>OW028676.1:407500-10407500 GCA_932294315.1 Epinotia nisella | reverse complement strand
TCAAGAGCCTAAAATAATTAAAAATATTAGACTACTTCGGGGACTTTTGAAAAAACCGGTTCCGATCCCTGATTAATCCTCTCGGTGGACGAGCGAGCGAAGCGAACGAAGTTCTCCGTATCAGCTTGGGCGAAAAAGCGTTCGAATGCCCGGCTGTCCGGATGTTCTCCTCTACAGGTCGCATTTCTCAACTGATTCTCGTGAATTTTTGTGAGCAGGTTCGATGATTATAAAGAATTATTTCTTAGATTCAGTTTTTGGAAATGAAAAAAAAAATGGGTAAAAAGATATGCACCGAAACCATAATCCGCTGCCATAAGAGCGATGGGACATAACTATGAGTAATTTGTATGCACTCAAAATTTTACAATTGACTGTACTGCATTCGTAGAGCTCCGCTTCTGCGCACACGCACCAAGCATATTTAAATGTAGGTAAAGAATATGACTGACTTGACTGCTGGTTGACACTGTCAGCGTCAGCTACCGCATTTCGCATAGTGGTGCGGAGCCAGTCATGGCTTTGCACCACTAAAAGCGGACCTTAGTGCTGCAGTTTATTCATTCGGCAGTTTTGTGGCTTACATGCAGCCTACCTGAAAACAACATAACAACGTCTGCGAGCGAAGATGAAACTTTCCGAATGATAACGGAGCTCTGTCAAAATATAAATAATAGGCGGTCATAATCTCTGTGACGACTAATCCAAGTGGTTGTTAAAATCAAGTTCAATGTTGGTATGGGATAAGGAAACCACCAATTCGTTGGGCTCCTAACATTAATACATTTTATTTAGAGGCAGCAGAGGGTTACAGGCTGAAACTGATGATGGTTGAGAGACCAACTGCAAAATACGCACTTTTTAGGGTTCCGTACCTCAAAAGGAAAAAACGGAACCCTTATAGGATCACTCGTGGGTCTGTCTGTCCGTCTGTCACAGCCGATTTGCTCCAAAACGACTGGACCGATTGAGTTGAAATTTGGTAAAAATAATATGTAAATTGTTGACCCAAAGATGGACGCGTAAAGTAAATTAATGAAATCTGACCAAGGGGGCCACTTTTGGGGGGTGTAACACGGCGAAACCTTCGCCGTGCGCCCGCTAGCCGCCGGCCGGTGATAAAGAAAAAGATAGTTTTTCACGACCGTGTTTTGTTTTTTCCTGGGAGAATTCTGAACTAGCTTACGCATCCGCTTTAAAAAGTCTATTTTATGTGTAATATTTAACATAAACCTTCATAATTTATATTATGTACAGTTCTCGATATTTCATCTGCTTGTAAATATTATACCTACATAGTTCATACATACAAGGGCTGCTGCTTATGCAGGTATGTATTGTATTTGTATATAAATTCTGTGTTGTAAAATAATGTTTGTTAAACCCAATCCAAGCCTCATTTAGCCGTCACTGGCCTAACCCATATGAGGCTTGGATGGGTTTGAACCTGTGCTAAGGAAAAAGATTGTTTCCAGCCCTTTATGCCTGCTGACAGCTGATTATACTTTCGTCTGCGCCGCTGCCTTGCAGCTACTTGAACTATCACCTTGCTGACTACGGACGTCTCTACAATGCAGGCCAGTGACCATCAACTAGTGAATGCTCCGTACTGACTGAATATATTACCCATTCTGTACATTTCTACTTTCTTTTATTATTATATTTTATTGTATATAAAATATTCGTTTTAATTCCTACCTGGCTACAGGAGTAATATGAATTTTTTTTTAAAAAGTTTCGCAAACTGTATTGTGTGACATATCAAATGAAAGGGGTTGTTGTAAGCATCTCAGTTTTTTTTTTATAATTTTAGCAAAAACAGATTTGAAGTAATTTAGGATTAAAGACGAAAATTGTCCATTTCCCCCCCTATCTCCGAAACTACTAGGCTTAAAATTCTGAAAAAAATATGGAAAATAGTTCCTTGCCCAAAGATTACATGGAAACCTATAAGAAGTTTGAGTATTCAAAGTAACGGGAAATTCTCAATATTTTTGTGTATTATATAGGGAACCCTCACCACGCGAGTTGAACTCGCACTTGTCCGGTTATTTTTCGTATAAACAGCTTAATATAATTTGGTGATGATGACAACAGTGGTAATACCTAAATCTTTTTTCTGCCAATTTCATAGCAGCCTTGTCACCTTATTCTGGTACCTAAGTCTTAAATAAATCCGGATGTTATCGGGTGAGCATAACCGGGTCCCGGTGCATAATCGGGACACTAAACCGTGTCACTCCTACAGCTGTAATGGAATTCTCATGCTCGCCCCGCTGACAGTTTGCAGCTCCTAATATATACTTTAAATTTCATAGCAGCCTTGTCACCAGAATAAGCATGCGCGCATCCGTCTTAAATAAATCCGGGCGTTATCGGGCGAGCATAACCGGGTCCCGGTGTATAACCGGGACACTAAACCGTGTCACTCCTACAGCTGTAATGGAATTCTCATGCTCGCCCCGCTGACGGTTTGCAGCTCCTAATACATACTTTAAATTTGCACCGGTAACACCCGCGAGCGTTCCACGAAGAAACTTTCCACAAGTTTTAAAGGGATTTAAATGGGCCTTATTTCACGCTTTATCTCTTTATAAACCAACAAAAAAGTGTCGGGTTTCTTTCAGTGGCGACTTTTGAGAGCTGTGTTTGAAACTAAATATAATGAAATAAATGCGATTGTTTGCCTTGTTTAAAATCACTGTGGTTGAAACGGTGTCTGTGGAAAATACGAAGAATCCATTGCAGCGTGAAGAACATTATAACGATATGGTTAATCCTCAGCAGACATTTAAATATATATATTACAAAGTAGATTATATTATATATATATATATATTTCTTAACAAATTGAACAACAGAGAAATAAGTCGTTGACATGAATTATTCATCACTCTGTCCTTAAAACAAGGAAAATAACCTTAAGTTACGGTCTATGTACATGTAAGTATTAATTTAATACCTTTACCTCTTTTAAATTAAAATTATATTATAAATGCGAAAGTTTGGATGTTTGATACTCAATCACGCTTAACTTTACAATGTAGGTACCTAATCTTATTCTGAAGTAAATTCAACTGAATCTGAATCTTTTAAGTAATAATAGTATCCTACCTATATTATAAATGCGAAAGTTTGCATGTTCTGATGTTTGTTACTCAATCACGCTTAAACGGCTTAACAGATTTGGATGAAATTTTGCTGGAAGACAGTTTATAGCCTGGATTAAAATATATAATAGTTTTCATCCCGGGTCCATGCAGATGAAGTCGCAGGCGGCAGCTCGTTAAAATATGATTTGATTAGGTTTTTACAATAGCTCGTATTAAAGTAAAACATAAAAATGTATAAACAAAATTTAAAAACCCTACCTAAAACCGACACAACAACAGCAAGGCCTAAGCTATCTGTGAGATGTGCCCCCGGACTATCCGCGCCGTGTTCGTGTGGAGTACCGCCTGTATCTAACTCTTGACCCAGCCAGCTAGCGATAGTCTCTTAAGGTGCTGGGCGAAACTCTTTACTATTCGACTGTTCGCTGAACCACTATTGGGTCAATGATCCACGATACAACATCTTCGTTACAACATGGCGGTTACCTCGTCATGGGAGATGCTGATGTCGATGAGCACTTACAATTTGATTACCATCTTTGATATTAAATGATGCGACGAGAATACCTAGAACTACTATTACTAGGCGTTTATTGACTAACACGAAAATACCATAGGTTTGGCCAAATATGGTAACCGTGCCACGAACGTTCTCAAATAAGCGTTATAATACATGACAGTTCGCTTGTTTACAACATGTTACGAAAATTGGAAAGCTATGTTGAGGACGCAAGAGATGTATTCAAATTTTAATAAATCAGTTGGTATTCTTTTCCTTGGCCCAAAAATTTTCACTCCTATCTTGACTTATTCAAACATATGTATGTTGTTATAATAACAGGCTTTTACTCAATGTCATAATGTTGGTATATATTTGTGTTTAGGCGATTTGATATACACTTGCTTAGACTTTCACCCATTTGTGTAAGGCAGATAATAATTCTGCAATATTAATTTGGTAATTATTAAGATGAAGATGGACGATGACCGTAGAATTTGTTTTTTCTAAATAGTGTAATTTAGAAAAAAGATAATTAGTATTTATTTTGTTTTTTTTCATGTATATTAATATATACGAGTATATTAATATATACGAGTAACCTCTCGTATTTGGAGTTGTTAAATTTTTCCATTTATTAATAATGCCAACCAATATTATCTCTACACTCAACGCTAGACATTACAAAATAACAACTCCTAAACCAAGGACATAATTGATCTAATTACACAACTAAAATGCCCTCTTGCAGAGTTTTACTCATACCAATTAAGCAATTCAGCGCAGCGGGTACAGGATGTAAAATAATTACTTTCCCATAAAGAAGCGTCGAACTGAGCTGGTACCTCAATAAATGGGCGCTTAACCGACGAACAAACAACGGGAAGAAAAGCGATGCATATTGTGGAGCGTTCTGAGCGTTCGCAGTCTATGGCTAACCGCGTTGTTCTGAAAACGCTGCTCTGCAAACCCAAACGGTCCCACGTACCACACTTTGTACACTACACTTCCGACTGTTTCCATTTACCCACAGAGCAAGTACCCGCACACCCCGGGTATGCACTTTTAATCCTAAATTCGATACTCTCGAATCTCTTGTCCCCTTTACTCAATTGTTTTGCTGGATACGGGAGAGGGAAACGGGGGAAAATGGTGTTTCGATATCCGGGCTGATTTTACTCGTGCACGAACAAAACCAATCAGTTTGAGAGAAAATAAGTTTTTATTTTCAATGTTTAATTAAACAAATCCTAAAGACGTGCAAATATTTGTAATGGAATTAATTTATGCTAATTAATTACAGTATTGTAATTTCTCTTGTGGATTTTGGTGGGTTTTTTTTAAAGTACTGTTATGCTATTTTTAGGGTTCCGTACCTCAAAATAAAAAAAACGGAACCCTTATAGGATCACTTTATTGTCCGTCTGTCTGTCTGTCTGTCAAGACCCTTTATCTCGGGAACGCGTGAAGGTATCAAGTTGAAATTAAAACCACATACTCAAGTCTACAGTTCCTTCATCAAACTTCTAAGTTAGCTTAAAAAAACCGGTCAAGTGCGAGTCTGACTCGCGCACCGAGGGTTCCGTACGAAATATCATACAACACACCCGTCTTGCCCCACCCATTAATTTTGGACAACAACGCATAGTGTAGTTAAGTCATGAGCATGACTTGAGTACCTACAGCGCCATTTATCGGTGCATTTTGTTACTAAATTGCGCGATCAAGGAACTCGGTATGTACAGTAAGGGAAATGTATTCACGTACCACTGTAGAACCCTGTCGCAATTGACAAGCCGCCGTCACTCAAACTCGAGCGGTATGTTACCTTATTGCGATAGGGTTCTACGGTGGTACGTTAATACATTTCCCTTACTGTATGTTGGTTTTTCAGCGATAATTCTTTATCAAGTGAATTAATTTCGATAATTCTTTTTCTATTTGCTAAAAGGTACTTTCAGAACACTTTCATATGAATTTGAAGGCAAAAAATTAAACACAGAAGTATTAAATTACAAACAAAATTAACATATGATTTTTGAAGAATAAAAAAAAACTACGCTAGATAGAGGTATCGTTATGCTTTTCCGGTAATATTCACGTTAATATTAATAATATATATTATTTTCAAATTTTTCGCTTGGTTAACTTCGGAGATAAGGGGGGGGAATGGTATTTTTTTCAACATTTTTCTTTATAAATCAAAATTTTCACACTGTAGAAAAAAAAAGAAAAACTGTTTTAGAATGTACAATTCAAGCCCTTTCATATGATACCCCACTTGGCCTACTAACTAGACTTTGAATTTTTGCCTCCCCTCTTATCCGCCCTTTTTTATACAAATTAAAAGTATATATTAAAATTTTTCATTTTCCATACACGAGGATTAGCTTTATTTACAACTATTCCAAATTTCAAATCGATAGCATTAGTAGTTCCTGAGATATTTGACTTTGTGACAGACAGACAGACGGACGGAGTCGCACCATAAGGGTTCCGTTTTTACCTTTTTGGTCCGGAACCCTAAAAAGATGGCCGTTTATGCCGCAAAAACATATATTTCGACACTCTCAAGGCAATTAATATATATACTTTCCGTTGACCTAGAACTATGAAATTTGGCAAGGAATATCGTCTTACACTACAAGTATAGGGAAAAATCTGAAAACTATTCATTTGTAATTGGGTACTTTCCTGGGTAAAAAAAAAATATTATCAAAAAATATTGGACACGTATTTTTTCGTTTGTCAATTAAACAAAAAATGATGAAGATATTATGCTAAAAAGTGTACCATAATGTGACGTCACGCGAAACTTTAACGGGCTATATCTTCATAATTTTTTGTTTAATTGACAAACAAAAGAATACTTGTCCAATATTTTGTGATAATCTAACTGACGGACTATAGTACATTGTTGTAGAGGCTAGAAAGTAAGCAATAGATGGACGAGTTAGTTCGAGGGCCGACGCGTAGCGGAGGCCCTCGAAAGTACGAGTCCAGCTATATAGGTTGTATATGAATTGCACCGTAAGTCATAGCAATAAAGGTGACAAGCAGGATATCATTTACTGGAATAGTGATGTCGAAAACTGGGACGCGCACCCTATTAATAAAATCTGAAGCGTAAAAGCTAGATAAACAAACATTTGTGTAATTTTATATAGAAAACTCCCGTGAGAGGCAGACATATTAAAATATAATGGAAACGGGTCACTCACGTATTTAAGGTCAAATATCGCTCGACATGTTTCGAACCGATTCACGGTTCGCGGTTTATATTTTAATAAACGTTTGTGTAATTTATAACGTTATAATAATAGAGAGTTAATAGAGAGCCCATATTCACAGGACAGAGTGTTTTCCAGACGGATGCTCTAAGGGTTTGAAAATTTGACTAAACGCTTAAGAGGAAAGGATGGTATTTGACTTGTCATGGCGGGCGGAGATACTGCCGATCCTTAGTTTGAAATATTTTCTAATATTTTAACATATTTTATTTTATTAGTATATGAAAATCTAAACTACAGCTGTGAAAACAACTAAGTTTACCACGCCTTTAACAAAACAATCTTGTTTTGAGTGTAAACACAAAAATTCTATCCAAGCAATCTAATTAAATCCTGATTGGATTCTGCTTAAGGAATGCTTTTTGTTAGACGAAAAAACATACAAAGGTAATTAATCCACGTGGAATTCTTCACGGGAGCCTTTGTCTTTTTGCTAAAATGCCATCAAATCGTAACAAGTTAGTTTTAGTATTAGTACAGTAGTGTAACAAAACATCCGGATCGACAAACTATGACAAAAGCGGGAAAACTACTGTATTTCTTCGTTCTGTTGTCCTACGTGTTGAATATTTATGAATACTTGAACTTGAACGATTTGTAATAATCCCATTTCAACACTCTTCTGCGTTTATAAGTACTGTGGCACTAACCAAACAAAGTTAAGAAGGATTTTACCTTTTCCTCTTAGAGTAATAGAGGTGATCAGGATTTTCTCCAAAACAAAATGACTTGTGCAGAGCGTGACCCCACTAGGGGGTCGGAGTAAGTAGTTTTTGTCTTTTATATGTCAATACCAGATTCTATACATTTATTCTATACAGTATGTACTGGGTGTTTTATCTCAAGAAAGTGGGTTGATCATGCTTGTCTAGGAGATGTATACAGGATGAGCAATCTAAGAGGTTCGGTGACATGGCGACTTGGCGACCATTATGCATACAGAGATTTTTTTAAATATTGTGAAAAGATGACTTACTATTTTTCAACTTTGATTGGGTATCGAACTCGAATCGTGTATGAAGATTTATTAAATGCAGCTTTCCTTTTTTTAAATCGGTGCCTTGATCTCTTTTAGTTTTCGATTTCCCCGCAATGATTCATTTATATTGCTCACCCTGTTTGTATTCTTAGTATAAATGTGTGACACTAAATAGCTCCCCAGCTTACGCACGCAGAGTGTGTCTATGGAGACGTTAATACCATTTTTAGGGTTCCGTAGCCAAAATCGCATGTCGAAACCGTGCCGTAGCATGTCGACAAAACTTTATGGGTTCCGTTTTTACTATTTTGGCAAACAGACAGACGTCAGTCTGTCCGTCTGTCCGTATGTCACAGGCATTTTACTCGAAAACTATATGGTGTATTTGAATAAAATTTTGAGGATAGGTGTATTTTATTAGCCGCTACATAGTTTTGTAATTAAAATGACTAAAAAATTTTTTTTTATAATACTGAAAGTTAATTTTTTTTTCATTGTAAGCCCACGTGTGACTTATCAATTGATATGCCTTTCAAAATAAATATAAGGTTTCTAAGCAATTTTTTTGATTAAGTGAATAGAGTCGGAGATAATCGCCCCGAAAGTCACTAAAATTCTGTCCCCCCCTCTAATTTTTGAACGGTGTATTTTAAAAATATGAAAAAAATCATGGACAGAGGCCTTATTAAATTCTTTCACCGAAAATTATTTTGATTAATATCGGTTCAAAGGTTTTCGAGATATTGCTGAAAAACTGGCTTCGTTAAAGAAAAGGACGTAAGTGCCGTAAGATTTCTGTGACGATACGACCTTTTTAATAGGCACGGGACCCTTCGTTGTGCGTGGTTCGACACGCACTTGGCCGCTTTTTTTCACATCGTGTACAGATTTCTTGAAATACCTAACTTTGAATGTGCCAATAATGTGAAGAGTACTGGTGAGTTTAATAGGATTATCCGCTTTTGAAGAATATAACAACGAAACTATAAAAACATGTTATTCGCACGTATTTAAATTACTTTTTTATATTTATTCTAATATTCAAGACAATTACTTGCTTTCGATAGGTATGTAGTTTTTAAACCCATGTAACAATTAAGAAAGTATAGGTACTTATAAGTAAATGATGTTTAAACAACAAGTCTTCCGTGAATAGTCAAACAACCTTACCGATTCACCTCACAGTAAAAGAATGGCGGCCTTATGTCGGAACTAATGAAAAGTTCGCAGCGGTGCGCCGGGAGCCAAATTTCGGAACGTGTTTTTGACTTATTGAAATCATAAGCGAACGTCTTGATTCAAGCGCTCCCTTTTACGCAAACGTGCAGCTACGTGTGTGTGAGCATTATGCAGTGATATTGAGATGGGTTGGTATCAAATTATAACGGGATTATATGCTGAAAATTGAGGCCCGGGTAGTCGATGGTGGCACGGTCAGCCGTGGTGAAAATTTAAACAGACAGCAGGACGCCTGTGCGGTTCGAGCAAGACAATTCCATTTACCTGAGCGGCGTCTAGCTCTTAACCCTAGCCAACAACGAATATTTATCCTCTAAGGACATCTGTGGGGATTATCCTTTTCTTAAGTCTCGTTTGTCGTTCGTAGGCATTCCTTTGAGGCTTAGATTCCTAATCGTTTCTTTTCTTGTGATTACAAATGCTTATGTCTAGCTAGATTTAACGAAATCTCTAGTTTTTGTTACGAGTAAACCTAGTCACTAGGTATTTGTTATAAGGCATACATTCTAGTGTTATACCTAAATCATTAAGAACCTAAGGTTTTAGGAAATTTAATACACACGTGAAGGCTTAGGTGATCGAATAAGGGTTGATTGCTTTTACAGCGTCGTTGAAAGTACCAGCACAAGCTGACATGTAAATTATTCATATTAAGTATGTCGAATTATTCCTGTCTCTGTCACTGACGGGAACAAAAAAATTGATCCGTTACTCAAATCGCAATTGCTGCAACTGGTCGCTGTACAATCGCCGAATAAAGTATAAGTACTTATACATCAAAAGTTTAATTAATTTCTTTATTCTAGTATTTTTTATCCTTTTAGGCAAGTAGGTACCTACACAATTTTAAACATACTTAAATAGGCATTGAAATTCTTCTTAAAACCAAATGTGTACTTTCACAGTTTTCTTAAAGAGACAACAAGGTGACATAGTTTTACTGGGTGCGCTTTTGTGTGTGTATCATTAAGTGTGTCTATTTGTCTATCTGTCTGTCACCTATTTACGCTTAAACCGCTGAACCGATTGAGATGAAATTTTGTATGGAGATAGGTTTAATCCCGAAAAAGGACATAGAATAGTTTTTATCCCGATTATCATCTTCTAAAGGCGAAATGGGGGTGAAAGTTTGTATGGAGCTACTATATTACCTAAGTAGTATACATAAGTAGGTAAACGAGTTCCACGCGGACGAACTCGCGGGCAGAAGCTAGTTTCATATAAAGATGTCCATCTTTAATACTTTTAAGATGTAATATAAAGCATAAGTCCAGGTTGTAACCTCCGCCGGTAACACCGATTTCCACCTTCACTCGCCAGATAAGTATACCTTTTAAAATCAGAAAATGGAACAGAAGTTATAAAAAGAAATACGACACTCCTCTCTGTTTATTACCGTACATTAGTTATACTGTTTCCGTAGTGTCGTCACGGCATGAAACGGGAACTAATGAGATTTTGATGTTTTTTTGACTGTGCTTTTATTTTCCTCGGTAAATGTAAAGATGCTTCTCGAGACCTCTGCATGAAGCGTCTGTATAATAATATTTTGCTTTACTTTTACCGTGTTTTATATGGGATCTATAATATGATGCCGACACGTGTTGGGATTGACATTTTTGTAGGTTTAGTTGACCTCAATCTCAAACATTTATTCGCGACAATACAGAAAATAAAAGAAGAGATAAATTCAAATAACACAGGTTATGTTATGAAATGGACCCAGCTCAGCAAGTTGCTACATATAGTCCAGGCAATAAACTGACATCTTGTATGGAAAAAATGACAAATTTGGAAATAATTTATAGTAGCTAATTTTTTTTTAATGTTACGGAATCAATTAAATAGTTACCTAGAGGTAAAATCCAACAAAAAAACAGACAACAAAAAAAATTAGCTCCTAAAAAGTCTGGATAAATATTAATATGTTTTTAATCTTTATTTAGGTTCATTTACTTTAAAATATTCAATATAAATAAAATAAAAAAGACAATGAATATTTAATTTAAATCTATATAATTACTTCCGGGTGGAAAGTTTGTTGGATTCTTGAATATAGCATCTTAGAATAACGTTTTAGAATGAAATAAACAAAAAAAACGCTATTATAAATTAATGTTTTTCGAAACCGTATTTTGCCTGGAGTAATATTTTCGGTATCGGCCATAATACAAAAGCTTTCAAAGTCCGTTTGTACATACTTGCAAAGTATTATTATATTCTCAACGACTAATGTGGTGGAATTAGCAAAAACCTACTTGCATGATTTGATTAAATACATACAATCATACTTATACGTGTTACAGTTTGTAATAAAAATAACTATTAACTTCCCATAAGGAAAGGTTCAATTTTCTTTTTCGCAAGGATTTTCTGAAATGACTTGCACTAGATAACAGCACAGATACGGTAAGATTCCAACATCAGTCAAAGCACCTTTGTTTCTAAGAACTACGTAACAATATGCTCGTCAAAATACACATTTTGAAATGGAACTGATGATGAGGTACTGAAAATATGGGATCACTATGGAATCGACGGAACTCCTCGAATATCATCGGCCCATATAAAGCGACTTGGCTATTTGCTGTAGTAACCACCGCATTTGCTATCGGAAAACAGTTCATATGGTGGAGTGGGTAGGTTATGTGAAAATGTTATGCGTGTGGTCCATGGCGAAGTACAAAATGTGAGTCGTTTTTTTGGGTATGAATTATTAATTATATATTAATTTCTTTCTTTGTATACATATCGTAGCGAATCTTGATCCCTATCATCTCAATTCAATCTAAAACCTTAAAGATCAAATTGTACTGAGATAACAGCTGTCATAGAGATCAAGATTTGCCGCGATACGTCTAGATCTAGATGAAGGCTCTTTCGGATACACTTCGACCCAGTGGGGTCTTTTGGCCCCTCTTTTATGCCTACTCCTAAGCTCGCTCCATCATTTCCACAAAACGTATAATGCAGGTCGTTGGGAGGACCTTGACTTACTATGGTTGCGGATAGCCGTTACCGAAGTAATTCATTCTTTGTCTAGCAAGGGCATGACTTCACACAGTAAGTGTTCCATAGTCTTATCCTCCTTGCCACACATTCTACAGTCTACACTGTCCGATAATCCCATCTTGGCCAAGAGATTCTTGACCTGTGGATTTCCAGAGTTTTTTGGTCCAGCTCGAGTCCACTCCTTCTATGAAGAGCTTAGAAGATTGAAGCTAGCTATGAAGAGTCCTACAAATGTTACTGGACCCACAAAGTGATTTGTAGGTCTTTTTCTTGCAAGCTCATCTGCTCTTTCGTTGTCGATGAAGACCTCGAGGCCTGGTATCCAAATTAGTTGCACCTTATTGTGCTTTTCAAGCTTGTTCAGAGCTTGGATGCCATTATAAACTAGTCTAGAATCCACTTTTGGCGCCGTAAGTGCTTTAATGGCCGCAGCGCTTGACTGTCACTGAGTAGGTATATAGATAGTCTGTTCTCTGGTTTGTCTGTGTATATTCTCCTGTACACAGGTAATTATAGCGTATGTCTCCGCCTGGAAGACGGTTGCTAAACTACCCATGTTTACAATACTACTATAGTCATTTGCATAAATGCCTGCTCCCGTACCGGATCCCATTTTTGATCCGTCTGTGTACAATATGCTGTCTTCGATACCAGACCTCGGTGGTTCTAGGCCTTCGGCCCGTTCAGCCCTGGATGGAATTTTTGCTGTGTAGTTCCTGTGGAATACATACGTATCTAAAGTATGTTATGTTTCACGTCTTCTTTTACCTAAAATTGCTTAATAATCAAAGTCTCCACGTTGCGCACACTCTCATCGTTTCATTTCACCGTTGCCTACCGAGCGATCTGGCGCGTTACGCCGGCATAGCGCTGCTACTCGCACCGCTACGATATGGGCTACGTGATAGACTACGAGTTGCCACTTTCTTTATAATAAATACTTACCCATTTTAAGCCCGGCAGGCAAAAAGTTACGATCTCATTTTAGTCTTATTTATACAAATAAGGCCTGAAAAACACTGGCGCGCCCTGCGGTGGCGGTCCCTAGTAAATTTGACAGCTAATGACAAGTGTGATGCGGGCTTTAGGAAACATTTACAGACAGTACGTGGTATCTTCCTGAAAAAATTACAATATAATGTTCCAAATGACTTGAAATTACTTGACACGACAAAGCGCGCAAAAGTAAGTGTGACTAGAATTTTCTACTCAGATATTTTTATGCGCGTTGTTCAGTCAGTAGGTGACTGTAGGCTATTAAATTTGATTCCTATTTCAGATATTATAATTTGAAATGAATTTATTCATGTCTTGAACTCCTGCATAGCAGCTTTCAATGAACTGACCACGATTTCCTAGTGATAAATTAAATTCAAAAAACCTTCGAGTATAAATCATGTGCAGCAACGTCCTCTCGAGGCTCCATAAATCTAAAAACCCCTCTGACGTACCCACTGCGAATCAAAAGCAAACCGTGATCAATCTTCGACTATCTGATTGTGTGAAGTGAAGACAGTAAAACAAATAAGTATGTTTGAAAATATAATAGTAAAATATAATTGAGTTTATATCATATATTAGAGCCAAGATCCTCTAGCTTTGATAGTTTGCTAATGTAATTATACCCTTATTAGGGTAATTATCTTTTCATTACACTAGGAAGCCTCATAACTCGCAGGCATACAGAGCTACATAGGCTAATACGCCCATGGGTTATTTCTTTTTCTTAAATTGTATCGCTTACACATGCGTCACATAAAAAGCAAAGATGTTTTAACTCAAATAAGATGTTTCAAATTTCCATTTTTAAAGTATTTATAAATACATCTAAGTATATAAATACATCTAAATATATAAACACAACTATTAATTAAATAATGAAATGTGGTAATAATTTAGTGTGTCTGTAAAATATTTTTAACAGTGATTTTAAATCGTGGCAGTGTGCCGAAATTGCCGAAGGGCCTTACGAGCCTTTCGTCGAATTTAACAGAATGTGCTATTGACATTTTTAATTATTTATTTCGATTCGTATTTTTTTGTATAAATGTATTTTTTTCTTCGCAATCTTGATAAAAAACATTGACGACACGTACGGTAATAATTATACTCCTGGCACAATGTACTACCTATTGTCATCTTGCGCTCTTCGACATTGCATCAACAATACAAATCCTATACTATTAAACGGGCAATATTTGTATATATATATCGGAAATTGGCTCTAACGATTTCGAAGAAATTTGAAATATAGGTTTACGGGGACGAGAAATCGATCTAGCTAGGTCTCGTGTCTTGGAAAAGTAGTTTTCACCGTATTTTCTCTGGTCGCCCAGGGACTCCTATACTATTAACGAGCAATATTTGTATGTATATAAATATATATAAAAAAAAATCGTGAGACAATTCACACCAATTGACCTAGTCCCAAACTAGGTAAAGCCTGTACTATGGCTACTAGACACGGATTATTTATTTATAAACATACTTATATAGATAAATACATACTTATATAGATATTAAACATCCAAGACTCGAGATCAAACATTCGTATTCATCATACAAATATCTGCCCCGACCGGTGATCGAACCCAGGACCTCAAGCTTCATAGTCAGGTTCTCTAACCACCAGGCTATTCGGTCATCAAATACACGACGTTACGGTACGTTTATATAAATATACGTCGTATATATGTACCTATATATATATATATATATATATATATATTTGCTACCACGTTCTCGAAAACGGCTCTAACGATTTCGATGAAATTTAGAATATGGGTGTTTACGGGGGCGAAAAATCGATCTAATAGTTGGGTCTCATGTTTGGGAAAATTAGTTTTCTCCGTATTTTCTCTACTTTCACCCGAGCAGAGTGCGGTCGCCCAGGAACTTATAAAAATAATACAAGTACAAGTAATCATTTTTCATCGCTTCCCTTCTCGCGTTCTGAACATTTTGAAAACATATGAAATTCACTTTGTACAAATTTGCTGTAAATTAAGGTTCTGATAGACTTGAGCATTCACAATTCGTCTGTTGGGTAGCCCCATAGTGATACCTATCCATAGACAGTCAAGACAAGCAGCTAAATCCCCCGGGCTCCTGCAAACGAACCGCTCAAAAACCCGTTTTTCAATTTGTCGAACTGAACAACGAACAGAGCCGAGCATAGAGCCAAACATCGCTGGGTCGTTCTTCTTTTCGACCGACAATAGCCTGTCCTTCGTCTTACTACGGCATCTCATTTGAGTAATGATTTTACGGTTTTATAATGTTCGAAAATGAAAGTCCATATTATTTTATTAATTAGTATTAATTTAATATTTTAGTTTCTCTATCTAGCATTTTTTTTTAATGTTTTTTTTTTCGTAGAATGCCGTGACAGAGTGGTAAAATAAAATGTTGTCCCCACTGAAAGAGTCCACTTTGTCACATGTTTTTTTTTAGAAACCAACCGTAAATAAATATTTATATTGGCCAGAAAGGAAACTTTAATTAGTTCTAATGAAGAAACCCATGCATTTTTTTTAAAATCGCACTTCAAAACCACAATTTTCGATAGTTCAAAAACCAAAAAAACAGAAAAACCTCGGTTCATTGTCGGTAAAAAAGAAGAACGACCCCGCTGCGACCATTCTAGCGAACGCTCTAGTCTAGTAAATGCTCGTGTGCAAATTAGAAAGATGAGGGCAGATTATCTCGTCTCGCGTCGCGTTCGCAGCATCAGTAGTGCTAGCCCCATTGGAAGGCTAGCGAGTGCTGACAGCGTCAAGCGTGCGGGAGAGGGGCGGCGGCGGAACAAAAATGAAATTGCTCGGTAGAACGCTCGCTAAAACACTCTTGTTAACCGACTTCAAAAAAGGAGATTCTCAATTCGGTTGTATTTTTTTTTCTAATGTTTGTTACCTCAGACCATCGTCATTTATAAACCGATTATAACAATTTTTTTTCTGGCTGAAAGTATATATGCTTCCAGTTTGGTCCCATTGTTATCAAAACTTCAGTTGGATGATGGGAACTATGAGGAATTGATGGAACTCCTCAAATATAGAAGGCACGCATGTAGTAAATTCGGTATTTTCTATCATAACCAGTGTGCGAAAATCACAAATTTGGTGAAGTGGAACCTGATGATGAAGACCACAGATTACTTATGGAACTCGTACTTAAAACTGTAGAAGTACGTTACTGATTCTGATATGATTCCGTTGAAATAGCAACTAATGAAGTTCTAAATGTCAAGTGTGCCAAATCAACGGAACTACTCAAATATTATCGGCCCACATACAGTGATATGATTTGCGTCTGTAATAATCAACGTATTATTTACTCTCGGAAAGCAGTCCATGTGCTAAAGTGAAAAGGAAATGTGGAAATCTTAATTTGGCTTGGCGTAGTACTAAATTGAAGTCGGTTAAAACTTTGTTTTTATAGTAAAATATTTACTTTGTGAGCTCTTACCTGTAAAGAGAGATGTAGTTAACTTCTATTTAAGAAAAACGCCCCCATATAAATATGAATGAAACAAAAACTCTATTAGCAGACAAATTAATGGCCCGGCATATCTCTGGAACAGACAGAATGTACAAATTTTCTCCACAACTTAAATTCCAATTTGAAACAAAGCCTGTATTCAAAGCGAGGACAGCTGAAACTTCTCTCCAACTGCTATAAATGCTTACAAAACACATTAAGCTGTTATTAGCAGACACACGGCACACATTACGTAATTAATAAGCGGGACGGTTGCATCCAATTCAATAAAATAATTTACAGTATATGCCCGCCCACGCCACCCTCGCTACATGTGTCATTTTATTTACTTGCTCAATATCACAGCCATAGTAAATAGTTATTTGTGTCTCAAGGGAGCAAAATGATATATTTACGGCGAGGGCGGTACATTGATTCCTGAGCGTAACGAAGGATTCAAGCGTCAACGCCCAAGACGAAAATAATTTTGCTCCTGAGTGACACATACAATTTTTCACACCGACTATGAGGAAAATATAACCAGTCATCGATAGTTTTGATTTCAGTAAAACGTTTAATTATAAATAATAATAAATTAAATATTACAAAAATTTCATTAATTTTCATATTACGTTGAGTTAAAACTTGAAATATGTTCGTTTTTAATCGATTACGATGAAATTACAATCGATTATTTGTTAAGATCTGTGTTCAATTGGCACATTGCGTAAAAGCTACATGCCATAAGTTAAAAAAAAACCGTGGTGAGGGTTCCGTATAATTATAATCTAAAGTTTTATTATGGCGCCTACGTAATTTCAGAAGCAAGTGCAAGAGTAAAAATTTGCTATGCTCTAAGCATCAGGCGATACAAAATACACAAAAATATTGAGAACTAGCTTTTGCCCGCGACTTCGTCTGCGTAAAATTAGTTATTGTCTCAGAGAATTGTTATTCAATTATTTTAGGCACATGTTAAATTATCGCTGTCCCAAACAAACTTTTATCATATTAAGGGATGATTTCCGAGATAAAATGCTATCCTATGTTCTTCCAAAGGTCTCAAATTATCTCTATGCCAATTTTCATCTAAATCCGTCCATGGTTAAAGCTTAAAAGGTGCGATGAGTTCGTTAGTTTAAATTGCTAAACCTATCTTACTTGAAATGTTCGTGTTTACAAATATAAATATTTTAACTATCATCAACGGAATACCTTTCTGCCTAAATTGCATTTTTTTTTCATAATGTAACTATTAAAGGAACATTGTAAATTTTTGATGTCAACTAAGCTACATTACTGGAAAAGTACTTTATTTGTATTCTATAATAAGTAATTTTTTGTATTCTAATAGGTAATCTTTCTACATTTTTTTAAGTCCTAGCTTAAAAAAAAGTTACCCGTATACACACTGCACCTCTTTTTAATCCCGTTAGGGGTGGAATTTTCAGTAACACTGAAAGTATTTTTTAGGGTTTCGTACCTCAAAAGGACAAAAACGGAACCCCTATAGGATCACTCGTGCGTCTGTCTGCCCGTCTGTCACAGCCGATTTGCTCCGAAACTACTGGACCGATTGAGTTGAAATTTGGTATACATTATGTAAATTGGTGACCCAAAGATAGACACGTAAAGTAAATTATTGAATTCTGAACAAGGGGGGCACTTTTGGGGGGTAAACTGGAAAATTAAAAAAAAAGCTTTGCAAACTGTATTGTGTGACATATCAAATGAAAAGGCTTGTTGTAAGCATCTCAAATAGGTATTTTTTTAAATAATTTAAGCGAACAGATTTAAAGTAATTTAGGAAAAAATACGAAAATTGACCACCCCCCCCTTATCTCCGAAACTACTACGCTTAAAATTCTGAAAAAAATATGGCACACCACGCGAATTGAACTCGCACTTGTCAGGTTTTTTTGTATTCTAATAGGTAATCTTGCTACAAAATTTTAAGTCTAGCTAAAAAAAAAATCCCTTGTACAAACTTTGCACCCCTTTTTAAATCCGTTAGGAGTGGAATTTTCCAAAATGCTGAAAGTAATCTTTATAGAGTTTTAATATCTAGCTAAAAAAAAATGTTTCCCCTTTATAAACTTTGCACCCCCTTTTAACCCTCTTAGGAACGAAATTTTCGATAACGTTGAAATAACTTTTTTGTATTATTTCTATAAACTCATACGTAATCTCCACTTATAATAAATCTCTAAATTAAAAAAAAGAATCAGCCAGTATCATTTCAGCCATTGTTCTGTCACGAATGTTCTCAGCTTCCCATGAACGGAAAAACATGAAACATTTTTTATAGGTACATTATAATTCTGGCTTCCGCTTAGGATAGTTTTTATGCGTCTGCGACAATTAATTAATTTTCCGAAATATTTGACCTCTTTAAATTTTTCATTTATTTTTCTAATATATACATCGCTGCCACATCTGTAAGCTGTCAGTAATGTCAAAATGGCGGAATTGCTTTGTCTTTTACGTATTAATAATTTAGATCTCGACTACGATACACATTCACGAAACGCATACCAAACGATCAAGCATGAAAAATAAACATATTCTAATATGAGAACTTATACGCGCAAATTTCGTATTCAGGCTTAATTTCAATAAATGTATCAACAAATTTGAACAATACAAGTAACACGAATTTGTTTTTTTTAATGGCATGGCGGGCGCTCTTGGCGCGTTTAGCCAAAGTATGAGGAATGGGATTAAAAGAAAATACGGATAGATCGGAAATGTAGAAGACAAGCGAAAGACTAAGAAAAAGGGTATAGTATATATTATATTAAAGTTTGAATTTATTTAAAGACTAAAAATTATATAAGGCTTTAAAATAAATATTCCTATACATACAAGGATGAGTCATACTTTTTTACCTTTGAAACGTCTGTTTTGACTAAGACAAATTACTACAAACAGCCAAGTGCTCACGTTTAAACGCCTAGCAATTTGTCACAACAACTTACTATACATAGTTAGACTGGTTAGGAATGTATGGCTGTCTCTTTCCAACTATCGCAAGTTGGTGTGACAAATTGCGCCCGTTTGTAGTGTGCCACACTGGCGCGTCCTGCGGTGGCGGTCAATAGTAAATTTGACAGCTGATGACAAGTTTACTATTTGACTGCCGCGGCCAGGCCGCACCAGTCTGTGAGAAGCTTAAGGCCTGTGGGTCGATCATTCTTACGAACGTCTGGAAGATTTAAACGTCAATTTATATGGAAAAATGACAGATTGAGATTTAGACGCGCGTACAATGCGTTGCGTGATCGACCGGCTGGACCTCACTGGCGAGGCGTGCGGTGGCGGTCAATAGTATAGTAAATTTGACAGCTAATGACAAGTTTACTATTGACCGCCGAGGCCAGGCCACAGAAACACCAAGTTGGCAGCGGAGTCTACGTTTGTAAAAAAACCAGTCAAGTGCGAGTTTGATTCGGGCACCGAGGGTTCCGTCTTGCCCCACCCATTAATTTTGGAAAAATCTTAACGACGCATAGTGTTGGTAGTTATGTCATGAGTACCTACAGCGCCATTTATCGGTGCATTTTGTTACTAACTTGCGCGACCAAGGAACTCGGTATGTACCTATGTTGGTTTTCAGCGATAAATATTTATCAAGTGCTATTACTCTTTTTGTATTTGCTAGAAGGTACTTTTAGAATACTTTCATAGGAATGTAAAGTAAAAATATTAAACACCTAAATAACAAATGATTTTTGAAGAATAAAAAAATACGCTAGATAGAGGTTTTGTTATATCGATTTGAATTCCGGGGAAGGACAAAGAATAGTTTTTATCCCAAAATTAATTACCTAAGGGAGTGTAAAGGGGGGGGGGGGGGGTGAAAGTTTGTATGGAGCTACGGTGTAAACGAGTTCCGCGCGGACGAAGTCGCGGGTAAAAGCTAGTCTTTCTATAAAATTTTATATCTCTAGTTAAAAAAAAACCCCCATACAAACTTTACACCCCTATTTAACCCGCTTAGGGGTGAATTTTTCCAAAACCGTAAAATTACTTTTCTTGTATTGTAATAATAAGTCTATACTGCGCCGTATTAAACAGAAATCAAACGAATAAATAATTGTAATAATAATGTTGCATGGTAAAAACCTTAAAATATTGGGTGTATATTGTAATGAAATTGTGACTTGTAAAATGCTTATTTTATCAATAAATTCTGTATTCTGTATTCTGTATACACAAAGTTTCAAGTCTCTTACTTTAAATTTTACTCCATCTCCATACAAACTTTCAACCCCTTTTTACCCTCTTGCGGGTGGAATTTTCTAAAATCCCTTCTAAGTGGGTACTTACGTTATATAATTTACCTATTGTGAAAAAAACAGTTTTCTAGGCTCAACGGTTTGGGCTGGGTGGTGATTTAAGTGAGTGAGTCAGTCAGTCAGGACTTTTACGTTTATATATATAGATATTCTATATATTTTTTTAATTTTATGTGTAGTAGTTTCGGAGATTAATGTGATGTTTTAAGTTTGAACAACTTGTAGTTGATTAATATTTTATCAATATTTGCTGATAAATGCCTAAAACCATGAACACGGTAAATATTATTTAAATATACCTCTAACATATATTCCTAAAAATATTTTAGATCCATTTCAAGTAGTGGTCTCTATGACCTCTCGTAGGTGGTCATGTTACAGAAATGGGACGTAGGTAGTTAAGGGGTAGATAAGTTGGCCTGCAAGCATTGCCGAAGAAACAATATTGTGCTACTATTTACAAACTGCGGCTTATTTCGAGTGATCCGCCCTTAGTTTAACACAATATACTGCCGCGTTCAATGCCAGACGCTAATAACGCGTCTAGTGTTTGTTATATCTTTGTTCTGTTCTTATTATGTTTAACTTTTTTACTTTCGTTGACTTAGGTATGTGTATGAACGTCGGCAGTTTCAAATTGTACTCCTACCTTGTTCTCCAAAAAGTACGTATATCTAGCCTATCACAATGTGTTTGTCAATTACTGGCTTCCACATCGAAACACGCAATATTTCCTACGTTTTTCGGCATCTTCGATGACCCACCGAGTAATGTTGAACCAATAATTTTCATCCCCGTCAGCTAATGTTAAATTCAAGATTGGCGGCTAAGTGCATACCTTGCTAGGATGACAGATTTATTCCGACTGAGCTGTAAGACAAATTATATGCCTGCCTACAATAGTCCATGTATAACAGAATCTACTCGTCCTCTTTTTACCCTCTACACTCCTACTTTTACCCTGTACACTCTACAACAATGTACTATTGCGCGTTTAGATTGACCTTCAGTTTTGGTACAAGCTTTTATTGCCGACTGTACTTTTCTGTATACCGTCATCAACTACTTAACGTAATCTCATTGAGACGATTCTAACGAGCCCAAACTCAACGGGGTTACGTCTGTTAAGTACTGAATTCTCATGGTCACCTTTTGTCTCCATCATCAGTTCAGCTCGATGGTACTATAATATTCAATTGTCATCCAAACTGTAGATACCTTAACCCAAAATTTCAGCTCAGTCGGATAACGGCAAGTGACTGAAAATTGCAAATTTCGACGGACAACATACTTATTTTATTACATACTACAAACAGGTTAAGTTAATATAAAGCTTGTAAAAAGGGGTCGTCCTTATATACGTGAGGTAATTTTGGCAATGTTTTGCTTACTTTTTTAGATTATTTGTAAGAATTTACTCTTAAGTAGAGCGCTTTTCGCGACTTAACGAATATGCTCGCTGCTTAAAATTTGAATACCCACTAATATTGCATTAAAACCTAACTTGATTTAAATGTTGAAATTGAAAACAGATAACTTTACTAAACTTATTTTGAATAGAGCTTTCGAACTCGAATTTCAACTTCAATATCTATTTTCTATTTTACTTTTCATTTGAGTAAACACTTTGTTTAAAATGCTTGATTACTTACAGAAGCCTTCAGAGAAACTCATATTTTTTGTTGACAGCACTTTATACATACATATGTTAAGTTATTTCTTTTAAGTTGGACATTATAAGTAGTATTTGAAATTCAAAACCATAATTTATGTGTGTTTAGTAAGTGTAACTGTTTGTTAGTACCTACTAGATATGAAACCGTTTAGTCGGTAATACCGATTTTGGACAGTCAGCAGCAAAAGTAGCTACGCGGGCCAAGTGCTCAAAATTACCTACACACGACTCTTATGTCAAGAGTAGAAGGACTGTGTAGATCATTTTGAGCGTGTTATTTTGTGTAGCTACTTCTGCTGCTGACTGGACAAATTAATATTTTTGAAATTAGCACTAAAAAAACATTTAAATTCATATCCTTATAAATTCACTTTTTGTGAAATGTCGGTCACTTGGTTAGCGCGACTAGGTACTGTCATAAACGCAATGGCTTCCCAACTAGCACACTAGCGTTAAAATAACCCTTATATCATTCTTATATCGGTTCCAGCCAAGTGTTAAGGTGTTAAGAATGCCTGTAAAAAAGGTCTTATAGCGTGCTCGAACACCCTTATATCTACGAAAGAGGCCCACGAATTACAGGTTAAGGTGTTAGCTGAGAGTCTTATAACACTCTAGCTCTTACGCAGTTTAAAGTGAGCATTTTCTTTACCCATAAAATTATGAGACAAATATAGTCTTCCGACTAAATGGCGCAGATAGTTAGTATAGGTATTAATATTTGACGGCTATGGAGTCGTATTAATTGAAAGTAAATTAAATTGGAAGTGTGTGTGACATGAAGTGAAAACAATCTGCCCTTGTGATTTTACGGTAAGTGTATACCATGTTTCCCATCTCAATCTTAACGCGCCCAGGATTTATTAAAGATTTCTAATAAAACTTATGAACATTAAAATATACATCTAAAGTTTTTATCATTTTCTATTCTTGTTTCTTGGCCAGTGGCATGATAAATTAAGTGGCATCCATATAATGGCAAGAGTAACATAAATAATGAAGTATCTTGATGTCAAATATTGAATAACCTAATCAATTTGTAGGTTAGAGTCCACCAAAACAATGGCGAATTACCTTAAAGCTTTAGGCGTCAGTTAACTCAACTATAACGCTTATTGAGTTACAACACTCTTACAGTGTCTTTAAAGTGTATCTGCCTAACACCTTAAGCGTTAGAAAAAGTTTCAATACTTACAAGAGAGTTAATTCTGTTATAAAGTCTCTGCCTGTAGCTAGCACTCTTGTAAGTGTTTAAGTGTTAAAAACAGGTTAAAGCTTTAACATCGTAAGTGTAATTGCTTTGAGTAACACTCTTATAATGCTTTAGGAGTTAATTATTTTTCTTAACTCCTTTATAACACTATTAGTTACAACTGAGAACATTACTCACTTATAAAGGTTAAGGTTATAATAATACCCTTAGCTGACACCCAAATGTTAATTGGGCTCTTTTGATTGCTACAGTATAGGGAATGAACATGCCTAGTCACTTTTTTAATAAAATTGTAAAAGAGCCTGTGTGCTCCTATACTCGAACTAGAGTGCTTTTTAATTTTTTATTGCTCGATTCATTAAAGCCACGATTTTCTGCCGTTTCGTCTTTAAATACAGCTGGCGCGTGGCTCCGCTCGCGTATTGAGAAGGACGCAGACAAAGTCACAGGATAGAATAGAGCACATATCCATATAATAATTCGATTATACAGACGTGAAATATTTTTTGAAATCGGATTGGTATTCTGGAGCTTACAAAGCTACAACGTCGCCGGCTTTTCCTGTTTATAATATATAGAAGAAGTATATTGACCATAACAATTAGCCAACAGAACATTACATAGGTCTTTTTTATAAACAGATCTAAAGTACATATATTCGACAAAGCTCATGAAAATGTGATGTGTTATTAAGGATAAAATTAAATGTGTGAATAAATAAGCACGAACTTAGAAAACAAACTTTTTAATTTGTAGGTATTCTCTTATAAATAATTCACATTAAAAATAATATTGGACTAGCTAAAAATAACATCACATCAAAAATATTATTTTATAAAGTAAGAAAACTATAATTAACGATTTGTATACTTAACTGGTATCACTTCAAATAATATAGGTGTTACAATACAATGATCAAACGTAGTACACAGCCGCTCTTTATTAAATATTGTTTTAAATTAAGTCATGATTCGATCAACCAAATAATTCAATCCAAGCAACAACAGCAATCAACTTGATTGTTACTTACAATTAACATCAGACATTCACAGCCGCTTTGAATCATCAAAAACAAAATCAAGAAACATCATTGTAACTAAGTCTTGGTTTGACTAACCAACAAAAATTGTATCCGGGACTAGTCATAGTTTTTTTTATTCGGTTATATTATACCTAAGAAGGAGAATCAAAAATACTATTTGCTATTAGACTTGTTAATAATGCCATTTAAAAACGTATGACACAATTATATTAGGTTTAAGTTCGTATTATAACATGAAAAATTTACGAAGAGTTTATAAAATGCAACACGGTTTTTCGTACGTTCGGCATGTACGGAGACCTTCGAAATAGAACATTCAGGCACGTTGTCTCACGAACGCACAATATTTCTTCGACTTTGTAATTCACTAAAGAATAAATACTATTTCTATATTTCTTGATAATTATACGTCTATATAATTATCTCCATGCACAAAGACTTGCTTGCTGCTTCCTCGCTGTCTCAATACCGCCATTTGCATTAAGATTTTTACCCTAGAGGTTATTTGCGTCTTTGTTAGGTCATCCTAATCATTTCCTGCTCTTTCATTTTCTGTCGTTTCTCATTCATCATCATGAGTATCATGTCAGGTATCCATGTGATTAATAAAACCACCAACAACAAGTTCTGTGCCGTAATACTAGCAACAAAACTTCCTGTATAGTCTCTGATCCATCCTAGAAAGTAGCCTGTGGGCGGTACAATGATACCCATGGTCAACATTCCCAGACCCACGGCGGCTGGCACTTGATCCATTGTTACATGTTCCGATATGGCAATGTTCCTTGCAACTATCACCATGCTTCTGCCAAATCCGTAAATAGACGACATAGCCAGGAGAACCATCTGGTTTGTTTGATACGCCAATACTGGAAATATAATATTATTGTTTAGGCTACTTGTAATTATTATAAATTAGAATGTATAGTGCATATATATAGTACGTAGTAGGTGTAGTACATTGCACGTGGCCGTTTGGGCGGAAAGGTTCTCGAGTGGCGACCACGTACCGGATGGCGCGGCGTGGGTAGGCCCCCCACAAGGTGGACTGAAGACCTGGTAAAGGTCGCGGGAGTCCTCTGGATGCGGGTGGCGCAGGACCGGTCACTTTGGCACACTTTGGGGGAAGCCCATTTCCAGCAATGGACGTCGTTTGGCTGATATGATGATGATGATAGTGTCAATAAATTAAAGGTACAATTAAGCTGCTGATATCACCAAGTATTGTCTCCCTAAGAAGTATCGGAAATTAATCATCATAGACAAAGTTAGCGGCAGCGCTCTGGGCGAAAAACTACAAGCAATGATGTATTGTGAACTTACTCTGCCTAACAACAATTAGCCATACACTGGTCATTATGAGCATCCATCTGGCCTTGATCCTGAACTTGTCCTGGAATACGGGCAGTATCAGTCTCCCAGCAATGTCCGCCAAGGCGACAGCAGACATGCAGTTCGCTGTTTGCTGTTTATCCATCCGAGCTACTTTCTGCCATTAAAAAAAAACAATATTAGGAAAACCATTGACTACGACGTACCTAATAATCAATATAAAATGCAAATATACCATAAAAAGTATACTGTTTTTGCTTATAAGAAAAAAAATGTGTTTATGTAAATGCCCCAATGCTCGACCCAATACTCGGCACCTGCAGTCTTAATTCATGGCATGAGAGGCGAGCAACAGGGTGTAAATTATTAGAACAAAAGTGTCAAACATTGGGACGCTTACCTTGTACTTAATAAAATATTTTACCTGTAGGAAAAATGGATACAGCATACTGAAGTTTTGTATCGAAGTTACCGCCAGAGCGATACCGATAATGATATTTAGAAAACGAGGGCTCGATAACAGAGAAATGTCGAATAAATCATACAACTTCTTAACCAAACCCTTTTTGGGCTTCGTTACTGCAACTTCATTGTTATTCTCTGAAAATACAAGAAAATTTTACATTATTATTGGTTATTTATTTACCCGCGGTGATGAATAATTTTTCAATGAGCTTATTATACTTATGTCAGGGAGATAAAAAAACATAACACGATTGTCTGATAGGTGTAGGTACCTATATTGTTCTTTTCGAACGAGGGACCGAAGTGAACGAAGCTCTATGCTTCAGCTTGGGCCGAGAATCGTTCGTATGTTCGGTATCTGTCACAATGTCCGGTGTCCGTCTGTTCTCCTCTACATGTCGCATTTCTCAACCGATTCTCGTGAAATTTTGTGACCAGGATTGTTAATTATATACATAATTTTTAGGCGAGTCACTTTTTCGAAACTCAAAAATATTTGTTTTGTAAAAAGACAGACTCGCGAGTTCTACAGCTACTAGTTTATTTAATTTTTCCTTTGAACACCTACTATCTTTTGGTACAAACGTATATGAATAAGACCTATATTAAATATCAATCAAACGTGACAAATATTCCTCTAGCGTTTAGTAATGAACCTCGTTAATTGACATATAATATGATTGATATACTCGTCTGTTTACGCACCTTTGGATTATTCCACTCATCAATATGTATTATCTGCTAAACAACAACTTTCCAATGTACCTACGTTAAATTCTATGATAAGGCCTGGCGCACATTATCGGCACGTCACGGCTCGGTAGCCTAGCTAAAGACGCCGAGGCAGTCTTCGGGACGCTTCGGCAGTCTTCGGGACGCTTCGGCAGTCTTCGGTTTGCTTCGGCAGCCTACGCTGCCGCATGCCGCGGCTACCGAGCCGTGCCGATAATGTGCGCGGGACCTTATAGGGGCCGGCCTGTTACCTGGCATGCCCAAAGAGGCCTAGGCATGCCTAAGCCTCGGCATATCTATAAGACGCCTTGATATGCCTGAGAACGCCTGAGGCATGCCTCGACATTCCCAAGCACATCTCGGCATGCCTGAGGACGCCTCAGCAATAATTTCCGTTAGTGTGCGTCTGCGCGAAGGTATGCGAAGGATCTCTCACTGTACCTAATAAGATAATCATAATTTGAATGGTAGTAATATGAAGGCTTGGCCATAAATTGGCAATTATCGCCCACTATGCATATTCTATATCATCATCATCATCATCATCATATCAGCCGAAAGACGTCCACTGCTGGACATAGGCCTCCCCCAGAGTGTTCCAAATTGACCGGTCCTGCGCCACCCGCATCCAGATATTATATAGCTATATAATAGCTATATAATATCTATATAGGCCCCCCACAAAGTGGACTGATGACCTGGTAAAGGTCGCGGGAGTCCGTTGGATGCGGGTGGCGCAGGACCGGTCAATTTGGCACTCTCTGGGGGAGGCCTATGTCCAGCAGTGGACGTCTTTCGGCTGATATGATGATGCATATTCTCTTCGTGGCCCGCGGAAGACGTAATGTTTTACTAACTACGGGCGGTAACAAAGATAGTCTCAGATCGCATATTTACCGCCCTTGTCTACGGCTCGGGCATCAAAAATCTGCGGAGTGGTTCATTTTTTGTTGGGTCTACAGTCTTAGGTGTGTAATGAACTGTTATTTTTAAGAATCATATATACTCGCCATTTAAAGTGTTTCTTGATAATTTCACACCATTTGCTATACTCGATTCCTTATGACCATTGCATTTCTGATCAGAGTTCGTTTGCTTTTCTTTCCCTAGAGATAATTCAGTGGAGCGGCCGAGACCGCTGTAAATTTCCTTTTTTGTGGCAGAATCTTTTCTTATAACGATATCTTTATGTTTAACTTGTAACAAGTGCAACTTCTCGTCTATAATAACGTCTTCTTCGACTTTTTTCATGTGCCATTCGACCGGTTGTATAAGAAGCGTTCCACCAATCTAAAATAAACACAAACAAATGAAACAAGATAACATCTATCTTTAGATAGTTTGACATACCTATTTTTAATAGTATGAGTACAGTGAATGGTATAAAAAAACAAATGACAAATGCTTTAATTTTGTATATACATTCTTGTAAATGTGATATTTCCTACTACACTCAAGAGCAAAAGTTTCGGGTATACTTTGTATAGAATTTCAGTATAAACTGTACCCAAAACTTTTGCTCTTAAGTGTATTAGTTTCTCTCCAAGACTTGTAGCAAGCAATCATTACCTACTCTGTAAAATAAAACGATCGCAATATTTTAACCCGTGTGTTAAAAATAGTAGGTAAAGCATATATATTTAAATTGAAAAACTTTAACAATAACAAAAATGTTTACCTACCCCATTCAAACTCAAACCGGAGAGCAGCAGGCACGCGCCTTGGAACCCGTAATTTTCCAGCAGGTATCGCACTAAATGCGGCATTAAAGTCTGTCCCACACCTGTGCCCACGTTGGCCAAGCCCACTGCTCGGGATTTCTTCAGTTTGAAGTAGCTGTTTATGGCTACGAACGACGAATTCTGGACGAACCCTAAGCCCGCGCCTGGAATGAACTAATGACGGTTATTTATAACTCATTGTAACTCTGCTGTATTTTGTAATTTCAGTATATATGAAAATTACGGAAATAATTGAAGTGGTCCAGGGAAATGGGCGAATACTTTTTTTTCTGTCACTAGTTGCCGCCATAGATACACTCTGGGTCACTTTTTAAAAACTTTTATGTTATGAGTCCACCAAATGCATCGACCAAATTCCAATCCAACGATTTTGTTGACATTTTTAACCCGTTTTTTATGGACTATTTTTTTTAAGAAATTATAAATAATTTCTTTAAAAAAAATACTACGGTGGGTCGGATAATTAAATCATATACAATTTTTTATATATTTAATAATATTGCAGTCATATGTATATATTTAGTAATCATGTTTAAGAACTTAACTTAAGTCTTGTTGTCTCGTGGATTATGGAACAGAACAACAACAATGAATATGGTGTTGATTGAAACAAATCCCGTATGCGGATGTGCCCTTCCTATAGTGTTCAATACTGTTCATACCTATGCGCAAACAAAATCAAGACTTTTTATTTTCACCTCATTCACATGGGTTATGGGTTATACATCGGGATCGGGTTACGGCTAGTTGCATCGCAACTTTGGCTTGTTCGCTATTTTTGATGTTGTTATTGATACTAGCCCAGGTTGAAAAGAGCGAGAACCCTCAATACTTTTGAATTATTAAAAGATTGATTCAATAGAAAAAAGTAAATCTTACCCAATAAAACTCCATAAGTCAGAACCAAGTGGTAAATATTAGTAGCGAAACCGCTTAAAAATATTCCTGAGGTACAGAAACATGCACCAGTGACAGCCACCATCCTGGGTGACGTCAGTTTCAACATGGCGCCTGCTATAGGACCCCCGAAGTTGGTGACAAATAACATGGTACTCAGAACGACGGCTGCTCCTGATGTTTTATGGCCCATGGCTTCTAAATGATCTCCGTATAGTAAACTAAATAGTGAGAGCATAGATTGGTTGAATATCTGAAAATAAAATGAAACATTGTGTAAGTTAAGTTACGTGATGCGTGTATTTAATATATATTGTATTTAATACATATTCCGTTATCGATAGGTCGCTGGTATCCGGCTCGAAGGACCAAAAATGTAGTAGTTGTTATTAGTGACCGACCGAAACATGTTATTTTGCCAAAACCGAAACCGAAACCGAAGGTTCGGTTTCATTGTAGTTTCGGCCGAAACCGAAACCGAACCTTTTATAAAAAAAAAGTCGAAAAAATGTTAGTGAGCCCGTTTTTTTCTAAAATTAATATCTCGCCGACCTATAATTACAGGTTTCTACTTTCAAAGATTTATCACAATGAAATTTCAGCACAGTTACAGAGGTTCTGTTTGAAAATTTAACTACCCTATAAAGTGAAAAAAATACATTATTTGTAACACAAAGTTAGCGATTTTTTAATAGTTGTATAACATAAAACAAATTTATTATTAATATATGATGCTCATATATTATGTTTATTTATTTTCAGTTACTTACATTTTAATTATACTCACAAATATCACAATCAGTTAGCCTAGAATGGCTAATTCAAATCATCATTCGCTTGTCCTTATCCCATTTACTTGGGGTCGGCGCAGCATGTTTTTTTCTTCCATACCTCACTATCGCCCGTCAGCTCATCACACACTTCCTTCCTATTCATATCGTCTCTCACGCAGTCCATCCACCTTTTCCTTGGTCTACCTCTTCTCTTGCAACCCTCAACATTCATACTTAATGCCCTTCTAGCAACATTACTATCATCCCTCCGCATAACATGTCCATACCACCGTAGGCGAATGAATGGCTAATTCAAATATAATTAGATAATCAAAATAATCAAATTGATCACCTTTGGTAATCATTTTATGGTAAACATTTAGCCGAGCGCGACCCGAAGGTACGATGTTGTAAGTTTCGGCGCGGCCGAAGGGTTCGGCTGTTTTTGGCCGAAACCGAAACTCGGGCCGAAACTTGATTTTTTGGCCGAAACTGGCCGAAACCGAAACCGAAATTTCGGTCGGACACTAGTTGTTATGTATAATATGTGATTAAAACACTGTTTTCACTGTTAAATATGTATTGTCAGGAAAATTTAGTACAATAGTTTTTACAACTTTGTTATTTTTTTTAGTATTCCATAAGTCAAATTCGAAATCAATGACAATTAAAATCAATGCGACTTTCAGCTAGAGAAAACACAAAAAAGGTTCGAATAAGGAACATAATATGACATGACTATTGACAACATGTTCTTTTCAATTAACTGGTCTAAATATAATTATTTGAAGGGTTGTGTCTGATATCTTATTTATTTCCTGTTATTCAAGCTAATGAAATTTTTATTTTAGCTCGTTTCCATTGGTACAGTTAGTCAAGAAAGTGATCTACATTATGCAACTTTATTATTTTGCTTGCTGGCTTAGTTGTATGTAGGTATGTCCTTTTATAATAATGTTTTGATATTAAGCCCATTTTTTTCATATTGATGAATTTAATTTTTATAGGTTCCTAAAATTTTTTGATTGGACGAGTTCACATTAGTAGTAGTAGTCTACTGGCTAATCGGCGAATAGTTAGATAACTTCCCTCTTGTCAACGTCGCAGTACATCCTGATATCAATTATGAATTGATTGTATTTTCGTTTAGGTACCTAGTAATTAACTACACAATAACAAACAGACTGTTTGTAATTATTTACTTATTAAGGTCACACTAATAGCATATGTAGGTAGGCAGATCGGTAACATAAATAAGTTAACACGTGCTATGATCTGCCGGTATAACAGTATAATTGTAGCGAAAATATTAATTATAGTTAACCATATTTGTATTGTGTGCTAAAAAACTTAAACTTAAATATCAGTGTAATAGTTATTTACGATACAAGTGCAGAAAATAGGAAATTCGCAACGAGTGGCGATAAATTAAAACACGACCGAAGGGAGTGTTTTAAATCGACACGAGTTGCGAATTACCTATTCGCACGTGTATCGTACAACGTTTTACAGTACATATGGCTCTTTAAAGTTTCAACATATGCACGGAAAGTGCTCATTTGCGCACTAGTGCGGGAAAGTAACACCATGTGTACTGTAAAAACAATAACAGACTGCATGCTTTAAAGAATAACAGGGACATTGTTTTACCGAATTCATATAATAACATATATAGTTTTTAAAAGAAGCATTGAGTTCAATGGAATAAAATATATAATTTATTAAACAATGATTTTATAAAACAATCTTATAATTTTAATGAGTTCTCAAAGAAGCTAAAAAATTATTTACTAGATAGAACCTATTACTCTTTGAAGGGATATTTTGAGAAGATTTATGATTAATGATAATGTTTATGTTATTATACATAGTTCATTTGATTTTTTTTATTTATCAAATTGTGTATTATAATAATTAGTATTCAAATCATTGACGTATAATAAAGTAAATAGACGCACAATGTCGTACAAAAATTACAAGAAATGTGCCCCCATTTGACAACTCTGGCTATATTTCAGTTGATGCCAATCGCGTTTACTTATAACCTGCGTTGAGATATATGCTTCATATAAAAGAGAACTTAGTGGTTTAAGCTGTATTAGCGAATTAGCATCAAACAGATTAAAAACTTTTTAGTTTATTGAGATTTTATCATAATGTGACTTGATTGCTCACGTCTAAACTAAATAGCGAATGAATAGAGTCGCATTATAAAATTATTTTAATAATATTGTATAAACAATACAGTCATTTGGAAATTATAGACGAAGATAGCTTTTTGCTGTTTGAAAGTATTTTACATGTCACACTTTAATGAATAAAATCTACAATATTTTATTTATTTAAACAGGAAGACGAAGAACACAAATAAATCATGATTATTAATTTTTACAAGCAGGCAATACCTAAACAATTAACACGTTCATTTTTTTATAAATACATATACACAAAACATTGTTCGGTGGGCATAACGTATTATCAGTGCAGCTGTCAAACTCCTTAAAAATTCTACGCACGACTAGTGAAAAGGGAATAAGAACTAGGTATGTAGATCATTTCAGCGTGGTATATTAGACGTATCTAATTAGTCCCTTTGCGACATATAACAATGACTTACAATCTAAATATCAATTTATCTTTAGTTAAACATTTATTTTTACAAGATTTAATATAAACTTGAAAATTAAACACACGACGAAGTCGTCACCACTCTTTGTCGTTGATGTACTGTCTCGTGCTATAAGCCTATAACTGCGGCCTACTTTGCACATCGCTAAGGATTTCTCGGGAATCTTAAATTGAAAACCACAAATAACGTAACTGTACTACTCCATAAAAAAATCTAATAAGTAGGCTCCTTAGGTTTTTGTTCCGTGATAATCTGTAATTTGTACTAACGAAATTATTTATTCAAAACCATGAAATGCCAATGAGTTTACATGAAATTCTTTACGCTATCAATAGAACTTAGTTAAAGAAATATATCCAATCCTTTTTTATTTATTTTCTATTGCTATATTTGCTATTAACGAATTTTTTCACAGATCATTTTTGTCATTTTTGACAACCGTCAAGTCTCACGGTCGAAACCAGACTAAACGCAAAAGAGCCGCAAGTGTAGATCGCGCGGTTCTTTTGGACGGCCACTTTTTTCGGCTGATTGTGTATCTAGTTACTTATACTAAATCAATGATTCAAATAGGTAATTTTTTATCAATATTGAATTTTAATGTAATCTAATATTATAATTTAGTGTAAGTTTTGCATGCATAATGGCGGAACATCCCTACATCCATGTAATTTTATTACCACTGGCATATCAATTGTACCACCTCTGTGTCTGTTTTAGCAAAATAAATGTTTGGAGTTGATTTAACGACAGTAAACATATCGTACTAAATAATTCATAAAACACAAGTGTGTATCTGCGGCATCTGTCTATAACTATATCAGCATGAAAATTTCGAGCTATTTTTGCTGAACTCGTGGTCACGAGCTAGTATTTCATTTGATATGCACACATTAACCAAAAATAAATCCAATTCTAGTAACTGGGTATCATTTGCTTAAAAATAACATCCATGGATTTAACATTTTCAATCAAAATACGACAAAATATTTCGCACTAAACATTTTGCTTCGTTAAAAATAAGCTGTATCTACATTATGCAAATTAGCTAGATATTAGAACGTTCCTATTATTAATCGTTATAATTTATAACCCCGATATCTGGTACCGATAAAAAGATAATATAATCTCTATTAGGTATGTTCTAATGTAAACACTGCGGCCTTCGGGGTGGTCAACTCCGTCGATAGATAGATAAACGGCGAAAAATATCCTGTAGTTTTCATAGCTGTTCAGTAAGTCATGAAAACAAAGGAATCTCGCCATTATCGCGGCCGATGGAATTACAATAGTAGTAAGGTTATCGGGTAACAATGAGGACTATTGAGGACAAGTCCGACAAGTGGATTACAAATATGTGATTAATCCTTTGAGTTTCTTGAACTTGTGCTAAGTCAACATTTACGCAGTTATATATATTGCCTTGGGCTATACCGCGATTTTTAATCAAAATGTACCTGTATTACAGCGAATACTCCGTTAAGGTTTTACAGTCCTTAAGGTAACTCTTTAAAGGTAAACTGATCGATATTTTAACTTTCTATGGCAAATTATAATTAGGTACTCGCAACGGCGATAGTTCTTTTTATTAACCTTTTCCGCGATATAATCCGTTTCTTTCGATTTATTTTGAAGAAGCAAGGCAGGCATTTTCGCGAGAAGAGATGCATATTAGTGACGTCACCGAGTAAAAGTTACAAATGTTCCATTTTGTAACTTTTATTTGTCATACAAATAGTGTTCTTAATTTTGGTAAGATAGGTACCTAGCTAAATGTCATCTCGAGCATATTTGGAGCAGCAGCTCTACTCGGGAAGTTCTCCACTTTAATATGAGTCTCATTCTAAAAGGACTCATCTGACTATATTAGTCATAGACAGATGAGTCCTTTTTGAACGAGACTCATAGTCAGATGTGTCCTTTTTGCATAGAACGGCAGCGTGGCTTGCTATGTATCAAGTTATGTGGTGTTGTTTCTGGTAGCGAGGAAGGTCCCCTGAGCTCCGGAGCGTGCTGTATGTTCCGAGTGAGGGACCTGAATTTGTCTCTGGCTGTCAACATATTGAATCCTAAAATCAATAAAGGTTCGGCAATGCGCTTGTCATTAGGCCGTATGCTAAATAGTATTAAAATAATGGATTGCTCTTTGACCTTAGCTTACTACAAATATTTACGAGCAGCACATTATATATGTATATGATTGTTAATGTCGTAATGCGAGCTAGTACTATAACGAGTATATTAATGTTTTAGTTATTTTTGCCCTTTAAATCCTATAGGTGGCTGGATACTGTAATACGTAAAGTTGGGCGTAGTACCTACATCGAAGAAATTACTTATGTATGTTACTTAGTTGTGATGTACTTATCTATCTAAGGGCTTTGTTACCTGAAAACGAAACGAAAAGAGTTTTCTGTTTTGTTAATTTTGATATCGTTAACTTTTGTTTCCGATCACAACTCGAAAACAACCCCTTTTCGGAGCTACTGTTCCGTTCTGCACGTCTTAGTGTTCTAATAAGAGAGAGACGGATAGTGCGAGAAAAATCGAGAGAGCTCGCGCGCCGCCTTGTGATAGCCGTGCTGGTATTGACATTTGGACATACAGCATAAAAAAATGCATTCCTACAATTTTAAATTGTTAGCTACATTTTTATCGTGAGCTAAATATACCTAAATCTACTGCACTTTAATCTGCGTACACTTTATAATTGATTATGCATAGCTCGCTCTACTGACAAGGAATTGTTAGTACTTAAATAATGCAATTAGACGACATCTGGTGTTAACACAAACATTTATAGGTGTATAAATAGTAAACAACGAGTTGAGTCATCGTGCTGATTATTATAGTAGCTGAAGTGATATTGTTTCTCGTATGAAAAATACATTCAGCAATTAAATAGTTTTTATCACACTTGCTCGTAAAGAGCTTCATAACGCGCAGGCATACAGAGATGCAATAGCCTTTATTACGCCCATGGGCGTAATGGTTTTTTGTCTTAAATTGTATCTGTCACTCTTACATCAGTTGTAAAGCAACGAGGTTTTATGTTTGAACACGTATTTTATAAATAAACTTAAACGTAAAAACACGAATAAAATATGATTAACATAATGATGGGGCTCCATCCCCCCCCCCCCCCCCCCCCCTCACCATGGATCCGCTACTATTTTCACACTTTTATAGATCCCAATGAAGGGTGACATAAAATAAAGTGCCGGTAATAAACATTAAAAAAAAATTTTTGAGCATTAACCATTGCGGTATTTTAGAAAAAAAAAACAGTGTATTACATAATTTGTCGGCTCTGTCAAGCCGGAAACAATAATTCAGTAAGTATTGCGTTTCTTTCTCGGGCTCTAAAGAAAATATATTGATTAAAGCAATAAATATTGATGTCTAGCATTTGTCCGCGTGAACTCTGAACTCCCGTATCAACTTATCATCCCCAATTCTCATTTGTTTTTGTAGCTGAGTAACAAACATCCAAATGTTCACATTTATAATATACCTACTAGCTGCCAGCGCGGCTTTAGCCACGTATTGCAAATAACCCAGGCAAACCCGCGGAATAAAATATAGCCTTTAACAATTCAAAAAGTCCATTCTACACGCAGGTGAAATAACTTTCAAAATCGGATATTCGGTTCCGGAGATTACCCATTACATACAAACTTACATTTTACATAGAAATTTACTCTTTATAATCCATATCCATACTAATATTATAAATGGGAAAGTGTATGTGTTTGTATGTTTGTTTGTTTGTTTGTTTGTTTGTTTGTCCGTCTCTTCACGGCAAAACAGGGCGTCGAATTGACGTGATTTTTTAAGTGGAGATAGTTGAAGGGATGCAGAGTGACATAGGCTACTTTTTGTCTCTTTCTAACCCCCCACTTCCCCAAAATGGGGGGTGGAAGTTTGTATGGAGCATTCCGCAATTTTCAAGGTAGAAAGCTAAAAATTGGTATGCGGACTATTTGTGACTAACAAAAAATAGTGCATCATTTTTTTTGGAAATCTGCACCCAACCCCTTAAAAGAGGGGGTGAAATTTTATATGGGGGACCAGATATGTAGAGTCGATATGTAGAGTCGATATGTAGAGTCGATATGTAGTCGATATGTAGAGTCGACACCTATCTAAGTACACAGTGGACATCTATCTAAATATGTAGAGTAGATATGTAGTCGATATGTAGAGTTGATGTGTAGATTCGATATTTATAGTCGATATGTAGAGTCGATATGTAGATTTGATATATAGAGTCTATGTTCGATATGCAGAGACTATGTAGAGTCGATCTAAATATATAAAAGACTGAAACTGAGATGCACCTTTTTTGTAGACAGTTAACATTACTCTTAGTACGCGGGCGAAGCCGCGGGCAAAAGCTAGTATTAGTATAGTATCGATTAAGGGTCTGCTAGACGGTCGCCAACAAACCCCTCCGACCGAGTGACCTTGGTCGGCACCGACCGTGGAGACAGTTGTTTGCAGCAATATTTCATACTACCGGTCGGTGCCGTGCCGTGCGCTGCCGTCCAAGGTCGCTCGGTCGGAGGGGCTTGTTGGTGACCGTCTAGCAGACCCTTTAGTAACATAACTTATGCTGATAAAGTAGATGAATAACTGAATACTCACATTACACACCGCGACACCTAGTAGTACCATCCACCCCCAACCTCCGTCCGGTGGTATTTTCTTCACTCTTTTCTCGGTACGTTGAGACATCACCAATGATTTATTTTCTGTTGTCATGTTTTCTTACTAATTCGCTTCTTAATAGACCTATTGAGTACAAATGGTGCCTGCAATAATAAAAAAAAACTATCATAGAAATAATCAGATCTTTATTTTTCGATTGATCAGTAACCAACATTGTATCATTTAGTTTGCTGCTGAAACAGCATTAAGCTAAAATCAGCGGTAATAAAAAAGTGAAATAAATTTATTAAGCTGTAGTTTTTCTCTGAACGCTCCTTACTCAGTTAAGGCTTCAAATAATATCAACAAAACAAAATTAGTCAATTTTTCAGCAAGTCGAAATTGTACTCTGGCTTTAAACATAACATATGAGAACCAAGCATAGAGCAAGTAGACAGCACCGTTTTCTTAGGCATCCATATAGATGAACACTTATCATGGAACACTCATATAGATGCATATATATTTACGCACTACATAAATTTATTTACGTACTAAAAATTATAAAATATACTAGCTCAATATAGACAGCCATCACGGTTTATCACGCTTATATTTGCTCCCAAATACGATATGGGATCTTACTAAGGGGAAATTGCTCCAAAGCAAATAGAGTATTCAGTGCCCATCAGAAATGCTTGAGAGCAATCTGGGGTCTGAGAAATGTAGACTCATGCAAAAAAATCTTTATAGAAAATAAGCTTATGATAACGCCTAGCATCTACATTTTAGCAACAGCCAAATTAGTATAGTCCATTATGTCCGAATTGCGATGGGATTGCGAATTGCTAAACTTAGGGCGGGGCACATTGCACGTAGAACCGATGGCCGTTGGGGCGGAAAGGTTCTCGAGTGGCGACCACGTACCGGAAGGTGCGGCGTGGGTAGGCCCCCCACAAGGTGGGACCACCGCTGGATGCGGGTGGCGCAGGACCGGTCAATTTGGCACTCTCTAGGGGAGGCCTATGTCCAGCAGTGGACCTCTTTCGGCTGATATGATGATGATGATGATGAATATGTCACAGTTCAAATTAAATGACAACTCTCCCCGTAAAGCAGTTTACGCATGCATTGTCTGTGCCAGCTCTAAGACTAGAAATGTAACGCAGAAACTACTACTACATGGCTTAAGCCCGTGCTAGACGGTCGCCACGCCCCTCCGACCGAGCGACCTTGGTCCGCACCGACCGTGTAGACAGTTGTTTCCAACAAAATTTCATACTACAACGGTCGGGGCCGACCAAGGTCGCTCGGTCGGAGGGGCATGTTGGCGACCGTCTAGCAGACCTTTTAGGTACTTAAGTTATAACTCCATACCGAAAAAAAAATGTCACTGTTATGATAATGTAAATGGCCTATTATAATTAAACAATGACAGTGAAATTATTTTTAGTTATTATTATACGGGACTTTGTTATTACGTTGAATATTATTGAATTGTAAATATATCTGATGACTTTTTTGTCATTTTTGAAATACTTGCACGCCATCAGCCGGCAAAATTGTGATGGACTATAAAATTCAAATGTAACATCTGTAATGACCATGCTTCGAGCGAATAAACGATATATATCTATCTTTAAACATTGGGACGTGTACCTTACTCAAAAGATGTCACTAAAACAATAAAATGGCTAAGTAAGATATTATCATCGTCCATCCCATTCGTTTGTGGTAAACGATTTAAAACGTCTTTTTTCATTTATATGCCACAGATAACTTCATTAATTAATTGAATATGACGTAAATTGTTATGCGGGTGTGTCTCGATAACTATGGAAACATTATGACAACGAGATCAAAAGTCAGTGGGTATGTTTAAACGGGAACATTGTTGTTATCTAATATATGTATAATGAGACGTTGAACTGGCAATATAAACATGTGTCTGGATGACCCACAATACATGTTACTTGTGGTAGGTATGGCTAGAACATAATGTATTTTTCATCACACTTGCTCGTAAAGGGCTTCATAACGCGCAGGCATACAGAGCAGTAATAACCTTTATTACGCCCATGGGCGTAATGGTTTTGAAACCTCTGATTGGCTTAAGCAAATCTGGTTGCTGTGTGATTGGTTGAATAAAAAAATCTAGTTGGTCACGACGCTCCGCCCCGCAAGAATACTGCTCTGTGATTGGTTGAAATATTGAACTGCGCGCTCTACTAGCACTGATCTGGAAGTGAAGTTGTCAATTTTTGATTGGTGCTGCTGTATGAAACTTACATTTTTCTGTCTTTTGTTGTTATTTATTTCCTCGCAAATGTGATGAAAAACATTGTGTATAACACGGGCGTAAGAATATTGCAAACTCGAGTCATCAAAAGCCCTCCGCCTTCGGCGTCGGGCTTCTGATAGACTCCCGTTAGCAATATTCCACTTACGGCCCTCGTTAAACAATGTACTATTTCATCACACTTGCTCGTCAATGGCGTTATTACTTGCGAGCGTGCAGAGCAGTTATAGCCGTTTTACCTCCCACGGGCTGTTAAGTTTAGTTTTAAAATAATAGAACCCTCTGATTGGCTTAAGCAAATCTGGTTGCTGTGTGATTGGTTGAATAAAAAAATCTAGTTGGTCACGACGCCCCGCCCCGCAAGAATACTGCTCTGTGATTGGTTGAAATATTGAACTGCGCGCTCTACTAGCACTGATCTGGAAGTGAAGTTGTCAATTTTTGATTGGTGCTGCTGTATGAAACTTACATTTTTCTGTCTTTTGTTGTTATTTATTTCCTCGCAAATGTGATGAAAAACATTGTGTATAACACGGGCGTAAGAATATTGCAAACTCGAGTCATCAAAAGCCCTCCGCCTTCGGCGTCGGGCTTCTGATAGACTCTCGTTAGCAATATTCCACTTACGCCCCTCGTTAAACAATGTACTATTTCTAATGCTATACGATTCTTACGCCACTCAACAAATAATTGTCGTAATTGATCTCTAAACAGCATGCATTTAACTAGCTTTGTCCAGCAACTTCGTCTGCGGAAACGCCCCAGTCTCGTACCAACTTCTCTCTTAATTTCATTTTCGAGATAAATATTTTTTGTCTCGACAATGAGTAAACTATCTATGTACTATGTGCCAAATTTCATTTAAACCCATTCAGTTGTTTTTGCGTAATAACGTAACTAACATTCAATCATACAAACATTCACTTTTATAATATTAATGTTAGGATTCTCTCTGATTTTATTTTCACATTTTGACACACCTATATTTTGTTTCCTTTCTTTTATTATTATTATATGTTTATGTGGTACCTCACTGGTTGGATCCAACGAAAGGGTCGGAAGACCAGCGCTGGCTGCAAAGGAAGCAACATGTTGAGTTGGGCCCATTTCGTGACACGGCACAGATTCACTTTTTCTTTTGTTTTTGCCTGTACGAGTATTAGTGCGTCACGAATAAATGTTTGATTCTGATTCTGTTTTTTTTTATCCAAGTTGTAAATAGTAGGTAAGAAAAATCGGTAGGTGCGTAATTTTTTATCCTAAGTACTTGCGAAAGTTTGGATGTTTAGACTTTTGGATGTTTGTTACGAGCAGTCACACTTAAATGGCTCAACCTGGATTAAAATATAGGATAGTTTTTATCTCGGATCGATAGCGATAGCTGTTTTTACGCTTATGTTGTAAATGGCAACAAATAAATGAAGTGGTAATGACTAAAATTTTATAAAGTTAATATAAGCGTTTTAACTATCGTTGTTATCGGTCAAATCCCAGCCCTCCAACTGGCGTACCGAACAACAATGTGAAACTTACTTGTTTTTAACTCATTCTTTATCAGACAGCTAAGAAAAGCACAAGCGCGTGATCTTTGACATTATTAGCTTAGCCAACACGAGTATCATATTTGCCGGTCAGTTATCAGCATTATCGCTATTAAAATATTGACGTATTAATGTTACCTATGGTGTAATTTGTGTTTAATTAAACGTCGGTTTTGTATGAGCTCATGTTGGATAAACTTTACCCTTAGCCGAATTGAAACTTAGTCCTGTCTTGACTTGATTAAACTGGAATAAGCATCTAACCTGCGGATAAACTACATACACAAAACAGATAGGTGCAGAAGTCAATCACATGTATGTACTTCACTTTTCATACCTACGCTCGGCGGTCGCTCTAGGATTGTCAACTATGGTTTATGCACAAACAACTATCATGGTAGTAACTTATCTTTAATAATATAAAAATACCTTAACCATAAAAATAACCGGCCAGACGAATTAATATTAAAGTGGAGGGGGTGACTGAAGGGGCTACTCCAAACGCGCAGTACCTAGAGCCCGTAATAGCAAAAAACTTATCCTACAAAACAAAACAATAAACCTGTCTATTATTTACAATACAAATAGTTTACAGAGCAGAAAGATACAAAATTTTACGTTTGTCAATTTTCACTATCGAAAATCCCTAATAACTTCTAAACTGATTACCCTAGTTACACAATTTCCATTGCCTTATCCGTGATAGACCTAAACCTATCAAATGACACTAAAACAACACAATATCTCCACAAACAAAAAAATAAGTTTTCAATTTACGAAAGGTGGCGTGAAAACCTTACAAAAATTTTGTTACTTCGTTTATACTGATTCAAAATACAAAACTATTATATAAATCGATCTTTGATAATATTTAAGCAACCGTCCACCGGACAGTTATAATAACTTTTTTTTGTTGCTCCATTATTGCACAAAAAAAATCACAGAGACGCGTCTCAAGCGGATGGCACTCGCGCTCGCACTGGTTCCAACCGGTCCGAGATATAGTGTCCGTGAGCAGTGTCTATGTGTGCGTTGCTCGAGTGCACTTGTATGTAGATTGATTTCTGTACCTACCCGACGATAATATCTAGCACAAAACATGCTACATTTTATCGTCGGGTGACAACCAAAACTCACTAAGTACACTTTTGTGAAAATATACTTTTTTTGGGCAGGTCTTATTTTCTTGCATCTTAGGTTAGGTACTGACAAACTCGTAAATCTCATACGAGCAGCGTTTAATTAACTTATGTGTAAAAAAACATTAAGTAACATACGTTAAACTTAATTTGGCAGCAAAAACTCACTACTGCATTTAATAAATTTTACATGTCTCTAATTTCGACTTTGTTGTTGACCACAGCCCGGTTAGACAGGAGAAAAAATGCACTTTTCCTGGTGCTTAATTAAATATCCACTATTCTATCGACATCCATACGAACAATTTTTGAATCAGAAACAGAAATTTATTGATAAAACTCATTTGTATTGTATGTATCTACTCCCTTTATCTCTGTGTGTCTTTTGTGTAGTGAATAAATGTCTTCTTTCTTTCTTTTTCTTTCTATTATTGTACATGTCAGGCTGTTACATAATATTACATCAGGTAGGTAAGTTTACATTATTTTATTGATTTATGCGTCGCTATGGACTGTAAGGAAACATGGCGGTGTATAAAAATGTCTACTATAATAGGTACCTAAGTAAAAAAAAACTGAAATTAAAACACAACGTATGTTAAAAAATATAATGTTTTTTTGTTATTTTAATAAAGTTGATCGTTGTTTAAATAAGAAATATTTCACTATATACACCCCCCCTCTCAATTTACGGCAGCCAAAAGTCACTAAGCTTAATTACTATTAAACTATCGATAATATTATCTATATTTTTTTCCTCGTGTATACATCTAATTACTGGCCGGCAAATAAATACGTTTTGTTTAATTTCGATTACAAAGAAATTTATCAAATCAAATAATAATTAAAACACGTTTATCTCGGTTGTGTCAATTTGGTACTTAATGAGTTTTGGTTGTCACCCGACGATATGTGTACGGACTCTCGGTAACACGACCTATATTGTTATTGTTCATTAAATGCATTATATATCTTCAAACTGAAATTCAGTTTCAATGATAGGTATTGGCTTCTTCCACTATTGATTAGCTCCAATTTAATAATCACAAGTGTGCGATAACAATAAAATTCAACTTGCAGATAAACTAATTATTTTTGACAGATAAAAGTAGGTACGTGCTATTCGCATGCCATGACCATGACCGTCAGTACCGTCACGCAACAAAAAAAAACCGGTCACTACATATAGTTACAATGTGCATTTAGTCACTATGTATTATGTTTAGGCTTTGTTTGCTTTTGTACTAGCAATGTTGATTTCTTTGTCATGATAATAACTGATGCGCTCTCTTAACATCGTGTCTAAACTGAAACCCATAATTATAATCGCGTCAAAAAAAAGATAATCGCTGAACAAATATGGCTTCATGAGTCACAAGTGTTACTCGATATGTAAAGATGGTTGAAATTTCGCAATGATTTCTTTAACTTTGGTCATTTGGTATTTTTGGTAAACTCGGGTTATTTTGACCCAATGGAGGGTTAATGTCACATAAAAAAAGTAACAACATGAGCAGTTAGCTGAAATGAAAAGTAAGCTGATTTTACCCCGTTCACATTCATAAAAAAGTGGTGGACAGAGTAATTTTCGAAAGCCAAAGTTACCCCCCAGGGCTAAAGTAACCCGCGTTTGCGGTATTTAATAATTTAAAAAGAATAATAATATTAAATTGTATGGTTCAAATTAAAATTCTTGTATGTGTATGTATTAAATGACTTACTTATTATTGACATGGATTTATTTAATCTTTATTGTAAACAAAACTATTGCATGCTCTTAAGAGGAGATTATGTGCGCCACCAACATTGTAATTAACACCTTCACCATTGTGAATTTTATCAAAATATACTAATATTACTTAATAGATTCAGATTTAGATTCATTTACTTCAGAATAAGATTAGGTACATCGTAAATTGGAATAGTATGTGAATTTACATTAAGTCATTATTAGGATCATCAAAAGCCAAACAGATATTTATATCAATAAAATAAAAATTATGTACCTATCTAGATTTTAAATTTAAGAACATTAATGGCATAAATATTATTCCAGGCAGTGGGTCGTCAATTGCTAATATCACTGAGTATTTTTACATAATATATTGTTAATAGTGATTAAGTATCATATTAGGGGAGCCCAAGCGGGGAAAATTTCGTTGCGACTTATAGATTTTAAAGAATGTATGTAATGGGTACCTTTACGCCAGGGACGACTCGAGGGGGCCTGTATGTCTAGTTTAAGTTAGTTAATTTTTTTTTTTTTTTATTGTAATAGATTGACATAAAATATTAATTATTTTATGAGACTGTTAAATAAATGAGTAAATTTTAAAGAATAGGTGATTTAATGAAAACAAAGTTATATCATGTAGGAGCGGAATAAACTTTACTGACGATTGTTGTAACTTCGGCTTGCGGAAATCATCATTATAATTAACCCGTTATCCTCGAACTATTTTCTTCAAATTAAAAATATATATATCACGCTCGAGAATATCAAGTAGACTTTTTTTTAAAGTTTGTAACCATCCCACTCCCTTACGTCAGGCTCAAATCGTCACATTATTGAAATACATACCTAGCATAATTACTTATGTGACCTTAATCTGACGCGCTCGATTATTTCTAATGATCAACTTTTTTTTACTAATCTGACTCGCTGTCCTAGGCCGTTGTATATATATACAAGGCTCATATTAATCTGACGAGCATCATGAAATCCCAAAAAGCAGACAGATTACAATGGCTTATTCAACAATTTTTTTTTATCTTTATCTACGTTTGAATGCTTGATCGCATACCTAATTCATTTCGAATTTCGGCGGGAAGAGGTTCATAATTATAATGTGTACTTAACATAATATGACGCTTGGGTTTTTTCTGTTATGGCCATCTAACGGAGAACTGTTCGTAGCCGTCCCTTTGAATTAATGTCTTTGCCCGTTAACATTAACTGGTCTTAACTACGAAATATTACTTGTAATAAACATTATCACTTCATTTAAATATCTACTTATAGGGAATAATGGGTCATGATGTGTTGCGCCACGTAGTGCTCCTTTTTGGAGCACTACGTGACACAATGTATCACGACCCATTACCTTTACGGTACTCGTTTCGCATCTGTCGAGTTTCCCCATATTATTACACCGTACGAGATCAATGAGTGAAAATAAGCTTTTAAACAAAAGAGACCACTCCTAAAATCCAGTTTGTCATATACGAGCAAAAAGTTGCTAATTAAAGTGTACATTTGGAGTATTGCCCTATATGTCAGCTAAACGTGGACAATGACACAAAGGGACCGAGAAAGACTGGAAGCGTTTGAAATGTGGTATTGGAGATAGATGGAAGGCATGAGCTGACTGACAGAATGACAGAGAAAATAACAAATAAGGACGGGTTAAGCAGGGTAAAAGGGAAGAGAGCGATCTTGAACACCATCAGCACTAGAAGGAGGAAAATAAAAGATAGAGACAAAAAATGAGAATGGAAAATGAAAGGAAAGACCACGGAGCAGTTACATGGACCAAATAAAGAAAAAAGCTGGTGTCGTATCGTTTCAGCAAATCAAAGGGCTGGCGTACGACTGAGATAAAAATGACATCTAAAACTGCTAAACCGAGTTGCGGCAATTTAGGATCTTGAGACAAATGGCGAAATTTCGAGGCGCACTGGTGAGCGGCTGTAGTCAGCAATCACAGGTGATGATAAGTCACGTGACTTATCATCACCTGCGTACGACAGAGAGAAATGGAAAATTCTCCACCGACACACCAGGATGACTCTTAAATGTGTGATGAAACGGACTCTAATGCATCATTTTATAGAAGGGGTCTTAGTTTACGTAGGGCAAAAGCTGCGCACCAGCACTCAGTCTGTCGCAGAGTCTATTGGAGAGGAGTTTCCAATTTAGGCTCGAATATGTCATGAAACCCATTATCTACTTTAGCTGCATGTTTTCATCTGGGTATTCTCTAATAAACAGTTTTAGTGATTGACATCTACTTGACAGTGTGATAATAAGTATTTTATTGATGACAAACGGTACTGGCCAATTATATTAATAATCTATTCGTATCTACTTCATAGTCTTGACACGTCATACATTGATGAACTAAAAATGAAATAAATTGAAAGTCATGCTACTCCTCCTCATCTTTTCAATTCTTAATACAATTTCAAGTATTTATTTTATTGAGTTTTCATATTTTAGACTACGCAACGTGAGTTAGATCGGGCTTATTATTAGTTCCTAAATGAGATATTATTCAATCGGTTTGGATTCATAAACTGCTAATTGCTAAATTCAGTACGTCTTAATTGTAAAAAAAAACCCCACTTTGAAGTTTTTGTTTCTTACCTAATCACGCTGTTTTGGTCTATTTGTTCATCAATTACTCATCATGCAAAGTAAATGATGAACATTTAAAGTTAACTGGGTACTTGTACTGCATTTAAACTATATAAGTAGACGAACGTCTTGGCAAAGCTTAATGCTTGGTTATAATAATAATCAATTACCAGTAATTGGCGAAGAGCAAGGAATTATACCAGCTCTCCGCTAATTTATTTCAAAGCAATCATAAACATACCTTTAGTTTAATTAATTCGATGGTTATGGTAGTGGTATTTCATTATAACTTATAACATAAGTAAACATTTAAGGCAAATAATTTTTTTTAAGACCACACTGTTTTACTTAGAGCGCAGCCTCCAATATCCATACAACTTGTGCAATCATTGATCAATTTCAAACCCTATTATCGTTTTCATGAAATTAAGTAATTTGGGTCCCGTATAATTACTGAGAAGTGCCCGAAACGAAAATCTAGCGAAATAATTATCATGGTCAAATTCCCTCCATCCATAAAAAGTAGGTAAACACGGCTACAAATATATAGGCAATAGACACTAAAACACTATCCTAATTTTTGGGGGAATTGAGTAAAAAATGCATCACTTTAATGAATTAAATAAACTAGACTAAGTGGAAAAAAAGGAAATAAACTGCGATTTATCATGAGTACTGACCTTTTGTCACAGAATAATTGTATAACAATGAGTTAAATAAAAACAAAACTTTTGTCCCAATATTACTAGCCAGGCGTGCGCCGGCACATCTTGTGGTAGGTAGTAATAGAGAACTCACGCACGACTGTCGCGTTCAACTTCGCGCTCGTCAATAGATATCGGAAAGTGATGTATTACGTTACGACACTGTTAATTTGATGACAACAATGACGCGCTACTGTTACTTTTACGCAGAGAAATAGAGCGGTGTTTATTTAAGACCGTACCGTAACCTTAACCTTAGCTTGTGAGAAGAGTATACCTTTGGTGAAATATTTAAGTGCGTTAAAAGCGTAGTTTCTGGTATTCGGTAGGATCTCTTTATATTAGCGCGTGTGTATTGGCTGGATTTTATAAAAAAAAGTATTGATTTATTGGTAATTATGATTTTCAAACATTTTTAATAGGATTACTTATATCTACCTAGTCATACCTATAGTTTTATTATGTCTTGCTAGATATGGTCTATAAAAAGACAGTTCACTACTATGAAGGTCAAATGAGTAATGATTATCATATAAGTAACGTTATCAGCTGAATTGATAAATTTTACATCTTGATAATAATAATAATTTATTACCTACTTATTGTAAGGAGTGTTCGTTGAAAGCATTAAACCGTTTTAACAATCTATAAATTTTCGAGGGACCAGCATCTCTTGAAAACATTGTTAAATTGTTGGAAATAGGCATCTAATATAATTCATAACCAGAACTTATGAATATTGTAGGATTGTTTTGTAGTAAATGGTGACGTAGAATTGGTGCCTAAAAAATCAACGAAGATTTATACTGACGTTATTATCTCTAATTAACAATTTCTGTTGAAATATTTTTTACAGATTCCTTTACACAACTACACTGCAATGAAAATCCCCAGGGAGGTTATCCCATAAAATATTTGGATATTTGTGACTGATCGCGCTGCAGGCCAAATAAGGAAAAGAATATAATAACAATATTTAATAAAATAAAATAAACTGCAGTGAAAATGCTAAATGTATGTATCGTGATATTGCCAGCGATTTATAAGAAATCTTAAGCATAAAGTGTATAAATACCATGATGTCATCAAAATTTTATAAAAACGGCGATATCACGAGATTTCAAAAGGTCCTGAATCACGGTTTGTATCTAACCGCTAGTTCAAGTAGGTACCACCTTGGCTTAGCGATGTTTTTGTGATAAAATAATCACAATATTTTCGAATTATTAAATTCAATGTCGGCAGCACGGTTATGTTTTCGCAGCTATTTATACCCCGTGCCCAGGGTATTTCAAATTTTTTTCAAGCAGTGAAAAAATGTCTTACAATGTAAGCTGAGTTCGGCTCAATTTCTTATTTATTTCCATACATTATTTTTTAAGCAAAACTTTGTAATGAATGTAAATAAATAAAAAAAATGCTTAACTCTGCTTTCTTTATATGATTTTTATTACTCCTAGAGCCTCAGAAACACCCGTTTAAGATTATTTGGAATCTGCACGGGGCACCGTGCCGTGCACAGTCAGTCACTTAAAAATAAACAAACATTGCATTATTCTTAACCATAAATATTGGCAATAACAGCCTATTTACTCGTACGAGTGATCGTTGATTCATAATTATTAATCATTTTGCAAAAATAAATGAACTCTTATTATAACGTTTAGCGACAGTTTGGGAATTTTCTTCTTATTTGAGGTTGTTCATTTGTTTGAGAATAGGTACTGTTTGATATTTTATCCATTTTGCCATATTTTTTTATCGACTAGAATAATGTTCTAGGTGTCATATCATGCACTCGTACAAAATATATTCACAATTCATTCATTTGAACATCAATCATTATTTTTAGTGGTAAGTACGTTAAACTCACCTCTCTCTTACCTATTAACATCGTACTAGCTTCTTCTCGTTCGTAATCGACCGATGAGAATGAGACGGAGTTTCGTAATAATTATCATCACTATTTAGCACCATCGTATTCTGCGTACTTAGACGAATAACACATTTAGAAGACAGAAAAAACATCGAGTTGTATTTTTAAAACACAATACGTTGCTGGCAATTTGGATACTTACTCGTAACATTTGTACCTTACCTTAGTACGTGAAAACTCTTATGCAAAAAAATGCTTACACAAAGGAAAAAGAGTAAATTTTACACAATTACTGCTAAGTAAACGGCAGTTCCAGTACCTAAGTACATGAACGAGTTAAGTATCCGACTTGAGTATGATATAGAACTATGATGTATGTCAAAGAACAAGAGGCATGTTGAAGTACATTCACGATAGTAGAAGTTGGTAAAAAAAATAGATGAGTTAAAAATTATAAATTTCGAAATCCTTACTTGCTTCCGAAATTTATAATTTTTAAACTATTATTGTTGAGTATCCTAAAATTTCCCTTTTGCTTTGAGTGTAACTTGGTAATACACCGGAAAATACATACGAAAACATTTAGTATCAACCAGACTATGCCAGACAAGTCCTTATAGTTAGTAGACATTTCATGTGGACTATGTTTTATTGGTTATATATTTTAAGGACATAACATATCTTGAGTAACAATAAATATTATCGCGAACGAGCAAAAAATAATAAGAACCAAATAGTAGGAAAAAAATAAGAAAATCACAAAATATGTATCAAAAATTCTCTTAACTTCCCATATTTCTTTTTTTTTTGCAAACGCCAGGAAAACACGGATTTCGGAGACGTCTAAGATTAAGACTGACACCGCCATGCCACTCGTAGCTTCCTGCTACGTGGACGGGGATGGTTTCTGTCGTCTTTAAGAGGGAAATCAGAATTCTCCGTTTTGTTATTTCGTTTATTGTACTACATAAAGACTGTACGCGATACAATCTAGGCATACCTGATCTAGTACATATATTTTTCTACCAACTGCTGAAGAAACAACATTTTTTTTTAAATAATATAATACAAAAGTTTTTGAGTGATACATTCTAACATACTTATTATTTTTTGAACAGCAAACTCCGACAGTCTTTCATATTCATTATTTCTTTGGTAGGTTTCTGCCTTAAAATTATTGATAGATTAGGTTTTTTGTGAGTGTTGTTGGATCTATAGATTATTTAAAGTGATGTTTCTTAATAAGAAGTTGGAGGAAAAATATACTAGATCAGATATGCCCAGATTTTATTGCGTACAGTCTTCATATCACTCGTAAACTCCTTGGTTTTTTTCCGTCTTCAGTTATGGCTCGGAAACATGGATGATAAAAAAGGCTGATCGTGTCCGCATTGACGCCTTTGAGATGTGGTGCAGGACGAAGATGCTCCAGATCCCATGGACTGTGTTCCGCACCAACGAATGATGAGATCAATATAAAGACAAAGCGTTCCACTGTCTGTTTGCGAAGAATCCTGGAATTTTTTGGTCACTTCGCCCGGAGAGAGGGAAACAACTTTGATGGATGGATGGCAAAGGACCAAGAGGGAGGAGTCCAACTAGATAGGCCGATCAAATACGCTCGACACTGGATACAAACTTGTATGAGGCACTCCACGTTACTAAGGACCGGAACAGGTGGAGAGACATAGTGTGGAAAATACTAACTTCACATCGGGGAGTTCACGACCCTCAACAATGAGGAACACCCCCAAATTGTCATACGTTAAGTAATATGCAGTGAATTTGGCTATTTATTTAGTAACGACGGTCTCCTGTTTCGCGTCTAATCGAATATGTATGAAAGAAGTTTACATTCAAAACTTCTTAGTAAAATGAAGATTTCTCAAAAATGGTATGTAATGTTGCCATAACATCTCTATAAAGTATCCAGAAAGTGAACTCTACCGGAGACTTATTCACAACTGTCCAGTAAGAAGCGAGATTTTAAATTTGGAATCTCCTACTGTCCAGTAAGTAAGTATGTAATTTACTTAATGGACAGTAGGTCATCCTCTTTAGATCTGCTTAGAAAAAAAAGCATAGTAGGTACCAGAGATTACAGTTTAGCCATTATAACATGGTTATAGAAGGGAGGCTCCAAATATATATCTATCTCTCTTTTTGGTATGACATTTTATGAGATAGATATATTTTTGGAGCCTTAAACAGCCATTTTACAGTATGCGCGACGCATAAAAAGTGTGCACGTTGCGTTTTGTACTTAGTAATGTTGTAGAAGTATAGTGTGGGATTTAATGTTTGTATTTAGTAATTTCAGTTTGTATTTAGTAATCATGTTGGATTAAAACTTTCCATTCTAAAATTAACATGGAGTTTCAAAAACAATAATTTTTATTTTTTTAGTAAAACATTCATGTCATGTAAAAATAGAACAATGTTCAAAACTAAACGCAAACTTTTTAGTAAAAATAACGACTGGTGGGATTTCACATTCAATTGCGACAATTGTGTTTTAATTTACCGCGTGAACATAAATAATCCCAAAAAATGAGTTCAAGCGAATCAGATTCGGAAATAGATGGCACTCCTCCTGATTTAAAAGCTGAGGCCGAATTAGCAAAAAACAATTTACCGATCACTATTCCCCTGCCCGTAACATCATCGCAACCATCCACCTTCCCAAACAACCAAATTAATGTTTCACAGACATTTACTGCCAGCCAAGATTCTGTTAATCAAGATGTACATAAACAAATATTAATGCTCCCGGTAATTGCCCTAATATGAATGTAACCTTCAATTTAATTCTCGAATTTGTTGTTAAACTTTCTTTCATTTTTGAGAAAAGCACTATACAAGCCTCAACCAGTAAGTAAGCCATCCTGGCCTCGTATATAACCGGACCTCATCTGCCGGTTCGGTCCGGTTAACTCATACTTGGCCAGTTACTTACTGGATTCTGCAGTAATGTACTATTACATTCAAAACTTCTTTTTTCTGAATATGCTATTGACACACGTGACGTTGATCTATTTGATCTTCAACATATAGCCTTTAAAAGACCGACCACACCAGAAGGGTAATCACGTAACGTTTTGAACGCGCGTTAGGTAGATCCAACAATATTTTTTTGACGTTCTACCTGACTCGCGTACAATGCGTTACGTGTCGACCAGCTGAGGTTGACGCTATACGTACCTAATAATACGTAGTATACGTTATACAACGTACCGTAAAACCACACAAAGATGGTCCAGGTCACCCAACTATGGTCCAAATTAATTGACATATTACTTGCTCAGGTGGGACTGCTTTCATGGGTGAACTTAAAGACAGGCAATACAGTAGTAACACAAATTTAAATAAAAACCTATAAAATCACAAATACAAAATCGGCATTGATAGAAACGAATGAGTTTATTATTGGACCATAGTTGGGGTAGTGGACTATAGTTGTGTGGTTTTGCGGTACCTTATGCGTCACTTTTTTGACATATGTTTTGCAGCATAAACGCACAGCGTTTTTCATAGACCTACTTACTTCTAGGGGAATATTGTTAGTAATACAAGATTGAAAGAAAACAATGAGGCAGCTTCCGTGCGGGTACATGATTTACACTTGAGTGGTTTATGCAAACCATAAGTGCCGCGCTTGATGACATAAATAGAAAACATAGTAACGTAGCGTGCTTCAAGTGATTAATTTTACTTATTTCTAATTATCAGTGATAAAAACTATAAGTGCCTTAGGAACACCGTTGCAAATTATTTGAGCCGATAGATTAGTGCAGTGCAATCACGAGTGCACGATAGTTTGCAATATTTCTAGGGTAAGGTCTCAAATGGTAGCACACGCCAATTTACTGTTACCCAAAAGTATACACAACGTGGAATGTAGTGTATGCCTAAAAATATCTCAAGGGATATATATCCTTTGGGGCCATCCCCAGGATAGTGGGTGTCCATTTGTTTCATGTCTCACATCTAACTTTGAACGACGAAAACTTAGTGATGGGGAATATCCCTGTGACATGTGAAGAACGTCACCATCACGTACCATACATGTATGTTAAATAATGAAATAAAACAGGACCCTAAGGTGAGTATCTATTAAACCAGAGCTAGGCGAGGTTGCAAGGCGGCAAGTTAGGTTAAAAAAACCAGTACAAGTGCGAGTCGGACTCGCCTACCGAGGGTTCCGTACAAAATTACAAATGTATAGTTTTCAGATTTTGCCGTGTACTTATAGTATAAGTACAAACTTGCCAAATGTCATACTTCTAGGTCAACGGTTTTCCGGCGATAGCAGCCAGCCATTGGTGTTTTTTAGGGTCCCTGAAAAGTAAAAAACGGAACCCATTATAGGATCACTTGGTTGTCCGTCTGTCTGTAAGTCTATCTGTCAAGACCCTTTATCTCGGGAACGCGTGGAGGTATAGAGTTGAAATTAAAACCATATACGCAAGTGTACAGTCCCTTGAAGCTGTGAAAAAATCAAACTTTTAAGTTAACGCAAAAAAAAGATAAGGCCGTTTAAGCCGCAAAAAACGTATATCACACTCTCAAGGGAATCAAATTTTGTAGGGTTTAAAAGAAAAAAGAAAAGAAAAGAAGACATTTATTCACTACACAAAAGACACACAGAGACAAAGGAGTAGTTTTAGTTACCCTATAAAGTTTGATTCCCTTGAGAGTGTAACATACCCTTGAGAGGGTACTTTTACCCTATAAAATTTGATTCCTTTGAGAGTGTGATATACGTTTAAGCCGCAAAAAACGTATATCACACTCTCAAGAGAATCAAATTTTATAGGGTACTATTTACCCTATAAAATTTGATTCCATTGAGAGTGTGATATACCCTTGAGAGGGTACTTTTGTAATATTTACATATTATGATTAATAGTAACATAAATAAAACAGATAAAATAAAACGATACCTCTATGTGTATTTTTTATTTATGTATCAAAAATCATTTCTGATCTAAGTTTGTGTGTGGTGAACATATATACACATTATTTCAAAATGATGTGATTTAAAAAAGAGGTAGATATGTTATTAAGCGCTCCAAAAGTGGCACACTAAAATTGAGTTAAGTACACCAACTTGCCTCAGTTTCGAGTCATCAATGGAAACGTGTAAACGTGTCTTAGCCGTCATATTTGGTAACTATTTTTAAATACGGAATTTCGTATAGACAACATATCTACCTCTTTTTTATATTACATCATTATTATTTAATGATACATTTATAACAATGATATTCGTGTATTCACGCATTCAGTGCATGAACTTCATTCCAAAATACTTATTCTTAATCTTATCTGTACGAACACTGATAAATGCATAGACTAGCGGAAGGGTTACCGTATACGTCAGCGTGTAATCAAATTATCACTAGGTCCTCAATGTTAATTTATTATGACTATAATTATACTTATAGACGATATTGGTCGTATATGCACGAGTAAAAAAGTGGTATCTCAGGCAGCATCGTATACCGATACTAATAACCGATACTAGCAGAATTTATATAAAAAAATCAGACTTCAAATTAGTACCTACTTCGGTATGCCACATACCAATCGGCTCATAAATTTCTGAGTTCTGAGATGTTACTTACCAACATTATTATAATTATATTATTGTAATTTATAATGCTTTAAGCATAATGATTTAATAAAATTAAAAAAAATCAAAAAAAAGAAAGATAAAATTTATTCACTAACACACAAGAACACACATAATAAAAATAAAAAAACCGGCCAAGTGCGTGTCGGACCACGCAAAACGAAGGGTTCCGTGCCTATTAAAAAGGTCGTATCGTCACAGAAATTTTACGGCACTTACGTCCTTATCTTTGAGCAAGGCAGTTTTTCAGCAATATCTCGAAAACCTCTGAACGGATCTTGTTCAAAACAATTTTCGGTGAATGAAATTAATAAGCCCTATGTCCATGAATTTTTCCATATTTTTAAAATACACCGTTCAAAAATTTGAGGGGGGGGGGGGGGACGGAATTTTAGTGACTTTCGGGGCGATTATCTCCGACCCTATTCACTTAATCAAAAAAAATGCTAAGAAACCTTATATTTATTTTAAAAGGCCTATCGATTGATGTGCCACACGGGGGGTCACAATGAAAAAATTTTTTTTGACTTTTAGTTTTATGTATGGAGTGCACCCCTAAACAATTTTTTTTTTTGTCATTTTAATTACAAAACTATGTAGCGGCTAACAAAATACACCTGTCCTCAAAATTTTATTCAAATACACCTTATAGTTTTCGAGTAAAATGCCTGTGACATACGGACAGACGGACAGACGGACAGACGGACGACGGACATGACGAAACTATAAGGGTTCCGTTTTTGCCATTTTGGCTACAGAACCCTAAAAACGTGAATCGAAGTTATCTATGTGTTTTACTTATGACTAGCTTTTGTTCCTATCCTATATACTATAGATAAGACTAACTAATCCACAAAATTAATCACGAATAATGATATTTTAATCGCGTTTTTAATTTTATGAATAAATATTAAGTTTTGTCCCGAAAATCCCGAAAGAACCGGGAATCCCGGTTCTCATTTTGGTGAGTCCCGAATTTCCCGGTTCTTTCAGATGGAACCGGTTCTGCATTCCCTAATTGCAATGGAGTAAGGTGCAAAAGTGTAAACGTATTTTTGGCGTCGACTGTACAATATTTTGACAGGTGACAGACAAAAAAGCATATACATATACTTACTTTACTGTTTGGCATGGCATATAAGCGCTGAGCAAAGAGTAAATTAAGTGCGCTGAGGGACAGGAGATTTGACATTGTATCTCGTTCTCACTTGCGGTACTGTCTATGCTTACATCCTTGTCACTCATGTGTGTACGCGTGTGTGAGTCCCTCTTATATTCTTCCTCTATGCAATTCATCATCATCATCATCATATCAGCCGAAAGACGTCCACTGCTGGACATAGGCCTCCCCCAGAGAGTTCCAAATTGACCGGTCCTGCGCCACCCGCATCCAGCGGACTCCCATATGCAATTCATATACTATCACTATCACTATTGGTTTTAAGGCCACTACACACATAGCAATTTATCATCATTTGTTAAAGTGTCTCGCTACTCTCGCTGCCTCATAGGAAGCCATTGCCGTCAAGTTGATCTAAGTGTGATGCCTAGCCGCAATCTTAACTTTGTTATACTGGCATTACTGGAGAAAATAAGCGTCAGGGGGCCTACCGCCAACGGCATTCGAAGTTTTCCCTCTCTGTTGTACTTACGTACGAACTCCCAAGTCTGACAGAGAGGGAAAACTTCGAATGCCTTTCGCGGTAGGCCCTCAGAGGGCCTACCGCGAAACGATTTTCGTTTTCGTTCGTGTATCTCCGTCTCTGTCGCTCGAACTAGCAAGTGCGACAGAGACGGAGATACACGAACGAAAACGAAAATTGTTTCGCGGTAGGCCCTCTGATTTTGTTCGCAAATCGATTTTGTGCGTTGTATTCTTTCAATTGTTTAACGAATTAATACGTAAAAGTGCTAATCTTTGCATTGCCTGCATAAGTACATGTGGAGTCGAGTTTTAAATAGCGTCGTTAGTATACCTATCGACAGAACAAGCAATGTCTGAAGATTTAAAGCGTCTTATAGCGGCCAGGGGACAATGCAAAGGGTTTATCCAGGTAACTATAATTTAGCAATACTCCGTGAAAAAAAGGATAAATTAGAAAAGAATTTTACTGTGTACATGAAATTGAACTTGGAAATTTCTTTGATAGATTCTAGCGATAAGGAGGTCGTTGAAACGTTTGAAGAGGCGTATTTTGAAAGGGTAGCGTTCTTAAACGCACGAATTGCGCCAATTCCCGAGTCGGTTGCGGCTCCAGCACCCGCGCCGTCAACGCCAGGGTCAGGAATAAGTTCACAACGTTTGCCTAGGATAGAGATAAAGAAGTACAGTGGCGAGGTAGGTCAATACCAAGACTTCATTACTTTGTACAACAGTGTTATAAACAACAACCCAGATTTGTCACAGTGCGACAAGTTTTATTATTTAAGATCGCTTTTAAGTGGCGAAGCATTGAATATTATTAAGCATTTGCCTTTAAATAACGAAAATTACGAGGTAGCGCTTGGGTTACTTTCTGAGCGCTATGACAACAAGCAACAGGTGATAAATTATCACATAGCATCTATGCTTGACCTGCCATGCATTAATAAAGTGTCAGCAGCCACCATTCGCGACTTGGTCACTAACACAAAGCAACATTTGGGTGCGCTCAAAAATATGAATGTACCAGTACAGCTCATCTTGACGATGCTGCAGCGCAAGCTTGATCAATACACGCTTAGGGCATTCTACTTAGAAAAGCAAGGCTTGGAAATGGTGCTATTGCATGATTTGTATATATTTTTAAAGGATCGAGCGGCCGCTTATGAAACACTTGGCCAGTGTCAAGGTACTGTCCGGCGGAGCAGCTTAGTAGCCGCCACTGCTAGCAGCCCTACTAAAACCACCGCTAAACCTACAAGATGTAAGTACTGTAGTTCTCATTTGCATAAGCTGCACCAGTGTCCAGGATTTAAGCTAATAGAAGTAGCAAAGCGTCTGGATTTTGTCAATTCCAGTAAGTTATGTAGCATACAGACGTACAACGCGCTGAGGGTCCAATACAACAATATCCTGAGGATGCTGTTGCGGCTGCCGAAGCACTGTAGTGCTTCCAACATGTTTGCTGAAGCACGAACTGATGACTTTTTCGCAATTAGACACAAGCGTGTTGGATCACTATCTTTTATTTTTATTATTATTTTATAATCCACCTTTAGTGTTAAGCATATGAACTGTATATAGCTAGTAGACATGAGTATATATTTAAAACCGGCCAAGTGCGTGTCGGACCACGCAAAACGAAGGGTTCCGTGCCTATTAAAAAGGTCGTATCGTCACAGAAATTTTACGGCACTTACGTCCTTTTCTTTGAGGAAGGCAGTTTTTCAGCAATATCTCGAAAACCTCTGAACCGATCTTGTTCAAAACAATTTTCGGTGAATGAAATTAATAAGTTCTATGTCCATGAATTTTTCCATATTTTTAAAATACACCGTTCAAAAATTAGAGGGGGGGGGACAGAATTTTAGTGACTTTCGGGGCGATTATCTCCGACCCTATTCACTTAATCAAAAAAAATGCAAAGAAACCTTATATTTATTTTGAAAGGCCTATCGATTGATGTGCCACACAGGGGGTCACAATGAAAAAAAAAATTTTGACTTTTTGTTTTATGTATGGAGTGCACCCCTAAAAAAATTTTTTTTTGTCATTTTAATTACAAAACTATGTAGCGGCTAACAAAATACACCTATCCTCAAAATTTTGTTCAAATACACCTTATAGTTTTCGAGTAAAATGCCTGTGACATACGGACAGACGGACAGACGGACAGACGGACAGACGGACAGACGGACATGACGAAACTATAAGGGTTCCGTTTTTGCCATTTTGGCTACGGAACCCTAAAAAACAATACATGAAACAAGTGTGTCTCTGCGGTAGTGAACCGGACACTTGCACAGCATTATGCTGAGGTGTCAGACACCTACAGCGCTGATTTTCAGCCAGCACCGTTGGTAACTTACAGAAACGTCATAGAATTGTAATATATCAACTACCTACTAGAGGTGTGCGCCGATGGCAAAATCATCGGCGGCGGCGTCCGATGGGATTTTGATCGGCGGCGGCGGCGTGATCGGCGTGAAATCGGCGTGGTACTTTTTTTTCGGTGTATGGTAAAATAACTATAAAGCGTAAATTTTCATTGTGAAATAAATTAATTTTAACATTTTCTGAAATTTAATTGCACCAAAAATAACAAAAATATATCAATTAAGAATTTTGATTTTTCTTCTTCTTTGTCGGTTCCTCAAGAATGAGGGTCGTGACTACCAAGAGCGCAGTTCTTCAAAAAAATTCTCCAAACCCTTCTACTTTGGGTTATTTGTATTGCGCCTTGGATATTGACGCGCGTGGCATCGCGGATTGCATCAATCTATCGTATGGGTGCTCTGTCTCTACTCCTCTTTCCTTCAACGCAGCCAACCATTATCATCTTCTCCAAGCTGGACTGGTCTTGGCGGGCCACGTGCCCAAATAATGCCATCATTCTCTGGAAGCATGCAGTTGAAAGTCGGATGTTGATTCAAAGCTCTTTGAGTATCGACACATAAGTGCGCCGTTGTATACATGAGATGACCAACATTCTACGCAAGTGACATATTTCAAATGTATCTATTTTTGCTCTCAAGCGCGGCTTCCAAGTCCATGATTCAGCGGCATAAAGAAAAATGGCGAAGATAAGGGTGCGCATAAGTCTGGCTTTGGTGTTGCGGTAGATGTTCCTGTTACCTCCTATACTCCTCTGAGACGTGGTGTGTGTACCGTCACCACATCGCACTATGGATCGTTTCCACCTCAAATGCCTGTGATCCGTCAGGAAGATCAGATGGTCCTACAGAGTGCTAAACACCGAAGTCCTGCGACGAACCCGTGTTGGTGGCATTGAGGCCTATCTAATGCGTCGGCAGCTTTGGTGGTGCGGTCACGTGTTTCGTAAGGCGGAGGTAAGAGTGGCGAAACGCATCTTCTACTCTGAAATGGAGGGCAAGCGGAAGCAAGGCGGACAACTCCTCCGGTACAAGGATGTCCAAAAGTGACATATGAAGAGATGTAACATTGAGCCCTCTCAATGGGAGTGTTTGGCAGCACAGCGGTCAGAATGGCGCAGGATGTTCACTCCAAGTTCGCGAGTTCGAGGATCAGCCCAAAGTTGACCTTGACTATACACGCGACCAGTTAAAGGCCCACCCACCTGCTGCCATAGCATACAACTACTAGAACGGCGTACTTACGTCCCCGCAATGTGCACTGAATTTCGCCGCAAGGATAGGCTACATAAGCCATCTTCGAGCGCACGAGCGCCAAAATGCTAGATAGGAGTCGGAGTGGTTGCCATGACCGAAAACGGTCGGACAGATTATCATCATCAGATGTTCCTGTTATTCCATATATTTTCCAAGCGCTTTACTGCTGTTTAAGCAAAATAAGTCTCCGTAGTTGAAGATCTGTGAGCCTAAAGTAGACAAAGTTTTCTACTAAGCCCAGGTCATGTAGTTCCCGTGCCCTCTGCATCAACCCAGCTATGAACATTAGCTTCGTTTTCCCTGATTACGTGGAGGCCCTACTGTACACTGGTCATTTCGACTTTCTTTAGAAGTCTAGCTAGCTAGTTCAGTCTCATATGCAACTATGTATTAGGGTCATGTCATCAGTGACTTGCAAATTGTAATTCACCAACTCAAACGCCACCCTGTCAGCTCTGTCAGCGCAGTCTGCGCATTATGTGTTCGCTGAACAAGACGAATAGTTGCCGGGACAGTTGCAACCCTGCCTCGATTGGTCTTAAAGTATTTGGACTCTTACTTCTTATATCTGGGACTTATGGGTATGTTAAATTATTTGCTCTTCTGGATTAACTGCCTGATATTTACGATCTGCTCTCTTGTGCCTCTACCCTTAACTAAACCCGCTTGCTCTATAGCGATTTGTCCGCTTCTGTAGTACTCTAGACGTTTGTTTAGATTATACAATAGAACTTTACCAGCAAGGAATGTAAGGGAGATAAGTAGTTCGATAGTTGTCACATTTACGGGTGGAATCTGCCCTTTGTGGTATACCCAGACCCGACCAGAGGTATTAGGGAACAGATTTCTTCATGGAGTGAGTAAAAAAACTTTTAGTTACTGGAATATGGCCCAGTTGATTATGATTGTTATATATATATATATATATATATATATATATTATAGATTGTTAGGTTGTTAGGTTATAGATTGTTAGGTAAAATAAGATCACGCTCATGAATTAGAGGTCGTTCTTTTAATCCTTGAGTACAAAAAAACTAAAGTCGCAAACCTTTTAACTCTATCTGATCCAACTTTACAGGAGGCTCAAAAAAAACCTATTTAATTTACATCAAGGTTACATCACAATAAAAGTAATGAAATAAGTAAATGATTTGAAAAATGGAATTAAGAGGTTTATGACTTAAGCCTACGATATCTGCCATGGCGTGTATCTGTATGTTCGCAAGAATGTTATAATCATGCATGTATACTACGTAAACTGCAGAATTGCCGATTTATAATTTATTGCGAAGCGAATTAAAGCAAACTCTTTAATGTAGAAAATTAGAGAGTCGTCAGTGCTTTAAAGATTCCTTATTCGGCATTCGAATTAAAATTACTTAAATAATTTGCATTGAATAATTAACACTGTTCCGAAAAAAACGCAATTATGCCACGCCGATTCCACGCCGGTCAAATTCATCGGCGGCGGCGGCGTGGAAAAATCGTCGGCGGCGGCGGCGCGGCGGCGCGGCGCACACGTCTACTACCTACTAATATATTATTGTGATAGGCGAGAGAAATAAACATAAATACATAGTGAGATAGTACGCACTAGCTACATGCAGCTTTAATAAAATAATAATTACATTACACAAAGTTAATTCTTACGTATTTAATTAAAAACTAGATAAAAAATTAGCAATTGGCATATTTTTTTCTGTGCTGGATTAGGAAATCTTTTTTTTTATAATATATAAATTCTATAACCTTTCTTGAAGTCGGTTAAAATCAATAAGTACATCTAGCTCTTCTCCCCAAGAGAATACAGCTAGTGGAATAGTAAATTGTATGACAAGGGTCTAAAATATGCCATATTACCACGAGATGGTTATTCTCCCGAGCGAAGTGAGCCCCTAGGGAAGTATGTATATTTATGAATTTTAAACATTTAATTTGACCAATTAAAACACTTCACCGTATTAAATCCACCAATCATAACTCTTTCTAAAAACATTTATATTTGCTATCTACTAACCAGATTACAGCTTATATTAAAATCGACCAATCATAAAAGAGAATTCATTTCAAACATCAGGTGTTTTTTTAGTCCGTATTTCACAATCATTAAAAAACGCCTCTGACCGTTAATAGCCGCGTTCAAACGTTCGAGCGTGGTTGACTGCATACATAGCATAAGCTATGACATTGAGCGGGATAGCCTGCTGTTTATCTCGTTTTATCTTATAGCGTATGCTGTCCGCCGCGCTCGGCCGTTTGGACGCGGCTATTGACGGTCAGAGGCTGCGTAGTATCAATATTTTATATCTGTGTAGCAGTTTGTTAAAAAAAACAGCATGCCGCCAAAACAATATTTTTAAAAGCCATTTACCCCGGAACAATTTTCCCTTACTTCGCTCGGGAAAATAACCATCCCGTGGTAATATGCCTTATTTTAGCCCCTTGTCATACAATCTACTATTATAATCAGTAGGTACCTAAGTCCTATTGGATCAATGATAAGTGGAAATAGTATTTGAGCAATATTTTAGAATTTCTTTATTTTTAACTTCATATCTTAAAAATCCTTCACCAATGTTAGTGAACTTCTCAATGACTAGACTAAATAACTGCCTCTATATTTCCCAGATCAATAGTTTAAAGATAAAGCAGGCAGTTTCGAGCAAAGACGCCTTTAGCCGGAGAGCGGGCGGGCAGACTCACTACCAAGAAAGGGATGTGCCCCGTGACAAGACTCAAATTAACGAGGGCCTGCTCGCCTAGAAATTTACATGGGTATGCATGTTGCGCTCTTAGATACGAGTACTACAGTACTGGCAGCCGGATTTAGTGTCTCGAATAGTTTCGGAACTCCCTCCTGCTCCACTCTGAATAAGGAATTGTAATTAAAGAAGACTCGAATGAACTGCAACTTTAAGTAAAGGGCGTACAGTTTAAGCATCTCGTTGCTGCAATGGAGTGTAGAAGTTTGTTTATGTGTTTATAATAAAATGTGATACAAATATCAAAGTATTTGACGTTTAGTAATTTACGTATCAATACCAATTTTATCATCTATAATCTGAAATATAAATTTCTGTTTGGGATGAAGGTGAACTTACTGGTAACTTTTGAAAATTATCTATTTTTGTGGTACCTACATATACCACAAAAATATTTTTTCTATGTGACATATAGTAAATTCATATTGTTTTTCTTTTCTAAAGTACATGTAACTTTGTTGTCTTCTTTACAATAGTAAAAATGATCATCGAAAGCCTAAAACAAGTAGGGCAAACCTTGGCTAATCGGTGATAGTTACTTATGGCCTAATAGCGGAATTACTCGATATGTTGACGGATTGTAATAATTTCCAGTAGGTGGCGGCACTGTCATTCAACATGCCAACCAAGTATCCGAACGCATCCGTCAAAAATAAGAAGAAAAAAATATGTCAAACAAATCAATAAGTTTAAGTGTAACGTCTAACGATTTTAGTTGATCGGTGCAAAGTGTAAAAAAAAAATTGAAGAAAAACAAATTAAAATATGGCAAAAACTAAAGAAAAACCCTTTAGAGTAATAGTTTTTAAACACATCAATTATTTTTAGAATTGTAAAAGTAACCATTTTCTATTTTTTAACCCTGCACCAAGCACATGTCACATATTAACCTGAATATCACCGAATTATCTACTTTTTCATGTGTCAATAAAAATGTTTATTTAATTCATTTGGTACATCATACATATAATCAGAAGTTCAGAAATGGTAGACAAATTCATGAACTTTTACTAAGTCATACTTCAGAAATAATTGAATTGATAGTTAATATTATATTATCAAAAAACCTAACTATCACCGATTAGCCAAGGTTTGCCCTACCTATACGAAATTAATATTTAAATATTAGGAGACTTCCTGACTTGGCGGGATGGTATCGGTAAGCGGTATTTTATATTTTGACGTGAGTTTACTGATGTCGCATAGCTTTCCTCACTTGTTGGTATACTGCCAGTATTACAATTGCGCAGTAGGTAGTAATATCATGCGTGGAAGCGGAGCGATGCGGTTGCAGTACTGCTTTCGTACCGCCCCGCTTCCGTGTATTAGTCATAATCAAAACCACAACGTTTTACGCCCTACTTTATTTTGGCATATTACATCTTGAAAGCTGATTTTTAAATCTATTCAATTCCACTTTGTACCCACGAGTTTAATTTTCATTACTTTAATTGCATAAAAAGACAACATGAATATTAGTTTATGTATTAGTCTTTGGATGCAGTAGGGATGGCTAATAATGAAAGAGTGACAACTGTACAATATTCGACAACAAAGCCTTAATTAATTCTCGACAAATTAAACGCTCGAAACCGTTATGAAATTGCTTAATTCAGCCGTGCCGGGTATCTTTTTACGGTTGTTGTTGGGCGAAGTTACCGAACGATTGCGAAGGGCGATACAAGCTGGGCATTGGGAGGGGGGGGGGGGGGGGGAGAGAAACCGATAAAATAAGTTACATTTATCTCTCACTAACAAGCTCAGTTGTGGAAGTTTCACCGATTTGGTAGGAAATCATAAACCAACGAAAATTGGCAAACTTAAAACCAAGTTTATTTGTTAATTTCGGTCATTTCCTTAGTGGATGAGATACGGGTAAATATATCCTTGGAAACTTTTCCAGCGCAAAGGATTTTATATTGGTTTAATGGATTATAGGAGCATGTTTGTCAATTTCAGTCTAAATATGTATATGTTAGTACTACATTTATTTATGTAAGTACTAGCTGTTGCCCGCGACTTCGTCCACGTAGACCCGGGATAAAAACTATCCTATCTTCGTGGAAAATTTCATCCAAATCGGTTCAGCCGTTTAAGTGTGATTGAGTAACAAACATCTAAACATCCAAACTTTCGCATTTATAATATTAGCAGGATTAGTAGGATTATACCTAGTAACTTCCCGCGCAAGCAATTATTAATCTCTGTCTGGCCTAAAAGTTGAGTGGTAGAGAATGTCTTATGGCGCTTAAGCTCGCATTTTGTATCTGTTACTTGTTACTAGGTTTAAATAAATAGGTAGGTAATTATGTTCATAAAAATAATGACATTTAATACAAATATGGAGCTTGACCTTTCAAGTTCAACAAATTATTTTGGAATTTATTTTTGTTTATGTCAAAAAGTACACTATTTATTCCATGTTTAATTAAATTAAATTGCTAGTACTTAACCTTCACGTTATACGAGAAAGTTCTCAAATGGGTATAATTATTGTTATAAAGGCACTTCATGTATGTTTATAACAAATTAAATGTTGATGCAATTAGTTAAAACAATTCAGATATTTTTTAGCATTAGGGTAGCATACTAAAGAATTTCATGTTAATTTTGTTTTAAATAACTAATAATTGGAATTACATAAGTATAATGGCGTAATTACTGCAATGCAATAGTGACAATGAGTAGAAATCGATGTCAAAAAAAATGCGCAAATATATTGCGGGAAGTAATGGTGCTCCCACACAGAAATTATAAATGTTACCTATATAACATCTACTATTTTTCTTCAACGTTATAGTGTTACATGCAGTTACACTAGATGTATGAGAACACCATTAGTAACGTGATAAAACTGATAAATTTAATAAAAACATGAATGATATTATATTTAAGGATAATTTGCCCAAAATTTTTGTTACGTCAGATATTCCTGTTAGTTGACTGTACCTGTATGTTTCACTGAGGGTTGCTGGGCAAATAATCGCAACAGTGCAGGTTTCGTCACAGGCAATGCAGCTGCACCGGCGATTAGACCGGTACAAGACGCGGTCGTGCGTTCACCGTAACACATAGCCCCGCAGAGCGCTTAGCACGGAATTCGATTCAACTAATGCTATCTAATCCTAACCGGCTAGAGATGTGCCGAATAGCTTTCCAGGAACACAAACAGCCATATCCGAATCAATGCGGCGGATGAATGCAGCCTCTTCAACCTGTATTAATCTCGCGCTCGAAGGTCACACGAAGTACCTACCCGGCAGAGTAATCTCATAACTTATCGAACGTGTCCTAAAATGTTAAGTATATTTTTTAAGGTGAAAATAACAGCATTTATTCCTTTAACGCTCGTTCGAAAGGTACACACTTACCCTACTTGATTCTTAGATTATATTACTATTTCTGTAAGACATACTGTACGCTAAACACCAATAAAACGTCACGCCATTGTTACAAAAGAGCTAAACAGCACACACTGTAACCCGGAGTTGCCCGGAGCTTAATTTCAAATCGATTGACATTGAATTTATCAAAATCGGTTCAGTAACGTGTATCAAACGCTACGATGGAACACACGTAAACACAAACATCGACTCCTAAAAACATATTACTAACTCGTCCTTTCGGCTCTGCCGTAGTGGGGAAAAAAGCGAATACGAACGTCATGAACCGTGTACGCGAAAGGGTGAATGTTACTTTGACAGCGTTGCGCCCTTATAGTCTTGCCATGTCCATCTGTCCGTGGCTCGGGCACAACAACGCACGACACCTTTCAGTGGGCTTGGTAACTTGGTATTTAAATGGTTTACAATATATCTATAGGGAACAACATGTTGTAACACTTGTAACCACTCATAATAGCTCGTATAGTAAGTAAGCGCGCAACTTGCGTCACGTTTGACGTCATTTCTATTAGATAGTTACTTAAAAAGATTTGTTTTGGAAACGATACAGAGGGTTGATTCAAGACATACCTCACGCATTCCGTTTGGATTTTAAGTCACCCAATTTTACACTAAAAAACAATGATTTTACTTACTAGTATTTTACTTACATAAAGTTTGGCTATAAATAAAGCTTTTCTTGAAGTTAATAGTGCTGGCAGAAATAATTATTTTAGTCTCAAACGGTGGGTAGCCATAACTTACGATTACCGATCAACGTTAAATATGCCGCTGGCGCTGCCATTCTATAGAATAGAAACAAGTCAAACTTTCCACACATTCGGATTTTACGAACACCGCTTACGATTACAGATGGTTTGCTGCATCCCACCCTAAGCCACAGCACTGCAGTGATACGAATCCCTATGTTAAAAAAAATCTTTAAGCACTTATTGAAGCTTCAACTCAACCTGGATGCCAAAACAAATAAAAAACTCGCTCCAATCACTTAGCTCACAACAATCACCGAACGGTCAGCCCATCTCTACGTGCGGCACACAAATGGCAGTGGGTGCATTCCGAAAGGCCATGTGCAATTTGCAGCTGGTGATTGATGATAATCCCCCAGCATTTGCACAAGGGAAACAATAGTCTGCGACGCCTGTCTCTTGTAAAAATGGAGTTCCCGCTGTGTATCAATTTGTATCTTTCACTTAGTTTCCTCGCTGCTTTGTTTGTCTTTAATATTTCGCGCAGGGAAAGACAGAATGCGAATTCGTTATTATTTGAAATAGGGGCAAACAATGCTAATACTGCATTAGGCTTGCTATCCACGATGTGTCATTTGACTCAGGGCAGGTACATGCAGTTGAGGTGGACTACGGTCCACCTCAACTGCATGGATCTACGGATCTACAAAGAACATATTATATCTACGTATGTTGGACGGTAATTGACGCGTAGTTTCATTTCACAAGCTATTGTATTATACATACATATAATCACGCCTCTATCCCAGAGGGGTAGGCAGAGATCACGGATCTCCATTTGCTACGATTCTGACAAACCACTTTCGCTTCACTCACCTTCATAACATTTCTTATACATTTTAGGTTTCATTTTATATTTGGCTATTTCAAACGTCCACTTTAATTTCCACTAAGCAAACCATTTTAGCGAAAGAGAACTAGACATTTAGAGCACACCGATTCAGAATTAGCTAAACATATTTTATTGTGAATAAACCCCTGTCAGTTCCGTTGTGTGGGGCGGCGAGGCGGAATGGAGAGCGGAAGGTACGCCGCGGAAGGCGGATGGTGTAAGATAAAGAGAACATTTCCTGCTGCACGTCTTGCAAGATTTAGCAACATTCCAAAATGCCGAGGCCTTTTAATGTGATCCAACGAAAAAAGTATGTAGTTTTTCTTGGACGTGAGCTGGCGCCGGAATTACGTATTAGTGAAACATTAAAGAGGGCTTCACGTTATGCAAGCTAAATGATGTTTAAACATGAAGGGAGGGACCATCTTTATTACACAAAACTTAGCTCTAAAATCCACTAACGACCACTATGTTCTTAAACTATTACTAACATAACTGATTTTTTATACACAGTGTTGTCCTGCAGTTGTTCGAGCAGCCCAACTGGGGATATACCACCACTTAAACGTAAAATAAACTTGGAAATAAATTACTCCATCGAAAAGAGCCTAGCTCTAAAATTATGATGATGATGATGACGATTGATAAATAATTTGACGCATACGCAGTTGCGGGTTATGGTAAGCTAGTCTATCTATAAAGAGGTAATTTTTCTTAGTTTGTATGTATGGTTTAATCTCTGGTTTACTATTTTTAAAAAACCGGCCAAGTGCGAGTCGGACTCGCGTACGAAGGGATCCGTACCATTATCTATAAAAACGAGCAAAAAAATCACGTTTATTGTATGGGAGCCCCTTTAAATATTTATTTTATTCTGTTTTTTAGTATTTATTGTTATAGCGGCAACAGAAATACATCACCTGTGAAAATTTCAAGTGTCTAACTTTCATGGTTCATGAGATACAGCCTGGTGACAGACGAACAGATAGACATACAGACGGACGGACAGTAATAGGGTCCCGTATTTACCCTTTGGGTACGGAACCCTAAAAATCACTAATATATAATATATAGGTTATATTTTACTACATTCTTTGTAATACGCAGGTGAAGCCGCGCACGCAGCTAGTATATTATATATACTAAAAAGGTAAAGTTGTAAGTTTAACACCATTTTAAACCATCTATCGACTCTTCCTATTTATAAAATATTTTGATTTATTTATTTGTTTAGGATTACCAACAGATAATACATCTTACTATATCTAAAGTTCTATTTCTATTCTATCTAGATGCTTATCTAATTAAAGGTAACCACAAAATGCACCAATATCTGCTTTCAGTACGATTATAAGTTAATATTAAGTATTACAAATTAAGAAATTAAGAAATCATATTTACTTGATACATGCTTTATACATGTTTATCTGTTCATGCAATATTTTAAACTTAAGACCTAATGTTAAGAATTTAAGATAATATATTATATTATATAATAACTATGATCACCAGTTTATTGGTCGGACTTACAGACTAGATAAGAGTTTATCTCGTGTCTCCGCCTGCATTATTTATATAACTCAGGGCATTAATAAATGATAAAATTAAATCAAATTTTAAATTATATGTTAAGTCTAATCTTAAGGTTCACATGTATCTTTAATTATAATGTCGTGCAATGTGATGTTGAATAAAGTTTTTCTATTCTATTCCTATTATAAATTTTAAAAACTGTATCGTGACTACGGAAATGTAACATTTACTTTACCTATGAATAATATTTTTATATAATTGAAATCGAAATTTTCTCCGCTTTCATTTGATATCCCACACGCTATGATAGTAAAATATTTCAGTCAGTCACTTATTTGTATGTATTATCATATCTTTCCTTTTCATACAAAAGGTAGCCATATGTCACCCGGAGCATAATTTCGAATCGATTGACACCCCATTTATCAAAATCGGTTCAGTATTTTAAACGCTCCAGTGGAACTGTAGAACACACGTAAATATAAAAATGTACTGCTAGAAACATACCCCTTCCTTTCGGCTCTAACGTAGTCGGGCAAAAAGGTACGCGTTTCAGTTTATTTCCTGAACCAAATTGGTAAGCTTTGATATAGACATTAAAGACCAGCCAAGTGCGTGTCGTGTCTTGACTCTTACAAAATTAGGCCTTTAACTCCCAATATCATATAAACGGATCCCTGAATTGAAAAATAGTCTTTAGAACCTATAATATTTTTAAATAAGCTATCTAACGATATACCCCACATCATAGGCTTAGCGTGAAAAAAATTACACCCCCAATTTACACCTACCTTAAAAAAATGTTGATTCACTATTTTCTACCATTTTGTCAGAGTGATTGATTTGGATTTCCATGTGAATTACAGCTTTCTAGTAGTAAGGGTTACTGAGCTAAGCCGCAGACGGACGAACAGACGGACCTGGAAAAACTAAGGGTTCCTTGTTGACTACGGAACACTAAAAATTATGACAGATATTGGGTATTGGTTTTAATTCGAACACCTGCATCTGAACATTTTATCTGCATGAACATTTTGCCCAACTGAATGAATTATAATTATCGTTATCAGAACCACTTTGCGAAATCAATTTAATAGAACATCACGTAAAGCGAAATTAATTGGGAAGCCTCAAACCTATTCAGAAACACGATTTCAATAGATTTCAGCAAATAATTATTTAGCAATACTCATGCCAAATACCATTCGTGTATGATAACAGATGTTATAGAGTCATGAATTGGATGAAATGATAACAAGTGACAGGCTTAGATCAGAATTATTTCTTCTTGAGCTAGGCTCTTGTCGGTGGAGTAATTTCCAACTTTTTCTACATTTTATTTCTCTATAAGATGAAGCGCTTATTTTTTTTTACTAGCTCCATGGCTTTCCCGTTTTCCTTTTTAGGGTTCCGGTACCTCAAAAGGAAAAAACGGAACCCTTATAGGATCACTCCGTTGTCTGTATGTCCGTCTGTCACAGCCGATTTGCTCCGAAACTACTGGACCGATTGAGTTGAAATTTGGTACACTTAATGTAAATTGGTGACCCAAAGATGGATGCGTAAAGTAAGTAAGGGGGCCACTTTTGGGGGGTAAACTGTAAAATTTAAAAAAAAAGTTTCACAAACTGTATTGTGTGACATATCAAATGAAAGGGGTTGTTGTAAGCATTTCAGATATATTTTTTTTATAATTTTAGCACAAACAGATTTGAAGTAATTTAGGAAATAAGACGAAAATTGACCAGTCCCCCGCTTATCTCCGAAACTACTCGGCTTAAAATTCTGAAAAAATGTATGGAAAATAGTTCCTTGCCTAAAGATTACAGGAAAACCTATAAAAAGTTTGAGTATTCAAAGTGATGGGAAAAATTCTCAATATGTTTGTGTATTTTGTATGGAGCGCCTAATGCTAATAGGAATTTTACGGAACCCTCACCACGCGAGTTGAACTCGCACTTGTCCAGTTTTTCTTACTTCTATTTTTCCCTCTATCATTGTTTGCATCCAGTCATCGTGACGTAAGATGTCCTATCATTTTTCCTCTCCTGTTTTGAAGGATTTCTAATAAATTTCTGTTTTCATTTAGTACTTTCAGAACCTCCTCGCTAGTTTTCTTTTCCGTCCAACCGGCCCTTTCTAACCTCCTCCAACAGCGCATTACAGATCAAAATTAATCGTGGGTAATTTACATAAATTTTTGATGGGTTGGTAGGATTTTTTTCAGAATGCATTCAGTCAACAGCACTGTATAGCGAGAGGTCAACATCCACCGACCATATTTAATCATCATCAATTTGATTGGTGGATTTTGACACCTAGACTCCGCCACAGTGCTGCCAGCTGGTGACATAATGCATTCTGAAAAGCCCTCATTATTGGGATCAGAGCGACTACCGCAAAACGCCAAATTCGTTCATTTGCCTATCTTCCTCTATGTCGTTCAATTGAGTAACTGCGATAGAGATAGAGTTACATGAACGAAATTTGCAGCACTGGATTCATCGGGATGCAACCGGGATAACGCTATGAGGAGCAGGAATTGACATAATCTCTTGAATTAACAACTGCTAAGTAATGTCAACGGTTTTAACCTTAGAGTATACATAACAAGAGTAGCCTTATGTCGTACCTATTTGCGTACAAAAATGTATGCCCAATTTTGCGGGGGTGGGGGGGAGCATTTTAATAGGATATTGAAACTCAATTGTATATTGAAAGCTTGAAGTGGTTGAACGTTTACAATATCAAGTGCTTACAGCAACATGTGGGCATTATTATGATCTTGCGAGGCGATTTTGTGAATGACCATTAATCGATTGTAAAATTGTCTTTGTATGATAATAATATGCTGCACATTGTGCAAGGTTTTTTACATAGGGGTAAGTTACTGAAAGGCTACTCCAGTCATGTATGCTCTAAGGTTTTAACTTTTAACTACTTGCGATATACAATTGGATGATTTTTTTTAGAAATGCCTGATTATTTTTTTGGTGATAGGAATAACCTTCCTTAGCACCTGAAAAAAGTTTCAGATTTTTCAGCTGCGTCAATTATTTTTGAAAAATATGAACAGTTTTCTCAGTTACGTTTTAGGTTTAGGACTGCGAATAAGCTTACCTTGATTGTCTCATATTACAAAAAAATATCTTAAATATCCGTGGTAAACTGACACTGGCAATTATATTGACAGCTGCAGCAGCTATATTTGTCATTGCCAGGGTCAGGTATTTAAAATATCTTTTGTAATATGATACGGATCAAGGAAAGTGTCTCTTTCGCCGTCCTAAACCCAAAACGTAAGTGAGGAAACTGTTTACATTTTTCAAAAAAAAATGACGCAGTTGAAAAATCTGAAACTTTTTTCTGGAGCTAAGGAAGGTTATTCCTATCACCAAAAAATTATGACGCATTTCTAAAAAAATCATCCATTCCCAATTCATCTCTACTAATGTAAACTGTAATTTTGTAAATTTGTACGTAGGGGGCGATCTTTGGGACTACTCATCCGATTTCGAAATTTATTTCACCAATTACCTATGTAAAATGAGCCTTCAAAAAGGGCAAAGGCTATATTTAATCCAGCACCATCGCTAGTGCTCTTTGTAATACGTGGGTGGAGACGTGAGGGCAACTAGTAATATTTAGTAATCATTGTTGTAGTTGATAAACGTCTTATTATAGGGAATAAACTAGAACTACAAAACTGACTTGGAAGTGGACCAAACCTAATGCTTGCATCCAACACCATGTATCTATGCCCTGCAATGTTGCGTTTATTAAGAACTAGCTGCCCACGCGGTTAACCCGCGTATTACAAATAAAGAGTCACAGGATAAAATTACCTAATAAAAAGGATTTTTTGAAATTAAAGGTAAGGAAATTAAATGTAATATTTATTTGCGGAATAATATAAATTATATATATTTATAACGTTACAGTCCGCCGTACTCTACTTAAATAAGCATGCATAATAATAGCCTTTATTTTGCTGTCGGTTAAGAAAGACTAAATAGGGTGATTACTTATTACCTACTAGTTTTTATCTTCAGAAATTCATTAACAGAGAAACAGTTTCTTCTTGAATTGTTTCAGGGATAGGTCTTTTATGTCTCTAGGAAGCTTGTTGAATATTTTGATGCACATAAAATACGTGTGGTTTGTTTTAGACGAGCCTTTGGTACGTAAAATAGATTTTTTGCCTTGATATTCGGTTATTATATGTTGTGACCTCGCCATTTTTTTTAAGTATTGTTGGTTTCCACATTGTTTCCACGAACAAATACAGCTATCTCGTATATGTACAATGAAGGCAAAGACAATAGTTTTTGCCTTTTGAAGTCGGATGATGAATTAGTTACCTTACATACAAAGCTAGAAGCCACAGAACACTAAATACTATAGAAGTGGTATCAAGCGCGGTTTCTATCGGGACAGGTGTCGCCACCTCATCCCTTACTTACAACTTTGTGAGCGACTGCATGGCGATCAGTTGGTCGATCACGTAACGCATTGTACACGCGTCAGGTAGATCTAAATGTCAATTTTTATATGGAAAAATGACAGTTGTGGATCTACCCGACGCGCGTTCGTAACGTTACGTGATTTCCGCCCAAGTAACGTTGGCGCGAAAGCTGCGAGCGCATGCTCAAAGTAAGCGCGCGTGCCACGCCTGCATCGCCTTTCTATGGTATTTAGAGTTCTGTGCTAGAACCTTACTTTACAAACTTACCTGTCAGAAACTTTACCTCCTTATTATTAGTACTAGCTGCCCCCGCGGCTCCACTTTCGTATTGCATACACAGGCAAGCCACGGGATAAAATATGGCATGTATCCATCCGAAAGGTCCATTCTATACACAGCTGAATTTATTTTTTAATTCTAATAAGTGGTTCCGGTAATTACTCCTTACATACAAACTTACAAGTGTATAATCTCACAGACTTTTCATTTTATGATATATGGTATAGATTTAACATTCATTCGAAGGGACCTACAGTTAGGAACGAACTTTTTCAAAGACAAACTTTGCAGACAGTAGTATCTATTGTCTACACGCTTGTATTCATATTCGAGATGGCGGCAAATCGCGAAGGAAACATCGGATCCGTGTCTACTTACTTTTATTAATAGTAAACAATTAATTTTCCAGTAAACAGTGATATAAACAAATGTGTTAGTGACTTAAGTGTATGTGACAATATCTGCTATGCCTAAAGTGAATGGGAAACAGCCTTAAGTGTAAAATCAAACGACCGATAACTAGGCTACATTTCGACCGTCATAAACTATCTATATTAAATACAATAAAAACATTCTAGTGAAAAAAATAGTGATTATCGGGAAATACTCAGCATAAGGATCAAATATTGCTCGAAAGTGTTATTACAATATAGTTATCAACTGAAATCTTATATCAAAATCTATAAATTGCCGTTAAGACTCACTTTATAAACAACGACATCGAGGGACAAAGGCCGCAAATCACCGCGCCGAACCAAGAGATACATGCACGCTAATGAGTGAACGAGACAACTATATTTCTATGTGACTACCTTAACTTTACTGACAAGCGCAGTGGCACAATCGGCGCTCAGCGGTAATCCAGTTTGCCGTAAAAATAGGCCTACCATTACACATAAATAATAGTTCTATACGAAATCAAAACAAAATGAATTGCTTAGCATGCCAAGAACCTATTATCAGCCACCTGGATGTAATAAATTGCTCTTCATGCAAAGACTCATATCATTATACATGTCTTGGCATGACAAAAGCATACTTTAATGAACATAAACATGACCTGGACCGCGGCTGGCAGTGTACGTCGTGCAACAATATAACGAAACGGCGAAGAAACGACGACACACCTGTGCGTAAACAATTTGACACAACCTCAACTTCAATATTAGAGGAAACTAACATGTCAATTGACTTTCACGAACCACAACAAAATTCGCCTACGCACAGAAATGAGTCATATCCAAAACAAAACCAAATTCAGTCAATCACAATTGAACAAATTGGATCCCTATTAGACTCAAAACTGACAAACAACAACAATACGATATTTAACAACATAAGACACCTCATACAATCAGAAATTAACACTGCGCTCGAGAAACTTAAAAACGAATTTTTACAAAAAAATAATACTGTAACATTACAACAGCAAGCTCTAAAAACACAACTGGATGCCACAAACCTCTTGATCAAAGACCTTCAAAACGAAAACGAGATAATTAAACGGGAACTAAATTACTTGAAATCCCAATACAATAAAATTCCAGTAACAAACACTGACGTACCACACACTGAGAGACAATTTATACTATACGGATTAGACGAACAGTATGGCGAAACCGAAACGGACCTGTATCCACGCATCGACAGAATGTTTAAGGACCTACTAAATATTAGCATTAACGGCTTCATCGAATCTGTAAGACGAGTGGGGAAAAGTAAAGGCGGCCGCCGACCCGTCATTCTAGAACTTATTAGTAAGCGAATGAGAAGTTTCGTCCTAGAAAATGGCTACTGCTTCCATAATACGGGATATGCTGTTTCCGAAGTGTTGAACCAGTCACAGTTAGAAAATAGAAAACATCTTAGAGAATGCCTAATTAATGCACGGAAACAGGGAAAATATGCAGTTATTCGTCATAATAAACTGTTCATAAATGGTAAAGAACACACTCTGACTACAGCACAACCCCAACAAGAAAGTCAACCAAACAGCACCCACATAAGCTCGAGTCTGGAAGAAGCAACGTCTGCACAGGAACAAGTGTTGAATCCATCTACGTCATCACCGTCACCGTCACCGTCACCCTCACCTCAAACTTTTTTTCGTAAATAACAGTCTCCATAACAATAGCTTAAGAAACTCGCTCTGTATACTGCACCAGAATATAGCTGGAATATTATCTAAAAAAGATGAAATAGAAATTGTGCTCGAGGAACTTAAAAGCAAATGTCATTCCCCAACAGCCCTGTGTTTTTCTGAAACGTTTTTACTGTCCGGCGCTGAGACTAACCTTTGCCTTAACAACTATGAACTTGCCTCATTCTTCTCGCGTAAAACGAAAAGACGAGGAGGAGTCTCAATACTTATTAAAAAAAATGTTTACTTTGAAGAATTGAAAAGCATAAAAAAGTTCGCAATTGAGAAGGAATTTGAATGTTGTGGGGTAGATCTAGTCAATAGTAATGTTATAATAGTGTGTCTGTATAGAACCCCTGATAGTGATGTAACCCAATTCCTGAATCATTTCAACGATCTCTTAAGATTCCTACGCTCAAAACGTAATAAAAAAATTGTAATATGTGGAGATATGAACATTAATACTCTAACAGATAACAAAACCAGTAAAGACTATTTAAGCTTGATCCATAATTATAATATGTACAGTCACATTAATACACCTACGCGTCAAAAAAACTGCATCGATCACATTTTTAGTAACATTAAGACAGCAAAAGGTGAAACGCATGCACTTGGCTTATCCGATCATGACACGGCCCAACTAATAACATTCCAGGGCAAAACTCAACCACCGAGACCTGATTGGTACTTAAAAAAAAGGGACTATTGCGACGAAAATATGGAAATATTCAAAAAATGTATCTACAAGTTATCTTTTTCCGAAATATACGATGAGGAAATTCCAGATAAGTCATTTGACATATTTCACGATCTACTAATGCTGTTCCATGATCTTTGCTTTCCACTTATTAAAGTTAAAGTAGGAACAAAAAATAGGAAAATTAAGTGGCTGACGAAATCCTTAAAAAAATGCTGCGCTGCAAAAAGAAAGCTTTATTACAAGTATCTCAAAGATAAACATGTGGTAAAAAAGACAAAATTTATTACTTACTCTAGGATTTTGAAAAAATGCATCGCACAGTCTCAAAAACTTTGCAACACAAGATACATTAACTCTTGCAAAAATAAATGCCGGGCAGCTTGGAATGTTATAAAAAAAACCTTCACCCAGTCATCGACCAGAGAGATTGATAAAATAACAAACAAACATAAAGTAGAGTTAACTGCACCACAAGACATAGCTGAAGAGTTCAACACTTACTTTTTGGGTATAAATAAAAATAAACCAACTACCCACAAAGTTGCGAATATTCCAAAAGGCCCCAAATCCGTTCAAAATTCCATATTTTTATCGCCAACAAATCCCGAAGAAATATACAAAATAATAATGTCTCTCAAAAATACACAGGCTACTGGATACGATCACTTACCTACAAAAATATTAAAGTCCACTGCTTTCCCTCTTTCAATTCACTTATCTCATATAATCAATTTATCATTCGAATACGGCACATTCCCTACTAGACTAAAGAAATCAGTTGTTAAACCTATATTTAAAAAAGGAGAAAAAACTGACCCTAACAACTACAGGCCAATAACCCTAATTCCTGTTATTTCGAAAGTTTACGAAAGAGCCTTTTACACGAGACTAGATAATTTTTTAACAAAAACTAACGCTCTACGACAAGAACAAAACGGTTTTAGGAAAAAAAAATCAACGGCATTGGCTTGTTTTAAGCTAAATGATAAAATTACTGAGTGCATTGATAAAGGCACTCCGGTTGGGGTGCTGTTTCTCGACATGTCTAAGGCATTCGACACAGTCTGCCACAAACGTCTTCTAAATAAAATAGATAAATATGGAATACGCGGACCTGCCTACTCTTGGATTGCGAGTTACCTAAACGATAGACAACAAAGTACACAAATAAGTAAGATAACTAATAATAGACTTTCGGTGTTCAACTCAAGCTACCAAATAAACAAATACGGTGTCCCACAGGGAAGCATCTTAGGCCCCTTATTATTCCTTATCTATATAAACGATCTACCTGACTCGATAAAACATGACACTATTTTATTCGCTGATGACACTACATTATTAATTAAAGGTACAGACATAGATAACTTTGAAAAAGACATTAACAAAGCATTGAAGGATGTTGTACACTGGCTAGATTTCAATAACCTCGTAATAAATCACAACAAAACCAAATTTATGCTGTTCAAATCATATAAATCTAAGATTCACCACCTGAAAGTTATGCACAACACAGAGAATATTGAAGAAGTAAATAGTACTGTATTTCTTGGCTTAACATTGGACACCCATTGTAACTGGAAGGAACATATAGATACGATCTGCAAGAAACTAAATAAATTCCTTTTCGTACTTTGGCGCCTCAAACAGACAGTGTCATTCAATACTGCTTTATTGACCTACCATGGCTATATTATGTCAATCCTAAGATATTGTATAATTATGTGGGGCAACTCTGTCGACGCTGATCGCGCCTTTGTTGCCCAAAAAAAATGCATTAGAACTCTTTGTGGAGTACATAGACGAGAATCCTGTAAGCCTTTATTCATTTTACATAATTTGCTATCCTTGCCTTGTCTGTACATAAACGAAATAGCCATATTTGTAAAACTCAATTCGGAATTATTTACCTTTATCGAAGAAAAGGAAACAACTAGGTCACATAGACGGCACAGGCTCGCATTACCAACTAGTCACAAGCTGGTACTTAGGAAAAAAAGTGCTCATAATATGTGCGTCAGTATCTTCAATAAGCTACCTGTCGCACTTAGAATACTGCCTGTTCATGAATTTAAAATAAAATTGCACAAAATGTTGGCTGACAAATGTTTCTATAGTATTAAGGAATTTTTGGATTATAGATTTGACGAAGCATGTGACATATAATGGTAAATGATATCTGACTGTTATTATTATTATTTTATTTTATTAGAATTCTATCAATGTTATTTATAAAAATTAATCTAATTTAGTGGGCAATGAAATAATGAATAATAATAATAATTAATATTTACAATTAGATGACTATTATGCTATAATTACTTAATGACTGGAATAGACTGAGTGTTTAAATCACTGACCTAAGTTTTCATATGCCTGACCTGGCTGAATATATTATGGGACGAAATATGTATAGATATTTAAGATCTTATGTAACCATGTATTCATTATGAATAAACCATTCATTCATTCATTCATTCGCGTCTTCATTTGTATTACCTTTTTGTAGGGTTATGATACAATGTAATGTAAGTAAGCAAAAACTTTACATAGAAATCGTACACAAACTTGATTGTTCTTGAGTAAAATTTGAATATCAATGCGTTTTTACGTCGATGTCCAACAATCTTTGCACGAGTATGTTTATTAAGACTTGATAATCTTTGTAATACATAGGTATTTTGCTTTATCGATTTATTGGCACTTAAAGAAACCTAGATTTTACTTTTCGTATTCAGTTACCTCAGTTTTAAATTGAAAGTTTGAAACGGGATCTGGTTCGGGTCTGAAAAACGTAGAATACTATTCGTTAGAATAATAACTTTTGTTTTTAGATAAAAAAAACTGCGTTTTCATATCATATTGGCAAACACCAGCGAATAACGTGGCTCGCGACCGCAAATATCATATTGCTATTGTATGCTTCAATATTGACCAACAAAATGATCCGACCACAGTTCGGCGATATTCCGTTTATTTTACGAATACCTGCGCGTTGGAAATTACTTGATAACTTGTATTTCAAAACAGTTATGTTGCTACGTAAAAAAGTAGATTAGCCAGCAACCCAGGGTCATATGGCAGGGATTTTAAGGTGAGTTAATGAAAATAAACAAATTCTTAAGAATTAACTTACTTTGAACTAGCGAAAGGAGAAGCGCATTAAAGTTACCAGTATTTCACATCGATAAGAACGATAGATATTGACTTTTGGTCGAGCGAAGTCTAAAACTGCGATAACAATTCAGTTTAACCAACTACATATATCACTCTGAAGCGCAAAGAAAGCAGATACTTACACTTTTCGTAGTTACTATAAATGTATAATGCATAAGTTTACAAGTTTTTATCAATTTTCACTGCTCTTCAATATGGTTTTGTTATTCTAAACATAGAGAATACTATGTTAAACTTGTAAGACAGTGAGTATTAAGACAACGAAATACTCGTAACCCGCTAAACTATGGATCAGAAATAATGAATGGCATAATCATGTCTTCTTAATGTACTAGGCACATACAGTACATACAGGCTTCGCTAAAAGTATTAAGCACCCCACGTTTTCCTTTGTAACTTATGGATAAAGCATTATTTTTCAATTTCATAAATATAATAAGTGTGTGCACATGTGTGCAAATTATTAATATACTCGTACCTATATCATTTTGAAAATGCTATTTGCGTGTGAAAACTGATGCTAGAATACTAATAGGTTTTACAATAAAGGTTTATTGTGAATTTTTTCACGGATTTTCCCTTAACGTCAATAATATGACGATTTTTTCCGATAGATACACGACTTTCTATTATCTTTATATATGATATAAAAGAATACTTCCTGACTGATTCATACACGCACAGCCGAAACTACTGGGACTAGAAACATAAATTTACACCCAAACTACTTTTTGTAACGAAATTCCACCCCGAAAGGGGTTAAATAGGGGTGAAAAGTTTGTATGGGGGAAACTTTTTTTTATGCTAGGGTCTTAATACTTTGTAGAAAGATTACTTATTAAAATACAAATAAAGTACTATCAGCGTTTTGGAAAATTCCACCACCTATCAGGGGGTAAAAACGGGGTGCAACGTTAGTCTGGGGGAAGCTTTTTTTTGAGCCTTACTCAGAGACTTAAAACTTTATAGAAAGATTCAAATCAAAATCAAAAATCGTTTATTTGCTTAACAATACACATTTTTACATAAAATGAGATGCCAGGCGGACCCCAAACTAGGCTGAGCCTGAATCTTGGGACCCTGGAGTGCAATTCGTAAAACAATATGAAGTTATTCAAGGAATCAGAATGAACTCAAAATAAGAAAGTAATAACAAGCATTATACATTTAAGAGCGCATGCGCAAACTGTGTGTCTGTGTGTGCGCGCGTGTGTGAGTGTGTGTATGTGTGTGCATGTGATTACTTATTAAAATACAAATAAAGTACTTTCAGCGTTTTTGAATATTCTGCCCCTAAGGGGTTAAAAAGGGGTGAAGAGACTTAAAACTTTGTAGAAAGATTACTTATTAGAATACAAATAAAGTCCTTTCAGCGTTTTGGAAAATTCTACCCCTAAGGGGTTAAAAAGGGGTGCAAAGATTGTTTGGGAGAAACTTTTTTTTTGAGGTAGAGACTTAAAAACTTCGTAGAAAGATTACTTATTAAAATCCAAATAAAGTACTTTCAGCATTTTTTTTCTAAGGGGTTGAAAAGGGGTGCAAATTTTGTATGGAGGAAACTATTTGTTTTGAGCCAGAGACTTAAAACTTGGTAGAACGATTACTTATTAGAATACAAATAAATTCCTTTCAGCGTTTAAGAAAATTCCACTCCTAAGGGGGTTAATAAGGGCGATAAGCTTTGTATGGGCAACACTTTGTTTGAGCTAGAGACTTAAAAGTTAGTAAAATGATTACTTATTAATATACAAAAAAGTGCTTTCAGCGTTTAGAAAAATTCAACCCCTAAGGGGATTAAAAGGGGGTTCAAAGTTTATATGGAGAGCAATAAATTTTTAAAGTAAAACTTCGGTCTAATCACGTATGTTAAGACTTCAAAACTAATTTCAGAGCTTTTTCAAATTCATCCCTAAAAGTGTTCAAAGGGGTTAAGACATTTTTAAAGTATGAGATTTGTAACTTCGGTTTTAGACTGTTTGTTTAAAAACTAGAAAATGAATGTCATTGGTTTTTTTTATTTATCCCCAAGGGGGTTAAAAGAGCGTTCAAAGTTTGTATGGAAGCAATCATTTTTCTAAGACGATAAAGATTTCTACGCGAACGAAGTCGCGGGCAACAGCTAGTAAAATATATAAATGCACCTTTTAAAGTTTGATTTTTGTATGAAAAACGAACCATGGGTGCTCAATACTTTTGACCAAGGCTGTAGTTGTACGTGACCCTACGAACCAGATTTCATGTGTGACAAAGAAAATATTTTATGATTGGAAAAAGACGCGTCTTACTGGGGTGAAAATAAAACCCTTTACTTAAAGGGATGAAAATAAAACCCTTTAATTATTATTTTCGTTATCGTCGTGCTATATACGGAATACAGTGTAGTGTATTGTAACGATGTAAAGGCGGCAGTGTATGTTGGAACGTCCAGTCTTGGAGATGTGCTGTCGCCGGCAGCTCCTCTCAAGTGATTTGAGAGTGTACGGTGCAGTTAACTGCCGGCATAGTGTTACGAAACTACTTCGCAGACAGTAATTAACAATACTCGTGATTTACTTTTGTTGGATATGTACATGTAGTATAGTAAAAACGAATTATGGTAAGACGGCACGCTTACGCTCGAGCTAGATCCTGTCTTTGATCTATAAAAAAGGGCTTTAGACCTTATTCCAACTTTAATTCCAAAAGTAAACTAGTGTTCAATAGATAGGTAGTAGATTTTTTCCCAAGGGGTGACTGTTACATGTGCCAGACGAGGTATTTTAGCGGATAAAAAAACTGAAATAAGTGCCGGGTACATGAGGTAAAATCTCAACGTTTTTTATTACTTTTCAGCCCTGGTATCGAAGTGCATCCCTTTCAATCCTCTTTTTAGATACAAAACTATGACCGGAGGGGTAGTCATTTTTCCATAATAAAAATTGACATTTAGATCTACCTAACGTACGTACAATGCGTTACGTGATAGACCTGCTGGTATGGGTACGAAAAATATCAGGTTTGGACTTATTTTTGCTATTTTAAAGATGTTTAAATAGGTACCTACAATTTACACTGACCATAGAAAATTGTTGCATTTTACTTTCATAAAAAAAAGAAATCTTATTTGACTACCAATCAAACGAATATGTACCTTATTGGAAATAGTTAATTACGTTTAATTAAGAAGACAAAGCCAATTATGGATTACATTTAATCCGTCCAAAGATTCTATTGTTTTGTACAAGGCCACCTCTAATCACCCAAGATAACAGATGTCTTCTTGCTATTAATATTGCGACAAGGTTCAACGTCTATCTATTTTAATTATCGCATTTTTAAAATTCTTTGTTTAAATTTCTCACGAAGGTTTTTTTTTTCATTTCTTTTCCGCTGTAAATTATTGCTATGGTTACAGCACAATCATACAGCAATAGCAACAATCATAGTGCAAACCACATTAACTGTCCAATTTTGTCACAAGGGAGAAAATTGGTTTGCACAGTGGTCATAAAAGTTCTATAACTTCCGTGCTCTATATGGCGTGCTGGGCAGCTAGCGTCAGTAATTGTAGATCAATGAATGGGCCAGCCCACGATCGCTGACTGCAACTGGGTGCATGTTGACACATTGTTGCTGACTCTTGTGGGGGGCTGCTGCAATTAATATACTAGCCACACATTGACGTGTAAAACCTCAAGTTGAGTTGCTAGCTAAAATATTAACATACGCTACATGCCTTAATAAGTGACGAATTAACACTATCTTTTCTTCTTTTGGTAACTAATTTTGTAAAGCACCGCGCACACTTCTAGGAAAATAAGTAAGTAGGTATCTTTCTAATATAATAATAATTACGTACTACCCGCCCTAGCTTCGGGGGGTTATCCAGATTTAATTTAATTTTTATTTACTTACGTAACGGGTCCTGGACTGCTTTAGTACCTACTTAATTTAATATCACTGTATTTTCTCTACGTATCAATTCAAGTGATTAAATAGTATTAGCTTTAGGATTTTTACTCCTGTTATATTAAACAAACCCTAGTTTTTATATTTGAACATGTTTTGTGCACCTCTGTATACATGTCAAGCAAGTTACACTCTATGGAAGAGCGGTGTCTCTCGACACATGTATCTCGTATACTTAAAAAGGGACAGAAACCTGTATTTAGTTCACCCGTCGAACGTGGATAAGTCAATATACCATTTCAAAATTGAACTCTATAAGTATAATAAGTAGGTTCCAAATCCAAATTTAGTTACGAACACACGTGGGTCGTTCTTCTTTTTTACCGACAATGATCCGAGGTTTTTCTGTTTTTTTGGTTTTTGAACTATCGAAAATTGTGGTTTTGAAATGCGATTTAAAAAAAATTGCATAGGTTTCTTCATTAGAACTAATTAAAGTTTCCTTTCTGGGCAATATAAATATTTATTTACGGTTGGTTTCTAAAAAAAACATGTGACAAAGTGGACTCTTTCAGTGGGGACAACATTTTGGTTTACCACTCTGTCACGGCATTCTACGAAAAAAAAAGACATTTAAAAAAATGCTAGTTAGAGAAAGTGAAATATTAAACATCACTAATGAATAAAATAATATGGACGTTCATTCGAACATTATAAAACCGTAAACATCATTACTCAAATGAGATGCCGTAATAAGACGAGGGACAGGCTATTGTCGGTCGAAAAGAAGAACGACCCACGTGTGTTCGTAGCGCGCTTGATTATAGACTAAACTATTTTTTTTTTTGACTTGGCTAGGTTTTACTAGCAAGCCAAATTTTTCGAAGAGTAAAATATTACCTTACAATATATTTATAAACAGTTACTCACGTATAACATAAAGATGATAAGTATATTATACTTTTGAAATGAATGCTTTAGAAAATGTTATCACGATAAAAATAGGTGCACGGATAATGTTGCGCAGAAACATCGATGTAAGTACTTACCTAAGGGCCTGGTAAACGGCTCCATAGGAATAATAGAAAAAAAATATTAAGACGTCGATAGCAACAACAATGCACGGCAAATGACCATCATCATTACTTCAATTTCGAGCTAGAACGTGTCAAGACTAAGTTTCAGATGCTAAGTAATGCATATCGACTACCGTAGGCTCAAAGAGCGTCAGGGACAAAAGCTCATTTTTCAGAAGAGCCAAAAAACTGTTTTGATTCGAGAAAAAAACGTAACTTTTTTGTTCCTTTACACAATCATATTTTTAAGCTCTTTTAGATCATGTATCTATCTATTAATTACAAAGTTTTGCGTTCCTTACGACAAAAAAAAACCGTTTTTGAATATTCAATTCAATTCATTTATTCAGAGACCAACATGGATCATTTTTGGTAGTAAATAATTAGCTTAATATTAGTAATTATACAGTTCATATATAAAGCTAATTTGAAGAAATAATAATACATTTTTGGGTCAGTTTGAAATTGAAGTACATGATAAACTTACAAATTTCTAAATAAAGTAGGCAAGTGTGCGACTGATGGAACGTTTTTTGGTGTCATGATTTTCTTTTATTTGCTCTAATATGAGCTATTTTATATCAGTGCACGGAAAAGTACGTTGAAACTATTTTTCCTATTAATAAATAAGTAGAGAGGTAGGATGTGGCCACATTTACTTGCAAGAGTGGTTATCTTCAATGTATTACCGAATCTGATTGAATATTAGACCTACTTCGTATGTTTAATATTAGGAGTACCTCATGTTCTAAACCACAATAACTGAGATAAGCACCCCAGTGAAAAAAACGCAAGACTAATTCTGCATTTTGTCGGTATGTATGTATCAGTAAGCAGTCAGTGTCAACTGTCAGATAAGTCAGTACCGATTCTTTACTATAATACGGAACCCTAAAAAATTTAAGTACAAGCATGTATTTGCCGGTAGCGTAATTACCAAGCAAAGTAATGCAGTTTATTCATTTCCTGTAATTAACATTTTACACGTTATTACCTGGTACATGGTTGTATCACTTGTTGTTTACGAGTGCCTGAACAATAGTTACAGCAAACACAATTTCGTTCTAATAGTAGTTTAATGCTCTCATTGGTCTGGTAGTGTAAACCAGAACTCCCAGCTACCGCCGTACAACGCATAATCAACGCTTACAAAGTTTTTAACGCCAATACATAACTTGTTTCACCCGTGAACCAACAAATTCTAACTATTTTGTTGGACAGTCGACAATGGATAACATCGGCTCACGTTTCCGACCACTTCACAAGTTAGACCAAACTATGCGAGAGCGTTTCGATCTTAGTATTCTTTGAGTTTTAAACGGCAATATTGACTTTCCTTGGATTTGTGATGTAAAAGAGAACACACGCTGTCTTGGGCTAAGTGTCAGTGACTGTTACAAATTCATAGCGGTGTATTTGAATCCCTTAATCATCGTACTACCAGGAAGCCAAGTCAAGTAAGACACTTTGAATACGGAATCCTAGCCAATTAAACTGGAAACTCGGATTCGTTCAATAGGTTGGAATGCAGCGTTAGTTTGATGCTAACTGCATCTTATGAACTAGGTATCAGAAACGAAATTGCTCACCGATCGCACCGCTCCAGTAATGAACGGCTTGCGCACATTGTGTATTTTTACCTGAAAGAATTCCATTTCACTGGCGGCATCAAAGTTTCTCTTTTAAAACTTCCAAACTATACACCTTTCTGGACATCAATGGACTTTCCCATTCCTAAGGAGAGTCCATGGAGTTGTTCCAGTTGTCTTCCCCGAGTTGGAGGCGAGGGCCGTAGGGAAGGGGGAGTTATTACCGCCTCTTTTGTTCGTCGTACCGTAAAAGCACAAGTTTTACGGTACCAACAGCAGCTACTATAAAAGTATACCGGCGGAAGTTTCTTGTTTATGTACTTTATAATGTATTTTCGTGAGCGTAAAGGTCGTCAGTCGAGACATTAATTTGTTCGGATTGATATGTGAAAGTTTTTTATTAATTTGACTGGCTCATCAATAATTTATCATGTACAGAGCAACTTTGGGGTCATGACCCTGAACAATTTTATTATAAATAAAATATTTTATTATAATTCAGTAATTAAATGACTGCGATGTCACCTGTGTACGTGTGTGTGTGTTTTTATTAAACACTGGTGTCATAATGTTAACATTAATTACAAAAAAAAATATGTAACCTTATACTTTATTTATGATGTAACCACATGTAACTTAATGGTCATCCTATTTTTAAATTTAATTCCTCTTTGGAATCAAACTATCTTTGCTTGGTTTACAAAATTAGGGGAAATTATGTCACATTTAGTAGTAATAACACGAAAACAAAATAAACATATATTGAAAGTTTAGGGTGACCATGGTCTCAGATCATGCGAGTTTGTTTTCTGGTACAAAAGTAATTTACCTACTATTTCTAAAATCCTACCGTAAAAGTCAAAATGATCTTAACCGGTCGGTCGGTAAGGAACTAAGGAAGTCACATTTTCGTGTATTACTCGCTTGACCCCGAATCGAATTTACCCAGTATTGTTTATAACAAAACAGGTGTTAACCAAATTTTCGATAGTGTGAAATATATTTATGAATATTTTCTTTGTTAAATAACTTTTGTGTATAAAGAAAGTGTTTGTGACGTAAAAAGCACAAAAATAGTAGATTGTATGACAAGGAGCTAAAATATGCCATATCACCACGAGATGGTTATTTTCCCGAGCGAAGTGAGGGAAAATTGTTCGAGGGGTAATATGGCTTCTAGACCAGAGTTATATAACACTCTACTTTTCACTTTGACTGCGAGAAAATAGTAAAAACAAAGATTATCCATCCACAATCAATAATACATTCCACGGCGAAAAGACTTTTGTTTATAAACTTTGACAAAGATACAAAATATTGACACTACGAATAAACGCCTCTGAGGCGTCCAATACACGGTGAAGTATCATCATGCGATCCACGCGCTGTCTCTATCTCATTGCATGCTATTATAGATAGAGACAGCTATGGTGGATCATCAGTATTTAATCACCGTGTATTTGGCCGCCTGACCGTCTACAGTCGCGTCGTTGACGGCCAGAGGCGTTTTTTGTTTTAATTATTGTAAATTAGGGTCTAAAAAACACCTGATATTTGAAATTAATTCTGTTTTCTGATAGGTTGTTTTTAATATTAGCTGTAATCTCGTTAGTTGATAGCAAATACCAATTTTTTTTTTTGAAAAATTGGTTAAATTAAATGTTTTAAAAATTATAAATAAATAAACATATTTTCCCTATGGGCTAAATGTACTACTTTAGCCTCGTTTGCTAAGCCTAATATGACACACTTTTCGAGCATGAGAAGTGAAAAAATCAGTACGACAGTAGACTCGGGGCGCAGCGGTCGCTGGGAAACTTATTATTATTCCTAATTAACTTTAAAACGTATGGTAACCCATCTTCATCCGACAAAAACAAATTTATATTTTGTTCTCATTAATATAAGTCACGTGTGATTGCTAATCATAAGCTCGCTCATCATCATGGCTTCTCTCGTGAACTGTACTACACTCAAGAGCAAAAGTTTCGGGTACACTTTGTATAGAATTTCAGTACAAACTGTACCCAAAACTTTTGCTCTAGAGTGTAGATGCATGATGCATCCAACGCCATATACCTACGCTTGAATCCATACTGTATCCATACTAATATTATAAATGCGAAAGTGTGTCCGTCTGTCTGTTACCTCTTCACGCTTAAACCGCTGAACCGATTAAGATGAAATTTGGTATAAAGATATGAGTCCCGGGGAAGGACATAAAATAGTTGTAACCCGGAAATCATCACCTGAGGAGATTAAATGAGGGGCGAAAGTTTGTGTGGAGGTACGATATAAAGAAGTTCCACCAGGGCGGAGTCGCGGGCAGTAGATATGCATTATAATTATACTCTTTTTGGGATCCTGGGTCTGGGTAATATCATTTAGACGAGACGTTTAGTCGAATAATAGGTATTAATTGAGCGCGTAGAGCAGGTCTCAGATGGCTTGTAGCGGCCGTCCATTATACCACAAAGCCGGGGATAAGTCTATAATATTGTATCCAGATTGCGCTCCGAATTACTTGATATTAGTTTGAAGCCGCGTTGATCTAGTAGATATAATTAGCTTCTCGAGCTAGTAGAGCCATAACAATAGTTTATGCGTTCAATTATTTTATTACGCAGCTAAGCTTATAATTGGGAACTTACTGTAGGTAACACAATATTATCTACATCACTTGTAATAGCCAGTTCTTTATTGACAAATATGTACATAATTGACGACCGAATAGCCTAGTGGTTAGAGAACCTGACTATGAAGCTTGAGGTCCCGGGTTCGATCCCCGGTCGGGGCTGATATTTGTATGATGAATACGAATGTTTGTTCTCGAGTCTTGGATGTTTAATATCTATTTAAGTATGTATTTATCTACATAAGTATGTTTATCCGTTGTCTAGTACCCATAGTACAGGCTTTGCCTAGTTTGGGACTAGATCAATTGGTGTGAATTGTCTCACAAAAAAAGAAAAAAGAAAAAGAATTATGTGTTCGTAAAAAATATATGTTTAGGATAATAATTAAGATTACTATTGCAAGGTATATCAATTATATTCATTGATAAATTATGTCCAGACTGAGGAAACACTCCTGATTATCTTTGTTTCGAAAATTACTGAAACAGTTAAGTGTTTAAGGTAAAAAAATACTATAAAACATAATAATAATGTAACTATTAAATAAATAATGTTTCTCGCTACAATATTTTCAAATGTCTATATAAACACTACATGAACTAGGTTCCTTCTAAGTAACGTTCCTGGTTCTTTAGTGTCCTGGCGGTAATAGCGGCGATGTCCTGTCTCCTTAGAGTTCGACGTTCCACAGCGTACAGGACATTGACCTACCATCCATCTGTATGTACCTTCAAAATATATTAACAACACAATGACATGAAGTATTTTAGTTGCAGTTTACCGTTGCATTTGATTGGTTATTTTGACCAGACTCCGCCGCGTGAGTGACAAAATTCTTAAGTTTCTAATCTCGTTTAATTATTATTGCTATTAATAGGCTAATTGGTAGGCTCCCCACAAGGTGGACTAATGACCTGGTAAAGTCTTTCGGCTGATATGATGATGATGATAGGCAAACCGAAGCTAATTTAGCTTTATTTTTGAGATTAGTTGGAAGAAAATCCTTAGGGATAAGCTCACTGCTCTTGAAATTCTAGACTTGTTGTTGTGTTTTATTTCATGTACAATAAAGAATTTACATCATTTAAATACAACACTTTAAACTCTCGTGCTTTTTACGCATATTTGTAATATATAAAAATTATGAGTTTTCTATATTTCCGTTGAAAACCAAAAATCTCAATTTTGTATATCCGACTCTTTTAATTGGGACCGTCGTTTTGTACTTAATGGCTGAAGAAACGGTTCTGCCCCCTCACGGCAAAATAACGTAACGCGAAAATAATTATTTGGAGAAAAATAGGTTTTTAGAGTTTTTTACCCGCTTTACAAATAAATTGATAATGCGATGCGACACAAACACGTAATTCAAGGTTGCGTTGTTTTGTCACGCTTGCTCGAGACGGTCTGCTTGCGCCCCGCACAGTTTTACGTTGCAGTTCTGAGTTAAGTATAATTCACATTACAAACTAGGTATATGAAACCCTAAGAGTCTAACTAAGAAACATTTTTCTTCAATTGAGAGATCATTACGATGCCTAACTGCACCTTATTTGTCGTCAGGCACTTTTGTTGTTAAAATGAAAAATACAACTCCTTGCAGCGAACTCTCTACACCCGCATCAGTATTCAGCGCAGCATTCGGCGAGAGGAAACAAATTCCCAAAATTGAATTTTAGGAAACGAGTTGAATACGACACGGGGTACACAAACTTGGGAAAGAAACGAGATTTTTATCATTTTAACAATGACTTTATCCTCGCTTTGGGACACGTGGAGACTGCTCTATAGGCATTAGCGCTGAATAAAATATACCACACGCGACGTGGGCAACTTTAAGTTCGTAGAAATCGCTGAAACTGAACTCGCTGGCTTACTGCGACAAAATTTAAGATACAGCTATATAAACTCAAATAAGCGATTACTTTATATGTTTATATTCGTCCCAAAAAATACTATTACACTAACTTATCTATGGGTGCTTAATTAGGGATAATTGTGTGAGGTTGTAAGTTAGTATTTAGGAGGTAAACTCCGGAACTAAAAGTTCGATTCTAAAAAACAAGTAGGATATATAGAATGGACTTTCAGGATCAGGTCTAGATCAAGCCTATACTAGGTTTTGATACTCATGTGCGACAACCATGTTCCTCAAAGGTGTAACGGATTTGGATAAAATTCCGTTCACGGGTATTTCATACACAGATTTTTCATTGATACAGAGAGTAAAATTTGGTATAAAAGTTCACGTGGACGAAATCGTGAGAAAAAGCTAGAAAACTGCAATATATAATGCAGACGATGGGGGATTTCCCTTACAAAAGGTGGAGAGGAAAATCTTTTGGTTTATATTGGCCGGGTATGAATTCATTAAAAAAATGTAAGTTTCCGACCTCGGGCAATGTGTGCGTTTGCAACCATCTTTGTTTAAAGGGGGCATTTTTGATGTTTTTGAAATAGTACTTTAATTGTTACATCTATGACAAGAAAGAGTAGGTATAAGACAAGTTTAACTGTTTGTATAGGGAAACAAATTAAGTAAGAGTATTTCATTCGAAACTTCACTGGAGTATTCCCATCGATAAATGAGTAAATATATGTTTCAGGTTTTTTGAGAATTCAACCCCTAAAAGGGGAAAATGTGGTGACAATGTCTGAAAATCAACATGGGTATTGTTTCTATGATTTATCGGGTCGCTGGTCGCTGATTACGAAAACAACGATTTTAAAATCCAACGTGGCGGACGTGAAATATCATCTCCCCTGTTGGGGTGCGATGGGGTTGAAATGTCTAAATATCAATATGGGTGTCGTTTTTATGGTTTTTAGGGAAAAAAATATTTTTAGTACGCGGGCGAAGCCGCGGGTAAAATCTAGTTTTATAATAAACTAACAATTTTATCCGATTCTTTGAGGTCGCAATTAAAAGTTACGGAAGCAATTTTGTTACCCATTTCGATTGCAATTTGCACATAGAGGTCGACCAAGTACTTCTATCGGAGGTTCCCGTTGCATTTCTGACAATAGAAAAGCAAATTCAATATATGGCTTTTCCAGATGACTGTCCCGAATTTTCTAAAAGCTAAGACGCTATTTTAACGTAGGTACGTGAAAACGCGTATGGAATTTTGTATACAACCGTTGCATTTAGCCTCATACTTGTTAGACCCCAGACTCTACAAATTTGTCTTCACCAAATATGAATAGGTTATAGGTTATAGGTGTACGCGGGCTGGGTTTCCGCAACTCGACGTCATAATTGCGCCTATTTTGCGTGTGGCCAAATATGACATGTAACCAAATATAATTTTTATTAGATCTAATTTGCACTTACAAATTAATTCATGCAGTATTGACAAAGTCATCGATTCATGTATAAACTTAGATGATGTTGATGGCAGTGAAAGTGATTAACAAATACTAAATAATAGTAAAAAAAAAACAAAAAGAAACTATTTACACGGAAGAAAACGAAAATTTCAAAATGTCCTGAATAGCCGAGGCAAAATACGGTTTCGAAAAACATTAATTTATAATAGCGTTTTTTTTGTTTATTTCATTTTAAAACATTATTCTAAGATGCTTTATTCAAGAATCCACCAAACTTTCCACCCGGAAGTAATTATATAGATTTAAATTAAACATTCATTGTCTTTTTTATTTTATTTATATTGAATATTGTAAAGCAAATGTAAATGAACCTAAATAAAGATAAAAAAAATATTAATATTTATCCGGACTTTTTAGGAGGTAATTAAATATTGATTTTTTTGATGTCTGATTTTTTGTTGGATTTTGCCTTTAGGTAACAATTTAATTGATAATATATCCGTTACATTAAAAAAATTAGCTATTATAAATTATTTCCAAATATGTCATTTTTTCCATACAAGTTGTCAGTTCATTGCCTGGACTATGAAGAACCTTTTTTCGAGAATTTTCAACGCTATATCAAATATGTTATTGCTAACTGCGAGTATACAGTTCATGCATGATAAGCTAATTTTAAGGAAAAAATACCAATTAAATCATTTTCTCTCCACCCTTTGCAAAGGCAATGCACGGATGCAATTCCTTACAAACTGGATTAATAGCAGTGTGTTCTAATTTAATTACTTGCATAAACTCGTTGGTTTGCCTAATATTGATCAAATATTTGACGAAGTAGTGTAGACACCTGAGTAATCAATATACGGGGAAATATGAACTTCACTGCGTTAGATTCTGAAACCCCGAGCATGATTCCAATTGCAATTTGCTGTAGGCTCCGGAAAATACAAAACGACGTCGAAGTGGGAGAGGTGTTTCTCGTAATTACGAAATTCATAGGTAGGTACCATCGATGCGAACAAAATCCATATATTTTAGGTGGTAATTGTGGTAAAAAAGAGATAGATTTTATAGTATGATTTATTGCAAGTGGCTGTGACTGAATATACTTACAATACATAAAGTCACAAAAATATATATATTACGGGACAATAATTGGTACCTATACAAATAATTTGACAGAGAAAACTTATATTTTTCTCAGTGTACTCGTACTCCATTTGACCACGAGTGCTGAAAACGGCTCAAAACGTAAATGAAAAAGATCATAAATTGAGTAGAAAATAATTTACTTTAAAAACAAAGTTGACACCGACTTCAATTCAGTACTCCGCCAAGCCACGTAGAAACTTAAAAAATTCCACATTTCCTTTCCAATTTACCACATGAACTGCTTTCCGAGAGCAAATGCGTTGATTATTACAGAAAAAAATCCAAGTTGCTATATGTAGGCTGATAATATTTGAGGAGTTCCGTTGATTCCTCAAGGATCTCACAATTGACACTTCATTATTTGCTACTTCAAAGGAATCATGTCAGAATCATTGACGTAGGTACTTTACATCCTTGAGGAGTTCCATAAGTCATCTGTGGTCTTCATCATGAGTTCCACTTCACCAAAATTGCGATTTCGGAGGGTAAATACACGAGTTATAATAGAAAATACCGAAATCACTACACGTGTGCCTATAAAATTTGAGGGTTGCCCTCAATTGCCCAGGGATCCCGTCATCAGATCCTGACTTGTGCTCACCCAAACAACTTGAAAGAATACGGTTAAAGGTCTATACGTACTTTAAAAAATTCAAAAAATATCCTCCAACTCCTAACCGTTGAGGAGTTGTACCTTCCATCATCAGCTCACAAACATGAAGTGATGACTTCCAGACGCAAATACCTGAATAGCTTTAGAAAATGCATTTAACATACATGTTACCGACTTCAAAAAAGATTTCACAGTACGTGCCTGTAAAATTTGAGGGTTGCCCTCGATTTCTCTAGGATCCCATCATCAGATCCTAACTTGGAGAAAATGGGACCATCCCAGGAGTATACATTTTCGAATAAAAAAAGAATTTTTAAAATCGGTCCACAATTGACGGAGAAATCGGCGAACATACATAAAAAAAAATATTCGGTGAAACATATAACCTCCTCCTTTTTTGAAGTCGGTTAAAAATAGGTTTATTGTAAGTAAGTTGTAGAAACAAAATACTCAATTATTGTTTGCTTTTTAGTGCATTTTTTGTTTGTAGTCGGTATAGTTCAATAATTTATTCACAAAAAAACGTTAAAATGGCTAGAATTATACAAGGTGAGCAATCCAAATGGGTCAGTATGGCGGTTTTGGAAACCATAACAGATAGCGAAATCTTGGCTTAGGAACCATGACGTTGATTTTAGTAAAAAGAAAAACTGCATTCATATACTTACAAAAATACGTGTACTCGGCCCAGGAATCGAACCTGGACTTTTTGAAAAATTAAATTTCGTTATTTAAAAACAATGCATTTTATTAGTTTTAGATATCATGTTTCTTAGTAACATTTACTATTTAAGAGCTACATAACCGATATTCAAAGGAAAATAACGAAATTTAATTTTTCAATGAGGGAGGATGAGGGAATTGAATAAAGATAAAAGCTTTATTGAATATGTTAAAAACTACTCAAAGACTTTCAAAAAAGTATGCACAGCAGCGAAGTCAAATTATATAAAAACTAAGCTTTTAAAATCTGACAATAGAACCAAAACTACATGGGAAATTATTAACCATGAGAGCGGCAAATGTAAAACTAAAAGCCGAGCGATTTCTAACATATTACACCATGGAAAAGCGATTAAGTCACAATCCGAAATAGCAGCAGCTTTTGAAGAGTATTTCTCAAACATAGCTTGTACTACCACTAAGGATCTTAAATCATCCCCGGAGCAAGCGGAATCTTTGATGCTCTCGAGTTTAGGTACACGCAAAAATGAGTTCGAATTTAGCTTAATTGACCCAGAAACTCTTATAAGAACCTTTAAAACTATAAGTAAAAAGAGCACTGAGGATTTATGGGGGACATCTGTAAATATTATTATACATGTTATTGACATTATTGCACCTTACTTAACTGATGTTTTTAATTGCTGCGTTAAAGGGGGAGTGTTTCCTGACCTTATGAAACTAAGCAAAGTTGTACCTTTACATAAATCAGGTGACAAAAATGATATCACGAATTTTCGTCCTATTTCTATTTTACCAGTTTTAAGTAAAGTTTTTGAAAAAATTATGTTAGATCAGTTACAGACATATTTTATAAAAAATAACCTTCTCCACTGCCAACAATATGGGTTTAGAAAAGGACGTTCCACAACTGATGCCGCTTCAGAATTAATAAAATGTATATATGAGATATGGGAAGACTCTTGTGACGCAATAGGCATTTTCTGTGACCTTTCAAAAGCGTTCGACTGCGTTGAACATAAAACTCTTTTACGAAAACTTAAACACTATGGACTATCTACAAATGCCTTAAATCAACTATCATCTTATCTTAGTAACAGAATACAGTCAATTTTCATAAATAGAAAACAATCAAATGGAGCGTCTGTCAAACTAGGAGTGCCGCAAGGTTCTATTTTGGGGCCTTTTCTTTTTTTAGTATATGTAAACGATCTGCCTTTCCTCATGCAAGATCATTGTAAAATTATATTATTTGCAGATGATACCTCTTTAATATTCAAAACTACTCGAAATACAAAGGACTATGATAGCATAAATAACACCCTTGCCAAAGTGTTAAACTGGTTCACGGTCAATAATTTATTACTGAACTCTGCTAAAACCAAATGTCTAAGATTTACTTTACCTAATGTAAAAGCTAACAATGTCAATATATATTTAAATGAAGAATGCTTGGAACTAATAGACAAAACCACTTTTTTAGGTCTCACCTTGGACAAAAACTTACAGTGGAGTCCTCACATATCTAAGTTAGCTAGTAGGTTAAGTTCAGCTGCTTACGCTGTCAGAAAAATAAGGTCTTTAACTGACATAGAGACGGCGCGATTGGTTTATTTTGGCCACTTTCATAGTATAATGACATATGGAATTTTACTGTGGGGAAAGGCAGCAGATATACATACAATTTTTGTCTTACAAAAAAGGGCTATTCGTTCAATTTATAAGATGGGCTCGCGAGAGTCACTAAGAGACTTGTTTAAAGAGATAAATATACTGACAGTAGCCTCTCAGTATATTTACGAATGCATTATTTATGCGCTTAAAAATATAGGTTCCTTTAAAAAAATGAACAGTTGCAGATATAAACATAAAATTGCAATTACTAAATTCCGTGTGCGTAAAGTATATAAGTCATTTATAGGTCAATGCATACTATTTTACAATAAATTACCCATTGAAGCACTTGAGTTGTCTTTACCTGCTCTGAAGAAATATCTAAAATCGTCTTTACTAAAAAAGGGATACTATACTGTCGAGGACTATTTAAATGATAAAAATGCTTGGCCTAGTTTAGTAAAAAAAAATATGAACATTTGCTAAAGGTTTACAACTGACCTTGACATTACTTATGCTGTTATGCTATATATAAACTATAATTATATTTTACTTAATGTATTCATTTTTTGTGTAGGCTTTATACTGTAGCAATGTAATTTTAAAATTGTATAATACTCTGATACTGATATGATATATTGTATACTGTTTTGAAAAAATGACACCTCGCCGAGTTTTTTACGCCGGTTCTTCTCGAGGCAGAGGTTTACTTTCCGAACCGGTGGTAGTTTATCGACATTCATAGGTGCATGTAATATGCCTAAATTGAAGAATAAATCACTTTGACTTTGACTTTGACTCAAAAAGTCCAGGTTCGATTCCTGGGCCGAGTACCTACACGTATTTTTGTAAGTATATGAATGCAGTTTTTCTTTTTACTAAAATCAACGTCATGGTTCCTAAGCCAAGATTTCGCTATCTGTTATGGTTTCCAAAACCGCCATACTGACCCATTTGGATTGCTCACCCTGTATACAAACCCGCTGCTTGTATGAGGACTTGTTCGACGTTTAAATGAGAATAGTAGGTACGGAGAAGCAAGAACGTTTATCTCAAAACAGAACCTCTACATCTAGGGCTATTACTAAAGAGAATAACGAACAGGGCCAAAAGCGACTTCACAGAAGATTTCCACATTTCCTTCCCACTTTACCACATTAACTGCTTTCCTAGAATAAATAAGTTGATTATTACAGATGCAAACCATATCACTGTATGTGGGCCGATAATATTTGAGGAGTTCCGTCGATTTGGCACACTTGACATTTAGCAGTTCATTAGTTGCTATTTCAACGGAATAATATCAGAATCTGTTACATACTTTTTCAGTTTTAAGTAACAACCACCCACTAGTAGTAGTGAGTTGCATAAGTCATCTGTGGTTCCACGTCACCAAAATTGTGATTTCCGGGTGTCAATATACTAGTTATATTAGAAAATATCTAAATTACTACATGCGTGCTTTATAAATTTGAGGAGTCTCCTCAATTCCTCATGGTTCCAGTCATCCAACTGAAGTTTTGATAATAATGAAACCAACCAGGCATATACTTTCAAACAAAAAAAAATGTGCGAATCGGCTCATAAACGACGGAGTTCTGAGGTAACATACATACAGAAATAAAAAAACAACAGAATTGAGAACCTTCTCCTTGTTTTGAAGTCGGGTAAAATCCGTTCCAATTGTTTCATCATCATCATCATCATCATATCAGCCAAAAGACGTCCACTGCTGGACTCCAGCGACCTTTACCAGGTCATCAGTCCCCCTTGTGGCGGGCCTACCCACGCTGCGCCTTCCGGTACGTGGTCGCCACTCGAGAACCTTTCCGCCCCAATGGCCATCGGTTCTACGTGCAATGTGCCCCGCCCACTGCCACTTAAGTTTAGCGATTCGGAGGGCTATATCGGTTACCTTGGTTCTGCTGCGGATAGCCTCATTTCTGATGCGATCACGCAGAGATACTTCCAGCATAGCCCTCTCCATTGCCCTTTGGGTGACTTTGAGCCTTCTTATGAGGCCCATAGTAAGCGACCACGTTTCTGTGCCATACGTCATCACTGGCAACACACACTGGTCAAAGACTCGTCTTGAGACACTGCGGAATATTGGACGAAAAGATGTGCCGTAGCCTCCCGAATGCTGCCCAGCCGAGTCGGATTCGACGATTAACCTCTTTCTCGAAGTTGGACCTACCTAACTGGACAGTCTGTCCTAGGTATATATACTCGTCTAAAACTTTGAGCGTAAAGTGTCCGATTGAAATGGGAGTTGGTACTACGTGGACGTTTGACATAATCTTGTCTTATCCATGTTCATCCTTAGACCAACTCGCTCGGAGGCTTTACTGAGGTCATCGAGCATAGTACTCAAGTCCTCCATGGTCTCAGCCAAGACTACTATATCATCAGCAAACCGAAGGTGAGTGATGTATCACTCGCCGTTGATGTTGATGCCTAGCCTTCTCCAGTCCAGAGTCTTGAAAACGTCCTCCAGTGCAGCGGTGAACAGTTTCGGGGAAATAACATCCCCTTGCCTGACATCACACTGCAGTGAAATAGGCTTCGAGCTCCTGTCTTGGAGTCGGACAGACATAGTGGCGTTTTCGTACAAACACTTCAGTACTTCTATATAGCGGCAGTCTACTTGGCACCGCTGGAGAGACTGTAGTACAGCCCAGGTTTCGATCGAATCGAAGGCTTTCTTGTAGTCCACGAACGCTAAACAGAGAGGCAGGTTATACTCCTCAGTCTTCTATATAACCTAAAGGAGCGTATGAATGTGGTCTACGGTACTAAACCCTCTTCGGAAACCGGCTTGTTCGGGAGGCTGGAAATCATCAAGCCTGCGTGCGAGACGATTTGTAATGACTCTTGAAAACAGCTTATAGACATGGCTCAGAAGTGAGATGGGTCGGCAGTTCTTGCTGGGTGTTGTCACCCTTTTTGAAGAACAGCACCACCTCACCTCTGTTCCACGCCTTTGGCGTTCTTCCTTCGAGTAGGATGGTATCGAACAACTTCTGAAGGGCCGTAAGGATCGGTTTTCCACCCGCCTTCAGGAGTTCGGCTGTAATTCCATCTTCCCCGGGTGCCCTGCTGTTTTTAAGGTGTTTCAGAGCCATTCTAATCTCGTACAGGCTGATGTCCGGGATGTCGTCGGTATAGTGTCGGGTTAGTCTAGCTCTAGTGTCTTCCGCTAGACCAACTTCGGGTCTGCGAGTTGACGTGTATAGCTGTCCGTAAAAACTCTGGTTCAAAAGCTTCAAAATCTCACTCAAAAGCTCAGGTTTGGAGGAAACGACTCTCCCATCATCAGTTTTCAACTTTGCGAGGTGGCTCTGCCCAATAGACAGATCTCGTGAGAATACTCTAGAGCCCTTATTTCGCTCGATGGCCTCTTTAATACGGTTCGTATTAAATTGGTGCAGATCGCGGGTAAGGGACTTGAAGATCTGTTTATTGAGCTGCCGGTATGAAGTCACATCGGCTGAAGACTGCAGAATCATTTCACTCCTTTCCTTCATGAGCTAATGAGTGAAGCTAGAGAGCCTTTTAGTTTTTATTGTTTCATTTGATGAGTAAAATTCACGGAAACCGAAGACGGTATTACTTAGAAACTTATCAAGCAAACTTATCAAACTAAGTACTAATAACGCTACTATGTCAGTCCGACTCCAAGATCGGAGCTCCGCTACAGCGAGGTGTCAGGCAAGGGGAAACAAAACTGTTCATCGCTGCACTGGAGGATGTTTTCAAGACTCTGGACTGGAGAAGGCTAGACATCAACATCAACGGCGAGTACACCACTCACCTTCTTCGGTTTGCTGATTATATAGTAGTCTTGGCTGAGACCATGGAGAGCCAAGGTAACCGATATGCCCTCCGAATCGCTAAACTTAAGTGGCAGTGGGCGGGGCACATTGCACGTAGAACTGATGGCCATTGGGGCGGAAAGGTTCTCGAGTGGCGACCACGTACCGGAAGGCGCAGCGTGGGCAAGCCCCCCACGAGGTAGACTGATGACCTGGTAAAGGTCGCTGGAGTCAGCTGGCGCAGGACCGGTCATTGTGGCACTCTTTGGGGGACACCAGCAGTGGACGTCTTTCGGCTGATATGATGATGATGAGGTACTAATAAAACTTCAATAAAAAAATCTCTAATACCTATGCCTAAATTGAAGAATAAAACACTTTGACTTCGACTTTTTCTTGTGGAAAAGTCCATCGTTCCATTCCATCCCGTTAATCCTGTGTATTATGACGAATATATTATCTTTGTCCAAAATGACGAGGGAATTATGTTTAAATACTTCATACACGCATTTTAATCAGTTTTATTTAATAAATCATCATCATGTAGCTATCTTGCAAAATAATATTGTCAGTAGTCTATATTCATCGCTCTATTTTTCAATACGAAAGGAACATTATATTTCGTTTAGTTTGACATCACTATTCCAAGCACCAGTTAACTGAAAAAACACACGTAAAACTTACACCGTAAAAGGACACCACTGTGACCTCGATAGCCGTTTCATATCTTTTACTGAATGCAAAGATTTGCTAGCTCAGCCCAGCTCAGCTGACTCCTATTGGCCCACACATGCACTTTGAGGCGCTTCGATTTGTCTAAGGTTTTGCTGCATCTTCGTATTATCAAGTATAGAGATACGAATTTTGACGTACATTTTTATAACCCTTGTCCATAAACCATATAGCTACATCATCACATGTGTGGGTTTCGTATAGTTGTTCGAGTATTGATGCTGCAGCTAAACTAGTTAGCCAGCAAGCTATTAAGTAACCCTTCACTCTAAAATTGTGAGCTACGTGCTGAAGTTATGTCACTTCGTGACGCAGTCTCAGTAAGCATGCGCGTACGCCCGAGTGTGTGCGTAGGCCCCCTAATAGATGGACTGCGACCTCTTTCCTTCTATACTGTAAAAAAGCGGACAAGTGCGAGATCAACTCGTGTGGTGAGGGTTTCGTATCTACGCAGTACACAAAAATATTTAGAAAATTCCCGTTACTTTGAATACTCAAATTTCTTATAGGTTTTCCTGTAATCTTTAGGCAAGGAACTATTTTTCATATTTCTTTCAGAATTTTAAGCCTAGTAGTTTCGGAGTAAGTGGGGGGGGATGGTCAATTTTCGTCCTTTTTCCTAAATAACTTCAAATCTGTTTTTGCTAAATTTATAAAAAAAAACTGAGATACTTCAACAACCCCTTCCATTTGATATGTCACACAATACAGTTTGCGAAACTTTTTTTTTAAATCTCCCAGTTTACCCTCCAAAAGTGGCCCCCTTGTTCAGAATTCATTAATTTTCTTTACGCGTTCATCTTTGGGTCACCAATTTACATTATGTTTACCAAATTTCAACTCAATCTGTCCAGTAGTTTCTGTGCAAATCGGCTGTGACAGACGGACAGACAGACGCATGAGTAAGGGTTCCGTTTTTTTCCTTTTGAGGTATGGAACCCTAAAAACTAAGACGTTTTTAAGATAATTTTTCATTTCCTCTGTTGAATTTAATTATAATTTCATCTGTCGGTGTTTATCGATATTTTGAATCGATACAAAATACACCTACAAGTTATTGCAACTGCCGCCTGCTAATCGATGTCAGCCGGCTTATGTTTCCCGTCACTAAATTACGCTCGTGATGTCAAAGTACGCAAAATGTTACACACTCGGTTTCCCTTGTAATCGACGAGCTCTTTCCTTCTATCTTGATATAGTTCTGTGTTACCACTACTTACTACGCTGGCTCGATAACCCAAAGAGGATCTTAGCCTCTGACACAAGAGAACGCTACTCTTACCTATTCTGCGTCACCTCACGCCAGTTAGACGCGCCAAGGTTGATCAAATCTTTGAGGTCTTCGTCACACCAGCGGTATCTGGCTTCCGCCAGATTTTCCTTTCTGCCACTAAGAGCTTGCTCTCTTTCTTCATACTCCAGGCAAAATACGGTTTCGAAAAACATTAATTTATAATAGCGTTTTTTTGGTTTATTTCATTCTAAAACGTTATTCTAAGATGCATTATTCAAGAATCCAACAAACTTTCCACCCGGAAGTAATTATATAGGTTTAAATTAAACATTCATTGTCTGTTTTATTTTATTTATATTGAATATTTTAAAGCAAATGTAAATGAACCTAAATAAAGATTTAAATAGTAGATTGTATGACAAAGGGCAATAATAAGCCATATCACCACGAGATGGATATTTTCCCGAGCGAAGCGAGAGACAATATTTCGAGGGGTATTATGGCTTTTAGACCCGAGTTATACACTCTACTTTTCACTTCGACTGCGAGAAAATAGTAAAACAAAGATTATCCATGCACAATCAATAACAAATTTCACTGCGAAGAGATTGTTCAATTTAGTGTGAGGCGTTTTCTTTTTTAGTGATTTGGAATTAGGGACTATAAAAAACACCTGATGTTTGATTGGTCGATTTTAATATGTAGGTATTCTGGTTGGTTGATAGCAAAGATAAATGATTTTTGAAAGAGTTGTGATTGGTAGATTTAATATGGTGAATGAAATTAAATGTGTTAAAAATCATAAATATGTATACATATTTTCCCTAGGGGCTAAATGTTCTACTTTAGCCCCGCTTATTAAGCCTAATATGACACACTTTTCGAGCATGAGATGTGAAAAAATTATTAATATTTATTCCACCTTTTTAGGAGCTAATTAATTTTTTTTCGATGTCTGATTTTCTGTTGGATTTTGCCTCTAGGTAACTATTTAATTGATATTATATCCGTTACATTAAAAAAATCGGCTATTATAAATTATTTCCCTAATTTGTCATTTTTTCCATAGAATTAGTCAGTTCATTGCCTGGACTATCAGTGTGAGTGTCCAAGCCTCACACCTAAATATCAAGATTGGCCTTGGTTTTGGCAATTGGTCTTGTAGAAACGAATCTTGTTAGACTTGCTGATCAGCTTGGACAATAGAACTCTATGGAACGCTGCCGAGTTACCTTAGGGCATTTTGGACTCGAACTTCAATCTCCTGCTCTCTTCGGTTGGTATCAGTTACTGTGCAACCTAGGTGCTTGTAACGATCTACGTCCATATAAATTAAAGTTACAGCTTTGAGATCCTCTCTTCTGGTTTTCGGGTTCTTGTACCTTTTCATTGCGAGATACTCCGTTTCCCGTTGGTTAATTTTGATACCAATATTTTTTTCCTTCCAGTGCGACAACCCTTGCCATGGCTTCTAGGTCTCGTTTGTTCTGAGCCAGCAGTCCCAAATCTTCAAAACCAATGGACCAATTTAATAAATAACTAGCTTTTGCCCGCGACTTCGTCTGCGTGGACCCGGGACAAAAACAATCCTATATTTTAATCCAGGCTATAAACTATCTTCGTGCAAAATTTCATCTAAATCGGTTCAGCCGTTTAAGCGTGATTGAGTACCAAACATCCAAACATCTACACATCCAAACATCTGAACATCCAAACATCCAAACTTTCGCATTTATAATATTAGTAGGATTATAAATCTGCAGTGAATACATGGGATTAATATGGGGACCTGTGTCTATTCTATGATCTACGACGGCTGTTGACATCTCGTGGGCCATTACACGTTTGTCAACAGCAAACACCGGGCTACGGGACTAGTTTTCTCAGGGGGCATCTGTGTACAATACTCCACTTTAATCTCCGGGATCGAAATGGACACTCAAACTATAACTCACATATTCTCAATTTAATAGTAGGCACCTACACTTGGAATAATTTTATTTTCATTCTAATTTGTCGTCAAACAGGGATAAATGTGCTCCATTTTAATTATAGGGCTTTACTTTTTAGGGTTCCGGTACCTCAAAAGGAAAAAACGGAACCCTTATAGGATCACTCGGTTGTCTATCTGTCCGTCTGTCACAGCCGATTTGCTCCGAAACTACTGGACCGATTGAGTTGAAATTTGGTACACATATGTAAATTGGTGACTCAAAGATGGACGCGTAAAGTAAATTCATGAATTCTGAACAACTTTTGGGGGGTAAACTGGAAAATTAAAAAAAAAAAGTTTCGCATACCGTACTGTGTGACATATCAAATGAAAGGGGTTGTTGTAAGCATCTCAGATATATATTTTGTATAATTTTAGCAAAAATAGATTTGAAGTAATTTAGGAAATAAGACGAAAATTGACTATTCCCCCCCACTTATCTCCGAAACTACTAGGTTTAAAATTCTGAAAAAAATACGGAAAACAGGTCCTTGCTTAAAGATTACTGGAAAACCTATAAGAAGTTTGAGTATTCAAAGTAACGGGAAAATTCACAATATTTTTGTGTATTTTGTATGGAGCGCCTAATTCTTAGAGAATAGGAATTTTACGGAACCCTCACCACGCGAGTCGAACTCGCACTTGTCCGGTTTTTTACTAATAGGTTGACGACGTGTGATCGTGGAAAAATGAAGAAAGTGACAAAACTGGAATGTGGATGGTTCAGGATAGTAGACGATATGGCAACGTGGATATGGTATTTTATCCTCGTCAAAATAAGAACCTTCAAATACTAATATATGTACTTAGACACATATGTATATTATCGCACTCCAATACAACCTATAGTTTATCTGAATAATGGTTAACGTTGTGCCACACATAAAATAAAATGAATAATTTATGGAATACCGCGTACAACGCCAAATTGAACGTGTATCAAAGCAAAGGCAGGAAAGTCATCTCTAATTTATGTACAGCCAGCAAAATCAGCATATGGTTTGAAGCGGCGCCGCGTCGCGAATTCGTAGTTCACAAATTGATATTCCTCCGGCAGAGCCGTGAGCGTGCGTTGGAATTTAACTGTCGGAAAATCGCATCCACTCCAAACAATAAACTTTAAAGTTTCAGACCCTCGCAGATAAGTATCACTTGAAAATTCCTATCACTTATCCTTTTCAATTTACAAAGGCTTGTTTTAGAAAGTTATACGACAACCACACGACGCATCTTACAGAATAAGGAATCTTTTTACTTCAAGGTTGAAGTACCTACTTATTTAGAATAGCTTACAAAGTTTTATAACAAACTGTCGCTTTAATTTTCAACTTTTAAAGAAGTTATTATGAAGTGTTACTTGTAATAATCCATGAGACACTGCAGCTGAGCTGTAAGGCACGCGACTGTCAATGTAGAGGTCGTGGGTTCAAACACCGGCTCGTACCACTGGGCTTTTCAATAACTTATGTACGAAATATCATTTGATATAAAATTTAACGGTGAGGTTTCGGCGAAGGAAAAAAATCGTAAGGAAACTGGTGTAATCCCAATAAGGTTTAGTTTTCCCTCTGGGTTAGGTCAGATGGCAGTCGCTGTCGTAATAGTAGTGCTTATGCCTAATTTAAATTATTTTGATATATATAATAATTATAAATACCCAGAAGCATACCTGACTATGAAGCTTGAGGTCCCGGGTTCGATCCCCGGTCGGGGCAGATATTTGTATGATGAATAAGAATGTTTGTTCTCGAGTCTTGGATGTTTAATATCTATTTAAGTATGTATTTATCTATATAAGTATGTTTATCCATTGTCTAGTACCCATAGTACAGGCTTTGACTAGATCAATTGGTGTGAATTGTCCCACTATATTTATTTATTTATTTTTATTTTTATACCGTCCAGATACTGTTTATACCGTACAGATCTTAATCTTCTTATGGTGGTGTTACTTTTGCTTAATTATAATTTATAATATAATATTTTATAAGAAATAACGTAGGTAAATATATTAATTAAATGATTTCTCGGATAATAAGTGTTATTTAAAAGTAAACATGATAATTTTGTTTTCGGTACGTGGTAGGTGACATTTTCAAAAATTTGCGTAAGTACCTAATTAGCGTGGGTTGTTTAACGAAAATTAAGCATACAAATGAATTGAAAACGAACTTATTTCACATTTAAATAACGTGTCATATGCATAGCCATTATAAAATGAATAGAAAAAGTTAACTTAAGTACACAAACTGAATACTTAACTGTCGTCACATAACTGACAATAAGTTAATTTTTCTTTTACAAGTCACGCTAATTGCGTGTACATTTTGTTTTAATGAATATCTTACATACGTAACATAATCTTACGAGTATCTACAGTTACTTACACAAGTAAATGTAAATACTACTCGTATGTAAAAAAAATACTTTAAAAATATCATGATCCTAAATGAACACCTCACATCGCACAAATAATCAGATACAATTTTTTTTTTATCTATAAGCTTGTACTACTTGTAGTACCAGCATCGTCATCACTGGATTCTAAATCTCGCTACAATATTCTCGTATCGCCTTCCTTCTGGTGATGAACTTCGATACCTCCAGAATCTAGTAATATTAAATTACCTAAATGTTTAAATGCTATAGATCCACTACTTAAATATAAGAAACCTTTAAAAAATGTTCTAGCTCATAGAAGTATTATACCATAAATTCATTAATAAATGATAGTGACTTTGACATGCATGCTCAACAATTTGTAAGCCGTAAGGCACCACATAGTGAAACTGACCATAATTCTTTAACATCCTGTAACCTACGTTGGGCAAATAAATGATTTTATCTTTATATAGCTAGACGTGGTCGACTCGGTCACCTTCCACGATGGGGATGTAGGTGATCGCTGCCCTCGGCGTCCATACTTCTATAAGTATTCCCTAATCTGGTACTCCTGGCCTCCTGGGTCCAATGGACGATTGTGATGTACACCCCGGCCCTCTCTGGGTAATTGAGTGACTGAATCCTGCCCCTTTAGCCCGGGCTCACTTGGATTGCAGTCGTGGTTGTCGTGACCCCGGTCCCCTTATCGGGACACTCCTGGGCCTGGAACCCGGTCCCCTTATCGGGACACTCCTGGGCCTGGAGCCCGGTCCCCTTATCGGGCTTTAAAGGGAAAAAGTCGTTCTTGGGAAATTGTATAAAATTCTACAATAAAATTCCAAAACACATTACCGAACTTACTGACTCTAAATTCAAATTTGTCGTAAAACGGACACTTATTTCAAAAGCATATTATAAAATAAACGACTACATCATGGATAGGGATATTTGGCAGCGATAAAATCCTGCACTAGAAATCTGTCGTACCTAAAATAAATAGGCTTTCTACTGTTTAAAATTTTATAATACTCTGATACTGAAATGATATATAGTATACTGTTTTGAAAAAATGACACCTCGCCGAGTTTTTTTTTTTACGCCGGTTCTTCTCGAGGCAGAGGTTTACTTTCCGAACCGGTGGTAGTTTATCGACATTCATAGGTGCATGTAATATGCCTAAATTGAAGAATAAATGACTTTGACTTTGATTTTGACTTTGGGACACTCCTGGGCCTGGACCCCGGTCCCCTTATCGGGACACTCCTGGGCCTGGGCCCCGGTCCCCTTAACTGGACACTCCTGGGCCCGGACCCCGGTCCCCTTATCGGGACACTCCTGGGCCTGGGCCCCGGTCCCCTTAACTGGACACTCCTGGGCCTGGACCCCGGTCCCCTTATCGGGACACTCCTGGGCCTGGGCCCCGGTCCCCTTAACTGGACACTCCTGGGCCCGGACCCCGGTCCCCTTATCGGGACACTCCTGGGCCCCGGTCCCCTTAACTGGACACTCCTGGGCCTGGACCCCGGTCCCCTTATCGGGACACTCCTGGGCCTGGACCCCGGTCCCCTTATCGGGACACTCCTGGGCCTAGGCCCCGGTCCCCTTAACTGAACACTCCTGGGCCTGGGCCCCGGTCCCCTTATCGGGACACTCCTGGGCCTGGACCCCGGTCCCCTGATCGGAACACTCCTGGGTCTGGACCCCGGTCCCCTGATCGGAACACAAGTGGGTCTGAACCCCGGTCCCCTGATCGGGACACTCTCGGTCTTCGTCCATGTCTGAAACTTACACCATTCGCATTAGAAAACTGCAGAATTTGCGTTTAAACACTTTATACTGACTCACGGGAGTATTTATATGGATATCGGCTCTTATACGCATCGACTCTTTATACACATCGACTCTTTATACACATCGACTCTTTATACACATCGACTCTTTATACACATCGACTCTTTATACACATCGACTCTTTATACACATCGACTCTTTATACACATCGACTCTTTACACACATCGACTCTTTACATATATCGACTCTATCTACCAAATCGGCTCTACATATCGGCTCTACATATCGGCTCTACATATCGGCTCTACCAAATCGGCTCTACATATCGGCTCTACCAAATCGGCTCTACAAATCGGCTCTACAAATCGGCTACAAATCGGCTACATATCGACTCACATATCGACTCTACATATCGACTCTACATATCGACTCTACATATCGACTCTACATATCGACTCTACATATCGACTCTACATATCGACTCTACATATCGACTCTACATATCGACTCTACATATCGACTCTACATATCGACTCTACATATCGACTCTACATATCGACTCTACATATCGACTCTACATATCGACTCTACATATCGACTCTACATATCGACTCTACATATCGACTCTACATATCGACTCTACATATCGACTCTACATATCGACTCTACATATCGACTCTACATATCGACTCTACATATCGACTCTACATATCGACTCTACATATCGACTCTACATATCGACTCTACATATCGACTCTACATATCGACTCTACATATCGACTCTACATATCGACTCTACATATCGACTCTACATATGTGTGATGTCCTAGCTAAAAGATAATATCTCTAGGGAGTGCCCCAGCAAGATAAACATGCATGACCAACCGTATAAATCACTGGAATACCTCCGTAACGATAAATACAGTTTAATCCCAAAAAAAAATATTCTAACTCTTAGTTTATCTAGCATGTCCATCCCTAGGGAGTGCCCTAGCAAGATAAACATGCAAGACCAACCGTATAAATCTCCGGACTACCTCCGTATCGATAAATACAGTTTAATCCTAAAAATATTCTAACTATTCGTTTATCTAGCATGTCCATCTCTAGGGAGTGCCCTAGCAAGATAAACATGCAAGACCAACCGTATAAATCTCCGGACTACCTCCGTATCGATAAATACAGTTTAATCCTAAAAATATTCTAACTATTCGTTTATCTAGCATGTCCATCTCCAGGGAGTGCCCCAGCAAGATAAACATGCAAGACCAACCGTATAAATCTCCGGACTACCTCCGTATCGATAAATACAGTTTAATCCTAAAAATATTCTAACTATTCGTTTATCTAGCATGTCCATCTCTAGGGAGTGCCCTAGCAAGATAAACATGCAAGACCAACCGTATAAATCTCCGGACTACCTCCGTATCGATAAATACAGTTTAATCCTAAAAATATTCTAACTATTCGTTTATCTAGCATTTCCATCTCCAGCAAGTGCCCCAGCAAGATAAACATGCAAGACCAACCGCATAAATCTGCGGACTAACTCCGTAATGGTGAATACGGTCAGTGCACACAAATAGTACTGCTAAAATCAAAAAGTGAAAAAAAAAACGTGCTTACGTTTTTGTGGCGTGGCAAAAATCCTATTGATTTTTGTTAGATCCCGGCTTCTGATCTATTGGGTTCGACGAGTTTAAACGATGAAAACCAATAGCTCTCGATATTAATTTATTCTTCCCACATTATTTTACGATTACACTTTGATTTCTTATGCAGCCGACACACAATTACACCTTGTTACAATAAATTATTTCTCAAGACAGAACCGCTCTCGATCCCAGCCATGAACCCAATGCCGGTCCGTCCCCACTCCGATCACGCCATCAATCGTCGTAACACTCGTAACGGCGCGAAAGTAGCGGGGCGCGACAGCAGCGCCACCGAAAGGAGTCAAGTTCACAACCGATTAATGTTTTATTAATCAAATATACACAGTTATACAGACATACCCGCAATAATCAAATATTATTTATATAATTGTATATTACTTTATATTTCACTCCTTACAATTGAAAAAAATTTTTTTTGCCTGTTATAACGATGCGCGGTAAAGCGGAGATTGCCATATCACGCTCAGTGTTGCTAGCTTTCGGATAAGCGTTTGGTTTCGTCTCCGTCAAACTAGCTATATGACTTAATATCAACCGATTTCGAAAATAAATGAATTACACCTTGTGTTTTGTGCTAGGAACGTTGAAAACTGAACGCCGCCCTCGCCGTACTTAAATATATATTTTGGCACAATCTACAATTTTTTTAGAAACACCCATACGGCATCTAAAATCCGCTATTTTGATATTTTACGACGAATCCAATGATTAACGTCGAAATCCGGCCAGCCGATTCCGCAATGTGAGGTAACATTAGTACCCTACTTGGCAGTGAGTAAAGCAAAAAAAAACATATTCTTAGTGTTGCCCATTTAATAGTACCTACGTATAGGATTTTGACACGTATATAGTTTATACTTAATTAAACAAGAACTCCGATTTTTAGATACAATTTTTGAAAATATTTGAATGCAGTTATTATTTTTTCTACAATCGGTCTCGTGACTCCTATGAGCAAATTTCCTTATCTCTTGTAGTTTCAAATTTTCCCTGACTGTTTCGTTTAAATATTATACTGCCCAGTTTAATATTATTGAAGCTGTAAGAAAAATTAAAAACGTCTAATCAATAAATACTTATTTCTTAAACTGTACGTTTCCACCATTTAAATATTTAATTAAACTTTTTGAAAGCCAATCAAAACAGTGTTAACTAGCACTTAACATAATTTTAATAGCTTTCATACTAAATGGTCCAAGTAATTAACAAAATTATGACACGTAAGGTCCACGACTTAAGAGTTAAAACAGAAAGAGCACTTTGTCATGTCATGCTTCTAACAGGCTCTTTAATTTCTCTTTGTGCAGTAAATTAAGACATTAAATCGTTTAAGTCAAGATTTAATAAGACCGAGGAAAATGAATTGAGCCCTATACGTATATAATAACGTTATATTAGGCGCTGTGATGAGGCAATCGCAGCATGGATCTGATTTTCCCAAAGTATACGTACCACTTTGTTAAAGATTGATTTACGGAATATTTTTTTTTAAATAAGATGGACAAATTGGAAAAGCTATTGTCAAGAGTAAAAGTAAAATGCACACGTTTGTTGAAAAAATAAAGTATTCTTAATTTAACCTCTGATAAGTCATAATAACTTTTATCGTATTCAACATGGTGTCAATAGTGACAGTTACTTGAGTTTCAGTTTAACCGTATTTCATACAAAAATTTAATATAGTATTGTGTTCAACAACGGCTGTATCACAGACGGTTCGTTTTCCTAAACTCAATTTTAAAAATTTGTCCCTCTTGCAAGCCCGCATCCTGAATTTCAATGACTGTAAGTTATGACTTAGGTTTTAGTCCAAGTATTTCTAAAATGGTAGTGCTTTCTTTGTGCCATTGTTCAGTTAACTTAAGCTTAAGGTGGTTTTTTCTGTTAAATCAGATATTGTGTAACGTAGGTGTCTCTGAAAAATTAGATCGAATCCAGCCTATTATTACGAGTAGGTATTAGCCAATTAAATTCCTAAATATAGTCAGGAATACGCTGTTAGGTATATTTTACGAGTTTATACGAGTTTAACGTGCCCATGCTACGGGTTAAGTAATTTGTGAAAGAGTAACTCAAATATATGGCTGCCATAATGACGATCAACTATCAACCAGTAACTTAGCTAAAATAACAGTCGATTATAAAGAGGTCGTACGGCCAAAGTAACAAAATATACACACACGACTTTATTGCCTTAACATTAGGGTCGTTTAACATAATATTTTTGTAACTTTGGCCGTACTGACTTCTTTGTAGTATCTATACTTGTTCCACGCTTAATTCTGTAAACCTGTTTGTATTTTAATAAACTGCCTAGATTCATAACGCGATTGTAAACCCGTATAAGTAATAGACACCTAGTGGCTAATTGAAACATGTCAACGAGTCTTTGTTGTTACGGGCACGAGATGAATGTCTTTGTGTCCGGGGCTGATGGACAGATACGTCAGTTGAACGTAGTTACACGTCCATCGTCGCGTCGGTCCAACCGATAGTAGTTCGCATTCAATTTCCGCCAGCGCTATGTATGCGTATAAACCCATACAGTGGCCTTATTCCGTCGACAAAGCGAATCTAAAACGAACCCGCTTCTAGTTACATTGCGCGTTGTAACAGACACCTCGTTTTTGTCGCAGTACGCGATCTGAAAAAGGCAATAACGACGAGCGTTGGAAAGCGAGTAGGTTGTGGGTGTCGTTTGTTTTCCACAGAATATACCCTCGATGTGTAGGTATACACAATACGTTCGTGGTATATATACGAGAGATGATGCACGAAATTGTGTAATGACGCGGAATTTTAATGGGCTGTAGATGAATAAAAGCTCCCAAGCGTGAATGTAATCAATATTATTAATATGTTCAACGTACAAAATGTAACCCTGTGTTCTAGAGAATGTTTAATAATACCTACACCTGTATATAGCTGACTATTTTTACTTGCGCAATTACTATAAAATGGTTATCAAAAATTACGTAACGGTGTACAGATCTTTAGGTTTGAAAAATATAAATCTTGTAACTGTAAGGTTTATTGACCATTGTGATGATCCGATGGAAGAAACCGGAAATCGAACCCGGTATTTCTAGCTTAAATACGAGACCAACGTCTCAACCTCTCGACCCTCATATTTTACGTTTTCAGGGCGTTTTATTTCCATCATTATCATCCTAACACATTTTGTTGCAAGAGATAATGATCATAATACACTGTTGTTAAAAACATAAAACAATACAACACTATAAGTTTTGGCGTTTTGTCCTGCCTTTGCGGAGATAATCGTGAGCCGCGACAATGACGTTACATTAGAACCGAGCGTTACACATGCTGAATCGCCCCTTCATGCCTATTATATTATCCTTGTCCTTGTATCGACAAGTATATTATTTTAGATATCTTCAATTTTATGACACTTTATAGGATATAAACCTACATATTGTTGGCACCCATTCAAACATTCTAAAAACTGATATCAAGAAAATAAAGGTGATCTTGCAAAAACTTTTCTGGGTGCCAATTGCTATCCTAGATTTTGGATGCCCAGCAATTGGTGTTTTACACAAACAACCCCTTGAATATAAACTTACACTCGTTACGTATTCATACTACCTACTCAGTGCAGTGCAAAAACAATTTACAAAGCTTCACAACAACATGGTTTATACATTACTTTTTTCGCATTAAAAGAGCCCAGAAACAAAAATAGCACACACAGTACCCAGCAATTTCCGTATGCAGTGCCGATTGTTAGCCGGTTAACTCGGCGAGTTGCCCAGCTGGTAGGTATTAAAGCTATAAATATTCATTATGAACTTGCCTTAATTTCGTACTGCAATATTTTACTATTTCACTAATTTAAGCTTACCTAACGAGAATTTCCACTGATTTAGAAATTTCAATGCGTAGATTCGTACTAAATTGCATTCCAAATTTGTAGAAGAGCTGTAACTGACATGTATTTAGTGAACGGGTTCGGAATTTATGCAGGTAAAATCTTAATAAATAGTAAAGCTAGGGAGGAATTTGGGGAATTGGTTTGGGCTTAGTTTAGATTTGCTTTAAAATATTTAATAATATATGTTTTAAAGTACCTATATATACGACATTAATGCCGATTTTTTCGGGACAAAATAATCTATCAAAGTCTTTTTGAACATAATCTTGGGTAAACAGAACTAAAAATTTAATTCTCAATACCTTCGGCAGCTAGAATAAGAAACTCTCTAGGTATAGGAACTAGTATAAGTACCTATAAATGATATCTACTAATAATATATTTATATGAACACATTATTGTAAGAATAGTTGACATCGAATTCTTAACAAGATAATTCTTAATTATTTTCACTTGTCATGCTCGAAAAGTGTGTCATAACATAATAGGCTTCATAGGTACTGGTCCCACCGCCGGCGACGAGCGATGAGCTATTGACGATTTTCTCGCCCAAGAAACGAACAAAAGATAATCGCTCCCGTGTAAATAAAAGAGCGAGATCTAGTTCATATAGTTGATCGCGGTGTGAACAGCGAGCGATGAACTATATTTATATATCTCTCTATTTTATTTACACGGAAGCGATTATCTTTTGTTCGTTTCTTTTCTTGGGCTAGAAAAAAGTCGATAGTTCATATCTCACTCGCCGGCGGTGGGACCAGTGCCTTAAGGGGGGCTAAAAGTGGTAATACATTTAGCCCCTAGGGAAAATATGCTTACATATTTACGATTTACAAAAAACATTTTAAATGTATCCATCAATAAACTTCACCATAATATAATATGAAACCACAATCCACCTCGACAGTCAATCGGAATTGAACGGTTTTTTTTTGGTAGGTACGTTTACTATTTAACTATTTTTTTTTTACTTTGCATCAACCAACCAGAATACACCTACCTAAATAAAAATCCCTAAACTATATTAGATCGACCAATTAGGACACATGATTTTTCAAAATATTAGGTGTATTATTGTCCATATTTCACAATCATTAAAAAAAGGTGCGTCCAAACATCCGAGCGCGACGGACTGCATACGGGGCATAAGCTATAAGATTGAGCGAGACGGGAAAAAATCTGTTCTCTATCTTGTAGCGTATGTGTCCCATATGCAGTCCGCCGCGCTCGGACGTTTGGACGCATGTTAAATCGTTTATGTATATATTTTATATCTGTGTCAAAAAAAGGTGCCGCCAAATTAAACAATATTATCACCGTGAAAATTGTTATTGATTGAGGGTGCATTCTTTTGTCGCAATCGAAGTGAAAAGTAGAGTGTATAACTCTGGTATAAAAGCCACACTAGCCCTCGAACTATTTTCCCTTAGTTCGTTCGGGAAAATAACCATCTCCTGGTAATATGACCTATTTTAGACCCTAGTCATACAAATCAAATCAAATATTTATTCGTAACACAACACAACATACATTATTACAAGACAAAGACACAAGAAAAAAGTGAATCTGTGCCCCTATCCCTAGTTATTGCACCACGACAAAAAAATAAAAAGATAAATAAAAAGTGTTGGGATACCTACGGTAGATTAGGTTCCAGAAACCATAAATTCTTTATAAAAACGTATATTATGACCATGAAATATTAATACAGAGTGGCCATTATGGCATTCGTTTATTATAAATACCATTGAAAATTATGAACACTAATAATTATGATCGCGGATATAATGCAAATAGTTTTTATTCATTTACTTTTAATGCAATTTAACCACTTTTATACACGTTGAAATTATGCAAAGTTGTTTTATATATAACATTACACACCCCCTTAATACATAATGGTATTAACAACTAGCGGGTAGCGTATTGTATTTTATTTGTATTGTAAAGCATCCGGTAAAATCCTTTTTAACTCATTGAGTTACTCAAATATCCTTAATTTAAAAGAAATGCATTTATGGTTCCTGGTACTTAAGTTCACCTCCGGCTAACTAACATAAGCTATATATAATATAGCCATGTTATGGGCCCACGGGGGCAAAGTTATAAGTAAGAGCTCGTTTTAACAATTAAGATAGAAACTTTTGCACATGCACGCTATAAGCACGGAATTCATTTGGAAAATGGACACTCACAGTAACTATAATCCCACCAAAAACATAAATGTAAAAAAGGAGAGCCAAGTTCAATACAAAAATTATGCTTGGCTGTGGGCTTCACCGCAAAAGCACCAAGTTCTATGCAAAATCCAAATATGTATTTATAGGAACAAAATAACATTATGAACAAGTATTAAACTCTATTTCTTTGCTTTATTGGATACCTATAACAATTGCTGTTATTTAAAAATGTGAGATCTTAAAGTAGGTTAGATTTGACTTGGCCAGTTTTCATAAAATCAGTCATTTTATAAAGTTATTCAACATATATATATATTAATTCTGATAAAAAACAGTTCCTTTGCTTGAACTTGGCTTGACACGCTTCCGCGTGTCTAGATATTCACAGCTTAATACGAATAATTTTACTGTTTTTTGATTGTTCGCGACTATAAATGTACTCGTATCTTATTGAGCAATGTACAAGTTGCAGAACATTCTCAAAATATCAGGGAAGTTCTCAGAAATTTCCGGAAAATTACATGAGAATTTAAAAATAAGTTTCCTTTAGAAAGTTTCTACTGGGATTTTTTTATGGATGTATCATTAATGACATGTACAATCTATTATTCTGCAGGAAAATTAAACAGCTGGTAATATATGTATCCATAGAGTTTTTGACATGTTCTCAGTGTTTACAAAATTTAAGTTCTGAGAACTTTCCTTATTAGGATTTTCGCAACTATGCGCATGGAAACTTCTCCGCGGTGCATTACTAATTTTATTCAGTTAAGTTCCTAATATTGATAACATTATAATATTGAGTGGAACATGTCGATAAGCATGTATAAAACATAATTGACGGAAATTATACATGTAACCATTTTTGTACTAGTGGCTGTGTGAGCTATAGAACTCGATATTTCGTTTTTTTCTTTAATTTGGAAAAACTATATCGACATGAAAATTACCTGCGTACAAAAATTCACGAGAATTGGTGTAGAAATGCGACCTGTAGAAAAGAAAGCCGGACAGACGACAATTTTTGGATAAGCTGAAACGGAGAACTTCGTTCGCTCCGCTCACTCGTTCAATAACTAGTACTACTGAACTGTAAGCATACTCATCATCCTCATCCTCCTAGCGTTATTCCCGGTTGTGCCCTAAAGGTGCCCGGGGTCCGGTTTGACACCTAATACCAAGATTTGGCATAGGCAATTAGGCACTAGATTTACGAAAGCGACTACCATAGATGGATACATCCTATTACTACTGAACTGCTTATTAAGGTAAAAATCTGATATCTTTAGATTTTAACTAATAACATTATATATTGACAGATGATTTCGGCCATATATTCCAAGAAACGCAAACGGAACCGAGCAATAAAATAAAGCCTTGTCCATCTCGAAGGTCAATCCCCATTAACTAACTGATGTAAACAAATTTGAAATGGGATGAGTAGTTCTGGAGATTACCCCCTCTACGTGGGTACAAACTTTACTTGATCATAATATAAGTATAGTATGCCGATAACATGTATTTCGTCTTATTGCAAAAAATATACAAAATCGGATTTACTTAGAAATATTAGCCTGTACGTGCCAATACATACTCGTAGTAGCCAAATAAGTACCTAATGCTGATAATAATCATTTACACATTGATTAATAACTACTCACATACTACAAACTACGAGATCATTGATTAATTAACACGAAATATTTAAGTACGTACTTAAGAAGCATTGGAGCGTCTGCATGATAAAATATGATAAGTAAGTGAAACAATTAGGCACCAATATAATCAGTAAGTATAATTGAGCGTGTAAATCAATAAAAGCCGGTTCTTGTCTTATGTATTGTATGTAGATACCCATATAAGAACGATTTCCAATTAAATTGAATTGATGACGCAATTTTATAACTGTACCCCATTAATAATCTCGTAGAGCCATTTGTAGGTAAGATTGATGAGAGAAATTTAATTGGCGCCTTTAATATTGTGGTTACTTCAGGAAATTTTCAATTTATACTTTATCAAGATCTATTAGTGGAAGTATATGCTGGTCTGAGCTGCGCTGAACGAGGCTACATCTAATTTGTTACCGAGCTCCAATCTATTAACTTTTTGCTTCGTAATGCTTATGGAGGAAAACACCGTCAAACGCGGGCGAGCTCACCGTTGCCGTCTGAAGGTTCCGTATGTTTAAATGTACTTTTTAAGAAATCCAACTTATTAGGAGGAAACATTTTTTTATTTTATTATTAAAGATAAGCATTGCTGATACAGTGTCTTCATTTTAAGTTATTATTAAATACCTTCTTATCTCTAACATGCAATACATAATGACGGTTAAAAACTAGCAGCGGATTAACTTTGGTACCCGCAGGGGCCAATAACAATAAATTATTAGGTTAGTTGACAGACTAGACCGGTTGAAAGGCATGTTGTTGACATATCGGCCATCAAACCAGTTCACTTCTCTATCATCTCCTTGTTCAAAAAGTAAGTATTATATATTTTTACTAGCTTGTGCCCGCGGCTTCGCCCGCGTACTAAAAGTAATTTTAACCGTTTACCTACAAAACGTTGCATCTCAGTTTGACCTGTATGTTCCAATTGAATTGCAATTTGGCACAAATACTTTCAAGAATTTTCATGTTCACAATGTTAAATTTCAAAATCGATGCCATTTTAAGAAAAAAAAAGAAAAGAAGACATTTATTCACTACACAAAAGACACACAGAGACAAAGGAGTAGACATACATGACAATTGACACATATTGTGTGTGTTGTGTATTTTCGTAATTAACTTCCCAAAAAACCATAAAAACGACACCCATATTTAGACATTTCAACCCCATCGCACTCCAACAGGGGAGATGGTATTTCACGTCCACCACGTTGGATTTTAAAATCGTTGTTGTTTTCGTAATCAGCGACCAGCAAACAAACTTTGGACCCCCATTTCATCCGCTTGGGGGGTGAATTTTTAATAACCATTTCTTAGTGTACCCGAACTTATAAGGAACTCATGTGCCAAATTTGGAATCTCTAGATCCAACGGTTTGGGCTGTGCGGTGATATGTCAGTCAGTCAGTTTCTTCTTTTATATAATTATCGACTCTACATATCAACTCTACTCCTTTGTCTCTGTGTGTCTTTTGTGTAGTGAATAAATGTCTTCTTTTCTTTTCTACATATTGACTCTACATACCGACTCTAAATATCGACTACATATCGACTCTACATATCGACTGTACATATCGACTCTACATATCGACTCTAGATACCAATTCTACATACCAATTCTACATACCGACTCTACATATTGACTACATATTGACTCTACATATCGACTCTACATTTCGACTCTACATATCGACTACATATCAACTATACATATCGACTCTACATATCGACTCTACATATTGACTCTACATATCAACTCTACATATCGGCTCTACATAACGTCTCTACATAATGTCTCTACATATCGACTCTAGATACTGACTCTACATATCGACTCTACATATCAACTCTACATATCGACTCTACATATCGACTCTACATATCGACTCTACATCGATTCTACAAATGGTCTTTACATATCGACTCTACATATCGACTCTACATATCGACTCTACATATCGACTCTACATATCGACTCTACATATCGACTCTACATATCGACTCTACATATCGACTCTAGATATCGACTCTACATATCAACTCTACATATCGACTCTACGTACTGACACTACATAGTCAGGGGCTGGGGGAAAATTAACAAAAAAAAGGCAGGTATTTTTCGTTGGTAACAGAGTCTGTGTACCGATTTTTAGCTTCGTACTTTGAAAACTGCGAAAAGTCCCATATAAAATTTCACCCCCTCTTGTAAGGGGTTGGGTACAGATTTCCAAAAAAAAATGATGCACGATTTTTTTGTTAGTCACAAATATTCCGCATACCAATTTTTAGCTTTCTACCTTGAAAATTGCGGAATGCTCGATACAAACTTCCACCCCCCATTTTAGGGAAGTGGGGGGTTAGAATGAGACAAAAAGTAGCCTATGTCACTCTCCATCCCTTCAACTAACTCCACTTAAAAAATCACGTCAATTCGTCGCCCCGTTATGCCGTGAAAGACGGACAAACAAACAAACAAACAAACAAACAAACACATACACTTTCCCATTTATAATATTAGTATGGATGTAATAACATATTTATCGAAGAATCTTTCTGTGTTGCTCTTTGTTTAACACATTCACTGCCAGGAACCCGCCTAGCGGGCGCCTACGCCGTAGTCACTTTCCGCTACGTACGAAAAAAACCACGGGATCGGCTACGAGTGTAGTAGCGCGTAGCGATTCTTGGCAGTGAATTTGTAATTGTCTATGTCGCCACACTAGACGTCTGTAGACAGACAAATTCGTGATTATTTGGCGTTTTATAATTTTTACAATTTTTGTAATTAAACTGTTTTATAATTTTTATAATTAAACTGCTCTTCAAAACACAAATTGTAGATGTGGGTGTCAAGACTGCCAAACTGAAGTGGGACTGGGCTGGACATGTCTGCCGTAAGCATCCGGAAAGATGGGCCAGAATAAGTACAGAATGGACCCCGCAAGGCGGCCACCGAAGCAGAGGCAGACCAAAAAGGAGATGACGGGACGATCTGGACGCATTCTGCTTGGGTTGGCGGGGGCATGCCAGCAATAGGGCCGAGTGGAGGAAAAGGGGGGAGACCTGCCCAGCAGTGGGACACCCAATAGGGCTATAAAAAAATAGGTGGGTAGGTAATCTGTGTCTGCATTTTTTGCCCACACACAAACGTACAATCTATCAGTAGTTATTGTTACATTAGATAAGTGTACCTAAGAAATAAAAAGTTTTACTTCTAAAAGCAAAGTTGATTGGGCGTGATTATTTGAGCTCCATATTATCCAAAACACCTATTGCTACAATGGATTGGCTGGGATTATGGCAAGTTAGCGGTAGTTCCCGAACCTTCCGTTAGTTCAATACGTGGCTTCCAAGTTTTGTACTGAGTGGAAACTTTCTTGCATCGCCTATTAGTAAAAAAAAACTTTAATTCGTATGTTGCAAATAAGTAAAATGCAGTATACACTCAAGAGCAAAAGTTTTGGGTACAGTTTGTACTGAAATTCTATACAAAGTGTACCCGAAACTTTTGCTCTTGAGTGTAGTTTATACAAACATGTCCACTCGTTTTTCTGTAAGGTATAATTAAATATTGTAGAAAGTTTTAACTATAAACGTTCTCGTAAAATGATAATTGGCTAACACATTCTACGAAACCTCGAACACAATGTTATACGTATTACTTAGGTAAATTATTTTTAATTATATAATTTGAGCTTCCTGATTCCTGATTCTAGTGTTCAGTAAACTCAATGAAACTGAAATATTTGAAATATAAAATGAAAAAAAAAAAAATCCCCGAACCAAGTTATAGCAACGCGAGGGTAGTTTAGTAGTGAAGGTAGTGGTAGGTAATACAAGGATTTTAAATGTGATATTTCACTTTTCTTGTAAATATGCCCGTAAATGATATATGCAACGTTTAAAAATAAATACAAAATATTATTGACGGGCAAATAGTTGTAAAAAAAACATTAATTCGTATGTTGCAAATAAATGAAATGCAGTATACACTCAAGAACAAAAGTTTTGGGTACAGTTTGTACTGAAATTCTATACAAAGTGTACCCGAAACTTTTGCTCTTGAGTGTAGTTTATACAAACATGTCCACTCGTTTTTCTGTAAGGTATAATTAAATATTGTAGAAAGTTTTAACTATAAACGTTTTCGTAAAATGATAATTGGCTAACACATTCTACGAAACCTCGAACACAATGTTATACGTATTACTTAGGTAAATTATTTTTAATTATATAATTTGAGCTTCCTGATTCCTGATTCTAGTGTTCAGTAAACTCAATGAAACTGAAATATTTGAAATATAAAATGAATAAAAAAACTCAGCCGAATCAAGTTATAGCAAAGCGAGGGTAGTTTAGTAGTGTAGGTAGTGGTAGGTAATACAAGGATTTTAAATGTGATATTTCACTTTTCTTGTAAATATGCCCGTAAATGATATATGTAACGTTTGAAAATAAATAAAAAACATTATTGACGGGCAAATAGTTGTTGTTGTTTGTACTATTTAATTTTTTTTTCCGCAGCGGATCCTGACTGTTGTGATAACATTAGGTAGACGCACCGTTAAATTGTGAGCATCCTTAGTTTATAATCTTGCGTGGACATTAGAATACATAGCTCACTTCATGCTCGTAATTTCTACGCATTTCGTATTCCGGCGCTTGCTTCGCTCGCTCTGCTCGCGCGCTGTAAGGTCACAGTTCTTCCTAGCACAACAATGGCGTTGTCGTTAATCCAACATCTCACTTAAGGTGTAAGGGAGGTATCATAAAATAAAAATAAAAACAACATTTTATTCTATCATTTTGTCAGCGCGATTGATTTATATACCTATACCGAATTACAGCGTTGTAGTCGTAAGGGTCACTGAGCTAAGTCGCAGACGGACAGAGGGACATGGCGAAACTATCTTGTTGACAAAGGAACCCTAAAAATACTTCAAAACAATATTTTTACGACTTCGTACCTGTTCCGATCCGACCTCTAGACAATCTTCTGTCACTCGGGCGACGAACGAAGCCAAACTATTTATTATTATTGTTGGTTGTGGGCCTTTAATGTGCCGCTTCGACCTGCCCTGCTAGCATAACTTGACTCTCTACTCTACTCGCGCGCGTGATAGACTATCTGTCACTTGTTGACAGCATTAATCGGAAAGTGACGGACAGTCTATATCGTGCGCGAGTAGAGTCGAGAGTCAAGTTATGCTAGCAGGGCAGTGTAGTGATCTGTTGTGGCAGCCCTTTTTTGTTTATGCCAAACTATGCCAGTTAGGCAAATCTGAAAAGAAGTCGGTATATTTAATAATTTTCTAATAATTAAATTAATTAATCTAGTTTTTTGGGTTCCGTAGTCAACAAGGAACCCTTATAGTTTCGCCATGTCCGTCTGTCCGTCTGCGGCTTATTAGATCAGTGTAATAAGCACTAGAAAACTATAATTCGGCATGGCTATATAGATCAGTCACGCGGACAAAAGGGTAAAATAAAATCTTTAAAAAAAAATAGGTTACCTCCCCTACACTTAATGTGGGAATGTATTTTTTTCTCTTTAAACCCATGGTGTGGGAGTGTGTTGGATAGCTCGTTCAAAAATAGAATGGGTTTTAGAAAACCATTTTTCAGCTCAGTGATCCGTTTGCGTGATACGAGTATTGGGCTTTATACCTAATTTTGGTTCAAGTCCCCCCCCGCCCCCCACCCTGCTGGCTAAATGGCTACTACTGGGAATGTGAAAAAAATCGTTTTTCACGAGTTATTCATTATATGTAATAATGAATAATTATCACGGCTAAGTAATCATAACGAGTTACACTGATAGTCGAACAACTTAGTGTGTAGGTACTTGGAAAGGCCAACTTTCGTACAAATTCGGCCGACGCAACTGCACCATTTAGTTGGCGCGCGCGTGTCGATGTAACAAAGTCAGACAGGCAATTTTATTACTACTGAACCATACACTGAGCGTGGCCCGACACGCGCTTGTCCGGTTTTAATGTAAACAGTTTATGACAGTTTATCAGTAACTTAAAAGAAGTGATGCAATTTATTTATTTTTTATTTGTGTTAAGCAAGGTTTCTTCTACAAACATTATTTTGTGTATTCTACCTAACAAAACATAATTTACAACATTTTACTGTTAACATCTTTATATTTATAAATATATGATTCGAAAGCATTTTGCCTCAGTCACTTTTCATACTTGCAAAATTCGCCTTTTTGCTGGATGTATGCCGCATGCAAATGCATGTTGTAAATAATAAATGATTTTTTATGGACTAAAAAGTCTAAAAACCGTGAAAAAAGTATTATATATTAAATTCGAGTTCAGTTTCAACAATTTCTAATTCGCAAAACATTTTTTTTAATTATTTAAACAAATAATTCTAATATATTTATATTTTACAATAAAATACCCACCTAACATAATGTGTTTTATCATTCAAAATGGAATAAATTCTAATCAAAGTTATTATTTGTGTGTGTGCAATTCCCTTTACCATATTTTTGGTTTCGTTATTTTTAATACGTTTTTGCAAAAATGTAAATCGTAACGAAAGTGTATATTTTTGAAATAAAGTCGGTTACCATGGTAAAATAAGGAAATTTTGTATATTAAATGTCATTGCGTCAAAAACATTAGGTACCCTATCGTATGAAAAGCAACCGGTTAAAAATATTCACTACTTACCCTTAAAATCACATAGTCACTTTAGAAGTAATTTTGTAAAATTTTGTCTCCGTTACCTTTGAATGCCATTTGTCAACAAACATTTCCGCCCCAGTCCAAGTTGGCTCCGTTCGAGGGTTGCCCAGGGCGGTTCCACAACGCTTTGGGAGCTCAAATACCGCGAGCCATCCGGTTGTATCTTGGACACAGCTACTACTTGTCATTGATTTAACTATAAAACAATATAATGGTTACATAAAAACATCACAAGTTAAACAGAAACATCGTCTTGAGACAAAGGAGTGGTCGAAATATTTGTGTACCGTCAACAAATACCGCACTGATGCGCAAAAATATTTTTCACCTCAGCGGCTCGAACATGGCAGTTTTGCAGCTTGAAACCAGTGAGGAAAATGCAATTTTGCTGCGAGCGTGAAGAAAACTAACTTTTTAATTTTACATATCGTAGGTTAGTCGCAGGTCATCTTTTCATACTGCGGGGCGTAGGTAATACAAACTTGGAACATTTAAACTTCTTTATCTCTGTCACTTTCACTTCGTTACAAAAAAAGAGAGAGATAAAATTTGTCGATTCGTCATTCGACTTCGAAACCTACGTAGTAGACCCCCAAAAAGCGGGAACAAAAACTCATTCCGAAACAAAATAAAATTCGACTCGTGTTAAACTCGTATAAAAATATGAAACTTATATTAAATCTAATATTATTTTAATCATATTAGTAGTACATTATTCTTAAAATACAATGAAGAAATGCGATATTTATCGCGAACATTTAATATTATAAGTCTACTTTTTTTATATGGTGAATGAATATAAATTTATATACAGTTTCAGAACGCACTTTATATTCTTTAAAAAGTTAGCGCGTTTGAACTTTATTACGTTTTCTTGGAGATAAAACATAACTTAAACAAACATTAAAAACTGTACTAAATATGAGTGAATCAAGTTACGAAGCCGATGTTTTAACTCCTCAAGGGTTGAGAGATACCGTCAAAGAGGGCTGAACTGTGTTTTCTAAGTAAGTTCATCTTGGACATTGGACAAGTATCAGCAAAATGCATAAACAAACGGAAACGGGCTTAGTTTTTTCTTAATGTCATGTAAAGTTAATGTTATGGGAGAGAGTGATTGTAGTTAATGTTTGTTATTTCATATTATTTGTTGTTTGTTTATAGGGTTCCGTACCTCGAAAGGAAGAAACGGACTTATAGGATCACTTTGTTGTCCGTCCGTCTGTCAAGACTCTTTTTCTCAGGAATGCGTGGAGGTATCAAGCTAAAATTTTCGAAACTCGCAAGGGAATCAGAACCTACAGGGTCCTTCCCGTGAATTCAGAATCTTGAAATTTGGTAAGAAGCAACATCTTATATTAGATAAAGAAAAAAATGCGAAAACCGTAAATGTTTAGTTACATCATAAAATAAAAATATTTTTAATCATTTATATACCTACAGGTTTGTACGCAACCCTCGGTGCGCGAGTCAGACTCGCACTTGGCCGGTTTTTTTACATAAAAATTATTTAATTGCTTCTATGTGGCGTTTTATTCCTTTGCGTTATATGTTCAAGCCGCTGAGGTGAAAAGTTGTATGTATCACACTAGAGCAAAGATATTTGCATCTCGTGTCTTTGAGTCCCTCGCTACGCTCAAGATTCTAATTTTGAATCACTCGCTACGCTCGTGATTCAACTATAGAATCTTTCGCTTGCTCGGGATTCAACATCAACACTCGCAGCAAAAATCTACTTTGCTCTCTTGTTGAACAAATAACTATATTATCTAGGATCTAGGATACAAGTTATATAATAAACTTCTATCAGATTTGAAACTGTTGCCTATGCCGCGTTTTAAAAAGGAATCGCTGACATTACTTATTAATAAATGCTATTATTCTATTTCTGACTATTTAAATGACACTTTTGTGTAATATTTAACCTAAATGACTAATTTAAACGTGAAATCATAATGTCATTATTCATTACCACAATTTCAATTTTAATTTTATTTGTAATTTTAGATTGATTATATTTTTTGAGCTATAATTACCATGAAGTGTATTATATATTCAATTTCATGCGGCTTTAGATTTGTATTTCTACCTATGTAATGTTTTGGTCGCCCATTGGCAAGACAGAATGATCACAAAATGTATTTATCAACTCTGTATCTTACAGCCTACCTATGTTCTACAATAAACATTTTTTCTGATTCTGATCGAAATAAAACATTATTTGGGAATCATACTTCTTAGCTTACCTACGTAAACCTACCAAAGATAACACAAACAAAACCTTACCTTCATAAAGTCACGCATGCTAAAAGCAAATATAATTTACACCTCCTGCAGATGACATTATTGCTATTAGTCCCACTTTGTCGGCAGGCGGCATAGGTAGGGATTCTATGTCATTGGTCTTCTGATGAGCCGCTGGTCTCAATGTCACGATAAATAGCCGGTAATACACTTAGGCCGGGACGAGGAGCCCGTAATAGCCCCGGGCGTAACGTGATTTGCTAGTTCTCTATTACCTTAATGCTCCACAAGTTTTCCGCCAACAAAGAAGGGAATCTTAATATAATATGGACTGCGACACGCCAGAGCCCCGCCACATATTGATAAATTTACACTGAATATCAATTCATGGTAACACCGCGTCAAAGAGAATCTAGGCGTTTATTCAGCAACTATGCAGGTGTGAACGTGCTTACATGAACGTGATATTTTATGGCATATCGCTATCCCCTTGTGCTTGTATGTATCACGATTTGGCGCAAAATTACTCGGCGCTGCATGAGCATGACTCTACTACGAAGTTTCTTGGTTGTTTGAAGTACCTACTAAACAAGCTGGAACGCGCTTCGAGCTTAATATACTTGCAGTGTCCATGCAATGGAGGGTAACATTTATTATATTTAATAAGTTACATGTTATATATTGAACGTGTTGTTTATGTAACCTGGAAATAGTTTATTCTTAATCGAGAGTAAGTAGATGCGAGTATACTATTTTAAACGAAATTTTGTCCTAAATCCGTTTTAGAACACGCGCGCCTGCTGCCAAGTTAAAAATGCATCGCAAGCATGTTTTAGCAATAATCGGATTGTAGAAAAAAACTAAACCAATTCAAAACAAAAAAAAAACGGACATGTGCAAGTTCAACTCGCGTGGTGAAGGTTCCGTATATAATCTAAATTTCATAAGTGTTTTTGAATACTCGAACTTCTTATAGGTTTTCCTGTAATTTTTAGGTAAGGAACTATTTTCCATATTTTTTTCTGAATTTTAATTCTACTAGTTTCGGAAATAAGTGGGGGGGAATGGTCAATTTTCGTCTTTTTCCCTAAATTTCTTCAAATTTGTTTTTGCTAAAATTATAATAAAAAAATATCTGACATGCTTACAACAACCCCTTTCATTTGATATGTCACACAATACAGTTTGCGAAACTTTTTTTAAATTTTCCAGTTTACCCCCCAAAAGTGGCTCCCTTGTTCAGAATTCATTAATTTACTTTAGGCGTCCATCTTTGGGTCACCAATTTACATATGTGTACCAAATTTCAACTCAATCGGTCTAGTAGTTTCGGAGCAAATCGGCTGTGACAGACGGACAGACAGACAACCGAGTGAGTGATCCTATAATAGTTCCGTTTTTTCCTTTTGAGGTAAACCCTAAAAAGACAATTCGGGCATCTGATATTTTTATTTAGGTAGGTAATAACTAGCTGTGTAAAGCCAATGACTCGGTATCGGCCTCTCAACGTCCTGAGTGCACTTCAATAAGCCGTCGATCATAAAGCATGTAAGTGAGGTCCCTGATATTGACACTTCGCTACGCAAAATGTAACGATGAGCTACATGTATATGGTGATATGCAAGATTACAAATAGACGCTTATACTATAAAAAATTCAGGTTTCGAGTTTAATGCGCATTTACATTTAGTTTTTCCCGCTCACGGAACATGATGTCGCGGACCTTTGGGAGGCGTACGTGGGGCTAGGTACCTACAAAGTACCAAATGAGCCAACACGTAGAGGCATTTGGTTTATTCTTAAAAAAGTTTTTTCAGATAATTTAGGGGTTCAAAAATTATCTCATACATTCCGACGTTTCGAGCCTTTACCTTCGTACACAAGGTAACTAACTACAAACTAGGCAAAGAGGGCATCACACGTGGATACATAAATCATTTTTATAAAGAACTGTGTATGTTTGCAGCTATTCCTTAAGAAGGCCCCAGTTACCTATACAGATATGCTACGTGAAAGTTAAATACATTACGTTGGTAATGCACCGGGGAATACATATAGGAAAACGATATAATATAAAGAAATATGTTGACCACATATTGACTCTGACTATGTATGCCTAAATAAAGTAAGGTAATAAAGGTAAATAAATATCACGTTAGACCCGTGTAAAGTAATAGATTTCAATGCGTTTCCAATACACCTATTCATTAACATTGACATAGCAAATATGGAGTGTTTTTTTATAGACAGAGGCGTTTAATTGACCACATGAGGCTAATCGAACATTATTGTATATCAGTGGGGGTAAGATAAAAATATTCGAATATTGCTAAACAAATACAAATGATAACCCGATATTTAATTCTTCCGCGAAAACTTTACATTTTTGAATAGTATAACGGAAACAGTGACGTATTTGTCTCGATTGTTCCTTTTGCTTCCCTTGACAGGCATAGTAGGTATAAATTGACAACATGCTTACATTAATTCATTACACTACAATTAAATACTGAACGAAAAAGTAAGAATAAGGAACGAAAGCGAGATATATCAGGTATCTAAAATAATTTTTGGTAATTAAAATAGGTAACGGGATTTCCCGTTAATGTTATTAACTAAGTAGTCGCTAAATCACCTGCCTTGTGAATGGTTTTAGAGGTTTTTGTCTATACGAGACTCGTCATCATCAGAGGCCTTTCAGTCTATTACAGACTATAAAAACAGTGTTAAGGGGAGAAACAACGTCTCTTATGGCTATATAAGCCGATACGGCAGGCACGACCGCAAGTCATGCAAGTGAAACTTGCTCGCGGGGAACAGGTGCTATGCTGGTGCCTCTTAGCTCGCTTATTCGCGAGAATTCTAAACCAGGCTTCGTCATGAGTTGTACGACCTTCCAACGTCAATTTATGCCATTTGTTCCTGTCACCGGCAAGCTCCTCCCAGTTACGGACCTGGATGTTGAACGCGTGTGCATGTCCCGCTTGGCACAGTCTTTGTAACGCAACATCGGCCGACCGATGTTTTTCTTTGGCGTCCGCTATAGCGCCAAGCAATACACGATTACGAGACTATGTTAAAAATTATGTGTATCGTTTTATGGTCTATTCAATTTGTATGAAAATCTACTTTTTCTTTTCACGTTTTATACAAAAATCTTTGAAAACGCCCTTATAAATTAGATACCAATCACCTAACAGAGGACGCAACTTGAATAGATCCCGCAATGTGAACTAGAGGCCGGTGAGTACTTACTCTTGGCCTTTCTTTATCTACCTATACTTCTAAGCTAATATTATACCATACACTACAATTTTGTCGGAGGGGTGCTGATCTGTAGGGAATGTGGTCGCACATTCTCTGCAAAGATAGGCTACGTCAGTCACCTGAGAGCTCACGAACAACGCTCCAGTTAGCCAGAATTCTTCTCTTTTTCCAGTCGCAGTGGTCGAAATCGGCCGGGATGATGATGATGATGATGATGATTATACCAGGAAAGGTCTGTGAGATTGTACTTCTTATTAGAGTTCCGTAGCCAAAATGGCGAAAACTGCACCCTTATACACTCACCGGCAGAAAATTTGGCCCAAAACTTTTCGTGATTTCGAACTATAAATTGAATAAATTAAATAATGTTTTTCTGCATAGTAAACTTTTTCTAATTTGGGCCAAATTTTGTGCCGGTGAGTTTAGTTTCGTCATGTCCGTCTGTCCATCTGTCCGTATGTCACAGGCAAGTATGAGCCGTAATTATTTAAACTTTTTTTAATGAATGTATACTACTTTTTTTACATTTATATTTGAAATATGAACAGATGTAAAAAATGTTTCGTGCCCTTTTTTAATTTCTTTAATGCTATTTCTTCGGATTTCTTTGGTATCGAGTTCCAAAGAAATTAGATTTGTCCAAAGAAATTATGTAATGATACAGGATTTTCCTAACCACCTTAGGAAAACCCTTGGTTTTAGGTGTGTATTTTAATGTAATGCATTTTTTGTCCACGATACTTCCGAAATATTTATGGAAAACGTATATTTAGATGAAAAATTGATGGATTTAGCTACTTGCTGAAGATAAATAAGAATAAGTTTTTATGTTGTTAATATCAATTTAAGTATATGAATACAAAATGTAAATGAATACAAAAAATGTTGCGCTGCCCTTTAAAAAAATATCTCGTATAAAAGTAGACAGCCGTTACCAAATATTTTGTCAAAAGTGGTGCCATGCCATAAATTATTATTTAAAATAGGATCATATGAATTTTATTAGATGAACCTTGCTACAGCCACCACACACACATCCGTTATTTTTTTCTGAATAGAGTTGATTGAATTTCAATAATCCATAAGATTAAACAAATCGTAAAAATAATAAAATTAATATATCAACCGGTATATAAAATGTAAATAATAACAAAATGAATAAATCGAAAGATATTTAAGAGCTGCCGGTATCGAAGTGATTAGTGAAAAGTATTTCTTATTGTAGTGGTTGTTATAATTTCCATGCAGATGTTTAGAGATATTTTACGTATCTCAAATACAATACTGTGTTGTTTTTTTTATTTATTATTTAGAGTTGCAAAAAAATATTTTTTGTTATTAATTACTTTAGTTATTTCATTTTTCTTTTTTTATAGAATACGAAACAAATGCGAATATAAAATTCAACAACAGTGCGTTATTAAAAAAACAATAAATATTAATAACTTATATTAGTAAAAGCTCAAAATAGCCCAAAAAACTTTTAGATGCAAAAATTGCTCCTAGTTTAAATTCCTCTTATTGTTTACATCATTAAATATAGTATTTATAACAGCCCCGAAAACCCGCTTTTAAAAACTTACTGCGAGTGTTCAGTTTTAGCCATGAACATAATTCATCCACCTTATAAAAAAAAACAGGTTTTTGTGAAACTATACTTCAGACTTAACTTGCCAAATGCAGTATGCAGACATTTTTGGAATACGGGATCGTTTGGGCACAGAAAAACAAAATCTTGTACAGGCATTCTGAACTCTCTGGATCTGCAGTAAAAAAAAGTAATGAACTGAGAATTGAACCCTATGGTGGTGTACCTCTTTTGACTGGCTCAGTAGTTGAGCACAATTCCTGGCCACATACATTTTCCGTAAGAACATAGATACTGCTTGCCGTCTGTTAGATATGACATGAACCGTTTCCGAGTCGATACTGACAGACCATAGAACGTTATTTTTGCTACAAGTAATTCCTTGCTAATGCAGTCAAATTCTCGTGAATTAAGGCAGTAAACGTAGGTTAAAAAGTACCTAAAATAAATTGAATCTTAAGGGTTTTATTCTAGAACAAGTAAGCGTCTTGCTTTGACCTACGTTTTGAACGTAACACAAACTAAACATAGGGAAAGTGGCACGCATCCACATGCATTGAACGATATATACTAGGTCGCAAAAATTTTGCCATCTATCTATTTGAACTATCAACTAGCTATAGGGCCTGCACGTAGATCCAGTAACATGGTTTCCCAAATCGGACGGCGCTCGGTGAGTGCTCTTCAAACGGCGTAAAAGGAACATCGCCGACGCTCTCGGCCTCTTCGAAACGTGATACTGGCTATGTGTGCTCAAGTAGTTCAATAGCTTCAGAACTTGATGGGTAATATTTCGCCTAAATTCGTGATAGATCACTGAAGATCTACAGTCATGATATTTTAAACAAATCGTTATATTTATTCACGGATCTGACGTGACATTTACTTTTAGTTTGGATATTTTACCGGTGACCGCCCACGATTAAGTAAATTCTGAGAATGAATATTATCAAGACAGGCATAATCCGGGTCGCGTGCGCGAGAGTCCCGACAGTCTCCTGAAATTAGTGGTGGAGTATGTACCTACCCGGCCAGTGCAATGTGGAAACACTGGGATACTATCCACATGGAGTCCAGAGGGAGTGTTTACCAAATTTATGCAATAACATTCATAATAATCTATTGTGATTATTATGAATGTTATTGCAACATAGTAAGTAAGGCTTCGTGTATTACTAACATATTTTATGATCCTGGTGTGAATTAAAAAATCTCCGCTATAAGAAACATACTTAGCCAAGAACTATCTCAACAGACAAGACTTTCGATTTAAAAAACCGCACGCAAATCGAATTGTCTGTTTTCGGAGCTACTATACCACAGAAAGACACACATATACCTTGTTAAATTTATAACACTCTCCTTTTTTGTCAGGAGTAAAAGTAACATTTAGCGAACCGACTAACCCAACAAAAGTCTATAACAATTCATAGGGCAGATAAAAAAGTGCCTATAAGACACCCGGTCGCCTAAAAGGCCCATTATAAATAAATTAAGATGTACGTTTAATGAATGTATAAACATTACTATCGTTTAGAACTGGTCGTAAAATACACTTTTTGATTAAAACTATTCCATAAAATATTGAACATATCCCAATTTTTTTTTATCACGAATAAATCATAGCTATGTGAGTGGAATTCTTTATATCAGCCTGTATTACAATATTTATAAATCAGGTCTTTATTCAGTCATTACTTTTTTGACGTAGACTTTTAGGGATACACACATAGTGAGTCTTATTAGAGCTCTTTTATTTCAGTTCAATTAAGTCTCGTAAAAATACATAAACAAATTTAAAATAACAGTATTATGCCTATAATTGGGTGTTAAACAGATCAAACATCTCATTAAAAATGGTGACAAAATTGGCTTTATTTTACGCAATTTGGAATAATATGACAAAATGGCATCATTTTAACACCTCATAACAAACCAATTTTTTTTTCATCATGGCAGAGCGCTTAATTAAAAACTGAAATGCACTAACAAAATCAAATTGGAAGTAGTTTGGACAACCAAACTGCGAGTTTTTAAAGGTTATTAGGTTATTAGGAACCGGGCATCCCTTGGTGCACCTACCTTACTTTCTAAACAGTGTAAACAAAGCGAGATTATTAAACAGAGAAAAGATTCGCTACATTCCTGAACAAACTTTTTATATTCTTATATTTTTTCTTTTTATGTTCAATTTTTTATATTTTTTTTTTATAATTGTTTCGTTCAAACATCTATGTTTTTTATAAAGATGAGTAGGTCTTCGACGGAATACGGACTACGGACTACTAATATGGCCTCAACTGATTGAAATGATGAACGTGTATCGAAAAAACTCTCCCGTTTGTTCGCGTTCATTAATTTCCATTGAACCATTATATATGGAAAGCGATAAAATGGAGAAATATATTTTTGGTATTTTAGGTAGAACAATATGAGTTATCGTAGGTGTTTGAATTTAGGATTAAAATTGTTCGAGCAACACTGATTCAGAATGAATTACAATTCCTTTTAGTATTTCTACTTAAGCACTGTTTAAGAAATGAATAATATGATTAAAAAACTTGGTGCACTATATAAAATCGGGGTTTATGTAAAATGTAGTCTCGCTGGTCAACTGTGTTAGTAATAAAGCAACTGAGAGGCTCATCCTGTCTCTCTCTTAGCCTAAGCAAGATACGGTCGCGCTATATAAAACAACAACAATATATAGATATCAGCATTTTTTCACACCAAAAATTTGGTTAGATAATTTAACCAAGTATTCTTTAATAATCCACCTACATCTAATCTAATACCGCATCGGTAGAAAATTATAAATAGTAGGTATCTAATCTTTATAAATTTCGTAAAAAACAGGCGACTTCTTTATACTTTATAATCTGGATGTCCGGTTGGATTTGTAGCGGGCCCGAAACAACAGGAGGAGTCCAGTGACTCCAACTCACCTGTGTAGTCGTTTACATTACCATCCATTATGGCTGTGGCTTGTTCCTCTTTCGGAGATGCTGGGAAGGTGGTGACGAGTCCAGGCTATAGCGGAGCGGCTCCATTTCTCCCGAGCTATCAGCTATAGACGCCATTGTTGTTGGATCTTGTACGCCCGCGGGTCTCATATTCACCTGAGTCATGGTGGTGGTGGGTTCAAGTTTTATTTATAGTACTCTCTGGCTGGACGAGGCTCGAGCCTCATCACAATTCGCGAAATTCACTCAAACTACCGAGGAGCTAGCGCCGGCGTAGTTCGCGCCCGGAATGTCGTAAGCGCCGCACAACTTCATAGTTCATACGTGTATTAATAGAACAGACCGTCAAATTCGCGCGCGATCTGTATTTAATACCTAGTGTTTTCTGTAGTTTATGATCACTATTCTCACTCACTTGAACTTTTATACAACCACTGTCTTATAATGAACACATGGTACGAAACAGTTTACAGACTTCATTTTAACACTGGATAACGATGTTAGATGATATTTATGAAGTGAACGCTGAGACACGCGCGGGTATGGTAGCTTGCTTAGTTTATAATAACGAACATGTTTTCTTGATAAAAATACTTACTGATAACATCTTTGCTTCAGCGAACGAAAAAACCATAGAAGTCTAGTTAGACTTCTATGCGCTAGTTAGCGCCGAAAAGTGGCACCACAAAAAGGATGCAACATTGCCATTATGCGGGCGAATGCGGACGACAAATCAAAAGGACGCCAAGCAGCCGTTTAGTTCGAACATGCGCACACATGCACATACCGGGTTTTGGGCACGTGTTTGGGTAGAAATTTGTAGGGAGTTCGCCTTCTATGGTTTTTTCGTTCGCTGCTTTGCTTAGTAAATTTTGTGTGTTCAACTATTTTTCCTTAACTTCTGGTCCATAGATGTAGTGATTTTAATAATATAAGCTTTTTAAATAACATATAAGAGCCGTGTACGAAATATTAGCCTGATATTGAATTATTTCCAAAAAACCGTAGGTTATCTATTTGACTCCGGACTGAGAAAGTTTGTTGGAAAAAATTAAACACAAAACTATTTAGTGCAAGTTATTGAATAAGAAGAATATACCAGGAAATAACCAAAAAGAAAAGCATTCTGTAGTACCCAGAACTACTAATTACGGTACGAATTAAATCATTTCGTCAAAGCGCATAAACGATAACAGTACCTACGTATAAAATTATAACTAAGCCATCTTTAAGCCCTCTAATTATGGCAAAGACAATAAAGTTCTTAAACTACTTAAGACCATTGTGCCTCATTTCAATGGCTTAATAAAAGTGTAAATTCAAGTGTTGACTTTAAAACTATTTTGGCTGGTGCGAGCCAAGTAAATGGGTTAATGAAGGGGAAAATGACGTCATCCATCTTAGTTGGATTCCTTTTAGCATCCCTACGCCGTGCCGGGCTTAATTCACTTCATTATTCGCTTTTTTTTCTTTTATTCCATTATGCAAAAACTCGGGAAACACGTTTAATATGCTTCGTTTTTGTTTGGACTTTATCGTTAATTAGAAATAACCACTTGCTTCTGAATAAGAGCATTCTGCGCTGACTATGACTTATTTGATGTCGATTCAACGATGTCATACAGGGGGTCCCTAGCCTCTGGACAAATAATGAAACCCTGGATAGGAATGATACTCAGCAATATCGTAAAATAGTTATTTTCCTTAAATATACAAGAAAAAAAAACTCAATCTAATAAATTTTATTTGAACAAAATCGTTGAATTTAATTTGAACATTGACAATGACAACACGAATGGATTTATTCTAGTGATATTCATGACGTGACATATACATGTGAAATTAAGACTAACGTGTGTGTGTGAGTGCGTAGAGTTCTCATGCAATTTAAAAGAGTTCGCCGTCTGCTGGGTACTTCCTAGACCATGTAACTACATACAGGCTGCTCCAAAGTGATAAATCGAAAATCGTTAGTTTTTCGGTAAATACTGGACCGATTGTTATGATTCTTTGCAGTCTGGTTTTAAATGTCCTACTAAAGTAGTATTCGTATTAGTCCAGAGGCTAAGGCCACCCAGTATAACGGGTCTGATACTGCGACGCAACCCGATATTTACAGTGTGAGTGAGACAGGAGTCGCTGAATCGCGCGCGACGCGACTTGGCAGAATGTCAATGCTAGAGTTATACTAATAATACGGTTATACTCTAGTAGGTATTAATTGTCACTAACGGCGACAAGTTTCGTACCCTTCAGCGACACGCCCACGAGAACAATACCTAAATGCTGAAGAAGAATTTTCGAAGGGTTCGAACATGTCACCCGTAGTGACAATTAACACGTGATTTACCGTTATTGTAGTATTATTTTAAATTACGATAGTTTAAATTCAAATATAAATATTACGGAGATGATATTATAGATTTTCTAGCAAGCTTTGCAGTGACCGTATTGCAACTACAAAATGAAACAAATCCCCGGGATGTCATAATTATAATATGATAAAGTACGTTTTGTTAGTCGAATACTGCAGGTCGATCACGTAACGCATTATACGCGCATCAAGTAGATCTAAATGTCACTTTCAGACAAGATTTGCATCATTTCCAGACAAAAGGTACTGCTTTGACATTACCTAATTGACAAAGAGGTTTTCATAAATTGAATCTTCATGACATCCTATTTCCGTCGATTCATTGGCCACTAAACCCTTTTAGGAACTAAATGCTAGGAGTGCAGCCTTTGTTGTGTATTTATATAGGTAAGGTATAAATATATTTGTGTATAAAAATGTAATAATATTTGTAGGCAAATATAATATAGTAACAAAGGCTGGATTCCTTAAAGATCGTTTTTTTTAAGCAGCGGAGGGTATAAGTCTCTAAAGTTCTTCCATTGACTGTGTTTTAAGAAAATATTTGAATAAAGTCGCCCTTGTACCTTACTTTTGTATTACATTATGTGACTATTTCGTTTCAACCTGGAAATCAATTTGGTTCGACACTTTGAATCGTAATGTGATTTCAATGCTTTGCGCACATTCATTCTGATACGTAAGCTCAGCGAAAGATCATACTGAAATGAAATTGCGATGCACACATGCACAGTGACCAACTGAATTGATTTCCTGTTATTGTGTACAATAAATAAAGTACTTACTTACCTACATAATTTGCTGTCTGGTATCATAGTATCTATGAAGAAAACAGTAAAATAATTATATATATGTGTATTTGTATCAAGTAATGCTGTCACGAATAAATGTTTTAAATTTTGAATTAAAACTATTTCAATCACAGTAAGATCACCTATTTATAAACTCAATTCAAAACATGGTAATGGCATTGTTTGAAATTAGAAAACTAGATGTATGTACACTTATTCCGTCGGATCGCTGGATCCGAATCGAATCATGGGCGTCAACTATAGATTGCGCCACTAGAAGTATTACTTTCTCTTTTCATGACGCTACTACAATTTGTGCGGCTTGGCCTCAACAGTAATTTTCCGAGTCTTTGCAGGTCTTTTTCTGTTCACCGTTTTTTGGGCCAACGTGCCTGAAAAGCTGACGATCCTTCATGTTCGGATTCAAATCGTGGTAAAAGTAAAAAACAATTTAGGGGTCTTGAATATTTTCCATGTCCTCTGGTCTCGTAACACAAGTCTTATGAACCATGAGGGCTAGTCCGCCTTGTGAAAGATTGTCTTTTATCTTGTAATTTTTTCGGATTCGATTAATTATTATGCATCAGAGGTATTTTAAATACCGATGGTAATAATAATATTCTAAGTATGTGACGAATTACTTATTATCCCTATCAATGACATCAAATTATTGTGTCTAACGCTGGATTTAAATGAGTATAATAAAATAAAAAAAGTTTCAAACAATCTGTCCTCACGTTTTCTTTTCAAAAGAATATTATCATGGGAAGGCACCTAGATGGCAAACCAAATTATCCCAGTAAATTATAAATGGCAATTAAACCGTGACTGTCGAATAATTACTGCTTAAAATCTGCCTGTGCGCACTATACCCACGCCTAGCGCGCCTGTTATCTCGCAAGCCAAGCGGTCTTTATTTTTCATTGTCTCGCCGAATGTGGGCTCGGTGCCGAGACTGTACAGTAAATACCTAAAATCACTACCCTGCTCGTTCCGAACGCAATAAAATACGCTCAGCGTTCAGCTAAACCTACGTTATTTACATACATATGAAGGGTGTGCACATCTACGCGACGCGTTGCGAAATCGGGCGCATACGGACTCTGCAAACTATTTCAAATTGAATCATCACGCGTGCTAAGGCTTAAACTAGACATGCGCGAAACAGTGCTTCAAAAAGTAATGCTATATCACATCATTTTTTCGAAAACGTAATATTAGGACGTACACTGAGATATCACACATCACTCGAAACCTCACCCGAACATAGTCTAATGATGATACGCCGCAGCACGCAACGCGCGCTGTGATGTCAAGAATCACAGCTATCACCTACATTACGCACTTAACGCAGCAGAGCTCGTGTCTCTGCATCTGGACTCTAGGGCGTCTCAAATAATCTCACCTCTTCGGTCGGTCGCTCGCGCTCGGGGCTCGGGCAATGTTATTTCGAGTGATGTTTGGAGTGATGTTTGATTTCTCGGAGTGATGCGTAATGTGACATCACGCGTTCGAGAGATAAATATCTCATTTGTGATATTACGCGCATTACTTACACATGTCCAGCTTAAACTAAACTTGTAAAGAACATACTGCATTAAATGTCAAGAAGAAGAAGTGCGGGACCTGCAAAATAATAAAAAAAGTTCTAAGTAATTGGTTGAATAAAGAAACCATATTATTATGATTAAATTTTCTTACATAAATGTGTGTCTTGACTACATATTTTGTTGTAACGGCAGAAGCCGAAATACGATAGGGGTGTAGACTCAACATTTATTATAACTCCAAAAGAAAGAAGGTAAAACCGTTATTTGATTAGCCTCTAAGAGAGTATTCTTACGACCATGTATTCTTAGGTATTACGTTAGACTCTAAACTGCAGTGGGGTTCCCACATAACTGCGATAGGAAGTAGGTTGAGCTCCGCTGCTTTTGCAGTCAGGAGAATAAGGCAGCTTACCAATGTAGCAACGGCACGGTTAGTTTACTTCGCTTACTTTAACAGTATAATTACTTATGGTCTTATTTTATGGGGATCAGCGGCAGATATTGAGACTGTATTTATTTTACAAAAAAGGGCTGTTAGAGCAATTTATAACCTCGGGTCGCGTGAGTCATTAAGAGAATTTTTCAATTTGAAATAATAATGTATGTTAGGAAAAATTTATACAACTACCCAACAAACACTGATAGGCCCAAGGTTACCAGAAGCGCAGGGAAGCTCAAAACAACTTTTTTCAGGCTAGTAAAAGCGAAAAAGTCGTTCTTGGGAAATTGTATAAAATTCTACAATAAAATTCCAAAACACATTACCGAACTTACTGACTCTAAATTCAAATCTGTCGTAAAACGGACACTTATTTCAAAAGCATATTATAAGATAAACGACTACATCATGGATAGGGATATTAGGCAGCGATAAAATCCTGCACTAGAAATCTGTCGTAAAATAAATAGGCTTTCTACTGTAGCAATGTAATTTTAAAATTTTATAATACTCTGATACTGATATGATATATTGTATACTGTTTTGAAAAAATGACACCTCGCCGAGTTTTTTACGCCGGTTCTTCTCGAAGCAGAGGTTTACTTTCCGAACCGGTGGTAGTTTATCGACATTCATAGGTGCATGTAATATGCCTAAATTGAAGAATAAATCACTTTGACTTTGACTTTGACCATTGGGTTGGTCAGCTAGACCAGATGACAAACGTGTGTCAGCCTTGGGATAAAAAATCTACGAACATTAATAATTCTAGGGAAGCCGCGCGTAAAAATAAATTTAAACAGTATCGCGACGGTAATTAAGGCTTTATTTTACAAACTTGAAGATGAAGTGGCTTGTTTTCAACTTGTGCCAAATTGCAATTCAATTGGAACATACGGCTCAAACTGAGATCCTCCCTTTGTGTAGACGGTTGAAAAATACTTTAAGTACGCGGGCGAAGCCGCGGGCAAAAGCTAGTTTATTTATATATTTTTAAAGTCAACTCAGCCAGCGGGCCGTAATGACCACTATAAAAACTTAACCTAACCTAACCTAACTCAGCCCCCGTACTCAAGGACATTCCCTGCCCCCCGCAATCTACCTATTCTACTCTAAGGCAGGTCGGTGAAGGTACGACGACGAAAGAAGCGAGAAGGAGTGTTAGGAAGAACTGCGACCCTACCCTACAGAGCGCGAGCTGAGCGAGCGAAGCGCCAGAACGGACTTTATAAATGATTTTTTATATAATTAACATAATCTATAATAAATCATTATATATTAATGAATATAGATTATAGAATTATATTATATTCTATATACGAAACCAAGTTTCCTAAAAAGATACATAATTCTGTTTTCTAAACTTGTTTTGAAACTTCGCTTTCGAAAGTGGCCGAAGGGGACTAAAATTTAAATCGCAATGATAATGTTGTAACAATAAATAAAACGACTTATAGCTACTTATTACTCGTAAATTTGTAGTGTAAAAAACCTAGCTTTAGATTTAAATAAATAATGAGAATATTTTTTTTTTTCATACTCGTAGTGGTCATTACGGCCCGCGGGCAAAGTATAAAAAATATAAATCAATTTCGTAGTGGACATTTAGCAATCACAATTAAAGTAAATAACTTACCATACACAATATGCAATTCACGGCTTCATAAGCGCTCTATAAGGCTGTAGACGGATTACTGCGCACAAAGCGATATAGCGATATAGGCGATGCGATGCGTGCTATATCCTATATTGGGCCTCAAAGGTATCACTGTTAATCATTTACCGATGCACGTAAAAGGGAAATTTAATGTATGGATGACATCCCGTCCTATCAATATACATTTATTATACGACCATTTTGACATTCACATAACATATTTATAGGAACGTATTGACTAATATTGCCCGCGTTAAATTTCTTGAAATCACCTATCAAATGATGTTAATTATGAGTAGATATTATAATTAGGTAAATCTAATGTTTAAATGGACGTGGGGACTACTGCCCGTCCCCTCTCCTTCATTCGAGGAGGCCTGTGCCCAGCAGTGGGACGTATATAGGCTGATGATGATGATGCATGTTTAAATAAATGTATGTTATGTTTTCCGCCATTTAACTAGGTTCATCATTCGCTTGTCCTTATACCATTTACTTGGGGTCGGCGCAGCATGTTTTTTTCTTCCATACCTCTCTATCACCCGTCAGCTCATCACACACTTCCTTCCTATTCATATCGTTTTTCACGCAGTCCATCCACCTTTTCCTTGGTCTACCTCTTCTCTTGCAACCCTCAACATTCATACTTAATGCCCTTCTAGCAGCATTACTATCATCCCTCCGCATAACATGTCCATACCACCGTAGGCGATTCGCTCTCAGCTTTTCAGTTATGGGTGCTACTTTCAGGCTTCCTCTTATATACTCATTCCTTATTCGATCCATTCTCGTCACGCCACACATCCATCTCAACATTATCATCTCTGTAACATGCAATCTCGTTTCATCCGTCATCTTTGTGGCCCAACATTTTGATCCATGCATGACGACAGGTCTTATAATGGTCTTGTAAATTTTGCCCTTCAGTCGAAGGGGCATTCGGCCGTCGCAGATGGTTCCCGTAACCTGTCGCCATTTCATCCATCCTGCGCTGATTCGGTTTCTAACGTCACGGTCAATATCGCCATTGCACTGTATGAGTGACCCGAGGTATCGAAAATCGGAGCGGACCGGCAGCGTTACGCCATCGAGCTCTATGTGCCTAAAATTGGAGAGACCGCCGAAATCGCAAAACATGTGTTCAGTTTTTGACCTGCTGTTTTTCAAGCCCATATTCTCCAATTTTAGCCGCCACTGCTCTAGTCTGCTCTCAACCCCGAGTCCATCTTCACCGACAAGGACAATATCATCGGCGAAGAGCATACACCAGGGCGCCTCCTCCTCGATGCCCGACGACAGAGCGTCCATTATAAGCAGGAAGAGGTAAGGGCTTAAAGCCGAGCCCTGGTGTAAGCCCACCGTAACACTGAAACTGTCGGTGGTGCCAGCCGCCGACCGGACGCGTGTACAACATCTGTCATACATAGACCGAATCAGCCTTGCATACTTCCCTGGCACACTTGTCTCTTTCAAGGCCCACCACAAAACCTCGCGAGGCACTCGATCGTAAGCCTTTTCGAGGTCAACAAACACCATACATGCAAGTTTTTTTGCGCATAGTTGACGAAGTGCGAATATGGCGTCTGTTGTACCCCTGCCTGGCATAAATCCGAATTGGTTTTGCGTTATTTCACTCTCATCTCTCATTTGTCTCTCTATCACATTCTCCCACACTTTCATACTATGTGACATGAGCTTTATTCCTCTATAGTTGTTACATTCTTGTACATCCCCCTTATTTTTAAAAATGGGCACAAGTAGACTGTCACACCATTCGGTTATACAGGTATACAGGTTATTTAAAATAAAAAATAAAACTGCTTTGTTTTATAGATAAAACCAAATTATACTTTATTTCTGCGACAAATAATTATATTCATATTCTACCATTTATTTATTTTACTAGCAACCCCGCCCTGCTTTGCAAATTTAAAAAAAAAATCTGTACTTAAATAATATGACAGTCTTATTCAGTCAGTTCTATACAGTCAAAAAGTACAAAAAATGTAGGTAATATAAAGGCGGCAGTTGAAGCTACAAAACGTTTTATAAACTTTTTATTCAAAATATAGACGCCGAACCCTGTCCCCGGCACACAGCCTCGCTACACACAGTCTTAAGTTGGGTCAATTTTCGTGATTCTGCCCATGTGATTTGCATTCGTGTGTAGCGTACGCCGGGGTCAGTTTCCGCCTTAACCTTTTTTTAAGAATTCCTCCAGAGTCATGTGTAGATAGACAACGTAACCTACAATACAACCCATCGAAATTGAGTTCAAAAATTACTAATTTCATAAAAACTTTCAATCCCCATTTTATCCATTTAAGGGATGAATTTTCAAAACCGATTATTTATTTTTCTTGCATCCTAACAGAGTGTTAAAAACGATACTTCTCGCAAAAATACTTGAATCCCTAATAAACTTTCCCTGTACGGCATTTTATAGGTCCTAATGATTTAACGAAGTTCCTTTCTTCCATTTAACAATGTTCGAAAACATTTTGAGGCCAAGCCACGACGTGCGTTGTAGTAGCGTGTAGCATATTTTTCTGCCTTGTCGGCGGCGTAGCGGAGATCACTTGTAGGTATGCATTTGAATCTCACGTGCGTTGATTAGGAGTATATTAATTAATTAAGTTTCAAGAACCTTATAAAATTACTTATTTTCATTTGCCATGTTAACTTTGGACCCCTTTGAGACATTAATTAAAACAAAATGGCTATTTTTTATTTTTATTTAGTATCAAAAATACTAACTTTCAACCTTGGTTCAACACTCTTTAAAAAAAAACATATTTTTAAATTGCAGCCTATTCAATATTACACGGGAGCAGATGCGCCGTTATCAATTTATTTTACCTTCAATTAAAAAAAAAAACCAGAGCCCATGAGAAAAAACAGACCAAGTGCGAGTCGGACTCGCGCACCGAGGGTTCCTTACAAACATGTAGGTAAATAAGTAAATAATTAAAAATATTTTTATTATAATATGATGCAACTACAAATTTACGGTTTTCGCAATTTTTCCTTTATCTGTGCTATAACACGTTGTTTCGTACCAAATTTCAAGATTCTGAGTTCACGGGAAGTACCCTGTAGGTTTTGATTCCCTTGCGAGTTTCGAAAATTTGCGGAAATTTAAAAAAAAAGTAAAAAGTAATTTTTCACAAGAAGCATTTATTATTTTGCGGCATAAACGGCTGTATCTTTTGATTGCGTTGGCTTAGAAGTTTGATTTTTTCACAGCTCCAAGGGACAGTATACCTGAGTATTTGATATAAGTGTTAGCTTGATACCTTCACGCGTTCCTGAAAAAAAGGGTCTTGACAGACGGACGGACGGACGGACAACGAAGTGATCCTATAAGGGTTCCGTTTTTTCCTTTCTTTTATAACAGAGAGAGAGAAGAGAGAATGGATCTAATAAAGGAGTAAGTTTATATTTATGTATAACACAAACATGAAAGGATTATTTTTCTACTTTACGTAAAATATCCTGTTAAAAACATAAAACAAATAAACTGGCCAAGCAAGCAATTCGAATTGAACTTATTCTATTACATTTCTTGTTCTTCCGTCGCGCGAAAACCTGCAGCGAAAGATAATGCTCCGTCGATTCTATCAGTGTTCTATGCTCGATATTGCTAATCCGATTTCTAGTGGTACACGTTCGTCCACTCGGAATATCCGTACAAAGAACTTCCATTTAACTGGCAAAAAATCCTTAAACCGTGTCACCTTAACGCCCTGCTGTCTGGTGTTGGAGTTCACATACTAATACAATAAAACCTGGATTTCGACACTTTAGCAGGTAACATTTTGGCATAATGCGCCTTAGTTTTTGTTTAAAAAGCATTTAGATACGCTCGCAACATTATTTTTTCTTTAGTGCAGTATATGTATAAAATGTCTGTAGCGAAATGGCATAGCTTAATTTATCTTACATGTCGCGGAATATCTCATGTCTCGAATGACAGTAAGTATTCTGGACCTTTTACCGCGAATTCTGTGATAACCATATTTTGTAGAATTTATGCTGTTATGGAGAGATGAAATCGTGAACTATTTCGGCCTTCTCCTTCTCTTATCTTATTAATTCATCTATTCCTTTTGCATGAACGCATAGCAGAGTATATGTGATACGCTTTGATATTGAGATGGAATTAGGTTAGTTGCAAAATTGAGGCCCAGCGTGTGCTGCTGCTGCTGCTGCAGGCCATAATAACTACTTGTAATAGGTAATGGGTGATCAGCGGCGTTATTTTACCTAATGATGTTTACAGTAGTTCAGCTGCAAAAGTTTACGTTTCTTCAATATTTCACACGCTCAGGAGTGAATCAGGGGAGGAATTTGGGACCAATACAGTTTCTTATTATGGTAGATGATCTATTATGTTACAGGGGCGCAGTCACTCTTGTTTGCTGATGACCTTAAATTAATGTTGCCAATTAAGGACGCGGTGGATTGAGGGTCACTCTAGAGGGTAATTGACTATGTATCACAATGGAGTGCAAGTAATAAGTTGAATGCACTGAAATGTAAAACCATTACATTTTCAAGATCTAACGACCCATTCGTAGCAAACTACCGTCGGGGAGTTGTCTCGCGTTTCCACGATCCAGGACCTGGGTATTAATTTAGATACTAGGCTTGAAATGCGTAATCATATCGTTAATATCTGCTGTTATCGTTAAGAATAGGACACACAAACTTAACCCATTGTTATCTTATCACTAAGACTGAAAAAAATGGGATAAATGTGGTTTGGAGTTAACTGTGAGCCATACTTTTATTTAGTGAAAATATATATACTAAGGTTGTACTTAGCAGAGGTAGACGTTTGATATGAAGCAGTTCCATATACGTAGTGCTTCTGGGACATTTCCTTCAAAATGAATATCCCGGTACTTAGATCCATAATGGAACTAGAAATATGGAGCTTCTGGGATAGCTTAGTCCTTTTTGAATTTTGTAATTAAACACATATGTGTCTTGTAGCTAGTTATTATACATATTATATTTTTATAGAATATAACAAACAAAATGTATTATTCAGTTCACGTAGAAAACAGACAACAAACGTACGTTAATGCAGCAATTCAATCACTTTGTATGATAAGCATCTAACAATTTATTTTATATACACAATTTTAAATTAGTGTATAGGTAGGTACTTAATATACACTAGCAGCGTAAATATTTAAAATCGGTTGAGAACCTACCTACTGTTTAGAAAAAATCCTTACAAACAAAAATCTAATCTTCCCTCTTTATAATAATAATATAGAAGTTAGAGATATAGATAATTAATATTCAATGTAATAAGTAGGTGAATATCGTTATTGTTTAACGGACTTTATCATATAGACAATGTTTTTTCCAACTTTGATATATAATATTCGTTCTATTTTTAGTCACCACTTATAAATATAGATAAAATTTAATATGTAAGTATGTATGTAAGTAAAAAAACAACATTGATTAGGTTACATAACTAATTTAGGTATGAACAGTAAGTATAACAACAATTTCACTTATAAAATACAATAATATAAGTAATTATAGGTTTTGGAAACTGAATTTCGGGAATAGCTCGGAAATACTGCGAGACTCCTGAACTATTTATAATAATATATCTACCTACAAATGTGTAGTTTTTATATATAACTTTTATCACTCTCAATCGCGTCTACGCGCGCCAATGAAAACTAATGCACACAATAAACATCATTCCAATGCAATGCAATACTTCGAGGCAAATAGACCTCAAGGATCCCGTGGGACATAGGAGCCGCATTTTTATGGTTATTCTTTACCATACCTATCTATATAAAGTTCAGCTTAGATTTAATTCACTCACTATAGCCATATTATCAAAAAAAATCCGTTGCGTATTTTGTGAAATGTATGTAAAAAATACTAAAGTGATCCTCATGACATGTCATGACTAAGTTAATATTTCTAGGTACTCTAGTATATAAGGTACTATTATTCATTCCTCTGAGACGAAAATTTAAATTTAATGAAATCCACTGAACCAAAAGAGTACTTATTCGAAGTCATTTTTAATAAAACACTGCAGTAAGCATTGTTCGGAGTAAACCTTACGAGGCAATTACTCGCCATTAATTTCGGATTAAAAAGCAACAACTTAAAATTGAAGTAGCTAATTTTGTATGAGCTGCGATCATTGTAGCGTACAGGCTGCCGTTCGGAGATTTTAGGATAATATGGATAATCCACCCAGCTTGGAATGAAGCTAGGTACGAAAAATCTTTTCACCGCGCAACGAACTTGAAAATTATTTATTCATATCCAATTTTATTCATGTTTCTGATATGACACCAATTTAAATTTCAGTTGAGTTTCAAATATAATAAAGTACCTACGAGAATCATGCAGTTCATAAATTATTACCTCGCTTACATTACTTATTTGATTTCTCGTGTTATTCTAATACAAAAATGCTTTTTGTACCAAATCCATAAAATATCCTACTAATATTATAAACGCGGATGTTTGGATGTTTAGATGTTTGGATATTTGTTACTCAATCATGCAAAAACGGCTGAATGGATTGAGATGAATTTTGGTATACATAATAGTGTAAAGCCTGGATTGACATACAGAATACCTACTATCCCGGGAATCATCCCCTAAGGGGCGAAGTGGGGGGCGAAAGTTTGTATGGAGTTATGATATAAACGAGTTCCACGCGGACGAAGTCGCGGGCAGAAGCTAGTAAAAATATAAATGAATTAGATAGATAACGGTGAACCATTAGACAATTTTAATTATTTGTGATGGTGGTTTGATGTCATTGAATTTTGCAGTAATCCTTGATTTAATAATTTAGATAGGTTTTGATGAATTAAATATGATTCATCATGGCGGCATGCAGCTCATTTGAAGCACTTACTGCTTAAATAACTCATAAAACAACAAAAATAACATAACCGAATCCTTTTCATGAACTGCCCAACTATCACAAAGATATTGAACTCCGGAGCTTCGCTAAACGTTATCTACTTATTATACTCATTTTTTATTCCTTCGGTTCTGAGCATTTATTACGTCTTATTGCTCGTGGAGAGCTTGGGGCCGTGCGGGGCAGCGTAGTCAACAAGAGGTTATTATGTTGAGACTAGCGAAAAATGAGCGAAAAGACTACATCCCTCTTTGTTGTCTTTCGCAAAAAGTTTCTTAAGTCCTATAATATAATTCTACCGAGTGAAATTTACTTTAAACTTTAAAATCTATGCTGATCTTCTATATTGCACGTTGGTAATCTTCATACGAGTTGGATGAGGATCCACTCCCACTACACGTAAAAAATAATTCCGCCAGCCCAAATGGACGCAAATTAAAAAATCAATATGGAAAATATGAATTGTTTAAAAGCATTGTTCGACAAAAAAGAATCCTCCGTGTTATGGCGTAATGCGTATAAAGGTACATTTGTAGCGGATTTATGGAGAAGGCCTCGGTTGGTTTATGATGACAATGCCGCCGCGAACGCCCGGGAGCACCACCTCATTTCCTCGCTGAAAGTTATAAAAAACATATTGAAAATGAGATTCCCGCAGTGGAAGACCTAGCGAATGTTATCTTGTTTTGTGATTTGCCTGTTTTTATATACGCTCCCGGGAAATAAACGTATTTTAGAGAAAGGGTCGCTTTGGATTCCAAAGTTTTTTCCGATACTTTTGCATGCGTTTGGTTTCGCTATATCAAGACAGTTTATGGGTGACCAGTGAAACAGAGTAACTGCGCAAGTAAAAAAAAATACGGGGTTTTACTAACTAGTTTTCAACTCAGTGGTCTATTTGCGTGATATTGAGCTTTAAAGCCCTCGAGGCAATTGTTCTCCCCCTACCGGCTAAATGGCTACTACCGGGAGTGTGGAAAAATTCGTGGCAGTAGTTCATATTATAATGATTTGAAAAGCAAAACTATCACGGTCAAGTAGATATTGATATTTATTTATCTCATAATATTACATTGCATTATAAACTACATTAATGTAAATTTATTTAGACATTACTAGTTACCGAGTAATAGTCGACCAACTTAAGAACGTACTTGGAAAGGCCAACTTTCGTTCAAATTCGGCCGACGCAACCGCACCATTTACTTGGCGCGTGCGTGTTGATGTCGATGTAACAAAGACAGACAGGTAACTACGGGAACCCTGCGCTGCTCGTGGCCCAACACGCACTTAGCCGGTTTTTCCTGAATGGAATTCCATATTCGGTACAAAATAAATAAATAAGATGTTTCCCAAAGGCGCCTCTACAGTCTACACATTCTGTATATTTCTTTAGATGTCAATACTCGCTATCGCTATCTTTGAAATATCTACGGCAAAAAAATTAATGAACTTTGCAATTTCTACGAGTGCCCATTGACTGTATAAACGACGAGATCCGTTCTGGAATAAATTATTTTCATTTCATTGAATTTCATTGAATACAGATTACTATTGATGTTCCATTTAGCGTCAAACGTCGCCTAATTGGCGGCACGACACTCGGCAATCAGACGAAGAACAAAGCTCCCGTTACGGGCGTTATCCGTATGAAAGCACACAAGTTGCTGTTACGTTGAGGGCCACTGTGTAGTTCAGGCAAAGATTGTCTTGTCAAGAGCCCGAGAGCCCAGTGCATCGCGACCCGCGGTAGAGGACGGACGCCCCACGTCGCGTCTACGTCGCCCCGCACACGTATCCGATACTCGAACAAAAAGTTTCCAAACTCATGTACTTTTTTTCCGAATGGCCAGCTCTAATATAATACGTTGATGTTCGACTTTGAGGACGGAAAATAGTGAACGTTAATGGATGTTATATTTATAAAGCTTTTCGGATACGGTTTTGAAAGATTTCTAATGAAAACGGAATGCCTATAATTATTATTTAACCGTAGTCTACTGTGCGAGGTAAGTTTTTAAGTCTTTTTAGATTTAATTGGCAAAATCTAGGGTTATTCACGACTTCATGTTCATTATTCAATTACAAAGAGTGATTGATGTTGCAATGTTTGTCGAGTTTTTGATAATTAATTTCCGCTTCAACTATTTTTTTTTGTTTAAACGTAGTTTGCTTGTGTAATTAATTGCTAATACTTCACTGATTCTTCGTTACTTTTATGCGTAGGAGGAAAATAACCGACTTTATTGACTTTCAATTTCAATTTTCCGGTCGTTGAAACAACGTTTGTCCTGAAGATTACTCAAGCCTTATAACATAGACCATCAGATTGCAAAAATACCAAGTAATTCTGATAAGCAAATATCCGAGCCCGATGGAAAATATACCATTACCCGCAGTTGGATTATTTCTATACGAAACCCTCAGTAATTCGTCTCCAATACTTCCAGGGCAAAGTCAGCATAACAAAGAGAATTACGACAATGACGTCTACATTGAACCCTCTTAATTTTCCTTTTGGGATCCTTTGTTTTATACAGAGGCCGTGGCTATTGTCGAAATCGCTTTATGTTTCCAGTTTGTCGAAGATGAAAGAGAAAAAATTATAAGTCATGGTGTAAACTCTTGGTCACTTAGCGACGTACACTGCTTCAGTATTTTAACTTTTTAGGGTTCCGTACCTCAAAAGGAAAAAAAAAACGGAACCCTTATAGGATCACTCGTGCTCGTCTGTCGTCTGTCCGTCTGTCACAGCCGATTTTCTCCGAAACTATTGGACCGATTGAGTTGAAATTTGTAACACATATGTAAATTGATGACTCAAAGAGGGACGCGTAAAGTAAATTAATGAATTCTGAACAAGGGGGCCACTTTTGGGGGGTAAACTGGAAAATAAAAATAAAAGTTTCGCAAACTGTATTGTGTGACATATCAAATGAAAAGGGTTGTTGTAAGCATCTCAGATATACTTTTTTATAATTTTAGCAAAAACAGATTTGAATTAATTTAGGAAATCAGACAAATTTTGACTATTCCCCCCCCTTATCTCAGAAACTACTAGGCTTAAAATTCTGAAAAAAATATGGAAAATATTTCCTTGCCTAAAGATTACAGGAAAACCTATAAGAAGTTTGAGTATTCAAAGTAACGGGAAAATTCTCAATATTTTACGGAACCCTCACCACGCGAGTTGAACTCGCACTTGTCCGGTTTTTTATATTGTACTCATAAGTAGATAGTATATTTAAATTGGATGCATAAGAATTATTTCAGTTTTACAGGCTTATTTTTTTCATAAACGTAACACGAAGTAGAACACATAAGCTTGAAATATTATGCCAGAATAATTCCAGAAACATTTTTGGCTTTAAACATTGGACTGAATATTGCGTTAATTGAACTATAAAATTTAAAATGAGTTTCTTGGTTTGTCTCATTGGGGTTTATCTCAGACCATAGAAAGGAAGGTTTTAAGTTGCAACTGTTGCACCAATAGCCATTTTAATTATGTATCAATGAATGTGCCTTAACACATTCAGCGCCCAGAATCGCTACGCTCGTAGCTATCCCGTAGTTTTCCCCGTATTTAGCGGAAAGCGACTACGGTGCGTAGGGACGCACATCTGTCGTCACGGGCCGGAAATGGGTTAAGTCTCGGAAAGAGCACATCCTTACTTTTTAGAGCTGTAAATAAAATGTAAGAAAATAGAAAATAAATCCACTAAATAACACGAACTAACATACCAACCTACCATCGTTTCTTACGGCATAACCTGGGTGGCACTTGAAGCCTCACCAAGTGTTGACTGATTACAACTCAAGTTAATGTACTCAGGAGCCACTTCATTACCTTGGTCAATAATTTCATCGGAGACAAGGGGCTCTACCGCTTACCTCTAAAATTTTAATCTATTATGAGGTGAACCTCAGGTGCTAGACAGGTTGAAATTTGACATATTGAGGTTTTATTGAAATATAAGACATGCACTTTCCATTCACAATGGGATTAAATGTGTTTTACCTGCTCGTTACAACGCGTTAGCTCGGACGCAGTATCAAGCGCACGAAATACATTGTAATCAAATCTAAATTAAATCATAATGCGTATAACCTAACTATGTCTCATGTCGATCCTTGCTGGTTTATGTAAAGGTTGGTCAAGTGCAAATCATACTCGATCGCCGACGGATAACACTTTCGCGCAGCTACGTGTGCTACGCTACACCCGTAGCAACATCTTACCGCTACGCTATCTAAAGTGAAAATCCTTCTGTAGACGTCGGGTGTCGGTCTTGCCAAGCAAGGCGGTGAACTCCGTGAGCGTGACACAATACACTCCCTTCCAATATTTCGTAGCGCTACGAGCATGGCCGCACGTAGCAATAATTACATTGGCGTAGAGGGTTGCTATCAAAGAAAGTGGTAAGCTGTTATTATACTGGCACAATACTGAGAAGCCAGAGTCACCAGAGCAGCCAGGGGGCCATATAACCCGAGGACCCGCTTATGAGTCTTCTCCAGTCGCATCAGAATCAGCAGGCTACGGGATCTGTTTGCATTCTGTTTGATTAAGCAAGTCGTACGCTTGTTTCCCATCGTCTTAGTATAAAAATAAACCCCCTATTAATGTGCACTGAAGACCAATAACGAATCATAATTTACTAGCTTCCGCCTGCGACTTCGTCTGCGTGAACTCGGGATGAAAATTATTCTATGTTTTAATCCAGGCTATAAACCATCTTCGTGCTAAATTTCATGCTAATCGGTTAAGCCGTTTAAGCGTGATTGAGTTACAAACATCCAAACCTCCAAACATCCAAACTTTCGCATTTATAATACTAGCTTCCGCCCGCGACTTCATCTGCGTGGACCCGGGATAAAAACTATCCTATACTTTAATCCAAGCTATAAACTATCTTCGTGCAAAATTTTATCCAAATCGGTTGTGCTGTTTAAGAGTGATTAAGTAACAAACATCTAAACATCCAAACTTTCGCATTTTTTAATTTAGTAGGATGTAGGATAGTCAATTAACAGTTTGACGTTTTATGTAGGTACAACATTTACCGGATGATTTATAGTTTTCCAGCCAACACTTTTGTAAAATATTCGGATTCCATATCTATTCTGCGTTAAACTTGTTACGTTTGCAAGCTACCGGCTCGTGACATCCAACATACGGACTGACAGTAGAGTGACAGGCAGGCTTCAGTGGAGCTTTTGCGAACCCTGAAAAATACATTACGTTCCGTAGCAAAGCCTAGCTAGTTGACCACATACCCGTTATTTAGCGATAACATGAAATAAATAAATAAATAAACATTATATACATTTAAATCATACACATTTAGGTCGCGGGAGTCCGCTGGATGCGGGTGGCGCAGGACCGGTCAATTTGGCACTCTCTGGGGGAGGCCTATGTCCAGCAGTGGATGTCTTTCGGCTGATATGATGATGATACATTTAAATTACCCTGTCCTGAAAGCTCGTGTGCAGTTCGAATAGTGGGTAGGGGTGTGGCGCCACTTCTGTCAGCTGTCAAATCTGACACTTTTTGAATCACGCTATCGAAGTTTCTAAAATCAGTTGCATACGAGTATATGTTAACTAAAAACCACGAATAATGATTATGCTAAATACCGAATACCAAATATTCGGCCGCCGAATAACATTTAGAATTAACAATAAAGTAGTAGGTACCTGTAATTCACGGGTGACAGGTTCCGATTATTTGAGGTACTTATTTGTTTTATTTGCGGGTAGGTCGTGCCACAACGCATTAATTGTTGGTTGTTGCATCAAATTGCGTTACATATATAGTGTGTAATATCTTATAAAAATATATTTTTTTGTAATATAAATTTGAAGTTGGTGTGTGACAACACTATTTTGTTGGTACAGCACTATTATAAAAAGTAAAGCTGTCATGTTATCTCTCGTTTTTAATAACATGGCGCGTTCGAAAAGTCCAGTCCACCTGATTTTTCCAAAAAGATAAAGTAAATAGCGATAGTGTAATTAGTAACGTTTAGTTAGAAAATCGGCAACCGGCTTTTTGCACAAGAAACCGGCATTTGTTTCTTGTGTTGTTTTTGATGTTCATCAGCAAAATGTCTTCACACATTATGATGGCACTAATTGAATAGCTGACCGGAAGAGAAAACTTTCCTACGTGAAAATTTGCGTTTTAAACTTATATCTGGAAATGTAGATGACAAACTAGGCACGAAAGCGGAATCTAAAATTATTTCACTAGTTCATCTCATCAACTACGCACATGTTCAAGAAGCTAAAAGTACAAAAGAAGTGTGGGATAACCTAGCAAAAGCTTTCGATGACAAGGGTTTGACACGCCGTGTTGGTCTATTGAGAGATCTGATGACCACAACGCTTGAAAGTAGTCACAGCATTGAAGACTACGTGAATAAAATAATGTCGACGGCGCAAACACTGGTCGTAATTACTCGCCGGTTTAACCGAGATGTATCAATTCTGTGAAGACTAAGCTTTTTCAAGATGTGAGGAATTCTGAGTCAACTGCGACGTATGTTCATAGAGGCAGATGAGAGGAGCCCAACCGCAGTTTGACAAACAAGCTCGGACAGATTTAACCTTTTGAACGCTTTCATATTTGAATGAAGTGATCACTCACACGCCAAGCACTGTAACTTGATGTATCGTTAAAAACCAATAAAACCAAATAAAAACAATTCATAACAGATTTTATTCATGATCAAAGTACACCTTCACTCCGACCTTTTTAGTGGTTGTTGGCGTGGTGGGCACGACACCACTCGACCACTTTAGTGGCTCTCGGCGCTCAAAAGGTTAATACGACAAGTAAAGGACCCAGGTGCTATATGTGTAACGAATATGGACATATAAGTAAATATTGACAGAATGAAAAAGAGAAAGTACAGAAGTCTAATTTATTTATTTTATGATCAACAAAGATGGCAAGATGGATACCATTAAGGTAGAATGTTCTTGGCAACCAAACTTCCTTCTGTCAGTCAAATTATAAATAATGGCTGTCAAGTTAAATTTGACAGTGAAGGTTGCAAGATTTTGAACAAAAACAATGAATATATAGCAAATGCCAAAATGATGAACCCTATGTACCGGCTCAATACAAACTGTGTACCAGCATACATATCTGAATCAAATAATAATAATGATTGTTATTTATGGCATCAAAGAATGGCAAACTTGAACTTTTAAGGATTGCCCAAACTGTCAGACACTGCAATGAAGGAGTGAAAATAAAAAAAATAAAGAGAAAGTGATATGCGTGTCATGCCTCGAAGGGAAACAGTCAAGAATTCCTTTTCCTTCTGGAGGGACACAAGCTCAAGCGAAATTGCAACTCATGCACTCTGATGTCTGTGGGCCAATGAAGGTGCCATCCCTGGGAAGAAGTCGCTATTTTGTGACGTTCATTGTATGAACCTGACAAATCTGGTTCAAAATTAACATAATGAACCAAGATCAAAACAGAAAACGGCCGAACAAGCTAACACCTATAAATATGTGTGAATTTTACTTTCAGAAGAAGCTCAACTTCACTTGGAAATCTTCCAGTTTGACATAAAGACTGAATACCGAACAGAAGTCGAATATTTGTGGCATTTGTATATAATTTGTACATTAGCGAGAGATAGAGGCGTTATTTGTCTGCTTTTCTCTGGTTTTCGTCGTTCGCGCTTGTTCTGTCACGTTAACACGTTCACGAACGTTACGTCCACAGGCGTAAATTGAGACCCTCGTGATACGACACTACGGCTGTGGCCGGTGATCTTCACCGCGACAAAACTGCCACTTCGTCACTACAATTCTTCCTAGTGCCGCAGCAAAAGCTTAAGGAGTCACCTCCATTTTGCATGAGGGGAATGACGCCTGCTGTGACACAATACACCTGTAGACGTTACGGCTGTGGCCGTGCTGCCAGAAAAGGAGAGTTTGAGTTTGTAACAAATTATAAATAATATAGACGAAACAGCGGCGGCACAATATTTGACTAAACAGTGATGTGGCAGTACGTCCATGGCCGGAGATTTTTTTTTTTTAATTGTGTATGTGTCACATCACACGATTTTCAGAATGGTGTTGTGTCCGTGAACGTGTTAAGCTTGTCCGCCGTAGAAGCGAGTGTGTGCGAGAAATATAAAACAATCGCCTAGCTACTTGACCCTGTTCCTTACTATAACATCACAGCACAGATAAACTACCCATCTATTTTGGAAGGAGGTGGATAGTGTGAGGTATTTCGCGCGCAGTCTTGTGCTAGCCGTGCCGGTTCCGTAAATTCATAACCTACACGATTGACACGGAGACTGTGACGTCACGATCACAGATGTCATGACGGAAAGCGTTTTCAGCGTTCTTGAATACAGATAATAGTACATTGTTTAACGAGGGGCGTAAGTGGAATATTGCCAACGAGAGTCTATCAGAAGCCCGACGCCGAAGGCGGAGGGCTTTTGATGACTCGAGTTTGCAATATTCTTACGCCCGTGTTATACACAATGTTTTTCATCACATTTGCGAGGAAATAAATAACAACAAAAGACAGAAAAATGTAAGTTTCATACAGCAGCACCAATCAAAAATTGTCAACTTCACTTCCAGATCAGTGCTAGTAGAGCGCGCAGTTCAATATTTCAACCAATCACAGAGCAGTATTCTTGTGGGGCGGGGCGTCTTGACCAACTAGATTTTTTTATTCAACCAATCACACAGCAACCAGATTTGCTTAAGCCAATCAGAGGGTTTTATTATTTTAAAACTAAACTTAACAGCCCGTGGGAGGTAAAACGGCTATAACTGCTCTGCACACTCGCAAGTAATAACGCCATTGACGAGCAAGTGTGATGAAAAAATTATATTTTAATATTTTGTTTTCACAGCATTTAACTATTTTGGCTCTTTTGGCCATAAATCATCATCTATTCTATATTTACATAAGTCCACTAGCTAATTCCAATGCAGTACATGAAATATAGAAAGTTATAATATAAGATATTCCACTTTAGCTGTTGGTAAATTTACTATTAGTCGATACCGAATGTTAGAGGTCACCTGCGACGAATGCAGGTGCAGTGAGGTAAATATCAACAATGGCAATAATTGATGACTCTGAGCCGAGGTCTACTTGACCTGAATTTGATTCATTGATATGATGTGATGAAATTTATTGCATGTACTAGTTGTAATAAATTGAAATTGCTCTCGTAGAAGCGAGCGAGAGTGAAAAAAGTGGAAACACCCAAAAATTCCAACGTGTCATTTGTCCAAAAGCATCGATATTCCGTTTTTTTTTGAAGCCATTTTCTGCTAAACGAAAAAATTCACGGAGAAAATTTAATATAACATAAAAAGGTAAGGTACTACTATCTACAGCATCGCTGGCGGGCAAAAGGAAAACGTTGCGAATCCAGAGAGCCTCAGGGGCTGCCGAACGAAATATCGGTGCACTGGGTACACAAAAGGAACACTGACTAGTGTTAAGTTTCATGAGACCTGGAAGCAACAACAAAAAAGTAGAGAAGAAAGGACACCACTTTCAACCACAAGGGAAAAACTCACACTTGGCCGTAGTCACCTCCAGCCTCAAGTCGCTCAAGCGTGGCAGCAAGACAAGCTACACTTCTCACTTCTTCTGGTTTGTCACCAATGGTGCCGTCATCAAGTACCAGATGTTGAAAGGAGACTTCAGCTTGGCGATAATCTTATGAATAGCCAGGCTGAAAGTGAGAGGGCCTACTCGGTCTCTCTGCTGAATACATACTTAAGATAAGATGAGATCTGATCCATGAAAGATGGTTTGAGAAAGGATAGAACGAAACGACATGGTGAAAGAAAGGATAGAACGCTGGAATATTCTCCTTAAATTCGTTCAATTAGACATCCCATTTCCAATGAGTTAAGAGCGGCTTTGAAATCTAATTTGAGAATAACGCATCCGAAGCAAAATAACGCACATCATTTGTATGCAGGCAGTTTTGAAACTCAAATGAGGTTCAAATTAAATCTTATTTGAAAATAACGAATCCGAAGCAAAATAACGCACAGCATGTATGCTAACTCAAACGAGCCTCAAATCCCAGCTTTGCTGATGTGACTGAAGGTGAGAGCTAATCACCATCCAGCACGGCTCTCAAGCTTGGCCTAGAGTCGACGCAAAGTGCTCCCTATGGCTATTGGTTTTACTACTCCGTCCTTCGTATCTGAGGATTTAACTTCCTACTATTTAAGAAATAAATTGGACCGTTTGGCCAGGACCTCCATCAAGCGTACCCCACTGTCTCTTGCCGTACTTGAAGTCAACTTTTTCGCATGGGCCAGATGAATGCCATCTAATTTCCCTGCTGACCCGCTGTGGGATGAATTGACAACCATAGGCACATCCTGGACTTTAACCGATAAGGCAAAGACGCCGTGATCTGGTTCCGATGGGAAACAGAGAGGACGGGACGGAATCGCCGGCTTCAACTGCAATACTGCAAAAGTGTCTGGCCGCATGGAGCGATTGTGTCCTCGCTCAAAAGCAATCGGACCGTTCCCCTCACACATGAACGGTAGCCTCAATCGTTCTGGTAAGCGACCGCAACCGGAAGGTTGCCGTACAATCATCGAATGATGTATATGAGAAGGCATCTATGATTGCCTTTTCTTCGAAGTAAGTGATCTTGTACCCGACGATTCAGGAGCTGTCGAGGTTATTATGAAAAGTGTAGAGGAGAGAGAGTAGTAACTATTAATTATGCCGCACAACTTATTGCGGCGTTTTAGTTACCAAATTGTTTCCCATTCAACGGATGGATTAATATTGTATTAAAGTAAAACAAAACCGCCACACCTAAAACAAAAGACGAAAACTGTGATCGTGGTAGATCATATATACGAAAAGATTTAACCAAAACAGTCTCACACAAATCTGTCCTCGTAGAAAATGTAAAATCGGCCATTGGTACCGGATTTCCGTTTAAGAGTAATTCTACGTGCCGTATTTTATGGCCTGCAGAACCCTAAAAAGTTGGCAGAGTTTACTGCGGGCAGAATTGTGGAGTTCGACAAAACATCCGCCTGTCTGACCGTGCCGGAACAACCTTGGATTTATTTGACCACATCGCGCGGGCTCTTCCACCGTTCAATGGTATGTAACAAAATTATTTTGCGACTACATTATGATTTTTTTAAGCGAAAAAATGCCATCAGTAAAAACAATACATTTTATAAATACATTTTTTTAAACAGATCGGGGAGATATTCAATGATCACTGTATAAGGTACCTAGTTACTCGATTTGTGAATATTAACGGTTGTTAGATATATTATATATTCTTTAATAAAACTTTCAAAAGTGATGGCATTATTAGAAAGGTGTCTGAAACTTACGTATGTACGTGTAGGTATGATTTGTATCTTACGAGTATGCATCTAAAAGTAGAATGGTTCTTATATCCAGGTAATCACGTAACTTTTTCCATGATCATAATTATGTTCGTTTTTGAAATTTGCGCGATTACCGTGCAATATTGTCGCATATTTACTGTACAATAACAATAACTGACATTGGTAATCAAATTAAATCGTCTTAAGAGTTCAGTTTTGGAAGTTCCATTGAAGCATTAGTTGGTACGTTCTCGATTCCACTAGCGCGTAGCATAATGTGTGAGAGCGCGACGCACTACTTATATAAATGGTTAGGGGTAAGACCACCATAACTAAAAAGCAAAAAAGTGATACGATTGTTTTTCTTTTTTATTTACGTCTACTTTCCAATTTAATAAAATACCCTCGTGCCTAGTGGAACTGAGGTCCTTGGCAGTTGAAAATACCTTATGTGACAAGAGATTGTACCGTGAAACAGGCATAGCCTAGTGTTAGCCTAATTACTGGATGTTAAAAGGAATGAATTTAATCATACGACAATTGTTACGAATAAAGAATATCCAATCAGTTACTTATTTTGATATCGAACCTAGTTGCTATGTAGATTTGATATTATTAGTTGGTCGGAAAAGTAGTTCATTCAAAAAGCAACTCTATCGACCAACGAATAGGTTTTCAATCACAATAATGGAGTCAGAAATATTATATTAACAAATAAACGGAACGTATTCACACGCATTTTGAGCGCCAGCCAATCACAGCGTAGCCCGCCATTGTAGCCGCGAGTATCGACCAATCACAGAGCATAGAGGAATATATAATTGTCGAAGTTCTCAAAAAGCAAAATATAGACGAATAGGATAGAATTTATGAAAAGGACAGACATCTTAGAAATCATAAAAAGTATGGCGGCATAAATAGGGAGGCGAGATTAGGAGCGGGGCTTTTTGCATTTGATACTCGGACTGATTGGGTCTCCTGGCTGTGACTTTAAAGTTTATTTAGTGGGTGTTTTGTTCTATAAATTAGTGTTTTGTTGTTGGGAATCGCTTTAAAAATTAGTGTTTATTTTTGTGGGGCTTTTAACAGGCCTAGGAATGTGACTTGTCATTGTGGAGAGAAATAATTCCATAATGTAGAGTTATGGTACTAGGTACTGGAATAGTGTTTCGAGTAGTTTAATATTTTTACTATCACATAAGCCAGATCCCAGTCTAGGTAAACACCATAAACAGTTTGCCTAACACCTTGATCTCACCCAACGGTGCCAAACGAGGTTAAGGTGGAGTTTGAGTGCGTGATCAGATTAGAAGGGTGGATCTGATGTCTCTTTTTTATCGACCAAGAGGCAGCCAAAACATCCGGACGTTGCTCGAGATTCCTCAGCGCTCTAAGGCATGGCCAGTACTTGGCATAGAGGGATACCTCGCTTGCCGAAGTCCTGTTGTACTCGAGAAGCGGGCAGTATTAAATACACATATATATAACCTCTATAAACATAATAGGGCGTCATACTCTCCGTCACCCTTTAGTCTTCGGACGCGGAGGGGGGTGACAAATACACAGGCTGTCAGGTTGCCATACATCAGTTTAGCCGGCTGAATTAATTACAGATAGAATAGGGCATACATTCTCATCTTTTAAACTGAGGTAAGGTTTAAAAATGAGCAGATTAGGGAAATATCGGGATAGGATAGGGTAGAATCATACACACATTAGGGGAAGATAGGTTTAGGGGTGGTAGGACGACAGGGTTAATTTTATTCGTCATGAGTGGATAAATTTATGATTGGTCATATCTTAAAAGAGAAGTGTAGAGTTTGTGCGGTTGAGTGTGGTATTCTTACGTGGTAACGTAATTTCACCTTTATTTTCATTGACTAAGGAAACAGTTTCGTTTCGGAGAAGGAAACAAAACTGTTATAGGGACCAGTGATAGGCTGAGCAAGTCACTGTTGATCGTAGTTACGGGCAGAATAATACCCATATAACTACTAGCTATTTCATACATAATTATCTTAAGAATATTGCACATTCAACTACAGTAAATTCGATATTTCTAGTGATCATAAAATAAAGTTATCGGAGCGGCGTTATAATATATAAGGCTTAGGTAAATAAATTGCTTATATAATTACATTTTTACGCAGTAATATTAAAAAGAGAAGTCTGATAAGTTTGTTTCGGTATTTTCTTCTTACTCAGACCGTTAAGTACGAAATACTGGTAGATTCGTTCGTAGAGTCTTAAACTCATTAGGTAACTAGGTAGGTAAAGTTGGTTAGGCCATTCTATCCCCATCCGAAGCAAGAGAGTAGCATGTGTGAGTAAAGATTACTACACAACCCGTCGTTTAGAACTTTATTCTAAAATATGAGTACATAGGTTAGTAAGAATGCTATAAATATAAAAATGGATATTATGATATAAAATCCAAAAGCTACGATCTTGCTTACACGAATGGATAATAGTTCGGTAGGGGACTTTCACAAAAACAATAAAAATATTTTAATATTCATACAATTAAGTTTCATATTTTGTTGGTCTAGGTCTCAGTAGGACGCAGTAGGGCTAGGAATAGAAGAGTCTGAATCCAGATTTGCTACACATTAAAGACTTAGGGTTATTCGGTTCACAACGTATTAGACGATCATTTGGCCAATTAGTTAATTAATTAGTTATTATTAAGTGATTAAAATCGTTAATTCGGTTAATTAGTGATAGGTAAAGGGGTTTGAATTGGGGAGGGTACATTTTGGTTGACCGTGACCATAGGATCTTCATATATTTACTAGTATAAAGTAGCCTTATGGCTACATTTTGCTGTCTGTAAGATGGAGTGTGTGCAATATCTGGATCTAGACTCTTCTCGTTAGTAAGTCAAACCAACAAATATTATCATTTATTGTTAGGAACATAGGTGTTGTTTATGATATTTAATGCCATTAAAATATTAGTGAGGGTTTTCTTGAGTGACATGGGTGTCCATGGGTTGCGCTTGCTTCATTCATTCATTAACATCAGGACCGGACCTTATGTATCATTGCCATGACATAGCAAAAATTTAATTTTCATTTTTCTGCCATTATGTTTTGCATCTGGAAATAAAATGAAAATAACATGTTAATGAAAAATGTCTGTCTACTTACATAATAGTACTTTTAGAATAATATCTATAAGAATGCAGTGCAGTTCTGTAGAATTGGGGGCGCAGTTCTGTATTGTATGAAATGAATGTGAACAATTTCCAGTTAATAACTTTTAATAGAATGTTGAGGAATGTTTTTGTAAGGTTAGACATTTATAAATAGGACAAAAAAAAAAAAGCCATACAAATAAATAAAAGAATAAAAATCATCGCTTCGGGAAAACTGTCTAGTTCTAACTGTCATGACCATGCCTGATCAGACATGTAGGCAGTACATTTGCTTGCCAGCATCAAGAATAATAGAAATGAAACACTATGTTACTACATAGTAAGATATTGAGATCATAGTCACAAATATTTCATAAAAACAGAGATATAATAAATTATTCATTACCTAAGGAACTGCTCAGCTGTTTAGTATCGCATTCATTTTGTCCGCATCTGCATTGGTTTTGCATCAAGCAGCGGTCATATTGCCAAATTTGCCATTAGATGAATCCAAGATGTGATCGTTTTGTAAGACATTGTTTCGACAGGATCTGTGGAAAAGTTATCTTATTATTAGACCTTTTATCAATGATAAGAATAGTGAGTCGCTAGCCTAGAAATAGTGATAGGTGATACCTAGATTATTGATACATATGACTATTAGTCATGTAATTGCTTAAGGCACATACTTTTAGGTTATTTGGTTGTAATGCGAATATCATCCGAGGATTGTAAGGAGATACGAGTAGTTTCATTCATAGGGAAAGTTGCTATATAACTATGAAACATTGTGGGTTTTGACAAAAGGATTTAAGTAAGTCGCTTACCTTATGGACGATGTAGATAAATGCTATGCATCATGTATCACGTATCGCATATGTGACAGTCGCGTTCGTTGAACAATTGGTCCATTGTAGGGTTTTGCGTCGGTTTGTTCAATCAAACATAGCGTGATTTCACGTGTATACTTATTTATAGTTAATGAGTACGAAGAGAAACTGCAAAATAAACTAGCGTCTCAGTAGCGTTCTGTCAAAACAAAACCGCCGTCCGTTAAGATTTTATGCACAAAGTAGTGCAATACCATGATTGTAAAGGGGCCTTTAAATGACATGTCAATTAATTTATAGTATTAAAAAAAAAGGTACTTTTAGTAACCAAATAAATGAAATTAATTTTAAATTTAGAAAAATTTAGTGTGTTATTAATTACTCAGTTCATTCAATGGCTTGAACGTGTATGGAGGTTTTAAATGGATCATGGCGACATCTATGTCAACACATTTGCAACTTATTGATTTGCAAATATCGGCTTCGATTTTTATTAGTCTTGTTTTAAAGATTCTTTTATACTTACAATGCCGCAACATGCATTTATGGGTAAAGGAGAGTGGTTAGCTAATTATTAAGGGGTCTATGACGCCATTACTTCATTATAAGAGCATACAGATAGCTTTGTTTTGAGGGATGCAAAGAGATAACTAGAAATTTGTAAGAATGAAGGCATAATCAAGGATAAAGACTTTATGCAAAGTATTCTATGTTCTGGTTCGAACCCAGACGAAATAAGGCTTACTAACAATGACAGAACGAGGAAATGAGGAAAGGCAAAGGCGAAGTAAATTTTATTATCATACAGAAGTCTGATAGCATGCATACATTAGTACATTATTCACAGGCTTATATTTTATTAATTAAAATGACTAAGAATAACAAACATACGTTATATAAGTGAAATTTTATCAAGAGCTTGCATCTCATAATTCAAAAATCACAGCCATTTGAAAAACTCATTATGTTATAGGTCTAAAAAAAAAGTTTGGTTAAAATATTTTAGTATAAAGTTAACTGTTTAACAATTACTAGTACATGATATAGTTTGTAACCTCATTATGAATTACAGTTATTTTAGAATTATATTTATAGGAAGACACTAATATCACACAAGCCTAAAATACAATATGAAGAGCAGAGGTTTAGATTAACAAGCAGAAAAGGAAAACTGAAATTTTGTTATCAGAGGCTGACTGGAATAGTTAATACATAGCTTCAACAATTCTATTTGCTAAGACAGGTTCAAATAGTTCCATGAGATTGGATATTTTAGAAGAAGCCTATCAAAACCCTGAAGGAATATAAGTCACACAGAGAGTGCAAGTCAAGCATTGCTTTAAGTAAAGAAAAGGTCGCCGAAGCGAGTCTTCTTGAAGGATCTCATGAAAATAGATGACAATTATCTTGTTGAACCGGTGCGGGATGATGTTCTTTTTCACATGCTGGTTCAAGAGCTTCACGGGTGTATGGTAGACGTTTCATCACGGTGTCGTGCAGGCGTTTCTGAAAAACATAGATATAGATATTACTTTACGTATAATAAAATAAGCTTTAACAAAAGGTATTGAAATTGTAAACTATGAGATCATTTGGAATCATAAGTACTTTCTTGTAGGTAATTTTATTATCCATTCAGAAAACGATTAGGATCATCATCATCATCAAAAATCTTTAGAAAAGATAATGAAATTTAGTGTTTAATTATTTCCTCAGCATCATAATCAACTATACACAGAAACAGTAAGAATATATGTATACCGATTAGTTTGTTCTATATAAATAGTTTACTGACCTTAACAACATAGCAGTAAGTTCAGCTTTACAATAACATAAAAGTCATTTAGTTGAGACGGAGTGTGAATTGTTTGCCAGGGCCATTTCCAGTTCACTATATCTTCATGGTAGGGCTTCGTTAGAGGACTCTCAGGATGTCTGCATGGTTAAATTATAGTCAGCTTCTGGAAACAGAGAACACAAGAAGCCAATTATTTAGTTGACAGCATAAGAATGTAAAATAACTGAAGAAATAATAAGTGGCTACTTAGTACTATATAACAAAAGAAAAAAAACCAGATTACTATGGCTGAGATAATGTGCTTACATGGGCGAATTTTGTTGATATTGTGCGCTTTTGCTCACAGACATTTGTCAGGCACTGCAGTTTTACATTATAATTATTTACGGGAGCTTATATAATAGGAATCCATATTAGTGCGCCGATTGGGTAGGAACAATGTAACATACATGAAAGGACGCCTTTGCCAGCGATGGGACATATATAGATTGATTTATTATTGAACCAAAGTTCATTCACACACATACCTACAGATGAGAGAAAACAATGATGTCCTGCGTATAACAATGATGCCCTGAGTTTTGTTGGGCATATGAGGAGCCAGGCATTTACTGATGTCGATACCATGTCGACATATACAGGACTTTATTAACAATTTAATGAGATGAAAAGTACGCCGAACAGATGCAGATCTTGCTCAAGTTACGAAACGCACAGAGTTGTTTAATTACATCAATGATAACATTATGAAGAAATAATACATATAATTACCTTTTATATTACATCACATTAGAAGAACGGCAAAGTCAAGTGAATAATCCAACAAGCCGGGCATTATGGCAGTGTCAGCATCTTGCTTCTTTCAAACAACTGAAAATTGAAACAAATAGAAGATTAATGTCAAGCGGGAACATCAAGAGCATTAGGTTATATTTATGATAGCAGATACAAGATATTATTTTTAGTAAAATAAAAATATATTTTGACAATTCGGACGCTTAGCAAAATATTCACACTAAAAATTTAATTGAAATGATAGAATGATTTAAGATATATTATATATACATCTATGGGTCTACCATATGTACTTACAATTAGAATCATCCACATGTTTCATTGGAAAGAAATATGTCAGTTTTGACTGGAACCAGTAGCGTCAGAAGCAGATTTCTCTTGGGCATTTTCGAACAATATAACCAGTTTCATTGTCAAGTCGTCGATTGAAAAAGCAAGATCGCCATTATATTCCTGAGGACCATGAGAAGAAATGATGACATACATAACGGAAAAGCGAAAAGAAACATTATACTTATTTTCAAGAGCGGATTGAATCAGGATGAATAAACATTTCATACAGGAATAGTCAAGGGTTATATTACAATATGTTAATTACAGTTTACTTAGTTATTAATTATCAGTAACAAAAGAACTTAGTCTAAAATAGGGAAAACCATTTCGTAGGTTATAATTAGTAAATAAATACAGCAATCACTAAAGTTGGATCTTATGGAACTATTTCCCATAACATTGACAGGTTTCATGGCACCTTAACGTTTAAATAAGAACACTAAGTTCGGCGTGGTGAAGTTTGACTATAATAATGCAATGTGAAGGAACATAGATTGTACATACCTTAGAGAAAAATCATCCATATATGTAGCAAATAGCAGTTTTATATTGCTGTATTTGTTTCGTTTGACACGCACTTCGAAGATTAAGTTACTAGATCGATTATAGAAGGCTGAACCACGACACACGGCGTTTAGCGTTGACATTTGACAAGTTGACATTTTGACCACGTTGACAGTAGTTTGACAGCGACACGACGCGTCAGAAAAAAAAACGAACTGAAAATCATAGACTTTATAGAAGGAACTACGTAAAAATTGTAAATAATTTGTGTAACTAGGTTGTTTATTTTAGGTTTAGTTTAGTATAAACATTAATGTTTTGGTCGTTCTGTTTAAATAAATATAATTTCGTAAAAAGGTCCATAGACAATATTCACATAAATTAAAGAAATTATTTTTGTAGAATCATACTTTTATATTATTTATTAATTAAAGATTATAATTTTCATTAGTTAAACAGCTAATCAATAAATAATGCCACCGTAGTAGTATCTTAACTTAAAAATATCTATTCGGCAATAGATCTCAGTATATCGATTATCTATGGTCAACATAAAAATTATTTTATGCAACGATAGATGGCGCAAGCGGTCACAGACTGACAATAAATTCTAACCCACGAACCAATTGATAATTACCCTATTCTACAATAGATGGCGGAGTGATGCAGTTTATTACTTATAACATACAATAGTTAATGCTAAACTTGTGTTTATAGCAAAGTAGCTGAGAATATTAATTTAAACTATTACAAAAAAAAGAGAGGCAAGACAAAGAGAACTTATTGTTTTAATGGAAAATTCATATTTGTGAATGAATAATGCAGTCAGACAGTAAGGAAGCATGTTAATGGATTTACTAGCAATTACAAGAGGTTATGAATTTCCGAACGAAGCAAACTTTACGTCAAAGTGACAACAAGGATGACAGGGGAAGTGGTCAGTAAAATTCAAGGAATAGTGAGAGGGAACTTTGTTTTTGCTAATGAATTTCTGTTTTTGGGACGAAATTAGTGAATAATCATATTCTTTTTCAAACAAAGTATCACTCAGGAACAATAAATTGTGTGATAGTGACAGTGTGTCAAACGGAATCAGTGTGTAAATGATATAATTTTGGTTATAAATTTGTTAAGAGTGTTAGTGGTTTTGTTGTGCTACTAAAGTTTTAGGGAAACTTATTCCATACAATACGAGCTTGGAACAAGTAAACTGTATGATGTTCTATCATGTTTCTGGAGACATGTAAGTTTAATTATACATTTCGTATCTAGTATAGTGCTATTCTATAGGAAAAAAAAAAAAACCAATCCTATGTGAAATTGGTAGTAGTTCAATGACACTGAATATGTTCTATGTGAAGGGATTGTAGATGGTAGAACATATCTTAAGAGTATAAATTATAATATGTACATAAAACAACAATATAGACATATATAGAAATGAAAGAGTATACCTCATTATTTATGACAGTTGGACTGTGACAAGACCAACCATCAATAATTAATTTATATTTAATGTATAGTGGAGTAGTTGTGATTATTTTTCATTGCAAAGTAAATAAACAAATTATTATGTAGTAATGAGCTATTTACTTTAAATAGACAGGGTGATTATAACCAGCTGCCTCGAAAGGAGGGTTACGTTTTTCAAGTGGATACTTTGTATGTAGTATGTTACAAATTCAGTGGGAATTCTATTTCGCAGGCTGTAGTCTGGACGGGTTCATGAGTTTTGGCATGTGGGATTGGGTTCTTTAGCTGTGGGGGCGGCTTAGGATATCAGACTTAAATATATAAAAGAGAACAGAAGCGGGTTTAAGGAAAATTTATAATTTTCTTCATATTTGGTAGTTTACAAAATTACATATATAAATATAATTTCATATTTTTAAAATTGCGTTTAGAAATGTTAATAGATACTAGGTTGCAGGATGAGGGCTAAATAATGTCATATGTACATTATATATTGTTTTCTAAATGTAATTATATTCTTTATCATTTGTTGAAACAAAATTTACAGTATGTAATTCAATCGATATATTGCAGATATATAGCAGTCATTCTGAGATTTAAACAAAGTATTTTAGGAATAAGGTTATATAAGATGTTTTAGGTATTTTGGTATACATCCGCTTTGATATTACAAGGAGACAAATTTGATACAGTGCATTGTGATGCTTGGCTTGTGGAACAAGTGGTGCTAATGAAAAAAAAATAGAATAAAAGCAGTGGGAATGCGTTAATTATTCAAGTTCGTGAACTTTTTGATATCTAGTTAAAAATTATTGCCTAAATTAAAAGCAATGAACAGAAATAGACTCAAATTATTAATATTATTTACCATTAGTACGATTTCTTTTGACATTCAGTAGTGGGGCGAGTAGATATATTGGCCTTACATTTTGCTTTAATAAAATAAAAAGGGGCAGTAAATTGAAATATAATGAAAAACAGGTCACTCAGGTATTTAAGGTCGGAAATCGCTTTTGAATGAATTCGCGGTTCCTAGTCATGAACACAAACGTTGCCAGAGCGTTTAACACTATGGGCCCGCGCCCAAAGCAATAAATTGATTGTATAAAATAGACTAAGGAAGATAGAGTTATTTTTCTAATGACTACATGTCAAGGACATTGGCCGATTGTAGCAACCGAATGAAAAAGCGAATGAGGAAGGGTGCATATATGTATACTGAGTCATATACCGAGAGAAGACGAATGAAAAATGAATTATGGAATTTGTGTGAAGATTTGAAGGATGTTTTGTGAAAAAGGGTTGTTACAAGGGGACACTTGTTGGAATGTAGTCAACCTAGATTTGTTGGTTTTTGGGGGAACATAAAAAAAAAAAAAAAAACAAATTAGCCAGTAAAATGTTATCCGTAGGTTAAAATCGTTTTACGATTCGTCTCATTTTAATAAGAGAACTTTTACTGACTACAACTGCACAGAAGCTAATGCTAACGTAATAACGTATGGGTATACACACCACGGGTTTGAAGAAGGATATTTGACATCAAATTGTATCAAAAATGGGTTGTCAACGAACATTCATTTTTGAAATGTGAAGTAAGAAATTTTAACTTTAATGAATATTTTTATTTGAACTTTGGTATATTGCTAAGGAGTTACAATATTAGGAAAAAGGTACAGTGGATTATTTGAAAAAAAGGAGGTACTTTTAATGCAAGTGGAGGCATAAATATTGTAGTGGTCACTCAGGGACTATTACAAAAAAGGCACATACATATACATATGTTCATCAGGAATAGTTTTGTAGAGTATTATACAAACTTAGACAATTATTAACAATTATCATGGTCGTATTTTTTAATTTTAATGTTCAAATATCTGATTCAAACTTGTGACACGCTCCAAGAAAACTTGATTGAAATAGTGTTATACTTGTGAGAGTTTTTCTCTGGTTTATATGGAGAGTTTTTGTGGGATCATTCATATCCGAGCAATGTGGGTCGAGTCGGAGGATGCCCAGCCAGGTCCAAAGATTCAGTTTGATTCTACCAAAACAGATCATTAGGGTCTATCAGCCTCACAACCTGGTACTTCGGGCAAATTGGAGAGAGACTTTCGTGGGTTTTGTTACTTTTCTTTTTCGAACCACTAACAATCAAGGAATATTGGTCAAAAACATAACACACTATTAGTTTCGTACACGGAAGGGGGGAAATGGGGGGGAGAAATGACTAGGTAACACCGACAAATCTAGGAGTTAGGGAAAAATAATAATAATATTAAAAATATATATATAGGAGTTCGAGAATTCTCGTGAATAACTAAAGTCATCCACTGCGTATTTCTCGTGGGGGCGTATGTACCGTGAAACAGGCATAGCCTAGTGTTAGCCTAATTACTGGATGTTAAAAGGAATGAATTTAATCATACGACAATTGTTACGAATAAAGAATATCCAATCAGTTACTTATTTTGATATCGAACCTAGTTGCTATGTAGATTTGATATTATTAGTTGGTCGGAAAAGTAGTTCATTCAAAAAGCAACTCTATCGACCAACGAATAGGTTTTCAATCACAATAATGGAGTCAGAAATATTATATTAACAAATAAACGGAACGTATTCACACGCATTTTGAGCGCCAGCCAATCACAGCGTAGCCCGCCATTGTAGCCGCGAGTATCGACCAATCACAGAGCATAGAGGAATATATAATTGTCGAAGTTCTCAAAAAGCAAAATATAGACGAATAGGATAGAATTTATGAAAAGGACAGACATCTTAGAAATCATAAAAAGTATGGCGGCATAAATAGGGAGGCGAGATTAGGAGCGGGGCTTTTTGCATTTGATACTCGGACTGATTGGGTCTCCTGGCTGTGACTTTAAAGTTTATTTAGTGGGTGTTTTGTTCTATAAATTAGTGTTTTGTTGTTGGGAATCGCTTTAAAAATTAGTGTTTATTTTTGTGGGGCTTTTAACAGGCCTAGGAATGTGACTTGTCATTGTGGAGAGAAATAATTCCATAATGTAGAGTTATGGTACTAGGTACTGGAATAGTGTTTCGAGTAGTTTAATATTTTTACTATCACATAAGCCAGATCCCAGTCTAGGTAAACACCATAAACAGTTTGCCTAACACCTTGATCTCACCCAACGGTGCCAAACGAGGTTAAGGTGGAGTTTGAGTGCGTGATCAGATTAGAAGGGTGGATCTGATGTCTCTTTTTTATCGACCAAGAGGCAGCCAAAACATCCGGACGTTGCTCGAGATTCCTCAGCGCTCTAAGGCATGGCCAGTACTTGGCATAGAGGGATACCTCGCTTGCCGAAGTCCTGTTGTACTCGAGAAGCGGGCAGTATTAAATACACATATATATAACCTCTATAAACATAATAGGGCGTCATACTCTCCGTCACCCTTTAGTCTTCGGACGCGGAGGGGGGTGACAAATACACAGGCTGTCAGGTTGCCATACATCAGTTTAGCCGGCTGAATTAATTACAGATAGAATAGGGCATACATTCTCATCTTTTAAACTGAGGTAAGGTTTAAAAATGAGCAGATTAGGGAAATATCGGGATAGGATAGGGTAGAATCATACACACATTAGGGGAAGATAGGTTTAGGGGTGGTAGGACGACAGGGTTAATTTTATTCGTCATGAGTGGATAAATTTATGATTGGTCATATCTTAAAAGAGAAGTGTAGAGTTTGTGCGGTTGAGTGTGGTATTCTTACGTGGTAACGTAATTTCACCTTTATTTTCATTGACTAAGGAAACAGTTTCGTTTCGGAGAAGGAAACAAAACTGTTATAGGGACCAGTGATAGGCTGAGCAAGTCACTGTTGATCGTAGTTACGGGCAGAATAATACCCATATAACTACTAGCTATTTCATACATAATTATCTTAAGAATATTGCACATTCAACTACAGTAAATTCGATATTTCTAGTGATCATAAAATAAAGTTATCGGAGCGGCGTTATAATATATAAGGCTTAGGTAAATAAATTGCTTATATAATTACATTTTTACGCAGTAATATTAAAAAGAGAAGTCTGATAAGTTTGTTTCGGTATTTTCTTCTTACTCAGACCGTTAAGTACGAAATACTGGTAGATTCGTTCGTAGAGTCTTAAACTCATTAGGTAACTAGGTAGGTAAAGTTGGTTAGGCCATTCTATCCCCATCCGAAGCAAGAGAGTAGCATGTGTGAGTAAAGATTACTACACAACCCGTCGTTTAGAACTTTATTCTAAAATATGAGTACATAGGTTAGTAAGAATGCTATAAATATAAAAATGGATATTATGATATAAAATCCAAAAGCTACGATCTTGCTTACACGAATGGATAATAGTTCGGTAGGGGACTTTCACAAAAACAATAAAAATATTTTAATATTCATACAATTAAGTTTCATATTTTGTTGGTCTAGGTCTCAGTAGGACGCAGTAGGGCTAGGAATAGAAGAGTCTGAATCCAGATTTGCTACACATTAAAGACTTAGGGTTATTCGGTTCACAACGTATTAGACGATCATTTGGCCAATTAGTTAATTAATTAGTTATTATTAAGTGATTAAAATCGTTAATTCGGTTAATTAGTGATAGGTAAAGGGGTTTGAATTGGGGAGGGTACAAGATGATCCAAAACACCTTGATTGTTTAATCCAAACAGCCTTTTATTCTATCAAATTCGATATTACAACCGTACGGTTTGATCGGTCTACTTCGACTGGGCGGTGGCCGCCTGTGCTTCCTACAACCATACGAAAACTAAAAAATATTAATATCAAATATGTGGCGTTGAGGAGTAACGCTAACACTTAGGACGCCTGTTCATTCGCATGAATTCGGAAACAGGGATTAAATTTAATATCACAATTACCTTTATTAAGCCCCAGATTTGGTTGCGCTACAAATGAATTAGTTAATTCCCGAACATCCAAGCCAGTATAGGCTTCGTAATGAGTTTGGTTGCTTATTTAACGAAAAATAAGACTGTATCCCTCAAAATGATGTCTAGCATGCTCGCAAATTTTAACTCGATACCTATGTTGTTCTCTTTCCCCGCAAACGTAAGATGTAAGATTGTCGACTAATATGTATTTATTATTAATAATACCCGTAAATAAAACGTAATGTTAGTCAGAACGTTTTTATCTGGTCCATCATAAGATTTTATTTTAAGGTACATAAATTTAAACAGTGTATCATTATTATATCAAGGTATTTCCATCTCAGTCCTCGAGTTCTGTATTTTGTAATCTTGAAGATTGCAATTCCATGGATCTCAAGATTCTCTCCTCCTTCTCCCGAACCGCGCAGGTACCGCAGAAACCGACTCAGTTATATGGTGGGTGTATAGCTTCTACATTCCGATTGCTAATTCAAGACCAAAAAATCTACCGTAGATCTGTAGCACTGTTATTCATAGGTAAGTTGATTGTATAGTTCTGAGAACAAAGAAACACTCAAGTCAGTATAATAGTTTACTTTGACTAAACACAATCCACATTGCAGTCATACACAGAAGGCTCGATATAGCACAGGCGTTATGAATAAGTGGACAAAAATGCATAGAGCAGAAAACACGGCAAGCAATAGCAATAAGCAAATAAATTTTGACACGTAAATAGGAATAACGGTTTTCTTTCAGCAAGCGAGCGTGCGTCTAGCGTCAGAGCGTAGCGGACATTGGCGAGCAGCAGCAGCGGAGACGGCTGATGGCAATGGCAGCCGAACCATCTGCGCTCGCGCTGGTCCCGAACATCACCGACGTGTGACGGAGACTGAATTGTTAAGCGTTTGGCCAATGCAAGCGCAATCTTCACCCGCTCAATAAGTATGCTGCGACTCTTGTCGCCACACATCTATTGCTATCACTGCCTTATGACAACTAGGATAATTCAGGCACTTTATTCAAATTGTTTATTTTAAATCACTTGTATAATGTATGTGAACATCTTTTTTAAAGGTAATAGGTACATTAGTTGATTATTGGGTCTCGAATTAGCAGTCGGTTTAAAGCAGGCGGTAAACACCATTTTAACACGACTCCGTGGGGTCGCGAGGGATGCGCGCGTGGAGGCTTGCGGCGGACCGGTTAAGGCGCATGTAACCCTCAAATTTGTCTCGCTCTCGCTCGTTCATGTTAGCTCGATACACGGTGCTCTTCGCCCAGCTAGCTTAGGTTGCACTGCTTATAATTTAGAAGCAGTGGTGAATAATTTTCAGTTGGTTAATTTTATAGCCCTCAAAATCTGACATTTCGCTGGACCCCAGTGCATACGCTAACGACATGGACATAAGTACCAACTCAAAATGGAGCCCTAATGCACTACTAAAGAAAAAAAAAGAAAAGAAGACATTTATTCACTACACAAAAGACACACAGAGACAAAGTACTACTTACGAATATATTTGTAAGTTACCACCAAGTGTATTATGTGATTTATCATTAAAAAAGTGAGTATAATGAGTATAATATTCGTCTAATAACCTAACTTCAGAATTAATTAAGAAAGCAATCTCTATTAAAGTGTCCACTCTACGTATGCCGCTAAGGCCGCAATCCATTACAGATGAGCGAAGCGTTAAAAGTCACCCACGCGTTCCATTACCTGCTCCATTACTGGGAATACCATTCGAATAAATGACGAGGGACGTTTGACGGAACAAAAAAGTCCCAATCGCGCCCTTTTTGGAATCGAGTTATCGCCAATGGATCACGCGCTTAAGGCAGTCATTAACGGACAGTGTTGTTGTCCCAACTTATTATCGTTTAATTTATAGCCACACATTAGCGCTTGAGGCGCCATTAAGCTGGGGAAGACTCGGGGAATAAATAAAGTCGGGGAAAGTTCACATGATGAACACCCCGACCCTAACTCACTTTCCTCAGCACGTGCACTCGTTAAATTGTCGCTGGTCGGTGTACAGTTCGTATTTATACCTTAACGACACGGTCTGGAGGAGTTTTAGGTCGAGTTTCTTTTATTGAATACTTACTATGTTACAATTTTTCTGGTTAGCGGGCTTAAGTTATTATTATTAAATATACTATATTATCCGTCATTCAAATTCTAGGAAAAGGGTTTTTAAATTGGAAAGGGCCTATTCGCATAATATGCGTGCGTATAAGTGGCAGGCGAGAAAGGCACATATATAAATACCTCATAACTCACTCAACAATACTCGTACATACAAAACTTATAACTCAAAAACTAGTAGTAGGTATACCTACTTTAATGGTAGTAGGTAGTTTTTTTCTCTAAAGTTCTATGTAGATAAACAAAGAAACATGTTTAGGCAGATGTGGCTGTTTTAAATCTTATCTGATAAAATACGAATCGTTTGTATTTTATCAGATAAGATTTAAATATAATATGCTGGCTCGCAGGTTCGCAAGGTGTACGAGGGATGTCAAAATAACTCTTTTTAAAGCATTTTGCCAGACCTTTTACACCTGCAGCCTGTGGGCCAAGTGCACGCAGAGATCTATCAATGCCTTACGTGTCCAATACAATAATGGTTTTAGGATGTTGTTGGGATTGCCTCGGTTTTGCAGCGCGTCAGGTATGTTTGCGGAGGCTCGTGTGGATAGCTTTCAGGCAATAATGCGCAAACGAGGTGCCTCCCTGATGCGTCGCATGCGGAACAGTACCAGCAGCCTCCTGAATACCATTATTGACAGATTGGATTTTCCGATGGTGGGACGTTGGAACGCCATGCATATGGCTACCAATCCTATCGTATTTTAATGTTTATTTCGTTTTTTTTTTTTTTTTTGATTTGATTATGATTTAATTTTATTAATTTGTATTTATTTTCAATGTACCTAATGTTTGTAATATTTTATAATATGGACTGAACGGTTCGAAATAAATGAATATTTAATTTAAATTTAATTTAAAACGGCCTCATCGCAATGTCAATACATTTAGATCTACTTGACGCACTTACAATGCTTTACGTGATTGACTACAGAACTACCTTTTATAACTTAGGGATAAGACGGGATTTTTGAAAATTCCACTCCAAAAGGGGTTAAATAGGGGTGCAAAGTTTGTATGGAGAAAACTTTTTTATTGAGCTAGAGTCTTAAAACTTTGTAGTAAGATTACTTATTAGAATAAAAATAAAATACTTTCAGCGTTTTGGAAAATTCCGCCCTTAATGAGGTTAAAAAGGGGTGCAAAATTTTGTATGCGAGAAACTTTTTTTTTAGCTAGAGACTTAAAACTTTGTTATGGAAAAGACCATCCCTAAAGGGGTTAAAAGGGGGTTCACTGTTTATATGGCGAGCAAGATTTTTTTATTAGAGTATTAAAAGGGGTTTTAAAGTTTGTGTAGAGAGCAAGACATTTTCAAAGAAAGAGATTTGTAACTTCGATTTTAGACTGTTTGTTTAAATACTAGAAAATGTTGTTTAAAAACTAGAAAATGAATTTCAACGTTATTTAAAATGTATCCCCTAGGGGGGTTAAAAAAAGGTTTAAAGTTTGTATGGAGAGCAATCATTTTTTTAAGACGATAACTAGTTCTACGCGGAAGAAGTCGCGGGCAACAGCTAGTTTATTTATAAGACGAATACTAGGACAAAGCCGGCTAAGGGAGATGCTGGCCTAACGTAAACCTAATGACACAACTTAATGAAAATGCCCTTGATTTAAATGGTCCCTCAGTGTATTGATTAATTTAGCGTCAGTCGTATTATGTCTCGTAAGCTTATATTAATTTCAAGTCATATTTACAATATTTGCTCATCATAATCTGCACACATACTAATGTTAACATTAAAAAAAACATCGTCTACTATTATAGCTGTAGAATACATTGAACGGCAAAAGTATGTGATTCTTCGGAAAAGATACCTCAATTAAACAGCCTTACCCCCTTTAATTACGAGTACACCCTTGTAATGCCTACAGCATAATTTCACTGCAGAGCCAAATTCACAGAATCACTAAGGAAGGGTTCAAATTCTAAATTCTACCGACAGGTCTGACATTAAACAGAGCTATGTTTGACATGTTTCTATTTGGTTTGTTTTTGGTGCAAACAAAATCCAATTTTAATACCCTAGTATTAAGCCCGCTTCTTCTACATCAAAGGCTTACAGATCGTCAACGCACATCCAAAGAACAATAGACCTTATCTTCATAGCACGAGAATTCATATCATTGTTCATCTGTTAATGTTTCCGCTCTACTTGAGTAAAATTGAGCTTTTTCAGAAATACTGTGAATTTTCTTTCGAGTACATTAGAGTGTATTTTGCCGTGTTGAAGGATAAGGAAGATTACCTATTCGTAGACATGTGGACGATAAGCGTAGTCGTTATAGAGGTTGTCGGAGTCACTCAAAATATAAACATCGTCCAGATGTCGCAGATAAGCGAGAAGGCTTTTTGGCCTAATGGAGGATTACCTCAGTCGTCGAGGATGTCGCGTGTCGAAGGTGCTTCACTGCACTCGGTGATTTAGACAACGGTGACGTTATATTATTTGATCAAGACAAAAATTGATTAATTCTACTTTAAATTCAAATTCTAATCATTTATTGATAAAACATGTTGTTTACATGGTGTTAGCTGAAAGTATGTCCAGGAATATGGGCTCCTGCAAGGGCACATCAATCTTATTAGAATAATGAGGGTACAGGTTAATGTCATATTACGTCAATTATTAGAATATAATACTTCAACAATAGTTAAGAATTACATTAACTTGATGTGTTGTACACTGTCCCTTTTGCTTCTAACATTGTATGGAGAGGAGCGCTGTTTATCCTGAAGTACAGGTCTTATCTTTTCAGGGAATACGATCCTAGTTTTAAGGATCTTATATACCTGTAAAAGGTATTTGTTTCTACTTTCTTCTTTTGGTAAATAAATAAACAGATTAATTCATAATACATTGCAATGCCACATTAGATATTCGTTTGAAATAATATAATTACAATAAAATTCTCCTCATCACGATATGCATTATAATAAATATTCGAACATAAAAAAGCAAAATCCAAGTAGTTCAAATTACAATAAATGAGGAGCCGATAACGGAATACTAGTTTGCTATAAACACATAAATAATTTAATTTTAATATTTACGGTTGATATGAGTTATCGTAATCAATAATATTTTCATTGCGATGTATATAAAAATGGAATGATTGTAATCGCTAATTGACATTTAACCGTTTAACTTGATACCAAATTATTTTTCATAACCTCTCAGAAGAAATATTCCCTAAAATATTGGAGACGAAATTATAATATTTATCTTATTCGTTCAAAATGATACACCTTGACCCTGAAGTAACAGTTTAATGAGGTAGGATCGAATTACAAGGCAACTGAGTGGAATATCGCGCTCGTTTTCTAAATGTAACGGAAAAGAGGCTAAAAATCTTATGATAGGACGGTCAATGGTATTTTCTCACCCTATTGTAAACTCCGATTTAACTTGTAATAACAAACACAAACGCAGCTGAGCTCCTCAAGCGGCGCAAATATGCAGCCTACATGCTGGCTACCTACATGTTTGAGCCGTTTGGAGTGGAAACGCTAGGGCCGTGGGGACCAGGTGCTCTTAGCACTTTTAAAGAGCTGGCAAAGCGTCTTGTCAACGCGTCAGGTGACCAGAAGCCTGGTGCGTACCATGCACAGCGCGTTAGTATCGCCATCCAGCGCGGCAATGCTGCCAGCCTTCTGGGCCCTGCCCCCGGGTTCCGAGCTTGAACCAATTTTTTATTTGTAAATATTTCATTTCGTTTTTAGTTTATTTTATCCTTAATTTAGTGTACATATTTGTCGTTTGTTTGTATTTTTGAATGTAAATATAAATTGATAATATTTCAAGAAATATTCCTACTTTAATTAGGCACATTTATTAAATACTTTTCTAAAAGCCTTTACCTTCATGGCAAGAAATGGTGTTCGTGGTATCGGATTTCACATCTTTTATTATCTACATTTTGTATTGTACTGACTAGGTATATATATCTTTAAGTTGCTAGAAGGTATAAATATTTATTAAGATAAAAATGGTATACAATAAATAACAAAAAAAAGAATTAACTACTAAAATTACTAAAACTAACTTAACCTATGGGGCCTACACTATATTTACATATATCCCCTAAATCGATGCCATTTAAGTTATATTTTTGGTTTAATATACCGGTGATAGTACACACACATAAGTTATTTTACAGTGTCAGTGTAATACTTCCAAATTCATAACAGGACAAACATATCTCTAGTGATGACAACGTCCATGACAACTCTCACGAACTAGGTTAGTTATAATTAGCATGTTTAATATGGTACCTACCTGACAAATATTTGTGTTACCTGTATGGACTTCAGAATAAAACAGATGTTTTATTCTGAAGTCACGTATTGCGTTGCATACGGGGTCGGGAACATTTTTAAATGAGTCGTTCCGTATCGGAATAGTCTAAGTCCTCTAAATGTCGTGAAAAATAGTTATTTATTCCATTATTATACAGGAAAGCAACTCAAATCAATAAAGTGACATTTAAATTGGAGATATATGTAATATGGATTTTTTTATTGTGCCTGACTAGACTGCCTTTTGGCACTTCACTTTTAATAGAAAAAAAACAAACCACCTAGGACACCACCACGGTTTTAACAATGTTACAAGGCTAAAAAACATTGCAGTAGAATAATAGATACTTTAATTTGATTGATTCTACACATTCACGCATTGTAAATCATAAACCAAAATAAATAATTCACGCAGTTAATATAAACAGGTTATCGATAAAAATATATAGGTGAGTTTAAGAATCTGATTCGGAAGAAAAATAACTAAATTCCATAAAGGCGCAGCCGTAAGTATTAAGAAACGTCGGGTACATAATGCTATTTAATTAAAAACCTTATAAAGGAACGAGCAACCCTTCCTACTTTATTATATTATAAGTCAAAATTGTACGCCAGGATTGATGGCTGTTTGACAGAAACCCAACGAATCGTAATTTTATTGAAAAAGCCACAGCTGCGTATTTTCCTTCTCTTTTGTGGAATATCAAAATACGTCTCGCAGGTATCATTCCGTTTTATTATTATAAATATCTTTAACAAAAATAATAGGTAAGCATTTTGTTACTGCTCAAACACATCGCCAAAAGCCTAAAAGGAAAATACGTATAGTACTGAACATTTTAGATGATTTATGCTTTTATATGGACTAACATTTATAACAATCACACACACACAACATATATGTAACCATTGGCATATTATTATATAACCTTAATGTGGGTTGGCGTGATGGTCCTTTGTAGGAGTGCATGACGTTTTATTATAATTTCACTTAATCTATTTTGATTTAATATACCATTGCTTTGTAAAATGTACGGTTGGTATAATATTGTTTCAGATATTTTTCAAATGATCTAATGTAACAATTGATATAAAAATTAAAGGTTATAATTATATTTAGTATAATAGACATTTAAATTATTTATTACTTGGTATACAACGTGTTTATTATAATGACCTGCTTGACATAATTCGTCAATGTTATAAATCAATGCTATCAATATCGAAGTACAGGCCCCGTAGCATGGTTGGCCTTGTCACGCGATAAGTGATAGGATAGAGCGTGCGTCACTGGCTGACACCGTTCGATAGAACGAGACGACGCTGTTATCTTGTCACTTGTCGCGTGATAAGGCCAACCATACTACGGCTCCTGAGTATCGAATATCCTACATAACGATATTTACTTATCATGTGCAAGTCATGTCAAGTTATGTAACTGTCAATAGATCCCTTATGAGAATGTTCGAAAATCGGAAGTCCGGAGATCTATCGCTCGTCATAACATAATACTTAGAAGGCAGCGATCGATGAAATTCGTACAAATTGCTTACCATGTCATAACGATCTTCTTTATTTGGTGAGAAAAAAATGCTTCGATACATAGAAAGAGTATTTTGACGAGAGGTCACTGAGCAAGGGTATCTGGTATCAAACTATACAACCCAATTTGTTACGAATTCGTTGGTTTAAAGGGATTAGCATGGATAGATCGGATGTTGTAACGTCTCTAAGACTTCGATCCGGACACATTCCTTTAAAAAGTTTTGGTTTTATTATGGGCAAGACCCAGACACTAAAATTACACAGAATGTGGAGTGAAATACAAATAATGCAATTGAGATTAATATGATTTAGGCGTCATTAACACTATCCTAGCATTCCCATAATCAAGGAAGGAGAGAAAGTTAATTGAAATTGTTAACCTAGGTACTAAACGTAGATAATAAGTAACATTTAATTTGTAGTGAAATCACAATAAGGATGTCATGTTCAGCTTTGAACAAACCCTTTTTATTTAATAAGGAGTAAAAAAACATAATACTTACGGAGGAATCAATCCCACCAAGAACATGTTCAATATTAAGAATATGCGTGGTTGTCAACTTCGCCGACAAAAGGATTGAGATCTAAATAGGTGCCAAGTTCAGTAGATAATCCTAGAATAAAATGTAGTCTTTAATCTTAGGAACTTACAATTTCTTATTTTGTCTACTACAATAATGTTTGCTATATTACACAAAGCAGATAACTTAGGATAAATTGATGCTCAAGACTTAACTTTGGTTACTTTTTACTAGCAAGCCAAATTTATATTACTTAAGTATAACATGATGAAAATGAAAAGTTGATTAGCCAAATATCAGATATCGTGTTGGTTTTTCGTCTATCCGTCAGCTAATAGGTAGCTAAGTCAGTCAGTGATAAAAATGTTGATTTTTAGAGGTTATTATCTCAATAACCGTTTTACTAGTATATATGAAATTTCGGGTTCTTGTTAGGTAATTATGTTAGGGGTTTTAATACATTTACCAAATTTCATGTTTCAATGTTACATAGATTTTGAGTTATTTTGGAGTCAAAAGTGGCTCCAAATGGTTCGTGTAATATAACACACGGCTGCTGCGTCGCCATTTCCTTTTGGCTTTGAACTTGGCTTGACACGCTCCCGCGTGTCTAGATAGGGTTGTTAGGTGTGGGTACTTTGCAGAAATCCATGATAAGTTACCTATCTAGCGGAATAGCAAAGAATTTTTTCCTATTAACTTAAATGATTCCTTATTTATAGCGATTGAAAGGTAAAAATAGCTACTAAAACCCGAATCAGCGCACCCTACTTTCACGTGGTCTTATCTGTCCTACCCCTAGAGTACGTGTATATTATAAAAGCCCGCGGAGCCAGAAGCGGGTTTCTGGTGGAAGCCCGGGCGGAGAGAGAGAGACTGAGTCCCAGAAACGAAAGCGGGGCCGTCGACTTCTTGGCAGTCATTGTTATATGAAAACGAAATTATTTTAAGTAATATGTATAGTAAACATATTTATGTCATAAATAAATGCGTTGTAAGAAAAAATAATTATTATCGTATAATTTAATATACATACATCACTCACCTTCGGTTTGCTGACGACATAGTAGTCTTGGCTGAGACCATGGAGGACTTAAGAACGATGCTCGATGACCTCAGTAAAGCTTCCGAGCGAGTTGGTCTAAGAATGGACATGGATAAGACGAAGGTCATGTCAAATGCCCATGTAGTACCAACTCCCATTACAATCGGACACTTTACGCTCGAAGTTGTAGACGATTATGTATACCTAGGACAGACTGTCCAGTTAGGTAGGTCCGACTTCGAGAAAGAGGTCAATCGTCGAATCCGACTCGGCTGGGCAGCGTTCGGGAAGCTCCGGCACATCTTTTCGTCCAATATCCCGCAGTGTCTCCAGACGAGAGTCTTTGACCAGTGTGTGTTGCCAGTGATGACATATGGCACTGAAACTTGGTCGCATACTATGGGCCTCATAAGAAGGCTCAAAGTCACCCAAAAGGCAAGAGAGAGGGCTATGTTAGGAGTTTCTCTGCGTGATCGCATCAGAATTGAGGCTATCCGCAGCAGAACCAAGGTAACCGATATAGCCCTCCGAATCGCTAAACTTAAGTGGCAGTGGGCGGGGCACATTGCACGTAGAACCGATGGCCATTGGGGCGGAAAGGTTCTCGAGTGGCGACCACGTACCGGAAGGCGCGGCGTTGGTAGGCCCCCCACAAGGTGGACTGATGACCTAATATAGTTCGCGGGAGTCCGCTGGATGTGGGTGGTGCAGGACCGGTCAATTCGGAACTCTCTGGGGGAGGCCTATGTCCAGCAGTGGACGTCTTTCGGCTGATATGATGATGATGATGATGATGATCAATCGATAACTAAACCAAAATATAACAAAGAACTGAATACCAAACGTTACATTGTATTAAATAACTTTATGTCAATTTACTGTATATCAAATGAATGTTAGTTTTTTTTTAAGTTTAGTTAGTTAGGTAGTTAATGTTACAGTGGCGCCCAAGCGTTATGAAACATTACGGACCCCCTTATAGGGGTAAACTCATCTTTGTACTTAATTTATACACACATAATCTAAAATGATTAAGTAATTATTTCAACAAACACATTTAATGAGTTTAATCTTATTCATTCAGTTAAGTAAAAAATGACTCGCATTAATCTGCAAGACATTCTAGGAAGCAGGAATTACCAACAATGTTCAATGGTAGAGGGTGACAAAGAAATGCCTCCCCTGTATAACAAGAGTTTGTTTGTGCTAATTAGGTTGGCCTAATGAATACAGGGCGGTGTTCATCCGTAGTTGTCTGGGTAATTAACAGCTGAGATAGGAAATATTAATATTTATAAGGCTCGGATCGAAAGCGAATTTTCGTTATACGTTTTAACTAGAAACTGGTGATGAATTTTACATGCGTATTATATGCGCCGGTTAAAATTGGCGGTTTTCATCTTGGTTCTATTAGCGAGTGTTTTCATACTTAATAAAATGACGTTATCGGCTGTTCAGTAGTATCATTTTCATATTTTGTTATAAGGCCGCGATCCCATTTGTCTTTGACTGAAGGAGACATCTCTAGGATATTACTTTTCTTTCATGTCTCTGGAGTTCTGATTTTATAAGGTGGAATATCCATTGGATATACCTGAGACACCACATTTCCTCATCTCATAAGGCTCCAAGCTTGTTCTCTAAGGGAGAAACAGTATATTGTGCAAGGACGCAGTAAGAGATTTTTTACGAACGAGAATCTAATCTAATAGAAGCCCGACGCCGAAGGCATTGATGACTAGTAGTTTGCAAAACTCTTACCATCCGTGTCACACGCAATGTTTTTTATCACATTTGTGTGGTAACAAAATACATTTTAAGCAAAATAATATATATCGTGCATAAATTACAAAATGTTAGTCATCTGTTTTGTTGAATTTGAAAAGTATTTTACATATAGGTAGACTAAATTAGTATTTTATTTGGCTTCAATAAATTCAGTGAAACAAGAATTTTAAGCACTGTTTTGAATTTAAAATCTTTTTTTAGTTATTAACTGACGTATAAATGACGGATTCAATTTTAGAAATAAACAATCACGTCAATAGCGTAATGTACGAGCAGGCTTATGTAGCTATGTTTCTATATGCACCCATTAAAGAGCAAGTGTGATGAAAAAACCATTCAACAAAACAATAACAAAAGCTCGAAGTGTAGTGCAAAACTTACGCGCATATTTTCATACCAGTTGAGCCCTATAACCAAGCAAAAATACCAATACTCGGAATATTAGCGATGACGATTATGGTCTCAAAGGCGTAACATTGAGCTGTTATTTGTCGCATAAAGTCTCATGCCGTTAAACTTCATATTATTTTTATCGAGCAAACAAAAACAAATCGTTTTATGTTCAAATTTGAATTTTCGAGTTCCCTAAAGGGCGAGAGACCCTGGTTGTAATAAGGCGATGTTTTTATTACACTGGCCCCTCTAATAAGCGGACATTGCTTGTTTCCAAACAATCTCATCCTATTCTGTAATTTGATAGTAATATCCGGGTAAATGAAGAATGAACGAAGTTATTACTTCAGTCGAAAAACTAAACTAGGTGCTAATCAAACCAGACTGTATCGACACTTAATAACATAATAACTGAAAGGAAAATAAATGTCATGATTGTCAACGGAACGAAACATTTTTGTTTATATGTTGTTGTTGTTGTTGTCCTAGGGCACTCCAGAGGTGCATAGGGCCTTCATAAGCTCGCGCCATTGTTTGTAAGTAAAATACATAAATTATTTCAATGCGCATTGCATGTTTATCAATTTGAGTTATACAATAACGGAAAAGGGGCGTGACGATAACATGTATTGATTGTGGAAGGCAGGAAATGATAAACTTATAAGTAGGTACCACCGAGGACACAGTTAACTCATCATTCGGCTGCGGCAGCTCATGTCTGCTGCAGCCAAATGATCAGTTGTCTGTATCATATATGTCGATAGTATAAGATAAGATTCGGCCCTAATATCAGTATTAGGAAAACTGAAGTCACTCACACACATCCACAGTCAAGAGACACTGGTCGTTAGACTTGCCGAGGATCAGCTCAGGCGGGTCGACAAGTTCCGTTACTTGGGGAGCCCGATAACATCTAAATGGATGCAAGTATACTACTGTACTCTGTACCTACCTTATGATTACTATTTGCAGGAACTACAAAAGTAACTTTGTAATCACATGTATTTGTACAGGATTACAAACTAACTTACGTATGCAGTTTGTATATCTCTGAAACGTGACTGAAATATCATCATTTTTCGGTGTTTTATGAATTGATAGGCTAAAAACTAATTATGTTTAAAATTTGAAGCATACGGGTCTGCTAAAAGTACCTTATTAGAATTATGATGATCAGTCAGTAATTAGGTAGGTACCTAAGTGAGTCAGTATGACAGTGACAAAACTAAGCAACTTTGACGGGCAATAGTTCTTAAACTAAAAGTTCAAATTGAATGTGAATAATTCCTAGTTTCAAGATTCTTCAAATTTTATATCAACAATGACAACAACCAACCTTTAAATGGCATTTTCCAATAACAGTCTCTGTTAAGTGCATTATGGCACCGTGGTGGCCGCTAGAGTTTCCAAATGGAACCCCAATAATATCTCGAGTATCAGAGATAATACCGGCAATTCTCGTTTCGTATTCGCACTTATCCATTCTAAATGATATCAAAAAAGGTTTATCAAATCGCTTATTTGAACGAGAATATTTTTAGATGTAAGATGTGAAGAATCCTACTAATATTATAAATGCGAAAGTTTGGATGTTTAGATGTTTGGATGTTTAGATGTTTGTATGTTTAGATGTTTAGATGCTTAGATGTTTGGATGTTTGTTACATGTCAATCACGCTCACGGCCACGGTCACGGCTGAACCGATTTGGATGAAATTTTGCACGATGATAGTTTATAGCCTGGATTAAAATATAAGATAGTTTTTATCCCGGGTCTACGCAGAAAAAGTCGCGAGCGTAAACTAGTAACTACATAAATAAATGGAGTATAAATTAAATCATATCCAAAATAAACAACGTTTCATACTTCGTCCCCATCGACGCCTATTTTAGTAAATTGAGTTTCAGACAGGCTTCGTTTGATGTAAAGAATAAGAATAGAATAAGAATAATTTATTGAAATAACCTTATTGCTAATTGTAGGTACATTGTGCTTGCACTGTTACATGTTAGGTAAATTGATTAAATGCGCCTGAACTGGGATTATCCTGTATCTCAGGCAAAGAGATATAATACGTTGTTTTGTGTTACTTTTTCTCCATGTGGCTATGTTTTTAATTCGTTCTCGAGAAAATTCAACATTATTGATTACTTTATTTGGTGTCAGCATCCCAATGCTAATAAGAGATTTACACCTCCATTGTTTTATTTTGACGCTTTACATCTCTTATTATAGGATACTCTCGTTATTATTGGATAGGTTATTTGTCTATGCTTTCATTGTTGCTATGTTCATGTCACTTGATACCATGTTAATTAATGTATTATTTATGACGACCGGTTAGCCTAGTGGGTAGTGACGCTGCCTTCGAAGCTGAAGGTCCTGGGTTCGAATCCCGGTAAGGGCAAATATTTGTGTGATGAGCATGAATATTTGTTTCTGAGTCTTGGATGTTTTCTATGTATTTATTTATATCTATTATATTTATCGTTGTCTAGTACCTATAACACAAGCCTTATTGAGCTTACTATAGGGCTAGTTCGATGTGTGTAAGAATGTCCCCTAATATTTATTTGTTTATATATTTATTTGTTAATTAATTGTATTTGTAAGCTCTGACATATGTGAAAGCGCCCTTGAGGCTTACTTGCAGAACAAATATATTAATTTGGAATTTTTGAAAAGTAATGATTGTACTTACCTACTAAACATCACGTTTTACAAGAACTTATTTAATTGGAAGATTGAATTCGTCAATTTAGTCCATAATAGCGACAAAAATTTAAGTCAACGCGTATTTAATATAATAGATAATCTCATTGCTTCAACTTCACTCCATAAATCAGACAGCGAAAATGAAGCCAAGTGAGCATAAATTCAACATTAATATTGGCAGCGCGTATATTATAACTGCATTATCTGCTTAATATTCATGAGTAACAAAGTTCCGCAAGTGAAACGGGTGACGAATTCCGACTTAGCCGCATCGAGTTTTCCATGAATATGTAGTCATGCGAAATCGCGCCATCTTTGCCTGCCTGACTCAAAACGTTGAAGATAATTAGAAACTGTACGAGTACGACAACACAAGTTAAAAACCGGTCAAGTGCGAGTCTGACTCGCGCACCGAGGGTTCCGTACGAAATATCATACAACACACCCGTCTTGCCCCACCCATTAATTTTGGAAATATCTAAACAACGCATAGTATAGTAAAGTCATGAGCATGACATGAGTACCTACAGCGCCATTTATCGGTACATTTTGTTACTAAATTGCGCGACCAAGGAACTCGGTATGTACAGTAAGGGAAATTTATTCACGTACCACTGTAGAACCCTGTCGCAATTGACAGGCCGCCGTCACTCAAACTCGAGCGGTATGTTACCTTATTGCGATAGGGTTCTACGGTGGTACGTTAATACATTTCCCTTACTGTATGTTGGTTTTTCAGCGATAATTCTTTATCAAGTGAATTAATTTCGATAATTCTTTTTTTATTTGCTAGAAGGTACTTTCAGAACACTTTCATACGAATTTGAAGGCAAAAAATTAAACACAGAAGTATTAAATTACAAACAAAATTAACATATGATTTTTGAAGAATAAAAAAAAAACCGCAGGACCGGTCAATTTGGAACTCTCTGGGGGAGGCCTATATCCAGCAGTGGACGTCTTTCGGCTGATATGATGATGATGATGAAAAAAAAAACTACGCTAGATAGAGGTATCGTTATACTTTTCCGGTAATATTCACGTTAATATTAATAATATATATTATTTTCAAATTTTTCGCTTGGTTAACTTCGGAGATAAGGGGGGGAATGGTATTTTTTTCAACATTTTTCTTTATAAATCAAAATTTTACCATTGTAGAAAAAAAAAGAAAAACTGTTTTAGAATGTACAACTCAAGCCCTTTCATATGATACCCCACTTGGCCTACTAACTAGACTTTGAATTTTTGCCCCCCCTCTTATCCGCCCTTTTTATACAAATTAAAAGTATATATTAAAAATTTTCATTTTCCATACACGAGGATTAGCTTTATTTACAACTATTCCAAATTTCAAATCGATAGCATTAGTAGTTCCTGAGATATTTGACTTTGTGACAGACAGACAGACGGACGGAGTCGCACCATAAGGGTTCCGTTTTTACCATTTTGGTCCGGAACCCTAAAAAGAAGCCATTTGTGTCAGAAATACAACTGTAAACTAAAAGCAGATACTTGTTAGTTGGCTTCTTTACTTTAAGACTCCGTAGGTCGGAGATGAATTCTCGGGCGCAGGTGAGATGATGTGGTTAAATACATTCTTTTTAAATTAAGTATGGCTTCCACGTAAAGTTTTGATGACTGAGTCCACTTCGCCAATGACAAGTTTGTGCCGCCAATGTTGTCAAAACGCAATCATGCAATCACGGACCCGCGCGGGCAGCTAGTGGGCTAGCATAATATAATCAGAAATCAAATTACCTTGGTTTAGTAGAAAAATTGTTCTACAGGTGACAGGTGACTAACAAATTTTTGAACTATAGGCCTATATACAAGTTTGCGAACACTTCAATGCTAAGTGTAATTTGGCATGTGCCATTCTTAAAATCGCCGTGTGGTTGGAGTCGGCCGAGCTGGTTAGACCAAATTAGTTCGGAATGAAGCGCGCCTTTGTGAGTGAACTGATCTGTAGCAACATATGCCCATCACACATGATTGTGAATTGGAACTGATAATATAGTGCAAACGCCGACTATGGGATCCATAAAACATCAAACGCAACTCAACGCAATGTTGGAAATTTTCCGGCAACTGCAACGGCAACTTTGAGACTGAGAGCTGCCTTGTCACCGTATAATTTTTTGGAACTGTATATTCGTATATTCTTATATTTATATATAAGTATTTCTATTATAAAAGTTAGTATTAGGTGCACATACACGCACAACTTTTTCTTTAGGAAATTCTGGGCTTATAAGCGAAAAAAAACCGGCAATGTCCCGAAATTAGGCATCGCCGGTGTCAGTATTCCTGAGAGTGGGATTCATAATGGCACATACTCGTAGGACGGTCTGTATAAAAAACGAGGTAGGTAGCTAAAAAAATATTTTTTTGCAACATGACGCCGAACGATTAATAACAAGAAGAAACACAATATTGTTGTGTAACCTATGCAAACAAGAAGCGGATTATATTAAATTTCCTTTCCATTTCGGCGTTTAATTATTAATTTAGTAAAATTGTGCATTTATTATATGTATACAGGAGGGAACATTTCCCTCTTGCGTTTCCAGCTTATGCATAATTGTACGGACACTAATGCGCTCTCTAAAATGTGATATTTAATTTAGCGCTTAGTTAACTTTTTAATAACAAAAACTCCGAATTGAAAATTGTTCAAGCGCAAACAGTTTTACCACTAGGTACTTATCTCCATCTCCACTTATAATAAATCTCTAAATTAAAAAGAGAATCAGCCAGTAAGTATCATTTCAGACATTGTTCTGTCACGAATGATCTCAGATTCCCATGAACGGAAAAACATGAAACATTTTTTATAGGTACATTATTATTCTGGCTTCCGCTTAGGATAGTTTTTACGCGACTTCGACACTTAATTAATTTTCCGAAATATTTGAGCTCTTTAAATTTTTCTTTTCTTTTTCCATAATATATATATCGCCGCCACATCTGTAAGCTGTCATTAACGTCAAAATGGCAGAATTGCTTTGTCTTTTAACTATTAATAATTTATAACCGGACTACGATAGATATTCACGAAACGTATACCAAAAGAACAAGCATAAAAAATAAATATATTCTAATATGAGAACTTATATGCGCAAATTTCGTATTCAGGCGTAATTTCAATAAATGTATCAACAAATTTGAACAATATGAGTAACACGAATTTGTTTTTTTTTTTAATAGCATGGCGCTCTGCGCGTTCATCCAAAGTATGAGGAACGGGATTAAAATTACGGATAGATCGAAAATGTAGAAGATAAGCGAAAGACCAGGAAAGAGTAGTATAATATAATATATTATACTACTCTTTCCTGGTCTTTATATATATTATATTATATTAAAGTTTGATATTATTTAAAGACTAAAAATTATATAAGGCTTTGATATTCCTATACAAGGATGAGTTATTTATATACAGGAGTGAAGGAACTTTTTTACCTTTAAACCATATGTTTTGACGAAGACAAATTACTACAAACAGCCAAGTGCTCACGTTCAAAGGGCTAGCAATTTTTCACAACAACTTGCTATAGTTAGACTGGTTAAGTGTGAATGGCTCTCTCTTTCCAACTATTGCAAGTTGGTGTGACAAATTGCGCCCGTTTGTAGTGTGCCACACTGGAGCAGCCTATGTTGGCGGTCAATAGTAAATTTGACAGCTAATGACAAGTGGGAAGCTTGAGGCCTAGACCACAATGGCGCGGCCTGCGGTGGCGGTCAATAGTATAGTAAATTTGACAGCTAATAACAAGTTTACTATTGACTGCCGCGGCCAGGCTGCGCCAGTCTGTGAGAGGTTTAATGCCTGCAACACACTGGCGCGGCCTGCGGCGGCGGTCAATAGTAAATTTGACAGCTAATGACAAGTTTACTATTGACCGCCGAGGCCAGGCCACAGAAACATCAAGTTGGCGGCGGAGTCTATGTTTGTAATAAAACCGGTCAAGTGCGAGTCTGATTCGCGCACCGAGGGTTCCGTCTTGCCCCACCCATTAATTTTGGAAAAAGCTTATCTATAAAATCATGTAACTCAGCCATAAGGAAGCCCTTTTCGTTTCAAACAATCCATACTAATATTATAAATGCGAAAGTAAAACTGTCTGTCTATTACCTTTTCACGCTAAAACCGCTGAACTGATTGAGATGAAATTTGGTGCTGAGATACTTTGAATTCCGAAGAAGGACAAAGGATAGTTTTTATCCCAAAATTAATTACCTAAGGGAGTGAAACTGTCTAGGGGAGGCCTATGTCCAGCAGTAGACGTCTTTCGGCTGATATGATGATGATGATGATGAAGGGAGTGAAAAGGGGGAAGGAAGTTTTAATGGAGTTACGATATAAACGAGTTCCGCGCGGATGAAGTCGCGGGCAAAAGCTAGTTTTAAATAAATCACCAATTAGACTTGGTTTTTGATTTGATAAAAATTGTTTATACACACTTCACCACTTATCGTATATCTTTATAGTAAAAGTCCAGGAATATATAGGTAGTTCCACCAGAGTTGAGGTCACGCACACAACAACATGTCATGTAATGACAGCGGGATTTTGAAATTACTGTTCTTTTTCCGTACCGATAGCAAGTTCAACAGTGAATTGCAAAATAGACCAAAAAGTTTCTTTAAAATATTTTGTTAAGCATTATTTACATAAATACATCAAATTAAAAAAAAAAACAGAAAATAAAATATTTTGATCTATTTTATTTAAATATTTATAGATTCCGATTCAAATAGTTATATTTAAATAAATGGGTTATATGAATAAATAAAGCTCAGATATGCGTAGGTAGGGTCATGTGGTATACAGTGGGTCACTTTTTTTCCAACGGCCATAACTCCGAAATAAATGGTCATAGGAAGTTGATATTATGGGTGTGTATAGTGAATTTATTCTATTTTACAAATGTATTATTCGTTTTTTAAAGTAAGCTATATGTATAACAATAATTGCGTTTTTTGATCCACTGTGTACGATGGGGTCGAAACAGTGGCTCGGCCTCATTTATACAGTGGTTCGGGGTGGTACACATTGGATCATTTTGGATTAAGTTGGGGAAATAATACAGTTTTGTTCAGAAATCAATCAGTCTTACTGTTTATTCATCATTTTAATTAGGTATATGTAGTAACAAGAAAAAACTTAACGTCTTATTTTAATCAGTAATAGCAGAACATGAGATCACACATTGCAAAAATAGATTTCGTGTCTTCGCCTAAAGCTTCTTAACCATTCTTTCCCGGCCATTTGATTTCTCCGCCAGTTTTCTGGCATTTTTAATTTGTTTACATCCGCCATTTGGTAGGCAACCTTTCTAGATTCTTTTTCTGTCAGCCCGTAAAATAACGAGGAGCAGTGTTTGAAATAGCTCTTCAAATTTTTTTCTTCCTCATCATTAAAATCTTTGTTAACTTCGTAGTTGGGTAACTAATCGCATGATCTCTAAATCATGAGCCTTTGGTTTAAAATAGTAACGCCTTAGGGTTGTAAAGGGAATTCCCAACGATTTGGAAGCTTGTCGCACGCTAACTCCTCGGTGGATTTGCTGAAGAGCCTTTTCATGTTTTCTTTGGTGTGGCCGCCGATAGAACGCGGCTTTGGCAGACGAGGCATCCTAAAAACAAATATAAGTTTCTGTCAAAAAATTAGTTTTTGGTAACAAACTTTTATTGTAAGCCGGACTTTTTTTTCTACAGTCATCAATCTCGTATATCTTAACAGTAAAATTTGAAATTCCCAATGAATTAAGGTTTAGTACACACTGGATCATACAGTCGACTTAGTACAGTACACAGTGGTTAATTATCCACTGTGTACCTTTACGAGTTGCTCCACTGTAGACTAACACCGCCATTTTGAAAACAATCACATGCTATGAAAAATGTAATGTGTATTTCCGATTGAATTTTACGCCTCTGCCTCCCCAGATAGGCATATACCGTAAAATGGGGCTAATTAAGACCTGCGAGGCTATTTGGAAAAAAAAATTATAAGTTTTGAGTCCATATATTTTTTGTCATGGCAATGGTAGAAACGTATATCTTCGTCTGAAAACCGTAAGTCTAATGTGAAGTTGGTTAGTGGTCGCAGTGTCGCCGAGGACTTAGCACGAGTGCTTAAAAAAAATCTTGATTGTGTCGCTGGAAAATCAGTGCAATTGAACACCGTCCTACTTCTATTCAAATGTTGGCTGGCTGTGGGGTAAGCTTTTTTTTAGTATACATACCTAAAAGTACATATTGTCGGGAGTTTTTTAAGCTATATCACATAATTTTAGCCGTTTATTTTGAATTAGATTTTAACGGTTTTTTTTAAATGAGGCTATTTGAGACGGCTTTTGGGGTTATTTGGTTACTAGTACCAAATATCCCCCTTCCTGTAAAGGTAGGTTGACCATCTTTTTTTTCAACAGGATAATGGTGCGAATTTCAACCCTACATTACACGTCATATACTCAAGAAGCATTGGCTAATGCTATGGCTGACGTGGCAGCTGGCCATGTCTTTGGCAGAAGCTGGCGATAAACATAATTTACCCAAGAGTCGCTATCGCGGAAATGTAGGGGGTTTAATAATACACAAGATAAAGCAGGAGACCCAACTCTATTCACGCCTGCTGAGGAGAAAGCCTTCATTCAGTACGTGAAGGTGATTGGGGCTTTCCGTTTGATACTTTGGACTTAAGAATTTTTGCCTTAGAAGTTGACTTAGAAATTATAATTTTTGAAATATATAATATGTAGTTGATTTACTGTTGTCATGGACGTTTATTGTATGTTTATATTAAAGAGCACATTTTGGGTTAATATAAATGTAACTACGGTTCCTTAAATGTGTGTTACAGGTAAAAAAAGATTTTAATAAAACTTGACTTTGTTAGTACAACTTTGTGATTTTTTTTGTACCGATTTTTTTGTTGAAAATATGGTTACACCGCTTTTAATACCTTCGGCGGTCGTTCCTAAAGCGTCCCAAATAGCACTTGTTATGTTTTAAATAACACAAGCTTCAAAATTCAGCTAAAACCAGTTCGAAACCCGTCGATTCCCAAAAAGCCACAAACACGAGGTAATTTGGAACACCTCTTTAAAAAAATAATACTCATCCTGTGTTAACAATTAAGACACGTGCAGTTCATAGAATGACGGAGCATTATGCGTTTTATCTATTAAAAATATTATACGTTGGATAAACAAATAAAACATGGATTTATTGAAGTTTTAGTCAAAAAATTGTGCCAAATAGCCCCATTTTACGGTAGTGCGATAAAAAATACGATTAGCATGAATGATGAACACTACAGCTACGGTTACATAAATAAAACTTACCTCAAACAAGTAATTTGCACCACTCACACAAAAAAATCCTCCTTACACAACAACCTCGCGGCGCAGACGCCAACGCCACCCGACTAGTTCGTTCGTGCTCCTGCGTCGAGAGCTTTCTTAACGTGACGGAACGGATAAAATAGAGCTATCCCTTTCTCGTAATCCGTGTGTGCGCCACTGTTCCTGACTGCGCCACTGTCTAACACATGACCCTATATGAATATAATATTAATCGTAAAACCAAAGAGAATAATAAATTGGCTGGTTTTTTTTTGTTTGAGATTTATGTAGCAGTTAAAGTAGTCATTACATTTTCATTAATTTGTTATTTCGTTATCAAACCTCTTCAAGGATGACTGAAACAACTGGAACTCGTTACATCGTTGTCATACCTATTGACAACTGCATTTTCCACGAGATAAGAAAACATACAGATGCTTATTTGAATAACTACGGAAACACGGCGTTATATATATATATATATATATATATATATATATATATATATATATGTTTTATTTACATTTCATTCACTCATTCATTCATTCACTTTTTTTGCAATCAGTACTTTATGTAGCTGTGTGTGTAATCATTCACCTCAACTCTAGTGGAACTACCTATACTCGTAACAGTAATGAATCATACCTATCTTTGGATTTATTAACCTATTTATTAGAAAGAGAGAAAGAAAGACAGAAAAAAGTTTATTAGTGCAAAAACTAAGTATACATAGAGTGCAACAAAACTTAACTTAATACATATAATTTTTAAGAAATTTGTACTCAGTCTGATGTCACGGAGCGAGCCAGAGGACACAATCCGTGAAGCCATTATTTGGACTAGATGGCATAGGCACTGAGAGAATTTTAAATCTTTAAACCAAAGCAGAACATAAAAACCAAAACAAAAACAAAACGTAAATTAAAAATTACTCCTTTACGCTTAAGCTCTAATGTATATACATAAAATATTTTAATATAGATCGAACTCACAAATATATAATACGGCTGTGTGCGAGTGGGTGTCTGTGTGAGTGAGCAGATGAAAGTGCGCGGGTGTATAATGCGAATGTGTGCACGGTTGCCTAGGTACTACATTTTGTGCTTATCAATTACCTTTTTGTGATTATATCTACAATTTTCTTAATATAAAGCTACGGTAGCCTAGCGGTTCAGGCATGCGGCAGTCAAGCGGCGGTCATGGGTTAGAATCCCGTACGGATTAACCTTTAGCTTTTCGGTGAAGGAAAACATGTGAGGAAACCGGTCTAATCCCAATAAGGTCTAGTTTTCCCTCTGAGTTGGAAAGATAGATGGCAGTCGATTTCGTAAAACTAGTGCCTATGCCAAATCTTGGGATTAGTAGTCAAAGCGGACCCCGGGCTCCTTCAGGGCATAAGCGGGAATAAAGCTAATGAGGATGATGATCTCCAATTTTCTTAATAGAAACAAATTTGCACTAACTGCAGACCAAAAACAATACAATTATTGCACACCTCACACAAACAAAGCAGTTACAGAGAGAAACAATACAATAACAAAAAACCGGGCAAGTGCGAGTTCAACTCGCGTGGTGAGGGTTCCGTATATAATACACATAAATATTGAGATTTTTTCCGTTACTTTGAATACTCAAACTTCTTATAGGTATTCCTGTAGTCTTTAGGCAAGGAACTATATTCCATACTTTTTTCAGAATTTAAAGCCTAGTAGTTTCGGAGATAAGGGGGGAATGGTCAAATTTCGTCGTTTTTCCTAAATTACTTCAAACCCGTTTTTGCTATAATTATAAAAAAAATATCTGAAATTTTAGAATTACCCCTTTCATTTGATATGTCACACAATACAGTTTGCGAAACTTTTTTTTTAATTTTCCAATTTACGTGGTTAAAGTGGCCCCCTTGTTCAGAATTCATTAATTTACTTTACGCGTCCATCTTTGGCTCACCAATTAACATATGTTAATCAAATTTCAACTCAATCGGTCCAGTAGTTTTGGAGCAAATCGGCTGTGACAGACGGACAGACAGACGCACGAGTGATCCTATAATGGTTCCGTTTCTTTCCTTTTGAGGTACGGAACTCTAAAAACAAAAAAATACAAATATATTGTGATGTGATTTAGAATTCTCAAGTCCCTCAAACGGCATTTTTAAGAAACTCAGCTGATTTTGTAGGCACGAACATATTTTATTTTTCAAGGTTTAAATTAAGGTTTCACTTTAGCCGAGTGCTATCAACGAAATAAAAATCAATAACGGAATCGATGGTGAGTTTCTTTTTCACAATCCATTTGCTCCGAGGACGTAGTGCTTTCTCAAAGGGATCTGTTCGGCCCTTATTTCGAGATCCTTTAGGGCCATACTTGAAGAACGGCGTACCGTCTTTAGGGCGCTGCTTCCGCCCCTCCGAGAAATGCCCAAGATAAGAGAGACGTTTTGGCGCCATTCATGTTTATGGCAGGGCAAATGGCCCTAGAATACTGCGTACTTATTATAAACAAGTACTTATACAATATATTTAAAAGAGTCTTGGGGCGAGATTGAAAAATTACATTTGTTAGACTATACGAACCGAATTTTTTCTCGTCTTTATTTTGTAATATGGATGAATACATCGAAACGAAACTTAGTGAATGCCGCGGTCCAATTAGAAACTTGGTGGCATATGAATACGACTTGCCAGCAACTACTGAAATACGATAATAGAGTTGCGAAATGCCGCAGTTATATAATAGTCAATTTGCGGTAAAGTCTTTATAAGTATATATATAGCTCAATCCTTAGATTAAAAAGTGAGTAACTTGTGTCTTCCAGCTACATTTTGGAATGTTTAAATTCAGCCATAAAATAATGCGCTTAATTGACGATTATTTAAATCTGAGCCGATGAAAACTAGCGACTCGTACTTTGAATTCATTGTTATATATTTTATGTGAGGGGATGGGTGTTACTTTATTTTACAAAACGTAGTCTCCGTAAAATTTTATGGTGCCCGTTTGAGAGGGGGCGCAGACGACGGTCATTAACAACCTACCTATACGAACGATGCGTCGCAAGTCGTGGCCGAGGCAGCCTTCCAAGTCGTTGCTTTCAATTACCTTCCTAATTCTCAACACTCTAACTACCAGCAATAAGTTTCTATTAAAACGACTGTAGTGCCTTTTAAGCGATATTATTAAAATATGCTGCTTAGCGCTCGAGCTTACTGTTCCATTGGCGCTTGAAGTAGAATTCTTAGAGCTGGGTCGCATTGTAGATGTTCTATTCGGGAGTTTTATTTGGAAGATCTAGTTTCTTGATAATATCTCAGTGTTTATGAACAATTTTGCTCATATAATAAATGTACAAGTTTGGAAATGTCTTACTCAATGACGCGAATTTCATGTGATTAGATGAAAATTTTACTGAGAGAATTAAATTTATAATCTGGATTAAAACATATTACTTTTTGTCTCCAAAATCAACCCTCAAAGGGATGAAATTTGGGGGTAGAGAAGCTTGATACGAGAGTTCACGCAGGCGGAGTCGGGTAGCTTTCGCTAGTTCATTAAATAACTACGTTATTGTTTTATTTAAAATATTTATTTAAAGAACGCGGTATTTAATTATCTACTTTATTACTTTAGACCAGTAATCTGGGACTGCGGCCGGTGCAACCTGTGTAAAAAAGACAGAAAAAAAGGTCAACAAATATCTCGTATCTGGTTATTCCTGTGTAAAACTATCTTTTAATTAAAGTCTTGCGTTATTAATTTGCTCTCACTTTCAGTTCACTATATTTTTTATGGTTATTGAGCACAAGAAATAAAAGGTACCGTAACTGGAGTATATGTTTTTATAGCGATTACATTCTAAGGCTCAATGTAAGCCAGGTTAAAAATTGAGCGCTAGATTCAAATGAAATCAGTCAGACTGCCTTGGGAGAGCCGAGCCAGTTCCGTACAGTACAGACAATCAAATTGATTTCAGAATATTGACTGTCGATCAGACGAAGTTTACAAAGGAAAGGAACATAGTGGCATTGGTTTTGGTTCAAAAAACGATATTTAATTGCACTACATACTACAATTCAGTTACAGATATCTTGCGGTAAACTGTTACTTCATAATGTATGTATACCACAGTAAGTAACTTGTAAGACGTACCTAGTACCTTATAAGTAGGAAGCATGCAAAAAGCAGGGCCATCGGAAAACAGATGCCAAAGCCAAGGACAGTCGAGCGCGGCCCACTTTACGGCCTGTCCTATGGGGCACTTGCCAAACAAACTTTTTGTTTTATCAAATTGGTATATCTCATTTTTTGTTTTATTACCCTAAATCTCGTGAGATTTATGGCTGGCCGTTTTGAATTAATTTCGCATTTATAACAAACACGGTTTGCGAATTTTCGCCTAGTTTTAGTTAGGATTGAGTAGAAATTAATGAACGTTCTGAACTCCGATGAAGTGCAAAACATTGCCATAAATTAAACCCTGCTCAAAGCTCTGTAATTAGTACAGTATGATTACACTTGTTATCACTGACTAAATCGAGTTATTAATATATCTGTGCTGCGTATAATTTAGCTCTGTTTGATGTTAATCGTAGTAGCGTCAAAGTGAAGAGACGGTATGTGGTAGGTACAGTCCACTAAGAAAAAGGTGTACCTACCTACTTATTTACCAATATCTTTTTTCACCTTATCACAACGCAACAAGGTGAAAAAAGGATTCATATTTTTGTACTCGACTGTACCCGTATGGACGTCAACAGTAATTAGGTTTCTGTGGTTTCCGATACCTTTGTTATTTAAGTTATGTAGGTATCGTATATATTCAACATTCCAGAGGTAAGTATGTCAAATGCGTGGTATCTAAGAGTATATTTTAACAGTATCCAGGCAGACATATAATAAGGCTATTTCACGAAGTTGTAGTGTCGTGAAACAGGTTACAGAAGCTTGTTTTAAATACGGTCAAGAGCTGAGTAAGTCGGAATACACCCAGGTACTTTGACAAAGGCTCTCGAAACAACAAAGTTCTAACATTCTATTGTGCAATAAAACCGTTTCAAGAGTCTGATGACACAAATAGATACGTATAGTTATAGTACGTACATACGTAAGGTCGCCTTCCCTGGAGCTAACCGCACATACTCGCAGCTTAAGCGAACCGTAATGAAGATTAATGACGATGAAACACATATTTGTTAGTGTAGACACTATTACCCTTACTAAATGCCACACTTAACGTTTGACTTCAATTTGTTTAAAAAGTGTTAGCACTTTATTTTATTTTATTCCTGCTGGTCGATTACGTAACGCATTGTACGCGCGTCAGGTAGATCAAAATGTAATTTTTTATATGGAAAAATGACAGTTGGATCTACCTACCGTACGTTCAAAAGGTTACGTAATCACTCCTCTTAATTCGTACAGGTTTGGTAATAACAACGACCTGCAATGAATTGTATTTTTTTATTTGTACTGACTTTGGTGTAAAGTAAGCTAAATTAATAAATAAATAATTAATAAATATTAAGGGACATTCGTACACAAATCGAACTAGGCCTATACTCTATAGTAAGCTCAATAAGGCTTGATTATTAATTAAGAAAATTTCTTCAGAAAATTGTTATAAATGATACCTTCATGTGTTTAATTTAACTGTAATACCTGTGTTTGGGTGGATACGGTCCTGAAGCTGCCTTAGTTCTCTTACCTAGCCCTTTACCTACGGGTGACAACCAGAGTTGCCAGTAAAGCAACACCGCTGCAGTACGGGTGTCAACTATAGATGATCGAAGTAATGGTCATGTTCAATATTTTTTTAAATCAAAACAAGACCTTGTGTCTTGGTAATAGCGGTCACATTATGCATTGGAATTAGTATAGATGCAACGAAAAAAAGAATCATAATGTTTCGGTAGATGGCTCTGATATAAACATATTTTTAAAATTACTGCTTTTTTGTTGTCAACTGGGGTTGACACCCGTACTGTAGAAGTGCAAATAATTGAACTCAATATGGCGGACAATAGTGTTGTTTTAAATTTCATCGACTTGGGAGAGTACGGCGTAGGAGTGTTTGGAGTACCTATTATTTTTACCGTTTTTGGTTCAAATATTGAAATTTCCTATTTTCTGCACTTTTATCGTAAATAACTTTACGATACAAGTGATAAAAAACAACAAAAACTAAACATAGTCGATGGTGTACTAGGTTATCGATATTTCGACAAACAACTGTGTCGATAAACACACATCACTATTTTCCATAAAGTGGCAAATTGTTTTTAGGCAACGTTTTAAGTGATTGATATTTATGCATTATTTTTATAATTACCGTTATTTCAGTGTTTATTTGTGTTAAATATATTATAAACTAATGTTCTTAAACTTAAACTTGTGAAATCCGAGAGTAGTAACTTAAGAATTTTCAATTTCTGAGTGACTAATATATTGCTCGATATCAGAAAAAAATAGTGAATATTATTACTCCAAGTGATTATCTATTGATTAAACACATTATACTTATTGTGTGTGTGAAATTTCAAGTATCAAAGTGGACAATGTTCGGGTGGATACGGTCCTTAAGCTACCTTAGGTAAAAACCTGAGTAAATATTCGATTTTCAAGTAGGTTCCTATATAGTCTTTAAGAATCATTTATATTATTTGTTGTTGGTGTTCAATTCCTGTCTGAAATCAGGAACCAATATATGTACGATTGAGTAAGTTAAAACTCGTCCTTCGATTGCATAAACTGCAGATGAAATATTATCTACCAACATTACATAGAATACAAAGACTCGCACACGTATAATAAAAACGTAAACGAGTCGGCCGCATAAATCGTAAGTCATGTTCTCATGTTGGAAAACACAGCTCACCCTTAATGGAAAAGGACAACAATTCAAAGCTACATCAGCCCGGCATTTGTATTCTTACGGCGCTCTCGCACGAAATCAACAAAGTCATAGCAAACTATCCTTATCCCGCGGAAGTGTCGCGTGTCCCTTTGTATCCGTAAGAGTCGTAATCGAGTGCCGAGCCCGCCTAACGACTGGTTGATTAGAAGTAAGCATTAACGAGACGCCGATTGCTAGCCCAGCCAAAGCCGAAGAGGCCAATCTGACTCGACATTTCGCATTCAATATCATAATAATGTGCACTTGCTCGCTTTCACGCAAGCTCCGTTTTTACTATCTAACTGAGCGAATATTTTTTTACAGCAAATTACTCAGAACAAAAGTTACGGAAAAACATCTGTTTTCATTCAGATGAACGACTTAAGAAAACACTTGTTTAGGATAAAAAAACTGACTTCAAACAAAAAATACACAAAAAATAATTGGGTATTTGGTTTCTACAAGTTACTTACAATCACCTTATTTTTTTTTTACTCAATGTATGGTCTTTGCATTTACCACACAAGAAGGTACCTAGGTAGCTACTATAATGTACAATTAAATATATGTTATTTTTGGAGTCGGTATCAGCCAAGGTAAGGTGTAGTTGTAAGTATGTACTTAATCGTGGTACTCCAACACCGACATACGACTTCCGTTAAACAAAAACACCCAATATTTTTTTGCTGTTTAGTGCACTTTTTGTTAGAAGTCGGTTTTCATTTATTTATTTTTTACTTTTTTTTGTGAATAGCTTATTTTAATAATAATAGCTTTTGGCAAAGAGGTTATCAATTCAAGGGCCCATTCGATAAGATATTTAATTGTCTTATCCTGACACTTCACCACTATTATTGAACTGAAGTTTTCGACCTTATACTCCAGGCAAAATACGGTTTCGAAAAACATTAATTTATAATAGCATTTTTTTTGTTTATTTCATCCTAAAACGTTATTATAAGATGCTTTATTCATGAACCCAACAAACTTTCCACCCGGAAGTAATAATATAGATTTAAATTAAACATTCAGTGTCTTTTTTATTTTATTTATATTAAATATTTTAAAGCAAATGTAAATGAACCTAAATAAAGATAAAAAAATATTAATATTTATCCGGACTTATAGGATCTATTTTTTTTTTTATGTCTCATTTTTTGTTGGATTTTGCCTCTAGGTAACTATTTAATTGATAATATATCCGGTACCATAAAAAAAATAGCTATTATTAATTATTTCCAAATTTGACATTTTTTCCATACAAGTTGTCAGTTTATTGCCTGGTCTATTATTGCATTGTGAATGTTCTAACAACATTTGAAGGGAATGGGTCCCAAATTAAAGTTCGTGACTGTACAAGCTAGGAAAGCTAAACAACAAACTAAAATAATGCAGTTACTACTATTTATTGTACCTAGATTGACCGAACTAAATCTGAATTATTAATTAATTGTAATGTCAAAGGTTTTTTGCACTGATGATTGATGCGGTGCACTCGCCCACTAGATTTTATGTACCTATCTTTGCGTATCTGGAAACTTGAGCTCACGATTTATAATAATGCAACAGACCAGCAGTTTATCTCTAGACATAAGCAGCCAGTACGAAGACCTCAGCATAAGTTTCCGGATTATCATTCTGACTTTACTGTGGTGGACGGTCTTATCTTGTTACCACTTTCACTGGCACTCGTATCCGTTTGCTCCCAGTGGAATACTTTAATGCCTAGCGTTTGATGTAGGGTGCCTGAGTCACGGAGTATTCAAAGGAAACTTTTGATAAGTATTCCTATTTATTTTAATGTAAATCGCTTACATACGCTGCTAAGTGATTATTATATACGGAAGCGTTGTAGGTACCAGTTAATTACTTTCGTTTAATAGAAACGCATGTTACTAAACTCTGCAATGTGGTATTCGTATATGTTAAGAGGCAGACCAAGAAAAAAAGTATGCTTAGGCAATAACTGTTGCGAAACACTAAGTGTCCTAAATATTAAGCCTTAAACAGAGAGACAGCTAAATATCCACATAACTCCCGTTTTCTCTTCGCAAGTAATAATATCTAATCCACTTAACCGTCCCTTATCGACAAAATCCATTTCATTACTTCCCTTATAAACGCTGCATTAAATCCAGCAGCATCGAGAACCTATAAACTAAAACATTGTTGCAAATCCGTGCCCGAAATTACTTTTCGGTGTCGACGGGCATGAGGCGGTTTGAAATCATTTATCTAAAAGCCGCTCCCCTCTGTCATCAAAACTAAATCAAGTAGGGCGAGGAACATAAACTCGACCGCCCTTGCAGTTAGATAAAATGTAAAGGGAAGTTTGATTCACTCGTGTGACACCGTGCGCATCACTTCCCCGGCGGCCCCCGCCCGCACCCGATCCGCGACAGGCCTCCGAAACGACGTCTTTATGCCAGCTATCTCTCTATTTGACTACGACTCATCTTATATCACATATCTCAGCGTAGAGGGCACTTAGTGGCACGATATTGGAAAACTCAACCTCTCTTCAGGTTTCCAAAGATCAAAATCCGTTCAATAGGCAGGTACAACGATAGGTACTCACGAATGTTATCAACGTTGAACAAATAAACTCTCAATGTCAACGAATTCAATCATGCTAGTTGAACGGAGATGTATGTGTATAGCAATGAATACTTGTACATATTTACGCTACATGATACAAACGTGATTTCACAGATTCGGTGCCTTGGTGTATAAGAACGAATTTAAGGATTATTAATGATTGCTTACTTCAAAATCCCTCTAATTGCCAACAGAGCAAAGCATTATTGTCTGAGAAAAAGAAACTTTTGGAAGCGGACAAATATTGTCGGCGGGGTCTAAGGTGGAGGTTCATTCGGAGATGAGCGTGGCGCGGGCGCGGAGGCTAGCATCTGGGCCGGTAATTAAGCGCATCTGCCTACGTTCAATTTTGAAACGCGGTGGATGAAAGTTGCCCCTCGCGCCTTCGGGTCCATTCGAGAGGGTACAGCAAATTGCTAAACTTTCAATTAAAGAGTTGTTATTCAAACCGCTTCCGGTTCCTCAGTGGAATTATATTTTATTTCACAACGCAAAACTTGTTTCTGGTTTTACTCGGGTACAGTTTTACCATTTCACAACGGGGAGGCGTGGGAATCTATTAACAACTGTCCAATTGGAGTCACGTTTTAACGTTAGCATTAAAACATTCAGATTTAGAAATTGTTATTATCTGAGTGGAGTGGCAGGCATATTTTAAAGGGGGATATTAATTTTGTTTTAGAAGTCGGTGTCGGCGGCGAGCTTTCATCTCGATGCGCCGGAGAGGGGGAAGGGAGGATGCTGCTGCACCTCTTGGTACTTAGCACCGCCCTTACGGCAGCTACCACCGGGAAACACGGTGAGTCTCTATCACGGTTTTATCATACAGCAACCTAACGATTTGCTCCATGAAGGAAGCAAGATATAAACAGCACAACGTAACTTTACACCATAAATCGTTATCATCAAATTTAACATCTCCAAGGCGCGGGGTAAAGCCGAACTCGCCCTGTTTGCGTAATAATACCAAGTTGGTAAGTTAAGAAAATTTCCGTGTAAAATTTGCGTAAACCTTGCGGAGCTTGTTCACTTTTTCTGACTTTTCTTTAGATTATCCCTTACGCGGTTAGGCCGTAACTCAATTTATTAAAACGAAACGTTTCTTCATCTCACCTGTTTCTTAAATAATTCGCATAAAAACGATTACTTGGGAAATTATTAGATAAAAAAATGAACTGTTCGTTCGCGCTATAAACTTGTCCAATTCAAAACTTTGTTATAAAGTATGCTTATCGCCAACATGGTTTTGGTTACATTCAAACTTGTGTGAAATTAAGAAATTGTTTTTCTGTGTAGCACAAATCTGCTTGTAAGAGACTAATGGTAAAATTATTCCAACTCATGAATAAAAATTATATGTACCTATTCTTAGGTGCCAGATTAAATTGCCTACCACTCTTATTTTTTACAATATTGTAGTTAAGATATATGAACTCGCAGGGTGACCGGTGAGGTGAGGCGAGATCAGAGACTAGTAAATTATAAAGACTGCCAATATACCTATAAAGTCGCGTTACTTTAAAATAAAGATAATGAACCTGCTATAGCTAGGTTCTCTATTGAGAGGTCCCTGTACCATTCATTTTCTTATGGCACTCTTTCAGTTTATTAGGACCTAAACTCAAATTACCCTATTATACAATACAACCTGACGTCAGAAATACTATTTTCATATAAAACTAAATTTAAAATAGCTTATGTCTGATTACCCGAGTTCCAAAATATATATAATCACCTAATTTCATAACGGCTAAAGCTCAAAACGACCCATTCTCAAGATACACTAGTCCTAAAATAATTGTTCCCAAAAAATACTCCAGTCTCAAAATATACTAATCCCAAAATACCCTTAATTCTAATAAAATATATGTATGGGAGTGAAATATAACCTAAACTTTTACGAAATTATGTATCAATACCATATAAATTGTTATATGTTAATTTATGTTATTTACTTATTATTTTTATTTTATTTTTCTTTCCGCTTCTCCTCATTAATGTTATTGCAATTTTTTACTTAATTATTATTTCACCTTATTATTTCTGTTTTAATTCTATATTATTTTATTTTTTTTGACATGTAACTGCTATTTTTTTATAATTATTATTATGTAATTTAACGCTCCTCAAAAATGTTTTGCACACCTGCACGCAGGCTGAATGCACTGGACTATTGTATTGTATTTTTAAGAACTGTGTAACTGCATTCCGAGCAAAATAAAAATCTTTGAATCTTTAAAAGGCGTTAGACAGGAAAAGCGGTTATTAAACTGCTAAATTACTCACCTCATTAAAAAATACGGCGATTTTTTCTATTTTCTACGATTTCTTTTCTGGACGTTGCGTTGCACTCACATATGCAATTCGAAACATGAAGTTGACAGTTGAGTTACGACTCTTTTTCTTCATAACATCGCATCTATGTTAGAGGAAAAGAACTGGGACGTAACACGCTTTACCGACCCAGTTATAAGTGGCGTGCGTATACAAATATAAAAGTTATGGCGTATTACTTTAAAAACAAAGTTTAAACCGACTTCAATTTAGTACTTCTGGGACTCAGTCTCCCGTCCTCAGCCCGGGCTCCCGCCAGAAACTTGCTTCGTCGGCCCTTCGTTTCACGTGCGCACTCGACCTACGCTCCGCTCGGGAGGTTGTCGGTTGCTATTTCCGAGGGTAAATAACGAGTTATAATAGAAAATACCGAAATCACTACACGCGTGTGTTTATAAAATTTGAGGGTTGCCCTCGATTTTCCTGGGATCCCATCATCAGATCCTGACCTGTGCTCATCTGAATAACTTGAAAGCATACGATTAAAGGTCTATGCGTACCAAGAATATTTCAAAAAATATCCTCCAACTCCTAACCGTTGGAGTTGTACCTTCCATCATCAGCCCACTAACATGAAGTGATGACTACCGGACAAAATACATGAAACACGTAATACGTGCCTGTAAAATTTGAGAGTTGCCCTCGATTTCCCTGGGTTCCCATCATCAGATCCTAACTTGGAGACGATCTCAGGAGTATACATTTTCGTTTTTTTTTAAATCGGTCCACAATTGACGGAAAAATCGGCGAACATACATTAAAAAAATATACATACAACATATAACCTCCTTTTTTGAAGTTGGTTAAAAATACACCTCGTCATAAATCTTGCACAGATTTTTAAGCGTCTGCTAGACGGTCGCCAACAAGCCCGTCCGACCGAGCGACCTTGGTCGGCACCGACCGTGTAGACAGTTGTTTGCAGCAAAATTTCATACTACAACGGTCGGTGCCGCCCAAGGTCGCTTGGTCGGAGGGGCATGTTGGCGACCGTCTACTTAGCTGACTCTTCATGCTTTTGAATTTGGAGGTAGCTACCTATTTTCCAGTTTATTAAAGTTCAAAGGTTCAATATATATTGAGTTTATACGACGGTTTACTGGGATATTCTGAGCGAAATAGGATGAGAAACTTTCCTGCAAACGTATATTTGGCCAGTAGGCGGATTTATTATGATATGATTGACAATTTATTTTTATTCATTCTACTTATTTCTACTAATTAGCAAATTCATTGTCATAATATTCATTATATTATGTTATTATTATTATGTTGTTATAATTTCATAATTCGGGAAAGATCCTCTGCACGGCCATTCCATTCCACGGTGTATTTTACATGTTCTCCCTTATCAAACAAACAATCGTTTACATTTGAAAAACGTAGGCAAGGTCAGGTAATGCCTAGGCCAATTGCCTCACAAGGACGCTTTCTGCCGTCTCAATGGAACATTCTAAAAAGGACAAAATAAAAAAGCGTTGCCTGTGAACTAAGAACTGAATCCCCTGAGGTTTATGTCTTTTCGGATCAGGCGGCTTACCGGCACAGGCGCGCGAAAACTCCTTTCCCTCATAAATATTTACTTTATGAAATAACGCCCCAAGTTTACCTTAGTCTCACATGCCAGCTGGACGCAGGTGATAAGTCGATGCGACGAAAAAAAACAAAAATGTTATTTCGTTACCTTTTTATTTCTGTAGAGAAATAATCCTGCTGAGTAAATATAAATATCAAAGGACAGCACACAGGCCTCGTTTCATCCCAGAGGCAAATAACGGACGTGCTAGTCATGCCGTACATTTACGAGTACATTAGGCATATGATGTTTTTGTTTTCTTATAGGTACCTAACAAACATCTAAAAATAGCGAATAATATTTTATTTTGGGTAACTCAATTAAATGAAAGTGCTCTGTCTGAAATTAAAATATGTACTAAGACCAGGACTTAATGAAGTATTCTAGTCATTTTTAGTTTATTTAAAATTCTCTGTGGTGTGTAGGTAACCATTAAGTAAAAATGACTACTTAAATACCTAGCCAGACAGACTGGTAGTTTTAGAGCACAATTTTTCAAGTTAGTTTCTTTTAAACTAATTATTACTCGTAGTTTTTAAGAGTTGCAACTAGGTATCGAGCAAGTATACAATTAGCAATAGCGGTTATCCAAATTATTAACTGATTAAATCACACAGATTAAATTAGAAAAGACATGTTTAGTTTGGGTATAGGTATAATAATATACAATTCTTACGAACTCATTCAGACTCCACATCCACAGCTTAATAAACAAGAGTCTATCAGATCGATAGCTATTAAAAACCACTCGCAATAAACAGCACGTTCATGTAATAAACCTTTAGATTAAGCTTTCAAGTCAGGTACGAAAAATTTAAAGGGAGCAAAAATTAAATTAATTGGCCGATCATGACTGAGTTAATACAATATTCATCGAATTCGGGCTGAATGATGCGAGGCAGCGGCGTATGAAACATTCACGCGGTGGACGGCGTTCATCGGCGGGCACAGGGATATAATAATTGTAGACATGTCGCTTGTATCGCGATTTGTATGATCATCGAGCGTGCCCATTAGTGTGTGAAAACTGTGACGTCACTGGGTTGTTTTAGTAAAGGACAAGGAGCAAGGATAAGTACTTAAGCCGCTCACAGACTGGCACGGCCTGCGGTGGCGGTCAATAAATTAAGTTTACTATTGACTGCCACCACAGGCCGCGACAGTCTGTGAGAGGCTTTATTCGTTTCATATTTTTTCGATTCTGATATCGACTACACACGAATCTAGAGCGACAATAGGATACACACAAATGGAATAATTTGACTGCGTAGAAATCTCCGCATTGATTTGCGACAAGGTGGAGGGAGTGCAGACGTAGGGAATAGGCGTAGCGTAAGATATGTATTAAGTGTTAAAGTTGTTATGTATTTTCATATCGATTATTAATTATTTTTTATAAATTTATCTGTAAAACTATTACAACTTGCAGAAGAAATATTTTGGATAGGGGTGCACACCAGCATCACATATCATATAATGGCACCCGCCCTGTCCCGCAAGTACTATTACCAAGGTCTGTGGCGAGCGGCTAGGCGATGCTGTGAAAAGTTACATCCAATTAGCGGGAATCGATGACGCACGTTTTCGACTAGCGCGGGTGAATTTGACAACCGCCTGTCATGGTTTAAAATTCAAATTATCCCACGGCTCGATTCAAGCGCATCGTTGCATGGATGCTTTATCAGCGAGCAGTCAACGCCATGCTGACGGGTAAATTGTGACATTATTTTGTATATTTAGTATTGCCATTTAACATTTTCCTTCCAATTAGGTACGGTGAACTCCAACAAGGATGAAAACAGTAGGTATGCCAATTGCTTTTGGAAACGCTTTGATGGTATTATTTAATTTTCGTTAAAATCGGGTCAAGCTAAAACAAAAACTTTAAAATAGCACTCACCAATTTGCAAGATAAAAATCTCACTTGTATGTAACTATTGTACCAAATATTCATACGTTTAATATATTTTAGAGGGTATCTAGTGATACCCGACTGCATTTACTGTACTAATTTAGTTGCACATAGTAGGTAGGAAGAAATATGATGTAGGTAGGTACTCGTAAGATATACCATACACGAGCATGATCAAGACCACCCAAGGTGATGCCTAAGCCCCGCCCCCAGAATTGAGTGTGCTTACCATAATCACATTTTTTTTACTTAATCTGTCTACATCTATTTATCTGTTACAAAACAAATGTCTCATTGTAGTAGAAATTTAATTTTCGCTGTCACATCAGCCTATAAAACGCTGATTGTAGCGAGCCTCGTGGAGCGGAAAATTCTAAGGAATCGTTATGAAAGTAGTAAAGGGAAAGAACACCGTTAAAATAACGTCTTTCATCATAATAACATGATGTCTGTTTTTTTTCTAGTCTCGGCGAATGTTGTTATTTAAGAAAATTATATTTGAATGTCTCTGATATTACGAACCAAATATTGTCTGCGAGTTAAATCCATTACTACCTAGGAGCTGAAATAAAGATTTGACTGTTCGTTTGAACCTAGCTACTTGCTGTCAATTTTTGTATAAGGCCTGAATCACACTGGAGCGGCCTGCGGTGGCGGTCAATAGTAAATTTGACAGCTAATGACAAGTTTACTATTGACCGCCGCGGCCAGGCCTAAGTCGCCTTCTCTACTCCGCACATCATGGCGTCAAAGAAACTAGCTGGCGGGAATCGGCTTCATCCCTGTAGCTTAAACTTACATGCAATTTAGAAAATAGGTTCAACTTTTAACACTTTGTGTGTCTGGCGTACCTAAACCACATCAATGCATTTAAAATTACTCTTATTGTATAAAATTCAATGAACCTCTCAATTTTACTCAAACGCAGACCGCCCGAGGTTGTTTTATAAATTTACTGGCGGCGTTCAAATATTTTAGGCAGCTTGAATAAAATGTCCGTTCGGAATACAAATGCTCAATTCGTACAATTTTAGTTCTGCTCTTATAGGTTTACTTAGGCGTTAGGATTTTACGTACTAGATATTATTTTGTATTTAAATTTACGACAAAAGAGCTTTTTCTTAACTACCATAGTCTCAAACATCTGAAAATAATACTAAGTATTTATTTTAAGAGGGCGTTAACGTGCTCACTAGCGCCACTGGTCAATAATCGTGATTATTTAAATTTAAAGTAAAGATCTCAGTTTGGTATAATAGACATATTAAATAATTTTATTACCTTTATAACGTCATCATCATCATCATCATCATCATCATCATATCAGCCGAAAGACGTCCACTGTTGGACATAGGCCTCGCCTAAAGAGTGCCAAAGTGACCGGTCCTGCGCCACCCGCATCCAGCGGACTCCCGCGATCTTTACCAGATCATCAGTCCAACTTACACAAACGTAACGTAAACGTAACGTATACAAATTATAATATCAAAGAATATTATAAAACAACTCAAAAACTCAAACTCATAATTATCTTTATTCAAGTAGGCCTAGTACCTAACAAGCACTTTCAAATCGTCAGTTAATTTTTTAGATTATTTTTTAAACATAAAGAATAAAATATATATTATATAAAAATTGTATAAAAAATACTAGTAGAATGTTTCTAGAAAAACAATCTAATGTCAAAAAACTAAATATTACGAAAATAATAGATTAAAAATTCAGTCAAAATTAGTTCCATGGAGTTTTATCATTCATGTAGTCTTGTGTGCTATAACTATAATAAGCTTCCGAGATAAGTTTACGCTTCACATAGTTCTTGAATTTAATAATAGATAACTCAGTTCAGTTTCCTGGAAGTTTGTTATAAAACTTTACACAATTACCCATGAACGATTTTTTTTTTATTTTTTGGAGCCGAGTGGTGGGCACAGCGAGCTTATGCTTATTTCTAGTATTAATATTATGTATGTCACAGTTTTTCCTAAAATTGACAATGTTTTTATGTACATACAAAAGGTTTTCATAGATATATTGACAATGTAATGTCATTATATTAATATTTTTAAACTTATCTCTAAGTGAGTCTCTATGGTTCAATTTATATATCGACCGAATATCCCTTTTCTGCAAAACAAAAATCGAATGAATCTTTGAAGCACTGCCCCACAATAAAATACCATATGACATAATGCTATGGAAGTAGCTGAAATATACTAATCGAGCGGTTTTCACGTCTGTTAATTGACGAATCTTGCTCACTGCAAATGCTGCAGAACTCAGTCTATTCGAGAGATTAGCAATATGGGGACCCCATTGGAGCTTAGAATCTAGCGTTAAACAAAGAAAAACTATACTATCAACTAGTTCCAATTCCTCACCCTTCACAAAGACACTCCCTTGCTCGTGCTTAACGTAATTCGTGACAAACTTAATACATTTAGTCTTTATCTCATTTAACAATAAATTATTAACATTAAACCAATTTACTACTTTAGAAATAGCATTGTTTACATCATTGCAAGTTTGTTGCTGTCTTATGAGTTTGATACTAAGTGAGGTGTCATCTGCAAACAATACTATATCATGGTGGGTCTTTACGAGGTATGGCAAGTCATTTATGTAGATAAGGAACAAGAAAGGCCCCAATATTGATCCCTGCGGTACATCCATCGAGACCAATGACCCCGGTGATCGCTATCCATTCACTTCGACCCTTTGTATTCTACCATGTAAGTAAGACTTAAGTAAATTCAGTGCTGATCCCCTGACTCCATAGTAGTCGAGTTTCCTGATCAATGTTTCATGACAAACGCAGTCGAAAGCCTTGGATAAATCACAGAAGATACCTAAAGCATCTCGTGATTCCTCCCAGGCATCGAAAATGTTTTTAATTAGCTCGACACCAGCGTCGGTTGTCGAGCGACCCCGGGTAAATCCAAATTGCATGTTATGCATCAAATTGTTTATATTAAAATGTTTTATTAATTGCGACAAAACTAATTTTTCAAAAATTTTGCTAAATGTTGGGAGCACATATATTGGTCTGAAGTTAGTGGGGTCAGTAGTGCTACCCGATTTAAATAACGGAGTGATTTTACTATGTTTCATTAGATCAGGAAACTCACCGCAATCAACACTGTTAAATATAACTGCCAACTCAGGCGCTATGATTTCTATAATGGATTTGATTGTATGAACAGAAACTCCCCAGAGGTCACAAGTTTTTTTGACATTAATTGATTTAAACGCATCTGAGAAAGTAACGTAAGTATTCAAAATTAAGGTTTGTATTACATTCTGGGGCGTTTTCTTTCAACAATGTAACGGCAGAGGAACGAGCAACGATCAGTATAACAGGTTAGTTTAGGTCAGGCCATCGACCCCCCAGAAAAACGAACTGCTACCAAAATAGTAGGTTAGGTTAGAACTGCGACCCCTATTTAAGCTGACTGCTACCGGAAAAATAGGTTAGGTTAAGATAAAAGACGGTGCCTCCTAGACGGTGGCCGCCTTGTCGGGGCGGGGAGCTTAGTAACCGAGGACTGGTCACCCACGGCGAAGCTAAGAGGCACCCAGGGTCGGCCTGTTTAGGCTGCCGGCTGGTCCGAGGAGGGCGCTCCTAGCGGGCTTAGCGAAGCCCGCTTAGGATGCGTTGGGGAGGGACCGCAGAAGAAGAGGAGTACCGGTATTAATTACGGTTCGGTTCTCCCTATCTTCTGCTGCCGAGGCGGGATTGCAGGGGGAGAGGCGTGTTGGTATAACGGTGCGCCACTCTCCCTACCCCCTGCGAACTTGGCGTGGGTACACCGTGAGTCTCATCAGCTCATACGGGAGTCCCACATAACCACTCGGGTCACCTCTGCGCCCGGATGGTATGCGTAACGCATTTTATCCCCTTAAAAAAACTGTGACCCCCCACAGACATGATTGATAAAATGCGCTTATATTTAGTGTATGTTTTTTTTTATATAATATAATTTAAACTAATCATTCTTATATTATTCGTTTCACACGTTATACTTACTAAAACGTTATACCATGCAACTTTGTACAATTTGTAATTATACATTTATCATTAATTCGTATATATTCTATTACTTACCCCCACCATTCCTCTCTAACAGCTGCCTCGCTTATGCTTGCTTGTAGTGGTGCATCTATTGCAGCTCTTATCTATAGATCAAGCTTGAAAAAAGTACAAGATAAATGTTTAGGAAGTTGTTAATTCTTTGCGGTAAATGCCGCTACCAGCTAAAGCGCAATAAAAAGAGTGAACTGGTTAAAAAATCGTCGCTATGAGAGGACCCTACGTTAGCTCATTTGGCAAGAGCAATGCACGGAATGCAAAGGTCGCGGGTAGAAATTTTTAAATGGTTCACTCTGAAAATTATTTATTATTTTTTTAATTTTGCTTTGCCGTAGTTGTGTAAAAAGTCAACTACACAAACACCTTTTAGTGAATGCCATTAAAACCGGGAACACTGCATGGTTGCCTCCAGCTTTGCATGTCGTTGTGGAACGATACCTTTATTTTCAACTTGCCAGTTGGGAAACGTCAATTTATTCTTTTGAGCGTGTTTCAAAAATGGACAGCCATACTAGCCCTAGTCTAGGTATTTGAGATGAAGTCGTCAGGCGTTTGAACTTTTGTAACATTTATATTGTATCCAAGTTTGATGGATATGTTGGGGTCAAAATCCGGAACTAAATATTGGCGTCATGTTCATATAAGTGGAAAAGGCACTTTATAATACCAGTACCCGTATGGGTCGAGTAACAAAATTAGACCTCAAAGGCCTTAAATCTTTTGACGTATGAGTATCTGCAGGAAATACTGAACACTAAAGTAGTTATAGATATTTTTTGACCAGTTTATATCTAAAGCACCGAGTAGAATGTGGGTAGGTAGCAATATAATATACCAAAATATATGCATTGACGCTACATTTTTGCAATAAAATATTTTGTTGTTGTATTAAATGTTTTAATGCTTTACTTAAAATTACCTATTCGAAAATATGTTCACATTCATTGTGTTAGTTTTGTTCCCACTCCAGAGGGGTAATCACGTTACTTATCGTTTTACACTTTCCCATACAAAACATGACAGTTATATCTACCTCACGTATTACGTACAAATTCTTCACGCAGGCACCAATTTTTTGCGAAAACAATTTCTATTAACCTTCTAATCCATAGATCTTCAAATTCATAAACCGGGCCTCGTTGTTAAACCTGATTATTAAAAGGTGTTATTATTTAAAGTTACTTAAAGGTACTTACAGTTATTACTTCGTTAAATGTACTTATAGAAGTATTCATTATTTATTTTAATAACTTTGATTGTTTTTAATAAATGAGAAGAGTCTCAATACTATAAAACTTATTAAAATTTCGTAAATCTATGTCAAACAAACGGTTTCCTTATAAATATTATACTTTCTATTGAATCCTAAAACAGTAGACGAGCTCAATAGCCTGATTGCGAAATTGGCCTTTCTTAGAAAGGTTTTACTTAAAAACGCCGTTTCTACATAAAGGAAAAAGGAAAGGCATATCTGCAAACAAAACGGGAGCAGAAGGTTTAATCTCTGAGAGGTACAAATCGCTCGTTATGTAAATTGAATCTCTTGCAAATTTGAATCGCTTTCATAAGCCAATTCTCTCTGAATAAAAACAATGAGATACTCTTTCAGCGTTTTAGAATTTTACTAAGAGCAGAATTTATCTTGCCTTGTTAATTTATTCTTACTGTGTGATAAAATAATAGATACCGTTCCCTAAAATAATTCATATAGCTTTGGCGCGTTTTAATCTTTTTCTACTCCGCGGGAGTAGCATGTTTGCCGTTTTATCACTATCGTTGTGGATAAGACATCCTTCACTCTCGCACTCGCATACTTGTCAGAACGTGACGGACGTCTTATCGACAGCGACAAGTGATAAAATGTCGACCATGCTACGGTCGCTGTACCGTTATCTGCCATTTATATAGGCACCAACTCAAATACAATAGTATGTCGTCGAAAATTCCTTGCTCTATGGCTCATAAACCAAAAAATGGTCCATACATTTTTATAACAGCAATGACGTAAACATCAAACTTTAAAAAAAGTCCTTATAATTGTGGTAGTGGCAGTGGTACCAACTTCTCAAATAAATATTTTGAATCAAAAGTTTTTTATTTACTATCAACATTTGTATGGTTGTAATAGATTGTACAAGAAGCGCATAAAATGAGCCATTTCACCCGAGCCGTTTATATTCACCCGAGGCACTGGCGAGGGTGGATAGTTAAGTCGAGGGATAAAATGGCTCATTTATGCCAGAGTTATACACACTGCTTTTTACTTCGACAGCGAGAAAGTAACAATTTTTTTTTGTAATATTTTACAAAAAAAATAGTTCATTCCCGCCACTTTACGTTTTAAAGTTTTTATGTTTAATTTTCGACACGTAATATTAGACTTAGGTACCATACCATACTGCCAAGTCATTTAATATGGTTCAATACGTTTTTAAATAATAATTAACTTCTATTTTATCTGTTTTATTAATTTAGTAATAGAAAACATGGATGTGAAATTTATTAAAATAACAAATTTATTCTACGAAGTTTTATTGTTATATAGCCTAATAAGGCCCGATTAACTTAGTCTTTAAAGCAATTTTACTTTGTGCAATACAGAATAAAAGTGGCATTTTATGCAGCATACGTGGGTCACTAGAAAAGTTTTGAGATATTCAAAATTTATAAAAAGAACGCAACTGAATGCAACCTTTTCCTTGGCACAAATAATTTGAAAATAAAAGCACTGTTTAGCGTTCTGTTTGGTTCATACATATGTTTCATTAATAGCACTGTTTACCACGATGTAAACATCTTTTTTTTTAAAGAAAGCGGTTCTTATATTGCACTGGTACCAATTTCTGAAACAAATATTTTGAAATAAAAAGTCTTTATTTACAATGAAACATTCGTATAATATAAATTATTTACTAAAATAATATTTATTTATCATGGATATTTTATCAATTCTTGGTATTATTTATAAATATACATAGATCGATTCGGTTCGGATCCGGATTTAATTTGGTTCGGATGGCAAGTGCAAGGAAATTAAGAACAAAACGAACTATAAACAAGAGGATCTGATTTGCCACCATAATTCCAGTTCAAAATGAAAAGATGAAACATGATTGTTATTATAACTGTTAGTTATTATTACTTATTAAGATTTTATTCGTATTTGTGAAGAAAAAGTATAGTTACGTTACTTTTAAAATGTCTGAAGAAGAAAATAACTGTCCTCCTGAAGAAATTGCGTGAGTAGTAATGAACTAATGGAATACTTACTGCTGAAAAGTCTAAAAATGCTATTAATTTAAATTTTGTCATAGAAAAAGTATTGTTTGCAACGGTGTATAACTTAACTTGGTCTTAAAACACTCGTAGTGTCTTTAATTGCGACCCACGACTCGTGTTTTAAGACCCTTCTAATACAACAGTTGCATAAAATACTATAATAACACTACTTATTTCATTTTGTCGCTGCGTCTACAAAAATCGCTATGTGATTTTTATTGATTTTTGTATTTTAAAGCCATTTTGAACCTTATTTTCCAACGCATACGCTCCAAAAACAACGGTGCGCTAATTTAAATATTTCCAGAGTTATGAAAATGTCGGTATGTGATGTTCATATTATTTACTGTCCTAACTAGGTATAATCGCTTAGTAACCTAAATCACATGTCTACATTCGTTAACTAACAAAAATTCAATTATTGCGCCCGTTATGTAGTTCTCGACACATAGCGATATTTTTGTTTGATTTTATCATCATAACAATTAAGTATTTGCGCGCGATATGTAATTTTTGGCACATAGCGAAATGTTTGTACTTGCTTGTGACACAGTCGGGTTTTAAGATGGTAAGAAAGCCCGTGACGCGAAAGCTAAGGCGGTGGAGCAAGTTTCAGATGATATCGTCACCATATCAATGCGTGCAAAGCGTTTTAATGTGCCCGAAACTACTAGTTTCAGGCACTGCTTACTTACTATAAAATCAAATTGGCTATGCATAACTATACTTTTCGTATACAAAATACTAAAAATGCCTATTTATATGTTTGGCATGAGGGAGCATCACACCAGAATTTTGCCAACACCGCTCCTAACATGTAACAAAATAATAATATGCTCCCATTTAAGTGACCTCAGAATTTGTTCTATACCATCATCTTTGTTTAGCTATTAAAGAAGAACAAGAATACTAACCTTTTTTTATTTATTCACTGTATTAATGAATAGTGACACAGTATGATGACCAACAATCAGAAATTATTATAATGAGACGTATTCATGCCGATTCTCAAAACTTATTGCTCGTATGATTGATTTAATAAAAAAATATTGTAGTTCCTATAGAACAGTAATTTTGATGTCAGATGGTTGTTGCTATCAAAATAAAAATAGAGTTTTGTGCAGTTCATTAGCTAATCTTAGTGCGTCAATCAATGGGGATTGTTATTAACAAATCATTCTTGAAAAGGGGCTTACAATGATGGAAGTGGCCAGCGTTTTCTCTTCCCTAGAAAAGCAGTTCAAAACACTAATATTTACCCCATCTGATTATATTTCTCGGATGTCACAAGCTAGACCTTCACAACCTTATATTGTCCATCATTTGGATTTCTTGTTTTTCTAAAATTATGAAGATGTTCCAGGTGGTTTCACAAGTATATACGACACGGTAGAAAAACTGGTGATCCCATTGTAATAGACATCAGAGGGCTATTTTATGTCAATGGTGAGGTTAAATACAAACTGCGTCACTCTGATAACGGGGAATCCTTACCACAGAGGAGAGTAAATAAACAAACTAGCCTAGATAAGTAAGCTCAAAGAAACTTATGTAATTGGCTATTAGACGACGATACATACATAGATAAATACCTACTTAAATACATTGAAAACATCAAAGACTCAGAAACCAATATTCGTGATCATGCATAACATGCTCCGTAGGCACACGCTACTTACTCGTAGGTACTATGCTAAATAGTAATAAAATACAACACGACTGCATCTAATGTCTATTTATACACAAAATAAAGTAGTAATTAGAATTTAATTATTTCTCAGTTTGGACAAGGACAATATATAGAAATTATAACAATATAAATTCCATTTGGATGTAATAAAATGGATTTCGTACTATGTTTTTTTTTGTTTTATTTATTAATCATATGACTTTCGGAAACTAATTATGTGACAATAAGGAACAAAAATCAAGACTGATTGATTTGACACAACTAAATTTTATGTAGTCATGTGCTAGTTAGGCACTTAGCGGTTATTGGACGACTAAAACAATAATAGCTATGTGTCGAATGAATAAAAAAGTTTTTTTATTAATTTTATTTTGTATATCACTTTTTTAGAAGTTACGTAATATTACGTAAAAAATCACATGAAATGGCCTTAAAAATACGTTGTTCGTCTGTTGTTATTAATAACCGAGAAAACTAGTTTTTTGCGTCTCCTGTAAAGTAGGTCCAAAACACATGGCGATTTGTGTAAGCGCAGCGACGATTTGAATATATTGTGATTATTATCAAACAAAAGAACACAAAACAAAAGAACTAAATTTATATTTTTTAACTAAGTTTATATTACATATCAGTATGTTTTAAACCTTATTTAGTCAAAACTACGGGTATAGTTTGTACAAATTATATTACGTTCAAAATAAAATTTCACTTGCTTTTTTTAATTTATAACTTAACTAGCTTTTGCCTGCGACTTCGTTCGCGTTGACTTCCTTTTGTAGGACTTTTACTGGGATAAAAAGTATTCTACTTATATGTTAATCCGGGCTATACTCTATTTGTATACCTACTAAAATTCATCTTATATTTATTTTCCTGTATTTATTTTACAAAAAAGGGCTGTTAGAGCAATTTATAACCTCGGGTCGCGTGAGTCATTAAGAGAATTTTTCAAGGAAACAGATATTCTAACACTGCCGTCGCTATACGTATTTGAAATAATAATGTATGTTATACAACTACCCAACAAACACTGATAGGCCCAAGGTTACCAGAAGCGCAGGGAAGCTCAAAACAACTTTTTACAGGCTAGTAAAAGCGAAAAAGTCGTTCTTGGGAAATTGTATAAAATTCTACAATAAAATTCCAAAACACATTACCGAACTCACTGACTCTAAATTCAAATCTGTCGTAAAACGATCACTTATTTCAAAAGCATATTATACGAGTAAGATAAACGACTACATCATGGATAGGGATATTTGGCAGCGATAAAATCCTGCACTAGAAATCTGTCGTAAAATAAATAGGCTTTCTACTGTAGCAATGTAATTTTAAAATTTTATAATACTGTGATACTGAAATGATATATTGTATACTGTTTTGAAAAAATTACACCTCGCCGAGTTTTTTACACCGGTTCTTCTCGAGGCAGAGGTTTACTTTCCGAACCGGTGGTAGTTTATCGACATTCATAGGTGCATGTAATATGCCTAAATTGAAGAATAAATCACTTTGACTTTGACCTTGACTTAATCCGTTCAGCCGTTTTTGCGTGATTTAGTAACAAATATCCAAACTTTCGCATTTATAAGTAAGTAGTCGTCTTTAATCTTTAATATCAAGTCCACCAAGTCTTGACTTAGTGCGTCCGCGACGCAGTTCCCAACATTGTTCACCGAAACCATTCATGTCTAATACTCCATTTGTAAGGCTGGCCTCGCATTATGCTCCGATTCCAAGAGCTCTGGTCACTCTGAAAGGGAGCGCTTACCTGTTGTATGAAATGTGGAAGACTGTTTTAAATAGAAATTGTAGACTAAGGTGACTTCCTGATTTGTCGGTGCGGAGGTGGTACGACATCGGCAAGCTCTCAGTCAAATCAGTACCGATTCTTTACTGCGCTGCGGTTTAACATTTAGTATGCGGTATTTTGTATTTTGACGTAAGTTTACTGATGTCGCACAGATTTTCTCACTTATCGGTACACCAGTTAGTATTACATTTGCGCAATAGTAATATATGCGCGATCGACCAGTTAATGCAAAGCAATGTCAAAACATCTTAGATATGCATGTTATTCATTAAAAAAATTTTTTTTTATCGTTTTCTAATTTTTTATTTCAATCATATATTTTTTACTTATAAAAACAATTGGGTACCTATAAGAAGACCGCTTCTCTTCGGATATATATTTTACAATTTTATTCAACTCGCCATTTTATTGATTGTGACTTTGTGACGTGTCTATTGCATACAAATATTGTTACATCTGCATGCAACCGTTCATAATAACCTGAATATTATTGCCAGCTACAATTCACCGCCGGGTAATCAAATAAAACCTGTGATTGAGAGGACACATTGTAACTCAGGACAATAATGGTTGAACATGGACATTATGTCACTGGGATGAACGTACCAAGTGACAGCAATAAAAAGGAACAAAGCTGCGAGTAGTTGAGCCCCACGCTGACAGCTCGGGAGTCGGTGTCAAGTACAGAAAATTATGTCCATTCATCCTACGGAGCCGAGGATTAAGCGAAAGGGGGCGCATCTAGTGACTGCGCTCACGACAGACGACACCGTTTAAGGCTCTTATTCCAGCGAGCTTGGCATTCTGTGAACTTTAATCCAAGCTAATTACTATAACGAGAGGGATTGCAATAAACTATTGAGTACTGGGATATTTTTAAGATTCATATATTTTATGTAAGTGATTACTCAGTAAAACATCGTTTTGTGAATACAACGTATGTATGCAATTAGGTAGTTGAAGCATGTTATAATGCAGGTAGAGTCGTTATCATCATCATCATCAATGGCCTTTGAGTCTATTACAGACTATACAAGCAGTGTCAAGGAGGGAGACAACGTCTTCCATGGCTGTGTAATCCAATGCGGGAGCGGCATACACGACCGCAAGCCTGGCAGGTGTAATTTGCCCGCGGCGAACAGGTGAGACGTTGATGCCGCTTGGCTCGCCTATCTGCGAGTGTCTGAAACCATGCTTCATCGTGGACTTTACGACCATCGAACACCAGTTTGCGCCAATTGTCCCTGTCCACAGCAAGGTCCTCCCACTTGTCAACCAGGATGTTGAATGAGTTCATATCTCTCTTGGCACAGTCCTTATGCCGCAGCATCGGCCGGCCGACACTTCTTTTGGCATCAGCTACGGCCCCAAGCAGTACACGCCGCGGCAAACGCGATGGATGCATTCGATGCACATGCCCCAGCCAGCGTAGGGTCGTTATATGGTCATGAAAACAAGGCAAGCAAAATAATTAATTTCAAAATACCTTTAATGTATCAATTTTATATAATCAATATTAAAATAAGAGAAATTAGATGTAATGTGATAGTAACAGTAATTTTCGTCGAAAACTGCAATTTGTTTGTTTTTTTTTTTTTACGTTGGGGGAATGCTTTGACGCACCGTCCGCCCGGTCGGGGGGGACCGGGCGGGTGTGTGGGACTCCCGATTCCGGAACAGAAGGCCCGGACTACCCACTAAACCCCCAACGATTGTCCAACCTTGTCGCTGCCGAGGAGGGCCAAAGGTTCGCTTGACGCATTCTACTTTGGCCCTTCCATACCTATACCTAACTTAAGCTGCACGAGTTGTAAATGGTGACGTCACCGGCTCCTATCAATTTGTGTGGGCGTTATAGCAATCGGTACAAATGTCTGAGTTGGCCTCTCATGCATGTATAGACATTTGTTCCTCAAAAAAAACCGGACAAGTGCGAGTTCAACTCGCGTGGTGAGGGTTCCGTAAAATATTGAGAATTTTCGCGTTACTTTGAATACTCAAACTTCTTATAGGTTTTCCTGTAGTCTTTAGGCAAGGAACTATTTAAAAAATATTTTTTTAGAATTTTAAGCCAAGTAGTTTTGGAGATTTGGAGAAGGGGGGCTGGTCTATTTTTGTCTTTTTTCCTAAATTACTTCAAATCTGTTTTTGCTAAAATTATAAAAAAAATATATCTGAGATGCTTACAACAACCCCTTTCATTTGATATGTCACACAATACAGTTTGCGAAACTATTTTCTTTAATTTTCGAGTTTACCCCCCAAAAGTGGCCCCCTTGTTAAGTATTTATTCATTCACTTTACGCGTCCATCTTTGGGTCACCAATTTACATATGTTTACCAAATTTCAACTCAATCGATCCAGTGGTTTCGGAGCAAATCGGCTGTGACAGACGGACAGACAGACGCACGAGTGATCCTATAAGGGTTCCGTTTTTTTCCTTTTGAGGTACGGAACCCCAAAAAAAGGTTTGGTTGAAATCGTAAACAATACTTCAATTGCGACATATTGATTGAATAGAGAAGATTATTACAATTTAACCTTTATTACTGTGTGACTTGATTAAAGGGATTCGTGACCGCATTGGAGGTACACTCGTACACATATACACTCTTCAAATGTTCATGAATCTGATTAATTAAATAATACAGTAACAAAGATTAAATTTAATCCAGTACATATTAGATAACATAACAATTGATTAACTCGTTTCTATTGTAAATGTGATTCGATCAAAAAGAATTTAAGTCAACGTCGGAGTTTGTCGAAAGTTAAAGTAAAATCGGATTTCGGTGGAGGCCTGAATAGTCAAGACGAGAGCCTGGATAATGTCCTCTGGTACTAATTAAAACTTTGGAGAAAAAGGGTAGAGAAATATGGCATTCGGTGGATAGTAATGACTCTGTGGGGCTGCCGAATTTCCCTCGGTTTTTGTTTTCCTTAAAATTACAATATTGAAATTAACCGTGTTTTGCTACGCCGTTTATGAACGTTGTTTATTATTCTTATTTGGTGGTTGTTTATTGTAATTTTCAATGCTCATTAATAAATGGACGATCTTAATTAAATCATTTAAATGATAATATTGTTTAATAGCCATTGATTACACCAACAACAGCGAAAGAGTATAAATTATTAAGCCTGTTTGTCTGTCTGTGCTTGTCGTATCCGTTAATATCATAAGAGATATCTCTATTTTCGTGTCGAAGTCTTTCAACATCAGAATGACGTCAACATTGAAACAAAGTCTTTGTCCTAGAAAATCAATCTGTCAAATAAAACAAATGAAATAGCGGCCCTGCTTATTTAACTTTTCGACAAAAAAATCACAAGTACGAGTACCGAATCACTACTAACGTTAACAAGGAAATCACTATTTATACCGTCCTTTATTCCTAGTTACTTTGAAAGAGCTAAGAGGAAAGTGGCGTATTAATTAATATCGTCATCAATCATTGCCTCGTTCCCTCTGAACCCGACGTCATTCACATTGTTGCTGGACACCAACAGAAAGTAGAAAAACTCTTAAAATCATTTACCGGTCTCATTGAGGAGGGTAGCAGCCATAATTTTGTTACGGCTATAATGAAAAACAAAACTCAGTTGCCCGACCCATTCATTATTCAACTTTTAAGTAACCAAAATTTATTGAATTCAATTTGTCTATGAAATTATCCTTTTGAGGGAAAAACATTAAGTAAAAAAAAGTAGGTAGTAACTTACTGTTTCATTTGAATTCTGTATCTGCAAAATCCAAATCAATCGAATACTTAAAATTCAAATAAGAACTCGTTACTGACAAAGGATACTGAAAACCAATACATAATATATTTCCAAACAGATACCTATCTAAGAGCTAAAATCTCATTTGGCCAAGGCCTATACGAATACTAGGGCTATCCTTTACGAAACGGTGTTACTGAATTGGTATGAAAGAGATAGAGATGTCTAATCATAGGTACGATTGGGATGGAATGGTCTGAATGAAGGGGCTTGTCCGCTAGCGAATCGGAGCGAAAACGTTTTGCTATTTGAACGCAATCTTTTGAGTTCCGGCGAGGCACCATCGACGCAATTAGGCACCGGAAGCTCACTAATGACGCATACAAACCTAAACCTTTCCTTTGCACTTGTTACTTCTACTGTCTGAACGGGAAATAAATATGGTTCTTATAGGATGTGTCTGTAGCAAATAAGATCATGCTTTTATGTCGGTATTAGATGGGTAATCACGTACCAGTCCAACTGTCAATTTTCCATTTACAAATTGACATATAGATCTACCTAACGTACGTACAATGCGTTACGTGATCGACCTGCAGGATTCAGGGCGCCAATTTCTACGTGTTTATGTTTAAAATTTTTACTCGAAACTGGCCGGTATTCTATCTGCTATATTTGAGCAGATAGAATACCGGCCAGTTTCGAGTAATTTTTTTAAATCCTTTAAAAAAACCGGACAAGTGAGTTCAACTCGCGTGGTGAGGGTTTCGTAAAATTGCTATGCTGTAAGCATCAGGCGCTCTATACAAAATACACAAAAATATTAAGAATTTTCCCGTTACTCTGAATACTCAAACTTCTTATAGGTTTTCCTGTAATCTTTTAGGGGGGGGGGGGGGATGATCCAATTTCGTTTTTTTTCCTAAATAACTTCAAATCTGTTTTTGCTATAATTATAAAAAAAATCTGAGATGCTTACAACAACCCCTTTCATTTGATATGTCGCACAATACAGTTTGCGAAACTTTTTTTTTTATTTTCCAAGATACCCCCCAAAAGTGGTCCCCTTGTTCAGAATTCATTAATTTACTTTACGCGTCCATCTTTGGGTTACCAATTTACATATGTTTACCAAATTTCAACTCAATCGGTCCTGTAGTTTCGGAGCAAATCGGCTATGACAGACGGACAGACAGACGCACGAATGATCCTATAATTGTTCCTTTTTTTTCCTTTTGAGGTAGGGAACCCTAAAAACAAAAAACATCACAAAAGACATCTTAATTTCACATGAGCCGATGTGAAATTGTGATGTCTTTCGCGAATTGAAATTCTAATCTAATACCTATGTCATATTTTAAAATGGATTTCTTACTCGAAACTGGCCGGTATTCTATCTGCTATATTTGTCAAAATAAACACATATGAATAGAACAAACATTGCATTCATAAAGTTGAATTGGGAACTTTCGGTTCAAAACACAAGGAACTTGGCTAAGTTTATTCAAACCAAACACGATGTGCCCGTGTGAAATCTCATTTACGAAAATCCGCAGGAAAGTTGGCGGTTGGCAACATTAAAGTAAACAGGGGAAGCCGACTGGAATGCATCACCTCCTGTAATAAACTCGTGCCGCGGGGGACGACACCAGACTTCTTTTATTTCAATTCCCCTAGCTTGTTCACGAACTTTGAATATTCTAAGGTAACTACGCTCCTTGAGAAAAAAATAATAAAATCACGAAATTGAAACGCTTAAGTAGCTCACTTTTGCTGCCTACAAATAAGGTTGTATGTTATTCTAAGCTTTTTATTTGGTGAACTTTACGTGTATCTTTTCTATTTAGCTCGTGTAATAGTTTAATCATTATTTTCAAACCAATACAGTTTTATTGTAATAATTAAAAGTCCAAAACTCTATTTTATATTTTACTAATTTTGTGACATTTGAACGTTATGATATATTTGTATTCTTGGCAATATTATATTAGGTTTAAATATTTTTAGGTTTGCGACTGGGACGTGTAATGAGGTGTCTTTTGGCGAAAAAACAAATTTATTGTAAATTAAATAAAATGTTGTATGAGAATTATTACTTGTCCGCTGCCGATGGCAAAAGAAGTTTCTTAATTAGCCATAGTAAACTAATTTGTATTAAATTGATTCTATTTGACAGGATTAGGTTGGTACCCAAGATTTCATAAAAAAAAAATGAGGGCAACAATATAATTTATATAGCAGATGTTTCTGCTTGTTAAAAAAACTGTATTTGTAAGTTTCAAGTCATTTAACTGGTTTCATCTTTTAATTTTGGGTCAATTTACCCAATGCATTAGAATTTATTGTGCATGCTCCTTTTTCCGAATTTAAATCTGAGGCATTGATATTTAAATCTGATTGGTATCAATTTGAAATGAGATTTGTAGTTGCGCAGATTTAGCCGTTATGCTGTTAAATATTTCTGTACTCTTATGTTCCTTCAACAACAAAAATATTTAGCGAAGAAGTGTGGAATTTAGTTCAGTAGTTAACAGTTAAAGAATGCCAAATGCACTTGATTACACTGATTCCGATAGGGACGAAGATCTCCAGACAACATTTAAGAATGTATGATATATCGATTTAGAGAACACCCGACAACACAGCAGGCCCCTATTTCACCAACTTGACAATTGTCACCTGACAATGACAATTCGCCATACATTGCTTGTTCTAGAAGTTAAGGTGGTCGTTAGGTTACTTGTGGAACCAGCAATGTACGGAAAATTATCGTTATCAGGTGACAATTAACAAGTTGGTGAAATAGGGCCCAGGTCTTACAGTGCATGCTGGTTTGTACTTTTTTCTATGTAACTTAATCCATACAAAACCGGGCCTTAATCGATATTCCAACAAGATACAAAATATAAAACTACGAGTCAATCCTTTGGGATAGAAATTTTCAATATTTGAAATACTTTTTTGTGTGTTCTGGCCACTGTAGGCTTGTGTCCTAATTTTTTTTATAATGCCATTTCGAAACAGTTTTTGGAGAGGAACAAATGTTTGTATCGGAGCAACTACAATTAAAGAACATAAATACTAAAAAAAAAATAGTTAAAGACGGACCTCGCTGGCGGCAGCTGAAACGTTTCATATTAATATACATTGAAGTATGACGTCACAGTTTGATCTTTGTACTAATCGCTGTATGGAAAATCAAGTAAATTGCTGTTTCGGTCGCGAAACACTGCGTTTACGTCCATATACAATTTTGTTTCTATAAAAGCGTAAGGATTGTATTGGTGGCTTTAAATTTACTTTTGGACAATAAAAAATGCATATTTTTTCTAAACTTTCAATGTCCGTATCTTTTTAAGATTTTAATTATATTTCGTATTATTTGATGGTTTACTATATTTAGTATTTTAGCAACACTATGTTATCAATGAAGAAACTACCCTATAAATAGCAAGCTGTAAAACTTGTTGCTCTAAAACTTTTTTACTAACTAATATACGTCCCACGAGTACTCCAGAATGTTCTGCACATGGCATAAAAAGTTGCAATGAATTGACTTTCAACTGGATTAGGAGTTGTACGCTAGTAGAATTTTACTTGTAGTACCAACTTGCCATTGCAGCCTACTTGTAGGATAAAATATCATTTATTTATTTTATTTATGCCCATTGGCATAAACGTTACCAATTCAGTTAAACTAAAATTGTTCGTAATATAGCCGTCAAAAAAGTACACAATTGCGAGTCATGAGATCTCTTAATGGGCTAATAAAGTAGGGAGAAAGAAAACTTTGTAGCGGCACCGTAGCAGGCCGCTCTTTTGCGTATAACATCACCATTATAATAACAGCCCTCAGTCCTCTCCTTTTACTTTATCCCCAGGGAGAGAAAAGAGGGGGGCAGTGAACCCGCAGGGGTCTTTTTAAAGTGGTCCTGTTGCGAAATCTGTTTGTGCTAAGTCGTCACGTGCACCCACTGATGAGCCGTAGACGTGATATCACTCACTGGTACGTGATGCTTACTTTATACCAAATCTTAAGGCAAAAGTTTACAACATGATCTTTGCAAGACAACCTTACGTAATAAGATAAAATTGTATGCTATTAAAGCCAAAAATTAGACAAAACTCAAAACAACGAACGCTTGCTGTGAGTTTTATATAAGATAAGTATAATTATATTATTATATATTTTAATTTATTTTCCACTTAAAACGAAGTTTTAAATACCTTATAATATTTAGCACACATCCAACTTCCTCGAATCGTGAAATCATAAATTAATCAGCTGTTATCACATGGATGAGAATTGAAACTAAAAACTAATTCGATTTTAAGTACAAAAGCAATTTGCAATCCAAACTGCGCCACAGTTCAGTTCTATCTAGCTTAGTCTTGCGCTAAACCACTTTTATCTTTTCTTCAATTAGGAGTCGTTACGAAAATGAGAAATGAGAAAAGTTAATTCCGGCAGCATCGAGTTGTGGCCAAATTTTTTTAATGAAGCTTGAAACGGCTGGCTCATTATTTTGACATGAAAAATTAATTTGCCTCTTTATTCCAAATTTGTACGAAAAAGTTTATGGTATAAACAAATTGGGAACTCCAACCCTTATTGTGTACCGCAATCAGAAACAAAGCGAAGTATACCAGGCTGTTGGCACTGTTTCAAAAATTCCAGTTTCTCTCTACATTATAAAGGTTTAAGCGTTAGTGGGAACTTTTATAAACGCGGAGTATAAAACTTCCAGAGAGACGTAATATTGCCTAATAAGTTAAAAGGCAATATATTAGCTTGAAATCGCATAAGTAGTTTCGGAGATTACTCTCTATAAATGTACACAGCCATGTTTTTTACCTCTTTGTTTGTTTTGTTTATAAGTAGACTAGTAAATAGTTATTTCTCAAACATGCAATGAAATGTAGTCATTACGTGTGTAACAGGCTTCAAAGTGTCACGTTCCGGGTGGACTTCGTAATGACTCTTGAAAACAGCTTATTGACATGACTCAGAAGTGAGATGGGTTGCTTGTTCTTCAGCAGGGTGTTGTCACCTGTTTTGAAGAACATTACCACCTCACCTCTGTTCCACGCCTTGGCGTTCTCCTTTCCAGTAGGACGGTGTCGAACAACTTCTGAAGGGTCGTAAGGATCGATTTTCCACCCGCCTTCAGGATTTGGGCTGTAATTCCGTCTTCACCGGATGTCTTGCTGTTTTTCTAATGCTGCCATTCTAATCTCGTACAGGCTGATGTCCGGGATGTCTTTGGTATAGTGTTGGGTCTTCCGACAGACCAACTTCGGGTCTGCGAGTTGACGTATATAAAAACGCTTAATCTCATTTAAAAGGCCAGGTTCGGAAGAAACGACTCTCTTATCTTGAGTTTATCATGAACTTTGCGAGCTGGATCTGCCCAAAGATAGATCTCGTGAAAATACTTTAGACCACTTATTTCGCCTCTTCAATACGGATCGTATGAATTGGCGCAGATCGCGGGTAAGGGACTTGGAGATCTGTTTATTGAGCAGCCAGTATGAAGTCACATCGGTTGAGGACTGCACAATCATTTCACTCCTTTTCTTCATAAGCTTCTGAGTGGAGCTAGAGAGCCTTCTAGTTCTGTTGTCCCGCTGGGGGGAATTGCTTGAAGAACTTAGACCCAGTGGCATGGACCGCTTCCACAAACCTGTCGTTGAGTTCATCCACATCGTCACCTAGCCAATCGAAATGACTTTGGAGTTCGAGCTAAAAACTCTCGGGGTTTGAATTTGGGAGGATGCTGGTTGGAGCGTAGACTTCATCAGCCGAGAGCACTCTCGCTTGACACATATCTAAATATATAAAAGAAGAAACTGACTGACTGACTAACTGACTGATCTATCAACGCACAGCCTAAACCGCTGGCTCTAGAGATACCAAATTTAGCAAGTAGGTTCCTTATTAGGTCTAGGGGTGCACTAAGAAAGGATTTTTCAAAATACAACCCTAAGGGGGTGAAATGGGGTTCCAAAGTTTGTATGGGGAAAGAAGATTAGTTAGACTATTTCATTCGAAACTTCACTGCAGTATTCCTAACAATAAATGAGTAAACAAGTGTTTAAGGTTTTTTGGAAATTCAACCTGTAAAAAAACGGAATGTGGTGACAAAGTCTGAAAATCAACATGGGTATCGTTTAGGTTTATTGGGTCGCTCATTACGAAAACAACAACAATTTTCAAATCCAACGTGGTGGACGTGAAATGCCATCTCCCTTGTTGGGGTGAGCTGGAGCCGTAGCAGGGTTGGCCTTGTCATGCGACAGGTGATAGGATAGAGCGTGCGTCACTGGCTGACACCGTTCGATAGAACGAGACGACGCTCTTATCTTGTCACTTGTCGCGTGATAAGGCCAACCATGCTACGGCTCCTGGGGTTGAAATTTCTAAATATCAATATGGGTGTCGTTTTTATGGTTTTTAGGGACGTCATTAACGACAATGGCATCCAATTTGGAAATTATTATTGTGGACATCTACCTATCTAAATATGTAGTCGAAATGTGGAGTCAATATGTAGAGTCGATATCTAGTCTATGTAGAGTCGATAATTATATAAAAGAAGAAAGTGGCTGACTGACTGACTGACATATCATATCACCGCACAGCCCTAACCGGTGGATCTAGAGATTCCAAATTTAGCAAGTATGTTCCAATTGCATTGCAATTTGGCACAAACACTTTCAAGAATTTTCATATGTGGATTCCCAAAGTTCGTCGAGATGCAGCTTTTATGTAGACGATACTTATATAAATTACTTTTAGTATGCAGGCGAAGCCGCGTGCAAAAGCTAGTATTCAATATGTCTCTTACCATGTGTGATCACTCCCGGTTTTAAACGTATTGATTACAGAGACATCATTGAATATTATGCTTCCTCGTCGATAGGTCCACTTTCTGTGCTCGCGTTTCTTGAAGAAGGAATTCAAAATTTAGAGTTCCTCCTTCTCCAAGAAACCAGCCAGTAGTTGGCCCCGGTGGTTCGAACTTCCAACTCCAAATTGCCCCACTATCAGCTCTTCACCATCTCTCTTGCCCAGTTTATCGTTGAAGTCACTCATGACAACGGTGAAGTAGGTTTTGAAACTATGCATTGCCTTAGATATATATATCTTCATACATATCATCCACCTCCGTACCGTAGACCACATTCATACGCTTCGGCCCTCCGGCCAGAGGGCCATGCAGGGACTTACTCTGTGTGATCACATCAGAAATGAGGCTATCCGCAGCAGAACTAAGGTAACCGATATAGCCCTCCGAATCGCTAAACTTAAGTGGCATTGCACGTAGAACCGATGATCGGGCGGAAAGGTTCTCGAGTGGCGATCACGTACCGGAAGGCGCAGCATGGGTAGACCCTTCCCCCACAAGGTGGACTGATGACCTGGTAAAGGTCGCGGGGGTCCGCTGGATGCAGGTGGCGCAGGTCCGGTCATTAAAGCACTCTTTTGGGGAGGCCTTTGTCCAGCAATGGAAGTCTTTCGGCTGATATGATGATGTTGATGAGTAAAAAGATACTTCTTATCATAATATATTCTGTAATTGTACCATTAAAATCGAGTTTAATAACATCGTTTATTTCGTCATTTAGAGTGCTAATTTTTTCTAAATCAAAAAGAATATCTATGAACAAACTTCGTAGTGAAATAACATCGTTCAATAATCCAAATTTTAACATACAAATAATATCTCATTATGTATAACACCAATGACGGCACGAAAGTTTATCATCAAAAGATGAATAAGGACTAAATTCGGTACAATTTATGTTGATGTTTACGCGTGAGCTAACATTAATTTTGCACCTTTGATATCGCAGAGCGTTATTACCGCTAAGAAAATTACGTTAATTCACGGCTCGGAGTTCGTATTCGATTTCAACCGCGAGGGAATGACCCTACTTCGGTAGGTATGTTATTTGGGACTCGCCGTTTTGATGTTTAATATATCTGTATTGGGATTACACATGTAAGAAATGTAATCACGAAATAGGAAAATGTGATTTTGTTTTTATCTGACATTTTATTTCTACATAGGTAGTAAAAGATAAAACACGATGAAAAAATATGAACCATCCAGTTGCTAACAACAAAATTTGTCAGCTCAGCAACTGGGTCTATTATATATAGGTATATAGCTTAATTCATCAACATAAACACCAGTTTATATACGGACGTCCCAGTTCTGTTCACAGGCCTCATGGATGAGCGGGAATGGGCAATTACTCCAGGTAAAATACGGTTACACCTGATACGACATGAAAATTACATAAAAACTATAATTGAAGGAAAAATTGAAGGAAGGAGAGGCAGAGGAAGGCCAAGACGTGCGTTTATGGACCAAGCTAAAGAGAAGGTTAATGTAATGTCGTATCAGAAGCTCAAAACAGTGCCAGAAAGAAGAACGGAATGGCGATTACTCCACCGACAAGAGCCTGGCTCTTAAATTTATGATGATGATGAAAATACGGTTTGGAAAAACATTAATTTATAATAGCGTTTTTTTTGTTTATTTCATTCTAAAACGTTATTCTAAGATGCTTTATTCAAGAATCCAACAAACTTTCCACCCGGAAGTAATTATATAGATTTAAATTAAACATTCATTGTCTTTTTTATTTTATTTATATTGTATATTTTAAAGCAAATGTAAATGAACCTAAATAAAGATAAAAAAATATATTAATATTTATCCGGACTCTTTAGGAGCAAATTTTTTTTTTTTTTTGATGTCTGATTTTTTGTTTGATTTTGCCTCTAGGTAATTATTTAATTGATAATATATCCGTTACATTAAAAAAATTAGCTATTATAAATTATTTCCAAATTTGTAATTTTTTTCATACAAGTTGTCAGGTAATTGCCTGGACTAAATTGTCCGCGCGCTGGCCCAATAGCACCATATTTGTATTTAATAATAGCAATGAAGTCAAGTGAAGAGGAATCTTCAACACATATGAAAGCTGTGATAGTAGGTATAGTTAACATTTTCGCAAGAAGGTAAAAAAAAATAACAAAAATACACTTTATATTATAAACATTATATCAGTCAGACGCCAAACTATGCTGAGCCTGTATCTTGGCCGCCTGCGACATGTACGAGTATGTACATACAATTCCTTATATGTTTACCTATCGATTAATCTGGATTGCTTTCACTTGTAACAAAAGTTTATTTAGACAAAGGAAAATTCAGTCTAAAAACATAATCGTTAAATCAATCATTGAATACTCAGAGACGCGATCAGGTTTTTTTAGTCTTCTTTCCTTCGCAAGCGTAATTAACTGTACAAATAGGCTTTCCTCCCAACGTCATTGATCTCCGAAGAGGGGTCTTACGCTGTTAAATATATCATAATGAGATTTTCTTCAATAATTCTTGTTTAATTTAGTTTTTTCTTGATGTAGGCTCACTAGAGAATATTAGGACGCTTTGCTTTTGTTCATTATTAATACGTCCCTGGCGAGCGAGCTCTGCTCGGGTGAAATTACGGAGAAAACGATTTTTTTCAGACAATTTACAGTTGGGTGCCGCAATGGTCTGAAGCCAGGGATATATGGCGTGAGTTGTCATATTTGGACCATTGCGGCTGTAAAAAAGGCTACGAAACAATGCACGTGTCGGCGGATGGGTCTACCCTGTACAGTGCAATGCAGAACATGCAAAGGCAGCTGCATAAACGAAAGGTATCTTGGTTTTTTTACTTGTTCGTAAATTATTATAGGTACAGTCGAGTTCTCCAATATCTATACAGACAACCTTTCAAAAATATCTGTACACATGCTTTATTATTACTGACACAAGACACATGTGTAGATATTTTTGAAAGGTTGTCTGTATAGATATTGGAGAACTCGACTGTACATTTTGTTTTGATTTCATATTAATTTTCACTTCTTTCACTTCAACTACATCGGATAATGAAGATAAAGAAAGAGAGGAGTAAAATATGAGTTTGAGTTTAAATAATTCATTTTTTTGTACATTTAGGGCTAGGTAAATAAAGAAAATATATTTTCTGTTCTTTTTTTACCTTTAAAAATCAAGAAATCTCCTCAAAGTTGATAAATTTAGATCACTTTTGATACGGGTCTATATTTAAAAAAAATTAAGATTTCTATATATTAACCAAATAAAAATAAATGCTCTGTTACATAAAATACTAAAATCGGTACACTCGTTCTGATCGCATGATGCATAACATCACACACATTGACGGCTTTCAAAACCACGCGCTTGTTTTGTAATTCGTATAGTTCAAAAACTACTCAACCGATTGTGGGTGTTTTTTTTATTATTTCGTAGATAATATTATCACTATTATCAGGTTTTACTAAAATTTAAAAAAAAATCACCATATCTTAGGATACTTAGAAAAAAAAACTCAATTTTCTTAAATGGTATTTTTTCTGTTGATTAAAGGTGTCAATACAAATTGATTGACACCCCAATCACTAAAATCGGTGCAGTAGTTTTGATCGTATGATGCATCACATCACGTGCAGTGACGGTTTTCAAAACGACGCGCTTGTTTTGTAATTCGTATAGTTCAAAAACTAGTTCACGGATCGTCGAGTTTTTTTTTTAATTTGTAGGTAATATGATCAGGTTTTATTTAATTTTAAAAAATGTGACTATATCTTAGGATATTTAGTCATTATTTTCATTTGAACGAAAAAAATAGTTGGAAAAATTCACAATTTTCTTAATATTTAGCCGCCATCTTTAATTTTTTAATGGTATTTTTGGTGTTCATTAGAGGTTTCAATAGATACGAATTGATTGACACCTCAATCACAAAAATCAGTGCAGCCGATTTGAGTCTATATTTTTTTTAAATAATGCAGCCACCATTTTGGAAAATGGCCGCCATCTTGAATTACAGTGAATGAAATTTGTGTTTCCTCGGATGAAATCATTCATATTGGTCCCTAGTATCACTAGGCAAAGCGGCTTGCTTTCTGCATAAAATGCAGCTTCCGATGAAAATGTCGCCGTAAGCCCTATGACTATTCGATAATAGCCAAACGACAGTTTAAATTACAGTAAGTGAACTTAGTAACTGTACTAGGTTGTATTTTGCTCTCTTATTTACGACTGTTCGACCACTTAAATTATAGTGAGGAATATTATTACTTAGGTACTGTATTTTAAACGGTAATATTCGCAGTGCTTTATATGTAGTATATTAATTAAATTAAGGATATGACATTTTTACTGCATTTTAATTAGTAGGTAGGTATGCTGAAAATTCAATAACATTTCAAACCCAGTACAAATATTTTAGAACATTTTTATTGTACTGCATTTTAAACAGTTTTTGGCGTAAGTATTAACTTCTCTTTACTTGTTAATATAGGATTGACATGAGACCTTTACTGTATTTTAATCAGTGAAGTCTAAAAATTCACAGCCGACAATTTTATTACGGCAGTTTAGTTAGTTTTACCTCAATAATTTACTAAATTCTTCTGATTTACCTACTGTACATGGAGGCTTTGATTTTTATATGTTCCCATTTTCATAATAACACGTGGACTATATACATGAGTGCGTCTTGACACGGCGGTCCAAGATCAAGTAAAAACAAAAGCACTTACTGTTGTTTAAGTATTGCTCAGCAGCCTAGTGCCGCTTGAAATTAAAAGCTCGGCCAGCGAAGCTATCTTTATAAAAAAAACCGGCCAAGTGCGTGTCGGACCACGCAAAACGAAGGGTTCCGTGCCTATTAAAAAGGTCGTATCGTCACAGAAATTTTACGGCACTTACGTCCTTTTCTTTGAGGAAGGCAGTGTTTCAGCAATATCTCGAAAACCTCTAAACCGATCTTGTTCAAAACAATTCTCGGTGAATGAAATTAATAAGCCCTATGTCCATGAATTTTTCCATATTTAAAAAATACACCGTTCAAAAATTAGAGGGGGGGGGACAGAATTATAGTGACTTTCGGGGCGATTATCTCCGACCCTATTCACTTAATCAAAAAAAATGCTAAGAAACCTTATATTTATTTTGAAAGGCCTATCGATTGATGTGCCACACGGGGGGTCACAATGAAAAAAATTTTTTAGACTTTTAGTTTTATGTATGGAGTGCACCCCTAAAAAAATTTTTTTGTCATTTTAATTACAAAACTATGTAGCGGCTAACAAAATACACCTATCCTCAAAATTTTATTCAAATACACCTTATAGTTTTTGAGTAAAATGCCTGTGACATACGGACAGACGGACAGACGGACAGACGGACAGACGGACAGACGGACATGACGAAACTATAAGGGTTCCGTTTTTGCCATTTTGGCTACGGAACCCTAAAAAAGCTGATTATTTCTCTAACGAGATCCATTATTCAGTACTTGTTTATTACCTGTCATGAAATTTATATAATTCTAATAATATTAAAATATAATAAAAAATAATTTTATAATGTTAATATGTTAACTATTCAGACCTTTTATTTTTAACCAATAAATAATCTGAATCTGAAATGGATGAACTATACACAAGTATAATTTACTTGGTAATTAATTGACTAACATGACATGCATAAGTGATATCGGACACGAACACAGGGCTCAATAACTTGACGCATTTAGCCTTCGCAGTGCTCGTGGTTTCAAAGTGCAACTTAAATATTCGGGCATATTAAATCTGTTCAGCACACATAGCTGCATTAAATAGACACAGTAAGATATAAAATATCAATAAATCAGACACTCTTGGCCTGTTAAGAACATGGCTACATAAAATAGCACAAAGTAAAACGTAACATGTCGTTAAATCCGGCACACTTAGCCTGTTAAGTACACATGGCTACATAATAGTACATTATTGCCGTGGCTGGGAAGAAGGCAATTGCAGGCTGAGTATTTGTTTAAATTATAATACGAAGCCTGCAATTGCCATTCCAGCTAAGGCTTATATAGTGCTTTTCTCAAAAATGGGGGAATAATAAACTTTAAATATCGTTGCACAACGTGAAAATATTAATGATTTCCCGCCGTTTTTCTTTTCAAACCGAATCGCAAGTGTATTTTCCACTGAAAAACTATTTACTTACTATTTGAGACATGTACATAGAAAAACGTCGCGTTTGCAGCAGAAAAATACGACTTAAATTGGCTGAATACGACCTGTGCCGTCTTTTATACGCCGGTTTCAACTTTTTTTAAAGTTTGGTACTCGACAAATAAAGGAATTTATATGTAACATTCCAGATGGCCTGCAATGTTTTTTATTTTTTTAATTTTGATCTGACTTGAAACTATACACTAACTTTCCAATATGTAGCGACTAATGTACACTTTGCGGGCCATTTTGGAGAACAATAACTGAACACAGAGTAAACATAATCAGTCAAAGTTACCCTGCTTAGCACACATGTGTGTATAAACCAGGTGTACCGGTTATATTTGTAACTCATTGTTTAAAATCGGAGTAAATAGAAAGAAATTAAATTCAAATTACATTATTCAAGCGATCTTGTTCATTCGTTTACCAGAGATCATTATCAGGGAGTACCCAGACCACTAGGGTGGTGGAGCGAGTTTTCGAATTTTGGAATGTTGCGTGATTTTATGAGCATTCGGAAATAAATAATTTTTAAAATCATGGCATATACTTTTAGCCCAGCGGTTAAATGTTACAAAATTCCGATATTTTTGAAAACTACATATATGCGATTATATAAATTTAATTTTAATCATTTTACCAGTTGAACAACACCTTTTGGTACTCAGTATGCTTAATTTTTGGTTTTTATTTATTATAAGAACATTTTTTTATGAATTATTTTATTATCATGTAATGTAAATGGGGAATTTCAAAAAAGGCGTTTTAACCCGTTAAATGTAGCCAATTTGGTGGTTGCATTTGCAAAAGCTTTTGTCAGAGATGTCGTGGACTACGGCTCCCAAAAACGATATTGATTACCTCAAAAAGGTTACCTCTTATTTATTTCCAGTCAACCACTGCTTTTTAGGAATATTGCTATTCGAACTTTAGTATAAAAAAACGTTTAAAAATACGTAGTACAAATTATTTATGGGTACAATTATTGTTTACCGTAAAAAAATATTAAGACAAAACTTCAGGTTAACTTACACATTCATTAATATTTTACCTAAATAAAAAACCGAAATAGTCGTAATATTTATGTATTTAAATAATTATGGAACATTACCCTTAATTGAAGTTTGTGGCGTCTGCGCGCGGGCTAATAGTAGGTAGTTTTAATTTTGAATTTTGATATACTCGTAATCACCGTAATCTACATGATATACGGCAACTTTTTATTCCTATTATGCTTCGAATAGAACTTTAGTTTTTCTCATACAATCGTGCTCCACCCTACTGGCCACAGGTCTCGCAGTATGAATCATCGAGGAAAAATATCAGGGAGTACCCTGACCGATTGTTACCTTAATCCAATCTGACTGAAACACCATTGGATATCAGATATTAATATTATTTTATTACATCCTGAAACCAGTAGTTTCTGCATTATATAGTGACTATAAAGCTCGGTGAACTACTTTCAGTTCGTATTCCCTCTTCTGAAATATAAAGAAACTCCAACTTACGACAAGTACCTATACAATTTCACAAAGTTACCTTATCCATATGTCATATACTTATGACATATTTCTAGCAAGTCACAATTATATTAATTCATTTAACTAATTATTCAGCACCTCATCGCATTGCTAACGCTCGTTCACGAATCACCCGCTTCAGCCCATGCCCAGCCGGCTTTTTTGACCATTCATCCTCACCCAAAAGGGAGGGATAACAAAATCCATCGTCCGAGCAGGTTTTCCAATACTATTGTCTACCCTAACATGCAATAAATTATATAAAACTACCCTTCTATTTTACAAAATCATCACAGTAGCAAACTTCACAACACGCCGCCATTCTTCTCTGATCATACGTGGATAATGGGGTGCTCATAACCGTTTTCGTGATATAAAATAATTTATTTAGAATATTACTGAAATACAGCGTGTAATAAGAATAATATTTGGATTAAATTTTAATAATGCTTGACATTTGGGGCTACCATACGAGCGACGAAGATTAAAGATTACTTCTGTCTGACTAAGGCATTGTAAAATGCTCACGTATTGCACTCAATTTACTGATAAGACCTTTGTTAACAACATGATGCAAGAAATAAATGAATGAATGAATGAAATAACTGGATTGTCACCGGATCATGGAAGCTTTTGAAGCAGCTGGCAGCAAGATTTAAGATGTGCTCATGGAATGTTAGTCTCATGTCGAAATACACACCCGAATCCTCAACAGAATAATTTTTCCCCATAATATTTTTTTCCCTTTTGTATTGTATGTAAGTTGTTTTATATATTCCTCATGTACGCCCAACTAGCACACTAGCGTTAAAATAACCCTTTTATCATTCTTATATCGGTTCCAGCCAAGTGTTAAGGTGTTAAGAATGCCTGTAAAAAACGGTGTTATAGCGTGCTCTAACACCCTTATAACCACGAAAGAGGCCCATGAATTACAGGTAAAGGTGTTAGAAAGCCTGTAGAGCAGTGTCATCTGACACCTATAGTGTTGACCAACGCCCTACAAACATCGTACTAACGGTTAAAGTGTTAGCTGAGAGTCTTATAACACTCTAGCTCTCACCCAGTTTCAAGTGAGCATCTTACTCTTTTCTTTACCATAAATTATGAGACAAATATAGTCTACCGACAAAATGGCGCAGATAGTAGTATAGGTATTAATATTTGACAGCTATGGAGTCGTACTAATTGAAAGTGAATTAAATTGGAAGTGTGTGTGACATTAAGTGAAAACAATCTGCCCTTGTGATTTTACGGTAAGTGTATACCATGTTTCCCATCTCAATTTTACGCGCCCAGGATTTATTAAAGATTTCTAATAAAACTTATGAAGATTAAAATAGACATCGAAAGTTTTTATAATTTTATATTCTTGTTTCTTGGCCAGTGGCATGATAAATTAAGTGGCATCCATAGAATGGCAAGAGTAACATAAATAATGAAGTATTTTGATGTCAAATATTGAATAACCTAATCAATTTGTATGTTAGAGTCAACCAAAACAATGGCGAATTACCTTAAAGCTTTAGGCGTCAGTTAACTCAACTATAACGCTTATTGAGTTACAACACCTTTAGTCAAACACCATTACTCTTACAGTGTCTTTAAAGTGTATCTGCGTAACACCTTAAGCGTTAGAAAAAGTTTCAATACTTACAAGAGAGTTAATTCTGTTATAAAGTCTCTGCCTGTACCTTATAGTCACCTTAAGAGTTAACGAGCGTCAGCTAGCACTCTTGTAAAGGTTTAAGTGTTAAAAACAGGTTAAAGCTTTAACTTCTTAAGTGTACTTGCTTTGAGTAACACTCTTATAACACATTAGGAGTTAATTATTTTTCTTAACTCCTTTATAACACTATTAGTTGCAACTGAGACCATTATAACTCACTTATAAAGGTTAAGGTTATAATAATACCCTTAGCTGACACCAAAATGTTAGTTGGGCGAGTACTTATTAAAAAAATACTTAAAAATGTGAAATTAAATGCAAACTAATATTTATTTTTATGGCATCATTACAATACAGTTGAATTGACGGATTTAATTGTCACTACCACATATCTCCACTGTCCAACTTGTTCTCACAGCCATGTTGCCCCGCACACTAATTGTGCTCATGCCCACTCCGCCCGCCTCACGGCTTGTGACGCACGCGCTGACAGGGTAGGTAGTATTGCGCTGGAGTTGTTGTTTGAGGTTGCGGCAAGGTATCGCCTCCACCTATCAATGCACACTGAACTCACTGTGTCCACGCAATTATCACGTCCATGATGGCGGCAAAACCCATCAGCCACCTTCTCAATTAAAGTTCCGTCGATAAGACGCTGACAGGATCTAAATCGGCTCTGTTTAAACAGTATTTTAACAAAAACTGTTTAATTTGGTAAATAAGCAAATACTCATTATAATTGTAAAAAAACTACTGTTTCAAAAGCAAGACTTTTATAAAATGGATTCGATAAAAATCGGCCAAACTAAAACATCGATATAAACGACGATTGCAGAGAGTAAAAATTCGGGCAAACTGAATCTGTGGCAGACAGATGAGTACAGTCCGCCGTGCTGAGCTCGGGTTCGGGTATATCGTTTAAGAGCAAGAACGTGTAAATCCAAGCGAAATAGAATAGTACATTGTGTTACAAGTACGGTAAGATAATGAAATAATGATAATGATAAATGATTTATTCAGTAACTAAAAAACACTTTACAATATTAGGCTGGTGCCTCTTTTTAAGCAATCAAGATGCCTGTGTCAAGCAAGAGACACCGCTCTTCCTTAGAGTTTAGCAGGATATAATATCAACGTAGGTGGGATATTTTAATTAGGATAATAGAGGAGAGGAGAGAGCATAGAGCTTATTTCAAAGGTTTGGATTTCTATTCCAGTGTATACCTTTTTTTTTTTTGACGATGTGAAAATGCTTTACGCATACCCCCGACCCGGGGAAGGCCCATTTGGGGGTTATGTGCGACTCTCTCCTCCCGCCGCCATCCGAGGAGCATACCCACTAAAAACACACCGGCGTCACCCGCATTACCGTTAACCCTTTAATTCGCAATGTAAAGAATACTTAACATGAGATGTAAAAAAATATAGTGACCTAAGGTTTATTTAAATCCACATTTTTTATAAATAAAATGATAGTCTAAAACTAAACGCATCTTTGAGAAGCGAGGTCATTGCCCAGGCGCACGCATTTTGACAGTTAGAGGCAAGATGGCGCCGCGACAACAATCGACCGTAGGACGCAAGGTAAAATTAAATGTTTAAAAATGTTTATTCCGGTAATTTCAATCAAATTTCTTTTGCAATGTGTTCTTGAGGGTGTGTACTTCGTGTTTTCATGCTTTTCTAACACAATGAAAGAGGAACTAACACAGGGCTGGACAACAATTATGCGTGTTAAGAATACTTAGCATTGCGAGACCCGTAGAAATGCACCTAAAGTAACGCGTGTTAAGCATTCTTAGCAATGCGCAGCTATGAGTAATTCACATTCGTTTTGAGTTGTTAAGTATTTTTTACATTGCGAAGATAAGGTACATATTATAAGGGATGCATTATACAATAATTTTCATGTTAACATTTTTATTTCTTTGTTTATTTGGGGCCATTATGCTAATTTGCGATCACTAAGCTGAGTTAGCAATTCTAAGAAGTTTTTTTTTCTTGTTTTATGATGAATTTCCTATTCCATGACTACAAAAAACATACTTGAAATGTTAAAATTAGTAGACAAAACCTGAACTAATCCTTACTAACTCCTCCTGCTTACTCGTCGTATACCTACTTATAACTGGCGATGGCGTAATGACTCTAGCTATGTTTGTTTTGTTTTCCCCACTAACATAATGCCTGGGTGATGCCTTGATTGCTGCATGTTTTCTTTTGGTTTATTGTTGGACAGGGCAAAATAAAATGGGGCCGGATTAACAAAATTATGGCGCTCATACCACCAGAGTACGCCGCCTCTTCTGACAGTAGCAGTGAAGAAGAAGGCGAGATTACGTTACCTCAAAACACTGGCGATGCTGGTGACCTCTCCGACGCGAGTTCTGAACCCCGATCTATACCTTCGTCTCTCGAGAGGCTGGATTTACTCAATTCAGACGATGAGACTGAACCGTCTTTTCCCGCTCTAACAGATGAAGACACCAGAACAGCCATTCCACTATCACCTGTAATTCGTGCTACGTATCCAGAATCCCCTCAAGTTCCACTGCCAACACTCAATGTATCATCCATTTTATCGCCATGCACACCTTCACCAGCACCACAGACCAGGTCGAAACGCAAAGCTACAAACCAGCCACCCCGCGTAGTTAAGAAAAAGAAATTCGTTAGAAAACCACTGATCTTTACCTGGAAAGCTACACAATTCATCCATCGCGCCGTTATTGACAGAGCTGAACCGGCAGTGCCACCCGAAGTCGAAATGAAGTGTCCAAGCGATTATTTTCTGAAGTTTTTTTCCGAAGATATCATGCTTATGATCAGAGAACAAACTAACCTTTTCTCGGTACAGTCAAGCGAATCGGCCAAATGTTTAAATGCCACTGTCGATGACATTCGGGACTTTATAGCAATAACACTTATAATGGGTATAGTCCCGATGCCGTCCTATAGAGACTACTGGTGCAAAGAGTTGCGATTCGCACCTATCGCTGACGTAATGTCACTAAAAAAATATGAGAGTATCAGGCGATATCTACATTTTGTAGATAATACAACAATGGACACGGATCGGTATTTTAAAATACGTCCCCTTTTAGAAGCCATCAGGCAAAATTGTCTGAAACTGGAAGAGGAGAAAAGATACAGCTGATGGTGCCTTATAAAGGTACTCGAGCTGGCAGCCGCCGCCAATACCTCCCAAAGAAACCAAAAAAATGGGGGTTTAAATTGTTTGTACGGGCCGGTGTATCTGGGTTGGTATACGATATTCTTCCGTACGGTGGCGATGACACTTTTCGATTCTGTTCGTTTACAGATTACGAAGATAGTTTGGGGCTTGGGGCAAAAGTTGTCATAGCGCTTTGCAAAACCATAAAGACAAAACCATCCGTCGTATATTTTGACAACTTTTTCACCTCGCTCGAGCTAATTCGTCATCTGCGTCATGATCAGGGCATATTTAGTCTCGGGACTATAAAAAATAACCGGCTTAGGGGGTGCCAACAAAAATTACCCACTGACAAACAACTGACTAAAAAGGATCGGGGCACTAGCAAGCAATTAGTTTGCCAAAAGAATAAGATAGTTGTTGTTAAGTGGGTAGACAATAAAGTTGTAACATTAGCAAGCTCATTTGTTGATTGTTATCCCATGGAGTCCATACAACGATATTCCAAAATCAAAAAAGCTCGAGTTAATGTGGAATGCCCTCAGATTGTGAAACAATATAATGCTCATATGGGAGGCGTGGATTTAGCCGACATGTTGGTGGCCTTGTACCGGTCAAATTTTAAAACAAAGCGCTGGTATATGGCTATATTCTCCCAACTATTAGATATATGCGTAAATAACGCCTGGTTGTTGTATCGGCGACAAGCGACCAACGCAGAAAAGACAATGCCACTGAAGAAATTTAGGCATCAGATAGCGACAGAGCTCTTAAAACGAGAAAGGTCTGGGCCATGTAATACCAACGCTGTGATTGTACCTGCCAAAAAAGTAACGGCAGTTTCGAGACCCCCACCAGTCGTCCAGTATGATAGCATAGGACATTTGCCAGTCTACTCTTCTTACGGAAGATGTAGGCATTGCAAGAATGGCAACACAAACATGGAATGCTCGAAATGCAAAGTAAGGTTGTGTCTTGTAGCGAAACGAAACTGTTTCTACTCTTTTCACGTTGCTCATTAAATGTAATATTAAAATATATATAAAAAGTTTTTTTTTATTTATTATCTCTACACAATGTGCAAAGTCAAGAATACTTAACACTGGATACCACTGGTCATTTGTTGAGAGTTGGGCAATGTTAAGTATTCTTAGCAGGTGTTTTCTAAAAAAGGAAATATAAAGGATTTTTTTTATTATTTTTTTGGAGTTAATATTTCCTGTTACAACTCATTTAAGCGCAAAATAACAAAAAAATAATAAAAAAAAATGTTGGGCGTTAAAGGGTTAAGGGGGCGCCATGGGATCGCGAACATTCCACCACGACGCCCCCCGATTCCAGTATATACCTAAGCTCTCACCTTCTCCTGTTGGTTTATAAATTATAATTAAGTACAAGGATTGAGTAAGAAAGAAAAATTAGTTAACTAAGGTAACATAATATAACTAGTGTGTGTGTGTGTGTGTGTGTGTGTGTGTGTGTGTGTGTGTGTGTGTGTGTGTGTGTGTGTGTGTGTGTGTGTGTGTGTGTGGGCGCGCGTGCGTGCGGTGCGTGTGTGTGTGTGTGTGTCTGTGGGATGTATAATTTAATTTACTAACATGTTTTCTAGTTCGGCGTAGTTTTTAGTCTTGATCCATTTTAGTACTATATGAATAGTAAGATATAAATTACGAACGAGAGTCTATTATAGAAGCCCGACGCCGAAGGGGAGGGCTTTGATGACCTCGAGTTTGTAACACAATCTTACTGTAAAGAAAAAAAAGAAAAGAAAAGAAGACATTTATTTACTACACAAAAGACACACAGAGACAAAGGAGTACATAGGAGGAGGAGGACATACAATGTTTTTCATCATATTTGCGAGGAAACCAATACATTTTTAACTAAATTGTTACTAATCTAATCGTAATAAAAACTACAAAATGTCAGTCGTCCATTTTGTTGATTTTGACGTGAGGCGCTTAGAGCAAAGACCCTTCCGCATACAGCCATCATTTAAAATCACAGTTCAAAATATATTAGATGGACACTAAATTGCTACGTTTAAGTTTTTAAATCTTTAAATCATTATGTTAATCATATTTTATTCATGTTTTTACTTTAAAATAAATATATAAATTCGTTTAAAACAATTTGATTGAGTTAAAACCTCCTTGCTTTATAACTGACGTAAGAGTGACAGATACAATTTAAGAAAAAAACCATTACGCCCATGGGCGTAAGAAAGATTATTACACCTGTGTATGTATGCTCGTAAAGGGCTTCATAACGCGCAGGGCGTTATGAAGCCCTTTACGAGCAATTGTGATGAAAATATCCTTACACCCGAATCCTATTCTAAATGGTTAAAGGCTGTATTACTATGTTGACCGTTACGAGACCAATATTCTAGAACAATATTTTCCGACCCTTTTCGTTACAAATTTAAAAATATCTCTTGCAAGTTTTACTATCGCGATCTGGTTGCGGAAATTCACCGCTTTAACTTGCCTTCGTGCCGCGTAAACTAGCGAACGGTGAGCGAAGTTAGTTCATGCACCAAGACAACAGGAACCAGACAACCGAACCGATAGTCAATAACGAGGAAAACTCAACTCAATAACTCAACTCAACTAAATAACTAACGCGAAGACTAAATTATGTCACGAAAGGCGACAATAATCGGCTCAAGTTCTGTGAAGGACTGTTAAAGATTAGAACGTTCAGTAGCTTATAGACGAAGATCCATTTAGATCAATAAAAATAGGACAAATAATTCCTTACCGTCATCTCGATATCAGTAGAGCAACCCAGTATATTGAGTCCTTGCGTCCCTCCTAGGCAAACTACATAAAAATCTTGTCAACCTTAAATTCTCCGTGCTGAATCTAAACAACATAAAGCACTTAAACAACGCGGTAACACACTTTTTGCCATTTTTCACTTTCTTGTCTCAGTAGGCCCTGGTTTATCCGCAGAACAGGAAAATTATTTCTCTATGTAAAAAGAAATTATGACACGAGGATAAAATTTACGTTCACTTGCTCTCCGTGGTCTTATCCTACTTTTCACAAAAGCGAGTAATCACATTACCTCCCGCTTACGCTCCTCACAAATTATTTTCTCAAGTGTATCATGCAACCTTTACGTGTAAGCCCATTGTAATCACTAACGCTACATTGTGCTAAACCCTCGTCATTGATTTTGACATGCGTATATTGCCTGGTATGTACGAGTATTCACCGTTTCAAACAAAAACAGGTATGAAATAATAGTAATATTGAAGGCAGAATGCGCGGTTCAATCAATCCATAGCCGCGTAAGAACACACTTAAAATGGTTTTTTTTTTATTATATGTGCTGGACCCGGGAGGGTCACGGTAGAAATAATTAACTCTTCTGGAAAGTTATCTTCTAATATTTTATTAAAGCACCATATTACGTCATCACTCGATCAGGAGGTTAATCACGTAACGTTCCGAACGCGCGTCGGGTAGATCCAAATGTCATTTTTTTATATAAAAATTGACATTTAGATCTACCCGACGAGCGTACAATGAGTTACGTGATCGACCAACTGGTCTACTTTCAAAATGCGTCATTCTTCAATTCTATCATCATCATCATCATCATATCAGCCGAAAGACGTCCACTGCTGGACATAGGCCTCCCCCAGAGAGTTCCAAATTGACCGGTCCTGCGCCACCCGCATCCAGCGGACTCCCGCGACCTTTACCAGGTCATCAGTCCACCTTGTGGGGGGCCTACCTACGCCGCGCCTTCCGGTACGTGGTCGCCACTCGAGAACCTTTCCGCCCCAGCGGCCATCGGTTCTACGTGCAATGTGCCCCGCCCACTGCCACTTAAGTTTAGCAATTCGGAGGGCTATATCGGTTACCTTGGTTCTGCTGCGGATAGCCTCATTTCTGATGCGATCACGCAGAGAAACTCCTAACATAGCCCTCTCCATTGCCCTTTGGGTGACTTTGAGCCTTCTTATGAGGCCCATAGTAAGCGACCAAGTTTCAGTGCCAATTCAATTCTATAGCCATTCCAAAACAATTTAAACTACATTCGATCGTTCTTTATTCATCTTCTTACAGCCAGCACTATAAGTACAGCCAGCAATATAGTCACAATCTAACGGTGACATATAACCTAACCTACGCATGCCGAATTACCTTCAGCTTTCTAGTAGTACCCAACGGTCACTGAGCCAAGCCACAGACGAACGGACGAACAGACGGACAGAAGGACATGGCGAAACTATAAGGGTTCCTTGTTGACTACGGTATCCTAAAAAAGACTCCAAGTCGTGTCACGAATTGATTGCCTCCTATTTTGTATGAAATTCTATTACGGATCTCTCGTCTCACCGCACCCAAAACGTGATACTACTATTATAAAGAACACAATCTCAATTTTACGTTGCATGTTTAAGAAAAATATTGTATCTTGTCTGTTTTAATAAAAAGAGATAACAATAATAAACGTTGCCGGCTCGTCTTAAGGCTTATTTTACTGGCCAAGCAAAGTATTGTTATGTACTTTCGATGTACACCAAGAAATAAACATAGGCGAGGTCCGGCACACAACGGGCTTGTACTTAGGTACCTATTTTATTCGATATGTGTAGTGGTAAGGGTCTATTCAAACGTACCACAATCGCACCACAATCAACAACCACATCGCAACGACAACATGTAGTGGGGAGTTAGGTTATATGAAAATAAATAGTTTTATTCACACGGACCACAAATTGCCGTCAAATTTCACCGTGTGGACGATACGGACCACATCGCAACCATAAAGCAACCACTGTCGATACCACGCTTTATAGCGGACGGCTTTGTCGCAAACACAACGTTGCGTTCACACTTCACGCACGACACGCATGACGTGCAAGGACGGTGCCTGCGCGCACAGTCACGCCATCCATCCTCACCCTTCATTCAGCCTACGTTGTAGCAACCACAATCGTCAACGCATCCACATCGACGTTTTGCAGTCACCACAAACCAACTGCAAAAAGCTGCAGCTCCGCTAATCATACTACGTAACCTCTGCTTCACCTTTTGCCGCTACGTTGTGGTGTGCTTGTGGTGCGTGTGAATAGACCCTAAATGGCACTCACTGTTGCGGTGTGCAGAGAGTAGGCACCATCCAGTAGGGCAGTGATGAAAATATTATTACAGCTTCTCCAACGTGACTAGGTTTACAACTTACCGTACTTACACCTACACAATTTTATTCACGTACAGTCAGCATCAAAAGTAGCTACGCAATCGAAGACGTCAAAAGCTCTTATTCCCTTTTAATAAAGACTTTTGACGTCTTCATTTGCGTAGCTACTTTTGATGCTGACTGTACCTACCTATACAACTGAAATGGACCCAGATCAAAATAGTATGTGAGTTTTAAAAAAAACCGGACAAGTGCGAGAACCCTCGCCCACCGAGGGTTCCGTACAAAATTACAAATTTATAGTTTTCAGTTTTTTCCCTATATTTGTAAAGACGATAATTATTACTTGCAAAATTTCATAGTTCTAGATCAACGAAAAGTACTCTATAAATTTTGAATCCTATAAGAGTGTCGATATATATATTTTTTTTACGTTAACTTAGTTTGATTTTTTGACAGCTTTAAATTTCAACTCGATACTCAACCTCCACGCGTTCCCGTGATAAAGGGTCTTGACAGACAGACAGACAGACGGACAACAAAGTGATCCTTTAAGGGTTCGGTTTTTTCCCGGAACCCTTAAAAACAATCCCTATGTAAAGTAGAACACTTTTTCATACAAATTAAAAACTTTTGATCTCAGATTAAAAATCCAATCTGAATTTGTAATCCTGCAAGTTTATTGGAATATTAATATTCTCATTTTAACCTTAGATAGTCGAGTTTTCTCTAATTGCACATCTGCTGGTTGCAATCAAAACTTAACTAAGTATAGCTAGAATGTCATAGCTTTCAATAATATAAACTTCATAGCCGTATAAAAATAATTTAAAAAAAATTAATTTAGAATGCGTTGGTTTTTAGTGAGAGATCAGAGGGTTAATTGCGTAACTTTCCAGACAAACGTTACGCAATCGACCATAGAGTTAATTGCATTTTCGTACGGAGATAACTTTTAGGTAGACAAATGTGTTTTTCTATATGGGAAAATGACGGTTGAGGTGGCTTAAAGCTCGTTCGGAAAGTTATGCAATCACCCCTCAGCTAGATATCGCAAAACTTCCAAACATGTTTAATCATTCTTAATTTGATTGTTTGGATTTAACAGTTAAAAGCTGGAGCCGTATTACTCTAACAAAATTGACCTCGGCTTGTCCTATGTTTCGTATCTCTTATTTTGATATAGCAAAAGTAAAAAGCATGAACACCGGGTACATGACGAGAAAAAGTCATATTTTTTTAATGCGAATATGGGCGACTATGATATAATGCATTCTGGAAACCCCTCATTGCGTTTAATGTTTAAAGATAAAGTTATTCTAAACAAACCCGATGCTTTGCATGTTTATTTAACTGAATATTAAATGGTAGTTTCCAGCTGGTCATTTGTCATTGGTCTGGCGACGCCGGTGCAGGCTTTTATTAATATTTCCAGCGAATCCAAGCTTTATTAGCAAACAACCGTCACTTGCTGATAAATTATTAATGTGGTGGCGCGGGCTGTTCCGCTGCGAAAGGAAACGTTCCAATACTGCATGTTTCACTATTTATCGTAAATTAAGCTTAAAATCTGGTCCTATAACTGAATTTGGCATTCAACTATAATAGACTAGCTTCCGCCCGCGACTTCGTCTGCTTAGACTCGGGATAAAAACTATCCTATATTTTAATCCAGGCTATAAACTATCTTCGTGCAAAATGTCATCCAACCACCCGGTGTTGGCGTGATTGAGTAACAAACATCTAAACATCCAAACTTCTAAACATCTAAACATCTGAACATTCAAACATCCAGACATCTAACATATAACATCATTTTGTTTACTTCATGGTCCACGATGCCGTCCACTATGTACTGTATCGCGACGTAGTCTGGGGCCCTTTTGCTGAGCACGTTCATAACTAGCATGTACTGATAACATGTTCTGTCTCGCTGCTTCTTGCGTGCCGCCATAAGCTCGTGCATATCTTTTACATTGATCGAATCAGGGAATCCTCTCTGTATCGCCGTTTTAAGGTCTTCGTATGACTTGAAAACTTTATCAGATCGTAACCACAGCTCGGCCGTTCTTGTTACTATTATTTTTTGTTGATCCGACCATTTGAAGACCTCACTGTGTTCTTTTATGGCCTGTGCCCATTTGGAAGTCAAATAGGTTTTGTCGTCGCCTTGGAACTTTGCGATGCTGTCCGCCATAAAATTCCGTCCGCCGTCATTTTGACATCTTCTAGGAATTGAATTGCCATTTTTGAAAATCTTGCAATTCCGTCCTCGTTTTTTTTCGTTGTCGTTTAAGTAGTCGGAGAACCGTCTTTTTCTTCTTTGAGTTTGTACCACCGCATTATATAATCTGTGTCACCGCATTATGAAATCTCGATTTGTGCGAGGCTGTCTCACTTTGACACCAAAATTATGTGGTATTCTTGACAGGCATCTTAATAAATACCAAGATTAATCACTATTTAGTTTATTTTATCGCAAAACACCTTTTTAATCCAATGATTTAACTTAATCACGTACGCGCTCGTTCCTCGTTCAAACCGTTCTCCCCGTCCCTTTCGCACACTTACATTTTGTTTCACCCTATTCCCTTACGTTCCATTACTCTTAAAAACACTCCATAACTATATGGAGTGTTTTTTTAAATTTTTGTAAGAGTTAACAAAATTGAATTTCACCTAATATTTTTAAGCGTACTCGTACTTAGCAGCTAAATAACCGTTTTATATTGATGCTGATTATACATACACGTAACACAAACGACCAATCAAGGCAGGATAATTCTAACACTTCTAACGACAGATTTCAGTAAAACAATAGTACATTGTTTAACGAGGGGCGTAAGTGGAATATTGCTAACGAGAGTCTATCAGAAGCCCGACGCCGAAGGCGGAGGGCTTTTGATGACTCGAGTTTGCAATATTCTTACGCCCGTGTTATACACAATGTTTTTCATCACATTTGCGAGGAAATAAATAACTACAAAAGACAGAAAAATCTAAGTTTCATACAGCCGCACCAATCAAAAATTGACAACTTCACTTCCAGATCAGTGCTAGTGGAGTTCAATATTTCAACCAATCACAGAGCAGTATTCTTGCGGGGCGGGGCCGGCGTGACCAACTAGATTTTTTTTTCAACCAATCACAGAGCAACCAGATTTGCTTAAGCCAATCAGAGGGTTCTATTATTTTAAAACTAAACTTAACTGCCCGTGGGAGGTAAAACGGCTATAACTGCTCTGTACGCTCGCAAGTAATAACGCCATTGACGAGCAAGTGTGATGAAAAGGTTTTTTCATCTGTCCTGTTCTGAAAGTTGACTTTTCACGGGTATATAGCCGGGTGGAAAATAGCGTTTTCTGCCCTAGGGTGGAAAGTATTTTTTTTAATTATTATGACTAGCCATGGAGTCGAAGATAATTGAGTTACGTAATATTATTAAAATAAAAGCTTTACATTAAACTCAGCTATACAATAAACGACGGGTTTATTTCGATCTATAGATTGATATTAAAATCCTTTTACAGTTGGTATTTATTTTCGTAATTACAGAAATTGACATTCAAAGTCATTCTTGTAAATTTTGGTTGCCCGCCATAATGCAAAACTTTCTTTTTTCACGTTTCAGTATGGCCCTCTAGATTAGTCGCGTCGTCGCGGCCTACTCGATGACAATCTAGTAGGCCATGGAAAGTGGCCAGTGCGATATAGGTATAATTAATAAATTTAGATATACCTAATAATTAATTCATTTCACATTTGTTTGACACTTAGTTTTAAGTTTAGTTTAATTAGTATTTAATTTTTAATTTTATTAATTGATGTAGATGGAATTTTTCATATTAATAATACATATAATTCTGTACATTTAGTAATAGAATTACCTATAGGTACAGATACAAAAAAAAAAACTATTAGATACGTTTTTAAAACTTTTCTAAAGTTGGCACGTTGGCAGTATGTGTATTTTAACTGATTACTATTAATATACCTGTTTTATAAAATGTACGTGTACTATTTTACTTTCCTCGCAGTCGAAATGAAAAGTAGAGTGTTTAACTCGGGCGAAATTACCCATTTCACCCTTGAACTATTGGCGCTCTTACTTCGTTCGAGCGCCAGAAATATCTCGGGTGAAATGGGTCATTTTCAACCCTTGGTTAACAATCTACTATTTTAGGCCTCTAAAGTGTCCCACTGCTGGGCAATGGCAATTTCAGGCCAGTCGTTGTGAAAACCGCCCACTTTGCTTCACCCACTCCGTATGTAATTAAAAAAGGGAAATACGTAAGAATATTTAAAATAATATACTGAAGTGAACCAACGCTACGCGACTTTGACTCTCGCGTGGGTGATTATTTATTTATATGCAACATATAATAGGACGACTAAAGTGGATCGAAATTCAATACTTTCCGGTTCAAGCATAGTGTAATAAGACAAAAATAAACCCATAAGCATATGCAAAATCCGCTCGTCAATATTTCTGATAGTACTACAGGCAATATTTTGCAACATAGGAAATCGCCAGCAGCGCAGTCGTAATCTCTCTGGTTAAGAGAAGAGAATGAGGGGCCATTTTTTCATACAAACATTCTCCTGCCTGTTTCCTCCTAGGCTTTTTACCCGAATGATTTTTTCAAATAATATATAATCAATATCTGTGTCTGCAAGTTTTGATTTTTTGCTAGGTTGCTGCAAACAATGCATAAAATGGCCCCTTTAATTAGGCCGCAAACAAGCATTATACAAAATTATCAATACTAAGCGAAAATCAAAACAGTCTGACACTGAATATATCTTCTTCCTATTCAGTTTCCAATATTGTTACGATTGGTTAAGTTTCGGAGGTGGAAACAGTCGAGAACGAAACCTCGATTTTTACATATGATTTATAGTCTGCACTGTTGTTGTCCTTATCGCGCTCACGCGTATTGTATTAATATTGATCTAGACTGAAAAAGGACTCAGCTAATGTTCCCTCTTAATATTGCTTGCCATACTGATTTATCATTCGCGTGATGCCCTACATAGCAAGGCGCTGTCTCCACCGGGAAATATATGGCCTCTTTGAAGCGCAAAAAGATGGGTAATTTCAATGAATTTATGAACGTATCACCGTTGGAATTGCTTTAAAAATTCGGAAATGAATATAAATTATGAGTACACTTCGAAAATACTTTAAATAACTATTAGCCAAAATCTGGAACGACTGGCTTCCACCTTTAAGAAATGACTGTTTCAAAAACACTTAAAATTAAAAACTAAAACTAAACTTCATATCTTGATAAAGCTTTTGTTAATTGTCCATTGTTTAAATGTAAATATATTTAAAAGCCCCTTGAGACCTTTTCTCATTTTCTCTATTGTTTTTTTGTATTTTTAATGTTTTTTTTGTAAATAAGTACGTCGTTTGTTTTTTTAAATACCTACGTAAAACCTCTGTACCAATTTAAGCAACCACCAAATTATTAAACTCGGCAAGCCTCGTGGCCTAAACACGGTACTCGACTTTAAGAGCGCTTATTGTGTAACGATTATATAAAATACTATAACGTAAATAGTATCATATAAGATATAAGTACGTATCATTTCATTTATTCCTCGTTAGATAGAACATAGTTTTACAAGTCAATCTTTTTTTTCATAGTCTAGGTCCTTCTTAAATAACATTAGGTACATCAGATTTATAACAGGTATGTCTTAAGTTACACAGCACGTTTGTCAATACGATTTGATTATTATTAGTAGGTAGAGATTATTATTTATAATTTGTTGAGTTTCTAGGAAAACAGTTAATATTATGTAATCGTAGGACCTTAAACATTACAGTATCAATTGATTGGGTAGCGAGCCAGTTGAAAAGTTGTTTGGCCGTCAGTTCAGAATATTCAGTAGGTAGCTATTAATATTTAATATCTTTTCGCTTCTCTCTTTAAACCTACACCACACCCACTTAGTAAGAACAACCGAACATACAAGTCCAATAATAGAAAGTTCTTAATGTAAATGTTCAACCATCTGGCAGTAACAGCACATTGGCAAGCCGAACTTTACTCGATCTTCGTCTCAGAACCTACTAAACCAGCCGACCTCTAAACCTCTATTACATTATGAGGTTAGCATTACGACTTTGGGTTATACCTACGAGTTCTGTTTTCTCATGTTGAATTTGTTTTTGTGAGACGCCTACGCGTAAGTGTGATATTTACAATAGTCACAAATCGAAATAATTCAATTGGGCAATATTGTTTTATACTGTACATAAACAATCAGTTGAACGTTACGCAGTTACAAAACAGATACATTCAGACATTATCAACCTCTGCGCGCGTAGCATACTTAATTGTTAAATTTTCGATATGAAACTAAACCTAAGTGCAGGTGTACTTTTAATGCAAAACCAATACGCTCAGTAAAATGGCCCTCCAGAGTTAATGCTGCTTAATTTTCAGTTTAAAGTCAACACTGAAATTCACGTAAATACTTATATTCTCCGAAATAGAGATTTCCCGCAGGTGGGACAAGTGGCTGACTCAGTTTACGCTAAAACGGTAATACTAAAGCAATAACAAACACTTCCAGGGGCACCAACAAAGCGAGGTATTTTGTAAACATTTTACTGCGTCCCAGTCTGCGACGATATTGTGAACGCTGTCGGGGCAAAACGGCACTTTTTACTGCCCTCCATGACCGTTCACTAACCTCACATCTTGGTACTTGTTATAAAACGGACCGTTTGCTGTGTAAAAAACGAAAAAATTATCTATAACGAAATGTCGTAAAAATATATCCCTATTTATCTTTTTGGCTTTGGCCTGTACCTAAACACATTTCCATTTCGATACAGCGCGGTTCACCGCTGGGTATTCTCTTCTCAGGCACATTGTTAAACGCGCACTACGTTTTTGCACTTGATTTAAGCGTCTATAAATTCAGTCGATCACTTTAAAGTCGAATAACAAGATTTATAAGATTCTTCCGTTTTCGAAGGAACCCTAGAACATGCCTTATGAATGTCGGAAAAATGCGAAATGAATGCTAGCGCACACGAGGTGCACTATTTCGCTGCCTCTGGACGGTCATAAAAGCGACAAAGCGCCATATCTAGTTTCCTCTCACCATATTTCGGACACAGCTGCAAAATTACTTAGCTACGCTATGTTATGGCCAATGTGGCCATGTTCTTAGCATGCAGCACTCTGAACTGAGTGTCATACAAAGTTAAACCAGAACATTAAAGTGACGCTAAATTAAATCTCAAAAAAACTTAAAGCTCGTATTTTGCAAATATTTGTAAAGATTACTTGTTATACCTCGTTCTAATATAACATTAGTATGTGATCATTATTGCTGATGGTATGTTTAAAAAGAAATTAACATAACGTTTCAAAATAGATTTCCTTAAAATAATATGACGATTAACGCACGATTTTTCTAATCTTATATGGAATAAGGTTTAAATCTGTAGAGAATTACCTAGGATGTCAGTCATCTTAGACCACGGCCGGTGCAACCCGCGTCGACACATCAGAAATAAAGGTAAATAAATATCGTGCAGACCCGTAAAAAGTAATCTCTTAAAATATTTGTTACATGTATAGTGTATGGTGTTGTATGTATAGGCACAATAATTCATAATAGGTACATTTACGTCAAAACCACATATAATATTAAATTTCGTAGATCTTAGAGTTAAGTTGCCTATACTAAAGTTGGTGGGGTATAAATTTAATATAATCAAATCGGAGATCTGATTACGGAGCAAGTTTCCATTCGATAGACCCAATAATACTGTCTGTATTTTGATTTTGGTACAGCTCGTGTGAACAAAATATTTTTATGCATCAATGGAGGCTTTTAACCGATGAATTATTGATATGGAAATACGTAGTACGATAATTACAGGCACGGCAACGCCCTACTTACAATCCGTGAAGTTATTCGTGTCACATTTCTAAAGTTAAGCGAGTAGTCCAAGTTGAAGTGGATAGTTGACACTTTGTTGCAAGGTCTTAGCAGCGAGGTGCAACTGCGGGTGACACTATCGCGAGCGCCGACAACGAGCTCGCGGGAACTTCGCGGTTTTCTCACGATAAGCCCCACAAGCATACGCCCCACAAACTAATGTCACGGAAACTTAGTTCGTCGCTCATCAGTCTCCGCGGGCGCGAAATTTAAACGATTGTCTTACGAACTAATTCGCACGACACACCGTAAAATGTTTGATATGCACTTGCGAATGACTGTACCATTTACACCACCACTCTGTAATCTATGTTTACAAATAAAACACTAAATATTATGAGAAATAGTACAGGCATTCGCAAAATTTTCGTGTGAAGAAACGGATTCCTATTGTACTTTCGCTCCTTTGTATTAGGTACTTATGTCAAGATTTTGTACATGATATTAAGGAAATATTTTGTTGTGTTAGTTACGAGTACAAAACCGTTTTCTTTTGGCATGTATGACATTTCTTGATTCCAATTAGGTTTCACATACCTACTGTTAAAATATTTTGATTGAAATGGTATTATACGCCCTCTTCGTCGTCGTTTCAGTGTCTTCACAGTTGAATCCGCAGCTACCGCTTCGAAGCCGGATCTGGGCTCGGATCTTCGGACCTTGTACAAGAATGACATCCCAAACCAGGGCAACATTAAATCTAAGTGGCATTAGAATAATAGTTTCTTGAGCTTTCTTATGAGCTTGACGATTGCATTCACATAGAACAGCCAGGATCAACGGCTAAGCATGCTTTTCTGAGAGCGTACGCTGCAATCCACCTAAAGCGCTCACGCGTCCAGTGACCAGTTTCACCTGGTAAATCAGGTTTGATCGCTACGGATGAATCCTTCAAGGTTATATGCACAGAACTGTATTCTTTAGTTATATGTCTGTATTTTTATAATTCATTGCGTCAAAATAACCAGAATACATCTCAAGAAGCGCCCACTCCGCTATATAAGCTAAGTTAGTAATGGGCAATAAAGAAACTACAACACAATGAAAAGGAATTGGTCGCTTGTTAGTGCATTGGATGATTTAAAATTTTATTAGGTGCTACCTAGTTTACAAAAAAGCGGCCAAGTGCGTGTCGGGCCACGCGCAGGGTAGGGTTCCGTACTTGCCCGTCTGTAACAGAATGCGGACTTAAAAGGGGCTTTTGGGGTTTTTATTATAGCTTACCCTCGTAAATAATCGTAAATATTAGATACCTACTACATAAACTAATCGAACCGCAGATCGCAAACTTTTAGCAGCAACAGGTTATTTACGTAAAATGATTACGAAAATCTCCGAACAGCATCAAGCCGCACATCACAACTAGCCGCGCGCGCAAGAAGCACCGTGCCGTAAGTCCGCCTATGTTTTAGCATTGCCACGGGTGGGGGGGCATGTCGCAGGGCAGGCAAGAAGCACCGTGCCGTGAAAAACCAACTATACCGTCCACGGTAACAGGTTCAAATTCCAATGACAATGTATATTCTCCCGAAATGAAGTGCATTTCTTACCACTTAACTAGTTATGTCTACTACTCGTTAACTAGTTCTCTTAGTCTACTTAACTGTGATAGTTTTTCTTTTAAATTCATTATATGTACTACTGCCACGAATTTTTTCACGTCCCCAGTAGTAGCCATTTAGCCGGCAGGGGAGGGGGACACATGACTCGAACAAAAATTAAGGCTTTAAATCCCATTATCTCGCAAACGCATAACTAAGTTGATAAATAGTTTCGGTAAACCCATAATATTTTTGAACAAGCTATCCGACGATACCCCACACTATAGGTTTAAAGAGAAAAAAAATACATCACCAATCTACATGTAGGGGAGGTACCCTAAAAAAATTTTTTTTAAGGATTTTATTCTACTGTTTTGTCGGCGTGATTGGTTTATATACCCACGCTGAATTGCAGTTTTCTAGTTGTAAGGGTTACTGAACTTAGCCGAAGACGGACAGACAGACAGACGGACGGACATGGCGAAACTATAAGGGTTCCTTGTTGACTACGGAACCCTAAAAACTATGACGTTCACTTTAGCTTTATGCCGCTATTAAAAAGCCTGAAGTTCGTCGTAAATTAAGGAATACATTTTTAATTGAAACAGTCCTTTTACACTAGCGTATGTACATCCCAATTCCGGCTAACCCAGCTCAGATTATTTATGTAAAACTGAAATTAAGCGGCAAAGTGCTCTCTGACCCGTGCAAAAACTAATAAAACATTTGCTAGTTTTGTTAGTAGTTAGTTCATAGAGTTATGCCTAGGCTCCCACTTCTTCACAATTCGGTGTAGAAGAATCCTTGTTAACTTAAAATAACACACTCTAAACACGGGTTTTAGATTTATTGTAATGTTTTCTTAGGACGAGTAGTAGGTACCTGCTACTTTATTAACTGCTTGAATACTTTATATATAAGTTCCGTTCCTAAAATAGTTATCAGAGAGGCAGGTTGTAAAAACAGGTGTTTTATTTCAACAAGTTGTTTTATTTCAAAATCGGACGTAACAAAACAAATTCAACTCTGTCCAATTTAGAATTACATAAATTCTATTGAAGAGGATAATGCTTAAAAGACCTTTTGTCGGTTAGTGCCTTAGCCAACTCACAACAGCAGGTACCCCACTTCACCATTCTTTGGCACTAAAAACTTCTCCCACCGCCAGCGACGAGTGATGAGCTATCGGCAATTTTCTCGCCCAAGAAACGAACAAAAGATAATCGCTCCCGTGTAAATAAAAGAGAGATATAGTTCATCGCGGTGTGAACATGAGCCAGCGATGAACTATAAATATTTATCTCTTTTTACACGGGAGTGATTATCTTTTGTTCGTTTCTTGGGCGAGAAAATCGCCGATAGCTCATCACTTACTCGCCGGCGGTGGGACAAGTGCCTTAATCCCATCTATCTAAAATCCGTTTACTATAAGTTAGGACCTTGCTGGAACTGACCGTCATTGACGCCAGGTCCAAACCTATACAGAAAGGATTGGAAGTATGATTTTTATGAAGTACTTGCTGCTTTTCTTGCACGCCATAAAATACAACCCGTTTACTATAAGTGTGGACCTGGCGATGGCGTCGATGTCGGTCGGTTCCAGCGAGGTCCAAACAACTTTACTATAGTAAACGGGTTGTCGTATATAAGTGCTCGCGCGGCTTCGCCTGCGTATTACACAGGCGCGGGATAACAGAGTTTTACAGTACACATGGTGTTACTTTCCCGCATGAGTGCGAAAATGAGCACTTTCCGTGCATATGTTGAAACTTTAAAGAGCCATATGTACTGTAAAACGTTGTACGATACACGTGCGAATAGGTAATTCGCAACTCGTGTCGATTTAAAACACTCCCTTCGGTCGTGTCGAATTTCCTATTTTCTGCACTTGAATCTAAATAACTATTTCATCCAGACACTGTATTTATTATTCACACAGATGAAAATATTTTTGAAATCGGTTGGCTACGGAAAGTACCCCTCCATATACAAACTTACAAAGATGCAACCTCAGAGACTTTTCCTCTCTATAATACAAAGAGTATAGACAATTCCCGTTTGTTTCAGGAGGAATTGAGGTGCCTGAGTTTGGTGAGCCGATTACAAACCTAACAGTACCTATCGGACGCGATGCGACCTTCAAATGCATAGTCGTCAATCTTGGGAATTATCGAGTGAGTATATACAATTAATTCATTAGGTACTTTTACAATATAATTATATACCTGCAGATTCAGATTCATGTTCTTTATAGCTGGATCCGCCCATGTATTCTTTTAAGTTTAAAAGTATCAGGGACCTCCTCACCTCTAGCTCCTCGTTTTCTATCTTCTCTTTTTTTGGATAATGCCACTTGGTATGTGTTGTAGGTAGGTAGGTATGTGTTTTATTTTGGAAACCATTATGTGCAGAATTAATAACGTTACGCGTTATCGCGGTGTCGTGTGGTGACACAATAAGCAAGGTGCTCGCACAGTTAGACTAACCGCACTCGATAGACAATGCACAGTCTACAGTGGCAAACATAAGTATAATACTGGGTTACACCCCTATGATCCTAACACATCGTTTATTCGGCGTTTCAAGTTATTATCCGGTAGGTAATCCACATTCTAAGCAATGTGGCAAGCAATGAGAAAACTTTTGTTTTTGTCAGTTAGCCTTTTTATTCGCTAAATTAATGTCACAATCACATGGTACTAACGGTTCTCATTCGACAGATATAGCTCGACGTTTTCGATATGGCAAGGGATCCGTTTACAATTTATATTGATAATTTATTTATTTATTTTATTTATTTATTTATTTATTTATTGCATACATGTTGTTAAGATTACATGGTGTTACACTAAGCTTATGTACCAAACATGTACCCTGCAAGGGCATCGCAATGTATTAATAATTATAACTATAACTATTTTTACAGTTCCGGAATAATTCTAATACAATTTTATGAGACTGTTAAATAAACATTTATTGTAAATTAAGAAATAGAACATTATACAATTTTATTATTTCAATTTATTAATTCCATATCAATGTTACTATCGTGTCGGACATACAATATTTACAATTTTTTACAATTTAATAATCAGATTTAATAAACATGCGGATTATAGTCAAAAAAATTCATTCAATGAGTAAAATGCATTTTGTTCCATTATTGGTCTGGCAACACAATAATCAGTGGAGTAATAATCGTATTTTGTTTGGATTAACTGTGTACCATTAAATCGGCTTAAATCTTATTTAATGCAGGGTAATTAAGTACTTTATTTATAGCGAATACCCGTTTTATGCCCTTTTTATTTGTCACAATGATGACAGGTGATAAAAAGGCACAATATCATTTCAATCATAAAACATATTCATGAATTCCTACGTAATATATTTGAGGAGGTCCCTCCATTCCTCATAAACCCCATCGTCAGAAATAGATTTTGGTTAGGTACAACAGCAGGTCGATCACGTGCGCGCATTGTATATGTGTGTCAGGTAGATAGATCCCACCAAAAATATAAATGTGAAAAATTAAAAGTAAAAGAAACTTTTTTAAAAACAAGCTTTTATGTATTTAAATGCGCTAAAAAGAATAAAATAAAGTTTTCCTTTAAAACTTTTACTATAAACATAAGTTTATAGTTATACGTTACGTTACGTTACGTTATAAAACGTCATAACACATTTTAGATGATATAAAAGCTTGTCGCGAGATTTACCTGAGTAAATACGAGTATCTAATTCTCGCGACAAGCTTTTATATCATCGAAAATGTGTTATGACGTTATAAGTTTATAGTAAAAGTTTTAAAGGAAAAGTTATTTTTTTTCTTTTTAGCGCATTTAAATAAAAGCTTGTTTCTAAAAAAGTTTTTTTTACTTTTAATTTACTTTTTAGTCATCGCTGGACAGGTTTCTCTGTATATTGTCCGCCATATTGGATTTAGAGTGACGTCACTTTATTTTTCGAGTTATTCTCAGTAAGCCCTTTCATTTGATACCCATATTGTAGGAGTGCATTAAAAATAAATAACCCGCCATCTTGGGTGTTCCGCCATATTGGATTTTTTGCCGACTGTACTTTTTTTTGCACACTCATCAACTGCTCATTGAGAGGATTGTAACGAGCCCAAACACGACGGGTTTATCCTGTATAATTAAGGAGTTCCTACGGCCACCTTCCGTCTCCATCATCAGACCAGGTTTATGGTACCATAGTATTGCATTGTCATCCGACTTACATAATTGTACAAAATTTCAACTTGATTGGACTTCGGGATGTTGGTCAAATTTAACCTGCAAGATTCCACCCGAACAAACATACATACATTGCAAGTTAAATAAAAGCTTTTAAAATGGGAACCCAGTTCAATATTAAGAATATGCGTGGTTGTCAACTTTGCCGATAAAAGAATTGAGATCTAAATGGGTGCCAAGTTCAGTAATAATCCTAAAATAAAGTGTATTCTAAGAACACACAATGTCTTATTTTTTCTACTACAACAATGCTTGCTTTATAAAAGTGTAACTTCTTAAATTTGATCACTCGAATTATTTACACAAAGCAGATAACTTAGGCTAAATTGATGCTCAAGACTGCATACTTACAATTTGAAGTCCTTTGTTATTATACGTGTAGCATAACCCTCCGAATCTTAGCGTTATCCCAGTTGACCCCTGTGTATAGGAGCCCGGGTTTCGCATGCTAATCTCAATAATTGGAGTAACCACTAAATTTTAAGGATACGTCTGTTTGTCTGATCTTTGCACCGAGGGAGGAAACTAGATCTCATCTAGCCTGATGTGAGCGTGGAAATTCACTGTTTGTAGTTCTCAAGCTAAAGGGCGGCTTAACGCTTGCTGCCGCAGCTGACATCCGGGATCAACGACTTAACGTGCCTTCTAAAGCTGTTACCCATCCAAGAGCTGACTGATCTCTACGTTGTTTAACTCGTTAACCGTCACTGAACTGCGAGCGCCTCGAGGCCATGAAAGCTTCATTGAAAATAAACAATTGACAATAAAATAAAAAATATGTAAAATATGTAATTATATTGCAATATGGTATTTTTTAATTTATAATTATGGGAATAATGGGAATCACCAATAGTACATTCGGTGGTGGCAAAAGGAACTCTAGTTTCTTTAGTATGCAACTGTAATTTCGCTTTAAGTCCTTATAATAAATTAATTTAATCAGTAATGATCAGGTTTCACTAAACGACTCATATTGTATTTCCTTAGGTCGGCTGGGTGAAAGCGGACACAAAAGCCATCCAAGCCATACACGAGCACGTGATCACACACAACCCTCGCGTGTCCGTGTCACACAGCGACCACTCCACGTGGTACCTGCACATCAAGAGCGTGCAGGAGGAGGATCGGGGGCAGTACATGTGTCAGATCAACACGGATCCTATGAAGAGTCAAGTAAGCTGGATACTAGGGTTACTCGAGCAGTTTTTAAGACTCCGCAACCGAACGCGCAAGGGCCGGTGTTTCATCCATACTATTCAATATTATAAATGCGAAAGTAACTCTATCACTCTGCTTGTTAACTTTTATGACTGATGGATGGACATAGGCTACATTAACTTTTTGAAATACTATACCTAGGTACTTGCTACTTATTTCTCCTCGGAGTCGGATATTGACACACACCGAATCCCATACGGTGGTGCCGCTGGCACAGCATAATTATATACTGGATGTGGAATCATTCATCAAAGATGGATTACCGGCCATGATTTTACCTATATCACACGGTTTGTGGGACTACAACGGTTCCCGTGTAATATGGATGACAACAAAGACTGGCATAAATTAAATAATTATACTTTTCACGCCACTGCTCGGAAATGTGGCAAAAGATGGTCAGAATTCAGGCTTCAAAGCAGGGGTTAGTTGGACGTCGCACATCTACGACTTCAAACTGTCCAGCAATAACATTGTTCGACAGCGACCACAGCGATCGACCAATCACAGGGCCCCGCGCGCGGTCGCGCCGGCGTGCGCCCGCTCCTCCTCCTCCGCGCCGGGCGCGAGGCAAGCGAGCCTGTTTAGTATTATGATCTTCAATTAGATACTTAATTTTGATTTAAAATTATAATTGACAACATTGCATTTTTTCATAGCGGCTCAAACTAAAAACCATTTAGAGATTTGGGCTTACTGAGTAAATATAAAAAATAATGCATTTATATTCGCTAGTTCTTGAGAAAACTGGAAATTACTTTGAAGAAGCCATTATAATCATCAGCGCTGTAGGTGTCTGACACCTCAGCATAATGCTGAGCCAGTGTCCCGTTCACTGCCGCAGAGACACACTTTGTTTCATGTTTTATATGTTTCTCTTGTTTACTTTATTGTATAATATGTGTGTTTGTGAATAAATGTATTTTCTTTCTTTCTTTATAGGCTGAATGTGGATTTTCCATAGCTATATATGCATCCTGTATGAAAAAAAAATTGTTGTGAGATTGACAGTTATTTGATTGCTTCTATCTTGTCAAGTCAGCATAAGTTAGTGACTTGTAATATAAAGCGTTACATAAAATTTAGACAAAAATAATAATGAAAGTCACGGTATCGCTGATTCTCGCAATCGGCCGAAGGTGGATAAGCGAGCGGCAGCTTCAATGCCGCAGAGATCCGAGGAGCAAAAGTCCTGTTATCACCGCGAGATGCGTACGTGGAAACTTCAATTGGAGAATGAAAAAGAAGTATTTTGCAGGTGACATCAGTGCCATGTTCTTGCAACTTGGCACAAAACACGAAATGAATGAATCTTGACGATACATTTTCTTTTCTTCATTACTCATGATTACGATATTTTTTTGTGATTAGTAATTTGCAAGATTCAATTTTAAACGAAAACCGTAAGTAAGGAACCGTCAAAATATCAAATGTCACTGTCACAGCATGCTATTTACTTTTTAAATCAATAAATTGACCACAATGCTAATCTTATTCATCTTTTAAATGTACTTAGGCCCTTTTCAAACGTGGTAGTTTGAAACACCCAAATTAAGGGGGTTTAACTTAAAATAAAACGAAAACAAACAATATGTGTGTCCTAATTTTTCAAATACTATTAAATGCCTTTACAAAATTAAGTCAGAAAAATTAAATGTTGTTAATTATTAGCAATTTCCTCACAGTAGGCGTGAAAAGCACTGTGTTAAGCCTCGACCGAAAGTGCAAGCTGGACTCGTACTTTCGACTGCAACTAACTCGTCCATCTATTGCTTACTTTCTAGCCTCTTTAACAATGTAGGTACTATTAGACGTCAGGAGCCGAAAATATTTCGTGACAGCTGTATGTCGAAAGTGATTTAATTGGTAATAAAATAACAAATGGAATTAAAAGATTTTTTTCAAAAAACCCAACTGCTTTTTTGCAAATGCTAAAGATGATGATGATGCCAACCTCTTCCTGGAACTGGATTTAACAGAATATCGCCTTACATTAAGCACAACATCTAATACCTGTAGGTATAAAACGGCGATGTTAACTAACAGAAATTTACCATGAAATTCGTATTCCAAAAATGCTAAAATGAAGCCGTATTCAGGCGCCGTGAAGCAAATTGGGTCTTTCGCCATTCATCATTTTGCTTCGATGCATGAATCGTTTAGGTGTCTATTACCAAGTGGAAAGAGCGCCGTAATTGTCTCGATCCGGTATTTACGAGTATGTCTGAGGCGCTTGATATTGCAGGATAAGTTGGCATAAAATGCATACTAAAACTAATATTTAGACATAGGACTTTTAGTGCCACGAATATAATTTTCGTAAGCCTAATGATATTAATTTATCGAAAATCGTGTATCTGTATATATGTATAAAGCCCTGTATATATGTCATGATGTAATTAATTTTCGATATTTACCAGTTTTGAAATGAATAGACTAACGATATTTGCATAATGCAATTTGCGAATAACTCTTTCTTTATTGTGGTTTAATATAATAAATAATAACGTTAAAATTTACTTTTTGAATTTTGAATTGTTGTACTCATAATTATCCGGTTATATTCACGTATTAAATGTATCATCGAGTGCGTGTGGCGATGCAGCCGCGAGAAAATTTATTCTGACCGAAAAAGAGTTCAAAACATGTCGCTCGTAGTGATATTTCGGGTTTAAGATTATTTATTTCTCAAAAGAAGATATTACAACTTTACTTAGGTGAGAAATTAATTAAATACAACAAAATGCGTGCATTGTTGTTAATACAAAAAATTGTAATTATTGAAATATAACTTAGGTAAGTAAAGGATAAAGTTACTACTAGGTACATTTTAATTTACATCAATTAGAATGCGGCTAAGATAACTTCAGTAACGTTTCATATAATATTTTACTTTCCGTATATATATATATATCTTGACCAATTACTTCCATAGCCTCAACAAATAATATTAAAATAGAATCCTATGATGTAAGTCACTAGACTGTTGTTGGGTTAAACATAGATATTTAATAGATAGATAGATAAATCATTTATTTAGCATTTTGCAACAACAATAAAACAAACAAAAATAAAAAGTACACAAAAAATAAGTAGAAAGAAAAAGGTAAAAGAACAAGTAAAAGCAATAGTGTTACGAAAAAGATTAAATATAAATTAAATAAAGGCATACTGTGCGTTGCAACAATGCCAAAAAGGTACTAGCTTAGTTTTGCGTTGCTCGCGTGAGCACTGATATTCTGCTAGTACCTCAGGGTCACGATGCAGGTGAAATATTAAAAGAAAAAGAAAAATAAAATAAATAAATAATACGTTAGTTTAACCGTATAATGAATAGTCTTATCTTTGATCATGCCTCATGAAAGTTTTAATTCGATGGTATTGTGTCTTATTTAAATATAATAAGTGGAATAAGTTACAATGATTTGAGTTGTAAGACACTTGCATATTCGGACCAATAAATAAAGCTTTATTTGTAAGATAGTATTGACAGTTTATGACATTGTCATAAGATTGAATTTCACACCGTTTTTAACGTTTGTTCACAAAGCAGGACCAATCTTAAATATACATAAACCTATCATATACCTATATTAAGACTCAATTGCTCTTTTTAACTGCAATTTTTCTAACGGTTTAATAAAAGGTTAGTTTTTTGAAAGGCGTGCAAAACTACATCAAGACGTTGATGCTAAAACTGCGCACTTCCTCACAATAAGAAACGTTATGATTTATTTTGCTTCACATATGGCTGTAGGTACGAGTTCAGCAGAATTATTTCAAACTTACAGCAGCACTACAAGCATATTTAGTTATCTACTCGAGTTGGAGTAAAGTTTCCTCACACCTACAAAGACAAAGGTGTTAGATAGTTTGCATTATGTCTATCTGATGAGCACTAGTCAACAATGCTCAAATTCAAATTTCAAAAAGCCTCTCAGATCCTCTTAATCTCACAGTTGGGCAAAAGACTCCCTCTTTTTCTTCTACATATCCTTGTCCAGGGTAGCCTCCCACTAGCCTTGGTCAAAGACGTCAAGTTCGTCCGTCCTCTCCGGCGAGGTCAACCTCGACGCCTTTATCGGTTATATGGATTCCTCTTAGTGTTACTTCTAAGTCAACACAACCATTACGTTATTAGGTAGGTATACCTACTCATTGTGTCTCCGACCTATCAGTTATTGAAGCGGTGAACAGAAACTAATAAACTCTCCTTTACAGATGGGCTTCCTAGAAGTGGTGATACCACCAGACTTCGTGCCAGAGGAGACGTCTGGCGACACCATGGTGCCGGAGGGCGGGACTGCGCGCGTGGCGTGCAAGGCCCGAGGAGTGCCGCAGCCGCGCGTCATGTGGAAACGGGAGGACGGACAGGAGATCGTGGTACGCGACCACACAGGTTCTAAGACTAAAGGTAATACACTCTTATTGAAAAGATCGACCATATTAGAGCGCATGTTGACATGACGCAGCGTAAACACTGGAGAATTGAAACATGAAACATACATACATCGATAACGCACTATGTCTCGCTTTGATATATGAACGATATTATTGCTTATATTAATTGGCTGTGAAAACAGAATCATACGAAATTTTATAGAACGCAGAGCGTGTCACCGGCAAAGGAATAAAAATACCATTATAATCACGAATTTGCAGAAAAAAGGGCAAATGTACCTATAAGTAAACATACGACATCCATAAATAGGCATGTGTAGGTAATATTTGAAGTTAAATGGTATTCATCAAAATTAAATGCATTGACAAATATAGTTAATGTTCGCGTATTCATTTCATCATTTTAGGACGAATTAGTAGGTAATTTCGCTCAAAATAAGAGAGAGTAGATCGTTTTTGGAACGAGAACAATATCTAGTCTAATAAAGTCAGTAGTAAGGTTTACTCGTATACAGGGTTGTTAAACGCTGGTCGGAATTCCTTTATCAGACTATTGTTTCCCAAATAGCGGGTGTCAAAAGGGAATCTGGCTCATCGTAAATAAGCATGATGTCTATTTTAGTTCGTCGCTTCCGATACCAATCACATTTTAATATGTTCCACGAATTCGTATTCTTGTGCGTCGATCTAACGTATCGGAACGAGCGTGCTAAAGAAATTGACGCGCGTTTGGGGTGTATAAGAGATTCAGAATCAATTTGAAACACAGAAAACGTTCCCGATAAAATCAAACACTGGAGCCCGCGACCTCTGAATAATAAATTGGATTGAAACCTCATATATGATGACAACTTTACAATACATGTTCTACAGACGTATACATTAACATAGTTACCATAAATTACGAAGTCTGCGAGAGCACGATATTACATGTAAGGAAACAAATTGCTGCTTGGTTAAGTATACTGCGTAGTAGGTACTTTCTGAGGAAATGTTGAAATAATTGAGAACGAGGCTGAAATATGTATACCTATAGTAAAAGTGCTTCAAAGTGGTTTATGTACCTATCTATAGTAGATTGTATGACAAGGGGCTAAAATAAGCCATATTAGCACGAGATGGATATTTTCCCGAGCGAAGTGAGGGAAAATATTTCGAGGGGTAATATGGCTTTTAGACCCGAGTTATACACTTTACTTTTCACTTCGACTGCGAGAAAATAGTAAAACAAAGATTATCCATCCACAATCAATAACAAATTTCACGGCGAAGAGATTGTTCAATTTGCGGCATGTTTTTTTTTTACTAAACTGCTATGACACAGATACAAAATATTGACTCCATGAATAAACGAATCTACAGGCGCATCCAAACAGCCGCGCGGCGGACAGCGTACGGGCACAATCTCATAGCTTATGCCGCCATGCAGTCAACCACGCTTGAACGTTTGGACGCGCGTTCAGAGGCGTTTTCTTTTTTTAACGATCTGGAATTAGGGACAAAAAACACCTGATGTTTGATTGGTCGATTTTAATATGTAGCTGTATTCTGGTTGGTTGATAGCAAAGATTAATGTTTTTTTAAAGAGTTGTGATTGGTGGATTTAAATGATTTGGAATTAGGGACTAAAAAACACCTGATGTTTGATTGGGCGATTTTAATGTGTAGGTAGCTGTATTCTGGTTGGTTGATAGCAAAGAGAAATGTTTTTGAAAGAGTTGTGATTGGTGGATTTAATATGGTGAAGTGGTTTGATTGGTCAAATTAAATGTGTATAAATCATAAATATGTATACATATTTTCCCTAGGGGCTAAATGTACTACTTTAGCCCCGCTTATTAAGCCTAATATGACACACTTTTCGAGCATGAGAAGTGAAAAAAATTGAGTAGTTGCTACTTACTATATTTTTAGTTAATTAAGTCATTTATATACTCGTTGCTCCTCCTCAACTAGGACGTATTTTTCACAAGTGGACTGTTGCTCGTTTCGTATTAGGCATGTTTTTAGTTTCGCATAAAAAAACTCATTTCTCAAACGATCAAACCGTTAACTTTTAGGGGACTTTAAAAAAACATCTAGAGCCCATTAGGTTAGGTTAGCATATTAAATTATGCACATTATGTAGACACGTAAACTTATATTTGTAATACTTATTTTTTGTTTACTAAGCATTTATTTAACAGTCAAATAAAGCATGCTTTTAGTTTTCCTATTTTGTTACCAATTTTTTTAGTAATTTTACATGATCTTTACTTTTAGTACTGCATATCTTAAATATATAAAAGAAGAAACTAACTGACTGATTGACTGACTGACATATCAACGCACAGCCCAAACCGCTGGTTCTAGAGATTCCAAATTTGGCACGAAGTTCCTTATAAGGTCTAGCGGTAGGTACATTAAGAAAGGATTTCTCAAAATCGTCCCCTAAGGGGGGGGGGGGGGGGAATGGGGGTCCAAAGTTTGTATGGGGAAACAACATGAGTTAGACTATTTGATTCGAAACTTCACAGGAGTATTTCGATACATGGTCTGTACGATAAATGAGTAAACACTCGTGTTTCATGTATTTGAGAATTCAACCCTTAAAAGTGGGAAATGTGGTGACAAAGTTTGAAAATCAACATGGATAGGTATTGTTTCTATGGTTTATCGGGACGCTGATTACGAAAACAACAACAATTTTAAAATCCAACGTGGCGGACGTGAAATACCATCTCGCCTGTTAGGGTGCGATGGGGTTGAAATGTTTAAATATCAATATGGTCGTCGTTTTTATGGTTTTTTGGGACGTTAAATTACGAAAATGGCATCGATCTTGAAATTTAATATTGTGGACATAAAAATTCTTGAAAGTAGTTGTGCCAAATTACAATTCAATCGGAACATATGGGTCAAACTGAGACGGCTAAAAATTACGCTTAGTATGCGGGCAACGCCGCGGAAAAAAGCTAATTTTTGAAAATTAGGTAAGGTGCTGCTGTTATCTCAAACTATCATAATTCTACAGAATCTCACTTTAAATTACAATAAAAAATAGCAAAATAGGAAAATTTGTAGCATACCTTAATTGGCGTACTTACTTACTTCATACAAACACACACAACAACAAGGTGCAAACTATTATAGAGACGCTTAATTAATGATACTTAATGATAAGTTTGCTCCACGAATACGTAGCATAATCAATGTCGTTTTAATGAAAACGCCAAATAAAAATATTTCATTTGTCTTAGTTTTCCCGCGCTGTAAGTAGTGCATTGTTTGACTCAGAATATGTATAATAAAACGCGCGTCTATGTGACCGCATTCAAGGCACAATGAGCCGCGGCGACTATTCTCCGGATGAGTTTCGTCCAGTATTGTTTAAAGTTTGTCGTAATTAGTAGAGTTCCGCGCTGAATGGAGTCCTAGGTCTTATTGTGTGAACTCTGAAACCATTTTAGTGGTTAATTGAAAAAATTTGAAGCGCCATCGAAACCATCTAAACTTTTGGAAAATCTTTTTCTTACATCGAGACTTGTAAAGCAATTACTTAAGCATGTCTCAGTCAAACATATTAAGCAGCCCGCGTACAAGACAGTGACAGCCTATTATTTAAGCTAAACAATGATTTATTGTGCTTAAAGTAAGGGGAATCAAGCATTGTCTGCGCGAGAACACATGTACGCGTGTTACCAGAACTGTCAGTATTGCTCCGCGAAAACGCCATTATTTATCACTAGATACGCCCCTTGACGTTGCCTCAGATTGACTGTGTAGGTAGGTACTGCTTTTGTACGGTCGACGCCAAAAATACGTTTACACTATTCGCCTTATGGCAAAGGAATAAGGTGCAAAAGTGTAAACGTATTTTTGGCGTCGACTGTACAAATATTTTTTCATCAAATATGTTAATAAATCGTGTATTAAAATGGAAGAACAGAACCCTTATAGGATCACTTAGTTGTCCGTCTGTTTGTCAAGACACTTTTTCTCAGGAATGCGTGAGGGTATCCAGGTTGAAATTAATATCAACTACGCAATCCCTCAAGTAATGAAAAATCAAACTTCTAAATCAACGCAATCAAAAGATACGAGTACGGTTTATTATTCCATACTGGGAAAATAATCAAAACCTAGAGAGTATTTTCTGTAGTCCTAAAATCATGAAATTTTGCAAGAAACTATATTTTATATCACAAGTACCAGAATAAATCCGGAAACCGTAAATTTGTAGTACATATATAGTTGATATTACAAAAACTGACCGCGACCTATGTTGATATCTTTGCCGTTGTCATGTGCACCTGCATTAAAGTGAGTTAAACAAAGCAGGCGAAACGAAATACCTTAATGTAAGTCATGCAACATAAGTTTTTCAAAAAGAAGAAAATTCTGTATTGATATTCATATGCCGTAGGTAGGGCTATACAAATTTTGAATTGATGATTTTTCAATTTGACTGATGAACCCAATAATTGTAGTCAAGTTTACTGTAGCAATTTGTGATTTAATTTCAGTAAGAATGCTTTACCGATCAATTATTTGTAACTTTCGATTATTCTTACAACGTACTCGTTCTTTCTGCTACTGGGTTATTAAGTCGGCCTCACTCAATCGATAGGCCCCCGGCTTTTTGTTCCATTTTTAAGTACTTATTTATTTCAAGGGGGTTTTACAAATGCCACCCTCATAGTGATTCACTTAAAGTTAATATTTCTTAATTACATTACATCTTTTCGGCATAAATGTATGATCGAGAATTACGACTAAACTATTTTAATTTGTCTCCAGTATTAACCTACCAAGGAGAAGTGTTGAAGCTGACGAAGATATCGCGATCGGAGATGGGCACATACTTGTGCATCGCGGGTAACGGCGTCCCACCGTCGGTCAGCAAGAGGATTCACATCAGTGTACACTGTAAGTTCATATTTTAAGTAGGTACATATCCCTTGGCCGTATAGTAATAATTACCTCCGGCTACACTCGCAGGCAACCCTACTTCTTGCCCAGGAATTGGCATTGAATTTCCTACAAAACACCATTTATTATACCTGGTATTATTAAAAATCTTTATTACCTACTACTTTAGATCGCATATTCACTGCCCTTGCATTCGGCTCGGTACCCACGAATTGATGCATTCTTATTTTAGGCATCTTTATTTTACCGAACTAGATTTGTAATTAATGTATTATAGTTACCCGTATCAATGATTATTAATATGCAACTCTAAAAACTGTCCGAAGGAAAACCAACATTTATTGCGAAACCAATTCTAGCATTAAAAAAGCGTAATTTTAGTGACGTTGACATTACTTGAATCTATTACACAAAAAATGGCACCGCAAGTGTCTAGCACTCTGTTAAATCTGGTTAAGTATTTGTGGCAAACTACACTTACCGATACACGTCCAAATGGTCGCGTTTTATGATAAAGTTAACGTCAAACCGTTCAATATGTATTTTCAATTTTTCATGTTAAAACAAATATCCAGTCCCAGTCGAGTATCGTGTTATGTAAATCGAACATACAAAAACTATTCGGTGTACTGAAAACAAACAACGCACAAAAAATATTAAAAATTATGAACCAAACCGGGAAGTTCTAAAATGTTGGCATTTATTTGCATGACACTTTCCATACTGTCATATATTTATATTAATAAATACGTGGAGAATGATACAGTTAGAGCAGTAACACACAGCGATTATTTGCTGCGCTACAAACACGATACAAACACAATACAGTATCAGGTGATTCTGACAGATGATGTATGGCAAGTTTCGCGGGACAATCGCACGTTTGTGAAACGCGCGTTTGAATCCCTACAAAAAGTCGTCGTGCATGTGTAATCGCTCAAAGTATTATTCGATTACAATGTAGCTGCAGTGTGATTGTGCATCTTTAAAAGTGAACGTCCATCCGATTAAACACATTTATTAAATGTAATTTCAAACGGCTTCCTCTAAAGTTACTTGCATTCAAATAGTTTAATAACTGTTGAAACGCATTCTCGGTATCGGTGGTGAAAATTCTACTTAAGCATACCTACGTTAGCAACGTGATCACATGATTGAGCACATAGATAAATACGTGCTTTCGGTAGTACTCAGAAAGGACATCGTTACAGTCATTGTAAAATAGTATTTTATATAATCGTTACACAATAAGGGCTCCTAAAGTCGAGTACCGTGTTTAAGTACGAGAATTTAAGAGCTAATTGTGTAGCTATTGTATACAATACTTTTTATACGAGTCAACATAAATAATTAAACAAACTTGGTATCTAATGAAAATCTAAACCCTGCTGAAACGAAGTGCAATTCAGAGTCGTTGATGTCTTTTGTATTGGAGTCGACGCGACTTCCTATTGGTCAAATTCATTGTATGTAGTTCAGTAAAGGCGCCACGTGATTGGTCGAATTTATTTTAGTTGTCAAGAGTATAAAAAATATATGACGGGCAATAGGGTAGATTAGACGCGTAGTGGGACATTATATATGGTGAGCGTAGAAAGTGCGGGCAAGATGAAACACATAAGAAATAATCAACTGCATTTATTTCTTTAAGTATCGAAACGTAAAACTGTTCCTGGTATGATACGTCCGTTCGCCAGCGGTCCAAGTCCAGTAATCGCCACTCCTGCCTAGGGTAGCTGGTTTTATGCCGCCCCTCCGCCGGTCATGCACGAACGTCAGGCCAGACTCAGTTGAAGCGCGCCAATCCAGCGCTTGCGTTTCGTTGTCATTCGATGTTCCATACTCATGACTTCCCGACACGGCCATCCTGCGGGACACACGTCTCTGTGTGTTAACCTGTAACCAAAGTTATATACACAGTATCACATAGTTCGGTCACTCCTGACCCACCATATGTGGTCTTCTAAATAAAACTTCATGAAACTAATCTTACTTAGGTATAATTCTTAGATCTTAGATCATTCTAAGTATACCATCACATCACAGTAATAATTACTTGGCATTTCAATTAAAAATAATTGATTAAATCTGATATTACAATCATACAATAAGACTTTAGACCTCAGAGCTTCACTGACTACTATAGCATTATCAAATGCGGATCTAGCACATATCCGACTCACAATAAGGTTAAGTTCTACATGTGATCTGGCTACACATAGCCCGGCAACTAGCAGTTGCACTCACTTTCATGCGCGTCCCCTCGGGACTGCTGAGCCTTCTCCCAGGCTCCCTGGTTTCTCACAAAACCCGACCTCCGCCAGAGTTGATAGCCTACCGCGTACTCACGGACTACTTACTACGTAAGTAGATACCGATTTCTACCGAGCTACGGCTACACATCAACCTCTGGTACGGTCCGACCATCATGTAAACTTAATCCTCATTTTCTGAACTAACTTCTAAATTAATCTCAATTTCGTCAGTTAAGCTCTGCTGATCCCCTGGCACCTTTCTCAACCTATCGTGAACGTATTTTTAAGTGCATCTCGAGTTTAAAGATATCTGGGTATAGCGACTGAAAACTTATAGAGATCTATCTAGATCTACCTCAGGGACATCATCATCATTATAACTTGTCATTAATTCTAGGGGGCGCGATACCTTCCCAATCATAAGTTCTAAGATGGCATTACTATAATCAATTCATCAGACTGAATCTTGGGATTTTTTAAACCAATGTTATCTATCTCGTGTTTAAACTTGATGTAAGTACTTCGGTTTCACTGCACCGTTTAACGGAATCACGAGCATACATTTATGGCCCACTATCATTAGATCTAAACTCTTCTGAAATTGAACTCTGATTTCATAACGTTATTTCATTTCAAAGGAAACTCAAGGGTTCACGTGACTTAACAGTGTCAATTACTTGGAATCAAGAATCAAACATTTAGGTATTCGTGACACAATAACAGCACAGTAGTAGCTCGGGTATGCAATTCTTTTTTTTTTGTTGTTGTTGTAAGTACCAGTTGTCACTACCGAACAACTGTCAACAACATGTGGACTACATCCATCTGGTATCCATATCACAAAACATCACATTGCTTCGCCTCTATCTAGCGATTGCGGCAACCACTTACACCTACAAACCAAACGCACGCCACTCACAGTCGTGGCCGCATAGCAACGGGAAATCTATGCCCGGTATTTTACACCTACGTCTACGAATGATATTGAAGTTGTATGTAGTCTGAGCGAAAGATATCCAAAACTACACTGGTGATTATTAAAACATTAAAACGCATGTTGAATTTCCTTTGTCAATTATTTTAACCAAGTAGGTACTACCTTACTAGTCTTCCTACCCTTTAACTTTAACTAAATAGATTCTATAGCACATGATCACTCTCTCAATAATCAAAATGTAATGTGAACTGCTCACCGGATAGACTGTATGCCATGGTGTGTTGCCACGATGCACACGGTAACCAGGAAAGAGGGTCTTCTGTTACTTCGTCACCCACTGCCAAGCCGCCAGCCTGTTCGCTGTTCACCTCGAAAAGCACGAAATATCCACTGCGACAGGGTACCGGATTTCATTCTGTAAACGGCAATTTGTATGGTATCAGTTTTATCATACAGATCATGATGACGTCTACATCAGAGTATTTAAGGTAGTTTATAATTTGTCTTGAATTCAATTTGAAACTAAAGTTGATATAAAATTCAGAAAATTACACCAATGCCGTGGTTTACGACATAAAAAAAACAATAAGCCTCTCATAAATAATGATTGAAACACAAATTATCGTTTGTTGGCTCTAATTTTGTTTGTTGGCTCTAATTTTGCATAAAATCAATTGGAACGAAACCTGTCCTTTTATTTCCGTTGCTCCAATACAGTAGTTGTCATTGCCAGTAGTGTCCGCAGCTTCAGCACTTGTCTTGTGATAGTCTGACGTCCGAGAACCACCGAATCTGCACGGTCTCGAGTCTGCCATGTTCCACACTTACTGGACGAGGCGTTCACTGTCAGGAGTACTGCTCATACATGTACCTCATGTACCACACTGAAACATTAATTTCAAACGCGAAGCAAATATTGTCAATCCCTAAACGGTTTCAAAGTAGGTGTCTGTACTTGTCATAAGGTTGTTAAGGAAAAGGATGGAATTCATCAAATTTAACACTGTTCTAAATGTTAATGCGCAAATAGGTAGTTAGATTTTCACTAAGCTATCAAAATCAAATGACAACAATAATGTACCACAATTTTGTAAGCAGGATTTCACGATAACTTTTAAAAAGAACGTAGGAAAAACACTATTATTAACGGAAACACGTCTAATCTAGTTTCATCATAGCAAAAACAATAAAAATGGTTTGACCTCACCGAATTTATGAGCCCGTGGTTCAAATTAGGCAACGTGTGACATAATACTCGTCGCTATGGCTAGTTGTTCAGTAGACAGCCCTGACCATCTCGACATAAGCGAAGTCATCATTCTTTGTCTTCATTAAAATCGGTCCACGTCATTCAGGTGACGGTTAGCCATCAAATTTTTAATTTGCTGCTCCATGAGAATTTTCCATATGTTCACGTCCTTATTCACATCCACTGCATGGGCGCTGATTATATCCCAACTTCTGATGACGGGCAATAGGGTAGATTAGACGCGTAGTGGGACATTATATATGGTGAGCGTAGAAAGTGCGGGCAAGATGAAACACATAAGAAATAATCAACTGCATTTATTTCTTTAAGTATCGAAACGTAAAACTGTTCCTGGTATGATACGTCCGTTCGCCAGCGGTCCAAGTCCAGTAATCGCCACTCCTGCCTAGGGTAGCTGGTTTTATGCCGCCCCTCCGCCGGTCATGCACGAACGTCAGGCCAGACTCAGTTGAAGCGCGCCAATCCAGCGCTTGCGTTTCGTTGTCATTCGATGTTCCATACTCATGACTTCCCGACATATATTTATACAAATAGCCACAACATGCTCATGCTGATAGTGTTAATTCGACCAACTAAAAATTTATCCCTGCAATTTTGACGTTCAGGCTGGCTTAGGTTACGTAAGTAACTCTTTCCAGGCAGCAGTTTGATAACGATGCATAAAATAGAAATTGCGCAAAGCACCAACATGGAAGTAAAACTAAGTATCTGCTCACTTAGGCACCTGACTGACTTAGGGAGATTGGGCCTTAGGCGATTGACTATTTTCTGACTGTAAAGTGTCCATAAGAGGATTTTGTTTAATTACGTCGTCGGTACGATGTGAATGTCATATCATATAGGTACTGGACTTTTTTAATCAATAAATTATATGTAGTAGGTGACATTAATCCCAGGATTTTGATTCTTACCTACTTCGAAATTAGACAATACGAGTGTCATATACCATTCGCGTCTACAAACCCTTGCAGAGATTGACTTCTTGCTTACACTGCAAGCGAGGACGGAGGCAAACAACTGTCAAGATTGTTTGTTATTCGAGAGAAACAATAGTCGATCCGATCGACTGTAACATACCCGCTGTAGGTCGGACAGTAGCCTTATGTAGTATTTATTTTGCACCTCGAAAATGGCGAACTTGCTTATAAAAGGGTCGAAAACTGCTTGAGGCTTCAGGCATTTTTGTTTGACGGTCATTAGGCTAGGCTTAGCGGATTACATATTTAAGAATAAGAAATAAGACGTCTGTTTAAATGATTTATTATGTTAAGAATTTATTGGATCGAATTATATTATGTATAGGTAGGTACATTAATATTTTAAATAATGATATAATTTGTAGAGTGGTAAGTATAAATCGAATCGCTAAACTTAAGTGGCAGTGGGCGGGGCACATTGCACGTAGAACCGATGGCCGTTGGGGCGGAAAGGTTCTCGAGTGGCGACCACGTACCGGAAGGCGCGGCGTGGGTAGGTGGACTGATGACCTGGTAAAGGTCGCGGGAGTCCACTGGATGCGGGTGGCGCAGGACCGGTCACTTTGGCACTCTGGGGGAGGCCTATGTCCAGCAGTGGACGTCTTTCGGCTGATATGATGATGATGAAGTACGAGTATAAAGTGGCGTTGGCGTTAATTGATTCATTTTTATTTCATTTGTATGCAAGATGGAATTCGCTGACCATAATATCTATATTATATCCGCAATGATAGACCCTTGTACACACAGAAGGATGAATAATACCGGGATCATTCGCATAACATAATTAGATTAAAGCCGGTTTATTGTAAGTATGGCCGCAATGCCTTAGAAAACACCTATTCTTACATGATTTCTATACATGCTAAGTTTTATACAGCGCAGCGTCCTAATTTATTAGCCACATCAACACAGTCTGCCCGAGATGATTAACTAGTATTTTACTGAACTCGAGCATAATGCTAGCAGAGTAACTAGAGCCTTAACATAAATACCACATTATTACCGTATTTATATGTAGATAAATAGATCTTTAACTTGTACGACAATATAGAAATAGCTCCGTTGCAATTTTGTAGTAGTTTAGTGGTGCATTTTCGTTCTCTGTGCGGAAATAGGTACAGACACATCGTAGATAATATACTTCAAGGATGTAGTGCAGTGCTTAATGGCGTTACGTTTTATGAAGCGAAACAATTTTGTTACTGCTATTGAATACAATAACAAAGTGTAAAAAAGTATAAATTACCTATACCTACATAACAGTGTCGAATCCATGTTCAGAGTAATTTCATAATTCATAATTCATTTATTGCGTGGTATCATGTGGTACAAAATAGGTCTTACATAATGGTTAGATTCACACATGAGCCCTGTTAGGACACAGCAAGTATTTTCTTAAATTAAAGCTACAGCTAAGAGGTACAGTCACACACATAAAAATAAATTAACCGCATTTATGTGCTTATAGGACTAATAAATAAAAGTAGAAGAATTCAAGTTATTTGACTACATTATTATTATCATTATTATTTCATTATTATTCACTCATTATCTGGATAAACAGACTTGTGCAAATACAAAAAAAAGGTAATTAATTTATAAACATAGTTTAAAAAAAAATTGCAAACCTTTTTCGTAGCGCTACGAGCGTAGCCAATACCATAATAATTATGTTGATGTTTTTAAGTAGCTGACAGTGAAATTAAATTGTACCTAAATCATAAAATATTTTTAAGAATACTTAACAAATCGCGTGCTTGTCCGATTTTATCGCCATTTAAAAAAATCCCGGCCCCTTAAGTGTTTTCGTTCTCATGCAGTTCACCCGGTGATCCAAGTGCCGAACCAGCTGGTGGGCGCGCCGCTGGGCACTGACGTCACGCTGGAGTGCTACGTCGAGTCCTCGCCCAAGTCCATCAACTACTGGGTCAAAGACCCTGGTAATTATTTTATGTAAAGCCACACGGTCCTGGGCAGCGATACGAAGCTATAAGCTAGGACGAGATAGGGAATAGAATGACCTTGGTTTCATATCCCCGTCTCGCTCTATCTTACATATTCGTGTCGCTCGTGCATACTAACACGTGAAGATTGCGGCTATACTTCATCTGATCTCTTTGTAATTTGGACAGCACAGCGTCTAAATTATCAAAATCATTTTCAAATCACTCCATTAGCGCATACTCGAGATTTGTAAGTTTGTACTAAAGTTACTTAGTTCCCTTCTCGCCTTCAACCAAATAAAAACCTTGCGTTCTTACCAATAAGTCCACTTTACTATGGCAAGCGCGTGTCCTCAGAGCTTCATTAATATTGCTGGCATATGTTCGTCATCATTATTTCTATACAGAGGAATATACCCGTAGCGCTTCCCAGACCGACAGCGACATCCGAAAAGGAAGATAATGAAACGCATTCTTCAACAAAATATCATAATACATTATATACAGGGTGAGCCCTGTAACAGGAGCAAAAAATTTAACGATAGATTATGAAGCTTGTGAGCAATTATTTCAAAGTGGTTTTAATTTAAAAAAAAAAAAAAAATTTGAAATTATTTTGTCTTCATAATTAGTTGACGTGTACTATTTTACTCTTCTGGAGTGATATTAGTAACTTTTTTTTTTAAAAACACTAAACAAAATTTAAAAAAAATCACAAAAATATATTTTGAAAACAAAAATGCAAAAACTATTATGACTCATTACATGATGTTACCTCAAAATCGGCATTGACTGCTGTGCTATGATCTCGTGGTGTCAATATACATTACTTGGAGGTCATAACCTTTTAGATCAAAATTTTCCCGATTTTTTTTATTTTATTGGACACACGTTACTACAGATGCTCTAAGGGAGCGTTCTTTCAAATATTTGCTCCTGTTACAGGGTCCACTCTGTAGTTATAATATGTATATTTAAATGCATACAAACAATCACAAACTAACAAGAATTATATTAGGTTACCGGACAAGGCGGCGTTAAAGCAAAACAAATTACAAGAAAGCCATAAAACTTCTAGGTGTCTGAAGCAAGTTTTTACATTTTTCATAAAACTTCTTCTTCGCAAGGTGAAATCCTAATATTGAATTTGAAGGCGGGTGTTTTAGCAATAAATTGTTTCGCAGGTGAGTTGATAATACCCTCCGAACACCACGAGATGACGGTGAGGCAGAAATCCATGTTCGAGGCGGAAATGTCCATGACCATTAAGAATATCCGACGCGACGACCTGGGCAGCTACATCTGCGTTGCCAAGAACTCGCTCGGCGATGTGGAAAGCAAGATTAGATTATATGGTAGGATGACTTATGTTTTAACTAAAAATGCATTTAATAAATGAATTAGATATAGATCATTCAAACATCGATAGAGCGCCCGACTCAATTTCGTAGCTTACTAACATTACCTACGTTAATCACAAAAGGAATGGGGCGCTTGAAGGGGATTACTAGTAAACGGTCCGTATTTGCAGTAAGTTATTCTGATAAACTCAATATTTAGTCAACAAACGCAAATATCTAAGACAGCGAATAGTTCCCGAGACCTCGGCCGTTTCTCGTGTTACAAATTAAACTATATGAATACACATTGTACACAGAGATACCTGGCAACGACAGGCACGTGTTCCAGTACCCGGACGAGCGGATCGTGCCCGACGACGACTACGGCACCGAGGTGTACGAGGACGAGGAGCATGACGAGAAGAGCAACCGGGTGCCCGACAGGGCCAACAAATGGTACGCGAACGACGGAAAAGTCGTCGCCACGGCTAACGACGCGCCCGAGCCGCCGGCGCTCACGATAGCGATCTTCCTAACTGTAGTTGAAACACTAGTCTTATAATTATGAGTTGCGTATCTGTGTTATTTATTTCAGGACTGTAAATCTTCATGCGGACAGCTTTTGAGACAGAAATATATTTTTACTGTATGAGAATATTTTAATTTTAATTTTAAATGTACTTAAATTCTTCGTTGCGATGTAAATAGTCGAAAAGCTGAATTTTGATACTCGTTTTTAACGAGTATACCTGATACAAAATAAATGTTTAACCCAACCTACATAATTTAAAATCTAACAGGTACATCTATCTAATCAAAATCATAGGAAGATATAAATGCTCATATTTCTAGTAGCTACTACAAACGCCAAACCATTGTGGAAACAATATTATATGTTCAAATGAGGCCAGAATAATTGAGTTTCAATAAGCGTCGATGATACATTTTTATCAACAGATAAGACTATTTACGAATCCTATTACCAATGCTGAAATATTAGCATTGGTAATAAGATTCGTAAATAGTTTCAATATCGCGAAAGTATTCGCGGGAACTGCCCATAGCAGCTTTTCGATTAAATTATGTTTATTGAAATTCAACTGTTTTATCTTGAAGCTATGTAAGTAAGTACAGTCAATATCAAATGAAAGTTATCAACTGCTACATTGATGGTAATTTATCTTTGAGGTTGTCTGGGCCTACTTTTATACAATAAGAAATCCAAACCAGTGTCGTAATTCCATCAGCATGTAACGTGATAATAACTAGTTTTAATGTGTATATAAATTATATTAAGGGAATATCTACAGTGTTGTCTATATAGTAATTCAGATATCTACATATTTGTTGAATATTATAAAGGAGCAGTTTAAACTAAGACAGTTTATACATTATTATGTAACTTGGGCCTTGTATATTGCGAGTATCTTAAGTAGAATTTATAATTTGTGTGATATACATTTTTTATGGAACTCTGACTCAATTGTATATAATTTAAGAATGTTAAATATGTAATTGTATCAAGAATACTAAATATCTACATAGGAAACTGACGGAAATATAATTAATGTATAATTAATTAACTTAACCACGTACTGATCCAAAACACCGGTAACGGTCAAATCATGGAATATTAAATACTTACGTGATCTCTAAAAATACCTATCGTGTACATTTAAAATTCTAAGTGAAACATATGTTATTAAACATATATTTAAAAGATTACTTATACCGACACCGACATAATGAAAACGCGGTGTCATCTGCGACCACGGCCGGTGAAACCCGTGTGGAAACTTCAAAAATAAATAGACCCGTGTAAAATTATCTTTCAAATATGTGTACCTACAAAGCGCGAGAGTGTTACAATATGTAATTATATAATAGATTTTATTTAATAAAATGTAGATGCCATTGTCCGTGTATTGGATTTATACAGAATCTTATTTGTTTCCGCCGCTTAGCCAATGTTGCAAGGACAGCTTAAGTAAATTACTAACGTTTATTAGTGAATATACTTATAAAGGAACAGTTAAGAATCTTGTATAGAATTCCTTTCTATGTGTCTTTAAAAAGTAATAAGTAAAAGCTGATAGCAATGAGTTCACTTCACTGTGGGCACATTGGCCTGAGCTAGTAAATAGTGTAACCATATATTTATTATGTATAATTTGAAAAGAACAATGTAAGATTTCCTAATCGTTGCAAACAAGTGATTAAATCAAAGCCATAAGAATTATGTGTTTTATTATGCTTCGAATTCCCAGAAAGCATACAGGTATAATAAAAAAACTCTTTTCACAGGCCACGTGAAATTCAACGTCAAAAGTCATAAAGCCTGACACGGAAAGCTTTTCTAACTTTATCTTTATTCACAAATGACTCGTAGAGGTTAACGCACACTTATGGCCCAGTCAGCTGACCGGTTCCAATACATCTCACCCGTCTACCGTCCACCCGGCGTCAACCCAACGCAAGCACCAGCGTCGGCTTAGCAGCTGTGTGACGCCGCTACGCGCTAGGAGCAAGACGTCTACTGGTTGCCAGCTTAACTACGTTACATAGGACGCCTTGCGTGCGTGTCGCAAGTGCGACGTCCACGCGCGGTTCCCCCACGGGATGCCAGCGGGCCATTTTCGGGCCAACTTCGTTAGCTTGTTCTGAGCCATTGTTCCATGTCCTTTTTTAGTTCACTGGTGTGCGTGGTATGGAGTTTCATATGAATATAGTGATATTGGTATCGGTTCAAGTTCCCTCACAGTGTATGGAGGCGCAGGGGGCTTGAAGCGCTTATCGTCATATTTGAGCACTTATTGACCACACCGGAATATGAAAATAAGAGCCATCATGTACGCACCCCCAAACCGTGCCAGAGAATCTCACGTGTGGTGCGTGCCTTACAGTGCAAAATTCCGATCCACGTTTGTACGTAGGTAAATATTTTATTGTACATTAGTAAAAATACAGACAAAGTAGGTTAAGTTTGTATGTCTATATTATATGGTACATTACAAAACACCAAGATGCTCTTTAAGCAATATTCCAAGCGTTTGAGGAGAATTATATCACTAAAACACAAAAGATTCATAATTACTATTATATGAAACATTCAGCAAATAAATCTAAAGCTACTTGAGATTCTTGGGAACATTGTCAACAATGCCAAAACTGTACACCTTACGGTAAATATCATTCTTATAATACATAATGGTGAATTGATAACGGGCCCTCAATTAATACTGAAGATAATTTTTTTCCCTTAAAAATAGCAACATTACTGGTTATGATGGAATATTCACTAAAATAAATATAAAAGTAGCACATAATAATAGCATCATCCATAGCTTCATTATAAATTTGTATATTTACATGGTATCTTTCCTGATAAGTTGAAAGTAGCAAATGTGCGACCTGTCTTTAAAAAACCGGACTGAGCGTTCCGTATATAATTTATATTTCATAAATGTTTTTTTTTAATAATAATAAAATAATAAAAATTCTTTAAAAAAAATATATATATATATATTATTGCTATGCTCTAAGCATCAGGCGCTCCATACAAAATACACAAAAATATTGAGAATTTTCCCGTTACTTTGAATACTCAAACTTCTTATAGGTTTTCCTGTAATCTTTAGGCAAGGAACTATTATTCATTTTTTTCACAATTTTAAGCCTAGTAGTTTCGGAGATAAGGGGAGAGGGAATGGTCAATTTTCGTATTTTTTCCTAAATTACTTCAAATCTGTTTTTGCTAAAATTATAAAAAAATATAAATCTGAGATGCTTACCCCTTTCATTTGATATGTCACACAACTGTTTGCGAAACTTTTTTTTTCATTTTCTAGTTTCCCCCAAAAGCCCTCTTGTTCAGAATTCATTAATTTATTTTACGCATGCATCTTTGAATCACCAATTTACATATGTTTACCAAATTTCAACTCAATCGGTCCAGTACTTTCGGGGCAAATCGGCTGTGACAGGACAGACAGACGCACCAGTGATCCTATAAGGGTTCCGTTTTTTTTCCTTTTGATCTACGGAACCCTAAAAAGGAGACAAAGCAAATATGAATAACTATAGGCCAATTACTCTCCTTCCTATTTTTTCAAAAAAAAATTGAAAATGTTGTTTGTAACCTTGTTATTAATAGCAAATATTCCGAGTCCAATAACTTATTTGCGCGAGAACAATGGGGATTTCGTATATAAATATGGCTATCTTTGACCTGCTACAAGTAATTGTGTATGGCTAATATGGATAAGAAAAGTAATACTTACTGGAGAAGACCCACAGACATGTGAAGTAAATGTAAATAATGCACTAGAATTAATTATCAATTGCCTGTTAGTAAGCTTTGTATAAATTTAGAGAAAACTAAAATTATGAATTTTTATCAAAGAATCAATAAATAGCATGGCAAATGTAGCTCTGCCATATAATGATCATATACATAATTGACGAAACAGTCAATACGAAATTTTTAGGATTAAGTTTAGATAATAAATTGATGTGGAAAAACCAAGTTGACTCGACGCTATATGTAAAAAAAAAATAGATTCTCGTATGCATTGTATAATTTAAATAAAAAAGTAAGTCGGGCTGCAGCATTACTCACTGCCTATCACACATATGTAACAGCTACGTATTACATTCATCGTCATCATCATCATATCAGCCTTAAGACTTGCACTGCTGGACATAGGCCTCCCCCAAAGAGTGCCACAATGACCGGTCCTGCACCACCCGCATCCAGCGGACTCCCGCGACCTTTACCAGGACATCAGTTCATCTTGTGGGGGCCTACCCATACCCACGCTGCGCCTTCCGGTACGGCGAATTACGTTATGGTATCATTTTTTGGGGCAATTCAACAGTTCGAGTGTTATTATTTAAGGCCCAAAAAAAGGGTCTACGTTCTGTTTGTGGGCTAAAACCAACTGAATCATGCAAGTCTCACTTTATTGAATTTAAAATATTAACTTTCCCCTGCTTATGCATATTTGAAATAGCTATTTATGTTAAGGTCAATGTAAATCAATACTCTATTTTTAATAATGTAGCGGCAGCGACATAAGATAGCAAATAACCAATCAAAAACAGCTTTACGAGCAAAAAGTGCAGTGGGCAATGGTACCCAAATTATATAATATGATACCAGACTCTATAAGGTGATCTGAAAAGAATATAACAAACATTTATTAGATTTTTGACTCAAAATGTATTTTACTCTGTGAAAGAATATTTAGATTATAAGCGTCACATGTATCATTTTTTATGCGGTGTCAGCGATATGTGCTTCTAGCTAGAAGCATAATTATATTCATTATTAATTTCGATCTCCATATTAAGTATCACGGCAAAAACCGGCATCAGAAATTCCATTTCACTGCAAAGCCTTAAGCATTATAATAAAATGTGCAAAATCTGAATTCACGTTCAAACGTATACGCCGCTTAAATGTGTAACTGTGCATCAACTCTCGACCTGAATGCACTGTTCCGTCTACTAAACTTTATCTCTCAAACTTTTCACATTGCATATGTACAATTGAACCATGTCGTTCACCGCGGATCGGCGTTTTGCTAGACTATACAAACGTTATTTCGGCGCGTGTGGAGGCAAGTAAAGATATTATACCGTTAAAGGAGCAACATTTGTACATCTATTACATTATTTACGTAGTAATATAAAATTGGACTGTTACTTAACTACTGACAGACAACGCACAGCCTAAACTGCTAAAGATACAAGCATGAAATTTGGAACACATATTTTTCAAGTGACGTAGAGGCGCACTAAGGAAGGCTGTTTTGAAATTCAGCCCCTAAGGGGGTGAAATTGGGGACAAAACATTGTATCAGTTATTTTCGCAGGTAGATCTATCAAATTTGGGATTTGGCTTTTAGGTGAGAAATAAAAATAGGTTTCTTTAAGCATTATCGGATATTCGTGCATTAAAGGGGTGAAATGGGGAAAATTGTTTACTTAGAAGCATAGAATTTAGTGGCCACGAGTCGAATAATGTAGTTACAAAGTTATGAAGACGTCGAAATCATCCCTAAGCATTGTAAAAGCAGGGGTAAAAAAATTAAGTTATGTCTTTGTTTCTAACCCCTCATTTTATTGTGTTTTTTCTTGCCAGTTTGAACCGTTGCATTTTATATTTAGGCTTTTATCTTCTTGTAACTATTATCTATCTATCTATTACATTTATTTAATCTATAAAATTGGACCGTTACTGGGTCATTCTTGAGAATTGCATTATTCATCTGATTCCCTCGGCGTTTTTTATTTTAAGAAATTTCTACTAAGTTACAATAAAATCAAATTAAATATATAATAATACACATATTTATCGAATAGGCATCACTTTGGATCAATTAGGTACGGAAATATACCAATTCAAAGTTTACCTGTCGGGAGAATCAGAAAAAATGTGGAGGGAATCAGAAAAGAAAAGTCAGGGGAATCGGAAAAAGTACAAGGGAATGAGAAAAATTACAGGGGAATCATAAAAACTACAAGGGAATCAGAAAAAAAAATAGGGGAATCATATAAATTACCAAGAGAATCAGAAAAAATGTCAGGGGAATCATACAACTACAAGGAAATCAGAAAAAATGTAAGGGGACTGATAAAAAGTACAAGGGAATGATAAAAATGACAGGGAATGATTAAAACACTACAAGGGAATGATACACTGGTAGTTTAAGATCAGTTTTTTTTATTAAGAGTCCGCAGTTAGCTCGGTTCAAGAATTTTCATGTCGACAATGTTAAATTTCAACATCGATGATATTTTGGACATTTTGACCCCACCGCACCCCAACAGGGGAGATGGTATTTCACGTCCGCCATGTTCGATTTTAAAATCGTTGTCAGTTTCGTAATCAGCGACCCGATAAACCATAGAAACGATACCTATGTTGATTTTCACCACATTCCCCCCTTTTAGGGATTGAATTCTCAAAATACCTGAAACACGTATTTACTCATTTATCAATAGAAATACTGCTGTGAAGTTTCGAAAGAAACAGCCCAACTAATATTGATTCCCCATACAAGCATTGGACCCCCATTTCACCCTCTTAGGAGTTGAATTTTGAAAAATCCTTTCTTAGTGCACCCCTAGACCTTATAAAGAACCTACGTGCCAAATTTGGAATCTCTAAAACCAGCGGTTTGTACTGTGCATTGATAGATCAGTCAGTCTGAGAATCGGGGGAATCAGAGTCGGGGGATCAGAAAAAGTATGTTTCTTGTCGATTATGCCGAAACTGTTATTAATATTAGAGTAATTACTAAATCAACACATGCAAACATTCATGTGTTATTCTTTACACTAAACATTGTATACCAATTGCAGTAAATAGATTTTATATGAAAATAAAGGGGAATCATAGTCATAGTGAACCAAAGTCAGGGGAATCATATATATACCTTCATTGCTCAGAGCTCCAGCGACGAGACGCGTCCTTTATCCGCGGCATTGGTAGCGCTACTGACATGGGCGAGGCACGGCAGGAGTTCCGCGTCACAAGATGTTGCAGTAGGGATGTGCGCGTTGTTTAGTGAGGCCATGTGAGGCATCAGGGGAATCCTAGCTTAGCTCTGGACAAACCTTTGATATAGATTCCAACAAAAACTACTATGTATGGGGGAACCATATTTTTTATTTTAATCATCAACTTTTTTTTAATAAATGTAATTTATTTACATTGAAAAATACAAACAAACAACAAATATGGTATACTTAACTAAGGATAAAATAAGCTGAAAACTAAACGAAAAAATTAAAACTAATTACAAAAAAAAGACCGTCTAAAAGTTCCGCCTGCGGCATGGACCCCATGACGCTGGCGGCATTTCCCCTTTGGACCGCGAGAGCGATCCTTTGGGAAAAGTACGCGCCAGCTCTGGGGTCCCCTGAGGCGTGGACCAGCCGCGATGACAGGGCTCTCATGAAGGTCTTCATGTCGGCTGACCAGGGTCCCATCATTTCAACTGCAAGCGCCGCAAACTCGTAGTTCTCAACTAAAGAAGAGTATTTGCTTTTTTTAATAACTTATAATCTAACGATTTAACTACATACAATATTTGATTTCAATCCATAACTAGTTCTTTTAAGAGTAGATTGTTCACAAAATGGCGGATGTACGCACCGGGGGAATCAGGTTTTAGGTGTTTGATATTTTTTATGACTACATCTACTTACCTTAATCAAAAATTAAATCCTGCCCCAGTTAGATTAAGGGTTCAACTACTATAAAAAAAATGTGTAAGGTCAATTATTTCATGTTTGCGGGTACTTTTTCCCTCTGGACGGTGAAAATTGACCCTCTCAAGAATCACCCTACTGACAGAACGCACAGCCTAAATCGTTAAGATAGAAGCATGAAATTTGGAACACATATTTTTCAAAGAACGTAGAAGAGTGAAATTTTACTCCTATGAGGGTAAAATTGGGTATAATTTAGGTAAAATCCGTTATTTTTAACGTAGATTTATGAAATTTGAGATTTGACTGTTCGATTAGAAATAAAACAGATTACTTTGAAGCATTATTGGATATTCGTGCTTTTCGTGGTTCTCTATTGGATCGCATAAAATCATTTGGAATAATATAATAACGCATATTTTTTTTAAGCCGAATTAGCGTTAAGCCTAACCATATTACGGCATAAATTTTTAGGCATAAAATTAAAAAGCATAAACGTAAATAGCATAATCATCACAAAGACTAACATCAGATAGCATAAATACAAAAAGACATAATAATTACTTGGCATCATTACAAAACGCATAAAAATTGTGTCCTAAAAAATTTTTTTTTTTTTTTTTTTTTTTTTATTTAAAGTTCCAAATAATTTTATTTCGCAGAGTTTCATGGTATTACTTGCTAAAGCCATTAATGGCTTATTTACAGCTAGAGTTCGGACTAACTATTTACTAGGTATGCATTCCGTTTACTGTATCACTGGTGAACAATAACAAAACTATCATTAGGTTACATATAAATATAACTTACAAGGCGTAATCATAGTTGTTACTTGACATATAATGCTTGTTTACATCTTTAGCTGATGTAGGGTTGGATAGGTATAAATCCTGTATGTGTTTTGGGAGGCTATTTATTATTTTTGGAAGCATATAATGATTGGTTCTCATGCCGTAAACGTTTTTCATTGTCGGTAATAAAAATCTGTGTGCATTAGATAAACTCCTTAACCTATCATTACGGTGGTATTCATTCAGCTTGGTTATATATTTATATTCTTCCTTTAAAATCATGCATTACACAAAGTGCAACGGTCGACTTATAACCAGAGTAAATGATGCACAAAATCATGAAATCACATCCAAACAGATAAAGAACCACAATCACGAACCTGATGCACTACGAGAAAAGGTTAGTTTTGTAATCATATGAATTTAGTAACAAAGGCGAGGTCGACGGAGGTCCGCTTCACGGACCTCCTATTCTGCGTTGTTTAGGCGCTTCGCGCCTGGATATCATGCTAACATAACCTAACCTAATCTAACGTAACCAAACCATGGCATAACAGATTTGCACATTTTGTGGGAAAACATCATCCACATTTTTATTATTTAGCAAGAAAGATTTCCCAAGAAATACACCACCAAATTACTCAAATTGAACAAAGAGAACTTGGGATAGAACCACCACCAAAAAAGAAAAAATACATCAATAAACAGAACCATTTGAACAATATTATCCATAATAAACATGAATATCCAACAAAAATTGCATTTCTGCAAGCCATAGCAGGTAATCTAAAACTCAAATAAACAAGCACAATTACAAAGAAAAAAATTAATACAGAATAATACATTGCTTACAAAATAATGCATGAATGAAAGTAAATAAGCGTACACTATATTAAATGATTAAAAATAAATAATAAATGCATGCTAACAACGAAACTGTGTTTTATTCATTTAGAAAATACAAATTATGCTTCAAAACAGATATGATAAATAATTATTAGCCCATACAATAGTATGCATAATGAGTATTAGTCGAATACAAATTAGTCCAAGTAAAATTATTCTAAAACCATAGTATGCCAAACAAAGTAGTAGGCCAAAGTATTATTATGCGACAGTATTATTATGCCAATAGAAATTATGCCAAATCAATTATGCGAAACTATATTAGTCTAACAAAAATTATGCCAATGAAGGGGATCCCGTAAAATAGGGGTGAATATTTATATAGAAGTTAAGTAATTTTTGGACTTGTTGATAATTATGGAAAATTACATAAACAAAAATGACAGAAAAACAGCACAGCACGGCTATTACAGGACGGCCCGTGAGCTGTTTCCCGGCGAGATAGACTATTCGTCTCTTTCCAATCAGAACGCTTAGAAAGAGATGGATAGTATATGTCACCGCGACACAGCTCGCGGGCCGTCCTATGATAGCCGTGCAGATTTCAATGGATCTATTGTGGCCGCGTTTCTCACGTACTAAAGACAAAGATACTATATTTGTCTTGACTTGACACTACTTAATAGACATAGACTTAATAAATGTGAATACAGTTATAGGTACCGCCCTTAGTTGCGGGTTATAAATAACTAACTTTGATTTTCATGAAACTATGAGTTTGAATCATGTATTGCAAATAGGAACCGTACCTAGCGAATGATTTGATGGTATAGTAAGTTTAGTTAGGCTATGGTCTCCTATATATCACGCCGTACGCTGCGTCACAACGCTTACTATGCAAATGTACTGTTGTAGCCGACGACCACACCAGTACATATCCATAGTTCGCATTGTGACGCAGCGTACGGCGTGATTTATAGGAGACCAAGGCCTTAGACCAAACGAGCGAGCGAGCACGAGTATATATTCGTGCATAGTTGTCTTTTGGCGGAAAAGAATGTATTCGAACTGCTCGATCGATCGCTCGACTGTAAATCTGTCAATTACTTTTTATAGAGTTTTGTTTCATCCAAATCAGAAAGTCAAAAATGGGATCGCATTTATAGGTGAACGCAGGGATCGGATACCGGTATTTTTTCCATACAAATTAAACCGGTATTATTTCGTTCTTTGGTTATAATATCATTTTTGATCGGGCAGTCTAATAATACGAATATGTTACCTAAATACACGATAGAGTCCTACATTAAGAGCCTAAAATAATTCAAAATATTAGACTACTTCGGGGATTTTTGAAAAAACCAGTTCCGATACCTGGGTGAACGGCTTGGCGGATCTGTAACAGTAATTTAATATTCTCTTAATTTTATAAAACAAATTAATACTTAGATACTCCCTAATCAACCCAAGGTCTCCTAATGGGGGCAATCTTACACGATATGACCTAGCCCGATAGTAAGCTAAATGAAACTTGTGTAATGGGTACTAGACAATGGTATATGTAATACTTAAAATACCTATACAGAAGACACTCGAGGCTCAGAAATATATAAATATACGTATTTTTTTACTCATCAAATCGTACAAATGAGCGTGATTAGCCGCCGCAGTGGCGTCAAAATTGCCGTAAAAATTTATTCGCTGTGTCATGTTCGTGTGTACTCTTCAAACAATCCTAACGAATGTAGCGAACAGAAGAGTTGAATAATCGCCATTATTTTTCCTCGAGGCGGGTGCTCTCACAAACGGCCTTAATTTGGCCAATCTAAACATGGCAAAGCAAAGTGATTGATGCCGTTTGTCGTTCGCGAGTAACAAGTGTTTTTACGTGACTGCAATCAAGACTCGATTTTCTCTACTTATGGCGGGAAATTGGCGTATAATTCAAAGGAAAACGTGAAGAGGATTATATGCGACATTCGGTATAGCTGCTTGACTCCCGAATTCGCAGCGGCTCAATAGATCATAATACCCAATTAATACACGATTAGGAGTGTATGTTTTGCTAAATACAGCGGCAGCTAAGCGGATTTATTATTTTCTACATGTTCCATGATTCTGATGCCGTTGCTAATTTGTCAAATTTGTTGCCGGTACAAAAATTATGAATGAATCCGAGTACACATTTTTCTCAGGCTCTGTGACCAGAATATTAAGAGTTTAAAAAAATACCGGTGACAGGAGGCTTTCAGGCTCAAACCCGCTGGCAGCATTGCCTTTGTTGTCGGCGACGTTGACGGTCCCTGATGGAAAACTTCCAATGATCCCTGCAATGGCACGGTCAATCCTAGATTGTTCAGTGAAATTTAATAGTAGTTGTACATACTGCTAACTACATAAACTTAAAAATTAAAACACCCCCAACACAACAAGCATAGCTAAGACCATCTCGACAACCTAGACTTTTGATAAAAAAACCGCATCTAGATTGCTTTATCTTTTTGAAAGCCACAGACAAACACACAAAATACACATTTTTGACCGACTTCAAAAAAGAAGGAAGTTATAAACAGCCCTCGGATTATTTTTCGCAAGGTAAGATGAAAGAAAACTATGGAGTCGATATTAAAACTAAACTTTAACTTATATTCATACTCATACTAACTAATTTTCTTAGTCCCGTAATACTTTTGTCCCTTATGCAGATTCGTTATGTTAATCGAAAATTAATCTTACTTAATGTAATTAAAATGAATTTATGTAGTATGATTTGGGAAGTGTTAAGCCTTTCGCTTGGTAAAGGGTTACATTTACCCTGTAACTATATCAAATATGGAAAAAGTTGTCATTATTTATTCGTTTTACAATTGTAATTTTGAAATGGACAATACACATGTCATACCTTGTCAAGATTTTGAGGCACTCATTCCTGTATCTACATGCTCTATGGATATTGGAAACTAGGAGCACATTACGAAAGTAATGTTTTACTTTTATTTTTTTTATTTAAAATATAATTTGTTTCTATTCAAATCATTTATTTTATTTATAATTTAATTTCGTTCTTAATTAAATGAATGAGTATGAGTATGAATATAAATACCAATTTAATTTTAATATGGACTCCATAGTTTTCTTTCATCTTACCATGCGAAAAATAATCCGAGGCCTGGTTATAAATGTTCCAATGTTTTTTTTTTCACGTATTATGTTCGCCGATTTCTCCGTCAATTGTAGACCGATTAAAAAAAATCGAATATGTATATTCCTGAGGTCCCATTTTCACCAAGTCAGGGTCTGATGATAGGATTCCAGGGAAATCGAGGGCAACCCTTGAATTTTACATATATTTTCTATAGCTATTCAGGTATTTGCGTCTGGTAGTCTTCACTTTATGTTGGTGGGCTGATGATGGAAGGTACAACTCCTCAACGGTTAGGAGTTTTAGGAGGAGGTAGAGGATATTTTTTGAAATTGTATAGGTACGTATAGACCTTTTATCGTTTTCTTTCAAGTTATTCAGGTGAGCACAAGTCAGGATCTGATGATGGTATCCTAGGGAAATCGAGGGCAACCCTCAAACTTTATAGGCACGCGTGTAGTGATTTCGGTATTTTCTACTATAACTCGTGTAGGTATTTACGCTCGGAGATCGCAATTTTGGTGAAGTGGAACTGATGATGAAGACCACACATGACTCATGGAGCTACTCAAGGATGTAAAGTACTTCAAAGATTCTGATATGATTCCGTTGAAGTAACAACTAATGAAGTGTCTATGAATCTTGATGGATTCCTCAAATTTTATCAGCCCACATATCGGTTTGGATTTTTTTCTGTAATAATCAACGCATTTGCTCGCGGAAAGCAGTTCATGTAGTAAATTGGAAAGGAAATGTGGAAATTTTTATGTACCTACATATGTAGCTTGGCGAAATACTGAATTGAAGTCGGTTTAAACTTTGTTTTTAAAGTAATTATTACATATCCCGTTTGCGCCGGGTGTTTAAAAGTAGTAAACTAAACATCCTCACACACTTTTTTATTGGAAATATTTGTAGGTAGTTTTGTGGATAGTATAAAATAGAGAAACAATTTGTACTGGACACTTGCAATGTCGCATAGCGCTTGTATCAATTTTAGGATTTAATTTAATTGCGGCTGCGAGTTGCACTCCAGCCGTGGCTGCAGTGTCAAAGTGCTTGCTATCAATCGAGTTACTGAGGTAACGAAACGTGCCCGTATTTAACTATACAATGCGTTAGACTCCTGAGACCTATCATGATAATCGTACGATTCGACATCAATTTTAAAAGTCTGTTAATTGTAAATCTACACGGTCGACTCAAGTTGACTCTCCATACAAACGTAGATTGGTTCTCATTTTAAAACGGCATACTGGAATAACAAGAAACTTTTATACACAATTGGATCCACCATTTCTAGGTCGGAAACTAGTTACTGTTGCTATAAATTATAATAGAAAAAAAAAGGGATTACAGACTTAGTCTGATAAACGTTCTACTCGCTCTATTGTTTTGTCTGCTTGCGACCCTTAAGTATAATTGTTATTATATTGTATATATGTTACCAAAACCAAGAGGTGTTGGACCTCTTAGTTTTGGTAACATATAGAGTTCAGCAAAAGTTAAATTTTTGAACACATGGTAGGAGTAGGTAGGTAAAAAAATTAAAAGACCGACTCAACAAACGACGACAAAACTTTCCATTAAAATTAAAACCACACTCAAATCGGTTCGTCAGTTTGGGAATGACGATGCCATAGACAGATACACAGATACACATGTTAAACCTTTAAGTAAGTACCTCATTTCCGTCGGCGGTTTAAAATAGAGTCCATCAAGTTCATGGCCGACAGAACCAATACTTACACCCAAATCAACGACAACCTCGTCGACATAATCTATTCTAAGGGTATTTAATTTTTAACCGGTCGATCTTTTATTGCGTCCGTAAATAACCTACGTGACTGACTTTTTATGTCCAATCGGATGTAGGTACACACTAAGAGCAAAACTATCGAGACACTTGAACATTTCAAGATATAAGCAAAAAAAAGAGAAGTTTTGTGAATCGCACTGTGTGTTTATCATCTTAAATAGACATGTTAATTTATGCTATTGCTTAAATTGAGATGTGCAAAGATAATGAAAGACGAACACATTTGAATAACAAACGACTTTTACAGTCCACATGTTTAGATAGAGATCCTGTTTAGGGTTCTGTAGTCGACTAGTTAGGGTTCCGTAGTCGACTAGGAACCCTTATAGTTTCGCTTTGTCTGTCCGTCCGTCCGCGGATAATCTCAGTAACCGTTAGCACTAGAAAGCTGAAATTTGGTACTAATATGTATATCAATCACGCCGACAAAGTGGTAAAATAAAGAGTGATTTTATTTATTTTATTAGGGTACCTCCCCTATACGCAACGTGGGGACTGTTTTTTTTTCATTTCAACCCTAACGTGTGATATATTGTTGAATAGGTATTTAAAAATGAATAGGGGTTTGCTAAAATCATTTTTTGATAATGTTAATATTTTCGGAGATAATCGCTCCAGAAGTAAATAAATGTGTCCCCCCTCTAACTTTTGAACAATAAGTTTTAAAAATATGAAAAAAATCTCAAAAGTAGAACTTTATAAAAACTTTCTAGGAAAATTATTTTGAACTTGATAGGTTGAATAGTTTTTGAAAAAAATTACAAAATAATTTCTGAACTAAGTTTGTAATTTAACCGTATAAGCAGGTGTTTATTGTACCTGTAATTTCTACAAAATCACAATGAATGTAACAAATAGCCTATTTTTTTAACGCTTAAGTGGGCACACTTACTGTGACGGACGAAAAACTACGGAACCCTACACTGAGCGTGGCCCGACACGCTCTTGGCCGGTTTTTTTTTTTGGTTAACTGTAGGAATTTTGAAAGTCGTAGCATCATAAAAGCGATATCACAATGATCGGATTTCCCGGTGCAACACAGAGTGAACGACCCCAAATATTATGACTGTTAATATGGATACACTCCGGGATTCCGGAACTTAAATTTGTTTTTGGAGGACAATAATTCTGTTATATTACATGAAATAAAATATAAGAACAAGATTAAATAAATATCGAACGAACAAGATTAAATAAAAATCGTTCCTAGTGGTATTTTCTGGGATGAGAGAGGTCATGATCACACCCTAACTACTTACTATGGTTGCATATAGGTTTACACCGTGTCAAACCCATACCCCGCCCCATTGCATGACGATTCCCAATTCTAAAAAGTAAGGCTTTTTGAACACGTCAAAACCTAGCAAGTACTTACTAGGTTTTGAAATGGCTAAGGTGAGTTACTATGTTTTAAACTGGTAAATTGATAGTTCTAATGGCACTTGCTAGGTATTAAAATTTCGGTAATTATGATCATTTTTAAGCTGGTGTATGTGTAAATTGGTGGGGACTTACTAGGTAGGCAAGAATATGTGAAAGAACTATTTGAAAAAAAAGTCTCGTAGTAGGTTTTGATATAGGGCCGCCGAAGCGGCCTATTTACAAATACCAAAATTCTCACTAGCATTTTTTTGAAACAAGATGCCGGGATTTGGTCATGTTCATATTAATATTTCTACTCGATATTCCGCCGTGTTGCACCGTAAAATTCGATCACTGATAGGACATCAAAAAAATTGAAGAGAAAAGGTTTCTCAATCTATGTAGGTAAATGAAGAGAGAAGAAAGAAAAGAGGTAGGTCACCGCGGAATGTCAGCTCGCTCATATTTGGAGTAGCCCACCTGCCTTACAGAATAGAATAGAATAGAATAGAATCATTTATTGCATATCACATAAAACACAGAAAACCGCGCAGCCATAACAACACCACTACCTACTTTGTGAGTATTCGGTTTTATGTTCCTGGTGGTGAGTAAGGGCGCCAGGTCCCCCGAGGATGCGCCGTGATCATAATCATAATCATTTATTCATTGCAAGGATGTAGTTTTCAAAACAAGATGGTATAAACATTTAGTGAAAATGAAAATGAAAAAAGTTTATTGTACAAGAGCAGCTAGCATTACAATATGAATCACGACCCTGAGTTACAGGACCCAATTTCGTCAATACAAAACGTACGTACGACGTACAGTAAGGGAAATGTATTCACGTACCACCGTAGAACCCTGTCGCAATTGACAGGCCGCCGTCACCCAAACTAGAGTGGTATGTCACCTTATTGCCATAGGGTTCTACGGTGGTACGTTAATACATTTCCCTTACTGTACGTGCGTTATGATGACAACATACAATGTAATAATGCAGAATGTCAACAATGTCAAGATATAATAGATAAAAAATAGAATTCCGTGGGACCTGCATTTATCTCTAGCTATCAACAAAACGAATCCTCAAATCAATAAAGGGTCGCAAACGTCCAAAGGCGACAGTGTCTGCTTGCCATCAGTCAGACAGTATGCTTATTTGCCACCGTGGTTGGATAAAAAAAACCGGCCAAGTGCGAGTCGGACTCGCACACGAAGGGTTCCCTACCATTATCTATAAAAGCGGCAAAAAAATCATGTCTGTTGTATGGGAGCCCCAGTCCGACTCGCACTTGGCCGGTTTTTAGTATTTATTTGTTGTTATAGCGGCAACAGAAATACATAATCTGTGAAAATTTCAACTCTCTAACTATCACGGTTCTTGAGATACAGCCTGGTGACAGACGAACGGACGGACGGACGGACGGACGGACAGCGAAGTCTTAGTAATAGGGTCCCGTTTTTACCAGTTGGGTACGGAACGCTAAAAATGGAAATAAAAATAAACTATAACTTCCAAGTTACCTGTAACTGTTGTTCTACACTAATTTGTAATTACTTTTTCAAGCGGGCATTTGGAAGTTATTGTTTATTTTTACGTACGAGTACCTACCATTTAATGACGGCGCGATCAAGTTCGCAGTATGTTTTCCAACTGAATGAAGTAGCCGGCAAACAGTGTCGGTATCGAGGAACTTTTAATAGAATTGAACCCAATACCCATTGAACTTTGTGTAGAAACTAATGAAAAGCTTGCGTAATATTTTGTGTAATTTAAAGTTGTTTAAGAAACTTAATTGAAATAGGGTTATTGAGTTGTAATTTATTCTTAGAACTTCCGAAATTTCTAACGAGTGTAGTTTTATTACCAAATTTCACAATAAATTCTTAACATCGTAGGTCTCATTTTATTTTATACCAGCTGTCCTCCTTCTTATTACAAAGAACCCAGGTGGAGCCACGGCACAAATATAGCATACTAGCTTCTGCCCGCGACTCTGTCCGCGTGGAACTCGTTAATAACTACCGCGATACGAACTTTCACAACTCATTTCACCCCTTAGGGGATGATTTCCAAGATTAAAACTATCACATGTCCTTCCCCGGCGAATGGTATACCAAATTCCATCTAAATCGGTTCAGCGGTTTAAACGTGAAGAGGTAATAGATAGACAGACAGACAGACATACTTTCGCATTTACAATATTAGTATGTATATCCATACCGATGTATAAATACTGGTGAAAGAATTTCGGAGGTAACCTCTTACTAGCCATACATAAAAACTAACAAAAGTACAATAGTTATAAATGTTCAACATGAGAGCAAAGTAGATTTTTGCTGCGAGTGTTGATGTTGACTCAAAGGCACGTGATGCAAATATCTCATGCTTTGCTCTCGTGTGATACATACAATTTTTCACCTCAGCGGCGAGAACATATAACGCAAGGGAATAAAACGCCACATAGAAGCAATTAAATCATTTTTATGTAAAAAAATCAAACAATAACTACAAATGAAATGTTTGTTACATTAACAACAATTACTCTTTCCCATAACATTAACTTTACATGACGTAAAAAAAGAGGAGTCCTTTTGTTTATGCATTTTGCTGATTCTTGTCCAATGTCCAAGATGCACTTACTTAGAAAACACAGTGCAGCCTCTTTGACGGCATTATTCTCTCAACTCTTGAGGAGTTAAAACATCGGCTTCGTCCTTGATTCACTCATATTTAGTACAGTTTTTAGTTTTTTTTTTTAGGTTATGTTTTATATCCAAGAAAACGTAATGGTGGCACCACACTTGGCTGTATTTGCGCAAATATTCGTGCTGCATCTTTTTCCTTCCTACGGCAAATGAAAGAGAGGCAACGATGCTACGCGAACACGCATTCCCATTAAGTGTGGTGCCACCATAATACGAATAACATTTAAACTATATAAATGTACTTTTTAAAGAATATAAAGTGCGTTCTGAAACTGTATATAAATTTATATTCGTTCATCATATTAAAAACAAAACTAAAGACTTATAATAATAAATGATCGCGATAAATATTGCATTTCTTAATTGTATTGAATAATGAAAAACTAAGATGATTAAAATAATATTAGAGTTAATATAGGTTTCATATTTTTATACGGGTAATTTTATTTTGTTTCGGAACGAGTTTTTCGTTCCCGCTTTTTGGAGGCCTACTACGAAGGTTTCGAAGTCGAATGACTAATCGACATATGTATTTTATATCTCTTTTATTGTAACGGACTGAAAGTGACAGAGAGAATGAAGTTTAAATGTTCCAAGTTACACCCGGCAGTATGAAAAGATGACCTGCGACTAACCTAAGATATGAAAAATTCAAAAGTTAATTGCATTTTCCTCACTGGTTTCAAGCAGCAAAACCGCCATGTTCGAGCCGCTGAGGTGAAAACTTACATTTTAATTACCTCCTTTTAGATAGGAGTGTCAAGAATCTTGTAGTTATATACTCTATATAAAACGGTTAGTTTGTATAGGATTGACTGTGAACGAATTCACGTGTCCATTTTTAGGGTTCCGTACCAAAAAGGTAAGAAAGGAACCCTTATGGGTGCGACTCTGTCCGTCTGCCTGTCACAACGCTAAATATCTCAGGAACTACTAAACACTATCTACTATAGCATACTATCGATTTGAAATTTGGAAAAGTTGTAAACAATCCTAATGCACGTCTATTGAAAATGAAAAAAATAAACATATTTCTATCTCCTATGAAACATTGAGGATATGAGGGGAGCAAAAATTCAAAGTCTAGTAATTAGTTCAAGTGGGGTATGAAATGAAAGCGCTTCAAATGTACATTCTAACATACTTTATTTCATTTATTTTATTCTGAATAAACATCGATCTATGAAAGAAAATGTTGAAACAAATACCATCCCACCGCCAGTAGCGAGTCCCCTGGATGTGGGACTGAGCAAACGTATCCACGCACGTTGCGTCCCACACCAAGGCTCTACCCAACCTCCACGGCACTAATGTGGCACCATCGGGTCGCTTGCCATCGTCTCTTGCCAAACCGGTGGATTCAATTATAGTAGCGGGCACAGTAGTAACGGTGGCAAGCGAACGACGGACCAAATCGTTTATAGTGCCGTGGCGGTATAAGCGGCCGGCGCTTTTTGTACATGAGAGGCCATGCCTACCCAACTCATCGACGCTTTTGCCATAGACGCATATATGTGAAATACATATTCTGGCTCCAAGCCTCAAGGAACAAGCAATTCTTAATGTGCTTGGGTCCAGAACGGTGCCTATCTTTAAATGTATTTTTAAATTTTATGTAATTTTAAATGTTAAAATAAATGTTGAATAACATATGAAAAAAAACATACATACTGAGTTCCATAGTCGTGCAAGTTCAATCAATGCATTTACAAATGGCGCTGTACTCATGACGGTAACTTCTACTATAAAGACGAGTAAATTGTATGAGAGTTTGTAGGTACGGAACCCTCTGTGCGCGAGTCTGACTCGCACTTGGCTGGTTTTTTTAGAACTATTTTTAGCTTAAAAATTGCCCGCGGATATTGCGACACAAACCTTTACAATTTAATAAAAGTGTTTCTTCTTTTTTCACGAAAAAAAGATGTAATTTTTTTACAAAGAACTGAACTTATTTATATAAGCATTATCACTTCGCACGTGTTCTACTCGTAGATGGAGGCCAAGCGTATCTAATTATGCGTACCTACTCGTCACCGCTTCGTCCGCTACGTCGTAGTCACGTACATCATCATCATATATTTAAAAGCCGGACTCTTGTCGGTGGAGTAATTTCACCTTATACTACAGTAAGTATTCCATTACAGCAAGTTGAGAAAGTGGAGTGCGGTGGATCCGCCCTTGCCTTCCACACTCCAGTTTACGAACCGAGTATATCTTGCTCCGTGATACTTAAACGAGAGCGCTATACATTTTTATTTTCGTTCTCCTGACAGTATTCTACTAGTGCCGCTGCTGCCTGATACCAGAGGTTTGCTTATTTAATGGCGGCAATTACTCGCTATGTCAAGCAAGCTTGCTTTTCTTATTTATTTGTTTTAATTAGAAAAACCTTCTGCTTGCACATTTTCACTATCTTTGATTTTGCTTGTTAATCATTGCTTAAGTATTTCATGGGTGACTGTTATTAGCCTTCGATTATGTAATTACCACATCATGTCTTACTTAGTTATTTTTACGGCTGTAGTTATCCTTAATACAGTCACAATAAATGTCACAGAAACATCACTGGATAGGTATTGTAGTTTTTATAGAAAAGCCTCAAGCCACGTCACGTACTGTGTCTATGGAACTACAAATATTATTTCTTACAACAAACTGTGTGCTACCACGGTCCAAAGATGTAGGCTCACGATACCAGGAGGTCCATCAGATACTTTGGATTTCAATTTGATATCGATGTGTTGGCGGCCTCGTTCTAACACGGAAGCATGGTAAATAAACTAGTGCGCTTGCCTAACAATTTAAAATGCGCAAAGTAGGTCTCTGATGAACCCCGGGAAACTTGAAAATAAGGGAGGATAATTTCTGAAATTATTTTCCTTAAAATCGCCGGATGCCAAGGTCATTTCAACAATTATCCGTTCTAATGTCTAGTGCCTAAAGTTACTCGTCGAGTCCCACTCACTCGTGTCCAATTTATCCTTGTGTAACCAAATTAAAATTATACTTCATTAGAGTCTATACATTACATCAGTAGGTACTAGGTACCTACGAATGATCTACTCATTTAAAGATCTACATATACGTAATGTAAAACGTCTCACTGTTTGACACTTTAATGCCTATGTAATTGTAGAAACCTATTGGTCACCTCTTAAAAATTAAGATGAAAAGTGTCAAGTCATTAATGATAGGTACCTATCTAATTTCGTCCAAAGAACATGAACGTTTCAGTTGAATGTAAAAGTATCATTTGAAAATGACAAACAGCTCAAGATTTTGAGTATGGCTATTGTAGTCCACCGGGAAAATACCTTTATCACGAAAAAGAACGATCTATCTTAATGGCAAACAACGGGATCCAGAGTGCAATTGAGCCTTAAGCAGTAGGCACTTCAATCATGTTTGAATGTTACAAAGCTGCGAGGTATTTTGGAGATAGAATTGTCGCTTTGTTTACTCGTATATCGCTGACGTATTGAATTTCATTGTCTAGCAGGCTTTATAAGGTAATTTCAAAATGTTGCTGTACTAGTTGGTTAACCATCACGAGTAGTCAGTCATACAAAAACTAATATGCGGGATTATTTATACATTTACAAAAATCAAGCAACATTAAAGAGGACAGTCTACTGGTTACGCCCCGTTCATACAAAAATGGGTAAGTTTCTAGGGATTTTCACTGTTTCCTGCTATACCCAATAGGTAACATTTTGGAACAATGAAAAACTTCTCTATATAAGTATGTACTTATATATTTACGAGAACAATATTCCTTTGCTATTCCGCTAAAAACGTGCAGGTCGATCAGCAGAGATCAAATGCAACTATTTGCGTATAAACATGCAAAAAATTACAGCAAACCACCATCAATACAAAGTAACGCCTGATTCAATAAATTATTATGTACTTATAAGTACGTATGTTTCGATTTTTTAGGGTTCCGTAGCCAAAATGGCAAAAACGGAACCCTTATAGTTTCGTCATGTCCGTCTGTCCGTCTGTCCGTCTGTCCGTCTGTCCGTCTGTCCGTATGTCACAGGCATTTTACTCGAAAACTATAAGGTGTATTTGAATAAATTTTTGAGGATAGGTGTATTTTGTTGGCCGCTACATAGTTTTGTAATTAAAATGACAAAAAAAAATTTTTTTAGGGGTGCACTCCATACATAAAACTAAAAGTCAAAAAAAAAAAAATCATTGTGACCCCCCGTGTGGCACATCAATCGATAGGCCTTTCAAAATAAATATAAGGTTTCTTAGCATTTTTTTTGATTAAGTGAATAGGTTCGGAGATAATCGCCCCGAAAGTCACTAAAATTCTGTCCCCCCCCCTCTAATTTTTGAACGATGTATTTTAAAAATATGGAAAAATTCATGGACATAGGGCTTATTAATTTCATTCACCGAAAATTGTTTTGAACAAGATCGGACGAAAGGTTTCCGAGATATTGCTGAAAAACTGCCTTCCTCAAAGAAAAGGATGTAAGTGCCGTAAGATTTCTATGACGATACGACCTTTTTAATAGGCACGGAACCCTTCGTTTTGCGTGGTCCGACACGCACTTGGCCGGTTTTTTTTGTTTAGTGGACTTCTGGAGCCGTAGCATGGTTGGCCTTATCACGCGACAAGTGACAAAATAAGAGCGTCGTCTCGTTCTATCGAACGGTGTCAGCCAGTGACGCACGCTCTATCCTATCCTATCACCTATCGCGTGACAAGGCCAACCATGCTACGGGGCCTGTAGTACTGGAAACTAGTAGTATTTTTTAAACTTGTTGTATGATTTAAATTAGTTGTATTTTTTAAATTTACTCATATTTTTTGCATTTTTATGCGGATCTCGAGTATGACCTTTTATGTATGGACTTGGTGACCCCTGGCCAGGTCCTCCTCGAGTCATTCACAAAACTTGTGACCTTAAGAAATTTGAATTATTGAAATATTACGTAGCCCCGGAAATACTCGGCCTTATTTCTCCGCCTTGTTTACTCATTTGATAAAAAAAATCTACTATCGTGCCACATTTACTAGGCTTAACAGTTTATACAATTTAATTACCTGGGAGTTGAATTGCGTTACAAGCGGTCGGTCCGTCCTACCTTTGTAACGATATGTAGGTATATGTAACTAAGCGGAGAAGTAAACGGCCGGCTAGCTTTTGGCTAAATAGTTACCTAATTCCGATTTAACACAACATTCCCAACAAAGCCATAACATAATACACACCCCATAATACCTACCACGCTATCTAAAACATGATTTTATGTTTTTAAATACTTATAGTGAAATGGAAAATGAATTGGGGACAATCTAGAAATAATAGGCTAAACCACGTATCTGCTAATCGGAGACAACTTAAGTGGCTTCACATTCGCGAGCGCAGAAATCTTAAAATTCTAACTAGGTACTCTTTATTCTAACTTATACATATATCACCCAACTGCTCCCCATTATTTTAATTCTTTACATTTGTAACTGCGAGAGCTGGCTGTGAACTCCGTACCTCCCGTAAACTGGCCCTCACTGTCCCTCATGACTGCTCCCATTCCATGTCCAGTTCGTTCACTGTTCGTCTATCTATGGAATGCTCTCCCCTTTATCATAAGACAGGCTGAAAGTAAATTTCCATACAAGCGCAAGTTGCGCAAGCATCTACTTGAAAACTCTCGAGTTTAAGACTCTTCGTAGTTTTTAGTGGCAGGTATATTATATTGTATTGATTATATTTGTATTATATTATAATACTATATTTACGTAATACTAAAATATAATATGGAATTATTATTATACCACACCACTAATTTGTTCGCTTACTTTATTTCTGTATTGTTCTCATATAGAATAGAATAAATTTATTTTGGAACAACAACAGGAATATATATAACATAAGGCTTAAATCTAAAAAAAAAAAAATCTAGTGTTGTTACAAACAAGGAGTCCACTCAGCATGAGTCGACACACAGAGTGCAGCGACGTTCGATAAACTAAAATTAAAGTATTAACCTATATAAGAGTATATTAACCTAAGCTAAGAGATACGCTATGTCCAACGAAAAACCATCGCGTATCGCGCCAGCTATGATTATTTTCTGTTTGGCCTAAATTTTGACAGGTAGAGAATGCCTTATGGCATTAAGTTCGCCTTTTGTATTTGTAACTTGTTACTGTGCAATAAAGTTTATATTAATAAATAATTAATAAGCCGGTTGTTAAATACTAGATATAGTTTGTCAAAGTATCTGACTCTTACCAGTCGCCAATCGTAGAATGCGGGAAAACCATTCCCGAGGAGCTTTTCCCGAGGGACTACGGTATGGAGTTCTTCAAAGAAGGAGTGTATAAATTCTTAATGCTGGTGCGAAGGTTTGCACGGTGAGTAGTGAGCAAGTAAAAGTATCACTCTAAATCCTATTGTCAAGTTGTCTACACGTGCAGCTTTTGGACCAGTTTTACGCAAAGGCACTCAGCACTCTGCGTGTCCAATATTTCTGCAGCGCATTGGACATGTTTGCGCAAGCTCACACAGATGATTTCTACGCTACCTATAATGTGAAAAATAACCGCCTCGTTGCTCTCTAGCTCCACATATAGCGACTTGGATTTTTTCTGTAATAATCAACGCATTTGCTCTCAGAAAGCAGTTCATGTGGTAAATTGGAAAGGAAATGTGGAAATTTGTATGCACCTCTGTGGTTTAAACTTTGTTTTTAAAGTATTACAGGAAAGATTTTTGTTATACCTACTCAATATGTTTGACCCATTTACTAGGCGCAAGAAACGCGCGAGATGCGTGGGAGATTATTTCAATACTTATCAAAAGCCCTTCTGGATTTTGATACATTGTGCGGAAGGGAGTTAGATAATTGACAATATAGAACGACGGGCATTCAGATGGCCCTATTGAAGCTGATTACTGATTAGGAGAAGATTAAACTAACCGGTCGGAATGCCTAATAGCTATTCACATCGGTTTGGAGACAAATGTGCGCTACAATTGAAATTGTCATATTCTATTTGGATGCAGTTAGTAATTTGGAGAATCTATTTACCTACTGCCTCATAGCAGGCAGTTACGGAGTTACCATACCAGTTACCATGAAGTCAACTGAACCAGTATATATTGTAATATGAATGAATGAATGAAATATTTATTTGCCAGAATACGTTACAATTGGTGGTCTTAAAATTATTACAGAATCAGTATTCAGTCAACTTGAAGTCAACATGCAAAATATATGCATAATAACAGATATTAATCTATGCTCAGAATTATTATAAAACAGAATGGAAGTAAGGTAATAACATGTCAAATTCAATTTACTGTGCATTCAAATCTAAGTAGTCCTTAACATTATAGAAACAATGATCTTGTAGCCATTTGATTAATTTTGTCTTTAAAATTTTCGCATGCAAGGTCCTCAACTCATTTGGGAGTTTGTTAAATACGAGTAGGACTATACACATGTTGTATGCGTTTTTCTTGTAAATATCAGATCTACAAATTGGCTGATATAACAAATTTGCATACTGCGCTCTCGGCTTTCCAGTGAACATTTCCTCACGCTTTTTAAAATATTCTGGGTGACTTTTGACAAACAAACAAGCTTTAAAAATGTACATACAAGCTAAGGGAAGAATTTGAAACTTTTTGAAAAGAGGTCTACAGCTATCGTCAAATCTAGCGCCACCTAATGCTCTTAGGCATTTTTTCTGCATTATAAATGCCCTCTGGACATCAACAGATTTTCCCCACAGCAAAAGTCCGTAATTCAGAGTGGACGACACGTATCCATGGTAAGCCGTTAACGCAGCCCGAGTTGAGATAGAATTTTTTAGGCTTCTCAGTGCGAAAACAAACTTTGATAATTTAGAACAAACAGCGTCAATGTGATATTTCCAGTTTAGATGTTTGTCGAAATGTAAGCCTAAGAATATGGCATTATGAGTTTCTTCAACTGAAGTATTATTCGACAAAATAGTCAGAGGTATCGGATTTGATTTGTATGAGTGGAATTGTATAAACGAAGTTTTACTAATATTAATTTTAAGATTATTGTTATCTATCCACTTGTTAATGTCAACTAGGGCCTTATTTATGTCCGATTCGTACGTGTTTTTATTAGTTCCCTTTATTACTAAGGTTGTGTCGTCTGCAAAAAGAATACACTTTTGCGACGTTGCCTGTGGTAGGTCGTTAATGTACAACAAGAATAGTAAAGGTCCCAAATTACTTCCTTGTGGAACCCCTGTTCTATTTACACGATAATCTGATCTGTACTTCTCCCTTATGAGGTTGTTCCCTTTTGTAACCACTCTCGAGATTTCTGTGGATTGTTCTCGGTTGGCTAGGAAGCTTGACATCCAATCGAGCACAATACCCCTTATCCCGTATGATTCAAGCTTGGAGAGAAGTTTAGAGTGATTTACACAGTCAAAGGCTTTTCTGATGTCAAGAAATATCGTTGTCACTGGCATTTTGTCATTAATGGCCTCTGTTATGTACCTAATGAAATCAAAACCCTTCCGACGCATATGACCAAGAACGCAAAAGACCAATGCACATTTTATTGGCGAATCGCGTGCTTAAACTCGTTAATTCGTGAATGACCATGCTAGCAAATGACCAAAAACGCAAAAGGCCAATACATACATCTTAGGCGAATCGCGTTTTTAAACTTGTCTATTCGTGAATGATCATGTCAGTAAATGATCAAATACGCAAAAGGCCAATGTTTACCCATCTCAATTATTGATAGCTGTAAAACATACAATAGGTTAAATTTAATTAATAACATAATGGAAATGATACATTTAATGAATGATGTTATACAAATAACACGCCTAATAATATAAATAAATATTCTACTTAATATTGACAATATTTTTTTACATATCATTATTTAAATTTGACGGAGACTAGCTTTCGCGGGCTCCTATTTCTATGCAGTTTGCCCTTCGGACATCTGAATCTTTGGTACCGTTTGGTAGGTAGGTAACCAAGTTTTGTAACGAGCTACAAAATGGGAATCCGAAATTACAACACGGGATTATTTTTCCCGTTTCGAAGCTGGTTACGAACTTTTAGCCTCTGAAGAACCTTAACGAACCTAACCTACCATTTTCTAAATGTTTTGACATCGGTCGATATTCCTCCAAGGAGTTGACAAAGTTATTTTGGTCATCTGCGTATTTAGGGTTTGGACATCTGCGTTTTTGGCACATTGCTTATTAAGATAAGGACATCTGCGATTTTGGTATCACGCGTAAAAACATTTTGGTAAATCACGTATTTGGTCATTTGCGTTTTTGGAAATATGTGAATTTGGTCTTTTGCGTTTATTGGCCTTTTGCGTTCTTGGTCATATGCGTCGGAAGGATCAAAACATGCCAGTTCAGTTGAGCGCTCTTTTCGAAAACCAAACTGTTCTGGTGACAGTATCTTATGTAACGTCAGATAATCCAATAGTCTCACAATCATAGCTTTCTCAATGACCTTCGACAAAACAGGGACTAAAGTAATGGGTCTGTAATTATTTGGGTCGTCCCGGTCGCCTTTCTTAAGAGGACTATAACAAAAAACACGCGTAATTATAAGTTTTTATCGTCAAAATTACATACCTTCCATTCGTTTTTTTAAATAACAACTAGTTGGTGAAGATAGTTTGATTTCTCCTTTACAATATCAGCATGACAATTGACCGATAATCTTTTTACTGATTTAGTAATGAATTTTCTGCAGCGGCATGTTTCAGCTAAATCTCGTGAGAGACCTCATTTCGGAGTGATAATTAATCAAATCAGTTAAATAATATGCACAAAAAAAAATCTGTTACAATCACAAATACCCTGTAGTTTAATCAAAGTAATTAAAAGTTAAATTTTTATGAGCCATGTGCTGAGAAAAAAAATCTGAAACGAATTACATTTTGCACCGAAAACGGTCAAAATCAAGTCATGATTTCTCAAAATCCCTGCATTATCTTAACGTAATTCTGATACCAAAATGATCTCCAGTATCTGTTTATTACGAAACATTTATTAAGTGGATTTAAATCACCACGATTTATTTTCGACGAATTATTAAACAATACCTCATTTTACATGACTACGGCGGCCACGCGCTGCCTAACGCTCAGACCCGCGCCAGCGCTCGTCGAGGTAGGACCTATGTTCGTCGGCTCCGCACAGCTAGCAACGTCGCTATGCGTGACATTTATGCTAGTGTGCGTCGGACGGTGTGTAGCGGCATGAAACATTGTTAATGTGTGCGCGTATAGGACGATAGTATCGACTTGATCGTTGTTTGTTGGAAGTGGAAGTATCTAAGATTGGTGTTATAATAATCTTTATGTTTAACTGTTTTTCCTTAATTGATTGCTTTATACAAATTGCATAATTGTTATGGATGTCAATCCTAACTTTTTTATATCTACCATGACGGCGGTAAACGAGTGTACGGCCTGCCCGATGGTTTTATATGCACTGATAATAATGATATTTTCAGTAAATAAATATTATTATCCTACTATAATATTACAAATGCGAAAGTTTGGATGTTTAGATGTTTGTTACTCAATCACGCTTAAACGTCTCAACCGATTTGGATGGAATTTTGCACTAAGATAGTTTATAGCCTGTGGGTCGATCACGTAACATTTCTTACGCGCGTTAGGTAGATTTAACTGTAATTTTTCCATATAAAATGTGAAATTTAGGTCTACCTGACGCACGTACAATGCGTTACGTGATTGACCCTCTGGAATCCATACTTAATATTATAAATGGGAAAGTGTATGTGTGTGTTTGTTTGTCCGTCTTTCACGGCAAAACGGAGCGACGAATTGACGTGATTTTTTAAGTGGAGATAGTTGAAGGGATGGAGAGTGACATAGGCTACTTTTTGGCTTTTTCTAACCCCCCACTTCCCTAAAATGGGGGGTGGAAGTTTGTATTAAGCATTCCAAGTAGAAATCCATTCAAGGTAGAAAGCTAAAATTTGGTATGCGGACTATTTTGTGACTAACAAAAAAATCGTGCATAACTTTTTTTTTGGAAATCTGCACCCGACTTCTTAAAAGAGGGGTTGAAATTTTAGATGGGGGTCCAGATATGTAGAGTCGATATGTAGAGTCTATATGTAGAGTCGATATGTAGAGTCGATATGTAGAGTTGATATGTAGAGTCGATATGTAGAGTCGATATGTAGAGTCTATATGTAGAGTCGATATGTAGAGTTGATATGTAGAGTCGATATGTAGAGTTGACTTGTAGTCGACATGTAGAGTAGACATGTAGAGTCGACATGTAGAGTCGATACGTAGAGTCGATATGTAGAGTCGATATGTAGAGTGGATATGTAGAGTCGATATGTAGAGTCGATCTAAATATATAAAAGAAGAAACTGACTGACTGATTCCAAATTTGGCACGTAGGTTCCTTATAAGGTCTAAGAGTGCACTAAGAAATATTTTTTTAAATTTTCCCCCTAAGCGGGTGATATGTGGGTCCAAAGTTTGTATGGGGACACAAAATAAGTAAGTTTATTTGATTCGAAACTTCACAGGAGTGTTTCTAACAATAAATTTCTAAAAGTAAATACGTGTTTCAGGTTTTTTTGGAATTCAACCCCTAAAAGGGGGAAATGGGACAATGTCTGAAAATCAACATGAGTATTGTTTCTATGGTTTATCTGGTCGCTGGTCGCTGATTACGAAAACAACAACAACTATTTTTAAATCCAACGTGGCGGACGTGAAATACCATCTCCCTGTTGGGGTGCGATGGGGTTGTGTCTAAATATCAATATGGGTGTCGTTTTTATGGTTTTTTGGGACGTTAATTACGAAAATGGCATCGATTTTGTAATTTAACATAGTGGACATGAACATTCTTGAAAGTATTTGTGCCAAATTGCAATTAAATTGTCATACGGGTCAAACTGAGATGCACCTTTTTTGTAGACGGTTAAAATTACTTTTAGTACGCGGACGAAGCCAGTTTCTTCTTTTATATAATTATTTAGATCGACTCTATATAGACTCTACATATCGAACATATACTCTACATATCGCTTATTGACGTTTGCGTGTCAGACCCTGCGCGGTGATTCGGATTGTCCAGAATTGGTGAGTCGAGTTGTGCGACTGCATGTTCCAGACATCCCCAGGATAGCCCTCAGGCCGCGGCGACGCGATCTGTTGGCTTTGCCAGCGGGACGCACCGTGTCGCGCCTGAACTCTCCGCTGCTCCGTGCCCTCACACACTCGAATGCTCTCTTGGCATCAGCACCCGAGTGCGACCTGTTTGCGTGGCGATGGGCGTCTGTGAGAAAAGAATGCCTCAGATTCTGTGAGATGATGGATGCGAGGCCTACAACCGTGAAACTGTAATTGGTAACAATAATTGTACCTGATTGTTATTTGTAATAAATAACTTTGTTGTATATGTTAATTTTAAGTGTCATGTCGAATTGGAATAGTTCTGTAAGGGCATGTATACATATCTTCAAATAAATAAATAAATAAATATCAAATCTACATATCGACTCTATATATCGACTCTACATGTTGACTATACATATCGACTCTACATATCGACTCTACATATCGACTCTACATATTGACTCTACGTATCGACTATACATATCGACTCTACATATCGACTCTACATATCGACTCTATATATCGACTCTATATATCGACTCTACATATCGACTCTACATATCGAATCTACATATCGACTCTACATATCGACTCTACATATCTGGACCCCCATATAAAATTTCATCCCCTCTTTTAAGGGGTTGGGTGCAGATTTCCAAAAAAAAATGATTCACGATTTTTTTGTTAGTCACAAATAGTCCGCATACCAATTTTTAGCTTTCTACCTTGAAAATTGCGGAATGCTCCATACAAACTTCCAACCCCCATTTTAGGGAAGTGGGGGGTTAGAAAGAGACAAACATTAGCCTATGTCACTCTCCAGCCCTTCAACTATCTCCGCTTAAAAAATCACGTCAATTTGTCGCCCCGTTTTGCCGTGAAAGATGGACAAACAAACACACACATTCACTTTCCCATTTATAATATTAGTATGGATTAGTATGAATATGGAAGTATGGATTAATTAAACACTTAATCATATAACAATACCTACAATACGTTTGTATTCTCATTCCCATACATGGCATACTGTGTCCTCACTAATGGCTTCAGCGCTGGATCAACACTATTTCGTCGTCTTTCACATTGCAGCGAGTAAGACGTGAGACAAATGATAGCGCGAGCCGAATGGCAACGTCGCGTAAAAACTGCGAATTGGCTTACAGCTCAAATGTTAGAGGGCTCTTAAATAGCGGTTTTACAATCGATAGCTTTAATTGTTTGGGGAATACGCCTTGAACAAAGGAGATATTAATTATATGCGCTATGGGACGACATAAAAATAAGGCATTACTTTTTAGCAAAATTGTTGATATATCGTCGTAACCGCAAGACTTGCTATTTTTCAACGACTTTATCAGCTTAAACACTTCCTTATCTTCAATGGGCCTTAAAAACATAGAATGAGCTGGATTGGATCGGGAATTAAAACTATTTTGAGAACCAAGAAATGAAGCATTATTTGTGATGTCGATGAAAAAGTCATTAAATATATTACAGATGTCCTGGGCATTATAATAATTTACATTGTTATAGGTCAAAGAATTAATATTTTGATTATTACTAGGATTATTACGGTTAATTAAATTCCAAGTCGCTTTGCACTTATTTTCGTTTGATTGTATGTACTGATTATTACGTAACTGCTGTGATTTGTAAATACATTTTCTTAATATGCTATTATATTCCTTGAGACAAGCTTTATTTAACCTTTTATTACTACTATTAAGCCTGTATGTCATATACAACTTCCGTTTCACATGACATGATTTTTTAATTCCCTTAGTCAGCCAATTTACACTGCTCCTCCTATTACTTACTTTAACTTTTATCAGCGGGAAGCACAGATTATGAAAAAGGCAAATTAAGTCATAAAATAATGTAAAAGATTCCTGCAGGTCTTTTTCGTTTAGAACTTCAGAAAATGAGAGAGCAGCTAAGCTAATACTATAGTAAAGTTGATAATTTCGAACAAACTTACCTATTCAAATCCTTCCTTGGGATTATAAATAACAAGCAATGTCAAAGCTTCTGTCAAGCAATATGGCTACTTTGGTACACTGAGTGTGACAGCATTTATTGGTATTCAAATACATTTTCCGCCTTATAACATAAGAATACCTTTGGCATCGACCGTGCACTTGGTGCGTTCTTCCCTCGCCCGGCCCGCGGCCCCCGATCGCGTGATCCGTTTACTGGCGAGCATTGTCTTCCAATAACGTTAGTGACGTAGTCCTGTAAATCTCGCGAAACAAGCGACAGAATTATGGTTATTCTTATTTAACACAATATATTGGAGGTTGGATTGCGACCTTTCAGATTGCTTTCACGTCTTAAATTATGTTCTGGAGTGAAAATTATTGAGTTAGGTATTATAAAAACCGGGCAAGTGCGAGTCGGACTCGCGCACAAAGGGTTCCGTACCGTTATCTATAAAAACCGGACAAGTGCGAGTTCAACTCGCGTGGTATATAATTTTAATTTTAATTTCATAAAAATATTGAGAATTTTCCCCGTTACTTTGAATACTCATACTTCTTATAGGTTTTCGTGTAATCTTTAGGCAAGGAACTATTTTCCATATTTTTTTCAAAATTTTAAGTTTAGTAGTTTCGGAGATAAGGGGGGGGGGGGGATGGTCAATTTTCGTCGTTATTCCTAAATTACTTCAAATCTGTTTTTGCTAAAATTATAAAAAATCTGAGATGCTTACAACAAACCCTTTTATTTGCTATGTCACACGATACAGTTTGCGAAACTTTTTTTTTTAGCATATATTTAAAAACCCGCGGAGCCAGCAGCTATCCGCGGGTTTTTATATACGCTCTAAGGGAAGACAGACAAGACCACCTGGAAGTGGTGATCGCTGATTCGGGTTTTGGTAGCTATTTTTACCTTTCGATCGCTATATACAAGGAATCATTTAATGCTTATGATGGAGACAGAAGGTGGCCATGGGAATTCAGTACTTTACTGACGTAACCCCGTTAAGTTTTGCCTCGTTAGAATCGTCCCAATGAGTAGTCGATGACGGTATACAAAAAAGTACAGTCGGCATTAAAAGCATGTACCAAAAATTAAATTTGTGACAGAAACTTATTAATCTATTTTGAAATGAAATTTTTGACTGAAACTTATTAAAGTTATTTATAGCAAAATAGACTTATATCTTCTGAAATTTATATCATTGAGCAATTATGTCAAATAAGTCATTATATTAAACACGTTTTATATCATTTAATAAATATAGTCAATGTCCATTAAACTAAATGTAATTAATTATAGCCTTAAACACTAGTTACATTAGATTATTTGAAAATTATCTGAAACAATTTTATACCATCCGTTATATTACACAAATCAATGGTATATAAACCAAAATTGATTAAGTGAAATTATATAAAACGTCGCGCACCCCTTACGAACACCACATTTTGATTTTTTGCAGATACGAACATTTGTCGGCGAAATCACGTAGCGAAACCTATTATACTGTACGTCACACCTCGCTGTACTCCCTGGGGGAATAACACCGCACAAACAAGGCGTTAACCCTGTAATTACAATTAATTCACACATGAAAGGGCTAAACACTATGCTACCACGTACCTGTTTTAATACTTAGGAGCTTAACTTCGCCTTGATAATGGTCGATTAACGTTTTAATAGAAATGAATTGCTTTGCTGCGTTTTAAGTGCCTTTTGGTGGGTGTTGGTGAGACAATTTATTTACTGACACTTAAACTAAGTATTACTTGATTCGCGTCTCTTAGTAATTTTTAGGTTTCCTCAAAAGGAAAAAATAGAACCCCTTGTAAGGGTTCCAAAGGCAAAATAGGACTTTGTTGTCCGTCTGTCTGTCCGTCTGTCAATACCCTTATTTTGGAAACGCGGGGAGGTATCGAGTTGAAATTAAACATATACTCTGATCTACAGTCCCTTGAAGCTGTGAAAAAATCAAACTTAAGTTAACGAAAAAGAAAGATACGGCCGTTTATGCCGCAAAAACCGGGTATTTTGGCAACTATGAAATTTGGCAAGTAATATCGTCTTATGTATTACAGGGAAAAATCTGAAAACTATTCATTTGTAATTAATTCATAAGAAATATAGTCTTTATTTAAAGTGCGTAATTAATCATCGATTGAAGTAGGTACCTACAAATGTGTAACGGTGGGCGAGTCCGACTCTAAAACCGGTTTTTTAAAACCGCGATGGTGGCAAGTTGCGTGTATTCTATGGACGCCCCAGTATACAGGGTGGTTATCGATAAACTGTACAGTACATTAAAAGGGGTGAAATTTCAACTAATTTTATCGGTGAAACAATTTTTTTTAGTAATTTGTTTTACAGATTTATAAACTTTATAGATATTTTTTAGTAATACACCTAATTGAGACGGTATATTTTTTAGGGTATAAAATAGGGTAAAAAAACGGAATCCTTATAGGATCGCTCGTGCGTCTGTCTGTCCGTCTGTCACATCCGATTTGCTCCGAAACTACAGGACCGATTGAGTTGAAATTTGGGAAACATATATAAATTGGTGACGCAAAGATGGACGCGTAAAGTAAATTAATGAATTCTGAACAAGGGGGCCACTTTGGGGGGTAAACTAGAAAAAAAAAACGCAAACTGTATTGTGTGACATATCAAATGAAAGGGGTTGTTGTAAGCATCTCAGATATGTATTTTTTTTATAATTTTAGCAAAAACAGATTTGAAGTAATTTAGGAATAAAGACGAATTTTGACCATTAAAATTCAAGTTATTTTATAAAATAATAATTGAAATACAATTATGATAGAATTTGTAATGTCTCGTATAGTAAGCTATTTTAAACGAATTCATAATGTGCAGACAAAGACTATAATTTACATACGGGCAGTAGTTAGTGTGACTTATTTTACTAAACTCTGATTTAAAAGCAATAAACCTAAATAGTCTGCATATTTTACCAAAACCATAACCAATATTTTAGAGCAGCGAGCAACAATGAATCAGTAGGAACACGGGCAGGATACTCGGTATCGGAAATGTACGATAGCAATTTTGCGGAATCCTCGAATCAGGCATTGAAAGCTTAGGAGCACTTCGCAGCGTACTTATTTTCTACTAGCTTTTGCCCGCTACTTCGCCCGCGTAGATCTCGTAAATTGCCTTAGATAATACTTGCAATTAAAGTATTTCCGGCGAAGGCTTAAATGTTTAACGCTCCCCATAGAAACAATAAATTATATTGACTGATTGATGAACTAATAGCAACTTCTGTTCAAGAATAATCTCACATACATACATAGACCCTGAAAACATTACACTCCTTTTCACTGGGCACTAGTCGTGTAAAGATGGTCAGCAGTTCTAATCTAAGCTACTTTTCTGGTAGCAATTCGGTTCTGTAACTGTCGCAATTCTAGCCTAACTGAACCTACATTCTTGCTTGTAGCTGGGTTCTGTATACTGACTAATTAATCGCTTACTTTTGTTTCAAATCAATTTTACTAACGGCTAGGTAATCCAAAATGTTATTTGTGTTTTATGAAATTTTGCTGATCAATCAATTATTTTACTGGTCAACAATTTATTACACGGACTAAATTTGTAACATTATTTGCAGAACAAGAATTGCAGCCTGATTTTATTTATAGTAAATAAAATCTTGTATGCTGGTCAAAATATTTAAAAAACCTTATCGAACCACAATATGTACTTCCTTAATGTATAAAGAGAGCTAGATACAATTTTCTCACTAAAGAAATGATTTCTTATAAACTTTAAGTCCCTATTTTAAGCTCTTTAGACTTAAAGTTAGTAATTTGCCAGCCATAGATGAGTGCCTTCCACGTCACCACATGAACTAAAATTCCGCACTTGACTTCTTTTCCATACAAACACCCACTTAAAGGGTGAATTGTGTAATACCCTTTTTTGTTGCTTGCCTACCTTAAATAAGTAACCTACCTCGCACATTTCAAGACTCTTGGTTCAGTAGTTTCAGCTGTGTTGATGAGCAAATTCAAAATGATGTCGCGGTATTATCCTCTGATTTTATCACGCTAAGGGTTGATTTACTCAAGATGCTTGATGAATTGTTGAAAAATATATAACTTTCACCCCTTTTTTACCCCTTTGAAGCACGAATAATCCTTTTTTTGTTTGTGACCGGAAACTCAATCTTGAATTTCATTCTATACAACGTTTTATCCCTAATTTCACTCCCTTAGGGGTCTAATTTCACACAACACTTCCTTAGTGCACCTCTACGTCCCTTGAATAATATTAGGCTGTGCGTTGTCTGTCAGTAGTTAAGCAACGTTCAATAGTTAATTGACAGCTAATGACAAGTTTACTATTGACCGCCGCGGCCAGGCCGCGCCAGCCTGTGAGAGGCTTAAACGTGAAATTCAACGTGTCAAACTAGCACGATAAAAACCATGATAAAATCAGGCAACATTTATAGAATATTGGATCAAATCTCCGATCGCCATTGATAAACGTCGCACTATAGGACGACTAGGTATAGGTATTTCGACTTACGGTGGCGAAAATATAATTACTTATTACTATAATCCATGATATTATATAGAAAGACTATACCAGCAAAACATCAGCGTATATTGTGAATTTGTATTGAAATTCAAAATAAAATAGAAACAGCTTGCTTGATAAAAAATACAGAACGACAATAAGTGGAAAAATACAATGTTGCACTTAAACTATACATTTGGTGTTGCTATAGAAAATGCTATGAAAGTTTTAGTTTTGTCGAGTCACTTTTTCGATAGTATTTTTTTTTTAAGTCCAGGCTCGCTATTTCTACCTACAGCTTACAGAGCCACTGGTTAATAAGTTTCGGGTTTTCTCGCTAAAAACAATATCCAAGTACTTTGAAATTACAAAATATCAGATAAATAGTAGTCATGTAGATGTACATGTCATGCACAATATAGATGTAACGAAATAAAACATTTCATAAATTCAGAAGATGAAACTGAAAAAAATAAGCTCCTTGACTGGAAAGAGCACCGCGGACACATTATTTTTTTCACATCTATGTAGTAAAAAATGAAGGTGGTCTAGAAAACTTAAGTAATTTAAGAGTCAAGATATTATTTACAAAGTAACGTTCCATGTGTATTGTCAACGTCATAGTTCGCCTTCAGCATCATCATTATCATCAGCCTATATACGTCCCACTGTTGGGCACAGGCCTCCTCTCAATAATTAGAGGGAACGGGCAGCAATGCAATGCAATGGAATAAGATGCAAAAGTGTAAAAACATTTTTGACGTGGACTGTACGTACCTCGTCATACGTCAACACAGTCTTCCGCTTTGTTTGTTTCGTTCTTCACTCGTCATATTGTGAAAGGACTCGGCTGCTACAAATCCGCAAGAATAATTGAAACGGAATATTACGTTTTTCGCTTCAGAGATCTTGCCTTCGATTCTATTTCACTCCATTTTCAGAATGTCTTCAGGCCAGAATTGTGCTAAAGAGTCATGGTTCTACGTCCTTCGGCTAATCGGTTTCGTAGTTTCCAGACTAATTGGAAAACTACTCATCATTTACGGCTTTTAACTAAAGTCAGTAAAGCTGAATGTTGGACTTTTTTGCGTAATCAGTTAAATTGAGAGTAGGTAACTACAAATCTGTATTTATTTAAGGTAGTGTGTTATTGTAATTGTAATAACACACTACCATTTAGCTAATAAAAATATTCCACCATTTTTGGTGTTCGGAGCCAAATTCGGATCGGTGGAACACTTATTTAACTATCTAGATATTTTAATTTTTAGGGCGTACTTTATAAGGAAAAACCCCTCGTTCATCGGGTCAAGACTCTTTTTCTTCAGAACATGTGGTATCAATGTGGAGTTCGGGTTAGAGTTCGAGTTGGAGTTGGAGTTCAAGATGGAGTTCGAGATGGAGTTCGAGTTGGATTTCGAGATGGAGATCGAGTTGGAGTTCGAGATTCAGTTAGGATCGCGTGTCTCCCTAAGAGAAAAGTTTAAACACATTAATATTCTTACAGTTGCGTCCCAGTACATTCTTGAAAATATCATGTATGTCAAAAGAAATCAGCATTTATTTAAATTAAATCACGAAGTGCACTCTTTCAATACAAGAGGTAAGGACAAACTTGCTGTGCCTCGGTTCCGTCTCCATAAAGTGAATTGGTCTTTTATGGGAAATTGTGTACGCTTCTACAATAAAATCCCTAAAGATGTTTTGATTCTATCGCTTACTAAATTTAAGAAAACTGTAAAAGACCGCTTAGTATGTAAGGCCTATTATAGTGTTAAGGAATTTATTGAAGACAATAACTTCTTTTAAGCCATTATGTCATGGCTCAGTGACATTCTATTTTATTCTACTTTTTTATTTTTGATTACCTACTTTTAAGTGACATTTGTGAACTGTTTGTAGTTCTATAATTTTGTGTGTAGTGTCAGCTGTTAAACTTTAATGTGTATTTCTAAATTCGGTACGATTGACACCTCTGTAGACTATTTGATTTTTGTGACATGACGTTTCTCAAGCACTCTTTGAGTCTATTTGAAATAAAAATATTTTTGATTTGATTTTGATTTTGATTTTGATGGAGATCGAGTTGGAGTTCGAGTTGGAGTTCGGGTTGGAGTTCAAGTTGGAGTTCAAGTTGGAGTTGGAGTTCGAAATGGAGATCGAGTTGGAGTTCGAGTTGGAGTTCAGGTTGGAATTCAAGTTGGAGTTGGAGTTCGAGATGGAGTTCGAGATAGAGATCGAGTTGGAGTTCAAGTTGAAGTTGGAGTTCGAGTTGGAGTTCGAGATGGAGTTCCTTACTTTAAAACTATGTTATGTATGTTGTTCCATTAAAGTTAATGGGTTTTAGCTTTTTTGTGACTTACCTTAAAGCTCTGTTTCCTGTTCTGAATTTTTAGAAATAAATCTAAATATAACACCACATTTTTGAAAAAAAAAATGACTTAAGCGCCATGTTTTTTTCTAAATTATAATACGAGATTTTTAAGACCTTGTTTAGTTAAAAGATCTATAAACTAAGAAATATAAAATAATCTAAAAACGAAATAAAATATATACAAATAAAAAATTGGTTCAAGCTCGGAACCCGGGGGCAGGGTGCCCAGAAGGCTGGCAGCATTGCCACGCTGGATGGCGATACTGACGCGCTGTGCAAGGTACGCACCAGCCTTCTGGTCACCTGACGCGTCGATAAGACGCTTTGGCAGCTCTTTAAAAGTGAAAACTCCATGGAACTAATTTTGACTGAATTTTTAATCTATTATTTTCGTAATATTTTGTTTTTTGACATTAGATTGTTTTTCTAGAAATATTATACTAGTATTTTTTAAACATTTTTTATATCATATATATTTTATTCTTTATGTTTAAAAATTACTCTAAAAAATTAACTGACGATTTGAAAGTGCTTGTATAAAGATCATTTTGAGTTTGAGTTTAGTGCTAAGAACACCTGGTCCCCACGGCCCTAGCGTTTCCACCCCAAACGGCTCAAACATGTAGCCAGAGTCTATGGCTGCATATTTGCGCCATTTGAGGAGCTCAGCCGCGTCGGCGGCAGCCCCGGCCCTGAGGTTCGAGGTCCCCGAGAGATGGGGGGTATCCACACAAGAGGCGTCCCAGACTAGCGGCCGTCCCAACTTCCAAGGAACCAGGGTCATGCCATCCGGTCTCTTGCCATCGTCACGTGCCAGGCCAGTCAGCTCTAGGACCGCCGGTGTACCGGCACTGGCAAGGGCTCGGCGCAGAATGTCGTTAATGTAGGCGTATCGTGCGATACGGCCAGCACTCCTGCTACACGAAAGACCGTGGAGACCAGTTTTGTTAACACTGGCACCACAGTGGCACCAATTGCTAAATGGATAGTAAACCATCAAATTATTGTAATAAAGTAAAGATTAAAAAATATAATTAATTTCATAAAAAGATATGAACCTTGAAAGTTTTAAAAAAAACTAGCATTTTTTTATTGTCCAAGTGTAAATTTAAAGCTACCAGTAGAATCCTTACACTTTTATAGAAACAAAAATTGTATGGCAACTATGGACCTAAACGCAGTATTTAATTTTCCGTACAACGTGTAGTACCTATCCATAGCATTGTGACATGCGTGACGTCATATTTTTCAATCAATTAGTATGAAGCGTTTGTGATGCCGCCAGCGAGGTCAATCTTTGTCACATTTTTTGGGTATTTATGTTCTTAATTGTAGTTGCTCCCATACAAACATTTATTCCTGTCCAAAAACTGGTTCGAATGGCATCGTGAAAAAATCTTAGTCATCATGCCTATACCGACGTTGCCATTTTGTTTTCATCATGTGTGTTAGGGTCGTATTTTAACCTTTTGACAGCGAGGGTGCAAAACAAAACGGTGCCCAACTGAGGCCAGAACGAAAACAATAGCCAGACAAAATATGAATAAAATGAAACTTCTGATAAATATTGTGATGTCAAAATTAATGTAAGTATCATAAACTATCAAAAAAACCGGCCAAGAGCGTGTCGGGCCACGCTCAGCGTAGGGTTCCGTAGTTTTTCATCCGAGACAGTAAGTGTCCCCACTTAAGCGTTAAAAAATCTTAACAGCGCCATGTACAATGTGAGCGTTCCGCGTACAGCGACATCTATCGGCAAATTAAGTAAACTATTGCGCGCTAGCTTAAAGTATGGAAGATGATTTTTATGGGATAATTCTTTATTGCGTGAACCGATTTTCACCGTTTTTTATTTACTTTATTTGAAAGCACGTCATTTCATTGTGATTTTGTAGAAATTACAGGTACAATAAACACCTGCTTAATACGGTTAAATTACAAACTTAGTTCAGAAATTATTTTCTTAGTTCAAAAACTATTCAACCTATCAAGTTCAAAATAATTTTCTCAGAAAGTTTTTATAAATTTCTATTTTTGAGATTTTTTTCATATTTTTAAAACTTATGGTTCAAAAGTTAGAGGGGGGGGGCACATTTTTTTTTTACTTCTGGAGAGATTATCTCCGAAAATATTAACATTATCAAATAGTCTAGTAGTAATATCCTAGTCGACTACGGAACCCTAGAAATGAGTCAAGTTACTTGTAAAGCTTTTTATTACATAAAATTAACAAAAAAGCGCAAAGCGTCCGCGTCCGCGTCCACAGCTGTCTTAAGCTCTCAAAAGGTTAACTGAGCTAACTTACGATTACCGGCGGTTATAACATCCGAGCCTAAGGGCTGGTTGTATTGACCACACTTTACTGACCGGTGAACGTTACACAGATTTTAAATGACGTATAACATGCGAGCACGTACCGGAAGGCGCAGCGTGGGTTAGCCCCCCACAAGGTGGACTGATGACCTGGTAAAAATCGCTGGAGTCCGCTGGATGCGGGTAGCGCAGGACCGGTCTTTGCGGCATTCTTTGAGGGAGGCCTATGTCCAGCAGTGGACGTCTTTCGGCTGATATGATGATGATAACTTGCGAGTACCCATGGAAGGCTCTGTTTGCGCTATTTATTAGTAAGTAACTTAGCGTTTGTTAAACGCTAAATAAAATCGTGGGTATACCACTCGAGGTATCCTTTGCGGCCAATAATTTATTACTTTTAAGAACATGTCATCATGTCAAAGAAAGCGAGTCTCAGTACTCTCAGTATCAATTCACTGCGATATCCATTGGGTGTAATGCGAATTTCAACACTCATTCCTCGTTTTAATCTAACTGTAACACATAATAATTTGTGTAAGCTGAAATTGCCTTGCGGCTCTGTAGGCAAACCTGGTATGACCGGCCTAGTGTTTATGTGTTTCTATTACGTTTCCTTTAATCACTATTGTGTGGTCTACGGCATGCGATACGATAATGGCGCCTCCTACGCGCAAAATGATGGCTACGCCCCTAAGTGGACCCCAGCTATACCTAATTGTTACACCTACAATAACAAGGTACATTGTAATATACTAACTCGATAACGACTAAGAACGTAAATCAGAATGTTATGTTATGTTTTGTTATAAAGTTACGATATCATCCGTATAAATTTACATAGATAGCAATTTTGTAGGTCGGAAAGAGCGCATTAAAATTTTACTGCATAATATTTCGAACGGTCAAATAATCATAACGCGCTTATGACAGGTAATAAAAAATTGGGCAACATTAGGTTTTTTCCCAATTTATCTTTAACAACCTGTTTTTACAACTCAATTTCGTGCAAGTCGTTACGATAATAGATTTACTACATCAATTATAACTTTGCGCTAACTCGCGGCAGGGTTGCTAGAAAATAATATGTTCAGCTGGCGGAGGTGGCGGGCTGGAGAGACGCGCCGCTTGCCTGTCACTCCGTAAACAGAAATCTCGGCTGGAATCGTTTAATTGACTCAGTGAAGCGCCGCTTCTACAAGTGTGGCAGTGACGTAAGCTTCTTAAATATTAAACTCACTATCCTACTTTATGTCCGGGAGAAAATACTGATACTCCTTCACGAGGAATATTTTTTTACTCGGGCTGTGTGGTGGACTTAGTGAATTCGGCTTAAATATTTTAATATAAGCAATTCGTGCTTTCGATACGTTAATACTTTACAACAGTTTATAAATCTATAATCGTATATCGCGGTTCAAAATATAGTTTTCACTACACATGCTCGAAAAGTATGTTTATTAGCAAGCGGGGCTAAAGTAGTACATTTAGCCCCTAGAGAATATATATATACATATATATGATTTTTTAAATATTTCATTTGACCAATGAAAACACTTCACTGTATTAAATCCACCAATCACAACTCTTTCAAAAAACATTTGTATTTGCTATCAACTAACCAGATTACAGCTAATATTAAAAACAACCAATCAATCGGTGAGTCGTTTGATGCTGTAGGAATATCGTACACCCCTCGAACAATTTTCCCACACTTCGCTCGGGAAAATAACCATCCCACCAAAAACATAAATGTAAAAAAGGAGAGCCAAGTTCAATACAAAAATTATGCTTGGCTGTGGGCTTCGCCGCAAAAAGAATGGAGATCTAAATGAGTGCCAAGTTCTATGCAAAACCCAAATATGTATTTATAGGAACAAAATAACATTATGAACAAGTATTAAACTCTATTTTTTTGCTTTATTGGATACCTATATAATAATTGCTGTTATTTAATAATGTGAGATCTTAAAGTAGGTTAGATTAGACTTGACCAATATATCGTTCTTGAAAAATGGAGGCCCAAGCAAATGATTTCAGGTACATTTTCGACTCACTCGCAGTTTTTATTTTATTTTGAGTATTTTTGTCTTATGAGTAATACGTAATACAGAATTAAAAGACCTTTTGTGTTGAAAATCTGAAAATAAATGTTCACCAACATAACAAACAGTAAATTACCTAGCTCCGATATTTACGAAACTAAAAGATTTAGAGGGCGGTGCCGCAAAATAAAGTGAGTGTCATAGCTGCATCGGCAGCGAGTGTCTCCGCAGACTTCGTAAATCATCGCTCAAAAAATTTGCCAGTTGCCATTGAATGGAGAGACTTGTACGGATTATGCACGCGCCATTAGTTCAGCTCGCCTTTGTGAGGCTCCGCCGTACTCATTGTCATGCCAAAAGGGCTGCGATCGAAGCCGATTTAATTACTCGCGCCTGTTCTTCCCTCTTCAATTGAGGACGATCGTGTTCTCGTCGATTATCTAGACTTTATGTTAAACCATATTAAACCTAAAATAAACCATAATATTTATCATTTTCTGTCAAAAATATTTTTTTGGTTCATGTTTTTTCAGAACTTTTTTGCACATTCATCAACTACTAATTGAGAGGGTTGTAATGAGTCCAAATAACGATGAGTTCATGTGCGTAGTTGAGGAGTTCCCATCTATGGGTACTTTCAGTCACTATCTGATCACCTTTATGGTAGGTACCATAAATACCATACTCGTAATATAGCACTTTCATAAAACTAAACTTGTAAATATGCAAAATTACATCTCAATCGGTTGAGAATAACTGCTTTAAATATCAGTTGCAAATTTGACCCAAACTATGCAAGTCAAATAAAAGCTTGTAAAAAACATTCCCTGTAACAAACATCGGATTGTGTCGTTACGTTCTAGTGAAATGTTGTTACAACTGACTAGGTACTCTGCAACATTTTGGATTTTCCCATACTTAACTAAAGGTATTCGACTTCATTTATCTTTGACGAGCTTTGCTCTTGTCAATGGAGTAAATGCCATTCTCGTTTCTCTGCTAAAATTCTGACTCTTCAGTTTGTATTCTACCATTGAACGAATTTGAAGTTTCTAACAATGTCTGATTATGTGTAGTGCTCATGACACACAATGAGACATGAGACTAGTTAGTCCAATTTAAACTAACATACAGACACAAGTGTACGTTACATATTTTCTGAATGTCTACAAATCCCTACACTACTTGAAATAAAATGGAACTTGGAACGTATAAAAATATATGTACTTACGTTGACCACTATAGTTACAATGTTTTTAGATATAGGTACCGTAATTTCAGAGCTCCAACGTATATTTAAAGTCTGGTTTAGATTATTTATACAATTCTGCGTGGTAAAATGTAATCAATGAACGGTTATTAGTGTTATTAAAGAACTATTGTTTACGATAATTATGCTGCCAGAGTAATAACGTTTCGTACAATAGTTTTAGGTGAATGGGACAGTTTACGAAGCAATACTCTGAATTAATTACAGGTTTTACAGGCGTTTAACTAAATTTGGGCAACATAGGGTTCAAATAAGATACGCTATAATAGGTAGATGCCTGCAAATGTTTCATTAATTAAGTTTTTGATATGTACATCCATCATCATATTTATTAACTTCACAGTGCTTTTATTTTTCACGTCTCTCGTCAATCTTCGGTTTTGAAAACACGTATCCTTGCTTTAGATACAAGAGCGAATAGCTGACAGCTAAAGTGAATAGTCCTTTAGATACAACGTAATTCTCCTAACTGATTGCATACCTACATCACTACCCTCAAGCTGCCGCAGTAAAAACTCCCAGAAAGCGTCGGTAACCGAACGTATAAAGCATCCAGCGAATTTGCATCGCGCAGGTGGATGCACGTGTGCCAGATGACGGCTGCAGTTTGCGACCGCGACTGCAGCGTACCCCGAAAACTATAACTGTAACATAACTACCTGCACAATGTTCAACGTTTCTAATTTAGAACAAATGCCAAACTGTCTCCTATGTTTTGCTAGTAATGTAACGAAACGTCGGATTCTCTCACTTTTTATCTCAGCTAATCAAAAGGGCCGAAATGTCCTAGGTTTTATTTAGCGTTTTTTTGTGTTTATATTAACAACAAATAACGGTCAGCTTGCTAAAATAAGAAGAAGATGTACCTAAGGTATATTTTCATCATCATCATCATCATCATATCAGCCGAAAGACATCCACTGCTGGACATAGGCATCCCCCAAAGAGTGCCACAATGACCGGTCCTGCGCTGCGCCTGCGTATATTTTCATGCGGGGTGCTAATTCATGAATTTTCTATACAATTAGTTTCTTTCCGGAAATATCTCCGTCACGAACGCCATCTTTTAACGGACACAAAGACCGATTATAAACGAAATAGCAAGTAACATCTTAAGACTATTAACAAGTTTATATTTAGTAGGTATTATCAAATCTTGAGGCTATCAGCAGCAGCAGAACCAAGGTAACCGATATAGCATTCCGAATCGCTAAACTTAAGTGGCAGTGGGCGGGGCACATTGCACATAGAACCATTGGCCGTTGGGGCGGAAAGGTTCCCACCCCCCACCCACAAGGTGGACTGATGACCTGGTAAAGGTCGCGAGAGTCCTCTGGATGCGGGTGGCGCAGGACCGGTCAATTTGTCACTCTTTGGGGAGGCCTATGTTCAACAGTGGACGTATTTGGGCCGATACGATGATGAGGATGAATTAAATCTTGCAAGTCAAATCTGTGCAACTTTCTTTAGTCCAATCGAGTTGAAATTTTGTATACATATTTAAGCTGATTTGAAAGTGGCAATAGGAATATCATATTCTAAATGAGGTGTAATGGAAATGGGCTTGTAAGAATCGCCTTGGCGAGTCATTAATGATTGACATAACTCTAGCTGCACCAAAGTTTTTTTATCGCGCTTTTTAGCGTGTTTCTTAATGTAAATAAACTAGCGCTCTATATGATAAGTCTATTCTGGCAAGTATAATAACGTTAGTGATACTTAGATGTCAATATCTTGCGCGACAAGTAATCGAGAATACCTAATCTACTACTAGGAATACGATGACAACAGTCAGGTATTTGGCTTCGTATTCAACCTTAACCATAATACATTCGCCCGTAATTCGGATTATCTAGCCAACTCTTGACTATTAAAAGATAGATCTGAATAGACGACGAAGCCAAAAAAATGGATTGCGTATTAAGTTCTCTAGATGATTACTTTTCTACTCGTAAAAACGAGGTTATAGTTAATAATAATCCCGCCAAAAACAAACCCAACTGGAATAATTTTGCCGATTACCTACGCGGTTCTTCTTTCGGTTAGCGACCACCTGAAGGACAAGGTTTTCTTAAATGAAAGATAAGAAATAATATTACAACAGGCCCGGAACAAACCGTGAGCCGTATATATGCATTTCTTTAAGTAGTTACTTACATAATAGTAAAACTAATAAAACAACGAAAATGTCCATTCAGTACTAGTATTTCGAGGTTGCCTTTCGAGGATGCTTTTACGGATGACTCGTGTTTATAAAATTCTTACCGTCCGTCTCAACACAACGTTTATCATCACATTTGCAAGGAACAAATGCATTGTAAGCAAAATTTTGTTTTAAAAATTACAAATGAAGGCAAAAAACCACGAATAAAAGATATTGTTAAAAATATTTTACACAGGCACTAAATTAGAACATTTTCATTTTAAAACGCACCTACATCATTAAGTTAAACGGTGTGTATCATTCTTTCACATTTTAATTATTTATATATGTAGGTAGATATATTTTTAAATCCCATATTTAATAGTAGATTGTTAACCAAGGGTTGAAAGCCACCCATTTCAGCTGAGATATTTTCGCCAATAGTTCGAGACAGAAATGGGTGACTTTCATCCGAGTTAAACACTCTACTTTTCATTTCGAATAATAGGAATATAAACAACACACAGGAAATAAAACATCAAAAAAATTATTACTAAAATTAGTACATTTCGTCGCTAGTGCGGAAAGTATGTCATTACGTCAGGAGTACCGGGACGAGTGAAGAATGACATTTCCGCACGTGTATAGAAACGAAGTTTTTTAATACAGTTGCGAAAAAATAAGAAAAACAACAAGCAAGGGATTCGAAACTTTTATATTATTAATTCTGTAACATCATTGTAATACAGACTAAAAAAAAGTTCTTTTTTTTTAATACAGTTCTATCTTTTTTATTTTATATTGACATAATAATTAATGGTAGGTACAATTTATACAAGGAAAAGTGAAAAGCACTAGTTCGCGAAAACCAACTTTCCGCACGCTAAACAGGTACGTAAAGTAGCACTTTTTGAGCAACTGTATTAAAATAGTTATTTAAGATACAAGTGCAGAAAATAGGAAATTCACAACGAGTGGTGATAAATTAAAACACGACCAAAGGAAGTGTTTTAAATCGACACGAGTTGCGAATTACCTACTCGCACGTGTATCGTACAACGTTTTACAGTACATATAGCTCTTTAAAGTTTCAACATATGCACGGAAAGTACTCATTTCCGCACTCGTGCGGGAAAGTAACACCATGTGTACTGTAGGTAAATGTATTTATTACTTTTCTAAATAGCTTTAATAACTTTAATTGACTTAAATTACAATTTTTTAGATAACGTTACCGTAACAACTAACAATAAACATCAAATAAACAATTCAGTCTAACGAACTGTGGCTGTTTATTACTTTTCAGCCCTAGGGGCGACATGCCTCACTTTCAACCCGCTATTCAGATAAACAATGACCTACTTTCACAGTATGAGAGATGTAAATTTTTAAACTACTTCTGCACCAGGAACGGCTAGGGGCGATTAAAGTTAGAGTTAGGTAAGTTTGTGTTGAAATATGTATTATTGTAGTATTTTTTTTAATGTATGTGTAACCGCTAATTAATGCTTAAGGTAGTTTTAATGGGATTGCATTATTTAAATCTCCGTGTTTTAAAAGTCAGTAGGAAACATTTCATCAAAAAAACCATTATGCCCGTGGGCATAATAAAGGCTACTCCGTACGAGTACGCTTGCGTATTATGAAACTCTTTACGAGCAAGTGTGACATTTTTTTTTGAGATAAACCTTTACTGCGGACTATATGTATTACATTTTGCTTAGTTATGAACACGATGCGATTCTAGAAAACCCTAAAACACTACCAGTGTGTGTTATTTAGGCCAGCACAGCAACTTCCGTTCCCACCATCAAACATGTTTGACGAGACTATATAGTGGCATAGGTAGGTATACATAAGTTTACAAAACTTTAATTGAATTAGAAACCAAGTTGATCAACCTTACCCGCATGCACACAAACCTACATAAAATCATAATGTGAGTTAGAATTTTGCATGCAAATTATGGCAATGTCCGTAACGATAGAAATTTGGGAATCGGTAATGGTCTCCTCGTACCTACTACACAATCAAAATGACAAGTTTTTAGTTTTGCTTAGCTAACTTGCTATGCTTGTTTTTAGGGTTCCGTACGTCAAAAGGAAAAAAACAGGACCCTATAGGATCACTTTGCTGTCCGCCTGTCCGTCGTCTGTCTGTCTGTCAAGACCCTCTATCTCGGGAACGCGGTCTCAGGTCTACAGTCCCTTGAAGCTGTGAAAAAATCAAACTTCTAAGTTAACGTGAAAAAAAGATACGGCCACCGCAAAAAACGTACATTTCGTAACGTAACGTACTCTCAAGGGAATCTAAATTTATAGGGTAATTTCCGTTGACCTAGAACTATGTGTTTAGCTTTGTAATTTTGTACGGAACCCTGTGGGCGAGTCCGACTCGCTCTTCCGGTTTTTTTTAAGATTTCGAATATTCTAAATACCTCGGCTCTGTTTGACTTTTAGATTATATTTACTTTTAGCCAAGACTACGCAGATCTCCAATAGTACAAGCTTTCTAGGAATCACTTAGTTGGTCAGTAGAAATCGCACGTCTCTGCTGGGAATTATTCGCAGCGACCATCTGCCGCTCGCCGCTCGCTCGCCGCCCGCGTTCTATACTAGGATATGCAAGGCTTGCAATGCTGGCTGCGACGTGCTTTACATTTTGTTAGACGTTAGATTGTTGTTGAAATAATGTTGTAACTTAGACAAACAATGGCCTTTGTTATCGAGAGAATTATATATTTAACGAAATAAAGAAGTTATTGTACGAAGTATGACAGAAAATAAAACTATACAGGTCAAAGTCAAATCAGTCGATTTTCTCGCTGACTGTAGAATTTATCAAAAATGTATAAATGTCGATTGTCATCACTTAAAATGTTAGTAAAGGTCTCGTAAGAGCATTTTCGCGTAGCAGCAAGGGATCCAGTAGTTGCTCTTACTGGCCCATCTTAAGTTTACACCCTGTATAATCAAACAAAAATAATATTTATGAAACAAACACTGAGTTTAATACTGTTGCCGAGTTAGATAGCAACAGAATCTATCAGCTATTTTCAAAATCTGAACCTAGGTACTTTTATATTGGTTTTTGTGGGTATGGAGTTCGACACAGAATACACTCATGGAGAACGACATACTCTTAATGTGTGTGTTTTTTTTTTTGTTTAGGGGGGGGAAATGCGTTACGCATACCACCCGGGTGCAGGGGGTGACCCGAGTGGTTATGTGGGACTCCCGTATGGGCTAATGAGACCCACGGTGTACCCACTAAAAACCCCCCCACTTGCCGCCACGCCGCCTTGTGGCGAGGTTACGGGAACGCTTGCGCACACATCCACGACCCCGTCGGCGGCAGCCGCCCACAAGCGGCTCCTTCGCGGATGCCCGAGGGCCCTCCACGAGAGGCACGCCAGATGTTTTGGCGCGCCTGCCTCCTCAATCTCCACCAGTTCAGTAGCGGACCCCCCTGAGTCCGCTACGAGGAGATCATGGGTGCAGGAAATTCCAGCACCCGGTGGCGGATCAGGTCTGTGGTTCCGCCACCGACCACGTATCGGCCGCAGAGGATAGGGAAAGCGGCGCACCGTAATACCGGCATTCCTCTTCCTCTGCGGTCCCACCAATGCCGTTTCAGCGGAACGGCCCCGCCAAGTTCGCAGGGGGTAGGGAGAGTGGCGCACCGTAATACCAACACGCCTCTCCCCCTGCGATCCCGCCTCGGCCGCAAAAGATAAGGAGGTACTCCTCTTCTTCTGCGGTCCCTCCCCAACGCATCCTAAGCGGGCTTAGGCAAGCCCGCTAGGAGCGCCCTCCTCGGGCCAGCCGGCGGCCCACACAGGCCGGCCCTGGGTGCCTCCTAGCTTCGCCGTGGGTGACCAGTCCACGGTTACTAAGCCCCCCCGCCCCGACAAGGCGGGCACCCTCGAGGGGGATCGCCCAATGAACCATATTTTAACCAACATCGATTAAATGATAACCACATCTTTTAGGTATATTTAAATAATTCACCTCGCTCATCAAAACATTTCACTAAGTACACCGAACAACCATTGCGCAATATTCGTTATCATTAGCCGCCGACTTTGGTTGAGGACTGTAATGACATTAACATTTACTCGCACCAAGACACTGGAAAGCTTCTTATGAAGTATCGACGTAAAATATGTATATTTATTCAATAAAGCCTCAAGAAATATTCGCTAAGGCTGCTTGAGAAAAACTGATGCGATTTTGCCCTTTGTTCCCATTTTCCGTCCCATATTTTTGTTTTCAACTTCACTGAATATTTTTATTACTTTTTCTTGTCTCTGAACACATGAGTTATTTCTGCGCGACGCGTTTTTGCGATGTTTCGTGGCGCACTCGTAGGTTTCTAGTAATTAATTCCAATTGGCACATATACACTGACTAAGAATCTATTAATTAAAAAAAACGTTTGTAGGTTCCAACGCTTTTAACATTCATTTACAAAGGAACATAAACTCAAGCCTAAGCTGTATTCTCGAAGCAGAGTACATGAAATTTGACTTCCATGCTAAATAATCCAAAAAATATGAAGTTTTAAGTTACCAGTTCAACAAATCGATAAAGTGATGACATCGTAACAATTTTGGGATAGATACAGTTGGACTCGTATTGTACTAACGAGATGCCACAAATTGTAGGCTTAGAGAAGTAGGTACCAAATGCTAAATGTCACACAGAATTTTAACAATTTAATTTATCAAGTTACGTAGGACGTACTCAGGGAACTGCTACATTATTATTGTAACCTAATTTCGAGAATGAAAACTAAAAGAATTCAATATTCAAACAAAGTATTTTTTACTGGTTTTTAGGGTTCCGGTATCTCAAAAGGAAAAAACGGAACCCTTATAGGATCACTCGGTTGTCTGTCTGTCCGTCTTTTACAGCCGATTTGCTCCGAAACTACTTTACCGATTGAGTTGAAATTTGGTAAACATATGTAAATTGGTGATACAAAGATGCACGTGTAAAATAAATTAATGAATTCTGAACAAGGGGGCAACTTTTGGGGGGTAAACTAGACAATTTAAAAAAGTATCGCAAACAGTTGTGTGACATATCAAATGAAAGAGGTTGTTGTAAGCATCTCAGATATTTTTTTTTTGCAAAAACATATTTGAAGTAATTTAGGAAAAATGACAAATTTTGACCTCCCCCCCTTATCTCTGAAACTTAAAATTCTGAAAAAAATGTGGAAAATAGTTCCTTGCCTAAAGATTACAGGAAAACCTATAAGAAGTTTGAGTATTCATAGTAACGGGAAAATTCTCAATATTTTACGGAACCCTCACCACGCGAGTTGAACTCGCACTTGTCCGGTTTTGTATACAATTTCCCTCTGGCCACTTCCCGTTGCGTGGCCGGCCTATTCCCGGCTTCACACTTGAACAATAAAAGAGCGTGAGAGTGTAAAAGTCGCGTAACGGGGCATTTCCGACCTTTATATGGGCACCTTTCAGGCGCTGCCAGCTGCCCGTAGTAAATAGCTGACAGTAAAATGCTGTCTTCGGTTGCTGGTTGTTATTACTCATTAAACACCTTGGATACCTAACATTGAGTAGTTTTTAAAGTCAACTTTTGTACGAGTAAGGACTGATTCAAAACAGATTTACTTCATTCATTCATGTATTTATGTCAAGATCCTATTAATCCTAGTAATATTATAAATGCGAAAGTTTGGATGTTTGGATGTTTAGATTTTTAGATGTTTAGATATTTAAATGTTTAGATGTTTAGATGTTTTGATGTTTCGATGTTTGGATGTTTGTTACTCGATCACGCTTAAACGGCTCAACCGATTTGGATGACATTTTTGACGAAGACAGTTTATAGCCTGGTTTAAAATATAGGATAGTTTTTATCCCGGGTCCACGTAAACGTAGTCGCGAGCGGAAGCTAGTAAGGAATAAACCTAGGTTAAACTTCTTTTACGGAATCCGTTGATTGTAAAATCACCCGAAGGTATTAATTACATACTATTATACTTACACGGTATAATCCTTTAAAGTACTTATGTCTACTGATAATAAATACAAAGTTTCGTGTCCACCAAATACTTTCACATACGTAAGTATTACAATCCGCAAATCTGTTATTTCATATTTACTGGATAAATTGTATACCTTGATCGCAGATTAAGTTTTTTGAGAAGTAAGTACTCAAAGGAATTATGAACCGTTAAATCTCAAAGGGTTAATGGACACAGATTTTTGTCGGACATTTTAAGAATGAGGCTTACGATTCTTTACACAATTTATTTTAGGAGACTATGTATTTATGGCAATATTTCGTAGAATGTAAAAGAATAAAAAGATCACTTTAAATGCTTAATGAGCAATATTAAAATTACAGTCTAAACGATTAACTATAGAGAAAACCAGAATTCGGTATTGCAATGATGTAATATAAACAACCTCCTCCTTTTTTGAAGTCAGTTAAAAAGAGGTAGATGTGTTGTCTATACGAAATTCCGTGTTTAAAAATGGCTACCAAATCTGACAGCTAAGACACGTTTACACGTTTCTATTGACGACGCGATACTGAGGCAAGTTGGTGCAAATGACTCAATTTTATTGTGCCACTTTTGGAGCGCTTATAACCTGTCTACCTCTTTTTATATTACATCATTGGGTGTATGACTGACAATCAAATCAGCAGCTCTTTATGGAACGTCAAAAACGCTCTGTGAATATAAAGTTTGCAGCACAGACTACTTACCTTTTTTTCTCTCTTCACGTATTTAAAAGTCCTTAAAACAGCGAAAATAACGGAAGGCTTTATATTTTCTGAGAGTTTTTGTAAGTTTTGTTTGTTGGTGACGGAAATACAATAAATTTTCACTCTTGTCAAAATCAGATTACCTGGAACGGGGTATTTACTCGTATAACACTATTGCAGGCCACCTGAATTCGAAACCAGTTAGAGAGAGTTTAGGCTGATTGGTAGAATTTTCGATTCTATTTCATTTCGAACAAAGTTTCTGTTATCGTGTAATTATTTAGTAGTTTTGAGTTAGTAGCTAATAAAAGTTTCAAACTAACCTAAAAATCCTATATGGTTATGTTCGGTTACAGAAAGTTCGCATAAAAAATGGAATGGCAAATTTCACAAATCGGCGTGGGCCTACCTCGCCTTAAAGTATGCGGATAATAGCCCGTAATTGGTCCCGACGTTCAAGGTGACACCTGACTAGCTAAGGCTAGACCTTCATCAAACGCCATCCGATTAGGCCGGATTAACCGAACAAATGGAATGCGTAATTATGTGCGCCTAACTAATCGGTTTTAACTCGACACGCATAATCACTGCTTCGTTCACTGGGGGCTAAATCTGACACATAAGCTTTGCATTTCAATTTGATTCTAATGTGTTTTGCACGTTTGTTCTGACACGTTAGTTAGGAGCTTGTTGAAGCAAGCCCGAGTAACATATTTCAATTGCAATTGATACGCGAAATTCTTTGATTGACCCGGAGATTTAACGAAATCGGACAAAACGGGATCCCGGGACATCGGGATGTGGGATTGTGGTGACAGGTAACAAATTTCCGCTTTGCTGACAGTGAGTTTAGCCGGCTAATAAGCTAATGCATTGTTTACCAATGCGCTCCGATAACCATTTAGAATCGCGCATGGCTTGTTCAATTAATATATCCAAACAATTTTTTTGTATGTGATATAATAAATATTAGGGGACATTCTATCACAAATCGAACTAGGCCTATAGTAAGCTCAATAAAGCTTGTGTTATAGGTACTAGACGACGATATATATAGTTAGTTAGTTAGTTTTACTGGGCATTTTCCGCAAATCGACATCAAACGTGCCTATTTTGCGTGAAAGGATTGGACCGGTTTCCTCACGATGTTTTCCTTCACCGAAAAGCTAACGGTAAATATTTCGTACATACGATATATATAATAGAAATACTTAAATACATAGACAACATCCAAGACTCCGAAACAAATATTCATGCTCATCACACAAATATTTACCGGAATTTGAACCCAGGAGCTTCGTGTAGGCAGCGTCACTACCTACCCAAGGCTAACCGATCGTCATATATACTCGTAGTTACAAATATTTCCGAAAACTGTGAATTTTTAACTTCTTTTTTTTTCTAAAGATGATTATTATTATGATGATGATGATTTTGATTAAGTTAAATTATAACTAAGACTATTTTATATTATTATTATAGACATAGAGTATTTAATTACAAATTTGGGTATATAATTCTCTTGTACTCAAATTTTATTTAAGGACCTCTCTACGAGTAAAACCCTCCTCCGTTCTACTCCATATTTTTTTTGTTTTGGTCTTTTGATACTCAGTTTTCACCTGCTACCTTTTTTATTTCGTCTAGGCTCTTTTCCTGGTGGAATGGTTTAGAAAATCTCTGTATACACAGATACCTATATATAAGCCCAGATATCAGAGATTTAAAAGAGCTTATTTTTAACGAAAACGTGTTTTCAAATATCTATCGCTATTACAAATGGTCACTCACCTAACATTTTTACCATGCCAAAAATGGTTAAATGAAGACACTATAACCCTAACCCGTTTCTTCTTCTTCTGATTGATTAAAAAAACAATGCATTTTGATACCTACGGTTCTGGTCAAACAAGTCGATCATAATTAGGTATTTAACAAAGTTTCAATTAGGATATTTAAACCTCATAATTAAATTAAATCTATACATATAATAAAGCTGAAGAGGGTCGAAAGTCTGTACATGGAAGATAAACGAAAAAAAATTGGCTGGGGATACTTAGAATTGATAACAGAACACGTTCCAACAGTTTTTAGAATTTTTGTCTGTTTATCTGTTTATCTGTTTATCTGTTTGTCTGTTTATTTGTCAGAGTATCACGTGAAAACGGCTGAACGGATTTTGATGCAAACTTTACTAATCTGTCGAGAGAATCCCCGGATAGGTTTTAAGCTATAAAAATCTTAAAGATTAGGGTTCAAAGGGGGTAGAAAATGGGGTTGAACTTTGTATGGGAACTCCTTGAATGTACGAGCTACAGACTTGAAAATTGGTAACCATAAACTTGAATGGAAAGTAAAAACGACCCCATTCAAACTTTTAGCAATGTAAAACGTGAAAAATATGGGATGAAAATAGGTTCTGAGGCGACTAGAAAGTATATAATGTTGCAAGAGCGGGGTTATAACAATATCATTACCATGGTAACATGTCGTCAAGATATTCAAAAATTCATCGTGTTCTTACAACTGATAGTTAGTCCAGTGGTTTCACCCATAGCTTACGGAGTCGGTGTCCCCGAGTTCAAACCCAGCAGCATGCACTTTTTGTAGTTTTAATTTTTGTGTCTGCGTTTTTGAAAATGTATATTTTGAAAAGGTATATTTTCAAAAACGCAGAGAAACTTAGTGAATAGAGGATTTTGATGCAACTTTTACTTAATCAGTCGAGAAAATCCCTGGCCAGGTCATAGGCTGTAAAAATGATAAAAATTAGTTCAAAGGGGGTAAAAAATGGGGCAAAACTTTGTATGGGAACTCCTCAAATCCATGAGTTTTAGACTTGAAAATTGATAAACATACACTTGACTGAAAAGTAAAAAGAACTCCATTCAAACATTATCTATATCTATATACATATAATAAAGCTGAAGAGGGTCGAAACTCTGTACATGGAAGATAAACGAAAAATAATTGGCTGGGGATAATTAGAATTGATAACAGAACACGTTCCAACAGTTTTTAGAATTTTTGTCTGTTTATCTGTTTATCTGTTTGTCTGTTTATTTGTCCGAGCATCACGTGAAAACGGCTGAACGGATATTGATGCAAACTTTACTTATCTATCGAAAGAATCGCCGGATAGGTTTTAAGCTATAAAAATCTTAAAGATTAGGGTTCAAAGGGGGTAGAAAATGGGGTTGAACTTTGTATGGGAACTCCTTGAATGTACGAGCTACAGACTTGAAAATTGGTAACCATAAACTTGACTGGAAAGTAAAAACGACCCCATTCAAACATTTAGCAATGTATAGATAAAACGTGAAAAATATGGGATGAAAATAGGTTCTGAGGCGACTAGAAACTACATAATGTTGCAAGAGCGGGGTTATAACAGTATCATTACCATGGTAACATGTCGTCAATATATTCGAAAATTCATCGTGTTCTTACAACTGATAGTTAGTCCAGTGGCTTGACCCATAGCTTACGGAGTCGGCGTCCCCGAGTTCAAACCCAGCAGCATGCACTTTTTGTAGTTTAAATTTTTTTGTGTCTGCGTTTTTGAAAAGGTATATTTTTCAAAAAACGCAAAGAAGCTTAGTGAATAGAGGATTTTGATTCAACTTTTACTTAATCAGTCGAGAAAATCCCTGGCCAGGTCATAGGCTGTAAAAATGATAAAAATTAGTTCAAAGGGGGATAAAAATTGGGCAAAACTTTGTATGGGAACTCCTCAAATCCATGAGCTTTAGACTTGAAAATTGATAAACATACACTTGACTGGAAAGTAAAAAGAACTCCATTCAAACATTATAAAAAAATATCGATAAAACGTGAAAAACCACGGGATGAAAATGAGTGCTAGATGGCTAAAGACTATCTATAATAACCAAAAATGTTTGATATTTCAACCGATAGTAGCTGTTAGACATTAGAAACCTAATTATTTTGGAAACTCAGTCGATCACAACGTCGCTGTTAATATTGAAATCCAGCAACCTTGATCTTCGTCTTCCTATATAATTGGTATGAATTCAGAGGTCATCTAAAGATGTATGATAGGTTGAGTTTAATACTTACGTCGAATTAGCATAGTTCACCAACGTCAAGAGACGTGGGTATAAAATTTGGACACAACGGCATTCCGCGGAGAAATTAAGTAGGTACCATTTTTAGGGTTCCGTAGCCAAAATGGCAAAAACGGAACCCTTATAGTTTCGTCATGTCCGTCTGTCCGTCTGTCCGTCTGTCCGTCTGTCCGTCTGTCCGTATGTCACAGGCATTTTACTCGAAAACTATAAGGTGTATTTGAATAAAATTTTGAGGATAGGTGTATTTTGTTAGCCGCTACATAGTTTTGTAATTAAAATGACAAAAAAATTATTTTTTCGGGGTGCACTCCATACATAAAACTAAATGTCAAAAAAAAAAAATTCATTGTGACCCCCCGTGTGGCACATCAATCGATAGGCCTTTGAAAATAAATATAAGGTTTCTTAGCATTTTTTTTGATTAAGTGAATAGGGTCGGAGATAATCGCCCCGAAAGTCACTAAAATTCTGTCCCCCCCCCTCTAATTTTTGAACGGTGTATTTTAAAAATATGGAAAAATTCATGGACATAGGGCATATTAATTTCATTCACCGAAAATTGTTTTGAACAAGATCGGTTCAGAGGTTTTCGAGATATTGCTGAAAAACTGCCTTCCTCAAAGAAAAGGACGTAAGTGCCGTGAAATTTCTGTGACGATACGACCTTTTTAATAGGCACGGAACCCTTCGTTTTGCGTGGTCCGACACGCACTTGGCCGGTTTTTTATGTATAAAACTTCAGCGTTTGTGACATTCAGAAATATTATTATGAACACTCGGGTATAGTGAGCGTCCGCATGAGCTAGCTCTCGGGCCTTCGGCCCTCGGGCTCGCATAGAAGCGATGTATTGGGCCTTTCATTCATACGAAAAGCTCGGCCTTCGGGCTCGCTTGCCTCGCCACTCACCTTCGGGACTTTGGAACTCAGATTTCGCTTTCAAGACACTTGGAGATAGTGTGCGTCAGTCCTCGGGCTCGCATAGGAAGCGCTCTCTAAAACGGTTCTTTGGGCCTATCATTCCAACGAAAAGCTCGGCCTTTGGTCTCGCTTGCCTCGCTGCTCTTCTTCTGACTTCTCTCGCTCGGGACTTTGGTCTCCGGTTTCGCTTGCAAGACACCTGGGTTTAGTTAGTGTTCGTGAAGGCTCGCCCTCGGGCCTTCGGCCCTCGGGCTCGCATAGAGAGCGCTCTCTGAAGGGTTGGTTTGGTTGGGCCTTTCATTCATACGAAAAGCTCGGCCTTCGGGCTCGCTTGCCTCACCCCTCAACTTTGGGACTTAAGGCTCATGTTTCGCTTGCAAGACACCTGTGGATAGTAAGTATCCATGGAGTCTCGCCCTCGGGCCTTCGATGCTCTGGCTCGCATATGGAGCGCTATCTATAAGGGTACGTTGGGCCTTTCATTCCTACGAAAAGCTCAGCCTTCGGCCTCGCTTGCCCCCCCGTTTATCTTCAGGACTTTGGCTCTCAGGGGTAGTTTGACAAGACACCCGGAGATATGGAGTATCTTTGGGGTCTCGCCCTCGGTCCATTTGTTTCAATTATGAAATTTTATATTTAAATTCCGGTTTTGGTAATTTTTCTTCTACTTAGGTACTTCGTTTGCAATAAAGATTAAGTAAATCAATATAACTAAATATTATTGACGACAAAGTTTATGAGGATTTGAACTGTTACACGCATACTTTATAGAAATGAAATCGTAATAATCTAATTTATCAGTGTAGTAGGTATCGTATGGTGAAACATAAGAATATCATGTCATCCATAATTTATACGCGTACGAAGTCGCGGGCAGAAGCTAGTAATTCAATAAAGTTATAATTATTACTATGAGTACCTAAGTATGACGGTGTATTTTTGACAGTAATAGTAGGTACTAACTATAAAAAAGGATTTTATTTGATTTTAGTAGGTACCTATAGGTAAAAATTACCTACTTTAATAATGTATTGGATTATTAAGAAGCGTCAACTGAAAATCCTATTCTATTAAACGAGCAATATATTTTGTAGATATATATTATATTTGAAATCAGGTTCTCGGAAACGGCTATAACGATTTCGATGTTACTTGCAATATAGAGTTTACGTGGCCGAAAAATCGATCTAGCTAGGTCTATATCGGGGAAGATTCGTTTACTCTCTGAAAGACACGATAAACTTCGAGCCGAGCTCGGTCGCATTTGCTAGTTCAAGCGACAGAGAGGGAGATACACGAACGAAGTTCGTTTTCGTTTCGCGGTAGCCCCTCAGGAACTAATCACCTGAAAGTACCAATACGTCAGTATATCCTTTTACAGGTTGTAGTTAGGTACATCGCAGTAAAGATTGTCACAGTAATAACAACCTCAGAAAATCAGAATCACTACTTACGATACCCCGTTACCGTTTGCTAATTACACTAAAGTTAGCATTGTGCCCTGTTACACTCGATACATAATTCTGATTTTGCCCTACGACTCCTAATCATGCAACATTTAATTTACTGTTTCATCGCTTCGTTCTGTCTCTCGTTTACGCGAATGTGAAACAGAGCCAGGGAGAGTAAGTCAGAGAGGGATGTGCCTAAAGGGTTCCGTGTTGCGAGTCTGTAGGGAAACGACGAACGGCTGTAGTCAACTCACAATTAACTCCGACATGTTTCAATTTCCACTCTCAACTTAACACAAAACCCCTTAATTAATGCTGATGTTGCTTACTGAGGAAGCTCATGTGTCTCGGAACGAATCGTATAGAACCCGACAGTTAGGTTTTTAGAACTAACTTGTATTTGAGACAAAATTTATAATTAAATAATTATTAAAAAACAAACAAAAAACATAGATTTTTTAATATTTATCATCTAATGAGCACGAATATTTACTCTCGAGTCTTGGCTGTCTGCTATGTACGTATTTTTTAACGTCGTCGTAATTTTTTAACGTATACACTTTGCTTAGTTTAGGACTACATCGATTTGTGTAAGATTGTCTCTGCTAATATTTATTTACTTGTTCAATCACAAATAATCTGTACGTTTGGAGCAAACTGTTATTGTTTATTTTATGTTTATTTGGTCATCGAATAGACGACTATTTATCAAATCTGATGCTACTTGAAAACTAAAAGCAAAAACCAATCCGCCGCTAATAATGAAATGTCTACCAATTTTTTTTTGTACGTACAGCATAAATAAATTTTCCAATTTTTATACTCAGAAGCGACGGTTCAAACGGACTACATAAAAATAACGAATAAAATTTGTGGCTTTCTGAAACACACGCATGTTTTGGTGACATTCATTTATATGTGCCAGCCAGGAGATAAATTTATTTTCAACATTAACATTGTATTAATGTGAAGTATTCACCCCTTTGTAATTTTAAAATGAACCAGCTTTCACCCGCGACTTCGTCTGCGTGAACCCAGGATAAAAACTTATATTTTAATCCAGGCTATAAACTATCTTCTTGCAAAATTTCGTTCAAATCGGTTGAGCCGTTTAAGCGTGATTGAGTAACAAACATTCAAACATCTAAACATCCAAACTTTCGCATTTATAATTATTTTATATGATGTGAAATAAATAAATAAAAACAAAATAAAAATCATTTATAATGAATACTGAAATGGACTATTTATCCAATAGTTACTTCATCTTGAAGCACGAGCTACATAGCATAGATAAAAACGAAAAATATTTGTCCATAAAAAAATGTAGCGGTAGCCTTGTTTCTTGCGAAGGGTTTTTAAATTATGACAAACTCAACCGGCGCTGGAGGAGGCCTATGTTACTCCTCGCTGACACGCGGTGCAGATACGTGGTGTTTCAAGTGTTAAGCGGGAGCGGATCTGAACAAGCACTTTTATTCGAATTTGTAAATAAAATGTGGAAGCGCGTGGCGCATGACCAGTTTTTGTGGCACTCTTTGGGGCCTATGTCCGGCAATGGACGTTTTTTGGCTGATATGATGATGATGAAATAAAATGTGGAGTTGTCAGGATTCGATCTCATCCCTATGCTTTTACGCCGTGAATTGTTGCATTAGTATTAAGGCCACCAAAGTCCCTTTTTTCCAAGTCTGACTATTAACTTGATTGCTTAATGAAGTGCCCTGTGGCACTCTTAATAACAAGACACATCATTTCGTATGTTGTACATATGATTGTTGATATGTTTTCTATGTTAACTCTCCTAAGCAGAACTGTACTATGAATAATATGAAAATGAGGCATCTAACTTTAAAATAACAATGAAGTTCGAGAAATAAAGCACTACTAGGAAATAGCACCAAAGTAAACTATTATCGTTCTATGCTAAGGATTTTTTGCAAAAAAGGGAGAAAACTGTCTTAATTTTTTTTTTCCTATAAGCCCATAAACGTCCCACTGTTGGGCACAAGCCTCCTCTCATGCATGAGAGGAAAGTTACCTACTTAATAAGTGATAACTATCTCTATTCTGTATTTCTTAATATTTATTAGAGGCTATCTAAAATTTAATTTATTTGGGTTGATATCAACATTCCTATTCTAATTCCGTTTATATTTTAGACCAGCCCCGAAGGTCGCAAGGGGCGAGGGCGAAGGCTGAGGTTAATCCCGCGTCCCCTCGCGGGGCTGGACGCAATTAACTCTCGACATGTTTCAATTTACACTCGCAAATACTCGCTGCCTATTGTGCTGTATAACTGCCATGCATCGCGTTAACGTTCCAATTTTGTAGACTATAAAATTAAAGAGCGAATCCTGTCGTGGATCGTACAGTTGAAAAATAAGGTCATCTTTTCTGCGGTCAGTAGTTAACGGCTTGCAAAGTTACGTTTTTATCACATAATACACGGGCACGCCGTTATACAAATTATGTGTGTAATCAAAAATTTAGATTTAGAACCCCTTAATTTTCTTTGATATCTGCATGAAAGAGGCGAACCTATATCTGTGAATACACCGTTAAACTATGTAAAAAAAAATTAGATGCAGAAATACCATTGTTTTATTACACCGTTGTTATAAAGATCAAATAAAAATTGAAAAGCATTTACTACCAGATCTGTCGATCGTCGAGGTCGATCACGTAACGCATTTTACGCGCGTCAGGTAGACTTAAATGTCAATTTTTATATGGAAAAATGACAGTTGGATCTACCTTCGACGCGAGTTCGAAACGTTACATGATTACCCCCCTGGCCGCAAATCGAGCCCGGCGTTTTGAATTTACTGGACCAACGCGTGACGATTCGATTCCCAAATTGTTCTTCCAGTGAACATGTTTAAATTTTAGTTTTGTTACACGTGTAACTTTTAATTATACTTTATGTTTTTGTCAACAGGTCAACTTCAACGTTCACCTTACCTACTAGCAGAAATGGATTGAGAAGAAAAGCAGCCTGGCGATTTTTCGTACAAAAACTTCGATTTAGCTCCAGCCCTGATCTCGGCCAAAACTGCACCATAATAATTAAATTTTTGTCGGTCCATCTTTTGCTCTTTTTGAATTTTGCACACTAGTCGTCTATAAGCGGTAGTAAAATATTTTCGTTAAACCGATGGTACCTTCTTCGTTAAAGGCAAACAAACGCAGTGGACGAGAGCGTATGAAATTATATTACGATAGTATAAGGTAAACGTCCGAGTGCTCGACGCTGTACTAGTATATGGCATGGGCACTCTATGTCAAAGCAATATGGGTTAAATTCGAACTAAGAGGATTTTGCTTCATTCGAATTTAAGCCATGTCACTTTGACATAGAGTGCCTATGCCATATACTATAGTACAGCGTCGAGCACTCGGACGGTTACCTTAATACTAGTTCTCATCGCTAGGAACTTTGTCGATGTTCAAACGGATCAACTTTATGTTATGTAGAGACGAGTACTCGTACATATAGACGAGAGGTCAAATTGTAGATATTACGTATTATTTATTCTTTCGAGATGGCGGTCAAAATTACGTATTTCGCAGAGTTAGATTTCATTTTCCAGGACTTTATTATGTCAAACAGATACAAAACAAAGAACTAAAGTCTAAAAAATCAAACCCCGTCTTTGTGGGAATTAGTACCTATGACCTATCACCTATTATTACAAGCTTTGTATGAACTTGACCTGTTCGTAAGTAAATGTATCTACTCGTAGTACTTATGTATGTAATAAGTAAGTCGTCCGTCAAAATTTGCAATCCATTTTTCAGTCACTTGCCGTTATCCCATTCAGCTGAAATGTTGGGTTTAAGTATAGTTTGGATGACAATTCAATATTATGGTAGTATCGTCCTGATCTGATGACGGAGACAGAAGGCCATGGGAATTCAGTCCTTTTTTTTTTCTTGCGCTGCGTCCCTTAAGTTCCTGCAGTCACAAAAATCAATATGCCGTTTTATAGGTAGGTACTAACGTCCATGCAAACTACTATTTTTTCACTAGGATTATCACATCCGAAGCTTAAGCTGGCGCAGCTTTTAGTTACAATGGCAAACATATTGACACATTTCACTGCATGTAAAGTCGACATTTTTTATTATTTTCCTTACAAAAATTATAACGATGTGAGTTGTGTTGTGACTATATTAATAGAAAATAAATATATGTACATATTTGTATGTAGTCATAACTGCTTAATTTCTTACAATAAAAATATATACCTACACGATAATTTATTAAATAAGTGCTTTGTGTATTTCGTTCCTTTCAAGTCAAACCCGTGGTTTGTTCCCAATTCTACAGATTCCCAATTCTACACATTCCCAATTCTATGGATTCCCAATTCTACAGATTTCCAGTTCTACATATTTCTGATTCTACAGACTCCCAATTCTAGTCTAACCATCGCAAAATATAGACACATACAAGTGTGATCATGTGATTAGAATTAGAACATTTATAAAAATCAGAGCTTGTACCTTTTTTCCGAAGAGATAAAACCTATTTCTCTAGATTGTAGAATCTGTAGACATGAAAATCTGTAGAATTGGGAATCTGTAGACATGAGAATCTGTAGAATTGAGAATCTGTAGACATGAGAATCTGTAGAATTGGGAATCTGTAGACATGAGAATCTGTAGACATGGGCCCAAAGGAAACCCGTGACTAACCACGGCCACGGAATTATTTACATGCATTGACTTAACAGATTCGTAACAAAGAAATCTATAGGTACCTACTATAACATCATAAAAAGTAATAATCTGTAAGACAGTAGCTTCGTAAGTTTGTATGAATTGCCGTAACCACTATACAATGCAATGGACTTTCTGGATGAGCATATTTTAAAAAAGTTGCCTATGTCCACTTGAAACAATTTATATTTTAATATTTTACAACAACGAAGCAAACCAAAGCAAAAGCACTAAACATTTATCCTTTCGGTAACCCTCATTTTGAAAAGTAGACTTCAGATTATTTTGCATCTTACATTATTTTAGATCCAAAATAATTTATTTCTCATTTTCCTTAGATCCAAACCTACATTGCAAGGTAAGGTTAACAAAATGCACGCCAACATTGTTAACATTCAAAACAGCTGGAAATAAAATTGTGCTGGAAATACCGAGAAAAACTAAATAATTTGAAGTGTGATATCATTTACCTACATGTTTACATTCCGCTAGAACATAGTTACCGCCCAAACAGAATACAAATTTCTTTAAATAGTAACACTCTTTACAATACCCTAAAAATAAATAATTTATTAATAAACAAAGAAAGATACATAATACATTATAACAATATAATTACTTAACTAAATACACTACAATTAATTAACCCTAATTGAGAATACCCTATTATCCTTTAATAGAAGTTAAAAACAATTGAAAATTACCGCAGCAAAGGGCTAAGATAATTGCTGTTTGTAGGTATACGCTAGTGGAGCGTTCATTACCGTGGGAAAAGCTTTTCCGCGAGATAACGGAAGGTAATCTTGAGAAAAATAATGTTGTTTTCATTTCAAATGTTTATGTTTATATTTTCTTTACTTATTTTAATTCTTTGATTAGGTTTTTATAATTATAATATTAAGTAAAATATAAAACTATACATACAAAATATAAAATCATTATAAAAACCTAACCTAGGGTACCGCCGGCAGCGGGGCGAGGCCTAAACGACCGGTGGTCAGGGTGACAGAGAGAGGAACCTTCTGACTATCCGCACCGTGTCCAGAAGTACCGCCTTCTGTATCTGACCCTTGGCCCAGACATCTAGCGAGAGACTCTTAAGGTGACGGTCGAGACTCTTCGCTATTAAACCGTTATTATTACTATGTTTCTCTGATTTAAATTCACGGGGCGAATCCCGGTCATTTGGAAGGCGTGCGTGGGGATATAGATCCAACACGTAGAGTCCCTTTAGAGACGAAGTTTAATGTCATGATGCTAGAACCCATTTACGGGTACATCGGTAGATACCCGTGAACCGGTCCCAGCAGACGTTGGAGCTATTGTGGGAAATGGAATAGAGAACTGGATCTATATTGATGAGATTTGGGTCGACAATAAAATAGGGCTATTGCGAAGAGTTCCGGACAGCTGCCATAACAATGTTATTCGCAAAGTTATCGAGGCAGGCGGTGACTAGCCGCTCATTAGATGGGCGCCCGAAAATGCCGTCATAAAGACGGCCAGGAGCAACACACAATGAGCGGCTCAGGGGTGTCGAGGGTGGTGCTGCGCTTTCTCCGAAGTTCTCGCGGCGTTATGCCCTTTAACACTTCCACCCCTGGAGCATATAGCTCTGACGACTCCTCTCTGGACGGCCAATGAAGGCAAGCCAGAGCTGAGAGTCCTGCGGGCCCCCTTGGGGTTCCACTCCGACCGACGAAGACACGTCGGAGACGGAGGCCCTGACCGACTCTCGGGAGCACTCGGGTCCGTGGGGTCGTTACTCCCTAACAGCTCGCCACAAGCTGCCCTGCGGGCTTATTAGTATTATTATTATTTTATTTTACTAGGGGCTAAGTTTACTGCGCACATCAAAATGCTAAGGACATTTTTTTATAAAAAGCAATCCCTTAGAGGATTAATAAACTTTTATAACATGTGTACCTACATATACTAATCTGCTGGCGTAAGGTAAAAAGATGAATCTGTTTTTTTTTCAAAATTGAGTTACATACTTATATATTCAGAATCAGTAAAAAAAGGCGCATCTACTAGAATTTTTAATTTCACTTAAAAACGATTAGAAGTCTACTTTATCGACTAGCAAATAGGACATATCTGAGAGATACCGCGTATAATATACTAGCTTTTTCGCGGCTTCGTCCGCGTAATAAAAGTAATTTTAATCGTCTACAAAAAAGGTGCATCTCAGTTTGACCCATATGTTCCAATTGCATTGCATTTCATTTTCAATGCCATTTTCGTAATTAACGTCCCAATAAACCATAAAAACGACACCCATATTGATATTTAGAGATTTCAACCTCATCGCAAACCCAACAGGGGAGATGGTATTTTAAGTCCGCCACGTTGGATTTTAAAATCGTTGTTGTTTTCGTAATCAGTGACCACCGACCCGATAAGCCATAGAAATAATACCCATGTTGATTTTCAGACATTGTCACCACATTTTAGGGGTTGAATTCTCAAAAAAAACCTGAAACACGTATTTACTCATTTATCGTTAGGAATACTGTTGTGAAGTTTCGAATGAAATAGTCTAACTAATCTTGTTTCCCCATACAATATTTGGATCCCCATTCCACCAGCTTAGGGGTGAATTTTGAAAAATCCTTTCTTAGTGCATCCCTAGACCTTATAAGGAACCTACTTGCCAAATTTGGAATCTCTAGATCCAGGAGGTTTGGGCTGTTCGGTGATATGTCAGTCAGTCAGTCAGCCAGTTTCTTCATTTGTATAATTATCGGCTCTACATAGACTCTACATATCGACGCTACATAGACTACATACCGACTATACATATCGACTACCTATCGACTCTACATATCAACTCTACAAATCGACTCTACATATCGACTCTACATATCGACTCTAATTATCGACTACATATCGACTCTACATATCGACTCTACATATTAACTCTAATTTCGTAATAACGTCCATAAAAACCATAAAAACGACACCCATATTAATATTTAGACATTTCAACCCCAGCTCACCTCAACAGGAGAGATGGTATTTCACGTCCGCAACGTTGGATTTGAAAAATAAACCATAGAAACGATAGAACATGTCGATTTTCAGACTTTGTCACCACATTCCCCCCTTTTAGGGGTTGAATTTTCAAATAACCTAAAACACATCTTTACTCATTTAGGAATACTGTTGTGAAGTTACGAATGAAATATTCTAACTAATCTTGTTTCCCGATACAAACTTTGGATCCCCATTTCACCCCTTAGGAATTTTATTTTGAAAAATCCTTTCTTAGATCACCCTTAGACCTTATATGGAACCTACGTGCCAAATTTGGAATCTCTAGAACCAGAACTCCCAAAATACCATAAAACGACACCCATATTGATATTTTGGACATTTCAACCCCATCGCATCCCAACAGGGGAGATGGTATTTCACTTCCGCCATGTTGGATTTTAAAATCGTTGTTTTTTTCGTAATTCGCGACCCGATAAACCATAGAAACGACACCCATGTCGATTTTCAGACCCTGTGACCATATTCCCCCTTTTAGGGGTTGAATTTTCAAATAACCCGAAACACGTGTTTACTCATTTGTCATTAGGAATACTGTTGTGAAGTTTCAAATGAAATAGTCTAACTAATCTGGTTTCCCCATACAAACCTTGGACCCCCATTGCACCCCTTAGGGGTTGAATTTTGAAAAATCCTTTCTTAGTGTACCCCTAGACCTTATAAGGAACCTACGTGCCAAATTTGGAATCTCTAGAAACAGAACTCCCAAAATACCATAAAAACGACACCCATATTGATATTTTGGACATTTAAACCCCATCGCATCCCAACAGGGGAGATGGTATTACACGTCCGCCATGTTGGATTTGAAAATCGTTGTTGTTTTCGTAATCAGCTACCCGATAAACCATGGAAACGACACCCACATCGCTTTTCAGACTTTGTGACCACATTCCCCCCTTTTAAGGATTGAATTTTCAAAAAACCTGAAACACGTGTTTACTCATTTATCGTTAGGAATACTCCTGTGAAGTTTCGAATAACATAGTCTAAGTAATCTTGTTTCTCCATACAAACTTTGGACCCCCATTTCACCCCCTTAGGGGTAGAATTTTGAAAAATCCTTTCTTAGTGCACCCCTACACCTTATAAGGAACCTACGTGCCAAATTTGGAATCTCTAGAACCAGCGGTTTGGGCTGTGCGTTGATAGATCAGTCAGTCAGTCAGTCAGTCAGTCAGTTTCTTCTTTTATATATTTAGATATATTAATTTAAAAACGCATTTCTGTTATAAATACTACTATGAAAAGATACGTCTAAGTAAATGTGTTTTATTTATTTACAAAATATGTGCAGAATCATAAAATAAAATGGCGTATCTTCTACATCGAAATAAGAAGAAAAGTCGGCTGTGACGTAGATATACCCCTCTGTGTTAGTTTTTCAACGGTTAAATCAGATGCAAGTGCCAGTAGCGTCTAGTATAGCTAGATTAGCTATTGCATGCATGCATATTGGGCGTAATTTTGTTAAAATTAATCGATATTAAATCTACAAATGTCCTTGTTAGTTAATTTTAACCTGTTTTCATATATTCTTTAACTAGAAAAGACGTTTCATAAATTACTACCTACGTTAAAAAAACGTACCGAGCCAGAAATGTCTTTTCATTGCAGTACCTACCAAGTATTTGATTGTTACTTTTTTTTACTTAGAAAAAAAGGAACATTTAATTTTTTATAGACTATACTAAATAAACTTGATGTTCGTATGAACATTCCGATAAAACAAACCTTACTACACAATTAAAAAACAATGACATTTCTTGTTTTCTTACAAGCAGCTAATATTTTTATTTTAATGAGTACAAAACATTTTTTTTCTCTATTTACAAGTTACTGTAAATAGAGAAAAATCCTTATTCCTTATCACGGCAGTAATTTATAAATGATTAAAGTTGATGCGATGTGATTATTGATGATCTTAAACGTTATACCGGACCTTCTAATAAGCCACTAATTAAAATATACGAGACGCCAAGTTCATGGAACGAAGTGGTATTACGAATTTCACCACCATAATTCCGTGTTACATTAATTTGCTGCTCTGCTCTGTAGCTAAACTGCAGCAGTAATGCAGTACGGGCCCCTTTAAAGCCGGTAATGGAGTCAATTAGAGCTTGCGAATCCCACTAGTCAAAAGTTAAAAGAAATGAGTATACATTGCTGAACGAAGCGTACGTATTAAAATATTTTTAATATATTTTTTTATATACAGTGTAGGGACGCTAGACAGTGTAGACGCCGCGGGACGGCTAGATAGGATTGAAATAATACGACACGAGTACACACAAGAATATTTTCACTTTATTTCACATGTTTTTGTTTATTCCGGCAAATGCTCCATACCTTTATACGATTGGGACCTCCCAGCGGTCAAGTTTTTATGAAGATAGTTTTCCTTTAGAAGTTGGTTTATTTTGCTTATTTTAAATAGCAAAAATATCTGCTAGTGATGTTCGCAACTGTTGGTATCTGATGCTTAAATGTGACTTACATTTTTATAGCATTATTTGATGAGCATAATTTTATCCTCAAAATTTTATTCAAATACACCTTATAGTTATCGAGTAAAATGCCTGTGACATACTGACAGACGGACAGACGGACATGACGAAACTATAAGAGTTCCGTTTTTGCCATTTTGGCTACGGAACCCTAAATTTCGGAAAATTACTTATTTCTCGCAGTCGGATAAAAACGATCCTAGAATAATAATGTACCTATAATAGTATTTTATGCAACAGTTATATAATATGGGTTCTTAAAATTCGAGAGTCGCTGTAACAAAACGAGCTTTAGCGAGTTTTGTTAATAAAGACTCGAGAATTTTAAGACCTAATTATATAACGTTGCATACAGTACTTTTTCTACGACAGCTAGAACCAACTTATACTTTTAGTTATAAATAAATAAAAATAGAGACATGTAAAAACAAACATTTTATTTATGGTAATGAATATGAAGGCTTTGAATGGTGTTTTTTGTTATGATTATTGGCGCGTTGTTTTGTTTTAAGATCTGGGACATATTTATTTCATTTTGTAGAAAGTCCGGAGCGGTTGGCATTGGAGATGGATCAAATTCAGTTACAACCTCAAAAGTTAAATAAATTGCGTTACCAATGAACCTAACTGACAATTGAAAATAATTAAATTCCCGCGCTTTATGTTTTTTTATTACCATAGACAACAATACTGTTTAAGTAGATGTATTTTTCAAACATAAAAATCTTTTGGAAAAATAATATTCTTATTTCATATCTGTAATTTACGTAATAATAAACGAGTCTTTATTGTAAATATGGCAGTTACAGTAATAATAAGTTCATTTACATAAACTTTTGTCATGGATGCGGTCATGGAAACATAAATTTAAATAAAACACTTTCGCGCTGGCCACTTTAACGCAAATTAAAAAAAATACCAGTTGGCTTATAATTTATTATAATATCCGTCGGAGCATTATAATGTAATTCATAGATCATAGATTTAAGTGGAATCACGAAAAGTGTATATTTTTAATATTGATGTTAGCCTTTTAATTGTCAAATTACAGTGCTGGAGTAGAAAAAAATGTTTTATGTTTTTCCGTTCATCGGAAGCTGGGATCCTTCGTGACAGAACAATGTCTAAAATGTTATTGGTTAATAATAATTTTTAAATTCAGAGATTTATTATAAGTGTAGATAATGTGTCCAATCGATATGACAGCCACTTCAAGACAAGTAATATCATTGTTAAATGTCGCAAAGCATTCCGGATTTATGACCCGTCATAGCATGTGCAAGACAACTGTAATTTAAGTACGAGTAGGTACCTACGTACTACAAATCATAATCAGGAGCCGTAGCATAGTTGGCCTTATCACGCGACAAGTGACAAGATAAGATTGTCGTCTCGTTCTATCGAACGGTGTCAGCCAGTGACGCACGCTCTATCCTATCACCTATCGCGTGACAAGGCCAACCATGCTACGGGGCCAGGACTGAATTACAATTGATTTTACAGGATAACTTGCATTGCTTGCATTTAATTTTAAGTAGTTCCTACCGTTACCCTACTGACTGCAGAATTATCAAAATAACTATATTTGGATGGCGTTACGCAAATACACATAATATTACAGTTTTTTTATTCAGCGCACAAGCGAAATCTGATCGGGCCGCTATTCTCAGGTTTTCTTCGCCAAAATGAGGGAAGCCACGCGAAATTACTTTCGCGTAGAGCGAGCGTTGCCTACTTGTCCGCCTTTGCTGCCTTTATAATGTGCCTGATATATGGCTCCATGTGTGCATTGTGATCCTGCCACGTACGCCATAATATACCCAATTTAATATAATATATCGCTGCGGAAAGCGATATTTTGTTTATTTATTTATTGGGACGTGTTGCAGGTTTCATGGAAATTATCTATTTTTGTAATCCGTATCGGTCGTTGGCATTTTGAATTAGATTTCTAGAACACTAGTAAACTAAGCACACACAGCAAACATGTAAGACGCAGTGTTTATTGTTTGTGTGTAAGTAAATCGTATGGCCAATACAAACGTACGTATTAGCAAACCTAATGGCAGTCCTAACGGAATACGACCATATCAATGCACATAGGCAAATAAACCAGGAAAATTGGTATTCGAGAACATTTTTACAGCCAGTATTCCACTAAGTAGTTTAAAAACCATCCAATGCTGAGCGTTACATTACAAATTATCATGCTGTTTTTCTTGTCGATATTAAGATATCCAACCCTCACCTGTGGCTTAAAATAACTATTCTCCCAGCTAACCATTTCAAAGTCAAAGTCAAAGTCAAAGTGATTTATTCTTCAATTTAGGCATATTACATGCACCTATGAATGTCGATAAACTACCACCGGTTCGGAAAGTAAACCTCTGCCTCGAGAAGAACCGGCGTAAAAAACTCGGCGAGGTGTCATTTTTTCAAAACGGTATACAATATATCATATCAGTATCAAAGTATTATACAATTTTAAAATTACATTGCTACAGTGGAAAGCCTATTTATTTTACGACAGGTTTCTAGTGCAGGATTTTATCGCTGCCAAATATCCCTATCCATGATGTAGTCGTTTATCTTATAATATGCTTTTGAAATAAGTGTCCGTTTTACGACAGATTTGAATTTAGAGTCAGTAAGTTCGGTAATGTGTTTTGGAATTCATTTGATTGTGTTAGTTTTTGATGTATTTTTCTGGCTGTAAGTAGGCTAATCAGAAGATAATTCATAGGTAGGTTGTTGATATTAAAAAGAAGTCGCTCCCGTTATTTATTTCCTAGCCACAAAATTCTCATTATGGCAAAAACTAGCGAACTCTACACCTGTGTGGTCATTCCTATAAATAATCTTAAATACTGAAAACAGGAGGAAAATTGAACACTGGCGTTGTGTTTCAGTCCGTGAAGGACTTTTAGGTCAATTGTCAAGTTTACCAAACTAGATCCAGAACCAGTCATAAAACAATCGATATCGATTTCTAATAGAAGTTTTCATATTAATCATAACAACAAAGGATAAATGTTTAAAAACTGTAGTCGTTGTGTGCCCCGGCAATTAATCCGCAAATACTATAGTATTTTTTCTACTCCAGCACTGTAATTTGACAATTAAAAGGCTAACATCAATATTAAAAATATACACTTTTCGTGATTCCACTTAAATCTATGATCTATGAATTACATTATAATGCTCCGACGGATATTATAATAAATTATAAGCCAACTGGTATTTTTTTTTAATTTGCGTTAAAGTGGCCAGCGCCTACAGACCATGTGCCAGCGCGAAAGTGTTTTATTTAAATTTATGTTTCCATGACCGCATCCATGACAAAAGTTTATGTAAATGAACTTATTGTTACTGTAACTGCCATATTTACAATAAAGACTCGTTTATTATTACGTAAATTACAGATATGAAATAAGAATATTATTTTTCCAAAAGATTTTTATGTTTGAAAAATACATCTACTTAAACAGTATTGTTGTCTATGGTAATAAAAAAAACATAAAGCGCGGGAATTGAATTATTTTCAATTGTCAGTTAGGTTCATTGGTAACGCAATTTATTTAACTTTTGAGGTTGTAACTGAATTTGATCCATCTCCAATGCCAACCGCTCCGGACTTTCTACAAAATGAAATAAATATGTCCCAGATCTTAAAACAAAACAACGCGCCAATAATCATAACAAAAAACACCATTCAAAGCCTTCATATTCATTACCATAAATAAAATGTTTGTTTTTACATGTCTGTATTTTTATTTATTTATAACTAAAAGTATAAGTTGGTTCTAGCTGTCGTAGAAAAAGTACTGTATGCAACGTTATATAATTAGGTCTTAAAATTCTCGAGTCTTTATTAACAAAACTCGCTAAAGCTCGTTTTGTTACAGCGACTCTCGAATTTTAAGAACCCATATTATATAACTGTTGCATAAAATACTATTATGCAACTGTTGTATACAACCTTCTTATAAGAAGAGGGTCTTAAAACGCGAGTGGCGTGGGTTGCGATGCAAGCCTTGGCGAGCATCGCAATTAAAGACGCCATGAATGTTTTTAGACCAGTTATACACCTTTGCATAAAATACTTTTTCTACGACTACTTTTAAATAAATTTGCATTAAAATTACACAAAACTAGCACTTTCTACCTATTCAACCAAACAAATTACGCCAGGAGGACAAACTAGCGGGAAACAAGTGAAGTTCAAATGTCAGTCCACAAACTAAATAAGAGATACAAATCTATCTATGGTTTAAGGCCATTGCACACCTAGCAATTTGTAACAACAACTTGCTATAGTTAGATGGGGAAACAAATTGTATCGTTTGTAGTGTGCTTTCTTTCGCGGTGTTGGCCGCAATGATTTTAAATTAAGAAGCTTGACTGGACTGGGGGCCTACCGCCAACGGCATTCAAAGTTTTCCCTCTCTGTTGCACTTACGTACGAACTCGCAAGTCTGACAGAGAGGGAAAACTTCGAATGCCTTTCGCGGTAGGCCCTCAGTTCTCATTCTGACAGTGCTTTTATGAAAAATGTATGAACCATAAAAGTACGCTAAACAGTGCGTTTATGGGCCATAGAGCATAGAGTTTATCGACGACTTATTATCGATGTTATTGTATTTGAGTCAGCGCATATATAAATGACAGATAACGGTACAGGAGTAGAAAAAAAACTAAATGTATCCAAAATTGTTGTGTTAAACGCTGCGAACGTTTTTTACATTTATTATGACGTTTAGGCCTCCATTTTCGAACTTGTAACTTCCTACAAATAAATAACGTAAATGAAAGGTTACACTTTTCTTTACGTCCCAAATGAATTCCCGTCCTGAAACATATGCCATACCGAATATCAAAGTTTTTTCTCCCGTCTCTGTAATATACAATGTAAGTAACTTACCTGGGGGCTTAGAATAACCGATCTGGGAGCACTAACCATGAGATTCGTGCGACCTGAACGGAATTAAAGTTATTAATTCACTGCTGTCGGGAGTTCACTCAGCCGCCGTTTGAGTTAGCCGGAGTTCCATAACCTACTGCTCTTTGTTATTTGTGAATACTCGTCCCTGGCCCACCATTTGTGAAACTCTTGGATGGAACTAAACCTGGCTGCAGAAACTAGAATGTGATTTAAATATTGATGTTAATTTGTCTGTCGCTATGCACAGTATTGTTGCATTAAAGTTTAATGGATATACCTTCAAATATGCAGTTTTACTTTACTTTTTTACTTGAATTTCGGCGCACTATTTTTTCAAAAAAAAAGAGCTTTGTATACGAACTATACGAGATCCTGGAACTATCGAGGCACCCGCCCTCGTGCATTCCATTCTAGCACGTAAACTGTAGTTTACTTGGTTGCTTTATCAAACTGGGGCCTTATACTTTGTGCATAGCGAGTCATAATGCAGACTTTTTCCGTGAAAATAATATGACAACACGTTCCTACATACCTATCTCGGAAGACAAAGTAACTTTTATTTTTGCTCGCTTAGTTATTTCTTTGTTTTATTTTTACCACATCATGTGCTCGACATGTTTCTCAGCATTGCGCGCAATATTGTGGTAAACCTACGTGAGTCTCTCCTTTCCCAGCAACTTCAACTCATACAAAATTACAACTAGATTAAGTCGCGTGTTTGCAAAATTATTTATTATTTATGAATTTATAAAACCTTTTATAAATTACTTTGGTGTAGGTACGTCTTATCAACAGTTTAAAATCTAGGGTTTCTACCATTTGGTACCATTTAGTTGAGAAATCAAGTATTTACTTGTTCGCATAAAAGCTGTTTTGCTGTCTGAATTGATTTAAATATAAAGCATAAAAGGGTCCACAAACCTACAATTTAAATTAAGTAAAAAAAAGTAAACAAAATAAGACGAGAGTGAAGTACCATAGAACTTAATGACATCAATGAAAGAAAGAACTTTACTAAAACATAAACGTTAATGTTAGTCAGTAATTTCAAGTGTAATTCTGTAAATCATCACTTCTAAATATGATATGGAAGAAGTTTCTATAGATTTGAAAAACTCGGTTTCGTTTTTGAATTGTGTTACCTAGTTATATCTCTATTTTCCTACCTAGGTATGTTACAAAATAACACTAATAGTAGTGTATTAGTATTAGCTACGAACCGTGTTTATCGGCCCATCATAAATCCAGGTATTTACGTGGTCGCGTTCTCAAGGGGCAGCTGTAGAGGGTTATCGCAGCTGCAGTGGCAATTATCGAAATCGGACAACGGTCCGAGTGCTAATTATAACAATTATGAGGGCTAACGCAAATCCTCGTCCCAAACACTGCTCACGTCTGAACAAAGTACCCCTGAGCCCGTGCCAGTCAGTTAATAATTCAATCACCCGGGCCTGGGGCCCGACGAGCTTAAACGCACAAATATGCAAATTCACCCACCTATACACAGCTGTGTTTACAGGTTAACTTTAAAACTACATCGTGATGTGTTTATCGCGGTGGTTGCTTCTTTATGTAATCAGCGGTTCGTAGGAGCGTGTTTGCAGTTGGGTTATTGGATGTAAACTAATCGGACGGCTCGTATTTAGTTTTTGCTATCTTAGTTCCATCCTTTTAATCAACATAGTAAAGTCAATAACACTAATATTTGCACAGTCGACATCAAACATATGTATTCACTTTGCAGCTTAATCAAACCTTTGATTTATACTGAGTACAAAACAAAAAAAAAACGGTCAAGTGCGTGACGGACCACGCATAACGAAGGGTTCCGTGCCTATTAAAAAGGTCGTATCGTAACAAATATCTTACGGCACTTCCTTTTCTGTAGGGAAGGCAGTTTTTCGGCAATATCTCGAAAACCTATTTGCACCGATAAATTTCGGTAAAAGAATTTAATAAGCCCATGTCCATGGTTTTTTCATATTTTTCAAAAATTAGAGCGGGGGGACACAATTTTTGTGACTTTCGGGGCGATTATCTCCTATCCGATTCTATTCACTTAATCAAAAAAAATGCTGAAAAACCTTATGTTTACTTTTAAAGGCCTCTCGATTGATCGTGGACTTACAGTGATATTTTTTGACTTGCAGTTACATAAATGGAGTGCAAAAAAATATTTACAGAACTATGTATGTATGTTTACAGAACTATGTAGCGGCTAACAAAATACACCTATCCTCAAAATTTTACTCAAATACACTTTATCTAGTAAAATGCCTGTGATATACGAACAGACGGACAGACGGACAGACGGACAGACGGATAGACGGACAGACGGCCATGACGAAACTATAAGGGTTCCGTTTTTGCCATTTTGGCTACGGAACCCTAATAAACATATCTAACCACGCATTTAGTGGCAACAGTATCCTAAACAGATAATTTTGATCTTTGCACACTGTATAGTCAGCAACAGAACGGGCAACGCATATGACATTATCAAAATGACCAGCACACCTCTTTATTATTAGGATTCGATTATGTATTAGGATTCTGTTACCTCTGCGGCTCTGCATGACGCAGAATAAGTTCCTACTATGTATTTTAAGCTAGTATGTAGGTACCTATTTTACAATTGTTCATTAAACATTACTTCTAATTTTGCATAAGTAGTTTCCTATTAATACAACTAAACCGACTGTGCGACAGACTTGCTAAACTACGTCAGTTTCTAGTTATAGGTTCCTGTGGAGTCTGATAGTGATAACGCCGGGCTTATCTGCATGTTGATGATTTCCTCTCGGCCGTATTCAGCAATGGCCGGTGCAATTCACTTTGCGTTTGCCACAGGCTGATCCATCCATTCAAGGGCGGGGTTTGGTGCTCCTACCATACACGCCACAGGTTTTCACGGCAATTTTCATTTAGAATGTTTGGCAGCCGGACGGTACAGAGAATTTCTAATGTAAGATATGCGTACTCGTAGGAGGTGCTATACTTATATACCTACTTAGTCAACACATACATTTCTATCACCAGGAACAAATATTTCTGCAAAAATGAAAAGATCTTGAGAAAATAAGCTGTAACGTCTGCTGATGAAAATGCAACAAAAAAATTATTTGAGCAATGTTTTGTTTGACAATGCATCCCTTTCATTTTTCAATTCATCTATAGGTAGATAGATAGTTATTCCGAAAAAAGTGCCACTTCAACTTCAATCATGCTTTCGTATAGTCTTACTTTTTATCTCAAGCTCCATGAGTCCAGTAAAAACTCGAAATTATAAAACATAAACCTATTATTAGATGGGGCAAGATATCAAAAAGCCATAATATTGTAACGTCTAAAGTTGTTGTAAAATTTTATGTTACGACCTGTTCTGCCAAAGCAAACTTTTGTGACGGCGATACGGCGCTTTACGACTCCGTGTACACCAGATAATAAAATTACCGTTCCTGCATAATACCTGTGCACGTACAAAAATTACGTCGAAGGGATTAATTAAGCAGTTCAAGTGGCCCAATTTCTGTAATTTACTTTATTTACGTATAGTTGTACCAAAGCTGTCGACAAGTGGGGTTAGTAGATAGAGGCGATTTTGGGGTAGGTGCTCGTATATATTTAGATAAATATTTCTAGTTGCAAATTAATTAACGCCAATAGCAATAAGTATACATGTTTCTAAAAATAATTAATATATTTGTTAAAGTACCACGCATCTTAGTCACACTTATACCTAAATATGAACATTTTGTTGATATTTAAGGTCTTTGTTAACATAGTATTTTAATAAAAACATGATACTTCCGGTATATAATATCCATCCGCGTGTTTCGCGATCTGTCACGATGCCACTTGAACTTGATGCGCGGGAATATTTAAACCAAAGGTAATTACATTTTTCTTTACGTAAAATATTAAATGTATATGTGACTAAAAATGAATCAATTGAAGTGTGCAAATTTTCTACAATCTCTACTAAAAACCGCCCAAGTGTGTTCTAAATGTTCTAATGTATGTAGTAGCCCGACCGTCACAATATGCTGTTAGCAACAATGGAAATATTGAGTTCATATATTCAGTTCACATCGGATCGTAACTTTCAAAGTGTAAATCGCAAACCTATAGGGTAACTGAGTCGGGTTATTACGGCTGCCGATGCCGCTCGACAGTGAGGTAATCGGGTCACCTTTGTTTTGTCAAAAAAAAAAAGACAAATTATCACTTCCCAAAAAATTATTCGTAGAATTTCATTTGCCAAATAATCGTTTGACAAATTAACACTTGACAAATAATTCTTATGCAAACCTGATGTTTGGCATGTTCATGTTTAAGCAATATCTCGTTTACCAACTATTACTTTGACCAAATTTCATTCAGTCAAATACGTTAGTTGGCATAATATGTTTTAACCAAAACAAAATAAGGCAAATTATTTGTATCGTCAATATTCAATTTACCATTTCTATTCCGTCGGTTAATCAGCAGACGAGTTCTTCAATTACAAATATTTTCCAGCTTTATTTCAATGGTGTATAAAACACACAATAAAATAACAACTTTTTTTGTTATTTTATTATATTCGGAAAACTATAAATTCAAAAAAAAGTCGGTTCTGGTGCTTTGCCGGCCGCTACCGCGGCACGCTCGCTTCGCTCGTTCGGCTCGCGCTCTTAGGGTCGCGGTACACCTAACACTCCTCCTCGCTTCGCTCGTCGTCGTAACCTACACCAACCTGCCTTAGAGTTAAGAGTAGCATAGGTTTCGCGTGGCTTCCGCAATTTCAATGATACGGGTATTATAATGATTCAGTATTAAACACTTTTCAATTTTGATTTTGATATTTTCAATTTTGAAACAAATGTGATTTTTGTCTATTTATGGTTTGCCATAACATTAACTTGACTAAATGTTTATTGTCTAATGTTTTTTTGTTGTTAAAGCATTTGCTAAAAGACCAAATGCCATAATGTCATTTTTCGTAATAATATTTTGCAGAATGAAAATTTGACGTAATGAAAATATTCGTATTAAAATTAGACCAAAGTTTGCATTGGCAAACAAAACAGTTGCTAAAATTTGTTTGGGAAATGAAATTTGACCAAAATAAATTTGGTAAAACAGCAGGATCCCGAGGTAATCACGGACAGAGAGGCGGGCAGATGGACATGGCAAAAGTATAATACCCTGTTGACTACGGATAATTTGTTCACCTACAGCTAGCTTTAACTAGGTACACTACCCAGTACCCACTGACGCAAACAAACAGTAATTCATCTATGTAGGCAGGTACCTACATTTCTCATGTGGCCGAAAAAACACATTTTAACCGGTACATAACTTTAATTGTCTCCATAGCATTTAAAAAGTGCATAATCAGCTTGCCAGGAGGCATCTTGCCAGGATCCTGTAGTGATAAATCTTACGAGACTCCCATTGAATAGAGACTTGCGCAAATTATTAACGTCCCATTAGTCTCGCAACGTCTTTATACATACGTACGAACGTCTATTGAAATATGTCCCCGCAATTATTAATCGGATTACTGACGTAGCCAGCTTCGGTAGAATATAAGCGATAGGTAGGTATCCTACTAATATAATATTAATAATAATATTATGAATGCGAAAGTTTGGATGTTTAGATATACATGTATTTGGATGTTTAATCAGAAATCAGAAATTTTATTCGTATAAACAAGAGTACAAAATGATGTTACATAAATGATTATAGCCAATCTTGTTTTACCATGACATGGTGTACAAATATTTAAATGTGTTGTCATGCATGCAGTTTTTAAAGGAGATTAACAAAACAGGTAACTACATGCAAGACTCAGCTTAAGTGGTTAAAATAATTAAAAAATAATGAATAACAATTAGGATCTGGGTGGTGGATATAAGGGTAATCCATTTGATATCGCCTATATTATCAAATATTCCTATACATTTTAAATTCCCATTAGATTACTATTTCCATATTTCATATTCATCCCTATACAATTTCTCTCAATAATTAGTATGTCATTCATTATAAATTTACATTAATCATTATATTTGTCTTTATCATTATACTTGTAATAATTCTTATAAATTGCATTTTGTCATGAACTCTTCAGTTGAATAGTAACTGTTTTTGATTAAATGGTCAAATAATGCCTTCCTAAATAAATTGATCGGCAGAGCCTTGAAATCGTCACTAAAAATGTTAAATATTTTTATTGCCATGCATTATACATTTTTATCACTGAGTGATAAATTTAGATGTTTGTTACTCAATCACGCTTAAACGACTGAACCGATTTGGATGACATTTTGCACGAAGATAGTTAATAGGCTGGATTAAAATATAGGATAATTTTTCCACTTAATTTGTCATGAGTCATGGCTTAAACAAAAGATGGCAGGACATCGTATTTTTGATGAATATCTACATATTTTTGAGGTCTACGCAGACGAAGTCGCGGGCGGAAGAGTATTCAATAAATGAGGTATCATACCTTTCTGTACAACGCTGTCTATACAGTGCCTGAGCTAGTTTGTAGAATTTAACGATTACCGTTTGCAATGTTTTTCTCGATTAATCTGCATTAATCACGGTTAATTTGAGCTGCCTTAATAGTATTAGTAGTTTGGTTAGGGTCGGATCATTACCACGATCATACATCTATAATGCTGCCGACATAATTTACAATACACTTTGAAACAGTGAAAGTGTTTTAAAGGCCAGCAAAAGTGGATCATAAACATTACAAAAGCTTTTCTGCAACAGCCTGCAAAGTTATAAAACTACGCTATACCATTTGGATTAAAAACCTTATTAAACCGATCGTAAATACACACTAAAGAATAAACATTTCCGCCACATGTGTTAAAGCGAGGTATGCCAGGTAGTTTGTTGGTAATCTTGTAATCATTTTAGTACATTTCCTATGTGTATTAAGCTCTGAACTAGCAAAAGAGAAGTTTTACTTTTATGATTACATGATTATATATACGGTATGGTCCATTGAAAATAGAATCGCAAATACACCAAATCGCGGGCCTAGGCATACCTGCCTTAAGGAGATATTCATCAAAAATACGATGTCCTGCCACCTTCTAATTAAGCCATGACTAATGACAAATTAAGTGGACAAATAAATAAATAAAAATAAATAAATATCGTGGGACAATTCACACCAATTGATCTAGTCCCAAACTAGGCAAAGCCTGTACTATGGGTACTAGACAACGGAATAAGGTCATTGAAAAGATTGTGATTGTATGTGATACGAATAAAATCTAAAGTAAGGCTACATAGGCGAAGAAAACGAAAAAAAAGCAGATGTGATAAAATAATAGCTTGAACAACAAACCATTTCGATAGAATTAAAGTTCAGATATAATTTGGATTATACATTTTGAAACAGGATATGAATATGTTCGTTTATTTCCACAGGCCGGGAGTCAAGCACATAAATGTGAACACGTAAATATACACGGGTCAATATAAATATAGGTACACGTATTGGATATTGGAGATATCAGCAGTGCACGTATGTGTAACAAATCTTACCTGTTAAACGGGCTATTCGGGCGATATATAAATTGAACCATAGAGACTCACTTAGAGATAAGTCTAAAAATATTGATATATAATGACATTACATTGTCAATATATCTATGAAAACCTTTTGTATGTACATAAAAACATTGTCAATTTTAGGAAAAACTGTTACATACATAATATTAATACTAGAAATAAGTATAAGCTCGCGGTGCCCACCACTCGTAAGGTTTTATAACAAACTTCCAGGAAACGTAACTGAGTTATCTATTAATAAATTCAAGAACTATGTGAAGCGTAAACTTATTTCGAAAGCTTATTATAGCACACAAGACTACATGAATGATAAAATTCCGTGGAACTAATTGTGACTGAATTTTTAATGTATTATTTTCGCTATATTTTGTTTTTTGACATTAGATTGTTTTTCTAGAAAAATTCTACTAGTATTTTTTATACAATTTTTATTTCATATATTTTCTTATTCTTTATGTTTAATAAATTACTCTAATAAATTAACTGACGATTTGAAAGTGCTTGTTACTCTTACTTGAATAAAGATCATTTTGAGTTTGAGTTCTCCCCTAGAATGATACAACTAAGTTAAAGCTCGTGTACCCTGTAGTCCCTGTATCTAAGAAAAGTACTAATAATAAAAAGTGTGCGCCGTAATAAAGTCTAATACAACTGCCAACGAGCCGTGTTTATTCAAATTAAAAAAATATCACACTTTTCTAAATAATACTGTAATAAGAAAATAATGAGAATTTCGTTGTAGCCAAATGAACAGAAGTATCATTTTAACGTAACAAACGGTGTTTTCAATTTAATAATGTTTCTTATAATGGCTCTACTCGGCAAAGCAAGAATAGCGCACAGACACAGCCGGCAAGTAAATACAGCAGGCGGGCTGAGGTAATAATTTTGTATGATGAGCATGAATATTTGTTTCTGAGTTTTATTTATTTATTTTATTTTATTTGCGAACAAATAAAGTACAAAGTTATTGCCTTAAACTATAGATTCGCTAAACTTCGTTGGCAATGCACTCACTTAATTAAAACAATATTTAAATATACAATAACTAACGCGGTACAAGTAGGTATACGCTACACCGAAAACACTAAACTACCGGCCCAGCCAAAAGATCGCAAGTCCCTGCAGAGTTCGTATGAAGTTACACGGCACGCAAGTGCAGTGGGCGTGGTGGCACGGAAATGCAGTGCAGTATGTTTTGGATGTTGTGTATATATTTATTTATTTATTATAAATGCGAAAGTGTGCCTGTCTGTCTGTCTGTCTATCTGTATGTCTGTCTGTATGTCTGTTACCTCTTCACGCTTAAATCGCTGAACTGATTTACATGAAATTTGGTATAGAGATAGTTTGAGTCCCGGGGAAGGACATAGGATAGTTTTTATCTTCAAATCAAAGGGAAATCATCCCCTAATGGGGGGTTCAAGTTTGTATCGAGCTACGATATAAACGAGTTCCACGCGGACGGAGTCGCGGGCACAAGCTAGTGTTTTATAAATATGAAAAAGTCAAAGAACAGGAAAATGTACCACACTGCATTTTTCTCTTTTGCCTACTGCCAAGCTTTTTGCCGAGTTTCTCACGCCTGGACCGCTATTACAACCAAAGCAATCCACAAAAAGATAAATTGAGAGTAAATTTATAACAGCGGAGTGCTCTCTGCAGGATATCTTTTAAGAAAAACCTGGTTGCATGATCTTATTGTTCCTTTTGGTCACAGATCATTTTACAATATGAATAAATAATGAAATATGCTAGACACCTAATTTATAACTCGGAATACCTACCCTAACAAATGAACAAAACCGCGATAAGGACCTATCTAAAATACTATATACAAGCATTTTAGATACCTATCCCGGTATTATGGTTCGTTACTTTTCAACACAATTTAATGGTTTCATCATTTGTCAATTTTCAGTTATTTCCTAAAAGTTTTAGGCATTCTATTACTTAAAAATGGTAATGGGAAATTACAGGGAAATGGTTCATATGCCCGAAGCTGAAAGCACAAATAATAATAAAAAAGCCTCCTGTAAAAGCTAAATCCTTCCGGCTACAATTTCTATTTTACTGTTCTATGAAATATAAATAATAAGTAATTCCGGGTTCCATGTTAAATGAATGAATAAATGTGCGCCTACCTCTTGTAAAGGAAGGAGTGGGCATAAAACAAGATCGGACCCGTGTCAGGTCCTTATTACAAGAGGATTATCTCCGCATAAGCGCATGCGGCCCGCAATACGATTCTAAATGGTTTTTACACAAAACTGTATTGTGCCCAGTGGACCAAATATAGCTGAAGGTGCTATCTGTACATTATATGATGGAGGTATTTTAAAGGTGGTTAACTATTATTTTGTAATAATCCTCGACTCGCCGGTGGCAAGCGGCTTTATTAGGTATCCAGTGCACGAGGCCGTTTCAATAATTGGCACGCTCAATCTTAAAGCATTGCACGATTAATAAAGGTGTCTATTATAGAAATTACGGACAACAAATAATTGTTATTAAGCGTTATAAACAATTAAAAGCAAGATTTAATACCAAACAATGATTATTTGCGAGGTTAAACTTTAAAAGCATCATTTCATCTAATTGTTTTAGAGTGTTCCACAAGCATGCTCAAGAACAGAAGTTAGAGCCCCTTTTAATAATTTAGCAAATAAAACTTCGTGACAATAAAGTATTCGCCCCAAGGGGGTATTTGATGAAGATTTGCACCGCTCTTTACGTTTTTGCCTTCGTTAATAAATGAATATCATCAGAAAATTAGTTCTTTTTGTTTTTTTAGAGCAAAAGTTTACACACTTTCTTTTTATAATAAACCTGTCCAAGTGACGCTGCTCGCTGTAATAAAACAGGTCTGGGATAAATTGTAAAAAGTATATTATGTAATAAATATGATATATTACAATGTGGCGATGTAGTCCTGGTGGTGAGTAAGGTTACCAGAGTTCCCAAGGATGCTGTGGTGAGAATGAGGGTACCTGCATGTCTCCTGCTATCTACATAACAAATTGTCAAGTCATTTTTGTCAATAAATAAATAAATATTAGGAGACAGTCTTACACAAATCGAACTACGCCTATAGTAAGCTCAATAAGGCTTGTGTTATAGATACAAGACGACGATATATATAATAGATATAAATACATAGAAAACATCCAAGATTCGAAACAAATACCTATTCGTGCTCATCACACAAATATTTGCCCTTACCGGGATTCGAACCCAGGATCTTCAGCTTCGTAGCCAGCGTCACGACCCACTAGGCTAACCGGTCGTCAATGTGTTGGCAAAGCCTTTGTGACTCCTCTAGAGCCGCCAGCATTCATAGGCTTCAGGAAGGCTTTTGACGTGCTATAAAAAGCACACCGATGGCAAACGTACATAGTAATGTATTAATTTCTTTTTAACCAGATAAGAAATATATATCGTCATCTAGTACCTATAACACAAGCCTTACTATAGGCCTCGTTCGATATGTATAAGAGTGTCCCCTAATATTTAATTATTAATTAAATGTATGGCGTATATACATTGTAGGAGGTGGTCGAATAGTATTTTATATAATCGTTACACTATAAGGGCTCTTAAAGTCGAGTACCGTGTACAATACTTTTTATAGGAGTCAACAGAAATAATTAAACAGACTTGGTATCTAATGAAAAATATCTAAGCCCTGCTGAAACGAAGTGCAAATCAGAGCTGCGCCGGCTCGTTGATGTCTTTTGTATTAGAATCAACGCGACGTCCTATTGGTCAAATTAATTATAGTTCAGTAAAGGCGCCACGTGATTGGTCGAATTTATTTTAGTTGTCTAAAGCGTTGTCTTATAATTATTATAGTTGAGTTGGGAGTTCCATAGAAAAAAAGTATGTGGTTTTATTTTAGTGTACGAAGTCTTAATTTAAACATTAAAGTCGACGAGTATAAAAAAACTATTATAAATCAACATCCAGGTTCATTTATATACCTAGGTAGGTATATGAATTTTTACCTAACACATTCAGTGTAAACCGTTTCGTGGCGGATAAGCTGCGAAAAACCGATTGTAGAAGAAAGCGTCTACGAGCCGACCGCCCACCTAGGGGGTTACTGACACTGAAAGTCTATTAGACTAAATAAGAAGGTGTTATTTCATACGCACATATATAAACATGATGTGTGTGACACGCATTAAGCGGGGTTGAATATGAAACGGGCAATATGTTTACATTATTACTTAGACGGGCTCGAATCCACTTGTTATAACTACATGGAGGTCAATGACCACTTTGTGAAAATCGGCGACGTTATAGCCAAACAGTTTTCGATATTTGGAGTTAATTAATAGTACATTATGCTACAAGTACGGTAAGATATGAATTACGAACGACAGTCTATTAGAAGCCCGACGCCGAAGGCGGAGGGCTTTGATGACTCGAGTTTGTAACAATAATCTTACCGTACGTGTCGTCGCATACAATGTGTTTCATCACATTTGCGAGGAAACCAATATATTTTTAACTAAATTGTTACTTATTGTAATAAAAACTACAACATGTCAGTCGTCCATTTTGTTGAATTTGACGTGAGGCGCTTAAAGCAAAGACCCTTCTGCATACAGCAACGATTTAAAATCACAGTTAAAATATTTTAAACGGACATTGCTGATGGCATTAAGTCCGCCAATTGTATTTTTATTTGTATATTTGTGCAATAAAGTTTAAATAAATAAATAAATTGCTACATTTAAGTTTTTAAATCTTTAATCATATTTTATTTGTGTTTTTACTTTTAAATTTATTTATAAATACGTTTTCAAACATCGTGTTCGAGTTAAATCTTGCTTTATAATATAAACGTCTTGCTTTATAATATAACTGACGTAAGAGTGACAGATACAAATTAAGAAAAAAATAATTATGCCCATGGGCGTAATAAAGGCTATTACAGCTCTGTATGCCTGCGCGATATGAAGCCTTTTACGAGCAAGTGTGATGAAAAGTATTTTTTAGCCTTAATTTAATTTTAATACAATGCGATACGTGATTGACCTCCAGGCCGCACCAGTCTGTGAGAGGCATTAAGCATGCAGCTTCTATGTCATATGCGGCACTTGACGTACATCACTCGTAAGGCCGATACGGGAGCGACAGTTACGACTACAAACATATTAGACAAGTAACTGTTTTGCACGGTGATGTGGGGCGGAGAGCAGCACGGTGGAGTCCAAGTTCTCGTTGGAACGATAGAAGATCGAACCAAGCTTTATCGTGCGCAACCATAGCTTCGCCCAGGGTCTATCTCCAGTGGTGATCTACAGATTTATTTTCCCATTTTGTCTTCTAATTTAAACGGACGTATACTTCTCGGCACGAATGTAGAACCTGCGTAGCAGTCGTCGTCGCTTTCCGCTACATACGAGGAAAACGTAGCGCGTAGCGATTCTTGGGCGTGAATAATAGATTATAATCATGTAGCACAAATGAAACTGTTCTGTTCATACAATCAAATCCATTATAGAAATCATAGCGCCTGAGTTGGCAGTTATATTTAACAACAGTGTCGATTGCGGTGAGTTTCCTGATCTAATGAAACATAGTAAAATCACTCCGTTATTTAAATCGGGTAGCACTACTGACGCCACTAACCTCAGATCAACAACTGTGCTCCGAACATTTAGCAAAATTTTTGAAAAATTAGTTTTGTCGCAATTAATAAAACATTTTAATATAAACAGTTTGATGCATAACATGCAATTTGGATTTACCCGGGGTCGCTCGACAACCGACGCTGGTGTCGAGCTAATTAAAAACATTTTCGATGCCTGGGAGGAATCTCGAGGTGCTTTAGGTATCTTCTGTGATTTATCCAAGGCTTTCGACTGCGTTTGTCATGAAACATTGATCAGGAAACTCGACTACTATGGAGTCAGAGGATCAGCACTGAATTTACTTAAGTCTTACTTACATGGTAGAATACAAAGGGTCGAAATGTATGGACAGCGATCACTGGGGTCATTGGTCTCGATGGGTGTACCGCAGGAATCAATATTGGGGCCTTTCTTGTTCCTTATCTACATAAATGACTTGCCATACCTCGTAAAGACCCACCATGATATAGTATTGTTTGCAGATGACACCTCACTTATTTTCAAACTCATAAGACAGCAACAAACTTGCAATGATGTAAACAATGCTATTTCTAAAGTAGTAAATTGGTTTAATGTTAATAATTTATTGTTAAATGACAAAAAGACTAAATGTATTAAATTTGTCACGAATCACGTTAAGCACGAGCAAGGGAGTGCCTTTGTGAAGGGTGAGGAATTGGAACTAGTTGATAGTACAGTTTTTCTTGGTTTAACGCTAGATTCTAAGCTCCAATGGGGTCCCCATATTGCTAATCTCTCGAATAGACTGAGTTCTGCAGCATTTGCAGTGAGCAAGATCCGTCAATTAACAGACGTGAAAACAGCTCGATTAGTATATTTCAGCTACTTCCATAGCATTATGTCATATGGTATTTTATTGTGGGGCAGTGCTTCAGAGATTCATTCGATTTTTGTTTTGCAGAAACGGGCTATTCGGGCGATATATAAATTGAACCATAGAGATTCACTTAGAGATAAGTTTAAAAATATTAATATAATAACATTACATTGTCAATATATCTATGAAAACCTTTTGTATGTACATAAAAACATTGTCAATTTTAGGAAAAACTGTGACATACATAATATTAATAATATAGAAATAAGCATAAGCTCGCGGTGCCCACCACTCGGCTCCAAAAAATAAAAAAATCATTCATGGGTAATTGTGTAAGGTTTTATAACAAACTTCCAGGAAACTTAACTGAGTTATCTATTAATAAATTCAAGAACTATGTGAAGCGTAAACTTATCTCGAAAGCTTATTATAGCACACAAGACTACATGAATGATAAAACTCCATGGAACTAATTTTGACTGAATTTTTAATCTATTATTTTCGTAATATTTTGTTTTTCTAGAAATATTCTACTAGTATTTTTTATACAATTTTTATATCATATATATTTTATTCTTTATGTTTAAAAATTACTCTAAAAAATTAACTGACGATTTGAAAGTGCTTGTTACTAGGCCTACTTGAATAAAGATCATTTTGAGTTTTGAAAGACTGGATTATTACATATTTATCTTTCTTTTTTTATCTTTTTGTAAAAAGTTACGTTCGTACTTCTAAGTGCGATTTGATTTACTTTATTTTGTATGAGTTTCGGGGAACGTTGATAGCCCCGAGTCATTTTACGAATATTCATAATACTCTTATTTAGTCCTAAAGAAGCGTGCTTCGCTAATGTACGAGTAAGTACCTAATTCGAAATAAGAAGATAATTTATAAGGATAGGCTGGGCGCTCACTTATCTCTTTATTTAGACGAATTAAAATTATACAAAAAATTAAAGGACAATGTAATGACAATTTCTACTTGAGGCCTTGAGCGGTTAACTGACACTACCTAGGCGACTTAGCTACTAAATGGATTTCTCGCCCCCCAAAAAAAAACCCTATTTTGCTAATATCATCGAAATCGTTAGAGACGTTTTCGAGAACGCGAATGCAAATATATATACAAATATTGCTCGTTTAATAGTATAGATATAAACTTGACTAAGGCTGCATTTATGGGCAGGCGACGCGTGCGACGGCGCGAGCTCCGCTTCCTCGAAACCCAAACGTATGGCGATGCCCAAGTGCTACATTACACAACACAGGTGTCAGCGTTTCCATAATCACCTGACAGAATGTCCATAAATGAAGGCTTAGGATTAAATACAAGCCTCTTCGCTTAAATTTTATTAGACAAAACAGTCTCTTTGTCCCGGTGAACAAATCGCCCGGGGATCGTATTATTTCGTGCGTAGATTTATTGGCGTAGGATCGAGGGCCCCTTTGTTGGGTTTTTCCATAAATCACCCTCGTACTTAAACGGTTATTAGGACACGAGCGATTGATGCGCGATGGCCAGCCTTCGTATGTGGTATGTTGTTGAATTCGAAGACGCTAAATTATGGAGACTGGTCTACCTATGTGCCGCGCAGCATTCATATGATAAAAATACAAAACTCACGAGTGAACCTGAGCAAAGAAGAGTACATTCTGTATTATCTATAGGCTGATACAAATTTCACTGCACCCTGGAGAGAAAATTAAACTTCCGCTTGGGGTTTAGCTTCCCTGCAGTTAATTTGCAGTTTCCTCCTATGTATTAATAATAATCTGTGATGCTGAGTCTGCGCCGCCGTACAAGTCAACGCACGTAAAAAGAACTGGACACTATATAAAGAGACAGACATACAGGCTTGTTGTGTGATGGCTAAAGGGCATGCCGCGCGTGGTGGTCGGCGATAAATATCATACCAATATCAAGTCATACATCGAGTGACATAGACTCCCTGTTATTCCGTCCAATAAGCGACTCGAATTCAATTCGACGTGACATCACCATCATGACAAGAATTCACGTAACCTTCAGAGTATAACATTCAGAGTATAACATTTCACGGTTCAGAGTATAACATTTTAAAATATTTCCTTTAATTTGAAAATAAAAAGGTTAGTGTTAAGTAATTTCATAATAATTCATGACTAGCTTCTGCCCGCGACTTCGTCCGCGTGGAATTCGTTTATATCGTATTTCCATACAAACTTTCACCCCCCATTTCACTCCCTTAAGGGATGATTCCCGGAGTAAAAAGTATTCTATATGTTAATCCAGGCTATAGACTATATGTATACCAAAATTCATCTCAATCCGTTCAGCCGTTTTCTCTCTTCTCAAACATCTAAACATCCAAACTTTCGCATAGAATTATAATATTAGTAGGATTTCGGTCGTCTACTATATTATCAGCACTGCCTTATTTAAGTAAGTATACTTACTATATTAAAAATATACATAAATCTGGATTACCCGCCCAAAGCCGGAATGGATCTCAAGTAATCAATATGATTATATATGGATGTCTAAACTATACTAAGTGTTATCAATTGTATTAAGTTTGTTGATATTGTTCTAACCACCTAAAACAGGCATAACAAGTTTAGTAAATAATTAGTAATCACAATTCCCAGTATACCGTTCTGAGAGCTCATTAGCTATTTACGCTCAATCTACACAGCTGATTGACGTGACATGCTGGGGTAAATACACCTTAGAGTAAGCGTTCTACGTCATGTGCCGGATAAACAGAATTACCTCGGTTTAAAGGCATCTACTAATACCAGTAAATAAACAAACAACTAGAAAATAATCTTTAACAAAGACAATAAATAATAAGCAGCTTAGCTTTCAGCTAATCAATGGGTTAATCTGAGACATAATTATTTAACTTTGGGTTTCGTTCCTACAATATATGGCAACAATTTTTGTGTCTTATATTAATTTAGCTTTCCAATCCTGTCAGTACGAGCGCGCAAAACACTTTAATGTCAAATTGGAAAGGCGAAACGTATGTTTCAAATTGGCCAACACCTTGTGACTGAAAACTGCAGTTCAACGATACTTGGATTGTTAACAAATAAGAAAACCAGAATACTTTCAAATAGGTACATAAAAAACTCAGACAAGTGCGAGGCTGACTCCTGGGCTGCTATTCGGAACGCGCTAATGCGCCACACCACACCTCACCCGTTACCTACGCTTAGTTACTACGAATTGCGGCTTGAAGATATATCCCACCAAAAACATAAATGTGATAATAGGAGCCAAGTTCAATATTAACAATATCGTGGCTGTCGACTTCGCCAATGTTACCTATTGTATAATTTCTTAAATTTAAACAGTCTAACGTTACACAAAGTAGATAACTTAACAAAACTTGAAGTTAAAGATTTAACTTGGCTATTTTTTACCGGCAAATCAAATTTTAGAAGGGAATACGTTGACCACACATAACATAACCACGTAAGTAGCATAAAAAACATTATAACACTAACAAGTTCATTATAAGCCAAACAAATCTTTAACTTCAATTTGTGTTATGTTATCTACTTCGTGTAACGTTTAGACTGTTTAAATTTAGGAAATGGTATAATAGGTAGGTACAGATATTGCCATTCATTTAGATCTCAAATCTTTTGGTCGGCGAAGTTGACATGCACGATATTGTTAATATTGAACTTGGCACCCATTTTCACATTTGTCTTTATTATGTCTTTGGTGGGATATCATTAAATAAATATACAATGACGAAATAAGAAGCTTACTATGAATAAGGCGGTTATCACATAATTAGTAGCAGACGGTGGCCAAATAGATCGTAACACGTCTTTATTACAATTGGAGTAAGGATGTATTTTGCCTGTTTGGCTGCTACTATCTACATGACACTGACTGTACTTTACTACACTATGCAACTTCAATTCTAAAAACATTAGGACTGTTAAAACGATATTGTGCTAGCTTTAGAAACTAAAATTAAATTTTGCTATTACGAATACAAATCGTAAAAAAAAACAATGTTTATCGTCTTCAGTTCATCATCATCATCATCAACATCGTCATCTTAAGTTTGTAACAACACAATTGCCCAGCTGGATGCCAAATTTCAACTTGCTAGGACATATGAAGTGAATTAGGTTTTTGATATTAGGTGAGTCAGTGAGATAGAATAGAGCAGGGCTGAGAAAAGGTTCTTAACAGACAGACGGACAACGTCGTGATCCAATAAGCCCTATAAGATCCTATAAACCCTAAATACATGAAACTATTGTAATGAACTGTAAATAAAAAAATACAGAAATACTTTGTACATATGTACAGTACGGCGCAGCACAACTACTTATAACATCAGGAGAGTATAATAATTTATCTTGGTGTTTTTAATCTTCAGGATGACTTTGACTCTGATTGCTGATGACCTATCGATTAGATATAAACAATTAACCCACACAAAACAAGGAGCGATTGGTCCCTCTTAAAAATAATAATCATGCTACCTAAATATGGGTTCCACCGTTGTCATTTACTTTTCTTTCATCCTGAAAATATTTATCCTGCCCCAGAATACGAAAGTTCGAAAATACCTTTGACACCTACGCAGATGTCTCGTGCTAACTTATGAGAGTTATGAGTAATAATTTATAAGAAAGGGCACAGTAGCCTTGGCCTATGTTTTTCTGACGGAGAAAAGATGCGGAAGTTCGATTAGCTACCTACTCGTACATGTTCATCACACTTGCTCGTCAATGGCGTTATTACTTGCGAGCGTACAGGGCTGTTAAGTTTAGTTTTAAAATATAGAACCCTCTGATTGGCTTAAGCAAATCTGGTTGCTCTGTGATTGGTTGAAAAAAAAATCTAGTTGGCCAAGCCGCCCCGCCCCGCAAGAATACTGCTCTATGATTGGTTGAAATATTGAAGCTGCGCGCTCCACTAGCACTGATCTGGAAGTGAAGTTGTCAATTTTTGATTGGTGCGGCTGTATGAAACTTAAATTTTTCTGTTTTTTGTAGTTATTTATTTCCTCGCAAATGTGATGAAAAACATTGTGTATAAGAACCTCCGCCTTCGGCGTCGCGCTTCTGATAGACTCTCGATAGCAATATTCCACTTACGCCTCTCTAAACAATGTACTATTCCTTTGCGACTACATATTCCTACCATCAACATACACCTACAATAGAAATTAGTACTTACCTACTCTTTATTGCAAGCAAACGAAACAGTTAATAAAAAGAGAAACAAAACAAGTGGAATTAAAAGATTTTTCAAAAAATCCAACTTTTTTTTGCAAATATTATAGCCTATTCCCACGATTAAGAGGAATCCAACGACACCTCATTTGTCGAAATCCGTCAAACGGTTTAGGGTACAGGGCGTACCAAAGAATAAGACATACACACATAGATACATACATACACACGCTCGAAAAACATAATCCTCCTTTCCTTCGGCAGTCCGGTAAAAATAACATGTTGGTAGAGGTAGACAACACATGATCTTATGTTGTCTACCTCAGGCTAACGGACACAAACAAAAATAAAATAAGTATGCAATATAAAAAAGAAATATAAATAACAGTTACCTTTAAAACCTATAATACAGATTAAGGGAGAGACAACTACGGTTCTCTAAGAAGGGATTAGAAGATATTAACAGATTTAGCCCATCTTAAATGTCAATACTTACGTCCCTTCTATCCTCTTATTTGAAGATACAATATGCCTAAGGCATTTTAGCCGCAATACCAGTTGTGTTTAAAGTGGGATGTCCCTAGTAAATCTTTTTTTTTCATACGTCACTCATTCTAATTTTGAAAGGCAGAGAAATGACAGTAGGTAGATACCTCTGTGATCCCTGATTCCAGGCTGCAGCTGTTTAACGTTTGGCGTATTAAAAAACTCTGCTCAGGTGAAAACAGTGAAAATACGGAGAAAATGAATTTTCCCAGATATGAGACCTAGCTAAATCGATAATTCGCCCCCGTAAACCCCTATATTAAAAATTTCATCCATATATAATTAATCCGTAAAAGTTTGAAAGGTATAATAATTATATGTTATTTTCCAGTGGGCAGTATTTCTAACTTGAACTCCAATCAAAATTGGCGACAAGTAAGGAAGTAAACGGTATGTGCACCCGAAACTACGCATTTTATAAGTAATGTCTATCCCTAGACATTACTTATAAATCATTTATTTTCTAAAGTAAATACAAGATGATGACATTGATGACTAACATTAACTAAATTAAATTAAAACTAAGTTTTTTTTATTATCTAAAGTAAAGACAAGATGATGATTAACATTAACTAAATGAAGGAACACATCTTAAGTTAAAAAAACAATCGAAATAATACAACACAAACGAATTGAGTATACTTAACTAAGGATAAAATAAGCTGAAAACTAAACGAAATAAGTGATATATATTTTACTTAAAAAAAACTATTTATAACAATAAAAAATAGCAGATAATATTAGGGCTTTGGTATGGGAACTTCTCACACAACCAGACAAATATGTATTGTTTTGTATACAATAGGTCCTTGGAAATGCTTTGTTGTTTAAACCTCAGAGTAACTGTCGCATGGTCAGATAGTATTGTTTAGCGACTGGTTAGCCTAATTGCTAGACTACCCTGCCGGCTAATCCCGGGTTAATCGTTTTCTTTGTACACACAAGAGCAATGAAAATGGGTCGATTTTTACGAAAACTATTACGCACAAAGTGTATCATATTAATTATATTTAATATTGGCTACATTTAAGTCCACGTGGTGGACTGATGACCTGGTAAAGGTCGCGGGAGTCCGTTGGATGCGGGTGGCGCAGGACCGGTCACTTTGGCAGCTCTTTAGGGGAGGCCTATGCAGCAGACGCAGTGGACGTCTTTCAGCTGATATGATGATGATGATAGTCGAGACCTTAAGTAAGCCGCCTACGAGCAGAGCTCGCGGGTTCATGGCAATGAAATTAAAATTCTTGGTTCGCTAAACTTTTTACTTCCAGCATTAAAATCACTGATGGTTTATACTTAATCCCACATTTCGATTAAGTGGGAATATCTACTTATAGAATGCTTAACTCATTTACTGCTAAGCTACTCTCGTAGCACTACACCGTAGTCCGTAGCGGCTTATATGAAGCGAAAATCGCCCGTAGCCACTGACGCATTTGTGTCATGATTAGCACTAAATTAGGTTAAGGGCCCCTTTTCCCGAACGTTTAGGCATTTACGCGCAGAGACGGCTTGCGCCCGCGTTGCATAGGAGCCGTCACGAATTGACTCCGGTGACCGGGCGAGCACGCCACAGTATAAAATATACTCCAGGCAAAATACGGTTTCGAAAAACATTAATTTGTATTAGCTTTTTTTTAATCTAATTTGAAAAGAAGCCAACAAACTTTCCACCCGGAAGTAATTAAATATAGATTTAAATTAAGCATTCATTGTCTTTTTTTGTTTGATTTATATTGAATAATTTAAAGCAAATGTAAATGAACCAAAATAAAGGTTAAAATATTTATTTATATTTGTTCCGACTTTTCAGGAGATAAAGTTATATTTTTTGGTGTCTGATTTTTTTTGTTGAATTTTGCCTCTAGGTAAATATTTAATTGATAATATATCGTTACATTAAAAAAATCTGCTATTTATTTTCAAATTTGATATTTTTCCATACAAGTTGTCAGTTTATTGCCTGTACTAATAAATCAGTAGTTCGATTTTATTGGCTATACTACTACGCGAGCGGCGACGACAATGTGGTCGCGAGCAAAAATAGCATAGGTCCTCCCTCGATGATGTCCGGCTGGACTGGACATTGGCAGCACTGCCGCGGTGCGCGCGAGCCGTTTTTCACGTATATATTTTATATAGAAAAAAATAAATGCCATATAATAATTCTATAAAGTAATATCGCTGTTAAACTCGTTTCGTAAATTAAATGTTAAATTTCCATAAAAATTGCGTTCCCCCAAGTCTCATACAACTTAAAATACTTTCAAAATTGACGTTACATCAGATTTTTTTTTTATCGAGGAAAGTGTTAAATATTGTGTTTTTATCCAAAAAAAAGTCACTAGAACTGGTCTTTTTGCGAATTAAAATATGATGATTTCTCTGAAAACAAATCGATTTAGAAACATAAATTTCGGAAAAGGGGTCCTTAACACATTCACTTCCAAGAATCGCTACGCGCTAGGCGCCCGCTAGGCGGGTTCCAGGCAGTGTAAGTATTTATATTAAAGTCAATAGGCTATTCTACATTTTTTTAAATATATTTTACAATGTTCGTATAGATTCGATTGTCACCTGGTATTTTTTCTTCTGCGGGTGGCGCAGGACCGGTCATTGTGGCACTCTTTGGGGGAGGCCTATGTTCAGCAGTGGACGTCTTTGGGCTGATATGATGATGATGATGATGATGATGTTTTCTTCCGGAAAATGATATCGCTTTATGCAAATAAATAATGGTTGAAAGCTGAACGTTTTATTGGAGATTATCGTGACGTCATAACTGCAACAGCAAATCACAGGCTACTAAGAAGATACTTAACTACATATGTGCAGAAACATAGAAACGTCAAATGTTGTTTACAACGAAAACTTGCTTTTGGTTTTGCTATTCTGACGTCACTCACAGAAGACAAAAAGGCACATACAGATGGATCAACTATTTCTTGTTGTTATTCTTTTCTGTCCCGTTAGCCAGGAGAGAAAATTACAGTTTCTTAGAAAAATTGTTACAATACGGACTTTAAACATGCCTAAAAGATGGTTCATACAAAAAGGGGTCGAACATGACAAGAAAACTCCACTGTGTGATTTAAAACCCATAAATCGCAGTTTTAAAAAGTGACTCAGGAGACCTAACATGGTAACTAGTGACAGAAATTTTTTTTGTTAATCCACCCAGATAATAAAACTACGATTTTAATTTTCAAATTTAAAAAATATTCTTATTTCTTAGGACATCTGTAATGTAAGTTTACTTTAAAAACAAAGATTCAACAAACACAATGACTTACAACTAACTTCTTATTTCTTATAGTAAAAACTGTAAAAAAAATACCTTGATCATTTAATTTTGATAGATGAAAATACCCTATTATAATTCTCGCTTGATATGGAAAACGGATTTCCGAGAGATTGAAAACACTGTCTTTGCGTAATATCACTTCCCTAACGAACGCCTTTATCAGTCCTCATTAAACAAAATTAACATCTAAAATAGAGCTGCGTGCCCGTTTTTGCACCGTACAATTTCTAATAGCGTGTATTCTCTCAAACTTTCGTCGTTAATTAGTAGCTGGTGCGATTCGGACCTCAGGTGGGACGTGCCTGTGCCGACGTGTATTTACATAAAGTTTGGCGCAATTACAGAATATTCTCGCCGACGTGCATGTGAATGAGTGTCAAGGGCTGACGTTTCATACGTCGGACGTTTGCAACCAGACACCGACGTCAGACGAGATGCGCTTTTGTCTGCGCTACGTGCTTCAAGAGCTAGTACTTTAACCTGTGTGTAATATTTACGTAATTAGTAAGGATTGTTGCAATCAATGACATAAACAAGCAGAGTTTACACATCACAGAATATGCTCGCCGACGTGCATGTGAATGAGTGTCAAGGGCTGACGTTTCATACGCCGGACGTTTGCAACCAGACACCGACGTCAGACGAGATGCGCTTTTGTCTGCGCTACGTGCTTCAAGAGCTACTTTAACCTGTGTGTAATATTTACGTAATTAGTAAGGATTGTTGCAATCAATGACATAAACAAGCAGAGTTTACACATCACAGAATATGCTCGCCGACGTGCATGTGAATGAGTGTCAAGGGCTGACGTTTCATACGTCGGACGTTTGCAACCACAGACACCGACGTCAGACGAGATGCGCTTTTGTCTGCGCTACGTGCTTTAAGAGCTACTTTAACCTGTGTGTAATATTTACGCAATTAGTAAGGATTGTTGCAATCAATGACATAAACAAGCAGAGTTTACACATCACAGAAATGCTCAATTTCATGTGATTCATACACAAACCTAGGCGTTATGATGTTCACATCATTAGGTAACTGCTATAAAGTCACTAATTGTTTGCTGCGGTTTCATTAGGGACATTGTAAAAGCATGTTAACAGCAGTGCTCGATGATATCATACGCTAATTACCAGCAAAATTGTTTCGTACACTACAGAACATAGCCGCACTACTCTGTACTACTACCTCCAACTAATGTTGCTTTGCAATTTGATACCCTCATTACAATGTACTAAGATTGAGAATTGTTTTTTCTTTCAGCTCTGTCTTGTTAGTATCCATGCCGCGCCATGTATGGTCGTTAGCGGTTCCTATATGAACAGTTACAGTAATTGCTTAAGTAGTGGCTTCGTTAGGAGGGCGAAATTTTATAAACAGGACATGAGAGAGGTATACGCTTTTGTATAAGGCGTGTTTATTTGTTTTAAAGACGTGTGAAATAAGAAGAATCATATTTTTCTGTGGATTTTGGTTTATACATACGGACGCATCGCATATCCATACTTACCTACTAACAACTCTACTGCTATGAGATTTATAAGTGTAATTTTTATTTTGAACTCCTAATGACATATGCGTTTCACAGGTATTTTGAAAAAGGCTGTACCTGGGCGTTTTAAAAAAAAAGTGTGAAGTTTTTTTTCAGTTTTTGAATTTTTTGGGTTTTTCTTACTCAGAATCGTTGATAAGTACTATCGATCCTTATACAAGAAAAAAATTGTCCCAGATTTTACTATGTAAGTTTTTTCTTCCAGTGCGTCACGACTATATTAATAAATACGGAACCCTAAAAAAGACTGCATATAAAAATGTGATGATCTGGAATGGAATATTTGGAACACTTTTTTTCTCGTATGAGGATCGATAGTACATAGGTATATCAACAATTCTGAGGAAGAAAACCCAAAAAAATCGAATTCTGAAAAAAAAGGTCATGTACACTTTTTTGAAAAACGCCAAATTTGATGGTTGTCGCGGAGGGCGACCACACATATCGTTCCGCCTGAAGGGCGTATTAAAGGTTTCCAGACTAACTCAGGGGTAGTAGGGATTTCCACTAGGTTAAATAGAAAATGCGGATTGACGTAGTAACACAGATGGGTCTTTTATGCCCTTTATTTGTAAATAGAAACTTATCCAGCACTGATTCTAAAGTGGGGGTCGCAACCCCATGCAAAATATATATACGTCGGTCAGCAACGCTGGTTGCTTCCGAAGATTGAACGCGCGTCGGTGCGGGACCTCGGCAGCGCGGGAGCGCTGTGCAAATGACGGGGGTTCACGGAAAGAGTCTTAACAAGGCGCGAAACGCGTGGTAAACGCGCGGCACAGTTTGGGACCTTCCGCTAGAAACCCAGTACTAGGCGAACGCGGGGTGTCCTCGGGAAGGGTCTTAACAAGGCGCGAAACGCGTGGTAAACGCGCGGCGCAGTTAGGTACCTTTCCCTCGGAACCTAGTATAAGGCGCTAGCGCGCGGTAAACGCGCAGCGCACTAAATGTAGTAAATCCTTGCGACCGTCGCCGAGCAGCGGCAAAGACTGACTGCAAATTTTTTGGTGAAAAGGATTATCTAACATAGGTGCTAGTTTTTGTACGCACACAACCTGCCATACTACTATAAAAATCAATATGACAGATAAGGACTAAATAATTTTAATAGCATTTTAACTAAAATATTTGACGGTGGTTAATGAATAAGGGCATTAATCATAAAACGACCTTCCTTCAAAACCCATCACTGGTGACAGATATCGTATTCCAAAGTTTGGCTATTATTTGTTAAACCAAAACCTCGACCAATATGTAAAGCAATCTCAATCATATAACAAGGTAACCCCCTAATGGGAACGACCCAATTTAGTTATGTTCAAGTTTATTTGGGGATCTGTCCTTAGGGCATTAAATGGAGCACAAATCAGCGACCTTATTGAAATTTTATTATGTTTGTGAAACGTACCAAGTATACTACATATCAGCTAGGCACCTACTTACCGTAAGGACGAAGCCTGATGTTTGACCGCGGGGCATGCATAATGATTTGTAACCTTTAATACAACGTTTTAAAAGAGATTTCCGCTAGTGTTAAGTATCTTATCTCAAGCTACCTTGATAGATATTAACTTGCAACTTGCTTCCATTATCCAAAAAGAGCAAGTTGTAATACCAAAGAGGGTGGTTGCTGTCACAACTTTGAAAAATATTTTTTGCAAAGCCAGCAAGTGGTCCTAATAGGATTTTAATAAAAACGAGTACCGCCCCGTAAGTAGCAGCAGAAACAATACCGTAATAAAGCAGGCAATAATGAACATTTCCGTTAATCCGGCTCACGGCTCTATTACCGCCCGAAGAAAACAACGGATCAGAATTAAAGAAAAGATTAGTAATTCGCCGTCGAGCGGCGCTGAAGTGAAGTGGCGCAAACGATAAATCTTGGCCGTTCTTACGGATTCTGGCCGTTTTCTTACGGATTCTGTGCCTCGGCCGCCATTGCAAAAACAGGCACGCGTAATTAATTACCAACCCGGTCGGGTCAGCTTTGCAAAATCCTATCCCTGCTTGTGACTTTTTTGGGATTACAGAAAAGTTAACTGTAGGTAGTTCATTAATTTATTATGTGCCAAATTAGGCCAAAGTTTCTTTATCATTAAGTACGCTAATGATGAAATAAGGTGTATTACCCTATACTAGTAGACATTGCCTAATTATAGTCGGCACAGACCACATTACAGAAAAGTTAACGGTGGGGAGTTTATTTATGCCATATCTAGTAAATCAAGTGCAAAGATAGTATCGAATTTTTCTCTCACCGAAACCTTAAGGGCTATATCTCACCGGGATACCATGGCGGCGCAACCAGTCGCCGCCACCAACCAATTGTATGCAGCTGGTTGCGCCGCCATGGTGTCCCGGTGAGATACAGCCCTAACACGTTCCCTGTCCCAGTGCCGTCAATGATGGGTCATGCACCTGCTTTTCAGGAGTCGCCTTCCACAATGGATTCACAGCTTCGAACTGGAAGCAGACTTGGACGTGTGACATGGTCAGATCATTTTGTATACAGTGAACGTGTTAATTCATATATTTACGAGTGTGAGCAGGTAAACATGCACCCATATTTTTAAATTTGACTGTTCATATATGTTTAAGTACCCTACTGATGAAGTAAGATGTATGTCGGGGCTCTACGCTGCCCTAATAGTTGTTGGCACCTTATTAATCCATAGCAACTAGGATGTAAATAATGGCAACGCATTAAAAACAATGTGTAAACATTGTTGTATATGACCGTTTGCTTCTCAATAAGGTAATAAAAAAAAACACTGAGTCGCTTGCCACATATCGACAGGCGATTAGACCGCACTGCCGTTTCACTAGCTTTGTGAACTTGTAGCGTCCTGGAACGGCTCACATAGTGTCAATTATAGGAATTAAGGGTTTAAACATTGAGATGTATACCTTAAAGATGGCCCGATACTTCCTTTCATTCGTTGATACAGATATGGAAAATAAAATTGACTGTCGGTTAAATTATTCATTCGGTTACGTATAAATGATAATACTATTAGTCCAGGCAATGAACTGACAACTTGTATGGAAAAAATGTCAAATTTGGAAATATATAATTTATAATAGCTACTATTTTTAATGTAACGGATATATTATTAGTTAAATAGTTACCTAAAGGCAAAATCCAACAAAAAATCAAACATCAAAAAAATAATTAAAAAAGTCCGGATAAATAATAATATTTTTTTTATCTTTATTTAGGTTCATTTACATTTGCTTTAAAATATTCAATATAAATAAAATAAAAAAGACAATGAATGTTTAATTTAAATCTATATACTATTACTTCCGGGTGGAAAGTTTGTTGGATTCTTGAATAAAGCATCTTAGAATAACGTTTTAGAATGAAATAAACAAAAAAAAACGCTATTATAAATTAATGTTTTTCGAAACCGTATTTTGCCTGGAGTACCTATATCTAATATAATTATCAGCTTTGTGCAATGCAATTTGATTGTAACTGAATCAACCTGTTATATACCTGCTACCCATGACACATGCATTTTGCTTATAATGAAGTAGTGTACCTTGAATCAGGGGTTGGTTTTTAGAATTCCATGAGACGATACATGAAAATATGCCTGCGTTGTACCGATAATTAACGATTCAGATAGCAACTGACAAACAAACCTCACACTAATCAAACTAGACTCACAGTAAGCTCAATAAGGCTTGTGATATGGGTACTAGACGTGGATATATGTAGGTGAAGATTAAATCAATCGCACTACAATCTCAAAGAGCCTTGAGTCTATTTTTTTCCTTAAATAAAGTCTGACAGTCATATTATTCTAAAAACAATTAACTCGTAGCTGTTAAATAATGTTTTATTTTTATATTGAATCGAAAAACTAAATTTGGGCGTAAAATGAAGAAAGAATATTATTTTACTATTGTTTGAATAGTCAGCAACGGGAAAAATAGTAGACATTACCAAAACAAAGTTTATCGTCACATCGTTGGCAACATTATACTTTGTAGAGAAAACACATATGAATATAGTATTTTTTTGAAATGTAAAATTCAGAGAAATATATATTTTCCATTCTTAGTCAAAATCGTGTGCAAATAATTAATTTTGTTATCATACAAAAACAACAAAAGCAACCTCAACTGCCAGGAATCCGCGAGACGAGATGTTCCTTCTCTGCACATCAGTGACCACACCACAAAATTAGAATCTCAGTTGCCCTGATATTTTTTTATTGAATAAAAATATAATAAAATTAATTTACAAATATTAAAAAATGTTCTAAGGTTCTAGTTTTTGTTGTGGATTTTTGTTTTTAAGATGTCTATTATTTTTCCCAGTGCCGAATTAAAGGTTAACGGCATTTTATTTATTACTGCCATCGCGGTTCTGCTCGCGTAACACAGAACGCAGGCGAAGCTACAGGATAAAATATGTATAACCTGTCCATCTCGAAAGTTCATTCTGAGTGGTGAGCGAATTTATAAAATGGGCAGTTTCGGAAATTACGCCTTACAATCAAACTTACACTCTCACAAAACTAGACATTCGCAAACTGTAGCTATTATCATTAGTATAGACCCGCGATATACTTTATTAATTCAACTTTAGCTTTGTTTCAATACTTTCAACAATCAACGCAACAAATTTCAATACAATAGATTTAATAGCTCCAGGGAAAATATTGCTGCAACTAAACACAGCAAACAGTCGACGTGCCTTATTAATTTCCATCGAGGCAAGAAAGAAAAACGTGTTTCTCTACAAATTACTCCGCAGCTTCTACAGACACAAAAAAATATTAAAACATCTTTGAAGTTGAAGATCTCAGTAATGATCTGCAGAGAAGGATCGCTCAGAAAATGTTTTCGTTTCGTTTCCGTGAGGCTTCCGGATTCTGGCGAGTCGCGAAACGACGCTTCACGTATCCCGGAAACCCTGGCGCCTTTGGATATTTCTCGCCTAGTAACTTATATCCTAATTGAGTTCTTCCACTGGCGCTCTACTCCTACCTTAAAGTTAACTTTAAGTGAGCTGCCGTCACCGATTTCGTTAAAGTTCTTTCCCCTTTGAGTATCTCTCATTCCTGACTAGTCCTAGCAAGACCTTTGACATCAAGGGTGCGCTGCAACTTGCATGTTACATACTAGACGCACACGTAGAAGCACCACCTACGCTTACCACCCTGCGCAGTTGACTTTGTTACATTGTTGGCGCCGATGCCGGTGATTGACGACTTTTAAATAAAACTTCGATGACAAGCTATAAGACCGAGTGAGAAATATTGAGATCCGACGCCGCACTACGTCGGAGAAGTCATAACTAAACTCAAATGGAATTGGGCAGGACATATTTTGCCAGGCAGCGTGACGGTAGGTGGACGAAAACGTTAACGGATTGGTGGCCATTTACAGGAAAAAGAAGCGTCGGTCGTCCACCAGCTCGAAGGATTGACGACGTAAAAAAGACCGCGGGTCATTTCTGGATGAGACTAGCACGGGACCGGGATAAGGTGCGTACTCGAAGAGAGGCTTATGCTCAGCAGTGGGCGATTACAGGCTAATAATGATGATGATGATGAGAAGTTGACCTTAGTATAATTTCCAATAGACTCTGATTAATACAAAAATAGTTTGGTCGAGAAATAGATGTACAGAAGTGGTGTTATATGGTATCGTATATGAAAGGTAAGGATATGGTAAGGTATGGGGCTAACTGTAGTGATTTGATGTCTTGTTCGGTTTAAGTGCAATAAATATTTGATCTGTACCTATGCTCTAATCACTAATGCCTCGCCTTGTAAATACATTCTTACTCCCACTTGCACGTGTTTTTTTGTTCGGTCATCGAATAATCTATTAGGTATGTACTCTATGTTAATGATAGATTATAATTTTATTTTCTAACGTATATACAAGATGATAATTTACGTTCACTAAATTAAATTAAAACTAAGTTACATCTAAAAAAAACCGGCAAAGTGCGTGTCGGACCACGCACAACGTAGGGTTCCGTGCCTATTAAAAAGGTCGTATCGTCACAGAAACCTTACAGCACTTACGTCCTTTTCTTTAAGAAAGGCAGTTTTTCAGCATTATCTCGAAAACCTTTGAATCGATCTTGTTCAAAATAATTTTCGGTGAAAGAATTGAATAAACCCTATTGTTCATGATTTTTTTCATGTTTTTAAAATACACCGTTCAAAATTAGAGGGGGGAGGGGGGTTTTGAGTAAAATGTCTGTGACATACGGACAGATGGACAGACGGACAGACGGCCAGACGGCCAGACGGACAGACGGACAGACGGATATAACGAAACTATAAAAACGCCCTCGAGGCCTTGTACCGATGATGCTGGCGGCATTGTCTCGTTTTCATTTTCAATAATACAGTCTCTAACGCAACTCTCTCAAGTGTCAACCAATAAACATGTTATTTAATATCGCACAATTAAATAAAATGCAGTAAATCCCTAACGCAGTTCCCAACGGAATAGTCAAGCAGAATCGTTAATAATAATTAAGAAAGTTAGCGTTCTGTACTAGGTAATATCCCGTCCAGGTAATATCCAAGTTCATAATTTGTTTAAAACACTGCTACACGAGATTAAGCTCCCGGACACGGTAAAAGGTACGCTGAATACCAGGGATTATGGTTTTTCTGGAAACGGAGGTTAAAACGCGTTTTTTGATGAGTTCTTAGAAATTATATACCTTATATAGTTCTTATTATTATATTTTCTTTTAAGTTGGCGCGTACTATAGGATTGTGAGCACGAAACGATGAAAATAAGATGGGTGGTTTTTTTGCAAAATACTTTCTCCATATAAATAATTAAATAAATATTAGGGGACATTCTTACACAAATCGAACTAGGCCTATAGTAAGCTCAATAAGGCTTGTGTTGTAGGTACTAGACGAAGATATATTTAATAGATATAATACTTAAATACATAGAAAACATCCAAGACTCGGAAACAAATATTCAAGCTCATCACACAAATATTTCGCCCTTCAGCTTCGTAGGCAGCGTCACTACCCACTAGGCTAACCGGTCATCAATACTGGCCGGCCATATTTCATGAAGTATCAGTGAATAATAAAATAATATATCTATTCATAGCTTTTTAATCTCGGAGTCAAGGAACGATTGGTGAGTTGAGTCGAAAAAGGTAGCCGATGATATAGTTGATCGCTGGGAAAGGTTTTCATACACAATCCTCCTCCTTGTGACGATACCCAAATGCTGGGGATCGTGACAATATTCCGCCATCAGTTCCGCTCTTCGGCAGCACTCGGAACCACTTCGGGAATTCGTCACACACAATATAGTTTAAGTAATGTAACAAAGAAAACACTTTTATTGACATAGTGACAAGAGCGAAAATAAATGTGTTTCTATTTCCTTGCCTGTTATATTCTTGTAGGTACCTTATAGGTACATACCGTCGCGTCGACGTAAAAGATATAAAGCAATAAGGTTCAAAAGTGTAAAGGAACATGTCTTTGACGTCGACTGCACAGTGCAAAACAAAATATACTAGCTTCTGCCCGCGACTCCGTCCATGTGGAAGTCGTTTATATCGTAGCTCCATACACATTTTTACCCCTCATTTCACCCCCTTAGATTAAACTTAGCTTTAAACTACCCTGTGTCCATCCCCAGGACTCCACCTATCTCTATACCAAATTTAATCCAAATCGGTTCAGCGGTTTAAGCGTGAAAAGGTAACATACAGACAGACAGATTGACAGACAGGCAGACAGACACACTTTCGCAATTATAATATGACTAGCTTCCGCTCGTGACTTCGTCTGCGTAGACCCGGGATAAAAACTATCCTATATATATATCCAGGTTATAAACTATCTTAGTGCAAAATTTCATCCAAATCAGTACAGCCGTTTAAGCGTGATTGAGTAACAAACATCTAAACATCCAAAATTTCGCATTTATAATATTGAATGCAAACTCGACGAGACGCCGCGGTCAGCACAGCCCCGCTATGCTGTAACTTGTTTTAAGCTCACCTCAATGATCACCCACAAATATATCTTGACGCCGCGATTCGTAGCAACTAAGCGTATGTAGAGGTCTAGTTTAGTGATGCGTGACGGGTGGGATGAGGCATATGAGCGCGTAAAGAATAACAGTCCAGGTCTCTTGCTTCGTTATTTATTAATCAAAACAACAATCTGCGTGAGACGTATACATTGTCTGGGACACGTACAACTTCCCTGTGATTGTCAACTAATTCTGCGCACTTGGCTGGAGCCTGTACAACGCAATAAATTCTTGGCATTCAGACGAAGCAGCCATGCGAGAGAGCTCTGATAAAAACGGGATGACGTGGCTTCTGACACATTTTTTCCTTAGAAGACAATTCTTGAGACCTCTGAGGCGTGAACGTCAAGACTCGTGATTTTGAGGAGTTCGTCCACAGGAGTAATTTGCGATGTACCTATTGACTTGCAACACTTGAACGTGCCTATGCCCAGTATACTTAATTTATTAGACGCCATGTTCGCTTGTTAAACTAAGCTTTATTTACCGAAACAGTGTTAAGTAATATTTTTATCGTAAAACTGTTTGGATGGAAGAAACGAATCCTGCTTCTGCTGAGTACCTACACTATTCTAAGTCTTTTAATTCTAAACATGTCGAAGTGACTTTGCATATATTTATGAAAAATAGCTTGCCTCTATCGGTCTCCAATCCGTATAAAAAAAATAAAAAAAACCGGCCAAGTGCGTGTCGGACCACGCAAAACGAAGGGTTCCGTGCCTATTAAAAAGGTCGTATCGTCATAGAAATCTTACGGCACTTACGTCCTTTTCTTTGAGGAAGGCAGTTTTTCAGCAATATCTCGGAAACCTTTCATCCGATCTTGTTCAAAACAATTTTCGGTGAATGAACTTAATAAGCGCTGTGTCCATGAATTTTTTCATATTTTTAAAATACACCGTTCAAAAATTAGAGGGGGGGGGACAGAATTTTAGTGACTTTCGGGGCGATTATCTCTGACTGTATTCACTTAATCAAAAAAAATCCTGAGAAACCTTATATTTATTTTGAAAGGCCTATCGATTCATGTGCCACACGTGGGCTCACGGTGAAAAAAATTTTTTTGACTTTTAGTTTTATGTATGGAGTACACCCCTAAAAAAATTTTTTTTAGTAATTTTAATTACAAAACTTTGTAGCGGCTAACAAAATACACCTATCCTCAAAATTTTATTCAAATACACCTTATAGTTTTCGAGTAAAATGCCTGTGACATACGGACAGACGGACAGACGGACGGACGGACAGACGGACAGACGGACAAGACGAAACTATAAGGGTTCCGTTTTTGCCATTTTGGCTACGGAACCCTAAAAACTTTGCACTCAATGTATAAAATATTTATTAAGATAAAAATATTATACAATAAATGACAAATATGTATATATACTAAACTACTAAAATTACAAAAACTAACTTAACCTATGGGGCCTACACTATATTTACATATATCCCCTAAATCAATATTTGGTTCCTAAATTCCTATTTCTTAAAAAATTTAAATATGAGACAAATGATATGAAAAGCTTCTATTTTACAAAAAAATGTAATATTTTCAACCAATATTTTTTATTGCAACGATTTCGGACTTATGTAATAATATACCATCCAGTAAAATTCAACTCGTAGGTATCAGTCTTTACAAAGAAGTACCTGGGCGACCGAGCTCCGCTCGGGTGAAAGTACGAGTAGAGAGGATACGGAGAAAACGAATTTTCCCAGATATCAGACCTATAGCTAGATCGACCCCGTAAACCCCCACATTCCAAAACTCCTCGAAATCATTAGAGCTGTTTTCGAGAACGAGAAAACATATATATTTATATGGGTACCTATATACAAATATGTAGGTACGAGATATGGCTATGGGCTATGTTGGGAGTTTCTCTGCGTGATCGCATCAGAAATGAGGCTATCCGCAGCAGAACCAAGGTAACCATAGCCCTCCGAAACGTTAATTTTAAGTGGCAGTGGGCGGGGCACATTGCACGTAAAACACATGGCCGGAAAGGTTCTCGGGTGGCAACCACGTACTGGAAGGCGCAGCGTCGGTAGGCCCCACAAGGTGGACTGATGACTTGGTAAAGGTCCCGGGAGTCCGCTGGATGCGGGTGGCGCAGGATCGGTCACTTTGGCACTCTTTGGGGTAGGTCTATGTCCAGCAGTGGACGTCTTTCAGCTGATATGATGATGATTACAAATATTGCTTGTTTAATAGTATAGGATACCAACGGTTCTTATGTTTTATTCATATGTACTTACTGCCAGTTTAAGGTAGGTAAGTACCTACCTTATTTTCTTTTATTACGAACACACTAAGAGAGCACTTTTAAAAGTCGCAGCACGCCTACTTACGGCGCCTAGGTAACACTGTACATTGTTAATATGACAAGAACAACAGTGCTCCGATAGCACTATTTCTGAAAGCCAAATGCGCTCCAATTTTATTTTCACGCCTGCAGCTCTGCGATACGATGAAACTTTCATCGCAGGCTTTCACTAGACGCGAGCGAAACATAAATTGTGGAACCAGCCGCGGTCGCCGCCCTTATTTCCTTTACGTACTTCTTCAACCTCGTATCATATCCAGTTGTGCCATTACTATAAAAAATCTTGGGCCAAACCAAATAAAGCTCCTATTTGAATACAATGGGAACATGAAATAAGTTTTTACCAGAATAAAGTTTTCAACAATGTACGCCATTTTTCAACGATCCTAAGTATCGCCAACAATGAACACAATTTCATGGAGACAGTTAATTTTGACGTGATGCAAAAGATGACGGGTCCGGATTAATATAGCGGCCTGGTGCAATATTAACATAAATATAAAACGGTGTTGAATAATCAAAGAATCACAAAAACCAGAAGGATAATTGCGTAACGTTTCAAACGAGCGTTAGGACTCAACTCTATTGTTTTGTTTGTACGAAGGTACGTGAGGTGTAGATATATATGTCGTTTTTTGTATGGGATGACAGTTGAGTTGTTCTAACGCTCGTTCGCAAAGATGCACAATTACACCTTTGAGGAGTACTAATAGTTTTTGAGAGTCGAACTAAGTGGAATTTTAAAAATCCTCTTGGTCCGATGGTCGAACTAACTGGAATATAAAATTCCCGACATGTACCAAAAGGAAGCAAAATTCCTCGTTATCGACATGTCGGACAACGTTGTCGAACCACGGGCAGGAGGGGGTACCTACTGATAGGTTATTTTAGATATTAACTTTTTTTATCTTGATACCATGTAGTAGAAGGGGTTATTCACAGGGGCAAATATTACCTGCTACTCTACACGGGCCCACGCGCTCTGTAAAATATCTCGTAACTGAGCATATTCATTATTGTTGTCCCCTTAAACGGATAGTTACGAATAGTAACAAAACCGACAATCAGTGTCAATCGCACATTTAGTAACAAAACCGACAGGTTAGACGTGACTTGAACATCCCTTTAGTTAACCTTAATCTGCCAATTTTTTTTAATTCCCCATCTGCGGCAAATACAAGTTACAATGACAAAAAATTACAATGACTTAATTGTTGGACATCCAATAGGAAGAGCAAACGCAATGAAATTATCTTGCTAGCCGAATTAATTCGAAATTCGATTACCAAAATACACACGGCGTGAATTAAGTGGTTTGCTTATTTAACAATGAACATTATAACGTTTATAATACCTGTGTTCTCGCGCTGAACATGCGTGTAGTACAGGTACTTAACGAGTGTATTCGTTTACCAATCGACCCTCTAGACTGCTTCATTAATTTCAATCGCAGAGCTAATGGAACGTTGTTGCTGCCTCTATGTACTTGCTGTTGGCTTGTTAACTCGTCGTTCACTCTGTATTTGACCAAGTATTCATAAATAGTAATTAGGTACGATGTGACCGAATCATATTTTTTATTTGAGAAAAAAGGCTTTGGTCCCTTTTGTGAGTTTTGTGCCACTGACGGCCGGCCGTGAGAAACAATTTCAATAAAAAATAATATGAATACAGTAATTCTGATGTTGAGTTTGTGTTGCATTCCAAATGAGTTCAATAAAGAGCGTATCTTGTAAGACAATGACAAGATATGTATTTAAAAACAATTTAGGCATTGGTTTGTGTAGAAGTTAATAAATAAAAATATCTATAGATACTAATATTATAAATATAATATTATAAAGAGGACAATGTCCGTGAGATTTGTAAGTTTGTATGTAATGGGTAATCGCCGGAACCGCTTATCCGATTTTTAAAAAATCTTCCACCTGCGTGTAGTATGGACTTTTTGGGTGGTTATTTATAGGCTATATTTGAACCCGCGGGTTCGCCTGCGTGCTTTGCAATAAGCAAGCGAAGCCGCGGGGGCAGGAAATATATAAATAGATTTAAAATGACTTTAATATTTCATGTCATAATATTTACGAATAGATTTTTTTAACTTTTATTGCCTTTAACTTTTCATGAAATATTATACGGACGTTCGCCCGACGTCCGAGTTTGCGTGATAACACAGTTTTGCATTTACCTACTACTAGGTACTAAATTCGTCTGGCATTTGCTAACAGTGAAGATAAACAAGTATGTACCAACTTATATAATTACGCAGGTATGCCAGTTATTATACACATACTCTCAATAAGATTAAGTACAGGTATAATTAATCCGTCAAAATTATATAAAGTTCATACATTAGGTACTAAGCTAGCGCTGTAGGATAACAAGTCGGTATTATGCTAGAGCAAATCACTCCTTAATATCGTAACATAATCGCTCTCGAAGTAGATAGGTCCAACTCAACGGATCAGCTACCTAATCATTCAGCTAGAGATAACTTTGACTGAATCGTCTCGGATTCGCTGGGATGGGTATTAGTTAGTACGTCATTAATTTCGTCCCTATAATAGAACTGGTACCAATAATAATCATGTTTGGAACCGCCCTTTGCCCAGATGATTATTTGTCACCCCACATTTGCATAGAACCGCTGAACCAAATCACGTTCAATACCAATTATGGATATCAGAGAGTGAGAATATCATCTGTTCATGAAATACCTATATCATATTTTTGGTTGATTATAATAATTGGGTTCCGCGAAGTAGCTATCCTGTGACTCCTCCTGCGTAGAATTTTTTAATTGCGCTCCATGTATTTTGGGATAAAAAATATCCTAACCATGCAGTAGCGATCGAAGAATTTTTATTCATGGAATCTTTCGTAGGTACCAGTTGCAAAAAATATTTTCGTAATTCCACAGTTTTGATGATACCCCGCCAATCGGGGCTCCTCTCAGGTATCTAGGCTGTTTGCCCTTCAGGCATCTGAAGCTAACCTAACCTACCTAGTATATCACAATCGCAATGGTTTTATGGAAGAATCGCTATTGGTTTCTTACGAAGCATAACAAATATTCTACCAAATTGACCCCCTAATCACTACTAACTGTATAAAATTATACTAACGTAAAATTAAATCAGTGATGTTATTAATATGAGTTATTTGTATTACTTGATAATTTAATCTTACTTGCTATAAACGTATATATATAAAAAAATCATGCACCCGTACTTCACGAAACGGTGTTCTCCTTAGTGGCTTGTTTCATATACAGGTTGGGCAACTAGAAGGTATACCTACATTTTTTTCTGACGTAGGTTTTTTTGGGAGTGAAAATCACGATTCTTTTAATGCAAATATCAAGCGAAGAGACCGCAAATGTTTTGCGAAACATTTTAAGCTTGAGAAACACTGCATGTGGCAATATCTAACCAACATTTTCAGGTCAAAAATCTAAAAAAAGTTGTGATATTGATTGACCCTCAAAGTTACGAAATTTGACTCCTCTTACTTTTTTTTATAGGACTATCTAATCAAGCAAGTGTGTATAGTTATTTACAATTTAATAAACCTGACACAATGAAAGCGGAAAATCCGAGTCACTGTAAAAAATACACCTTTTTGGAAATGCGAAAATTCATAAAAACTAGAGATGCAACGGATATCCGGCCACTATCCGGTATCCGACCTATCCGGCCACATTTTTACTATCCGGCCGAATACCGAATAGTGGTGTAGTATCCGGCCGGATACCGGATAGTATGTTAACATACTAACACAGAAGAACATAGGTAAAGATAGAACCAGAGTAGGTAAAAGAAGGATGAATAAATAACAAACTACAAAGTAATCAATTATTAAAGTCAGTTTAATGAGTTAGTCTTCGTATGAAAAGAAAAAGATAAATTAAATGACACTGTTATTTATCTATTATTTCTATTAGTTAGGTATCATTAATCGGGTTCTGCTTAATCACACAAGCCAATGAAGCAATATCAATCAGTTTTATCACTATTATCTTCCACTAATTATTTTAATTTTTTAACACTTAAATTTAGGCAATTTACTTCGGCCGGATAGCGGATATCCGGCTGGCTGCGCCGCCGGATATTCGGTATCCGGTATCCGGCCAAACCACTATCCGTTGCATCTCTAATAAAAACCCTATGAAAATGCTTCGAATTTCCCTAAGTGGCAACGTAGATAGTTAGTGTAGTAGTAGGTAGTAGTTGTAGTAAATATATTTATTTATATACATACTTACACACAAAAATGTTTGGTGTTTATCATTTACTTTTTTAATTATATCGATTCAAAGTTGTAAACCTCTTACTAACCCGACCTGTTACATATCAGTATTTTCCCACGACATTAAAATAACCATTTCTAATATCTTATAACCTAACTTGAGCGACATAAAATTCAAAATAATAATCCTATTCATAAACATCAAATAAAAAGAGTTTGAATAGGCACTCATGTCGTGTGCAAAGAAATCATTTAAACATTGCGAGGAGTTGCGCCTAATGGCAAATGATACTCCGTGTTCAGTAAAGAACGTTAGGAATTGATTCCTGGCTCGTTTTCTCTAATTGAAACATGTCTCGAGTACACAGCGTCTTCGTATTGCATGTATTTGCGTACGCAGTAACTTTAAATTCCTCTTTGATGTCCTCGATTCTCTCATTACACCAGCTTTATTGGTATTCCTAACAATAAAATTACGAAGATCACCTCTTAGGTATATCGAATCAAAGGGAATTGATTCCATTATTAGTATCGGCGGTTACTATATTACGTTGCCACCTGATTAATTAAAAAATAATATTATTATAAGTACATGCGCCCAAAAATATTATTATTATGGTTGTTTAAAAATACTTCAATCGGGTACTGTCCTTATGTTAAAATGTATAGCGTACTTGTAGTGTTGCTATATTGATAGTAAACTATCAAATTGTTACAATAAAATGTAAATCATTTAATATAATTAAAATCATAAAAAGACAAGTTTAAAAAAAAAGGCTTTTTTTGTCGACTAAGAGCTAATTTTAAAACTAAAAAATAAAAATGTATTACTTAACTATGTACCTACTTAAACGTAGTATTTCAGGACCAAAACAGCAATTTACGTGATTTTCTATACAACGATTAGTGACGTCATAATACTATATCAATTAGTATGAGTCGTTTCGGCTGACGCCAGCGAGGCAACATCCAGAAAACTAGTTCGAATGGCACTGTGAAAAAAATAAGCCAAATAGCCAATTATAGCGTTGTCAGTTAGCACCTATTTAATTTAACAGCAACTTTCCTGTAAGCATCATTCCTAGATTTGCTTTTCATTAAAGAGTAAAAGCATAAGCAAACTATGCCAATCTAAGACATACTCGTATGTAAATAAGAAATGTTACAACGGTACGACTTGTTAATCTCACTTGTCAGTCATTTGAATACGAAGAAGCGTTTCAAATGTTGTAAGAATTAGGTAAATTTCGTTTTAATTAGTCTGTAGAGTGCTTTAAATGTGTAACAACCACCCTAGAATTATAGACACGTTATTTTGCCATTTTATTTGCATAACACAAACCACATATTGGATGTATTACTATGAAAATACCTCTGTATTACCAAAGTAGGTAAATAATTAAGCACGGGTACATGGTTAATGACGGCAGCGACGACTGTGTAAAGCCACTTGTGCCGACGTCTGTACTTATAAATAGTGCACACTCGTGCCTCGCGCAGACGTCTTGTGTAATTAGGTCCGGAAAAATAGGTTCGGGTCCTGTACTATCTCGTTTGCTACAACTTTATGTTGGCTATAGAAATGAAATGGCGGCAAGCTACTGGTAATAGTTTATATTAAAATGTTTTTCACTTCTTATGCTCGAAAAGTGTTTCATATTAAGCTTAGGCAAGGGGGGCTAAAGTAGTACATTTAGCCCCTGTATACATATTTATGATTTTTCTCTTTTCGACGCCAACGACGCACATATCCGCACCGCAGGTTCAACGACTGATATATGCGTCAAGGAGCCCAGCGCGATAGCAACCTTCTTGCACTGACGTAAGGATTAACTCCGCTCTAAATGTCTTGTTGATTTGGCATGTGGTTGACAACTTTTCTCTTTGACAGAGCGTTGAAAAGGTTAAAACATTTAATTTGACCAATCCAGAAAACCTCACCGTAGTATATCCACCAATCAACTAACCAGATTACAGTTATTATTAAAATCGACCAATCAGAAAACAGAATTAATTTCAAACATCAGGTGTTTTAGTCACAATCATTTAAAAAAATAAACGCCTTCAGAGGCTAAATATTGACGGTCAGAGGCCTTTAGGTATTCGTAGTAGCAATATTTTGTATCTGTATCAAAGCAGTTTGTTACAAAAAACATGCCGCCTTTAACAATCTTTTCGCTGTGGAATTTATTATTGATTGATATATTAGGATAGGATGGATAATCTTTGTTTTTACTATTTTCTCGCAGTCGAAGTGAAAAGTAGAGTGTATAACTCTGGTATAAAAACCATATTAAGAAAATTTATCGAGGGGTAATATGGCTTATTTTAGCCCCTTGTCATACATTCTACTATTTTAGTAAATTATCTTGCCATGAAAGTACCTAGGTACTCTTCATGTTTTTAGGGTTCCGGACCAAAAAGGTAAAAACCGAACCCTTATGGTGCGACTCCGTCCGTCTGTCTGTCTGTCACAAAGTCAAATATCTCAGGAACTACTAATGCTATCGATTTGAAATTTGAAATAGTTGTAAACAAAGCTAATCCACGTGTATGGAAAATGAAAATTTTCAATATATACTTTTAATTTGAATAAAAAAGGACGGATAAGAGGGGGGGCCAAAAATTCAAAATGTAGTTAGTAGGCCAAGTGGGGTATCATATGAAAGGGCTTGAATTGTACATTCTAAAATAGTTTTTTTTTTTTCTACAGTGGTAAAATTTTGATTTATAAAGAAAAATGTTGAAAAAAATACCATTCCCCCCCCTTATCTCCGAAGTTAACCAAGCGAAAAATTTGAAAATAATATATATGATTAATATTAACGTGAATATTACCGGAAAAGTATAACGAGACCTCTATCTAGCGTAATTTTTTTTTATTATTCAAAAATCATATCTTAATTTTGTTTGTAATTTAATACTTCTGTGTTTAATTTTTTTCCTTCAAATTAGTATGAAAGTGTCCTGAAAGTACCTTCTAGCAAGTAATAAAAGAATTATCGAAATTAATTCACTTGATAAAGAATTATCGCTGAAAAACCAATATAAGGTGACATACCACTCGAGTTTGAGTGACGGCGGCCTGTCAATTGCGACAGGGTTCTACAGTGGTACATACATTTCCCTTACTGTACATACCGAGTTCCTTGGTCGCGCAAGTTAGTAACAAAATGCACCGATAAATGGCGCTGTAGGTACTCATGACTTAAGTACACCATGCGTTGTTAAGATTTTTCCAAAATTAATGGGTGGGGCAAGACGGGTGTGTTGTATGATATTTCGTACGGAACCCTCGGTGCGCGAGTCAGACTCGCACTTGACCGGTTTTTATTTTATTTACGTTCAGGGTGAAATCGGATAGTCAAACACATCTTTATTTATGTCATTCATTCCTAATATAGAATGTGTCAAAACTACCATAGTAATAATATTTTCTCAAACATGCAATGAAATGTCGTCCTTACGTGCGTTATAACAGGCTTCAAAGTATCACGTTTCGGGCGGAACAACTCGAGAGAACTGGTAAGGAATTTCATACAAAATTGAAGGCCTAGGCCGGGAAGTAATTTTTTTTTAATTTTAATGTTAACATGGCGTCTGTGTTCATCAACAGGCTAAACAGCTGAATTCTATTTTTTTATTTTTTCTAGTGGCTGAATGGTTATCGGACCAAAAATATCCGCATTAATGCCTATTACACACGAACCTTTATTAAGAATACAAATCTGTATGATTGTGTGTTGATGAATAAATTAAAAATATTATCTATACGTTAAGTCACCAAAGGCCATAGACAATATTTAAAATCCTCTGCATTTATTTTATTCATTATAGAAATTAAGATTCTTATTATCAGGTCATGTATAATGGCCCTAATAGGGTCTATTCGAACGCTACACACGCGAAATACGGACGACTTTCGTAAAAAAAAACATTAAGTATGGAGGTATTGGAGGGAAAATTAATGTACTATTTTGAATGGTGTATTGTTTTATTTCATTGCATATGTTTGAGAAAAGCACTATACATGCCTCGCCGTGAAAAGGGCTTGCCGGCTTCGTATTACTATCCGGCCTCCCTACGGTCGGCCGTCTATACCTACTCACCCGGCAAGCCCTTCTTTCTGCAGTAATGTACTATTTTTATCTTAATTAATAGTACATTATTGCAGACGCCTATTAGGGCCATTATACATGACCTGGTAATAAGAATCTAAATTTCTATAATGAATAAAATAAATGCAGAGGATTTTAAATATTGTCTATGGCCTCTGGTGACTTACGTATAGATAATATTTTTAATTTATTCATCAACACACTGAATCATACAGATTTGTATTCTTAATAAAGGTTCGTGTGTAATAGGCATTAACGCGGATATTTTTGGTCCAATAACCAATCAGGCACTAGAAAAAATAAAAAAATAGAATTCAGCTGTTTAGCCTGTTGATGAACACAGACGCTATGTTAACATTAAAATTAAAAAAGAATTACTTCCCGGCCTAGGCCTTCAATTTTGTATGAAATTCCTTTACAGTTCTCTCGAGTTGTTCCGCCCGAAACGTGATACTTTGAAGCCTGTCATAACGCACGTAAGGACGACATTTCATTGCATGTTTGAGAAAAATACCTAATAATAAAAACCTTGTAAGACGTGTCACACCGATGGCGGGACGTACGCGTGTACACGTCTACGGTTAACGCATCTAGTTTGCACGGGCCTTAAGTTTCTGAATTGTATGTCCGTATTCCTATTTAATGCCTGCAATTAGTACTAGGATCTACTTTTCTCAAACATGCAATGAAATGGCGTCCTTACGTGCGTTATAACAGGCTTCAAAGTATCACGTTTCGGGCGGAACAACTCGAGAGAACTGTAAAGGAATTTCAAACAAAATTGAAGGCCTAGGCCGAGAAGTATTTTTTTTAAATCTTAATGTTAACATGGCGTCTGTGTTCATCAACAGATGATTTACATTTTTTTTATTTCTTCTAGTGGCTGAATGGTTATCGGACCAAAAATATCCGCGTTAATGCCTATTACACACGAACCTTTATTAAGAAAACAAATCTGTATGATTCAATGTGTTGATGAATAAATTAAAATGTTATCTATTAGTAAGCCACCAGAGACCATAGACAATATTTAAAATCCTCTGCATTTATTTTATTCATTATAGAAATTAAGATTCTTATTATCAGGTTATGTATAATGGCCCTAATAGGGTCTATTCAAACACTACCCACGCGAAATACGGACGACTTTCGTAAAATGGAGGGATTGGAGGGAAAATTAATGTACTATTGTGAGTGGTGTATTGTTTTATTTCATTGCATATGTTTGAGAAAAGCACTATACATGCCTGGCCGTGAAAAGGCTTGCCGGCTTCGTATCACTATCCGGCCTCCCTACGGTCGGCCGTCTATACCTACTCACCCGACAAGCCCTTCTTTCCCGGCGTCTGCAGTAATGTACTATTATACAGCATATTATGCAGTTTTATCATAAAATATAATAGACATCACATCAAATTTCCTTAGAAACTTTTGCCAAAAACTGTCTAAGCTTCAGTGCACACATAGAAGACGAATAAATGTCTTCATAAATCAAAGGTGTAATACCTGATGAAAGCCTGACGAACTGTGCTTGGCTTCGCATTGAAGACGACTCCATTGAAGGGATAAAAGGATTATGGCGTTCGATCCGAGGCCATTATTACTCCCGGTTGTATAAACAATGAACTTCCACCCGCTCTCGCACAGCGATCAACTTGAGTGACCACTTAAACTTGTTTTCTGGCCTGATCTCGGACCATAGGGAATAACTAACTTCTATGCAGAAGATATAAAACATAAATGGTAAGCTTTGATTGTCTTACTTAAGGAGATGGATGCTTTCGTATGATTGTTGAATGAACTATCTTTTATCGACTTGAACTTAGAGGACTTTTTACCTTGTAGGTGTAATCATAGTTTAAAATTGTAGTACCTAATATATTTGTCGCAGGCATATTGTATAATCAGAAATATGTAGAACTGGAAATCTGTAGAATTGGTAATCTGTAGAATTGTAAATCTGTAGAATTGGAAATCTGTAATAGAAATCTGTAGAATTGGGAGCAAACCTAATAACTGTCCCTGTCCTAAATTGTATCCCATGGATTTGCGATTGCTTTCAATCTAAAGGGAAAATCTACAATACAATACAAATACTCTTTATTGCACACCTCACACAAAAAAAGCAGGCATCTACATAGGGCTTATTCGAATGAAACTACATACGCGACACAAAAAATCCGCTAGACGGCGCAACGTTATCGTAATTCTCCCCAGTAACGCACACCACTATATTTCACGCACACTATCTCACTTTACTGTGACAGGTCACTCAGTGGACGTGGCGCAAGCAACATCTCCTGCCAGCATCTCCTGATGATGCCTCGTAGAGAGGCGAAACACGTGTCGAGGTTTCTTCATTATTGGTGGTGGTTTGGTAATTATTTGCATGTTTATACGCAAATAGTTGCATTTGATCTCCGCTGATCGACCTGCACGTTTTTTAGCGGAATAGCAAAGGAATATTGTTGTCGTAATATAATGGCGCTCATTTCAGCATTATTTTCATGTCCACCACATAAACTAAATTACCTACATTTTGTGATTAACAATTAATGGCAAATAAAGAAGGATTAAAACATGTAACAAACAGTTATTTGAAATCAGATTAGGCTTCTCTACAAAGAGTTATTCCGGAAGTCACGTGATACATTTTGAACTGTACCCCTATACAAGAACGGGAGCTAAGAAGTATCCACTTCAAAAAAAACATCAATTTTGGTCCAAGTGGCGTCCGCTAATAAGATATGTTTTTTCAATACTGACTTATCTATTTAAAACTATCATTCTTAATCATCTTCCTCCATTATGTTCTTTCAACAGCTGTTCCTGTTTCCAATTCGTCAATTTGTTTATATTGTTGTTGCTTGCGATCTCATAAAAGTTCTGGCTCGATATAACAATAAACGCCGACTTTATGACCAAATCAAGTTATTATTGAGTCAAAAGTCTTTCGTAGGCTGGTGAATAATGTTGCGTCGACGAAAATGGCAGTTTGGGGTCGACGCTTCGAGGTAATATCGAATCTAACGGTCAATAAAACTGAAAGATATGATCGCTTTCAAATTTAGCCGCTACCCATCAAATATCCCTAAAAATTACACGGGCGGCTGGCTAAAAAATATTATGAGAAACATTCGGGTTGGTTTTGTTGCAGAATAATTGATTAATAACATGAGTTGACTTACACGTACATTACACATTTTACGTTACCTACTGAAAAAGGACTAGGTGGAATGGATCTTACGGAACTAGTAGCTTTCCCGGAAATATCATATTTTTAAATCACAATTTGGCAATATTTAAAGAATGCCTTTGACTCTTTTCATCTCGGATTTGGATATCTTAGTACTTATGCCTTAATTTGGAATTGCCACACTAACTTAAAGACAGAAGAAGATTTTACTTTATGTTGCCATTCCTACTGTAGTGTACCTACTCTCAGTGTCACCCTTAAATACCTTAAAAAGAATATCCGGGTCTATATTGAATTTGTCCCCCAATTGTCATCTGTTTCATATATCAGTCTGTTGAAAGAAATATATGATGAAGGGGATATCCCTATTACGTGTAAAATTCTGAAAAGCAATCGCATCTCTGGTTGTCTGATTGACAAGGTTGAATCATGCTTTTAATTATGTTACCTACAGCTTTGGTCAAAAGTGTTGAGCACCCATCCGTTTTTCATACAAAAGTCAAACTTTAAAAGGTGCATTTATATATTTTATAATAGAAAGTTGTGTATCTATCGGAAAAATTCGTCATATTTATTGACGTAAGGGAAATTCCGTGAAAAAAATATACAATTAAACCTTTATTGTAAAACCCGACTTTTTCTAGCCTTAGTTTTCACACGCAAATAGCAATTTCAAAATGATATATATTAATGATTTGCACATGTTCAAACACTTATTATATATTACGTCTTCGTGTATTTATGAAATTGAAAAATAATACTTTATCCATAAGTTACAAAGGAACGCGTGGGATGCTCAATACTTTTGGCCAAGGCTGTAAGTAAAACTGCATTGTTTCCTAATAACTTTATATTCTAACGAACCCATCCCTATGATACTGACTTATCCTTGTACTTCCGTCGACATATTGAGTTTCGTATCACGGAACAACATTTTTTGAGGAGTAATTACCCTACATTTGACGATAAGAAAAATCTTCTGGTGGAACTAAAATAGCCTTTTTGCCCTGTAGATGGCTAGTTGGTCAACTGACTGACAGATTTATCTCTGCTCAGAATCTGTGACGTATATCCGTAGGCGTTTGGCACAAGAGCTACCTAATAATAAGCAGTAACTAGACTTCGTATTAGCCTCCCAACTTTGATATAAGTAGGATAGAGCATTAGCCGCCAAAGCTCGTCACGTCACCGGCAATGCACGCGGCGGTATAGTGTACAGTCAAGGGCACCAAGTCTCACACCACAAAGTCTCAAAAATATGTACACAGACCTTATTTCTGGAACAATAAGGTTGTAGTATACATATTTTGAAACTTTGAGTGAATACATATTGGTGCCCTTGACTGTACTAAGACCAATTCTGCATTTGGCGGTGCGGTGTAGGTGCAACTTTGATCGTACGTAGATAGGTATAATAATTCAAAACATTATTTAATAACAACATCAAACTTTATATACTTAAAACCATCACTGGTAGCTAAGTCGAAAAGTTGAAGTTGAATCTTTCTGCGATTTCATCATCCTTATGTTACAATACATCCGAGACGTCATGGTCAATAAATGAACTTAATTATTCGCGATTAAGCCCCTTTTAGTAAAAATTGTGTGTGAATATCGACATGCGAGTATGGCTGTTAAAAGTTTAATGCACAGCTTGCGGTCTTGGGTTTGATTCCCGATAAGCGAGGAAAAATTTTACAATTCATGAGATACTGAAGTCATTGATATTTTATATGTATTCACGTTTATATATACCGCTCGAACCCTGTATAGTCTGAGTTTACAGTAAATCGAGATACGCTAGCGAGTATCGAGGAAAGTTAAAGATTTGTATGAAAACTCTATACACCGCCCCTGGCGGTCACTCACAGAACTAAAAATCTAATTGGTACCACGAGTCCCTTATAAGTTTACTTTGCTCGCAACAGTTAACTCGATCGTTCGTATTGTTTAATCGATTTTTCAATATTCAGCCTTATTATTACAAGCATTTATCGTTTTAATTTAAATGCTAGCGTTTGTCGGTTATGTCGGAACGTATGCCAATTATTTGCATTTTTAGGGTTCCGTAGCCAAAATGGCAAAAACGGAACCCTTATAGTTTCGTCATGTCCGTCTGTCCGTCTGTCCGTCTGTCCGTCTGTCCGTCTGTCCGTCTGTCCGTATGTCACAGGCATTTTACTCGAAAACTATAAGGTGTATTTGAATAAAATTTTGAGGATAGGTGTATTTTGTTGGCCGCTACAAAGTTTTGTAATTAAAATTACTAAAAAAAATTTTTTTAGGGGTGTACTCCATACATAAAACTAAAAGTCAAAAAATTTTTTTTCATCGTGAGCCCACGTGTGGCACATGAATCGATAGGCCTTTCAAAATAAATATAAGGTTTCTTAGCATTTTTTTTGATTAAGTGAATAGGGTCGGAGATAATCGCCCCGAAAGTCACTAAAATTCTGTCCCCCCCCCTCTAATTTTTGAACGGTGTATTTTAAAAATATGGAAAAATTCATGGACATAGGGCTTATTAATTTCATTCACCGAAAATTGTTTTGAACAAGATCGGATGAAAGGTTTCCGAGATATTGCTGAAAAACTGCCTTCCTCAAAGAAAAGGACGTAAGTACCGTAGGATTTCTATGACGATACGACCTTTTTAATAGGCACGGAACCCTTCGTTTTGCGTGGTCCGACACGCACTTGGCCGGTTTTTAAATACAAAATACGCGACAATCCCAATTTTGCGGATATAAATGTTGTTAATTCAAAACCCATATTTATAAAATATAAGTTCTTTAATTTCGGATCGGATCTACGGTAAATCTTGACGGAATAATACGTTCTCACGCGCCATTTTGCAAGCGAAATTTACTACAGACGCTACATTATTTTTCGATTCGAAATGACAAATTTGTGTCTCATGGTACGAATTGGTCGTACGAATCGAAAGTTTAAATTACGCATTGAAAACTAGCTAGCAAGTAACGTTTTGTAGTTGTTTTCGGAGTACATCGGCACCATGAGTACGACGAATTTGACAGCTCCAACTTGCGAGAATCGAAATCTATTCGAAGCGCGTTTGTTCGAACGCGTCGGAAGTAAAGTATAGTGTTTTTTCGGTGGCCACTCATGGTAAGCGTACTGTACCTTTATGACCGCACGAAGCTCGATTGACTTGTTGAATATTTTACCCTGATATTGCCCCACAGGAACACTGTATAAAGTCACGGCTCTGCAATAAGTTTGACTGTGCGTCGTCCCAGAGAGGATAGCTATCTATCTTCAATGACAAGTGCAGATAGCGAGACGTATTCTAGTCGAATTAAAAAAGCATCCCAATAGAATGTAAGTATTACTTAGTAGCATTGGTTTATTTCCACTTAACCTTTGTCTTTCGGTATAGTTTGCTTTAAGATTCCGTTTTTACTCATCTATAAAATACACCTACTTGAGTACAGGTGACTGTTAAAAGGCTGCACAAATTGGGATAGACAGTTCACTCAATTTTAATAATTTTATAACGGAACCCTTATGAAATTTGACAAGTAATATCGTCTTACAACAAGTACAGGAAAAAATCTGAAAACTATACATTTGTAATTTAGTACAGAACCCTCGGTGGGCGAGTCCGACTCGCACTTGTCCGGTTTTTTTATATGCATTCTTGATTTTATTCGCAAGCCAAAAGTTAAGTTTGTTGCGTTTGCCAGTCTAAAATAGCTAAAATATATAAACATTTTCGAGAAGTTTTGCGGCAACAAGCGGCTGTCAGTCACAGGTTGCCGGCACCATATGCTTTATTGCCGGTCGTTGCCAGAAAGTTTCCGATGTTCCCGTCATCGGCAAATTACTAGGCACCAGCATGTTTACAGGAGAACAGGAGCCGTAGCATGGTTGGCCTTGTCACGCGATAGGTGATAGGATAGAGCATGCGTCACTGGCTGACACCGTTCGACAGAACGAGACGACGCTCTTATCTTGTCACTTGTCGCGTGATAAGGCCAACCATGCTACGGCTCCAGATTGCGATACCTATGCGAAATTGACCCAGTAGGCCAGTATAATAATACCATTAACTAGGAATCTCGCCTCAATGAAGGAGCTGCCTTATTGACCTCCTTCACTCCTGTCATATACGCCTAGCTAAAATATCCTAACAGATTTCCACAAACACGCTAAGTTATTTAATTATAAAAGTAGGTACGAGGGGTGATCAATAAGTTTTGAGAATCAGTATAAAAAACAGAAGTTATTGGTGCCCTATAATTTTAAATCATTAAATACGCTGTTTCATATTTTTTGTGCATATTTATTATGCAGAAAATATTTTAGCTTCGCTTCAAAAAAAAACTTGGTCGTCGTTATGAGGCTTATTTTTTATATCGATGCAATTGTACCGATTTCATTGAAGAGTTTTCAATATCAAAGAATTATAAGTAATAATTAAAGAGTTGGTCTAGATTAAACGGTAGGTAACTAGTTGTATAGACTTCACAAGCCTGAACAGCAGACCTGGTAATCGGCAAGCTCAGCCAAAAAAAAACATAGAAGTGATATTTTTTTTCTTTGTTCTTTTCTTAGATGAACTTGTTTAACTGCTCTACAATTATGTTGATTCACTCTCCCTTCGTATTTATATTCATATATTTGTGACCTATAAAAAATACTACTTACTACAAAGCCATTTAAAAAAAAGATGGCTAGAAAAGCCTACATCGAACTTTGTTAGGTGAGCTGTGCCTTAAAAAGATTATCACACGAGTTTAATTTTTTTAATTTTGTGGCATCATAATAGATAAACTTCCATATTTTTTTCTTTTTGAGGTACGGAACCCTAAAAATACATAAAAATATTGACCTAGCATGTGAAGATGACTTCATGTTAATATAACTCTTAAAAAATACTATAACAATTATTGTATAAATACTAAGTTAATAAATCTAAATAATCAAACCCCGTCCAAAAAATCGTTTTATTACAGAAATTAATAGTGCTTGTCGTAAGGAACATTTTTTGTTACGGAATCCTGTAATAATCAGGATAATTGTAGCTCTTGGAAAAAAAACATAGTTTTGCTTTATATTCTATTAATAAGGCCATTGGAATGTTTTCTTTTTCAGCCCTAGTTACCTTCAATAAGATTTTTTTTTAATGACAGCTAATCTGAAATTGAGTGTTAGATCTGTTCGCTACTGGTCTGTGCGCTCGGCCGTCTGTGCGGAGAGATAAAAGGACTAACCACTTTGTGTAGGTCGCTAGGCGCACCAGATTATTTTGATTGCCCCCTTATTAAGGCTTGCGGCGAATATTGTCACCTCTCAAAGTGTAGGTAATCAAACAATCAATTTCTGGCTAACAGTGGCTTCAAACTTATCAGAGGGCAATTTTGCTTACTTTTTAACCCCCCACGCAAAGAGAGGGGTGTTATAAGTTTAACGTGTCTGTGTATCTGTGTCTGTGGATCTGTCTGTGGTATCGTAGCTCCCAAACGGATGAACCGATTTGAATGCGGTTTTTTTTGTGTCATAGATCATTTTAACCTTAGTGTTCTTAGCCATGTTTCATGAAAATCTGTCCAGCCGTTTGAAGATCATCAGCTCTTTTCTAGTTGATGAGGGGATCTGACTACCTACCGTATGTCATATCGATTCAGTGCCACTTATCTCGATTGCAGGTTTAGTTAAAGATGGAGTAGGTAAAATGTGAAATTGCACCCTAAAACACACTTCAACCCCTAGACTTTTGCGTTAGTAATTTAATTAGTATGATTAGACCAGTAAACTACGTATGTGAGAAATAAGAAAGGCCAACTAAATGCGAAATGTCTATGAAACAAGCAAATGTCTAGGCGTCTACAGTCTAGAATATTCTCAGACGCGGCTTAATTAATAGTACAGGATCCGCTCCGAACAATTGCTGTTTTTGTTTGTTACTTTAATAAAATTATTAAAGTAAATATAGTAGTTGTAGTTTTATTTAAAATAAATTATTAGCTAAAATCAATGCTTTACTTATTAAAATAGACACAAAAGGTTTAGGTGCTTGTCTATTTATCTGTGATAGATCTAGATATTTATTTGTGCACCTATGTGTCAGTGTATGTAATACTACAATTTGTCAAGAAACTGCAAGGTTTACTTCTGTTGACATAACACCACTTTAATTGTTTTCCATCGTATTTTCTCGAAAACGTTCGTATGTGTCATGTCAACAATTTATTTCGAGATTTTTTGTGCGATTTCTGTCCATATTTTTTTTTTTAATTAATAGTATTTGTAATAGTTATTTGTTATACAAGGGGCAAAGTTGTATTTTACCCGCGAGTGTGGAATTCAAACACGAGCAAGGGAAAGGATTCTAAAATAGAATCCTGAGCGTAGCGAGTGTTTCAGCACACGAGAAGTAAAATACATTTGCAACACAAAACTTTTCACCTCACTGTAGCGAGGAAAGTGCAACATGCAAATCAACTTTATTTAATTTAAATAATAATATATTATCATATATTTATTTAATTTTATTTTTTTACAGTAATAATAACGTTAAGTAATATCAAGTAGAATTTTGGTCAAGTGCGAGTCGGATTTTAGTTTTCCCATACATTTTGAGACCCAGAGCCTGATGAAGACAACAAGCAATTTGGCAACAAGCAATGGGAGCCCCCTATATTTATTTTATTCTGTTTTTTAGTATTTGTAGTTATAGCGGCAACAGAAATACATCATCTGTGAAAATTTTGTATTATGAGCGTTTTACGTTTTGTTATCTGTCAAATGCTACTTAAACACGCTCCAAGGTCAAATTACTTTCCCCACTAGTGGATAAAATGCGTTTTTGCTCACTGGTTTTAAAGGATAAAAGACGGCTTTCCGAGGTAGTGAGGGGAAAAAGTATTTTGTGTTATAACATGAGAAACTACTTGGGTACCTACTATACAAACTTACACCTAGTACAGATGTAGTGCATAATTATTTTCCATCGTATTTTCACGGCAACGCATGAACGTGTCTTGCTATTTCAGTCGGTCTCAGTACAAAAAGTACTGAGGTTGACTAAGTAGCATGACAAATACGAACGTTTCCGAGAAAATACGATGGAAAACAATTATGCACTACATCTTTAGGTAAAAGTGCTACCGGTACCTACATGGTGTTCGTTTTACACGTGAATGATGATGACATTAGCGATGATGTTCGGACGAAGGAATAAATTATTTTCTATTAAATTCTTGGGCCGGATCTTAGACCATAGAGAGACGCTCGAGGTCCTCCATACAAGACGCTTCACTGATATTTTTAATAGCGCTAAGGTTATAAAGTGAAACCTAAAGTTAATTAGAGTGAATGCTAGTTTACCATTAGTTATTTTTCATTTTGTTTTATTTCTTACCAATGTCATATCACGACATATAATATGATAATTTTAAAACAGTACCTACTTCAAAGTTGAGTCGTGTGTCACAGAAGTGATGCACTTAATTTTTTTAAGTTTGTTTTTATAACCCAAGGTTCAGGATAGGTACAAGACATAAAACCGCTTGTGAATACAGACAGACACCGAATGGTCACATAAATGTTGGGGCGAATTTTGCATGCATATGTTGAAACTTACCTATAGCTTTTTTGAAACTATATCAAGTTTAATTCATCAATTCCAGTTAAAATTATATTACCAATATTGAAATAAATAAACAATTTACAACATAGCCCGGTTTTCGTGGTGTGATAGCTGTAAAAAGTGAAAAATATCTTTATAAGCATTTTCCAGAGCTGCAGTTAACACAGGCCGTAAAATTTTCATGGCCCCGTCCTGAAACTGCGCTGGAACATAAATTGTAGGCGTGTTAATACACTGGAGGCGTGTGTCCCCGAGTTCAACGAGTAAACGCCGGTGCGACTGGTGTGCAGTCGAGTGTGACTGTTAATATTACTACAAAAACTACATATATATTATGTCGTAGGGAAATGATTATAACTGGGATTTAATCGAATTCCTATGGGATAAGGTCAATTTAAGCAGGATGTTAAAATTACTACCTACTCCATTTCCTACCTTAACTACCAGAGGCGGCCGTGAAAATTTTCGATGGCCAACCCGGAACAAAAAAGTTATACAGTGCGTTTTTTTAAAGTAGGTTTAATTAACTTAGTTCCTTAACTTAACCATAGCCTTAATTCAATAAATAACTACAATTCCGACTTCATACATTTTCTAACAAAATTTAAATTGCCAGCAATGTACAGCAAAATAAATTGACAATGTAAATTACAGCACTTCAAACTTTGTTTATTATGACACGTAGTTGAAGGTTTGGATTTTGGAAAATTAATTGTGCGGTTAATTTACATAATTACATGTATACAAATACAATGTATATACTAGCCTAAAAATAAATGTCTAATTAGAAACTGGTTCCAAACCTAAACCTCTACCAAATCTTGTGTTACCGAGCAAACAGTCGAAGTGCTGTTGAGTGAGCTCATGATCTGTGGTGACCGTGGACCCATTGGCAGGCATATGGTGTCAAATTTCGGGTTAAAGAATCATTTATTTCTCAAAAAGAAACGTACATTTCACATATGTATATGAGAAACATTTTCATTACATTTTTAACATAATTATTATTATAAGATTTTTGGTTGTATTCTAAATTTACCTCCCGCAGACGTCTCCTGACCGTCCATCAGGTAATGGATACATTCCTGGTCTCCCGAAGCTTTTGCTGAAGCTGAACAGAGTTGAGTTGGCAGCAATGAAGCGGTCATAAGTCTCCGTGGTATTGAGCATGTCCTGCCGGTTCCGGGTCTCCTTGATAAAACACCTCTTTCTCAAGAACCTCCCTCCTCCCTCCTCGTGAACCTCTGGAACACTCGCTGGACCAACAATCTCGATAGGTTCAGTCGTCGAGCCACTTCCCGTTTATTAAGCCCAGTTTGGAACAGAGCAACGGTTTGGGCGGTTTCAGTCGGGGTGCTATTTATTTTCCTTGGGAGAGTTGGTGTAAAAAAGTGTTGAGGAAGACTCGTCATACACAAATAATGTGTAAACAATGAAAATGATTGGTTTTATACCTAATGATACGACCACAATCAGAATGTGTGCTAATGCGTCGCTTGGTGGAGTGTAGGTATTGTGAACCCCACAATTTCGTGGCACATTCATCCCCACTACTGAAAAAGGTTTTATTAGATAGGCAGGAAGCATCTCTTTCAAACGGTATTAAAAGAAAATTCTTACTAATTACGCTTTCTACATAAATCACAATAATATGAAAATTGCGAGGGTGGCTCGATTTCTCTGCTGACTGCTCCCAAGTGTAGGTATAGTATATGGCTAAATATGTGATAGTGCTGGAATATATCTACTTCACCACATTGTACCATATTTTATAGCAAATAAAGAATTATTCATATTTTAAGTACTATACAAAAGGGGGAGCTAACAGCTTCATGAAGTTCTCCACACTTTACCATATATAGGTACCCACATTCTTGATGATAAACCTGTGAATTATTTGTAATATGTAAAATATTATGTTTACGACACTTAAAAAGGAGATACCAGTAGGTAAGTGTTTAAATCTAATTTTGTTCGTTGCTCTTGGAAATTGAAGGTAACCTACGGATTTTTTTAGTAGCTAGGTATATAGGTAATACTTATGTATGTAGTGAGTAGTGGACTTTAGGCTACGCGCGCACTGCGGATTTCTGCCGTGAGTTTTTTTTCCGCAAAATCTGTGAAGTATGGAACTTCTTTAAAGTGCGCGCACTGCGCAAAATAAAATAACAAAAGAATTTGCGATTTTACAAACGCACCGCAACTCGCCGCACCGCAGTGCGCGCGTAGCCTTAGACGTTGTTACCCAAGTGTGTTAGGATTTGTTAGAATATAGGTATTAGGCAGATACTATAGTTACCACATGAGCGTGATATCCGAGTCTACTGCTTCAGGCCGTTATAGGTAAAAAACTTTAGTACCAAAAGGAGGCGCTACACGTACGAAATCGGCGGACTGATAACACCTAAGCATTATTGAATATAAGAATATGAATAATAGTTTCTATTACTTTTTTCGCTACGAAAACATGTTTGATTATTCGTTCACTTGTTCTTTTTAATATCTAGTGAACCTACCAGCCTATTCACGAATGTGTTTCACATGCAGCGAACTAATGTGTAAGAAGGAGGAGAAATCGGAATGCAGCACAAGTGTCTGATCAACCCTTGATCTCACTCTCAAACCGAGCCCACAGCAAGCATAGCGGGCAGTAAAAAAACACATTAACCGGACAAGCGCGATAAAGCACGTCATTTAGATACTGGAATGGATACGAAATGTAAATAAATCACTCGGCAGCAGTAAATAACAGCGCTATAGAACAGCGCCTAATAATGAAATGTGGAGGTTTCTGGAGCGGTGCATTGCATGCTCGTAGGTGGACGACTTATTAAAATTGCCTAGACAAATGCTGGGTCGTTGCTGGGGCTGGAATTGCAGTTGGCAAGCCGGGTAGGGCAAAAATAACAATAAATACTTGATTTTGCATACCCCCGTTGGTATTGTTAAGGCATTGTCCCAAAGTGCCCATCCCTAGCTATGCTTTTTAGGGTTCCGTAGTCAACAAGGAACCCTTATAGTTTCGCCATGTCCATCTGTCTGTCTGTCTGTCTTTCTTCGGCTTAGCTCAGTAACCCTTACAACTAGAAAACTACAATTCGGCGTGGGTATATAAACCAATCACGTCGACAAAACAGTAGAATAAAATCCTGAAAAAAAATTATTGATTATACACATGTAAATTGGTGATGTATTTTTTTTCTCGTTAAACCTATAGTGTGGGGTATCGTTGCATAGCTTGTTTAAAAATATTATGGGTTTACTAAAACTATTTTTCAACTTATGCGTTTGCAAGATAATGGGATTTAAAGCCCTAATTTTTGTTCGAGTCATGTGTCCCGTGTGACGGGCAACTATGGAACCCTACCCTGCGCATGGCCCGACACGCATTTGGCCGCTTTTACAACTGGTTTACCTCACCTCAACCCACAGCCCCTTACTTTTAGTGGAGAAAGCCTGCGATCCACGATCGAGTAAAGAGCGCTATCCATGCTGTCATTCGGAGAACTCTAGGATCTCAGGTTGAACCAAAGATTACAGAAAAAGGCAGATAGGCCATAATAAATTGAACTTATTCTATATATCCGATCTCTTCTCACTTTCGTACTCAATAACGAGTAAGAAAGGGATAGAACCATATTATCTGACAGGTCTTCATACGTCATTGTCTCCGCTTTCTCACTCGCACGATGTATCTCGCTCTTTCGCTCGCTCGAGATTCAGTGCAGGGAGTTATTTTTTTACAAGTTATCGAAATCGATAATTATTGTCCATAACGTGCGACTGTAACCTAAAGGCTTTAAATCCAAGATTAGATTCTCCTCGTCACACTGAACCACTTAAAGTTACAGAACAAACTTTTTAAAATAACTAATCCTACTAATATTATAAATGCGAAAGTTTGGATGTTTAGATGTTTGTAACTCAATCACACTTAAACGGCTGAACAGATTTGAATAAAAATTTGCACGAAGATAGCTTATAGCCTGGATTAAAATATAGGATCATTTTTATCCCGCGTCCACGCAGAAGAAGTCGCGGGCGAAAGCTAGTAACTAATATTTATATCATTTATTAGTATTTGAACTACTGTACCATCAATGTATTGCAAACACGGCCTCATTATTTGACATCCATGACAGTGACAATTATGTTAATTAAACTAATGGGTGATGAAAATTTAAAATTTAATTTAAAATGTATGAAATAATAAAAATGTAAAAATAACCTATTTTTTTTAAATTTGTTGAACAACAGTTCCGTTTTAGGAGCAATATTTGCATTTAAAGCCCCAAGTTCAGAGGTACCCAGTATATTCATAATCTGTGTCATTCGTAACTTAATTGTATCTCCATACGATACCACATGTCATACAATACAATACAATACAAATACTCTTTATTGCACACCATTGTCATTTATGTTACAAAGAGAAAGATACGGCCAAAGTTACAAAAATATGTATACACGACTTTATTGCCTTAACATGAAGGTCGTGTATACATATTTTTGTAACTTTGACCGTACCGATCTCTTTGCAGTCGACTGTACATATTTACCAAATTAAAATTAGTCTGTGGGTTGAACGCACTAGAATACTCCTCAAGCCTTGCCCCGGCAGACTCGTTTCGAGACGGCCATAGAGTATAATGAATATGAAGACGTCATTCCGCCTTCTCTGCACGGCTATCACAAGATGGCACGCGAGCTTTCTCGATTTTTCTCGCACTATACCTCTCTTTCTAAGTTTTCTAATAAGAGAGAGACGGATAGCGCGAGAAAAATCGAGAGAGCTCGCGGGCCGTCTTGTGATAGCCGTGCTGGGGTAGGTGCTTACCAAGTGCCGATGCCCGTGCCACAACGAGCACTGGCGACCCAGATCACGATTCAGATATTTTTGAATATAACTTTATTTTATAACTGTTATCACTTGGCCTATTATCCGTTTTCGGCTTGACCTTGACTTTTGTCATGTTGTATGCACGTAAGCCCTACACTCTTGTTGGACGACTTTATTGTTTTTGACCCTGTATGACCCTCCTATCTGTACTATTTTGCTATCAACGCAATAGGTCCTCAAAAGAATTCGAATATTTTTGTTTGGTCGGCACTCGGCACTGCGCTGTCAAGATAACGCCAGGCCAGTAAATACTCTGGCCTAGTTTGTTCGTTCACTATCTTTATACACTATACACGTGCAAGTCTTATTTAAACCATTTGGACGTCACATTAAGAACTTCACTGTCCGTGAGCCATATTTGGAATATGTCGCCCATTAATACGAAGGCATATAGTTTGATATTCCGAAATGATCATTCATGTTGACAATGTTTTTTTTTACAATATGATATTTTATTCGAATTTCGCAAGTTGTCCGTGCACGGGCGCAGAGAAAAGTATTGAGCTTTTAAGGGCTACAGTCACTTACACAACAAACTGTACAGAAATAAAACCTCGTAATGTAAAAATCCAATAAGGATTATAATTTATTTAGAAAAGATATATACACTTTACAATTGACCAATGCATTGAAGCATCCTACACAGATATTATCATTGGTATAATACATTATATTTATTATATACAACATTTTACAAATCTCTGAACTTTGTTTTAATGTCATTTTGTGCTTACAATTCAAAATAAAAGAGGAAAAATGTAAAGAAGTTGATAAGTGGGACATCGTGAAAAAGGATTAAGTACTTATCGTTAAAACACGGTAATTTATTAAAGCATTCCCTAAATTAATCAATCACACGTCTATAATTACATATTGCTTCTGTAATCTTACCACTAACATCTTCCACACAAAATGACAGTAAAACTTGGTCCGTTTTAATCAAAACTCCGACTGACACGTGTGTAAAATGAAGTTCAATGCAATTCAGTAAAATAAATGCTTTGGACATCATGCTTAAGTGGTAATTAATGATCTAGGAAGACAAGGCACGTCTTCCAATGTACTGAGAGTTCCATAAATTATTGATTTTTAACGGTACAAGGCGGAAACGTCGTCGTAGGGACCTTAAGAAACTATACAATTAGTCACTTTAAAAGTACGCTGATGTCTGCTAACGAATAAGTGGCGAATGAAAGAGAGATTTTGAGATCCACAGTATTTTTCAATCAGACTTTAAAATCTCAGATCGTTTAAAATATTAAGTATGGTACACAGAGCACATTAACCAAGAACACATTTTAAGTAAATATTATTGCATGTATCACATTTAATTACTTATCTCTTCTCACTGTGTAAGCGTTTTGTTCTGTTGCTTATATTTATCACTAGTTAGTGTTAAGGCAAAACGTTTGCTACGGTATACGACGACATTGTCCGATAACCAGGTTGATTCCGGTGTCGATATGACGCGTACTGTGACATAACCGGTCCTAAAGTACCCAAGTTATTGCTCTGGCTGTATTGCGGCGTATTTCTGAGTCGCGAACGTCCGTCAATGTAACAAAACACTAGCTATAGTTATTAGTGGAGTTACTGTACACGGAATTAGTTAATATCTTCATGTTAGATGAACAGTTACCGTTTTTCTCTAGGCCCGCTAAAAAGTCTTCCAATAGTTTCGCTAACGCCTTTCTTTTGAACCTTAATGATTCGTTTATCACTTCACGTATTAGTTCTTTTTTAATGTCAACACTGCCTTTCAATTGTTTTAATTGATCAAACAGTTTCGCGAAATCTGAAACAAAACAACATTATTAGAAAAAAACAACAATCATCATCAATATTAATTATCTCTTATTTTGGGTATCATTACGAGTATATGCCATCACAACAAATTTTACTACCAAACTTATAGAAAATTGAAAACGGAAGAATAATAAAAAATAAGCGATAAATACCAGAAATTGTTCTATGAATATACTTTTCAGATTTGGCAATTATGTATTATATGCTGCATGGGAACATTCCGGCGGTATCTTATTATCCAACAGCAACTCAAATTTTACACTTTTACTGTTCCAGGTGTATCAGAATGTAAGCATACACACGTTGCTTAAGAGTCCTTAAGCAACGTGTCTAAACTAAAAAAAGTCAAAAGAAGTCAATAGGGTAGTTTCCTCATCTTAAAATTGATAACGTAATATTGTTAAATGTCTAGTAGTAAACCATCAAATAATTGTAATAAAGTATAAATTACAAAATATAATTAAAATCATAAAAAGATGGACCTTGAAAGTTTAGAAAAATTATGCATTTTTTTAATAGTCCAAGAGTAAATTTAAAGCGATCAGTAGAATCCTCACGCTTTTGTAGAAACAAATTTGTATGACAACTATGGACCTAAACGCAGTATTTCGCGACCGAAACAGCAATGAACTTGATTTTCCATACAACGATTAGTCTAGTACAAATAGTAAACTGTGACGTCATACTTAAATTTCAATTAGTATGAAACGTTTCGGCTCTATCGCCTGTCAACTCGTCACACACTTCCTTCCTATTCATATACTTTCTCTCACACATTCCATCCGCCTTTTTCTTGGTCTTCCTTTTCTCTTACAACTCTCCACATGAATACTTAATGCCTTTCTAGTAGCATGACTATCATCCCTCCGCATCGTCCATACCACCGTAGGCGATTTGCTCTCAGGTTTTCCGTTATGGCTTTCCTCATACTCATTTCTTATTCGATCCATTCTCGTCATGCCACACATCCATCTCAACATTTTCATCTCCGTAACTTGCAATTTCCTTTCATCCGTCACCTTTGCGGCCTAACTACTCCAGGCAAAATACGGTTTCGAAAAACATTAATTTATAATAGCGTTTTTTTGTTTATTTTATTTCATTATTACGTTATTCTAAGATGCTTTATTCAAGAATCCAACAAACTTTCCACCCGGAAGTAATTATATAGATTTAAATTAAACATTCATTGTCTTTTTTATTGTATTTATATTGAATATTTTAAAGCAAATGTAAATTAACCTAAATAAAGAAAAAAAATATTAATATTTATCCGCACTTTTTAGGAGCTAATAATTTTTTTTTATGTCTGATTTTTTGTTGGATTTTGCCTCTAGGTTTACCTACCCTTTAATTGATAATATATCCGTTACATAAAAAAAATGCTCTTATAAATGATTTCCAAATTTGACATTTTTTCCATACAAGTTGTCAGTTCATTTCCTGGACTAAACATTCCGATCCATAATAGCGTCAGGTTTTATGATCTTTTAAATTTTGCCCTTCAGTCGAAGGGACCGGCCGTCGCAGATTGTTCCCGTGACCTGGCGCCATTTCATCCATCCTGCACTGATTCGGTTTCCAACGTCACGGTCAATATCTCCATTGGACCGTATGAATGATCCGAGGTATCGGAAATCGGAACAGACGGGCAGCGATACGCCATCGAGCTCAAAGGGCGTAAAATCGGAGAGACCGCCGAAATCGCAAAACATGTGTTCAGAAAAACCGAGTTCAACTCGCATGGTGAGGGGTCCGTAAAATATTTAGAATTTTCCCGTTACTTTGAATACTCAAACTTCTTATAGGTTTTCCTGTAATCTTTAGGCAAGGAACTATTTTCCATATTTTTTTCAGAATTTTAAGCCTATTAGTTTCGGAGATAAGGGGGAATGGTCAAAATTTGTCTTTTTTCCTAAATTACTTCAAAACTATTATTGCTAAAATTATTTAAAAAAAATCTGAGATGCTTACAACAACCCCTTTCATTTGATATGTCACACAATACAGTTTGCGAAACTTTAAAAAAAAAAACAGTTTATCCCCCAAAAGTGGCCCCTTTGTTCAGAATTCATTAATTTACTTTGTGCGTCCATCTTTGGGTCACCAATTTACATATGTGTACCAAATTTCAACTTAATCGGTCCAGTAGTTTCGGAGCAAATCGGCTGTGACAGACGGACAGACAGACGCACGAGTGATCCTATAAGGGTTCTGTTTTTTCTTTTGAGATACGGAACCCTTAAAACTAATTCAACCTCTAAATAGCTCCAGAAAAATTGCTGCACAATCCACCCATAATATAAACTTTTTTCACTAAGGACGGCTATTAACGAATATTTCAAGTAAATATATGTATTTCTTGAATGCAATAAATCTATAGTAACATTATAAAGAGGTAAACTTTGTTAGTTTGTAAGTTTGCATGTAGAGGGTAATCTATGGAACTACAACTATTTCAAAAAAATATTTAACCAGTTTATAAAGTGGACCTTTGGGGTGGCTATATTTTATACGGCGGCTTCGCATTCAAGTTCTTTGTAATTCGCGGGAGGAGCCGCGCGGGCAGGTAATCTATCCTAATATTATAAAGAGGAAAAGAGTAAGAGATTGTAGCTTTGTGTGTAGTAATCTCCGGAACTACACATCCGATTTCAAAATTTCTTTCACCTGTTACATAATTCCCCATGAAAAAGAAAATATTTATTTAACCGAAAAAAATTGCCAACCCTGATAAACATGTCACTTCAATCAAACTGAACGTTCATAGATTATTTTAACAGACGACTAACCCCCTTATTCATAAAACTTAAAATTCCGCTGACAAATAAAATGTGTTTGGTCCCTTTCTTATGAACACAAATGTCAAAGTGACAGATAAAGACAAACGAATTTTAAAGGCATTTTAGTACGGCCATTATGTTCTAAGAGTTCTAACTGGAACTCCCCATCGGCAAACAAACCTACTAATGGTTTTGCCAAGATGGGCATTGTAATGAATTGTAATATGTATTTTCTTTTTGTGTTAATCAATAAATTTAAAAAAAAAAAAACTGTTTATCATTTGTGCCTGTCGGGCTTCTAATAGACTCTCGTTCGTAAAAAACGACTTACCAACCTCGTGGCACAATGTACTATTCAGTGTTGGGCGTAATTAATTACTTTTTGTAATTTAATTACAAATTACACAATTATTAATTCAATTACGTTAATTAAATTGAATGTAATTAAAATTTCATGTAATAGAAATTATTTTGTAATTCGTAATTGTAATTACATTTATTTGTAAATTAAATTACTAAATTACTTTAAGTCAACTTTTTTATAAACAATGAGAAGCATACGTGTTTACTTGGTCTGATTGCAATGATGTAATAATCAAAACAATAAATGTGTGTACCTATATTTATATTTATTTGAATTGACTGAAATTTGGCACGCAGATAGTATATTTCCAGAATATAAAGTACCTAAGCATATTTTTTATCCCGGAATACTAATCCTATCCGGTTTTCGTTTCACCGATCGTTTATTTTATTCAAAAAATAAGTGATCAAAAATATTGTATAAAACAAAATTTGTAATTTAATAAGTAATTAATAGCAAAATGTAATTAATAATTCAATTAATAATTACATTTTGTAATTGTAATTGAAACTTATAATTACAATTTCATTTTCCCTGTAATTATAATTTGTAATTGCAATAACTTTTTGTAATTGTAATTATTAATTAGTAATTCAATTACGTTTTGCCCAACACTGGTACTATTACATTATTCCCACTGCGACCGTGTTGCTTATTTCTTAAAACTCTAATACTAACCTCTACCCGGCCGCCGCACGGCGCGGTACACCTCTGATCTCACAGTCAGGTTGTGTTTCCTGATGTCCGCGAGCTCCTTCCGAGTGGGTTGAGTAGGCACAGGTGGTAAAGGTGGTTTTTCGATCTAAAATCACACAGAAAATATGCATGAATAATATTAACTTAGTGGGAACATAATTGAGGATGATAACTTGTAGAAGTTTTGTGTCGCAATCTAAAAAAAGTTAATATTACTCTTCGTTAGATGTAGAACTGAGCATCCGAGTCTTTGTAACCTTATTCTACTTTCTTTTTACAGTGCAGACAACGGGAAGACACTGCCTCGATGGTCAGCAAATATCTGGATAAATGTTGTTTACATAGGACTGAAGAACGGCATAATAAAGAAGAGAGCTATACTCGGCAGTCGGCAGATACGGGCTGAATAAATAGTAGAAGATGGCTGGCGGTGTCACGGTTCTATCGCTATGGTAGCCCTGTAGACCGAGTGAAAGTCACTAGTATATGGATAAACATTAACTTGGCTCAGCGCAGTCCATTGCTGGACATACTCTCTGAAGACGAATCACGGAGCTCGGTTCTGCTGCTTTCCACTCTCGCATTCCACCGTTTTTTTAGTCTTGGGGCATTGAACCTTCGTAGTATTTGTTTTGTTTTGTTTATCAAAAAAGGCCTGTATTTTTAGCCGTAATCGAACGAGCGAACGAAGTTCTATGCTTCAGCTTGGGCCGATGGCACACTGTCCCGCTGTTCTCCTCTACAGAGGGCCTACCGCGAAACGAAATTCGTTTTCGTTTGTGTATCTCCGTCTCTGTCGCACTTGCTAGTTCGAGCGACAAAGAGGGAGATACACGAACGAAAACGAATATCGTTTGCGGTAGGCCCTCTGGTCGCATTTCTCAACTGATTCTCGTGAAATTTTGTGAAAAGGTTCGATAATTATATAGATTATTTTCGTCGAGACACTTATCCGAAAAAAAAATTGTTTATCAGATTCGCCAGTTATATAGTTTACAGAGCCTTTAGTACATTAATGACGCAACATTTATCCTTATGGCGGCGTGGATCCCCCATAAGGTGGACTGATGATCTGGTGAAGGTCGCGGGAGCCCGCTGCATGCGCGTGGCGCAGGCTCGGTCACTTTGGGAGAGGCCTATGTCCAGCAGTGGTCGTCTTTCGGCTGATATGATGATGATTTATCGTTATACACTTCGCTGGATCTACGAGGCTACCAAAACCGGGCAGATGAGAGAGTAGAGAGCGCTAGGTACCTTCCGTTTCCGCTTGCGGGGCCTGGCGTGCGCGTTCCCGGCGGCGACGCCCTGCAGGATGGCGTTGATCTGCAGCTCCTGCGAGTCGTGGTCGGGCGACGGCGACGGCGGCGGCGAGCGCGGCGGCTTGCCGCCCATCGTCGTGTACGCGTCTGCACACACGAGTATAGTAAACAAAGGGACCAACTCTAATCCAAACGTTACAACAAAAAACCCAACTACATTTTTTTTTAATATTATAGCCTACTAGATTCTGCCCGCGATTTCGTCCACATGGAACTCGTTTATATCGCAGTTCCATACAAATTTTCACCTCCCATTTCACCCCCTTAGGGATTTTTCAAAAACCTAACTGTATTTGCCAAAATCCTCCGTTAGGACTAAGTAGGGTTATGGATATTTAAGCAAAAGTTGTTGACAAGTCAACTTTAAATCAAATCCTAACCGGTTGTTAGAACTGAAAAATTAAGCAACCTAATAATAATAAAATTTTAAAATACCTATTCAACACATAATTCATTTTTTTTTTCTTTTTTACAATATGGCAACTGAAAACTGAAAATAGCAAGAAGAGGAATCTAAATGACTATATCTGTATCTAATTCGAATTCTGAGATCTATAGGGAGCAGATTTTTGGTTCAGCGTGACGATATATTGCTCGACCGTGACGTTGGGATCAGTCGGGCCGGCTTCGCTTTCAAGGGTGCCTTTTCGCGGCGTTAAACCTAACGGCCCCTTTGCGCTGCAGAATAAGGTTCAAATAGACGAGCCGACGAATACCGAGGCGCCACAAACATCATGATTCATGCTATCCTACTGAAGAAGACTGACCTCCGTTGAGGAAGGGTTTGACGACGGGCGGCAGGTTGGGCGGCGCCACGGGCGCGGCGGGCGGCGACGCGGGCGGCGAGTGCGGCGCTCGCACCGGGCCTGGCATGCCCGGCGCGCTCAGTTTGCCCGGCGCGCCCAGCGCGCTCAGTTTGCCCGGCGCGCTCAGTTTGCCCGGCGCGCTCAGGGTGCCCGCGCTCGGCGTACCCGGCGTGCTCGGCGTGCCCGGCGTGCTCGGCGTACCCAGCGTGCTCGGCGTGCTCGGAGTGCTCGGCATGCCCGGCGTGCCCGGCGTACTCGGTGTGCCCGGCGCGCCCGCCATCACCGCGCTCGTCGGCCCGCCCGGCTCCAGGTGCGGAGGCTCCTGTAAAATTTAACTCCAGACGGTAAGGAGAAGGAATGCCTGCGAAATTTAACCTTAGAGGTTTAAACTGAGAATTGAAATCAACATTTATTTTAATATTTTGGATGAACTTGCAAAGTCCACGCCAGTGCGCTTTCCGTTCAACAAGGGCAAGCGTCAAAGAGGTGTCACACTCGCTCTAAGTAAGAATAAGTGTGAAAGCAATATGACGCCCGCCCTTGTTGCATATTGTGCGCTTCTCTTGTACTAATTATTTAAACAAGAAAACGTTATATATATATATATATATATATATATACATATGGTAATATTACCTCGGGGGGCCGGCCGGAGGGTAGGTCGGCGGGCACGGGCGCCAGCGGCTCGGCGGGGCGGCGCACGACGGCCGGCGGCTCGGGCGCGGGCGGCGGCGCGGGCGGCGCGGGCGCGGGGGCCGCGGGGGCCGCGGGCGGCGCGGGCGCGGGCGCGGGCGCGGGCGTGGAGGGCCGGCGGGCCACGAAGTCGGGCGGCAGCGGGCCGACCTTGCGCTTGAGCGGCGCGGGGCGCGGCGACTCGGCGCCGCGCTTGCCGCCCGGCCCGGAGCCCGCGCTCCCGCGCACGCCGCCCACCCCGTCGATGTCCGCCTCGTCCACCATCATGCGCTGAAATCACGAGAGACGAATGCGTTTAGTACGAACTCGAGACCTCACCGGGATAAAACATTTCTACTTCACGCAGATCCTTCTGAAAATCAAGCTCATAAGAGCACCGGCATATTTCAGCCACTAGTGGCCGCTAAAAGCAGCCGTTAGTAGCGAGCGCGAGCCACCGCAGCTTGTGGCTCAGACGCGACCACTAAACGCGCAATGTGCGCCGTTGCTATACAAAATGTAATAAGAACAAGAACTCGTCTGCAAGTTACGCCCAGCCACGACAGCGCCCGGATTGCGGCGCGGCAAGCGTTTTATCTGTTCATTGCGCGGTCGTGCAACGCAACGGCACTGTAGTTAGTTGGGATCATACGCAATTAATAAGAAAAACCGCTGTAGCTGCCGCCGCCGCGCAACGTCGTGGCCGGGCCGTTTTGCTGGCCACTAGTGACTCAATGAGCGGCGACTCTAGGATACATCGCCACGCTTAATGTGGTCCATTATTTAATCAGTAATTTCATTGTTAAAACAACATATACCAACATTTCAAGTCTAACTCAAATAATAGTAGGTTTAATGAGGGGCCTTAAATCACGAGTGTGGTTTTATGAAACGAGCGTCAGCGAGTTTCATAAAAGGATCACACAAGTGTTTTTGGGCCTAATTATGTACCGTTGCATACACTAACTACTTTATCTACACACATATCATAAATCCTCAATTATGTGTTCGGGAACCATTAGAATGACCTCCATTGCACCGCCATGGCCGACTAATTTTAAATCATGACCAACTAAATGTAGTAGTTGTCCATAACAAAATCTAGTTGGTCATGATTTGCTCTGACCCACGCTTCAAATTTGAAAGTCATTACTTTATCAATATCGATATTTCTATGAAAATACGTACATAATTATCTACAAGTTAATTATTTTTATTAATCTTATTGATATAATGCTGGTCATTACTGCCAGTTTCTGAACGCATTTCAGCGGTAGTATAGTATGTGTGTAGATAAAATAAGAATATGAGATTGAATCCAAGCGGCCCACCTTGTCGATCTTGAAGGGGTTCCCGAACATGTGCTGGCGCACGGGCTGCGTCTCGATCTCGCGCAGCTGCGGCGTCATGCGCTTGAGGTACTCCTGGTAGTTGCCCATCTGCGCCACGGGCATGGAGTGCAGGCTGTCGTCGTCCACCAGCCGCGTGTGCGCCAGCGCGGGCTGCAGGAAGTTCGCGCGCATGCGGACCACCTCCAATATAACAACCTATGTTACTACATCTATTCATATTTTTCATTACACTTGCTCGTAAAAGGCGTAACGCGCAGGCATACAGAGCTACAATGACCTAAATTACGCCCACAGCGATATGGTTTAAAAATCTAGTTGGCCACGCGCCGCAAGAATACTACTGTACTGCTCTGTGATTGGTTGAAATATTGAAACTGCGCGCTCTACTCGCACTGATCTGGAAGTGAAGTTGTAAATTTCGACAATTTTTGATTGGTGCGGTTGTATAAAGCGTAGATTTTTATTTCCTTGTAAATATAATGAACAAAATTGTGTCTAGAGTCGTAAAAAGCGTCACAGTTTGATATTTGTACTAATCCTTGTATGGAAAATCAAGTAAATTGCTGTTTTGGTCGTTCAATATTGCGTTTAAGTCCATAGTTGTGATACAATTTCGTTTCTATAAAAGCGAAATAATTCTATGGGTAGCTTTAAATTTACTTTTGGACAATAAAAAAAATGCTTGTCTACACTTTCAATATCTTTTATCTTCTTATGATTTTAATTATATTTCGTAATTTATATTTTATAACAATTATTTGAAGGTTTACTAAGCATTTAGAAACCCTACGTTATCAATTTTAACATAAAGAAACTACCCTATTGCGTAATTTTACCGTTAGAACAACTCGACTATACTCATACAAAAAATTAAATCTTATATTTACCTAACGTACGTAACGTTACGAAATCGGCCAGCTGAGCACATAGACCATGTCCGGAGATAAGGGTACTCATAGGGGCGAAGCCTCAAAATTTAGAAGAAAGAATTCAAAAATGTACTTAGTAACGCTCCCATTCAAATATCTAAAAAAATTACGAAGCTACAACCATATTGCTTGTTAGAGAGAGAAAATTCTCGTAGATTGTGACGTCACGACCATCGAGCGTCATAGTAAATGACAATCGTTTCATATGAAAGTGCGTTTTGCGGAAAAGGGACAGAATATGCCCTCTTAAAACTTTGGACATTTATAACTTTACGATTATTTAGTCCCCTGCTTTACAATATATTTAATCCTTTTTCGAGAAAATTCATCATTATTCGCTATTTTATTTGATGTGTACACCCTATTCATAGTGCGTACCTGATCCAACAGATCCCTCCTTTGTATATCGAAAGGATTCCTGTAGGTGTGCGCTTGGTTCTTGTTCCTGCCGCGAGACAAGCCCACTACGAAGCCACCAAATTCGTTGAGCTGGTCCCTGAGTGCTGAGAACTTGTCCTGGAGACACGGGTGCGTCGTCAGATCCTTTTTGAGCGGGGACCGTGGCATTACTCTAACGCTTTCGGCCACCTGCAAATAATATTATTGTGTGAATACATTAGTACATTACTACAGAGGCCGGGAAAATAGGGATTGCCAGCCAAGTAGATAGACACGCAATAGCGTAGCGAGGAGAGGACGTATCCCTATCCGGCCTCGCTACGCTCTTCCGTAGCCAGCCTCGTAAGGCGTCAGCCTTTTATGCCCTTTTCACGCCGCGGTATGTACAGTGCTTTTCAGAAACATGCAAAAGTGTTATTTTAATGGCTGAACGCCACGATGTAGGGTCATGTATTGATACTGAAACAAAAGGTCGTTTTGCAGGCCTTGGTCTCTAATTTTATATGAAATTCCATTACGGACCTCTCGTCTTGCCACGCCCGAAACGTGATACGTTGAAGCCTAAAGAACACACAATTTTATTACATGTTTGAGAAATATAGATTTAATACATTAAACTGACCGCAGGATAAAACAGTACATAGTAATAATGCCTCAGGTATAGATTCATCGCCAAAGAGTGCACCCAGCCGTTTTGAAACTTTATCATCTTTCGTGGTATGTGCAAAAATAAACTTTCCCTAGCCAAGTGGCTAATAAGAGACGACCGATAATAGGTGCATGGCAGAGTAAAACGATCTTTGTTACTTTTTTTTTGATCTTATCATTAGCTTTTTCTACGAGTTTAGTATAACTTGCGTTAATGTCTTATGCATTGCGCATTGAAACCTTGCTTCGTTTCCTAACCATGTTCCATTTTTAGGGTTTCGTACCTAAAAGGAAAAAAACGGAACCCAAGGATCACTTTGTTGTCCGTATGTCTGTCTGTCAATACCCTTTATCTCAGGAACGCGTGGAGGGAGGTATCCAGTTGAAATGAAATATACTCAGGTCTACAGTCCCTTACAGCTGTGAAAAAATCAAACTTCTCTAAATTAACGTGGAAAAAAGATACGGCCGTTTAAGCCGCTAAAAACGTATATTTCGACACTCTCAAGGGAATCAAAATTTATAGGGTACTTTCCGTTGACCTGAACTATGAAATTTGACAAGTAATATCGTCTTATACGACAAGTACAGGGAAAAATCAGAAATTATACATTTGTAATTTTGTACGGTATGGTGGGCGAGTCCGCCTCGCACTTGTCCGCTTTTTAAATATTTATATTGACCATTCTATAAACGTTATTTATTACTTATTTATTAAAACTTAATTGCACAGTAACAATTAACATATACAAAAGGCGAACTTGTGCGCATTAATGAAGAAAATCCTTACCTTTTGATTATTGCTAGAAGAAGCTTTATTTATAACATCTGCACATAGCTTCTCAAATTCTATTTTAGCTTGGTTTTTCAGTCTTTTTAGGTAATTCAGTACGGAGAAGCTAAGTGAGTTGTCCTGCGTGTCAGGAATCAGACTTTGGACCAACGGCGCCGATGCACCCATCTTCGCAAGCGCTCTTCGTAACGGCTGAAACATTTAAAAAAATACATTTAAAAATCAAATGCGTAATTAGTGCGTAAACGCATAATTACTGGTAATTATAGCTTTTTGTAATTATTGTTATCACATTCAGGTCCAATCACTGGACGTGACTGAAATTTAACCTTTTTTTTTGTCGGAGTTATTTTAAACATGACTAAAATAGTAAAGATATAACAATGATTTAGATATACTCATAAAATAATGTTTTTTTTTTCATTAGTAACAATTCTCGTGGTTCTGGGTCCGAAATTCCGGTATGTATGGGCATTTATTTGTGTGAAGTGCACGAATATTTGATCCCAAATGTTTTCTGAGTATTTATATACATATAAAATTGCAAATCATCATGTAGCAACCATAGTACAGTCGACATCAAAGATATGAATACATTTTTCGCCTTATTACAATTCAATAAGGTTCAAAAGCGCAAAAATATCTTTGATGTGAAATGTACAAGCTTTGCTTAGTTTGCGTCACATGGAGAAAAAAGCAACGCAAGAGGTTAAATAATCATAAAGTGTCCAAAGTTTTAAGAGGGGTATGTTCTGTCCCTTTTCCGCAAAACGCGCGTTCATATGAAACGATTGACATTTACTATAACGCTCGATGGTCGTGACGTCACAATCTACGAGAATTTTCTCTCTCTAACAAGCAATATTAAAACGGTTGTAGCTTCGTAATATTCTATACTAGCTTGTGCCCGCGGCTTCGCCCGCGTACTAAGAGTAATGTTAACCGTCTACAAAAAAGGTGCATCTCAGTTTACGTCTTTTATATATTTAGATCCTTCTTTCTTTTGAAGTTATAATACATTTAGAGTCTACAACCCTATTGTGTCAATGGATTTCTAAAGACAATAAACATACTAGTAGTTAGTAGTTACAGGCGACTCACCGTGACATAATACGAAGGCATCCTATCTAGATACTGCTGGAAAGCCAGTTTCCATTCCGGAGTGGGTTTACACCGGTGCACTTTGAAGAGGTCGTCCAGCAGCGGCAGCAGCACGGGGTAGTTGTAGGGCAGCACGAACAGGTTCACACATGTGAGGTTCGTTGAAGCCTTTAGGTAGCCGAATGGATGGCTCACTTCGGAGTTCTTGCAACCGCTGTTAGCTACGAACACCTGGAATATGTAAATGTGCGTTGAATTTATGACGGCTTTCTGTTTGCGTTATTTTTACGCTATGGTTATGGCTGGTTATATTTTTCGAGCGTATGTATGTATGTATGTATGTATATATGTACGATGTATGTATACAATACAAATACTCTTTATTGCACTCCTCACACAAACAAAGCAATCACAGAGAAAATAAAGCAGAAGAGAGAGAGATTTTCAAAAAACCCAACTGCTTTTTTGCAAATATTATAGCCTATGTCACCCACGATTAAGAGGAATCCAACGACACCTCATATGTCCAAATCCGTCAAACGGTTTAGGCTGCAGGGTGTGCCAAAGAATAAGACATACACACATACATACATACATAGATAAGATACATATATACATACATACATACGCTCGAAAAACATAACCCTCCTTTCCTTCGACATTCGAGTAAAAAACACGTTTCGCGCGCTGCAATTTAGCTTACTAGCTTGGAACACGCGTTCACACGGAGCCAATAGACAAGACAATCCAAAGCGCTGGGGTGGGGGGAGCATTGTCTAGGCAAAATTTAGAAATCGTTACTGGCTTGATCATTGGCATGAGTAGTGGATTGTCTACATTTAGACGATGCCAATAATGGAATGTTGTCGTGTAATCGCTACATGAGGGTTAGATTGTAATGTTCTGCAACGGACCTGCCAGCAAGTGGTGGGCTGTTTCCTGGCGAGTATGAACTGCGTGAGCGGGCTGGGCTCGAGCTCGTACTTGTCGAAGGGCAGGTTGTCGATGACCATGGGCTCCTGGCTCGAGCACGTGAACTTCACTGCGGGGTGCGCCGACCGCGGCGGCTGCTCGTAATACACACACATATGTTATATCATTTACGAAATGGCTCAAAATTGACACAATTATATCTGGACAGGAACAGAGTGCGGTGACGTTCGCATAAATATGCGAACTTATACGAGTTCGTATAAAGCACCGTATTTTCCAGCCGGTGCTATTCTTAGGCGTTACCGCGGCCGCGCCGCTATCGCTGTCTGTGGGTTTGCGCTTATATAAAAAAATGGTTTTGTTTATTTAACGTTCAAAGAGATGCGCCGAATATGGACTTCACCGAATACGAACATTCGGCCGAATATTCGGTCCAGCTGTTGCCGAACCGAATATTCGGCCGAATTATTCGGTTCAACGTATGCCTACATACGTTATTCTAAAACAGACTAATTTAATGCTAATTTTTTTGTTCATTATCAAAGCGAAACGAAATATTGACAATAAAGCGTGTTATAAGTGTTATAACGCGCGCAGATAAAGAATGGATCTGAAAATGGCGTCCGCTCGCATGCTATCTCGCTCACACCCTATCGCTGTCTATACTCACACAGTTACGTACTCGCTGCAAAAAAATAATGCTAATATTTTTAAAGAACTAATTAAATGGGCAGCCGTTTTACTAGCCGTTTTGCCAACCATACCATTGGTAACCGCCGCCATTTTCAGATCCATTCTTTATCTGCGCGCGTTATAAACAACAATATGTAATAATGGGTTAAGAGTAGAGTAGGTATACATGCCGTCAAACAACTTGAGCAAATGACCTTGCCTGCGCAAAGGCGAATTGTACGTGCAAACTGCCCCCCCACTTCGTCCCGCGTGTTCAAGTTGTTTGACGGGAAGTGTAACTATTTTACATTCTTGTAACTTGTAACAAAAACCTCTTAAAATTGTTCGGTAAATATTCGGTAGCTGAACCGAATAATTCGGCCGAATAACGAATATTAATAAACATGCCGAATATGCCGAATACCGAATAATACTTAACCGAATATTCGGCGCATCTCTAGTTTAAATGCATACTGTATCCAAACTGAAGTGTCACAAGTAGTAATAAAATTAATGTCAATTATATACTTTGTCATACTTGGCACGTAGTCTCAAATGTGACGTGGATTTAATTGTACACATAAGCCATTCCAGAAGCAAAGTGATTGATACAGTATGCGTTTCAGGGTTAAATATTTTAAACAAACTGAGACGTGATGGTTCATAATCATAAAGGTGGATGGCTAGTACGCCACGTTATGCTCAAATTTTGTTATGGCATTGTCAGTAGCGACGGGTTTAATAAATATGAAGTAATTTAAAAACACGAGTAACATGATCATGCAATGCTGTGGGCTTCCGCCAACACATAATTTTATAATTTATACCTCAAAGTCTTACTTATTAGAATAACGTTCAGTCTTGAAGAAAGTAGGCGTGTCGGGGCCAGGTCGGAAAGACTGTGATTGGCCAGAAGCCGACAGGGAAGCCCAACGACCACGGTTCGCGGCACTTACAATTTGTTTTTGTAGATTATTATTATTGTTATTTTGTAGATGAATAGATGACGGCAGTAATGCAACGCCTGTGGCGCGCTAGAACCTTGGTTGTTTATTGTTTATCCAAATAAAGCTTCATCAATGAAACTTACCAAAGTAGGCGCGTTGGGATCAGGTCGGAAGGACTCGGGGATCGGCCAGAAGCCGACGGCGAAGCCCTTCTGCGAGACGGTCCGCGGCACATAGATGAGGCGGCGGCAGGAGTGCCACGCTTGCGGCGCGGTAGGACCTTGGTTGGTCGTCATGCTGCTTTGGTACGGCCCGCCGTTCCAACGCTGGAAAAATATTATTAAATTTAGAATGGGGAATGGATGAAAACTTTAGAAATGCCTGATTATTTTTTTGGTGATAGGAATAACCTTCCTTAGCACCAGAAAAAAGTTTCAGATTTTTCAGCTGCGACAATTATTTTTGAAAAATATAAACAGTTTCCTCATTTACGTTTTGGGTCAAGAACGGTAAATAGACACTTTCCTTGATCTGTCTCATATTACAAAAAACTATCTTAAATATCTGTGGTAAACTGACACTGGTAATGATCAATATAGCTGCTGCAAGTGTCAATATCATTGCCAGTGTCAGTTTACGACACATATTTAATATATTTTTTTTGTAATATGAGACCGATCGAGGAAGGTGTCGTTACTGACCCAAAACGTAAGTAAGGAAAATGTTTATATTTTTCAAAAAAAATTGACGCACCTGAAAAATCTGAAACTTTTTTCTGGTGCTAAGAAAGGTTATTCCTATCACCAAAAAAATAATCAGGCATTTCTAAAATTTTCATCCATTCCCAATTACTAATCTAAAATTAACGGCATAATATGATCCGTAGTTGCTTGCGTTCATCGCCACTGTTCAATGCGCGCAATGTCAAACTAACCCATGTCAATTAGCGTATAAATTCACTTCGTAACTTTTGTTACCAACACCTACTGTTGTAGGTGTAAGGTAACACACTTCAAAAGGTTAATATCCACATTATACGTTAACCAGTGATAATGAACAACGGGACTGGTAGTGCTAATGCATTTATTACGGTTAAAGTATTAAACGAACTACACGAAGTAAACTTTGTTATTAATAATTAATAATCAACTAGCTTCTGCCCGCGATTCCGTCCGCGTGGAACTCGTTTATATCGTAGCTCGATACAAACTTTAACCCCCCATTTCACTCTTAAGGGATGATTTCCAGGATAAAAACTATCCTATGTCCTTCCTCGGCACTCAAACTATCTCTATACCAAATTTCATCTAAATCGGTCCAGCGGTTTAAGCGTGAAGATATAACAGACAGACAGACAGACACACTTTCGCATTTATAATATTAGTATGGATTTTGTAGCTCTTATCCAGGTTAACCTTTGCTATTATTTTACATTAGTCGGTCGGATCAGCTAGATTATGCAGTGTGGCCAGTGTGTAAAGAATGATGCACGGTTATTGAATGAGTAATCATCCTCAGCCTATATACATCCCTCTGCTGGGCACAGGTTTTCTCTAATGGACGACAGGGATCGGGCAGTAGTCTCCATGCTGGCCCACGTTTTGGGGACTTCACATAAATGAGTAATAGATTTCTAGAATTCAGATGAACTTACCCCATTTCTATCACTGTCCCCTTCAATTTCTTTCTCCTGCTCCCCATGAGGAATTTCAGGCTCCACTGCCTCCGTCCCATCTTTCACCGTCCCGCCGTCGATGGGCGGCGGATCCGGCCCGATCTTCTCAAAGTTGATGACCACGCCGCTTTGGACCTTCTGGACTAAGCTGTCGATGCACTGCATCAACATTCGGTGCGATGTGATGCAGTACGAGCGACCTGGAACAGGATTATTTATTCATTTATACAAGGAGAACCAACAGCTATAAATACACAGATAACAACTCAGTAGGCTATTCTACATTTTTTTTAGGGTTACGTATTCGAAGTCGTAGCTTTGTCTGTCCGTCCGTCCGCGGATAATCTCAGTAACCACTAGAAAGCTGAAATTTGGTACTAATATGTATATCAATAAGAGCGACTCTATGGCGCGGCCCACCAGGTTATCGGAGCAGGGGAAGACTAATGACACGTTGGGAAGACGACATCAAGAGGACAGCCGGCTCGTCCTGGTACGAAGTAGCACAGGACAGAGATGAATGGTCATCCTTGGAGGAGGCCTTTACCCACCCAGGGGTTCTTACAGACCAGCTTAATACTAATACATAACTAGTTTTCTTATTTTATTTTTAACAACGAAATTTATATTACTATAACTAACGATCTGTAACCTTTTGTACTCTGTAAGAAATAAAAGGCTTTTTTATTTTATTTTTATTTTTATTATTATGTATATCATCACGTCGACAAAGTGGTAAAATAAAAAGTGATTTATTTTATTTTATTAGTGTACCTCCCCTATACGTAACGTGTGGAGGTTTTTTTTTTCATTTCAACCCTAACGTGTGATATATTGTTGGATAGGTATTTAAAAATGAATAGGGGTTTGCTAAAATCATTTTTTGATAATGTTATTATTTTCGGAGATAATCGCTCCAGAAATAAATAAAAAATGTGTCCCCCCTCTAACTTTTGAACTACGAGTATAAGTTTTAAAAATATGAAAAAAATCTCAAAAGTAGAACTTTATAAAAACTTTTTAGGAAAATTATTTTGATCTTGATAGGTTGAATAGTTTTTGAAAAAAATTACAAAATAATTTCTGAACTAAGTTTGTAATTTAACCGTATAAGCAGGTGTTTATTGTTCCTGTAATTTCTACAAAATCACAATCAATGTAACAAATAGCCCATTTTTTTTAACGCTTAAGTGGGGACACTTACTGTGACGGACGAAAAACTACGGAACCCTACACTGAATGTGGCCCGACACGCTCTTGGCCGGTTTTTTTATATATTTTAAAATGAGTATAGATTCGACAGTCCACTGGTAGGTATTTTTATTTTGTCAAAATAATATCGCTTTATGCAAATAAACAATGGTCGAAATTTGAACGTATAGTCGCGCCAAAAAGGCAGCCGCCGTTATCGTGACGTCATAACTGCAACACCAAACCACAGACTACTAAGAAGATACTATGTGCAGAAACATAGAAACGTCAAATGTTGTTTTACAACGAAAACTCGGTTTTGCATTTGCTATTATTGTGACATCACTCACAGAAGACAAAATGGCGGTCGACGTTTTCGGTCACGTAACATACAGATAATAAAAGTACGATTTTAATTTTCGAATAAAAATAAATGTTATGTTTTTATATATAACAGTGCTATATTCGTATTTCTTATGGTAAAAACTATATACAAAATATACTTTTATAAATTAATTTTGATAGATGAAAATATCCTATTAGTGATACAGAGCCAATTACAGGAACTCGCGTATAGATTGGTAACGTTGGTATATTGTAATGGACAGTTTTATGGGTATAGTTCGGAATAGTTAGTTTAAATTAATTACGCTATGGACACATGAGTAAGGAAACGGAACAGAGTACAGGGTTGTAAAGTATGTGCTAAATGTATACCTAATCTGGCAGTTTGTCCCAAGAAACAAGCTAATTTATATAGTGTTGAGAACCGGATTCACATGCGCTCGGGAGGAGACGCGCGGGCGGCGGACACAGCGCGACGTCATCGTCGCGGGCGGCGCGGCGACCCGCGAGCGACACTCACCTTAACCACTTCCACCGGCAACGGACGACTCGCTTAATAAATACTATCTGTTTGGCCGGGTTTCCCAATATGTATTAAGGCGCAATAAACCAGCCAGAATATAGATACAGTCCATTAATTTAAGTCCCAGTAGGACCCTAACATATAGCATTATAACACTTGTTCAGTTTTAATATTTTTCATGCATTACATTCTTACTTAATGATATTTAAGTCCCGTTTAGTGATAATGATAAGTTATCGATGTAAAGCACCAATCCCTCTCTCTTACTCCGCTTGGGATCCCTAGATTAATTTTCGGAAACGTTTTTTCACGGAAACGAGACCATCTAGGCAACTAGACCTTATTGGGATTAGGCCTCATAAAGCGATTAATTAAAATTTATTTAATTGAACCGTTGTCACTTTATTTTTATGTGAGAATAATGTCATAAAAAGACACTATTACTGGATATCTTAGTACTATAATAACCATTTACTGAGTATCTAATAACAACAAAGGAGCATAAAATAACCGTGGCAGAGGACGTGTCACTTGTTGACACAATTTAACACCCATTTATAACAATGAGCATAATTGAATTCCGCGCCATAACTAACTAATGCTCCCTGAGGATTGTTTTCATTTCATAAGGGTATTGTGTAGGTCAGAAAGGTTTTTAGTTATTCAAACAAAACCATTTAATGAGGCCAGAGTATAAAATGATGACATACTTCCAGCGTAATGGATTTTTTATGGGCATATGATATGACGTTATTGTGTTATGCGTAATATTAATATTTTTTGTTCATATGATATTTGCCGATCCCGATTTCGCACGCGAACTAAGAGCGTAAATATAAATTTCATCATTTATATTTTCTAACATCCTGAGTCCTAAGTTCCTATAGAAAAGTCAAAATGGAAATTCAAAATTGGAAATCAAGTTTTAATGATACCAGTGATACAGTAAACGGAATGCATACCTAGTAAATAGTTAGTCCGAACTCTAGCTGTAAATAAGCCATTAATGGCTTTAGCAAGTAATACCATGAAACTCTGCGAAATAAAATTATTTGGAACTTTAAAAAAAAAAAAAAAAATGAACGAGAGTTGCATTCGTTTTGTTAGGTTTTATTTTAGAACACTTAAAATTCAAAATGATCGACCGAAGGTACAGCTTGGTTCCAATTCCTTACAGAAAAAGGTCTGTGCCAAAATTGCATAAATAATAGTAAAATACATGTACTTTACCCCGTCGCCTATTACCGTAGTCTTAAACGTCATAAACTAAGGTAATAATTAGGCTAAATGCCATCGCAGGCGAACAGCCGTTTCACTTGCCCATATGTGGAATTTACATTTATGTGGTGAAACTACCACAAGTTCCCATGCCTTTCACAGGTATCTGGTAAATAAATGGTATATAATCAATCAGTGCATGTGACTCGTGAAATATGGAAGAGGACCGAAAAACCAATTAGAAAGTTATACTTAATTAAGTATAACTTGAACTAAGTATTTCTAATAAGTAGTTAGATATACTTTCAAAAGTTTCAAAGTTCCCGAAACTACATGATCAATGATCATATACATATTAACATCCATTCCATAGTTATCCATATTAATAGATACGCCAAATAGTTTATAACCATGTACTTAAAAATGGCATAGTACAAAAAAAAACAATTGCATTGGGGATTCCGGAATATTTGCTCGCCAGATAAGGACTTAGGTAGGTACAAAAAGAAACAAAATTACGATTACGAACTGCGGATGAAGAGAAGTTTTGATTATTTTTTATATTATTTGAAACCAGCTACTGAAATATATAATTTACACGTGCCTAAAAAATATTGCGTCTTAAATCATCCCGTAGTTTTAAGACTGTTTTAAATAATGAAAACGTGCATTGCAGTGGTTTCCTCTCGGTCTAACTAATAAATTCATTGAATAATACGCGTAAAAAAGCTTGTGAGAAATACTCATAAATGTTTATGTGACAGAGATCACCTTGACACTAAGTGAACCATCCACACATACGGCCACAAAAACTAGTCGGACGAGTTTAGCGTAGTGAGAGCCCTATCCCCTTTATCGCACGGGGCACATTTGTTTCGAATAATTGGCGCGTGAATCATGCTTAAAGGTCGTCCCTATTTTTTTTAATACGTAATCGTATGACATCTAATACGGCACGACATCTTCTTTTTAAACATCTTGGAGGGCAAGATCGAAGGAAGGAGAGGTAGAGGAAGGCCCAGACATACTTACACCAGCCAAATAAAAGAGAAAGTAGCTGTCGAGTCGTATGAAGACGTGAAGAGGCTGGCAGAGGACAAAAATCAGTGGCGGTTACTCCACCGACAAGAGCCTAGCTCTTAAATTGATGATGATGAATCTTATGTTACTCACGTGATCAAACTTCCGCATTAAATGGATATTAATTGAATGAGCGATGGAAGCGAACGAAAATTTTAATTTTGTGAGCTGCTTCAATAATTATATAGTTTTTTATTGGTCGATTCAGTTTTTCGAAATAAAAAAAGGCTGAGACTTCTACAGCTCACGGTGCCCGTAGTTAGTGTTAAGAATTATGATTGACTTAGTTGCGTGCAACTTAATATTTGTGTAATGAGCAATGAATACCTATTGGTTTCTGAGTTCTGGATGTTTCCTATGTAGGTATTGTTCTTTTATATTTATTAAATATACCGTCGTCTAGTACCCGCAACACATGGCTTATTGAGCTTACAAATCGGGCTATTCAATTTGTGTAATCCGCTGATAAATATAAATTTACGCACCTATTTAAAGTCTGATAAGCATTTAGATACCTACACGTAAAAATGTTCACACAATAATAAACAAGAAATACTTTTTTAATCATACTGTTAAATCACCAATAAACTCTTCTAAACGCTGGTAAATTTTTAGTTAGGTTATATGTATATTCAGCCTTAAATCGGTGCCAGAGACAACCATATTTAATTTCTAGTTTTATTTGTCATCAAATAAATAAATAAATGTTGACTGGCTCATACAAAATAAAACAATTCTGTGCTAGTCATAGGTCTACGGATTGTTAACGCTTGTCAGCTGGCAAATGAGGTATTCAGAAGGATATTCTGCATACACCATTTTGAAGCTTGATAAGTCTGCTAATGCTAAGAAATGCAAACTGCACACAAAACTGGTAAGTGACTCCGACATGGCAGTATAATTCTGAATAAAATTGTATGGCATAAACATAATTTTAATGTAATGAGTGAGTAAATACTTATGAGCGGTAGCGTATGTTTGCGATAAACTCAGAATGAAATGGACACATTTTAAATAAATGAATAAATAATCGAACTTCCCATAGTAATCTCAATAAAGCTTAGATTAGATTAGATTATTTATTTCATGATAAAAAATACATTACAAATTTGTATACATGTCAAAAAAATAAGAGTCTTTATAACGATGTCAGTAAACAATAATACATACACAATAATTTGGAAATTGTAAAATAAAACAAAACCACAAAGCAAAGCAAGCTTATCATCTCGTACGAAGCACGGGGGGAGCGGGTCGATAGTATGTAACATACATAAATCTTAAAGTAGGTAAAAGTGATTAACAACACCATCAAGAACGAAAAACCTAAGTAAAGGTTCCGAGTCCCTCTCGACCGCCGGCGTGCCCGCCAGCCGCAGCATGAGCGAGAGCAGCCGCTAGTCTCAGTGGAACGGCTCCTGAGTCAACTCGTAACCGGGTATAGGGCAGTTCATTGGTAGGTTGAACTGTAGACTTTATAGTTCAACCTATGACTAAACCTTGAAATTGTCAGCGATTACATACCACCGGTAACTTCACACGTGGCGTCTAAAGTCGACGTGTCGGAAAGTACGAGTCCGGAGTCCCTCACAACAGCCGGCCAGAGGGAACCGCTAGTCTCATAGGAAAGGCTGTCGAGTGGCTCGGAGCCGGGTATGAGGCAATACAGTAAGGTTTTCATAAGGTAGTCAAATATTATTATTAGTCAAATATTATTAGTATTTGACGACGCCTACGCTGCCTACGAAGCTGAAGGTCCTGGGTTCGAATCCCGGTCAGGGCAAATATTTGTGTAATGAGCATGAATATTTGCTTTCGAGTCTTGGATGTTTTCTATGTATTTAGAAACAGAAACAGAAAGAGTATTTATTGTCACAAAAAATAAGAAAATAAAAAACTTACAAGAAAAAAATAAAAAAAACTTACAAAACTAACAAACAATAAAAACAGAATAGTGACAATAGGCCCCAGTCTCAGCATGTGCTGGCCCAGCGCTGGTTTTCAGACTGGTCCCTAGAGATCGGTCGATCGCAGGCAAACAAATTACCGTGCTTTTAATTAATTATACACATATTTACAATAATATTGCTATAATGCCCAGAACGTAAATATATATATATAAAAGGTTAAAAAACAGTAAGGATGTATATGGGTGCCATTTATAAATTTGTGTGTACCTATGTAGTGTGCGAGATTGAGTGTGTAACTACATGAGTTTTGTGTAATTGTGTTATGTGTGCTTGCTGTATGTGTGTCGCTGTATTATATTTAAGTATTTATATCTATTATATATATCGTCATCTAGTACCTATAACACAAGCATTATTGAGCTTACTATAGGCCTAGTTCGAATTGTGTAAGAATGTCCCCTAATATTTATTTATTTATTAATTATTTACCTCCGGTAACTTCACACATGGCATCAATTGGCGACGTGTCAGAGGGCACGAGGCCGGAGTCCCTCTCGACCGCCGGCGTGCCCGCCAGCCGCAGCACGAGCGAGAACAGCCGCTGGTCCCAGCGGAAAGGCTCCCGGGTCAACTCGGAACCGGGTATGGGGCAGTTCATGGGCAGGTTGAACTGTAAAGAAAAATCAAGTTTTAGTTTACATACGAACACTGAAAGATGGACGACTTATTCATATACCTTCAAAAAACCCATTTTACCTAAAATGCAGTTCAAATTCGTTTCTGTCTTTGACACTGCTCGTAAGAAAGGAGCAAAACACATTTTATTTATCAGGGGCATTTTAAATTTTATGAATAAGGAGGTTAATTTTTACTTTATAAAATTAACATCTTTAGCGCTACGTCAAAACTTGCCTATGGGCCTGATTTTAGGACAAAAAAAATCAGGCTTAACAGCCCAACACATCGTTTTTTTTTTTTTATTTGAAATTTCAAAATAGTTATAATCAATTTTTGGGACACTGGCCGTTATAACATTATTCCTTAAAACTGCTTGGGCCTTACGAGGTTCTGTGGCTGGTCAACCACGAAATTGCACCTTACGCAAATTCATGTAAAAAGTCACTAAGTATTACAATGTTTCGCTGTCGAATATATTTTTATACCACGTCGGTGGCAAACAAGCTTACCTAATGGTAAGTGGTTGCCGTAGCCTATGGACGCTTGCAACTCCAGGGTCTTAAATACTGGCTTCTTTGGCACCTGCACGGTTAGCACAAGACGGCGCGCGAGCCTTCTCGCGGCGAGATAGACTATCCGTCTCTTTCTAAGTGTGTTAATTAGGAAGAAACGGATACGGATAGTCTATCTCGCCGTTAGAAAGCTCGCGCGCTTTCTTGTGGTAACCGTGGTGAAGCTAGATTATCCGCAAAGGCGTAAACCCGACGGGAGCGGACATATTATGTAGTTGCATATTCCTTATATATTTTGGCTGTATTATTCAATATTCATTATAATTATCGTGTTATTCGAGTTTGGTCAATACAGCAGCATAAAGGTGTTAGATCAATAAACAGCTTGCATACAGATAGCCGAGGCAAAATACGGTTTCGAAAAACATTAATTTATAATAGCGTTTTTTTTGTTTATTTCATCCTAAAACATTATTCTAAGATGCTTTATTCAAGAATCCACCAAACTTTCCACCCGGAAGTAATTATATAGATTTAAATTAAACATTCATTGTCTTTTTTATTTTATTTATATTGAATATTTTAAAGTAAATGTATATGAACCTAAATAAAGATAAAAAAAAATATTAATATTTATCCGGACTTTTTAGGAGCTAATTAAATATTGATTTTTTTGATGTCTGATTTTTTGTTGGATTTTGCATCTAGGTAACTATTTAATTGATAATATATCCGTTACATTAAAAAAATTAGCTATTATAAATTATTTCCAAATATGTCATTTTTTCCATACAAGTTGTCAGTTCATTGCCTAAGAGTACAGTCAGCAGCAGAAGTAGCTAAGCGGGCCGGGTGTCCAAAATGACCTGCACACGACTTTATCCTTAAGAAATTAAGAGCGTGTGTAAGTTATTTTGAACACCCGGCCCGCTTAGCTACTTCTGCTGCTGACTGTACAATTTCGGTTGATGTATATTTTATAACTGCAGTGTATATTAAAGTATGGCCTGTTTGAACCATTCTCGTAAAACCATTTTCTGATAAGATAAGAGTTACTATGGACACTGGTCCATATAGTCAACGAGGTATTTATAGTACATTGTGCCACAAGTACGGTATTTGTTGGTACTCTATGTGTACCCCATATATATTTGTTTATGTGACTGTTTGTACTAAATAAACTAAAAAAAAGATATGATTTAAGAACGAGTCTATTAGAAGCCCAACGCCGAAGTATTGACAACATACTTACCGTACGTGTCGATACAATGTTTTTCATCACATTTGCAAGGAAACAAATACATTTTAAACAAAATGGTTACTAATCAAATCACAATAAAAACTCCAAAGTGACAGTCGTCCATTTTGTTGAATTTGACGTGAGGCGGGGAAAGCAATCGGCATACAGCCACTATTTAAAATCACATTTAAAATTATTTTACACGGACAATAAATACATATAAATTTTTAAATCATTAAATAATTCTGTTCATCGTATTTTATTACTGTTTTTGCGTTTAAATTTATTTATAAATACGTTTTCAGACATCGTGATTGAGTTAAAACCTCCTCGCTTTATAACTGACGCAAGAGTGACAGAACCAATATTAGAAAAAACCATTACGCCCGTGGGCGTAATTTAGGTAATTGTAGCTCTGTATGCCTACGCGTTATGAAGCCCTTTACGAGCAAGTGGTAGAAAAAAATCAATTCTTATTTTAAGTGAATAAGATACCTCATTCAAGTCTACGTGAAATCTGGGTCAGCCTCATTATGGCGATCGTGAATTTATTAAATATTCATCTGCATGTGCATATTGAACGAGCGAGCGAAGCGAATGAATTTCTCCGTTTCAGATTGGACCAAAAAAAAATCGTATGTCCGGATGTCCGGCTGTTATCCTCTATAGGGAGTATGTCTCAACCGATTCTAGTGAAATTTTGTGAGCAGGTTCAATTATTATAATATATTTTCTTTTTGTCGATTCAGGTTATCAAAGTTCAAAAAAATATATAGAAAACCGGCCAAGTGCGAGTCTGTGTGCAAAATAGAGTCACGAAAAGGGAACTTCGAAATTTTTTAAAGGAAACCGACTCGATTTCTCTGTAAATACGTCCTGAGACATGGACCAAAATGTTAAATTTGTTTGGCAATATTCTAGAAGATTCACTTAAATGCAATAGAGTAGCATAGCAATTATTGAGTGAGCAAGCGAAGCGAATAAGTGCTCCGTTTCAGCTTCGGCAAAAATTCTTTCTTATGTCCGGCTGTTCTCTTCTACAGGTCGCATTTGTCAACCGATTCGCGTGAAATTTTGTGAGCTGGCTCAATAATTATAGTTTTTAGGGTTCCGTACCTCAAAAGGAAAAAAACGGAACCCTTATAGGATCACTCGTGCGGCGTCTGTCCGTGTGTCACAGCCGATTTGCTCCCAAACTACTGTTTTTTTAATGATAGGTTTGCGAGTTCTAATGCTAGCAGAGCCACTTGTTATTATTTTTCAGACACAGGTATCAATCAAGGATAAATAATAAATAAATATCGTGGAACAATTCACACCAATTGATCTAGTCCCAAACTAGGCAAAGCCTGTACTATGGGTACTAGACAACGGATAAACATACTTATATAGATAAATACATACTTAAATAGATATTAAACATCCAAGACTCGAGAACAAATATTCGTATTCATCATACAAATATCTGCCCCGACCGGGGATCGAACCCGGGACCTCAAGCTTCATAGTCAGGTTCACTAACCACTAGGCTATTGGGTCGTCGGATCCTATTTGAATACAATTTTGATGGGCAAATTGAATGCATCGCCTTTAGCATTTGTATGGCACAGGAAATCAGCCTAAATATCCTACATCATCTTGTGATACTGCTATTTCAGAAAAACGGTTTTTGACATTACACACATGATGGTAAATCAATGTTTCACCAACTTCACGACAATCTGCTGTACATTGCTGGGATTGCAAGTAAATACATTTGCTTGATACTATTGTTACCCAGCAAGGTAAAGAAGGTAGTATTGGTTGTGGATGATTAGATTACTATTTGTTTTTACTATTTTCTCGGAATCAAAGTGAGAAGTAGAGTGTAGAACTCTGGTCTAAAAGCCATATTACCACTCGAACAATTTTCCCTCACTTCTCTCGGGAAAATAACCATCTCGTGGTAATATAGTTTATTTTAGACCCTTGTCATACAATGTAGGTACTATTATTGTCATGTTGTTGGTGAAATAATACTTTCCTAACTGCCCTAGCATGTTCAAGTGCATACATTTTACATGTTCTCTTGGCCAAGAAGCGCCATGCACATGCATGATGCATCTTTTATGGTATTTGATGGTGTTAGCACTGGTGAAAATTTGTTTTTTTAAGGAATTCGTTTCCAAAGTCTATTTCTATGGAAACAAGAAATTTACCATTAATGTGATGAATGGTAAATTTCAAGGTCACATACCATTTAAATTACAAAAAATATACATAAATCGAAGTGGTTGTTCATTAAATGCTTCTGGGACTGGAACGTTGTAGCGCGTCAGGTATGTTCTGCGAGGAGCGCACGGACGGTTTCTGTGCGATAATACGCAAGCGCATTCGCGGCAATCCTAACAGCCTCCTGCTGAAAATTTCAACAGCCCACTATGGAGGCACTGGAACTCCATTCATCTTGAGTCCAGAAGTAATATTTATCAATTAATTAAATTGGTTAAGGTCGTGGGAGTACGCTGGATGCGGGTGGCGCAGGACCGGTCAATTTGGCACTCTTTAGGGGAGGCCTATGTCCAGCAGTGGACGTGTTTCGGCTGATATGATGATGATGATGAATTAAATTTCAAGTTTTATTTTATTGTATTATTTAAATTAATATGTTAATGTAAATTTATGAATTACGATGATGTTATTGATTATGTTCTATTGTTGTTGTATGTTTGTGTTGTGATATGGGCAATGCCTGAAATAAATAATTATTATTAAATGTGTCAATCAACTGTCTTGTTGTTATTGTGTCCCGTTAGAAAAAATGTTACAATACGGAATTGTAGGATGCAATGGTCTATACAAAAAGGAGTCGAACATGACAAGAAAACCCCACATTTGGTGATTTAAAACACATTAATTGCAGTTTTAAAAAGTGACCCAGGAGACGTAACCATGGCAACTAGTGACAGAAAATAGCTGATCCACACAAATATGTAATGTGAAATCACTTGAATTTTGGCTTCAAATAAAAGTCACTTGTATCGGGTACTGGATAGTTTCACTATGCTTATATAGATACTCACCTTAGCCAAAATGGCATAAATTTAACCCTTAAAATTTCTTCATGTCCGTCTGTCCGTATGTCACAGGTATTTTATGCAAAAACTATAAGATGTATATGAATAAAATTTTGGGGATAGGTGTATTTTGTTAGCCGTAGCATAGTTCTGTAATGAAATGACTAAAAAAAATTTTTTTTAGGGTTGCACTCCATACATGTAACTGCAAATCAAAAAACAAATCATTGTAAGTCCACGTGTGGCACATCAATCGATAGGCCTTTCAAAATAAACATAAAGGTTCTCAGCAATTTTTTTTGATTAAGTGAATAGAGTCAGAGATAATTGCCCCAAAAATCACAAAAATGGTGTCCCTCAAATTTTTGAACCCTGGCTCATAAACATAGTAAACAATTGATAATCAATTATACATACATTTTGTTAAGGTTGCGATTAATTTTGACAAATTTTGAAGATCAGGATTCAAAAATATGAAAAAAATCATGGACATAGTGCTTATTAAATTCTTTCACCTAAAATTATTTTGAACAAGATTGGTTCAAAGGATTTCGAGATATTGCTGAAAAACTGCCTTCCCTATAGAAAAGTACGTAAAGATTTCTGTAATGATACGACCTTTTTAATAGGCACGAAACCCTTCGTTGTGCGTGGTCCGACACACACTTGGCCGGTTTTTCTAATTGAAATGTTCCAAATCTTTTTTATAATAAGTAGAATACTAACTTCTTCTTGAATGCCTGCATTGCTTGATAGCTTCCCTCCATCAGTAATAACAACTATCACTGAAGGCTCGAGGTAGAAGGGGCACCTGCCCTGGCCATATGTGTCTATGCCTGTCTGCATGCGGTTTATATTCAACACATCAAATGCGTGTTTCAATGCAGCACCCATGGTTGTCAGGCCTAAGCATTGCAAGTTTTTCAGCTCATTTATGAATGTTGCTAAATTCTCCTTCCACCCAGCCTGGAAATTCAAGAAAAAAAAACATATTTTTCTCATTCTCTATATTCTGTGGTATGTTAAACTTGTAAAAGTGATGCAGAACAGGTAGGACCTTTGTATACAGATTTTCATACATTATAGATATTTGATAAGATAACAATATTTTTAAAAACAGTGTGTTAATGTAAATAAAAAAACGAATATTGCAATCCAATACGATTTTAAGACATGTAGTCTTTACTAATCAGGATTATTACATTTGTACCACGAGTCCGTACTCGTTTAATTCAGTTTACTACGTAAAGTATAAGTACAGTACACTATGGCAGTACAAATTCATATTTCCCCCTCATCACCATTTTCGTCGAGAATCTGATTGGCCAATAGGATTGAGCGACGAGAGCGCAGTCGCGAACGCTATCGCGGAGGCAGCAACGGTGGCGGTAGCGGCTTGTCCTGTTTACGTCGTTCCGTCTATTTCAGTAAAATTCGCAGTTTCAAAGTATGGACATGGACTGGACTGCAGATCATAGTGATTCACCTAAGGATGCTGCAAAACCGGCGTCACTATGCCCTTCTATGCACATGATAAAGAAAATAATTTGAAAACGTGTTTACTTCGATAATACTAACCTTGATGTTCGCGGGTGGCTCTTCGAAAGTTAGAAGCATATACCTGTCACCTCTGCTTTCAGGGGAACGTTGACGTACCTATGAAGTAAAATTATGCTGTTTTAACAATCACGCGATAAACAAATAAATCACAAAACGAGACGGTTGACGAGTCGATGACACTGCACGTACCTTTACGAACGTTTCCACAGCGCCCTTGGCTACATCGAGCAATGTTGGGCGTCCGCCCAAATAAGCTCTTTGGTTCATAGAGGCTGATGTGTCTATTAGAAAAACTATTATAGTCATCGTGAAAATTGCCTAAATATTCCTCTAAATACATTAAAATATGCGCACTGTAATGAACTAAGAACAAAAATGGCCGCTACATCGTACGCAGACTCGTTGACAGGCGACCGTCCGACAGCCGCTTCGACGAGCAGCTGAACAAGCTACGCCACGAAGACTCCAAAAGTACCACGTGACCTAATCATACGTTCGGTTATTTTCGGCTTCCAATAGAAACACGTTCGGGAATACTCGGCAACTCGGTAGCTTAGCATTTATGTTGCCATATTAGGTATATAATTTCCATTTAATTTTTATGCGACAATGTGAAGTACATTTTATATTAATAGCTAATTATGAATAATTGTATCCAGATATGCGAAATTTTCCTAATTGTACAAGCGCCGTCTGGTAAATAAGAACATTGATGGAATGATATTGCTTATATAATTATGTATTGTAATTACTCGACGTATTGAACGCTAAAGCCTTTAAGTAATTATGTATACTACTAGAAAGGACATCTCAACTAGATTTTTTCTACGATACAAGGCTTTTGTTGTTCAATAAGTCTACTAGCCAATAATTATTCCGATTTGTTTATCAATACAGGTGTTTCAGCTATTTGTTAAAACGAGTTTAAGTATTTCGTACTGTCTCTATTCGTTGCATCAAAAAATGACAAAGAGTCTGACCAGCAAGTCAAGGCACAACATAAGGGGGCAAATAAAAAGAACGCATTCTAGGTAACACGAAATGGGGAACCCTAACGGTTTTTTTTAATATTCCATAACACTGTTAGTCCTATTTGTGATTCCCCTAATATATTTTGGACTAAATTTGTTTGTCCTGCTGTTTTATTCCATAGTATAATTTGTCCTAAATTTTAGTACCCTTTTTTTATTTATTCAATATATTTAGAGACTACTAACATGTTTCGAACAGCGAGCGAAAACCGTGTACGGTTTATCTGTCGCCATTGTCGCTCGTTTAACAATATATATATATATATATATATATATATATATATATATATTTATAGTTAGCGATTTTAACAAAATAAAAACAATATATAATAGGGTACTTTTTATTACATCATTTGTGCACCGCTCGGGCGCGCATCGTTGGTTGGCAAATAAAAGTTCTTTGTAATTGTTTTTATTTTGTTAGGATTACAAATAAGTTTCTGTAGAACATCCTTAGGCCATTCGTTTAATATGTAAGGTAACACATACTCCCACATTCTTTTGCCGTACGCGTTGTTGTACGGTGGCAGTACGTATTTAGGTAAGGTACTTATGTTTCTGAATTTTTGTGACTTATATCGATTTTGAAGGTTGGGTAAGTTTGAAATTGTAATCCTAACGCCTGTTTGTCCGAAAATTTTAGTATCCTATTTTTTTTATTCCGTACCAATTTTTGTTATTAAGATTATATTGTGTCTTATTGTTTAATAGACCTAATTATAACCTAATACATCTTTTGTCATACTATTATGCATTTAAGAAAATATCAAAATAACACTGTTTTGGATCCCGCCGCTGCTACATTTCTAAGACACAATCCATTTCCTGCCCTCTGCCAGGGCTCCCACCAGTATTTAGCACATTCAGCCCTTCGTTTCACGTTCACACTCAACTCAATGTATGCTTCAACTTCGGCCTCGTGCACCCGTGCAACTCAGGGTCTCCTTCACAAGCTTCTGGTGTCACAGTTTTTATATAAATCGTTGATTAGGCTTCTGATGCCTATTTTATGCATTCTAGATTATTTTAAGAATTTGGTGAATGACATTTTTTGTTTACCTAATGCTTGACCACAATGCCGATTGTCCTAGTATAAGGGTTGGTGGTTCAAGACAAATGTGGTCCACATTTGTCTTGGAGCACCAATCTTTACACTAGGGCAATCGGCATTATGACAATCCCTTGCCATAGTTGCTATAACAGTTTTTTCCCTATTGTACTTTGTCATAACTATAATGTTCATTAGTCATAAACTATAGGCCAATCAATAGTATGAGAAATAAATTTAAGAGACTTAATCAATGATGTAATATAAAAAAGAAACTGAGGCAAGTTAGTGCAATTGACTCAATTTTAGTGTGCCACTTTTGGAGCGCTTATAACCTATCTACCTCTTTTTTATATTACATCATTAGTCTTAATCATTATGGCATAAATAATAGGACAAACAATAGGTATGTTATGGAAAATGAATGTTAAAAATACTGCTTCTAAAGTGTTATGGCAAGTGACTTTAAGATGCATACGTTAAACTACGTAAAATATAGCTTGAGCCCTGCGACAGCTGTCAGAACAGAACAGAACCATCAAGTTCTGTACTGTTCTGACAGCTGTCGCAGGGCTCAAGCTATATTTTACGTAGTATAGTATAGTAGGGATTGCAAGGGTCACCCACATGAAATGTATGGCGGGGTAAAGCCACGTCTGCAGCGCCATGTTTTTGTGGATTTTAAACTTCAAACATGTTCTGTTAACAATATTTGATGTTTAAAAATCATAGAAAATGTTGGCGCATCAGACGCGGCTTAAAAGATACTTTTAACTGACAGCTTATTTTATAGGTGAAATTTTCAACACATAAATAATCTAAAAAATATGCTTTTCCACGACCTACTGGCCAACTTCAGTGTAAATTTGATTGCTTATGACAAAATCTCGTATTCCTATCAAAGTGCACGTGCAAGACGAAAATCGTTGATGCGCCGCGCCGCCGCGCCTGTTGTTTAAGGGGATATTAAGGGTTTCCAAGTTTCAGTCAAATTTGTTTGAATATAAGTACTCAGTAAAGCTTCCGAGCGAGTTGGTCTAAGAATGAACATGGATAAGACGAAGGTCATGTCAAATGCCCATGTAGTACCAACTCCCATTACAATCGGACACTTTACGCTCGAAGTTGTAGACGATTATGTAGACCTAGGACAGACTGTCCAGTTAGGTAGGTCCAACTTCGAGAAAGAGGTCAATCGTCGAATCCGACTCGGCTGGGCAGCGTTCGGGAAGCTCCAGCACATCTTTTCGTCCAATATCCCGCAGTGTCTCAAGACGAGAGTCTTTGACCAGTGTGTGTTGCCAGTGATGACATATGGCACTGAAACTTGGTCGCTTACTATGGGCCTCATAAGAAAGCTCAAAGTCACCCAAAGGGCAATGGAGAGGGCTATGTTAGGAGTTTCTCTGCGTGATCGCATCAGAAATGAGGCTATCCGCAGTAGAACCAAGGTAACTGATATAGCCCTCCGAATTGCTAAACTTAAGTGGCAGTGGGCGGGGCACATTGCACGTAGAACCGATGGCCGTTGGGGCGGAAAGGTTCTCGAGTGGCGACCACGTACCGGAAGGCGCGGCGTGGGTAGGCCCCCCACAAGGTGGACTGATGACCTGGTAAAGGTCGCGGGAGTCCGCTGGATGCGGGTGGCGCAGGACCGGTCAATTTGGAACTCTCTGGGGGAGGCCTATATCCAGCAGTGGACGTCTTTCGGCTGATATGATGATGTTGATGATGAGTCATTTATTTAATTCACTTAGTAGATAAAATTGTTCCACTCCCCACCTTCTACTGCTCTTCTCATCTTATTTTTTATATTTTATAAACATCAAATCCTTACATGAATGTTAATTTACAAAAACAAGTACCTACATCACCGTAACTTTAGCGGGTCGCACAGATTGAAAATACTGAATATTAAAGTAAGAAAATAAAGAAAATGAAATCAAAAGAATTTTCGAAAACCCGACTACTTTTTGACAAATATTCTAACCTATGTCACTTCCACGATTAAGAGGAATCCAACGATACCTCATACATCAAAATCCATCAAGCCGTTTAGGCTACAGGAGGCCACAAAGAAACAGACATACATACATACAAACTTACATACACTCGAAAAACATTACCCTCCTCCTTTGGCAGTCGGGTAAAAACATTGTCTTGGCGCGGGCACTAGCATACCGGGCCTTCACATACGTCACCAAGAAGAAAGAGAAGAAAAGTTAAAAAGCTACTAAGCGTATTTATCGTAAATGCAAATGATTGAAAATTTCAGCTAACGATGCATCCTGTTGTGGATACTACGAATATAGTACCTACCCGTAGTAAAGCTATGGACATATCATCTGGTACAGTCGAGTTAGAAAATAAATATGTGCACGGACAAAGTAATCAGAAATATGTGATCACGATTTTGTTGTTAAGGATATAACGTTGATTAGATATTTTAGAACCTTTGGGAACGTATGCATATTCATGGACTTGACTATACTAGGGATGTAGTTTATTTTCATTTTACCCCATTTTTGTGGTAAAAAATATGAATAGGCAACATTATCAAGTTTGAGTAGACTTGGAAAGTCAATTAAAATAAACAGTAGGTTAAAAAAACCGACATATAAATCTCAAAGTAAATAATGCATACATTTTTGAAGGGAAAAGTGTTTGAAAAATATATTTTAAATCATTTATTTTGAAATGGCATCGTGAGCGTACTGACTTTTTATTTCTTGCAACTTTATAGAAATTACTAACTGTCAATGTCATTGTCAAAACAGACAATGCCATACCGGCAGCCAACCGCTGTCATTAAGGTTTTTGGAATATAAAAATTATAAAAAAATGCATAAACAGTTTATAGTTTAACCGAAATCATAATTGGTTACTAGAAGACCAGAGATCCTTAACAATTTATTGCTTGCCAAGTTTGTATACTACAAAAGAGTCAAACTCTTTTCAATATGGACGAAGTTTTAGAGAAATTGGAGTCAACAAATATTACTCCAGAGGCAACAGACCAAGGAAGGAACGATTACCAGGGTTTATACAAAAATTGGGGAAGGCTGGGAAATCAAGAAGAAAGGCGTAAGGAAATCCTCGAACTACAAAAAACGTAAATATTATAGACTGTTGATCAGTAATTTCTGAGGCTTTATTTAATGTTTAATAAGCTGTTTTATCAGAGTAAATATTACAATTATTGTTTTCCTACATCTCTCTTAACAATTGTGTGATCCTATTCCGAACACTATATTTGACCAAACAGGAATAACAATTTAATCTGGACTTAAACATCAAAATTGTATGACCTAATCTTGGAATAAACACTATTCTTGTTTGGTCAAATTGTTGTTGTTGTCTAAATCGTGTAAATATTATAATACGATCAACATCAACTCACTCAAATTAATTATGTGTATCAACTCAAACAATCAAAATGGTTAATTTATTTCTGTTGATGTTCAATCTCAGTTTAAGTCCTTATTCCACTTGGTTTTAGCATGATGAGCTATACACCAATTAACCACAATTATTTCTTTCAGAACATTATTTTAAAGTAATAATAACTTTTAAATTTCAGTAATCGTAATGACAAGATTGATGCATTCCGAGGTATACTGGAACTTGTGAATGTGGTGGAAGAAAAAAATATTTTCAAACCTTACAATCGGGTAATAACTGTTTATACTTATTAATCATAATAATCAGACATAATTTTGATACAAGCTGTTCTTATAGAAACTTAAAGTTACAAGTTTTACCATATTTTCATGAGGCAGAAATATTTGTAGGCATAAGGTAACATGTTTATTACAAGCCATTAATACTGCTTGTGTGTAACTCACTCGGGTAAGAACATTATATAGAGTAGACTTCCTCACCTTTTTTTACATGCTCTCTTATTATTTTACCCACAGGTCCATTACCGGCCTAGCATATACGTTGCTGGCTTCAACAGGACCTCCGCTACCTACAGCGATGTCCTCATGTTGTCGGAGTGGATGATAGAGAAGCCGACTGATTTCAGTGAAAACTGGTTTGTGGCACCCTGTCCTAAGGGAGGCAGGATGCTTGTAGTTGCAAATCAGGTCAGAATATAAAGAAAAAGTATAAAATATTAATTTTATAATAAGCATTTTCAAAACTTAACAGAAATTTAATTGTGAATTTTATTTGGATTTTTTTTGGTACATTTGGGAAATTTAATTTTTGGTACAAGATTTTATTACCGGCATGTATACCATCATTAGCTACTTATTGAAACGATTCTAACAAGCACAAACTCAACAGGGTTATGTGTATTAAATACTCAATTCCCATGGCCACCTTCTGTCTCCATCATCAGATGAGCTCCAAACTAGACCTTTACCCAAAATTTCAGCTCAATCGGTTGAATATCTACTTTGAAATTGAGTTGAACAAACATTGCAAGTTAATAAAAAGCATGTAATAACTCAGGCACACTCTAGTGCCACATTCCTCAAATACATATGCACAGAAAAATCTTTACAGTTGTTTTATCTCATGAAAGAGTTAACTCATAGCTGTGGATGCTGCTGCTGAATGATATACACAGCCAGCCCTAGATATACACTGTCCATGTGTGACACAGTGCTTGCATGTTTACACATGCAGAGACAATATGTATTGTGTTCACACACAAGTAAAGGCAACCCAAGTTAAAAACATTTTCAGATTACTAAAGAAATATGAATAATAGTGGAAATATCTTTAATTTAATAATGTATATTGCAGGGAAAAACAAGAGCTTACACAAAATTTGGTCATTTTAAATTAGAGTTCCGATCTGCTCTGCCAGGCGGGAACTCCTGCGAGTTTCACAAAAGTCGCTGCTGTGTCTTAGACTGCTTTTATTCAGAGAAGAAGAAGATTATGTACATATTAGACATCCTGGCTTGGAACAACCAGCCCATGACCGACGGAGAGGTAATTTTAAACCATGTACTTGAAATCATTTGGAAGAAATATAAACTCGGGATTATATCTGCTTTATTTATATTACATCTTAATGTTAGGTTATTACAATAATCATATAGAAGTAAAATATAAAACTATGCTTACAAAACATAAATTGGTAGTGACCCTGCCTACAAAGCTAGAGGTAGTAGGTACGAATCCCGGTAAGGGCATTTATTTGTGTTATGTGCACTAATATTTGTTCCTGAGTCATGGATGTTTTCTATGTTTATTTATCTATATAAGTATGTTTATCGTAGTCTAGTACTCATAGTACAAGCTTTGATTTGTTTGGGACTAGGTCGATTTGTGTAAGATTTGTCCGCAAATATTTATTTATTTATTTATAAAATCATTACAAAAACCCCACTTAGGGTGCCGGTGGCAGCGGGGCGGGACCTAGATACCGTTGGTTGGAGAGAGGAACTCCATGACTCTTCGTGCAATGCCTAGGAGTACCGCCTTCTGTATCTGACCCTAGACCCAGCCATCTTGCGAGAGTCTCTTTAAGTGTTGGTTGAGACTTTGCTATTTATTATTAGATGCCTGAAATAAATAGTATATTATTATTATTAAACCGTTCGCGGGAACGACTAGCGGGTCAAAGATCGTTACTACAATTTGAACCTTCTAGTGTAAAAGTAAAGTACTTTTTTGTGGGTATTTAAGTTTATAGTAATGTTTAATTATTGTGTATTTTCAGATGGAGTTTCGACAGTACTGGCTAAAATCGCAGCTAATGGAGCTGCCCCAGGTGACAACCGTAAACAAGAAGAACCAAATAATCTTCCAACTCCTTCCAATGGTTCCCTGTACTACAGATTCATTTAATGAGTATGTACATATAATACTTATCCTCGCCGCCCAATATGCAACATAATGAACAGTTTTTTTTGTTTCATTGAATCTTAAAACAAGCGAAATTAAGCTCTATTTCCTAAATAGTTTGATTCAAATTTAACGAACAATAAATTTGTATGACAAAGCGATAGTTCTGATCAGAACTCGCATAGTTGAATGGAATTTTTGAAAAAGGGTACGTGGATATCCACTTTAATTAGCGGTTGATTTGTAGTCATTATTACGTCCCTGCATTGTACCCTAGACCTAATTATTTTGGCCATCTACTTTTTGATAATGTATCTTATTGAATGAGCGAGCAAAGCGAAAGAAGTTCTCCGTTTCAGCTTGGGTACAAATTCTTCAAATGTCCTGATGTCCGGCTGACTGTTCTCCTGTACATGCTGCATTTCTCAACCGATTCTCGTGAAATTTTGTGAGCCAGTTCAATAATTATACCTATAGATTTTTTTGATACCGATTTTTTATTTTATTAAAAAAACACTTGCCAGTTCTACAGCTCACAGAGCCTAAGTGGATATTTTGTAACATTCGTGGTACTGAGGCAATTTGCCCGCTGGAGATGATATTGGTCCGTTGTGCGACGTCAGAAAATTTGCTCTTTATTGCTTGAGGACTAAGTATATCAGTTTCACGTTGCATTTTGTGATGTATTGTATAATTTGGAAGTTCACAACCTGTGTTCACATCCAACCAAAAATTGTTACAGATTTATGATGACATACCCCCAGTTCAAAGATAACAACCCTACACTCGACGGTCTGCTGTTTTATCACAAAAAGGCCCATTACGTCTCGGGCGAGACTCCTTTAGTGGGTTGGCTGTTCCCTTACATGGTCCCAGAGGTGCTTGGATCTGGTGAGTATTGAAATCATCCCTTTTTACACGACTGCCCAACGAAAAGAAGAGTAATGTTTTTAAGTTGCCTACCTGATTGGGGTGCTAGAATCATTGTTGATGTTGACAAGAAATGATAGTAGTTGCCTATAAGTTCAGGAGCTATTTCATTTCCGTAATTTGGGAGTCAAAGAGATTTAGTGCTATTGTGTTATTGAATTATTCTCTTGCTCTGGATATTAAGAATCTATTGAACTCATTGTTTTAGTTTTGGTCGTTTGGAGTCCTTATTTCTGAAATATGTTTACATAAATCATCATCATCATCATCATTATGAGCCTGTAATCGCCCACTGCTAAGCATAAGCCTCTCTTCGAGTACCCCACTTATCCCGGTCCCGTGCTAGTCTAATCCAGAAACGACCCGCGGTCTTTTTTCCTTCGTCGTCAACCCATCGAGCTGGTGGATGACCGACGTTTCTTTTTCCAGTAAGTGGCCACCAATCCGTTAACGTTTTCGTCCACTTACCGTCACGCTGCCTGGCAATATGTCCTGCCCAATTCCATTTGATTTTAGTTCTGACTTCTCCGACGTCACGCACCTTAGTGCGACGTCAGATCTCAATATTTCTCACTAGGTCTTGTATAAATAAATGGCAAAAATAATATTTATTATTAGAATCTTTAGATCGAACATTTTGCGAAGTTAAGTCGAAATTGTAATTGTGACTAATGAATGAAATGACTTTTGTTTTTTAGACATAACAGTACATCCAGAGTACACGAGCGCAAAACCATCAGATTATGTCAACCAAGCTCAGTTTATTCAAGCCTTTGAGGAAAAAAATAACAAAAAGAAGTTCAGAGGCAGGCGGTCTAGCAACTCTATGGACACTAGTGGTAACACAGAGGTATAACTACTAACCAACTATGTATGGCCATTTGCATGAACAGTTTATTTTATTATATGACGGCGGCAATCTGGCATACGACCTGCCTAATGGTAAGCAGATACCGAGGCCTTAGGGTGGTATTCCACTTGTCCAAGATCTTTGTCCAATGTGTATATCCAATATTTAATCAAATTTCATTGACCACTCCACTTATCCAATATAATATCTCGGTTTAAGTTTTTATACTATTTGCGTAGCCATTTTAAATTAATTGTCATTCGTAATATTTGATCAAATGTCGCTCTTTCTAGCGAGTTTCACGACGTCATCCAGTTTCTTTGACCAAATGCACATTTGACAAAGATCTTGGAGAAGTGGAATACCACCCATACATGGGAATGGGAGGCGCAAATCAGTGCAGTATGCGGGAAACTAAGCAAGGCAGGTTTTGCAATCTCAAGGCTGCCAAACCCTAGAGCGTCAGGCAGGGCGCTCTTGTTACTTTGCAAGCATACAGGCAATAGGCATGATGACCAAAATTTTTTCACGATGTCATTCGAATCAGTTTTTGGAGAGGAACAAATGTTTGTATGGGAGCATTCTACAATTAAAGAACATAAATACCCAAAAAATCGTGACAAAGATTGACCTCGCTGGCGGCATCCCAAACGCTTCATACTAATTGATTGAAAAATATGACGTCACGCATGTCACGATGCTATAGGTACTAACCGTTGTACGGAAAATCAAATGAATTACTGTTTCGTACGCGAAATACTGCGTTTAGGTCCATAGTTGTCATACAATTTTGTTTCTATAAAAGCGTAAAGAGGATTCTATTGGGAGCTTTAATTGTACTTTTGTACAATAAAAAAATGGATATTTATTCTATACATGGTCAATATTTTTTTATGGTGTTAGTTATGTATGTATGGTATGTTCGCTTGGCGACAAGCCCCTTTTTATTAATAAATTAAATTAAAATTATTTGATGGTTTACTATCCATTTAGCAACACTACGTTATTAATTTTAATATAATCTAGAATGTAGGTATGTAGGGCACAGAAGAATGTCATCTCGCTCATATTCAGCCCAACTGGGGAAGTACCTCCTATAATGACACCGCTACTTGCTTTATGTGAATTTGGTGTTAGTATAGATATCGTCTATACTAAGACCAAATACACACAAAGCAAGTGGTCTTGGTGGTAAGTAAAGTCCCAGAGCGCCCGAGGATGTGCTGTGTTGAGTACGGAACTGCGCGACCGAAACAACAATTTACTTGATTTTCCATACAACGATAAGTACAAATATCAAACTGTGACGTCATACTTCAATGTAAATTAGTATGAAACGATTCGGCTGCCGATGCCGCCAGCGAGGTCAGTCTTTAACTCAATTTTTTTGGGTATTTGTGTTCTTTAATTGTAGTTGCTCCCATACAAACATTTAACATTTGTTCCTCTCCAAAAACTGGTTCGAATGGCATCGTAAAAAAATTTGGGACACAAGCCTATTATTAGTATAGAGCATGCCGTATCATAGTAAGAGACAATGATGCGTATGGTTCAAATAATTCAATTATTTGAACCATACGCATTATTGTCTGTTATATATAGAAACTATATTATATAGAAACACATGCATTTTTCATTTGTTTGCTCAAGTATACCTGTTTTCAGACTGAACCCAAGGAAAACCCACTACAAAGTCCAACCGAGAACTAATCCGAAGATGTAGAACAAATGGATGCTGAGGAAAAACCAGGTGTAAACAAGAATAATAAAACCGAAAATGCTTAAGTAATGGACTCCGAAGATAAACCAATTTTAGGTAAAGGTACTACCAGTACTAGCCCAGATTCAAACCTTAATGACGAAAAACAAAAAATAGACGACTAGAGATTTATTTAAAATAGGTACTTATTTGCCAAAGAATAAGTACGGTTCGACATTTTGTGTATCTACCTATTTTAAATACGATACTACTGTGTTGATGTTTGTAAATATAGTATCAATAAATATTCACAGACTGAGATAATATGCTGTGAAACTGATAAGAAAATTAAGAAAATAAAAATAAAGAAAAAGGAACGTAAGGTGTTATAATTTCCTTGTAACCTTTTTATATTTTACTAGCTTTTGCCTTCCGCTTCGCCCGCGTAGTAAGTGTAATTTTTGCAATAATTGTTTAATTGTTACGCCGGCAACGGCCTACTACTACTTACTTCCCCTATGAATAACCCTTCGTTGTCATATACGAACTTTTTTTTTTTTTTTTTTTTTTGGAACCTGACTGTTGCTATAATAGGACGGACCCAATATAGCTGTCGAACTGCATGGTTGGAGAGTATCCTGGGGAAAATCCAGGGGGAACTCTCCGGCACGACCACGCGGGGGATATAACACTGGAATACTCTAAGAGTTTGCGCTCCAGTGAGATTGGTTGAACGGTTTCAGATATACGAACTTTCTAATTTCTAAGTTTTTAAATGAACGTCTTCTCGGCACAACTCCTATTTCACCCCTTTAGGGGCCAAGATTTAAAAAATGTATTTCTGGATAGATCTACATATTAAAAAACCGGCCAAGTGCGTGTCGGACCACGCAAAACGAAGGGTTCCGTGCCTATTAAAAAGGTCGTATCGTCACAGAAATTTTACGGCACTTACGTCCTTTTCTTTGAGGAAGGCAGTTTTTCAGCAATATCTCGAAAACCTCTAAACCAATCTTGTTCAAAACAATTTTCGGTGAATGAAATTAATAAGCCCTATGTCCATGAATTTTTCCATATTTTTAAAATACACCGTTCAAAAATTAGAGGGGGGGGGACAGAATTTTAGTGACTTTCGGGGCGATTATCTCCGACCCTATTCACTTAATCAAAAAAAATGTTAAGAAACCTTATATTTATTTTGAAAGGCCTATCGATTGATGTGCCACACGGGGGGTCACAATGAAAAAATTTTTTTTGACTTTTAGTTTTATGTATGGAGTGAACCCCTAAAAAAATTTTTTGTTGTCATTTTAATTACAAAACTATGTAGCGGCTAGCAAAATACACCTATCCTCAAAATTTTATTCAAATACACCTTATAGTTTTTGAGTAAAATGCCTGTGACATACGGACAGACGGACAGACGGACAGACGGACAGACGGACAGACGGACAGACGGACATGACGAAACTATAAGGGTTCCGTTTTTGCCATTTTGGCTACGGAACCCTAAAAAGAAACCTGCTGTCCTGCTTTCACGTTTCTAGCCACAGTTTATCATTAAAAATCACACATTACTTATGTATGAATAGAAGTGAAGCTCAGTGTTATTGTAGTTACAACCATTTATTTTATTATGGTAGAGGTATACGTAGGTACCTACATTATTTTGTTATTCAAGTTTGTACCTGCTACTTCGTTTGCATGGGAATGTGGTGGGAATAAACTTATTTCTTCTCTTGGACATCAGAGGACACATGTAGTTATAATTTAAAATATCAAGTACCTAGTTAAAAATCAAACAGGTAGATGAGGTAGAAGACGTAGGCTGCAGCGTTGAATGAATAAAACACGTGATTACAAATAACAATAATGAAATTGGTTTCAAATATTTATTCAAAATGGCGTGAATTGATTTTCTGTAATTTGTAGTTGCACTGCGCGCGCAAGTGAAGAAAAGGCTCCAAACATCCAATATTAAATCAAATCATAATACATCAAATTTAGTTCTGTAATAAGTAATTGATAAATAAAATACGAAAGGTATATTTATTTCATTTAAGAAGGTAGGTATTGTTTATAAAAAGATTAAGATTTTTTAACCATCCAATATAAAAAACCGCCAAGGATTTTTTAAATGTAGTAACTACATCCAAAGAATATAACAACTGGGCAGGTACGTTCTACAACCATAACGGGAGTCCGATGAATCCCTTTCTAATAAAGATAATACTGTATCTATAAATTTATGTGAGTATATGTTTATTTCTAGGGTGCCGTAGCCAAAATGGCAAAAACGGAACCCTTAGAGTTCCGTCTGTCCGTAGGTATGTCACAGGCATTTTTCTCGAAAACTATAAAGTGTATTTGAACAAAATTTGGAGGATAGGTGTATTTTGTTAGCTGCTACATAGTTATGTAATAAAATTACTATTTTTTTAGGGGTGCACTCCATACATATAACTGCAAATGAATCATTAGACATTTTTAAATAAATATAAGGTTTCTCAGCAATTTTAAAATAAGTTTCATAGTAGCATTTACTGCTTAAACCTACACAATCGATATCTAAATAGAAATAGTGTTAGTTTTTTTTTTCTAAACGTCCGGGGACGATTCCCGAGCTGAGTACAAGTTTTTGAAAATGTATGAATGCAGCTTTTCTTGTTACTAAAATCAATGACATGGTTCCTAACTTCCTAAGAAGAGATCTTTGTATGTCTTATAGTTTCAGACTTTCCCATACTGACCGATCTAAATGTGCCACCCTGTATGTACCTACCTACACACATTTCACTGTGATATGTTACGATGTTTGCAAAGTGAGATTTTCATAGCAACTCGTTAAGTATTATATCAATACCAATAAAACCTCCCATGATTATTTACTGACCGTAAGGCCTGCTCGTAAAATTATTGATGGCACAAACAAGTACCTATTAATAAATTATGGATTAATACCAAATGAAGAGCTGTGAAAAATACTAACTGAATATATTGTTTAGACTAGACTATAAATATCAGCATTACTATTAGATACACCACATACCTAGATCAGACGTGTACTGGCCGCCATTTGATAAAAAGTATCTAAGTAACTAATCTACGAGTAAAACTATGACCACATTTGTGCATTTTCACTTGTCAGTTTAGTTCGCCTAATTGGGTACTTTCCTGGGTAAAAAATTATATAATTCTATTTAGTCCGCCAGTTAGATTATCAAAACATATTGGACGCGATTTTTTTGTTTGTCAATTAAACAAAAAATGAGAAGATATGGCCCGTTAAAGTTCCGTGTGACACACTACGGTACACTTTTTGGCATAATGTGACGTGACGCGGAACTTTAACGGGCTATAATATATCTTCGTCATTTTTTGTTTAATTGACAAACAAAAAAATCGCGTTTATATATACGTTTTCAATATTTTTTGATAATCTCACTGACGGAGTAAATAATTTTTTTTAGGAAAGTAGCCAATTGTGGATTCTACTGTATTGACAATTCGGTACAAAGAAAAAAATACATTTTAGACTGTTTGCTATTCATGGCTGCAGATGAAAATATTCACGACTATAGATGGCATTTATGCTGTATTTTGGAGTAGGTAGAGTAGATTACCTCCACTAATGTAACATTACTTAGTACGAGTAGGTAACATTTTGCCCAAACTACGCAAATCGCTGACATATATAATACCTGCGTAAATCATTCAACCCTTGTCTGAATTTTTGATTTAATTCCTGCGAGGGATTCCATTCAGAATCGAACCGTGAAGACCTGATAAATTGTCCAGGCAATATATTATCGTCGTGGCTGTTTTGTAGATAACCGCGTTGAATAAAACCTGTTTTTATCTGAAAGAGATTCTGTTTTCGCACGAGAGGGAGCGAAGAGAACGTAGTTCTTTGTTTCAGCTTGGACGAAAATTATTTACTTGGTACTCGTATGTCTGTCGTCTGTCCGGCTGTTTTCCTTTGCAGGTCGCATTTCTCAACCGATTCTGGTGAAATTTTGGGAGCAGGTTAAATATTTATAAAGATTTTTTTGTCGATTCAGTTTCTAGTAATAAAAAGTAAAAATGGAATAAAACCAGGCTCGCGAGTCCTACGCGGTCGAATGCGGAAAGCGATCCCGCGGCGCCCCTCCCTTAAGTTCGTTAGAACTATTATATAATCTGTGCCTTAAGGGGATCCCATACGCCAATGACCTTCGATCTGAATCCCTTAGTTTTTTAAGGTTTTTTGTGGCTTATCATATTAACAACAACAGCTTTAAGCAATATAGTAGCCCATATTTACTTTAAACATCACTGTCTTCGAGATATTTGGCATCAAAGTTGAACAATTTTAGACCAAAAAACAGGTTTTCTGGCGATAACTTTTGTGTTAATTAGTTTAAAATCAAAACCCTAGACACGTTTATAGAGACATCAGAAACAAACCCAAATATGTAGATTTCGTATATGAGAGATCTTTCACAGCAATCTAGATGCAAAAAAGGTGTTTTTTTAGACAAATGTTTAAAAAATCATAAAAAAATAACTGTTGATTTCTTTCAAAATATGGTAGACAAAAATGGAGATTAAAGATTGAAGAATCGATAGCCGTTTTCCTTATAATTCTATTTGTAGTGCAAAAGTAGAAGATACGATTCAAAACTAGTCAAAAATCGATGAAAACGGCGGGTAGGGCCTTAAGGCGGAATTGGCACTTTTTTGGGGTTTCAGACGGTAGTCCAAGGGTTTTGCCGCGGTTAGCCCGCGCCCCCTTCCCCCCTTCCCCGTGGCGGGCGGGATGCGTAAAGGCATTTGCCCAGCTAAAAAAAGGCTCGCTACTAGTTTTTAAATAAGTAAGTGCCTACAGTGCAGAAAAATCAATATCTCTTTTAAGGGTAGTTTCGTTTGGCAAAGGCTTAGCAATTGATCCTCAAGTACCTACTTATCTAAGAGTTAGAGAGAAAATTGTACAATCGTTTATTGATGCTCGTAATGGGAATGCTGCATCTGTAATAGTACAATGTGTCACAAGTACGGTAAGATATGATTTACGGACGAGTCTATTAGAAGCGCGATTATGACTCGAGTTTGTAACGTTCTTATCGTACGTGCATACAATGATTTTCATCATATTTGCAAGGAAACATACATTTTAAACGAAATTGTTACTAATCGCAATAAAAACTACAAAATGTCAGTCATCCATTTTGTTGAATTTGAAGTGAGTCGCGTAAAGCAAAGACCCTTCGCCATACAGCCACAATATAAAATCATAGTTAAAAATATTTTACATGGACTTTAACACATTCAGTGCCCAGAATCGCTATGCGCTACGCTCGTAGCTGATCCCGTGGTTATCCTCGTATGTAGCGGACAGCAACTACGGCGTAGGGACGCATACGTGTCGTCACGGGCCGGGAATGGGTTAAAGTGCTATATTTTAATTTTTAAATCTTGAAATAGTTCTGTTAATCATATTGTATTAGTGTTTTTAAGTTTAAACTTATTCATAAAATCGTTTTTTGTAACTGACACAAGAGTGACAAATACAATTTAAGAAAAATTATTACGTGGGCGTAATTTAGGTCATTGTAGCCCTGTATGCTTGCGCATACACAGCTGGGCTATCCGCAGCAGTACCAAGGTAACCGATATAGCCCTCCGAATTGCTAAACTTAAGTGGCAGTGGGCGGGGCATATTGCACGTAGAACCGATGGCCGTTGGGGCGGAAAGGTTCTCGAGTGGCGACCACGTACCGGAAGGCGCGGCGTGGGTAGGCCCCCCACAAGGTGGATTGATGACCTGGTAAAGGTCGCGGGAGTTCGCTGGATGCGGGTGGCGCAGGACCGGTCAATTTGGAACTCTCTGGGGGAGGCCTATATCCAGCAGTGGACGTCTTTCGGCTGATATGATGATGATGATGATGATGATGCCTGCGCATTATGAAGCCCTTTACGAGCAAGTGTGATGAAAACTACATTTACAGAGGCGTTTCGTCGCGACCACGACCTTTCCGACCTCTGTACTTTGTTGACCTCTGTACTTTGTTACATATGAGTTGGCAATGTTGCACCGGAAAAGTGGTGTTTCACTAGTTTTGTTGTGTATTAAGCAAGTTGTTTTGGCGTGTGGCCAGCCCGTGTCGAGGTACTTTTGATGCCTCTGGACTAAAAGTTCAAGGGAGATGACAAATGATCGCGGGGAAATGAGCTGTGAAGTTGAATGAAGAGAAACTGGTAGAATGAGATTTATGATACAGACGAGTCGCTATTACCTAATAGCACAGCCTGCGCTTTGTGCAACTTCAATATAATAAGGTTTATTTTGAAATCATATAATAATATGTATAGATTAGTATTGAAGTATAGATTAGTATCTAACTATAGAGTAAAGATTATAGTACTTATAGCTAGATATACCCAATATTATGTTTCAATACAATATTCGAACAGTAACAAACACAATAAGTACCTACATTGACCAATTGTACTTTGCTGCTGAATTTTAGAAAACGTATTTAATTTAAAGATAAAATGAAACAGTTTTAGAAAAAGGATCAGCTTACGGGATTAGTTCTTTCCTTGCTGGTATCTGGATAATCCTGTTGTTTTACTTCAAAACAAAACGGCACTGAACGTGGAACGTGGTGGACGGTAACCCAAGAAGAACCTGATATCGTTTCAATTTGATCCGGCTGCAGATACTACTTCGGTACCTACTTATTGGACTTGGATTTTTATTTAATATCATGCATTTAGAGTTACACTTCCAGGCCTTTACGTAGCCGTACTTATTTTCTTTTCAGAGCTATCTCTTATTAATGGAGTACTTTCGAACCTTTTCTACATTCTACCTTGTCCGCCCGCGCATTGCAATTTATTCTGTGCCCATGTAGGGATTTTCCATCCGGAAGGTCCGTACTAGGTATGATGATGATGATCTGTCCGACCGTTTTCGGCCATGGCGACCACTCCGACTCCTATTTAGCGTTTTGGCGCTCGTGCGCTCGAAGATGGCTTATGTAGCCTATCTTTGCGGCAAAATTCCGTGCACATTGCGGGCACGTAAGTAGGTACGCCGTTCTGGTAATTACTACTAGGTATAATTACACGTGAAAGAATATTCGAAATCGGAAAGATTCTCTTTATGATATTGTGTAGCTTTGTCAGGATAAAAGTTTGTAAGTTAGTAAGTATGGGATAATCTTCGGAACTGCTAAGGCTTGTTCGGGAAAAAACGTAGCCATCGAAAATTAAGTCTCCACTGTCACCCAGTAGGTCTATAGGTACTTAGTTCAAACCGCAATTAGATAGCCAACTGAGAATTCTTTTTAGGGTTCCGTTGCCAAAATGGCAAAAACGGAACCCTTATAGTTTCGTCATATCCGTCTGTCCGTATGTCACAGGCATTTTACTCGAAAACTATAAGTTGTATTTGAATAAAATTTTGAGGATAGGTGTATTTTGTTAGCCGCTACATAGTTTTGTAATTAAAATGTCTAAAAAATTTTTTTTAGGGGTGCACTCCATACATAAAAGTAAAAGTCAATTTTTTTTTTCATTGTGATTCCACGTGTGGCACGGCACATCAATCGATAGGCCTTTCAAAATAAATATAAGGTTTATTAGCAATTTTTTTGATTAAGTGAATAGAGTCGGAGATAATCGCCCCGAAAGTCACTAAAATTCTGTCCCCCCCTCTAATTTTTGAACGGTGTATTTTAAAAATATGAAAAAATTCATGGACATAGGGCTTGTTAAGTTCATTCACCAAAAATTGTTTTGAACAAGATCAGCTCAAAGGTTTTTGAGATATTGCTGGAAAACTGCCTTCCTCAAAGAAAAGGACGTATAAGTGCCGTAAGATTTCTGTGACGATACGAACTTTTTAATAGGCACGGAACCCTTTGTTTTGCGTAGTCCGACACCAAGCCGGCCAAGTGGCCGGTTTTTTTATGTGTAAGAATCTAAAATCCATCAATTTTTTCTTAAAAGTTGAGATATCCTACATAATGCCAGTAAGGCTTAAAGCTAAAATGATTGCATAGAAATGTGTCTACTTCTGGCATGATTAAAAAAAATATGACCTGCATACGGTAATCAAGGGTCTGGAAAGATATTCGCGGGACATTATAGCATCGATAATCTATTTGAGTATTGGAAAAAAAGAACCTCTATGACCCAAACGTAAAAATTACAAAATCTAAGACTACAATCCAGAGATTTGGATGTTAGCCCAAAAATGGATAGCAGCTGATATAAATATCCATAACGCCACTCAAAACGATGTGTCGAGACTTTTTCTGTTAAATTCTTAAAAATTAAATTAAGCTATATTTCATCCCGGGCCTTCGCTTGCATTCTCTGTAATAAGCGGGCGGAGCTGTCCGGGCTGGTAGTCCTGAATAATTATGTGTCAACAGTAGTTACGTACAGTAAGGGAAATGTATTCACGTACCTTTTTCGCTCTTCTTACTATGACAATAAGGCATGAAAAGGTACGTGAATACATATCCCTTACTGTTTGTACAAGGCGTAAAAAACATGCAAGTTTTTTGCTCGAGTTAGTAGGTAATTAGAGTGGCAACATCCTGGAATCTACACAATAATAATTTAGTCAAATGACAAAATTATTATTGTATTGAATTGGTAATTGTCGTCGGTGGGTCGTCGGTGAACGCGCGAAACTAATTTAGATGCGAAGCGGAGGAGAATAGTATATTACTGCAGAGGCCGGGAAAAGTCATTTCGTGGATGAGTATGGTTTTGAAGGACGAGGCATAGCCGAGTCCTTCAATAGATACGAATCCACGAAATGACATTCCTGCCGAGGCCTGTATACTGCTTTTCTCCAAATATGCGAGGAAATAAAACAAAATCTTAAAAGGTTATATTTATTTCGCACATGTTTATATAACAATCTACCTACAATCTAAACAAATTCAACACTTTAATAGTAATAAAAATAAACCTTATGTCAGGAGTTTTAATTGAATGTTATAGATACATTATTCATATTAGGGCAGTTCGTGAAAGACAGAGTTATATTTTTCCCCGGAACGCTTATGTTGGTTTGAATATTTTCTTGATTAGAAGTTGTTGTTGATTGTGTGTTAGAATGCTGCGGATTAGGTGATAAGGGAGCAGAATCTATGCGGGAGGTGGATGGTTTCGGACTTGATATTTTATTACATTGATGATTCGATGTAGATGGCTGAGATTCTGTTTGAAGGGTGATAGTTTGATTAATTTTTTCGGATATGTTCTTTTTGTTTTGCACCGATTCTTCAATATAGCTCTCGGCTACTGCGTCAGATTTCCAACCACCGTGCCTCTTTATGGTTGTTAAATTTGCCCCGGAGTCAGCTAGCAAGGTGGCCGATGACCGCCGAAAGCAATGGCCTGTGTAGCAATCGCTGTCAGCTAAATTTAAGTAGCTTGCGATTTGTGTTGGCATTTTCGCCATTGCATGCCGTCCAATTACTTGATTGACACACTTCCCATTTTTATAATTTATAAAAAATCTGTCCGAATTGGTACTTTTGGGACGAAGTAATTGGTATTTTTTTACAACTGGCACAAACTCATTTGGAATAACGAACATGCGGTCGATTTTAGTTTTTGTGTCCCGTAGTTTTACCAGAAGTATATCATCATGGCACGTTATGTCGTTTACTGTTAAATTAGTCAACTCGATCATTCGGCATGCACCGTTGACGCCTAAAATGAGAGCAACCTGAAACAAATAAATAATAATGTTAACATACGACGGATAGAGTCCAAATATGGAAAATAATATTTAAGTCAGTTATACAATATTATGTTTACCTTTATTGCTAGGAAAATCTCATCTGGAGCTTCATTTAAGAATATTGTGATATCCTCATTGGTAAGAATCTTCGATTTCTTGCTTTTGAAACCGGATGATTTCCGTTTCAAAAATGACAATAAGTTCGCGTAGTTCTTAATGTTTATATCGACGGTGGAAAGGAATAACCCCTTAAGCGACATTTAGTGAATTGTACAGGAGAGTGTTTCAAAGTTTTCTTTTTGAGAAAAAAAATCATAACTTTTTTCCTATTTGAAATAGGTAAATGAGTTCTTAAGACGACAATCTTATTGAATTTTTCTCTATTTTATGAAATAAACATTTACCCCAAAATCTTACAGGATCCTGAAAATGTTGTCGCTTAATTGAAAAGGTCCTCAAAATATTCCCGGAAGAACCATTTAAGCGACATCATCATAGTACTATAAAACTCACTGAAGCCACTTACCTTCTTTAACTTGTCTCTAAGATATTCAATTAAGCAACAGTCGTATGGGCAGTTATTACGTGCCAACTTGAAGTGGTATACCAGAAATTTGAAACTAAATAGACACTTTTTTGTGAATTATAACGCTAGCTTTAATATTTTTTTAAACTATTTCATATTATTGAAAAATTTAGAATATATTTGCGGTTAAAAAACGCTATATTGTGCGTTTTTTAAGGAGAAAAATAAAATACTGTAATAAAATAACGTGTATTTTTATTTTAATAAAATAAATCTACTTCCAACAAATAACTCTTAATTAAGTATGCACTTTTTTGAGATCACAATCATTTTGAGTTTATAAATTATTAAGAATAAGTAGCTAGCTTACTTATTTACTTTTTGGTAAGTGTATAAATATACAAATTACAATTATCACAATGTTTTAATAGTAACACTTAGCTTGTTAATAATTAAGTACTCAGGCACTTTTTTGAGATCACAATAGTTTTGTGTTTATAAATTGTTAAGAATACTTAAGTAGCTAGCTTACTTATTTACTTTTTGGTAAGTGTATAAATATACAAATTACAATGATCAAAATGTTTTAATGGTAACACTTAACTAGTTAATAATTAAGCACTTAGGCAGTTTTTGATATCACAATCATGTTGGGTTTATATTTTTTTAATTATAGATAAGTATAATGTAAAGTATTATTAGAATAAATTAGTACAACATCACAATGTTTATTACGTACGCTCTTCGTCATATTCCTCATCGTGACACGAAACTGAAATGTGTAGAATAATGTCTGGTATAACTATACACCGTGTATTTTTCATTTCCATTAATTTCAGGGTACATTCCAGTGTTCTTTAAAATTCAGAAATCATTACAAAAATTTTTGACTATTGAGACAAAGCTACAAAATGAGACACCTGTGTATTAATTAATGAAATTATACATCAGGCAGCGATCGGCGACACAACCGCCGCACTCCGGTGTTCGTCGCTGACTGAAGCGACCCACTGCATTCCATTGTATAAGTAAAGCACCATTCGCGTGAAATTCGCGCCAAAAATTGTTCACTGTACCGACATCAAATAGATTAGAGCAACACTTTAACCGTTATCATACCATTTTCAATCTCCACTTAACCGACGTATCGCATTTATAAAGTATACTTTAAGCGACAGGTTCGGCCGCGGTAAGGAGTGTCGCTTAAAGCAATTAAATAACAACGTCATTTTTCGTAACATCCATTTAACCGACAATCGTTTTATTAAGCAGTTTTGAAGAACCACTTAAGTACAGAATTCAAGATATATGTGCCCGGAATAATCAATTAAGGGACATTACATCGGAAACGAACTCTTTTTAAAAATAATTTATACGACTGTGGTAATATTGGAGTAGGTTTTAAGTGACACAGATAATATTTTATTCAAATTGTGTGTCGCATAAGGGGTGGTTTTTCAAATTCAGACCTCATTCGTGAATTACTTTAAGCGACATATAAGTCATCGGATCGCCGTGAAACCCAATTCAAACGACGCAGAAAAAAACGCTGATTCCAATGATATGTATAACTCATTTTCGACCAAAATGTCGCTTAAGTGGTTCTTCCTTTCCACCGTCGATATTATATTTTAGTTGTATAGTACTTTTCAGCATTGAGTACATTGCCCACAGAGTAGAAGGTTTTTTATCTTTTGCAAGTTCGTTAAAATACGCCAAAATAACATTTTCCGACAACGAACTGGTATTTTTCTTCTTTCGCCAGGAATTGAAATTTGCGAACGTTCTTAAATATTTTTCTTCGGATTTAGGCGGAAGCAAGTTAGCTCTCGCCAACTTTGCCTCTGCTGCTAATTCTGGTGGTGTACCCATTGGGATATCTTCGTCACTATTTGTAGAACTCATTTTATTTTCGTAAAAATAACACGGCAGAAAATCTTTGACAAAATGAATTCCAGTTTCCCGCCTAATTTTTTTTTAAGGATATTAAAGTTTAAAGTATTGGGTCCGAATTGTATATTTGATTCCACATAAAACATAGCAATGAAAATAAATAAAAGAAAACTTATAGTATTAGTAAATATAAATATAGGCATTATTACATTTAGTTAAATCGACAATCCCTAAACGCATTAGACATTTAAAAAAACTATACATTTGTTACAAAATATTTATCAGTCCGAGAAAATAATTAAGTCTAAAAAAACTGTCTTATGATTTGGACACAATTATTATTCTATCTATGTCGGTTTTTGTACGTGACTATTGGACAATTGGCTGTATGGTGAATTTGTAGTCTTGCATGAAATTAAAAGTAAGTAACCTGCACAATAATATTTACTTCCCGGGCATGTCCGGGAAGTATTTCCATTTTTTTTAATTTATTATCTCATCAATGCATATAACGATAAACTTCGAGGTGTGTTTTTACTCCATTAATGGAAACATTTCCGAGTAAGTTGGAGAAAAAATCATTACCCTCCTCCTTTGGCAGTCGGGTAAAACAGACTCCTTGGCGTACCTACTCGTTACTTTGCGTCCTCATATTTGCCCTCCAACTAGCCTTTGACGGAACCAGACATTTTTCTTGGCACCCCTTCTCGGTTTTTCTCCGAGTCTTGTCGCAGGTGTTTGTTTTAACCTAATTTCATTTTATGTGCACAATATACCTAGCCCATTGTGATTGCGCATGAAAATGAAATTCCGCCTAACAAATTGGGTCATAATAATGGTACCTACATTCATGAAACTGAGGCCGAGGGCATGTAAGAGAGGCACATAAGACGCTTGGTATATTAGACGCTTTTGAGATTCAGTTTTCTCTTCAAGCGAACTAGGTATAAAGTAGGTAAGGTAATTACAATTTTATTTTATTTGCACTGTTTATATGTGTGAGTTCTTCGACGAACGGCGAGCTCTGCTCGGGTGAAAATAGAGAAAATACAGAGAAAACGAACGTTCCCAGACTTGAGATCCAGTTAGATCGTTTTTTCGCCCTCGTAAACCCCTATATTCCAAATTTCATTGAAATCGTTACAGCCGTTTTCGAGAACGTGATTAGGTACCTGATTACAAATATATGCATAATATACAAATATTGCTTTAAATAGGTATGGTAATTTGTCCTTCAAAAATTGCAAACCTTTTCTGATTCCGATTGAGCTGAAATTTGGCGTAGGGTTCATGGCAAAATAAAACGCTCTCAACTACGACTGGGCACAAAAAGTACAGTTGGCAGTAAAAGTTTAAGTATGCCGATTTTGACAGATACTTATTATATAACCACACAGTTACGTGTACTTAAATGAAAGAAAGAAAGAACATTTATTCGTGACAAAAATACATAAAAGCAAACTGTTGACACAATACAATACACACACATTTGCCACGAAATGGTCACAACTCGGCGTGATGCTGGCAGCGCCTACCTAATGCTCACTAAATACCTACTTAAAATTAATAAACTAGGTGAAGGTACTGTACTGACAGTGCACTTACAAAAATATCTAGTTAAATAGGTAGGAACGTTACAACCGGCCTGCAAAAATGGTTTAGTTTTTTTTTGTTTCGCCCAGGGTCTAGAAGTGACTGAAAAGGCAAGTAAGTACAAAAAATTACGTGCTTACCTGAGATTTTCATATTTATAAATATTATTAGTAGGTATTAAATTATCTAGAAATATTATGACTTAGAGATATTATTATTACTTCCTGTAATATTACATATTAATGAATTGAATTGAAATATGCGCTATTTTTTTTCATTTATGTTTATTTTAATCAGTTCGAAAAATATCAAGTTCAAGCACAACCTTAACTCAATTTAACCCCTTGCACCCAATCTTATGGATTAAGTAGGTATTATGTAGGCAGCTAAAATATAATAACCGTAGCCGTAGTTGTATGGTGCAAATTGATCCATCCCTACATAAAAGGGCAAGAGTCCTACCCTTCCTACAGTAAAGCGAAAGAGCATTATTCATGGCCCTTCTCGCATTATTACCATAATAAAATCTGCGGAAATAAAAAGCGTAATTTGACACAAGCGTCTTGTGGCGTATCCAACACTTAGCCACGCTATATGGTTGCGATAAAAACGTACTTGTTTTTATTATTTAAGCAAGATCATGATGTTTTTACGACAAGCCTGTATAAAGAGTTTATAGACATTGGATGCATATCCATTTAAATCTTTAAATTCAAGTTGCTCTTAGGCCCACCCGCTCATGTAGTTATGTATGACACGGTTTTGAGATTAAGGCGCGCGTGTCGCATATTGTCATATTCGAGCGCTGTCAACGGTTCCAATGGGATAATAAACGCTACGAGCGCGCTGTGCCCGCAAACCAGATCAAGAAATAATCCGATACCTGACGTGTGATTTAAGCAATAGAACGACCTATTTAGCAAATTGTACAAGGGTGGTAAATTGGTTATATAATTACCACCAGAGATTGGAGGCAGAAAATGAATGCAGTATGTATATATTGGTACCGGAAATGTGAGCAAATAAAGTGGGTACCGTAAAACTTCCCAATTATAGGCCAGATCACCTGACTATGATCCAAATGAACTCGAAGTTACATGCTTGTGTATAAGTATTATTGTGGAATTACCTACTGCATTATTTTCGCTTTTATAACATTAACTATTAACGATAGGGTTTTAACAAGCTATACCCGAAAACCAAGCTTTTTTATTGAACTATAGGTACTTGTACTTATACGTACATATCACAAATTCAAGACAGGATGTGAAAGTTGAGCAGGCTCTTGCGAAAGTGTTTGGCAAATATTTGTCAGCTTTCCTACGAGAGTTTTGGCCCACAAAATAAATAAGAGGTGACTTCTTTGCGTCGCTTTTCTTAGCAAAGAATGACGACCATAGCGCGTGTCCCGATAGAGGGATGGTGAAAATTAAAGTGTAATGATTTTTATGAGAGTAAATAGCTTGTAATCAGTTTAGGCGGGCCGTTGGTGATCTGGGGTAATGATGCTGGGAATAATATCGCCCGCAGCGGACACTGGAAGCTCGAACAAAATGATCTACATGGTGAGACTTCGTATAGTAAGTAGTTGCGGATAGTTTGTTAGTCACATATGATGTAGGTAGAACATATTTTGTCGGTTAGGAAAAACGAAGTTTTCCTACAAGTGTCATTAACCCATTCCCGGCCCGTGACGACACGTATGCGTCCCTACGCCGTAGTCGCTTTCCGCTACATACGAGGAGAACCACGGGATCGGCTATGAGCGTAGCGCGTAGCGATTCTGGGCACTGAATGTGTAAGGGTGGGTTGCATCAAATCTGAATGCCTGGAAAGTTTGACAAGTTGGTATGGAATGACAGCTGCCGGCGCCATTTTATGTAACTTTGATCGGTATGTAATCGTAAGTTGGTGCATCCCGCCCGTAAACTCGTAGCACTCATGTGAGTGCGGTGAGGAAGTAGGCACTGTTGACCACATCTTTTTTAATTGCCGCCTTAACAATAAGTCTCATGACCTATATACCTTAATTACCAATCTCAATGTCCCATTACCTATGAATATGGCTTCCCTTTTATGTCTTGTTGATAAAAAAAATATTGTTTGTGCGTTGGGCAAGTTTATAGCCAAAAATAACATAAAATTGTAGCTGGTGGCTTTTTCTTAACATATTATAGTATATTAGTCTATTGTCTCACGTTTACTTGTCCTAATCTGGTTATGGTTAATGTTATTTGTGTGTGTTTGTCATCTGTTCTCAGGAATCACCCGAGTTAGTGTATTTTACTATATCTTCCCTCATTCATTTACACCGTGCAAAGCTGGATACTCGATGCTGGCAGAATTGTGCTTGAGTTGCACAGTAGCCATAAACAATAGAGTGAAGTGAAGTGAACGTAGCACGCCGTAGCTCGATGTAACGCGCAGCATGCTTACTTCATAAGTGGCGGGAAATCTCTCGTAGCAGCTTGATTGTGGGCTTGAACTTGAAATAGATTCATCAAGTTTCACGATTATTCTGACAGAGAATTCGGTACATTTATGAATGAAGGTCTCATTACAACATGCGCCGCTTCAGTGGGAATTGTGTGATGAAAATTATCAACTAATTTGGCTATTTTAGACAAGAAATAAAAAAATACTTTGTAAAGAAAGTAGGTAAGTAACATTCTCTTAGAACGTCACCGTCGCACATTTGTATACATCTAGTTATAGTATAGAACAGTTTCCTGAATGGCGTAGTTGCGGGGAAGCAATAGTATTTAATCTCGGGGCAGGGTGAAAACCGATTTTTATACGATGGAGCGTCGCCTGTCTAGAAGTAACAAATGGCGTAATTTTCTCGCAGCCAACACTCTAGTCTGGGCTCATTTCTCAGGATACAAGTTATCGTGCTTTCACAAACTTGCCGAGAACACCATTTGCATTAGGTTATTTTTATACAGGGGAATGTGATGTGACAACGAGTTGAATGATGGATGGCACGTGGGAAATGCAACCCATTTATTCCAATTTGTATAACCCTACAAATTGCTAGCTTAATATAGCTTAACGAATACCCACTACTTATAGCTTATTGTTAATTTTAGCTTGATCTTTTTTAATAAAACAACGGTATGCTGTAATGGGTAATCGGCGTCTAGCAGTAAAAGTATAGTTTAGTAGTAACTACTTATCTACATATTATGACTAGATAATTCATAGATTGACTATATCGGATTAGACTATACTTGCAATGAAAAAGTCGACATTATCCCGCTCCTTCCATTCTCTAACCAGCAATCAGACTAAAAAAACAACTTATTCGCTTAAGAATACTTAGGGCTTTATTGCTGACTCCCCGCTGAAACCGGAGAATTATTCGTAAACCAGAGACAACGCTCCCTCGACTCAATTAACTAAAAGTAAATGTAAGAGCGCGGAGAATTTTCTTTGCAATCTTGATAGGGATTAGCATTCCCTATAGCCACTATATTTGAATGAATTAATTTTATATCCCACTTTTACGATATTTCCAAGCATTCACTAGATATTAGGCATCATGAGTGTGTTGTCCGGAGCGAGTGAACTACTTTTTAGGGTTCCGTACCTCAAAAGGAAAAAAAAACGGAATCTCACTCGTGCGTCTGTCTGTCCGTCTGTCACAGCCGATTTGCTCCGAAACTACTCGACCGATTGAGTTGAAATTTGGTAAACTTATGTAAATTGGTGACCCAAAGATGAACGCGTAAAGTAAATTAATGAATTCTGAACAAGGGGGTCGCTTTTTGGGGGTAAACTGAAAAATTTAAAAAAAAGTTTCGCAAACTATATTGTGTGACATATCAAATGAAAGGGGTAAGCATCTCAGATTTAAAAAAAATAATTTTAGGATAAACAGATTTGAAGTAATTTAGGAAAAAAAACGAAAATTGACCATTTCCCTCCTTATCCCCGAAACTACTAGGCTAAAAATTCTGAAAAAAATATGGAAAATCATTCCTTGCCCAAAGGTTACACGAAAACCTATAAGAAGTTTGAGTATTCAAATTAACGGGAAAATTCTCAATATTTTTGTGTATTATATAACGGAACCCTCACCACGCAAGTTGAACTTGTACTTGTCCGATTTTTTTAAATTTATTTTTATTTTCAAAACTTTACGTGATTACCCCTCAGATTTAAATATCACCTTTTGTATAGGGAAATGACAGTTGAGTCCTGCTAACGTACGTTCAAAAAGTTACGTAACCTATGTGGTTCAGTTTTCCTGCCATGTTTTTGTTTTGAGTGAGCGCATCCCACCAGGTTTGATGTGCGCGGGCACGAAGAAACACATGAAATTTAATATTCTATTACTTAACTTGGTGCGTTTTTCTTTGAATGGTAAAACATTGCTTGTGGCGAACTTTTCTTACAAATTACATTAGTTGACTCTCTCGCTCACAGTTTCCTTTTGAATAAAGTGTATAACTGCAATTTTAAATTTTCTGTAAACTGCAATTTGCGTTCAGTTATCTTCTTTTGTCGCTTTGAGAGTGGAATTTTCATTCTTAACGGAAGTTCGAGAGGAAATACGTCACTATAAAATTGAATTGTTCAAACATCTTCGACTGCATTACGTATCTTGTTTTGCTGTAGGTATGTACCGTCAAATAGGATATAGGAAATAGGTACAAGGTGGGCTGATGACCTGGTAAAGGTCGCGGGAGTCCGCTGGATGTGGGTGGCGCAGGACCGGTCAATTTGGCACTCTTTGGGGGAGGCCTATGTCCAGCAGTGGACGTGGCAGATTGTTAGAAAAGGCTGTGCCTTACCTAACTTTGACAAATATTGGATTCGGGTGGATTGATCACTTGCATCAAATCTGAACGTATGGAAAGTTTGACAAGTTTCTAAGGAATGGCAGCTGCCATTCCTTTTTAACCTTCTTCCTGCCGGCAGTTGGAAAATGACAATCGGATGTCAGTTTTAATCATTGACATTAATATGTTATGTTTGACAAGCAGTATGTGGTCGATATAACGCCTCTGCCCGGAAAAAGGTTTACGCAAGATGGTGCAACCTGCCCTTAATGTATGTTTGATACAAGTAAATACCCCGACATGTCCGTCGTGTTAAAGTAAATGTGCTCGTTCCAAATCCATGCTGACTTCACGGTCACCTAAGTGTCCTAAGTATCCGCTCAGTAAAGCGTCCAGTTCAGTCCATCATCTTGTTCCTAAGAGGTTTCGGTTCATTTCGCCTCATGCATATTTCATCTGCAAGTGGTTTTCGTCGATTGTAGATTCGACCCTAAAAGCAGAAGCCGTAAAATCTAAGGATCCTTTTCGGAGAGCTTACGACGGATACACTTTAGCTAGTCTAGACAAAGACGGATGTATAATGTAAAATTTCGGTCTGTTTGTTATCTATCTATTTAATATCTGTTAGTATTATATTACTCGTAGGTATGTAATCTGTCTTGAATACAAGTACATATAACAATTTGAAATCTGTGCCTAAGGTACCTAACCTCCTCTGTCCGGTTGGGCATAGAGCTTGTAAGTGCACCACTGATCGTTGCCAGATAATTCAAACTATGTGAGATCATACCATAACGATAATTTTTGTAGTAATAGAATAGAGTCCGGCTAATGAAAGATGAGCTAGAAAAGATCGGCGAATTAAAAAAAAAACCGGCCAAGTGCGTGTCGGACCACGCAAAACGAAGGGTTCCGTGCCTATTAAAAAGGTCGTATCGCCACAGAAATTTGACGGCACTTACGTCCTTTTCTTTGAGGAAGGCAGTTTTTCAGCAATATCTCGAAAACCTCTAAACCGATCTTGTTCAAAACAATTTTCGGTGAATGAAATTAATAAGCCCTATGTCCATGAATTTTTCCATATTTTTAAAATACACCGTTCAAAAATTAGAGGGGGGGGGACAGAATTTTAGTGACTTTCGGGGCGATTATCTCCGACCCTATTCACTTAATCAAAAAAAATGCTAAGAAACCTTTATTTTGAAAGGCCTATCGATTGATGTACCACACGGGGGGTCACAATGAAAAAAATTTTTTTGACTTTTAGTTTTATGTATGGAGTGCACCCCTAAAAAAATTTTTTTTTGTCATTTTAATTACAAAACTATGTAGCGGCTAACAAAATACACCTATCCTCAAAATTTTATTCAAATACACCTTATAGTTTTCGAGTAAAATGCCTGTGACATACGGACAGACGGACAGACGGACAGACGGACAGACGGACAGACGGACAGACGGACAGACGGACATGACGAAACTATAAGGGTTCCGTTTTTGCCATTTTGGCTACGGAACCCTAAAAAGCGCGTGCTACAACACCGTGTATAACGCGATAATTATATTTTTTTTTTATTTAACATGAAAATATAAAATATGTGTACCGTAAATACATACTTTCGCCAAACGCTTCATAACAAAAGTAGGTACAGAAATTGCACCGTAGAATGGGTACTTGAACAATTTCATTTTTCTTCAATACACACTATGCAACCACTGTATGCAGTCTCTCTAGTCATTCTATACTCAAGTCAGTCATATTACTTTAAATTTAAGAAGAATAATCAAAATCACTCAAAACATTTGGACGACACATTAGTACATTGTTTAAGGAGGGGCGTAAGTGCAATATTCTTACGACCAGTTATACACAATGTTTTTCATCACATTTGCGAGGAAATAAATAACTACAAAAGGCAGAAAAATCTAAGTTTTATACAACCGCACCCATCAAAAATTGACGAAATTGACAAGTTCACTTCCAGATCATGGGGCGCGCGCAGCTTCAATATTTTAACCAATCACAGAGCAGTATTCTTGCGGCGCGTGGCCAACTAGTTTTTTTTCTTCAACCAATCACAACATAGCAGAGCAGAGCAGATTTGAAAACCAATCAGATCACACACAAGCTCATTACTCCCTAGGGACTACAAACTCGCCATAACTCCCGCGTAGAGATGCCCGCGGGAACAATTTAGGCCATTGTCCTTCTGTATACAGGCATGGAATAACACCATTTACGAGCAAGTGTGATGAAAAATACTTAATTGAACTTTTTTATGATATTCTTATTAGCTGTAAGCCACTGTTTAATTATCTTGAAAACATAAACCGTCCAATTTATTATGGAACGTTACTTTCTTAGTTGGCATATCAAGTATCAAGATTAGGACATCATACTAATTTAAGGCGTTTGACACATTTGACAATGATATTACTGTTGCCATATAAAAAGTTTTAAATAAATCTCAGGCTCATCTTTTATAGCTTATGTTATTGTAATAATTGGTCAGCACGGCTATCACAGGACGGCGCGCGAGCTCTCTCGATTTTTCTCTTTCTAAGTTTTCTGATAAGAGAGAGACGGATAGTGCGAGAAAAATCGAGAGAGCTCGCGCGCCGTCTTGTGATAGCCGTGCTGATATGCATCGAATCGAATTGCGAAAGCTACGATGACACAGACAGACGCACAGACACATATGTTTTCTCAAACATGCAATGAAATATTGACGTTGTGTTCTTTATAAGGCCTTCATCACACTGGCACGGCCTGCGGTGGCGGTCCATAGTAAATTTGACAGCTAATGACAAGTTTTATATTTATTTATTTATTTATTGTCCGCCGCGGCCAGGCCGCGCCAGTCTGTGAGAGGCCTTATAGGCTTCGAAGTATCACGTTTCGAGCGCGGCGAGACGAGAGATTCGTAATGGCATTTCATACAAAGTTGGAGGCCACGGATGTTTGCTACATTCTGTAGTTTTATTTATATAAAATCGACGTCAACATTACATAACAAATAACACATTATTAACAAATTCCAATTATTAAATTGAAAATGTAACTACACAAATACACATTTAAAATATTTCATCTAAATATTAGCGGTAAAAATGTCTACTCAAACGCGTAGGATTTTTTAAAATCATTTTGGAGGCAAAATTGTTTTTTTTCATTCTGTAGGTACATCTATTTTATTAGATTTATTGTGAGTTGTTGATTTTGTTATTTAATATGAGTTCCGACGAAGAAATAGTATCTAATATATGTGTTAGTTATATTTTGTATCTAGTTTACTTCACGACATCCTGCGCCGAGCCCTTGCCAGTGCCGGTACACCGGCGGTCCTAGAGCCGACTGACCTGGCTCGCGACGATGGCAAGAGACCGGATGGCATGACCCTGGTTCCTTGGAAGTTGGGACGGCCGCTAGTCTGGGACGCCACTTGTGTGGATACCTTAGCGCCGTCCCATCTCTCAGGGACCTCGATCAGCTCCTCAAACTGCGCAAATATGCAGCCATAGACTCTGGCTGCATGTTTGAGCCGTTTGGGGTAGAAACGTTAGGGCCGTGGGGACCAGGTACTCTTAGGAGTTTTAAAGAGCTGGCAAAGCGTCTTGTCGACGCGTCAGGTGGCCAGAAGGCTGGTGCGTACCACCTTGCACAGCGCGTCAGTATCGCCATCCAGCGCGGCAATGCTGCCGGCAAAGCTATACTTGTGATTGAAGTGTGTAAGAGAGAGATATCATAATAATAATTGTTTACTTTTAGTTTCTCTAGAATTTAAAGTTTGATTTCTTGGTTTTTTTTATTTATTTTAGCACCATACATACCTCAGCGTGAAAAGGGGTTGCCAGCCTCATAACTATCCTCTTTAAGTACTTGGCCGGCAACCCCTTACTTCCAGGCCTCTGTAGTAATGTACCATTAATTTGTTATAAGTTATAACACCCCCCGTTTGTGTAGGGGTTAAATTGGTTTTTAGAGAGTTCATAACATTGTAATAATTTATGAGTAATTCTATTCACGAACCTTCGGTGCGCAACTACAATTCTTACTTGACCAATTTATACATATGACTACATTACACTTCGCCAATAACGACGTGAGCAGAATGAATAAGTAGAATACTCGAAGGTTCTACCCTACGAGGGCTCGCGGAGAACAAATTTAAATGTACGTCACTGAAACAGTTTATCCAAACATTGATATCAAATGATTTATGAACATGTCTAGTGTCTACAACTACTTGCTCTGTAGGCACATAATTGAGGTTATGTTGTGGTCCTGCAGCAATCGCGATACTTTTCGAACTAGCGTCAGGACATATCGACTGTAATTTTTTGAAGATGAAAATGACAGTTGTTCTTCGCTCTTGCTCGTCCAATAAGTTACGCAATTGCTATGAAGTTAGTGAGAAAGATCACTAGGGGTCCTGCGGATACGCTGTATTAAGAATAAAGGGCCCGAATTGGACTCTAGCTGTCAACACAACGAACCCAGTAACACGTCCATAGACTACGGCGTCTGCTTACCACCAGGCAGCCCGTTTGTTTGTTCGCTATTCATCATGGTATACATGTCGCACTGTTTAACAGGGGCATAAGGTCTTACAGAGTTAATTGCTTTTCAATAGTGGATAAATTAATAAATATCCCAGTTCTCTACCACAGTAAAATAACGCCACTACTTATAATTGTACATTTTTCTAGCATTTTTATATTTTTTCCACTAAATCACGATCGCTTTCGATCCTAATAGGACCAAAAAGTCCCAATTTTTGTAATTCAAGTTACCGAAATTCCAAAGAACTTCAAAAAAACGTGCGAGTTCAACTCGCGTGGTGAGGGTTCCGTATATAATCTAAATGTCATAAGTGTTTTTGAATACTCAAACTTCTTATAGGTTTTCCTGTAATCTTTAGGCAAGGAACTATTTTGCATATTTTTTTCAGAATTTTAATCCTATTAGTTTCGGAGATAAGGGGGGGGGGGGGGGGGGAAGATGGTCAATTTTCGTCTTTTTTCCTAAATTACTTCAAATCTGTTTTTGCTAAAATTATGAAAAAATATATATCTGACATGCTTACAACAACCCCTTTCATTTGATATGTCACACAATACAGCTTGAGAAACTTTTTTTTTAAATTTTCCAGTTTACCCCCCAAAAGTGGCCCCCTTGTTCAGAATTCATTAATTTAATTTACGTGTCCATCTTTGGGTCACCAATTTACATATGTGTACCAAATTTATTTATTAGTAGTTTCGGAGTAAATCGGCTGTGACAGACGGACAGACAGACAACCGAGTGATCCTATAAGGGTTCCGTTTTTTCCTTTTGAGATATCGGAACCCTAAAAACGTACGAAAATTGGTACGAAAGTATTGGGAAGGGAAGAGCTCCTGATTCTGAGTAGAAATAACATAAAAGTTGCAGAAAATGTACTAAAAAATTAAGTGGCAATTTTTGTCGACCGGTTAGCCTAGCCTAGTGGGTAGTGATGCTGCCTACGAAGCTGAAGGTCCTGGGTTCGAATCCCGGTAAGGTCAAATATTTGTGTGATGAGCATATACATATTTGTTTCTGAGTCTTGGATGTTTTCTATGTATTTAAGTATTTATATCTATTATATATATCGTCGTCTAGTACCTATAACACAAGCCTTATTAAGTTTACTATAGGCCTAGTTCGATTTGTGTAAGAATGTCCCCTAATATTTATTTAGCATTTTTTTAAATAAATAATTATTTAAAGAAATGCTCATTTCGACGAAATATTCAAGTAGTTTGATATTCCAAACACTATAATAAGAGAGGTTGTTTAAGGAACCCTAATAAAAGAGTAAGTGGCCCTTGAGATACGCGGTAGCACGTAACACACAAAAATAACATGCCTATAAACGTAATAGCCACCTAATTTGAGAATTGTTAGCTGCTCAATTTGGCTCTCCCACGCACCACAATATATAAGCGCGCGTAAAACATGCCGCGCATGCACGCAGCTCCTCTTATCTTATCCTTATAGTTTTGGAATCTTTTTTATCATCTACATAAATATGTAGGGCAAACCTTGGCTAATTAGGATTGTTCATTTTTTTTTCGACATTTACTTTATCAAAATAATGGATGATTAAAGATATTTCAGCATATATACGTGTGACCTTTGTTTGACCTTCTGTGGACCTCCCTCGTGGCTGAATCAGAAAAGACTTTGGTCATTAAAAGATAAACACTTATCGAACCTGTGGTATTTACCGTCACTGTCAAGCTTCTGTCAAGCCACTCTATAAATAAACTGACTTTAAATATCGTTATTTGTGATTAATTTAATGGAAGACATGGAAAATTACATGAAATGTTATTAACCAACGTGTAAAAACGACTCCAAAAATAGCTCGAAAACGATAGTTCGCATCCGGGAAGACTTGCGTGAAAGGTGGTGTCGTGAAGCCAACGTGGAGTTTTATCAGTGTTATACACAATACTGCTGCGAGGATCACTTCGAAGTAAGTATAAAAAAACCACATGCATTCAATATTCAATTCATTCAGTTTTAAAAATATAAATTTTATAAATACAGAAAGGATATCTACTAGACACATTAGACTAAAAGCTAGCTTTACGGGCAGGTTCAGTAACAGAATATTACACGCCTGTGTTATGTATGTGCGCGGTTTTCTCGTGGTCCCATTGATTTGTCCCATCAATGGGACCACGAGGGAGACTTGTTTCTTGTAGTCCCATTAAGTTCTATTGAAATGCACTTAAACATCCTGTATATGTATGTGCGCTCCCACTTTTCTTCCAACACTAGGTAGGGATATGTTCGTTAGGTGTATGATATCCTGGTATTTCGACAGTTTGTTTGCTCTGTTTGCTCTTCGGGCATCTAAGGATGCCTAACGAACCTAACCTACCTATCTTTACAACATATATGTGCAAATTATATAATATAGACGGGAAGTGAAATGTTATTAATGGGACCACGAGAAACAAGCCTCCCTCATGGTCCCATTGATTTGTCCCGTCAATGGGGCCCCATTGATGGAACGAGAAAACGGTGTGTATGTGCCCTCAAAAGGTGTAAGCAGAGCATGTGACAGTATTTACACACATATTTAAGATTTCCCTAATATATTTTTTTCTTAGCTTATTTACATAACTTTTCATATTTAATTGTTCATATTGCAGCCTGAACAAGATGTGACAAACAGCAACTTTAAATCTGTGAAAAAAACAACCGACATTTAAACCTACAGCGAAGCTAAGAAATGTTGGAGCTACTTTACAGGAAGAGAATATCTAATGTTGAAAATAAAACATGTTATTTAATTCAGAGCACTTTTTATTAATTTTGTAAATATATAAGATAAGATGAGCTTTTATTTCCTTATTACAGAGTTTTTGACCATATTTTATGCACTATTTTAAAAATAAAGTTTTATATTGTTTGTTTTTATTATTTTTCACTAATATTTCACTTTCCTATTCACTATTCTTAAAATATTCTTCTTCTTCCGCATAAGGACCGCCTAAAGCGGTGAAAGCCTCCTCGAAAGCTTTCCAGGTTTCCCTGTCTTTAGCTTTTCTTCCCCAATAGCATCCCGCTGTCTTTTTGATATCATCACTCCATCTTGAGAGTGGTCTTCCTTTTCTTCATGTGCCGTCCATGGCGTCCATTGTATGAAGATTAGTTTTCATTAAATTTGACCAACTTCTGCTGTTCAGATTTTTTTCTTTCCATACAATGAAATAATCCTTACATGAAACAGAGTCGACCCGCGTCAAAAAAAAAATTGACCAACTTTATCATTTTTTAAGAACAACTCACGCTTGACCAAAAATTTTAATGAGCCAAATTTGTTTACATAAAAAAACACCTAATGTCTCCTTGGACACTTTTCCTCTATCTCCTTTAGATTCGGATTTCCCCATACTGTCCCATTTAAAAAAAACACTCTGTATATATAGGTTTCCCAAAACTGTTCCGCATGCTTAATGATGTTATTTATGTAACATCTTGTAACATGCATCAAAAGTTTCCCATACTAAGATAACATTCCTTGTTACTTCGAAACATGGGTCAGCAACACATAACAGAGGCTTTTTCTTAACACATGCAAGCATGTGGCATTGTATTTGGGTTTTAAATTTATTGCAGAAATTTCAGAATGAGAAATGAACACGTTTAGAATGACAATGACGACATTGACAGACAGATGTCTACAAACCATCGATTGACATTTAAAACTTTTTTTTATATTAGGCGTGTGCTATACATAGATTCAGCCACTACATGTAATTTACGAGAAGTCGTATCTCATATTTTCAAAAAATTATAAAAAATAAACGAAGCGACAAATTGCTAAAATGTTGAAATTAGTTTCTTGAATTACTCTATATTTTCGAAAAATAAAATAAAAATGGGGGGTTAAAAAAATGAACAATCCTAATTGGTGATATGAAGTAATTCAGTGATTGTTACTTATGGCCTAATAGCGGAATTACTCGATATGTTTACGGCTTGTAATAATTTCTAGTAGGTGGCGGCACTGTCATTCAACATGCCAACGTGCAGCAAGTATCCGAACGCATCCGTCAAAAATAAGAAAAAAAAATATGTCAAACAAATCAATAAGTTTAAGTGTAACGTCTAACGATTTTAGTTGATCGGTGCAGTGTAAAAAAAAATATTGAAGAAAAACAAATGAAAATATGGCAAAAACTAAAGAAAAACCCTTTTAATAGTTTTTAAACACATCAATTATTTTTAGAATTGTAAAAGTAACAATTTTCTATTTTTTAATCCTGCACCAAGCACATGTCACATATTAACCTGAATATCACCGAATTATCTACTTTTTCATGTGTCAATAAAAATGTTTATTAAATTAATTTGGTACATCATACATATAATCAGAAGTTCAGAAATGGTAGACAAATTCATGAACTTTTACTAAGTAATACTTTAGAAATAATTGAATTGATAGTTAATATTATATTGTCAAAAAACCTAACTATCAACGATTATCCAAGGTTTGCCCTACCTACTAATGTTATAAAGAGGTAAAGTTTGTGAGTTTTCATGTAGGGGGATATCTCCAGAACTACTCACGAGATTTCAAAGAAAATTTCACAGTTTTCTTAAAACGTAAAATCGCGTTAAATGTGACAACGGTACCATAGAACCTCTTTTTCACATCGGTGGACACTATTTCGTTCAGGATAAGAAGGGCAAATAAAATGAAAAGATACGTGCATTGCACGGTGCATCTTTGTTGTAAGAGAATACAAGTATTAGATTTAGATCGTTCGTTCCTCTGTTCTACTCTCTTTCGACCTCTTTAGATTCATATGACGAGTGTTCGGATAATTAAGTTTATTAAGCTTAAACTTATTCAAACTGAGAGAGGTCTACTCAAGCAACTGAACACTTTTCACGCGATAAAGCACAATAGAGGTTTATGTTGAGTTTTATTGAGTTTTTTCGCACGGCACATTTGAGCGGCGCGCCGTCGCCCCGTGCTCGTCTGGGCTAAAAGCTTTCGATAACATTGTTGTTGATGCCCGCAACGACTCTTAGATGCAAGGGGACAAATGTTGACTTGAGTGTGACGGCACTTAAGTCACGTGTCCGATAGACAAGTTTGTATCTCTAAGTAGCAAATCATTTCTCGTTCTACAGTGCTTACGGAAATTTTATGCAGATTATGTAAAGTAGTATCAAAAGTTACGAGTATATACAAGTGTTCAAGCATGCAGGCATGATAATCATACACACCACACCTTAAGGAGGGAAGGTAATCTCCACTAATTTTACAAAGAGGCCGGAGGTAAATTTCCTAAAATTGCGAGTTTGTATGCAAGTATTCCTACACAGATAGGCTACATAGGTAGGTAGGTACTATGACAGGTCACCAAAACTTCGCGTTAATTTCAGAAAACATTTATCATCTATTTATAATGAACCTTTAGGATGGGGACTATGCTATGCTATAATAAATCAACTTTCTATGAACTGCGTGCATATATTTTATAGTAAGTCAGGGGCATTCATATCCGTACATAAATAAGGACATAATATCTGTACAGGACTCTATTATCAATGTCATAAAGGCGTGTACAGATATTTATGTCCTTATTTATGTTCGTATGTTAATACCCCTGACTGTACAGTCGAGTTCTCCAATATCTATACATACAACCATACAAAAATATTTATACACAGTCTTTATTGTTTCATACATAAGACGCATGCGTAGATATTGTTATAAAGTTGTCTGTATAGATATTAGAGAACTCGACTTTACAGGCAATGCATTTAAGTAGGTACATGAGGCTCTTTGGTAACCCCTTAGACCAAAATAAAACAAATGATATACAATACGAGGTGTAGAATAATTCCGGACGGTCATTAAAGCTGCCGGGCAGTAATGAACCGGCCCCGCTGTCTCGCTAATTGCTGCACTCTTATTAAGGTCGAGGGTCCCAAGTTCAAAATGCACTTTATACTTGTTCCCATAATGAGCCGTGTCGATTCTTGGATACTGATAAATTAGTTGCCGTGACTCGTGCCTTTGAGCCAGGACTTAATTTCTTTCTTGGATCTGAAAACCAATTTAGATATTTAGTAATAGCTGCTTGCTAGTGCATTACATTTCGTGCACTCACTCTCACTCGCATCGGTCTAACGTGTGGGAAAGAGCGCGCGTAAAATATTGATAATACGATAGGTATGTCATAATCATAATCAATTAATCATTTATTTGCTTTAAAACATATTTCCAAATGCATGCAAATATAGTTATGACATACAAATAACACTAACAAGGCACAGAACTAGGATAATAATTTTACAATTTAAATAATAATAATAATGCAATTAAGATGTAAGAAAAATGAAAAAATAAAAGGAATTATAAATGTCACAAAAAATCTTGCAAATATTCTTTGATTGAATATAATCCACGGGTCAAAAAATATTCCTTTACTTTTTGTCAAAGGATCTATTGAATATTTTTAGGTCGTATTTATTATATATACTATTGTCAAAATGGACATAAATCATTAGAATGTAATCTATTTCTTTGTCTAAAATTATGATTCGTAGTCTTGCCTTGCTGGACATACATCTTCTGGTTTAAGAACTTTATTTCTTTCTCACAAAGAATTAACAAATTTACTTACATGAGAAATAAAAAATAAATAACGTTTACAGTACACATGGTGTTACTTTTCCGCACGAGTGCGGAAATGAGCACTTTCCGTGCATATGTTGAAAATTTAAAGAGCCATATGTGCTGTAAAACGTTGTACTCCCTTCGGTCGTGTTTTAATTTATCACCACTCGTTGCGAATTTCCTATTTTCTGCACTTGTATCGTAAATAACTTTCCTGTAGTAAATAAGTACGCTAAAAACTAAACGAGCAGACGGTGTTAATTTTATACATACTTACTTGTTGCAGTAAGAGTACATTAAGGAAAAAAAGGAACGGAGGAAAGGAAGGTAGAACTATATTCTTTAGGCAACTAATGCAGCGCGATTCAATTGTTACAAACATAAATATGTCCATAAATGGTACAAATAGAGAGAAATTACAGTATTTTTTTACTGTCAGCAAATATACTACGATGAGAGTCAGGAACATTGACACATTTTTCTATTAATCTCAGAACTTTATTTGTTTGTGGAGCACTAAGTTAATGTTAGTTCCATTTCGCCAAACCTCGACACAATATCTAATTATGCTTGTGAAAGAAATAAACCTTGATGTCCTACTTTACGTATGCGAAATGGAGCTAATGTAGCATTAATGCGGCATCTGATCAAAAAACTACCAAGGGATATTCTAAGCCCCATTCTACTATATTTTCAAATGTGTTTTTTTTAAGAATTTTGTCCTAAATGTCTATTTCGAAAAAAATAATTACAAAATTGAGTTGCATTGAAATTCTACAATTTACATTTAATTGTGAACACAAGTTTCAGCTTTGTACTTTGAATTAAAACCAATTGAACAGAAGTGTAAAGTTTTATTGGATTTATCTCGAAACTTACTTTTTGTCACTCATGGCACAGAATAAGTAATAGTACTACGTACAGAAGGTTCTCTTATAACAAATTCCGTGTTTAGGTACGCCATACTTGCCTAAATGTGGCCATTTCTTTCTATCGCATCGCATGCAATGCGCTCTTTCGGAGGCGGAGCCTTAGAGCTAGGGTTACTGCCAGCTCCACCTATTAAATTATAGGTACGTTAGTATAATAGTGTATTTTACTAACGATATTGCGATTATTCTTTATTTACTTAGGATCACCCAACTACACAAAAACTGTGTAATTTCCCTTTAGGTTAGGACATCAAAACTGCCTGTTTCTGCAAAATGTAAGATGAAAACACACAACTCTAGGTTACCTACATACATAAACATAATATAAAGAAAAAAATATTTTCATCCACTATAAATAGACGACGCGGCATATTTATTTTACAAGGCGAATGACGATGCAATGCGTTTAGCGAACGCGTGCGTCCCGTAACAGCGCGCGGCAACCACTGATAGACCGCCTAAAGGAGGCCGGTCGGCATGTTTTTGTGCGGCGCGACGAAATCAAAGAGTGAACCGCCCCTGCTCATGGTTTTTCTCCTATGCGATAATATTATGGTTGGTGGCGTATGTTTTTCATAGCATTTTTCATGTGTTTTCACATTTCCTCTTTTACTGTTTCAGGTTATTAATTTGTAAGCACAGACACATTGCTTTCGATGATAGTCTTATACAAAGATGTCGGAAAACATCAAATTTTATCACCTTGAGGGTCGATCAATATATCTATTTGTTGAGATGGGTTGACCTGAAAACGTTTCTTTCAATATTGCCACACTACTCGTGTATCCAGCACCTGCTCAATGTTACGTCTGCATTTCCCCGTCATTGTAAGAAGGGAAGTAATCTACTAATGTTTTCAGCTGAGTGAGTTTTAATAAAACCGAGATAATTCAAACCCAATCCGCCAAAATAATTGAAGTTCCGATAAGCCTACAATCCTACTTTCGTTTATTCGACAAAAGGTGTTCACGTATTCAAAAGGGCCTCTATGTATGCATTGGACGACTTACTCAATGAACCGTGTGTGTAAATTTGTGTTTAGATATCGCATTTTCGGGCCTGTATTTAGATATCGCATTTTCGGGCCTGTATTCAGTGCCATTGAAAGAGGAAATTTCATTTCTTGGGACTTGATAATATTTAGGCTATTTGGTCTTGGGAATACAAATGAGATTTTGATGGGAAAATTGTATTAAGGTGTTATAATAATAATACTACAGCTCGTGATCATTTGGCATATGATTCAGTCTATATTTTGCTCTCGCTCGCTCTTAGATGCTAATGCCAAAGTGAACGCTTTCACCCATGTTTCACCCGAACCAAATACTGTTCTATTCTAAGAGCTAATTATAGGTAAGTACTTCAGAGTACATCATTTCAGAGTAATTGCATACTAAATTACAAGTAAATGAAGTATTTAAATGTGCCTGCCGCGGTTCTGGAGGCGGGTTTTTGTGTGACGTTAAAGCTCAATCTAGTGCCCGATTCGGTGATTTTTGTCACCCCTCCCGCACCGCCTGCCTCAGAAGCCGGCTCGGTTAAACGGTATGTCTGTATATAATTGTAGCGTACAGGTTCCTCTCGTTGTAATGTATAACGTCTAGAAGCAAAGGTGAATGAGCGAAACAATTAATTAAAGTAATTACTCCAGCTGATCCCGATAGGAGTCACCCGTTGATTACGATTGAGTCGTTTCGTAAGGCGTCTTCATTAACTCTGCGACGTTACCACTGACTGGTGTAAGGAAATAAAAGTAATTGCAAATGTTTACCTTGGTAAAGTGCCATAGGTTTTGTAGCGTTCATTTTTAATTTTCCGCCAAGTGTATGAATTTAGTTAGGTATCAAACCAGTTTTTGAAAGAGATAGATCACAGCGAAGTGTCATCCCGCTTATATTTGGGAAATACCACCTGGTGGAGTACTTCCACTTTACAGAATACTGCAGACTATTGGATATGTAATAACACTTCTACTTGCTCTATAGGTATAAGGTACCTATTGTATTCCTGCGTTACGTGATCGACCAACAGTTGGTCGATAACGTAACGCATTGAACGCGTGTCGGGTAGATCTAAATGTCAATTTTTAGGGTTCCGTACCTCAAAAGGAAAAAAACCGGAACCCTTATAGGATCACTCGTGCGTCTGTCGGTCCCTCTGTCACAGCCGATTTGCTCCGAAACTACTGGACCGATTTAGTTGAAATTTGGTACACATATGTAAATTGGTGACTCAAAGATGGACGCGTAAAGTAAATTATTAAATTCTGAACAAGGGGGCCACTTTTAGGGGGTTAAACTGGAAAATTAAAAAAAAATGTTTCACAAATTGTATTGTGTGACCTATCAAATGAAAGGGGTTGTTGTAAGCATCTCAGATATATATTTTTTATATTTTTACCAAAAACAGATTTGAAGTAATTTAGGAAAAAAGACGAAAAATGAGCATCCCCCTTATCTCCGAAACTACTAGGCTTAAAATTCTGAAAAGAATATGGAAAATAGTTCCTTGCCTAAATATTACAGGAAAACCTATAAGAAGTTTGACTATTAAACCTATAAGAAGTTTGAGAAGTAAAGTAACGGGAAAATTCTCAATATTTTAGTGTATTATATACGGAACCCTCACCACGCGAGTTTATATCGCTCTTGTCCGGTTTTATATGAAAAAATGACTGTTGAATCTACCCGACGCGCGTTCGGAACGTTACGTGATTACCCCTCTGGTGGTTAGTAAGATCGGGAGAGCTCCCGCTGTGTTGGAGAGAGGAGTACCTGCGTTTGTCTCTTACTGTCAACACAATGAATCCTCAAACCAATAAAGAGCCGGCAACGTGCTTATGACTCCCTACCTACTCTAGAATCGCCAGCCTCCATAGACACCGGTGTCCGCATATCATTAGGCAGGCCGCATGCTTGTTACCCACCGTATTTGAATAGATACAGATTATGATTACATTAAGACAAAATAAATAAAAACTCAGGCAAACTTCGCTCCTTCCGCAAACTTATCCTCTGTGTTCCTTGTTACCGTTCCAGTACCATGTCTAGTTCCTTCACCATGAAGGCTATTCGTTTTGGAATGCTCTTCCCCTTACCATACATATGACAGCCTTAGAGTAAATTCTCATTCAAGTATAAGTAAACATCTATTTGAAAACGAGACTAAATTACAGTGTAAAAGTTGGTACGAAAATTGTTGTCAGAACCAATTGTTACTTATAGACGAATTGTCATTCTATCTCAGGTGACGATAGTCACGTTGGTTAAATATTAGGGGCCTGTCCTTAGATATCTTGGCTGAACGTGCTCGTGCTTTAAAACATATACTTAGGTAACTACCTAACTCTGCACTAAATAGTTAATTAGGACATCTCTCTTCACATATCAAAATTATCCTTCTACGCAAGTCATGAGTAAATCGTGAGAACGGGTTCACGCGAATAACTACCAAATTCTTCTGATTCGGCGGGATCTAAATAGAGGAAAATTATGAATATTTTTTTGTACTCAATGAAATTTACTGCTTATGAGAATAGATGGACTAATTTCAATCGTTCCGAGACTATCCAATCTTTAAGAGGATGGATTTCTCTGCAATAAAAACGTCACTTAACGGCCACGGACGCTGTGATTGCTTTTTTAACAGCTTTCCAATAAACCCTCTTGATTATCCCAGAATGTAACCACGGCAAAATGGGTCATGCACAGGCTAGAAAAACAAAAATGACGCTCCCTTTCCCGAAAGGTAAAATAAAAGCCAAATTTTTGGCCTCGGAATATATAAGGTAAAAGCCCTCTATTGTAGTCCTCAGGATGAAAGTATCAAGTATTAGGTCAGTGTTGAGCATTGGGACGTTTAACTTACGCACATAATGAGTCACATTAGTTTCGACCAGCCGGTCGAATGTAACGCATTGTAATAAATAGCTATAGAAAATTGAAAAACGAGTGGTATTGACCACTCGTATTAATTTATATCGGTAGAAAGTAAGTGCCTGCAATTTAGACACTTCTTACAATCGTATAAACTTTTATTAAATTTTTGAGCGCTCGAAAGTCAAAAATCGGTCCCCTGTACGAAAATTGAATTTTAAACTCAGACCAAGAAAAAAGATAAAGAGAGGATTCCGAACAACCTAGTGAAGCCGGTTTTCAACCAAGCTAAATAAGTTTAGAACGCGCTCATGCACAGCACACATACAAATAAAATTGCACAAAACTCTTCAGCACGTGTGGCAATGCTGTCAATATCACCTATTTCGAGTTTGATGCAATTTAATTTATTTATGTGTGCGTCAGCGTGTGCTAAACTTATTTAGCTTGGTTGAAAACCGGCTTCACTAGGTTGTTTGTCATGCTCAGTCTATCTTTTTTTATTTGTCTTGAGGCTTTAAATTAATGCTCCTAATTGACTTTCTGGATGGTTGTAGGCTATAACTTATCCCTCGGGTTTGCCTGTATTCTTTGCAATACGCGGGCAAAGCCGCACGAGCAGTTAGTAGTAGTAGTCCTGGGTTCGAATCCCGGTAAGGGATTGGCCGTTCGTGTGATGAGTATGATGAGTATTTGTTTCTGAGTCTTGCATGTTTTCTATGAATTTAAGTAATTATCTATCAAATATATCTGGGCCAATCAACTTTTAGACCCACACTATAGTCCGGTAACGCACGATACAAAACTGTCTGAGAGTTCTAACAAACACGACAGTTACTGTCATGTTTGTTAGAAATGCTGCTCTAAACCAGGTATTCAATTGTTTATAACGATAGTTTACACCAGCAGTTGCAGGATGCTATACTACATATATGAATTGGTTTGATGTACACAGTTATGAAATACATTAATTTCAAAGTTCGTAAAAACTAACACAGGACACAGAAAACGTGAAAAAGTTGATTGACCCCTGTACCCATAACACAAGCCTTATTGTGCTTACTCTAGGGTTAGTTGGATTAGTGATAGATTGTCCCCTAATATGTATTATTAAAATGCACCAGGTATTTATTTACGTGGTACTAAACATACGAGGCTACGTATACATACCTATTTCCTGGTATGACCTTGAATAACATCCTTATATTTTTTTACATGGATGTTATTTTGTTTTTTATTCAGATTAATTACAAGATTCGCAACAAAAGGAGCAAAAGTGTAATAACTTAAAGTTAAATAGTGTAGTTTATCCTACACTATTAAACGAGCAATATTTGTATGTACATAAACTATAAATATATTCCAAATTTCATCGAAATCGTTAGAGTTGTTTCCGGAAACCGGAAACGGCTCTAACGATTTCGATGAAATTTGGAATATAGGGGTTTACGCAGGTGAGCTCGGTCGCCCAGGGACTTTAATATAAATTGTTTGATAACTAGTGGGTAAAAAAGCAAGATGTACTTACGAACTCACAAAAGCGAGTCGTCCTGATACAGGTATACACATACAAAATTTGTAACTATTGTTAAGTTTTTATCACAAACAAATTTATTATTGTTAATAACTGAGATGAGTTGCATTGTTGTTGTAAATTATCGAAAGCCTTCGTCGGAACCTGGGCATCACAGCTCTACCGATTGATTACTTTTTAATGAGCGTTTGATGGGAAACTCGCTGTTATTGGGCTCCTTATCAAGATTCTCACTAATGAGAAACGAAAACATTTCAACCAATACTTTTACATTTCGACAATTGAAATTTAAATGCTCGTTAACCTGCAATTATTCATTGTAAATAGTAGGTAGGTACCTACCCAGGCGTCATCGTCACCGCGACAACGTCGGTTGGAACAGGAAAGTGTATATTTATCTCTGTAATTTATCAAACTGGAAGTTTTATTAGTGATGCTGTAAATTTAATAGAAAGTCAGGTAAGACTCTAAGAGGGATTTTCACAAATGGGTGGACATTTGTTTGATCGCATTCACGGGGACTACTTGGGTCAAGAACATTTATAAGTCTCGTAGTAACTCATACTAGTGTGTTCAGACCTTCATATGGACACATCCAAATTTTTAAATTAATAAGGTCGTCACCGGGACGTGAACGAGAACGATTTTTTTCTGGTCGTGATCAAGATGGCGTGACGGGCTTGCGGTAGACAGGCGACTATATAGTAGGTAAATGTACGAGTATGTGCCGGTCTCTTTGACGTTCCGATGACGGCGGCGGTGGACAAACGGCCTTAGGTCTAACGACGGCTATGTAAAACGCCTGTGCGACTATTTGGCGTACAAATTTTCAGCTCAGAAGAATTTCATTTGTACAGGAAAGACGTCTAGTTTTTGTTCCTGGTTTTACCCATGTTCATGTCTAGTGAAGTTTGACAGCGAGGACTGCCCTTTAAGGCCTCTCACAGACTGGCACGGTCGCCGCGGCGGTCAATAGTAAACTTGTTATTAGCTGTCAAATTTACTATCAACCGCTACCGCAGGCCGCGCCAGTGTGATGCAGGCTTAAGAGTAAGTACCCGCAGTGGCCACAGCGCGCGGTCGTCCCTCGACTGCTCCTGCTATTACCTACTTCGAGATGGCCCCATTTGTGAGTCAGAGATACCTTACAAAACTTTCCTTTAATCTTGATCTTGGTTACGTCTCTGAACATTATTGTTAATTGCAATTGAGTTCGACGGAAACTTCAAAGTTAAGGTTATTAGCAGGGATTATTACTGAAAATCGTGTTAATGAAAGCTAATTAGAACGTAAATAAAATTAGACAACCTTGGAATAGGACCTTGGAAATTGTAAATGTAATTTATATCATTTTTACTGACTTATTAAGATAAAACATTTATTTTAATATGTTAACCAATCACGACACACATGCATCAAAGCGCTATCAGGGGCAGTTCACTCGGTGGTTTAGTTAAGTAAATGCCAGCCATCAACTTAGTTGGTAGGTACCTTTTAGTGGATGCCACGGAATACACGCATTCGCGCTTTACGTCATTCGCTTGTCAATGCAACTATAAACAGGGGATTTGTTAACAGTGACCCTTCTGTACGTAAGTATTACTATTATTTATTCTGTGGCGCTGCGTGCGATTTTCGTATAGACATTAAAATGTTACGGACTACGGCGGAACGCTACGAGCAAAACTTGAATGTTCGAGGCCAAGCAACGCAACGAGTGCTACGCCGTTGTGCGTAGCAGCATTTTGCCGTTTTGTAGCATATATGCGAGTCATTGGCCTTGAATGCGCAGCTGCTATGGAGTCCGGCGTAACGGTGATTGTGTTAACACGTTGACTTTTAACGGCCAATGTGACTTTACATCCAATTTAGTTAAAAATGCTGCAACTCGCAACGGTGTAGCACTCATCGCGCTGCTTGGACTCGAATGGGTTAACTCAACATGTTAACCCGATATGTTTAGATTAACTCGTTGTAGATAAGTTGCTTTTCTGCTCAGTACTGAACATTTGCTATGAACAGAGAACCTGGATTGGATGCATTTTTTTCAACAACAACGCAATTCATGAAATTTCCTTTTCACGCAAGCTTTATAACAGTGTCACAATAAAAGTGTATTATTAATATACCTAGATATTTTTCTAGCACGAACGACTTATTGTAAGTGATTGACAAAATAAAAACATCGACAGTCCTGTTATCGATAAGTACCACTTCAACGTCATAGATGTAAATAAATACAAATATGCAGCAACCTTTTTGGCCACAGTACCTGTCGCTATATGCGACCTCACAGTACCATCAGTCTGCCATATGATTAAATAAATAAATAAATACAAATATATATAGGGTAATAGGGTGCGTTAAAAATAGATAATAATAACAAAACTATCAATTTATTAATATTTTACATACTTCAGAAAACAATTTGCAATACTTTCGTAACTTTCTTTCTTCGTGTCACTGAATTAATTATCACCTACTTTACTTTATAACACACACACACCGAAATTGTCTTTAAAATCGACGCAGAATGTCACAACATGTAGTTTTTCCCAAACCCACTTTTGGTCCCAAAAAAAATCTGTGTCTCTGTATATGGTTACAGTGTAGGTGCACGCGGCGTCTAGGTAGGTAGCCAATATATGTCTGTGGTTGTATGTACGTATTGTCGTTGAAGTAGTATGTACTTATCGATAACAGGATTGTCGATATTTTTATTGTGGCAAGCACAAATGTTGTTCCTGCCAGAAAAATATCTAGGTATAATTATTAATTACCCTAATAATACCTAATTTAAGGGTTATTTTAGTGCACACTTATTGAGACACCCTCTACAACGCCTCATTGTGGCACTCTTTGGGGGAGGTCTATGTCCAACAGTGGACGCCTTTTAGCTGATATATGATGATGATGATAGAACCCCATATGGCTAACATTCAAAAAAGTTTATTCTATCCAATATCAGCACAATCCATAAACGAACATTCCAGTAAAAATTATAATCAAAATAATAGTAAGTAATACTGAACGTAAAACAACATTTCTAGGAGTTTTGGACATTAGCTACTACATTAATAATTTCAGGTTAGAACACGGTAGGAATTTCATACAGTACAAGCACACTTGTTTATCGAAACATTATTTATAGGAATTTTGTAGGTTGGAATAGTGAATTTAGAAAAATCCCTTTCAAAGGAACGAGAATAAATCCCCGAGTAGGCGTCCGCGATCACTCACCGAGAGACTTCGGCAGCCAGTCGAGCCACTATTAGTTCAATTTGTTTAACCATTTGGACGGTTCCTTTTATTGCAGTCACAGATTTGTAACAAAGATAGCCAATATCTCGCCCATAAATCGGATTAATGAAAGGGCTCGAGTCGCTTTAACAGAACCTTGCTTGTCGAAGATTTACTGTAAATTTAGGATATATTATCTAATTTTGAACGAGCGTTAGAACAATTCAACTGTCATTTTTGCATACAAAAAATGTCATTTAGATCTACCTGACGCGCGTACAATGCGATTCGTAATCGACCAGCTGAATGACATTGGTCACACAACTTTAGCTCTAAAATTGAAATATTCTTGCACTGGGATTATTCCCATACAAATCGTAAATGTTGCCGGCAATGACAAATCATTACTCTTAACACAGCGCGTCCTTACTCGCCATCAGCAGGTCGATCATAACGTATTTTACGTACGTCAGGTCTCTGAATGTCACTTTTTGTATGGAAAAATGACAGTCGAGATGTCCTAACGTGCGTTAGAAAAGTTACATGATCACTCCTCAGGACCACAACACCTTAAACTCGCAGAGCAAGTAGTGTTATGGCAGTAACCTTTTCGGTATCGATTAACTGTTGTATGTGACAGACAGTCATAATTATTATAATAAATAGATATTATAAATAAATATTAAGGGACAATCTTACACAAATCGAACTAGTCCCATAGTAAGCTCAATAAGGCTTGTGTTATGGGTACTAGACGACGATATATTAATAGATACAAATACTTAAATACATAGAAAACATCCAAGACTCAGGAACAAATGTTCATGCTCATCACACAAATATTTGCCCTTACCGGGATTCGAACCCAGGACCTTCAGCTTCGTAGGCAGCGTCACTACCCACTAGGCTAACCGGTCGTCGTATTATATCTCGAACTTTCAGCAGGTACTATTACTTAGGTACTTAAGGCGGGTTGTATCGATCACCCTTACATCTACTCTAACAAAAATTAGGGTTTTAAAGCCCAATATCACGTAATCGGATCCCTGAATGATGGGTTTTCAAACTTTGGGTATACCCAAAAAAAATTACTTCCCTATGTTACGTGTAGAGGAGGGATGGTACCCTAAAAAAACAAGATTTTATTCATTAAATATGATTAAAGGTCTCGTGTCGACCACTGGCACGTTTATCTTAGTACCCATTTCATTGAGCAATACGAGTATCACACCAGTTGTATAAACATTATTTGTTCTGTATATCTTTCTCTCAAGAGGTAAAAGAATACACTCGTAAACAGTATCGTGGATATTTTTAGATGTCGAAATCATACGTCTGAGTAAATAAAGCTAAGAGAGCTGTGTGCCTCCATAGTTTGAATTCCCTGCTGTCCCCAGGGTTGGCACAAACGGCAACTTCTATATTTGCTATTTCGATCTGATGCACTGAATATGATTAGGTTCTGGTTTGTAGTACAGGTATTTTATATGATATTATTGTTTAAAGAAGTAGCATATTAAGGGCATTAGACAAAAATATGGAAATTATGTTACAGATTTATCACAGGCAGGACTAATAAACAGAATGAATTAATTTTCGGATATACCTATGTATCTTGACTATAATTTACTGTTTGTTAGAAAAACTTGCTTTGAAATGGCTGACGGTTTACCATAATCAACCTACTTCATTAGTTTGCCGCAAACTCATGTAAAAGACTTTGTGGCAACAAAAATAGGTGAAACTATGAAAAATACAAAAAATATATCTCTCTCTGTCATACTTGTTGAGAGTTCTCGCTCGGTAGTGGTATTATTGTTACCGCATCGAGTCTGGTTAGTCTGAGGGCCAATATCTGCGTCGTCTGTGAGAGACTTTACAGATGCAATGCTGTTAGTCCTACGCACAGTGTGCTTTTCGACCCAATAAATGACATTCTTTTTCTATTAGACAAATCTATTGCTTGTATTACAAATGCGAGACAAGATATCCCCTGTGCCGATTTTCAATATTTTTCAAATATAATTTTTAAAGTTTGTGTGACCTTTTCACGAATGGAAAAGGAAAATGAATTCCTATAAAAAACTATAGCCAGTTCATCGGTTAACGTGGCATTGTTTTATGTGGCAATTGAATGCGCATATTAATCCGATTTCACTTGATCTTAAATGTGAATAGATTTGACGCAAAAAAATAATTTCTACTTTCTGGTTTTATTTTTTTATTTCCATTTCTAGGTCGAAGTAGAATCTCCGGATGAGTGGGATAAATTCCTTATAATTGGTTGTATAACGTCTATTTTTTTACATTCTACATATGCGGATGTTTAGAGAAATACAGATTTTAAAAAAATGTTCTTGACACTAATATTGACATTTTACAATAGGCTTGTGACCTAATGTTAAAATTGATAACGTAGTGTTGCTAAATGGATAGTAAATCATCCAGCGAGGTCCGTCTTTGACTTACATTTTTGGGTATTTATGTTCTTTAATTGTAGTTGCTCCCATACAAACATTTGTTCCTCTTCAAAAACTGGTTCGAATGGCATCGTAAAAAAATCTTAGGTCACAAAGTCATAAGCCTATCGCTAAACTTAAGTGGCAGTGGGCGGGGCACATTGCACTTAGAACCGATGGCCGTTGGGGCGGAAAGGTACTCGAGTGGTGATCACGTACCGGAAGGCGCAGCGTGGGTAGGCCCATGGTGGACTGATGACCTGGTAAAGGTCGCTGGAGTCCGCTGGATGTGGGTGGCGCAGGACCGGTAATTGTGGCACATGTCCAGCAGTGGACGTCTTTCGGCTGATATGATGATGAAGCCTATTGTCACATTTTATTCAAAAATAGGAATTCCTTGATGATCATCTTTTAATACAAAAAGGTTCAGGACGATAGTCTTTCTTGACTGATTTCAGTGATATTATTATCTGTTTGATTATTCGTCGCCGTCAAAGGTTTTCGAAGCGTCTACCCCTGCCTTCTGCTGTGCGAGATTTACTGCAAGCCGTCGACCGCAACAAATTGCAACTATAGTCGGCAGACACTTTTACCATCGAAGGTGATGATTTATGCGATCAAGAGGATCAATTTTATCAAACTATATTAGCCAACGAAGTTGAATTGTTTGAAAATTAGATCGTAAACGGTGTGCTCACTGCTGATGCTGGAGCAGCTTACAAGGCGTGCTTTTTGTCATTGGCGCTTTCGCTTTAATGAACGATCGGTGAAGTAGTAACATACTAGCATTTTAATTGGTTAAAATAATAAACTAGGTGACAAGAAACATTATAATAATCAAAAAATAAAAATATGTGAACTACAAAAACCATGACCTTTGTGTGACTTTTTAGTGACAACCCTAACCATAAGAAAATGACCTCAATACAAAAATCTGTATTACTCTAGACATCGTCGTATGTAGAATGTAAAAAAATAGATGTTATACAACCAATTATAAGGAATCCCCACTCATCCAGAGATCAGTGGCGGATTTACACATTTGCCGTCAGTAGGCTGTTCAAATTTTGCCGCCCCTACTGACCTCTGCAATTCGGTACTCTAGTTCACAATCATAAATTTGCCGCTCCTAAAATCTGCCGCCCTAGGCTCCAGCCTACTCAGCCTGCTGGTAAATCCGCCACTGCCAGAGATTCTACTTCGACCTAGAAATGAAAATAAAAAATAAAAACCAAAAAGGAGAAATTCATTTTTTGCGACAAATCTATTCACATATAAGAGCAAGTGAATTCGGATTAATATGCGCATTCAATTGACACATAAAACAATGCCACGTTAACCGATGAACTGGCTATAGTTTTTTATAGGATTTAATTTTCCTTTTCGGGTCACAGAAACTTTAAAAATTATATTTGAAAAAATCTTGAAAATCGGCACAGGGGATATCTCGTCTCGCATTTGTAATGATACAAGCAATGTGTCTAATACAAAGAGAAAGGGCGCAGATCGATTACAAATAAGTATAACCTACCTAGCGATAAAAGCCGCTGCCTTATAGCCGTATTTGAAGCGTTAAAAGACTATTTTACTACCACTACGGAAAACATTTCTGTTAAAGTCCGAATCCCGTTTCTAGAACGGAACAGATCTTAGCTTAGGACCCATCCGTACAACAATAACATTGTTTAGCCACGTGCCACAAACACTTCGAAATGAAACGAATAGTGACTATTATTGAAGTAGCAAGGTTCAAAGTAAACCGAAAGGTATATCGGTATTAACTACTTTTTATTAGTAGTTGCAGCATACTTAGTAAAACGTAAACAATTAATGGTTACACTTAATAATGAAAGGCAACGGCTTTGTCTTCTCTTTGTTCCTAGTACAAAGAGAAGAGAATTCTTTCTAGAAAAAGGCTTCGTACCATACCTACCTACTAAATATTTACCTCTTTACCATCTTCCGAATTCTTTTCAAAAGCAATGTTCTTTGTGGTCTTATTCTGGATACCTTCCAAAGTCAACTCCGTAAAGTTCTAATATTTCGGTTCCGTCAAGACAAAGCCTGAATTTCGGAATATCTCTTGTCGTATAACGCCGGTGCAGTGGCACCCGCCGCCGACGCGGGACCGATTTTGCAAGTCAAATCGTCCTACAATGCATTTGTATAAAATTCCGCCGGGACCTGCTTGTATCATTCCCGAACTTGCAATTTACACTTAATTTTATGATGCGGGTTTTAACTTCTTTAATTAACCCTGGGAGACGATGGACCTAAAATATTGCTAAAAACTTTGCGCTTTGAAAATATTGTTCAGGAAAATTCTGTATCTTACACATTTATTTATTTATTTTCTTTATTTACGGTACACTAACAGAGTAGGTACATAAGAATAGTGAGTTACATTTTAATAGTTATGTGGTATTTAGGCACATTCACATTTTAACACGGAAGTTATGGTAATAAAGTATATAACAATAAAATTCTAAATTTATCCATCATAGGTAAGTTTAGTGAGTATATTAATAGATTGAATTATATCTTAGGTTACATTTTGTGAACAATACAATGATTAAAGAAGAAAAAAAAAAAAAAACTAAATTAACCTAGAATGAAGATAATAAAAATTAAATCAAAAAAGGTCCCCAAGGTCGGATCCCTGCGGAAGGGTTCCCATAAGACTGGCTGCGTTCCCCCTTCCATAAAATTTAAGATTAATTAGTTAGTTAATTATTTTTCAAATTAGTTTAGAGTTACTTTAACACAATTATTTTAAAGTTAGGTTCAAAGTTATTAGTTAATTGGTTAGGAATTGTGAAATTATGAGTAATATTTTATTTGATGTAATTTCAAATTCCATTCCATCAAATGGATTGGGTTGGACTGGATTAGTTGAGATAGCGACACAGCTTAACGAAACAAATTATTTTATTAAATATTTTGGTTTAGTGTAAATGTAAGGCAAAAATACGCTGTCATGGCAGTGACTAGGCTATAGTTGGTAGGGCACTTTACCGGCAATACATGTCGAGTCCTGTCTTCGGCTGTAGGCAATCACGGTTGATTTTTTCCTTAGCATTTGTACTCTGTATCAGATGATTCTGTATCTTACTTTACAACGAGAAATGGTATACAAATGCTACTGCACTAATAAGTTACGTACGTAGTACAGGTAAACAGGTTTCAAAGTGTAGGTAATTGAAATGGCGAGGTACAGTGAAACTAAATAATGAATTGAATTAGTAGCTTAGCAATGTGCAGGGAACTCCAATTGTTTTCTTATTTTTTTATTCATCTAAGTGAAATTGCAAATAAATCCACTAACAGTACCTACACTTCAACTTTGAAATAATCTAGCATCAGAATCTCGTAGAAGTCAATAAGGGTCCATCAAATCCGGTCAAATAATAGCTGAGACTTAACCTACTGCATTTTCGACAAATTCACACATCATACATTATGTTTACTAAACGGGACTTAATCGAGTAACTATAAATAATTCGATTTATTAATTGACATGTAGTACAGTCAGCATCAAAAGTAACTACGCAATCGAAGACGTCAAAAGTTCTTATTCCCTTTTAATAAAGACTTTTGACGTCTTCGTTTGCGTAGCTACTTTTGGTGCTGACTGTACATGTCGCAACACCCTTGGTCACAGGTTTTGTAGTGCAAAATTTTATTAAAGTAAAAGTATCTAAGAGCCTGTCCATATTAAGTCATCGTTTTTTGACCTCTTTCCTAACATCATCCTAGCGTCATAATTGCATAGACCCCCTCCCCCACCTAAAATGACGTCATTTCCATAAAAATACGATTTGGCTTAATTTTACAAATAAAACCAATTTAATAATTTATTTATCTTTTATTTGATAAATTAAAATTATATAAGGTGACTCTAATTTTTATGACAGTGTTAGAAAACACGAAATTATTTTAAAGCACTTATTGAAGACGCGAGAGATGATATCATCTTCGACAAGACCCCCCTTGCTGCCGTCATCCACCCCCACTAGTGCAGTGGTATACTTTACAAGTTCAGTTTCGGTCTAATAATACCTATGTAATATTATTATGTTTACTAGGATTTGTTGCTTTACATGTCTGGTTGTCAAGCTTAATTAGTATATCATCCATTGCAATTAGCAATAAATTTGGTTATACGGTCATTAGCTGCAGCTATAACATAATTATTTAACTGCGAATAACATGTTGGGAATAACAACAACACAGTAGTTAATAAGTATGTAGGTAGTTTTAATGAAATACCTAACTAAACATTTAACACGATTTTACACTTCTACTCGTACTCCAGGAAGAATTCACTGCAAAAGTTTCACAAATAAAACTTCGCTCCGCTGTGAGCTCTTTAATTAGGTACACTTACTAAGACAACACCCGTTCCTTGGATAAATAATTTCACTTTTACTTTACTCGAGCACTAGGTGTGTCTCAAAAGAATGCTTGTAAATATTTAATCTGTTCTTGCTCTGTGACAGGTGTAGTGGAGTATGTTTTTTTGTGTCCATTCAGCAAGATGAGATTTTGTGTCGACGTTTATAAGACCGACTAGGAACATTTTACATTTGAAATCCTGGAAACCATTAATTCCCTATTCTCTCTAGTGACTTGGTTTTTCTCTTTAGTGATTCTATTCGAGTATCCAATATGATCGGTAGTGAATTGGAGTCAGTTTTGCATTTGGTGGACTCAGAAAACGATGGTTATGAACGAATGAGTTCGCGTGCGTGACAAATACAAAATCGATTCCAATTCAAAGCGTTAAGCCGTGTATACTCCTGTAGATCCAAAATTTTATTGAATGAATTAAATTTTAGAAATAATTATTTGTGAGTGTGCCGCAATTCCATCCGCGATAATTGACAAAAAGAGACATATCCCCTCATTCAAGTATCTGACTTTTAAAATTAAATTTAAAGAGACATGTAAGTGAGAACGTTTTATGGTATGAGACATCGTATTGTAATGTTTTCCCCGTACTTACGGGATTTACTTAAGTCTCCGCAGCGCAGCTCCGGCCTCGTTTTTGAAAAAGTCCATGTATTTAACGGCATTGTAGTATAAATTATTGGTAGAATATTTTTTAGAATCGAATGATTACCACATCCAAACTCACAAACGTACAAACTTTACGACTTTAGAATAGCGAGGAGTCAAATTTATTAGTATCCGTCGGCAATCTGAATATTTGTTACTTCGTTAAGCTATAGGTATATGACCCCTGAACGGCTATCACAAGACGGCGCGCGAGCTCTCTCGATTTTTCTCGCACTATACCTCTCTCTCTAAGTTGTCTAATAAGAGAGAGACAGATAGTGCGAGAAAAATCGAGAGAGCTCGCGCGCCGTCTTGTGATAGCCGTGCTGGAGTTGTTGTGACACCCCCTAATATTCGCTTACTATTTGGCGAGCCGTACGCTTGTTTGCACCTTCGTAGTATAACAAAACTCTTTTCTTTTTCAAACCAAGGGGTTATTGAGGAAGTCTAAAAAGATTTTGTGCTAGCAGACTTTAAATTCTCATTTAAATTCGGTGGGAGGGTCAAGGTTTCGATTCCGCCCAAAATCAGATCGGACGTGCGGTCAGACGGAACACAGGGCGGTGTAATTTGCGTTCGAAGAAACGTAGCTGGACTGATAAACTAGAGGGTATAATGTCGAATGAATTACCTAAATGAGAAAACGAGTAGATTTAAGATAAGAGTACAAACTTTGAATCAGGGACTAGTTATTTATGTATTTATTTTTCAAGAACGGTTAAATACCAATTATTCTTGTGTAAGAGATTATATAGTAAACTAGTAATCCTATTTCCTACGAATCCTACTAATATTATAAATGCGAAAGTTTGGAAGTTTAGATGTTTGTTGATGACTCAATCACGCTTAAACGGGTCAACCGATTTGGATGAAATTTTGCACGAAGATATAGTTTATAGCCTGGATTAAAATATAGGATAGTTTTTATCCCGGGTCCACGCAGACGAAATCGCGGACTGAAACTAGTTAATAATAATTGTCAGTATTGGCTTCATGTTTCGTATTTATTTTGAGTCCTTCATCGGGTCAAATGTAATGTAAAACGGTTAATTGATTATGTCAAGCAATGTATTACTATCTGTAATCTAAACTAAGAGCAATAACGCATGCTGAGTAAAAAATGTTTTATCCATAACTTGTCGACATATTTATTCTGCACACTATGTACTTTATTTACGTACTTTTTCATTCGGTAAAACTAACAATCTGAAGTTTTTGATGATGACATTGATGCGCAGAAACGGAATATGGATACTCGTATTCAGTTTTATTAATAACTTCTCTGTCTGTCTTCCTTTTACAAAATTCACTGTTACGTTTGTTAGCATTGTTCTCGTTCAAGTATCTACATGTCACACGGTTCTTCCCAAAATATACATAATATAATGTTCGACTGAAGAGCTTCCCACAGCGACTGCTTTGCAATTCAATGTATTGAAATAAAGCCTCCGCAGAGTAGGCCGCGAAGTTTCCTCAAATCTCCAGTGGAGTTCTCTTGAACAAACTACTGTTTCTCGCGCCTCCGGGCGACTCAATAAAATGTTCGTAGAGGTAATTAAAACGCAGAGTGGGCTTAATCTTTCGACAGACTTTGTCACTCCACGTTAAATCGCACGCTTTGCGGGAGCTTGAACTGACATAAAATTTAAACAATGTTGCGTCCCGTCAACTTTGTACCTAGTTATAGGTTATAGCTCTTTGTTTGATGCATATGTCGCAGGGATATAAAAGCGGGAATTACATTACGAAATTAGTGTCATGCATGTTGACACCAGAGGGCCTACCGCGAAACGATTTTCGTTTTCGTTCGTGTATCTCCCTCTTTGTCACTCGAACTAGCAAGTGCGACAGAGACGGAGATACACGAACGAAAACGAATATCGTTTCGCGGTAGGCCCTCAGTTTCACGAAAGTAGTTTCGATATATGCGAAAGTAATTTCGTAACATAATTATTGTCGTGAAAACAACAGTATCGCAGTGGCCATGGCGCCATCAACATCAGCTATTTCAACATGCATGACACTAATTTCGAAATGTAATTCCGGCTTTACACTATGAAACTAGTTGCATGACACTAATTTCACCAAAAAATCGCGCAGAGCACGAAACTAATTTGCATGCACGACATTAATGCATGCATTACGAAATTAATAAATTACACGTGAAACTGTTGGTAAAACTAATGTCACGAAATTAATTTCATGCCACTAATTTCGTAATGTAATTCCGGCTTAAGGATTAAAGGAAAGAGTTGCGACAAATATACAAAATAAGTCCTATTATAACATCACTCATATTAATTTCCCAATATGGTATATGATTAATCAATCCCACGCTTGTAGAATATAAGTAGGTATCCATATGCAGATTGCATATCACGTGTACTCATTTATACATATGTGAAGCTATTCGTAGTAGGGACCCGACCCATGATTAATTAGAATAATTAGGTAGGTAATTAACATAATTATGCAGGAGAACTCAACATCCATTTTAGGTACGTGATACAACTTTAAATTAGCGATCACTAGGTACGACATGTTTGAAGGATGAATTGCACGGGTTTCGTACGAAAATCCCGAAAGTTTTTTTTAAGGACCAGTCATGGGATTGGTCCATTTGTTACACCGACAATCTGCTTAGCCTATGCTCTGCTGCCTCTGAGCTGGGATATTGTGTTTTCGTGTAATAGGCTTTTTCATGTAACCGCACCGCCGCTCGGCTTTAAATGGATGACTATTTATTTTAAGCAGTGTTTTGTTCTATAATTAAATTAAAAGTCGAGAGAATTTTACGGACATCAATTAGCCTCAAGCCAGAAAATTGTATTACGTAATACCTAAACCATGTTTGTTTTTAAGATACGTTGCGCTGGCTGTCAAGCTAGCAATTTGTGGAGCTGGGAGCATTTCGTGACATAACCTGTGTTATTTTAATTTATTTCTTCTTTTATTTTCTGAATTGTCACGAATAAATGTTTGAGTTAAAAAAAGAAGACTAAACAGGAAGATACGGAGTTGAGATAGTGGTGAAAGAAAAACGTTGGAAAGTTACCGCAGAGTACTTGTGATTAACGAGCGAGTCGCCTTTGCCGTGGCGTTCCGCACGGTGATATGAAGACAAATAGTTCTTACGGTCGTAAAACGGTAAAAATCGCGCAACCGGCAAATTATAACAAAAACAGATGACAAATTAGTAGTGCTGAATAAAACTTTACTTTTCAGTGAATCTTCCCTACGATACATTTAAAAAGCATATGAAGATTGAAGAACAATGGTCCGAATATGTTGTCTAGTTTATAGACCGAAGGTTTTATGGCTTGAAAGATAATGTTTGGACGAATAACATCACAGATAAATTATAATTTATTCAGTTAGACCGAAACTCTGGGAAACGCCGCGGAAGTCAGCTGTCGTACCGGGATGTTCGGATACACAGTGGCTGTGAAATAATTCAACGCTTTCAATGGGCTTAATTTGAGTGCTCACCGCTTAATCAATGGGTACCTACTCGTAATAATCGGAATTCAACACGAGTTTTGTCACCAATCAGAAATTTAGAGTTGCCAGTCCTTACCAACATTTTTATGGAATCTGATAAAAATAAGATTAAAACCGGCCAAGAGCGTGTCGGGCCATGCTCAGTGTATATGTATTCCGTAGTTTTTCGTCCGTCAAAGTAAGTGTCCCCACTTAAGCGTTAAAAAAATGGGCTATTTGTTACATTCATTGTGATTTTGTAGAAATTACAGGTACAATAAACACTTGCTTATACGGTTAAATTACAAACTTAGTTCAGAAATTATTTTGTAATTTTTTTCAAAAACTATTCAACCTATCAAGTTCAAAATAATTTTCCTAGAAAGTTTTTATAAAGTTCTATTTTTGAGATTTTTTTCATATTTTTAAAACTTATGGTTCAAAAGTTAGAGGGGGGGGCACATTTTTTTTACTTCTGGAGCGATTATCTCCGAAAATATTAACGTTATCAAAAAAATATTTTAGCAAACCCCTATTAATTTTTAAATACCTATCCAACAATATATCACACGTTAGGGTTGAAATGAAAAAAAAACACTTCCTACGTTACGAATAGGGGAGGTACCCTAATAAAATAAAATAAATCACTTTTTATTTTACCACTTTGTCGGCGTGATTGATATACATATTAGTACCAAATTTCAGCTTTCTAGTGCTAACGGTTACTGAGATTATCCGCGGACGGACGGACAGACAAAGCGAAACTATAAGGAATCCTAGTCGACTACGGAACCCTAAAAATGAAGATGAAGAAATTACTCATATATGTAAGTAGGTAAATAAATAATTAATTTTATCGTGCAGCTCCGCCTGGATTCTCTTTATTACGCGAGCGAAGCCGGGCATGTAGCTGGTGTGAAATAATTTTGCTTATATCCATCAAAAATGTACCCATCTATAAAACTTTCAGTTTAATAAATCTTTCTTGACGAAGCCAACAATGAAATTACATGTACAAAGCTATAGGTAAACAAAATGAGAAAAGTAGTTTCTCAGCTTATTTCCACTACGTACACTAAATACTTAAAAAAAAAAATGGTCACAAAAAAAACAAAAAGCACAAAGCACAAAATCGCACATTATTTCTATAGTTTCCTTAGGGCCGTCAATAAAGTTGGAAGTAATTTCCCTGGTGCTAAAATCGTCTTGTAGTATCGAATCGCTAACGACCTCGTGTCCGCACGTGTAACCAAACTTTATTCGATAACAACTTAATTACGTAGGTAAGTATATCTCTAGAAGAATTATCTCAATAACGTAATTCGCCGTTAATGTTTTAGATGAAACAAGCGAAACTAATACACGCACGCACTGTCCAGTAGCGTGTTTCTGGAATTAAGTACAGTCGGTGTGAATGCGACGACTAGGGAGTGCTACGGATCAAATTGAATAGACGCGGGCCCACGATATCCTAATATAAATTTATGAAATTTAACCTCCTTCGGGAAATTCCTGCGATGATGTTTTTTGGCGCATTATTTGATTTTACATAAAGACTCGCGCATATTTACTGGCCATACTATTTGTAGGTAACTATTTTATTTTTACCCGACTGCCCCAGAAGGAGGGTTATGTTTTTCGAGGGTATATACGGGGTGGGCCCTGTACCAGGAGCAAATATTTAAAAGGAGGCTTCCTTAGAGCATCTGTAGTAACCCCTTGTGTCCATTTCTTTTCAATTTTTTGATGAAATTTTGATCTAAAGTTATGACATCCGAGTAATGTATCTTGGCACCACGAGATCATAGATCATAGATCTCGTGGTGCCAAGATACATTACTCGGAGGTCATAACTTTAGATCAAAATTTCTCCAAAAAATTGAAAAGAAATGGACACAGTAGTTAATGCAGATTTTGAGGTAACATCATGTAGTGAGTCATAATAATTTTTGCATTTTTGTTTTCAAAAGATATTTTTGTTTTTTTCAATTTTTTTAGTGTTTTTAAAATAAGAAGTTACTTTTATCACTCCAGAAGAGTTAAAAAGTACACGTAAACTTATGATGAAGAAAAAAAAACCAAAGAAATGAAAATTATGAAAATTTATAAATTTTTCGTAATAATTTAAAAAATTGTCACAATAAATTATACGTTTTACTGAAATCAGAACTATCGATTACTGTTATATTTTCCTCATAGTCGTTGTGTAAAATTGTATGTCACTTAGGACAAAAAATATATTAGTCATGGGCGTTAAGGCACTTGTCCTACCGCCGGCGACGAGCGATGAGCTTATTTACACGGGAGCGATTATCTTTTGTTCGTTTCTTGGGCGAGAAAATCGCCGATAGCTCATCGCTTACTCGCCGGCGAAGGGACAAGTGCCTTATGCTTGAATCCTTCGCTACGCTCAGGATTCTATCGTAGAATCCTTCGCCTGACTCTGGATTCAATGTACCGCCCTCGCCGTAAATACATAATTTTGCTCCCTTGAGATATAAATAACTATTAGCATATGAGGTGTCGTTTGATTCCTCCCTTCCGGCCGCCATGGCAAGTAAGTTTCGCAACCAGTTGTGATGCAAGACTTTTTATTCTTTGTCCGCAACTAGTTGCCATACAAGACTTATTTTTCTTTCTACGCAACTAATACGCCGTGGCTACTGAGTTCCGCAACCAGTTGCGGTGGAGGATTTTTTATTCTTGGTATGCAACTTTCGTAATTGGTCAATCTATATTCAAATTATTTCAATAGTGTAATTATTGCCAAATGTACCGCCATGAAAAGAAAAAATGGAGTCATTGATCATATTGACATAAGTCATACTTGCGTCTGCTTGGAATTTAGGTTTATGAATAATACAAACTGAAGATATTACACGTATTTTCGTGTTACTTTATTGTTGACGTTTATAAATAAGTGACTGAAAACACCGTGACATTGCCAACTCGAATGTCCCACGCTTATTTTTGGATAATGCATATGAAGAAAAAATATCCTTCTGTCGCAATTAATCTTTTATATAAATTCTTTGTACGCAACCAGTTGCGTAGAAAGAAAAATAAGTCTTGCTTGGCAACTAGTTGCGGACAAAGAATAAAAAGTCTTGCATCACAACTGGTTGCGAAACTTAGTTGCCATGGCGGCCGGAAGGGATTCCTCATAATTGTGGGAGTGACATAGGTATATTTGACAAAGCAGTTGGGTTCTTTGAAAAATCTTTTGACTTCACTCGTTGTGGACAATAAATAATAAGATGTTCTTAATGGCATTGTTAACATTAATTTTATAATGCTTACAAATAAATAATACCACTACCTTCCTCTTCTAGTATATTATCCGTCTATTAAAACTTTACTCATGAAATCCATGACACATCTAATTCATGAACATGGATCTAAGATACACGATGGCGAGTTATGTTAGAGCTGAGAGGTTTATTTTTCATTTCAGTCCCATGCAGTGGCTGATAGCAATAACATGAACTGTATATTGTTCATATGGTAAGGCTAGGTCAGGTTAAACCGATATTCTTCTCATAGGAATATAAGTCATATTACCAAGGGAAAAAGTCGATAATTTAATGTAATTCTGCGTTATATGTTTTCAATACCGCCTTGAAATAATTGAGGTGCCTGCCGTCTCGGTCGACTGCGGACTTTTATTATTTCATTAGCTCCCTTTTATTCCTTTTGAACGAAGGTAGGGGGTCCTGGAAAAATAAACGACCGCCGATAATTGAGTTGAAAAATTAAAGGCGATTGGAAACATCACATTGCTAACCTCGTTAGAGCGTTGACGAAGACCAAATCCCTTTATGGGTCGTTTTCTCTGGATAAAAAAACAGGATTGCTCTTCATTTGTTATAAGCAGGGAGCGGACAAACGGATGTCATTACTCGCAAGAACATGGACATGACTCTAAAGATTAATTAATTAATTAATTGATTTCTTAGTGAATATTGCTAAGACTTCAATGGAATAATAAAAGAAAGATATCATACCTTCTTTGATTTCCTTTTTAAAAATACGATGATTTTTTTGACATTGATTGTAATGTTCTGACATTCATTCAATTTACTCTGTGATTCTTTGCGTGTATTACGAAAGATATCGTAATAAATAAAGTCATGGCAAATTTTTTAATTTCGCCTTTTGAATATCGTCAATTTTCTAACGAGCTCATGGCGAAAATTGAAGTAAATAAAATACGACGTGGCAATGGTAACTGTCATCCAATACTTACAAGACAAAATAGACTCAGAATCATATTGGCGTAACAATATTCCCATTAAACTACTTAAGTTTGCTCCCTTAACTTCGGTAGATTATGAACGGAGTTTTTCAGCTCATAAGTATATTTTGGATGTGAAAAGGAACCAACTTACCCCTGAAAATTTAGAAAAATTACTTTTTATTTTCTTTAATAAAGATACTCGCTAAATCTGTGTTTAATTAATTTATTAATATTTTACTAAGTATACAACTTAAATTACAGGCAAAAAATAATGAATTAATCTTTGAAGTCATGTCCATGTTATGCGAGTAATGACATCCATTTGCCCGCTCCCTGGTTATAAGCCTAGGATTTGTACTTACGTCCTACATTTGTTAAAATTATAATATAATTCAGTACTGTGAGCTGTAGAACTTGCGAGACAGTTTCTTTTCAATATATTTTTTAGTTTCGAACAACTGATTCGACAAAAATCTATATAATTATTGAACCTACTTACACAATTTCACGAGAATCGGTTAAGAAGTGCAACCTGTAGAGGAAAACAGCCGGACAGGCGCTGGGCATACGAAATAATTTAAAGCCCAAGCTGAAAAGGAGATCTTCGTTCGCTTCGCTCGCTCGTTCAAAAAAAATATAGAAAATATTAGTTACAAAGAGTCCATTTAAACAGGCGGAAAGAAATACAAGAGGCGATTGAAACAATCAGAGCGCGCCAGTAGGTGGGAACGAGTGCTGCGACCCGTCACTAACACAATATATCGAACACGTCAAGCTAGAAAATATTATCATGGCGACATAAAAATATCATAGCCATGGAGAAATATCAACGCGGCACAATATTGTGATACTATATATGTAACCAGTTTAGTTACTCGTTTGCAATCCTAATAGATTGTATTCATAAAATAGCGAAGGAACAAAATTGTACAGTAGAAATACCGCTACTTAATAATTAAAAATATGACATTGTTATTTTATAGTAGCAATTAATTTATACAGAAATATGATACTTGACCACACAACTAACAGACCACAACCAACGTTATTGGGCATCGTGTGAACGTGATAAAGCATGATTGTGAATGAAAATTAACTGACCGCAGCTCATAATTTGAGGACAGTATTCAATTCAATTATTGTTGTCTGTATGTTTTGGCCATTTTACGCACACCCATGTATATAACGTAACATTATTAACGAGAGGTTCACTTTGTTACTTGAATATTACTCAATTATCTCATGCCGAAAACCACATTATAAGATTCGTTGCCTATTAAATATCCGTGAGCAATTGAATGTTTTACAATATTTATATTGAATGTGTGTAGGTAGGTGCCTAAATGTATTATCGTTATTATTAATTTTCAACCCCGAACGCCCAGAGAAAGTTACCGTGTACAGCAATTATAAGTAGGTATGTGTACTTATAATTGGAAACACTTTAATTCCAAAAAACTGTATATTTAAATAAAATCGAACAAAATGTAACAACACATCTTTTCTTAATCGCTCCAAATTTCGATCTTTGGGGGAGTAGTGGACGTCTTTCGGCTGATATGATGATGTGTACTTACGAAAAAAATAATTTATGGATAAGGACGCCAAATGGCAGTTTCTAGGGGCAATAAAAAGACATTGGAAACAGTTCTCCAGTGTGCACAAATCCAATTTCGAACAAACAATAACAGACGGATAATCTAAGCAACGTATAGTGCATCAATTTCGTATGAAATTGTCATATCCATCCCGATATTGCTCCATTCCGCTTCGAACGGAACGCCAGGCCTACCCGTCAGAGCATTCGGACGGAAAACTGTGAGTGGGAATAAAGGTCGCGATCGTATTGGACTGGCCAGACAATATGGATTATGCCATGTGCAGCCGTCAAGCGAAATTACGAATTGATATAGGCGCATTTGCGGTTTGGAGATTGCATTTTTTTCGTTTATTGCGCTTTTTATTATGAATATATTCTTTTCGCTTTTTAGACATGGTTTGTATTATTTTGGACATTTTGCAGCACATAAACCGGTGTCTCGTCAGGAAGACATTATATGCTCATGTTCAGAAATACCTCGGTGACGACCAAGACACGTGCATATATTTTCTACAAGTGTAACTCTTGTTTATGGATTCAGTTATTTGTTTGCAGAAATTAATCTTCTATTTCCTATATCATTGTCGTATAATTTATAGAGTAAAATAAGATTGTTCTTTTATTTATGGAGGTACCCATACTTCTAACTAACTAACTAACTGATTTAAATAGTTTCACGAACGACACTCTTGCGTGACATCTGTTTATCCATCTTAAGGTAGACTTACTAAGTACTGAGGTACCTACTGTTTATACAAAATGAATCATTATTGTCTACTTACAGTTAATAATGTCATAGTATACTACGACTTTCGTTTTCAATCCGCATATAAATAAAGTGTTATATTTCCACCCCGCACTCAGTCATACTCTTTATACATTTCTAACGGCCGAACAGAATTTCTCTTTTAAATCAACGAGCAGTAAACACTATTGAGCCTTGCGCGAAAGGGTCAAGGGAGAGAAGTGGTTATAAAGAAAATATATGGGCAGCTATACGAGGTCCGAAACGTGTGAAGCAAAGAACTACGTACGTGTACACGACTATGTGGAAAGAGTGTTTCTAATGCCCCCACCAAGACAAGCCAAAGGCCCTTTTCTCGAAACGTTTCGTCGTATTTTCAAACACTCACAGAATCAGTCTGGATGATACTAGCAACCTCATATTCACAGGATATGGTCATCTTAGCATTTTTTTAATCCTATAAAGTTTAGTATGTCTAGCTTTTATATTTAAAATTTTATTGAGACCTAAAATACACCGATTTAGTTACTCACTAACTCGATCACTGGTGATCATTAAAACTTTTAGGTGCTATCTGACGTCATAGAAAGCTGAAATTTGGTACACAGATGAAAATTGGCCCGCAGATTATATAAGAATTGAAAAAATTATGACTTTTACCCTACAACCCCCTGCAATGAGGGGTGCAAAATTGTATGTAAACATCAATTTGGATAGGTTCTTAGGATACTTCCTAAAGCCCTAGGAAGCAGAAATTTAACATTCTGGCTAGGATTAGATTCTGACTATCCGCGCAGTGTCCAGGAAGTTTTGTATATGACCCTTGGCCCAGCCATCTTGCGAGAGTCTCTTAAGGTGTTGGTCGAGACTCTTCACTATTAAACCATTTGCCGAAACGACTAGCTGGACAATGATCGTCGAACCTACATCCCATATGGCGGTTACCTCGTAAGTCCGGTCTAGGTATTTACTGGCTTTGTCTATCTTACGTTAGTTTTTGTGTCTTTGTACATATTTAAATATGAATATTGAATAATAGCATACCACGCGGAATTGTGAAAGATCGCGGGTTACTCATGGTTACAGGACCTGGTATAGCCGGGATGAGAGATGCTTACGTTTAGCTGTGAATGATCATTGATCACAGGCTGAATATGGTTATGATGATGAAGCCACACGGATCGGACAGCTAATTTACACAATGCGTTGTACCTTAGAGTCCTGTAGGTGTGCACAGTTTTCTAAGCACGTTTTTCTCTCTGCACCGGACTCCTTGTAAAAGGTTTAATAGCAAATGGTCCTTGCTAAATTGTTTGCAAAGGGTTAGGTGCCAATCTTGCGATTTACACCTTATTGCGACGCCGTTACGATGCCTGCGTTATCGTCCAAGTAAATGTGTAATGAAATCGGGATACGCCGATGGAATTACAAGTGCGATATTTCGAAAGCCGGTGTGCGAATATGTTACTACATTTTAAATTACTGTGAAGTTGAGTTTTGAGTGCAAAGCTATACCTATAGTTACGAAATTGCTATGCACTGATTCGCCAAACAAATAATCCGAGGAATCGGTACAAATAATAATATATAGATTGCTATATCATTCTAGTTACCTCGGGATACTGGTAATGGTAAAGTACGACTTTCGTTTTATAATTAACGATCACACTTAATGTGTGAGTTTTCTCCATAGTATATCCCTTATAGTTGAAGCAACACATGTATTTATTAGGATTTTTTATTATTACCATCCTTGCCTACAGTATTTTATAACCGAAATATAATGTGTTCCACTGTCGCATTGTACTTGACTTTAAAATAGTACATACATTTAAATTAAATAGCCTTCATAATTAAATCAAAACCTAAAACTAGACTGAAATAAAAGGTCGTGTCATTGCACCGAAGTTGCTGGCAGCACTTCCCCATTGTACCACATATACATTGTACTAATGTAGAGTGCGAAGGAACCAGATCTGGAGTCTCCGGTGACATCATCAAACCTCAGATACATTCCATGAAGAAGTAAACATAAAATCTGAGTAAAGATCCATGCAAAATTGCTGAACAGAAAGTAAAACGTACTCTTATATTGCGAGAATTTCTTATACTACTTAGTATAAGACCATGCTACACCGCTATGTTCCTTGATATTTTAAAAGTATCGTTAAATGTTGGTACGTGCGGCGTCTGGTGGTTCTAAATCGCCCTCTGCGGACGGTCACGTTTGCTGTCGACTAAACCCGCCACAGACGCTTGCGTCTCTTTAAAGATAAACAATTTTGAACCTTATCAGCTCCAGTGAAAGCTCACGTCCGTAGCTGTTGTGAACCGTCGCGTACGTACACGTGTAAATACAGATAAGAAACGGTTATCCGATGTCATTAGGACACATTTAGAAAAGACATTCCTTAAATTAATGCTGGGGAAGCTTAAAAGGCCGTTGAAATTATCGGCGCGATATTAAACGACTTTAAGTGACGACTCCTTAAGTTACGGTTTGTTTTCGTTTTTGTAGTAAATTTTGGTGACGAAAATAACAATATTGTGAATCCTCCACGTTTAGTTGTAGAAAGGAGATAGTGGTAGAACTAAGTCATAAATGTAAGTAAGATAAATGTCGCAGTGCTCGACACTGACCCATCACTTGACTCCTCCTTTTAATTTATACATGAACAACAGGATCTCAATTATTGGAATTAAGGTTTCAAACATTAGGACATATTATAGTACATTATGATACAAGTGTGCTATGTTGGTCACTACACTCGAGTCGGTTTTTAAGCCTGAGCCGAAGGCGAAGGCTTAATGGAGACGAGAAGTGTAATGACCAATGCTCACGTGTTTCATACGACGTTTTTCAACACACTTGCGAGGAAAAGTAAATAAAAGTTCACATTTATTTAAAAACTTTAATTATTGAAACAGTTATTAAAAGTACAATTATTGAAATGATATGCTACCGCCTTATGAGGCATTTGTACTGTATGTTTAATTGTATTATTAATTATTTCATTGCTTTGTTCTTGGGTAACTGTAAATGTCGGTGATAATGCAACATTCTGAAAGGAGGTAGAAGAACATTGCGTTTCATCATTAGCAAACGTATGAAATCCCAAATCATCATTGGCATATGAGGTGGAAGGACGCGGTTCAGGGCAGAACTTCTTGGATTATGGCTCCAAATGGATTGCTTGTGTTATTTTGGCACTTATGTCGGCTTTATTTTGGATGGAGTCCTCAATATATGACTCGGTGACATTATTAGATCGCCATCCCCCATGGCGTTTTAAAGTCAATATATCGGCTCCTGAATTAGCCAGCAATGTAGCTGAAGTCCGCCTAAAACTGTGTCCGGTGTAAGCGTCAGCCTGTGGTAAGCCTAAAAACTTGGCAATTTCTCTAGGCATCGATCCAAATTTGTTCACTCCGATAGGCTGACTCGTGCATTTGCCGTTTTGAAAATTTTGGAAGAACCGGTCAGATTTTCTTTTTGTTGAACGTAAACTTTCATATTTTTTCACTATTTCATAAAATGGTCCATGAATAGTAAATGACCGAGGAATTTTATTTTTAGTGTTCGGAATTTTGACAAGTAGCATCTCTCCGTGATTCTCTATATCTTTTGTCGTAATGTTGTTTAATTCCTGACGCCTACAGGCACCAGTAATTCCGAATATTAATGCGACCTGAAAATAAATAAAATCATAATTAAGTTATAATAATCGTACTTAGTTCCTATTATATCAACACTCACAATACCGCCTACAAATATTATAATAATGAATACAAAACTAAATAGTGGAACTGACCTTTGTCGCTAGATATTGATTATCCGGTGCTTCTTTAATGAACTTCTCCACTTCATTAGGTGTTAAAACCTTGGATTTTCGACTGTAAAAGCCGTCTGAACGTCTTTTCAAGAATGCAGTTAGATTGGTGTACGCTTTGATGTCAATTGCATTTTTATTCTGCACGGTACTCTTCAACATAGAATATATACACCAAAGCGAACTAGGTTTATACCTCTTCGCCAGTTCACTAAAGTAAGCCATGAACACGTTCTCTGAGAAAGAGCTTGCATTTTTGCTATTTTTCCATTGAATGAAATTTGCGTAGGCTTGCATGTATCTTTTGATTTTGAGGGCTAAAGACTATCACTCGCATTTTGCGCTTCAACTATGATATCTGGCGGCGTACACTCGATAAGTAATTCTTCGTTATCTAAATTCGACATTTTACAAAACAACACTAACGAAATGCAATACTGTGAATAAACTTAACAAACAGAAACCCATTTAAAAGATGGCGGCCGTAATTTTATTTTTTCACGCGCTCAGCGCTGCATGCGCGCGCAAGTCTGAGATAAGGGCACCGGCAAAGTAGCTAATCAGCCACATATTTATAAATTTTGAAATTGGGTATTTATAGGTAAAAATACACCGTCAAAATATAAATACCAACAAGCTAACAAGCAGTTTCATGAAATTCTTTAATTATTTATCACATTTTGAATTGAATTTTATATGTACGCAAATAACTACTTAGCTGTTTTCGAAACATTAATACTTCTTGCTAATATTTAAAAAGATATGTAATGAAAAGGCACTAGTGCGATAATGTAATGTAAAAGGCACGGCATGGGTAATATTCTGCATTATCAGTGTAAATACGCTGTAATAAGACCTACTTTACGAGCAGGTGTGTTGAAAAGTAAATTATTGCATGTTTTTTACAAAGATCATTCTAGATGTAGGAACCAGTTGTCACCTTAATGATCTTCGGTCAACTGCAAGGATGCATGTCTGAATACCTATTGTATTCAGACATGCATCCTTGTTGCGTTAGTCATTTTAAAATTGATAACGTAGTGTTGCTAAATGGATAGTAAACCACCAAGTTATTGTAATAAAGTATAAATTACAAAATATAATTAAAATCATAAAAAGATATGAACCTTTTAAGTTTAGAAAATTAGCATTTTTTTATTGTCCAAGTGTAGGTACATTAAAAGTTACGAATAGACGCTTAGGATATTACGTTTTTATAGAAACAAAATTGTATGACAACTATGGACCTAAACGCAGTATTTCGTGACCGAAACTGCAATTTACTTGATTTTCCATACAACGATTAGTACAAATATCAAAGTGTGACGTCATACTTTTATTTCATTTGTTTTATTCATAACAAAACATATTGTGTAGAATTTTTGTACATATCTTAGAAATAACATCTTATTTCAATAATATCATGTCCATTTTAACAACATAATATAAATAATAACAAAAAGGTCAAATACAAATCAACATCAATTATAATCATCTATAAATTCGGTTACGGAATAATTTATTATGACTTTTCCAGAAGAAATTTTTTGAGTCTTGCATTGAAGACTTTACTGTTCGTTACTGATTTAAACGCGGTTGGCAGCTTATAATAAAGGAACACTGCCTGATAGCTTGCGGCGTGCTTAGTGACATTGAGCCTCGGGACAATCTTAGTTTTATTGTCTTTACGCCTTTTAGACAACCTGATGTCTCTTTCAAGTTTTACGAAGTCAGTCAAGAGTACTAGTATGTAAACACACGGCACGGTAAGTATATTGAGCCAGACAAAGTGCGCTCCACACGATTGCCTTTGAGATATGCGGGTCATTGTTCTGATAGCCCTTTTTCGGAGCCTGAAAGCAGCGTCCGTGTTTATGTCAATTAGTATAAAGCATTTCGGCCACCGCCAGCGAGGTCTGTCTTTGACTAAATTTTTTGGGTATTTATGTTCTTTAATTGTAGTTGCTCCCATACAAACATTTTATTCCTCTCCAAAAACTGGTTCGAATAGCATCGTAAAAAATCTAAGGTCACAAGCTATTTAAAGAAAACAATGTTTTTATACAAACAAGAGTATAAACAACGTGTAGGTGTTATTCTCTACGCTCTCTGTACTATTCTCCTTCCATTTTAATGTAACACACAGGTAGGTACATAAATATATGTACACTCTCATATCTCACATCATAAAAGAAAATGTCAGCCCAGTATCGAGGTCTATACAGAAAATTATTATATGTAGTTATTGCTTCAATGTCTTTGTTTATTGAAACCTTGAACTATAATAATTCTGAAGCCTTGTGAATGTTCCATTGCAGCATGTGTTGTGTGGACATATAGACATAGCTTACACAGAGAGAACTTGCATGGATGATTAAGATATTTGCATACTGATTGAGAATCTTCGTCAAGTTTACGTCAATAAATAAGGAAAACTCATTTCTTTATGCAAACTTAATTTTATTTTGTATCATTTTACGACCCTAGCAGTGGGTCGATCACGTAACGCATTGTACGCGCATCAGGTAGATCTAAATGTCATTTTTTATATGAAAAAATGATAATTAAATTGTCCTAATAAGATAAACGACTACATCATGGATAGGGATATTTGGCAGCGATAAAATATTGCACTAGAAATGTGTCGTAAAATAAATAGGTTTTCTACTGTAATTGTAATTTTAAAATTTTATAATATTCTGATACTGAAATGATATATTGTATACTGTTTTGAAAAAATGACACCTCGCCGAGTTTTTTACTCCGGTTCTTCTCGAGGCGGAGGTTTACTTTCCGAACCGGTGGTAGTTTATTCATAGGTGCATGTAATATGCCTAAATTGAAGAATAAATCACTGACTTTGACTTTGACTTTGACTAACGCGCGTTCGAAACGTTACGTGATTACCCCTCTGGTCAATTACGTAACGCATTGTACGCCCGTCAGGTAGATCGAAAAGTCATTTTTTATATGGAAAAATTACAGTTAAATTGTCCTACCGCGCGTTCAAAAGTTACTTGATTACCCCTCTGTAGTAGGTACATCACACTAATATTATAAATGTGAAACAGTGTCTCTATGGAATTCCATGTGGTCAAAGATACATAATAAATTAGCTTCGACGGAAATTGTATCTATACAACTAACGTTAAAAACTTCAATAGTGCGATGCAGAGCGTCACACATTTCCAGGCATATTTTAGCCGTAGTAGGTAATTCTTCCGACTTTTCTATGCGTTTAAACTCTGCCAAACCATATGAGAACGTATAAAAAAGAGTTTGATGGAGTTTAGGTATCGTAGACAGAGTTCGCGAATTACCGATTTAAAAACATCACCAGCGCCATCTTTTGGTATCCCGTAGCGACAACGATTCTTTGCTACAAAAGCTAAGGTTTTGAGGACAAATTAAACAAAAATATGCGAACCGATTTTATTGAAACTTTCCAATATTGTTGTTTATACCTCAGAGTAGAACATAGCGTGCCGTTTTTTTAGATATAATTACTTCAGAGGGTGGAATAAGGAACCAAAGATTGTATGGGACTTAATAAAAAAAAAAAAAATAGAAACTTGAAACTTCGTAGATTGATTTTATATCAAAATATTAGAAAACTAATTTCTGCGTTTTTGAAAATTCATTCCCTAAGGGGGTCAAAAGGCGTTTGAGAATTTGTATTGAAAAAAACGGTCACGCATCCAAATATTGACCTCACTCGACGTTGCTTAACTTTGGTGATTGTTGCGAAGTGTTCATCGCTATTAGACCACGTATTATAGGCAAGTAGTTTCTGAAGGTTACATTATCTTTAAATGATTTTTATAATTACAATATCAGTGTTTTTAAAATAAAACTGTACTGTTTACTAGAAGGCGACATATTTATATAAGTCAGCTACTGTCTGAAAGCATCAAGCGTGTGGACCAAGGTGGAAAAGTTCCATCTCACGACAAACATGCGAGTCCAGCTGTTTGATGATGTAGAGTCAGGTGCGTATGCTCAAAAATTGCTTGAGATAGGCGACGGTCGATTAAAAACTGATGATGAAGGTATGATTCTATTCACCAACCAATTTTGTCATGTTGTGGATTCGGAAGACGAGCTTATTGCTCAAGTTTTTCCGAATCTACAACAAAATATTCTGGATGAAAATTGGTTGTGTGAAAGAACCATACTGGCACCAAAAAATTAGACAGTATCAAAAATAAATAAAAAAGTCTTGGAAAAAATATCAACCGAAACAACAGTTTACAACTCCATAGATACAGTAATGATATCCGACGACAGCACCAGTTACCCGGTTGAGTTCTTAGACTCTCTGGAGCTATCCGGGGTACCTTCCCACAAACTCGAATTAAAAGTAGGCGTACCCGTAATGTTAATGCGCAACTTAGATGCACCAAAATTGTGCAATGGAACAAGATTACGGGTCACTGAATTGGGAAAATATATAGTAAAGGGCACAATCTTAACTGGTGAAGCGAAAGGAGAAGATATACTCATACCCCGTATTCCAATTATACCTAATAACTTGCCATTTAACTTTAAACGACTACAGTTCCCTTTAAAAGTAGCGTTTTCAATGACAATTAACAAATCGCAGGGTCAAACCTTAAAAGTAGCGGGATTACATTTAGGCATGTTTTTCCCACGGGCAGTTGTATGTAGCTTGCTCACGTGTGTCTAAATCTAAAAATCTACATGTTTTAGCAGAACGAAATAAATCATACAATATAGTTTATAGAAGTATATTGGAATAAGTAGCAGCGGCGAAGCGGCCAACTTATTTTTTTAGTTTCAGTATTTTTGTAAGCTTTTCGCTTAGGTGCTTTATTGTCTGACAATATACTAGACCGTAAGCAAAGTATTTTTTTTTAGTTTTAATTATAAATAGCGTGAAAAAGAAAATAATCTCTAGAGGGGGTAAAATAACAACAATTTGTGTAGTGAAACGAATTCTACGCGGACGAAGTCGCGGGCAAAAGCTAGTCTTATATATGTAGCTATGCCTAAAAATGAGTAAAACTTAACGAACATAGGTATATTCGTTAAGTTTTACTCAATAGTCATAATAGCTTAATATTTATGTAAGTTGTTACCTAACCTACCTATTGTTACATAAATATTTATTTGCAAACGGAGTTCTACAAAAGAACTAGGTACAACTACGAACTAGACCAATAAATATAAAATACCACACCAAGTTCTGTGGGTCGATCACGTAACGTTTCTTACGCGCGTTAGGTAGATTTAACTGTCATTTTTCCATATAAAAAGTTACATTTAGATCTACCTGACGCTCGTACAATGCGTTACGTGATTAACCCCCTGGTTGAGTAACGGTAGAAGCTGGTCGCAATGTATGGTAAGTATTGTGAGAACTTTGGTTCTTTATTAGTTATTTAATAAAAGCACAGCTAACTATCTGAAATCCAAATTCCGTTCACAAGCATTTCCTCCAATAATTGATTTTCGCTCATTTCTTAATTGGTAACTAACCCTACTTGAAGTGAGGTTATGATAGAATGGCTGAAGTGTATCAAGCACATTAATTTAATCAGGTTAATAAATAACAGGCTACAAGGCTCCATCACTGCTCGCCAACCACGCATACAAATACGCATACATTAAGTATTTGTTTAGTGCAACATTTAGCTACGAGTAGGTACCTAACGTTTTAACAAAAGTATTGTACTGTTTCCATTGTTCTTTTAAAACGTCTATGCGTGTAAATGTATACGTGGAGAGTAATGGACAACTAGCCACACAAAAGAAGCCAAGAGTTAAGTGCTATTCAGAGCCTCTATCTTCCCAACTTCACACTACCGTGAGCAGCATCAATTCAAATTAGAAAACCGGCGTAAAAAATGCAGAAATAAAATTTGGAAAGACTTACCAAACCCTCATCTTCATGCTTGACATGAGTATTTTGAGATAGCACGTTGTAGGTATTGTATTTATTATACGACGGCTCAGAAAACATGACGCGCGAAGCCGCTACGTCACGTCACTTCGAGCGATAATCGCCCGCCCGGCCTCTGTTCATGCATGAGACGAGAATTTCACATTCCGTATTCGAATGGCTGCCTCATAGCTTAGGTAACTCGTTCGTGTATGAAATTCTATGAATGGTGTACAACTGTAGCTGTATTTAATTCGGGCTCTGACAATTCCGGAGACGACGAACGCATGATGTGGCTGGTATTCCAATGTAAAAGACTACGTGAACCACATACGTACATACATACGTAGGTACTAGGTACCATATATGCATCAGTCCCAATCTAATTCCAATTCTAGTAATATCCGATAGGTAAAATTTCATTTTCATTTCATTTCATTTCATTTATTTCATGCATAATCAGGTACATTAAATTACATAGATGTTGGTTGCAAATTAAGAGGCACTGATACCCCGGTAGGGCATTGCAAAAGATCTTACAAACTAAATTCACATCATTTTAAATTTAACGTCGTAAAATATAAAATCAGCATGCTTATTCTTATTATTAAATACATTTTGGAAGTCATTGAGCGAGATATTGATTCATTGCAATTTTCAGTATAAATGTCAAAGATTTAATAGATTTACTTAAAAATAGGTAATATAACTTATCAAGTACTTAATGTCATGCAATGTCAGTCATAAACTCCTGGATTGAGTAGTATGCTTTTCTGATAAGGAAATTTTTAAGTTTCTTACAGAATACAGGATATCTGTCCTCCGCTTTTATGTCTTCTGGTATTTTATTATAAATTATGACAGATCTATACAATGGGCCTTGCTTGTACATGTTCAATTTTGGCTCTGGAATTTGTAGCATGTTTTGACGTCGTACGCTTTTCACAAATACAAACATGGACATATTCTTTCTTACAAACATTCCTATCTCTAAAATGTAGATACATGGTAATGTTAACATATTCTGTTGAACAAAATGGTTTCTACAGCTTTCTGACACGCGAATATTTACAATAATGCGCATGATTTTTTTCTGTATAATGAAAAGGTCAGGGGCATTTACACTGTGGCCCCACATAATTACGCCATACCGAAGCCAAGAATGAGCATAGGCGTGATACGTGGACCGCGCACATTCAGCGTTTGTGTTCCTTTTTAGTATACAAAGTGCGTACACGAAGCGTGAAAGTTTTATTTTTAGTTGTTCAACATGTGCCTTCCAATTTAAGTTTGTATCAAGCTTTAGTCCTAAAAGGTTTACTTCATTTACTTCTTCAATTTGAATTTCATTTGTCAATGACGCTAAATCTAAGGGTGCTTTTTGATATGGCCGGAATTGTATTAGTTTTGTCTTTTTTGTGTTAAGTTCTAGACAATGATCGTACAGCCACAGTTTTGTTTCTACTAAGGCTTGTTTAATCTCATTATTGACACCTTGTTTATTTGGACCTCTAAAAAGAAGTGATACGTCATCCGCAAAAAGAACGTTATGATGTTTTAAGCTTTTTGGCAGATCGTTTATATATATCAGAAACAGGATACAGCCTATTACGCTTCCCTGTGGAATTGAGCAGTTTATTTCTAGAGGTTCTGATCGGATGCTCTTGAGTTCTCCAGTTTTTTCAACATAATATGGTATCTCTACAAGTTGTACTCTGTTTTGCAGGTAGGACCGTAACCATTTGTATGCGTCACCGCGGATACCAACTCCGTACAATTTAGCTAAAAGGATTTTATGTGACACTCTGTCATACGCTTTTGTCATACCTAGGAGTAGACCTATCGCATATTGCTTTTCTCTGATATAGTTTAGAATTTCGTTTACATATTTAAAGACTGCGAGAGTAGTACTGCGGGTTTTCCGGAAACCGTTTTGGTTTTCATCTAAAATACCAAATTTTTCCAAAAATTTATATATGCGGTTCGTCATTGTTTTCTCATAAATTTTTGACATAATCGGGAGAAGAGCTATTGGCCTGTATTGGCTGGGATTTTTGCTGTCACCGCTATTTTTGTATATCGGTTTAATTATAGCGATTTTTAGTTTGTTCGGGAAGATACCTTGCTCATATGATTGATTTATTAGTCCAGTTACTATTGGAACTAACTCTGTGCTGCCTGATTCACGTAATTTGATTTCCTTTCCTTTCGTACAAGGTAGTTTTTAAACTTTGCTTTGCTCTGCCTGATTCACACTGTATTTGATCACACAGAGAATACAGAAAACAAAAATGTTTTATTCCAGCATGTTCATTTATCCCCGTCGGAATTGGAATTGTTTTTAGTTTGATGAGAATTCATTCCTAGTTTTGTTTGTTTCTGAAAATTGGTAAATTGGACGGAATTGAACTACCGAGATTTCCACTGGTACTAATAAATATTAATGGTGTGTATTTAGGTACGAGCTACTAAGTCCATGAATATAACAGATTGTAAATGCACAGTTAGCTTACTATGCTTCCAGCTTCAAACTATTATACGGCTAACTAGAAGGAGGACTAAAGGATTTAGAACAACCTAATGGCAAAGCTGCTGGTACTTTATAATATAGGTAGTGATGACTAAGTGCAACCGAGATTAAAATGAAGTATAAACTACGTGAACCACAGTCACCCCAGGACAAGCTGATAAGTTTTTATGTGCGGTGTGTTCACTTCCTATAACATATGCTCGGCGAATTAAATTTTTTATTTTAAATGCCGCATGTGAAGTTTGACTGTCGAATGTTCTTCTAAATATCTACAGCTGGTTGCATTATATTCGACAAATTTGGTACTCGCGTATATGGTTTATATATCAAGCTATTACGCCCAGAAAGTCCTTGTCATACTTTTCATATCTATTCACTCCTCCTTACATATAGAGCCCTTAGTCTATTAACCTGTACAAATAATTAATGTGTATTTTGTTGACAAAATTATGCTATCTATTATGCTGCTAAGTATAGCATGAATGAACTAGCTCGCCCTTGGAAGTAATCCCAAAATATCCACGTGTATTGCGAATGTAAATGGACCACGTGCAATAACTAGGACCACAATAAAAATCTCGATATCTGTAACCTTTCGAGCAATATTATTATATAAATAGGTATAGTTGTATTCTCCCGTCTTCTCATCACTTACCATTAAAGAATAGTAAGGCCCAACACAAAGCCATCAATCAATTAGTTAAATTTGACCGCAGTCACAATTGAATAAAGACTTCAACACTTTCTTGCTGATCTTCCCGGTCTATAAATAGAATTTTGGGAAAATCTAACTTTCACATATTTTAGTATTACTTGAAGCGCTTGATAGCTAGATGTGTTGTTGCTCCGTATGCATTTATTAGACGGCGTGTGAGAATCGGGTTTGCGGACTAGCCACTGTGACAATTTTTAACCATGACGTCACCATGGATCTGAATATTAATTGAATGAAATCCGTGTAATCATAAACATTCCATTGTTATATAACCTGTCCTTGAGTCGTTTAATAAAGTCATAGCTCGGGGCAATATAGGGACAACCCGCGATGCTACAAGATATCTCGGGTATGCCCCAGGATATATGACGGGCCGGGAAGGCGGGGCGGGATGACGGATAGACGTCATAACGTATACGCGTAGTATCTCATACACTAAACAGAATATATATATATGTGAAGAGTGCTTTCCTAAACCGATTTGCTGGAAATATCTCGAGTTTGCTCTATCCGAGTTGTAGTAACTATGATAATTGTTTGGATGTTTATTGAAAGTAAATACAAGATTATGATTAACATTAACTAAGATGAATTAAAACTAAGTTAAATCTAAAAAAGGCCCTCGAGGCATTGTACCGAGGATGCTGGCGGCATTTCCTCGCTGAATTGCAATGCTGATGCGTTGCGCGAGAAAGCCGCCAGCTCTTCCGTCACCAGTTACATCGACCAGACGTTTCGCGATTTCTGCAAATAACTTATGCGCACTGGGACCCCACGGACCGAGGGTCTCAACGCCAAAGGGTACAAAGTCGTACTCTCTGCCGAGGCCTCTATATTTATTACATTTCAGATTTTCGGCGTTTTCCGCCGCTGCACCCGCTTTAGAAGTAGTCCGTTGGAGGTGAGACGTTGCCAGTGTGTCTACACATGTAGCGTCCCACACAAGCATCCGTCCCAACCTCCACTATGATAATTATATATGATAATAATTGGCACTTAAATAAACTGTGTCAGTGGTACAGTCATTAGAATTATCTGATAAAACATCACACTCAAAAATATCTAGTATGACGAAAGCCGTTAGAGCGTGTCTGACTTTATTGCAAGCACATACAGAAAACTACTCAAAATGCAACAGATGAACTTGATACTCCAGACAACTACTCGATACTTTAATTCTACCGTTTTGTTATAAGAACAAAATGGACAACACTGGGCTTGAAGACGTGGCAACTTCGAAATTGAAAAATTTGTAAATTGTGATTTTTTCATAACATCGGTAAACTGATTTATTCAACAGGTATATTTGTTGTTCGGACGCCTATTTACAACTTTGGAAGTGAGTACGCTCTGCAAACGTATCTTTCTATTTTTATGCATTCTTTTACGTGCCACACGTCGCTAGAATTATGGCTGGCACGTCCTGACTCGATACTTCGACAGAGCATTGGACAAGTTGCCGAACAAATCGACTATGATCTTATTTTTATCTCAATTATTTGATCGTAAGTAATCATTAATCAACCACTATTCAACTGTTTGGTATTTAATGACACAATTTCCCTGTTCTGTTTTTTTTCTAGCTTTATTCGCTTAACTTGAAATATAACCATTGGATGACCGTGGACTGTAAAGCAAGGTTTTCAGACATACAAGCATTGACTGGACTAGAAAGAGTACTAGTTCAAAGCAGATATAGGCATTCAAGAAAAGAATCGATATATATTTATAACATTCCTCTTTAGTCTAGATAAAAACTAGAACCCACTCATGCCACTGCCAATATACTTGTAATTTAAAAATCTAGAGATTGATAAGGGGAGTGGCTTACAATTTAATATCCATGAGTACCGCGTGCTCGTTCTTACACCGTCTAGAAGCGAAAACTCATTGATAATAAATTGGAATGCCCTTGTTAATACACTGCACGGATATAAATTAGGTTTGACAAAGTTTTACCGCGAATATTTTTCGGCTCGTGAATGCGACCGAGATGATAGTGGGATTTGACAGCGGCTTGGCGTACAAGTATGGCCAAGATGAAATATGCTCGGATTTTTTCTCTAGAGGAGTTTATACTTTTATATCGTATTATTATCGTCATCAAACATCTAATACCGTTTGTGACTCTTTGATTAAACTTTATTATCATAATTGTAAGAGTCTGGTCAGTCAGAAATGTTTTTTTATAATGACCCGCTGTCATTCACTGTCATGTCATGTTACCTAACTTAAATGTTATTTCAGTTTAGTTTCTGGGAGTAGTGGTGTAAAACGAATATAATAATATTTAAAAATAAGTATAATTTTGTGCAGGATACAATATACTTATAAGTGTCTATGTAAGTGAGGTTGTGTGACACTAAAATTAAACTGTCATATCGGCAGTGACTTGAATACGAATACTATGCATTCAAGTTTATTTTTGCGAAGCAATTTGTTTTCTTAACAAAACTGGTGTATAAAGCGGCGGTGCGGTAAATAAAGACCACGCCTCGATCATGCATGCAAATGCTCAATAATTTACTATCGTCATGTGTTAGTCGGTCAAAATGAACACACTACAGGGAAACTGAAAAACAGATTCACTGATAAGTCAGTTTTTTACAAGGTTTGAATATATGGCATTTAAGCGTTTCGTGAGAGAGTCGACTCATTGACGCAACGTCTTCGCTCTCCACCTTCCGTGGCGTAGCCTTACCGTAGGTTTCGTAGCGCGTAGCTCGTAGCACGTAGACAGTCAGCGAGCGCGGCCCGTAGCAATCGGCCGCACCGCGCGCTCCCTCGTCTTCCGTACTTCATTCACTCATGAATGAATGAGTCGCAAGTGAATGAACAAAGACCTGAATGTAAATAAACATATGCATAATTAAAAAAGTTCGGTATTGAATGAACTTTTAATGATCCAGTGTTTAATGTGAGTATGAATTAGTTTTAAAAGTTAAAGTTAGTTACGCATGGTTGTAATTTAAACTTGGGTGTGAGGCCGTTAGTGCTCATGTATATTATAAACTTTGTTTGTTTTTGAACGAACACAATTTTCTGCATGGGTGTTGGAACTACCTTATTTTCTTGGAGCAACTTGAAAAAATATATATAAATATTTAAGACATCAAGTGTAGATATGAGATATGAGTTAAGAATTTTGGAAGCTTTATTTAGGATATATAATTATATTCTTTGAGTTTTTTAGTTTTTATTACAAAAATCTTAACATAATACTCTTATTGCAGATAGATAGTACCTAACTGACGGACTTTTCTGTGTAGGTATAAGTAGATATTTTTGTAAAGGTTCTAGCAGGATAATGAAAGAAAAAATGCCGTTTAATATTAGTATAAGCTGTTTTATTTTCTAAAGTTACTTGCATCTAGTACTTATTGCAATAGTGCAGTTTTGTTGAAAAATTCGAATTTATGAAATGTGATACTACGGAACCCAAAAAATATTGCCTTACCTGTTTTTTACATGAATGTTAACGAAGGAGACCCCATTTTCTTTCAGAACATAAAAGTGATTTAATTAACAAGAATGAAAAATGAATGGTTGGTAAATAAAAGTTTAATAGTTTTAGAGAAAAATCACTCTTTTTCTCTGGAACCACTGGGAAGTTTCAACAAAAGTTTGCACAATTGCACTCCTACATGTAAACTTTAGAAAAAACACAGGTTATAATTGGCTACTTTCCTTAAATATGATATTCATAGTAGTCCGTAGATTATCAAAAAATATTGGACACGTATTTTGTTGTTTGTCAATTAAACAAAAAATTATGAAGATATAGCCCATTAAAGTTCCGCGTGACGTCACATTATGGTACACTTTTTAGCATAATGTGACGTCACGCGGAATTTTAACAAACTATATCTTCATATTTTTTTGTTTAATTGACCAACAGAAAAATACGTGTTCTATATTTTTTGATAATGTAACTGACGAACTAAATAGAATTAGAATTTTTTTACCCAGGAAAGTAGGTACCCAATTATTAAATGGCATTTTTTATTTTCTTATCTTGCTACGGCCTCTGTTTAAATGTATTTTTCTTCATTCATTATTTGCCACAAATGTGCCGTAACTAAACCACCACCCTGCCTTTAGCTTATATTAATTCCCCTTCAAAAAAATATCTACCAAATAAGAAATTGGACGGTTAAGCTCAGGTTGAGTATGGCGATATTTTTGGCAAAATCTTTTTTTTCTGATAGCAATCTTTCCATTCGCAAAATTTACCAAGGCGTTTTTTTTCTTTCGCTTTTTTTCCGAAGTTTAATTTACCGGTATCTCTTTTTACCAGATGCGATTAATTCCATACGCATATTTTACCAATATTTCTTCTTGACAGTAGCTTAGCTTCTTTTCGATAGTTTTTCGAATACTCTTTTTCTATTCTGTTTTTTACCGTGACGCTCTTTTGATTAATTTGATGAAATCTATACATACTTACTATGCCGGTGTTATTATTACAATTCAATTAGTTGGTAGTGACCCTGCCTGCAAAGTTAGAAGCCCCTGGTTGCGGGTTCGTGGAAAGAAGTCTCTTCACACCATTAATTTGCATCATAAACACAAATTGTATATGAGTTTACTTATACACCTACAACAATCATACACATTGCTGGCGAATAAGACAACAAAATAAATATAGGATCGGAAAATTATACAAACAGAAACAAAGCTTTTAAGAAAAAAAAGGGAATTGGAATATTAAATATTCAGATACATCGAGATTCGGAAATTATGAGAATGGAATTGTTACTACTGAGAAAAAAACGACTTGGTAAATTTTGCGAATGGAAAGAAGAATAAGAAAAAAAAATACAAAATATCGCCATACTCCCCAGGTTAACTCCTTATGATTAAATCTGGCATAATATATTTTACCATCCTATCTAGGAAAACTGAAGCTACAATTGATTACAAAATGTTATCTGGCGATGATTACTAAATTCAAAATGATGGTGACCAATCCATCCGGATTAAATTTTGATGCTTTCCTAGACCAAATGAATTAAGTTAGTCACTATAGATAAACCTGTAGGTACTAATATTATAAAGAGGTAAAGTTCGTCAGTTTGTAAGCTTTTATCTATGTCATCACCGGAACTACTCATCCAATAAAAAATAAATCTTTCACCAGTTAATTGGACCCTCGGGATGGATAAAGGCTCTATTTCATATCACGGCTTCAGTTTATTTTTTTGTATTATGCGGGCGCAGCCGCTCGTGCATGTCCCGTGGTATATAGATCTCTTCATAGACTAATAGCCATCGCCCTTAATTTGCTTCATCTCTTCTCATGCCAATCGCATCTCAATCTGTTTTACTAGCTCGTTCCTCGCTCGTTCGTTTTCGGCGCGCGAGAAAGCGAGGGCGAGATATATTGAGATAAACCGAAGCGAATAATAGATACGCGACTTTGAATTTGAAATATATTAAACTAGTTTATGAACTCAGTCAACTGTAGAACTCATGTGCCTGACTTATTCTCAAAAATATTTTTTTATTTCTAAATACTGAATGTTTCCAATGCAAAGTAAAATTGTATGTGAATGTGCGATAGCAAACGCGCTGACACTCCTCGTGCATCAATAATGCATTTTATGCAGTACATTGTTTGCTATCAGAAACAGCATGGGGCGTGGTTCCACGCCCGTCGATCACATGTCAGAACGAGCGAAACACATTACAATGAAATTGAAATGCGAAATGTATGCCTCATATTATTACCTCCACGGACCCATTGCCTAAGAATTTACAACATAATACAAGCGGAAGTCTCTTTCTAATGAAAGAAGTTGAAAAGAGGTTTCGGCTTGCAATACAAGTTATTAGCCCCAATTCGTTTTGAAAAGAAAATCATAATATAAGGACCAATTTAACTTGCAGTAGAGGATGGCATTGTGAGTAACTGATTGTGAGTAACTGACATTGTGAGTAACACATATAGAAATCAACTTGCCGAATTTGAAGTACCGTTTAAATATGAATCCGTAGTCCGGTTAGCTGCTGTCACTAGAGCATATACAGCTCTGAGAATTATCCTTCCGATTTATGCTTGTACTATTAACTTGTAAAAAAAGGATGAGATTACTCAATTGGTAGTCAAATTATAGATAAAAAAACGGGACAAGTGCGAGTTAAACTCGCGTGGTGAGGGTTCCGTAAAATATTGAGAAATTTCCCGTTACTTTCAATACTCAAACTTCTTATAGGTTTTCCTGTAATCTTTAGGCAAGGATCTATTTTCCATATTTTTTTCAGAATTTTAAGCCTAGTAGTTTCGAAGATAAGGAGGGGGAATGGTCAATTTTTGCCTTTTTTCCTCAATTACTTAAACTCTGTTTTTGCTAAAATTATAAAAAAAATATCTGAGATGCTTACAACAACCCCTTTCATTTAATATGTCACACAATACAGTTCGCGAAACATGTTATTTTTATTTTCCAGTTTACCCCCCAAAAGTGGCCCCTTTGTTCAGAATTCATTAATTTACTTTACTATCCATTTTTGGGTCACCAATTTACATATGTATACCAAATTTCAACTCAATCGGTCCAGTAGTTTCGGAGCAAATCGGCTGTGACAGACGGACAGACAGACGCACGAGTGATTCTATAACGGTTCCTTTTTTTCCTTTTGAAGTACGGAACCCTAAAAATCAATAAAATATTGAAATAGCTATTGAATCAATTAAACAACGCTTAAATCATTATCTGTCCACTGTGTTCAAACGACTATCCATTAGTCGGCGCATACGCACTGTTAAGATAAAATCGAGAAGAAACTGGTTTAAGAGGAAAGGTTTTTAAGTTCTGACGCATTTTAATATGGCGCTAACAATATATAAAGAACATATGAGGGTTGATCAGTAAGTTTTTAGAATCGGTATAAAAACAGAAGTTATTGGTGCCATATAATTTTAAATTATCAAATACGCTCTTTCTTCTTTTGCTTCGCTTCAAAAAAATAGTTATTTACGATACAAGTGCAGAAAATAGGAAATTGGCAACGAGTGGCGATAAATTAAAACACGACCGAAGGGAGTGTTTTAAATCGACATGAGTTGCGAATTACCTATTCGCACGTGTATCGTACAACGTTTTACAGTACATATGGCTCTTTAAAGTTTCAACATATGCACGGAAAGTGCTCGTTTCCGCACTCGTGCGGAAAAGTAACACCATTTGTACTGTAAAAAAACTTTTGGTCGTCGTTATGAGGCTTATTTTTTATATCGACGCAATTGTACCGATTTCATTGAAGAGTTTTCAATATCAAAGAATTAAAAGTAATAGTTAAAGAGTTGGTCTAGATTAAACGGTAGGTAAAGATTAGTTAGTTAGTTAGTAGTAGTTCATAAGCCTGAACAGCAGACCTGGTAATCGGCAAGCACAGCCAAAAAAAACTCATAGAACTGGTATTTTTTTTCTTTGTTCTTTTCTTAGACGAACTTGTTTAACTGATCTACAATTATGTTGGTTCACTCTCCCTTCGTATTTATTTTCATATATTTGTGACCTACAAAAAAAACTACCCACTAAAAAGCCATTTAAAACCTTGAACTTTGTAAGGTGAGCTGTGCCTTAAAAAAATGATTACACGAGTTTGATTTTTTAATTTCGTGGCCTCAAAATAGACATACTTCTAATTTTATAATACATTTTTTTGATTATCACACCAGAATTTTGCCAACACTGCCCATAACATGTAACAAAATATCCTCCCATTTAAGTGACCTCAGAATTTGTTCTATACCATCATCATTGTTTAGCTATTAAAAAAAACAAATGAATACTAACTTTTTTTTATTTATTCATTTTATTAATGAATAGTGACACAGTATGACCAACAATTAGAAATTATCATAATGAGACGTAATCATGCCGATTCTAAAAATTTATTGATCGCCCCTCGTAATACGGCTTACATTTTTCTATTTTAACCGACTGGTCAAATAATTGCAGGTAATATCGAAAAACTTTCTCGAATTGAGGAAGTTACTTTTCATTTTTTATTGACACCGGTATAAGCCCCGGCCGAAAAACAGCAAAAGAGCTAGTGTGAGTGTGACATAGTAGTAGATACTGAGGCTCGGTTCTGGAGGGCAAAGTATCATTGTTACGGGAGAGGGCGGTGTGTAAAGATGAGTCTGGGACCCCCGGCTGAGAGGTCCATTTGACTCGATGTATTGACATTTATTAGTACTTTTGCGTTGGAGGGGCGGAATTTGTAAAAGGCATTTTGCAGTTTACCGGGAGCGTACTAATTTCGCCCAGATATCTTAGTTTCGGTATACTGGCCGTATTTTGCACAGTGGTTTGCGTGAAAACCGGGGCAGTACGCTTGCAATAGGTGCTGCAGGTACTGTCAGCTTACTAACACCGCACCGACTCCACACATTCAAATGGGGAAGAGGCTTAACGTGATAGAATGAAAGCGTGCAACTAATGTAACACTGCAGGTCGATCTCGTAACGCATTGTACGCGCGTCAGGTAGATCTAGATGTCACTTTTTGTATAGGATAATTGTCCTCACGTGCATTCGAAAAGTTACGTGATCACCCCTCAGATTTCATATGGATACGTCGGGTCAAGTGGACTTCCACATGTGACATCGCTTTGTTTTGCTTCACACTCGCAAAAAATATGAAATACGTTGCGACTACAGAAAAAGGACAAACAGCATGAAACTAAGATGACAAGGAACCTTGACGTATCATTTGTTATGAGGTTTTTACTAGATTTAATTTTATACTAAAAAGTGTCCTTCAGTTGTTATTACATTACATGTGCATGCAAATTACATCCTTTTAACAACAGTGAACTTTAGTCGTGGGCTGGAATTCAGCCGTGACTGAGCAATAAGTTTCGCGAAACTTATAGATGGAATGAAATGAAGTATTTTTCTAACTAGGTAATTGGATCCCATCCAGTATTTGCTGCCATGCTGCGTTTACTAACTAGACTGGCTTTAATTAACTATACTACAGAGCAATGAAAACTGCGAGTATGGAATTTCGATACTGTATCGATTTCATTCAGCAATTCCAGCGATATTTTTAAACTATTGGTTTTCATGTTTTTATTGTAGTTTCAATACATAAAACGCATAATTAAGACTTGTTTACTTAGTAATACATCTCTGAACAGCTAACTTTGTTAAAATCTGTACCTTGGAAAAAATGCCAAAAATATATTGTGAGAGACTTTGTAATAACCCTATAAAATGTGGTAACGAGATATCTCTGTTGCGCACTTACCTGCAATGTTCTGGTGCGACAGAGAGCGCAACAGAGGTGTTCCGTTTCTACATTTTATGTCCCCGGGCGCAGTGAGCGTTTGATAAAGTATAGTGATGTGCCGCTCCCGGGAATATTCCCAATTTGTATGGGGAATATTCCCAGCCGGGGACGAATCGAGAACTTTCGGGAATACATATTCCCAGGTACATCTCTAGTCGTAGGTACATTGAAAAGTGAACGCGATGCGAAAATTATAAACCAAATTGGGGCTCTGAGTTGATTACATTTTTTGTCTCGAAGCTTATGAATGCCATTTCCCGTGGCACGTTTTCCTCCGATCAAATATACCCAAAGTCACGTGCGCGTTGTTTTAACATGGGCATTTCTAAATAGGAAAATAACCAATCTGAGTCGGTCTTATGAATATTTTGACAATATTTAACTTAGCTTAAATAAGTATCACTTGACTAGTTGAGTGAGTTTTTCGGAACTTATGTACGGTATATCATTTGATGTTAACCGTTGTTAGCTTTTCGTTGATGGAAAAACTTCGTGAGGAAACGTGCATACATCGGTGTATGTGAAGTCCCCAACCCCTACTTGGTCAACGGGGCGACTACTGCCCGTTCCCTCTCTGCACCCATGTACCCTGCAGTGGAACTCTATCGCGCTATTGAAGTTTTTAATACCCGTTGTATAAATACAATTTCCTTCAGAATCTCCTTATTATGTCTTTCTGACCACATACACAAACTTTCACATTTATAATATCAATATGATTTGACTAGTTGGGGGTAATAGATACGAAGGTAATTTTTGACATTCTAATTTGATATCAAAGTGTTTTGTGCGGTTATTCCAAAATACAAATACTTATTCGTGATAAACAGTTATAAGTTATACACAGATGATTAAGAAATAAGATGGCGTATTAATAGTAAAGGCCGTGTCACAAAACAGACCCACTACACACATGGACATTCCGACACGTTATTAGGTCGGAGCGCGTGCAAGCCAACCTGCTGTTTGCTCAATACTATAGTATAAATATTCAAACTCAATTAATAATTAAATCGGTTGATTGAAACCGCAGTGCCCTCGATTGTTTCCGAATGGAGCCGATTAAACTGCTGCGGCGTCAAAAAAGCTTTTTAACCGTTAACGTATTATGAAAACAATATATTTATTCCGCCCACATACCTCTTTACATTAGCATTAACTTGAACTGTCCATTTTTTAAAACGTATTTTCATTATAACTTTAGGGACATGGCCATGTTTTTCCGGGCCGAAAGGGGTGTCGGTCAACGTAAAAGATAATATGTCGACATTTTTGCACATATTTTAGACGGCAACTGTACGTATGCATATAGTAGTCGAAAAACTAGAAACAATAATTATTTAATAAATGCAATTGCATTAATTTCTTAAAACTAGAGAAAGTAGTAAAATATAGCTCTTCATATTATGGTACGGTGGTCAACTCCGTCCCCACTGTGATTTCCCACAGAGATAGGTAGGTATTATTATCCATAAAGTCATAAACAATAGAGGTACTTACCCTAATGTATAAAATAGTATACCTAGTAAGCTAGTTAATTAAAAACTAGTTATACTATAAGGCAGACTCCTTAACTCGGAAAATCTTTTACATTTAAGATTAGAAGTTAAGATTGTAATTATTATGTATTTTTTAATGAAATAAACAGTTCAATTTTTTTTTTTTTTATCCATACTGCACGGGTGGGATTCGTAAGCTGTGTCACTGCAACTTTCTATTTGCAACTAACACCTTGTTCAGTGTTTGTGTTTTACATATTTACTATGTTTTGAATTCCATATTAAGTGTATGATAGAAGAGTACAGCTTTCATGAGCTCAAATTGCACTTATTAGTTGGTCTCTTTCTTCCACCTTTACCTGCGGGTCGATCGCGTAACGCATTGTACGCGCGTCAGGTAGATCTATCTGTCACTTTTTATATGGAAAAATGACAGTTGGATCTACCTAACGCACGTTCAAAACGTTACGTGATTACCCCTCAGAGATACGGGATCATTCTAGTTTTGGCGCGCATAGCTATTACTGTACACACTTAGCTATGCATCACCTCGAGGGGGAGCGCACGCACCATGACGATTCATATATATTATCAATACGTAAAAGATGCTACAAATTACCTTCCTGGCTTAGGGAAGCCGTAAGATTTTGTACTCCCCACGAGCAGTAATAAAGAAACGTTCAGATCACACATTTATTGCGCTTGCCTTAGGCTCGCACATCAAATACCCACGATCTAATACATTATTTGTTTTATCACCCTCGGCGAGTAACGTACTATTTGTATAGTTTATTTATCTACTTAAAATAATCAGTGTCTTCGGTTATACTTATCATGTTAGTCAGGTATCATCTTAACGTAATAGGTACCTACAGTTGTTTTATTTCAAGAAGGCGGGTGAGCCGTGATGTGTGCGACTACACGTATACATTGTATCTTCGTGTGTGAACTTGGAAAAATACTGAAGTGATACAGTATGTCCATTTGAATTTCTTTGTTACCTACTTATGCTCCTACAAACTATCGGCAAATGCATTAAATTCCCATTTGGGACTCAGACGAGCATAATATAAAGGGGTAAATTGGAGGCGTAAGTTTCGCCAAAATTATTTCAATTTGCTTCACATTCACACGCGTTCTAACAGATTAGGCGTGCTTGAAAGTGAGCAAGCGAAATACATTGAAATAAAGCTGCAATGCGAAATGTACACCTCAGACAGACCATCTCTAGCTTTCCTCACATAGTGAATTTGACCTTGTCGCAGATGTCTTGTTTACAAAATCTATAACGAAATTATAAATTCCGAAACTATTTTAACACATACTAAAAATAACTTTCGACTAATTTTGTCGTGTACATCGTTAAAAACCGGTCTAGTGCGAGCCGGAGTGACATATCACAAACATAATAGTTACGAGTATTTACGATACAAGTGCAGAAAATAGGAAATTCGCAACGAGTGGCGATAAATTAAAACACGACCGAAGGGAGTGTTTTAAATCGACACGAGTTGCAAATTACCTATTCGCACGTGTATCGTACAACGTTTTACATTACATATGGCTCTTTGAAGTTTCAATATATGCACGGAAAGTGCTCATTTCCGCACTAGTGTGGGAAAGTAACACCATGTGTACTGTAAAATCACATGGCATTTATGAGGACTTATTTATGTGTGGTTATAGCAACCGTATATATATATTCTGTGATTTGTGAAAGACAGTTCGAAAATATAGCTCTGTGACAGACATACACACAGCACATCCTTAGCAATAGTGTCCCGTTAACACCCATTTGGTAAAGAACCCTAAAAACCAAATTCCGTCCGCCACTTGGCAGTATACTACGCCGAACATCGTTAAACACCTGCCAGAAGTCTTACGAACACTTCCGCGGTATTTAAATCGTACGGAGATAACATTGTCGTAAAAATGCGATGTAACAATTCCGAGCTCTCTTATTTTCTGGACGTGAAAGAAATTATATACTTGTCACGCATATTATGGCACATGTTTTATAAATACATAAATAATAATAAATACATATTAGGGTCAATCTTGTACAAATTGAAGTAGCCCCATAATAGTAAGCTCAATAAGGCTTGTGTTATGGGTAGGTAAGTACTAGACGACGATTAAAGTATTTAAAATAGATATAAATACTTAAATACATAGAACACATCCAAGGCTCGGAAACAAATATTAATGCTCATCACACAAATATTTGCCCTTACCGGGATTCGAACCCACTAGGCTAACCGCTTTTATGACTAACAATTAGCATAGTCTCTGCTATCCGTTTAATGCGGCATATGACGTCGAAATGGACCAACGGTGCTCGAAATCATGTCTCAATTATTATTTAGTATGTGACTATAAATAAATAAACCAAGTCTCGGTGCGAGTCACAACAAACAGATAAAACTGATTGGTTCAAAGATACATCTCTAAGCACGGTTTCAAGTACAGTCAAGGGCACCTACATGTATACACCACAAAGTCTCAAAAATATGTACACAGACCTTATTTCTGCAACAATAAGGTTGTAGTATACATATTTTTGAAACTTTGAGTGAATACATATCGGTGCCCTTGACTGTACCTAGTAATTTTAGCTCGTTTAATACGCGGAATGAAAGTTTTTCTGTCGTATTTTTATTTTAATTGTAGCTAGGTATTACTACTCAGTTTTATAGTTTTTTTTGTTTTAAGCTAGTCCCCGCCCGGAGTTGGATAAAGAGCTTAAAACTGTTCAAGTATTTAGCGACGAGCTTAGTTTTATACAAACTTTTGTGACCGAGCCTGCTACAGTATGATACATTTTAGAATTGTCCGTACAAAAATGTTCCAACATGTACAAGTACATATCTGTTACTTTTTTTGGAAATAATACTAATATTTTAATGCCTGTGTATAAGAATGTTAAAAAAGTTCTGAATTATATTTAAATGCGGCGCGCCTAAAATGCCACTCAATTTGAGAAATCTGACATTAAGTTGATTTCCGGAGAATTTGATTGGCTGAATTGTAATGTGAAAGCTAATCAAATCCTTCCTGCTTCTAATGTCCTGTTTACAATTCATGAGGATAAAAATATTAGGCAAAAATCTTGCATAACAACAACAAGACTGTAATGTAATTTTACAGTACACATGGTGTTACTTTTCCGCACGAGTGCGAAAATGAGCACTTTCCGTGCATATGTTGAAACATTATAGAGCCATATGTACTGTAAAACGTTGTACGATACACGTGCGAATAGGTAATTCGCAGCTCGTGTCGATTTAAAACACTCCCTTCGGTCGTGTTTTAATTTATCGCCACTCGTTGCGAGTTTCCTATTTTCTGCACTTGTATCGTAAATAACTATAATATTACTAATGTTATAAAGAAGAAAATTCTGTGAATTAGTAACTTTACCATCTATCCGATATCAAAAAATCCTTACACAATCAAAATTGTTTTACTTGTGTATAGGATGGAATTTCTCGATCGACATAGGCTATATTTTATTCCGCAGATTTTCCTGTGTTTTTTGCAGGATGTATGTGGACAGAGCCACGCAGGCAGCTAGTTTTATAATAATTAGATTTGCAACTTGGACGATTGGCGATTGTTTTACCCCTTTCACTTATGTATTCCCATATTAGTGTTATTTCCGAGGATCGGAAATTAAATATAAATAAATAAATAAATAAATATCGTGGGACAATTCACACCAATTGATCTAGTCCTAAACTAGGCAAAGCCTGTACTATGGGTACTAGACAACGGATAAACATACTTATATAGATAAATACATACTTAAATAGATATTAACATCCAAGACTCGAGAACAAACATTCGTATTCATCATACAAATATCTGCCCCGACCGGGAATTGAACCCGGGACCTCAAGCTTCATAGTCAGGTTCTCTAACCACTAGGCTATTCGGTCGTCAAATTGAATTACAAACGTATTTTTCATATATATCAAAACACGTTTTTGGTTAGCACTTCTACTACCAACAACCAGCCTATCGGGCGCCTACGCTGTAGTCGCTTTCCGCTACATACGGGGCAAATTACAGGATCAGTAGTGAATGTGTGGTTGTACCTTACGTGTTTTTTCCCTTAAAATAATTCATATTGTTTACTCAACTGGCCGTCAAGCTTGAGACTATGATATAAAAAATAAAATTTGTGTTGGTAGCGTTTCTTAGTATTTGGCAGAGGGTAGATTTTCTCAATCAGTACTCCTCTAACAGTTCGAAACATATAATTTTAAACTAGTTGCTTAATACAATGACAATGCTATGCCCGTACTACAATAATTATACTTCAAACTGAACTTGAAGTGATAAAGACAGATTAAATTAGGTTTATTTGAAAGCCGGCGATGTTTTCGTAATTATTTACTAGGGTTCACAAAGTTCTGGCTTATAAGTTTACCACCTGTACAACTACTTGTAAAATTGCAATAAACTATTGAGTATTGAGGTAAGTACGTATATATTTATTTTGCATTGCATGTTCATCTATTTGGTTCGCGTATGATAAATCACCTTGCGTTACGTGGGGAATATAATACGGTTAGCAAAAAGTTTTCTCCTAATATCCGGCTATTGAAAGGAACCGTTTAAGGTTAATTTCTCGTTCGGACCTTTGTTGGTGTGGCTTTGTGGAGATTCTAATGTAATAGGACAAGGTTCAGTGGCCCCTCTTTGTACTCATAAAAATCCGGATGAAAAATATTTGTGAGTCTTTCGTCTAGAAAATGCCACAAACAGGGCTGAGACGTAGAGCGCATTCTGCTTTAATGAGTTTTGAGCGTAAGCTGTCACGTACGTCGAGTAATACATATGTTAGAACGAGCGAATTTTAAATAAATTTGAACGCAAAATGTATGTCTCACACTGACCCCAGAAAGTCTATTTCACCAAGAATATTGAATTTTAATCGATTTTGCGTTTGTGGCGCTATCTTTCTGGCACTTTCTGCTTGGCAAACGTACAAATTTAAGCAATCACTAAGGTAATCTTGTCCTTGCTCGTATAGTCTAACTTTATATAACTTAATTTGTAAAACGGGTGGAAGCGGAATTTTCATAAATATTTCTTGTCTTGTACCTACTCATTTTACTACATTATGTGGAGTTGTTTTTATTCAAGAATTAGAATATTACAAAAATCATAATTTCAGCTACCACATTCGGCAAAATTCAAATTATGTTAAAGGAGGCAAATTGAATTAATGCAGGTAAAATTTGCTTTTGAAAATAATAAATTTGCCAAACGGCGCCCACTTACACCAAAAGCCCCACTTACGTACTTAATTTTAACAACCCTTATGTCAGACAGGTCATGTCCTGGTTGGCCGATAAATGGCTATTAAACGAAATTAAATTATACTTACTAAGAGTTTGAATTGCGGTTAGAGTTAAGTTATCTATACATCTATACATATAATAAAGCTGAAGAGGGTCGAAAGTCTGTACATGGAAGATAAACGAAAAAAAATTGGCTGGGGATACTTAGAATTGATAACAGAACACGTTCCAACAGTTTTTAGAATTTTTGTCTGTTTATCTGTTTATCTGTTTATCTGTTTATCTGTTTATCTGTTTGTCTGTTTATTTGTCAGAGTATCACGTGAAAACGGCTGAACGGATTTTGATGCAAACTTTACTAATCTGTCGAGAGAATCCCCGGATAGGTTTTAAGCTATAAAAATCTTAAAGATTAGGGTTCAAAGGGGGTAGAAAATGGGGTTGAACTTTGTATGGGAACTCCTTGAATGTACGAGCTACAGACTTGAAAATTGGTAACCATAAACTTGACTGGAAAGTAAAAACGACCCCATTCAAACTTTTAGCAATGTATAGATAAAACGTGAAAAATATGGGATGAAAATAGGTTCTGAGGCGACTAGAAACTATATAATGTTGCAAGAGCGGGGTAATAACAGTATCATTACCATGGTAACATGTCGTCAAGATATTCGAAAATTCATCGTGTTCTTACAACTGATACTTAGTCCAGTGGTTTCACCCATAGCTTACGGAGTCGGTGTCCCCGAGTTCAAACCCAGTAGCATGCACTTTTTGTAGTTTTAATTTTTTTGTGTCTGCGTTTTTGAAAATGTATATTTTTAAAACGCAGAGAAGCTTAGTAAATAGAGGATTTTGATGCAACTTTTACTTAATCGGTCGAGAAAATCCCTGGCCAGGTCATAGGCTGTAAAAATGATAAAAATTAGTTCAAAGGGGGTAAAAAATGGGGCAAAACTTTGTATGGGAACTCCTCAAATTCATGAGCTTTAGACTTGAAAATTGATAAACATACACTTGACTGGAAAATAAAAAGAACTCCATTCAAACATTATAAAAAAATATAGATAAAACGTGAAAAACCACGGGATGAAAAAGAGTGCTAAAGACTATCTATAATAACCAAAAATGTTTGATATCTCAACCGATAGTAGCTGTTAGACATAATTTAAGAAACCTGATTATTTCGGAAACTCAGTCGCTGACAACGTCGCTGTTAATATTGAAATCCAGCAACCTTGATCTTCGTCTTCCTATATAATTGCTATGAATTCAGAGGTCATCTAAAGATGTATGACAGGTTGAGTTTAATACTTACGTCGAATTAGCATAGTTCACCAACGTCAAGAGATGTGGGTATAAAATTTGGACACAACGGCATTCCGCGGAAAATGAAGTAGGTACCATTTTTTTATGTATAAAACTTCAGCGTTTGTGACATTCAGAAATATTATTATTATTATGAATACTCGGGTATAGTGAGCGTCCGCATGAGCTAGCTCTCGGGCTTTCGGCCCTCGGGCTCGCATAGAGAGCGCTCTCTGAAGCGATGTATTGGGCCTTTCATTCATACGAAAAGCTCGGCCTTCGGGCTCGCTTGCCTCGCTACTCACCTTCGGAACTTTGGAACTCAGATTTCGCTTTCAAGACACTTGGAGATAGTGTGCGTCAGTCCTCGGACTCGCATAGGAAGCGCTCTCTAAAACGGTTCTTTGGGCCTATCATTCCAACGAAAAGCTCGGCCTTTGGTCTCGCTTGCCTCGCCGCTCTTCTTCTGACTTTTCTCGCTCGGGACTTTGGTCTCCGGTTTCGCTTGCAAGACACCTAACTGACGGACAGACGGACAGACGGACAGACGGACATGACGAAACTATAAGGGTTCCGTTTTTGCCATTTTGGCTACGGAACCCTAAAAATGGACACAAGGGGTTACTGCAGATGCTCTAAGGAAGCGTCCTTTTAAATTATTTGCTCCTGTTACAGGGCCCACACCATATACACACACATTGATACGGGAGTTGGGGTGAACGGAATCGTGGGCAAATATGACATCATTAATAAAGCAATGTCCACCTCAACCTCTCGCTTAAATAGTAGTAATTTTCAACTTGATCGCTCTTGATTTTTATTAGACCGCAATACGGAAATCTTCATATACCGCTACGGTATATGAACGATACAATTCTTCACATATCATTTATTTTTATTTTATGTCATAATGGATCTACGTAATATAAGTAGAATCACGATCCGCGTCAAGGAATTTATTTGGGGTCACTATCAAATTTACCTTATCGTTAAACGACCATTTCAGCTAGATGACATAAAATTTAAATACACAGTCAGCATATAGTCAATTCAGCTGCGACGACATGAAAGTAGAATACTCAGTCAGCAAAAAGACCGTTTAGCTGGATGGCTAAGAATTAGAATGAATAAGTAGCCAAACGTCTTGATTAGAATATCTAATGATCCGAAAGTGAAATTAGTTAATTGACATAAACACAGAACGAGTTAATAGCAAAACGTCATGAAATGTAAATAGTCTATATTATTAGAATTCCCAATTCGTCGATAGTAAAATTATTTGATTGACATGAACACAGAACGAGTTAGTAGCAAAACGTCTGGTTTAAGTTTAAGCAAGGCTTAATAAGTTAGGTATAGTATTAATATGGATATTCTGACATTTTTATTTGTTAGCAACGCATACCCCCTAAAAACATTGGTTTATCCTATCACTACTAATTCCTTTACTGCTAACTTGTGTTAACTTATATTTGGAATTTTCTATGTATACTTAACATTTGAAATCCAGACGTTTTGCTAATGGGTTGCTTGGCGGTTATTCCATTTAGAAATAAAAACATTACACAATCCAGACTTTTTGCTTCTTGACTGTTTAGCGTTCATGTCTGTTTAGTAATTAAGACGTTCTAAGATACAAACGTGTTGCTATCGGACCATTTAGCATTTGTGTCTATTAAGAAATAAAGACATTCGAAGATAAAGATGTTTTGCTGCTAGATCATTTTAAATTGTTACGTTCTAAGATCCAGACGTTTTGCCAAAGAGGCATTTAGCATTCATGTCTATGTAGTTACAAAGACATAACACAATCCAGACATTTCAGCTATATTGTCCTTTAGCGATAAGGTAAATTTGATAGTGACCCTTTATTTGTTCCAATTTTCCTGACTTCACTTAGGAAAGTAGGTAAATTGTTAACTTATGCAAACACGATGCAAGTTTCTAAGAACTAGCCAGATGCCAGTCGATTCACTGGCTCGGAATAAGTAGGAGTATCGAATAACTGGCTCTTGAAGATCGCTATTAAGTGCATCTGATGTTATAAGAATTATTTTATGAAAGTGACTAACAAAGTCTACTATTTTGTGTAGATTTGGGATCTTTCTAGTCAAGTGTGGCTTTACGATGGAACGTACGAGATGTCGATCCATCTCAACATTATGCTTAGATTCAACAAAATGTACCTACTAATTTGGTAATAGGTACTACTAATTAGGATAAAAAGTAATTTGATTGAGTATAATTTGCAAATTGTGCAAAGGAAACACAAAATTAACTTAGAAAATAATTTATCGTCTATGAGAAATAATAACTATCAGCGCAATGCACAGTAAAGTTCAGTTTATTATTTTAGGAGTACTTTTGTAACATTGACGTCTAAGATTACCTTCCATGTTATAATGGAAGTGGGTAAAATATACTTGTATTTAAGATTCTGAAAGAGTTGGATCTACTAAGTAAAGTTAGGTAAGAGGGAACATTAGCTGAGTCCTTTTTCAGTCTAGATCAATATTTCTGTCAAGCTGACGTAGGTGGGAACGCGCGTGAGTTTCAACTAAAAATCATATGAAAAAATCGAGGTTTCGTTCTCGACCGTTTCCTCCTCCGAAACTTAACCATTTGTTACAATATTTTGGAAACTGAATAGGAAGAAGATATTCAGTGTCGGGCTGTTTTGATTTTTGCGCTTATTGTTGACAGATTTGTGAAATAGGCTTATGTTTGCGACCTAATTAAAGGGGCCGTTTTAAGCATTGTTTGCAGCAACCTAGCACCTTCAAAATTAAGAATATCAAAAAAACCGAAACATACAGATACAGATATTGATTATATTGATCTTATTTGAAAAAAATGGTTTATGTAGGGTGTAAAACCTGGGAGGAAACAAGTGAAAATATTTGTATGGAAAAATGCCCCCTCATAACCCCTCATGCCCCTTTAAAAGAGATAATCGGTCAACCTTTACATACACCAATGTAACGTACGGAACATTACACCCCCAACAGCACATTGTTAATAGGTAACCAGATGGGTAATCACGTAACGTTCCAAACGCGCGTTACGACAATTTACCTGTCATATTTCCATATAAAAATTGACGTATAGATCTTCTTGATGCGCGTACAATGCGTTACGTAATCGACCAGCAGATAAGACGTATAAAGTTTGAGAATAGTGACAGGCGGGTGTTTTGTCAGTAAATACAGCACGAATATGCCGAGATAGCGACGTAACTCGCTGTTTCACGCCTCACACGCCACTGCCTCGGCTTCAGGGAATCAAATAACCATTAATTACAACTCCTGTAACGAATACTGAGATGAAATATATTATTAATCTGACTGAGATCAGCGCCGTTTGCTAGGGAAATGTGTCAATGTGATTAATCATCATCACAGGTGATTTTTAGCGACGCCAAATATAAGCAATACCTATCACATCACAAATATTTTTAATTATAATTTTAGTTGACTTTGGGCTGTACATTTTTCTCGTTGTGTTCGTATTCGTTCGCTTTTCAACTGCTTACTTTAGAGGTTTATATATTAATTGCCTTATTCATAAACGTGCAACAAACCTATCTTAGCTAAAATGTCGTTAAAATTCGTTGGCCTTTATCTGACACTTTATCATTTGTGTTCGTAAGAAAGGGACAAAACACATTTTATTTATCAGAGGCATTTTATGTTTTACGAATAAGGGAGTAAATAATTCCTTCATTTGACAGTTTTCACTTAGCCCGTTTTTTTAGGATTAGAAATACGTGAACAAAGAAGCGGTCGTCGTCAACCTTTTCTTGGCTTGGGACAAATATTAGACGTTAAGAAGTCCTTAACAGAACGAGAACTTAACAGGCCTATATTAGCTATTTTGTTTTTTACCTAAGTATGTAATAAATTCATCCTTGCTGCAAAGTTCACACACCAACTTGTAAATGTTGACCACCATCATACGTTTCTCATTTGTTATTAATGGACTCTGTTTCTGTCTCTTAGCTTTTGGTGAAGGCAAAACGTTCGGGGGAGAACGAGTCGGTCTTTTTTGCAAGCCACTTGGGCCTGCCTCTGGTTGGTCCATCACAGTTCGCACGCCACCACACACAGCGAAAAACAAAATCTTAATATTAATTAAAAAATAGATAGTCGTATAATAATCTCGTAATCTGAATTCAACAATTTGTTGATTAGTTGATTACCAAGAAAACAAGAAAAAGAACGTGATACGATACGATTGACAACTTTGACAATATCGACAGCGAAAAAAACGAACCGATCGTTTAAAACCTCTTCTTCTTTAGGTTTTATATTATGCAACGTTTCCAGAATTGAAAAAATATATATTTAACGGAATTTAAAATAACAGAGTCAAAAAATAAATACTTTCAAAATAAATATATTGTCGTAAGTATTATTTAGATAGAAATAATGAAAACACTTCTATCATTTTAGGGTCGACAACTTTTTTAATGGCTGTTTGAGATACTTTGACAGTTGTGTGGCATAAAGTGTCTTATATAAAAGACCTCGTGCTTCGTGCTTTATCTTTCTTTCTAATGCTAAAAAAAACGAACTATAACCACAGATTGATGGAGACTTAATCAACGCCGCTCTGTACCGGCGTTACCCTCGGGTCATCGTGTGGGCTCTGTCTCTCTGTGACCTACATACAATATACTCCATGGCTCCAAACGACAGTTTAAATGTAAAATTAGTGAGACTAGACAACATTCTGGAGGAATTATCTACTTTATACTAGAAGACACTGCTAAGTTGAAAACAAGTCTAGGATATGATTCATTTTACGCAGATTTAAAAAGACGCCTATAGCACCGAAATATAATTTTATTAAAACAACTCAGCAGAGGGAAAAATTATTTTATTTCTGTTTTAGGAAATTACTCAAATGAAATATGGGGGCATTCAAGTAATACGAAACGCAATTTTTGAAGATTTCTGATCCCCCTCCCCCCAATGTAACGCGCCGTAACTTTTTTCTGTACCCCCCTCCCCCTCCCCATTAAACGTTATGTACCATTTTAAAACTGTAGTGGAAAGTCGCTAAAATACCTTTGTTATTGTTTTAATCGCGTTTGCGGTAATATAAATAAATAAAACAACTTATTTATAACTCGCAATACATGAGTATGTTGTTTACTTTATTTATTCAAATTGGTATTCAAAACAATAACACATAACGTAATAAATATTTGCTTAAGTTTAAAATGGGTTTAAATTTGTCCTAATAAACTTTTATTACTATTACTTCTATATTTAATTACGCCGTTTTCCTGACTTGGGCTTACATACATTTTTGGCTTCATCCGCCATAATTCTTCTCCTGCATTCTCCTAAAATAGGACTTTTTAATAATAAACTTTTAAAATAAAAATATATTGTCCAGCAGTGGACGTCTTTCGGCTGATATGATGATGATGATGATGAACCTTTGGCAATGCAATTAGAAACGGAAACCTTACTGAAAAAATATTTTTTCACATCTCATGCTCGAAAAGTGTGTCATATTAGGCTTAATAAGCGGGGCTAAAGTAGTACATTTAGCCCCTCGGGAAAATATGTATACATATTTATGATTTTTAACACATTTAATTTGACCAATCAAAACACTTCACCATATTAAATCCACCAATCACAACTCTTTCAAAAAACATTTATCTTTGCTATCAACCAACCAGAATACCTACAGCTACATATTAAAATCGACCAATCAAACATCAGGTGTTTTTTAGTCCCTAATTCCAAATCATTTAAATCCACCAATCACAACTCTTTCAAAAAACATTTCTCTTTGCTATCAACCAACCAGAATACAGCTACATATTAAAATCGACCAATCAAACATGAGGTGTTTTTTAGTCCCTAATTCCAAATCATTAAAAAAGAAAACGCCTCACGCTAAATGGAACAATCTCTTCGCAGTGAAATTTGTAATTGATTGTGGATGGATAATCTTTGTTTTACTATTTTCTCGCAGTCGAAGTGAAAAGTAGAGTGTATAACTCGGGTCTAAAAGCCATATTACCCGTCGAATTATTTTCCCTCGCTCCGCTCGGGAAAATATCCATCTCGTGGTAATATGGCTTATTTTAGCCCCTTGTCATACAATCTACTATTTCACGCCACTGCTCGGAAATGTGGCAAAATATGGTCAGAATTCAGGCATCAAAGCTGGGGTTAGTTGGACGTCGCACGAACAGGCCATCTATGACTTCAAACTGTCCAACAATGTTATTGTTGGACAGTTTGAACAGCGATCGACCAATCACAGGGCCCCGCGCGGTCGCGCTGGGGTGCACTGCCTGTGCTTCTCCTCCCTCCGCCGGGCGCGAGGCAAGGGAGCCTGTTTAATATTATGATCTTTAATTTTGATTTAAAATTATAATTATTTGCAATTTCCTTGCAGTAGGCGTGAAAAGCACTATGTTAATCCTCGGCCGAAAGTGCAATAGCTGGACTCGTACTTTCGAACTAACTCGTCCATCTATTGCTTACTTTCTAGCCTCTACAACAATGTACTATAGTCAAAATAAAATCGTATATTGTACATACGTAACAAAAAAAAAATATAATCAGTGAAGTATTATGTAAAAAAAATGGAGTTACTGCTCCTCTGTCCGCGGGTTTGCCAGCCACTCTCTTTCATTACTGGCCTCTGGAGAGCAGACGAAGAGGGTTCCGGAATTGTTAAACCACTTGCATCAACGAGTCTTCGTCGTGCCAACCGGCATCCTCAGACGATGTTTCGCAGCGGCGCACAATGCAAGAACCTCAGTAGCCCTTCTGTGTGCCGTGGCTGTGGCCGTACTCAAATTTCACGACGGTCTTGGGAAGTCTTGCCATGCACGTAACGACTGTGAATTTGCTCACTCTTGTGGATGTGAAATAGATCCCACAGGTTGCACATGTTCTGTTCTTGAGGTCGGGTTGTACTGATGGTCAAAAGAAATCGTATAGCATCTGCTTAAACCCTTCTAGAGGGGGCAACAGATCAACGGACAACCTAAAAAGAAGGGGTGAAAATTTGCATGATTCCTTGTCTAGCTGACTAGTACCACTAGCTAGCTTGGGGTTTGAAGGATTGGGCAGGGTGGCGGCAGGAAAGTATCCGGAAAGACGGATTTCAATGCACTCCTCGAGTGGGAACAGCAGGATTCATCCGCGCATTTAATAATTTACAAGAAATATTGTGATTCACGGACGTGAGTGCTATACCACACCAGATTAGGTTTTACTGCATCCTGCGAGCTATCTTCGCGTTTTCTATATTCCGCCGAAACACCGTAGTTGACAAAAAACAAAGTTACGTAACGCGTTGCTCGAAGCCCCTCCCGCCCCTGTAGCGCATCGTAACGTTTTACAAGACCCCCTCTCCCCCCAAATTGCATTAAGTATTACATGAACGCCCCCTAAGTGCAACATAATTCAAATAATCTGAACACAGTAGATAAAATATTGCGCATCAAAACTCCGTAAATAGTAGGTGCTTAAGTAGGTAAGCAAGTTTGCCAAATACGGGAATTTATTCGCGGAAGTCCATGCTGCAGCCGAAGAAGGAAGTCGTCGTTAATTTCAATTTGCATTTTAAATGACTACATTCAAAACTGGAAATTGAATGACGGGGAGCTCGGCTAGTTACATAAATATGGAATCATTTATTCAGCAAACAGGCTGCTAACGGGCGGTTTTACACGTGAGATTGAGCCGGGCCCGCCGCATCGGAAATTGGATTTTATAAGCTTTAGGACAAATTTATCTCTGTCATACTGGATCCTAGCCAAACTAATACGGAGATGCACATATTTTTGATGACTCGTCTACGATCTTTTATTAGTCGTAGGTATATTGCATTGCTTGTCGTCTTATTTTTAAACGTTTTCATATATGTGACTCGAGGGCATCTTTTAGAAGATTTCATTTGATTCGTCATATTTATGGTTTAATTGACCTCGTACAGCTACCTGCACCGATAACTGACAATAGAAACTGCTCAAAACATCCAACACGCACTAATGGTGTTAGATTTTTTTGAGCATCTATAGTATTGTCAGTTACTGTGACAAGTGACTTATATAAATAAATAAATAAATAAATAAATACTAGGGTACATTCTTACACAAATCGAACTAGGCCTATAGTAAGCTCAATAAGGCTTGTGTTATAGGTACTAGACGACGATATATATAATAGATACAAATACTTAAATACATAGAAAACATCCAAGACTCAGAAACAAATTTTCATGCTCATCACACAAATATTTGCCCTTACCGGGATTCGAACCCAGAACCTTCAGCTTCGTCGGCAGCGTCACTACCCACTAGGCTAACCGGTCGTCAAATCGGTCGTCAGTATATGTAGAACGGCATATTTTATTGTAGTATAAGTAAATATAAGCTTTTTTATATATTCCATTACTTTTCATAACCTTACCAGTCTATTGTACTAAGCCTCTTAAAACGTAGATTATTCATTCTAGAGTAGTCTTCATTGCTCCTATATTAAAATTATTGTTTTACACGGGTCTAACGCGATATATATTAAAGTGTTATATTTAATTGCTCCTAGTCCAAACTTAGCCACATCCATCGACTAGAAGGGCAAGCCACTCGGCGTAACGAGTGCCGCGCACGCTATTCTTTACTCAGCTTCACAATGGCGAATATAAGATAAAAAAGAATAAAACGGAATAAAAGATCTTGTTTCTATTAGAAATATGTTTCTCTAATCACCTATTTCTGTGTGCCATATTCACGTCTTGTATTGGTACTTATTTAGATACTGTCGAGCATCCAGTTGGTCGACACGTACAAGGTATTCAAATGAAACTACACAGCTTCTTTAAAATAATACGAACCACCTGAACCAGAATTCACCACATTGATTTCTGACTGACATTTTGGAAATTGCCTTTTTACTAAAAACGTGCAGGTTTTTATTATTAAAGTTCACTCAATCGTTATTTGAAGTGAGCTACAAACAGTCTCACACAGAGGAAACATATAAAAAAAAAATTAAAACCCCAAAGAACCCGAAGGCAGAATAACGGCAATATTTGTGGTACTCCAAAGATTTTGAAAAAACCCGTTGAAGGAAAGACAAAAATAGATACTATCAAATCAATGTACAGGTGAATGCCACGAGCAGATGTGAAGTACTACGAAATCGTTTTTACAGAATAGTAAGCCAAAACGGAACTCATTAAACATACTATATTGAAAAGATCTAAATTAACACCCTGTATACCGTTCGCCTGTGGCTCGGCCTCCAATCACCTGCTCCCTCTATATATATTCTTCATTTTTCCGCTTTCAATAAATAATTTTAGTACTAAGTACTACGCTAGAGACAAACAAAGTCCTATGTTACTCAACAGAATGTTTACCTAACGGGACCAAAGTTCTATGTAAATAACAAATTGTTTATATTTAATAAATAATTGAATGATTAAGGCGTATTTTTGTATTTTTGGCATAAGTATATTTGTGTTTCAACAATTGACATATTCGTTTATCTACCAGATCTATAACCAGCGAAATATAGTTATACTTATTTTCAAAGCTAATTATCTCCGTTCGATGTTCATGTAACATACAACCTTGTAATATTGCGGCAGCGACCTCTCTACCCCCCCAGCTCTCTGACCGGTGTTGCCCTTAGGCCATTTTTTAATGTCGCTATTAATAGGGGCCCATCTAGCAGTTGGCGAGTCACCGTCTGCCAGAGATAAAAAGTGAAACAGTTTTATTAGGCAGGCGTCCGATGTTTCACCAATAGCCCAGTCACTAGTCCATCATTTTCACCCAATAACCCGTTTTATATAGATTCCATCAACCAGTAATAGTCCCTATACATCCCAGCGGGTGCTGTCTCTGTGCGCGTCCCATGACATGGGCAGGGACAGCATCCGCTCGGTGTACTCCTTGCATTCCATTAAATTGTCAAAAGGGCCTCTACGTGTTGGCTCAGGTGGTACTTTTTAGGTACCTAGCCCCACGCACGCCTCCCAAAGGTCCGGGACATCATGTCCCGTGAGCGGGAAAGACATACATAATAATAATAATCCTAGAATAGGTACAATTCGGATGTTCAAATAGGCAGGTTTAGTTATCAGATTTTTTCTTCAAAAATAAATATCAGAAAAATTTAATAGGTAGAGTAAATAAAGATAAAGATACAAGCATAAATAGAATAATTATGTTTCTGATGACTTTGAATGGCAAAAGCCATTACAAATACAAATTATTAATTTGACTGTATTTACTTATAATATGACGTGTAAAATGTATATTTTATTAATAAACATATTGAAATTGAAATTGATGCTACTTGTACGTTTATATGAATGGAAGAAAGTAACAGAAAAATTATTGGGAAAGTTAAAAGGGAGGGGAATATTTACGCTGTGTCAAATATATTGTAGAGAAAGGCCTGATCAAGTTGGATCTAAAACAACGACGATGCATGAATAATTTAGACAATATCAGGCGGTAGCAAGTAGGTACGTCGAGTCCATAGCAAGTGGAATATCGTTGTCTCGACCCTCCCGGGGAACAGGGCTGTTATTCGCTACGCGCAAATGCGGCTCACCCCGCCGGTCACCCGTTACGAAACTAGACCTCTACCTACGCTTAGTTACTACGCCTCGTAGTGTCAAGATATATTTGTGGGTGAGCGTTGAGGTGAGCTTAAACACGTTACAGAATAGGGGGGCAGGAGTCGCAATATAATCGAGTTCGGTGACTGTCGCTTACTTCTCCGCGTGCCTCCTGGTAACGAGTTGCGTTGCCGACGGGTTGCGTTGCCGACGGGTTGCCAATAATGTTTATAATAGTATCATATTATGACTGAACTTCAGAGACTGCCGTTATTTATCATGTTAACTAACAAGTGTCAATTCAAGCAACGAAGAAGAACGATGGTTCTGTTCATGGTTAGTCTACACGGTGGGCAGGAGTATACCGACAGTTTTTAACTGTGGATTCCTGGTGGTGTGGTGGTATTACGAGTAAATAATGTTAAACTTGTACTTAGTTTCTGGAATAAAAAAAAATTTAACGCTAGTACTTCCTTGTGAACGAAACCTTAGTCTAAAGAGTTGCAAAAGAAAACTTGACACGTCACAAATAATGGATTAGGTATTAATATTTATTAAAAGTGAATACAAGATTATAATTAACATTAACTAAGATAAATTAAAACTAAGTTAAATCTAAAAAAGGCCCTCGAGGCATTGTACCGAGGATGCTGGCAGCATTTCCTCGCTGAATTGCAATGCTGATGCGTTGCGCGAGAAAGCCGCCAGCTCTTCGGTCACCAGTTACATCGACCAGACGTTTCGCGATTTCTGCAAATAACTTATGCGCACTGGGACCCCACGGACCGAGGGTCTCGACGCCAAAGGGTACAAAGTCGTACTCTCTGCCGAGGCCTCTATATTTATTACATTTCAGATTTTCGGCGTTTTCCGCCGCTGCACCCGCTTTAGAAGTAGTCCGAGTTCTCATGTAATAATAAGTATAATTACATGAGAACTCTGGCCTAACTGCCTAAAATCTTTAACCAAAAGGAAACAGTAACTGTAAGAACATCACTTTAAATAGAAGTCAGACTCCATACTAGAAATATTAATATTGTAATAAAATAATGCTCGTATTAAAAAAGAAATGGACAAAGCCTATTGTAGCGTTTGCCGCGTGAACAATTGTGCATTCTTAGCCCATGCCACAATACGTTGGATTCTAGCAAGTATTTTCATTCAACATCATATTTTCTAGGCGACCTTTAACCTACTCACCGCAGTAGGTGCTCGGATTCAGTGAACTGGTTAATTTTATGCATCGTTTGATTCATTCCGAGTTTATTTCTCTGCTATACGGATACGGATTTGACATAAAATTACAAATAATGATTGATAATTTCATATAATAATAATACTCTTTAGATTGCTCCTATTTGCAAGCTTTATTAATTTTAGATTTTTAATAACATTATTTACTCCATAATTGAATTTGAACTTTCGTGAGACATCTTTAAAAATATTCTAATAATTATACGGTTAAACTCTCGTACCTATTAGTTGACACTACGGGCGACATGTTTCGAACTCTTTGTGTGTTCTTCTGTGCTGTGTGTTGCATGAAGCAACTTTGGAGCGAAATCACTCAGTGACATTCAATATATAGTTTAACCGTATAATGATTAGTACATAATTATTTAATCCGATTTTATTTATTTATTACGCGGGTTCATATAAAAATAGAAATTATATTATAGGCGCACACCCTAGTTACCGACCCATATTGCTACCGATCAGTTTAAAGGCCTGTAATTATGTTATAAACTCGATTAATGTCCTTTGTCCACGTTTGTGCGAAGTGGCGTGATTCCTCATCACGTAATGGGCTTTGATTGTAGCGCGCGAATCCAACCCATCAATTAATTACTCAACTCTTTTGTGGTTGTACTGCGATTCCGTCACATTATAAAATACAGTTTTCGGGGCACTGCGAAGGATTTTGATTACAGCCCAATTCAAGTTTTATATGAGAGTGTAACATAGACGCAGGAGATACGAATAGGTATAGGCATGGTAAATATTTAGCGAAACCGGTATCTCAACTAGTGTCGCCTAAGATCTTTCTTCACTTGCACTCCTTTTAAAACCACTTCTATGACTAAGCCGACTTGCACTTAAGTTTACTGTATCAATGCGTATCTGTGTGAGTGCGTCGCATCGAAACGTTTGTACAGATTTGGTTTACTGCTTGTAGCCGTACTGAGGTGTACCTAGTGTAGGTAACTATGCTTACGTAAAACTTCGAAACATTCACATATCTCACATATTTCTTGAGCAGGCTTAAGCTTTTCTATTTCCCATGTGTATTATAGGTATGCTATCCAACAAGGCTAAAGCAGTTTCTGCATCAGTCGGTTCCATTTGCAGGTATTCAATAGCAAGATCCATTTCACTGGTATCGCCGCCAAACTGGTACGTGCTTCTGTACTGTGCGGTCACACGACACGAGCGAGAGGATCTTCCTGCATAAGTTCAACTGAGGGTCAATGGGGAATGGATGAAAATTTTAGAAATGCCTGATTATTTGATTTTTCAGCTGCGACAATTATTTTTGAAAAATATAAACAGTTTCCTCATTTACGTTTTGGGGCAAGAACGGTAAATAGACACTTTCCTTGCTCTGTCTCATATTACAAAAAACTATCTTAAATATCTGTGGTAAACTGACACTGATAAGGACCAATATAGCTACTGCAAGTGTCAATATCATTGCCAGTGTCAGTTTACCACACATATTTAATATATTTTTTTGTAATATGAGACCGATCGAGGAAGGTGCCGTAACTGACCCAAAACGTAATGAGGAAACTGTTTATATTTTTCAAAAAAAATTGACGCAGCTGAAAAATCTGAAACTTTTTTCTGGTGCTAAGGAAGGTTATTCCTATCACCAAAAAAATAATCAGGCATTTCTAAAATTTTCATCCATTCCCAATTCGACATATCAATTTAGCATTCCAATTTTATGTTACCACCTTGACAACAGTCACCTAGCAATCACAATTCGGTGTACATTTCTGGATCGACAAGCACAGGCAGTCTCTGGAAAGCTCCATTAGGTGCTGTATTTATATCAGGGAAATATGTATTTTTGTTAGAGCACATCAATCATATTTCAAAACGCGAGACGAAGTTATAAATAACTGACTAGGGTAAATATTACTAGTGCCTCTGTGTACCGTTAGAACTCGCGATAGTACATATTACACCACCTATGCACCACCTCCTGCATAATCTAGTTTTATCTCTTTCTCCGATACCCAAAGGTCTGGAAGGGATCGCTCTTCAGCGATAAGACCACATGTTGTCTACCTCTACCTACATGTTATTGTATTATTTCTTTCTGTAACTGCTTTGTTTGTGTGAGGTGTGCAATAAAGAGTATTTGTATTGTATTATTATTATTGATTTATGGGCCTTTAATGTGCCGCTTCGATCAGCAAGTGATCTATTGTGGCGGCTCTGTTTTTAAAAGCTTTTATTTTTTGTTTAGAGTTAAGGTTAAGGCCCGTTGCCTCCAGGAAATTCCAGATTCTTTGGGCGGTGATATGTTGTAGGTACCTTCTGGGTCTCTTTCTATAAGCATTATCATAAGAAAAAGACGGTTAGTCTATCTCGCCGCGACAAAGCTCGCGCGCCGTCTTGTGATAACCGTACTATACTTATACATACTTCTACTTGTTCAGCAGTGGACGTCTTTGGGCTGATATGATGATGATGATGATGACTTATACATACTGAGCCGAAAAGTAAAACTCCCACAACACAATTATCATGTAGCGACAACGGTTTACAACCTCTATGTAGAACTACTACCAATCTGAATCTATTAGTTCTGTAAGAAATTAAGTCAGTTGCTTTTCACTAGCTGCCCGCGCGGCGTCACCCGCATTACAAAGAAAGAACCCAGGCAGAACCAGGAGACAAAAAAGCCTTACCATAGGAATTTTTTTAAATCGGATGAGTAGTTTGGGAAATTACCCTAATACAAACCTAAAAACTTACATTTCACAGATATTACCTCTTTATTACGAACTAGCTTCCGCCCGCGACTTCGTCTGCATGGACCCGGGACAAAAACTATTCTATATTTTAATCCAGGCTATAAGCTATCTTCATGCAAAATTTCATCCAAATCGGTTGAGCCGTTTAAGCATGATTGAGTAACAAACATCCAAACATCTAAACATCCAAACTTTCGCATTTATAATATTAGTAGGATAGTAGAAAATAGGATACTAGCTGCGCGCGCGGCTTCGCCCGCATATTGCAAAGAACACAGGCAAACCCACGGGATAAAATATAGCCTATAACCATCCAAAAAGTCCAATCTACACGCCGAATGATTGTGAATGATTTTTCAAATTTGATAAGCGCGGAACCCAAACATACAAAGCTACAATCTCACAGACACTTGCTCTTTATAATATTTGTACAGATAGATAAATGTATAGACATCGTTTCATTGCTTGGGGTTTGCCGTATGCACCAAACCGAATTCATGGAACGTCACGTGAAACTTGGAAGTTTTATTATTATACGAGTAAATCGCCCCACGTGACTCAACTGAACGAACTGTCACAAACATGCACCGACTGTCTTCTTTTGATTGGACGTTCAGTAGTCAGAATAAACAAGCAAAGTTCGATCGATATTCGGCATAAGCCCAAGGCAACTCTTGGGTGACCCTAATCCCATCCTATTAGCTATTCGTGCATTCAATATGACCCTCGGCATTACGGCACCCGAGTACGAACACATCGCGCGATAACGACGGTTAAGGCAAGTCTGAAACTCTTTGATGCTGATAAGGAAAAAAAGGTAACATAAAAGTTATCTGATATTCGCATATTGAAATGAAAATTTGCTTTATCAGAAAGTGAAGATTTTGGGATTTCGGAGGAGCACGTTCAATTCTATCGATACAATTACACCGCTCATAACTCACGTCACGGCGCATCGTGGTTTTAATCAAAGCTAAAGTTTAGGCTCGGCGGTAATCCACTAATGTAAGGATGAGAAACTTGGGCAATGAGGGGCGCGACGCCTCTCGGTGGCCGAGTTCGGAATAACAAATCCTTTTAAAGCAAATTCATTCTCGAGCCTTGATTAACGACACAGTTGTCACGTACGCCGTTACGACGAGAAAAATATTTTAGCCCCAAATTAATTTCAGCTTAGGTCCAAACGCAAAAGCTAAATTGGGATAGTATTTAATAGTTATCGTTGGACATTACTCCAACTATGATCATATTGATAATCTATGTGACAAATAGGCAATTATATCATTATTATCAGCATAATTATATTGGCGAAAGCAATTATTGGGTGGTATTTAGAATTTTAAGTTTCTTTCGGTTGTATTGAAAAAGGTTCTAAAAATAATACACTATCTCTATCAAAGACAAACTACATATGTCATAACATGATAGAATGATAGCAACTGTGCACCACTACAATATATGTAATTCTGAGTTACCACAAATTCATCCGTACCTACTTCCAAGATTTAATTTATTGTAAGTATCTCCAGCTCGTGTAAACACTAACTGATGAGTGATAACACTTGGCAAGTTGCACGTATAAGGAACACTTTGTGAACATTTTAGCAACCGCCTTTCCCGGACTAAGTTTTAAGCCGCACCCGGCAAAGAATACTGACCGCACATGAAGATACTGGACTTCGAGTGGATACTTACGATTCTTTTTGGTATTCGCCTTTGAGGAAAAGCAAAAGCGGCGGGTATTTTAACTATCCATATACGTAAACATTCACGATAGGGATACAAACAGCTATTTAACACCTGAATGTAATTTACTTGACACTACACTACATGAAAACCCTACACAAACTATAGGTAAAATATTTTCATTGCCGTATTGTCGACATACCAGTTTTTAGCATTTATAAAACGGCGACCACGTACCGGAAGGCGCGGCGTGGGTAGGCCCCCCCCACAAGGTGGACTGATGACCTGGTAAAGGTCGCGGGAGTCCGCTGGATGCGGGTGGCGCAGGACCGGTCAATTTGAAACTCTCTGGGGGAGGCCTATGTCCAGCAGTGGACGTCTTTCGGCTGATATGATGATGATGATGATAAAACGTAGCTTGTAAGTACCTAGTTTTATGGCATTGCAATTTTAAATCGCATATCCAATCGGTTTTTGATCCGTGGTACTTAGATAAAAAAATTGACTGTTAGTAAGAGTAGTTAGTAAATGAACAAGCTACGTTACAAAAGCTTTTTAATAAGTTCAATTTACACAAACGAGTAGGTAAATACGAGTAAACAGTGCAAGAGTTCTCTAGCTTTAATATTACTAACATTTATTTGCGCCAGCCATCAATTTTATGATGAGAGGCGTGTGAGCGAAACGCCCGGTGCACGGCGCCTCGTCTCTTTAACTAAGAACTGGCGGAAAATTAAGGGCTACACCGGCTCGCGAGTTCCATGCCGTCATTGCCCATTAACCTCATAATGGGTTAAATATGCTAAGGAGCTCGCTCGGGGAATAATAGTGGGCTGCTGAAAGGGAGTTCAACTTAGCGGCTCACCCGTCTTCTAGATTACGATTTACGCGTGTGTTTACTTCGCTGTTTACAGAGGTGACTTAAGGCCATTACACACCTAGCAATTGGTCACAACTACTTACTGTAGAAGGAATGAGATAAACAATAAGTAGGTACATACCTTTCATTCTAACTTTAGCAAGCAGGTGTGAGAAAATAGCATAGATTACCGTGTGCTTTAACGAAAGATAAGAAGTGCTATCTTTACATATAAGTATTTCATTGTAGGTAATAGTAATCATAATAATGATATCTTGTTTTGGTTTAGGGAATAAACTAACACTGATAACTAAAAAACATTTCTATGACATTTTAGGTATTTTTTAGGGTTCCGTACCTTAAAAGGAAAAATACGTAACCCTTATAGGATCACTCGTGCGTCTGTCTGTCCGTCTGTCACAGCCCATTTGCTCCGAAACTACTGGACCAATTGAGTTGAAATTTGGTATACGTATGTAAATTGGCGACTCAAAGATGGACGCGTAAAGTAAATTAATGAATTCTGAACAAGGGGGCCACTTTTGGGGGGTAAACTGGAAAATTAAAAAAAAGTTTCGCAAACTGTATCGTGTGACATATCAAGTGAAAGGGGTTGTTGTAAGCATCTCAGATATTTTTTTAAATAATTTTAGCAAAAACAGATTTGAAGTAATTATGGAAAAAAGATGAAAATTGACCATTCCGCCCCCCTTATCTCCGAAACTACTAGGCTTAAAATTCTGAAAAAAATATGGAAAATAGTTCCTTGCCTATAGATTACAGGAAAACCTATAAGAAGTTTGAGTATTCAAAGTAACGGGAAAATTCTCAAAAATACTTATGAAATTTAGATTTTGTACGGAACCCTCACCACGCGAGTTGAACTCGCACTTGTCCGGTTTTTTTTGTGGTGGATTGGATCTATTAAGAAGATAATTGTGAAATTCCAAATTCGTGAAGCCACTGCGCACTGTATCTTGATAGCTTTTCCGTTGTTGTTGTTTGACCTACTTTTCACTGGACAATCAGTATATTCGTAACATAAAATATATATTTCCAAACGAAATTTTTACCTTTGTCGATGTGACACCTCCGTTATTTACATAAATGCAAGAAGATTGCTATCGCACTGGGCTCCTTGACGCATATACCAGTCGTTGACGTTGAACCTGCGGTGCGGACATCTGCGTCGTTGGCGTCGAAAAGATGCCGCAAGCCGCCGCAAATGAAACCGCAATTAAACCGGTGTGGGTGGTAGCACTGTGCGCTGCAGAGACGAGCAACTGAGCATGTCAATTAATATGGGATTTTACATTTTCGCTACTCTTTAGTGCACAGCGGAATGTCAACTTTAGCATACTGTACTTACTTCGGCAATGTTACCTCATAATAATAATAAAAAAACCGATCAAGTGCGAGTCTGACTCGCGCACCGAGGGTTTCGTACAAAATTTCATACAACATACCCATAGTTAAGTCATGACAAGAGTACCTACCTCGCCATTTAACGGTGCATTTTGTTACTAACTAAGGAACTCGGTATGTAAGTATGTTGGTTTTTCAGCGATAATTCTTTATCAAGTGAATTCATTTCGATAACTCTTTTTTATTTGCTAAAAGGTACTTTGAGAATAATTTCATACGAAGTTAAAGGAAAAAAAAATAAACACAAAAGTATTAAATTACAAACTTAATTAACAAAAATGATTTATAAGGAATAAAAAAATACGCTTGAATTTTGTCATCCGTCATTTTTTATAGAAATAATAAAAATAAAAATAAATCATTTTCCATACACGTGGATTAGCTTTGTTTACAACTATTCCAAATTTCAAATTGATAGCATTAGTACTCTAGTTCCTGAGATAATTGACTTTGTGACAGAGAAACAGGCGGATTCACACCATAGGGGTTCCGTTTTTACCTTCTTGGTCCGGACCCTAAAAACTATGAAATGTAGGTACACCTTCAAACAATTAAGGGTCAGCAACGCGCTTGTGATTCTTCTGAAGTCGAAAGCGTCCATAGGATATGGTGTCTGCTTACCATCAGACCGTACGCTCGTTTGCCGCCGTCATAGAATGCACTTAAATATTTTAATTATGTACCTGTAGCTTCACAATTGCACGATTTGGGCAAGGCAAACACCTTGAGTGCAAGTGGGATTTATCACTTTTTTATTCGTCATTCAAATCAGGCTTTTATCCATGATTAGATTAGATTAGATTTGTTTATTTCATAATATACAATTACAATACCAGGGCAACCAAATGGCGCAGCGTGGGTAGGCCTGCCACAAGGTGGACTGATGACCTGGTAAAGGTCGCGGGAGTCCTCTGGATGCGGATGCCGCAGGACCGGTCATTGTGGCACTCTGTCCAGCAGTATTTCGGCTGAAATGATCATGATACAATTACAATATAAATTAAAGTTAGCTTAATTTATGTGAATTTATATCATGATCGTCTAAATAATATTTTCTCAAACATGCAATGAAATGTCGTCCTTACGTGCGTTATAACAGGCTTCAAAGTATCACGTTTCGGGCGGAACTACTCGAGAGAACTGGTAAGCAATTTCATACAAAATTGAAGGCCTAGGCCGGGAAGTAATTTTTTTTAAATTTTAATGTGTACCTACATGGCGTCTGTGTTCATCTACAGGCTAAACAGCTGAATTATTTTTTTTTATTTTTTCTAGTGGCAGAATGGTTATCGGACCAAAAATATCTGCGTTAATGCCTATTACACACGAACCTTTATTAATAATACAAACCTGTATGATTCAATGTCTTGATGAATAAATTTAAAATATTATCTATGTACGTAAGTCACCAGAGACCATAGACAATATTTAAAATCCTCTGCATTTATTTTATTCATTATGGAAATTAAGATTCTTATTATCAGGTTATGTATAATGGCCCTAATAGGGTCTATTCAAACAATACACACGCGAAATACGGACGACTTTCGTAAAAAAAACACTAAGTATGGAAGGTTTGGAGGGAAAATTAATGTACTATTGTGAGTGGTGTATTGTTTTATTTCATTGCATATGTTTGAGAAAAGCACTATACATGCCTGGCCGTGAAAAGGCTTGCCGGCTTCGTATCACTATCCGGCCTCCCTACGGTCGGCCGTCTATACCTACTCACCCGGCAAGTCCTTCTTTCCCGGCGTCTGCAGTAATGTACTATAATTACAATGAAATGTATTATGTTATATGCTTTCCAATATTCCGCCTCTAGCGCCGCGAAGGTGAGCATTAGATGAAAGAATTAGATTCTTCGTTTGATGTTCGCTTATCCTTCGTAAAACACACGGAACTCGTTTCTTTGACGACAGATCTCATTAAAGACGGTGATGGTGGCACATTTAAATCCGTGAACAATGAACGACAGTGAAAATTCCAACACTATAGGTACTTGACAGCTTTCTTTGCTCGATTCCATATTCAATTACCTACGAAATAATTATTCCTTCCCTTTAATCCTCCTGGGGGTACATTTTCAGGTCATGTAATTTTTTTTAACCATTTTCCCCATTAATGCACATACTTATTTCACATACCTACCTACTACTCGTACCTCATTTTACTGAGACAGGCCAATAACCCGTTTTTTTAAAAAGGCGTTTTAACTTCTAGCTCAGTCAAACCTAAGCCTCCATCTCTGTTCTTCTATGTTGTTCCCTCATTTACCCTCGTTGTTTGCTTGTTTTTAGTTTTAATTATTATTCAGTTTTTGTGTTCTTAAATTATCACTTTGGTTTTTATTTAATTTAATTTCATGTTATGTCTTATTTCCGTTTTTTGTTATTGTCATGTGTTATACGTGTTACCGTGTCCTCACTGGATGGACCCCACGGAAGGCTAGCGTGGCTGCAAAGCCAGCATCATGCGAGTTGGGCCCATTTCGTGACACGGCGCAGATTCACTTTTTTCTTGTGTTGTGTTACGAATAATTGTTTGATTCTGATTACTGAGAATCCTGACCAACCACGATATCCTCCCATACGACGCCGTCAAGGGTCATGTGAGCTGCTCTATGCATGGAAGCGCAAGCCTTCCTGATGGTGTCAGTTCACCTTATGGAAATCCGACCTCTGTTGCGTTTCCCTTTTATTTGGCCCAGTATAAATCTTCTATCGAGGTGGTGCTGTTTAGAACGCATAATGTGCCTAAATAATTTAAGAGAACTTTTGTGACAAATGGTTGAGAGCCGCTTGGAGATTTTTAGCTCTCTCAATAACGTAGGCAACATATGAGTCCAATTGGACTCATATTTTGTCACTGCGGTCCATGGGATTTTGAAGCTCTCACTCAAGCCACCATAGTGGAACCGAAATTGACATTGACATGCATCATAAACGACAGTGCGATGTCACCTTTTATGTACTGAAACGTAACAGAAAGTAAATAGTAAATTTTGACAAATATACAAAAAAAAAATTGCGAACACACGTACAGCCGACTACAAAGACATAGATACGGCCAAAGTTACAAAAACATGTTACTACATTTTATCGTGTCAACATACACGGCTTTATTGCCTTAACATTAAGGTCGTGTATACAATATTTTGTAACTTTGGCCGTATCGATTGCTTTGTCGTTGACTGTGCCTACATGAATGGGCACCACAATAGGAACGTGATTTATAATATACCTAACAGCAAAATTAGTTAATCCAGTGAACCACAATCCGAATATAAGCATTTAATCTGCTGAATAATATCCGCTCCAAAATTGTATCAATAAACTAGTTCCATAAAGATACATTCATAAAGTATAATCCCTATTCAATTAGTTTTGTATCGTCGCCCGGTTTCGTCAAAGCGTTGTTCCAAACGAGCGATCCATTTTATCGTTGATAAAAGCTTTTATCTACACACATACTATAAACCCGTTAAAATGCGTTCAGAAACTGGTAGTATTTAATGACCAGCATTATATCAATAAGTAAGTATTATAAAAATAATTAACTTGTCTCTGGCCGTAGGTTATTTTGTACGTACCTACCTATTTTCATTAAGATATCGATATTGATAAATTAATGACTTTCAAATTTCGAAGCGTGGCCCAGAGGGGTAATCACGTTACGTTTTGAACGCGCGTTAGGACAATTTAACTGCCATCTTTTCATATAAAAAGTGACATTTAGATCTACCTGACGCGCGTACAATGCGTTACGTGATCGACCAGCAGAGGTCAGAGCCTTCGATACTGTTCGATGGAAATCTAGTTGGTCATGATTTGAAATCTAGTCAGACATGGCGGTGCAATGGCGGTTATTCTAATGGTTCCCGAACACATCATTGAGGATTTATGATATGCGTGTAGATAGTAATAGTAATAGTAGTAATAGTCATTTATTTAAGATAAAGTAGTATATGGCCAACACTCGTGTTATTATAATACCGCTAACGCTCGTTTCATAAAACCACACTCGTGATTTAAGGCCTCTCATTATGTACAGTTACATAAATTACCATTAACGAGTATGAAAGGTTATTATAATATTCACAAGTACCTACTCGCATGAGTCACAACTAGTTAGCGAGGCAGTAAAGCCATCTTTTTATTGAGCTATTTCGCGGGCTCAACTATTAATCCTGAGCGTTCCCACACTACATAGGGGTACGTAGTGTGAGAAAGCCTTTAATAATATCGATATGAATATATTTGTGAATTTTCACTTGTTTAGTCCGCCTATTTGTGGATACTACTATACATACTTTATTATTTTTGTAGTATTTCGTCAATACACACATGAGTGTACCTAACAACCGATTTCAATGCAGAGTACCTAAGTTATTGAGGTATCATTTACTTGTATTGCAGTATTGGTTTTAATATTTAAATTTAGAGAAATACAATTTCTTGTAAGTACCTGCAGCTAAAGAGGGTTGGAAAAAGTTTTTGGTTTTTGTTCAGCTCTTTCTCTTCTTCCCTTTTTCTTTCTTCAGTCAGAGTAATTTTTCTAGTGATAAAGAGTCTCTATGAGAATTACTCCATGCTTTTTACCGACTACATTTTATCATAAAATTTAACCCTAAAGTACACACAAATTAATTACTTAAAACTGGCTTACAAAAATACATCCGAATAAATGCAACCCTATCACCGAAATCGTGACAGATTCACTACTAAATTCTAGCTTCTCTGTACAGGTTAACTAACCCAAAACTAAGGCACGTAAAAATAAATATGTACAAACATCGCGCGCAATCTCGCATGAAGACCAGTATCCCTTTATTTCGAAACCAACGAAGAGGTCGGAGTGTAAAGGGAGTCGTTTATTTGCACGTGCTTAATTCCGAGCCCTCCGGCCGGACCGCCGGACGGTCCGTCCGACGCCAGTCCGGTCCGGCGGAACGGGGGCCGGAGGTTAACGAGGGCACCGCTGCTTGCGACACTCCTGGTGTTTGATGTTTAGCGCTGGAAGTAATTGGTGTTGGATAGACGACGTGCGCTGTTTTTTGCAGCGGGTTGTTTATTATTTTTATGATCGCGTTAGGGGCAATTTGTAAGACGTTGACGTTAAAGAAAGAGAGGTAACGATCGCTATCTAGGTATAGGTTTTAACATAGATACGTATCCAGAACATATTTTACTTATCTCGCCGAATTTAAATTCTACCTTCTGGTAAACTCACAAGGTTATACGCCTTTTTCTCCGCGCACGTGACGATAAATCTAAGATCTAAATTATGCCCTAAGCCCAGCATGTACACTCATAAGTATTAATTCCAGACAAAATTAAATCAGTGAGTATATCTGACTTGGTTCTTTGGCATTTCGTGATATCGCTAATCAGTGATACTATTTAGATCTGAATAATTTCGAATTTGGAATGCAAATGAAACACGATCTTTGTATGTGATACACGCTCTGCAAATTAGGCAAATGCGCGTCCCCTGCATCGCAGGCACCGGTACTTAACCCGTACCTATCAGCGCGGAAAAATCCGCACCAAATGAGCTGTGCGGAAGCTTTCAGGCCCATTTGCAAGACTCGCAAATCCTAGAGAAAAAAAACATTACTCCACTCGCGACGAGCCTTCGTTTTATGGGCTAAGTGCATGCTTTACTTTATTCATGACACTTAAACGAAACGTGGTTGTTTATGACGTTGGTAAATGCGAATTTTTCATACATACATGAGATAATAATATTTATGGCCCGGTTAGTCAGCAAAGTCGGGAGGAGTTAGGGTAACAAGGTCAAAAGGAATAGTACGAGTAAACAGATAACTGGAATTAAATGCCAGCTGACCGTTATTGGCCTTTATTCGGAGATCTTCATCATCATATAAGCCGAAAGATGTTCACTGCTGGACATAGGCCTCCTCCAAAGAGTGCCAAAGTGACCGGTTCTGCGCCACCCTCATCCAGCGGACTCCCGCGACCTTTACCAGGTTATCAGTCTACCTTGTACCCACGTCAGAGATCTTGAAACTCAATAAATATAGGTACCTACAATACTTATACATTTTACGGTTGCGAGATACTATGTTCTTCATTTCTGAGTAGATTTAGTACAAGAGCGCGATAAAATAGCAAACTTTAGGTTAAGATTATGAAATTAAAGAAAACTCATCGACCTTTTGCAGAATGATTTTTATAATCCAGATCTATCTAAAAGGATTCCAGCGGGGCTAGCACAACTGACGCCGCGGCGCGACGCGAGTCGAGAAAGATCTACCCCCTTTTTCTAATTTGTACGGCGCGAGTGAGATAGGAGACGCTTAGTCGCGCGCGAAGCGACTGAGCAGCAAGTTGTGCAGATCTATTTAATGCAGCAACAACGAAATTTATGCATAGGTTTTCATGATTAGCTAGCGTGCGGCTTCTACGAAACGACTCGGGTGTAGTGTGTGTGTGTAGGTATAGTCATCATTATAAACATGTATACACTTTTCGACCTTATGTCTAAATAATAAGATCATAGAATATATACATGTTTATGATGCTGACTGTACCTATGTGAAATAGTTTCCACATCTTCAATTAATGATTTACATAACGTCAATATCAATACTTAGTTAGTGGTACAATCTCCGTGGTGATTAGATTCGTAGTTTAATGAAGGGTTTATGTGTATCATAAATATTGAAGAGGCACGCACTATAATGTAGTAGGTAGGTTTAATAGCAGCCACTATCCTTCGTTCAATAATAGCCGCTATATGACTTGAAGTATTGATATGACATAAAATGACATTTGTATAGCGCACTCATTATGATACGTTAAGGTGAAGACCACCGAGATGTCAAGCATGCGTGGTGACAAATATATGAAAACACATCTTCGCACATCTCCTGTGGATATTCACACCATGTAAAATCTTTGCAGGTCCGCAGGTGTTAAATAAAAGAGTGGACTGTAGAATTAGGGCTGGTATAATCCAAAATAGAAAAATACAGAAAAGTGAGATGTGTCACAGTCGCTGGGAATCGCTGAACAACGGTAAAATTAACGCTTTTATTGACTGTTATTGACTTGACGCACATGCTCTTTACAACATAAGCATAACCTATATTTATTCCTTTGTGATGAGAGTTCTGTCATCATCTATCATCCTCACCAAGGAAGAACGTACGTACGTATAGGCCACATTCCGTGCATAAATAATTTTTTACACGTACACTCAAAGATTAGATACAGCAACCAATCGGAGGTAATATGGGCATTTTAAATTTTAAAACTGACAGTGAGTTAATTTTTATTTAACAACTCGCGCTAATTGGGTACATGAATTATTGCAAATGCCCATATACGACCCATTTTTTCCGTCAACCGCTGAAGCGGCGTCAAGGTCAATCTGTCTCTAAACCGGCGGACGCGCTAATAACATGCACAAACTTTTTTTTCACGCATAAAATATGTAGTGTAAAAAGGTTACCTAGTACGAAGTAAGTGTACACGGCGGGCTACAACTTCGTGAATAGAAATGTCGCGTTAACCCAGGTACAGGGAAAGTTTCGCGGCGTCAACGTTAAAGTACGTAAATAGGTAAAAACTTTCTTTATATACGTTTTATAACCAGTAGCGACGGTAGAAGCTGACTGACATCCGCTTGGATGATCTAATGTCAACCATGTAAGTGACCGTCATTGAATTTAAAGCCAGCCAAGTACGAGATTACGTCCTACACTTAAATGTGTAAATAGTAACTTAGAGAATGGCAATAATTGACGCGAGTTTTAGATATTTTAATGGGACTGTCATGCACACTTGAATCTCAAAACTACATCGACAATATTATTGAAGTGCCTAGTATTGATAATCTAAATTTATTACCAATTAATATATTATTTTTGTTTGTTTCAGGTAACAGCAGCATTTACAAAACATAATGAATCATTAGGATATCTGCTAAAGACAAACAAAAAATCAAACAGCTGCTGCTAGAGTAAAATTAATGTGCCTATAAATATACTTAATTAATTTAGGAGTTAAAATAAATAACCTTACGCAATCGAAAGTGATTCTTAGAAACAAATCAAAATTAAAAAAAATTTGAAACACACGAGAAAGTGATTTGATTGGAAGAAGATAAACGAACGGCAAAATGCTGCCGATTCCTCAAGATCGCATGTCGGGGCGCCGCAGCAGTTCCATCGTTAGTCGCACGCTGCTCGGGCGGCGCGCCTCCGTCTACGCCACCGGCAACCATCAAGACCCCGCAAAGGTATGAAATATACATGTTACAATACTTTTATTATACTCGTACACGTGCGCGACCTTCACAACTGAACATCGTAATAACTCGTGTTTATTTTAGTAACATATATCATGGCGTTGGTCTGCCTTTTGTAATTTTAGAGATCTATTTCTAGTACCCACACTAAAAAGTATTCGGCCAAAAAGCTTCCCGGAACGTGCATGCCAGGAATGTTAGCTTTACCTATCGAACCCTAATAACTCTATGACTGTAACTTGAACCGTAAATATCAGTCAATAGCACCAAGCCTTAACCAAATGACAATTTTCAATAGACTATTGTACGAGTTCCAAGGACCATTACGGCGAACAGCGTCCACCGCATAATTCAAGAACGCAAACAGACCCGACCGACGAAGGCGTTATGTTATTTATTCGATCAATGGCAGTTTTCCCTACGACCACACGCTGGTAACAGCTGAGCGGAATTTGCATTATAAATGGCTGGTACATAACGTTTGCCAAATTGGTCTATTAGTGAACGCGAGTCAATTAGCGCAAGGCGTTTGCCGATCTAGATTGCGATGCGTAGGTACTCAGACGAATTCTGTGGATGTAACTATACAAGTATTCTTTGCTCGCGTTCTTGTATAGGGGTACAGGTCAAAATGTATCACGTGACTTCTGGAATAACTTTTTGTAGAGAAGCGTAATCTGATTTGTACATGTTACATGTTTTAATCCTTCTTTATTTGCCATTAGTTGTTAATCACAAAATGTTATTTAGTTGATGTGGCGGACATGCAAATAATGCTGAAATAACCGCCATTTTCAATGTATCGCGAGTCAAATAAGCTACGTTAGTCAATGTTGCCATGTATACCTCTAGTTGTTAATCACAAAATTTTATTTAGTTTATTGAAAATGATGCTGAAATGACCGCCATTTTCAATGTATCGCGAGTCAAACGCGAAGGTTTGCTTATATAATTATAAAACGCACAAACTTCAATCGAGACCTTACATAATCAACGAACATTGTTTAGCAATAAATCTTCACACGATGATGGAGTTAAGAGTATTACGTACATATTGCGCGCGCCCGCGCAAGTTGTAAAGGCCTCCACACAGCGAATGCGCATCGTGCGGTCGGGCGCGGTTGAAGCGAGCGGTATATTCACACCGCAGGCGGGCGGCGTGTACGCGGTAGCAAGCAACGCGGCAGCGTGAGAATAGTCGGCGGCGGCGGCGCGCCGGCGTGGCACACATGACTGGCCTCGCGTTACTACCGCGCAGGAGCCGTAGCATGGTTGGCCTTATCACGCGACAAGTGACAAGATAAGAGCATCGTCTCGTTCTATCGAACGGTGTCAGCCAGTGACGCACGCTCTATCCTATCACCTATCGCGTGACAAGGCCAACCATGCTACGGCTCCTGGACACGCATTGGTCCCGCGTTAAAAGGAACGGTAAAGAGAATACACCTAAAATAAACAGGCATTTCGAGGAATTTTGACAATCGCAAATCTGTTTTTCTATTTTTTTTGCAAATCCTTAATATTCGCTCGCTTTACTCGCTCATGTATAAAAATGACAGTCGTCGGAAATCACCCACTTTCCGCACTTGTAGCATAAATAAGTATTACGGAGTCAGTACAATACCATATAATAAAAGAAATATTTAATTACGAAAATATATATCTAATTTATAAAATAGAAATGAAGATGACTTAGGTACCTTATAAAAAGCACGTAGGGATAGTAGATATATTACCTTTAGAAACAAATAAACGTAGAGAAGATATTACGGGATGGATATTCTGTTCCGACTCAACGATGATAAGACACATATTATGCGTGCAATGTCATAAATAGTGGAGCGGTTTATATGAAAGCTGTTTACAAGTGGAAGAAACTTTAAACAGTATATTTCATTAAGATTTATTTGCCTGCGAAAAAACAGAAGGAGAACGTGCGCCGCTTGCAAAGGGAGGAACTTTTATTTGTTTTCAGAGTGTTAGCGTGTTGAGCCAGTAGGTACTTACGCATTGTTTCTTCAATTTAGTGGTTCTTTCAGCGGAATGCTCGTGCGGACTATATTTACGTGTCATTGCAAATTCCCATGTAACCTAAAACATACCTTTTACCTGGAGGAAATACATTTGAATCATCACATCCTCGCGTTTTCCCGGTTGTCACCCAAAGGGGTCCGCTTTGGCGTTTAATCTAAAGATTTAGAGCAGGCACTAGTTTTACAAAATCCGACTGACATATCTGTCCTTCGAACCCAGAGAAAAATCTAGACTTCTCTCGGTTACAATGGATTGTGTAATCGGAAAATATATTTGAATCCTATACTAACTAATATTATAAATGCGAAAGTTTGGATCAACAAACATCCAAATTACTAGGTTTATAGCCTGGATTAAAATATAGGATAGTTTTTATGCCGGGTTCACGCAGATGAAGTCGCGGGCGGAAGCTAGTCTACAATAAAACAATGATGGTATGAAATGCTAGACATAGGTAGGTACCTACCTACCATTCAAAAGTGAAAAGAAAGGAAGAAAGAAGACGTTTATTCACTACACAAAAGACACACAGATATAAAGGGAGTAGACATACAATACAATTGACATATTGTGTGTGTCTTCGCGGCAGTGAAACGGTCGCTGTCTCAGCATTGTGCCGAGGTGTCAGACAGACACCTACAGCGCTGGTTTATAAAAAGTTGGTTAAAGTGCTGTAATATACTAATTATGTACTATATCTGAACTGTTTTCCAATTCACGGCCATTATCAAAAATGATTTAAAGAATAAATGTTAATCTGTAAAAAAACATTAAAAATACCTACCTATTTTGACTACTCAATAGTAAGTACTGCCAAACGTTCGTCATATTAACTTCATATGGAGGTAAGTTCGTTTTATCGTTATTAATATTACCAGCAGAAATTATTACAAATGATACAGAATTAGGTATGTAATACGTTACCGAAAGTGGTAACATTACCGGTACAGCGATACCGGAAACCGCTGTTTAATGTTCATGGAAGTTGCGCCACGTACCCAACATTTTGTTTGCCAGTCGCTGTACGTACAGCCCCGCTTTTCACTCCCCGCTTGCCAATCGCCATTCATACGGAAACGCAAACAATGTCTTATTCATGTGCCTAGCAGTTAAATTAAAATCACGCGGTGCAATAATATTTTGCTACGAAATTATGTAGGCCGTAAGACGTATACAAAATTAATTCCGCCGCATTTTCTTGAACTCTCGGAAAAGAGAAACAGGGCCCTGCTTTTAGATGATCATTACATTTGTCACACAACTTAACAGGCTATTTACGTGCGAAATGTAAGGTTCGACTGCAACTTTCGCAGTGTTCTAAATTGCGTTCTACATTTCAGTTAGTGGGTTTGCGGTCTGCTTTTGTTAGCTGTTTCGCTTAGATATACTTAGATATTAATTCTCTGCTGTTTGCAGTTGAAGTTTAGGAAGGAGAAAATGAGATTGCGTCTTTGATTATATATGATGAGTAAAAATATCTAATATAACTATGTATCATTTGTTACTAAATAAAGACGTGCAATAGACATGAGAGACAAGGCAGATGGAATTCGTAGACAAGGCGTAAGGACCAATTTTAACTTTCACACAGAAAGATAATGTGAATATGTACATAATTCAACTATATTTAAGTATGCCAATCATATTCAACTGTATTAAGTTATATTTTTCAATAGGGTAGTTTCCACATGTTAAAATTGATAACGTTGTGGTGCTAACCCAACTAGCACACTAGCGTTAAAATAACCCTTATATCATTCTTATATCGGTTCCAGCCAAGTGTTAAGGTGTTAAGAATGCCTGTAAAAAAGGTGTTATAGCGTGCTCTAACACCCTTCTAACCACGAAAGAGGCCCACGAACTACAGGTAAAGGTGTTAGAAAGCCTGTAGAGCAGTGTTATCTGACACCTATAGTGTTGACCAACGCTCTACAAACACCGTAGTAACGGTTAAGGTGTTAGCTGAGAGTCTTATAACACTCTAGCTCTCACGCAGTTTCAAGTGAGCATCTTACTCTTTTCTTTACCCATAAAATGATGAGACAAATATAGTCTTCCAACAAAATGGCGCAGATAGTTAGTATAGGTATTAATATTTGACAGTTATGGAGTCGTACTAATTGAAAGTGAATTGAATTGGAAGTGTGTGTGACATTAAGTGAAAACAACCTACCCTTGTGATTTTACGGTAAGTGTATACCATGTTTCCCATCTCAATTTTAACGCGCCCAGGATTTATTAAAGATTTCTAATAAAACTTATGAAGATTAAAATAGACATCGAAAGTTTTTATAATTTTATATTCTTGTTTCTTGGCCAGTGGCATGTTAAATTAAGTGGAATCCATAGAATGGCATGAGTAACATAAATAATGAAGTATTTTGATGTCAAATATTGAATAACCTAATCAATTTGTAGGTTAGAGTTAACCAAAACAATGGCGAACTTACCTTAAAGCTTTAGGCGTCAGTTAACTCAACTATAACGCTTATTGAGTTACAACACCTTTAGTCAAACACCATTACTCTTACAGTGTCTTTAAAGTGTATCTGCCTAACACCTTAAGCGTTAGAAAAAGTTTCAATACTTACAAGAGAGTTAATTCTGTTATAAAGTCTCTGCCTGTACCTTATAGTAGATATAACACCTTAAGAGTTAACGAGCGTCAGCTAGCACTCTTGTAAAGGTTTAAGTGTTAAAAACAGGTTAACATCTTAAGTGTACTTGCTTTGAGTAACACTCTTATAACACTTTAGAAGTTAATTATTTTTCTTAACTCCTTTATAACACTATTAGTTGCAACTGAGATCATTATAACTCACTTATAAAGGTTAAGGTTATAATAATACCCTTAACTGACACCAAAATGTTAGTTAGGAAGTGGATAGTAAACCATCAAATAATTGTAATAAAGTATAAATTTCAAAATATAATTAAAATCATAAAAAGATATGGACCTTGAAATTTTACAAAAATATGCTTTTTTTTAATAGTGCAAGAGTAAATTTAAAGCTTTCAGTAGATTCCTTACGCTTTTATAGAAACAAAAACTAAGCGCAGTATTTCGCGACCGAAACAACAATTTACTTGATTTTGGGTATCTGTGTTCTTTAATTGTAGTTGCTCCCATACAAACATTTGTTCCTCTCCAAAAACTGGTTCGTAAGGCATCAAAAAAAAATTAAGACACAATCCTTACATCCATACGCGCTATACACAGCCCGGGTACACCCGGGATTCATATATAGGTAAGAAAAAATGGAGCGCGGACAGGTTTTTACATTTAAATTTTCGCCTTAATACCTGGACAGTAGCCACGTGGCCGTGACAGCGAGGGTCCCATCAGATTGAGAGAACTTGAGTATAAATTAAAACGACATAATGTTTAATATCGGAGCTTCTCTGTCTAATGTTGTATACCATCTGCTATTTCAAACCTTTATTAAAATTTAAATTATGCTCCGGTTGGCTGACACTTCGCTAATTTATTTGTAAATAATATATTTATTTCCTTATCAAGCAAGAACATTTGCTTATTTTAGTTTTAACTTTATTTCGTATCGTCGACTTTTATTAAGCGTGCGTGTCGCCGTTCCACAACGCCGTTGAACAACAAGCGTAGGTAATGTACCATTTTTATGAAACGAATCTTTATCGTAAGTCAAACTATTCTCAACACACAAAGTGACATTATATAATATACACAATATACTACTTACTTTCCAGTTCTTTTTTTCCTGGATGATTCTCAGAAAATGACACGGCGCGGCGCACAAAACGCTGTCCTTCCGTACCATCAACTATATATCAACTGCAATGTCTAGTGACCAAGTATGATTAATTTTACTCGTTCAGAAGCTATCCTGGGTAAATTATAAAAAAAAAACCGGCCAAGTGCGTGTCGGACCACGCAAAACGAAGGGTTCCGTGCCTATTAAAAAGGTCGTATCGTCACAGAAATTTTATGGCACTTACGTCCTTTTCTTTGAGGAAGGCAGTTTTTCAGCAATATCTCGAAAACCTCTGAACCGATCTTGTTCAAAACAATTTTCGGTGAATGAATTTAATAAGCCCTATTTCCATGAATTTTTCCATATTTTTAAAATACACCGTTCAAAAATTAGAGGGGGGGGGACAGAATTTTAGTAACTTTCGGGGCGATTATCTCCGACCCTATTCACTTAATCAAAAAAAATGCTAAGAAACCTTATATTTATTTTGAAAGGCCTATCGATTGATGTGCCACACGGGGGGTCACAATGAAAAAAAAAAATTTGACTTTTAGTTTTATGTATGGAGTGCACCCCTAAAAAAACTTTTTTTTGTCATTTTAATTACAAAACTATGTAGCGGCTAACAAAATACACCTATCCTCAAAATTGTATTCAAATACACCTTATAGTTTTCGAGTAAAATGCCTGTGACATACGGACAGACGGACAGACGGACAGACGGACAGACGGACAGACGGACATGACGAAACTATAAGGGTTCCGTTTTTGCCATTTTGGCTACGGAACCCTAAAAACAGCCTATATACGTCCCACTGCTGGGCGCAAGCCTCCTCTTATGGATGAGAGGAAACTGGCAGTAGTCCCCACGCTGGTGCTGGCCCAGTGGCCTACATTAATTTACTTAATTGTCACCCCTTTACCGAGACAAGAAGAGACATCGGATGAAATAAGACACGCTTTACTTGAGAATGGCTAATCACAACTGACCTTGGCCAGAACAGTATTATTATTACCTAAGATAAACACAAAATTTAAACGCAAGCTAGTTAAACCATTTGTTTAACATTTCTTATACTGTCACAAGTATATAATAAGCGCTACGAAATATGTATGGGCTCCCCAAAACAGTATTATAAAAGGCCAATTGAAGTTAATGTTTTATTCGCAAAGTTTATGAACAAGATCCCACCCCATAGGTACGAGTATGTAACTTCAAGGAACAAGAGAGAAACGAGTTGTTCTTACCACGAGAACAAAGCAACAACAAAAGTTATACCTAGTAAGATTAATAAATCAAGAACCTTCGTGATATGCACTTAAAATAATGAACTTATAGGAATACCCTCGAGACACCTAAATAATGTACGGGTGAATTATTAAATTGTTGAACCTATCAAATATTTTGGGTACCTAATATGCGGTTCGTTTTTTGTTTACTGATCACAACATGTATCGAGATCAAACTTTATTTTAGTCTTAGGCCACTTCCGCATTTGGTGGTGCGGAGTCGGTGCGGTATCAGTTCAGTAAGCTGTCAGTGTAAAGTCAATACAGATTATTTGCTTTGCGCCTTCATTTCAATGAGTGCTTCCTGAATCCTGATTGGCGCGCGATGCGCGGAAGCGTGGGGTTACGGATGCAATGCTGTATGCGTGTACCGCGTGAAATCTAGGCGTTTTTAACAAACTCTCGGTAAAGTATAAAATACCCCATACCAATGCCTCTTTACCAAATGCGGAAGTGCATTAAAACATACGCAATTTTATCCTCCTAGCCTATTTTCCGGTAGTAATAACCTAGTCATCGTCCTCCTAGCCTAGCGTTTATTCCCAGTTGTGCCATAAAGGAACCCGGGATCCGCTTTGGCACCTAATCCCAAGATTTGGCATAAGCCTTAGAGCATACATAACTGGAGTAGCCTTACGAGTATTTCGTATTTGGCATACACAAAAGTCTGCCGAATTTTGTGATCGATTGTGAAATTGTCTTTGTATGATTTTTTGCACATTGTGCAAGGTTTTTTTACAGAGGGGTAAGTTACTGAAAGGCTACTCCAGTTATATATGCTCTAAGGCACTAGTTTTACGAAAATGACTGTCATCTGACCTTCCAACCCATAGGGAAAACTAGCTTTCCTCACGATTTTTTCCTTCACCGAAAAGCCACTGTTAAATATCAGATAATATTTCGTACATAAGGTTTTTGAAAACCGGGGTTCGGACCCACGACCTCCAGATTGAAATTAGAGTTGATTAGTAGTAAGAACTCAGAATTAACCTCTACTTTGTTTGTGTTAAAATATTCTTAATTTCAGTTATGACACTAATAGTTATAAAAATAAGTGAGTTGAGACTTTTGAGTATGACTGAATACAGTTATAAACATCCTTTTTAAAACCATGGAACTCCCCTGCATGGTAATTGTAAAACTTTCGGAGCGGGCGTTAGTGAACATCAACTGTAGGTACTTTCAGTGCCAAAGATTTCGTAGCGTCACGCTCGTAGCCTAATGATTGCCCTGCTGTTTCAAACGATAGTTACGCCGCTAAAATACTTACGGACTATGGCACTAAAGGTACAGTCTATTTGCATAGTTAAGTACTCTTTGAAGGAAAGTTTACTGGCGAACAACCGAGCGTACACTGAAAGTTATGTACCGCTTATCAGTTTACCTTCTTATCCCGTTCTGCATCCCTCGTTGATATTTTCCAAGTATTTTTGTTTGCTGGTAATGTAAAAATAATTATTTTTTCTTGTGGATGGAATGACGAATGCAACGATTAGAGTGTATCATCACTATCATCATCATATCAGCCAAAATACGTTCAACGCTGGACATACATAGGTCGAACATTATTTTGTCATACCACATACCTAGTGCAAGAAAAACGATGTAAAGTTTCATACAAAATCTAGAAACCATAAAGTTTTTCTTAAATAATCTAGATCTAGATCTTCTTTTTATCTACAATAATAATAGTATCCACTTATATTTTTACAAGCTTTAAATTAACTTCCAATGTTCGTATATATTTAAGTGACTAAGTATGTGACTTGTCCTTTCAAAAGCCAAAAGTTTTTTACCACTTGCTGATATCCAATTTGATAACAATCCTTATTTTACCACTAGCTTCCGCCCGCGACTTCGTGTGCGTGGACCCGGGATAAAAATTATTCTATATTTTAATTCAAGCTATAAACTATCTTTGTGCAAAATTTCATCCAAATCGGTTGAGCCGTTTAAGCGTGATTGAGTAACAAACATCCAAACATCTAAACATCCAAACTTTCGCATTTATAATATTAGTAGGTGTAAGATTAGTAGGATCAAGCTGGTCTGATGAAGGAGACGGTAGGTGGCCGAAGGAGCTCCTCAGTTGTACCTACATGATAAATAAACATGTCGTGTTAGTGCTCGATAGAATCGCCTCAATGAGTGCTGACTGTGCAATAAAAGTACAGTCGGCAATATAGCTTGTCTCAAATTGACATTTTGGACAAAAACATGACCTTTTCTATTAGAAATTAATAATAAAAACATCCGTTACTGAAGGATAATCCGTAAATTGAACAAGAGAGTCCCACATATACCATACAAACACTATATCCCCGTTTTAATATCATGGGTCGTAGTGGACCCAAATGCTTCAAATCAAATAAAGAGCCCACCCACAGCTTTTAGGGTTAATGAAGCAACTATTTTTATAGAAAATAATATACTTATGAAGAGATATCGTTGCGACTTGCGACTAAGTATTCGAATAAAAATGTATATTTGTATTTGTAGCCTGCGCCAAACTATCATAATTAAACTCTAGTCTAGTAATAATTAATACAATTGATTGAATTTATATTACATATTATGGATTTTTCAAATACCAGTTATATTCATGTTTTTAAATAAACTACCGTTAAGGTTAGGTTAGGAAAAAGATATTTGCATTTTTGGCGACTTTTATAAGCGCTTGCTTTAGTCAAATCATGTTGTCAGTTCTGTCTAGTATCCTGTTGAGTATTAATTAAATTATGTGCAAGAAGAAGTGAAACAGACTTGCATTGGTCGGTATGATATAGTAGATTGTATTACTAGGGAGCAAAATGGTATATTGAAGCGAGGGTGACTGATTGAATCCAGAACGAAGGGAAGGATTCCAGAATAGAATCCCGAGCGTAGCGAGGTATTCTAACGTGGAATCCTGAGCGTAGTGAAGGATTCAACGTCGCCCGAGATATAAATAATTTTGCTACCGCGCAATATATATATTAAAAAAAAGAAGAGTGTATATTTTGCACTCTTCTTTTCACTCCTTCCATGATTATTAAAACGGTATTCCCTCGGATCGCATAATGGTTTTAAGACTAATGCAGTTTCGCATAATTAGTTTGGCATAATTATTTGTGGCATAATAGTAATACTTTGGCCTACTACTTTTTTGGCATACTACCCTAATAGCATAATTTCTGTTGAACTAATCTGTATTGGCCGAATACACGTTACGCATACTATTGTTTGGGCTAATAATTATTTCGTATATCTGTCATTATCCATAATTTCAGTTATTTTGTTGCGGGCGCATTGAACCTGTAAAATGAACAACAACAAAAATTACGTTACGTAACGTTAGGTCACATTAGATAGGTACATTAGGTTAGGTTCGGTTAGTAGGAAATCCAGGCGCGAAACGCCTAGGCAACGCGGAATAGGGGGTCCGCGAAGGGGACCTCCGTCGACATCGCCTTAGTTCCTAAATATATATACACAAAAATAGCAATATAGCAATTTCATTACTAAGAGCCATTTGTACATGACTTTTAGTAGAATAATGGCATTATGCATTTTGATATGATGTCAATTGATTATTATGAGTGTTCATGTTTATGTTTTTTGTTATTAGTTTTAATGAGGGTTATGCTTTCTGTATTTATGCTTTTTAATGTTATGCGTAATTTAGTAATTTTAGTAGTTAATTTTTATTTTGTTATTTATTGTACCTATACTATTTTTATCTGAATAAATATATTCTGTAAGCTGTCAGATGCGTAACAAAATATGCGAAATGTGACTTATGCATATTTCATTTCCGGCGTAAAGTAATTATGCGTTAACATATTAGTATTAATGATTTTATGCCTCTCAATAGTAAACCTATTAAAACACGATAATTACAGTAAATATTTAATTAAAATAAGTTTCTGTCAAAAATGAAATTTTTGGTACAAGCTTTTATTGCCGACTGTATCAACTACTTATTGAGACGATTCTAACGAGCCCAAACTCAACATGGTTACGACGGTCAAGTACTGAATTCCCATATGGCCACCTTATGTCTCCATCATCAGATCAGCTCAATGGTACAATAATATTAAATTTTATTCCAAACTATACTTAAACCCAAAATTTCAGATTATGGCAAGCGACTGAAAAATGGATTGCAAAAATTTTTTAACAGTAAAAAGTTTAAAAATGTCTTTCAGTCATAAGCCAAGAACACACTTTATGTAAAATAATAAACATTTAAAAAGTTATTACATATTTTATTTGTCCTTATACTTTTATATAGAGTCTTTAGGGGCCTCGTTTAAAAAAAGAGTGTACATTTTCTGCCACAAGACCATAAGATAGTCTTTTCAGAAAGCCTATTAATTTAGCGTACGTAGGTATTTATTTGAATGTCGTTGTTCATGCTGCCTCACACGTTTTGCGTAAAATATAAAGTAATACTCCAAAGAACAGAACGCTGCTTATATTTCGAACAGTTCTTGGAAACTATATTGCACCTTTACTATTCTTCCATGCGGTTTCATATATATTAATTCGGCGTTCAAATATTTTGCTTCGCGTTTTGCGGCAGTGCAGCTACATTTTTAGCTTCCATTTTAACTAACTCCGGTATAATTTTCACTTGAACTGGATGAATTCATCATTGTAAATTGAAAATATTAGCATAGGAACAGGAACTGCTTTTACGTGCTTTTCATTAGTGACAACAGATATTTGTATTTTTTTAAAATACGTAGACTTCTAATATCAATATATGAGTAGGTAATCATATTATATCAAATAAACATTGTTTAAATCCATAATTTTTAGGGTTCCAATACATACCTCAAAAGGAAAAAAACGGAACCCTTATAGGATCACTCGGTTGTCTGTCTGTCCGTCTGTCACAGCCGATTTGCTCCGAAACTACTGGACCGATTGAGTTGAAATTTGGTACAGTCAGCATCATAAACATGTATACACTTTTCGACCTTATATCTAAGTAATAAGGTCCTAGAATGTATACATGTTTATGATGCTGACTGTACACATATGTAAATTGGTTAGATGGACGCGTAAAGTAAATTAATGAATTCTGAACAAGGGGGCCACTTTTGGGGGGTAAACTGGAAAATTAAAAAACGGTATTTAAAAAACGCTCAATGAAAGTGTCTCCTTAAACACGCTACTGAAATTACGTATTGTCTCTGCCCGCAAACATAAATTTTGCTCCCTAGGGCAAAAATGGTAGATTGAAAAAAAAGCAGGGGGATCAAACACAAGTTTTGCTCCCTATAAACGGGCTAGAAAAGACTTTTTTTTCAAATAGAAGGAGTGAAAAGTATTACACGTACTCGTTCAAAGGTTGCAAAGATATGCACATGCGCCGACATCGTCACGCGCGCTTTCTCAGAATGAATGGAAATCCGTAGCGTTTGATATGGACAGTGCGCTCGGCGTTCGCGAAATTACGCCTGTTCGTAAGCGCAGCATGAGGCTTCTCCTTAGAGCATACATAACTGGAGTAGCCTTATGTCGTATTTGCGTACAAAAATGTCTGCCGAATTTTGCGGGGCTGGGGGGGAGCATCCTAATAGGATATTGAAACTCAATTGTATATTGAAAGCTTGAAGTGGTTGAACGTTTATAATATCAAGTGCTTATACAACAACGCGCGGCCATTTTTATGATCAGTGTTCTCTTGCGAGTTGCAGTGTTCTTTTGTGAATGACCATTAAATTGTCTTTGTATAATTTTTTGCACATTGAGCAAGGTTTTCTACAGAGGGGTAAGTTACTGAAAGGCTACTCCAGTTATGTATGCTCTAAGGGCTTCCCACATCTCTGAATTCCGCGAACGAATTCCATCACCGAATTCTGCCGCGTGATTTCGACCGCAGCCACTCCATAAAACATCAAATGCCCTTCCATAGACACAAGCATGAAATCCGCTTGTATATGGCAAGCCGACGGAATCGGCCTCGGAATTCGGCCTGTGTGTGGCGAGCCTAACACGTTTACTTAACCCATAATAAGTCGAGATAGATACTTCTTTCATACCTTAAGATGAAGGTGGAAATGGATCTAGTAGTGGTATCGTAGGTTTACTGCTATTATAGACAGAGTAGGTAGATATTAATGTGCATATTATTTTTATGATATTCCTTGTGACTTCTCTGACATGGTTTTTTAACAGATGAAACGAGCTAAACTAACGAAATACTTTGGGGGCGTCCACAAATTACGTAACGCAAAATTCTTAATTTTTTAACCCCCCCCCCACCCCTCATGTAACAGAACCGTCACGCTTAGCTGGGACCTCTCCCCCCCCTTCAATCCCGTACGTAACAAGTCTTCAGGGTAATATGCAGAAAAGTCAAAGTCAAAGTGATTTATTCTTCAATTTAGGCATAACTAACAAAAAACTACCACCGGTTCGGAAAGTAAACCTCTGCCTCGAGAAGAACCGGCGTAAAAAACTCGGCGAGGTGTAATTTTTTCAAAACAGTATACAATATATCATTTCAGTATCAGAGTATTATAAAATTTTAAAATTACATTGCTACAGTAGAAAGCCTATTTATTTTACGACAGATTTCTAGTGCAGGATTTTATCGCTGCCAAATATCCCTATCCATGATGTAGTCGTTTATCTTATAATATGCTTTTGAAATAAGTGTCCGTTTTACGACAGATTTGAATTTAGAGTCAGTAAGTTCGGTAATGTGTTTTGGAATTTTATTGTAGAATTTTATACAATTTCCCAAGAACGACTTTTTCGCTTTTACAAAAGAAAGATAAGTGGTATTTTAGATACTTTTTAATCATAAATCTGCATTTTTTTAATGAAACATTATTGTGGTTTCAAGGAATCAAGATTTAATCATCTATGAACGGGTTTCGGTTCTATTTCTTAATACATTATATTAAGGGTAAATCGGAATCAGAATCGCTCTCACAATTGGTATCGGCTTCGGCGGCAATCACATCTTCTGTGGCTATCTCTGCGTCTTCTTCTGCCACCCACTCCACCGCGGCAGGTGCCACCAAAAATCGTGCGTGAAGTAACGCAAACCTTGACACCCCCCTCCCCCAACGTAACAGGACCGTAACGCTTAGCCGGACCCCCCCCCCCTCCCTCAAATTTGCGTTACGTAATTTGTGGACGCCCCCCCCCTTTATAGAATGTTGAAAAGCATTGTAAAATAGTTTATGGGGTGACGCGTGCATCGGCGCGTGAAGCGAGTACCTACGAAAACTCGCACTATTGTACATATAGGGGTTTTTTAACGTCTGAACTGTAGCTACACTAGGTGCCAGCGGTCTTTGTCTAGCTAGGTGTGGGTACAAAATAATTGTAACATATTTTCCTCACCAAGCATAACTTTATTTTACCATCAAACTACTCAACTCACTGACATGTGTACGGTGAAATAAGGTGCAAAAGTGTAAACGTATTTTTGGCATCGACTGTACTAAAGACTTTCTAAAAGTAAACAATTAAATCCTCTGACGCCGAGGGCCATAAACGGACACTTTTCTAATATAATTATTCAAAAACGTTATCTTCAAGCCAACGCACTTCCTGGATTATGAAGCAAAGCTGAGATGGCTTCATTATAGATACATATACTTCAGAAAGTCCTCAAGTCACTTGACACTTCGCCTCATACTTTCTGCATAATTAAACATTTTGGATTGGCTCACGTTCCATAATGTTCATAAGCAATGAAATATAAGGTACAGCTCACATTTCGAAGAATAGATATAAGCAGGTAAGGTTGGTCGTATAGCTTCTTCTGTTGTCGGACTACATAGGAATTTTCCAAATCGTGTCACCTACACAAATGGGACTACAGATTCTTACAATATACATGCGACAGCAACAAATTATTACGCACATACCTACTTATCAGGACACTTACGATATCTACTTAATGAACTTCGGATTATTATGATCCTTCTGCGACAAGATTACTCGCTTCGTACGTAGTTTAATTACAACGTAAAACAGAGCAATTTGTCAGGATACGGGCAACATCGCTGCTGGATATTTGTTGTCGCTAACTACATATGCGTTGTTGCTTTATTGCGTGCCTACGCGCTAAGGAAAGAACAATCTATATATTGAAGTCAGTACCTTGAGTATTGATAAGTCACAAAGACCATACCTAATAACCTACCAGGTGACAAAATCATGATCTCTTTTAACGAAAGGAAGTATTTCACGTCGGAACAGCTTCTTTTCATTAACCAAGCATAGGCTGCTGATTGTTGGCGCCAATGCAATGGAACGGTTTCATTAAGTATGAATTAACGGCCTTGGGTTCAATAAGCCACAGAGCTCGCAGGCTGAATTGTGTTAAAAAAAGCGCAATAACTGAACGTAGGATTCCGACCATCCCTATTCTGTCAGCAGAGGCCAAGGTTATGAAGCGACTTCATCATTACGTTGTAATTAGGACAATAAATTTTTACCAATTTTTTACTGCCTAAGTGTTTTAGCCATCATCACCTTCGTTGTATCAATGAAAAGGAAATCGTAAGTTTTCGCACAATGGAGTGTTTTACAACTAATGTGCTAATGTGCCTAATGTGCGTGTGTATTTACCTGCCGGGTATTTCTATGATTTAATAGTAGGTAGGATCTGAAATCGAGGCCAAGGTATTAAATTATGTACACTGCCAAGGAAAGACAATGCAATGCATACTTAGCCGATAAATTATTTCATAACAAATCACAACAATTTATCAGTTTATTCGAAACGCGTTGGCAACCTCTTGTATCTCGCTACCTGCAGTCTAAATTCTGATGACAGCACTCGTACTGTGCTCCGACACTTAGCCATGTGCACGTTAATAGCTTGTTTTCTTAGTTTGGTGTTTACGGTAACACTCAAGTTCTACTTAATCTGGTCACTCAGCAATCAGCTAATGTCTTATTGGTGTCGGGTTACCAAGCAAGACGACGAATGTTAGGATGAAATGTACCTAATAATTTTAACCTACTCGTATTCCCAATTACCATGCACTTAAGTTAATCTTCCACTACTGATTCAAAACATAATACAATAGCTATAACTACTTACTACTACTACTGATCCATGTCAGTGACAGAGATTTATTATAACGTATTTTTTGTGAACTTAGCCAAAGGACTATAAAGCCTAGTTTTTGGTTGGACTTATAATTCCCAGAAAAAGATACAACCGAATTGAGAACCTCCTTCATTCTTTTGACGTAGGTCAATAAACATCGACGTCTCTTATACGTAAATGTATGGGATCATATGTCTTACTTACATGCATGTACGTATTCAGCACAGAAACGACCGCTTTTGTTTTTGACTCGGTATGATGTTTATGTTGTTTAAAGGTCACACAGTCTGACATATAAATTTCGTCGTAGCTTTGTTTTATAACACATACTTGTAGTTGTGTAATTCGTGTTTAGGTTGTGTCTTAAGTGGCCGTGGGCGGGGCACATTGCACGTAGAACGGATGGCCGTTGGGACGGAAATGTTCCTGAGTAGCGACCACGTACCGGAAGGCGCGGCGTGGATAGGCCCCCCCACAAGGTAACCCAACTGGTAAAGGTCGCGGGAGTCCGCTGGATGCGGGTGGCGCAGGACCGGTCACTTTTGGCACTCTCTGGGGGAGGCCTATGTCCAACAGTGGACGCCTTTCGGCTGATATGATGATGATGATGACTTGTAGTTACGAAAAATACAGTATCAAAAGTACCAAAGTACCAAACTTTTGCTTTAGGTATTCAGATTTAAGTATAAAATTTTGAGCAATCATGAAAAACACTTCAAAAAATGCTGCAGGAAATAATGTTTCTAGTTGGCCAACTACAATTTTAATTACTTACAAAATGTACCTGACTCTACTTCAGATAGGGCATCTAATTAAAAAAAATGTTTTCCTGCCTCCTGCCTCATGAATAATAAGTTTTAACTTTGAGGTTTTTTTGTTTATTTGCAGCAATATTTATTACCAGTAAGTACCTAAGTTTCTAAAAAAATACAGCATACATCGTTCAATAACTATCATGTATCGTCATTTATCTTAAGAGTATGTAATGTATATAGGTACTTTAAACATAGATAATAACATAACTAAGCTACTTTAAGCGTAGATAATATGTATAGCTACAAAATAAATATTCTGAATCTGAGCTACCCACTTAAATATAGGTATATAATTTTAGATTAATATTAGGTACCTACTTCTTTATTCAATGCACGAATGTCTTTAATTGTAAACAGTAGTACATTGTTGTAGAGACTAAAAGTAGGCAATAGATGGACAAGTGGGTTCGAGGAAACTGACAGTTAATGGCTACTATTGACCGCCACCGCAGGCCGCGCCAGTGTGATTCAGGTTTAAATATATACAAGGAGGGGTCATTAATATAATGGTGAAGGAACAGATACAGGATAAGGATTTTATAAGGATTGACAGCAAAGAGTATAATAATCTGGGGGCACAGTAGTGCCCCCGCCAAGTCGAGCAAAAAAAAGAGGCACGGCCATACCATCCTTTTATCGAAGCCATTCAGGCCATTTTCAACATCCTGTAATTTTGTGCTGGCTAAAGCCAGAACCCTGAATTTTCAGTAACGTATATAGGGCATATATTCTCAATAACATTCAATTTGAACTTTTAGTTTAAGAACAAATCCCGTCAAAGTTCCTTAGTTTACTCACTGACTTATAATGATCAACATAATTCTAAAGTACTTCTAGCAGACCCACAAGCTCCAAATTTTAATCATAATTAGTTTTTAGCCTAATAGCAAGCAAATAAAGATTAATAAGAATGCCTGACTTGGCTCTACGAAATATCTCTCAACTTTTTACTATGGAAGAGATTCCAGATTGGCCTATTTTTTACATGGAATGTTTTTATGGGATATTAAGTATATGTTTGGAACACGGGTAAATATGGCGGTTTTTAGTTTCGGAGATATTGAAACTTTTTTTTCCAGTGAGTAGGTATATAAGACGATTGTTTAATCGCTATTTCGAAAACTATAAGGAGTAACATTTGTTGGGATAGTTTTATTTTTAGTATAATAATTTAAATTACAAGTTAGTTAATTTGCTCCTAATTTTTAGTAGTAAAAGTACCTTACGGTCGTGTGACAAGAAAAGATGCAAAATAATACTGAAAAAATCCTACGTCTATTGTGGTGAGGTGCGTCACAGAAACCAAGTTCTCGGCGGAGTCTATTTTTGTAAAAAAAAAAACATGTAACTTGTAAGGACCCTTTTCTTTACATTCAATGCATACTAATATTATAAATGCGAAAGTAACTGTGTCTGTCTGTAATTTCATAGGGAAGGACATAGGACAGTTTTTATCCAAAATTCATCCCCTAAGGATATGAAAAGGGGGGCGATAGTTTGTATGGAGCTACGATATAAACGAGTTCCGCGCGGACGAAGTCGCAGGCAAAAGCAAGTATAAGATAATTAAAATGTAGGTATGTCGAAAAGTGTATGGTGAGCATTAATGTCACGAAAAACACTGTTATGTCTCTTTTCGAACCACATTTTTCCAAATTTAATTCTCACCCGGGGACCAGAAACCCATTTCGTGACATATTTCATGTTTGTCGGGTTATATAATCTCGATACTTTTATTTGTAGAAACATAAAATTTCACGGTTTCGTACATTACGATTTATTACACCGCCAGCTCTCCTGGACTACATTTTAGTGGACTTAATAGTTACTAATAAAGAAACTGTAAAAGTCCGGCGGGTTCGGAACAATTTTATCTTCTTTATGGAAAGTTTAGCACGTTAATTGATAATTCTATAGGTATTACGCTAATGTAAAATAAATTATACCTAAGTCTTCTAATGTAACTTAGTTCTTCAAAATGGTATAATTCCCATGAAGTGATTTTTTTTAGGCTGTGATAGCTACTTTGTGACTTAACGGAATTATCGGGATAGCTGGACCCGAGTCTAGTTCGTAAACGATTTTCGCTTAAAATTGAACTCTTACGAGCATGTTGAGCGACTAGGTATCAGGAGTGAGCCAGTTCCGTCGCTTATCGATGTGGAGCAGACATTACATTGTACTGGCAGTGACGTCTATCCATACCTTACTATAGGATGTCTGCGCGTTCGTGTTTCAACTTCCTCGTATTTAGCGTATTTTTTTTGTATTAGTAATTATATCAGCTGCTACTGTATTCGTATTATAGTATGTATTTTACAAGCTTTTATTTACTTTCACCTGACCGTCGTCTGTAATCAAATCTTGCAAGTTAAATTTGATCCACTTCCCGGTTTCCGATTGAGCTGAAATTTTGCATACATGTGTAAAACGCGTGACAATGCAATATTATGATGACATGGTGCTGATCTGATGATGGAGCTGGAAGGTGGCCATAGGAACTTCGCAATGAAACGACACAACCTCATCGAGTTTGGGCTCGTTAGAATTGTCTCAATGAGTAGTTGATGACGATATACAGAAAAGTACAGTCGGCAATAAAAGCTTGTACCATAAATGAAATTTTTGACAGAAACTTTTATTTATGTTATTGAAAGCTTATCATTACTTTTTTTCGTTTTAAACTCACTTAGATACCATCTCAACTAGCACACTAGCGTTAAAATAACCCTTATATCATTCTTATATCGGTTCAAGCCAAGTGTTAAGGTGTTAAGAATGCCTGTAAAAAGGTGTTATAGCATGCTCTACCACCCTTATACCCACGAAAGAGGCCCACGAATTACGGGTAAAGGTGTTAGAAAGCCTGTAGAGCAGTGTTATCTGACACCTATAGTGTTGACCAACGCTCTACAAACACCGTAGTATAGGTTAAGGTGTTAGCTGAGAGTGTTATAACACTCTTGCCCTCACCCAGTTTCAAGTGAGCATCTTACCATTTTCCTTACTATAAAATTATGAGACAAATATGTATAGTCTACCGACAAAATGGCGAAGATAGTTAGTAGGTATTAATATTTGACAGCTATGGAGTCCTACTAATTGAAAGTGAATTAAATTGGAAGTGTTTGTGACATTAAGTGGAAAAGATCTGCCCTTGTGATTTTACGGTAAGTGTGGCATGTTTCCCATCTCAATTTTAACGCGCCCAGGATTTATTAAAGATTTCTAATAAAACTTATGAAGAATAAAATAGACATCTAAAGTTTTTATCATTTTCTATTCTTGCTTCTTGGCCAGTGGCATGTTAAATTAAGTGGCATCCATAGAATGGCCAGAGTAACATAAATAATGAAGTATTATGATGTCAAATATTGAATAACCTAATCAATTTGTAGGTTAGAGTTCACCAAAATAATGGCGTACTTACCTTAAAGCTTTAGGCGTCAGTTAACTCAACTATAACGCTTATTGAGTTACAACACCTTTAGTCAAACACCATTACTCTTACAGTGCTTTAAAGTATATCTGCCTAACACCTTAAGCGGTAGAAAAAGTTTCAATACTTGCTTTGAGTAATACTTGCTCTTATAACTCTAATACCTGTTTAGCAGCGTTCAATACGTAACACTTAACACTGTAAGTAATTTTCTTAACTCCTTCATAACACTATTAGTTCCAACTGAGATCATTATAACTCCCTTATAAAGATTAAGGTTATAATAATACTCTTAGCTGACACCAAAATGTTAGTTGGGATACCTACATGAACCTGCATACAAAAAATTCAATTTGTTTAGCATACTTAGGTATGCTAAACAAATCAATCAAAGCAAAGTGATTATTAATTTTTCTGTAAATAGTTATAAAAAAATTAGTAATCACTTTGCCTTGATTTGACCCTATATTTATAAGCACCATTTTGTTAAACATATGTTAATGGAGTTCGGTTACGAAAGATGAACCAAATCTTTTTAAACATTAAAGCTATTTTTACGCAGAAGAGAACTGTAAACTGGCATGTAAATGTAACTGTTCCTGCCTTTTAAATATTGAATGTCGGCTCGGGTTCTCTGACGTTCGGATGTGACGAGCGGTGATAATGTGAAACGTGGGCAAAGCGTCACACCTAAAAGGTTCCACGTTAACATTGTACACCGAAAAGTGGGAAATTTTTATTTATTCGTATGGCATGGTACAGTTTGTTACAGATTTATATTGAGAGATTTAAGCCACTCGGTGGCTTCGTCAGTAAGCTTGATCAGGTCCTCGAGAGGGCTCCCGGTAAATCATGTTTCAGGGTATTCAAGGATAATATGTTGGATATCTTGTACGTCAGTTCCGCAGGTACAAGCAGGGGAGTCTATCCAGCCGCAGCGGTGTTTATATTGGCCGCAGCGTCCAATGCGTCCATGTCGCGTGCAAAGTCTGTAGAGGTTACACCAGTCGCAATTCGGCAGCTGGGACTCCTTTGTTTCAGAGCCTGGGCCAATATCTGAGCCCAGTGTACTGGCCATTATTGAGTTCCAAGATTGTCACATGAGATTGAAGTCCAGGTGCAGCAGATTTAAGCGTCTGCTAGACGGTTGCCAACACCCCTCCGACTGAGCGACCTTGGTCGGCACGGACCGTTGTAGTATGAAATTTTGCTGCAAACAACTGTCTACACGGTCGGTGCCGTTGGTGGTCGGAGGGGCTTGTTGGGGACCGTCTAGCAGACGCTTTATTGTGATTTTATTTTCTGGATTTTAGACGGTGGTTAGTGGTGTCCATAAACTCGGGGCCCATGGGAAGGCATTGGCTATCACGGATCTTGCGGTCCACTCGTAGTAGTGCGTGCGTCCTTCTTAAGCGGGGGGAGGAATCCTGCAGAGCCAGTGCTAACCAGTGACATGGGGTGTACCGGAGATGCAACGCATAGCCTTGTTGAGTTCTAAGTCTACCCTGTTGGTATGAGAGCTGCCCAACCAAACTGGAGCGCAGTATTCTGCCGTAGGGTACCCCAGCGATAAGACATAGGTGTGAAGCACGTCGGAGCTCGCCCCCCAGGAGGTACCGGTTAGTTTATGGATTATGTTGTTGCGAGTCTGGAGTTTGCGTGCAGTACCGGTTAGATGATCTTTAAAAGTGAGAGAATGGTCTAGGGTGACGCCAAGCAAGGACCAGAAAACCCCTTTCAGGCTTAAGCCTATAAATTTGCTAACCCTATCAATTGGGTTACCTGATGATAAGGTACCCTTACTGATAGGGTAACCCTATTGTTATGCCAAACCCCCCTACCCCCTACCATATCGAGGTGTTTTAGGATTAACTTATGGTTTACCTTATGGTTACCACATCCGATATGCTTACAATAACAATAGGGTTACCCTATCAGTAAAATTAAGGCTTATCATAAGGTTAAATTGTAAATAGGATTTTAAAAACAACTTCTAAAATTAGCCTATGGAAAACCCTGATTAGGGTAACCGGTTCCGGTCCCTGACAAGGCGTAAATTTGCGCTTTAGTATGAAACCACCGAGTGCCACTTTTAGCTCGCGTTTGGCCAGTTGATTGTGCAGATGGAAGCAACTGGCCTGGCCTCTGTTTTCCTTGCAAATGAGAGATGAAAAACCTACATACATGTTGACCTTTAAGCATGTACAATTGTACATCCGCTACCCTATTCTAAAGCATATTTCATCAAAATTTTAACGTGCTATGGATTCTTACAACTATTGTCATGATCATCATCATCATCAGCCTATATAGACCCACTGCTGGGCATAGACCTCCTCTCTTGAATGAAAAGGAATGGGTTGTAATCCCCACGCTAGCCCAGTGCGGGTTGGGGACTTCACATACACCGTCAAATGTCTTCGCGGATGTATGTAGGTTTCCCACGATGTTTTCTTTCACCGAAAAGCTGTTATCATATGTTCTATCCGTACATTCATACAAAACTCATACAAAGAGGGATTCGAACCCATAAACTATGTTTGACAGCAAACCCATAAACTATGTTTGACAGCACCATGCTTTTTAAACCACTACAATAACTATTATATTTTACCTGAACTCATACATATAGGTACATTAACTTATTTCGTGCGACCGACATTAGTCGTATCAGAAATAAAAACATAGTCGCAATATATTGGTGTAAAATAGACTAAATTTATCCATAAATAACGTATGCATATCACATAAAAACAACGCGTGACGAAATCGATACAGTAATTTATTTATTTATTTATAAACAATATATTTACACGGCATTACAGACAAGCCAATACTGTATTGTTTCTCTCTGTAACTGCTTTGTTTGTGTGAGGTGTGCAATAAAGAGTATTTGTATTGTATTGTATAAACCGAGAAATTAGACATTGCAAAATAACAGATACAATACAAAACACATTCAACATGCACAACATATAGGTGACATCAAACAAAAGTACTGGACAGCCTACGAGTATCATCCATCGACTCACAAAACCTTAGACATTCAGGGCACACAGTCGCCCATCTCAATAATCAAAGATTATTTACCGAAACACAAATGAACACAATTCTCTTGTATCCTGTTGGATTCATTAATGATGTTTTCGGCTCTCCATACATTCCCATCTATTGAGGTTTATTTTTATGTTTCATATGGTATCAGACGGTTTTGTACTCGGTCTTTTTATGGTTCTTGCGTACAGCAAAATGTATTTTTATATCCATTCAGCTCGGCGTTCACGAACTTTCAATAGACTCGAAATTTTCGCAAGCGAATGGAAATTGTAATGTAATATTGAATGAAACAAGTTTGTTATTTGCGTTCATGATTGTTAGAATTTAACTCAAAATTCATTCACTGTTTAAGCAAGTTTTGTGACTTGCGAAACTTTTTGAGACGGAACGAGACTGTGGTAATACTTGAAAAAAATACAGTTTTTGTTTTGTAGTCTACACAATTTTTTCTGTAGATTATGTACCAAATTCTGTACCTACCAAATGTAATGCATTTATTCAATAATGACACGCACTTTAGTATCAATCGACAGCGTAAAATTGTAGATAATAAATGAAGTTACCTACCTGGCAAAAACAAATTAAAACCATGTCACACATGCGGGAAATAGATAGGTATTTAGCTTTAACAAGAAAACCCTTTCACCCTGACGAAGCTCTTTGACTAGAACCCTTTTTTTCTTTATACTCATATTGAACAACCAATTAAAAATGTGGAACGTTATGAAAGCCTCTCTGTCACTAATAACTAGTACGTTGTAAGCAAATATGCATTCAGGTTATCAAAACTAATCAACTTCGTATGACTCAATGCCATTTAAGTCTATTATAGACTTTACAAGCAGTGGCAAGTAGGGAGACAACGTCTTTTATGGCTTACGCAGCCATAAAAGAATAGGGGTGTAGACACTAAATAAAATAATCAATAATGTTGTATTTTCTCGATAAAGGATTAAAAATGTAGTCAAATGGAGAAAAAATCAACGCAAGAGGTTAAATAATCACATAGTTTTATAACTCCAAAGTTTTATGTATATTCTGACCCTTTTCCGCAAAACGCACCTTCTTATGAAACGATTGTAATTTACTATGAAGCTCGATGGTCGTGACGTCACGATCCCCGAGCGTTTTCTCCCTCTAACAAGCAACATTAAAACGGTTGCAGCTTCGTAATTTTTTGAGATATTTGAATGCAATTTTCGTCACTAGGCAGGGTCGTTCTTCTTTTTTACCGACAATGATCCGAGGTTTTTCTGTTTTTTTGGTTTTTGAACTATCGAAAATTGTGGTTTTGAAGTGCGATTTAAAAAAAAATGCATAGGTTTCTTCATTAGAACTAATTAAAGTTTCCTTTCTGGCCAATATAAATATTTATTTACGGTTGGTTTCTAAAAAAAAACATGTGACAAAGTGGACTCTTTCAGTGGGGACAACATTTTGGTTTACCACTCTGTCACGGCATTCTACGAAAAAAAAAAACATTTAAAAAAATGCTAGTTAGAGAAAGTGAAATATTAAATATCACTAATTAATAAAATAATATGGACGTTCATTCGAACATTATAAAACCGTAAACATCATTACTCAAATGAGATGCCGTAATAAGACGAAGGACAGGCTATTGTCGGTCGAAAAGAAGAACGACCCGCATGTTTTTTTGCCTTTTTTCTTTTGAAGTAATAATACATTTTGAGTCTACATCCGTATTAATACGGAGTATAAGTTTTAAAGTAGGTAAGTAAATAAAGTTGCTGTCGTGTCGTATATGAGGAAGTCAACAGACTGGCAATGGACAGAGGAGAGTGGCGGTTACTCCAGCGACAAGAGCAAAGTTCTTAAATGATGATGATGATGATGATCCTATCATTTTATAGTACTCATAGGCAACAGACCGCCAAGCTGAAATGGGAATGGGCTGGCCATGTCTGCCGCATGCATCCACAGAGGTGGGACAAAATAGGCATGGAGTGGGTGCCACACAACGTGGCAGCATACCGACGCATGCAAAAAATATGATGTATGTAATAACTATGAGATGATGTGACGCCTACTAGACCGACTATTCCCGTCAAAAATATTTTGCATATTTCGTATAAGTATGGTGCATGACACACGACACTTGCACTCCGCGTTTGCTACGGGTTCTAAATACGTATTCCTCGGCCAGGATAATTGTTTAAAAGATTCTAATAATAATTCATTTGTATCTTATTTATTACTTTATTTATCCTTGAGAGGGGGCCTGTGCCCAGCAGTGGGACGTATATAGGCTGATTTATTATCTTTATTATCGTTTTTCTTCATAAGTTGTCAACACTTAAAGGCGGTCACGATACACCAATAATACGCGTCGCATACGCTGTTGATCAGTTTCTGTGGGCATAGCTGTGTTCGGGATGCTTCTCTCCGTGCCAGGCATGATACTGTTGCGGTTATGGTATGATAAGTTGCAGTGGGCACAGACTTTATACCGTCTCGAAATAAACAGGCGTATCTAAAAATTAAAAATCCCAAATAATCACAAATTCCTTCGCAGTCACTCAGCACGCGTCGACAAAACTGTTTCGTTTAACTCGCGACACACTTCTTTCATCTGTCTTAGCACCAATATCTACTACTAGTTCTCAATATTCGTACTTCGCACCTGCGTGCCATGACCGCCAACCGACTCGAAACTACTCGTCAGAACGCGTCAGCGCGGTGTTCTTTTGGCAAATAGAAGATATTTGATCAACGATTAACGGATTTATGGGAGGTTAACGGAAGTAAATGAGTCTGTTAACAATTTAGTTAACTTAAAAGTTAATCCGTTACTCATAAATGTAATATGTTACTCAAAATATTAACTTCGTTAATTAACGGATTAACGGTCTTGTGCCCAGCTCTGCCAACCCCCTAGTCCTAAGTCCTAGGACTATGGAGCCCAGAAGGCTGGCAGCGTTGGCAGCTAAGCTACTCCTCTGACCAAAGTAGCTGCTAACCCTCTGGTCACCGGAGGTCTCGATAAGACGCTCGAAATTTTCCTTAATGGTTATTTTTGCTTTTGTTGTAGGTACTTATATTTAAACGAGAAAAGAAAATAAACACCAGCAAAGAATTTATGTCGGTTCAAAACTTTTTCATAAGAAATTAAGGCCAATTGAAAGGACCTAAATTCTTTCAAACTAGGACGTCAGCCTCAGAACTGACACGGTCAGTAGAGTTAAATCGACGAAGTTGGTGAAACCAAATCGGCCATCTGTCGTTCATAGCCGTTCCGAACACAACGACAAGTTTAAATGAAAGCATTCAAAACTTGTGCGGGTACCGCGCCAGTTTCCATCCCCACACTGTCCTTCTTATAGATTTGGGAACAAACTTACGCAATTTAACTTGAATAACCTACGAGAAAAACAAATGCCAGTACAAACCTTGTATTGAATGACTTAAATGTTATGTTGTTGGGTTCTGCCTTTATATATCAAGGAGCACCTACAATCATCTTCACGTCTAGCTAGATACATATTATAAAAACCGTACGGACATCCACCTAAGTTAATGTTAATAAAGTTAATATGCGATCTTTGATCGTACTTGTCTACTTGTGTAATCGTAAAAAATATGTAAGTAGGTATTAGAATAGAATATTTATTTAATTCAATTCACAAATTTGCTTTGAACCTAACATTACATTTTCAATATAAAACTAAAAATTTAACACTAATTATGCTAAAATAATCGTCAAACAACCCGCCCCGCGTCCCTCCAGGTGCAAATATGCCCATCACGCTAGCAATACCCTCGCTAGCAGTATCCTCGGAATACTATTTTTTTTTGGTTGGTCATTGCCCTTTGCGTGCGTTGCCTTAGCTACAAAATATGTTATACATATTTTACTTATAACATACCTACATAATATATCTTTAGCGATTAACTATTCATTAAATTCTTTAGCCATAAAGAGCAGCCAACTTGAAAGAATAGCTCACAAAAAGGAGTCCATTCAAAGAAACCAAGCTTTGGCTCCGCGGTATCTGGTACCCGGAGCCATTGGAGCCGGCTAAACCTTTTCAGTCTTTATTGAAGTGAATGTACTCGGACCTACAAATCTCGCCGCATTAGGGGAGTAACTTTTCCACGTGTCAATACTGGCAATGCCTCGCTTTGCCAAGTAGACTAATTTTACGGACATTCGAATGCTAAACGGTATAATAGTTGTTTGTGCAACAAGAGAGCAAAGTTTTTTTGCTGCGAGTGCTGATTTTGAGTCCCTCGCTGCGCTCAAGATTCTAAAATTGAATCACGAGCGTATGATTAAAAGTTAGAATCTTGAGCACAGCGAGGGTCTCAAAAGCACGAGACGCATATATTTTTCTCTCGAGTAACACATACAACTTTTCACCTCAGCAGTGAGACCATATTCACAATAAAAACTATAAGTAGGTGTATACTATAAACATTTACGTACCTATTCGTCTCGTGATTATTCAGGAAGAAAACTTGATTCGGCTTGTTTTAAATCCTCAGCGCAGCTAGTAAGTAGACTAGGTAGGTATAGGTACAAGCAACACGCGAGAGCGCGGGGCGAGACAAGGCGCTTCAGACCAAAGCACATTCTAGCAATCTATTGGGGGTCTACTTTGAAATTCGAATGTCGAAGTATGCATCGACCTATTCCTGTCATATTCTTTTATCGTAATGAAATTAAAGAGACAGAGCTCATAAAGTTCAAGTACTATTCTAAATTTGTATAGAACCTCACCCACACTATGAAATGTCAGTGCTCGACTTTAAAATTAAAAAAAACTTTGACTCAAAAATCGGATTTTGCTCACCGATTTAACGCAGAAAAATATGCGTGTTTGAGCTGCCGAGGTGAAAAATATCTTCTGAGACAATACACAGAAGCTAAAATATGTTTAAACTAATTTTCAGTTGTAAAATGTGACTGACTTATAAGACAGTCTCGTGACTTCAATCCAATCCATACATTTGCACTCACTGTTTATGCATATTTTAGGAAAGGCACTCGGAAAGAGAGTCGAATTTTAATGACGTTCATCTATTTACGTTATTAACTGTGTGATTTAACATATATATAACTTGTAACTACGAATACCTACGTACATTGGCCTATAATATTCGTCAGAATATCAAAATTCTCTAGTTAGTACTTCCTGACAAAATCAGCAATATACTTATACTATTCGCCCGCATAGTAAGTGTAATTTTTGCGATAATTGTTGAATTATTCCACCGGCAACGGCCGGCCTACTACTAGGTACTTACTCCCCCTATGAATAACCCTTCGTCGTCATACACAAACTTTAAAATTTCCAAGTTTTTAAATGAACGTCTTCTCGGTACAACTCCTATTTTACCCCTTACGCCCCAAGTTTAAAAAAATATATTTTGGATAGATCTCCATATTATAAAAGAATCCCGATGTCTTGCTTTCATGTTTCTAGCCACATTTTATCATTAAAAATCACACATTACTAATGTAAACTTTCAACCCCCATCTTAACCCCTTCAAGGGATAAATTAGAAAAAATGCCCTTATGAATGTTTTTGACTGAACATTAGGAGCTTGTGACCGAAGTATAAAACGTCTAACTTTAAAAACGACATGTTTCCCATACAAACTTTAAACTCTTTTTTTACCCCCTTAGGGGATGAAATAGTATAATAACACTAAATCATATGTTTTTCTTTTTAGTAAGGAACTTTCATACAAAGATTCATGTCTATAATTTTCCAAATGAACGATTTCCATACAACGGTTCAACCCCTATTTCACCCCCTGAAGGGTTGAATTTCGAAATATCCTTTCTTAGTACACGTCCACGTAGTGTAAAGAATATGTGTTCCAAATTTCATGCTTATATATTTAGCGGTCTAGGCTGTGCGATGTCTGTCAATTGGTCAGTAACGCAAGAGTTTTATAATATGTATAGATTTAATGTAAGGAAAGGACCGATTTAAGATTTAAAGCCGAGTATGGCCTATGAAAGGCCACTTCAGCACTAAAATAAATGAATTTTAAGTTAGCCTAAGTATTTTCGCTGATATTTGACCAGTCATCTTAATGCTTACATGGTCTGTAATTAAATGGAAACCACTAATTGTTTTTTATATCTAACGAAAACAATCTAGCAAAAATATGAAGAAGAGAAGTTGAAAGAATTTCAGTCACTTATACTACGAATAACTAAGACAGAGAAGAAACTTGAAATGAAGGCTGCGGTCAACGAATAACTCCAAGTTATTTAATCGCGGTAATTAAATGCAGTTGAGTCATACAGGGTTTGGTGGAGGCGTGGCGGGGGTTATGTACGGCAGCCAGAATTATTGTAGGTACGCCTCTTTAAATTAATGGGAAAAAGACATGTTGCATAGTATCCAATAGGTATTTAGGGAGCACGGCTTTTCTGTTTTTTAGGATTTCGTGCCTCAAAAAAAAACGGAACCCTTATAGGATCACTTTGTTGTCCGTCTGTCTGTATGTCTGTCAAGACCCTTTATCTCGGGAATACGTGAAGGTATCGAGTTGAAATTAAAACCATATACTCAAATCTATAGCCCCTTGAAGCTGTGAAAAAAACAAACTTCTAAGTTAACGTAAAAAAAAGATACAGCCGTTTATGCCGCAACAAAACGTATATTTCGACACTCAAGGGAATCAAAATTTATAGGGTACTTTCCGTTGACCTAGAACTATGAAATTTCGGTTTAAAGAAATTTTATTGTCTAAAGAAATTACATATTTCACTTACAAGACAACTTGACAAAATTTGGCAAGTAATACCGTCTTATACTACTAGTACCGGGAAAAATCAGAAACTATACATTTGTAATTTTGTATGGAACCCTCGGTGGGCGAGTCCGACTCACACTTGTCCGGTTTTTTTATTAATAAAAAATTGAAGCATTGGAGTAGTACCTATTACAGGCTAATTGCCCACTGCCGCCTATACTATTAATTAAACGAGCAATGTTTGTATATATTTATTTTCACCTCACTAGCTCGGAAAGACCTTTTTAGGGTTCCGTAGCCAAAATGGCAAAAACGGAACCCTTATAGTTTCGTCATGTCCGTCTGTCCGTCTGTCCGTCTGTCCGTCTGTCCGTCTGTCCGTCTGTCCGTATGTCACAGGCATTTTACTCGAAAACTATAAGGTGTATTTGAATAAAATTTTGAGGATAGGTGTATTTTGTTAGCCGCTACATAGTTTTGTAATTAAAATGACAAAAAAAAAATTTTTTAGGGGTGCACTCCATACATAAAACAAAAAGTAAAAAAATTTTTTTTCATTGTGACCCCCCGTGTCGCACATCAATCGATAGGCCTTTCAAAATAAATATAAGGTTTCTTAGCATTGTTTTTGATTAAGTGAATAGGGTCGGAGATAATCGCCCCGAAAGTCACTAAAATTCTGTCCCCCCCCCTCTAATTTTTGAACGTTGTATTTTAAAAATATGGAAAAATTCATGGACATAGGGCTTATTAATTTCATTCACCGAAAATTGTTTTGAACAAGATCGGTTAAAAGGTTTTCGAGATATTGCTGAAAAACTGCCTTCCTCAAAGAAAAGGACGTAAGTGCCGTAAAATTTCTGTGACGATACGACCTTTTTAATAGGCACGGAACCCTTCGTTTTGCGTGGCCTGACACGCACTTGGCCGGTTTTTTATTCTTTAAAAACAGATAGCAAAACTGCATTTTATCCACATGTGTTTAAAGAATATTTGAAATCCGAACGTGTTATTAGTTACTTTTGTTGTCCGTCTTTCACGGCAAAACGGGGCGACGAATTGACGTGATTTTTTAAGTGGAGATAGTTGAAGGGATGAAGAGTGACAGGCTACTTTTTATCTCTTTCTAACCCCCCACTTCCCTAAAATGGCGGGTGGAAGTTTGTATGGAGCATTCCGCAATTTTCAAGGTAGAAAGCTAAAAATTGGTATGTGGACTATTTATGACTAACAAAAAAAATCGTGCATCATTTTTTTTGGAAGACTGCACCTAAACCTTAAAAGAGGGGGTGAAGTTTTATATGGGGGTCCAGATAGGTAGAGTCAATATGTAGAATCGATATGTAGAGTCCATATGTAGAGTCCATATGTAGAGTCCATATGTAGAGTCGATATGTAGAGTCGATATGTAGAGTCGATATGTAGAGTCGATATCTAGAGTCTATGTAGAGTCGATATGTAGAGTCTATGTAGAGTCGATATGTAGAGTCAATATGTAGAGTCGATATGTAGAGTCCATTTGTAGAGTCAATATGTAGAGTCGATATGTAGAGTCAATATGTAGAGTCGATATGTATAGTCGATATGTAGAGTCGATATGTAGAGTCGATATGTAGAGTCTATGCAGAGTGGATATGTAGAGTCTATGTAGAGTCGATATGTAGAGTCGATGTGTAGAGTCGATATGTAGAGTCGATATGTAGAGTCCATTTGTAGAGTCGATATGTAGAGTCGATATGTAGAGTCAATATGTAGAGTCGATATGTAGAGTCGATATTTAGAGCCTATGTAATATTTACTGCTGATTATACATATTTCAGTTGTTTTTCTTATGTAGTACTTTCCTCAGTTTAGTGAGGTGAAAAGATTTGTGTTACACACGGGTGCAAGTTATTTTGACGTCTCGTGTGTTGCAACACTCGCTTTGCTCAGGATTCTATTTTTGAACCACTCGCTACGCTCAGGATTCTATTTTCGAACCACTCGCTTCGCTCGTGGTTCAACCATAGAATCCATTCGCTAGCTCGTGGTTCAACCCTAGAATCCATTCGCTGGCTCGTGTTTCAATTCCACACTCGCGGTAAAAATATAACTTTGCACCCTTGTATAACAAATAACTATTGTAGTCAACTAATCACGTTCTCAAAAACGGCTCTGTCTAAAAAAACCGTTTTCCTTTTTTTCACCCGAGCAAAGTTTGGTCACCCAGGTAGGTACTGATTCTAAATTATGTAAACAAGTGACTTTAGCATTAAGCACGGAACATATCCAAAGAAATGGCACGGTATGGTTTCCACTAAAAACATAATGTCCATTTTCTCAAAACAATATGATTTAATTGCTACTTAACTGATGTGGGTACCTACAGTCGTGGCCAGATAATTAAGAACCCGATTATTTTTTTCCAAACAGTTGCATACTCGTACAGTTATGACTTTCAAATTTAATGATAATTTATGATGTGTTTGATTTATTTTGTTTCAGATTACATATGGGTGTAACCGTGTTTAAGCAGCATTTAATATAGTGCACATACAGCTTGTGCAAATTTTAGACTTTAAATAATACAGGCGATCAAATCAACACTTTTTATCAATTAATTACAGTATGAACTTGTAAAAACTGTCCATTTGACCATCCGTATTTTTTAAGCACAACTTTTACAGAAGCTTTATTAAACTAAATTAAATCTTATTTATACACAGATACCTCCATATAATCAGAAATCAAATTGGCAAAACATATTTTAAATCATCATTAAATTTGAAAAGTCATATTTGTATTCAGTTGTATGGGGAGAAATATCTTGTTGTTAATTATCTAGCCACGACTGTACGTATGGGTTGTAGGTACCTACAATAACGTTTGTCTCTAATTTATATTAACCCTTTAAGCCTTTCCGTATGAAACCTTTTGTCTTCAAGACTCCGCTCAGATTTCTTTTTAGTGAAATCCGATTCTTCAACGTCGCTCGTTCGAAGCGATTCTCTACTACGACTAATTTGAGCATTTGTTTCTCCCGAATTTGGGACCATTATGCCCTTATTTTGTCAACATACATGTTAATATATTAAATTGCGATATTCTGTATTATTTAGTTACTTCCATGAAACACGTTACGTAAGTAATTAACCACTCGATTTCCATTGAATTTTGCATGCAGGCAACATAATAATTATTAACATGTCGAGCGATATTCAACCTTTATGACGTGAGTCCGTTTCATTTCATAATACATAGTCTAATATAACAAAGGAGACATAAGGTACATGTAAGGATATATAAATGTAAAATATATCAATTGTTTCCATGCGCTGGCTTGCATGATCTTGATATTATTAGTGAATTTGTTATACATTTGTAGATTATATTATATTTTCGATAGCACTATGAAACACAAGCTCAAATTTGTAAAATAGAAAAATAAAATTGTACACAATAGATGTCACAGTGTTTTGTTGAGACTGATTATTGAAATAGGTAATGTATATGTTTTGTTTTATGGAATCTTACATGTCAGCACAGTCGCACCAATTGGCTTCCTTCTTTAAAAAAATATGAGTTTTCGGTTTATTTTCTGACAGAATCAAATGTTTGTATGGGACTAACTACAATTAGAGCATATAAAAAGATAAACATGATGAACATCAAAGACGGCTCTCTGACGACAGCCGAAATGGCTCATGTTTAATTGACAGTATATTGTGACGTCACAATATGCTATTTGTACCTTCTAACCATTGTATGGAAAATCAAGTAAATTGCTGTTTAGCTCGGGAAATACTGCGTATAGTTTCATACTTATCTTACTTTTTTTTTATTCATTTCGTAGGGATCTGAACGAACGAAGTACATGTACCTATCGCTAATTTTCGTGACGTAGTGGAACGAATTAAATTTCACCAACGAAAGTTCTTAACAACGTGTAATTCTTTTGAAAAACACTCAAATATCATTTGATACTTAACAGTCGCTGTTCAGCGAAGGAAAACTTCGCTCGATGTTTTGAGGTAATTAAGACGAATGTAAACCTTGTGAAGTGTTTCTGGTTACATTTAGACATTACCTGTTTTGTATTTTGTACAGTAAAAATTTCAAATGGAGCTTTACCTATTGTTGTTGTATTATTTAACAAAGGCTGATACCTCCTTCTGATTACCCCCTGATATAACTTTTTGGGGCAATAATTGGGAAGCACGTTGCAAAAAATCAGAAAATAATCATCCTCCTCGGGTTTTCCCGGTTGCACAGTCAGCATCATAAGTACTACGCATTTGAAGACGTCAAAAGCTCTTATTCCCTTTTAATAACGACGTTTGACGTCTTCGTTTGCGTAGCTACTTTTGACGCTGACTGTAAGTACCCTAAAGAAACCCGAGGTCCGTTTTGGCACCTAATCCTAACATTGGAAATAATATTGCTACACCAGCAGGTCGATCACGTAACAAATTTTACGTACGTCAGATTATCTAAATGTCACTTTTTGTATGAGAAAAATTACGTGTTTACCCCTCGGGAGTCCCCAGTACTCAGTGGGAGAACCTGCACACTGCCACAAACATGACATTTAAGTAGAACAGTATTGTAGTCAGCAAGTGCGCCCAGTAAGGGGATCTTTACTGATTTAAGTCAGAATAATTATTTTGAGAAGTCTAGTATATTTAATGGTTTCTTATGAATATATTTTTCTACAGTCACTGTTTCCTCATGTGTTAATAATTCCTACTGTCGAAAATGTTTATTGGCCTTCGAAATATTCCAGTCATAACGTTGTTTATGGTTGTTCCCTGCGTCCATTTCCATCATAATTGTATACTTCCCTTCCGGCCCATAAAATCATGATTTCGCGCGATATGAGAACCGATTGATCTACGGCACTCAAATCTACAAAATAAATCTTAATCTATTGCCGATTCTAGTTATAGTAGTTAAACAAGAATATCCAAGAACGTTACTGATTCTCCTACGTTCACGAAATATTAAGGTATATGGAGGTGCCACCAATAGTAGGTATGCGTATGCCCTTACGCGTATCTATTGGATAAATAAGTAGAAGCTTTACAGTCAGTTCCCTGCGATATAATATAACTAGCTATATGTATGTCGATGAACAGTCATGCCACGGCGTACAGGAAAGTAAACAGTGTAGGTCTTTTAGTTATTTTTTCGACCCGTCACCAATGACTGCTCCATCGGGCCAGGTATATAGGTGGATCGTTCTTCTTTTTTACCGACAATGATCCGAGGTTTTTCTGTTTTTTTGGTTTTTGAACTATCGAAAATTGTGGTTTTGAAGTGGGATTTAAAAAAAAAATGCATAGGTTTCTTCATTAGAACTAATTAAAGTTTCCTTTCTGGCCAATATAAATATTTATTTACGGTTGGTTTCTAAAAAAAAACATGTGACAAAGTGGACTCTTTCAGTGGGGACAACATTTTGGTTTACCACTCTGTCACGGCATTCTACGAAAAAAAAAAACATTAAAAAAAATGCTAGTTAGAGAAAGTGAAATATTAAACATCACTAATTAATAAAATAATATGGACGTTCATTCGAACATTATAAAACCGTAAACATCATTACTCAAATGAGATGCCGTAATAAGACGAGGGACAGGCTATTGTCGGTCGAAAAGAAGAACGACCCAGGTATACCTGCCGCGAAAAATTTGCTTGTAGTGCGTCAAAGCGTGCCAAGTGATTACACAAGAGCAATGAAGATTGGTGCATTAAACATACAAAGTCCTTTCAAACAGCAAATTGAGTACCATTTGAAAGGGGTATTTTTTATATTGGGTCTAATTATGTTAATATTACGCGTTGGGTTAAGATCATAGAGACCAATGTGAAAATCAGCGCTGGGTTGTATGCCTAGCATATGCTGAGACCAGTTATTTTTATTTTTGTTAACCAATGTTGTTTGATTTGATTTAATTATAAGCATTGTATGTATTAATAATTTCTCTCGAATATAAATGATCAAATAAATTACGTCGTTTTGATAGCGAGAGAGTTGCTAACTTTGACAAACCAATTATGTATGCTCTAAGCTCTCAACTAACCGAGCTATCGGAACGGTCTGGTCAACGAATTTTTCAACCAGTTCCCTCATACAACTTACTTATTTATAATTTCACGTTCGCAGCCGTTACTGCTTAAAATAAAATCTATATTTATGAAGTTGAACATTTTGTATGCAAACTTGTTATTTACGTTTGAAACCATAATTTTACCAAACTTCTCGCGCTTTGCACGTTACGCGTTATCTAAGACTTTGTGACTTTACCTTCACCGTAGTTCTGGTAAAGATTTATATTTTCACCCCTGACTCGATCGGCATTGAGCGAACGAAGCTGAGGTATCGTAAGAGCTTTACATAAAAAAGGTCGAATAAAAACTTCCAAACAAATAACTTAGTTCCGTGCTTCGTATGCAAAGTATCTTGTCGTTCCAGAATACTTACAAAAATAATAAAACAATATAACCTCGCCAAGGGTACAACAGTGCTGACTAGGGAACAATTAACGGTTACCGGGGAAGATTTTCTTTGAAAATAACAACATTTTATAAATGAATTACATCTTATAATAAGAAGATTTTAAGTAACGATAAATGTAACATTTAGGACCTTTTTGTAATGATTTAGATATATCTTTATAATGGCTGGGTGAGTAGGTACAGTCGGCCCATGAAAATGATGAGCGCTTCAGTAGTTTGTCAAATTAAACCACAATAAGGCAGAGCGCGCGCGTGATAATTAGGTTGTCAACCATTTAAAATTAGAACACACTGTTATGACATTTACGCAAGAGAGTGTGGACTTGTCATTGCATATCTCATTGCACCTCTGTTCTGCGATGTCGACAGACTGTTATTATAACTAAATTAGAAAATTTGAATTAAAATTGACGACACAATGTCAAACTTGACAGCTACAAATAAGTACATAATTTAATTTCGACGATTAAACCATGCAACCTTGTGTCGTGGTTAGTAATTGTTTGCTTTCTAATACACTCAAGAGCAAAAGTTTCGGGTACAGTTTGTACTGTTTTTTTTTGTATTTGTTGTTATACATCATCTGTGAAAATTTAAGTCACCATCTTTACGCCCGCATCACACTGGCGCGGCCTGCGGTGGCGGTACATAGTAAATTTGACAGCTTTACTTTGACCGCCTCGGCCAGGCCGCGCCAGTCTTTGAGAGGCCTTAAACAAAACGACCGATCTCAATAATATTGTATCTATTGGATGAAAGTAGGATAGAAACTGACTATGGTTCAGTGTTGCCACATAACAAAAAAGTTGTCAGTCCTTATTTTCAACGGTTAAACGTAACGGGTAGCCGGTTCCTTAAGAAAAAAGGGTCGATTACTGTTACGTCGAAAATTAAAACAACATGCGGAGACAGGGCAGAAAAGAACCGTGACGTCTCCGGATAATATCATTAACTTTGGAAATAAATACTCACAGTCTCCCAAATTGCATGATATCTCGAAAATTGTATTGCCTTCTTGATTGTAACTACAATTTCAGTACCTTCCGTTTCAGATATTATCTAAGCGTCTTCTATATCTATAAATAAATAATTACCTACCTATTTGATATTTTTAGCTCGGACCAACGCCTCAATTTCTCACTGGTGGATTTGAAGTTTTACTAGCTTAAAGAAGAAGATCTCAAATACATAAATGACATTTCGGTGTCAACGTAATTTCTTTAATTTTTGTGCGACAAGGTTCTAAGTATGATTAACATTTTCATGGGCCGACTGTACCTACTAAACATCGTTATTCTAAAAAGTCATCTCGATTCACGCTGATAACATGATCCTGCAAAATACGTGCCAAAAGTCTGCTTGAGCCAGGCTAAGTACAAAAAGCTATAAATTAGGTAGCAATTAAAGTGCTGTTCGGACATTGACTGATATACGACCTTCTTGCTGCAGGCGCTTTTGCCCTGAGAATGATCGTACCGGAAAAAAACTCGGCCAAGCGCAAAACGGACGTTATTTAATGGGAGTTCCGTCAACGTAGGGTTAAAATGAACATACCAATTACTTTTTTCAACCTGGCACTGAAAGGCGAGCCGTACCGAATTGAAGCGAATTTACCAATCTCAATATCTAGGCGCGAACCTACTAGTCCTTTTCTCTATCGTGGATGACAAATTCAGATTGAACTAGATTTCTATTGTTAATCAATATTGATTTGGTTTTATAATTATGTGTACCTACCTACCTAAGTAGGTATACACCATGAATTTTAAATTCATCAACGAAGCATTGGATAAAATCAGGTATAACTACACTAAATATTATAGATCTCCTGGTATGCGGCGATAATATTCATCATCATCATCATATCAGCCCAAAGACGTCCACTGCTGGACATAGGCCTCCCCCAAAGAGTGCCACAATGACCGGTCCTGCGCCACCCGCATCCAGCGGACTCCAGCGACCTTTACCAGGTCATCCGTCCACCTTGTGGGGGGCCTACCCACGCTGCGGTGATAATATTAAATAGTTATAATTGGTTATACCTGTTACCAGCACTTTGTTACGAGTGGGTTTTTTTTCCCATCTTTTACCAGCGGAAACTAATGGGACTAATACTAAACTAATAATAAACTAAATAGTAAGTGATGGTAACTACTGGTTTTTTATCCAGTAGTTACCACCGAGCACTCTTCTTCTTCTTCTCATGTCGATGGTTTCAGACTGTGCGGGACAAGAACGTGGCGAAGCTTATCGCCCTGTCTGTCGCATCTCGAAGGTCTTGCTTGGAGCAGGCGTGCGGGCACGCTGGGTGCTCCATTGCTTGGAGAACCGTCCCACAGCGAGTACTCTAGTGGTAAAAAAATCCCAGCTGTTACCGCTGGTAACAAATTGGTTGTAACATATGGGAATTGCCAGGTGCCCAAGTTGAACGCCGGGCTCCTTTAGGATGCAACCGTGAAACACGTTAGTAAGAATGATGAATGATTTCTCAATTATTTGTAATGAAAGGTAAATACAATTTATTGCCTGCAATTACATAGCACAATCTTCTAAAGTTATATACTCAATATCTGATTTAAAATTTATGTACGTACTTATATCACGATCTATACCTATGGAATTAAAACTTTGAATCATTTACCTGATAATATTAAGTCGCAAGATGGGACCTAATTAAAAAAAGCTCAAAAATTGCTATTTATTAAATGTTTTCATAATTTAATTTAATATTTTAGATATTTAGATTGAATAAGAATGTTTAGAATGTTGAATGTTGTAATTTACTAAGTATTGTACAGTCGTCGGGCGTACACTCGAGTTCTCCAATACCTATACAAACAGACTACCTTTCAAAAATATCTATACTCAGTCTTTATTGTTACTGACATAAGACGCATGTGTAGATATTTTTGAAAGGTAGTCTGCATAGATATTGGAGAACTTTACTGTACGCCCGAAATGGGCAAACTGTTGGACTTTCTGATACCCTGAACTTCTTCGGTAGAGGTACCTACACCCTTCTTATGACACTGCATTGACTCTTATTTCGAGTCAGGTTCAAAGTGATAAACCCATGTCTCATCTCCAGTCACAATTACTACTATGTGGGTAGGGTTGTCACCTCATAGGTTCAAAAAGTGCGTCGACGCATCAACTCGTTGTTGCATCTGCAACGGTTTATGCATTCGCGGTACCTTTGCACTCACTTTCGTCAGATGGTCATGTAAGATCCTCAATATGTTTGTGTCTGATACACCAACTAATGCAGCAAATTGTTTATTTTTAAGACGAGCGTCTTTTTGTACGAGTTTTTCAACTTTTTGTACGATATCCGATGATGTGAATTCGATCGGCCTTCCTGGGCGAGGGTCATCTTCAATTCTGACTCGCTGCCATGTTTGAAGAGCACTGGGCTGCCATTTCATTCATTATACGTTGCGGAGGTTTTCTTTGCTTAGATATGAATTTTATAATGGCACGATATTGAATTTGCTCCAAAATCGCACGCTTATTCCGAAACAATTCGTTTCAAAGGTAATATCGTAAAAACAAACGATGATTTTGGCTTGACAAGTGTTTTTTTTTTTCTAAAGAGTTCTCATACAATAAAAGGTTCCGTAACATTTTACCACCTTTTGCTTAGTTCCACGAATTTTGTACCCCCCTCGTACATTTTGTTTTTTCCTTTAAAATTCCGTAAATACTTTTCCTTTGGTTTTAGACATTAAATTTTAAACATTGTATTAGGGAATCCCGAAATCGAACCTGAACGGTCGCGGCGAAGCGGACACGTCCCCAGTGGAATTTATCGGTCACATTACCAAACTGTAAAATTAGCTTTTTTATAATTTGCGCCCTGAATACAAAATGCTGTTAATGAAATTCATCGTCCTCAAGCCATCCTTTTCCTTTAATATAAATCGAGTCCCTCTACATAAAAAGGAAATTATTTTTTCGTTGAGCGATAATAGACAATTTTTCTGAAGGTTACGAGTAGGTGTACGAAGTTAAGTGCGGTAGAATATCTCTAAACTAAAAAAAAACTTATTGATTACGTAGAAAATATAATTCAGTAAATAAGATTAATAATAGCTGTCAAATTTACTATTTACCGCCACCGCAGGCCGCGCCAGTGTGATTCAGGGAATTAAGCCTCTCACAGACTGCAGGCTTTATGCACTTTTGCAGGCAGGCACTTTGCAGTTGTAATAAAATTCAAACCTAACTTAAATGCGTTTAGATTTCAATCCCAGTTAATCTGTAATTAATTTTAATTACAATAAATATTTAATATTTTGATTGATTTTTTAATTTTAAATTTTAATATGCATGTCTATTGAAAGTATTGAAACTTTAATTGTTGAGACATTTAACTGTCAACTAATTTTGGTTTTTAATTGTTAAGCTATGTATATCCAGTATAAAGTGAGCTCTATGATTAAAGTCCGTGGCTGTACCTAGGTACCCACTTTAAAAAAAAAATTGGGTGGGAACTTGTTAGGTTTTTAACATACTAGCTGTTAAAATATAATGAAAACGGGTCACTCAGGTATGACTATACATACGTATTTGTATAAACATGTCGAGCGATATTCGAAAATCGAAGCAAGTACTCACTTGATGTTTTGTTGAATGAATACCCGCAAATTAAACAATTCAAACATGAACAATATCACAAGTTTAATGCTTTCAAGGTATTGCGGTGGAGGAGTTTTCATAAGATAAAGTTGACAGTACATGCAAAGAGAGACTCGCTGTAATAAATTCTATAAAGACGTCTGCTAAAGTGAGCACAAGTCGTTCTAGTCCGTCATATGCAGTCCTTACGAGCTCATTTAAACTTTACAACACAGTTCACGCGATCAGACCCTAACGTTGAAAGCGAACTACCTGTCTGAATAGGATTTTAAATTAGGTTCACTTGAGGGAAGAACGAGTCCAACACGCCCTTATTTTCAGAGACATAAGGCGCTTCTTTGTTCCTGTCAAAAAGAAATGGATCGTAAGTAGATAGAGTAGCAGCAGAGAAACAATTGAATTCAATTTTTTTCCATTGTAGCCCGGCTAGCCGGCCAGGAAGGAATTAAAACAAATAGTTTATATACAATAAAATATAATAATAAAAGAAAGTAGAAATATGTACAGAATGGGTAATATGTTCAGTCAGTACGGAGCATTCACTAGTTTATGGTCACTGGCCTGAATTGTAGAGACGTCCGTAGTCAGCAAGGTGATAGCCGCACCTTCAGGTAGCTGCGAGGCAGCGGCGCAGACGAAAGTATAGTCGGCTGTCGAACAGCAATCAGTAGCTCGGTTTGGAGATTATCCAGGCATAAAGGGCTGCATAAGCAGCAGCCCTTGTATGTATGAACTATGTAATTATAATATTTACAAGCAGATGAAATATAGAAAACTGTACATAATAGAAATTATGAAGGTTTATGTTAAATATTACACATAAAATAGACTTTTTAAAGCGGATCCGTAAGCTAGTCCAGAATTCTCCAAGGAAAAAAAAAAACACGGTCGTGAAAAACTATGTTTTTCTTTATCACCGGCCAGTGCGCGAGCGGGCGCACGGTGAAGGTTTTGCCGTGTTACACCATTTTGCATTGCCAAATTAAAAAATAAGCATTATCATTGTATAACGTTTAAGACAGCTCTGGGTTACACTTTTCATCAAATAATTTTTTGAAGTTAGAAAATCTCATTCATATTATTTATATGAAAAGAAGAGCATGCGCAGGCTATTTGTGGTTTTCAGTTTCATTTTGATAACCACATATATTCGAAACGAGATTTCACCCAGTATGTAAGATTGTGATTTCGACATTTTCTTATGGAATTATTCTATTTCTCTACTTACTGCCACAAAGTGCTGGAATAACATACCGCCGCCTAAGAGAAAATCAACATCAATTGCCTCTTTTAAAGATAAATACAAAAAGTAGGTATATTTTGTTTTGCAGAAATCTAGTATCAGAAATGTAATATGCCTAAATTGAAGAATCACTTTGACTTTGACTTTGAATTGTTCGTCACCAGTTTCACAAAAATTCCCACTGTGTCTTTCAGCGCATTAGGATTCAATAGTTAGTTAATAATTAATGTAACCCAACTGAATTAGTATATGCATAATATGTCTGTTTTGATCTCGTATATTTTAATGTAGTTTATATTTAAAAATCATTCTTAGTGCTCATTTATTGACAAAAATAGTATGTACCTTTAACCTAGTATAACTTATATAAACGTTGAATAAAATTCTGACTGTTATGATTTCTTGTTCTTCGAAGTAAAAAAAATTGCCTAATGTAAGAAAAGGGAACGAATGCACTGACGAAGCGTTAATCGTTGATAAGTTTTTTGGCCTAGTGAAAGATTTGCCAAATGATAGATATCCCAAAAGTTTTAAGTCATTATAATAATCTACTATAAAATAATTCTACAAAATGAAACGTTATCACACAAAATATGGCCAATAGTTAGTTGTCAAAGGGAATCGTCGGCGAAAAGTTGGTTGGCAATAAGTGGCAAGTGAAATTCGGACAAGAATAGTTCGGAGAAAATAATGCGGTGTCCATTTAGAAAATAACTTACCTATGGTAAATAGAAAGTTTATTCACAAAACTATTTTTAGATATTAGGAGAAAGTTATTGTGAACCAAGATATCTCAGTGCTCGACACTGTCCCTGTAAGCTTATCGTTAATTCAAGGTTTATATTTAAATATCATATTTTCCCCAAATAAAGTACCTACAAATCTGCACATTCTTTAATTCACATGACAGCTAGAGCCATCTAGCGGCACTTTCCGAGTATGTACAGAGGTGGTTGAAGCGGGCCGAGCCGACTAACTCTTATCAGGCTGAAGAATATTCGCGTGGGTCAAGCTTTCAGAGCTCGTCGCTAGATGGCGTGGTTTCCTAGTACAGTGTAATGTTAATGTGTAATATTAAAAATTGTGGTTACGTACGAGTAATAAGCCGTTATAGCCTATACTTGTCCTCAAGCAAAGTGACGACTAAGGGCATAAAACCATAGGCTCACGTTAGTCTCTTTTGCATTGTCTTTGTTTATGGCCTCAGTCGTTACTTTGGTTGAGGGTAAGCATAGTGATGCCGTTTTGGCACCCAATTCACCGCGTTCATATTTTAGCGCCGTCGAGTTTTACTGTTTAACAACTTTAACATGCGCGCACATTGGTGTGCTTGTTAAATAGTGAAACTCTGTGATTGGCTGATAATGTGAAAAAATAATAATTTGGTCATAATGAGTTAATAACGATTTACTGTCATTCAGCATGGAAAATTGCCAACTCGAAATTATTGGTCAAATCTGAATAATGTCAACTTGAAAATCCTTGACATGGAAAATTATCCAGCCTGAATAATGCTAAAATTTAATTACGTCCTGTAACCAAATGGGCATACTCGCTAACGGATTTCTGAATGTTTATAGTAGCAGATTATATAACTGATGTAAGGAGAAGAGGGAAGACGAACTCTTATTTCATACCCAATGGTGGAAAATCGACCTATTAATTAAAGGCAAGAAATAAATAATTTAAATAGTCAATATCAGAAACCAATTACATTGAATATTAATGTACGAGTTAACTCTACACGACACGATGATAGTGGATAGAAGCGTTCATGAGTGTGCAATATAATAATAGCTTATCATGTGGGTATTTGATCGTATTCAATACCCACAATCTCAGTGTTTTTTTTTTACCACGACGATGGTAAACAATAATTTGGCCTTTCTGAACGTAAGCAGATACTATAGGGATGCTTGCGCCTCTAGAAACAAAGGATGAATTACTTTATAAAAATATATAGCGAGCAAGTTGGGTTGTCTCCTTTTTTAAGGGCTGCCTCGAACCAAGAAATCAACGTTGATCTGCATTTTATAACAAATTTGACTAGCAGTCAATTAAATCCAGTGATCAGTACCGTACCCGTACTTACCTACTTCTATTATTATGTAAGGAATGTAACGTTCATTAAGTGGTCTTTTAAAATACCTTAATTGTTCTCACGCACGCAAATTTATTTTGTGTTGCCTTTAATAATAGCTTCCGGCTATACACCCAATCGCTCTCATTATGCTAAGATACCGAATACTTTGCCATAACTTAGCCTTGAACCTTTGTTTCGAACCTTTCTGCATTTAATAAGATTAAGAGATACCTACGAATAAGTAGGCACGTTTAGCCACGTTTATGCGGCACGATATAAGTGCCGCCAGGACGTTCGACTCTCCATACAAACGTAGTTTGGTTCTCATTTTAAAACGGCATTCTTGTATAATATGATCAATACTGTCGGAAGACACCAAAATAGACTCGGACGTAACCCATAGAGTCAGTGCAGCGTGGCTAAGATGGAGAACTCTGTCAGGAGTACTTTGCGACAACAGTATACCAATCAAACTTAAGGGTAAAGTCTATAAAACAGCGGTTAGACCAGCCATGCTATATGGTTCCGAGTGTTGGGCAGCGAAAATGACTCACGAAAATAAACTGCACGCAAACGAAATGAAAATGTTGCGATGGTCGGCCGGCGTAACAAGGCTAGACAGGATACGCAACGAATACGTCAGAGGCTCCTTCAAAGTCGCACCCATAGGGAATAAGCTGGTGGAGAGACGAATGCGTTGGTTTGGCCATGTTATGAGAAGGGACGAAGAGTACCCAGTCAAAAAAGCCTTGGCTATCGCGGAAGAGAGAAGAGGAAGAGGGCGCCCGCTAGCTACGTGGTGGACAACCGTAGCCAAAGATCTGGAACGGGCACATAGCTGAAAACAGAGACAACCCAGGACAGGTGGTCCTGGCGCCTAACGACGACGAGAGCCGACCCCAAATGAAGGGATAAGGCAAGGAAGAAGAAGAAGAAGATTCTTGAATAATATGAAACTTTTTATACACAATGGGATCCTCCGTATCTAGTTCGGCAAATAGTTACTGTTGCTAGAAATTAAAACAGAAAAAATAAGCGAGTATAACGTTCTACTCGTATTATCAGATCTATAGTCATCATCATCATATCAGCCGATAGACGTCCACTGCTGGATATAGGCCTCCCCCAAAGAGTGCCACAATGACCGGTCCTGCGCCACCTTATGGGGGGCTTACCCACGCTGCGCCTTCCGGATCCGGATATCCGAAATATCCGGATATCCGCTAAATTTCAGATCCGGATCTGACAGGCTCCTGGAACCAGATTTTTCGGATACGAATTTGACAGCTCGAATTTGCGACAACCGAAATCTATTCAAAACGCGTTTATTACGCGTAATGTGTTTTCGATAGCCACTGGTAGTAGTGCTACTGGTTTAAACTTCAAAAGCAACAAATATTCTGTTTTTTTTTCTTTAATCAGGTATAGTTCGTTTTTTTTAGCATTAGAAAGAAAGATAAAGCACGAAGCACGAGATCTTTTATATAAGACACTTTATGCCACACAACTGTCAAAGTATCTCAAACAGCTATTAAAAAAGACTTACATTATTGCTGTCGACCCTAAAATGATAGAAGTGTTTTCATTATTTATATCTAAATAAAACTTACAACAATATATTTATTTTGAATGTATTTATTTTTTGACTCTGTTAATTTAAATTCTGTTATTCAGTTCTGGAAAGGTTGCATAATAAAAAACCTAAAGAAGAAGAGGTTTGAAACGATCGGTTCGTTTTTCGCTGTCGACATTGTCAAAATTGTCAATCGTATCACGTTCTTTTTCTTGTTGCCTTGGTAATCAACAAATTGTTGAATTCAGATTACGAGATTATTATTACGAGTATCTATTTTTTAATTAATATTAAGAGTTTATTTTTCGCTGTGTGTGGGTGGCGTGCGGACTGCGATGGACCAACCAGAGGCAGGCCCAAGTGGCTTGCAAAAAAGACCGACTCGTTCTCCCCCGAACGTTTTGCCTTCACCAAAAGCAAAGAGACAGAAACAGATTCCATTAATAACAAATGAGAAACGTATGGTGGTCAACATTTACAAGTTGGTGTGTGAACTTTGCAGCAAGGATGAATTTATTACATAGAAAAAAAACAAAATAACTAATATAGGCCTGTTAAGTTCTCGTTCTGTTAAGGACTTCGTAACATCTAATATTTGTCGCAAGCAGAAAAGGTTGACGACGACTGCATCTTTGTTTACCTTATTTCTAATCCTTAAAAAACGGACTATAGTAGGCTGATCAGTTTTATGGCACAAGGCAATTCAAATTGGTTCGTCACAAGATAACTCCATTTATTAATTCAACCTTATTTCAAAGTTCTTCTAGAAAACTTGGCAGATTTTATAGGGGCTGAGCCAGTAGTTGTGAGATCGCGGACAGACCTTCATACCTAGCATGATCGACGAACATACACATTTCAGATCTTTGTTAGTACAGTCGACGTCAAAAATACGTGGAATAAGGTGCAAACATGTAAATATAGCTTCGACCGTACCAAACAGAGTTCAATTAATGAGTTAATTACCCTACACTGTATTGCACGAGACTGCGACGGTGTTCCGGTCATCGTAAATTAAAATGAAAGTTATGGCTGAACACGCGAGCCATGGCCTTTCGTGTCCTGCTTTGAACATTGAACACTTTATATGTTTGGCTTTACGGGTGAAAGGTAGGTACTGAAACAACACGCTTTCCTAACTATTTCACCTGAATGGTTGCTTAGGTCAAAGGTTATCAAAGTAAACATTTAGGTTAGATTAACTCAACCCTTATGTATTTACTTGGTTGTTTTCTTGCTTCTTTAATAAAGTGTAAAAAGTAGGTACCTACACGTGTATTCATCTTTGCTTCTATTTTTCAAAGTTGAAAATATCAATAACAAAATGCAATATTGCTCTAGTTATAGTATAGTAAGCCATACTAACAAACTATGGATTTTATATGGTCCGAAATAAACAATTTTTATTTATTTATTTATACCTACAGATTTTATTCGTAATTCGTTTTAATATCAAAATAAATTAAGATTTCAGTTTTTAATATATTTTCGAACAGCTGTATCGTAATTGATTCTAAAATAATATGTACGAAGTAAAATATCAAACACAATATTGTAAGTTTAATCATAAACAGACTGAATTAAGTATTCTCATTTACGTTCGGTACAATGAACTTTTCGTATTCCATTAGGTAGGGAAAAAAGGTACACTATACATGAACAATCAATTAAATGAAAAAGTTTATTAGTAAATACTTACCCTTCTAAAACGATGAGATATGTTTTACACGTTATTATAATTATAACACTATAATTATTTATTTATTTAAACTTTATTGCACAATGCAAGAAAAAGTACAAATGGTAGGCTTAATGCCATTAGACCAAATTATAATGATTTACATCATGTACAAAAAAGTTATGTACAATTTACAAAAAGTATAATCCTTAAAAGTTTTCGCATTTTTCCGTGCCCATCGATTGTCATGAAAGACTAGTCACAGCGTTCGCAGTCAAAGTAATAAATTATGCTTTCAAATAGGGTTTAATACCTTACATTACCTTATACTTAACAGGGCTAAAGTAAACAAGTGAAATCAAAAACATTTTTCAAAAAACCCACGTGCTTTTTTTGAACGGACACAGTCGTAGGAAAAAGCTTAGGTAGGCACATATATATTTATAAATGTAAAGTATCTTTTAATATTAGTCTAAATACGACATTTAGTTTGTAGCACGCAAGCTAACGAAGTTTTTTCTTTGTGTAAAAATTGTGTAATTTGGTGAACAAAAGCTATTCGAGGGTAAAAGTGCTTATTATGTATGTAGTTAGTAATGGTTCATTTATCGTGCAACTGATCTAATGTATCTATACTCAATGCATGCATGTTTTTAAAGTTGTAGATGATTAAAGCTAATTTTTTATTCGGACTTTATATGCTTGCGAGATTTTTTATCGTCTACCAATTCAACTTTTTGATGTTTAAAGTAGGTAGGTATTAAGCCACTACGAAATCACATCGAAGGGGCAATATTACGAAATAACGTCCATTGTGTTTTTATTAACCAAAAAAATGTTGTAATTGTGATCTACTAAATCACGTTACCAATAATTAATCTACCATCCCAGTAAAGTACGCTTATTTTACTAGAAACTTTGGTCTGTTCAGTTTTCAATGATGTCTCTTTGCAACGATTTATTAGAAGACAGTGCAGTCCCTCATCGTAAAGTAACAATCTGTAGTTAATCCTTCTGTACACTGAATGCATGTATGCCCTTGCCCTCTGAATGCAGTCTCCACCAGCGCTCTATTAGTTATAGACTGCGGCACGTGCCGGTTGATCTATTTGCTTTCACAATTCGCATGCCTGTTATATTAATTTGTTATGAGCATTCGAACGGACACCTAAATGTCGGTCCAGACGCAACGACAATTGCAAGTTGCAACGCGCTTTAGATTTTTCATGCAACAAACGCTCTGCGCAGCCAAATCGGATCACAGTCATGTGGACGGGGCGCTATGTTACGCTACACAGCGCGTCGCAACGACTTTATAGCGTTACGTCTTGGTCCACACTTACACGGTACCTATTCAGTGTCTGCAAGCCGCAACACATTGAAACCACACCATGCGAAGAGTCTAGCCAGATGAACCTCTTGTAATTGTTTGTGGCTGGCAACGCGCCAAAACCAACAGTTATAGATTAAGCCTTCGCGATTCAATGGCAATGTCGGCAATTTGGGCGCCGCTAGGCTGCTTGAATATTGGGTACACACATGCTATGTGCACCTTGTATTTGCTACGTGCACGTCAGATATCGTCAGGAGATGAGTGGAGGCGTTGTTATAGGTTCCCCTCAGTTAGCCCTAATAATTTCATACCTAATTTCAGTATGTAGGGCTATGTTGTGAAAATCACAAACCCAAACGTCTAAAATCACAAACCCAAATTTTATTTTTTCCTAATTATTCATTAGCCCTAATGTCCTATGCCTAATAATGACTATAAATACCTTATTATCTATGTCTCTAAAATCACAAACCCGAATCTTCATTTTGCCTAACTATTTTAGACCTAATGCCAGTATCCTGAATTTTCATAATGTCTAATGTCTCATGACCGAATTCTCAGTAATACTAATTTAATAAAACGGATTTTTTTTCTTTTTTCGTATAAAGTCGGTTCTGGCGCTTCGCTCGCTCGGTTCGCGCGCTGTAGGGTCACAGTTCTTTCTAACCGTTCCGTCGTACCTACACCGACCTGCCTTAGTAGAATACGAGTAGGTAGGTAATGCGATGTCAAAAGGTATTTTTGATTCTAGCAAGTTTTTAAAATGTTTCAGTGGCGGCGAAGATTAAGGTTCTTCCTTGTAAGATCAAACTATTTAGCCCTAAATATTTAATTTAACCTAATGCATTTTTTTCTTAAATAGTAAACATTTTAGGATTACTATTTATTTATTTATTTATTTATTAAAAACATGTTAACATGACATTACAGTAAAAAAACCAATGCGTCATGGAACGAAACTAAACAAAACTTGGTACACTATTTTGGCGACGAAACGGCGTGGCCCCGTTGCATCGTCATCTCAGGTGTAGGCATCGTCACTATATATAACAAACCTAACGTAATGACTTCTATCCGATGATATAACCATTCATTTCTGAGGCGCAGTCAATTCGCCCGCCCTCCGTCCGGGCTCCCGCTAGAAACTCCACTTCGTCAGCCCTTTGTCTCACAGGCACACTCACGCTCGACTCAGGACCTCCTTCGCGAGCTCCTGGCTCCGCAGGCTCTTATATATGAGTACACTCTAGGGGTAGGACAGGCCACGTGGAAGTGAAATGCTCTGATTCGGTTTTTGTCACCTTATTGACTTTCTGACTGAATTGACCATCTGTCAGGGCATTCTCCCTTGTTAGACCTAACTACTTAAGCCCTAAATGCTTCTTTTGACCTAGTGTTTCATTCATTAGACCTCATTCATTTTTTTATATAGTAAAGTTTTTAGGATTATTGCAAAAGAAACCTAACCTAATGACTTGTATCTATTTGATGATATTCGAAGGAAACCCGAAAAGTTATCTGTTTCGAAGAAAAGTGCATTAGTCTAGTGAAACATTAGAGCAAAAGTTAATAGGTCAAGTAACAGGATAGGTTAGGTTAGAAAATATTTCAATCAGTTCCTTCTCCCTAAGGCGTTGTAAGAAGGAACTGATCCCTTGTGTGCCTTACAGCCACAACTTCTATACGTATAGCGTGCGCCGTATAATCTCGAATTACAATCAAAATTGTTTTTTTTATTAAATTGTCCAATGGTTTCATACACTTACGTCTAGTTTTGAATGCTTGGACCAATTCAGAAGTATGTGGTATTCTTTTAAAAATGATTCTAATCGTGGGTGCATACGCTGCGCACATACAATACGCTTAGGGTCCGGTCTAATAACATATTCAGGATGCTGATGAAACTGCCGCGACGCTGTAACGCGTCGGGTATGTTCAGAGGCGCACACTAATGGCCTCCACGCCATCGAAGAAAGAGAGTTGCGTTTCTGTTGAGCAGAGTGCGCGGTAGTTCTAACACCATCGTGAATATGTTTGCTGAGCGCTTGGGCTGCCCGATGACAAAACACTGGGTAAAAATCATCACTGGCCAAACAAAGTAATGATATTCATTTACCAAGTGTCGCAAATATAAATACAATACAATACAAATACTCTTTATTGCACACCTCACACAAACAACTCGGTTACAGAGAGAAACAATCCCACCAAAAACATAAATGTAAAAAAGGAGAGCCAAGTTCAATACAAAAATTATGCTTGGCCGCAAAAAGAATAGAGATCTAAATAAGTGCCAAGTTATGCAAAATCCAAATATGTATTTATAGGAACAAAATAACATTATGAACAAGTAAGTATTAAACTCTATTTCTTTGCTTTATTGGATACCTATAACAATTGCTGTTATTTAAAAAAACCGGCCAAGTGCGTGTCGGACCACGCAAAACGAAGGGTTCCGTGCCTATTAAAAAGGTCGTATCGTCATAGAAATCTTACGGCACTTAAGTCCTTTTCTTTGAGGAAGGCAGTTTTTCAGCAATATCTCGGAAACCTTTCATCCGATCTTGTTCAAAACAATTTTCGGTGAATGATCTTAATAAGCGCTGTGTCCATGATTTTTTTCATATTTTTAAAATACACCGTTCAAAAATTAGAGGGGGGGGGACAGAATTTTAGTGACTTTCGGGGCGATTATCTCTGACTTTATTCACTTAATCAAAAAAATTCCCGAGAAACCTTATATTTATTTTGAAAGGCCTATCGATTCATGTGCCACACGTGGGCTCACGATGAAATTTTTTTTTTTGACTTTTAGTTTTATGTATGGAGTACACCCCTAAAAAAATTTTTTTTAGTAATTTCAATTACAAAACTTTGTAGCGGCTAACAAAATACACCTGTCCTCAAAATTTTATTCAAATACACCTTATAGTTTTTGAGTAAAATGCCTGTGACATACGGACAGACGGACAGACGGACAGACGGACAGACGGACAGACGGACATGACGAAACTATAAGGGTTCCGTTTTTGCCATTTTGGCTACGGAACCCTAAAAATGTGAGATCTTAAAGTAGGTTAGATTTGACTTGACCATGCTGCTGCTTAATAATGTTACCATATGGAATCGTTTTTTTAGGGTTCCGTAGCCAAAATGGCAAAAACGGAACCCTTATAGTTTCGTCATGTCCGTCTGTCCGTCTGTCCGTCTGTCCGTCTGTCCGTCTGTCCGTCTGTCCGTATGTCACAGGCATTTTACTCGAAAACTATAAAGTGTATTTCAATAAAATTTTGAGGATAGGTGTATTTTGTTAGCCGCTACATACTTTTGTAATTAAAATGACAAAAAAAATTTTTTTTAGGGGTGCACTCCATACATAAAACAAAAAGTCAAAAACTTTTTTTTCATTGTGACCCCCCGTGTGGCACATCAATCGATAGGCCTTTCAAAATAAATATAAGGTTTCTTAGCATTTTTTTTGATTAAGTGAATAGGGTTGGAGATAATCGCCCCGAAAGTCACTAAAATTCTGTCCCCCCCCCTCTAATTTTTGAACGTTGTATTTTAAAAATATAGAAAAATTCATGGACATAGGGCTTATTAATTTCATTCACCGAAAATTGTTTTGAACAAGATCGGTTCAGAGGTTTTCGAGATATTGCTGAAAAACTGCCTTCCTCAAAGAAAAGGACGTAAGTGCCGTAAAATTTATGTGACGATACGACCTTTTTAATAGGCACGGAACCCTTCGTTTTGCGTGGTCCGACACGCACTTGGCCGGTTTTAATAATTCGATGCGACACATGGGATTTAGCCGGACGCCGGGTGATGGTAATCCAATGGATTCGCAACGTCAGATCAAGAGAGTGGTAGGATTAAAACGAGCTGGGCTTAATTTGGTTGAAGTTTATTTGAATTATGAAAGTTTCGAAAGCTTCCTAGCGTTAATATGCTACGCTTACTTCAATGTTTTCGCAGAAAATTCAATCATACTCGATTTTTAGGGTTCCGTAGCCAAAATGGCAAAAACGGAACCCTTATAGTTTCGTCACGTACGTCAGTCCGTCAGTCCGTCTGTCCGTCTGTCCGTATGTCAGGCATTTTACTCAAAAACTATAAGGTGTATTTGAAGAAAATTTTGAGAATAGGTGTATTTTATTAGCCGCTACATAGTTTTATAATTAAAATGCCAAAAAAAAATTTTTTTTAGGGGTGCACTCCATACAAGTCTATTTTTTTTCATTATGAGCACATCAATCGATAAGCCTTTCAAAATAAATATAAGATTTTTTAGCAATTTTTTTGATTAAGTGAATAGACTCGGAGATAATCGCCCCGAAAGTCACTAAAATGCTATCCCCCCCTCTAATTTTTGAACGGTGTATTTTAAAAATATGAAAAAATTAATGGATGGCTTATTAAGTTCATTCACCGAAAATTGTTTTGAACAAGATCAGTTCAAAGGTTTTCGAGATATTGCTGAAAAACTGCTTTCCTCAACGAAAAGGACGTAAGTGACGTAAGATTTCTGTGACGATACAACCTTTTTAATAGGCACGGAACCCTTCGTTTTGCGTGGTCCGACACGCACTTGGCCATTTTTTTTTACTCGGTCCAGCTTATAATGTAGGTATTATTTACTGGGTAAGTCTCGAAAAAAAATGAAATTTCTTATCTATTATATAGTGTCAAATAAGTACCACATCATCAAAAATAACATCAAATAATCCAAATAGTCTCTAAACTGCAATAAGTATATGCAGAAACTTTCCGATATCAAGCACAGAGTTAGCTCACACTTATCCAAGGTGTGCGACTAATTATTTCAAACGTACGCAAACTTCAGCTATCTGATCAAGAATCGAGATTGAAACTGTCCTCGTATTACGACTAAGACGGTCTGTTGGCAAGTATCTTGAAAGTTTGATTTTGTCAGCCGAGTCTTCAACCACTTACCCATTTAACTTTACAATTCGGAGAGGGACTTACTTGGATCTTGACCTTTATTCCATCGTAGGCATGCATAGATCATGTTATATGGTTTTTGATATTGTTTCCTACCTAGCTTCCTCCTAATCTATCTATTTGATAGCAGACATTAGTCCATCAAATAGAGATCTTGGTTCTTCTGAACAGCCCGCAGACATGAATCTTATAATCTCTTTCAATGTACTTATAAAAATATTTATAGTTAATAAAAACATGAGGTATTTGCAACACTATTTATTTTATTAATCTTCACAAAAAAAGGAGAATACCTATGTAGGAATGCGGACCCCGGGCTTTGAAGCAAACAGTTGAGGATGCAACCAGGATTGAAGATAAGATGAGAGAGGTTAACAAATAGTACAATCCCTGAAGTGATGTGTCTTGAACCGAGTGCTGTGTACTATCACTATCACACAAAACTCAGTGAATGCCTCATGCTATAGGTATACCATGGTGTTGTAGTGTAGCAAGATTAGGTATTGTAGGATCCTCATTATTCGATCCCCGTTGTTCGATCTGTCCATTATTATGTGGGAGTTTTTGTCATCGGATAAGTATCTCTCACAACATAATAATCAACACAATATATTATATGTCCACCTCTTCATGAAAAATACGTATTATATACAGGTTGGGGTGTTCCGGGAAATCGCAATTCGGAGATTGAATATTTATATGACTATGACAAACTAAAGCGCATGCCTGAAAAAAAACATACAAAAACTACATCATATTTTGCAATCGGTGTGTCGGAAGCGGAACAAAACCATACAAAACCAAAAAAATGTCATATGTCTTATTTTTACCTAATTTCAATGGTGTGACGTTCCCGTGCATATAATTAACGTAAAAATTGAGCATATAATAGCTTTTTATATTGCCAAGTGGTGTCACGAGCGATTTTTGTTAATGTAGTAATTTTTTAGAGTTATAGAGGTGAAACGTATTTGGCGTACAGGCCTTTTTTAGGGTTCCGATACCTCAAAAGGAAAAAACGGAACCCTTATAGGATCACTCGGTTGTCTGTCTGTCCGTCTGTCACAGCCAATTTGCTCCGAAACTACTGGACCGATTGAGTTGAAATTTGGTACACATATGTAAATTGGTGACCCAAAGATGGACGCGTAAAGTAAATTAATGAATTCTGAACAAAAGTGGCCCTTACTTTTGGGGGGTAAACTGGATAATTAAAAAAAAAGTTTCGCAAACTGTATTGTGTGACATATCAAATGAAAGGGGTTGTTGTAAGCATGTCAGATATATTTTTTTTATAATTTTAGCGAAAACAGATTTTAGTAATTTAGGAAAAAAGACGAAAATTGATCATCCCCCCCCCCTTATCTCCGAAGTTACTAGGACTAAAATTCTGAAAAAAATATGGAAAATAGTTCCTTGCCTAAAGATTACAGGAAAACTATAAGAAGTTTGAGTATTCAAAAACACTGATGAAATTTTGATTATATATGGAACCCTCACCACGCGAGTTGAACTCGCACTTGTCCGGTTTTTATTATTTCGCGCGATACCCTTTCTCCCGTCGCATGTTTCACGCGGCTCGGTATATCTTCTGTTGCCGTTCGCGGGACGAGGTGCAATCAGGTCTCTTACAGATGGATCTCTCCCTGCTTAGGGACATTCCAGACAACATAAACTGTAACCAAATAGACAGGCCAAGTGATCGATTCATTCACCAATTATCTTAACGCTGTACGAAGCGAGGCCTCAAGGGAGGCGGTGAAGAAGGACACATTTCCGAACCCTTTGTGACTAACCGAACTGTGAACGGCGAAATATACTTAGAAGAGTGTTTTAAAAAAATATTTTTGCTATTCATTCGGAAGCTTAATGTGCTGATATTTTGCTCAGATCTCTTTACGTCACACTACGTTGGACCTGTGCTTAAAGAACTCAAAAGGGCAGGAGTCGCTATTGTTCCAAAGCGAGACAACTTGCCAAATGTGCCAGCTTCGGCCAATCGAAAAATTTTGGACTCTGTGCAAGCAAAGATATTGCGAGTTAAATAAACCAGCAAACACCATACCAGCAATGAAAAAATCTGGAAACGGATTTCCAAGGAAATTGCGGGAAAATCTGGAAAATCGCTGTCGATTCCGCCTCAAACTGCTACAATGTGCCAAACAAGGACCCGTTAGGTTATAATATTATTTATACGTTTTGCTAAAATAAATATTGTAAAAAATATATTGTTTTCGATTAATCGCAATCAACATTATCATAGTCGGCTATATCTGGACCACCCTGGTTTAGAAACTGTCCGGCTTAAGAATAGAAAAAATAAAAGTATGCGACATACCTATATGTTAGACGAAATATAATTATGTCAGTCAAACGGTATACGAAATAGATTATACAAAATTAAATATTTTGTTGCTTAAAATAAGGTGAAAAAATGCGAAGTGAGGGATATACAAAATTATTTTCACTCAAATAAAAACTTGATAAAGTGAGAAATTAAAGAGATAAAATTATTCAAACAGAAAAAAGCCAAAAAGTTGTTAGGCCGAACAATGGTAGACCTATTATTTGCGCTTAAAAATGGATATCTCACAACCACGAAAGATAAAAATACAGTTTCATTAATCATATAAATTGTATAAAAATATAACAAGAAAATATATCAGAAGAAGTATGTATAGGTATATACTTGAAACTGATTCTTCAAAATCTGTAGTAAAATTAATTTTAATGTCATCAAGTCATCATTCAATATATACAATTTTTATGTATTAAACGATATACACACTATATAGTATTACAATACGGAGTACCCATTGTTATTGTTTCTGTAGTGTATACCGAATAAACCATTTTGTAGAATGGTATTTTACTTTACCATAAAGAGTAGGTTAGGCAAAGGTTAGGCATGGTAAGTCTGAGCTGAGCGCATAATTTCATTATTTCCGGAACGAAGACTGCATGGAGGGTAATGTAATTATTTTAAATATAGACGCTAGGAAGTCGACTGAGAGCTTTTTCAAACGGCTTAACTAACGAACGATCTTAACTAAGTTCCACCTTTTGTAATACTTACGTTTATTGTACAATAAACATTAATTAAATAAATAGTCTTAAGAAGCCAATTACAACCAATACCAATGAAACCGACCCCGGTCGATCGATCGTTGTTGTCATTTTCCTAAATAATAGAGGAATTCCATACTTAGCTATTTTCAAATATTTATAAATATTGGGGAACGACACCTCAACAATCTTCAAAAATAATTCAAAAGTTGGTTGTCTTCTCTGATAATTTCCGGTCGTGAAGCACGAACATGGCACACTCACCCAGGGGTGAGCGAGCATGGGGTGAGCATCAGGCTAGCCTGATAATGATTATAAAACTTAACCTCAACGTTTCCTCTTTTATGGTATTAGTAACATTAATTATATTAATTAGAAACATAAATTAGTTAAAGGCACCTATAAAAACTTGAATAAATGTAAAGACATTATCTTAAGAATTATACATACAAACGACTGACATTTAGTGATGTTTAGAGAATTCCCAATCACAACGGCACAAATGAGATTCGCGAGTCAATCGTTAACACGTGCAGTAAAGGGGACTTCAATCAGCTGGGTCTCGGATCAGTAGCGAGCGGTGCGGCGGTGCATGCACAATGATTGGCCCATGTTGTTTGATTTACTCGACCTGCTTGGCGCCTCGTTCCACACCGCCACCTCGCTGCTTCGCTCGCTCGTTTGTATTTGTGTTCCAATGTTAGTCAACCCCGCATTGTATGCACTCCTACGTTTTGTGGAAACGTAGTTTATGATTAGCTTTGGGCTTTGAATTCGGAAGCCTGTTTGGACCGGTCGTCTAAGTCAAATTTGAATACATAAAGTTGGATTAATGTCAGTCAGAGTTTTAAAAACTCCAACTTCGGACGTATGGTGTTTAGGATGGAAATAAAAAAAGTGTTTATTCCAACTTTAAGCACTCCAATTTGGTGTTACTTTTTCGTGTTTGTCAAAATGTCAAAAAATTGCCAGTATGTACTTACAGTCTTAGGAACATAGCTTGATCACACAGCATCAATACACACACTACAAAATAAGATGGCTCATGTTGCAATAACTACCTAGTGATATAACCATACACAGAATATTTGCTCAAAATGTACCTACCTATGTAATTGAGGGTTAAACCACAACTTAGTTAAGCTAATGGAGCTCGAGTGCGTTATAGTGTGTACGTAAGGATAATGATATTAAGTAGTTACTAACAATATTGTCTTGCACTTGCACTGACGATTAATTAAAAAAGAACTTTTATAGAAAACTAAAAACTGCACAAGTGATGTATGTACAGGTGAAACCAATTAAAATCCATACAGCTACGTATAGTGCTTTTCATGTGCTTTTGAAATTGATTACATTTACGTCACCATAATCTGTCATTTAGCGGTAGTTCCAATACCGTTCATAAGTTAACGCATTATAGCTTCCCCGGCTGGGAGATGCGTAAGTGCATTTCCACTCCGTAAAAAAGCATACAGAGCTACAATAGCCTATATTACGCCGATAAGCGTAATGTTTTTTTTTTTTAAATTGTACTCGTGCACCAGTTATAAAGCAAGGAGGTCTAAACTCAAATACGATGTTTGAAAACGTATTTATAAATAAATCTCAACATAAGAACACTAATAAAACATGTTTAACTAAATTATGTTTTTTTTATTGAGTAATTTAGTGTCAGTGGAAAATATTTTCATAGCCCGACAAGTTTCTTTTTGACCCTAGCCACGTTGCGGTTTCTTAATGGAACTAATTTATTTTACTGGCAAGGAGTAGGTAATCTTTGACAACAGACGAAGTTAGAGTTAGAAGTCATCGAATGTCACCAATTTAAACATACAGCAAGGAAGACGAAATACTTCGCGTTTGTGAAATAAATTACAATAAATAAGCCGAAAGCAATCCATAGCGAGGTCAGGAAGCTAATTTTGAATATAATCTGGGGGCACGGTAGTGCCTCCGCCAAAACGAGCCAAGCGAAGCGCAAGGGCAGGCACTACCTACCTTTTCTCGAATTAAATATTTACAGCAATAAAAAGATGCGGGTTTGTCTAGTATTTCTTTTCTATAAACAATGTCTTGAAATTGGTTGTTGACATGACCGGTACTGACAATTTATAGTGCGGTCGTAGGTATTGATTGAACTGGTTAGTTTTGTTTGATTTAACTAGTAATTTCTATTACTAGTTAAATCAAACCAAACTAACCTATAAATCTAGTGCAATAAAATTTAAAAATAGAATATAGAAAAAAGATCTTTTGGTCGAATCCCTGACCGAACGTTTTATAATCGAGTCTTCGGAGTTACAATCTGAAGAATATTTAAATATCGAATACGTACTTGGAATCGGATATGAATAAATAGGTTTTTATTATAAACCATAGAATTTTTAAATTCAACAAACAACTCAAAGCCAGTACACACTGTCCCGACTATACATGTCGTATGTACATTGTTGTCATATATTATGCGGTTTACAGCGACACTACCTCAGGGTCAAATAGCGGCTTGTCGGGCTATAACAGTGATTTTAAATCGTAGCTGCATGCTGAAGGGTCTTTGCCTCACGCACCTCACGTCAAATTTAACAAAATGGACGATTAGCATTTTGTATTTTTATTGTGATAAGTATTATTTTTTGTTCAAATGCATTTATTTCCTTGCAAATGTGATGAAAGACAATGTGTGTGACACGGATGGTAAGATTTTTTAGAAACTCGAGCCATCAAAGCCCTCCGCCTTCAGCGTCGGGCTTCTAATAGACTCTCGTTCGTCGAAAACGACTTACCAACCTCGTGGCACAATGTACTATTTCGTGTGCTTTTGAAATTGATTACACTTACGTCCCCGTAATCTGAGCTGACATCTGTCAGTTTAAATGAGTGCTTCCTGGTTGGCGCGGGATATATTTAATACTTAAAGTATATTGACAAGTAAGGAAATATGGGTGAAATCAGTAAGCTTTCGGTAAAGTACAACATACCGCATACATATTGCGCCCAGAACGTGGAGAGGCCTAAGGCGTAAATGAGGTTAGAAATTTTACTGGGATGGAAAGTGGCACCGTACTCTAGCTATTTGAAAGGACCTAGTTGACTTAAAAAAACATGCTCTATTTATACTTTATTGCATAAAAAAGGTACCTACTAATGATAATGACAGACTATATGTTTTAGCGGGCTGTATTGGATTTGCAAACATTTTAGTTCATTTACTGTATTTATAGTTTTGTCATATTTATTTTTCTTGATAATCATTGTTATGTTATTATACTTAAGCCGTAAATATCCAGTTGGCTACATTTAAATAGTTCGGACGCAATGTGGAAACAGCTCAATATGTCTCTCTAGCATTTCAGTGAGTAATGCCGTTGTGAGAGTCGTTTCTCATTGCGCCAATTCGATATCGTTGACAGAGCCGACAACGTTAGAATATGGTTAAATGTATGTGAAACATATAGGTATATACCCTCTGAAATCTGATACAGTATTACACAGTGCCGGGAAATCTGAGAGGTACGAACGGTCACGTTCTTTAATTTAGGACGTTTTCGCAATAATATTCTTTTCATCACACTTGCTCGTCAATGGCGTTATTACTTGCGAGCGTATAGAGCAGTTATAGCCGTTTTACCTCCCACGGGTAGTTAAGTTTAGTTTTAAAATATAGAACCCTCTCATTGGCTTAAGCAAATCTGGTTGCTGTGTGATTGGTTGAATAAAAAAATCTAGTTGGTCAAGTCGCCCCGCCCCGCAAGAATACTGCTCTGTGATTGGTTGAAATATTGAGCAGCGCGCTCCACTAGCACTGATCTGGAAGTGAAGTAGTCAATTTTTGATTGGTGCGGCTGTATGAAACTTAGATTTTTCTGTCTTTTGTAGTTATTTATTTCCTCGCAAATGTGATGAAAAACATTGTGAGTCAAACAAACTCGAGTCATCAAAAGCCCTCCGCCTTCGGCGTCGGGCTTCTGATAGACTCTCGTTAGCAATATTCCACTTACGCCCCTCGTTAAACAATGTACTATTGTATTCCTATACAATTTGAAAGGATTGTCAACCTTAAGTTGGTCTCAAATTAAAGTTGGCGAATGTAGTCGGCTCCATCTCCAGTACGATATCGTATCGGTTTTTTTGTCCCATTCACAATGCGTCACTTTCTTCGTTAGTTCATCTTTATTGTTTTTCATCATAGCTACCTACTCAAATATAATTATCACATGTCGTCAACACTGTCATAAAGTATGCTTAGGACATATATAACTAATGACCAATGAGACAAAAATAACGAATGAAATGATTTCATTTCATTTCAAATATGTTATTTTTCAATCGATTACGATGAACTTACAATCGATTATTTTATTAAATATGTGTCCAATTGGCACATTGCGTAAATGCTACATGCCAATGAAAAAATAAAAAAGTAGCTTGAACAGAAAAGTAGCATTTTGATCCCTGTCGTCGTGGAGCAAAACTTACTTTTCCGAATGAAAGGTAATGAACAACATATTTTTGTTCTGTAAAATACGAGTAATACCACAGATTATATAATACTTGTAGAAGCTTCAGCGAGCACAGCGAATGTAAATTCGGCGCACGGAAAAGTTTTGATGGAATATTTTATTCCTATATATTACGGTGCGAAAATAACTTTTAGGAAAACTTCTGCAAAAGTACAACAATGTCAATTTATCCGATTTGGTTTCATGCTAAAATACGTTAAGGTAAAAGATAAATATATTGATCGCGTATAGTATATACGCCATCCTTCGTCCTTTTACGAAGATACTATTGTGATTCAATACTGGGTAAATAGACAATAATCATAAATGAATAACTAGCCCCGCGTTGATCTCGTTTACGTCCAAGAGTTATTTGAAGCCGCAGCTTACCACTATTGCGTCCCACAAGTTTTTAAATTAGTATCTATTCCAGTCTTGAACTCAAGGCCTCGCTGATAAATTATACATAACACTTTGTTGGAGTTCAACATGCTCCCTGAATAGGTACTTGATATTTTGGCTACTGACCTAGGGCAGGACTTATAGTACGGTAACTCGACGAATTGCAAATAATTCAGCAGTTACGAGTCGGGGCTAGTTAGAATTCATTAAAACATGCACTTAAGTAAATAAATTCCAGTGAGTAATGCTACAGTAATATAACGTATTCCATTTTGTGTCGAATAGCATTTCATTTGAAGAAACTTTGGTTTTTTTTGCGAGTAGGTAGGTTGGCACTCACTGAGGTTCCGTTTTTTCAAACCGTAGATAGGTACTCGTAAGAGTCGTAAGTTGCATCCGTGAAAATCTGTTTGTATCGGAAGTTTGACAGCTTTCTATGCGTCGTCATATTTAACGATTACGGGTGTAGTCGATGCAAACCGCCCTAACATTTAAAAAAAGTTACATAAGTATAAGGCCTGTCACAGACTGTCGCGGCCTGGCCGCGGCGGACAATAGTAAACTTGTCATTTGCTGTCAAATTTACTATTGACCGCTACCGCAGGCTGCGCCAGTGTGTTGCAGGCTTAATTCGGAAATAACTCTTTTTACCATTCAATTTTGCATACTTCAATATATGAAACCAATACAGAATTTAAAACTTAAAGATATGTCGGTACCTACATAACTATATGGGACAAAAGAAAATTCGTGGTAAACATAACTTATCAATTTAGATTTATAAGACCGTAGAGAATTTAGATTTTAGACCATCATGTACATATACACAAATCCGCTTTGAGAGATTTGGTAGGAAAAATAGAGATGGTATTCTTTCATTAGTTTTCAATAGTATTTTATATAATCGTTACTAAATAAGGGCTCTTAAAGTCGAGTACCGTGTTTAGTGTACGAGAATTTAAGAGCTTTACAATATTTTTTATACGAGTCAACAGAAATAATTAAACAGACTTGGTACCTATCTAATGAAAAATATCTAAGCCCTGCTGAAACGAAGTGCAAGTCATAGGTGCGCCGGCTCGTTGATGTCTTTTGTATTAGAATCAACGCGACGTCCTATTGGTCAAATTCATTATAGTTCAGTAAAGGCGCCACGTGATTAGTCGAATTTATTTTAGTTGTCTAAATCATTGTCTTATAATTATTATAGTTGAGTTGGGAGCTCCATAGAAAAAAGTATGTGGTTTTAGTTTAGTGTACGAAGTCTTAATTCAAACATTAAAGGCGACGAGTATAAAAATATTTTCAAATAGTTCGTCGGTGCTCCAAGTATGCCATCGATACCTCTTGTCTCGCTCTAAATCCTATGATCTGCTCAATAAATACCTACTTATATCATGAGCATTGTGTTCTGTGTTTGTTTCTCCATTGTAAATATTTCTAATGAGCCTTTTCACTTGTAAACAATGTTTTAGGCCAAAAATAACAAGCTCTTGCCTTCTGTAAACGAGGTTACTTCTCATAACAAACAATTAAATTATGTTAATACTCATGTTCTCGTTGAAAACTACACATACCTACACCACAAATATCTACAAAAATTAAACACCCCTTTTACAAATACATACATACATAGGTACAATTGATAAATGCTACTGGAGTATTATACGCAAACATACTCTAGCATTAGATGTGTACCTACAACACTCCAGGAGCAAGATTCGTTCAAAACAAACCGGTGAAATATTCAGAGTATCGTCGATATAAAGATAAACAAAATGATGGTGTACGTTTTATTGTGAGTAGGTGAATTAATAAATTGTGTATTGCTGATGGGATTGTGATAGGTGGGCGTTTGTTTAGCGAAGCATCAAAGGATGTAAACACAGAGCCTTTACTCTGAGGCGGGTACTTTGAAACAAATATAGCCTCCGGGGGCTGATCAGAGACTTATGACTCACATTTCAATTTACCTCCTTACCTCACTTTAACCTCAGTACTTGTGAACCACATCGATATCTTATTTTAATACAGCGGCACCACAAATAGGCCCGGTGCTGCGGCAGAAGCTGCCGAGGCAAACAAAAGGCGCAAATATAGGGGTCTTGATACCAACTATAACTTTGTTGCTTTTGGTGTCGAGACCCTTGGTCCGTGGGGCCCAGCCGCACATGAATTGTACCGTGATTTGGCAAAACGGTTAGTTGACGTCACCGGGGATAGGAGAGCTGGCAGCTTCCTCGCTCAGCGCATAAGCATTGCTATTCAGCGAGGAAATGCTGCCAGCGTCCTCGGTACCCTGCCACAGGGGCCCATTTTAGAATATGACTTTTAGTTTTATTACAAATTATATTTATTTATTTTAGGCTAGCTTAATGTTTTTTTTTTTATATATTTAGATGTTTAATTTCGTTTTTAATAATAATTAGTTTAGTTAATAATTTTTATTTAATAAGTTACCTATTGTTTAAGTATTTTTAATTCCATCTTAGAATAACGTTTTATACAGTAAAACATAATTATGTTTCAAATTGGCCCTCTGATGTTCAACAAAGATAAGAACAACAATTAATCTTTCTAACGTCATTTTTAGGGTTCTGTACCGCAAAAGGAAAAAATGGAACCCTTATAGGATCACTTTGTTGTCCGCCTGTCTGTCTGTCTGTCAAGACCCTTTATCTCGTTAACGCGTGGAGATATAGGGTTGAAATGAAAACCATATACTTAAGTCTACAGTTGCTTGAAGCTATGAAAAAATCTAAATTATAAGTTGGCGTAAAAAAAGATACGGCCGTTTATGCGGCAAAAAACGTATATTTCGACACTCTCAAGGGAATCAAAATTTATAGTGTAGGTACTTTCCGTTGACCTAGAACTATAAAATTTGGCAAGTAAATATCGTTTTATACTACAAATAGACGGAAAAATCTGAAAATTATACATTTGTCTGACTCGCACTTGTCCGGTTTTTCATCGTCTTCTTGATCCTTGCCTGTATCCTCGACTGATTACTGGAGAGGTCACGCACGTTGCTCAAACAAAATATTAGCGTGCTGTCCTAGAGTCCATAGTGTTGAACTACAAGGTAACCCACAGGGGACTTCCCCGGAAGCAGGTCACAGGTTAAGTAAACACTTGACAAAGTAACGAGTCCGCAGACAAAATATCCAGGTAGATCACGCAAACACATCTACGTCGCGTGACAACGACCATGCATAAGTGTACACATCGAACCATACCCAGAACCAATCTTTTGCAACTTTCTATAAAATGAATACTTAATTACCTACACACAACCGCAGTCCAAATTAATGTGTTTTTTCTCATTTTTAGGGTTCCGTAGCCAAAATGGTCAAAAACGGAACACTTGTCCGTCCGTATATCACAGACATTTTACTCAAAAACTATAAGGTGTATTTGAATACAATTTGAAGGATAGGTGTATTTTGTTAGCCACTACAGTTCTGCATTGAAATTACTAAAAAATATTTTTTAGGGATGCACTCTATACATGTAATGCGATAGGCACATCAATCGATAGGCCTTTCAAAATAAATTTCTGTGACAGTACGACCTTTTTAATAGGCACGGAACCCTTCGTTGTGCGTGGTCCGATACGCACTTGGCTGGCCTTTTCTGTCTAGGTTTGCGTGAAATCGACATCAATATCGAAAAAAAGGATCGATCAAATAATTATAAACTCTTAACAATAGAGTAACACGTCCTATGACTATTAAGCTCGAAACTGGCGCAGCCTGGCCGCGGTGGTCAATAATAAACTTATAATTAGCTGTCATATTTACTATTGACCTCCACCGCAGGCCGCGCCAGTGTGGTTCAGGCCTTACTATACTGCTGCTGTTCAGATAGGTACGGTGACACCTGTCATTTAGCTGTCATTCCAATATGATTTACAATCCCGGTTCTTATCTGTATGGACTCTCCCCTCACTTCTTCTTAAATATATACAAGAAAATAATATAAAACTATAGGTCACAATATATATTTTTCTAATTTCATCTAAGTTTCATGTACGTTTTTCTAACTCTCTACTGGTCCTTTTTTCTATATGTTGGCATTCCTAACTTTCTGTCACCGACTTCCCGCTCTTTCTTAATACTCGTATAAACGTCTTGTGTTGTCTGTGCCGTCTTTAACATGTGTTATTTGTTTTATATTAGATTCCCAGACATATTCTCCCCAAAAATCCAAATTTATGATAATCGATCTCCTCTCGTGTAAATGTCAATATACACCGACATTGGCGAAATACATATGTATGCCAAAACACGCAAGGAGTTTACAAGCCAATATCTTAAACCGTAAAAGAGGTTATAAAATGTACAGGGGTGATGTTTGTCACCGTACCCAAGCAATTAGAAAAGGACTATAAAATACGCCACTGACATCACATTTTCACTCGAAGATTGGTTCACTTGATTTTAATACATTCGAGGTCTGCTTGACTATTATGTCTGTGAGCGGGTCCGTTCCCGGAAGCCCGCCGTGTGTTGCCATGTTTACGCGGCGCGAGGGCGCCGGAAACCGCTCGCTGTTGCTTCAACAGGTAGCCTGTCTTTACTTTGTTTCTGCATTCTACATGGTAGCTAAAGGGATTTGCGCTAAATTGGTTTTGACCTCACCCTGTATCTTAAATACATTTTTAGGGTTCCGGTACCTCAAAAGGAAAAAACGGAACCCTTATAGGATCACTCGGTTGTCTGTCTGTCCGTCTGTCACAGCCGATTTGCTCCGAAACTACTGGACCGATTGAGTTGAAATTTGGTACACATATGTAAATTGGTGACCCAAAGATAGACGCGTAAAGTAAATTAATGAATTCTGAACAAAGGGGCATCTTTTGGGGGCTAAGCTGGAAAATAAAAATAAAAAGTTTCGCAAACTTCCTTGCCTAATCCCTTCATTTGGGGTCGGCTCTCCTCGTCCTTAGGCGCCAGGACCACCTGACCTGTCCTGGGTTGTCTCTGTTTTCGCAAACTGTATTGTGTGACATATCAAATGAAAGGGGTTATTGTAAGCATGTCAGATATATATTTTTTTATAATTTTAGCAAAAATAGATTTGAAGTAATTTAGGAAAAAAGACGAAAATTGACCACCCCTCCCCCTATCTCCGAAACTACTAGGATTAAAATTCTGAAAAAAATATGGTAAATAGTTCCTTGCTAATTACAGGAAAACTATAGGTTAGAAGTTTGAGTATTCAAAAGCACTTATGAAATTTAGATTCTATACGGAACCCTCACCACGCGAGATGAACTCGCACTTGTCCGGTTTTTTTTAATTATTACTCAACTAAATATTGCGGCATACTCGCAGCAGTGCAAGCAATCATGGGGAAAAAAGGTTTACATTTTTTATATGCATTATCCCACTCGTTACTGACCCGGATCATTTATTATTAAGAGCCTTAAGTGTTCCCACTGCTGGGCATATAATAGTTATAAGTAGTATTCCGAACATCATATCTAACTAGTTGTTAATTGGGTACACGATATAAGCATGTAAGTTATGTGAGTAAGGGTAAGTCATAAACGATCGGAGAAGGAGTTTCTTGTTAAGTACCTACTCATAATCGATTACATTATCTGAACATTTAATTTGCGAACTACTGAGACGACTGCTTGAGAAATACTGTTTACAAAAGACAATTGCTGCTACGCTGAAAGTTTATTTTCTGCTCCATTAAGTTTTGGCAAAGTTTTCAAGCAAACTGAACAGTTTTACTTCGGTAGCTAAATGGCCATAGTATTTTTAAGACTATATTGGCATGCTTCAAATTATACTCGTCATAATTGTATCGTCTGATTGCCCCCATTCCGAAACAATAAAGTATTAGCTCTACTTCATGGTACAGTCGAGTTCTCCAATATCTATACAGACAACCTTTCAAAAATATCTGTACACAGGCTTTATTACTACTGACATAAGACACATGTGTAGATATTTTTGAAAGGTTGTCTGTATAGATATTGGAGAACTCGACTGTACCTATTTTTATCGAGTAACTGGATGAAAAATGTGGAATTAAATATGCTAGGTACCTAACTAGGCACTCTTCTTTGCAATATGTTAATTCATGCCACCATTTATTTCGTGTTGTGTAGGTACCATTTATCCAAACTAAGTATAATATCACCTTTTAGATATTTTGACACTACCAACACCATCACAGTTTAGTAATCATATCGCGTTATAAAAAAGTAATCCTATATTTGAATAATGTGTATAGAGCAGGTCAATATTATGGACAATGAAAAGTGTAAATTGTCTTAGCAAGGGCACTGCCGTGCCCCCAGATAATTGTAATAATAATGTAATATTGTTATTTGTCTTGAAATTGTATGTATTCGGCATCCCTTACACGATCTCAGTTACGTATGCGTATAATAGTTACTGAATTATTTATGCAGTAATATCAGTTTACACATTCAGAATAGAGACTCCGGGTGGTTGTGCCGCGGGGCATCACTTTATCTGCGATCGGCGCGATTTAAATGTTACGAGGACAGCGCATCGCCGAGCTAGTGACATTTAATGCATTGTGGAAAAATCTATCCGATATAGAAATAGCAAGCCTTTTTGCACTGTATTCCTTTACCTACTTACTCTGTACAAAGTGACATCATAAAGAGCCGAGCTGGGCTCTTGTCATAAGTAACAACATTGTTTAAAGGGGCTGCTAGACGGTCGCCAACGAGCCCCTCCGGCCGAGCGACCTTGGTAGGTAGGTACCGTTGTAGTATTAAAATTTGCTGCAAACAACTGTCTACACGGTCGGTGCCGACCAAGGTCGCTCGGTCGGAGGGGCTTGTTGGCGGCCGTCTAGCAGTCCCTTAAATCGCTCGTGAGGCGGCCTTTACACCTGTAAGTTACTTACGTAAGTGCAGTACAAATATTGCTTACAGTGGCTTTCGTGAGCAGTATTTGTACTGAACTTACGTAAGAACTTACAAGTGTACAGGCCGCCTAAAGATAATAAGAATAAACCATGACAGCGCACACTAAAGATTGACTGAAATTAACGTAAGTAGGTTTTTAGTAATTTTCAGTGCCCCGCCAACTACAAAATTGTATTTCAAGAAAAAGATCAGGATAACCCTACGAAGACTAGATGTCTTTGTCTCTTCTGGTGCTAATCAAAGGGTGTCTTATTATAATTCGGTTCGGTACGCTGCTGCTCTACAGCATTGCATGCTTCATTGTCCGTTTTTAGGGTTCCGTACCTCGAAAGAAAAAAACGAAACCCTTATAGGATCACTTTGTTGTCCGTCCGTCCGTCCGCCAGTCAAGACCCTTTTTCTTAGGAGCGCGTAAAGGTATCAAACTAAATTTTATACCAAATACTCAAGTCTACTGTCCCTTGGAGCTATGAAAAAATCAAACTTCTAAGCTAACGCAATCAAAAGATACAGCCGTTTATGCCGCAAATTTTCGAAACTCGCAAGGGAATCAAAACCTACAGGTTTTCCCGTGAACTCAGAAATTTGGTACGAAGCAACGTCTTATAGCACAAATAAAGGAAACATTGCGAAAACCGTAAATTTTTAGTTACATCATAGGTATAATAAAAATATTTTTACTTATATACCTACAGGTTTGTACGGAACCCTCGGTGCGCGAGTCCGACTCGCACTTGGCCGGTTTTTTTTAATGAATAACATGTTTTATCTATGGTGCTTCATTTCGTTTGATTATAGTATCTTAGCATTTTCTATGTCCAGAAGTGGACGTCTTTCGGCTGATATGATGATGATGATGATGATGATCATAGCATTTCGACATAAGTTTGTATTAATTAAGAACATCAATGAAGGCATACTTTTAACTTTCCTCTTATGTTTTGAGTAATTTCCAGTACCTACGTTTCGAGATTCTTTACAATAGTAATTAAGAAAGTTAAAACAGAACAGTTATTAGAATCACTAGAATCAACTTACTACAAAGAAACCAAATATAATGATTCGTTCTAATGAGCTATGGGTAAGAATAACCCAAACGAATACCACACAAGTATCTATTACCCTTAGCTAGGATTTAATACTGGTCACCTATCTGTTGTCGCTTAGTGTAGCTTGTACATTAGTTGCTCCAAAAGCACAATGCTGAGTCCGGTTTTCTTAGATTGGAGTGTTTTCAGTCTCTCTCACAATCACCACGAAAACTCTCGTTCGAGATTGAAATACAATTCAACTACCTGGAGATTGGCGCTTATTTGAATGCGGGTTAACTTTTTGTAAAATTATTTTGTTCCTACATTAATGAAATGCGCAAAATAATATTCTCTCTCGTTGAAATTGTTCAACGGAACAAGGTCACAGAAATGCAATCCAAATATCAGCGTATTTTCAAATGGTGCAGAACTAATAAATGTCAATACTTCCGATAGTTACAAATTAGTTTAGCAAAATGAACGCTAAAACTAAACTGCAGTTCGCTAGTACTGCAAATTTGGCTTTCATTTCTACACCATTGCATTCCCACATATATTGTATGTATGTATACTATATTTAAGCCTGCATCACACTGGCACGGCCTGCGGTGGCGGTCCATAGTAAATTTGACAGCTAATGACAAGTTTACTATTGACCGCCGCGGCCAGGCCGCCAGTCTATAAGAGGCCTTACTAATACTATTAAATTCCAACAATTCTGCACGGCTATCACAAGACGGCGATTTTTCTCGCACTATCTGTCTCTCTCTTATTAGACAACTTAGAAAGAGAGGTATAGTGCGAGAAAAATCGAGAGAGCTCGCGAGCCGTCTTGTGATAGCCGTGCAGAAGCAAACTTTTTTCTACGACTAATCTTTCGGTCATCCTGCGAATATTGACACTGTCACACTCAATATTAATGTAATTTTTACAAGCCATGTCTACACCGACATCGGACGCATGCTCGGCCGCACGCCTCGCCCGAGGCTAGCGGATCCGCATGCCTCGGGCTCAGAGCAAAGAAATAGACAGAGTCTACACTACGAACTAGAAAATGAAGCAAATTTTTCAAAGATATGTGCATAAGGGTGTAGCCAATAGAAAGAAAGTATGCCTATAATTTGGATAATTTGCTTGAGGTTTCTTTATGATTTCTGTCTATGGTTCCTAAAATATTAAATCGAATTGAGTTTGAGATTGTAAAGCTGTAATGTGGATAAGGCGCAACCCCATGGCTTTTGGCCATGCACTCCGCCGCGTGATTTCGGCCCATGTGGATAGATGCCGTAAGCACGGCGTCCTGCAAAATTCTATACCCCTGTTTCGCTCTATCTTATAACTTCAAACTACCGCTCGTGCCGTCCACCGCGCTTGGACATATGGCGTCAGCTTATTAAATGACTACGGTACGGGGATTATGTTCCGAAAAGTTCGAAACATGTCGCCCGTAGTGACATTTAATACGTGTGTTTAACCGTATAATTACTAAAATAATTATATCATGCCTCATGAAAGTGACTCCGTCGCGGGTTACAACAAAGGTTTACTTGGTCCGAGGCCTCGGGCGAGGCGTGGGTGCCGGTGCCGGGGCACGTTTACAAGGCGTGCTCGGCCGAGGCATGCGTTGGGTGCCAATATGAAATGATATTGGTATAAATAAAAACCGGACAAGTGCGAGTTCAACTCGCGTGGTGAGGGTTCCATATATAATCTAAATTTCATAAGTGTTTTTGAATACTCAAACTTCTTATAGGTTTTCCTGTAATCTTTAGGCAAGGAACTATTTTCCTTATTTTTTTCAGAATTTTAATCCTAGTAGTTTCGGAGATAGGGGGGTGGTCAATTTTCGTCTTTTTTCCTAAATTACTTCAAATCTGTTTTTGCTAAAATTATAAAAAAAAATCTGACATGCTTACAACAACCCCTTTCATTTGTCACACAATACAGCTTGCGAAACTTTTTTTTTTTAATTTTCCATTTTACCCCCCAAAAGTATTCCCCCTTCAAAATTCATTAATTTACTTTACGCGTGCGCGTTTTTGGTACCAATTTACATATGTGTACCAAATTTCAACTCAATCGGTCCAGTAGTTTCGGAGCAAATCGGCTGTGACAGACGGACAGACAGACAACCGAGTGATATAAGGGTTCCGTTTTTTCCTTTTGAGGTACCGGAACCCTAATAACAAAGAAATTACGTAGGTACGTACTTTATTTAAACGTGATTGTATAGAAATTGCGGCTAAGAACTGATTAGTTAGGAGGTATCATCGTTAAAATTATTATTTGAAATAAAATCGATTACGATAATTAACACACGATAATGATTAAATGATAAAATTCCAAGTAAATTTAAATTTAGTTTCTTTAGAATTTTCTATAATTACGCCTAAAATACGAAATACGTTTTGGTGTTCCTTCCGTGCGCTACTAAAATACCTTAATAAGTGCTAGTTAGTACGTCCGCCACAATAACTAGTGTGCAATAACGTGAACATAATACTTTCAGGAACTTGGCTAATGTCTTAAGTGCCTCAACACACGCAATGTTAACTTTGTGAGAGCCCTCGAAATGGCAACCAAATAAAGAATTCAAAAATTACCTGTATAACCAACTCTTTTACATTTTATGAGCGTTGGGTCCATCTGATGATAAAACATCCAACGTTTCCAATTTGTTCAAGGTTCCGTTGAATGAGAATATTTTCACTATATCTCAAACATTTTCTTTATCATGAAAAGAAACCGGGCACGTAAGGATTCCTTTGAAATTTCATTTGAAATATTAATGTTGGAGTATTAGATAATCCTGTATCCGTATTGTATAAAATATTTACATAACAAGGGTGAAAACAACATGTATATTTATGTTTTAGACATAACATAAGTAACCGACCAACAAATGTATGTGTATTAAAGCTCGCAAATCACAATTAACATTCTTTGAGCTATACTCATATTTTTTCATGTATAGATAACATAAACAAAAATATGATGTGTGTATTCTTTTATTACACACAAATCAGACCATAAAACTGTTGAAAATTTGAACATTTGAGGGGTAACCCCCCCCCCCCCCCTCCGTGGCTGTCACGGTAAAGATAGCTTTGGTAGTTTTGTCAAACACGAACTTTAGATACCTACGATACTTTGATTGGTTCAAAAGGCCTACAAAATAAAGTAAACTTCCGTTGCCCACGCCATTTAGGTAGAAAGTTTATGTTATGATTTAAACAACAACAAATCAATATGCGGATAGAAAACAACGCAGTACCAAAATCTGGCCTTCCACGAAACAATAATTTTCCCTGAATATGATAACTAAGTTATTGGTTAAGTTTCGAAGTTCTAACATCATTCTGCTTGATGTGATCTGTTTATTCGGAAGAGTCATACCTCCTCTCTGAAAGTAACTTGTTTGTTTATTTTAAGGTTTGTCAAGATCGTAGCAAGTGGAAATCCGTGGTGTCTGCCTAATTCTCCAGGAAATGAGCGTGATTATATGTATGCATGTATTTATTGTTGTCATATTGTGGACAGGCAAGCGTCCATGGCTCGCCTAGCGCCTCGGCAGGTGATCTAGTCGTCACGACGACGCTCGCGAGATGGATGGGGCCGCGGTGCTCGTGTATATTTATTACCCTACCTACCAACCAAGAAGCCTAACCTTACATCTGGCTTGAGTTATACAAAATTCAACTTTAGACGTCTCTAAATAGGGCACTTTTTGCGATCAAGTTGTACGCGACATGTAGAAAGCAAGTCAGAATCTGCAATCGGAACGAGCTTGGCTGATTTACAGCCTCCGGTGTTTAAACAAAGAGTTCGCTTTATTAATTCAAACGGTTATTTAGGGAAGCCACGTACGGGGTGCCCGTGGCTGTACAGTTGACGTCAAAGATATGGATACATTTTCCGCCTTATCATATAGTGGTAAAGTGCTTTGACGTCGGAAATTGTTGTTGATATAGTTCCCTAATTGAATACATGTGCCGACATTTCAATTCTCGGCTTCCTTCGCTACTAAATAGAGCCTTAAATTGGCTCGTTATAGTGGTACACTGTTTTTACACTAATGTAACAATTCAAACGTTAAAAATGTTAGTCATATATATGGCATTAAATCTATATATCCTAAGATACATTTTTTTCACTTCTCATGCTTGAAAAGTGTGTCAAATAAAGCTTAGCAAGCGGGGCTAAAGTAGTACACGGGCTGAATGTCCCTAGAGAAAATATGTACATATATTTATGATTTTTATAACATTTAATTTGACCAATCACAACACCTCACTGTATTAAATCCACCAATCACAGCTCTTTCAAAAACATTTGTATTTGCTATCAACTAACCCTTTAAAAGAAAGCCTAAAGAGGCCTTTGCCCAGCAGTGGGACACTCTATAGGCTTGAAAAAAAAAAAAAAAAAAAAAAAAAAAAAAAAATCAACTAACCAGATTACAGCTAACATTAAAATCGACCAATCAGAAAACAGAATTCATTTCAAACATCAGGTGTTTTATAGTCCCTAATTCACAATCATTAAAAAAATAAACGCCTCTGACCGTCAATAGCCGCGTTCAAACGTTCAAGCGTGTTCAAGTGTCTATCTCGCTTTATCTTATGCCCCGTATGCTGTCCGCCGCGCTCGACCGTTTGGACGCGGCTATTGACGATCAGAGATGTTTATTCGTACTGTCAATATTTTGTATCTGTGTCAAAGCAGTTTATAAAAAAAACATGCCGCCAAATTGTCGCTGTGGAATTTGTAACCAAATAATTAAACATTTATCGGGTAGTTAAGTCATAACATATACTAATTTAGACCTAGTGTAATTATAGTTTAACAATGATTGAAATAAAATTAAATAAATAAATAAAATAAATATTTTGCGGACAATCTTACACAAATCGACCTAGTCCCAAACTAAGCAAAGCTTGTACTACGGGTACTAGACGACGATAAACATACTTATATAGATAAATACATACTTAAATACATAGAAAACATCCATGACTCGGGAACAAATATTCGTGCTCATCACTCATCAAATAAATGCGCGTACCGGGATTCGAACCCAGGACCTCTTGCTTCGTAGGCAGGGTCACTACCAACTAGGCTAAAGCGGGTGTCAAAACTAGAGATTTTCTTTTTCTGCTGACATAAACATGGGATTCATTTAATATGCAAGTAATATCCAAAGAGGTTTCGCTTTTGCAATAAGGCGAATACTGTAAACGTATTTTTGGCGTCGACCGTACAGTCAGTAGCATAAATACCTACGCGGGTAGGTACTCAAAATTATCTACACACGAACTCTAATGTCAAGGTAATAACGATCTGTGTAGATAATTTTGAGTGTTTTATTCTGCTTAGCTACTTCTGCTGCTAACTGTAAATAACATAAATGGGCGTTTTTCAAAAAGTGTACAATAACTTTTATTCTGATTCTTGATACTCAGAATCGTTAATACTAATACTAACGATCCACGTACAAGAAAAAAGTTGTCGCAAATATTCCATTCCAGATCGTCACATTTTATGCATACCATTTTTTAACATATAGTGTCGTGACGCGTAGAAAAGAATAAAAATACATACTAAAAATTGGGACAGGCATTTTCTTGTATAAGGATCGATAGTATCAACGATTATGAGTATGAAAAACCCAAAAAAATGGGATTCGGCAAAAATAAGTTCATGTACACTTTTCCTGAAATACGCTCAAATTACTGATTGTAAAACAAAGAAAAAAAGGGCGTACACACATACGTTTCACGTAAATATCTTGATATTGCTGTATACCTACATTATTTTTACATAGAGTTTTATTCACTCTCTTTATAAGTAGAACTCAAGGATGCTGCAGCATAGCCTTGATCTCAGGAATTCCTAAGTTTTAACCGCAATGCGACTGCTCCGCTTTTAAACAAGGAAAACGTTAGCAATGACTAACAGCTTATTTATGTACCGAGATGTTTATGCGTTTTGTGTTTGTATAAAACAGGTGAAGTATTTTGTCAATCACTAAGAGGGGCGGACTCGGCTCGCGGGCAGCTGGCGGGCAGCCGGCCGGCCCTGCGGCAGTCGGCAGCTACGCTCGCTACGCTCGCTACGCACCGCGGCGCGGCGCCGTAGACGCGCTACGAACGAGGCGGGCGCGCGAAAATATCACATGTTTCAAAACTAATATATTTTAACCGTGTAATATCCGTTTTGATACTCGTTTGAGCTTAGTTGAAGGTGTTGTATGTGTACATTTTAACGATATACTTTTGGAAGTGCATATAAAACAAATTGAATATGTTTTACCAATTTTTACCTTATTCATGAAAGAATCTAATATTTGATATTCTGTCCGCTGCTTGTATTATATTTACAAATTATAATATTATATTTTCCTAAGTTTTAAATACTTATATAGAATGAATTATTTTTAAATCGCTGAATGAATATCTGCATTTTGGTGTACTGCTCCGGAGGTACGAAAAATTACCGTGTAATGTTCCTACATTTCGTGAAACAAGCTACAGCAAACACAATTCATCATTACCCGACACTTAAAATTACGAATTCAATCCCGCAGCGAGAATGTAGACGTATGCTGGAACTGCGTCTTGTATACAGGAACGATAATTTCCAAACGAGTACATTCTCGCTTACTTAGTCTCAATTCATATGGAAGTGCAATTAACTTCGTCATTCATTTATTATTATTATTTTTAGTCGTAACAATATTTTGCCTGTGCCTTCATAGACCACGATCCCGTTAATCGCAAAATTACGAATTCAATCCCGCAGCGAGAATGTAGACGTATGCTGGAACTGCGTCTTGTATACAGGAACGATAATTTCCAAACGAGTACATTCTCGCTTACTTAGTCTCAATTCATATGGAAGTGCAATTAACTTCGTCATTCATTTATTATTATTATTTTTAGTCGTAACAATATTTTGCCTGTGCCTTCATAGACCACGATCCCGTTAATCGCAATCTTATTTAAACTTTCACTCTCACCCCCTTAAGAGATGATCTCTGGGATAAAATGAATGGATGGAGGATCTATGTCCTTTCTTGGGAGGCCAGTTATCTCCACAACAAATGTCATCAAGGTCTGTTTAGCGGTTTAAACATGAAAAGGTAATTATATTGAATTATGGTTATGTAAATTCAAAATGCAAATGTTTGAATATTCTTTTTAGATACCACTTGTATTAAACTTAAACGGATGTAATACAATCATTATATTTTTAGTAACGGGACTTAATCACGTGTAATTAAATTAATTTGATGACCTTTGAATTTGGTTCTGTTCCTTTTTATATTTTATATCTATTTTTCACTTTACCTCTTCAAGGTCACTCGGCGTTTCGGATGTGTCGCGAGCTGACCAATTTGCAACACATCCGAAATGTCGAGTGACCACAAAGGAATCTAAATTTCTTCTTGCTTTATCCCATTGTTATTTGGGGTCAGCTCTCCTAATCTATTATCTTTAGTTATATCTGTTCTGGGTTGCCGTTGGGTCTATGTTAAAGATCTATAATCGTCAATAAATAAGTCCTTTTTAGTAAAAATTATGTGAGAAAATCGTGAAAGTTTCCGAATAGTCCATTTTCTTATTAGCTACTATTTAGCAATTAGTAAAGTACCCGGGCCTCCTGTACTATATTTTGGGTATGTGCCCTTCTTGCATCGATAGGATTTAAACGCGGGATGTAACAGTATCAGATTTTATGGTATCGATAACGTCAAGAATGGCTCGTTAAGCAATATTAACACGAGGGTCAGTGCAAGCCTTAATGATCCATAATTAACTGTATCATCTCCATTAAGGCTATGCGACACATATTTATGAATTTCGTGTACATAAACATGCGTATGCCATTAATTCATCTAATTAATTGAGTATTCATGAAAAACTGGCAAATTTTGATTCATAAGACATATTTGCGTGTATATTTAAATTTTATTGCACAAAATACAGAAATGTACAAATGGCGTATTAAATGCCAAATGGCATACTCTACCACCTAACCATATTGGGCTAACCAGACATTTAAAAAAGGTGCAAAGAAAACACTATGATAATATCTATTAAAAACTAGTGAAGAAGAAAAAACTAATGTTTTATACACTACATATACAATACAATACAATACAAATACTCTTTATTGCACACCTCACACAAACAAAGCAGTTACATAGAGAAACAATACAATAGACATACATAAGCAAATAAAATAAAAAAATACACACATAAAAATAGATATATTACTACATATTTAATACACACTATCAATATGAGGATTGACTCTTGTCGAATTCTTGTTTAAGCAGGGTGCTACATAAATATTTACTTCACACCTGTCCCTAAAGTAACAATTACCGCCCGCTACGCGTGCGGAAAATCCCACTTCCTGGCCAGAGGGAGACGTAAAATTTTATAATACATTATTTTCCTCTTCAGACATTATTATGTACTTTTCCCTTCTAATATGCCCCCATGTTGCCAAACGTAATCTTATTTCCGCCAAGTAGGCAAGTATTATCATTTAATATTTGAAGGTTACCATCCTCACAAAAAGTTGTCACGTCTGTTGGGCCCTATATTGTATTTTATGTGGATCAATCTTATATTGCGTTTGAGTTAAGCCACTGCATGCAACTCCTCAACATATCCTCTTAAACGTGTCTTCCAGTTTATGTATCTTGGGCATTTGGTAACCGACGACCTTAAGGACGATCTAGATATGGATAGGGAGCGCAGAGCGTTGTCAGTCCGGGCAAACATGTTGGCCCGCAGATTTGCTCGATGTACAGATGCAGTGAAGATAACGTTGTTCAAACGTATTGCACATCACTGTACTCTGCAATTATGTGGTTCAAATATACCCAAAAGCCATACAACGCGCTGCGCATCCAATTTAATAATACCTTCAGGGCGCTGTTGCGACTGCCGCGCTTCTGCAGTGCGTCATCTATGTTTGCCGAAGCGCGTACAGACGGCTTTGATGCTGTGTGGTGGAAAAAATCTGCCTCTCTCTTGAATAGAATGCGCGGGAGTAGCAACAGCATCCTGAATATGATAGCTGGTAAGTTTGATTGTCCCCTGACAAAAATACGTACCGACCGCACCAAATCCCTACTTACTATTAAATACTAACCTAGACTAAGATTAACTAACACCACTGGACCACGTAGTTGTCTTGAAATTGAAATAAATAAAAAAAAATAAGTAGGAAAATAATTGATATTGCTAAACAAGCAATAATGTATCGTCGGTGCGTTAACTTTCGCATAAGAAAAGTATCTTTGTTTAAGTTATAGTTTGTGATAGCGAGAAAAACTGCTTTTAACATTTTTGTACATAAAGAATTTACTCGTAATTAAGTTCGACAGTTAGTGCTCATAATATATGTATAGAAGTTGACAGTAAAAATATTTACCTACCCGGCATAACAATTTAAATATGTAGTGTAGTTAGAGTAAATCTAATCTTAAAATAAACGCCCGTCAACTAACTGATATGCAATACAATACAATACAAATACTCTTTATTACCCGCCTCAAAACATGAATCAGATACAGGACTAAAAACTTAAAAGCTGAGGTTAACAAGGTCTTATCGCCAAATATATGTTTCAATTAGTGAGAGAAAATACTGCAGCATTTTAGAAAGTATTTGATCCATATGTTGTTAGTATAGAAAACCTTAAGAACTATGTTAGGGATACAGGCTAAGGCATACAAAATTAAATTAAATGGTTTAGGCTAGCCTTTCACAGTGCCAAGCAGGGCCTCCAAAGTTCTCTACTTGGCCCTGCCAATAGCCACTCCATCCAGTACTTTGTAAGCGGATAGTCGAGGCGCTCGACTCAGAAGGCCGTTGCCGCTGCCGCGCACCCGCCTAAGCAATGACCCTACTCTTTTTCGCCTAATGGCAAAAAAGTCATCCATTCGGGTCGCAGTGAACATTCTGGATGCACTGCAGTGCCTATATGTAAAGTAATTGGCTACTTGACAAATATTTTCACGGTGCCGTTCGAACCAGTTTTCTGAGTGACTCAAATGTTTGTATGGGACTAGCTAAAATCAAAGCACAAGAGGATCAAAGGCGGGCCCTCGTTGCACTGGCGATAATCGAAACGGCTCAAATAAATTGAAAGAGTACTATGACATCACAGCATTATCTTCATACTAACTCTGTATTACACGTAAATTGCTGTTTTGGTCGTGAGATACCTATACCTACTGTCTTTAAGTACCTACATAATTGTTTTACTATGATTTTTTTATTGATGATGATGTCCTCCCAGACGTATTCGTCGACGGCGACATCCTGACAAAAATTATTATCTAAAATTGGGAAACTTTACGTGCATGGGCTCGAGTGTGACTTGCAAAACCAAATTTGGTTTTGAACGTACGACCGCAAGAGACACAGTGAAGCTGTCCAGTAGCGTTATAAGTATAGTGGTAGGAGGGCTTGGGCCGAGTTTTACGGAACTGGCGTTTGGCGTCCAGATCTTCGAGACGGGTGCGTTCAAAGTCATTGATACCTGTATTGACAGCAGTTCGCCAGTCTGATCTCTGAGTAGCAAGTTCCTCCCACGACTCACATGATATGCTGGTGGCAGACAAGTGGCGCTTTAGGACATCCTTGTACCGCAGATACTGCCCACCAGCTCTGCGTTTACCCATAGCTAACTCAGAATAGAATATAGCTTTAGGTAGTCTTGATGGTGCCATACGCACAAGATGTCCACACCACCGCAATTGGCCTTTTATAAGCAGACATTCCATACCCGCCATGTTCGTCCGACGTAAAACCTCCGAGTTTGGAACACGATCCTGCCATTTCAGCCGAAGAATAGCTCGGAGACATCTTAGGTGAAAGGAGTCAAGACGCTTTATGTCCCCTTTGTACAAGCACCATGTCTCCGACGCATAGAGCAGTAGGGGTAGAATAACCGCTCTGTAAACGGCGAGCTTTGTGTTTAGTCTGAGATCATGAGATTTCCAAACTCGTTGGCTTAGGCCTCCAAACGCTGCAGCGGCTTTTGCGATCCTGGCAGACATTTTTTTATTAAAGTATATGGATCTATAGCTATCCTTAAATCTGCTTATGATCGGTAAAAAATATCAAGTATTATATTTTTTTATGTCATCATCATCATCATATCAGTTGCAATACTTTCTATTCTCATAATATTTTGTACTTAAATAGTTTGGGTCAAAACTTGCAGGTAAAATTTGCCAAATTCCTGAAATCCAATCAAGTGGAAATATTGTACAATTATGTTTCTAAGTCGGATGTCAATGTAATACTATGGTACCATAAACCTGGTCTGATGATGGAGACGAAAGTTGGCCCTAGGAGCTGCTCAATTACACAAGATTAGCCCGTCGTGTTAGGGGTCGTGTTCAAATTTAAATGTGCAAAACTTATACGTAATCTAGTCAGCAACAAAAGCTTGTACCAATTTTTGACAGGAACTTCTGATATTGTTTTCTAGTCTAGTTACCGGTACGCCAAAATGTTCGAGTATTAAACAGAGATAATTAACAATAACGTGAGGGTGATACATTATTAGCAGGTACAGTAACTATCATATTTCTAGTTAATCCATTTCAATATCAAATAATTGAAAAGAAAGAAGTGCGCTAGTGACTCAATAATATTAATGCATGTCACTTGACTGTATTATAAAAAGTTATGCTAAGCTCTTATACCTACTGCGTTTGGCCCACACACCACACGATAAATCGAAATTCGAAAGTACCCCGTTTTGCAACGAAGTTAAATTCTGATCGTTCGTCATTAATTAGGCAGTTTGTTGCTCAATCACGTGGAATTACAGGATAACAGACGGTGGGAGCGCAAATCGACGTTTTATCCGACCAGCTGACTGTGGGATTCTGAGCTAATATTTTTAATTTAGCTTTAAAATCATCAAAACCCAGTAAACATTGATATAAAAAATGCTACCAATTAACAACTAGACAGTTGTTACTTGGTAGCTTTTATAGTACCTTTATAATACCAATAAATCCAATCAGGTTTTTCAGAACATATTCCTGTTTAAATAAACGTCACTAAAGCTTAGACGTACGCGATTTAAAAAATACTGTACTTAAATAACAAAAATATTCGTAGAAGTAAGACATCTTAAATTGAAAAGGCAATAACTCTGCATAAGCAACCACTACTAATCTATAAATGACAGTTGAATCGCGTCGACTGTACTTGTTATGTCTAGTGAATTTGCGATCGCAATATTCGCAATTTCATCAAGACTGTAGTTATTGCATAACCTTGCCAACCCTTATTCATTTAATATCAAAACAGCCTGACTGAATAAAACAGCCTGTCGGCCTAATTCCACTTTTTCGACGCCTTCAACTTAATTATTAATTTATTGGGTAACGATTTTTCCGAATGGTTTATACCATTTTCCTCTTTTCCTGAATAATTACAATCGAACCCCTCCGCTTGAAAACCTTTGGGATATTGTCATCCGCGAGTAACTTTTGCGAGTATTTAATATACCGTGTATTTCTAAATTCCAAGTGTCAAGATATTCTTACAAGCTTAGCAAACATCCAACTGAAGAAGAAAATCTGAAAATGAAGAGCCGGATTCCTGAACGGACAGGGATCCGTCGATCAGCCCATGGCAGCCTAAGCTCCAAGGATCTAAAAGGGACTTAGATCGTCACAAACTTTCTCCGCAACGCTATAAATCTTACTCACATACCGACATAATAAACATATAACCTTTTATACGCGTGTCCGGGTTGTTCGTAAAAGCCTAAGTAATCCTTTATAACTATCTCTTAACTTTTCTTGAGCTTATTTTTAATATTAAGCAGTACTTAGACGTACCTAAGTCTAGCTAGAAGGCTTAAATATTTCGTTCTATTAAAGTAAAAACGTTTATAAGAACCAAGAACGTTCAATTCAATTAAACCATTGTCTGGTAAAAATCGGGCAAGATGAATCCGAGTTTTGATGCTTCGTTTCGAAATTAATTTACATTATAATAATTTTAATAACAAGTATTAAAAAAACCAGCTCAGCTGTTTATTGTTTGAGAGGTTTATTTTTTAAACGAACCCCTTCAATTTACGGAATTTATTATGGGTATGTTTTAATATTTAAATTTAAAAGAGAATATGGGCATTATTTCATTGCTTAAATATTTCATGTATAGTTTGAAACCCAAAACACAAAAGAAGATTTTTGATTTCATGCGTGATCACGCTCATTTGATACCTAAACGCGTTAAAATCATTGTATTGTAATTTAATTACTTTTGTATTTAATTTTATGACTTCAAATTCCTCTGAGATTATTATTAAAGTCCTTTCTTTCAAATAAAAAAATAACTTTCAAAATCGGTATAAGAAAATATCGCTGATAAACAAACATACTAGGTTGCAAGTTATTAGTACCAAACTTCTACTATGAGCTGTTAAGATTGTTCAAGAATGAATGGGGTTGTGACGTGACGGGTATTGTGTAAGAACATTTGCACGGAACCCTCGGTGCGCGAGTCAGACTCGCACTTGACCGGTTTTTTTTTAATTATTTTAAGAAAATCTTTCCGCTTGTAATACAAGTAACTTAAAATGAAATGGGTAATACCAGTTAGCCTTAGTAGTTAGTTAAATGCCCCAAAAACCTCCCTAAAATGAAATCCTTAGAATGGGGTGAGACATTTTTTCCCATAAATGCAAAGCTTGTACTTATACTTATTAGTGGCGCAAATTAGTATTCTTGAAAGTGGTACCGCAACAATTGACCATAGTGCCACAGTGACTTAAGTTTACCAACTAGGCACAGTCCGCTACAACTTCGCCGGCACCTACATTGAATATTGTTAACTTCAGTTACAGCTGAGCTGTTCCAACGTGCAATATTGTTCGTTTGAGTTCTATGGTACAAGTTATGCCTGCCGTTTCACTTTTTTTTTTTTGATACTCCATTCCACATATCATTAGGTAGATCTTTTACCGACAAATTCGTCTCCGTTTCTTCGTTTATCTAGGATATCAATGGTCGCCACGCTGCTGAGACGAGTGAGAGGAAGTGAGAACGGCATTCTGAGGATGTTGGAATGTCGTTGGGATTGCCCTATGTTAAGGCACTGGGTTGGCATTGTCACGGGGAGGGTAAATGAATTAGAATTGTGCGCACGTTACCTATCGGCAATTAATTAATTAAATTATACCAATCAATTATTACAAACGGTTTTGCCTACTAACACTTAAATTTTAAATTATTGAAAGTACTAATAAACATATTTTTATTTTCAAAGTGAAATATTGTACTAGTTTTACTTATTTCGATCATCAAGTGCTTTCCAAATATGACACCTCACCGAGTTTTTTACGCCGGTTCTTCTCGAGGCAGAGGTTTTCTTTAAGAACCGGTAGTAGTTTATCGACATTTATAGGTGCATGTAATATGCCTAAATTGAAGAATAAATCACTTTGACTTTGACTTTTTTAACAATATATAATCAATTATTTATTTGCTCTATAACACATAACAAACGCATGCAAATACATTTTAATTATTTATATTTAGAGGTAAAAACACACATTTATAAATAATGAAATTAAAGAAGACAAGTCAGATATAACAACAAAATAATAATAATAAAAAAGAAGAGTCAATGGCAGCAAAACAGTCAACATAAATAATAAGACATTAACAAATAACATAATTAAAATAAAAGTCAATAAGTGGTATCACGATCATTAGTCAATTTTTTTAATATAATATTCCTTTATGGAGTAAAACGGACGGGCTACAAAATATTGTTTTACTTTCATGTCAAACGTTTTTATGTCATCTGTAAGAAGATTATAGACCCTTATGGCAATGTTATTTAAGCTCTTGTCAAAATGAGTATAATTGTTCTTTTTAGCACCTATACATTATAGATAATGGATGTAATGTGTGCACGTCATTATGTCATTTTATTATATTGAGTATAATGTATATCATTAAGGATTAACCTATTTCTCTGACGGAGATTGTGGATGTTAGCCGTGCCTTTCTGTACGTATAGATGTTTATTTGGGAAGACATAAACACTGGATACGGTATAGATAGAGTGAAATGACGGTCAAGATTGTGTTATCTATATACAATTATACTGCGGTGTGAGTCGGGAATGGAGACACACCTCTCAATAATTCTCAGTGCCTTTTTTTGTTTTAACAGAATTGAATTGATATTGGGTCCATTTCCCCAAACCTCAATGCAATATCTTATTATGCTCTCGAAATAGGAAAAATACATGTTAAACAAAACTTCTCTGTTACCAACATTCATAATTCGTTTGAAAATGGTTTTCCTTTAAATCGCATGACGATCAACGCACGATTATCTTACAAGGAATAGGGCATAGATATTATCATTAGGTACTTGAATTGATTTAAAATCTGGTCATTGATGACCAGATTTTAAACGCGTTTCATTTATGCTACGCTGATGCTCGCTGTGGGACAGGTTTTATCTAGAAACAAATAAAACATACCTTTTATTACTATTACACTAGCTCACTCACACACTTTCAACCTTATTCAAAATATCATAATTTTTTTACTATAAATTTTAGGCAAGCCGCTGCTGATTGCCTTCCTCATAGAGAATTCAGACTACTTTTTCTTCAACATTATTGCGGAGGGTTCTTGTAGGTGTGTAAAGATAAGAGTAAAAAATCATCACATTAAGTGTTAGTATGGAATACAAACTTATTAATGCAAAGTACTTTCAAACATTATGTAAGTACTAGGTTCCGCCCGCGACTTGGTCTGCGCGGACCCGGGATAAAAACTATTCTATATTTTAATCCAGGGTGTAAACTACCTTCGTGCAAAATTTCATCCAGATCGGTTGAGCCGTTTGCGTGATTGAGTAACAAACATCCAAACTTTCGCATTTTAATATTAGTAGGATGTAATAAATGAATTAGTAGGAAACGGTTTTACTCAATAAAAATCTAAATTAGCCGAGTTCTTATTTATGAGCGGTACATCAGTATTGACTCGGACACGGATCTGGATTTAAAAACATCCATGACTTAATTTCAAATAAATTGGAACGGGAAACTTTAAAACAATTTATGACAGTGCACTTGTTACCGACTCACTTGTTATAGTGTATTTTTCTATTTATACGTTGCTTTATTTAGTAGTACTGCTATTAGTACGGTTGTTTTTTATTTGTGATGTAAAGCAGTCATCCCTCTCCCTTTCGGTGGACGATAATCGTTAGCCTTACTAAATATGACCAGTTTAGTCTTAATTTTGTTACTACGTGCCTTTGAAGTTGGAAAATTAATTAACACATTTTAACTTCATGGAAGTTCTATTGTCTTATTGCAACTAATACAGAACGTGTAACTGTTAGCGAAGAATATTTATTTATTTATTTTCCCGTTAGGACTTCTTTCGTCAAGTACAATCCTACTGAATCACTGAGATAGGTACCTACAGTATAGTGTGTGTCTACTTGTTGAGTATGTTTGACTATAAATTACATTAAAATAACGGTGTTTTGACATTCAATTACTAAACATAAATAGTTTACAAAGTTTGTAAATAGGTATACTTTCTGTCCCAGTTAATACTTTGCGCTAAATAGGCCTCTCATAGTCTCAATTAGGAGCGTACTACACGTGATTTTAAGTAGCGAACTCGTACGACTCGTTTTGTTGGGTGAGATTGCCCATGCCACCGTTCCATTGTAAACGGGAGTAAGCTTAGTCACATTGTTATACACATACAACATTTTAAATTGAGCAAGGCAGTAGATTTAACCCGCAATACCGCCCAATTGGCTAATTAGCCAAGGAGACTTATTTCATTTTTCTTTCTTAAGTCAATATATGTACGTCGCTCGTTTTTTGTTCAAAATGTGAATGAAAGCCATGAAACTTAAAGCATTAGGTATGAAGACCAGGAAAGAGTAGAACAGTTTATGGTGACGTGCAAGGTAGTGCCCGGGATGTAAGGGGAAGCAACAGCAGCATGACGGGGACGATCCGGACTTTTTCCACCTACCACGAGTCCGAGCCTTCGGTGTCCTCGGTAAGTCGATCTTGCATCTTGTTATTTACTTCTCATTCACGATATCTTGCTGTGATGGACCCGAATAGCCAGTGGGACCTACATGAAGCGTGGATTTCCGAATGGAATGAGCAACAACAACCAGATGAACGCCTGTTTTCGTTCAACCCAAAGGCGCGTCCACCTGGTTTCGACCATCCACGTAGGGTGTGGTGCCAATTAAACCGCATAAGAACAGGCATTGGTAACTGCGCCCACCACTGGTATAAATGGGGCTGGTGCGACTCTTCTCGGTGTGTGTGTGGAAACCCCGATCAGACTGTCAACCACATGGTTCTGGAATGCCCGATAACAAATTTTTCAGGACGGATGGAGGACCTCAAGAATCTTACTCAACTTGCTACAGAGTACTTGAAGAGGACTAATCTTAACCTTTGAATTAATCAATCTTATTATTATTATTTTCTTATATAGCTTTTATATGTAATCCAGTGACCAAAATGCCATACGATAAATAAATAAAATTCACGATATAGTCGTAGTATCAACATTTAACAAGCTAGGAGAATGAAGGAGAAAAGGCTATGAAATATTCCCAGTTCCAACCAACACTTGGATAAATGTACCCATAGCACAGAAGACAAAGTCTTTGCACCTGCTTAAAAATACATGTTTCATTCCAACTGCCCAAGACGACTTGCAAGTTTCGCAATTCAGTAAAAATACAAACCTTCTTATAAATAAGTAAATGAACAACGAATGCTTGATTTTATTTTATTTTTTCATATTTCACGTAAATAGTACCTATAACAGTTTCTGTCACGAATAAAACACAGTAGGTATATTCCAGAAAAACCCTAGGTACAGTAAATGAACTGGATTCCAAGATAAACAGATATGAAAATTAATTAAAACTTAAGGAAATCCTCACTGCTTCAAAATCCCTTGCGATATACAAATGGGTGCCTTAGTGCCTTTCATAGGATCTGCAAAAATCAATTACCCCTACCTCGAGTAGGCCATCCGGGTCTAATCAAATAATAAGGTGGCGCCGTATTTGTCCTCATATGTAAGAGCTTGACGGGTATATCCGATCCCATTTACCGGCAACGCGTCGAGGCTGGACCTAAGCTGGGATTGCATTGTGGTAACAGACTACTTAAAGTCTATCTGCGGATTTAACAGAGACATCACAATACGAGTATGCCGTACCTAAGTCTCGTGGCGAACTGTATTGTTGTTCGTGCACTTCGCTCCTGATTCAGCTGTAGTTCATGATCCAAGTTAATGCTTGGGATATTAATCCCACTCATTACAGCTGATAAATGACGCTGTGATTACGTACACGATTATGAAGTTGCTTAATATAAATCCAGTTACATCCTATGTCATTGATAGTTTAGTTATTAGTAGCAGGTACTTATAATGCAGTTAGACAGAAGACTTAGACTTGATAGATTCAACCCATCGGTAATAAGTTTGGTACATTAAATATGGTATAATAAATAGCTGGTTGATGCAACTCCCCTATATGTGAATAATCCTAAACTCGAAAAGAAAAAAATACTTCATTGTGTAACCTTAACTAGGATATGTACCTTTCCGGTATTAGCAGGGCTTAAAGAAAAACCAATTATAAATTTAACCAACTCAGGTCTTCCGCGTCCCGTCGACGTGCCATGGAGTGTGTATCTCGCTATGCAATTCCCTTTTGGCATGCATTTGCCCGTGCAGTAAAGTAGCCAGTGAATTTTAATTAGAACTCTGCTCTGCGTAAATACGCTCGTTTGACACTTCGTCTGAAGTGTCAATTGAACTATACAGCATTAAGAATGGTAGACTTAGGAAATATACCTAATAACATTTAACATTTTTCTGCGTGCTTTACATGGAATAAACTGCATCATGTACCCTCCCCAAAAGCTCTATAAAGTAATTAATTAAATAATTACCGGTTTTAATTAATCTTATTAACAACTAATTGGCCAAATGATCGTCTAGTGTTTACGTTGTGAACCGAATAACCCTAAGTCTTTAATGTGTAGCAAATTTGGATTCAGACTCTTCTATTCCTAACCCTACTGCGTCCTACTGAAACCTAGACCAACAGAATATGAAACTTATATGAATGTTAAAATATTTTTATTATTATTGTGAAAGTCCGCTACCGAACTATTAACCATTCGTGTAAGCAAGATCGTAGCTCTTGGATTTTATATTATAAAATCTATTTTTATATTTATAGCATACTAACTCTAACCTATGTACTCATATTTTAGAATAAAGTTCTAAATGACGGGTTGTGTAGTAATCTTTACTCACACATGCTACTCTCTTGCTTCGGATGGGGATAGAATGGCCTAACCAACTCTTTACCTACCTAGTTACCTAATGAGTTTAAGACTCTGCGAACGAATCTACCAGTATTTCGTACCTGAGTAAGAAGAAAATACCGAAACAAAGTTAAACAGACCTCTTACTTTAATATTGCTGCGTAAAAATGTAATTATACAAGCAAATCATTAACCTAAGCCTTATATATTATAACGTCTATTCCTCTATTTTATGGTCACTAGAAATATCGAATTTACTGTAGTTGGACGTGCAATATTATTAAGATAATTATGTATGAAATTGCTAGTAGTGATATGGGTATTATTCCGCCCGTAACTACGTTCACAGCGACTTGCTCAGCCTATCACTGGTCCCTATAACGGTTTTGTTTCCTTCTCCGAAACGAGACTGTTTCCCTAATCAATTAAAATAAAGGTGAAATCACGTTACCGTACAAGCATGTCATATTCAACTACACAAACTCTAGACTTCTCTTTTAAGATATGACTAATCATAAATTTATCCACTCGCAACAAATAATATTAACCCTGCCGTCCTACCATCCCTAAATTTACCTTCCCCTAATGTGTGTATGATTCTAACCCTATTCTATCCCGATATTTCCCTACTCTGCTCATTTTTAAACCTTACCTCAGTTTAAAAGATGAGAATGTATGCCCTATTCTAACTGTAAGTAGTTCAGTCGGCGAAACTGAGATATAGTATTCTGGAGCCGTAGCATGGTTGGCCTTGTCACGCGATAGGTGATAAGATAGAGCGTGTGTCACTAGCTGACACCGTTCGATAGAACGAGACGACGCTCTTATTTTGTCACTTGTCGCGTGATAAGGCCAACCATGCTACGGCTCCTGACGCCTGTGTATTTGCCTCCCCCCACTGCGGCCGAAGTCTAAATGGAGTACAGTGAGTAAGGCGCCCTATTATGTATATCGTAGTTATATATATATATTAGGGTGTTGCTTAAAAACCGAAAATTTGAAATTTAAGTGAGCCAACCTATTATATTGGTCTAATACGTGAAAAAATTACGTCTGTTTTTTATTTTTATTTTTGGATAAGATTTAGGGGTCGCTACCGAATTTTGAAACTCCTTAAGGTTGCGTTTCTCCATAGTAAGTTTTTTTTTTATATTTTAACATTTTTCTAGTTTATTGAGCTTCATTTGATAAAGAAGGAATAAACAATCGAGAAAATACGATTTTGGTTCACGAAATGTTCGACGCTTATTTGAAATCAAATATAAAGTCTTAAAATCATCGCCAAAGTCCGTTTTTAGCATATTTAGCACAATAAAATTCATTTTTAAATTACTGACTGAAATTTAGTGATTTTTTTGATGTTTTCCAGATTATTCATTTCCTATCATTAAATGTAGCTCAATAAAAAAGTAAAATGTTAAATATATAAAAAAACCTTACTATGGCGAAATGCAAACATTAAAGAATTTCAAAATTCGGTAGCGACCCTTAAATCCTATCCAAAAATAAAAATAAAAAACAGATGTTATTTTTTTACGTATTAGAACAATACAATAGGGTGTCTCACTGAAATTTAAAACTTTCGGTTTTTAAGCAACACCCTAATATATATGTGTATTTAATACTGCCCGCTTCTCGATTACTACAGGACTTTGGCGAGCGAGGATTGCCCTCTGTACCATCAAGTGGCCACGCCTTAGAACGTAGAGGTATCTCGAGCCACGTGAGAGAGTGGTGGCTGCCTCTTGGTCAATAAAAAAGAGACATCCCCTCGTATAATCTGATTACGCACTCAAACTCCACTTTAAGGTGAGCTTAAGGTGTTAGGCAAACTGTTTATGGTGTTTACCTAGACTGGGATATTAAACTACTCGAAACTCTATTCCAGTTCCTAGTACCATAACTCTACATCATGGAGTTATTTCTCCTAGGCCTGTTAAATGCCCCACAAAAATAAACACTAATTTTTAAAGCCCCGTGCCTAATGTCGTCTTCCTATTTATGCAGCCGTCCTTTTTATGATTTCTATCTCTTTCAATTCAACCTCTTTATGATTTCTGAGATTTCTGTCCCTTTCATGCTGTCTATCTCTTTCGTCCTGTTTTCCTTTCTATGATTTTTGTCATTTTTATCCTCCTATTCGCTCTGTGATTGGTCGAATCCCGCGGCTACAATGGCGAGCTACGCTGTGATTGGCTAGCGCTCAAAATGTGTGTAAATACGTTCCGTTTATTTGTTAATATAATATTTCTGACTCCATTATTGTGATTGAAAACCTATTCGTTGGTCGATAGAGTTGCTTCTTGAATGGACTACTTTTCCGACCAACTAATAATATCCAATCTACATAGTAACTAGGTTCGATATCAAAATAAGTAACTGATCGGATATTCTTTATTCGTAACAATTGACGTATAATTAAATTCATTCCTTTTAGCATTCAGTAATTAGGCTAACACTAGGCTATGCCTGTTTCACGGTACAATCAGCTCATATTAGCTGAACTGGGAAAGTACCTACCTACCTCCAGCTTGCAGAAGACCGCAGCCGTAATCTCCACTTATAATAAATCTCAGAATTAAAAAAATAATCAGACAATACCATTCCAGACGTTACTTTGTCACAAGTGATCTCAAATGAACGAAAAACATGAAACATTTTTTATGGGTTATTCTGGCTTCCGCTTGGGATAGTTTTTATCCGACTGCAACACTAAATAAATTTTTCGAAATGACCTCTTTAAATTTTTCATTTGTTTTCTAATAAATCGCATAATCCTATATATATCGCCACCACATCTGTAAACTGTCAGTAACGTCAAAATGGCGAAATGGCTTTGTCTTTTACCTACGATAGACTTTCACAACACGCATACCAAAAGATAAAGCATAAAAAAAGAATCGATTCTGATTGAATTTCATATTCAGGCGTAATTTAAATAAATGTACCTATCAACAAATTCGAACAACACAAGTAACACAAATTAGTTTTTTTCAATGGCTTGGCGCTCTTTGCGCATTTAGCCAAGGTACGAGGATCGGGATTAAAAAAATACGGATAGATCGAAAATTTGGAAGACAAGCGAAAGACCAGGAAAAAGTAATATAATATAAATTAAAGTTTGATATTATTTAAAGACAAAAAAAATATATAAGGCTTTAAATATTCCTATACAAGGATGACTCATTTATGTACAGGAGTGAAGGAATAGATACAGGAAAAGGAACTGTACGGATTGACAGCAAAGAGTATAACATATTTATGGGAAGATATGTGACGTAAAAGTACTCTATGGCGGTGGTTCCGGAGATATTGAATGTTTCGTAAATGTGGATAAAAAGACGATTTTTATCGATGTTTCGAAAACTATAAGATGTAACATTTGTTGAGACAGTTCAATTTTTAGTATTATGTAAATTACAAGTCCGTTAATTTGGTCCTACGGTTTAGTAGAAGAGGTAGGTGCCTTACGGCCGTGTGATAAGAAAATATGCAAAATAATACTGAAACAAGTGGAATTAAAAGATTTTTCAAAAACCCAACTGCTTTTTTGCAAATATTATAGCCCATGTCACTCCCACGATTAAGAGGAATCCGAAAACACCTCATTTGTCGAAATCCGTCAAACGGTTTAGGCTGCAGGGCGTGCCAAAGAATAAGACATACACACATAGATACATACATACATATATACGTGAGCGCTGGAGGGAGTACCATAGGCCGGTCATCGCGGGATCGGGGTGACCCGCGATGGCCCAATGGTCTCCCTGTAGTACCTAATTTAATTTAATATATTATTTGTTTTTTTTTTATTTATTTTTTATCTCTTTTAATTTAATTCAATTAATAACAATAATGATATAATGCTGTATATGGACTACTATGTTTCCGGGATAAATATTTTTCATTTCATTTCATTTCATACGTACAAACATACATACGCTCGAAAAACATAACCCTCCTTTCCTTCGGCAGTCGGGTAAAAAGCCTACATGCATCTATTATGGTGAGGTGGGCCACAGAAACATCAAGTTGGCGGCGGAGTCTCTGTTTGTGAAATAAGGCGTTCGGAGTAAAATCTATAAAATCATGCAACTCTGCCATAAGGAAGCCCTTTTCGTTTTAAACAATCCATACTAATACACTCAAGAGCAAAAGTTTTGGGTACAGTTTGTACTGAAATTATATACAAAGTGTACCCGGAACTTTTGCTCTTGAGTGTATTATAGTTAAATGCGAAAGTAACTGTCTGTCTGTTACCTTTTCACGCTTAAACCGCTGAACCGATTGAGATAAAATTTAGTGCAGAGATACTTTGAATTCCGGTTAATAACAAAGGATAGTTTTTATCCCAAAATTCATAACTTAAGGGGGTGAAAGGGGTAACGAAAGTTTGTATGGAGCTACGATATAAACGAGTTCCGCGCGGACGAAGTCGCGGGCAAAAGCTAGTAAATAAATAAATATAAATAAATATTAGAGGACAATCTTACACAAATCGACCTAGTCCCATAGTAAGTTCAATAAGGCTTGTGTTATGGGTACTAGACGATGATATATTTAATACAAATATACAAATACATAGAAAACATTCAAGACTCAGAAACAAATGTTCATGCTCATCACACACATATTAGCCCTTACCGGGATTCGAACTCGGGACCTTCAGCTTCGTAGGCAGCGTCCCACTAGGCTAACAGATAGTAATAACACCACTACTTCCTCTCTGTTGTTGTGTTCCCTGTGGTGAGCAGAGTCTCCATTCCTGAAAATGAGCTGCATCATTTGTATGTAGTGTAGTTGTCAACACAACGAATTCCATAACAGTATTTTCTTGTTTTATTGAAATGTACAAATAATAGCTAAGAAATTAAACATTAATTAAGGATATTCCAACAACATAAATACACAAACAAACCCTCGTCAACGTGTGAAGTTTTTAGAGTAATTGCAAATGAAGTTGTAAAAATAATTAATTATTTACCTGGAAAAGCCAAGATTTCTCCCGGGGCCCGGTGATAGAGGTTCACGCTCGTCGGGTCTACTGGGACCGCTTGTTTAACCGCTGCAATTTTCTCGGGTTAGCTGTTGACATTCCTAAAGATTATACAACCTTTGATAATATTTGCTATTAACGTTTTCTGAGATAAGTTGTAGATAAACAGTTATTAAATGAAAACTGCCGTCTGTAGTAATGGTTTTCGGTCTCGGAGTCTACTATTGACCTTACTTGACTTTTCATTCTATAGGCAGCACAGTGCCAACTTTAAACAAAACCTCCTTACTTTTAGCTCAAATAGAAGGTGCAATAATTCAAAATAAGACCGTCTAAACGTGGTTATCGACATATATGCGACCAGCTGTATGGAGTTTTTGTAAACTTAGATAAGTGTGCTTATAATGACTGAAAACATTGAAGACCAATATTATACATGCTGCTCCTCATGAATATCATAGTGCCCAGTAGTAAATTTAATAATTAAATGTACACATTTCAACCCAAGCGACGGATGTCGATTTAATATTCAAAGATCAAATTGATTTCACTAAGTGCTGACCCATTAATAATCACGTTAGGGAACATTTCATCTGTCAACTTTGGCGGTAGGCAGTACCTTCATCTAGTTAATGTTGCTGCTTGCCACTGCGCTTCCTGGGGAGCCTTAAATTTTCAAATTGTCAACGGAAGATTTACGATTCCTCTCCTTTATAACCTGTAGACACCGCGAGCTTCGCCGTATTTAACTTCTGCGATAATCCGTTTAGGTACCTGGGAACGCGAGTTGGCTTATCAATATAAAGTTGGACCCAATTTTTATGAAAGAAAAGTAATAAGTTAGGTACTTCAAAAATATCTAACTAAACTTATGATTGACTGCCTGCGGTATATACCTACTTATAAGTATTCGCACTTTTTGTTTGTCATATTTCCGAACGACCTTCAGAAAGAAAGCTGCGCAGCGTTCTATAAAGACCCCATTTACCGCGGTAAGATTGTCAAGAACGTTCCCATTATTTATACACGTATCGCGCGTTACGAAGCTATTTATAAATAAACCCTTTAATGGAAGACATATTTACATGCAAATGCAAACCTGGGATTTCAGCGTAACGTATGTAAATGATCAAATGTATTGTTCGAAATAAACCAATCGCGCGCAGCCCCATTTATGAATGATCATTTTGATTTAGGTACCACTATGCCCACCTGCTAAAATTACTGTGCCAATGTTCAGTTACCTTTGTAACGATATTATATAGCTACAGTAGCCTAGTGGTTCAGTCATGCATGCCAAATCTTGGGATTAGGTGTCAAAGGGGACCCCGAGCTCCTTTAGGGGCACAACTGGGCAAACGTTAAGAGGATGATGACATTGATGACCTTTTTAACAATATTGTTTACCCACTCATCATCATCAGCCTTTATACGTACCACTGCTGGGCACAGGCCTCCTCTCATGCTAAAACAATTTTCCCTTGATATAGATTATTTAGTAAATAAAGCACCATCAATAAAATGAGACAATTTGGGCGTCGGACACGCGAACGTATGGGCTGGACAGAAACCGCTGGATCTAAAACAAAGCGTATTTCAGGAGGATAATCTGACTTGACATTTTGCATTCCACTGTGATATCGATGTTTTGCGCGCACTGTGTCGTTTACTATAAGTTTGGAGCTGGCGTCGATGACGGTCAGTTCCAGCGAGGTCCATTCTTAGAGTAAACGGGTTGTACAGTCAAGTGCAAAAATATGTAGGTATCGATTTAATCCTCTCGTAAATATGTAATTCGCTGTCATAAGAGCGATGGAACATATTTATGAGCAAGTTGTATCTATCCTTATTTTTACACTTGACATGTACGTTCAAAAGTGTACGCAATTTGACCAGCACAATAACTTCATATTTTTTAAGATATTTTATTTTCCTTTCTCTGAGGCACTTTTAATTATGTCTAAACTGCCTCTACGTGTTAACTTCAGTACATACAATCTTCTTTATTTCAATTCAATTCAATTCTTTAATTCGGACAGTAGTATCCATAATTTGTTAGTATACATACAAGCACAACTTATCAGCTAATGTTATTTATACAAACTAATTTAATCCTAATAAAGTTAGATGCTCCATCCCCTCGCATAGGTTCCTGCACAATGCAGAGTGTTCCAGTGCCTAGGTAATGGAGCATCCAGCCTCGCAGCCAACGTCCTCAGGAGCCGTAGCATGGTTGGCCTTGTCACGCGATAGGTGATAGGATAGAGCGTGCGTCACTGGCTGACACCGTTCGATAGAACGAGACGACGATCTTAACTCGTCACTTGTCGCGTGATAAGGCCAACCATGCTACGGCTCCTGGATACTGTTACCGTTTATGTCTAGTTCATCTATATCTATATTAATATTATAAACAGGTAAAGTCTAGGAGGTCCCGAACTACACATTCGATTTCAAAAAAACCGGACAAGTGCGATTCTGACTCGCCCACCGAGGGTTCCCTACAAAATTAAATATGTATAGTTTTCCAATTTTTCCCTGTAATAAGTACAGGGAAAAATTGAATATTACTTGCCAAATTTCATAGTTCTAGGTCAACGGAAAGTACCCTATAAATTTTGATTCCATTGAGAGTGTCGAAATATACGTTTTTTGCGGCATATACGGCCCGAGCCGGGCCGAGTTTTTTACGTTTATATAGAAGTTTGATTTTTTCATAGCATCAAGGAACTAAGACTTGAGTATATGGTTTTAATTTCAACTCGTACCTCCACGCGTTCCCGCGATAAAGGGTCTTGACAGACAGACAGACAGACGGACATCAAAGTGATCCTATAAGGGTTCCGTTTTTTTTCATTTTGAGGTACGGAACCCTAAAAATCTAGAAAGAGTGACTTTCAGGAAAGGCATTCGCTATATTTTGAAGCGTGGCTCCGTATGAGGTCTCCATTACACGCGGGCGGAGCGTCGTGGGCAACTACTATTTCATAAAACAACTAAAAGAGAAAGAGAATATGCATGATAATCTTAACAAAAGTAAAAAAAAAACATATTAACTCTTACATAAGCAACACATTTAGGCCTCAGAAAATACATTCATCTCCGGCAACAAAAACAAATCGCTAAATCATTTCACAAGCCGAAAGCCTCACGGAGTTTTTTTTTATATTGCCCGACTCTTGGCAGGTCCCGCCGAAAATAAATTAAACGTAGCCATACACCAATCAACGGGGAAGTTGACCATGCAGAGTAATTCTATTGTCCATAAAAGAAGAAGTAGGTAAAGGTTAGGTAGGATAACCCAGATAAAGAGAGAAAGAGAGTTTGACTCTTTATTTTCTGTGAATAGGCTAATTAAGTACGTCATGTTAAAATTTATAAAGTAGTGTTGCTAAATGGATAGTAAACCTAATAAAAGGATAAAGTATACATTAAAAACATAATTAAAATCATAAAAAGATTAGAAAAGTTTAGAAAAAATATGTTTTTTTTATTGCACTAATAGAATCCTTACACTTAAAGAAACAAAATTGTATGACAACTATGGTTCTAAACGAAGTATTTCACGATTTTCCATACAACGATAGCAAAGTGTGACGTCATACTTGTATGTCAATCAGTGTGAAGTGTTTCGGCTGCCGCCAGCGAGCCGTCTTTGACTCAATTTTTTGGCCAAAGTTGCTAGGAACCTTACAAACATTTGTTCCTCTCCAAAACTGGTTCAAATGGCATCGTAATAAAATCTAAGTTAAAAAAAAAATCTAAGGTAGCCTATTCTTGGGGCACGAATTCATACAAGTGATGTAGCAAATTATATTTGCGAAAAAATATCAAAATATACAAAAACCAATATTTTTCGTGGGAATGTACATTTTAAAACAAGAAGAGAGCATGATTTTTAGGGTTCCGTGGCAACAAGGGAACCCTTATAGTTTCGTCATGTCCATCTGTCAGTCTGTCCGTATGTCACAGGCATTTTACTCGAAAACTATAAGGTGTATTTGAATACAATTTTGAGGATAGGTGTATTTTGTCAGCCGCTTCACAGTTCTGTAATAAAATTATTAAAATAATATTTTTAGGGGTGCACTCCATACAATCCCGAGGCCCACCACTGTCACCAGCATGCAACCGAGATATTGTTTCTACAAAAAAAAACTATATACATTAAATCATTACTAACCGAAACAACAAATACCGCCGAAAAACAAATTCCCAGGTCTTAATCGTTTGATGAAGATGCCCCGACTCATGGATTCCCCGGCGGGGTGCATTTTTAACCCCCGACGCAAAAACAAAATTGTATGTTTTAAAATTGTGTGTTATAAATTTGTCGTGTCTGTCTGTGGCAGCGTAGCTCCGAAACGAATGGACCGATTTAAATGCGGTTTTTTTTGTCCGACAGCTGACGTGGTCGAGATGGTGCTTAGCTACGTTTGAACAAAATCGGTTCAGACGTTTTTGACATATTGAACTTTGAAATGAAGATGTCGGGGGTTGTTCGACTTTTCTAAGTTGTACAGTCAGCAGCAGAAGTAGCTAAGCACTTTAACATGCTCAGAATGATCTGCACAGAACCTTATTCTCTTGACATTAGAGTCCGTGTGCAGATCAATTTGAGCACTAGGCCCGCTTAGCTACTTCTGCTGCTAACTGTACTTATTACTTTGTAGGATTAAGGATTTTTTCAAAAAAGAAATTCGTTGATTAGTGTATCTACACAAAGTAGGTTAACGAAACACACGCAAATATAATGAGCACTTTAGGAAACCGGCATCACGCAATTTCTGTGGGGTTTTATTTTTCCCTGTTATTAAATTTCCCTATATGTATTGTTAAATTGACAATCATGTTTTTGCGAGTAAGTACCTAATACAAAACTAACTCATAAATTGAGGAAAACCAAATAGCGAAATGTTTCTTAATAAATAAATTTCATTTTCAATAGCCGTCATCGTCAATGCGCACCCTGGTACAGTCAGCCAAGAAAGTGGCCCACCAGTTTTTGACTCTATTATTTGTAGGTACATTAAGGTTCACACGTGGTAGACCACTTTCTTAGCGGCTGTCTGTACCTAAATAGTAAATAAATATTAACAATCTTACCTAAACCAATAAGTAAACCTAAACCCAACGAATAGAACATTAAATTCTCCTTATGACACTATATATATTTCCCTTCCGTGTTTTCCATTAACTACTTAAATATAATTAAACCATTGTTCTACCTATACACTAAGTCATACTGATCTAGTAGTCTACTTACGCTGTTGATTTGTATCATACGTGATACGAGTCTAATCTGATTACTGACTTACTATAACTTTTACTTTTACTTTCTATAATACCCTATATTGTCACAATGTAACTCATTTATGCAATAAATCATTTTTCAATTTCATTTTCATTTTCATAATACGCCGTCGCTTTTTTACGTCAATAAAGAAACTTTTTGCCAAATACAATAGGCGCAGGTTTTTAAAGTCAGCAACGCACATGCGAGTCCCCTGGAATTGTAAGCGTCTAGGCAACGGTAACCGTTCAGGGATCGGAACCGGTTTTTTCAAAAGTCCCCTAAGTAGTCAAATTTTTGAATTATTTTAGGCTCTTAATGTAGGACTCTATCGTGTATTTAGGTAACATTTTAGTATTATTAGACAGCCTGATCAAAAATGATATTATAAACCGAAGAACGAAAAAGAACGAAATAAAACCGGTATTTTAGTATGGTGAAAATACCGGTATCCGATCCCTGAACCGGTTACTATCAGTACCATACTGTATTTTAAATAGGTGTCCATCAAAAATTTCATTATTATCTTAATGTTTATATATTGGTCCCTGTTGCACGCGTTGAATGAAACGAAAGCAAGTCGCCATATTTGTTCTTAGTGGCCAGCAACGGATGACAATGGCAGCTCGTCGGAAATCTATTAATACTTTATAGAAATATTGGTATTTCGTGGAATTAAAACAGTGTTTTTATTTTTATTAATGTATAATGTTTACCTGTAATGTATTATTTTTGATAAACATACCCTAAACGATGTTTTTGCAACGTAATTTAATTTGTTCTTTTAAAAGTACGTTCGGTTAATGTATAGTGAATTTGCCAAGGTGTTAAAAATTAATTTCTAGGGTATACCTACTAGAGTTATTCGGAACAACGATTTATGAAAGAACCGCTAAAAAATACTCGTGTTTAAAAATCTACTGTAGTACAGTAGTTTATGTAAAACTCTAATGTACCTACATCAACTCTAATTTTCTTAAGCTGTCATCTCTTAAGCTTTTCCTCTCGCCAAGACAAAGTTGAAATCCATACCTAATATTATAAATGCGAAAGTAATTCTGTCTGTCTGTCTGTCTGTCTGTCCGTTACCTCCGTTACGTCCGTTACCTATCCGCACCGCAGGTTCAACGCCAACGACTGATATATGCGTCAAGGAGCCCAGCGCGATAGGAACCTTCTTGCATAAGGTTTAACTCCGCACTAAATGTCTTGTTGATTTGGCGTGTGGTTGACAACTTTTCTGTTTGACAGAGCGTTGAAAAGGTTAAACCGCTGAACCGATTTGGATGAAATTTGACATGAAGATAGTTTGTGACTCTGGGAAAGACAGGTATTTTATCCCCGAAATCATCCCCTAATGGAGGGAAAAGGGGGGTGGAAGTTTTTATGAAGTGATAATTACCATATCAAATACCAAATAACCAATGAACCTTGTTGTTTACCTATAATTATAACGAGAGTTCTTTGAAAAAGTATGGATGAGTTGACTTAGTGCAAAAATAAGTTTTTTAGTACTGAATAATGTTTGTTCTAGCAAAAATTGTATAGTCGAGTATGAAACAGGTTAAACTGCTGCCAAAAGTTCGGGACTCAATGACTATAATACTTTTGATCGTTTTGAAGGACATTCGGTTATATACACGGTGCCCGTGAGCATTGCGAGAGATTTTAATCACGAATTCCTGAGGCTATAAGGAGTAATAAATGTTATATAAAGCTAGGTCGAATTATGATTTTTTTCTTATTTTCATACACAATAATTGCTAATCTAGTAAAAACGTGTCTTTAGGACGAGCTGTCAAAGTAGATGGTTAAGTCTCGCAACGTCGCAATCATAAAGGTGTTTCATACTGGAGATGTCATTACAACATTTTTACAGAAAAATGGAAATATCTCTAAAACCTTACTAAAATAAATCTAAAAATTTACTCGACGTTAATTAACATTTTTAACTTAAAATATAGTCGGGAATATTCTATTAAAATCTCTCGCAATGCTCATGGGCACCGTGTATAGTGACGTCAACCCAACAATACCCAGGACTTAATGGTGAACACCATTTTGTTCTTATAGAAGGCACCTGGGACTTAGGAGGTTAATGTGAATATGTTCTCACTGCTGAGGTGAAAAGTTGTATGTGTTACTCGAGAGCCTTGCATCTCGTGCTTTTGAGTCCCTCGCTGCGCTCAAGATTCAAACTTTGAATCACTCGCGACGCTCGTGAGTCTATTTAAGAATCTTTCGCTTCCTCGGGACTCAAAATCAGCACATGCACCAAAAAGAAACTTTACTCTCTTGTTGCACAAATAACTATTATAAGGCCGTGAATAATGTGCAAATCAATGTTCCTGGCCGCATGGCGTGATAAAGACAATCTAAATCGTAGCAATTACGAGTAGGTAGTGTCGTCAAAAGTTCTGTTCAGGTATAGTATTGTTCAATATAAATCAAAAACGATCAGAATTTCATTTTCCGAACATATTTAATTGCTAACCGTAACAATATAGCCTATTTCCCTGTGCCGACGCGTATAAATGATTCCCATACATCAGTCGTGCGCAGATTGTATTTTTGCAAGCATAAAAACCAGTAGACTTTTCGATTGAAATTGACTGATCCGTTGTTACAAAAAATACGTATTTCGCTCTGTCCGTTCGGATCAGAAGCTCTATGATAAATCGACCGACTTGGTGATAAGTGGCTGGGCGTTTGTTCGGATATGGCTGTTATTATGAGTGCCATTTTACAAATCCACCTATCCATGTTGAGCAATGTTGACCATATTGTTAATAAGTTGACAATTCTTTCTGAGGGTAATACCGAACTAAGTAGTGCAGTTTTTTGTACTTTTTACGTTTGACTTACTCGTCAATATTTGCACCATAAGAGTATGAACATGAACCTTAGTTAAAGGTATAAAGATGACTTTACCATTTGATGTCAGTCGTTCTAGTCGAGAAAGTTCGCATTGAAAATTATAATATCATGCCGCGGCCATGACTTCCTAAGATATCGATTTTCTTGCTTATGACTGTCATTCTAATTTTGAGGGACAGAGCCATGAAGGTAGGGATGTCCTTATGAGATGCACACACCTGGGTATGAAAACAGGTTAGCTCGTTCACCCAAAACGTAGACTGCATGATTGTATCTGTTTTAAATTGTTGGAACCAAACCGTAAGCAACTTTACAGGCCTAGTAGGGAACTGCGTATAATTCTTAGATAAGCGGTATTATCTCAATCAATCATATTTATTTGCCAAAATACAGTAATTGCTTTAAAATAAAACAAACACAGTCTAGCATATGTACAATAAAAAACAAACCGACTTAAATTAAAATGCAATACTAAATAATACACGAAAAATTTAAAACTAATTACAAAAAAATAGACCGTCCAAAAGTTCTGTCTGCGGCATGGACATGTCAGGATAATGAATTTATACAAACTTATGTATCGGAGTGGTATCGAACAATCTACCCCGCGTCAGTCCAGGTGCAAAGGTGCCCATCACATTGGCCGCATTGCCGCGTGGATCACTCGAGCTATCCTTATAGTTTTTACTCCGTAGAAAAATCAAAATTTCATAAAAATATGCAATCCAAGCCCAATACTATGAATATGAAATATTCGCCTGAAGGAAAATATCAGTTAAAATTACTCGGTGTACCAAATAGTATTTTATAATTCAGATCGGAAGTCCGTCCGCATAAAAGCAAGTTTAACGTGTGCCCGCGCCAGGTAATGAATGGATCGTTTTATTTCCAATTTCACGCCACAATTTGCCATATACGTTGGCTTGTTCTAAGGCCTGAATCACACTGACGCGGCCTGGCCGCGGCGGACAATAGTAATGCTTGCATCACACTGGCGCGGCCTGCGGTGGCGGCCCATAGTAAATTTGACAGCTGATGACAAGTTTACTATTGTTCACCGCGGCCAGCCCGCGCCAGTCTGTACAATACAATACAATACAAATACTCTTTATTGCACACCTCACACAAACAAAGCAGTTACAACAACAAACAAAGAGAAACAATACAATAACATGTAGGTAGAGGTAGACAACAGGCGGTCTTATCGCTGAAGAGCGATCTCTTCCAGACAACCTTTGGGTATCGGAGAAGCCTGTAAGAGGCCTTAACTTGTCAAATTTGAGCTATCAAATTTACTATGGCTTAGGGCCTGCAACACACTGGCACGGCCTGCGGTGGCGGTGAATAGTAAATTTGACCCGCCAGTCTGTGAAATGCCTTAAGCCGCGTCCACTGCGCCATGTTTTCGTGGTTTTTAAACGTCAAACATGTTTTTCCAACAATATTTGTTTGCCGAAACTGACGGACAACATGTTTGATGTTTAAAAATATATCAAACATTGACGCAGCGGACGCGGCTTTAGCCACTTGTTTTTATTTTTACCCGACTGCGGCAGGAGGGTTTTGTTTTCAAACTGCACCATAATATTTATATATTAACATATATAAAAAAAACATAACAAAGTGGAAGTTACAATTCTGGTAACTTTGAATGCCCGGCTCACACTGAGGCCTAAGATATATTATCCGAATTGTGTTTATAACAATATATTTATATCATTGGGGCTTCCTGATACAGCTTTTGCATACTTAATAGCAAGCCCCTGCCTTGTAATCTGCATATCTGCGTGCTGATACGGAAATAAATATTTTTTTCATTTTTTTCATTCATCTTCATCATCATATCAGCCGACAGACGTTCACTGCCGGACATAGGCCTCCCCCAAAAAGCGCCACAATGACCGGTCCTGCGCCACCCGCATCCAGCGGACTCCAGCGACCCTTACCAGGTCATCAGTCCACCTTGTCGGGGGCCTACCCACGCTGCGCCTTCCGGTACGTGGTCGCCACTGGAAAACCTTTCCGCCCCAATGGCCATCGGTTCTGCGCGCAATGTGCAATTTTTTTTATTGCTTGTATTGAAATCCAATCTTCTTTTCTTTAACAGTAATTAAAATTATTAAATAAAAATTAAATAAGGATAATTCGAAAGGCCTTTTAAAGTTACACTGATTACTTAGTCTAGACTTTAACAAACAAAATGTAAATGAGCATAAAGTATTAAGCCTTTAAAACCAATGTTTACAATAGGTTTAATTTAAATTAATGTAACCACTGAGTTGAAGTAATAGAGAAATGTGAAATGTTTATGTGATGCCTATGAATAAGCACATTTACAATTTCGTGATAACACATTCGAGTAGGTACATATACTGGGTAAATTCTAAGACGTTATTAGAAATCACAAGACAAGATGAAATAGAAAGAGAGATTCATGGTATCGGAGTTTCCATCTCCGAAATTGTACCTAAGTGACACATTTTGCAATAATGAAAACAACAATCAAAGAAATAGTCAAATTATAAGTCTTTAGAACGGTCTATCCGTAAAAAATCAAAAGATTTTTCAAAAATACTTAATTGCTTTCCTATGTCAAAATCTACCTTATAAGATAGACACACCACCAAGGTGTAAGGTAAGGTAGGTGACATATATGTCAAAATTCATCAAATCGTTTGGACTGTAGCCCGTGAAATAAAAATTTCTTGTCCACATACATGCATAGGTACATACCTACATACATACTCTCGAAAAACATAATCCTTCTTCTGAGGCAGTCGAGTAAAAATAGGAATCAAGGAACAGACTCGCTAGTTTGTCAATGTTATTAAAAGTGCACTGTATGTGTATAATGTTCGATTTACACTTCTACATAATTTGCGTACATACAACATGATATTATACTCACGCCTGTATCCCCTTGGGGTAGGCAAAGACCAAAGAATGCCACCAACTACGATTCCTACATATTGCGTCGGTTGCGGAAATTTCTGATGTCCCTTTTTCAGTGTTGAAATTTGGTTAAGGCCGCCCTGGTCAACGGTTGCCAGGCCTCACTTGGTCTCACGACCCTTCCATCCATCTACTCCGCATATATCCTCCTACTTTCACTTTTTTTTTACCAAACCATTCGTTTCTTTCCCACTTTCACTGCCAGTAACCCGCCTAGCGGGCGCCTACGCCGTAGTCGCTTTCCGCCACATACGGGGAAACCCACGGGTTTGGCTATGACAATTCTTGGCAGTGAATGTGTTGTTCAACAAACTTGAGCAACTTTACTTTCGAAAAATTACTCAACTATTGACATACGTTTATGGGAATATAATAATAACGTACAGATTGCGTGTCGTCAATATCATTAGGATAATTTGCCTACCATCGATAAAGTGCTTATCACAATACAAAATACGCACATGACGAAATTATAGGACTTGCGTCAAACGCTCGGGTTTGATTGGAAGCCATAGACCTGCGGCCCAAATGCTATTAGTAAGCAGTATTGACGGCCCGGCGATGTTAATCGCCTACGATTACCAAACTAAAGCAATCACTAGGTGACACCCTATCTACGTATGGTTGCCACGGGTCAACCCGAAGTTCGAAACCCAAACATAAGTGTAATAGCATGACGATATCATCAGATTTGACACATATAATATAAGGAGTACACCCTAAGTCGTATATACAATTTTCTCAAATCAATCCTAATACCTATCAATCACTACAGCTCAGTAAACCTTCGAATTAATCGTACTATTTGTACTAGTCTTAAATATCTTTGTTTAACAGGACCGCTAAGGATGAACACATAGAGATGTCTGAAACTGTGTTTTCATATTTGACACATATTCGCTCGTGGTTCGTGGTAGAACACGCGCGATATTTATGTACAGACATCAGTATCATACTCGCTTGACAACACACGTTACGCTTCCTAGTAGCCTAGTTAGTTCCTGCCATAATCAAGGCCTAAACAGTCGGACACAATATAATTAAACCTAACTTTCACCTGTAGCTAAACATATAAGTAAAATATAGTGTCGTTCGACAGCTGATAACGGAAATCAACGTGCAACTGGCGCTGTTCCGCGACCTGCTGATCCACTTCGGGCAGCCGCCGGATAGCCCCGAGCTGCGCGAGCGCGTGCGCCGCCTGCGCCGCGCCTGCGTCGAGGCCACCAAGCAGACCAGCCAGCTCGTGCTGCCCAACTGCAAGAAGTAAGCTAGCAATAATCAAACTTATAGCCCTGTTTACACTTTGAACACGCTCCTAATGTATGAACTCGCACTAAACAATCATGTATACCGGTCATGAGATCACTATCCACTATGTCATTTAATGCAACGTGGCGCCCAAAGCTGGACCGAAGGTGAACCATGCTGCAAGAATACGTTGCGGATGCGCAGTGTAGCACAAAATTAAACCTGCTGATCCAAGTTAGGCTTAGCAGCATTTTTTCACCATATATAACTGAAGTTTTCAATCTTATTGCATTGTAAATATTCTAACAACATTTGAAGGAAATAGGTCCCAAATTAAAGTACGTGATTGTACGTTATGCTATAAAATATCATCAAAATTAATAGAACAATGCACTGTAAACTCTTCTCTTAAACAGATAAAGTATTGCGCACTGCAGTATAGTAGAATTTATTTTCCGTGCCTGCATATTTAACTGAACCTAACTACATAATGTAAAAAGGTCAAGGTCTGTCAGGTCATCTTTTTCATAATTTGTGGCACACATTGCTACAACGTTCACGTTTATTTAAAAGAGAGTTTAATATTGTTTCTTGTATAAGAAAAATATTTCACATTAGCTTTCTAGTTTTAAATTGTATTAAACTGACACCGTTCTGAGCCTATTTTTACGGTTCCGTACCTCAAAAGAAAAAACAGAACTTATAGGATCACTTTCTTGTCCGTCTGTCTGTCTGTCAAGACCCATTATCTCTGGAACGCGTGGGGGTTGAAATTAAATCCATATACTCAAGTCTACAGTCCCTTGAAGCTGTGAAAAAATCAAACTGCTAAGGTATCGTAAAAAAAGATACGTCCGTAAAAACGTATATTTCGATACTCTCAAGGGAATCATAAAGGGTAATTTGGCAAGTAATATCGTATGAGTTAATTTTATAGTGATGCATGCTGCATGCAGATTTGTAGCTATTTGTGTGCCATGTGGCGAAACATTGAGACCTCATTTTAAGAATAAGACCTTAATTCATACCTATGTTTGACAAATAAATATTTTGAATTTGAATTTGAATTTGTAATTCTGTACGGAAGCCTCGGTGGGCGAGCCCGACTCTTACTTAAAGCGACCGATTTTTAACATGTTATCCCTAGAAACTAGGCCTTATCCATATCCTTTCATCATCATCATCATCATATAGCCAAAAGGCGTCCACTGCTCCAGTCCAGGCCGCCCCCAAAGAGTGTCAAAGTGATCGGTCCTGCGCCACCCACATCCATCCATCCCATATCCTTTGAAAATGAAAAATGAAAAAATGAAAAATGATTTATTGGGTAACACTACCAACTAACTACTACAACCTTTACAATAATAAAATTGTAATGAGTAGGTACATCTACGTTTTCCTCCTCAACGTTTATATTTTTGTATTTATTTATTTATTTGTAAATTAATACTTGCCTAATCTATTTATCATTCGGTTTATGCATAGACCTATTGCTTTATAAACATTCTTAAGGATAATGTCAATACATTTTCCTTATTCATGCAATTTAATAACGCGGTCAGATTAATCTGAATTCAAAGAGCACATTCTATATGTTTCACAAGGTAACATAAGCTATAAATTTTAGGGGTGATTTGGAACAATGGGCCCATTGTATCGGATTCAAACACGGGTGCTAGTTCCAAACCAAGTTAGTCCTCGGGGCAACAGATCTGTCTGCGGTTAGATTAATGTTCTTTCAGAACTAGATAAATGGAACCCACACTACATAATAGAAAACGAAACTTGCATAATTCAGTCGGGCCACCAAATGTTGTACGTGGTTCACGTGGTTGTTCGAAACGGACCTCACGTCACGTTGATTCACGTATAGGCTTCATCAATCCCGATTCTGCAAAATAGTCTTGCCACAATATAGCGATCCCTTTTATATGGCAACATCTTGTTTAAAAATATTTCCCTCGATAAAGCAAAACAGACAAATTGGGTACATTTGAATCGCCCGATTTTATGCAAACTTTGGCCAATTATTTGCATTTCAAAAGCCAAACCAGTCGTTATCGAGGAAGTTAAGACCGAAAAGAGAACTAATTACGACAGTTCTACTTTGCTCTGAAACCGGTAAATGACGGCAATTGGGCGAGTAGCAAATCAAGCACGATTTTGATTTGCACTTATTGTATACAAGTCAAGGGTCCTACGACGACCAGAAACTCAAGGAAGGTAAAACTACAACTTAGAAAAGTTGAAAAACCCCGATTTTTTCATTTCAAAGTTCAATATCTCAAAAACGGCTAAACCGATTTTGATGAAACATAGCTAAGAACACTCAGATTAAAATTATCTAGGACGCATTCAAATCGGTCCATCCGTTTGGGACCTACGATACCACAGACATATACAAGACACGTTAAACTTACCCAAAAAATACCCAAGCGTTTTCTCTCAATAGTGGATTATATCTGAATGAAAGGTTCCGATTATCGTTTGAAGCAATTACGTTTCGGAACCTGCTGCTGAAATCCCAATAAAAGTCTAAATGGGAATTTAAATTTAAAATTTGAGAAACACTGATAAAAACTCGGCCCATCATATAACAGAAACTTAACAATTTATGACAGTAGGTATAGTATAGTTTGATAGCTAGCAATTGCAAAAAGTTGCGTTTTTAAACCCCCGACGCAGACGAGGAGTGCAATTTTTTTTAAACATGTGCATTGTATCCGCGTATCTGTGTTTATGTCTGTGGCATTGTAGCTCCCAAACGGATGAACCGAACCAATTTGATTGCGTTTTTTTTATCGAAAATGTTGTCAGTGGAGATTCTTAGCTTCTTTTGTTGTGTCGGGAATTTAATTTTTTTTTGAAATTAGGAGCTAAAGTTTTTAAGTAACTCAAAGTTTAATAATAGGTACTCATGCTTATCCGCCACATGCGTTTACTACTTAATCTCGCTCCTAAAAACACTCGGGGGTAATCACGTAACGTTTCGAACGCGCGTTAGAACAGTCCAACTGTCATTTATCCATATAAAAATTGACATTTAGATCTACCTGACGCGCGTACAATGCGTTACGTTATTGACCTATCGGTTGCTCATTATTATCGTATATGCGCCGATTCGGCATCTATAGGAAATCAGTAAAAATTAATCCGGCAGGGCCCGAGGTAGAGCTAGTGAACGCACTCAGCCGGATCTATTTGTCATGGGATTATTCAGAATCGAATTAATCAGCATTCCGGAATTTAGCTACTTTGATCTTTTACCGTTCCGAGTAAGCCTTTCCTTGAATATTAATCGTACGACCAACAAAGGACCCATTCCAATTGATTCTAAAATACCAAAGAAGATAGGTATTATTTTTCGTTGTTCATTCCACGTATCGGCGGACTGTGATGTGACGAATGGAGTGTTAATATTTCAAGTTTTGTAAGAACGAAACATCGCCAAATGATTTTTGTCTATTTCAGAGAGATACTTTTATGTTGAGCACATTTACTATACAGGATTTATCGTTATTACGTTATAAAAAATTTAAACACTGTCGGTTTTTAGCTCTTTATTTAAATATAAAACAGAGATAATAAAATTAAAACAGAGAACCTAACTAACTAAACCTCGATAACTTCATAAATCAGCAGCTAAATGACGATATGAAGATATAAAACTATGTGACCATTTACGACTGTTTTATGTATATTAGAAAAAAAAACTTGAATCTACAAGTAACATTACGGTATAACGCAGGTCAACGAGTGAGGGCTGCGTGGAGCAGCCGCAGCTGGTGCTGCTGTACTTCATGGCGCAGCTGCTGCTGCGGGAGCTCGCCAAGTGCCACCGACTCGTGCAGCTTGTGCCCATGGACATGACCTCCTACTACGGTACGTACTGACGTCGAGCGACCTACCAGTGATGCTGTTCTTCATGGCACAGCTGCTTTGGAAGCTCACCAAGTGCCACCGGCTCGTGCAGCTCGTGCCCAAGACCTTGACCTCCTACTACGGTATGTACCGACGACGAGCGACCTACCAGTGCTGCTGTACATTATGGCGCAGCTGCTGCTGCTGCTACTGTACCCATGCATATGTCGCCCTACTGCTTACTTTATCAGTGTCAACGACATTGAATAATGTACCACTTTAATGTTAGACAATTTGATAGTAAAAAATATAAATTGACGATGATGAAATCTAAGTGTGACAAGATGCTAAAGGTCTATGTTTCCATGTCCTTGGCTGTTCCCATTACGAGCAAGCTGACAGCGCTGCTGTATTTTATGTAATATTCTACTTGCGTATGACATTCATTCTGCCTATATCCCCAAAACTATACCTATATTTTTATTACGTTAGCACACTGGTCAGCCTTCCATTAACATATTAAAAAATTCAATTCGTGCCACGAGCGAGCTCGGCCACCTACACAGATGCGGGAAGATGAAATATTAATTTTCAATATTCCCGAATCAGGGCATTAACTGGAGATCTATTATGCTTTCCTTGTGCTCCATGCTTGAGTGGAGCCAGGAACGAGTCTTTAAAACTCGAATAAAATGGCGACGGAGAAAAATTAAATGATTTCATTTTTCTCATATTAATGTAATTTTCCTGTAGGTAAACTGGGCTAATTCAAAGCCGAGAAAAACTAAAGGTTAAACAAATTTTGTCGGTTTGATGGTCATAATTATAGATAAGAATTTTAAAACTAATTATTCTTTAATAATTCTTTATTAAATCTGTGATAAGTAAGTTTTTAGCGGAGACCATAAAATCATTAGGTAAAATTATTCATAACCTATCCTAGGCAATCATAAGTGGGCCTACATTGTTATTATTGACTTACAGTGTAGCGTTATATGGGATACAGTTTTGCGGCCATTGAGGACTTCACTCTTAGTTTTTAGAATACGCATTTACAATTTCTCTAGTTCTTCAAAGCTCATTCAGAGATTAGTTTATCCAAATAGCATTGTGTCATGCTTGTATGCAAATTTCCATCAATCTGCTCGCGCTCTAAACGAATAATTTTGTCTAGGCTTTGCCTAGTACGAGACAAATCCAAAATGCATTTTATTAACTACGTAGCGCTAGTGACTTCCTCGATTTTTTGCACACAGAAAACCGCGCCGGCCCGTCCAACTTTGGAAACGTGATCAGTCAGATCCTACTGTGCAAGCAGATCACTCCAGACTTCAACCAGGAGGAGCTTTGCAGCATTGCCAAAGACACCCAAGAGATCACCAGGATAGTCACCGACATCCAGGAGCACCTGCCTCAGCACGAAACCCTCAACCATTTAGGTGGGTACATTACAGGTACAACAAATTACAAATATCAAAATGGACGATTGTAAAAAAAAACGTTACTAAAATACATCGTATTGACATTACATTGTAAAGCCGGAAAATTGAATTTTCATTATTCATCATGCCGTAGGTACCCCTCGATACACAATGAAGCTTTATCACAAGCATTGTACATTTTATATTACGATTCGTTCAATAATTATTCATGTTTCTCTCTTGTTTTTACCGTTACACACGACACTTTTATCAGTAAAAAAATATTTCTGCTGAAACCAGTGTAAAAGCGGTTAATTGACAACATTCTAAAACAAAAGTGGAAAACCATGTCGCATTAACATACAATAACTTTTTGCGTGCAACGCCTCGCCAGTTTGTTGCCTGCTTCCATTGACATTAAGAACACTCCACAACGGAGTGCGGTGAAATACCTATTCTCCTCAACCAGTCTTATGTTTATTCATAAATAACACATTCTTCGTTCTATAGTTGGTAATATAATAGTTATTTTTAAGTTTGATATTTAAATCAATTATCTATAATTCTAATGCTATTATTTTATAATGCTGCTTCTAAGCAGCATGTTTGCGTTCGTAATCATTATTTAAAACACTTTATTTCCACTAACAAAGCGAAATATAGGTACATATTTAGTTGGCATTCAGATTCGGGACGGCTCCGTAATCATACTTCATCAAGAAGGCTGCATGCTCATTTGTCGCTATTGTTAAGGCGCCCATTCGCTGAAAGTAAATTAATCCGCGGATTGTTGCAGAGACGAACGTCGCGTTGAAAGGCGAAGAAATTAACGGACTGTGGCGAAACAAACGAAGAGGATCTCTGTACAAAAGCATGGGCGTGCTGTGTTGCGTGTCGCGACCAAACTATCTCTGAGGGTGACGCGTCTCGCCCCCGAGGCGGTTCGACTAACCGATATCAACACCAATGTAACTCAAAAACAAAGTAACAAGTGCAAGGTGCCTACCAGTCACTATAACTCAAGTGTTCAGAAGCAGTGTTAGCAACCCGTATGCCCAGGGTGTAACTTTTCCCTAAGTGCGTGTGATGTGTACAGATTGAATAGACAATGAAGGGGTCCATTATTATTGTCTAATTAATAGACGAGATAGCGTAGAGGATGGAGATACGGACTAAACTTCTCATAGTTTATGTAAATCACAAGTCATAGGTAGAAATTGTCGCACACGGTAGTTCAATTATAACCGTTTCTGTATCGTGTAGTCTAAGTAACATAAATAATGTACCTATGTATAACAGATAGACGGATTTAATAAATTACTATCGTGAATTGCCTGGAATGGGATCAACAGTTGCGTTTAAGTAGAATAGATTTAAAGTATTCAATGCTTTTTGCACAATACCTATATTTTACCTGCTAAATATATTGTTTCGATTATAGGTAATTGTGTTCAAATTAAGATACGATTTTGCGTACAGTAAGTTAAAACTTGATTTTAATTACTACCTACTTCTTTCACTATTAGTTTAAACTTTATGTCTAATCAATATGTACCTACCTAACTTCACCACAGCGGTACCCACGTAGTTAGAGCCAATCTCCATTAGTTACCTACCCTAGATAGCGTCAAGTCATACAATCGGTTTATGAAAGGGTCTCACATGTATAGTATATGTCCTGCTGCTTCATTATCTTGTCTTCCAATAAGCATAGTTTTACTTTAAAAAATATTTAGTTAGAAGAAAAAGAAAACTTTGTCGCAATCTCATTACATTAATTGCTTTTTCTTTCACGAAAAGTTTGTGAAAATATGAGCGCTTCTTTATTTTTATACAATTGGCAAACTCTCTTATCAAATGTTACCTATGAGCCCGCTGAGTCGGGTTCCCTGAAGAAATTATGGCCTAGTCAGAGTTGTAGATGGTACCTTAAGCCTTCTAGTCAATTATAATATTTGAGTATGATATTATTTTTACCACAATATAATACAATTATATTTATATACTGTTAAGAATTATAATACAAATGACACCTATATGTATAGTTACCTACCAATTAGGTAAGCAACTGCTAACTAACAATTACAAATATTTCTGTACTTATATACCTAAGTACTAGAGTTTTATGGATAATAATTCTGTTAGAAGAAAAATGAACATTATTATATTAGATACTAATACGCGTAGGTTTTGCTAAACGCAATATCTACTCGTACGAAATTTAATTATATTTGGTTATTTATAAAATCGTTGTCATTTAACCCCGGTTTTATAAAGATCCGTTGGTTAGTAATGTCAGAAATGTGCTCAGTAACTAAAATTTTATCTGATATTTTGGTCTAACGCATCTCTATAAAACTGGGCCTTAGACTTCTCTACATTTTACTATAATCATAAGTAGATATATCTAAGAGATAAACTGATATCAAAGATATTGTGAGCGTAATTAAGCTTTAATATGGTTTGCGCAAGTATACTTATTGAGACGTATCTAAAAGTAAATAGAGATCACAGAATTCACAAAAAGTAGACGTCAAAGTAGCATTTTGTGCACTATTCACGCTTAGGTATCGGTACACGACCATCGAATTGCACAAACGTTGATTTAATGTCAGTGACAGTAAACGTGCTGTCACTTTAAATTCATCCCTTTATAGAGCACAAGCTATATCTTAATTAAAAATGATTTCGAGTTAATTTGCTGCTTTTGGGTTTTTGCTGTTGCAAAATGTTTAGTTTTACGCAATGGCAAGAATGATTTAATTTTAATTTGGTTCATTAAATGGTTGAGAACCAGAAAGTAGCACATTGCGACATTAGAGCTTATTAACGTTTTTGCATTTTGATAGTTAAATGTGTAATTGCTCGATCATAGAATACTAATTAGCTTCATTCTGACAGACTAATTTTAGCTTAATATTTGAAATATCGCGTACCTATTTGTACCGTATCGTTTCATCTGCGTGTTAGTTACGTAGTACCTAATCTCATTTTCTGTAAGACACATTCTACTGTATGCATTTACTAAAATGATGACTGTGATATACTCATAACATTAAATTATAAAAGAAAATATGCATTAAAATATGATTCAAATGTAGAATTGTTTTTATTTCTACTATAAGTAGGTAATTAAATTAGTTCACTGCCATACCGCGCTTATTGGTTATTATTATTATTACTTTGGTCTTCCTCAATCTTTCACGAAATATAAAGTGATTTTTACTAAAACTACCTAATCATTACTTTATCAAAATCTGTGGGTAGGTATAGGTATAACGATATATTAACTAGTTTTTTTTCTATTTAATTATTTTAATGCATCATCACAAAAACATTATCCGTCGATTTATCGTTGAGGTTAATGTCGGTATTTTATTGTAATAAGAAAATGAGATAATTCTTTGACGCAAATTAAATATTGAGTAACATAGTAGTCTGGTCTGGCCTCGCGTTTTTATTTTTATAGTGGTTCCTGCTAGGAGGAAAGTTTTTATAAATTTCTTTGTATTATTATCAATTTCCCAATTTTCGAATAATTCGTCTATTGTTCTTTTCTTACTTACCCAGAGAACATTTTAGACAGAGTGAAAGAAATACGCATGCCTATATAACAGTTCATTTAACATGAACCGTTCGTATTTACAAAACCCGTAATAAAATGTGTGTCCTTGTTGCTGGGTTCCACCGTGTATTCCTGCAGTTTGATTATGCCGTGTAAATAGGCAATTTTTGACTATGCGGTATGAGCGGTGTGGGACTGAAGGGCGACACATGGCAAGGTTACGCCGTAGTATGAATTTAAAAGAAAAACCAAATGTGTTATAATTTGCAAGCTCTGAAACTGCTTACCTGAAGGTTTCTGTGTGGAGGAATCCGTGCAGATGAAGTCACAGGCACAGGCTAATGATTAGTTATTAGCACTGATTTTTATGCGTAATATAATATAGCGATGAAATATAGAAGTGACAAGCGTATATCGTCGGGTGACAATCAAACGTCACTAATTACTCGTAAGAGGTAAAGGAAAACTCAAACTTATTACTACTTCAACACAGTTGCTATTTCTTAAATTATTTTTCTGCATTTAGTGACTTTTGCTTGTCACCCGACGATATATTATAAGCAAATTTGTTGTGACATGACAGACTTCTTTTTAGGGTTCCGTAGCCAAAATGGCAAAAACGGAACCCTTATAGTTTCGTCATGTCCGTCTGTCCGTCTGTCCGTCTGTCCGTCTGTCCGTATGTCCGTCTGTCCGTATGTCACAGGCATTTTACTCGAAAACTATGAGGTGTATTTGAATAAAATTTTGAGGATAGGTGTATTTTGTTAGCCGCTACATAGTTTTGTAATTGAAATGACAAAAAAAAAATTTATAGGGGTGCACTCCATACATAAAACTAAAAGTCAAAAAATAAAAATTCATTGGACCCCCCGTGTGGCAGATCAATCGATAGGCCTTTCAAAATAAATGTAAGGTTTCTTAGCATTTTTTTTTTTTTGATTAAGTGAATATAGTCGGAGATAATCGCCCCGAAAGTCACTAAAATTCTGTCCCCCCCCCCCTCTAATTTTTGAACGGTGTATTTTAAAAATATGGAAAAATTCATGGACATAGGGCTTATTAATGTCATTCACCGAAAATTGTTTTGAACAAGATCGGTTCAAAGTAGGTAGGTACACCGAAAGAGGCATTTTTTCATAACAGCAAGTTCTCAAATCTACAAATTCTCAACTATTCTACTTGTGCAGGTTTTCTACTTGGTTCCATTTCTACGAAGTATGATGATGTTTTTAGATATTAACAATTTTATTGAGTCGAGTATTATTCCAAAGAAAAATTACATAAAAAAGGTAACTTTACCTACCTATTTATGTGTAAATAAGAATCGGAAAACAGGAACGTGTATATTAGAAACTGTCAAAGTTCGCAACAATTTATAATTGGTGAAGAAAAATCTTTCGAGACAGAACATATTGTATTCCTCGACATCCAATAATAATACTTTCTTTCTTTGCTATCGCAGTTCCAATTTAGTATTATGATGTCGAGGTGCTGATAATCATTAGAAAGATGTAATAAAATATCAACCTATTTAATTAGTGAAAATGACAAGTCCTTTTCAGTATTAATTTTGACTGTTTAATCTAAGTATCTTTCTCGTATATGTCTCCACGATGTCTGATATAGGGGATGGGGGTCCTGCCGCCACCACCGCCGCCGTACGCGCGCGGACGCGATAGCGGCCGTTTCTCCTCGACTTCAACTGACGAATACTCTAAAAAAACATTGTCAACAAATATTTATATTTTCTTGTTGTTCCTTATAAAAAAAACAAATGAAATTAAAAGATTTAAAATATCGATTGCTTTTTTACACCCACTTCCACGGCTAAATGGGATCTAACGACACCTCATATGTACAGTCAAGGGTGAACGAATACATACATAAATATGACTCTATTGTCAAAGTCATAAAGGCGTGTACAGATATGTATGTCCTTATTTTGTACGTATTCGATCACCCTTGACTGTACATGCATACATACGAATAACATAATTACATAATCCTTCTTCTCCAGCAGTCGGGTAAGAAATACACAATGGATTGGTGCAGACACCAATTTACCATATTTTAACTCAAAGACTATGTTTACACTGGTACATTTGAGAGACGTATTGTAAAGTCTCTCTCTCTCTCTCTCTCTGGTCCAATGACGTTGCCAAAATTCAATTAAATAATTGCAAAATGAATGAATAAATTCTTACTTTCATTCGAGTCCCTCGCTCTCCTGTAGGGATCCTTCACACGGAACCCTTTGTAACGTTGCTCTTGCTTTCCACTGCTATGATCATTTTGACTAGATGAAGAAGACTTAAGCAGCGATGACAACCTTACATGAAAGGAATTATTATTTCAATAACATAATAATAATGTACGATTAATAAAACCTTTCGATTATTGTTTGTATTACAGATCTTAATTTTTTTGGTAATAAAAGTACCTTCTTAACGTAAAACTAACATAATTAAAGGCTTAAATTCTAATATGTGTTGCTCTGAGCTGGATTCTAAACTCCCTTCTGGCATACACGGCCAGTCGGTGCTACCAACTGAGCTATCGGAACCAATTACTCGGCCAACGAATCTTCCAGTCAGCTCCCTCTTACAACGCCTCAGGAAGGCGTGTAGGTACGTCTACTTTGCAGACAGGCTTTTTTTCACGCTTCCATCTCAGATCAGTAACAGCAGTCCTTTAATTTGTAATTTAGAGCTCAATTTGTTTTTTTAGGAACTGGCAAAAAATATTGTGCACAACATTTTTTAAGTGTGGTGAGGCCTGTAAATAACACGTACATAAGGCAAACAACAAAAACTTACAGGTCGCTTACACTATCACCAGGTTTATTCCTTTGGATATCATCTGCCTTTACTAGCACATAAATCGGCGAGTTATTTTTTTCTTCATTTAATGCAGCGTTAGCATGTTTTGATGATCCTAAAATCTCCAAAAGGGGGTTCTTATGACGTTCAGTACGTATTGGCGAGCGACTCTCGGGGTTATACACTAGAACATCATTAACACCCAACCTAGTTAACTGATCAAAATGGGTAGGTTGATAGTTGTGCTTCTTTTTTCGGTTAGATTCTTTACCCTTAAGCACTAATTCCAGCAAAGCAAGATCATCATCTTTTAAGGAACGAACATTGCTATCGTCGTCATCATCGTCGTCATCGTCATCGTCTCTCTGCTCCTGGTACTTGTCTCTCGATATCTGAGCGTCTTCGTTCTGGTGTCGTAAATTTTCCAATGCACGTTTAATAAAATCATCAGCGAGGACCTGATCGATTGTTATATCCGCTATTAGGAACGCTATTTAAATAAGAAATAATGTAGGTATAGTCAGTATCTAATGGATTTTAATAGATAACGAATTCAGACTCGCGTTCAGAGTGCGAGTATGTTCTTTAGGCAATGTAATCTTATGATTTTGGCCCTTTGAATAAATTTAAAAAGCAAAATAATTAAAAACTTACCAGTCCATAATACTATTAGACTCTTCATCGTACAAGAGGACGGTCCAGCATAAAGTAAGCAATGGCGATAGAAATGCTCTCTAAAACATCAATATTGTTTTAATTTGTTCCACCTTAATTTTTAATTTTCCGTTATCGCTGGGCAGACGCCCGTAAAATTTTAACATTAACGAACTGAAGTAATCTGAAAAGAAGATCTTAACAATTCTGCAGCATTTCTAAATAGGCATTATGAGAATTCAAAAGAGAAAAGGCAGCCTCATAAAGAATTGCATCTCGTTTACATTGTTCTGTGAAAAGTCGGATGTAGGAAGGCCAACTTTACTAAATAACGTGTCTCTCTTTTCTATTTTTCAGCATACCCTGCAGTGCAGTCGTAGAATAAGAAAACATTTGAGTTAAAACGAAACCAGACTTTAATTGTAAGTGCGATAAAAGCAAAAAACAGTTCTGGGTATAAGTCTGAACATCAACAATTGGCTTTTAACATTTTATAACCATAATACTGTATAACACCTAGTCGTATGAAATTGGGTCATTTTTACAACGACTATGAAATAAACTCTAGATCTTTTCGATCGATTACTCGTATGAGTAACATGAACGTAGTGGTATAAAAGCATTATTGAGTCATAATTAATATTTGTATGACCAGGTTGCGTACTGGTTTAATGAGGGCCCACAAACTGCCGAGAGAAATGGAAAACCAGGTTGTTATGCAGAAAATACAATATAGTAAAAATCTAATCATAATTAGGTGTCATAAAGTAATTCGTTAAAATTACACACAAATCCATGTCTTTATTTATTGCTAATCAATAGCCAATAGGTCCCCATTCACTACAAAATCATACACTATAATACAATAGTAGATTGCATTACTAAGGAGCAAAATTATATATTGTAGCGAGAGTGACTCATTGAATCCTGAGCGTAGTGAAGGATTCAAGCAAAGTCGCGCAAGATATAAATAATTTTGCTACCGCGGAATATACTCTTCTTTTCACTCCTTCCATGATAATTACAGTAAATATTTAATTAAACTAAGTTTCTGTCAAAAATTTCATTTTTGGTACAGGCCTTTATTGCCGACTGCACTTTTCTGTATATCGTCAACTACTTATTGAGACGATTCTAACGAGCCCAAACTCAACGGGGTTACGTTGGTAAAGTACTGAATTTCCATGGCCACCTTCTGTCTCCATCATCAGATCAGCTCGATGGTACCGTAATATTGAATAGTTATCCAAACTACAGTTAAACCCAAAATTTTAGCTTAATCGAATAACGGCAAGTGACTAAAAATGGATTGCAAAAATTTGTTAACAGTAAAACGTTTAAAAATGTATTTCAGTCATAAGCGAAGAATATACTTACGTAAAATAATAAACATTTAAAAGTTATTACATATTTCTTTTGTCCCTATACTTTTCGATAGAGTCTTTAGGAGCCTCGTATAAAAGGAATGTATACGTTTTCTGCAGACAACACTAACATTTCGAATTTGTGTTGTGGCCATCAGATAGTATTTTCAGAAAGGCTATTAATTTAGCGTAAAGGTCCGGCCACACCGGTGCTCAAAAAACGGTGACGGTACGGATACGGCCGACCTAGTATGAAGTTCCATGTCAAAAACGTCATATGTCACTGCGATTCCGTACCGTAACCGTTTTTTGAGCACCGGTGTGGCCGGACCTTAAGTAGGCATTTATTTGAATGTCCTTATTCATGTTGACTCTCACTGTTTGCGTAAAATATAAAGTAATAATACTCCAAAGAACAGAACGCTGCTTATATTTCGAATAGTTCTTGGAATCGATATTGCACCTTTACTACTTATTCTTCCAGGCGGTTTCATATATTCTTCCAATATTTTGCTTAGCTTTTTGCAGGCAGTACAATGTTAATGACGTTTTTTTGCTTCCATTTTAACAAAGTCCGATGTTAACGTATCATTTTCAATTGAACTGGATGAATTCATCATTGTAAATTGAAAATATTAGCATAGGAACTGCTTTTACGTACTTTTCATTAGTGACGACGGTTATTTTTATTTTAAAAAAATACGTAGACTTCTAATATCAAAATATTAGTAATAATATTATACCAAATAAACATTGTTTGAAATAATACGTAGGTAGCTATTAGAAAGTAGTATTAATAAACCCATACTTTTATTAATTAAGCATATTCATTTTCAGAAGCGTTCAAGGAATATATATGAGACCTTAAACGCTCCACGAAGAAAAAAGCGCGGCGTTTAAAAAACGTTCAATGAAAGTGTCTTAAGTGTGTGTTTAAACACGCTACTGAAATTACGTATCGTCAAATATCCTCATTTGTCTCTGGCCTCGCTCTGGCCCACAGTTTTTTTTTTTATGGCGAATCCAGACTCTCGAGGCGCCTCCTAGAGGCGCTCGGCACGAGTCTTGGCGAGGTGAAGCCGTCGTAGGAGTGCTAGCCATCCACACTCTCGGTTTATACAGTTGCTCGCTGTGCCTACCAATATTATAATCGCTTGCGTCTAAATCAACAAAATAAAAAAGAAAGGCAAGGTCAAAACGGAGAAGGTGGTGAATGACGTCAATACACTGCAATTTACTCTGCAGCAGCAAACACAAACTGAGCGAGCGCGAGAGTGCGCACCGTCCACACTCTCGTACTCACGTTCCCTCCTGTAGACTCATGGAGAGTCTAACAATACAATGTTCACTCCAAAGTCGCAATGGACGGGCAGTTGTACCTAAACATGTTTTGTAACATATTTTGCAAACATGTTTTGTTAGTTTTTAGGGTTCCGTACCACAAAAGGAAAAAACGGAACCCTTATAGGATCACTCGTGCGTCTGTCTGTCCGTATGTCACAGCCGATTTGCTCAGAAGCTACCGGACCGATTGAGTTGAAATTTGGTAAACATATGTAAATTGGTGACCCAAAGATGGACGCGAAAAGTAAATTAATGAATTCTGAAAAAGGGGGCCACTTTTGGGGGATAAACTGGAATGAAAAAAAGTTTCTTAAACTGTATTATGTGACATATCAAATGAAAGGGGTCGTTGTAAGCATCTCAGATATATATATATATATTTATAATTTTAGTGCAAACAGATTTGAAGTAATTCAGGAAAAAAGACGAAAATTGACCCACCCTTCCCCCCTTATATCCGAAACTACTAGGCTTAAAATTCTGAAAAAAATATGGAAAATAGTTTCTTGCCTAAAGATTACAGGAAAACCTATAACAAGTTTGAGTATTCAAAGTAACGGGAAAATTCTGAATATTTTTGTGTATTTGCTTTTGAACTCGCACTTGTCCGGTTTTTTGGCGCAGCGGAGACGCCTTTAGTCTAGCACATTTTCCTACAAATCTGCTTTATCAATTTGTATACCAATGCTTTAAAATCGATTAGTAGATATTTGATTGCACAAAGTAGATAGGTAAGGTATATGTCTAAATTCAAGCTCCAACAGTACCAATAGGATCGTGTTCCAGTTACTGTGCACTGTGCGTCAATTATTAGCGATTCTAGGCGTGCACCCAAACCGCCCTGATGCCAGCGGGCGGGCTACAAGATGCATACCAAATAATGAATTTTCCGTTGCACAAAGGTAACTCTATCCGTCGGATGGAAAACGTGCGCTGCCGACTACAGATAACTTTAACCATTTACAAAACTTACCCAATACCAACATAGGTACTCTTTATTCGTTTGTTTCGTCACCAATGCAATAGCTATTTTTTCACCAATTTTGCAAGAAACAAACAAATTCCGTCTTTTCCAGGATTATTCGCTGAATCAATTTTTCAATTATAACACATGACCCGAAGGGATGAAACCTTTGTTGTGTAGAACGTTGCCACACAAAGGGACCACATGTAAAATTAAAGCATCAAACGTAATAAAACCAAAACGTCCGTTAAACATTTCCATCGGCGCCTGACGACTTTTCGAGACGGGCTAGTTGGGACTTTAGATTGAATAATTTGTACGGAAATAGTTTAATTAAGCGTGGAGTGGGTGCAATAATTAAAAAGCCTACGTCAGGCTTGGGTCGTTATATTGCTTCCTCGGTATTAACACCGAGCTTCCAGTCAATTTCCCGCGCGCGGCGGCGGCGCTGCCTCCGAATGTCTTACACGATATTGCTCTTTTATTTGCCTTCGCTGTAATTCATTTTCAAGTAAATACCTACCTACGTTTGATAAGTACTTATTAATAGTTATGGAAATTTCTCAATCCCCATATGCTATATGTTCAAAAATACTCTAAAATCAAGTAGGTACCTACCTAATCCGATGTAGGAAAGTTATTTGGACTAACATAGCTACTTATAAATAATAATTCTCAATATTTTTGTGTATTTTGTATGGAGCGCTTAATGCTTAGAGCACAGCAATTTTTCCTCTTGCACTTGCTTCTGAAATTATGTAGTGCGCCGTAATAAAACGTTAGAGTTTTTATTTATTTATAGATAACGGTAAGGAACCCTTCGTGCGCGAGTCCGACTCGCACTTGGTCGGTTTTTTTAAATATTTAACACCATAATATGTGAATGTACATAATGAGAGGCCTTAAATCACAAGTGTGGTTTTATGAAACGAGCGTCACCGAGTTTCATAATAGGATCACATCATTGCACTGCCATAGCCGACTAGATTTCAAATCACGACCAACTAGATTTACATCGGACAATATCGAAGGCTCTGACCTCTGGGCTACGCTTCGAAATTTGAAAGACATTACTTTATCAATATCGATATCTTAATGAAAATACGTACAAAATTACCTATACGGCCAGAGACAAGTTAATTATTTTTATAAATATTATTGATATAATGCTGATCATTACTGTCAGTTTCTGAACGCATTTAAGCGGATATATAGTATGTGTGTAGAATGTAATACAATCTTAAACAATTTAACAACGCGCAAATTATTTAAAGGGTGAGGGGTCAGGTGGCGTTCGGATACTGCATCCACCATATAGGTAGGTACGTTCACAAAAATCACAAAAGTTGTCAAAAGTAGAACTAATATCCACGTGATGAAATACATGTTTTTTCCTGCAGAACGTACTTTATTTCGTGATGTTTTTATTTCATTTAAATATTTTTTCATCTAAAGCAAATTCTTTGCAATTTAAACTTAAGCGCCTGCTAGACGGTTTATATTACCAACCAATTATTAGACGTTTTCGGACGTGACTTGTTTCGTATTTTTTTGAGGGTCTGCTTTGAAATTTGAAAGTACGAACTAACTATCGACCTATTCCTGTAATTTTCTTTTTAACCGACTTCAAAAAAATCAAAAATCGTTTTCAATTCGATTGTATTTTTTTTTTTTTTTTATGTTTGTTACCTCAGAACTCCGTCACTTATGAACCGATTCGTACAATTCTTTTTTTATTTGAAAGTATATACTTCCAGGTTGGTCCCATTGTTATCAAAACTTCAGTTGGATGTCGGCAATCACGAGGAATTGAGGGAACTCCTCAAATATAGAAGGCACGCATGTAGTAATTTCGGTATTTTCTATTATAACTAGTGTATTTACACTCAGAAATGAAGAATGAAGACCACAGATGCCTTATGGAACTCGTACTTAAAACTGTAAAAGTATGTTACTGATTCTGATATGATTCCGTCGAAATAGAAACTAATGAAGTCCTAAAATGTCGAGTGTGTCAAATCGACGGAACTCCTCAAATATTATAGGCCCAAATTCAGTGATATTGATTTTGTCTGCAATAATCAACGTATTTACTCTCGGAAACCATTCCATATGGTAAAGTGGAAAGGAAATGTGGAAATTTTCATTCGGATTGGCGGAGTAGTAAATTGAAGTCGGTTAAAACTTTGTTTTAAGTAAATTAAGTATTTCGTAAGGAAACGAAAGGGACAGAGCTAATGAAGCTCAAATATTTTAATTATGTAATAGACCCTACACTACGATTTTTTTTTATTTTGGGGCCAAGCACTGTCGCCTCAAAATTAAAAAGCTACTCTGTCTCACGGAGTGAGCGAAATCGCATTTTGCTTACTGTTTTCACGCCGCGAAATATGCTAGTTCGAGCTGCTGAGGTGAAAAATGTATTTTTTAGTCGGAACATCTGTCGCCTGGGGACAGCCACACCATATCAATCATGCGTTAACTAACAAAACTCCGCCCGTATCGCGAGGCATCGCACCGCTGCGTTCACTTCCCTTACTCAAAATATTAATTAAATTTCGCTCAAGCAATTTTACGGGCGCACAAATGAGTTTATTCCAATCAGTAACAAGACAAGCTTGTCTTTATTCTCTTTGAGTAATGGACCAGAAATTTGGTTGTCAGTTAGATAATTATCAACGTACAGCGGCTGCTGACGCGTTGCCAGTTGTTAATGACATCTTAATGACGTCGTTGTTCCTATAATTTCCTACCGGATACGTGTACAGTACAGGGACTTGGTAATACCTCTAAATATTCATACACACTGTACAGACGGCGACCTAAGCGGATTAACACCTCTCTACCTTAGCGACGTGTCAATAAAGATTACGCAGAAGAAGAACCGATTTCCCCTGCTCTTTGTACAGTTTACGTGCGAAGTATTCCGTCTCGTTCTAGAAATCCTTCAGGCGTATGTGTATGTTCACTCCCCTAAGTATTAATATGTACAGTCACCAGCATTATTGTCCTGACGGCTCTCGAAATAGAGTCGTCTCAGATATTTATGCGCGCTTTGTTGTGGCAGATATTGATGCAGGTGACTGTATATTTTAATTTATATGTAAGTTTCTCACACGTCATCTAGCTATACATATCGAACTCTTGCGTTTCTGGTCGATTGACAGTCAGGGCACAGCCTAAACCGCTAAAGATATAGGCATGAAATTTGGAACACATATTCTTTACAGTACGTGGACGTGTACTAAGAAAGGATTTTTCGAAATTCAACCCTTAAGGGATGGAATAGGAGTTGAACCGTTGTATGGAAATCGTTCATTTGGAAAGTTATAGACCTGAATCTTTGTATGAAGGTCCTTACTAAAAAGTACAACAAATGATTAAGCGTTATTATAAAAATTCATCCTCTAAGGGGGTTAAAAAATAGTTGAAAGTTTGTATGGGAAGCATGTCGTTTTTAAAGTTAGACGTTTAAAACTTCGGTCATAAGCTCCTAATGTACAGTCAAAAACATTGATAAGGGCATTTTTTCTTATTCATCCCTTGAAGGGGCTAAGATGGGGGTTGAGGTTTGGGCGGAGGTTACCAAATTCGGTATAGGTTCATTCCTGACTTTTCCAGTTTCTTATTTAGTTAGTTTCTCGTTATAATATGTAGATCTACCCAGAAATATATATTTTTAAACTTGCCCCCTACAGGGGTGAAATAGGAGTTGTACCGAGAAGACCGTCATTTAAAAACTTAGAAATTTGAAAGTTCGTATAAGACGACGAAAGGTTATTCATACGGGAAGTAAGTAGTAGTAGCACAGATTATATAATAGTTATGTAGTAGACCGTTGCCGGCGTCCCAATTCAACAATTATTAAATTGCTGTTTCTTTTGATTGCGTTGACATAGAAGTTTGATTTTGTTACAGCTTAAAGGTATTATAGACCTGAGTATTTGATATGAATTTCAATTTAATACCTTTACGCGTTCATGAGGAAAGGGGTAGGTAATAACTTTAAAATTATTAAATAGTAGATTGTATGACAAGGGGCTAAAATAAGCCATATTACCACGAGATGGATATTTTCCCGAGCGAAAACCCACTGTATTTTTATTTATTTATTAACAAAAAATTTACAATAAGTATATCACTATTCTTAAGTCTAAAATAATGATCCAGACAAGTGTTTAAAGACAGTGTACAGTAACAGCTTATAAAGACCGAGGCCTGTGCTAGGAGTATATAAATTGGGCCCTTTTCCGTGGTTGTAAGCGCTGGTGTGGTTCTAGGACAATTACCACACCACTTTTTGTTACTTGGGTGATGCTTTATAGATTACCTATGTATTCATGTTTATAATTTTCTAACTTTATCATGCAGTGATCCAAACAACTATCCTCTCTTGTGGGTTTGTCTATGCCTATTCTACTTTTGTGCAGTTAGAAGATTAATTAGGTACTTATTTAATCAGAATATATAATAATGTGGTAGTACATGACTAGCACACAATTATTTCGTTTTTCAGAGTAACACTCAATAACTAAAATACTCATACGCGAGTAAAGCCCCGGAAAACACTAGTTATTGTTTACATTTGGCCGAGCAGGCAGCCCTAGCGTGGTGTCAAATGACGTCACATAATCACTGCGCAGACACGCCCCTGCCCTAGGCGCGTGCAGTATATGTTTGTACCACCAAAGGAAAAAAGAAAACCCTTATAAGACTACTCGTCGCGTCCCTATATCCGTACGTCCGGTCCGTTATTCACTGTACTTGGCCCCAGATTTACCGTTCCGCTTTCAAGTACTAAGTATGTAACGTTTTGTTTATAAAAAATATTTTTCACATCTCATGCTCGAAAAGTGTGTCATATTAGGCTTAATAAGCGGGGCTAAAGTAGTTCATTTAGCCCCTAGGGAAAATATGTATACATATTTATGATTTTTAACACATTTAAATTGACCAATCAAAACACTTCACCATATTAAATCCACCAATCACAACTCTTTAAAAAAACATTTATCTTTGCTATCAACCAACCAGAATACCTACAGCTACATATTAAAATCGACCAATCCAACATCAGGTGTTTTTTAGTCCCACAATAATACTTTCCGTGTTGGGTGTAAGAATATAAATATAAGCTATAACCAGCTCTAAAAAAAGAAATTAACATTAAAAAAATCATTGAAAATCAACATCATCTTACTAAACTATTAATTAGTATAATTTCACCCATTAAATTTAATGAGGGGGGAGCCGCCATATTTCTAGACATTAATAAAAATCATCACAATCTTATAGAAGGAATAAAGTTTATTATACCCCTATCAACCAACCAGAATACCTACAGCTACATATTAAAATCGACCAATCAAACATCAGGTGTTTTTTAGTCCCTAATTCCAAATCATTTAAATCCACCAATCACAACTCTTTCAAAAAACATTTCTCTTTGCTACCAACCAACCAGAATACAGCTACATATTAAAATCGACCAAGCAAACATCAGGTGTTTTTTAGTCCCAAATTCCAAATCATTAAAAAAGAAAACGCCTCACGCTAAATTGAACAATCTCTTCGCAGTGAAATTTGTTATTGATTGTGGATGGATAATCTTTGTTTTACTATTTTCTCGCAGTCGAAGTGAAAAGTAGAGTGTATAACTGTTGAGTAGATGGTTGCTATGCTACCTATCTGTTTATTGTTACTGTGTTACAATCAACCGTCAATCAGCTGTTGTACCTCTGAATAAAATATTACTCCAAGACACTGCGACTCTTGTTTATATAGTGTATATTTAACAGGTCATGGCCCAGAATACCAAATTTTCTGTTGCTAAATTGACCGGACTAGAAGATTTCTCGTCATGGAAATTCGCAATGAAAATGCTACTAGTTCGCGAAAAATGTTTTAAATTTACGTCAACACTTCCGAAGAAGGATGATGCTGCGGAGATCGAGAAGGATCAAGAGGCATTTACGATAATATGTCTACATCTGGAAACTCATCTCTATCCGTATGTACAGAATCTTTCTTATGCGAAAGAAGTGTGGGATGCGTTGGCAGCCATTTTTGAAGACAAGGGAATAAATAGACGCATAACTCTGATGAATTCTCTCTTGGATGAGAAGCTGGAGAATCACCGTTCGATGCATGATTATGTAGCTGCTGTCATGAGTCACGCTCAAAAGCTAAAGGAAATTAATCAAAGCTTCGATGATGATTTGGTTGCTGTGGTACTTTTGAGAGGTTTGCCTGATGTTTATCGACCGTTACGGATGGCACTTGAGCACTCAGGAATGAAACTTACCTCTGAAAATGTTCGGCAAGAGCTTTTACAAGAAGACTGCGCTCAGAGCTCTTCGAATGATTCCTCGTCTGTCAACTCGGCATTAGTAGCAAGGAAACAAGCTCAGCATTCAGTATTAAAGCTCAAGTGCTTTAAATGTGGGAAGAAAGGTCACAAGAAGTCCGACTGCCCAAAGCTGATAAAGGAATTGGATGGTGAAGGCGTATCAACGGTTTCTTCGACGTCGAAGAAAGTTGCGCTATGCTGTTCGCTGTCAGTGCACAGTTCCTTCAGCCCCTCGACGTTTTATCTGGATAGTGGAGCCTCGACTCATATGAGTTTTCAGAAGCACTGGTTTAGAGACTTTAAGGTTACTGATAAGAATGTTGTGACATGTGCGAATGATGACAAAATGTCAAGCGAAGGTAAAGGTGACATTATGGTAAGTCTGAAAGGAGTTTTGTTACCTATTAAAGATTGTTCCTTTGTACCTGGTTTGAGAGTTAATCTTTTGTCAATATCTAAGTTGGTACAGAATGGTTGGAAAGTAATTTTTGATTCTGATGGTTGTAGGATGTTTCACCAATCGATAGGCGAGATTACGAGTAAACTTGTGGTTACTGCTAGTGAAGTCTCAGGTATCTATAAATTGGATGACTGTTTTCCTGTTGTAGAAGGGGCTTTGGCTACGGTTCAAGCTGAGAACTTGTTGGCGCTTTGGCATCGGCGGCTTGGGCATGTAAACTTGAATGATTTACGCAAGCTACCGAACATCGAGATTGGAGGCAAAAGTGTAATGGAACCATGTGTTGCTTGTATAAAAGGTAAGGCACATAGATTACCTTTTCCAAAGGGTGAAGCAAGGCGAGCTGATAAGGACGAAAATGCAATCATATGGGAAATAGATCATTCTTCTACGTCAGTAACAGAAGATCCTTACGAAGATGCGGTGGAGAGCTCGGACACAGCTGATGCAGAGTCCTGCACTGAAACTGCTCATGCTGCGGAGCCTGCGGAACTGAATGAATCTGTCACTGAGGATCGTAATGGAGGAGCCAGTGCCACTGATGTGCACAACGAGGCAGAGCCTAGATATCCTCTAAGAAACAGGCTACATTGCGCACACAGTGGACTATATTGCTACAATAGTACGTGTGATTTAGAGGAAGAACCACGGTCGTACAAAGAAGTCCTACAAAGACCTGACAGCTATAAGTGGCAAGCAGCGATGGAACGTGAGTTGGAGTCCATGAGAGAGCACGATGTTTGGAAGGTGGTTGAGAAACCTCCTGGAGCCAAAGTTGTGGGAAACAAGTGGATCTACAAATACAAGTACGATGCTGACGGAAACCTTACGTACAAAGCCAGACTCGTCGCAAAAGGCTTCACGCAGTCGTACGGTGTGGATTACTTCGAGACATTTTCACCCGTCGTGAGAAGATCAACCCTGAGACTGTTGCTGGCGTTGGCTGCTGAAAGCAATTTACAGGTGCATCACTTGGACGTAAATACAGCATTTCTTAACGGGGATTTGCATGAAAAAGTTTATATGCAATTACCGGAAGGTTACGTCGAAGAAGGCCGGAAATCAAAAGTATGTTTATTGCAAAAGGCAATATACGGCCTTAAACAAGCAAGTCGTTCATGGAACGAAAAAGTTAATGACGTATTGTTGTCAATGTCATTTATACGTTCTGAGATTGATAATTGTTTATATTTTAAAGACAATATTTTTATATGTCTTTATGTGGACGATTTTATAATATTTTTTCAAAATATTAACGGGAAAATCGGATTGTTAAATGTATTGAGACAATACTTCCAAGTCAAGGATTTAGGAGAAGCTCGACAGTGCCTAGGCATGTGTTTAGAACGAGGAACAGAAGGTAAGTTATTCTTACATCAGAGGAAGTTTGTGGAATTAAGCTGTTCTAAATGATCATGGTATGGATCAATGTAACCCAGTGAAAACCCCGCTGGAACTGGATCTGCATAAAGTTTTGGCAGATGGGGGTGGTGATGAGTTGAATCGCCAAGAACAATTACGATACCAGTCGTTGGTTGGTGCATTGAATTATCTAGCCTGCAACACGAGGCCCGATATCTCCGCAGCAGTGAGCTTCTTAGCTCAATATAATTCATGTTGCCGGACTGTACACATGAAGGCGGCTAAGCGTGTTTTACGTTACATTAAAGGAACGTGCGACTTAGGCCTTATGTTTCAAAAGTCGAAAGGTGAACGTAACAATCACTTAATTACAGGTTACGTAGACGCTGACTGGGGAGGCGATATTAAAGACAGAAAGTCGTTTTCTGGATACGTGTTTAAAGTGGGATCGAATATGATATCCTGGGAGTGCAGAAAGCAGAAATGCGTCTCACTGTCTTCAACTGAGAGTGAATACGTCGCTTTATCAGAAGCATCCAAGGAAGCAGTATATCTTCAGAGGTTAGTGAGACAAGTTGTCAAAAGTGAGGGTTCCCAAATAGTCAAGGTGTTCGTTGACAACCAGAGCGCCATCACATTGGCTAACAATCCTGTTGCACACAGGCGGACAAAGCACATCGACATTCGATACAATTTCGTCCGTCATTGCGTCAACGATGGGCTAATTCAGTTGGAGTACATATCAACTGAAGATAACTTGGCCGATGTCCTGACAAAGCCATTGCCCCGCGTTAAGTTTGAAAGTTGTGTGTCTGGTTTAGGTTTAGACCGGGATGCTTGATGCTGTCAGTGTGTTCTGATGATGAACGGTTGCTTGAGAGGAAGTGTTGAGTAGATGGTTGCTATGCTACCTATCTGTTTATTGTTACTGTGTTACAATCAACCGTCAATCAGCTGTTGTACCTCTGAATAAAATATTACTCCAAGACACTGCGACTCTTGTTTATATAGTGTATATTTAACAATAACTCGGGTCTAAAAGCCATATTACATCTCATGTTAATATGGCTTATTTTAGCCCCTTGTCATACAATCTACTATTTCACATCTCATGCTCGAAAAGTGTGTCATATTAGGCTTAATAAGCGGGGCTAAAGTAGTACATTTAGCCCCTAGGGAAAATATGTATACATATTTATGATTTTTAACACATTTATTTTGACCAATCAAAGCACTTCACCATATTAAATCCACCAATCACAACTCTTTCAAAAAACATTATCTTTGCTATCAACCAACCAGAATACCTACAGCTACATATTAAAATCGACCAATCAAACATCAGGTGTTTTTTAGTCCCTAATTCCAAATCATTTAAATCCACCAATCACAACTCTTTCAAAAAACATTTCTCTTTGCTACCAACCAACCAGAATACAGCTACATATTAAAATCGACCAAGCAAACATCAGGTGTTTTTTAGTCCCAAATTCCAAATCATTAAAAAAGAAAACGCCTCACGCTAAATTGAACAATCCCTTCGCAGTGAAATTTGTTATTGATTGTGGATGGATAATCTTTGTTTTACTATTTTCTCGCAGTCGAAGTGAAAAGTAGAGTGTATAACTCGGGTCTAAAAGCCATATTACCCCTCGAATTATTTTCCCTCGCTTCGCTCGGGAAAATATCCATCTCATGTTAATATGGCTTATTTTAGCCCCTTGTCATACAATCTACTATTTTACGTTCAGTCTTTTTGATCGAGCGAGCGAAGCGAACGAAGATAATACTATAAAGAGGAACAGTCTGTGAGATTGTAGCTTTGTAAGTTTATTTGTAATGGGTAATCTCCGAAACCACACTAGACATTAAAAAAAAAATCTCTGCTTCAGCTTGCGCCGAAATTCGTCCGGATGTCCCGCTGTCCGGCTGTTCTCCTCTACAGGTCGCATTTCTCAGCCGATTTTCGTGAAATTTTGTGAGCAAGTTCAACATTAACATATGTAGATGTTTTTTGTGACTCAGTCTTATAAAATACAAAAATAATAGAACGGGTGCGATTTCTCAGCTCGCGGAACTTAAAATACACCGAATTTCTTTTACCGTGAAGTTATCAACTAAGCAGTATACCTACCTATCATTCTACTTTATACAAATCCCGCGAGATAAACAGCAGTCCCACAGATAGACTCAGAACCTCATTCCGGAAGCAATTGTAAATCATAAACACATAAAGAGGGTCAAAAGCATCACTGCCTGTTTGTGGAAGTCGTGTTAAGTTCGTGACAATAACACTACGTAACACACCACTTTGCTATATCCAGACCACTGTAAGTCTGACCTACGATTACCCATAGTTAATATGAATCTTTGTTTAAGTTACACTAGGAACACGCCCAGAGGCGGCACAAAATGTTTTTGTGAATAGAAAGGGAACCTAGCTCCATACAGCGCATCCGCCAATTAGTAGGCCACTTAAGTGGCTCTGGATTTTACGCCTAAATACTGTCAGGGGTCGATAAGAGAATTATGTTTAGCATTCAAATTGTATAGTTACTTCCACGCTTCGTGTTACAAAACCACTTGTATTGAAAATCAAATAAGATGATTATTACCTATTTATTATTCTCGCGACGATTATCATCAGGACCGTTATATCTGGGACCAATATGAGAAGACAAAAAAACCGGTCAAGTGCGAGTCTGACTCGCGCACCGAGGGTTCCGTACGAAATATCATACGACACACCCGTCCTGCCCCACCTCATGAGTACCTACCTACAGCGCCATTTATCGGTGCATTTTGTTACTAACTCCCGCGACCAAGGATATCGGTATGTACAGTAAGGGAAATGTATTCACGTACCACCGTAGAACCCTGTCGCAATTGACATGCCGCCTTCACTCAAACTCGAGTGGTATATCACCTTATTGCGATAGGGTTCTACGGTGGTACGTTAATACATTTCCCTTACGGTATGTTGGTTTTTTTGCGATAATTCTTTATCAAATGAATTCATTTCGATAATTCTTTTTTTATTTGCTAGAAGGTACTTTCAGAACACTTTCATACGAATTTCAAGGAAAAAAATTAAACACAGAAGTATTAAATTACAAACAAAATTAACATATGATTTTTGAAGAATACAAAAAAATTACGCTAGATAGAGGTCTCGTTATACTTTTCCGGTAATATTCACGTTAATAGTAATAATATATATTATTTTCAAATTTTTCGCTTGGTTAACTTCGGAGATAAGGGGGGGAATGGTATTTTTTTCAACATTTTTCTTTATAAATCAAAATATTACCATCGTAGAAAAAAAAGAAATACTGTTTTAGAATGTACAATTCAAGCCCTTTCAAATGATACCCCACTTGGCCTACTAACTAGACTTTGAATTTTTGCCCCCCCTTTTATCCGCCCTTTTGTATACAAATTAAAAGTATATATTAAAATTTTTCATTTTCCATACACGAGGATTAACTTTGTTTACAACTATTCCAAATTTCAAATCAATAGCATTAGTAGTTCCTGAGATATTTGACTTTGTGACAGACAGACAGACGGACGAAGTCGCACCATAAGGGTTCCGTTTTTACCTTTTTGGTCCGGAACCCTAATTAAACAAGCACAATAACGATGGCTTTGCGATGTTTCGTTATAGACTTCGTGGACATAGATATTTATTTTCACTTCAAACAAATACACATGCGTGATTGTTCAACTTGGATATAGTTAATCTGTTTATCGAAAATGTTGTGTCAACGGATTCGACGGTGCATTTATTTGCGCACAGGATATTATCCAATTTATTTCAGGTGCATTCGATTTAATTGAGTTCCAATTTACACCCAGACGTACGTACCTACGAGTACCTACACACATATCAGTTTCAATTAATTTAAGATTGAGCGACCGATTGCCAATTTTAACTTCGAATGAGTGCTTAAATTATTAGGATATATGTGACGCAATTTGTATATTAAGTATATTACATTCATCTCCCAAAAGCTTGTATTCCCAAAAGAGGTAAGCAGAGCAAACGAAATTTATTTACAGCGCCACTTGTAGCATTCAAAAATGGGAAATAATTATATCATAGTATATCTGGAGTAGCACCCAATTTCTTGTCCCTAAATATTTATTCATCGTGACGAACTTCTGACGATAGATAAGTTTATTACTGAGCTATTACCACGAACTTCAAAATTCGAAGTTCGGGTATCTCCATCTCTATCGCACTTACATTACTCAAATGACAGGGATGCAGATATACGAATTTCGAGTTTCGTAGTTCGTGGTTGCGCCGCTGAAGACACGCGCGCGCCCTAACCGACAGTGCTTGCCGTTTAATTTGCCTTAGGTATGCGCAAATAGATTTCTGCCATTCATAAAAAAATAAGTGTCCTGTCCTCTTTCTTATCTTGGTGATAAAATAAGGAAGGTTGTCAAGCAAATTATATCCTTACCTAACATCGAACGAAACAACATCAGTAATCAAATCTTGGAAATACTGCCTACCTGCACACTTCCCGAGGAAATGGATTATTTTATATTTATATGATCAGCGTTTGTCATCAAGGGACCATAATAAGTAAACTCTACTAACGTGTAAAGTTACAAAAGTGGTTTCAGAGAGGGCGATGCTTTATTCGTAGAAGGCTGAATTGTAGGCATGAAACAAATGAACTGCGTACCTACCTACTCGTATTTAACGTTATCTCACCCTGGGGAAATTTGAGATATATCTACTTACTGACAATTTAACATTCCCAGTTAGTATGTATTCTCTTCAACATTGTCTCAGATTATCTGCTAATTGCTCATACACATATAGGTATCATTACGGAGAAATGTTTGAGATATGTACGTATAGCTTGTTTTGATGTATGTAAGGCCGGACGAACCGTCTGAGATGAATATTTCGTTCGCACGGGATATTTTGACATATTTAGTTACCTAATGAAATATTGATACATTAACTTACCTACTTGATTCGTTAAATACTGTTCACATACAGCAAGTATTATTTTTCGCTATATGTTGTTACATTTTTAAATGATTCGTTGTTACAGGTTTTTTTTATATAAAACTTCAGCCGAAATGGAACAAAATATAAATCCAATAAACTTTGCGGTTCGCAAACAGGACTTTACTCTTATTTATTAACGCCGTGTTTGCTCGCTGCTTGCCGCCATATTTTTATTTGAACCACAAGTGCAAAAACGAATTTATGTAAATACAAACACAATAAATGACGACAGTCTAACTAATTTCAGATAAAAATGTTCGATACCTAATTTGAAATGCACATTTTTGTACAATGTTTCATTCGGTCTCGAATCAATTGTAAAGTTGTACATAAGTATTTAAAGTAAAGTTGGTTTGGAAATAAAAATTATAAAATAGGAACTAAATAAGGGTTTATTGAATAAATAAACAAATACTTAAACTAAGCTTATATGTCCAACATATAACTCTGTAAAATCAAAACAGACATCGTCCATTCATGACATACGAGCGCAATTATAATATTATATTTTGAGCATTTAAAAACTTATTTCTGGCTCCCTCTCCGGGAAAGCGGTTCTACCCGCTAGAAGCTAGGAGCTGTAAACCTATTAAGTCGTACGTCAAGTGACATGAATCTCGTCTTCTTGACTAAGGACTAGACGTGTGCGCCGCGCCGCCGCGCCGCCGCCGCCGACGATTTTTCCACGCCGCCGCTGCCGATAGATTTGACCGGCGTGAAATCGGCGTGGCGTAATTGCGTATTTTTCGGAAAAGTGATAACTATTCTATGCAATTTCTTCAAGTAACTCTAATTCCAATGCCGAATAAGGAGTCTCTACGGCACTTGTCAACTCTGTAATTTTCTACATAAAAGAGTTTGCTTAATTCCCTTCGAAATAAATAAAAATCGCCAATTCTGCAGTAGGTATATGTACGAGTATACACGCATGATTATAACATTCTTGCGAATATACACGCCATGGCAGATATCGTAGGCTAAAGTCACGAACCTCTTAATTCCATTTTTCAAATCATGCTTTGGCACAGTTATACAATACAACATGTGTTTTGGGACGTCAACGTCATGAAAAAAATAGAAAATAAGAACAATTAATGTATTAAAAAACTAAAATAAAAAAAAAAACAAATGGACATCTTGTAATGATATTTATAAATAAGTACTGCTGCTGCAAATCTTTACTTATTTCATTAATTTTATTGTGATGTAAATTAAATAGGTTTTATTTGTGCCTCCTGTAAAATTGGATCAGATAGAGTTAAAAGGTTTGCGACCTCACCCAATAAGTAAATGTGCATTCGTTCCTCTAATTCTTGAGCACGTGATCTTATTTCAGCTAACAATCTATCATCATAATCAACTGGGGTATATCATATTCCAGTAACTAAAAGTTGTTTCACTCATTCCATGAAGAATCTGTTCCCTAATACCTCTGGTCGGGTCTGGGTATACCACAAAGGACAGATTCCATGGTTGTCTCACTACACAAGAAATGCTCTACCCGTAAATGTGACAACTATCCAACTAATCTCACTTCTATCCCTTGCTGGTAAAGTTCTATTGTATATTATTCTAAACAAACGTCTGGAGTACTACGGAAGCGGACAAATCGCAATAGAGCAAACGGGCTTTGTTAAAGGTAGAGGCACAAGGAAGCAGATCTTAAATATCAGGCAGTTAATCACATGGCATTTTGCTTCATCGATTACGCCAAAACGTTTGACTGCATAGATTAGCGAAAAATGTTTGGAGTGCTTGGGGAAATGGGTATTATACCTGAACATCAGTCCTTTTTGGTGGAAAATCTATACTTGGACGGCAAATGTCGTGTCCGGCTGGAAGACATGGAGTCCAAACCCATTAAGACCAATCGAGTCAGGGTTGCATACTGTCCCGGCAATGGCGGCAACTATTCGTCTTGGTCGGCGAACATGATGCGCAGACTACGCAGTGCTTGAGAGCTGGCAGGGCGGCATCCGAATTAGTGAATAACAATTTGCAATACATAGTTGCCTAAGAGACTGAACTAGCTGGCCACACTTGTAAAGAAAGTCGAATTGATCAGTGCACAATACGGCCTCCACTTAACCAGGAAAAAATTAAGCTAATGTTCATAGATAGAGCTGGGTTGATGCAGAGGGCACAGGAACTACATTACCTGGACTTAGTAGAAAACTTTGTCTACTTAGGCTCACAGATCTCCAACGACGGAGACTGTAAGAAGTGGTCATCAGAAGATCGAAAATTGCTTAAACAGTAAAGCGCTTGAAAAATATACGGAGGACCAGGAACATCTACAGCAACACCAAAGACAGATTTATACACACCCTTATCTTCTCCATTTTTCTTCATGCCTCTGAAACATGGACTTAGAAGCCAGGCTTGAGAGCAAAAAAAGATACATTTGAAATTGGTGTTGGCGTAGAATGTTGGTCATCTCATGTATACAACGGCGCACTTATGTGTCGATACTCAAAGAGCTACAAAGCTTCCAGAGAATGATGACATTATTCGGCCACGTGGCCGGCCAAGACCAGTCCAGCTTGGAGGAGATGATAACAGTTGGCTGCGCTGAAGGAAAGAGGAGTAGAGACAGAGCACCCATATGATAGATTGATGTATTCGGCGATGCCACGGGCGTCAATATCCAAGGCGTAATACAACTAGCCCAAAGTAGAAGGGTTTGAAGAGTATTTTTTAAGAACTGCGCTCTTGGTAGTCACGACCCTAATCCTTGAGGAACCAAAAAAGAAGAAGAAAAATCAAAATTCCTAATTGATACATCTTTTTAATTTTTTTGGTGCAATTAAATTTCTGAAAATCTTAAAACTGATTTATTTCATCATGAGAATTTACGCTTTATAGTTATTTAACCATAAACCGAAAAAAAAGTACCACGCCGATTTCACGCCGATCACGCCGCCGCCGCCGATCAAAATCCCACCGGACGCCGCCGCCGATGATTTTGCCATCGGCGCACACCTCTACTAAGGACCAGTTACTCGAGCGACGGTCACCGCTCGGGGGCCACGAGCTCATCGTAGTTGTGTGTGCCGTGACAACTCTCGCACACCATCGCGAAGTTCTGTCAAAAAGAAACATGTTTTCGATCAATTGCGAATTAAACGGAAATATTGAAAAATGTAGGTATCACTCCGAGCAGCTAGCAGAGTTTACGATCAAACAATTCATACGTAACTTATCTAATGTCAAACTTTTGTATACAAAATATTTAGGTACCTACTACGTTGAATTATACTTGAATTGATCCATATTTGTGGTGACGAAACAGCCGAAAGAATTTTCAAGTGCCACCACAGCACTTTCAGCCGCCACATGTTTTTTCGAGTTTACCTAGTTATTGTTGTACGTATCTATTTCTTTGGAATACTGTTAGTCTAAATTATTTGATTTTAGAAGGACACATCGCTTAGTTTCATCTGAATCATTGAAGTCTCACAGGCTATGTAGCTGTTGGGTTTAAATTCCACTAATGCTTTCACCGATTACTTACAAGGTTATGCTGCATGCGCAGCAGCTGTATGGCCATGGAAAAGTTGTTCTCCGACTTGGGCGCGTACTTTTCCATGAGGGCGACAGTCTCGGCGGCCAGTACTTCAAGCTGCCGCAGGGAGCCCGGCTCGGACCGCCGCTGCCGCATCTGCTCGCGGCTGCGGCCGTAGCGCGCACCCCATTGGTGGTGACTGTGCGTGCCCTGGACAAAACAGTAAGAATATATTTTATTTTAGGATTATCTACTGAACTTGGCACCCATTTTAGATCTCAATTATTTTGTCGGCAAAGTTGACAGCACGCATATTCTTAATATTGAACTTGGCTCCCATTTTCACATTTATGTTTTTGGTGGGATCTATTTAACAGAAAACAATCGTTTTGATTATACTTTTACAAGAACAATCAACTTGTAAATTGGGAACGTATTTATTAATAAAATGCCGTTAGTTATAACAATAACATACCTAACTCCGCAAAACTCAAGAATCATAATATATTAAGTTGACAATCAATTGAAATTGTTCGGAAGGTACATAAGCACAACTTACACTTTGAAACAATTTTCACAAAATGTATGCAAGTGTTAATCATCCCAAAAATGCTAGCAAATTCGACATACACAGATAATCACGATGTAGGTACCTACACCATAGCAAAACAATTTAATTTTTACATTAGTACTGTCATTTAACCTGAAAATACAGTTTCAGTCGTGGTTGGGCCTGTATTATGACGGCTAATTTTAAGGCATATATAATGGCATTACTTAAAACTATAGGTTACTGTAATTTTGTCTTAAATAAAAAATGGAACAAAGCCGAAAGAAAAGTGTCACTAAGCGGAAAATAACACTATTGTATTCGTTTGAAACTTAATTTTGAGACGATATTAAAATTCAAAACTGACATATTATGGATAGATAGGTAGGTACGTTATATTTGGGAAAATTATCATGCTGAATTACGATCTTCTTCACTGAACCAATTGAATTTTGGTCGACTTCCACGCCACTAACGAGAAAATCTCGCTGTTCCGCTTTTACGCATACGACATTAGCGCCCACTGGTGATTTTAATGGACCTAAAGCAATACCTAGTGCTTTGTATTACGTTCTTTACAACTAGACGAACTAGATGGCGTTGATAACTATCTATTTTTCGGATGACGATGACGGTTTGTTTTACAAATAATGTATATCTACAGTATTGTGTTGTGTCGTTTCACCGACATATCATTAAGTTTCCCATTTCCAGCTATCCGATTAGTCTGAAACTTGGCATGCGTGTGGCGTTAGAGTGACAATGCGAGATTTTAGAGACAGTTATGTACAGTCAGTATCGTTAGTTTGACTTTATATTAGCCCTGTAATCTACCTGTACTACGGTTCAAGTTGTACATAAATTGCTTATAATATCTATACAGTATTTACCGATTCACCCGGCCTTTGCGGAATATATTTCACGTGGCGCTTGTTTATTTCACCACTCAACTTCTCGATAGCTTAATTTTCTGCTAATAACTTTTCAATAGGTATTTATTAATACGATTTGTTAAATTATAAATTAGAAGAAAGTGCACACATGTTTTACTTAATAACATTGAAGTTCCGATCAAATAGATGGATCTTGTACAATTTGTAGGTACATAGTACCTAGCACACTCACTTGGAAACGATCACTCCCCCTCTCTCTCACGGTTCTTGCGGCCTGCTCCACGGGACTGGGTAGGTTTACCATGGTTTATTTATTATTGTATTAGTTCTCAACTCGACTAAGAACGCGCTACTGAATACTATTCGATCGTACACAGGATTTTATAACGAAATCATTTAGCATGTTATACCAACCTAGTAATGAGCCTCATTATTGCATTTCTGCACTTAATAATATTATTAGTGCTAATGAAGTAATTACGCCGTATGCGCTTCGTAAAAAAAACAATTTAAGTAGTTAATTTTTAATGAGCAAACCTTTAGGTAGAACAATAATTACCCATTAATACGCATCTAGTCCATTCATTAAGTACCTAGTCTATATTTTAATGATATTATTTCCATTAATTAATTGAATTACCTATAGTAATTGATCAAGCGCAAGAACAAGAAATATCTACTAAATTAAGTAGTAGAAGTATTTAATGCATTTCAGGCACCGGTTACGGTGAGAACAAATTTTAAATTAATCAATCAACATGACTTCAAAACGTATAAAAATCAAAGACAAAAATAAAATAAAAACCGGTCAAGTGCGACTCTGACTCGCGCACCGAGGGTTACGTACAAAATTTCATACAACATACCTGTCTTGCCCCGCCCATTAATTTTGGAAAAATCTTGACAACGCATAGTGATGAGTACTTACAGCGCCATTCATAGGTGTATTTTGTTACTAACTTGCGCGACCAATTAACTCGGTATGTATGTTGGTTTTTCACCGATAATTCTTTATCAAGTGAATTCATTTCGATATTTCTTTTTTTTTCTAGAAGGTAGGTACTTTCAGAGTACTTTCATACGAATTTGAAGGAAAAAATTAAACACAGAAGTATTAAATTACAAACACTAAATCTGGTTATACTTTTCCGGTAATATTTACGTACACCAAATGTTTACGTTTAGTTTTTCGGTATATTAATCGTATATATTATTTTCAAATTTTTCGCTTGGTTAACTTCGGAGATAAGGGGGAATGGTATTTTTTTTAACATTTTTCTTTATAAATCAAAATTTTACCACTGTAGAAAAAAAATAAAAACTGTTTTAGAATGTGCATTTTAAGCACCTTATCATATGATACCCCACTTGGCCTACTAACTAGACTTTGACTTTTGCCCCCCTTTTATCTGTCGTTTTTTATAGAAATTAAAAATAATTTTCCATACGATTGGATTGGCTTTGTTTACAACTATTCCAAATTTCAAAGTAGTAGTTCCTGCTGAGATATGAGAATGATAAAAATTACAAGTGAATGTTCAAGTCTATCAGCACCTTTATAGTAATAAAACATACAAATTAGAGGTGACAAACACGTTTTGTCCGCGCACGTCGCTTCAGCCGCAAGGAAATTCGTAAGCCTAGCCGCGCCCGTCGCTATTCGTCATCTCGCGATTGACAAACGGCCGCCACGAGCTCGAGTGCGATTCACGTGTTTCGCACCGTTCCGTTAGCGATTGTAAACATTGAAACAAGAGATTTTTTACATTTTCTTCGGTATGTGGGTGTCCATACAGAGATTTAGGTTCGTGTCTCTTCTGTGGACCTTGCCAAAGTTAAGGGCTATAAAGCCTAATTTTTAGATGAACAACTGTGAATCCGCATAAACGGACGGGTCTCATCTCCTATTTTTAATTCTATGCGATTAAAATGTATTATATATGGCACATAAGCCCTTATCTATTGTCCACAAGAAAGACGACTTTTGTTTTTTGACTGTGTATGCAGCTATAGGGCAAGGCGGCAGTTTATTCACAGTTGTACTTGACCGCTGTATTTATTTTTTGACGAATTGTAGGGCAAGGCGGCAATTTATTTACAGTTGTACTTGAACGCTGTATTTTTTTTACTGTGTATGACGACCCAGCTATAGCAAGGCGGCAATTTATTCACAGTTGTACTTGAACGCTGTTTTTTTTTACTAACTATGTATGACCCAGCTATAGGGCAAGGTGGCAGTTTTTTCACACTTGTAATACTTGAACGCTGTATTTATTTTTTGACTACGTATGACTCAGCTATAGGGCAAAGCGGCAGTTTATTCACAGTGGTACTTGAAGGCTGTATTTATTTTATTTCATCGTATGGCAAAGTTTACATGTCGCTTACTGATATAATGTGTTAATATAATCTAAATTTGATGAACGCTGTAACAATCGTGTCTATATTTGTGATTTCGCTTGGAAACAGTTAACTTAGAATTAAAAATATAGGTATGTACAGCCGAGTTCTCTAATATATATACAGACAACCTTTCAAAAATATCTATACACAGGCTTTATTATTAATGACATACGACACATGCGTAGATATTTTTGAATGGTTGTCTGTATAGATATAACACAACTTTACCAAAAATTGTAATTAATTCAGTGCAAACGTTTAATGTATGTTGCGAAAGCTGTCTACGGCAAGAGACCCGCCTAGTAATCCTAAATAATTTTAAAGTAGAAAAAATAGATTTTAACAACACAATTACCTACTCATATTTCATGCATAAGTGCCACTTTCACGTTAATTCCCAAATTAGCTGAAATATTATCGTAATAACATCCACAAATAAGAGTTCATATCCTCCCAAAGAAAGTAAGCAGTATAATATAATTAGACACTTTTTTTCAAAACAAGTAATATAAAATCGATCGCATTTTGGTTAGTTTGTCGCAAGCAAAGACAAAGAAGGATTTGCCCACAAAGAGGCGGCATTACCCCAACCCAGAGATAATCCGGATGAAGCCGGCAATTAAAATACTTATCCCGCCGGTACCTATTTCAGCGACGGCCGCGACAAATTGTAGCCGCAACCCGACAATCCAATTTTCGGATAATTAACTATTACGAGTAGGAATATGAATGCATGTCCATGCCTAAGTAAACCTAATTTATTGCCGTAATGTTACGTATGGATCTATTATGCGTCTGTTATATTAGGTATACAGGCTGTATTATTCAAACGGGGTGGTGAAGGAAAAATCTGAAACTACAAGAGATGAGGAAATTTTGTCTTAGGAGTCATGAGACCGATTTACAAAAAACTGCATTCAAGATTTTCCAGAAACATACACGTCTAAAAAACCAGAGTTCGTTTTTGTGCGTAAACTAGCGGCCGCCCGCGACTTCGTCCGCGTAGATTTTTGATGATTACAAAGATATAAAAATAAGTTATTTTTTTCTAAGTTTAAATGGTCTAGACAAATTACATTTCAGACAGTGGCATAGACTGAGATGTAATTTTGGAAGAATTGTTGAAGATTCTCTAATTCGATTCCGGGAATTGTTTGCAGGATGCTTGATACTTATTCCGTCAGTGGTCCGATGCTTTTAATCTTTGATAACAAGTGAAATCAAACCCTTCCCGCCACTCAGACTCGAGAAGTCAAAAAAACTTGCTCATGTCATGGGTCGCCAGGTCTACAATCATCTGCCAGCAGAAATAGTTGCTGCCCAAAGCTCGTCGTCGTTTAGGACGAAACTTAAAAAATGGCTGATCGAGCAGGCGTTCTACGATTATAAGGAATGAATACATAATATGTTTACCCCATTTGTAAAACCTTGACATACAATTTATGACATTACCAATAAATCTGATTATTATGATTCATAAAAAACCGGCCAAGTGCGTGTCGGACCACGCAAAACGAAGGGTTCCGTGCCTATTAAAAAGGTCGTATCGTCACAGAAATTTTACGGCACTTACGTCCTTTTCTTTGAGGAAGGCAGTTTTTCAGCAATATCTCGAAAACCTCTGAACTGATCTTGTTCAAAACAATTTTCGGTGAATGAAATTAATAAGTTCTATGTCCATGAATTTTTACATATTTTTAAAATACACCGTTCTAAAATTAGAGGGGGGGGGACAGAATTTTAGTGACTTTCGGGGCGATTATCTCCGACCCTATTCACTTAATCAAAAAAAATGCAAAGAAACCTTATATTAATTTTGAAAGGCCTATCGATTGATGTGCCACACGGGGGGTCACAATGAAAAAAAATGTTTTGACTTTTAGTTTTATGTATGGAGTGCACCCCTAAAAATTTTTTTTTTTGTCATTTTAATTACAAAACTATGTAGCGGCTAACAAAATACACCTATCCTCAAAATTTTATTCAAATACACCTTATAGTTTTCGAGTAAAATGCCTGTGACATACGGACAGACGGACAGACGGACAGACGGACAGACGGACAGACGGACATGACGAAACTATAAGGGTTCCGTTTTTGCCATTTTGGCTACGGAACCCTAAAAAACCCTTTACACGATTTTGTATGACTTTAATATTTTTATTTGCTTGCCAATACCACAATATGTTTTGAACTGCATTGCAAGATGACTGTTATTAGTTGTGCGACAAGGAACTAATATTAAACCACAATAATTTAGTTGTGGGATATCCTATAGGAAAGATTCAAAAAAAAATCCTAATGACACAACTAGTTGTGCATACGTAGTTGGTCCATGAGGAAAGCGAATAATGCGTCAAAGTGGCAGAGGCCGTTTTGGGAGGTCACCCTCATTTTTAACCGCGCATCAACCAAATCGGCATAAAATTTGCAAATTTCCATAGTTGTGTTTGATTCATTGAAATCTAATTATCGTTTAGCTACCATATCAGTTACTAAATAATGCCTACACCTGTTGTTAATTTACACGTACATCGTGAATCCATTTTATTTAACTACTTACGTGAAAGCTCACCCCATATCTACTTTTATTTAAGCCCTGTTGCCAATAATAAAAATTTAAAATAAATTGCTTTAACCACGGGAAGCTTCATTAATTAATTACTTTCCTTGTTATACATTTACCTAAACAACAAACCAGTTGACATTTAATACTTGAAGTTGAAATTACTATTATCGACCTTAATTTGCGGCAACACGCAAAAAGTCAGCGCAAAACCCGAGACAGTCCTTTATTAAAACCAAATATACAAAAGTTGAAGCACAAACTTATTCAATTAAGTAGATGTTCGTATCAATACTAAAACGAGAGGAATTGTTGTATCCGTTCAACCAGCCGATACATTAAAATGTATATCGGTTGCGCAAGTTAGGGGATAGTTTGCCAAGTGGTTTTAAAGCTGTTTGCATTGGAAGTTAGTTATCAGAGGCCGAAGTAAAACATTGACGTTGTCCGGGAGCCCGCCGCGACAGCGATGGCGTAGCCTAATGAATTTTCTCCTTAACAAGTTTATTTAACTTAGGTGATTAATGAATGACGTGCTCGCTTTACTCGCAACCATCAGCACTGGTAGCATGATCGCGTTTACGTCCGACATAAGTCATGTCTTTGCCGTATTTACCTCAAACATGCCTTGCCTACTTTGTCCGCTTTTTTCGGAAAAACACGAATATTTCATATTTTTATATATGGTAAGAATGTTTTTTTTTTGCTTATCGGATCCTTCGTAATCATACGCATGTGTTCATGAGGATTTTTTTTTAATCAACGTCTATTCCAAATTTTTATCGCTTTTGATCGCGGGTTTTTATCTGGATTTTTGTCAATATTGCCCATGTCGAATTATTGGCGCGACTATAGCTCTTATGATGTTGATACAAGACTTAGTCCAAAATTTTGGGCAAACATAGCGTTCCGTCTATACATCTTTACATATAAACATACAATACAGATGGGCATTGTTATCTGGATATTTTCAATCTTTGCCATACAAGTCCATACACCTCACATTCCACAATTTGCTGCAAGCCCCTGGCTGAAGTTAAAGACATTTATGGCTCAAAGTAAAGTCATAAATATAATCTAGTTTCTACTAAAAATAGTAAGGTTGCCATAAATATGTTGTGTTTTCGTTAATTAAAAGATTTCTTCAAAATTTGCTTTTTGGGCAAAGTTCCCCCTGGTGGCAAAGTAGGCATGTTTGACGGTATATACAAGTATATAATCCCAAGGGATTAAATACTGTACGGCCGATATTAATTTGCGATCATGCTAGCTGGGCAGGTGAACAGTCGCATGTCGGGAAGCAGAGTATTGTCCTTAACACATTCAGTGCCCAGATCGCTACGCGCTACGCTCGTAGCCGATTCCGTGGTTTTCCTCGTATGTAGCGGAAAGCGACTACGGCGTAGGGACGCATATGTGTCGTCACGGGCCGGGAATGGGTTCAGTCGAATGACCGGTAAACGGTATATTTTAACATCTTGCTTAAATGTATGACAATTAGAGAAGGCCTTATAAAATAAGTTTACAATGTAAAAAGTGTAAATAGATAATACTATTAAAGAGGTAACGTTTGTGACTATGTGACTTTACAGATACCTAATCTCTGAATCAACTCATCAGACTACAAAAAATCATTCACGAGTAGGTTAGGTACATATGTATAATGGATCTTCGTGGTGGACATAGGCTATATTTTATCCCTCTATTTTGTCTGCTTTATTATGTACTTAATACGCGGATAACCGCGTGGGCATCAGCTAGTCTTTAAATAAATGGCCTTTCTTCATCCTTAAAAGTATGCCTGCTTACGCGAGGAAGGTATAGGTCAAAATTCGATTGAAAAGCAGACTTGTATAAGCTCTGAAGAGGTCAGTATCACAGAACCAATGTTCATGCATATCTTATATATATCTACGTACACAAGTGTCGCTTATCAAGCCGCTCTCTTGAGATAACGTACAATGTAGATTGTAGCTTGTTTGGAAGCGTGTATGTATAGAAACGCTTCCAAACATAGGTTACATGTTACATCGCTGCGTAACTTTTAGAATCGCACCGGCAATTAATTTTACGTCACACCTGTCCATAAAGTAGGTAGCAATTACGGCTCGCTACGCGTGCGGAAAATCCCACTTCCTGGCCAGAGGGAGACGTAAAATGTTCTACTCACCACGATACGAGCGATTATAAAGAAAGCCTCAAATCGCATATTTATTGCCCTTCGGTCGGGCGTCAAATACCTGCGATCTGAGACTTTCTTTATTATTACCGCCCTAGGTGAGTAACTAATTAATCTAGACGTCCTCTTACTTCTGCTCACAATCGTGGCAAAATACATCTTAAAACCACAGAATAACCGTAATTTATACAGCTACAAAGAAGATCTGATCTAAGTAATCTAATAAAAATACAAAAGTATTTTATCATAACTTGCCCACAGGAAGCTTTGTTGATATTAAGATCGAAAATCCCTGTTTGCGTTTAGGATGAGACCCAAAGCCGCCGACAGCCGACTCATCAATCAGCTAGTACTCATGACACTCCAGCAGCCATTTTGTAATCCTGCACTATACGAATGAGCAGCGATCTGACATAAATAGGAGTGAAAAGGGAAGGGTATAGTTCTTCGAAAATTCAGCTAGAATAGCAGCAATGCCTATGTTGATGTCTACTAGCCGCTATTCTCCACAAGTAAGCCCCGCAGCGCAGAGTAGTAGGGGTCTAGGGGTCCATGAGGCCTTTGCGATTGTTTGATGTCGCGCTAAGATCCACGTCGCGTCGCTGAGCCAGCATTATAAGAAAGTAAGAGGGCATAAGGCCTGAATTACACTGACGCGGCCTGCGGTGGCGGTCAATAGTAGATAAATTTGACAGCTAATGACAAGTTTACTGTTGACCGCCATAGGCCGCGCCAGTCTGTAAGAATAAGAATTATTTATTGCATAACTGTGTATGGTATGGATGAAATGGATGTTTATGTATACAGGGCGTCCCACGGCTATGCCACATGGAGGGAAAGTACCTTAAATATTGTAGATGGAACATTTTACTGAGAGAAGACATTATTTTAATTTAAAAAACAATTTAAACTGCATTCATAGATTTTTAAATAATTACATGGTTGAACCGGGAATCGACACCGCTATGCGAGAAAAAAAATACCCTGTAGCTTTATCATACCTATCGAAAGGCTTCATCATAAGGATTATTTTTTGCTAAATAACATATATATATATTTGAAGTGAAATTTTGTTCAGAAAAATGAAAAGCTGACATTGCTGTAAGGACATACAACTGATATTATCATTTTAAAGTACCTATTACTGGGAGAGGAAGCGATATAATCAAAAGAGTGCGACTTTGTATTCAACAGAACAGGACTCATTTTGAGCATTTGATAAATTAAATTGATTAATTTTGAATTAAATATGTTAAAATTCGTGGTCTTCCTTTTATTTCTGACACTATGTTATTTAGCAAAAAATAATCCTTATGATGAAGCCTTTTGATCGGTATGATAAAGCTACATGGTATTTATTTTCTCGTGTAGAGGGTTCGATTCCCGATTCAACCATATAATTATTTAAAAATCTATCAATGCAGTTTAAATTGTTTTTAAAATTAAAATAATGTCTTCTTTCAGTAAAATGTACCATCTACAATATTCAAGGTACTTTCCCTCCATATGGCATAGCCGTGGGGCGCCCTGTATAGTTACAAATAGTTTCAACAGGTGCCCTTACGGGCGTGCAATATTTAGGTACATTCATAGCTTATAACTAACATTTCAAAATGTGAGAGGACTACGGCCTGAATCACACTGGCGCGGCCTGCGGTGGCGGTCAATAGTAAATTTGACAGCTAATGACAAGTTCACTAATGACCGCCGTGGCCAGGCCGCGCCATTCTGTGAGAGGCTTAATTAACAGATTGGTATCTGCACCACTACTAATGACGATGACGTTCCAATTAACTTAATCTGCAAAATTTAAATTAAGCACTAACATAACAAATTTCCCACTTGTAACTATTAAATTAGTAAAATTAGTTAAACGATTTTTAATAAGTTTTGCTAAAATCTTAGATTAGGTATAATTATTTGCGAAGGTTTGGGTAGGTAATCATAATTTTCTGAACACTCCACTGGCTTTAACAAAGTTGCGAACTTGTTTAATTAAACGTTTATGCTTTGTGAAGGAGAGCTGGTTAGTCAATTTAAATCCTGATGAAGTCATTTCACTTCTGGATTTGACGGCTTTGAATAAGTAATATATATAATGATTTTTTGTTTCATCACAATTGGTAATGATAATTATAGAAAAACATCAATCACCTAGCTTGTAACTAAGTATTTATAGAACAAAAGTAGTAGTTTATTTTATTTTATTAGTAGAACAAAAGTGTAAACTTGTTATTTTTATTAAATTATAAATCGATATGTGCAAGTGTAAGTGCAGAGCGCTATAAAAAATGCGTTTAACACACTTTTTTTGGTACTTCCATATCGCATGGTACCTTGAAACAGCGACTTTCTGATTTAAGCCTGCAACACACTGGCACGGCCTGCGGTGGCGGTCAATAGCTAATGACAAGTTTACTATTGACCGCCGTGGCCAGGCCGCGCCAGTCTGCGAGAGACTTTATCGGTGCGGAGGCGGTACGATATTAGCAAACTGTCAGCTCCCAGTGTCAAGCCAGTCGCGTCATCAGAGTCGATTCTTGACTGCGCGCCTAGATTTAAATGACTAGTGCTTGAAGTGCTTACTAACTGGCGAGTGATGCGCGGTTGCGGGCGGCACGAATGCAGTAGGTACCTACTGCAAACGCACTACCCGCGTATAGTGATGTTACTACTGCGCAATATGATACTGACAGTATACCGACAAGAGAGGAAGTCTGTACAACATCAGTAAGCTCATGTCAACTTAGAGAATATAATACCGCATCCCGTCCCGCCAAGTCAGGAAGGCAATCCATTAAATAGACCTGTGCAAGACGGTATCGTAGTTAGATTTACAAGACGAATGACAAGAACCAGGGTACTAATTATGATGTATCTATTCATAGTTCCTCATAGGTACAGTACACAGAAAGAAAGCAATTTCTGTGCATCGTATACTATTCATTTCTCTCTCTCGTTCTTGACAACGTGTAAGTATTAAGTTATGTATTTACAAGATAAGATCGTGTACAGCACGGCTATCACAAGACGGCGCGCGAGCTCTCTCGATTTTTCTCGCACTATCCGTCTCTCTCTTATTAGACAACTTAGAAAGAGAGGTATAGTGCGAGAAAAATCGAGAGAGCTCGCGCGCCGTCTTGTGATAGCCGTAGGATCATTAATTAGGTAGGTGATAAAATAAGTTTCTGTAAAAAAAAAAAAAAAAAAAAATTATTTATTTACCAAAAATACACTTAATATTATAAACGTTATGTCCGTCAGACGCCAAACTAGGCTGAAAAATATTTATTTTGCAAGCCAGGTTTTATTGCTGACTTTTTTACCCGACTGCCGAAGGAAAGGAGGGTTATGTTTTTCGAGCGTATGTATCTATGTATGTGTGTATGTCTTATTCTTTGGCATGCCCTGCAGCCTAAACCATTAGACGGATTTCGACATATGGGGTGTGATTGGATTCCTCTTAATCGTGGGAGTGACATAGGCTATAATATTAGCAAAAAAGCAGTTGGGTTTTTTGAAAAAACTTTTAATTCCACTTGTTTGCGTAGTCATTGAGACGGTTCAGGAGTTGCTACAGCCACCTTTAGTCTCCATCATCATATCAACTCGGTGGTACCATAATACTGCTTTTGTCACTGAACTTACATAAGTTTACAAAATTTCAGCTCGCATCGCAATATAAACTAAAATAAGAAGCTATACCAAGCTAGTTAACCAAATAGGTACCACCCAAATACCAATCAAATAAGAAATTATGTCTACGTCGCTAAGTCATTGACATGTAAATTTTATCACGCCAGGATGACCAATACTCAAATAAAATGTGTAAAAACCGTAAAACGAACATTGTGGTACTTAGTGCACTCGGATCGATCTAAGTCAGTCAGTGCTTATAGCAGAAATGTTGACAGAAACCTAAAACTCGTTTCATCGACCCTCGTAAAATTCGAGCCAAGTAAACTGGGTATAAAAGCTTTCCCATCGCAGTAACATACGAGTATTATACGAGTTCTATAGAGCTATGGATACAATAAAGTTATGTTTGCCTATACATACACTATACTAATACACTAAAGAGCCAAAGGTTGTAAGGTGTAGTTTTGTGAGGGTGGAAGCTTGTATGAAGGGGGTCATCTCCGGAACTCATCCGATATAAAAAATTGAGCAGTTTCCTCATGTTAATAACGTAGTGTTGCTAAATGGATAATAAACAAATAATCGTAATAAATTATAAATTAGGAAATATAATTAAAATCATAAAAAATGGACCTTGAAAGTTTAGAAAAAATATGCATTTTTATTGACCAAAAAGTACGTTTAAGGCTACCAATAGAATCCTTACGCTTTTATAGAAACAAAATTGTATGATTAAGCAGGTTAAGCCGCGGGCAAAAGCTAGTAATAAATAAGAAAAAGAAATGACACTGCATAAATGTACTATACTTACTCTACTAGCAGGGTCAATCTGAAACATACATTTCCAAATCTAGTTTGATTTCAATATGTTCGCGCTCGCTCCCACGCGGTCGAGCTAACGCGTCAGAACAAGTGCGCTAAACAAACTGAAATGACATTGGAATGCGAATGTGTATCTCAAATTGACCCAGGTATCAATTACGGCAGATGCTTGCTCCCGTGGCATTCTTGAAGGGAAAATTGAATGACGTCACATGTCGAATATAATGACTCGGCACATCCCCGAACACATTACCACAAGCGTATCTAATGATCACCGTGACTTAGTATGTTTTAAAATCATCTAAATATATAAAAGAAGAAACTGATTGACTGACTGACATATCAACGCACAACCCAAACCGCTGGTTCTAGAGTTTCCAAATTTGGCACGTAGGTTCCTTATAAGGTCTAGAGGTGCACTAAGAAAGGATTTTTCAAAATTCACCCCCTAGGGGGGTGAAATGGGTGTCCAAAGTTTGTATGGGGAAACAAGATTAGTAAGACTATTTCATTTTAAACTTTACAGGAATATTCCTGACGATAAATGAGTAAAGACGTGTTTCAGGTTTTTTGAGAATTCAACCCCTAAAAACCGGACAAGTGCGAGTTCAACTCGCGTAGTGAGGGTTCCGTATATAATCTAAATTTCATAAGTGTTTTTGAATACTCAAACTTCTTATAGGTTTTCCTGTAATCTTTAGGCAAGGAACTATTTCCCATATATTTTTCAGAATTGTAATCCTAGTAGTTTCGGAGATAAGGTGGGGGGGATGGTCAATTTTCGTCTTTTTTCCTAAATTACTTCAAATCTGTTTTTGCTAAAATTATAAAAAAAATATCTGACATGTTTACAACAACCCCTTTCATTTGATATGTCACACAATACAGTTTGCGAAACTTTTTTTTTTTAATTTTCCAGTGTACCCCCCAAAAGTGGCCCCCTTGTTAAGAATTCATTATTTTCTTTACGCGTCTATCTTTGGGTCACCAATTTACATATGTGTACCAAATTTCAACTCAATCGGTCCAGTAGTTTCGGAGCAAATCGGCTGTGACAGACGGACAGACAGACAACCGAGTGAAATAAACCCTAAAAAGGGGAAATGTGATGACAATTTCTGAAAATCAACATGGCTATTGTTTCTATGGTTTATCGGGTCGCTGATTACGAAAACAACAACGATATTTTAAATCCAACGTGGTGGACGTGAAATAGCGTCTCCCCTGTTGGGGTACTTGGGATGCCATGGGGTTGAAATGTTTAAATATCAATATGGGTGTCGTTTTTATTGTTGTTTTGGGAATTATGAAAATGGCATTGATTTTGAAATTGAATATTGTGGACATGAAAATTCTTGAAAGATCTATTTCTTAATTATATATTTTTTAATTTAAACTAAGACAAGAAAAAACATATATAACTAAAACTAAAGGTAAAAACATTGCCCCAGATCGCTGCCAGGCGGCAGTGTAGGTACCCAGAAGGCGGGCGAGGTAAAAGCTAGCCTTGAAAGTAGGTACTTATGCCAAATTGCAATTCAATTGGAACATACGGATCAAACTGAGCTCCTCCTTTTTTGCAGACGGTTAAAATTACTTTTTGCACGCGAGCGAAGCCGCAGGCAAATGCTAGTATATATATATTTTTTTAAGATGTTTGGGTTTTTTCAGCTTATTTCTTTGTAATAACGACTGTACCGGTAAGGTAGTAAACCTTTTCCAATGTGAAATAAATCTCACTATCTGTACAGTAAGTGTACATCTATTAAAGTTACGGAAAATATAATTTTCAAAGTGCTATTTTCACGCTTATACCACATACGTGTGTGGTTCCACCAAACCTGTGATCAAGGGCAAAAAAAAGGAGAATACTTGCGTAGAAACATATACTTCTATACTAATATTATAAAGAGAAAGTCTGTAAGATTGTAGCTTTGTAACTTTGTATGTAATGGATAAACTTCGGAACTACTCATCCGATTTAAAAAGTTCTTTCAACCGCGTGCAGAAAGGACTTTCTGGGAGATATTGGCTATATGACGTTTCCGTGAGTCACCAACGGTGCTGGCTGAAAATCAGCGCTGTAGGTGTCTGACACCTCAGCATAATGCTGAGCCAGTGTCCGGTTCACTGCCGCAGAGACACACTTTGTTTCATGTTTTATATATTTCTCTTGTTTATTTTATTGTATAATATAATATATGTGTCCTGTGTGTTTGTGAATAAATGTATTTTCTTTCTTTCTTTCTTTATATTTTATCGAGCGGGTTTGCCTGCATTCTTTGCAATACGCGCGCGAATCCGCGCGGATAGCTAGTCCATATACTAATATCATAAAGACGATAAGTCTGTGAGTTTGTAACTTTGTATGTAATGGGTAATCTCCGAAACCGCTTATCCAATTTCAAAAATTATTTCACAATGGACTTTCTGAATAGTTAGTTATAATAAGCTGATGAATGGTTCTTACTTATCCCGCTGGTTTGGATTACTTGTGATACGCGCGAAGCCGCGCGGGCAGCTAGTATAATATATCTACCAAAAAAGAAAAGTCTGTGGTGAGATTGTAGCTTTGTAAAAATAAGTATATTTTTCTTATGTATGTACGAGTAGTTGGTGATTTTCTATGCTCTTATTGGAGTCGCTACCATTTTGACGGGGTACTAATTATTGGATGGAGTATCTTGGTATAGTGGTGGGTGCCGTTTCAAAATGATGGCCAAGCAATTTTCCGTTTACTAACAAAGTATTGTTTTTAATTACGGCATGGTGGCCATTTTTTCGAGGATCTATGAGTATCTCTCTCATCCTTCTTTCCTCCTGCATGGAATTATAATCCATAGAAACTCACATATTGCCAATCCAATGTTCTTGAAAAAATGTTTTTTTTTCTATGAGATGTTTTGCCATCTTTTTGGTCAGTAATTATTTTACCACCGGTCTCTTAGGGTCCCTTTTACCTGTACGACCTATTTCTTCTATGTAGCCCGCAAGATTGACTTGTAGAATGTCTTGAAAGATATGTTATCACTCGTTCGTATAGGTTCGTACAGAATAATGTTTTACCATAATATTTGCAAATATTTACGTATGAAAGAGGCGTGATTATATGTATGTATATATATTTACGTATGAGTCACTGATACTGTGATACTGAACTGATAGGTAATGTGGCACGTTTTGCTCTCACAAAGTCACTAGATCGTAAGGTTAGTTAATTCAGATAACGCTTATCGTGAGTATTTACAATAAGTTTTATTGAATTAATAAGTTTTTATACTTAAAAAGTCACTTTAACTATTTTTTAGAATTTATTTGCACGGGCTCAATGTAATTATATATAATACGTTCTTTCGGTGTAGTATTTAGACATCAATCTCTAGGGACACAAAACAATATATAAGCCTACCCATCGCAGAGAATATATACCTAAGACGAATATGAGACGGCGTCTGTAACGAGACAAAGGCGCCGTCTCAGCTAAGCAGTCGACCTATAAGTACGCAATATCAGAGCGTGGGGCGGGTTATGGTGGATTGAACTAACTATATAGCCACGTTACTTATCTCAGTAACAAAACTGAAAGTAGAAATGAAACATAATGATTGTGGTGCTGATAAAGTATGGCGGTGCGTATAGTAGTTAATGATAGAGCTGTAATACGGCGCCTGCCTAGCCAGCGGTTAGTTTATAGTCGCTCTATAATAAAACATTTACGATTAAGATCAGCAAAAACGCTTTTCGGATATTAACGCTTTTTGGCCGCAGGCTACGTCGGGAGTTTTAAACTCAATTTATTGCCAGGGTTTTTCATTGATTTTAATGAATCATGTGATATATATATCTAATAGGAAAATTCGATGTCGATTCGAAATATTGTTCGTATATATGTCTGTCGTTAATAATCGCATCATTAACTGAATAAACTGGAAAATTCTATTAGCGGATAATTGATTTACCAGTGACCGATTCCAATCGAATCGCCAATCGTGACCAGTTTTAAGTAATAGGTATACGATTTCATTCTCGGGGGAACAAATTAGGCAATTATATGAAAAGTGCGATACAGAAACAGTGTGCATCGACTGCATCGATATCCTAACCATAGTCGCCCTCGCTAGAGCTCGAGCGGACAGTTATCAATTCTAACAAAATATTTGACACGAATTAGACATTTAATTTGGTTTGGGTCTAGGTAGACCTCCACGAAACGCATACCAAATGATAAAGCATAAAAAAAGAATCGATTCTGATATCAGAACTTATATGCGCAAATTTCGTATTAATGTACACCTATCAACATTATTGTGGATATCAAGAAATTCCAACATAATAAATTATAATATAATATAAGTAACATGAATTTGTATAGTTTTTAATGGCATCGCGCTCTTGGCTCATTAGGCCAAAGTAGTATAATATATATTACTAGCTTTTGCCCGCGGCTTCTCCCGCGTACTAAAAGTAATCTTTAACCGTCTACACAGAAGGAGGATCTCAGTTTGACCCGTAATACTTTCAAGAATTTTCATGTCCACAATATTACAAAATCGATGCCATTTTCGTAATTAACGTCCCAAAAAACCATAAAAACGGCACCCATATATTGATATTTAGCCATTTCGAAAACATCGCACCCCAACAGGGGAGATGGTATTTCACGTCCACCATGTTGGTTTTTAAAATCATTGTTGTTTTCGTAATCAGCGAGTTCAGCGACCCGATAAACAATAGAAACGATACCCATGTCGATTTTTGGACTTTGTCACCACATTCCTCCCTTTTTAGGGGTTCAATTCTCAAAAAACCTGAACCACTCATTTATCGTTAAGATTTTTTTTAAGAGCCTATTGAGTGACCCACTGCTGGGCAAAGGCCTCTCCCCGTGATCTCCATGCGTCCCTGCTAGGTGCTTCTTCCGCCCAATTGTTGAGGAATAGATCCAGGTCGTCCCGCCATCTCCGTCTAGGTCGGCCCCGTCTGCGGCGCCCATCATGTGGCACCCATTTCGTAGCTATATTAGCCCACTTGTCTGGATGCATGCGACAGACGTGGCCGGCCCAGTCCCACTTGAGCCTGGCAGTTTTTGCACCCACATCAGCTATGCGTGTTTTGGAGCGCAGTGTAGTGTTTCGGACCCGATCCGTCCTTTTGACACCTAGAATACTGCGCTCCATAGCGCGTTGGCAAACCTTCAATTTGGACTTCAGGCTTACTTCATTATGTACTATACAAAATACGTAATATGGATTAACACGCATGCGTACAAAATAATACTATGTTAATTTAATAATGTGGAAAATTCTGAATATGCCAAAAATCGAATTGGCAAGTAAACAAATGTGTAAAATATCAGAAATAGGACTTGGATTCGGAACTTGTGATATTCATAATTTGGTCATAAACGATTCCGTAAAAAAAGGAATCTGGTAAATACCGCAACATGGAAAATCCAGAAAATGGATCTCATCTCTGCAACCTTGTCAGTAACGAGGAACTTACTATTTTTGCTACAGTAAGGCACATTTCCGAGCATATTGGAGAAAAACATATTTTCAAGATAGTCGTGAATACGAGTAGGGAAGTAAATTGTTTATGTATTCAGTTCGGATTCAATTTTCAGAGTGGACTAAAACATTCAAGTGCGGTGTCACATCGGACCAACAAACCGCCAACCTTCTGCCTAACACATACCTATATCTCTGTAATCGACTGCTTTGTTTCCGAACCTCATATTTTGACCGTAACTTTTTATTTAAACTGAACTATATACAGTTATCATACGCATTAAACATAATTAGCAAAATACGAGTTGGTTAAAGACGGTTGTCAATTACCTGTGTATTTTTGGAAGTAAAATAATTTACAAGCTTTTATTTAGTTTCACCTGTCCCGAAGTTTGTCATCAAATCTTGCAAATTAAATTTGATCCACTTCCCGGTAACATGGTGACATGGTGACATGGTGCTTATCTGATGATGGAGCTGGAAGGTGGCCATAGGAACTTCGCAATAAAACGACACAACCTCATCGAGTTTGGGCTCGTTACAATTGTCCTAATGAGTAGTTGATGACGGTATACAGAAAAGTACAGTCGGCAATAAAAACTTGTACCAAAAATGATTTTTTTGACAAAAACTTATTTATTCTGTCTTCCGGTTTGATTTGTTGTGCCGCGTGTGCTCGTCATGTTTGCGACAAACACGAGGCACGACGACATGACAACAATGACCGGTTGTGTTTATGACTCACTGGCAATAAATGAGCCGATTTCATGGATGACTGGACAAATTTTAAGCTAATTGGTGGCATATTATAATTTACTTTAAAAACAAAGTTTTAACCGACTTAAATTTAGTACCTCCTACTCCGCCAAGTCAAATTAACATTTCCATATTTCCTTTCCACTTTACCACATGGACTGCTTTCCGAGAGTAATACGTCGATTATTACAGATGAAAACCATATCACTGTATGTGGGATGCTAATATTTGAGGAGTTCCGTCGATTTGGCACACTTGACATTTAGGACTTCATTAGTTGCTATTTCAACGGAATCATATCAGAATCAGTTACGTATTTTTACAGTTTTAAGTACCTACGAGTTCCATAAGTCATCTGTGGTCTTCATCATCAGTTCCACGTCACTAAATTTGTGATTTCCGGATGTAAATACTCTAGTTATAATAGAAAATACCGAAATTACTTAGTTTCGGAGATAAGGGGGGTATGGTCAATTTTAGTTTTTTTTCCTAAATTACTTCAAATCTGTTTTAAAATTATAAAAAAAACTGAGATGCTTACAACAACCCTTTTCATTTGATATGTCACACAATACAGTTTGCGAAACTTTTTTTTTAATTTTCCAGTTTAGACCCCAAAAGTGGCCCCCTTGTTCAGAATTCATTAATTCACTTTACGCGTCCATCTTTGGGTCACCAATTTACATATGTTTACCAAATTTCAACTCAATCGGTCCAGTAGTTTCTAAGCAAATCGGCTGTGACAGACGGACAGAATGACGCACGAGTGATCCTATAAGGGTTCCGTTTTTTTCCTTTTGAGGTACGGAACCCTAAAAATACAACCGAATTGAGAACCTTCTCCTTTTTTTGAAGTCGGCTAAAAAGAGCTAAAAGGCTCGAGTCCTTTGGAACACCATAACTACCTACTTACTTGCCTTAAATGCTTCTTTTGACCTAATGTTTGATAATGCTTAATGTTTAGTATTATGAAAGACTAGCTTCCGCCCGCGACTTCGTCTGCATGGACCCGGGATAAAAACTATCCTATATTTTAATTCAGGCTATAAACTATCTTTGGGCAAAATTTCATTCAAATTGGGTCAAGCGGTTTAAGCGTCATTGAGTAAAGCCGGGTCCGCTGCGACCTGTTTTTGTGTTTTTCTAACACCTAACATGTTTTGCCAATCAAAACAAAACCCTATTTGTTTGCCGAAGCTGACGGATAACATGTTAGATGTTTAAAAACACGGAAAACATTGGTGCAGCGGACCCGGCTTAACAAACATCTAAACATCTAAACATCCAAACATCTAAACATCTAAACATCCAAACATCTAAACATCCAAACATCCAAACTTTCGCATTTATAATATTAGTAGGATTAGGAGGTATGAAATTAGGTCCAGCAAATAATTATGCCATACATTACAAGTTTAGTTATGCGAATATTAGGGCTAATGAAAATTATATCGAACGTTGCTAGGTGTAATGAAATTAGCACTAACGATATTAGGTTAAGTGGGGGAGATCTCAAGCCTATAGTTATATGTACTAAACTCTTTCATAACTATTTTTGTTCCAGGTTGCCCATCAACAATTTCACGCGCCGCCACTGGTATACAATATCTAAATACACAATTTATTTTGTTGGCCACTTAGTGATTAAACTTAATAAAAGACTTAATTATTATGGTACGACAAACGTATCAATTGTAGATTTAATATGGGCCTAGATTTGCCTCTGTAAGTACTGACATAATTCAGTAGTTTCAGTACGTATAAGTACGTACTGAATTATGTAGTTCCAGACCTGTCAACCCCATAGAATGGGCGTTCATAATGCTGCATGTATCAGCCCGCCCGAACATGCTTGTGACAGTGACATGTTGGGGCAATTTTCCAACTAATGATTTAATTAAAGCTAGGAATGAAGGAATGTAATGATAATGGCCGCCGCTTTATATTACACAGCGGTATCTGGATATTTTTCCCGATTTGGTCAAAATATTGTTTGGTAAAGCTTCAGGAAGGAGTTTGCTTATAAATATTGCATCTTATTTTTTACATCGACTACTGATTTCCTACTGACTACTTATATATTTTCTTTCCCATGCACATCTAGGTGTTTATCAACTTTAACATGATTTCGCTTGTTAAGCTAACGCGGCCTGCGGTGGCCGTCAATAGTAAGTTAGACATTTATTGTCAAATTTACTATTGACCACCACCGCAGGCCGCGTCAGTGCGATTCAGGCCTTGCACTTACTGTCACGTTTGGCATGACCCCCTTCCCCCTGTTGCTGTTCCGTAATATGTGGATGGTCCCTTGATATAATGTCTAGAAATGATTTGCCTATTTTATTGAGGTATGCTTTTGTAACGAAAATTAATAAACTGCACTTCACCATAAGACAATGTTAAGAAAAATAACGTCCATAGTCAAGTAGGGAACATAAAAACGCTTTTATATAGGTATGCATTTCATCTGTTTCATGCCAATCTATTGTTGAGCCAATCCTTAGCATAAACTGCTTTGTCTTTTTTCCGCAGCCATCGCGGCATTAGGAAGAAGGAAGTGGCTCTAAGACGTCTTTTGTGTAATCCGTTTCCGTAATCTGGCGATGACAAATGACGACCTTGCAAGCCTTAAGTAGCCTAACGAACGTCTGTCGAAAAGCTTTAAAAATACTTCTTCAGAGACGTGCGTAGATTTTATATACATTTGACCGTAACTCCAATAACTTTAATAAGAAGGATAAAATGTATGTTAGTGTTTTGTTGTGTTTTTGTAAATACATCAGTGCGAAATGCTACTTTCCAATCACAGGTTCGTAAGGTATACCTACCTACCTATACCGTCGCTTTCATTTCAAAACCTTGTAAAATAATTACAGTATGATTAATAAAGAAAAGCCATGCATAGGACTGCTAATGATTTATCAAACAAAGTATTGAAAAATAACCCAATGTTAGGAGTAGGTAACACTTAGAACAGAAATTATTTTTAAATAAAAAATGTGGCACGGCCTAGGGTGGCCAAACACTTCATAAAGAATTATCGCTGAAAAACCAACATACCGAGTTCCTTGGTCGCGCAAGTTAGTTACAAAATACACCAATAAATGGCTCTATAGGTACTCATGACTTAACTACCTACACATTGTTAAAAAAAAATCAAAATTAATGGGTGGTGCAAGACGGAACCCTCGGTGCGCGAGTCAGACTCTTACTTGACCGGTTTTTTTACAAACATAGACTCCGCCGCCAACTTGGTGTTTCTGTGGCGATGAATAGTAAACTTGTCTTTAACTGTCAAATTTACATGGACCGCCACCGCAGGCCGCGCCAGTCTGTGAGAGGCTTAAACTTGACAACTAACTGTCAACTTTTACATACCTAACAATGGTTACAACAATACCTACATAGTTATAATTAGTCTTGTGCCGCCTAGAAATTATGCACTTATTAGGTACGGTAATTCTCAACGTGGTAAATTATCGTAAGTTACCGAGAATTTTAGGTAGGTAAAGTTCTCGGCAAGTATGGTTGGGTTAAGGTAAGATTGATAATCCCCCTCGAGGGTGCCCGCCTTACCGGGGCGGGGGGGGCTTAGTAACCGTGGACTGCAACCCACGGCAAAGCTAAGAGGCACCCAGGGCCGGCCTGTGTGGGCCTGCTGGCTGGCCCGAGGAGGGCGCTCCTAGCTATAAGCCCGCTTAGGATGCATTAGGGAGGGACCGCAGAAGAACAGGAGGGCCTCCTTATCTTCTGCGGCCGAGGTGGGATTGCAGGGGGAGAGGCGTGTTGGTATAACGGTTCGCCACTCTCCCTACCCCCTGCGAACTTGGCGGGGACGTTCCGGCGTCACTTGTCTTGTGGGACCGCAGAGGAAGAGGAATGCCGGTATTACGGTGCGCCGCTTTCCCTATCCTCTGCGGCCGAGGCGTGGTCGGTGGCGGAACTACAGACCTGATCCTCCACCGGGTGCTGGAATTTCCCGCACCGATGATCTTCTTGTAGCGGACTCAGGGGGGTCCGCTACTGAACGGGTGGAGATCGAGGGCATCCGCGAAGGAGTCGCTTGTGGGCAGCTGCCGCCGGCGGGGTCGCGGATGTGTGCGCAAGAATTCCCGTGACCTCGCCACATGGCGGCGAGGCGGCAAGTGGGGGGGTTTTTTAGTAGGTATACCGTGAGTCTCATCAGCTTATACGGGAGTCCCACATAACCACTCGGGTCACCCCCTGCACCCGGGTGGTATGCCTACGGCACCCCCCCCCCCCCCCTAAACAAAAAAAAAAGGTTAGATTGATAATGATTTAAAATTGATTGTCAGTATTTACTCACCGTATGTATTATCCGCTAATCATATTAGAATATTTGACGTACATCATAAGTCATCTGAGGGCCTACCGCGAAACGAAATTCGTTTTCGTTCGTGTATATCCCTCTTTGTCGCTCGAACTAGCAAGTGCAACAGAGACGGAGATACACGAACGAAAACGAAAATCGTTTCGCGGTAGGCCCTCTGTTGTCTTCATCGTTCCACTTCACTTAACTTGCGATTTCCGAAGATAAATACACGAGTTAAAATAGAAAATACCGAAATCACTATACGCGTAGGTACCTATAAAATTTAATGACTACTTTCTCGTTAATTACCGTTACGGAGAACATTACCGAAAACGTTACCCCAAAATTCTCTCCGTTCTCGTAATTTATGGTAACGGCTCATCACTAGTTATAATGGGACAAAAAAGAGCTTGTTCACTCACACTACTCCGTAACTGTCGGTGTAGGATCCAACTTTTCGGTCAGAGCATGCTCTGATATCGGATTGGGTGGTGTGAACTGTAAGCATGTTTTCCATACATTTATTTGCCTCCGATATCGTTACTCGATCCGACACCGACAGTTACATATTGGTGCGAACAAGCTCTCATTATAATAGCATTAGCAATGAGGGATACCGTTTTTGCGCTCACCAGTTGGCGCCACTGGCATGTTGGGTCCAGAAGTATAGCTGTTAAAGTTTGATATTACGGGCGTCAACGACAAACAAAATTTACATTTAAATCATACTTAAAACAGTAAAAAGAGTAAATTTATTGTTTAAAATTTTTAAAGCACTGACATTCAATGACCCGTAACTCATATTTGCCATAATTGATGATAATTCATTTGACATTTTGAAGATTCGACCCAACGCGCCACTAACGCCTCTAGCGGCGAATTCACTCACGATAGCCTCATTTTTCACCACTTTTTCACAGCAAGGAACAAGAACATCTAAATACCATAAACAGCCGCTACTCTATGTTTTTTTTTTAGTAGAATGGAATCCTATATTTTCACCATATAGTTACAATCGCTATTTGTAAAATAACTGATGAAACATTTATTGTGAATAAATTATTATATTCATAATAGCTGATTATTTCCTAAAATAATTTTGTTGACAAATAAATGACGTAAAGTGTCATCCATCGTCAATAACCATAGATAAAGATTAACGAAGTACCGAACGGAATGCAGCTGATGACACATTCATTCATTAGTTTATAGCAGTTTATAGTGGTTTGTAGTTCGAATTAGTTAACTTATTGTAATTGTTAGATCTACCCAATCAGTGCTAGTGATTCGATCACTTCATATACGATGTGGGATCCAACACACGTTCAAGTAACGGTCCAAAGGGCTCGTGGACTACTTATCAAAGGTAAAAACGGTACTAACAAATGTTTTGTTACCATTGCCCTCGGCAAAGAAAAATTCCAAACATCCGTGAAACACAAAGCCACTGAGAATGTAGATTGGCTCGAGGAATGCGAGTTGCGTATACCAAGCCAGGGCAATACTGCGGAAATTGTTTTGAAAGTGTACGATGAAGACATTGTAAAAGATCATTTACTAGGTCAAATATCGATTCCGTTAAAAGACCTCGATGTATACGAGAGACCTAGAAACCGTTGGTATACTTTGCAAGGTAAGCCAGGAAAGGAGAATGACAAAAATAGAGGAGAGTTGGAGGTCAAAATCGCCTTTACCGTGAAGGAGGGCAGTCTGACTGACCTCAGTAAGAAAGACAAGCACAAGTCATCGTTGTCTAGCATAGCCCAAAACGTTGGTGGTAGTCTTATGAGCATTGGCAGTATTGAAAAACGAAAGGGCTTGAAGAAGTTTGCCAAAAATCTGGGTTCTAAAATGAATCTTACTAAAAAGGACAAAAAGAGTGATTCATCTTCTCTAAGTGGAAGTATTGGAAATCTTAAAAACTCGGCACTGTCTACTCCAGACCACTCTACTCCTAAAACACTGCCAACAGAGGCCGACCCGGGTGTGATCAGTGAGGATGAAGATGAATTTGCTTTTGATGACTTGTCTCACAAAAGTTCTGGCAGTTCCCTCAATGTCAATACACTGCCCCGAGGGCACAAGTACACTCCTTCCCCTATGAATGCCTCTCTTGAGAACCTAGGAGGTGGAGAATTCTTGAGAAGATCTACCAGTAGCAATTTAGCAAATTCTGACAAGTCTGTACCCATGCCTCAGAAACCTGTGCGACTGAGCCTTGACACATTCACTCCCCCGAGGCCACCATCTCAAATTATTGATAAGGATGATGAATGGTCCCAAAAGCTGTACTCTAAAAAACAATCTCATTCAGTCAGCCAAACTATGATTGACAGAGAAAAATCTTCAAGCCTTGAAAGAAATAAAAAACTTGACAGTCCAAGCTCTTTGAAAGAAAAACCAAGTCCAAAATTCTTTAAAAAATTTGGTAACAGCAATAAACCTAAAAAATTACTGGAAGAAAGAATTATTGTTGGAGAAGAAAATATTGTAGAAGAAGATTCCATCAACCCCATGTACAACAACATACCCAAAACGGTCTTGCAACAATTTGAAGGTAAGTCTAAAGAAGATCTTATTGTAATGGTATACAACATGCAGAAAGATGTGGAAGCAGAAAAGAAAAAGACCAAAGAGTTGGAAAATTATTTGGATGAGTTGCTTTTGCGAGTGATGGAAACCACTCCAAGAATCCTACAAAACCCTTACTCCAGGAACAACAGCATGCACATAAGGAATAAATAATTTAAAACACTAAATGTTTTGGAACTCTGATTTTCAATGTCTAATTTCTGAATGGACATGTTTTTGATAATTTATTTGATTCTTTTATATTTTGAAAAAATGAATTTTGAATTTCATAACAATTGTGGGAAATAATACTATCATTATTGTTTTTTCCAATACAAAAGCAAGCCCATTGTTGTATTATTTATCTAGTATGCTTCAGCAAGATGAATGGCAAGTGTATTTTCTAGAATTTTAACTAAGCCTTGTTTATATGTTGATGCTCAACTTTCACTATGTGAGTGGATGGAACAGGCTGACCTAATGTAATCATCTATGTGCCTTACATGTTTGAAAAAGTCTGTGATACACATTGGTTAAAAATCAATTTTTCATTACTTTGAGTTGTGGTAAATAAATAAACTTTTCCATATTTAGTGCCAAACATGCACCAATACCCATGTAAAATCTCTTAAGCAATCATTTTAAGCTAAGTTCATGGTTTGTTGGATTGTCATTCCTTGATTTGTATAAGTAGGATTTTTCAAACATGATTTTATATTTATTTCCTAGTTATCATAATATGCATGTATCCACTTCTATTTTGTAATACCTTTATTTTAAGAAACAATTATGGGTGGATTTCAAAAAAATTGTACATACTTAAGAGCCTTAATCTAATCTAACCTTTAACTTTTTAATTTGTGTAATGGCAATTACCCATACATTTTATATGGGTAACTTTCGTTTCACAATGGAAAAAAGTTAAAGCATAGATTAGATTAAGGCTCTTATCTATGTACTTTTTTTTGCAATCCACCGTTATAGACTCCTTATTAAAGTAAGATGCCAGTGTGCAATATTTGTAGGTTAAGAATTATAAGTAGATGCACACTATTTCATGAAGACTAATGATGTTTAATAACTATATCTGGAATTATATTCCAGATTAATTAAAAGGTCCAACAATAATTTTAATGGTGGCATGAAAACTACCAAGTGACATGTTGATTAGCTATATTGGTGGGTTTCTCATTTGTACTGGAATACGTCTTTATTATTAACTTTATTGGCTCTATTTAAATTCTGTTCCAAATTTTGCAAAGGGAGGAAGGAACCTGCTTCATAAATAAAAAAGCAACTTCCATATTAAAGTCCCAACTATCAGCAAATATTTTATATGAATCGGGCTCCAGTACCTACTCACTCGTATTAATTATAAATTTGTGAATGTCACATAAAGTAGTTGTAACTGTCAACAACAGACTGATTTGATTGGATTTGGCGACATGGACCTTGACAGCTTAGCTAATAGCGCTTGAGCTTACAACAGTTACAACCTATGTTGGCAGTATTAGCAACCCTCTCATTGAATTTATTATTGAATTATCATAAAACTATTCTTAGGTTTACCTGTAAGGTTTGTTTGGTTTGTGATAATTTTGTTCAAATGACTAATGGAACAAAATGTAATTGTAGGTTGTATTTACCTCATAATTATTGATACATAACTTATGAGAGTTATGATACTAAATTTAGTGGCTGATTGATAGTTCAAAAACATGAGAGTGCAGCCAAACTGAATTAGGTATTTATTTTCTGATGATTAACAAAAAGTTTATTTTTCCACATAGTTGAACTACTAACTCTTATATTAATTTAGTTTTTATATCTAAATGTTAAGAGGCAGATAAGTTTGCTGAAATTCTTGGAATAAAACAGAATAAATTATATACTAATGTATTTATTATTGCTTCTAATGCCCACAGGACATTTTCTATTATATTGTTAGGTAAGATAATAAGCAACACAGTATATGAGAGATTTACTTTATTATAAAATAATAAAAAATGCACTTATAGTAATAATCACTTGTGACGTCGAGTCTTGGTGGGTGCAGCAACGGGGGCAGTTGTTGCATATGTTTTTTGTGACAGCTTGTTCATGTAGTAAATGACGATTATTGAAAATATCAAACTGAAATAAAATATTACATATTAACAAAAGGCATCATTCAAAATAAAATTTTGTGACTTAATAATTTGCATTAGTATGTTACCATTTAATACCAAGACTTGCAAACTAAAATAAATAGCGTTATTTATGTTAGCTATAAACAGAATTGTACTCTGGGAGTGGATATGTAGAATTTAGAAAATTATATACAAACATTCTTCACATCCTACTGAAAACAAAATGCTTACTAAAACTTGAAAGATATAAATACTGCTGATTAATAGATCTTTTTTAAAGCTGAACAAACTGAAAACTGCTACACCAATTTTCATTGGTTTCAACCTCTAGTATTAATAGCCAACATTTTACCTATCCATGCTTTGAATATTAATGTTCATAGTGCCTTACCAAGTTGTGAAGCAGATCCTGTGTACCATTCCTGCAGCAATAAGTGATACTGCCATAGATAGCACTATCTCAGGCAGCTTCAGTTGGAAGTTCTTCCCAAACAAAGTTGCTTCTAGATTACCTATTGCCTGTATCACTGTTAAGGAAATAAATATATACAAAAAATATGACCAAACTTCAAATCTGATGAATTTTCAACTCAAGTACTAGCAATAGAAATAATACAGTAGAAGTGGTTCTAATTGGATTCAGATTAATTTTACCACTAACGGAATTGTAGGCACAAAAGTTATTAAGTAACTATTTCACCTTACAGCCGATGGTTGCATATTTGCAGATACTTTTTATTTGTAAAGGATACGGTAACGAAGAACATGAACATAACTGATCCAAGGTAGCCACCGAATATAATAGTCATGGGTGACTTAACCAGCCAGGGTTTGTACATTTGCATCCCAGAAAATATCAGGAGGGTTAGTATCGACGAGATGACGAAAGACGTCGCGCTGTTTACTGCTAAAATGATAAGAAATAGCTTTAATGTAATATTCTCTAACTATCATAAATAGATACAATTCTAACAAGTTTATCGTATTGTTACCCATGTTGCCTTTTTATTAGATTGATACAATTGCTGTAAATTAAAGCCGACAAATCGCCGCCTTTTGACATACGCCAACCAACACGTCACACGTCACGTCACTAACACTTGATGCCCAAATTTGACAGTTCGTTATTGGTTCCTCACATGGACTTAAGGCACTCAGGACAAGCTATGGTAATAATAATACTAAGTCCGAGCGAGATGGTAGCATACAAATCTCGATAAGTGTGACAGAAAAAGAAATATCATTCGTTGTCCTTGTCATAGTTCCACTTTTTTTCTGTTTGCCACAACTGAGGGGCTGCCGCGAAACGAAACGAACTTCATTCGTGTATCTCCCTCTCTGTCGCTCGAACTAGCGAGTGCGACAGAGACGGAATACACGAACGAAGTTCATTGTCGTTTCGCGGTAGGCCCTCAGATTTAGTATGAAGTTTTGACCAATAAAGCACTACCTACCCAAATTAAGTAGGTTGTTTATGATAAGCGATCAGCCATAAAACTAATATCGTTTCGCGGTAGACCCTCAGAGGGCCTACCGCGAAACGATATTCGTTTTCGTTCGTGTATCTCCGTCTCTGTTGCACTTGCTCGTTCGAGCGACAAAGAGGGAGATACACGAACGAAAACGAATATCGTTTCGCGGTACGCCCTGTTCTTAATTTAGCTGCATAGGCCTTTCCGTCCCTCATTGTGGCCCTGTCCTGAGTATCATGGTCCATGGTTCCACGGCAAGAATCACCAACAACACAACGATTTTTAATGTGGCTCAAATATTATTCAACTGTTACTATTTGAGTGTGTAGAGGGCCTATAATTTACTGAATTTACACGTAAAATTTTAAGAAAAACAGATGGAAACTACTGATAAGAGATTTAAAACTTTAGTGATAACAAATGTAGAGCTCTAAATGTTAAATTAAATAAGCGCATGGTGATTGTTTTATCTTACACGTTTCCCGCTTTATTGTGTATTTTATTGTTATTCTCTAAATTAGTTTGATATCAAGCATGTTTTTAAAATTATCTGCAGTTAAATTGGCCCGACCTATTACAAATTGCTATAAATACGTAAGTAGCAATTGTTAAAAACATTGGAATGAGGATTACAAATAAATGCCGAAAACATACACACCGTGCTACTGGTGATATTTTTATTGCTATTGAATTCCGGATAATTTAGACACAAATACCTATAGATAGATTTAGTTTAAAAAAATATGGGAATTAGCTTTTGAATAATTGTAAGTTGTAAATAACAGATTCTGGAATTTTTTGGATATTATGAATGAAACACATCAGTGCCTACAGGGGAAAATGTCTTATGCCCTTATTTTTTCTCTTTTTTTGCATACAATTTGTACACCCTTGAAAAGAGATGCTTTTCAGTTATACAATTTAATTATGATAAATATTAATGTGAAGTCACATTTATTTAATTCCAGAGTAGTAAAGCTCCTGAGATCCGAATCTATGAGGTGGGTGTTAGAGATGGTCTGCAAAATGAAGCCAAGTTTGTTCCCACTGAATTTAAAGTTGAGCTTATTGGCAAACTCTCGGCTGCTGGTATCAAAGACATTGAATCTGCTAGGTAAGTTTAATTAGTTAAATATTGGTGTACCTACCTATTGTTTTTTTTTTTGTATTGTGTGATTTAGGACACATGATCACAGGCTCACATCTCATAAACCCCCTACCGGACAATAAAGTATTCACACTTAGTAAAGGAACTATTTTTATATATTTCGATTACTTTTTTGAATTTGAATAATTAATTCCCCTAACAAGAGAAAAGTTAATGTGTAGAGTAAGACCAGCATTAAATAAATCAAAATTACAATTCATAGATAAAGTTTTATTAAAGGTTAATGAACAGTTAAGTAACAATGATTGATACCTACTAACTAAATAATGTATTTTTTTTATTATTAAGTGAGACTTCTGTGGTCCTGCTTATATGTCTCCTGAACAACCTGTATGGATCTAGAAATGATGCTAAGGAACTACATTACTAAATAGTACTATTCTTTCTTATCGCAAACAGTTTTGTTAGCCCCAAATGGGTGAAGCAAATGAGTGATGGTGCAGAAGTTATGAAGACCCTTAAAAGGGAACCGGGGATCAACTATCCTGTGCTCATCCCAAACCTTAAGGGCTATGAAATAGCTGTAAGTATCAAATACAAAACTGAAACCTCATCTACAGATGCTGCATCAATTATTAGTGAAACTGGTCACATTCATATTATCATAAAGAGAATCAAAATACCTACCAAATTTTTTTATACTACCATGGTAGCAAATGCATGTGGCCTGCCTGATGCTAAGTGGAAATCGTAACTTCAGGGTGCTTGTAACCCTAATAGAATCGCATGCGCGTTGCCTATGATTTATGATGTGAGGATTAGCTGTCTTGAGGCATGAGCAGATTATGCAGCTCCCTCTCTCAACAGCGTATCCTCAGGTTGTCCTTCCTACTGACGCTAAAATCATATTCTTCATTACAAAGTAGGTACCAAAAATTTCCCATGCTAACGGTGGGTGGCACCAAACCGCTTGTAATCATAATCGGTGTTTGTTAATATCTGAATGTAGGTAGGTGACAAGTTTCTATCTATGGTCTGTGTAATCGTATGTTGGTGCAACCCACCTAAGTGGTATCATTGTAAATATAGGTAGATGTTCCTAACACACCACTGATGTACAATACATTTATTTTTTTATTCTTATCAATAGAAAAAATGCAATATTGAGGAAATAGCTATATTTCCCGCCGCTTCCGAGTCATTTTCACAAAAGAACCTGAACTGCTCGATGGAAGAGGGCCTTCAGAGGTTCCGAGCGGTGGCCGAACAGGCCGTGAGGGACGGCATGCGGGTGCGGGGCTACCTCTCCTGTGTCGTTGGGTGTCCATACGATGGAGCCGTAGATCCTAAAATCGTTGCCAAGGTAAATATTAAGTACCTATACCCTGATGATATCCATTTTGATAATATAAATGTGTGATTCACTGAACTGATTAACTTTGGAATGAAGATAGTTTATTCATGTAGCCTACTTTATAAATGGGGCGTTTCGTCCATAGATACAGTCAGCTTCATGTAGTTAGTAGCAGCCAAAGTAGCCAAATATTTCGGTACACGTCTTCATGACTGTATCGTATGTGTTACGATATATTTGGCTATTGTGGCTGCTACTAGCTATTCGATGCAGACTGTACATAAACGGCAATCCCGGCTCTCAGCTGTTTCCTTCTCCAAATGTAACCTGACAACCAATTTTCAGGAGCACACAGTGGAATAGGAAGAGAGATTCCGTTTTTTTTTTCATTTTGTTAACGAATCTGAACATTGACTGCCTATAGGTACATTATTCAGATCAAGAATTACTGGTGCAAACAGTATAAAGGCTGCTCCACTCACGAGCGCGATGTCAGCGGGCGTGGCCCAATGTGACGATATAAGGCATACATTGGGACGTTGGCGATGCGCCCCGCTCACCTTCCGCCAGCACCGCGCTTGCTTGTGGTGACGGCTTAATTTCTTCACTGAAATCTTCCGGGCAGATGTCAGAGGAGCTACTGGCGATGGGCTGTTACGAGGTGTCCCTGGGGGACACCATCGGTGTGGGTACCCCGGGCTCCGTGCGCAGGCTGATGAACGAGGTGCTCACCGTGGCGAAGCCTCACAAGTTCGCGCTGCACTTCCACGACACGTACGGGCAGGGGCTCGCTAACTTAGTGGCTGGTTTGGAGGTAGGTGTACCGAAATCTATCTGTCTTCCTGGGTAGGTATATGTCAGAGGAGTTACTATCAATGGTTTTGCGCGAGGTGTCCCAAGGGGATGCCATAATTATATTATATGTCTGCAAAATGGTCTATTGCTGTAAAACCAAATTTTGGTCCTAGGTATTTTGTCTTTTTTTGTGACGAGAGGCAGTTAGAGTACTTAACTATAAAATACCTACCCATATTTTTTATACAAACCAAAAACTTTACGAACCGCTTCAAATCAGTAAAACCTACATATTATTATATTACATACAACTAATATGAATTATAATTATGTACATTGTATTTATGGAGTTTCTGGTGAAGGAAAATATCGTGCGGATACCGGTCTAATCCCAATAAGGTCTAAGTAGTTTTCCCTCTGGGTGGGAAGGTCAGGCATCAGCCGCCTTCGTAAAACTAGTGCCTGTGCCAAATCTTGGGATTAGGTGCCAAAGCAGACCCCGGCCTCCTTTAGAGCTCAACCGGGAAAAACGCTAGGAGGATGATTACATCATTTGTCAAAGTCGTCCTCGTCTATCAACAACATCTACTTAGTGACAAAAATATATTTTCATGACGTCTTATCGTATTTGCTATCATTTTTGCTATCAAATGTCTTGACTCTGGAGAGTGGGGAATGACGGGGTAGTTGACGTTTCAAGTCCAATAAAACATTTGTAAGGTTTTTTTTTATGTAATATTTATCACGATCATATATTATGCTAGTTAAATAATTCAACTATTTTTTTTTATTAAAGATGCCATCTCCCCCACTTTGCCCCTAGGTAGGGTAAGATGGGGTACCCTAATAGGGCATTATATTAAAGCAATAAACGCGAACCAAATAAAACGCAAAAATGTTAAGGAATATGACAAAAAAAATGTTTTTTGCAATTAAATAATGAATTACACCTTTTGTCGAGCCGGTCACTGTGCGAACTTATAACATCATGTTGGCGCATCATCAGGCATTAGCGACATTCTGTTTGGTCAGTTTTGTCGCCATATAAGGCCGCTATACCGTCTTACTCGCTATCCCGTCTTGCCCCGCTCTCCCATACGTAATAGGCATGATGACTCGTGTTAAAATTGATAACATAGTGTTGCTAAATGGATAGTAAAGCATCAAATTATTGTAATAAAGTAAAAATTAAAAACCGGCCAAGTGCGTGTCGGACCACGCAAAACGAAGGGTTCCGTGCCTATTAAAAAGGTCGTATCGTCACAGAAATTTTACGGCACTTACGTCCTTTTCTTTGAGGAAGGCAGTTTTTCAGCAATATCTCAAAAACCTCTGAACCGATCTTGTTCAAAACAATTTTCGGTGAATGAAATTAATACGCCCTATGTCCATGAATTTTTCCATATTTTTAAAATACACCGTTCAAAAATTAGAGGGGGGGACAGAATTTTAGTGACTTTCGGGGCGATTATCTCCGACCCTATTCACTTAATCAAAAAAAATGATAAGAAACCTTATATTTATTTTAAAAGGCCTATCGATTGATGTGCTACACGGGGGGTCACAATGAAAAAAAAATTTTGACTTTTAGTTTTATGTATGGAAGTGCACCCGTAAAAAAAATTTTTTTTGTCATTTTAATTACAAAACTATGTAGCGGCTAACAAAATACATCTATCCTCAAAATTTTATTCCAATACACCTTATAGTTTGCGAGTAAAATGCCTGTGACATACGGACAGACGGACATGACGAAACTAAGGGTTCCGTTTTTGCCATTTTGGCTACGGAACCCTAAAAAATATAATCAATATCATAAAAAGATATGAACCTTGAAAATTAAGAAAAAAAATGCATTTTTTTATTGTCCAAGTGTAAATTTAAAGCTACCAATAGAATCCGAAAAAATTGTATGACAACTATGGACCTAAACGCAGTATAGCGACCTAAACAGCAATTTACTTGATTTCCCCTACAATGATTAGTTCAAATACCTAAGTGTGACTTTTACTTACTTTTGAGTCAATCAGTATGAAGCGTTTCGGGTGCGGCCAGCGAGGGCCGTCCTATAACTCAATGTTTTGGGTATTTATGTTATTTCATTGTAGTTGCTCCCATACAAACATTTTGTTCCTCTCCAAAAACTGGTTCGTATGGCATCGGGAAAAAATCTAGTCATCATGCCTATTATAGGCACTCTCATCTAAATATGTACATTATAAAAATCTATGCAAAATATTAATTTTAACTCATTCACTATCAAAATTGTCGATTGTGACTAAGTAGCTAATAATCTAGAATTATTACCGTGAGATAACGTCATCGATATAAAAAGACAACTTGTTCCGCAGTTCGGCTGCACAACCGTGGACTCCTCCATCTCTGGTCTGGGGGGCTGCCCGTACGCGCGGGGCGCCAGCGGCAACCTCGCTACCGAAGACCTGGTCTACCTCCTCTACGGTCTCGGCGTCAACACCCACATAGACCTCGCCAAGCTGGTAGAAGCCGGCCGGTACATATCCAATTTCCTAGGAAAACCCACGGACTCCAAAGTGAACAGAGCATTGGGCGACAGATTCAAGAACCACAAAGATATCGTCAAAATGGCAGCTTGTGAACTTTAGCACATTACTTGTGCTTTTATGATGATGTAAATATGTATGTAGGTAGTTTTATACCTAATTAGACACAAACGTACCTATACAAATAATAGTGATTGTAAATAAGTATGTATGTTCTTTATACCCAGATAACATATACAAATAAGATTATTAAAAGTTTTGTAGGTATGCTTTTCACGTTGTTGTTTACTTGATGTTCATGTTTGTGTCAGTGCGCGTCGTTCGATAAGGTGACTTTGGGGTAACATCGAAAATGGGCTTAAGTCGAAAATCACAAATATCTACTAAACCAAAAGCAATTTAAACTGGCAACACTTGCCAAGACGCCATGGTTATCTGTCCCCCACTTCTATTTGCTCCCGTCGCTAGCTGTAGAAATACGTGTGCTGTTGAAGACAGCGGACTCACTATGTATTAAGGGAATAAAAACGAGAAACGAAAACAAGTGGATGACGGTTTAAATTCGTTGTATATTGATATTATTAACACAGCACTACGAAACACTATTACAAACCGGGAACTAATATTAAATCGCAAGTAGAAACACAGGTAACAGACACATAAATGGAATTACTACAAATATGCACTTAGGTACACGAATTATTCACATATAAAACACACCACAAACTGGTAAAACGAAACTAACTAGAATTTATAATTGATATCGACTGACCGTGACGAGCGCTAATTGCAGAAGAAAGCACTAAGTATTGTCAAACCCTAACTGAAGACAAAGGTTTTGCTACTTGTCGCTACTGGGCGGAAACGCTAGTGGTTTCCGGCTTCCAGAACATTCTGCGATAGAAATATCTGGATCCAAACATCATCTAGCGTCGAGCGGAATAAAACTTCGATAGAAAACAATAGATTCCGCGAGGCGCGCTCTGGCGTCAAGCGGATGAAGTACGCGGTTACATATGGCTGTCACGGCTAGTTAGTGGTTATGCTATTACACGCTAGAGGGTGAAACTACATGGCAAATTGATCTTTATTGCATTCATCGGCCACATATCTCCCGCCGTGCTCATGAAGTGAGCAAAATGTGAACCAGTGGCAGATATATGCAATTTACTACAAAAGTACTAAAGAGTAATCTTACACTGATGGTGAAAGGGTTAAGTTGTAACTTATACAACTAAGTTACATTGCATGTTTAACGAAACCGAAACTTAACGTACTACATACTAAGCGAGACTACAGTGTTATACAAATAAATAAATTACATTCGTTAAGCTTATCCTTATAACTCAATAGTTATCTACATACAGTTTTCAATATTGATATGAAATTTAAGACAGTCTGGATATCGCAAACATTAAACAGTACTAAATGCCTATAGGTCAAACTTTACTGGTTATAAGGGAAATTTAAATGTTACAACATAACAATATAATAATCTATACTTATTCTATGGGTAGAATGACGAGACGTTTAGTGGCGCGGCGCATTATACCGCTCTTGGTTCTCACATCCACGACTCTTACGACTCCATCCGCACCCGGGTATACGCGCTCTACTCTGCCCTTCGGCCATACGTTTCTCGGTAAGTTCGAGTCCACTATGACGACCACGTCACCTTCCTTGATGGGCTCGCCGCGGCCATGCGGCTCCCGCCGGTGTTGGAGCTCAGGAAGTACCTCACGCACCCACCGCTGCCAGAATAGGTCTGCTAGCCGCTGCGATGCTCGCCAGTGAGAGCGCCCTAACTCGTCCACCTTTGCAAACGTCCCTGCCAATGGCACTCTAGACGGTCCGCCAAGGAGAAAATGATTTGGTGTCAGCGCTGCTTCGTCTTGTGGTGAGACGGACACGTGGGAAAGAGGTCGTGAGTTGACGGTGTGTTCAATCTCGGTTAAAAGTGTGTGCAGTACATCTTCGTGTGGATGACGTTCTCGCAGTGTGGCCGTTAAAGCTGTTTTCACGGAGCGTACTAATCTTTCCCACGCGCCGCCCATAAACGGTGCGCGCGGGCATATAAAATGCCAATCAATGTGTCTAGCTTCAGCTTCTTCCTGTAGCGATGATATCGCTGCTTTACGAAGCTCGGTATCGGCTCCGTGAAAGTTGGATCCGTTGTCGCTCCAAATAGATAGAGGGCAGCCACGGCGGGCTATCATTCGTCGTAGAGCCATCACCACGGCGTCAGTAGACAGTGAAGCGGCGATTTCCAAATGTACTGCGCGCGTTGTCATACAAGTAAATAGTGCCACATACCGTTTTTCATGATGTCGCGTTACTGTGACAGACAAGGGCCCGAAATAGTCGAGACCGGTGTGCGTGAACGCGCGCTGATGATGAGCGAGTCGACATGGCGGCAGATTACCGGTGAGTGGCTCTGATGGTACGGCGCGTCGAATGCGGCAGGGCTGGCAGCGCTTGATGACGCCTTGGACGGTTGGCCGGAGGCGTAAAACCCAGTAGTGCTGTCTGATCTCATTCACAACGCACTCTACGCCGCTATGGTGTAATTTTCGGTGAACCCAATCTATGTATAGGCGACAATAATGATGATTGCCATCTAAGACGGCCGGTGACTGTGTTTCTTCTGTGACATCCGCTGCCGCGGCAATGCGGGAACGTATTCTCAGTATACCGTGTCTGTCGATAGTCAACGAGAGCTGACGAAGGCGGCTGTTAGTTGACACCGCTCTCCCGCCGGTGACGTCACGAAGTTCGTCGGCAAAGCACTCTTCTTGTGTCGCACGTGCCCAAAGGAGCTCGGCACGACGAGTGTACTGTGCAGCGAGCGGGACGCAGGCTGTCGGAGTGGCGATGCCGCGGGCTCGCGTTGCTGGGTCGGCGCGTTTGCGCGCAGAGTCGGGGCGTGTAGCGGGCCATGTGGGGTCTTCGGTGTCGGCGCGCCGAGTGCGTTTTCTTGTAGCGGCTGTGATGTGGACTCGACATCGTTCTATAAACTGGAGCACGCGAGCCGTAGTGCGGACGAGTCGTACCCAGGATGAGAATCGCGTCGCGTCGGGTAAGGCGGCAGCCAGACACGGTCCTGTCGTAGCTACTGTAGCGGTGACGCGCTCTTCGCCCGTGTCCGTGGAGGTGAGTGGTGCGTGTTCCCGCGGCCACGTCTCTTCGTCGTCGTAGAGAAACGGCGGGCCACGGAACCACCGGTGGTTTGGTGAGAAGTCAGGCGACACGTCGCGGGTTGCATCGTCGGCGACGTTGTGAGCGGTCGGCACCCAGCGCCACTCGGCGCCGGCGGTAGTCTCTTCCAGCTCTGCTAGTCGGTGCGCGACGAACGGCTTGAAGGTGCGCGCGCCTGCGCGCAGCCAGGCGAGCACGGTGCGCGAGTCTGACCAGAAAACACGGCGGCCGGCGCGACGATCGTGTTCTTCTTCCACTGTTCTCGCCAGGCGCCCGCCAAGGACAGCTGCCTGTAATTCGAGACGAGGTACAGATGTGATCGCTAAGGGCGCAACGCGCCCCTTTGCTGCCGCGAGTGACACTCTGACGTTGCCTGCCTTATCCACTGACCGCCAATAGGCTGCACCGGCATAGCAGAGCTCACTCGCGTCAACGAAGACATGTAGTTCTAAGTTTGTCGCACTGTTGTAACCCTCATAGCAGCGTGGTATTTGAACACGCGTGAGATTTTGTAAGGCAATCAGCCACTCGTGCCATTTATCCTCTAATATTTTGGGTAAGTATTCGTCCCAGCCGACATGATGTCGCCAGGTGCCTTGTAGGATACGTTTTGCCTGCGACGTGATAGGCGTCACGAGGCCCAACGGATCGTACAATGACATTGCTGTCTTTAATAACTGCCGTTTCGTTACACGTTTATTTAAAATGAAAGGGTCTACTTTCCTGAAATTAAATCCCAGAGTGTCGACGACGGGCTGCCACACGAGGCCCAACACCTTTTCCGCTTCGCTCAGGCAGACGTCCAATGCCGCAGGCTCGGTCGCGAGGCCGTTGGTCGCGGCAGGGTCGTTGGACGTCCATTTCTGAAGCACGAAGTTCCCTCGTCGATGAACTGCGTCCACAGCGTGCGACACCCTGTTCGCTTCCTCCGCGTTATCGAAGCTCTGTAAGAAATCATCCATATAATGAGATCTAATTATTGGTTCTACTGCTTCGGGGTACTCCGACTCGTGTAGGCGGGCATTATAGTCTTTGACGTATATTGCAGTGCTCGGCGAAGACGTCGCACCAAACAATACAGAGCGCATTCTGTGTACCGTGGGCAAGGAATTTGAATCTTCGCGCCACAAAAACCGCAGTGCGTCTCTGTCTTCCTGCCTTACAGTGATGCGCAAAAACATATCTTTTATATCCGCCACAACGGCTACTGGCTTTTGTCTGAAGCGCATCAAAACTCCTAACAAGGATTTCAATAGGTCTGGCCCCGTCAGTAAATAATCATTCAGGCATACACCGTGTGTACGAGCAGCTGCATCGTGGACAACGCGTACTTTGCCTGGTTTTGAAGGATTTAGTACTGGAAAATGGGGTAAGTACCAAGCGCGGCCGCTAGGTGGCGGCGCTGTAGGTGCTAACTCTGCATAGCCATTATCCAGCAGAGACTTAATTTGATCCGCATATTTTTGCTTTAAATTGGGATCCTTGCGCAGTCGTTTTTCGATGCCTTCGAGACGGCCTAGCGCGGCAGCGTAATTATCAGGGAATGGCTTACCTTCCATTTTCCACAACATGCCTGTTTCGTAGCCCCCTTCAGGCAAAGTGCGCGTCGTCTGTTGCAGTATTTGCAGAGCTCGTATCTCAGGGTCGCTTTTAGGTCGCCGCGGCTCAACGCCGAGGGATTCCAAGCTGAAATGTTCTTGTATAAGCTGGTCTAGAGACTTGTCACTTACGTGGCCACACCTTTCAGTGTATGCATGTGCTGTTCGATTTCGCACTTGATAACAGCTCTGCCCGTGTAGAACCCAGCCCAAAGGGGTGCGCGACGCTACTGGTTGACTCCTGGTCCCCTGTCGTACCTCTGACGCAAGTAGTAGTGCCCAGTTGTCCTGACCTATTAAGATAGTTGGCACTCCCGCGTTATACACAAGTTGTTCGGCTATGGTAGTCAAGTGGTCACAATCAGCGACTGCCTCCGTAGGTACAGACTGAGCTGATATGTCAAGTTGGTCAATAGTGCGCGCATCAATGTCAATGCCTTCCCTTACATATCTGCCTCGAATGGTAAACTTGACCCGTTGTGACCTGTTGGCATCTACACGCGCACCCGCCACTGCCTCAATGAAAAAAGGTTCTGTGGTCCCGATACTACAACTGGTATAACTTTGAGCAGAGTGTGCGCGTTCACTCGGGGCGCCCACGTCGAGGCGACCACCGACTGGGCAGCATGGTGGCAGCACGGTGCTGTGTCCGGATGTGAAGCGACGCTCAGGTGGGATGTGGTGTCCAGCCCGGGCGAGCTAGCTGCAGTGGTGAGGCAGTCATCCAAAGCGCGCGAGTGCGCGCTGATTTCGCCTCGGGCGGCTTGTGGTCGCACCCAGCCTGTGTCTCCGTGTAGAAGCTCATGGTGATAATATTCACAGCCATCGATTGGACATGGTTGACTCCGACACCTGTGTTTCCATGCTCTTCTTGCCAGGCATCTGAAACATAGTTTATTGGTGCGAGACGTTTCCCATCGCTCTGCCACAGTCATGTTTTTGAATTTGTTGCAGAGTGATGGGTTTGCGCAAGTACTACTACACACTTTACATACACTTTGGACAGAGACTGCCTTTCCTCTACTGTCCTTGGTGGTAAAGGACCTAGCTGGCCTGTCATTTGAGGCCCGGCGATGTGGCTCCTCTATTACCTCCGCCTTGGCGTGCCGAGCATGAAGTTCTGCCTCACGGTCTAAGAACCTCCCTAGCGTTACTAGGCCGGGTTCTCCATCAGACAATTTCATCTCGAACTCATACCATTTGCTCCTAATAATAGAGGTAAGTTTGTCTGTCACCACACTGACCATCTCCGGACTGTGTAAATACTCGGGTTTAGATAAAGCTTGCACCGTGGCAATTATATTACCGACTTTCGATGCAAACATACATACATCTCTAGGGTTATCTGTTAACTTAGGGAGATGTCGTAGTTTGTCCATTTCATGGATGATGAGGGCGTTAGGGCGTCCAAACCTGCACTCTAATTTTTCTATTATAACCTCTGGAGAGGACCCTAAAAAAAGACATTTCACAGATTCCATAGCGGCGCCTTTTAAACTCTTTCGCAAGCGTGCCATATTTTCCGTGGCAGAGTATGCCGAGGCAGACTCTTTATATGCCGCTTTAAAGTGCAGCCATTCACTTACCGCTCCATTAAAAAATGGTAAATCAAAACAGTACCTGTTAGCAGCGGGGCGACCCCCGCGTGCTACCTCTAGTAGCGCCGACGCGAGGTCCTTCAGCGTGTGACCGGCGTCATCGTGGTCGCTACGACGCGCTGCGGCTGGTGGCGGCACGCCGCTGCCCGCAGCGTGCTGTGACTGAGATTCCGCTCTCAGTGTGTGCTCTGACGCGCCGTGAACGCTGCCCGGTATGAGCTGTGGTGACCTTATTTTTGCCGTGATGTCAACGGCGGTGTCGCAGGTCACAGGGCTCTCGACAGCGTTAAGCGGTGACTCGCGCCGAGCCTCTGTCGCTTGCGCACTTGTCTGTGGTGCGCTGTGGTTACCCTGCGCGTACGTCCCTGACGCGCCGGGGTAACAATTCGAATTGTATTGGGCGAGTTGTGGTGACTTCATTGCTGCCGCGATGGGAGCGGCAGCGCCGGAAATCACAGTCTCTTCCAATTCGTCCTCGGACTCTTCCGCTTCCAGGGCGGCGACTCTTGCTTCTGCTAGCGCTAACCTCGCTTGTGCCAGGGCCTTTCGTCTTGCTTTCGTCTCGTCCTGTGATGTTGTGTCGTCATTGTAGGCGCGGGCCGCCGGCGGCGGCCGTCGGGGCACAGGAAGTGTCGGCGACAGCGGCCGAAACCCCGGCGGTGTCGGCGACGGCTGTGGGGCGAGGGGGGCCGATATTGTCGGCTCGGCGGTTCGAATCGGCGTGGTCGATTCCGTATCGGATGCGACAGGCGGAGTCGGTATCCCTCCCCGCGGCGACGTCTCCGCGGCGCCGGTCACGTCGTGGAGCGTTTCCTGGGTCCCATCTTTATTCATTTTACGTGTAACAATCACAATAAACGACACACAACACACAAATATCACACGCGAGGTCCGTCCGGCTCGAATGGACCAATGTTGAAGACAGCGGACTCACTATGTATTAAGGGAATAAAAACGAGAAACGAAAACAAGTGGATGACGGTTTAAATTCGTTGTATATTGATATTATTAACACAGCACTACGAAACACTATTACAAACCGGGAACTAATATTAAATCGCAAGTAGAAACACAGGTAACAGACACATAAATGGAATTACTACAAATATGCACTTAGGTACACGAATTATTCACATATAAAACACACCACAAACTGGTAAAACGAAACTAACTAGAATTTATAATTGATATCGACTGACCGTGACGAGCGCTAATTGCAGAAGAAAGCACTAAGTATTTTCAAACCCTAACTGAAGACAAAGGTTTTGCTACTTGTCGCTACTGGGCGGAAACGCTAGTGGTTTCCGGCTTCCAGAACATTCTGCGATAGAAATATCTGGATCCAAACATCATCTAGCGTCGAGCGGAATAAAACTTCGATAGAAAACAATAGATTCCGCGAGGCGCGCTCTGGCGTCAAGCGGATGAAGTACGCGGTTACATATGGCTGTCACGGCTAGTTAGTGGTTATGCTATTACACGCTAGAGGGTGAAACTACATGGCAAATTGATCTTTATTGCATTCATCGGCCACATGTGCTACGAACAAATTTCCGAGATTACTGCACTTTGGTGTATCTTGAGGACTTTTGAAATTATCCCGTGTCAAGTAACTCAGGAACCGATAAATTAAATCATTGTCTGATTGTGTTAACGTTAGGTTGACATTTTTAACGCATTATTGAGTAATAACGGTGTAACTGAAGTTTAGAGGAGCATTCTACGTTACCCCACGGGTAAAGTTCGAATATATGTACTTTTTCGAAAGTTCATAAGTTAGACACTTCAGGTAGACCGTTATGCCTTACTCAATAATAGAATGTTATCTAACGTTAAAACAATCAGGTCAGGTTCCTGAGTAACATGGGGTAATATCGTAAATAATATTGCAACATATTAAAGAACAACATGCTCTTCTTCACGAATCAAAGAGATCTTTTCGTGGGACAAATTAGATCAAAAAATTCATTTGGACCTTAAACCTATATTGCAAAAGAACAATTTTTGCAGTACTTCGAAATTACCCCACGTGTTTATGAAATTACCTCCTTAAAAAAAGATATTTTTTTATTACATTCATTTATTTAATTCAGCAATATGTATTTGTTTTAAAGTATTTTCACCGAGCGTTTATGAATTTCACGAAAATGGCATCACTCGTAAGGAGTATTCATAATTTCTGACTTTCAAGTCCAAACATCATACCTACTCTCCACTCGCCCAAAAATATATCGAAAATACCCCAAGTCACCTTATACCTAAAGTAAAACAGGTTTATATCATTTATCGTGTGGAGTGGGTACGGTACGGCGCGCCTCCCCGGCCGCGCCGCGCCGCGCCGCGCGATCCCACTAGTGATGCGTGCGCGCACCGAGCTACTCGCCTTTATATTAAATTGACCTTATTTACTTGTGCTGGAGGTCGATAAACCTTAACGTATGAATCCAGTGTTAGACCGGCCGCCATTCGTTCCAGTGTACTCCTAGTGTTTATAATTTTTATGGACCATGTCGAATTCGGTCGAAGTTACGATAAGCTCGGACGTCAAAATCGGCGGCGCTAACCCGTGTTTCATTATAGCAGAAGTCGGACAAAACCACCAAGGTGACATTGAAATAGCAAAAAAGCTGATAAAAGCAGCTAAGGTAAGTGTTCACTTCCTTGAATAAGTAGCAAAATAGACAGACAAAAGAATCGCTAGGTATTGAATGATAAAGAAATAAAGAGGGACTGTTTAGTGTTTACTAACAAATGTAGTATTTTCCGTTCACTATCTTTATTTCGCTTCTAAGCTATTATTGGGTAGACTTTTGAATGTAAAGTAACCTGTCAATTCAATAGCCAACTATATTTTATTTAGTAGAAGCCCAGTATACTTTTTGTGACGACTTGTTTACATACTGCCGCCAATGTTGCGTTGTTTTTGTCCGTGATGGATGTGTTGGATCCAGCATTGCCGCAAAATTCAATTAACACATCATTTGCGTCGCAAGGGCCAATACTACGTTGAGTGAGACATTAAAACATTGGACTTGTTTGTATGCATGCAGGTAGGTAGGTACTTATAGATAGTAGTCGTTGGCGCGACTTTGTTTACTTCATTGTAGGACTTTTAATATCCCTTTGTTTTTGTAGATATCCACCTACATGTAACTTCTGCCTGGCTATCTAATCTATATTGGTACCTATACCAACGACGCCATAGGGTACCGTAAAATGGGGTTAAAAGATTACCTACTTAATTTTAAAATTCAGATGTATATAACTCCGACTGTTTAAATGCAAAAAATGTAGAGACATAATATCGATACCCTAGTTCACAGTCGTACTAATTACATTTTTTTTGTCACTGAAATTGTAACTTTATGATTTGTGCACTATCGTCCTAATTACGCCACTTTTCTCCCCGTAATTAGTACGATTGTGAACTACGGTATCGATATATTACCTACTTGATGTACATTTTTCAGTGGCTTTATCAAAAAAAACTTAGTTTTCAAGAAAAACTGTATTTAATAAGTAAATAAAATGAGTTTTAAACGTGAAAATTAAAGACCAACGCAATCATTATTATTTTGTGGCATGTACGTCCGGACTATCGTAAATAAAAAGGGGGTTACTTTGATAACAACATTTTACAGGTCACTTTAATTACATTACATAAACTATCGATGTAGCCCCACATTTTCTATAAAAGAAGCCCCTTACTAATAATAAAAGTCACCCTTGCAGAATAGAAATTATTCCGCATACTTTTATTCGAGAATTCAAAGACCCTGTTTTTTAATTTTTAACATTAGGTAAGTATTTAGTGCGTGCACGCAACGTGGAAAAATATAGATCTCACCTCACCTCAGACAACAACAGATAGAGATAGATAGAACTGTCAGTGTTGCTAGAGGAAAAAAATATTAATCGGATGCGTTCAGTGCGCTCAGAGATATTGTCAAAAATATAAAAATCTAAAGTTATCATCAAAGTTGCCCCTCGATTTAAACGTGACCCCATTTTACAGTACAACTTATGTAAAACATATCCTTAAGAGGAAAGACCACTGATAATTTTTCAATACAAACGTAGATTGTTTCCTCCGTGGTTTTTGACCGTAGATTAATGGTTTTTTTTTTTAATAAGATCGGTATGTTTTGATTTTTTTGATATTCTTATTTTTATAAGTGCTAGGTTACTTCCAATAAAGCTTAAAACGGCCCAATTACATAGGGTCAGAGTATAGCAAAAGTGGCCTGACGTTAGGACTTAAAAAAATTGTTAACAAATAGTAGATTGTTAACCAAGGGTTGAAAGCCACCCATTTCAGTCGAGATATAGACTGAAATGGGTTGGGTGGCTTTCATCCGAGTTAAACACTCTACTTTTCATTTCGAATAATAGGAATATAAACAACACACACAAAATAGAACATCAAAAACATTATTACTAAAAATGTATTTATTACTTTTCTAAATAGCTTTAATAACTTTAATTTACATAAATTACAACTTTTTAGATAAAGTTACCGTAATAACTAACAATAAACATCAAAAAAACAATTCAGTATAACGAAGTGTGGCTGTTTAGGTTTCTGCCATTGGTCATTGTTTTTTTTTTTATAACTTTTCAGCCCTAGGGGCGACATGCCTCCTTTCAACCCGCTATTAGACATGCGCGAAACAGTGCGTCAAAAAGTAATGCTATATCACATCACTTTTTCGAAAACGTAATATTACAGTGAGATATCACATCACACGCGAAGTTAGCCGAAGGCATCGCAGAGGGAGAGCGAGCGAGGGATAGCAATGATGGGATGGCAAACATCACTATATCACATTTAGCACAAATGTCATTACACATTACGCGGGCTGTGTAAAGACTTAGCGACCTTTCCTATCGACGCGTCAATCTATTACGCGCTGTTCGGTCGGTCGCTCTCGCTCTCGCTCGCGCTCACGGCGCGGAGTGATGTTTGGAGTGATGCTTGATTTCTCGGAGTGATGCGTAATGTAACATCACGCATTAGAGAGATATCTCATTTGTGATATTACGCGCATTACTTACACATGTCTACCCGCTATTCAGATAAACAATGACCTACTTTCAGAGTATGAGAGAAGAAAAGAATATTTCACATTTTTTATTAGAACTTTAAAGAATACATTAAAATAAGCATATTTTAATGATTACTTGATTAACTTGCCCGTTTAAGAACTAGAGCGGTCCAAAGTTGCGAGTTTGGCCATAGGATTCTGCCTTAGCTCCGGCGCTGCGGGGAGAGCAGCCCTCGCGTGACAAAACAAGGTCGCCCGTGCTCCCGCGCTTTGTCAGTTGTCACAGCGGGCGAGGGCTGCTCCCCCTGCGCGCCTCCGGCTTTTTATATACACTCTCTAGGGGTAGGACAGACAAGACCACGTGGATAGTGGGGTACTTCAATTCGGATTTTGGACCAACGAATCATCGAACTCACACCTTATTTAGACACACGCTGTGATCCCAATTTATAGGCAGTATGGATCGGGTTTCTCGATCCGCTAAAAGTTACTAGGTACTGTGAACTTGATGGCTATATTGAAACTAAGCTTGTTTTCAGTACTCATACTATTCCTATTCCTAATACTAATCCTACTTCCTACTAATATTGACGACACCGGTTATATAGCCTAGTGGGTAGAGACGCTGAAGGTCCTGGGCTCCAATATGTGTGTGATGAACATGAATATTTGTTTCTAAGTCTTGGATGTTTTCTATATATGTATTTAAGACATTTAAGTATTTATATCTATTAAGTATATCGTCGTCTAGTTCCCATAACACAAGCCTTATTGAACTTACCATGGGGCTAGTTCGATTTGTGTAAGATTGTCCCCTAATATTTATTATTATTATTATACTACAAATGCGGTTGAACCGATTTTAATGAAATTTTGCACGAAGATATAGTTTATAGTCTGGATTAAAATATAGAATTATAGTGCATTTATTGGTAATAGAATAGTTTAGAAATTAAGGCAGAATAAAAAAAAACTGATATATTGAAACTACTCAAATAGCCCACCCCGCGTCATTCCCGGTGCAAAGGTGCCCATTACGCTCGCCGCATTGCCGCGTTGGATTGCAAATATAGAATAGTTTTTATCCCGGGTCTACGCAGCCGAAGTCGCAGGCGGAAGCTAGTCAAATATAAGATACGTGTAGATGGCAGATAAACTGCATACTTAAAAACCTTGATGATGTGTGTCGATAAAATATTGTACCTACCTATGTACATCATCTTCACAGATAAATACACCAAGTGCCTTGGTAAACAGTAGGTAGGTATCTGCAATAGACATACCCTTTGTGTGGGCTTGTCAACGTCCTACATACACCAGATAAAACTGGAATGATTTAAACGTAAAATAGCCTGTCTATTAGTCGCTAGTCAGTTCAATATAAATGACAGAATATTCACCCAGATGATTTGTACTGTAATACATTGGAATGTAGGAAGACTAAACAACCGATCCTTATACCTAGGTGGTTCATATTTGGGTACAAGCCATATATACTTAGGTAGGCACAAGGCCGTTGGGGCGGAAAGGTTCTCGAGTGGCGACCACGTACCGGAAGGCGCGGCGTGGGTAGCCCCCCCCACAAGGTGGACTGATGACCTGGTAAAGGTCGCGGGAGTCCGCTGGATGCGGTGGCGCAGGACCGGTCAATTTGGAACTCTCTGGGGGAGGCCTATGTCCAGCAGTGGACGTCTTTCGGCTGATATGATGATGATGATGAGGCACCTACATTAATTATTACCAACGTTATCATTTCAGGAAGCAGGCGCCAGTTGTGTCAAGTTTCAAAAGACATGTCTAAAAGAGAAATTTACAAAGAAATACTTGGAGAGGCCGTATGACAATGCCAACTCTTGGGGCAAAACCTATGGAGACCACAAAAAGCATTTGGAGTTCTCGGAAACACAGTACAGAGAGCTGTTCAAGTATGCGCATGAAATCGGCATCTTGTGCACTGCTTCTGCCATGGACATGGTAAGAGGAATCCTTCGTTTCAAAAAGCTACTACCAAATGAAGTTTATCACGAATTTTATACAACCTTTTTTTTTTTTTTTTTTTTGACGGAGTGGAAATGCACTTACGCATCCCCCCTCAGCCTGGGGAAGCTATATAGGGGGGTATGTGGGACTCTCACCCTCCGGCCAACTCTATTGAAAGAGAAGGGGGAGGGCGTCTACCCACTAAAACCACTCCGGCGTTTCCGTCTCTGCCGTTAATGGGAGCGCCATGGGATCGCGAGCATGTCACCACGACAATTTTATACAACCTAGACTTCTAGAGTTTTTCCCGTTGACCTGGAGTCGTGAAATTTAGCAAGGTCTTTACAACTACAGATTTTTCTTTTACAAGTTGAGGAATAATTCGGAAAGCTCTAAATTTGTAACTAAGTAGGTACTATATCGCATAACGCTCCATAAAACTACTGTTTAAATTGAATGTGTATTAAATAAAATATTACATTAACCTGAATATCAGTGTCATTTTGTGCATATTGTTGTTGTTTCGTTTTCTTGAAAAATTCGTCGATCTACATATTAACTCAAAATAAAAACGGCCGTTTTAACTTTGGAGGCATCAAAAGTAACTACGCAATCGAAGACGTCAAAAACTCGTATTCCCTTTTAATAAAGACTTTTGACGTCTTCGTTTGCGTAGCTACTTTTGATGCTGACTGTACCTAGTGTCCTCCTTTTTAGGGTTCCGGACCAAAAAGGTAAAAACGGAACCCATATTATGGTGGTGCGACTCCGTCCGTCTGTCTGTCTGTCACAAAGTCAAATATCTCAGGAACTACTAATGCTATCGATTTGAAATTTGGAATAGTTGTAAATAAAGCTAATCCTCGTGTATGGAAAATGAAAAATTTTAATATATACTTTTAATTTGTATAAAAAAGGGCGGATAAGAGGGGGGCAAAAATTCAAAGTCTAGTTAGTAGGCCAAGTGGGGTATCATATGAAAGGGCTTGAATTGTACATTCTAAAACAGTTTTCCTCTTTTTTTCTACAATGGTAAAATTTTGATTTATAAAGAAAAATGTTGAAAAAAATACCATTCCCCCCCTTATCTCCGAAGTTAACCAAGCGAAAAATTTGAAAATAATATATATTATTAATATTAACGTGAATATTACCGGAAAAGCATAATGATACCTCTATCTAGTTTTTTTTTATTCTTCAAAAATCATATGTTAATTTTGTTTGTAATTTAATACTTCTGTGTTTAATTTTTTGCCTTCAAATTCGTATGAAAGTGTTCTGAAAGTACCTTTTAGCAAATAAAAAAAGAATTATCGAAATTAATTCACTTGATAAAGAATTATCGCTGAAAAACCAACATACAGTAAGGGAAATGTATTAACGTACCACCGTAGAACTCTATCGCAATAAGGTAACATACCGCTCGAGTTTGAGTGACGGCGGCTTGTCAATTGCGACAGGGTTCTACAGTGGTACGTGAATACATTTCCCTTACTGTACATACCGAGTTCCTTGGTCGCGCAATTTAGTAACAAAATGCACCGATAAATGGCGCTGTAGGTACCTACTCTACTCATGTCATGCTCATGACTAACTACACTATGCGTTGTTGTCCAAAATTAATGGGTGGGGCAAGACGGGTGTGTTGTATGATATTTCGTACGGAACCCTCGGTGCGCGAGTCAGACTCTCACTTGACCGGTTTTTTTTAAATATCTATCGTTAAATTTAAATAATCACAATTTTTTACCAGTGGCGCTAGTGAGCACGTTAACGCCCTCTTAACGTTACATACTTACCATTACCAAACACGATATTAACGTCTGTAACTGCTTAACGTTGCAGGTATCCTTCGATTTCCTAGTCAACTTGAAAGTACCTTTTGTCAAAATCGGGTCTGGCGACTCGAACAACTTGCTGTTCCTCAAGTACGCAGCGTCGAAGAAGATACCCCTCATCATCTCAACCGGTATGGTGGACAAAACCGCGGTGAAGACTATCTACGACATCGTATCCGCCCAGCACAAGCAGTTCTGCCTGTTGCACTGTGTCTCTGCTTACCCTGTGCCATTTGAAGACTGCAATCTGACCGTGCTGCAAGATTACAAGAACACATTCGACGTTCCCGTCGGATACTCCGGGCAGGAGTTAGGCACGGCCGTACCTTTGGGTGCAGTCGCGTTAGGAGCTAAGGTTGGTATAACTATAGGTACTCTACTTCTACTTACTGCCTAAAAGAAAATCATTCCACGTCCTACATAACGACGATGCCTATCTAATTCTTCAAATTGACTGTCAATTGATAGAAGTTTTAAATCGAGTCGCGAGTCGCGACGTACCAAAAAGATCGCTTCAATCAATAACGAGAAACTCAAAGTCAGAGGATATCAGACACAAACTGATTTCTTTATTTAACTTAACACGATCTCCAATAGAAACCCTAGTTTGTGTTTGGTTTGTCCATAGCATCAGGTAGGAGAAGGACGCGTCTTTGTGAATGATCTACTAGGTGATTTTGGGTTCATGTCTGAAATGACAAAAAGCGAAGAAGATACTTGTGCTCAACAATATTGTACATGAGGCCAACTACTAAATCGCTAAAAACATCTGCTATTCGTCACATTTACCTACTCTTAATTAACTCACAGCTCTTATTTTTTCGTGGTTGGTCCTATGGGAAAAGTTGTTCGGTATGACCATTTTCATCACATTTCCAGAAAATTCACTCACCACATTTCTTTTCACATTGCCATTCCTGATCATGACCCCAAAGCAGCGAATGAAAAAACCATAGAAGTCTAACTAGCGCCGAAAAGTGGCCCCACAAAGGATGCACATTGCCATTATGCGGACGCATGCGGATGTGGAGGCGGGGTGTCAAAAGGATGCCAAGCAGCAGTTTAATTCGAACATGCGCACACATGCGTATACCGGGTTTTGGGTTTTGGGCACATGTTTGTGTAGAAATTTGTAGGGAGTTCGCATTCTATGATTTTTTCGTTCGCTGCCCCAAAGTCATACAGTACACTTAGATGGTTCCAATCACCATATAATATTGCAGGTGCTAGAAAAGCACATAACGCTGGACAAGAGCATGAAGGGCACGGACCACGTGTGCTCGCTGACGCCGGCCGAGTTCTCGCAGCTGGTGCGTGACGTGCGCGTCATCGAGGCCTCGCTTGGGACGCCCATCAAGAAAGTCGTCACTTCAGGTATGTTTGACCTCCATGGCTCCATTATGGCAGGTGCTGGAAAAGCACTTAACGCTGAACAAGAGCATGAAGGGCATGACCAGAGTGCTCGCTGACGCCGGCCGAGTTCTCGCAGCTGGTGCGCGACGTGCGCGTCGTTGAGGCCTCGTTCGGGACGCCCATCAAGAAAGTCGTCACTTCAGGTCTGACTTTCAGGTAACATTGAAAATTGAATATAAATAAATAAAATTAAGCTAGCCTAAAATATAAATAAATACAAGTAGTAAGTCATAAAAATAAAAATCTAATTTTAAAATGCGGCAAGGTACCAAGGACGCTGACAGCATTTCCTCGCTGAATAGCAATGAGTTGGGCGAGGAAGCTGCCAGCTATATGTTATAAAGAAGTTAATAAGGTTTGAAATATAAAACTATCTTAATATAAAATCTATACTTAGGTAAAATATGTCAAAAAACTAGATTACTTATAATTACATTTCTTGCTTAGATGCTTTCGGGTTGACCCATCATTTTTAAGTAAGGAATAATATTTGCAGTATGCGCCACATAAGTTTGCGTCTGTCGCAGAAGTGTCAAAGGGGTTCCACGGGCGACTTAAGGTTAACTTCAGAGACGTAAACTTTTGTGACAAAGAACAAAGACGCGAGTCCTATCGCGGTTTTTCACCCGGTTTAACTTTGACGCCAATCCTAAGTGAATGATTGGTCTTTCGTTAATGAGGTTAAATACCTACTTATCGGTTACAAATATCGGTAGCTGTGAACTTTAGCATAAGTAAGTCTACATACAAATAGTCACACCACATTACATCAGATCAAACGTGTAGGTATAAACGAATTTCGCGGACACTGAGTGAGACACTTAGATAAGGCAAGGCAGGGATGCTGTCTTTAAACGTGTAACACAAATCATTAAGGATATCGAGGGTTCCGTTCCGATGACAGAAAATGGAGAATCACAGCACAGGCATAGATTTCTTGTTTGTTGCTGACGACAACTCAACTGGGATGGTCATGCAATTATAGCGACAGTTATTAGCCTGCCGGCGACGGACCCCGTATCCTTAGTCGCTTCTTGGGTGTCACAGTGCAAGCACATAACGCGTTTTCGTAATATATTTATATCTAAACCGTAAAGGACAATCTTTTACTTACACCCCGGTAGTGAACTCTAAACAATTTTCTGTAGCACAGATAGATCTATACAAGGTATTAAGTTATCATTGAAAGAGTATTAACTAAGTATTTCCTAGTGTATATTTAAGTAGTGATATTTTCGTTTCAGAAATTCCATGCATCGACAAGCTTCAGAAGTCATTAGTGATGGGCAGTACGAAGAACAAAGGAGAAATTTTGTACCCTGGAGACGTGAAGATTAAGGTAGCAGAACCGAAAGGGCTCAACGCGTTGCATTTCGAGGACGTCATATACAAGACACTGGTTTACGACAAGAAAGAGGATGAGCCGTTGAACAAGGGCGACTTCTGCTAAAGTCTGGTGCCAATGGGAATGAAAATGAATTCCATAAATGTGTCTACTAGGTACTTATCGTAAGATCACGAGGGCACATGTCAATTTGTCAAATCCCTAAATCAACTTACCACTGTCACCCATGTAATAACATCGGAGGATAGGTTAGCGGTTCAATTGCGTTCAATGCTGTTGAAATAACGCCTTACAAGTTTACATGGAAAGTCTCCAAAATGTAATACGATCACATCTGGTTAATTTCTATCGTAGTTAAAACTTATCCCTCTTAAGGGATCTCTTCTAGTTAACCTTTGAGCAATTGAGTGGAGATCAGCTGGTCGATCACGTAACGCATTGTACGCGCGTCCGGTAGATCTAAATGTCAATATTTATATGGAAAAATGAGGGTCGTGGAACGAAAAGATGAACACGACCCCATAGTTGATCGTTTTGTCAAAAAATTAACTAAAACATTGCGACAAATTTTACGCACTCGGGATATTTTTTTCCTAACGTGGATTCATTTTGCCGAGGCTGGTATATATACTCCCAGTGCGTTACGCCACACACGCGGCGGTGAACGGTCATCGCGTCCAGGCCTCGTGCCAAAAACGCCGTTTGTATGGAGATCTACTTAATGAGCGCTCCTAAATTTAAGCGCTAATTAATTACGTATAAAATTTAATGAAACCACTCATGCATTGTTTTGCGTGATATGGGTTCTTGATTAATGCCTCTAATGGATTATGTATTATGAACTGCATATTTAGACATATTTCGTATTCAAATAATGGTTCCAACTTTGTGTACCTGAGCCAATAGATGAACGGCGTTCATGTTTTGGGCAATGTATACTTTTTTTTCAACTGCTGATATAAATTCTTATTGAAAAGATACGAGTACGTAGAACTTTTATGGCTTAAATGAATCTTTTCCGGCCGTTGATTTTTGAGCCAAAAGTTGAACGTGAATATCGATTCGCAACACGGTTATTTTGGGGTTTGTTTTACTATGAAAATCACCATTGTTCAACAAAGAACCTTGTCTAAAATATGAACGAATAAAATTAACTCGTTCAACTTTTGGCTTCTATTCCAATAAGTGAACATCCTGTTGATTTCGTTTCTTTCCAACAAGTACCTATTTTTTATAGATTAACTTTTAGTGATGAAAATATTCGCTCGAATTATAAAAAAAACACGAAACAAGTAACCAGAGATCATAAGTACCGTATTATGTGTGTAGCTAATGTTAGTTTTATAAAGAGGTCACTCACTTATGCTCAGGCATACCTACTGGGTAATAGGTATAGGTAATATATATAGTCCATAGGATTAAGTAAAATAAAGTACAGCATCTACTTATACCGGCATGCACATACCTATGTACATATAACCATTTTAACAATAAGACAGAAATGTATATTACTACCAGAAACAATGTCATGCTACGAATTTATATGTATAGGTACCTAAATGTAAGAAGTTATATATAATAACCAACTATATTAATCGCATATTACCGAACTGTATAATATAAATGAATAACCTATTGAAAATACTCGATAAATAAATGAATTAAAGTCTCACATTTTGTTATAAAATGACTACTTTCTTCACCAACCCCCGTCACTGTTAGTTACAAAAACTTAATACAATATCATACGCGTACCTAGTAAATTTCTGGATAAACAGCTACCTATTCTTGTTTATGAGGCATGGATGGCGTGGGTCGATGTTTAAAATAGAATATTAAACTGAAAAAATCGAGCACTCACACGTTTCATCGTGACGTCAAAGCTCATTCATAAAGATATTGCGGTGACGTGCCATTCTGGCACGCCGGTTTCATACCCAAAGAGCTCTCAAGTCTATTTAGGAAAAAGTGCGGATATGCGGCACGGATGAGCGATGCGACAATTATTGCAGCGCAGTGCATCAGGCAGTCCGTGCGGCCGCGCAGCTCGAGGAGCAGGGATACTGGAGGAGCGTTTTACTAGCGAATAGATTTATTTTGGTTGTCGTTGAGAGCGAGGAGGCGAGCGGCGCGCCTGGCCGCGGTGTGGTGTAACAGGCTAAGTGGCGCAGCGGGCTGCGCAGAGCGAGTTGGCGCGCTGCCCGGGCGCACGCCAGTCCCCGGCTCGCCGGCCCCGCCGCCGCCTGCGCCCGCGCCGCGCCACACGAACGACACGCACGACACGACTCCAGCACGTCCGCTCTCCTTAATACCGACTCGTAAATTAAACGCGACGCCTGCGAGCTTTCCCGACATAAAAATACTTTCGCCGGTGATCTAGTACCGACTGTTTACGCGCCTAGTCTGAGAAATAGTGGCGAGGAGCTGCCGATTTAGGTCGCCCGGTTCAGTGCTAAGCAGCGGGATATTTTTATTGCTACTATTGGGTGCAGACGTACGAAAGCCCGGAGCACGTTCCTAGTTAAATAAATTATTATTTATAGCGTAGAATCGTAAAGCTCATTCCATAAACATAATAGTAATCCCTAAACGTATCTATCGCTGGATGTGCATGGTCCGACGTCAAATGCGCGCAACACGATTTACAGTGATTGACTCCGTTAAAGACCTATAATGACGCGAGACGGAAGAACGATGTTTTAAGTGGTATGAGTTGTAATTGCTGCATTTAGGTGAAATCGTTGACATTTGTTTAGTGCATTTTTGTGAGGTGTAGTGTTGTGAAGATGCATCATTTGTACGTGCAAAAAGGGGACCCGCTGTGCCCGCTAGGGTTCCACCCGCAGGTGCGGTGGCCGACGCGCTGCAAGCGCTGCTTCCGCGACTACAAGGAGCACGGTGGTGGCGGCCGCGGCAGCACCAACCGCACCGAGGACTTTACCGCCTCCACTCCCAGCCTTTCCAGTTGGAGCTCGCCAGCGTCACGGTAACCTTTACTCATCTATTCCCTTGTAGATACTTCAAAAGGTCCTGTCCTCCTGTCTCACTTTGTGTCATGTTAGGATTCATTCTAAACTGAACAGTAGAACAAGGCTTAGACATCAACTAGGGTGATTTCATTATCAACACAACCATCAGGACCTACTGTCAAGGGCACCAATATGTATACACCACAAAGTCTCAAAAATATGTACACAGACCTTATTTCTGCAACAATAAGGTTGTAGTACCTATTTATGAAACTTATTTATGAAACTTTGAGTGAATACATATTGGTGCCCTTGACTGTACAATAAAACAAGCAAAAAAATAGTGCAACCAGAGTACCAGAGCGAACTTAAATAGGTACCTACAGTCAGCAGCAGAAGTAGCTAAGCGGGCCTAGTGCTCAAATTTATCTGCACACGGACTCTAATGTCAAGAGAATAAGGTTCTGTGCAGATCATTCTGAGCATGTTAAAGTGCTTAGCTACTTCTGCTGCTGACTGTACAACCTGCCATTTTCGCACATGTCACCCATACAACGTAACTACGTGTACGATTGACGATGCATCGAAATAGAATCTCCCGCATGCTTGAGGGGCGTCACAACAAAATTCTTTTTTTTTTCAAAAGTATTTGGACGAAAAAGTAGGTCAATTTTGAAGAGGCGTCTTGTGGCAGTGACCTTGGCTCAATTTCTGGCGATGAAAGCAAGTGATGGCTTGTGATTAGCAAACTCACAGAACTGCTAACGAAGCCGTGAATGCTATGAAATGAAATGAATACTTCTAAACTCACCCGCGAGTCGCGACCTCCCGTTAATGATTTTATTTTGTGAGTTATATTTTGTTCAATATTTAGGTCCGCTTGCCGACATAGAAAACATTGTTTACGGTAAAGTAATCCTATATAAGTATATAATATGTTGATACTATGATACTAGGAATTTATTTAGTTATCTCTTGTTTTGTGTCCGCGTATGCGAAATGAAAAATTTCATTTCGTTCGGTGCCAAAATATCTCGTCTGGAATGGGTAAGTTCCAGCCCGTGGTTAACAATCTACTTACCAAGGGTTATTATTGAACGAGCGAGCGAAGCGAACGAAGCTCTCCGTTTCAGCTTGGGCAACGATGCTTTTGTAACTCTACGGATTGACAGCAATAGTACATTGTTGAAGAGGCTAGAAAGTAAGCAATAGATGGACGAGTTAGTTCGAGGGCCGACGCGTATCGGGGGCCCTCGAAAGTATACGAGTCCAGCTATTGCACAGTACTTTTCACGCCTACTGCGAGGAAATTGCAAATAATTATAATTTTAAGTCAAAATTAAGTATCTAATTAAAGATCATAATACTAAACAGGCTCGCTTGCCTCGCGCCCGGCGCGGAGCAGGAGGAGGAGCGGGCGCACGCCGGCGCCCTGTGATTGGTCGATCGCTGTTCAAACTGTCCAACAATGTTATTGTTGAAAGAAAGAAAAAACATTTGTTCGTGACAAAACACATAAAAACAAACTGTAGACATAATACACACAAACACATTTGTTGGACAGTTTGACGTCAAAGATGGCCTGTTCGTGCGACGTCCAACTAACCTCCTCAGCTTTGAAGCCTGAATTCTGACCATCTTTTGCCACATTTCAGAGCAGTGGCGTGAAAAGAGTATGATATTTATGGCAACATGTGTGACGTAAAGGGTAAAGGTACCATATGGCGGTGGTTTCCGAGATATTGAATGTTTCGTAAAAGTGGATAAAAAGACGATTTTTTATCGATGTTTCGAAAACTATAAGATGTGACATTTGTTGACGCAGTTTTATTTTTAGTATAAATAATACACGCATCTATTATGGTGAGGTGACAGAAACACCAAGTTGGCGGCTGAATCTATGTTTGTAAAAAAAGGCGTTCGGAGTAAGCTTATCTATAAAATCATGTAACTCAGCCAAGCCCTTTTCCTTTCAAACCATCCATACTAATATTATATATAAACGCGAAAGTAACTCTGTCTGTCTGTCTGTTACCTTTTCACGCTCAAACCACTGAACAGATTGAGATGAAATTTGGTGCAGAGATACTTTGAACTCCAGGAAAGGACAAAACACTTTTATCCCAAAATTCATCACCTAAGGGAGTGAAAAGGGAGAGCGAAAGTTTGTTTGGAGCCACGATATAAAGGAGTTTCGCGCGGACGAAGTCGCGGGCAAAATGCTAGTATACTAATAATAGTAATAATACACGGTATTAAAGTATTAAAAGTACATTATTTTAATAAATAATGGTTATGTTAGGTATGTTCCTTCTACTACTTGGGGCCCTTTCCCACGGCAACGTCCCGTTTCGGTATTTTGCAGGATCCGATTTAGTACAACAGTATTTCAATGCACGCGTCCACACAAGCATACGGTTGCAGGATCCGGTAATAATATAAAATAATCCTGCAAAAAACCGAAACGGGACATTGCCGTGGGAAAGGGCCCTTAAATGATTTCTATAATAGTTAATTAGATACTTATTACATCCTACCCCGCTACTCTGGCCACGTTCTACGTTGAGGCATTATGTATATGAATACATGTATTTACGGAAATACTACGGTATAACTTGAGTAGTGTCCTGAAGGTGAAAATCTTGCTAAATACATAATATTTAATTTAATGGTTAATTAATATCAACGGTAAACTGCTTCAAAAAACTAGTCCAAAAATCGTTGTGAATGGGTCATTGTAGTCAACGCATAGTCAGACCACGTTCGTATTTTTTCCGCTTTGAAACAAAAAGAGGATGTGGCACATTTCCAAATTCAGAGCGTCTTTACGAATTGTTTGCATTGCGCCCGGCAGCAGTGACGGATTGACGCACCGCCACCGGCCACAGTCCACCTTTAATCAGTCAGTACTTATACTTAGTCATGCGTCCAAATCTTAACCTCTATAGCCGACCAAAGGCCTATTAAAAGGCCTAGTTATATCTCATTTTAGGGTTCCGTACCCAAAAAGGGTAAAAACGGGGGTCCCGTTTTTACCCTAGATATTACTAAGACTTCGCTTTCCATCCGTCTGTCTGTCTGTCTGTCCGTCTGTCACCAGGCTGTATTTCATGAACCGTGATAGAAAGTTGAAATTTTCATAGATGATGTATTTCTGTTGCCGTTATAACAACAAATACCGACCGTTTCACTGCCGCGAAGACACACAATATGTGTCAATTGTCATGTATGTCTACTCCTTTGTCTCTGTGTGTCTTTTGTGTAGTGAATAAATGTCTTCTTTTCTTTTTCTTTTTTTAAATACTAATACTAATGTGTTTGTGTGTATTGTGTCTATACAGTTTGTTTTTATGTGTTTTGTCACGAATAAATGTTTTTTCTTTCTTTTCTTTCTTTCTTTCTTTCAAATACTAAAAAACAGAATAAAGTAAATATTTAAGGGGGTTCCCACACAACAAACGTGATTTTTTTGCTCGTTTTTATAGATTACGAAAACCTTCGTGCGCGAGTCCGATTCGCACTTGGCCGGTATTTTTATTACAACAAAGTTGCATTTAATCGAATTTATTTAAACTTGTGTGAGACATTTCTAAATTACTACTAATAAATCCACGGTTAAACTCACGTAGGTGTATTAAATATTGTATTGTCACTGCGGGCGGTGCTACAAGCTACATTTATTATGTGAGTTTAACCGTGGATTTATTCGTAGTTAATATTTTAAAGTTGCATTTGTTTTGTTTCGTTCGATTTAGAAAGAAAAGAAAAGAAAAAACATTCATTCGTGTCAAAAAAACAAACTGTAGACACAATACACACATACACATTTGCCACGAAATGGTCACAATTCAGCGTGATGCTGGCAGCGCCAGCGCTGGTCTTCCGATGTGACCATTAGGTGAAACGCGAACATTGACGCCACGATCGCACACAAGGACAATTTACAAAAAGAATCATAAAAAATAAATAAGTAGGAATAACACAAAAGCAATATATAATATGAATAAAATATGAAAATAAACATAAAAAGGCACTTACAAAACAAACTAGTCTATTTTCTATTTTAGTTGATTTCATTACAATTACGGAACCCTTTCGTCATGTCCGTCCGTCTGTCCGTACGTCCGTATGTCACAGGCATTTTACTCGAAAACTAAGGTGTATTTGAATAAAATTTAGAGAATAGGTGTATTTTGTTAGCCACTACATAGTTAGGTATGTAATGAAATGACAAAAAAAAATTCTTTAGAACACACACATGAATATGTACCAAATGTTTTAGGCCCCGTAGCATGGTTGGCCTTGTCACGCGATAGGTGATAGGATAGAGCGTGCGTCACTGGCTGACACCGTTCGATAGAACGAGACGACGCTCTTATCTTGTCACTTGTAGCGTGATAAGGCCAACCATGCTACGGCTCCTGGGTTCATAATATTTTACACAAAAAAGCAAATACATTAAATTGGTAGCAAAAATGTATGTAATTTTTTGTTTAAAATACAGTCCCCACAAAAAAATCACATCTTTTTAGCCGTCTTCAATAAAGGAGGTTATATGTTCCAATACTTGAAATTTTGTACACGTGTGTAAATCAGATAGCAACACAATATTATAATACCTACCATAAAGCTAGTCTGATGATGGAGACAGAACTTGGCCATGGCATTTCCTAAACTACTCAAGATAAATCCGTCCTGGTTGGGCTCGTATAAAGAATCCGCCTAATGAGTAGTTGATGACTCAAGAAAAGTATACCTAGTTGGCAACAAAAAGCTTGTACTACATGTATTTTTTATTTATTTGAACTGCAAGATAATAATTTAATCAAAACTTTAATTCTCCGATACCCAAAGGTTGTCTGGAAGAGATCGTTCTTCAGCGATAAGATCGCCTGATGTCTACCTCTACCTACATGTTATTGTATTGTTTCTCTCTGTAACTGCTTTGTTTGTGTGAGGGTGTACCTACACACCGATTTAGTCACTCATTCACTCATTGGTGATCATCAAAACTTTTAGGTGCTAGAAAGCTGTAATTTGGTACACAGACACAGAATAAGTAATAGTACTAACACAGACTAAAATTGGGCCGTAAGCATCCTACTCCACACGGCTTCACTCTACCAGCCACGCTCTACAAATTCTATATCCTGGCTAAAAAGTATAGACCCGTCGCTTATTAATATCATCATAAATTCATATTCATCTATCATTTATGTAACGCAAATCTTGCAGAAGTTCAATTTATCAGAGACCTGGGAATAATACTTGATCTTCATATAAATTCCATAGTAAGTAAAGCGTATAAGATGTATGTTTTGTAATGCATTTCAGTACATAATTCCGACGACCAAGTTACAAAAAATTATACAAATATTTAATTCGTCCCCAGATAGAACACGCAGTTGCAGCTTGGAATCCCTATTACAAAAACCGGACAAGTGCGAGTTCAACTCGCGTGGTGAGGGTTCCGCATATAATCTAAATTTCATAAGTGTTTTTGAATACTCAAACTTCTTGGTCAATTTTCGTTTTTTTTAGTATAATTAATTCGAATTGGTAGCTATATATCGCAAGTCAAGTTCTTAAATATGTGTCTTGTAAAATATGCACAATTGTTAGTGTTTTGTCGTTGTGAGTAAACGATTCCCCCCGACGACGTGAATAGTTTGAAGTGGTTTACTGTTTGTGTGCATTCTGCCGTGCCACTCGCCTCCACGTTTTGCAACAACTGATACAGTGATATCATTAAACTATTGATTGATCTACGTACGCGGGAACTGAATTCCTGCTGCGCTCCATTTACTTTGGCACTGAGACAACATTTGAAATCCACCTATTAAAAGTGAACCACTATATTACCTACTCGTTACACGTACAACGGGTCAAAAGTGCTCGCTCTGTGATTTCGGTTGAATGAAGTTATAACACAATTTATAAATTTTTGTTTATTTTTCTTTCGATAAAATGTACCTAGTTCATGCACAACTTCGAATTATGTTTGGGGTCGTTGTCTTGTTGAAAAACGAAACCTCTGCCTGCAATTCGTTTCCCGAACGGAAAAGCGTGACATTGCAATATGTTATGATACATTTTCTTATCCATTATGCCATTGACTCCCACAACTTTATCACCCGCAAAGCATCCCCAGACCATAACTGATCTTCCACCGTGCTTGTTGGCATCACGCATGTTTTTAGGGTTCCGTAGCCAAAATGGCAAAAACGGAACCCTTATAGTTTCGTCATGTCCGTCTGTCCGTCTGTCCGTCTGTCCGTCTGTCCGTCTGTCCGTCTGTCCGTATGTCACAGGCATTTTACTCGAAAACTATAAGGTGTATTTGAATAAAATTTTGAGGATAGGTGTATTTTGTTAGCCGCTACATAGTTTTGTAATTAAAATGACAAAAAAAAATTTTTTAGGGGTGCACTCCATACATAAAACTACAAGTCAAAAAAAAAATTTTCATTGTGACCCCCCGTGTGGCACATCAATCGATAGGCCTTTCAAAATAAATATAAGGTTTCTTAGCATTTTTTTTGATTACGTGAATAGGGTCGGAGATAATCGCCCCGAAAGTCACTAAAATTCTGCCCCCCCCCCCTCTAATTTTTGAACGGTTTAATTTAAAAATATGGAAAAATTCATGGACATAGGGCTTATTAATTTCATTCACCGAAAATTGTTTTGAACAAGATCGGTTCAGAGGTTTTCGAGATATTGCTGAAAAACTGCCTTCCTCAAAGAAAAGGACGTAAGTGCCGTAAAATTTCTGTGACGATACGACCTTTTTAATAGGCACGGAACCCTTCGTTTTGCGTGGTCCGACACGCACTTGGCCGGTTTTTTTTTTTATCATTCGTTCGCCGTTGTCAGACATATTGACGACGTCTCCCTCCAAAAATTCCTCATTTTGATTCGTCCGAAATACTTTAGACCACTGTTCAGGTGCCCAATTTTTTTGTGTTTCTGAGCCCATTTCAACCTATTACCTTCATTCTGCATACATAACAAACGTTTTTTTTTGGCAGCAATACGACCTTTTATGCCATAAGTAAGTTGCAGACGAGACGCACTGTCGAAACCGATACTCGCTGATCTCGTAGCATAGAGTTCTTCCCAAAGTTCTGGAGGGGTTAGGCTCGTAAAACACACTTTCCCGAAATGTGCACTTTCCGCAAAATGTACACTCCCAAAATGTACACTTTCCCAAAATGTGCACTTTTTCAAACAGTGCACCTTTCCAAAACGCACGTTTTCCCAAAATTTACACTTTCCCGGAATGTGCACTTTTTCAAACAGTGCCCTTTTTCAAAACGCACGCTTTCCCAAAATGTACACTTTCCCATTTGGGGCACTTTCTCAAAAGCTACATAATATTTATTATTTAGACACTTTCTTCACACACGTACGCGCACACACACACGCGCGCACACACACACACACACACACACACACACACACACACACACGCACATACGCACGCACGCACACACAAACACGCACACACATATACGCTCCGTCGGTAATGCGGGATCTTCGGCGCTGCAGATTTGTCGTATACGTGTATGAGTTTGACGTAGGCGAGGCACGCACATATATGCTAGGCGTTAACACCTCTACCCCTAAAGTGTACTTTCCGGGAAAATATACCTTCTGCGAAAGTACACATTCTGGGAAAGTGCACCTCTTGACAAAGTGTACATATCGGGAAGTGCACTTTTAGAGACAGTGTACTTTACGGAAAAATTATCATTCTAAAAAAATGCACTTTTACAGAAAGTGCACATTTCGGGAAAGTGTGTTTTACGAGCCTAACCCTTCTGGAGCAGTCCGAGTAAGTACGTTGGAGTTTGCTCAGCACGCAAATAAATCGGTCTCCGCTCTTAGACGTGACTTTGGCCTACCTGAACGAGATCGACTGCAATTATATAACACCGGTTTCTTGTTTTTGTTTCAAAGCACTCACGACAGCAGTATCAGAAACCTTCATTTTTTTCAGCGATTTTCCGCGTTGTGTAGCCCTAATTAGACAGAGCTACAATAACAGCACGAATTTCGACACTCAAAACGGCTTTGCGATCCATTTTTTAACGTTTTCAACTTCATGAAATCTCATAGGAAATCGGCTGCATTAAGCTCTGTAAAATTTGCTAAAATAGACTTACTTGAAAGTCTATTTTAGCAAAATTTACAGGAGATCGAATAAACGTTTTTTGCTTCAAATTCGATTATCTCCGATATTAATAGTCGGAATGATGTAATTTTTTGACATGTTATAGATAATAAAGCTTTAAATTATAATTCAGCGTTTTTCGCATCCTAATCCCACCCATTTCATTAATGCAAGGGGAAATTGGTTTTAGCTTGGTTTAGCAATGAGATTTTTTTAGTTTTACTAAGCATAAAACAAGCAACTAACTTACTTGACTGTGTTTAAAGCACTGGCAAAAACGAAAAGCAGGTAACTTACGACATACTTGAATTTAACTTGGGTTACTTTTAAATTTGCTGATAATCAATATTAATTTATCTATAATTTTAGTCAAGTATCATACAACTAAGTTGAATGGCAGGGTAGATAGGACTCTCACAGGGGCGGACTGACGATCAGACAGTTGTGAACCACACTTCAAGGAATTGAGAATCTCTGCGTTGCCCTGCCTGTATATATACTCGAAACCACTGTCTTTGTCAAAACAAACCCAGCACTGTTTATAACGATCTCTGAGGTCTTCCCCTGAAGTACCAGATACGGCCAGAATCTATTCACAGAGTGCGCAAGCACGGCGCTAAAGAGTAAAAGTGTGTATTCTGTCTAGCAACCAATTTTTTTTAACAAACTGCCAGTTGATATTAAAGAATTGCCAACACATACTTTTAAGATGAAACTAGCTGTTGCCCGCGACTTCGTCCGCATAGAACTTGTCTTGTCTTGTCTTTGTGTTGTTGTGTTGTTGTCGCGTCTTAGAAAAATGATTGCTATTAAAGCAAGCTTATTGCATGCAAACAAACTTCTACCATCTTAAGGGATGATTTTCGGGATAAAAACTATCCTATATCCTTCCAAGGGTCTACGCCAAATTTCATCTTTATATTATTTAAAAGGTAACAGTGCGATGAGTTCGTTAGTTTAAAATGCTAAATCTAAATTGAGATGTCCGTTTTTACAAATATGAATATTTTAAGTACGAGTATCATCAACAGACGTTTCTGATTAAATTGTTTTGTTTTCTTCATAATGTATTAAAGGAAAATATATTTTTTTGATGTGGGGTCTTGGGATAAGGTGTCAAAGCGGACCCCGGGCTCCTTTAGGGCACAACCGAGAATAACGCTAGGAGCGTAAAATTTATTATTATGAGAAAGTAACATTCAAAAGATTTTGTTTCGTGTGATAAAACGAAACGCAAATTGTATTACATGTTTGGGATACTTAAAAGAACTTGAATAAACCTCTACGGTTACACTACGCTAAAATTCATTATCTTGCGACGGTCCAACCGCGCATACCAGGCCGGCGGGCACGAGGCAGCCGCACCACCACTGCCACCGCCGCGCGCGCCAAGTCGAGGGTGCGGCTACATCGAGCCGCAACGCAAGCACCGACCGTATAAAAGGAAGCGCGCGCGGCCACCCGGCCAGTTGGTCTTTGCCGCTGCTCCGAAGCGGACGCAAGGGCTAACTGCACCTAGCGCGCGGGGGCGTTTCTCACGCCTACGCACCTAGGTACTTGGTAGGGCACGGGAGCGACGCGGGGGCGTTTACCACGCCTACGCGCGTTCCTGAATTTACTAGAGGACCCTCGACGAACGTGGGACGTTACCACACGCCTTCGTCCTGCCGAGGCTCCTCGACCGCGTTCGATCCGGAAATCGAATCACCGCCGTAACCCGTGTTACCAGCGAGTCCTAAGGGATCTTTTGTACGGGGTTGCAACCCCCGATTTAGCGTCAGTGTTAATTAAGCTTTTCATTGTTAAATAAAGGGCATCACAGTCCCACTTTAATCGACCGTTAACCTGTGTTCATTATTTACCCTAGTGGAAATCCCTTCTACCCCTGAGCTAGCTAGGAAACCTTCACTACGCCCTTCAGGCGGAAGGATTTGTGTGGCTCGCCCTCCGCGACGACCATCACATTTGGCGCCCAACTAAAAAACTCACGTTTTGCTAGCTACAGAGGGGAGGGAGGGAGGGGAGTAACAGACACATCATCATCATTTGTGACATCATTAGAACATTTAACGAGAGTAGGGATAACCTAATAATAATTGAATCCCGTCTAGCCCGCCGTTCCGTCCCGCCCCGCCGCGCCGTTCGCTCGCCCGCCAACACAGACCTGATCACTGACGACAGGTTTGCTCCGTCCCGCCCGCCGACACAGACCTGACCACTGACGACAGGTTTGCTCCGTCCTGCCCGCTATTATAAACCTGATCACCGACGACAGGTTTGCTCCGTCCCGCCCGCCGACACAGACCTGACCACTGACGACAGGTTTGCTCCGTCCTGCCCGCTATTATAAACCTGATCACCGACGACAGGTTTGCTCCGTCCCCTGACCGACAGGAATTAACAGGATCAAGAGTGAGTACAAACAAAACCGTTTCCGACGCCCCGAGAGCCGAACGCATCGCTCGCACCAGGAAGAGCACCGTCCGACCTTCAAGTAATGGACAACGACGAAGACTGTCACAGGGCGAAAAACCTGAATAAACTCATAAGAGAATGGAATCTGACATTCAGAACGACAGACAACGCCGTCGAGTTCGTAGAGAGACTCGAGGAACTAGTAGCAGCAAGTGGGATCAAGAAGGAAGCTGTGTTACCTATCCTACCCCGAATCTTGCAAGGTAAAGCACTACTATGGTACCGGAACAATGCTAAGTCATGGCAGACATGGGAGGAATTCCTAGCATTATTCAAACTATACTACTTCCCGAGCAACTACGAAGAGGACCTGATTGAAATGATCGTGGGTAGGAAGCAAAGGGTCGGAGAAAGCTTCACAGAGTACCTAACCGATTTACAAACGTTAATGCGAAGGTACAACAGACTCACTGGGAGTGAACAAATATACCGGATCCACGAGAATATGCTACGGCAATACAAGTTATACATCAGGAAACAAGACTACAATGATCTTCCAGGACTCCTCGGACTCGCCACAGAATACGAACGCATATCCGCAACGCCAGACAGAAACCGCTACGCAATGTACAGAGGTACGGGCACCAACGAGGCAACACACCAGAGAGCGCAGTGGGAGCAGCACCAAGCAACAACACTACCAGGAACGAGCAGGAACGGGTACCAAGTACGTGACAAACACCCAAACAGTGCCAGACCAGAGAAAGCCACGCTTACGAAAGTGCAACCCAACTACGACGTGAAAACCTGCTGCTGGTCGTGCGGAAAGCCAGGCCACGATGCAAGGGACTGCCGCTCAAGACGACAAATATTCTGCAGTGGTTGCGGAACAATGGGTGTCCTAAGCATAAACTGCTGCAGACGATACCAGCGGGAAAGAGATTCTGTAGGAGCGACCAGCGACCATAAAAGACAAGATAACCGGGAATACGCACAAGTACACATAATGGGCCAGGAATACCGATGTCTAGTGGACACCGGCGCGACAAACACCTACATAAATCAGCAAGTATACGAGGACTGCGTATCTCAAGGCGCATTAGTGCAGAACTCTACTAGAGAAGTGATCCTCGCAGACGGTAGAAGCACACAAGTAGGAACCAGCGTCCTGGTAGACATAGAAATGAAACATGCGAGAATAAAGCACTGCGTAAGGGTCCTACCATCAGCCACATGCACTATCATAGGCATGGATGTGCTGAAGAGGGTGGAAATGAAGATTACATGGGCAGGAGACGAGTTAGATCCGGAGAGACACGCTAAGCAACAGGAAACTCAACCAGAACCGAAACAGAATCCCATACCGGACGAACTGTCACAGAACCCAATATGTACCACAGAGGAACAAGACCGAGTAGATTATAGACGAAAACAAATAGAAAAGGCTGCCGCAAACCGATCACACGCGTACCGTAGGAAGGAGAAGTGGTACAGGAAGATACCGAGCCACGCATACAACGATCTTGCAGACCCGTGGTCAGAGTGGAAAATACGTGTACCAAAGGAAGATAGGGCACACGGGATGCGACCAAACCGGATGACGAACAACCAGAGCCAACCAGGGAGAACCGGAGGTCTGGGCAGAAGCAGAACGGCGGACAAAAAGATAAAGTAGTGCGGCCGCTCCATACGAAACGCGTCGGCGTAACCGGGATGTTTATCAGTTCCGATTTTGTTTTTTTTTTACACATAGCGTTTATTATTGTTTTTTTGTATACATAATAACCAGGTAAATATTGGTGGAACAAACCACACCCAAAACCGACAAAGGACAGCCATAGCTGTGAGCACACTCAGAACCTAGGGACTAACACCAGCAATACCTGAACCTGTTTGTTATATGTTTTTTAACGGTGATTTTTCCCGTAGGTAAAAATCTCCCGGTGGGGGGAGGCAATGCGACGGTCCAACCGCGCATACCAGGCCGGCGGGCACGAGGCAGCCGCACCACCACTGCCACCGCCGCGCGCGCCAAGTCGAGGGTGCGGCTACATCGAGCCGCAACGCAAGCACCGACCGTATAAAAGGAAGCGCGCGCGGCCACCCGGCCAGTTGGTCTTTGCCGCTGCTCCGAAGCGGACGCAAGGGCTAACTGCACCTAGCGCGCGGGGGCGTTTCTCACGCCTACGCACCTAGGTACTTGGTAGGGCACGGGAGCGACGCGGGGGCGTTTACCACGCCTACGCGCGTTCCTGAATTTACTAGAGGACCCTCGACGAACGTGGGACGTTACCACACGCCTTCGTCCTGCCGAGGCTCCTCGACCGCGTTCGATCCGGAAATCGAATCACCGCCGTAACCCGTGTTACCAGCGAGTCCTAAGGGATCTTTTGTACGGGGTTGCAACCCCCGATTTAGCGTCAGTGTTAATTAAGCTTTTCATTGTTAAATAAAGGGCATCACAGTCCCACTTTAATCGACCGTTAACCTGTGTTCATTATTTACCCTAGTGGAAATCCCTTCTACCCCTGAGCTAGCTAGGAAACCTTCACTACGCCCTTCAGGCGGAAGGATTTGTGTGGCTCGCCCTCCGCGACGACCATCACAATCTTGATATTAATACAAAGCTAAAAACAAGCAAGTTGCCAAACAAATCATAAATCAAGTATGTTGCGTTTGTGATGCTTGAATTTAACTTTGTCATGGCGAGATACTTACTTTTAGCTTAGTGTTTATGTCTGACTTGAGATACTTGAATACTTCTTTTGACGGTAGCTCTAAAATTAAAAGGAAATATGAGATTTTTTTGATGTAGAAATATGCGCCGAATTAATAGGAATCCGACAGCGTAAAAAACAAAAAAAATTAAAAAATAGAGTTACTTGAATTTAGCTTAGTGCAGCCGAAATACATGAAATAAAATTGTAATGGATCAAATTTGCGAATAATAATAAAACAATTCCTCGAAGAGGTATTTATATTGTTATTTGGCAGTCTTTGAAACGATTAAACGTTTGAAATTCAAAACATTTTTTTTCTTTTGGCTAAACGCGGTTTGCGGATTGCCACATATTCTATAGGTATTTAAACATAATTTAACATGATAACCTTATTTCATAGAGTGAACTCAAACTTTTGACCGGTAGTGTATAACATAAGTCAAGTTCAAAGCGGACTCGGAGACGAAGAGTTCCAGACCCCATAGGTAAAAAAACGCCGATGACATTATTGTAGCATGAATTTCATTTTAATTTTAAAAACTGCGGTACGACAGACGAACATACAGACATTAGCGGAACCTTAGTAATACTTAGAGTCCCGTTGGCACCCTAAGGGTTACGAAACGCAAAAACCGGCCAAGTGCGTGTCGGACCACGCAAAACGAAGGGTTCCGTGCCTATTAAAAAGGTCGTATCGTCACAGAAATTTTACGGCACTTACGTCCTTTTCTTTGAGGAAGGCAGTTTTTCAGCAATATCTCGGAAACCTCTGAACCAATCTTGTTCAAAACAATTTTCGGTGAATGAATTTAATAAGCCCTATGTCCATGAATTTTTCCATATTTTTAAAATACACCGTTCAAAAATTAGAGGGGGGGGACAGAATTTTAGTGACTTTCGGGGCGATTATCTCCGACCCTATTCACTTAATCAAAAAAAATGCTAAGAAACCTTATATTTATTTTGAAAGACCTATCGATTGATGTGCCACACGGGGGGTCACAATGAAAAAAAAATTTTTGACTTTTGGTTTTATGTATGGAGTGCACCCCTAAAAAAATTTTTTTTTGTCATTTTAATTACAAAATTATGTAGCGGCTAACAAAATACACCTATCGTCAAAATTTTATTCAAATACACCTTATAGTTTTCGAGTAAAATGCCTGTGACATACGGACAGACGGACAGACGGACAGACGGACATGACGAAACTATAAGGGTTCCGTTTTTGCCATTTTGGCTACGGAACCCTAAAAAGAAATATTTCACTGCTCGTAGGTACCTAAATAAAGAAGTTACCCAGATAATAATAATTTATTTTCAAACACTTCTGCAAAGTAGGTACCTACTCTCAACTCAACATAACTTGCATAAGAATGTTTGCTTTTGTTTGCTTCGACCTTTTGTTTTGAAGCATCGTTGTAAAAGTTGTAAACAACCATTTAAACAAACAGCTGAACTATTTAGTCTGCTTTGTTGCAGGGGTCGTGACGAGGATAATGGCGCAGACAGGGAGAGGACGGGCCGAGGGTGGGCTTCCACCACCAACCTTAGCTCGGAGCCGCCTAAAAAAGACGCCTTCTCCACGGGTAAATATTATTTTAATAGGGTAACCTACTAATTAACGAGAGGCAGGCTCCGTTTTTTCACTGCACAAGTTGAGAGTTCAACCAAATCTGATCTAAGCACCTACGGATTACCTATCTGTCGCTTTCAGCCAGCATTTGAAAAACACCTTAAAACAAGAGAATGTGAAAACCCGCATTCATTGTAATCTAACCTTCAATAAAAAAACAAAAATACAACAAAATTGATGACACAGCGTAATTTACGAGCTAAGTATATAATAAGTTTCAGTCAAAATTTAATTTTTGGTACAAGCTTTTATTGCCAACTGTACTTTTCTGTATACCGTCAGCAACTACTCGTTGAGACGATTCTAACGAGCCCAAACTTAACGGGGTCACGTCTGTTGAGTCCTTAATTGCCTTGGCCACCTTCTGTCTCCATTATCAGATCAGCTCGATGGTCAATACCATAGTATTGAATTGTCAGCCAAACTATACTTAAACCCACAGCTCAATCGGTTGAAGATATCTGCTTCATTAATGTTTAGTGTTTCTAAAACAAAGGCAATTCAATTCAAAACATAAAAAACTTTATCAAACGTATGATAAAAAAAAACCGGTCAAGTGCGAGTCTAACTCGCGCACCGAGGGTTCCGTACGAAATATCATACCACACGCGTCTTGCCCCACCCATTAATTTTGGAAAAATCTTAACAACGCATAGTGTAGTTAAGTCATGAGTACCTACAGCGCCATTTATCGGTGCATTTTGTTACTAACTTGCGCGACCAAGGAACTCGGTATGTACAGTAAGGGAAATGTATTCACGTACCACCGTAGAACCCTGTCGCAATTGACAGACCGCCGTCACTCAAACTCGAGTGTCACCTTATTGCGATAGGGTTCTACGGTGGTACGTTAATACATTTCCCTTACTGTATGTTGATTTTTCAGCGATAATTCTTTATCAAGTGAATTAATTTCGATAATTCTTTTTTTATTTGCTAGAAGATACTTTCAGAACACTTTCATACGAATTTGAAGGAAATAAATTGAACACAGAAGTATTAAATTACAAACAAAATTAACATACGATTTTTGAAGAATAAAAAAAAATTACGCTAGATAGAGGTCTCGTTATACTTTTCCGGTAATATTCACGTTAATATTAATCATATATATTATTTCCATAATTTTCGCTTGGTAAACTTCGGAGATAAGGGGGGGGGAATGGTATTTTTTTCAACATTTTTCTTTATAAAACAAAATTTTACCATTGTAGAAAAAAAAACTGTTTTAGAATGTACAATTCAAGCCCTTTCATATGATACCCCACTTGGCCTACTGACTAAACTTTGAATTTTTGCCCTCCCTATTATCCGCCCTTTTTTATACAAATTAAAAGTATATATTAATTTTTTTCATTTTCCATACACGAGGATTAGCTTTGTTTATTCTAATATTAACTATTCCAAATTTCAAATCGATAGCATTAGTAGTTCCTGAGATATTTGACTTTGTGACAGACAGACAGACGGACGGAGTCGCACCATAAGGGTTCCGTTTTTACCTTTTTGGTCCGGAACCCTAAAAACTATAGAATTAGTAGACTGCGCTAAATTTTTGGGTATAACAGTTAACCAAAATCTTCACTGGGAAAACCATATCGATAGTTTGTGCAAAAAGGTAATAAAAATTGTGTTCGCTTTAAATCGCGACTCAGAAGAACTTCCTTTGAACTAGCATCCTTACAAACCGAACTTAATTCATACCATGGCTATGTAGCGTCAATACTTCGCTACGGTATTGTAACATGGGGCAATTCGGTAGATTTTGACAGAGCTTTCAAAGCTCAAAAGAAGAATAAAATGAAACTTGAAATTTAATTGAATAATTGATAGATATTATTTCTGGACTCCCATGTGAGTGGTGTTCCAGTACCTCCGAAGTGGGCTGTGGATATTTTCAACAATGGCTCTAAGGAGGCTGTTGGGATTGTCACGAATGCGGCGCATCAGGACGCTTGTGTATTATCGCACAAAAACCGTCCGTGTGCTCCTCGCAGAACAAACCTGACGCGCTTGACGTTTTATTCAACGCTTCAAAGACCCGTAGCTCGCTCTTTGACGCATTGTACAGTCGACGCCAAAAATACGTTTACACTTTTGCACCTTATTCCATTGCAATAAGGCGAATAGTGTAAACGTATTTTTGGCGTCGACCGTACCTAAGAGGCTATGCGTCTCAACGTAGCTCTCACAGGTATATAATATTTAATAAGCATCCACCTACAATATCAGACCTACCATTTAGTAAATTCAAGATTGCCGTCTGACAGTGGCTTTCTAAATATAATTTCTACTCGCTACAAGAATATTTTAATTATACCTAAGGATAATTGTAATGAATAACTTTGACATGTTAATTATTTAGTCTGTGTATATTGATTCCTAATTAATTCACTTAATATTATATGTGTATAGAAATTGTTTTATTCGAATGTTACTCATATTAGTTAATTGTGTGTTTATGATTTATTATTGTGTCCTACGTTTTGCAATGCCTACTCTAATAGGTATGAATATTACTGATACCAAAAATTGTCTTCCACCTTCAAAAATGTACGTAATGTTCAGCAAATAAAATTAATTTCATTTCATTTCAAAATTGAGTTGCAAGATTCCGCCTGAACAAACATAGTTACATATACATTGCAAGTTAAATAAAAGCTTGTAAACAGGAAGTATCATAAATAAAGAAGAGAGAAACGACCCGCTCTGTTAAGAACCCTGGGCAAAAATGTCGTATTCACCCCTGCTATTCAGAAAAGTTGTACTTTTCTTCCTGATCCTGCTGTTCAGAATAGATTACCTACCCAGGTACCTAATTGTTGCCCTCAAATGGGGCATTTTTTTTTTTCATAGATGGTGTGAAAAGCAGTCTCACTCGGTAGCAATAGTTATTTGTGTCTCAAGGGAGCATAATGATGTATTTACGGCGAGGGCGGTACGTTGTATCCAAAGTGAAGCGAAGGATTCTACGATAGAATCCTGAGCGTAACGAAGGATTCAAGCGTTAACGACTATGACGAAAATAATTTTGCTCCTGAGTGACACCTACAATTTTTCACACTTACTATGAGGAAAATATAACCGTCATCGATAGTTTTGATTTCAGTAAAACGTATAATTTATTGTGACATTTTCGTTATTGTTATATTTAAAGTTAAAACTTGAAATATGTTCGTTTTTAATCGATTACGATGAAATTACAATCGATTATTTTATTAAGATCTGTGTTCAATTGGCACATTGAGTAAATGCGACATGCCAATGAATAAATTAAAAAATACGAATATACTCACAAACGCTTAGCGGTGCGTTGCGGAGTGTACGAACCAAGAAACACACATCATTTCAATACGACAAAAACGCGTTTCGAATTGAGCCACTGCCCAAACGAGCAAATAATGGTGTGTGCTTACGATCGCCCCTTGACTTTTGAATAAATACTTACTTCCCACGTAATTTTATAAATGGATCCAGGGACTAATTACATCTAATTTTAATTACTTAAGGTAGCAAATTAATTAACTACATCTTATCAATTATTAAGGGTGCCGCTACTACTGAAGCTCTTTAATGCTCTCTCCCTAATATACATTCGAGTATAATCTTCCGTGTAGGGTGTTGGATAAACCCTCGGACCGAAGTTAGGCTCAGGGTTTAGTTAGGGCATGCATAACGCCTATTCATTCAAGTGCTGTCGACGTTTTTCGAATGACAACACTCGAATGCGACAAAATTGTAGCGAACGTTGTAATCTATCAATTAAAAATCGCTTAGTTATATTTGGCATTATCATAGAAAATCGTCAAACTTAAGCGGCGATTACACTGCTTCGGTCGCCGAACGACAATAATCTTCACATTATACTTTTCCCAACCAAAGTGACGACTGTGGCCATAAAACCATAGGCTCGCGTTATCTCTTTTGCATTGTCTTTCATTGTCTTTCATTATGGCCTCAGTCGTCACTTTGGTTGGGAACAAGTATAGGTAGTCTGTCCGCCTTGACATGCATAGCTCACCATAGGACAGCCGCCGTCGGTCACCGCCGGTTAGGTACCGTCGTCTTTACACTGTTGCGGTCTTAATGTAATTGCCGCTTTGTATCCACGTGCGTACCGATAGAAATACTGATCACCTTACTGTAGACAGATATAATAAGTATAACTACGCAGGGTTCGGTAAGCCGAAAGCATCGTGGACGTCGACGCCGGACCTGGCGGAGGAGTCGAGCCACGCGGTCACTGTCAACCTGACGTTGCCCAAGCGACGGCTCACGGGCCCGCTGCCCGCCCTCGACACCGGACAGAACACCGTCACCACAGGTAATTCGAACCTTTGCTTGGTTAAATTATAGCCTACCTACCTACTACCTAGCAATTTGTCACAACAACCTAGAGACGCAGTTATAAGATGGAAAGAGACAGAAAATTGAGAGATGTGGGTATAGAACGCTTGAGGGACCGCATTTATCCCGAGCTGCCAACACAACCAATCGCCATCGAGACGACCGCTTTAGCCTAGTTGCCTCTCACGGACTGGCGCGGCCTGGCCGCGGTGGACAAACTTATCATTTGCTGTCAAATTTACTATGGACCGCCACCGCAGGCCGCGCCAGTGTGTTGCAGGCCTAAGTGACCCTGCCTACGAAGCAAGAGATCCTGGGTTAGAATCCCGTTAAGGGCATGTATTTGTGTGATGAGCACGAATAATTGTTCCTAGGTGTCATGGATGTTTTCTATGTATTTAAGTATCTATTTCTTTATATAAGTATGTTCATCGTTGTCTAGTAGGTACCCATAGTACATACAAGCTTTGCTCAGTTTGGGTCTAGGTCGATTTGTGTAAGATTGTCCGCAAATATTTACATTTACATCAATTATATCAATAAAACAAAAGCGTGTTGCGCGGGTAGCCCCCCCCCCCAAGGTAGACTGATGACCTGGTAAAGGTTGCTGGAGTCCGCTGGATGTGGGTGGCGCAGGACCAGTCATTGTGGCACTCTTTGGGGGAGGCCTATGTCCAGCAGTGGACGTCTTTCGACTGATGTAATGATGATGATGATGATATCAATAAATGGTTGGCATCGAGTTTGTGAGTCCTCTGGAATCGCATGCGTCCATAGGCTACGGAGTCTGCATACCAACAGATGCACCGCATGCTTGTTTGCCACTGCTGTAGTGTAAACATTAATAGATATATACATAAATAGGAATCTTGTAATATTGTTCAGACAGTTTGCATGTTTTTGTGTGCGAGTCGAGTACCCTGCCTGTGCAGGCCTTGGTTATTCTTCTTGGCATCGGCTAGAAATAGGAACATTATAATCGTAACGTTTTTATTGCATACAGAAAAACAACCTACTAACTGCGCTCCTCTCGCAACATGTTCTGACTTCTGACGTCAGTTGGCAGTATAGACTATGAGCGTTGACAAAAAGCTTTATGTTTTGATGTTCCGTACCTCAAAAGGAAAAAAAAAACTGAACCCTTATAGGATCACTCGTGCGTCTGTCTGTCCGTCTGTCACAGCCGATTTGCTCCGAAACTACTGGACCGATTGAGTTGAAATTTGGTAAACATGTGTAAATTGGTGACCCAAAGATGGACGCGTAAAGTAAATTAATGAATTCTTAACAAGGGGAAACTTAAAAAAAAAGTTTCGCAAACTGTATTGTGTGACATATCTAATGAAAGGGGTTGTTGAGGGGGGGGGTCACTCAGATATTTTTTTTTATAATATTAGGTCCTTACATATGAAATTGGCGTTTGGCGAACTGGCAACTTTGATTCAAAATATGTGGCGTTCGGCTAGGAATTCCAAATTCAAATTTATTTCAAATTTAAGACCATGTATTTCTGTGTTCGAATTACGAAATTTATTTGTTATCGCGTCATTTGTTTTTCTTTCACATCGTTCTGTTCACAATATGGAGAACTTAAAATATCGCTATATTTACGAATATGAGTTTCACCTCGGCACTAGTGCTGCAGAAACGGCTCGTAGGATTAACAATGCGTATGGGGAAGCTACTGCAAAAGAAAATACGGTACGTTATTGGTTCCAACGTTTCCGTTCTGGAAATTTTGACCTACAGAACAAGCCTCGTGGACGGCCGGAGACACAAGTTGATAACGAAGAATTAAAAGCAATTGTGGAAGCAGATCCATCGCAAACCACGTCAGAGGTTGCAAAATTGCAAACGATGATGGAAAAGCTAGCCATTAAACAACCCAGACTGGTCAATCGATCTAGCCCACTGCTGCTTCAGGACAACGCTCGACCACATACGGCACGTTTGACGGCCGCAAAACTACGGGAGCTGCGACTGGAATGTCTTCGACACCCACCATACTCCCCGGACCTTGCTCCAACTGATTACCATTTTTTTCGGAATTTGGACAACTTCATGCAAGGAAAAAAATTCAATTCTCACGAGGCTGTCCAAACGGCCTTCAAAGATTTTATTGATTCTCGCTCACACACTTTTTAGGGTTCCGTAGCCAAAATGGCAAAAACGGAACCCTTATAGATTCGTCATGTCCGTCTGTCCGTCTGTCCGTCTGTCCGTCTGTCCGTCTGTCCGTCTGTCCGTCTGTCCGTATGTCACAGGCATTTTACTCGAAAACTATAAGGTGTATTTGAATAAAATTTTGAGGATAGGTGTATTTTGTTAGCCGCTACATAGTTTTGTAATTAAAATGACAAAAAAAAATTTTTTTAGGGGTGCTCTCCATACATAAAACTAAAAGTCAAAAAAAAATTTTTCATTGTGACCCCCCGTGTGGCACATCAATCGATAGGCCTTTCAAAATAAATATAAGGTTTCTTAGCATTTTTTTTGATTAAGTGAATAGGGTCGGAGATAATCGCCCCGAAAGTCACTAAAATTCTGTCCCCCCCCCTCTAATTTTTGAACGGTGTATTTTAAAAATATGGAAAAATTCATGAACATAGGGCTTATTAATTTCATTCACCGAAAATTGTTTTGAACAAGATCGGTTCAGAGGTTTTCGAGATATTGCTGAAAAACTGCCTTCCTCAAATAAAAGGACGTAAGTGCCGTAAATTTTCTGTGACGATACGACCTTTTTATTAGGCACGGAACCCTTCGTTTTGCGTGGTCCGACACGCACTTGGCCGGTTTTTTTAGTAAAGGAATCAATGAACTACCTTCGAGATGGCAAAAGTGCATAGATAGCCATGGTACATACTTTGACTAAATAAAAAAATAGTTTCATAAAAAAAAATCGTTTTCATTTCTGCCATATGAAACGCCAATTTCATATGTAAGGACCTAATATTAACAAAAAAAGTAATTTAGGAAAAAAAATGAAAATTGACCATCCCCCCCTTTATCTCCGAAACAACTAGGCTTAAAATTCTAAAAAACATATGGAAAATAGTTCCTTGCCTAAAGATTACAGGAAAACCTATAAGAAGTTTGAATATTCAAAGTAACGGGAAAATTTTAAATATTTAGAGCATAGCAATTTTTTCTCTTGCTTCTAAAATTACGTAGGCGCCACCGCGCCATAATAAAACGTTAGAGTTTACAATTATACGGAACCCTCACCACGCGAGTTGAACTCGCACTTGTCCGGTTTTTTTAAGAATAGTATAAATTGTAAAAAGTGCGATGTGTTTTCAATTTATTTGTTTTGAGCAGACACGGTGACGCTGCGCCGACCGTCACCGTCGCCACCTCCCGCGCCCAGCGCCGTCAGTCTCACCATCAACAAGAATGATTCACTGGCAGAACGCGTGCGCAAGGTAACATTAATAGCCTGCCAGACTCCTAAAATAATAACATTCTTAAAACCTGTCTGTACTTAGGCAGTCCGACATCAAACGAGTGTTTTACAATCAAGATTACGTCCTGCTTTTTATTTTAATTTTTTTATAATCAACTCAAACTGTTTCAAGAGATATAAAAGTAACGGGAGCCATGGGAGTAACTGACACAATTTGGAACCGACTTTTTCACCGGATGATTCACATCACGTTTATAGTCGTCATAAAAGTGTCTGTAAAATGCGAGATCCGCCAAGACGTCCATTGAGTATCCTAAATCGTATTCGTGTTTGAAACAATGTTGTTTATCACTTAAGAATGCTTGCTTACAAATAATATTGGCCGATCTATAAATGTTTACGTTATAACTGGATAAACAAAAATCTATAAAAGAATTACGAAGTGGGTCAAGATACTAGAACCGTCTCGTCTGCCATAGCATTCACTCTATCTGTTGCAGAGCTAGAAATAAACTTAAAAGGTCATCATCAAAGCGCGTGGCGGTGCGCCATGCATGCGTTAAAGCTAATTGAGGAAATGTAACGATATCAATAATTCTACAACAAAGTTAGATAATCAAATCTATTCCAGTTATTTTAATCCTCCGCCAAACTGTTTCTTATTTTAATAAGGGTGCGTTATTGTTTTCTTACATCGATCTTTACAGATGAATTTATTAAAAGCTCAAAACAGTTTTGAAAAGGAATCGAGCCTAGAAAAGGAGAAAGAAAGAACAAGAAGAAGTTTATCGAGAAGCAAAGAAGAAGATAAAGCATCTCGAATAAAGGAAACCCCACCTCGGTCTTCTAACAAAGATGATGTCAATTTTATGATGCAGGTAAATTACACTATAATTACAAAGCATTGAAAACCCTACGATAGAGCGCATCCAAAAGATGCTTAAGAACCCTCATTTGTTCGGATTATATTCGACCGGAAATGTCAACGATGACAAGGATCTCCACAATTTACCTGTGTTTGGTTCGTGTGTTTTTTCTGAGATATTTTAGACTCATGAGTTGTGTTTTCAGGTAAAAGAGTCTAGGAATTCGTCAAAGGTTTCAAAGCCACCTCTACGGGGAGGGCCATCCAAAGAGAAGGAAGAATCAGATGATGAGGCTAGCACCGCTGGCACCACCACCACGGAAGGCACGCTCGTTGACGCTAACGTTAAGGACTACCAGGTAATAATGCGATGCTAATAATACAATACAATACAAATACTCTTTATTGCACACCTCACACAAACAAAGCAGTTACTAATGTTATTATACTTTAATTCTTATCTAACACACCTGAACACAAACGGTGCGAAATACCAGATCCCGATTATACGGGAAGTAGTATGTAGAACCTAGCATTACATTGATAATTGATAATAAATTTGTGGTTATTCAACATCACCATCACCATAGCCATTTAGTTAATTTGGTACTTTCGTCAAGAAGGTCGTAGCATGAGATGAATTATTTGATTTCAAACGAATACCTTCAGTTTGTTGTTGCTGTGCGCAGAGGAGAAAGGAATATTGATGAACATTTAATCCAACTAAATTACCCCTCTAAATTCCAGGACCAAATAGAAGGATTGAAGCAAGAGGTAGACATATTGCGGAAGCGTTGTGAGCGCGTCGAGAAGGAGAAGAGTGACATTCTGCTGCGAAGACTCGCGAACATTGACACCGCCAACAAGTACACCACCGGCCGTTCGTCAGAGCTGCTCAAACTGCAGCAAAAGGTCAATGAACTCACCACGCAGAACGAGGACTTGAAAGACGTGAAGAAACATCTCACGTTGAAGATTAAGGAGATCGAGGGTGAACTTGAGGTAACCAGCTAAGATCAAATTAGTTGATCACCAATAAATGTCACTGTCATCATAAGCTTTTTCTTCAATACAGTGAAGTGGACCTTCATCGTGTGCCATTTTCTATGATCCCCTAAATGACTCCTCACTAGGAATCAGTTTCAAAGTATTTTAGTATTATTTAAATATTTTGCGGAGGCGCACGTGAACGGTTTCCATGCGATGCTCCGCAAACGCTATGCCGCGACGCTGCGCGCCAGCCGCCATAGTCTCCTGGCCGTTGTGGCGGGGAGGTGGCACAGTGCCCTAATCAGGCACTGGACCACCCAACACAAAGTTTAGGTACTATCATAGTTATTTAAGTTAATTTGTAATACTAACACTTTTATGGACTACAAATGTCTGAAATAAATGTTTTTTTTTTTATTTAAATATACAATTTTGCATCAGGCCCAAAAAAAATTATTTGAATCCTTCCAAATCCTTAAACTCAGGAACAGGAAAGAACAGAACAGGAAATTAAAATCTAACATAAATACATACAATGAACTCATTCGACAATTTTGCGCAAAATCTGATTGCCAACTAGTAAACTGTGCACTACCGATGTCACTCAACAATACCTCAATAAACTGGATCGCCTCCTCAATAATTGCATACGATTCATTTTCGGCCTCCGTAAATATGACCACGTTTCCTTCTACCGTCGTCAACTTAACTGGCTCTCCATTCGCCGTCGTAGATCCCTCAGATTACTTTGCACCCTTTTTTCAATCTTGTCTGAGCCTTCTGCTCCAGGATACCTCAAAAGTAAATTTATTTTCGATACCCCTCGCCCAGGCTGTGAGCTGCGTACCTCCCGTGTCCTCAAAATATCCATACCTTCGCACCGCACTAGTTTTATGACTCACTCCTTCGCCGTACAGGCAAGCCGTCTCTGGAATTCACTCCCTCTCAACATCAGACAAGCCCCAAGCAAGTTTGCTTTCAAGCGGATGCTGCGTAAGCATCTGCTTAAACAAGAATTCGACTAAAATCCATCCACATAATGGTAGTATATATTGAATATGTAGTAGTATATCTTTTTGTATGTATCTTATATATTTTTATTTATGTATGTCTATATGTAGTGTATAATACATTTGTATTTTTTTCCTCTCTCCTCAAGTATATTCGTAACAGAAATTATCATACTTTTTTCTTTGCACCTGTTATAAGTCTCTGTTTAGCCCAATGGTTAGCTGGTAGAGAATGCCATCTGGCATTAAGCTCGCCATTTGTACATATATTTTTTGTATTTTGTGCAATAAAGTTTAAATAAATAAATAAATAAATAAATAAACTACAAGTGGCAGACTGGGTTCGAAATCCTGTCTAGGCCGTGACCAAACACCAATATAATACGACAAACGTAACTAAAATTATATCATTGTATCCAGTCTCGACCGTCGGGCGAATCACTAACGCGGCAAGTGGAACAACTGCGAGCCAAGCTATTAGCTGCCGAGACGCTATGCGAGGAGCTCATGGACGAGAACGAGGACATGAAGAAGGAGCTCCGTGACCTCGAGGAGGAGATCGAGGAGATGCAGGACAACTTCAGGTAATCCATGACATAAGTAACCAAGGTTCTGACCATCGGTCGAGTCACTGAAACGGCAAGAGCAGCTGATGATGATAATGCAGGATAATGTCAGCCTAATTTATGACACTAGCTACGATCGGGTGACCATAGACGAAAAATCCCAACCAGTAATAAATAATTAATAAATAAATATAAGGGCACAATTTTGTTGGTGGCTTGATATATCGTGTCACCGTCATAGAACTTTTACAAACAACCATCGAGCATCAATTGAGTTATTTGCCCAACATATCATAACATAAGGTATTTATATAGCAAAACGAATGTTAATGTATCACATTTATTCTGATGTTGCAGAGAGGACCAAGCGGACGAATACTCATCCTTAAGAAGAGAATTGGAACATACGATAAAAAACTGCAGAATTTTATCGTTTAAGCTGAAGAAGACAGAAAGAAAAGCCGAACAGTTAGAACAGGAAAAATTGGACCAGGAAAAGAAATTATTAGAGGTGGGTAAAATGACTTTATAACAACAGCCAATAACACATACACACACATGTATTAAAGACATTCATGCCCGAATATTACTTTTACTGAGCACGCCTAAGAGGCGATTACTTGGGGCAGCCAAGCCGAGCTTGGCAACGCACTGCAGTCGAGCGTGCAGATGCAGCAAGACTCGGCCCTACATCTCCTAAACTTGTATTCCAGATAGTCGGCGGACAGGGTGGGCTGGACCGCGTGAACCGCATCAAGGAGCTGGAGCAGGAGCTGGCACGCTCCACGGAGGTGGCACTCCGGTTGCAGCGAGACCTGGCCGACGCCAACGGCCGGCTGGCCGGCGCCACCGGAGCACCGCCCGCCAACCTCAAGAAAAGCAACATTCCGGTCGAAGGAGTAAGTCGATGACAATAGCAAGAGCCACGTATAGGAGCGGCGCGTCTCGCGTTTGCAATGAGGGTCATACCAACGCCAACTAGGCACCTCCCGTCCATATTTTTCCCCCACCTGAACGCCAGATGCGTCGCGCCGATGTGGCTTTCACATATCATATCATTATCGCACACCGTACCTATATAACAGCAAAAGCAGATACTTGCAGGTCACGATAAGGTCAAGTTACGTACGTAAACCCAAGTTTCTGCCTTTTCTACATAATCCGACTCCAGAAGTTCAAGCCTGAAGCGCTTCATTGAACGTGAATTTCGCGCACAATGAAGCGGCTTATAAAATATAGCTCTCTAATCGGTTGCCGGTATATAATACATTCTGTTCCTTGGCTATTCGTACAAGCTCGGCGCAGTATTAATCACTGGCTAACAACAACTTGTCACTACCAAGCCGTAATATATTGCGGCTGCCCACACAGATTCCGCTATTCGCAACTGTATTTTAGTTCAGAATGTCCGATAAATCACATAACTTATTTAAAGGAATTCGATTAGACAGCGTTTAAAATTTGTTGTTGATGCATTTGATCGGTGCATACTGATAAAGTTGTGAGTATATCGAATACAGAAATTCTGAAATTATTTACAGTAGGTACTGAAAATTTAACTTTTAATACCTATGAAAAATAGGTACCCTGTCGTAAATCATGAACTATGTTTGTAGTTAGGTAACTCAGATAACTGATTGATTCTGATCGATAAAATATTTAAGATTTATTTTTATTTAACACGCGTAATATCGACATTTATTTCTACATCCCTTTGAATTGCAGAAATACGTGGTGTAGGTACTTTAACTTCAAAGTTGCGTCCATGTACCTAATAGATAGGTGAAAAACTTAAGTACTTGACCTGTCTAAGGCCTGTTAGAATAGGCATTTGTTTTATTTAAGTAAGTACCTATATATACCAACAGGGGTCCATTTCTCAATATCCAATATCATAATATATAGGTGGAAGCCTCTTTTCAATGTAATTTATTAGAAAGAGACTTCCACTTGCACTACAAATTACAGGGTTTTGAGAAATGGGCCCAGGTTAGAACTATTATATAATCTGTGACTGTAGGTTGTATGGCAGTGTTTCGCATGCGAACGCGTAGGTGTACTAACGCCTTAAATGCAAGAATGCTTGTTCGTTGGGCTAAACCCGCCGTTACATACAACTATTTATTATATCCATACTAATATTATAAATGGGAAAGTGTATGTTTGTTTGTTTGTTTGTCCGTCTTTCACGGCAAAACGGGGCGACGAATTGACGTGATTTTTTAAGTGGAGATAGTTGAAGGGATGGAGAGTGACATAGGCTACTTTTTGTCTCATTCTAACCCCCCACTTCCCTAAAATGGGGGGTGGAAGTTTGTATGGAGCATTCCGCAATTTTCAAGGTAGAAAGCTAAAAATTGGTATGCGGAATATTTGTGACTAACAAAAAAATCGTGCATCATTTTTTTTTTGGAAATCTGTACCCAACCCCTGGACAAGAGGGGGTGAAATTTTATATGGGACTTTTCGCAGTTTCCAAGGTACCAAGCTAAAAATCGGTACACAGACTCTGTTACCAACGAAAAATACCTGCCTTTTTTTTGTTAATTTTCCCCCAGCCCCTAACTATGTAGTGTCAGTACGTAGAGTCGATATGTAGAGTTGATATGTAGAGTCGATATCTAGAGTCGATATGTAGAGTCGATATGTAGAGTCGATATGTAGAGTCGATATGTAGAGTCGATATGTAGAGTCGATATGCAGAGTCCATTTGTAGAGTCGATGTGAGTCGATATGTAGAGTCGATATGTAGAGTCAATATGTAGAGTTGATATGTAGAGTCGATATGTAGAGTCAGTATCTAGAGTCGATATGTAGAGACGTTATGTAGAGACGTTATGTAGAGTCGATATGTAGAGTTGATATGTAGTCGATATGTAGAGTCGAAATGTAGAGTCGATATGTAGAGTCGATATGTAGTCAATATGTAGAGTCGGTATGTAGAATTGGTATCTAGAGTCGATATGTAGTCGATATGTAGAGTCGGTATGTAGAGTTGGTATGTAGAGTCGGTATGTAGAGTCAATATGTAGAGTTGATATGTAGAGTCGATAATTATATAAAATAAGAAACTGACTGACTGACATATCACCGCACAGCCCAAACCGTTGGATCTAGAGATTCCAAATTTGGCACATTAAGAAATGATTTTTAAAAATTCACCCCCCAAGCGGATGAAATGGGGGTCCAAAGTTTGTTTGCTGGTCGCTGATTACGAAAACAACAACGATTTTAAAATGCAACGTGGCGGACGTGAAATACCATCTCCCCTGTTGGAGTGCGATGGGGTTGAAATGTCTAAATATGGGTGTCGTTTTTATGGTTTTTTGGGAAGTTAATTACGAAAATGGCATCGATTTAGAAAATTTAACATTGTGAACATGAAAATTCTTTAAAGTATTTGTGCCAAATTGCAATTCAATTGGAACATACAGGTCAAACTGAGATGCAACGTTTTGTAGGTAAACGGTTAAAATTACTTTTAGTACGCGGGCGAAGCCGCGGGCACAAGCTAGTTTATTATACAGGGTGGCACATTTAAATCGGTCAGTATGGGAAAGTCTGAAACTATAAGACATACGAAGATCTCTTCTTGTTACTATGAAACATGATGTCTAAAATGAATAAAATACATTGTTTTCATATCTTTACACAATCGATATCTAAATAGAAAGTGTCAGTTTTATTTTTCAAAACGTCCTGGTTCGATTCCCGAGCTGAGTACAAGTTTTTTTAAAATGTATGAATGCAGTTTTTCTTGTTACTAAAATCGATGACATGGTTCCTAAGAAGAGATCTTCGTATGTCTTATAGTTTCAGACTTACCCATACTGACCGATCTAAATGTGCCACCCTGTATAGCGTAACGCCACGTGCCGTTGCAATGGCCTTCCCTTGTTTGTATTTTTAGCTTGGAACAATGATTTAAGTACCACCCACGAGTGAATATATTCATGTTTTAATATGCTGTTTTGGTATTTTACACCTTTAAGATTTAGTTCATCAGGCCGTTTACCCTTTTTACCTTTCCTTTTGAGGTACGGAACCCTAAAAACTAACGTATGTTCACAATTGTACGGTGAAATATCCATCATACCATACGAGTATGTCAATGTCTACAACATTTTTAGGGTTCCGGTACCTCAAAAGGAAAAAACGGAACCCTTATACGATCACTCGGTTGTCTGTCTATCCGTCTGTCACAGCCGATTAGCTCCAAAACTCCTGGATCGATTGAGTTGAAATTTGGTACACATATGTAAAATGGTGACCCAAAGATGGACGCGTAAAGTAAATTAATGAATTCTGAACAAGGGGGCCACTTTTGGGGGGTAAACTGGAAAATTAAAAAAAAAAGTTTCGCAAACTTGTGTAACATATCAAATGAAAGGGGTTGTTGTAAGCATCTCAGATATATATTTTTTATAATTTTTGCAAAAATAGATTTGAAGTAATTTAGGAAATAAGACGAAAATTAACCATTCCCCCCTTATCTCCGAAACTACTAGGATTAAAATTCTGTAAAAAATATGGAAAATAGTTCCTTGCCTAAAGATTACAGGAAAACCTATAAGATAAACGGGAAAATTCTCAATATTTTTGTGTATTTTGTATGGAGCGCCTAATGCTTAGAGAATAGGAATTTTACGGAACCCTCACCACGCGAGTTGAACTCGCACTTGTCCGGTTTTTTTAGAATCGAGTAACTACTTTCGTAGACTACCCTATAAATAATGAATCGTAACGTAACTTGTAGCAAAAGGTGTCCCGCGCAATGATGACCCGCGGTGGCAGCCAAGAGGACCCGGCGCAGCTGCTGCGAGACCTGCAGGACTCGCTCGAACGCGAGGCCGACTTGCGCGAGCAACTCAAGAACGCGGAAGAAGAGGTACTTCCATACATTTACATATGTTATGTTGCAACGTGTAGGTACTATTGAATATTCGAGATGTCCGACGAAAATAAACTGCAATTACAAGATGAATTTTCAAGATTAGAAAGCAAACGGAACGGAATTCTTAAACAAAAAATGGTCTTATCGAAAACTTAAGCTTCAGACTACAAGTGTTTAATTTTTTGGCAATAATTTATAATTTGTTAACAGCTTAAAGCCGGTTCCAGTTATTAGACCAATCAGTTGGTTTTACGGGGGAACAATTGCATTTAATAGGGCATTAGCTCTCAGGCGTCGCCAACTGGCGGCGAGCCAGCATGCGGCTGACTCACGCGGCGACGCAAATAGACAAATGTTAGACGTGTCGTCGATAAATAATTAACCTCTAATACAATGTACAGTCCCTTTAATTGCACTTGACCACCTACTCGAATAGCATTCGCTTCTAATTACTTAACAACCGATAAAATCAAACGCAGCATTGAACATATTTTGTCTTCGAACAGGCTAGTCGTTATCGGCAACGCTTCGGCAGAAGAATTCCTCCGCCACCCAAAGTCTCTCAATCATACCATCCTGATCTTATCCCTTCCAAAACATCCGTTGAACGTAAAGAGTGTCTGGACGAAAACACGAGCCAAAGACTTCGAATACTTGAGATGCAACTAGCGTTAAACAAATCCATATCCGCATTAGATGTAAATCATCTGTCTATTGGAGTCAATCAAACTACCCAGGCACCTCAAGACCATTTACAATGTTTTTCCGAAGGATGTCAAACTGACTTAATAATGGTTCACGATGTAGCTACTGAAACTCGAGTAATAACACTTGAATCGAGTGCGCAATGCAGCGTTGAAACCCTAGACACGGCATCTCAAACCGAAACACCATTTATGAAAAACAAAATCATACAAACAGATAGCTTAAGAGATAACGCAACTCAAACGAGTAAAGTAAAAGTGCGAAATGAAAGCGTTCAAACACCTAATAAATTTAACAGTGATAAAGGTCAACAAGTTACGCAATTTCTATTGAATTGCGTGGATGCTGGTACACAAATTGAACCATTGATCGTTTTTAATGAAGGAACCATGACAGACAATCTGGAAGTAGAAGATCGCAACTTATCTATAGTAAAAAGACATGCAGATGATAACAAAGACAGTGGCGTATTAGCAAGCCGTTCAAAAGAAAAGTCTGACAGTCCTCCACTTCTGCCAGATAAAACTGCGCCAGGCACTTCAAGTTCTCTATCCTTTCCTTTCGTCTCGATGTTTAATCCATTGGCAGTAAGGTTACCAACCATAGGTACATATCGTTTTCCCCCTAAATGTAAATGTTGTTTTCCTTCAAAACGTCCTTTTTGTCTGTAACTAAATCCCTGTAATACAAATACCATAGAGTAGAAGACTTTCAAACCATAATGTACAATAATGATAAACTAACGAATATTTTCAGGCAAATAACTTACGTAAAACAGCATCACGGGTCGAGGACGACAATGAAACTTTGCTTCAACAGCTGAAGAAAATGGCTACCAAAGCCAGAAGTATGTCAAACTGTATATGTTATGCGACATCCGTTTAGTTTGTGTAACGCCACTTCCCTGTCGCCAACCCAAGTGCATCTCTCAATAACCTGTCACCGACACATCCTCGCTATTCAACTTCTTAGTTGGAGCTCTGCAATTTTTCAAAGTTTACTAACACACGCTTTATCGATAATATCAACATACGTATCGATGGTAGCCATTTTCTCCAGTTCGGTTTGAATTCAGTGTATATAGTGTACATGTATAGTGAAGTTCTTTTCGATTGAGCTTATTGGTTTCAAGATTGTGAGTGCCCTTAACAAATACAATGTAACATCATTAACCAACAAATTCAATAACATTTTCATTGCTTTGTATTTTATTGATTTGAGTCATATATTTCCAGGTAAATTTTGAAATAAATTTCATATGTAATTCCCAGCAGGCCGCAAGTTATCGCCAACGCCTCCACCAAATAGACTTTCAATTGAAGCTCCGAATGAAAAAGATGAAGGAATATCAGATGAAGAAGATCCCGCTGAGTTGCGTATTCTACTTGAACTTAATGAACAGGTATTTTAATAATAAGTTAATTATTAATCATTGTTATAATATACCATGTTTGAAATCCGTCTTAATTCCAAGGAAGCAGCGGTTTTGCGGCGTAAAGTAGAAGAATTAGAACAAGACCGGGACTCTTTGAAAAAACAAGTAAAAGATCTAACAGATAAAGTCGCTGCTGCAGCCACCAAGACAACAAACAACTCTAATTCATCGTTCGGTCTGAGACGAAATGCACCGAAGAGCAATAACTTAGCTGAAGAGAAAGTAAAGGTATGCCTACACAAAAATGACGTTACATGTGTTGCCTGTTTTTTACATTTCTTAAATCTATATTCTTCGTCGTGCACTCTTGACAGAGTGGTTGTAGTGATGATTTTTGGGCAACGGCAGCTCTTGTAATGCGTCGCCATGTGGCTCCGTTTTTGGCGGAGTGAGAGCAATCATTGATTGTGTCTTCTGTGACCGTCTTGATGAGTCCGTCAATCGAGTTGGAGAGCGGCCACGAGATATTTTGCCCTCGACTTCCCCTTGCACCACCAACCGTTCCCTAGACTCCTCGTTATTGGTTATGTGCCCGAAGAATTTGAGGATCCGCATTTGCACCGTCGACGATATTTTCTCTTTGATGTTGAGTTCTTTTAGCATAGAAACGTTGGTACGGTGCGCGGTCCACCAGATTCTGAGCATTCGCCTCCAACACCACATTTCTAGCGCATCAATCTTGCGACGGTCCTGCACCCTCAGCGTCCACGTTTCAGCTCCGTATAGAAATATTGGAAAGACCAGGCATCTCTTAAATAGTTATGCGCTATGTTAGCCCTACTATCCGGTTGATTGTCGTTCTTGTTGCCGGTTCCATAATGGTTTTGTCAACGATTCCTTTAACTCCATGACCCAATAAGTAGGCACATTTAACTGCAATTCAAAATGACATGTAATATGCAGTCACTTCATCGCTGCGGGGCACTTGACGTAGTTCCTTATCAAACAATTGTACTTTTTTTTGGCCACGTTCCCCTCCATCTGAGCCTAGGTCAATTTGGTTGGGTTAAGATTAGTGTGGTAAGGAGTTAGTCTTAAAAGTGTGTCTTGTAGGTATAACAATAGAAAAATTATTAATAAAACCGATTGTTTAGAATCAAACAAGTAGCCGTACACATGGGCCATGTTTGTAATAAGATGGTCACATTTACGTTTGAGATGGGTTTCTATTCGTTCTAATCTCTCGAATAAACAAATAGACTGTAGTTTATGCAACTTATAAATAATAATAAAATGATCTAAACAAACAATTAATGATTACCAGGTACTTGAGGATGAAATAGCTGGTCTACGAAAAAAACTTATTGAAAAAGAAAGAGATTGTGAAAGACTACACGCAGAGCTTAGTCTAACTCAAAAGAAACCAAAAGCATCATTAATGAAGAGCAAGTAAGTTTATTATTCATGTATGTAAGTATGTTCTGATCATAGAAAAATTACATAATATTATTTACTATATCTATTTTAGATCCTTGGATAACGACCAGCAAAATGTTGATTTAAAGAGACAACTGCAAGTAATTGAGCAAGAAGCAAGCGTTCTTCGGTCTAAAACGCAAGCTTTGGAAGCTGATAACGAAAAATTACAAGCTGAAAATAAGAAATTACAGGTACCTATGTTGACCGCTGATTTGTATGTCATTATTTACGTGGTCCTGTGTTGATAATAACAATACATTTTATTTCGTAGCTTCTTAAAAACACTAAGACATTAAGGTCTGAAAAGTCATCAGAACAAGCTGTAGCCAAAGTCAGCAAATTAGAAAATGAACTGAAAGAAGCTTTGACTAAAATCAAGGAACTAGAAAATAGCAAAGACACAGAAGACAAAACAGAAAAGAAAGTCCGTTTTGGAGGGGAAATTAATAAACAAGACAGTGATGCTCTAAAAGCTAAACAAGAAGAATTAGACAAATTAAAATTAAACTTTAGCAAGGTAAGTGTAGTAAATTATCAGAAATGATCATACTATAAATACTCGTGTGATTTATCAAATAACCTTTTCGTTATCTGTTAAAATATCAAATAACCTTTTCGTTAGCTGGAAAAAGAAAACGCTAAGCTTCAGGCATCCCTAAAAGCACTTAAAGAAGATGCCATTAAGTCATTCAAGCCACGCACACCAAAGAAGCCAACTGATATAACTACAAAACTGCAAATGAAAAGGATGGTCGAAGATCTCGAGAATGAAATTGGTTGGTAATGAAATTATTTTTCATCACGATTTAATTTTTAATATATATGTGTGTATTTTCGGAAGTATTAATTATTTCATTTTACTTAATTTTACAGGAGAATTATATGTAATAATGAAAAATTCTGGGCTCTCGGAGAATACAATGAATGCAAAAATACAATTAGAAAAAGATATCGCGGAAGCTAAATCAAAATTGACGAAGAATGAATCCGATTTCACAAACGAAAAGAACAGATTACAAACAGAAATAGCTAATATTAAGGATCTCAATAAAAAATTAGAGGCAGACAAATCAAACCTGAGTGAAAAATATAAAGCAATTGAGGAAATGAAAACCAAAGCTACGAATGAATTAAAAACACTTAAGGATGACAAGAAGGAACTGGAAACTAAATTAAATAAAATCACCCAAGAACTGAGTACGTTACTTGGTATTTAATTACATCATTGAGTAAATGGCTGATATTTACTGGGTTTCTTTTTTATTTCAGAAAACTCTAACACTCAACAAACAGCAATGGCAGATTGCCGAAAAAAGATTGAAGATCTCAAAAAGGAAATGGATTCTAAAGATAAAGAAGTTGAAAAACTAAAGAAACAAGTAGAAAACATTAGTAAACTAGAACAAGACAAGAGCAAATTGCTGAAAGAGGTAAACAGATATTTTTTGTCAAACTGCGTTTGTACATAACAAGTATATCGTAGATTTTAACAATAATACTTAAAATTTGTTGCAGGTTGGTGATAAAACAAAGAAAATAAACGAGTATGAAAAGAAATTAAAGGAGACCGAAGAAAAATATAAAAGAGCAGACAAATTGCTGACTAATCGTAAAGAACGTGTAACCAAATTAGAAAAAGAGGTATGATAATTCATTAAATTTTAATCCTAAATCGTAATAATTGCATCAAATTGAACAAATTTAAGCCACAGCAAAACGCTAGCAAGGTACCTACCACTAGCAAGCTCTTCTCATATAGTAAATTCTTATTATAAAAATGACATTGACAATAAACGGTATCGTGTTAGAAGGCGATATTATTAAAAAGTTTAAATTTGTTTTATATAAACTGTTTTTCATGTCAGCTATCCGAGGAAAAGGAACAAACTGAAGCCCTCGCGAACTCTCATAGACGTCTATCTGTAGAATTTACAAGCGAAAAAGACGATATACAAACAAAACTATTTCATAGTGAAAGTAAAATTATAAACTTGGAAACGAACATAAGAGAAATGAAGATTGACTACGAAAGTAAAATCACTCATTTAGAATCAACCGTAGCAGCTAAAGACATCCATATAAAGCAACTGGTACTCAACTTGATATATGGAGTGGACCCGACTGCCAATGCACGTCACACAGTGTTTTAAAAACCATGTTTTGTGTCAAGACGTATTTTTTTAAAAGATTAATTATTATATTTTGAAGATCAATTAAAAAAAAAATTACATAACCTGTCGATGTGGGAGTTTTAGTCATTTTTATTACTAATATCTAACGATTTCAAAAAAAGTCGTTTTTAAAACGTGGTTTTTAAAACACTGTGCGTCATAATAGTTTGTCTCCTGAATATAAGTCCTTTAGATATTCCGATAGCATAGTAAAATAATAGACTTCATAATACCCGTTTTGCACGTCAAAACACAGAGTGCATGGTTTTTGCACGAGCACCACAATCCTTTTTATATGTAGTATAGAAATATTAGGAATATATAAAAAGTTGCGCCACAAAAAGCACCCTTATTGTTCTCACTTTCCTTCATAACTCTAACTCTTGTGCATCTGTGGGTCCAGGAGGAAGCGCTGCGAGAGACATCTAATCAAAAATACGACGAAGCGATAACTGCCGTTGAAATGGCTCACTTGCAAGAGAAGGTGGACAAGACAACAAAGGAGCTTCAACAAAAGGAGGAAGAATTAGAAACAGCGAAACGAGATCTAAGCAAAGCGGAGAGTGATTTATCCGCATTAAAATCAGAAACATCGGAAATAAAATCAGATTTGGCAAAAGCAGAAAATGAAAGGAGAGATCTTGAAAATAAATTACACAATGAGAAAAAGGATTCTAGTTATTGGGAAAGTAAAGCTTCGGAGTTCGATACTGACCTACAGGTAAAGTCATCAATGGAATGTGCAGTTCATTTATGTATTTGACACTACATTAGAATTGTGATTTTTATATATTTTTTATTATTATCTAGGCTGAACGTAAAAAACTGGAGAGAATGCGCATTACTCATGATAAAGACACCAAGAACAAAGAAGCAGAATTGGCAACACTGAAGGGGAAACTAAAGGTTCTGGAACAAAGCTCTGGCGCGGGCGCCAAAAGGATAGCTGATCTCAAACAGGAGTATGAGGAGACTGTCAAAAGTAATATGATAGTTTATAGCCGCATATGTTTTATAAATAAATACTTGTGCATATTTAGTAAATTAAACTGTTATAATTTTAATTGCAGAATTAGAACATTCGCTAGCTGTAGAAAAAGCAGAGTATGAGGAGTTAACGGGTAAATACGAAATGCTCGAAGAAGAGCATGTAGTGACTAAAGCAAGACTGACTGTTGAAAAGGAACAAGCGCAAGGGTAACCTACATATTTATTAATTAAAATGTTTATATGTAGTGCTTATCAATTAGTGCCAAAGCTGACCCCGAGCTTGTGTAGGGCACTGGGTCGTTCTTCTTTTTTACCGACAATGAACCGAGGTTTTTCTGTTTTTTTGGTTTTTGAACTATCGAAAATTGTGGTTTTGAAGTGCGATTTAAAAAAAATGCATAGGTTTCTTCATTAGAACTAATTAAAGTTTCCTTTCTGGCCAATATAAATATTTATTTACGGTTGGTTTCTAAAAAAAAACATGTGACTAAGTGGACTCTTTCAGTGGGGACAACATTTTATTTTACCACTCTGTCACGGCATTCTACGAAAAAAAAAACATAAAAAAAAATGCTAGATAGAGAAAATGAAATATTAAATATCACTAATTAATAAAATAATATGGACGTTCATTCGACGAACATTATAAAACCGTAAATATCATTACTCAAATGAGATGCCGTAATAAGACGAAGGACAGGCTATTGTCGGTCGAAAAGAAGAACGACCCCACTACCGAGAAAACGCTAGGAGGATGATGCTAGTGCTTATCAATGAAATCTAAAACATTTATTTAATTTCAGTGAATTAATACATCTACAAAAAGAATTGAGCTCTACTTTAACCGAGTTGAAAACAATGCAAGACAATTATGACAAACAATCTGCAACATGGGGCAAAGAAAAGACGGAATTGCAGGTATATAACATATAACTCGACGTTTCTAGAATATTATCACTACATTAGTAACATAGTACCCGTATGTTGCTGTAGTATTTAATTTGACGACCGGTTAGCCTATAGTGGGTAGTGTCGCTGCCTACGAAGATGAAGGTCCTGGGTTCGAATCCCGGTGAGGGCAAATATTTGTGTGATTAACATGAATATTTGTTTCCGAGTCTTGGATATTTATGTATATTAAATATATCGACGTATAGTACCTATACCAATCTTCGCTTTTCTTAATGAGTATCTTGACTAGATTTGAAAACTATGACATTCTATTTTTATTTTTTTATATGTACCTAATTAACTTATTTTTTTTATTGACATTGATAATGAATTGTGTTATAAGGAATTTGAAATTGTATCTAGTAGGCAAGCGACTTGGTATTTTTTACTGTTATGCATGTGTATGTCCTGAATACATAAATAAATAAAGAACATAAGCCTTATTGAGTTTACCATGGGGCTAGTTCAATTTGTGTACCCATGATTGTCCCCTAATTTTAACTTACTTATTTAATTATTGTCAAGTCAGGTATAATAATTATGTAGAGTACCGGTGTTGTTTTAGAGCGAGATTTCGTCTCTACAAGATCGTCTCTGTGGGGGCGGCTGGGAGGTAGAGCGCGCGCGCCTGCAGGCCCGCCTCGACCAGCGCGACCGGGAGTTGCGCAGCGCGCTAGAAAACCGCGACGTGCTGACGCATCAACAGGACGCCACCAAGAAAGAGGTCCGGATAGTTACTTCTAAAGACTTTACATTTGATTAATTACCTACCTTAAAAAAGTCTGATGTACCTATATCTGACTACTTAAATAATATTTTCATTCCAATTTTCAACCGACTTTCTAAATTGGCATACATATTTTCGTGATTACTCGGACGCTTCTGGATCGATTTTCAATATTCTTAGTACAATTGTACAATCTAGAACCTATAGATAAGGGTATGAATATGATCAATTAACGGCAGATATTAATATTATGACAACTCTATGCGAATTGACATTGCAGTTGGAAGAAGCTAAACAGAAACTGGAAGACTACGAGAGAGTATCCAAGATACAGAGGAACTTGACAACTGAGAATGCAGAATTAGAACAGGAGCTATCGAACTTACAAGCGAGACTGGAGCAAGCTGAAAGAGCGAGGAAGAGCGAAATCACCGATACCAAGATGCGATATGACGGTCAAATGAATACTATGCGAGATGAACTCAAGTCCTTACAAAATCAGGTGAGATGTCACATGATTTCTTTTCTTTTGAACACCACGCTAAAATAAAGAAGGTACCCACCACGAATCCAACAGCGAATTTCACGTCATCATGATGTTGCACTTAGTTAGTCCATATGAACTTGGGTACATTAATGTAGGTAACATTAATGTACCTAATTTCAGTCTCCGCCACAGGGTGGACACGAGGAACAAATGAGTCAGTTCCGGTAAATATGTGTGCCCGCCTTGTCGGTGCGCACGTCAATGTGTGCGTGAATGGCATAGGGTTGGCACATTCGCTCTAGACGTTCAAGTCGCTAGACGGCGTCATTAAAAACAATTAGGATGTGTTCTACTTGTTTATTTTTTTATTTTAAGTACAGATTTTTAATTAAATTAATAATCACAGAAATTGAAATCCAATTTAAACCTTACTCGTTCAGTTCGATCTAATAGTGGTCCTAGGTAGATTACCATGTGCTCTATTTGTTTCTAATTTTTATTTCAAGTACAGCTTTTTATTTAATTTAATAATACCAGAAATTTAAAGAATAAAAAATAATTTGAGCAAGTAAAGTTTAGCACGGAACCTATTCATCATCATAGGGTTGTAATTAGATTCTACCTATTATACTAATTGTATTATAACACCTAGGTTTTTAAAAATTAACTTACCTATTTGCATCGGATGGTAACTGGAAAAAACTCCTACTCACGTCTATGTGCGTGGATAGACAGCCAAACAGTGCGCAATATTTACCCATCGCGATATTACGAACGTGCACACGGCAGAGCGGTGAGCGTCGCACTGGGCTTACCCGGCAGCGCGCCCGGCAAGTGGCGCCCAGCGGTGAGGTAGCCGACTTCGGTGGGGGGCGGTTCGTGTCCGTTCTGTATGTAATACTATTATACTATTCTGTGTCTCCGCGCTGGATGAACTTACGACGTCACTCGGTTTCTGTCCCTTTGTCACAGGTAGTTTTTTTAAGGGTCTGGCACGACGCTCGATCCTCCATACAAACGTAGTTGTGTTCTCATTTTAAAACGACATGCTAGGATAACATTAAAACTTTGTATACATTATGAAATCCTAGGTCGCTAGGTCGGAAACTTAAGCCGGGTCCGCTGCGTCGTGTTTTCGATGTTTTTAAACATCCAACATGTTTGCCAATCAAAACAAAACCCTATTTGTTTGCCGAAACTGACGGATAACATGTTAGATGTTTAAAAACACGGAAAACATTGGTGCAGCGGACCCGGCTTAACAATAGACTCTGTTGCTAAAAATGAGAACCAAACTACGTTTGGATGGAGAGTTGACTCGAGTCGACCGTGCTGGAGACTTAATAAACCATACATAATTGTACATAACCTAATATTTTCTAGGTATCGAGATTCAAGCGTGAAAGAGACAATTATAAACAAATGCTGGATGCAGCTCAGAAGTCAATGTCGGAAATTAAAAACGGCGATAAGAACGCACGCACAAAGAGGTCTTCTATATCTAGCACTGACGAGGTAACGAGTTCTACAAATACTGATTTTAACATTGTTTATGATATGTTCACTACTATAATTAGAGCTGAAACTAGCACAAAAAAAACTTACGCCAATCTTGTTTCAGGAGGAATATCGCACCAAATTAGCCACGCTAGAACAACAAGTGGCGTGCCTTGAAGACGAGCTCTGCGAATCCAGACTGAATGCTTCCAAACTGAATACAGAGCTCGTCAGCGAAAAGTCTTCAGCCGAAGTGCGCATGGCGGAGATGCAATCGAAGCTAAATGAGGTAACAGTCTCTCGATATAACGGTGAACTGGAAAGATGCGATATTGATTCGGTCATGTGTTGATACCTTTCCTTCCACAGTATGAAGAGGACAGGCTGCTTTCGTCTGGGCGGGCTCGTATAGCTGGGTTAGCGACGCGCATGGAACTCGCGTGGCATAAGGAAAGAGACGAACAACAAAGATTACTGCAGGAAACTTCAACTCTCGCTAGAGACCTACGGCAGACGCTATTCGAGGTTACAAGCGTTCCTCAATTAATTTCGATCCATATTAAAAACGTGTCCTTTCGCTTGTCCTTATATTAACTGTGATCGACAATTTTTCAGGTGGAGCGTGAAAGAGACAAGGAGAGGTTAGACATGAAACGACGAATAGATCAGTTGAAGAGGACCACTGAAGAGGAAACGGAAGAAGCAAAGAAGAAGGTACTTGTACTCGTATCAGACAGAATTTAGAATTTTCTGTTGTATATGATTCATATTCCCGTTATCGTCACGAATCAATGATTGCCTCAGACGGTTTTTAACCTGCTGAGTCTAAACTGAGTCAAATTGCATTGTTTGCAACGTTTGCGTGTATTTGTTTTAATTAGTTCTGCGTTAATAAGTCCCCCGCTCAGGATTTTACTTTTAAGTCTATTGAATTTTAAAATAAGTATGACAGTTTGCTACTAAGGTATTAATAATAATAAATACAAAGTTAGAGACGGCTTCGTCCTACGATTCGGCCTTCCCACTACTACTGCTTTTGACTCCTGGACGACCCTGGTCTGCACAGTAGGTTACAGGTGTACGCGGGCTGGGTTTCCGCAACTCGACGTCGTAAATGCGCCTATTTTGCGTATGGGTTATGGGCACTACTATTATTCGTGCCAACCTAGTTCCACCAGGAAGCCTAGCAGACCCTTTATGTTGCCAACGGCCTCCGGTAGTGAGCCCGGTGTGCCGAGGTGCTTTGCCCGGTATTCTGCCACCCTGGTCTGCACATTAATGTGGGATTATTTTGGCAGGTGACAGAGCTACAATGCGACTTGCTAGAGCTGCGGGACGCGCACGCGAAACTGCGCACGGCTAACGAAAAACTGCGTAGGGATAAGGAGCGCCACGACCGCGACCGCGACCAGAACAAGCTGCTGGTTACGTCGCTCAAGCGGGCACAACAGGTCGACATCACATACATTGTCATTTTTTTATAAATTAAATAAGAGTCTTGTCATTGAAGCGATGTATGGCCTCGAGCACAGCCGCTTTGAGTACTTAGTTAATAACTGAGCGCTTAGCTATTTATCTCGGTAGTTGTCCCTAACAGCAGTCGTTAAGCCGAGTGAGAGGCTTCTCTGAACTGCTTTAAAACTTACAATCCGTTGGGATTAAAGTAGTAGCAGTAAAGTAGAAATTAGATCTTATTGGGCAACCCCATGCAATAAGATCAAATTTTTACTCTAGGTTAAGTCAAATGGCACTTGATAGTTAAACATTCGTATTCTAAACCTGTATTTCCAACGCGTTACAGGAGGACGACAGGACAATAACGCAGTTGTTAGAAACTATCGACGATTTGATGAAGCAGAGCCCGAACCTTTTCAAAGAGCCAGTGAAGCCAGAAAAGAGTTTGATGACGCCAACGCCGCCTAGAAGAAACCGGGTAAGTTCGGGTGGCGCAGGACCGGTCACATTGGCACTCTTTGGGGAAAGCCTATTTCCAGCAGTGGACGTCTTTCGGCTGATATGGTGATGATGATGAGATAGAAAATTTAATTTTAGAGTAATGATTATGAATGCATACTGCCCTTACCTTTATATAGACGAACATCACAGTCATGTACTCGTATACACTTGCCTACATAATTTGCCGCTCACTTGATTTAGTTAATCTTCATATTTGATTAAATGCTGCTCGATCGAATTGGGGGTATTCAAAATTGGCAATCCAGGTTGCCAGAAGCCCGTGAGGCACAAAACGTCTTGGACAAAATATGCTCATTGATGTCTCATTCGAGTAAGAATTTAGTATTATCTAGGTATTCCAATGTCAGTGTCACAAAAAAAACATAGGGTGACATAAAATGAAGACTTGAAAGCTCATATTGTTCCCCAGTCCTCTAAATCGCGGTCACGGTCAGCGACGCCGGAGAGCGCGGAGGCGAGCAGCGCGGAGGCAGCCGCCGCCACGGCCGCGCGCCTGCGGCGCCTCACCGACGAGCTGCGCGCCTCGCGCATCGCCGAGCGGACGCGGCGCCAGCAGGCCACACAGCGACGGTACACTGTCATTATCTAGCGGCCCACGTTGTGGTCAGCGACGCCGGAGAGCGCGGAGGCGAGCAGCGCGGAGGCAGCCGCCGCCACGGCCGCGCGCCTGCGGCGCCTCACCGACGAGCTGCGCGCCTCGCGCATCGCCGAGCGGACGCGGCGCCAGCAGGCCACACAGCGACGGTACACTGTCATTATCTAGCGGCCCACGTTGTGGTCAGCGACGCCGGAGAGCGCGGAGGCGAGCAGCGCGGAGGCAGCCGCCGCCACGGCCGCGCGCCTGCGGCGCCTCACCGACGAGCTGCGCGCCTCGCGCATCGCCGAGCGGACGCGGCGCCAGCAGGCCACACAGCGACGGTACACTGTCATTATCTAGCGGCCCACGTTGTGGTCAGCGACGCCGGAGAGCGCGGAGGCGAGCAGCGCGGAGGCAGCCGCCGCCACGGCCGCGCGCCTGCGGCGCCTCACCGACGAGCTGCGCGCCTCGCGCATCGCCGAGCGGACGCGGCGCCAGCAGGCCACACAGCGACGGTACACTGTCATTATCTAGCGGCCCACGTTGTGGTCAGCGACGCCGGAGAGCGCGGAGGCGAGCAGCGCGGAGGCAGCCGCCGCCACGGCCGCGCGCCTGCGGCGCCTCACCGACGAGCTGCGCGCCTCGCGCATCGCCGAGCGGAGGCGGCGCCAGCAGGCCACACAGCGACGGTACACTGTCATTATCTAGCGGCCCACGTTGTGGTCAGCGACGCCGGAGAGCGCGGAGGCGAGCAGCGCGGAGGCAGCCGCCGCCACGGCCGCGCGCCTGCGGCGCCTCACCGACGAGCTGCGCGCCTCGCGCATCGCCGAGCGGACGCGGCGCCAGCAGGCCACACAGCGACGGTACACTGTCATTATCTAGCGGCCCACGTTGTGGTCAGCGACGCCGGAGAGCGCGGAGGCGAGCAGCGAGGAGGCAGCCGCCGCCACGGCCGCGCGCCTGCGGCGCCTCACCGACGAGCTGCGCGCCTCGCGCATCGCCGAGCGGACGCGGCGCCAGCAGGCCACACAGCGACGGTACACTGTCATTATCTAGCGGCCCACGTTGTGGTCAGCGACGCCGGAGAGCGCGGAGGCGAGCAGCGCGGAGGCAGCCGCCGCCACGGCCGCGCGCCTGCGGCGCCTCACCGACGAGCTGCGCGCCTCGCGCATCGCCGAGCGGACGCGGCGCCAGCAGGCTACACAGCGACGGTACACTGTCATTATCTAGCGGCCCACGTTGTGGTCAGCGACGCCGGAGAGCGCGGAGGCGAGCAGCGCGGAGGCAGCCGCCGCCACGGCCGCGCGCCTGCGGCGCCTCACCGACGAGCTGCGCGCCTCGCGCATCGCCGAGCGGACGCGGCGCCAGCAGGCCACACAGCGACGGTACACTGTCATTATCTAGCGGCCCACGTTGTGGTCAGCGACGCCGGAGAGCGCGGAGGCGAGCAGCGCGGAGGCAGCCGCCGCCACGGCCGCGCGCCTGCGGCGCCTCACCGACGAGCTGCGCGCCTCGCGCATCGCCGAGCGGACGCGGCGCCAGCAGGCTACACAGCGACGGTACACTGTCATTATCTAGCGGCCCACGTTGTGGTCAGCGACGCCGGAGAGCGCGGAGGCGAGCAGCGCGGAGGCAGCCGCCGCCACGGCCGCGCGCCTGCGTCGCCTCACCGACGAGCTGCGCGCCTCGCGCATCGCCGAGCGGACGCGGCGCCAGCAGGCTACACAGCGACGGTACACTGTCATTATCTAGCGGCCCACGTTGTGGTCAGCGACGCCGGAGAGCGCGGAGGCGAGTAGCGCGGAGGCAGCCGCCGCCACGGCCGCGCGCCTGCGTCGCCTCACCGACGAGCTGCGCGCCTCGCGCATCGCCGAGCGGACGCGGCGCCAGCAGGCTACACAGCGACGGTACACTGTCATTATCTAGCGGGCCACGTTGCGGTCGGCGACGGCGATATCGTCGTCATAACGCCTCATACATTATATCAGATAATGCAATAAATCGATCTGATCAGTCGGTCGATATTTGTTACGTACAGGCGCGAGGGAGGGACATCGCATCTCGTGACAATACAGGATGTTGTGTGGTACTCAAACTGAGGGACCATTTCGTGAAAACTCTACACTTTTTTGCTCGGTATTAGGCCCGCTATTTACAATCCATTCTCATCTAACGTTCAAGTTTTTCCTTCAGGGCAATGTCAACGGAACCGCGGGATACCTTATCAGTGACGCCCTCGTCGCGAACGCCGTCTCGCGCCCCCTCTCTCAAAAAGCGGTCCATTTCATTGGAACAAACTACCAAAGACCAGGTAAAACACCCACGAACAACTATTTATTTTTTCGCTTACTTTACAAAGTACCTAAGTCTATATAATTCTTGTACACTTTCTTCAACAGAGCGTAATATGGAAGACGGTGGACGATAGCAGCGTATCGTCGATGCAATCTCTGGATGGCGATGGTGACGGACGGCTGTTCACGATGCAACGCGACACAAGCCTCGACAGGTTTGTGAATTTATTTATCCCAGGACCCAGCTTAAAACATTTCTTTTTCCGTTTAGCTAGGAAATACATTTCGCAGGAAGCTAAAAGCATGGAGCACTGATTTGTGATTAACCGTAGTTAGCTTAACAATAGAAAAGGATATTCAAAATAAAATTGAAGCTTTATTTGTCATTCTATTTTCCCAAAATTATTTTTCAAATTGGGAAAGGAGAGGTAGAAGCACAAAGTTGGAAAATCTTATTTAAAAATAGACCTGACATCAACGTAACGTTAATTTACCTAGTCGTATTTTACAGTCGATTGTCTGGCGGCTCAGCTCAAAGTGAGATTTTACCGACGGAGAAAAAGAAAAAGAAGAGTATCTTCGGTAAACTGAAGAAATTGACCAAATCTCGTTCCATTGACGACCAGGCTGATCCCGAAATAGTGGAGTTCAAACCTATAGGAACTGTCTCACAGGTGGGAGATCTTCTCTAAAAAATTAAAACATTTTAATTGGACGTAATGCTAACAGTAACTTGCTTCCAGGGCTCGGATTCAGATATGAGTGCAGCTGGAAGCAAACGAGATTTGAGAGGCCGACTATCGGATATGTTCAGCAGAAAAGGACAACTGTCACGCGGAAATAGGTCAGTCATCGTATTCTCACTGGTCTACATCAGAGGAGATTTTTAACCACATTCAAAATATTATTATGGCTAAGACCATCACTAAAGACCGCCAAACTTAATGCAAGAAAAGAGTTCAGCTTCTAATCTCACACCCAAGAAACATTTTTTGCCTGATTCGTTAACGCCACAACTCTCCATAGAGTGCGGTCTTTATACAACACACCCTGGACCTGGACACCCTGAAACCTGCGTATTGGCGAAAGGAATAGCTTTTTCTTCGTGTGTTTCAGCAAGGAAATCGATGACACCGGCCCCGAGCGACCAGCCAGCGCGCTGGGAGTGGCCACGAGGCCCATGCTGCGGAACGCCAGCTCCAACACTCTACAACGCGCCTCTCCCGCCAAGCCGGTGCGTCCACAGCGTCACGCGGCTACCATCGCCAACACACTCGACTGACCATCCCTGCACTTACTGTGCATTGTAACGGTCACGAATGGTCAGTTAACTGTCTTGGCGTTTGTACGAGTGACAACCCGTTTTATTATTTATTGTGGAACACTACAAGATAGCTTTTATTATAATATAAATTATAACCTGACCATAATTCAGAACCAGATTCCAAAAAAGACAGAATAGAATAATAAACGCAATATTTTATTTTATAAATATATCATCAGATTATAATGACCTCCGGCGGGAACCCTCTTATTTAAAACTGACAGATATTTTAAAAATGCGTCAAATTGGAAATCTGGCATTCTAGATTGCAGGGAAAATAATGAAGCATATTTTATTTATAGATTGACTCGCAGAGCTTGCGGGGATCAAGCGCGACGCCCGCCGCGAAGAGGAAAGGGAAATAACTGATACTATTCATGTTTCGCATCACTATTCTGTATTTATCCTTCCTCCTTAAACTTTTCCATAGCTTGTAATATCACAATACATATCAGTATACATTGCATATCTATCGACAACACGTCTTATACATTTTACAATATACATACATGAATCAAGTCTGTTCGTTTCTTAAATGCTTTTACAAAATGCAAGCATGTTAAACTTAACCTTACGGGATACGGGAATGAGATGTATTCCGCTGTGGGTAGTTATGCAATATATAGCGTCACGATATATACGTATTATATATCAGTGACCGCTCAACTATTTCCTACTTCATAAGTCCGTAGTGCGCATTGCAAGGATCCCTTCCTTCCATGTTTTCAGGTAGGGAAGTTTAGCAAAGTTTGTAGTTATGTACTTGTAATTTTATAATAAAAACGTCGGTTGCAACTTTAAATCGTTTCATTTTAAATACAGAAATAAAGAGAGTATTTTTAGATACCTATTCAATTTCAACCATTTTTACAACAGGCATGAAAATAATGCGGCTGCTATAAAACCGAATAACGAGACTAAATAAAGATGAATCAAACCTCGACGGCGAGGTAGGTTAGTCGTGGGAGCGCTTCACTGGCGCGGCTAACTCTGGTCCATGAGGTTGCAGTCGGCGGCGGCGCCTCCCGACGAGTCCTTCAGGATGGACTCGAAGATGGGCTGCAGGTCCGGGAACGACTTGATCTGCGTCACGAACTCCATCAGGTGGGGGTTCTTGTCTGGACAGAGGAAAATATCACTTGCATGATTCTAATCCTTCATTCACGCGTCAGATTCACGTAATACATATTTATAGAGATATCCACCTACTTCGTCTAACGACGAGTTGCACCAACTTACGATTATAAACCGATCAACGTTAAATATAGCGCCCGCAGATGTCATTCCACACAAACTTGTCCAATTGTACATTACTGCAGAAGAAGCCGGGAATGAATGAAGGACCGGATAGTAATGCGGCTTCGTATCACTATCCGGCCTCCCACTCACCCGGCATAGTGATACGAAGCCGGCAAGCACTTTTCACGGCCAGGCATGTATAGTGCTTTTCTCAAACATATGCAATGAAATAAAAAAACCGGACAAGTGCGAGTTCAACTCGCGTGGTGAGGGTTCCATAAAATTTACTTACTTTGAATGCTCAAACTTCTTATAGGTTTTCCTGTAATCTTTAGGCAAGGAACTATTATCCATATTTTTTTCTGTATTTTAAGCCTAGTAGTAGTAGTTCCAGCGATAATCGGGGGGGGATTGTCAATTTTAGTATTTTTTCATAAATTACTTCAAATCTGTTTTTGCTAAAATTACAAAAAATATATACCCCCAAAAGTGGCCCCCTTGTTCAGAATTTATTAATTTACTTTACACGTCCATCTTTGGATCACCAATTTACATATGTTTACCAAATTTCAACTCAATCGGTCCAGTAGTTTCGGAGCAAATCGGCTGTGACAGACGGACAGACAGACGCACGAGTGATCCTATAAGGGAGGTACGCAACTTTAAAAATACACCAATCAAAAAATATAATTTAGCTGTTTAGCCTGTTTACGAAAACAGACGCCATGTCATTACATTAAAATAAAAAAATAAAAAAAATACTACCCGGTCTAGGCCTTCAATTTTGTATGGAATTCCTTTACAGTTCTTGTTCCGCCCGAAACATGATACTTTGAAGCCTGTTGTAATGACGACATTTCATTGTATGTTTGAGAAGATATTTTACCAATAGAGTCCTTACACTTTTATAGAAACAAAAATTGTATGACAACTATGGACCTTAACGCAGTATTTCGCGACCGAAACAGCAATTTACTTGATTTTCCGTACAACGATTAGTACAAATAGCAAATATATTACGTCATACTTTTCTGTCAATTAGTATGAAGCGTTTTGGGCTGCCGCCAGCGGGGTCAATCTTTGTCTCAAATTGTTTAGTATTTATGTTCTTTAATGGTAGGTTCTCCCATAGAAACATTTGTTTCTCTCCACAAAGTGGTTCGAATGGCATCTTAAAAATATGTTAGTCTACACCCCTATATTGTTTATTGACGTACCAGCCTCAGGTATGTGCAGCAGCGCGGCGGCGGCGCGCAGCGCGGAACGCTTGAGCTCGTCCTGTTTCTCGTACTCTTGCTTAACGGAGTTGGCCTTGACCTTCATCGTGCATGTCGCGCGAAGGGGTTCCACTAAGCTCTCCAACCCTGCAAACAAACACTTTAGGTGTCACTTTGGAAAATCATGAATAATGATCGGAAAATAGGGATTGTGACACCAAATAATAGTACATTATTGCCGTAGCCGGGAAGGAAGCAATTGCAAGCTGAGTATTTGTTTAAACGGACGAGCTTGCGAGTCCGTTTAATTATAATATGAAGCCTGCAATTGCCATTCCGGCTGAGGCTAATATAGTGCTTTTCTCAAAAATGGGGGAATAATAAACTTTAAATATCATTGCACAACTTGAAAATATTACTGATTACCCGCCGTTTTTCTTTTTAAACCGAATCGCAAGTGTATTTTTCCACCGAAAATCGCAAACTATTTGAGACACATAGAAAAACGTCGCGTTTGCAACAGAAAAATACGAGTTGAATTGGCTGAATACGACCTGTGCCGTCTTTTATATGCCGTTTTCGACTTTTTAAAAAGTTGGTACTCGACAAATAAAGGAATTTATATGTAACATTCCAGGCGGCCTGCAATGTTTTTTATTTTTTAATTTTGATCTGACCTGAAACTATACACTTTACCTTCCAATATGTAGTGACTTATGTACACTTTGCGGGCCATTTTTGAGAAAAATCTATTATCTCTACTCGATATCTTACTGCAATTCAAGTACGATCTGTTAACCGCACTCGCAGTAGGCCAAGATACAGGCTCAGCCTAGTTTGGTTACTGACAGACAGCCTCGATTCAATGTAATATTTGTTTTTGTGAAATAAACCATTTTGTATTTGTATTTGGAATTTGAACCGTCGGCCATTGTTCGGAAATGTTTCGGCTAACGTTCGGATCGGTCTCGCTTAATACCTTACGTTTAAGTAGACGCATTTGGTCTCTAATAATACCTTAAGCCCTGTTTAGACTGTAAAACCACGGTTTGTGATTAAATAAATGGATTAATTAGACGACCGGTTAGCCTAGTGGGTAGTAACGCTGCCTACAGAGCTGAAGGTTCTGGGTTAGAATCCCGGTAAGGGCAAATATTTGTGTGATGAGCATGAACATTTGTTCCTGAGTCTTGGATGTTTTTTATGTATTTAAGTATTTGTATCTATTAAATATATCGTCGTCTAGTACCCATAACACAAGCCTTATTGAGCTTACTATGGGTCTAGATCGATTTGTGTAAGATTGTCCTCTAATATTTATTTATTTAAAGGGATGCCCCGTCTCTTTCGCACAAGTGCAATACGGAGCTATAAGTTCCGATGTGAGTATGGGGTGGCCAGGTATGGAACGGTGGCCGCAGAGTACAAGAGGTTTTAATTACTGAGTTACATGTTGACATTTTAATAAATGTATATGAAAATATATACTCTTTTTTTATTTCCATATCGTTACGTTGCTAATCAGGGCTCATGAACATAATACAATTGTGACAAATACATTCCTATAACAACTATATTCACGCGCACGCGGGTGGAGCCGCGGGCACGTCTAGTAAAATAAATCTTAGAGGGTTTGTCAAATAAAAAGGCAAATTGGCTTGTAGATTTTTTTGAAGCTTTGACTCACCGTAATTACTATACCTAGATATTTTTCTAGCACGAACGACTTATTGTAAGTGATTGACAAAATAAAAACATCGACAGTCCTGTTATCGATAAGTACCACTTCAACGTCATAGAGGTAAATAAATACAAATATATATAGGGTAATACGGTGCGTTAAAAAATTGATAATAATAACAAAACTATCAATTTATTTATATTTTACATACTTCAGAAAACAATTTGCAATACTTTCGTAACTTTCTTTCTTCGTGTCACTGAATTAATTATCACCTACTTTACTTTATAACACACACACACACACACACCGAAATTGTCTTTAAAATCGACGCAGAATGTCACAACATGTAGTTTTTCCCAAACCCATTTTTGGTCCCAAAAAAAAACTGTGTCTCTGTATATGGTTACAGTGTTGGTGCACGCGGCGTCTAGGTAGATAGCCAATATATGTCTGTGGTTGTATGTACGTATTGTCGTTGAAGTAGTATGTACTTATCGATAACAGGATTGTCGATATTTTTATTGTGGCAAGCACTAAACAAATGTTGTTCCTGCTAGAAAAATGTCTAGGTATAGTAATTACTAATGCCACAGACAGTACTGAGATCAACTGCATTCGCGTTACAACGCTCGGTTCCACATACCGCAGGAACTCGAGCACGTCGAGCTGATCCAGCCAGGTACATGGCTCACAGCGTGTAAAGTCAAAAAATTAAAAGGTTCGCCACTATTCGACCTTATTTCAAAGCTGTTAAGGTCCAAAAGCGACGAATCTTTTCATTCCGCGACTTAATAGTCTATGTGGTTAGAAAACTTACTCTGCAGGACTACTGTTGGGCACAGCTGCGCCAGCCGCGCGCACATGAGGTAAGTGAGCATCTTGATATCGTAGTGGTCCCTCAGACCGTCCTCCACGTGTCGCAGGAACTCGAACACGTCGAGGCGGTCCAAGCACGTGCCTAACAGCGTGTACATGCATTCGAACGCAGCCTTGCGAAGGTCCAGACCGTCGTCTACAGAATGCTTGAATGGGCCCATTTCTACTTCACGGATGAGTTCTTTCTGTGAACGAAATACAGTCAGATTAATCCTCATTATCATCTTAGCGTTATCACGGCCGCTGTAAATAAATAAATTCACAGTATAGACTAAATTATTGGCAGATCGATAGATAAGGATTTTTTAAATACAAGATGATGAGCTGGCATATTTTATTCAAACGAACCAATCATGTCGCACATGTTAGGTTCTTGCGTCCGATTCAAGACCGAAACGAGACAACCCAATGCGCCAACTGGCGCGAATTTCCGTTTTAATTCGGACGCTTATACTTTACACGGAAGATCAGCCCAAAAACAATCGCAGTTGTTTCCTTTTATTCGGTCACCGACAGACGATGGCACTGGCGTACCCAGCAGCGGTCTAGTTAAGTACGGGGTTGCCAGAAGAGGTTGTCGGCAAGTGCGGAAAGTAGGTAATAATAGTGGGAATCACCTATCCGCACGCGTGTCATACAACATTTTACAATGCAAATATACATAAAAACATGAAAATATAATTTTCACCTCACTAGCTCGGAAAGACCTTTTTTATTCTTTAAAAACAGATAGCAAAACTGCATTTTATCCACATGTGTGCAAAGAATATTTGAAATCCGAACGTGTACGTGTTCCGAGTGTGTTGAACGTGTGTTAGTATGGATATGGATTATGTTTAAAAAAGTAACTAATTACTTTTTTAAACATACGCCATATCCATACTAATATTATAAATGGGAAAGTGTATGTGTGTGTTTGTTTGTTTGTTTGTTTGTTTGTTTGTTTGTTTGTTTGTTTGTTTGTTTGTTTGTTTGTCCGTCTTTCACGGCAAAACGGGGCGACGAATTGACGTGATTTTTTAAGTGGAGATAGTTGAAGGGATGAAGAGTGACATAGGCTACTTTTTATCTCTTTCTAACCCCCCACTTCCCTAAAATGGGGGGTGGAAGTTTGTATGGAGCATTCCGCAATTTTCCAGGTAGAAAGCTAAAAATTGGTATGCGGACTAAATCTGCACCTAACCCCTTAAAAGAGGGCGTGAAGTTTTATATGGGGGTCCAGATATGTAGAGTCAATATGTAGAATCGATATGTAGAGTCGATATGTAGAGTCGATATGTAGAGTCGATTTGTATAGTCGATATGTAGAGTCGATATGTAGAGTCGATATGTAGAGTCTATGTAGAGTCGATCTAAATATATAAAAGAAGAAACTGGCTGACTGACTGACTGACATCACCGCACAGCCCAAACCGCTGGATCTAGAGATTCCAAATTTGACACGTAGGTTCCTTATAAGGTCTAAGAGTGCACTAAGAAAGGATTTTTCAAAATTCTCCCCTTAATAAGCAGGTGATATGTGGGTCCAAAGTTTGTATGGGGAAACAAAATAAGTAAGACTATTTCATTCGAAACTTCACAGGAGTATTCCTAGCAATAAATGAGTAAATACGTGTTTCAGGTTGCAATTCTATTGGAACATACGGGTCAAACTGATAAGCACCTTTTTGTAGACAGTTAAAATTACTTTTAGTATGCGGGCGAAGCCGCGGGCAAAAGCTAGTAAACACGTAAAGGCCAGTCCAGACAGGACAATTTTCGGCCATCTGATTAAATTGTCTGATCAAAACAGGAGGTGTGGACGCAAAAATTATTATATTGAATTGCATTAAATTAAAAACATATAGTGCAAACAATTTTATTAAATGATTTTACCTTTAAACACTTAAAACTGTAAAAAAACCGTACAAAAATGTGAAACCACAATATCTGATTTGACGTTGCATAATAATTGTGTTATTTGTGTAATTACTAGTTAAAATAAAGGCTGATTATACATATTTCAGTGGTTTTTCTTATGTAGTATTTTCCTCGGTTTAGTGAGGTGAAAAGATTTGTGTTACACACGGGTGCAAGTTATTTTGACGTCTCGTGTGTTGCAACACTCGCTTTGCTCAGGATTCTATTTTTGAACCACTCGCTACGCTCAGGATTCTATTTTCGAACCATAGAATCCATTCGCTAGCTCGTGGTTCAACCCTAGAATCCATTCGCTGGCTCGTGTTTCAATTCCACACTCGCGATTAAAATATAACTTTGCACCCTTGTATAACAATAGTACATTGTTTAACGAGGGGCGTAAGTGGAATATTGCTAACGAGAGTCTATCAGAAGCCCGACGCCGAAGGCGGAGGGCTTTTGATGACTCGAGTTTGCAATATTCTTACGCCCGTGTTATACACAATGTTTTTCATCACATTTGCGAGGAAATAAATAACTACAAAATACAGAAAAATCTAAGTTTCATACAGCCGCAATCAAAAATTGACAACTTCACTTCCAGATCAGTGCTAGTGGAGTTCAATATTTCAACCAATCACAGAGCAGTATTCTTGCGGGGCGGGGCCGGCTTGACCAACTAGATTTTTTTTTCAACCAATCACAGAGCAACCAGATTTGCTTAAGCCAATCAGAGGGTTCTATTATTTTAAAACTAAACTTAACAGCCCGTGGGAGGTAAAACGGCTGTAACTGCTCTGTACGCTCGCAAGTAATAACGCCATTGACGAGCAAGTGTGATGAAAATAACTATATCAAAACTTTTAGACATGCACGCGCGGAGCAGCGGGTCGATCACTCGCGGCTGGGGAGACAAATAGTTTCGGGCCGCAGCTCGCCCACTCCGGCCTACCTTGACTTTGGTCTCGCTGTAGATGGTGGGCAGCACGGCGGGCAGCAGGTCGCGGACGAGCGAGGGCTTGTTGTGCGCGGCCGAGTTGAAGGCCACGAGCGCGACGCGCCGCACGCCCAGCGACGGGTCGCGCAGCGGCAGCAGCAGCTCCGACATGCACGCGCGGAGCAGCGGGTCGATCGCTTGCGGCTGGGGAGACAAATAGTTTCGGGCCGCAGCTCGCCCACTCCGGCCTACCTTGACTTTGGTCTCGCTGTAGATGGTGGGCAGCACGGCGGGCAGCAGGTCGCGGACGAGCGAGGGCTTGTTGTGCGCGGCCGAGTTGAAGGCCACGAGCGCGACGCGCCGCACGCCCAGCGACGGGTCGCGCAGCGGCAGCAGCAGCTCCGACATGCACGCGCGGAGCAGCGGGTCGATCGCTTGCGGCTGGGGAGACAATAGTACATTGTTCAACGAGGGGCGTAAGTGGAATATTGCTAACGAGAGTCTATCAGAAGCCCGACGCCGAAGTTCAATATTTCAACCAATCACAGAGCAGTATTCTTGCGGGGCGGGGCGTCATGACCAACTAGATTTTTTTATTCAACCAATCACACAGCAACCAGATTTGCTTAAGCCAATCAGAGGGTTCTATTATTTTAAAACTAAACTTAACAGCCCGTGGGAGGTAAAACGGCTATAACTGCTCTGCACGCTCGCAAGTAATAACGCCATTGACGAGCAAGTGTGATGAAAATACCCTTGTCACCTAACATTTTTTATCTACTCACATACTATAAACCCGCTAAAATGCGATCAGAAACTGGCAGTAATGACCAGCATTATATAAATAAGATTTATAAAAATAAATTACTTGTCTCTGGCCGTAGGTAATGTTGTACGTATTTTCATTAAGATTCGATATTTGATAAAGTAATAACTTTCAAATTTCGAAGCGTGGCCCAGAGGTCAGAGCAAATCATGACCAACTAGATTTTGTTATGAACATCTAGTTGGTCACGATTTGAAATCTAGTCGGCCATGGCGGTGCAATGTTGGTTATTCTAATGGTTCCCGAACACATCATTGAGGATTTATTATGTGTGTAGATAAAGTAGTATATGCAACAGCAAATAAACGATCTATCTATCTAACTGTACATAATCAGGCCTTAAAAAAATCGTGTGATCCATTTTTTCATTTTTATTATCCTAATTGTAGTTGTCTCCATACAATTTATCCTTTTCAACGCCCTGTCAAAGAGAAAAGTTGTCAACCACACGCCAAATGAACAGGACATTTAGTGCGGAGTTAAACCTTATGTCAATGCAAGAAAGTTGCTATCGCGTTGGGCTCCTTGACGCATACATTAGTCGTTGGCGTTGAAACTGCGGTGCGGATATATGCGTCGTTGGCGTCGAAAATATTAATGATATTTAGGCTAAAGAAAAATTTGTAATCAACACATACTTTGGAATACTTTGTAATTAATTATCCTAAGAACTGTATGGAAAAAGTTTTCTTTGATTTCTGGGTGTTCTAGTACTCTAACCTTAGTTGGTCTCAAAGAGTATTTTAATCCTTGATAGAAATGGAACCGTTTAGCATTAAAAAAAATACTCAAATCTATCGATTTTCTCGCTGACTGTACATTTTTCCAAAGCTCTGTGAGTGTCGATTGTCATCACTTAAAAAGTTAGTAAAGGTCTCCTAAGAGCATTTTCGCGTAGCAGGAAGGATCTAGTAGCTACCCTTATCGCCCCATCTCAACTTTCCACCCTGTATACAATATTATTTATATTACAATTAGGTCGAATGAAAAAAATATTCCTTAAGTCGTCTCGGTTTAGTATGGCGCTATCAGGATTTTAAAAAGTTTAACGCAGCAGGAATTAATGGGTTTTGTATGGATTATTTATTATATTCCGAGGCAGGGAGGAGATTTAACTTTTTAAATTTTGGGAAATAAAATTAGGCACTTCGTGTGTTTGTTTTCAAACAGAATGCGAAGCTTCCCGAGCATGTTTGAGAAAAGGCAAGTAACCTAGTGCGGAGCGTCGCGATTAATCGCGTGAGTAGAGTAGTGTGTGACCAGAGAGACAACATCGCGGCAGCGCAAGGAGCATAGTGTGGCTGAGGTATAATGCGGTTAAGCGACAAGGTCTCCCGATTAAGTGCGTTGATCTTCCATCGACTGACATATAGCTTGTACAGTGGACGTCAATCAGATGTTTACAGTTTTCTGCCTTATTTCAATGGAATAAGGTGCAACAGTGTAAACATATGTTTTACGTCGACTGTGTCCGCATTAAAAGTAAACTACGCAATCGAAGACATCAAAGTTCTTATTCCCTTTTAATAAAGACTTTTTCTCAAACATGCAATGAAATGTCGTCCTTACGTGTGTTATAACAGGCTTCAAAGTATCACGTTTCGGGCGGAACAAATCGAGAGAACTGTAAAGGAATTTCATACAAAATTGAAGGCCTAGGCCGGGAAGTAATTTTTTTAATTTTAATGTTAACATGGCGTCTGTGTTCATCAACAGGCTAAACAGCTGAATTCTATTTTTTTATTTTTTCTAGTAGCAGAATGGTTATCGGACCAAAAATATCCGCGTTAATGCCTATTACACACGAACCTTTATTAAGAATACAAATCTGTATGATTCAGTGTGTTGATGAATAAATTAAAAATATTATCTATACGTAAGTCACCAGAGGCCATAGACAATATTTAAAATCATCTGCATTTATTTTATTCATTATAGAAATTAAGATTATTATTATCAGGTCATGTATAATGGCCCTAATAGGGTCTAATCGAACGCTACACACGCGAAATACGGACGACTCGTAAAAAAAAACATTAAGTATGGAGGAATTGGAGGGAAAATTAATGTACTATTTTGAGTGGAGTATTGTTTTATTTCATTGCATATATTTGAGAAAAGCACTATACATGCCTGGCCGTGAAAAGGGCTTCTTTCCCGGCGTCTGCAGTAATGTACTATTGACGTCTTTGTTTGCGTAGCAATTTTTGATACTGGTTCAAGAACTTACTATTTTACGATATAGATAGTTCAATGAAATCTTACAAAACTTTTGACCACTTACTAGGCTAGAGCGGAAATAGTACATTATTAGGGCGGTAAAAAAGAATGTCTCAGATCGCAGGTATTTGACGCCTGAGCCGAAGGCAAGGGAGATAAATATGCGATCTGAGCCTTTCTTTATTACCGCCCCCGCCCGAAGTGAGTACACAATTTTACGTCTCGCCCTGGCCAGGCAGTGGGATTTCCGCGTAATTGCTACTTTATATCCAGGTGTGACGTAAAAATACGATAACCAAAGCAATGTCTAATAAATACCTGATCAGATATAGTGAATTTGACAGCGGTGACGGCCGTTGTTCTCGTGAGGGGCTCGGGCGACTGGAGGAATTCTTTCAGATGTGGCAGCAAGTCTTTAGGTTCTAACAGACATAATTTTCCTAAGCATTCAGCAACCTGAAAACGAATAAACCCATCAGTAAAGAATATGTACTTTTTGGCATATTAACACAATTTTTATTAAAGGCGTAGTCTTATATACATACTACATTACGAGATCCTTCCTCCGCGCATTGGCAGTGTTTCGATAGCTGTACCCAGATTTCGGGTATGAAAGGTCTGAGTGCCTCTACGCCTTCCGGGGTACACGATTCGCACGAGATAATCTGTAAGAACAACATTTTATCAATTATAATTATAAAATTGAGTAAAATATTCTTCGTGTAGAACTACAAATATTATATTTACATTGTCAATATTCGCTACTGCACAAACCTGAACAGGTATTGTCTTTGCAAGTTAAAAATGTGGATCTCCATTATTGGTTACATAAGGGATAGTTGTTAAAGTGCGGCCGCAGAGTGAGAAAGATTTACAGTAGCCGGTCAAATGAATGAAATTTTTGGCGCTTGGCGAAACAGTGTACAAATCAAGATATACAGATTGGACGAACCTCTCTAAGCGAATGCAATAGTAAATATTGCCGCTTTGGCTGAGCCTCGATCTCCCTCAGTATGAAGGGCAGGAACTCTGGCAGGTTTCCAACGGCGACGGATCCCAGTGCGTAACTGGCAGCCGACTTAACTTCCTCGGATGATGGGGCGAACGAGGCTAGCAGAACCTCCTTTAGATTCGGGATGGAGCTTAGATCTCTGTGGACAATACACGGTGAAATTTAATTCGTGATCAGAAACCAATTTTAATAATTCAGTACTGGATGCCAAACACCAATGATGTAATATAAACATTATGTCTGTCTGTCTGTCCGTCTTCGACTTAGGTCAGTATCTTATAGCTTAGCTCATATAATGAATTTAAAAGGAAAACTATCACAGTTAAGTAGGCATAACTAGTTAACGAGTAGTAGACATAACTAGTTAACTGGTAAGAAATGCACTTAATTTCGGGTGCATATACATTGTCATTGGAATTTGAACCTTTTACCGTGGACGGTAGAGTTGCTTTTTCAATTATTTTACATAAATAACCTGTTGCTGCTAAAAGTTTGCGATCTGCGGTTCGATTAGTTTATGTAATATCTAATATTTACAATTATTTACGAGGGTAAATAATAATAAAAACCCCAAAAGCCCCTTTTATGTCCGCATTCTGTGACAGACGGGCAACTACGGAACCCTACCCAGCGCGTGGCCCGACACGCACTTGGCCGCTTTTTTAAATTACATCATTGCCAAACACGATTAACTCGTAGTTACCTAAAACAAATGTTCTCTTTTTCTGTATAAAACTGAATTAGGAATTACGTTTTAATTAAAAATCATTAATCATAATTCATAATCATTACTTTATTTGTCGAAAAGCAGGCGATGTTAAAAACAGGTGTTACAGGCATTGCCTTACTTAAAGTACTCCACTTTTTGCCTACTCACTTTTTTTATAAGACATACAAATATCTGGCTTATTTCCGCGTTTTAAGTCTGAAGTAGAAACAGAGGTTTTAGATATAGTCCAAGCAATGAACTGACGTGTATGGAAAAAATGACAAAAGTAATAATTTATAATTCTAATAGCATATTTCTTTTTTATGTAACGGATATGTTTTCAATTAAATAGTTACCTAAAAGCAAAATTCGACAAAAAATCTGACATCAAAAAAATATAACTTAATTAGCTCCTGAAAAGTTGGAATAAATAATAAATGTTTTAATCTTTATTTTGGTTATTAGCGACTGAACATGACCATAATAGGCAGTAATTTTGCGGATTCTTTATTAACTAATTTGACCATAAAATACGATGCCATTCGAACCAGTTTTTGAAGAGGAACAAATGTTTGTATGGGAGTAACTACAATTAAAGAACATAAATACCAAAAAATTGAGTTAAAGACGGACCTCGCTGTTTCATACTAATTGACACTGAAGTATGATGTCACAGTTTGATATGTGTACTAATCGTTGTATGGAAATACTGCGTTTAGGTCCATAGTTGATTACTGAACTTATATGAATGATTTTAATGAACCACAATGGTCTGATGGTCTTTATGCTTTAATGTCTGTTGGTACTCTATGTGTACCCCATATATATTGTTTGTGTTCCAAATATAAAAAAAAACAGTTTTTTTTCTATAAAAGCGTAAGGATTCTATTGGTAGCTTTATATTTATTTTTGGAAAATAAAAAAATGCATATTTTTTCTAAACTTTCAAGGTCATATCTTTTTTGATTTTAGTTAAATTTCGTAATTTATACTTTATTACTATTCCCGCTGGTGGCAAGCCTGTCACACATTACGTAGACCACTTGGGTTGCGGGCTATGGAGACACTCACAGGTGGCGGCCGATCTCGACGACGGCGAGCAGCGCGAACATGTGGTGCGCGTCGGAGGGCGGCTGTGTGGCGTCGCGCAGGAACCCGCGCACCACGTCGATGGCGTCGGACCCTCCCTCCGTCAGCACTGCTAGTAGCAAGCCTGTCACACATTACGTAGACCACTTGGGTTGCGGGCTATGGAGACACTCACAGGTGGCGGCCGATCTCGACGACGGCGAGCAGCGCGAACATGTGGTGCGCGTCGGAGGGCGGCTGTGTGGCGTCGCGCAGGAACCCGCGCACCACGTCGATGGCGTCGGACCCTCCCTCCGTCAGCACTGCTAGTAGCAAGCCTGTCACACATTACGTAGACCACTTGGGTTGCGGGCTATGGAGACACTCACAGGTGGCGGCCGATCTCGACGACGGCGAGCAGCGCGAACATGTGGTGCGCGTCGGAGGGCGGCTGTGTGGCGTCGCGCAGGAACCCGCGCACCACGTCGATGGCGTCCGACCCTCCCTCCGTCAGCACCGCTAGTAGCAAGCCTGTCACACATTACATAGACCACGTCGATTGCGGGCTATGGAGACACTCACAGGTGGCGGCCGATCTCGGCGACGGCGAGCAGCGCGAACATGTGGTGCGCGTCGGAGGGCGGCTGTGTGGCGTCGCGCAGGAACCCGCGCACCACGTCGATGGCGTCCGACCCTCCCTCCGTCAGCACCGCTAGTAGCAAGCCTGTCACACATTACATAGACCACGTCGATTGCGGGCTATGGAGACACTCACAGGTGGCGGCCGATCTCGGCGACGGCGAGCAGCGCGAACATGTGGTGCGCGTCGGAGGGCGGCTGTGTGGCGTCGCGCAGGAACCCGCGCACCACGTCGATGGCGTCCGACCCTCCCTCCGTCAGCACCGCTAGTAGCAAGCCTGTCACACATTACATAGACCACGTCGATTGCGGGCTATGGAGACACTCACAGGTGGCGGCCGATCTCGGCGACGGCGAGCAGCGCGAACATGTGGTGCGCGTCGGAGGGCGGCTGTGTGGCGTCGCGCAGGAACCCGCGCACCACGTCGATGGCGTCCGACCCTCCCTCCGTCAGCACCGCTAGTAGCAAGCCTGTCACACATTACATAGACCACGTCGATTGCGGGCTATGGAGACACTCACAGGTGGCGGCCGATCTCGGCGACGGCGAGCAGCGCGAACATGTGGTGCGCGTCGGAGGGCGGCTGTGTGGCGTCGCGCAGGAACCCGCGCACCACGTCGATGGCGTCCGACCCTCCCTCCGTCAGCACCGCTAGTAGCAAGCCTGTCACACATTACATAGACCACGTCGATTGCGGGCTATGGAGACACTCACAGGTGGCGGCCGATCTCGGCGACGGCGAGCAGCGCGAACATGTGGTGCGCGTCGGAGGGCGGCTGTGTGGCGTCGCGCAGGAACCCGCGCACCACGTCGATGGCGTCCGACCCTCCCTCCGTCAGCACCGCTAGTAGCAAGCCTGTCACACATTACATAGACCACGTCGATTGCGGGCTATGGAGACACTCACAGGTGGCGGCCGATCTCGGCGACGGCGAGCAGCGCGAACATGTGGTGCGCGTCGGAGGGCGGCTGTGTGGCGTCGCGCAGGAACCCGCGCACCACGTCGATGGCGTCCGACCCTCCCTCCGTCAGCACCGCTAGTAGCAAGCCTGTCACACATTACATAGACCACGTCGATTGCGGGCTATGGAGACACTCACAGGTGGCGGCCGATCTCGGCGACGGCGAGCAGCGCGAACATGTGGTGCGCGTCGGAGGGCGGCTGTGTGGCGTCGCGCAGGAACCCGCGCACCACGTCGATGGCGTCCGACCCTCCCTCCGTCAGCACCGCTAGTAGCAAGCCTGTCACACATTACATAGACCACGTCGATTGCGGGCTATGGAGACACTCACAGGTGGCGGCCGATCTCGGCGACGGCGAGCAGCGCGAACATGTGGTGCGCGTCGGAGGGCGGCTGTGTGGCGTCGCGCAGGAACCCGCGCACCACGTCGATGGCGTCCGACCCTCCCTCCGTCAGCACCGCTAGTAGCAAGCCTGTCACACATTACATAGACCACGTCGATTGCGGGCTATGGAGACACTCACAGGTGGCGGCCGATCTCGGCGACGGCGAGCAGCGCGAACATGTGGTGCGCGTCGGAGGGCGGCTGTGTGGCGTCGCGCAGGAACCCGCGCACCACGTCGATGGCGTCCGACCCTCCCTCCGTCAGCACCGCTAGTAGCAAGCCTGTCACACATTACATAGACCACGTCGATTGCGGGCTATGGAGACACTCACAGGTGGCGGCCGATCTCGGCGACGGCGAGCAGCGCGAACATGTGGTGCGCGTCGGAGGGCGGCTGTGTGGCGTCGCGCAGGAACCCGCGCACCACGTCGATGGCGTCCGACCCTCCCTCCGTCAGCACCGCTAGTAGCAAGCCTGTCACACATTACATAGACCACGTCGATTGCGGGCTATGGAGACACTCACAGGTGGCGGCCGATCTCGGCGACGGCGAGCAGCGCGAACATGTGGTGCGCGTCGGAGGGCGGCTGTGTGGCGTCGCGCAGGAACCCGCGCACCACGTCGATGGCGTCCGACCCTCCCTCCGTCAGCACCGCTAGTAGCAAGCCTGTCACACATTACATAGACCACGTCGATTGCGGGCTATGGAGACACTCACAGGTGGCGGCCGATCTCGGCGACGGCGAGCAGCGCGAACATGTGGTGCGCGTCGGAGGGCGGCTGTGTGGCGTCGCGCAGGAACCCGCGCACCACGTCGATGGCGTCCGACCCTCCCTCCGTCAGCACCGCTAGTAGCAAGCCTGTCACACATTACATAGACCACGTCGATTGCGGGCTATGGAGACACTCACAGGTGGCGGCCGATCTCGGCGACGGCGAGCAGCGCGAACATGTGGTGCGCGTCGGAGGGCGGCTGTGTGGCGTCGCGCAGGAACCCGCGCACCACGTCGATGGCGTCCGACCCTCCCTCCGTCAGCACCGCTAGTAGCAAGCCTGTCACACATTACATAGACCACGTCGATTGCGGGCTATGGAGACACTCACAGGTGGCGGCCGATCTCGGCGACGGCGAGCAGCGCGAACATGTGGTGCGCGTCGGAGGGCGGCTGTGTGGCGTCGCGCAGGAACCCGCGCACCACGTCGATGGCGTCCGACCCTCCCTCCGTCAGCACCGCTAGTAGCAAGCCTGTCACACATTACATAGACCACGTCGATTGCGGGCTATGGAGACACTCACAGGTGGCGGCCGATCTCGGCGACGGCGAGCAGCGCGAACATGTGGTGCGCGTCGGAGGGCGGCTGTGTGGCGTCGCGCAGGAACCCGCGCACCACGTCGATGGCGTCCGACCCTCCCTCCGTCAGCACCGCTAGTAGCAAGCCTGTCACACATTACATAGACCACGTCGATTGCGGGCTATGGAGACACTCACAGGTGGCGGCCGATCTCGGCGACGGCGAGCAGCGCGAACATGTGGTGCGCGTCGGAGGGCGGCTGTGTGGCGTCGCGCAGGAACCCGCGCACCACGTCGATGGCGTCCGACCCGCCCTCCGTCACCACCGCGGCTACGCACTTCGCCAGCGAGTGGAAGGCCTGCAACAACAATGTGATGTAGTCCATTTTGTCCTACGATTTAGTCCTATGCGTAGGACAAAACGGACAAAAAATCCGTTTTGTCGTACGATCGTAGAACTCAATTTACGTAGGCTAAAACGGATTTTTTTCCGTTTGGTCCTACGATCGTAGAACTTAATTTCCCGTAGGACAAAACGGATTTTTCTTTCCGTTTTGTCCTACGCCTAGGATTAAACGGGTAAGGTTAGTAAGACTACTGGGGCTGATATCTACAGGTACAGTCGAGTTCTGCAATATCTATACAGACAACCTTTCAAAAATATCTATACATGTGTCTTATGTCAGTAATAATAAAGCCTGTGTACAGATATTTTTGAAAGGTTGTCTGTATAGATATTGGAGAACTCGACTGTACAATAGTTCAGTTAACTACCTCTTTTTTCTAATACCGCCTAAATCGGTTTCAGTGAGTTGTGTACGCCGTGACTCGGAACAGGTTAGTATCAGTATGTAGCTAAAGCTCCACGTAGTTACGTGTACAGGCGTGCTGGGAGAGCTAAAGTAATTTTACTCACGTTACAAATGTGAAAGTTTTTAAATTGGTTGTAATTTGACACACATATAGTTTGTTAAGTGGATTACCCCACACGACAACCTTTACCCCAAAATCCTTACGTAAGGATTTTAAATTTTAAGTGGATTAACCTACACGACAACCTTTACCCCAAAATCCTTACGTAAGGATTTTAAATTACAAGTAGAAGTGAAGAGAAGCACGTGGACGAAATTGCAACAAAAAGCTTGGTAGAACACAATGCGGAATAAGAACAAGTGCGAGTAATGAACAATAAAACTTGTTCTAGTAGCAAATCAATACAATGATAGACGTGACTCGGTTCAAACAGTTTTATCTGTAATATTATTAAAGCTCTTACATAAATGCAAATTATATTTACAAGAGTAACATCTTGTACATGGTAGGATAAGTTATAAGACACTAAACTTAAACTTGCTTCTTCTGGAGTCGAGAGTCAATAGGCTACGGTTTCAGTTTATCCCCAAAGTAGAAAAAAATTACGTGCTCTGCCTAAACCATTTGGGAATGCATGTGTGAGCATAATGTATGAAACAATAACATATTATAACAGAACTATCAGTAGAAATCATTGTGTACTTATTACAACTCACATTTGTTTGCCCGTTTAGTTCTACTTTTTCTATCCGTTTAGTCCTACGATTATAACTGAATCGTAGGACTTCTTCGATGGCAGTCCGTTTAGTTCACGCGTAGGACAAAACGGATTTTAATATCCTTTCAGTCCTACGCGTAGGACTAAAGCGTAGGACAAAATGGACTACTTCAAATGTTGGGTTACTTTTGAAGGTCACCAATGGGCTTTTATTAAATACATAGGTAAATATGTTGTTCTGCAAAGTCTCTGTCGACGAGCGGTAAGGCACGCAAATTTCAATCTAGAGGTCTCAGGTTAAAACCCCGGTTCTTATCACTGAGTGTTTACAAAAAAAACGTATGTACGAAATATCATTCGGTATTTTATAGTGACTTTGCGGTGAAGGAAACCATCGTGAGAAAACCGATGTAATGCCAATAAAGTCTAGTTTTCCCTCTGGATTGGAAGGTCAGATGGCAGCCTCTTTCGAAAAACTAGCGCTTACGCCAAATCTTGTGATTAAGTGCCAAAGCGGACCCCGGGCTCCTTTAAGCCCGGTTTTCCTAGGCTAGCGGTGCCGTCATATGACGGCGACGTACACTATCCGAGTTTTTCTAATTAGAACACTTAGAAATAGACGGATAGTTTACGTCGCCGTCATATGACGGCACCGCTAGCCTAGGAAACCAGAGCTTTAGGGCACAACCGGAAAAACGTTAGGAGGATGATGACGATGATGTTGGTCTGGGGGCCAATTTTTAACTTTCGAGCGCTCGAAAATAAAATAAATACGATATAGTGTCCAAATTGCAGGCACTTACTTTCTACCGATAGAATTGAATATGAGTGGTAGATTCCATTTTATATCGCTATTTCAAAATAGCATTTCATAATTTTGGACAGTTTTCAAGTGAAAGAGAGCTCGAAAGTCAAAAATCCGTCCCCTGGTCGTCCAAAGTGAACTAGGGAGAGAATACGCAGGCTACCTTTTATGCCTTGTCGTTAACAAACCTCTCGCGATTATAATAAAAATAGCTTACAATTTACGCATTACATACTGTAAGTTTTTTTTTTAGTTTGAATGGAAAAGTGTATCAAATGTCACGGTAAATTCTTCGAAAAACAAAGAATAATAATCTAGTAAGTATTAAATTGTGTATGATATTGATAATTACAAACGACAAAACTTAAAAGGCAGCCCTCGTACGGCTAAGGATTCAGCCGTCACCTGCTTGATGTGGTGCGCGGTGTTGTGGTCGTGCACGCGGTGCACGGGCGCCACGAGCAGCGCCAGCAGCTCGCGCCGCGAGCAGCCCGCCACGTCCGCCGCCACCAGCGCGCTCAGCACGCCCAGCATCGCCTTCAGCGCGCCGCCTGCGTGCAGAACCACACAGCACTCGGCATCATACACATCTACGACCTTATCTCTTAAACAATAAAGTGCCAGAATGAATCATGTCACATGACAGTGTTGGGCGAGAGCGCGGCCGGGCAGCGCAGGCACGCGCCGCGCACCAGCGTCAGCGCCGTCTGCGCGCAGTGCAGGTCCGCCTCGCACACTAGCGGCGGCACCTCCATTACAAGCAGTAACCATGGTAACTATCGACAGACAGTAGTCACCCAGCTAACCTTGCAGCAGCGGCGACTTGGCGAGCGCGAGGATGTTGGGCGTGAGCGCGGCGCGCACGTCCGCCGTGAGCGCGGCCGGGCAGCGCAGACACGCGCCGCGCACCAGCGTCAGCGCCGTCTGCGCGCAGTGCAGGTCCGCCTCGCACACTAGCGGCGGCACCTCCATTACAAGCAGTAACCATGGTAACTATCGACAGACAGTAGTCACCCAGCTAACCTTGCAGCAGCGGCGACTTGGCGAGCGCGAGGATGTTGGGCGTGAGCGCGGCGCGCACGTCCGCCGTGAGCGCGGCCGGGCAGCGCAGACACGCGCCGCGCACCAGCGTCAGCGCCGTCTGCGCGCAGTGCAGGTCCGCCTCGCACACTAGCGGCGGCACCTCCATTACAAGCAGTAACCATGGTAACTATCGACAGACAGTAGTCACCCAGCTAACCTTGCAGCAGCGGCGACTTGGCGAGCGCGAGGATGTTGGGCGTGAGCGCGGCGCGCACGTCCGCCGTGAGCGCGGCCGGGCAGCGCAGACACGCGCCGCGCACCAGCGTCAGCGCCGTCTGCGCGCAGTGCAGGTCCGCCTCGCACACTAGCGGCGGCACCTCCATTACAAGCAGTAACCATGGTAACTATCGACAGACAGTAGTCACCCAGCTAACCTTGCAGCAGCGGCGACTTGGCGAGCGCGAGGATGTTGGGCGTGAGCGCGGCGCGCACGTCCGCCGTGAGCGCGGCGGGGCAGCGCAGACACGCGCCGCGCACCAGCGTCAGCGCCGTCTGCGCGCAGTGCAGGTCCGCCTCGCACACTAGCGGCGGCACCTCCATTACAAGCAGTAACCATGGTAACTATCGACAGACAGTAGTCACCCAGCTAACCTTGCAGCAGCGGCGACTTGGCGAGCGCGAGGATGTTGGGCGTGAGCGCGGCGCGCACGTCCGCCGTGAGCGCGGCCGGGCAGCGCAGACACGCGCCGCGCACCAGCGTCAGCGCCGTCTGCGCGCAGTGCAGGTCCGCCTCGCACACTAGCGGCGGCACCTCCATTACAAGCAGTAACCATGGTAACTATCGACAGACAGTAGTCACCCAGCTAACCTTGCAGCAGCGGCGACTTGGCGAGCGCGAGGATGTTGGGCGTGAGCGCGGCGCGCACGTCCGCCGTGAGCGCGGCCGGGCAGCGCAGACACGCGCCGCGCACCAGCGTCAGCGCCGTCTGCGCGCAGTGCAGGTCCGCCTCGCACACTAGCGGCGGCACCTCCATTACAAGCAGTAACCATGGTAACTATCGACAGACAGTAGTCACCCAGCTAACCTTGCAGCAGCGGCGACTTGGCGAGCGCGAGGATGTTGGGCGTGAGCGCGGCGCGCACGTCCGCCGTGAGCGCGGCCGGGCAGCGCAGACACGCGCCGCGCACCAGCGTCAGCGCCGTCTGCGCGCAGTGCAGGTCCGCCTCGCACACTAGCGGCGGCACCTCCATTACAAGCAGTAACCATGGTAACTATCGACAGACAGTAGTCACCCAGCTAACCTTGCAGCAGCGGCGACTTGGCGAGCGCGAGGATGTTGGGCGTGAGCGCGGCGCGCACGTCCGCCGTGAGCGCGGCCGGGCAGCGCAGACACGCGCCGCGCACCAGCGTCAGCGCCGTCTGCGCGCAGTGCAGGTCCGCCTCGCACACTAGCGGCGGCACCTCCATTACAAGCAGTAACCATGGTAACTATCGACAGACAGTAGTCACCCAGCTAACCTTGCAGCAGCGGCGACTTGGCGAGCGCGAGGATGTTGGGCGTGAGCGCGGCGCGCACGTCCGCCGTGAGCGCGGCCGGGCAGCGCAGACACGCGCCGCGCACCAGCGTCAGCGCCGTCTGCGCGCAGTGCAGGTCCGCCTCGCACACTAGCGGCGGCACCTCCATTACAAGCAGTAACCATGGTAACTATCGACAGACAGTAGTCACCCAGCTAACCTTGCAGCAGCGGCGACTTGGCGAGCGCGAGGATGTTGGGCGTGAGCGCGGCGCGCACGTCCGCCGTGAGCGCGGCGGGGCAGCGCAGACACGCGCCGCGCACCAGCGTCAGCGCCGTCTGCGCGCAGTGCAGGTCCGCCTCGCACACTAGCGGCGGCACCTCCATTAGCACCTGACAACAAATATGACTCTCACAGGAGTTACTCGGACTTCGGTATTGAAAACGGAAGATGGTATTGAAATGGGAATTATTTGGGTTAGGGCTCATAACGTCCCACTCGCAGAATGTCCCTTTTGCGAAATGTCCCTTTCCCAAATGTCCCTTACGCAAAACGACCCTTCTGCAAAAGGTCCCGTTCGCAAAACGTCCCTTCACATAAATAAAGTCCTGTTCGCAAAACGTCCCTTTCGCAAAACGTTCCCTCACATAAATAAAGTCCTGTTCGCAAGATGACCCGTTCGCAACACGCCCTTTCGAAAAATGACCCGTTCGCAAATCGTCCCTTTCGCAAAATGATTTATATTATTGGCCATCTCTTATCCCATGAGAAGACTCCTAGTCTCTACTTAAACAAGCTTTTCCAAACGGGACATTTCGCAGACGGTACCTTTTGCGAAAGGGGCGTTATGCAGTAGGGACTTTCAGCGAAAGGCGCTTTCTCAGAAGGGACGTTTTGCGAAAGGGGTGGATCTTTTGAGGAATTATTAAATCCAAGCTCGGATTAGAGTTCTTAGAGGCCTCTCGGATCCTCAGATATCGATTTTGAACGAAATCGGACTGTATTTAAAGATTTACAAGATGGCGGCTACTTTTTGAAAATCCAACCTCGGATTCGTATAAAGAGGCCCCTCGGCCCCTAAGTTATCAATTTTGAACGAAATCGGAGGGTATTTAAAGATTTTCAAGATGGCGGACGTTTTTTTTTTAAAGCCAAGAAAGCAGCCACTTTTTTAAAATCCAACCTCGGATTAGAGTATTAAAAAGCCCTTAGATAACGATTTTGAAAACGAAAAAAAAATGGTCGCAGTTTCTAAACTTATATTTCTATATAAAGATCTAAGTGAGTGAGTGTTTATAAAATAACTACAATCTACATACCTACTTATGAAATGCATGAAAATTAAACAAGTAATGGTAAATAAATTAATATCTCTCCAAACATATTTTTGGGGCATTTCTCCGAGCGTTTCGAACGCTGTGATTTCGGTGGTCGCATTATTGACAATGTCCTTAGGTTTTTGTGGTCTATTTAGAAAACAATGATAGCACTTCCCGCGCCTTCTCCACAAAAGCTCAAAAAATCGTCTTCTATTAAAATCGTATTCAATAATACGACCACCGAAATCACAGCGTTCGAAACGCTCGGAGAAATGCCTTTTGACATCCCTGACTCTTGAGCGGTTACGCTGAGAGGGTGCGTAAATTCTGAAGATGAATGAAGCTTGCCTGCTGGTTGTAGTTCTTTATACTGTGCTAATACAATCACACGTGACGAACTGGGAGACGGACGGCAAGCCGCCACGCGCCGAGCATGTAAAGGCAGCCGGTGTCGGAGCCAAGCGCGGTTCGGCGTTTTACACGCGGGTTACCTGAATCTTGGAGCCAAGTGTATTGCCAACCCTCAGTTTTCTTACAAGAAAACCTGTGTGCTATGTTTTGTATCGAAACAGCAAGCGGCTGTGTGTTTGTGTATGAATTATACAACTCACCTTTCCAAGAAGCTCTATGCTGATATCGTTGCTGTAGTTTTGCACCAGCGTATCAAGTAACACTAGCGTTGACAATTTCAATGCTCTCTGGTTCTTCCTTAAGAATGATCCCAGAATCGGCACAGCCTCAGACTAAAACAAAAGATTCACTGAAATTTCTGTACGACTTTTAATTCTCTAGAATATATATAAAATCATTGTAGGTATTATAATACAATAGCGGCAGGGATAATTAATTCCACAACATACCAAGATAGGCCTCAAGTCGATTCTCAGTGGAGACGAAGCAACTTTCGTTAAGGCCTTAACTGTAGTTAGGCGGGTGATTTCGTTGCGCAGACGTTCTAAGAATATCGGCAAACAGACTGGAAGCTCACTCTAGAACAAAACCAATATATTCTTAAATTATTAGAGTTTGGACAGCCATACGCGCTTTTACAGTCACCCTAAACATCAAAATTTCGGAGACCTACGAGTACCATCTCTATCGCGCAAACAGTGCAAGAGCAATATCGACGTAATTAACGCAACCTTGACGTTCCATTCCAGCACTTCGCCTGGAACACATCATTTGAAACAAAGATCGCTTGTCGATGCAAACGAATTAATGTCTTATTTACCTGTAAATAATCACCGAAATGGCACAGCAGCTGCCCACAGGTGGCTATGGCACGCTCCTTGACCTCCTGGTCCATGTCCGTGGCGCGCAGCCGGACTAGGGTACACTCGTACATGGGCAAGATGAACTGTTGGAGCTCCTCTGGAGGCGGCTCGATGCCAGAGTCTGCGATTTGCTCGGCGTTGTCTAGGAGACATAAAATAAGCTGTTACAAGGTTGTTGCGGTTCTCAAATTTAAACATACATTCTGTTTTTTAGAGTAGTTCCTAATATAATACGGAAAAATATTTCTTAGTGCACCTTTAATACCACACTTTAATACACACAAAATAAATAAAAATCAGACGTTCAAGAATCGTTTGCATTGAACAGAACAAAAAATGCAAAAAGGTAACAAAAATGTGTCCGTTTAAAGATACACTGCCAAATTGAAAGGGCTAAATAATATTTTACATAAAATTTCAAACCACACGCGTTATCAGTTAGATTAAATAAGTTAGAGTAGATTGCTTTTAGTATATTCACAAGTGTTTTGATCTACATCGACGTACTCACCGAGCGGACGCATGACCTTGACGAGGGTCTGCAGCACGCGCAGCGCCTCGGCGGTGACCTTGTAGAAGGGGTCGTGCACGCAGCCGAGCACGGCCGGCATGAGCGCCGCCACGTGCCCGCGCATGGCCGCCGGCGAGTGCCCGCGCACGAGGCACACCACGAACACGAGGGTCTCGATCTTCATCGACGATGCTGTGCCTTTGTCGCTGTCAATATAATACGAAATGTCTTATAGTGGATTGGCTAACACTTAAAGGCTCATAGTAGAAGTCAACAGTAGAAGTAGATGTACAAAAACACAAGACCCAGACTTTTTTAGAATAGATAGTTCATTTTAGATTTTGGTGAATGAGTGCTGCACCGGTAAAAGCGTAAGGTTTCAACTGTTACAAAAATTTGTTCTCACAATGGACGCGCGCGGCGTGCTCGGCGACGCAGCCGGCCGCGGCGGCCAGCAGCTCGCGCAGCAGCGCCAGCGCGCAGCCGCGCGCCACGCCGGTCACCTACACACAGAGTTCGGACTGGACTCACGTGAGCGCCGGGGTGAGCGCGCGGATGACGCACGCGGCGTGCTCGGCGACGCAGCCGGGCGCGGCGGCCAGCAGCTCGCGCAGCAGCGCCAGCGCGCAGCCGCGCGCGCGCACGCTGCGCCCGCGGATCACGCGCAGCGTGCCGCGCGCCACGCCGGTCACCTACACACAGAGTTCGGACTGGACTCACGTGAGCGCCGGGGTGAGCGCGCGGATGACGCACGCGGCGTGCTCGGCGACGCAGCCGGGCGCGGCGGCCAGCAGCTCGCGCAGCAGCGCCAGCGCGCAGCCGCGCGCGCGCACGCTGCGCCCGCGGATCACGCGCAGCGTGCCGCGCGCCACGCCGGTCACCTACACACAGAGTTCGGACTGGACTCACGTGAGCGCCGGGGTGAGCGCGCGGATGACGCACGCGGCGTGCTCGGCGACGCAGCCGGGCGCGGCGGCCAGCAGCTCGCGCAGCAGCGCCAGCGCGCAGCCGCACGCGCGCACGCTGCGCCCGCGGATCACGCGCAGCGTGCCGCGCGCCACGCCGGTCACCTATACACAGAGTTCGGACTGGACTCACGTGAGCGCCGGGGTGAGCGCGCGGATGACGCACGCGGCGTGCTCGGCGACGCAGCCGGGCGCGGCGGCCAGCAGCTCGCGCAGCAGCGCCAGCGCGCAGCCGCACGCGCGCACGCTGCGCCCGCGGATCACGCGCAGCGTGCCGCGCGCCACGCCGGTCACCTACACACAGAGTTCGGACTGGACTCACGTGAGCGCCGGGGTGAGCGCGCGGATGACGCACGCGGCGTGCTCGGCGACGCAGCCGGGCGCGGCGGCCAGCAGCTCGCGCAGCAGCGCCAGCGCGCAGCCGCACGCGCGCACGCTGCGCCCGCGGATCACGCGCAGCGTGCCGCGCGCCACGCCGGTCACCTACACACAGAGTTCGGACTGGACTCACGTGAGCGCCGGGGTGAGCGCGCGGATGACGCGCGCGGCGTGCTCGGCGAGGCAGCCGGGCGCGGCAGCCAGCAGCTCGCGCAGCAGCGCCAGCGCGCAGCCGCGCGCGCGCACGCTGCGCCCGCGGATCACGCGCAGCGCGCCACGCACCACGCCGGTCACCTACGTACAGAAAGCACACGTTCTACCATATCCTAAACGTATTGTCTGGTGTAAAAAAGTCATTGCATAAATCGCCAAAGCACCCCAAGAAGCACGTGTCTCTAGCCGTGAACACAACGAATCCTCGAATCAATAAGGGTCGGTAGCGCGCTTGTGATTCCTCTGGTGTCGCAAACGTCCATGGGCGACGCTGTCTGCTTACAAGCAGACAGGCCATATTCTAGTTTGCTACCGTCCTAGTTTAAAAAAAAAACGAGTCGTACCACATATCAGGCGAGATAGTGAGTTATAGATAAACAATTACCACGATCGTTCTGTCAAGTCACGGGCGAAATGAAAGAGAAGTTGAGAAATATCGTACTGATTCAAAGAGCGATGGCAACCTACGGGGGCGAGTAGAGCGGAATCGCCGAGTTTGCCTTTTAGTAGCAGTATAATTATGATTGCTAGTTGCGACCTTCCATAGGGTAGAGGCACGCTGCCAATGTGAACAAGGAGCCATTCCGCTGTGCCCACAGAACACTAAATACTATAGAAGGGGTATCAAGCGCGGTTTCTATCGGAACAGTGTCGCCACTCCAGGTCGCTTACAACTTTGCGAGCGACTGCACGGCGATCAGGTGACGTTGGCGCGAAACCCACATCGCCACATCTAGTATTTGGTGTTCTGTGGCTGTGCCGCAGCCATGCTAAAGCTGAGTAAGCGTACCCTCTGCAGCAGCAGCGCCTGCGGCGAGTTGTCGGCCGGCGTGACGGACATGAGCATCGGGGGCGGCGGCCGCGTGGCGCGCAGCAACGCCGTGTAAGCGCTCAGGATGTCGCACTTCACGTTCTCTTCGCGTTCTATTTCAATAAAATACGACTATTTAGAATCAACCAAACTGGTGCGGGTGAAGAAACAAAAGTATAATAATAAATAAAAACCCCCTCTGAATGCTAACTACTCTTGTCGTACTTACCTTTAAACCTAGCTATCAAAGCAGGCGAGACAGTCTGATACATCTCAGCGAGTAATTCGTGTCGAGTAGAAATAACCGATTCCAGACACTTAGCTGCCGCGCGCCGCACCTGAAAATATCAAACCATTGAGTGTCCCATTTGCCATTTGTTTTGTCAATTCGCACTTGACTCGCAACGCAAATTAGGTCAAATAAGACTAAACTGGAATATTAACGGCTAAGGTTGGGTTGGGTTAGGAAGTCTGTTTTGAAAAAATGACACCTCGCCGAGTTTATTACGCCGGTTCTTCTCGAGGCAGAGGTTTACTTTCCGAACCGGTGGTAGTTTATCGACATTCATAGGTGCATGTAATATGCCTAAATTGAAGAATTTTACACACTTGAATAATACACTTTGACTTTGACTTTGAAGAAGAAAAATTCCCCCTCGAGAATGCCCGTCTTGTCGGGGCGGGGGGCATAGTAACCGTGGACACGGTGCCTGTTTGAGCTGCCGGCTGGCCCGAGGAGGGCGCTCCTAGCGGGAGTCGGACTCGGGCTCCGCGTCGGGCGCGGCCGTCTCGTCCTCCATCTCCTCGTCTTCGCTGCCCCCGCCCTCTTGTGTCTGACGTCACTTACCTTCCAGGACATGTCATCGTCGTCGGAGTACTCCTCGGAGTCGGACTCGGGCTCCGCGTCGGGCGCGGCCGTCTCGTCCTCCATCTCCTCGTCTTCGCTGCCCCCGCCCTCTTGTGTCTGACGTCACTTACCTTCCAGGACATGTCATCGTCGTCGGAGTACTCCTCGGAGTCGGACTCGGGCTCCGCGTTGGGCGCGGCCGTCTCGTCCTCCATCTCCTCGTCTTCGCTGCCCCCGCTCTCTTGTGTCTGACGTCACTTACCTTCCAGGACATGTCGTCGTCATCGGAGTACTCCTCGGAGTCGGACTCGGGCTCCGCGTCGGGCGCGGCCGTCTCGTCCTCCATCTCTTCGTCTTCGCTGCCCCCGCTCTCTTGTGTCTGACGTCACTTACCTTCCAGGACATGTCGTCGTCATCGGAGTACTCCTCGGAGTCGGACTCGGGCTCCGCGTTGGGCGCGGCCGTCTCGTCCTCCATCTCCTCGTCTTCGCTGCCCCCGCTCTCTTGTGTCTGACGTCACTTACCTTCCAGGACATGTCGTCGTCATCGGAGTACTCCTCGGAGTCGGACTCGGGCTCCGCGTTGGGCGCGGCCGTCTCGTCCTCCATCTCCTCGTCTTCGCTGCCCCCGCTCTCTTGTGTCTGACGTCACTTACCTTCCAGGACATGTCGTCGTCATCGGAGTACTCCTCGGAGTCGGACTCGGGCTCCGCGTCGGGCGCGGCCGTCTCGTCCTCCATCTCCTCGTCTTCGCTGCCCCCGCTCTCTTGTGTCTGACGTCACTTACCTTCCAGGACATGTCGTCGTCATCGGAGTACTCCTCGGAGTCGGACTCGGGCTCCGCGTCGGGCGCGGCCGTCTCGTCCTCCATCTCCTCGTCTTCGCCGCCCCCGCCGACCTCCTCATCTTCGTAGTTGTAGTTCGGATCGTACGTGATCATCTTGAGGCAGAGTTCAATTATCTGTGAACAAATTGATATTTTTTGTTGTAAGCATCTCCTATTATTGGAAATTGTGTAAAAACTGAGCGACAGTCTCATATTCCTTTTTTATCGGTATTTAGGTATATAAGAATCAATCCTCTTTTGTCAAATCTTAATCAATGCTTTAATTGTGTACATCAAAATATGACAATTGATATTGTTTATAAGGTACAGCACCAATTCGCGGAAGCGGCCATCCGCTTGTCGACATTAAAAAAATTACGTAAGACTCCGCTACTAATAGGCGGCACGCCCGATATGTGCGTAGCGCGCCGCGTTTGAGAACACTCGACTGGACTGCCACTAATAGCAAAAATATAATTCTATTTAGTCGGTCAGTTAGATTATCAAAAAATATTGGACACTTTTAGCATAACGTGTCGTCTTGCGGAAGTTTAACGGGCTATATCTTCAGTTTTTTTTGTTTGATTGACAAAATAAAAAACATGTGTCCTATATTTTTAGATTTGTAACTAACGGTTTTTTTTTTTAGGAAAGTAGCCAATTAGGGCTTTCGATATCAGACCAATCAACGTTAAATATGGCGCCGGCAGCTGTCATCCCATACGAATTTGTCAAGCTTTCCATACAATCAGATTTTAACTATCATCGCCTAATGACACACGCTTCGGTGCAACCCACCCTTAATACGAGAGTTTCACTACTTACGGTCGGGATATGAGGCTGCACTTCCTTAGGGCACTTGAGCACAAACGCCTCGAGCGCCTGCAGGCAGTGCTCACGCAGCTCCTCGTCAGCGTCGTTGGAATGCTCCAATACCTGCGGCGCCACGCGCCATAGCTGCTCTCCGAAGCGATGTCCGGCTTGACGACTAAAATTATTACATTATATAAACTACGGCAAGTTTTAAAGTTTTCCTGACGCATACCTATACTAACATAATCTTTAAACAACTAATTACTGATTAGCAGGGGTAGGACAAAAAGTGCGGATGACGTCAAACCACTTATAGGATGATTTCAAATAGTATTTTTGATGTTCATAAACAATTATCACTTAGCATTTATCAACCTCTTTATTAAACGATATCGCCACTTGAAATTAGTAAACTAAGCACGTTTTTGACTGACACATTGTCAATCAGATAAACAATAAATTGACTTCGTTATTGTTTAGCTATTGTATCTTCATGATTGTATTTAGCTAAAATGTATATTTACTAATATATAAAAAAACGCTGTAAAATGTCATATTTAACTTTGATAGGTCTGTAATCGTAAGTAGGTGCAACCCGCCCTAATACTACTTCGTTACGACATGTCACACGTTACGGAAGTTTAAATACATACATCATCCTGTGTGCAAGATTACGTCATGTTTACGTCATCCGCACTTTTTATCCGACCCCTGCTGATTAGGATTACAGATCTGGGGGCGTGGTAGTGCCCCCGCCAAGACAAGCCAAACGAAGCGCAAGGGCAGGCACTAGCTACCTGTTCCCGAAGCGATTCGTCGTTTTTCGAACCCTAATAACGTGTGTTTGGATTATACAAGATAAACAAAATTCTCGGGATATAATGTCAATAGTGGACTTATTGAACATATAAAGTGTCAATTGCATAGCTCTTATACTTTAGATTTTATTGATACCTAAAAAAACGCCGATACCGTCACTCACTCACGTTGATCATCAAAACCCTAAGAGTACTTCTTGAAGTCCTAGAATGCTGAAATTCGGTATGTAAGCTAGTATTAGTACACAAACAACAACAAAAATCCTAAATATTTGAACTATTTGAAAAATTTATATAGGGACTCCTTGTTATAAATAATAAAATACATATTTCAGGATTTTTTGTAAATCACCCCCCACCCTTTAAATTAGGGGATGGATTTTTGTACGGGTATTCCCATACAGTTCTTTAGAAATTACCTTACAAAAAGTAATGAGATCCCACTAAAAACATTACATGTAAATTGATTGCCGAGACTCCCTAGCTCATATAGCTTTCAGCATTAAAAAGATATCAGATCGCAAGTAGCGCCAAGCTTTCTACTCCACATGGCTTAACTCTACCAGCCACGCTCAAATTCTATAACTTGGCTAAAAAGTATAGACCCGTCGCTTATTAATATCATCATCAATTAATACCGTATGCATGCACGAGGGGTGCCCCTTGAAATCCCGACAAACTTTTCATCGAATTTCATTTCATCGAAAACGATTCATAGAATATTCAGTATCAATAATATCTCTTGGAGTATTATGCCTTCATCGACTATTCATTACATATTAAAACAATTATTAGAAAACGGTACAAGGATTTTTAAATAATTAAAAATACATTTAATAAACTATTTAAAAGACAGAACAACAAAATATCAATGTTTATTATACAACGTATTATTATACAACTACTTCATTTCATAGTTTCATACTAGATTACATATTTTAAGAAAAAAAGAAAACAAACTCGAGCAAGATAGAAAAACATACTTAAGTACAAGTTATGGGCATAGTAAAAGTTGCCTACATGATACGTAAAATCTGTATCTTCACCAGTCTCATAGTAAGATTCGTCCTTTTTGCTCTGAGATTCACAGTCAGATGCGTCCTGTTTCCTTACGCTGACAGAGTGGGTTAGGTTAGGTTAGAACTGCGACCATAACGGCGCGCGAGCCGAGCGAGCGAAGCGAGCGTGCCGCGGCAACGGCCGGCGAAGCGCCAGAACCGAACTGAACCAATATAAATAATTTCCTACCAGAAAACTAGGTCAAAAAATGCTAGTCGTTAACAAACAAAATAAAAAAATAATTACCTGTTAATTATCTGTGCGAAATGAAAATGGCAGCCTTACACACTTGGCACATTATTCCGCATATAATTCATTGAAGTTGTAGAATGAAGAATAATGATATGATTTTCTACCATGTAAAACTTACAACAAACAAATAAATATGGAATAATAAAATATGACATAAAGATCTGCGAAATAAAGTATATATTAAATAATATTTCTACCAAATAAAAATCGGTGTATCACAAATACACCATTTAAATGTTCGAAGTAATTAATATTCGATCAAATGAAAAAATGCGAAACGTTGACTTTGAACTGAAATTCGATTAAAAGTTTGTCGAGATTTCAAGGGTAAACCATGCACGAGTCTATGCGGCCACCGGGATGTGCCCAACAAAGCTATACTTTTTAGCCAAGATGAAGAATGCTTCGCTTATGCGCATGCCTTGCTAAAGTACGGAATTGTGTTATGGGGCAATAGTTCCGAATGTACACATCCTTAGGATTTTAGTAAATGTAGGCCCTGTGGAAAGCTGTTAAAAATATTTCTCAGATCAAAACATCCTGACTTTGCCATCAATATACATCATGGAAGCATGTATTTTTGTAATAGTAGATTGTACGACAAGGGGCTAAAATAAGCCATATCCACGAGATGGTTATTTTCCCGAGCGAATTGAGGGAAAATTGTTCGAGGGCTAATATGGCTTTTAGACCAGAGTTATACATTCTACTTTTCACTTTGACTGCGAGAAAATAGTAAAAACAAAGACAATCCATCCGCAATCAATAATAAATTCCACGGCGAAAAAAAATTTCAATTTGGCGGCATGTTTTTTTAATAAACTGCTTTGACACAGATACAAAATATTGACACCACGAATAAACGCCTCTGACCGTCTACAGGCGCATCCTTAACGGCCAGAGGCGTTTTTATGTTTTAAAAATAATAAATATGTATACATTATTTTCCCTAGGGGCTAAACACAGATTACAGAAAAGGGTTAAATGTACTACTTTAGCCCAGCATGCTAAGTCAAATATGACACACTTTTCGAGCAGAAGAAGACCACAGAAACTAAGACCCTGCAACAAATTGTGTGGGCCACTCGAAACTAAAAATGGTTCACTCTGGCCCTTTTGCGATGTGTGTAAAAAATAACAATAAAGTTAGTTATTTTATTTTTATACATTTTTTGGTATTTTATTCCATTGCTATTGTTTTATTTATTGTAATAAATTGCTAATTTGGAGTTATTTAAAATTTAAAGAATTTGTTTAGTATTGCATTTGACATTTGATTTCAGTGTCGTTATTAGTATCTTTATCTCTATAAAATGCTACTTCCAATCAATATGTAAAGTAACTATTTAGTATGTATATTTTTGCTGTGCCCTAGCAGGGTTCATGTTCTGGACAATAATATTACAAAACACCCCCTGTACAACATGATAAAGCAATCAATTATTTATGGTTTAGTGGGATAGCTGTTTTCCTCAGACATTGTCTGCACGGCTATCACAGGACGGCGCGTGAGCTGTGTCGCGGTGAGATAGACTATCAGTCTCTTTCTAATTAGAACGCTTAGAACGCGACGGATAGTCTCTGTGGCAGCGGCCGTCCTATGATAGCCGTGCAGATTGCCTTTGGCATAGCCCTCCCCCAGAGTCCTCCATTTGCCTCTATTCATTTGGCTTCTCTCCTCCACGTGGCTGCGGTTCTGTCTTTAAATTCATCTTCCCACCTCTTCTTCTGTCTCCCTTTTTTCCTTGTTCAATTTCTTGGTTTTTTAAAATGGTCTAAAGTTAAGTTAGAGTCTTACCACACTGAAGCAATACACTGAATGTGTGTACGGCTGACACTTGACGATGTTGAGGATCCAAGTCCTTCCAGTAGATGATCAATGAGTTTGTTGTACAGGGCCGCATTGCATGACATCACCAAATGCGACAATGCTACTATGCTGCGTTTACGGACAGCCTAGAACCAATGAAAATTAAAAATAAGTATGTGATTAAGCCAGTTACTTAATGAATCACTGAATTTCATAGCATGTAACAACCTGAAGTGTAATTCTGAATTTCGATCAAGGTGATAAATTGGAAAATTATTCGCTACAAGCGGGATTTCAACCCCCGACCTCTGGATTCCGTTCCGTTCCGATCTTCGATCAAAATTTAGAATTTCGATGCGGGTGTTTCTGCTTAGTGAATTTACTGCTAAAGTGTAAGTGTCTGTTAAAAAGGTTAATAAATTAATTACAGATATTTACATGATTTAACATTACATAGGAAGCTGACTAAACTATACACACACAAATGGCCATAACATACAATAACAGCTGGTGGTTTTAATAAACAACTCTTAATAATTGTTCTTTTTACTTGTTTTCTGTAAGCTTTTATTTAACTTGCTTCAATCTTTCTATGTTATGGTACCATAAAGCGAGTCTGATGATGAAGACAAAAGGTGGCCATAGGAACTCCTAAACTACATAGGCAAGATAGACCTGTTGTTGTAGGGCCCATTAGAATCCTCTCAATGTGTAGTTGATGACTGTGAAAGTATAGTCAGCAATAATACCTTGTACATGTACAAGGAATTTTGACAGAAACTTATTTTACCTGACGTGGAGATGCCAGCTGGGGCAGCAAAGAATTCAACAGCATGGGATGGAAAGAAATCAGCAGTCCTCCAAATCTGCTCAAAAGATCTGCCAGAATGTCAAGAGCTTCCAATTGGACTGAAACATCTTCTTGCTGAAAATGAACAAAAATATGTAGCAACCACTTAGGAACTAAAACTTAATAATTGGACTATTGGACAGTCTAATAGTGCATCTCTAAAGGTGCGTACGAATTAGAGCAGCCTCGGGTTGAGGCACGCACGGCTCGCCTATTTTGCTCAAATTCGTACGCGCTCACGCGCTGTGCGCGAGCAGCGCGCGGCGAGCCGGCCAGTGGCGGTCTTTTCAAGGTGCGTGCGTAATAGTTTGTTAGTAACTTTAGACAATTATTGATACAAATACATGAAAATCAATAGGTGTTATGGGTCCCGAAATCAATCAGCTGTAATCGTGTCGACGCCATTTTGAATGTCGGCTCGCCGCGACACGCTGCCTCACTCGCGCATGTTTATGTGGAACTATTTGGCGCGCGAGCAGCTCGCCGCGCGGGGCGAGCATGCCTCAGGCTGAGCCGCTCAAATGTACTACTGTAAAAAAAAACCGGATAAGTGCGAGTCGGACTCGCCCACCAAGGGTTCCGTACAAAACTATAAATGTATAGTTTTCAGATTTTTCCCTATACTTGTAGTATAAGACAATATTACTTGCCTAATTTCATAGTTATAGGTCAACGGAAGGTACCCTATAAATTTTGATTCCCTTGAGTGTTAAAATATACTTTTTTTTAGCGGCATAAACAGCCATATCTTTTTTTTACGTTATCTCTGAAGTTTGATTTTATTAATAGCTTCAAGAGACTGTAGACTTGAATTGACTTGTATATGCACGCATTTCTGAGATAAAGACAGGTGGACAACAAAGTGATCCTATAAGCCTATAAGGGTTCCGTTTTTTCCTTTTGAGGTACGAAACCCTAAAAAGGAAAATAAAGACCCAACTTGGTTTTTTTTTCTATAGAGGAAATTTTTAGCTAACTTATCAAGTTATCATCTCCATGCATTTCTGAGATAAACGGTCTTAACAGACAGGCAGACAGAAGGACAACAAAGCGATCCTATCAGGGTTCAGTTTATGTCCTTTTACTTAACAGTACAGAACCCTAAAAACACTAAGAAACTATCACTGTTGGCTTCTATTTAAGGTGGTGATTTATAACCGTTTCGGTATAATTACCCCTGTGGCATATTAGGGAAACTGATGTTACTGTACCCCCAATTTAAATAACTGCTACTGCAATCTATCTATTTATCCCTTTTGAGATACCAGTACTGTTATCCTCAAAACTGTTCTACGACCCCCACAGGGGTTATTACCCCCAAGTTAGGAACTGATGAGTTAGGGAGACAAAATACAAATGGCATTTTTAGTGTAACAAATATACCTTTTCAATAGCACTGCTTAACCTGCCAGTGATTTTCTTGCATACATTAGCGGCAAGTGTGTTGGAACCAAGAGGCAGCTCAGATATGACGGTCTTGAGACCAATGCTGCTGATGTCTCGCAGCTGCTCAGTGTCCGACAGCATGTTGGCACACAGGGTCTCGACAATACCCTCCACGTGGTACTCTTTTACTTTATTCACAAGCGGCCCAAGACTGTAAAATTATAATACATAAAAATTAAGGAATTTATATAAAAAATGCTAAATGAGTGACAAATTGTCAATATAATTTTACCACAACATAATTATAACAACACACATTTGAGTACTAAGAAAATACAAGTCAACAACAACGCACAGTGCAAGCCTTATAGGTTATTGATTTGAACTCACCATTTGACAGCTAAGTTCTGAACTTCACCGTTTTTGTCTTCAAGCAGACGAAGCAGCATCTTCACAACTTTTCGCTCCGAATCGTCATCCAGCTTTATGCTGTCTTTTTGCAATTCAGTCATCAAATCATTTGTAGCCATAAACCGAAAGTCTTTATCATTAGATGTCATCTGGGAAAGATATAATTCTAATTAAATTGTGGTCTTCAAGGAATACAGATAACTTGATTAGTATTCCAAACAAACGCCGGGTTACCTTCTCCAGAAGACTCGCAATTTGATAAGATACAATAGCCATTTTGACAAGTTTGCGGCTCTTCCAACAGAAAATTTAACAACTTCAGCAAACAAATCAATAAGAAAAAAATATAATTTTCACACAACACATGCGAGGAAGGAACATTTGAACATTTATTCAAAGCAGTCGCAACCACCGAAAATGAAAAGATTCCGCCTGGTGATGCTCCAATGAACAGAATAAAAATGTAAATGACATGTCTGTCACTCAGTTGACTTTTGCGGGATAGAGGACAAATGACCTTATCTGTGGCATGCAGCTGTTCGGGGACATACTAAAAGGGCTGTGTAGTTGCATTTAGCTAGTAAGGATCCTAAATCTAAATGCAATTACACATTACAGCACGGCTATGAATCATAAGACGGCGCGCGAGCTCTCTCGATTTTTCTCGCACTATCCGTCTCTCTCATTAGAAAACTTAGAAAGAGAAGTATACCCGCTTTAGGATGCCGTAAATGTGTAAATGTCAACTGTCAACTCAACGTGTTCGTGTAGTGTAGTGTAGGTAGTGTGAAAATAATACATAACCTAGTTTGGAGCAAGTTTCGAATGTTTATAATTAATATAAAAACAATATTGGTAGCTTGTGTTTAGTTTGGACTATTAAAATCCGTATAACACACTATGGATTTATTTACTATAAACAGGTAAAGCAATATTTAGGGCAGTTTACATGTTGCTTAATTTTCCGTGAAAATTATCCCTAATAAATTAATATACAATGTGTTTTGAAAGGTACCGAGATCCAGAAGAAGATATAGATTTAGTTACTCATGAGACGAAACAGTTGCAAAAGTTAAAACAAAAAATTGAAGAGAGGAGAAAAACACATAGTACGTTCAAACAACAAGATGTTATTACGTTGAAACAGGATAAGCAAGCAGCAATAAAAAGTGACCAATTTATTGTATCAAAATCTGCCGTCAGCATACAAGCAGAAGAAGAGAATAATGACATAGGTGTTATAAAAGAACCAGAAAGTTCTGTTCCACAGCTGAAGAATCTGGAAGAGAAACCTGCATTCGAGTTCAAAGTCTTGGGCTTAGACAGTTTTGAGAAAAAGGCTAAGGTTGGAAAATCAATTTTCAAGTTTTGGTTTATTATAAGTTTGGTTCACCATTATTTTACATTTACTGCCACTACACATTTGGTTCTGGCCTAGATAAATATATACTTAAGGCTGGCGTCCACTAGCCTCGCAAAGGCGAGTCGAATCGAATCGAAAATAATTCGCCCTCATACATTAACTATGAAAGTGCGTCGATTGACGCAGAGCCGCGGCGCGTCAAATCTATGGATGCTCTTTCATAGTTAATGTATGAAGGCGAATTATTTCGATTCGACTCGCCTCGGCGAGCCTAGTGGACGCCTTTAAATACATAGAAACATTCAAGGTTTGGGGAACAAATATTGGTGCTCATTACCAGAATTCAAACCAGACACTTATTGTTAATCTACTTTTAATTATTAATCTTGAAAGAAATTAATTGTCTTCATATTGTTTCTCAGGTCAAGAGGGTATTACCATACTGGTTATCACATCCCTACAGTTTATCAACCAACTTACAGAAGTTGACATGTGTTGTGGAGGAACAGGACTGGTTGAATGATACCTTAAAATCCACACTCAAGAGTGAAGAGGTCACCCATCTCTTCCCTGTTCAAGAGCAAGTCATTCCTTTCATTATTAAGGAAAATAGACTGCCTCATCCTTTTTGGCCGCATGATGTTTGTGTTTCAGCACCTACGGGGAGTGGCAAAACACTAGCTTTTGTTTTACCAATTATTCAGGTAACTGTCTAATGTAGGGATAGGAAGTAATACATTTTCTGCTGATGCATTCTTTTTCAACTTAGTGATTGATACCCATGATAGTTGATAGTAATATGTGATGTTGATGTACTTATATAAATAATATTTTTCATTATTAATCTATGAGATTTTATTGTAGGTTTTAATGAATAGTATTGGTCACCATGTGAGAGCAATGATCGTTTTACCAGTTCAAGAATTAGCAACACAAGTATCAAAAGTGTTCAAGAAGTATTGCACTAATACAGGACTCAAAGTTGTATTGTTGAGTGCATCAACACCATTGCGTAAGGAGCAGCAACAAATTGTAAAATACAGTATGTATTCCAATCCTTATTTATTTTTAATTTGTTTCTGATGTCCCATGGGAAGATAACTATGTACGAAAATTTTAACTCAATTAAGAGATAAGAAGTGAAGTAATATTAAAAAGCTTTAATAATATAAGTTTATGTTTTTGTTTCAGCTGAATCCTTGGGATGGATTAGTGAAGCTGATATAATAGTTTGCACCGCAGGTAGATTAGTGGAGCACATTCAAAACACAGAAGGCTTCTCATTAAAACATCTAAAATTCCTCGTAATAGATGAAGCTGACAGAATAATGGACCATATCCAAAATGACTGGCTTTACCATGTTGACAAGCACATCAAGTTGGAGAATGAGCTGATGACTGGAAAAGTGCCCAATTTAAACTGGAGCAGCTTGAATGAACAGAACCCACCTCCTCACAAACTATTATTTTCCGCAACACTTTCTCAGGACCCCGAAAAATTAGAAAGATGGGGTTTATTCCAACCGAAATTATTTTCCGCTGCACCTATTACAGATGTAGAGGATGAAGACAGTATCAGAAAATATACTACACCAGATGAGCTGACAGAACAATATGTAACCTGCAGTGCAGAAGAGAAACCTCTTATACTTTATCATTTCCTAGTTGAACAGAAGTGGGATAAAGTCATCTGCTTCACTAATGCAGCTCAATCCGCACATAGGCTCTCTGTGCTTTTGGGTGTTTGGGGAAAAGGCAGCCTTAAGGTTGCTGATTTGTCTGCAGCATTGAATAGATCAAACAGAGACATGGTTTTGAAAAAGTTTACTCAATCAGAGATCAATGTGTATGTACTTTGTAGTCACTTAATACTCATTTTCAATTATCTTGCTATGTAGGTCTTCCAGTAACACATTGTTTTGTTTCAGTTTGATCAGCACTGATGCTTTAGCTAGAGGTATAGACATTCCTAGCTGTGATTACGTCGTGTCATATGATCCGCCACGAAACATAAAAACCTACATACACAGAGTAGGCCGCACTGGAAGAGCTGGCCGGATAGGCCACGCTGTTACTATTCTACAACACAATCAAATGAACTTATTCAAGGTAATTATTACAATATTATTATTTTATTCCATGGTGCACCACTGCCGCCGTTCGAAGATTCGCAAAACGTCTTCTCTGCAAATGGTCCATTATGTAAAATACCCCATTCGCAAAACGTCCCTTTCTCAAGAGGTCCCACCCATTTCGCAAAACGTCCCTTCTGAGAAAACCCCGTTTGCTGTAGGTCCATACTGCATAATGCTCCTTTCGCAAAACGTCCCGTCTGCGAAATGACCCATAAAAAAAAGCTTGTTTAAGTAGAGACTAGGAGTCTTCTCATGGGATAAGAGATGGCCAATACTAAAAATAATTTTGCGAAAGGGACGTTTTACGTACAGGACCTTTTGCAGAAGGGTCGTTTTGCGTAAGAGACATGGACATAAACATCATTTATTGGTAATAAAGTATTACAGGTCATTTTTACACTTGTACCATAGTATAGATACAAGTACAGAAGGCACACTCCTTTGATCTTTACAAAAGCCGCTTTTTTTCTGAGCAAAAACATTATGATTTATGGCCCTATGACGTCGTCGACTCCAGCGCAAGCCAAACGGAACGTTAAGGCTGTGTACGAACGGTGAAAATGAATTTGCCCACTCGCCGCGTCGCCGACAGCAAGGGCTGTCTACGACTAAAAATAAAATAATAATGTATCGCCCATTTATTTCTTGCATTCAAGTAGAGAACAATAAATGTATATTCTTCATACATTAATTCATTATTAATATACTATAAAGCTGCTAAACCACTGATTTCTTATATATAGGGTTGTTCTCCATGAAAGAGTAAATTTACCTCTTTGACATGTATGGGACAAGTGTAGAACCTGCCGATGTGACCCCCAGAAAAATCTGACATTTGGAGATTTGGCTCTGGTTAAAAAGTTGCACTACGGCCCGGCTCAACGGTAAGACCTAGGTCAGGGGTGCTCGACCAAATGTCATAGGGAACCGCGTGCAGTTTTTGATGACGAAAAAAAAATTGAAAAAAAATGAAGTTTTTTTTTGAAAAAATTTCAAAATGCTCGTAGCGAGCTGAAATTTGGCATGTAGGGTGCTATGGGTCCCCAGATTCCAAAAACCAAAAAAAAAAATTTCTAGCTCTAAAAAAAAATTTGTATGGGGAATTTTTTCGGTTTTTTTTTGCGGCCAAACCGTAAGACTTTTGAATAGAGGTCCCGACCAAATGTCATAGAGGTTCCCAAGGGTGTTTCAAAAACATTTTTTTTTTGTCAAAAAAAAAAACTTTTTTTTTTTCGAAATTTCAAATTGGTCGGAGCGCGCTGAGATTTGGCATGCGGGGACTTGAGGGGCCCAAGAATTATAAAAAGAAAAAAAAAATAAAAAAAATTTAAAATGGCGGCCGCTATGGGCAAAACAAATTTGGAGTACTTTTTGCGAGCCCGAAGGGCGAGCTTCAGGCTGCGAGGCCGCAGGCCGAGCCCGGCGGAGGGCCGGAGGCCCGGAGCCTCCCTTTCGAGTGTCAAAGCGCCCCCCTCCCCAGTAATTTTGGGCGAGGCCGAAGGCCGAGCTGCAGGAGGGCAAAACTACCCAAAATCCTATATTATTGCTATGTTATGCGAGCCCGAAGGGCGAGCTTCAGGCTGCGAGGCCGCAGGCCGAGCCCGGCGACGGGCCAAAGGCCCGGAGCCCCACTCCGAGTGTCCAGGCGTGTTCCCCCCCACTAATTTTGCGAGGCCGGAGGCCGAGCTCCGAGAGTTTAGGGTTGCGCAAGTATTCCTTTGCCCCGTGTATCTTACAAGCGAACCTGAGGGCCGAAGGCCCGAAGGTGAGCGGCGAGGTATGCGAGGCCGAAGGCCGAGCTCCGCGTAGGGCCGAAGGCCCGAAGCGTCCCATCAGAGCGCGCTCTCTACGCGAGCCCGAGGGCCGAAGGCCCGAAGGGCGAGCCCACGCGGATACTTTACTATTCCCGTGTGTCTTACAAGCGAACCTGAGGGCCGAAGGCCCGAAGGTGAGTGGCGACGCCCGCGAGGCCGCAGGCCGAGCTCCGCGTAGGGCCGAAGGCCCGAAGCGTCCCATCAGAGCGCGCTCTCTACGCGAGCCCGAGGGCCGAAGGCCCGAAGGGCGAGCCCACGCAGACACTCTACTATTCCCGTGTGTCTTACCAGCGAACCTGAGGGCCGAAGGCCCGAAGGTGAGCGGCGACGCCCGCGAGGCCGCAGGCCGAGCTCCGCGTAGGGCCGAAGGCCCGAAGCGTCCCATCAGAGCGCGCTCTCTACGCGAGCCCGAGGGACGAAGGCCCGAAGGGCGAGCCCACGCGGACACTTTACTATTCCCGTGTGTCTTACAAGCGAACCTGAGGGCCGAAGGCCCGAAGGTGAGCGGCGACGCCCGCGAGGCCGCAGGCCGAGCTCCGCGTAGGGCCGAAGGCCCGAAGCGTCCCATCAGAGCGCGCTCTCTACGCGAGCCCGAGGGCCGAAGGCCCGAAGGGCGAGCCCACGCGGACACTTTACTATTCCCGTGTGTCTTACAAGCGAACCTGAGGGCCGAAGGCCCGAAGGTGAGCGGCGACGCCCGCGAGGCCACAGGCCGAGCTCCGCGTAGGGCCGAAGGCCCGAAGCGTCCCATCAGAGCGCGCTCTCTACGCGAGCCCGAGGGCCGAAGGCCCGAAGGGCGAGCCCACGCGGACACTTTACTTTTCCCGTGTGTCTTACAAGCGAACCTGAGGGCCGAAGGCCCGAAGGTGAGCGGCGACGCCCGCGAGGCCGCAGGCCGAGCTCCGCGTAGGGCCGAAGGCCCGAAGCGTCCCATCAGAGCGCGCTCTCTACGCGAGCCCGAGGGCCGAAGGCCCGAAGGGCGAGCCCACGCGGACACTTTACTATCCCCGTGTGTCTTACATGCGAGGCCGAAGGCCGAGCTCCGCGTAGGGCCGAAGGCCCGAAGCGTCCCTTCAGAGCGCGCTCTCAGAAACCCTATCCCCGAGTGTCTTACAAGCGAACCTGAGGGCCAAAGGCCCTCAGGTTCGCGGCAAGGCATGCGAGGCCGAAGGCCGAGCTCCGCGTAGGGCCGAAGGCCCGAAGCGTCCCTTCAGAGCTCGCTCTCTACGCGAGCCCGAGGGCCGAAGGCCCGAAGGGCGAGCCCACGCGGACACACACCCCCCGCACTGTTTCACAAGCAAGACGGACCGACTGCAAAGCCTAGGTAACAAATCTCTCTTCCGCTTTTCGCTTCCCATAGCAGTTTTTCACCTCCCTTTTCCTTGGAAATACTAAACCAATTACAGTCAGAGTTAAAAGTCAAAAGTTCAACACCCCCCGCACTGTTTCACAAGCAAGACGGACCGAGTGCAACGCCCGACTTGCAAAAATACCTTCCGCTTTTCGCTTCCCATAGCTGTTTTTCACCTCCCTTTTCCATGGAAATTCTAAACCAATTACAGTCAGAGTTATAAGTCAAAAGCCCAACTCGACACCGGTACCGCGGCGCGCTCGCGCGCCGCGCCTTAGGCAAAATACTAGTTTATCTATAAAATTATAAATTTTACAATTTGGACGAATTGAATATACCAAGACCACATCTTATTGGCTTTGCTGCAACCCACAGTAAATCAAATTCTTGTTGCTTTATTTTTAAACATTTTAATATGTATAATAAAATAAAATAATGCAACGAAAAATAGGAATAGTACGGCGTGGTGGCGCGGGTATTGTCTAGGAGCTAGCAGCAAGGATATTTGTAATAATTGTAGGTAACAGAAGACGGAGTAGTAAAAAAATATATATAATACTGATTAAGGTTTATTTACAAAGGACGATAATAAATCTATCTATACATATAATAAAGCTGAAGAGGGTCGAAAGTCTGTACATGGAAGATAAACGAAAAAAAATTGGCTGGGGATACTTAGAATTGATAACAGAACACGTTCCAACAGTTTTTAGAATTTTTGTCTGTTTATCTGTTTGTCTGTTTATTTGTCCGAGCATCACGTGAAAACGGCTGAACGGATTTTGATGCAAACTTTACTAATCTGTCGAGAGAATCGCCGGATAGGTTTTAAGCTATAAAAATCTTAAAGATTAGGGTTCAAAGGGGGTAGAAAATGGGGTTGAACTTTGTATGGGAACTCCTTGAATGTACGAGCTACAGACTTGAAAATTGGTAACCATAAACTTGACTGGAAAGTAAAAACGACCCCATTCAAACTTTTAGCAATGTATAGACAATACGTGAAAAATATGGGATGAAAATAGGTTCTGAGGCGACTAGAAACTATATAATGTTGCAAGAGCGGGGTTATAACAGTATCATTACCATGGTAACATGTCGTCAAGATATTCAAAAATTCATCGTGTTCTTACAACTGATAGTTAGTCCAGTGGTTTCACCCATAGCTTACGGAGTCGGTGTCCCCAAGTTCAAACCCAGCAGCATGCACTTTTTGTAGTTTTAATTTTTTTGTGTCTACGTTTTTGAAAATGTATATTTTGAAATGGTATATTTTCAAAAACGCAGAGAAGCTTAGTGAATAGAGGATTTTGATGCAACTTTTACTTAATCGGTCGAGAAAATACCTGGCCGGGTCATAGGCTGTAAAAATGATAAAGATTAGTTCAAAGGTGGTAAAAAATGGGGCAAAACTTTGTATGGGAACTCCTCAAATCCATGAGCTTTAGACTTGAAAATTGATAAACATACACTTGACTGGAAAGTAAAAAGAACTCCATTCAAACATTATAAAAAAATAAAGATAAAACGTGAAAAACCACGGGATGAAAAAGAGTGCTAGATGGCTAAAGACTATCTATAATAACCAAAAATGTTTGATATCTCAACCGATAGTAGCTGTTAGACATAAGAAACCTAATTATTTTGGAAACTCATTCGCTGACAACGTCGCTGTTAATATTGAAATCCAGCAACCTTGATCTTCGTCTTCCTATAGGTATAATTGCTATGAATTCAGAGGTCATCTAAAGATGTATGATAGGTTGAGTTTAATACTTACGTCGAATTAGCATAGTTCACCAACGTCAAGAGATCTGGGTATAAAAATTTGGACATAACGGCATTCCGCGGAGAATTAAGTAGGTACCATTTTTTTATGTATAAAACTTCAACGTTTGTGACATTTAGAAATATTATTATTATTATGAATACTCGGGTATAGTGAGCGTCCGCATGAGCTAGCTCCCGGGCCTTCGGCCCTCGGGCTCGCATAGAGAGCGCTCTCTGAAGCGATGTATTGGGCCTTTCATTCATACGAAAAGCTCGGCCTTCGGGCTCGCTTGCCTCGCCACTCACCTTCGGGACTTTGGAACTCAGGTTTCGCTTTCAAGACACTTGGAGATAGTGTGCGTCAGTCCTCGGGCTCGCATAGGAAGCGCTCTCTAAAACGGTTCTTTGGGCCTATCATTCCAACGAAAAGCTCGGCCTTTGGTCTCGCTTGCCTCGCCGCTCTTCTTCTGACTTCTCTCGCTCGGGACTTTGATCTCCGGTTTCGCTTGCAAGACACCTGGGTTTAGTTAGTGTCCGTGAAGGCTCGCCCTCGGGCCTTCGGCCCTCGGGCTCGCATTGAGAGCGCTCTCTGAAGGGTTGGTTTGGGCCTTTCATTCCTACGAAACGCTCGCTCTCGGGCCTTCGGCCCTCGGGCTCGCATAGAGAGCGCTCTCTGAAGGGTTGGTTTGGGCCTTTCATTCATACGAAAAGCTCGGCCTTCGGGCTCGCTTGCCTCACCCCTCAACTTTGGGACTTAAGGCTCATGTTTCGCTTGCAAGACACCTGTGGATAGTAAGTATCCATGGAGTCTCGCCCTCGGGCCTTCGATGCTCTGGCTCGCATATGGAGCGCTATCTATAAGGGTACGTTGGGCCTTTCATTCCTACGAAAAGCTCAGCCTTCGGCCTCGCTTGCCTCCCCGTTTACCTTCAGGACTTTGGCTCTCAGGGGTAGTTTGACAAGACACCCGGAGAAATAGAGTATCTTTGGGGTCTCGCCCTCACTCGGTCTATTTGTTTCAATTATGAAATCTTATATTTAAATTCCGGTTTTGGTAATTTTTCTTCTACTATAAGTACTTAGGTACTTCGTTTGCAATAAAGATTAAGTAAATCAATATAACTAAATATTATTGACTACAAAGTTTATGAGGATTTGAACTGTTTATAGAAATGAAATCGTAATAATCGAATTTATTAGTGTAGTAGGTATCGTATGGTGAAACATAAGAATATCATGTCATCCATAATTTATGCGCGGCAAAACTTTGTATGGGAACTCCTCAAATCCATGAGCTTTAGACTTGAAAATTGATAAACATACACTTGACTGGAAAGTAAAAAGAACTCCATTCAAACATTATAAAAAAATAAAGATAAAACGTGAAAAACCACGGGATGAAAAAGAGTGCTAGATGGCTAAAGACTATCTATAATAACCAAAAATGTTTGATATCTCAACCGATAGTAGCTGTTAGACATAAGAAACCTAATTATTTTGGAAACTCATTCGCTGACAACGTCGCTGTTAATATTGAAATCCAGCAACCTTGATCTTCGTCTTCCTATAGGTATAATTGCTATGAATTCAGAGGTCATCTAAAGATGTATGATAGGTTGAGTTTAATACTTACGTCGAATTAGCATAGTTCACCAACGTCAAGAGATGTGGGTATAAAAATTTGGACATAACGGCATTCCGCGGAGAATTAAGTAGGTACCATTTTTTTATGTATAAAACTTCAACGTTTGTGACATTCAGAAATATTATTATTATTATGAATACTCGGGTATAGTGAGCGTCCGCATGAGCTAGCTCCCGGGCCTTCGGCCCTCGGGCTCGCATAGAGAGCGCTCTCTGAAGCGATGTATTGGGCCTTTCATTCATACGAAAAGCTCGGCCTTCGGGCTCGCTTGCCTCGCCACTCACCTTCGGGACTTTGGAACTCAGGTTTCGCTTTCAAGACACTTGGAGATAGTGTGCGTCAGTCCTCGGGCTCGCATAGGAAGCGCTCTCTAAAACGGTTCTTTGGGCCTATCATTCCAACGAAAAGCTCGGCCTTTGGTCTCGCTTGCCTCGCCGCTCTTCTTCTGACTTCTCTCGCTCGGGACTTTGGTCTCCAGTTTCGCTTGCAAGACACCTGGGTTTAGTTAGTGTCCGTGAAGGCTCGCCCTCGGGCCTTCGGCCCTCGGGCTCGCATTGAGAGCGCTCTCTGAAGGGTTGGTTTGGGCCTTTCATTCCTACGAAACGCTCGCTCTCGGGCCTTCGGCCCTCGGGCTCGCATAGAGAGCGCTCTCTGAAGGGTTGGTTTGGGCCTTTCATTCATACGAAAAGCTCGGCCTTCGGGCTCGCTTGCCTCACCCCTCAACTTTGGGACTTAAGGCTGATGTTTCGCTTGCAAGACACCTGTGGATAGTAAGTATCCATGGAGTCTCGCCCTCGGGCCTTCGATGCTCTGGCTCGCATATGGAGCGCTATCTATAAGGGTACGTTAGGCCTTTCATTCCTACGAAAAGCTCAGCCTTCGGCCTTGCTTGCCTCCCCATTTACCTTCAGGACTTTGGCTCTCAGGGGTAGTTTGACAAGACACCCGGAGAAATAGAGTATCTTTGGGGTCTCGCCCTCACTCGGTCCATTTGTTTCAATTATGAAATCTTATATTTAAATTCCGGTTTTGGTAATTTTTCTTCTACTATAAGTACTTAGGTACTTCGTTTGCAATAAAGATTAAGTAAATCAATATAACTAAATATTATTGACGACAAAGTTTATGAGGATTTGAACTGTTTATAGAAATGAAATCGTAATAATCTAATTTATTAGTGTAGTAGGTATCGTATGGTGAAACATAAGAATATCATGTCATCCATAATTTATACGCGTACGAAGTCGCGGGCAGAAGCTAGTTAATAATACACACATGATACATTACAAATGGCTTACTTTTAAATACTTTTTTATGCCTTTTATGCCGTCTTTAAATTGGCCATTCTTAAATTTAATAGTGCTATATATACGAAATCGAGCAAATAACTTTAATAAATAATCTATGGGAAAACAAGAACATGGAGTTTGTGGAGATATACTTTGAAAAAGTTGTAAAAGTTTACCACCTGCACTGTCCACCATTTTTCAAAATTTTCTTTAAATACATACAGTGTTATACATATATGGAAGTAGATACACCTCACTATAATATGTCTTTTATTATTATTCAGTAACTACTTATTATCTATTATGTTCACTTTCTTACCTTTTGGCATCCTTCCTTCGGGCGTGCCGGGAGAAAGAAAAACGCGTGATCCCAATTTTTATCATGGTTTTTGCAACCTGATGCGATGTAATATCTTTTAGGTCCCTTTTTATTCATTTTCAATTTTTCACATAAACAATGCAAACACAAACAGAGGAATGCGGCACGTTCACTTGCGATATAGTTATTTACATAAGTGTGTGCGCGCGAAGTAACGCGGAGCCACTGAATAAACCCCGTCAGACAGGGTCACCGGCATGTACCTGTAGCGATGAACGTAATCGCGGAGTGAACCCCGCCTGTTTGTACAATTTACATTAATAAGATCATTACATTATATATTATTATTATTACATTTTTTATATTCTAAAAATTCCCTAATACTATAAAAATATTGCTCAATACGTAAGCCATTTTTTTAATTTAGATTTAAAGGACGGAATAGCTTAGCTTCCGTGATGCTGTCTGGTAAGTTATTATAAAATATGGGACCCGCAATATGGATGGTCTTTGCTGTCTTGGTGAGCCTATGGGGAATTGTTATTAATTTGTGTGCGTTTCGAGCATTCGAGTGACCCAAGCAGATTTGTCGCAGACATTTCGCGAAAGGGACATTCTGCGAGTTGGACATTATGCGCCCTAACTGAAATTTTGCTCCAAACAACCAACAAACAACTGTCTACACGGTCGGTGCCGACCAAGGTCGCTCGGTCAGAGGGGCTTGTGGGCGACCGTCTAGCAGCCCCTTTAGCCTATATTTGAATTGTACCGCTCTTTATTAATTTGTTGTCATTTGTTACAGGAGTTACTGCAGTCTGGAGGAAAATCAGAACTCAAACAGATAGAAATTAAGCCTAACGTCTTTGATCGCTTATCTAATGATTATCAATATGCGATCGAAGAAACAAAGCATGTAATAAATACTGAAATAACGACTAAAGTTAACAAATCGGTCGCAATAAAGAAAGGTTGTAAGAAAAGGAAACATGAGTAAATGTCTTGATTTGAAAACTGTTGGTATTTTTAATATAGTTATAATAATATGTACAGGTGTTGTGCATAATTATTTTCCATCGTATTTTCACGGAAACGTACGAATGTGTCTTGCTATTTCAGTCAGTCTCGGTACAAAAAGTACTGAGGTTGACTGAAGTAGCATGAGCATGACAAATACGAATGTTTCCGAGAAAATACAGTGGAAAACAATTATGCACTACATGTGTAGCAGTAAATAGTAATCCCCTCACCCCTTATATTTTCCATACCATGCTGAACAAGGATAAACCGTTAGTGCAAGCACTTCGGTGAAACATATAACCTTTTCCTTTTTTGGAGTCGGTTAAAAAATGACTCAAATCTGTCGATTTTTTCGCTGAGTCAGCGAAAAAAATCGTCATTTTATCAAAAATTCTGTGAATGTCGATTGTCATCACTTAAAAATTAAGTAGGTAATGGTCCGCGAGCTAGCAACAGATTTTCGTGACCAATCAACTCCCGTGCCATAACTTGTGAGAAGGTTAAGAATGTTGTATCATGAAGCCCCGTGGACGTCAGCTGCGGCTCCGTTGGTGGGTTGACCAGCAGCAGCAGCAGCGAAAAAAATCGGTGCCGGTTAATGTACGGCCCGATAATACGCGTCCATCTATCTTTCTCTCTCTTTTTTAGCATAAGTTAAAAAGAGATAGAGATACCGTGGACGCGTATTATCGGGCCGTACATTAATCGGCACCAAAAAATCGACAGATTTGAGTCATTTTTTAATTTTGTGACCAGGTTCGATAATTATCTGGTTTCTTTGTCGACTCTGTTTTTGAATTTTGTTTGTTTTTCTTTTAAGGCAGACTTGCTAGGTCAACAGCTCTCAGAGCCTAGTTCTATATACCTAACTAGGATGTTACAAGGAAAAAGCTTGCAAGAAGCTAGAAATTATTTTCAATTACATGTCTAAATTGGCAACCCCAAGGCGCTTGACCAAGAGCGCTTGAAAAATTTTGTTTCTTTGGTCATTGAAAATAACTGGCCATTTAACCAGTGTTGCCGATGTAGACTTGTAAAATTGTAACTTGTAGCTACTACGTAAATAGGGCCGAAGTTTTTATGGTTAAGTGGCAACATTCGATCAATGTCAACGTCAACTGATTGATTTGATTATCTGTCCCAAAAAGTAGTAAACAACGTATTTTATTTTATTACTTGTTTAGACGTGGTTTAGACTAAACATTTAATAATAATATTGTTAGACCTACGCTGAAATTCGCCAGTACAATGTCAGACTCTGAAGAATCAGATGTATTTAATGAAGAGCCAATCCGATCATTTCATGAGATTCACGACGAGATAGAAAGATGCAAGAAAAACCCGGCAACTTCGAGTATGTTCGTATCAGGCTGGGACGATGCTGATGAGGATGTGGATGAAGTAAAGGATCCAAAAGGTAATCTTCACCTGTGGCATTTAACTGGGTATTCTTCAACACACTCGTTCTGTTTATACAGACCTTACAGAAGACAGCAGCCATAGTAAGTGTTGAGTAAGGTCACCAGCGCTCCCGAGGATGTGGCTGTCAACACAACAAATCCTCAAATCAATAAAGGGTTGACACCCACTTGTGATTCTTCTGGAATCGCGCGTCCATAGGTGTCTGTCTACCATCAGCATGTTTGCCATCATTGTATATTAAAAAACCGGCCAAGTGCGTGTCGGACCACGCAAAACGAAGGGTTCCGTGCCTATTAAAAAGGTCGTATCGTCACAGAAATTTTACGGCACTTACGTCCTTTTCTTTGAGGAAGGCAGTTTTTCAGCAATATCTCGAAAACCTCTGAACCGATCTTGTTCAAAACTATTTTCGGTGAATGAAATTAATAAGTCCTATGTCCATGAATTTTTCCATATTTTTAAAATGCACCGTTCAAAAATTAGAGGGGGGGGGGACAGATTTTTAGTGACTTTCGGGGCGATTATCTCCGACCCTATTCACTTAATCAAAAAAAATGCTAAGAAACCTTATATTTATTTTGAAAGGCCTATCGATTGATGTGCCACACGAGGGGTCACAATGAAATTTTTTTTTTTGACTTTTAGTTTTATGTATGGAGTGCACCCCTAAAATTTTTTTTTTTCATTTTAATTACAAAACTATGTAGCGGCTAACTACATACACCTATCCTCAAAATTTTATTCAAATACACCTTATAGTTTTCGAGTAAAATGCTTGTGACATACGGACAGACGGACATGACGAAACTATAAGGGTTCCGTTTTTGCCATTTTGGCTACGGAACCCTAAAAAGCTGATTCTTGAGGCAATAGACAATCACTTAGTGTGCTTACAAGTGCAGAAATGTCCCGGCTTTTGCAATATTTGTACAGTTACAAAGGTGTTGTAAATGCACTTATATTTTTGTTACAGCAAATCCCATTGACCATGTTCTATGGGCTGCTGAAAATGCAGACATTGCAGTTCTCAAAGAACTTTTGGCAGGCCAGCCAGGCCTGATACATGCTACAGATAGTAATGGATACACACCTCTCCACCGTGCTGCTTATGGGAACCATGTGACAACTGTAACATACCTGCTGAGTGTTGGTGCCAAGTTAGATGCCAAAACCGAATTTGGCTGGACGCCTCTGCATTCTGCAGCCAATTGGAATAATTACTGGGTTGTTGCACGGCTACTGACAGCTGGTGCCGACCCAGCTGCTGTCTCAGATGGAGGTAAGACTGTTTATGAGTAGCTTTACTTTTTTTTATCATTTGTTTGATACACAGGCAAAACAAAGAAAGGTCAGAAATTAAAGATATCTTCCTATTTCCAGACCAAACACCACTACATTTGGCAGCAGCAAAAAGTCATAGCAAATCCACTTTAATCACATTGCTCTTTCAAGAAAATGGTGTGCATGTGGCTCAGGTGGTCAATAACATAGGAGAAAAACCCGAAGACCTCGCTCGTGGTCATGGAATATATGGGCCTTTGTTTGAAATGGTAATGCCTGCTGCATCTTATATCAAGTCCACAGCATTCACTTGCAATCCATATTTAAGAGATGAAAATCAATCAGAACCAGAGTGAGTGGCGTTTGTAGCCTCTAGTATTAGATATAAAATAAAATAAGTACATTAAATTTGCAAAATTATTTTTATTTCCACATAGTAAATAAGCACATCTTAACCATACCTATGAATAATTTAAAACAATTTTCTGCATTTACAAAATGACTTAATGGCTTTAATGTCATGAATGTGTAGCCATTAAATCATTTTACATACAATTTAACATATAACTTAATTTAAAAATCTGACCTATAATTAGAAGTCCACTTCGAGCAATGTGTTATATCTTGTTAAATAACTAAATTTTAGTATTTTGAATCTTATCATTGAGAAAACATAGTATTATGTAAAAACAATGAAAGGCAAATATTTTAACCAGTTAAATTATGGATGAGAAGAAACATGTAATGGCATCAATACCCATGCCATAATATACACAAGGCACTAAATAACAGCTTGTGGCTGTACTGAACCGGATTTGGTAAGTGGAATTATAGAGGAAAAAAACCAATTAAAAAGCTGCGTACGAATTTGAGCGGCTCAGCCTGAGGCATGCTCGCCCCGCGCGGCGAGCTGCTCGCACGACAATAGGTTCCATAAACATGCGCGGGTGAGGTAGCGTGCTCGCGCGAGCCGACACGATGATGACAGCTGATTGATTTCGGAACCCACAACACCTTTTGCTTTTCATGTATTCAAACGCACGGCTCAGCCACTTGCTCAAATTCGTACGCGCCTAGCGCACAAACAAGTTCGATCTTGTCGCTCTGTCCGTGGCATACTCGGATACACGTCTAAGTTACGCGAGGCACGCACACTGAGGTGCCTTTGAGCACGGTCAAAAGACCGCCTCTGGGCGGCTCACCGCGCGCTGCTCGCGCACAGCGCGTGAGCGCGTACGAATTTGAGCAAAATAGGCGAGCCGTGCGTGCCTCAACCCGAGGCTGCTCTAATTCGTACGCACCTTAACACATTTTTACACCCATTTTAATATATATATATATATAAATGCCTGTTTTATAAGGATGAACAACACATAAAGAGTAATAAAGACCTAAACTGAAACTTAAATATACATAGTTTAAATTAAAATTTATACATGGTTTATTTAAACCCTTATACAACAATTCAAAAACCATTTTTTTTAACATTGAACATTTTTTTAAAGATATTGGAAGTACTTAGTGAAGTTCAGAAATAAACATGAAAAATGAGCTTTACTTTTTTTGGCTTTTTCCATATGATCTACTTGCCATGCTTTCAAGAACATGCATAGCACCAGGCACAAGGTATGTTTCAGTTTGCAAATTCTTTAGGCTAGCTATTAGATTCCTCCTGTCAATTTTTTGCAATTCTGATAATATTTGTCTTGATTCAGTGGTCATATATGGCAATAATAGACAACCTATGCCAAAGCATTTACACCTAACACAATTTTTCCAGATTTCAATTAGATCTGCATCTCTAATTACTGGGCAAACCGGTAATAAGTTAATGGTGTTTAAGCATTTTGCTCGTTGGCGTTCTGTGATAGGATAATCGGCCTGTTGGAAAGGCGACAACAGAACGGTCCTCCAGGCGTCACATACAATCTTAAGGGGTGCAGATGAAATTTTCAACAACAATGGAACCAATTCATCGTGAAGTCCGGCAGCCAACAAGAAAGGAATAGCTTTTTGTATTACTTGAATATTGCCAAACCTCCGCGCGAGTTCCGCTGTTATTTTTAAGCCTTCCACGTTTCCTCCGACAGTTTGCAGTAATTGTTCAAGAGCCTTAAGTTTATCATTCATAAACGTTGCAACAATCCAAGGCATGTCAATATGTTCAAGATTTACTATATATAACAATTCCAAGAGCGTTTTCCATAAAGACTCTCGCTCTCTGTTGGTGACTTTCAGTGCCGTGTCCGACTCTATAATACTCATGAGGCATTGAAGTGCTCTTAATTTTTTACATTTATTATAATCGTTGTCATCATCAAGCGCAATACGAGACAAGTAAATCGCTCCCATTTTTGGACAAGTTGCTTTTAATATGTACTTGGCGGTCGTCAAATCTTTATTATCAAGACCAAAGCAAGTTTTGTTTTTTTTTTCTTCCTTTGATTTCTCTAGGATATTATCCAAAATTTCGATTCGAATAGCACTGATATTAATGCCATTTTTGTCTGCAACTTCATTTGCAGCCCGATTTATGTCATGACGAGAAATCTTTTCGACAAAATTGGGATGTAGGTAAAGGTTCCTAATTAGTTGTGTTGGCTCTGTTGATAGCCGAACAAATTCTTCGCATGCCCATTCCACCTTATATAAAATATGTCGTGTTGAAAGGTTAGAATGCAAGCGCTCCATCTGCCGAACTCCACGATGGCCAGGCTGAACAGCAGACCAGCACTGAGCAAATTGATAGCATAACTTCGCTGCTGCCACTTGGTCAGCTCCACGAGCACAGCCTTGAAGAACGTAAAAGAGGCACGCGCCTGCCCATTCCATGTTTGCAATATGTTTTACACATCGGTGAGCCGCGCGAAGCAGAGGCTCTTCTTGTGTAGTAAGGCGCCATGGTTCGCTCTCTTTTTGTTCAGCTTCCATCTCTTCACTCTTCTTTCTAGACGTCATGGTCTGTTTGAGAGCGTTGCTGCAAATCATATCTCTCGCGGTTTGTATATCAGCATCTAGCGCAAGTAGGACAACAGCAGGCAGCCATTGTTCGTAGGTTTCTAATGTTATTTCGGATTTTAAGTTCGCCCACATATCGTCACGCATGAAAAGATTGAATGGTAATCGGTGATGTCCAATTTCTGGGAACATCCCTTTGACGGAAAACAGCTCGAACTCCTGTTGTCTAGGAGCACTTTTTCTCTTGTAATTTTTGAGGAAATTTAGGAGATAATATTCTTTCACGTATTCTGAATCTGTGGATGAACTGTATAATAAATGATATATGCACAAATACACTTCATAAAAGTAGGGATTTATATAAACCACCCGACCATGTAACGTTACTTCACCGTTTTTCCAAAAATCGGTTAAAATATCTTTAACGAAATTTTTGTCTTTTATGCTTTCCCATAGTCTGCAACAGGTCGGTAGCAGATGACTTTCATCGTTTTCAAAATGTATTTGGCAGCAACCTATATCGTCGTTGTATATTTTATATTTCAATTCCCATGTAGTAAGCAAAGATATTAGTTGGAAGGACAGTCCTTCATTGACGGATATGTGCAAGGTGCGGCACAGTTCTATTAGCCGCTCAACCGATGTTTCGGGGTACTGTTTCAAAAAATAAAATAGTACAACTTTCGTGTCGCAGGTATCTTCGTTGTTGATATCTGGCAAAGCTAGATCTGCCACGTTAAAGTTAAACTTTGTTTTCAATGTATATTGAGGCGAATACGCCACTGTGTTCTGGGACAAACAGAAGGCTGTAAATGTTCGCCTGATCACAGGATTCGACAGGTACGTCATAGCAGCATGCGGCAATGACTCATTCTGACCGCGCATCATGTCTATAATCCACATTTTATCGCTTTCATCTTTGCCCAAAAGATCTAATAAGATAGTTACCAGCAGTTCATCGAGTTCTTGAGAAGCGACAACTTTGCTTAAAAGTTGTTTACAGATTTTGTTCCTAATAAGAACTAATTCTTCAGGCAAATCTTTCCCGGAAGAAGCAATGTCTTCCGCAATATTCATGACGATCCTAATAGGAATAAAATCGCCTCTGCTATGACAAATTCCAGGACTCTGTGCCAAATAATTATACGGCGATATGTAGAAATCGATCAGATCATTCAATGTTGAGAGGGATGACATGGGTAAGAACATATAATGGTATTTCCATACTATAGAAAGATTTTTGACTACTATATTGGCATTTACTAAAGCAGTTAGCATAGATAAGTATTTCATTACGCCATGAATATGTTCTTCGGCACACGTTGATATGAGCTCAGTCAGTACATGACAACATTCTAAGAGAACAGATGAACTTTTACCATCTTTGAAATTAGCTAATACTGAAGCAATGTCAGTGCTACAGTTGTCCTGTGATTCTGATGTTATTAGAGTTTCGACTAGTTTGCGTACTTCGTGGTTTGAAGAAGTACGATGCAGTAATGCTACCAACGTTGAATGCGGTGTCTGGTGTGCTCGTGTGAGTTGAGCCACGCACCCGCTAATTCCAGCGTCTGAGACGTTTATAGCGATATCTTCATTTTGTGCAGTTTTTTCGCAGTACATATCGTTTATACTTAGTTTCGTATCAAAGGAATACTTTAGATAATACATGTTTTCAATTGTATTAATTTCTAAATCATTAAGCATTTTACTGCCTTTCAAAAAATCTACATAATTCCTTTCAGTAATCGCATCATTTGAACTTCCTTTTATGATCTGTTCGTATTTTATCATAACGGACTTTAGTAAAATCTTCTTTTCTTTGTTTGGTAACTGATTAAAGTATTCCAATGCAGCTCTTGTTTCGCAGTCACAAAGACATCGATTTAAATATAATAGGCTGCCGTAATTTGAATATTCTGTTAGTGCACCGGTGATAACTTTCAAGTCGTCCAAATCAATGCTTGGTGCCGTCATCAACTTATGCAACACTAAATGGTAATCAGTACATTTTAACGAAAATTTATATTTTTTTAAAATCACTTTCACTTTTGCGTAATTAAGTTCTCGTTGTATTTCCTCAGCAAGAATACGATCTGCTGCTGTTGTTGTAAAATCTTTTGTCCCCGATGAAGCAGCTTCTACCGCGAGGTCTAGTACTATTGGGTTCCATGGTACATCTAATACTTTCAAAACCTGAAGGAAACACTCGAGCTTGTTTGTATGGAGTCGAAAAGAATTTAGCAATATTTTCAAACGTGCGCCATCTACGTCACCGCCACTGCTCGCAGATTCTACTTCTATAAAAGAGCGTAGAGTGTCGTCAATCTCAAAACAGTTCCTTGCACTATAGGAAGGCAAATAATACTGCAAGAAGGGCTCCAAGTCTTCCGTGTAGCAGCGACGCAGCATGATCAATGCGACTTCACTGGGGCTCTGTGAACTGAGCTCACCCAACAACATATTGATTTTATGCTTTTCTTTCAGTTCTATGACGTTCTTTATATGAGTTTTTAGGGTATCAAGGTCATCCATTGATATTGGTCGCAAACAGATGGTTTTTAAGGATGTTTCCAAAACTATGCCCATATCCTCTATAAATTTCAGTCCTATTTTTGGCCAGTAACCTGATTTCTCTAACGAAAACACCCTTTCTGTAACCCACCTCACAAATAAATCTATGTAAAAAGGGTTCTCATCTAGAAGAGGTGGAAGAAAATTCCTTAACCAGTTTATCAGGGCACCCATCTTAATGTTATGAGGAACAGCATTGAATATTCCTATTATATCGTTGGAACTAATTGATTGTTTTATAGCAGAATATTTTAGCCAACATATAGAGGCTAAGTCAAAATCACCTTTTGAGACAAATGTTACGCACAGTTCCACAAAACTCAAGTCAAATATTCTTAGGTCTTGATACAAGTTGCTTCCTCTAAATTCAATGTACTCAAGTATGTCTATTTTATTCATGATGTCACACAGTGATTGCACCAAGGGTTCATCTGCTGATGCAAAAACTTTCTTTTGCAAAACATATGCAAGTGGCTTAAATGACACATTTAGTTTACAAAGCTTTAGAGCAGTGTTTACAAGAAGAGGCAAGTCTTCTATAGTCTCAAAATATGGTTGAATCTGGGGTAATACCTGATCTGCGTCTGTTATTGATATCACACTATCAATGATGGTTTTCAACTGAACTTTAAGTGTTTCTTGAGATGAAAGTTTTTGAATCGAAGAGTTGTTATCACGCTGATCACCAGTTGTTGAATCAAGTGAAAGTAATTCATTCCAAGCACAGCATATGTACACCTGGAATAAAAAGAGTAAGTATTGAAGTTGTTTAATTTAAGTAAGACTGCCATATCACCCAAGGACTGGTCCCCTAGCCTACAACTTCATACTAATGTATAATGTACTGTGTATCCTTTTACACCTCAACAAATCAAAAGTGCAGGTGAAAATTTAAAAACAGCATACGAGGGGCGGCTGAAAAGTAATCTCCTTGGTTAAAAAAATATGCGAAAATGATACTGGCTGAAATGCATTCTTGTTCTTTGGTTATTCTTTTTTTGAATTATTTGACGTTCATTTGTTTTTTCCGTTCCATTTTTCTACAATTCTCGAATGTTTGCGACATATCGGTTGAAAAAATGAATATCGCTAAAATTGAACATCGTGCAGTGATTAAATTTCTAACAAAAGAAGGAAATACTCCCTCACAGATCCGAGAACGTATGATGTGTGTGTTCGGTAGTTCGTGCCCTTCCGAATTTACTATAAAGTTTTGGTCTAAACAATTTAAACTCGGTCGTGAGAGCTTGGAAGATGACGCTCGTAGTGGAAGGCCGGTTTCTGCCGTTACAAACGAAAATGTAGCCAAAGTTAAAAAAATAATTTTAGAAGACCGACGAGTGAAGCAGTGGGAGATTGCTAGAGATGTGGGCATCAGTAAAGAAAGAGTCAATGAGATAATTCATGTGCATCTGAATATGTCCAAGGTGAGTGCACGTTGGGTCCCCAGAATGTTAACGGCGTTTGACAAGGACCGACGTGTCAAATGTTGTGAGGAGTTTTTGGAAATGAGTCGAGGTAATGAGGAAGAAATTGTTTCTAAAATGGTGACGTGTGATGAGACCTGGATTCGACAGTGGGACCCCGAAAGCAAACAAGAGTCTTTGCAGTGGAAATTCAAGGATGAGAAGCCTCCTCGGAAGTTTAAGGTCAGGCCGTCGGCAGGCAAACTTATGGCTACCGTATTTTGGGATACAGAAGGAATTTTACTAATAGATTATTTACCAAAAAAAAGGACAATGAATGCTGAATATTATTCCAGCTTACTGCATCAGTTACGAGACGCGATAAAAGAAAAGAGGAGGGGTAAACTTAGCAAAGGGATCCTGATTTTACACGATAATGCACAATGCTTACCATGAAGGAATTAGGGTTCGATGCCGTTAACCATGCACCTTACAGTCCAGACCTAGCCCCATGCGACTATTTTTTATTTAGACACCTCAAAAAAGATCTCCGAGGAAGACGATTTCTGACCGATGACGAAATGAAGGCTGCAGTTAGAGACTTTTTTGACGAGAAACCGAAAGATTTTTTTTTTCATGGGTTAATGTCAATATTTGACAAATGTAATAAGTGTATTTCACTAGCAGGGGACTATATTGAAAAATAAAAAAAATACATACATGACAGTCTTTTGTTTCATACTTAGGTAGATTTCTTTTCAGCCGTCCCTCGTACACTTTGCAAACTCATTAGCAGTGATCAGGGGCACTTAAGGGGAATGACCTCAATCATTGTGTTAGTATGTATATGCCCCGGGACCAGTGGTGGATTTACCAGCAGGCTGAGTAGGCTGGAGCCTAGGGCGGCAGATTTTAGGAGCGGAAAATTTATGATTGTGAACAAGAGTATCGAATTGCAGAGGTCAGTAGGGGCGGCAAAATTTGAACAGCCTACTGGCGGCAAATGTGTAAATCCACCACTGCCGGGACTCTGGGCTTTGTGTTGTTGAAACAAAAGGATAATGTTTTTTATAGTTTTTAAAGTCAAAGTGATTTATTCTTCAATTTAGGCACATTACATGCACCTGTGAATGTCGATAAACTACCATCAGTTCAGAAAGGATTTCAGTATCAGAGTATTATAAAATTACATTGCTACAGTAGAAAGCCTTTTAATTTTTTGCGATAGATTTCTAGTGCAGGATTTTATCAGTGCCAAATATCCCTATCCATGATGTAATCGTTTATCTTATAATATGCTTTTGAAATAAGTGTCTGTTTTACAACAGATTTGAATTTAGAGTCAGTAAGTTCGGTAATGTGTAATGTGTTTTGGAATTTTATTGTATAATTTTATATGATTTCCCAAGACCGACTTTTTCGCTTTTACTAGTCTGTAAAAAGTTGTTTTGGGCTTCCCTGTGCTTCTGGTAACCTTGGGCCTATCAGTGTTTGTTGGGAAGTTGTATAATTCTTCCTAACATACAGTTTCATAATATTAATTGCTAATACAACATTCAGCCATGCAAATAATTTGGGGGCTCCATAAAAATATTGCAGTTATGGAGCCCCTTAATTATTTGTATTGTAGTTGTAAAACAACTATTTCAGATATTTTTTTACCACAACAAGGACACTGAAACGAGGGTACATCTAGAATCAGTATACATACACATATCTAGGATGAGGACTCCAAAGAACAATACATGTCTCTAGAATCACAAGAATAAGATCATAAAAGAATAACAGACATCTGTGAATAAAAGTATTTGTCTCACCTGCATTTGATCCCAGATCAGATAGTAAAAGTCATTGTTGTATGATCCCAGTGGATAATATGTAGTCCTATCTTCTTTAAACTCATACATAACCTGAGAATCACTTATATCCACATGCCACATTGTAGCTCCATCAGAAAGTATCAGTGAATCTGCCCAGGGAACTGCATAAAGAATTCTTTTGTTCGAGTTCAAAACTTCACATAAACCAGTTACAGGGCATTTCAAAACTAATGTTTTTCCCTCAGTGTAGGCATACAGACCATTTGTGAGCATACAAGACTCCACAGCCAAATAGGAACCACTGTATTTCTCTATAGATACAACATGTTCTAGTTTGCCATCTACAATGTCTTGTGCCAATTCCTTGCTTGAGAATAAAACATTCAAACATTCTCCACTTTCACTGATTAAGATCACATTATCCTCATTGTTCCTCAACTTCTGGATCTTATAGTTGGCCAACTTTTCACATGTTACTCTGATTTGAGATCCCGTCACTGGGTTAACTACAATTATTTCTCCTGATCTCAGCAGGATCCATAAGAGCTTCCCATGTACATCTGTGCTTGAGATTTTAGCATCGAAATTAAAAACCATGTCGTGATCGGAGTCTTCTTCATTACATGAAGTCAGATCATATATTCGAACATTTTGTGTATCTTCTTGTATTATCAATGTCGGATATGTGAAATGAGCATTAACTAAATCAAAGCTAGAAATCTTTTTTAATCTTGAATGCGTAATAGACATGATGATGGAACCGTACAACAATAATTTGCATTAGACACCAGATATAATATTGACGTTATTTAAAAATAAATTTAAAACCCAACGAAACTTAACCAACAAACAAAACAAACCGAAATGTTGCCAATTGGTAAACTAAAGTACGACCTATATATAAAGTACACCACAAAACTATGCAAATACACGATGATTAAATACTAATGATCCACCATAGCTGTCTCACTCTATCGCATGTTATAGAGTGAGACAGCTATGGTAGATCATAAGTATTTACTAACCGTGTATTGGCTGCCATCATCATCATCATCATCATCCTGGCCGATTTCGACCACGGCGACTGGAAAAAGAGAAGAGTTCTGGCTAACTGGAGCGTCGTTCGTGAGCTCTTAGGTGACTGACGTAGCCTATCTTTGCAGAGAATCTGCGACCACATTCCCTACAGGTCAGCACGCCCCCTGGTTTCCATACACGGTGATTAAATACTGATGATCCACCATAGCTGTCGCTATCTATAACATGCAATGAGATAGAGACAGCTATGGAGGATCATAGTATTTTATCAACTTATGATGATCTACCATAGCTGTCTCACTTTATAACATGCGTTAGAGTGAGACAGCTATGGTGGATCAGCAGTATTTATTCACCGTGTATGGGCCACCATACAGACCCGCAGAATTAAGTCAGACGATATTTCATATAATTGTCTGACTCTTTCGCTTCTTATGTTCAGCCAAGATGAGTCAGAATGAGACAGTTAGTATCCTATTTTACGACTGTTAACGAATTGTCTCCATCAAACGTCAGCCAGTGACGGCCTTTACACGGTGAAGTAATTATCCATATTGTTTAGCTGTCTCTATCTATAACATGCAATGACTAGAGACAGCGCGTGGATGGCGTGATAATACTTCACCGTGTATTTCGCCGCCTCTAACATCATAAGGCTTGAATCACACTAGCGCAGCCTACGGTGGCGGTTGATAGTAAATTTGACAGCTATTGCGCCCACATTGTGCCTGATATTCTTAGCTTACATCCTATTTTTGATGCTGTCACCAAAGAGTATATAAAAATAACATGGACGTACATGGACCTAAGATACTCGGGACAGGCTATACGTGATGCCACAATGAGGGACGGAAAGGCTTCTATGCAGCTAAATTAAGAACTGGTCTTAAAATGGCTGATCGCTTACCATAAATAACCTACTTCATTTGGATGGGTAGTGATTTATTAGCCATAACTTCATACTAAATCAGTTGGGGCCATGGACTTATTATTACTAATAATAATAATAATAAGTCCATGGTTGGGGCAAACAGAAAAAAGTGGACTATGACAAGGACAACTAATGATATTTTCTTTTCTGTCACACTTATGGAGATTTGTATGCTACCATCTCGCTCGGACGTGGTATTATTATTACCATAGCTTGTCCCGAGTATCTTAGTTCCATGTGGACGTACGATACTCAGAGGCCCTAGCACGTTAGGTTTTATCGCACGTTTTATCGTCACGTTTTACTGCGAAAATGTACTGAGACGTCACGTATGTACATAAAACGTATCGTGCTAGCTGGGCTGGGCAGGACAAGCTATACGTGATGCCACAATGAGGGACGGAAAGGCTTCTATGCAGCTAAATTAAAGCCGCCAATGAATATTTTTACTGTACTCGTTTATTTAGTGAAGTACTGATTAACAAAAATATTGTAGGATTATAAATTCAGAAAACTGAAATTTGCTAAAATTGTTTGCGTTGCATCTCACTTAACTTTTATTGATGAGACAACACCAAAATGTCCGCCATGATTAATATAATTTCAACATGGCGCCCGGCTGTGCGGAGTGTGTATGTGTGTGAAAGTGCAGTGAAATTATGTTAAAATATCAAGTGTTTTTAGTGATAAATTTAGTGTTTAAGTGAAAAGTGTGTGCATTCATGCAGCGGTTTTCCTATGATGGCTTTGGATTTACGCCTGCACTCTCCTGCAGGCGCAGAACCTGTTGTTTATACATGGCCCCTCACTTCAGGTCATGGTTCGGTAAGGAAATCGTATATATTTTACTTTGGTATCTTGATGTGTCAATGCTTACAATGTTTAGTTTATCGTTGTGATTAATCTATAGGAGACACTTCCCGTGTAGCTTTTAGTAACAATTATTTATATAGTTAAAGAAACACATTTTCGCGATATAATGTGTTCGAAGCTTTTATTTGAAGCCATATCGATTATAATAATATTGTGCCTCTAAATCATAGAAAAATACTATTTGTTTTTCCAAAGGTTTGAGAAAACTGTAGCATGTTGGTCCTTTTATCACATGGATCTTTCAGCCGGAGTGTATTGACCTCGTGTTTTGTCAAGGTGTCGGCTTTTTTTAGATGGTTTCTTTATACAGTGCCCGTTGTAGTTGTAGATCATCGTCATTCCCATTTTAAGCGCATAGCGTAGGTATGCGAACAGAAGTATGATAAAAAAAATTGTTATCTTCAACTAGTGTGGCTCGTGTATTCAATAGTACGTGACCATTTTGCGACTGATTAATGATCAGTAATGATGATTAATATAGGAAAGATATGCGTTTTAAGTTAAGATTTTGAATGTAAAATACCGTTTTGGCTTATGATTTCTAGGTTATAAATATCAACAACAACTTGATATGTCACTTTCTAAACAATCTGACCCTATCTTAGGCTACATTGGTTATAATGATTCAATTAAACTATCAGATTATTTTTGAACCTGTACCTATAGTATTCTAGGATGACTAAAACGAAATAAGTTTCTGTAAAAAAATTAATTTTTGGTTCCAAACTCAACGAGGTTACGTCGATTAATTACTGAATTCCCATGGCCACCATCCGATAAAAGGACTAGACATACATGGCTTTTATCAGTAAATTACAATTTATAACTAAGAATAATGAAGGCATTTTTCCTGTGACTAGTTAGTGCATAACATCAGATTTATGTATTTATTTAAATTGGACATCAAAGGCCCATATTACAAATACCTCAAAAACTAACATACATATCAATAAAAACTACAAAAACATGCGACGTTTTGCGCAATTTCGTGGTGTCAGTAACTAACCGCGGAAACGCCGGTACTTGACTCCATTCGGCCAAAATTATTCCTTAGTGAAGGTTATGCAACCCCATTAAATTTAAAGGCAAACTAACAACTGACAGTATATGAAGATCAACTGAAATATATTAAAATAAACAGGGTTAGGTGCCTTATATCACAATATGAGTTTTCAGTACTGGGAGCAATGACATTTCATTCCTCTTCTTTTTCTTAAATTGGATGTACCCAAAACAACCAATATCCAGTGCAAAATGACTAGGTATCCTTGTTAGATTCAGTGTTATTCATTTTTGAGTGAGTGATTTAGTAGATCTCATTTGCAGTTAAAAAGCCATTAGAGACTGATAATGAATCATTACAAACACATCACTTAATGTTCAGTACTTTCTGACACCGGTATAATTGCATGGTACCTTTTTTGAGAATGAGATTTCTATCTAGCCATTTCTGTGAGGTTGTAAGTTTGTGTGTAGGGGATAATCTCTGGAACTAATCATCAAATTTCAAGTAGTACATTGAATAGACCTTCAAGATGGCAGATGGACATTGGCTATTATCCCATGGCTAAGTTTGGGTTCCCTGTAATACTCAGACAAAGGCATTTTATTCACTTATTATCTTACATAATAGTTTTTATTTATTCATTAGTGTGACATGTAATATACTTCCAAACAATAAAAATCCGCAACATGCTTCGTCTATCATTCACAAATCATAAAACCACCACAGGTCGTTAATTATTTTTAACACCACAGTTCACACCCCATTCCGACATAATAATATTCTTTACTAGACTTTGCCAATGCCCAGTGTACAGAAAAAAATCTTTTTGTTAGATTTATTCATCATCATCATATCAGCCGAAAGATGTCCGCTGCTGAACAAAGTTCTTCCCCAAAGAGTGCCACAAGGACCGGTTGAATTCAATGATTTGTTCATAATTTTCACTAATTCAGACTTGCATAAACTCAAGACAATGTGAAAAAAAAACATTTGATGAAAATAATTACTGTAACTTGCATTGTTTTCTAGGCTAAACATTCATTTACCAAACGTTATTGCATACTAAAAGTACAAGTTTAAAAATGAAACAAGATTATAGTCTGCAAGATGTTAGTTCCTGTTTTTGACACATTACAACACCCAAAACACAATGGGATAAAATCCTTCTAATACCAATAAAGTAGGTTTAGAAGACACCCTAATCAGCTATAACATTTATTCGATTAACCCTTTATCATTTGTTAATAATGGCTAAACAGGTGTCAAAAATAGGAATTGCGTTATAATTAATTTAAGGCTGTTATGCTTTGGGCTTAAAACACAAAATTTCATAATACCTTTTTCACTAATACCCCTAAGTTTCAAATGACCATGGGCTCATAATACCTAAACGTCAAATTGTCTCATTCTTAAAATGAACGAAATTCATTATGACTGACCTAAAACGTCATATTCTCTAAATACCTAAAGATTGAAATGCACAATTCCTGCAAATAAAGAATGGCAGAAATGACAAAAGAATAAGTTTCTGTCAAAAATTTCATTTTTGGTACAAGCTTTTATTGCCGATCATCAGATCAGCTCGATGGTACCATAATATTAAATTGTCATCCAAACTATACTAATACCCAAAATTTCAGCTCTATTGGATGAATTGATGAATTGAAAAATGGATTGCAAATTTTTAACTTACTTACATACTTTTTATACTTACATATTTTATATATACGAACAAGTCAAGTTAATATAAACCTTGTAAAAAGAAATATTCATCTCAAATTGTCAATCTCCATGTAATACAAATTAAGGTATTTTGACATTTGACAGTTGTTTTGCCATGAAAGTATTTTGAAGTTTAGGCATTATGAGATTTATGAGACTAAGCTATTTTGAAATTCAGCCATATTAAGATTCCTGTGTTTTAAGAAAAAAATTAGACATTCTGCAATTTAGGTATTTTGAGACCAAGAAGTTTTGAGATCTGGGAATATTGATAAAGAGGTAAAATGCAATTTAGTAGTTATAATATAAGCCCAAAGCGCTGTTATTTATGTTGGACCCAAGCATTAAATTCTGTGACTAAATATTATTACTATCATTACCATTTCATAAATATAGTTCATTGTTTAACATAAAATATATATGTACATCCCACATGTTTTTTAGTTTAATGAACAGGTGTGGGAACTGCCTATTGTTTTGTACTACTCAACCGTACTGGCCATTTGGAGTTTATGAGTAACTTCAGTTTATTTGCAGTATAGTGTATCTGTAAATGTGTACTGAATAGGGATTCTTTTTTTTTCAGGACAAACACGATGGGGCTCTGGAAATAGTAGAAACAATAAGGTAAGAAACAGTTAATCGAACAAGTGAGCGAAGCGAACGAAGTTCTATGCTTCAGCTTGGGCCGAAAATCGTTCGTATGTCCGGTGTCTGTCACGATGGCACCCTGTCCCGCTGTCCCGCTATTTTCCTCTACAGGTCGCATTTCTCAACCGATTCTCGTGAAATTTCGTGAGCAGGTTCGTTAATTATATAGTTTTTTTTTCGACTCACACTTTCGAAATATATAAAAACTGATTCTATAAGGGTTCCGTTTTTTCCTGTCGAGGTACGGAACCCTAAAAAATTAAAAAATATCGGGCTTGCGAGTTCTACAGCTCACAGAGCTACTAGTCATTTAATTGTATAAAATATGAGTAGGTACACACATACTTATACAATTCGACCCTTGGTTTATGCTACCTTACCTATTTCCTTCCGATATACTTTCCACCCACGATTAATTTGAAGATGTTACATGTATCACAACCCAACATTTAAAAAAATCTTAATTGAAGAGTTTGGTTGACTGTACATTTATATTTTTCGGGGAAATGTACCTAGGTCAATCAGCTTTTACTTGACACTTCGTTTTTTCTTCATTATCAGTTACCTCAACATGTCTAAGTTGATGAAATGTATAAGTTGTTCCCAGATAAACAGTCTATTTGAACATATATATTGAATCTCGCAAAAAAACTTATTCTAGCAGAAAACATGGTTGTCCAGGTGACAAACCACAATGTTCATACAAATCGGGGGACATTTTACGTCCGCTGGGCAACCGGTGAAATTGAGGTCAAATTAATATTTTTTAATACAGTTATCATGTAGTTACACGCTATAATTAATTGAGTAAGGAATGCGATAACAATTAACAACACCAGACATCGTATTTTCTTGTAATCACCTTTTAAACAGAAAATATTAGAAACGGCGAGGACACTAAAAAGTTGATTTACCCACCTGCACGTTGTTCAATTAACATGTTTTGAATAAATTATCGTTATCGAATTTAGTTGAGTGGATACAACGTACTTGGTTACGATCGTTATTTGCTGTTCTGATATGACGTGCGTGTACTGTAAGCGTGAAGGACGCGGGGGCAATGACCGGGGCGGTTTCGCGCCGAATAGTAGGTACGGGTATGTACGTGAGCACAAACAACTGGTACTGCAGTGTCGTCCTACTGCCCGCGTCCGACCTACAAGGCTATATACTACTTTACACGGCGTAGGTAAACTCCATACGAACGTGAAGACGACAATAACAAAATAAAATTGGTTGGATGGTAGGTACACTGTTTAGTTTTGAGGCTATACTTCAATGTATTTCATCTATATTTTCTCATATTATGTACAGTCAGCATCAAAAGTAGCTACGCAAACGAAGACGTCAAAAGTCTTTATTAAAAGGGAATAAAAGCTTTTGACGTCTTCGATTGCGTAGTTAATTTTGATGCTGACTGTACTAGCGAAGTGTATAAACGTGTACAGTCGACGCCAAAAATACGTTTACACTTTTGCTTCTTATTCCATTGCAATAAGGCGAATAGTGTAAACGTATTTTTGGCGTCGACCGTACCTGTGCCATCTTATAATTATGCAACCACTTGCCGCTGGCTTAGGAACATGGCTACCCCTTGCAAATTTGGAAATGTACCTATAACAAATCTCATTCCAACCCTACGCTTGCCCAGTTGCAGGTTGAGGACATTCCATAAACTATCGAATTTCTTTGCAGATGTACGAAATATCCTTTGTTATTTACCATTAGCTTTTCAGTTAAGGGAAAAGAACATCGTGAGGAAAATTGTTTATCAATTTTCGTAAGGAACAAATTCAATATAATAATAATAACAAAGCTAAACAAGTGAAATAAAATTTTAAACATGACTGTAACATTATAGCCCTACGCCACTTCTACGACTAAGAGGAATCTAACGACACCACACATGTTAAAATCCGTTAAGCCGTTTAAGCTGCAGACGTGCCAATGAAATAAACAATAAATACATACACTCTAAAACATTACCCTCTCATACCCGAATCTGGTAAACATCAACACAACGACAACATCTGGCCACCACTACACATACACCAGAAAATGGGGTCATAGATAACCGGGGAATGGCCTCTATTATCCATGAAAGTTCCTAAGCCTTTCCAATTAGCACCCTGTGTATAATTCATCGAAAGATTAACAAATCCGAACATTTCTTTATACCACCTACGACATTCCTAACAAAATATAAACAAATCCAGCTCTTTGAAAGCTTAGGCTGGATCTAGACACGCGGCAAGCCAAGTTCAAGCAAAGGAACTGGCTAGCCAGCGCCGAGTGTAATATTACACGAACCACTTGGTGCCACTTTTGACCCTTCTATAACTCAAAACCTCTTTAACGTAAACACATAAAACTACGTGTGTTTAATTATATCCATAAGGACATCTAGAAGCCCAAATTTGATGAAGCTAGCTCAAACGGTTATAAAGATATGAAGGTCAAAAAGTCGTAAATTTCAGTATTGACTGACATATAGTACCTACCTAAACCTAACCTACTTCCAGATGACCTAGAAGGATGAAATTTGGAATCCAGCTCGGTAATTGTGTGTAAGCGTAGGAAAAAATCTAAAAATAAAAAAAGTAAAAAAATAGGGGGGGTACATTTTTTTTTAAATTTGTAGCGTTGGAACCGTTACAAGCAGATATTTGAAACTATCCCAATGTATGTATTATTATATTTGCTATATAACAGAAATATAAAAATAAAGTTAAGTAAAAAAATAAGTAGGTAGGCCCCCCACAAGGTGGACTGATGACCTGGTAAAGGTCGCTGGAGTCCGCTGGATGCGGGTGGCGCAGGACCGGTCATTGTGGCACTCTTTGGGGGAGGCCTATGTCAAGCAGTGGACGTCTTTGGGCTGATATGATGATGAAAAAAATAAGTGGTGTCCCCATACAAAAAACTTGTAATACGCGCTAAACAACCGGCCAACGGTGTGTCGTCGGCGGCGCGCGGCACCACATAATTATACACAGAAGAAGTAAATCTGCATAAAAGCGCTCCCGAGCAACACGGAAACGCAAGAAAAAACATTAAATCTCAATACCTGCCTAGTTTTCTTTACAAAAAGTAATGATATCCCACCAAAAACATAAATGTAAAAAAAGAGAGCCAAGTTCTATACTAAAATTATGCTTGGCTGTGGGCTTCGCCGCAAAAAGAATGGAGATCTAAATGAGTGCCAAGTTATGCAAAATCCAAATATGTATTTATAAGAACAAAATAACATTATGAACAAGTATCTATATATATAATACGCGAGCCCGATTTTTGTACATGCCATCAGATCTTCTATATATATAATACGCGAGCCCGATTTTTGTACATGCCATCAGATCTACAGTTATGGTCCGATTTTGATAAATGATATGTCGTTCGATTCGTCTCATGCTGGAGATTTGCAATAAGGTCTCCGATTTTTAATTTTTTATTGAAAAAGTACTAAAATTTTAATTTAAAGAATCTACCGTGCGCTGACCACGTGACCTTGGCTGTGTGACGTCACGTGACGTACCTAACTCCTGTTTTGACTTGAGATGACAATGTTAAATATAAAAACAAGAATTGAACTCAAACCTGTAGTAAGTTCTTCAGCATAAGAAATTATAAATGTCGAGTCGGCCACATATGGATACAACACTAAGAAAATTATGTTAATAGAAAATAAACGATCTTTTACAATGTTTACAAAAACTGACAGACGTATTGTGTCAACTGTGGATTATTTTTTTAGTGACATAGAGTTGTCAATATTATTTGCCATGTTTATATTTATTTCAAAAAGTTTATATACTAACTTATTTTCCCATATTCGAGATGTTGGGAGAAGAATGAGGTTTAAACCCATTAATTGTCGTGGACCCCATATAGGCTTTATTTACGTTACTTCTTAGCACAATGCCGTAGGCACCGATAGGCTTCAAATTTGAAGTAAATATGTAGAAAACGAACCTCGATTAAGTACTAAAATTTCTTTTCGGATAGGTACCGCACCGGGGACTCATAAGAAGGCTCAAAGTCACCCAAAGGGCAATGGAGAGGGCTATGTTAGGAGTTTCTCTGCGTGATCGCATCAGAAATGAGGTTATCCGCAGCAGAACCAAGGTAACCGATATAGCCCTCCGAATTGCTAAACTTAAGTAGCAGTGGGCGGGGCACATTGCACGTAGAACCGATGGCCGTTGGGGCGGAAAGGTTCTCGAGTGGCGACCACGTACCGGAAGGCGCGGCGTGGGTAGGCCCCCCACAAGGTGGACTGATGACCTGGTAAAGGTCGCGGGAGTCCGCTGGATGCGGGTGGCGCAGGACCGGTCAATTTGGAACTCTCTGGGGGAGGCCTATGTCCAGCAGTGGACGTCTTTCGGCTGATATGATGATGATGATGAACGGGGACTCCCATAGGCAACTTTATTCACCTGACTTGAATACCATCCAAATTATTTCAGGTTCAGATAGTTATATTTCGATTACAGGTAGGTATAAATTGTAATTTGTCAAACCGATATGACTTAATACTGGAAAACATAAACCAGTATTAAACTATTTAGCGGTATTAGTCAAATGCAACTATAACCGGTAAAATATTATTTTAAACCATTAACGGTCCCCGATACAGTATTCTTTGATCTGTGCTGAATGCTGATACCTACTAATAATAAACAGGTGTAATGTCTGTGAAATGTAAGTTTGTATGTTGGGGATAGTCTCAGAAACTATACCCATCGTATTCTAAAAATACTTTCTTCAGTACCTATGTTATATATTTAGAATGGACCTACGGGATTATGTGCTATAGGTAATATTTTATCCCGTCGCTCCGCCTAGGTTCTTTGTATACGCGGCGGAGCCGCGCGGGCAGCTAGTTAAACTCTATTTCTTTGCTTTATTGGATACCTTTAACAATTGCTGTTATTTAAAAATGTGAGATCTTAAAGTAGGTTAGATTTGACTTGGCCAGTTTTTATCAGAATTTATATAATATATATATATATATATATATATATATATTATGTTGAATAACTTTATAAAATGACTGATGTAATGAAAACTGGTCAAGTCAAATCTAGCCTACTTTAAGATTTCACCTTTTTAAATAACAGGTTCTACCCACGCTATCTAATGTGAGCTGAATTGAGTCTTGAAAAACGTTAATTTGCTGCGCTTTCAATTTAAATGCCACTCAGATAGTATATGTACGTATGCAACCTACTAACCCATAATATTTGTAACTCAAAACAAGACCATGCGGCTGTTAAGTAGAGAGAGATGAATCGAGGTCAACCGTTTTCGAGACCAGACGCGCCTGTCTCGGAAAATTGATTATTTAAAGATGACCTTGAAAATACTTTATAAACAAACGCTCGGACCGCTGGCATTTGATCAGGCTGATGACCTAGGCTAGGTATAGTGGGTATCATATATCACATTTTAATTGGCAATTAGGATATATAAATGATTCATTACCAATATTTTCGTAGCGTTACTCTTGTAGCCGATACCATGGTTTTTCCGCTTTGTAGCGGAACTTGGTTTTAAACAGAGACTAGCGAAGGCTTGGCAATGAAATCGTTAATTTGCATGAATTTGTTTGGTAAATAAAACTTATTAACACATTCAGTGCCCAGAATCGCTACGCGCTACGCTCGTAGCCGATCCAGTGGTTTTCCTCGTATGTAGCGGAAAGCGACTACGGCGTAGGGACGCATATGTGTCGTCACGGGCCGGGAATGGGTTAAAAGACATAGTGTCGTTTTTACTGTAGTCTGGATTTGAAGACAAGTTACTTTGCTGTGACATACCTATGTCATGCATTACAGGAATACGTGCCCATTGCCTTTAAGGGATTTCCTATCAATAATCATGGGGCTAAAAATAACGATAAGTAATAATTGATCAAGCCTTGATATGATATTGACTCCACAGTCCAAGCCTATGGTGGTTAGATGTGTAATTATTAGCATGTTGGCTCCGACAAAGCAGCGGATAAGTCGTCCCTCGCCAGTCTTGCACCCATTTAATTACATACCTACATACTTGTCACTCGTATTGATAGTGATAAAAGTAAACGACAAAAAAATATGCACATATGCATTAGCGAACGCTCGAAATTGACCCTAGGGGTGTATACCCGTACCCTTGGGCGATAGTATGAGTCGTATACGCCGCGCGACCTTGAACTGTACTAAGTGACCCGGTGGCACTATATTTCAGCTGATTAATTCGTCTTTGGTTCTAGCGACCGAAATTGGATTTTTAGCGGATAAAGACTGTACCTACATAAAATCCGCGCACACCTGATCTAGTATATTTTCCTACCAACTGATTATTAAGAATCACCACTTTTTAGGGTTCCGTAGCCAAAATGGCAAAAACGGAACCCTTATAGTTTCGTCATGTCCGTCTGTCCGTATGTCACAGGCATTTTACTCGAAAACTATAAGGTGTATTTGAATAAAATTTTGAGGATAGGTGTTTTGTTGTTAGCCGCTACGCTACGCTACATAGTTTTGTAATTAAATGACAATTTTTTTTAAAGATGTTCTCCATACATAAAACTGCAAGTCAAAAAAAAATTGTTCATTGTAAGCCTACCATTATCGTATTTACATTATAACAAGGTGTTTTAGACTTTTTAGGGCTCCGTAGCCAAAATGGCAAAAATGGAACCCTTATAGTTTCGTCTTGTCCGTCTGGCCGTCTGTGCGTATGTCACAGGCATTTTACTGGAAAACTATAAAGTGTATTTGAATAAAAATTTGCGGATAGGTGTATTTTGTTAGCTGCTACATAGTTTTGTAATTATAATAACTAAAAATAAAAATTTTAGGGGTGCACTCCATGCATAATTTTTTTTTCATTGTAAGCCCACGTGTGGCATCAATCGATAGGCCTTTCAAAATAAATATAGGTTTCTCAGCAATTTTCTTTGATTAAGTGAATAGAGTCGGAGATAATCGCCCCGGAAGTCACTAAAATTCTGTCCTCCACTCTAATTTTTGAACGGTGTATTTTAAAAATATGAAAAAAATCATGGACTTACCCCTTATTAAATTCTTTCACTGAAAATTATTTTGAACAAGATCGGTTCAAAGGTTTTCGAGATATTGCTGAAAACCGCCTTCCTTAAAGAAAGCCGTAAGATTTCTGTTACGATACGACCTTTTTAATAGGCACGGAACCCTTCGTTTTGCGTGGTCCGCCACGGTTTTTGTTTCTACCGAATAGGAGTATGATTTTATGATAACACAACGTAATTATCCGTTTTAAGCATCTACCTGACATTTTATTGTAAAATCAATCAGTAATTATTTTAGCCGATTTCACCTTTTCTTGACAAGTGCCACATTTTTTCCGTTACTCTGGTTAGTAACTGTATGAAGTGTTCGTTTAAGACGTACGCTTAAAAGGAAGACGTACGCTTAAAAGGCCACACAACATAACGGTTCGTTTAATGACCGTACCCTTGACCTTCCTTGACGTTCATTATAAAAAATAGCACGGTCTCTGTTATATAAGTAAGCGTGACTGAAACCGTCGAGTGTAGTAGGTAGCAGTAATGTTTGATGCAGATTCTTTCCTATATTAACATGCTACCCTATTAACGTCTAAGCACACTTCTTCCTTCAAAAATTTCCAACCACCACCAACGTCAAGACTCGTACATAGTTTTTGTACTAGAAAGTACATATTATTTGCCACAACATTCTTGTCTGACAGAACTGATCCACGTGATAACTTCGCTCGATTGCGACCACGTCCTCTACATTTTGTTTTCCTCATAGTGTCACAGCAGATTGCGGTACATTATTTAATCAATTCATTTCATATAAAGGACTGTTCAAGAAACTGTTAAATAAACCTCAAACCTACTAACCTGTAGGTGTAACACACTAGGCATTATATATAATATAATCTGAGTAGAATAGGCTAAGATTGCAGGTATTTTGTGCAGATATTATCCCACGTCGGAAATAAACGGGGAACCAGTTTGGTTCGATGTTGGGCTTTTAGGAATCGAGAGCCGAAGACGGCGTGACCTCTTCGCGACCGGCTCGGACGCACTCGCTCGCCCTCGGCGACCTTGATATTGTCCTCGATCCCGGTCGCCCGACTAATCTTAGTTTCTGACTTGAATAGCAATCGTAATAACAACTCTTTTATATGTATCGTCGAGAAACTACAAATACACACAAGTATTTCAAAACGACAAAGTTCTCTTTCGGCAGTTGTTAACGTACTTTTCTCGGGAGTCTGGCGTTTATGATTATTAAACTATTTCTAAAATATTAATTTTACTAGCTTCTGCCCTCGACTTCGTCCGCATACTCGTTTATATCGTCCGTCCATAGACTCCCGCCCCCATTTCACCCCTTTAGGGTGGATTGCACTCAGAAATTTGTTTTCAATGTAAATCGATTGCCGTACATTTTTAATTATGTATGTTAGATAGCTGTCAAATTTTCATACTAGCTGTTGTCCGCGACTTCGTCCGCGTAGACCCGGGATAAAAAATATCCTATATTTTAAACCAGGGTATAAACTATCTTCGTGCAAATTATCATCCAAATCGGTCCAGCCGTTTAAGCATGATTGAGTAACAAACATCCAAACATCTAAACATCCAAACTTTCGCATTTATAATACTAGCTTTCCGCCCGCGACTTCGACCGCGTATAATACGGTTCCACATACAGACTTTAATTTCCTATTTCATCTCCTTAAAATGTGAGTTTTGGTATAAGAACTATCTTACGTCCATCCTCATAAATCGATATAGCCAATAATGGCAATAATATAACCATTTAGGCGAGAAAACGGGACACGTAGACAGACATAGTTTTTAATTTACAAAGTGTTAATAAATACCTACCTAGGGTTTGCAATATCCGCCCAGTTTTTAGGGTTCCGTAGCCAAAATAGCAAAAACGGAACCCTTATAGTTTCGTCATGTCCGTCTGTCCGTCTGTCCGTATGTCACAGGCATTTTACTCGAAAACTATAAGGTGTATTTGAATAAAATTTTGAGGATGGGTGTATTTTGTTAGCCGCTACATAGTTTTGTAATTAAAATGACAAAATAAATTTTTTTTAGGGGTGCACTCCATACATAAAACTAAAAGTCAAAAAATTTTTTTTCATTGTGACCCCCTGTGTGGCACATCAATCGATAGGTCTTTCAAAATAAATATAAGGTTTCTTGGCATTCTTTTTGATTAAGTTAATAGGGTCGGAGATAATCGCCCCGAAAGTCACTAAAATTCTGCCCCCCCCCCCCCCCCTCTAATTTTTGAACGGTGTATTTTAAAAACATGGAAAAATTCATGGACATATACTGACTGACTGACTAAGCGAATGGGTTTGGTGTTCGGTCGGTTCGGTTCAGAGTAGGTAGGTAATACCAATAATTATTTTAGTGACAGGTAGAAAATCCGCTTTAAATAGTGTTTTCGTTGCTCAATTAAATACCTAATAATAGTAACATTAGTAACAATTCGTGTCTGCTAGATTTAATCAATATATTATGTAATTTATGTAAGTTGGTATTCAGGTACTTATTAAATAAAATATAATACTTAATATGGAACATTTGTCTAAACACCTTATTTGGGCAATACAGATGGACATAAAACGTCATTAGTCATTAGTGTTTTTTTTGTAATTTTTTTGAGTTTTCTGCTTATAAATGATTTTATTAGTGTTTTCAAAATATCCGTTTATTCGGATAATTCGCGGTTTAGTATTCGGATAATTTTGAATATTATTTTCGGCGGATATTCGGATAATTGAATATTCGGATTATTCGGATTACAAACCCTATACCTACCTAATATCAATTAGAATTTTGGTGAAGTGCAAGTCGGATTTTAGTTTTCCCATACATATTGAGACCCAGCGCCTGATGAAGTCAACGAGCTAAATCATTTGGTCTACATAAAAAGTTTCATCCCCTTTTTAGTGCCTAAAAGGGATGAAATTTGACATAAATTATAGCCTATGTCTTATTCTAATATAGAAGGTACATAACTGGAAAGTTTCATATAAATTCGTCTAGTAGTTTTTGAGATTAAGTGGAATGTACGGTCGACGCCAAAAATACGTTTACACTTTTGCACCTTATTCCATTGCAATAAGGCGAATAGTGTAAACGTATTTTTGGCGTCGACCGTACATCCATCTATCCATCCAAACTTTCACGTTTATAATATTATAGGATTCTAATATTATTAGAATACTAAGATAACTATAGAAGAAAACGGCATATATAATATGGAAATTGTATATTTACATATATTGGTACAGTCGACTACAGAGAGATCGATACGACCAAAGTTAGAAAAATATGTATACACGACCTCAATAAGGCAATAAAGTCGTGTATACATTTTTTTTTAACTTTTTCCGTATCTTACCGTACATTTATCTTTGTAGTTGACTGTACTTTCGGTGTCTATGTAAAAGACATTAAAGTTTACAGCGACTATAAGCCGCTAAAAAAAGCCATACTTTTTGAATGCTGTAGAAAATGGCTTTATAAATAAATTCTCACTCGGAATGTTACCCTAGGAAAAGCACGAGTGTACTTACACAGTAATTAATGTCTGCATTCAAATTAATCATCATAATTTCTGACCACTGTCTGCCGACAAAAGTCGTCGAGCGGGCCATACGTTCGCTTTCGTTAGTCTTGTTTAATATACATATAAAAAATAAAAATAAAACCGGTCAAGTGCGAGTCTGACTTGTACAAACGGTTCCGTACAAAATTTCATACAACATACCCGTCTTGCCCCGCCCATTACTTTTGAAAAAATCTTAACATCGCACAGTACAGTTCAGTCATGGGTACCTACAGCACCATTTATCGGTGGATTTTGTTACTAACATGCGCGACCAAGGAACTCGGTATGTAAGTATGTTGGTTTTTCAGCGATAATTTTTTATCAAGTGAATTAATTTAGATAGTTCATTTTTTATTTGCTAGAAGGTACATACTTTCAGAATAATTTTATACGAATTTAAAGGAAAAAAATTAAACAGAAGTATTAAATTACAAAATGATTTTTGAAGAATAAAAAAAATATGCTAGATAGAGGCCTCGTTATACTTTTCCGGTAATATTTACGTTCCTGTTGTCTCCCGGTCCCGGAGATCTCCGGCCTTTTTACCACCCGCCCCTGTTTGACGGACCCGGAGATCTCCGGCCTTCATGCCGCACCCCCTCTATTTGACATGAGGTCGCCCAATCGTGCACCATAATTGGTCGGGGCGGGGAACGGGGCGCATGCGGTGATGGGCTACACTTTAAATTTTTGCCCCCCCCCCCTCTTATCCGTCCTTTTTTATAGTAATTAAAAATATATATTTAAATTTTTCATTAAGAATAAGAAAGAAAGATTTATTGCATAACTGTGTACATAATATGTACACAGTTATAGAATTGTAACCACCCTTATATTATAAGGGTGGTTACAATTCTAAGACTAATAGATTCATCAGGTACCCTACCGGTCGTGCAATATTTTTAGCTTAAAATCTAGAGCGACATAATCTGGACAACTACACTACTTTCTTCATATACAATTCTCACACTCGAAGAACTCGTTTAGGCTATAAAAGGCCTTCAATAAGTACATTTTTTTACCTATTTTTAAAGATATTACCTACTAGAGATTTTATGCCAGTCGGGAGGTGATTGATCACTCTAAGGGCCATCACAAATGTACTTTAAGCATATATAAAGGTTTTCCATACATGTGGATTAGCTTTGTTTACAACTATTCCAAATTTCAAATTGATAGCATTAGTAGTTCTTGCGATATTTGACTTTGTGACAGACAGGCAGACAGACAGACGGACGGAGTCGCACCATAAGGGTTCCTTTTTACCTTTTTGGTCCGGAACCCTAACAAATGACATAAGACATAAATTAATAACAAAAAACTTTTCCGTGGAATACCAGGTCGCTTTGTTTTGCTGCCACAGACGGTCATTGGCCCGTTCATAGCGATATGATTAAGGCATACGTAGTTTATTAATCCCTGACGCAACACAGAAAATGTAAACTTTGTATTGTAGTCTGCTCGCGCCATTGTAACAATATCACAAACAATCCTACTAATATTATAAATGCGAAAGTTTAGATGTTTAAATATTTGGATGTTTGTTACTGAATCACGCTTAAACGGCTTAACCGATTTGGTTGAAATTTTGCACGCTAATAGTTTATAGCCTGGATTAAAGTATAGGATAGTTTCTATCCCGGGTCTGCCAGGGTTTTTATTCCGGAGACGGAGTCGCGGGCGGAAGCTAGTTAGATATATATTATACCTATTTATTTATTTAAATAAATACCTTCCTCTTTTGCTTTTACGTATCCGGGTTTTCGGCAGCCTCCCGCTAATCTTATCTTGATTACAGGCGCTGAATTAGTCTCGCCATATCGGAGGATGTTTGCCGCGATTATCGTGGGATCCATTTAGTGGTCTCTGTAGCCGAATAGTCTTCCGGCATGCGTCAGATGTGGCCGAGCCAGTCCCATTCAAATTTGGCGCCTGAGTGAGCTAATATATGGTAATGTTTATTTGTACAGGTGGGTATGCGACGACGTGCCGGACATGAAGGCCGCCCTCGAGAACAACATCCTGAGCGACTACGACACCCACTCGTACGAGAGCATGCGAGCTCTCTGCGACCGCTTCAACCGGGCCATAGACTCTGTCGTCGCACTGGTAATTACTAATATTTATTAACTTCCTTTTAAACTTTATCTCTGCTGTCAACACAGCCCTGCTAGCATAACTTGACTCTCTACTCTAATCGCGCGCGTGATATACTATCTGTCACTTTTTGACAGCATTAATCAGAAAGTGACGGACAGTCTATCTCGCGCGCGAGTAGAGTTGAGAGTCAAGTTATGCTAGCAGGGCAGATAGTCCTCATATAATAGGGATGCTGACTCCAAATAAAATAATCAATACTGTTGAATTTTCTCGAAATACGATTAAAAATATAGTCACATGGAGAAAAAGTAACACAAGACAATACATAATCACAAAGTTGTAGAGTCCCAAGTTTTAAGAGGTGATATACTCTCTCCCTTTTCCGCAAAACGCCCTTCACATGAAATGAAACGATTGTCATTTACTATGAAGCTTGAGACCCGTGACGTTACGGATCACAAGCGTTTTCTTTCTCTATCAAGCAATATTAAAGGCTGGCGTCCACTAGGCTCGCCGAGCCGAGTCGAATCGAAATTCAAATTAAAAAAAAATCGCCTTCATATATTACTATGAAAGTGCGTCCATTGATTCGGCGCGCCGCGGCTCTGCGTCAATCGACGCACTTTCATAGTTAATGTATGAAGGCGAATTATTTTCGATTCGATTCGACGCGCCTCGGCGAGCCAAGTGGACGCCAACCTTAAAACGGTTGTATCTTCGTAATTTTATGAGATATGTATTTGATTAGGATTTTCGCCTAGGCGGATTTTTACCTTCTTTCTTTTGGAATAATAATAAAATTAGAGTCGACAACCCTATTGTATGAGAATGAGATCCGCATTGCGAATGTGACACGTGTTTGCCAAAATCGTGGCATAAAAAATATCTTCTTCCTTTATGACATGTACATGCTGGATATCATTAATCCTCAATGTTGATGAACCAAAACATTAGGTTATGTTAGGTAAAGGTGCGTTGAACCAACACCGCACGTGATAGGCTATTACTAGATTAAACCGGCGTAAATTCGTGCAGGTAGCTAGTAAATTATATAATGTATGGTTATGTTGTGGGTTGCGTCACTCGCGGCCTGACCTCCGCGCAGAAGTGGTCCCAATGGCCGGACCCGCCTCCGCGGCCACCCTCGCTCCCCGTCGCTCTGCATTCCACTCAATTCATATTTCAGGTTAGCTGAGAGCACCTACTCTCGACTCGCGCTGAAACCGCGGCAGCTATAGAAAGTGAAAAGCTCCCGAATAGGGCGTGGGTTCACCCCGGAACTGACGCGGGTTTGCTTGACCTATATACAACGCAGTTGTTTGCTTAATGTACCTTGTCGCAGCGGCCTCTTTATCTTTGGCGCATGTTTTCTCTTTGTATTATTTTATCCACTTTTGGACATAAATAAGGCAAACTAAACAAAACAGTTATTATTGCTGGATCGATATCCAAAAAATGTGACAAATTACCTATTTGACGAAAAAGACCTTTCAAATCGATAAAATATCAATATCACGCGTTTATATCCTATGAATTTATTCGACTCATAATCTTAAATCATGTGAACTGATAATGATAAAACGTCACCAAGTTCACACCCTGTTGAAAAATGTAATACAAGTGTAATTAGTGTGCGTTTAAAGAGAGATCAGTCATTTATGTAATTCTGTTGACTGGTGACTGACGGGGGTTACGCCCTCGGCGTGCGATCGATATCGTCGTACTATTATAAGCTAAGGGCAGCAGACGGCGGGCGGTCGGCCGGTGCACCCGGGGGCCATTCCCATTTGCCACCACTTTAATTATTCACTTTTACTGAACTTGCCGCTATAACTTTCATTATTTATGTCTTCTCTTTACATTTTAAACTTTCATACATGACGAAAATTTTATATTTATAAAATAAAACCATGTATTTCACAAAATATGTTAGACGTTTTAAAATACGTAATATAAAATATTTAAAAATACGTTTAAAAACAAACAGTTGTTGCCCGCCATTGTGCTTTGTGCAATTAGGATTGACGATTTACCTGCCACGTGGTCCCTTTTTTGCGCCTGTTTGGGCAGTAAAGTAAGCCGTTATGAATGGCTCAGGTAGAAAGAATTGCGTTGAAAGTTGAAAGAAGCAGAGTTACTATGCAATGAGAAGCCCTTGCCAGGCGACCGGGCCTGCTTGCGCTAATTTTATGTAACAAGTTACGTGATCTGATCCTTAATTTCTGTCGTAACATTTCTGGAGTGCTGTAACGCATTGACGTCACAGTTCCCGTGGCATATTTACGGGCGTATAGCTGGCTAAACATGTACACAATTTTCGACCTTATGTAAATAAGTAAAGTAATAAGGTCATCGAATGTATACATGTTTATGAGGCTGACTCTACTAGTTGAAATACCGTATTTAAGCAACAAACGATACAAAATGTTTTAAGCAATACCATCCCGAGTCTGGTAATGGTATCGATTGGCCATTCTGAATAATCTCGATCTTGTGAAGGTCGAGGTTTTTGCTTAGTACTTTACAACTTAAAAATATAGTTATTTATTGCTTATTTTTTCTCTACAATTTATAACTTTCTACTGAGTGGCAACCTGGCAACTAACAGCATAAAGTTATATTTTTCAAATAAAATGCAACATTAATTGAAGCTTGAAATATAATATACATAGAGGCATTGAAGAGTAATAAATAAAATGCGCTCTTTTTCCACCATTCCCGTAAAGATTAATTTATGCTATTGCTCCTATCTTAATGACCCTGACTGACTATGGCAAAGGCCAATCCGAACATGTTTCCAAAAAAGTGTCATGACTCATTGTCTCCGTTCTGTCAGTTATCATATTTTGCTTTGTAGGTATATGGAACCTCAAGGGGCGGCCTATTAATTAAAACTTTTATTAAGGTAGAGACAAGTTGTACCCGCGCAAAAGAGACCGGTCGAAGCCGGGTGCGATCGGGCCTTCGCGTCCACCCGGCACCGACCCCAGCCCTCGTCATTCGCGTCACGTGCCTCTTATGAACAGGTCCGTCGATTACGATCACATTGTCTCTACCAGCCTTCATTCATTTGAATATGCTTCATACGTCATTCGTGAACATATAAAGTATTGTACATGCGTAGTACCTTTAGTGGCCATGTTCGTTGTTAACATGTAACTGCAATGTTGTCGTGCGTAGCTCTTATAGGGTGTTATCGTGAATTATTAACGCTGTTATCGCGGAAGGTCGAGTCAACTGACGCTGCGCTCACCTTCGCCGCCATTATGTACCTATCTACCTAATTAATCAGTAGTTCGCCCTAGCGAGAATCACCTAGTAGATGTACCTAATTATGACTACCTATTAACCGAGCGATCGCACACACCCGTGCGCATGCATACACACAGAGACATAAACTTAAAATACTTATTAGGGTTTTAGTAATCAATTCTTTTTTGTTTTTTTTTCTCATGTACTTATTTTGTTATTTTCATTTTGCCTTAAAATGTTTAACTATTCATTAAGCTACACCATGTGGAAGAGCGGTGTCTCTTAATACTTTTATTATGAGACACCGCTATATATTTTTTACTTAAAAAGAGGCACTAGATATTGTAAAATACTAAAGATACAAATTTTATTTTTATTTTTTATTAACCATTTTTTATTACATGTATTTTAGACATATGAGCCGAAATCACGTGCTTTACTCTCCATGAAGACTAATTAATGTCATGTATCTCGGTACTCGTATTGACAGGAAATTAGATAATTTGAAAGAATTATCAATGTTATCAATGTTATGACATTCATGAAAGGACATCTGCGTGGCCGCTATATGATAATGTCAATGTAGATCTCCGCAAATAGAGTAACATTAAAGTTAAATTACATTTCCAAGTTTTTATTACTTTTAAATATATTCAGTATTATATTCATTGATTATATACGAGTACCTTGGTATATCATTGAATTTTCGATGGTTAATTTATTGCCCATAGTGTTTGAAATAAGCAGGCTAGTTTATCGAGCGGCAACACTGTCCCACTGCTGGCATGCCTAGGCGCGTAGCGGAAACATCTTCAATGTCACCTTCATCTATTTACAGACTTCCCACATTTGTATATCCACACATTTCGCAACGTTTGTTATGTTACTCTTTATTTAAAGACGGGTACTTAGGTAAATGGACCACCATTGAGAATATCTAGCTATACTTATGGGTTTTCAGCTGTACATTGTTTGTTTAAATAGTTTCTATTCACCTTCAATGTCATGTTTTCATGGTCCTAGCAACTGTACTGCCTTGTTGTTACTTGTGCCTTCGTTGAATTATAGAAATTATTAATAGGTTAATTGTTAATTGCAATTTACTAGCGCCCAAATAAAAATCTGCTTACAATAAACAATAACCCATGAAAAAACATTCCATGTAAAAATAGGCCAAGTCTCGAAACTCTTCCACCGTAAAAAGTTGTGAGATAGGTAATAATATAATAACAAAAATATACTTTATTGCTCTCGTGTTGACATCAGGTCTTAATTATCAAAGTTTAGGTGTACAAGGTACAACATGACACCCTGTAAGGGTATTGCAAATTGCAATTCTTTGTCTTAAACGTAGACCAGGTACACATTAAGAAATTATAGTAGGTATTAAGTCATAAATATTTGTACATATTTTCCCTAGGGGCTAAATGTACTACTTACCTACTTTAAAAATAAAAAAAAAATAAAAAAAAATAAAAATCATTTATTTCAGACATTTGTAAGTAGTCCATAAGTGTTAGTATTACAAATTAACTTAAATAACTATGTTAGTGCCTAAACTTAAGTGTTGGGTGGTCCAGTGCCTGATTAGGGCACTGTCCCATCTCCCCGCCACAACGGCCAGGAGACTGTGGCGGCTGGCGCGCACCCTGCGCAGCGTCGCGGCATAGCGTTTGCGGAGCGTCGCATGGAAACCGTCCACGTGCGCGTCCGCAAACATGCCGGACGCACTGCAGTGTCGCGGCAGCCGCAACAGTACCCTGAACGCGTCGTTGTACTGTACACGCATGGCGTTCATGGCACGCTGCGTGTACCGCGTCCACAGGCTGCAGGTGTACAGCGATGTACAGTATGCTTGGAAGAGTGTTATTTTAACTTGTGCTGTACACCTGCTAAACCTGCGAGCTATCATGTTTGCCCTGACGGCCAGAGCCCTGCGCTCGCGTTCAATGTCTGAATCGTCTCGAGAGTCATCGGTGACCAAGTGTCCGAGATATTTAAAAGAATAAACCCTTCTCAGTTCCTCTCCGTCCAAATGAATGGGCGGGACATGAGACGGGCACTTGGTCCCCGCCTTAAAAATCATAAACTCGCTCTTCTTGACATTATATTGCAAGTTATGTTTTAAGGCATAGGACTCACACTTCTCGATTAGTATTTTTATACCTCCGATCGATGGGCTCAGCAGTACCATGTCATCAGCATAGCTTATGTTATTAAAACAAACCCTGTCTATGTGACAACCGACACGTGTACTGCTAAGCTCACCGATCAGACCATTCATATACAAATTGAACAGTTTGGGGGAGGTCAGGCCCCCCTGCCTCACCCCGCACTCCAAGCCGTACTCGTCCGACATCACATCACCCCAACGGACACTATTTCGCTGGTCAGCATACCAACACCTAAATATGCGTGTTAGTTCTCTAGGAAATTGCACTTCGTCAAGCTTTTCCCATAGAAGATCGTAATTCACAAGATCGAAGGCTTTAGAAACTTTAGCCCTGCTTGCTAAGCCTAATATGACACACTTTTCATTATTATGAAAAATTTGTTTTTAACTTCTCAACAAATTTGGTATATCCTCCTCAGCTATTTCTTTAGGAAGAATGTTGTAAATGCGTATTGTTATCATATGGAGGCTCTTATTGCTCATCTGTAAGTTACTAGTTGGGAGGGCTATTATATCTCTATGTCATAAATTTAAGGTGCAAGTTCCAAAATATAGAGGGAGGGTAGTGTTAATATCTTTTAAAGTGGGGTTTGCATGTTTCATTATTCTTAATATTTGTGAGGATTCTTATGCACAGTTTCTGTAATATGAATATCCGTTAGGGCCTGGCCACATGAAGTGCGGCGTTGCAACGCGAGTTTTCGCGGCGCCGCGTCGTGAAATTTTGCTTTGCGGCGCCGCAAAAACTCGCGTTGCGGCGCCGCAGTAATTCACGCCGCGCCGTGAGTTTCAAGAATACGTGTGATATGATATGGTCCATATATGTTTGAAGACTGATATTTGTATTATCAGGATGGCACCTTAGAAAAACACGATGCCACGCGGCGCCGTAGAAACTCACGGCGCGGCGTGATCGTCTGTGGCGCCGCATCGCGAGTTTTTTGCGGCGCCGCATCGCGAGTTTTTTGCGGCGCCGCATCGCGAGTTTTTTGCGGCGCCGAACGCAATATTTCGCGGCGCGGCGTAACTATTCGTATAATAATACGAGTAGGTTCGTTCATAGGCTATAAGAATATGGTCTAAGCTAACATTCTTAAGCTGCTTTTCCATCAGCGCAGAGCAAAGCGAGCCGAGGAATAGCTAATCGTCGGTAAAATAAATAACTTTATTGCCGATACAATTCTCTTCGCCGCGCCGTCGAAAATAAGCCTCTATTCGAGGAATTTTCATGTGACCATAAAAAAATCCTTACAAGGAAGTAGACCCTACTGGTAGACCCACACAAAATAGCAATGATCGTAGAGCTAACAACAAGAAATAACAAACACGCCGCCGTGCGCCTACAGCCATGCGAAACGATGCGGTGAATGTGGGGCAGTGCGGGGCGGCCGCGGGGCGCGGGACTTGGGCTGCAGGAGGGAGACACGAGGGCCAAGATGGCGGCGACGCAGCGATCGATGTCCGCTGCAGACGCCGCGCGAGGTAACTCTATTTATACGCGTTGCACATTACATTTCTCATCTTGACAAGGAACTTCTAGTTATATACTAAAACGACACTAACTGTACCTACTTATGCATACAATTTATGAACTCTTGAATGTTCCGCAAACGCGTGACTACGATGTATAGCATACACAGGCCATCGATGGTTCGATACACATTACATTTAATATGGTTTACAATTAAATTCTACACCCTGACTAGTGAGCTAGTGACTAGGTTATCTAAGATGTACTTAAAAGAAGTATACTGCATTCTTGATATTAGGTCAATGCATAAACAAGGAGATCAAAGTCAAATCAATAATGTTGTATATTTGACGGAAGTATACCATGTATATTATATATCAATGGTTAATTAACTGGCAGGCAGGAAGGTGCCTGGCACAACTAGTTTCACATATTAAAGCGATGCACCTGTTGATTAAGCGATATACTTTTACTTTCCGTCAACCGGTAGTTAATACTCTTATTAAAGTAAAAACAAAGGCCTCAAGAAAGTATTTTGATGTTAATTGCCAGTGTAGGTTCAATTAACTTTTTTAAGGCCGTAGGAAACGATCGAATGGGAATAGATACTTCAGTATTATCTACTGACTTGAGTTAAATAACAAGTTAGGCTTCTTTATGAACAGATGTGTCCAATGTTTTGTACTTGTATTCTTTGATCTGTGGTACTGGAGATGCTGACTTTGGGCTGCGTCTGTCTGCGTGACACGGTTTATAGTTAACCATTTGGTTGAATTTAACCGCGCCAAAACAGTTAGGTTTTATTCAGTATTCTCAGTCGACGACTTAGCTGTCGATCTTAAGTTTAGTGACCCTGTTGCGCAGAAAGTTTGTACAGCAATCGTTTGAAAACAATCTTGGTGCCACTCAAACACATGTATGAATATTAATATTAAGGTACCTACGTCGTGTATGTTTATGTGCGCTGCCCGACGCTGTTTCACGCGAGGGGTAGATGAATAATGAATCGAATTAAAAGTAGTGTGCCGATATCGGTAGACTTGATTTCGTTGTGGGCCGCGTGTGGGGGCGATGACCGCAATATTGAGCGAACGCGAATGTCTCACGTAGTGTTAATGACCTTTTTTTTGAATGCGCCATTGTAGCTTCGGCAAGAGATCTACTCGCTTAGAGATCTTGAATTTTTATTGCACTGCATTTAGATGAATAATACAAGATGCCGTTAAGTATGTAGAATTTATATGACATTTGTGTAGGTTAAGCGTGGTTCTGACTTTATTTTATTCATATGATTTTTAATGTTTTCGTTGTTTTTTTGAAAAAAGTGGAAAGGAAAGATGGGTAGATTAATAATAATCAGATCACTGTGACGTACCTATGTTCATTAACCGCTCTAAGTAGGTACGCGGTAAATGATGTATGGTAATATAGCTCTAGCAGTACCTATCTACCTGCTTATTTATGTTATGAAACTCCCCACCGCGGTGTTGAAATAGCAAAAATAGCATTTATAGGTAGCAATAAATATATCCTTTATCCCCCGCCTACTTTTGCTAGCATAACGTCAGACACAACCGAAAATACAAGCAAGATCTATCGGCTATAAATAAACATGTTTGAGTCATGCGTGTTTAACAGTTTATACATTGCCTGCAACATTTCCTGCTCGTTATACCTATTTTCCTGCATTCAATGTCTATAACCTCACCGATGTGCACGCAGTGATGATTTGATGTGAGAGCCGCTTTCTAATTTTCATCGGTTAGTTGTGACGCAATTCTTAGAGCTAACCATACAGAAAGGGCTATTTGGGCACCGGCCCTCCGAGTACCTACGCAGGAATATACGGGCTGGTTGCGTCACTAACTAGCGCCGCCGTACCGTCAAACTATTCTTGTATTAAACAAACTGCTAGTGGAACTTGCATAACACGGCTTGGAGCACACTTCCCACTTGCATCGACCGATGCTATGGTAACGCACACATCCACACACGCACGCTGTCAAATATGGTACGATAGTACCGTATCGTTAATGAGACAAAAATTAACACAGAGACTTTACAGAGAGATGCGTTATCTACTTTGTGGTTTACTTTATACCGTTATTTTGTAGACTTATGCACCTTCTAGTTTAATATCGCAAAGATTTGACTAATTTAGCCGAGGCAAAATACGGTTTCGAAAAACATTAATTTATAATAGCGTTTTTTTTGTTTATTTCATTTTAAAACATTATTCTGGGATGCTTTATTCAAGAATCCACCAAACTTTCCACACGGAAGTAATTATATAGATATAAATTAAACATTCATTGTCTTTTTTATTTTATTTATATTGAATATTGTAAAGCAAATGTAAATGAACCTACATAAAGATAAAAAAAAAAAATTAATATTTATCCGGACTTTTTAGGAGCTAATTGAATATTGATTTTTTTGATGTCTGATTTTTTGGTGGATTTTGCCTCTAGGTAACAATTTAATTCATAATATATCCGTTACATTAAAAAAATTAGCTATTATAAATTATTTCCAAATATGTCATTTTTTCCATACAAGTTGTCAGTTCATTGCCTGGACTAAATGTCACACGACTCCCCTAACCTAGTTTCTTAACCTTCCTACTATGCACAATTTTATGAATGATGTGGCTCGAAAGGGGTTTCTCTCGTCACACCTACAAATTTATTAGACTTTTTGACACCTACATCATATATCTGTGCAGTTTACCTAATGTCATGACCTATAGGTACTTTAATGTAAGGGTAAAATCGTGAAAGTTAATTTTATATTTTTATGGACCTAAATAATTTAATCTACAACCATTTTTGTAATTGGGCCAAACTTATTTTTAATGCCTAAAATAGAGATGAAAATTTATAAACACTTATAAAAAAATGTGGATGTCTCGAAATATTTTCTTTGTAGTTCTTAACCGGGCCTCAATTTTTATTAGGAATTTTCCCACCACCCTGGGTTTTATATTACAAAAAGTCACATTTGGTATTCAAATTACCACTGCGTTTACCTGTCCCCATGACCCCTCAAAAATAATATCCACTGCGATACCAAACATTTTTAGGGTTCCGGTACCTCAAAAGAAAAAAACGGAACCCTTATAGGATCACTCGGTCGTCTGTCTGTCCGTCTGTCACAGGCGATTTGCTGATTTTAAATTAATGAATTCTTAACAAGGGGGCCACTTTTGGGGGGTAAACAAGAAAATTTAAAAAAAGTTTCGCAAACTGTATTGTGTGACATATCAAATGAAAGGGGTTGTTGTAGGCATCTCAGATATTTATTTTTTGTAATAGGAATTTTACGGAACCCTCACCACGCGAGTCTTTTTTTTTTTTTAATAAAAAATATTTTTAATTACCCGCCAAACTGTTAGAACAGTTTGTTGGCGAGACTGCGCTCAATTTATGTTTATACAAACATTTATCTATGCTATGCCCATATAATGATATTATTGGCTATTCTAGCCACATGCAAACAAGTGCTACTAATTGCTAAAGATAACTACTTACTACTGAAATCGCACTTGTCCGGTTTTTTTTTTGAGCCCAAATATTTTGATAATGGTCATCATTCGGGTATGTATATGTCATTGTGAATTAGAAAATAATAGTTTTTTGATGATTATCTGAATAAGTAAAACAATATGGGTTAAAATGTTGGGACAAGGGACGTTTTTATAGGCATCAAAAAGAATGTAGGCCCAATTGCGTAAGTTCGTAGCAAATCAACACTGAATATGAAATAGGTCCAGAAACAGTCAAGGTGAAATGAAAATAACGTTGAATTCTCTTCGTTGTTTTTCGCAGTGTTTTCTCCTTTTTAGTGTTCCGCACCAAAATTGGCAAAACGCAACACACTCATGGGACGACTTCGGTATCTGTTTGTTCGTCCGTATGTCATGGGTATTTTTTTATCCCGCTAATGGGATGAGTGGTATAATAGAAAGAGAGGAACAGAAAACAGGTACCTTAATCGAAGTATTTTAGAAAGCAGCTTCGTTTTAAACGATCTCAGTACCTCGAATTAGGTAACTGGAGCTCGTCACAAATTGCAATTTCAGTGCGTCCCATATAATGCAGCATTATACAATATAGGTAAGCATGCTGCAGTGAATGAAATGGGCGCGGAACGTAAACAAACAAAGAATATCACAAGGCCGCACCGCCTGTGGGAGGAAGGAACCGAGGCTACACGCCCGCAGCTTATGGAGGCCGTTATTGATTTTCTTCAGCCCTGGCTAAATATAACCACTCCTATATATATTATGTGACATTACACCTAATTACTTAACAGATTTGTTAATGGAAGGTTCCTTTATGGTAACTTTGTGTGTTTTACATATTTGGTCACATGTTTCGATGAAGTAACTAATGCTTGAAGAGCGATATATCTTTCGATCTATCGTTTTTATCATATACTAGTTTTCCCGCGGTTCTGCCCGCGTATGACATTGAACGCAGATGTTAAACCGCGGGCTTTGGGCTTACTTATAGCTATTAAATTGCATTTATTGCATCTCTTTATTAATATTCCCAGATCTCAAAACTTCTTGGTCTCAAAATACCAAATTTGCAGAATGCCTAATTTTTTATCTTAAAACGCAGGAATCTTAATATGTCCGAATTTCAAAATAGTGTAGTCTCATACATAATATAAAAATTTGCAATCTCCGTGTAAGTAATAAAAATTTATGTATTTTGACATAAGTGTTTTGAAGTTTAAGCATTATTAGACTAAGCTATTTTGAAATTCGAATTTTAAGAAAAAAATTAGGCATTCTGCAATTTAGGTATTTTGGGACCAAGAAGTTTTGAGATCTGGGAATATTGATATAAAGGTAAAATGCAATTTAGTAATTATAAGTCCAAAGCAATGTTTCTTTTTCTTTTGTCATTTCTGTCATTCGTTATTTGAAGGAATTGTGCATTTCAATCTTTAGGGATTTAGAGAATATGACGTTTTAAGTTAAAATCATAATGAATTTCGTTCATTTTAAGAATGAGACAAATTGACATTTGGGTATTACGAGTTATGAGCCCATAGTATTTTGAAAATTGGGGTATTAGTAAATAAGGCAATTATGAAATTCAGTGGTTTTAAGCCCAAAGCAGCGGCGGGATATTTTATAAAGCCTATATCCTTACGGAAGGACCCTTCTAACGGTTTAATAATCGGATAAGTAGTTTCAGAGATTATCCCCAGCATATAAACTTACAAAGTCACAATTCTCAAACTGCCGCTTTATAATATTATAGTATAGATAACGCTGATTTACATACTTAGGGAAGTGAGAGTACCTATGGAATGTACCTGAGCGTTAAACATGTTAAAATGTGTACCGCGCGAATAAATCATGTGTCCTACTGGCCCCGCCTGAACTCGGGTCACGATCGCATGTAGGTGTTGATACGAGCCTTGGCGGGCGTCAATCATTCGGATATTATACGATACGATATTAGGCTACCGGTTCACTACAACCAAATATCATAATACCCTATTACATATTTTGACTCAATCTCAAATTGTCTTAGTTTGAAAATGGCTAAAATCCCAAATAGATTTATTTTCAATTCATATTGACGTTCACACATTATATCCATTACCTAAAATGTAGTTTTACCAACTGTTCTTTACCAATTACTTCAAATACCGAATTATTGTTAAGACTGAAGGTGATAATGCATTAATTTCATAATTTCCAAAATTCAAAAATGCCTTTTGTTGACAGGCTTAAAGATCAAAATGACACCGTCTCATAATACCTAAAATTTTAACAACGCAGTATTTTTAGTGTTAAGTACGAATTTATAAAAGTGAATAATTAGTTCAGTTTATCAGAATTGGTTTAGCAATTTATAATATATGCTTTTGTAAACGATCAAACAAATTGTCTTTGTCTTTGACGTTTTTGTATCTAGTTAATTTGAGTTTTAGACATTTTGGGAAATAGTATAATTGAAAATTTATCAAAACATAATCAAGTCAAGTTTTAGATATTTTGGGAAATGGTAGAATTGAAAATTTATCAAAACGCGATAGATAGAGTCTAAACAAATTAGAGTCATATTAAGAATACGGTAATTTAAGAAGTAGGCGTAAGTCATTTCGAGCTTTAGACATTATGAGAATAATCTGTTTCGACATTCTGATATTCTAGGAACACGTTATTATGATATTTGATTGTAATGAACCGGAATCTCAAGAGTACGGTATTTTAAGAAGTAGGCGTAAGTCATTTCAAGTTTTAGACATTTAGAAACTAATCTGTGTTGACACTGCGACGTAGTAGGAACATGGTGTTATGATATTTGGTTGTAGTAAACCGGTAGCATATTAGCTTATATACCAGAATTTCATAGAGATCAAAACCACTTGATTTCAATTACATCTTCCAAAAAAACTCCAAAATTATCTAAGTATTGATCGGGCGTAAAAACGCGACCCGTCTGACATTTTCGGCGCAGCGTGATAATGATGGTGTTAATGACCTGTGTTTTTAGGGTTCCGTACCTCAAAAGGAAAACACGGAACCCTTATAGTATCACTTTGTTGTCCGTCTGTCTGTCTGTCTGTCTGTCAAGACCCTTTATCTCGAGACCGCGTGGAGGTATTGAGTTGAAATTAAAACCAAATACTCAAGTCTACAGTCCCTTGAAGCTGTGAAAAAATCAAACTTCTAAGTTAACGTTAATAGTACATTACATACCTAGAATTCGTGAATGCCCCAGATCGCAGGTGCTTGTAAACCGATGGTGAGGGCAATAAGTATGCGATCTGGGGCTTTACGAATTACCGCTCGTGTGGTTTGTCAAGTTTTAAGTCTTGCCTTGGCTAGGAAGTGAGATTATCTAATCGCGTAGCGGGCAGAAAATCCCACTTACGGCTTAGGGAGACGGCCGTTTATGCCGCAAAAACGTATATTTCGATACTCTCAAGGGAATCAAAATTTATAGGGTACTTTGGGTTGACCTAGAACTATGAAATTAGGCAAGTAAGATCTTCTTATACTACAAGTGCAGGAAAAAATCAGAAAACTATACATTTGTAATTTTGTACGGAACCCTCGGTGGGCGAGCCCGACTCACACTTGTCCAGTTTTTTTATTCTTAACCTGTACGTAGACGTCTGTAATGACTAATGATTGATAATATTCTGCGAATAACCTTGAGCATTCAAGGCAAACTTCATTGCTCTCGAAATAATTATATTTATCCAAACAGGTTTATTAGGTATGACGTCACAAAATCAATGTCAAGGCATTAAAACATTTTTTTATACAAACTGCCATTACAATAATATATAAGAAGTACTAAAGCATTGTAGGTACTAAGACCGTACGAGTTACGAGTATAAACATTGTATAAAGGAAGCTTTAATTGTAATCCTACTCAATTGTGTCCTTGTATATTCCAGGAGAAAGGGACATCACTGCCAGTTCAGCGTCTGAACAAGTACCCGTCTCGAGGCCTGCTAAAACACATACTTCAACAAACCTATAACCAAGCCGTAGCAGACCCGGACAAGCTCAATCAATACGAACCCTTCTCACCTGAGGTCAGTCATCTTAACAACAACACGTGCCTAATGCATTTGAATTTATTTCTTTAGAATAAATCTCTCGCTTTATTTGACACTGGATTTGTTTTTATATGCTTACGTAAGAAACAAGCTCATATATATGCATAGCGGTATTTTTATGAACTTATTTGAATATTGCGTAGGTATACGGCGAGACCTCATACGAGCTGATAGCTCAGATGATCGATCAGATCGACATCACCTCGGAGGATGTGTTCGTGGATCTGGGTTCGGGCGTGGGGCAGGTGGTCCTCCAGATGGCGGCCGCGACCCCCTGCCGGATCTGCTTCGGCGTCGAGAAAGCTGAGGTGCCCAGTAAATACGCCGAGGTGAGCATCCTTAACATTTTGTTGGTGTATTGCAAAAAAATATTGTTCACTTGTTACAAGTGCGTGTGGATAATTACTGTCTTTTTGTATTCCAGTGTATGGATTCAAACTTCAAAATGTGGATGAGGTGGTATGGGAAAAAGTTCGGAGAATATAAATTAATAAAGGGCGATTTTTTGATGGACGAACATAGAGAAAAAATAAACGCGGCGACGATAGTATTCGTGAACAACTTTGCGTTCGGGCCCAACGTGGACCACCAGCTGAAGGAGCGGTTCGCCGACCTGAAGGACGGCGCCAAGATCGTGTCATCCAAGAGCTTCTGCCCGCTCAACTTCAGGATCACCGACCGCAACCTCAGCGACATCGGCACCATCATGCACGTCAGCGTCATGTCGCCGCTGAAAGGCTCCGTCTCCTGGACCGGGAAGCCAGTCTCTTACTATTTACACGTTATAGATAGGACCAAATTGGAGAGATATTTTCAAAGACTGAAAAATCCGAAACTCAAGGTCAGCAAAAGGGTCTGTTTCCAATCACATAATATTTTTACATAATGTATTTTATTTTTATTATTTGAGACATTTAAATGCACATCATGCATGTTTTATGCACAATATATTATTTTATTAATTTACATAGTTATTTTGTTCATTTAAACGGACATTTTGCTGTAGACATTTATTTGTTTATACCATTTGAATTTTTTACGACGCCTACGTTCTGACTCATTAATTAATTTGTTAACAGAGTTATATAAAGTCATTGGAGATATGCATATCTATATATAAATTATACTTATATTCTATATTATATAATCACATCAAAACACCAACACTTATTAATTGACCCAATTCATTTTACTAATATGGTTATAACTTATAATGAATCTATTTTTCCTTGAAAATAAAGACCACTCGGGCATTTGTCGTTAACCTCAACCACCTACATCGACTAAATAGTGCACGTTTGCTTGTCCGGTATTGTTAGTGTTTGTTCCGCAGGGCGAGGAGGACGGCAAGCGGAACCTGAGCGCGCCGCCGACGCGGCAGCCCACGCCGGACCTGCTCAACGGGAACAGCAACCATAGCTCCGCGTCGCTGCCCGAGCGACGACGGAAGGTCACTCGGCCTAGGGCTGCCAGGTGAGCCCACACACCATTATCTTACCCCTTCTACGTTCAGGGTGGTTGCACCATCTTACGCAATTAGAATGAGATTGGTGGAGACACTTTTGCCATATGTATATGTATAAAGTTGATATGAACTATTCCAATCACAATCTCATTGCGGTTGAGTAATAAATATGGCGCCGACAACTGTCATTTCATAGAAACTTGTCAAACTTTGCATACATTAATATCAGATATTAACGAACACCGCTTTATACGATTATAGACGGTTTGGTGCATTGATTTACTATAAGTAACTAAGCACACATCAGTAGAAAGAAATGGCCGTCCAAAAGAATCGCCCGATCGACTCGGGCGTTTAGTCTGGTTTGTTGGTATATATTTCATTAACTAAGCTCTATTGATAATGTAAATAATTTTATGAAAACTCATTGTTATTTCATGATTTTGAATAATTAATTTTGTTGGTACAAATGACAGATTATCACGGAACAAAAAGTTTTTAATCTGTTTATGTTCATTTGCTAATATGGAGCTTATAGCCTAAATAACTAAGTCTTTTGTATGAAACATACATCTTGATGCAAGTTATAAGTAAACGCTATTAGCAACTACTGAAATATAGCTAGAGTTGGCTACTTTCCTAAATAAATATATTTATTCCGTCAGTTAGATTATCAAAACATAATGGACATGTTTTTTTTTCTTTGTCAATCAAACAAAAAATTAAGAAGATATAGCCCATCTTGGTCATTTTTTTTAAATTGACTAACAAAAAAAATACGTGTTCAATATTTTTTGATAATCTAACTGATGGACTAAATATAATTTTTTTTTTACCCAAGAAAGTACCCAGTTGTCATTTTTGGGCACATTTGTTCGGCATTGTGAGTCTATTTACTTTATGTGACGTCAATGGTTTGGTGCAAACCACCCTTATTCTATGGGTTTATAGTATGGTCATGTATGTCATGATGAAGCATGGTCAGGACATTTGCAAATAGACGAGCCTTAAGGCATCAACGTGACCTCTCTCACCCGTCGCTTCGGCAAAAGCCATGAAATACGTCGTGTCAATCCTTAAGACTACTCGTATAGTTTGTAGAAGATGAGAAGCCATCGATGCTTATAATGTTTTGCTCCAATATTAAGGTTAATATGAACAGTATAAATTATTGATGCGTTTCGCCCCTAGTGCTGAAATAATAATTATCGCTATTTGAAGAATTACAACTACATTTTAAGCATTTTTGGAAAATATAATCTCAAGGTCTAAGGTCACTTCAAGTACTTACAGTGTTATAAAAAAATGCTTTTGAATAGGGAATGGATGAAAATATCAGAAGTGCCTGATTCTTTTTTTGGTGATAGGAATAACCTTCCTTAGCACTAGAAAAAAGTTTCAGATTTTTCAGCTGACTCAATTATTTTTGAAAAATATAAACAGTTTCCTCACTTACATTTTGATAAGATACTTTTCTCCAAAATGGCCCGCAAAGTGTACATTAGTCGCTACATATTGGAAGGTAAAGTGTATAGTTTCCGGTCAGATCAAAATTAAAAAATAAAAAACATTGCAGGCCGCCGGGAATGTTACATATAAATTCCTTTATTTGTCGAGTACCAAACTTTTTAAAAAGCTGAAACCGGCATATAAAAGACGGCACATGTCGTATTCAGCCAATTCAACTCGTATTTTTCTGTTGCAAACGCGACGTTTTTCTATGTGTCTCAAATAGTTTGCGTTTTTCGGTGGAAAAATACACTTGCGATTCGGTTTAAAAAGAAAACGACGGGAAATCATTAATATTTTCACGTTGTGCAACGATATTTAAAGTTTATTATTCCCCCATTTTTGAGAAAAGCACTATATTAGCCTTAGCCGGAATGGCAATTGCAGGCTTCGTATTATAATTAAACAGACTCGCAAGCTCGTCCGTTTAAACAAATACTCAGCCTGCAATTACCTCCTTCCCGGCCACGGCAATAATGTACTATTCCTTGATCCGTCTCATATTACACCCGCAATGATAAATTTAGCTGCTGCAGCTGTCAATATCATTGCCAGTGTCAATTTACCTCAGACATTTTTTGTAATATAGAATTATTCTGGTGCTAAGGAACGCTATTCCTATCACCAAAAAAAGAATTGGCCATTTCTGATATTTTCATCCATTCCCAATTTAGACTTGTGAATAAATTAGAGTATGAATGTTCCTATACGTGAGTCGGTCGTGACAAGTCGTGTTGTCCTTGGCGCACAGGGACGGCGCGGGGCGCACGCGCGCGCGCGCGGCGGCGGCCAAGCGGCGGCCGGCGGCGCGCCGCTCCAGCGACGACAGCGACGAGGAGTCCAGCGGCACCGACGACGCGCCGCCCGGGCCCGAGCCAGCGCCGCGCGAGTGGGGCGCGCCCTGGGCCTCCAGCTCCGACTCCAGTCAGTACCCGACACTCTCCGTTCCTTTACGTAGACTAGACGAAACCAACAAATACGTAGCCCTCCTAGGGAAGTTTGTAATCTATCATTAACAAAAGCGTGGAGATTAAACTTATCATTCTCAGTTAAAATAGTGCAGTATTTGAGTTGAGAAAGACTGAGGTACAGTCGACGTCAAAGAGTTTAAAAGGGAATAAGGTGCAATAGTGTCAACATTTCTTTGACGTCGACCATACCTTCAAAAACGCCCCTTTACGGCCTAAATCCTGATATACTGGCACCACACTTGGGGTTGCGTGTTCGCGTGACATCGTTGCCTCTCTTTCATTTGCCGTAGGAAGGAAAAAGATGCAACACGAATATTTGGGCAAATACGGCCAAGTGTGGTACCACCACAAGAGTTTCGTAGTGAAGATAATCAATCAATCCAATAATCCTGCTGTTCACATTTTTATTTTTACACTGCGATTTGAATACTCCGAGTAAGTATTTAGATAGCCACAACTAATATTGTGCTTACTTTGATAATCTGTATATTTTTCCTTGAAGTCAACAAAGAACTGTGACACCATTGTAATATTTATATCATCATATGATGTGGCGTTAAAAAATAAATAAATGTGATTCTACACTATTACAAATTTCAACTGTAGTTTTAATCAGTTTTATAAAATTCGAAAATATCCTTCTACTCAACATTTATAAACCTGTTTACTAATCTACGCAATTATTGTAGATATAATTTCTCTATAGAGATAACTTTACTTGGATTATTAATACAACGATTGTGTAAAAACAATAAAAAAACAGTATTTAAAATAGTTTTTAACTATGCTAAAAACCGGCCAAGAGCGTAAAGGACCACGCACAATGAATGGTTCCCCGTAACAAAAGATCTAAGAAATTATTTTTGTTTATTTGGAAAGGCAGTTTTTCAGCGATAACTTGGAAAGCTTTAGATTTACCTGGTTAAAACAGATTTCGCTGATGGTATTTAACACTATATCCATGTTTTTCTTATTTCATATTTTTTATTCCAAGGTTTGAAAGTTAAAAGGGGGGACAACAGAATGTCTTGAACACTTAAATGGTGTAATACGCGAGCATCAAAAATCACGAGTTTTATAAAAGTGCCTCCGGTACCTCGCTAACAACGATCAAATAAAGTCGGTTCTAGACAGAATCTGATGTTGCTTAAGAACAGACTTGTTAGTCAGCGCTCTTCAGTGTGACGTTTGTTTTAAGCACACCCTGTAATATAGATTCAGTCCTTTGTCCCATCATCTGAATGGGTCATTCTACTTAAAAATGCACAAATATTGTCCCCACGTTAAAACTTCAAAAAAAAAACACATAATTTTACCATTTTACTTTAAATAATATCATAAAGTTATATTGTTTCATTTATAATAACACTACGATAATTCATATTTTTTTATGGTAACATAATGGTCTTGTATGGTAACAGACAGAGCTATTGTGAATACCATAAAAAAAACTTATAATGGCCCTGCGATTTGGGATGAAAGTGACAGGATTTTTTTTATAATTATAATGATTACAGTCACGAACTTTAATTGTTGAGCCATTTAGAGCTCACTTTATACTGGACGCTTCATTGCTTAACTATAAAAAAAACAAAATTAGTTGACACCTAAATGGTTCAACAATAAAAGTCCTTGACCATACATAAGTTTAGTTTAAAATGTATTATTCTTGGTAACAGAGTGATTTTTTTTGTAACCAATGGACCCAAAATTATTGTACAAAACTTAGCTTAATTGGCTACGGTTTAAATAAAAAATTCAGCAAAGTATAAAATATAATGAAATACGGAATATTACAGATAGTGCCACGGAAAAATAGACCAATCATCATCATCACATTTTTGCCCAGTTTGGCTTCCTCAAGGTAAAATATGTATTATATGGTAACTATAGAAGAATAGACTTTAATACAGTCACACAAATACAATTGAAATTTCGCATATATCCAACGAAATATGATTCAGCTTCAATTTTCGTGACAGTTGAGGGGATAAGGTTTGCTTTTAGCTTTATTTACACATAAATTACGTTTTCTCAAACATAAATAAATCAATGCAACAAAACATGCAATGAAATGTCGTCATTACGTGCGTTATAACAGGTTTCAAAGTATCACGTTTCGGGCGGAACAACTAGAGAGAACTGTAAAGGAATTTCATACAAAATTGAAGGCCTAGGCCGGGAAGTATATATTTTTTAAACTTTATTGTAAACATGGCGTTCATGGACATGCTAAACAGCAGATTTTTTAAAAATATTTTTTTCTAGTGGCTGAATGGTTATCGGGCCAAAAATGTCCGCGTTAATGCACTTTACACACGAACTGATATTAAAAATACAAATCTAAATGATTCAATGTGTTGATGACTTTTAAAATATTGTCACCATAGACTATAGACAAATTTTAAAATCCTCTGCATTTATTTTATTTATTATCAGGTTAAAAAGAAGGAATAAATTCAGATTCTTATATCAGGTTGTGTAAAATGGCCCTAATAGGGTATATTTGAACACTACACACGCGAAATACGGACGACATCCATAAAAAAAACTTTATGGAGGGAAAATTAATGTACCATTTTGAGTGGTGTATTTTTTCTATACCTACTCACCCGGCAAGCCCTTCTTTCCCGGCGTCTGCAGTAATGTTATATACACACAGAACTTTTTATATTTACTAGTAACGTAATTGTATATTGTTACGATCAAAATGAATAATGAGTGCACATGGATTATGGCAGCCATTTTGAACTTTTTATTTTCTGGACCAGCGATCGTCTTAACGGTGCGAGTGAACGTGTGATGAGGTATTACGTAGGAATCGTATATAATAAACGTGTGGTGGTGCACAGACCGCAGCCGCCGCGGAACGACGAAGCGCAGCGTGTCAGCGGGCAGCCCGCGGCAGCGCGCGGTGCGCAGCAGCAAGCGGCGCCGCGCCGCGCCGCAGGCCATCGCCGGCCTCGACCTGCTGCACTCCACCACGCTCGCCTCCGCGCAGCGGAACGGCGCGGTAACTAACCTTATATAATCTATTTGGCACGACGAAGCGCAGCGTGTCAGCGGGCAGCCCGCGGCAGCGCGCGGTGCGCAGCAGCAAGCGGCGCCGCGCCGCGCCGCAGGCCATCGCCGGCCTCGACCTGCTGCACTCCACCACGCTCGCCTCCGCGCAGCGGAACGGCGCGGTAACTAACCTTATATAATCTATTTGGCACGACGAAGCGCAGCGTGTCAGCGGGCAGCCCGCGGCAGCGCGCGGTGCGCAGCAGCAAGCGGCGCCGCGCCGCGCCGCAGGCCATCGCCGGCCTCGACCTGCTGCACTCCACCACGCTCGCCTCCGCGCAGCGGAACGGCGCGGTAACTAACCTTATATAATCTATTTGGCACGACGAAGCGCAGCGTGTCAGCGGGCAGCCCGCGGCAGCGCGCGGTGCGCAGCAGCAAGCGGCGCCGCGCCGCGCCGCAGGCCATCGCCGGCCTCGACCTGCTGCACTCCACCACGCTCGCCTCCGCGCAGCGGAACGGCGCGGTAACTAACCTTATATAATCTATTTGGCACGACGAAGCGCAGCGTGTCAGCGGGCAGCCCGCGGCAGCGCGCGGTGCGCAGCAGCAAGCGGCGCCGCGCCGCGCCGCAGGCCATCGCCGGCCTCGACCTGCTGCACTCCACCACGCTCGCCTCCGCGCAGCGGAACGGCGCGGTAACTAACCTTATATAATCTATTTGGCACGACGAAGCGCAGCGTGTCAGCGGGCAGCCCGCGGCAGCGCGCGGTGCGCAGCAGCAAGCGGCGCCGCGCCGCGCCGCAGGCCATCGCCGGCCTCGACCTGCTGCACTCCACCACGCTCGCCTCCGCGCAGCGGAACGGCGCGGTAACTAACCTTATATAATCTATTTGGCACGACGAAGCGCAGCGTGTCAGCGGGCAGCCCGCGGCAGCGCGCGGTGCGCAGCAGCAAGCGGCGCCGCGCCGCGCCGCAGGCCATCGCCGGCCTCGACCTGCTGCACTCCACCACGCTCGCCTCCGCGCAGCGGAACGGCGCGGTAACTAACCTTATATAATCTATTTGGCACGACGAAGCGCAGCGTGTCAGCGGGCAGCCCGCGGCAGCGCGCGGTGCGCAGCAGCAAGCGGCGCCGCGCCGCGCCGCAGGCCATCGCCGGCCTCGACCTGCTGCACTCCACCACGCTCGCCTCCGCGCAGCGGAACGGCGCGGTAACTAACCTTATATAATCTATTTGGCACGACGAAGCGCAGCGTGTCAGCGGGCAGCCCGCGGCAGCGCGCGGTGCGCAGCAGCAAGCGGCGCCGCGCCGCGCCGCAGGCCATCGCCGGCCTCGACCTGCTGCACTCCACCACGCTCGCCTCCGCGCAGCGGAACGGCGCGGTAACTAACCTTATATAATCTATTTGGCACGACGAAGCGCAGCGTGTCAGCGGGCAGCCCGCGGCAGCGCGCGGTGCGCAGCAGCAAGCGGCGCCGCGCCGCGCCGCAGGCCATCGCCGGCCTCGACCTGCTGCACTCCACCACGCTCGCCTCCGCGCAGCGGAACGGCGCGGTAACTAACCTTATATAATCTATTTGGCACGACGAAGCGCAGCGTGTCAGCGGGCAGCCCGCGGCAGCGCGCGGTGCGCAGCAGCAAGCGGCGCCGCGCCGCGCCGCAGGCCATCGCCGGCCTCGACCTGCTGCACTCCACCACGCTCGCCTCCGCGCAGCGGAACGGCGCGGTAACTAACCTTATATAATCTATTTGGCACGACGAAGCGCAGCGTGTCAGCGGGCAGCCCGCGGCAGCGCGCGGTGCGCAGCAGCAAGCGGCGCCGCGCCGCGCCGCAGGCCATCGCCGGCCTCGACCTGCTGCACTCCACCACGCTCGCCTCCGCGCAGCGGAACGGCGCGGTAACTAACCTTATATAATCTATTTGGCACGACGAAGCGCAGCGTGTCAGCGGGCAGCCCGCGGCAGCGCGCGGTGCGCAGCAGCAAGCGGCGCCGCGCCGCGCCGCAGGCCATCGCCGGCCTCGACCTGCTGCACTCCACCACGCTCGCCTCCGCGCAGCGGAACGGCGCGGTAACTAACCTTATATAATCTATTTGGCACGACGAAGCGCAGCGTGTCAGCGGGCAGCCCGCGGCAGCGCGCGGTGCGCAGCAGCAAGCGGCGCCGCGCCGCGCCGCAGGCCATCGCCGGCCTCGACCTGCTGCACTCCACCACGCTCGCCTCCGCGCAGCGGAACGGCGCGGTAACTAACCTTATATAATCTATTTGGCACGACGAAGCGCAGCGTGTCAGCGGGCAGCCCGCGGCAGCGCGCGGTGCGCAGCAGCAAGCGGCGCCGCGCCGCGCCGCAGGCCATCGCCGGCCTCGACCTGCTGCACTCCACCACGCTCGCCTCCGCGCAGCGGAACGGCGCGGTAACTAACCTTATATAATCTATTTGGCACGACGAAGCGCAGCGTGTCAGCGGGCAGCCCGCGGCAGCGCGCGGTGCGCAGCAGCAAGCGGCGCCGCGCCGCGCCGCAGGCCATCGCCGGCCTCGACCTGCTGCACTCCACCACGCTCGCCTCCGCGCAGCGGAACGGCGCGGTAACTAACCTTATATAATCTATTAGGCACGACGAAGCGCAGCGCGTCAGCGGGGGCCATACGGTTGATGGGGAGCTCGAACAAGTGGATTTTGAAAGGTGCATTGAAGAGTCGGCTAAACAGCGGGCTCGAGCTTGATTGTCGAACCTTAGACGTCATCGGGTGCTCCAGCAAGGTCACATACATACAAAACATTACACGTTCATTTACACTAACTTGCTGGCTTTGACGATAGAAGTCTGAAGAAACATCGGTGAGTGGGTACTTTGGTTAAGTTTAGGTTAAGTTTAGCGTTGCATATCGCGACCTATCTGTTCCAAACGGGAAGGCTGTTTGTATGGTACCGGTCTGATGGGCCCGTTGGTTACCAGGCCGCACCCCTCGCTCGGGACGCAGACGCATCGCTCAAGGCTTTCTCCTAACTGCGTCCTTTCGCAGGAGACGGCGCCTCCCCCGGGCTGCGTGGGCCAGCGGCTGTCGGCGCTGGGCGGGCTGCAGTCGGCCGAGCGCATGCACTCGGAGCTGGACATCCCGCACTCGCCGCACACGCCGTACAGCCTGCAGCTGCTGCTCGACATGTTCCGCGACCAGTACCTCGCCTTCGTACAGCGCATGAACGAGCCGGAGTTCGCGCATGAGATCCGACGCCAAATCGATAAGGAGAAGGTAATGCACTACTCTTCCCAGTAACTATACACGCATTTTCATTCATTTATGTCCCTTAAACGGATAGTTGCGGATAGTAACAAAACCGACAGTCATTGTCAATCGCATAGGTTTCGTAACTAAACCGACAGGTTAGACGTGACTTAAACATAACTTTGGTTAACCTTAAACTGCTATTTGAAATGAAACTCCCCTCCGAGAATCCAAGTCCTAGTTGTGCATTCCCTCAACTGTATTAAATTCAATTCATGAATTCGTTGCATCCATGGTATTCCAAAATTACGGGTTACATATTACAGTGCTACATGGGCCCTGCTAGGGCGAAGCAACAGCTTATTTTAAACTTAACCTAAAAGGAATATTAAATTAACATTTGGCTAACAACAATATCATTATTATGCGTTATTTAGGAAATATGAATATTTTGGCCTTAATTCGATAAGTCTATGCCTTCCATAAATTCCTTAACAGCATAAAAGCATTTAGATATTAAAAAAATCTTTAGCTTTTTGATAAATGCGTGGTACTTTTCTTCTTTACGTCTTTAGATATTTTGTTGAATATCTTAACTGACATTGCATAGGGTCCCTAAGCGTACATTCTTAATTTAACAGGAGTACCTACTACCAGCTTATTTCTATGCCGTAGATTATGGGAACCCTTGCATAAGTCTTTGGCTTGGGTATATAGGTCGGGATGTTTTCGGACAAATCTACACGTCTCGAGAATGTACAGGGATCTAAACGTAAGTATTCCGAGCTTTTAGAAATGGGGTCTACAGCTTTTCTGGTTGCTTATGGTGCTTAATATTCTTATGCATTTCTTCTGCATCAGAATTAAATCGCCTACGCTCGTACTATTGCCCCAAAGTATGATTCCATATTGAATCCAGGCTTGGGCAACTGTGTGGTAAGCGCATACTGCTGTTTTCAAGTCGGTGGATTTTTTAAAATTTCCCTTAAAGGCATGGGCGATACGATACGAGCTAATTTTGCCGTGATTTTATCAGTATGACATTTCCTGTTCATATGTTCATCTATTTGTAAACCTAGTAAAGTGCATGCGTTGACTAGTTCAATTTTTCTGTCGCCAAATTTTTAATTAACATCCAAAGCTGGTCTCTGATGGGGTCTGAATTGGATAATGTTAGTTTTTTTAGATTTACACACAAATTGTGTTTTTTTAACCAGGAAAATATATTTTTCAGAGTCAAATCTCGGGGCACGGTAATAAGACGACCCAAGCGAAGCGCAAGGGCAGGCACTACCTACCTTTTCGAGGATCTATTTGCTAGGCTGTATGGGGGGGAAGAGTTTTCAAAACTGGACACTAGGCACTACTACTACTACTACACTACTGGTACTAGGGCATATAATCAGCTGGAACTCGACGAGTCCCGTAATCTAACCTGTATTAACACCCATAAGGGCTTATATCGCTATAATAGGTTCGTTTTTGGATTAAAAAATGGGCCATTTTTACTTCAACAGACATTGGAAAGCTTGTTAGGTGACATCGAGGAAGTATGTATATTTATCGACGACATCCTAGTAACTGGGGAAAATCGGGATGTTCACATTAAAAGGTTAGAACTCATTTTGAGCCGCCAAGAGGAGGCCGGCTTTCAGGGTAAAACGAGAAAACCGGTTACCTGTTAATTCATTAGATTTTCATTAATATTTCATGTATTAGTATTTCAGTAACTATGTCAAGTATTTGGAAACTGAATACATTTTACGTACATACGTTTTGAATTGGAATGCGGTCATGTCATACCCAAGAAACATTTAATGTAGCTTACAGAAAATCGACATGTTTGTCATATTGTGACACGCAGCTGCGAGTCAAACTCTGAGGGAACGCCGTCACGGAGTAGAATTAATTTAATTATACTCAATAAAATAAGCGTCGAGATACACGCAGAATAAATATTTACAATTTACTTCTGTACACAGGAGCGGAATCAAAAGCTGAAATCGCGCGCGTCCCAGCTAGACAAGCAGATAAACGTGTTGATCAGCGACAGCGTGGCGTTGCTGAAGGCGCGCATGACCGAGCTCGGCATCCACGCCAGCAACACCGTGGACCTGCTCGCCAAGGCCAAGGAGATCGTCGGCCGCCACAAGGAGCTGCAGAGCAAGGCCAGCAAGCTGCAAGCGCAGGTTCGCCTCTTGCATTATAACTAGGTTGAGGGCCATTTGTACTCTCAAACTCAAAGCATCTGCAATGAACAAGAGGCGTCGTAATGGGGCATCTGGCGTGTGCCATGTATTAACTCGTTCTCGCTCACTGCAGACGCAAGACACGATGCTTCAACGTGGCATTAGTCAAATACATAAACTTGTATTTTTTTTTCCCTTGCGCTTATATACATATTCCTTTTTACAGGTTAATAACATAGAGGCGGAACAAGCTATGCTCGTTAAACAACGGACGTTTGAAATAACAGAGAAGTACCGCCAACTCGGACACATACCGCTGGACGTCGAAATCACGCAGAACATAGCGCACGACTGCATACTTAAGGAGATAACGGCAACGCTGGCGCACCGGAAGAGGCTGCAAAATCAGGTCGGCCACTTACAGGGCGAGATAATACAAATGGAGAGGGCGAGCGAGCACCAAAAAGTGAACTCGTCGGTCCCCGTCGCGACGGTAAAACCGCATACGGTCAATTCGAAACCGCGCAAGTCGCGCGAACACCGCTCGCGCTCTCAGGAGTGGCCTGATGTGCCCGAGATGGGCAAGATCGAGGAGCAGAACCCCGAGCTGCTCGCGCAGAAGATCCTCGAGACGGGGCGGCAGATAGAGGCCGGCAAGAACAAGCCGGTGATCGTGAACGGGTATCGCGACGAGAGGCGCGCCGCGCCCGTGCACCGCGCGCCGCCGCAGCCGCCGCGCGCGCCGCCCGCGCACCTCGCGCAGGCGCCCCCCGCGCACCTCGCGCCCGCCGCGCGCAAGCCGCTCAGCGTCGTCGGCAAGGTGCAGGAGTCGCCCAAGGTCATCAACTTCGAGGACCGCCTCAAGAGCATCATCACCTCCGTGCTCAACGAGGATCAGGTACGTCATTTCTGACCAAGACTGATCCGTAATTGTCTTTAGTCGCGATACGCGGTCTGATCGGGCGGTTGATCGGTTTCAGGAGCAACGCAAAGCGTCCCGGCAGCCGCCGACGCAGAATCACGCGTACAGCAACGGCTACGTGCGCCAGCCGGGGCAACAACCGCATCCGCAGCAGCCGCACGGGCATCAATCGCAACATTCGCAGCACTCGCAGCACTCGCAGCACTCGCAGCACCCGCAGCATTCGCAGCACTCGCAGCACTCGCAGCACACGCAGCACACGCAGCACGCCCAGCACTCGGCGCACGGCTACGTGCGCGCGACCGCGCACGCGGCGCCCGGGTTCCCGCGCTCGCGCGACTACCGCCGCGATCGCTACTCGCACGCGCAGTACGAGCGGCGCGGCCACCTCGACCGCGCCGACCTCCGCCACGCGCAACCCGACTACACGCAGGTAACACGCACATCTCTCACGCTCCCTAACTAACATCTCCATGCTACACGCTAACCTATCAAACTATCACATGATATTATTTACGACCGCGCCCCTCGTCTAGTCGCTAATGCGGTCGCCCCCTCGTCAAGGCTCGATTAAAAAACCCCAAAGCCCGTACGCGCACAGGTATCGCCAGCGAAGCTAGCATTGCGGCGTCATCTGTCGCAGGAGCGCCTCGCCGCGCCGGCGCCGGCGCGCACCATCGGCGACCTGGTGAACGGCGAGATCGAGCGCACGCTCGAGATCTCCAACCAGAGCATCATCAACGCCGCCGTGCACATGAGCGCGCGCTACCAGGAGCCGCCGCTCGCGCCGCACCCGCCGCACCAGCCGCTCGAAGGTCACTACTGCTGAGCCCACAGCCGCCCTCGTCCGGCCGTTCGCAGAACAACACTTTCTTGTAAAGCCTAAACTAACAGCCATCTTGACAACTATATCGTGCGGATGGTTTTTGCCAACGTCTGGACGATGGAAAATTTTATATTTAGGCAAACAAATTAGCATGCAAATAGGGTGGAAATGTATAAGTGGATGGATTATTTATCAGGTTTTTGTTTAGTTACTCTAACACTTTTTCCTTCTTTTAACCTTAATCCGTCTACTGTTTAGAATAAAGGGTGGTTTTAGTGTTACTTGTTTTTGCTCAAGCATGTGCAATATTCATATTTCACTTAATCAACTGCTTTACTGTAACTAATGCTAGATCTCGGAGAGATTAAAAAAAACTCTTTTCGGCTAGGTTGGCGCTGGATATAAACATTTGGCACACTTGACTAGTAAAAATATAATATTTGTCTAAAGCAAGCGCTGCGGTTAGAAAGAATTCATACATTGACCTTTAGACCGATTGCCAGAAAGGAATGACATTTTTGTAGTAAAAATTATTAAATATTACCAAGTTAATAGTTTTATGATTCGGGAAATATTAATTTTCCGTCTGCTATCTACTTTGCGATCTTTTGTTTTGCGTAAATTCTTACCGGTCAATGGGTGGTCAAGCACGCTTATCTATTGTTAATAATAACACTCATTTTTACCTGAGAGCCGGAATTACTCATGTTAATTGTATTTAACACGCTATTATACGGCTTATTACCAGGTGATGGTGTAAGCATTAGCCAACGTATGAGTCACAGGACTAAGGTACAGAAATGGCTACTCAAACAATAAACTTAAAGCACGATTTAATTGAGTCCGGAACTGAGTAGTATTCACATTTTCGTTTTTCAATTCATATAGTACACCAACGAGCGCCCGAATATTACCGAGTAACATTACGAATTTACGAACAAAATAACACGTGCATAACAGCGCGCCATATTATTTACTACAAGGAAAAGGTTTACAATCTACGATGCCGGCGTTCAATGTTACTGTGTGAGCTCGACGCCAATATAATTGCGCGCGAGTGACAGAGACAAGTAATGATGATGATGAGTCAATGTACGAAATTCTTTCTAACCGCAGCGCTTGGTTTAGCTCTAGTGCATCAACTGAAAATAGGCGTCACTCTAGCCATAAGCTCTTATTCATAAAACTTAACAAGCCCCTGTTAGTTAAACATGTTTGTTTCATCTTTATGAACACACACATTTCAAAGTAACGAATTTCAATACTCTTTAATAAAATAGGTTTGACTGACATTTATGAATAAGAGCAAGTCACTTCATTGTCGCTTTCATTGGCATCGCTATTACCCATTATTGAAACAAATTTTATATGTTGAAAGATTTTCGCTCAAATTATGAAGTGCGGAGAAATATAACACAAATCAGGATTGTGAATTAACGTGGATCAGTGATAGTTTCGGCCATTTAAAATGTGTCTCAAATTTAGTAAAATGTAAAAAAAAGATGTCGAAGTCTCGTTCGTAATTTGTGTGGAAATCTCGCGAAATGTACCGATCGACGGACGTTCACGTGGAGTCTGCCTCCAGGCCTAGCGGCGTGCCTGCAGGCCCGCGTGCTGGCGTCGGAGTACTGGCGCGGGCGCAACGGCGGCCCCGGCGCGCCCGACGACGAGCGCCGCCGCTCGCCGCCGCCCGACCCGCACTCCAACACCTCCACGCCGCTCGTCGACGAGCTGCCCGACGCGCCCCGTCCCAACGGTACGTGCCAAACACTGCCAAGCCTGCAACCAAACAAACTACTATTAAGCTGCGTACGAATTTGAGCGGCTCACCCTGAGGCACGCTCGCCCCGCGCGGCGCGCTGCTCGCGCTCCAAATAGTTCCACATAAACATGCGCGGGTGAGGCAGCGTGCTCGCGGCGAGCCGACATTTGTGCGTTGTTCAAAATGGCGTCGGACACGGTGACTGCCGCGGCTGCGTTTATCATAATTCACCGAATTATTAACAAAAAAAAAAGAAGAAATGTGGCGATTTCTTCTTTTGTTTGGATGAAGCAGTTGTACAAAAATCGTAATTCATGAGGTACTATTTACTTCACCAAATTACATTTGAAATTACAAAAGTGAATTTTCATTGAATGTCATGTTGTGTGTAACTTCTCGTTGTTCCACATTTTAATCACTTAATGTTTTATTATTTACCAACAAACACACGCACGCTCAGCAACTTGATCAAATTTGTACGCGCGGCGCCCACAAACAAGTTAGAACTTGTCGTTCTGCTCGCGGCACGCTCGGATACACGTCCAAATTACCTGAGGCACACTGAGGCGCCTTTGAGCACGGTCAAAAGACCGCCACTGGCCGGCTCGCTGCGCGCTGCTCGCGGATTGCTCGCGCACAGCGCGTGAGCGCGTACGAATTTGAGCAAAACAGGCGAGCCGTGCGTGCCTCAACCCGGGGGTGCTCTAATTCGTACTCACCTTTAGATTACGTTTTTGGACGTAACTTTCTATTTTCATTTCAGAAGGCGAAGGCGGCGAGGAGGTCGAGGAGAGCAAGTGGCAGGACCGGATAGCCTTTCGCTTCGAGCAGATAATATCTTTCGCGTCGACCGCGATCGACGACAAGCGGCGGCGGTCGGACGAGGCGTACAACACGTCGCCCGACTCGGGCATCGGCGAGACGGCGCGCGCCGGGCCGGCGCCGGCGGCCGGCAGCGGGCCGGGCGCGGCGGCCGGCGCGCCGCCGGCGCCGGACGCGCGCGCCGCGTCGCCGGCGCCGGCGCCGGGCGCGGCGCAGGCGCACCACTTCAAGAAGCGCTTCTTCCGGCGCGAGCGCTGGGACGCGTGGTCGGGCGCGCCGCCGCCGGCCGCCGTGGACTGGGAGCGGCCGGCGATGTGACGCCCGCGCACCTAGCGCTGCGACGTGTGCCGCTTCGTGCACCGGTGCCCCGCCGGCCCGGGCCTAGAATAATTTCTCTCGGGGGCCGCCGACTCAGACCGGTGCGGGTTCTCCGCGGCCGCAGTGGCTCAGGAGTGTGCCGCAGTCGTTTCCGCGTCTCGCGCGGCGCCCGGGGTCGGCCGCTTTTATGCCGACCGTGTCGGTTTTTTTTGTTATTTTTCGAATATATTATAATGTAATTATGTATATTATTGAGTTTATCTTATGTTTAAGAATTGTAATTATAGTAATTATAAGTTTACGCCGCCGTTCCGTTCGGGCGCTCCGTGGGTCGCCGGCGCCGTGCCGGATCGTATTTCATGTGTTCATTTAGGTCCTAGATTCTGAAATATGTGGTTCGCCGGTATTGCGGCGGTTCGTTCCTTCGCCGGTCGTTCGATGAATGTTTGTTGTTTTATGAGTTTTATTTTTTGACGTTACGGATGGCTCAGTCTGAATAATGTTGATCATTTCTTTGGGAAATCTTAATAGTTTGTATCGATAGCGAGTTGTATATATTATGGATGTAGATTATAATAAGTGACGTACGTGAAGGATCATTGTATAGTCTTGTTTGATGCATGTAATACGCAACCGACTGGCGCCAAATACTGACTGAAATAGCAGTAAAGTTGTTGCCTTAGCCGCATTCGTAATGTTATTTATTACACTGCGACGACGTTCATCACTTGCATGTTCATTTTTAATTTTCAAAGAGAGGAGCAGTAAATTACCTGAATTGGGTATTCTGTTACCTCGGTACGGGTCGACTAGAGCTTTATTCATACGTCAGGGCAATAAGAATAAAATCCAGCTCGTATGAACTCAGTCAGCTCTCACCCAGACGTTTCTAAGTACCATTAGACCGAGGTGGCCTGACATAACAACTGTGATTTTTTTATACATGAAGCCAGATAGATCTCTAGTTTCGTTTCCTTTATGTATGTTGTATGCATACATTTTTTTTACAGTTGAAATAGCATTATACACTCACAGGCAGAAAATTTGGCCCAAAAACTTTTCGTGATTAAACCATAAATTGAATAAATTAAATAATGTTTTTCTGCATAGTATACTTTTTCTAATTTGGGCCAAATTTTCTGCCGATGAGTATGTTATAGGGCTGCTGATGTTTTATGTTATTCTTCTTTTTTTTATTTGTCTAAATTGTATAGTGCCAAATGATCATGTCGTCTTATATAAAAATTATTAATTTTTTGTATGATAAAATATACATTTTAATTTGACTCGTTAATTTTGCATGGATACGCACAATTTTATTAGATTTGATTTTTTACATTTGCGGCTCTACAAATCGTGATTATATCGTATTAATTTAGCGATCTGTTGATACTAAACCGTGTAGTTAATAAAACTCGCTACAAATACATGAATACATGGACGTGTACATTGTAATAATTATGAGGCAAACATTCATAGGGATCCTTAATACAATGGTAGGTAAGATTATTGAATAAACGTTTTGGTTAACCACGACCAAGGCCTCCAAAGCGAGCAGGGACAATTTTATGTAAAACTACCATTTTTATATCTTTGATTAGAAATAGTACTTCTTCTCGCAATTACAATAATACACATGAATATATCAATTAGTCGAAGTATGTCGAAAACTTTATTGTTCAATAGTAAGGGTATCCCAGAAGTAAGAGAAGACTTGAGTGTACATACATGACTATCATACTTTTTGTAGTTTAATGAACGCGCCAGATTTAAAAGTAATGCCGAAGGTTTTTCACTTTGCTGATACCTTATGCGATGTTAACTTCACGGTAAGTTTGGATAGAATTTGTATGTTTTTTTTTTAAACTATAATGTATATAAAAGAAAGCTGTTCACTGCCATAGTCAGTTATTAGGAAAATATTTAATTATTTAGGTAAATTATTGTTTTATGCCTTGTACTTATTTCTGGGACAGCCCGAAAAATAGATTGGCTAGCAGATTTATCTAAGTGTAGCTGTACAATATATACAACTATTTTGATAAATAAATAGGACGTATGAACGATTTGTAGTTGCAGGTTGTCATAAAAATATATAAAATCGATGTTGCCGTGCAATATTGCACATTAGACTTGTAAAGTAACAAACCACAAACCTGTGCATAAACAATTCACAATTATTTCAGTAATAATGTTTTCATCACACTTGCTCGTAAAGGGCTTCATAATGCGCATGCGTACACAGCTACAATAGCCTAAATTACGTCCACTGGCGTAAAGGTTTTTATTTTTATTTTTATTGTATTTGTTACTCGTGCGTCAATTGTAAAGCAAGGAAGTTTTAACTCAAATACGATGTTTGAAAACGTATTTTTAAATAAATGTAAAGGTAAAACAGTCATAAAATATATTTAACAAAATTATTTGAAAATTTAAAAATTAAAATGTAGTAATTGAGTTTTTGTTTAAATATTTTAACAGTGATTTTAAATCGCTGCTGTATGCCGAAGGGTCTTGGCCTTACGCGCCTCACGTCAAATTCCACAAAATCGACGACTCACATTTTGTAGTTTTTATTCCGATTAGTAACAATTTCATTTAAAATGTATTTGTTTCCTCGCAAATATAATGAAAAACATTGTGTGATAACTTGATAAGAATGGTCAGAATGTAACAAACTCGAGTCATCTTCGGCGTTGGGTTTCTAATAGACTCTCGTTCGTAATTCATATCTTATCGTACTTGTGGCACAATGTACTATTAAATCTCCTTGCTGATATTAAAACTACAACGACTTTCTTCCTAGTTTCTATATTTTGATACCTTTCTAACTTCCACTGATAAACTAGTAAATGATGATGATATGGCGTTGCGCTTGGTTTGTGTAATGTTCATGAACAGATCACGCCAACACTGCGTTTCGGCTCGGAGTCGTGCACCGAACACGTTTACACGGTGCTCCGCGGCACTCCACGTTCGGTGTACGTTCTCTTTATTCTGCGCTCATCCATGGATCAACGGACAAATGCAAATAAGTAATTTCGCCCACTTGGACTAATCCGCCTTCTAGAATTAAGAGTTCTATACTGAAAGATATATGATGTATATCAAGCGAAATATTTTAAGAATCTAATATTTTAATAAAGGGGAATGCCCACCGGCCATAAGGAAATGCCTGATATGTAAAGACCCAATCAAACATTAAAATATGCTAAAAAAATTGAGGTCTCGAAAACTCCTTCAAAAATTATACAAAAAGTTGGGATTTTGCTATTAATAAAATTTATCTTCACAATGAAGAGGTTATGTTGACATAAAAACTACAATAGAATAGAATAGAATAATTTATTGAAAAAATCTTATTAGCAACAACAATAACAACAGATGTCGCTAAGATCTATGTGAATGTTAAATGTTCTAATGTGACATAAGAACTACATAGATGTCACTACCGTCTATATAAAAAATGTGAGACGTTCGTTTTAGCACAATGGATAGATGTTCTAGTTATATACTAATTAATTCGTGTTTATTACTCCGGAGTTCAGCAGACTTCTATTTAATCTGTTTAGTCACATTCAATTATGATTTTTTTTTAAATATTGGACGTCTCTATACATTCCAGGCATTATTTGGGCATTCTCCTTTGTATAACATTGGGGTAGGTAGTTTCTGTTACAATAACAGCCTTTGCGAACATAATCTTTTTTGATATTACACCATTGTGTGACAGACTTATTTCGAAATTTAAAGTTAATTTGATTATGTACTTGATTGGAAAGTGGATTGTGCACTCTTATTGTATTGTTACGGATATGGATTGCCACAACATAGTTGTGTAGGGTTATGAGTAATTATTAACATGTACATTGGTAATAATCAGAGACCATGACCGATATTGGGCTTAGTGAATGAGATTTTCTAGATTTAATGTTTGATATACAGAAACGACTCGAGATGTTTAATAAAAGACGTCGTTTTTTGTATTTTGGACATTGGACTGCACTGGCTTGATTGTGCCTGAAAAAACTCATTAATGCCGCTCCTAACCTCAAAATTATGTATTTGATGAATATTTTGTAAGCTTAAATTGATTCGGAAGTGTGTTGTAAGTTAGTGTTATGTCAACATGTGTTGACTGTTTACTCTCAGAGAGTGATAACATTATTCAGGATTGACTAAGTTTATTTTTTGATGGGGAAATGAGCTATTGTGTGAGGTCATAGTGTCTAAAATAGTACAAATGAGAAGACTTATTGTGGTAAGGCTCGGACTATTCAACATTGCAAATACTAGGTTTGAGATGTATCCCTGTGTACTAGTTTTATTTTGTACTAAAAGTTAAAATAAATTAATAATTATAATTATCGTGTTTTTCTGTGCATCTGATATCTAGTTTATTAATTTACTATTCATACACTAATATGAAAGGGTTGCATAGGATCTACAGCCATTACCTAGATCAGTGTAACAAACAAGATATTTTTTACTTGAATCTACTGAAATTACTGGCCATGCTTCCCAAAATGTCTGGGACATGGCTATCCATTGACAGACATGAGGGGGTAAGTAATTATAAGCACTACTTACCCGTGATCCCTGGCTGCGAGCTGCGGTAATGTGTCTTATGATTTGTCTGTAGAAAATTATTATTTTCGGTTCTGATGGCATTTTGATATTGATATAATTTTATAAAAAAAAAACTTTTGCCATGTTAAAGATTAGTCAGAAATTATCCAAATCCTGGCAATTTTTCAGACCCGGTATTTTCAGTTAAAACCGGTGCCGCCGTCCGAGTTAAAAACCAGCAGTTAAAGACTAACATTCTATTTAAAACCTGGTAAGAAATGGGCGGGAAGGAAATGGCTCATCTTTCTATGACGTCATGAAAACAATGACAGGTTTGGCGCGTGAGCAGCTCGCCGCGCGGGGCGAGCATGCCTCAGGCTGAGCCGCTCAAATTCTTACGCAGCTCTAGATGTATGCAAATCATGAACCTTCATGCAAATGAAATAACGCCTAACATTTTAAACGACGCCTCAGTTACTTGAGTTTGAATTGAACGCCCTTTTATATATTTTGCAAATGGCAACTCTAAGTGTCACTGTCTAATGAACACTAATTTAATTATCATCACAGTCCATGTTATCATCATACAATTAATATTTTAAGTTCCGAGAAATATGTAATACTTATTCTAAATGTGTATTTTCAATTACAAGTATTTACATATCTGATATAAAATGAATAAGGTTACTGTGCGGTAATTTGTCAGCTGAGTGAGGTGTTTGCTCGTCCTCATGAAATGCAACGTCCGTGAGCTCGCTCATTTGAGCGACCAGCCCTGTGTTATTGAGGGGAGATTAAACTACAAAAAGGTCTCCAATGGCGGTTATCGCAATCAAGCAGGTAAATGTGCTAGATAAATGCCTAGAAAAAGTGACATACAGGTATTACTGGTAGAGGACATGATTTTCTGGAGTGCGGTCTATTATTTTTAACTTTTTGGCTTGTATGTCCTTCATCTAAAAAATAAATAATGAATCGCTTTAGAACACAGTTTATCATATACAAACCTCCAAAAGGCTAACCTGTGAGTTAGACTAATGACAACATATGCTCATTGTTCATTGTACCGTCATTGTAACTATTAGTTTTGTAATGAATTATGTTCATTGTTCATTTTAGTATTCAAAGAGAGATGGTTTCGGCTGGTCGACAATTACCTGTTTTATTTCAAAATAAGTGAGATGGGCAAGTTTGACACGAAGAACCCAGCTGGTGTGTTTGTCATGGAGAACTCATCCATTCAGATGGAGCATGGACCAAATATATCATTTTCATTCTCAATATCTTTCATGTAAGTAAATTGGGTATACCTCTCTCACAATGGGAAACCTCCATTTTCCTTTGTGACACACTAACGAAAAAATGTTATAAAACAATAAAAAGAATTCTGCATACATCTACAGAGTCTGCATGAGGACTGCAGCCCATTCCCTCTAATCCATGAAGGGAGACCAGTGCCCATCAGTGGCACTCAGATAAGCTAATTATAATGAATATAATGATGTTGATAATTGTTGTCTATATACCATTTATAATAAATAAATATACTTACTTGGTATTGCATTGTGACTAGAAATAAGTAAGTAAAATATATTAAAATATACTGAAAAAGGGTCACTCACGTATTTAATGTCGAATATCGCTCGACATCAGGCACAGGCAGTGTCAGCGCAGAAGACGAGAATCTACCCTCGTTTTCTTCAGCATTGTTCAATGTTGGGTTACACACAACACTTACTACGTCACATGCTAAAGTCTCGTCCACACTTGACCCAGACATAGTAGTCAAAAGTGTTTTCCAACTAGGCGGTACAGACCATCCACATTTGCGAAAACGAGGGTAGATTCTCTCCTTCTGCGCTGACCCCGACTACGCCTGTGCAAACCAGCTGAGCGAGCAGGGTGCTCGGCTGGTTTGCTTGCTCAACATGTTTCGACATAAATGGCAGGTTTAGACCAAGCAATGGAACACTTCATCATCATCATCATCATCATCATCATCAGCCTATAATACGTCCCACAGCTGGGCACAGGCCTCCTCTCATGAATGAGAAGGGAACGGCCCCCAAGCTGGCCCAGTGCGGATTGGATTGTAATATAAATATTAGAGGCCAACTAAATAAATAAATATTAAAATATTTATTTATTTATCATTAATTCAACTTGCAGCGACGAGCCAGAGAAACGGCACGTGTTTGCGGCACGCGCCGAAGAGAACGTGGTGCAGTGGGTGATCAAGCTGCGCGAGTGCACCTACGAGTACCTGCGCGAGAGGCTCCACACGCTGCAGTCCAAAATATACTCTATCACTGGCAAGGTTAGGTTCAATCCGGATTTATATAGTTTTATTGAAGAGATGGCGCATGTTCGGGCCCGCGTCGAGGAGAACGTGGTGCAGTGGGTGATCAAGCTGCACGAGTGCACCTACGAGTACCTGCGCGAGAGGCTCCGAAACATACACTGTCATTGGCAAGGTTAAAGTTCAATTCAGGTTTATATAGTTTTATTGGAGGAACTGCTTGTTTTCGCGGCTCTTCCAGCAGATAAATAGCGTAATCAAACGCGTGTTAGGACATATCAAATGACATTTTTGAAGCCGAAAATGACAGTTGATGTGTTCTTACGCGCGGTCGAAATGTTACGTAATTATCCTGTGTAAGTTGTCAACTATTTTCATGTACACCTGTTTAGTGTTCAAACGATCTAGGGTTCATCACATTCTAAAGAAGATGTTGCATTAATTTCAGTTTAACCTCTGGCAGCCCAGCCTACATGAAAAAATGGCAATGACTGCTATAGGAAATATAATATCTAGTTTTTTTAAAAATGTAAATGGAATGAAACAAACAAATGCGATTATGTTCCAATTTAGAATGACATAAACATTAAATTGGAGGATGCCTGGATAACAATTTATAGGAAGTTGCAAAAATAATAATACTACCATGAAATATTTCAGGACCCTCTACTGTTGGTCCCGCGCAACGAGGGCGCCTGCCTGTGGGCGCCCGCCGTGCCGTTCTCCGCGGCGCCCGCCTGCACGCTCGGCGCCAGCTCGTTCAGCTGCCACGTGCACGCCGCGCCCTGCCCGCTCGAGCGCAGCCGGTCCGACGCCAACGCGCGCCGCGCGCACACCGCGACCTTCTACACCGACGACCAAAACAGTGAGTCGGCTGTTATTTTCTCGCTAGAGAGAAGCAAGACGTCAGCGATGTTTAAAAGTCATATCGAGTCGCTGGAGGGCTCGATATTTGATAACGGGCGAGCGAACGGGCTCGGGGCGCCGAGCGCGCCGGTGCGCACTAGGCTGTCGCCGGGTGCGCGCCGCGAGCCCGCGCCAGACGCGCGGCTGCCCGGCGCGCGCGCGGGCATCCTCGGTGAGCCGCGGGGCGAGGGCATCCTCGGCGACCCGCGGGGCATCCTCGGTGACTCTCGGGGCGCGGGCATCCTGGGTGACCCGCGAGGCGCGGGCATCCTGGGTGACTCTCGGGGCGCGGGCATCCTGGGTGACTCTCGGGGCGCGGGCATCCTGGGTCACGCGCGGGGCGCGGGCATCCTCGGTGACTCTCGGGGCGCGGGCATCCTGGGTGACCCGCGTGGCGCGGGCATCCTCGGCGACCCGCCGGGCCCCGCCGGGCTGCTCGTCGAGTTGCCGGTCCCGCCGCGCCGCAAGGCCTCGCCGCGGCCCGCGGACCACGTTAACGGCGACGCCAGTAGGGTTTCCCAGGAATCCGAGGATCTTATAAAGTTTTAGTTTCCCCGCGGTGCTTTTTACATGTAGCCCACCTAGTTAAATTGTAGCACGCCGGCTTCGTTTCGTAGGTAATTTTAACGTGTTATGACATTGTATTTTGCCAGACTTGTGATATTTGTATAATAGATGATGTATCATAGTTAGAATACCTTCAAAAAAATGATCAAAAATGTATGAATGTATGTATGTACTTGACATCACGTGGCAGTAGTAGTAAGTAGCGGCCTATAATATATCACACGTTTTAACGAGGCACTTCTTCCTTTGGCTAAAAAAGGATAGAGAACTATGCAGGATTCTAGTCAACATAACCAGAACACATTTGTGTACTGTCTGCTCATTAAAATCAATAATAGATACATGTTACTAACAGTAGACAGTATTTGAAGCATTTACTGACACTTGTTAATCATACAAGATTTATGTCGAGTTTATCATAAGTCATTTAGTTTTATATTGTTTCTACCTCCTTTTTAACACTGTCGTTATTTTTATTACAATTTTAATTTGTTTATGATTCGGATACACTTGCTGATGAAATTGAAACTCACAACCTTATCACAATTAGTATAAGTATTATTTATTGATAACTGATCATCCCATTTTTTGTATATGATCTAACAATACAAACTGCTTATCTAGTTTAGTAAATAACGCACTATTTGTACTCCGATAATACACCGTTCGATCGCAAGTGAAAAAGAAATATCATTATGCGTACGAATTCCAACTGTAAATCACTAAATTACAAACCTGCCTTTTAAGGGCGTGAATTGGAAATTATCGCGTTGGTTCAAAACGCCGTCCTGTCTGTTAGGAAACAATAAGGACTGATTTTAGATATATAATTCTTGACTATATGATTGTTTATCTGATTTAATCGATATTCTTATTCATTTATTGATAATTTTCCTAATATTACATGTCAATGTATAACAATATATGAAAAATTAAATAATACGTTACCTACTAACGGTAACTAATAACTTCAGTCCATCATACAAAATACATGATACATGATTTCTAAAAAATTCTGCTGTAGAAAAAAAAAGTTAGGTCTTTATTTTCTTTTTTTTAATTGTTTGAGTAAACAATACATTATTTTACGAAACTGATTGTTTCGTATAATAACTCACTTAATGAAATATGAATAAAATTTCACTAAGTTAGGTATTTATCGATTATTTCCAAAAAAGCCATTCGCAAAGAGCGTTGCATCTCTTTTTATCGTGCGCGGAAGGCATAAGAGGGTCTCACGACGGGGCGTGGTTTTCGCAAATCGACTCGAATCAAGGCATCGCCTTAACGGCCCCGCCACGACATTGCGTGGCGGCGGCAGCGCGGGTTTTTAGGGTTTTCTAATTCATTGCGTGTGATCCCAATTACCACAGTGCGTTTGCGCGTCTCGACCGCGCAATGAACAGATAAAACGCTTGACGCGCCGCAATTCGCGCAATGTCGTGGTCGGGGCCGTAACTGAGACGGCGGCTCAGGTGTGAGCGGAGAGTTTTAGGCTATTTTAGTTAAAATGCCGCTAAATTTCGTTTATCTTTATCTGTTACTTTGGCATGTGTGTTTGAGAGAAAGGGACAAAACACATTTTAGTTAACAAAGGTGTTTTAAGTTTTATGAATAAAGGTGTAACATTTTAGTTTTTAGCAACTTCTTGCTTAGGCGGTGGGATCGTACCACTAGAAGAAATAGTTATCATTGAAACTTATATAACCATGGCTTTGTCTTTTAAGAAGTGACTTACAAAAGTCAAGCCCAATTTAATTTCATATCTAATGTGTTTTTCGTTTTTTCAACACATTCTCATGAATCATAATTAATTAATCATACATGCATGTTACTGGATCAAATATTTAACTTTATTTTCTGTAAATCTATATTGTAAATATAGTACGAATACGTGGTAACCTGGTAACTCATGCGCTCTAACTTATTGTACAAAATTAACTTATCTCGATGTCTCAAGGTTATAAGGTTGCCTATTTCGCTAGAAACCAATTTAAAGCTGATTAACAATATCAACATACAACGAAAAAACGTGACTCAACTTCCCGATGTAATGAATGTCCTTGTTATTATAAAGTCCGGCCAAAATCCGACAAAGTGTATGTAATAAAATTGTTAAATTTTATATGACTTTTGTAACGAGAAAAATGTATTTTACGTAAGTGTTTTTACTTGTAACAATATAAGAATATATATTATATTTATGAAATGTAATTCTCGTTTTTTGATACCAGTTAATTGTTAACCTTTTTAACGCCAAGATCGTATAAAGGTGTCGCGTGACTTATTTGAAAGTATGAAGGTTACCAAGACTCGCAACAACTTTAGGTTTCTTTCGCGGCGAAACTGTTAAGGCCCCTCTTCGGAGTCGCGCCGCGCGAAGTTTAGGTTTTTAGCGCTACTCTCACAACGATCGAGGCTCGCGCACCGCACACGCACACATGTACGTATGCACAGTGGGTCGTCGGACTTTGACTCGCCAACAAAATTGTAACTTTGGATTTTGTTACCAAATATAAACATTGTGAGTGTAATGTAATTGTTATGTCATCTTAATGACAATATACCTACTAACACGACTTTGTTTACGTCGACACGTTTTTCCGTAAGAATAGGTGGGAATATTTTCCCGCGGTTAAATGTGGTACATTTTGTTGCACATTTGATATACCTCAAACACAATATCCACAGGGAGCTCTTTCAAAATAAATAATAATAATAAATAATCCATACTAATATTTTACCCTTTTTAGGGTTCCGTACCCAAAGGGTGAAAACGGTATTACTAAGACTTCGCTGTCCGTCCGTCCGTCCGTCCATCCGTCTGTCTGTCACCAGGCTGTATCTCAAGAACCGTGATAGTTAGAGAGTTGAAATTTTCACAGATTATGTATTTCTGTTGCCGCTATAACAACAAATACTACAAAACCGGCCAAGTGCGAGTCGGACTGGGGCTCCTATACAACAGACATGATTTTTTGCCATTTTTATAGATAATGGTACGGAACCCTTCGTGCGCGAGTCCGACTCGCACTTGGCCGGTTTTTTACTTAACTGTTTAGTGTCTGTGCGCTCATAACATTTTTTTTTTAAATAATGGTGTTTATCTCATGTAAGTGAATTGTACAATTCTTTATGAGATTAAATAGTCTTAAACCTTTATATTATAAATGGGAAAGTGTATGTGTATTTTTGTTTGTTTGTTTGTCCGTCTTTCACGGCAAAACGGGGCGACGAATTGACGTGATTTTTTAAGTGGAGATAGTTGAAGAGATGGAGAGTGTCATAGGCTACTTTTTGTCTCTTTCTAACCCCCCACTTCCCTCAAATGGGGGGTGGAAGTTTGTATGGAGCATTCCGCAATTTTCAAGGTAGAAAGCTAAAAATTGGTATGCGGAAACAAAACAAGTAAAACTATTACATTCGAAACTTCACAGAAGTATTCCTAGCAATCAATGAGTAAATACGTGTTTCAGGTTTTTTGGGAATTCAACCCCTAAAAGGGGGAAATGTGACAATGTCTGAAAATCAACATGGGTATTGTTTCTATGGTTTATCGGGTTGCTGGCAGGGATCGGATACCGGTATTTTCACCATACAGAAATACCGGTTTTATTTCGTTATATTTTGTTCTTTGGTTTATAATATCATTTTTGATCAGGCTGTCTAATAATACGAAAATGTTACCTAAAACATGATAGAGTTCTACATTAAGAGCCTAAAATAATTCAAAATATTTGACTACTTCGGGGACTTTTGAAAAAACCGGTTCCGATCCCTGGGTGCTGGTCGCTGATTACGAAAACAAGAACAACGATTTTAAAATCCAACGTAGCGGGCGTGAAATACCATCTCCCCTGTTGGGGTGCGATGGGGTTGTGTCTAAATATCAATATGTAAATGTCGTTTATATGGTTTTTTGGGACGTTAATTATGAAAATGGTATCGATTTTGAAATTTAACATTGTGGACATGAACATTCTTGAAAGTATTTGTGCCAAATTGCTATTAAATTGGATAATACAGGTCAAACTGAGATGCACCTTTTTTGTAGACGGTTAAAATTACTTTTAGTACGCGGACAAAGCCGCGGGCAAAAGCTAGTCTATTATATATACCCGTATGTTCCAATTGAATTGCAATTTGGCATAAATACGTTCAAGCATTTTCATGTCCACTATGTTAAATTTCAAATCGATTCCATTTTCGTAATAAACGTCCCAAAAAACCATAAAAAGGACACCCATATTGATATTTAGACATTTCAACCCCATCGCACCCCAACAGGGGAGATGATATTTCACGTCCGCCACGTTGGATTTAAAAAATAACTTTGTCACCACATTATCCCCTTTTAGGAGTTGAATTATCAAAAAACATTAAGCACGTGTTTACTTATTTATCGTTAGGAATACTGCTGTGAAGTTTCAAGTGAATTTTTTTAACTAATCTTGTTGTCCCATACAAACTTTGGAGCCCATTTCACCCCCTTAGGGGATGAATTTTGAAAAATCCTTTCTTAGTGCACCCCTAGACCTATTTACCCTAATATCTTTAAATACGGATCTATTTCATTTAAAATCGATATCTGAGGGTGCGATTGACCCCTTAACACGAATTCGAGCTTAGATTCTATGAAAAGAGATGCCAAGGGGAAATGGTGGGAAAAAGGAATATATTGCACTGAAAACGTTCGTAAGCAACTTTATTTTGTATCAAAGTGGAGTCAAATATAAAAAAAAGAGACCAAACTCGAGGGGTATACAAGTAGCCATTGAGGAGTTCCACTATCCACCTCCTGACTCCATCATCAGACCATCGTCATCGAATGTAACGTATAGAACTCGTCAAAACAAAAAAAATGAGACCAAACTCGAGGGGTATACAAGTTGCCATTGAGGAGTTCCACTATCCACCTCCTGACTCCATCATCAGACCATCGTCACCGAGAGTAATGTATAGAACTCGTCAAAAGAAAAAAAATGAGACCAAACTCGAGGGGTATACAAGTAGCCATTGAGGAGTTCCACTACCCGCCTCCTGACTCCATCATCAGACCATCGTCACCAAGTGTAATTTATAGATCTCGTCAAAACAAAAAAAATGAGACCAAACTCGAGGGGTATACAAGTAGCCATTGAGGAGTTCCACTATCCACCTCCTGACTCCATCATCAGACCATCGTCACCGAGTGTAATGAATAGAACTCGTCAAAACAAAAAAAAAAAGACCAAACTCGAGGGGTATACAAGTAGCCATTGAGGAGTTCCACTATCCACCTCCTGACTCCATCATCAGACCATCGTCACCGAGAGTAATGTATAGAACTCGTCAAAAGAAAAAGAATGAGACCAAACTCGAGGGGTATACAAGTAGCCATTGAGGAGTTCCACTACCCGCCTCCTGACTCCATCATCAGACCATCGTCACCAAGTGTAATTTATAGATCTCGTCAAAACAAAAAAAATGAGACCAAACTCGAGGGGTATACAAGTAGCCATTGAGGAGTTCCACTATCCACCTCCTGACTCCATCATCAGACCATCGTCACCGAGTGTAATGAATAGAACTCGTCAAAACAAAAAAAATGAGACCAAACTCGAGGGGTATACAAGTAGCCATTGAGGAGTTCCACTATCCACCTCCTGACTCCATCATCAGACCATCATCACCGAGAGTAATGTATAGAACTCGTCACAAGAAAAAAAATGAGACCAAACTCGAGGGGTATACAAGTTGCCATTGAGGAGTTCCACTATCCACCTCCTGACTCCATCATCAGACCATCGTCACCGAGAGTAATGTATAGAACTCGTCAAAAGAAAAAAAATGAGACCAAACTCGAGGGGTATACAAGTAGCCATTGAGGAGTTCCACTACCCGCCTCCTGACTCCATCATCAGACCATCGTCACCAAGTGTAATTTATAGATCTCGTCACAACAAAAAAAAATGAGACCAAACTCGAGGGGTATACAAGTAGCCATTGAGGAGTTCCACTATCCACCTCCTGACTCCATCATCAGACCATCGTCATCGAATGTAACGTATAGAACTCGTCAAAACAAAAAAAATGAGACCAAACTCGAGGGGTATACAAGTTGCCATTGAGGAGTTCCACTATCCACCTCCTGACTCCATCATCAGACCATCGTCACCGAGAGTAATGTATAGAACTCGTCAAAAGAAAAAAAATGAGACCAAACTCGAGGGGTATACAAGTAGCCATTGAGGAGTTCCACTACCCGCCTCCTGACTCCATCATCAGACCATCGTCACCAAGTGTAATTTATAGATCTCGTCAAAACAAAAAAAATGAGACCAAACTCGAGGGGTATACAAGTAGCCATTGAGGAGTTCCACTATCCACCTCCTGACTCCATCATCAGACCATCGTCACCGAGTGTAATGAATAGAACTCGTCAAAACAAAAAAAATGAGACCAAACTCGAGGGGTATACAAGTAGCCATTGAGGAGTTCCACTATCCACCTCCTGACTCCATCATCAGACCATCGTCATCGAATGTAACGTATAGAACTCGTCAAAACAAAAAAAATGAGACCAAACTCGAGGGGTATACAAGTAGCCATTGAGGAGCTCCACTATCCACCTCCTGACTCCATCATCAGACCATCGTCATCGAATGTAACGTATAGAACTCGTCAAAACAAAAAAAAATGAGACCAAACTCGAGGGGTATACAAGTTGCCATTGAGGAGTTCCACTATCCACCTCCTGACTCCATCATCAGACCATCGTCACCGAGAGTAATGTATAGAACTCGTCAAAAGAAAAAAAATGAGACCAAACTCGAGGGGTATACAAGTAGCCATTGAGGAGTTCCACTACCCGCCTCCTGACTCCATCATCAGACCATCGTCACCAAGTGTAATTTATAGAACTCGTCAAAACAAAAAAAATGAGACCAAACTCGAGGGGTATACAAGTAGCCATTGAGGAGTTCCACTATCCACCTCCTGACCCCATCATCAGACCATCGTCACCAAGTGTAATTTATAGAAGTACATTCATATTCATTGAACATTATTTAAAGTAAAAAATCATGATTAGATTTGTTATTATCAGAATAAGTTAACTTTATTCAATTTTCTCACAAGAAATATTCACGGCGAAATTATTCAATAATATATAATAATATATTTTATTCTTGAATGCCCAACTCTGTCTGTATCTATATCTAGTATCTACACATTATAGCGATGATTGTTATTTTTTATGCTTAATATTAGCGGTAAATAGGAATGGCAAGTGATGTAAACAAGTATTTCATCTTATAACTATTTAATTTTAAGAAGTATACCTAACTACTTTCTACTTACCTAACTATTACCACTGTGCAATGGTTTTGTGCATGTACACGGTTCGATCGCGATCGGTGAATGCGGCGCAAAGCGGCGTGCTCTCACTTCGAAGGCGCGTGGCCGAATGAACCAAGACTGATTGCCGCGAGCGGTCGCACTCGTAGTGCGCCGCTCCATAGTAAATTGTATGAAGATTTTGAGCGTAAAAATTGGGCAACTTTGTGATTCTTTTACACAAAATAAGAATATATTTATTAAGAAATGAAGATTTCATGGCATTGTTTATAGTTTTAACTTTATTATTTCATAAAATTCATTTAATAATTATTGATACTTCCGACTCAGTTTAGTCAATACGGGAGTGCGATTTACACGTTTTTAGTGATTTTCTGATTTTTTTTTACACTGAACTATAAGCATTATCTTAAATTCGAATGTTTCAACGTATAGTAACGTTCATTGGCTAGCTGTATGAATTTTTTCAAGGTTGTTGAACGTCGTTTTCTGTATAATTCTCTTACATTCCCGACCCTCGATTGCAGTAGAAGACCCTTAAATTACAGCCTCTTAGCCTAGTTGGTAGTGACGCTGCCTACGAAGCTGGAGGTCCTGGGGTCTTATCCCGGTAAGGGATATATTTGTGTGATGAGCATATCATGGATGTTTTGTATGTATATCTACATATATAAGTATTTGTTTATCTATTTAAGTATGTATATCGTCGTCTAGTACCCATAGTAGGTACAAGCTTTGCTTAGTATGAGACTAGGTCGATTTGTGTAAGATTATCCCCAAACATAAAAAAAAACTATAATAGTTTCAAGTTCGCGTATTGGTCGGCCAACTAAACACGGCGTGGTCCTACCCACTCCACTCGGTTATTCGTACTAACTGTAACAACACTAATGCATCGCCCGTTGGGATGCTTACAAAAACTTCTATGCTCTCAACTGTGGTCGTGGCGTTTTTCTTGAATCATGCATGCAAATGAAAAGCATCGGTATTTTATGTTGAAAGGCATTGAAAAGTGGGTTTCATGGGCAGGTTTCTAGTACCTAAGGGTTTGCTGGATAAAATAAGACTTCCAATAACGTGTAGGTAACATATATATTTTTTGAAAATAATTACAAGCACGTTTTTGAACAGCAAGTCTAATGTAAACTCACTGGCAACACAGTTAACATAACTGCGACACGACTATCGAGGCACGGTCTTCTAGCGTACAACTAATAGCTACACATATAACAATTAATTAATATATATCACATTGTAAAACTATGCCTAGCACAGACGTATAAATATGGTTCACAGCATTCGGAACTATGGACTAGTAGGCATGTATAATAATAAGTACCTACGTCAAATTTGTATACAAAAATAACGTCAACATTTTTTTTCTAAATTACGTATATTGCCAAATAACGTAATGAGACTCTGTTACAATCCGACATTGCAAATGTGATAAGCTCATGTATATATAGGTCTTTAAAGTACCTATTGTAAATACGTGATAACATCCAATATCTACCTACCAATTTGCGAGTATACATATAAAATATATAGGTTAATTGCGCTAACCAAGCGTTTTCCTTCTAAGGAAGGTCAATTAAAAACAAATCTTACATAAAATGAGAATTCTAAAACGTCTTACAATTATTTTGTTAAGATTACAACTGATAGCCTAAGGCACTTGAATGTTCATAATATGATTTCCTCTTATCGTTTTAACCTTCGACCCGCTCGTATAATCCGTCGTCACATCACGGACAAAACACCCTGTAAGTACCTGAGGCGACTATAATAATGCAACGGTATAAAATACTTGTTTGCAACTGGAAGCGTGCGGCGCGCGCGCGGCGCTGCAGTGCTAGCTGTCGGTGCGCCGGCCCCGCGGGGCTCGCCGCCGCTAGTTGCCGCCGTAGTCGCGCAGCTCGCGGTTGCCCAGCGGCAGCGTCGGCCGGAAGTTGTGGAGCAACTCCATGGACTCCTCTCCGCACGACGCCTCGCCGCAGCGTAACTTGCGCATCAGCGCCAACTGAAAACAAACATTACCCTTTTAAATAAATACCCTAACGGTACCAGCGACACGTGACGTCATAGAAATACATAATCAGTCAAGTCGCCGCGACACGTCGTCTGTTGCTGCTGTCTGCGGTCGGGTTCCAACTTGTACCTTTATGCGACAGACATATATGAGTCAATGGAAAGTATCCATTCTTTATAGAACGAGGAAGCGAACGAAGTTATGTGCTTCAGCTTGGGCCGAAAATCGTTCGTATGTCCAGTATCTGTTACGATGTCCGGTGTCCGTCTGTTCTCCTCTACAGGTCGCATTTCTTAACCGATTCTTGTGAAATTTTGTGAGCAGATTCGTTAATTATAAAGATTTTTTAGAGAAATTAAAAAAAAAAAATTGCGAAAAAAGTTGCTCGCGAGTTCTATACAGCTCACAGAGCCACTAGTTAATTTTATGATATTAAAAGATGTTAAATGCTATTCAAATATCATGGCTGAGATGTGCGTAATAACACTAATAACATAGTGACGTTTCGAACAGCGCTTTGAAGAATTTAAACGTCACATAATTACGTGTTTGTAACGTGATAAGAGGCTACACGCGCTTATCTCAACGAGGTTTTTGAAAGTAAAGAATGTAGGCCGTGCACATCGGTAGGTAAACAGGTAAATACGCCCGGGGACCGGTAGGCACCGGCGGTGAGCGGCAACTTGCCGAGTGGATTTACCACAGGGACTGGTTTGGCAAAACATTACTGTTTAATGAAGGACAACTCCTTAACACAACTTTCTAACTGAAGCAATTATAGCATCAGACGAAGTCGTTACAATAAGCCTAAATCGTCTCCTATTAGCGGTGTCTAATAATTATAATAACCATTTATTTCAGGCTACTAAGGCCCATACTTACAAATACCTTAAAGACGTACGTTAAAACTAAAATAATTTAACTTGACTGCTATCCAACGTCATCGCTAAGCTATGTGAGTGGAACTACCTACCACCTACCTATCCCTACCTAGTAGTTATTCTGTGGTTCAGTCTCGGAACCATGAGATGTTTTCACTTCCTCTTAAATTAATGATCACATTATCTACCTGCCATATTTAAGTAACTTACATAGGAAACACATAGCGACAGATATATAAAACACTTAACATAGATAGACATTGGTATAATGGCATAATTCCAGGCGCAATTATTTTAATGACTGTACGTGATCTTGAATAAGTACTTACTACTTACCTGTTTCTGCCGTACGATTTAAAAGTTTAATTGCACCAATGTCTTCTCATAGTTTTTTTTTTATATTTGGCCTGATCCGCTTTTCTTGACCCTGCAGAAGCTTATATACCCTACCGGAGATAAGTAACAAGAGAGAAGTCCCCCTACTGGGGCTCCGGATTTTATAGTTCGCACGCATTGAGACGGGCACGGACGCCACAAGGCAGTAAATCTGTGGCGTAACATTTACATAGCAATGTGGATAAAATCAGCATTTCATAGCGTTAGGGCCTGACCACATGTCTGCGGTGCGGCGCCGCAACGCAAAATTTCGCGGCGCGGCACCGCAAAACGCGCTTTTCTCGGTACTAAACGCGGGTTTCTGCGGCAACGTAGACATGTGGCCAAGCCCTAACTGAAGAATACCGCAACGGATTTTTTTAAAGCTTACTTGTTCGGCGGAGACTTCGACGGGCTCCTTAAAGAGGATCCAGGTGACGCACTCGGTGCAGGGCGGCGTGGTGAGCGAGCCCGGGTAGGTCCAGTAGGCGGCGCGCGGCGGCAGCAGCTGCGCCGGGTCCAGTGGGTCCGACATTGTCACTTTGTCGCCCTTGTGCCGGATGAAGGGGAGGAGGCGCACCACCTTGTCTAGTTCGGGATGCTTTCTGCCGACCTGGAAAGGATTATTACGATTTACGTTAGTTAAGAGAGAAATACATTTCATTACACCTAATAGGACATGTATGTCGAGTATGACTGTTCTCATGTTGAAGTGGTGATTAATGATTATATACTAATGGTTCTGTGAGCTGTATCTAGAACGCGCGAGCCTTTTTGAAATTTACCTAATTGGGAATGGATGAAAATTTTAAAAATGCCTGATTATTTTTTTGGTGATAGGAATAACCTTGCTTAGCACCAAAAAAAAGTTTCAGGTGTTTCAGCTGCGTCAATTATTTTTCAAAAATATAAACAGTTTCCTCACTTACTTGGGTTGGGTTTAGGACGGCGAATAATATTTTTTCCTTGATCTGTCTCATATTACAAAAACTATTTTAAATATCCGTATTCCGTGGTAAACTGACACTGGCAATGATATTGACAGCTGCAGCAGCTATATTTGTCATCGCCAGGGTCAGATATTTAAAATATTTTTTTGTAATATGAGACGCATCAAGGAAAGTGTCGTATTCGCCGTCATAAACCCGAAACGTAAGTGAGGTAACTGTTTTTATTTAAAAAAAAAGATGACTTAGCTGAATGTTTGCAACTTTTTTCTGGTGCTAAGGAAGGTTATTCCTATCACCAAAAAAATAATCAGGCATTTCCAAAATTTTCATCCATTCCCCATTGTATATTCACGAGAATTGATTGAGAAATGCAACCAGCGCGCGTGCTCTCGAATCACAAAACGGCGCGCGTGCTCTCGATGAATGAATGAATGAATTCACAAAACGGCGCGCGTGCTCTCGTTTGTTAAGAGAATCTCGTTTTTTCTTGCACTATCCGTATAGTGCAAGAAAAAACGAGATTCTCTTATTAGAAACCTTAGAAAGAGAGGTATAGTGCGAGAAAAATCGAGAACAGCGGGATATCCGAACATATGAAATAATTTTGGCCTAAACTAAAATGGAGAACTCGTTCAATTAGGTACTTAGTTAATGTTATTAACTCACGCTTAGACATCGTTTTATATTCCCACATAGGGAAAATATCGACTAAATATTGAAATGAAAGGATAAAATGATCGTCACGAGCAGAATTTTATTCGAACCTGCGGTCGTTCGATCAACCGGCAGTCGCTCTAGCCAACTGAGTAGGTACCTACCTTGGGTACCAAAATTCCATTAGGAAGGCTCGTGGTGATTTAAATTTATAATTTATTTAGAAGGTTGTGCACTACAACATTAATCAAGTTAAAAACGTTGAGAATGGATAAGTATAAGAATAAAGAAGATGGAGTCTACGCCCGTCATAGATCAAATCGTGGAGGAGACTAGAACGAAGAACATTTGAATGCGTATAGTACCTTAATACAATTCCTTTTATACAGGGTGTGGCCCGTAATAGGAGCAATAAATTAAACGGTAGATTATTAAGCTTGTGAGCAATTGTTTCTAAGTGGTTTTAATTGAAAAAAATATTTTTTTTTTGGTTTTTTTTTGTCTTCAACTTAAGTTTTAGTGTACTTTTTTACTCTTCTGGAGTGATATAAGTAACTTTTTATTTTAAAAACAAAAAAAATGAAAAAAAATTGAAAATATCACAAAAATATCTTTTGAAAACAAAAATGCAAAAACTATTATGACTCACTACATGATGTTACCTCAAAATCTGCATTGACTACGGTGCTATGATCTCGTGGTGCCAAGATACATTACTCGGAGGTCATAACTTTAGATCAATTTTTCTCCGAATTAAAAAAAAATTGAAAAGAAATGGACAAAAGGGGTTACTATAGATGCTGTAAGGAAGCCTCCTTTTAATTTATTGTTCCTATTACGGGCCACACCCTGTATAATAAGCCACTGGACCAAAAGCTGCCTATTCTGTAAAATTGTACGTATAAGTAATAGACATATAATAATAGACACATACAATAATTAGTATTATAGGGTAAAATCGACTAGAATATCCTATAATTATAGTAGTTTACGTAATACCTATTTAAAAGCGATAATTTGTTTTTGATTTTTAAACAAAATAATATCCCCAAAAGTTTACTCCATGTGGAGAAAAAGCAATATATCCTCGTAAAAAAACCTAATGGGTCCGATGCCGCGAACCTTTCGGTTAGACAAGTCCCGACACTAAAGCCGATAATTTCCTTCCTGGAGACCCCGCCGATACCATTAATAGTCTAGGAGTTATTAAGCTTGTTTAAAATGACCCGCGTTCTTATTGACCCCAGTCTCCCCTACATAAGCGGATTGTTATTTTATTACCTTGTGTTTCTACCAAGATCGGGCTGTACGGTACGACTAATAGAAACCGGAAAAATCCAGTATTGAGACTATTCATCATAAATTCATGACGAGTATTTCAAAGTACACTCAGTTAATCAAAAAAGTCTCAAACAGGTATTTCGACAGCCACGTGTACGCTACCTACTCGTTTTACATCAATATGAGTTACCTATCCGTTTTTCCGTAAAGATGTGTGTGATCATCTCTTCATACTTATTTATGAGTATGAGGGGGTAGGTACTTATTCACATATACGGTATGTATTGTGATGCAAATCTTATTCAGATAGGTACCTATGTAATTCTATTGTATTCAGATTTCGACCCAGAGCCGCTGCAGAAGTTTGTTATTCATTATAGAGTTTAAGGTAAAGGAGAGTATTGACAGCGTCGTAAATATCCCAGTGGTCACAGTGGTATTCCTATCTATTCTAGTTAGTACAGTCAGCCATAAAAGTGGCCTACTACTTTTGAACCTTAAATTTACAAATAATAGAGTCAGTAATGTTGATGTAAATCTGGTTACTTTATTCTACCGGCTGCGCCATATAATAATATGTGTTATAACTATATTTTAATTAAAACAAACATGCCGAGTGTTCTGACATCTTTATTCAAGTGTCCACAGATCATCCTATATCTTGAGATGAGACCATAGACTAAACATATTACAGAGTCGAAAAGCGGTAGACCACTTTTTGGTTTGACTGTACCTATTCACAAAAAAATAGTAGACTGTTCGTCCGTAACCTAATTTGAAACCTATAATTGTAACAACTATTTGTGATTTGTGCGTTTTTAATCAGATATCAGACGAGTACTAGTCAGTTTGTGTAGTGGACAGTAAACTTTGTTATAGCGCCTCTACACAATGGGCCATCATGTCCGCAGGACAGGACGCAGTTATGCGTTGGAATGAGATGAAAGTAGGTATTTCTCCCTTTAGGTAAAGCATATTTGCGTCCTGTATGATGGGACCCTTTAAGTTACAAGTTTACATGTACTCATAATACCTACTAAAAATAGAGGCAGACACATTAGAAAATACTTAGATATAACCTGTCTGTTGTGGCTAACCCTCTTGTAGCTAAATTGAAAACGTAAAGTCAAGTTGTAATAATCTATACCATTTTAAAGAACAAGCCCCTAAAGTAGTAGTGTGCAATAAAGAGTATTTGTATTGTATTGTAGTTTGTAAAGGCACAAGCACAACCATGCCTTCCTATCTAATTACAGCTACTCCGAAATCATGTGACTCCAGTTTGAGCTCGACCTGCTGGCCCGTAATTAATAACGACTCATTATGCATTTCAAGTTGGTTCTTAAATAGACATGCCAATTATAAAAGGCCACAGAACCCAATTGAATGCGTTATTCACTGTCAGGCAAGTAAATATTATAATTAAGTTGCGTGTTACTATAAAAGGATTGAGCGGTGCCTACTAGGCTTCACTGCCATATCTAATCTATTTACCTACGTTTGTCTGTTCATTTGCACAACGCTAAAGGCTTAGTTCTCGGTAGATGGAAGCCTCTTGTATAACAAGATCAATGTAACATAATACGCATGCTGTTACTGGTGCGGAGTGCGGTACTTAAATATAATAAGTATAGGTAAGCAGGGTATTTTTGCACATGGTCAGACGACGCGCGCCGGTGAAAGTTTTGAAAGGGAGCGGCGCGCCATTCTCTGAGTGGTTGCTCTCTTCTCTTTCTAAACTGTGATTACTCACTCATTACCTAACTAGACTTGGCTACGTATTTAAGACGCGTAAGGTTAATTTCGAACATTGAGTAATTTCTAATGTACCTAGACAATATGAAAACGAATGATATTGTGATCGTAAATCTTTTCGAATAGGATAGGTGCACAACCGTGTGGTTGTTGCTTAGAAAACCATCAAAGTTGGATATTTAGTCAAGTGTGCCAATGATCTTGTCTTATCTAGTTGAGGGCCCTTTCGGATACACTTCGACCCAGTGGGATCTTTTGTGCATTTGCCCTCCCCTTTATAGCTACTCCCAAGCGCGTGCCAATGATCAGTCGTTTTGCTAAAAATATAAGAAATTCTAACTAAGCAGGAATTGTTATGAAGTCGATAGAACTAAACGCTAAACTAACATTTTTACCGCACATACATGGGTACATGTAGACATCACGGAAATTTCAATCAACGCAGCGTTCGGTTCGCGTAATGCGGCCAATCAACGACTTATGTACTAGGTGTAGGTGGGAAAAAAAAAACATATTATTCTACTCTACCCGTACAAACAACCAAACAAACATACGCGTATCGTATCAGCTCTCTAAATAGCAAAAACTGGCAACTCGATATTGGACAAATAAAAACGCTGTCGGAAATTATCACCCATGTCGTTGCGAATTCGTGCTTACCGCGACCTCGGGCGATATTATTAAGTTTAAATGAAATTATAGGGCATTTAACTGGATTAACGCAAACATTTGTTAAATTAAAAATACGAGTAGGTAGGTACTGATTCCACAGATGCACTGATTTGCGTCTGTATTTATGTACGAACATCGCGACTATCGCGAGTCTTTTCTAAGTAACTAATGACTAGGAGCTCTTAGATAATTGTTTAATTGGAGGCTGAAGTGTTAATGACCACTTCTAATGATTTTAACCTAGTTCGCTATACCTGAAGTCTACGACAAACTATATATAGGAACTAAATCATCCTGCAAATAACTCGGAGAAACCGTTTTTAACTAAAAAGCCCCCAAAACCGACTAAGTAACTGTCTAGATAGGTAAGCAGCACTCCGTGAATTAGAAATTTGGAAGAATTCAAGTACGAGGCCCCTTGCTTCGGAATTTCAGGACGCACTTCATCCTCCTATCGTTTTTCCGGTTCTACCCTAAAGGAGTCCGAGGGTTCGCTTTGGCACCTATTCCCAAGATTTGGCGTAGGCACTACTTTTACGAAAGCGACTGCCATCTGACCTTCCAACGCTGAGGGAAAAATTCGCACTCAATACAACAATTAGGAGCATGGATTGCGTCGCAAGCATCTTAAGACAAGTATTCACCATTAAGAGCACGCCAAGCACAGCAAGCCCGTCATACTGTCCGGCGGCCTCGGTGAAGCTGTTGTACTTGCTCGTGTTCCAGTGCACGAGGTGGAGCTCCCCGGAGAAGGACCGACCGTCCACGGTGTGTTCGGAACCCACGCCGTTCTTGGCGCCCCAGTGGCAGTGCCACTGCTGGAGTTTGTACACATCCGTGCCTAGCGGCCCACCGTAGAGTTCTGGAATATAATATTACAGCGTTATTATATAAGAGAACTAAGATCTCTCATCTCTATTTAGGTATCTATCTCAATAATTTGTAGGCACGCTCGATGTCGGCTTGCGGAAAATGCCCAGGAAAACTAAGTAACTAAGTTGGTGTTTGATGTGAAAGGTATCGCTTTGGTGGAGAAAAAAAAATCCTCACTCTTGCTTGACCACGATCCTGAATTCTGCAGGCCAATTTTTGCGGTATTATGTTCTCTATGAATTCATTGTATTCACTAACTTTTTTGAGTTGGAAAACTATTTTAGGCTCTTATACTTATTAAAACAATCTCTACATCTAGCCCCAAAATATTTATGTGCTTTAAAAAACCTTAGGGCGCTCTATCCTCCTTCTGCTTCTGATTATATAGATATTTTGCATCATCTATTATTATTATTTTGTTATTTTTGTTTTTCTGTTTCACCTACTCAAATCATATGATTATTTTGCAGCGTCTCCACCACCCAAAGGTTGTCTGGAAGAAATCGCTTTTTAGCGATAAGACCGACTGTTTTTCTATTATGTACTATTTATTTTTGGTGAGCAATAAATAATAATTGTATTGTATATTTTTGTTCCACTGTTATATATTCGAATTGTGTGCATTGTTGTAAGTGCGATAATATTGCAACAATGGGATTTATTTGCATGCAGAGCTGTGGAAGTCGTAGAACTCGTGTGTATTTGGTCAGAGCGACCCAGCGGCGGCGAGTGAGTCATGAGTTCTGCGACTTTGGGGACGGTGCAAATGCAAATGCGTTTAATGCACTGACTTCTTTACAATTCAATGTGCATGAGAATTATATATATCGTGAGTTCGTTCAAATTGGAGAGTAGTACTATTAAACACAACAAATTAAAGCCATCATGAAGTAATCTGCCTATACATATTTACGGATATTTAGAAATACTACCGTTTAATGGCTGTAAGAGTAGGTACATTAGAATACGTGTGCGTGAGCATAAGATCTGCTTCGTGAATAAACATTGATGTTGTAAAAAAATAAGAGTATTAGAATTTCATTAGCAAGCAAACGAAGCTTGAGAATGTGCTAATGTCGACTAAGTGAGGATAAACATTCGAAGCTTGATAACTCAACTATCCTATTGAGATAATTACGTAGGTATAAGTATCATTGGTTCCTGACAACATGTCTACAGATTGTGGTATTTTTTTAATCGTGGTATTAATTACACGGCTCATTCCCATCTTCCAACCTATCCAACACAGGTTGCTTATTGAACCTGGGTTGGATAGATTGGAAGATGGGAACGACCCCATTATAAACCTACCATAATAGCACATTTTTTTTTAATATAATGTATCTATTTATCAATTAAAATTAATTTTCGTAGATTCTGCACGATGTACACGATTTTATAAATGATTGCTCGTCCCTTAATGCATTCTGAAAGAAGCACAATTTTCCTCCTCTGTGTATTTTGATGATGTGTGATTGAAGATGCCCAGCTTACCGATTTACCTGAATCATATCCGTTCTCATCCACCCTCCAACAGTAGCCAGGGTTGACGACGGAGCGCGTGTGGTTGACGGAGTACCTCCAGGCGAGGGGCGGTGCTCCCGAGCCTCCGCTGGTCGCGAGCGACGTGTCGATGTCCACGGGGCTCTGCCGCGCGCCCTGCGCCTCCGGGAACTTCTCCGTCCATGTCGAGGGACCTGAGGACAGGATGCGCTACTTAGATCAATAGGTAAATAGTCTCTTCATGTTAAAACTCATAACGTAGTATGCTATGCGTAGTATTGCTAAATGGATAGTAAACCATCAATTTATTGTATTGAAGTATAAATTAAAAATATAATTAAAATCATAAAAAGATATGGACCTTAAAAGTTTAGATTTTTTTTTCTTTTTTGAAACGTCCAAGAGTAAATTTAAAGTTACCAATAGAAACTTTACGCTTTTATAGAAACAAAATTGTATGACAACATTGACAACTGACAACTATGGACCTAAACGCAGTATTTCGGGATTAGTACAAATAGAAAGCTGTGACGTCATACTTGTATGTCAATTAGTATGAAGCGTTTCGGCTGCCGCCAGAGAGGTCAATCTTTGTCTCAAACTTTTGGCTGTTTATGTTCTTTAATTGTAGTTGCTCCCATAGAAACATTTGTTCCTCTCCAAAACCTGGTTCGAATGGCATCGTAAAAAATCTTAGGACACATAAGCCTATTAGGGAGGCGTGAGAAACAGGATGGGCGTTTATCATATCCTGGCTGTTGCGAGGGAAGAGTTCAGAGTAAGTCACATCCTCTTGGTCACAGTTCAATCACTGAAGATATTATATATCTGTCTACCTATAAATAATAGCAGCTTTTGTGCGTAATTTTATCCACGTATAACTCTTTAATCGCATTTATTTATAGTTCATTTTTTATCCCCCCCTATTTCACCCTCTTAGCCTGATTATCCACCTGACATGTGCTAAGCTGTGTTTCCATACAAAGTATACGTAGTTATACTTTGCATTTAAAATATTTATATGGATTGAGTGTACACTTCGATTTTCTTAATTTTAATATTTTTGTAGATTATAGCGCGTATTTGTGCTTAACGCATTACGTTGCAAGTGATAAAACGTACCTACAGAGTAGGTGAAGGGTAAACAACGTGGTTAATAAACACGCATAATTTAAATACGACCAAGTATTAGTCGTTTAACACTCTCATTAAGTCATTAATCAGTACTTTAAATACCTACTTATGAGTAACAGATTTCTGAACCATTAACTATAACTGTAAAGGACTGTACGAGTATTAGGTACCTAGACCTAGACCTAATACTCTTACAAATACAGATTAGCCCATGAAATTTGTCTAATAAACAGCATTATTTTATAAGTAGGTACTAAGTATTGTAGAGTGGAATTTCTTAAGGTTATTATCAAGTTTTTTAAATACTTTGCTTATTTCGGATTAAGTACAAGTACAAGGAGTGTGATATAGTCAATGATTGCTAGAATAGTAAGTTTGCAGTAGTGACTGGATTAAGAATAAGTAGGTACGGTACGTATGTATTTGCTTGCGCTCTGAAACGTGTTGAGTACCTACCTAATTATATTCCTTTAGTGTCAAATCAACCAAATAATGTTTATTCCAAGATTATGCTATACAATCTTGACGTTTAATGTCAGACCTGACATTATTCCAGTTTGATCAAATACTTTATTTTTCAGATTTTTATATTCTAAAATTTTCTAGCTGCTCCGGAGTCCGAACTTGTTCATATGATTCGTCATATAATTAAGTATTAAGAGCTTGCTCTCATTAAGATATCACTGAAAAACAGACAGACTACATAATCTTGCAGCTCTACAAAATGTTTAGATAGGTACCTACCAATTTGATTAAATTCAATTACATGAGAGAAATGTTGTGTGAGATGAGTTTGGTGAGTCGGAAGCCGGATGGCGAGTCGCGTGTGACGGCCTTTGTCGCCAACTGTGACCGTTTTCACTTGAGTGAGTGGCTGACACTGACAGCGTGACACCGGCATGCGCGCGCGCTTATCTTATCACCGCTCGCGCGTCGAGATGAGACAGCGAGGAGAAACAATTTTTGTAACGATAAGTTTTAATTTACTACTTCCGGATTATAAACAATTTGGAGTATTACTTTTAATCACGTCAAGCCTTTACCCCACTTAATAAACACTTTGAAAGTGCGAAAAAATAAGACCATAAATATAATACAGTCATGAGAATCTTATGTTGTTGTTATAAAACAACAACATAAGATTCTCAAGACTGTATTATATTTATGGTCTAAAGTCATAAAAATAAAGAATCTTAAAATAAGGCTACTCGCTTTATTTTTATTGGTCTGGAATCTGGATTGGTCGCCAGATGGTTGCCTGTCGGTAGAGTCGAAGATTAAAGCGTAGCTCGGCACTGCGAAGGTGCAAACGACGCTTTTACTAAAAAATAGAGAGCTTTAGATGCTCTATAAAAATGTTATTCTTGAACTTTATTAGCAACATGATATAAAATCTAGGAATGTACTTTGTCCACCAAACGTTGAAAAACAAAATCGTTAGCTTACATAATCGGATAAATCGTGGAAGGAAGTAGTTAAGGAGCCTCCATTTTTAACAAACAATTCTTCGAATAACAAACCATTTTCCTGATGGTGTAAGTAGGAGCTGCATATTTTATATATTTTCACTGTTTAAGACAAATTACCAGGTTTCAAAACAATCCTATTAAAGTGTTTTTCATCGGATAATGTACGTTTAGTAGCTAAAGTAACTTACATTAAAGATTCCACGAACAGGGTATTCAATTGGCTATTCTAACATTTTTTTAAATATATTTTTAAATGTTCGTATAGATTCGATAGTCAACTTATAGTATTTTTATTTCATGTAAATAATTTCGCGTTATGCAAAAAAACCGGCCAAGTGCGTGTCGGACCACGCAAAACGAAGGGTTCCGTGCCTATTAAAAAGGTCGTATCGTCACAGAAATTTTACGGCACTTACGTCCTTTTCTTTGAGGAAGGCAGTTTTTCAGCAATATCTCGAAACCTCTGAATCGATCTTGTTCAAAACAATTTTCGGTGAATGAAATGAATAAGCCCTGATGAATGATGAATTTTTCCATATTTTTAAAATACACCGTTCAAAAGTTAGAGGGGGGGGGACAGAATTTTAGTGACTTTCGGGGCGATTATCTCCGACTCTATTCACTTAATCAAAAAAAATGCTGAATTGATGTGCCACACGGAGGGTCACAATGAAATAATTTTTTTTGACTTTTAGTTTTATGTATGGAGTGCACTCCTAAAAATTTTTTTTTTTGTCATTTTAATTACAAAACTATGTAGCGGCTAACAAAATACACCTATCCTCAAAATTTTATTCAAATACACCTTATAATTTTCGAGTAAAATGCCTGTGACATACGGACAGACGGACAGACGGACATGACGAAACTATAAGGGTTCCGTTTTTGCCATTTTGGCTACGGAACCCTAAAAATGGTAACAATTTTAACGATATATAATATTTTTATATAATATAGTATTTTTATTTCCTGTAAATAATTTTGCTTTATGCAAAAAAAAACGATATATAATTGCGCCAAAAAGGACATAGAAAGTTTCTACACATTGAGCACATAAAAGGAAGGTGAGTTAGGAAGTTATGTATGACTCGACGGGTTCCTTCCTACTTACCAATGCATATTAATGGAAAACGAAGTAGCCCTCAAATACACATTAGGTACACACAACTCAAAACCAACTAACTGCGGAAACTATTAAACATGCAATTCATATTTCAACTAAGGCAGAACCGAATGAGTAAACACATTTTTTTAAAGCTGTTTAAAGTAACTTCAAAGTCAAAACATTAGCTACTCTGAACTACTCTTAATAAAGCATTATCATTGTGGCCGAGAAACAAAAAATCGAGGACAATGAGGACAATATACAATATTCCATTTAAGATTAGAAAAATCGTGCGTTAATCGCCATGCGATTTCAAGGAAAGCTATTTTGAAACGCAAAAATATTTAAATTCTTATGTTTGAAAAACACTTAATGATCGAAATAAATAAAACTAGTACAATATTTCCCTTTGATATTCTAGATAGACGAATTAAGAAACGTAGATGAATTTGTCCGTAAAAAATCGAATGTTATATGGAATGAGGTACCTACTTCAAGGTATGTTTTATTACCAAACATATCTATACCTCAGTTTGGATTAGGGGTTAAAAATAATGCCGTCACTGTTTATTCAGCTTTCAGCATGCAGTTCCCTGTCAAGAAAATACAGAAGTGTGAATTATTGGTTTGAACTCCCTCAATAAATTAGTTGATAGACATTAACATCAACATAAATTACCAATGAGAGCAAGTCCTTAGCAGAGAAAACTGATCGATTTTGATATAGCACTTCAATGAATCGTGGGTGTTGATGAAAATATATGCGGCAATTTATCAATTGAGGCCACTTCGGCACCGGATGTTCGCAATACAAATAGCAGAAGCTTAAAACAGTATTGGTTCAATATCATCACATCACCATGCCTGGTATTTGACAGTAGGCTGAATTTCCGCAACTCGACGGTATGTCATAGGTACTTGCGCCTATATTGCGTATGAGACAGTAACTCAGCCAATTGAAGGTTCAGTGTGCTGTAACTACGTTGACTAGTAACGGTGCTCCGGGCTGGTCCGACTGACTATTAGGTACACGTGGGCACTCTACTTCATTCAAATCATCCTCGAACTAGTTTATCATCCATTGACTACAAATTGATGTAGGTCATTTAACCCATATTGTACCTACCTACCGATGTGAATTCTGTACACGTGTTCAATTTGATCATGATCATTGTCCCATGTACCTAAAACAACATCCTTCCCGTTCAAATTTTGCAAGGTGAGCTGCGTTTATTTTCGGTTGATAGCGCTACACAACACAACACAGTATCGATGCAGATGCCTATGTATGGTTAGTGTCGCAACACAGTCGCGCGTTTGTATTCCTGCAAAAATTATCGTGTGTAACCGCTCTTATTTAAATTTTTTTATGAATCGAATTGCACGGTTTGCCTTGTATTGTTTATATAAAGGGGTAGTCACTGCAGCGATGAGTTTGTTTGCGCGCGGTGTCAGTGCTCTCCTTTATTGTTTACTGTCAATTTAATTACCTACGGGAGCAATATAATTCATTTATACTGTAATGACCGCAATATTGTACGGTATTAATGATATTTTATTGATAATATATTTCCACAGCGTGCAGCGGACGTCAGCCGCGCGGTTGCATTGCATTGCTCTGCGACCTCGGCCTTGCTTATCTCACACAGTTTTTATTTATCCAGTCTACTCAAGCGTCCTCGGACTCAGTTTCAATGCAATTTTGCCCTTTTTCAGAAACATATTTTTGGCTTATCCATTTTTAGGGTTCCGTAGCCAAAATGGCAAAAACGGAACCCTTATAGTTTCGTCATGTCCGTCTGTCCGTCTGTCCGTCTGTCCGTATGTCACAGGCATTTTACTCGAAAACTATAAGGTGTATTTGAATAAAATTTTGAGGATAGGTGTATTTTGTTAGCCGCTACATAGTTTTGTAATTAAAATGACAAAAAAAAAATTTTAGGGGTGCACTCCATACATAAAACTAAAAGTCAAACATTTTTTTTCATTGTGACCCCCCGTGTGGCACATCAATCGATAGGCCTTTCAAAATAAATATAAGGTTTCTTTGCATTTTTTTTGATTAAGTGAATAGGGTCGGAGATAATCACCCCGAAAGTCACTAAAATTCTGTCCCCCCCCCCCTCTAATTTTTGAACGGTGTATTTTAAAAATATGGATCAATTCATGGACATAGAACTTATTAATTTCATTCACCGAAAATTGTTTTGAACAAGATCGGTTCAGAGGTTTTCGAGATATTGCTGAAAAACTGCCTTCCTCAAAGAAAAGGACGTAAGTGCCGTAAAATTTCTGTGACGATACGACCTTTTTAATAGGCACGGAACCCTTCGTTTTGCGTGGTCCGACACGCACTTGGCCGGTTTTTTAAATGTTAACGAATCTTGCTTGTGTCTTTTAAGACACAAGCAAAATAGATTACACACTATTTTATAGACATTACATATACACACTCACAATCTTCGACGACGGCGCTGCCCTCCCGCACATAGATTAGCCTCGACTTTATATTTATACCTACCTTATTGTGTTAACTTCATTTTTCATTTGTACCTACCCGTTTTACATAATAAAATATCGAACCCTTTGGAAAAAAAAAACTATTTTACATCAAAAATAAATAAAATCCTTCATCATTGTTATCTTGTTAAGAAAGTTGTTAAGCTTATAGTCCAGGCAATGAACTGACAACTTGTATGGAAAAAATTTCAAATTTGGAAATAATTTATAATAACAATTTTTTTTTATGTAACGGATATATTATCAATTAAATAGTTATATAGAGGCAAAATCCAACAAAAAATCAGACATCATAAACCCATATCATATTTAACCCATTGACTGCCAAGTACCGTAAACCACACAACTATAGTCCACTACCCCAACTATGGTCCAATAATAAACTCATTCGTTTCTATCAATGCCGATTTTGTATTTGTGATTTTATAGGTTTTTATTTAAATTTGTGTTACTATATTGCCTGTCTTTAAGTTCACCCATGAAAGCAGTTCCACCTGAGCAAGTAATATGTCAATTAATTTGGACCATAGTTGGGTGACCTGGACTATCTTTGTGTGGTTTTACGGTACGCAATAGTACAGAGGGACCTGTACGTAATATTGCGTAGTTGGCAGTCAATGGGTTAATTAGCTCCTAAAATAACGTTTTAGAATGAAATAAACAAAGAAAACGCTACTAAACGGTTAGACGGTCAGTTTTTGTTTCGTCCAAAATTAACAAAATAGGTAGTTACATTATTAGATAAACAAGAGTAAACATTTGGACATTTTATTTAAATCTATCTATATTTACTCCGGATATATTATTTTGTTGAATACTAATGATATTACAACTTTCTGCATTGAACGGCGGTGCATGCGCCGACGCGGCACCGACGGGGGCGAGGCCGACTCCTCGATGCGACGTATATCACTTTCATATTCACTATTGTCACATATCTATTTACATAATCAAACCATTAAAATCATGATTTCAAACCAACAAAATCAAGCGCTAAACTCCTTCCTACATTTATATAAACCGGAAACATTTAAAACGTTAATTGACTTCCTATTCGACGGAGATATATTTATTATAACTGTGATTTTTCTCACTATTGTCATGAACTATGTCGTTGTACATAGCGGGCATGTTATTTTAAAGTTAATAGTGGGTTGAACAGTGACTAGCGAGTAAGGTCGTTCCGCGTAATTCGCACTGTTAGGACGCGTAGAGACCGGGTGCAAGGCGGAGACGCCCGTCACATTAGAGATGTCATTACTGTGGCCAATAGACTACTCGGCTTAATAACCCTTTATTATCTGCACGCAAACAATACTCAGGTAGGTAACCCTACTGACATCGAATACACTCGACAATCTCTGCCTGCTTGACATGCAAGATTACAGATGTTTTCTAGACGTCACTTTTGTATAACTGGCAGTGGAAAACCTAAACGTCCACTCTAACCACCCTAATTAATAAGAGTTCCAAATGACTTCATTACAATAATATAAACAACGTGAGAAGAAAAACCATGTCAAAAGTTTGTATTGGTCCGTAATGGCAGGAATAAATCCTTCTTATGTTTTAGCAGGCGAAAGTTGAAAGGAAGCGCACTGACCCTGAATGTGCTGGGCTGTTACCAATTTCCCAACAGTCTTATTAAATTGAAACGCTTCTAATCATCGATACGAAAACAAGGATTAGGCGCAATGTGAATAAATTCTGTTATCCTCGAGATGATGGAAATATTATTTATGTTATTCCATTGAACACTGGTACGATGAAGGCACTTAGATAATGGCGTCTCACGCAGACAATAAGTAGATTGGATGTTTTAGTAATATGAAGGTATGATTAGATAAGATGGATTAGTAACGGCATTCGCTCTTTAAGCTAGCATATATTCACGAGTTTGGCGGTGACTGTAACGTTTAGGAACAATTTCTCACGGCATTATTGTTTTCACGTGAATCGTTGCTAACTTGTTATGAAAACTTTAGGATATAATTATAATAAAGTCAACAACGAGTACGTTTTAATGGCATAGAACACTATATAGCGTCGCATTTTCAACACAAGCCATTAGGCCAGGTATATTTCAAGGTGTATTCAAAGCTTAATTGTACTTAGGTACTTCGTTATGTACAGGTATGTTTCTTTCTATTCAATGCAGGGAGTACCTATTTATTTACATGATGAAAAACGTATGTACCGTTTTTCATCAAATAAAGAAAATAAGAGCCATTTCCTATCACGTTGTAGACAGAAAGAGATGAGCATCTTTCATCACCATTCGATAAATACGACTGGGTCGTTCTTCTTTTTTACCGACAATGAATCGAGGTTTTCCTTTTTTTTTGGTTTTTGAACTATCCAAAATTGTGATTTTGAAGTGCGATTTAAAAAAAATGCATTGCTTTCTTCATTAACACTAATTAAAGTTTCCTTTCCGGCTAATATACATATTTGTTTACGGTTAGTTTTTAAAAAAAATATGTGACAAAGTGGACTCTTTCAGTGGGGACAACATTTTGGTTTACCACTCTGTCACGGACTTCTACGATAAAAATACGTTTAAAAAAAATGCTAGTTAAGAGAAACTAAAATATTAAATTAATACTAATTAATAAAATAATATGGACGTTCATTTTCGAACATTATAAAACCGTAAAATCATTACTCAAATGAGATGCCGTAGTAAGACGAAGGACAGGCTATTGTCGGTCGAAAAGAAGAACGACCCGACTAATGAGAGGCTTACAAGTACAAGTACCCTAATAGCGTTAGCATATCAGAATTCTGTATACCTAGTACCTAAGTCTGAAATATATTGGGGTCTAATGGTCTGAAATATATGTGGAAAGAAAAAAATAAAGCAGAAAACATGGTCGTCCAGGGGACAAACCACCATTTTCATACAAATCGGGGGACATTTTACGTCCGCTGCGCAACCAGTGAAATTGAGGGCAATTTAATATTTTTTTTAATATACTTACCTACTTAGTTGTCATGTAGTTCCACGCTATTATAATTAATTGAGAAAGGAATGCAACAATTAACAACAGAAGACATCGTATTTTCTTGTATTCTTCTTTTAAACAGAAAATAGTAGAAACGGAGAGGACACTAAAAAGTTGATTCACCCAAATAGTAGGTACCTGTCGAACGTATTCGATTCATTAAAAAAACAAAAGTTTTAAGGAGTTTCTTCAGATTCGCAATTCTTCACAAATGGAATTGTCCACATTCGTTAGTCTTCGCTTTTACAGAAACGCGTTTCTTCCTTAGATACTCCTTATCAAGCCCATTCTTGTTTAGTCAGCGGTGGCGGCATCCCCATTGAAAATTTTACTAATTATTAATACAAATTATGATTCAAACGTTGGCTGATCAAACCATGAGGTCTATGACAAAAGACAATTGACGTCGTACTATTGCCCGCTGGTAAAACATTGACGCAAACATACCGTTATGTAACATACAGTAACAACTTCGAAATCAAATTTATATTTATTGCCCGTTGTGTCAAATATAATTTTTTATTTATGTTAACTAAAGACTGCCATTCCCACACTCAAACTGTTACTTACTTACTACAGTTTTGTGGGGTCAATGATGTGATATAAAAAAGAGATAAATAGGTTATACGCGCTCGAAAAATGGCACACTAAAATTGAGTCAATTGGCACTGTTGCGGATGCAACCTTTTTTGTACATACTTTTACTTTTGTCTATTATTATGCCGTTTTTAGGGTTCCGTAGCCAAAATGGCAAAAACGGAACCCTTATAGTTTCGTCATGTCCGTCTGTCCGTCTGTCCGTCTGTCCGTATGTCACAGGCATTTTACTCGAAAACTATAAGGCGTATTTGACTAAAATTTTGAGGATAGGTGTATTTTGTTAGCCGCTACATAGTTTTGTAATTAAAATGACAAAAAAATTTTTTTAGGGGTGCACTCCATACATAAAACTAAAAGTCAAATTTTTTTTTTCATTGTGACCCCCCGTGTGGCACATCAATCGATAGGCCTTTCAAAATAAATATAAAGTTTCTTAGCATTTTTTTTGATTAAGTGAATAGGGTCGGAGATAATCGCCCCGAAAGTCACTAAAATTCTGTCCCCCCCCCCCTCTAATTTTTGAACGGTGTATTTTAAAAATATGGAAAAATTCATGAACATAGGGCTTATTAATTTCATTCACCGAAAATTATTTTGATCAAGATCGGTTCAGAGGTTTTCGAGATATTGCTGAAAAACTGTCTTCCTCAAAGAAAAGGACGTAAGTGCCGTAAAATTTCTGTGACGATACGACCTTTTTAATAGGCACGGAACCCTTCGTTTTGCGTGGTCCGCCACGCACTTGGCCGGTTTTTACATTATGAATGATGTATTTTGTTTTCTGTCTTTGTATTAAAATTGCTTTTCAAGTTCACAACTACTACTTGGTTTTACTACATTTTTTCCTATCTAAAACAGCCCATGAGCTATCGAAGTCCTCAATAGGCACAACTTGCCTCAGTTTCGAGTCGTCAATGGAAACGTTAGCTGTCAGATTTGGTGGCCATTTTTAAACACGAAATTTCGTATAGACAACATATCTACCTATTTTTTATATTACATAATTTTGGGGCAATGTTTATTTTTTTAGTATTAAGTAAAATTGTACTTATTTAATAAATAAATAAAAATAGACATCTCACATACATACGTATACGTATAGTGTTTCTTAAACAACGATAATTTTTTAACGAGTTTAATAAGCATTAGATAATTACAGCCAAGCCACTAACTAGTTAACAAAACCTATACTTATATAGGAAGCTTAGCATAATAAGATAACTGAGTTAATTAATGCGTAGTAACTGCAAAAAATCCTTTTCATCATGGTGGTTAAGAAATGTATTTCTTAGTTAAGTGGCCTGGTAGAGATAAGAAACAACTGAAGCTGTAAACAATTGTTTCAGAATTCTAAAACGTGTATTTCCGTCGTCTTAGCAATTATATTCCTATTGTGGTAATCTGGTAATAAGTAACTACAGTATACTTCACTGGATTAGATCGTGTAAAAAACCGGACAAGTGCGAGTTAAACTCGCGTGGTGAGGGTTCCGTAAAATATTGAGAATTTTCCCGTTACTTTGAATACCTACTCAAACTTCTTATAGGTTTTCCTGTAATCTTTATGCAAGGAACTATTTTCCATATTTTGTAGTTTCGGAGATAAGGGGGGAATGGTCAATTTTCGTGTATTTTCCTAAATTACTTCAAATCCGTTTTTGCTAAAATTATAAAAAAAAATGTATCGGAGATGCTTACAACAACGCATCGCAAACTGTATTGTGTGACATATCAAATGAAAGGGTCATTTGATATGTCACACAATACAGTTTGCGATACTTTTTTTTAAATTTTCCAGTTTACCCCCCAAAAGTGGTCCCCTTGTTCAGAATTCATTAATTCACTTTACGCGTCCATCTTTGGGTCACCAATTTACACATGTTTACCAAATTTCAACTCAATCGGTCCAGTAGTTTCGGAGCAAATCGGCTGTGACAGACGGACAGACAGACACGAGTGATCCTTATAAGAGTTATAAGGGTTCCGTTTTTTTCCTTTTGAGGTACCTACGGAACCCTAAAAAAGCTGGGCGATGTTTTATTTTAGCCATAAAAACAAGCCTAGAAAATAGAATTCAACCCAACATTTAACCGCGGCACAGAATAAGTAGGTAAGTACTAAGTACCGCGGGGCCAGCACAACTGAAGCCGAGATGCGACACGAAACGAGAAAATATACCGTCCTCTTTCTAATTAGTAATTTGCACAGGAGAAGCAGGTGAAACGGGAGTCGCTGAGTCGCACGCGACACGATTTGGCAGCAAGTTGGCCCTGCGAATCTTAGGGATCTATCTGAGTAAACGTATTGGATTAAATAGTAGATTGTATGACTAGGGAATAAAACGATCCATTTTAGGCGAGGTGTGCATATAGCTGCCCGAGCCGGAACGGCGTGGGTCGATAGGCACAGCGAGGTTAAAATGGGTTTTATTACCGAGTTATACACTCTACTTTACACTTTGAATAAAAAAAACAACAGGTAGGTAGGTGCTTATACGTTTTACTTTAATATTAAAAGTACAATTGGTAAAATTTTTAATATGTAGAGCTGTTTTTCCCGGGTAGATTAATTGCATGCTTAGTCAATTGGGGAGGCGAAAGAGGTATTCCAGCCAGATTTATGGAATTCTGAGCCGATACGGGAGTCAATGTAGGCGAAAGCTGTTGTGGACTTACATTTTTGAAGTGAAGCATCGAATAAATGCTCCACAGAGTCGATGACTTATATTTTTTCGAAAGTTCGTCAAAATAATTAAGCAAAACGGTTTCACTGAAAGAATCCACTTGCTTTAAGTTTTTCCACTCAAGAAAATTTGTACATGCTTTCAAATACTGAGGTCGTGAGTTTGCAGGCAAATTGTTCTCCACTAATTCTCTTGCCCTTATATCCATTAGCGTATTCGGCGAAAGATCCATTTCGTCCTTTGAGTACTCAAAGATTTCGTCATCACTTGACGTAATTTTATAGTATTTTTACTTATTATATGGTGTTTAAAACTGTTAAATAAGTCCAGCAGGATTAAAGTACCTAACTTGAACAATGAAATGAACGTATGAAAATTTTGAGAATTTGGCGGCAATAAAATTAATTAATAATAATAAGGTACTAAATTTGACAGCCGAATGCTTGCCATGAAATTCCCGATTTAAAAAAGATGTTTTGCCTCTATCGCATTGGCACATTTTGAGTAAAAGGGAGGGAGATAAAAGATGGTTTCACGTTACAGAATGAGCAAACAAAAAGTTTATCAATTTAGTTTTAAATATGCGTTTGGTTTCTGGTATGATGACATTGGCTGAATAATATTTTTAATATTTGAAAGTAGGAACTATAAAACACCTTATGTCTTGAGACATGAATTACGTTTTCTGATTGGTGAATTTAAATATATCTGTATTCTAATTGGTTGATACCAAATACGAAATTTCTCTTAAATACTTAAATAATACGTACCAATAAAAAACCACAGTTCCGATTAACTGCCGATGAGTGCTGTGATTGGCTGTTGTAAAGTGTTTTTTAAATCAAAAATATGTATACATATTTTCCCTAGGGACTAAAATACGATTTTTGCCCCGCTCTGCAGGTCTAATATGAAGCACTTTTAGAGCATGAGAAGTGCAAAAACCGTTTAATAACAATATAATATACTGTACATAAATCTTACATGGTATTATTGGTACCTATGTTCAATGGGTTTAATGAAGAATACTCTAAGTTATGTTCCAGACAGTCAATGGTTCGTAATAGCAAGTAGATAGGTACTTATGATTCATGATTTCATGCTTACCGGTAGTATTACAGTTTTAAAGAGTTGTCGATAGTTGCCTTTACATTTGAGTTTAATTTTTTCGTTGACATGTAATTTAAAAAATCTAATTTGCATGGCTTCGAATTTATTGATATTGGATTTTGTTGCGAGTCCAAAGCTGTCGAGAGCACTCAGTATGGAGTCTACCAATGACATGATTATTGAAATGAAATTCCGAGATAAGTGATACATTTAACTTTTTCTATAAGTAGGTTCACAGGTGCAGTTAGCCTTATTTTGATGGCAGCAAGGTTACGTATATGAGCATATAAGTGCGGATGGATATTCTTGAATGGTATGGGGAGTGAATAATAAATATTATAAAATGTGCACGACTTTACAATCAATAAATGAATGAATGAATTACCTAACAACAACTTTTTTTTGCCAGCGTTAAGAACTATCCCATTGTCATGAGACCACTTAACTTAACAACCGCGTCAATGTATTGCTGTACCAGGCGGAAATCAGGTACATGTGTAACTAGTATTCAGCGGTTTCCAACGATATAAATATGAACATGTTGTGAATGAACTCAGACTAAAATCTCACTTTACGTTAAACCATAAACGAGTTAGATAAAGTTAACTACAGAGTTTTTCTTTCTCTCTTTTTGTTCTTTCTTAATTCTTTATTATATTGTAGTCTTCTTTCGTTAAACCATAAGCGAGTTAGAAAAAGTTACCACAAACACCAAGCGTAGGTAATATTTACCTAACTGCCTAAATCGAAATGTTGTTGGTAGATAATGCGTGCATATCATTGCTTATTTCAGACTAGGATAGCCAAGTAGATATACGAGAATTCTATAATGCGATTCCGGACGACAGTAGGTATAATTGCAATAAACGACGAGTTATCGGCATTGCAATAATTCCTCATTGACGTCTATTGGCTAGATGATACGATTGTCAGGGCACCGCCTTCAACATTTCGTCAATATAAACTTTATCGACCCTAATAAGTAACCGATCAACGGTAATGAAATTTCTCGAGAAGAAGACGCCATCTATGTACCTAAAGCCAAATATTAATATTAACAACAGTTCATCTGGTTGTAACTGTAAAAATACGAGTATGTATAGATATTTAAAAGCCATAATTATAGTGAGTGAGTTAATTGCTATGCAAAATGACAAATCATAAGGAGGTCATTATATATTCTTGAGCAAAACAGACACCGAACGAATTTTATTACAATGTATTCAGTTGGTAAATTTGAGTAATTACCATGCCTGGCGTTGGTCAACGGATATACTTATATGCTGAAAACAAGACCTCCATAATTAGCTACTATTTAAGTAGACTTGACGACGTTATTATAGTCTTTGGAAGAATAAAATTATCATAAATTTCAAGGTTTTCGGCAATGGTTATTTTTCAGACATCATTAGACACGGGTTGAATGGGGTTTTTTGATCGTTTTCTCAATAAGATTTTTCGTAGTTACCAATTTTCACATAGCACTTTTCATGGTTAGAAATTTTCTTATTCGCTTTTTATATGTTGCATATTTTGAAGTTGCGTTTTTCACGCCGACTGAAAGAGTCGTCTCTGGAAAATCCCAAGACATGGATTACACGACTAATAGCCAAAATACTACGCCTGTTCACACTTCACAACACTTAAGTACCGGGTGCATCGCTACGTGCTAAGGGCCTGGCCACATGTCTGCGTTGCGGCGCCGCAAAAAACTCGCGTTGCGCCGCAGAAATTCACGCCTCGCCGTGAGCCGTGAGTTTCTACGGCACCGCGTTGCATCGTATTTTCCTAAGGTGCTGGCTGCGTCGTGATAATACAACGATCAGTCTTCAAACAGATATGGACCACGTATTCTGCTTTTGTTGTTGTTAACGAGACGCAAGAAAAAAAAGCAAATAATAATGAATCCTGATGAGAGTCATTTCAAGAGGAAATATGAGCCGTTGAAAACCAGTACAGGAAATTTCATGATTATTTTAGAATGACAATATCAAGTTTTGTGCAAAATATCACCTAGGATTAAAAAGCTACATAGGTGTGATATGGGTCCATATCTGTTTGAAGACTGATCGTTGTACGAGTATTAGCACGACGCAACGCGGCGTGACATTCTGCGGCGCCGAAACGCGAGTTTTCGAGGCGCCGCGCCGCGAAATGTTATGTTGCGGCGCCGCACCGCAGTCATGTGGCCAGGCACTTTTTCGTATAAGTATAACCTCTGATTTCGCTTTGTTGTTACGGATGTAAGGAACAAATTAAGTATATTTCTAATATAATTCGATCCCTCCGCTGTATTACATATTTAAAACAACTAATAAGAACACAAAATATATTTTTGAATAAATATGTAGGCTGTAGGCTGGTCCGAAATGTCCTAATAAGTTGTTTTGGGAGCATACGGACGCTTCTAAAACTACCCAAAATATCTGCTTCCTCCAAATTATGTTAAGACCTGATATTAATAAATATATACATTATTTTATATAGAAAACTCCCGTGAGAATCAGACATATTAAGGTATAATTAATATACATAATTTGATACAATAATGAAAATAAAATAAATAAATCAGTATTTTCAGACAATCCTACACAAATCGACCTAGTCCCAAACTAAGTAAAGCTACATATGGGCACTAGACGACGGTAAACATACTTATACAGAGAAATAAGTAGAAAACATCTATGACTCAGGAACCAATATTCGTACAAATCACACAACACAAATAAACGTCATACCCTCGATTCGAACCCAGAACCTCTTGCTCGGATCGGATTAAATAGGTATAATAAATAATTATATTAATATCTATTATATTTAATGCGAAAGTTTGGACTCTTTCACAAATAGGTATGTGTTGAATTATTATGATATGCAATTGAGCGTACATAAGAAAATCATACATCAGTTTATTAGAAATAATAAAATAAGAAAAGTAGAAATAGAGTGTAAGAATAAGAGAATTATCACAAAACGAGTACCAACTACAAAGCGAATATTAACTAGCTTGAACTTTAAAAACTCACCGTACAAGAGTCTACATTTAATAGTAGATTGTATGACAAGGGGCTAAAATAAGCCATATTACCACGAGATGGATATTTTCCTGAGCGAAGCGAGGGAAAATAATTCGAGGGGTAATATGGCTTTTAGACCCGAGTTATACACTCTACTTTTCATTTCGACTGTGAGAAAATAGTAAAACAAAGATTATCCATCCACAATCAATAACAAATTTCACTGCGAAGAGATTGTTCAATTTAGCGTGAGGCGTTTTCTTTTTTAATGATTTGGAATTAGGGACTAAAAAACACCTGATGTTTGATTGGACGATTTTAATATGTAGCTGTATTCTGGTTGGTTGATAGCAAAGAGAAATGTTTTTTGAAAGAGTTGTGATTGGTGGATTTAAATGATTTGGAATTAGGGACTAAAAAACACCTGATGTTTGATTGGTCGATTTTAATATGTAGCTGTAGGTATTCTGGTTGGTTGATAGCAAAGATAAATGTTTTATGAAAGAGTTGTGATTTTGATTGGTCAATTTAAATGTGTTAAAAATCATAAATATGTATACATATTTTCCCTAGGGGCTAAATGAACTACTTTAGCCCCGCTTATTAAGCCTAATATGACACACTTTTCGAGCATGAGATGTGAAAAATATTTGTTTTGCGTTCCGGTCAAGTGCAAGTCTGACTCGTACACCCAGGGGTACAATGTAAATAGTCTGGGAATTTAAATTCGAAGATTTTTCCGTATTTGCCCGAAAATCAGTCTTAAGTAATTATATTTAAATTCGGCATAATTCGAAAACGAATTAGTTTTCGAATCGTAAAAAAAAATAACTCAAAATCTGTTTTATAGTCTGTGCTAATGAAGCTAATTCATACGATACCTACCCCACATAGGGGAAAGTAGTACGAGATGATCACCTTAAGCGGGAATCGCTGTAAAATACATATTTTTCAAGGTAAACCAAAAATAAAGGCGATTACTACTAGTATATATATCTATCCAACTTTCCTAATATTCAAAACCAGAAATTAATTGAGGTTTCATTAAAATATGTCTTTTTTTTAAAAACCTTACAAAGTAATCATCTTGTACACCCCTGTGGGTAAGATGATCACCCAGGTCGGGTTAAGATGATCCGTATGATCATCTTACCCCCATTCCGAGTAAACAAATATTTTTATGAGGAAAAATGTTATAAAAACAAAAAAAACGCAATAATGAAACATATTATTTATTTAAAATAGTCATACATTAATATGACTATATCAATATTCGATATTTAAAATTAAACAAAAATATGGTACAAGATGATCCCTAGGGATCATCTCGTACATATAGAAAGGAATCATCTTGACCCAAGTCCCACTTTTTCATTCAATGTTTGCTAACATAACCTACAAGCACGCGGCTATGTTCACGTGGCCAAAATATTAAAATTAAGCATAATAGAAAGCCTCAAATCAACAGTATTTACATTTAACATTATTTGAATAAAAGTAACATAAGCTCAAAGTCATGCCTACCTTAGATCAGCCGTACACAATTTTTATTTTTTCTCGTCAAAATCGATGTATCGTTCACGCCGCCATTATGATTTGACTGAGGCGAGGAGGTGTCCGGAGCTATGTATTACCAGTGAAATCAACTAGATGACGTTAGTGGTTTCAGCACAATTGCGAAGGAACATCTTACCCCAGGGAATCAACTCGTACTACTTTCCCCTAATACAGTCACCTCACCTTATTTTTTTGGATGTAATTTTAAGAAACGGTTTTCAGACTTCCCTGCACTTGTACTATAAGACCTTGTCTCTTGCCTACTGTCATTATTCTAGGTCAATAGGAAGTATCATATCATATAGGTTTTCATTCCTTGCGAGTATCAAAACCTGCAGCAATATGCGGCATAAACAGACTAGCTACTCTTTTGATTGCGTTAACTTAGAAGTTTGATTATTTTGCAGTCTTAGGGACTGCAGACCTGAGTTTGATTTTAATTTCAACTCGATAAAAGCATTCCTAAGAAAAAGGAACACACAGACAGACAACGAAGTTATCTTATAAGGGTTCCTTATTGTACGGAACCCTAAAAATTACCAAAATAGCTTAACACTGTTTGTATCTTTAAGGGAACATCCACCAGATATGTGCTAAGCTGAGTTTCTATAGGTACACTAATTATAGCTGCCAACCATGCGAGGTGCTTAGCACATCTCACCCTTATAGACATGCCTCGCAGATATGTACCCATCACGTTATCAGTAGAGGGCGGAGTACCGGTGGCAAATTTCACACAAAAGGTATGGAGTCGTTTTTATAATTATATTATTTTAGGCTTGAATAATAAAATTATTCATTTACCTAATGTACTTAGTATGGTACCTACTCGTAAATTGGAAGTAAGTACTTAACATTTATTTTCATAAATCGATTTCAGGAACACCTAAATGATATGTCGTAAATGTTTTGGGTTATTTTTCAATTTCTTTTAACAAAGTTGAATGATTTTAATTGAATGATCTTTAATATAATATATCGTTTGGCAGGTATAACTTCTTAGTCTAGTATTTAGTACCTAATGATAATGTTTTGATAAGAAAACATATTATTATGTATTATAGATATTAACAACATATTACATTATATTTGTATGCTCGTAAGATAATTTCTATAAGTTCCTAAAAAATATTATGCAAAATTAATCATTTATTCGTTATTTATTTAATCATAAGAATACTTAGGCGACTCCATACATTTAGTGTGAAATTTGCCACCGGCACTCCACCCTCTAGTTATCAGTTTATCTTTACATGTATAAGTAGTTCCCTGTACCTAAAGATGGATGATGCATTTTATAACGCAATCAAATGTAACTGAATTCTTCAAAGCTGATGCGCCTCAGTGATTAAACTTGCTTTGTCTTAATGTTGTAATTTTAGGTGACGAATGGCTTGAAGTGGGATCTAATCACCGCTTATCGGATCGATCAATTGTAGGAACTTCTTATCTATGAACATCTAAGCTAACATTTCAGGTTGTAATCGGATTTTTCGAAGAGTTTTCCCTCCTTGAAAATGCATTTGACAATAACACTTTAGCATCAATTGATCAAATCTTTTTTTGTTTCTTGGTCGTCTTCTTGTCACGATCTGTGGGGCAGGAGACTAAAATCTAGTTGCCCAAAAACTATTCTCTGTAAAAGTTACTTTTACATCGTTTTTTTCTAATGCCTTTTTCTTAAGCTTATTAAAAATATGAAGTAAGTACAGTTTCTGGTTCCAATAATCGAGGTCTGCCGGTTCGTGCCCGCTTACGGGTATGAAGTTAGCGGCAAAAAGTGTTCGATGGAAGAAGTTTCATTTATAAGGCCGGCTTACCGGACTGATCTAGGCCAATGCTCGCCGCACGCAATCTCTACCACTTAATTTGGCACTACTTTTGCTTTGTTCGCAATTTACTAATCACTCAATTATAAATTGATATTGCTATTTACTCTGTATTAAGAAAATCCTTTAGAGCCATTAGGAAATTTTTGATTTAGTTAATGATTTTGGGAATTTGAGGGTCAGGAATATATCGATATCGAAGAAGTTAAATAGGAACCATACTTATACAACGTATATCCACAACTAAAATAATTTTGAAAAGGCATTACTTTAACTAACTCGAAAGGGAATCAAACCCTGATGCTCTTGTAGTTGCTTTTCTGGTAGAGTAACTGTTCCGAACCGAACTAATAATTCGCTTCCGCTGACGTGAGTATGTAGTTTTTCTCTTAGCTAGAATAGAACCTAAGAGCATCAAGAATGCATAACCAAGTGTGTGTGAACGCGACGCAGTGATATTGGGATGAGACGGTATGAAATTTAAACTTTTTTTTGTTACAAAATGGAGGTCCAGAGACATTGATGGATGTCTCGTGTCCACAATATCTGATGTAGTGTAGCGCGTGTAACTTAGTGGATGAGGGTGGTTCCAACAATAAGTACAGCAGATTAGGCCCCCCTAGGGTCACGTCCAGATGACAGATCTAGGGGATGGAAATCATCCAACAGGGCAGGAGCTTTCATAACTTGGCTTGTTTTATTTATACTAATAGTATAAAGAGGAAGTGTCTATGAGATTGTAGTTTTGTAAGTGTGTTTGTTTGTATGTAATGCAGTGATCGACACCGTCCGTGCAACACGGTGTCAATCACCTCAATCATTATGTTAATAAGGATATGCTCCGGGATTCCGGGATTCGAGTCGTAAAATGAAGTAAATATTTCGGATTTTCAGTTTGTTGCCATATAAGGTCCAACTGAAATTTCATTACATTTACAATTTTCCTCGCGGTGGTGAGGTAAAAAGTTGTGTGAAAGTTGCTTGGACGCCTCGTTATATGCTCAGGATTGTACATTTGAACCATTCGCTTAGCTCATGGTTCAATCTTACAATCCTTCGCCAGTTCGGCGTCCATATACAAGCACTTGCGCGAGACAACCACTTTGCAGCCTTGCATGACAAATAACTATTGCTGTTAGAAATTGGTTGCTATCCTTATCAGTACATCAGAAAAGGATGGCATCAACTCTTTATTAGCCGTCTTTTTTGCACCTTTTTCAACTATGCGTTTGATCATAAACGCAAAGAATAGAACATTCGAAAGTGACAAGCCAGGTAGACGGGGTTTTGTTGCGCTTCAAATGGTTATATTTTAACACTTACATACATATTTTATATGAGTGCAAAAAATAAGAGATACTTTATCTTTATCTTTTTTTGTCTGTATAATATTTTATTTAATGAATAATTATACAATTGTGTTTATTAAATATTTAAACCTCTACTTACAAATGTATAACACTCAATAGAATTATTTTTTCGACCAACATCACGGGATTATAATCATGTCCATATTAGGATTTCTACTCGGAACCCCGCGGTGTTGCACGGGCGGTGCCGATCACTGTGTTTTACCTTATTTCAGGAACCACTTATCCGAATTCAAAAATTCTTTCACCTGTGTATACAATGGACTTTCTGGATGGAGATAGGCTATTTTTTATCCTGGGGTTTGCCTGCATTCTCTGCAATACGCGGGCGAAGCCGCGCGGGCAGGTAGTAAAATATATAATAAACAGTAGACTTTTCGTTTTATCAATTACTTAATACTTATTTATATTCATTACTAATAGAGTTTTTTTCCCGTTACAGTTGAAAAATTTACATCTGAATGTGTAAAAATATATTTAAAATTGGTAATAAACAGTTAGCTGCCCATGTATTTACACATTTGTAATATTTCTTTATTCGCAAAGATAACTAAACAAAACCTTTATGTTGTCAGCCTTATGTGTTATGTAAATAAGCAGGTGTATCATAAACGGAACGATATTGGATAACTCATTCATGAACCGCTGAAATAATGTCATTTTATACAACACATTCATTTTAATAGCGTAAATGAAAATGTATGCATGTATTGTGAATAGGTATTTTGAGAGATGCGTTAAGCCTGTAAGATGATAAAACAGGCTTTGTTTATAAGGGTCACGTGCCACATGTAAACAAACCGGTTGCGAAAACCTGTCCATTAGTCAACAGAGTCAGACTCACCGTTTTCGCCGGTGTATCCCCACTCGTGTTCAGCCATTGTCACTGTAGTCACTAGGTAGTATGTAAGTAAGGATAGTTATGCACGTGCGGAGGTCGAAGTGCACAGAGCGTGGTCGGGTCGTGACTGCGTGCGGGCGGCGCGGGCCTCCGCTTTATACGAGGGAGCCGGCTGCAATGAGGTGCGGCGTGAGGCCTCCCGGCTGAAGCGGTGCGGGCGCGGGCGCGGGCGCGGGTGCGGGTGCGCGTCACCGCCGGCGCCGCCGCCGCGCTGCTCGCCACTGCTCGCTGCGCCGGCGACGCCACACCGCACCGCCCCTCTACGCCACCACTTTCTGACTACTGAAATATTTACAGTTTAAACGTAATGTCAATGTCATGAACATGTCTGTTTCCCTAAAAAGGTTTGTTTATGTTACATATGCCGTGATTGAATTAATTAATGAGAGGTTGAATTAATTCGTGTTTTCAGATTATGATTTGTATTATGGTGAATTGTACTGACGAGTTATTATAATGTATTACTTGTAATAGTGTTGTGCATTGCGACATGTCTGGAACGTCGAGTTAAATAAATATTACGCGATTACCCCTTTAGTTAAAACTTAAAATAAGATAGATCTTATAGTTTACTATTTTTTACTTAGTAAATATTATATATTTATTTCGTCAAAATAATGTACACATGAATTTTTATTAAAAGTGAATACAAGATTATAATTAACATTAACTAAGATAAATTAAAACTAAGTTAAATCTAAAAAAGGCCCTCGAGGCATTGTACCGAGGATGCTGGCGGCATTTCCTCGCTGAATTGCAATGCTGAAAATAATTGATTATTACATATAGTCGCCTCCTAATTATATATTTTTAAGTATACTAATGCAATTTTTAGGGTTCCGTACCTCAAAAGGAAAAAAACGGACCCTTATAGGATTACTTTGTTGTCCGTCTGTCTGTCTGCCAAGACCCTTTATCTCGGGCACGTGTGGAGCTATCGAGTTGAAATTAAAACCATATACTCAGGTCTACAGTCCTTAGAAGCTGTGAAAAAATTATACCTACTTAAAAGTTAACAAAAAAAAATTATGGCTAAATAGCATAAATATGCCGCAAAAAACGTATATTTCGACACTGTCAAGGGAATCAAAATATAGGGTTGACCTAGAACTATAAAATTTGGTAAGTAATACTACAAGTACAGGGAAAAATCTGAAAACTTTACATTTGTAATTTTCTACGGAATCCTCGGTGGGCGAGTTCGACTCGCAATTGTTATGCCACGAATATTCGGCTACTATTTGGTATTCGGGACATTCGGTTACTTTTTAGGGTTCCGATATGATACCTCAAAAGGAAAAAAAACGGAACCCTTATAGGATCACTCGGTTGTCTGTCTGTCCGTCTGTCACAGCCGATTTGCTCCGAAACTAATGGACCGATTGAGTTGAAATTTGGTACACATATGTAAATTGGTGACCCAAAGATGGACGCGTAAAGTAAATTAATGAATTCTGAAGAAGGGGGCCACTTTTGGGGGGTCAACTGGAAAATTAAAAAAAAAAGTTTCGCAAACTGTATTGTGAGACATATCAAATGAAAGGGGTTGCTGTAAGCATGTCAGATATTTTTTTTATAATTTTAGCAAAAACAGATTTGAAGTAATTTAGGAAAACAGACGAAAATTGACCATCCCCACCTCCCTTATCTCCGAAACTACTAGGATTAAAATTCTAAAAAAAATATGGAAAATAGTTCCTTGCCTAAAGATTACAGGAAAACCTATAAGAAGTTTGAGTATTCAAAAACACTGATGAAATTTAGATTATATACGGAACCCTCACCACGCGAGTTGAACTCGCACTTGTCCGGTTTTTTTTTTATTCAGAAATTATTTTGTAATTTATTTTAGAGAGCCTGGCCGAATATTCGGTATTCCGCAAAAAAAAACTATTCGTGGCATCTCTAGTCATTATTTAATTATTATTATCTCCATAGTCTTCATTAGTTAGACCATGCTGTAGGTATCTACGTTACATCCACTGCAAAGAACACTGTTATCTTTAAAGCAACCGAAAAAAAAAACATTGTTTTAGTAGGTACATAGGCCTTAAATTATACCGTTCATTAAACAATAGCTCGATCGGTTAGATCAGTACTTTTTGCGCTCACAAACAAATTAACTTTGACCTTCATTGTTGGTAATTTGTAAAAACAAATAATTTACTTTATCACTACCAGAGTAACTGAACCGATAACGCAGAATATAATATATTAAAATATTACTACGTAGGTACTCGACAGCTAACCAAATACATATAACGTAAAAAAGATAATCTACAGTTAAGTGACATGCAATGCAAATTAGTAAAGTAGTAAAGGATCATTTCATTTAAAGGCTATAAATAAAACTGTACAAATAAAATACCTAACATTAAACAAAAATAGTACAGCAATTTGTTAATAGATACGTTTTTATTAAAAACCGGCCAAGAGCGTGTCGGGCCACGCTCAGTGTAGAGTTCCGTAGTTTTTCGTCCGTCACAGTAAGTGTCCCCGCTTAAGCGTTAAAAAATCTTAACAGCGCCATGGACAATGTGAGCGTTCCGCGTACAGCGACATCCTATCGGCAAATTAAGTAAACTATTGCGCGCGAGCTTAAAGTATGGAAGATGATTTTTATGGGATGATTCTTTATTGCGTGAACCGATTTTCACAGTTTTTTATTTACTTTATTTGAAAGCACGTCATTTCATTGTGATTTTGTAGAAATTACAGGTACAATAAACACCTGCTTGTACGGTTAAATTACAAACTTAGTTCAGAAATTATTTTGTAATTTTTTTCAAAAACTATTCAACCTATCGAGTTCAAAATAATTTTCCTAGAAAGTTTTTATAAAATTCTACTTTTGAGATTTTTTTCATATTTTTAAAACTTATGGTTCAAAAGTTAGAGGGGAGATACTTTTTTTTTTACTTCTGGAGCGATTATCTCCGAAAATATTAATATTATCAAAAAATGATTTTAGCAAACCCCTATTCTTTTTAAATACCTATACAACAATATATCACACGTTAAGGTTGAAATGAAAAAAAAACACTCCCCACGTTACGTATAGGGGAGGACACTAATAAAAAAAAAACACTTTTTATTTTACCACTTTGTCGGCGTGATTGATATACATATTAGTACCAAATTTCAGCTTTCTAGTGCTAACGGTTACTGAGATTATCTGCGGGCGGACGGACGGTCAGACAAAGCGAAACTATAAGGGTTCCTAGTCGACTACGGAACCCTAAAAACGGTTTTTGCAGATTCGTGCATGATTTTGTTAATACAAACTGAACAAAAAATTAATTATACCTGACTAGTAAAGTAAATAATGTCTGGACGTAGTGTATTAAATGACCTAGGCTAGTTTCGATCAAACAAGAACAATGACTTAATCTCAGGTTAAATTAAACATAAATTTGTATTGGATAGGTAATTTTAGAACTAACTAGGTATAGGGTAGGTTAACCAAGGAAGACCCGGCTCCTTAATAGTGGGGGAATTAGTGGCAGCAATGTATGGAGCAGTCTGCACTTTTGTCTCAGGCGATACCGCTTGGCACAATTGTTCCCTGTGTCAAAGTCAAACTAAGCTGATTTAGCGTCCTAGCCACGCGATTAACCTCTGGCTAGTACCCAAAAAGAAGGGGGAAAGGGCTACCTCCCGAGGTCCGGTCTCTGTTATATTTCTGCCTACCCATAGCTACTATACTTGTTCCCAACCAAAGTGACGACTGAGGAAGAAAGACAATGCAAAAGAGATAACGCGAGCCTATGGTTTTATGGCCTCAGTCGTCACTTTGGTTGGGAACAAGTATTGGTGAAGTTTGGTATTATTTTCGTATAACTTAGGGATGACGCATACATTTATTTATTTAACTTTATACCTGTTCATACAAAAAAAATTAAAAAATGCAAATGTCGAAAATTATCATTAAAGGTTCGTTTTTTTCAATAGCACGATCACACTCTAGTTTTTTGTAATTATAAAATACCGTAACATCTCATTTATCGTTATAATAAAAAGTATCAATGTGTCGTCTCATGTCTTAAGTAAAACTGGGAGGAAAAAGGAAGAAAAATTTTCATATCTCATGCTCTGAAAGTGGGTCGTTGTTTTTTTAAAAAGTGCGCAGAAAGTGATACGTTTCTGCTCTAGTCCAGAAAAGTAGTGTATTCCAATTAGTCCTCGCCTTATAAGCATTATGCGGGAACTATCAAGACTTACCCCGCCCAGTGGCGGAACAAAGGGAAATAATTTAATTCTTACTAGTTCATGGAATTTGTTTTATTAAATATAAAGTAAGTTTTGTTGTAAATTCATTACTTTTATTTTAGCTAAAATATCCACTAGGTTCTTTGAGGTGGTGACAAATGGAATACACCCACAAACCTTTTTTAACTTAAAGTTGTGCATGTGAGCTAAGGCAGAAACGCATACAGCCACTCTTAAACTCTTCACTAATATTAAATACAAAGCATATTGTAAAATTTTCCGTCTGTGTTTTTTTTTACTTTCCTCGTATTCGATGTGAAAAGTAGTGTTTAACTCGGGTGAAAGTCACCCATTTCTGACTCGAACCATTGGCGCTCTCACTTCGTTCCAGCACCAAAATATCTCATAAATGTCTCGCAATAAAACTTGGGTTCTTGGGATCTTCGTTGCTAAGCACCAGACAGGTACTGTTAAATAATTTCACTATGCCTACGATGACATGTGTTTTTACCGCAAGTACGAGTACTTGGTCAGGACGCCTCATGAATCTTATGATGAAGTATTTCCAGGTTGAAGATAAGTTGGATAAATGTCGACATTATTCCTACATTAATTATAATGCAATCGATAGGTATAACAGTTTTCAATTTTCTATTCTTGCACTGCGCGTTGAATTCTTTTATATGTTCTTTTCAAGACTGGATTTTATAGATATCAACGCCGAAGACCTTAGAATTAGGGAAATAGTGAGCTAGTGAGATGGTATATGATACCATATTTATTTTGTTAAATAGTAGGCATGGTTGCTTGGTATGGTATTAGTACTTGTAGGTAAATGCCGGTAGGTGCGTTTTAACGTTTCAGAACTTACGTAGATACACGTAAATTACCAATAAGTACTCTTATAAATTACAAATAGACTTTCATATAGGAACATTAGTTGGCGATCATAATTTGAACACTTCTTATTATAATGTAGAATATTGTTGTATTCGTAGCAACGTGATGTCATTTTTTATCAAATAAAAAACATCTCTATAGCTACCTATGTAGGGTCTTAATTACCGACTTGTTACAAGACAGCACTTTGAACTTTTGCAGTGTTTTGCAGCTTTTGATGATTATATTAGAAATCGTGTGACGGACAACGCAACTTTTTCTATTAACAAAAAAAAATCCTAGAGTTTCCGTTCCGTTTTCCATCCCGTTTATTGATTTGGAGTACCTCGTTGTTATACATATTTCACATTTCACACCCGGTGACTTGGTTTAAGGAGCTATTCATTCGCAAACTATGTAATTGGAGGATAAATATAAAAGATATAGGGTTTCTGAACCTGGATAAAACAGGAACTTGGCAAGGTTGCAGCTAACCATTCGCAAATGAAGTGCCCAATGATTTAATTTACCTTCCTGTTATTTTTGGATTTCGACTTTTTTTGTTAACATCTTTGGTTGGTTATTTTTTATTTTGACTAAATGAGGATACGGATAAGTTCGCCTGTTGAATAGGCTTTTTCACAAAAGGTACCTGTATTCGATCTTCGAACTTCTTGGTATCGCTAAATTCATTGGGAAACTGGCCAGTAGGTAAACAACTTTGTTTACTTCTTTATGTCCTAGTGCAGGGGTCGGCAAACTTTCTAACCAAAGAGCCAATTTCAATTCAATTCAATTCAAAATATTTATTTCGACCAACTGGGATCATAGATAATGTTAGTTACAGTTCTTAGCCTAAAGTTAGCAATATCATAATAATACAAAATAAAATAAGGACAGCACTTAGTAGGGCTTGACTGTCAGTCTTGAATTTCAGTTTAAAAAAAAATATTTTAAGTACTAAGAGCCATTTACACAATGTCCGATCTCACATTTCCATGAACCTATCTTTTATATGAGGGATCCTCGAAGAGCCGCCAATGACCCTTCAAAGAGCCGCATGCGGCTCGCGAGCCGCGGTTTGCCGACCTCTGTCCTTAGTGTAATAAAAAGCGCATCGCACTTTCCTGGTCGCTATCTTTATCGGAGGTTAATAAGGAACTATTATAACATTCTAAGGAAATTGCCATCATGTTGCACTTGGGAGTTCGACGTGCTTGATAAGCCAGGGAAAAATGTGGGGGAAATCTCCGATACGACCGACCACGCATGCGGTTTAACACTGGAATACTCTGCGGTTCTGCGCTTCATCAGTGAGACTGGCTAAGGCGGTTTCAACCGAATCTAGGGTGGGCTAATTCATTTTTTTATGTGATTTGTCATTCTGATCTAAAAATCTATAAATATGTCTTGCCCTTGCCACAAAAGAATCGGTCGCGGTCAAGACAAAGCTAATTATTGAGCGATGTAAAAAAGATTATTAAATCGGTCTGTCCCGCGCCAGTTGAATACGCAAGCGAGTGCGTTTGGTTTTGGGGTAAGTGCGTTTTCAGGTCAAAAGGGTAACGCCCGATTTGCTCATCCACAGCGGAGTTGCCGGTGAAGAGCTCGGCACAAAGTGAGTAACGACACAGATGCGTTTAGCTCTCGTTTCGAAATTTGGAGCGAAACTATGTCAAGTGATTTTATATTTTACTTTTTACATTATACTCAATTGGAGGATGTAGGTAATTTTGTAAACTAAAGAATTGGTTTATATAAAAAAAAATTATCTAAGAGAATCAAACCGAACAAAGGAAGAAAAGCTGTGTTTTGGTAATTGATTACAACCTTTATTTGATGCCGATCAAACATATAAATAACAATAAAAGAAGAGTCCCAGTAAGTACACAAACAGATTTAAAAAAATGTAGCTTCTGTTCCTGAAAGTTATACATTTTTTTAGGAATATCCACATACTGTACCGACGTGGCTTTAGGCATTCGACAGCAGCCGAAGTCCTAAACAGCCACAGAAAGGCAAATTAGAACCTAAAACAATGTGTGTGTGCCGGTGTGTCCTTTTTAGTTCATAGTAGGTACCTACTATGAACTAAAAAGGACTTTTTTAACATTGTACAATGTTTTATTTAACACATTGATTCCATTTAGTTTCTTTACCTCGGTATTTTTTTTTCGCAGGGGATGGGGGATGGTCAAGCGGTCATCATAATAGGTGTTGATAGATGTTGATGATAACTTTGAATTTCTCAAAGGTGTATCGGTTGAAAATTACATTCAAGATTTTAATTTTCGTAACCATCGTTATTCTATAAATGCGAATGTACCTATATCTGCAAACTGATTGATTGGCTATGATTCGTGAACTGGGTGGCAGAGCGCACTTTTAGTTTAGGTCGCTCTAAAATTGCATAAGTAATAGGGTTTGTAAATGTGTCACAATTTTTGAGATAAGTGTCTTCTTATTTGAGCAATAGTTAAGCTTTAATTTTCTGTATGCCCAATTTTTGAACCGAATTTCACACTCAATTAATTCATTTCCAAACATCGTTTGTACAATACTTAACGTATTGCTTAAATAAAACCACATTTATGATAAAGATAACAAAACATTCTAATAAAACTATGGTTACGTTGCGACAGGTCCGGGGAAGCCCGCGTTTGCTCCGACTTTCCATCGCTTCGTAGTAAGTAACTTAGTATCGTTTCGTTGGTAGTTTGCTGCTACCTAGCTTTACGAGGTTTTCGAACACTTTTTCCTTATACAACCGCTACTATATTGGTTAAAGGCAATTAGTGAGATCCTGCGCACCTGCAAAATATATGTAGGTACATAAGTCCACGTGTATACCCTGAGCATGGCATTTCTTATTAGGGTTCCGTAGCCAAAATGGCAAAAACGGAACCCTTATAGTTTCGTCATGTCCGTCTGTCCGTCTGTCCGTCTGTCCGTATGTCACAGGCATTTTACTCGAAAACTATAAGGTGTATTTGAATAAAATTTTGAGGATAGGTGTATTTTGTTAGCCGCTACATAGTTTTGTAATTAAAATGACAAAAAAAATTTTTTTTAGGGGTTCACTCCATACATAAAACTAAGTCAAAAAAAAAATATTGTGTCCCCCCGCGTCACACATCAATCGATAGGCCTTTCAAAATAAATATAAGGTTTCTTAGCATTTTTTTTGATTAAGTGAATAGAGTCGGAGATAATCGCCCCGAAAGTCACTAAAATTCTGTCCCCCCCCTCTAATTTTTGAACGGTGTATTTTAAAAATATGGAAAAATTCATGAACGCCTTATTAATTTCATTCACCAAAAATTGTTTTGAACAAGATCGGTTCAAAGGTTTTCGAGATATTGCTGAAAAACTGCCTTCCTCAAAGAAAAGGACGTAAGTGCCGTATAATTTCTGTGACGATACGACCTTTTTAATAGGCACGAAACCCTTCGTTTTGCGTGGTCCGACACGCACTTGGCCGGTTTGTTTTTCATTGTCGTTTGTTCATAGGACTTATAAGTCGCGTGTCATTTATTTTCCTAGATTTAAAGTTCATTGGTTTATCTTCATATGTTATTAACCGACTTCAAAAAAAGGAGGAGGTTCTCAATTCGGTTTTATGAACCGATTCATACAATTCTTTTTTTATTTGAAAGAAGGTATATGTTCCCTCCCAGGTTGGTCCTTTTCTTTTCAAAAATCCAGTTGGATCCATGAGGAATTGAAGGAACACGCAAGTAGTAATTTCAGTATTTTCTATTATAACTAGTGTACCTGTTTATACCCGGAAAACACAAATTTGGTGAGGTGGAACCGATGATGAAGACCACAGATGACTTATGGATGTACTACTAGTGGGTGGTTTTTACTTAAAGCTGTAAAAGTATGTTACAGATTCTGATATTATTCCGTTGAAATAGCAACTAATGAAGTGCTAAAAGTCAGGTGTGCCAAATCGACGGAACTCCTCAAATATTATTGGCCCACATACAGTGATATGGTTTTCGTCTGTAATAATCAACGTATTTACTCTCGGAAAGCAGTTCATGTGGTAAAGTGGAAAGAAAATATGGAAATAGCGCATCAAAGAGAGACGTCGGTGGTAACGCTGCTCTTCCGTCTCATTAGATAAGCGTTCGCGCATCAAAGAGATACGACGGGCATGTTGCTCTTTTCCGTCTCTTTGGATAGGCGATCGTGCATTAAAATGAGACGGTGGGCGCGCATTTCGGTAGGTTCACAACTCATTCTTTTATTATATTATTGTATGCTCTCGTGTGTTAAAGTCGCTTTTGGCGCTGTTCGTTATTCTCTTTAGATGTAGAGGTACTGTTAAGATACAGGCGTTTTTGCTTCTCCTTTAAACATCGCTGCCTCATGCGAGCAGTGAGTTTTGTAGGTCTACCCATTTCAACGCTTTTTTGTGAATAAATTATTGAACTATTCACAAAAAAAAGGAAATTAAAAAAAAACCGACTGGTATTCGAACCTTTTTTGTGTTTTCTCTGGATGAAAAACGCATTGATTTTAATTGTCATTGATTTCGAATTTGACTTGTGGAAAACTAGATAAAATAAGAAAGCTGTAAAAATATTAAACAATTTTGGTGGTTATACAATATACCTACATATATCTAATGAAAACACAATGTTTTAATTACATATACATAACAACTACTACACCGACGAAGAAGGTATATATTAGGTACCTTCTTGTGTGGTCGAAACGGTCACTTTGGCACTCTTTGGGGAACGCCTATGTCCAGCATTGGACGTCTTTCGGCTGACATGATGATGATGATGACATGTTTACAGCTATTTTTATAGATTTGGTATTAGGTAAGCATATGTACATATTGTAACAACTACTGATAGAGCAGCTACATATACTTAATTTAAGCCTCACGTACCCTACTCATGCACAGATTTCGAGACTTCTCGTTTAGCATCAATTTATTATGGCTACCCGAAAATGGTAATCCGATATAGCCACTCATTCTCTAATGAAGTTCGCTAGATCACACACGGAATGCTAAGTGGCCTTTACAGATGCCCAGAGAGATTTATGTTCTCTTTGTCACTGCCATGGACGTCTCACAAGACGAATTATTGCTGAATGGTTTCGTTTCCTGCCTAGACTACATAATGGAGTTCATAATCTAATCATAATATTAACGATGTTTTTAAAGATTTTATGGTCTAGACTTTCTGATTTCACCACCTTTAGAATGCCCTAAAGTAGGTAGTATGTCCAATGACTATAAATTAAAAATAAATGGTAACCGACTTCCATCGATTTGATCCGCAAATTATTCTTTATGGCCGCAAATCCTTGGTCACTTCAAAAAATCCCTTTTGATAAGAATATCTCTAAGTAGTACCTTCTAAGTCACCGTAAAATGCTGCAACTTTGCCAACTAGGTGCAACATTTCCTTTTTTAGGGTTCCATGCCTCAAAAGGAAAAACGGAGTCCTTATAGGATCACTCGTGCGTCTGTCTGTCCGTCTGTCAAATTTGCTGAACACATGTAAATTGGTGACCCAAAGATGGACACGTAAAGTAAATTAATGAATTTTGACCAAGGGGCCACTTTTGGGGGGTAATCTGGAAAATTAAAAAAAAAAGTTTAGCAAATTGTATTGTGTGACATATCAAATGAAAGGGGTTTTCGTAAGCATCTCAGATATATATTTGAAGAAAACAAACACAGATTTGAAGTAATTTAGGAAAAAATACGAAAATTGACCTTATCTCCGAAACTACTAGGCTTAAAATTCTGAAAAAAATATGGAAAATAGTTCTATGCCTAAAGATATTACAGGAAAACCTATAAGAAGTTTGAGTATTCAAAGTAACGGGAAAATTCTCAATATTTTACGGAACCTGCACCACGCGAGTTGAACTCGCACTTGTCCGGTTTTTTAAACTTCGCGTATCTCCCAAACTACCATCTTAGTTGCAATAATGGTAGCAAAAGTTAACTGGCAACCCATTTTTATATATGTTTTTGCGGCAACACTAACCATTTTCCAACCAGTCTCGAACGAGCCGTGCAAGGTACGGGAGTGTTTTTGTGATGTCGTCAAAACTTTTGATTTTACAGTGATAATATTTGAAATTAGCTCTTTGTTAGTGTTTGTTGACGACCGGTTTGCCTAGTGGGTAGTGACGCTGCCTACGAAGCTGTAGGTCCTGGGTTCAAATCCCGGTAAGGGCAAATATTTGTGTGATGAGCACGAATATTTGTTTCTGAGTCTGTTCTAGGACTTTTATGCTATTCCCAATGAGAATCACGAGCTCTTTCGAGTCGAATAGAACAAAAATATGTCCCAAAGATTTTCTCCTATTGTTTTACCATTTCCCATGTACTTTGTATGGCGGTAACGCAATAGGAAAGTTCAAAAATCTATAAGAATTTTGGGACACTATTTTCCTTCTTTTGGGATGGAAAGACATAGTGATTCTGATTAGAAATAACATAAAAGTTGCAGAAAATCTTGTAAAAAAATTGTGACAATTTTTAATAAAAAGCTATTAAAATCGAACCCATTTTAATAGCATTTCATTAAAAATTGCCACAATAGGATCCGACTGATTTACCTATAAAATGTTTAAGTTTTTGACTTTTATGTCATTTCCCCGTATTCGAAATGAAATGTAGAGTGTTTAACTTGGGGAAAGCCACCCATTTTTATAGGCTTTAGGGCTCGAACGAAGTGAGAGCGCTAATAGTTCGAGGCTGAAATGGGTGGCTTTTGGTTAACAATCTAATATTTTATCCCGATTAAGTTACGTTTGTACCTCGCAGCGAGGCGCATGTACGAACATTCATGGGGTATTCTTAAATTAACTGAGTTATACTTTTTTTACTCATTCTCTGCTAAGCTACGCTCGTAGCGCTACGCCGTAATCCGTAGCAGCCTAATATCCATACGTACTAAAAATTGCACGTAGCTGTCATGACAAACGGGTTCTTATCTTACATGGCTAGAAATATGTACCTATTAATCCTACTAATATTATAAACGTGAAAGTTTGGATGGATCCTGGATGTTCCACTTAATCTCAAAAAGTACTGGACGACTTTATATGAAACTTTCCAGTAATGTACCTACCTTATATATCAGAATAGGACAGGCTATAATTTGTGTCAAATATCATCCCTTTTAGGGACGAAAAAGGAGATGAAACTTTGTGTGGGGACGAAATATTTTTGCTCGTTGCCTTCATCAGGCGCTGGGTCTCAAAATGTATAAAAAACTAAAATCCGACTCGCACTTGACCACATTTCTAATTGATATTAGGAATTTTAGGACGAATAATAATCATTAAAAGAGAACTTAATATATGTATATGCTTTTTAGGGTTCCGTAGCCAAAATGGCAAAAACGGAACCCTTATAGTTTCGTCATGTCCGTCTATCCGTCTGTCCGTATGTCACAGGCATTTTACTCGAAAACTATAAGGTGTATTTGAATAAAATTTTGAGGATAGGTGTATTTTGTTAGCCGCTACATAGTTTTGTAATTAAAATGACTAAAAAAAATTTTTTTAGGGGTGCACTCCATACATAAGACTAAAAGTCAATAAAAAAAAATTCATTGTGACCCCCCGTGTGGCACATCAATCGATAGGCCTTTCAAAATCAATATAAAGTTTTTTAGCATTTTTTTTTGATTAAGTGAATAGGGTCGGAGATAATCGCCCCGAAAGTCACTAAAATTCTGTCCCCCCCTCTAATTTTTGAACGGTGTATTTTAAAAATATGGAAAAATTCATAGACATTATAATATAGGGCTTATTAATTTCATTCACCGAAAATTGTTTTGAACAAGATCGGTTCAGAGGTTTTCGAGATATTGCTGAAAAACTGCCTTCCTCAAAGAAAAGGACGTAAGTGCCGTAAAATTTCTGTGACGATACGACCTTTTTAATAGGCACGGAACCCTTCGTTTTGCGTGGTCCGACACGCACTTGGCCGGTTTTTATTTATTTCTGGTTTTTCATAGTTTTTATCCCGGGTCCACGTAGACGAAGTCGCGGGCGGAAGATAGTTATATAATAATTATTCCAAACTAAGTGAAAAATTTAAAAATTAATCGCCACAAGCGGGATTGGGCCCACGGTATGCAGAGGTCGTGGGTTCAAATCCCGCTCGTGGCGATTAATTTTTAATTTTTTTCGCTTTTCTGCTTAGTACTAAACATGAACCGATAAAAGTTATTTTTGTTACATTTTAGTGAATTTATTGATCCCTCAGTTTTTAAGAGTCCACAGGTAGCTCGACAGAAGTCGTCTCCACATACCAACGTAGTTTCGCTCTCATTTTAAAATGGCTTGCTGGCATAACATGAAACTTTGTATACCTACATAATGAGATCCGCCATATCTAGGTCGGAAACTAGTTTCAGGTGCTAGAAATCGTAATAAAAATAGTGAGAAAATGGAAATGTATGGAAAACTTTATTGTGTATACGTTTATATATGTTATTCCAGCATGACGTTTTAAAATGTAACTAACTACGTTTGTATATAATATGGAGAGTCGAGCTTCCTCTTTAACGAATAAAACGTTAATGATTTTATATACATTTAAATAATTTATTTTTGTTACCACTTTATACGACAAAATAACTCTTATAATGTTTTTGATATTGGTGGTTTGGCAACTTCGTTTGAGCCTTGGATTGCAAAATATTACCGGAAAAATATAACGAGAGCTCTATCTAAGGAGCGTATTTTTTTATTATTCAAAAATATTTGTTAATTAAGTTTGTAATTTATTACTTCTGTGTTAAATTTTTTTCCTTCAAATTTGTATGAAAGTAATCTGAAAGTACCTTCTAGCAAATAAAAAAAGAATTATCGAAAAATAATTCACTTGATAAAGAATTATAGCTGAAAAACCAATCGACATAAATACCGAGTTCCTTGGTTGCGCAAGTAAGTAACAAAATGCACCTATAAATTACTCAAATAACAAAAATATAAATTACTATAGGTACTCGTGACTTAACTACACTGTGCGTTGTTAAGATTTTTCCAAAATTAATGGGCGGGGCAAGACGGGCACGTTGTATGAAATTTTCTACGAAACCCTCGGTGCGCGAGTCAGACTCGCACTTGTCCGGTTTTTTTTTAATTTGCCGCTCTTTTCTAGGCTCATCTTTCCCTGGCCAGACTAATCAAAATACAGAAATACCTGGACTAGCAGTGGCGTGGCGTCAGACATATCCTCAGGCAAGCCGGAGCTAATCTGATTAACTTTTTCTTAAATAACATTAGGATTTCGAGCGCCATTGGCAAGTCTGAGGGAATTGAGTTGTATGGACGCTTTGCCCTAATTGACGTTAAGACGTCAATTAGTAAGCTATTAGATCATGAATACAATCATAATTTGTACTTTACGATTTGCTTCCTTCAAACATGCTTCTGAATTTCCTCCACGCAAGTTATTTATCTATGCCTATTATTTCGATGCTATTCGGCGCTGACTGTAGAACCAGGCCTCTCAGCACTCATTATCATGTCCAATGTGTCCAAGCTAATCCTGTATCACGTATGCCTAGCGCGACATCGCCAATAAACTACCTGCACACTAAGCTTCGCTCGTCACTATTCTAAAATCATAGCAACAGACTTCTTTTCTTTCAACTCATCATTATTCGCAGCAAGTACGAACAAAGGTACATAATGATGTTTAATTTATAAAGACCACTACATACCTACTTGGTTAGGCAACAAAAAATAAAACAAATGACTTCGCTTAGGTATGTCTGGTAACGATTTATTTGAACGAACCATAATGGACACAATACAGCAACAATTTTCTTTGATGGGCAGTTATGCCAACGTAGCTATTTATTACTAAATTTTGGAGGTGTTTTTTTTAGAAAACTTCACCTTTACAGGTACTCCAGGCAAAATACTGTTTCGAAAAACATTAATTTATAATAGCGTTTTTTTTGTTTATTTCATTCTAAAACGTTATTCTAAGATGCTTTATTCAAGAATCCAACAAACTTTCTATCCGGAAGTAATTATATAGATTTAAATTAAACATTCATTGTCTTTTTTATTTTATTTATATTGAATATTTTAAAGCAAATGAAAATTAACCTAAATAAAGATAAAAAAATATATTAATATTTATCCGGACTTTTTGGGAGGTAATTAAATATTGATTTTTTTGATGTCTGATTTTTTGTTGGATTTTGCATCTAGGTAACTATTTAATTGATAATATAACCGTTACATTAAAAAAAAATCTATTATAAATTATTTCCAAATCTGTAATTTTTTCCATACAAGTTGTCAATTCATTGCCTGGACTAAGGTGTCTCACCCGTCAGAGGATTCAAAGATGAGTTGACGATATTATATTAGACTTTCTAAACAAACAAAGGACAGTAGATACGATCTGTCATAATACAATTACTTAAATTACTAATTACAATTATTATTAATTATTAAGTAAATAGGTAGTGAAGGGACTAGCATTCGAGTAAAAAAGAGTTAAGATCTAAACATATTAAATTAACCTTAGGTACTTTACCTACTAATACTGCCAAAAGTATAACTAATAAATGCAACCTCACATTTGATCGCTAACAACTAAAGGTAACAATTAAATTATCATAAAATACTTTTATTATCTAAATGAGGTACTTAACCCTACGCAATCGAAAACTAACTTATTCTTGGGGCAAGATATCGGGGCTTATCAATGCAAAATAACAGGCCAATTAGATGTAATCGGGTTCCGCGCGTTGAACCGTGGCGGTGTCATGACTCCGTCTTGTTTGTCGGCAGGTCCACGTAGTCGTCGACTTCCCAGAGCTGTTCGGGCTCGTCCGGGATCTGCGGCGGGAAGGCGGAGCGCGTGAGCGGCACGCCATCTTGGCTCAGGGAGAGGTAGCTGTCGAGCGCGGGGTCCGCGGGGGAGCTGCGCGCGCGCGCGTTGAACGCGCCGCCAACGTCTTCGCCGGGGAGCTCCCAGATGTGAAACTGGGCTGTCATCTTGAAATTCTGTGCATATAGAAATATAGGTGTTAATCTGTTTTTTTAAGACATCTCAAGGAGTTCTTCCTTCCTACAGAAATGAAAGCATATATGTACTATGTAGTGCCATTAGGTACTAGTGGATAAAAATATCATATAGGTGTAATTTACACCTATTCACATTTTCACAATCGCCGCTACCCAAAATTTTTTTTTATTTTTATTTATTTATTAGAAACAAACAGTCTTATGTGGGTACATTTGGTAAGGTAAAAGGTAGCAAATTGTGGACTTACAGTTTCCTTAATTATAATATGTAAACGATACATTTAAATCAATTCTTACATATATGTGTATATATATATATATACATACACACACAATACATATACATGTATATATACACAATCCGAGTTATACTTTTATCCGTATACGATCCTATTGCCGAGATTTAAAAAAACCCGGCTAAGTGCGAGTCGGACTCGCGCACCGAGGGGTCCTTACAAACCTGTAGGTATATAGGTAAGTAAATTATTAAAAATATTTTTATTATATGATGTAGGTAACTAAAAATTTACGTTTTTTTTGCAATTTTTCCTTAATCTGTGCTATAAGACGTTGCTTCGTACCAAATTTCAAGATTCTGAGTTCACGGGTAGTAGTACCCTGTAGGTTTTGATTCCCTTGCGAGTTTCTAAAATTTGCGGAAATTTGCGGAAATTTTTTCCCAGCTCCAAGGGACAATAGACCTGAGTATTGGATATAAATTTTAGCTTGATACCTCTACGCGTTCCTGAGAAAAAGGGTCTTGATACACGGACGGACGGACAACAAAGGACCCTATAAGGGTTCCGTTTTTAGGGTTCCGGTACCTCAAAAGGAAAAAACGGAACCCTTATAGCATCACTCGGTTGTCTGTCTGTACATCTGCCACAGCCGGACTACTGGACCGATTGAGTTGAAATTTGGTACACATATGTAAATTGGTGACCCAAAGATGGACGCGTAAAGTAAATTAATGAATTCTGAACAAGGGGGCCACTTTTGGAAGTAAACTGGAAAATTAAAAAAAAAAATTACAAAAATATAAAATGAAAGGGGTTGTTGAAAATTATAAAAAAATATATATCTGAGATGCTTATCTCAGATATATTTTTTTTTATAATTTTAGCAAAAATGGATTTGAAGTAATTTAGGAAATAAGACGAAAATTGACCATTCCCTCCCCTTATCTCCGAAACTAATAGGCTTAAAATTCTGAAAAAAATATGGAAAATAGTTCCTTGCCTAAAGATTACAGGAAAACCTATAAGAAGTTTGAGTATTCACAGTAACGGGAAAATTCTCAATATTTTTGTGTATTTTGTATGGAGCGCCTAATGCTTAGAGAATAGGAATTTTGCGGAACCCTCAGCACGCGAGTTGAACTCGCACTTGTCCGGTTTTTTCCTTTCGAGGTACGGAAACCTAAAAATATACAATTCGGCTATTTAAAAAATGCACCGTGTTTATACATACGCCTTGTTGCCAGGTACAGTCAGCATCAAAAGTAGCTACGCAAACGAAGACGTCAAAAGTCTTTATTAAAAGGAAATAAGAGTTTTTGACGCCTTCGATTGCGTCGTTACTTTTGATGCTGACCGTACATCTAAATCGGGATAAGCATATAAATATAACGTACAAGTGTCGTAACGCTATAAAACACGCGTGTTTATTTCCTGAATTCAAGCCTAACAGCAACTTATAAGAGCCACGTTACGAGCAAATGTGGTGAAAAACTTGAAAAGCAACTATTGTCACACCCACCGCCCGCGGTACTAAATCTGCGACGAGCCTTGATGAAACCACAATAAACTTGATCCTTAGATGCCCTTGTATACTTCCGCTTCCAACCGTAAGTAAGTAAGTATCATACTGTATAATACATGTCTTTTTAGTACACATGCATATATATAAATCACGCAACGGTTTTATGTCGAAGTACCTACCTGCGGCATGATGCATGATCTCACTAGAGCGTAGGAAGCCGCACCACAAGTATCTACAACACCTCTTACCATAATATTGTGATTGTTGAATCGGACATTGTTTGTGTTTATTATAGTGACGTCACACGTCAGGATAAAGCGGGACCTGACAAAATTACGGCATATTTTGGAAACGCTTAGATAAGTCATGACAAATTGGTGGACAATTTAGCGAGCTCATGGCAAATATCATAAAGGATGACGCACGGCTGCCGTGACGGACAAACAACGCTGACTGATCGTGCTCGATGTTGTTTGAGTTTCTTACTGATAAGCCGCTAACGCCACTGCCTAAGCTCAATATTTTGACATAATGTTTTTCTTATTTCAGTTGCAAAGATGAGACTTCCTTGAGAAACGTGAGCCAACGGAACACTAAGGACTAGCGTTGACCGGCCGGGTTAACGTAGTGCAGTGCAGGGGATTTCAAACTTTGACAACGTATATTGCATATTAGCATCTATGATTTTGGGGACATTGAAATTTAAACCTTATTATTATTCCGATATCGTACATTATTCATTTCCAAATTAAAAATGTCTCCCGCTAGCTAAGCCGGCCCGGCCCTTATACGATCAGTGTTTATCCGTCTGACACATGGTTTTTTTTTATATTTCGATCTGTATGAATACGAATACCTGTCGTAGCAGAATGTAGGTTATATCTCGGGCAGTAAATTATATTCTATGGCCCATCTTGATTGAAGAGAGCACGTGAGGTGACGTAGGCCGCAGGCTGCAGGTACAGTGCATTCAATATTAGTTGGCGTGATTACACTTGACCGCAAACAATACAACCAAACACTCGTAGAGTTCATAAACATTTGAATGGAGCCAGTTCGGCTTTACCTGTTTTCGTGCAAACCAACAAGTCTTGATACTTTTCAATATTATTAATAGAATAATTGAACAACAGCTACGTTCAGGTATGTTAATCAAAATACAATAACAAGTTCCAATAATGATGTATTTATTAAGTAAGAAATTAAAATACGTGGTTTTAAGTTATGATGACATTTCTTCTGTTTCCACATTATCTTCGGTACTTTTAGTGCCCGAGTCACTTCCGATATCTATTATAAAGTTGGAACGTCATGTTGAATTTAAAAATCCTTCTTAAATCATTAAAAAAACAACTGAGCTAAGATAAATTTGCTAATATTATTAGACGGAAAGAGAACATAGGAAAAGTATGAAGATCGTTTGAAACACCGCCGGCCGCATGTGTTTAGCAAGTGTTTACAAAAAATGCACATGCCGCGATATTGTTATTGTTAATGACGGTCTCAAGTAGAATCACGCCAACTAATATTGAATGCACTACACAACATAGTACTGCGATAGCCGACGTTCGCTACTAAACACATACATACATAGGTATTAGTAACAAACCACTTGGAGATAAATCATATAGACAAATGGTTATTCCGTTATTGTGGTTAAAAGTGCTACTTTGTAATCGTATTTAAAGAGAACATGTTCGTGGGTTGCAGCACTTTTAGTCAAATAAACTTAATACGCGGCCTTTCTATCTAAGAAAAAGATAGAGATGTTTGGTGGTTAACTTAAGCTACCTACTACCGAAAAAACCTGTGCCACAGATTAGATTAACACCCTGTGTGTGACGTGACAATACAAAATATTCCAATATCAACCCAATGTCAACAGTATTAGCCCAAGTCCCCTTATATGCAATGAAGGAGGGACTTTAATGCTAGATCCCAGTCGCGGATTCGTAGAGCCGCACAGCTATCACGGACGGTCTGTGAGCTGTTTCGCGGCGAGATAGACTACTATATTCAATGCAATAAGCTCACTGTCCTAGTCCTGCTTGACTTTACATAGTAGTGCGTTCAGTAATACATACAGTGGACTTTGATATACTTCTTGGCATACTCCACAGACTCAACGCTTCTCAAAGTTCTCTCTCATGGTTTCGTGACTACCTTTTTGGCAGGCGCCAGAGCGTTAGGACCGATGACAAGATGCCCCAATGGTGCGAACTTTCTGCTGGTATCCCGCAGGGAGGGTTGCTTTCCCCGCTTCTATTTTCTATTTTTAATAACGGTATTAGTTTTCAAATTTCCTAGAGAATTGACTCGTATGTTTAGGTGTTGGTACTCGAGCCAGAAAAATAGTGTTCGCTGGGGCAACGTTTTGTCTGACGAGTGTTCTCTGGAATGTGGTGTGCGGCAGGGGGGACTTACCTCTCCAAAGTTGTTTAACCTGTACGTAGATGCACTGATCGAGGAGCTCAGCAGAACGCATGTCGGATGCCATGTGGACAGAGTTTGTTCAATAACACAAGCTATGCAGATGACATGGTTCTGCTGAGCGGCTCGGCCCTGAGCCCTTCGGTCGGTGGTTTGAGAATGCTCCTTGATATTTGTGAGAGGTACGCTAAGGGGCACGACCTTAAATACAATGTACTCAAAAGTGAGTACATGGTGTTTAAGGCGGGCGGCAAGTGTCCATCATATGTACCACCCATATTATGTTTAAATATCTTGGACACTTGTTAACGGACGACCTACGAGACGATGCGGACATCGAGCGAGAACGCAGAGCATTGGCTATTAGGGCTAACATGATAGCACGCAGGTTCAGCCGGTGTGCAGTGCGGGAAATTAACATTGTTTAAGGCGTACTGCACATCGCAAACACACCCAGCGATCGCTCAACGCAATGCGCGTCCAGTATAACGATGTGTTCAGGGTACTGTTGCGGCTGCCGCGACATTGTAGCGCGTCCGGTATGTTCGCGGACGCTCAAGTGGACGGTTTCCACGCGACACTGCGCAAGCGCTGCGCCGCGGCGCTCCGCAGGGCGCGCGCCAGCCGCCACAGTCTCCTGAACGCGGTGGCCGACAGATGGGACGGTAGCCTACTGAGGCACTGGTCCTCCCGACATTTAAGTTTATGTCCTAACATAGTTATATAAGTCCTGTAGTACTAACAATCTATGGATCAAAGTTGTCCGAAATAAATGCATTTTATTTTTATTTATTTATTAGCTAGTCCCTTAGTTTCTCTTATCATCTCTATGCGTGTGACTTACATATCTATATATGCAGCGGCTAGTATTGAGGAGTATCCATCCTTAATTTGTCAAATGAATAGCGATTTAGAATGTATACGACGATGGGCGTGTAACTACGTTCTGAAAGCCAATGCGAAGAAATCGCAAGCAATTGTCATTGAATAGTCCTTACTATGTAAGTAAACTCTCTGAATTAGTCATTCCGGGTGTAATTTTTGATGGGACTGTCATCCCCTTCACCTCTACCGTCAGGAATCTGGGTATCACCATGGACCAGACGCTCTCTTGGTGTCCCCATATTGCTGAGGTAATTCGAAAGATGCTTGCCTCCCTGCACTCCCTAAGGCGTTTGCAAAATTTTCTTCCATTCCATACTAAGGTGACCCTTGCTCTTTTGCTTCCACTTTTGTACTATTTATTTATTAGGCACACAAAACAGATAACATTCATTAAGGTAAACGTCCGAGGGCTCGACGCTGTACTAGTATATGGCATGGGCACTCTATGTCATAGCAATATGGGTTAAATTCGAACTACGAGGATTTTTCTTCATTCGAATTTAAGCCATGTCACTTTGACATAGAGTGCGCATGCCATATACTAGTACTGCGTCGAGCACTCGGACGTTTAACTTACATAGATTGTACAAAATAAATCAGGGGTTCTGGTAATGCCATCCAAAACATGTATGCACAGCATGATTACAAGAAACAACGAGCGAAAACTATCCTAAAACTACACTAAAATAATACATAACTATATACTTAAGCATGCAAACTAGATCATAAGTATATAGTTATATTTATTATTATTTAATGTTTACATTTACATATGAGCAGAAACTTGAATTAGAAACAAAAGCAAACCAGATAAAAATAAATAATAATTAAATTAAAACACTGATTTCACCATGTGACATTCCACTATGGTGACATTGCATTCTTAGATCTCAAAGAGGAACTGCTTGGAAAGCTTGAGCGATTACAAAATGTCTGTATTTGGTATATATTTGGCCTGCGCAAATATGGCCACATCTCCAAATTTCGTTTACAGTTCGGTTGGTTACCGATCCGCCGGCGCAGAGAGCAGAGATGTGCACATGTCCTTAGACTTTAACTTACTCTTCAATCCTGCAACCCCTCCGTATTTATCTGAAAGTTTTACTCATATGGCTGACGGCAGCAGTCACCGTTTGAGATCGAGCGCTGACCTCTCCCTTGCAATACCGTCTAATAGGATGCGGATATTTTCTAAGTCATTCACGGTGCGTGCATGTGAAGTTAAAAAATAAATGTACCTTCTTTGTTAGCCGTTTAGCGTAGCCGGTACCAGTTGATCCTGCCTACGAAAATGAAATATTTGTTCCAGTCTTGGATGTTTCCTATTAAAGTTAGAATATGACTCGTCACCTCCGGGAGGCAGTGGTGCTGCAGGCAGTAGTAGTCCTGCGAGCCGTCGTGGTGGCACCACGTGCCGTCCGGGAAGTACGGGTCCAGGCCCGCGTCGTTGAGCTCCACGCGCGGCGCGTAGAACCCGCCGCCCGCCGCGCGCCGGCAGAACACCGCGCAGCCCATCCACATGCGAGCTGGTCATGAACAAAAATACATTTACGAGTCGGTTGAGATACTAATACACTGTCTTAACAATACATTAACGTAACGGTTTACTGTGATGTCCCAATTGCATCTGGTAATCTACAGATTTTCCACCGGCTGACTAAATGACAACTTAAGGACCATCCTGACACCGTGCGATTGCGACCCGCCTCGGTTCCAGACGAGGAGGACCACACCGGCACTTTGGAACGGCGTTTGAGAAGGCCACAGTCGCAGGTTAACTTACTGGGGTCGTGCGGCGCTTGCAGGCCGCCGGCGCGCGGGTCGAGGCTGTGCAGCGCGACCGCGTACTCCGAGCACTTGCGCGCCGCTAGCTCGCGAGCCGGCACCCGCGTCTTCTTGCCGCACACCTGTACACCACACAACAAATAGAGTCGGGCGAGCGAGTTTGTGTTACAAGCCTATAATTAACTTGCAATTTAGGTATGTAACTATGTTTGTTCGGGTGTAATCCTGCAACTGAAAAATTTCGGTTCAAGTATAGTTTGGATGACAATTCAATATTATGGTACAATCGAATTGGTCTGATGATGGATACAGAAGGTGGCCATGGGAATTCAGGACTTAACAGATGTAACCCCGTTGAGTTTGGGCTCGTTAGAATCGTCTCAACGAGTAGTTGTTGATGACGGTATCCAATAAAAGCTTGTACCAAAAATGAACTTTTTGACAGAAACTTATTTTATTCTTTATATAGCAACAATATCAAGCGTTCATCCCAGGCCCCCTCCCGCCACGCGCCCCATCCGCCTTCACCCCCTGTGCCTGTGCCAGGGGGACTATTGTTTGTGTACCTTGGAGTCATCACAGATGACGACATCGTACCCGACGCCCTCGCAGCCGCCGGCGGCGCAGGCGCGGCGCCGCTCGCGGAACCCGCGCGAGCGCAGCGTACACCCCGAGCGGCACGCCCCCTCTTGCCATGCGCCCCACCCGCCTTCACCCCCTGTGCCTGCGCCAGGGGGTCTGTTGTTGACGTTGCTTCCGTTGTAACTCGATGTGGCGGATGTGACGGTGGGTGATTTTGTTGTAATTTCTGCACCGCCTGATGATACGCATTCGCCGCCTTGACACCACTGAAATGAAACCAAAATGATTTTGACCCATACTATATATGTTCTATTAACCTGTCTAACCAACCTTGGGGTTGGACATGCGATTTTTTATTCCGCGGCTCCGCTTGCATTGTTTAATTGAAGGCTACTCGCAACAACTTGAAGTGTTAGGGCCGATTGCACCAAACATCAGTCTCTAATCGTGAGCCATGTTTATTAAAATCTGAATGTATATTGTATGGTAAGTTTGACAAGTTTATATGGAATGACAGCTGCCGCCATATTTAACGTTGGTCTGTACTGTAATCGTAAGTTGGTGCGACCCATCCTAGCTAGTAGATATTTATGTTGGTAGACAGTAGACAGTACCATACGCTGTCCGCAGGCCGTCCCGGGCAGCGCGGGCCCGGCGTAGTAGAAGCCGGCGCGGTGCGGCGAGCGGCACGCCAGCTGCGCGCACGGCGACGCCGCGCCCGCCGGCGCCGGCGCCGCGTCCGCGTCGCGCAGCAACACCTGAGGACGACACACACGGCCTTTGACTCCACGGTCATTCTAGAGACGTAAGCAGGAATCGCTTTTCCTGACTCAATAATTGATCGCAATTTTTATATAATAGTATTTATGCGAAAACGATACTTACATTGTTGTAGAGGCTAGAAAGTAGGCAATAGATGAATGAACGAGTGTGTTCCGACTGGACTACAAAAACATTGTTAGGCTGTTTTAAGTCATAGATGGCTTGTTCGTGCGACGTCTAACTACAGCTTTGAAGCCTGAATTCTGACCATATTTTGCCACATTTCCGAGCAGTGGCGTGAAAACAATACTTTTCTTCTTATTATTAGAGAAAAAAAACTTAAAACTCAGGCCATGGTGACCCTATCACTTTTGATACAATGCTGCATGAGGAATGACGTAACATCGTGCGATGTAAGGTGACTAAATTGTGTGTAATAATGTTATTTAAGCATTAATTTAAATATATATGTATGTATAACCCTAGCCAGAGACCTAGCCTAGCAGGAAGGTTCCCACGTCACCATGCCCTAAACGACATTGTTCGGAGGGCACTTGTGTCGGCGAATGTGCCTTGTGTGCTGGAGCCTCCAGGCCTTAACCGATCTGACGGTAAAAGGCCGGATGGTTTGACCTTGGTGCCCTGGCACAAAGGTAAGAGTCTGCTCTGGGACGCCACATGTGTAAGTACTTTTGCTGCTTCGCACATTAGTCGCACCATGCGGGCGCCTGGAGCTGCGGCTGAGCTGGCGGCGGTGCGGAAGCGGGACAAGTACTCAGTACTTGCAAATTACTTGTTTGTTCCGCTTGCCGTGGAGACGACTGGGTGTTGGTGCGCAGAGGCCAAAACCTTTTTTAGTGAAGTGGGTCGTCGTCTGCAGGAAAGAGGGCTGGATCCCCGCTCTGGGTCCTTTCTGGTGCAAAGGTTAGCCATAGCTGTTCAGCGCGGCAATGCGGCTAGCGTAATGGGCACCTTTGCACCAGGAGGGACGCGGGGTGGGTTGTTTGATACTTAGTTTTAAGTTTAGTTTAATTAGTTGTAATTATTGTAAATTGGTTTTTTGTACTTGTTTTGTGTATAAATAAATGAATTGCCAGAGACTGATATGTTAACTATATATTTAGGAGTATCCATAATGTCTGGTCATTCTTGCTCCAGAATCATCCTGTATTATTACTAACTAGCTTCTGCCCGCGACTTCGTACGCGTATAAATTATGGATGACATGATATTCTTATGTTTCACCATAGGATACCTACTACACCGATAAATTAGATTATTACGATTTCATTTCTATAAATTATGCGTGTAACAGTTCAAATCCTCATAAACTTGTCGTCAAAAATATTTAATTATATTGATTTACTTAATTTTTATTGCAAACGAAGTACCTAAGTACTTATAGTAGAAGAAAAATTACCAAAACCGGAATTTAAATATAAGATTTCATAATTGAAACAACCGATGGCCGCTGGGGCGGAAAGGTTCTCGAGTGGCGACCACGTACCGGAAGGCGCGGCGTGGGTAGGCCCCCCACAAGGTGGACTGATGACCTGGTAAAGGTCGCGGGAGTCCGCTGGATGCGGGTGGCGCAGGACCGGTCAATTTGGAACTCTCTGGGGGAGGCCTATGTCCAGCAGTGGACGTCTTTCGGCTGATATGATGATGATGATGATGAATTGAAACAAATAACTCGAGGGCGAGATCCCAAAGATACTCTATATCTCCGGGTGTCTTGTCAAACTACCCCTGAGAGCCAAAGTCCCGAACGGAGAGGCAAGCGAGGCCGAAGGCCGAGCTTTTCGTATGAATGAAAGGCCCAACCAAACCAACCCTTCAGAGAGCGCTCTCTATGCGAGCCCGAGGGCCGAAGGCGCCGAAGCAACTAAACCGGAGACCAAAGTCCCGAGCGAGAGAAGTCAGAAGAAGAGCGGCGAGGCAAGCGAGACCAAAGGCCGAGCTTTTCGTTGGAATGATAGGCCCAAAGAACCGTTTTAGAGAGCGCTTCCTATGCGAGCCCGAGGACTGACGCACACTATCTCCATTATCTCCAAGTGTCTTGAAAGCGAAATCTGAGTTCCAAAGTCCCGAAGGTGAGTGGCGAAGCAAGCGAGCCCGAAGGCCGAGCTTTTCGTATGAATGAAAGGCCCAATACATCGCTTCTATGCGAGCCCGAGGGCCGAAGGCCCGAGAGCTAGCTCATGCGGACGCTCACTATACCCGAGTATTCATAATAATATTTCTGAATGTCACAAACGCTGAAGTTTTAAACATAAAAAATGGTATCTACTTAATTCTCCGCGGAATGCCGTTGTCTTGTCAAACTACCCCTGAGAGCCAAAGTCCCGAACGGAGAGGCAAGCGAGGCCGAAGGCCGAGCTTTTCGTATGAATGAAAGGCCCAACCAAACCAACCCTTCAGAGAGCGCTCTCTATGCGAGCCCGAGGGCCGAAGGCGCCGAAGCAACTAAACCGGAGACCAAAGTCCCGAGCGAGAGAAGTCAGAAGAAGAGCGGCGAGGCAAGCGAGACCAAAGGCCGAGCTTTTCGTTGGAATGATAGGCCCAAAGAACCGTTTTAGAGAGCGCTTCCTATGCGAGCCCGAGGACTGACGCACACTATCTCCAAGTGTCTTGAAAGCGAAATCTGAGTTCCAAAGTCCCGAAGGTGAGTGGCGAAGCAAGCGAGCCCGAAGGCCGAGCTTTTCGTATGAATGAAAGGCCCAATACATCGCTTCTATGCGAGCCCGAGGGCCGAAGGCCCGAGAGCTAGCTCATGCGGACGCTCACTATACCCGAGTATTCATAATAATATTTCTGAATGTCACAAACGCTGAAGTTTTAAACATAAAAAATGGTATCTACTTAATTCTCCGCGGAATGCCGTTGTGTCCAAATTTTATACCCACCTCTCTTGACGTTGGTGAACTATGCTAATTCGACGTAAGTATTAAACTCAACCTATCATACATCTTTAGATGACCTCTGAATTCATAGCAATTATATAGGAAGACGAAGATCAAGGTTGCTGGATTTCAATATTAACAGCGACATTGTCAGCGACTGAGTTTCCAAAATAATTAGGTTTCTTGTGTCTAACAGCTACTATCGGTTGAGATATCAAACATTTTTGGTTATTATAGATAGTCTTTAGCCATCTAGCACTCATTTTCATCCCATGGTTTTTCACGTTTTATCTATATTTTTTTATAATGTTTGAATGGAGTTCTTTTTACTTTCCAGTCAAGTGTATGTTTATCAATTTTCAAGTCTAAAGCTCATAGATTTGAGGAGTTCCCATACAAAGTTTTGCCCCATTTTTTACCCCCTTTGAACTAATTTTTATAATTTTTACAGCCTATGAGCTGGCCAGGGATTTTCTCGACCGATTAAGTAAAAGTTGCATCAAAATCCTCTATTCACTAAGCTTCTCTGCGTTTTTTGAAAAATATACATTTTCAAAAACGCAGACACAAAAAAATTAAAACTACAAAAAGTGCATGCTGCTGGGTTTGAACTCGGGGACGCCGACTCCGTAAGCTATGGGTCAAGCCACTGGACTAACTATCAGTTGTAAGAATACGATGAATTTTCGAATATATTGACGACATGTTACCATGGTAATGATACTGTTATAACCCCGCTCTTGCAACATTATATAGTTTCTAGTCGCCTCAGAACCTATTTTCATCCCATATTTTTCACGTTTTATCTATACATTGCTAAAAGTTTGAATGGGGTCGTTTTTACTTTCCAGTCAAGTTTATGGTTACCAATTTTCAAGTCTGTAGCTCGTACATTCAAGGAGTTCCCATACAAAGTTCAACCCCATTTTCTACCCCCTTTGAACTCTAATCTTTAAGATTTTTATAACTTTAAACCTGGCCGGGGATTCTCTCGACAGATTAGTAAAGTTTGCATCAAAATCCGTTCAGCCGTTTTCACGTGATACTCTGACAAATAAACAGACAAACAGATAAACAGATAAACAGATAAACAGATAAACAGACAAAAATTCTAAAAACTGTTGGAACGTGTTCTGTTATCAATTCTAAGTATCCCCAGCCAATTTTTTTTCGTTTATCTTCCATGTACAGACTTTCGACCCTCTTCAGCTTTATTATATGTATAGATGACTATACAAGCAATGTTACGGAAACAATGTCTTTCATGGCTACACTCAACATCCCAGCAGCTCTATTTTTAATGATGTCTGTTGATGTACGACATCTACGTAGGTAACTTGTAGCGTTTTGTTTTCATAATTTCTCAGTTTGGCTTCCAAGAAGGCCGGGTACTATTTAGATGCTAAAACAGTTCATATCAATCAAAGAAAACCTAGTAGCATAGCTTCATGGCTTTTCAAGCCATCATTAAGTTAAGAGTAAAAAGATGACTGAGGAGTCTGACGTTGTAGCAAGAAAAAAAAACTATTCTTCACGGAGATTTCTCTTGTTTGTATCTTGAACTTTATGCTTGATTGGTTGCTCCGAGATTTAAGATAAGTGTCGTTGAAATACGAGATACAGCGGTTAGTAGACCAATATCACCGTACCTCACACTGCTTCTTCGCTCCCCACACCTGACCAGGTGCGCCGCCGAAGCGCTCGTGCCGGAGCTCATCCTCGTCCGACACGTCCGACACGTCCTCACCGTCCAGCAAGCACGTCGCCCACCTGTGTCGGACAAACACTTTGTCCACATTAATTCAACTTAGGCTCCCATTGCAGATTCCGTGTTATCCAGCAATCCATGTACTGTTATCTTCGTGGATTACTGGATCACACGAACTCTAATTTAAGAATGGGAGCCGTAAACGCCGTGAATTAGAAACGAGGGCATAAGGAGATAATACAGGTTGGATTTTTTATGAGTATCCAAATTGAAGTATGTTAATACCAAATTATAATTTACGTGCTTTTTCTTTTATTATCCCTCGCTACTAAAATGTTGAGTTAGGGCACCTCAAAGTTATCTCAAAAAAGACCAAGTTTGTTGTCAATGTTCGCTGCGCACCGGCATTCCCGCGCCCCTCCCCACCAGTCATTCATAACAATCGTAAGTCACGTAGGGGCGCCCTTCCCCCCCGGCACCCCACCGCCGCGTCAAATTGATACGAGCAACACAAGTTGCTGATCGGGCCAGCCTGATGTAAATGTGAACTACCCTCATTACAACACATTTTTTGTGTCTAGTTTGTTTACATTCGACTCGGTGACCACACTACAGTCATTATTATTTTTGGAAAAAAAAATAAAAACAAAAAAATACTTTGTTGTTTTTTTTTAATAAATGAAATCTATAAATGATGCCTAATGCCTGGAAAAAATTGGATACTCATACAAAAACAGCCTGTATATGAAGGAGAAGATAAACGATGGCTGAGATTTGTGCAGGCAAATGTTATTGTATGTTATGGTAATTATTTTTTGTAAGGTTACCAAAGACAGATAAATATTGATGTGCAACTATAATCAATAGTTCAGCTATAGATACTATAGTTCGGTTAGATAGAGTTCCTATTAACACATTCGCTGCCAGCCACGCCCCCTAGGAACAAATTTGTATGAAGGCAAACGCACATGTGCGTTGCCGGCAGTGAATGCGTTAAATCACTTTTAAATATTCCTTGAAATGCTGTTTTTTAAGAAAAGATGTTCAAATGTCTTGAAAATAAGGAACCTAAATCGAAGATTATAGCAAGTCATCCAGGTTCTATAAACGATGTCTTACATTTTACGGGTCACTTGCCAAATTTAATTAGTGCCTGCCAAAAATGCCAAAACAAGATGAAGCACTTAAACATGTTTGACGTTTTGAAATAGGTACCTAATATTATAATTTTGAGCACTCTACTGTCCAATATTATTGCAGGCGACTACAGTGACGAGACAGCATCCGGTCTAGAGTAAAAGGATTAGCGAGTACCTAGTTGTCTTATTCATCCTCAATACTCGATGAGAAGATTACATCCATCCCAGTTGTTTCGCAAAACGGCACTAGAGCTGGCAATATATAAGTACCTACTATATATATGTGTCAGTTGTATTATATGTCTATTCCCTTTGTCTCTGTGTCTTTTGTGTAGTGAATAAATGTCTGCTTTCTTTCTTTCTTTACTAACAAACGACTGAACCTAATCGCCCTGAAGATGGTGCGAATCGCGATTTTGGTGAAGTTCGTTAGCTGTTCGGGTCATGTTCGGTCGTCTGCAGCGAGGTTCACGTACCATTAAAATGACAATGGTCGTCTTTTAGTACATACTATAATAGTGTGTCGTACTGCAGGTCGGCGGCGACGCGCGCGCTGCATGGCGACCAGGTGGCCTCGCCGTGCGTGTCGCGCGATGGCGACATGATGTAGCCGTCGCGAGCGCAGCTGTTACCGCGTTGTGGTACATAGCCGGGCTGTGGGCTAGAATGGTAAGGGTGTCGTACTGCAGGTCGGCGGCGACGCGCGCGCTGCATGGCGACCAGGTGGCCTCGCCGTGCGTGCCGCGCGATGGTGACATGATGTAGCCGTCGCGAGCGCAGCTGTTGCCCGCGCCGTCGTGGTGCATGCCCAGGCTGGAACAACCACACAACTCTTACTAAATCCCTTAATAATACCCATTGAATTTCAAGAGTGTTATACGTGACATTGCGGTGAGAAATAGTTTAGGCGTTTTTTAACTGAGATTGATTATGGCCAGTCGAACAGCAGAGATATTAAAGCAATGAAACAAATGCAAACGTCCAATGTGCTGCACTCACACAGACACGCGTCGTTACAATAAACGTAAGTTCAAGTCGGGATAGCCGGCGATGCGGCGATACGTACAGTCCGCATGCCGCATTTGTGCGTAGAACTACCTATACATAATTACATATTTACTATGCCACTAGGCATAATTATCTTCGGAAGCAACTGCCATAAGGACTTCCAAGCCAACGATAAATCCAGACCTAGTCAATGTTACGAAAATAAACAGCAATAGTGACAGACTTATGTCCAATCTCATGCGCCAGGATGTAAACGGAGGTGAACCCGGCGGAGGGGTACGGCCGGCCCAGCACGTCCGCGGCGCCGAACTCGGCCACCACGCAGGCGTGCGCGGCCAGGCACACGCCGCCCACCGGCGCCAGGCCCATGGTCACGCCGTTGCGCCGCCCGCCTTCTTCGGAGAACAGGTCCATTCTGGAAGGGCGGAGAGCGTGGGTCAGCGCGGTTAGCTAACTGCAAGTTATTACGAGTAGGTACTAGCATGACAATACGATCTGGACATCAAAAATATCGTAAGATTGCACTTGTTCATAGTTCTTAAATACCACTTACATCAGGTGGCGTTGATGGTGGTTTGTCTATAATCAAACTGTGCTCTGAGCAGCGTTCAGTTTATTTCAATTGGCTTCAGTGAACCATACTTAGGGTAAGGTGGTTTAAGACTGCGCAATTAACGTATATACCAGACAATTTTACACAAATAAACTATTATTATTTTTATTACTTAATCATTATATCATTAAACAACATTATTTGAAACATTCTTTTAATTGAAATAACTATTTTTTCAAATATTAAGGCTTAATCAAAAAATGGGAAATGCGCATACACCTGATTGTGTAAGATGCAGCTATATCGGTAAGACTTCGTGGGTGGTATAAGACTGCGCAAGTATATTGATATAAATAGCAAATAAAGTCTCCAGCTGGTGTCGTGATGCTGTGCATTGTTCATGCCACGACTCATTACGAGTACCTAACGCATATAATCCAGTCTTCAATAATGGTTCCTTGGAAAAATTTCCACAACGGGTACATCCCCATGACTGTCTTCTAGAAATTAACCTTAGATTTTTTTTTAATAAAACAATTTGGGGACTGGTTTATATTTTTTCATTATTTGTTGGTTCAACCTTAATATTTTTTGCCATAGGCTTTCTTAATTCCATTTTAATTCTTATGGTACTGGGATTGGCCTCATTAAGCTTATTTTTTTATTGCAGGCTTTACCTTTTCTCCGGTTTTTGTACACTAACTGTATAGCTAACTATAAAGACTCATTTTATTGTTAATGTATTAATACTTTTTACAAATATTGAAATAGATTAGAATGCTACTAAATGGGAGTGTAAAACTGCGCGCGCAATCTTACTCAGTGGTGCCCTGCGCAGTCTTACAAAATCGTTCATTTTCGCTTGTCGATAGTGGTGTCGCCATCTATGCGGCATGGCTCGAATTAACGACGCCGGCTCGATCTCGCGACTAAAATCGCTCGTCAAACTAAATGTTACAACAATTTATTTACTTCAGACTAGTAAGTGACAATACATTGAACTTGGAGAAAAAAAAAGATAAACTGAGATAAAAACTGCAAATTCACCTGGGGTCTTCTATTTCCATAGTAAATTAAATATATTCAGAGATCAATACCTGCCGCTCTTAAAATTACACTAAGCAACGAACGTCACTCCGATTTCAAGTTAGGACGTGTGCGCAGTCTTATCGACCACCGTACCCTAACCTATTCCTGGCAAAATGACTCGCATATGAGCTACGCCCCAACGTCCGATTTCCGCTACAGCTACGGCGTAGCACACTTAGCGTTGTGTGGCCTCGAATGAATTAAGGCAACCTGTTGTGTACCCGGAAGATCAGTACCTCACTTTTAACCGGTTGCCCTCATAGAAGTAAAACCATGTTCCAATGCACCGCGTCGCTGTTGTCCTCAACATTGAGTGTCCGTCGGTGCCTAGCCACAGGAGTCCTGAAGCCGATTGCGCTAAGCGTGCCTACTCAGCGCCCGGAGCTGTGCTCGGAGCAGCGTCTACAGTAGTACGGTACGGACAGCTGTATATATCTCCAGGAGACCAGTGACGCTAAAATATTAGTAGGTTTTTCAGTTTAACATTCAGTTGTGCACCCAGGAAACCAATGATGCTAAACTACAATAGGCGTCAAAAAAATCGCATCTCTTCAAAACTTAGTTTCAAGCGAATATAGCTTTTAACTACTTTTATTGTACCCTATCATTATTTAATTTAGTATCATTTAAAAGCACACTTATTGACCTTTATAATGATACTAAATATAATGATACAATAAAAGTAGTAAAAGCTAATATATTATTAGCTTGAAACGAACTTTTGAAAAGGTGCGATTTTTTTGACGCCGAGTGGAGTGTATTAGGGACCTTGACAGAAGTAAAGCCATGTCCCAGTGCTCGGGGTCATTGCCGTCCTCTACGTTGAGTGACTGTTGATACGCGCAGAAGGAGTCCAGCAGCTGGCCTCGCTCAGCGTGCCTGCTGAGTGCCGCGGGCTGCGCTCGGAGCAGCGTGAGTCGCACTAAAGACAGTCGTGCTTGTCGGGAGACCAGTGATACTAATCAATTTACCCTGATAGAAGTAATGCCATGTCCCAGTGCTCGGGGTCATTGTCGTCCTCTACGTTGAGTGACCGTTGATACGCGCAGAAGGAGTCCAGCAGCTGGCCTCGCTCAGCGTGCCTGCTGAGTGCCGCGGGCTGCGCTCGGAGCAGCGTGAGTCGCACTAAAGACAGTCGTGCTTGTCGGGAGACCAGTGATACTAATCAATTTACCCTGATAGAAGTAATGCCATGTCCCAGTGCTCGGGGTCATTGCCGTCCTCTACGTTGAGTGACCGTTGATACGCGCAGAAGGAGTCCAGCAGCTGGCCTCGCTCAGCGTGCCTGCTGAGTGCCGCGGGCTGCGCTCGGAGCAGCGTGAGTCGCACTAAAGACAGTCGTGCTTGTCGGGAGACCAGTGATACTAATCAATTTACCCTGATAGAAGTAATGCCATGTCCCAGTGCTCGGGGTCATTGTCGTCCTCTACATTGAGTGACCGTTGATACGCGCAGAAGGAGTCCAGCAGCTGGCCTCGCTCAGCGTGCCTGCTGAGTGCCGCGGGCTGCGCTCGGAGCAGCGTGAGTCGCACCAAAGACAGCTGGATGTGCGTGCCGAGGGACCAGTGCTGGTAGAGCGCTTGCACCTGAAAGGTGGATGGATTGTTGCGTTGATTTCGAGCCAAGTGGAATTGATAGCTTTGAAAGCAACAGTTTTTGCGGTTACATACCTAGATAGCAATATTGCCCGTGTGTCTTTTATTGAACTTGCACATATTTCCAGGAAGTTTTCATCTAGAAACTGAATGGACACGATTTGCTGCATTAACTAGTTACATACTCTACCTACATATAATAAGATTATGTACGATCTCGTCCGAACCCGAATATTGCACTTAGCCACTTAGGTACAGTAAGGGAAATGTATTCACGTAACTTTTTATGCCTTATTGCCATAGTGAGAAGAGCGAATACATTTCCCTTACTGTACGTACGAGTACCTACCATAAGGTGCATTCAAGCATTTTCTTTACGTACCTGTAAGTATTTAGGTACCTATATACTAACATCATTATATTGATTTGAGACGTTCAATGCTGAATACAGGTCTTTGGTGTGGGTAAACGGATAGGTAGTTGCAATACAATTACATTGCCACCTAATAGACGTGTCTGTCTATTGGTCCGTGAATTATCCGTGTACTGAATAGAAACAATAACAGTTTCCAATTACATCTATGAATGCTTTGATTGATTGGGTAAGCTTGGTATAAACACGCGCCCCCAGTGAAACTACCAATTATTTTTGAACAAAACGGAACTACAGGATCCCTCTATAGGTACTGTATCGGTGAATTGGCAAAACTGAGAAACATACTTTTGCAATCGTTTCTATTGTTAAATATTGTAAGGTAAACGTCCGAGTGCTCGACGGTGCTCTAGTATATGGCATGGGCACTCTATGGCAAAGTGACATGGCTTAAATTCGAATCAAGAAAAAAAATTCTTAGTTCGAATTTAACCCATAATGCTTTGACAAGTCAACTTCGTTGGAATATAATTTGAAATAGTTTGTGTAAAGCTCTATAGCAAATTAGTGTCACAAATCTTCACCTTATCTTATCAGTTTTTCCGATTGATTGGGACACAGTCTATACAGGGACCAAATGACCAAACTGTCTGTAATCATAAGTGATGTTCGTTAAAATCTGAATGTATGGAAAGTTTGACAAGTTTCTACAGGCAGCCATTACACGGTGAGTATCATCGTGATATTTTTCTAGCTGTCTTTATCTCATTGCATGTTATAGATAGAGACGGCTACAAAAATATCACGATAATACTCACCGTGTAATGGTCGCCATAGAATGACAGCTGCCGACGCTATATTTGAAGTAGATCGGTCTGTAATCGTAAGTTGGTGCAACCCGCCCACTGTGGGCTGAGAATCGGCTCTGCATAGAAATAGACAATTTAAAATTTTATGATACTTTTTTTTCGGAAAATGGCTTCTTCGAGTCATTGTCATACCACAACATGATTTTGGGATAATTTGGAACGCTAAATAAAGACTTATAATATTTTTTTTAATTGTATGGAGCGTATGTGTAAAATCAGATTTTCTCTGAAAGTAAAACGAAAACCGTAATATTCTAGCGGACGGTTGTAATACTAATTATTTCTGATTTTTTGACGTACTCAGTTTTTTAAGAATAACTGCACTTTTTTTAAATCACTATTTTTTTTAAGTATTGTGCTTGTATTTTTTTGTTTGATTTACCTTTTGCTCATCTCTTTGACTATAAAAAATGATTTTGAGTCTGTTTGGGGTAAAGAATAACGAGTAATTTTTTTTTTTCGAAAACAATGTATTGCGCCGTTATTTAAAATATATTTTTCTCCTAAATTACCAAGAACACCGTTAAATCCTCGCAGACACTTATAAAACTAATTATTTCCGATTTTCTGACGTGCTCTATTTTTTTTGCAATGTGCCCTTTTCTTTAAAAATAAAACAATTTTTTTTAATATATATTTTTTGTTTTTGAGTATTTCAAAAAATCAGATTTATAACAGAAGTGCGAGGATTTAACGGTGTTCTTGGTAAATTGTTTTAAATAATGGCTTTATGCTTTTTGTTCGCAAAAAAACATTACTCATTAGTCTTTACTATGAATAGACTCAAAATCATTTTCTATAGTCCAAAGAATAAGCAAAAGTAAATCATTATAGGTTAACTTCGTCGTCTGTCTGTCTGTCATGACCCATTTTCCCTATAAGGCGTGGACGGTTGAAATGAATAAAAAATACTCAGATGTACGTACAGTCCCTTTGCGCTTTGAAATAAATAGATTGTTATTGTTAGGTATAACTAGGATCTAAATTACTAGCCGTACTAGCCCTAGCTAGCTAGATGGTTATTTTTACGAGCGGGGCGAGGGAGAATTGTTCGAGGGGTACACTCTACTTATCACTTCGCCGGTTTTTAAATTTGACTGTATGGATAGGTAAACGTCACTTACTCCATTAATATAAGCCAACAGCATATCCCTCAGTTCAGTCTCCTTGTAATTAAAGTACGGGTTGAAGATCTTGTAGGCCGCCTCGTCCAGGAACAGAGCGACCTCAATGGTGTAGCCTCCAGGAGGGGGCTTGCGGGGGTGTCGGGCGCGAGGCACGCGCGGGCGGGGGCGGGGGCGCAGGGTGCGCGCGTCGTCGCGAGGCGCGCGCGGCGGCGGCGCGCGCCGGATCACGTGCGCCGCGCGCCCGCCGTCCGCCGCGCGCCCCGCGCCCGCCGGCAGCGGCCGGACCTCGTACGTGGAGTTGTCTACGACGATTAGACCGTGCTGAAATCGTGGATAAATATCGGAAAAATGATGTTTCAGACTGAGGTCAGTGTGGCAAGTCTTTGTTTACCTTCACGTAGGTAAAAGTTTAACTTTGCTTTCAGTTGAAGGTGTATTCATCGCTCATCCCAACAACGGAAAATTAACTTTTGCTAAATCACGTGGCAATAAATGAAGAAACAATCGTTAATGGGGAATGGATGAAAATTTTAGAAATGCCCGATTATTTTTATGGTGATAGGAATAACCTTCCTTAGCACCAGAAAAAAGTTTCAGATTTTTCAGCTTCGACAATTATTTTTGAAAAATATAAACAGTTTCCTCATTTACGTTTTGGGTCAAGAACGGGAAATAGACACTTTCCTTGATCTGTCTCATATTACCAAAAACTATCTTAATATCTGTTATAAACTGACACTGGTAAATGACCAATATAGCTGCTGCAAGTGTCAATATCATTGCCAGTGTCAGCTTACCACACATATTTAATACTAGCTTCTGCCCGCGACTTCGTACGCGTATAAATTATGGATGACATGATATTCTTATGTTTCACCATAGGATACCTACTACACCGATAAATTAGATTATTACGATTTCATTTCTATAAATTATGCGTGTAACAGTTCAAATCCTCATAAACTTGTCGTCAAAAATATTTAATTATATTGATTTACTTAATTTTTATTGCAAACGAAGTACCTAAGTACTTATAGTAGAAGAAAAATTACCAAAACCGGAATTTAAATATAAGATTTCATAATTGAAACAACCGATGGCCGCTGGGGCGGAAAGGTTCTCGAGTGGCGACCACGTACCGGAAGGCGCGGCGTGGGTAGGCCCCCCACAAGGTGGACTGATGACCTGGTAAAGGTCGCGGGAGTCCGCTGGATGCGGGTGGCGCAGGACCGGTCAATTTGGAACTCTCTGGGGGAGGCCTATGTCCAGCAGTGGACGTCTTTCGGCTGATATGATGATGATGATGATGAATTGAAACAAATAACTCGAGGGCGAGATCCCAAAGATACTCTATATCTCCGGGTGTCTTGTCAAACTACCCCTGAGAGCCAAAGTCCCGAACGGAGAGGCAAGCGAGGCCGAAGGCCGAGCTTTTCGTATGAATGAAAGGCCCAACCAAACCAACCCTTCAGAGAGCGCTCTCTATGCGAGCCCGAGGGCCGAAGGCGCCGAAGCAACTAAACCGGAGACCAAAGTCCCGAGCGAGAGAAGTCAGAAGAAGAGCGGCGAGGCAAGCGAGACCAAAGGCCGAGCTTTTCGTTGGAATGATAGGCCCAAAGAACCGTTTTAGAGAGCGCTTCCTATGCGAGCCCGAGGACTGACGCACACTATCTCCAAGTGTCTTGAAAGCGAAATCTGAGTTCCAAAGTCCCGAAGGTGAGTGGCGAAGCAAGCGAGCCCGAAGGCCGAGCTTTTCGTATGAATGAAAGGCCCAATACATCGCTTCTATGCGAGCCCGAGGGCCGAAGGCCCGAGAGCTAGCTCATGCGGACGCTCACTATACCCGAGTATTCATAATAATATTTCTGAATGTCACAAACGCTGAAGTTTTAAACATAAAAAATGGTATCTACTTAATTCTCCGCGGAATGCCGTTGTGTCCAAATTTTATACCCACCTCTCTTGACGTTGGTGAACTATGCTAATTCGACGTAAGTATTAAACTCAACCTATCATACATCTTTAGATGACCTCTGAATTCATAGCAATTATATAGGAAGACGAAGATCAAGGTTGCTGGATTTCAATATTAACAGCGACATTGTCAGCGACTGAGTTTCCAAAATAATTAGGTTTCTTGTGTCTAACAGCTACTATCGGTTGAGATATCAAACATTTTTGGTTATTATAGATAGTCTTTAGCCATCTAGCACTCATTTTCATCCCATGGTTTTTCACGTTTTATCTATATTTTTTTATAATGTTTGAATGGAGTTCTTTTTACTTTCCAGTCAAGTGTATGTTTATCAATTTTCAAGTCTAAAGCTCATAGATTTGAGGAGTTCCCATACAAAGTTTTGCCCCATTTTTTACCCCCTTTGAACTAATTTTTATAATTTTTACAGCCTATGAGCTGGCCAGGGATTTTCTCGACCGATTAAGTAAAAGTTGCATCAAAATCCTCTATTCACTAAGCTTCTCTGCGTTTTTTGAAAAATATACATTTTCAAAAACGCAGACACAAAAAAATTAAAACTACAAAAAGTGCATGCTGCTGGGTTTGAACTCGGGGACGCCGACTCCGTAAGCTATGGGTCAAGCCACTGGACTAACTATCAGTTGTAAGAATACGATGAATTTTCGAATATATTGACGACATGTTACCATGGTAATGATACTGTTATAACCCCGCTCTTGCAACATTATATAGTTTCTAGTCGCCTCAGAACCTATTTTCATCCCATATTTTTCACGTTTTATCTATACATTGCTAAAAGTTTGAATGGGGTCGTTTTTACTTTCCAGTCAAGTTTATGGTTACCAATTTTCAAGTCTGTAGCTCGTACATTCAAGGAGTTCCCATACAAAGTTCAACCCCATTTTCTACCCCCTTTGAACTCTAATCTTTAAGATTTTTATAACTTTAAACCTGGCCGGGGATTCTCTCGACAGATTAGTAAAGTTTGCATCAAAATCCGTTCAGCCGTTTTCACGTGATACTCTGACAAATAAACAGACAAACAGATAAACAGATAAACAGATAAACAGACAAAAATTCTAAAAACTGTTGGAACGTGTTCTGTTATCAATTCTAAGTATCCCCAGCCAATTTTTTTTCGTTTATCTTCCATGTACAGACTTTCGACCCTCTTCAGCTTTATTATATGTATAGATAGATAGATAGATATGTATAGATAGATATTTTTTTGTAATATGAGACCGATCGAGGAAGGTGCCGTAACTGACCCAAAACGTAAGTGAGGAAACTGTTTATATTTTTCAAAAAAAATTGACGCAGCTGAAAAATCTGATACTTTTTTCTGGTGCTAAGGAAGGTTATTCCTATCACCAATTACAAAAATATATCATAGAAAATAAATATATCTATTGAACAATTTTGTATCCCATAATAAAGTAGCGTATAGGTACTGGATATATATACCGTTTCGTTTACCAAGAAATGTGATATCGTCTCCGATGAAACTAGTAAAAACGGAAAAGGTACCTGTAGTACCGACCCCGTAAACCTAGAACCTCACAGTACCAACGCGTGATCCTTGCAGGCGCTTGCGCGATTGGAAGTAGCACGAGGCGTCCACCGCCGACAGCGGCGCGTCACGCCTGCGCTCTTAGATCAGACCGCGTGCGTGCGTCACCAGACGCCTGTTAGAAACCAGCCGAAACTCCTTTGATAAGTCAATTAAAAACGGAAAACGTACCAACGCATGATCCTTGCAGGCGGAGAACGCCGCGACAGCGTCGGCGCCGGCGTGCTGGAAGTGGCACGAAGCGTCCACCGCCGACAGCGGCGCGTCGCGCCCGCGCTCCGACCATACGCCGAACGCACGCGCCAACAGGCGACGGTTGGGGACCAGTCTCAGCGAGAAACTCCTGCAAGTCGCCATCCAAGCATTATGGGCGAACAATCCAAATGAAATATTACGGCGAAATTTAAAGTAAGACTTGAGTAATAGTGGAACTAATAATAGTGACCACAGGTGACTTATGGAACTCTTCGTTGATGTAGAGACCAACTTCACAGATTACCAAAGTTCATTTCGGAACTCCTCAATTACTATCGGCCCAGTACATATACGTATGTAGCCATTTGGGTATTTTCTGTAGTTATCAACGCTGAATGCGAAAAGCAGTGCATGTGGCGAAATGGAAAAGAAATGAGTATAATATAAAAGCACTTAGTTAGGTAGTACTAAATTGAATCTTTATTAAAAAAAATATACGAGTAAAATAACCTTAATAATGACAGCTTAAATCCTGACCTGAAGGTCTTATTGTTAAAAATAAAATAAAATAAATTAGACACTAAATTAAAATTGGAACCCTCGCAAGCCTCGCTTTCGAAAGATTATACGCAATTGCTGCAGGAGTCAAAAACCCAGGGAAGTCTCTGAAAATTGGTAACGTAAATATAACAACAAGTGAAATCAAAAGAATTTTCGAGAGGAATCCAACGACACCTCATATGTCGAAATCCGTCAAACGGTTTAGGCTGTCTGGCGTGCCAAAGAATAAGACATACACACATAGAGATACATTCCCACGATTAAGAGGAATCCAACGACACCTTATCATATGTCGAAATCCGTCAAACGGTTTAGGCTGCAGGCCGTGCCAAAGAATAAGACATACTCAACATAGATACATACATACGCTCGAAAAACATTACCCTCCTTTCCTTCGGCAGTCGGGTAAATAGAGACGAAACCCGAGTCGGATCAAGCGAATTTACGTCGTATTTATTTCCGACCTTGTTTACACTGTTCGCCAACTGCCACAAAAAAGGACCACGGTCATACAGCCATACTAAAAAAAACCGGACAAGTGCGAGCCTGACTCGCGCACCGAAGGTTCCGTAAAGACTTCTCCCCTCTTTCCCTACCCATTAATTCTGGAAAAATATTAACAACGCAGATTAGAAGTTACCGTCATGGCCACAGGGCCATTTATCGATGCGTTTTGTTACTAAGTTACTATTTATACTTGCGTGACCAAGGAACTCGGTAAATATGTTGGGGTTTGAGCAATCATTCTTTATCACGCGAATAGATGCAATATTATTATTTTTTATTTGAAAGAAGTAGTTTAAGATTATTCTAATAGGTAAAAAAACCGGACAAGTGCGAGTTCAACTCGCGTGGTGAGGGTTCCGTAAAATATTGAGAAATTTCCCGTTACTTTGAATACTTGTTTAAGTATTCTTATAGGTTTTCCTGTAATCTTTAGGCAAGGAACTATTTTCCATATTTTTTTCAGAATTTTAAGCCTAGTAGTTTCGGAGATAAGGGGGGGAATGGTCAAAATTCGTCTTTTTTCCTAAATTACATCAAATCTGTTTTTGCTAAAATTATAAAAAAATATATTTGAGATGCTTACAACAACCCCTTTCATTTGACATGTCACACAATACAGTTTGCGAAACTTTTTTTTTTTAATTTTCCAGTTTACCCCCCAAAAGTGGCCCCCTTGTTCAGAATTCATAAATTTACTTTACGCGTCCATCTTTGGGTCACCAATTTACATATGTATACCAAATTTAAACTCAATCGGTCTAGTAGTTTCGGAGCAAATCGGCTGTGACAGACGGACAGACAGGCACGAGTGATCCTATAAGGGTTCCGTTTTTTCTTTTTGAGGTACGGAACCCTAAAAAACAGGCAAGAGCGTCGGACTCGCCCATCGAGAGTTCCGTACAAAATTACATAACATATGTATAGTTTTCAGATTTTTCACTGTAGATAATTGTAGTATAATACGATACCTATTACATGCCAAATTTCATAGTTGACCTTTCAACGGAAAGTACCGTATAAGTACATTTTGATTCCCCTGAATGTCGAAATATACGTTTTTTGCGGCATAAACGGCCATATCTTTTTTTTAAGTTAACTTAGACGTTTACTTTTTTTACAGCTTCAAGAGACTATAGATTGGAGTATGTGGTTTTAATTTCAACTCGCTACCTCCACGCGTTCCCGAGATAAAGGTCTTGACATACAGACAAACAGACGGACAACAAAGTAATCCTTTAAGGGTTCCGTTTTTTCCTTTTGAGGTACGGAACCCTAAAAACATACGACGGTGATTAAATTACAAACCGTAAAACGGGGCTATTTGGCTCATTTTTAGGGTTCCGTAGTCAACAAGGAACCAGTTTCGCCATTTCCGTCCGTCTGTCTGTCTCTCTGTCCGTCTTCGGCTTAGCTCAGTAACCCTTACAACTAGAAAACTGCAATTCGGCGTGGGTATATAAACCAATCACGCAGACAAAACAGTAAAATAAAATCCTGAAAAAAAAAAATAAGTCCGCAGTCTGTGACAGACGGGCAACTACGGAACCCTACCTTGCGCGTGGCCCGACACTCACTTGGCCGCTTTTTTTGACAAAACATCAATAACTCCTGAATTTATATCTTTATCAGACGTTTTTAATATAAATTTGTATAAGGTTGGGTTATCTGGTACTAGCATACCTCAAAGGTCGTCTCAAATAGTGAGGATCCTTAGCCACATAAAATGGCCAAACCTTACTTTTTTTGATAAAAGTATGAAACTTGGCACAGTTATTCCTTTTGCCAAAATAAGCCGATTAAGATCGGTAGCCCTCGGGAGCCCCCCCTCTGGGGCCGGGGAGGGGGGGTTAAAGTTCCGCTCCGCGCGGCTTCATCCTAAAAATTCTAACCGTCCATGGCTAGCTAATATGTCGTGTTTGGTATCAATTTCGGCTAAATCAATAACGTAGAATTCATTTTTGGTATAAACATTTTTATTTGTCTTGAAATTAAAAAAGAAAACATAAAATAAAGATTTTCAACTCAATTTATTTTTATTTTGAGCATTCGTAAATATTAACCGGCCAGCTATTTCTGTATACAAAAAATATTTTAATAAAGCCAATTTATTGCAGATTTGAAAATATATAACTTTTAACTACCTTTGATAACAATAAATAGTATAAAAAAAAGATTAAGTAGAGCGCGGTAGAAAATACCGCTCCGCCCGGCTTCATCCTAAAAATTCTACCCGTCCATGGCTAGCTAATAGGTCGTGCTTGGTATCAATTTCGGATAAATCAATACCGTCGAATTTATTTTTAGGATAACAAAATGTAATTTGTTAAGCAATTAAAAATAATATATAAAAATCGAATTATACAACTCCATTTTTTTTATTTTGAGCCTTCGTAAATATTAAACGGCCAGCTATTTCTTTATTCAAAAAATATATAAATAAAGCCAATTTATTAAAGATTTGAAAAAATATAACTTTTTAATAGCATTGCTAACAATTAGTATCGTAAAAAAAATTTTGTAGCGCCCTTTAGCAAATACCGCTCCGCCCGACTTCATTTAAAAATTCTAACTGTCCATGGTTAGCTAATAGGTGGTATTTAGTATCAATTTCGGATAAATCATTAGCGTAAAAATAATTTCTGGTATAAAAAATGTACTTTAACAAGCAATAAAAAATATTTTTTGAACATATTTTTATTATGAGCCTTCGTAAATGTTAAACGATTAGTTAGTCCCGTATGCAAAAAATACTTGAACAAAGCTAATTTAATGTAGATTTGAACAATATAACTTTTAACTACCCTTGCTAATAATAAATAGTGTATTTTTTTTAAGTCGCGTGCTGGTGCTCAATTTTTACCGCCTGTTCAACCTAAGTGCACAATTGCACATTCTGGAGACCGACTGTGCTATTCTGGAGACCGACTGTGCTATTCGTTCTTGTGGTCATAAAAATGATGAAAGATTAACAAATATTTGTAATACAATTTTAATTTGCACAGCAGCACGTGGCGTTCCCTTAGAGAAGGGACCTTAGAAGTGTCGCGTATTAGCATCTAGCATGCTAATGCTAAGGAAGGTTATTCCTATCACCAAAAAATAATCAGGCATTTCTAAAATTTTCATCCATTCCCCATTTTACGTTAGACTTGGAGCTTCCAGACAAGATTGCTATGACCAGAAATGGACACAATTTTTTTTTTCAATTAGCCTCTTGTGTCTTAAATAACCCCATTTGACGGAACTTAATCCAGAATAAAGCTATCTAAGTAGGTGTCTCATTTACCCTTTAGGCAATAGATAATCATTACTATGACATTTTTTTAGTCGACGTGTAAATTAAAACCTTATGATTAGGTAGGTACTTGAGTAAGAGCTCTCCAAAAAATAGTAGGTATCTCTCGAGTGAACAAAAGACGTGACTCATTTGATCGATCGACGGCGGAGGCTTTTTGCAGATATCATAAATCATAATGATTGGATTCAAAACAGAATATTTCTATTTACTTAGTCTACAACTTGACGATACAATACAGCAATATGTAGATCCTCTGCTTAAACAATGAAGATAAAAACCTGGAATATGTGCTATTATTACGTGCCTCACATCTCACATAACACTTATGGCAATTGTTCTTCCACAAATGGATAGGTAATATTGACAATATTTTAAGCATTAGACAATAATGTGCCATATTCATCTCATCGCCATTAGAAACTTAAGCATAAACAAAATTACGTGGGACTTAGCTCATTAGTTAAGTAACCGATTGATCATTGCGAACGTAAACAAGCGACTCTCGTTTCGGACTCGTAACTCTACGTTACCGTTAACGTAAACTTTAAGTGCGTTATTAGCTTTTCGGTGAAGGAAAACATCGTGAGAAAACCTGCATACATCTGAGAAGAAATTCAAAGAGGTATGTGAAGTCCCCAATCTGCACTGGGCCAGCGTGGGGACTACTGCCCGTTCCCTCTCACTCATGAGAGGAGGCCTGTGCCCAATAGTGAGACGTATATAGGCTGATGATGATGATGATGAAACTTTAAGTACCGCGGCCATACGGTATGAACAAAAGAAAAAAAAATGTTTTATCAGCACAAATAACGTTCGTAAATCGTAAGTAGTTATCGTGCCTTGGTTGTCAGCTTTATAGGCTGCAAATTGTATTCACCTCAATGTAAAATCTTGAATTGTTTGTCGGCCATCGAGCTACGTTAACTACAAGACAAGAAGTTCACTGCGATATACATAATATATTTACTCGTACAGATAGAGTACAGGTACCTATAAAATAAAACCTTTTTGACTTCACTTGCTTGCAAAGTTTGCTTTTGTGCTGCATGTAAGTTGTACAAAATGCCACATTTATGCTATAGTAGAGTAAAGTATTTTTTAACGACCACGATAATGTGGCCTAACAAACAGCCACACGGATAATAAAACTTCGTAGAATAAACTTGTCATTTTATTTGATACGCTTTAATCAATTTCTCCTCCGTGTTTTCTATTACTAAATTAATAAAACTAGATAAAATAAACGGAAATTATTATTTAAAATCGTATCAAAAATTTAACTTCTTGGGTATACTGCGTTTAATAAGTTTCGCCAAATTTCACTTCGCAACCAACTTTTCGCAGAAGTTTCATTTGGGAAACCAACCGTTGGCATAACTTTACTTCGCACTTTTCTTATTTGGCAACATTTTTATAATGCCAAAATAGGTTTGTTTTTAATCCTAAAAACTTTACTGTTTAAGAAAAAAATGAATAAGGTCTAATTAAACATTTGGGCAAAACAAGCATAAAATTTAGGGCTAAAGTAGTTAGATCTAACAAGGGAGAATCCCCTTATAGATGGTCAAATAACTGTGCCAGTAAGTCAATAAGTGACAAAATCCAATCAGAGCATTCCACTTCCACGTGGTCTTGTCTGTTCTACCCCTAGGGTGTATATATAAGAGCCTGCGGAGCCAGGAGCTCGCGAAGGAGGTCCTGAGTCGAGCGGGCGCACGAGGCCGAAGAAAAGCGAGTGGGGGGAGGTGGCGAGCGAAGCGAGCCGGCGACCTCCCGAGCGGAGCGTAGGTCGAGTGTGCCTGTGAGACGAAGGGCTGACGAAGCGATTTTAACAGCACTAAAATAAAACGTTTTACGCAAAAAGTAATGCAAGGGTTTTCCGTCCGATTCAACGCGATGCAGCGAGTGTGATGGGCATATTTGCACCCGGATGACACTGGGCGGGTTATTTGACAAAGTGTGATTTTATTGACACTATTGTTTTTTGATTGTAATGTATAGTTTACGTAATCTATTTTAATCAAGTTTAAAAAAATAAAATTTGATAGTAAAAAGAATGCAATGGTTGGTTTAACATAATTATATGTATCTATATTTATGGTGTACCTAATACGTGGAGGTGAGCGTCAAGCGCGTTATTGAGAGCTGTGTTTGTCACAGTAGGTATAAATAGGGATCGGAAATTCGGATATAGGTACTAACCTAACTTTGGTGGCGACGTTGTTGGGTAAGTGCATTGACTCAATTTTATTTTATTACTTAATATGTTGCTAAAAGTATGATATGCCAATCAATACATTTGACATCTTAAAAAAATCTCAAGTAATAATTTGCCTTACAATAATTTATCAAATCATTAGATGGAAAATGATATCAGTGCTAAAAATATGTGTTGCTAAAAGTATGTGATATGCCAATCAATACATTTGACGAATACATAAATGACATCTTAAAAAAACCCCAGGTAATAATTTGTCCAACAATAATTTATCAAATCATTAGTTGGGAAATGATATGAGTACTAAACGTTGAGTTGGGAAAAAAACTTCGCCCAAATAAAAATATGGGATAAATAGTTTGGGAGTAAAACATTTGCTAAACAATTTTCGCCGATACATTATTGAACCACTTAGCTAGTATTCATTTTATTTAATTTTGCATATATTTATTATTTTCTCCTAATGGAGTGAAAAGCAGAGTGTACTAGAGCGTAAATGAGCCATTTAACCCTTCAACTAAACGTCTCAGATAAAATGGCTCGTTTTATGCACTTGTTGTACAATCTACTATTTCACACCCGCTATTCAGAAAACTGTCATTGTTATCCACATATGGAGGATCAATGTTGTGTCTTTCTTACCTGATCCTGCTATTCAGAAAAGAGTAAATTTTCTCCGAAAACGATTCACCGAATTATTACAATCCCAATATTGTGTTTTGCATATATACCTACCACCACCACCACTACCAGACTACCGCTGATTCATTTTACCACTATATAATTTGCCAGAAATTCTATACAGTCCCGTCTTACACTTCCCAATTTTCTTTTCGTGAACCAAACCTACTTTCATAATTTCGATGTTACGAAAATAGAAGTAACGTTTTTCATAATTTTATTATACTTAACTACTTACTGGAGTTAATTTCCAGAAGTCTCGTATTTCTCCCAGGTACATTAGGTTCAATATTGCTCAACAGGTGATACAACAAAAATATTCTCGCTAGGAATTACGAGAATGACTTAATTAATTATAGGTCAGTAGTTTTCCCCAGGTAGGTTCGTTCGTTTCCCCAGGTAGACCCTGTGTCCCTCAGAGCAGAAAATAGGAGCCCCGCAAAGCGGGGATCCATCAATTCGCTGGTAGGACATAATTAATTTGATACATGCCACAAAATAAATGCTAATGATTGCGTTGGTGTTTAATTTTCACATTTGAAACACCACATTAAACTTAAAAAGAGAGTAAAAAGGGTACAACTGAAAACTAATCAAATTAACCCTAAAAGTGGTAGTAGTGGTGATGGTGGTAGTGGTTGAGGAATTCCATAAGTCATCTGTGGTCTTCATCATCAGTTCCACTTCACCAAATTTGTGATATCCAGGTGTAAATACACGAGTTATAATAGAAAAAATACTGAAATTACTACATGCTTGCCTAATATATTTGAGGAGTTCCCTCAATTCCTCATGGTTTCCATCATCCTACTGGAGTTTTGATAACAATGGGACCAACCTGGAAGCATATACTTTCAAATAATAACTACAACTTAGAAAAGTTGAAAAACTCCCGATTTTTCATTTCGAAGTTTAATATCTCAAAAACGGAACCGATTTTGTTGACACGTAGCTAAGAATCATCTCGATCACGTCAGCTTTCGGACAAAAAAAAAACCGCTTTAAAATTATTCGTTTAGGAGCTACCTATATACGATGCCACAAACAGACACACAGTGTCTGCGTATCTGTGTGTCTACACAGATACGCAGACAGTGCAGACACACAGACACGTCAAACTTATAAAACCCCTCTTTTTGCGTCGGGGGTTAAAAAAAATATTTTACGAATCGGTTCATAAATGACAGAGTTCTTTGGTAACGCACATAAAAAAAACCCCTCCAGCCGCGTGGTTCGTTAACGGTTCAACGTTGTCCGACTTGTCGGACTACGAGGAATTTTGATTCCTGATACGACACGTCGGACTGTCAGGAATTTTATATTCCACTTGTTCCGACCATCGAACTACGAGGATTTTAATAATTCCACTTGGTTCGACCACGAGGATTTTTAAAAATCCATTTGTTTCGACCCTCGAACCACGAGGATCGCTAAATTCCACTTGGTTCGACCCACGAACTACGGGGATTGTTATATTCAAGCTTGAACACAATTAAAATAAAACCGGCCAAGTGCGAGTCGGACTCGCGCACGAAGGGTTCCGTACCATTATCTATAAAAACGGCAAAAAAATCATGTCTGTTGTATGGGAGCCCCAGCAGTCCGACTCGCACTTGGCCGGTTTTTTAGTATTTGTTGTTATAGCGGTAAAAGAAATACATAATCTGTGAAAATTTCAACTCGAGCATGCAGACATTGACGTAGGATTCTTTCTCGAGCGAATGTCCTGGAAAGGGTTGATGTTTAAATAAAATAAAAATAGATACGTAGAAATCTTTTAAGTTTCATTAAAAAATTAAGTAAATATATATTTGGTTTTTATTATAATTTCTGTATCCAAACTTGAATGTAAAATTCGAAATTCAGCGATCCTCGTGGGTCGAACCAAGTGGAATATAGCGATCCTCGTGGTTCGAGGGTCGAACCAAATGGATTTTTAAAAATCCTCGTGGTTAGAGGGTCGAACCAAGTGGAATTATTAAAATCCTCGTAGTTCGATGGTCGGAACAAGTGGAATATAAAATTCCTTATAGTCCTACGTTTCGGACTATCAGGAATCAAAATTCCTCGTAGTCTGACAAGTCGGATGACGTTGTCGAACCACGCGGCCGGAGGAAAAAAAACTACCGAATTGAAAAACCCTTCATTTTTTGAAGTCAGTTAAAAACTTATGTACGAAATATCATTTGATAATTAACAGTGGCTTTTCGGTGAAGGAAAACATTGTGAGGAAACCGGTCTAATCCCAATAAGGTCTAGTTTTCCCTCTAGGTTTGGAAGGTCAGATAACAGTCGCTTTCGAAAACTAGTGCGCCTAGGCCCTAGGGTATCAAAGCAAACCCCGGGCTTGTTTGAGCACTACCGAGAGCCTAACTACCAACGGCTTTTGTTAGCGGAGCAAGAGGCTGCCCAAGATTAAGGGAGAGGCAGGCAGCCCAACAACAGGAAGTGGACAAAAAAAGAGACTCACCGACCGAAGGCATCGAAGCTGTAGGGCACGGGGACATCGCCGTCCTGGCCAGCCGAGTGCGCCTCGCGCGGCAGCAGCGCCGGCAGGTACACCACTTGCACGTCGCTCGGCTGCGCGGGCTCCGCGCCCAGCCAGCCCGACAGCGACGGTAGCTCCTGAAACAGACACATAATTGAACGAGCGAGCGAAGCGAACGAAGTTCTCCGTTTCAGCTATGGAAAAATGCGCTATGATAAATATACTTATGTATAAATTTCGTATGTCTGTCCAGCGGATGGATGTCCGACTTTACCCCTCTACAGGTCGCATTTAGTTCTCGTGAAATTTTGTGAGCAGGTGACACGACAGGGGTGTAGACTCAAAATGTATTATTATTCCAAAAGAAAGAAGGCAAAAAATTATGCCTAGTGACGAAAATCCCATTCAGATATCTCAAAAAATTACGAAGCTGCACTTGCCTTTTTAATATTGCTTGTTTTTAGTATTATTTTCTCTCTCTAATAAGAGAGAGAAAACGCTCGGGGATCGGGACGTCACGTTTCATGGTAAATGACAAAGTTTCATATGACTTTCATTTGACTCTTAAAACTTTGGACACTTATAACTTTGTGATTATTTTATCCCCTGCTTTGCTTTACTGTTTTCTCCATTTGACAATATTTTTAATTGTTTTTCGAGAAAATGCATCATTATTGGTTATTTAATTTGGTGTCTAAGGTAAACGTCCACTGTTTCGGCATGTTAAGCCTCATATGAATTAGTATTTTTTAAGACATTACTGAACATGATATCGCTTTGAAATCTTTTGTGTGATGCTGATGAATATTAATTATTAATCTTGCCTACTATTCACAGTCACCCTCACCAAAGAACACCACCATATTTCAAACTACAACTCTAAACCACGGCGAAATTGGAGAAGTAGGAAACTTTAAATTCTTAGGCATTACTTTAGACAGCAATATGAATTGGAAAACTCACATTCTAATTATTAAAACTAAAATATCTTAATTTCTTTATGGAATTCACACTATGCAAAAACTACAAACTTCGATACAGCTCTATCCGCCTATTACGCCTTTGCACACTGATGGTTGCGATACGGAATTATAATGTGGGGCAATAGCATGGACTCACACAATTTATTTGTCATGCAAAAAAATGCATACGCATACTTGTGGGCATACGCAATTCGGATAGTTGCAGACCCCATTTTGCTAAACATAGTATACTCGTACCATGTTTATATTTTATATCTAGCTTTGTTTGCAAAAAAATCCTCACCCGTCCTCATAGTAAAAAAATAAAAGATTCCAATACAAACTAATACTACCAGTACCAAACTTAGAAATATACCGAAATACGTAGCCCCCATTACGTAGCAGTAAAATATTACAACTACCTTCCAAACCATTACCAGAGCAGAGGAAAGAGAGTATTTGCAAAAAAAATGAATTCATTCCTAGAGAATAAAGCGTATTACAGTGGAGGATTTATTTGATCATAAGCAATTAGTTACTAGGATAGAATGTAAAAAATAAATGTAGTATATTTTAGTTACTGTCAAAGTATAATATTATAGTGGTCCTAAATTGTGTAATTGTTCTACAAATACTACAATTAATTAGTAGTACCTATGTAATAACTATATATTTAAAAAAATGGATACACCCGCCAGGGTCCATGAGAGGCTTTTATATACTGTAGCAACTTGTATTTTACCATGGTGCAAAAAATTATGATTATGATTAGTTTCTTATTTTTTGCTGCACAAATGACAAAATCCTATTTAGTCGAATCGTTTACCGAGCAATTCGTTAAAGTAAACGAAAGTGATATTATCTAACTTAGGATCGATTGAAGTACCTGTGAGACTGAGCTTTGCTCGGCGGTTTTCATATTTCGGGGAAGTTAGGTAAATTTTCGCCCATCCATCATCATATTCTTTTACGTTATGGAAAATCACATCAATATGGTTTGGGCCATATTCAAGAACCAAATAAATATAGAAATGATGATCGTGTAATAGTATAGAATTCATACCTATGTACTATTAAGTATACCTACGCCCGACGCGGTAGATATATCTCAATTTGGGTTGGTCAGGTCAGGTAGCGCCGAAATATATATTTCGACGTTAGAAATTCAATCACTTCGATGTCATTACAACCAAAATGTCATTGTTATTACAACACAATCAAGTCAAACGATATTAAGATATTATGGAGATACGTGCTTTATTGGATTAACCGTGGTTTCCATTAAGAAACCTCGAGTATAACGTTTCGTGGGAAATGTAATGTTCCAATGTCGTCGTTCGGCTCGTGTTTATGAATAGGTAACTTACTCGTAACTGTCTAACTGCAGAGGAATGATCAGTACTCACATAATATGTGCGACGCGACAAGACTCTTTGTTAGCATTTGTATTGTATTATCACTGTGAAAACTACGCCGACGATCTCGCCGAGTCAGTAAACGGTACGTGATTCGCAGTATTAAGAAAATTCCAACTGTAGATGTAGGGTTGACATTACAGAGTTAACTACTTTCCTAAATGTTAACACGTTAGATTATCTCTATCTAAGAACATATTGTCCATGAGATGATCGTGCTCACTCTCTTTCAACCGCAGATTTTATTTGCGGTGTCCAATATTATAATTCCGAGTATTTGCTTAACAATGCAATCGATGTAGGTATCAGGAACGCGTCAAAGTAGAGTCAACAAGGCATTGACAAATGCGACCGTAATCGGGGTCGGGCCGGTTACAAGGCATCGCGACGCGGGCCGCGGGCCCCGGGCGCCGCCGCCGGCTCCCGCCCGCCCCCGCCCTGTTCCCACGCTTCTTCACATCATAATCAATTACTAAGTAATCCTTCGGTAAAAGACAATCGAGGCCCAACTAGCGGTGACGCCAGGAGCTTATTTACTCTTGTTTCTCTCACCACACGCGTGTTTACAAAACAAATGTTTAATGACTTCTTAACACGAAACGTAACTTTCTTCTCCTGACAACCAAATATAAAAAAAAACCAAGGTCTATGATTGATGAGCCGCATTTCTAGTAACTGATAATTTTGAGTTGTTCATTCTGTTTATTTGAGAGCCACCGAGTAAAATAGTTTCGGCAAGTCAGTCAAACTGATGGAGGTTAGTGAAACCGAAATCGACACCACGTGAGTCAGCTAAGTGTAGGTTCGACATTAGCGGATGTGAGCGAAGTAAAGGGGAAAGTAAAACTATTTGTTTTTCTTTTTCTTTAAAAGCTAGACAATGGCATTCCAGTCAATTATCAGCCTCCACAAGTGCGACGCAATCGCCGAACTTCAATGCTATTACTTTAATTTCGAAATTCGATTGTTACGTTTGAATGTGATGCTGATGGATAATGAAAGTGATCCATAGATCGCGACCGCGCGGGATCCGCGCTAGCCGGCGCGCGCCTCTAAAGCTCACCGTATCGTGAATCATCGACAACCGATTGAAAAACTGTACGTGACGTTTGAGCTGCGAACCCACAGTACGTGATGCCGCGCCGAATCGGCTGAACTCAATTACGTTATGTAACTTGCTTTTGAACCAATTGTGCGAAAGTGTTTTGCAACATATTTACCCCTTTCACCCCGCACGAATTAGTATTGCATAACGTTACCTAGAAATGTTATGGTTACGGACGTGCCTGCTACTTACGAGTATTTCGGATAGCGATGAATTTTATTGCTTTTATGTCATTACGTTACGTCGTTCATTGGGGTCTCCACAAAATGATCCACTTTTGCAAGCCGCGTAACAAATTGGTACTTACATGCAAATAGAACCAAATCTTCAACGAGGCCGCTATCGAGAACTCTTGAAGAAGATTTCTAATATTTGGGAACTTTATTATTTACTTTAGTGGTGAAGTAGCAAGTAGGTACAGTAAAGCAAATAAAGTTATTCACGGTCAAAGATTGCAGGATTCAGTTCAACATAACGTTAACTTGACCCTAGCTCTACAACATTTTGACAGAAGTAGGTCCGCCGATATTTACTTACTTAAAGCAGCCGTAACAATGGATGGGGTATAATATACAGGGTGGACCATAACTCTTTTTACATTTCAAACTAAAATAAAATGAAAACTAATTATATCAGATGAAAACCGTTTATTAATTATGAAAACACATGAATAGGGATTTTATTTTTTAAAAATTACGTCATCCATATGTGATCCTTCATTATTTTGGCATTGCCGTAACCTGGAGCGAAAATTTTCAGTGACGGCCTGACAAGTGTTCCGAGAAATGTGGACCAAAAGTCCGTTAACTTTTGAATCGGTAGCTGCGTCGGGGAGCGGTGGCGGGGTAAGTCGGCGGGGTTACGAAATGCAAGAGCGGCCAATGGGAATTTAGTGCCATGGCGTCCTTCACCTTCCCGCCACCGCTCCCCGACGCAGCTACCGATTCAAAAGTTAACGGACTTTTGGTCCACATTTCTCGGAACACTTGTCAGGCCGTCACTGAAAATTTTCTCTCCTGGTTACGGCAATGCCAAAATAATGAAGGATCACATATGGATGACGTAATTTTTAAAAAATAAAATCCCTATTCATGTGTTTTCATAATTAATAAACGGTTTTCATCTGATATAATTAGTTTTCATTTTATTTTAGTTTGAAATGTAAAAAGAGTATGTATTGCACCGAAAACACTTGTAAAACACCGCCTGTTCTTTTTCTACATAGTTAGGGTTTTAACCCTTGCCTTTGCCTGCCTTTAGGCATGTTTGTGGGCTATAATGTACTTATGCCTGACTTGGCTCTACAAAATATCTCACAATTTTTTACTGTGGAAGAGTTTCGAGACTTGGCCTATTTTTTACAAGGAGTGTTTTTATGGGATATTTTTTATTGCACACCTCACACTGATATAGCAATTACAAAAGAAAACTCAGAGATAAAGGGAGACAGTAGAGGTAAAACAACAGGCGATCTTAACGCTAAAGAGCGCTCTAGACAAATTTTCACATCTTATCATTATAGAATACATACTTAAATAAGATACAAATAAATAAATATATATATATATAGGTACCTACATACATGTATACATATATTGAAAGATATATCAATGTCATAATATGTTATGAATCAATAGTATCTGCCATAAAATTAAAAGGAAAGCCATATTATATCTACTGATGAAAGATATTTTGAAATCGCATGATTGGTTCAGGAGGTTACCCGCTATACACAAACTTACAAACTCACAAAGCTACAAATGTTTGGTTTCTCTTTATAATGTGTAAGTAGAGAGTATTTATACTAAAGCCAAATTCATGTATTAGGTAGGTAATAAATTACACGTCAACAATATTAGAGGTCCTTTACCGGGCGCCTGAAAAATTGGCCAAGTGCAAGTTGAACTCGTACACGAAGGATTCCGTACCTATCACAAAAATAAAATAAGTTTCTATCAAAAATTTCATTTTTGAGACAGGCTTCTTTAAAATATACGTAGGGCGTTCAATAAGTTCTCAATATCGGTATGATTACGTTCATGACAATCATTTTTGATTTTTTTTCATACTGTGCCACTATTCATTAAAATAAGTTAAAAATATATATTATTCATTTGTTTTTCTTTAATAGTTAAACAAAGATGATGGTATAGCACATATTCTGACATCAGTCAAATGGGAGGATATTTTTTGGAATTTTAGGGGTGATTTTTGTAAAATTGTGGTGTGGTAATCCAGAATATTGATTTTAACACCAGAAATTTATCTATTTAGATGCCTAAAATGTTTTTTTTTGTCAATAATCACATTTTAAAAGCACAGGTGAGTACCTAACAAAGTTCAAGGTGCGTTTTATGGGTCATAAAACCCACCCAATAAAAAACATTTTTTTAAATAGAAATTGGGTGGACATAAATGAAAAAAATATGGGTTTAAGTACTAAGGGAGAATGATATAAGACACTCATACAGCAATTAAAGGAGGTGGTCTAAGAGAAAAATAAAGAAAGAATAATGCAAATTTTTGGAGGTTTCTGTTTGGCAGAGTTTGCAGATTACCAGGGGTGCTATTCGGGGACGTAACTTCTATACCATGAATTAGTTGCCTACCCTGTCATCTAGCTAGACTTTTTTTTTTAATTCTTATTGTTTGATATTGAAAACTCCTCAATAAAATCTGTGCAATTACGTTTATTTAAAAAAAAACCGGTCAAGTGCGAGTCTGACTCGCGCACCGAGGGTTCCGTACCTACGAAATTTCATACAACACACCCGTCTTGCCCCGCCCCTTACTTTTGGAAAATCTTAACAACGCACAGTATAGTTAAATCATGAGTACCTACAGCGCAATTTATAGGTGCATTTTGTTACTAACTTGGGCGACCACGGAACTCGGTATGTATGTAGCGATAATTCTTTATCAAGTGAATTCATTTCGATAATATTTTTTTAATTTACTAGAAGGTACTTTCATACGAATTTGAAGGTTATATAGAAATTAAAAGTATACATTAAAAAATTTCATTTTCCATACACGTGGATTAGCTATGTTTACAATTGTTCCAAATTTCAAATTGATAGCATTTAGTAGTTCCTGAGATATTTGACTTGTGACAGACAGACAGACGGACGGAGTCGCACCATAAGGGTCTCGTTTTCATCTTTTTGGTCCGGAACCCTAATAAGCCTCATTGGGTCGACCAAGTTTTTTTTATAAAGCAAAATAAAATAATTTAAACACATTATATATGCATATAGAACAGGAAAGAGTGTGTTTAATAATTAAAAATAATACGATACGAATTACTTCAGTTTTTCATGCCCATACCGAGAACTTATTGAACGCCCGTTACAGAGAGAGCGGATATAAGGCGGATTTTATAATTTTCTAGGTATCTAGGTAAGTACTTTGCTTTATTGCGATTCAACATCAGGATGATTCTAAAGAGGCCACCTTGCGTTATCATTATCATCACCGACTTTACTTATAAACACGCCCAATTGCACCTCAATCCATAGTATCCATACCAGCAATAAGTTGATTATTACTCTTTGCTATATTTGAAATGGACAATTAACTTACTTGTGCATAAACATACGTACATTGCCAGAACTCTGTTTAATTTTTTATTGGAGTATTTTTTATTGAGTATGGCGGCCAAAGTAAAGCATATTCTGTAAAAAAAAACCAGTGGTTACCCCGACCCCCCACCTAGCCAAATTATATTAAAAGTTATAACACAATCATATATACCTAGTATCGCAAAACGTTTTACAATGAAAACTATTAATTACAGGATTATACATGATTATCAGTTCTTTAGATACCTACATAAAATCTATCACTAACTGATATTAGCACATGTATACTGGTGCCGGGAATACATTAACCTATTCATCACACATGAATCACACTACGCATAAAGTAACAAAAGCCAACGTACAAAATATTCCTCGTAAGTAAGCAATTTTATGCTGCTAAATAAAAAATCCGCCCGCCCTAGAGCGACTCACAGGGAAAAGCGCAGACGCGGCGCCGGCGCCCAGCCGTAGCACGAGCAGCAGCGCGGTCACTATATGCACTCTCGTCGCCATGGCTCTGCAATAACATTGCACTCCACTCGTCGACTGATCTTCCACTACGTCGCACCACTTTATAAACTGACACTCGGAAGCGGCATGCAGGTGCTTTGAATATCTGAGGAGCGATGCACCGCGCGCGAATCGACCCGAGCGTTGTTGCCGCGCGATTAGAGCGCGTACACTTATGCGGCGTCAGCTACCGAATAACCATCGAGCCCCCAGTACACCTTTCGCACCTCCGAGAGAAAGTCGGAGGAAAGCGCACATTTTGGCTGTCATGACACCGCCCACGCGCGTCCCCAGAGGACCACTGACGACAACTCATCCGTCATCCTTGGCTCGTACCAAAAGGCCGATAGAGGCCGCGGTTTCTAGGCGAACATGCAAATAAGTACCCCGGTACCGTCTGACTACTAGCTAGCCATTTATTTTATTTGTTACACATACCCTCCAACACCAGCAAACATAAACCTTTCGGACCCCCTCCAATAAAAATCATAAAAAGTAATTCACAGGATTTGGAAAATTACTAAGTGTTGGGCTAGGCCTAGGCGTTAACCATCATTTAAGATTATTAACATGAGCCGACGAATCGTCAGTATTATTGACAGAGAGCGATAACAAGTAAGGTCAACTTGACCTCTTTTCTCAACAAAGGTGATAAGCATTAGAGCAAGCGATTTACGGATTTTTTTAAATTGATTTTTGTGTGACACTAGTTTAGTGGACTCAGGGTAAATTATTCGACTTGAAGTAAGAGTTTAGGTATCCTTTTGTAGTGTTCACTTTTCACCATGAGAAATGTGTTCATGAGACCAAAGATTATATAATCTCTGATGAGACATATGGACACTGTTTCTTAAAGAAAATGTTACTTGCAATAATAAGTTAATATTTATACTGTGGAACACAATTGACATCCATTAATGTGTTAATAGTGATACTTAATTCTTGCGTAACATGCTTAGTGTTTTTCATACTATTGAACAGTAAAATGTCGATTGAATTCTACCTCTAACTCTCCCCTTTACTCTACCAATATAGATCAGGCGAGTCTGGTAGAGTACCAGGAAAACCAAACGTTACACGTTTACTAAATTTTTTACTAAGTACCTACCTATTTCAAACTCAAACATATTTTATTCGTGACAATACAGAAAATAAGCGAAGATCAAATTAAAATAGCACATTAATTAATACATATTATATTATTTCATTCATCGTGTCTTCGCCGTTTTGAAAAAAGCTAATTAATTGAAAAGACGCAAAGCACCGCTTGTTTCTTATTAATTAGTTACGGTTACGGTCATGAGTATGAGACCTTAAGATTTATTGTATTAAAACCATAAATAAATAATTTTCTCTATGTTAAAACTGAAAAATCAAGCACGTTAAGTTTACCGGACATATAATCGTGCTAGAGTTTATCGCAAACAGACTGACGCCTCCGGGTCATATTTATGAGTAATTATGAGTAATTCATTATTTTCTAACAAAATAAGAACCTAGATGAATTATAAATATACTAGGTAAATATCTCCTGAATTTACTTAACTTTTGCTTACTTAAACGGAAATCGGTAAAGGGCATACTTTGTGCAACTACTTACTGTGCAAAATCTCCGAATTTATTGCGGTTAGCTAGCTAGAGATTGTTCTACAAGTATTCTACTTAGTATAGTTGTGATGACATATTACACAAGTATTACAGGACTGTTATTAATACGAGTAGGCATATAATTAAAAATCGATCGAAGTGCCATAGAATGTCTCAAACAAGAAAATATCAAAACATCTTCTAATCTAGATATTATTAAGTAGCTACTAGTTAGGTACTAAAGTTATTCAGCACTATATTTCTACTAAAGTTATTCAGTAGACCTATGAACAGAAAACCAGTGGTGGATTTATCAGCAGGCTGAGTAGGCTGGAACCTAGGGCGGCAGATTTTAGGAGCGGCAAATTTATGATTGTGAACTAGAGTATCGAATTGCAGAGGTCAGTAGGGGCGGCAAAATTTGAACAGCCTACTGGCGGCAAATGTGTAAATCCGCCACTGAGCAAAACTGTGAGTAAGCTCGTGACTAAGCCGAAATCAACTCTTTCAATGTTAATGGGCTTCCGCGGCCGAGAATTAAGGGTAGTGCCAGACGAATAGATCGATAGGCTCGCATTTATCACCTCTGATGCCGGACAGCGACGTCTGCTCCATATACGCTCGTTTTGCATAACTTTCCGATTGGTTGACTTCTTTGCTTTGTTGAAGTTATGGAAAATTGATGCCAAACGTTAACTTTACGGCAACACGAATCATAAAATAAAGAAACTTGAAACTAACACCGCGGGGTACCTACCTACTAAAATATAGTCCGTATAATTCTGTAATTAAACTAACATGAGCAAATGTAGCAAAATGAATTAAACTGCATTACCAATTAATGTACTTAATTGGATTGGATGGTAGTTATGAGCTCGATATAGATTGGTAGTAGTTTCGGTTTTTATGGATAAACGAACTGCCGCGTAACCTTGAGTAAACGAGTACGTAAATGTAGCAGCACGGCTATCACTAAGACGGCGGGCGAGCTCTGTCGATTTTCTCGTACTATACCTCTCTTTCTAAGTTTTCTAATATGAGAGACGGATAGTGCGAGAAAAATCGAGAGAGCTCGCGTGCCGTCTTGTGATAGCCGTGCAGGCTTGCCTGCGAATAGGAGGTATATTCTTGTGCGTCGCTTCGAGTCGCAATTGCATTTGAATATTGCGTTTTGCGCGCTCTCTTCTACGCCCTCGCGCGTCCATAACGAGAGGGCGAAGCAAATTGAAATGTGGAAAACACACCCCAAAAAGTAAAAAGGATTAATCGAAGCCTGGCTAAAGACTGAAACACAAAACGGAAGAGCACATCAAGAACTCGCCCGATCACTATAGATAGATAGATACCTAATCCGCTTTTAAGCCTCACCGTAACCATTCCCTAACTCGCATAACTTTAAACGATAGGTATCGATATTTATCGGTTCTTTATATGAAAACAGACAACGCGTCCAAACTGCCCGCATACTCTTCTTTATCAAGCCAAGGGAAGGGCCCGTGCCCGTGACTCATTCCGAGAATATAAAACAAGAATAAGCACGCGCATCGCATTAGCCTGCTAAGTATTCCAAATATTTTTGGCGCACGGGACAAACATTCTTGTATTTTATTGTATGGAATTTCGAGTAAGGTTTGTTAGCATACTAATTACAATGCAGCCCGTTTGCGGGCCGGCAGCGATTTGGATAACGGTGAAAAAACCCTTTGTCACAACAATATAAACGCCAGGTTTCATTTCCGATGACTAATAAAAGACGGTCACCTCAATAAAATTGTCGTTATTCCAAATCCCAGTTTTCTCAGTTATACTTCCACGACTGACTAAAGTAGATACCTTGAATCTTTGTTGCAAAACTTAGCTGTATTTGCTTACTTAGGTGTTTCAGGAGAGTACTTTCATCCAATTGTATATATTTAGTACGTTTTGCAACTGTAGGTTTGTGTACTCACTGGTCAATATAATAGAAGGTAAGTAAGCGGAGATATACCGACGACGTCGACACTCCATTGCGATTGCCACAATTGAATAGTAATGAGCAGAAACAGCTATACACAGTGCTTCCTTCATTTTATTAACTACAGGGCAGGCATCGACGTTATTCGCAGTTCGCACATTCACGCCAGAGCCCGCCGTGCGTAAGTACACTCCGTCGCCTTACACTAAACAGCTAAATGTGTCCGTTAGATTCAAAAGTGAAATTAAAAAGTGTAACTTATGTAGAGTCGCAGGAGAGCGCTCTCTCGCATACGTACACATGTGTGGTGATTCACTACTGAAAAAAAAACATACCGAGGGACGGCGGAGAACGCGAGTGACGCAGTGTCTGCAAGTCATTGATCCCGCCTCGCTCCCGGAGTGTCGACGCGCGCCATGGCCGAGCCCGCGCCGCTGCTCCCGCCGCTCGCGCTGGCGGCCGGCCTCGCGTGCGCCGCCGGCGCCGCCGGCCTCGCCAACTGCGCCCTCCTCTCCGCACTCCTCGCTCGCTCAATAAACGGTACATTGCATATCCCTTAAAACACGATAAATGTATTAGGTACTTATTAACCCAAATAAAACATCACCTCTTTTTTTTAGGTCTCTCCGCAATAATAATACAGTTAATTGTCGCGGACCTCCTTCTTCTCGTAACCACCATTGGACCAGAAATATGGTCCTACAATTACCGGTCATGGACTTTCGGGAACGGCGGCTGTGTTGTGTACCAGGGATTGAACGTGTTTACGTCGACGGCGTCCTTGTATTTGGTTACTACAATAGCGTTACATGCTATCGCTACAGTAAATCTGGAAGTAAAGGCGGCGAGGTGGAAAGCGAAGAGAAGCACTCAAGAGGAAGATGAAGAAATAAGATCCTCTCGACACAGTCTAGTGGCAGCCAGTAGCGACACCTCGACGCCTCCACGCACGATGAATGTCGACTACCGCCGACTTACCGACACCAAGATATTAGTTACCCGACCAACCATCTTTGTTTGGATTCTCTCTGCATCCCTAAGCGTGCCTGAGTTCACCCTGGCGACAACAGTTCATTTAGATAATGACACGTTCGTGTGCACTTTAGTCGATTCGAATCACAGATTCTACATGCATTCATTGATTGCATTGTTCAATCTGTTTCTACCCATTTTCATTATGAGCCTGGCGTTTGCATTAATTGTTGTGCGACTTAAGGCGCGAAGAACACTTTGTGAAATTAGTGAAGATGTGGTGGCCGCGTTAAAATTATCTCTGTGTTTAATCGTAGTGTATGTAGTGTTGTGTACGCCTCGGTCGTTTGTGAACGCTTACTCGGTATATTCTGCAACAGAGGACGGATACGATTCGGAATCTCTGATAGAGACAATAAAGCACTCTCTTCCTAGTGATATGATGATAGCTCTAAATCTAGGATTCAGTGGAATTTACTTAGTTGCGACACTATTGCGTCCTATCCTGTGCATAATGATGTTACCGTGTATAAGAAAAAAGTTTACGTTCAGATGTCGAACGAACGATGAAGAATGTGTTTAAAATGTTTCATTAGTCTATAAGACTGATTTACGCTTTTGCCCTGAGTAAATCGCGATATTTTCATATCATAAATCAGCTAGTCTTGTAAATATGAAGAGGTAAAACCAAATAAAGACTGACAATTGGTTATTATATCATAGTAATAAAATTCGCAAAGCCAATCCTTATTATAAGTTAAGATAAATCTATAGGCATACTGTTGTGAGGGTACGGGAAATGCAAAATGCAAACAACACCGGCGGAGGTTTGTGACTCGCCTTGATAACGCATTCCTTCGCCAAAGTAAACAACTTTGTTTTAGCTATAGTTACGAGTACCAAAGCCCCAACGCGTCGTACGTAATTGCGCGTGGGCCAGAGATTTCACGGCCATATTTTACGAGTAGAGCAACTACCTTAGATTCGCAGGTTTAGTAAGATTACGTTTCGGCCGCGTGCGTTTACGCACACGCAGACACGCATAAGCGCGCTTTTGTCAAAATGTACATTATGTAAATCCTAAATTACGCCTGTGCGTAAACGCAGCCTTTGTGTATTGTGTAGGTAGGTACTACTATGCACTAATTCTGGTGACAGGAAGTAAAAAAATTTTTTTGACTGATACATGGACCAAAATATAAAGCATATTAAGAGGTAGGGCAAACCTTGGCGAATCGGTGATATGAAGTAATTCGGTGATAGTTACTTATGGCCTAATAGCGGAATTACTCGATATGTTTACGGCTTGTAATAATCTCCAGTAGGTGGCGTAACTGTCATTCAACATGCCAACGTGCAGCAAGTATCCGAACGCATCCGTCAAAAATAAGAAAAAAAATATGTATAACAAATCAATAAGTTTAAGTGTAACATATAACGATTTTAGTTGATCGGTGCAGTGTAAAAAAAAATTAAGAAAAACGAATGAAAATATGGCAAAAACTAAAGAAAAACCCTTTAGGGTAATAGTTTTTAAACACATCAATTATTTTTAGAATTGTAAACGTAACAATTTTCTATTTTTTTAACCCTGCACCAAGCACATGTCACATATTAACCTGAATATCGCCGAATTATCTACTTTTTCATGTGTCAAAAATTTTTTATTAAATTAATTTGGTACATCATACATATAATCAGAAGTTCAGAAATGGTAGACAAATTCATGAAATACATATATATATATTTTATTTATTAAAATTGAATACAAGATTATAATTAACATTAACTAAGATAAATTAAAACTAAGTTAAATCTAAAAAAAAAAATTCATGAAATAATTGAATTGATAGTTAATATTGTATTGTCAAAAAACCTAACTATCACCGATTAGCCAAGGTTTGCCCTATTACCTGCTTACTTATCTATATATCTTCCTAATTGTAAGGTCAGACTGAACAAGGTGCAATTGGCATCAATTTCTCAGACACTACAGGGATATATTATACCGATCTCAATTCTGCTTCTGCGCTCTTGCTCTTCAACCTCGCGGCCTAATCCTAAAGTCTCGTTTCTGGACAGTCACTTCTGCAAATACTAGATACTCTACGCTACCTAATTCTGGGGATTAGATTGGTAACCGGAATCCTTAAGGATAAAATTAAAATGGAAGTCTAAACGTATACCTACTTATATATAAATTAGAAACTTAAGTTTTATTCCAAACTAATAGGGCACACTATACTGCGTGTATTTTTAATATTACCTCAAATTGTAACCAGAAGTAGATGTTAGGGCTATGAACATATATATTGCAAGAAATTTCTCTTAACTATACCAACTTTTTTGTCCATATAAAATAATTCAGCACGCAATGGATCACTACTTTGTCTTACTGACGCAACGTCACAACAGTCACAAGTGACCCGCTTCTTCCATGAGTCAAATGTGTGTACGCAATACATTGGTGCTCGATAAATTTTCAAAAATTAAGTACGCTTCGGTAGTTAAGATTAAATTAAAATTTTCTTGCAATATCGGTTCACAGCCCTAACACCTACCTCTGGTTACAATTTGAGGTAGTATTAAAAATACACGCAGTATGTATGTGGATACCTCGTGGAAATATTACCTAATATGCGAAAATTTAGAAACTGGGAACTCCGTACCACAAATAGATACAAGCCAATTTTCAACCACATAGGTATGACGTAGTAACTAGTGTAACTGCCATATAATATTTTTTACAGTAGGTACACATGGTGTTACTTTCCCGCACGAGTGCGGAACTGAGCACTTTCCGTGCAAATGTTGAAACTTTAAAGAGCCATATGTACGTAAAACGTACGATACACGTGCGAATAGGTAATTCGCAACTCGTGTCGATTTAAAACACCCTTCGGTCGTGTTTTAATTTATCGCCACTCGTTGTAAATTTACTATTTTCTGCACTTGTATCGTAAATAACTATTTTGTTAGCGAGTTAGTTTAGAAAATATTCGGAAGATTGTTTTTTGTGGCGCTACCTAATTATGTATTAAATAAAAATACGGGGCACTCTATCTACAATAAATATTTAATTTTGAAGGACGTGCAAGTAATTTTTCATTAGGTAATACCTATCTACGTATTTACATCGTGCATCGCATCATTTAGATAGGCGTTTGAAAATTACTGTACTTAGTCGATGTGTACGCCTTAATATCTACAGTTGGGTTAGTTAAACTAATACCAATAAACCCAATTACTTAGGTCGCTTACATGAATGTGTAGAATGTCTCGCTCGTCACAACAGACCATACAGTGTGGGTTTATACACGATATTACATTTACTTAATACAGGTTATTTGTTTTATTTTGACCACATTGATGACCTTTTTAAGGGTTAAGGAAACAGATTCAGAATACTTAAATTTTTGTATGTTTTTTTTCGCAATTATGTTGGTTATGTCGAAAATACCATAGTCACTTACGTTTACTAATTACAGACGAATTGATATTGTCCTACTGTATCCAATTATTTCTTAAAAGTAGGACTCCTACTTTTAAGAAATAATTGGATACAGAAATTATGCTATCCCATGAGTAGATAAGTATTACTTTTATTCCTACTGATATTGTAGGTAATGTAGTATAGGTACTTCATCATATCAGCCGAAAGACGTCCACTGCTGGACATAGGCCTCCCCTAAAGAGTGCCAAATTGACCGGCTCTGCGCCACCCGCGCATCCAGCGGACTCCCGCGACCTTTACCACAGGTCATCAGTCCACCTTGTGGGGGGCCTACCCACGCCGCGCCTTCCGGTACGTGGTCGCCACTAGAGAACGTTTTCGCCCCAACGGTCATCGGTTCTACGTGCAATGTGCCTTGCCCACTGCCACTTAAGTTAGGTACTTACCTGCATGATATAGGTATACTATAAGGCCGCGGTATGCAAGCCAGCGGATGAGCGGACAGCGGGGCAACGAGCGGCAGTTCATACCCACATTTAATCGAGATCAATCTACATAGTATGAATGAACTATGGACCCGGCGGGCTTGTCGGCCGGCTGCCCACTGAGATTCCAACCGAAACCGCGGCCTTAGCGTGAGTATCCATCCACCCTTTCGAGGTTGCGAGGTGGTGAGCGAGAAAAATAAGTTACCAATAGCATTGCAGCATTACGGCTAACACAATCGGCGCGCGAGCTTTTCTCGCACTAGGTATACCTCTCTTTCTAAGTTTTCTAATAAGAGAGAGACGGATAGTGATAGAAAAATCGAGAGAGCTCGCGCGCCGTCTTGTGATAGCCGTGCAGGCTTGTCAGCTCGTCACATAGGTACAGATTGAATTCGGTGAACGAATACGGTCGCCCAATTCAGCTGGGTTGATTCCGAACGCAGCTGCCTACTACTTACAAAATCAATGACTGTACCACAGACGGACGGATAAAAACTAGGTGCATTTAAATTTTGTGCGTGTCGCCGAAGCGCCGAACATGTCTAAAGAAGGCCTCAACTCAACGGTAGAGTCACAGCATGGAAATGTCACTAAAAGCTCTGTAAAAGTTCACTATTTTTATAGGGCGCCATGATTGTCAAACGCAACGCCATCTAACGGACCTGCTTTTTTGACAGCACAACTTTTTCCTAACTATTTTATTTTTTCAACTAAGTATTATAAGTTTTTCTTTACTATCTTGGCTAGAGGCAGAAGCAATAGGTACATTTTCTCAACATTTGACCACACATGGTACATTTTCTCTACCAATGTATTAGGCCTTCTACTCTAAGTGTCCAATGGCACTACATGTATACACCTATGCCATTAGTGTTATTACAAATATGTTCCGAAGCGAAAATTCTTGCGGAAAATCTTATCTAATACAAATAATAACTACATTATATATAAATTATGTTGCCAAGGTAATTTAATAAGGCATAAGTTAATAATAGGTACAACATGATTTTTGGGACAGAAAGTAGGTAGGTACCTATGCTACGGCTCTCCGGAACCTATTGCCGTAAAGTAAAGTGTGAGTCCAGTAATAGTATTACAGGAATCACACTTCATCAAAATCAGCTATTCAAGTGTGAAACGGTGACAGACAGACAGAGCTACTTTCGCATTTAGGTATATTATGAATGTCTGGAGCTACCGCAAGACAGCAAATATAACCGTACCTACCCCATTAGAAGGCCGCGTCGCATCGCCGTCATAAGCTTTCCGCAGCACTTCCGAGCACGTACCAGCCACATGCTCTTCCGGGATCGTTAACATAAAACACCGTACGTACCAGTTATTTGTGAATCTTATCAGCCATTGTTACCAATTAAAGAAATGGTGTAAAAATATGACTACGCTATTCACCACCTGTCTCGTCTCACATCAACACTCGCTCCTCGCTCGTCCCTACAAGTCAAATGTAAACTAGCCTGTCGGAGAAGATTCGAGTTTGTGGTAAGCGTTGTGAACATTAACGGAACGCGCTAATGCGCCTCACTCTCACTTAACGCTTTCTTTAACATTTTTAGTTGGCGTTGTAAAGAAGATGAATTAGTTTATAAGAGGCTATCTCATTTTCCCGTAGGTAGAGGTCTAGTTTCGTTAGGCGTGACGCATGGGGTAAGGCGCATGAGCGCGTAGCGAGTAACAGCCCTGTCATTTACACTTAGGTACTTGTCAATTTACTTTCCTGTACATTACTGGCAATCAGGGATCGGAACCGGTTTTTAAAAAAAATCCCCGAAGTAGTCTAAGATGATGAATTATTTTAGGCTCTTAATTTAGGACTATCGTGTCTTTAGGTAAGTAACATATTCGTGTTATTAGACTGCCTGATCAAAAATGATATCATAACCAAAGAACGAAATAATACCGGTTTAATTTGTATGGAGACAATACCGGTATCCGATCCCTGCTGGCAATTTAAATTTTCTTAAAATATTTATGAAGTCGGAATTTTAGTCCAGAATAGGGGGGCTGCTCTTCATACTTAGTACATTGAAGGTTCGGATTTTGGGAATTTAATTTAGCAGTTAATTTACAATTACATAATTATGATTTGTAATACATGCAAACAATTGCTAATGGTACAGTCAGCATCATAAATATGTATACACCCATCGACCTTATTTCTAAGTAATAAGGTCATAGAATGTATACATGTTTATAATGCTGACTATACATATTATTATAAGTTTTAATAAATGCCCGCGTGCCGGTAACACACTGTATATTGTGGGTGAGGGGTGAGGTGAAGGTTAAAACAAGTTACTCAATAGCGGGGCCGGTCCGCCATTTCCGCCAAGACACGGTAACTGTTAGATTAGAGGCCTCCATTTGACTTTAAAGTATATATCCTCATATGGCGCTCTTGGCGTAATTTTAGCCTGTACCAAACTGTGGATATTTAGTGCCCCTATGCATCGTATTATGAACAGAAAGGAATATATTTCTCGTATGTGGGCGGTATATGACCCACATGGTGCCCAGTGACAATTTCAAATGATAGTTTCATAAACTAACCTCTCATAATAACAGGTAGGTATCCACTTTCCATAATAATACACAACAATTTGAATTGAAGTTTTCTGAATGTCCAATTTCGTCAACAAATATAGCGGCACGGTTCCTGAAATTACCAGACATAATTTTATTTTTATTTTTTATTAATGAAAATAAGTAACTATCCTTGCATTGGATTGCCGTGATTCGTTAGACCTAGCTTAGTTAAGCTACATTTTTTTCCGATTTCGAAAAAGGAGGAGGTTCCACTGTATGTTTTTTTTAGGGTTCCTTACCCAAAGAGTAAAAAAGTAAACACAACTTTTTAAAAAACGAGCTTATTTTAATGCGCTAAAACTCAAACTCAAACTCAAACTCAAAATGATCTTTATTCAAGTAGGCCTAGTAACAAGCACTTTCAAATCGTCAGTTAATTTTTTAGAGTAATTTTTAAACATAAAGAATAAAATATATATGATAAAAAATTGTAAAAAGAATAAAATAAACTTTTCCTTTAAAACTTTTACTATCAACTTATAACGTCATAACACATTTTAGATGATATAAAAGCTTGTCGCAAGATTTGCATGAGTATATACGAGTACCTACATGTTTTTTAAAGTTTTTTTTTTTACTTTTAATTTATATTTTACTTTTTAGTCATCGCTTGACAGGTTTCTCAGTATATTGTCCGCCATATTGGATTTAGAGTAACGTCACTTTATTTTTCGAGTTATTCTCAGCAAGCCCTTTCATTTGATACCCATATTGTAGGAGTGCATTAAAAATAACTAGCCCGCCATCTTGTGTGTTCCGCCATGTTGGATTTTTTTGCCGACATTACTTTTTTTTGCGCACTCATCAACGCTCATTAAGAGGATTGTAACGAGCCCAAACACGACGGGTTTATCCTGTGTAATTAAGGAGTTCCTACGGCCACCTTCCGTCTCCATCATCAGACCAGGTTTATGGTACCATATTATTGCATTGTCATCCGACTTACATAATTGTACAAAACTTCAACTTGATTGGACTCCGGGAAGTTGGTCAAATTTAACCTGCAAGATTTAATTACATAGTTAGTTACACATACGTACAGGTCGACCTAATAAAAGCGTGTTAAAAACGGGACCCTATTATAATCTATTTCAGATTGGAAGAGGTCGGTTTTTGTCAGCATAGGGTAACATTACATTTGATTGACATGGTTATTTGCGTATGGAATTTTGTCATTGATTTTTAAATTGTGGACATATTATTTTCTTAATTGTATTTTCAATGAATTATTATTATTGTTTAGTTTTTATATATTTGACATTATTATTTTATATTATTATATTCAAACACAATGTTTATTGTTATGGAATAAATGATTAATGACTAAGATGTCATCTCAGTACAGTTTATGTCTTCTTTGACGTTTGATAACATAAATACAGTAGTTTATGTTATCAAACGTCAAAGATGACATAAACTGTACTGAGATGACATCTGTCACCGAACTCTTCCAATCTGAAAAATAGATAATACTAAGACTTCGCAGTCCGTCCGTCTGTCACCAGGCTGTATCTCATAAACCGTGATAGTTAAGACTGCTGAAATTTTCAGATGAGGTATTTCTGTTGCCGCTATAACAACAAATATTAAAAAACCGGCCAAGTGCGTGTCGGACTGGGGCTCCTATACAACAGACGTGATTTTTTATAGATAATTCGTGCGCGAGTCCGACTCGCACTTGGCCGGTTTTTATGTATGTTCACCGATTTCTCTGTTAATTGTGGACCGATTTTCAAAATTCTTTTTTTATTCTAAAGAGTAACTATACTTACTCCTAGGTGGTCCCGTTGTCACCAAGTCAGGGTCTGATGATTTCCACATTTCCTTGCCAATTTACCACATGACCTGCATTCAGAGAGCAAATGCGTCGATTGTTAGTATTATTACAGAAAAAACCCAAGTCGCTATTCGTCGGGTGACAAGCAAAAGTCACTAAATGCAGAAAAATAATTTAAGAAATAGCAACTGTGTGGGAGTAGTAATAAGGTTGAGTTTTCCTTTACCTCTTACGTGTAATTAGTGACTTTTGCTTGTCACCCGAGACGATATGTGGGCTGATAATATTTGAGGAGTTCCGTCAATTCCTTAAGGATCTCAGAATTGACAGTTCATTAGTTACTACTTCAACTGAATCATGTATGAATCTTTGACGTAGTTTACATCTTTGAGGTGTTCCATAAGTCATCATCAGTTCCACTTCACCAAAATTGCGATTTCCGAGGGTAAATAAAGGAGTTATAACAGAAAATACCGAAATCACTACACGCGTACCTATAGAAGGTGAGGGTTGCCCTCTATTTCCCTGGGATCCCATAAGAATCCCAGGTAAGTTTAAGTTAGCCCAAAAAAAAAACCTTAGGTATCTTAATAGGGTTAACTTAATTTCATCGTAATCGATTAAAAACGAACACGATTCAAGTTTTAACTTTAACAACGTTATATGAAAATTATGATTTTTTCGTAATATTTAAAAAAATTGTCACAATAAACTATACGTTTCACTGAAATCAAAACTATCGAGGACTGTTATATTTTCCTCATAGTCGGTGTGAAAAATTGTATGCGTCACTCAGGAGCTAAATTATTTTCATCATGGGCGTTAAACGCTTGAATCCTTCGTTACGCCATGTTACGCTCTGCACGGCTATCACAAGACGGCGCGCGAGCTCTCTCGATTTTTCTCGCACTATACCTCTCTTTCTAAGTTTTCTAATAAGAGAGAGACGGATAGTGCGAGAAAAATCGAGAGAGCTCGCGCGCCGTCTTGTGATAGCCGTGCAGGATTCTAACTTAGAATCCTTCGCTTCACTCTGGATTTAATGTACCGCCCTCGCCGTAACTACATTTTGCTGCCTTGAGACACAAATAACTATTCCGGTCCTTGCGTTAAACAGAGGGGCTACCGCGAAACGAAAACGAACTTCGTTCGAGTGATGAGACGAGAGATGTCGCTCGAACTAGCAAGTGCGACAGAGACGGAGATACGCGAAACGAAATTCGTTTTCGTTCGTGTATCTCCGTCTCTGTCGCTCGAACTAGCAAGTGCGACAGAGACGGAGATACACGAACGAAAACGAATTTCGTTTCGCGGTAGGCCCTCTGAGGGCCTACCGCGGATCGTTTCGCGGTCGGTAGGCCCTCAGTGTATTTTGGGCCATAGAGCATCTAGTTTTCGACGATTTATTATCGGTGTCATTGTATTTGAGTTAATGCCTATATTAATGGCAGATAACAAAACCGGTGAAGAATTTTTTATTTTATTAAAAAGACTTATCTACGAGTAAAGGTCTCCTCCATATCCTTCCATGTCTCTATCGTTTGCCTTTGTTATCCAATCCTTACAGCCGCTCTATCTTACTCGTCTGTCCACCTTTAGTTTGGTCTTCCCCTACATCCCATGAATGAAGTCAAGCTATTGCATGAAAATTTGTACTTTTCATAAAATACTTCTGAAGGTCCATGACCGTGCTTCGCGCATGCGCCGAAAGCTAGACGTTACAGGTAATCGATTGGCCCTGGTTTGTCAGTACCTAATGTTTCCCTTGAGCACTTTTTGATACGATCATGACCAACCAATTTGAGTATAGGAGTTGCATTCTATTTTCAAGTTGTGGGATAGGGAGTTCACGAATGGTTGCGCAGTTAAGGGCTTTTTGAAAACTGCATAATGGCAAGCAACATTTGCTGCATGAATTCAATGCTTCGTAATCAAATTCTAACATTACTGCCCCGCAAACGCACACTGCAAAATAGAGATAGAATCATTTAGACAAACAATATCTTTAGGGGTAAATAGGTGGCGGTTTATTTCATTGTTGATTCTAAAACTAAAAAGTGTATTTAATACAAAAGTTTATTGGTGAAAACATGAAAAATATAATAGATTAATGGCTGATAAAATGCAGCAGAAATGTTACAATTATATGTCCATCACAAGACTATTTTGCTAATAAATGCTGAAAAATTCAGAATGCTAATTATTAATCAGTGATGGGCACAACAAATTGGTTAATGTCAACAACAAATGGTTTTCCTTTGGTAATAATTAAAACTTTAGAGGACATCACAAAATCACATAAGACACTAACAAGTTTTTTGTGCCCTTACTCAATACAGCCATTACAGTTTGTGGATTGATAATGAAATCTAAGTTTACTGGGTCAGGCGCACTTTAACAATAATATGCTTTTAAAATAACATTCACCATCAAACTCCATTTCACTGCGGACAAGCGGCGAAAGGAATGTTTCATTGGGGGCCGACCAGGCTGTAAGTTTTATTAATATGAAAGGAAAACACTTTTAACTTAAGAAACCGTAATTTTAATAACTTAAGTTATAAATATTTATATTCATCAGGTCAGCTCGATATCTGTAATCCAGTGTAAATACAGAAATACAAAACCGTCAAAGATGACACATAACATTTAGACGGAACGTGAAGTCCGCTGCGAACGACATTTAACATTTTTTTACAAGCGACGGCTCGCGGCGTGGCGGAGAGTCCGCCCCGCGCGGCGTTCTCGAATGTTACTCGTTTTCTTATAAAACACCGATGAGAACATGGATGCGGAGCGCGCCGGCACACGCTAGTTGTCGCCGCCCTCGGCCGGCTCGTCGCCGTCGCCCTGCGTGTCCGACGTCCACAGCGTCAGGTTGTCTCGCAGCAGCTGCATGATCAGCGTCGAGTCCTTGTACGAGTCTTCGTTCAGCGTGTCCAGTTCCGCGATCGCGTCGTCGAACGCCTGCAACGCAAACCGCTCGTTACCAAATGTCCGCGTGTCCACGCCCGCGCACTGGGCGCTTCGATAATTGCACATCATAAATAAAACAAAAACACCGTTACTGGCTGGATCGAGGATTAAGAGGTTAATTGCCATTAACATAACATGTCCATGCTAAAATATCGTTAGTTACTGTCATTGTATGGATACTATTATTACAAATGAATTTTTGAAAAAATCCATGCAGACATTTTTCTCGCGTCTCTTTGTTAGTTAAGTTATTGAAACGGACGTGTTCACACCGCAAACCAATGTGTTCAGTTAAGAACCTGTTTAGCTAAGTGGCACGCTCGCGCAGGGGAGTTGATAATCTCGTAATAAAAGACGGAAAAGTTGAGCGCGAGACCGAGCCGGATGGGGTGGGTCGGTTGCATTTTGGCTTTCGCAATGTCGAACGCTTCCTGGTAGGCCTTCTGCGAGTCCTCCACGACAGCTGGGGACAAGCGAGCACGTTATTACCCGACACCTCTACTCGTGCCAGCCAGCACAGTGCCTATGCTTAAACTGACACTAATAATGACCTGTTTGGCGAGCTGACACGCTTTGTCTGGTGAATTTAATATCTCATAATAGAAGACGGAGAAATTTAACGCCAGCCCCAGTCTAATTGGGTGTGTGGGCTGCATTTTCGCCTTGCTGATCTCGAAAGCATCCTGGTATGCTTTCTGTGAGTCCTCTACAACAGCTGTAATATAAATTTAAGTTACTAAAGAAATATTTAAGGAAAGGCTTTTTGAGTTGTATTGTTAATTGAAGATACTGTCAAAGGCCAAAATATCTAAAATTAAAAAGTAAACTTCATAGAAATTGATTTAAATTGCAAGACCAATTGACATTATTAAAAAAAAAACTAAATCTTACAATTTCTGGTTTCTCCTGTGGCCACTTCTGCGAGGTACCTGTAGTAATCTCCCTTCATTTTAAGGTAAAATACTTTACTTTCTGGATTACTAGCTTTAGGAATAAGGTGCTTGTCAAGTAAACCCTGTAAAAAAACAAATGATTGATACATTATTTTAAATATTGCATCAAATAAATTACAACAACTCAAAGATGCCAATTCCGAGATTCATCTAATTTAAACCATTGATTATGTTATGTTACCAATAAGGCTTTGCTTCAAATCGGCCAACACCAAAGTATTTTTTCCAATTTCGAAATAATCAGATATTGTCATAATTGTAATATTAATTGATTATTAAAGTGATAAAATAGTAAGAATGCGCATAGTATGGAGGCAGGGCAACGAACGAGCTCGGGCTCGGAGCGCGCGCAGTGACGCGGCGCACTACGTCACCCCACCCCCGGCTCGCGCCGCACCGCGCCCTGCTGTAACGCCCATTATCCGCCGAAACGTACCGATCGCGGAAGAAATGACCACGACAACTTGTCGCTTGCATCACCCCTCGAATTGGCGACGCGCATGACGTCACCCGCGTAGGTGACGACTCGAGCTAATCCTGCACGATTTCGCAACAAATTCCGTAACTGCCGCTAATTGGCAGATATGATAAAATTCTCGGAATTGAGATCTCGGAGCTAATGAAACCGGCAAATGGAACCGTCTAGAATTCTTACCAATACGTCGTAGCAAATTTCTCTGAGCTCCTTTTCTACTTTAACCCTATATTCTTTAGCCATCTGTTGTTTTCTTTCCGATCCCTCGGTTTTCTGTTCAATGGAGGAGATGACGCGCCACGAGGACCGCCGGGCGCCCACCACGTTCTTGTAGGCGACGGAGAGGAGGTTCCGCTCCTCGTTGCTGAGCTCGACGCCGGTCTCCGTCACCTCCTTCATCGCGGCCGCCATGTCGTCATATCGTTCCGCCTGCTCCGCGAGCTTGGCGCGCTGCACCAGTTCCTCCTTGTCGACGGACATCGTGGACGATCAAAGAGGATTATTTCACTGATGCCCCTGCAATCAAGTTACGAGTCTAGTTCAACTACCTAAGTATACTACGATCACAATTCGCGAAAAAGATTGATCGTTCAGAAAGACTAATCGTTAGGCGTCACTTTCACCGAAGTGAATCGCAGATAGGGTATTTGTCATCATCGATTGTGGAAGCACCTTGTATAGAGGCCCCGAGCGCACTGGCGCAGTGTGAAAAGTCAGAAGCTCAAAGAGCACCCCTCACGCCAAACGCGACATCGACGCGGCGTCCGCTCGGTCCGACAGCATCTCACTGACTCGAGGCCGGAGTCTCGCACCGCGCCGCGCCGCCGCTCGCTACACTGCGCCACCGGTATTGATCCGCCGACGCGGGATAAACACTCCAGACGAAATACGACTAGCGCGACGATTGCACACGCCCCCCGCCCCCCGCCTGCACCGCGCCCGGCGGCCCGGCGGCGCCTGCCTACCGACCTACCTCCTTCCCTTGCTCTAGGTACCTTTCTACCCCTCTATGTATCAGGTATTTCCACCCAACTCGTGTTGCTAGGCTATATTGCACTAACATCGTCGGGATACTCGGGATACATTACATTTCATACTAATAAAATAATTATTGATTACCATATGCGAGGAGTCATATACATAATGCTACAGGCATTTCAACATTTGTCTTAACGCTATACTGACTTTAATGCACATTTTATTGGTTACATAGTATAGTATACATTATGACATTTCATATTTAATTTAGACTAGGTATATGACCACATGATGGTAACATATATGCACATATTTAAATTACTGTTTTACAGGGGTCTAACGTGAACAAAGCGCGAAAGTTTAAAGTGTTGTAACATATATGCAATTATACAATCCATTAAATAGGTTTTGAATACCTCAACACTACCCCTTGTGCAATCAAAATTTATTTTAATTTATGTCACTGCAATGTGTGATATAAAAACCATATCCTTCTTTTTTTTTAACCCTAAACTTCAAAAATAAAAAAAATGTGCGTTCAAGTCTCGTTTGCGCTATAGAGCGCAAAAAAATCGTTCAAGAAAATATGCAAAAAGGTGACTAAAAAATGTGGGCATTTTTAGATACTCTGTCAAATTAAGGGTACCTATGATCTAGGCTCTATTTAATGCAGAATTAAAAATAATAGCATAACAATATTTTTAGATTTTTTTTCCAATGCTTTTATAACAATATTATTTACAGTACACATGGTGTTATTTTCCCGCACGAGTGCGGAAATGAGTACTTTCCATGCATATGTTGAAACTTTAAAGAGCCATATATTATGTACTGGAAAACGTTGTACGATACACGTGCGAATAGGTAATTCGCAACTCGTGTCGATTTGAAACACTCCCTTTGGTTGTGTTTTAATTTATCACCACTCCTTGCGAATTTCCTATTTTCTGCACTTGTATCGTAAATAACTATTAAGGTGGTTAGATTTTTTTGACGTCATCTTATTCAAGTTTATAATGGAATGGAAAGCAAATTTATAGAAGTTTGTTACATAAGTTTCTTAATATCACGCCGTTAGCCTGCGAATGTCAAATGACGTTTTGTTTGGAAATCGAACCACCTTATGCAATAATGCTTATCACTGCGTAGTTCACAATCATTTTTCATTTACTTTGTTTGATTGTGCTTTAGACTAATTAAAGTGTAAACTGCAAATGTACCAAATTGAAGCATAATGTGCCACTCCCTAAATTATATACTAGTGGCTCTGTGAGCTGTAGAACTCGCTAGCCTGTCTGTTTTCAAAATAAATGTTTTTTTTTTGTGACTACAAAAAAAATCTATATAATTAACGAACCTGCTCACATAATTTCACGAGAATCGGTTGAGAAATGCGACCTGCAGTGGAGAACAGACGGAATGCTGGACAGACACCGGACATACAAACAATTATCGGCCCAACCTGAAGCATAGAACTTTTTTCGCTTCGCTCCCTGGTTTGATAATGTCAATTCCTTAATGATTGAAATGAAATCGGTTATTTTCAGCACTGCCACTGAAGTTCTTAATGCCTAGATAGCATAACTGTTTTGCTTGTATTAACAATTAGAGTTAAATCTATAGTTACTTCATTCCAGTTAGCAGTAAATAAGATATATATATATGTGTACAAACATTGTTAGGAGATAACATTCATTTCCTTCTTTGTTCATTAGTTGTAGAGGTGATCATAAAATAAAATAGAACTTTTGAACTCGGCAGTTCAGTTATTAAAACAAATTTGTTCCTTCTGAAGTTATGCTTCAATAGTTTTATGAGTGACTCATAGTGATGACATATAGTATATTTGCAATGTCACACAGAGTATTCTATTGAATCTGTTACCTATCTTGCTTTATCCTAGGTATAACTCCTTACTAGCTATATTGAAAATATCTCGACATTTACAAATGTAATGGAATCCACAATTAGGCAAACTAAACTGACACTGACAGGTGAAAATACAAATATCGCCATAGTTTGTCCAGTCTATGTGATACGATATTTTGCCTACAATTCAACAATTTTGTAGGCTTGTACCCTTGTAAAGTTTTGTGGGATACGGCCCTGTTCATATCGATATTATTAATGGCTTTCTCACATTACGTACCTTTGCGCCTAATTGTGGATTCCTCTGTAGAAGGTCCTCTCCAAAGGATTTTTCTGGGTGGTTGTCTTTTATAAGTATCCTCAGGACCTTATTCAAGTCTGAATATATAAATTGAAGTAAAAAATATAATGTAGAACATCAAGGTTCACTATAAAGTTATAGGCTAACAGAAGTCAATGAACTTTTACTATTGTTTAAATAAATATACAAATTCTCTATAAAGGAGTTCTGGTTCAAAATAGCATTATTTGCTTCGTGTGTCCCCGCCTCAATGTCACGCACGTGTCCATCTCGCTGAGGTGAACGCAAGCAAGGGCCGTGACACACCAACGCTCCATCGTAGGTACCTACCAAGCTCTGCCCAACAACCTCTACTAGTTACACAACGGAAATTCAGTCGCAATGAATCATTCAGAGAAAAAACGGCACACCGTTAATTCAAAATACATAACGTCTTTAAGATAGCTCTCAACAAATTCGGTGACTTTATACGTTATCGAATCGACATTGATAACGGCACGACTACGCACGGCGGAATTACGACGCACTAGTATGGGCACTGGTTAAGATTACGTCTTCGGATAGTTCAATACTCCTGTTGCCACATTTAATCGTAATCCAACACAAGTATTACTTAAATTTACTAAAATAAGTAACTTTCTACAAATCCGACCAATTCGCAATCTACTTGAAACTCCAAAAATATAATTAGACTTTAGAAGCATGTACATGGGCCAAATTTAAAGACTTACGGATTGTTTCAGCTCACTAATAAGTTTAACTTCTGACGCAGAAACGGTAGAATCGTAGTTAATATAAACTAATGGAAACACATAATTTTTAGTATATAATTTGGAATGATAGCCAACCGCGCCGCGAATCGTGTCGCCGGTTCAGGCAAAATGGCTGCAAGGGGCACTCCTTCTATGCGTCACAGTCACATTTATGGAGGTGTAAATTCCCAACATGGACACTTTTCGTAGTTTCAAAACACATAAAATGATTACCACTCAATATAAATTTGATGCACTTACTTGTTGGAAGGGAAAAAAGTAATAAAAACAGCAAATTGCTGCACAATATCAGTTTTTCTCTTGCGGCGAACGATACACTACACTGACGGCGGCGGGGCCAGAGGGGAAACAAAAAACGGAACAGGGTTCTCACAGAACGTCGGCCATCTTAAAATGTCTGAGGAGGAAGTTGTTAGCTTGCGCGGGAGTTTTAAATACGTAACGAACGATAAATGATTTTGTCCTTGATTACATTAATAATCAATGTAATACCTTCTTATAAAATTGTAATTAAACAATTAAGCTAAAAATACATTTCATAAGTGTAAAACATTTACCTATAGTTTGGTTTTCTAGTATTAAAAACATACATTGAATTTGCGTCGAGCCGCGTGAGTCAAAGTGTAACATTATTTTTGTTCATATTATTGTAAGGAAATAAATAATTATAAAGTAACTTGTGTTTTTACCATAATTAAGTCTACATCTATTTGTGATCTCATGGGACTGCCTTTACCATAGACAATTCAGCGTATGCTAGTCAAGATGTAGTCAAGCTTTAAGATAGAGCGAGAAAACCAATACAAATTGCCTCCCTATCTCGCTCTATCTCAATGCTTGAATCACGCAGCGGCGGCGGACTATCAGCGGCGCTACCACGAAACATGAAATTCGTATATCTGCATCCCTGTCACTCGAGTTGTGTAAGTGATAGAGATGGAGATACCCGAACTTCGAATTTCGAAGTTCGTGGTTATAGCTCAGGTGCTGAGGGCCTACCGCGAAATGAAATTCGTTTTCGTTCGTGTATCTTCGTCTCTGTCGCACTTGCTAGTTCGAGAGACAGAGACGGAGAACCACCTGGATGCGCCTTGGTATATTCGCAATGGCCCACATATAAAGTACTTATAACGCAAAACGCACTCGCACCTACCAACTTGCTATAAAGAAACGATAACGTTAGCGATAAGCGGCCTCGTTTATTCAGGTTAGTAGTAAAAACGCCGGTTTTAATTACCGGAAATAAAAGTGAGTAGTATTATCTATGAAATACGTCTTTGCTCTTGTCAGTGACAAGATATAAGGTGTCAGTGTCACTTGTCACTTGACTTACTTGACTTGACGTTGACTTCACTAACGTCAGGTAAATTGTTTATTACCACGTGCGTTTTCTGTCATTTTGAAGTGGATTTCTAAAACGTGGTTTTACAGAATACATTTGCTACAAAAGCTGTTGCATATACGAATATTTTAAAATAACAATATGCCGAAATCCAAAAGAGACAAAAAAGGTAAACATACTATGTATTTTGTGGTTATGTCTTACATATTATACTTTTTTGCTACGTTAAGCTGTTACAAATTATTTTTGAAATATTTCAGTATCCCTTACAAAAACAAACAAAAAAGGACTTCAACTGAAACAGAAAACTATAGAAGAAATAAGAAATTGCCTGACTAAATATGAACATATATTTCTGTTTACTGTGGACAACATGAGAAATGCGAAACTCAAAGATTTGCGTCATGAATGGAAAGACTCAAGATTTTTTTTCGGTAAAAACAAAGTGATGGCAATAGCTCTTGGAAGAACTAAAAGTGATGAAGTCGAGGATCAGCTAAATCTGGTAACACATAGTTTTTGAAGCAGTGAGCGTTCAAGTAAAAAATAATGCATGGTTACTAATTAAACGGGTAACTTTGATTAAATCTTTCTTGGTGGAACCTATCAAATTACAATTGACCTTCAGTGTGGCACTAAACACTTGATAATGAAATCTAATATCCTTGATATTAGATTTCATTATCATGATAGCATTAATATCCTTGATATTATTGTTACTACTGATTTCCTTATCCGCAAATTTCCATGATTATAGATTATCATAAAATGTATCCAGATTATCATCATCCTCCTAGCGTTATTCCCGGTTGTGCCCTAAAGGAGCCGCTTTGACACCTAATCCCAAGATTTGGCATAGGCACTAGTTTTAAGAAAAGCGCCTGCCATCTGGCCTTCCAACCCAGAGGGAAAACTATACCTTATTGGGTTTAGACAGCTAACTGTTCCGTGCATAAGTTTCGAAAAACTCATTGGTATGAGCTGGGATTCAAACCTATGACTGCCGCTTGTAAGCCGCATACTTGAACCACTAGGCTACTGTAGCTTATTATCCAGATAAAACTTGTAATCTTTATAATTTGGAAATCTGTAGAATGGGGAATGGATGAAAATTTTAGAAATGCCTGATTATTTTTTTGGTGATAGGAATAACCTTCCTTAGCACCAGAAAAAAGTTTCAGATTTTTCAGCTGCATCAATTTTTTTTTAAATATAAACAGTTTCCTCACTTACATTTTGGGTCAGTAACGGCACCTTATTACAAAAAAATTAATTAAATATGTGTGGTAAACTGACACTGGCAATGATATTGACACTTGCAGCAGCTATATTGGTCATTACCAGTGTCAGTTCACCACAGATATTTAAGATAGTTTTTTGTAATATGAAACAGATCTTAATTTATTTTTTTGTAATAAGATGCCGTTACTGACCCAAAACTTAAGTGAGGAAACTGTTTATATTTTTCAAAAATAATTGTTGCAGCTGAAAAATCTGAAATTATTTTCTGGTGCTAAGGAATGTTATTCCTATCACCAAAAAAATAATCAGGCATTTCTAAAATTTTCATCCATTCCCCATTGGGAATCTGTTTAAATAGTAATATGTATGTAGAATGAGAATCAAGGAGAGAGAACTAGATAGAGTCAAATGGAGAGTCACACTGACAGGTCTAACTCTTAAATATATGATTCTGACAAATTCCTCATGTTCCTAACTACGGGATACGTCAATCCTCAAGGATGGTTTTTCTTTAAAAGTATAATCATTTTTCGCATTTTCACAGCTATCAAAAAAAATAAAAGGCCAGTGTGGCTTGCTAATGACAAACAGAGATGTGGTAGATGTGTTGGAGTGGTTCAATGACTTCAGTGAGTCCGAGTATGCACGGTCGGGCTTTGTTGCCACCCAAGATGTGATTGTGCCACAGGGACCACTAGAAGATTTCTCTCACACCATAGAGCCACATCTAAGAAAACTAGGACTGCCTACCGCTCTTGAGAGAGGTGTTGTTACACTTATCAAGGAATATCAGGTAGGTAAATAGATTTATTGCCTTGAGTTCTTGTGTTTAGATTAGTTATGTAAAGAATAATATAAAAAACAAAGCTCACAGCAGAGTACCCCTGTTCTTGGGTGACATAATACCATTATTTGAAAAACATAGTTTAGACTTGTCTACACTGGATGCTACTCGGCCGCACGCCTCCCCCGAGCATGGCATGCGTTCGGGTGTAGACACGGCTGTTCACATTGTTTTCGGCCAAAGAGCCGACAACGCTCGGCTCGGGCGAGGCGTGCGGCCAGGCATTTGGACCTGAAAGGCGTGACTCGCCGAGGCACAATACACTGAGCGCACACGCTCGAGCGAGGCATGCGTCGGGTGTACAGGGTGTTTGGTCCATCGTTTGCCAAATTAAAACGGAAGGTAGATTGACTTATTTGCACTTCCGGCATCCAAAAAAATTTAGTGCCAACGGTTTTTGTTTAAATTTATTAATTAATTTCGGAAAATTCCAAGGGCTTACGCGTTTCAACTTAGTTAAAAAAAAAGAAGTCTTTCGGCTGATATGATGATGATGAAGGTGGTACGGCTCTTATCAAAGTCAAAATTATTTGCAAGTAACGTCTACTACGGCTACGGTATCCCCTGCCTGTCGTACACGGCGACTAAAAGGGGTCCTCGGGGTGGTACACGGTTGCAGTTGGGGGCTGCAATCGAAAAAAGCTAGGAACCACTGTGGCAGGACGCTAGGGCAGCACTGATGCGTTCCGTAGGAGATCCCAGAGCAATCTGAAATGCGTCGAGGAGGACCATCGGGGGGCTTTTAGTCAGTGCGAGTCCAACATAACCTCCGCGCTATCCCCGTGGCGCGGAGGTATCCATAACGAATTTTCCTCCCATAAAAAAAAAAGAGTTCGTAAGTGGGATTTTCTGCCCGCTACGCGAGGAGAAAATCTAACTTCCTGGTCAAGGCAAGACGTAAAAATTTTGACAAACCGCGGGCGGTAATTCGTAAAGCACCAGTGGGTCGATCACGTAACATTTCTTACGCGCGTTAGGTAGATTTAACTGTAATTTTTCCATATAAAAAGTGACATTTAGATCTACCTGACGCGCGTACAGTGCGTTACGTGATTGACCCCCTGATCGCATATTTATGGCACACAAACACCTCCGATCTGGGGCATTAACGAATTCACCGCCCTAGGTATGAAATGTACTATTAAAAGAGTTCTCTAGTCTATCCTCTTTCTAATGTGATGTGCAATAATGCCAAAAAACCAATTTGCCAATTTTGTGCGAATTTCTTGCATCTTGAAATTGTTTTGAGGGTCAATAAAAAAATAAGTAGACATTACTTGCAAATAATTTCGACTTTTATAGAGCCATACAACCTTACACATTACAAAAAAATTAGGCCATACATTGTTTCCATTATACTATTAAAAATATACACGTCGCTGTATCTAATAATTTGATTTATAGCTCTTGCAATTCACGATGCCTACCCACTACAAGATACACAATAATGTTCGATTTACCTTACGTAGTCAATTAAACGCCAGTCTGTACAGAGCACCTTATGTTTGTTATGTCAATGTCAATGCATAGGTGTATTGGAAACAGATCATCTGAAAACTCAAGTGCACTAACGGGCTGAGTGCATATATTGACCACGTTTTTCTTAATGATTTCGTTTTTTTTGCCGTAGATGTGTTCTGTTCCCCAGTGCATTACAAACATGGTAGTGTATTTAACTTTCACGTAGCATATCTGTATAACTGGGGCCTTATAAAGGGTTAAAAAAACCGTGGGCACTAATTTCTATTGGAGGCCAGAAGAGATAGCAAATGCCCCAACCTACCTGCCGTTTTAAATTGGCAAACAATGGACCAAAAACCCTGTATATGAACTTTAGAGACTTGGAGGCCTAAACTAAGAGTATAGTGTGAATAAACATAATGTATTAGTATTCCTTACACTAAAACTGGCCCCTGGTGGTAATACATAGTAGTTTCACCACTGAAAATTGCATGTGTCCCAACTTCCCAGAACCATCCACTAAGCCATTTTTAGGGTTCCGTACCCAACGGGTAAAAACGGGACCCTATTACCAAGACTTCGCTGTCCGTACGTCCGTCCGTCTGTCTGTTACCAGGCTGTATCTCAAGAACCGTGATAGCTAGAGAGTTGAAATTTTCACAGATTATGTATTTCTGTTGCTTTTGTTGGTTTTTCTTTCTAACATGTTGTATAATTCCACATCATTTATTTCAGGTTTGCAAGAAAGGTGCTGTCCTAACACCAGAGCAGGCCAGTATATTAAAGCTACTGGGCAAACAATTGGCTACATTTAAAGTGACCATTAAATGCCATTGGTCAAAGGGCAAGGGATTCCACAAAGATATTGATGTTCCTAGTGATAACGAAGATGAGGATGACAAGGAAGACAATATTCTTGAAGATGAAGAGATGGAAGAAGATGAAACATAAATGTATAACAACCTGTTTGGTTTTTAATATACACCTAGTAATGATTATTGTTTTTAATTTCACCATATAAATCCTAACAGCAATCAGCTACTTCAGTTTTGAGGCTGATGGTACGCTTGAAATGATCAAATACAATGCTTGGCTTAACAATAGGTACCTAGTCCGTATGCTGAATTACTATTTAAAAAAAGTTTCTGTCATACATTTCATTTTTGGTACAAGCTTTTATTGCCGACTCTACTTTTCTGTATACCATCATCAACTACTCATTGAGACGATTCTAACGAGCCCAAACTCAACGGGGTTACGTTGGTTAAATACTGAATTCCCATGGCCACCTTCTGTCTCCATCATCAGATCAGCTCGATGGTACCATAATATTAAATTGTCATCCAAACTATACTAATACCCAAAATTTCAGCTCAATCGGATAACGGCAATAGTGACTGAAAAATGGATTGCAAATTTTGACGGACAACTTTTATACTTACATACGAACAAGTCAAGTTAATATAAAGCTTGTAATAACATGTCATCACAATAGGTAGGACATACGTACGTTTAGGTACGAGTTAATAGCGAAGTCTGCCCCCTCTTGCGTCATCAAATTAAAATTTTAGCGAGCCAGTGTTGCCAAGTTTACCTACATGAATAAATTAGGGTGTAGCCAAGATCATACCGCGGAATAAATTATGAACAAGGCACCGCCACACTGCGTCACTCTGTCAAGTACCTACCTGTTTTGTACTTGTAAAGCAAAAATGTTTTAGTAGAGCATTATTCTTCAGTTAGCTGCAATCTGACCTACTAACGCAATCACTAAAGAAGCTGTTGAGACGGAACTTTACCTAAATAATTTTACAGTTGACTGTGCTGAAAAAAACATTTTTGGTTCAAGCTTATATTACCATACACGAGCCCAAAGACGACGGGTTTATCTTGTGTAGTTTAGGAGTGTCTATGGCCACCACCTGTCTCCTTCATCAGATCGGCTCTGGCTTATATAAGTATGCCTTCAGCTCAATCAGATAACGGTAAGTGGCTGAAAATGGTTTGCAAGTTTTGAAGGACTACTTACTTACATATGTACTTACGAACAGTGCAAGATGAATAAAATACATACAGTCGCGGAGTGAAGTGGTTCTTCACTTTGGGACCTTTTTCGTTATAATTAATAAAATCGAAAAGTAACGAACCTTTTTGTCCCTCGACTACTTACCTACCTTAAAATAAAGTTTAGCCAAACTGCAGAGCAGTTCGTTGGGGGTACGCATGTATGCATGTGGCTCAGATGAAGCTGTTAGCAAAATCTACTGTCTTTATTGAAATGTAAAGTTCGGCGCAAAGATTAATTTCGTATTCTACAAGGGCAATTAAGGGTATTAGCGTAGCGAAAATTTCACCATCCCTACGAGCGAATATAAACTATACTTGAAAGCGTGGATGTAACTATAGCACAGTCCGCTATACCCCTGTAGGCTCGGTAACTCGTTGAAGTCAAAAGCGTTCAAATTAAGCAAAAACTGTACATGTAAAACGGTAGAGCTTAACTCAACCCCAATTTAAATAAGACACGCCATTATACTAAATTGTTTATTAAAATAATCACAGAAACAACAATAAATTATCTATTTAATTTAAAAGAAAAATACCAAATTCTAATCAGACACAACATTATAAAACCATTTTCATGAATTTACAATATGACAAGGTAAGGGATTCAAGGTAAAAAATATGAAAAATATCGATACAAGCTAAGTGAGGAAAAAATTTAAAAACCACCATATTATCTAAGGTTGAATATAAATTTTCGTAATTTTGCAAGAATCGATATTTTTGACCTCTATTACAAAAAATAATGATTAATCTGTTTTCTATAAAAACATGTCAAATACAAATCATACAAGGGCTATGCCCAGACATTTTTTATGGATGTTTGAATGTGTATTAAACAAGAAAACTTAATCATACATACAAATAAGTAATCACAGTACAAAAATAAAGCATAGCTTCATCAGTCGACGACATCACAGCATACACAATCAGCAAACCAAACTCGATCAGCAAACTAAACTCATGACATGACCTTAAACCTTATCTACAAATTCATGATTCGTTACAATCAAGCATGGAGCCATACCAGTCTTTGTAAATTATAATATTTTAAACTAAATTCACGTGTCTAAACAGACGCACATCTACCATACGAAAGCAAATCGTACGTGCTTCCAACAGCTAACAGACTACTGCTCGGTTTTCTATTACAAGTGATCCATTATTGTAAAGTAGCTATGGTTATTAACTATTTCATTGCAAAGATAAGATACTACGTGATAGCCCGTAGCTTGTTTTCCCCATATGTAACTCATATCGTGTGTAAACATTAGACATGTTAACGCACGCGTGGTAAAATAGTGGGCTAATATTTTACCACACATTTTTTTATTTCTACATACGAGTATCACTTGCTATTGGGCTACAGCGTCACAGAAAGCGCTACGCTTGCGTGAACTCTTAGCGCGGGTTAAACCAACATACCATTAGAGACCGATCAACGTTAAGAGGATGTTACAGTGCTCACTAGCGTCACTGGTTAATAATTATGATTGTTTAACTTAAACGATATATTAAAAAAAAACCGGCCAAGTGCGAGTCGGACTCGCGCACGAAGGGTTCCGTACCATTATCTATAAAAACGGCAAAAAAATCATGTCTGTTGTATGGGAGCCCCAGTCCGACTCGCACTTGGCCGGTTTTTTAGTATTTGTTGTTAGAGCGGCAACAGAAATACATAATCTGTGAAAATTTCAACTCTCTAGCTATCACGGGTCTTGAGATACAGCCTGGTGACAGACAGACGGACGGACGGACGGACGGACAGCGAAGTCTTAGTAATTGGGTCCCGTTTTTACCCGTTGGGTACGGAACCCTAATAAAAAAAGGCCACTACACACTGTATTTTGTATTTAAGTAGCGCTGGATTCGTCAATCTATGCGTTCAAAGTTAAAACGGCCGTTTTTCTTTTGAGTTCATAGATCGACGAATCCAGCAACATAAAAACTACTTTGATGTATTCACAAGGTACTTAAATACAAAATACATTGTGTAGTGGCCTCCTTTTTCAAATTTAAATAATCAATAGTACATTACTGCAGACGCCGGGAAAGAAGGGCTTGCCGGGTGAGTAGGTATAGACGGCCGACCTTAGGGAGGCCGGATAGTGATACGAAGCCGGCAAGCCCTTTTCACGGCCAGGCATGTATAGTGCTTTTCTCAAACATATGCAATGAAATAAAACAATACACCACTCAAAATAGTACATTAATTTTCCCTCCAATCCTCCATACTTATTGTTTTTTTTTACGAAAGGCGTCCGTATTTCGCGTGTGTAGAGTTCGAATAGACCCTATTAGGGCCATTATACATAACCTTCTATAATGAATAAAATAAAGAGGATTTAAAATATTGTCTATTAATTTCTATAATGAATAAAATAAAGAGGATTTTAAATATTGTCTATGGTCTCTGGTGACTTACGTACATAGATAATATTTTAAATTTATTCATCAAGACATTGAATCATACAGGTTTGTATTCTTAATAAAGGTTCGTGTGTAATAGGCATTAACGCGGATATTTTTGGTCCGATAACCATTCTGCCACTAGAAAAAATAAAAAATAATAATTCAGCTGTTTAGCCTGTAGATGAACACAGACGCCATGTTAACATTAAAATTAAAAAAAATTTACTTCCCGGCCTAGGCCTTCAATTTTGTATGAAATTGCTTACCAGTTCTCTCGAGTAGTTCCGCCCGAAACGTGATACTTTGAAGCCTGCTATAACGCACGTAAGGACGACATTTCATTGCATGTTTGAGAAAAATTATTTACCAGTGGCGCTAGTGAGCACTGTAAAGCCCTCTTAAATATGGCGGCGGCAGCATTCCATAGAAACTTGTCACTTTCCATACATTGAGATTTTAACGAACACCACTTACGTTTTCAGACGGTTTGGTGCAACCCGCCCTTATACCGCCAGCTCGTATATAATTGGGTCGTACCCCGATCGTCTTTTAATACAAACGTTTGAGGGAATAACTGACACTTACGATTCTATTTCACCAGCGAGGCAAGGACGGAATTGAAATTGTTACAATTCCCGGCAAACAACTTGAACTTTGCGCAGGCAAGGGCATTTGCTCAAGTTGTTTGCCGGCATTTATACACACAATTGGCGATGAAGGAAATGATTATTGTATCACCGATAATATGTAATTTTCCGGTGCGCCGTCTCTTCTCACCGATGAAAAAGAACCGGTACATGGCATTCTTCAGTTCTCGTGCTCTGGCGGTGAAAAGCAGCAGGTAGCAGCGACGGCACAAATAGATGCAATAGGGGTGTAAACTAAGATTTTTTTACGATTCCATTCGAACCAGTTTTTAGAGAGGAACAAAAGTTTGTATTGGAGCAACTACAATTAAAGGACATAAATACCCAAAAAAATTGGACAAAAAATTACCTCGCTTGTGGCAGCCCCCAAATAGCTTCATACTAATTAACAAAAGTATGACGTCACAATCTGCTATTTGTTCTAATTGTTCTATAGAAAATCAAGTAAATTGCTGTTTCGATCGCGCAATAAGTACTGCGTTTAGGTCTATAGTTGTCATACAATTTAGTTCCTATAAAACAGCAAGGTTTCTATTGGTAGCTTTAAGTTTACTATTGGACAATAAAAATAAATGCATATTTTTTTCAAAATTTTCAAGGTGCATATCTTTTTATGATTTTAATTATATTTTTAAGTTTATACTTTATTACAATAATTTGATGGTTCATTAGCAACACCACGTTATCAATTTTAACATGAGTCTACACCCCTATTGAAAAGAGCTGGGACATTATTCTAGCAGAATTAACAGTCACGAACTCGAGATCACTTTGTATCACAGCATTTGAGAAACGCAGTAGCCAAACATAATCTAATAATTCCTACTTGAAATTGTTAGTTGTCTTAATAACTATTTCGTGGGGTATTTTTAGCACATTTGCGATTGATAATTAGTTGTAACTGATAAGGTATATAACACAGGCGTGTTGATCGACAACAATCATTCACTGTTTTCGAAGACATTCTTGTACAGTCAACAGCATATATAAATGGAAACACGAACGAGATATCAAAAATATGTACTCAAGATGTAGTCACTAGTCATGATTGTTTTAAAGTTCTATGCTACAAATGGCAACACAGTTAACTGACCATCACGTATTTATATTGACCCTTATTACAATGCACATAAAGCGCACGGATGGTCAGTTAACTGTGTTGGCGATGGTACATGCACGGTTGACTGTACACTAAAGTAAATTGGCCTACAATAAATTGCATGTCATTCATTGATTTTTAGAAATAAATAGTACATTATAATCTCAATTACGTTTGTACCGATAATATTTGCAAACGTTAACTCGGTTATTTATTATCTACGTGCATAGATTCCACAGTGCACAGCAGAATATGACATCTAATATTGATGTCTCTCAATGACCTACAGATGCCCACTGCCTGACGCAAGGCGCATGTCAAAGCGCACGAGAGGGCACTTATTACAAGTTTTATTCCACTTAGGCATCGTTTTACAATCAACACGGGTAACTTTGAACCCTCGATCAACATTAGCCGCAAGCAAAATAGTTCCGATAATTACAAAGAAGATTTGGTATATTTATTAACGTATACAAAACATTTTGAAAAGACATTTAGGCTTATTCGATCTTATCCGAACGTTCAAAGTTACCAAAATTGACTATATTGAAAGAAATTATCTAATAAAATTTGAAATTATAGCACCTTAGCATTCCGCGACATAAATTAGCCCTAAACTTTTTGGTAAATCAAAACAGTCACAAACAGCTAAGCGTCGTAATAAAACGATCATGGAATTAGAATTACGCTACTTAGACAATAATAGTCTACCTTAGATCTTAAATCGTGATCGCTTATTGGCGGATATCGACATTTAGCTTGGTGCATTCTTATTTACCTAAATATTATAAAGTGGTTGAAGTGAACCAAGCGAGACTTTATTGGAATTCTTCAAGCCAAAGCTTTTCCAGGCAAAAGTATCGGTAAGACAACATTCATTTAATGAATTAAGTACCTCAAAATCACAGAAGGGCGTTTTGGAAAAAGTGTACGACTTTTACTTTTCTCAGAATTTGGAAATTTAATGTGTACGGTTACTATTCTAATGACCACGATTGCTATTGATTTTAACGAGAGAGAAAGTGACATTTTCATATCTAGGGCATGGTTCCGTTAGTGCCGTTTCCTGACTTTCATCGTTATGGAAAGAGTCAAATGAATGCAGTCAATTGTCATTTTTAGCATTACGATCAAAAGCAATAGTTCGCATTCGTTATGAGTTCAAAACATTCTGAAAGAAGGAAAAGGTTTTTTTTTCTGAAAACGTCCAAGGTCGAATTACGCACTTTTTGATCATTGGTATTCTTACACAGATCACAAACCGTCACATAACCCGGGAATCGGGGTACGAACTAGTCAAGGTATACATTAGATCTCACGTCAATTAATGTAATCATACCAAGATAACCCAAATGTCGTACACTCCTGTGAACTTAAAGTTTGGGATTTAACGACGTAAGTGATAGGTATTACGTATTTCTATAACATATTTTTATGCAGTGATGGATTTGCTAACGACTCCCAGTTTTATGGCATTATTTTACGTTTACATAAACGGTTGTGTCCAAATATGCCAGCTGAAAGACAATAGGTATTAACGCTTTAATACACTCCAAAAACATCTTAACACCGTAATTAACAATGCCATCACATCATTACTGGAATAAAATCGCATTACATGATTATTTGATTACACAATAAGCCCGCAGGTTTAGATGTTTTATCTTACGCCAACTGGTTGATCGCGAGGCAGCTCGATAAACCACTCGTCTCTTTCTAAACGTTTTAATTAGAAAAAGACGGATAGTCTATAAAGATATATGCATACCTACACATCAGCCTTCATTCATTGGGATGAGGTGCACAAGTGAATACATCTTCTTACTTCTGCATACCTATAGTGTTTACTGTCGCCCAAGGGTACGGGTTCACTCCTTTAGGATCATTTTCGAGCGTTTGCCGTGCATGTGCAGATCGATTTTGAACAGAAAGTGTGAACCCGTACCCTCGGGCGATAGTACGGTCGACGCCAAAAATACGTTTACACTATTCGCCTTATTGCCAGAGATCGGATACCGGTATTTTCACCATACAAAAATACCGGTTTTATTACGTTCAATTTCGTTCTTTGGTTTATAATATCATTTTTGATCAGGCTGTCTAATAATACGAAAATGTTACCTAAATACAGGACTCTATCAGTCCTACATTAAGAGCCTAAAATAATTCAAAATATTAAACTACTTCGGGGACTTGAAAAAACCGGTTCCGATCCCTGCTTATTGCAATGGAATAAGGTGCAAAAGTGTAAACGTATTTTAGGCATCGACTGTACATGCGGTCCACAAAAGAGATCAACGCTTTCGTAAGATACCACAATCATAGAGTAGCGGTCTCACGTACTGGTAAGGTGAATCAGTTAGTTTTGAGCGCGGGTTTCGGCGGCGCGGGGTCCGCCAGCGGCACGTCGAGCGGCGGCAGCGGCTCGCGCCAGAACACGGTCTGCGAGAACTCGTCGCTGGGCTCGCACAGCGCCGGCGGGAACACCTGGTCCACCAGCACCGACATGTGCGAGTACCTGCGGGGACAACCACCGAACATTATACCAAAGGTGTCAGTGTCCATCTGCGCTCTAGTCTAGAGAGTACATATCTCCATACACCATTGACCTTGCCACGGATCTTCTAAAATTAGAGGATCTCAGGAGGAACTACTTCATGGTTTGAAAACCATTTAAACTATTTAGAGTCTAAATGATTATCAAACCAGTGAGTAGTGTCGTTAATCTATAATTGTATCCATAGTGAATGTAAATAATCGGTATTTAATTTCATATAATTTAGGGAACAAAGTAAACTTCCAGGGCAAATTCGCTATTTCTAACCGCGCACAGTGTGACAAGAACCACATTTTTTTAGATGTTCTACTGATGATGAAAATCGATAGTCTAGACCAATTCAAAGCTGAGACTAAAACTCCCGGTTACCAATTTCAATTAGTTTTTGAATAATAAAAATAATAAAAATTGTACTTTTTTATCCGGTTTTCAGTAGACTTAAAAATAATTAGCAATTAGCAAATATTAGCCGAATGGCGAAATATATCTCACATTCAACTATTAAAAGAGTACATTTTTCAATGATTAAAACAGTCATTTATTCATTACTTTCGGAGTAATTAACTTTTCTTTAAAATAAGTTTTTATTTTATTTTTCAAAAAGTTCTTGATATTATAAATTGTTTGTTATACACAAAAATAGCTGACAATTTCTTCTACACGATATAAAAATATTGCGTCTCTATTGCGTGGACTAATTGAGTTATCAACAAAGATAAGTTACACCCGGAATACCCGGATCCAGGGTTGACACTTACAAGTACCGAAATAAATTTGACGACCGAATAGCCTAGTGGTTAGAGAACCTGACTATGAAGCTTGAGGTCCCGGGTTCGATCCCCGGTCGGGGCAGATATTTGTATGATGAATACGAATGTTTGTTCTCGAGCCTTGGATGTTTAATATCTATTTAAGTATGTATTTATCTATATAAGTATGTTTATCCGTTGTCTAGTACCCATAGTACAGGCTTTGCCTAGTTTGGAACTAGATCAATTGGTGTGAATTGTCCCACGATATTTATTTATTTATTTTTATTTAAATAAATTTATTATAGCTTTTACTGAAGATAGTTTTTACAATACTGTTGTACTGTCTATCTTTATCCCTCATCTGAACGTATTCCTGGTTGCAGTATAAGCCATTTATTGAGAGCATAGGGCCTTTTCCTCTACTTCTCTTAGTCAAGATATGTGTTTGTGTCGGCTTTTATAAGATTGATGCCACCTGACACTGCACTGACACTGACCTAATATGTCCGCTCTATCTGGCTGGAAGCCTTCGTCAAAACCTCACTAGTGCTACATAATGTGCATCATCACGGGTTAGGTTGGCTCAGTCTTAGCCCTAAATGTGAAGCCCCAAACACCCATACTTATGGTGTGTTGCATTCCAATGAAACAAGTGACATGGGAAGCGGTCCACCCTCGTTAGGTTTAACTAAAACCCCATGCCTATACTTGTAGTCTGGAGGAACGGGGATGAGGCATTATGGAGCCGTCACAGACCCATAATGCCGCTTTGCCTCAGCAGGAGTTGACCCACCCTGCTGGGGATGTCCTTCCGGGCTCCGACCGTGGGACTTAGTGCAAGGAGGACATGAGGGCGCCAACCCTCATGTTGGTCCACATGTGGCAGATGGAGTTGTGGATAACGCCACAACCGGCACTTTTCACCCTCCGGAAGTGTCCGCAAGTGAGTTAGGAGATGCGTCGGCGAGTAAAAGTGGATCAAAGAGTTTGTCTAGGTTGGACATCTATAAACTTTTATCCGGAAAGTACAAATCATTACCAATGACTGAGCGAGTAGATACCATAATTTTGGAAATGATTACCAACTGTCACTATCTAGGGATCTATATCGACTCCAAAATTACATAAATTGCATATATTGTATAGATTTTTACACCTAACTTTTCTTATCCGGATAGAGTGAAAACCCTATCACAAAATTTTAAAATTCCCTAATTCCTTTAGTCCACGGAATTATACAATGAAAATTTTATGGTGTATATAACAGCTTATTACCTTACAAGTTTAATAAAAAAATCTTTATAATATGGCGGATTAAAAATAAAAAAAATAAAAAAACAAAATTGCTTAATTAGGTTATGATTTCACAACGGACGGTATTTGGACTATACTGATTACTCAATCTTACGCTATTTTTGTAGCTCTAAAAGTTTTATCTAAACTTTTTCTCTGTATTTTCTATAGTTTTTGGATTATCAGCAAATTATTAGTATATCCGGGGATATTTGTCGTGACTTTTAAAAAATCATTTTTCGGAAACTATAAACATTTGGCAACCGGGAGTTTTAGTCTCAGCTTTGAATTGGTTTAGACTATCGATTTTCATCATCAGTAGAACATCTAAAAAAATGTGGTTCTTGTCACACTGTGCCGCGTAAGTCACCATGTACTTATATGAATACAGTCAAGGGCACCAATATGTATTCACTCAAAGTTTCATAAATATGTATAGGTACTTATTGTTGCAGAAATGAGGTCCGCGTACATACTTTTGAGACTTTGTGGTGTATACATAATTGGTGCCCTTGTCTGTACAATTTCAAATCGAGTTTCGAGCTCTTAAGGAATTAATGAAGGTTCCAAATTCTAAATCGCAAAAATCGAACCGGGACTTCCGAGGCTAGACTGTAGCTGTTACTTCAATAAGAGACCGCTTACCAAATAAATTATTCAGACCAGCTAATCGTTAATCGATAGCGATCAAACCAATGTATTCTATAAAAGAGCAGTTACGAGTAAGTTTAAAGGGCTAAATAATCGGCCAGTGAGCGCATGGAAGATCGCCATAAGTAAGTATTAAATATATACATCAGCACCTCAAGATAAAGTCGATGACTTATCCGTCAGATAAAAGTTGCAAGTTGAGGTTCTATTAGTTATTAGCGATGTTGGGAAGTATGAATGACGATAAAATAGGCCATAGTAAATTTTAAGCTCATATAGATCGGAGAAAGTTAATTGTGCATTTGCGCGTTTAACATAAAATATGCACAACAACCAAAACATAATAAAGAGATAGCATGAAACTAACCTACTTATAAACTATAAATTAATATAATCCCATGTAAAATGAGTGACATGTAAAATTATTTATAATTTTATCAATAAATATCTCATTCTCATTCTCTCATACAATTCTGATTAAAACAAGAAGTCATTCCACATTTCCAAAACGTCAAGTTTGACGTCACATCTCTCGCTCACATGTATTTTTCGACGACAAACGGATGAAACTTAAGAATCAGTAGTGCTGATAGATTTGAAAGAAAATAGCACTTTCACACAGAACCAATATCGGATAAAGATTGAATTCTCTTAAAAGTACAGTTTACTACGTTGTTATAAAACCTGCCGCAAACATTCAGTTCACTTGGAACGATCAGACTCAAGGTCTTCTGTCTAACTACATGTAATGTTTGTTTCCCCACATAAACAACGAATATTTAGTACCCAGTAACTATTCTACAATTCAAACCGACAACACAATGGGCTTAATGTCGCACATAGGGGCAGAATGCCGATTTAGGCGGCCATAAATCGATTTCTAAAAATGTAGCCTAGATAAGAAATAATCACTTCCCGATAAGGTTGAATAACCATAGAATGATAAACTACCCCCTCCCTAACCCTTACAGCAGTGCCTGAACTGCCATGCCAGTCGAAAGTTGATCGTCGCTCCCAGTGCACGCACATCTTATCGGCATTCGTAAAAACACGTTACATTTAAAAAATCGTGGTGTTTTTTTAGTGTCTATTTTGAAGAAAGTTGTGATGGATCCTAGTTCTACATGTAAGAGAGTATTATAAAACATTAAATTTATGTGAATATTTTGAATATCTATTATTATTTCCCGAGGTAGAAATAAGTCTTCTAAAATTGTTGTAAAAAACCACGTTTTTGATTTATAAAAAGGTTTTTGTTATACATCATGGCACGTCCGGGCCATAATACGAGTAATTTCATAAAGTAGAGTAACTGTACTAGATAATTACATTAACTTTGGCTGCGATTTTTTGCGAATATGCGTTTTAGAGGCCATTAAATACCACGATGCAAAACCACTTGTTTTTTTTTTTTTTACTTTTGTGTTTAAAATAGTTTTGATTTCTTTTAGGATCGGAAGGAGTTGCAGAGGCAAGATTAGTGACCCGTAGGTTCCTATTTGAGAAAATGCAGCCACAAAATCTTGCAAATTTTGAATTGAAACTAAAATATCTTGAGACGTATATTTTATCGCAAGAAAACTATTGTGACGAACACAACAAGGATATAAAGCATAAATTGTCTTTTTTAAAGTCAGACTTTAAGAAGAAGTGGGTAGAGTCAAATAGGAAGAGCGATATTATCTTAAAAAAACACGATGCATGGTTACAAGGAACCTTCGAAATACCAAGGATAAAACGAGGATCATCAGGCCGACCAGCAAAGATATTCGATGAATCCAGTGAAAGGAGCAAACGAAAGAAAAACAGAAGTGTTAATAATGAGACCGCCAAAATTTATGTAGGACTATATTCCTGGCATCCGATGACGCCTAACAATGCACAAAATCCTATAACATGGGGCAACTGTAATGGAAGAAGCTCTCTTGCCTATTGGGTTATTACCGGAAGAAGCAGCCGAAGCGCGCAATAAGCACTTTAGGAAATATAGACAAGATTTTTATAATCTATGAATACACAATCTCACAAGTTTAATACGACATTCATAGGTCACTTACTTTCATATTTGCTTATATTAAAAAATTTCATAATTGTCTCGTAACGTAACTATAATTTTGTTTTCTTTGTCAGTTATAAAAATGACGAAAATATGTCGTATTTACACTTAACGATCATTAATATACCGTTAAACTATTGAAAATAAAAAAATAAAACACAACTAAGAACAGTGTTGTTTTTACTGACTTTTGACTGGATTATAGAAAAAAGCGGGCACCTACCGAGATAAGCTGTTTACTATTTTCAACTGTTTTAAGTAGGAGAATAATATTCTAAAGGTTAGAAAGCAGGATCGGTAACGGTTTTCTTATAATAAGATACTTATTCTTCAGTTTCATACAAAAAACACTGATATTATTTTTTTCTGCTTTAAATAAGCCTTATTTTGAAAAAATATATATAACATTTTTTATTCCTTACAACATTTTCAACCGAAAAGTATTTTTTAAATAGGTTTTTAAAAAAAAAGTGGATGTCCATTTTTTTGTCATTTCGATCCACTGTGCTACTGCCCTCTTGGAATTATAATTACAAACAAATCACGAGTTTGAGTACATAAATGCGATAAAATAATTTTGGCCGCCTAAATCGGCATTTTGCCCCTATGTGTGTCGTATGAAGAATTCACGACACGAACATGTTTAGCGTTGCCGATGTCACCAATGGAACATTTAGGTGAATTAGGGATTTAGACGAAATGTATCGAAATGAATGGATGTTACACGAGCTCACGGATGATAACGCTTTAAGCGGCCTTGAAACCTGGCCCCGTAGCATGGTTGGCCTTGTCACGCGATAGGGGATAGGATAGAGCGTGCGTCACTGGCTGACACCGTTCGATAGAACGAGACGACGCTGTTATATTGTCACTTGTCGCGTGATAAGGCCAACCATGCTACGGCTCCTGGCTAAATGCATTGCACTAACTTGGGGAGGGGAACTACACCATCTCGCTCTAATCAGTGAGTGTGAATGCAGTGAGTGCACTGCATTTAGCCAGGTCTAAAGGCCGCTTTAATCGGTACAAACTCGCAATATGACACGCTTTTCAAGATTGTCATTTATTGACGTCCCTTCAGATCCGTAACAACCGTACAAGTAGCGTAATTCCTAGCAGCTGGGCAGTCCCACGAAACATTACAATTTACAAGTGTACAGATCGAAAATATTTTAATTTTTTTAAGTCAAATATATCATAATCACTTAGTTAATCACACAGCCTACGTATAGTAGTCAAAAGTCAAATTTTCGAGGTAGGACCCTTTACCCGTAGTGTGTGTGTATATGCTCTCTCGTGTGCCAAAAAATATTAGCACAGAAAATGTAAATTATAATTATGAACCCGATGTTCTTATTCATCAAGCAATATACAGATTGACATAAGGGTTTGTTGGCTATGATTTCAGGGGTTTTAGATCTTTATATTTATTATAAATAGAATTGAATACTAAATGTAATTTTCAATTATTTATGTAATGTTTTTACTTTAAAATTATTATTTTTAGGGTTCCGTAGCCAAAATGGCAAAAACGGAACCCTTATAGTTTCGTCATGTCCGTCTGTCCGTCTGTCCGTCTGTCCGTATGTCACAGGCATTTTACTCGAAAACTATAAGGTGTATTTGAATAAAATTTTGAGGATAGGTGTATTTTGTTAGCCGCTACAAAGTTTTGCAATTAAAATTACTAAAAAAAATTTTTTTAGGGGTGTACTCCATACATAAAACTAAAAGTCAAAATTTTTTTTTTTATCGTGAGCCCACGTGTGGCACATGAATCGATAGGCCTTTCAAAATAAATATAAGGTTTCTCGGGATTTTTTTTGATTAAGTGAATACAGTCAGAGATAATCGCCCCGAAAGTCACTAAAATTCTGTCCCCCCCCCTCTAATTTTTGAACGGTGTATTTTAAAAATATGAAAAAATTCATGGACACAGCGCTTATTAAGTTCATTCACCGAAAATTGTTTTGAACAAGATCGGATGAAAGGTTTCCGAGATATTGCTGAAAAACTGCCTTCCTCAAAAAAAAGGACGTAAGTGCCGTAAGATTTATATGACGATACGACCTTTTTAATAGGCACGGAACCCTTCGTTTTGCGTGGTCCGACACGCACTTGGCCGGTTTTTTAGAAGGGAAATGCAAAGTTAGATGCTTAGTTGTTCGTAAGAGATAGTGAAGTTTATAGAGTTATTTCTAGAATTTAGAATGTTTAGTGATTTAATGAAACCAACACAAGATTTAAATTCCATCACCAAAGACAATAGACAGAAGGAAGAACAGCATTGTATGAGCTTTTAGAACTTTTGAGACCAAATGTAAAGATGGTCATTGAATAATAATGGCATTATCGAAATAATTAGTTCTCATTTGTGTAAAATGGTTAAACCTAAAACACTTCTGTATTATAGAACAATTATGTAGAATTCATATTTAATAAGCATTAGTATGTTACTTTAATTCAACATCTTTTGAAGCGTAGTTGTAAATATTTTCTAACCGTTATAATGTTTTTAAAGTCATTTATTAGTATGTTATGTTAAGCTTAAAGCCATCCGCAAAGGGGTGTTTGTATGTTTATCCACACATGAGTCATAATTATTTAGATCCTTTCGGAAGACCGAAACAGATGGATTATCGATGATAACTGTTATTGATCAGTATTGAGCGATGATGTTATCGGTTTACCCCAATCAACAAGAAGTATATTGACACTCAGATTACCCACTATTTTTTGCACTATGAAACAGTAGAATAATCGATTGAAAGTCATAATCTGTTATATCAAAATTCGACTTCCTAGTTATGTACTCTACTTGTCATTCTGCAAAGTTTGAAGGATTATCGTCAGGGTGTATCATATTGATTGGACTATTATGTATGACGTTAGGAAGTATATCGCATGGTGGTGAGATGACCGCGGTGACCAAGCCCTTACGTCATGCCATACGGCTTACCATTGCGTTGCTTGTTGCCACTTTACTTTAACTAAACGTATTCTGGTTTTGACTAGCTTATAACAACTTTATCGCATTTTTGTGGCGGGAAGAAATCATCGACCATGTCACTTTGCACGTTGTAACTGAAATAAAAATATACTTCTTTATTACAATGCGGAAGTGTGTTAGTCAACGGTGCGGTGCGCCTCCGCTGCCCGGTACACATTCATCGCAAGCGTCCCTCTCATATGTGAAAGATAATATCGCTGCGATAAACGCTATGATAGTATATGTATGGAGATACTCACGTCGATTGGAATGTCTGCGTGAGCTCATGTTTGAGCTCCCCCTTGTAGTTGATAGTGAATATTCTCACGATCGGAATGCCGACGGCTTGATACGCGCACACGTCCTAAAATAAATGTTTTAATTGTAAACGTGCAAATTATAAATTAAATTACCACATGTGTCTCAGGTAAAAATAATATGTCAAATAACTAGACCTTATTGAAATGTTGTTAAGGTCACATTCAAACATAGTTGTTCCTATTATCTTAGATTACAAGTTTCCAATTGATTTTTCTTTGTGCTTGATCTGTATCAATATTTTCATTACACAGAGACAAAATGTATGTGCAGTCTCAAGAAAGCACGGTCAACTAAATTTAATGTTGTAAAACAGCGAATGTACTCGCGGCCGGGTCCGGTTAACGAACGGTACGGCCCGGCCCGATAAACCACGTCCACTTATATTTATCTCTCTCTTTACGCATGGGTTAAAAAAGATAGCGGACGCGGATTGGGCCAAATATATCGTAACAGATGTATTACGATATATTTGGCTGGTACTAATTTTATGATGCTGACTGTACATTGGACCCCACGCGGCCACAGCGCGCCAAGCAGTGCCCGTCTAGCGGCACCGTTATTCTATTATAAAAGTACATATTTACATTATCTTCAAGCCATGAACTGACGAGAAATAGCACCAGATCGGGACAAGTCGCGGCACCTCGAGTCGGAGCCAAGACTCGCTTTGGGTCGCTGTACCATTAAGAGCCTGTTCAGATGACACGTTTTACGCGTGAATCCTCTCGCGCTTTAGTTTATATTGCGTCCAAATGCCGCGTTTCTACAGGGAAGGGACTTAGACAAATAAAAAGTTCCTCAGTATCTCAACTCGCGCGTAAAACGAGCGAGTCGAGAGTCGCGCTCATTGCAAATTGCAAAAAAAGGTAAAGCGCGGCAGCATCTGGACGGGATATATGTAGTCAGGAACGAGGTACTAGCGCTACTGTAATGAGTGTCTACGCGCGAGCGGACTAGCGCGTAAATGGCGTCATCTGGATAGGCTTAAGTTAGTATAGTTATAAGTATTTACATTGACTCGGTTCCCATAGCCGGCGTAGAACGGGTTGGAGCCCTGCGGGAACAGCGCCTTGATGTCGGCGAGGCACTGGATCTTGAACTCCTCGGGCTTCTTCTCGATGACCTCGCGGTGGAAGGCGCGCAGCAGCGACGTGGGGTTCAGCAGCAGCGGCCCGTCCGGCAGGCACGTCTCGCCCTGGCGGATCGAGCGCAGGTACTCGCGGGTCACCTGGTAACATTCATTTTTCATTCTAAATAATAATGATAATGCCTGTGGCAGATAAATGGAAACATTAAAAGCCACTACACGCGGGCACTGTGCCGCACGTTGCGGCCAGTAGTGGCCGCCACTTAACGCGGGCACTGTGCCGCACGTTACGGCCAGTAGTGGCCGCCACTAAACGCGGGCACTGTGCCGCACGTTACGGCCAGTAGTGGCCGCCACTAAACGCGGGCACTGTGCCGCACGTTACGGCCAGTAGTGGCCGCCACTTAACGCGGGCACTGTGCCGCACGTTGCGGCCAGTAGTGGCCGCCACTAAACGCGGGCACTGTGCCGCACGTTACGGCCAGTAGTGGCCGCCACTTAACGCGGGCACTGTGCCGCACGTTGCGGCCAGTAGTGGCCGCCACTAAACGCGGGCACTGTGCCGCACGTTACGGCCAGTAGTGGCCGCCACTAAACGCGGGCACTGTGCCGCACGTTACGGCCAGTAGTGGCCGCCACTAAACGCGGGCACTGTGCCGCACGTTACGGCCAGTAGTGGCCGCCACTAAACGCGGGCACTGTGCCGCACGTTACGGCCAGTAGTGGCCGCCACTAAACGCGGGCACTGTGCCGCACGTTGCGGCCAGTAGTGGCCGCCACTAAACGCGGGCACTGTGCCGCACGTTGCGGCCAGTAGTGGCCGCCACTAAACGCGGGCACTGTGCCGCACGTTGCGGCCAGTAGTGGCCGCCACTTAACGCGGGCACTGTGCCGCACGTTACGGCCAGTAGTGGCCGCCACTTAACGCGGGCACTGTGCCGCACGTTACGGCCAGTAGTGGCCGCCACTAAACGCGGGCACTGTGCCGCACGTTACGGCCAGTAGTGGCCGCCACTAAACGCGGGCACTGTGCCGCACGTTACGGCCAGTAGTGGCCGCCACTTAACGCGGGCACTGTGCCGCACGTTGCGGCCAGTAGTGGCCGCCACTAAACGCGGGCACTGTGCCGCACGTTACGGCCAGTAGTGGCCGCCACTTAACGCGGGCACTGTGCCGCACGTTACGGCCAGTAGTGGCCGCCACTAAACGCGGGCACTGTGCCGCACGTTGCGGCCAGTAGTGGCCGCCACTTAACGCGGGCACTGTGCCGCACGTTGCGGCCAGTAGTGGCCGCCACTAAACGCGGGCACTGTGCCGCACGTTACGGCCAGTAGTGGCCGCCACTTAACGCGGGCACTGTGCCGCACGTTGCGGCCAGTAGTGGCCGCCACTAAACGCGGGCACTGTGCCGCACGTTACGGCCAGTAGTGGCCGCCACTTAACGCGGGCACTGTGCCGCACGTTGCGGCCAGTAGTGGCCGCCACTAAACGCGGGCACTGTGCCGCACGTTACGGCCAGTAGTGGCCGCCACTAAACGCGGGCACTGTGCCGCACGCTAGCGGAAAGGCACTATGCCGCACGTTACAGCCACTAGTGCGCGGCTCGGACGCGGCCACTCAAACGCCCGACGTCGCAAATGCTATACAAAATGTATGAAAAAACTCGTCCGTCATGCGGCCGCTCTAAGATACCATCTTCGATAACTTTTTCTATGCTAAGGGGTACTTTCTTAGAGCAAATTGTTATAATAGCCGCTATACAGTACCGGTCAAAAGTTTAAGTTCACCCTTTGTTTTTGGTACAAATTTGTACTTTTGTGTGATAATGTTTTGCAGTTCAGATGTCGAAAATTGTTTCCAACTGATTCGTTATTGTTTACGGAGATGTGTTTGATTAATCAGACACAATTTACGTAGATTTCTAAACAACTGATTCCCTAAAAACAAACATTGTATCTGATCATTGTATGTTTTAAGTGGCAAGCCCATATATGGCCCAGCCTTTGCCGTCATTCCTATAAGATTTTAGGGAATGCGTTGTTTAGAAATGTACGTGAATTGTGTCTGACTAATTGAACAAATCTCTGGAAACAATAACGGAGCCGAACTGCAAAAAAATATTGTCCAAAAGTACTCATTTGTACCTAAAACAAAGAGTGAACTTAAACTTTTAACTGGTACTGTACTTGAACAGAAATCAAATTGTTCAGCACCGAAAGGTACAGTTTTCTCCTTTTTTTAATGATTCTGATATACTAGTCGCTGCTTTTCTTATAAATACCTACGCACGCGTATTTAGTCAATCATGAGCGAAAAAAGTTAAACACAACATTTTGAGGAATTACAAAAATGTGTAACTTACTCTAGCCTGTCTGGCTCTATCAGAGAGGCACAATAGCTGATAGCCAATTGTTCTCGATCTTGGTAATGTGTTGAGCTGATGAGTTATTAAAATAAATGTGTAACTTACTCTAGCCTGTCCAATGGCTCTAGCGGAGAGGTACAACAGTTGGTAGCCGTTGTTCTTGATCTTGGTGAACAGCTGCGCCACGCCGGACTGCGCCCAGTCCTTGCCCACCAGTGGGAAGATGTGCCCCAACACGTCGGACCTGCAACAGCGTTATAATACTTTATTATAAGGCACTTAATTGCCCTTTATTGAAGACACTGTAGCCGAACGGTAAGGCAAGTGACTTGCAAAATGAATTGATGATGTTCAGCCGGCTTTACCACTGGGTTTAAAAAACAAACTTATGTACGAAATATCATTTGCTATTTAACAGTAGCTTTTCGGTGAAAGAAAACATCGTGAGGAAACCGGTCTAACCCCAATAAGGTCTAGTTTTCCCTTAGGGTTGGAAGGTCAGATGGCAGTCGCTTTCGTAAAACTAGTGCCTACGCCTAATCTTGGGAATACTACCGGGAAAAACGCTAGGAGGATGACTTAGTTGCCCTTTAATTATTTTTCATTTTTGACGACTGCTTTAGCCTAGTACGTAGTGACGCTGCCTACAAAGCTCTAGCTTTCCTGGTGGTCCTGGGTTCGAATCCCGGTAAGGGCATTTATTTGTGTGATGAGCACGAATATTTGTTCCTGAGTCATGTATGTTTTCTATGTATGTAATTATTTATTTATCTATATAAGTATGTTTATCGTCGTCTAGTACCCATAGTACAAGCTTTGCTTAGTTTGGGACTAGGTCGATTTGTGTAAGATTGTTCACAAACATTATTATTATATTTTATTTGTACTTTTTGTCTATGTATACCCCCTAAGCCTAATACGCGTCGCGCATTATGGTGTCCCGCACACCTCATCGGACCCACAGACAGCCAGCGCCGTCGGCACTGCTGTGTCAACAGGGCGGTTTATTCGCTACGCGCACATGCGCCTCACCCCACGCGTCACGCCTAACGAAACTAGACCTCTACCTACGGTTAGTTACTAAGAATCGCGGCGTCAAGATATATTTGTGGGTGAGCGTTGAGGTGAGCTTAAAACAAGTTACAGAATAGGGGGGCTGGATTGCTGAGTGGAAACCATTTCGGTAGCACATCCCTGTTTGTTAGTTGTTAAGGTGTGCTATGTGAATGTATGTCATGACGAGCTTGTGGCGGCCGGGGCACTCACTTGGTGATGGTGCCGTCGATGTCGGAGATGACGATCTTGTCGTCGTGCCGCCAGCGGAACACGTTGCACTTGCAGCGCGTGGTGCCCTGGTAGGCGGTCGTTACGCTAAACACCATCTCGTTCATGCCCTCGCGTAGGTTCAGCTTTTTCTGTAACAAATAATTTATTTCAAAAACATACTTTTAACCGACTTCAAATCAGTAGATTCAGCATCAAAAGTAACTACGCAAACGAAAACGTCAAAAGTCTTTATTAAAAGGGAATAAGAGCTTTTGATGTCTTCGATTGCGTCGTTACTTTTGATGCTGACTGTACCCAAATTGCTTCTAGTTTGCCTACAAAATTTGAAATTCCCTCGATTTCTCCAGGATCCCATAAGAAGGAAAGAAGTATCTGCCAAAAATGTCATTCTCGGTAAAAGCTTTTATTACAGACTGCACTTTTCTGTATACCTTCATCAACTACCCATTGAGACGATTCTAACGAGCCCAAACTCGACGGGGTTACGTCGGTTAGTACTGAGTTCCCATGACCAGTCCACCTTCTGTCTCCATCATCAGATCAGCTCGATGGTACCATAATATTGAATTGTCATCCAAACTATACCTTTACCCAAAATTTAAGCTCAATCAAGAGTTGCAAATTTTGACGGACAACTTACATACATACGAACAGGTCAAGCAGGGCTTCCAATCCCGGGATTTGTTGGTTTTGTTGTAGTAGTAATAAATCCCGGGGTTGGAAGCCCTAAGGTCAAGTTAATAGTTGCCTGTTAAAACCCGATAAATCGAGATAATTGTTTTTTGAAATAAAAACTCAACATTCGTTATGCATGGTTCTATTTGCAAGGAACCTTTACGCGATTTATCGGGTGTCAACAGCAACCCTCGAATAGAAAGCTTGTAAAAATAAAATTCGATACTAACAATCTGGTCGGAAGAGAGCCTCAGCGTTTTCCGGAAGGTGGAGTGTCGGCGCGAGGGCCGCGCGTGCTCCTGCTCCGAGTCCGACGACGAGGGCTCCAAGTGCTCCGCTGCAAACAAACAAACAGACCACACAATAACAATACAGTCCACATCACATAGGTTGCGTCGAACATTTCATTTTTGGTAAAAGCTTTTTCTCAAACATGCTCGGAAATGTATGCGTTAATGTCACGAAATGAAGACATGAAGTTTCTTGTTTAAGGCTCCTTACATTACTTCTTGGCCTTACGCCAAGAAGTAATGTATGAAAACCCTAAGTAAAACCATTATTGGCCGCTACTCTAACTTTTTAAATTTGCTTACTAATATTAAACTGACTAAGGAAAAATTACATAGTGCCAACCACCACTAGACTGTAAGCATACTTGCGACTAAAAAAAAAAACAAAATCTATGGTACTATACTTATGTGCGGGTTAAACATGGTGCTCGAACGGCTTGTTCAAATGGCATGTTTAAAAAATAAAAAAGGCGGCAAATTACACAATTGTTTTCTGATCTTTCGTTTCAATTGTAATTTCAACAAATAATTAATTATATTTATTTTAATTTTAATATTTCCTCACATCGTTTGAGAAAAGCACTATACAATCCTCGGCCGGAACAGGGATTGCTGGACTCGTTGTATCCGGCCTCGTCTACGACTCGGCCGTCTACCCCAAACTCGTCCAGCAATCCCTTACTTCACGGCCTCTGCAGTAATGTACTATTGTTACCGACTTTACTTTTTTTGTCATTCTACTACTCGTGATTCTAGTGAGCCCAAACAATGAGCAATTATGCTCTTCATAACACTCGCTTGCCAGACCACAAAAATGCGAGTAGCATTAGTTATTTGTGTTTTTTTACTGCTAGTGTGTAATTTTGAGTACCGGGAAAGCGAAAGATTCAAAGATAGAATCCTGAGCGCAGCGGGGGACTCGAAAACACGAGATGCAAATAACTTTGATCTCGAGTGACACACACAACTTTTCACCTCAGCAGTAAGAACATATTCACATTTTAAAATATCTTAGGCTTTTATGTAGAAGTCTCGTGATTATTCAGAAATAAAAATTAATTCAGTGTTGTTTATCCTACTAATATTATATGTTTCGGTCAAAAATTTAAGTTTTGGTCCAATATTAAACATCGTCGCGGGAGTCCGCTGGATGCGGGTGGCGCAGGACCGGTCAATTTGGCACTCTCTGGGGGAGGCCTATGTCCAGCAGTGGACGTCTTTCGGCTGATATGATGATGATGATGATGATTAAACATTTCAAACAAATTCTTAATAATTTATACTTAGTTATAGGTTTAAGTATCAATTAATTATTAAACGTTTTCGAACGTGGCTTGCTTTCGTGGTTTTTTTGGGGGTCTACTTTGAAATTTGAATATCGAATTATGAATTCCTGTCATTTCCTTTTTTCGTAACGAAACGAAAGGGATAGATGAAGGTCAAATATTTTGAATTTGTAATAGACCCCACACTATGAAATGACAGTGCTCGGCCTCAAAATTAAAAAGCCACTTTGTCTCACGAAGTGAGCAAAATCGCATTTTGCTATTTTCACGCAGCAAATAATGCTTGTTCGAGTAGCCGAAGGTGAAAATAATACGTTACGAGGGTTGCCTGGTGATACCCGATAAATCGCGTAAAAGGCTTTTTGAAAATAGAACCATGCGTAACGAATGTTAAGTTCTTATAAAAAAAAACTTGATTTATCGGGTTTCACCAGGCAACCCTCGGTTTCAAGGCTTCCTCTTGTGAAATGTTGACGTAAACAATCAGTAAAACAGAAGGTTTAAAAGTAACGTAATACAAAAATCTACTTTTATAACCAACTAAGTTCAAAAACAGTCATAGCGAACTCCAAGTAGGTACTTAAAATGTAAAATAAAAGAAAAACCTCTCTGCTGTCAATACTTTCATAGATATAAATAACCGCAATAATAAGAAAGTGTGAAAGATACATTAATAGACACGGTAGCCACGGGCACTGCACGTGCTGTAATAAAAAACCGACTTGGACTTTACACCGCACGGAGTGTTGACTTCTAACAAGAGCGGTTTTTTGTGCAAAAACTATTGAGTCATCTTCATAAGGGAATTGCGTAATTTGGCGCTCCATTTAATTAAAGATCTTTTTACCTGGGTCGTAGGGTTTGGTTTCCAGTAGCACAGCAGGCGCGTCTTCCCTTGCCTCCGTGGGTTCGATGAGATCGTTAGGTTCAATGACCTCCTCAACGTCCACAGTTTCTAGTTCACCGTCGGGCTGAACCTCCTCAGCAACCATTCCTTCGGCGTGTTCCATTTTCAAATCCATACTATATTCCCTTTCTGGGAAACTTGCACTCTTGAATTCGTCCTTCGTTGGCTCCGTGCTATAATTAATAGAGAGAATTTGTAAATAACGAAGTCGACAGACAGATTATTTTAGCATAATTATCACAATGTATCGTGCCAATGCTAATAATTAAATTATACCAAAGTAGTTACGATGTCTTATTTGCGCGCGATCTAAGTGTTATTCACACAACAGCTGGTAACATAGGTACGTCATTTGTGAGTTTATATAATTACTCGTAATAATTTCCTTTGCCAAAAAGTCCAACCACACATTACCATACATAGCATCATATTTCTTAATTCGTAAACGTCATGCTGTAAAATTGGCACTAATTCTTAAGTAATGACTAATGAGACCAAATGTATTATTGGACCACAATCGGTTCGGTTAAGGTAATGAGATATCACGTAATTTACATAATAAGCATAAAGACGACTGACAACCTCCTCTTTGGAACACAGTTGACCTCTTACATTCGAGATTGAATACCAGAACTGCATTGCAGTATAGGGCCCGGAGCCCGTTTTCTCGACTAACTAAGACTTATAATAAGCTAAGCTGGTCAAGCATTCAGAGCGTATTTTTGGCGAAAGTGACAGAAGCAGAGGCAACTACACACTGTAAAGACACACGGTAGGTATTACAGATGTAGTGCATAATGGTTTTCCATCGTATTTTCTCAGAAACGTTCCTATTTGTCATGCTACTTCAGTCAACCTCAGTACTTTTTGTACTGAGACTGACTGAAATAGCAAGACACGTTCGTACGTTTCCGTGAAAATACGATGAAAAATAATTACGCACTACATCTGTACCTTCTGTGAGTTTACAGATGTGCAAGTTCCGGAGAGTTTCCAAAACTATGAGAAACGTCTCGGACATTTCAGGACGCTTTCAAAGGGATTTAAGAAATTTACCGTCTTAAGAAATATCCTAAGATAGGAAATTTGGAGAAATTACAGAGATGATTTCATTTGCAAATTCTAAACAGAAGATGTAATTTTTCTCTGCAGATCGTAACTAGCCAATACCAGTACATTACTAACCGTTTCGGGTCTACGTTGGATCGGCGCCAGCTCCACCAAGAGTAGCCGCGCGGCTTGGCGTCGGCGGCCGGCGGTTCCGACCCCTCTTTTTCCATGCCCTTCTCTAACGACTCCAGCACACGCTGAGGGCAAAACACTATTTTAAACTACATTACAGTCTACAACAACTTTCTGGAATACAAGAAAAAATTGTGATAGGCTTTTATTGCGGACCATTCATTTCTTTGCACATTCAACTATTCATAAAACTCCTCGAATGGCAGGGCGCGGGACACTCGGTCCTCGCGCATGCTAATGTGGATGACTCACGTTAGGCAGCGGCCACCTGTAGGCCAGCAGCGAGAGCAGCAGCGGGCCGGCGCTACGCCACGACAGCCAGCGGTCCCCGAGCCGCACCACCAGCCGGCCCTGCGCCGCCAGCGTGCCGCCCTGAGCGCAGAACTCCTCGAATGGCAGGGCGCGGGACACTCGGTCCTCGCGCATGCTAATGTGGATGACTCACGTTAGGCAGCGGCCGCCTGTAGGCCAGCAGCGAGAGCAGCAGCGGGCCGGCGCTACGCCACGACAGCCAGCGGTCCCCGAGCCGCACCACCAGCCGGCCCTGCGCCGCCAGCGTGCCGCCCTGAGCGCAGAACTCCTCGAATGGCAGGGCGCGGGACACTCGGTCCTCGCGCATGCTAATGTGGATGACTCACGTTAGGCAGCGGCCGCCTGTAGGCCAGCAGCGAGAGCAGCAGCGGGCCGGCGCTACGCCACGACAGCCAGCGGTCCCCGAGCCGCACCACCAGCCGGCCCTGCGCCGCCAGCGTGCCGCCCTGAGCGCAGAACTCCTCGAATGGCAGGGCGCGGGACACTCGGTCCTCGCGCATGCTAATGTGGATGACTCACGTTAGGCAGCGGCCGCCTGTAGGCCAGCAGCGAGAGCAGCAGCGGGCCGGCGCTACGCCACGACAGCCAGCGGTCCCCGAGCCGCACCACCAGCCGGCCCTGCGCCGCCAGCGTGCCGCCCTGAGCGCAGAACTCCTCGAATGGCAGGGCGCGGGACACTCGGTCCTCGCGCATGCTAATGTGGATGACTCACGTTAGGCAGCGGCCGCCTGTAGGCCAGCAGCGAGAGCAGCAGCGGGCCGGCGCTACGCCACGACAGCCAGCGGTCCCCGAGCCGCACCACCAGCCGGCCCTGCGCCGCCAGCGTGCCGCCCTGAGCGCAGAACTCCTCGAATGGCAGGGCGCGGGACACTCGGTCCTCGCGCATGCTAATGTGGATGACTCACGTTAGGCAGCGGCCGCCTGTAGGCCAGCAGCGAGAGCAGCAGCGGGCCGGCGCTACGCCACGACAGCCAGCGGTCCCCGAGCCGCACCACCAGCCGGCCCTGCGCCGCCAGCGTGCCGCCCTGAGCGCAGAACTCCTCGAACGGCAGGGCGCGGGACACTTGGTCCTCGCGCACGTACACGCCGACTTGACCTCTGTTAAAGATAATACTGTGTTAGCTAATTCTATTGCCAAAGGCAGCAATGGCTGGGTTGCACCAACTTACGATCACAGACCGATCAACGTTAAAGATGGCGCCGGCAGCTGTCATTCAATAGAAACTTATCAAACTTGCCATGCATTCAGATTTTTTCATCGCACTTGTCTGGGAGGTACTAGTTCTATTCTGATGATCATGAGTGAGTGAGTGAGTGAGTGTCATAGATGCGAAACTTTGCTTTCGCTTAACTTCGGAACTAAATGACCTACAGACTTGAAATTTTGGATTTTAAGTATGTGATTATAGCTTATTGAATGACGAAAATTTTTGCGTTCTGGTCTTATCCAGAGGCTCTCAAATAGGGGCCTGAAAATGCGGCGAAATGGTTCCAGTAAAGGATGGTACGGCAGTGTTTGCTTCGCGCTCGACTTGGCGGGGGCACTGTCTGTCACTCGTGCGTCAGTTTTAAAGCAAGGAGGTTTTTACTCAACTACGATGTTATAAATAAATCTAAAACACTAATAAAACATGTTGAACTAAATTATTTTAAGATTTAGAAATGAAAATTATGTAATTTAGTGTATGCGTAAAGTATTTATAACAGTGATTTTAAATCGTGGTTCGTTCGTGAGTCTTTGCCTCACGCGCCTGACGTCAAATTTAACCAAATGGACGATTGACGTTTTGTATTTTTTATTGCGATTAGTATTAATTTTGTTTCGAATGTATTTATTTCCTCGCAAATGTGATTGAAAACATTGTGTGCGACACGAATGGTATTTTTTTTCCTTCGGCGTCGGGCTTCTAATATAGTCTCGTTCGTAAAAAACGACTTACCAACCTCGTGGCACAATGTACTATTATCTATGCACATATCATTAGTGCTCTAAAATGCGTTCAGAAACCGTAGGAAATTACCAGCATTATTACAACCAATTTTATTCAAATTCAAATCATTTATTTAAACTCATAATACATAACGATAAGCGATAAGACCGCCTGTTGTCTACCTCTACCTACATGTTATTGTATTGTTTCTCTCTGTAACTGCTTTGTTTGTGTGAGGTGTGCAATAAAGAGTATTTGTATTGTATTGTATTTTTTTTAAATCCATACTATCAAAAATAAAATTAAAATTAAAAACTCAATATAATGTCAACAAAAAATTAAATTAAATTAAAATAAATAAAATATAATTTTACATAATTAAGATTAGCTACTGCCGATTTATCTTGCTGGGACATGTCTATCACAACAATGCCGGATGTATGGGCAATCTAATTTATCGGCTATCATGGATAGAACGGCGTTTTGGCTGGCACGCACTCTCCGCACGAGCGCAGCACTGCGCGCGCGCATGCTCGCGTGGAAGCACGCCACGCGCGCCTCCGCGAACATGCCCGACGCGCTGCAGTAGCGAGGCAGCCCCAACACCGCTCTAAAGGCGTTATTGAATTGGACCAGAATGGCGCTGTACGCTTTCAGCGTATAACTCGCCCACAGACCGCAAGTGTACAGGGATGTACAATAGGCTCTGAATAGTGTTATTTTCACATCCCTGGAGCACCTTGCGAACCTGCGGGCGATCATGTTCGCTCTTACACACAGCGCCCTTCGTTCCCTCTCCATGTCAGCGTTGTCCCCGACATCAGCGGTAACTATGTGACCCAGATATTTAAATTGTACAACCCTTTCTAAAGATACCATATTTTACTATGAGAACTTTCTTGTCTGTGGTAGTAGGTAAAATCTGTACTTTAATGTTATTACAGTATAATTTTTTTGTAAGGTTAGGTATGAGTTTAAATTTGGAACAGCTGTCAAAACTCGGGTGGGTCTATTCTAGTATCCATAGATATTAAAACAGTTATCGATACGAAACGTCAATTCAGTATGTTTTTTAAATATAAAGCACACGATATTCGATCTCGAGTGACATGAGACTTCATTCGTTTGTCTGTGATTTATAAAAAAAAACACTCGATTTGACGGAGGATCGAATTGCCGCCATTACTGTTGTCAATTTTTTTGCTGTTACGAACGTAGAATTGTGAAAAGTTGTTTTTAATTTACATTTATGTTGAAAATATGAGTAATAGTGACTCCGAGAACGATATGAACACTCCGTCAATAGAAATTTTACAGGTAGCAGTAGTAGCAATGCAGGTAATTTCCCTACGGCTTCTGAACCCATCTTAGAGTACTTATGATATGTGTGTAGATAAAGTAGTGTATGCAACTGTACATAATTAGACCTTAAAAGACTCGTGTGATCCTATTATGAAACTCGCTAACGCTCGTTTCATAAAACCACACTCGTGTTTTAAGGCCTCTCATTATGTACTTGCATAAACTACTATTATGGTTAGGTACCTACTATCATTATATAACCGGTGATTCTCATCAATATTCAAGTAAAGGTTGACCTTAACTGGTGTTATTTAGTTTCCGGATATAAAGCGAACTTGATACCGGTAAATCCTCACACATGATTATCATTATCAATAGTTGACGAATTTGCAATGATTAATATTCGGTACCTTGATCTTGAGTGAAAGATAGCAGGCAACTCATTTCGATAGCATTAAAGTAAGTAAAAAGATACCAAAAAACCACATAAGTACCAAAGTTTAATTAAATCTACGAGATTTGACATTCAAAAATTTAGTCATATTTACATATTAACAGAGAAAATTAAATAAATAAGTGGAAAAATTTATTCCACTAATTAATAATGTATTTTGCCTGTTATCTTTCTTAGGATTTGTGCCATATTTATGACCCACTTTTTTACCAACGTCAATACAAATTCAAGATCTAATAGAATATAACCAAATAACAACAATATTTAGGTCAGGGTATGGAGTAAAAGCTAATAACAAGTGTGAACATAGACACTGCCTATATTCTGACTCACATTGTTTCAGTAAATATTCTAAGGAACCAGCCAACAATAATTGTACACATTATGTATTTTTTGTCTTGCACGGCGGCACGCTGAAGGTTGTAAAAGTGTGAAACAAGTATCTTGTTTCCCAATGTTTAATGTGGTAAACATAGTTATTGCACCTGCACCTTTGATACAGAAATGCAATTGCATCGACCTCTTCGTATGTATCACAATCGAGGTACTAACCACAACCGCAACGCTTTCCCGGCACGATTATGGTATGGTATTGTTATAAACCCTACAAATGGTAAGTTTAGTGTGTTGTTGTATATCTGAGTATACATATCTCACATCGTCATATCTCCAAGCCAAGTTCTATAGTTGCGTGTGTCTCTACGATGCTCTCTAGTGACTGATGGTCGTAGTCGATTTTTGCGGCAAATGTGCAATACTCGTCGCAAATCAAGATAATATAATTAGGGCAATCAAATATTATTTTTGTTATTCTGTCTCATTAATCGTTAGCCAGGATAGAATATGATAGTTACTTCGAAAAAAATGTTACGTGTTGGACTGTTAACATGCTAATCATACCATAATATAAAAAGGGATTTAAAATGTCAACAAAACCCTAAATTAGGTGGATTTAAACTAATAAAATTACCGTTTTACAAAATGACTCAGAGACGTAACCAAAACTCGTGTTATTCGACAGTGTTCAGCATAACTTACTTAGCGAGCAGTTTCTCGTCATCGTCCGAGTCGAGCTGCGGCGGCTCGAGCGAGGCCGGCGACTGCGGCAGCGAGGGCCCGTTCCCGGACTCGTACTCCTCCTCCGTAGGCCCCGTGTGCTCCAGGGACGTGTTCGTGAGCCCTGCAACTGTACATGGTTTTACTACCGCTGACCGAGTATAGCGAAGGTTAACAGTAGAATCCGAATGTTGTAGCGAGTATGAAGATGTTGGAAAATGAACATATCTACATATTAATGAACGAGGTATACACTCAACGTCTTGCTTGGTGTTTTTTTATGCCAAGGGGAGAACTTTCCAGTACTCGACTGTAGTAGCGTCTAATTGGAATTTGCTTCTGCAATACATTTTAAGACAAGAAGGCCAAACGCTATTAGCTGATTAAAAACCAATTATGATTTCCAAGAAAGAAAATAAACGAAAATTATTACCTGTCATGCCGACGATAGGCAAGTTCAAAGAGAAAAACAGCACATTCCTAAAATCATCAGACGCTGAGTGCGAGACGCGTCCGCATTACAAAGTGACGTTTATTTTTACTCACCGCTCCGATGACGGCCGACGTGGTGTTTGGGGAAATATAGGTCCGGGTCGACCTGCCCCCGGTCCAGGTCGTCGAGATACACGCCCTCCGCGGCGGCCTCGGTGGCCTCGCGCGTCGACATGAAGCGGAACATGCCGCCGAACACCCCCGAGCGGCCCGCGCGCTCCTCGTCCGAGCTGAGCGGCTCGGCAGGCGAGCCCGGCGTCCCGGGAGGAGCCGGGGAACCAGGAGTCGCAGGAGAACCTAGCTCCGTCGGCGAGCTGGCGCATTCCATGCGGACTGGAGGTTCCGGCAGCTCGCCCCAGCGCCACGACTGAGACGATTTGTCGCCCTTCGAGGATCGACCCAACTCGACCTCCGTATCCGACTGCACGGGCGTGCCTCCGCGCGAACCCCTACTGAAAAATCATACATCAGTACTCTTGGCCATTATGTGAGGCACCGAGCGAGTTCCGCTAATGACGCGTCAAAGTTTTAGTACATTCAAGAATACTATTGTTACGCGGGCCTTTAGAAAGTGCGACGATATTAATTGCGCGTTATCTTCGCTTATTCCAAAAACATATTTTGACTGTGCTTTTACGTAATTAGACGAATTGTCGTAAATACCGTTAAGTCAAAATGTTATCACTTATCAATAAGCTAGCGATTAGTTAGATAAACTAATTAATCATTGAGAAGGTCGATCGGTATTCGGACGGAATAATACCTATTTACAAAAAATGGAAATATGTGGTGGAAGGGTGAAGGATAAATGAGGAATGATGGTGAAGGGCATAGATGCAGTGGTATAATACTAGAATAGAATGTCAATACGATATCATTATTTGCTGTACTAAAAGCATGATATGCGTCTAGTGATAGATAACTAAAGCTTTTATTCTATAGCGCCGCTTTTACCGCATTTTTTATAGGGCATTAGATGAACAAAGGTAAGTTGAGTAGTGCAAGCTAGATGCGGTGATGGAGTAGTATATTAATGTTTACGCGTTTCTGGAGGCGGCGTGCACCTCGAACGCGGTGTCGGAGAGCGCCATCGGGATGCGGTTGTCTCCGGTCAGCTTCAGGTTGGACATCTCTTCGCTGCAACCAGGCATGCGCTCAGACAAACAGACCTACTCAGTACAGATCACTATCATCCCTATACCAGTGGTGGACTAGTCCCGCGACCGAATAATTTAGTCCGTCACTCATTGGCGCTGTACTTTCTTTATGAGATAATATTAGTAGAAATGTATAAATATATAAAACCTAATTCAAATCAGACCTCGCCTTTTAGAGGTAGTAAAGGATAATGACAATTTGAGGTAAAACACAGCTATGTAAGATAAAGTTGACTCACCTAAGCGTAGCAGCATTGACTTCGTTGTCGCTGAAGAAGTTGATGTCTGTGGCATTGGGAATGGCGGTCGGCTGCGAGGGCCGCTGCTCCGAGCCCGCGCGATCCGACTGGCTGGAAATGGAGCTCGTGGATGATTTCCGTTGGTGCTTCTTCTTTGAACTAACTTTCCTAGTTTTCTTCTTCTTCTTCCCGTTTCCGTTGACTTTGGCTTCTTCTAGGTTGGTGGCGGCCTCGATAGGGCGGAAGTCGTTGTGTGCGCTGATCATCTGCACGGTCTGGTTGGCCTCGCTCCCGGCCTCCAGCTGCGTCGCCGAAAACGTTTTAGGTGTCCGCGAGTCGCTCCAATTCGTCGGCGTCTCATCAAGGCCGTCCAAGCCGTCCATCTCGAATAGCGCATCGTTATCGTGATCGCTAGTGGGTTTGGCTTCCTTTTTGGCCTGCTTTAGTTTATTTATGTCTGGTTTCTGTATCGACTGGCCGTCGGCGGTATACCTGCAAGCGCAAGTGGAAATCTCAAGCGGGGATTTTATTATTATTATTATTGATTTATGGGCCTTGATATGCCGCTTCGACCAGCAAGTGATCTATTGTGGCAGCCCTTTTTTTTTTAAATTCACCGTTTCTTAACTTGCGGTCTTCCGCAGCAGCAGGAAATTCCAGATTATTTGGGCGGTGATATTTATGTTGTACCTCTTCTGGGTGCATAATGTGCCGCCCTAGTTAGGTACCTACTTCTTTTGTGCATGAGTGGTCAGAGAAGCGGGGATTGGTCTACCAGCTAATTACGGACCGTTCTTTCAATTCAAACGGTTCGGTGCAATTTTCATTAACATAATCTACATGGACGTAAACAGAGGTTCGCTTTCGAATTGCACGCGAATGTAAATAGGATAATTAATTGGTCTAAACAAACCCCCTCACTTTCTATGTGTAACACAAAAAGTTTTGTTTCTAAACCGCGATGCATATGAATGAGCGGACTTACGTAAACCGCCGGTTACGCCGGACGATGGTGTGTGTGGGTGAATAGTTTACCTGCGCTTGGTGTAATCGGATGCCTGTCCATGGTCGGGCTCGACGGCGGAGAGCGAGTTGCGTCGACGAGGTTCATACAGGTGTTCGAACCGCGCCGCCGGGATGGGCGAGGTAGCGAGATGTGCGGACCAGCCTGCGTCGTCCTCACCTACTTCTTCCACGAAGAACGCTTCCCCAGACTCACCCAATTTCATATGTATGGGTAGCGACTCTCCGTTCAGTTCCAAGTCCACCTGAATAAACATACGTCACTTATTGATAACCATTTCATTCTCTCGACCGATAAAAATATGAGACGGCATAGACAAGATCAAAGAGCAAAGTTTATCTTTGGATGTGCAGACGTCTTTATTACGCGTGAATATTAACCCTTTAACCGCTTAGAATTTTTCATCGGGCATGCTCGTGTCGCCCGCCGCCGATAGGGCATGCATATGCGTGTCGCTATTAAAATATATGAAAAAAGCAAATCAAAACTTTGTCTTACATATCAGACTGTGGCGAATTGAGCTGGTCTTTTTAAATTAATTAATTGATTAACACAATAAGAAAATACATGATACAAGTACAATGCCCATCTATGGGGAGGGGATCTACTGATCTAATTTATAGATAAACTAAAAGTAGGTATTTTAAGTAGGTAGTTATACAACTTACTTTACAGTTTATAGAATATATGTTAAATTTCTACATTTTGCAAAATGCATCTTCAGGGTTTTTGTCTTGTAGAAAGAAAGAAAGATGCATTTATTCACAAACACACAGGACACACATATTATACAATAAAATAAACATATAAAACAAGTGTGTCTCTGCGGCAGTGAACCGGACACTGGCTCAGCATTATGCGCCTACAACGCCGATACGTAAAAAAAATAACCAGACTATGACTATGTTTTATAAATCAGACTATGACGGTTAAAACTTTAATATATTTATCGTGCATCAATTCTTTATTTTTCTTTCATATAGGTACCTGTTTAGACAACAGATTTCGTCACCGCGGACGCGACAGCGCTGACGCCGCTGACCACTCCAAATTTAACTAGTTCATTAGCCTGCACAAAATATAGTTTACTTACTTGCACTTTACATGTATAGAATACAAAGATAAATTACTAGGTTTTACGTCTGTGTGCTATAGGTGAATAATTGTATATAAGGTAGGAGCATTTGTAAATAAATCAGATACCAATTGTCCGTTGGTGTTTCACTACCTCCACACCCGACACCTCTGCTTGCTCAGGGCAACACTCTGAGAGTAGAGGATCCCATCCACTTCATTTTACAGGTACCCTTGTTGTGGCATAAGACACCCTCCGCCTTAATCGGTCACTTGAGTCTGAGTGATCGGCAACAAGTATCCATCCACTTACCTCATTCCTCCCCCGTAGGAATCCATCTGTCACTGATAGGTCTCCCGGTGACAGATATCCTTGTACTAGGCTAAGTTAGGGCTAGGGAAGTAGGGACTTAGGCTGGTAGGATCCCTTGCTATCATTGCCCTCCCTTTCTTACAAAGTCTGTACAGGCACATGCAACGCTTGAGTACTATTCCATTCCATATTATTCAGTCCATTAAGAATCCAGGTACTCGGCCTTAGCGTGTGGCTGTACATTTGGTCCTTCGAGCCGGATGTCCTTATGGAAAACATATCGATGGTTGTATGTTAACATAGGGTTATCCGTTGAGTCGTTAAACATTGACAACAAGCCAGTCAGTGTTTATCGACTGTGTTAGAATCACCCTCCACTACTAGGATCGTTATAAACCGCGGTCTTGTTAACATTGTCCTCCCACGGTTAGGAATATTTTTTTTATATGCTTTAATACCTGGCATTGTAATCTTTGAAACTTCCCGCAAAATAACAGGTGTCCGGATCAGGAATAATATTTGTGCCAATATTTTTCACATTCTTGGTGAAATAATATCTCACGGTTGGCACTACTCCAATCTTCGCAGTGATTCAGCCACATAAGATTACCCATTTCGTTTTGGCAACTATTACCTACCCTATACCATCTTGAGACCTTCCTACCGAGCTCGCGTTAACGCCGACTACGTTAAATTTAGCAGTTTTGTTATACATGCATGGTAATTATCTAGTGGCACGACCTACATTCTATATATTTTTAATACTGATTAAATCGGTAGGTAGCTGCGTGTCGCATACCGGTAGTGAAGTGATCGAAATTCTCATAAAAGAACGTTCTAGCATTTGCTACACATTCCGTGTGAATGAGCGAGCAGCGACCTCCCTCGCTAAAACGTCGGGTAAAATTCCTGGCGAGACGAGTGGAGTTCTGGGAATAAAAAGTTCAAGTCCAATTGCAAACCAACGTCGCAAAAAGTTGAATGCAGTTTATTGCAGACGGAAAAGACTTATGAATCGGGATTTCCGCTGACGCATAAACATAACAACATAATAGTTAAGTCAAGTAAAAATGTTGGCTTTGTTATAGGTAAAAATAGATATACAACACGCACACGCTACCTTTTAGAACCTAGCGGAACAGGTTATATAACACATATGGGGACTTTGTACAACATTCCCGGGGAGGCCCCTAGCGCACTAATGAGGGAGGGTCGTTAATGTTAATTAGCAATAATGACATAAACTCTACGCACGGTGCAATGTGTATTCAAGAAAAGAATGATAACGGTTTTATCGTTTACTCATTTGTTCTTTAAAAAATATAGAACGACGTCTGTATTATATGCAACCTTGGAAACTCTCATCTCATAAGGTTGAATATTTTGCATAAAAAGTAATTTTACGAGAGGATAAAACGCAGTAGTACAGAAGTGAAATGGAGTGGAGTGACCTACTGCTTGCTACACAACGAATTAAAAGTGATGACTGCGGAGCTGCATCAAATCAATCAATCGTTTAATACATTTGTGCCGGCAATTTGGTGAACTACACGAATTCATGATCGGTAATTTGTTTGGCATTCAGAGTTGATAAGTACTGAGTTAAATTTCATACAGTAACTAAAATATATCGTTGCTATTAATTATTACATGTCCTGGACACATAAATACAATTGTGTCAGTAGCAAATGTCTGTACTGCCACGTCATCAGTTCTTGGAAATCGCGTCAGATTATCCAATGATTTCGCTCATCCTGTGCCAACTTCGCGTCGTAAACTTTGGACTTGAAAATAGTACTTTATTTGTTTATCCTCCGGATCGAAGGACCACGTGACAATTCATTTTAGTGCGTGAAAAATATGAATGTTTGGGAAGAGATGAGATCCGATCGTTTTAGATGAATCATTCATAACGAACAGTTTTCTAATTCGTGGCTGTTTATCTACAACTTGACATATTCAACTATAAATATTTGTGCTGTGAGGAGTAAATTGACGAGGAGTTTCTTTGAATGAAACTTTGTTGCTTTGTTAGGTTTAAGTTATATTTTAATGTTGATGTATTATGATGTTGGTGCGTATTTAAAGTTAAGTTAGATTAATACGTAAGTTTCCACATTTTGTAACCCCTAGTTAGGAAATCTCAGTAATGCAATTATGATCTCTCAAATTTTTACTTACTTTGATGCTATCAGTGGGAACCTGTAATTGGCTTCTTGTATTTTATTTATCTATATAATCAATGTGTTTCTGTAGCTGTTCGTTCTCCAAATAAAAATAAATCAAAGTCAAGAGTAACTCGTGCTCGACGTCGCACATAGGGGCAAAATGCCGATTTAGGCGGCCAAAATTATTTTATCGCATTTATGTACTCAAACTCGTGATTTGTTTGTAATTATAATTCCAAGAGGGCAGTAGCACAGTGGATCGAAATGACAAAAAAATGGACATACACATTTTTTTTTAAACCTATTTAAAAAATACTTTTCGGTTGCAAATGTTGTAAGGAATAAAAAATGTTATATATATTTTTTCAAAATAAGGCTTATTTAAAGCAGAAAAAAATAATATCTGTTTTTTTTGTATGAAACTGAAGAATAGGTATCTTATTATAAGAAAACCGTTACCGATCCCGCTTTCTAACCTTTAGAATATTATTCTCCTACTTAAAACAGTTGAAAATAGTAAACAGCTTATCTCGGTAGGTGCCCGATTTTTTTCTATAGTCCAGTCAAAAGTCAGTAAAAACAACATTGTTCTTAGTTATGTTTTATTTTTCAATAGTTTAACGGTATATTAATGATCGTTTAGTGTAAATACGACATATTTTCGACATTCTTATAACTGACAAAGAAAAAAAATGATAGTTACGAGACAATTATGAAAACTCTTAATATAAGCAAATATGAAAGTAAGTGACCTATGAATGTCGTATTAAACTTGTGAGATTGTGTATTATAAAAATCTTGTCTATATTTCCTAAAGTGCTTATTGCGCGCTTTGGCTGCTTCTTCCGATAATAACCCGGATGCGGATACGGGTAGCACTTATTAACACTTCTGTATCCACAGAAGTACGGAGTTCTTCTGTTTTTCTTCGCTTGCTCCTTTCACTGGATTCTTCGAATATCTTTGCTGGTCGGCCTGATGATCTTCGTTTTATTCTTGGTATTTCGAAGGTTCCTTGTAACCATGCATCGTGTTTTTTTAAGAAAATATCGCTCTTCCTATTTGACTCTACCCACTTCTTCTTAAAGTCTGACTTTAAAAAAGACAATTTATGCTTTATATCCTTGTTCTGTTCCTCACAATAGTTTTCTTGCGATAAAATATACGTCTCAAGATTATTTTAGTTTCAATTCAAAATTTGCAAGATTTTGTGTGTGCATTTTATCAAATAGGAACCTACGGGTCACTAATTTAGCCTCTGCAACTCCTTCCGATCCTAAAACAAATCAAAACTATTTTAAACACAAAAGTAAGAAAAAAACAAAATAACACGTGGTTTTGCATCGTGGTATTTAATGGCCTCTAAAACGCATTTTCGCAAAAAATCGCAGTCAAAGTTTATGTAATTATCTAGTACAGTTACTCTATTTTATGAAATTACTCGTATTATGGCCCGGACGTGCCATGATGTATAACAAAAACCTTTTTATAAATCAAAAACGTGGTTTTTTACAACAATTTTAGAAGACTTATTTCTACCTCGGGAAATAATAATAGATATTCAAAATATTCACATCAATTTAATGTTTTATAATACTCTCTTACCTGTAGAACTAGGATCCATCACAACTTTCTTCAAAATAGACACTAAAAAAACACCACAATTTTTTAAATGTAACCTGTTTTTACGAATGCCGATAAGATGTGCGTGCACTGGGAGCGACGATCAACTTTCGACTGGCATGGCAGTGCAGGCACTGCTGTAAGGGTTAGGGAGAGGGTAGTTTATCATTCTATGGTTATTCAACCTTATCGGGAAGTGATTATTTCTTATCTAGGCTACATTTTAAGAAATCGATTTATGGCCACCTAAATCGGCATTCTGCCCCTATGTGCGTCGTCTTTTGAGTGAAAATAGATTAGTTTAATAGTGGGTGTGCATCCTGGTTTCGGCACCATAAAAATACAATACATTAAAGGTTACACAATACAAGTGAAATGATACACTTATGGCAGTTATGGCTACATGTCTCCGTCCTTTTCTAGAGGTAGTTACGAACGCCATCGTTATGTTCTATCATTATATAGTTAGTTATGAGAATGTTTCCTTCTTTAGTGGTGTTGCTGATAGCTGGCGGGCATATCTGTCTATCCAACGTGTTCTTTAAAGTCATATTCATATTCATATTCATTTATTGATAATATTCTTAATATTACATGTCAATGTATAACAGTATGTGTAAAAAATTAAATATTAAGTTACCTACTAGCGGTAACTGATAAATTCAGTTCATCAGAAATTATACTATAGCTATAATTTAATAATAACGTATCATTATTTATATTAACAGCTTAGAATATTAACTTGTTATCAATTGAAATAGTCTTTCGATTATACATAGTTTAATGATTACCACGTGTCTGATGTAGGGAAATTAAGTCAATATATTTACATATCTTACTCACACTAGCCCTTCGTCATGAAACGTAAGAACAAGAAACATACTTGGCATTTCACATGTTGAAATACGAGTAGTGGGTGGGATGAACCTTTGACGGGTTTATAGTTCAAAGATAAACCCACATAATGGTACTTTGAAATTTACACAAGCCTTCTAATGGTTTCATGCTCAAATACACAGCTATTTACACAGCTGGCCTCACTTTGCTAATAATATTCTTTTCTACCTATTTGACTAACCGACATATGCCTCTAATGTGGATTAATGTCAAATATGGGAGTGATATTAATTTGCGATTGGTTGTACTTACCACTTTAAACCTAGAGCGCAGCACTCCCAGCTTGCCGAAGCGCACGTGGAAGGGGGAACACGTGAAGCTGCCATCGGGCTGTTCCACCACCACTACGTCTATGGCCCCCGTCAGCGTCGCCCCGTTTATCTCATTGTAGAACTCCCTAAAATTCGCTATGAACTTCCCGATATAGTTCATAGAATACATCGTGGCGTTTTGTTCCTAACACTCCCAGATAAAAGTTTCGTGTTATCTATAGACACACTACACTATTGTCCCGTATACTCAATCAGTCCAATAACCCGCCGCTTCGCACGGCTTACCCCATTGTGTCACTTGAGGTCTTCGAACTACTGTTTCGGTTCCTGAAACAAAGGACATACATTATGAATCGAATATGACTTCGTTATGAATTATTAAGCAGACAATCATGTCTAGTCTTTGTTTATTTATCACTGAATTATGTTTAAAAAATACCTAGAACAAAGGAGAGATAATGGTCCAAGTAAAACAAACAAATGAGACACTTTATGCTAAACAAGGAACGTCGTTAAAATGAACATAATGAAGTCAGATAATCGATTAGTATACCTAAGCAATAATTTGTTACTAGGACTGAGCATATGAAACAACGACGGTTTATGGATTTATAAAGAACCAACCGAAATAAATCTTACATCAAATACTTCAAGACACAAGCTCAGTCTAAGTTTGGAGTCTGGTGACATGTTCCGTGTACCAATACGTTTCTAATAAATCCATTTGTATTCCATCGTAATTACATTAGAATTTAGGTCGTTAAAATTACTACCATACAATTCTAAAATTAATTTAAATCGTAAATAGTTTGCTCATGGCTTCTGTTCTGAAGCATTCCGACGCAAAGTTAAATATCACTTGAAATAGTGGGTCGGTCACTACCAGGCATTGCAGGATGTTACTCAATGTTGCAGTCCAGATACCAATATAAAAATAGTTCACGTAAAACGCCAGCATTGGGTCATGGAATGAAGTAATGACAAAACGAACTTTATTCGTACCGGCGACATTGGAGCGAGATTCGTGAAAAGCATGCGGCCTCCGCGTGAGGGCCACTCGGGGACTCTGCCCCCAGCCACATACGATACGTCAGGTACATCCACTTAATCCGCTTAGTAAAAACTGTGACACGCCTCTAATCTCCCTAAAATGAGTCATGGCTATACGTGTATACATACTTTGTATGCTTACCAAAATATTTGTGTGTATATTTAACTAATACCAAACTAGGTAGATGTGACATAATCGAGATGTTAGCTAGCTTTCAACATACTGGTTTGAGCAATAGTCAAGCGTCAAGTTTAACTCATTATAGTCAAGCACACTCAATCTTACGTATAAATACCGAGCATATCGTATGATAGTGTTTCGTAAGAATATAATTCGGCAATACAGAATTGATAAACAGTTATTCATTTTATTAATAAGTATTTGTTTTACATTATAAGAAATCCACAACGCAGGCTTCGTCTACACAGTATAAGCATCCGCAACAAACTTCGTCAAAAAACCCGAACAAGCAAATAATTAGCCACAGGCATCGTCAATAGCATACAAATCTAGACACGCGGCAGCGTGTCAAGCCAAGTTCAAGCAAAGGAACTGGCTAGCCAGCGATTGAGTGTACAGTCAGCAGCAGAAGTAGCTAAGCACTTTAACATGCTCAGAATGATCTGCACAGAACCGTATTCTCTTGACATTAGAGTCCGTGTGCAGATCAATTTGAGCACTAGGCCCGCTTAGCTACTTCTGTTGCTGACTGTATCATTACACGAACCACTTGGTGTCACTTTTGACCCTTCTATAACTCAAAACCTCTTTAACGTAAACACATAAAACTACGTGTGTTAAACATTGACGTATAATAAAGTAAATAGACGCACAATGTCGAACAAAAATTTCAAGAAATGTGCCCCAATTTGACAACTCTAGCTATATTTCAGTTGATGCCAATCGCGTTTACTTATAACCTGCGTTGAGATATATGCTTTATATAAAACAGAACTTAGTGTTTTAAGCTGTAAGGGCCATATTAGCGAATTAGCATCAAGCAGATAAAAACTTTTTAGTTTATTGAGATTTTATCATAATGTGACTTGATTGCTCACGTCAAAACTAAATAGCGAATGAATGGAGTCTCATTATAAAATTATTTTAATAATATTGTATAAACATTACAGTCATTTATAAATGATTGATGAAGTACGCTGCGGATTTTTGCTGTTTAGAAGTATTTTACATGTCACACTTCAATGAATAAAATCTATAATATTTTATTTATTTAAACAGGAAGACGAAAAACACAAATAAATCATGATTATTTATTTTTACAGGCAGGCAATACCTAAAAAATTAACACTTTAATTTTTTTTTTATAAATACATATACACAAAACATTGTTCGGTGGGCATTACGTTTTATCAGTGCAGCTGTCAAACTCCTTAAAAATTCTACACACGACCAATGAAAAGGGAATAAGAACTAGATCATTTTGGCGTGGTATATTTGACGTATCTAATTAGTCCCTTTGCGACATATAATAATGACTTACAATCTGAATATCAATTTATCTTTAGTTAAACATTTATTTTTACAAGATTTATATAAACTTGAAAAATAAACACACGACGAAGTCGTCACCACTCTTCTGCGGCTTACTTTGCACATCGCTAAGGATTTCTCGGGATCTTAAATTGAAAACCACAAATAACGTAACTGTACTACTCCATAAAAAAATGTAATAAGTAGGTACTGACTCCTTAGGTTTTTGTTCCGTGATAATCTGTCATTTGTACTAACGAAATTATTTATTCAAAACCAAGAAATGCCAATGAGTTTATATGAAATTCTTTACGCTATCAATAGAACCTAGATAAAGAAATATATCCAATCCTTTTTTATTTTTATTCTATTGCTATATTTGCTATTAACGATTTTTTTCACAGATCATTTTTGTCATTTCTGACAACCGTCAAGTCTCACGGTCGAAACCAGACTAAACGCAAAAGAGCCGCAAGTGTCGATCGCGCGGTTCTTTTGGACGGCCACTTTTTTCGGCTGATTGTGTATCTAGTTACTTATACTAAATCAATGGTGTTAAATTATATCCATAAGGTCACCTAGAAGCCCAAATTTCATGAAGCTAGCTCAAACGGTTATAAAGATATGAAGGTCAAAAAGTCGTAAATTTTAGTATTGACTGACATATAGTACCTAAACCTAACCTACTTCCAGATGACCTAGAAGGATGAAATTTGGAATCCAGCTCGGTAATTGTGTGTAAGCGTAGGAAAAAATCTAAAAATTATAAAAGGGGGGGTCGCCATACAATTTTTTTTTATAATTGTAGCGTTGCAACCATCCCAATATATGTATTATTATATTTGCTATATAACAGAAATAATAAAATAAAGTTCTGTCAAAAAATAAGTGGTGTCCCCATACAAAAAACTTGTAATACGCGCTAAACAACCGGCCAACGGTGTGTCGTCGGCGGCGCGCGCCGCGGCACCACATAATTATAAACAGAACAGAAGTAAATCTACATAAAAGCGCTCCCGAGCAACACGGAAACGCAAGAAAAAACATTAATATCTGCCTAGTTTTCTTTACAAAAAGTAATGATATCCCACCAAAAACATAAATGTAAAAAAGGAGAGCCAAGTTCAATACAAAAATTATGCTCGGCTGTGGACTTCGCCGCAAAAAGAATGGAGATCTAAATGTTTGCCAAGTTATGCAAAATCCAAATATGTATTTATAGGAACAAAATAACATTATGAACAAGTATTAAACTCTATTTCTTTGCTTTATTGGATACCTATAACAATTGCTGTTATTTAAAAATGTGAGATCTTAAAGTAGGTTAGATTTGACTTGGCCAGTTTTTATCAGAATTAAAATATATACATATATATATGTTGAATAACTTTATAAAATGACTGATGTAATGAAAACTGGTCAAGTCAAATCTAGCCTACTTTAAGATTTCACATTTTTAGGGTTCCGTAGCCAAAATGGCAAAAACGGAACCCTTATAGTTTCGTCATGTCCGTCTGTCCGTCTGTCCGTCTGTCCGTCTGTCCGTCTGTCCGTATGTCACAGGCATTTTACTCGAAAACTATAAGGTGTATTTGAATAAAATTTTGAGGATAGGTGTATTTTGTTAGCCGCTACATAGTTTTGTAATTAAAATGACAAAAAAAATTTTTTTTAGGGGTGCACTCCATACATAATACTAAAAGTCAAAAAAAAATTTTTCATTGTGACCCCCCGTGTGGCACATCAATCGATAGGCCTTTCAAAATAAATATAAGGTTTCTTAGCATTTTTTTTGATTAAGTGAATAGGGTCGGAGATAATCGCCCCGAAAGTCACTAAAATTCTGTCCCCCCCCCTCTAATTTTTGAACCGTGCATTGTAAAAATATGAAAAAAATCATGGACGTAGGGCTTATTAAATTCTTTCAGCGAAAATTGTTTTGAACAAGATCGGTTCAAAGGTTTTCGAGATATTGCTGAAAAACTGGCTTCCTTAAAGAAAAGGACGTAAGCGCCGTAAGATTTCTGTGACGATACGACCTTTTTAATAGGCACGGAACCCTTTGTTTTGCGTGGTCCGACACGCACTTGGCCGGTTTTTAAATAACAGCAATTGTTATAGGTATCCAATAAGATAAAGACATAGAGTTTAATACTTGTTCATAATGTTATTTTGTTCCTATAAATACATATTTGGATTTTGCATAACTTGGCACTCATTTAGATCTCCATTCTTTTTGCGGCGAAGCCCACAGCCAAGCATAATTTTTGTATTGAACTTGGCTCTCCTTTTTTACATTTATGTTTTTGGTGGGATAATATTATCCGCAACAAGCTTTGTCGAAGTAAACCCTCTCAAGTTGGTGCATCTAATAACATCTGCTAGATGCACCAACTTGAGAGGGATCTCCCCGGGACGGTACCTGGCGCAAATGTGCCCAATATGCTCGCGGCATTACTCCGCTGCACTGCCAGTGAAATATGCAGGACCAGGTACGAGCCAGCCCTGGGATCGCAACATCTCTCCCACAAACGCTGATCTAACTTTTGAATACAGATTTGCGCCTCAGAGCACCAGGGTCCACCACATGATTTATCATTGATAAATGATGTTGCGACACTTAGAAAATGTTAGGAATACCTAGGTTTCGATGTCATCATCATCAGAATATAAATATTCAGGGAAAGTATGGCTTTTCGACGAGCAGTGCCATATATGTACCTACGAGGGAAAAGTGGCAGGTGTCCAGCGTTCACGGACGGGTGCGTCAAACTTGAATGGCAGCATCTGCCAGAATTCGAACCTAATTTTAGCACCAAGGGCACCAAGTTCAACGTATACGAAGATCTGGTGGAAATCCGAGCGAAATTAGTGGTAATAATAGACAAATTAAAACAAAACCATAAAGGTTCTAACAGGCACGAAGAAAGAGGGTATTTGGCTATTTTTATATTCAATTTAATGGAAGTCCCTCTCTCTGCCAAAAGTATTTAGGTACTAGGTACGCAACGCATTTCAGTACGCCGAACATAGCGAGAACATATTTTAGCACTGCTAATGCTGTAGTTTTCTACAATTGTTTGATAAGTATTGACCTACTTACATATATTTATTTGATTTGGTTGTGGCCAACCGTGACCGCGGAAATGTCTGCTTACTATCTATTCAGCGAGTGACATAAAAATGAACGTAGGTAGGTAGTTGTTTTTGTTTACGAACACGAACTGCTCTTTGTCGATTGGCAGACAACAGCCGGCTCAAGAGGAATACAAAACAGACCTCCAAGGCCTCGTTTCGTGAAGTTAAACATCCATTTTAGAAGTGCAAGCGGGTAAACGATGACAGATCACAGTACGCGTATGTGTTCAGTTTTGAAATTGCAAAATTATGGAGTTTCAGTCCTATATTTTTTTACATGTGATAGCGCTGTACAAAAATTGCACTGAGATTTGTCAACCAATTTGTACTACCTACACTTATAAAATCATATTAGAGCAGATCAATCAGAGAGAGAATTTAAGGTCGTTGAACTTCATATGATAAATATCATTGCATATTGCAAGCGTTGAACCTGTGTTTCTGCTAGACGCAAATATCAAAAATGTTTCTTGCGACTGCAAATGGGTCGTTCTTCTTTTCGACCGACAATAGCCTGTCCCTCGTCTTATTACGGCATCTCATTTGAGTAATGATGTTTACGGTTTTATAATGTTCGAATGAACGTCCATATTATTTTATTAATTAGTGATGTTTAATATTTCACTTTCTCTAACTAGCATTTTTTTAAATGTTTTATTTTTTCGTAGAATGCCGTGACAGAGTGGTAAACCAAAATGTTGTCCCCACTGAAAGAGTCCACTTTGTCACATGTTTTTTTTAGAAACCAACCGTAAATAAATATTTATATTGGCCAGAAAGGAAACTTTAATTAGTTCTAATGAAGAAACCTATGCATTTTTTTTAAATCGCATTTCAAAACCACAATTTTCGATAGTTCAAAAACCAAAAAATCAGAAAAACCTCGGATCATTGTCGGTAAAAAAGAAGAACGACCCAACTAGCAGAATCGCGACACTATTGAAACTTTGTTTACAAATGCTACTTTGATTAACTCCAACTCGAGAACACGTTCGATTGTGTAAATAAGATCTTGCTTCAAGTTGACGTGGCTGTATGTATAGTACCTGATGTATTCCTAGAAAGGACATGGTACGTATTACTGAAACCTTATATTGGCACGATTGTCTTAACCACAAGTATGTTATTAGATCTTCACGTGGAGATCACACATGCATAACACACGTGAGCCTATCGAGGGCTGACCTTTGGAGAACTTAACCACGACCTTAGTGGATCACCCTTCCTGTAGATAGCAAGTAATAGGTCAAGCAGGTGAGGTATACCTACTGCATATTTCCGTTGCTAAACAATATCTCGGGTTTACAGATATTTCACCAGGTAGGAATTTAACAAGAACTGAAGTGGAATTTATAATAAACTAACCGCAATTGACGTTGGTAATAAAATTGTGACAAAATACTGTGTACTCCTTGCATTTCATTAAATTGTCAAAAGGGCCTCTACGTGTTGCCTCGGTTGGTACTTTGTAGGTACCTAGCTCCACGCGCGCCTCCCAAGGTCCGGGACACCATTGTCCCGTGCGCGGGAAAGATTGTGACATAATAAAGTAAAATGAAACAACACACGTATAAAAGTTACGTGGTAGATACAACCATGCAATTTCACTATAAAGTATACTAAATTAATATTTATATGCCTTACAACGCAACACAACTTGAAATACAAACAAATTCATAGCTGAGTAATATAACAAGCAAGCAAATAATATAACAAGCAAAGACAATATCCAGCTGGACATGCACTTCTGTCATTGAATCGAAAAGGATGCAGTTTAAGAGTTTGTCAACATCTCGGACAAAGGAGGACAATGAAATTGTAAGCAGTAACTGCAGTGAATCATGCAGCGGTTCAAAGGGTTACGTTAAAAATACTCGAGAGATATCGCTTTCCATCGGTTGCAATCTTCCCGGAAACAAGCCGGACTCGGCTGCATAGGGTAATTAATACGTTAGAGAAAAGCTGTCTCCCTAAAACAAGGCATTTAATGACAGGGCACCTGCATGCAAACAGAGGGGACAAAGGACAAATTCTATGGTTTCATTGTACCAATGAGTGATTTTTCCTATCATTGTAAAACAATTGTCGGATTAATCAATAACAATCACAATAGATTAAAAGCAGCCGTAACTGAATGGAACTACACGTGCTTATCTCACAATTAATTCGACATACCTTAGAAAAAAGTTGCTTCGCTTTTGTCAATAATGTCACAGTAAACTTCCTAAGGCACAAACAGTATTGTTCTCCAATCAACCGACGTATATTGATGTCGTTGTTACATTAATTTCGCGCACTGCACCGGTAAGGTATGACTACGACGCGTGGTAACCGCGTCGACTCTACCAACACACTGATGTATATTAATCGCGAGTTGCGAACCGCCTGAACAACCGGCCGCGAAAAAAAATTAACTGCCAACCGAACCACGAGCTCGCCGTGACGTCGACCAACGGATGTAGATAGCACGTTCACGTACACAATGTAATGTACTAGCACGTATTACTTTACTACTAGTGTAACAAACGGCCGACCAAGTATGAGGGCTGATTCAAGATTATTCATTGAAGATAATAAGGGAGACCATAGGTGCTCCATGTCATTTTCTTGACAGTAGCAGTGTACTTCGTTAGGTATCCTAAATGTTGTATATTAACAGGATTCACCTGATAAGTCGTACAACATAGCATTATAACGAAATCTACTGACCGAGGCAATGCGAAACTAGTTCAATGATAATGATGAAAATAGATGAGGGATAAAAATGAAAGCGACGCAGTATGAAGGAAACATGTGCGTGGTGAAAGTTTGCGAATTGTGTAGCGCATAATGATGATGGCGGTAAGGGCATTTATACTGGATTGTGAAATTTACGAATAATGTTCATAATAACTATTCTGAATTTAAACATTTCTTCCTTGAACTAGTTGTGTCTTTTGAATGGTTTTACCTATCGCAATCAATCACTAAATTTATTTCCCAACTGTAGGTTCGTCCGATTTTTTATTTCGCCAAAAAGCCGTTTTATCTCTTAAAACTATGAAATTTTCAGGATTATTATCCAACAAACCTAACTAACTACCTAAATAAGTAATGGGTTCTACACGATAAGTATTTAAAAAGAATGAAAAACTGCGGTCTTCGAGGAAACTGGCTTTTTGCCGAAATGAAAATTCGGATAATCGATACAGTTACGAATTGAAATTTAGTGATTGCGATAGGATACCCTTTCTAGAATCCTCCAGCATCTAGAATCTATACAAGTATACACCTCGGTCTTACTAAAATCCTTCATGCTACAACATGCTTTTCATGTCAAATGTCAGTGTGCTTGTGTACATTTACCTATTTATTTATTTTTAGCTTATTTAGAACACAAAACAAACAGTCACATAAACAAATATATATATGGGGTACACGTACACACAGAGTACCAACAAACATAAAGCATAAAGACCTGGAGGTTCATTAACAAACAACCTAATCATGAGACACAAAAGACAAAAAGCTTAAAAGAAAAATATTACATACGACCTTCCGAAGTAAACTTTTAATCGCTTAATCAGCTGTGCGTTCATTGTCAGTCAAGTTGGAAAATCAAGGAGATCGAATTACGCGCGATTGAGGATTGGCTAAGCGAGCGAATGGTTCGAGCGAGCCCACCACTAGTAGTCTGTTAGACAAGGTCGTATGTATATTCGAGTTTTAATCAGGCTTGTGTTGTTTCGGTAGCATGTAGACCGCCCCTCCTACGCCTGCGTCAAATGTAGTCAAAGAATCGTACGATACGATACGACTCGAGTTCGTGATCGTCGCACGATATGGCGTGATACCTAACGTGATGCCTGCGGTTCTCGCACAGATGGTTCTCGTAACACTTGTAACGTAATTGCGAAAGTATGTTTTGTCCCCAATATGGGGAAAGGAATGGTTTGGGTTTGGTATGATCATAGTATAAGTATGGTAAGGTTTAGTAGAGTTAGGTTCTGCGTTGCGTAAAGTAAATTTCATGAAATAATGGTAGTTTTTAGGCTCATACCTACTCCAGGCCTACACCTCAAACCTAGAAATAATATTTCTGACGTTCCCTGGTAATTTCTTGAATTTTATCTTACGGTAATAATTGATACTTAATTGACAACATTTTATTTCTAATCGTACGACTTCATTCGTTTTATCTTTACTATATTTGAAAATAGGAGCAGTTTTAAATCTTGTGTGGAATTGATGTTTTGTTTATTATTATTTATTAATTATTTAATCTAACTTGGTTCCTGACGTCATGTCAAAAGTCCAAACTCGGGGTTTGCCAGCGAGCCAGCGCAGCATACTAGGTATCAAATTAGTGGATCGCATCCGGAACACCACGCTGCGCTCCATAACTCATATAGTCGATGTAGCTCGGAAGTCAGCCAAGTTGAAGTGGGACTGGGCTGGTCAGGTCAGGTCATGCTGCATGCCACTGTGGGCCAAGATTGCCACTGAATGGCAGCCCGACAGCTCGAGACGGAGACGTCGCAGACCTCGTCGACGATGGAGAGACGAGCTTGACTCCTTTTTAAAAGAATGGCCAGAGACTGCTCAGGATCGGGAGCACTGGAAAAGGTGGGGGGAGGCCTTTGCCCAGCAGTGGGACACTACGGGCTCAAAATAATTGGTTTTGCCTCGCACTCAACCCCCTATCTAATATATTAAACAACACGGATATAGAATACTTGCTTAAATACAAACCTGACAATAATGACACACAGACCGACAAGGACGAAGTTAATCTGAAGTGAACCACCTTCTCTACATGGATGACATCAAACTCTACACCTCCAACGAAGATGACCTCAACCATTTAGCTAATATAACGGAAAGCTTCTCACAAGATATTAAAATGCAATTCGGAATAGATAAATGTAAAATTAACTCTATGAAAGCAGGAAGAAGCCGTAAGCACATGTACTTACACTTTAGACCGGAGAAAAAATAGACACGCTTTATGAATTAACTATTTAAATATGCCGGTGGATACCGTGAAAGACGATGAATCATTCATGGAATTCTTTTCCTTTGAGTTTCCATGAAAGAACAGGAATTATGACGACAGGACGGTTTGTAGGTCACAAACACAACATAAAAAAAAACCGGCCAAGTGCGAGTCGGACTCGCGCACCGAGGGTTCCGTACAAACTTGTAGGTATATAAGTAAAGTTATTTTTGTTATATGATGTACCTAACTAAAAATTTACGGTGTTCGCAATTTTTCCTTTATCTGTGCTATAAGTCGTTGTTTCGTACCAAATTTCAAGATTCTGAGTTCACGGGAAGTACCTACCCTGTAGGTTTTGATTCCCTTGCGAGTTTCGAAAATTTGCGGAAATTTACGGCATAAACGGCTGTATCTTTTGATTGCGTTGGCTTAGAAGTTTGATTTTTACAGCTCCAAGGGACAGTAGACCTGAGTATTTGTTATACATTTTAGCTTGATACCTCCACGCGTTCCTGAGAAAAAGGGTCTTGACAGACGGAAGGAAGGACGGACGGACGGACGGACAACAAAGTGATCCTATAAGGGTTCCGTTTTTTCCTTTCGAGGTACAGTCGAGTTCTCCAATATCTATACAGACAACCTTTCAAAAATATCTGTACACAGGCTTTATTATTACTGACATAAGACACGTGTAGATATTTTTCAAAAGGTTGTCTGTATAGATATTGGAGAACTCGACTGTACAGAACTCTAATTGACTAACTCCACTTTATAGACAACACAGTACTTACGGAATGTTGTTGAGTATCAATTATCCCTACTATGAATCACTTATTTACTTCTTGAGAAAAACACGCCAATCAATTTGTTTACAGTGCTTACTATGTAATGTACCTATTGTACTCGTACTCTAAACTAAAGTATCAAAATACAGCCACCTTATTTGTCTAGTAAATGGGTGTGTCATGACGTAGTAGTGGTTTAACAAACAAACGATGGCGCTGTACCTGTTGCGTATTATTTTAGCGAACAACAAGGCCACTTGAACTCACTAAAATTAATACGACCTACTTTCGACCGTATATCTGTTCCCTTAGAAACCAAAACCGCGTCTGCTCACGCAACGAAAGCTGCGTGCCCGCATAAACAAATGTTATCGCTTTGTGACCTTCTACAAATGCGCATACTTTTGAAATCGCTCGTGTCACGCCATCGCATGCTGAAAAGCAAAACATGTTTTGAAAATATTGATAGATAACTAATGTTTTGATAGGTATATAATAGTTAAGGGGATGTCCAATTAGCCACGTGTAAATAATTGTATGCACCTTTTTGCACTTGACTGTACATACTATTACTTTCACCTGTGGTGGTGGTGTTTGTAATGAATTCTTGCAAGTCAAATTTGGCCAACCAAAGTCCAATAGAGTTGAACACATCGGAATCATTGAGGAGTTCCATAGGTCATCTGACGACCTGTGGTCATCATCAACAGATCCACGTCACCAAATGTATGGATACCGAGAGCAAATGCATGGTTTACCATAGAAAATAACATTTAACGAGTTCCCTCAATTCCTCTTGGATCCCGTTATGAAATATTCAAGAGATATACAGGGTGTCCCAAGAAGTAGTGATATACTGAAGCTGGGAGGTAGAGGACCTAGAGGGCTATCTGAATCACCCCCATGTATGTCCCGCGATTTTTCGTATTTTCGGAGTTATGACTTTTTTTTTAACTTTTCACCTATCGCCGAGTACGATGAGATTTTTATTTACGGTGACGTGAATTATTGCGGTAGATGCTTGATTTTTTTGTGTGCTAAGCTGATAGATAGGCCAATTCAGTATGGTAACATTTACTATCGTTAGATCTTTGAATGGAATAAAAAAAATTAAATGCCAAGAGAAAAAAATATCCAGTATGTTCACAACTTCAAGGGCCCTTAAAAAAATAAAATCATTCTTGGCATTTTTTTATTCCATTCAAAGATCTAACGATAGTAAATGTTACCATACTCAATTGGCCTATCCGGTCAAGTGAGAGTCAAACTCGCGCACCGAGGGTTCCGTGCAAACTTTCATACAACACACCGATTTCCCCGTCCTTTATTTCTGGAAAAAACTTAACAACGCATAGTACTAGTTACTGTCATAGATACAGCGCCATATGTCGGTACATTTTGTACTAACTTGCGCTATAATTCTTTAATTTCTTTATCATGTGAACCGATTTCAATAGGTATCTTTAGTTTTATCTGAAATGAAGTAGGTACTTTCAGAATAAACTAGTCGGTATTTTAAGAAAAAAAAATATATATAAATGTGAATAAATTACAAGCTTAGTCTAGAAATGATTTTTGATAATTTAAAGATAAATAACCTAGATAGAGATACGATACCATTATATTAAGACAAATTAAAGTTACAAAGGGAACATTTTTAACTTTTACTCGACGACGTCACTAACGATCTTCTTCTAGCTAAAATGGTCATAATTAACGTTGTGACAGACAGGTAGACAGACAGACAAACAGGGTCGTACCATAAAGGTTCCTTTTATATACTTTTGGTACGGAACCCTAAAAATGAAGACGAACTGGCAACCTCATATTCTCTAAACTTAAGTAATTCAAGTCGGTTAAAATGGCTTTCGAAGTAGGTACGTATACGTACAAGAATAAACAAGTGCATATCTTCTTTTATGGTGTTGATGATGAAATTATCGTCCATTGTTTAAAGGATTGAATTATTTATTGAAAGTATTTATTAAGTATTGGTGTGTGGTTGATTTTATGTGAGTAACTCTACAGCAGATCAGATGTTTATAATCTATAGGTATGTACTAATATTATAAAGAGTCCCATCCGATTTCAAAAATTTAAGTATTGGCGGGAGCAACTGCCATCTGAGTTCTGACCATCTAAACAAAGGGGAAATTAGACCCTGTTGCCAATAGAATCGATCTTTTGTATTCTTTATGAATAAACCATTCATTAATTCACAAGTGAATGAGCAACTTGACTGCAAAAAATACTGTTTGATCATTACGTCGTCCCCCTTATCAGAAAAACCAAGTGGCCTATTCACTGCCACTAAATAATCACTTCTTTTTCTATAAAATGTATATTAAGATATGGACCGGCAATGACGTCAATATATTTGATAAGAAAGACTATCATAATCAAAAAAAAAAATTATAAACACATTTCTACTATAAAATAACAAAGTTATGTAAGAACAACCACTTCATGAATTAAAAATTAGAAATATGAGTAGGTAAACTTACACAATATGTTTGACGTGGATTAGTTTTGCTTACCTACTTTAAGCTGATTATAGTGATTAACTGATTATTAATGGCTATTTATAATTGTTATAATTATATAGGTGGTCTTGAGCTCTTAATTAAAACCCATCAAAAACATAAATGTGAAAGGCTGCCAAGTTCGATACTATGGGAATGCTTTGCCTATAAAAGAAGTGAGATCTGAATAAGTACCAAGTTCCATAAAAATACCTCAAATCATAAATAGTTATAGGAATGCACACTTGATTTCCAGCAGTTTTTAAGGTACATTTTGAATAAGTATCACGTTACATAGAAATACCTAAAATTATAATAGTCAGAGAAACGCACACCGGTTTTTTTAGCAGTTTCCTGATAACATTTATTATTTTCAGTACTTTTTAATGATGTCACTTGGCAAGTTTTCACACACCACACACCTTTTCAATGCAATGAATCGACACCTTTGGACTGCAATGTGTCAAGTATATAGGTAATTTTCTATTAAAATTTGAAACGAAAATTGTTTGAACTTAAGGCTGTGCATAGCAAGGTAGTTTATCATAGCAATTGTGAGTGTGCATACAACGTGATTTCAACCAGCTGGCTTAAAGGTAGCCAGGATGCTTGACTCTCTCAATTTAAAACAAGATGCTAGAATAATATTAAACTTTGTATACACAACGGGATCCGCATATCTAGGTCGGAATCTAGTATCTGTTGCTAGAAATTAAAAAAGAAGAAAAATAGAGTGAGTAGAATGTTTTTCATACAAAGTCTCTAATCACTTAATTTTCATTCAATCAAGTAAGGCTAAAAATCTTTTACTGTTTATTTTACAAAGAAATAAATATAATTTACACTAATATTATTCATGTGAGTGAAACTGTTTTTCTCTTAACTATTCATGATTATAACTATGAACTGATTTTGATTAAATTTTGCTATGGACATAGTTTGAGTTCAGTACTAAATAATTATAATGACCCTTCATATACATATAAGTACAAATGAAATCAGGTCGTATGGGAGTGTGATTACTTTCTACATGGGTGGCCTAAGGCGAGTGGTGCCAAAAAGCGTAAAATACATTACAATTATTCCTATTTCATAGAGCATTGTTCTCATAAGAATTACTTTCAAACTCATCAAATATCATGTAAATATCTGTGGCCTAGCAATAAATAATACTGGGGTCTAAACAAAGAAAATCGAATGGTGCTTCAATTACAGTTAGATATACATCCCAATGCACATCTGCCAAGTAAAATGTAGTAATCCCTAAATAGGCAAAATTAAAATTGCACAAATCTGATGTTAATAAAGAGTATTTGTATTGTATTGTAAATTGACAATGGGAATGAGTTTATTGACAGTATTCTTGATACTGTGGAAGTATTTACTCAATAGTAAAGAAAGGAAACTTATTTGATGGTTAGTATTTTGCCTACTACGAAAAACTACGAAAAGGCAACCGTGTGTAGGTACAATATTTCACTATATATATTATCATATTTGTCCTCTCAATCATTTAAAGATTGAGAGGAAGTAACATCTGGTTTAAAATGAATTTAAACTCCATAACGAAAAGACCAAATCCTAGAACGAACTCTTAACCCCTTATATTAAATGGTAGGTAATACTTACAGAATTACATTCTGCGTCTAGGATGAGTTTGAGAACACTTCAATATCACAAAAGGGCCAAAAATCTTAAAAAAAGTAAAGTTCTTTTCAATTTTATTCACGACAAATACGACAATAAAGTGACTGATCGATGACAATTTGACATGTTACTTGTTAGGTTGTTAGTGACTGACACACAAAAAACAATATTACCACATTTAAAATTACCTTTAGTATGATAACAAAATAAAATATTTTACTAGCAATATCATCATCACCATTATCATATCAGCCGAATGACATCCACTGCTGTACATAGGCCTCCCCCACAGAGTGCCACAATGACCGGTCCTGCGCCACCCGCATCCACCTGGTAAAGGTCGCTGGAGTTCGCAGCGACCTTTACCATGTCATCAGTCCATCTTGTGGGGGGCCTACCCACGCTGCGCCTTTCCGTACGTGGTCACCACTCGAGAACCTTTCCGCCCCAACGGCCATCGGTTCTACGTGCAATATGTGCCCACTAACAATATAAAATATTATAACTGAAAGAAGTATGTTTTTTTGCAATTGTTTCTTATTGCAATGGTCGAATTCAATTTTATAACATCTAAAACAGAATGACTATTTCTAAGAGAATTGGATAATGAATGTAACCATGATCTAGAATTCTAAAATAAACCACTTTGGCGGCCAATACACGGTGAGTAAATACTGATGATCCACCATAGCTGTCTCACTCAAGTTTACTATTGACCGCCGCGGCCAGGCTGCGCCAGTCTGTGAGAGGCCTTAATGAAGTATTCAGACGGTCCTACATGGCAGTCCACCGAGTGCGCAATCTATTCTATACGATAGAGTGAGATAGGAAGAGGAATGACCATTGCTTTTTGCTCTATCTTACAGCGTACAGAACTGCAACGCAGGATGCCTGTAGATCATTGCAGCACCGAGCAGAGGAAGGGTAAATATTGTCGCAATACTTGGATGTCAATATTGCCGCGTATTTTAAAATTGATTCGATTTTGCTTCAATACAAGACGCGCCTATAATGCCTTAATATTCACATTTAACGGTCTTCATGCAGATCTGCAAGCTTTAAGGATAGAGCGAGAAAACCACAGAACAACCGTGGAGGAAACCAAGGTCATTCATTTCTCTATTCCGTCCTATCATATCATATAGCTTGCATCGCACGACAGACTGCCACCTAGGATCAACTAATGCCTTATGATATCAGCAAGTTGCAATGTCTGAGCTCTGGCTTTCTCATTTCCACCCACTGCAAGGTGCGTCCTCTTCGGGGCGGCTAAATGTGAGTAGTGCCTAAAAAGACAGCTTCCGGAATTCTTCGACCAGCCTGCCACAACATTTAAACTATGTAATAGCTCGAGTATCTTTTTTGTAATTCACAAAAACTAATCAAAAAAAAATATAACTAATTATCAAACCTGCTCACAATTTTTTTTCGAAACCGTATTTTGCCTAGAGTAAGCCGAGGCGTTACCAAGAAACTCGCAATATCTCCTCCTCTGTCACTTGAACAAGCAAGTGCGACAGAGTTAGAGATAGACGAACGAATGAACGAACGATGCGTTTCATAGTGGCTACTCTGAAACGGAGAACTTCGTTCGCTTCGCTCGCCAGTTCAATAAGCCGAATTAAAGGATAATGAACATTTGTAGTGATGGATGGCCTTGTGGATAAGGAACTAAAGTATCAAATATAATGAAGTAAAATAGAAAACGTAATTATGCTTTATTATTTACATCTTTAAATGATTATTTAAATATATGTATAGAATTACGTAACTTAACGGTTAATAATCATCTCTAAACAAAATATATTCGTGTACAGTGTGATAAAATTGATGATATCCGAGGGTGAATCAAAAAGTTCTTAGAATTGCGTATTTATAAAAAAACCTCTTTACCGGAAGTATTATTTTTATTCTGTCATTATGACGTAACATTTTATAGTTGTTTTTATTGAAATTGTTCCCGCCATTACATCGTAAATAAGTCTTTTGTGAAACAAGTCGACTACATCGTCCAATTATAGAAAAAAAAATTGTTACGTGCCGTGATAATGTATTTTTTTCTTTGGATATTCAGCAGACCGTAGGCACTGATGCTTTACCCTATTCCACTGCCACATACTGGATTGCTGAGTTTAGAAGAGGCAGATCTAGCTGTGAAGACGACCTGCGCTCCGGCCGGCCTTCTAGATCAGTTAACGCACAAACCGTTGAAAAAAAAATTGTTTTAGAAGACAGGCGAATCACAATCGAATATCTAGTCTAGCAGATATCCTAAAGATTTGATTTGGTAGTTTAGTGTACGTACGATATAAACAGATATTCTGGGTTTTAAAAAAGTCTGAGCAAGATGGGTTCCGCGAATGTTAACCAAGGCAAACAAAGATTTGCGTGTGGAGGTCACAGATGGCTCTCACTGCAATCTGCCAAGCTGGTTTTGAGATCTTTGACCATCCGCCCTACTCGCTAGACTTAGCTCTGAGTAATTTCCACTTATTTCCATAATTAAAGGAGCACATTCGCGGAACTAAATTTGACGACGACAACGCGGTGCCGTAGAAATTTTTCGAGGCTCGTGAAAAAAATATATGAAGGATTAAAAACCAATTGAAAAACGATATAATAAATGTATAGAAGAACAACCAAGCAATGACGTAGAAAAAAAAATCTTTTTTGTTTTTTTTCTGAGAACTTTGATTCACCCTCGTTGCTATTTTCAAGAATTAAAGCTGACAACGTTGTTATGGACTCTGTGGGATGTCCGAAGTGCTTTCTGTGGAGTCGACGGCGCCGTTGGGGATGGGTTCTGGCGTCGTGGACGTCGCCCGCGCGCTGGCCTGGGCGTTCTGACATTTGTTGCGCAGCTCGAACACTTGCGTTATAGCGTCGCGGAAGCACAGGAAATTGTAGTCTATCACACCTGCAAATTAAATAATTTAGAAATCTGTACACCATTGACAGCATTTAACTGACTATTCATATCTTAAGCACAATTTGTCACATCAACTTCCAAAAGTTAGAATGAAAAGTGTATTACTGTCTGATTCTAACTATAGCAAGTTGTTGTGACAAATTGCTAGGTGTGTAATGGAGTTTATTGAAACGCAGCGGCGAATCTAGAAATAACGGGTGTCACTTGTCGCCCTATCCCCTAAATAACATGCAAGACGAATGCAGTCTGCCACACAAGATCGTTGGATGCGCGTTTTGTATAACATGTCGGTCTTTGTACAAAGCCTACCTAGCACACTAGAAACGAAAGGTCGGTTGGTTGTTGTGACAAATTGCATCGTTTGTTTTTAGTGTGCCAAATAGTAGCGTTTTAAGCCACACCCCGGGTCTTTAAAGGAATTTAACGTGCATGTTTTTAACAACTTTTAGAACAATGATTACAGAAATAAAAAAATATAATTTTACCTTGTTTTTGGAAGTTTTCTTCACGAAGAATACAGACGAGGGCTAGAAATTTGTTGACTTCTCTTAAATAAAGAACAGTACCATTGTTCAGTTTTATTAGGCTTGAGCTTTGACTGTTGAATGTGTTAACTTCAGTCTCATCTACCATCCTGAAAAGAATAGCAAAACATTAATGTAATACTGGTTACTAAAACAATGCCATTGAATCGCATACATCATCAGATCAGTGCTCCACCGCTCAGCTACGTCATGTATGCTACGTCGTAGCACACGCAGCGCATTATCTCACCTAGTCTTTTAAGACCTTTTACACCTGCGCTGCGCTCCATTGCAAAGCAATTCTACCCTACACAAATATACTTATACAGGTTGTCCTGAAAGTCAACGTCCAGCCGCAAACGAGTGAAAGCACAAGTCAAAACAGTTATTAAAAAAAAAAAAAAAACCGGTCAAGTGCGAGTCTGACTCGCGCACCGAGGGTTCCGTACGAAATATCATACAACACACCCGTCTTGCCCCACCCATTAATTTTGGAAAAATCTTAACAACGCATAGTGTAGTTAAGTCATGAGTACCTACAGCGTCATTTATCGGTGCATTTTGTTACTAACTTGCGCGACCAAGGATCTCGGTATGTACAGTAAGGGAAATGTATTCACGTACCATCGTAGAACCCTGTCGCAATTGACAGTCCACCGTCACTCAAACTTGAGTGGTATGTCACCTTATTGCGATAGGGTTCTACGGTGGTACGTTAATACATTTCCCTTACTGTATGTTGGTTTTTCAGCGATAATGCTTTATCAAGTGAATTAATTTCAATAATTCTTTTTTTATTTGCTAGAAGGTACTTTCAGAACACTTTCATACGAATTTGAAGGAAAAAAATTATACACAGAAGTATTAAATTACAAACAAAATTAACATATGATTTATGAAGAATAAAAAAAAATTACGCTAGATAGAGGTCTTGTTATACTTTTCCGGTAATATTCACGTTAATATTAACCATATATATTATTTTAAAATTTTTCGCTTGGTTAACTTCGGAGATAAGGGGGGGAATGGTATTTTTTTCAACATTTTACTTTATAAATCAAAATTTTACCATTGTAGAAAAAAAAAGAAAAATTGTTTTAGAATGTACAATTCAAGCCCTTTCATATGATACCCCACTTGGCCTACTAACTAGACTTTGAATTTTTGCCCCCCCTCTTATCCGCCCTTTTTTATACAAATTAAAAGTATATATTAAAATTTTTATTTTCCATACACGAGGATTAGCTTTGTTTACAACTATTCCAAATTTCAAATCGATTGCATTAGTAGTTCCTGAGATATTTGACTTTGTGACAGACAGACAGACGGACGGAGTCGCACCATAAGGGTTCCGTTTTTACCATTTTGGTCCGGAACCCTAAAAATAAACCAAGTCATGTATAAAAAAAATTGCAGGCATTCAAAATAAAATTATAAAGTGGTCACCCTGTAATGTTTTAAGTACGGTCGACGCCAAAAATACGTTTACACTATTCGCCTTATTGCAATGGAATAAGGTGCAAAAGTGTAAACGTATTTTTGGCGTCGACTGTACTATGGCTACAAATCTTTACTTTCCTTCAATATTTTGATTGGTATGTAACCGTGAATAACCCTCCTGTAAATAAGATATTAAACAAAACACAAGTGCCTCCGTTTTAAATAAAATGACCCTTTTTTCCCAAAAATGTACTGATAATCGTAAAGGTGCGTACGAATTAGAGCAGCCTCAGGTTGAGGCACGCACGGCTCGCCTTTTTTGCTCAAATTCGTACGCGCTCACGCGTTGCGCGCGAGCAACCCGCGAGCAGCGCGCGGCGAGCTGGCCAATGGCGGTCTTTTGACCGTGCTCAAAAGCGCCTCAGTGTGTGTGCCTCGCGTAACTTGGACGTGTATCTGAGCGTGCCGCGGACAGAGCGACAAGATCGAACTTGTTTGTGCGCTAGGCGCGTACGAATTTGAGCAAGTGGCTGAGCCGTGCGTTTGTAATCGTTCGTTAGTAAATTTAGGACAATTATTGATACAAATACATGAAAAGCAAAAGGTGTTGTGGGGCCCGACATCAATCAGCTGTCATCGTGTCGACGCCATTTTGAATGTCGGCTCGCGCGAGCACGCTGCCTCACCCGCGCATGTTTATGTGGAACTATTTTGCGCGCGAGCAGCTCGCCGCGCGGGGCGAGCATGCCTCAGACTGAGGCTGCTCTAATTCGTACGCACCTTTAGACCTACTAACGTTAACTGACTGTACTGAAAAAAAAAGTACTACGCAAATTTGGCAAGTAGCTTTATGGCCTATTTAGTCCAAATTTCAAAATGGTATAACACTTGCAAGAATATTGAACAATATCTTGTGTTTTTTTAAAAGAGTGTGCATGCATGTTGTTAATTGGTAATACGGCATAGTAAATTCAAAGTTTAATTTCCATTGAGTAAGGATTTACTTTTTGAAGACTTGACTTTGTTTTTTTTCTTTTTTTTATATAGTTATGACTTGGGCTTTCACCCGTTTGCGGCTGGACGTTGACTTACGGGACACCCTGTATACTTTTTGGTTCTACGCACGCATGCGCGGCACGCGGACTGATGTACCGCCGACTACCCCAGCTTGTACTTAGTTTATTGTATCGACTCGTGTTTGTTTGTACGGATTTGTTTTACTGCTTGAAGCTATACCTAAATTACCTAATCTACTATCGCAGATATTTTCCGTTGTTTAGCAAAATTGTGTATAAAGGTTTGTCCTGTTATTGCGCACTGCGCAGTGAAATAGCTTGAATAACCATGGCGTTAGTATTATTCCAATAGCCAATATATGACGGGTAGGGGTCCAACTTTAGATAGTATTTTTTTTAATGTTTAGTTTTAGTTATTTTAATTTAGTTTTAGTTCTAATTTAACATTTGTAAACATTTATAATTATAATAAATAATGACGGGTAGTATAAATAATTCCAGAAAGTGATTGGTTTAACTATTTCCGATGGTATATATATATATATATAAGTAAAACTATTACCTAATTCCACATGTTTGTTTAAAGATTAGTTAACCACTAACATTCCCTATTTATAACATAAGAACATAATAATTAAGTACTCATCTATCACTGATGATTAACCTTTGTACATGACTCATTATTTTATCAGAACTCGGACCTATTTATATGTCGCATGCGTATGTGTATGGGCGTATGCCCATTCCCTCTTATCCACGAGGGGCGCCTGTGCTCAGCAGTGGGACGTTTATAGGCCGAGGATGGTAATATTATATGGCAACAAATACAGGTCCCTCACTCTAAACGAGTACATACTGTATTTTCCTAAGGGATTTCTAACCATTCGCTTATTTTCCCACTATATTTATTTTTCAATAGCTTATTTTCCTGATGGCTTTTCTAACCACTCGTATAATTTCCCACTTTTAAGTAAATCGTTTTTCTGAAGGGATTTTTAGTACTATTTTATAACCAAGCTAAGGGTATAAAATGGGACTATGTCTAGGAAAAATTATAAAGTGGCAAATTATGCGAGTGGTAAGAATTCGTCAGGAAAATAAGCTATTGAAAAAAAAAGTGTGGGATATTACGCGAATGGATAGAAAACCTATGAGGAAAATAAGCTATTGAGAAAAAATAAAGTGGTGAATATCGCGAATGGCACAAATCGCAACTTGGAAAAAACGATTTCCGGAAAATACAGTAGGTACACTCTCCTCTCAACACAGTACTTGGGCCATTTTACGGAAAGTTGTACACTCGACTTTTTTTTATTTTGATAAAATCGGGTTTTCTTTTCTCAGAATCGAAAGCACTTTCGAATCTAATAGGAAAAAAGAAGTGTCCAAAATGTTACATACAATTTTCGGGTTTTCGTTCCGTTACCACAATACAAGCTTAGTATGGAAACTGTAACGGAATGGATTAAAAATCTTGAAACCCTTTTTTTTAACATTGATCTACTTGGCATACATAACGACAGGGCAGAGAATCTTACCCGTAAATACAGGAGATATCAATGACAACATCAATCATATCACAGCACAGTTCATAGCTCTGCATATCTACAGGAGAGCTGTCCGTTGCTATGTAAATTTTAGATACCACATCAAACAGAAATGCCTTTTCTATTCCAGAGTTCTGAAATAAAGAAAGTAACAGCATTAAAACTCATAATTTCCTAATATTCTATAATATACATAAACATGAGTATCTCAATTTAGCTGTTACAAAATTTATAATATTTACATCATATAAAGTTGAAAAATTCAGATTTGGAAAACTAGTGAAATTTGATTTGCTCTTGCAAACTAACAGTTCTATTACATCGTAAAAGTTTTTAAATATCTTTCAGCCGCATACGGCCGAACATGCGGATGCTCGGCCGCATGCCTCGGGCGAGGCGTGGCTCGCCGAGGCACGTCTACACTGAGCGCGCACGCTCGGGCGAGGCGTGATCGGCCGAGGCATGCGTCCGGTGTAGAAACTGCTATTAATTAGCACCAAAAAAGATTGATATTTGATAATTTTAACTTCTTAGGTTATACCACAACGCCCAAAGGCAGCCAGATTTCGAGCCTAATGTCTCAGTATGAAAATATTCAATATAATAATATGTATAATGATAATTCTAAGTTTACTAAGGTAAATACTGAAAGGTACATACAGAGATGAGTATGTTGAGTAGATTTTCTAATGTTGGTAGCTGAGGTATTAATTTTTGAACTACTTTGCTGAACGCTTCAAAGATGGAATGGTCATATATGGAGGTTAGGTGGAACGACAAATGCACATGTTCCAGTCCCGCTTCTGCAAGGTCATCTGTTGCTCTCTGGTGTATATCCCGCTGAGATTCCATCTTGTAATCATCATTAAGACCATCAACCTGAAATTTGCATAACAAATATTTGTAAAATTATGTCAGATGGAACAGTTTTGCTACTACTACCGTTTTAATATGCTGATAGCTACCTATTCTAATCTATTTTACAATTCTCTAAGTGATATACCTTCTAATTCTTTTTCTTATTTGTCTAGTATAGTCTGATTCTGTTTCAGTCATAAGGCCAGAACCCCCAAAAAAGGCCCAAGAGACTAGTAGTTATATCCCTGCCCTTTTGATGATGTCTGTGTTACTTAGAGAGTGATAGGTTACATTGCCACATTGCTAACTATACTTAGAGTAAAAACTACAAAACAGTGGATCATAGCATCATCTAATTAAAGTGTAGACTATATACATGAGTAATACATTAAATCACACACTGTTTGCATCACAGTAAGTGTTAATTGAAACTTAATTTATGTGTTACTGATACATATTAATAAGTACATGATAACTATTTACAAGCCGGTGAAATGAGTAATATAGTTCCATCAACACACTACATAGTATTCGTGACCAGGGCCCGAAGGCCAAATCTCGGGCCGTTCGAGATGATGTCTAAAAGTGATGATCTCTATTGACGTCTCTATGGAAAAATCTCACCAAAATCTCAGACACCAAAATTTCTTATTCTGGGGCATGATAGAGAGCTTGTTAAGCGACAATCTCAATGCGAAAAAAACCGGCTAAGTGCGTGTCGGACCACGCAAAACGAAGGGTTCCGTGCCTATTAAAAAGGTCGAATCGTCACAGAAATCCTACGGCACTTACGTCCTTTTCTTTAAGGAAGGCAGTTTTTCAGCAATATCTCGAAAACCTTTGAACCGATCTGGTTCAAAATAATTTTCGGTGAAAGAATTTAATAAGCCCATGTTTTGTCCATGATTTTTTTCATATTTTTAAAATATACCATACAAAAATTAGAGGGGGGGACAGAATTTAAGGGACTTTTGGGGCGATTATCTCCAACTCTATTCACTTAAAAATTGCTGAGAAACCTTATATTTATTTTGAAAGGCCTATCGATTAATGTGGTGCCACACCTAATACACAAAAAAAATGTTGACTGTCAGTTTTATGTATGGAGAGCACCACTAAAAAAATTTTTTTTAGTCATTTTAATTACAAAACTATGTAGCGGCTAACAAAATACACCTATCCTCAAAATGTTATTGAAATACACCTTATAGTTTTCGAGTAAAATGCCTGTGACATACGGACATGACGAAACTATAAGGGTTCCGTTTTTGCCATTTTGGCTATGGAACCCTAAAAATGAAAATGAAAAAAAATTAAAAATGATTTATTAGGTAACATTAGGTCTACGTAACGATAAACAGGTTGGTATCTCTTTTCAAGTACCTGGGTACCTGTGTCAAGAGACACCGCTCTTCACATGAAGGTAAGTTTGTTACATGTAAGGAGGAGTGAACAGAAGCTACTCAAGCCGGGTCGCTGCGACCTGTTTTTGTGTTTTTCTAACACCTAACATGTTATCCGTCAGTTTCGGCAAACAAATAGGGTTTTGTTTTGATTGGCAAAACATGTTAGGTGTTAGAAAAACACAAAAACAGGTCGCAGCGGACCCGGGGTTTGATTAAATATGTCTATTGCAAACATGCGTCTTGTTTCTCTTGATTGTGTTTGTTTACAATTGATTATAAAATAATGAAATATTTTAAAAGTATTTCTACAGAATTCAATATCAAGAACAAGTCTTATTAATTTAAAATAGTGTAATCCATACTTATGGTGATTAAACATATAAAAAATATATGAATGTTTGCTTGAACTTATGTGAAAAAAAACACATAAGAACTTTTCTGACTTGCCAGTTTTGAGCCAAAGACTACTGTCAATATTTGTAAGCTGTCAATAATTTCCACCATTACGCCACTGACAGATCGAATGTAAAGGGAAATCAGTGATACTACCATCTCAATTGCTAAAGACCACTCGTTGCATCTCAAACGCTGGGAGTTGACTGTGAGAAATTGTGAATACGGAAATTGGTTTTCGATCGACATTCACCATTTTTTTTTGAGATGTCTATTGGACATCATCTCCATCGGCCCGAGAATTGGCCTCCAGTTATATTGCACACTGGAGATTAAACATACATAACTAATCTCAATGGAGATTAAACATTTAAATCTAAGTTTGTCTTTGCAAGCCGGTAAGGTTGCTGCTGTCAGACACAACAAGTATATTTATGTTTATTCTAGCTATAAACTTACTTTATGGATAAACACTTCAAACTTAATATTACTATTAACTCTATATGCCTTTGTGACTGTGAGCTGCAACTTATTTAAAGCATCCCCATAATCATCCTGCAAGAAAACATTGTCATATTAAAATTATGCCCACAAGAAGAGTTGAATTCAATAACATGCTAAGTAATAACTATAATCCACATTAGGTAGCCAAATTGCATCATGACTGTAGTAATGAAAACTCACCTGTGCATCAATGACAAATACAAGAGCCCCACACCCACCAAATATAGTGTCAGAATCAAATGTGGGATCAAAAAAATCTATTTGTCCTGGAAAGTCCCAGATTTGAAACTGTACAAAGCTGCTGTTATTTATGTCGTCCTTGACAATTTTGTTAGTGGATTCCAAAAACAATGTTTCATTGGGAGACATTTTGTGAAAGACAACTTTCTGGATTGATGACTTCCCTGATCTATAACAATGAACCATACTGTTGTGAGTGCAATTTCGTAAAATATTTTCAGCATTTTTGTATAAGCAAAACAATATAGGTACCTTCTTAGACCCATCAGAAGAATCCGTGGCTTGTGATCTTCTTGTAATGACGTGTTGTCTCCTTCTCCATTCTGTTCAAAAGGCCCGTAACTAAAGTCCTTAGGAAACGATCCCACATCGTAGCCACTAGGTTCATCTTGATAACTCTACATAAACAAAAAAAGGACCCACATAAATTTATAGTAGGAGTACGTCTGTATGTTAAACGTAAGTACTTTCCAAAAACTTGCAACATACCATTATGACGGATGTCGTAAGACATATATGTATTCTAACACAAATTACTAATCATTCCTTAACAAATCTTAAGATAATCACGAAATTCGTACACAATCAACAAATAAAAAACTAAGAGGGTTATTGCGATTCGACCAAACTCATCAAAGTCCCCTCATCTAGACAGTAGTCATGATATGACGGAAGCTTTGACGGAAGTGGGCTGATAGACAGATGACAGTCAAGAGTAGTTTTCTACGTTTCGTTTTATGCAATATTTCAATTATGGCAAATTTTTGCATGCAGTAGCAGGCAGCGATCTGCTATACGTCTGCTACAACCATATATAAACAACGTTGGTATCAGGCCTGAACCACACTGGAGCGGCCTGCGGTGACGGTAAATAGTAAATTTGACAGCTAATGATAAGTTTCCTATAGACCGCCGCGGCCAGGCCGCGCCAGTCTGTGGGAAGCCTTAAGCCTACAACACACTGGCACGGCCTGCGCAAAAAATAACCCTTTATAAACAACCAGAGGGCCTACCGAGAAAAGATTTTCGTTTTCGTTCGTATATCTCCCTCTTTGTCGCTCGAACTAGCAAGTGCAACAGAGACGGAGATACACAAACGAAAACGAATATCGTTTCGCGGTAGCCCCTCAGCTCTTGCCAGACTTCGTTAAAAAAAAATGACTATGATACTGCGGGACTATCACGCTATCACGTCATTAGCAGCCAATAGTGAAGTATTATCGTGATATTGTTGTAGGTTCTAGATGCCTCTATCTATAACATGCAATGAGATAGAGACAGCGCATGGATCGCGTGATGTGACACTGATGTGATAATACATCAAGTCAACATGTATTGACCGCCATTGGTCATGTCGGGCAAGTATCGGTAAGCTCCAGACGAGGCATGCACTCCGCATCGTGATTTCGGCCCGTCTGGGTAAGTGCCGGATGTACGGCGTCCGGTAAAACCATGGACCTATGATACTCAGGACAAGCTATACGTGATGCTACAATAAGGGACGGAGAGGCTTCTATGTAGCTAAATTAAGAACTGGTCTTAAAATGGCTGATGGCTTACCATAAGCAACTTACTTAATTTGGGCGGATAATGGTTTTTTTGCCACAACTTCATACTAAATCAGAGGGCCTACCGCGACATGAAATTCGTTTTCGTTCGTGTATCTCCGTCTCTGTCGCTCGAATTGGCAAGTGCGACCTCTGTCGCACTTGCCAATTCGAGCGATAGAGAATTTCGTTTCGCGGTAGGACCACAGTTGTGGCAAATAAAAAAAGTGGAACTATGACAAGGACAACGAATGATATTTCCCTTTCTGTCACACTTATCGAGATTTGTATGCTACCATCTCGCTCTGACGTGGTATTATTATTACCATAGCTTGTCCTGAGTATCTATAGGTCCATTGGCAAAAGCCAGGGATCGGATACCGGTATTTTCTCCATACAATTTAAACCGGTATTATTTCGTTCTTTGGTTATGGTATCATTTTTAACCAAAGCCACTCATCGTACCAAAGAGAATATAACCATTACGTTCGGTCATAGAGAAAATATAATATCTTATACTTTATTTATGGTTCGGTCGTCTAGCGGCACCCGTAGGCGTACACAGTGAACACACCACCCCAGCTAGCACGATACGTTTCATCGTTATGTTTTACGCGACGTCTCAGTACATTTTCGTCGTAAAACGTGACGATAAAACCTACTGTGCTAGGGCCTCACATGTCCGTTCGAACCCCGGACCACGACCTTGATTCGCCCGATGCAGGCCCGGCCGTTAGTAGAGCGCATTCCCCTAAAGTAATTTAAATTTTCCAAATATTTATTTATCCCAGTGGACGTAAACAAATAAGGTAAATAATAAAAACAAGTTAAGGAGATACATTTAGTTATAAAAAAATGTATCAACTAACATAGCTGTGTACTGTAATATAAATCACAAGATGATGGCTTAAAACGTTTGGGGGTCATCTTGTCGCATGAGGTTAGGGAGGATTGCAGGATGGGCATCCGTGGCGGGCGAGAGCAGCCGGCGCGCAGCGCGTCCACACTAGCGGTCTCCTCCGGCCGCTTCAGCCGCTGCTCGTGCCGTACTCGCAACCGCTCCTTCGCTTGCGCCTGCGCCACAGCCTTCTGCAGCTCCGCTATACTGTCCGTACAAGCCGGCAGCTTATCCAAAGTGTTCGACACTTCACCTATCTCAGCCGTATCCGTATCCACAATCTCCTTATGGTCCAGCACCATGCCGAGATTTATCTTCAAATTAGTCGTGCCATCTTTAAACAACAGATACACAGACGCTTGATCCAAAACACGAATCGAAAAGTTTTCGTTAATCTTCATTGCTTTCATTTTAATCTGGAATGGTTTGAATGATTGCGTTAACTTTTGACGCTTCTCCTTGAGGAAGTTTTCGAATTCTATAGCTATCATTTCCTCGTTGTCTGGTCGTTTCTCAACTGAATTTTTTTCACCCATCTTCAGGATCGTGGGGTCTTTGTATAGCATTTGAGTGTCGATCATGACTTGCTGCAGGACTGGAGGCTCGTTCAGTGTGTGCCACTTCCAGTGGGACACAGGGCCTATGGTTCGATCGAGGACGACCCCTTCTGTTTGATTATACTTGAGCCTGAAATAAGGTTATTAAGTTATTATCTATATTAGCAGCTGAGGTTTTAGTTACTTTTTCGAAGGTGTTGAACATTTTGCGTAAAAGATATCGTTTATATACATAACTAATTATGGAACAGGGCTACAGTAAACTTAAGATAACGCATTATTCAGTTATTGTTGCCCCTTACGGCAGCATCAGTCGAACAATCCATATTTTATAAATAAATGATATAAGTAAGTTTGTACCGTATTTTGCCAGTGTGGTCAAACACTATGCCGTTCCCAGAGTAGTCGAATGTCGCCAGAATGGTCCTCGGGCGAGAGCGACCGCGCTCATCGGGTTGTCCAGTGCTGTAAACCACGAACCGCTGCCCTGCATTTGTTTCTGAAAATACCGTTTAACAGCATGTATCTAAATCTAGATATGTATACGCGCTACAACTTAAACGCCAACTACACGATAATATGCCAGTGTGCAGGGTGCAGGTTACATCAATCCTCATCATCCCTATTCCAGATAAGATTAGAAAAATCGTGCGTTAATTTTGAAATGCAAAAACATAGTATGGTTATGTTTGGAAAGTACTTACCTAATGATCGAAATAAGTAAAACTGGTACAATATTTCCCTTTTATATCCTAAATAAACAAAAAGACGCAGACGAATTTGTACGTTAAATTCTTATGTTATATATGGAATGAGGTATAGGTACATTTAATACCGCCATACGAGTACATACCTACATTTTGATTTAAACAATGATGTGGCAGTTTATACATATCCAACCTATCTGCAAGGACTGCTGGCACCTACAACACGCTACTAAAATGTTACTATCCTACTCTATTCCAAAAGGTGATTTAGTAGATGGGAGTGCAACAACGATCTCACTCCCACCCACCGCACTCAGCGAGGCGCCACGTTAGTGGGGCTGCATCAGGCGCGCCTAATGAAGGTACTTCCCTTCCCGGCCATTCATTCCATTACTTCTATCCAGTCACTATTAAAAATAGGGTTGTAAGTAGTTATATTAACCTTCGGCATCATAATAATCCAGCGCCAATTCTCCCGTTCTGTAATACCAACGCCCGCGCCCGTTGTCATCAAACTCTGCTAACTTTTCTCCAGAGTCGTATGTCATCTCTCGTTTGTATTTATTGTGCTCAAACCAGTCGAACTCTGGTTTGGCTGGTCTCATGCGGTAAACGTTCATCTGAAGGAAATAATATTTTATAGGTACCTAAATTTTGATTATGAAATATCTTACTAAGGCAATCGATCAGATCTGGGCTGTTATTCGCTACGCGCTCATGCGCCTCGCCCCACGCGTCACGCCACGCCTAACGAAACTAGACCTCTACCTACGCTTAGTTACCTAATCTAATACGAATCGCGGCGTCAAGATATGTTTGTGGGTAAGCATTGTGGTGAGCTTAAAACAAGGTACAGAATAGGGAGGCAGGCCGGCTAACACGATAGCTTTTATCGTCACGTTTTACGTGACGTTTCGGTACATTTTCGCCGTAAATGGTGACGATAAAACCTATCCGTGCTAGCTGGGTGAGGTGATGTTTTTCGAATAGCATTTCATTGCCGAGTCACTTTATATGTGTGCTTTTAATATCGAGGTGTTCGTTCGTGTTCTCCTGGATCCCATAATCATTTTGTTATATTATAACAATAATCAAGCTTTCAAAACTACAACATTCCAAAATCAGCGCACAGAGCGCTATCCAAATACTGACAACATTTTCAACTCCTCTCTTCAGAAAGACAGTTAGGTAATAGTCACGAGTCATAAGTTAGTTCAACATTTTCACGTACTTTTCGAACTACTTTCTCTATAGGCAGCATAGTCCAACCTTTATCGATGAAAGTATGATCGGATAAAGTGTACCGGATAACGCCCTTGGTGGCTTCAGGATCCGGCGGCTGAAATGACATATGTTATGTTACTGTTTAGACTTTGTGAATGACTCAAGTTACTACAAAATTAAAGATCTATGACTATCAATTTCCACCCACTGGATCAGATCCATTGATGCTTTTCGCTTAACAATGCATGAGTAGTATCACGACGTGCCAGGAATCTTGGCTAGAGCGAATTTAATCTAGAATCTCATACATATTTCCTTGACCAAATATCGCTTATATTATTTATAACTATGCGTCACTATCAGTCTCATAGATCCCACCGTAGGCTTGAATTCAGCATGTGTTGGATGCTTTACGCTGGCAGGGCGGTGCTAGCTGAGATCACGGTAGCTATAAGTTAAGTATTAAGTTTGTTTGCAATACGATACTTAATATTGATACTAACAGGAGTGGCTTTCTTGCTTTCTGACATTTTTGAACACAGAAGCACCTGTCTAAAATAAAAGTCTCTCCTAAACAAGATATTTTAGGCGTCTTCACGACACTCTTTGGGCTCTGCCCGCCGCGCTGCTTTATAAGACTTTAGCATAGCGAGAGTGAACTTTTTGGTCATTAAGCACAGAAAGCATCGCGGCGGGCAAGGCCGGAATCGCACAGACAGATGGCTTGCTTAGTGCCTAGAGCTAGGTGACTAGCGTGTGCAGTGCAGCCGGGAATCCGCTCCAAATGTTGACAGCTTGGAGATCCGTCTCAATGACCAGCTGTCTCGGTGGTTTAGTTTAACCCTTAAATGCATAATGATGTATATATGCGTCGTATATTTGATGGTCCGTGGCTCAATATGCAGCTATCCACTTCAGCTATCCGTCAATCTATACAACATGACACATCTATTTCAATTTATTAAAAAGTTATACAAAAAATCATGCATTTAAGGGTTAAATGGCCTGATGGCTCTGAATCTAAACAAAACAGACTTCTTCCACTTCTACGTCGGCGGCCGTGCGAGGTCGCTGAAGAACAAGTGGAAGCCACTACTTTCTTAGGCCTCAAAATAGACCGCAAACTGACATGGGCAACCCATAGACCAACTCGCAACCATAGAATGAATATGAAACCGACCGAACTAAAAAAAACCGGCCAAGTGCGTGTCGGACCACGCAAAACGAAGGGTTCCGTGCCTATTAAAAAGGTCGTATCGTCACAGAAATTTTACGGCACTTAGGTCCTTTTCTTTGAGGAAGGCAGTTTTTCAGCAATATCTCGAAAAGCTCTGAACCGATCTTGTTCAAAACAATTTTCGGTGAATGAAATTAATAAGCCCTATGTCCATGAATTTTTCCATATTTTTAAAATACACCGTTCAAAAATTAGAGGGGGGGGGGGACAGAATTTTAGTGACTTTCGGGCCGATTATCTCCGACCCTATTCACTTAATCAAAAAAAAATGCTAAGAAACCTTATATTTATTTTGAAAGGCCTATCGGTTGATGTGCCACACGGGGGGTCACAATGAAAAAAAAAATTTTGACTTTTAGTTTTATGTATGGAGTGCACCCCTAAAAACATTTTTTTTTGTCATTTTAATTACAAAACTATGTAGCGGCTAACAAAATACACCTATCCTCAAAATTTTATTCAAATACACCTTATAGTTTTCGAGTAAAATGCCTGTGACATACGGACAGACGGACAGACGGACAGACGGACAGACGGACATGACGAAACTATAAGGGTTCCGTTTTTGCCATTTTGGCTACGGAACCCTAAAAAACGAAAAAATGAGTTAGCAACACATATACAAGTAGGACCCCAGTCTGAGTCTTCGTCGAACTACGCTACACACAACCGACTTAGCTATATTGAGCGCTCCAGCACAATACGCTACCTTGGCGTAATATTAGATGTTCGGGCCCGTTCAGACATGCGGGAATCGTGCGGGAATCGTGCGGTTATGTCTGAACGATTACTAACTAACTCATATAAATAAGACCCGCGCGATTTCCATAATCGCGCGGTTCCCGCACGATTCCCGCATGTCTGAACGGGCCCTTCACCTCACGTGGCGGCAACATATTGCATCAATGAAATGTCGCGTTCGAAAGCTCATGTTTATTTTTCGTACTCTGAGGAATATTGCATACCCTGAACTGCTTAAAACGGTTTATTTTGCTCTCTGTGAATCTGTTTTGGGTTACTGCAACTCGGTTTGGGGAGGAGCGGCTAAGTCGCATTTGATTAGCTTAGAAAGGGCACAGCGGTCGCTTCTCAAGATTATCTTTAAAAAACCGACACGCTTTAGCACCAGGGAGCTTTACAAGATTGCTAATGTTCTTAATGTTCGCCAGCTGTACCTAAGAAAAGTGATCTACAATTATGTCAAACTGCACGACAAGATCTTCTTGGCTGACATAAGACGGCGCCAGCGTTGGAAAACGCCGAAGACGCAGACGAAGTTCGCTCAAAGATTCCACGCTTTTATTTCCCCATTAGCCATGAGAACTCTTAGCAAGCATCATCAAATCACAAGGCTCCCTAGTAAGAACCTGCTGACAAAGTGGCTCATGCAACTTGATTACCACGAGACCGAACTCCTTCTGGTCGTGACAAAGTAATTATTATTATTCTCATAGCGTAGGTATATATTATCATTCATCATACACATTGCTTTATTTTTATTTACTATATCTTAAGCTATACATACACCCACAAATACACACACACATACACACATACATACACACACCGTAAGTAACTCAAACATACCCAAATGTAAAATCTAATATAAGATATAAAAAGATAACTCCTCTGTATAACTTGCAAACTTTAGTTAAGTGTAAACATTATTGAAACGAAACTGAGTCCTGTAACACAGGGTTTCCTAGCGCAGGACTCAGGGTCGTGATACATTTCTGTAATGATTCTTGTCAAATAAACTTTTTACTTTACTTTATATCGACTCAAACTCGTCAATCGACTCGTGTCATTCTAAGGGTGCGAACCTGCGAACTATGTGGCAAAGTAGGTGGCGCATGCTTTGCGCTCCGCCGCCTGGCTCGAGTCGTGCCGCGGCATGTTGTGAGAACTAGTTACTTCTCGACCGTCCACTCACTATTGCAGTACGGTGCTGAGATGTGGAGACGCACCGCAGACTGGCAACGTGCCTTCCGGTTACAAAAAAGAGCCGCGCAGACTCGAACCGCTCGCTGCGAGACCCTAATAGACTCCTCCCAGTGACGCGAAGTCCGATAAGGTGACTCACGTAATGGGACCGACTATATATAATAAGTTACCGGTAGAAATCACCTCGGCCCCCTCACTGCAATGTTTAAAACAAAACTAAAGGCTTGGCTTCTCAAGCACACATAGTTTTGACAAATTTTTAAACATTAAATTATAGCTAGTATAATTTCCCATGGAATTTTTAATTTTTTATGATGAACTGAATTTATTAGTTACCGTTAGTATTAGGTAACTTAATATATAATTTTTCATATATATTGTTATACATTGACATGTAATATTAAGAATATTATCAATAAATGAATATGAATGTGAATATGAATATTATAGAACGTTCGTTTCACTTCACTACTCGCTATGCGACTCGCTAAACTCTAGGCAGTAAGCAAGCCACCTGTCTGTGCGTTTCCGGCCTTACGTAAGCGAAATCACGATGCAAAATAATAATTAATAATATAGAAATAATCCAAAACGACATCAAAAATAAAGGATAGACAAATAAATATCAAGGAGAATATAACCACTACGTTTATGTGTCAAAAGCACGTCAAAAAAGTATTGCGGACTTTTATTTTTTATCGGCGTACTGTCACAGAAAGGTTTGTATGAAAAGTTTGTATCGTATTATTAGGCGTATAGAAAGTTAGCATATAGATCACATAGGTACAGTCAAGGGTGAACTAATACGTACAGTAAGGGAAATGTATTCACGTACCATCGCAGAATTCTGTCGCAATTGACATACCGCCGTCACTCTAACTCGAGTGATATGCCACCTTATTACGACAGGGTTCTACGGTGGTACGTGAATACATTTCCCTTACTACATAAACATCTGTTCATCTGACATTGATACAGTTGATTTTCACACAATAGATTTTATGGTAAGACGAGTTCTATACATTACACTCGGTGACGATGGTCTGATGATGGAGTCAGGAGGTGGATAGTGGAACTCCTCGATGGCAACTTGTACACCCCTCGAGTTTGGGTTCATTTGGTTTGCTGTGACGAGTTCTATACATTACACTCGGTGACGATGGTCTGATGATGGAGTCAGTAGGTGGATAGTGGAACTCCTCAATGGCAACTTGTACCCCTCGAGTTTGGGTTCATTTGGTTTGTTTTGACGAGTTCTGTACATTACACTTGGTGACGATGGTCTGACGTCGGACACAGAAGCACCGCCGAGACGTTTTCAATTTTATTGCCGATTCGATTGTCTGAAGGTCATAAAGATAGGATAGAACCCTCTATCTACGCTGAAGGCGTACTCTGCATACTTTTGCAGGGAGGTGTCCGCGATTTGCATTCCAACTTTGTCAATACAATGCGCGAATGACAGAGATAGAGTTAGCGAAAGAAGATCGGTTCAGAAAGTCTGATGCAAGAATCGGACGTGTACTGAGTGAAAACGACAAACTTATATTTCACAAACCTTGCATCTTTATAATAATATAGATAGACTTAGTGTCGGCACCGAGTATACCTTTAATTACCTTTAATTTATTTGCGCTAGTTGCTGCTGGTTTGGAGTTGGTATCCTGTGCTGCTGGATCGTGTTGAGTATCCACCAATCCTGGCGCTGATTTGTGTCCAGAGGTCTGCTTCACTTGTTGAGCTGGTTGTTTTGGTAAATGCGGTTCTTTAACTGGTGTTGATTCTAATATTGGGTGTTTCTCTTCAGTTTTTTTAATACTTCTAACCTTATATATTTTCTGCCCTTTTATAATATCAGTCGCTTCTTCTGGCTTTAACATAACTTCACTAACCTCTTCTTCATCCGAAACTACTTCAGGTTTTAAAATAATGGGAGGTTTTATCACGGGCGCCTTTTCTTCTTTTTTGGTTTGTAAATCATTAAGTCTTTTTTCGGCAAGTTCTTTTTCTTTTTGTTGTTCTTTACTAGGTTTCTCTTTTTCTAATTCCTGCTGATTTTGCTTAGCCATCGGTTCTTTCAACATTGCTGCCATTTCGCCATGTGTGTCATATTTCACTTTTTCCTCTTTTACGGGTTTTTCTGGCTTTTCGCCTTTTCTTTTATCACCTGTACCACCCGGTTTCAATTCTGGTGATTTCTTTGCCTTTTCCGTTGTTAGCTGTTTTTGTTTGTCTTTAATTGCTTTTTCATCGTCTTTGGCTTTTTTTTCGCCGAGAGCTATGTCCTGTTCTTGTTGTTTTCTAATTTTTTCCTCTTTGGATTTTTCCTTTGCTTGATTAGAAACTTGATCTTTTAAGGCAGCTGTTGCAGTAACATCGTGTTGTTTTTCTTCTCGGTCTTTATCTTTCTTGTCAAGTTTTTTGCTTTTATCTTTTCCTCCTCGATCTTTTTTTCGTCCATCTTCACTGTCAGGTATAGTTGGTTTTCTTATCTTTTCTGCTGCGAGTTGCTTTTCTTTGTCTTCTATACTTTTTTCAGCTACTCTTGCTTTTTTCTCTCTTAGTGCCAAATCCTTCTCATTTTGTTTCCTAAGTTTTTCTTCTTCCGATAATTCCTTTCCTTGTTTGTGAAGTTGTTCTTTAAGAGCAGCTGTTGCTGCTATGTCGTCTCGTTTTTTCATTTTTGTTAATTTATCTCTTTCTTCACCTTCTTCGCCTTCATCAATTTCCTCTAATTTAGCTAACTTTTCTTTAAGTGCCTGTTCTTCCTCTCGTTTTCTTTTTTCTTCGTCAGCCAACCTTTTATTTTCTTCTTGTAGTCTTTTAAGTTCCGTTTTTTCCTTTTTTTTCGATGCTTCTCTTTCTTGAAACATATCTTGAGTATTTTTTATTAGTTCTGAAGAACTAATTTGGCCTTTCAATTGTCTCTTGATTACATTTTTTTCATGAGGGAAAGAGTAGCTAAAATCACTGACATTTGGTTCGCTCAAGCTTTTCATAACTGTTTCAAACGAGCGTTGTTTTATAGGTGAAACTGATCGTTTCGCTTTTTCATATGGCTTGCTGACATCTCCCGGAGCACCATCTTCGCGAGATTTCAAAATCCCTGTTTTTTCCTTCTTTGGCTTAGGCTTGATAACTTCTTCAGGAAAATCAAGAAACGAAAGTACTCTTAAAGGCTTCTCTAAAATTTCTTCTGCTTGTTGGTATTTCGTTTGATCAAAAAAAGGAGCTTGCTCTTGAACTGGTTTTTTAGTGGGAATATACCTGGATGCAGGCATTTGATATTCTTGAATCCGGCCTTCGGATCTTGTACGTGGTTCAAGTCTAGTATTCATCATGTCCGAGAAATATTTTTTTGTTGTTATTTGTTCTCGAAACGGCTTCTTAATATCCTCTTCTCCTAGTCGGTGTTTATTTTGGTCCCATAGCTGTTCACTTCCACCTTTGGCCTTTTGTTTTTCATATATGTCCGGAACGGGGACATGCTCTGGTCTCATTCTGGACGCAGGAATTTCATATTCTTGGACCCGGCCGTCTAATGTTGTACGCGGTTCAAGCTTACTAACTTTCGTGTCGGAGACAGACTCTTTTAATGGCATTTGTAATCTTAACTCTTTCACTATATCTGCTTCTGCGTGGATCCATCCTTTTGATCCTGTACGCGGTTCTAGCTTACTATCTTTTACGTTTGAAAAAGATTGTTTTAATGAAAGTTGAGTTTTAATAATCCACGACTTAAAGCGTTCCTTTTCCTCCTTCGTTTGTTTTGTTTCTTCCATGCGGAACTTCACGAATTTATCAACGACATTTTGGCAGCACGGGCAGTTAAAGAATTCTTTCTGATAGCAGTGCTCGCAAATGCCCGTAACTTCTCGTATGTTAGCCGATGGCAGTTCCTTAAGCAAACTTTTCGCATGCTCAATGGTCTTTATACACCGCGGGCAGCTGATTTTTTTCTTCTCTAAAACAAAAAGGCTTACACTACTTTCTAGTTTACCTTACTTCTTAGATGACCAACTCAACTCAAACTCAAAATGATATTTATTCAAGTAGGCCTAGTAACAAGCACTTTCACCTACTGTAATATCATAACATGTAAAACTATAGGTTTTGTTATGAACCTACATAATATAATTAGGTTACCTAATTGATGTATGTACTAGAGTTTATGTAAACTACACTCAAGAGCAAAAGTTTCGGGTACACTTTGTATAGAATTTCAGTACAAACTGTACCCAAAACTTTTGCTCTTGAGTGTAAGTTTTTAAGAACTATTGCTATACCCTACCAGGGTCCATGAGATACATTTTTATTTTCGTTCTATTATTATTATATAATAGATAGGTACCTACACTTTAAGGTATAAGTAGATATAAATAGGTTTTTGATAATAAAAGTTCCTAATGCGTGCTCTAGCAGGTTAATTGTGTAATTTTGAAGCGGAAGTCTGCGTACTCCAACTGTTTTAACTTTACAATAAAATTATGAATTTTGCCACTGTGCATTGTGCGTTCGTCAGCCGTTGGTTGAACCGTAGGTATCTCAACTTCAAATATTTCGCAATTACCATAGTTTTACATTATATCGGAAAATTGTCGTTGCAAAGCGGTTGTTCTGACCAGAAATACTTACGTACTTGATTCCACAATCACTTCTTCTAACTTTACATCATCACCGCCGGTTTTCTGAAGTATAAATACTTGTCCATTTGCAGTACCTTTCTGGTTTTCCTGCAAAATATAGGTATCCTCATTTTTACATTCAAATTACCTCTATTGTGGTTATAGAAGCTAATATAAAAAAAAACTCTGTAGCAGTAGGTAGGTACACTGTTAAGCCAAGCACGGTTTTTTTAACATATTTGTATAGAGACCTGCATATAAATTTTCGAGTCAGCTTAATGGTCAACGCTAAGACGTGTTACTCGCTTCCTAGGTACCTACCTACTTAGTTGGATATCTAGACTATTTACCTGCAATAGAAATTACAGTAGATATATAGGTTTGACACGGACTAACGGTTCTAACAATAGAGTTGTGTCAGATGAGATATTTATACCTGCTTTACAGTGAGTATAACTATTATGCAGGTGAGTGTACGACATTAGAAATGCGAGTTTTAAGAAAATATGAGTTTATTAATAGCAATCAACTTACATCCCGTGCTTGTGGTAAATATCGGTAAACAGCGACACCAACATCTTTCATTTCCAATATTTTACCGAAATCCATATTGCTGGCATCTTTGCAGCAATCGCACGTTTCCCGGCTGCTTAAACAGTTTTATTGAATTTCAGCACGGCTATCACAAGACGGCGCGCGAGTTCTCGATTTTTCTCGCACTATACCTCTCTTTCTAAGTTTTCTAATAAGAGAGAGACGGATAGTGCCAGAAAAATCGAGAGAGCTCGCGCGCATTAGTATCTATACAGACAACGTTTCAAAAATATCTATACACAGTCTTTATTGTTACTGACGTAAGGTGCATGTGTAGATATTTTTGAAAGGTCGTCTGTATAGATATTGGAGAACTCGACTGTACATAAAATAAGTTATATTTAAAGAAGATTCTATTAGCTTTCCAATCGAGTGTTCCAATTCAAAGTTGTTATATCTAACATTTTTGCGCTAGTTTTAGTTAGGTGTTTCACACTAATATTGAACAATTGGGAAGTATCAGAATAACACCATTTATACGAAATAGCCTGCTGTCCAAGGAAGATACTTATTAGAATATTAGATAAGTCTATATATACCTATAGATACAGATTTACGTTTAGGCACCTACTAGTGATTTACAAGTACAAGTTGCAAATTTACAGTTACCTCTCCAAATATCGTTAAATATAAAAATAGTAACTTTAAATCTGTAATTACCCGCTTGATGGTCTCATTATATAAACCTACTACAAATACATAATTAAAAATAAACTAACACAATAAAATGATTGCAAATAATACCGATCAAATTGACTGTACAAAATTACACGACGCATAAACTACGTACCTAGTAGTTACATTCTCTTTGCTCTAACAAAAAGGAGACATAAACTAGCCCGATCTTTTTAGCCCGACTACGACAGAGCCGAAAGGAAGGGATATGTGATATGTATGATTTTAGCTAGTATTTATGTGTATTTCAACAGCGAAAGATTCTAGAACCTTGAGCGTAACGAAGGATTGAAAGTATTTACACCCGAAATGGAAATAATTTTGCCACCGAGTGACACATATTTCTTTTCCGCCCTTCTATGAGGAAATTTTAAATACCCCATTTTTAAAAAAAAATACTTCTTTATGTATGAATAGCAGTATCATGCAGGGAAGAAAAATACAACTTAAATCCTAACATTTGAGGGCAATAATTTCTGAATAACAGGTGTGAAATAGTTATTTGTGTCTCAAGGGAGCAAAATGATGTATTTAGGGCGAGGGCGGTACATTGAATCCAGAGTGAAGCGAAGGATTTCACCATAGAATCCTGAGCGTAACAGAGGATTCAAGCGTTAACTCCCATGACGAAAATAATTTTGCCCGAGTGACACATACAGTTTTTCACACCGACTATGAGGAATAGTTTGAATGTTAAAATACATAAATTTTCAATAACGTTGTTAAAGTTAAAACTTGAAATATGTTCGTTTTTAATCGATTACGATGAAATAACAATCGATTATTTTATTAAGATCTGTGTTCAATTTGCACATTGCGTAAATGCTATACTATGTCAATGAAAAAACCGGCCAAGTGCGAGTCAGACTCGCGCACGAAGGGTTCCGTATCTATAAAAACGGCAACAAAATCATGTCTGTCGTATGAGAGCCCCAGTCCGACTCGCACTTGGCCGGTTTTTTAGTATTTGTTGTTATAGCGCCAACAGAAATTCATAATCTGTGAAAATTTCAACTCTCTAGCTATCACGGTTCTTGAGATACAGCCTGGTGACAGACAGACGGACGGACGGACGGACGGACGGACAGCGAAGTCTTAGTAATAGGGTCCCGTTTTTACCCGTTGGGTACGGAACCCTAAAAAATTAAAAACAGAAGCTTGAACAGAAAAGTAGCATTTTGATCTCTCATCATGCAGCAAATCTTACTTTTCCATGAAAGGTGTGAATAACTTATTTTCCGTTTCACGAAGCTATACTTAAATTGAAACATGCCACCGGTTGCTGGAAGTAGAAAGAAATTAAACCTCAGTACAGTGCCTACTATTACTACCGTTACAATAAAATGCCATTTTCAAAACGTAATTTATTAATCAGTCTATCATACAATAAAATAAATTAGGTAATCAAAATCTAGTCCTTTTTCTTCTTAAACAAACTCATAAACCTCTGAGTTAGAGACATGGATGTGCCCACAGATTTAAGAACGAGTTCCTTCGTGGAGATGTTATGGAGAGGTCCGAATGCTAAGGCGACGACGGTACACGCTAGGCAGATGACGTTGTAGGGCATACTGAAGTCAGGGGTCGGCAGGGAGACCATGGCACCGTTGGTCCGGAATACTATTGGGTACCCTGCAAAAAGAAGTTTCCTCAGTATGTTATTAAAACTAGAAATATGTTCGTTTTTAATTGATTACGATGAAATTACAATCTATGATTTTATTAAGATGCCAATGCCAATGAATAAATTAAAAAAAAAGTAGCTTGCACAGAAACGTAGCATTTTGAGCAAAACTTACTTTTCCATGAAAGATGTGAAAAACTTATTTTCCGAAAAATTATTATATGACTGTATACTTACAAGGTTGTGAAGCATTCAAAATGGAATCAAATGTGCTTCCAGTAATGGGCAGGCTGGTATAATTTTTAGCTGTTGGTAGATTAGCAGAAACAAGAGCAGATCCAATATAAAATCCATGGTTCGCATCAGGTGGGTATTCTTGCCACTTCAGGAAGACAAATTCAAAATCAATGGTGATTGTGGTAGTTGACCTGGCAGGCAATGTCAATAGCAGTTCAAGGTGGTATGGCTTCAGCCTGCTGCGGCCTGGTGAATAATACTGGGACTTCACTAGCTTACTTTCTGCTTCTCCATTAACTCTTAATGTACTGAGCTGTATAGGCAGCCACCATGGTGCGTTTTCTAATAATACAATGTTTATCGGAGACCAGTAGTTGTTGGTGAACTCTGTCACTATGCCACCAAATTCTTTTCCATATCCAAGCACATAACGGGTAAAAGTTAATGGTGGTGGAAGGGGCACAATTAGTTTACTATTGGTATTATGTTTAACACCAATGTTTATCATTTGACCATTAGCCTCTACATCATAAACAGCCAACTTAACCTCACTGCCTCCTCGCTGGGAGAATTGCACACTATCAGGAGGGGACAACAGTTGGAAAGGTTGTGTGTCATTTGATGAGATATCCACATATATTGTGCTTTTTGTAGACAATGGGCAAGCTCCAGGTAAGCCTTGTCCAAACAGCTTCCGGAATGACCAATCATTACTCTTAATTATGTTGTAGTCATAAATAAGAGCAACAGTTTGTTTTATTTCCAAGTGGGTCTGTGTACAATCTTTGGTTGAGCACATTTTCCTGAAATGCACTCCAATTGAATGGTAGTTGGTATTGTGAATCATTCTAGAATTGAGTAAAGATGAGAATCCACGGCTAGACTCACAGGGCAAAAGCTTTTTCCATGGTGTCAAATTCTCTGTACAAACTATTTCTCTCGGTAAAGAAGCATATCGTAATTGTGACGTGACATTCTGGTTAGTTTTAAATGCACCTGACGGCCAGAGAACCATTTGTGGGATGACAGTGTTATAATTCTGTATAAAGTTCAAAGAAGCACAAAAGAGCCCTGCAAGAGCGGAGCTTAGTTCTCGCCATTGTTTATCAATGTCGGCGACGTCGTTGGAGAACCAGGCGTACAGCTCGGCGCCCGGCGCCGCGTCCTGGACGGGGTAGCCCCACTGGTTGTGCCTCCATTGACCCTCTGTCAGCGTTAGGTGCAGCTCCTCCACGTGGAACCGTGATATTATCTCGCCCAGTGATCGCGGTGATAAATGGGAATGTTCAACTAGAAAAAAGGTTCAGAATATATTGTGCTGTATGTATTATTATTATTGATCCCGAATAGTAGAAAATTAAAGATCTAAATACTTACACGATGCTTCATCCTTTATTTGAGTTATAAATTGAAAATAAGTGTAAAGGTGTGTCGGTAATAGCGGCTTAATGAATAATTCTTCTTTAAACTCATCTCCTAACACTTGGGTAGTCCCTGCTACTAAGGTTACAAAAAACAAAAGCCGTGACAGTGCCATTTCCGATGTTAACCTAAGTAATTCATTCGATTATTTCAACATTTCCCATTAATAACCGATGTTCAATTTCCTTAACCTTATCCCTTATCGAACCCACAACAAAAAGCAAATTATAGTTTTATCCACTGAAAATGACAGACAGATCACTCACTCGCTCACACACACACACACAACTGTCAACTCAACTCAACTCCTTCCGTTGCAACTTTTTTTACTTTAAGCTTTCATTCTCAGAACAGCGTTTTCTGTAGTAGCTTAAATAGTTTTCATTTGATTTCTGAACGGAATTTTTAGGTGCGATGGTGGTGATGACATTCGTGACAATGACGTTTTTCAATTTCCATTTTGACGTTGACACTTGACATACTTGATACGACAACAAACAGAAATAGACGTATTCTCTTTCGGCAAATTTATTAAATAATAGGTATTTTTGGTTCCTTTTATGGTATAAGGTTTTCCATACTGTGTTCATTATTACGAGATACATTTGAGTGACATTTGGATAGCTCAATGCTTGATTTGTGTACGTGCGTAGTTCACGTGAGAGCGTTACTCAACCAACAATTTTACTTAAGTTAAAACTTTATTTACAGGTCCGTAGTTATAAGAAATGGATAACGAATTCGTAGACATATCTACGAGTCTCCGCTTGCAAATTGGTTACGGCATCGGGCACGTATTAAACGATGTTTGCGCTAGTTTATGGTTTACATACTTTTTAGTATTTTTTCACTTAGTACTAGAATTCAGCCCGTCACAGGCGGGAAAACTAATGTTGATAGGGCAAGTAGTGGATGCGTTGTCTACACCATTTGTTGGATACTGTTCTGACCGCACAGACAATACCGCAAGCCTTAGATATGGGAGGAGGAAGCTTTGGCATTTATTTGGTGGGTGGATATTTCTTATCAGTACTAATCTTGTTTTTTTTTCATTCATTAGCAATGGTTTTTTGTTTACAGGCACAGCATGTGTGTTAGGATCATTCCCATTTATATTCTCAGAATGTATTGGATGCTCCATGGCCCACAAATGGGCACAGATGTTTTATTTTGCTGCGTTTATAATGATATTTCAAATTGGATGGGCAGCAGTTCAAATTTCACATCTGAGCTTGATTCCGGAATTGGCTAACAGTGACCATACAAGAACACATCTAACTGCTGTCAGGTATTTTTTTAATTTTAATAATTGTATCATCTGTGTACAGACACCAGCACAAGTGCTTAATATAATCGTCAGTCTCTGCTCTGATACTCTTGGCAATAACTCTATTATTAATACACCATTTTATATATTATTTCATATACAAACAGTATAGGGTCATGTAAACTAGATGTTTCAGCAAATTGCTATTTCCAGATATGGCTTCACAGTATTTTCAAACCTATTTGTGTATGTAGTCACATGGTTAGTGCTACATATCACTGGACAATGTGATAAACAGGTATGTCATACCTAATTTATTATTTAAATGTATATCTAATATTTTTTATGTGCAATACCCTTCTAAAACCTAAATTTTTTGTGAGAATTTTCATTTCTTGAAGAAGTATATTATGTAATTAAAACAAGATAATTGATTTCAGCAAGTAGGGCCGGGAGATGCATGGAAGTTCCGGCACATAGTGTACATAGTGATGAGTGTGGGGGTGCTGGCCTCCTTTGTGTTCCACTTCAGTGTCCGGGAAAAGACATCCTACAGACGCCAGGAACAATTGCTGGAACATAACAACCACCCACACTCACACACTCACATCAGCTTCTTGAAAAAGCCAGTGATGTATCAGGTAAAACTTTTTTTTATAATAAATAAATATTTAGGTACAAATCAAACTAGCCCCATAGTAAGCTCAATAAAGCTTGTGTTATGGGTACTAGACGGCGATATATTTAATAGATAATGCATACAAAATAGCATACTTAACCACATAGAAATCAGACTCAGATACAAAAATTCTTGCTGATCACACAATTATTTGCCCTTACCAGGTTTCAAACCCAGGACCGTCAGCTTCATAGGCTGGGTCAACTTCTTGTAAAAAATTAATTTATGATCCAAACTTTTGATATCCAGTTTTATATTAAAAATACTTGTATTTTCGCAATTATTATATTTCAAGATGTTGGTTGATAAACTGTGTTACTTATTCAGATCAAACAAAAAAGTTGGTCATAGTTCCTTCTTATCTCTTGCCTACATTATAAAAAGGAAGTTTTGGTGTAAATTTCAAGTTTCTAGTCCCAGTAGTTTCGGCTGTGCGTTGATGATCAGTCTTTTATAAACTATAATATAGATAAATGGCTATGACTAATAATCATTCAATTGAATTGATATATAGTATTGATGTTTAATTTACTGGCTTATGTCCTATTCTATTGTCAAGTAATTATGATGTAACCAATTAATATTTTCATATTACTCAGTCCTTGTTTTGATATTATAATGAGTCATTAAACTAAGTAATGTTATTGCAAACTAAGTATTAGGTACTACTTATACTTCCTTACTGTAATTTCCAAATGAAACATTTAATTAACTTTAAAAGGAAGCTGGCCATTTTAGTGGGGCGCATTTTTATTACTTTCATGAGTCAATAATTCGGTCAATAGATAAAGCATGCATCTATCGGACAATTAAAAACGTGCGAGAGAGTAGTTCGGGAGGGAGAGGGTATGCACCTAAGAGAACTCCTGCCCGCCGCTACCGACCAGTGTTTTGGCAATCTCTATCGACCAATGAAAATACGCCTTTAGTCGTCAAGTCGACGTCAAAGAGATGTTTACATTTTTGGCCTTATTGCAATGGAATATGATGCAAAAGTGTAAACATATCTTTGACGTCGACTGTACTAATGTATCAATGTACTGATTCGTACCTTGTATGCCACACCATGCGTTTCCCACTTAGCAGAGGAATGAGACTACAAGCAGTGCGCATACCTAACATAGCGGGTTCTATTCTAGCTCGAATGTGCCACAAATTACATAAATTTAGATTTCCCATTCCGCAATCTTGTCCATGAAAGCATATTTGCTGACAATCTCTTCCTTTCCAGATAGCCGGTATATACATGAGCACCCGGCTAGTAGTGAACGTATCTCAGGTGCTAGTGCCCCTATACCTCCACCTGACGCTAGGGCTGGCTGCCCGGGCCCTGGCTGTGATCCCTCTAGCCATGTACCTGGGGAGTCTCGCGGCAGCAGGTGTTCAGAGGATAACCCCGAGGTCGGTGACGAGGAAAATGTACTACGTGTTTGGCACGGTCTGTGCTATGACCGGCTTCGTGTGGATATATCTGGAGCTTGATGAAATGTATAAGACATATTTCATATATGTGGTTGCTGTTTTAATAGGTGAGTTGTTTTGTAGTAATATCTACTGGCTAGGACGATAGAATTGAACGATAATACAGTGCTAGCCTTTATTAGTTAGAGCAGCTACTGCGAAACTACAACTTCGTTCGTTCGTGTATCTCCCTGTCTGTTGCTCGAATATGCTAGTGTGATTGAGGTGGTGATACACGAACGAACTTTGCGGTAGCAGCGGTTTCGTGTTGTGTTGTAGCTGATAAAGACTTTTCAAGTTATTATGCTACTTGTGTTTAGTAGAAATTGTAACTTGTCCTTGTTTGTGTCTCACTCAGCGTGGCGTCTATAGCTATAAAACTCGATTCCCATCATTAGCCCATCATTAGTCTAAATTGGCAACAGCGTCGCTTGGCAAATAACAACTGGCCATTTGACCAGTGTTGCTAGTTTAGATTTTCACAACTTGCCTATTATATGACAAAATGAGCAAGCAGATTATCTTTCTGGACTTGAAGAAATAAGTTTCTGTCAAAAAATGAATTTTTGGTACATGCTTTTATTGCCAACTGTACTTTTCTTTATACCTCATCAACTACTCGTTGAGACGGTCCACACGAGTTCAAACTCAACGGGGTTACGTCTGTTAAGTGCATTCCCATGGCCACCTTCTGTCTCTATCGTAACATCAGCTCGATGTTACTATAATATTGAATTGTAATCAAACTATACTTAAACCCAAACCTTTATCTCAATCGGTTGAAGATATCTGCTTCAAAATTGAGTTGCAAGATTCCACCCGAAGCAACATAGTTACTGACATTGCAAGTTAAATAAAAGCTTGTAAAAATGAGCCAATTTAGTTTCGGCTTGGCTACACATTTGTGACGTCATGCCACTGAGACACTGTTTCAAGAAATTGTGATTTGCCAGGGTTTGGCGGCGCCATCTTACTGGTGACCAGCCTGGCGTTGACTGCGGACCTGGTGGGTGCGCGCACGGAGGCCTCGGCCTTCGTCTATGGTCTCATGAGCTTCTCCGATAAGCTCGCCTGCGGCCTCGCCATTGTCATCATACAGACATAGTAAGTTAATTTTAAACATTTATGCTCAAATCAGAGTGGAGAAGTTCATACGGATTTATCTATGTTCAGTCGAGTTCGAATCTATGAAGGTCGCGCGTTTGTCATTTATCACTTTTAAAAATAAAATCCTTGGGTCTCGACGAGGGTGCGACATCGTCCCGAGGCGAGTACGGCATCGGGCGAGGGATCGTCATAGCCGTTCTGCCTCCCCGGACAAGACGTGGTGCGTTTACGCATTGCCCCAACCACCCAACGTAAAAAAAAATCGTGTGAGAGGGATTAATATTTTACCCACATCTATAAACCGTCGTGATTATATCCGACATAAAGCAGTCATCTTTTCCACACTTGCTTAGTTATTAGAATGAGACGAATGAAATGTCGGTCATGAAATAAAGATCGCGCTATCGAAGAAAACGTGTAATTTTTCTAGTAATTTCTGCCTATGTGCTATCTTTTCTTTGTCAGAGATATTATTTAAAGTCGATAAACCTCATTTGACTATTTCAATATAAGCAATAATTAGCCCAACCACTTGTTTAAATAAATAATTAATTAATTATTCATAATGCTATGATATGCAAGCGCTCCGACTTCTTATCAGAAGTTGTATTCTAATTGTTATAATGAGTAATACTTGAGCGCTAACACATTATTGCGATGGAGATGGTACGTAATAGGTATGATAACATAGTTATTTGATTATATTAAATAAGTTTCTGTTAAAAATTGCATTTTTGGTACAAGCTTTTATTGCTGACTGTAATTTTCTGTATACCGTCATCGACTACTCATTGGGACGATTCTAACGAGCCCAAACTAAACGGGGTTACGTCGGTTAAGTACTGAATTCCCATAGCCACCTTCTGTCTCCATCATCAGATCAGCTCGATGGTACCATAATATTGAATTGTCATACAAACTATACCTTTATCCAAAATTTCAGCTCAATCGGTTAGAGATGCTGCTTCAAAATTGAGTTGCAAATTGACGAACAACTTACAATATACTTACGAATAGGTCAAGTTAATATAAAACTTGTAAAAATTGAATATAATATTGGCTACAGCTATTAAGTATCGTACAAAAGTCAGATTGAATGCTGTAGGTATTCATTACCACTCGACTTTTAGGATAAACAGAGAAAATTATGAAATAGAAAAATATCTATTGCCACAAAAGAACCTTAAATATACAATAATAGTGCGAGTTCAACTCGCGTGGTGAGGGTTCCGTAAAATATTGAGAATTTTCCCGTTACTTTGATTACTCAAACTTCTTATAGGTTTTCCTGTAATCTTTAGGCAAGAAATTATTTTCGGAGATAAGGGGGGGATGGTCAAAATTCGTCTTTTTTCCTAAATTACTTCAAATCTGTTTTTGCTAAAATTATAAAAAATATATATCTAAGATGCTTACAACAACCCCTTTCATTTGACATGTCACACAATACAATTTGCGTTTTTACCCCCAAAAGTGGCCCCCTTGTTCAGAATTCATTAATTTACTTTACGCGTCCGTTTTTGGGTCACCAATTAACATATGTGTACCAAATTTCAACTCAATCGGTCCAGTAGTTTCGGAGCAAATCGGCTGTGACAGACGGACAGACAGACGCACGAGTGATCCTATAAGGCAGGGGTTCCCAAACTTTATTTAGGCTCGCCCCCCTACTGCCAAAAATGAAATTCCCACGCCCCCCTTTGCTTCGATGCAAGGAAACGAAAGTGAATGGGCTAGCTAGCCAAATCATCATCATCAGGGACCCGCGCCGCTCTTATAATGTTGTCGCGCCCCCCACTTTGAAAACCCCTGCTATAAGGGTTCCGTTTTTTTCCTTTTGAGGTACGGAACCCTAAAAAACACTTGGTGAAATAATGATATTTAAAAAAAACAAAGAAAAAGATAAATAAAACAACAATAATACTATATAAAAATAACTTAAAGTACTAGTGGGCAATGGGTCCCAGTCTCAGCATGTGCTGGGCTTGAGCAACATGGCCCGGCACTGGTTTTCAGACTGGTCCCTGGCTAGTCGGTCACAAAGTAAATGAAGTAGTATTTAGCGAGTCTGTGCTCATTCCCGAATTCCCGATAAATGAGTGTGCTTGCGGAATTTTATAACATAGTAACAAAACATAAGTATTTGTACACATCATCTTTTTAGGGTTCCGGACCAAAAAGGTAAAAACGGAACCCTTATGCACTGCGACTCCGTCTGTCTGTCTGTCTGTCACAAAGTCAAATATCTCAGGAACTACTGATGCTATCAATTTGAAATTTGGAATAGTTGTAAACAAAGCTAATCTACGTGTATGGAAAATGAAAAAAACTGGACAAGTGCGAGTTCAACTCGCGTGGTGAGGGTTCCGTAAAATATAGAGAATTTTCCCGTTACTTTGAATACTCAAACTTCTTATAGGTTTTCCTGTAATCTTTAGGCAAGGAACTATTTTCCATATTTTTTTCAGAATTTTAAGCCTAGTAGTTTCGGAGTTAAGGGGGGGGGGGGGGGGGGGATGGTCAAAATTCGTCTTTTTTCCTAAATTACTTCAAATCTGTTTTTGCTAAAATAAAATAAAAATACATCTGAAATGCTTACAACAATCCCTTTCATTTGATATTCTCACACAATACAGTTAGCGAAACTTTTTTTTAAATTTTCCAGTTTACTCACAACCCCCCCATTGCCCCATTGTTCAGAATTTATTAATTTACTTTACGCGTCCATCTTTGGGTCACCAATTTACATATGTGTACCAAATTTCAACTCAATCGGTCCAGTAGTTTCGGAGCAAATCGGCTGTGACAGGCGGACAGACACTTTTGGGGGGTAAACTGGAAAATATTAAAAATTTAAAAAAAAAAAGTTTCGCAAACTGTATCGTGTGACATATCAAATGAAAGGGGTTGTTGTAAGCATCTCAGATATATTTTTATTATAATTTTAGCAAAAACAGATTTGAAGTAATTTAGGAAAAAAGACGAAAATTGACCATTTCCCCCCTTTATCTCCGACACTACTAGGCTTAAAATTCTGAAAAAATATATTGCCTAAAGATTACAGGAAAACCTATACTTGAAACCATAATTAGATTCCAAAAAAACTACCCTTTGTGTTGCCATTAAAATGAGGAGGGTTGACACAGGTGAATTTGCATTTTTCTAAATGATGAAAACTAGCTACGTCTATCATTTAGAAAAATGAAAATTCACCTGTGTCAACCCTCCTCATTTTAATAGCAACACAAAGGGTAGTTTTTTTGGAATCTAATTATGGTTTCAAGTATATAAGAAGTTTGAGTATTCAAAGTAACGGGAAAATTCTCAATATTTTTGTGTATTTTGTATGGAGCGCCTGATGCTTAGAGCATAGCAATTTTTACTCTTGCACTTGCTTCTGAAATTACGTAGGTGCCATAATATGAAATTTAGATGATATACGGAACCCTCACCACGCGAGTTGAACTCGCACTTGTCTGGTTTTTTTTGTTGTGTGTGCGTGCGTGCGTGCGTGTGTGTGTGTGTGTGTGTGTGTGTGTCTGTCGCTATGACGGAGTACACAATCTGATTTGCACTGTGATTAGATGCGCTTGGACTGATCGCTTGTAATTTGCAGCGGTATGGGTTCTCGTAGGGGTTTGGCGGCGGCAAATTTGAAACTCCCTCTATAGAATGCTGATTTGTGTTGGGGTATTGCAAGTTTATTGCAGCTTCTCAATGGCCTGAGCCTTGTTCTTTGACTCATTTTAGTTTTTCAAAAAGGTAGTAAGGCTTGCCAAATGTAGTGTTCTGCGGTTTGTCCATATTTAACACTTTCCTTTCATTTAAATATGGAGTAATATGCGCCCGTTGGGGAACCTCGTAACAAAAATTATGGGTGGTGCAATGCAATTAAAGTTTCTGATTTAGGAATTTATTGAGCTAAAATAGAATTAAAACTACATATGTAGCTGATAGTTCCAATATGTATCTACTGTTAATAGAGGATTGATAACTTGCATGTGACTTATTTCACACGAGATTTTTTCGAGTGCGAATTATGTGCTTTCATCTGAATTAGGCACCCTATTTCAACTTTCAATTCAATTGAATTCGGAGGAATAAGAGTCCAAAGTCGGAGCGTATTCTATGAGCGTAACCCCATTCCGTATTAAGTGATATATGTATACAAAGTAGGTACACGTTAATTGATATATGGGTTTGAAAAAATGACACCTCGCCGAGTTTATTACGCCGGTTCTTCTCGAGGCAGAGGTTTACTTTCCGAACCGGTGGTAGTTTATCGACATTCATAGGTGCATGTAATATGCCTAAATTGAAGAATAAATCACTTTGACTTTGACTTTGACTTTGGGTTCCCTATCCAGCGCGGAAGGCGCCGACTCCTCCTACTACCGCGACGTGTTGTCGTGGGTGTGCGGCGGCGCGGCGCTCACGGGCCTCGGCCTCACGCTGTTCTTGCCCAACATCACCTCCGAGTTGGAAGCGGTCGCCGATGATGGTATTTATTGTTACTATTCTATTATTTCCGGTCGACGTCAAATGTATGTTTACACTTTTGCAACTCTTTTGTGTGTGAAGCGAAAGCTCAACACAGGGGCGGCCTTAGCCATTGCGAGGCTCCGGCCGGGTAGGTATTTGCGAGGCCCTTTTATCAGTTTAACCTACCTATTCTGTATTTACTTTTTTTTTGGTTGTTACGCAAAAGGGTATTTTCATCTATAAAAATTAAATAATCAAAGTATTTTTTATATAATATTTATAATAAGAAATACGAATATAACATTATTTTGTTATAAAATGTAGGATTTATTTATAAAATGATAATTAAAATCGTATAGTTGTATTATCTGTATGATACGTGACCAAAAACGCCGACCGCCATTTTGTCTTCTGTGAGTGACGTCAGAACAGCAAATGCAAAAATCAGAAAGCGTAGAAGGACATGCACATTTGACGTTTCTTTCGTTCGTTTCGTTTTTCTGCACATTTTGGCGCGAATATTTAACGTTCATATTTCAAAGCGAACATTTCAAAAAACGTAGCCTATTGCGCGAGGCCCCGGGCGGTTACCCTGCTCGCTACACCTAAGGCCACCACTGCTTATACATAACTTAGGCATCGACTGTACAATTCAGGGACATATAAACTATTATACCTTATTCCTTTGTAATGTGGCGAGAAATGTAAACATATTGTTACGAGCGTGGGGGGGTACGGGATAGAGAAAATACACCTTATAACACGACAATAGATTTATTACGTGACTTACGGGGCAAAGTCCACTGAGTCCTCACGTACTAACACTGACTCAACTAACACACTCTAGTTCACTGAGTCCACGCCTGCTAGTACCGACACAGCTAACACTTTACTGTTACTTTGCACTAAATCACTTTACTATTCACCACTAAACTTGATGCCACTGTACTTCTTCTTCCAGTTCTCACTCTGATACTGACACTCAGTATCCCACTCTGGGAACTCCACTCCGAAGACTAACCCACACTAGTACATCACTCGAGTGGTCCCTTCCGAACACTACCGAATACTCCTCACTCAAGACTGCCTTGTACCGCGAACTTGGTCTCTTTATATACCGCTTACCGAAGATTCTAGACTGTAATTTCGATCTTCATTTCGTTACTCATTTGTTTTGAGTAGCATGGGCTTTTCTAGATAATCATTCTGCGTCCACGTTTCTCGAACATTCCAGCCCATACACTTCTCTATAAATTACAGTAAGCATCGAATGTTCTATTCGCTTACATTTTCTAGACTATTCCATGCTACTCTGCGTCTAGAAAATGTACTAAGAATTTAAAACATACAAAAAGTGCATGTTGGTTGCTGGACTCGAACCCGGGTACATCGACTCTGAAACCGCCATCTGTACCCCTAGGCTACTGATGTCTTATGACAACACGGTGAATTTTGAAATACCTTGACGACGCGTTTATTACCTTGACAACGAAACTGTCATAGACCCCGCCGTCGTAACAATATCTTTTACGTCGACAGTTACATCGACGCACAACTCTCGGGTTTCCGGAGGTCATAGTACCTACTACCTAGTACATATATGTACCTATAAGTTCCAAAATGTACCTACGTGGTATGCACTTTTAAACATATTTATAGATGCTATTAAACTAGCAACAATAATCAACAAACAGTATTCTGTATTTTTGTTTTTTTTTCCAGAAAATCTTGAAAATGTGTCAGAAGATTCAACCACAGCACCTATACAATGAAAAAGCGATAAAGTGTAATTATTAATTAAGTAGGTATTTAGCACAAATTTACTTATAAAATTCAATTTCTATAGCAAACATTTCATATCTCAATGTGTGATACTGATATTACTTCATTTTAAAGAAATAGTTCTAGTAACAATATTTATTTATATTACATAATTAGGTAGCAGGAATTGTACTTATTTATTGTAGTTAATATACAGTCTGAATTGTTAACTATATTCCTTAAAAGTATTATTAATTTTGATATAATGTATGTTGACATGAAAATTGTATTTAAGTACCTAGTCATGAATTTATATACTTAGGTATTTAATCTTTGTGAAAACAAATAGTTTCAATTCAGATGTAGGTAATAGCTATAAGTAGGTGTGTATGCTTTATTTATGTTCAATCAGAATTAATACATTCCATAACATGAATTACCTAAGTATATAAGTACATATTGTAAACATTTTGTATATTACATGTATTGTTGAATGTTTTAATTTTAAAGAATCTTAAATGTTAATAAAATGTAGGTATCACTACCGGCATATGCACAAAATGACAATGTAAAACAAAAAGACATAAATAACATGGGAATGACACTTAATAATCGTTTTAGTAACCCTACCCTATTTTATTTGTTATTGGATGTAGGTAGTAGTAGTGATTAAAATTCTTTATCTACACACATACTATAAACCCGCTAAAATGCGTTCAGAAACTGGCAGTAATGACCAGCATTATATCTATAAGATTTATAAAATAAAGTTATTACTTGTCTCTGGCCGTAGGTAATTTTGTGCGTATTTTCATTAAGATATCGATATTGTTAAAGTAATGACTTTCAAATTTCGAAGCGTGGCTCAGAGGTCAGAGCAAATCATGACCAACTAGATTTTGTTATGGACATCTAGTTGGTCACGATTTGAAATCTAGTCGGCCATGGCAGTGCAATGGAGGTTATTCTAATGGTTCCCAAACACATCATTGAGGATTTATTATATGTGTGTAGATCTTTATCTACACACATATAATAAAAACTCAATGTTGCGTTCACTACTTTTAGTGAATGCAACTGTACATAATTAGGCCTTAAAACACTCGTGTGATCCACTCGTGATTTAAGGCCTCTCATTATGTACAGTCACATAAACTACTATTATTGTACAGTCAAGAGCAAAAGTAAGTTATCACTTTTGTACCTTATTCCATTGCGATAAGGTGAAAAAATGATAACCTACTTTTGCTGTTGACTATACATATACAGCCGTTTAATACTTGGTTTTCAGTCTTATCAGGAAGTCTACCAGTTTATTAGAATTAATTGACTCACAAATATTTTGGATTTTTGTTTTGTTAGTCTGTCTCTTGCACCCACCTATGAAAGTCTGTTTTGTATGGTATGGTTGACTGGTAGAGAATGCCATGAGGCATTAAGTCCGATTATTGTACTTATTTGTTGATGTAAATAAATATATCACATCAACATTGATCACTTTGGTATGGTTCATGTTTGGGATTTTATTTGTGTAACATGTTCATTCCGTTTATTGGTGCCTGGATAAAAAAAAATATCATGGTTTTATTTTACCAAATAAATTAATTTTCAGTCATTTCATCATAAATAATTATCATTTTTAAACCATTTGTGTGCCATTCGCCGCATCTTACTTGAACTCAAGTTTGTCACTGTTGCCATCCACCCGCCACCAACTTCATACAGTTCAAAAACAATAGACTTAAGACTTGCGTGGCATGGGGGTGCCACCTCGCATTTTTTTCTGTGTCGGCTTTGGTTAATGTGTATATTCCTATTCCTACAAATAAATGAAACATCCTGTCTAAATAAATATTTAATTGGTATCACAAAAGCTTGCCTTGCATTGCACTTTCATAAATCTTATACAAGAATACTTTATAAGCTTAACATTTGAAGCACATAGCTTGAAAATGACCTAGTCTTTTGAATTTTGGTAGGTAAAATTGAAGAAAAGCTCAAAATGCTCAGTCGGTAGCAGTCAGAGCTACTACTGTGAAGCGGACCTCTTCAGGGTCCCTGGCAATAAACTGATTGCACACTTTGGCAGCATCTTCCAACAGTGTATCAGCAGTGGTTGGTCCATGGTTAACTGGAAAAGCTTTACGCCCATCCAATTCATATAAAGCACCATCTTTATGAACAAATGTAATAAAATGATGGTTGATAGGATCTTCAGCACTAGGAGTGTTTGTTTGCCCCTCCAACGCTAATTCCTTGTGAGCGTTGATAATACCTTCAGTCTTTTCCAACAACGCCCCACGGGCAGCAGCATCCAGTCCTTTGGCTTCATCTAGGAACTTCTTCATAATTCCATCAATCAGCTGGATCTTATCAGAATTATTAGCAACACTATGTACCAAGGCAATGGTTCCACAAGCATTGCTTAGGTTTTGTTTCATATAAAATATATTGCTGGACACTTCCTGTCCTTTAGACAAAACATCACTTTCCTCTTGCTGTTTGTGTTGCTCGTATTTCTCGGATATAGGGAACAACAGCATGACTGCCAGCACGGGGCGAGGCACCCAAGAGAGCATTTCTGAATCCAGTCCCATCACATCTACAACCGACCAGCTACTCGGTACGCCTAATTTCTGGAGGAATTTATTCATAACCTCCGGGTTAGATTCCAGTGGAATTAGAGTGTCGGCCGGCATTTTTTCTTCGTCCTGGAAAAAATAATTTAGAAGGTTACCGGCTTATCCGTTTGCTTTAAAAGTATATTATTATGCTTAATCTTTTGATTACAGTGCATGAAAACACCTTAGAACGATATTTACCTGTTGTCTGCTGCTAAGATGCTGCCCGCTTTTCTATATAACACCGAACACCGATTCTTTCTTCTCAAAATGCTACAAAATTAAACGGATCAATACGCCAGTGTTGCCAGATGCAGAATTACAAAAAGCGGAGCTTCCGTTTTAAAATCGCGATTTTTAAAATGAAAATGCGGATCTGCGCCCTATTTAATAAACATTACAATCCTACAATTTTGTAAAAAAGTGACATATTTGTTAAGTTTCGCTAACTAAAACTTAAAATATGTCACTTTTATACAAAATTGTAGGATTGTAATGTTTATTAAATAGGGCCCAGATTTCACTTGTGGTTTTAGGGTTCCGTAGGCAAAAACGGAACCCTTATAGTTTCGTCATGTCCGTATGTCACAGGCATTTTACTCGAAAACTATAAGGTGTATGAAATTTTGAGGATAGGTGTATTTTGTTAGCTGCTATATAGTTTTGTAATTAAAATGCTTAAACATTTTTTCTTAGGGGTGCACTCCATACATAAAGCTAAGTAAAAAAAAAAAAAAAGTGAGCCCACGTGTGGCACAACAATCGATAGGCCTTTCAAAATAAATATAAGGTTTCTTAGCAATTTTTTTGATTAAGTGAATAGAGTCGGAGATAATCGCCCCGAAAGCCACTAAAATTCTGCCCCCCCCCCCCTCTCTAACTTTTGAACGGTGTATTTTAAAAGTACGAAAAAATTAATGGACAGGGCTTATTAAGTTCATTCACCCAAAATTGTTTTAAACAAGATCGGTTCAAAGGTTTTCGTGATATTGCTGAAAAAATGCCTTCCTCAAAGAAAAGAACGTAAGTGCCGTAAGATTTGATGAAAAACTCGATATTTATCCTTTACAACATTATAATTGTAATAAACCTTAATAACATGGATTAAAGACCTAACCTATGAAGAAACAGAGTCGCTCCTATCTTTTGCAACGTAGAATTTAATCTCACACATCAATAATGCATATCAACCCTTTTCGCATACAGGCACACTTAAACGCTAACACGTACACACACACACACACACACACACACACACACACACACACACACACACACACACACACACACACACACACACACACACACACACACATACACACACACACACACACACACACACACACACACACACACACACACACACACACACACACACACACACACACATTCCTTATCTGTTACTTCTAAATTATAAAATCGTAGTATATTATTAGTATTAGTATGTAAAAGTTAATACCTAATTAATTTTAATTTTATTTGGTTTTCCTATTATCACTTCTTGTTATGGAAGAGCGGTGTCTCCTGACACAAGCATAATGCAATGCTTAAAAGGAGGTGCCAACCTTTTACTTTGTAAAATCTAATATGTTTAAACCAAAATAAACTATTTTTCATTTTTTCATTTTTCATTTCTGTGTCGATACGACATTTTCAATAGGCACGGAACCCTTCGTTTTGCGTGGTCCGACACGCACTTGGCCGGTTTTTTTTACGTGGGCCAGGCTATTTGAATGTGCAGGCAACAGCGCGCGTAAGTTATTATTTTCGACGGTCCAGAAGTGTTCAGCCGTTTAATTTGTTCGATGTTTTGAATTTATCGCCTTTTTCCACAAGTAATTGGTTACTTTTTTAAATTAAGTATTAGCGTTATTAAAAAAAAGTGTACATGAACTTTTTTCAGAATTCGTTTCTTTGGATCTGTCTTACTCAGAATCATTGATACTATCGATCCTTATACAAGAGAAAAATTGTCCCAGATTTTACTATGTAAGTTTTTTCTTGCAGTGCGTCACGACCATATAAATAAAAAAAGACTTCTTTCTTGTATGAGATGAGGATCGATAGTATCAACGATTCTGAGTAAGAAGAACCCAAAAAATTTAAAATTCATTCACACTTTTTTAGAAAAACGCTCATATTACAAAAAAAGTGGATCAGCGTTAGTTAAAAGCGGAGAGCAGATACATTGGCATAAATGCGGGGGAAAAAGCGAAAATACGCGGTATCTGGCAGCACTGCAATACGCCGACTGACAATGGACAAAGCCAGTAGTACCATAGACTGCATACAATAGACAGACTACACTGTCAATTTCAAGCTTAGTCATGCTGTACTCTACTAAAGCACAAAAAAAATTCAAGGGACCGCAAGCAGGCAGCGTTGGCGGCCAATACACGGTGAGTAAATACTGATGATCCACCAGACAGCTCTGTCTCAGTCCATCTCCGTCTAACGCATCATAGAGTGAGACAGCTATGGTGGATCATCAGTATTTATTCAACGTGTATTGGCCACCGTTGCACGATGATGCACGCAATAATGATAGAGCAAGATACAGAAATTTGGTCTTTTTTCTTGTAGGATTGTAATGCCGAACCGTGTGGATGCGTCTGTACATAACTATATTGTCGATGGAATAACTGTCACTTGCCTCAAAAAAGCTAAGACTATCGCAATCTTAGTCTACGATTTCTTAGTTTCGTTTGTTCGTTATCGTTGTAAACTTATTATTAATTCTTGTTTTAATTTATTTCTACTTTGTTCTTGCCTTATATTGCAATTCTTTGATTGAGTATGGATTTGTTTTTTTGTAAATATATATTTTGTAATAAAGAACAACTAAAGTCTTGTGAGAAATAGTAAAAGGGTATTTGATTCGTGTAAAATGGCTATTTGCGAGTTAAGAGGATTGTTATTGACTGTTTGTATTATTGAATTGGTATGTAATCCTAGAATTTAAATGTTATTTAGTTTAGTTTTTATTACATTACGCTTATAGCAATTTTTCTTTGCAGATCATTACCGTACAGCGACAAGTTTTTGACTTTTTGGGCTTCATGTGGTTACCCATAATCGCCAACTTCATTAATATCCTGCTGATAATATTTGGCTCTTTTGGAGCAGTTCAATACATCACAAAGTACCTAGTAGCGGTAAGTGACCTGGGTCATTTCCTTGTCTATTGCACAGATTAATTCATAGGTATGATGTTACTGACCTAATTTTAAACAAAATTGTTATATCATATTATTTATCTGGCCCTGTGTGCAAATATAGATTTTAAAATGTATTACCTTAGGACCCGATGAAACAACTTGCAACTTAGGACATTTATAATCAATAATCATGTTCAATATTGTTTACTTGGCTTTTACTCTTGCACAGTAGGTTTATATATTTTTAGGATTACCTAACCCTATTACTAAGACTTCGCTGTCTGTCCGTCTGTCTGTCACCAGGCTGTATCTCAAGAACCGTGATAGCTAGAGAGTTGAAATTTTTACAGACTATGTATTTCTGTTGCCGCTATAACAAAAAATACTAAAAAACCGGCCGGTTGCGAGTCGGACTGGGGCTCCCGTACAACAGACATGATTTTCTTGCCGTTTTTTAGATAATGGTACGGAACCCTTCGTGCGCGAGTCCGACTCGCACTTGGCCGGTTTTTCAAATACATGGGCCTATGTTTTAGTAAACTGCTATGACTGATGAAAATTGTATTTCTTTTTCAGTATGCAATATGGAGTTTTATGTGGCTAACATGGAATATTTTTTTAATTTGCTATTACCTCAACCTGGGATCCTTAAATAGGGTAATAATTTTTTAATACTTTCAATCAATGATAATATTGAGAATTGTTGTTGTGATTAGAGATGCATTGAATACTGATTTAATAAAAAATAAATAGTTTATTATTCATACTAAATGCACGGCCAAATTATTACTAAGAAAAAATAATAATTGGAGAATAAAAAAATACTATTAATCTTTTCGACGCCAACGACGCATATATCCGCGCCGCAGTTTCAATGCCAATGACTGATGTATGCGTATAAGAGCCCAGCGCGATAAGAAACTTCTTGCATTTACATAAGGTTTAACTCCGCACTAAATGTCTTGTTGATTTGGCGGGTGGTTGACAACTTTTATCTTTGACAGCGTTGAACTGGTTAAATTCACAGTACAGACAGGTAAACACTTCTAAAACTTTTAAGAATAATAATAAAATATTTTTTTTAGGGTTGCACTACTCCATACATAAAAATGGAAGTAAAAAAAAATCATTGTACTTTCAAAATAAATATAAGGCTTCTCAGCAATGTTTTTGATTAAGTGAACAGTCGGAGATAATCGCCCCAAAAGCCACAAAAATTGTGCCCCCCCCTCTAATTTTTGAACGGTGTATTTTAAAAATATGAAAATAATCATGGACATATGGCTTATTAAATTCTTTCACCGAAAATTATTTTGAACAAGATTGGTTCAAAGATTTTTGAGATATTGCTGAAAAACTGCCTTCCCTATAGAAAAGGATTTAAGTGCCGTAAGATTTCTGTGACGATACGTCCTTGGCCGGTTTTAAATATTCAGTTAATAACAAGAGCTTGTAGTGAGTCATAACATCATTGTTACTGCCTTACTGAGTCACCACCTTAACTTCTGGGAATAGCAATGGAGTTGGGCATTACTAGAGCAATATAGTGGTCATCCTTGGTTGCAATGTTGAATCTTTGACTGAAATTCTATACTTTCAGTTATTTGATAGAAATCAGTGGAGGTTCTATGGTATAACCTGAAATCCCATTCAAATCTTGTTAGATTCCAACAATCATTTGACTATATATATGACAAATTTAATCAAAAAGTTCATATACCGCTGACATGGATTAAACCTTTGATAAAGAGCTTGTGTTATGTATGATGTATGATACTTGTAATGAGTGTAATTACACATTTGGCAAAGATTTTAAACTACAGTCAATATCCTTATATTTGACGACCGCTTTAGCCTATTTGGTAGTGACCCTGCTTATGAAGCAAGAGGTCCTGGGTTCCAATCCCGGTAAGGGCATTTATTTGTGTGATGAGCACGAATATTTGTTCCTGAGTCATGGATGTTTTCTGTGTATTTAAGTATGTATTTATCTATATGTTTATTGTCGTCTAGTACCCATGTACAAGCTTTGCTTAGTTTGGGACTAGGTCGATTTGTGTAAGATTGTCCGCCAATATTTATTATTATTATTATTATTTTCTATCAAAGATTTTAGCCTGTTATTGAATTATTCGTCGCAAGGAGTGGGTCACACGGTAAAGTAAAGTATATGCTAGATTAGAAAGATAGCTCAGTTGGCAAGAGCAGTGCACGGAATGCAAAGATGCAGGTTCAAATGTGACGAATAATTCTTAAATTGTTCACTTTCAAAATAATCATTTAGTTTTGATAGATCTTTACATGTTTTACTAAATATTGCAGGAAAGCGGTCTTCTCTCCCTAGGCACGGGCAGCATTAGTTGGTGGGAGGGCAATGGCTGGGGCTGCCAACCGGTGTGGAGCGAGGACGACGGCCCGGGCTCCTTTCGGCCGACACGCGTCGACGGCTGCTTCGTGCCGTGGCACCACGCCGAGCTCACGCAGTCTGCCGTCGCAGCTTTACTGGCAATCACCGCACTGCCGCTGTCTATAATGCTGGCTGTTCAGTCGTTTAAGAGAATCAAACCATTAGGGGCTTCAGGTGAGATATAAAAACTCTTCCTTGTCTCGCTATCGAACTTTGTTTTCAGCAACAAACAACTATGACAATATTGTAAATGTCTTAAGTCATGTTCAAATATTTTTAATACCCTTGCATCATCATCAGCCATATATAGTGTTTACTGCTAAAAGTAAGCTTCCATCCAGCCACCACCTAGAGTCCTCTAAGATTGTCATCAAGTCTTAAGCTCCAGTATAAATACTAGTAGCCTCCACGGCTTGTGACACAGCGGAACCTAAATGTTCAATAATATAGCCTGTATTCATTCTTAAGTCCCATTGGTAAAATAATTTTTGCAATTGGCTGAGTAGCTTCAGTAGTTACAGATTATACTCAAACTCACAATCTTTATCTCTTTTTAATATTTAGTTTAGGTACCGTCAAGGACTTAAATTGTTGAGCCATTTAGGTGTCAACTAATTCGGTTTTTTTAATAGTTAAGCTATGAAGTGTCCAGTATAAAGTGAGCTCTCATTCTCATGGCTCAAAAATTAAAGTCCGTGACTGTACGTTACGATGTATTTGATGGTGGCTGTCTGTATGGTGTCGTTATCAGATTGAATATCCCCATATTTCTGTTTGCAGTTAAAGGCACCCTGCCCCGACGGCCGGTTTACACGATAGAACTCAGCCCGACGGAAACGAACGTGAGCGAGAGCTCGTTAAAGCCGATGACGCCGCGCCGAGTGAAGCGCAGGTCGGGGTCGCGCGGCGCCGGCGCGTCCGTGCGGCGCTCCCGGCGCTCCTACCGCAACAACGGCTACCTCGCCTCCACCGCGTCGCTGCCGCGCGAGCCGCGCGCGGCCCGCCCGGCCTCCGCGCACTCGTCCTACTCCAACTTCCACGCGGCGCGCCCCGCCTCGTACCACGCGCCCGAGCCGGAGCCGGAGCCGTGCGAGCCGCCGCCCGACACGGTGCCGCGCGGCGGGTACGACGTGGCCGGGCCGTACGACCGGGGCTACGAGCCGAGCCCCACGTACGGCAACGTGCGCCACGAGTACGCGGCGCGGTACGGCGCGCCGGAGCCGGCGTACGCGCCGGGCGGCGGCTGGGAGCTGCCGCCGCCGGCGCCGCCGTACAGCGCGCGCGCCACGCCGCAGGCGCCCGGCCCGCCCGCCTACCACCACTCCGACTACAACATCATGTCTTAGAATCTCCTCTATGTTTCCCTATGTGCCTTGTTCCAGTGATTCTGATTTCTAGCTCAATTTATTGTTTCTCGTGTGAAGTGCCTTTTACGATGATTGTTCAATCCCACTCGGTATCAAACGAGCGCATTCTCGAGACAAAAAAAACAAACAAAAAAACATTTTTCAGGTTCAAATAATTTAGTTCCTAGAGTATTTTTTAATGTTATACTCTGCTGTCTGGTATTTTGGGAATGAGGTCGTTTGGGACCGAGTGTTCGATACCTTAGATGTGATTCCAAACATACTATAGTATTGTTTAAGACTTCTGTGTTCGTCTATGAATTTCTTTGTTGTGATGTATAAAATACATTCCTTTTACGCTGTTGCAATTATCTTGTTACATTTAGGATCGTGACAGATATTATTTTGTCTGTTGATTGTAAGATGTGTTTTTTTATGATTTAAGGGTCCATTTTGATTTTAATTATATGTTTGAATCAGACCGAATTACTAACAAGTATTAGGATAGTTTATAATCTTGTAAACTCAAGAAACATTCGTCCATTCCAATGTTCTCACCGGCTATACTCGTATTAGCATAATCAACAACGATATTGTTGCCATTATAATTAATTTTAAAGAAATACTGTGGATGAAATCATTCCAACCAGTTTGTTGATTACAAGCTTTTGCATAAATATTTTGCAGCAAAAACCGATCGCTGACACTGTGTTTGAATGTTAACTGTTAAGATATAACTACAGGTCGAATTGTTATTTTTCTACACAACAGCACAAAAACACTGAAAGAATCTCAATTCTTATAGTATACTTAAACATCTTTACATTACGCGCCCCATAAGTTTGCGTCAGTTACTAGCATCATCGCCGAGGTGTCAGAGATGTTCGACGAGTGTGCGTGGGGCGACTTTAGGGTAACTTCAGAGGGTTATTCCCACCTGTTACCACCAATTTGTTACCAGTAGTAACAGCTGGGATTTTTTTTCCCACTCAACCCTTAAACAGGCCCCGCACAGGGATCAATTGCAGCCATAGAATGTATACCTTGCAAAGGATGTTTTCAAAGCAAGTTGTATTTTCAATAAACACAAATTATTTTGAATCTAATTGTAAAGAAACTCAGGTTCAACTTCTTATGAAACGTATGTGGTCGCTATATCGCCTCTGCCTTAGTAAGGATTAAGTACTCGGTGGTAACCTGGTAACTACTGGGAATGTGTGTTCACATCTTTTAGTATAAGTACTAGGTGACATCTACTGGAAAAAAACCCCTCATCTCAATTATTGCTCCCATTGGCTACCACTGGTAAAAGATGGAAAAAAAATCCCAGCTGTTACCACTGGTAGCAAAGTGGTGGTAACAGGTGGGAATAACCGACTTCTGAAGTTCAGACACAAACTTTCAGGCGCGAATTGTACCGATAATTTGTAGTCTTGCCAAGTGTCCTTCGTAATGACGTCCGTCCAATTAGCATAGCATAACTAAAAGAGTTATACACTGTACGAGTGATAGATCTGAATGACATGCGCGTAGTTCAACCATTTAAGATAATTGTAGTCATACGCCTCCTATTGTTGTGAATCAACGTTACAAAATGTGGTCAATACTTAATTACTAGAAAAAATGAGCTTTATTAGTTGTAAGACGAGTAATTATTTTTAGTTTATTTTTAAGACAAACTTTTCAGGTAATTTTATACCAAATACACACTTACGCATAAGATTACGTTCTCATTTATTCCTGTAGGATCTAGAGTCTAGCTTAATCATAGCTCAAATCATACCAAAAAAATAAAACTAGCTTGTAATCGAGCATTGGAACTATATTCACTTCATTAATAAATAAGTCTTAAATTACCTTACAATAAACAAAGAAATCTCAACAATCATATCACATATTCAGCCAAAGCCTTTCGAAGACAAATGCAAAAATTGCTAAACAAAATACAGAGATTTTTCGAGATTTTATAAATACATGTTCAGTGAGCGCAGAATTTATACCAAAAGTATTTAACAATCTCAACTATTCATTGAACAATAATAATTATTTATTGTCTTATTTACAATTCAAAATATTCTGCTCGCCAGAACCGAGCTATGTACTTGTGTGTGTACTTTTTCCTACGTGGGATGTTTCTTATGGTGGGATTATACCAAACGAGCGATTTAGCGTTAGAGAACCAAGTTAAAAAAATCAATATTTTCCGTTTGTTTGGTTTAAACCCACTATAACACAACCAACGATAAGGAGCAGACTAAGCAAACTCCCAGATAAAATAAACTTGTCGCTAAAGTATAACGAATGTTATAACTATAGTTATTCCAAGTTGTTTGATCGCGTGTAAAGACAAGAAGCTGCGTGACTTTGTAGGCGGCTTTCGCGAGGGCAATTGGCAGCGCTTAGTCCGTTGTGACACGCCTTGTGGCACAACTGCCTCAACAGTGTCGTTGGGACCGCTGCTAGATGTACCGAGTTTGCTGTGACACGCGTCGCGACAGTGTCGCCTGTCACCTGGCACTACAGCCTCGACAGTGTGGTCGGGACTAGATGGCGGGCAGCCGGCTGCGCTCGGCGGCGCCGAGCCCGGGGTGCCACACGTCGACGATGAGCACGAGCCGGGAGCCCGTGCCGTTGTGCCACACCTCGTGCTCGAAGCTGTCGTCGAACACGAACACTTTGCCAGTCTCCCACTGCCTAAAACAACAGATACATATGTTATTATCAAACCGCGATCAGAATGGGCCTGAAGGTGATAGTTTTTGCCATATCATTATGAATTCGTCAAAGTTTATATGTACTGTTCCAATCCCAAACCCATCGCGCTTGAGTAATAGTAATATTGATTTTAGCACTACCAGGTTTTTTGCAAATATAATTCATGAAAGCGATCGAACGCTTATTCCCATAAGTTTTAAAGAACTTCGTAGTTATTGGCGTTAGACGCTTCGCTGTTAGCTAGTGCACTTAAAATATGTCAAATTACGCATTTGAGGAATCATATAGCCAGGGAGAATCGGTGGATGGAAGTCATCATAACAGTTGGTTAAGAATTCGGCGTGAGAGTATCTCCAGATATAGGCGGGTTATTCCCACCTGTTACCACGAATTTGTTACCAGTGGTAACAGCTGGGACTTTTTCCCCATCTTTTACCAATAGGCACTAATGGAAATAGTAATGGAAGGTAACTGCTTGTTTTTTTCCCCCCAGTAGTTACCAGAGTATAGTGGTAAACGATGGGAAAAAATCCCAGCTGTTACCATTGGTAACAAATTGGTGGTAACAGGTGGGAAGAACCGTATTGGCGTCACAGAATTGACTCTATTCAAAAATCAGGCCAGCGCTAGTAATCACAAATTACCTGGTTTCCTTATGGACCCGTATAAAGGTATCCTTGGTGTTGCTGAGCCCGAGGTGCATCCGCAGCCGGCAGTTGGTGGGCCCGACGTGTGGCCGCACGTGCGTGCCGGCGCGCATCGAGCTGAACTTGACCTGGCCGCGCCGGCAGCCCGCCGCTGCTATCTGCGATATTCGGTCGTAAGTCATTGGACTTATGATTGAGTATCGTTTATCTGAGACGGCGCGTGTAACGCCACAGGCGTGTGTTGTGATTTAGCGATCTAGCGCTTTAACGGCCTTGAAGACTCGAGACTTGAGAAAACGTGCGTCCCGGCGCGCGTCGAGCTGAACTTGACCTGGCCGCGCCGGCAGCCAGCCGCAGCTATCTGCGATATTAGGTCCTCGGTGAGTGGATATATGACTGACTATCGTTGTGATTGAAGTCTCGAGCCGTTAAAGCAAAAACTAGTGTTATGCAATTATTGTGAAATCTCGCGTGAACCCTGGTTCTAACACTTCTAACTCACAACACAAGGACGGAGCGCAAGGGGACACGTCAAAGGGCACCGTGCAGGTAGCGAGCTACGCTATAGCACCATCGACCGACGTATACTTAGCTTAAAAACTAGACACTACTCGTGTGAAAGGGCACCATTGCTTGCTTGCCAAAAACCTGCTAGTATTGGAATTAAGGAAAAAACTATCAACTGGGTTCTTGCTAAGTTGAATAATGCGTAATGCTTGATTGAAGCATCCTGTTTCTACGGGAGAAAATTTGACATATGCGATCAACCTTATTTCTAGCATACATTGGGTAGCTTAGTAGCGACTGGATTGAGAAATTACCAGTTTGTAACTCTTTGTCTTCGTTGTTGCCAATAGAGCATGAAAAGTCTACGATTGGTTGACGCCAAAACTACGTGCGTCGTAAACGCTTTGTGTGAATATTTTAAAGTCCAAAATGACGATCCGTACGCTTTCGTGAAAAGAAGCAAACTTAAATTTTTAAACTGATTATGATTTATGACTCACCTCCCTTCTCACCACCGCGCACGTAACAGGCGCTCGCGCGCACCGCCCATCTATCTCCCTCCCTCTCACAAACAGATCCAGCTGCGACCATTCCCCTCTCTCTTTCAGACCCTCCTTTTCTTGCTCGTATAGCGCTTTCGCCGCCTCCCCTTCTCTAAGGATTTCCTTCCAGTTGGTTTCTAGGTCGTGCGCTAGCTTGACGTATGGCGTGTCCTCTATTCGCCACCAGGGTCGGCCTTCAAGTTTGGGAACGTTGTATAGCGATCTTTGTGCCGGAGAAAGGAAGTGACCGTGAGCGGCGCCTCTCTTGTGGACCTCATGAGCTTCGTCGAATCGGCCAAGTAGTAGTAAAGTGTCGCCTAAATGGTAATAGAATCTTGGTTCCATAGCGGGGCCGGTGTCACCTTGGAGCGCCCTCTGCAAGAGATCCAACGCTTCTTCGAGGCGATTGTGTTGGGTTTTTAGTATGAATCCGTATTGAGCTAGAGCTAGACGGTCGTTGGGCCACCGTTTGAGGGTCTCTTTGAGCGCTTCTTCGGCTAAGTCGCCTCTGAAACAAAGTGACATTCAAATTAGTTTCCTTTAGTTAACTTTGATTACGTGATAAGGTATCAAATATTTGTCTTACCTATTAGCCATAAGGAACATGACTGTTAGGTTGGTCCTGTGAGAGGGTTCATCGGGAAACCGTCGTATGAGCAGTCGATAGATTGGCTCGGCGTTGAGGTAGGTGCCTAACAAAGAAAAAACAAAGATAATCATTTTACAAAACGCACGGGGAGTAATCTTTTGGCAGTGTTTTAAATAGTTCACGAATCAAATGAGCTAGTATACCTGTATCTAAATATAATTAGCAACGGACTGATACTCATAAAAAACAAATATTACAGCACCCTCACCTCTAAACTGTATCCTGTTGATAGCCCTCTCCGCGATTTCAAGCAGCTTCTTATCCGACAAGCGTTCGTTCATCTTGAGCAGCTCGAGGTATGCTGCTATCGCTCTTCCCAGTAGCGTGTTGTCTCTCTTCTTCTCCGCCGCGGCATCCAGCGCTCTGGCCACGAGCCACCGCGCGCGGCCGCTCGTTTTCAGCTGCGCAGCGCTGGCACGGTCCGCCGCAGCCGTGACCGCTCCCTCCACGTTAGTACACACATAAGTCAAGCACACTGTACTTGTGTTTTAATCGTAGATAGAGGATTTAATAGATAGCGTCCTAGTGTATGCCCGAAAGGAACGATGGTAACACGTCTATACGCGCTGAGAGATTTGACATTGTACCTCGTTCCCACTTGTGGTTTCGTCTATGCTTACATCCTTTGTCAGTCATGTGTGTATGTGTGTGTGAGTCTCTCTATTCTATTCTTCCTCTATGGTTTTAATCGTTCACACACTGCATTATCTATGGTTAGGTCTCCGCGGGGGAGCCGGGGGCCGCGCGGGGTGCGCGCGCGGCGGGCCCGGGTCCCCCGCGGGAAGCACGACAAATGGCACAACGAACAAAGTTTATATTAATTAAAGGTAAATCATTCAGTTAGTCCAACCAATCCTGTAATTCAATATATTTTTTCATGAGAATAATTATTTTTATCATTTATTGTCTACGCAGGACATATCTGGCGGCCTTGTGTTGAGTGGTTATCTACTCAAACTCAACGAGTTGGTGTATTCTTCCGATCAACATGCAACAAGTCAAACTGCGAATTGTAAGTAGCCACACTTCATGCTCATAAATAGTTAAGACTATTTTTAAAAGAATACACCAACAAATTCTAATACAAAGGTGCCATTTTTATATAATAATAGATGAAAGGAAGCAGTAGGAGCACGAGTAAGAGGCAGTAGCTTGAAGCCAGATCCTGGTGACGCACGTCGTTGCAGCAAACAGCGCCGAAAAACGTCTGTGCGGCGGGCATTTTGATCACTAGGCTGAGATTTTATCGACTATTATACGTTTATCAGTTTTCAAAGTTAATAAGACCAAGCTTAATTTTAAAATCACAAACCGGTCTATGATAAAGTACAGTTTCTACGATGACCTCATACCAGATGATGTGAAACAGGATTCGAACCTGATCCCTTTAACCCCCAGTCCTTATTCATTACACCCAATTTAAATAACCACTAATACCACCTATCTATTAACCCATTGTCAATTCCATCTCTGTTACCCCCTTACCCCAGGTTCAGAACCAATACCTTTTATGCTCCGCAGCTCGGCTATTTGTATTCAAATAGGGTTATTCCCACCTGTTACCACCAATTTGTTACCAGTGGTAACAGCTGGGAATTTTTTCCCCATCTTTTACCAGAGGGAACTAATAGAATAGAAATTGATGGTAACTACTGGGTCTTTTTTGATGGGAAAAATATTCCCAGTAGTTACCACCGAGTACTTTAGTGGTAAGAGATGGGGATTGAAGGGTTATTCCCACCTGTTACCAGTGGTAACAGCTGGGAATAACCCTTCAAATTGGCAGAGTCAATTTGTCTATGGCCTGAAATAGTTGTAGGTGAATATAATACCTGGTTGTACTCTCTCTCCGCCTCGTCGAGTTGCTGACGCCAGTACGCGTCAGCGGGCTCGCCCGGCCAGCCCGCCTGTAGACTGTTCCCGCCGTCCTCTGCAAACAATCAGATCGTTAATAATGTGTTTTGATCCACTTGGGCTAGGACAACTGACGGCGCGACGAGACGAGACCAGAAAAATCTGTCCTACTCTTTCTAATGTATGCGGTGCGAGTGAGATAGGGTTCGCTGTCGCGCGCGACACTAATTCACAGTATTTCATGATGGTATTTATTATCATGAGGTATCCTTTAGTCAGATTTCTTTGTCTGATCGATGCAAGCGGTCATCGTTGGTTGGCCTGACCGTTTCGTGGTGAGTGTCGAGAATAGGGCTTCATGTAGTTGATATATTAATGGTTACGTATCTTGTTATCTTCATCGATTTCGAAGTAAGGACTCAATTATTAAACTAAAGGAAAAATGACAACGGCGATAGCCCGTTTCTTGAATGCCAGAATTACGATTATTACGAACTTTCCCAGTGCGTACATGTACAATCTATATCAATAAAATAAATATAAGTGCCTAATAAATAGATATAAGTGCTTTGATTTATGGCAATTGTAGGGGATGTGCACACGAAGTTGACGTTCATTTATCTCGCATCTAAGCTCTAGTGAAACCGGCCTTACATTTCCTCAACTTAAGATACTATAGCAGAACACATGTTTTTTATGTAAGTCCTGTGAAATTATTTAGTTAAAATATCGTATTATATTCCTGCACAGACGACGTTAAAGATATGTTTAAACTTATGCACCTGATTCCATCGTCATCAAAAATATGTTACATATCTTTGACTCGGATGGATGTCTGTACAATAAAATATGCACTCACATTAGGTTAGTCATGCTCAGAATGTTAGATTAATGTAGAAGTCATTCGGTTAGCAAACGCTCGCAACAGACAAGCGGGCACACAAGCGTAGTGTTTACTGCGTCTGGCCGGCCGCTCGGGCTCGGGCAGCCGTCCGTATTTAGCTTCCAGCCGAGTGAGCAGTTCTTCGTCGTCCACGTCAGATATTTCCTCCTCGTCTTCCGCTTCTTCATCTTCTTCGATTTGCTCCTCGTCGATTATTTCAACGTCATCCGGTACGTCCTCATCAGGTTCCGGGGTGGGTTCTTTAGCGGGAGGCTTGGCCGCTGCGGGAGCCCTAGCCGCTGCAGGAGCTGCCTTTTTCAGAACTACCGGTTCCTCTTCAATGTCTTCCTCCTCGGCTTCTTCGTCGTCGCTGTATAGCTCTTTCTTCTCTTCTTGTTTAGCTGCTTGCGCTGTGCGCACAATCTGTGAAAAGTTTTGTCTCAATGTCTCTATCGATTTACCACAACATCCATACTAATATTATAAATGCGAAAGTGTGTCTGTCTGTTACCTCTTCACGCTTAAACCGCTGAACCGAATTAGATGGAATTTGGTATAGAGCTATTTTGAGGACATAGGATAGTTTTTATCCCGGAAATCATCCCCTAAGGGCCTAAGGGGGTGAAATGGGGGGTGAAAGATTGTATGGAGCTACGATATAAACGAGTCCCACGCGGACGGAGTCCCGGGCAGAAGCTTGTTTCCAATAAATATAACGAAAGACATTAATTAATCACTTACTTTAGAGAATACAGGCTCCTCTTCTTCTTCCTCGACCTCTTCCTCACTTTCTTCGAAAGTAGGAGACTTTCTTGTTATGGAAGGTATATGTTTGGTAATTTCCTGTATCGCGGGCCGATAACTCTCTTGCGACACCTTTTTAATCGGAACTGTATAAAAAGATTTGTGTAAATTTCATATGTTTAGTATCGAAGTTTATTAAGATAGTTACTTTATTTTTGGCCTACCAGGTTCGGATGGTTCTTCGGGTATCAGAGTCATGCGCCGGTCTATGGGTGTGGCTTCTCTACTAGTACCCTCTTCCGATCGTGGCACATCTGTCATACAAAACGCCGTCTTAACGAGAATAATAAACAAATGCCATTGCATAAAAAACTAGGTATTTCGAAGAAGAATATTAAAATGCTCGAGAAATGTCTCATTAAGTTGTGTACGCACCACTGGAAGCGGTGGCGCGACGTATGATTGCGTGGGTCGCGACCAGCAGGGCGCCCCCAATGCTCAGCTTCAGCCACACTGCAACACACGCCCCACACTTAACACCCCACACTAACAGAACCGGTAAAACCAGCACAGTAATAATTCGCCAGCTACGCGTTACACTAACTTTACAAATGTAAACGGTTTTTCGTAAAAGAATATTTGGACTCATTTCTAGTGTTTTGTAAAAAACGGGAACTTAGCTCGCTGTCAGTCGGTCAGTCCATCAGTCGCAGCCATTTCTCCAGAACTTGATGCGTACATTTAAATTATTGTTGAGCCTTACTTAAATGTGTACTGAAGAACTTCGCAGTAAATTGTGCTTATTTTTTCTCATTTTGTACCTAGTTGCTGACGTAATCAGACTGCATAGGTCTTACCGGACTAATGAAAGAGGATGTCCCTAATTTGATATCCAATATCATTATTCATTTATTTGAAAATAGGATAAAGACATCATGTCCAATATCACTAAATGATGAAGTCTGGCAGTATTTAGCTAATCATAAGTAAGCAAACACTGACTTAACATAAGAACAACATTGAGATGCAAATGATCCGAGGCTACCCATTGTACTGATCTCAAACCATCGGATTTGAGATTTTCTATCCATAAATCTAATAAAATTGTACTGCTTCTAAACGCACGTCTAAATTACGTGAAACTAACTACACAACAGGTGTATGCATTGAACGAAAATACTCTGGAATTGATTGGGCATTTTAATTATAGTAAGCTTGGCAGTCTTCCAAATATGGCGATAAATGGCGCGGAGTTACATAGTTTCCGTATTTGATACCGCAGGGCAGTCTTCCTTCTTTCAATATTACTACAACGTAATATGACCAACAGATATGTAAACCAGGTACAATAACGTGAAATAAAGGATAAACTATGAATTATTTTCTTAATTAGCCATATTCCAGTCCACTGGACAAACATACACGTAGTACGAATGATACTTACAAACAAAATTCCTAGAAAACCGTTCCTAGAATGCCACCTAATCCAGTTCTAAAATACAGTCTTGAGGTATACTATTTACCAATTTTACCAAAATATGGCTGGGGTTTTAAAAAAAATGGTTGTATCGGAATGTGGCATTTTATGAACGAGTACTTATAATCTCATAGTTACGTAAGTAGGAAAACTTTCATTACATTTTTCATTTTTGTTATGCATCGCTGCAGTCCTAGTAGTCTTTTAAAAATAATAAAACACCAGCATATATTTTTTTCAAAATTGGTCAACACGATTCTTTGATGTGGACGCGAATGAAATTTGATCCGAGCGGTCGGAACGTTCCAAATGTCATCCCCGAGCTGAAATCATTTACGCCAAATCCATAAATCAATGTCATTAAGCGTTTTAGTATATACACTTTCTTAAAATATAAAGATCACATAGGTACCTAAACATGTGTATACAGAAAAACATGCACCCATGAAACCATGTTCTTTATAGCTTAGAGTTGTGTCACGTGTCATGTTAAGCAAACTGAGCGTGCAAGAAAGCTTAAGGGGCTAAATAAAAGATGAGAATATAATGAACTTTTATTTCCTTGTTTGTGTGATTTAATAATCTTATGTACACTAATTTACGTGTGACGTTAATAGGAATTATCATTATCATGCGCTTAAGAATGTGAGGTGTTATTGATGCGTTAGTAAAGATTAAAGTTTATAAATATTTACAACGAACAAATCCTTTATGACAAAGATGTTATGCTTAGCATAGGTACAATAATCGTGTCGTTTACGGGGTATTCATAGAAGATTAGATCAAACTAAATAAAGTTTTGTCCTCCATAAAGTGCACACATAAAATCGGGTGAATCTAGATCCAATTCCATCAAGGGGAAAAATAAAAAAATGTTTATAGCTAATTTTTTTTCTTCAAATTATTATTTTTCTCGTCGATGGAATTGGGTTTACATTTACCCACCCTGATTCACATTGGCACTTTATGGAGACTCACACTGTATAGTAACAAACTTGTATTTTGTCGCGTGATAATGCATCCTACACTTTCTGCCAAATAGTGTATGAAAGTGATGATTGCTATCATTAACGCACTAAAAAAAATGCCAAACTGATTTTGCGCTATCTTGGGAATGAAAATGTTTGGTTTTTCTTGGTAATTTATTTAATTTATTACCTACAGGCTAATGGAAGGTAACACTTTTGCACCTTATTCCATTGTGATAAGGAGAAAAACTGTGAAACTCATTTTTGCTATTGACCTGATGGTATAGTAGATTGTAAACCAAGGGCTGAAAGGCACCCATTTCTGACGAGATATTTTGGTGCTCGAACGAAGTGAGAGCGCCAATGGTTCGAGTCAGAAATGGGTGACTTTCACCCGAGTTAAACACTCTACTTTTCATATCGAATATGAGGAAAATAAAAAAAAACACAGACTGAAAATTTTAAAATATGTTTTGTATTTATTATTAGTCTTAGTTAAAGAGTGGTTGTATGCGTTTCTGCCTTAGCTCACATGCACAACTTAAAGTTAATGCACAAGTTAAAAAAGGTTTGTGGGTGTATTCCATTTGTTACCACCTCACCATTTCATAGAGCCTAGTGAATATTTTAGCTAAAATAAAAGTAATGAATTTACAACATAAACTTAATTTAATATTTAATAAAATAAATTCCATGAACTAGTAAGAATAAAATTATTTCCCTTTGTCAGTGGCGGGGTAAGTATTGAATTTATTAGAATTAGTTCCCGCATAATGCTTATAAGGCGAGGACTAATTGGAACACACTACTTTTCTGCACTTGAGCAGAAACGTGTCACTTTCTGCGTACTTTTTAGAACAACAACGACTCACTTTCAGAGCATGAGATTTGAAAAATATATAGTCCTCTATCGTATTCGACGAAGGCGTCCCTTACAATGAGGGCTACCGTTTTTGCGCTCTCCAGTTGGCGCCTCTGGCGTGTCGGGTCCAGAAGTATAGCTGTTAAAGTGTGTTATTACGGGCGTAAAACAAAATTTACATTCAAATCATACTTATAAGAGTAAACAAATTATTTAAAATAATAATAGTTCTTATTGTTACCTCCGATTTAACTTTGCACCTCTTCATCTTAGATACGTTATTATAGCACTGACATTCAGTGGCCCGTAACTCGTATTTGCCATAATTAATCTAAGGTATAGCAAAATATTCACATTTAAAAATAAACCTAAATTCCAAATTTAAAAATAAACCCGCGTAACCCACCCAAACTATAACATTTGACATTTCGGACACCCGACGCTACACCAGCGCCTCTAGCGGCGAATTCACTCGCGGTAGCCCTCATTGCCTCTGATGAGCACGTATGTGGCTCGCCAAGCCGAACTTAATTTTAAATGTTCGGTATTCGGTAGTATAACTGGTCCTGGACTATACGTATAGGAGGGCTTGGGTCGAGTCTTCCGCAAATGGCGCTTTTGGTCCAGGTTCTCGAGTCGAGCTTCTTCAAAAGAAGCTACCGCCTTTTCTGACTTTATTACGCCATTCCGGTCTCATAGAGGCAAGGCAAGCTCCTCCAAGCGCTCAACAGGAATATCGCATGCCTTGAGTTGGCGCAGAAACTGATGGTATTACCGTTAGATCAAATTGATGGTACCAAATTATTGTATAGTCCTCTATATTATAGGTACATAGTCACAGGCTCAAACCTAGTTCGGGAGACAGAGGCCCGGTAAACTTGTCACAAACCTAAACACATGTTTCTTATTACTAATAATAATAATATTGAAAATTTAATGTTAGGTTTACAGCAATAAAGATTATTATTATTATTACAAAGATACCGATAATACTAAAATGGAAGTAAGTGAAGACTGACTTGAAAGATTTAATTACATTGATACATATCTATGTAATTACCGGTGAAGTTAATTTATGGCGTGTAAAAATCTATGTACAATGCGAAGAACACCGATATTTTTGCACGAAAATCGCGGCCAGATATTAGTTATAAGAGTTCAGCTAACATTCAAAAGTAGCCCGTAAGCGACAGAGATAAAGACCGTTATGCATAAGCGATAAGATGGAAGCCAAGTGGTACTTACTTTTCGACGAAGCCTCCTCCTCCTCCCGGCGAAGTTGCTCCTGGCGTTTCTCGTACTCGTCTTCCTCCGCTAGCGAGTCGGTCGGCTTCTCTGTAGACGGCTCTTCCACCTATTACAAAAACAAACATATTTTAACAGGGGCGTAGACTCGAAAGTTATTATTACTCCAAAAGAAAGAAGGCGAAAAATATGCCTCGTGCCGAAAATCCCATTCAGATATCTCCATAATTACGAAGCTACAACCGTTTTAATATTGCTTGTTAGAGAGATAAAATCGTGATGTCACGATCCCCGAGCGTCATAGTAAATGATAATCGTTTCATATGCGTTTTGCGGAAAAGAGACAGAAAACCTTGGACCCCCCCTATTAAAACCTTGGAAACTTATAACTTTGTGATTATTTAATCCCCTGCTTTACTTTTTTTGACAATATTTTTAATCCTTTTTCGAGAAAAATCATTATTATTGCTTATTTTATTACCCGACTGCCGAAGTAGAGGAGGGTTATGTTTTCGAGCGTATGTATGTATATATGCATGTATGTAGGTATAGTATATAGTCTGGATTCAAAAATATAGGATAGTTTTTATCCTGGGTCCACGCAGACGAAGTCGCGGGCGGAACCTAGTATTGACTATATCTCTTCTTCCTATAATGCCTGATAAGAACTCCCAAGGTATAATAATATCATCATCATCATCATATCAGCAGAAAGACGTCCACTGCTGGACATAGGCCTCCCCCAAAGAGTGCCAAAATTACCGGTCCTGCACCACCCGCATCCAGCGGAGTCCCGCGACCTTTACCAGGTCATCAGTCCACCTTGTGCCTACCCACGCTGCGCCACGCTTATTTATAATGCTGTACTTATAAAACCAAAATGTGTTAAAAATTTAGATTCTTGTTTTTTTTTACACTGACGCGGAGCTTTAAATGTTTAATTCTTTTTATTTTAACTATAACTAACAATACTTTATATCATAGAAAAAGAAAATTACAGTTATCGAATTATGTCCAGGTTTTCCTAATTTGATTGGTGTAATATTACTTGCTTGCTGGCTCCTATGTTAAAAAGACAGCCTGTGAACGTACCTCGACGAAAGGCTTGCCAGCCGGCGCGGTGATCCGTTCCACCGGAGGCTCGTCGTCGTCGGCCTCCAAGAAGTCATCGTCGGGCTCGGCGGCGTCATCGTCTGCATCGTCAGCGTCATCACCGTCATCAGCGTCAGGGGCCTCGTCTTCAACTGATTCTGTAATATATAATAAAATAATCTTAAATTGCAGTGTTCTTTTCGATGGTTGTAAAATATTTGCACTTTATTAGAACTGTGTTGAGATTTATTCTAAAAGAGACCTTTTGTTCATATAATATAACCTTTAGTTTTAGTTACTTTTACTGGGAATTTTCCGCAAATCTGTAAAAGGATTAGATCGGTTTCCTCACGATGTTTTTCTTCACCGAAAAGCTAACGGTAAATATTTCGTACATAAGTTCCGAAAAACTCATTGGTACGAGCCGGGATTCGAACCCACGACCGCCGCTTGACAGCCGCATGCCTGAACCACTAGGCTACCGTAGCTTCTATGATAACCTTTTCATCGCAATATAATTTTATTTTAATAGTGAAATGGTAGGAGGGCTCGGGCCGAGTATTGTAAAGGAATAGGGTAGTTTCCTCATGTTCAAATTGGTAACGTTGTTGAGTCGTTGCTAAATTCATAGTAAACCATCAAATTATTTTAATAACGTATAAATTACAAAATATGATATATGGGCCTTGAAAGTTTAGACTATATATGTTTTTATTTTTTATTGTTGAAGAGTAAATTTAAAGTTACCAATAGCGTACGCTTTTATAAAAACAAAATTGTAGCACAACTATGGACCTAAACTCAGTATTTCTTCTTCTTCTTCTTCCATACAATGATTAGTACAAATAGCTAACTGTGACGTAATACTTCTATGTCAATTAGTATGAAGCGTTTAGGCTACCGTTGGCTAGGTTCCATTGTACAGTCAGCATCAAAAGTAACTACGCAATCGAAGACGTCAAACGAAAATTAGCACGAAGATAATTTATAGTCTGGATAGTTTTTATCCCGGGTCCACGCAGACGAAGTCGTGGGCGGAAGCTAGTATTATAATGTACCTTGGTCCTTACTGTCGTCGTCGTCGTCTGGCTCGGGCAAGGCCGGCAGCTCGTTGGATATGGGCTCCTCGTCTGCGGGAGCTTCCTTCTCTATCTTCTCCAATTCCAACGAAGTGTCTTCCTCATCTTCCTCGTGTTCATCTTCATCCTACAAATGCAGTAGTTTAGTCAATGCAATGTTTTCACGAATAAGTTTTAAACGTAAATCAATATTGCTGTATTTTTTACGCTGGAAGATCTTCTGTTTGTAAAGTGATTTATGTAGACAATTGGAAGAGAAATGAAAGGAAAATCTAGAAATACTGTTAAAAATGGGTATGAAATCAATACCGAGTAAGTTTATCCACACATTAAAAAGGCCATAGGTACAAGCCTTTTTGCTATATTAAAATAAGGCATGATAAAAGAGTGTTCAATTGGACAATTGCATATAATTTCAATTGAACCTATTTCACAAAAGTATGCTCATATGCAATGAGTACACATTAATAGTGACGTACAGTCAAGGGTGAACGAATGTACATAAATATCTGTACAGGACTCTATTGTCAATGTCATAAAGGCGTTTTTATGGCCTTATTTATGTACGTATTCGTTCACCCTTGACTGTACAAGGTACCTTTATTTGTTTTTAAATATCATGTTATGGTAGATGATACATTAAAACACATAAAATACAACACACTGAAGCATAAATACAATCAGCCTTTTATAATGCACCTAACTTAACTTAGAAAATAAAATGAAAGTAACAAAAGCAGCAGTACCAAAGCAGTCAAATGTTAAAGAATTAAATTTGTACATATCAATACAAAAACTCTTTGGTGAATGGTTAAAATATAATATCACATAAAACGTGTAACAGTTTTGTTACAAGTAGTCCTTGAAGTTACGTTTTAGAAAAGCATTTCATTTTGTTAGTGCCAATCATGTAAAAAAATGTTACAAGTGTGAAATAGAAATGTTCACTCGCAAATCATTTTGCACCTCATAATTTTGTTCATTGCTATCTCCATTTGCATTCTCATCCTCGTCCTCGTCTTGTTGCATGCTCTGATAATTGTCATCGTCATCGTCATTTTCGTCATCTTGATCGACGTCATGACTTAATTGTTCATCTTGTTCATCATCATTTTTTGTAACGTCGTCGTCTTCTTCATCATCGTCATCATCGTTTTTTGAAACGTCATCGTCTTCTTCATCATCGTCATCATCGTTTTTTGAAACGTCATCGTCTTCTTCTTCATCATCGTCATCATCGTTTTTTGCAACGTTATCGTCTTCTTCATCATCATCGTCATCGATTTTTGAATCGTCATTGTCTTGTTCATCTTGATCATCTTCATCGTCACCAGGTGTGGCTTCACTGACATCATAATATTTTCTATAAGGGATATCTTCTTCCTGCTGTTTATTATTTATGATTATAAATATTATAATATACATATTTATAAGACACACTACATATATATAACAGTAAACAATTTTCAAAAATGTTGTGCATAATCAGTTACTATATTGGAATTATATGTATTTGACTATTTACGACCCAGTCACCTCATCATCATCTTCTAAATCCTGTTCTTGACTGCCATTCGCATCCTGTTCATCATCATCTTCTTCTGTATCTTCCTCATCATCTTCATCTTCTTGATGTTCTTCATCGTCATCGTGATCTTCATGTTCATCATGACCAGCTTCGTCACTGTGCCCTTCCTCATCATGTTCATCATCCTATTTTTTATCAATAAATATAGCAATAAGTACTAACAAGTTTTTCAATTTGAATGTATTTTTTACTACATATAAAGTCTATAACTACAAATATTTTTTCAAAAAGTGAGTTAACTGAATGAGTTTGTTCCTACTATTCCCACTAAAAAATCTGAAAGGCAATACCTACTACTTCATTCAATGAAAAAGAAAAAAAAACAGATAAGTTAGTATTTCTATCTGACCAAGTGACCATGTTCTAACATATTTATTGAGTCAAGTCACATAAATAGTTCTTATCTACTGAAAATTGTCTAAAAAATTAACCAAGGGGTGAAAATTAACAGTCTATTTAAGTTCTTATAATTACATACTTATTTATCAACATTTTTGTATCGTCATGACTATCATTAATCATTTCTTTACTTTATGGCTTATATTTTCAAATTGAACTTACATGATGATTTAGCTCCAGAGTGTGTTCATCATGGTGGTCATCTTCCGGAGCATCCTCTAGCCAGCCCTCCAGCACGCCAGAGTATTGGGATTGGACCGCATTGGCTTCCACTGTATTCAATACATTATCATTATTTTATCACTTATTGCATTGTTGCTAATAATGCCTATTATTATATAATATAGACATGGCTCAGAAGTGAGATGGGTCGGTAGTTCTTTAACAGGGGGTTGTCACCCTTTTTGAAGAACAGCACTACCACCCCTCTGTTCCATGCCTTTGGCGTTCTCCCTTCCAGTAAGACGGAATCGAATCAAAAAAGTACGAAATTCATCATGTAGAGTCCCTCCTTCTCCAAGAAGGCAGCCAGTTCCAACTCCAAATTGCCTCACTCTTAGCTCTTCACCATCTATCGCTCTTGCCCAGTTTTGCGTTGAAGTCCCCCATGACAACAGTGAAGTAGGTTTTGGAACTATGCATGGCCTTCGATATATCTTCATACATAGCCTCCACCTCTTTGTCGGAGTGTGCCGTATAGTAGGTACTATCGCCCAAGGGTACGGGTTCACACCTCTAGGATCATTTACGAGTGTTCGCTATGCATGTGCAGACAATTTTGAACAGAAAGTGTGAACCCGCACCCTTGGGTGATATTACTTACATTAGACATACATATTTAACACATAAACAAAAGTGTATATGGTACACAATAATGGGAAACAAATTTTTTTTTTTTGGTTGCTCAATTTCAATCTCTGAGACTGATGGATCTTAGGAAAGTAACAAGAACAAAGAAGATTGCAAGCTTATCATATAACTAATTATTGTAAAAGTAATAAATGTGCAGTGAAATAAGATAACCACTATGTACTCACATTCAGACAGCCCTCGATTTTCCAGTATAATCAGTCCAATGAGCCCAACCAGCACAAATAGTAGAGAGAAGAAGATGACTTTAGCACACCAGTGCCCTCCCGTACCGTGGTCGTGGTACGAGTGCATAAACACGTCGCCATCACCCAGCGCCGCCGCCGTCCCGCGCGGCTCATCTACTCCCAAATCATCTTTAATGCAAATACCACAACAACTATTAGAAATCACATCCTAATCCTAACTAATACCATTACATATCGTAATTCTACCTTTTTTCCTCTTCTTATCCTTACGCTTCCTTGGTTGTACGTCGCCTGACATGGTTCAGTTTATTCTGGCGCTCCGCAGGCGACAGAGATCCTCTTATTGTTTCATAACCCTGAGTAAACAAAGAACACTTATACATACAAATAAAATTAGGGCACGAGACGTATACCACTACCAAATGCGTAATTTTCTTAAATAAAGATAATATGCGCACGTTGAAATTTTAAAATAACCCACGTACATGTGAGTACCTCCGCTGCTTTCATGAATTTATTTTAGAATTTAACCTAACCTAAAAATAACCGGCAGAGACAGCTGAATACGCCGCGGATAGGCTAGAGGGGGCGGGCGGAGGCGGGGCGACTAGTGACGTTTGGTGGCGGCTGTCGTTTCTTTAAAATTGTCCTGCTTGGTCGTTATACATAATTGAGGATGTTAGCTTTCTATTGGTTTGCATAATTCGCAATTTTGCATGTCTTGTATGAAATACGCTGCAAAATTAGCTACGATAGCTGTGTGATATTCAGAGGGCCTACCGCGAAATTATATTCGTTTTCGTTCGTGTATCTCCGTCTCTGTCGCACTTGTTAGTTTGAGCGACAGATACGGGGATACACGAACGAAGTTCGTTTTCGTTTCGCGGAAGCCCCGCTGAGGGCCTACCGCGAAACGATATTCGTTTTCGTTCGTGTATCTCCCTCTTTGTCACTCGAACTAGCAAGTGCAACAGAGACGGAGAACATTTTGTTTGTATATATACTTACTTTACTCTTTGGTTTGTATTTATATCAGTGGTCGTTCTAACGTTATCTGTAGACTGGGATCAATGACATTTTGACATTTTGTCGGTCGGTATACTCGGTATCGGTTTCGCTTGATTGTTTATCAGAGAAGTTTTCAGGGATTGTGTTAAAATCTAAAGAAAAATGAGTGAAGTCTCTATTTTATACGAAGGTTATTCGAAAATGACCGGCAAAGATCAAATGACGGCCAACTGCAGCTGTACATTAATTACAGGCACTCACAATGTTATTGTTGACACCATGACCGCTTGGGACACTCAGAAAATTATCACTGGTTATTGAATTATTACATGCTTTGTGTTAATTAGTAAACCCGTTAGTACCATTCCAAATTATTTATGAGTAAATATTTAGAACATACTAGTTACTTATAAATTATCGTATTAAGTGCAAGTAGGCGGACAGTGAAAGAGTATTGCTATTCATTTAAGTTTACGTAGATATCATTTACTTATCTTTCATGTTTTTACAGCATTATTGAAGCACAATTTGTCTCCACATGACATAAATTATGTGGTGTGCACACACGGGCACTCTGACCACATAGGGAACAACAATTTGTTTCTGAATGCAAAGCATATAGTTGGGTTCAGCGTGTCTTTCAAAGAACAGTACTACATGCACCCATTTGATAAAGGTAACTATAAATTAACTAGAGATAATCGTAAATGCATAGTGAATTAACCCATTCACTGCTGACACACTGTGAAGTTTCATTTCGCTAGGTCATGTTAGGACCCGCAACCTAAATTGAGCAGTGTTAAGACATACATTTAATGTTTATAGACATCCTGCTCGCTGGAACATGTTAGTTATGTTATCCTCATGCCAGCCAATGTGCAACAGAATCTGAGTGTTTTTCAAAAAAAGTGTACATAAACTTTTTTTTTCAGAATTAAATTTTTTTGGGTTTTTCTTACTCAGAATCGTTGATACTGTCGATCCTCATACAAGAAAAAAGTGTCCAAAATATTCCATTCCAGATCGTCATACTTTTGTATGCAGTCTTTTTTTATTTATATGGTTGTGACACACTGGAAGAAAAAACTTACATAGTAAAACCTGGGACACTTTTTTTCTTGTATGAGGATCGATAGTATCAACGATTCTGAGTAAGAAAAACAAAAAAAAAACAAAATCTGAAAAAAAAAAGTTCATGTACACTTTCTTTTGGAAAACGCTCATCTACATTCAAATTCAATGGAATTTAGACCTTTCATATTTAAAGTAATTCATCATCATCATATCAGCCCAAAGACGTCCACTGCTGGACATAGGCCTCCCCCAAAGAGTGCCACAATGACCGGTCCTGCGCCACCCGCATCCAGCAGACTCCAGCGACCTTTACCAGGTCATCAGTCCAAAAAGTTAAAGTAATTATTTAATTTAAATAATCTTTAGAAGAATATCAATTCAGCTCTATTTTCTAACTAATTTGATATCATTGTGTGGTGGGCGGCTGGAGATTATAGTTCTTACGTGTTTTGTAAATACAGGTTATAGTAATGTTTAACTTGATTAATACCAGTCAATTGTATGAGTAAGAGGTCAACATTTTTTACCTTCCATAGAATAAGAGAAGAATAGTATAGAATGTACTTTAAAAACAAAGTTTTAACTGTCTTCAATTCAGTACTTCACCTTATTTGAAGAGTTCCCTCGATTTGTCCAGGATCCCATCATCAGATCCTGACCTGATGACCTTGGGATCACCAGGGAAGGATACCCTTTCAAAATAAAGCTTGTAATACAATTTGAGCAGCAATTTAACACTTACCTTTTCAATTTTTAGGGGAAGAGTTTACTATAAATGAGTCTGTGAAAGTAGTTCCGACCCCCGGGCACACACTGTCTTGTGTCACTGTGCTTGTTACTACTGCTGAGGGAAGAGTTATAGCCGTAACTGGTAAGTTGGTAACTATAGCAGGGTATCACATATTATCATAGTAATTCAGTTGTTAGTAATAAAAAGTAAATAAAAAAAAATAGCCCTTTATTCAGACTAGTTATAAACATGCATAATCCTATCATTGAATAAATTAATGGCAGTTTTATTACAATAATAGTAGTAATTGTTATTTCATTTCTAATTTACAATAACGTTTGAGTAATTATAATGCATTGAATGTTTGATAATTATAGTAAGTAAAATTAATTATTGCTTTGTAAATTTTGCATTTAAAAGTAGTTTTTTTTTTACACGGTCCATGTCTGTTTGCCTTTTGTCAAAGACCTCCTCCAACATTTTTCATTTGTCCAGGTTTTCCCTGCTACTTCGACTCCAGTTGTTAGTCACCCTCAAATTAGTTACCTTGTTTTACATTGAAGTGTTTACTGTGGGTTTAAAGGGTTGTCCGTTTACTGCAAAAACCAATGAACTGCACCATTTTATGTCCCCTGGGGTAAAAACAAGTTTGAAACGACTAATTTGACATTATATTCCAGGTGATCTTTTCGAAAATTATGAAGACATAGAAAATCCAAATGTTTGGCTAGAGGCTGGCAGTGATGATCCTGTGCAGCAAATGAAGAATAGACTCAAAGTCGTTGATGTGGCTAATTGGGTAATTCCAGGTCATGGAGCCAAGTTTCAAGTCACTGACCAGATTAGGAACTCTCTCCGCAAACAGGCTGGTAATGCACCTGTGTGAATATATTTGTAACATAATTACAGGGTAAATTTTGGAATTAAATCATGACAATAAATAAAACAAAATCTCAAGTCATATTTTATTACACCTATAAATATGTCCAAGGAGCGAAATGGCTTTAAACCCTCTAGCTGACACATATTATAGATATATTTTTAAACCTTACTGTATTACAATAAGGTGTTTTTTAAATTTTCACAAATATGTGAAATAACCGAATGTGGACAGAAACAATTACGTGGTGGGTTTAGCACGGGAACATAATATTAAATAATCGGTTTACCTAGTGGCATGAACATTATGATTATTACACTCGCTATCACTTCAGTTGAGATGAAAAGTACCAGAATGTGACACCGATTTCATTAAATGTAAAGAATGTTTGTGCAACTGGGCAACGCAGAATTTGTATTAGGCAGTATTTCAGGTTCACGCCATATGCCGCGTACGCGTACATCCAACTTGACGCTGTACGCAGCGTGCGGGGTTAACCAGACACTCGGGCCTTATAATATAATGACGTCATTAACATACAGATTGAAATGCCTTAACTACAACAAATATTTCCGAAGACCTAATAAGTAATAACCAATCAGCACACAGTAGAAAGCAAACAAAACAGTAATGTATATAAAAAAAAATGTTTTTAATATATTTAAGAATGGTTTTTAAAACCCCAACAAGAAGTATTTTAATTTTAAAGTATAAATTATTTACAACATAGGTAATCACGTGAATCACACTAGATTAGAAGATCGAAAAATACAAGGAATTCTTACATTTGTGGTCAAAAACTATGTCCTTAAACCAATAACAAAATAAACTATTCACTTCATGTTGATCATAAATACATAGTTCCACACCATGTCTAAAAATAAACCTGTATTGTAAGTCTAATTTGTCATAGTTATATTATACATATACGACATAAACCAAATGCCCGGATAAGAAAAAAAAACTTGTTACGTACACAGGTATCAAAAGCGTTGCATTGGTTGTCCAACTTAAAATTTTGGTATACAACAAAGTCACTAAAACTTACTTAAAATATTTCGGATGTAAATCAATTTTCCAGGCAAGAGATCCAGAGTACTCGCAGTAATAGAAGTTAGTTCTGTTCATACGAAACCAGTTTTGCTTCCTTACTACTCTTGTACAGTCGACGTCGAAGATATTTGTACACTTTTACACCTTATTCCATAATAATAAGGCGAAAAATGTTGACTTTGACGATGACGTCGACTGCACATTAGTTTTCATTTCCGTCTAGACATTCTGTCTTATCCGGACAAATGACATTTAATGGTTCATCCAATATGCAAACAGCAATTTTATCAGCGAGAGTTGCGGCCGCTAAATGCTAAACTAAGTAGTAGTGCCAGAATATGAGAAAAACAGTGTAAGCATCTGGCGATGTATATGTATTAAATAATTGAAACTAACTATACTATATTGCACCCTGCAAGAAAGGCAGCACAGGTGGCTCTTCTAGTAAGGTCGATAATCAACAAATTCAGCAAGTTTATGAATTCATTTAAACAATAATTGCATTGAATTCTAGCACTGCATTCAGATCTAAAGACAACTTTTGATAAACATACAGCAAAAAGCGAATATCACTTCTTTGTTTTATCTCCATTGTATACATTTAGAATAGAAAACTACAATTAACACTAAGCAAACTTAAGCAGTTTGATACATATTTTAGTTGATAATACATGCAAAAAGATTAGAACAGTAAAATTCATCTTAACTCGAAAGTGATATCACATTAATTTACATCCTTGTGGCACTCATTTACAATCTTTTTACAGTCGACGTCAAAAACGTGTATACAGTTTTCGCCTTAATACTAATAAATTAGGTGTTGAAGTGTTAACATATGTTCGACGTCGACTGTACACACGAAGTACAACCAGTTCAAATGTTGCTCCCTGTGATACCTTCGACCGAGATCCGAGTGTCGACGAGTCCAGGCCACATTTGCTGCGTGCAATAATTAAACACATTTGTTTCCTATTAACTTAAATCATATTTAATCTAGACCATTATATCACAGCCGAGGGTCACTAACGAACGCAACAAAGCTTAGACATGCCCATATCCGTTCCGAACATTAATTGATAGCTGCAACCAAAAGGAAAAACTTAATACATAACATATTCATTGCGTCTTCATAAATGTACATAAATAGTTCGATAAAACTTAAAAGAAGGCAAATTTTACAAATTACCGATTGTGTAGGTAAATATTAGTTTAGTACCTAGGCCATACAGAGTCAGAAAAACAAGTCATCTTTCTTGTAGTCAATAGGTAAGGGATTACATACAGTCGTGGCTAGAACAAGATTTTATGCCCATACAACTGCATACAAATTTAATGATGATTTAAAATATGTTCGGCCAATTTCATTTCTGATTATATGGATGTATCTGTGTATAAATAAGATTTAATTTAGTTTATATAAAGCTAATAAATCTTCTGTAAAAGTTGTGCTTAAAAAAAAACGGATGGTGAAGTGGACAGTTTTTACAAGTTCATACTGTAATTAGGGACAATATATGAACTTATAAAAAGTGTTGATTTGATTGCCTGTATTTTTTAAAGTCTAAATTTTACAGAAGCTGTACGTGCAATATATTAAATACTGTTTAAACTCGGTTACATCCGCATAATCAGAAACAAAATGAATCAAACACATTGTAAATTATCATCACATTTGAAAAATCATAACCTATTCAACTGTATAGGGAAAAAATCGTGTTCTTAATTGTCTGGATACGACTGTAGGTAGAATATATTTTATCTCTTATAGAAGAGGTGACGCCCTTTATGCTTTGGCAATGCACCCAGGAGAGACGCGAACTTAAATCTCTGTATGACCCCACCTATGTAAGATGAGTTACCTGGGGATCGATCGTGGTAGGCGCGGGTTGCGGTTCGTCGATACACAAGTCAGAGTCGGAGTCGGCCCGACGCAAGGAACTGTCCTGAAACATAACATATAAGTAATTGAAACTAAAATGTAACCAAAATAAGATCTCCGGTAGATAAATTCATGGAATGTAACTGTCGCTTACTTATTCGACATTTAACGCAAGTAACTTTCAAATGTATTTTCTAAATTATTGCTACATCCTATAAACGATGACGCTTGTTGAATATTGGAACAAATAAACTGCAAAAAGCAAAAAATATTTATTTGTTATACAAGGGTGCAAAGTTATATTTTAACCGCGAGTGTGGAATTGAAACACGAGCCAGCGAATGGATTCTAGGGTTGAACCACGAGCTAGCGAATGGATGCTATGGTTGAACCACGAGCGAAGCGAGTGGTTCGAAAATAGAATCCTGAGCGTAGCGAGTGGTTCAAAAATAGAATCCTGAGCAAAGCGAGTGTTGCAACACACGAGACGTCAAAATAACTTGCACCCGTGTGTAACACAAATCTTTTCACCTCACTAAACCGAGGAAAATACTACATAAGAAAAACAACTAAATTATGTATAATCAGCCTTTAATTTAACTAGTAATTACACAAATATTATGCAACGTTAAATCAGATATTGTGGTTTCACATTTTTGTACGGTTTTTTTTTCAGTTTTAAGTGTTTTAAGGTAAAATCAAAAATATACTATTCAATATAAAACTATTTTTGCGTCCACACCTCCTGTTTTGATCAGACAATTTAATCAGATGGCCGAAAATTGTCCTGTCTGGACTGAGCTTTACGTGTTTACTATGTTTAAAAAAGTAACTAATAACACGTTCGGATTTCAAATATTCTTTGCACACATGTGGATAAAATGCAGTTTTGCTATCTGTTTTTAAAGAATAAAAAGGTGTTTCCGAGCTAGTGAGGTGAAAATAATACAGCAGTGAAAAGACACCCTATATGGGTTAAGTTAAATGGATGTAAAACACAAAAACTCAAACGGTTTGCGGGTGTGCATGAAATTAAGTTGGTTCATATTAAATTGTATGCTCTGTGCCCACAGAACGATTGACATGTGACTGTGAGTGAAAACCTCGATACGTATAGATGTTTTATGTCTATCACGATAGCAGTCGAAGTTAACAATATGAACACTATTCGCAATCACTATTTGAAAGGCATAGGATGCAAAATAGTAAATATTATCTTTGAGGCCGACTGTACAAGTGTGTGCAGACAGGGACCGGAACCGGTTACCCTAAACAGAGTATTCCATAGGCTTATTTTAGAAGTTGTTTTAAAAACCCTATCTATAATGGTAACCTTATGATAAGGTAACAATACAATACAATACAAATACTCTTTATTGCACACCTCATTGTAGGTAACCTTACTGAAAGGGTAACCCTATTGTTATGGTAAGCATATCCGATATAGTAACCATAAGGTAACCAAACCATAAGTTAACCCTAAACAAACCCTATCTCGATAGGGTTAATTTATGGTTACCACATCCGATATGCTTACCATAACAATAGGGTTACCCTATCGGTAAGGTTACCTTTATCATAAGGTTACCAAATTGACAGGGTTACCAAATCGATAGGCTTAAACCTGAAAAGGGGTTTTTCGGTCCTTGGTCCCACATCATCCTCCTAGCGTTTTTCCCGGTAGTGCCCTGAACGAACTCGGGGTCCATATTAAATCCGCTTTCCTGAGAAAAACAACTATACGAATCGGACGGTTGAGAAAATACTTTCTCGCATCTTTCACGAAAGGCTGACATGGTTGACCAAAAAAAGCGCACTAAGTAGGTACCTGGTTTCGAGCCAAACCAGAATCCGCTTCGGGTACAACAAATTTGTAATTGTACAGACACTGCAATTAAAAAGAAATGATCGTCTATACAATTGGGTTGACCGATATTACTCAAAATAAAAATCATGGAATGGACAAAAGCTAGAAAAAGAAAGAACATTAAAATGGCAAAATCAATGCGTAAACTTCACAATGATATCTACCTGTCTCGTTGTGAAGTGATAACAATATTGTTTGGGTTGCCTTGTAACTTTATGAAACGTAAAACGGCTTCAAGAATAATAGGTGTAAATAAATATTAAAAACATTTTTACAAGGATTTCCATTGTAATTTTGTTCGGAAAGGTCTCGTTATAGTACAAGAGTTTCGTCTCTGTTTTACGAATCTACGAGTTACATTTTTTAAGCGCAAACCGGCGAAATAATAATTTACTATGAGTAGCCTTTTGATCAATGCTGCCAGTTTATTTAGATTTGTAGAATTGTATTGCTTTGTAACTCGCAATGGATCCTCGGGAATCGAGTTGGAGTGTGTGCGTACTTACTCCCTGTGTGTACTGGTGCGTTGTGGTGAGCCAGCGCGCCACCGGGCTCATGAACGCTGGCAGCGTCTCAGTGAGCGGCGGGCGCGCGTGCGTCAGCAGCGGCTTGAGGAGCCGCGCGTCCACCGCGCCCCACAGCTTCGCCAGCCGAGCCTTCTCGCTGCCGCCGTCCGCGCGGGACGACTCCTGGTGCACCAATGTTCACCATCAGTACTGATTACCCAGAGGCGGGCTTTGATAGGCCCAAGAAAATCAAATTATAGTGGAGCACAGGGCAAACCCAGACTTAGACCTCGGTTACAAATAACACTCCAGTCAAAGCGAAAAGATTCGAGATTGAAAATTGCAGTAATAAACGTGCGTTGCGATCAAATTGCATACCTCTAAGAAGACAGTTACAAGAAAAGTACCCGACCTGTGATCATTCCATCCATCTTTAAAAACTGAGTGCAAAGTGCACGAAATGAATGTTGCTAATATATTAGTTTGTTAATGGGTCAGTAAAATGTCAAAAGAAATAATTATGAAAATAAACAAGTTTACATACTTCGTAATAGTTAAGTTGCCAAGGCATAACCACTCCTTTGTCGCCATTGCCCCATTTAACTACCATGCGGCCTCTCTAGACATAAGAACGAAATCAAACGAAATGAGGTGAAAATTAAATCATGCCATAGAATAAAATAGGTCCTGAAACGCGACACAAGATATAGAAACTAGTATACTAATTAGTAATTATAGAAAATATTTAGCAGTATATTATAATTTACATTGTTAATGTATGTTGTCTCGCTTTCAAAATAGACGACTTCAGATTATTCTTATAAGTATAAAACGATAAAATAATATTTACATAGCTTTAGACCTCGTTTATGGATATGCGATGCTTGTATCTCTCGATCCCATTTCGCGCAACGCTCTGCTTATTCATAAATGAAAGTGAGGCCTTATTATTTATTAGACAACACATAAAAATAATCCGAAACCTTAACGTGCCCATTCCAGTTAATGTTAGTAAAGGGCAGTGCAGTGACCAGCAAGCGTGCGGTATCTATTAGTCTTACTGATGCCCTGTCGCTACTGGCCGGCTGCGTCGACTCCAGATTTCGGAGGCCGAAGCCAATGTCCGCAGGCTGAACAACAAATGGGATTTAGGAAGGACGCTGGGGCGGCCAGTACAGAAGAGGCTTCTATTGTCGATGGGACGCCTCCGAACACATAATACTTTGACTCGCTAGTAACAGAAGATCACACTGTTTCGTGTCTGACTGCTGCTGTTACTTGTCGAACTCAAAATAAATCCACTTCCGTTAAGGTACCATCGCCAACACAGTTAACTGACCATCCGTGTACTTTATATGCATTGTAATAAGGTTCAATATAAATACAGGATGATCAGTTGACTGTGTTGGCGTTTGTACTGTATTATTTTCATCAAAGACGTTTTTTTATACAACACCTTATCATAAAAAAACAGTTACACAATGAAATTCGTTTACAAATTTACCTCAGTGGGTAGATACCTAAAAAATAGCACCCGGTTTTAAACCTCAACCAGAAAGTAGCATTGATGACAATAAAATAACCGATTAATCATCACAGGATACAAAAGACAACAGAAAAACTAAATGTCCTGATTAGCGGACACTGCTGGAATGTTTGTTTTCTTCATAGTTTTAATTAAGAGTGGCACAATTATTACCAATTTCTACTCTCTGGGAAAATAATTAAGACTTATTTACATTTGCCGCAAAGGCATACCACCCAGTTGAGGTAACTTTGTAATCGTACGAATGAAAGTTAGGTATGATCGAATGTAAGGCTCCATGTAAGATGCATACACTTGTCTACGTCATACGTACCGAGCCTCCAGTTTCCGTGGCCTGGTAGAGCTGCCACAACAATGACTTATTAATGAGATGCAGGCACGGGCCGTACTGGCTTGTGTAGTGCCATATCGCTATAATGGCGAATGAGTCAACAATACCAACGTTGCGGTTTATACTACGCAGGATTGGACGATTGTTTTTGATTATTTCTTAATTCGAGTCACCACAAATTACGAGCAATTATATAGTGTTAACATAATCTAACTCAATTGTGTGTCCCATTATTGACACTATGTGGGAGCAGGTGAGACGCTACATTGGTTTATTTGTAATTTTAATAATACATCACATATTTCTAATGTTTATAATGGACAAAGCTGTTAAACGGCTTGTTGCTCTACCGCTAGTAAAAAACGTATAGCAAACTTATAAAAATATACGTATTTCGTTTGAACTTTAACATTTCGCGTGCTGTCTAAATTATCTAGTGTGTGGTAAAAATTAAAGATATACATTGTATTGAGCACCTACCGATATCATTCTACATGATTAGCGCGATAGTACGAACGCCCGCATAGTGCCGGTGTGTTAGCATTGCCACAAATCAGATTAGCACAAATGAATGTCAATAAGCGTTGGTAGTTAAAGTAACTATACAAATATAACAGACAATGATCTCAATCTTAAATCATATGTGACTCGTGTTTGTACATGGGTGATAATACTAAAATGTATTACTACAATACTAGCACGACTTTTGTACTAAATCAGGTGCAGTGCTTATCTACGTGCTCTAGGTCAACATTTTGAAACAAACAATACAAAATTCCCACATAATCTATAATTTGTTTATAAGTGCGCCTGCGCAATTTTACGCCCGAGTGGGAGCAGGACGCACTGATAATCAGATTGAAGACGTATCTAATGTTGGTTGCAGAATGCAAGCCCCAGTGAATCACTTTCAACAGACAGCCGTAATCCTCTACTAGTGTATTGACAAGAGCACAATGACTCTACTACAGTATTCAGTTATCTACTACATAATTTATCTTGATAACCACACGTATAAACCGATTTATTTGATTACTATTGTTATGTTGTCGACGTGATTACTGATTAGTATTTTTATAATACCAAGGGCGATAAAAACAGACTGGTTATATTAAAGCACCCTTTATATTAAAGTTATGATCAATTACATTCTAAGACCTGGAACATAATATGTAGCCGAATAGGCGTCTTTGATTCTTATGATCACGTTCGATTAAGCGTTCGATAAATACTCTGAATACTGTAGTAAAAAAATACTTTTAAGTACATATAAAATGCAGGCACCTTATTTGCTTAAAGGATGATTCACGTTACATCGTGCCGTGACCGAGCCGCATCCGAGCGTTGGGAGATTTCTATGAGACTAGACAGAGTTAACCCCTAAGCTCCACTATTAAGTACTATAACTGTTGCGTTATCCCGGGTGTATCTTAAACGAGCCGGGGCCCCGGGGGTTCACGATACTTATTTCTTACAACTGGGCTCCCAATCAAACCTACAGGAACAACTAAAATCTAGTTGCTCCTGTAGGTTTGTCTAATTACAAGACTTTAATGGCATTAAGCTAGCAGCAAAATATTCTGTGACACTATTTAGTCAGAATATATTTTACAGAATGAGTTCGAGCTCGACACGATGTAAAGTGCTTCTTAAAGTACGTACAATTTGGAATAAGATATCATTTAGAGTGTAAAGTAATACTTACAGTTCTCACATCGCGGTATGGCAGCGCTTCGTTTTCGTCGTTTTGTCCTTCCCTACAAACAGATGTGAAATAGCTGTGCAATGAGGTATAACATCCTGTTTTTCACAAACAAGTATGTCGATTATTTGGTTAACAGTTTTCCAGAGCTGTTACTGCAATGTGGACTCCATGACTATAGTAGTAAAATAGATAAGAGATAGTCTGTATTTTTATAAGGCGAGTTAAACCGGAAATGTCCATTCTTACAGTAACAAAAAATAAAATGGTTTACTAATGTTTGGCATAACATTTTTCGCAAATGATTCATTTCGCTTAAGTTTTATTTCCCATAATCTATTTTTTTCTGAAACCTTTCACGATTCTTATAAAACAAACCTAACCTAACCTAATGGACTATATATATATATTTTAATGTGCTGCAAAGTTAAAGGTTTCATCGTTTGGGAAATGAAAAATATGCGAAAAATAGTTAGTCCATGTGAAGGGAATATATTACGATTTAAAATGTACTTTTTATTTCAAGCTTTTATTTAACTTGATCTGTTTGTTAGTGAGGGACAAATCTTGGAACTGAATTTTGAACCAGTTAACCTCCACTGATTCAGCTGAAATTTTGGGTATAAGTGTAGTTTGTATGGTACCATCGAGCTGATCTGATGATGGAGACAGAAGGTGGCCTTGGAAATTCAGTACTTAACCGACGTAACCCCGTTGAGTTTGGGCTCGTTAGAATCGTCTATATATCCGTTCAACTATCAACCTTACACTTTAAGCAATTGGGTTAAAATTGTAATATTGTCGTTTCGTTAATTCCATTAATTTAAACCATACCCAGTAGGTGTCCTGAGGTATACGACGGTCGCGATCACGATGAGGGACGTCGTCGTCAGCATGGCCTGCCGAGCCTCCGACACCGTGTTGCGGATAGCCAGCGCGAAGGACATCGCGCCGCGGAGACCTGAGTCGGGTTTATTTCATCCATACCCAGTAGGTGTCCTGAGGTATACGACGGTCGCGATCACGATGAGGGACGTCGTCGTCAGCATGGCCTGCCGAGCCTCCGACACCGTGTTGCGGATAGCCAGCGCGAAGGACATCGCGCCGCGGAGACCTGAGTCGGGTTTATTTCATCCATACCCAGTAGGTGTCCTGAGGTATACGACGGTCGCGATCACGATGAGGGACGTCGTCGTCAGCATGGCCTGCCGAGCCTCCGACACCGTGTTGCGGATAGCCAGCGCGAAGGACATCGCGCCGCGGAGACCTGAGTCGGGTTTATTTCATCCATACCCAGTAGGTATCCTGAGGTAGGCGAGCGCGTGCGAGGCGGCCCCGCCCTGCAGCACGACGGTCGCGATCACGATGAGGGACGTCGTCGTCAGCATGGCCTGCCGAGCCTCCGACACCGTGTTGCGGATAGCCAGCGCGAAGGACATCGCGCCGCGGAGACCTGAGTCGGGTTTATTTCATCCATACCCAGTAGGTATCCTGAGGTAGGCGAGCGCGTGCGAGGCGGCCCCGCCCTGCAGCACGACGGTCGCGATCACGATGAGGGACGTCGTCGTCAGCATGGCCTGCCGAGCCTCCGACACCGTGTTGCGGATAGCCAGCGCGAAGGACATCGCGCCGCGGAGACCTGAGTCGGGTTTATTTCATCCATACCCAGTAGGTATCCTGAGGTAGGCGAGCGCGTGCGAGGCGGCCCCGCCCTGCAGCACGACGGTCGCGATCACGATGAGGGACGTCGTCGTCAGCATGGCCTGCCGAGCCTCCGACACCGTGTTGCGGATAGCCAGCGCGAAGGACATCGCGCCGCGGAGACCTGAGACGGGTGTATTTGGATAAAGAGTAATATCAATCTGTGACACGTCAGAAAGCACCAGTTTATCAAAGGTAAGTATCTGAAACTGAGAAGCATAGTGGACGTGTCTCGAACTATACTAATATATTACTGCATCCAAGGGGCCTAGGTAGCTTTGGAGACACTGATGCTGTATTAGAAACTAGTCACTCGCATACACCGATTAATTTTCTGAGTTTGTCCAATTACCAATTGGGTAAGTAATAGGTATATAAAGCAGAAGTCGAACTGGATGTGTGTGTACCCACACACGAGGACGTACACAATGTCAGAATGGCTGTAACAATAAATTAACAATGACATCATTAAATATCACTCTAACAGTTGTAGGATATAAATCGAAGTTTTCCTTTTTTTAATAATACTGCTATGACATTGATAATGATAATACTAGTGACTAACCTGAGAAGAACAGCATGTGTTGGAAATTCATGGGGATGGGCGGTTTTCTACCCAGATTCAACAGGAAGGACAATGGATAAATGTTCACGGCCCGGCCTAGTGTTGAAGTTATCTGAATGCTTTGTTTAAGGAAAACTTGCTTAGTATACATACTTCCCTTCATACTAAGCTCTAAATGGTTCTCTAGGTATATGATGTTTTTATTCCAGTCATTTAGATCAGTTCACTTAATATCTTCTCTCGAGGTTGAGAGACCTATCTCCTTTACAGTCCTGTTCAGAGTTCAATGATCGTTTATTTATTTTTAGTACAGGCGGTCTTGTTGTCGATATCTGCAATGGCATTCGATTATAATCCACGTACAAATGACAATTCAAAACAACCACTCTGAAAGCGACGGCAAACGACATGGTTTTTAGGGTTCCGTACCCAACGGGTAAAAACGGGACCCAATTACTAATACTTCGCTGTCCGTCCGTCTGTCTGTCACCAGGCTGTATCTCAAGAACCGTGATAGCTAGAGAGTTGAAATTTTCACAGATTATGTATTTCTGTTGTCGCTATAACAAAAAATACTGAAAAACCGGCCAAGTGCGAGTCGGACTGGGGCTCCCATACAACAGACATGATCTTTTTGCCGTTTTTATAGATAGTGGTACGGAACCCTTCGTGCGCGAGTCCGACTCGCACTTGGCCGGTTTTTTTGTTACGGTAAACACGCCCGTTAATAGCACCTAAGATAACAGACATTGGCACCTAGTCCTAACTAAATTGTCCAGTGTAGAAATAAAATAAAAATACCTATAATAGGCTAGTCACTTACAAACAAATATTACTGTCAAAATCAAATTAAAAAATAACGAAAAACAATTTTTTTTTAACTAAACAATACTCATATGGAAGAGGCAGGTTGATCACTGCAAAATTACATCTCAAGTACTTAGTCTTTTTTTTGTATAAAAACATTGTATTAGCAGATACCTTCAGAAGTTATATAAAGAGTAGCTGAATTGACCAGTTAGGACACTGGCCTATTAGAGTGGTGCCGAATACGGGTATATTCTATTCTAGTTCACCGTACAAGTTTGATGTCTTGTATAAAGGATACAAATCCCGCAATAATGAACCACGGGTCGAAATGGTGCTTCGGGAAGGTGAACATGGAGACTCCAATGTACGTGAAGATGAAGTTCTCCGCCAGGAAGTTGAGCAGCTCGAACAGCTGCTTCGTGCGGTTGCGGGAATCCGATGACAGGTTGTTGTACGTGTAGTGCGCCTGGCAGATACCGCAAAATAGCACCGCAACCACGCCTGTAATAACATGTTAAATAAAACCAAACATTAGAAAAATGTAATTTCAGAATTCCTGTTTCCTTTACAAATTCAGTTTTTGCCCAAAGATTTGGCTCGTTTCTCCATCTAAATAATCATATATAATAAAATTTGTACAAGATTTCCTTTGCTACTTAACGAGGGAAGTAAAACAATCATGGCTCAATTCACTTTCTTATGACATAGAGAAGGTTCTGGAAATACTCAAATAAAACATACACACATACACACACAAACAGCCAATTATTTTATTTATTTATATATTTATTATATTTATATTTATTATATTTTATATATTTATTCTATTTATTGAAATTGATATTTATAATATATTATCCAATTTGATTTTAATTTGAATCCATGCAATGTAAAATGTAATAGGTATACGGTCTCCTGCGATACAAGCAAAGCCTAGTGCAGGGACTGGTACTTATAATATAATACTACGTGTAAACGATTTTGCTAAATAAATGTCTTGTTTTATTAACAAAAATTACAAAAGTCCCGCGTAGATAGATCCCTTCACCAAGACAGAATAATGTTAATCTTAGTGCCGGCTAGCCTATCTTCATTACACATAATTAACTAAGAAAAAAAAACCGCGTTCGAATTGAGTCTTCCGTTTGGTAAGTAAGGTATTTATTGGACGGATTGCGAGTAATAGGTGGGTTCGCCCATAATTCCAGTTAGGAACGGATAATAAAACTAATAACAGTTTTTTTATTGTTTAAATAAAAATAAAACAATACTGTCTTTTAAAATACAACAGGGTTTAAACAAAAACTTATGTAGGCTATATCATTCGAAATTTAACAGTTGATTTTCGGTGAAGGAAAACATCGTGAGGAAACCGGTCCAATCCCAACAAGGTCTAATCTTCGCAGATGGCAGTCCCTTTCGTAAAACTAGTGCCTACGCCACATCTTGGGATTGGGGCCAAAACGGGAAAACGCTAGTAGGATGATGACTATCTATTAAAATAGTGGAATATAGACTGACAAGAGAGTCTAAGCTCATTTTGCTTCTAAATCGATGGGCTGGTCTGACTATTACATCTAGTTCATATATCAATCATAATACACGGACAATAACCTCTGGTAAATATTATGTTCCTAACTTCCTAGAGTATCCTAGGATACCTACTCTAGGAAGTTCGGACACTAAAAATACGCCTACCCTACCTACTGAACAATCTGCCTGCGGACATGCATTGTTAGTTAATCTAAAAAATCTAGATTTAAATATTTCTTAAAAAAATACCTCATGGGATGCACTATAAAAAGCGCATTCACCCTTTATGATCCATGAAGTAAACCCTTAAATTAAGTAATTTAAATAATAATTTATTGGAAATTAAGTAATTATAATTAGGTAGGTACCTAACTATTATTTTGAGATTGAAACCCGACTCCACAGTCAAACTAAATAATTCGTTTTGTGGAGCAATGTAATGTAATATTTCTTTGTAAAGAGTCTGCTAGACGTTCGCCAACAAGCCCCTCCGACCGAGCGACCTTGGACCGTGATGACAGTTGTTTGCATCAAAATTTCATACTACAACGGTCGTGCCGACCAATGTCCCTCGGTCGGAGGAGCTTGTTGGCGACCGTCAGACTCTTAAGGTCAAATTTAACAAATAAAATAAATAATATTACAATAATTTGGGGAACGGTCCTTTACGTACCAGTCAGTTCGCATACTTCGGCAATCAGGAAGGCGGCGTAGGACATGAGCACGAAGAGCGCCGACTCCAGCAGGGGCCACTCGCGCACGTGCGTGAACTTGGTCATGTGGAGCGTGGTTAAAGAAATACAAGGGGTACAGATACCAGTGGCGGAGCGCCCATACAAGCCGATTCCCGCCGGCTTGCCTAAAAAGTTCTTCTTAGGCAAGCCTATAGTTACTCTAAACTCTTTCATAAATTTATTTGATTCGGGTTGCCTATCGAAAATTTTCACGCGCCGCCAGTGCAGAGTACCTACAGTCAGTGGTCAAAAATATCTGGGCGCGCTTTAACGCATTGAATGGCATACATAATCAGATGTTTGTGTGCAACGATGTATGTAATGTCAACTAGTAATCGGCTTCGAAAATACATACCTTTACATTTTTCATCTTATTTTTTACAAATGCACATGTGTAAATATACTCGTACATATGTTTGACGTCGATCGTTTTTATTGAATACGGGCTTCCGCCCGCCACTTCGTCTGCGTGGACCCGGGATAAAACTATCCTATATTTTAATCCAGGCTATAAACTATCTTTGTGCAAAATCTCATTCAACTCGGTAGAGCCGTTTAAGCGTGATTGAGTAACTAATATCTAAACATCCAAAGTTTCGCATTTATAATATTAGTAGGATCAGGATCCATCCTCACCACCAGGAACACACTATAATACCACATAGGTACCTCCATCCATAGTCAAGTAATGCTGTTGTTTTGGATGCAGTCTTCTTTAGGCCTCTCACAGACTGGCGCAGCCTGCGGTAGCGGTCTATAGTAAATTTGACAGTTAACGACTCCTCAGTTGGGTAATATTCTTTAAATTAGACGGTGGCAGGTAACTTGTATCCGACCTGTTCACTACATTTTTGAAGAATTATGGAAAGGATGGCCATTAGTCCCTCGGGAAAACGTCGGCGGTAGGAAATTCCTCAGAGATGGTACCTACTGGCCTAACCAGGCAGGGCAGTAGGTAGCTGCGTACGGCGTACACGTATTCAATTTCCTTCTATTTAACCGAGTTTGAGGTTACGGAATGCGTTTTAAATTGAATAAATGTGGTTTATTAACATAATGTGGTTACGCGCTTTGAGCTGCAGACGGAAGAGAAAGTCTTCTTAGGAGACACAGATTTTGTTGATGTATCAAAGCAAGACATTCCCAAATGGTCTCTTCTTTTTCTACAACGGATTTTCGCCGTAATAGTCAGACAGGTTTTCATAGCAATGGATCGATCGTGAATTCAGTCAATCAATATTTTATACTAGCTTCTGCCCGCGACTAAGTCCGCGTGAAACTCATTTATATCGTAGTTCCATACAAACTCTAAACCCCTTAGGGGCTGATTTCCAGGATAAGAACTATTCTTTGTCCTTCCCCGGGACTCAAGCTATCTCTATACCCAATTTCATCTAAATTGGTTCAGTGGTTTAAGCGTGAAGAGGTAACCGACAGACAGACACTTCCGTATTTATAACATTAGTATGGATGACCAGTAAATCGATTTGACGATCGATTGATTGGTGTCGCCCTTATTGCTATAAGATAAGTCACTCCCCGCGTCATGCCCCAACTATGGAACTTTTAAAAAGGATATCAATGCAGTCAAACACCCAATGAAAGCACCGACGAGTAAAGAAAGGCTGAAGATACCGATGAAATCTCCGATCGCACCCAAAAACGCCGTGATTTCAAATCCACCGTCATTCGAGTATCTCTTTTCATAATTTTGAATGGCTCTGAAATACACAATAAAATTCTAATAAGAACTCTGAAACATTTTAGTTAATTTAATTGTAACTCTAATAAATAAATTATTAAATGTTTACCCGCTAAGTACTAAAGCCACTGCATCATTTAGAACACTCTCACCGAATATCATAGCATACAGGTTCACATCAACCTAGAACAAATAGGAAAACATTGGTTATCCTTATGTACTAATAGCATCACCCACATTAATATAAATAGATTATAAATAGTTGACTCGCATGGTTATATTTATTATATTATAATACGATTACGATAGATTACTATACCTATTGTATTACAATTATAGTTTAACATGTTCTTTAGGTTTGAGTATAGACTTCCACTTAGTACTGATCAATAGTTTAAAAAAATGTATGTATAGTAAGCGAAATGTATTCACGTACCACCGTAGAACCCTGTTGCAATTGACAGGGCGCCGTCACTCAAACTCGAGTAATATGTCACGTTATTGCGATAGGGTTCTACGGTGGTATGTGAATACATTTCCCTTACTGTACACTACACATGAGCATCATGATAATTATATCATCATCATCATATCAGCCGAAAGACGTCCACTGCTGGACATAGGCCTCCCCCAGAGAGTTCCAAATTGACCGGTCCTGCGCCACCCGCATCCAGCGGACTCCCGCGACCTTTACCAGGTCATCAGTCCACCTTGTGGGGGGCCTACCCACGCCGCGCCTTCCGGTACGTGGTCGCCACTCGAGAACCTTTCCGCCCCAACGGCCATCGGTTCTACGTGCAATGTGCCCCGCCCACTGCCACTTAAGTTTAGCAATTCGGAGGGCTATATCGGTTACCTTGGTTCTGCTGCGGATAACCTCATTTCTGATGCGATCACGCAGAGAAACTCCTAACATAGCCCTCTCCATTGCCCTTTGGGTGACTTTGAGCCTTCTTATGAGGCCCATAGTAAGCGACCACGTTTCAGTGCCATATGTCATCACTGGCAACACACACTGGTCAAAGACTCTCGTCTTGAGACACTGCGGGATATTGGACGAAAGGATGTGCCGGAGCTTCCCGAACGCTGCCCAGCCGAGTCGGATTCGACGATTGACCTCTTTCTCGAAGTTGGACCTACCTAACTGGACAGTCTGTCCTAGGTATACATAATCGTCTACAACTTCGAGCGTAAAGTGTCCGATTGTAATGGGAGTTGGTGCTACATGGGCATTTGACATGACCTTCGTCTTATCCATGTTCATTCTTAGACCAACTCGCTCGGAAGCTTTACTGAGGTCATCGAGCATCGTACTTAAGTCCTCCATGGTCTCAGCCAAGACTACTATGTCGTCAGCAAACCGAAGGTGAGTGATGTACTCGCCGTTGATGTTGATGCCTATCCTTCTCCAGTCCAGAGTCTTGAAAACATCCTCCAGTGCAGCGGTGAACAGTTTTGGAGAAATAACATCTCCTTGCCTGACTCCCCGCTGCAGCGGAATAGGTTTCGAGTTCCGGTCCTGGAGTCGAACTGACATAGTGGCGTTCTCGTACAAACACTTCAGCACTTCGATATAGCGGTAGTCAACTTGGCACCGCTGGAGAGACTGTAGTACAGCCCAGGTTTCGACCGAATCGAAGGCTTTCTCGTAGTCCACGAACGCTAAGCAGAGGGGCAGGTTATACTCCTCAGTCTTCTGTATAACCTGACGGAGCGTGTGGATGTGGTCTACGGTACTAAAGCCTTTTCGGAAACCGGCTTGTTCGGGAGGCTGGAAGTCATCTAGCCTGCGTACGAGACGATTTGTAATGACTCTCGAAAACAGCTTATAGACATGGCTCAGAAGTGATATGGGTCGGTAGTTCTTCAGCAGGGTGTTGTCACCCTTTTTGAAGAACAGCACCACCACCCCTCTGTTCCATGCCTTTGGCGTTCTCCCTTCCAGTAAGACGGAATCGAACAACTTCTGAAGGGCCGTAAGGACCGGTTTTCCACCCGCCTTCAGGAGTTCGGCTGTTATTCCGTCTTCACCGGGTGCCTTGTTGTTCTTGAGCTGTTTAAGAGCCACTACAATCTCGTACAGGCTGATGTCCGGGATGTCGTCGGTATAGTGTCGGGTTAGTCTAGCTCTAGGGTCTTCCGCCAGACCAACTTCGGGTCTGCGAGTTGACGTGTATAGCTGTCCGTAAAAGCGCTCTATCTCACCCAGAATCTCAGGTTTAGAAGAAACGATTCTACCATCTTCAGTCTTCAACTTAGCGAGCTGGCTCTGCCCAATAGATAATTATATACATATATTGAAAAGCATCGATAATTGAGTTTATCAATATAGGAACTCCCTACCGGTAATGTAATTTCACTTCCAAAATTCCGATGTCTGTATAATTATATACTTTGATGAGTGTTATTTTCCATGTGGCAACAATTTTGAAACAATGTGATAGTGCTTTTAGTTTTTGAGTCCAATAAATTTCTTATTGGATTTGGTGCTGCATTTTGCAGCAAATCTTTATAACTTAGTTTCAGTGTAAAGTCAAAAGTTAGAACAATGAAAGATTCTTGTGACACAACATTCATGTGGTCAGCTTACCTTTAACTGTGAGAATATAGCTAGCACTGTGAGTGGGTCAGTAGGAGAGATCAGAGCACCAAAGTAAAGGGTATCAAGGAATGTGAAGCTGGCAGCTAGTGAAGCAGGCATCAACTGGACGCAGCCATACATTAGTGACCCAATGACTAGAGCAGATAACGCTGTGCCAACCATAGCAAACGTCAGAATTGCTCCCAGGTTTCGGAAGAAATATTTCTGTAATAAATGTGAATACAGTTAAACATTTGGTTTATTGTAGTAAAAACACTTGTTATTTCAACTTCAGAAAAAGAACAAAGTGTTTTAGTAAAACCAAACCTCTAGCCTATTAACCCTTTAACCACTTAGAATTTTTCACAGGCATATTCATGTCGCTACCGAAACGAAGGTAAACACACCACCCAGAGTAGGGCTTGCTTATGCATGTTGCTATTAAAATACATGAAAAAATCTTTGTCTTACATGACTGCGGCGAAATGAGCTGGATATTTCATGTCTTTTAAATCAGACTATGGTGGTTAAAAGGCACCCTCCTCCTCAAAGGAATTCATACTATTCTAAATTGGAACAGAGTTACATTTGTTTTGTTTCATTCTATGTTAAAACAAAACATTCTCTACACTATTTCATATTATAGTTGATTCCAACTTCATTGAGAATTTTTGTTGTATGGCTAGAGGATAATACAAAATAATCCAATACTAAAAATAATAGTCTACCACCATAAACAAATTGCGGTTTATGAAACAATACATACCCTTTTTAAACAATATCCTGCATGAAATATTATGGGAGGTAAAATAATATTGAAGAATATCTCCGGGTCAAATGTTGCTTTCAAATCTATTTCATTTTGCTCAACATTCACTATTTCACCCCTGAAGCTGTATGCATATGTTTTATTTTTAACTGGTGCATCTGAAAAATGAATAATGTTATACCATACAAGTTACACACAACTCCTAATGTGGTTATAAAAATATATAAATATGGAAATTGGCATTTTGTTCTAATGAATTAAGTCACTCAGGATATAATGAACATAATACTATTGGGTACATTACAAGGTTTGATTGCTGTTATTAGTTTTTTATTGCTTCTAGTCTAGCCCAGCATATTTTAAAGTTTTTAGAACTATTTCAAAATATAATTCTATTCTTTTCTAAAAAGAAAGTTTATTGTTAAAGAATATGTATAAATGTTACAAAACTATATAAAAAATTCAAACCTCCAGATGATATTTGTATTGTATCTGGAAAGTGAAACCGTATCATATCCGGTGGCAAAGACAGGTTGTACTTGGCATCAGGTTCAGGGTGCGCATCAAGGTATGTAACGGCATTGGTACTGCCCGCATAGCGTATTATAGCGCCTACAATTAGACCTGTGTAAATAAATATTTGATTAGTCATGAGGTTTTGATCATGTGATTTGATTTCATCAGATTCTCTTCTTACCATAAATAACAGCCAGCCCTGTTTCGTGCAGCCAGCTTACTCGGCGATGCTTGAATACCCATATAGTGAGCACCGTCAGAGTCAACAGACAAGTGTAGATCAGCAAATTCAGGCTGTCTATACGGTGAAGCAAAGTAGCCTTCGCATCCAACGCGATATCCGTGCCTGAAGCGCGGCATATTACTACTAGGTAACATACGAAACACAAACAACCTAGTGCATTCATTTTGCGCGAGTACGCACTTTTGTAAAAATATCACATTACAGAAATCGATGGAAACTTAAACCCGCACTTATCTCGCAGATGTCACTTTATTTATAAATAGATTTTGAAGACGCGGTTTTATAACTAGTTACTGTTTGACGATGGATACCTAAATTAACGAGAAGCACTTAAATATAATTACGTTATCCTGCAAGACTATTGTTTTTGTCTGCTATGCAAAATCGTTCGTCCGTCCATTTGACGTTTTTCAGTTGACTGACGTGAAGTTGTAAATGGTTGAAGTAAGCAAAAAGTAATGTTGCTAGCTTATAAAAAACGATGGGATTTGGTTCGGTCGGTACAGCACGGTTAGCACAAGACAGCCGAGATATATTCTCGAGCTCTCTCGCACTGTACGTCTCTCTCTTATTAGACCACTTAGAAAGAGACGGATAGTGCGAGAGAGCTCGAGAATATATCTCGGCCGCCTTGTGCTAACCGTGCTGATTTCTACAGAGGAGCTATGCGCGTTACTATAATAATAAGGGACGGAACTCAAGGAACAGGTGAACCACGGGTCTGCGTCAGTATCCGTAATCCACCTAGGTGATTCACGGGTTTGCGTATCAGTATCCGTAGTCCAGCCAGGTGTACCAAGGGTCAGGCCAAGTGCCTCTAGTCCACCCAGGTGAACTTGTCAGGTGGACCCCGGGTAATAGTCCTACTTGTTATGGCGATTTTTTGGCCGAATGCTGCACTTTGTGATGAAAGCAAGCCGCTTTGCACAGTGATAGTAGGGACCAAACTGAGTGATTTGACCCGCAGCAGCGGAAGTTTCACCCCTTAGGAACAGAGATGGCGCCACTTCTTTACCAGTTTTTGATGACAATAAGCCCTATGTCCATGAATTTTTCCATATTTTTAAAATACACCGTTCAAAAATTAGAGGGTGGGGGGGGGACAGAATTTTAGTGACTTTCGGGGCGATTATCTCCGACCCTATTCACTTAATCAAAAAAAATGCTAAGAAACCTTATATTCATTTTGAAAGGCCTATCGATAGATGTGCCACATGGGGGGTCACAATGAAAAAAAAAAATTGACTTTTAGTTTTATGTATGCAGTGCACCCGTAAAAAAAATTTTTTTTTGTCATTTTCATTACAAAACTATGTAGCGGCTAACAAAATACACCTATCCTCAAAATTTTATTCAAATACACCTTATAGTTTTCGAGTAAAATGCCTGTGACATACGGACAGACGGACAGACGGACAGACGGACAGACGGACAGACGGACAGACGGACAGACGGACAGACGGACAGACGGACAGACAGACAGACGGACATGACGAAACTATAAGGGTTCCGTTTTTGCCATTTTGGCTACGGAACCCTAAAAAGAATGGCTATACTTAGAATAATCACCGTGCCGAGTCATATTAATAACGTAGCTTGAATTATACAATATACGGTACCTTAAATAGTAGATTGTATGACAAGGGGCTAAAATAAGCCATATTACCACGAGATGGATATTTTCCTGAGCGAAGCGAGGGAAAATAATTCGAGGGGTAATATGGTTTTTAGACCCGAGTTATACACTCTACTTTTCACTTCGACTGCGAGAAAATAGTAAAACAAAGATTATTCATCCACAATCAATAACAAATTTCACTGCGAAGAGATTGTTCAATTTAGCGTGAGGCGTTTTCTTTTTTAATGATTTGGAATTAGGGACTAAAAAACACCTGATGTTTGATTGGTCGATTTTAATATGTAGCTGTATTCTGGTTGGTTGACAGCAAAGAGAAATGTTTTTTGAAAGAGTTGTGATTGGTGGATTTAAATGATTTGGAATTAGGGACTAAAAAACACCTGATGTTTGATTAGTCGATTTTAATATGTAGCTGTAGGTATTCTGGTTGGTTGATAGCAAAGATAAATGTTTTTTGAAAGAGTTGTGATTGGTGGATTTAATATGGTGAAGTGTTTTGATTGGTCAAATTAAATGTGTTAAAAATCATAAATATGTATACATATTTTCCCTAGGGGCTAAATGTACTACTTTAGCCCCGCTTATTAAGCCTAACATATGCCTATATATGACACACTTTTCGAGCATGAGATGTGAAATAGTACATTGTTTAACGAGGGGCGTAAGTGGAATATTGCTAACGAGAGTCTATCAGAAGCCCGACGCCGAAGGCGGAGGGCTTTTGATGACTCGAGTTTGCAATGTTCTTACGCCCGTGTTATACACAATGTTTTTCATCACATTTGCGAGGAAATAAATAACAACAAAAGACAGAAAAATGTAAGTTTCATACAGCAGCACCAATCAAAAATTGACAACTTCACTTCCAGATCAGTGCTAGTAGAGCGCGCAGTTCAATATTTCAACCAATCACAGAGCAGTATTCTTGCGGGGCGGGGCGTCGTGACCAACTAGATTTTTTTATTCAACCAATCACACAGCAACCAGATTTGCTTAAGCCAATCAGAGGGTTCTATTATTTTAAAACTAAACTTAACAGCCCGTGGGAGGTAAAACGGCTATAACTGCTCTGCACGCTCGCAAGTAATAACGCCATTGACGAGCAAGTGTGATGAAAAAGTATTTATTAGACGCTTAAAATTATCGTCGCTGGCCTATAAATTTAGTAGACAAGTAGGTAAGTAAATTTGAAGGCGAAAATGAATTACTTAAAGAAGCTGCATTAATTACAACCCTTTTTAATTAACACGCTTTTATTATTACATGTATGTAATTAACTATGTAATGAAATCTAAGGTAACTAATTTAACCATCTTCCAAGGATCGTAGCGTCATGAAAATTGGCAGCTGTATGTAGTTCTTCTGATGACAATACAATAATATCGTACTGTCGAACTGATCTGATGATGGACCCGGAAGATATGAACTGAAACTTCATGATGGAACATCGTATCATAGCTGTGTTTGGACTTGTAAGAAAAGTCTTGTAATGAACTTTGACCACGATTAGGTTTCAAGGTCTGATGATAAAGCCGGAAGATAGGCACTGGCATTCCATGATGGAATATCGTATCATAGCCGTGTTTGGACTTGTTAGAAAGGTCTTGTAACTTGTACCTAATGAACTTTGACCACGTTTAAGTGGAATATCGTATCATATCATAGTCGTGTTTACACTCTTAGTGGTCTCCAGATTGAAGAGCTAAGATTGTTCTAAGCTGACAGGTAAAACACCATGCAATACAGACGCACTGGCGGAGATGGAGAGGATGCGGGCTCATTCGCCTACTTGAAATAAATGTATAAATGTTAAAAATATTTCGTTATCAAAGACTAAAAAGTATAAAATAAATTAATAGTTTGAAAAACACTAGAAAAACACGCTTTTAGGTCGTGTTTTAATTTATCGCCACTCGTTGCGAATTTCCTATTTTCTGCACTTGTATCGTAAATAACTATTTATTGATTTCTTGATTTTTGGTGTTGACAGCAAGGATCAAATGCAGAGCTGTTATTCGCTACTTGCTCATGCGCCTCACCCCACGCGTCACGCCTAACAAAACTGGACCTCTACCTACGATTAGTTACTACGCACCGCAGTGTCAAGATATATTTGTGGGTGAGCGTTGAGGTGTGCTTAAAACAAGTTACAATAGAGGGGCTGGTCTCTCATTTTAAACGCAAGGAGCCGTAGTAAGTAAGCTGCTCCAAAGTCCAAACATAAGATTACTTATTCTGTGTTTCTGTGATATGAATGAGCGAGATTAAATTCCATTATGGCCCTACACCTCCCTAAATTGAAGTACTTACTTACCTCCTAAGTGCTACATTATAAATTATGTTAACCATGCGGAACCAGATTACAATTTCTAATCACCGAGGTAATACATATGTCTGCCGGCATGTATCTACTTGAATAAATACCAATGAGGAGGTCACGAAGTAAGAATATTAGTTATGCATTAAACTTTATTACGACAAAATCGCTGGGCAACCTACTAAGGTGTTACAAAGTTATTATACCAATAGTTAAGTTACATACATCTGCTCTGCCGGTAGGTAGGTACTGTATAAGTAAGTGGCGGGTGTTCAGTATACAGCCGAACCGATGGACCTCAATGCTTACGAGAGTAGGTATTGACCGGCAACAACCTTAGACAGAATCCGTCAAGTGTCAGTGTCAGAAAAAATCTCGAAAAGAAATATTAATAACGCGAACAGCTGCTTACAAAATTAAATATAAATAAGCCAACAAACCAACCATCTACAAGTGCACTGGGAGTACAAGCGGGGCGCCCCTGCCACGTTTTGGTGACGACACCAACGGGTAAGTCGGTCTCTCCTTTCTTTGTGGTTATTGGGGTGCATCGGGACAGTTTTAGAATAACGCAGTATACAGTCCACTACTTTTCTCGTGGCTTTATGCCACATTTTCTGGCCCTTCTCACCACATTCAGAATTAACCTTCTGGATTTGAGCCTGATCCTAAATTGTCAAAATTTCTAAATTGTTCCCCATATCGCGAATCGCATTCGCTATTCCCCGTACGCACATTGCAAATCGTATTAGCTATTTTCGGTAGTATTTATATTTATCCATCCTATTCCATCTGACAAACTGTCCGTGACAGAACAATGGAAGGCGAGGCACAACTATCGTTGCAAATAAATGCATTGACACTCAAAAAAGAATATTTGTTTAGGAAGCTGCAAAAGGCTTACGATTTATCCAAAACAGTTAAGTTGGATAGTTTAGACTCAGTACAAAACTTCATGGTGCAGTTTTCAAAACTCGATGACGCTCGTAGCGACTTTGAGCATATTGTAAAGGAAATTGCCATGCTTGAGATGCAAACAGATCCTAAGTTCAAACCTTCGTCAGGTCCATTAGATAGTTTCGATGATCTGTATTACGCTTGCAAGAAGGTAGCTTTGAACTGCAATCGTTTAGGCCAGGAGCCTACCGAAAAAATGTTTGTTCAAAAAAGTGATGATTGTCTAGCTAGGCCGGTCTTACCAAAGCTAACTTTATTCGAATTTGATGGTCAAATGGAGAATTGGACCACATTTCATGATACATTTGTGTCATTGGTTCATAGTCGTAATTTCGAAAACATAGATAAATTCCATTATCTGCTGTCCTGTGTCAACGGTCCAGCACTGAATATGGTCAGGAGTCTGCCGATCACTGCCTACAATTACCCTGTAGTATGGCAAAGTTTGCTTGATAAGTACCAAGACGTCAGGGCGTTGACCGGCAGGTATCTGGACAAAATGCCGAATTTCTCACCTTTGACAAAGGACAACGTAGCAAATCTAACGTCTTTTGACCATTCGTTGAAAGCAATTCAGGCCTTAGAAATTAATAATTTAGATGACTATCTGATTTGTCATTTAGCATTGCGTGGGTTAGACTGTCACACTCGAAAATTGTTTGAAGAAAGTCGCGATCAAAACAAATTGCCGACCTTTAAAGAATTAATTAATTTCGTGAACAAACAAATCAAAGTGTTGGAACATACATTTCCGACTACCGGCTCCCGGACTAATTTCAATGGTCAACAAATCAAAGTGAAGTCACCTGTCAACTTCACAAATATGCAACCGAGTCATAAACCGGCCAGTTTCAAATATTCGAACGCGACCTCGCCCTCGCAAAAGGTTGGATTAGCTGTTTCGCGTGATAATAATTCGAACCAAAACAAACTAACTTGCGTGCATTGCAACTCAAATCATCTGATTTATCGTTGCGAACAGTTTCGTAAACTGTTAGTTCAAGACCGGATTGACCGTGTCAATGTCTTGAAATTATGCACCAATTGTTTGAAAAGTGGTCATGACGTGTCAAATTGCAAGAGCATCATGACGTGTGGAGTTTGCGCTCGTAATCACCACTACTTGCTACATCGGGATGCGAGTGTGGTGCAGGCGCCGGCCGTGCCGGCCCCGCAGCCGCCCCGCGCCGCCCTGCACGCAGCAGGGCCGTCGCCGTCGCACTCCGTGAGTGTGACGCCCGCATCTGCCGTAACCGAGAATCTTCATTCCGTGAATGAAAACGCGAATTCTTATGGTGTAGTGTTGGGGACTACGAGGACTCTAGTTGTTGACGTCACTGGTCAACATCAGAATTGCCGTGCAGTTCTTGATTCTGGAGCTCAAAGCTCGTTTATGACTTTGAACTGTGCTCAACGTTTGGGCCTACGCCGCAATAAGTGTCCATTTACAGTGTCTGGACTAGGCGGTGACGTTGTCAAAAACTTTGGCATGGTGACCTGCGACATGAATCCGTGTAGATCGGACGTTCCGAGTTTCCAGGTGGATATGGTTGTCGTTGAAAAGGTTTCATCCGAGATGCCAAATGTTTCATTTCCACAGGAAGTTGTGGATGAATATAAGAACTTCGAATTGGCTGACCCGTTGTTCTTCGAGAAGTCGTCGATTGACATTTTGTTGGGCAATGATATCGTGTCAGAGCTTATTAAGGCTCAGCCGATGAATGTCAAATCAAATATTCCGAAAGTGATTCAAACAGTTTTTGGTTACGTCGTGAGTGGAAGATTATACAATGACGGAAAACAACGGTCACAAAACTTTCACCTGTCAGTTTCTCAAGAGAAGACTTTGGACAGAACGCTGCGTGACTTCTGGGAAGTAGAGGAATTGCCGTGCAAACCTGTGCTTAGTCCACCAGATCAACTGGCTGAAGATATATACGCACTTCATCACTCTCGTGATGAGGGGGGGAGATATATAGTTCCGTTACCTTTCGCACCTGATGCGCCACTACTTGGAGATTCCCGTGCTGCAGCTGAATGACGATTGCTAGCAACAGAGCGGAAACTCGCACGCTCTCCAGTGCTGCAACAAGCCTATAACGATTTCATGTTGGAATATGAAAAGCTTGACCACATGGAATTGTACACTGGTAGCGAACCGAGTAGGTATCTGATCCCGCACCACAGTATACTTCGACCAAGCAGTACGTCAACTCCTTTAAGAGTTGTTTTCGATGCTAGTGCGAAAACGAGCTCCAACGTCTCTCTCAACGACACGCAGCTGACTGGACCAAACCTATACCGTGATATAGGTGCCATTATAACAAATTTTCGATTATTTGAATACTGTTTCGCAAGTGACATTTGTAAAATGTATCGTGCTATCCTGGTACGCGAATCTGATAGAAAATATCAACATATATTATACCGATCGACCGCTGACGAACCCATAAAGGTTTACGAGTTGAAAACTATTACGTATGGCGTGAGTTCAAGTCCATTCTTGGCTATCCGCACCTTGCTGCAATTAGCCAGTGATGAAGGTGAACGTTTCCCTTCTGCTGCTAATGTCGTTAGACAAGGCATCTACATGGATGATATTCTTTGGTCATGCGCCACGTTTTCTGAAGCGTGTGCGTTACAAGATGAATTAATTAATATGCTGCAGTGCGGAGGGCTAGTTTTAAAGAAATGGTCGAGTAACTGCGAACAACTTTTCGCACGTGTTCCAGAAGAACATCGCGAGAAAACAATTAACTTTCAAAAGGACAGGGCTGATGTTTCAATAAAGCTTTTAGGCTTAAAATGGTCCCCAGTATTCGATGCGTTTAGCTTTTCCTTAAATAAGCAAGATACCGTCAATACAAAGAGATCCGTCTTAAGGACACTGGCATCTATTTATGATCCCGTTGGATACATTGCTCCTTGCACCTTCGTTGCAAAGTGCATTTTGCAGGATCTTTGGAAGCTGGGCCTTGGTTGGGACGATCCACTGCCTGTAGAAGAATGTCAGCAGTGGGTAGAATTTATAGACCAGTTACCCAGGCTATCTGAGTTGCAGATTGAACGACATATTTTGCTTCCAGATGTCACTGAATGCGAACTGGTAGTGTTCAGTGACGCATCTTCTCGTGGCCACGCTGCATGCATTTATGTCATTTCACGACGTCACTTGGAAGTCAAGTGCAGACTGTTATTTGCTAAGTCGAAAGTGGCCCCTGTCAAGGTTGAGACCATACCTAGAATGGAGCTTATGGCTGCCACGCTTCTTAGCAAACTTATGAAGTATGCATGTGAATGCTTATCGCGGATCAATGTGGCCAGAATCACAGCACTAACCGATTCGTCTATTGTATTAGCGTGGATACAAACTGATGCTTATAAATTAAAAACGTTTGTGTGTAACCGTGTTACACAGATAATAGAGTCATTACCTCCTCACGTATGGCGTCATGTCAACAGCGAGAATAACATGGCAGATGTTGCCTCGCGTGGTGTTACTCCATCACAATTCATGACTTGCAGGTCGCAATGGTTCGAAGGACCTGCCTGGATGTATGAGGATCATGAAAATTGGCCTGTATCTACATTCGTCAACAGAAACGAATCTGAAATTCCGGAGATAAAATCTAACTCCAATACATTCAATTTGTTATCTCAACAAGCGGGGCACATAGGGGCAAAATGCCGATTTAGGCGGCCAAAATTATTTTATCGCATTTATGTACTCAAACTCGTGATTTGTTTGTAATTATAATTCCAAGAGGGCAGTAGCACAGTGGATCGAAATGACAAAAAAATGGACATACACATTTTTTTTTTAAACCTATTTAAAAAATACTTTTCGGCTGCAAATGTTGTAAGGAATAAAAAATGTTATATATATTTTTTCAAAATAAGGCTTATTTAAAGCAGAAAAAAATAATATCTGTTTTTTTTGTATGAAACTGAAGAATAGGTATCTTATTATAAGAAAACCGTTACCGATCCCGCTTTCTAACCTTTAGAATATTATTCTCCTACTTACAAACAGTTGAAAATAGTAAACAGCTTATCTCGGTAGGTGCCCGTTTTTTTCTATACCTAGTCCAGTCAAAAGTCAGTAAAAACAACATTGTTCTTAGTTGTGTTTTATTTTTCAATAGTTTAACGGTATATTAATGATCGTTTAGTGTAAATACGACATATTTTCGACATTTTTATAACTGACAAAGAAAAAAAAATGATAGTTACGAGACAATTATGAAAACTTTTAATATAAGCAAATATGAAAGTAAGTGACCTATGAATGTCGCATTAAACTTGTGAGATTGTGTATTCATAGATTATAAAAATCTTGTCTATATTTCCTAAAGTGCTTATTGCGTGCTTTGGCTGCTTCTTCCGATAATAACCCGGATGCGGATACGGGTAGCACTTATTAACACTTCTGTATCCACAGAAGTACGGAGTTCTTCTGTTTTTCTTCGCTTGCTCCTTTCACTGGATTCTTCGAATATCTTTGCTGGTCGGCATGATGATCCTCGTTTTATTCTTGGTATTTCGAAGGTTCCTTGTAACCATGCATCGTGTTTTTTTAAGAAAATATCGCTCTTCCTATTTGACTCTACCCACTTCTTCTTATAGTCTGACTTTAAAAAAGACAATAGTTTTCTTGCGATAAAATATACGTCTCAAGATATTTTAGTTTCAATTCAAAATTTTCAAGATTTTGTGTCTGCATTTTATCAAATAGGAACCTACGGGTCACTAATTTTGCCTCTGCAACTCCTTCCGATCCTAAAACAAATCAAAACTATATGAAACACAAAAGTAAAAAAAAGAACAAAATAACACGTGGTTTTGCATCGTGGTATTTAATGGCCTCTAAAAAGCATTTTCGCAAAAAATCGCAGTCAAAGTCAATGTAATTATCTAGTACAGTTACTCTATTTTATGAAATTACTCGTATTATGGCCCGGACGTGCCATGATGTATAACAAAAACCTTTTTATAAATCAAAAACGTGGTTTTTTACAACAATTTTAGAAGACTTATTTCTACCTCGGGAAATAATAATAGATATTCAAAATATTCACATAAATTTAATGTTTTCTAATACTCTCTTACCTGTAGAACTAGGATATATCACAACTTTCTTCAAAATAGACACTAAAAAAACACCACGATTTTTTAAATGTAACCTGTGATTTACGAATGCCGATAAGATGTGCGTGCACTGGGAGCGACGATCAACTTTCGACTGGCATGGCAGTGCAGGCACTGCTGTAAGGGTTAGGGAGGGGGTAGTTTATCATTCTATGGTTATTCAACCTTATCGGGAAGTGATTATTTCTTATCTAGGCTACATTTTTAGAAATCGATTTATGGCCGCCTAAATCGGCATTCTGCCCCTATGTGCGGGGGAAGAAGATAAATTGGAATTCATTGAACGTCTCTTCAATCAGTTTTCTTCTTTTTCAAGAATGCAAAGAAGTATCGCTTGGATATTGCGTTTTCTGCGGCGGTTCCGCGGTGATGTTTCTGTCTGCAGCCAAGAAGTCTTGACTACTAATGATTTGAATCAAGCTCATGATTGCTTAATCAAAGTAGTACAAGGCACCTACTTCAAAGATGAAGTTAACACTTTGAATAAAGGCAAAACGTATATTCCTTCGTTAAGGAAACTTGCTCCCTTTATTGATGCCCGTGGCTTCCTGAGGGTGGGGGGTCGTATTCCTCACTCTGATCTGCCATACAATGCGAAGCATCCCTTGCTATTGCCGAAACAAAGTAGGTTTACGAAACTTTTGGTTGAATATTTCCACAAAAAATATTTACATACTGGACCGCAAACCCTACAAAATATAATTAACCAAAGATATTGGATATTGTCGGCTCGTAGCCTCATTCGGTCAACTTTGTTGAAGTGTAAGACGTGCGTCAAATGTAAACCAACCCTGCTTCAGCCGAAAATGGGTGATCTTCCGTCGACACGGCTGCTGCCTAACAAAGTGTTTGCACATGTAGGTGTTGACCTAGCTGGACCTTTCTACATAAAGGAAAGCTTGCGGCGTAACGCAAAGATAGAGAAGGCTTATCTAGCAGTTTTTGTATGCTTCTCCACTAAAGCCGTGCATCTGGAAGCACTTTCTTCACTATCTGCGGATTGCTTCTTGGCTACCCTGGATAGATTTGTGTCGCGTCGTGGCCTGTCGTCACACTTCTATTCCGACTGCGGTTCGAATTTCGTAGCAACGAGCAAGCACCTTGACGAAGTGCAGAAATTTATGTCTGACAATGGCCATCAGGAATATATATTGAATGGTTGTGCTCAACGTTTGATCAACTGGAACTTTAACCCTCCCAGTGCTCCACACATGGGTGGTTTGTGGGAAAGTTGCGTGCGCATAGCTAAATATCATCTTGTGCGTGCTGTCGGTAATAAAGCTTTGACCTTCGAGGAGCTTACTACAGTATTCTGTAAAATAGAAGCCATAATGAATTCCCGTCCATTGTGTGCTCTACCGGCTAGTGATAATCCTAACGAGTTCAATGTATTAACGCCAGGACATTTCTTATTAGGTAAGAGTCTGACGGCTGTACCCGAGTATGATTTGCAAACGGTATCTGTAAATCACATGTCACGATGGCAATATTTACAAAATTGCTCTCAACTTTTTTGGAAAAAATGGAGCCAAGATTATTTGAACACTTTACAGCAAAGGTCAAAATGGTTTGCCTCGCCGCCCAACCTTAATGTAGGAGACTTAGTGTTGATCAAAGATGATCGCGTTTCTCCTTGTAGTTGGCCACTTGCAATTGTCCATCAGACACATCCCGGTTTAGATGGCATTGTGCGTAAAGTTACTTTGAAAACAAAAGGAAATAACATATTATCGAGGCCAGTGAATAAACTCTGTCCTTTACCCTACACTAACTGACTCCCCCTTCCCTTTAATATTTTTTTGGCCACATGGGCTTTATTTTATTTTCTTCTTGTCGCGCTATCATATGCGCAGAAGTTAATTCCTTACTTATTTGTTTTACCTTTATGCCTTTTATGTTATGGGAAAGCTACATAGTGCTTTCGGTGGGGGGTGTTCAGTATACAGCCGAACCGATGAACCTCAATGCTTACGAGAGTAGGTATTGACCGGCAACAACCTTAGACACAATCCGTCAAGTGTCAGTGTCAGAAAAAAATCTCGAAAAGAAATATTAATAACGCGAACAGCTGCTTACAAAATTAAATATAAATAAGCCAACAAACCAACCATCTACAAGTGCACTGGGAGTACAAGCGGGGCGCCCCTTCCACATTGTGGTGACGACACCAACGGGTAAGTCGGTCTCTCCTTTCTTTGTGGGTATTGGGGTGCATCGGGACAGTTTTAGAATAACGCAGTATACAGTCCACTACTTTTCTCGTGGCTTTATGCCACAGTCACATTGGTCAAAATTCGCGGCCTTACCCTAATGTTTCCTTAAGTGAGATTTTAGATGAGGTAAAATTATAAAATACCAATGTTTAAACTTGTTTCTGTCGATTACGTAATATAATGTTTGACTACTCAGAGGTTACGCTAAGCTGCAAAAAGGAACACAAAGACCCAAAGTTGGAGTTTTTTCTATACAGGAAATTTTAAGCAATTGTGTTTGTAAATCTGACAAACGTTGCGTTAACCGTTATGCAATTCCTTGGAAAACCATTTTACGGCAAAATATACCTCTTGCTTTCTTTATTAACTTACACGTCTGCCAAAAATGAGCTCTATCTATCTGATGCTGAGTGGCTGAAAAATGGTTTAAAATTTTGAAGGACAGTTTACTTAGGTACCTGAATGAATTCACATAGGAACAGTGCAAAGTAGTAAGTAAAGAAAAACTTGTACAGTCGAGTTCTCCAGATATACAGACAACCTTTCAAAAATATCTACACATGTGTCTTATGTCAGTAATAATAAAGCCTGTGTACAGATATTTTTGAAAGGTTGTCTGTATAGATATTCGAGAACTCGACTGTACCTACCTAATAATTACGACACGACTGACTCGATTTATCTGTGTCAAACATCAACTTAATCACCTTTTGCCTTGAAGGGCTCGAGTATGCGGAATCCTAAAAAGTAACTGTGGAGCAGTTATGTCAAAGCCGTCGAACTGCTGACCTTGGCTACTGTTATTGATAAAGCATAATATGGTGCAAGGCATTTTCCGCCATTTTTCAAGAACATGGCCGACTTGTTGCTAAGACAACGTTGGAGAATAAAATACCCTAAAATGGGGTTAGATTGATTAATTTTAAAATTCTGATGACGAATCACTTCGTCAGTATAAAAGCAAAAAATGTGAAAAAAATACTTAAGTTACTTGATAAAGAAAATTTCAACTCTATTCTTAAAAAGGGGTCACTTTGATAGCTGCAATTTTTCTAACGGTATTCGAATGTGGGCTTCATAAGAAGGCTCAGTCATCCAAAGAGCAATGGAGAGGGCTGTTGGGGGTTTCCCTGCGTGATCGCATCAGAAATGAGGCTACCGCAGCAGATCCAAGGTAACCGATATAGCCCTCCGAATCGCTAAACTTAAGTGGCATTGCACGTAGAACCGATAGCCGCTGGGGCGCGAAGGTTCTCGAGTGGCGACCACGTATCAGAAGGCGCGGCGTGGGTAGGCACCCCACAAGGTGGACTGATGACCTCGTAAAGGTCGCGGGAGACCGCTGGATGCGGGTAGCGCAGGACCGGTCACTTTGACACTCTTTGGGGGAGGCCTATGTCCAGCAGTGGATGTCTTTCGGCTGATATGATGATGATGATGATGATGATGATTCAAAAGTATCCCCTTTCAGGAGCAAAAAACAGCATTTTAATACATTTTTTTTAAGTTATCACGGTTTAAATTTTAACGGAGTGTCATTGATTACTGGGGTTAATTTGATTCGTTTTCAGCTACACCCTTTTTACTCTTTTTGAAATGCCATGTATTATAAATGTGAAAATTAATCATCAACACAATCATTAGTATTTATTTTGTGGCTTGTACGGTGGGACCATTTTAAATAAAAAAGAGGGTTAGGTACTATGATAACATAACATTTTACAGGTCACTTTAATTACATGGGGATCGAATGGAGTCAATTTGATAAACTACCAATGTAGCCCCGCATCTTCTATCAAAGAAGCATCGTTGCATAAATCTCGTCAAAAAAAATGGCTGCCACCCCTATAATTGCTCCCAACCAAAGTGACGACTGAGGTCATAAAGGACGACAATGAAAAACAATGCAAAAGAGATAACGCGAGCCTATGGTTTTATGGCCTCAGTCGTCACTTTGGTTGGGAGCAAGTATAAAAATCGCAACAATGTCAGGTTTCCGAAAGAAACACGTATTAACATTAGCAACGATAAAAAACTGTAATAATAAAAGGCACCCTTGCAGAATAGAAGTTATTCCGCATAATTTTTTCGAGTACCTAGTTTAAATTTTATTTATTTTATTTATAGAACCTGTTTTTAAATTTTATTTTCTAATATTTAACAGTCTTTACTGCGTGCACGCAACGTGGAAAGATAGCCCGAACTGGCAGTCATGCGTTCAGAGCGTTCCGAGATATTGTAAAAAATACAAAAATCTAAAGTTATCATCAAAGTTTCCGCTCGATTTAATCCTTTTCCAGGCAGAGGCGTTATATCGACCACAAACTGCTTGTCAAACATAATATCTTAATGTCAATGAATAAGACCGACACACATAGGGGCAAAATGCCGATTTAGGCGGCCAAAATTATTTTATCGCATTTATGTACTCAAACTCGTGATTTGTTTGTAATTATAATTCCAAGAGGGCAGTAGCACAGTGGATCGAAATGACAAAAAAATGGACATACACATTTTTTTTTTAAACCTATTTAAAAAATACTTTTCGGCTGCAAATGTTGTAAGGAATAAAAAATGTTATATATATTTTTTCAAAATAAGGCTTATTTAAAGCAGAAAAAAATAATATCTGTTTTTTTTGTATGAAACTGAAGAATAGGTATCTTATTATAAGAAAACCGTTACCGATCCCGCTTTCTAACCTTTAGAATATTATTCTCCTACTTACAAACAGTTGAAAATAGTAAACAGCTTATCTCGGTAGGTGCCCGTTTTTTTCTATACCTAGTCCAGTCAAAAGTCAGTAAAAACAACATTGTTCTTAGTTGTGTTTTATTTTTCAATAGTTTAACGGTATATTAATGATCGTTTAGTGTAAATACGACATATTTTCGACATTTTTATAAGTGACAAAGAAAAAAAAATGATAGTTACGAGACAATTATGAAAACTTTTAATATAAGCAAATATGAAAGTAAGTGACCTATGAATGTCGCATTAAACTTGTGAGATTGTGTATTCATAGATTATAAAAATCTTGTCTATATTTCCTAAAGTGCTTATTGCGTGCTTTGGCTGCTTCTTCCGATAATAACCCGGATGCGGATACGGGTAGCACTTATTAACACTTCTGTATCCACAGAAGTACGGAGTTCTTCTGTTTTTCTTCGCTTGCTCCTTTCACTGGATTCTTCGAATATCTTTGCTGGTCGGCATGATGATCCTCGTTTTATTCTTGGTATTTCGAAGGTTCCTTGTAACCATGCATCGTGTTTTTTTAAGAAAATATCGCTCTTCCTATTTGACTCTACCCACTTCTTCTTATAGTCTGACTTTAAAAAAGACAATAGTTTTCTTGCGATAAAATATACGTCTCAAGATATTTTAGTTTCAATTCAAAATTTTCAAGATTTTGTGTCTGCATTTTATCAAATAGGAACCTACGGGTCACTAATTTTGCCTCTGCAACTCCTTCCGATCCTAAAACAAATCAAAACTATATGAAACACAAAAGTAAAAAAAAGAACAAAATAACACGTGGTTTTGCATCGTGGTATTTAATGGCCTCTAAAAAGCATTTTCGCAAAAAATCGCAGTCAAAGTCAATGTAATTATCTAGTACAGTTACTCTATTTTATGAAATTACTCGTATTATGGCCCGGACGTGCCATGATGTATAACAAAAACCTTTTTATAAATCAAAAACGTGGTTTTTTACAACAATTTTAGAAGACTTATTTCTACCTCGGGAAATAATAATAGATATTCAAAATATTCACATAAATTTAATGTTTTCTAATACTCTCTTACCTGTAGAACTAGGATATATCACAACTTTCTTCAAAATAGACACTAAAAAAACACCACGATTTTTTAAATGTAACCTGTGATTTACGAATGCCGATAAGATGTGCGTGCACTGGGAGCGACGATCAACTTTCGACTGGCATGGCAGTGCAGGCACTGCTGTAAGGGTTAGGGAGGGGGTAGTTTATCATTCTATGGTTATTCAACCTTATCGGGAAGTGATTATTTCTTATCTAGGCTACATTTTTAGAAATCGATTTATGGCCGCCTAAATCGGCATTCTGCCCCTATGTGCGACATCCGATTGTCATTGTGCAACTGCCGGCCTGGAAAAGGGTTCAAAGTATACGGTACTTATAGAATGTTTCAAAATTGCGCACAATTATCATGAAAAACATATCAATAGGATGTATAACTAGGATAATACTATGTTATTTTATCCCGTTGCGTATTTAGCAAGTTTAAAAATAAAGTTAAAGTAAGATGACATTTGGCGCCATAAAGTCCCTATATTGTATAGGTACCTACACTACCTACTGTCATACTGCCGATAAGACGATTCCCGTAGCCGTAGTTGCCCAAATAACAAAATTGCTCAAGCAAATGAAACGTGTCCTACTTAATTTATTTAAATTGATAAAATAATACGTTAAAACGACTAATTTTGTGACCTCAAGTTAATCGGACTATATTTTGCTCGAACTGCCAACTTGGCTTGCTAATGTTGACGGTCTCGCTCCGTCTCCCGTGTATCCAAATATGAGCGAGACGCAAGCTACCAATCGAATTCTATTCAATTTCCAGTACGGTCCGAGATACACAGACTAGAACCAAAATTATTAATATTACACGTCTACTTGTAATGCATCAGGAAACGATTAAATACGGAATAAGCGAGGCAAGTTGATCACGTTTTGTTTTGACCAAACCCCCAACAAATAGTTGTCCGGCGACTAGTCGACCTTACGAGCGAGCCCTAACGGCGACCGCTCCAATCACGCCAGTACTATAACTGTACTTCAATCTATAAGTACCATAAACCGGGGTTACTTTGATTTGCGGGTTGACTTTGATAACAACTTCTATCCCCTACTATGCTTACTTATGTCAAGAATAAATTGCTTTGTTCGGTGTTTTAGTTAATCGCTAGTTAGTAGCGAGTTTGAAAAAAAAACTTCGATCCTAAAACCTAAAACTGCACCCTTATCTGGGGGGGGGGGGGGGGGGGGTAGGTCATGCGTACGTATCATGTATACTAATCTATAGGGACTCTAATATTATACAGAGGTACTTATTAAATATTTGTAAGTTAGTGACTGTAAGTTTATATGCAAGATGATTATATGTATAATAAAAAAACTGCGCATACGGTTTCAAAAAAAAAAAATTTTTTTAGTTGTCGACACAATAAAATAAAATAAAAAACGTTTATTTAAGACTAGATGTAGTAGGTAACACAAACGAAAAATATCAAATCAATAAACGGTTGGCAACATGCAATCTAATAGAATGTCCACTAGGTATACATTTATGTACCTACCCGCTTTGACACAGATTTGGTCTATTTTCTACGTACCTAATTAACGCAGGTAAAAAGCGTAGGATACACCACTATTTGGTAGTTGGTACCAACTACCAAATAGTGGTGTATCCTACGTTTTAATTTATGGATCGGCATTACCATAAAAGGATTTTTGCAAAAAAACTCTTGGCTCCACTCTGAACAAACGTTAATTCTGGAAATAGACTACAAAATATTAATCATTAAAAAAAAAAAAAAAACATATGGTATTGTACATTATAAGAATTAAGTAAAAAGAGAAGACAGGAGATGAAATTAATTTAATAATTGTTTAATCAGGAAGATGCATTAGGTAATTATTCTAGTGTTCTCAGAGATGTAAAATTGTGGTATTAGAGGCCTAAGTAAATATATATAATAAAAAAAATATTGTGCAAGTATCTAATATTCTTAAAGATGTAGGTAAGGTCTCTAAGCGTCCATATCAATAGAACAAATCAAGAACAGGACGAAATCTCTCACGTCTGTTTAAAAAAAAACACTGGTTTTAAAGTAAGCCTTTGCAAGCATATATGAATACCTACTATGGACTTCTCAAACAGCACCCGATCACGAGTAGGTATGACGCGTATGAAAAGTTCACTTCAAGTTTCACTAAAGATTTTCTTTTGTTTTAGAAGTAGACATGTCATTAATACTAGGTAGGCACTTAACCTACTTACTGAGTTCATTAGAAAATAAGCATCGCATTACCTGCTAGGTACGTCAGTTTAGAGTCACCATAAATTGCTAGAGGATTTTCCATAAAAATACCTAAATACCTTATATATGAGTGATGGGTATTAGGGATTTACCCCGGGTAATGTGCATTATCATGCGAAAGCCTCGTAAAACGTAAATTAACTTGTCTCAAGGAAAATCATAACAGTAAATAATTGCAATAAATATACATTATTCGTAAATGATGATTCCTTTTAATCCAATTTCCTTTTTTTTCGATGTATGAGATGAGATCTAGAAGTATGATCTGAATTTATTATACTGTTAGAGATTATACAACGTGTCTACCAGCTAATTACCGCGCCACACTATTTATATGGCAAAAAATAAGTGTTTCTATGAAATATTTGTAAGTTTATCTTTTTCAAAATTTATTGAAAATCTCCGATTTAATAGTTTTTGTGAATTCGGCTACAACAAGAGGAATGCTGCAATAGTAGATTGTTAACCGAGGGTTGAAAGCCACCCATTGCCGACGAGATATTTTGGCGCTCGAACGAAGTGAGAGCGCCAATAGTTCGAGGCTGAAATGGGTGACTTCCCCGAGTTAAACACTACTTCATTTCGAATACGAGAAAATGAAATGATAGCCAAAAACTTAAATATTTTCTATCAGTCAGATCCTATAGAACCCATTTTAAAAGCGTTTGTGAGTGGACCATTTGGGCGGGAACTGATGCGGTACTTAATAATGTTTAGTGTGTGTACGTACGTACCATTTCCTGGACGCGCTTTTGAAGCGGTTTTAATTGATTATGTATGAAAAATAACATTATTGAGTGTATTTACATATAACATATAGTATTAAAGAAATAAACCCACTATAACTATCAACAAGCTTCAAAAATCAACGAAATTTTATGAAAGTGTAGCTGTTTATGAATTGACAATGTATGATTGATACGAAATAAATGAATATAGGTTTCGCCCATTGTTATTTTTTTAATGACTTTATTAGGACGCGTTTCTGAAGCGGTTACATTGAAGTACGAACGTTTAAAAAGTTTACAGTACACATGGTGCTACTTTCCCGCACGAGTGCGGAAATGGCACTTTCCGTGCATATGTCGAAACTTTAAGGAGTATATTATGTAAAACGTAGGTAATTTGCAACTCGTGTCGATTTATCACCAATCGGTGCGAATTTCCTATTTTCTGAACTTGTATCGTAAATAACTATTTGAAATAGCAATAAACATCATCAAATAATTGATTTATTAATAAATAAATAAAAATAATAAAATAAATATCGTGGGACAATTCACACCAATTGATCTAGTCCCAAACTAGGCAAAGCCTATGGGTACTAGACAACGTATAAACATACATATATAGATAAATACATACTTAAATAGATATTAAACATCCAAGACTCGAGAACAAATATTCGTATTCATCATACAAATATCTGCCCCGACCGGGGATCGAACCCGGGACCTCAAGCTTCATAGTCAGGTTCTCTAATTTATTAATATTCGGTCGCTAGTCGGTCGGTTATTATCATAACATAATAAAAAAAAAACATTACAGTGTTATGAAACTGTGGCTGGGGTAAGCCTGGCCTACAGGTTTCTGTCATTGCTTTTTTTCACATTACTTTTCGGCCCTCCGGGCGATACGCATCACTTTCAATTCAACCCGCTGTTTAGATAAACGATGACCTACATTACATTCAGAGTATGAGAGATGAAAAATAATATTCATACCTGTTCTCATTAAAATACGTACCTATAGTTACCTAAGAAGTTGGGATTCACGGTGACTTGTTTAACCTTACCATCGTTACCTTAAAGTTACAAAAACTGCGACAAAAAAAAACAGCAATGGTGAATGATTTTGGTGCCTTTGTAACGGACATTTAACAAATTGTCTTCATTTACTACACGCTTTTACCACTCTTATCAGCCTGCTTTTAAGGCTTTGGTAATTATTTCGACACGTCGTTTATCATATTGGCAGAAATCTCACGACATTTTACTAGTTTTCTTCCTTTTTGGATAAATATATATGTAGTTAACTTGCGTAACCTTAATTTACGTTAAATACCTCTATATTAGTAGGTACATCATGCACGGAAAACAGTAGGTACCCACATGAAATGTGTTTTCCCTCAACGGGAAAGTCATCGTGGTAGTAAATTGGTATCGTCTGTGTTTTCCTCTTCTAGGACTATGTAGAATTGTAGATGTGTTTAACGATAGATTCAGATTAATTTATTTCATAATAAGATTACACTGTACATTAAATTAGTAGGTATGTCAATTTACATGAAGTCATTATTATGATCGTCAAAAACCAAATAGATCTTATATGTTACCTAATAAAGTTAATATTAATTAAATAAGCAATAACAGATACTTAATCGCGTATAATTAACCTATTTATTTACCTCTCTTAGGTCTCCCGACGTTTCGGATGTCAACATCTATGGTCACGGTACAACACGGGGCCCATTTATTAAAAATAATGCCTGAGAATATACAATAACAGGTAATTACAATTTACGACCAAATAGCCTAGTGGTTACAGAACCTGACTATGAAGCTTCCTGAAGCTGGAACCGTGGAACTGTCCCGGGTTCGATCCCCGGTCGGTCGGGGCAGATATTTGTATGATGAATATGAATGTTTGTTCTCGAGTCTTGGATCTTTAATATCTATTTAAGTATGTATTTATCTCTACTCTATAAGTATGTTTATCCGTTGTCTAGTAACCATAGTACAGGCTTTGCCTAGTTTGGGACTAGATCAATTGGTGTGAATTGTCCCACGATTTTTTTTTTAAAATTTAAGAGCAATATAATCAAGTCATAAATATTATCTCCGGCAATGGATCGTCAAGTGCTAATGTCACAAAGTATTAATTAGGTACATTGATTTAGTATAAGTAACTAGATACACAATCAGCCGAAAAAAGTGGCCGTCCAAAAGAACCGCGCGATCGACACTTGCGGCTCTTTTGCGTTTAGTCTGGTTTCGACCGTAAGACTTGACGGTTGTCAAAAATGACAAAAATGATCTGTGAAAAAATTCGTTAATAGCAAATATAGCAATAGAAGAAAAATAAAAAAGGATTGGATATATTTATTTAACTAAGTTCTATTGATAGCGTAAAGAATTTCATGTAAACTCATTGGCATTTCATAGTTTTGAATAAATAATTTCGTTAGTACCAATGACAGATTATCACGGAACAAAAACCTAAGGAGTCAGTACCTATACTTATTAGATTTTTTTATGGAGTACTACAGTCGCCATCAGATATATCGGAGCGGCCAAAGTGCTCACAAATATCTGAACACGGTCTCTATTGTCGAGGCATTAGAGACGTGTTAAGATATTTGTGAGCACTTTGGCCGCTCCGATATATCTGATGGCGACTGTACAGTTACGTTATTTGTGGTTTTCAATTTAAGATTCCCGAGGAATCCTTAGCGATGTGCAAAGTAGGCCGCAGTTATAGGCTTATAGCACGAGATAGGAGACATCAACGACGAAGAGTGGTGACGACTTCGTCGTGTGTTTATTTTTCAAGTTTATATAAATCTTGTAAAAATAAATGTTTAACTAAAGATAAATTGATATTCAGATTGCAAGTCATTATTATATGTCGCAAAGGGACTAATTAGATACGTCAAATATACCACGCTAAAATGATCTATATATCTAGTTCTTATTCCCTTTTCACTAGTCGTGCGTAGAATTTTTAAGGAGTTTGACAGCTGCACTGATAATACGTAATGCCCACCAAACAATGTTTTGTGTATATGTATTTAAAAAAAAATGAACGTGTATTTATGTTTTTCGTCTTCCTGTTTAAATAAATAAAATATTATAGATTTTATTCATTAAAGTGTGACATGTAAATTACTTCTGTATTGTTTATACAATATTATTAAAATAATTTTATAATGCGACTCCATTCATTCGCTATTTAGTTTTGACGTGAGCAATCAAGTCACACTATGATAAAATCTCAATAAACTAAAAAGTTTTTAATCTGTTTGATGCTAATTCGCTAATATGGCCCTTACAGCTTAAAACACTAAGTTCTCTTTTATATGAAGCATATATTTCAACGCAGGTTATAAGTAAAGGCGATTGGCATCAACTGAAATATAGCTAGAGTTGTCAAATTGGGGCACATTTCTTGAAATTTTTGTTCGACATTGTGCGTCTATTTACTTTATTATACGTCAATGATTAGGTATTAAATATCAGGGGTCTGGTCCATATATTCACTCAACGGCTTATTCAACAAGTTTTTCCTACGAAGTTTTATTGTGCGAGTACTGCGAGTGGCTGTTATCTTAGTCTTTATAACAATTTTACTTTGTGCACTAGAGCATAAAAGTGGCATTTGTGCAGCATACATCCAGTACAAAGACGAACTTTGCAAGCATGAGAAGTGCAAAAGGTTTTTTCCTTATCCCTGTATCTGTTTTCGCGTGGTAGGGTTAATAAGTCAGTATTAGACTGCAGACTCCCAAAATCTGTCTTCTGCTCCGAGCTTGCTGATGGCAAGCGTAATCGTGGGGAGCAGTTTCTGCGCTACAAGGACGAAAAACCTGTGATATCCCTGCTGTGCTCTGCTGGGAAGAGGTCGCGTCTAGTGATGAGACTGGAATGGCGTAATAAAGTCAGAAAAGGTGCAGCTTAAAAGAAGTAGCTCGACTTGAACACCTGCGGGTCGATCACGTAACGCATTGTACGCGCGTCAGGTAGATCTAAATGTTACTTTTTATATGGAAAAATAAAAGTTGTATCTACCTAACGCGCGTTCAAAACGTGATTGGGGTAATCTATTAATTCAAAACGTTACCTGGACTAAAAGCGTCATTTACGGAAGACTCGACCCATGCCATCCTATACATATACTTACAATGACCAGGGCCAGCTATACCTACTTACTGCACACAATGTGACCGAGCATTTAAAACTAAGTTCGGCTTTGCGAGCCATCATGACAGAAAATTGTAAGGGTCGCCGTTGTCGGATACGACAAGGAGGACTATATCATTACACACCGCGCGACCTTGTATTGGCAGAATACTAATTTTGCTGCCGCTATATCAACAGCTAGAACTAAATATGAGGTCAAGGAAAACGTGACACTTTGTTTTTCATAATATTTATTGGGTTATGATGCGACCTTAGTTCTCCGTACTTTGCTATGTTCAATAGTTTCGTACGATATTGAGCTTAGGTATAAGGGATTCTTGGTCCAGGATTATTTTAAACTAGCTTCCGCCCGCGACTTCGTCTGCGTGGACCCGGGATAAAAACTATCCTTTATTTTAATCCAGGCTATAAACTATCTTCGTGCAAAATTTCATCCAAATCGGTTGAGCTGTTTAAGCGTGAAAAACATCCAAACATCCAAACTTTTGCATTTATAATATTAGTAGGATATGATAACAAAATGGAGTAAGTATATAGGATATCTATTGTGCAACAGGAAACAACCAACAATTCGGCAACCGACATTGACAAAGTAATATAAAATGAAAAAAAATAACTTTCTTTAGTCACTTAGTGGCTCTGTGAGCTGTAGAATTCGCGAGTTAGTTTAAAAAATTACAAATATAGAATCAACAGAAAAAAAAACTATAGTACAAAAAAAACAATCGGTTGAGAAATGCGACCTGTTAGAGGAGAACAGCCGGACGTACGAAATATTGTTTTCCCAAGCTGAAACACAACACTTCGTTCGCTTCGCTTTCTCGATCCATTATATTATACGGTTAAACTCACGTATTAAATGGTCACTATGAGAGACATGTTTCGAACTGTTCGGGAGATTTTCTTCATTATGAGTGCCCGTAGTGACATTTAATACTTGACTTTAACCGTTTAATTATTAGTATAACTTTAGTAAAATTAAGGTAAATCGAGAGATGTGTTGATATAAATGTGTTGTAGTTATATTAGCGCAATTGAACACAGTTATGCTATGTGGAGTTAGTTAGTTAGTTAGTTTTACTGGGCATTTTCCGCAAGTCGACATCCAAAAGTGCCTATTTTGCGTGAAACGGCAGGGTGGCGCTACTCTAACCACCCCAGCTCCTCTAAAAAGTTTAAGAGTGCCTTGGTATTACTGACTGCGTTCCATAGTGTGTCCGGAGTAGAGGTGTGCGCCGATGGCAAAATCATCGGCGGCGGCGTCCGGTGGGATTTTGATCGGCGGCGGCGGCGTGATCGGCGTGAAATCGGCGTGGCATTTTTTTTTCGGTTTATGGTTAAATAACTATAAAGCGTAACTTCTTATGGTGAAATAAATTAGTTTTAAGATATTCTGAAATCTAATTGCACCAAAAAAAATTAAAACATGTATCAATTAGGAATCTTGATTTTTCTTCTTCTTTGTCGGTTCCTCAAGGTCGTGACTACCAAGAGCGCAGTTCTTCAAAAACACTCTCCAAACCCTTCTACTTTGGGCTAGTTGTATTACGCCTTGGATATTGACGCCCGTGGCATCGCCGAATACATCAATCTGTAATATGGGTGCTCTGTCTCTACTCCTCTTTCCTTCAACGCACCCAACCATTATCATTTTCTCCAAGCTGGACTGGTCTTGGCCGGCCACGTGGCCAAATAATGTCATCATTCTCTGGAAGCATGTAGTTGAAAGCTGGATGTTGATACAAAGCTGTTTGAGTATTGACACATAAGTGCGCCGTTGTATACATTAGATGACCAACATTCTACGCCAACACCACATTTCAAGTGTATCTTTTTTGCTCACAAGCCTAGCTTCCAAGTCCATGTTTCAGAGGCATGAAGAAAAATGGAGAAGAGAAGGATGCGCATAAGTCTGGCTTTGGTGTTGCGCTGTTGCGGTAGATGTTCCTGTTCCTCCATATATTTTCCAAGCGCTTTACTGCTGTTTAGGCAATTTTCGATCTTCTGATGACCTCTTTCATACAGTCTCCGTCGTTGGAGATCTGTCAGCCTAAGTAGACAAACTTTTCAACTAAGTCCAGGTCTAAGTTCCTGTGCCCTCTGCATCAACCCAGCTCTGTCTATGAACATTAGCTTCGTTTATTCCTGGTTAAGTGGAGGCCGTAGTGTACACTGATCAATTCGACTTTCTTTAGAAGTATAGCTAGCTAGTTCGGTCTCATAGGCAATTGTTATTCGGATGCCGCCCTGCCAGCTCTCAAGCACTCTGCGTAGTCCGCGCATTAGGTATGTGTTCGCCGACCAAGATGAATAGTTGCCGGGATAGCATGCAACCCTGCCTCGATTGTTCTTAAAGGGTATGCACTCTATGTCTTCCAACCGGACACGAGATTTGCAGTCCAAGTATAGGTTTTTCACCAAAAAGGACTGAAATGTTCAGGTATAAAACCCACCCATTACCCCAAGCGCTTCAAACATTTTTCGCTAATCTATGCAGTCGCACGTTTTGGCGTAATCGATGAAGAATAAGGCCACGGGTATGTTAAATTCTTTGATCTTCTGGATTAACTGCCTGATACTTAAGATCTGCTCTCGTGCCTCTACCCTTAACAAAGCCCGTTTGCTCTATTGCGATTTGTCCGCTTCTATAGTACTCCAGACCTTTGTTTAGAATATACTATAGAACTTTACCAGCAAGGGATATAAGTGAGATAATTAGTTCGATAGTTGTCAAATTTACGTGTAGAACATTTTTTATGTAGTGGGCCAACCATGAAATCTGCCCTTTGTGGTATACCCACACCCGACCGACGTATTAGGGAACAGATTCTTCATGGAATGAGTTAAACAACTTTTAGCTACTGGAATATGCCCCAGTTGATTATGATTATAGATTGTTAGCTGAAATAAGGTCACGTGCTCAAGCATTAGAGGAACGAATGCACATTTACTTATTGGCTGAAGCCGCAAACCTTTTAACTCCATCTGATCCAATTTTACAGGAGGCACAAAAAAACCTATTTAATTTACATCAAGGTTACATCACCATAAAATTAATGAAATAAGTAAGGATTTGCAGCAGTAGTACTTATAAATATCATTACAAGATGTCCAATTGTCCATTTGTTTTTATATGCTTTTATTTTTTTAATACATTACTTGTTCTTATTTTCTATTTTTTTTCATGACGTTGACGTCCCAAAGGACATATGTGCCATAGCATGATTTGATAAATGGAATTAAGAGGTTTGTGACTTTAGCCAACGATGTTCGCAAGAATGTTATAATCATGCGTGTATACATCGTCGGGTGACAAGCAAAAGTCACTAAAAGCAGAAAAATAATTTAAGAAATAGCAACTGTGCTGAATTAGTAATAAGGTTGAGTTTTCCTTTACCTCTTTCGTGTAATTAGTGACTTTTGATTGTCACCCGACGACATATACTGCAGAATTTCCGATTTTTATTTTATTGCGATGTGAATTAAAGCAAACTCTTTAATGTAGAAAATTACAGAGATGACATGTACAGTAGAGACTCCTTATTGGGCATTGGAATTAAAATTACTTGAATAAATTGCATAGAATAATTAACACTTTTCGGAAAAAAACGCAATTACGCCACGCCGATTTCACGCCGGTCAAATCTATCGGCGGCGGCGGCGTGGAAAATTCATCGGCGGCGGCGGCGCGGCGGCGCGGCGCACACGTCTAGTCCGGAGACCCTAGGTGCTTTTTCCTGTATACTTCTACCTGCTTACAGTCCAGTAGAATGTGTTTAGTCGTTTCTTCTGCTTCCATGCACGCTCTGCACATGGGGCTGTCTGTGATACCTAAATTATAGAGGTGTCTGTTCAAGGTGTTGTGTCCGGTTATCATTCCTACTATCTTGCGTAGTTGGTTTCTGTGCGTCTTCATTAGTGCAGTTGTGAGTTTGTAGTCGCGCTTCGACAGAATCTCTTTGGTCTGTCTGCATGTGTCTATTTTCTCCCAGTATCTTTGGTGTAGGTCTTTGGTGTATTGGTCTAGTTTGTTATATATGTAGCTTTGTGGCAGGGGCAAGATTGGCTCCGGTCCGTATGCCGTTGTCTCTGACCCTTTCCTGGCCAGTTCATCCGCTCCATCGTTTCCTCTTGAGCCACTGTGCCCCTTGATCCATTGTATAGTAACTTTGTTTCTATCTGCACACACCTCTGTGAGTTTTTGGTGGCATTCGTATATCAAGCTAGATGTGATGTTGTCACTACTCAGTGCTTGTAGTACCGATTTACTGTCTGAGAGTATTCGTATGTTTGTGTCCTCGACTTGTCGTTTCTTTATGGCATTGCAGGCTTCAATTATCCCTACACATTCCGCCTGGAATACCGTGTTTTGTTCACCCAGTGGTTTGGATATGTGTATGTTTAAATCTTCTGAGAACACTCCACATCCCGTTCCCGTGTTCGTTTTTGACCCGTCTGTGAAAATTCTAAGGTCTGTTTGGTTTAGCCCCTCTTTCGGGTCTTCTGTTAATAATATGTCGTAGTCTTTCCTGAAGACCGTAGTTTTCGGTATTTTATCAATTGCAGCCTCCATCATTGGGAGGCTTGTGATCAGTTTGTCATGGATCTTCGTGTGGGTGTGTTTAGTTTTGTCCATAGGTTAAGGCTTTTTAGGCGTATTGCCGTCGCAGCCGCTTCCTTTTGTATGTGCATATGTAAAGGTACGAGTCCTAGCATGATTTCTAGCGCTGCTGTTGGGGTTGTTTTCATACAACCTGTGGCCGCGACACATGCTAGTCTTTGCGTTTTCTGTATTTTGGTAATTGCAGTCGTGGTTTGGGTGCGGGGCCACCATACTATGGCACCATAGCTTATCATTGGTACTATCACCATTTTGTATAGCCACAGTATAATGTGGGGAGCCAGTCCCCATCTTTTCCCCACCATTCTTCTGCATTGCCAGAAGGCTACTGTTGCTTTGTTTAGTCTGTTGTCTAGGTGTTTGCTCCAGTTTAGTTTATCATCTAGTGTTATACCTAGATATTTCACCTCCTTCGAGAGTGTTAGTATTGTGCCGAATAGAGTTGGCATTACGTAGGTACCCAGTTTTCGTTTATTTGTAAAGAGAATTGTGTCTGTTTTCTTTGGGTTTACTGATAGGTCATTCTCCTTGCACCATTTCTCTATCATTTTTAGTGCTGTTTGCGTGAGTTCACACAGTGTGTTTATGATCAGGCCACTGACCAGTATGACTATGTCGTCCGCGTATCCTATAGTTAGAACGCGGTTACTGTTTAGTTTTGTTATTAGGTCGTTTGCTACCAGGTTCCACAGCAGTGGCGAAAGGACGCCTCCTTGTGGACATCCTCTTACAACTAGCGCCTGGTGGCTTTGGTTTTCGGATAGTTTTATGATTCTCTTTTTTAGCATGTTCATGATCCATTCTATGAGCAGCGGTTCGGTTTTGTGTCTTTCTAGTGCTTGTTTTATGCTGCTAAAGTTCGTTCTGTCAAAGGCACCCTCTATATCAATGAAGGTACCTAGACAGGAGTTCTTTCTAGCAAGCGCGTCTTCTATGTTGGTTACTACAGCATGGAGGGCCGAGTCTGTCGATTTGCCCTGGCTATAGGCGTGTTGGTTTGGATGTATTTTTATGTTTTTCAGGGCCGTATCCTTCAATTCCCTGTCGCAGAGTCTCTCCAGAGTCTTTAACATGAATGAGGTTAGGCTTATGGGTCTAAATGATTTTGGGTCTGAGTAATCACTTTTTCCTGGTTTGGGTAGGAAAATTACCTTTACTTCTCTCCATTTTTTTGGTATGTATCTGTAGGCAATGCAACTGCATAGTAGGTTCGATAGATGTTTAATCAGCGTTTGTCCTCCCCACTTTAGTAAAGCAGGGTAGACACCATCCAGGCCCGGAGATTTATAGTTCTCGAAACTATTTATCGCCCAGGCCGTTTTGTTTATCTCTGTTATTCGTTCTGCTGTCCTCCATTCATTGTTTGTTGGGTGATAGTTTTCCTCCTGCTCTGCCCAGGTTTGTGTATCAACTACTTTGCACCCCGGGAAGTGGGTTTCCACCAGCAGACTTTCAGTCTCAGATGGATTGCTGGTATTTGTGTTGTCTGGTCTTCTCAGTGTGCCCAGTAGTTGATTAGGTTGGTTGGCTAGTATCTTCCTCGTTCTGTTGGCCTGTGTGCTGCTAGATATGTTGTCACAGAAGTTCCTCCAAGAGGCAGATCTTCTGTATCGTATTCTCTTTTTGTACTCGGCTTTGGTTGTTTTATATTTGTCCCAGTCTTCTTCTGATTTTGTGTTCATTGCTCTGTTTAAGAGCCTTCTCATTTTGGTTCTCATCCGCTCCATTTCCGAGCCCCACCAGTTGGATATTTTGTTCCCAGTGACTGATGGTGTCGATAATAGGCATGTGTTTTCGTAGCTTTCTGTTATATGTTGTGTGAATGTGTTTACCTGTTCCTCCAATTCTGTGATGTTGTGAGGCCTGTGTGTCTTATCGTCTAGTTTACCTTCCAGAATTTCCTTGTACGCATTTACGTCCGTGCGTCTCGGGTTTCTTCTGGGTGTTGGTTCGTTTGTATCGGCTGTGAGGTCGTACCGGATCCACCTGTGGTCGGAGCACGATACTTCGTCCGCCACGTGCCAGTTGGATATGTGCTGAGCTGCTAGCCCTGTGCTTAGAGTAATGTCAATTATAGTGTTACATCTACGAGTGACAAATGTAGGTTTGGATCCTGTGTTTAGAATGTCCAGGTTAGTAGTCATTAGGTATTCAACAATATCGTTACCTCTTTTGTTGTTTGTTTCCATTCCCCATAGGTTGTGGTGGCCGTTGCTGTCCGCCGAAACGACCAGCTCCAGCCCTTTGTGTTCGCAGTGGCGTATGAGGTTGTTCATTTCTACCGGAGGGGGTTCGTCCTCAGCCGCCATGTAGACGGAGGCGAGAACTATCTCCGGTATGCTTGAGGTTTGTGTTCTGAGGAGTTTTATAGCACACACGTCTCTGGAACAGAATTCAGTTAGTGGTTGTGCCGTTATGTTACGAGAAATATATATGCATGTTCTAGGTTTACTTTGTGTATTGTAAATTACTTTACCTCCGGTGTTGCAGAGGCCGTTTATACGTGTGTTTCTGATCCACGGCTCTTGGATCAGGGCTATGGATGTGTGGTTAACCTCCAGCCATCTGCGTAGTTGAGCCGTTGCTGTTTCACTGTGCTGGAGGTTAACTTGGAGGACTTTACAGAGGGAAGGAGTCATCGGGTGATGTCCCCTCCACCTTTTTCCCCTTTAGTTCCAGGCGGCTTATGCCCTTTGTACAGCCTTCCTCGTCGTCTGAGTCGAGCAAGATGCCCTCCTCGACGTCGGAGCCCGGCTCGTTCTCCTCGGCGTCTTCGGTTTCCATGTCGGTAGGGGTACTCGATTTACCTTCCCCCTCCGCGGCTTTGTTCGTGTTGATCTGGGTGCTGTCTTCCTCCAGGTTCTCATTCTTCTCTGGTGGTGAATCCCTGAAGTGCCCCCCGCCGTGCTGGAAACGGATATAAATCGTCCCACATAAGTAGTTCAATCTTCTATCCTTTTCCAGCACAGTAGGGATTACGTCCTCTGGTATTCCCACCAGTAGAAGAGTGCAACCTCTTGTTCTTAGGGGGATCGCGTTGTTTATGGTCCATCGCTTCACCTGGGCCCATGGGTTTTGGTAGTTTAGGACCCTTCCGACCTTGGTGAAGTTGTCCTCTAGCGATGGGATTAGTATGCCGCACATCGTTTTCCTGACCATTTCGTCCTCCCTCTTCCCGACGAGATGGTCTCCGTTTTCTAAGGTAGCTGATGCAATCCAGGTCATCAGCCACGTTTTGGTATGAACGTTTTGGCACCACAGCTTCAGGTATCCATCAACCAGACTTGGTTTACCTGTGAACGCTGGGGCCTCCGGGGCTACGGTATCAATGTCTATCTCGATCGCTTCTTGGAAGATAGCGTCTCCGATCTTTTTCTCCACCTCCATGGCGTCCTGCTGCGACAGTCTGCCCGTGCGCTCGTTGGTGATTGCAACCGTCAGATCTGTCGCGGCGGCCTCCGCGTAAGTGGGTTGTGTTTTTCTTGTCCCCTGGGCGTCCGTTCTGATTTTTTGTGGTCGCCTCTAGGGGATATGGTCTCATCCAGGCGTGCTCTCTTGGTCTTGTTGACCTGCTCCACCTGGGTTTGTTCTTTTGAGGTCGTCGCTTCCAGCTCTCCTTTATTTGAAGCTTCGACCCCTTGTGTGTCTACAGAGGTGCGGCCCTCCTGCTGTTGTCGTCTTTGCATTTTCTGCCGCTGCCTCTGCCCCTTCTTCTTTAGAGGGTCGTTGGTTTCGGGTTGCGGCTGGGCAGGTTTTCTCTCCGGTCTCGATTTGTACCTTACCTCCCAGCCGGGATCTATGGCCTGCTTCGAGGGTTCAACTTTCGTCGTCCCACTCTCCGCTGCCTTCGTTTGGGTTTGTGAGGCGTTCGAGGGTTCCCCCGTCTCTGGCTCGGTCACCTTGGCCGGGGCTCCTTTCGGTACCCTAGCGTCCGGCGTCCTACCCAGCTTCAGTGGCTCCTTCTCGGACTGCCTCACGTTTTTGTGTGGCACCTTCTTTGGCGGTTCAGCTTTCGCCGTCCCAGTCAAAGTAGGCGTTTGTATTGGCTTGGTTTCGTTATTGATATTTTTTAAATTCTTCTCCATTTTGTTCCCACGAGTAGCTAGGGAAATAAGGGTCCATCTACGCAGAGCCCCGCTTGCGTAGATAAGGCTATGTACAACGGGTTTCGCCCGATCCCCGAGGTCCACCGTTCGCGACTGAGCTCCCTCTCAGCCACGCATCCATTAGCACGGTTGGTCACACTTTGGATTAGGGTTTTTTGGAGTCGAGGTTTTCTCCTCCAGGAAGTGGGGGAAGGAAATGTGATGGGTTTTGGGATAGGGTCTAGGTTAGGTTTCTTTTAGGACATTTGGGATTGGGTATCGGGGATTGGTGGGTAAGGGGAGATGAGCTTGACTTGGGATTGGTTCAAACTCAGCCTTCCATTGTCCGGGTCCATGTTACTGGATAAACGGGCTATCCGCAACCTGCCCACCCGCTCGGTCGCTTTGGAAGAAAAGCGTGTCATCCGGGTAGAAGTTTCAAGTTTGCGTCATGAGACCATTACGTAGAATGGTCAAACGTCACTTGCTTGGACCTTCAGCCTAGACGACCCGAGTATGCTATGTGGAATAACCAGTTGGAATTTTCCCATGCACTCGTCTCGTCATAATTTTAACCACAATGTCTTAACTAGCTCAAAACCAAATCAATCATCAATCATCATGGACATGCCGTGGTCGTGCCATTAGGTTTCGATCACTACATACGTTGCCTTTTTTGTTGTAAGGTGGGTTCAATGTAAGCGCCTTGGCATATGCTGTAACGTAACCTAATGCTGTTAAATTTTATTTCTAAATAAATAAATCTAACTGGAGGAGGATCAGTCTGCCTATCTAATTATTCAAAAGATATCAAACGTTTGCAGTAATCTACTTTCATAGATTTTGAAAAATTAACAGTCAGCCACGACTTTTTTTTATCGAAACCGGTCCTATTGTTATCGAGGATCGAAAGGCTCTATTTATTAGAACCAAACCAGGTTAGTGAGTATCTCAAGTCCATTTCCATTCAATCCCCCCGAGTTTCCGGGGATGCATTGTGCTGAGAGTGTGGATCCTGCTTTTTTCTCTAGCTGTCAACGTGTCAACGCAACGAATCCTCAAATAAATCAAAGGGTCGGGGGCTTGTTGTCACATTCTTCTGGTGGCGCAAGCGTTTATAGGCGACAGTGTCTGCCTAACAATAGGCGGGCCGTATGCTTGTTTGCCACCATCATAGTATATATTTATAAAAATACTGACCTGTTGAAGTTTCAATCCTAGTGGCGGCTTTACCAGCAGGCTGAGTAGGCTGGAGCCTTAGGGCGGCCGATTTTAGGAACGGCAAATTTATGATTGTGAACTAGAGTATCGAATTGCAGAGGTCAGTAGGGGCGGCAAAATTTGAACAGCCTACTGGCGGCAAATGTGTAAATCCGCCACTTCCTGTAGAAGATTTGTGATGAAACCATACGTATAGATAGGATCTGTAGGTACAATACAAATACTCTTTTCATCACACTTGCTCGTAACTTGCCTCTTATAACGTTGCTGTTTGGCTTATAATCCAGGATATTAAACACGCGTGAATTATAGCATTACGACACTCGTGCGTTATATTTATATGCTTATCCTTATTAATATGTACCTCGCAACAAGGCGTATGTATAAACACGGTGCATTTTTAAAATAGCCGAATATTAGGAGTTTGTGTGTGATCTGATTGGTGGGCCACAAGATTTCTGCTCTGTGATTGGTTGAAAAAAAAATCTAGGTGGTCACGAGCCACAATAGTACTACTGTACTGCTCTGCGATTGGTTGAATGAAATATTGAAGCTGCGCGCTCCACTTGCACTGATCTGGAAGTGAAGTTGTCAATTTCGTCAATTTTTGATTGGTGCGGTTGTATGAAACATAGATTTTTCTGTCTTTTGTAGTTATTTATTTCCTCGCAAATGTGATGAAAAACGTCGTATGAAACGCGTGGGCTTTGATAATTACATCCTCGGCTCTCTTATCACGCTCACCTGCGGCTAGCGTGACAATTCCGCCTCGGATGTAATAATCAACATAGCTCACTTGTATCACAATGTACTATTATTGCACACCTCAATAGTAATGTATTACTGTTGCGTTTGCGTTTGCCTGTTGTTTATCAGGCGATCTTATCGCTAAAGAGCGATCTCTTCTAGACAACTTGGGTACTTGAGTGCGCTTGCGGAAACGTAAATAGTTCACGTTTTGCTTAAATCGCTGTCAATTTGCAGGAAAAACATTACTAAGTAGACGTCGATTTCGGCCGGAGAATGAATAACGACCTTTGGAAGTCATTTATTACGCATTATTATTTTTCAGTAATTCATGGGGTCGTCTTTGAAGTCAGCAGCGGTGGGGGAGTTACCAGTTACTACCAAGTTCTCCTTAGGTCGGGGTTTACATCACAAACTACTTCTGAGTTAGGGGGTTTCAATCACAAATATTGATGACAGGCAGTACCTATACCTATTACTTTTCAATTCTCTACGAAGTACGAACACCGTTTTCCTTAACTCTAAAACCGGTTACGTAAAATGCCTGTAAGGCTTTTTAATTTCCAGTACCCAGTCTTAAACATAGGTTGCATATATGAAATTAAATTGAACTTTGCAGTGCAGTTTCAGTGCTTTCTTTGCCCGAATAACAAATGATACTCTGACTTTTTAAATAAACTAAAATTCAAAGCAATGATGATCAAAAGATCCCACTGGGTCGAAGTGTATCCGAAAGGGCCCTCAACTAAATAAGATAAGATAATGATGATCAAGTGTTTTCAACAAATTATATAATGTCCATAGTCAGGTGATATCCTCCGACAGAATAATGTTCACTAAAGGACGTTGTAAGGTATCGTTTTTAAATCATTTGAATGTATATGCCAATGCTGGAGTCTATTTTGTTCGTAGCTTCTGATCATAGTCACATCTCAATCTGTTCCGCAAGCTCTCTTCCACGTCCACGCGCGCCGAGCTAGCGTGCCAGGACGAGCGTCGAGCCACAGATCAAAGAATACAAGTACGTCGAGCTGACATACAAAAGGGACATATAAAAGGGACAAGACAGATATGAAAGGGATGAAATATTAAGGATGCGGTATAAGCCATAAGCCTTCCAAAAATTCTCCAATTTGTCGGTTGCGATCCATCATCTTAACGAGTGTTACTATTATCACGGAGTGATAATTGGCAATGATTAAAAACTGCTGTCGCTGACTGTAGGGTCACGGTAGACAATTAGGCAGTAAAGCCTTATAGTGTCGATTAGCAACGTCATCGAGAGGCTGGTTATCTCGGCTGCAGCCAACCGTGCGCGGGCGCAGTTGGCGCTGGCTGGCCGCGCGTACTACACGCTCCATTGTCAACGACCTTCCTCTCGACAATCACCCACTTTACACTCAATGATCCTTTCCTACGTTTACACGCAATAATGTTAATGAGCCAGTTAACATAGTCAAATATTATAAAGTGATAGAAAAGTGATAATATAAATAATACTAGTTTAGTAGTGAAGATTTTAAAAATGAAGCTTTTAGTTTTCGCGGTTTTATTGTGTAAAGGGTAAGTAGATTGGTTGATTATAAAATGTTAATTAAGACGAGAAAGTATTATTTGAGAATAGAATAACGGTATATATACACGTACACAACAAAATAAGCAAACAGTAAAATATAATTTATCCTTCTATATAATGTTATAAATGCGAAAGTTTGGATGTTTGTTACTCAATCACGCTTAAACGGCTTAACCGATTTGGATGAAATTTTGCACGAAGATAATTTATAGCCTGGATTAAAATAAAGGATAGCTTTTATCCCGGGTCCATGCTGACAAAGTCGCGGGCGGAAGCTGGTATATAATAAGTTAATAACACATCTGAACAACTGTTATGAAATAACCCGCCCCAAACCGTTCCCAGAGCAAACGTGCCCATATACATTTAATAGTACATTACATACCTAGGGCGGTGAATTCGTGAATTCCTCAGATCGCAGATGTTTGTGCGATAAATATGCGATCTGGGGCTTTACGAATTACCGCCTGTGGTTTGTCTAAAGTTTTACGTCTTGCCTTGGCCAGGACGTGAGATTTTCTCCTCGCGTAGCGGGCAGAAAATCCCATTACGGCCTAGGGTGACGTAAATTATTATACAGCTCATACCTCTAAATATTTGTACATTAAAACTGAATCATTTTTACACCGGTTAGATAGTGGCAAATGACAATGGTTAAGAGACAAAGAAATAAAAGATCTTTTTGAAGTTGTTAACTGTCGATACGAAGCGAACTAGAGTTGAGGCCGGTATTCACCATTTTATTAAAATGTATATTTTACCAATTGATGTTTCCACAAAATTGGCAATTTTAGTTCTCCGCCAAGCCAAATGAACATTTTCACATTTGCTTTCCACTTTACCACATGGACTGCTTCCCGAGGGTAAATAAGTTGATCATTACAGACGAAAACCATATCACTAGGCCGATTATATTTGAGGAGTTCTGTCGATTTGGCACACTTGACATTTAGGGCTTCATTAGTTGCTATTTCAACAGAATCATAATCATGCGTGCCGTCTATATTTGAGGAGTTCCCTCAATTCCTCATGGTTCCCATAATCCAACTCAAGTTTTGATAACAATGGGACCAATCTGGAAGCATATACTTTCAAATAAAGAAAGAATTATACGAATCGGTTCATAAATGACGGAGTCCCGAGGTTGAATTTTTTGAAAAATCTAAAAAAAGGCCCTCGAGGCATTGTACTGAGGATGCTGGCGGCATTTCCTCGCTGAATTGCAATGCTGATGCATTGCGCGATAGAAACATGCTTCATAAACTAATAACATAAATGGTACCCGTGAAAACTAAACATATATATGTTAGTTAAAAAAGTGTTAAATAATGGGGCTCTTCTACGTCTATTCCTGAGAACTAACTAAATCTAAAGATTTTGTAAAGAGGGTTATTATGTATAATTGTATAAGCACACACAAATAACATAATTGGCAAAACATGACTCTGAAAAATAAAACATGTTGAAAAACCGCATGAGTCCTCATACAATGTCATGTCACGGGACTGTAAGTACTAAGTGTCTCACTTTTTGTATCGCTTGGACATCTCCATTATCTTTAGTCGTTTCAGTTTATGCACTTAGTTATATCGGCAAAGTGTTGTTATCTTCAATTTGTCCGATATTGTCTTAGATAATGGATTTGTGGAGAGCAGACAAAACAAGTGTTCTATTCTTGTACATTTTTGGTGGGACGTAGTTACGCAATATATTTTATCTTCCTTTACCTTTTAGTATATATTTTACCCTTTTCATAATTTTGTTCTGTAGTATAGTTCTTGTCGTTATGTACTTTAAACTCATCCTGACAATGCAATAACTCTAGATGTAAAGAAAGTGAGAAGGTAAATAACCATTGTTTCGTATGGAAACAATTAGTTAATAGATCAATTAATTAATTATTTACAAACAATTGATAAGTAAGCCAAAAATCTAGAGTGGGTAATTTAATAAACACTGAGTTCAACTCTATCACCGACTAATTTGGAAACAAATGTTTTGAACACTAACTTAAGATTTTTCTTGAACACATGATATGTAGACCCTATGCCGCTGTCAGTCGCGACTTACCATACTTTCGCAATATGTTTTAGAAAGTGAAATATGCGCGTTTCGCTCAGATAAAAAAGAGTGAATATCACTCAAGAAACTTTTACGGAAATGATGTGAGTGTAGACATTTTTCAATAACCCCGCACATACCCACCTGCTGCATTTTGTACAAATCTTACCCACACCACACCGAGAAGGGCAATAGGGCGTCGGCCGTTTCCTTGAATTTGCCCGCCTTGGAATATTCCTGCCTTGGAAGTATCATTGAGACAGGCGACATATCGCTAAAAGGGACCTGCGTAGGACATTTCCCAAGAGCCAACTCTGGCTTCGTCAGTTTAATTTGATACTCAATTACTTCCTATAAGGAGACCAATCCATTAAATCGCGTAGTCTATTGTGTGATGAGGCGCACATACCTACTTAATACTACTTAAGCTGTTGAGTGGATACACTGTTAACATAATAGATCTTTCAATTGAAATGGATCCATTTAATCACGCACACTTGATTCTTTAATGTCGTACTATTCGCAATTTCTGGCCTAAAATGATGGATCATCGCATCCCTCATCATCCACAGTTTGCTTCCTTTGGTTTACACTTTGATGTTCAATGTTGATGTTAAAACTCTATTTAACGGACGTGAAAACTTTCCAACCCGAACTTTGAACAGTAATGTTCTAAAAAAAAAATTACATCCAATCGATCAAGAAATTTCAAATAAAATTCTGCTATTAATCTGGAAAACATATATTTTTATAGGTAACTAGTAACGAGTAAGTACCTCCTTATTTCATTAGCATAAAAGAATAACAACTTCGTGCACTCGTGTCTTATATTTGTGCTATTAATATTTTTATAGTCGACATACTTCAAACGTCAGGCACTTTATATATAACATAGTTACTGGAATGTATGTATGTATGTAAGTGAGCAGTTTATAGACAGCTGGGCCCTGGGGCAGCGAGGCTCTCGGGCTTTTCAAGGAGTTAGACAGACGATTGAAGGAGAGGGGTATTTGCCCCCGCTCTGGGTTATGCCTCGTCCAACAACTGGTCTCTATTACTGTTCAGCGAGGCAATGCCGCAAGCATTTTGGGGAGATTGGTTCGGGCATGATGCAGAGCTTGATGTAGTTTTACTTACTTTTTCTTCTCTTTTAGGTAGGCTAGTACGCTTTTCGCTAATGACATATCTGCATTGTTTCCTTGCTCTAGAAATACGTTAGAAATTCAGGATAAGTTAAACTCAACGTTAAATAAAATTAAAAACTGGTTGCAACCTCTCAATCTGGAGCTCAACTTAAAAAAAACAAAAATAATCCAATTTAAAACATAACAAAAAGCAGCATTGCCAATAGATTATACTTACATATAAATCATTCAAAATTAGAGACTGAGTTCTGCTACCTTATTAGGTATAGAATTAGCCTCAAATATGAGCTGAAATTGCCAAATCCAAAAAATAACAAATGAAAAATGTCGTCTTTTATCTATGCCCTCCAACATTTAAAGCGAGACTGACGTCAGCCAAGAAGACAGCCCAGCCCTTACGGCATATTATTCATATGCTTACTCGCGAATATCATATGGCCTAGTCCTTTGGGGAAACAGCAGTGACATTGATAAAATATTTATTTTGCAAAAGAAGTGCATCAGAATTTTAGTTAATATAGACCAAATGGAGTCATGCAAACCCTACTTCATTAAAAATCAAAAACTAACCGTTACTTCCATGTATATATTTGAATCTTGTATATTTGCTAGGAAACACTTAAATTTATATTCACCGAAAGCAAAAACTCAAATTAAAAGAAATGAACGTAACCTTAACCAACATTAAACTGCCATTTTCGAAATTAAAACTCGTCAACAGCCCTCATTATATGACTATTCAAATTTATAATCAATTAATCACCTTCCTAATGCTATAAAAAATCTGGGAAATCCCATACTGTTTAACAAACAATTGAGATTGTTTTTAACAAGCAGATGTTTTTATAGTTTAGAGGAATACTTTAATTGTGCCGGCAAGTTATAAATGTTGCTGTGTTTTGCTTATCAGGCTTTGTATAAACTTACTTATAAAAAATTTAGTTAGCCCTATGATATTGCTGTGCCCTTGCAGGGTGTCACATGTATACCTACTTATCCATCCATGTCTGTAATGTGATATGCAATAATGCAATAAACGATTCTATTCTATTCTATTCTAAGTAGCTAGTTTAGAGCTTGTAGGTATCATTGTTTTATTTCGAAAACTATGTTCCGTTGAATACATTTTTACCCGACTGCGCGACGCAAAGGAGGGTAATGTGTTTATCAGCCTATATATGTATGTATGTATGTATGTATGTTTGTTCCTATGTGGCACTCCAGAGACCAAACGCGTGGACCGATTTTGATGATTCTTACGTCAATCGAACCGTCTTACCCTTGCGAGTGTCACTAAAGACATGACGGTAATCAAAATTCAAAATGGCGACAACCAGACGCCAAAATTGAAAAAAAAAAACAAAAAAAGTTAACGAAATATGTCGAGTGGGGTATCACTGAATAGGTATTTAAAAATCAGTTATAGGTTTCTTTTACAGTTTTTCATTTAGAGTGACCATTTAAAATCTATAACGTTATAAAGTTATAGTAATTCTGTTCAGTATTAATACTGCACTGCGCGACGCAAAGGAGTTGCCGTTCATATTGTGCTGGGGTGTTACTGTGCATAAGCTACAAGGAACGACTTTAGACCGAGCTGTGGTAGATTTAAGTTCACGCATTTTCGCAAAAGGTCAAGCATATGTAGCTTTGAGCCACGTTAGGTCTCTAAATGGATTAATTATCAGTAGTTTAGACCACCGCAAGCTACTTAATAATCCTCACGATATTAACTCCCTCAATGAAATGACAACATTGCAAAATTTGCCGTCTTTTAATACTAACTAAAAAGTGTTAAATAAAAAAAGGTAATTTAGAAAATAAAAAAACCCGACTGCTAAAAAGCTATCTTTAGAAAAAAAAACTGAAAAGAAAAAAACAAGTTCAGTAGTCGAGAACATTGAATCAGTTTCATGATTAACATTTCGTATGTCAATTTGGACCTTGGAGTTTAAAAATAATGTCCAAATCGCTTGTGACGGATCCGGAACGAGGCATACGAATCGTTATGACACACAGATAAAACAAACTATACATTCCTATACGAAACAGCAACTTCAACAGTCGGGTCCCATTAAAAGTCTAGGCTGCGGCACTAATGTTGACGACAATAATGGGACCCGACTGTTGAAGTTGCTGTTTCGTATAGGAATGTATAGTTTGTTTTATCTGTGTCATAACGATTCGTATGCCTCGTTCCGGATCCGTCACAAGCGATTTGGACATTATTTTTAAACTCCAAGGTCCAAATTGACATACGAAATGTTAATCATGAAACTGATTCAATGTTCTCGACTACTGAACTTGTTTTTTTCTTTTCAGTTTTTTTTTCTAAAGATAGCTTTTTAGCAGTCGGGTTTTTTTATTTTCTAAATTATTATTTATTCAGGATACTAACCTAACCTATTTATATATTCCATTAAACCATCTGTGTTTGATACAAAACATATAGTGTAAACCTAGCTTAATTAGATTTTAATATGGCAAGTTTGTTTTTAGACTTTTTAGTTGCTAATTAATGTTGTGTATGGCAACACTCTCTTCCTTTCCGATTCGCAACGGCGAAGCACGTATCCGAGGCACATATAATGCAAATTTAACTATAAAAGATAAGAATAAACACTCATTTAATTAAATTCTACGCATTTTGATTTATACAATCTGCATCCAAATTTTCATTTAGCGGAAAATACCTAGTGTTTGGAATTTTAAAATTTCGGAATAATGTTTACGGAAAAATGATTTCGGAAATTTTCTGTGTTCCCTTATTGTAACTACACAATAACAGGTTAAAGCATGTTTTTGTCACACGAGACGGACAGAGTGCATCTACAAAGGTGGGCTTATCCGACGGGATCTCTTCCAGCTAACCCTTGAGCAATTCAGTGGGTAGCTAGAACGATACAGGCAAACTTATACCGTGTATACAAGAAAATACAAAAAAAGAATATAATATATATCCAAGATAAATAAAAACATGCAAATGCACAAAGATGAGTTCGAAATGTTCCTTAGCATTCAAATAGTCGAGTAGTTGAAATTTGACCCGGTAAGCGGAGGTCGACGGTTCGACTCCCAGTCTCGTTTGCTTTTATTATTGTAGGTATCAGTACAGAAATAACAAAATCAAAATAAACGCCTTTAATGTGAAGGTCACAGCTCTTAGCAATTCCGACCAACGTATCTTTTTTTACGACTTATTTATCTTAGTGGGTTAAATGGATAGATAAGTCTTGTTTTATTTATTTTTGGACTTATTGACTCTATCGACTGCGCAGATTCTGTGACCCAGATGTGACGAAATTTGATTAAATGTTGCCAATTCTTTGGTTTGTAGGTAGAGGTCGAAGTCAATTGTAGAGCAACTCCAAGTTGAGAGATAGGCATCTCAGGCATCTAGTAATAAACTTGACCTGGACTGTTCGTATCGCTTCCCAACAACTAGTATAAGTTTGGCCTGCCGATTATATAGTAGTCGGTATAAATTTCGGGGTTAGGATTAACATGATCGAGTTTTTGTCGCGTGTAAAGCATTCGTCCTTTATTAGTGAATATGTATTAATGAGTATGTGAGCGAGATGAATATTTTATGTTGGACGTGAACGCTATCATGCTACCTGTGTAGGAGAGTCAATGCAGGTCTGACCTTCGCTCGCGCATAGTTGTTTCGAATCGCGGGGTCAAGTTAGGTATGCTACTTAGGAATGAGCTCACAGTCTAGATAAAATGTTTTCTTCAGGTAAATAGACTTTCATGTTGTAACTATACTCTTAATTTAGGTAGGTGCTCATATTAAGTTTGCATACTCACACAGTCAACTTGTGAGAAGCATAATTTTGTATAAAACAGTCCACCTGCATTGATTTGACGATATAATAAATGCAATGCAATGTAAGTACCTATACAGGTACTTTAGAAAATAAAAAGTAACAAAAATATAAAGGTACCTACAGCATTCCTAAGAAGTACCAATACCATACCAATGTCAAATTACAGGTTTTTAGTAGTAAGGGTCAATAGGGTCATTGGGCTAAGCTAAGCTAAGCCACCGACGGACGGGCGGTCAGAGGCAGACAGACATGGTGACACTTCAAGGGTTTCTTGATCATCAAAGATGATAAGGATAATTACTGCTATTAATGCTTTCCACATACTGCTTAACATAGTAGACAAAGTGTTTTTATCAATGGCACGTTTGAGTCGTCAAAGTTATTGTATGAGATGCATTTGTTTGTTCCTACATAAAACGTACCTTTGCCGGAATATGCTTTTTTAATGGTTTTTTAACCAATAGAAAAAAAGTTTGATTACACCTTACTTTGGTTTCTCAAGAATTATGGATCCTCTATTGTACCTACTTAAAATAAAGTTTTCAAACATTTTTGAACACGACATACTACGAAGTTACTTCATTGTGGTAGTTAAATGGTCTGGAAGAATTGGAGAACTAAGGCTCAAAGCCACACGCACCCCCACAAGAAAATATCAAAATACCGTTCCCAGCAGGAGCCGTAGCATGGCTGGCCTTATCACGCGACAAGTGACAAGATAAGAGCGTCGTCTCGTTCTATCGAACGGTGTCAGCCAGTGACGCACGCTCTATCCTATCACCTATCGCGTGACAAGGCCAACTATGCTACGGCTCCAGATATATGGGATTCCGTGAGTAGTGTAGTCTTAGCTTGAAAATATATTAGAAAGACAGTTTTCCACAAGCATTAAACACCACTAGCCGATAAAAATTAACAAATCAAGAGATATCGGTAACTGATTTGCATATTACCTTGACAAATTAAATTAGTTCGATCGGGCAAGCTTTTTAATTTTATTGACGGATGCCATGGAAAATAAGGTCAACTTTATGCAATTCAACATAATTATGCTTCTGTAGACTATTATTGATTCGAAGATAATTGCAACAAGTACCGTCGAATGCTGTGCTGTGATTGATCAACGCGGAATGTATATTTACGTCTCTACCTTGAGCTCGTGAACAAGCGAATTATTTACCGTGTTTTTCATTCGATTAGTAATGCACCGCCCTTGAATTGGACCGCTACTATGCATAATACTTTACAAAGTGTGAATAAAATAACTTATGAAAACATAATCGAGAATCGAGAATAGAGTCCGATAGAGTCGAGTAGAGTCAGAGTCGTACCTACACTAAGGGGTGTTCAATAAGTTTTGAGATCGGTATAAAAACAGAAGTTATTGGTGTCCTATAATTTTAAATTATTAAATACACTCTTTCATATTTTACGTGCATATTTATTATGTAAAAAATATTTTTGCTTCGCTTCTAAAAAAAAAAGTCTTGGTCGTCGTTATGAGGCTTATTTTTTATATATCTACACAATTGTACCGATTTCATTGAGGAGTTTTCAATATCTAAGAATAATGAGTAATAGTTAAAGAGTTGGTCTACATTATAAACGGTAGGTAACTAGTTGAGAATTCACAAGCCTGAACAGCAGACCTGGTAATCGGCAAGCTCAGCCAAAAAAAATCTCATACAAGTGGTGTTTTTTCTTTGTTCTTTTCTTAGACGAATTCGTTCAACTGCTCTACCTATTTATATTCATATATTTGTCACCTACAAAAAAAAACTACCTACTAAAAAGCCATTTAAAAAAAAGATGGCCAGAAAAACCTACCTTGAACTTTGTTAGGTGAGATGTGCCTTAAAAAAATGATCACATGAGTTTGATTTTTTTAATTTCGTGGCATCAAAATAGATAAACTTCTACGTTTAAATTTTTTTTTTTTGATTATTATACCAGAATTTTGCCAACACCGCCCCTAACATGTAACAAAATATCCTCCCATTTAAGTAATTTCAGAATTTGTTCTATACCATCATTTTTGTTTAGCTATTAAAGAAAAACAAATGAATACTAACCTTTTTTTTATTTATTTACTGTTTTAATGAATCGTGACACAGTATGACCAACAATCAGAAATTATCATAATGAGACGTAATCATGCCGATTCTCATTAGGTACTTGTTGAACCTCGTAGTATTTAGTGCAGGTTGTTTTCTTTTCATAAACCCTAGTGGAGATAAAAAAAAATCTGACAAGTGCGAGTCTGACTCGAACACCGAGGTTTCCGTACAAAATTACAAATGTATAGTTTTAAGATTTTTCCGTGTACTTGTAGATTAAGACGATATTACTTGCCAAATTTCATAGTTCTAGGTCAACGGGAAGTACCCTATAAATTTTGATTCTCTTGAGAGTGTCGAAATATACGTTTTTGGCGGCAAAAATGGCCGCCAAAAACGTATATCTCTTTTTACGTTAACTTGGAAGTTTCATTTTTTTACAGCTTCAAGGGACTGTAAATTTTAGTATATGGTTTTAATTTCAGCTCGATACCTCCACGCGTTCCCGAGATACAGGGCCTTGACAGACAGACAGACAGACGGACAACAAAGTGATTCTATAAGGGTTCCGTTTTTCCCTTTTGGGGTAGGTACGGAACCCTAAAAATGACGGCTTTTGACGACAATCAGGCTTAGTTGGTAAGTAGGTAGTGACGCTGCTACGAAGCTGGGTTCGAATCGCGGGAAGGGCATTTATTTGTGTGATTTGTATATTGGTTCCTGGATGTTTTCTATGTATTTAAATATTTATATATCTATATAAGTATGTACATATATATTGTCACCTAGTACCCATAGTACCTCTATAAGCTTTACTTAGTTTGGGGCTGAGGTTGACATTGTGTGAGATTGCTCCCAAATATTTATTTATGTATATTTTTAAATGATTTATTTAAAACCCCTTTGTCACACGACGCGTCACTGATAGACATCACATAAGTAAAAAATGTACACGGTACTCTGTCACCGTGTTTGACATATTCGCTCGTGTGCCGGCCGGCAAACGGTGACCACCCATGCATGAAAATTGATTAGGAAACAGAATGACAATCATTTATAGGCGAAATGTGTGACTGTGAACACTTTATTTAGTCGGGTTATGGGTTTCGGCGTCGGCCCGTGTGTGGTCTACTATTACTTTATCCTAAACGAGTTCGACACTATACGATACGACGACGAATTAGGTACGACGGCAAAACACACGTACCTTCTCTCTCTTTATTAGATTAGTTACGTCATTGTATACAGAATACACATATACACACACACACACACACACACACACACACACACACACACACACACACACACACACACACACACACACACACACATATACACACACACATACACACACACACATACACGTAAAAGAAAATTGTAACCTTCCACTAACTTCTACTGCGACTACTCGTAAATTGTTAATCATAATAGGTATTTAACTAATTTTAGGCGGTGAAACTGTTAATTAATAGGTACTGTTTGGTTTCCACGGGACAGGCCCAGCCTAGTGTGGGACCATAGCCTCTGTTCTGTATTGCTTTTTCCGGAAATAAAATATATTTCATTTCATTTCATTTCATATACAGATACAGCTACGAGTACGTGTACGTTGCATGTGGGTTCAAAAGGTCTGTAGCTTATAAGGCGTTCAGCCGAATTGTTTCTGCAATACAATTTCACACAGCACAGGTCAGGTCACAGATCAGAAACCAGCGCAGCCTGTTCCGAGACTGAGAAAATTTAAAATTTACTGCTGTGTGCAAAAAAAAATATTTGGGCTTTGTTCTCCGATATTTTTGTAATTTTTAGTATAATTGACAATTTACTATACCTAGATATAAGTCTACTGCTCCCAATTATCAGTAAGTAATTCATATTGTATTTTACACTTAATCAATGGAAAGGGATTAGCGTGGGGATTTTAATTATAGGTAGTTAGAGAAGATTAGTCTGTCACGTTCTGATTGGTTGAGTGCAAACTTGCTATGCTACCCATGATGAATGTTTTTGATGAATTGTAACGAAGTGTGAACCTTCTAGTTGCATGCTCCCCTCTTGTGTAGGTGCATAGCTAAATAAATGTAAGCGAGATGCACTGATACTCGTATTGTGTTGCGATTTCCGAAGCTGTGAGTGTGAAGGCAGTCCACGAAGGTAGTGAAGGTTTACCTAAGGAACCGCTATTGTTATTCAGTACAAGCAGCGACATTGACATACTTTTTATAATTTACAAATCCCTTGCATATTAACATTGAGATTTGGAGTCCGATTTTGCAGTAATATTGGATACGATATGACGAATCACGCAAAAAAATTATATTACTTGTCAAATTTCATAGTTCTAGGTGAACGGAAAGTCCCTACCCTATAAATTTTGATTCCCCTGAGTGTGTCGAAATTTACGTTTTTTCAACTCGATACCTCCACGTATTCCCGAGATAAAGGGTTTTGACAGACAGCCACACAGACAGACAGTCGGACAACAAAGTGATCCTACTTATAAGGGTTCCGTTTTTTGCTTTTGACGTACGGAACCCTTAAAATGACCAAATTAGTTCAGCTGCTCTCGAAACACAACTCTTTAGGTATACTCTATAGTTTTTATTAATTTTCCTTTGTTTTTGTGCCACGAATAAATGTTTTTTCTTTCTTTCTTTGTATGCCAGTACCTACCTTCAGGAGTGTGCGATGCGCCTAAGGCGGTCATCACAGTGCCGTGCCGCCACATCCCGCTGCGGACTGCGGAGTGCGGAGCCGCACACGGTGTGGAGTATCGTGTGATGACCGCCTAACATTGGCAAAGAAAAGATAATGTATATTGCCAAATCCGCCTAAGGCTAATTTAAGATTCAAAATAAAATAATGAGGCATTATATCGCTCAATATGCTTACCTTTCTTATTCAAGTAGGTACTAGCGGTTTGATTGACAACCAAATTATCTTTTAAACAGACTTGTCCAACCCATTGCGAAATTATTTCAATCTATGCTAAAGTTGAATGCTCTAGACGCTCTACTTTCTCCAGGAACAGACAAAACGTTTTAAAAATGTCAAAATTAATTGTAAAGGAAGCAAAATTATACAGCGTACCTGTAATGTAACAATCATCATATCAGCCCAAAGACGTCCACTGCTGGACATAGGCCTCCCCCAAAGAGTGACACAATGACCGGTCCTGCGCCACCCGCATCCAGCGGACTCCAGCGACCTTTACCAGGTCATCAGTCCACCTTGTGGGGGGCCTACCCACGCTGCGCCTTCCGGTACGTGGTCGCCACTCAAGAACCTTTCCACCCCAACGGCCATCGGTTCTACGTGCAATGTGCCCCGCCCACTGCCACTTAAGTTTAGCGATTCGGAGGGCTATATCGGTTACCTTGGTTCTGCTGCGGATAGCCTCATTTCTGATGCGATCACGCAGAGATACTCCCAACATAGCGCTCTCCATTGCCCTTTGGGTGACTTTGAGCCTTCTTATGAGGCCCATAGTAAGCGACCACGTTTTCGTGCCATACGTCATCACTGGCAACACACAATGTAACAATGATCTGTAATGTATGGATATTAAATGAGCATATATAGGTATATATATATATATATATATATATATATATTTATATGTATATACATATATATAAATAAAATAAAAAATATAGTGGGACAATTCACACCAATTGATCTAGTCCCAAACTAGGCAAAGTACTATGGGTACTAGACAACGGAAAAACATAAGACTCGAGAACAAATATTCGTATTCATCGTACAAATATCTGCCCCGACCGGGGATCGAACCCGGGACCTCAAGCTTCATAGTTAGGTTCTCTAACCACTAGGCTATTCGTTCGGTATACATATATATACAAATATTGCTCGTTTAACTGTATAGGAATATGTAACTACTGTGTAATACAAATCAAATAAATATGTAGAGAATCTTAATTAGTAGAGCATCCAAAATGTATTGAATGACGCCTTGCTAATATTTTTTGTTGTTTCAGGAACATTTTAATTTAGAGGAAAATTATAACCCATATGTAATGAATTTTCTCAAATAGCTATTGTAGTTCATTGGACGTTTAAAAGTGAAGTTACCAGATTATAAAGTAGTTATTGTCACATAAAACTCGGTTACACAGGCAATGAATATGGTCAACTTTAGATGGTCCATGATTATCTCATGGAATATATCTTAACCAACTGCAGAAGCACTTGGAAACAGCTTAAAATAAATACTATACCTACACAATTATTGCCTCTTACAAATCACGCGTTGTATGTCACTGTTGGTCGATTGCCTAACGTTTTGTACGTGTTTTTATGGAAAAATGACAGTTGAGTTGTCCTGACGCTCGTTCGAAAAGTTACGCAATTGCCCCTCTTTGTCCTGTTTCATGTCAGATGGCCAGTCGTTATTGGCCAAGGCATTTATCCTGTTTAGACTTGTAACTTGTAGGTTCGTGAAACGGACAATTGCTATAGTAGACTCGGTATTGGGCATGTCCTTGATTGCTATGGACTTACATTCAAATCTTACATAGATAAACATAAAACATTGCAAATTAGATTTTTAAAATTACTAGTAAATAAGAAATCGAGAAACATTTGCAAGGGCGATTATTCTAAATTATTAAAAATCTGTAAAGTACTTCCAGTTAGCCTAAAACATAAGTACCATTTAGCAGTTAACAATCATGGCAATCAGGTATATTATATACCCAATACCGATAGAAAAAAACATTGGCACAAGGTTGGTGTCCCCGGGTAAGTATGAAGTACCCCGGGTTAGTAACTATTTTGGAGACCGTACTTTAGCCAAAAGACTTCCGTACTTCTTAAATACCTTACCCGAAGGCATCCGACATGAACCAAATAAACATAAAACTACTACAAAAGCACCTACTGCAAATAATTAAGTAACGTTTCCTTATTTTGCAAGTAAGCGTTAGCACACTCATGGCATTTAAGTATATAATATGATTGAAAACGAAGTTACCTATGTATAAACAAAAAGTAACTATAAAGTATAAGTACATATTGAGCATAATTAGAGACTCCTACCTGCAGGAAAACTGTTTAAACAGTTGCAGACATATGTACCAGAATAAGTTTTTTTTATATCTTTGGTTAGTAAATAAATAAAAATAAAATAAAAGTAGTCATTTAAAAATAACTAAACAACACCAGAGGAACCTGATTAAAGTAGGTTTTTCCATAAAATGGTCTCAACAACAGTTTTATGTTTAGTCTGGTATTAAATACACGAATATTTAAATATGCAGATTAAATAAGTTAAAAACTAGTATGCAAAAACTTTACGAAAGACTTAAAACTTGAGTCAAATGTTGAGATTAGCATTCTGTAGGTACAGGTGAATAAACACAGACAGTGGGCGACTGCCGCCTTGGTTAATTTATTGAATACAACAGAAACTTAAAACTAAATGAAAGAATATATTATTTATAAATGCTAAATGAACATATCGGTTCATATCATACAATATACTCTTATCCCCAGGGAGCGTACATTTCATGCCGGTTTCGTCATGATGACGTATTCATACAAACACACAGGATATTTCAAAAAACGTAGTGACACGACTAATAACCGTAAACGTATTTAGTAACTTTTTTTTTTAAATTACTTATAGGCCACAACAACGTGTCTATCAACGTTTGATTATAAGTAATATAATATATAGTTTCTGAAATAAAAAAATAAGTCTTTATTATTATCTATAACTAAACATGGATTTATTTGGCACAATAATTTTATAGCCTCCATGGCGACTTTGGCCACTAGCAAAGCATTAAGTTTCCTGATCTTATTAAATTTAACTGAAATGTTGTTTCCACACGTCTCCTATTTGTGACAAAGAGTAAACTTTGATGTGACAATGTCAGATAGTGTTCTTTCAATGTCCGTCTCAAGTGTCAATATATTAGATCTACTTAAAGGGAAGAGGTTGATTAGATAACAGTGATTAATCATTGATTAATCACATTTTCCATTATTAGGTACGGATAAATAAACGTTCGTTATGCCGTTGCTCTTTTCAAACTTTTTCCATCCTGTATGTAGCTTGACGTCATACGCCTGTCATCGGCATGAAATGTACGCTCCCTGCGTTATCCCAATTAGACTTCGGTTCTGCGGTAGATACGTTGAATCTGGGGGTATGAAAGTGCCCCCGCCTAGTCGAGCAAAACAAAGAGGCACGGCCGTATCATCCTTTTCTCGAAGCCGTTCAGGCCATTTTCAACATCCTGTTATTTTGTGCTGGCTAAAGGCAGATCCCTGAATTTCCAGTAACATATAGGGCATAGTATAGCTTACATATATTCTAAACAACATTCAATTTGAACTTTTAGTTTAAGAACTATTGCCGGTCAAAGTTCCTTAGTTTTGTCGGTGACGTACTCACTGACTGATGATCAACATAAATATCTCTTAAAATTATTATCTTATTGTCTTGGGCGATAGTACAATGCTCGATACGACTATTTGCATGCGGTTAGTGTTAGGTGTACAATGCACTAGAATTATTTGCGGTTGGTAAAATAACATGATAAATGATAATGATAAATGATTTATTCAGTAACTAAAAAAACACTTTACAATATTAGGCTGTCGTGTGGCGTGTAATCGATGCCATTTTCGTAATTAATGTCCCAAAAAAACCATAAAAACGACACCCATATTTAGACATTTCAACCCCATCGCACCCCAACAGGAGAGATGGTATTTCACGTCCGCCACGTTGGATTTTAAAATCATTGTTAATTTCGTAATCAGCGACCAGCGACCCCATAAACCATAGAAACAATACCCAAGGCCCCCAGCTTAGCCTAGTTTGGGGTCCGCCGGATATCTCTGTTTTGTTTATACTTGCGTGTTAAAGCGAATAAATAATTTTGAATTTTGAATTTTTTGAAGTTGACTTTCAGACATTGTCACCACATTTCCCCCTTTTAGGGGTTGAATTCTCAAAAAATCTGAAACATGTGTTTACTCATTTATCGCTAGGAATACTCCTGTGAAGTTTCGAAGGAAATACTCGCCTGCCTTTTCACCCGCTTAGGGGGTAAATTTTGAAAAATCCTTTCTTAGTGCACCCCTAGCTATTTAGACCTTATAAGGAACCTATGTGCCAAATTTGGAATCTCTAGATCCAGAGGTTTGGAGTGTGCGGTGATATGTCAGTCAGTCAGTCAGCCAGTTTCTTCTTTTATATAATTATCGACTATCGACTACCTATTGACTCCAGGTAACGACTCTACATACCGACTCTACATATCGACTCTACATATAGACTATACATATCGACTCTACATATCGACTCTACATATTGACTCTACCTATCAACTCTACATATCGACTCTACATATCTACTCTACATATCGACTCTACATAACGTCTCTACACATCAACTCTACATATCGACTACATATCGACTCTTCATAACGATTCTACATATTGATTCTACATATCGACTACATATCGACTCTACATATCGACTATACATATCGACTCTACATATCGACTCTATATATCGACTCTATATATCGACTCTACATATCGACTAATACATATCGACTATACATATCGACTCTACATATCGACTCTACATAACGTCTCTACATATCAACTCTACATATGGGTGATTCCACGAGCGTTCCAACCGCCGTCAGTCCGCTGATCGCATTATTGTCAAAGTTCTTGCAGTTTTGGATCCCCTTTTCCAATAATTTTGTAGGAGTCCTGGTCTTGTAAAAAGTACCTGAACATGCCATGCCAGTTTGCCGGTAACAATAATGCGATCAGCGGACTGACGGCAGCTGGAACGGTCGTGGAATCACCCATATCGACTCTACATAACGACTCTACATATTGATTCTACATATCGACTACATATCGACTCTACATAACGACTCTACATATCGACTCTACGTATCGACTCTACAAAGGGTGGGTCGAAAAAATTAATTTTATTTATTTATTTATTTAAACTTTATTGCACAAAATACAAAAAAAATATATGTACAAATGGCGAGCTTAATGCCAGATGGCATTCTCTACCAGCTAACCATTGGGCTAAACAGAGACTTATAACAGGTGCAAAGAAAAAAGTATGATAATTTCTGTTACGAATATACTTGAGGAGAGAGGAAAAAAATACAAATGTATTATACACTACATATAGACATACATAAATAAAAATATATAAGATACATACAAAAAGATATACTACTACATATTCAATATATACTACCATTATGTGGATGGATTTTAGTCGAATTCTTGTTTAAGCAGATGCTTACGCAGCATCCGCTTGAAAGCAAACTTGCTTGGGGCTTGTCTGATGTTGAGAGGGAGTGAATTCCAGAGACGGCTTGCCTGTACGGCGAAGGAGTGAGTCATAAAACTAGTGCGGTGCGAAGGTATGGATATTTTGAGGACACGGGAGGTACGCAGCTCACAGCCTGGGCGAGGGGTATCGAAAATAAATTTACTTTTGAGGTATCCTGGAGCAGAAGGCTCAGACAAGATTGAAAAAAGGGTGCAAAGTAATCTGAGGGATCTACGACGGCGAATGGAGAGCCAGTTAAGTTGACGACGGTAGAAGGAAACGTGGTCATATTTACGGAGGCCGAAAATGAATCGTATGCAATTATTGAGGAGGCGATCCAGTTTATTGAGGTATTGTTGAGTGACATCGGTAGTGCACACATCACCATAATCAATAATTGGCAGCACCAGCGCCTGGACCAACAACTTCTTTGTACTGACTGGGAGGAAATTCTTAAAATTATATAAAGTTCTCAGCGTTCCGGTGACCTTGCGACTAATTTCGGAGAGCTGACCATTCCAGGAGACGTTCGAATCAATAACTAATCCGAGATTTTTAACTTGTTTGCTCAGGGGAATGACAGCGTTGTCAAACCGGATCGGTGAAACAGAAACTGAACTGAGTTTGGAAAGTTGCCGCTGGCTACCAATAAATATAGCTTGGCACTTAGCTGGGTTGACGCAAATTGTTTATTTAATTGTTTATTTGTTTATTTATGATTTCTAATAGCGCGGGATTGGTGATTGTTTATGTTTGTTAATAGTTAATTGTTTATTTATGATTTCTAATAGCGCGGGATTGGTGATCCTGATAATAACAAATACTAGAATATTTTTTTTATATTTTTTTAACGATGATTTCTACCCGCGCATAGCGTTTAAATTTTTCAAAAAACGCCGAAAATCGTACTTTTGAAAATAGATGCCAAAGTCAGTTTAAAAATGTAGTTAAACCTGTTTCAACTTCTAAAATAATATAAAAATTTAAATAGACAAGTACTGTGATCCACGGTGAAACCTACAGTAAGTTGAGGGGCACGGGGGAGGGTCGCAAAGTATGCGATGCGCGCGAAAATCACGATGCACTGTTTTAGTGAAGCCAATTAGTTCTAGGTGAAAGCTAGATCACGTTACGTTTTGACAGATTCTGTTATTAATTTGATACGTGGAGGTTGGGACGGATGCTTGTGTGCGACGCTACGTGTGTAGACACACTGGCACCGTCTCACCTCCAACGGACTACTTCTAAAGCGGGTGCAGCGGCGGAAAACGCCGAAAATCTGAACGACTTTGTGCCAGGGATCGGATACCGGTATTTTCTCCATACAAATTAAACCGGTATTATTTCGTTCTTTGGTTATGATATAATTTTTGATCGGGCAGTCTAATAATACGAATATGTTACCTAAATACACGATAGAGTCCTACATTAAGAGCCTAAAATAATTCAAAATATTAGACTACTTCGGGGATTTTTGAAAAAACCGGTTCCGATCCCTGCTTTGTGACCTTTGGCGCCGAGACCCTCGGTCCGCGGGGTCCCAGTGCGCATAAGGGGTAACTGGTGACCGAAGAGCTGGCGGCTTTCTCGCGCAACGCATCAGCATTGCGATTCAGCGAGGAAATGCCGCCTCCTCGGTACAATGCCTCGAGGGCCTTTTTAGGGTTCCGTAGCCAAAATGGCAAAAACGGAACCCTTATAGTTTCGTCATGTCCGTCTGTCCGTCTGTCCGTCTGTCCGTCTGTCCGTCTGTCCGTATGTCACAGGCATTTTACTCGAAAACTATAACGTGTATTTAAATAAAATTTTGAGGACAGGTGTATTTTGTTAGCCGCTATATAGTTTTGTAATTAAAATGACAAAAAAAAAATTTTTTAGGGGTGCACTCCATACATAAAACGAAAAGTCAATTTTTTTTTTTAGATTGTGATCCCCCGTGTGGCACATCAATCGATAGGCCTTTCAAAATAAATATAAGGTTTCTTAGCATTTTTTTTGATTAAGTGAATAGGGTCGGAGATAATCGCCCTGAAAGTCACTAAAATTCTGTCCCCCCCCCTCTAATTTTTGAACGGTGTATTTTAAAAATATGGAAAAATTCATGGACTTATTAATGGATGGCTTATTAATTTCATTCACCGAAAATTGTTTTGAACAAGATCGGTTCAGAGGTTTTCGAGATATTGCTGAAAAACTGCCTTCCTCAAAGAAAAGGACGTAAGTGCCGTAAAATTTCTGTGACGATACGACCTTTTTAATAGCCACGGAACCCTTCGTTTTGCGTGGTCCGACACGCACTTGGCCGGTTTTTTAGATTTAACTTAGTTTTAATTTAATTTAGTTAATGTTAATCATCATCTTGTACTTACTTTAGAAAAAAATATGTACGAATTTGATACGTTATCTTCGCTATTATTATTCGGAGTGTGATTTGTCATGGAGATAAGCAGTAGAAGAACAACAAACTGTCTTATTTAGCCCCTAAGACACTTGTTTTCGCTTTTTGATGGAATAAGTACTAGACCGACCACTTATTCTGCTGCAATTGGAAACCAACTTGACGACTGTGAAAAGCTTGATGTGTCTTACGAAAAGATAGAAGGGACATTACCTGACACATCTAAAGTCCACGATCTTAGTTCGGACCAACGCAACGTTACCTGTACGACATAGTATCAGCTGTTATATTCTCTCATCTCCAGGGAAAATGTCTCACGCCCGATGGCTAACAAAGGCAAACCGAATCATGCGGCAACCAGCAATCCATAAAACAATTTAAAACAACTAGCTATGTTTGTAATCAAAGTTTACGCTCCCGTTTGGTTTGAAATCAAAAGACAGCCCTTGTGTAAAGACGGGGCAAGACACTTATGAAGGTTGATCTCAGATTTTAGATATCTTTCTGCAGTTCTGAAAAAGGTGGTTCCAGTGACAAAACGAAACGCATATTTTGTTCACCCGGAAAACCTGCTCCTGGCTATGTTAGCCGATCCTCAGAAGCGCTTACGAGAGCTCGCTGCCAGGCGTATTTTGAAAGCCAGAAATGCCCCAACTTCTGGTGATCTTCGAAGCCCTCGTATGTTCCAAGTGCCCAAGATTAATCTAGATGCTGCGTGCTATATTAATATGATTGACTGGCAGGAAAAGTTCACTCAACCTCCGATACTACGCGATGTTACAGATGTAGCCCTACTTTCTATGGTGGAGTCAGGGGGCAACGACGAAATACTTTTATCACGGCTGCCATGTCATACGCAAGCTGTGGAGCGGGCGGTTAAGACAGTTACTGAAGCCTCTTGACAGTTTGCAACAAAACCGCCAGAGAAGGTATGATAAAGGCAAAAATTCAGAGCCGAAAAATCATACCTAAATTTGAAAGCAGGAAGGATTTTAATGCTTTTTTAACGTTAGTTAATTTCACAAAAACATAATATTTTTTTGATTAAATATACTTCCTATAACATTTAACTTGCATTTTATTTATAAAAACACCTTTTTTAAATGGTAGAATTAATAATAAATGTTTAGAGAAAATCAGTTTTTTTTTTATTTTCAAAATCATTGCGCGGGTAGAAGGAAATATCTGACAAACCTTTTTTTTAGTGAATTTTGAAGCTATAAGGTTAGGTCAATTTTTATCACTATTAGAAAAAAAATGGACAATAATAAAAAAAAACCCATATTCAAGCGACCCACCCTCGACTCTACATATCGACTCTAACATATCGAAACGACACCCATGTCGATTTTCAGACTTTGTGACCTCATTTCCCCCTTTTAGGGGTTGAATTTTCAAAAAACCTGAAACACATATTTACTTATTTATCGGTAGGAATACTGTTGTGAAGTTTCGAATGAAATAGTCTAACTAATCTTGTTTCCCCATACAAACTTTGGACCCCCATTTCACCCCCTTAGTGGTTGAATTTTGAAAAATCCTTTCTTAGTGCACCCCTAGACCTTATAAGGAACCTACATGCCAAATTTGGAATCTCTAGAACGGTTTGGGCTGTGCGTTGATAGATCAGTCAGTCAGTCAGTCAGTCAGTTTCTTCTTTTATATATTTAGCTATTTAATAGCTAGCTAAATAAAATTATGTGACTGAGATATTTAACGTTGTGACAGACGGACAGAGTCGCACACGTTACAAATTCCTAATAACAGAAAGGAAATAACCGTATTAGGTGCCTTTCGAAAATTGAAAATAGAGTCCTTTAAATTTTAGTTTTATATGACTTGCACGGGGGGCTCAACCAAATGACAGTGTCGCTTAGCTGTGGCTCATTTTCCCAAATACGTAATCAGAATTTGTGCTGACTTTTTTCAAAACCGGATTAGGCTGAGCTGACTATGCGTTATGACTCTAGGTGCTAAAATATTTGCTCCATTTTAACGGCCTACTTTTTTATGTATTTACTTGCCAACCTTGACATGGCTAAATTAAATCAGTAAAATGTCATGATTTATTCAGCCTTACTTTCTGAAAAGTAAAAAGCATCGAAACTCAAATGTAGGTATCTGAAGACAAACAAAAAACTTGAGCCACTCAGTCTGTCGGTTCTCATTACCTTGCCAGCAAAATGTTACGTAAGTTAAGTAATTTTGTAGCAGGGTCATTTGCAATGATTTCGTCTTTGGTTAAGTTTATTGAACTCTGATTAATGTTACTGACAGAGGTAAACTACCTGCTAACTATCTAGTGGCAATTATTTATTGATTTTACGATAATTAATCAATACCAAATGTACAAATATGTAAATGGATCATTCTAGAACCGAAAAAAAAATCAAGTAACGTAAAAGCACACAACTACAGTCCACTACCCCACTATGGTACAAAAGTAAACTCATTCGTTTCTATCAATACTGATTTTGTATTTGTGATTTTATTGATTTTTATATAAATTTGTGTTTTTATATTGCCTGTCGTTAAGCTCACCCATGAAAATATTCCCACCTGAGCAAGTAATATGAGAATTAATTTGGACCTTGAGTTGGGTGACCTGGCATCACCATGCAGTTACCCCGCATAGTAATTGCGTAACTTTTCGAATGAGCGCTTCGTCATATTGTCGACTTTGTGTCATTTTCAGCGTCAAAAAGCATGTCGAGCGATATACGACATAAAAACCGGCCAAGTGCGTGTCGGACCACGCAAAACGAAGGGTTCCGTGCCTATTAAAAAGGTCGTATCGTCATAGAAATCTTACGGCACTTACGTCCTTTTCTTTGTGGAAGGCAGTTTTTCAGCAATATCTCGGAAACCTTTCATCCGATCTTGTTCAAAACAATTTTCGGTGAATGAACTTAATAAGCGCTGTGTCCATGAATTTTTTCATATTTTTAAAATACACCGTTCAAAAATTAGAGGGGGGGGGGGGGGGGGGGACAGAATTTTAGTGACTTTCGGGGCGATTATCTCTGACTGTATTCACTTAATCAAAAAAATTCCCGAGAAACCTTATATTTATTTTGAAAGGCCTATCGATTCATGTGCCACACGTGGGCTCACAATGAAAAAACAATTTTTGACTTTTAGTTTTATGTATGGAGTATACCCCTAAAAATTTTTTTTTTAGTAATTTTAATTACAAAACTTTGTAGCGGCTAACAAAATACACCTATCCTCAAAATTTTATTCAAATACACCTTATAGTTTTCGAGTAAAATGCCTGTGACATACGGACAGATGGACAGACGGACAGACGGACAGACGGACATGACGAAACTATAAGGGTTCCGTTTTTGCCATTTTGGCTACGGAACCCTAAAAAACGTGAGTGACCCGTTTTCGATTTTAATATGTCAAAAACCAGTTTATTTCATGTCTTAAGTCCTAACGCGCTTTTAAATTCTGTACCTATACCTACTGCCGATACTCGAATCCTCATTTTTAGGGTTCCGTAGCCAAAATGGCAAAAACGGAACCCTTATAGTTTCGTCATGTCCGTCTGTCCGTCTGTCCGTCTGTCCGTCTGTCCGTCTGTCCGTATGTCACAGGCATTTTACTCGAAAACTATAAGGTGTATTTGAATAAAATTTTGAGGATAGGTGTATTTTGTTAGCCGCTACATAGTTTTGTAATTAAAATGACAAAAAAAATTTTTTTTAGGGGTGCACTCCATACATAAAACTAAAAGTTAAAAAAAAAATTCATTGTGACCCCCCGTGTGGCACATCAATCGATAGGTCTTTGAAAATAAATAAAAGGTTTCTTAGCATTTTTTTTGATTAAGTGAATAGGGTCGGAGATAATCGCCCCGAAAGTCACTAAAATTCTGTCCCCCCCCCTCTAATTTTTGAACGGTGTATTTTAAAAATATGGAAAAATTCATGAACATAGGGGTTATTAATTTCATTCACCGAAAATTGTTTTGAACACGATCGGTTCAGATGTTTTCGAGATATTGCTGAAAAACTGCCTTCCTCAAAGAAAAGGACGTAAGTGCCGTAAAATTTCTGTGACGATACGACCTTTTTAATAGGCACGGAACCCTTCGTTTTGCGTGGTCCGACACGCACTTGGCCGGTTTTTTTTGGATTTATAAATATGTAGTGCATACGATGTAAATGATGCGATGTTTGCCAATTTTTACCTCGATGTATCTATATCTTAATTGTCTTACCATAATTGTGAATCTATTGTAGGTATTGGTGGTATTTTATATTGTTGTTCAAGGTGTTTGTGTATAAAACCTATAACTATACATCATAATTAATTATACCAATAATTGTAATCCCGTGCCAAACAATACGTATTTAATGGCTAAAAATACCTTTTATACAACTTGGATACAGGACAGAGATAGTTAATTTAGTTGACACCCACTTCTGTCACCCATGTGATATATTGTCTTAACTACTTACATATTTATTTCTTCGTTATATTAATACAGTTTAAATCACTCGATATCGCTAGCATTGGAAATTAATGTTTAATTTCAAATTGATAGGACAAGTATTTCCTGCGATATTTAACGTTGTGACAGACAGACGGACATAGTCGGCATGAGGGATTCCTTTTTTAACTTTTTGGTACGGAACCCTAAAAGAGAAAAATGACAGTTACAGATTGAACACTAACACAGTACGATAAGTTACGCAATTACGTTGCAGGGCAAAGATCAACCTCTTGGCTGTTGTCAGTGCCACCACGGAGGACGGAGGCAATGGGGGCATACAATTTGTCTAGTTAGGTCTCATGTTTGTTTGAGAATGTCGTCTTATCTATTTGTATCAGCATTGCTTGCTTATTAAGGTATTACATATATCATGATATTTGGGTTATTACAGACGGTGTAAGTCATTGCATATTACATTAATGTTCAGTAAGATTTTAATGATTATTATTGTGATTCTATTGCAGATACGCAGAGATCCTAAACTTTTCCGGCGGTCCTAATTCAAATTACACATTCCCTAAGAATTTCATCTTCGGAGTGTCTACGGCTGCCATACAAATTGAAGGGGGATGGAACTTAGATGGTAAGAATATTATTATTGAATGCAAAATGTATATACAGTACCTACATATGTGTTTTTTTCATGCAAATTAATTATGCGCTATTATCAAGGGTACAGTCAGGGGTATTTATATACGTACATTAATATCTGTACGCACCTTTATGGCATTGGCAATAGTCCTGTACAGATATTTATTTACGTAGGTATATTAAATACGACCCCTGTACTACTACTTTTTGTATAAATTTGGATAAAACAGCAGACAACACAGATTCAGGTTCACAACAACAGATTTAGGTTCCTATGGAAGATACACGCGCTATAAAAAGGTCTCGTAAACCTTCAGATTACGTAGGTATGGTCAAGGACTTTAATTGTTGAGCCATTTAGGTGTCAACTAATTTTGGTTTTCTATGAAGCTATGAAATGTCCAGTATAAAATGAGCTATACATGGCTTAACAATTTAAGTCCGTGACTGTACTTACTTAATTGCGAAATGATTCCAGCTATTCTCGGTTCATTTTGATGATGTATGAATCTTACTCCCAATGTTAAATGCAACGGACCCCGTCGGTCTAATAATTTCACAATAATGGTTCAGTTAATTAAACTAACTAATATAATACGTACTTGCAGGCAAAACACCGAGTATATGGGATAATCTAATTCACAACAACAGAAGTTTCGTGCGAGACCGCTCCACCCCAGATGTCGCCGCAGACTCCTACCATCTCTATAAGAGGGACGCAGAGATGGTGCACGAACTAGGAGTGGATATTTACCGCTTCTCGATATCGTGGCCCCGAGTGCTGCCCACAGGGCTAGCCAATGAAATCAACCCGCTAGGCATACAGTATTATAGGAACTTAATCGATGAACTAATCAAATACAACATCACTCCTATGGTGACGATTTACCACTGGGATCTGCCGCAGAAGCTGCAGGATATAGGAGGGTGGAGCAACGCTCACATAGTTGATTACTACACTGATTACGCGAAGGTGCTATTCGACAATTTTGCGGATAAAGTGAAGTATTGGGTGACATTCAACGAGCCGATGCAGACTTGCTTGGAAGGCTACGGGGGCACCTACCGCGCTCCGGCCCTCAACCGCCACGGTATCGCCGAGTACCTCTGCACGCACAATCTCCTGAAAGCCCACGCTAATGTGTACCATCTGTACGCGACACACTACCGCTCTTTGTATGGAGGTAATGTGACATGACATGAAACACTCAGAACTTGGAAAGCTTCAAACGTAATAGACGCCATTAAATTAATTGACTCCCTTTATGTTTCAGGTAAAATCGGTTTGTCCTTGGATTCCAATTGGGCGGAGCCGAAGACGAATTCGACGGAGGATAAAAAAGCGGCGGAGTTGTATTTGAAAACACATGTATGTATTATTCACCTGTAACAAATGTAATCCTTCATTGTTTTTTTAGTACATAGGTATATTATACATCAATGATGTAATGTCCTTTATATTACATCATTTATATACATAAACAAATTAGAAGATGTAGAAGATAGATAAATAATAATTCATAGGGTTCCGTACCTCAAAAGGAAAAAAAGGAACCCTTATAGGATCACTCGTGGTCTTTCTGTCACAGCCGCTTTGCTCCGAAACGACTGGACCGATTGAGTTGAAATTTCGTAGACATATGTAAATTGGTGACCCAAAGATGGACGCGTAAAGTAAATTAATAAATTCTGAACAAGGCACTTTTGGGGAGTAAACTAGAAAATTAAAAAAAAAAACGTTTCGCAAACTGTATTGTGTGACATATCAAATAAAAAGGGTTGTAAGCATTTCAGATTTTTTTAAATAATTTTAGCAAAAACAGATTTGAAGTAATTTAGGAAAAAAATACGAAAATTGACCATTCCCCCCCTCGCTCGCGAGTTGAACTCGCACTTGTCCGGTTTTTATTGTCATATACCAAGTTAACTTGGTTGGTAGGTGCCTCGTAAAATAATACCTACCACTATAATCCCATCCTTCCACGTCCAGATTCAATAGGCTTTTAATAATAACTTTTCAATATCACAGTTTTATTAATGGCATTGTCCAAGCGGGATTTCAGTGTCATACAAAATATATGGACATGTGACCAGGTTTATACAACGTCACCTAGTAAAACTGTCGAGTTGGGCAGTCTTTATAAATTATAATTTACTAGTTTTGATAAAGGTGATTAACACTTTAATTTATATGACTACAGGTCGGCTGGTACGCGCACCCCGTGTATTCAGCGGAAGGAAACTATCCCCCCGAACTAATAAAGCTTGTCGACGAGAAAAGTCGACAGCAAAACTACAGCCGCTCCCGCTTGCCCAAGTTCACTCCCGAGGAGGTCGACTTCATCAGAGGCACCGCTGACTTCTTTGGATTGAACCACTATACTACGTATCTCCTAAGCATGGCTGATGTAGAAGTTGGCGCTATACCGTCACATGAGAATGACGTAGGCATCGTCAGAGTTCAAGACCCTCGGTGGCCGTCCAGATCGTCATCCACTTGGCTCAAGGTAAAACAACGCTGAATAGGTCTTCCCATAAACAATACCTTACAATTACACCGTACAATCAGTTACTATTGTGACTAATAGCCGTAGCCAACAAGTAAAAGACAATCACGTGTTGTACTTTTGACGACACCTACAAAAATAACTACATATATATGCATGTACTTCCTTTGCTTAATGCGAAATACGTATCTATAGGTAGATAGTTAAAAGAAACTCAAGAAACTGACTCATACAAATACCTTTACACCATTTACCTCTGTAATAAGCGCTTAGGGTTTCCAATTTAAATTATTACCTACTTGAATAACAAAATATAAATTTATATAGCAACTTTGCGAAACCGTTGTGCTACGAAATGCTAAAAACTAGGTGCCGAAGACGAATTTTTCTAATGTAGAACCAGCCGTTTGGATAATATACCTACCTACTCCCGAAGAGCGAGAGTTTTTTTGCTAATCTACTACAGTATAGTTTCCTAACATCTACAATTTTTGTTGAGTATATCCAGCTCCTGATTCTTGAAGAGCATCCAACACATATTACGTTATAAAAATTACAAGAAAACTTCCTTTTTTGGGTAGATCCTATTTACCAACAGCATTGTGATTGATGAGAATGTCCTTACTCCTGATCCCACTCCAGGTTGTGCCCTTCGGTTTCCGCCGACTACTGCGATGGATCTCCACAACGTACAACGGCGTCCCCATCATCGTCACCGAGAACGGATACGCGGACTTCGATGGCGTCGACGATTACTCCAGGGTGTCGTACTACAGTCACTACCTGAATGCGTTGCTGCATGCTATACATGAAGACAAGAGCAATGTTCAGGGATACTTCGCGTGGAGCTTGATGGACAACTGGGAATGGGACGACGGTTTTGTGTACGTACCTACAAATTGAAGATTTCTTTGATTCCTTACTAATCTTAAGTTTAGACTTAGGCCTTAGGGCACAGGCGAAATGCCGCACGACAGGCCGGCAGTGCTGTCAGACGACTATGACGATTCCCATTTCCCACCTACGCCACAGTCGTCTGACGACATTACATTACGCATGTACCTAAACGCGGCCTAAAAGGAAGACTCGATCAGTATACCGAGCCGAACCCAGCACGAGTGCTGCGGCTGCGCACGGCCATGCCTCGTTCGTACGTTACCCGCCTAACGGTGACATATCCGTCTAAATCCCGGAGAAAATTCGAATGTCAATATTTAAGTACTTCCTTCGGATTAAGTAGGTAGCTATCGGACCCCTCAGGGTTGATCACGTAATATTTCGAACGCGCGTTAGGACAACTTAACTGTCATTTTCCAATACAAAAAGTGACATTTAAAGCTACCTGACGCGCGTACAATACGTTTCGTGATCGACCAACTGGTTTCTTCGCGATGAGCTTAACCAACTTGGGTTTTTTACATTTGAGCATAGTTTTAATTTAAAAGTACCGTGGTATTTTAAACGTAAAAAGACATTAGAGGAGAATGTACAAGAGTAACTAGTTTATTTTCGAGACGAAAAAATAACAAAATTTACTTTGAAATCTTTACGAGGCAGAAAAAACGTGATGTCAGTTACGATTACAAGTAATCTGAGATGTTGTAAGTCTAGACAGGGCAATCTAGTGTTAGCGCCCAAGAGATTATACGAATCTAATCTAAATTCCAGTTACGGTTGATATGCTCCTAAAGCCTGATAAAATGGTATCTTTAGCTTGGTTCAACATGTTTAATCATCTGCGTAGGTTAATTTTATACAACGATGCCACGTACATAGCACGATTGTTAGAGCATCCTGTTATCCAAAAAAAGTAAAACAAACCATACCTAAGCCGGGGTTTGCGGAAAAATATTTAACTGCGATTTACCATTCGTTGCGGCTGATTATGATGTCGCAATGAACGTGTTAAATAACTAGATTTCTAATATCTGTCAGACGGAGCCAATTAAGCATATAGCTATGTCCACGAATAAGATGGCATTTTAAATTATATAATTATAGTCCGTAACAATGCGATGTCTTAAAAGTTCCCACAGTTCAGTTATTATGAGTTGCAATTGTAATTTTATCACACACGAATGACTACGTATTTGAAAGTGTAGGTACCTAGGGCAATAATTCACCTACTTTATTACTGTTGCGTAATGGAAAAGCATAAGCGTAGTTATGTTTCGGCGCCGGGTCATTACCAGCCATAAAGCGCGTTTATTGCGTTAATGTCAGGATCGGGGGTTAAGTCACGATAGTCATTACCTACGTTATAGGGCGGAAGCTGGCAGTTCGACGATAAACACTATGTATAAGCCTCCTAGTGCTGAATAATAGACGTGTGTCCAGTATAACCATTTATTGCAAGACTGACATGCAGTTCAGAATTTACAACAAATGAACTTAACTATGATCAACGCATAACATAAGATATATCGATTTCTAAAACTAACTCGAGACGCGAGCACCGACTTATTGTCTTATTGATATAGGTACACAAGTGCGAACCGACAAAACAGTATCGATAACCTAATCTTAAATGTTAGTCATCATCTTGTATTTACTTTAGAAAATAAATGATTTATTCAGATAGCTCTACATATATGTTGGTATTCATGCAGACTGGACAAATTATGTGGATAAATATACGAGTTATTTATATTACAATGGAAGGGCTTACTGAGACAAAAGTAGGTAGGTATTTAGGTACACAATATTTACATTCTAATCAATTTCAAATCCAAAACGAACAGGAGGCTTACGTTCCCTTATTGGGAACCTAGTACTAGGAGAAACCACTCCCTTTTCGTCCTCACTGATGGCCGGCACATTCAGCGCCACTGTCGGGCTCGCGGGAGCTACCACTTCCTTGCTAGGTGACCTACTCTCACTGCTCTTCCCCGAAATCCCCCCGGCCCATCCTGGTTCCTCACCTCCGGTCCTGGAAAGGGTTAAGGACTTGCGCGACTTATGGTTGAGTATACAATCTGCTATCACTTTAGCACGAAGGGAGTCATCACCCCCGTTACGAATGACCCTTTGCCTTAGCTGATCGACGTGCCTATGATTTTCTGTTCCGAAGTCAGACCTCACACAGTAATCGCAATCACCTAATTTCTTAATGATCGTCCCTGGTTGCCATTTACCCGTATATTTATTACCAGAGTATTCCCGATACCACACCTGCGAGCCTGGTTGCAACTTGCGATGCGCGCCGCCCGCGGCCTGCTCGCTGCGCGCTTGCCGCGCCGCAACTCGTGACTCCCGTTCAGGCCTTAAATTATCTAACCTCATACGAAGCTTACGACCTTGCAATATATTTGCGGGACTTTCTCCTGTTGTCGCGTGCTCCGTGTTCCTATAAGCTAATAAAAACCTGCTTAGCGCGACGTCTGCATCCAAATTTTGCTGCATTGCCTTTTTAATAACCCGTTTACACGTTTTAACCGCGTTCTCGGCGGCGCCATTGGATGCTGGGTGATAGGGCGCTGAAAAAATCTGTTCGATGCCATTATGGCTAAGGAAATTTTTGAAGTCAGAGCTCGAAAAAGGAGGCCCATTGTCATTGACTACTTGATTTGGGAGACCGAATTTCGCCCAGAGATCCCTTAATACTGGTATCATGGCCTGGGAGGTGGTTCGTGCCATTCGAATCGCTTCTATCCATTTAGAGCAAGAGTCTACTATAACCAAGTACGTTAGTCCAGCTATAGGGCCCAAGAGATCTAAATGCAGCCTAGACCATGGACGCGACGGCCAGGGCCACGAATGAGGAACCTGCTTGGGCGGCGCGTCGGCCACGGCGGCGCACACCTCGCACGCACGGCACTCCTGCTCCACGGCTTCATCGATTCCCGGCCACCATACATAACTACGCGCTAACGCTTTAGTCTTAACTATTCCCATGTGGCAGTCATGCAATTCCGAAATAACCCTTGGTCTACAAGCCTCCGGAATGACTACCCGATGACCCCACATGATACATCCTAATTCAGTGTATAATTCGTTCTTTCTGTTAAAGTACGGTTTGACCTCTCTAATTTCGACATCCGACGGCCAACCATCGCTAATATAACTTAAGACACGACCTAATATTGAATCGCAACGGGTTTCCTTTTTAAGCACATTATAATCCAATAACATAGCGTCTGTGGAAAAATGCAAGTCATCCCATCCTCGTCGCCACTGCTGAATAATAGACGTGTGTCCAGTATAACCATTTATTGCAAGACTGACATGCAGTTCAGAACTACCCTTCTTATATACATACACAACACCTAGAAAATTAAATTGATATGCCGGAGGCTAGCGCGACAAATGAAAATATTTTCATTGAAAACCGGCGACTTTTTTATCCAATGTGCTCTGTTAGTGTCGTGATTTATTTTTGTTCAGATAAGTACCTACATCCTGATCTAAATGCCACTTGATGACCTTATTAAGAAGGAATAAAATAACTATTATACGAGTACGTTAATTCCAGTCTTAATATATTTTTCATCACACTTGCTATGGGCTTCATAACGCGCAGGCATACAGAGCTACAATGACCAAAATTGCGCCCACGGGCGTAATGGTTTTTTTCTTTAATTGTATCTGTCAATCTTGCGTCAGTTATAAAGCAAGGAGGTTTTGACTCAATCCCGATTTTGAACGTATTATTAAATAAATTTAAACGTAAAACACTAATGATTAACAGAATTATTTAAAGATTTAAAAATTAAAATGTAGCAATTTAGTGGTAGTGTTAAATATTTTTCACTGTGATTTTACATCGTAGCTTTATGCCGTAGGGTCTTTGCTTTACGTCACGTCAAATTCAACAAAATGGACGACTGTCATTTTGTAGTTTTTATTGCGATTTATTTATTTACAACAATTAGTAACAATTTCGTTTAAAATGTTTTTGTTTCCTTGCAAATGTGATGAAAAACATTGTATGCGACACGTATGGTAAGAAGGTTACAAACTCGAGTTACCAAAGCCCTCCGCCTTCGTTGTCGGGCTTCTAATAGACTCTCGTTCGTAAGTCATATCTTACCTTACTTGAAGCACAATGTACTATTACGTCATACTTGGCCAGAAAGCAGTAATTACTGCACGCTAACTACGCGTGCGGAAAAGCCCACTTCCTGGCAGGGAAAGACGTAAAATTTTGTACTCACCACGGGCGGTAATAAAGAAAGCATCAGATCGCATATTTACCGCCCTTGCCTTCGGCCCGAGCGTCAAATACCTGCGATGAGACATTCTTTGCTTTACCGCCCTAGGATAAGTAATGTACTATACGTAGCACCTGGCCATAAAACGGCAATTATCGTCCGCTTCACGTGCGGAAAATCCCACTGCCAGGTTTGGCCAGGGGGAGCCGTGAAATTATTAGCTCTCCACGGGCGGTAATAGAGAAAGGCACGAAAGAAACATTCTTTGTTTTGCTGTCCGAGTGCTATCGTACGCTCCACAGTGATCCACTGGAGTACCAGGCGTCCATAGGCAGGCTTGTTTGCCACCATCGTCGCTTGATGCTAATAAAGCGTATGGTGGCGCTAAATAATATGTTAAAATTATAAATTGACCGTCAGCTTCGTAAGCACGGTCACTACCATGCTAAGCCGGTCGCCAAACGAAACCTTCAGTATTTTAGTTGATATTTGATGGCCATTATTTGTGTCCTCAGAATGCAGTAACACGCTACTTTTAAATTACATATATTACACAGGAAGTGAGAGCCGCTTACAGAGCTCTACATACACCCCCTCCCCCGTCCCCACCCTCGCCGATTTAATTGTAATGAGCTCGAACACACCTTGTCCATTAATAGAGACAGTCACTATACGGCGCTATTATCTCAATAGCTGTGATAGAGGGATTAACTTAATGTAATAATGTTTGCTTGTCTTAATACTAGACGGAGGATCAGCGCAATTTGATATGAATTTCTTCGCAGCATCATTTATGAAGAACTAATTCTTGCTCGTCGCTCGCGTTAAATTATAGTTGATATGTATTATTTGAATGTATAGGGTACTAGGTAAACTTCCTAGTCCTCGACGTTGCACCAGTACGACATGGGCACATTATGTCAAAGCAATATGGGTTAAATTCGAACTAAGATGATTTTTCTTCATTCGAATTTAAGCCAGGATGTCACTTTGACATAAAGTGCCCATATCATATCACACACTAGTGCAACGTTAAGGACTGGGGAATAAGTACCATATATGAGTATCTTTTTTCGGAATAATTCCAATATCTTCTAAGGCGCACCCGTGGTATCAGGAGAGTAAGAAAACGCTGACGTCTGTATTACAACAGAGTAAGGTGCAAAAGTGTAAACATATATTTGACGATGACTGTACATAATTTACATGATCACTCCTAATCAACGCCATAATATGTTTCTGTTTGGGCGGCTTTCCGACCTCGTCGCCTGTGTTTAAACGCGGTCTTAGGGGGAAAATAAACTTGACGAGTCAAGTAGAATATATTACGGTACAGCATACTCTCTGAACCATAAAGGCGGACATACCATGCCTGTAAAACGGAACAGTATAACGTGCATACTAGTTAACGGCATGTAAAAGTAGCTGGCACACAGTGAATAAATGTTGCATGTCAGTAAATCATATTGCTTGCGATCTACTTGCTTGCCAGTTAGAGTATACACATGTCAATAGTTGGCACCAGCTACAAGCATGTGTATTCCCGGCTTTATGGATAACGACGGGTGCTCGTCTATAACTAGATTTTTTTAACACCCGATATTTGACATCCAGGTACAATAAACGTCAATGATGACATAAATTGTACTGGGATTATAGCTATCAAATATTGGAAGTACCTAAGGGCATTTTCACTACAGTGTCGAGTGAATAGTCGCCGCCAGGAACACGACACCTACATCAAACAATAGGGATGGTCACTGACGTTTCCAGTAACTAAAAGCACTACACGCACACCCTACATTATAATGGAAGTTGTGGGCCACAAGTGCTTTGTGTACAATATAATGGAATTCAGGTCAAGTCACATAGATCTAAAGCGTCTACACCTCTACCATGTAGCGGACTCATCATGTAGCGGATAGCAGACTTATGGCAGTACCGATACTGGACAGTACAGCGTAATGAGAACTTCCCTCCAGTGGGAGTCATCTGAATGTGAACATCTACGATATTCGTTTCAAACTTATTGCACCGCCGTAAACATCCGTTCTTGGTTACGTTATCGTTATCCTGCTAGCATTAACCGTTTTTCCATCGACGTTGGCTACCTAATCCTGAATTTATCTTGTTATTTGATAGGATATAAATGAAACATAATATCAGTCAAATCTTTCTGTTATAATTTCACTCGTCACATTTGTAAATGCATTTGCAGGTCCCGCTTCGGTCTGTACTTGGTTGACTTCAAGAGCCCGAAGAAGACGCGCACGCCCAAGCGCTCGGCGCGGCTGTACTCAGACGTGGTGTCCACGCGGCGGCTGCCCGCAGCCTACGACCCCGAGGACTTCTCTGCGTTTTCGGGAGCCGCCACACTGGCCCCCACTCTGCTCCCTCTCCTAGTCCTCTACAGGCCTTAGTAACAGCCTTACTTTTTTTTGTAAAAAACCGTACGTTTAAATAATTATATTAAATATCAATATTCTTAAGATCCATTATCAACTTGATCCCTAAATTAAGCTTAAGCTAGCACTGAAGGAAGGTCCCAGGCGGCGCAGGGCCGCTTTAATACTCGACGGTCATGAGCTTGCTGGCGTTGTCGCGCGCGACGTCGCGCCGGAGCTGCGCTTGGATGGAGGCGAAGGACTTGCCCTTGGTCTCGGGCAGCACCACCAGCATGTACACCAGCCCGAGGAGGGAGAATGTCGAAAAGCCCCAGAATACTGTGTAAATGCCCCACGAGTCCTTGACTACCTGAAATTATAAACGCAAATTGGATTAGAGCGGTCGATCACTCACCTACTCATGGATATAAATTATATTCTACTAATATTATGGGCTGGTAACCCACGGAGTCTCATTACCATCCCTCCCAAAAATCGTTTTATTTTTTATATTTTTAAGGTGTAAGTCATATCTGACAGGGATACAGGAGTACTTCAAATATAATTCAAAACCTAGAGAACACCGGTACTAAAGATTCCTGATGTCTCCCCCAGGGAGTTGACCAGGGGAGACTCGGGTCCGAAGGGCTCAATCACGCTTAAACGGCTCAACCTATTTGTATGAAATTTTGCAAGAAGATACTTGGATAGCTTGGATTAAAATATAGGATAGTTTTTATCCCGGGTCCACGCAGACGAAGTCGCGGGAGCTGCGAAAGTTTTTTATGTTTGTTACTCAATCACGCATAAACGGCTCATCTAACTATCTTCGTGCAAAATGTCATCCAAATCGGTTGAGCCGTTTAAGCGTGATTGAGTAGCAAACATCCAAACTTTCGCACTTATAATATTAGTAGGATATGATAAGTAGTAGTAAATTCTAACTACCTAATATGGATGTAATTGTACCGACCTACAAAGCCGAGTATTCCTCGTCTAATGAATCAGAATGGTTAACCATATTGTGGCATTTGTAGCTATAGTTAATGAGGAAAAATACTTCGAGTGGGTACTATTGTAGACTAAGTAGGAAGCCAGTTCAATTAGCATTGGTCAGCAGGTATTTACCTGGAAGAGTTTCTGCACCGCGAACATGAAGATACCCGTGTAGATATGCGCCACACAGGATGCGTACAACTTCACGTTGGTAGGGAACATCTCTCCAATGATGACGTAGGGCACCGTTGACAACCCTATGGCGTAGCACACGATGTAAACGAGGATAGAGGCCACCGGCAACCAGTGCAGGAAAGCCACCGCTTCCTTATTCGCTTCGTAGAACCAGTAAAACGTTCCAAGCGTTCCATTCATGAGCCCTACTCCAAGCGCAGATAGTAGTAGCAGTGGTTTTCTACCCACTCGGTCCACAAGGCACACTGACAGCACGCATGTCGCAACCTGTACGCAGCCCACTAGAATAGACTCAATGTAGGGTTCCAACTGTCCGGTGGCATTAGGGTCTGAGCTGTTAGAAGCCGTGGTGTTAAATATCACCTGGGCGTAAGCAACCACAGCGGCACTGCCGCAAAGTTGCTGAATCGTGAACACTCCCAGACTAATCCACATTGCTTTTCTATTTGTTGCTTCTGTGAGCAGATCTAGCCAAGAACCCTTGTTCTTCATGTCTTCTTGGACGTTCATCTCGATATTCTTGAGCTCAGTTCTGATGTCTCCACTGCGTAGCATTCTTAGAGATCTCTCTGCTCTTTCGCTGCGGTCAAATTTCAGGTAATAGTAGGGCGACTCAGGTAAGAAGATAAAGCTTAGAACGAATGATATAGGTAGGATCAAGTTGATGCCGGCTAGGGTTTGCATCGAGACGAAGGGCCCGATACAGTACTGGGCAAGAATACCGACCTGGAAGGAAATAAACACAATATTAGAGCTAAATGTTTACTGGGCTTAGAAATGATTAAATTACGCAATCATTGAATAGGTAGTTTAATAATTCGTGTCTCCCTCAGATTCCTTGACTTGGTAAAGTTTACGTCGTCAGATTTATATATTCCTTTTGGCCTCATTTAATAACCGCAAAATTATTAAATAAGGCCAAAAATGGACAAAAGGAGGATCGTTAGCCGAAAGCCGTCTGACTGAACTGACACAGTAAGAAAAAAAACACCTGTCATAAGTACCTATGTCATGTCAGTGTACATGAAAACTTACGTCGAGCGCTCTATAAATAATTGTTCGTTTAGTAGCTTGTTATTATATCATCTGTTGCGTTTACTTCAATTCTAGTTTGATCTCTCGCAATTTACTACATACCTACGTTTCCGTGTTAACTGTTTTGTGCAAGTAAATATGACCCTGTGAACGTCCAACGCCCAAGACCACTTTGGCAGAATAGTTAAGGTAACTTCTAGCATAAAGCGGCCTTTAGACCTGGCTAAATGCAGTGCACTAACGGGGGGAGGGGAAATAAACCATCTCGCTCTAATCAGTGAGTGTGAGTGCAGTTAGTGCATTGCATTTAATTTTAATAATTAAATTAGTTTAGTTAATTATAGTAGAATAGCTTTTCGATGCCCGTCCTATTCTATTTATCCCGCATAGATCAATAGGTATGGTTCTACTGAGCCTAATCAATTAATTAGGCCTACTCTTGTTTATGTTCGTTGTAAGCTTGTTAGCTAACAGAATGTTTTTCTCTGGGCTTAATCCAAACTTCTATACTAATATTATAAAGAGGAAAAGTCTGTGATATTGTTTTGTAAGTTTGTATGTAACTGGTAATCTCCGGAACCACTGGACCGATTACAAAATTCTTGCACCTACGTATGGAATGGACTTTCCGGAGGGACATAGGATATATTTTATCCAGCTGTTTGCCTGCGTTCTTTGCAATACGCAGGGCAGGTATTAAGACATATAATACAAGTAGATACAGTCAGCAGCAGAAGTAGCTAAGCGGGCCGGGTTCAAAATGACCTGCACACGACTTTATTCTTAAGAAATTAAGAGCGTGTGTAGGTTATTTTGAACACCCGGTCCGCTTAGCTACTTCTGCTGCTGACTGTACCTACGAGTATAATGCGTCATTTGAATATTTGACAATTGCTTTAAGGTATCCAGCTAAGCAAAATGATTTAATTATTTCTGTACCAACTAAAACCAACTCACCTTACTCACCTATTTACATAGTAATTGAGATCGTTAAAATCTGAGCTATGCGTAGTTGACACTATTTCAATAGACTTAAAAGGCAAACGTTTCCAATATTTTACAACTGAATCCCTAATACTCGACAGCGTGGGGACTACTGCTCATTACGTCTCATCCATGATGATGATGATGATATTTATCATCATCATATCAGCCGAAAAACGTTCACTGCTGGACACAGGCCTCCCCCAAAGAGTGCCACAAAGACCGGTCCTGCGCCACCCGCATAGCGATAGGCGAGTCGAGTTGTCTGATTTGAATAACCCGAATCAAAGTCTAAACGAGTTGATTCGAATCAAGTTCCTTCGCAATTCTTGAATCAACTCGTCGTCTCCACTGCCGGTTTGAGACGCACATGTAAATCTAGAATTCATACGGATCGGATAAGTGGATAACGAATTGGACATGCACTCGGCATGCGAGTCGCCAACTCGACAAATAATCTAACTCGTCTGACTCGACAAGTCAAGTTAACTCAAATTAAGAATACGAATACGCTGAACTCGACTCGACTCGCCCCGATTCACAGATTCGACTGCTGCCTCGAAGCGGATACCATCCGATTAATACGAGTCGAGTCAACTCGAGTTTCGATTCGAGTTAGCGGTCGAATCAACTCGAGTTATCCGAGTTGGAAAAAATCCGCACCAAGCAGACAATGCACGTAGAACCGATGGCCGTTGGCGCGGAAAGGTTCTCGAGTGACGACCACGCGGCGTTGGTATGTACCGGAATTCCTAATAGTTGACACAAATGATTCACCTCTATTGTTACGAGATAGTAAGGCTCACGTAATGGGCCAGTGTCGAGCGCTGGGACATTTACCGGAATACCTTTCCACTATCATGTCTTTTTTTAACATTTACAATTCTGAACGGCATGATAAAGTTATCATGCCATTGGAAAAGTTGTATTTTCAAATACAACAGATGATACGAGGCTTTGAAAGGTAGAAGAAATGTAATTAAGACTAGCTGTACATAAAGGCGAACTCGTTGTGTTTGATGTTGGATATCAGTGTGTAGCAAACCATGCGCTATATTATATGTAATTAAAGCAATGAGTCACGTTTTGCGCCCGCGTGCTCGTCAGCGCAATTACGCGCAGATACGACTAATGAGTACATTTGAAATTGTTAAAAGCTCCAAACTTAATACAAATTATTCCAATTGTAATTAATAATCTAAACAAAGGTTTTGTTTTCGGTATCAATCAGTTGCCATTAATGTATTATTACAGATAAAAACCTGGACAAGTGCGAGTTCAACTCGCGTGGTGAGGGTTCCGTAAATTATTGAGAATTTTCCCGTTACTTTGAATACTCAAACTTCTTATAGGTTTTCCTGTAATCTTTAGGCAAGGAACTATTTTCCATATTTTTTTCAGAATTTTAAGCCTAGTAGTTTCGGAGATAAGGGGGGGGGGGGGGGGGGGGGAAAGAGGGTCAATTTTCGTCTTTTTTCCTAAATTACTTCAAATCTGTGTTTGCTAAAATTATATAAAAAAAATATCTGAAATGCTTACAACAACCCCTTTCATATATCACACAATACAGTTTGCGAATCTTTTTTTTTTTTCCAGTTTACCCCCCAAAATTGGCCCTTCTTTGGGTCACCAATTTACATATGTGTACCAAATTTCAACTCAATCGGTCCAGTAGTTTCGGAGCAAATTGGCTGTGACAGACAGACGCACGAGTGATCCTATAAGGGTTCCTTTTTTTCCTTTTGAGGAACGGAACCCTAAAAAGGCAATATATATGCTTGTCTCGAAAAGGAAATTGTTTGGCAGTAGGTAGGTACTCCAGTTTCGGTTTGATCATATCTATTTCATTGTTAAATCTCAAAGCTATTGGTATTGGTTAGGCTTCAAGCAATCTCGATACAAGTACCTCTATGATACCTAATATCGACCAGAAGGTGCTTAGGTATACAGAGGGTGCCCGGCTTTATCGCTGCAACTGGGCGTATCGGAATTTTGAACATCTTGCTTCCTGAAATCCTATCCTAACGTGAACGAGCAAAATTAAAAGAACATTAGGTAGGTGACCATAGACAAGTAAACTATAATAGCTATATTAAAAGATGTCTCGCTTTTTTAATGGTGACTAGTAAAACTATCATTACCTAGTAGATAAATATTGCGAGTTTTTACGATTGACAAGTTTCTGTTGATGTGCTGATGTGTTCCAAGTGCCTAATATAAACGTGGATTGACCGGAAAGTATGCTAGTAAGTACCTAGTACTCGTAATAGAAGTACAGCAAAACGACAATTCAAATAGACATAGGTTATAGCGTTTTTTAATCAAAGAAAAAATAAACGTTTCCACTAAGTACATCATTTTTACTTTACTAGCTACCTATTTCAATAATCGTCCTGGCGAAGCAAAATACATTGTTTTGCAGAGAACAATGCATTATTTACGGCTGTTCGTATTTAAGTTATTAAGTATGTATTCAGGTAATTATCCTCGAAGATCTTAGTAAACATTTAAGTTCGTCTTTTCATTTAATTTTTTGGCTTGTCCACCCAGGGTATTGACACTATTGACAGCTTGCTTGTGTACATAAAATATTATGGGAATTTCTCAGTAGGCTTAATGTACCTGTCTAATGTTTACGTAGGTACTTAAAATAGTTAAAATATTAAGTCCTACTTAGGCAGTAAAACAAAACTAGGTAAGTGAGATTCTGATAGCTCTTACAAATACATTTTAATTTTAAATAATTTTCAGTTAATTTTGAAACGGTTGCTGAAGATATATGATATGACATTTCTACTCTCCTTTGAGTTTAGTGTTAGTACAACGCTATTCAGTCATGTGACCCACCTGCTGAATCTGTTGGTTGAGGGGTCATAAGACAGTGTGGTTGGGATACAGTGCAATATATGACTTAGTTTTTTTTAAATAATTATGTATTATTTGTACTTCCGATTATGCAAGTTTGTACTTCCAGTCACAATGCCTAATTTGCTTGCAATACGGTAGCAAACTAATGCTGAACTTATACACGTACGTATTGTACCGATAAAAATCAACCGTTAAAATTGGAGAAGCATTCTTACACTTACCTTACGGTTGGTTTTACGCTAGTAATACTTGACAGACCATTGAGGTCATGCCAGAAAGTGTTAGTTCGCACTTCGCTCGCTCTATACCCACCATTAGGAATCATTCATACGTACTTTGTTCATGAGAGTGATGAGCGTGGAGAGAGCGCCTCGGACTTCGTTGGTGGCGATTTCGCCAGTGTACATGGGTGCGACGGTGTACACGATGCCGTAGCCCAGCCCGGAGAACATCCGCGCCACGTACAGCACCGTCACCGACTTGGCCACGATCACCAGGATCCAGCCCAGGATGAATGGCACGGCCCCTGGAAATATACGATTGAAAGGTCAATGTCGTGTCATGACCACGAGGAAGCGGGTAATTGAACGATCAATTGATGCAGGAGCGCCCTACGCTTACTTAAGCTATCGACATAAACTAGTACACAATAGAAAAGCTTCCTTCGTTTCTATGGTCGAATTTTGGCAAGAGAAAATAACTATTGCCGTGTTAGCACTTCCTGAGTTGTTTGCAATTCAGTAGTTATCGTTTCTATGAAGTCGTTTAGTATCTACCCAACGTACAGGCCTACCTTAGTTTAGGTCTAGGGCCAACTTATGTAAGATGTCTTCCCTATATAAATTTTTCTTAACCTAATATTAATGTTTTGATGAAGTACAACTCTTTGGATGGCGCTTGTTGATACCTTTGCGCGTAGGTAAAGTGATAAAATACCCAGAAACTGAACCTTTTGCAGTAAGTGAACGAAATATGGTCTTATCTCAGAGTGAAAAAATCTTTTAAAAACCTCTTGTAACGTTATGGAAAAATTGATTTCAAGACAAGGATGAAAATATGCGTTTATAATTTAATAGAAAATGTAGAGTGGAGTTTGAATATTTTATGTAGCTAATTGCCCATACAGGTAGTAAACTATCGCTCTATGTTTATTTATGAATCGTTATATGATAAGGGAAAATAAGTTGAAAGAGAGGGAACCAACCCCCAAGTAACGGGAACATAAATGGAAGAAGAAGAAGAAACCTAATAATCTCTTACCAAGTAGTAATGTAGTTTTTCGTCCAAAACGATCTGCGAAGTAGGCGGAGGGTATAGGCGTGAGCGCAGAGCACAGGATCATGATGGAGGTGATCCACGAGCCCTGGTCAGGGGTGGTGGGGATGGAGCTCCCGTCTGACTGCAGGTAGGCAAGCGTCGGCGACGGCCAGCCGTAACAGGTGCCTGCGGTTGCGGTGATGAGGGTTGCTGGAATAGCGAAATAACAGGTTAAAATTTACTTCCTGGACTTTGATACAGTTAAAAGAACGACATAAACACGCACACATTATTTGATACAGTCAAAACCGTTTGTAATGGCATAATTTGTAACCACTTATGCATACACATATAATTAAATATAATTAGACACTGTATTCAGAGCAGACTAGAAGTTTAGCTGGAACTAGTAGTGACGCACTAATGTAGTATTTACAAATAATCGTATAGGTACACCAGAATTCGTGCTAACGGTAAAGACAAAACATTTGTTCCGTATGTATGAGATATGTACCTAATGTCACAGAGGCATGCACAATTCATATTGAACCCTAATCAGTTTGCAGGGTGTGATCTTCTATTCGTAAACAACACGGAAGCATGATAAATTATGTTTAGAAATGTTTGGATGGACATGGATTATACTGTTTTTATATTTGGATATTTTATATCTGATGCCACTTTTCCGTCGTATATTATAAAAGAAATGCCTGAAATTGTCACGCAAAATCAATTTACTAAAGTCAATATAGAAACGCAATGGTGCGTGAAGTTATAATTTCACATATTAGGTTTCCATTTCAGAATTAGGTTAGGCAGTGTTGATTACTGATTAGAGCATATTAGCGTTATTGGTGGTTAAAGTAATTTCAATAAAATCACCACGTTTTGGTTTGAGTATTTTTTTTAAAGTACCTATAACTGGTTTTAATTATTGGCATGAAGGCCGATTCACAGGAAAATGGTGTGCTAATATCTAGAATGCTCAGCGTTGAGCAAACTAAACAGGTGCATCGCCCTCAAGATGCACTAGGGTTGCCTATTTATCGTCTTTTCAAATATTTATAGATAAATATAAACATTGCAGATTATGTACTCTAAATTGGTAGGAAATTGTAGACAATCATGCTATGTAAGTTTGTATAGAACATACGTCTTATAATATATATATATATATATATAGACATATATATTAGGGTGTTGCTTAAAAACCGAAAATTTTAAATTTAAGTGAGTCACCATATTATATTGGTCTAATACGTGAAAAAATGACGTCTGTTTTTTATTTTTACTTTTGGATAAGATTTAGGGGTCGCTACCGAATTTTGAAACTCCTTAAGGTTGCGTTTCTCCATAGTAAGTTTTTTTTTTATATTTTAACATTTTTCTAGTTTATTGAGCTACATTTGATAAAGAAGGAATAAACAATCGAGAAAATACGATTTTGGTTCACGAAATGTTCGACGCTTATTTGAAATCAAATAAAAAGTCTTAAAATCATCGCCAAAGCCCGTTTTTAGCATATTTAGCACATTAAAATTCATTTTTGAATTACTGACTGAAATTTAGTGATTTTTTTGATGTTTTCCAGATTATTCATTTCCTATCATTAAATGTAGCTCATTAAAAAAGTAAAATGTTAAATATATAAAAAAAACCTTACTATGGCGAAATGCAAACATTAAAGAATTTAAAAATTCGGTAGCGACCCCTAAATCTTATCCAAAAATAAAAATAAAAAACAGATGTTATTTTTTTACGTATTAGAACAATACAATATGGTGTCTCACTGAAATTTAAAACTTTCGGTTTTTAAGCAACACCCTAATATATATATATATTTATATCTGTGTTCAGTTTTCATTCTAATGATGTTCATTTTCAGGTAGGTAGTCTTCTCAATACATAATACGGTAGTTTTATTTAACTTCAATTTTGAATATATTGCACTGAACCGATGCAGATATACGTAGAAATATAATACATCAGAAATATAAAAAAAAAAACTATTGTACTAGGATTATCTCACGTTAAACTCAAGAAATTTCATTTGTATTTTTTTATTTTTCTATAAAATTACATAACAGACAGAATATTGAATTAGTAATGATATTTTGTACGACAATTATAGACTTAAACTCGAAAGTTATGGAGATAATTGCAAATTAATGACTAACTCCACAGTAAACACGCCGAGAATATGCATAGTGACGTCATTCTCTGTGCCCGTTTAATATAGAGCGTTTTCGGTAGGTGCCGGCGCGTGCAGATTTCAAATGCCTATAACATCAGTAAAAAAATATAAGTAAGTTTTAATGCTACACTTAATATTCCTCTAGATTATCCTTTTGATTTTCGTAATAAAAAAGATGCACATACCCTATTGCCTGATCCACACTGTTCTAAAGGCAACCCTATTCTGAAATATATGATGTAGGTATCTAGGTATCGTGCGGCTGAAACATGGACTGTTTAGGTAGATAAGGACTAATTACGAGTAACCAATGATAATGCAACGTGAGCTTGAGATAATACAGGTGCCTTAATTCCATATTTATGACGCTTAAAACAATCACTACTTTACAATAAGCTGATAAAGTCTATAATAAATCTTGACGATTCATGCTTACAACTGTATAGATATGGGTATGGTAGAGATTATTTAATGTGGCCGACTTTTTATAAAACTATCACTGGAATTGGAAATTTCTACCTTGGACGGTAGAGTTGCTTTTTGAATAGACTACTTTGATGCAATTCGACCAACTCAAATAAAATCAATATCATTACTACATTTACTACCTTCACGTGTACGAGTATACGACTGATAGCCAGTGCCTTTCATCATATAAGTATTTACCTTAACGCAAATTTACTATCTCTGTGTTTACTTTCAGATTAAGATTAAAGTACCTATAAAATGTATGCATTAAGTTAATGTTATAGTTTGCTTGCTACTGACATAAACCTCTCTTTTAGTATTAAAATATACTTTCAATGATGTCTCTATAATATATATAAAGAGTTCGCTATTTCAGCAGCTAATTACATTGCAGAAATATGCTCTAAAGAGTTATTGTTATCTTTATCAAAAACTAGCTTCAGCTCGCGACTCCATCCGCATGGAATTCGTTTATATCGTAGCTCCATACAAACTTTCGACCCCCATTTCACCCCATAGGGGCTGATTTCCGAGATAAAAACTATCATACGTCCTTCTTCGGGACACCTTGAACTATCACTATACCAAATTTCATCTAAATCGGTTCAACGGTTAAGCGTGAAGAGCTAACAGACAGACAGACACACTTTCGCATTTATAATATTAGTATAGATTAACATGTGCCCGCATATTCAATATTTGTGCTTTTGGCAAGGCCGAATACACAGTAAGTAGGTAGTAGTCGTCGGCAAATTTATCGGTTCCGACCTTTCCGGCTGGACACTAATGCTGGGAGTAGGTGAATTATGTTTGTCCCTTCTCAATAATGTTTGCATCAGTTTGGAAGTTGCATACCTACCAGTTATTTTCAGTAGGTAGGCAAATAGCAGCACCTCTCTTCAAATGTGCAAAAATCGAGTGTTTCACGATGTTCTATTCTAAGGAACCAAATGTTATTATTTTCTCAAAAATATATCCTATTTCTGTTCCTATTCAATCCAGATCATCCCAACTTGTTCTCCTATAGGCGCGGGATTTGGGGAAACAACTGCCATCTAATCCATCTTAGAGGAAGCATTGGACCTCAGTAACCACTCACAGTTCAGTGATAAGATAATCTTACAAAATAACAATAGGCAGGTAGAGTCAAGTGTAAAAATATGGCATACAACTTACTCATAAATATGTCCCATATCGCTCTTATGTCAGCGGATTAAGGTTTCGGTACATATTTATGAGAGGATTAAATCGATACATATTTTTGCACTTAACTGTACTCTACCTACGTATATTATCCTACTATATACAATTAAAGTTACAGTGTATGTAGGTAGCTACTACCTGGAAGATTGTAATCACTGGCTATTGCTTATTATGTACTACGTATGTAACATCCTGTAATCAAGTATTATTGCAGGTGGGTATATTATGATAATGAATATAATGATAAAATAAATAATTCAATATGTAATGAAATCAATATTTCATCATTATCAATATCATACATGATGAAAACACAGGATATTTTAGATAACTATCAGAGTTTATTTGTAGTTGTACCTACAGATTTTTTTAAGGAATCACACTTTTTTTTTGACAATTTCTGTGCCATATTTTTGTAGCGCTGCGCGTACCTAGTAGGCACACAGTGTTTTCTATTTATAAGCAAAAACTGCCTACAAACAGAGGAACTGCATAGGGGATGCCAGCAGTGTAAGTGTTAATAATGCTGCAGTATATAAACTACTGGACAGCACATCAAGACTACTGTTTTATGATCACAAGCACTTGGAATACTAAAAAACCGGCCAAGTGCGTGTCGGACCACGCAAAACGAAGGGTTCCGTGCCTATTAAAAAGGTCGTATCGTCATAGAAATCTTACGGCACTTAAGTCCTTTTCTTTGAGAAAGGCAGTTTTTCAGCAATATCTCGGAAACTTTTCTTCCGATCTTGTTCAAAACAATTTTCGGTGAATGAACTTAATAAGCGCTGTGTCCATGAATTTTTTCATATTTTTAAAATACACCGTTCAAAAATTAGAGGGGGGGGGACAGAATTTTAGTGACTTTCGGGGCGATTATCTCTGACTGTATTCACTTAATCAAAAAAAATCCCGAGAAACCTTATATTTATTTTGAAAGGGCTATCGATTCATGTGCGACACGTGGGCTCACGATGAAAAAAAAAATTTTGACTTTTAGTTTTATGTATGGAGTACACCCCTAAAAATTTTTTTTTTAGTAATTTTAATTACAAAACTTTGTAGCGGCTAACAAAATACACCTATCCTCAAAATTTTATTCAAATACACCTTATAGTTTTCGAGTAAAATGCCTGTGACATACGGACAGACGGACAGACGGACATGACGAAACTATAAGGGTTCCGTTTTTGCCATTTTGGCTACGGAACCCTAAAAACCCGGCGATTGGCAAGAACTTCAGTTCGATGAGACATTGTAAAAACAATGTGAAGATTGCAAATAATGCCGGTAGAATAAGAGTATAATTGTTCCGTTTTCCTTGTCGAGAAACAACTTTATTCGTGTTTGCCCCATTTGAAGCCATGTAGGTTAATTTAATTCTTATTGTAAAGATCATGTAAGGGTACACAGTATGAAAGATTGCTGTGCTTTAAAAAAAAACGCGTTTATTGAAACGCTGTTCTGACCAAATTAGCAAAAAAAATCCTATTATATAGAAAAAAACCGGCCAAGTGTGTGTCAGACCACGCAAAACGAAGGGTTCCGTGCCTATTAAAAAAGTCGTATCGTCATAGAAATCTTACGGCACTTACGTCCTTTTCTTTGAGGAAGGCAATTTTTCAGCAATATCTCGGAAACCTTTCATCCGATCTTGTTCAAAACAATTTTCGGTGAATGAACTTAATAAGCGCTGTGTCCATGAATTTTTTCATATTTTTAAAATACATGTGCCACACGTGGGCTCACAATGAAAAAAAAAATTTGACTTTTAGTTTTATGTATGGAGTACACCCCTAAAAAAATTTTTTTTAGTAATTTTAATTATAAAACTTTGTAGCGGCTAACAAAATACACCTATCCTCAAAATTTTATTTAAATACACCTTATAGTTTTCGAGTAAAATGCCTGTGACATACGGACAGACGGACAGACGGACAGACGGACATGACGAAACTATAAGGGTTCCGTTTTTGCCATTTTGGCTACGGAACCCTAAAAATACGAGGTTGGGACTTTTTTCCCTTTTTTACCTCATTAATTGACACAATCAAGTTTAAATTATGGTATTTCTCTCATCTAAAATCTTACTTAAGGAATTATCAATGAAACTTCACTTTAAGTCAGGTATTTATCGAAATTGGTCCAAAAAAGCAATTCCCGAAGAGTGTTGCCTCTCGTTTTCTCGTGCGCAAGAATGTTTCTTTTACGGGGACGTGCGGGAAGCATTCATTAATAATTCAGGAAATAGAGATAATTTTCCCGTAACATGCGTCACAAAGACTCAACCCTTTGCCAATTTTCAAATTCTGATGTCACTAGTTTTTCGTGCCAGATGTGTTGTGTATCGCAAGTATTTCTACCTATTGAACATGTGTAAAAAGTGGAACTACCATCAGTACCATCACATAATACATTTATTTCTTTGAGTTCTTACATGTTACATATAACTGCAAAGTAAGACCCAATTGGAGAGAGAGCACTATGCTGGGAGTTTCTCTACGTGATCGCATCAGAAATGAGGCTATCCGCAGCAGTACCAAGGTAAACGATATAGCCCTCCGAATAGCTAAACTTAAGTGGCAGTGGGCGGGGCCACATTGCACGTAGAACCGATGGCCCTTGGGGCGGAAAGGCTCTCGCGTGGCGGCTACGTTCCGGCAGGCGCAGCGTGGGTAGACGCAGGGACAAGGTGGACTGATGAACTGGTAAAGGTCGCGGGAGTCCGCTGGATGCGGGTGGCGCAAGACCGGTCATTGTGGCACTCTTTGGGCCTTTGTCCAGCAGTGGACGTTTTTCTGCTGATATGATGATGATGAGACCTAACTAGCCTACACCAATTTAATTACACACGTAAATTTTATTAATTGAGAAGGCGTGAGTGGGAGCATATACCTATAGTACTGAAATGAATCAAGCATTTGCGTAACCCGTGTTTTCTTTGACATCATAATGCAATGGGAAGTGGTCCTTGGTTTGTTTTCATAGTCTGCGACGATATCCAAACATTGTTCTCTCAGCGCTTGAATAACGTTTCCACTACTTCCTCAAAACTAACGTGTTTGGATATTGAACATGTGTAGAAGTATTTAAATTAAGTTCTTACTTTGTCGCCTCTAGTGTATGTGTATATTACTCGTACATACAAAACCCAGCTATGTTCGTTTTGGGAGTGGTCGAGCTCCCTTCTTATCGGGGCCGGTGTTATCGTCGTTCTTATGGAAACTTCTGACCACTGCCACATCTGTTTCCTGCTATAAGCACACATACACAAGGCTATAATAAATCGTATGCGTCAGTTAAAGTATCAACATTGCTCAGTCTTAGATTATACGTGATACACAACACTCATATAGAGCGAGGGAATGCAATTTAATTATTGTACACTGAATAACTTGTTTTTTTTTTAAAGAACTTGGAGCAGATTATAAACATTCTCTGTATTTTCCCGCACACTATTGGACGTAAATACATATCATAAAACACACACACGTACACGTTAATCATGCTTGTAATATAATGCTGGCGATAGTTCTCAGTGGGAAAACGTGACTAAATCCCTGTAAATTGAATAAGGCGACAGACGGACGAGAGTTTTGGAATATAATTCAGTATGCCATGCCGCCTGCCAGTTGGCACAATCAGCGCTTCGTCGTGTGCTTGCGTGCGATTAGATATTCTCGGTCAACGTGTATATAAACATGGTATTGAATTCGCTTCATTACTTCAAGTATACTATATCTGGTCCATGAGACGAAAATGGCTGAGATTACAGTTTTAAATTAATAGTCCCCAGGTCGACTCTCCATACAAACGTAGTTTGGTTCTCATTAACCGACTTCAAAAAAAGGAGGCGGTTCTCAATTACCTCAGAACTCCGTCATTTATGAACCGATTCGTACAATTTTTGTTTTATTTGAAAGTATGCTTCCGGTTGGTCCCATTGTTATCAACACTTCAGTTGGATGATGAGAACCATGAGGAATTGATGACTTATGGAACCCGTACTTAAAACTGTAAAAGTACGTTACTGATTCTGCCATTGAAATAGCAACTAATGAAGTCCTAAATGTCAAGTGTGCCAAATCGACGGAACTCCTAAAATATTATCGGCCCACATACAGTGATATGGTTTTCGTCTGTAATAATCAACGTATTTACTCTCGGAAAGCAGTCCAGTGTGGTAAAGTGGAAAGAAAATGTGGAAATGTTCATTTGGCTTGGCTGAGTACTAAATTGAAGTCGGTTAAAACTTTGTATTTAAATTAAATAATATTTTATTTTAAAACAGCATACTAGAATAACATGAAACTTCATCTGGGTCTAAAGCTAGTTTATGTTGCTATAGATTTAATAGAAAAACAATTAAGCGATTAGAGACTGTATGAAAAACGTTCTATATCTCATTTTATTTTCCTTTTTGCCCGTCTGCCGAAGGAAAGGAGGGTTATGTTTTTCGAGCGTATGTATGTATGTTTGTCGTATTCTTTGGCACGCCCAGCAGCCTAAACCGTTTGACGGATTTCGACATATGAGGTGTGGGAGTGACATAGGCTATAAACATTTGCAAAAAAGCGGTTGGGTTTTTTGAAAAATCTGTTAATTCCACTTGTTCTAAATGTGAACCAAGCTACGTTTATATGGAGAGTCGAGCGTCTTGGCGACCTTTAAGAGGGCGGCTGTGGAGCAACATCACAGGAAGATTGGATATTGCGAAATAAATATTCATAATTGTTTTTGTAATTCTAGCATTGTGTTTATTATATAAGTAAATATATTTACACATAGAATATTTAGTTGTTATTGTAAGTGTAGTCTTATATTTATTGTTTAGACCATTACTTTACGTGTTTACTGTAGTTAGAGGTATTTTGTTTGTCTATATTTATAATAGTGCCGCCACACTTAGACCGATAGCCGGGCCGGGATGAACGTCCGCAGACATACCGACCTGTGTATTATTATTTTTCAATTAATAATAAACGAAGACATTTATTTATTTATTTATTTAAACTTTATTGCACAAAATACAAAAAAAAATACAAATGGCGAGCTTAATGCCAGATGGCATTCTCTACCAGCTAACCATTGGGCTAAACAGAGACTTATAACAGCAAAGAAAAAAGTATGATAATTTCTGTTACAAATATAATTGAAGAGAAAGAAAAAAAAACGAATGTAGACACTACATATAGACATACATAAATAAAAATATATAAGTTATTAGTTGTACTGTATATATATATACAATAATTTACATTAACCTAATTGATTTAATAGTATGGCGATAGTCTACAATAGGAACCCGAGTCGTAGACAAATGTAGAGATGCGGAGAGTTTCCGGCTCCTATATAGAAAGTGCCAGTGTTTGGCGACGGGTATATAAGCGTACTTATTGTTATTCGATATTATTCGATTATTTTCTCTGGACAATTGTAGCCTAGCCTAGCTACCTGTTGTAAAATAAACAGTTGTATATGCCTTGTATCTATAGAAAATGTACTTAATATGAATGTATCCCTTAAATCTATAGTTCAGAAATGAAACGGAATGATCATATACTAAATGATATCGGATGATATATATGGAAAGTACATTCTCGCAATCTCGCGAGATCTCGTACGAAAATGATATGAAGCTCAGTCTCGTCAAATGTGGACGAGATCTCGCGAGATCGATATTGCATTCCCTACGCCCCGTTTACGCGGATTGAAATACTACTGTTCTAATATAATACTGACAGTATACGGACACGTAGACTAAGGAAATCTGTATGCGTTGTTTGTTTTCAGGTACTTTTACCTAGAAAACACCACATACAGATTTCGCCCCGCTAAATCAGTAAACGGTCTAAATTTAACGATTTAATATGTTGGATCGCAAATATTTAAAGCCGAACCAGCGTTTAACTAAGCAAATAACACAGTTGACTACGTTAAAACATCATTAACTGAGCAAATCAGGATGAAATGATTTAATGTTTAAACAAACAAGTTCCAGTAAACCAATGAGAGGTAAAATGTTGCGCCGTAAATATTCAGAGTTTCACTCATATCATGTGAGTTATTCCGACGTAATAAGTAATAACAACAAAATTTCACTCAGCTAAGAAAAGAAATGAGCACAACCATAATATTAATATTGTAGCAGCAACGAGCACGTACGGGGGACGGACGGCTTAGGAAGCGGCATCGTTAAAATGGTGTCTTCACGTAATTATGATGCGCGAAATGCTTTGAAATGTCAGCAAAAGCAAATCTATATTGATTCCTTAAAGCTTCTGAAGATTTGTTGGGGACCTATATAATGAATTATTTATTAATCTTTTCTACTGCTGATTATACTCACTTTGATTAATAGCTTAATCTTATCTTATTGTCAAATATTTTTACAATATTCATTTGGCCGTTTGGTTAGGTTAGATCAGTATAAGTTTATTTTAATTTTTTCCAAGTAAACCTAACTACAAAAATAGCTAACTTGAAAAATATTTACGCCGTGATTGGATTTTCTTGTTACTTTAAATATAGCGCGCGTTTTGTTATATCGTCGATGTAGGTACGTAGACGAGGAATGGTGGATAAGCTACGATTTGACACGTGAAATATTTCGCTTTGAGGCGAGGCGTCTCATGGCTCGGGTTTATCCAAGGGGAGTTCGAATTTTCATTGCGTCAGATTTCCTCAAGAGTTTCCCGTTAGAATCAATTGCATTGTACGACGTAAATAAGTGAATATAACTGCTAATATAAGACGCTGACAGAAACGATCAAGTCATTAAGCAGCTGAGGAAAATAGAGCAGTTATAGATGTAGTCAGCGTTAAAAGACCGGCGACTAGTTTTTTATTTTTATGTATTGGGACATGTGGTTTGACGAGGAAAGCCACAGGCGCCGCCAGGCCACATGACCTGGCGGCGAGGTCGCGGGCGCGGCGCGGGCGCGGGGCGTGCGCGGCGCGACAGCGCGCCGGTGACGTAAAGCCATCACTTATATACCACGATACATGTATGAAGTACATTCACTTTACACGTGACTCAGATTCTTTTATATTTTATCAACGGTAGACTTGTTGGTTCTCCCGATGGAATGTATTACCGCTGGACAGATAACTCCTTGTTTCCGGCGGATTGATGAGCTAGCGAGTGACACAGACTTATAACATATGTGTACCTAGATACTATCTGAATGGCGATGGCGAAAACAGTCAGCAGCAGAATTTACTATGCAAAAGAAGTGCTCAAAATGGTATGAAAACGATTATTTTATCAAATAGGGGTTGAGATAGGATTCACTTCGAGAATTGACCACACCGAAGTTAAAATAAGCGGTGACATATGAGGCTAGCCACATACAAAGCAGAATTTATCCGCAACGGAAAGTAACGTAACATCTATCCGTGGTAGGGCCATAGATTTAGGATGATTGCTATGCGGCGGAATCACGCAATGGAATTCTGCTACGGAATTCCGCCTGCATGTGGCCGGCCTAGATTTGTCGCCGCGTACACGCATCGCCAAGCTAGCTCCGGTCTCATTGGTATTTTATTCGCGTGTTAATTTAGTGGTTATTACTATATTGTGACCGTGCTATAAAATACACACCACAAAACAATGCACGTTAATTACCGCCGATTGTAACGCACCGACCTAGCCACATTTATATATAAGTAGGTTATGTATGAACATGTGCTGAAAAGAGGCGTTTTCCACGTTGTAAATTATATGTTAAGTGGTTAAATTGTAAATGGCATTTGATTGAAACGGACCGTCTTGTTATCCTGAAATATCGACTCTAATTGACCAATCAATACATTTGAACTTTGAACCTTGTGAGACTTTAAATGGAGCTACGAATTTTTACAGATACCTTTCGGTTTACATTTAGTCCGTAGTAGCAATTGGCATTAGAAGTAATAATTATGTGAGTGTGTGTGAACCACCAGCACCAGCCCCACACCGCGTAAGAATTACACGTCACAGATATGAAATACTAAAAGTTATGTTTATGTACTATCTAAAACCATCCCTGAGAATAAGGAAGGAGGATCATCCAAATGATTTCAGTAGTTTTCTAGTTTGCTGTGAATAAAGCAACACTCGCGACCCTGCGCTGGACTTCGCCTTATAGTGACGTAGTGATTTCATTTATGAATAAGTAATCAAAACTAATAATTGAGATTCATTTCTAGACGTGCATAAGCCATAGAATATTTGTTATTTGAAGAGAACGCCTCAATACAAATGAACTAACTTATGTTTTATGCGCAAAATTAATACAAGCAATTTTCTTCAATATTTCAGTTCAGTATTATATCGTAAGGATTCGCTTTCCATTTCACTGTGCACCTACCTAGGAATATTCATTCTTGAGCATGAAATTTATTAGTGGCTTTCATTGTTATTGCACCATGAGATAGCAATAATTTATGTGTCACAGTGATAAGCTTGCCAAATAACGTCACATATTTACATGGTACCAATTTACCATCGTAATCAGCACTTATATGGTAGTTTAAGTCATTACCTAGCACATGGGTCACATGTGGGCGTATGTGGTCTATGGGTCATGGGTGGACAATCATCTGGCAAAGATGCTGTGGCCAATGATGAGCACATGGGTAAGTTGTCTTACTGCTTTCAACCCTAGTGTCTAATTAATCGAATTTTATAAGTCCCAACTTGCAAAACTCCATTCACCGTCTTATTTACAGAAGGGAATAAAAACATATATTAGATATAAATAGCTTTCTACACTTTATGTGTATAAATAAATAAATAAATATTAGGGAACACAAATCGAACTAGGCCTATAGTAAGCTCAATAAGGCTTGTGTTACAGGTACTTGACGACGATATATATGTATAATAGATATAAATACTTAAATACATAGAAAACATCCAAGACTCGGAAACAAATATTCATGCTCATCACACTAATATTTGCCCTTACCGGGATTCGAACCCAGGACCTTCAGCTTCGTAGGCAGCGTCACTACCCACTAGGCTAACCGGTCGTCATACTAGGCTAACCGGTCGTCAAAATATAATCCTCAAAATTTCATAGACACAGGGTCGCTTGGGGTGCTCTGGAAGTCTGGAGCTCTAACGCCCGCGAGACGAGAGGGGAATTGTGGGTGGATATTCTTATAACGGAAAGGAAACGTTGTTTTTAAACGCTTATGCTGATTCCGATAAAGCGATAAGTACCAGCAGCATTAGATGGTTCACAGTATTCCATGCAGAATCCGTACCAGCCGGCGCTCGGTCACGGAGTTCGTACAATAACGGAGCGGCGAAGTATGAGGATTTACTGTCATTCGGCACAAATGGAAAATCGTGGTCGGCAAGAAATGACCATTTTGAAATTGGACCAAAACTTATATTTATCATCAAAAGTGAAGTAAAAATGCAATTGTGTCTATACTTTTTTATGACCAATTTTTTTCTTGTTCAAAATGAATCTAGGCTAAATGGAATTTGGCCAGAATGAAATAGGTTCATATTTGTGGTCATATGAGCCCATACGTGCAGTGTGTATGTTGCCTAATTTAAGTTAGTGTCAAATTTTAATATGAAAATCGTCAATTTTGTACAAAATTCATATATACCACGTATTTCCGATTCGTCAAATTAGGTACGTTACTTGTAATTCCATATGGACGTATTTTTTTCAAGTATGTCAATTTTACTTTTAGGGCGTAATTAAATTTTCCGTGTCGAGGATTTTCAAATTGACATTATTCAGATTCGACAAATAATTTCGAGTTGTCAATTTTCCATTTTGTGCTGAATGACAGTAAATCAAGTTGAATTTAAGTTCAATTTTATAAGTGTTTTATATAAGTACCTACTACGCTTTTTAAAGTGAATAGTCAATAACACTGTCTAGTAAAAAAGGCTCTAACTTAAACAACAGAAACATTGGAGAAACGGGTAAACATGGGACCTGCGTAGGTAGGTAGTGTCTTGAGCCATCATATTTAGGTACCTACTAGTAAGCCTCGTGTTGCCAGTGATGACGAGTGATACTATGGGCCTCATAAGAAGGCTTAAAGTCACCCAAAGGGCAATGGAGAGCGCTATGCTGGGAGTATCTCTGCTTGATCGCGTCAGAAATGAGGCTATCCGCAGCAGAACCAAGGTAACCGATATAGCCCTCCGAATCGCTAAACTTAAGTGGCAGTGGGCGGGGCACATTGCACGTAGAACCGATGGCCGTTGAGGCGGAAAGGTTCTTGAGTGGCGACCACGTACCGGAAGGCGCAACGTGGGTAGGCCCTGATGACCTGGTAAATAAAGGTCGCTGGAGTCCGCTGGATGCGGGTGGCACTCTTTGGGGGAGGCCTAATGTCCAGCAGTGGACGTCTTTCGGCTGATATGATGATGAAGCCTCGAGACCTTAATTCATGGCACAAAGATTCAAAAGAGCTCAGTGTTGCCAGCATCATTTCAAATAGGTACCACACTTTGTGTCAAGGGACCACACGAGCTGTTACGAGCTTCCCTGACAGAAAGTTATCTTGAATTAGGAAAACTGCCCGCAGCGCGCTTAACGCAGTCACGAGACTGCTGGTATGCTATTCAAAACCGTATTTACCTCCCCATCCTCCCTAGTATATCTTGGCCCTACGTTCGTAAGAATACGCACAATCGGTGATTAGACATACATTGGTTCCCCTCAAGCGAGTTGTCAGTAGCATTGTGAATAGTAGTCCTGTCCTGGCTATAAATACGCATTCGGACGCACGTGCTACGCGCACCGGACTTCTCTGCTGTCGGCCTCTACTTTTTGCTACCTACTAGACATGTCATGCTACTTTTACCACTCACTTTATGGCGGGGTTTAACCCAAGCGAACGTATACGGTCGACGCCAAAGATAAGTTTACACTTTAGAATCTTATATAAAGGAAAACAGTTGATACATGTTTTTGACGTTGACTGTATTCCGGGCATGATCTGTCAAGATTTTCTCGAGAAAAATTACTCTTTAGTTCCTATCTGTATGGCTTAAGAACGCATAACTACTAAATTAATAATTTATGGCAACTGCAGCGATGATGCTTTTCGTGTGCAAGCATGAGTCACATTAGAAAAGAAAACCAAAATTGTATTTGATAGAATTGAATATTTGAGGAGCGCCGTCAATCCTTATTTAAGAATGATACTTATGTCGTAGGTATTATATTAATTATACACACAGCTTGATTTTCTGATCCCATACATTGACTTACAATTGTTACAATACTGTTATATTGTTCTGTGTTACAGTCTAGTCGGTGATCTCATTCCAATGACGATGAAACTACATATATGTTTATCAGCTCACTATGATTAGTGAGTGCCATATCACCATTTTCGAACCAATGTAAGGATGCCACCTGTGGATGCCACGGTGTCTCGATATCAAGATCGTAATATAGTAAGAAAGTAATGCGTATTGCGATAGCTTTAGTTCCTTTTATGTGCCGTAAATTCCAATTGGATTCAATGATAATGAAACATTGTGTTGAGTAAATGCATTATCTCCCTACTTGCTTTCAAGTTCATGTGCACCAGCATTAATATATCTGCCATAACAAAGTCGGCAAAAATATCTGTCAAGACTTAACGGCCCTAGTCGTGTCAGATATTTATGCGCGCCTTATTGAGGCAGATATTAATGCTGGCGACTGTATCTACTTGGAACTTTATGTACAATAAATAAGCAAACATTACGCGGTGCTGTAATTTAAAACTAATTTCATGTTATTCCGTTTTTTACGGTGCATGACAAAAACGATTATTTTACCTACGCTTCTATAAAAACTAATCTAGTGTATTGACGGAATTCTCCTTTGGTCAGTAACCAACAGATATTGTTAACTACCAGTAGTTTTAAGGATTTTTCTTAAAGTTGGATCCTGGTTAGTCGATTTTTGCACACAATAAAACGGACATGCTGCCATGATGATTCGCACGATATTTAGCCGGCCATGGATCCGGTTTATCCTCGGTGGCCGGTTGTTATTCTCATTGTTATTGTCAATCCGAGCATGAGGCTCTGAGAACAATTGCTCTTGCTTCCACCAAATAAATTAGCTTCCAATGACATCTATTAATTACAACTATGGACTAGAGTCTAGTGTTTTTCAATCTTTTTCGAGCCGCAACCCACTTCCGTTAGTACAGAAAAAATATTTCGCGACCCCCCACTCTACGCTGTTCAAAATACTTACAGCACCGCGACTCCCTTTAAAAGGCTTCGCGACCCTCTTTAAAAGGCTTCGCAATCCCCCTGAGGGTCGCGACCCACACTTTGAAAAGTACTGGAGTAGACGATCAGTAGTCTATGCAGCTACTATATAACATTAACGATATTGGAAAATATCTTTGTTTAATGTGCAAATGTAATTTCTGTGCTTGTGCGGTAGTAATACCTATCTTATTTGACTTTTTAGCAGTTTTAATTTCCAAACACGTGTCCTTATTTAATATGTCGACGTTGTTACTGCGCCGTTGTTGTGGACGGCTAGTCAATTCGACAATTAAACGAAGGTTGTATAATTTGCATCCAACGACATAAATAACAGCACGTCAGACAGATCTGATTCACAGAACTTTAAATAATGTTTAGTCATAAAATGTAATATGCTAGGTACAACCGTTTTGATAGAGAACAAAAAACTTAGCGGTGTGTTAGCTTGATTAGTGAATACAAGAAACCGACAAACAAAAAAAAATCTTAAGTACCTAATTGTCTCAAAATAAAGCAAAGACAACATCTCAACCTTGCTTTTTTTCTTTTTGGTGTAGTTAAGTTATGCAAACCATCCTTACTTCTGACTGAAATAACTTCTCGACACCAACGGCAACGTTCTGCGGCAAATTTTAAACTACTTATGGTCCCAAACTAGAAATGTGCAGCATTCCGTGGCAGCTTTCGGTTTCAGGCTACAAAATGCTGGAATGATCTGCCTCCCCCGATTAGGAATTGTGGTTCCAAGCACAGCCTCCAGCATCAATTACGTTGTTTGTGATATGTATTGTTTACTGTCATTTATTTACTTATTTTTTACAGTTTATTTTGTTTTAGATTCTATATATGTATATTATTACAATTACACTACTAAATTCACTGTTCTTTCCGTTTTCGACCTTTACCGACATAAAAATATTTATTATCCTATTCACCCGCGTAACTTCACCTTATATAGGTATAAGGTGATATACCTTCTTTTTGTGTTTTCTATTTGTCTGGTTACCTATTTATTGCAAAATATCACTCTGTAAGGCTAAGACAGAATAACAGCGTTGCAAATCTTTGTTTGTTTTTCATGTTTATATTTACGAAGTCTTAACTTTTTTGTTCTGTAATGGGTGCTTTATTTGAAACAACATTTTTATATTCTAATTCAAGTTACTGCCACTTAAGAATGTCGTCTAGACTTTCATTTATTTAGTAATTTTATACGTTTTTAAAACGAACTTTTTAATTAATAAATTTTCTACGTTTTTAGTTTTGTTATTTAAATACTAAATCTTTGTTGAAGATTCTCCTTTACAGTTGAATAATTATTTCACGACATCAAATATTTGTTTTGAAATCTGTTATATGTAGTCACCTAATACCGAACAAAACATTAATTAAAGATTTCAAGTCCGCGATTGTGATGCTGATAGTGCACCAATCAACATTCCAAAATCACAACTTTTTTGGTCAGTCTAGACGCCACCGGCAGTGACTGGGAAAAAATTGGCAGCTAGATGAAAGAGTAGTCCTTGTGCTGCTTCTCGAACACAGAAATACACCGGCCGCTCATTCGCCCGATAATCGGCGGGCATAAAAAACTAACAGCTCTCGTGTATTTCCTATACAATTCGATAAGACCTTATCGGACGCATTAAGAGTGCCCGTGTGCCCGTGTCATATGGCATTACGCCAACCAATGATTAAGTTGAATCCGTTTATCTCCCTCTGCATCGCTGCCGCACTGCATTCGGCTCGAGGCTGCGCTAATAAAGAGAGTTTATCTCCACGATTGCTGGTTAACCTCAGCCGGCGAATTTATTTGAAAATGCCGGCAGTTGCGGTCGGGACCTAGTTTCTGAATAAACTACAACATGAAAAGTAGATTGAAAGGCATTCAAGTTATACGGTTCAGTACTGCACTCAAATAAACTCTGATGTATTTTCTCACAATTTGCCGATAGTTAACTGGTCGTGACGTCAACTAGTTTTATCAACAATTGAACGGGAGGCTAGTGGCTAATGAGTTGGTACTGGTAATAGGACACTCTAGTATTTCAATACTATATAGTGCACGTAAGCAAGGCAGGCTCATAAACGCTCAGTTACTTCATAGGTTCATGCTAAAATAAATAAAAAGAAGGGGGTTGTGTCGGAGATACAACCGTTAATTAAGTTTAAGTGGATACTTCTTTGTTGGCTATGGAACCCTTGTACACGTAAAATATATATCTGAATTAATTCACTAAAATCTGTAAAGTACAGATAAATCGGTATATACGAGTATGGCAACATTGACTGACGTAGCTCATTTGACTCGCGATACATTGAAAATGGCGGATATTTCAGCATTATTTTCATGTCCGCCACATAAACTAAATAACAATTCAATTCAATTCAAATATTTATTAATAAAACATAAAATTTTACATGTCCATGTCCATTGCTTATAGGTATACTTAACTTAACATTTTGTGATTAACAACTAATGGCAAATAAAGAAGGATTAAAACATGTAACAAACAATTATTTGAAATCAGATGAGGCTTCTCTACAAAAAGTTATTACGTGATACATTTTGAACTGTACAAGAACGCGAGCAAATAAGTATCCACTTCAAAAAGAGAGTGTAAGGAAAATAAGGGAAGTAATCTTCGCTAAGTCCACTGTTCTAATAAAGTCAGTTCCGCAAACTTTACCGCCTATCTAAAGTAATTAGAAAACAATTTCAACTAGAGCAATTCTACGAACGATTTGTTGAAGTAGAACGAGTCATTGCAGCGGCATTGTTTATAAACAGCAGTCGTCAGATCTTCTACGGGAGTGCTCTCTCTTGGCCACTCGAGCGCGCGAATCGCACGAAATCGCGACATCGAGAACTGCCAAGCTATTGTCATTGACATACGCTCTTACGGGCCTTATAGGTGTCCATTAGGCTGGAATCGAACGGCTCCGGCAAATGTAAATTACCTAGAACAGCTACGTGATCGTTATTTCAAGGATTTACGTGCAATGTTACTTAAAAAAACTCTGTTTGAATAGTACTTTGGATATCTACCTACCTATTGTCACGCTATCAAACTATATTTGTAATTTAACAGTCGTCAGGCCGAATCGTATTTTAAATAGTTGAGTTAATAATCAGACTTTATAATCCGCCAGGGAAATAACGAGCTCTTCAAATATGCGCGTTGATGATGAACGTTTTTTAACTGCAGCGGCACTGGCGTGGAGAATTTACATACATTTCTGATAAAAAATCGTTATAAAGTAGATTATAACTGAAAGCGAGTACTTTTTTACTATGTTCTTTAGTGTATTTAACGTGGAATCTCATCGACTTAACTGATTGAACTTTAGCATTCAACCACCATTACGCACCCTTCGAAATATAAATTCTTAAAAAAAAATTGTCCGTAAAATCGTTGGTCCAACGGGCGGGTCCTTTTGTACAGTTTATACCTGGTCTTAAAATTGTTCTAGGAATCGCTGCTCCAATGGGATTTACTTCGAGGAAGAATAACAGTTGGAAATGTTGGAATAACCCTCGGCCTAAATGATAACGCGCGATAACGGAACGCCGCGAGACATTATTGATTGATGACGATTATTCAACGCAACATTTTAAAGCAATTAATCGACTGATTTCATTCTATTTTTACTCTTGGACTCATTAATTGAGTTTCTACACGTACCACGTACCTACGTAAGCACGACACAAATAAAATTAGTGTTGCAATCGATATTGGCGGGCTTTATCATCTTTATCATACTATTCGGAAATGGCTTCGCTGACATAATATATATGATAATTATCAGCAATTTCCGAAAATAAGCTGATAATAATTATGTTATGACTAGTTTTAGATCAATTAGCGTATTTAGAAATACACCGACGGTATTTTCCCGTTAAAAAGTGGAAAGCTGTCAATAGTTTAGAACATTTCCATGCAACGGCTGCAACTGGTTCTCGGTGGCTATTTACGGTTTTCACGATGTCGATGAATTTATGCTTAGCAAAATGTGAACAAGATTTACCCGCTATTAGTTCATTATAATTTGATTTAATTAAGGTATTTAGTCATAATTGGAAAGCTTTCGAGACTAGACGAGATGAACATATTTAGGAACCTATTTCCAGCATCACCAATATCACTATTACCAGCGGGAGTTGTTTAACTTAACTGCGTGTATTTTGAAGAGTGCTCCCTAGAACATCATACTAATCTATTGTCTACTGACTTGCTGATGCTGAGAGGGTTTCACAGAAAGACAATGATTTATCTTTTGGCTATAGAATTGCCAAACACCTCAAGGGCTTCCATTCTAATAATGTAGAGATTGTTTAACACTGTTGCAGAGTCCTGCGATCTTGTTATCTTGACAAGGAAGAACAGAAATCTTCAGGGAAAGTAAGTATGTTCCATCATACACTTTGTGATACTAATACAACTCCTATCTTGCTTGTTTCGCTGCATAGCATTTTGCTCTATCTTGGTTATGTTTACCTAATCATTCTTTGTATCAGTTCAGTTACGAATGCTGTTTATGTAGTGCAATTAAGTGTTTGAAGAACCTAACCTCGTACCTATTGTGTGTGCTGAGGAATTATTTTCTTAACTCCTTTTATCCTTTATTGTCCACAACTGGTATATTTTCTTGTTCGTCATTTAGGATTTTAGTTTATGCGCAGTAATGCAAGCCTTCGGAAGGTGTGTCAGACCGTTTCCTTTTCGATTTAAATTTAAAAAAATAGGTACATTTGTAGCCAGTGCCTTGTAAGTACCTTGTTAGGTAGTACCGTTAAAGGAGCGCAAATCTTTTTGCGTATAGGAAAGCCATTTTACAAGAACACAAAGTTACTTATTGTAACAGTTGTTGACACATTTTTATATACTATTACCATATTTTAGTTAGAAGTGTCAAAAATATTCCGTCGCAGCAAAGATTTTCTCAATAATCTTTGGTCGCAGCGACTTGAGTGATAACCTACAATAACCTCATTTTACCGAAAACGATTATACCTCATTATGTTACTTTGATGAACAATTATAGGTTATACTTAATAAAAGTGATAGGTTTATTGAAATACGACATGTATGTTATACAACCCAAGCTCTAAATATTATCGTATTGTGTTTGTTTCCTAGGTAGCGGTTGACGTTTCGTTGGTCACGGAGTATTTTCACGAATTCATTGAGGTTATGGGACGTTGGAACATGTGTGCATATGAATATAAGCATGTAAGCATATACATGATAAGCAAGCAATTCACTAATGATACGGAACGATGTAACTAAGTATTGAAACATGGACTGAGCCCGCAACACGGCTCACAAGCGTGGCGTGGCGAAAACACGATAGGTTATGTTTAAACAATTGACTTACCACATAGTGCTGTTGCATATTCCTTCCAATGTGAACGAGTTTTGGCTGTCATTGCGAATCTGTTACTATAATTTTCTTGACTTAATTTCTTACTGGACGTTTTGGAATGAGATTATCTTGAGCACTGATTATTTATAAATATATAGAAAATACTAATCATTTGCATCCATTTTAAGGTTTTAAATATATAATAATATTAACAGAAACTAGCTAAATATCACAATGTTATATATTTCGAACTAAAAATTAAATTGGGTTTGAAAGAAAAACGTTATAACTTATTAGGCTTCATTTTGGATGTTTTATGGGTTGGCTTGCTGGCTCATAGTGCGACGAGAGGACGTGTCGTGATAACGCGACGGCGGCGGGTAAGCGACTGAACGTGAACGAGTCGAACGAACGTATCGCGGCGCGGCGTGTACAACGGAATGAGTTAAATCGGCGCTAGCGCACGTTTTTGCTCTCTGTTTATCGCTCGGCGCGGCGATGGCACGTGGAGTAGCTCTTGTTGAGATAACGAGAAGGTCGATATCAGCTCGCGGCGCGGCGCGAGCGGCTCCCGCGCACGTTGCTCGCTGGTGGAACGACCGTGCCTCCGAATGTTTGTAGAGACACTTAGTATTTTTAGACTTTAGTCCAAAAATAATACTAACAATGGTTTGAACTGTACTGCACGATCTTCATTGGCACACTCATACAATAATTAAGCAACGGGAATGCCCTAAAAACGGGGACAGCGGCGAGAGACAGCGGAGAGATTATGTTGCATAAGAAGCTGTTGATATTATAATAATCCTTTTAAGGGCTTATGTAAAAAAAGTTAAATAATCCCACTTAGAACTTAGAACGCGTATTTTACTTTCACGAAACCTTCGCAAACCGCAATTTAGCGTTTAGCGTAACCTACGTCAAGTTCACAGAGAAATGCTTTACAAGTTATCTGTTGGGATAAGTAACCCTAATTTCATGTCAGATGGTGCTGCGAACACCTATTCACGGAATGACAGATCTTACTAATAATATATTGTCAAATAGTTTTGTTGTTGTGTCTGTGGTTCGTAGCAATAAACATCAAATTTTATCTTAATACGTGATTTTATTCAAATCATAAAAAGTACGAGAACAAAGTGGTCCTTCAAGCCGGATTATCGAGAAGAGGAGAAAACAACCGGCCAAGTGCGAGTCAGACTCGCGCACCGAGGATTCCGTGTTTAAAATTAAAAAAAAAAAAGTGATGTAACTAAAAATTTAAGGTTTTCGGAATTTTTCCTTTATATGTGCTATAAAACTTATTAACGACCTTATTATACAGCTATCATGTCCATGTCTTTTATACGCGGACGATCTCAAGATCTACTCAAAGGTCGGGAAAGTCGAGGACTGTGTCATGCTACAACAGAATCTCAATACGGTTTCTGATTGGTGTAATATAAATCGTATGTCATTAAACATAAATAAATGCGTTATAATTTAATTCACAAACTCAAAAAACAAAATTAATTTTAACTACACGCTGAACAATATATCTTTGAGTCGCCAGCAAGTAATCCACGACCTCGGCATCCTTTTTGATGATAAATTAAACTTCCATTCCCATTATGACTATATACTTGGTGACCAAATGCAACAAACTACTTGGCTTTATTTCCCGATCTACAAAAAAATTCAAAAAGAGTACTCAAACTTTGAAAATTTTATACTGCTCCTTAGTTAGAAGCACCATTGAGTATGGTTCAGTTATTTGGTCACCTTTCTACAACATTCACATTGATCGCCTGGAAAGAGTACAAAAGCGGTTTTTGGACGTCGTCTGCTATAGACTTCAGCTGGGTCGTCAGTTCAGACCCTATTCGATTAGGCTTCAATTTTTAACATGCTGCGTCTATCTTCGCGTAGACAATGCAGCGAATTATTAATTCTCTACAAAATAATCCACTCATACATCGACTGCCCCTCCCTTCTCTCACTGATTTATTTCATTACTCGTTTTAAACAACGTAAGCCCTCGCGCAGCATTTTCTAGTTGCAAGTATATAAAAATAACACGTCTTATTATAATCCCATAACAAGAATGTGTCGATTATATAATGACACAGTTGCGATGCATTCTTCTCTGGATATATTTACTGATAATATGGCTAAATTTAAGAACAGCATCAGAAAAATATTTTACGATACTCAATAATCTCATATAATATATTAATCAAATTGTTTCACTGTCACCCCATCATATTAAATATTTAAGTAGTTTAACAAACACCGACTAAAATTATACGGCCATCCTCTAAAAATAAATTTTATCTAAAAGAACTCTTTCTGTGTACACATATTTTGAGTTAAAGTCCAGATCCGAACATTATTGCAAAAATTGTATCATTTCATAGACTTTAACTTGTTTTGTGAGCCTAATTAAATAAATAAATAAATAAAACATTGCTTCATGCCAAATTTCAAGATTCTAGATCGACTGGAAGTACCTACCCTTTAGGTTTTGATTCTCTTCCGAGTAGTTGCGAATTTGAAAATATGCGGCTTAAATTGCTGTTGCCATACTCCGGTTACAACGACGACACCGTACTCAGACAGCCGCTGGAACAGGGCACGGAGATGTTGGGCATGCTCCTCAGTGCTGCTGGATAATACAAAGATATCGTCAATGTATCAGATGTGTATGTATGTGACAGAAGTCGAGTCCCCTCACATGAAGGGAAACTCAAAAAGTCCAAAGGGAGTCGTAATCACATATTTACAAATGTTGGCCTTATGGAATGGTATCAACTGGTAAGCTTTAACAATTGTATTGCACTAAACATCGTTGAGCCAGCTAGATTGTGTGCAAAGTTACTTATGTGCCGCACTGGGTAGCGATCTGGAACTGTTCTGGAATTTAGTATACGGACGCCATCCATGCTCACCTTTTTGTGCCATGTATAGAGGTGACGAGGCCTAGGGACTGCTTGAAGGACGTGCAGTTCCACAACTCAACATTTCCTCAAATTCTTTCTTTGCTGCCAGGAGTTTCTGTGGTGCAGGTCTTCGGGGGCGACACGAAACAGGTGGACCATTAGTGGTAATGATGTGATTCACGGTGGAATGTTTCACTGTCCGTGGCAATCCAGGTGGTCGCAAAATGTCCGGAAATTCCAGGAGAATCTTGGCAAATGGGGACTCAGCAACAATTGTCTTGCTTGACGCTAGCTTGGTTAATTGTAGCTGGAGCAGAGACCTTGGTGCTGCCATTTAGTAGCAGCTGGTTGCGGCAATCGGGCATCAGATGGTGTTCTGCCAACAAGTCTGAGCCCTGAGCCGTTGATGGGCGCATTCACGTCTGCAATTACAAAATTCCATTCAAAATCTCGACCTAATCCTAAATCTAGCCGTAAGGAAAGAGTGTCATAAGTTTTGATTGCACTCCCATGCACGAACATCAAACGTCGTGGGGTTGTGTCTCCCATTCAGCAGGTCGCGTGGAAAACAGCTGACATCCGAACCAGTATCAATAAATTTTTTTTATAAACGGCGGCCGAGCAATCAGATGCCGCCTCTACTGATTGTTTGGAATGTTTCCCTCTTGGCTGGGTTTCCATGAACAGGGAGGTATGCATTTTGAAGGTCTCTTGCCATAAAATTTATGGCACCAGCACCCACGTCCTCCAGAATTATGTAGCGAGACTGTGTATTACACTGAAAAAGGGCTGATGACCTAGGCAACTAAGAGTTTCTGGAGCTGAGCGCTTCGGCTCTCTCTCTCTCTCATTTCATGAGAGTATTCGATTACCTAAATAGAATAAACTGCAAGGTTAATTAAAGTACGATTTGTCCGAAATGAACTAGAAGAATGAATAAGTCAGTTACTATTTATAAAATGACTGCATAGATACTTAATGAATATGATTAAGTGATAAGCAATAAGTGGACCATTGTTACATAATCACCAAAATCTAGTAACAGATTAAGTAATAGGAAGTAGGAGTCAAGCCTGTGGCTAACAAGAGGGGCACTGAGACTTGATCCCGTTTTTAATTGGAATTTTTTGAGCAATTTGTCCTTCAAGAAACATGGAAACAACATTTACTTATTACGTTGACAGCAATTCTCCTAATAAATTGCGCAACTTTTTACAGTGCAAATAGTGATTCACATATTTTCTCTGCGTAAATACCTACACCTTGTTTTTTATATGTATAATCAACTGAAATAGTTGCGTTTCTACACGACATAAAAAGGTCAAATACGGCTTTTTCTGAACCAAAGATTTCCTTTTGCAGGATTAATCTTTGGGTTTTTAAGACGTGTGGCCACGCAGATTTTTCATGCAGGTGGTGGGTTTCCGCCCGGGCGATGTATGAGGTTAATAACTGTTTAAGTTTAGGTACTAAGTCAAGTTTGGTATCATTTTTAACTAAATCAAGGATATACAAATCTATTCTGGAATAAAAATTGCATCAAAATCAAAATTGTAAAAACACAAGATATTTTAAAAAGAGAAAACAAATATTGTCACTTAATTTTTTTTTAAGCTATAGTGAATATTTTAAGAATAAAATTATATTCAAAGAGTAACATTCCCCTATTTGACATATAAAAAATTCGGCAGCATTGTTTTATAACAAGTGTGTTTAAATAGTATTTTATGCAACAGTTGTATAAGAGAGGTCAAAAAAGGCGAGTGGCGTGGGTTACAATGTGAGCCGAAGGCGAACATTGTAAAGAAAGACGCCACGAGCGTTTTTTGACTTAGTTATACAACGTTGCATACAATACTTTTTCTACGACTAGCTACTATGGAATAAAATGCAAAATTAAACAAAGAATAATTTTTTCTTAAACTTTGTCGTATAGGTGCCGAGATTTAGTAGGCAACAAATTTTCGGTCACTGCTTGTGGGCTGCCGGTGTATTTCTTCTGGTGTAGAAGCAATATTTTCATCGTCATCCATTTTTATTACTTTTGAGAAACACCAACTATTTTGTAGCAAACACAACAGCCGCAAACTCAAACAACAATTTATAAAATAACCGGGAATTCGGGAAACATGAAAATGAGACAAATGGGTGTCTATGGTTAACTTTGTTTTTAATTGATGTCAACTTGCCAGTACTGCCATATTAAGAATAAAGGTATTTCCTAAGTCAGCAGCAATGCCTTTAGTTCAAAAATTTCTAAAAAGTAAAAACATTCAGTGGTTTGTTAAGTTGGTAGTACCTAATGTATAGGTTTAGAAGCGTATGGCTGCTAAGCGTATCGTTTTGGCGACATAACAGCACGGTTGTGCCGTACTGTTATGGGGAATAGAGTATAGACTTTTCTGCAAACTTATTTTGTATGTCTTTATATTAGTGTTCGTGACTATGTAAATGACAGATAAAAGTACAGGAGTAGAAAAAAAATTAAAACGGCGTGCTAGCGTACCTAATATAACACTAGGCGCGGACGAGCAACTTGTGTCCGTATCCGCCTTTATTCTAAAGGCAAAACTTTGACGCGGAAGGTGTGGGTGGGAGCAATGTCTTGAGATTACATCAGCTTTTCGGGCACTGTCTCATCTACTGGTAGAACTGACAGAAGACATAATTACCAGCTTGGAAAAATATGTCAGTAAGCTGTACTGTTGGCGAAACAGACATCGCGTCAGTGAATGCAGTTCGCAAGTATTTGTTTACGAAAAACAAATCACTTCAAAATATAGAAGAGACGCTCTGAGGATGCATCCGCTAAGGGCAGCCTGTCAAGCCTCAAAAATTTACATCAAAAATCTTGGCGGGTCCACTTCTAAAATCCACCCTTGGGTCCTAAGACCAATCCTGCCAAAGTAAATATTTGGTTCACAAAACGGCGTATTTCATCTGCTACAACTGCCACTAAAAAGACATGGAGATTTATAAACAGAATGGGCGTTGGTTTCGTTTATCAGTCTTGATTGGCCGGTCGACAGCGAACTGTATATCTACGGATGATTTTAGATGTAGATATAAATAATAAAAAAATTACGTCGACGCAGGTTTTATTGTGTATTTGACGGCTCTTCCTTACTACATAGCTAATGCTCGTTGAAAAGTCTTCTAAATACAACTTTACTTTAGTGTTATTTATCCTTGCATGAATTTAATGTCCATATTGTAAGTTTAGGTATAAGTCTGTTGTCTTATTGAAATCCGTTCCAATACAATCAGCTATATCTAGAAATTGTTGTGCCCTTGCAGGGCGTCACCTTATTAATGTACCTACATCTATCTTTTGTAATGTTATATGCAATAAATAAATAAAAATAAACATTGACAATTATTTATGATAATTCTTGTCGCAAGTAAGAGTCAAGTACATTATATGTGGACAGGAATTAAAATTTCTTAACTCATCAGTTTAGCGTTAGTAAACATTTCAACTATGAAATATCTATTCGAACTCTTCATTAGACACATAAATAATACATTAAGGGCCTTTCTTGAGTTTTTTACCTATGGTATTTCAGATATTCCAAATCCAAATTGTTAAGTAAGTCTGTAGAATGTGTGGCGAGGTGGACGAGACTATGGAACACTTACTGTGTGAATGTCATGCCCTTGCCATACAAAGAATGAATTACTTTGGTAGCGGCTATCCGCAACCAAAGGAATTCAAGGTACTTCCGCTGAGCTGCATCATCTGGTTTGTGGAAATGATGGAGCGAGCTTGGAAGTGGGCATAAAGGAGAGAGCAAATGCACAAAAAATACCACTGGGTCGAAGTGCATACGAAAGGGCCCTCATCTATATAAGATAAGATAAAACAAATAAAAAATAATAAAAAATTAGGAAAGTACAGAATACAGCTTGTAAAATATATAAAATATGTAGGTAAATAAAGGAATAATTTCATACCTGCATTATTTAATTCGAGACCTGAACAAACATATTCAGTAGATTTCACGTGAATGCGCAATACATATGTAGGAAAATGCTTGTCTTTGATCATTGTACATGAAATAACTTTTAGAAAAGACATTTTATCTACAAAACTCAGTCTCAGTCAGCCTGTTCCATTTCCTGTTCCATGTGTGCTTGCCGGTCTAGCATCAATTTCATAGATGCTAACAAAGCCGCAAAGTCAGCTCGCCCTGATGCTGCGCTAGCTCCTCGAATCGCTAGTGCTTCCTTAGCAACTTGACTAGAAGTCGGCGCAGCTGCCTGCCTGACCACGCCTCGTGATTCCCTTTCTATCGTCGCGTTCCCTTATTGCTGGCATATCTCTCTATCTCACTTTTTACACCAAATGTTACGAGCGTGGGGGATAGAGTAAATACACCTTTTTAACACGACAGTAGATTTATTACGTGACTTACACGGGGCAAACTCCACTGAGTCCACGCGTACTAACACTGGCTCAATTAACACACGCAAGTTCATTGAGTCCGCGCCTGCTAGTACTGATACTGACGCAGCTAACACTTTACTGTTACGTTGCACTAGGTCACTTTACTAGTCACCACTGTTCTTCTTCTTCCAGTTCTCACTCCGATACTACTCACTCTAGTACTTCACTCCGAGAACTCCACTCCGAAGACTTTTACTCTCAAGACTCCACACCGAATACTGACTTATACCGCGAACTTGGTCTCTTTATATACCTCTTTCCGAAGGTTCTAGACCGCAATTTCGATCTTCATTTCATTACCTACTCATTTGTTTTGAGTAGCATGGGCACTTTTCTAGATAATCGTCCTACATCCACGTTTCTCGAGTATTCCAAGCCCATACATTTGCCTATAAATTTCCGTAAGCATCGAATGTTCTATTCGCTTACTTTTTCTAGAACATTCCATACTACTGTGCGTTTTGAAAATGTACTCAATAAGAATTTAAAACATACAAAAAGTGCATGTCGGTCGCTGGGTAGATGGACTCCACAGACGGTAACCGGAATCACTAAACCAACTGTGACTTATTTATTTAATTCAATTCACATATAAGTTAACAGTAACTACACCAAAGACTTGTGACAACATGGCAAATTTTGAAATACCTTGACGGCTCACCATGGTAACGAAACTGTTATATTATAACCCCGCCGTCGTAACAACATTAATAAGTATTTCAGTTTTCTTTACCGTACGTATGTAATCGCCCTTCCACACTTTACTGTATAACTTCAGAGTGAGTCGAATGGTGAAGTTTATCTTACCATGAAATCGATATAGACAACACAGAAGTTTTAGTCCTTAAAGTTGGTGTTTGGTATTAACATAGTGCCATCCCTCTCGTATTAATTGCCAATTTGCTGTTGGTTAGAGCTTGTCTCGGAAAAGTTTCGGGTTTCGTTCCTCATTTGATTCCCATCAGCAACCGCGCTTATGTTTAATGTACCTAGAAGAAAGTCTATAGTAAATATTTTTGAAACTAACTATAATCTCAGACGATTTGTAGGTAGGATGCTTTATAAAATTAAATCATCTAAATACTGTCTTTATTTCGTGTACCTAAAAACGTAATGTAGCAACTGTAGCAAGTACAAAATACCATTCTATGAAAATACTATGTCGGAAGTTTTTTGTGGTGGGCCTTGAAAGAGAAAAGTGTGCCAGGGAAGTATGTAAGGCTGATTCGATCTATGTATGTCACATGTACACGCGTCCGGTCGGCGGCTGGCACCACCGACAGGTTCAGTGTCACGGTGGGCTTACACCAGGGCTCGGCTTTAAGCCCTTACCTCTTCCTGCTTATAATGAACGCTCTTTCGTTGGGCATCCAAGAGGAGGCGCCCTGGTGTATGCTCTTCGTCGATGATATTGTCCTTGTCGGCGAAGATGGACTCGGGCTTGGGAGCAGACTAGAGCAGTGGCGGCCACAATTGGAGAATGTGAGCTTGAAAATCAGCGGATCAAAAACTGAACACATGTTTTGCGATTTCGGCGGTCTCTCCAATTTTAGGCCCATAGAGCTCGACGCCGTAACGCTACCTGTCTGCTCCGATTTCCGATACCTCGGGTCACTCATAATAATAATCATAATCATAATCAATTTATTGGTAATATAAAATACATGTCAGAGGTACATTTACATTATTATATAAAATTACACTACAAGGATTTTTTATAAATGTTGTTTGTCAGCGAATATGTAAATTAATTGTAATGTATGTATAGGGTACATTAACAATTTTTTTAATAAACAGCACTATGACAAAACAATTCCTTATGGTCATAGAACGCCTGCTCGATTAGCCATTTTTTAATTTTGACTTAAATACCGAGCACTGAGCGGCGATAATATCGCCTGGGAGATGGTTGTACACCTTGCGACCCATAATGTGAGTGAGTTTTGTGGACTTCGGGAGTCTGTGCGATACGAGGGGCAGCTTTCCCGCGCGCGCGCTGCGGGTCGCGTACCTGCGTGGGACATCCCTTATACCAGTCGTGACCGCTTCATCTCGAGCAGTTACCACCATTTGTAATATTAAAAGTGAAGGTAGTGTCAATATACCTAACATCTTAAAAAGTGGTTTTGCCGAGTTTGTTTGTGAGACGCGCGCTATTGCACGTTGCATACAGTGTAATGGCGATATTGAGCGTGACGTTAGAAACCGAATCAGCGCAGGATGTATGAAATGGCGACAGGTTACGGGAAAAGTGCGACGGCCGAATGCGCCTTCGACTGAAGGGCAAAATTTACAAGACCTGTCGTCATGCATGGATCAGAATGTTGGGCCGCAAAGATGACGGATGAAACGAGATTGCATGTTACAGAGATGAGAATGCTGAGATGGATGTGTGGCGTGACGAGAATGGATCGAATAAAGAATGAGTATATAAGAGGAAGCCTGAAAGTAGCACCCATAACTGAAAAGCTGAGAGCAAATCGCCTATGGTGTGCGGAGGGATGATAGTAATGTCGCTAGAAGGGTATTAATAAGTATGAATGTGGAGGGTTGCAAAAGAAGAGGTAGACCAAGAAAAAGGTGGATGGACTATATGAATAGGAAGGAAGTGTGTGATGAGTTGACGGGCGATAGAGAGGTATGGAAGAAGAAAACATGCTGCGCCGACTCCAAGTAAATGGGATAAGGACAAGCGAATGATGACTATGTCGGAAGTACGGTCGGCCTCACAAGGGGCTTAACACCTTTGTACAGTTTCGCATTAAACGTTATGTTAAACTGCAATATGAAGTTGTCAAACGAGTGAATACGACAAGGTACTTAGGTGTTCACCTACTAATGAGGCCGACTGTACTCGTATTAGTTCCTATCAGTGGCGGAAGTCAACTCATTACAGTGCTGGGTAAATTTAGTACATACATAGGTACACAAGCTGATAATAGGCTAAATTGACTTTCAGCAATCATAAAGTCAAGTTGAACAATTCATAATTTATTGTTATAGATGGCAAATTACTCACGAAGTTCCATAGCCTCCAAATGAACCTAACTAGACAGCTAATTCTCATCGTCTTGTATTAAATGTAGGTACAGCAAATATGTATCTTCCATTGCAAAGTATATAAATGGAATTAATTTCAAGGACAAAATTGTCTGATGTCTGTCAAAAGAAAAATGCAATGTACGAGTAGAGTTCTTTCGGATGGCAGTTTGAAGCACTTTGGAATGTTGACATGTGATCAGCAGGGCATCGCGTGAAACGCACACATGTGAACAGCATGTACAGTTACATTTTTAAATGTGTAACTTATGTCTGTGGGATAAGACTCAAATTCGTGGTCATAGTTTAAGAGCTGACTGCACACATGTTGGCAGCTGTACAAGTGTGGTGTATTTAATAGTTACTCGTACGCACTATATACAACACTAACAACGCAACAAGTAGAAAATTTAATAACATGCAATGTAGATCTTAGTGCACTGAGTTAAAGTCTAAAATAATATTATTTTTTGTCTAATGATTTATGTTCTTTTGTTTCGGAGACGCCGTCCGTCGCCGAACATTGTAGTGGGTGGTGTATTATCAAAACCTGAACAGTTTTATCACACGATTAATAAGGAAAATTTGTTGCTACTCCATTTTAAATGAAAATAAATCGCTGAAAAAGGTTTAAGTCAGCTTTGCCAAACAATATTAATAGCCGTACTTAGGATCTTATTGACCTGCTTTTAAATTCGTTAACGCCTAAATTAAATTCTTCAGTATTATAATCATATTGCGAAAACGAATTTACAAATAGGTACCTTTTGTTCTCCTGAGAATGCGATGTGCTAACAACGTGGGACTTGTATCTGTCCCAGCTAAGTCAACATGCAGCTGCGCTTGTGTGTGACGCCTCTACAAGCTACGGTAGATTTTGCTTCTCTTATTCTCTGTTTTTCTACCTGCTTATCGTGGCGGGCCGTATTTTTTTATACCATGTCGGTGGCAAACAGCCCTACGGTTCACTTGATTGGTAGCCTATGGACACTTGCAACTCCAAGGGACTGCGCGTTGCCGACCCTTTAAAACCTGAGCGCCTACCGCGAAACGATATTCGTTTTCGTTCGTGTATCTCCGTCTCTGTTGCACTTGCTAGATCGAGCGACAAAGAGGGAGATACACGAACGAAAACGAATATCGTTTCGCGGTAGGCCCTCTGTACATTCCTTTCTAGAAGAACCTTGTACTGTAATTCCTCGGGAAAGCCGCGACAGTCGGAGCGTTCGTGCCGTGTGCTTGATGTTTGCCAGTATTGATTTAAAACTATATAGTGCCGTTTGTATCATCATCAACATCATATCAGCTGAAAGACGTCCATTGCTGGAAATAGCTAAGTTTTTAATCGATATTGATTTTAAAAAGTACAAGGGAAAACTTTAACGTGACATAACCGACAATCCGGCAACGTTCTGGAAATACGTAAAAAGCAAACGCAAAGACTTGAAACGACAGGACGACTACACTACACTTACTTTGATAGAACAGTTACGGGACAAGATGCCGCGAATGCTTTTGCAGATTATTTTAGCTTTGTATTCCATAGTCAGGTACCCCATCTAGACGTTGAAGAAGCAGCACGGAACAGCGCAGCGAGGAGTGGAGGCGTGCCAAACTCGGCGCAGGTAGCCGTGGACGCCGTCAGCGCCGCTGACTTGTGGCGTGCCGCCAAGCGACTCAAGCCACGCTCTTCGGCTGGACCGGATGGTATACCTCCATTTTTGTCAAGGGGTTGCATATCTGTCTGAGAAACACCACTTCTACAACGCAATATAATCTTTCCCTGCAATACCCGTCGTGCTGGAAGTTATCCAGAGTAACCCCTGTACCAAAGAGCAGCGAAGGATCCAACGTGGCAGGGTATCGGCCTATTGCAGTGCTATCGGTGTCTGGCAAATTATTCGAATCTATAGTGGACCATCTTATCACTCAGCAGATCACAGTTAAAATGGATGACGCTCGGCATCGCTTTCGTCGAGGTCGGTCAACAACGACAAATCACGTTGGTCGATTAGATAAGGGTTATTTAGAGTATAAGTGACATAAATTGGTAATATTATTTTAATTTTGTTTCATGTATATTAATTTTGCAATTGATAATTTGTATTTTTACCAAATTCATCGCCTATCAATAAAATATTTGCACGCCTGCATGCAGGTTGAATACACTGTCATGTTCATTTATGTAAGACCTTCCTGTACTGTATTCTGGCAAATAAATACTTTTGACTTTGACTTTTGATTACATAGCCGAAGCTTTGGATGCTCGAATGCAGGTAGATGGAGCTAACATTGACTTTCGCAAGGCTTTCGATCTTGTAGATAACGATATCCTCCTGCGCAAATTCGCAGATATAGGATTTGTACCTAGGCTCTTATCTAAAATTCTTTGCCAGTTATTTAGAAGATCGAAATCAATATATTAAACTCACTGAATGCGAGTCTCAAACATACTACACTCGTTCTGGCGTAAGTCAAGGCAGCATACTAGGGCCTACCCAGTTTTTAATCATGATTAATGATCTGCCGAGCGCCGTCAGCACGGCTAAGTGTTTAATGTTCGCAGATGATATAAAACTTTCCCACAGTTTTAGGGACGACAATGACACGTTTACAGAATGATATAGACGCTATTACTGAATAGAGTGAGTAAAATCGACTGGACTTTAACGCCTCGAAATGTGCATATATTACTTTTGCTAAGACTCCGCTCACCAATCGCTACTGTGTACATCCTTCACGGCATACCACTTCAACGAGCCGACAAAATACGTGACTTAGGACTTACTCTGGACACCCAACTCGACTTCAGACAACATATTCATACTGAGGATAGCTTCCCAATTTTCAGCCTCCAATCCAGTCGTAAGCATGCTATAAAATTCGTAATCCGCAGTAGGCTTGAATTCGGTGCAGTAGTGTAGTGATCCGCATGAGATTAAATACAGCACAATTCTGGAGAAAATCCAAAAGAAATTCGTTAGGCATATCTACAAGCGACGATACGGATACTATCCGCTCATGTACCCGTCCCTGTTCGTTTCGGGAATGACCGGGCTTCACACGCTTGAGTAAGACCAACAAGGTATGGACCTGCAGGTGCCGCGTGCTATTGGGCCGGCGCGGTCGGCGCGACGGCTGCGCGGTGCCCGGCGAGCGCACGAGCCGCGCACATAGGGGCAGAATGCCGATTTAGGCGGCCATAAATCGATTTCTAAAAATGTAGCCTAGATAAGAAATAATCACTTCCCGATAAGGTTGAATAACCATAGAATGATAAACTACCCCCTCCCTAACCCTTACAGCAGTGCCTGCACTGCCATGCCAGTCGAAAGTTGATCGTCGCTCCCAGTGCACGCACATCTTATCGGCATTCGTAAATCACAGGTTACATTTAAAAAATCGTGGTGTTTTTTTAGTGTCTATTTTGAAGAAAGTTGTGATATATCCTAGTTCTACAGGTAAGAGAGTATTAGAAAACATTAAATTTATGTGAATATTTTGAATATCTATTATTATTTCCCGAGGTAGAAATAAGTCTTCTAAAATTGTTGTAAAAAACCACGTTTTTGATTTATAAAAAGGTTTTTGTTATACATCATGGCACGTTCGGGCCATAATACGAGTAATTTCATAAAATAGAGTAACTGTACTAGATAATTACATTGACTTTGACTGCGATTTTTTGCGAAAATGCTTTTTAGAGGCCATTAAATACCACGATGCAAAACCACGTGTTATTTTGTTCTTTTTTTTACTTTTGTGTTTCATATAGTTTTGATTTGTTTTAGGATCGGAAGGAGTTGCAGAGGCAAAATTAGTGACCCGTAGGTTCCTATTTGATAAAATGCAGACACAAAATCTTGAAAATTTTGAATTGAAACTAAAATATCTTGAGACGTATATTTTATCGCAAGAAAACTATTGTCTTTTTTAAAGTCAGACTATAAGAAGAAGTGGGTAGAGTCAAATAGGAAGAGCGATATTTTCTTAAAAAAACACGATGCATGGTTACAAGGAACCTTCGAAATACCAAGAATAAAACGAGGATCATCATGCCGACCAGCAAAGATATTCGAAGAATCCAGTGAAAGGAGCAAGCGAAGAAAAACAGAAGAACTCCGTACTTCTGTGGATACAGAAGTGTTAATAAGTGCTACCCGTATCCGCATCCGGGTTATTATCGGAAGAAGCAGCCAAAGCACGCAATAAGCACTTTAGGAAATATAGACAAGATTTTTATAATCTATGAATACACAATCTCACAAGTTTAATGCGACATTCATAGGTCACTTACTTTCATATTTGCTTATATTAAAAGTTTTCATAATTGTCTCGTAACTATCATTTTTTTTTCTTTGTCAGTTATAAAAATGTCGAAAATATGTCGTATTTACACTAAACGATCATTAATATACCGTTAAACTATTGAAAAATAAAACACAACTAAGAACAATGTTGTTTTTACTGACTTTTGACTGGACTAGGTATAGAAAAAAACGGGCACCTACCGAGATAAGCTGTTTACTATTTTCAACTGTTTGTAAGTAGGAGAATAATATTCTAAAGGTTAGAAAGCGGGATCGGTAACGGTTTTCTTATAATAAGATACCTATTCTTCAGTTTCATACAAAAAAAACAGATATTATTTTTTTCTGCTTTAAATAAGCCTTATTTTGAAAAAATATATATAACATTTTTTATTCCTTACAACATTTGCAGCCGAAAAGTATTTTTTAAATAGGTTTAAAAAAAAAATGTGTATGTCCATTTTTTTGTCATTTCGATCCACTGTGCTACTGCCCTCTTGGAATTATAATTACAAACAAATCACGAGTTTGAGTACATAAATGCGATAAAATAATTTTGGCCGCCTAAATCGGCATTTTGCCCCTATGTGCCGCGGTACGAACGCTCCTACACTGCTAGAGCGCGAACAGCCCTAAGCCATATATAGCCTGACAAGTTTCTTTTTGACCCTATGTTGCGGATTGTTAATGGAACTAATTTCTTTTACTTTAATTTCTTTTGAAAATTTACACCAAAAAAAGGATCGGCCAGATTGTCTAGTATTTCTATAAACAATGTCTTAAAATTGGTTATTGACATGACCGGCACTGACAATTTATAGTGCGGTCGTATGTATTGACTGAACTGGTTAGTTTGGTTTGATTTAACTAGTAATTTATTTTCTTATTAAAATATTGTAATAAAAATATGGAAAAAAGGTCCTTTAGTCGAATCCCAGACCGAGGGTTTTATAATTCCCTGTTTCCACCAAGTTTCCACCCTGAGAAGTGTTCCGTAATGTCTATTAGCCGTGCCCCTAGTCCTTTATCTGCCAATTACTTGTTGGGAACGGAATCAATAAAACGCGTTGATACCACCAAAGACCTGGGTGTCATATTTGACACACACCTCAATTTTCATGTCCATATGAGAACATTAGCTATCGACTGCTATCGGATATTGAGATTTGTTATCCGCAATGCGCGTGCAATTGTCAACCCGTTTGTCATTAAACTGGTTTAAACCGCTTTAGTTAGGAGCAAAATGGGGGCAGCGTCTGTAGTGTGGAGGTCACTTACGCCTTGCTTCTGGAGAAAATCCAAAAGACTTTCTTGCGATTCTTATATTAAAAAAAACCTATAGGTACTATCCCTTCCTTTACCCTACAAAGTTTCTGCTTGGCACCCTGGGTTTTAACTCCCTGCTGGAAGTAAGGCGTAATTATGCACTAGTGACTGGGGCGTGCCGAATATTACGTGGGGATTCAGACTGTCCCCTGCTGGTCTCGCAACTTGTATGCCTTTTCGTGCTCCCTCTGTCGCAGTTAAAGTTTAATTTTAGACCACGAAATAACGACTTACTGGCAGTACCAAAAGCGCGCACTGTGTTCTACAGGAAATCACCACTAGTTCGCGCTTTAGATTACCTAAACGCGCTTCTCAAGTCAGCACCTGACTGCGATATTTTTGCGAGTAGTTGGAAGATGACATATGTGATGAATGTAAGATGTTATGTGACGCGATGGATGACCGTCCGTCTTCAGTTAGTTGTTAAGATTATTGTTATTATAAGATTATGTTAGTACTTAAATAACATTGTATGCATTTCACAGTGCCTTGGTGCCTCACTGTAATACTGTGTAATTTAAATAATTATAATAAATAATTGAGGTCGGCGGTATTGAAAGTGACACATCAGAGTCAGAGTCTTCGGAGTCAGAATCTGAAGAATATTTAAGTATCGAATACGTATTTGGAATCATATATGGATGAATAGGTATTTAGTATAAACCATATAATTTTTTTCAACTCAAAGCCAATACACACTATCCCGACAATACATGACATATGCACATTATTGCCATATATTATGCGATTTACAGCGACAATACCTCAGGGTCAAATAGCGGCTTGTCCGGCTATACGTAATGCAGGAAGCCGTCGGTATAGACAAATAGACATATTTGCTGACAGTGTTGGTGTGTTCTCTAAAAGTTTTAGCATTCATATCGTATAACAGTAATAATATTTAAACTGTGCAATTTTTCTTTTTGAAGTTGTTTATGAGTTTATTTTAGTTTTTTTATTGTTTTATAATTTATAACGTTACTTTATATGTCGTATGTTAAATTAAATTTCGCATAAAGTGTGTGTGTTTCTAGTTATGTATTTAGTAGATAAACTATATAGGTACAACATAAGTGATTTGGTGTTATACTTAACTTATGTGTAAATTAATAAAAAATATTATTATTATAGGTGTTATAAATGAAAGACGTGCGCGTGTGTTGAACCCGTTTAATGCACTGGTAGGCCTACCGTTACATTCGCCTATTTATAATGCTAACTAACCTAACATCCCTCCACCATAAATACTTAACTACATTATATCTACTTATACTGCAATCGAGGTAGATCCCTCAATCGTGCGGGTCGCGCTCCCTCGCGGTCTTCGGGTGCAGCGATGGCCGCGTCTGAACCGGGTGGTGTGGCCGGGGCGCTTGGCGCGCCGGCTGGTGTGGCCGGGGTGCTTGGCGTGCCGGCTGGTGTGACGGGGGCGCTTGGCGCACCGGGTGACAGCGGCCTGGCCGGGGCGTTTAGAACGCGCGGCTCTGGCGGCACGGTCGGCTGTTCCACCGGCCCGGAGTCCGCCTCCATCCACTCCTCTTCTTCTTCCTCCCTTTCTAAATTCTGTTGTGGAAACGTCGGCGTCATCGTCCACTCGAAACTGCTGTCCTCACTCTAGCCTCCTTCCTTGCTATCAGCGCCCCCTTTATATTTGTATATTTGATTTTTATGCTTTTTCACTATTTTGTTCATCTCTGGTAAATATATTTGGTAATTTGGTATACACTTTTACCTAACCCATCCTCGTCGCCACTGTTATAAATGAAAGACGTGCGCGTGTGTTGAACCCGTTTAATGCACTGGTAGGCCTACCGTTACATTCGCCTATTTATAATGCTAACTAACCTAACAATAGGCCTCCTCCATGACCTCAGACTGAGTGAGACTTCCCCCAGAGTGCCACAATGACCGGCCCTGCGCCATTCGTATCCAGCGGACTCCCGCTACTTCTACCAGTCCAGCCCTGCTAGCATAACTTGACTCTCTGCTCTACTCGCGCGCGTGATAGACTATCTGTCACCTTTTGACAGCATTAATCAGAAAGTTACGGACAGTCGATCTCGCGCGCCAGTAGAGTCGAGAGTCAAGTTATGCTAGCAGGGCAGGTCATCAGTATGTCGCAGGGGAATTATTACAATTAGGACGAGTTGCACCAACTTACGATGACAGACCGATCAACGCTATACGAGTATATGGCGCCGGCAGCTGTCGTTTCATAGAAACTTGTCAAACTTTCCATATTTAACTCGGATTTTGACTAATCTCGGTCACTTTTACAGACGGTTTGGTGCATACCACCCTTAAGAATTCATAAACTAACGCTAACGGATATATCAACTCCATTTGCTGAAAAAGGTCTACTGACTACTCCAAAAACAGTAGGAGCTTTTGTAAATATGTCTCGCTCACCCTGTATTTGTTGTTTAGTGAAATAATAACACGCAGATTTCGTCAATTCACTGAAACGGTTTAGGAAATTCCAGTGTTTATCATTTCTCTGCGACATTTACAGTCATAATTAAGAAGTGTTTTAAACTTATATGCGGTGACGTGCTGTGATAAAAGGTTAGGTACTATTATACGAAGTATTTTTAAAGGAATATTTAAAGTGACTTATAAATAACTCTAAACTTGACAGTATCTCGTGAACTGTTTACCTGCATGCTTGTCCGCGTGATAAGATTGTATGTACCGTATGTACCTGTGATAAACAAAGTATGTATAATAAATAATAACATAGACGAGTCTAAAGATAAGTGTAGGATTTTTTTTCGTAATTTTGAAACTATATTACGGAAATCCGCGTGTCTACAAATCTTCATAGTTTATTCAAATATGAGTATTATTTTGTATATATCAGATTAGCCTCCGCCCGCGCCTTCGTCTGCGTGGACCCGGGATAAAAACTATCCTATATTTTAATCCAGTGTGTGTTGCCAGTGATGATGATGACGTATGGCACGGAAACGTGGTCGCTTACTATGGGCCTCATAAGAAGGCTCAAAGTCACCCAAAGGGCAATGGAGAGAGCTATGCTGGGAGTATCTCTGCGTGATCGCATCAGAAATGAGGCTATCCGCAGCGGGATGCGGATGGCGAAGGACCGGTCATAGTGGCACTATGGGGGAGGCCTATGTCCAGCAGTGAACGTCAGTAATCAGTAATCAGTCATTTATTCGCTTAAACATGGTACAAATAGGTGGTTTAAAAGAAATACAATAGAACTACATGTTTGGTCACAAGGACATGCAAATGTATAAGGATGTCATGTCATGTGTATCGCATGCATAAGATGCTAATACTAATACTAAGAATTTATGTAATGCTTGCACTGAGTAATAGGCTTTGGATGCTAAAAAGTTATGTAAAGCAGTCTTAATTCCTTATCGCTTTCTAATTTCAAAATATTAGTTGTTAGTCATTGACGTATAATAAAGTAAATAAACGCACAATGTCAAGAAATGTGCCCCAAAATGACAACTCTGCTATATTTCAGTTGTTGCCAATCGCGTTTACTTATAACCTGCATATTTCATATAAAAGAGAACTTAGTTTTTTAGGCTTTAAGGGCCATATTAGCAAATTAGCATCAAACAGATTAAAAACTTTTTAGTTTATTGAGATTTTATCATAATGTGACTTGATTGCTCACGTCAAAACTAAATAGCGAATAAATGGAGTCGCATTATAAAATTATTTTAATAATATTGTATTTATTTAAACAGGCAGACCAAAATCACAAATAAATCATGATTTATTATTATTAGGTTCCTTAACAATTAACACTCACAATTTTTTTTATAAATATACATGAAACATTGTTCGGTGGGCATTACGTATTATCAGTGCAGCTGACAAAGTCCTTAGAAATTCTACGCACGACTAGTGAAAAGGGAATAAGAATTAGGTATGTAGATCATTTTAGCGTGGTGTATTTACCGTATCTAATTAGTCCCGTTGCGACACATAATAATGACTTACAATCTCAATATCAATTTATCTAAAAAAGGCCACAAAGTACGGGGGTCTCGGCTCTCAATACCATTTTATGGCATTCGCCGTCGAGACCCTTGGGCCTTGGGGTCCTAGCGCTTGAAAACTTTTTTACGAGCTCCGAAAAAGGCTAGTCGACACTACAGGTGACCAAAGAGCTGGCAGCTTCCTCGCACAGCGGATTAGTATTGCTATCCAGCGAGGTAATGCTGCCATCATCTTTGGTACGATGCCACGAGGCCCTTTTTAGAGATTGTTTAAATTTTTAAGTTAGGTTTAGTTTATAATAATTATAATATTATTGTAATTCGTTTTATATTCATTCTATTTTTGTAATATGCATATTTTATTTATTTATCTAAAGATAAACATTTATTTTTACAAGATTTATATAAACTTGAAAAATAAACACACGACGAAGTCGTTATACAACTCTTCGTCGGTGACGTCTCCCGAGAATCTTAAATTGAAAACCCTAAATAACCTTACTATACGACTCCATAAAAAAACTAATAAGTATGACTCCTTAGGTTTTTGTTCCGTGATAATCTGTCATTTGTACCAACGAAATTATTTATTCAAAACCATGAAATGCCAATGAGTTAAGATAAAATTCTTTACGCTATCAATAGAACTTAGTTAAAGTAAATAATGTTTTTCTATTGTTATATTTGCTATTAACGCATTTTTTCACAGATCATTTTCTTCATTTTTGACAACCGTCAAGTCTCACGGTCGAAATCAGACTAAACGCAAAAGAGCCGCAAGTGTCGATCGCGCGGTTCTTTTGGATGGCCAATTTTTTCGGCTGATTGTGTATCTAGTTACTTATACTAAATCAATGTTGGTAGTTTATTATATATTCGGGGTGACATACCTAATATGATTTTTGACAGAAAAGCAGTTTTTGAGGTGTTATAATTAATTTTCTCCTGATGCCGCATGCTCTTAAATCTAGTAAATTGGGCTATGTTATATTTGACATACAGTGATATTTCGTACATATAGGCAAGGTAATATTTTAAGTTGTCGGCTGATATGATGATGATGATTAATAAAATGTGCAATAAGACTCAACAAACTGTATTTTTTTTCAAAATGGCAGCGCGCTTGAGGAAAAATTTAAATGCACTTTTGTTTGTGCCCGTAAATGCATGTACTCACGAAATTTGAAGTAGTTTGGACAACCACATCTGCGAGTTTTAGCCTTTTTAGCCTTCTTACGAGCCGGGCCTTCCTTGGTGCACCTACCTTATTAGTAACACTTCGAGATTTTGAGATTTTATAATATCGACTGTATTATTTCTCAGTGCTCACTGTGAAGTTGGATACGCGGACTTAATCTAACGAAAGTCACCCAAGTGTTCAAAGAAACGGTCTCCTGTGTATAGGAAGGAATTGTTAATTTCAATGCATGAATGCATGTTCAGCGCATGTAAAAAACCCGACGAATTATGTGAGGATTGTCAATAAGAGCGCTCGCTGTTCTGTCATTCAGGTACATTAACTATATAACTAGTAGTCGGAACAAATTTCTAGTTCCATTGAAATCACGCGATATGGCGACCCACAGATAATATTTTGTTAAGGTTTTATCCCGCTGAAATGTCGAACAATAAAATAAGAATAGTCCCTTCGAATTCTTGGTACGGAATACGCTTTTGCTGAACACATCGACGTAAATAAAATATTCATGTGTGCGTACGAATTTGCATGTGTGCTGTGTTGATAAACGTTTACGCTTATATCTGTGCTAATGTAAAAGTCAAACAATCATGACGTTCGAGGAACACACCCACCACTGAAATAGGTACTTTGACGGAGTCCAGGTAGAATCAGTGTATTCGTGTTAATCATTCTTAATGCCCGTGATTACCTACACATACAGATTACGATAAGTATTTAATTATGTATTAAATATTTATCATTCGCATCTAAATCGACCTACTCGTACGTCTGTTCGATTATTTGTAGTTATCATAAGCATCCTATTATACAGGGTGTGACATAAAACGGCGTTGAAGGGATTGTATTGTGCAATAATAATAATATTAAGGGGTTGTATTCTGCAAATACCATCCTGTGCAGGCCGACCGGTGGCCGGGACTCACCGTGGCTGAAGCACTGAGTGCAGCTGCATGCCCCCCTATGTAGAAACCTATTTCATATAATTCTAACCCTAGAATTAAGAAATATGTTACTAGCACGAGTAGCACGTTATGTACTTTGTTTGAAATAAAATTTTGAATTGAATAAAGTTTAGATATATATATATATATATAAATCGAACACACCTATTCTATGAACTCGCATAACAGAACAATCTTAAATTTAGTCAACAAATAGATTTCCCGGTGTGGTCATGATCACCAGGAAGAAGACGGTTAGGTCGCCAAATCAGACCATTTGCAATTGGTTCTTGGAATCCTAAATATGATTTATCACCCACTCTGGTAATTTAGCCAAAGCATTTTTAGGGTTCCGTAGCCAAAATCCATACTAATATTAGAAATGCGAAAGTGCATCTGTCTGTCTGTCTGTTTGTTACCTCTTTACGCTTAAACCACTGAACCGATTTAGATGAAATTTGTTAGGTATATAGAGATTGTTTGAGTCCCGCGGGGAAGGACATAGGACAGTTTTATCCTGGAAATCATCCTGAAGGGGGTGAAATGGGGGGTAAACCTTTGTATGGAGCTACGATATAAACGAGCGGACGGAGTTGCGGACAGAAGCTAGTGGCAAATAATTATCAATAATACTTTAAAACTTACTTTCAACATATTGTTGATCGCTCCGAAAGTTGTGTCCACCCTTCTAACTTTCAAACCGACCGATCAAAAAAATAATAATTATACTAGTGCTTGAAAAATACTTTCAATTAAAGTTTAATTAAAGAATTGTAGCCGAAAAGCGAAAATACACAAAAAGACACAGGTGACAGGTGAGGTTGATTGGTCTTTTGACAACTACTAAAGACTTTCGTGGAAAGTTTATGATCTGGACCTATTCCTGGAATTATTATTTATTACGGCAGACATCTATGCAAGGTACACTTGATGTTTGCTTGTCTTGGTTAGAGAACCATGATTTTTGAAAAAATGTACTACTATGTATTTTATAAACTGTCCAATCGGGGATCACGTATTTTTCTCTCGGATACCTACTCTCTCAAAATTAGAACCCCAGACTTTCACATGGCATGCTTTCACTATTATAAATCAAATTTTTTATAAATTTACCTACATAAGTAAAATTGCGAATAGGCAAATTACAACTTAATATAAATATTAATGTCAAACGTTGAATAAATTAGCGTGTCTCCTGTTCTGGATTCCGTTAGTGATTCCGATGTTCATCGTGTTCGGTAGGTATCTTGATAATTATTTTCAATGAGTGATATTTGAGTCGTTCCGCTATCGTTTCGGGTCAAGAATGGCTCTACATCTTTACATCGCATTTTTATAGTAGATTGTATGCACAAGGGGCTAAAATAAGCCATATAGGTATACAAGGCGAAGTGAGGGAAAATTGTTCGAGGGTAATATGGCTTTTAGATCAGAGTTAATACACCCTACTTTTGACTTCGAAAAATAGTAAAAACAAGAGATTTATCCATCCAAAATCCATACAAAATATGTTCGTATTTAATCGATTACGATGAAATTACACTCGATTATTTTACTAAGATCTGTGTTCAATTGGCACGTTTCGTAAATGCTAGGTGCATGCCAATGAATAAATTAAAAAAGTAGCTTGGACTGAAAGTAGCATTTTGATCCCTCTCGTCGTGGAGCAAAACTTACTTTTGCGAATGAAAGTTGTGAAAATGTTTTTTGAAAGATTGGTGGATTTAATACGGTGAAGTGTTTTGATTGGTCAAATGAAATGTTTTCAAAATCATAAATATACATATTTTCCCTAGGGGCTAAATGTACTACTTTAGCCCCGCTTGCTAAGCCCAATATAACACACTTTTCAAGCATGAGAAGTGAAAAATAAATACTTAGCGCTGCGCCTTTGTCAACAAAAATAAGTAAGTATTGCGATAAGCGTATCGCATCCCTAGAATTTTCCATCGGTGGAAATGTTTGTTGGTACATTCACCTGAGGATTATATTTTACTTTCAATGTAAGGTATCAATCGATTTAGGCAACCGATATTATAGGTACTTAAATAATATTTAAAAACATCTGGACCTTGATATTGATATATACAGGGTGTCTCATTTAAATCGGTCAGTATGGGAAAGTCTGAAACTATAAGACATACGAAGATCTGTTGTTAGGAACGATGTCATCGATTTTAATAAGAAAAACTGCATTCATACATTAAAAAAAAACCTGTACTCAGCTCGGGAATCGAACCCGGTTGTTTTGAAAAAAAAAACTTACACTATTTCTATTTAGATATCGATTGTGTAGGTCTTAAGCAGTAAATGGCTATAATAAACATGATGTCTAAAATGAATAAAATGCATTGTTTTCACATACTTCAATTTATTTTGGTAAGTGTTCGAAGTGACCACCGTTACAATATTCCACAAGTTCTGGCATGTAAAATTGTCTTCCTATTAAAATCGATGACAGCGTTCCTAACAACAGATCTTCGTATGTCTTGTAGTTTCAGACTTTCCCATACTGACCGATTTAAATGAGACACCCCCTTTATAGTCGTATTACCTACTCAGTTGTGTTGATGACTAGAACTAAAATTAAATTAAATATTTTGATCTAAGTATACGGGATTTAGTCCCAATTCTTGAGTCCCAGGGATTACCCAGGGATCAGATACCGGTATTTACACCATACAAAAATACCGGTATTATTCCAGTTCCATTTCGTTCTTTGGTTTATAATATCATTTTTGATCAGGCAGTCTAATAATACGAAAATGTTACCTAAATACATGACAGAGTCCTACATTAAGAGCCTAAAATAATTCAAAATATTTCTACTTCGGGGATTTTTGAAAAAACCGGTTCCGATCCTTGAATTCGACCTACCTATCCCTATCTACCTACCCTATCAAGGTATCTATGTACCTATACCTATCTTATGATTAAATAAGAGTTTTTTCTAAATTTATTTTATAAACGGTCATTCATATTTCATTATGCTATTTTAAGAAAAAATATCAGATGACTGTCTGGACTCAGAGGGGTTATAAAATATACTAGCTTTTGCCCGCGACTTCGTCAATTCAAAGTTATCTCTGCACCAAATTTCATTTCAATCGGTTCAGTGGTTTTTATAAACGCACGCACTATCTGTCTGTCTGTTACCTTTTCACGCATAAGCGTGAAAAGGTAACAGACAGACAGACAGTTACTTTGGCATTTATAAATTAAATAAATTAAATTAAAAATATACACATTAGTCATTACAGAAAAGATAATATTAGTATGGATTGTTTGAAACGAAAAGGGCTTCCTTAATGGCTGAGTTATATGATTTTATAGATAAGCTTTCTCCTACTCCGAACGCCTTGCGCGCCGCCTACTTGGTGTTTTTCTGTGGCCCACCTCACCATAATAGATGCAAGTAGGCTTTTTTTAGTATTATTTTGCATATTTTCTTATCACACACCAATTTAAAGGGCTTGTAATTTAAATATACGAAATGGGTGCCACATGACGGGCGCTATATATAAATATATATAGCGCCCGTCATGTGGCACCCATTTCGTAGTCATATTAGCAATTTACATATTTATAAGTATACTAAAAATATAATTGCTTCAACAAATGTTACATCTTATAGTTTTCGAAACATCGATAAAAAAAATCGTCTTTTTATCCACTTTTACGAAACATTCAATATCTCCGAAACCACCGCCATAGGGTACCTTTACGTCACATATGTTCCCATATAGTACATTATTGCAGAGGCCGGGAAATAGCAATTCGTGGATGAGTTGATTTTGCCAGATGAAGCGAATCTGAATCCGACAATAGAGTCGAATCCACGAATTGCCATTCCCGCCGAGGCAGATTATAGTGCTTTTCTCCAAAAATGCGAGAAATCAAATAATATTTTCAATAATCTTCAATCAAATTTACTATTGACCGCCACCGCAGGCCGCGTCAGTGTGTTGCAGGCATTAAGCCTCTCACAGACTGGCGCGGCCTGGCCGCGGCGGTCAGTTAGTAAACTTGTCATTAGCTGTCAAATTTACTATTGACTGCCACCGCAGGCCGCACCAGTGTGTTTTAGGCCTTAAGCACACTACAAACGGGTGCAAGTTGTTGCACCAACTTGCAATAGTTGCCATAGTTGGAAAGAGACAGCCACACACTCCTAACCAGTCTAACTATAGCAAGTTGTTGTGACAAATAGGCCTTTAAACGTGAGCACTTGGCTGTTTGTAGTAATTTGCCTTATAAACATGGTTCAAAGGTAAAAAAGTAAACAGTAATGGGATTTGAATGGGATTTCATACACTTTCCTGGCAGCTAAATCTGTACAATGACTTTTAATTAACTTTTTAAATTTGCGCTCGTCAGTAAGGCCTCTCACAGACTGGCGCGGCCTGGCCGCGGCGGTCAATAGTAAACTTGTTATTAGCGGCCAAATTTACTATTGAACACCGCCGTAGGCTGCTCCAGTGTGTTGCAGGCATAAGGCCTCTGACAGACTAGCGCGGCCTAGCCGCAGCGGTCAATAGTAAACTTGTCATTAGATTTCATGTTTTCTATTGACCGCCACCGCAGGCCGCGCCAGTGTGATGCAGGCCTTACCAGGAACTTCACGTATTTTTGCTACAGTAAGGCTTCTCAAAGACTGGCTCGGCCTGGCCGCGGCAGACAATAGTAAACTTGTTAATAGCTGCCAAATTTAGTATGGACCGCCACCGCAGGCCGCGCCAGTGTGATGTAGGCCTAAGGCGAACATTTCCGAGCATATTGGAGAAAAATCTTTGCTGTCAATCCGTATAGTTCCCTTTCTTGTATCTATTCCTTCACTCCTGTATATAAATGACTCATCGTAGTATAGGAATATTTAAAGCCTTATATAATTTTTAGCCTTTAAATAGTAATATTAAACTTTAATACTACTCTTTCTTGGTATTTCGCTGGTCTTCCACATTTTCGATCTATCCGTATTTTCTTTTAATTCCGTACTTTGGCTGAACGCACCAGCTCCATGCCATTAAAAAAAACAAATTCGTGTTACAATTCAATTTATTGTTCAACTTTGTTGATACATTTTGATACATTTACATTTTATTTTAATTTGTTTTTTGACGACCGGTTAGCCTAGTGGGTAGTGACACTGCCTACGAAGCTGAAGGTCCTGGGTTCGAATCCCGGTAAGGGCAAATATTTGTGTGATGAGCATAAATCGTCGGGTGACAAGCAAAAGTCACTAAATACAGAAAAATAATTTAGTAAAAATAATTTGTGTTAACGTAGTAATAAGGTTGAGTTCTCTTTTACCTCTTACGTGTAATTAGTGACTTTTGCTTGTCACCCGACGAAATATTTGTTTCTGAGTCTTGGATGTTTTCTATGTATTTAAGTATTTATATCTATTAAATATATCGTCGTCTAGTGCCCATAACACAAGCCTTATTGAGCTTACTATGGGACTAGTTCGATCTGTGTAAAGATTGTCCACTAATATTTATTTATTTATTTATTTTTATTTATTTACTGAAATTACGCCTATATTTGCGCATATAAGTTGTCTTTTGGTATGCGTTTCGTGAAAATCTATCGTAGTCCGGATCTAAATTATTAATAGGTAAAAGGCAAAGCGATTCCGCCATTTTGATTACAAAGCTCCATACAAAGTTTCATCCCCTTTTTCGTCCCTAAAATGGATGAAATTTGACATAAATTATAGCCTATGTCCTATTCTGATATATAAGGTACATAACTGGAAAGTTTCATATAAATTCGTCCAGTAGTTTTTGAGATTAAGTGTAACGTACATCCATCCATACCATACATCCATCCATCCATCCAAACTTTCACGTTTAGTAGGATAGGATGTAGACGGTAAGTACATAAAGTAAAAATACACAATAATAGTTTATTTTTTAATAAGGCACTTTTTACATTGTATGTTAAAATCAATCGCCGCCGAGAACTTATTTCCTTTATATTTAAATTAACACACATTTCTCGTTAAGCACAGAGGAATTAGTATACATAAAGGAATGTTTCACATTAACATCACAATATTAAATGCTCTTAAAACCAGCAGCAATGCATTGTTATTTCTAAAATATTAAAATGATTATACTTATTTAGTTACACATTGCTATGGTCGTGGTTGTGTTTATCGCGCTTGGCAAAGTTACGGTTATGTTAATAGTTTCCAGACAGTCTATCTCTGAGGTGATAAACATAAACATCAAGATACAATATGATATCTGTATGCGATATTGGTATCACTTACCACAGCGTAGGTACCATGAAACATAAAACCAAATACTGCTCACATGCTTAGTAATTGCAGATGGCGTCAACGCTGTAGCAGCAGCAGCCTGTTCTTTTATCAAGGTCCTAACAGGTAGAAAAAACGATTATATCAACATCGGGGGATCTCCATATCTTTCTAGTATTTATAAATTTCTAAACTTCGATTAATGGTCGTTATATTAAACTAATAGAGTAGCTCCCAGATGTTAGGCACATTAAACATGCGACTGTTATACATATTGGCACAGCCTTTTCAGTTGCTTATTAATAATCAAAGAATCGAATAATCAAAGTGCCCGATAGTTCCTAGAAAACAGATTAGGTACTGCACTGTAGTGTGTGGAAGCATCTGTGTTAGGTACCTACTTAGAAGGTCAAAACATTTATTCAACTTGTCTTTATTATTATTGTTCTTACAATCTTCTCTATTCATAATCACTCTACATGGTTAAGAAAATTGTGGCAATTATATAATCCAATTTAGAAAAAAAAACAGCAATTCACTGCAGCAACAATAGCTTGCCTAGCCTAGCGGCTATGTCATTGTGGACAAAATATCCACAATTTTCTGACTTAAATACTTGTAAGGCCGTGATGATTAGATAAATGTTCACCAATAAGTACCAACGTTTATCATACCCGTACCTTCTTATACCTGTATTGAAATAAAGATAAATAAACAGGAATGTGTATGTATCCCTCGTTCCTACAGCCATAATGGTACTAACGTCAATTTAACAGGTTCAGGTCTGGTAAAGGTAGTGCCCAAATTTATGGAATCTGTCATCATTGTTGCCACACCGTTTACTTGTAAAATTGTAACTTATGGCTTCATAAAATGGGACCGCTGTCGTGCCTCGAAAAGTTACAAGCTCTTTAATACAGGATGTGTATATATGTGTATATTTTAATCATATTATTTTATGTTAAATTGTCGTTAAACTAGGTAAATTATTTATTAAAACAAAAGTATCACAAGCAAACGCACTTCCAGCCTTACCTAAGGCCCCCCGTTGAAATTACAGGCTTATTAGCATCATAAGATCGCAGTTATTTATTTTAAACATACAATTGACGATCTTTGAACTTTTAACAACTTGGTTATCAGTCATTTGGAAGAATGGCGTATGTGTATGTATTTGCGTATGTAGTGGCGCCGTCATGCAGATGTTCGCAAGACGAGCGACCGTAGATACTGCTATTATCATCAACTTATGAATCTTATGGAAAAAAAAAACTTGATTTAAGAAATGACGTGACAAAAACGAGGACATTATTTTTTACCATAGCGTGTACGAAGAGCATAAACTAAGTCAGGTAGATTTAAAGAACTGTCGTCGTTTTACAATTTAGGTACCAAGGTGGTCTGCAATAATATCCTACTCATAACAACAACAAACGCAACCATAATCATTAAGTATTTTATTTTGCTCATAAAACGATTTGCATATAAAGCGTTCCTAGTTAGGTATTCGTGCTGTATATTTTTTAGATATCTATATCTGAACGAATCAAAGTGGCGAACTAAAAAACTTCCACAGTTGCTCTTTATTCGCGAAAGGTCAACGCACTTGACAAAAACGGAACACGAACTTTGAGCGTGACCACTAAGGACTAAGAAAAATAGATGATTTAAACTAATAAAAGCTTTATGTCAGTTTATGTCAGTGCCATAAGGTCTTCAATGCCAATTCAATTGTTGGTATAGTAATCATATACAATATTAGATCGTCCAAGATGATATTTGCGATGCTTAAGATAGATGTACCTACTTGTTATACTTGAAGAATGTCAGACAGAATATAAGTCGGCATGAAAGTTGAACTAATTTGAACCACTCGTAATCTGTTTAAAGATTACCTACGTCTTGACGGAATTATCAACTTATTTGCGGTCAAGAACCGCCGGTGGAGTGGTTGGCCAGATAGTAAACATAATACCTATTGTATTGGCAGTTAAAGATCTAATCGAGTTAATAGCACAGACAAAGTGCATTTTTACTCTGTTATAGTTTATAGTACCATAACTTGTTCGCTCCTAAATTAATTATTATTATAGGTAACGTGTAAAAAATCCTAGTAAAAATATATCTTAACGTAAGTACAAAATTGTTGGTAAGTACATTACCTACTTAATGGCAATGGTAATTTATGTAAGTATTTATTTATTGAATAGAGAGAGATTCAAGATTAATTCGGAATACCTAATTCAATTACATGCCACAGTGTTAAGTCTTGTACAGTCACGAACTTTAATTTGGGACCCACCTAAGGTTGACAATCCTGTCAAATTGAATAGGAATACAAAGAATATTTTTGCGAAAAGGGTCCTATATTAAAGAGCGCGACCGTACCTACTGAACAGAATGTAGATAGGTACTTACTTCGGAGTTTTGATCGTCTAGAATATCATAGTAGGTAATATTTTTGATCTTATTTACCTCTTTGATATTTACTTTACAAGTCAGAACATCATGAACATTAGAAAACAGTATTAAATTCCTTAAAAAAAATTTTTTTCACCTAAGTTATGGACATGTTAGTTACTAAATCCTCTGAATACGAAAATAAAAGAAGTCACATTAACTAACATAACCTATTATTTCTATATTTCAATTTGGATTGTGTATACTATCATACTTTATTTTCATCTCGCATTAATGGTTTTTTAATGTATCTTCAAAACGTTCTGCGTAGTTCAGTTATTTTGTACTCTTTATATTAAAAGTTATAAATTGGTATCACATTGGCTGAGAACACCATTATTCAAAAGTTTTGAATAATAGACCAATACTGAAAAACTTAATATACCTACGTCCTACATCATACTAAATAATCTTTAAATATTAATCTTTATTTACTTTATAATTCAATCACATAAATATGGATAAGTGATTCTTTAGGTATATACTTTTAAGCTACGCATACATTGTCTTCGATAAGTGCTTCTATAATTAAATTAATATTGCCAGCAACATTAGTCACAAAAAAGGGAAATTATTGAATTATTAGACATTAAGTTTTACTCTATCAGGATGATCGTCTAATGATCGATCTCCTTTCTCATAGACAACTTTCTCACTACTGTATAACTTTTCTTGAATTGCTGCAAACGACTGGCCCTTGGTCTCAGGAAGGAGAACCAGGATAAATATCACCCCAGCCACTGACAATACCCCAAAACCCCAAAATGCCACGTAGTTCCCCCAATTGTCTGCGATCACTTGATACAACTTGGTTACGGCGAACGTCATCAACGCGACAAATATCTGTATAGCGCACGTAGCTTTCGATTTAATGTTTGTAGGAAATATCTCCGACGTTATAGCGAAAGGCACTGTAGCCAACCCAATGGTGTATGAAAATATAAATATTGGTATCACAATAATAGGAATGAATCTTAAATTAACTACATATTCGCTGTGTTCATGCTTAATGAAGAAATATGCCCCTATAATAATGTTTGCCAAACCGACACCGCACGATGAAACCAGCAGGAGTGGCTTTCTTCCTAATCTATCGACTAGCTGCGAAGAAATTGCAGATGTCAACAACTGCACTGTTCCAAATAAGATACACGATTCCTTTGGCCCCAGGCCACCTTCGGCAGCGCCAAAGATTTGCTGTGCGTAGGAAATAATCGCAGTGCTCCCACAAAACTGTTGGGTGAAATATATGCCATACAGAATTATAAGTCCTTTCCGGTTTCCACCCACTGTCAACAAGTCTTTCCAGCGACTTTTCTCTTTCATGTTTTCGTTCACCAGATGCGTCATACTTTCTAGTTCTCCTCTCATGTAGCATCGTCCGCGGAGCTTCTTGAGTGACCGCTCGGCCTGGTCCGGCTGGCCCTGCTTCAGGAAGTAGTAGGGAGACTCCGGCATGGCACTGAACGTGACCACGAACAGGATTGGTATCGCGATATTGAAGCTCGCCAGCCCCAGCATCGAGACGTAAGGCCCGATGGCGTACTGCGACAGGATTCCAAACTGAAACGTACAATTAAGTCGGTAAAAAATTGTTCTTCTGCCCAATGTGTACTTAACTAAGTTTGTTCGTGTGTACATTATTATAAGTACATGGTACGGTACATGTTATAATAAGTTGCTAAGTATTTTCCAGAAAATTTAATGATACTCGGAATTCTACAGTTTTTGCATAAACTTTCATAAAAAGGTACCTAATATCAATTATTATTATTTTAAATGGATATTTTTTCGAAAATTAGCATGTAATAGATACATATAATCAGGTTACCAACCTAAAGGCTATTTAATAACATTCAGATTTTCTGATGTCCAGTCTCGTAAACTCGTAATGTATAATAAAGAAGACTTAAAAGGAAAAATTAAAAGTATCTTTCCAGTGCATTTACTAAGAAATATTTTATAATTTACCAATTTACACATACCTTAGACATGACTGTGATGAGTGTCGCCATGGCACCGCGCACTTCATCGGAGGCTATTTCTCCCAAGTACATAGGAGCGGCAGTATATGCGATACCATAGCCCAGGCCGGAGATTAGGCGCGAGGCGTATATCGTCGGAATGTTCCCCGCAAACATCACCAGCACCCAGCCGATGATGTACGGGACCGCTGCCAGTAACAGGGTCTTCTTCGTGCCGATTCTGTCGGCCAGGTACGACGCGGGTATTGGACTGGCGGCTGAAAATAGAAACGTAAATATAGGTCGCTAATCCCAAGTATATTTATTAATAAATATTACTGATCAGGAAGACGTACGCTTGCTTGTTCTTCGCGGCCAGTTGCTTATACAATTAGTGACAATTCGCATGCCGTTTAAATCTAATCTCGTTATTAATTTAACACGCTCTCACAGAATTGGCTATAGCAGGCACGAGCGCTAACTGATTTGTTACCTATCGCATTGTTTCGTAATTTACAGATAAAGGTACCTACCTATTTTACTAGTTCACGTGTCTTCTAATATAGTATTGATTTAACACATAAATCTTACGAATGTACAGGGCCTATATTCGTTTCATCTCTTTCTCGTCCCATTTCATCACAATTTAATATGTTTCGCGCGTTACCGAAACACATTGAAGTGATTGGGATCGGAAGCGAATGACAAAAATAGACCTCTAGTTTGCTTGAAAGTAGGTATAGGTACCATGCCATGCAATCACAGAACGACGTAAATTCTATTGAAACGGTAGTGGGCGGGGTTCGCATAGCAGGGTTCATGATTATCTGCATAAAACTGTCAACTGTACGCGCGTCAGGTAAATCTAAATGTCACTTTTCGTATGGAAAGATGACAGGTGAATTGTCCTAACCCGCGTTCGAAACGTTACATTATTACCCCTCAGTTGTCATTTGAATGCGGGGACGATTTATCCTAAAATAACCCTCAAAATTACGACCGTTAACATCGTAATGGAATTAAAACCTTTTACCATATAGAATAGTTTTGCAATAGTGTTGACATGTACGCATTCAGTTATGATGGTGTTATAGACAGGCTATTACGCAGGATCCCGCAGTAACTCGCTAAGACCATCTTTTTACATGTTCCTTACATGCAATAAATAGCATTTTTCTGAAATTGAGCGATACTTTCATGAATTCCAATACATGTTAAGTATATCCAAATATTAAACGTACAGACTTAATGACGTTGGAAATGGATACACAGATAAGTTAACTGGTTTAATACTAGTGTGATAGAAATAGGACGTGGCTGGCTACAACGATTGCCTATTATAAAGGTCAAATTTCAAATATATTGCAACACAGATGATAGGATAATTAAATATATCGATAGTCTGCCAGTGTATGACTTGCAAAATTGTTAGTGTGTACTTAGGATTTGTTTGTAGTAGTGCATTCTGCATAAATGGAAACTTGATTACACAAAATTGTTGGTCCTGACCTGAATTATGCTAAAACTAAATTTTATCCTGATAGTAAAATTGACGAATTTGATATACGCACCCTACGATGATAGAAATACGTCCATTTGAAATTACATACACTCCAAAAAGAAGACCAAAGTCAAACTTATTTATTCCTCAATTTAGGCATATTGCATGGCGCACATCTCTGATTGTCAATAAACTACCGGAAAGAAAACCTCTGCCATACGAGTAAGAAGAACCGGCGTAAAAAAACTCGTCTTAATATTTTAGGCTAAGTTTACATTTGAGTTCACTACAGTGAATTTTATACATTTGGTTTTTTTCGGTTTCGACACTAAGTTATTGGCAGCAAACCAGTCAGATATCATGGAGAAGGTATTAATTGTTCCAATAAGTTCAGTATCTTTCCTATAAACCTTGAACAGTAATGAGGTGTCATCGGCGAACATGACAATGTCTAATCTTCGGATTATCATAGGCCGAGCCCCGCATAGGGCCGAAGGCCCGAAGCGTCCTTCCAGAACGCGCTCTCAGAAACCCTAGTCCCGAGTGTCTTACAAGGTTACAAGCGAACCGGAGGGCCTTTCGCGGCAAGGCGTGCGAGGCCGAAGGTCGAGCTCCGCGTAGGGTCGAAGGCCCGTAGCGTCCCTCCAGAGCGTCGCTCTCTACGCGAGCCCGAGGGCCGAAGGCCCGAAGGGCGTGCCCACGCGGACACACACCCCCCGCACTGTTTCACAAGCAAGACGATATAGTGCAAGATCTGGCTTACATATACCATACCATATGAAGGAACAGGAATGTTCAATCCTTTAAAGAGGTGAAAAGGTGGGGGGAAGTTTGTACGGTTAGCGATGTCTAAGTCTACGCCAGCTGGTCGTTCACGTAACGTATTGTACGCGCGTCGGGTAGATCTAAACTTCAATTTTTATATGGAAAAATGACAGTTGGATCTACCTAACGCGCGTTCAAAACGTTACGTGATTACCTACCCCTCTGAAATACTCTATTAGCAATTATCCTCTAAGGCGATTGACGAGATCCACATGGACGAAGTCGCGAGCAAAATCTAGCCATATATAAAATTCTGAATGGGTTGATCATATATAACACGAAAAAAATATATAAATGGGTACTTATTAAATTGCCCCCAGATTCACTTTTGATCCGATTTCGAAATGGTAATTTCTTATTGACGATTTTCGAAAGATAGTTAATTCATGGGACACCAAATTATCCATCGTACCAACGACGTTTCGTATTATACGCACGCCGAGCTAACGTCACAAAAAGCTAAGGAATCACAACAGTCGGTATAAATTGGACAGCCGTGAGAGTGATTAAAATGTTGGCTTAAATAACAAAGAGACTGCTAAAAATGGGGTTACGCTAAATTAGGCTACTTAGGGAATGACCTCAACCTGATCTCGAAGTTTCTGATAATAATAGGTAGGTACCTAATGTCCATAAAGTCAATAAATGGCATGACGTCTCGTAAAATGATGTTTTTCAGTTAATTATTATTTATCATTATAATTTAATATCTTCGTATAAATGGAAATACATATGCAGTCTCAAATATATATACATATTAAAATAGGATTACAATAAACAACACAACAAATTGGAATACATAATTATGTAAATATGTAATATTATGTAGTGTATGTAATATTGTGTATTATGTAGTTATGTTAATTAACATAATCAATCTTAGACAGCTTGTCAACTCTATTTTTTTAAGGGTACATCAAGTAGCCATAAGTTAGGTAGGTACCATGAAGGTACTAAATCATGAGTTCATCTTTCAACAGAATTTTATGTGTAGTTGAATATTAGAAATATGGTTATAAATCATACATGCCTTATATTATTTACTAGCTTCCGCCTGCGACTTCGTCTGCGTGGACACGGGATAGAAACAATCCTAATATTTTAATCCAGGCTATACAGGGCGTCCCACGGCTATGCCACATGGAGGGAAAGTACCTTGAATATTGAAGATGGAATATTTTACAGAAAGAAGACATTATTTTAATTTAAAAACTAACCTAAACTGCATTTATCATCATCATCATATCAGCCTAAAGACTGCTGGACATAGGCCTCCCCTAGTGAGTGCCAAATTGACCGGTCCTGCGCCACCCGCATCCAGCGGACTCCCGCGACCTTTACCAGGTCATCAGTCCACCTTGTGGGGGGCCTACCCACGCCGCGCCTTCCGATACGTGGTCGCCACTCGAGAACCTTTCCGCCCCAACGGCCATCGGTTCTACGTGCAATGTGCCCCGCCCACTGCCACTTAGTTTAGCAATTCGGAGGGCTATATCGGTTTCCCTGGTTCTGCTGCGGATAGCCTCATTTCTGATGCGATCACGCAGAGAAACTCCCAACATAGCCCTCTCCATTGCCCTTTGGGTGACTTTGAGCCTTCTTATGAGGCCCATAGTAAGCGACCAAGTTTCAGTGCCATATGTCATCACTGGCAACACACACTGGTCAAAGACACTGCGGGATATTGGACGAAAAGATGTGCCGGAGCTTCCCGAACGCTGCCCAGCAGAGTCGGATTCGATGAATGACCTCTTTCTCGAAGTTGGACCTACCTAACTGGACAGTCTGTCCTAGGTATACATAATCGTCTACAACTTCGAGCGTAAAGTGTCCTGCATTCATAGATTTTTAAATAATTACATGTTTGAACCCGGAATCGAACCCGCTACACGAGAAAAAAAATACTCTGTAGCTTTGTCATACCGATCGAAAGGATTATCATAAGGATTATTTTTGCTAAATAACATAGTGTCAGAAATACAAGGAAGATCATGAATTTTAACATTTTTAATTCAAAATTAATCAATTTAATTTATCAAATGCTCAAAATGAGTGCCATTCTGTTGAATACAAAGTCGCACTCTGTTGATTTTTTCGCTCCCTGTAGATTTTTTAAATCATACGTCTAAGTTCTGCTTGTAGCTCGTGGACACTTTTTTTTTACATAACCCTATGTCAGCTTTTCATTTTTCTGAACAAAATTTCACATTAAATGTTAAAATTCATGGTCTTCCTTTTATTTCTGACACTATGTTATTAAACAAAAAATAATCCTTATGATGAAGCCTTTCGATCGGTATGATAAAGCTGCAGGCTAATTTTTTATCTCGTGTAGCGGGTTCGATGCCCTGTTCAACCATGTAATTATTTAAAAATCTATGAATGCAGTTTAAATTGGTGTTTAAATTAAAATAATGTCTTCTTTCAGTAAAATGTTCCATCTACAATATTCAGGGTAATTTCCCTCCATGTGGAATAGTCGTGGGACGCCCTGTATACTATCTTCGTGTAAAAATTCATTCAAATCGGTTGAGCCGTTTAAGCGTGATTGAGTAACAAACATCTAAACATCCAAACTTTCGCATTAATAATATTAGTAGGATTGTTCCATCGTACATTTAGCTAACATAAGCACAATTAGCCAACCAACAAATAAGCGTGATTGAGTAACAAACATCTAAACATCCAAACTTTCTCATTTATAATATTAGTAGGATTGTTCCATCGTACATTTAGCTAACATAAGCACAATTGGTCAACCAACAAATAAAGTGGATTAATTAAAAGAATGTTGGAAAAACTAAGACATAAATGACCCTAAAATGGCTACTCGCGAGTCAACTATTTGTTCCTAATTCGTCATCCTCCGAATTCGTCATATATTCCAAATGCGACACTTTGCAAACTGGTAATTTTCCAATCTCATTATATTACAAATTCGTCATATTCCAAACTCGTCATTCCATGTATCAGTCAGCAGCAAATATACCTATACTGGCCAGGTGTTCATAAACACGTATGAGTTTAAATCATCATAAATAATCATAAACAATCCTCTATTCCCACTAATAGAATTTTCTTCCCTGTAGGATAACCGTTGCGATCGCGAAAGACTAGGTAGGTTAGGTTCGTTAGTTAGTTTCAGATGCCCGAAGGGAAATTGCTCAGAAATAGGAGCACCGTCGAAACTGTTAAATTACGTATGACTGTACAGTGACGAGTTTGGAGTACTTATGACAAATTTGAAACAAATCGTCAAAACAAGATTTAACCCATGTTTAGAATACCCTATACCTTCATGTGAATTTAATGCGATTAATGTGAAAAGAAATATAATTTAACGGACTGTAAGCCCATTGTCGATTACCTGATATTCATACAGTGGCGTTATGCTGTGTGAGTGTGACACTGTCTGTTTTTATTGTTTTTACAAAATTAGAGTAGTACCACTCTACAGAGTGTCCCAGAAGTACCACGTCACACCGGAGGTAGGTCAGCTCAAGAGGAACCTAACCAGCCTAACATGACCCCAGTAAAAGATGCACGGTTTTCGAGTTATTACTTCTGTCCGGGAACACACACCCCGACCAGGAGGACGGTGCGTCAAAGCATTCCCCCAACGTAAAAAAAGTCTGGTTAGGTTCCTCTTGAGCTGACTTACCTTCGGTGTCACTGTGATATGGTACCTACTTCTGGGACACCCTGTATGGAAGGAACGTACCTGAACACAGGATCATGAGCGAGGCGATCCACGAGCTCTGGTCGGCGGAGGTCTCGATGGGCGAGTCGGGCGCGAGCAGTATGGGCAGCGTGGGCGACGTCCAACCGACCGTCGTGCCCGCCGCCGCCGTGATCAAAGTAGCTGGAATTCGATACATTTGTGGTTTATTAAAAAGCTATCATGCTGCGTAAATCTGCAATGCTGCACTTTAGGAAGAAAAACTTAGAAAATAGGGCTGACATATTACGAACACTAAAATAAATAACAAAACCGCCGGATTAAAAACGAACCATTTAAACGCCAACTTGGAATATTTTAACCAGAAAATCCTTTTTTTCTGTTAATTGATGATGATCATGTATTTCTGTTATCCCAAATTAGGGACATAGGGCTCGCAGAAGAGTTCTCCATTGTATACGATCTTGCGCGACTTCTTCTAGCTCTTTCCAGCCGAGACCAGTTGAGCAAACCTCTATCCGACCGTCGTAGCGCGTGTCCAATCCATCGCCATTTCCGCTCCAGGATTTCTTGGCTTATGGGCTTCTGGTCAGTCATCTGCCACAGTCTCACGCTAGATATAGTTCGTGGCCAGAATACACAAGAATGCGCCGCAAGCATTTGTTCACAAATACCTGCAATCACACGACTGGTGATATCATTCCTGACGAACCATGTCTCGCATCCGTAGAGTAGGACTGACTTGACGTTGGAGTTGATAAAATCCACCCCTCAATGAATACAAGAGCTTGGCATAAAGATACCAATTGAAATTCTGTCCAAAAATGCCGTGTGACAGGCTACGTATTAACAAGTATGTCTCAATTAAAACAAAACCATCGTGCAGTTATCTATTGGGGACAACAGCAGTTGACATTATAAAATCAACAACAACAGTTCTCAGGCGAAGTACCTACCTAGCTATCGCATTCTTGGATTTTATTTATACCTATGTGGAATTATAACGTGTCATATTGAAATATAATATACAATTTCCCCGTAATATTTGTAAGGTTACAGTCCTATTTAGTAAGGGAAGTACTCAAGTAATGTAAATATTTTGATTCATTTGCCTGTGTGTGTGAACGACAAGTAAAGCTATCAAATACCTCAATATGTAGTAGATAAAAATGCCAGTACTATGTTTTGTTTACTACATTTCAATTACGTAGATGTTTTTAGGTAGACATAATAAGTAGGTAATTAGGTATAAAGTTGGGGGCTGCGATGCTTTGCGTCACGTGAAAGAATACGTTGCGAGTTTTTTTAGAACGTGCTCCTATATAAGTATGAATTTTGATAAATCTAGAATTGTCGTTACACGGAGATTGGAGACTTGATTGGAAGATCTCTAAATGCAAGTCCTATAATGTAAACCAAGTGAATTTCGACATGTTAGCGTTTGTCGCGATAATCAACTCGGCTCCATATATGTAGGTAGGTACGATTACGAAGATCCTCTTATCATTTAACATGCCCGTCTTTGTATCTAGGTGACTTAAGTAAACTAAAAGTCCCTTTATTCACTGCCTAGTTTGGTCCAATTTGTAATGGTAAGTAGTTTCATAAACCGACCGGTTAGCCTAGTGGGTAAGTGACGCTGACTACGAAGCGGAAGGTCCTGGGTTCGAATGCCGGTAAGGGCAAATATTTGTGTGATGAGCATTAATATTTGTTTCCGAGTCTTGGATGTTTTCTATGTATTTAAGTATTTATATTTATGAAATATATCGTCGTCTAGTACCTATAACACAAGCCTTATTGAGCTTACTATAGGCCTAATTCGATTTGTGTAAGAATGTCCCCTAATACACAATGTGTCAATTGTATTGTATGTCTACTCCCTTTATCTCTGTGTGTCTTTTGTGTAGTGAATAAATGTCTTCTTTCTTTCTTTCTTTCTAATATTTTATTTATTTATTTATAAAGTTTGTAGGTAATAAATGTTTTCACTAGCATCCTAATTACGAAACGTCCACGTCAGTCGGTTTCAGCCAGCATTACATACGTAAAAGTCAACAGATTAAGGCGCGACGTTGCTGAAATATTTTCTCAAGGTTAGTCTTTAACCCTATTATTCACTGACCTATAAAGCCTCACACCCTTAATAAGGACAAGGCTTCCAGCATTCGGGATGCGGACCCTGTGCACCAATGAGATTGAGCTTGGTTATTGACGTGCAATTTAAATCAATCAACATCGAGTTGCTATTGACTCAATGGAAAATTAGTACACCTATTAATCCTATTTATAGGCAATAATCTTTTATCGTAGAAATATTAATTGTTTTTTGAATTAATTCTGATCGCAAGTAATGGTTACAAACTAAGCTTATTTTAAATGATAGAAATATAATATTTTGGTTAAGAAAACTGTTCACATACCTAGTATCTATATCCTATCGTGAGGACAGAATCCATTTAGTGCCAAAAACCAGGGGTCACGGTAACCAAATTATATAGTTTCGAACTCTTAAAAAGGTGAATGGTTGTGCCAAAAAATGTGTGTGTAGGTATCTACAAGAAAATATTTAGGTCAATATCAATACATTAACGTGGACGTTTTTGTAAACTTCATTGTCCGATTAACCATCAGACAATGTAAATTTTTAAGTGGGCGTGAATATCATTTGGTGAAAAGAATCGGAGTGTCCAAAGACGAAATCCCCGTACGCAGCAACAACAATAGCAAGTTGTTGTCTTGTGTGATTACAATAGGATTTGCCTTTTGCATACGAAATCACTCTGCTCTGCTAGAATAAGCAGATGTTTGTTTATGCTTACCGACATCACAGTAAATCATATCATCAATTGCGAGTTAACATAGTAGGTATCAATTTACTGACGGGTTTACAAAGTATCTTATAACATTAAACAACCTGAATCACTAAAAACATTGATTCGAACCATATGTAACATCAGTCAGACGAAAGATTTAGCATCTTCAAGTCATTATGTGCACTTGGCAATTGATATAAAGAAATAAAATTGTATCAAACAGATGTAACTAGGTTACATGTGTAGTCTAGGCTAGGGTCAACATAACAACATATCGTTTAATTAATATCACGATATGTGATGTGAGGTAATACTCGGGCAAGGGTGCGAACCTGAAGACCTCGAAAACCTAACCTTTACCGATGTGATACAGAAAACTGTGACGTGTCGGTGGGTGTGGGCGAGTTGCGTTTATGCTTGTGTATTGTACATATTAGTCTTATGTTTCAAGACTGTTTACTGAGTCGAAAATACAAGTACCTACCTGTACTGACAAACCTACCACACTTCTTACATGACATGAATTATCGTGATATTGATACAGCCTTAGTGCCGCTAGCCGCCGGCGCGTAGAGCGAGACGTGCGGCGTTCATGTAAAATACCGCCGTGGCCGCCTCGTCGCACGCTCCGCTTTGAGCGGGCAGGAGGGCTTATATGTGGACATGCGTATGAAGTGTAGGCAGGACGCTATATTTACGCGTTCTCGTTGTAGTCTTTGTGTCCTCAAGTCGATATATAAAAATCTCATCATTGTCCGCTACGTCTTTATCAGATGATTCAAGCAGAGATTTGTGAGTAGGTAGTATAGAGCCACATTTTTTAAAATGAATTATTTACCCCTATGCGGGAGCGCCATTGTCTTCCGCAGAGGTGACAGGAGAATTATGCATTAGGTAATAGCGGGATTTTATTTTTTTTTCCTTCTTCTTCCTTCAAGAAGCACAAACCAGGCCTCATGGTGGTTTTCGCGCCCGACCATGAGAGCCTTGCGCCACTTAATCCTATATCAGCCGCAATGTGCTCCCAACATTGGTAATTGATCCCAAATGCTGGATGTCTATTTCAGCCAGTAATAATTAGTCATCTCTAATAAAACATCGCCTGCACAGTCGACGTCAAAGATTTATATATATATATATATATATATATACATACTCGCATATTTACTCTTTTGCCCCTTATTCCATTGTAATACGGAGAAAATTACATATCTTTGACATCGACTGTACAGTGCACCTAATACAATAACACCGTTGATGTGATATATTCATAATCAGGACCGCTATTGCAAATGTCAGAGAACATTTTGAGTGAGGTCTTAAATATAATTATCTTAAAAATAATATACCTACTTACCGATAAGAAGAATAGGTTAAAAATATTTATTTGTTGGTAATAAGAGGTAGGACAATAATAAGTCCAATAAAAAAGGAAGACATTGTAATTTTTTTAGGTTTTAATATTGACAAGAATCATGTGGATCACGTTTGTAAGAAACTAGACAGATTTGTCTTTGCCTTGAAGATAATAAGATAAACAATTTCTGTAGAAGCTGCGCTCACGGCGTATCATGGGCACGTTTCCTCTGTTCTAGGCTACGGATTGCTATTATGGGGCAATTCTGTTGACATAGAGAGAGCATACAAACTGCAAAAAAAATGCGTTCGTGCCTTAGATAAAGCATGGTTTCTTGACAGCAGCTGTAAGCCTTTATTTAATAAGTACATTTCCACTTCCATGTCAGTACATTAGGGACGCGTGCTGTATGGTCAAGAAAAACCAGCAATATTTTACTCAGCGCAAGAGGTAAGAGCTCAATATATGAACCTTTTAGATCAGCCTCCCTGCAGATCGGCCATATAATAAGTATGTGTTCAATAAGTTACCTGACATTATTAAATTAGAAAACATGACTTCTTTCAAAACTAAGTCGACCAAATGGCTGCATGAAAAATGTTTTTATAGTATTAAGGAGTATTTGACAAGAAAATAATAGGTATGTAACAAATAGCTGTAAGTGTTAGTAAGTATTTAAGTCTTGACATCGTGGAGGTATATATTTTTTTATATGTTTAGTTCGTAAAAATTGGCACACCTGTATCCAGGTTGATTACGTTGGTTTATTTATCATTTTTAAGATCTTGTAACCGTAATCTTGCAAATAAACTATTTCATTTCATTTCAATAAATCTGAACAATACTCGTATGTCTATGTATTAGGGCATGCAATCCCGGTATTTATTACTACTACAATACCGGGATCCCGGTATTGATCCCGGTATTGTAGTAGTAATAAATCCCGGATTGCATGCCCTATTATGTATACATGCATCTACTACATATTATATTATGTGACGGTTTTTGGGAAAAGGTCCCACTTTGTCGATATGGAGTTAAGAGTAGTTCCTAATACTACAGATCATACGCTATCTTTTGGTGAAAGATTCATGTCTCTAGGTGCTATAGTTATTTTTTAAAAATTCTGCAAAGTTGCAGAAGTGAAAAAGCGACAATTGAGAAAACGTTGGTTAAAGTTTGGGATGGCAGAAAACACACTTCTACTTTGAAGTTATGGAGTGGTTGGTATTAAATGAATGGGCATACTTTAGGGATTTCAAATTAGTTAGAAGTTAATAAACGGTCACAAATATGATATCGACGATTTTTTCTGTATGCGACAAAGTGGGTCGCTGGGCACTAAACTTTGAGGCCCTAAAAAGGTGCTTAAAATGGAGATTTATGCGTCGTCATCAAAATCATAGGTTTATTACAGTATGTTCTATCAGTTTTCATCGAAAGTTGATTTTCGGTAAGTTTTGCCATATTTCACTAAACTGTCCGTAACTCCGTAACTAGAATCGACAAAGTGGGACCTTTTACTAAACACCGTCACATATGTGAAGAAATCTGACTTAAGGGTAAGTTACGTAGGTGTGCCTACTACATTTAATTGACTATCAAAACCATTTAGTATTCTGCGAGTTTATAAAATAAACGTAATTTTAGATTATAACGTACTAGCGACCCGCCCCGGCTTCGCACGGGTGCAATTCTGATACTAAATATACTACAGAATGTCTTTATATACAAAACGTTCACAGCTTTTTTGTCATTAGACAATACAAACATGTTTTAAGGATTAATGATGTATTGCTTAAAATCGTTTCGTAAATAAGCCATTATTTCTCGTAAAAAGTAAAGGATAAAAAAATGGTTACTGTGGGTTATCCCTAAGAGATACCGTTATTTACGACAACACATTAGAAACCGCTAAAATTATCAGTGTTTCTCTACTACATTATGCATGTATTATACATATAAAACCTTCCTCTTGAATTACTCTATCTATTAAATAAACCGCATCAAATTCCGTTGCGTAGTTTTAAAGATCCAAGTACACATAGGGACAGACAGACAGCGGGAAGCGACTTTGTTTTATACCATGTACTTATTGATTATGTACTAAAAGGTTACTTACATGGCTGCGTAACACGGAACGAGTTTACTAGTAATGGAAATTCCAAGAAACCATTGCCACTTCTAGGTGCAAAGAGTGGCAAACAGATGGGACCCTAAACGATATTATTTAAAGAATTTCGTTCATTCAAAATGCATATTGTGCTTTTGAAAATAGGATATTCACACAATGAACCATCGCGAATACACCCAAACATTTTAGTTGAAAACAACAATATTGTTCAATACAAATAATGGGGGCCTTATAAGAATATTTATGAGCCTGAATACGCTGAGAATTGAGAACAAAGTGATGACGTATGTAAATATGTAAAATTCTATCTTCCACCCAATAATGGAAATACGAACTTAACGTCAAACGCAGAAATGGTGGTGGATGTAAGGTAAGTAAAGTTTGATGTTTTAGAACATATAACGTCAGAGCTAAAGTCAATATCGTACCGAAATGTAATATTTTACGAGCACTGTGGACTTATATTTATCTTCACTATAGGATTTCAATAATATCTATGTTTATTTTTCTTTCACCGATCATATATTATTATCTACTCCGACGTTCGCATTCGGCGCGACGGCGCATTAACCTTTTAACCGTCAAGAATGTATATACATCATTATCATTATTGTAATATTAAACTGGAAAACTTTGTACATACATATGTATAAATATAGGTCTTGTCGATAAGTGCAAATTTAATTTTCAAATCGAAAATCTATTGATTTTTAAGTGGCTCTGATTATGTTCAATAATCTGGCAAAACTTTATAAACAATATTATTTCGTCGTTAAATTATTTACCTATATCGATCGAGTATATTCCATGTAGGTAATATAAATCGCGAAGTAGGTACCTATAATACTTATTTGTTATTGATGCAAGAGTAATGCAAACACCTTAGTTATATTTGTTTATATTCATACAAGCAATAATGGTGATAAATGTTATATTCCTGTTAATTAGTCATTACATAGTAATTCCAATTAGGTACGGCTAAATATTATAAACATATATTCGTTTGTCAGTATTCAATCGGAACACTTAATTATTAGGTACCATAGATTTAAATATGTAACTAGACTAGATACACAATCAGCCGAAAAAAAAATCTTTCATAGAAATAGAAATACATAGATTGTTTTTTTACTAAGTTTTATAATTAACGTAAAGAATTTTATGTAAACTCATACTTTTGAACAATACAATTTTGTTAGTACAAATGACAAATTATCACGGAACAAAAACCTAAGGAGTCAGTATTAGATACTATTTTTTTTTATAGAGCCGTAGTTACGTACATTATGGTTTTCAATTTAAAATTCCGTAGAAATACTCAGCGATGACGTGCAAGGTAGACCGCAGCCCCCCTATTCTGTAACTTGTTTAAGCTCACCTCAACGCTCACCCACAAATATATCTTGACACCGCGATGCGTAGTAACTAAGCGTAGGCAGAAGTCTAGTTTCGTAACGGGTGACCGGCGGGGTGAGCCGCATTTGCGCGTAGCGAATAACAGCCCTGGTATAGCACAAGATAGCAGACGTCGACGACGGAGAGTCGTGCGAGACGACTTTGTCGTGTGTTTATTTTTAAGTTTATATATCTTGTAAAAATACATGTTTAACAAATGATAAATTGATTATGTGTAGCAACAGAACTAGTAGATAAGTCAAGTTCTTATTATATAGTTCTTATTCCCTTCTCACTAGTCATGCGTAGACATTTTAAGGACCCTGTAATAATAATAAGGTACCTACCTAATGCCCACCCAACATTCAAAAGAATATATTTATCAATAAATATGAAAATGCTAAGTGTTTGGGTATTCCCTGCTTGTAAAATAAACCTGATTTATTTTGCTTTGGTTTTTCTGTTTAAATAAATGCAAGATTCAGATTCATTTATTACACGATAATAATTACCATATAAATAAATTAATGCAAATGCAATAAGTATCAATATGCAATAAATAAACAATTTTATAATGCGACTCCAGTCATTCGCTATTTAGTTTTTACGTGGGCGAGCAGTCAAATCGCATTGTGATAAAATCTCAATAAACTAAAAAGCTTTTAATCTGTTGATGTTGATTCGCTAATAACTTAGTTTTTAACTATAATATGGCGCTTAAAGCCAAAACTAAGTTCTTTTTTGTATGAAAAATATATCTTGATATTCTTGATGCAGGTTAAATATATAACTTGTTGTTTCAATGTTTATTACACATTAATTTATAAAAAAACAAATGAAAAGACAAATAAACCGATTTTTTTGGAATCTATAAAAAGTTCTTACAATATTTAAACTGAAATTGCAGACCATTTCCTTATTATGTACCTATCACATAATATAATTATTACGTGCGCTTGTAAATTTCAGTCAATGAAATTACCCTCGTAAATAATCGTAAATATTAGATATTACATAAACTAATCGAACCGCAGATCGCAAACGTTTAGCAGCAACAGGTTATTTGAGTGGATTGCAAAAAAATTGTACATAGTTAAGAGCCTTAGTCTAATTTACGATTTAACTTTTTACAGTTTCGTGACGGCAATTACCCATATAAAATATATGGGTAATTGCCGTTATGAAACTGTAAAAAATTAAATCATAGATTAGATTAAAGCTCTTAACTATTTACAATTTTTTTGCAATCCACTCATTTACGTAAAATAATTACGAAAATCTCCGAACAGCATCAAGCCGCACATCACAACTAGCCGCGCGCGCAAGAAGCACCGTGCCGTAAGTCCGCCTAAATTTTAGCATTGCCACGGGTGGGCAATACTAAAAATGTCGCAGGGCAGGTCGGTTTTGCGCGCTCGCCGCGGGCAAGAAGCACCGTGCCGTGAAAAAATAACTCTACCGTAAAAGGTTTAAATTCCAATAAATGTATATGCACCCGAAATTAAGTACATGACTCGAACAAAAATTAGGGCTTTAAATCCCCTTTATCTCGCAAACGCCTAACTAAGTTGAAAAATAGTTTAAGTAAACCCATAATATTTTTGAACAAGCAATCCAACGATACCCCACACTATAGGTTTAACAAGAAAAAAAATACATCACCAATTTACATGTAGGGGAAATACCCTAAAAATTTTTTTTTTCAGGATTTTATTCTACTGTTTTGTCGGCGTGATTGGTTTATATACCCACGCCGAATTGCAGTTTTCTAGTTGTAAGGGTTACTGAGCTAAGCCGAAGACGGACAGACAGACAGACAGACGGACGGACATGGTGAAACTATAAGGGTTCCTTGTTGACTACGAAACCCTAAAAACTAAGAACATATACTCACCCCCCAAAAGAGGTGAAATGGGGGTCCAAAGTTTGTATGGGGAAAACAGATTAGTTAGACCGTTACCTTCGAAACTTTACCAAGAGTATTCCTAACGATAAATGAGTAAACACCTGTTTCAGGTTTTTTTGAGAATTCAAACCCTAAAAGATAGTGTCGGGGCGTCTAACCTCCGCACAGATAGACAAATACGACTAAGACTGGCCGACTACTTGACAGACCACTTTGGAATGACAGACTTTTAAAATTAGACAAAAGGAACGGAAAAACAGACGACGGACAGTGAGTTCTCAACCGACAGCGACACAGAACAGACCTCAAGACGACTTAAGTGTACCGTACAGATAGTAAAAATATATACCGTCTTATTAGTAAACTGTACCATGTTACATCTAAAAACACAGAATAGCCCAGAACCAAACTCCGGTACACGCGTTTTGTGAAGTAATTAGGGAAGACGATAGTAAGTCCCCTGGTCATAGTTTTCATGAATAATCATTTTTTCAGAATAGTGATTGGTAAAGTATATTTAATTATTTACATACTTACCTACAAAGGCCATTTTTCTAGAACTTTACCGGATTGAGATTTCTCATAAAATAAATAATAGTTGGTACAACATACTACGGTTATACCGATGACCTACAATAAAAGAGAACGATTGAAAAACAAAAATATGGTGTGAAAATACGATAAGGAGTTTTATGATAGTTGTTTGAAGGATCAGAGAGCATTTACTCCGTTCGAAGTAAACAATATAAAATGGTTAATAGGTACATAATTGATATCCAAAATGTGAGGCCCAGTACCCAAGGAGAAAAAGATGATACTAAGGCAAGCCGATTGGAAGGATATTTTGAGTCATGCGAACGACGTAATAATGGCAAATTAGCATTAACAAGATTCATCACATTCTTATTGGATTCGTTTATGTAAGTACCAAACAAACAAGTAGGTCATTAGGTTAGATTTTATATCGAGAATGCGTACCTAACGCCAAATCAAACCAAACGGATGTAGAAAATGCCGAAGTATAATTAGTAGCAGGTAGGTATGTAGTAACAATTGTTGTTTTTACTTGACTCTTATTTATCTACATAGTTCAATTACGGCAATCAATGCTCCACTGAAGCTATACCTTCGCCATGACCAAACTGCTCTATCGCAGCTAACACAACTTATTGGTTTCACTTTTAATCGGAACTGGCCGGTTGCGTTGTTGCTGTTTGACTTGTGATTCGAAAAAAATAGGCAGTCGATGTCAGAAGTTTTTCATGTCAGTCGTACGTAAACCATATCCGAAGCGAAGAACATCTTGGAGTCTTCTTGGACAAGTTTCTTTTCGTTCTTTTTGCACCAAGTAACTACGTATTACGGCGATCAAGCTGGTGAAGTGTTTGTTGCAAGGGAGCGCTTCTTGTGTGTGGAAGCTTCAGTTTTCTTCGAGGCCGAGCGCTCCGCGGCCGCTGGTCGCCGTGACGCAGGCTCCTATAAGCTAAACCTTATAGAAGTGTTTGGGTGAGTTTTTCCCGTCGGGTATTTTCAAGTATTAACCGGTTCTTGAACGTAGTCGTATTGTGTCACTTATTCATACATATTGCTTCTAAATATATTTTTTACTTTTTTATACTTTTTGCCAATAGTTCTTAAACTTGCGTATGCGTATGTATTGAAATATAAAGCATAATGAAATATAGAAAACTTGTTCAGCTTTCATTTGATACCCCACACGTGTATGTACGGTACGGAGTGTATGTATGTATGTGCAGAGTTTGGATTTCCAAACGCGGCTACGTTGATTTCGAAGACGTCAAATTGCATTTTCTGTTTATTTTTGATTAACACCTCACGCTAATTGGGTATAGTAGAGGTCGTCCGTATATATATTAGAGATTGTCGTTCGGCAGTCTTGGGGTCCTGCTGGTCGATCACGTAACGCATTCAGGTAGACCTTATTGTCACTTTTTATACGAGTAAATTACAGATGAGTTTGTCCTAACGTGCGTTCGCAAAGTTACATGATCACCCCTCAGGAGACATGCCTAACAATATACAAAAAGATGGCACTGGTCTCCGAAAGGGAAGTTTATGTTCGACGGAAACCCGTAATAACATGGACTACAATTGCAAATTAAATTAATTAGCGTCCATTACGGGCCACACTGCTTTTCAAGTCCAAGGTTCTTCCGCGTACTCCCTCCGGTGACATATTATACACGCAACCGTTGCTAAGCAACTTTAAACAATGAGCATCATGTTTAGTGATGCTCAAAAGCCCTACATGAGAAAACTATTCGTTCTTATAACTTGGTTAAGGTTTAAAATCACGTGATCGAAGTTTTCGTCGAAAGGCAAACGCCATTGCCGCTATGAAATCCACACTGACAACAAACGGGATTGACAATAAAATCACTATGCTAAATGCCAGTCGCTAATATTAATTACCTAAGTCGGTGATGTAAATTTAAAACAACTACGTTGGAATATTTATTAAAAACATGGTACCGACTCATAAATCAATAACAAATATATGTGCATTAGTAATTTGCTGGAACATCTAGCTCCAAAGTCGAATTGTATACGGCATGATAAAGGTTTTCCTTATGAAAATAATATTTAATTAAAGGTAGGTACATTATCATAACCTTTTTTGTATCTCCGAATGAAACTTTGCCTTTGTTCGAATATCTGGGACCGATAACGTTTAGCATTATTATGAATTAAACCCTAACTAACCTTATGCTAAAGATTTTTTCGATGCTAATTTGAAAAAATTAGAAGTTGAATCATTTTACATCACACCGGTCGTAAAGTAAATATGGCGTCGTAGGTACATAGCCGGAAAAAAATCAGAACATCGATAGTAGTATACCATATCTCAAAGTGTTAATTGTATATACGAATGAAGATAAATGTAACTATCGAACGTGATCAATTAGGTTTGAGTGTTCAGATGTCATGAGAAATTATGCAATAGCCTGGCTTGTAATTGAAACTCGGTATACCAATAAACGTGTGCTACTATCAGCTGAAACGCCTGTCCACAAAACAAGAATAAAGCGATAAAAAAAGTGTCGTAAAACAAAAATAAATAAATAAACTAACCACTGAGTGCTGCCACATATTCCCTCCACTTGCGGCTGATGCTCATTGCTGGTGTTCACGCGAAAATTTAAAATAAACATTTATAGTTGTTTGTTGGAATCGGACATGCGCGCGAATAGGCTTGTGTGTTGATACTGGAAACGGCGCGCTGTGGTCTGTTCGCGATAATATTAGCCCACCACGTGCTGGCCGCGTTTCATCGGCGGCGTGAATGGCTACTGATGGCTGTGCGAGTGCATGTACGCTCCGGTTTTGTTGACAGTACTGTCAAGACTGGCGACGGTCGACCGCGGCGCGGCGGGGCGCCACTGGCACGCTTCTGCTCCCTCGTACCCACCACTTGTTTGCTTTATCATTCATGGGCATCCGATAACGTCATTTTGTGCGTACAAGTTGCGTGGTCGTTTAGTAGTATTAGTATGTAATGTAATGTAGTAAGGATCGGCATATTCATTGACTGGCACATAACGCAGGGAACTTGCCGATTATCATTATCAGGGTTTTTGACGGTTTACCCATCTCTTTAGCATTGCTATTTGATCTGTTACGTTGTGGTAAATTATACCTTCTCGTAGAATCGTGTTACATCGTCGAGTATGATGGAATGTGACACGATACCTAATCTGCGTTATGGCGATAAGCACCGCAGTATTATTATAATGGGGGTCAGCCAAGCATGAAGATTGCAAGTCATTTAATGAGACATTGAAAAAACAAGATTAAAATATGGTGACTATTTTGTAGCTACTTGGTCATAGTTACAACAAGAAGTTAACATTAGACAAAAACACATATCTACATTTAAAACTATGACTCACATTATTAACTGCTTGTACTTTGTACGACTAATGTATTAAACTCTCGCGGCAATTGACCGTTAATCCTGTCATGTTAATTGTTAGGTATGGTATGTAGTTAGTAAGTACTTACCTAGTGTTTTTTTAGCAATAATTTGTGCCTGCTTTACATAAATTTGGATTGTATAAAACAACGAAAAACACAAAGAAAACATCTCTAAAGCTATGCGAAAAATGGTCCAAACCATACTCACAAATAATAAGCTGGATCAAAGTAAAAATACAAATATCAATCATCAGAGCGATCTCTATGAGAATTAGAGGAACGAGAAGAAGAATAGAAAGATTTGGATGCGAAGACGGCTGTGGAATACCCATCATAGAACATTAAATTCCCCCTATGATAATATTTTATATATATAGGTACTGTATTTAACGTAATAAATTTATTCAATACGAAAAACACAAACACCTTTCCTTTCGGCTTTGCCGTAGGTAGTCAGGTAAAAACTTAATAAGGCTGACTGAAATAAAACCCTGATTTAGTCACATTCTTAAGGGTAGGTACACAGACACACATAATTATGTTGGCGAATGATAAATATCGGTGTACATCTGAAATGTTGAGATAAGGCATACTTTGCTTAGGCAAAGACTATTAATTCTCCCTTTATCTATGGCTTAGGGTAGCAAAATTTTCAGTGAGAACTATGCGTAATTAATAAAAAATGATAACACAGTCACATAAATTATTTGGGATCAGGCCAAGAAATACATAAATTGACTGTTTACTTCTATAGATGTCAAGATGAATTTAATTACATTGTTATATAAATAATCATTAGATGTCAAAGTTTTAAATATTCATTCACAGAGTAAAAACACATGTTACAAACCCATATAAACAATTTTCTTTTAAACGAGATGAAAGGAAGCTCCTAGATGTTCAAAGGCAATTTATTATATATTTTTATACACATATAAAATGAACTTCGAGCGGTTTCTGTGAGATGAAATTTTGGCATTGCGCTGCCTAGAGAAACGGTCACTCATGGTTTCTTTTAAAAGGATGCTCGTTGAGCCGCACAAATAACGCTGCTTCAAAAATGTACATAGAAGGCACAGTTAAATGAATTTTCTAGGATAACAGTCCTCGATACCAATTATAATTAGGTATTAACGGAACAAATAGTGTCCAATACACCAAGGCCAAAAGCCTTCCCCTCCTCTGGTCCGCATCCACAAATTAAATGATTACTGATTCGGAACCTAGCCAAGCGGACAAAGGAGCTGGCGACACCTAGGTACTACTCCAGGCAAAATACGGTTTCGAAAGACATTAATTTATAATAGCGTTTTTTTTGTTTATTTCATGCTTTATTCAAGAATCCAACAAACTTTCCACCCGGAAGTAATTATATAGATTTAACATAAACATTCATTGTCTTTTTTATTTTATTTATATTGAATATTTTAAAGCAAATGTAAATGAACCTAAATAAAGATAAAAAAATAAATTAATATCTATCCGGACTTTTTAGGAGCTAATTAAATATATGTATATATTTTTGATGTCTGATTTTTGTTGGATTTTGCCTCTAGTTAACTATTTAATTGATAATATATCCGTTACATTAAAAAAATTAGCTATTATAAATTATTTCCAAATTTGACAATTTTCCATACAAGTTGTCAGTTCATTGCCTGGACTATACTAGGTACCTACTATTTAAGCTGCTGGCAAGGTGGCAAGCGAATTATTGAATAATTTATTCAGAATTATTTTGGAGAATCATTTGTAGGTAGGTAGGCAGGTGCGCCCTGTAACCCAGGCATTCGAATACGGCTATGGTATTCCCTGCCTGTCGTACAAGGCGACTAAAAGGGGTCCTCGGGGTGGTACACTGTTGCAGTTGGGGGCTGCAATCGGAAAAAAAAGGTAGATACCACTGGGGCATGACGATAGGGTGGCACTCGTGCGTTCCGTAGGAGATCCCAGAGCCGTCCGAAATGCGTCGAGGAGGACCATCGGGGGATTTTAGTCTGTGAGTCCGACATAACCTCCGCGCTATCCCCGTGGCGTGGAGGTATCCATAACGGATTTTCCTCCCATAAAAAAAAGGTAGGTAGATAGTCATCGTATTTCAGGCTGGTATTGGTGCCCTATAATTTTAAATAATCAAATACGCTCTTTCTTATTTTACGTTCATATTTAATATTTATTATGCAGACAATATTTTTTCTTCGCTTCAAAAAAATAAAATTTTTTTTGTTCGCCGTTATAAGGCTTATTTTTTATATCGACGCAATTGTACCGATTTCATTGAAGAGTTTTCAATATCAAAGAATTATAAATAATAGTTAAAGTGTTGGTCTAGATTAAACGGTAGGTAACTAGATGTATAGACTTCACAAGCCTGAACGTAGCACATATCGCAGTCATAACCTTTGTTCTGTATCTTCACGTACCGCACTGATGCATAAGAGTGTTTTCTGCATGGCACCCAAATTGTTTAATAAAATACCTTCAGTTTTAAGAATGTTGCCTTTACAGGAATTTAAAAATAAGCTTTATAAACTACTTATTAGTAAGTCCTATTACTCAATTTCGGATTTTTAGGGTTCCGTAGCCAAAATGGCAAAAACGGAACCCTTATAGTTTCGTCATGTCCGTCTGTCCGTCTGTCCGTCTGTCCGTCTGTCCGTCTGTCCGTCTGTCCGTATGTCACAGGCATTTTACTCGAAAACTATAAGGTGTATTTGAATAAAATTTTGAGGATAGGTGTATTTTGTTAGCCGCTACATAGTTTTGTAATTAAAATGACAAAAAAAAATTTTTTTAGGGGTGCACTCCATACATAAAACTAAAAGTCAAAATGTTTTTTTTCATTGTAACCCCCCGTGTGGCACATCAATCGATAGGCCTTTCAAAATAAATATAAGGTTTCTTAGCATTTTTTTTGATTAAGTAAATAGGGTCGGAGATAATCGCCCCGTAAGTCACTAAAATTCTGTCCCCCCCCTCTAATTTTTGAACGGTGTATTTTAAAAATATGGAAAAATTCATGGACATAGGGCTAATAAATTTCATTCACCGAAAATTGTTTTGAACAAGATCGGTTAAGAGGTTTTCGAGATATTGCTGAAAAACTGCCTTCCTCAAAGAAAAGGACGTAAGTGCCGTAAAATTTCTGTGACGATACGACCTTTTTAATAGGCACGGAACCCTTCGTTTTGCGTGGTCCGACACGCACTTGGCCGGTTTTTAATAGACGATTTAACTTCATTTAGTAGGTAGGATGACATAAAATTAGTTATTTAATTGGATTGAATTAATTAATGTATTCCTGTATTATTTGACATTTCACATTTTATTTATACTGACCATGTTTTTTAATTTTAATTCTTACTTCTTTTTGTTATGATATTTTTATGTTTTAGTGCATCTAAAATTAATTAATTTATAAGTTTAATAATTGTAATGATTTTGTACGCCTACAGGCAAAACATAGTATTCCACAACCCATTTTATCCACCAATGTATCGCACCTATGTTTACAAATAAATCACTATGACTATGACTATGACTGAACAGCAGACCTGGTAATCGGCATGCACAGCCAAAAAAAAACTCAAGAACTGGTTTTTTTTTTCTTTGTTCTTTTCTTAGACGAACTTGTTTAACTGCTCTACAATTATTTATTTATTTATTTAAACTTTATTGCACAAAATACAAAAAATATATGTACAAATGGCGAGCTTAATGCCAGATGGCATTCTCTACCAGCTAACCATTGGGCTAAACAGAGACTTATAACAGGTGCAAAGAAAAAAGTATGATAATTTCTGTTACGAATATACTTGAGGAGAGAGGAAAAAAATACAAATGTATTATACACTACATATAGACATACATAAATAAAAATATATAAGATTCATACAAAAAGATATACTACTACATATTCAATATATACTACCATTATGTGGATGGATTTTAGTCGAATTCTTTTTTAAGCAGATGCTTACGCAGCATCCGCTTGAAAGCAAACTTGCTTGGGGCTTGTCTGATGTTGAGAGGGAGTGAATTCCAGAGACGGCTTGCCTGTACGGCGAAGGAGTGAGTCATAAAACTAGTGCGGTGCGAAGGTATGGATATTTTGAGGACACGGGAGGTACGCAGCTCACAGCCTGGGCGAGGGGTATCGAAAATAAATTTACTTTTGAGGTATCCTGGAGCAGAAGGCTCAGACAAGATTGAAAAAAGGGTGCAAAGTAATCTGAGGGATCTACGACGGCGAATGGAGAGCCAGTTAAGTTGACGACGGTAGAAGGAAACGTGGTCATATTTACGGAGGCCGAAAATGAATCGTATGCAATTATTGAGGAGGCGATCCAGTTTATTGAGGTATTGTTGAGTGACATCGGTAGTGCACACATCACCATAATCAATAATTGGCAGCACCAGCGCCTGGACCAACAACTTCTTTGTACTGACTGGGAGGAAATTCTTAAAATTATATAAAGTTCTCAGCGTTCCGGTGACCTTGCGACTAATTTCGGAGAGCTGACCATTCCAGGAGACGTTCGAATCAATAACTAATCCGAGATTTTTAACTTGTTTGCTCAGGGGAATGACAGCGTTGTCAAACCGGATCGGTGAAACAGAAACTGAACTGAGTTTGGAAAGTTGCCGCTGGCTACCAATAAATATAGCTTGGCACTTAGCTGGGTTGACGCAAATGCCAAAACTGTTAGACCATTCTGCAATGTGATCCAGGTCTGCGTTAATTAGGGAAATGGCACCATTGATATCATTTACTTCAGCTTGAGCGTACAGCTGCAGATCGTCCGCATACAGATGGTAAGAACATTTAATCATGGTGGTGATGAGGTTGATAAATACTGAGAATAGGAAGGGAGAAAGAATACCACCTTGTGGCACTCCGGTGCTTAGCTCACACCAGTCAGATAATGAGCGGTTGGCACGAACTGCTTGGACGCGATCGGAAAGATAGGAAGAGAACCACTCCGTCGCCTTTGAAGAGACCCGCAAATGAGTAAGCGTTGCAAGAAGTAGATCATGAATTATGTTGGCCCGGGACTCGAACCAACTAAAATTAAAAAAAAAAACACTCCCTATTTTATTATACTAATCGATAGTATTATTCAGGATAAAATTTTAATGACTGGATAGGTACAAACGGGACGATTAGATGGCCTGCAAGAAGTCCAGACCTGACGCCCATGGACTTCTTTTTATGCTGTCATGTAAAAGATGTTATTTATGAAACTTGCTATGAAACCGTTCAAGAGCTAAGGGTTGCGGTAGAAAATGTTATTAGGGGCATACACCACAACACTTTGCTGAATGTGTAGCCGGAACGAGGGGGCTCATTTCGAACAATTTATCAGTTAAATAATTAAAAGTGTAACAAATTGATAGTAAAAAAAAGTTAATGTTAGATTTAACGATCATTTTTATTTTTAAGATTAAATGTTTGTTAGAGAAATTTTATCCTGAATAATAATACTATCGATTAGTATAATAACATAGGGAGTGTTTGTTTTTTTTTTAATTTTAGTCGGTTCGAGTCCCGGGCGAGGCAAGCGAGTTTTAAGAAAATCTTTGAATGCAGTTTTGTTTCTTTTTAAAAATAAAGGAATGTCTCCTATAAGTAAAATGAGCCAGCTTAAGGATTTAAGGATAGTTTCCCTCCAGGGCCCGACTTATCTTTCCACCCTGTATAGTTGTGCAATAAAATGACTAAATAAATATTTTTTGGTGTGAGGGTGTGACTCCATACATGCACAGATGCACATGTAAAACATCAATCAATAGGTATATATTATACAATAAATATAAGGTTTCTCAGCATTTTTTTGACTAAGTGAATATGGTCGGAGATAATCATCTCAAAAGTCACAAAAATTGTGTCCCTCCCCTATAACGAACGATGGAATTGAAATATTTGAAAAAAATCATGGAATTGTACTTATTAAATACTTTCACCGAAATTTATTTTGAACAAGATCGGTTCAAAGGTTTTCGGATTATTCCTGAAAAACTGCCTACCTTATAAAATAGGACGTAAGATTTCTATGACGATACGACCTTTTTAATATAACATGTTTTATATAACAAGCATACTGATTGTCAGTGGCGTATTTCTATCTATTACAATACATAGGTTCTTAATATCCTACTTGTGACGTATTGACATCACAAATAGTTATTTGTTCAACAAGAGAGCAAAGTAGATTTTTGCTGCGAGTGTTGATGTAGAGTAAGCGAAAAGTTCTATAGTTGAATCACGAGCGTAGCGAGTAAAAAAAGTATTTAAGTAGTAAAGTATTTTTTACGTAAATTTGAAATTTGTCGTATTCCCAATTCATTCATAAATATAAATGACAGTTTTATGCTTTGAACTTGTTATTTATTAAATTCGTTGTGTGTAATGTAGTTTTGGCTTGGGTATTAGTAGTTTTTTTTAATATTTTTTTTGCTGTCATAACGGCCTATGGGTCCCAGTGAATAATTTCCATTTGGGTCACAGTGGACTGTGATCCAGTGTGAACCAAATGGAAACTACACAGACAGCGTGAAACTAAAATTGTTTTGTACTTCTTTGTAGGTAAGAAAAACTAGCATTGGACTTCACACTGAAGAGCAGATGAGTAACGCCTTAGAACTTATATTTAATGGCCAAACAATAAGAGCTGTAGCTAAATCTACTGGTATTCCATATACAACGTTATATCGATATCATGGCAAGATTACAAAGAACCCTGACCCTGCAAAACCATTGAGGCTAACACCTAATTATGCAGTTCATAAGATATTTACTGATGCGCAAAAAAGGAGATAGTCGAGATATCAAAAAATGATAATATTTGTTTTTATATATTATTTTTGTTAGTGATTACTAAAGAAGTATTTTTTTTTTGATAGTTGAGTTACCCACAATGTTCCTATTCAAGTGTTTGTTAATGATTACTGAAGAAGTAAATACATACTTTTATTTTAATAATTGAGTTATCAACAATGTTTCTATTAAAGGATGAAGAGACCAGTTTAATTTGTATGACTTTTGTATTTTTTTTATAAGATTATTTGTCTATGTGATAAAAGGGTGTCTTAGAATCTAAATAAATGAGTAATTATGCAGAAATTTTGTCTATTATTGAATTTTTTAAAATAGATCCAGTGTACCCCAGGCGATTCACTGTCACCCATGAGAAGATCCAAAGTGACCCATCCCCGAGTCACAGTGGATCATTTCCCATTTTTTTTAAAGTTGTTATGACTTGTAAGTTTATGCAGTTTTTGCCAATAATTGCACTTGTTTTTTGTAGATTAGGGACGAGTCTTATGATTAATTATTATAGATTATTTATTTAGGCATAAACTTCGGATTTGTGGAGCTTCAAAAAAAAGTGATCCATTGTTACGACTATGCCCCCAGTGCTGCTCAATGGTGTAGGACTCGTAAGAGTGAAACAGTTTAAGTACCTCGGCCATGTGGTGACCGAGGACTTGAAAGATGATAGCGACATGGAGAGGGAAAGGAGGGCGATGGCGGTTCGCTGTAACATGCTGGCCCGCAGGTTTGCACGGTCTAGCATAGAAGTAAAGATTACTCTCTTTAAAGCTTTCTGCCAAACTTTATACACGTGCAATCTGTGGGTCAATTACATGCAGCGAGCCTTCAACGCCCTCCGAGTACAATACAATAATGCCTTCAGGGTGTTGTTGGGGCTCCCACGCTACTGCAGCGCTTCAGCAATGTTTGCGCACGCGCGCACGGAGGGGTTCAGCGCGGTGATTCGTCACCGTGTTGCATCACTCATGCGCAGGGTGCGGGGGAGCCACAACTCCATCCTGAGGGTCATCAGTGAGAAGACGGACTGCCCCATTCTCAGACACTGGGTACGAACGCATGCGCACGTACCGGGAGTGCCTGAGGGTGGCAGATACCTGAATTAAATTGTATCTCACATTAAATTTTAATTATAATATATATACCTTACTAACATAGCTTAAGTCTTATGTAATTAATTAACTAATAATCATATGGATCTTGTCCGAAATAAACAAATTTTATTTTTATTTATTTTATTTTTTGTTACCCACTCTCCCTATACATTGGAACTTAGAAAATGACTAAGTTTTTTTAAACCATACATAAAAATAATACGTCTAAAATGACGCAGTGTGTGACATACCCGAAACAGGTCTGTATACGAATACCGGGAATATACCGGGTTTAGTACCGAGAAACGCGGGATTTTTTGCGGGAACGCAGACATGTGGCCGGGCCCTTAACTGGAGTCATATATATTATTATCTGTATGCTTCAAAAAACATTGCTATGAATGTAATAAAATCTAAGTTTGACATTGGGATCGTAAGAGATTAACTGCGGACATTTTGAGGAGCCATCTTTTTCATTATTTGACCCTGTTACATGACACACCTGGTAGGTATGATGATATTGGGATTATTGAGCGTGGTAATGGTAAACAAACACCCAGCTTCCGGGTTTTCGGAGTTTGCTACCGTGTTTGCCGCAACCCTGATCTAGTTTAGGTTCCTTCATTTGGTTAGATCGTTGTTATATTAATTATATTTGCAAGTGGGCTTGGATAACACATTTTCATTGTTCTCAAGGTCATCGCATGTTGATGACGTAATTAAACATCTGTGTTTTGAAAGAAGTACCTATCGTTCTTTGAGCATGGAAAATACCACCATCACGATAGCAAACAGCTGTGTGGGTATTCACGATGCATACCGACAACTCAAGTGAACAACTGGTACTCTGATATCTGATTACATCTAGGTACATACGAATGGTGCGAATATCTGGGTGCTGCTTATACTAAATAGGACCGAGCGGGTGCGGTGAGTCGGGACAGGTTGTGAATCGCTCGTCACTTACGGAATAACTTTATTGTATATGCAATTATATCCTGTGCTGAATAAAGTACAGTTTTGAAACCCCACGAAATGATAATGTAGAATTTTTTTGGAACTGATGAAATACTTATATTGTTTTAGACTAGGCGCGAAGGGCGAGTTGCACAAGGTCGATTGTAAAGTCACGTGGCTTTTGAAATTTAACTATATACCGACTTACCTACATGATCGATTTATGTAACATTTTGTGTTTTGAGAAATAAATTCTAGCTTCAGTATTTGTATACAAATTAGAAGTTTTTTTATCAACGTAAATCTGCATACATACTTACTTAAAATATACATAATTAAATGGATAATCTGTATGCCTACCTTTTCACGCTTAAACTGGTGCACTGATTTAGATGAAATCTGGTAAGCATGAAAATAGTTTGAGAGCCTGGGATCGTTCCCAGAATAGTTTTTATACCGGAAAATCATCCCTTATAGGGGTGAAAAGGGGAGTGGAAGTTTTTATAGGTGTGCGCTAAATCGATAATAGATAGTGCGCGCGTGGGAAGTCAGCATATTTTCTTTGTATTAACGAGTATATGTGGACAAAGTCGTGCGCAAAAACTAGTACATATGAATGAGATACATATTACTTCAATGACATGAAACTTCAAGATTAAAAATACGTTTAAAAATCCGGACGGAAAGAACTTCTTATAGTAAAGTAACGTCGGAACTATGTAACGTCGGAATCGGAACTATGTAACGTCGGATCGGAACTATGTAACATCACAACTTGCTAAGATATCTTAAAACTTTATGACATGCACCGCGAGCGCGCCCGTGGGCGGTTACAGAAGAATTGTGAAACCGAAATTGAATTACTTATACATTGTACCTACGTGAAAAGACGTGATCATGTGTAAGTCAGTTATGTATCTATCCACAACAAATGAGTAATAATTACCTCGTACTGCTATTCGTATTATTGTAAATTATATCTAAGGCCGTTCATACAATTCAGAGTAACTAACCGTATCTGACAGAAAAAAATAATAGTACAGTTTACAGGCCGGTAAACGTATATGACGCCGGCAGCGGTAATTTAATAGAAAACAGTCAAACTTCCCAGATTTTAACAGATGTTTGAAAACATCCGAGCCTAATTGATGACGTCAGCCGTTTGGCGGATGCTTATTACTCGAATGAATTATTAATGACCTTATTCATAATAAATGTAAAACCTATTTTATCTAAAATGTCACTTTGAGGTTTGTATTTTGTGAGAAACGGACAAAACACATTTTTGTTAACAGATGTTCGTTTAGTGTGTTCGAAGTGCGGAGCCGCGTACAAATTTCGCCGGACGGAGGTACTATCGCCCAAGGGTACGGGTTCATACCTCTAGGATCATTTTGGAGCGTTCGCTATGCATGTGCAGACGATTTTTAACAGAGATTGTGAACCCGTACCCTTGGGCGATAGTACCATAGTAGAAAGAGTGGGCAGTAGGCTATCTCCGGCCCAATCCGCGATATAACTAAATATATCACACAATTTTCATTCATTTAGCGGTGCCGAAAAGCCGTGACGGGTAAACCTTGTGCGGTGTTAGCCCCGACTGGCGCACTGAGAAACGGGTCAAGATTTTGTTTGAGTGTGCGTGCGGCGACGCATAGATACTATAGTCGCGGTGACTTGGACGAGCTGAGACAGGGGTAGGTTGATCCTGGAGTTGGTCTAGGAGTCAGCTGAGGCCTGAGCGGACGCGCTCAGGGTCCGTCCTCCAACAGAGGGCTCGGGTATTGTTATACTTTGAGTCAGGCCGTGGGGTACGTGTTCCCTATGGACCGCTGAACAGTCGACTGTTAAGTCTCGTCTCCCTAGGGTGGCGAGCCGTAGCCGTGCTGCGTTCACGTGGTGACTGTGGTGCAGCTGTGTTTTTGGCAATTTTATTGTTATCTGCAATAATACATTAAATATAAAAAGTAAAATATAAAACTATACATACAAACATAAAATCATTATAAACCCTAACCTAACCTAAGCTACCGGTGGTCAGGGCTGTTATTCGCTAAGCGCTCATGCGCCTCACTCACCCCACCCGTCACGCCTAACGAAAGTAGACCTCTGCATACGAGACACATTCAGTGCTCTCAGAATCGCTACGCGCTACGCTCGTAGCCGATCCCGTGGTTCTCCTCGTATGTAGCGGAAAGAGACTACGGCGTGGGGACGCATACGTGTCGTCACGGGGCGGGAATGGGTTAAACGCATCGCGGTGTCAAGATATATTTGTGGGTGAACGGTGAGGTTAGGTTTAAACATGTTACAGAATATCGGGGCTGTATCAGTTTCATATATTGAGGTGTGCAATAAAGTACCTACTTCGATTATATTGTGGGTAGTGTAATTTTCATGCAAATAACCATTATTCATAAAAAATATAATCTAACTGTTGGACGAAAGCGTTCAACTATCAGGTAAATGATGACGTGCTCAATATTACTAATTCCCATGCTGTTTGTACTTCACGGATGAATGCAGGATTACTGAAGTCGACATCCGATAAATGAGCGGAACACAAACATCACATGACATAAATGTTTGCAAAACTCAATACTTTTCAATTATTTATATTCAATAGGCTTGTGACTTAAGATTTTTTTACGATGCCATTCGAACCAATTTATTGAGAGGAAGAAATGTTTGTATGGGAGCAACTACAATTAAAGAACATAAATACCCAACAAATTGACTTAAGGATGGACCTCGTTGGCGGCAGCCAAAACGCTTCATACTGATTGACTCAAAAGTATGACGTTATCGTCAGTCACGACTTTGCTATTTGTATTATTGTAGGGAAAATCAAGTAAATTGCTGTTTCGGTCGCGAAATACTGCGTTTAGGTCCATAGTTGTCATACAATTTTGTTTCTATAAAAGCGTAAGGATTCTATTGGTAGCTTTAAATTTACTCTTGGACAGTTAAAAAATGCATATTTTCTCTAAACTTTCAAGGTCTTCTTTTTATGATTAATTATATAATTTACCTATATTTTGAAATTTATACTTTATTACAATAATTTGATGGTTTACTATTCATTTATCAACACTACGTTATCAATTTTAACATGAGGTGGTTCACTCTTTGATTTCGTCGCGCCGCACAAAAACATGCCGGCCGGCCGCCTTTAGGCGGTCATCAGTGGTTGCCGCGCGCTGTTACGGGACGCACGCGTTCGCGCTTTGCATTGCATCGTCATTCGCCTCGTAAAATAAATATGCTGCGTCGTCTATTTATATTGGTTAAATTTTTTTTTTTTTACATTATGTTGGTAAGTAAATAAAGAATAATCGTAATATCGTTAGTAGAATACACTATTATACTAACGTACCTATAATTTAATAGGTCGAGCTGGCGGTAACCCTAGCTCTAAGGCTCCGCCTCCAAAAGAGCGCGTTGCATGCGATAGAAAGAAATGGCCACATTTAGGCACGTTTGGCGTACCTAAACAGGGAATTTGTTACCTAACAGAAAACCTTCTGTACTTAGTACTTAGTTTATTCTATGCATGAGGTCACAAGCCTGTTATGGACACTTGAATAACACGTTTTTGATGAAGATTTGGTTCAAACTAAAGTATATAGACAAGAAGCAATGTGAAATAAAATAAAATGTTGATAAAGCATGTTTTGTCAGTTCCTTACATTTGCAAACCGCTTGATGATGACGATTGTATTGAAAATGACAGTTACGTACACCAACACTTGCTTTGTAGATATTTGGTGATTTGTTCCTGGTGGTGAGTAAGGTCGGCAGAATTCCCGAGGATGCGTTGTGTTAAGAGTTGTCTGCGTTCCTCCGAATCCTCAACTAAATAAAGGGTCGGCAGCGCCTTTGTGATTCTTCTGGCGTCGTTCATAGGCGACGGTGTCTGCTTACGATTAGGCAGCCCGTATGCTTGTTTGCTACGCTAAAAAATACGTGTCTTCACCTTTTCGACTCACATCACCTTTTCTCTAATAGGTAGTCATGTTACTATAGAAGGGCATTAAGTATGAATGTGGAGGGTTGTAAAAGAAGAGGTAGACTAAGAAAAAGGTGGATGGACTGCGTGAGAGACGATATGAATAGGAAGGAAGTGTGTGATGAGTTGACGAGCGATAGAGGTATGGAAGAAAAAAACATGCGGCGCCGACCCCATTTAAAAGGCATAAGGACAAGCGAATGATGATGGTCACCTTTTCTCTAAAGGCACATTCAACGGTAGGTACCTAGTACCTACACATGATTTACGAAGCCAAATAAAAACCTCATGTTATTCGAAACGAAATATTGTGTCTGGAAGGGACGGAAAGTAGCGGGGCAGATCGCAAGAAACTCTTCGCAATTTATTTCCCAATCCACGAAATAACTGTCATTATGTGCCTTGAACTCATAAATTTTAGGGACGTCGAAATTGGCCATTCATTGTTTTATTGGGTGACATACATCTAACGCGAAGAACGCGAGATTCAATAAGATTTAAACGTCCGACCTAAATTTTGCTTTCATGTTCTTCGTTCGCTGAATAAAATTGAATGTAATGTACAAATTGATACATTTATAAGTAGTAGGTACAGGTTCTAACCCTGCGTTATTATTGACTAGCTTTTGCCGGCGGCTTCGTACGTGTATACTCGTTAATTGCTTTAAGTAGATATGAATTTGTAAACTTGTAGACTTGCTGACTGCCTGACCAATACCATAAGACTAGAAATAAAGGAAGTAATGCCACTCGTGTATAAATTATCGCACTCCCATACAAACTTCCTCTCCCCTTTTCTCCTCTTTAGGTATGTAATGATTTTCGGGGAAAAAAACTACCCTCTGTCCGTCCCAGAGTCTCAAGCTATCTATTTCGGTTCAGCGGTTTTACCGTGATAGGTACGATAAGGCAACCAGACAGACAGACCGTGAGAGTGAGACCGAATTAGTTTTGCATTTATAATATTACTGCCATTACTGGCTGCTCACGCGGCTGCGCCCCCGTATTGCAGAGGACGCAGGCAAACCCGCGGGACAAAAATTAAGTCTATGACCATCCAGAAAGTCCATTCTATACACAGGTGAAATAATTTTTGAAATCGGATCCTTTTTAGGGTTCCGTACCCAACGGGTAAAAACGGGACCCTATTACTAAGACTTCGCTGTCCGTCCGTCCGTCCGTCTGTCTGTCACCAGGCTGTATCTCAAGAACCGCGATAGCTAGAGAGTTGAAATTTTCACAGATTATGTATTCCTGTTGCTGCTATAACAACAAATAATAAAAAACCGGCAAGGGCGAGTCGGACTGGGGCTCTCATACAACAGACATGATTTTTTTGCCGTTTTTATAGATAATGGTACGGAACCCTTCGTGCGCGAGTCCGACTCGCACTTGGCCGGTTTTTATAATATTAGTATAGATTATGTAAGTATTGATATGGACTTGGAACTAGCGAGAGAACTACATACCTAGTATATTAGGCCCTAGAGTTAACATAGTTTGGCTTACGGACGATATACAGCCAAGGCAAGAAAAACAGCTACACATACGAACAAATATATCAAGTCAAAATGAATGACTGTGGAAAAAATTAGCTAGTTTTGAACAACGGACCTGCTATAGTGTCAAGGTCACTACTTGGCACTAGATCTGTCTATAAGTTTTTTAGCTAGGCTGCAGTATTTTTAAATATGACAGGTGGATTAAACAGCTCAGCTGTATCTACGTTAAAGTAAAATGGCCACGGTGAATTAGCCAGCATTAAGAATGGCGAAATAACAAAGTTATTGGATAAGATAACGTAGTACGTATACTTACCTACCACAAAAGAGAACGATACGGAAGCAACTTATTTTTTATTCACTTCTAGCTTGTACATATTTCATCTAGGTCCTGCATGTGTGTATGGTATACATATGTACGTAACTTCTTTACATTTCTGAACGGCCGAACGCTCTGAGGGAGCGTCCCTTGGGAGCCCTAGCGAACTTTCTAGATCCAGCTTGTCCATTCCGAATGGAAACATTCGTACTTATTTCTTCCCATGTAAATTGAGATCCGCCCGTAATGTCTGCGCCTGTCGCAGTATTGTAAGCAAACTGATGTAGCAAACGAATGCTTTGCGTTTTTTCTAGAGTCGGATCTTTAAAACCAAGTCTAAAAATTCTCTTAGGATTTCCAATTAAGATGCTGGTCGAGTAGCAAGAGAATAATAAAATTCAAATCAGAAGGTCGTTCCACCATGGCGTGGATTTTGAGAATTAAGGAAAACTAATACTTTATAAAGTTTACAATATAACCCTTATACAACTAACAGCAAACCACAATAGTTAAATCATGTCTTGTCCTGTGCATAAATGGACACATTGTGCGTTCTGTCGATGAGGACAATCATAGTACCTATAAATCGACCAAGTTTCAAATAAAACGTAAGTACAAGAATAAGGAAGTTCTAATTTCATAAATATTTGACCTTGCCGGGATTATGATTCTAGACCTTTAGTTTCTCGGCACCATGTAGCATAATTTTGCGAACTGAAGATTTTTCTCTAAACTAATTAGATTATTTTTCTGCGCTGTTGGCTTCGGCCCCACGCATGCCTTCCAAAGGTCCGGGACCTCACGGTCCCGAGATATGGAAAAAACGTACAAATAATAATAATAAAGCATTTATGTCAGGCATCTATGGCCCGTAATTACAAATAGCTAAATACAGATAAACATAAATATTCTTAAAATTAAAACTCATTATTTAGGCGACGACAACGAAACAGCGTTATTGAATCGGTTGTGTGAAAAGGATCAATGCGAAATGCGCGTTATTCAAGTCTAAGCGATGACTCGCCTAGCTCGATCTACGATCGCGAAACCGCGGCGCATCCCGCTCGGGATACATTAGAATTTATCCCTCTTCCGAGAGCCTCGTGAAGGATTTGCATCTCCCCGCCATTATCGTTTACTAACAGATTATTATGGTAATGCATGTTGTGTTGCCGAGATAATCCGAGTCGCTTTATTGGGGCAACACTGACACATCGATTATGATTAGATAAATATTTTACACAATTTCTGCCATCTGGGTCATACACAGACTGAAAACAAAAATTATTCTACCTTTTGTGTGTGTCTTTAACTGGCAGGAACAGCTGGAAGAATGACATTCTACCGAAATGTTGGCCAATGGCCATTGAAGTAATTTTGACCTCAAAGTAATTTTGACCTAATATTATAACACCGTACCGGAAGGCGCAGCGTGGGTCCCCCACGAGGTGGACTGATGACCTGGTAAAGGTCGCTGGAGTCCGCTGGATGCGGGTGGCGCAGGACCGGTCATTGTGGCACTCTTTGAGGATGCCTATGTCCAGCAGTGGACGTCTTTGGGCTGATATGATGATGATGATGATTAAAACAGGGGATTTCAATACTGAAATGCCTTAATCTCTCAATAATCCACCTCCCACAGAGACGATGCAATACTTTACATTTTCTATCTCCATGATTATGAGTTTCACTAGATGGCGTTATATAAGCAAGGTATGAGGCTCCACTTAATGTGTATTATATATATATTACTTATACTGTGCTGGCTATCACGTTCAGTTACATGAAGTGAAAGGGAAATAGGGAAGCTAACTGATATGACTCAATAAATAGAACTGTTTCATGGGGCTCGTAGATGCTATCGTCTTATCATTGTAACGGCGAGGATGGTGCTGCATTTTGCAGATATAATCGTTTCATAAGATACACGTTTCAAGTCTTTACAATCCCAAACCTTCATTATTAAACGTATTATCTACATCTATTTAAAATGTATCGTACGTTTCTTGCATCTTTGAAATTGAGCCCCTATAGTGTAGATAATATCCGAATATTGTACATGTATACCCCAAATGTATTCAAATATAAAAGGGCTTTGCGACCTAAATAAATACATAAGGGTACAATCTTACAAATCCAGCTTACTTACGTGTAGGTAGTTACTTTACTAGACGCTTTACATACATGCCTTGACCAGCATTCGACCCGCCGTATTTGACAGAAGGGTTATCCCCATTTTTAACCGACTTCAAAAAAGGAGGAGGTTATATGTTCCAATAAATATATATATATATGTATATATATATATATGTTTATGTATGTTCGCCGATTTCTCCGTCAATTGTTAACCGATTTAAACAAAAAAAATTATTCGAAAATGTATCTATACTCCTGACTCCTGAGATGGTCCCATTTTCACCAAGTTAGGATCTGATGATGGGATCCCAGGGAAATCGAGGGCAAAGGCAACCCTCAAATTTTACCGGCACGTATTACATGTTTCATGTATTTTCTAAAGCTATTTAGGTATTTGAGCGTTTTAAAAAAACTGTACATGAACTTTTTTTTTCAGATTTCGGTTTTTTTGGTTTTTCTTACTCAGAATCGTTGATACTATTGATCCTCATACAGCAAAAAATATAGTATTTTCCAGAAAAAAAACGACAAGAATATAGTACTTGGCTGGGCAATGTTGCTATTTAGTAATAACTTTGACAATTTGAAGCGCTTCGTAAGGTCCCCCAAATATATTATATTCGCGTACCATATAATTCTTCAACAGTATATAGTACAAAGAGTCAAAATATAGTACAATACTTTATAATATAGTACGGTTGGCAACCCTACCCATAACGGTTCTGGCATGTGCGGCAGACGAACTACGTCAGCTATATGTACGTCTAGCACAACTTGCTGCTTAGTCGCTTCGCGCGCGACTAAGCGTCTCCGATCTCACTCGCACCGTACAAGTTAGAAAAAGGAGGGTAGATCTTTCTCGACTCGCGTCGCGGCGCGGCGTCAGTTGTGCTAGCCCCGCTGAGTTTTGGAACGCAGCATTGTATTTTTAATGCGATCCATTAATTTCATACCCAAAATACTGCGTTCCTGGCTCTCTGGCAAATCTTGAGGGCAGATTTCTGTAAAAATACCAAGTTTGTGCTCCGTAGGTAAGGTTTGGAAGAATGCACATGCCCATGAGTTTGCGTTTCAAGACTGGTGGGAGGCTGCCCAGGACAGGGATATGTGGAAGAAAAAGAGGGAGGCCTTTGCCCAGGGACACTTAAGGCTTTTAATAAAGAATAATAAAGGAATACTGCCTAATTGATGACCTTAGCTGTCATTTTTTTGCAATAGATAATCATACAGTGAGATAGGTTTGTTAACGTACCACATACCTTACTGAACATCCAAAATGATAACTATTTTAGTACCTATCTATGTTTGTTATCGAAATGATCATCAAATTTTGGACGTAATACTATGATAAAATAATGAAATAAGTCGGGAAGCCAGGATTGAGTAAAAAAACTAGTTGAATACAGTTTAAGTATTTAGAAAACAGTTCATATTTTGCAATGGGATTATTTTACTTCTTTTGTCATGTTAGCAAATATATTCATTTAAAATTGAAATTCGTATAGCGGTGCGTAACGTCATTGTGTGCGATACGCTGTACAGCCCTTGCTAGACCTCCACAGGGGGTTACCATCGACAAACTTCGTTTCGCGCGAAATTGACAGGGGGTAGGCCTACCTGTACCTAAGCGCGGCCTAAACTCTACACGAAATATTGAACGAAACTTGACCTCCTCGCCATCATTCTGCCGATAGTAATTCGACATTCGACCCCTCTCCGGCAAACACCAAGACAGGTAAACAGCGTTTGCGGCGAATGTGAAAGTAGTTACACATGAGGGAAGCAGAAGTAGCCCATTAGACGTTTATGTGAGTGCTCCACTCAGCGGGTAAACAGGAAAGCTGCCGCTATAGACTCTGTATAATAGGTAAACTGAGTGTTAGAAAATAGGTAATAATAATAAGGTATGTCTCAGTGCCCGACACTGGCCAAATACTTGACACTTTAAACCTTAAGTCAAAACAGTTGATAGGTGTCAACTATTAGACATTAAGGTGTCAAATAGTGGACGTTTACCTTAATTGAAGAAAATAAAGTAATTAAACAAACATATCTAGAAAATGGTGACATTTATTTAATCTCCTACATATTGCACGAGTTATCCATCAACAAATAATAATAATTACTATCATTTTTTGTGACAATGTTTTACTATTATTTTACTATTAGGATTTCAAATTAAAGGCATGAATTGAAAAAAAAAACCGGACTCGGACTCGTCCACCGAGGGTTCCGTACAAAATGACAAATGTATAGTTTTCAGATTGTTCCCTATACTAGTAGTATAAGACGATATTACTTGCCAAATTGCATACCTAGTTCTAGGTCAACGGAAAGTATATTTTTAGATTCCCTTGAGAGTGTCGAAATATACATTGTTTGCAGCATAAAGTCGTATCTTTTTTTACGTTAACTTAGAAGTTTGATTTTTTCACAGCTTCAAGGGATTGTAGACCTGGTATATAGTTTTAATTTCAACTCGATACCTACACGCGTTCCCGAGATAAAGGGTCTTGACAGACACAGACAGACAGTGATCCTATAAGGGTTCCGTATTTTCCTTTTGAGGTACGGAACCATATAAACGAAAAGGATTTGAACCTGCGACTTTTTGACATACGCGATCAATCACTGCTTACCAACTGAGCTATCAGAACCAATTACTCGGACCACGAAACTTTCATTCTTACAACGCCTAGAAGGCGATCTCTACCTCGAAGACGCAGGCTTATTCTTCTTCTTATTCTTACCTAGGTCGCAAATTACAATGAGAAATCATCAGTAACGATACGCCACCCCATACAATTTTTGTATTAGCAATAGGGTCTTCCATTTCATTCCTATACAATCCGAATTTAACTTACGTAACTTGCGATTACTGATGGTTTGAAACTACCCGGGCTTATACTCATTTTCGAACAATACCTATTTTATCCGTATTTCTTGATAACATCGTTAAAGCAATTGTATTATAAGTAAATGTATGCCACACTTAACGTGCCCTGAATAGGATTAGAGGTCGCAGAATAAGGCAGTAATCACATGCACGTTGAATCCGTCATTGTTGTTCCAAGGCTGTGAAAACCCAGCGACATATAAGTAAGTACATCCTCTTCCCCGGGGACGTAATCGGCGCACGCTTGCCGACACGATCGAATTGAGTAGCAAATTTTCGACTAATACATAAGCTTGTACCACAGTAGTACCTTAATCAGTACAGCATGTCAATGAATGCACTCATTGAAATTCATACAAACACACCAGCGCAGCGTCAATCCCATTATCGATTTGTAGCAGTAAAAACCGGCCAAGTGCGTGTCGGACCACGCAAAACGAAGGGTTCCGTGCCTATTAAAAAGGTCGTATCGTCACAGAAATTTTACGGCACTTACGTCCTTTCCTTTGAGGAAGGCAGTTTTTCAGCAATATCTCGAAAACCTCTGAACCGATCTTGTTCAAAACAATTTTCGGTGAATGAAATTAATAAGCCCTATGTCCATGGATTTTTTTATATTTTTAAAATACACCGTTCAAAAATTAGAGGGGGGGGGGGGGGGACAGAATTTTAGTGACTTTCGGGGCGATTATCTCCGACCCTATTCACTTAATCAAAAAAAATGCTGAGAAACCTTATATTTATTTTGAAAGAGCTATCGATTGATGTGCTACACGGGGGGTCACAATGAAAATTTTTTTTTAAACTTTTAGTTTTATGTATGGAGTGCACCCCTAAAAAAAATTTTTTTTGTCATTTTAATTACAAAACTATGTAGCGGCTAACAAAATACACCTATCCTCAAAATTTTATTCAAATACACCTTATAGTTTTAGAGTAAAATGCCTGTGACATACGGACAGACGGACAGACGGACAGACGGACATGACGAAACTATAAGGGTTCCGGTTTTGGCTACGGAACCCTAAAAACCACCCAAACGTGCGTGTCGGACCACGCACAACGAAGGGTCCCTTGCGTATTAAAATTGGACCAACCACCCACCAAACCACCACCTTTTTATACGATAGTACCAATCGTATATGAAAGGTAAAACTTAGGTAGGTATGTGCCGATTCTATTGATGCTTTCAAAAGCCGCTCTTTCCGGGCGCGTTTTGCTACTGTATATGAAGTAGTAAAGTTTATCCCACTAAAAACATAACATGTAAAGTTGATATGTCACACAATACAGTTTGCTAATATTTTTTTAATTTGTCAGTTAACCCCCCAAAAGTTGCCCCCTTGTTCAGAATTCATTAATTTACTTTACGCGTCCATCTTTGGGTCACCAATTTACATGTTTACCAAAATTTCAACTCAATCGGTCCAGTAGTTTCGGAGCAAACCGGCTGTGACAGATGGACAGACAGACGCACGAGTGATCCTATAAGGGTTCCGTTTTTTCCTTTTGAGGTACGGAACCCTAAAAAGGGGTACCTACTTGTACAATTAATTATCGAGTGCCGCTCGCACTGCATGCAGCGAGCGACAATAATAGCAAAAACAAGTAATGCATGGAATCGTTACAACTACATACGGCATGCATATGCTGAGCGTAGTTCGGTTTGACTTAAGTAGTCATCATTGTTTACAAGTTTATATAATTTGTTTAAGTATTATAATTGCTTAATATGTATTTACTATATAAATATTTTACACTGTGATATTGCTCTTTTTATAGAGTATACATACATACACACATATATACATTCATAAATACATACATACACTCGAAAAACATGACCCTGCTTTCCTTCGGCAGTCGGGTAAATACCCAAAAGTTTAAAACAAAGATTGACCTCGCTGGCAAGGCAGCCGAAACGCTACATACTAATTAACACAAAGGTATGACGTCACAGCTTTCTATTTGTTTACTAATCGTTGTATGGAAAATCAAGGAAATTGCTGTTTCGGTTGCGAAATAGGTACTGCGTTTAGGTCCATAGTTTTCGTACAATTTTGTTTCTATAAAATCGTAATGATTCTATTGGTAGGTTTAAAATGCACATTTTTTCGAATCTTTTTATGATTTTAACTAGATGTTAACCGTCTACAAAAAAGGTGCATCTCAGTTTCAGTCTCTTATATATTTAGATCGACTCTACATAGACTCTGCATATCGAACATAGACTCTACATATCGAATCTACATATCGACTCTACATATCGATTTTACATATCGACTCTACATATTTATATAGATGTCCACTGTGTACTTAGATAGGTGTCGACTCTACATATCGAATCTACATATCGACTCTACATATCGACTTTACATATCGACTATAAATATCGAATCTACATATCAACTCTACATATCGACTACATATCAACTCTACATATTGACTCTACATATCGACTCTACATATCGACTCTACATATCTACTCTACATATCGACTATACATATCGGCTCTACATATCGACTACAGATCTGGACCCCCATATAAAATTTCACCCCCTCTTTTAAGGGGTTGGGTGCAGATTTCCAAAAAAAAAATGATGCACGATTTTTTGTTAGTCACAAATAGTCCGCATACCAATTTTTAGCTTTCTACTTTGAAAATTTCGGAATGCTCCATACAAACTTCCACCCCCCATTTTGTGGAAGTAGGAGGTTAGAAAGAGACAAAAAGTAGCCTATGTCACTCTCCATCCCTTCAACTATCTCCACTTAAAAAATCACGTCAATTCGACGCCCCGTTTTGCCGTGAAAGACGGACAAACAAACAAACAAACAAACACACAAACACATACACTTTCCCATTTATAATATTAGTATGGATTATATTTTTTGTTTAAGTATACTTTATTACAATAATTTGATGGTATAATATCCATCTAGCAGCACTACGTTATCAATTTTAACATGCTATAAAATACCATGTAATTGTAGCATATTTACTGTAGAAGGTTGGGCAATATTAGCTGGTTTGATGTATGTAAGTATGTACAAATGTTAGTAGTGAAAATATATTAATAGTTAGTGATTCTAAGAGTGTGCTATCTACATACCTTATGCAATTGTAATTTAGCATATAAACAAAATTATATTATATACAGAATCAAGGATATGAAACTTAAGTTAGGAAAAAAATTAGAATTTGTATGGGGGATCCCACAGTGGCATAGCAGGAAATAAAGTTGTGGATCATACGACTCGTCGCGATCACGACGGCGATTTAACAGAATTTTTTAAAGTACCTTTTACCGATTATTATCACCAGTTTAAAAGCTGTTCAAAGAGAATGTGGAAGGAATACTGGGACGCTACTACAGAGACAAAAGGAAAATGGTACGCAGAACGACCGAATAGCGTTGTGGTTAGAGAACCTGACTATGAAGCTTGAGGTCCCGGGTTCGATCCCCGGTCGGGGCAGATATTTGTATGATGAATACGAATGTTTGTTCTCGAGTCTTGGATGTTTAATATCTATTTAAGAATGTATTTATCTATATAAGTATGTTTATACGTTGTCTAGTACCCATAGTATAGGCTTTGCCTAGTTTGGGACTAGATCAATTGGTGTAAAATTGTAACTACAGCGAAATTTACCAACAGCACCATGGTATAACAGCTTCAAATATATTAACAGGAAGTTCATAACGTGCATTAATCGTTTGCGATCTGGTCATTGCATCGCTCATCTCAATCGGATGAAAATTGTAACGTTTTGCCCTTGGGTCTGAGGATAAGTAAATAAAACCACTATTTAGGCTATTAGCTTATAGGTGCGCAGTCCCGACCTGCCTCGGCCATAGCTCGATGACAAGTGTCAAGCTCGGCCAGTCGGGACGGCTGCCCTCGCTCGTATTTATTTGTAGTGCAGATCACTACAAAAATCATAAATGATGATAAATGTACATATTGTTTTATAAGGAAAATGCGGATATTATTATTATTTTAAAAGAGAAATGGCAGCCTCGAGGGCCTTTGCCAGAGTCAGTGAGGGTATAAATTAACTACGAAATAACGAATTAAACCATTTACAAAAACAAATAAAACGAGACTCGCCAAGATGGCGACCTAAAATCAAAATGCGGATATAAAACACGTTATATTTGACTGTGAAACGTTTACCTTTCAAAGGCAGATACTTGTCAGTGTCATTGTGATATTGCTGATGAAAATTCATTAAGTGTTCCCCGCCTCGTTCAAGATTTACTATCAAACCCTGTCTATTTCATACCTGTATTTAAATTCATTTTAAATACTGTGGAATTTTTTTAATTATTATATTAAAATTATATTATTGTAAAATTTTGTAAGCTCTAATGTAACGTATATTATTACTTCTCTTCTAATGTAGATGACAAATGTTATTTGTTTAAATTCTGTCAAAAAAACCTTTTTTAGAAATGTAATTGATAATAATATGTACTTGTTACTTAAACTTTCGACGTAAGTTAGATCTCTGTTTATAGTTAGTGGATTTTATGTAACTCTATTATTCCGACTGAAGGACTCTGTATATGAAATAAAATAAAATAATTAACATGAGGAATCATGCCTATTCTGCTGTGCCCTACGTCTTGACTTTTGTGATCACCGATTTTTATGACATGTAAGTCACGGTACTCCGTATAATTTTACTATGATTATAGCACAAAACGTGTTATTAAGGAGGTACTTGTTTGACGATATGGGAAGTTTATGTTATATCTCATAAGCTTTTATGAGGAGAAATTTCGTTATGCTTTGCCATGATAACGTATTGTTGGTGCCGTAAATAATGTATTGTAAAGGGTTTATGATAGAGCTATAAGAACACAAAGAGGATAAGATACTTATAGGCTGTGTATTGGCGGAGACGAGAAAGGCATTTACTCGACACAAAGATGGCTCCACAAAAGAGAAGCAAGGTCATTCAATAAGAAGTTTTGAAGTAAATACGTATATGTAAGGAACGTCACGTTGTAGGTATTATATTTTTCATCACACTTGCTCGTAAATAGTGTTATTCCATGCCTGTATACAGAAGGACAATGGCCTAAATTGTTCTCGCAGAAATATGGCGAGTTTGTATTCCCTAGGGAGTATAAATGAGCTTGTGTGTGATCTGATTGGTTTAATCAAATCTGCTCTGCTTTGTAATTGGTTGAAAAAAAAAATAGTTGGTCATGCGCCGTAAGAATACTGCTCTGTGATTGGTTGAAATATTGAAGCTGCGCGCTCCACTAGTACTGATCTGGCCCCGTATGGTTGGCCTTGTCACGCGGTAGGTGATAGGATAGAGCGTCACTGGCTGACACCGTTCGATAGAACGAGACGACGCTCTTATCTTGTCACTTGTCGCGTGATAAAGCCAACCATGCTACGGCTCCTGGAGCCGTAGCATGGTTGGCCTTGTCACGCGATACGTGATAGGATAGAGCGGGCGTCACTGGCTGACACCGTTCGATAGAACGAGACGACGGTCCTATCTTGTCACTTGTCGCGTGATAAGGCCAACCATGCTACGGCTCCTGGAAGTGAAGTTGTCAATTTCGTTAATTTTTGATTAATGCGGTTGTATGAAACTTAGATTTTTCTGTCTTTTGTAGTTTTTTAATTTCTCACAAATGTGATGAAAAACATTGTGCTTCGGTGTCGGGCTTCTGATAGACTCTTGTTTGCAATATTCCACTTACGCCTACTTTACTCATTAAACAATGTACTATTGTCATGGCCAGGGCTCGGATTTTTCATCGCACGGTAAGACGAAAGACTATGGAGTCGATATTAACATGAAAACTTTACTCATACTCACTTATTTTCTTAGGCGGCTTTAGACCTGGCTAAATGCAGTGCACTAACTGGGGGAGGGAATGGAGGGATGATAAACCATCTCACTCTAATCAGTGAGTGTGAGTGCAGTTAGTGCACTGCATTTAGACAGGTCTAAAGGCCGCTTTAGTTACGTACCTAGTTCATCATCATCATATCAGCCGAAAGACGTCCACTGCTGGACATAGGCCTCCCCCAAAGAGTGCCAAATTAACGTACCTAGTTATACATACTATATTGTTGTGATAGACCTAACATTGTCATTTATTTATATTTGCAATCGGTACGTTTGGTATTAATTAAATGAATGAGTATGAGTATGAGTAAAATTATAATGTTAATATCGAGTCCATAGTTCTCTTTCGTCTTACCGTGCGAAGAAAAATCCGAGCCCTGGTCATGGCTTTAAAAGTGCACCAGCAATAAAGTGTTATAATTAACAAATGTTTGTTACTCAATCACGCTTAAACGGCTTAACCGATTTCGATGAAATTTTGCACGATATTTTATAGCCTGGATTAAAATATGGAATAGTTTTTATCCCGGCTCCACGCAGACGAATTCGGGGTCCTTAAGCTAGTCATATATATATTCTCTGTCATAAATACAGTCTTGTGCTCATCGAGATAAGGAGCAGGATATTACTGATCTAGTGCCCTACTCCTTTGGTGTAGTCACCGTTTTCCATCAGTCGAGACTAGGGTCAATGGCTGGTGGAACTACAGGGTCAATGGCTGGTGGAATTACAGAATCAATGGCTGGTGGAACTACAGGATCAATGGGTGGTGGAACTACAGGGTCAATGGCTGGTGGAACTACAGGGTCAATGGCTGGTGGAACTACAGGGTCAATGGCTGGTGGAACTACAGGGTCAATGGCTGGTGGAACTACAGGGTCAATGGCTGGTGGAACCACAGGGTCAATGGTTGGTGGAACTACAGGGCCAATGGCTGGTGGAACTACAGAGCCAACAGTAAAAATCTATCAATTATTATGTAAGTATGGACATATTTTCTACATTTACATGTTACACAATTGCAGTTGGAATAAAATACACACGTACTTAGACTGATATTGAGATAAATTGAACGTTAGGGCACGGTCAAGTAATTTGGGGACACAGCACAACAGTATCCCCGCCAATTTGAGCATTACTTTTCAACGAATAAATAAATTGATAAAGAAAGAAGAGCAATATCCATATTAAATAGTCTAAATGTCTATTCACCCATTTACCTATTCTAAATGTCTATTTTCCTCAAAGTACAAAAATACAATCTGAAATTCAATATTCTCCATGATGGCAGAGTATTTTCTTGATTGAGTAAATCGAATATTTATTACTCAAAGCAAAAAGGAACACGTGATAGGGATATCTTAACATGAAAGACTGACGAATCCTGAGATACCAAGCGAGTGCGTGCAAAGGATATTAAGATTAAGCACTCCCGGAATGTACATTGAAAGGAATGGTTGAAATTAAATTAACTTCTATCGCACAACGGCAAATTGTCTTGCCTCGAACATTATTTTTGCACCAGTAACAAAAAGCTTTTGTCTAATATATGTATATTAGCTTAGTCTTTGACCATTCAACCGAATTCAACATTTAAAGTGAAACGAATTTTATAAAATTATACGCTAGGTAGAAGACCATATCTAAACAGCCTTTACCACTCTGACAAGAGTGTACAACTTGGAGAAGGAGATTACGGATATGTCGAATATTGAAAGGCATCTTCTAAAAAAATGGTGGGTATAAACTATTTCGAGTGGACTTTTTCAAAAAGTATAATTTTGATGCTATTTTTTTTCATTAAATGGTCGAAGCCTTATTAACAACTTTTGTCATTATAAAATATTCATTATAATGAGTTATGTTCACGAGAATCACGAGACAATAAATTATTTTTTTCAAAATAACACCTGTATATCTTTCCGCAATTAGATAAAATTAAAACGGGAGCCGCTATCAGAATATAATAATAATAATAATATTTGTGGAAAATCTTACACAAATCGACCTTGTCCCAAACTAAGCAAAGCTTGTACTATGGATTAGGTACTAGACGACGATAGACATACTTATATACATAAATAAATACTTAAATAGATAGAAAACATCCATGACTCAGGAACAAATATTCGTGCTCATCACTCAAATAAATGCTCTTACCGGGATTCGAACCCAGGACCTCTATTAGCTTCGTAGACAGCGTCACTACCAACTAGGCTAAAGCGGTCGTCATATATCAGTAACGTCAGAATAGTAACTATGAACCTAGACAGAATATAAAAAATATAGAAATATGCAATGTGTGCAGGAAAACTAAAAAAAAAGTGCCAGCCACCCACCACATCTCTACTCTTTCTTTGCGAGCCATCGTGGCAGTGCTTATTTCAGTTATGATTTTTGCGGGCGCTCGGTCGACCTTAATTAAAGCGCTAAGTATCTTTTGTCGGCGGTTTGACCCACCGCCCATTTCGTTATTTTATTTTCAGCACCACGGCTCCTGGCTTAATTAAATTACCTTCCTATTCCTACATGCGCCCTGGAGTTTGCAATGAATTTTTAATTTAAACGCGTGTGCACCGAGGAAGGAGTCGGAACATTTTAAGTTTATGGTGATTGGAACAACGGCTACTGCCCACTGGTACCATCGCGCTGAGAAACAATGTGCACAAATTTTATTTATACAACCGAGCAGCTACGTTTTAGGGGATACCGTACAAGTTTGTTACCAATATTAAATTCCAAACTTGCTTTGTTTGCCGTTTTAACTCGTGCTTGTTTGTAAACCATAATAAAACAATAAATGACTTTAGGCAAAAACTTTAAAAACCGGAACATCAATAAAATTGGAAAATCCTTTTTGCGAATCCCATACAAAAATCCAGTAATATTTATCGGTAGTTAGGAATGCACTCCTTTTTTGCTTCCATTACCGCCAAATTGCATTCAGGCGAAATTAAACGAAAAAATCCGAGCCAGTTGGTTGTTGTAACTTTTTTTCAGGCAATAATGGAGCTCGAAAAATAGTAGCGGGTGGGACAGAGACGCAAACGAGCAAAGTTTTGCTGTGACACTTAATTTTGCCGCCAGCGTTGTTTTGCGTCTGAAAGAATGCACACCGCACGTGTCCCGTGAGCCTTTGGCTTCACCTCACGAATTTCCAATATTACAGGCACATTTAACTGGAAAACGGAAGTGAGGGAAGTTAAAAACACGGCGAACCTAAAACAACATTTGACGGCTTACGTAAACGGTTTGTTTAGTTGAAATATGTAAGCTTGCTTACCTTACCATGCTATCTTCGCCTCACAAAGAATGGTTTGAATTAATTTCTGATTACGAGCAAAAAACTCTAGCTCTCAAAATCTTACTGATTATTTGTGCTTATATAATGAGTTAACGTGTGCCTACACTTTTAATCGGTTAATCCATAGGATTTTTCATATACATGATTTCTTTCGGAGACGGTGCAAAAATATTTCTTATATAATACGATATATGGACATAGGTATAGGTGAACATTATTGGTTTCTTACGCCCATGGCAAGACAGCACATTAGTAAACTTGTCTACTGAAGAACTCTCTAGGTAACCTATGCTTGTGTAATACGAGCGCTGATTGAAAAGTTCGCGGCCTGACCATTAAAAAAAAAACTTTTTAATCATTTTTTGGCGCCATTCTTAACTGTCATTATTCAGTTGTCATCCCGCGAAATATCAATTGTGAGACGATATTTAAAATAAATTTTACGCCTGATTTAAAAATACCAGTCAACAGATTTTTCATAATGGACAATTTGGAGCAACGTGCTGTACCTAATTAAATATCTTCATAAAAAAGGATTGACACCGAAACAAATTTTTGAAGATATGCAGTGTACATTGGGGCAATCCTGTCCATCATATACGACGGTAAAAAAGTGGGCAGCTGAATTCAAGCGGGGACGAGTCAGTATCGCAAATGACCCTCGCCCCGGGAGACCAACCACAGCGACTAATCCACATAATGTGGCAATTATATGCGAGATAAAAATGAAAAACCGACGATTAAAAGTAAGAGAAATAGCTGACATCGTAGGCATCTCCTATGAAAGAACTCAAAACATTATAATGAACGAATTAGGTTTTTCAAAGGTGTCGGCCAGATGGGTTCAGAAGCTTCTTTCAGTGGAACAAAAAATCACTCGTCTAACAATTTCACGCGACTGTCTCGACCTGTATGAAGCTGACCCTCAAGATTTTTTGGACAGATATGTTACTATGGATGAAACATGGGTCCACCACTACACGCCCGAGACTAAACAGCAATCAAAGCAGTGGGTTTGTGCTGGATCTCCACCTCCCAAAAAGGCAAGGCCATTTTGTCGGCGAATAAAGTCATGGCATCAGTCTTCTGGGACGCAAAGGGAGTAATAATGGTTTACTATCTCCAGAAAGGTACCACCATTAACTCGGATTACTATTGCGACCTTTTACGCCGATTACGAGAGGATTTGAAAGTAAAAAGACCTGGATTGTTGACAAAAAAAGTTATCTTTCACCAGGACAATGCACGTGTGCACACGTCAATAAAATCAATGGCAGAAATTCACAACTGTGGGTTTGAATTATTGCCCCACCCGCCTTATTCGCCTGATTTGGCACCATCGGACTTCCAACTATTTCCAAACTTAAAAAAAACACATGGACGGTAAGAATTTTTTTACCAACAACGAGGTCCAAGCTGAAGTAGACACCTATTTTGAAGGCCTGGAGGAAAGTTTCTTCAAAAGTGGTGTAATGGCTTTGGAATCCAGATGGAATAAGTGCAAAGAACTCAACGGGGACTACGTGGAGAAATAAAAATATTAAATATAATCTTTGGATTTGATTTCATACTTAGGCCGTGAAATTTCCAATCACCCCTCGTATAAATTGGAGATGTCACATACACAACATTTTTTTAAAGATATACTAGTAAAAAAAAAGGCCGGCCAAGTGCTTGTCTGTGTTGCATGCACCGACGCGACACGCACGCGCCAACTAAACGTTGTGGTTAAGTCGCCCGAATTAGTACGAAAGTTGGCCTTTTGAAGTACATTTTTAAGTTGGTAGACTATTACTCGTTAACTAGTTTTGCCTAATTATCCGTGATGGTTTTCCTATTAAATTCATTATACAGTAAGATAACCGATCCGCCATATCTAGGTCGGAGACTAGTTTCTGTTGCTAGAAATTATATGAAAAAACTAGAGAGAGTAGAACGAAACTACGTTTGTATTTAAAGTCGGGCGTGCTGAGGACTCTTAAAGTAAAACACAAAGCAATCACAAGATTTGTGAATAATGGTAAACTTGATTATATTATAACGACCATTTTCCATTTGGATAACAAGAAAGCGGAATAACTAGGGAAGGACGTCCAGAGTGAACAGTCGTTGTTATCCGATTATGTAAATTGGGTCTATAAGATGATGGTTCCATGTTTGGCGTGGCTAATCCCATTGCTTGTTTCAGAATTCATTGTCATTTGGCGAACGTGGAGGTATACATAGGTCCTTCTCTTGTTTTATCTCACAAACGCGGGTAAGCCATGATTGTATATGTTTAAACGAACATATTGTCTCCGACATATTGACAATGTTATATATGTATACCAGTGGCGGCGCGTGAAAATTTTCGATGGGCAACCCGGGACCAAAAAAGTTATGAAAGAGTTTAAATATAAATAAATACCTACTTAATAAATATAACGGATAAAAGTTTAGAGTATAGCTATAGGCTTGCCTAAAAATAAATTTTATGCAAGCCGGTGGGAGTCGGCTTGCACTCCGCAACTGATGTATACATATGTAGGTTAGTAGGTATTTATGTATGTTTTAGAGATAAATTTATAAAAAATAACTTTCCACCAGGCTCGTTTTGCTACTGGTTTTGTAGAGGTACATATGTCCTGGTAAAGAAAAATAAATAAAGTAGTTTCCAGACCGAGAGCCGGGTTCGAGGCTCGAGCGGGTATGATTCGATCCAAATCCAATAGTCGGAATAAATGCAAGACTCGCCGCCCCACTACTACATCGCTTTCGGCAACTAACTTCGTTTGTGCAAACACTCGGCTCGAGAACTCTTTACCCACTTGCCTCTCGCTTCCACTTGGTTTGCAGAAACTACCAACTTCTCAATAAGAACATTGGTATTTTGCTGCTTTATCAAGAATAATCAAGAATCTACTCTTAATCTTAATTAAAAACTTCTTGTTTGAAATTCATTTCTCATTCATATTTCTTAACTGGTCTAGTTAGGGATGTTTCTGTTGAAATTTTAAATCGTTGCGTTTGAGGTTAAAAAGGTAGTTCCAAAACTTGAAACTAAGGTCATAAATTCATCATCAACATCACCATTCATTCATCATCATCATTCATCGTTATGGTTATGTCGTGCGTGTTGTGTCACGAATAAATGTTTGATTCTTGATTCTTCTTGATAAAGCAACAAAACGTCTTACTAAAAACCAACATAAAAATAAATGTATTTGGGTGTCCCACTAGTGTGGTGGGCAAAGGCCTTTCCCCTTGGTTGCCATGTCACTCTCGTACCTGGGCTTCATCCGGCCATTGGATATAATAAATAAATACACATTTATAATTCGTCTGGGACAAATTATTTGTGCTCAAGACATATTATGTGTCATTAAGGGGGTCGAACCCGGATTATTTAACTTCACTGAACCTTTATACTTAGTAAACTTTGCCAACACCAAATTAATAAATCAGTGACGTTTATGAAAACCTGATTATTGTTGCAATAGTACGAGTACTTGCTCAGTTTCATAAGCGCTTACTGTATATTACTTATGAAAAAATTTCATAACCATACAGTACCGGTCAAAAATTTAAGTTCACCCTTTGTTTTTGGTACAAATTTGTACTTTTGTGCGATAATGTTTTGCAGTTCAGATGTCGAAAATTGTTTCCAACTGATTCGTTATTGTTTACGGAGATGTGTTTGATTAGTCAGACACAATTTACGTAGATTTCTAAACAACTGATTCCCTAAAAACCAACATTGTATCTGATCATTGTACGTTTTAAGTGGCAAGCCCATATATGGCCCAGCCTTTGCCGTCATTCCTATAAGATTTTAGGGAATGCGTTGTACGTGAATTGTGTCTGACTAATTAAACAAATCTCTGGAAACAATAACGGATCAGTTGGAAACAAATTTCGGCTTCCGAACTGCAAAAAATTATTGTCCAAAAGTACTCATTTGTACCTAAAACAAAGAGTGAACTTAAACTTTTGACCGGTACTGTATGAGGGCATACCCAAGTCATCCCTCGTAATGGCGAGCGCAAGTAACCCCAGTTTATGGTCAAAGTACAATTTATATGCAATCTAGCGCCACTAGAGCATGAACTTCGAGCAGAAAGGACGAGAGGCTCCAAGTTTGTTAATTTCCCATAGAGGCTGGTGTGCAACAAACTTTATCAATCAATGTGGTGCTGTACCTACTAACTTTACAATATGCAGCTTGCAAAATAAACAAAGGATCAACTCGTTCAGCAAACGCTTGTCTGTTTTCTTTCTTTGCTATAAAATTTTCCTCACGAAACAAAGCAACTAAAAAGCTTTTACATTGCAGTGTTTTGAGTTTCAGAAAGCGAGCGGTTTCCTTTACAAATGTGTTTATTCGCTGGTATTGATAGAAGTTAATATATTTACCAACATAGCCAATAACAAAGTCCTTGTAATCAAATTGAAATCATAACAATTCAGTGATCAAACAAAACAGGGTTTTGAAATATTAAGGTCTGAAAAAGCTACTTGTATTTGTTGGAATTTACTTTAATATGATAAATAAATAGGTACAAAAAAGGCTAGATTTACGATGCGAACATTTTTACATAGGATACCGGATCTGCTTGAGAAAACGGAGCAGCATATTTGCATACAACGAGCGATACGGAGCCGTCTTAGCCAGAAAAAAAATTCTTTCACTCGCGTGTGTTCAGAATGTTATGACCTTTGAATCAAGCTTGCTCATCGAGACAAAATAGTCCCATAGCTGATTTGCTCTGTAGAAGAGACAGGAGGTAAAATTAAGTGTAATAGATAGGTAAGGATTTTCATAAAATTACGCCAAAACTCACCAGGCACGGGAAAGAACAACAGTTTAAGCAACTTCCTGATTTGTTAGCTATCAGATGTCAGTATCAACATTCGAGTCAGTACCGATCCTTTACTGCGCGCGCCTACATTAAAATGAGTGCTTCATGACTGGTACACACCCCGCTGCCGCGCATGCTATTACTACTGCGCAAATGTAATACTGACAGCATACCGACAAGTGAAAAGATTTGTACGATATCGGTAAGCTCTCTTCAAAGTACAAAATACCGCATACGCGCCCCGCCGAGTCGGGAAGTCTCTTAAGGTATGGGTTCGTAAGTAACAGAGCGCTCGCCATTTTTTTTACATATAACTAATTCGTGCAGATAATTTCATGGTTATGTCCAATACAACTACGTGGTGTAAACCTGTAAACGCTTCTCCTAGCGTTATCACCCGAATCTGTCTTCAACTTGCCTGGACGCTGTGACGTTTCTGAATGTTCCCAGTCTGTCGCCAATCCCATTTCGGTCGTGTGAAGCGTAAACTTTATTCCCTCGCCCGAAGCGCGGAATAGTCAGTCAACGAAATGTGAAAAGATCCCAAATTTATCTTTTCTCTTTGGCGGAAAAAGCCGCGCCGCGTAGGTACTTCTAAAAAAGACTTTATTGATATTGCTAGGGCGTGCAGAAATTTTACAATTTGTAAAGTCCTTGACTTCTTTTCAAATAATTGGAAATGTAGTGAACTTGATTTTTATATACCTACTAAAATCCAGTGAAACATACATGCCCTAATTTATTTAAGAATACAGAGCTTCATGTGGGTTGACATTTTGTTACAGAAAGTTCGCTAACGTTGAGTAGAAGTTAGTAAATGGCTTAGACGAACATTTGGAGCATGTGACTTTACACTCAACCGTAAAATAGTAGCGGCTTTAGTAACATAATATATTAACAATCAATTCTATACAGTCAACTGCAATAAATCAATAACACCACACTCTACGGTCCACGTCTACATTTATTTTGGTCTACGAAAAACTTAAATATTTTGAAGTTTTTGTAGCTAGCGGCAACGAAGATCTGTTATGCCACTATATATACATACATATAACCCCAGCTGTTTATTTAAAATGTTCAAACCAATTAAATTTTTGCTCAGTACGTAGAAGCTTTGTGCATACGCTCTGAAAATAGGTCTCAATCTGCGTTTTCAGTAATTTGAATGCGGCGTATTATATATCAATGGAGTTGTTACGGAACCGTTATATTATGTATGTATAGATTATATTATCTGAAAGATGTACAAACTCCGATATTGCAACTGACAGGGAGAAGTTAGTCAGTGGCGCGAGGTAGGATGGACGCAACATAGTTGTTATTATCAAGAGACAGTAGAACAAAGGCGCCACCGACTTGCAGGCTGCGCATAACTAGCAATGCACCGCGGAGAAGTTTTCGAAGTTGCGAAAATTCTAATAGGGAAAGTTCTCAGAACTTACATTTTATAAAGACTGAAAACATGTCAAAAAAATCTCTGGATACATAACATTATCAGCTGTTTAATTTGTCTGCTTAAAGTATAATAGATTATACATGTAAATAATGATACATCCATGAAAAATTCCCAGCAGAAACTTCCTAAAGGAAACTTATTTTTAAATTCTCATGTAAGTTTCCGGACTTTCCGGAAATTTCTGAGAACTTTCCTGATATTTTGAGAATGTTGAACTTGTTGCTAATGCAAAACGCTCTCGAGTACCTACTTATCTGCCAATTTTCCTTTAACTTCTGCTGTATTTAACGTATTGTGGTGATTTATTGAGAACGCGCGTGCACAACACCCTCGCATATAGAATAGAAGTTATATTATAGAATTATTAACAAATTTTTACTCATACAAATTGCTCGAAACAGTCGTTTAGGTTTTTTTTATCTTTGCTCGTCCAGCCTGAATATCCGAAGGAGTCAAAACGGACTTTTGCAACATTCGATTAATGCGCAAAATATGGAAGGCTATTTTTAACCTTTCACTACACTTCTTATTCATGTTATTCTTTAGTACCTGGGCGACCGAGCTCTGCTCGGGTGAATATACGGAGAAAACGAATTTTTCCAGACATGAGACTTAGCTAGATCGATTTTTCGCCCCTTTAAACCCCTATATTCCAAATTTCATCGAAATCGTTAGAGCTGTTTCCGAGAACGTGATTGCAAGTATATATATGGAACAAATACCAAATGAGATCTTCTATATTATGTGCATTGATTTGAGACAAAGGTCAAACCGCGATACCTAATTACAAGTCAATAAAAATCATATCTATGTATTTTAATCGTAGTCGATCGCCTAGTTGCTGCAAAATTCGGTGAAATAGCGGAGGCCTGCAATTCTCGTAATGAAGCAGGCAAAACACCGTAACTGCATTTGGGGTAATTCAGTCAAAAAGTTAGTTGTTCCCTGAATATCTATAAAAACATGACAAGTAATCTCATGATTACATGATCCTAATAGCTTTTATGACTTGTATATTTAATTTAATACATGAATAATATACCTATGTATACAACTATCAAATTCAAACATTTATTCTGCAAATATGTCACAAAGAGCCCTTGATTTTGTACAGTCTGTGCCACGATTCCATCTGCAATAAGTAATCCCGCTTTCATGTCTGATTTTAAAAGACAAAAACGTGAAAGTGGGAAACAGTCCCCTCCTGTAAAATGACGCGGTTAGGAACTGCTTTTATTATTTTTAAAGTTATAAACAATATACGACTTTAAGACTGAAAGTGGGACGATCAGGCATTTTCCTCGAAACAAGTTTTTTTTTACTTGTTGCGTTCTGGCACTAGACGGCAGTGACCTGTTATTGGTGTCTTTGTCCAGCAATCTGATAAAGTTTGAAGTGTTAGTCGCACTGCCGGACACGCTCGTAAATTTCACCGTTTATGTTCTTTTATTGCCTATCAATCCGAAGGAATATATAGAATTTTACGACCAGTTACTGGCGAATCAGGAAACCTTAACCCATTCGAGGCCATGCATCGCTACGCAGCGTTTTTCCGCTCTGTAGCGGAAATCGCACGTAGAGGCATGACTCATATGTTGAATCACTGGCCTTGAATGGGTTTTATGGAAATGTTTCTTCTTCTGCAGGCAAGTTTAGACAGTAAGTACTATTCATATTTCTATAGGTTAGTTATGGGTATGGGGAGGAAAGATAAACTAGCACCTAAACTATCAAACCTTTATATGCCATGTGTATGCCTATGTGCATGTTTATGTTGTTGTCATGAATAAATGTATATTCTATTTTATTCTATTATGCGTATGTATGTACATACAGTCATAAACGTACCTATACAAACTTCATCTGCAGCTGACTGTATATATTAATTTTTGTAACTTACAAATACTAATATTAGTTGCAAGAAGTTTAAACCAAATTACTAAATTAGTTAACAAATTATTAAAGTACATTTTCACAAGTGCACTTGGTTTTTACAGCAAGACATCCAAATCATTTAGCCATACAAGTCATCCGTAAAATTAAACTCGAACAATAGTTTGATTACGGTACCTGTTTTTATTGAAATCCGTGTTCTACATAAGTCTATATTCAACGAAAACATTTGATTATGTTAGCCGTTTTTTTAGTAATAGGTAGCCGAGGCTAAAGCTAATAAATTGCGGCGGGCTGCTAACAGCGAGCTCGCAGATTTGTTTATCTCGTTCGAAGACGCTTACGGAAAATAGTGAGAAACGGTTACCTGGTTAGCCAAGTTTCATAGAAACAAAAAATAAACCAATTATTTCGTAGAAGAGTGAAACGTCTTTCAATTTGAAATTGGTAAATAAGTAGGTATCAGAGTCCAAGTCAGAGGGGGGGGTAGGTAATGGCCCGAAATCAATGATAGGTACATTATAATGTGACTTTTTGATAATAGAAAAAGTTCAATCTGCAACGGGCCTTAACGGTGAACTCTAAAAAAGGGCTGCTACAATGGATCACTTGCTGGGCGAAACGGCATATTAAGGCCCACAAATCAATAATAATAATAAAATGTTTAATCTGGGGGCACGGTAGTGCTCCCGCCAAGTCAAGCAAAACAAAGAGGCTCTGCCGTTCCTGTCATTTTGTGCTAAAGCCAGAACCCTGAATTTTCAGAAGCATATACGGGGTGTTTCCTGTAACAGGAGCAATAAATTAAATGGTAGATTATTAAGCTTGTGATCAATTGTTTCTAAGTGGTTTTAATTGAAAAAAAAAATATTTTTTTCGGATTTTTTTTTCTTTAACTAAAGTTTTGGTGTACTTTTTTACTCTTCTGGAGTGATATAAGTATTTTATTATTTTAAAAACACAAAAAAAAAATTGAAAAAAATTGAAAAAATCACAAAAATATCTTTTGAAAACAAAAATGCAAAAACTATTATGACTCACTACATGATGCTACCTCAAAATCTGCATTGACTACTGTGCTATGATCTCGTGGTGCCAAGATACATTACTCGGAGGTCATAACTTCAGATCAATTTTTCTCCGAGTTAAAAACATTTGAAAAGAAATGGACAAAAGGGGTTACTACAAATGCAGTAAGGAAGCCTCCGTTTAATTTATTGCTCCTGTTACAGGAAACACCCCGTATAGGGCATAATATGGCTTTGATATATTCTCTGACGATATATATATTAACTGACGATTTGAAAGTGCTTGTTGAATAAAGATCATTTTGAGTTTGAGTTGAGTCTCAATAACATTCAATTTGAACTTTTAGTTTCAGAATTATTGCCCGTCAGTTCCCTAGTTTTGTCACTGACATACACCCTTACTGATGATCAACATAATTCTAAGGTACTTCTAGCAGATCCACAAGCTCCAAATTTTAAACATAATTAGTTTTTAGGGTTCCGATAGCTCAAAAGGAAAAAACGGAACCCTTATAGGATCACTCGGTTGTCTGTCTGTCCGTCTGTCACAGCCGATTTGCTCCGAAACTACTGGACAGCTTAAGTTGAAATTTGGTACACATATGTAAATTAGTGACCCAAAGATGGACGCGTAAAGTAAATTAATGAATTCTGAACAAGGGGGCCACTTTTGGGGGGTAAACTGGAAAATTAAAAAAAAAGTTTCGCGAACTGTATTGTGTGACATATCAAATGAAAGAGGTTATTGTAAGCATGTCAGATATTTTTTTTTAATAATTTTAGCTAAATCAGATTTGAAGTAATTTAGGATTAAATACGAAAATTGACCATTCCTCCCCCTTATCTCCGAAATGACTAGGATTATAATTCTGAAAAAAATATGGAAAATAGTTCCTTGCCTAAAGATTACAGGAAAACTTATAAGAAGTTTGAGTATTCAAAAACACTTATGAAATTTAGATTATATACGGAACCCTCACCACGCGAGTTGAACTCGCACTTGTCCGGTTTTTAGCCTATCAATTCATAAAGTCTAAAAATATTGCAATTTCAGTCACGTTTCAGAGATATACAAACTGCATAAGTAAGTTTGTAATCCTACATGCGAAGCTCAACAAGGCTTGTGTTATAGGTACTAGACGACGATATATATAATAGATATAAATACTTAAATACATAGAAAACATCCAAGACTCAGAAACAAATATTCATGCTCATCACACAAATATTTACCCTTACCGGAATTCGAACCCAAAACCCACAACATTTTATTTATTTAGCATGCAAATAAAGATTAATAAGAATGCCCGACTTGGTTGTAGGTACACAATATCTCAACGTTTTACTGTGGAACAGTTTCTCGCTTACGTACTGTGATGCGACTGTGACATGCGATAATACGATTTTCTGTCGACCTACCAAACCATAGACTAAAAGGATTCGATAACATAATAACGCAAAAGTCTCAGTAATCTCGCAGCAAGACGGAATTGGTTTAATGAGAAAACAGTCACGTGGCCAGCGATTACTCCGCTAAGATCCGATAATGCTCCCTTTTCTCTCCGATAATCCTGAAAAACTGATGTGCCCGAAGCATTACTCGCGAGCCGCAAAAACGTTTTCCTTTTTAATAAAAATAAAACCTTTTCGATCTTGTTTTCAAATCCGTAAATCCGATTCTTGCAAATGGATGCAACGATATTATTTAGATTAGGATACAATAGGCTCCAGGTCGACGTTCTTGGTATGTAGTCACTTACATTAATTAAGTGGGTTTGAGGAGGTGGGGATATGGGCTTTTCGGTGAAAGAAAAAAATCGTGATGAAACCTGGAGCCGTAGCATGGTTGGCGACAAGTGCCAAAATAAGAGCGTCGTCTCGTTCTATCGAACGGTGTCAGCCAGTGACGCACCTACCCTATCACCTATCGCGTGACAAGGTCAACCATGCTACGGGGCCTGCATACATCTGCGAAGAAATTCGAAGGTGTATATGAAGTCTCCAACCCGCACTGGGCCAGCATGGGGACTACTACCCGTTCCCTCTGATCCATGAGAGGAGGCCTGTGAGCAGCAGTGGGACGTGTATACTATATAGGCTGATTTATTATTAAAACAACGTAAACCAACAAACGAACGTATTTATACCAAAAATATGTGACGGTTTTTAGTAAAACGTCCCACTTTGTCGATTCTAGTTACGGGCAGTTTAGTGAAATATGGCAAAACTTACCGAAAATCAACTTTCGATGAAAACTGATAGAACATACTGTAATAAACCTATGATTTTGATGACGACGCATAAATCTCCATTTTAAGCACCTTTTTAGGGCCTCAAAGTTAGACCCACTTTGTCGCATACAGAAAAAATCATCGATATCATATTTGTACCTGTTATTAGAGAACAATTTCTAGTTGCCGATATGGTGTTATGAGTAATTTGTAATATGTGGTCATCCAAAATGAAAGGGACCTTCTGGCTGCAGACACACACACAATATAATTCGATTTCTGTATTAAAGATAAGGCATTAACTTCGTAAGCACCTGCCGAAGCTGCAGAAGGTTCCTTTCGTTTTGGATTACCACATATAACACAGTCTCTTAGAGCTATAGTTATTTATTGAAAATTCTTTAAACTTGCAATAGTGAAAAGCGACAATTGAGAAGACGTTGATTACAATTTGGGGCCGCAAAAAACACATTTTGTTGTTTGCAGTTATGGAGGGGTTGGTATAAAATTATTTGCCATACGAGGGTGGCACTGAAAGTTTTTAGAAATGGCCATTTGTAAATGATTTAATAAAAAAGTAAGTTCAATATTGCAAATATAACTCTCCCATTATAATTGAGTATATTTTTTAAATTGAAAATTGGCTTTGTCACGTCAGCACGAATTAAACACGAGAAAATTTTCGCTCAATGATTTCTATGATTTTCGGTGTCATTTAAATGTGAAAGAAAGTTATAAGAGCATTTTTAAAACAGTTTATATAAAAGTTAAGTCACTAAAACGTCCACATTTTAAGTTTCCTTTTTTCTTACCAAGATTTTTAGCTTGCGACCCAGCAAAATTGCAATTTTATTGTTAATTAAGGCAACATACGTTTTATACTTGTAGTAATTTTTTAGCGTATGATCCACCAAACCGTCAAAGGGGGTCACTAAACTTGAGTCGAAAAGAAATTTCGTTCAGTTACGTTAAAAAAGTTTAAATAAACGACGTTAGTATCAAAGACTCTTAGATTAACAATAACAAACCATTATCTCATACATAAAACTGAAAAATATACCAAACACAAACACTTTCAATGAAGAAGCACTAAAGTTTAGTAAACCGACAAAGTGGGACCCTCCCTATATAAAATCACTAAACTTTACTATACACACAAAAAAGTACTTATAATTTGATATTTTACATACTTTCTATGCTTGATAAGTATGTTTTTTAAGTAATCTCATGTTATATATTAAGAGACACATGTATTTTAATTTTTATGCATGGCACTCTTCAAATCATTTGTTATTAACTTTTTGACATAATAACTAAATAAAAGGATCCACAGAATTATTTATGTCTTTTTTAGCATGGGAAACCATAAATACAACTTTAATGATAAATCTGCGTGCCGTATAATAGAATATAGAAATAAACCCATATTCAGGATTTACATATTTTCGTCCTGTTTTTATGTTCAAGCCTCCATAACATCCAAAATACTAAGGTTACATACATAATTTTAACTAATTTGAAATCCCTAAAGTATGCCCATTCATTTAATACCAACCACTCCATAACTTCAAAGTAGAAGTGTGTTTTCTGCCATCCCAAACTTTAACCAACGTTTTCTCAATTGTCGCTTTTTCACTTCTGCAACTTTGCAGAATTAAAAAAAAAAAAACTATAGCACCTAGAGACATGAATCTTTCACCAAAAGATAGCGTATCTGTAGTATTAGGAACTACTCTTAACTCCATATCGACGAAGTGGGACGTTTTCCCAAAAACCGTCACATATTATAAAATGTAACTAACCTATAGTTTAATATCATAATATCGCATATCCCATCTAAATGAATGTAAAATTATTTATTATTTTATCAATAGATATGTTAATTTCAATCTCAGTTAAGTGGGTTTTTAAGTTTTGTAATTGTAACATTAACTTTTCTAGACAAGTCCACTTTTTAGGGTTCCGTACCTCAAAAGGAAAAAAACGAAACCCTTATAGGATCAAAAAAAAAATCCGTAACTTAAATTAGGATACAGTATCTGTGCTGGTGCCTCTTTTTAAGTATAATATACTTGTACTAAGAGAACACCGTTCTTCCACATGTTGTGACTTACAATTTGTTAGCTTAGGTTACATACAAAGGATCACTCGTGCATCTGTCTGTCCGTCTGTCACAGCCGATTTGCTCCGAAACTACTGGACCGATTGAGTTGAAATTTGGTAAACATATGTAAATTGGTGATGATGATGACACCAAAGATGGACGCGTAAAGTAAATTAATGAATTCTGAGATCCACTTCAAGGGGCCACTTTTGGGGGTAAACTGGAAAATTAAAAAAAAAAGTTTCGCATACTGTATTGTGTGACATATCAAATGAAAGGGGTTGTTATAAGCATCTCAGATATATTTTTTTATAATTTTAGCAAAAATAGATTTGAAAAAAGTAATTTAGGAAATAAGACGAAAATTTACCATTCCCCCCCTTATCTCCGAAACTACTAGGCTTAAAATTCTGAAAAAAATATGGAAAAGAGTTCCTTGCCTAAAGATTACAGGAAAACCTATAAAAAGTTTGAGTATTCAAAGGAACGGGAAAATTCTCAATATTTTTGTGTATTTTGTATGGAGCGCCTAATGCTTAGAGAATAGGAATTTTATGGAACCCTCACCACGCGAGTTGAACTCGCACTTGTCCGGTTTTTTAATATCACGTCGGTGGCAAACAAGCGTTCGGCTCGCCTGATGGTAAGCGGTTACCGAAGTCTATGCGCTTGCAACTCTTGGGGAGTCGCACGCGCATTAGGTACCTACTGACTTAAAAAAAAAACCTGCACATTCATTTCTCTTATAGGACCCCATACTTTAGTCCCTCCTACTGGCCACATTTGTTGGTGCAGGCTCGACGCGGTATTAGTAACTCAATTTCAGTTCAGTACGTACAGATAGGTACTTACCTTCCCTACTTTACGTAGGTAGGTAACCTTTCTGATTGGTGCGCGGAAGCGGGGCAAGCACCTCGCTGTATCCGCGCTGTACTGCTGCGTAAACGTAATACTGACAGTATGTATACCGACAAGTAGGAAAATCTGTACAATATAAAATACAGCATAACGATTTCGTCCCGTCAAATGCGGAGGCGGCCTTATTGTTACACGAAATATCCTTGCTGAAAACTTAACAAAGTGTAACATTAAGCTGTGATATTTGTGTGCGGTACCTATTTGGAACAAGAGTCACTATACTTGTTCCCAACCAAAGTGACGACTGAGGCCATAAAGAAAGACAATGAAAGACAGTGCAAAAGAGATAAGGCGAGCCTATGGTTTTATGGCCTCAGTCGTCACTTTGGATGGGAACAAGTATAGAAAAGGGCACACTTCGCTAAGCTGCCTGCATTAACTCCAGAAATTTCCCAGGGTTCACGGAATTCACCTATTATACCACGGTTGTAAAAACGGCGGCAATAAAAGGACTTTATTTTCCAGATCTTTTGGCTGTAAATGAGTATAATATAAGCACCGCTTTATTATGTAATTCCCATTTGTGCACGAACGTATGACACTCGGAGAAAGGAAATTCGTGTCCGTGGATTCTGAGCCTGTTGCGTGAAATTTAAATTGGCAATTTTCCTTTCATTTCGCTATTGCGTACAGCGAACTACTTGACTAGGCACTCATTTCGTTAAAGCAAAGTTGAAATGCATGCACGAGTGTGAATTCTTTATCTGTGCTATAAGACGTTGCTACGTAACCAAATTTCAAGATTCCGAGTTCACGGGAAGTTCCCTGTAGATTTTGATTCCCTTGCGAGATTCGAAAATTTGTGGAAATTTGCGGCATAAACGGCTGTATCTTTTGATTGCGTTGGCTTAGAAGTTTGATTTTTCACAGCTCCAAGGGACAATAGACATGAGTATTTGATTTTAGCTTGATACCTCCACGCGTTCCTGAGATAGGGTCTTGACAGACGGACGGATGGACGGACGGACAACAAAGTGATCCTATAAGGGTTCCGTTTTTTCCTTTCGAGGTACGGAACCCTAAAAAACACTTACTTATATGCTCTGCAGAGGTAGTGCCATGTCAATCATCCAATGTCCTCGAATGAAATCCCTTCCTTCCCACAGTGCTAAATGCTAATGTTCTATTAGGTACACAAAACGCCAAAAAATTATACCTACTTAAAGCAACGAAATTTAAATTTAAAAACTATAGTAGAGGTATTAACCTACTTTGGAAATATATATATAGATTCTACAAGTTTCACGTGTAGCGTAGTTATTTAGAAGTTTGAGTGTGCTCAGCTCGAAGTCACTGCGATGTATATTTATTAAGTTTGGTACGTGGCACACATCAAGCATCATAACATAACATCATTTCCAAACGTTAAACTATGATACTGTATATCTAATAAATCGAACTATTTTGTTTCGAAATGTGAATACTTATATAGCTAAGTAACTAGGAGTGTGCAGAATACAATTGAGGATATAAAAATAGGATAATATAATACTTCAATAATCCAATACTTCATCGGTACTTGGACCCCGAAATTGAAATTACTCGTAAGTTTAGGTACTTACTGCATGTATTACATTATAATAGCTATTATTATATTATGTACTTACTCGTACTATAAAAGTTCCATACTCACCTTTACAGATCAGAGACAAGCTGGTATGATTTTGAATTACATATATCTGTTTGACTCTGTAAAAGTATGTTTCACAGCTAATTCGCTGGTGGAGGTCAATCTACCCTTTAGTCCGTTTTCGCAATTGCGGTTTCACAATTGGCTGCGAAAGAAAAATTATTTTTCACTGTTTCGTAATTAACTTTCAAACAAGAATTTTTTGGCTGTTTTCGCAATCGAATATTATTTCTTCTTTCGTAGTTAATTACTAAAAACATCTCCATTTTCTTTTTTCACAATGAATTACTAAACAAGAATTAGACGCACTATTGGAACTCATTGGTAAATAAATAAATTAGTACTTACCTAATGAGGTCCTAAACTAACTAGTAAATTGGCTACAAAAGATGAATCATATTTCACTGTAAATAGTTATCAAACAAGCATTTTGTTGCTCTTTTAGTAATCGAATTTCGTAATTAACTTCAAAAACTGAACGAAAAAAATAACAATAAAGGCGTTTACCCATCACAACGTATCATACAATGACCGTGCTAGAAACGTAATCGGCAAAAAAGTACTATTTGTATTGAAACGTATAAGACTTTACCCATCAGACCGTTCCATCACCGGTCCGTCATTTTCATGTATTTGACACAATATGTTCATAGCACGGTCATAGTATGCTACGATACAACTATTTACAGTGAAATATGATTCATCTTTCGTAGCCAATTGACAACGAAAACAGAAAATAAAATCTTATTTCTTAGTTAATTACGAAACTTGATTGCGAAAACAGAAAATAAATTCTTGTTTGATAATTAATTACGAAACAGCGAAAAATAATTCTTCTTTCGCAGCCAATTGTGAAACCGCAATTGCGTAAACGGAAAAAAAATCTTATTTCGTAATTAATTACGAAACTTGATTGCGAAAACAGAAAATACATTCTTGTTTGACAATTAATTACGAAACAGCGAAAAATAATTCTTCTTTCGCAGCCAATTGTGAAACCGCAATTGCGAAAACGGACTAAAGGCAATCTACAAACACTATCGTTATTATTTTAGAATATTAGAACGGCTACCGTATCCAAAATTCCTTCACATTTTTAATTTTAGTAGGTATTTAAATGTAAAAGTTAAATGTTGTGTAACCATATCTCCATTGCCAACTTGCTAAGACGTCAGTTAACCGCGAGGCCTCGGCCATGACCGGTAAAACCCGCGGCAAAACGTCAGGAATAAAAGTAAATAGTCATCGCGTCACACTCGTAAATTATATAATATTTATTAAATGTTTCAAGACTGAGGAGTATAACCTGCCCCTCTGCATAGCGTTCGTGGACTACGAGAAAGCCTTCGATTCGATCGAAACCTGGGCTGTACTACAGTCTCTCCAGCGGTGTCAAGTTGACTACCGCTATATCGAAGTACTGAAGTGTTTGCACGAGAACGCCACTATGCCAGTCCGACTTCAGGACCGTAACTCGAAACCTATTTCGCTGCAGCGGGGAGTCAGGCAAGGAGATGTTATTTCTCCAAAACTGTTCACGGTTTCACATCGATATCAACGGCGAGAACCTACAACACTCAGCTTCGGGTTGCTGATGATATAGTAGTCTTGGCTGAGACCATGGAGGACTTAAGTACGATGGTCGATGACCTCAGTAAGGCTTCCGAGCGAGATGGTCTAAGAATGAACATGGATAAGAGGAAGATCATGTCAAATGCCCATGTAGTACCAACTCCCATTACAATCGGACACTTCACGCTCGAAGTTGTAGACGATTATGTTGTAGACGAGTACTTTTACAGAGTCAAACAGATATACCTAGGACAGACTGTCCAGTCAGGTAGGTCCAACTTTGAGAAAGAGGTCAATCGTCGAATCCGACTTGGCTGGGCAGCTTTTACTGGGCGCAGTACCGGTCACTTTGGCACTTTTTGGGGGAAGCCTATGTCCAGCAGTGGACGTTTTTCGGCTGATATGATGATGATATGTTTCAAAAACACCTTACGACAGTGTACATGGTGAAGCAAATTCTGAATCATCATTACACCTTCGATTATGGGTTATACTGCTTTAGATAGAAAATTGGAACGGAGTCGTGTAAATTTCCTGTGCCTATTTCCATCGAATTCTGAACAAGGATGGGTTGAACGGGCAAGCCGATGGCGTGCATTGATTTTATGGCCCCACTTAATCTGCCCCTCATTCTATTAAACCGGGGTGTTCTGTTTTACTTGCTGACCCTTTTTCTGCATTTGATAATGGCAAAACTTAAGCAATAATTATTGAGACTTGTTTTAATTACCTACTCCTCTAATTTGATTCAATGTTTCCATTTGTCCATGTATGTATACGTTTTTCTATGCAACGCTCTGCAGCTTCAACGGCTTGGTTAACACATTATGTGAAGTATCACTAGATTTCTTTGTGGGATTCTCGTAAATAGGTATAATATTTGTTGAAAAAAAAACTGTTTTCATATTTAAAACCAAGTTTCGTATGAAGCCATGAATATGAACCCCAGAAAAGAAGTTCTTTGAGGAATTCTTTTTCCGCGTGTGGTGTCTGCCGGAAAATTTCTGCCGAACGAATTCGAAGAACTTTTCCTGCAATTCCGCGCGCTAGGAAATGTATCCATTTACGAAAAAAAGGTGGAAGCTTTGGTATAACTGTCTACATAGATTGACACTGTTTACATCCTATTTTTACCTGCCTGCCGAAGGAAGGGAGGGTAATGTTTTCGAGCGTATGTATGTATGTATCTATGTATGTATGTATCTATGTGTGTATGTTTTATTCTTGTGTCTATGTCAATGATTGTCATAATTTATTGCAGAGTATTAAAATTGAAGGTGTCATCAATTGTTGCCATTAAGGCTGAGTTGCACCAAACCGTCTGTAATCGTAAGCGGTGTTCGTTACAATCTGAATGTACGGAAAGTTTGACAAGTTTCTATGGAATGACAGCTGCCGGCGCCATGTTTAACTTTGATCGGTCTGTAATCGTAAGTTGGTGAAACCTACCCTAAGTCTTAAAGTAACCATGCCCACTCAGATATTTTAAGTGGTTCTGTCGTTGACACCATCTCTAAATCACCGAATTTAAAACAATTATAACAAATTTAAGGTAATGAATCGTAATAACCATAATCAATTTATTGGTAATATAAATTACATGTCAGAGCTACATTTACATTACTGTAGAAGAGTTTGATGTTCGATTGTTACCAAAAATGAATAAAACCCTGCGTAAATTTTGTTAAAATATAAATACCTAGAATTTAATTGCTTTTAATACAATATGAAATAAATTGGGAATATCTAAAATTTAATTTATGAATGGGTTCTTAATAATTTAATCCTTTAATAGCTGGAAATCTTGAATGCATTATGTTCTGAGTGAATAAAATAAAGTTCATCTAATTACAGTATTTTTATCCCTTACAAAACAGAATTGTTTACGGGTGTGACTTTTTTATTGGAGTGCCTACTAAATGGAATTTAAATTAAATTACTTTTATTTGATTTTAATATAAGTTCTTCTACTTCTTTTCTAAGTTTATAAATAGTTTTTTAAACCAGGTACCTTTTATTCTAAAACTCAATAGGTACCACAGCATTAATTAATAACTAATAGCCCTACTTAAAAACAAACCTGAATAATATCATACTAAATGTATGATATTATTCAGGTGTACATACAAAGTAAAGCTAAAATTAAAATAGTAACCAACTTTATAAATTACAACCTACTTATTAACTATTTCAAAAAGTACCTACGATGATCGCTACGTTTTATTATGACTTTAATTGCAGGCTTGCAGGAATTAAGAGGGCATTTTTAAACATAATTCAGTTGAATGTGTTCAGTTGAAATATCGCCAACTCACTCCATTCATTCTAACTTTTTAAGCATAGTAGCCGCACCAAAAACCTCAACCCAATATAAGGTAATAGATCGTCTGTCGGATTTTGTTTTCACCGAGGCTGAGGGTGCGTCGCGTTGTGTGCTATTTAGTCGTAAATTAATTTTCCTCTGCTTATAAACGACTACCGACAAATACTATAAAAATAAAATATACATGACATTCATTGAACAAGCTTGCTTTTCGTTTATTTTCGAGATAAATCGTTTGCCATTATGAGTCATCATTAATTTTTTCTTTACACGCTGCTCTCTTAGTTCTGGCTTGACCTGGGAAAAGCGAGTTGTTTTTTTTTATAAAATAACTAGTGTTTACATAAACACATTCATATATAAAAGCAAAATCAGAGTATAGAAAGATGCCTTCGTCTAAAATGATATAAAAATATCCTGTGTATTACTGGAGCTACGTGTCTTTTATTGGGTATAAAACTGGGGGACCCGGGAGGAATACCGATGAGTTCAATCACATAACTTGAGAATAAAAAGGGTAGCCCTGTCAAAGTTTGTCGCCCTTCGAGCCTTCCTCGCAGCAATGTTGGTGTTCGGAGATTTTGTGAGCCGAGGTTTCTCTTCTTATAAACACAATATACTAGAAATTCTTTAATAAATCTAAGGTTGCCCCGCCCGTTGCCCGTTGCCCAGAGATGTCAATAGGTAAGTTGTTTTTTTAACCGATTAGAAAGAAGATTATGTACAAATGTATGTAATATATATAAATTTTGCGTCAATGAATTCGTTTGAATGTCGAATCTAATACCAAACTTGGCGCTTTTCAGATATCACAAAAATTGATTGAATCATGTGTTATTTTACGGAATTTCGTGATAAGTTACTATAAAAATATTCTAAAAAAGCAGGTTTATTAATTAGCTATGATAAGATGGTATTTGCGTATTTTTACATGCGGTTAATGCGCCAACTCTCCTTCCGCACGTGCAAACATGCAAATACATACAACAAACGACCACTAATCATGATCTTATCATCGATAATAAACCTGCACGTTCTTTAGCAGACTAGCAAAAAAATATTGTTCTTGTAAGAAATCACTGATTATATGGTAAAATAAGAACATGGCTTATTTCATTGGGCACGTAAAACTAACTTCAATATAATAAGCCTACTTGATAACTGCTAATAAAAATGTAAAATGCAGTTCACTGGGTAAACACAGAAAATTATTATAATAGCGTCCAACTTCACGCCGCGCAGTCGAGCCAAATCCACACATTTTAATTCAATATTCATGATTTCTTTTAGGTGGTTTCTTTTCATTAGCAGCCCCCACGGGCAGTTTCTAACTAGTTGAATATTTCACCAGGCAGCGCATCGTAGAACTTTTTACAGTGAACTCCCGAACTACTGGCACGGAGAGAATAGTTAAGTATTCTTCGCGTTGTTCTTTGTTAATAGTAGTAGGCAGTGAGTCCGTCTGTTGTTTTGTAATCCAGATAAAGGTGTGTCGGATTCGGGAAAATTGCTATTAAAAGTTACCTAACGAGCAACTATTGACTATTGAGCCCCGTTAAATAAGAATTGTGCTCAAACGTCAACTAACTTAATTTGTTCGGTATCTATATACATATTTAATAACGATCATGGCTTATAAGTACGAGTAGGTGCTTAACTTTTTTTATTTATTTATTAAACAAAAATATGTTGATCAAAGCTGAACTAAGTCACCCTTATTGTGGCTATTACTTGTTACGCTGAATATGTTATCTAGGTCGACAAATTAAGTCACCATACGCTAAGGTAAACGTCCTAGTTCTGAACGTTGCACTAGTGACTATGACTATGACATGGGTTTTTTTTTATGTCAAAGTGACATGGTTTAAATTCGAATGAAGAACAATCCTCTTAGTTTCAATTTAACCCATATTGCTTTGACATAAAGTGCCATGTCATACACTAGTGCAACGTCGAGGACTAGGACGTTTATCTTATGAGTTACCAGCATGTGTTTTTTCAAATTTGCGGGTCATACTTAGAATTTCTCGCTTTCCTTGACTGTGAGAATGCTAGTATTACATATTGTGTTAATTAGACCTAAATCAATCGCAATTGTGTGTGACTGTAAGAAAAATTGGATTGCTTTACGATTTTGCGTGTCCTGAAAAAATTAAAATGAAAAATGCTTTATTCGTTTTCTTAAGTACTAATTTCATCCTTGCTAAACATAAAAGAATTGCAAGCTTATATTTATTAGATGCCCTTCATTAATCTTAGGGAATACTTTTTCAGGAAGTTGCTTATCTTAAGCGAGACGTGAAAGTGCCAATTCATGCCACGAAGTTAATCAGCTGCTAATACCTATAACAGTTTTTTTATAAAAGTAATTCTTCGAGAAGTAGTAAAGTGTGCCTAACTTATTGAAGAATCAATTCTGTATCAAATAAGTAAGATTATCTTGAGTATTTCATGATTAGGTATCTTAACTGAACTAACCCAACTCGTTACTCGGCGGTAAAATTAAAATACCCACTTAAACAAAATGGATTTTTTCTGAGACCCAGGGAGGATTTAGACAGTAAAATAACATTATATTTTCTTAAAACTTTTTAGTTTTATTCTATTCACGTACAGATCAATACAAACTAAGGTGCATTTCTAATGAAATAATAGTGAAAATACATATATATATATATATTGAGCCCAGGGATCGGATACCGGTATTTTCTCCATACAAATGAAACCGGTATTATTTAGTTCTTTGGTTATGATATCATTTTTGATCGGGCAGTCTAATAATACGAATATGTAACCTAAATACACGATAGAGTCCTACATTAAGGGCCTAAAATAATTCAAAATATTAGACTACTTCGGGGATTTTTGAAAAAACCGGTTCCGATCCCTTGAGCCTAACCTACTCATTATGCTACAGTCGGTTGTACACAAAAGTTTTTCTTCCTATTTGCAATTTTGCCAAAAAGCAATTCTGCACAACAACAATGAACACGAAATCGTTATTATATTTTTCAGTCCTTATTTTTACTCAAACGTGTTTCTTCGTTTTCCCAATTCTGTACTAACAGATTTTTTTCATAACAGTTTTTCAGCTCATTATTTTCTTGGTCGTTGGTTCGCTGTCTTCATTTTTAGTTTTATCCTGTATAAATACGAATTGTTTTTCCGTTCATGCATTCGTGACAAAATAACGTCTGGAACTCTGGAATGATACTGGCTGATTCTTTTTTTTTAATTCATACATTTATTATAATTAGAGATGAATCTTTAGTACCTAATCATAGAAACAACACATTTTGTTTAAATTTACGCAAACACATTGGAAGCGCGTCCAGTTTAAGATTGATATTACTACGTTTTTATCAGGTTTTTTTTAGATTGGTATGAATTATTTTTTACCTAACGGCTCAAATTTAACTTTGGCATTACCATTTAGGGTGAAATCACATCTATCAGCATCGATCAGCAATTTAAGTATGAAAAATCGTCGCTTACTAATCTTCATACTAAACAACGATTTTTCATACTTAAATTGCTGATCGATGCTGATAGATGTGATTCCATCCTTGATCACCATCAGCATATATAAAAAACCAGACCTAACTTCATTTGATGCAAGATAACATCCCTTTTTTATGTACTATCGTTTATCTTCGTTAATTTAAAAATGTCTGATGAATTTCTAGGGTCATTGCGCCGGTTAGTGACCACCTAAATTATGTGCTGGTTTGCAACTATTTAGATGAGTTGGTGAAATGAAAGGATATTTTCTCTTTTTTTTTAGTAGAATCCTCTCATATGTATAACTACAAAATAAATTGCAAACGGATAGGATCTTTTTTTAATTTTCTTTTATTGAAAAACTACTGGCCGAGCTCCGACACGCCCTTGGTCGATTCAACCACAGAAACGCAATTTCACCATAAAAGTGTAAACGGCCCTTAAAGATCGGTTTTCGTAAAACGATATCTCATCCCTTTAGGGCTTTAGGGCCCCGTGGCAATAACTCAAGCAAGACCAGATATGCTATTCCCAACCTCACCACTCAGCCCTTGTACATCTTGACCTCGGGATCTGTAACAATTGCGCGTAAACAGGAGTCAGACTTATATTGGTGCGTCTCAGACGTGTTCTCAGTGGTGTGAATTGAAGCCCAGAGGCCATGGGTGCTATGGGACGGCTCCTCCCATGATGAAACTGCGCTTGGTAATTTTATGGTTTGGGTTTGATAAGTTCAAAACTGTAGAGTTTTTGTGTAGGTAAATAGTAGGTAAATAAATAAGTAAACAAGACTTTTATTGTATGTATTTTACCCGTTATGATTGGATTATGAAACATATTTATTTATTTATTCAATCTTCATTTCACTGTTACAAGTTACAAATACGAACAGTAAAGTTAATATAATCCCACCAAAAACATAAATGCGAAAATGGGAGCCAATTCAATATTAAGAATATGCGTGGTTGTCAACTTCGCCGAGAAAAGAATTAAGATCTAAATGGGTCCCAAGTTCAGTAGATAATACCGTACACGACAACGATAACGTATAAATAAATAAATAAATAAATATCGTGGGACAATTCACACCAATTGATCTAGTCCCAAACTAGGCAAAGCCTGTACTATGGGTACTAGACAACGGATAAACATACTTATATAGATAAATACATACTTAAATAGATATTAAACATCCAAGACTCGAGAACAAACATTCGTATTCATCATACAAATATCTGCCCCGACCGGGGATCGAACCCGGGGCCTTCTCTAACCACTAGGCTATTCGGTCGTCACTAGGTATTCATAAGAACATACAATTTCTTTTTTTTTACTAAGTACAACAATGTCTGCCTAAAAGTATAACTTCTTTTATTTTTATTTTATTTATTTATCAAAAGTACAAAACAATTATACCAATGTTATATTACTCGCCAAATTGCGATAAACACAAACATCATGAAATTGGTTCACTAATGTATAACCAAAAAATAGTAGCAAATTATCGTTTGACAAAGAACAACAGGAACAGGGACTTAGTGGCAAAACCGACTCGGATTGCGGATAGGTTAGAAGACGGAAGTCGTCTTCGAGGTTATTTTTTTTATAAAAGAGCGGAAACACTTGTTTGCAAAAAAATATTGTAATTTTTCAACACAAACATTGTAATTTTTATCCTAAGCCCTACTCAAATTGGGATATAAATCGTATGCCATTGCAATATTTTTGGATTAATATGTTATGCGAAACGATACATTTGCCAAAAAAAACTTTATTATTGAATACGTATTTGACGTTATGTACTTATTGCTAATTGAGTGTTTGTCAAGTAAACGTTTGTAAAATGAAACTGTTGCGCAATAACACGTTTGCCAAGTAATTATTTGATGAAGCGTTTTTCTTGTCAAACGACAATTTGCTAATATTTTTTTTGTTATACATTAGTGAACCACCTACTTCAATTTTGGACACCCTACTTACTTATAACGGTGAGTATTGAACGATATGGCGGCGTTTCATGATATGCCTAGAAATTTCATGATGTGCCTAAACGTCACTGGTGGGTGTTACTTGGCCAAATCATGAAATGGCGGCGTTTCATGATATGCCTAGGAATTTCATGATCTGCCTGAACGTCACTGGCGGGTGTTATTTGGCCAAATCATGAAATGGCGGCGCTTCATGATATGCCTAGGAATTTCATGATCTGCCTAACGTCACTAGGCAAATCGTTAAATGGTGAGTTTTGAACGATATGGCGGATGTCACTCAGCCATATCGTGAAATGGCGGCGTTTCATGATATGCCTAGGAATTTCGTGATCTGGCGGATTTTATGATCGGCCGCCGACATATATATAGATTGACTTGGCCAACATATTAGAAAACCCAAGCAATGGATAAACGACGGAAATAGCATCAGCGAATATGACCGCTGATGACATTGCCGTCGTTTTTCCATGTTCAAACGAAAGTGATTTTAAGTCTAACCTTGATAACATCCTACACAAACTACATAGAACCAATTAACATATTCAAAAAAATAATCAAATAAGTTTTTAGTACAAAACAGGTACTACACACTACAAGATTTTTTTGATAAAGTGTCTATTAAAAGATAAATTCTTTTTCACGTATTCTTTTTCCAAGTTGTCTATAATAGTTACTGTTGGACTTTAATGTCAATTAATTTTAAGCCAAGTACCTAATTCACTGTGGTTTACCGCCCATACTGAGGTGCGACAAAAATAAAAAATGACTGATATTGTAAATATTTTTATGCAAACCAATTACTTTATTTATACTAGTTGATATTAACATCAAATAAAAAACCGGCCAAGTGCGTGTCGGACCACGCAAAACGAAGGGTTCCGTGCCTATTAAAAAGGTCGTATCGTCACAGAAATTTTACGGCACTTACGTCCTTTTCTTTGAGGAAGGCAGTTTTTCAGCAATATCTCGAAAACCTCTGAACCGATCTTGTCCAAAACAATTTTCGGTGAATGAAATTAATAAGCCCTATGTTCATGAATTTTTCCATATTTTTAAAATACACCGTTCAAAAATTAGAGGGGGGGGACAGAATTTTAGTGACTTTCGGGGCGATTATCTCCGACCCTATTCACTTAATCAAAAAAAATGCTAAGAAATTTTATATTTATTTTGAAAGGCCTATCGATTGATGTGCCACACGGGGGGTCACAATGAAAAAAAAAATTTTGACTTTTAGTTTTATGTATGGAGTGCACCCCTAAAAAAATTTTTTTTGTCATTTTAATTACAAAACTATGTAGCGGCTAACAAAATACACCTATCCTCAAAATTTTAGTCAAATACGCCTTATAGTTTTCGAGTAAAACGCCTGTGACATACGGACAGACGGACAGACGGACAGACGGACAGACGGACATGACGAAACTATAAGGGTTCCGTTTTTGCCATTTTGGCTACGGAACCCTAAAAATTACAATATACATATATAACATATCATATAACGAAAAAAACATATATAAAAAAATTAAAAAAAAATGTTATTACTTAAAAACTAAGTAGCTTCAGAACAGCTTTAGACAAGGTGTTCTTTTTCTTATTGGGCAATTTCCGAAGCCCTGCTATAAATGAGTTAGATGTCAGAAGAAGCCTATTCAGAAGATCGACATTTGTAACTTTCCTAGAAATCAATGTTAATCCAAATATTGAATATGTCCATACGTGTAATCGTATGCATATGTTTGTTACCTGAAATAAAGAAAAAAAACCTTAAATATCATATTATAAAAAAATATACATGAAAAAAATAAGCGCAAAACCATAATCTACATACTTTATAGCACCGTGCTACACAGAAAATGGATTGGCGTAGCACCTAAATATTTACTAGAATCCGGAACGATCCGGCATCGTTTGGTTTGGAATTATGAAAAACATGAGTTTCATTAAGTTATGAAACCAAAATCAAATATAGGTAACTCTGGATTCACTTTTAAAAGTCTACTAACAGTTTGCGGTAAATAACAAATTTCCCAAAAATATCTAACTGGCGTAGCTCCTCAATTACTAGTATCATAATATAATATTTAGTATAAAATAATATGCGAAATAATAAAACATACCTTGATCTTAAATATCCACGGCAGCTGAAGTACACATTAATAATAATTCACTGATAAGGTTCGGAAATCACCACGGGTAATTGCGTAAACAACTGATAACGAGTTCACAGGTAATATGTAGTTAGCACTTTCGACCTCGATAATCGAATGAAGATAATTAGTAAATGTCTTCATATTTATACCTTCTTGTGGTTTGACCCTTATAGATTCCTAAGCGAGTACTATTTTTCGGATTCTTGGCATGTGGATTTTTTATTTTTGTCGTATGAAGGGTACCACTGTGTAATTGTCTACCAAATTAATTAGTACCTAATAAGAGATCTAGTTCAAGGTAGTACCTGCAATCTAGATGAAACTTAATTATTAAGCTTCTTTGCTGTGCCCTTATGGGTCCATTTTAATACTTGTAATATTATGTGTGCAATAAATATTTTGAGTATGAGTTAGTTACTAATGTTTGGGCTCCCTATTTCACAATTTTCAAAAAGTTAACAAAAAAAGTTTGAAGATGTCAGAATTGGTTTTTGTTTCTTCAACCTTTGGATAGATATTCTACTATAATTACTGATGCTCGTACCATCCACCACGAATCGAAGTAGGGTGCTTACAACCAGAGCACAGCCCCTCTAATCGGGCTTCAACAATACCCTTCTTTAGGAGGGCGGTTCTCAGCGCAATAAACCACAGCGGTACGATGACAGCAACAGAGATCGTAGAAATGAATTGAGAAATGCCCTTTTATAAAAGTATTACCAAAGTGCAGAGGAAAAGCCAACCAGGCTTTCAAAAACTGGTAGATTTACGTTAATACGAGTCCGTCACAATGCCTACTAATAACGACTTATGATTACCTCCTGTCCTGAACAAACATGTTCCTAAAATGATACATTATTTAAGTTATAGATTTTTGTACCTACAGTCTACTACAAAGACATCGTAAAGTTACAAAAATATGTATACACAACTTTTACGTTAAGCCAATAAAGTCGTGTATACATATATTTGTAACTTTGGCCGTATCGATCTCTTTGTAGTCGACTGCTGAACTATAAAGCCAAGTCAAACCCTAGAAAGTGCTTACAATTTTTACCCGACTGCGCTGTGGCAAAAGGAGAGTTATGTTTTTTGAGTGTATGTATCTTTAATATATAAAAGAAGAAACTGTCTGACTGACTGACATATCAACGCACAGCCCAAATCGCTGGTTCTAGAGATTCCAAATTTGGCACGAAGGTTTCTTATAAGGTCTAAGGCTGCACTAAGTAATAATTTTTCAAAATTCACCCCCTAAGGGTGTGAAATGGGGGTCCAAAGATTGTATGGGGAAACAAGATTTATTAGACTCTTTCATTCGAATCTTCACAGGAGTATTCCTAACGATAAACGAGTATATACATACGTGTTTCAGGTTTTTTGAAAATTTAACCCGTAAAAGGGGGAAATGTGGTGACAAACTCTGAAAATCAACATGGGTCTTGTTTCTAGGGTTTATCGAGTCGCTGTATTACTGTATACATATGTTGTATTTGTTATTTGCACTGCCCACAATCTTTTCCGCTTTGCCTTAAGGTTTTGACTGGTTAGAGAATGCCATATGACATTAAGTCCGCCTTTCGTACGATACTTTTTTGTGCAATAATGTATAAATAAATAAATTTTGCAGCACTCATCCTCACATGTACTATAAAGCCAAGTCAACCCCTAGAAAGTGCTTACAATTTTTACCCGACTGCGCTGTGGCAAAAGGAGAGTTATGTTTTTTGAGTACCTGTACCTACTAAAATAAATCCAACGCTTTACACCAGCAACAAACGTTGCCGTAGGATACTCGTAAAAGTAGTGGCAGCAAGAGTAAAGTAGCAGTCAGAACGTATCGAGTAATTACATTTAAAAGTGGCACTAACAGAGTGAAGATGTAGGGCGCCTTTTGTAAACTGGCTTCATGCATCTCATTAGAAGTGTTGCCAGCTCAAATGCGAGCCCGGCATCGTGCAAGATTAATGATCACGTCTGAAAGTTAAAACTAATCCCAACTTAGGGTAACCTAACCAAACTAGTTCTTAAGTCAATCGGGTAAAGTAATGGATCTTTTCGATGTAAGACCACCCTTCCAAGCTTTTTATTCTCATTGAAATTAAGGTACAATATATTTATAAGTCTGTTTATACGTAATGTAGTATTCATATCCATAACATATCTTATAATTGGGAATGGATGAAAATTTTAGAAATGCCTGATTATTTTTAGCGTTCCGTAGTCGACTAGGAACCCTTATAGTTTCACTTTGTCTGTCCGTCCGTCCGCGGATAATCTCAGTAACCGTTAGCACTAGAAAGCTGAAATTTGGTACTAATATGTATATCAATCACGTCGACAAAGTGGTAAAATAAAAAGTGTTTTTTCTATTAGGGTACCTCCCCTATACGTAACGTGGGGAGTGTTTTATTTTTCATTTCAACACTAACGTGTGATATATTGTTGGATAGGTATTTAAAAATGAATAGGGGTTTGCTGACATAATTTTTTGATAATGTTAATATTTTCGGAGATAATCGCTCCAGAAGTAAAAAAAATGTGTTCCCCCCTCTAACTTTTGAACCATAAGTTTTAAAAATATGAAAAAAATCTCAAAAGTAGAACTTTATAAAAAAATTCTAGGAAAATTATTTTGAACTTGATAGGTTGAATAGTTTTTGAAAAAAATTACAAAATAATCTCTGAACTAAGTTTGTAATTTAACCGTATAAGCAGGTGTTTATTGTACCTGTAGTTTCTACAAAATCACAAATAGCCCATTTTTTAACGCTTAAGTGGGGACACTTACTGTGACGGACGAAAAACTACGGAACCCTACACTGAGCGTGGCCGGACACGCTCTTGGCCGGTTTTTTGGTGATAGTAATAACCTTCCTCAGCACTGGAAAAAAGTTACAGATTTTTCGGCTGCGTCAATTATTTTTGAAAAATAATATAAACATTTTCCTCGCTTACGTTTGGGTCAGGGACTGTACTTTCTTCGATCAGTAATGGATATTTATATTACAAAAAATAACTTAACTATCTGTTGTAAACTGACACTAGCAATTATATTGACAGTTGCAGCAGCTATATTTATCGGATCAAGGAAACTGTCTATTGATCGTCCTTGACCCAAAAAGTGAGGAAACTGTTTATGTATTTTTTTAAATAATTGACGCAGCTGAAACTTTTTTAAGGAAGGAGGGAAGGCGCTAAGGAAGGTTATTCCTATCACCAAAAAAGAAATCAGTCATTTCTAAAAGTTTCATCCATTCCCCATTGTTATAAAACATATCCAATAATGTGAAAAATCCCTTTTTACTGAATTAGCTAGTTACATGTATACTGGCATTGGGCCCTTCAGAGAAGGTAACTTTAATATTCGTCAGCGGAATAAAAAATAAAAACGGTGCTTTCAGGCAAGCCAAAATGTCAGAAATATGAAACTATAGCAAGTGATAATAAAATAAAGCGAATAAAAACTAATATCAGTTATATGTTGGATAGCAACCCCGAAAGATCAATTAAGTATTTAAATTGGAAATGTAATATTGTTCGAGAGCCCAGTGAGCAGAAGGGTTATCAAAACATTAATTACCCGACGACAGGCTTTCTCTGTCGTGTTCATTTTAATTCGCCGACCAATATTGTATACCCAATTAACTAGTAAAAGAAAGAATTGAATTCAATTGGATCAGCGCGCCACTATTATTTTATCAAAGGAAATAAAGTTTTCGTTTTTAATCTATTATTTTTGGTAACTATATTAAATCAAGTAGTGATGATTGGTAAGATAATTATTATTTTACCTACAGGTTTATCGTTTGCTTGACCTTCTTTAATTAGATATCTGGACAATTTGGATCGTCGTCTTAAAGAGTTTAAATAACCCGGTTTGTTATATTATATTCATATGACTATTTCGTACGTCCAAAGTATATTTGCAGCGGCGAATTGCATTTCCAATGTGTCTATGAGAGTTGGTCAGAAAGCCAAATCGCCTCTGTTAATTTAGCAGAGTAAGGTAACGTATGTGCTGTTGGGTTACGAGCTTACGAGGTAAGGGTCAATTTTGTTAATCTATTCGACTGGTATTTGCATTCTGATGTTTTTCGTGCTCTAGCTTCTACTCACGTCAAGCAAATTTGTTCAGAACGAGTCAACGAAACATATTGAGAAGCGAAACTGATCATCCAAATCCAGCCTCTCTGTCCGTATATTTGCTACGTAGGTACGGGCCTAATGCTAAAAAGCGTTTTTGTGATATTGAAATCATACTTGAATTGACTTTGTTTTTGTGTTTGTTTGTATTGTATACGACATTAACTTATTTATTTTTTATTCGAAAATGCATCGTGTCCTTACAACTAAAATTAAATTATAATTTATTACATTAATAAAGTATTAAATAATATTGAAAATTGTATCGAAATATAAATATTTAACTAACATTATAATTCGTACCTAATTATTCTTAAAATGAAAGTACGGTCGACGCCAAAAATAGGTTTACACTATTCGCCTTATTGCAATGGAATAAGGTGCAAAAGTGTAAACGTATTTTTGGCGTCGACTCAGTACCTACTGCAGAGGCCGGGAAATTAGGGATTGCCGGCCAAGTAGACATGGACGAACGAGCGTAGCGAGGTGATACGAGGCTGGCAATCCCTTTTCACGCCGAGGTATGTATAGTGCTTTTCTCAAACATGTAATAAAAAAAAACACACTTCAAGTTTTTTTAATGGCAGACACCACGATGTTGCACGAATTGATACTGAAACAAAAGGTGGCTTCGCAGCCTAGGATTCCAATTTTGTAAGAAATTCCATTACGGATCTCTCGTTTCGCCACACCCGAAACGCGATATTCCGAAGCCTATTATAAAGAACACAAGTAACACAACGTCAATATTTCATTGCGAAAATTAATTGCAATATTTCAAATATTTTTTTTTCTTTTTGTGGCTAACTCTATTGACAGTAGGTACTTACAGTAGGAATCTTTTTTTTTTGCGCAGGTTGGGTATAAGGTACCCAATCATTGGGAGGACTGACTGGATCACATTCTGAACACACCTCGCGCCTAACGTAGAATACCTAACGTACAATTTTTTTTACACGATTTATATAATGTTCATTTGATTATGACGAATGAGATTATGCGAAACGAAAAGCGATATGAAGTTACCTGTTGCCAAACTTTCACAAATGTGATACATTCAAACAACTGCATATCCTTACGTCAGGTAATGCAACGGAGTACAAAATGAGCTACTCTTTGGGCCAACTATGTGGCTTTAACACAAAGATAATAAACCATTGTGGGGTAGCGAAATTTTGCAGGAAGCATCTCCGTTGTGAAGTAAAATGCGATGTGCAACGCAAAGGGAAACCTAAAACAAAAGTTTAGCGACGCGCAAGCGCGCAAGAGCGCCCGGAAGGAAACCGTCCGAGGCAAATTTACGGGACTTGCCACTAGAGTTGGCACATACAAGTATTTCAAATACGTACTTGTTCAAGCGAATTACTTGTAACAAAGATATAACGTACGTAGGTACAATCTTCCGCAAGACTCGATGCAATAACGATCCACGAATGTAGGTACATCTTCAATCACGAGACTTCTGAAGAAGAGGTCTGTAGTCAATTTATTTTTAATCTACTCTTAATTATGTCATCGTTAAGAGGAGGTTAATGTGACTTTAAATATATGTATATTATGTATGTATATCTTATCCCGGTATCAATATTCTAGTTTAATAAACCTTTCACGCTTTTTAATCGAATACTAATCCCTTGTTTCGTGTCAAAATGGTATCAATCTCTTTTTTCCGTAGCTGTCGTAAGATATGGCTACGGGACATAGTTGAAGTGTATTGTGGGTAATAGGTTAGCAACTTGTCATCGTAATATCCCATATTCTGCATTTTTTGTTAGGTAAATATTTATTTATTCGTGACAAGGATAATAAATACAAACAATTAAAACAACAACTTAACCTACAAAGACAAAAAACTACATATAAATTAAAACTTAAAGATAAAAAAAATGGCCCAAATAGCTGTCAGAAGGTAGTGTGCCCAGAAGGCTGGCAGCATTGCCACGCTGGATGGCAATGCTCAATCTTTGAGCAAAATATAGGCCAGCCCTATTCTATCAGGCGCGCCGACAAATCTTTATAAAGTCGGCGTGCGCTTGGGCCCCATAGCCCCGGTGTTTCGACCCCAAACGCCTCAAATAAGTAACCACTTCCTAGGGAGGCATAGTTGCGGCGTTTTAGGTCTTCAGTGGAGGATGCAGCCGAGCCGGCATTGATTCTGGTGCCCGGAAGATGGGTCGGCGCCAATGTGTCTGTGTAGACACATTGGCGTACGTGTGTACGTAGCGTCCCATACCAAGGGACGATCCATACTCCAGGGCACCAGCATTTTTAAATTAAATACACCTACAATTGCTAAAAGTGGCACTGAAAATTTTATTGCAAGTGCTATGTAATACCCAGTAATCCTTAAAAAATACTCGGTTAAAAATATTAAACGTCCAGTTTAAAACCTTTTCTAAAAATCAGAAACTTTATAACCCCACTTTTTCGTTGTGTGACCCGTAATCGCTTGAAACCGCAAAAAGTTCTGTCTTACTGACACGTACCAGATTTCGTGTGTAATAAATTGAGATAATCGTTTAATTCCATTTTCATTTAAACCATGATCTTCCACGTGAGGTTACAGATGACAATGTTGGATATTTTCGCCGCTCACCGCACTCAGCCGCCTAATCTCAGCGTTAACTGTAGCCAGTTAATTTTTTTAGGGTTTAACGAAATTGGGGGTTTTGATCTTTTAAGCTTGCTTTCGCTTGGTTATAGCTATGAAATACCACTGTTAGGATACACGAACAAATAGGTACACTACACTAGCGATATACCTATCTGCATATCGCATAATTCGTGAACTGATCAACATTTCAGGTATAATTCGCTGTCAGATATCGTTGATAATATTAATGAAAACCACATTATTTCATTTAAAAACATGAAAGAGCTATATTTTGGTGTTTTTAGGGTTCCGATACCTCAAAAGGAAAAAAACGGAACCCTTATAGGCTCACTCGGTTTTCTGTATGTCCGTCTGTCACAGTCGATTTGCTCCGAAACTACTGGACCGATTGAGTTGAAATTTGGTACACATATGTAAATTGGTGACCCAAAGATGGACGCGTAAAGTAAATTAATGAATTATGAACAAGGGGGTAAACTGGAAACTTAAAAAAAAAGTTTCGCAAACTGTATCTCAAATGAAAGGGGTTGTTGTAAGCATGTCAGATATGTTTTTTTAATAATTTTAGCAAAAACAGATTTGAAGTAATTTAGGAAATAAGAAGAAAATTGACCATCCCCCCCCCCCCCCCCCCGTATCTCCACTAGGATTAAAATTCTGAAAAAAATATGGAAAATAGTTCCTTGCCTAAAGATTACAGGAAAACCTATATGAAGTTTATATAAGTATTCAAAAACACTTATGAAATTTAGATTATATACGGAACCCTCATCACGCGAGTTGAACTCGCACTTGTCCGGTCTTTTTAATGAAAACGAGTCTAGACAAGATTAAAATATGACAGTAAAGTTGTACATATATTGCATACTTCTACATCCCGATATTAAATGAGTATAGCTCGACTTATTCAGAAAATGATGTACCTACCTAATTTCTTGTTTAGAAAATCACAAGACTAAATGTAATTTGGCTGAAGTTGCCTAGAATTTGCGAAACCTACGAAACCATAGAAAGACGTAGTTAATAACTATTAAGAGTGCTATTGTAAAATGCGCTCGCTCAGAATTCGGCAGTTTGAAGCACGTAGTGCGTTTGTGTGTGTAGATACTACACTATCACGCACACATACTTACCTCCCCCCACACTCACAGCGAGATCGCCCCAGTCACGCGTGCCGTCCCTTTCTAGCTATGAAAGTGCGATCGGAGTAGAACTAACGGCTCGGCAATGTTCGGAGCTATTCGATGCGAATAGCAGTATAGTGCACCTTTGGAGCGTTAGCGTGACCGATATTGATACTTGCACTAAAAAATTGTAAGTATTACTTCGTTAACATGTTGCGCTAACTTAAACAAAGAACTATTTGCTTTTTGTGCACATGTTTTCTATTTATATTAAAATACTATGACAAAGTATATATAAAGTTGTTTTATTTTAAAGCTTTATGTTAACTTGACCGGTTCGTATGTAAGTATATAAGTATGTAGTTAAGAAGTAATTTGTCCGTCAAAATTTGCAATCCAATTTCAGTAACTTGCCGTTATCCGATTGAGCTGAAATTTTGGGTATTAGTATACCTAGTTTGGATGACAATTCAATATTATGGTAACATCGAGCTGATCTGATTATGGAGACAGAAGGTGCCAATGGGAATTCAGTATTTAACCGACGTAAACCCGTTGAGTGTGGGCTTGTTAGAATCGTCTCAATGAGTAGTTGATGATGGTATCCTCTAGCCGCCTAGAGGCCTTTTAAAATGTCTTGTCAGTTGCTGAAAATTCAAATATGTTGCATTTAAAGGTAACTAAAATTACAGTGTTCATTTTTGCGTGCTGGGCGGCGACATAAAAATACAGTCGGCAATAAAAGCTTGTACCAAAAATTATTTTTGACAGAAACTTATTTAATATAAAATGAACTAACGAGTTTTTAAAGTTGTCAGTAATAAGAATACTAACGTAAATTTAGCAGACATAATATTTGCTGTTACGAATATGTATGGTTTGCATGTTATCTGAGTCCTATATATATATTATATATAGTTGTTATGGAACGAAATTATACCAGTAGGGTACCTAAGTACATATTCATTTATTGAAGAAAATATAATTGTTATGGGCAGTAAAACAATGTAAAATGCCCTTCATAGAAATTGCCGTGTCTGTTTCTTACCAAAGGGTCTGATAATTATTGTGTAACTAAAATTTTCAACTATACCAATACAACACAGCTTTTTATCAAAAAAACAATTTAATAATGCCTGACGTTATTCAAAAGCCCTAGGGCCACTCACAGACTGGCGCGGCCTGGCCGCGGCGGTCAGTAGCAAACTTGTCATTGGCTGTCAAATTTACTATTGACCGCCACCGCAGGCCGCGCCAGTGTGATTCAGACCTAACACGTCACTTTTTGTGGTTATCAAGCCATAGACAACACCGAAATAGCACCGCTATAATTACTAGGTATAGTTTGTTTTAGTTTATTAAATACCGTAGGCAGTTGGAGTATAACATGTGAAAATCAAATTAAAATTATTTCTTGGCGTGATTCCAAGATAAAAGGTACCTAAACTAAACCAAGCGTAATATTAAAAATACAATACATGATAAAAATGTGTTCTCTTTTTGTTTTATACTACTAGGTATCTATTAGGGGACATTCTTACACAAATCGAACTAGGCCTATAGCAAGCTCAATAAGGCTTGTGTTATAGGTACTAGACGATGTAGTAATAAACCTAAAATTACTTTAACAAGGTTAAACGCACTATAGTAAGTATAATGTAAATACGAACGGGACGAAAACTTCTTGCACGACATAAACACGATAATGCTAGGCAGTAGGTAAATGTTGTAAAATGTCTAGAAAGAACAATTTCATATAAATACTCGAAGTGATTTACATACTTTTATGTTACGTGGTGATCAAAATAGTCAATGAATGAAACATGATAATAATATAAGAGTGACACAGGACACAGCCGTTCAAAAATTTTAACCATGTTAACAGGTACGGTCAAGGATTTTTATTGTTGAACGATTTAGGTGTCAACTAATGTTGGTTTTCTATGCATCTATGAAGTGTCCAGTATAAAGTGAGCTGTAAATGGCTTACCAATTATAATATAGAATTATAATATAATAAAAAAAAATACAACGTCAAAAATTATTTTTGTCGTTTATTTCGAAATAAAGAGCGAGACTCGGAAATGTGGTAAAACCTCGTAAAACCCTTTCTTTTCTTTCCAGTGTAAACCCCTACTATAGCCAAGAGCAAAAACAAACGTGCCGTACATTTTGTATTGAAATTCTTTTCAATACACCTTCCACCTCACTTTCCAGCTCCATCATCCGACTCTGAAAATCATCCAGAACCCGAGTGTTTGAAAGGGCAAATCAAATGAGCCCAAACTCGATGTGTTTGTCTTGTTTACTTTAGTAGTTACCATGGCCACCTTCCAGCTCCGTCATCAGACTCTGGAAATCATCCAGCACTAGAGTGTTTGCCAAGACCAAATAAATGAGCCCAAACTCGATAGCTTTACCTTGTTTTGTTTAGGAGTTCTTATGGCCACCTTCCAACTTCATCATCAGACCAGCTCTATGATATTATTGCATTGTCACCGAAGACCTACACCAAAGATACTGGGAGGAAATAGACACATGCAGACAGACCAAAGAGATTCTGTCGAAGCGGGACCACAAACTCACAACCACACTAATGAAGACACACAGAAACCAACTACGCAAGATAGTAGGGATGATAACCGGACACAACACCTTGAACAGACACCTCTATAATTTAGGTATCACAGACAGCCCCATGTGCAGAGCGTGCATGGAGGCAGAAGAAACGACTAAACATATTCTACTGGATTGTAAGCAGGTAGAAGTATACAGGAAAAAGCACCTAGGGTCTCCGGACACACTAAAGAACGCAGTCAGTAATACCAAGGCACTCTTAAACTTTTTGGAGGAGCTGGGGTGGTTTAGAGTAGCGCCACCCTGCCGTTTCACGCAAAATAGGCACACTGGATGTCGACTTGCGGAAAATGCCCAGTAAAACTAAACTAAACTAAACTGTCACCGAAGATACGCAAGTGTATCTAATTTGAAGATTTGGTCCAAACTACCATACATACATACTAACTAATCATGATGGCCGTTGGGGCGGGAAGGTTCTCGAGAGGCGACCACGTTCCGGAAGGCGCAGCGGAACCCCCACAAGATAGACTGATACTAACTAATAAATAAATTAAATCAACCAAGTATCATGATCACTCGTAAAATAATTGACTATTTCATAGCAGCGCTATGCGATTCATAACTTGTCTCGACTCGCCTCACGAATGTATCCCCAATATAGCTTGACCCCGAGGTTGGTAACAACTATACCTAGTCAGAGATCAAAATTATATTTGTTTTGCTGACGCGTTGTCAGTTAGCTTCGTGAATAGCCTCAAATAAACACGGTACACGACTGTCTCGGAGGCCGGCTCAGCCGGTACTGAGAAGTGTTCCCGCGCGGAGGTGAATTTAAACTAATTATGAATAGTTATTTAAAAATATTATGTTTAAGAAAAGTTTGTATTTTTTTACTGGATTGTGTTTGTCGAAGTATGAACTTTAATGTTATGTAAGATTCAATATACTAATAATTCAACAATAATGAGAAAATCGTCGTGTTTTCAATACGATTTTGTTGAAAAATATGGTATAATTGAGTACGATTTACGTATACATACGTGCAAAATAAGAAAAAATAGAGGCGGGTAGTGTCAGTAAGGACATATAACAATTGTGAAAAGAAAAAAAAACAATTGGGTTTTCTTTTGACATCATTGAGTATTGAGGGATCAAACTTATGACTCTGCGCTCTCTTCTGAAAACGACTGTCGGTAATCAGGTATATTAGGTTTAAACATTCAGTGTTTCTTAAATTCCTGGCGGGTAGTGTTAATATGAGGAATTGACCTATGTAAATAAGTAATCAGAATCTAGAAAAACCTTTCTGTTTCTTAGAAATACAACGTCAAAAATCCGGTTTTTCGCTTATTCCTAACGAATTTCAGTAACGCCCTCTTAACTAATAAGAAATAGACCCACAAGTTGAAAATCTCATCGTTCGTTACTTTACTAAATCTACCTTAAAAATCGAAAGTGTATTAGAGAGATGAAACTAATCAGAGAATACAGTACTACAATATACAATAGAAAATGTTCTGTGCAGTACGTATTAGTATAGTCTAGCAGCGTAGTGTATTGCTCTAGTTGACTTCGCGTTGAAATAACGAGCTAACTTATATAACGTAGCCTCAAAATTATAATTCAGGTCGAATTTGCTATTGGAAGATGAATGCGGGTTAGTAGTTTCATACTGAAAGGATAGTTAGATAACTTCGTTTTGTAGGTGCGATATGTAGGCTAATATTTAAAAAAACAAATCATAATCCTTCCTTTTGGCTTTGCCGTAGTCGAGCATAAAGCAGACAAGTCTAGTAATGTTTTGTATTTTATAACGATTAAACATGTACGAGTATAAGAAAATTATACACTTGTATACCCGTAAAATCTGTTTCCTTAATTTATTTTTAAGTTGATAGCTGACGTCTGACAGCTGTGACTGTGACATTGTATTGAGGAGATATTATTTTTAATTCATGTGTGATTTTAGTTAAAATACCTGAAAATAAAGGCTTTTTTTACAGGTGAGAGGCCGTTGCTATTTTAAAATGGCTTAAATATATTGACTCCCATAACTTGAATAACTGTGTAATTTCTACCAACTCTAAAAGTTCCTTGCAAGTTATATTAAACCAATTGCGATCAAAAATCATATTTCCAGTAATTTTACAAATTAAATGCCTCCTCCATTGTTTTTCCTGTAAGAACGTAAAGGTAACGTTCCGAGCGCGCGTTAGGTCAATTTAACTGTCATTTTTCCATATAAGTATTCACATTTAGAGCTACCTAATGTTCGTACAATGTGTTACGTGATCGATCGTGCTGGTCACGTTGGTATTGAAAGTAACGAGATTGCAGATCAGTATGCTAAAGACGCGACAGACAGGGGCGTCTTTCAACATTTAAATGTTATGTTCAGGATTTGCTTTCACTAGCTAAGGTTCTCTTGATGATAACTTGATAACTGGTTTATTGAATGGTCTCGATCTAACCAGCTTTAACGTATACATTACGCCGACCTCCGGGACAGAATTCCAGCAAGACCTTGGTTTTTTCGATACCGTGAGCCAAGCAAAAAAGTAACATCAACAATTTGTAGGCTGCGCTTATTGGGTCATTCGTGTAGGTACTCCTGTATTTTTGCACAAAATCCGAGTAAAAAATTCTTCTCTGTGTAAATGTTGATTGGATGAGGGTAATTTAGATCATATTCTTATCGAATGCTTTAAATCTTCTTCTTTATATGATGTTCTTACTCCCTATATTCCTCACCCCGTTAAATCCAAATCTTTACCTACTACGTTTAGTTTTCACTTCATTCGTCGCCATTAGATTGTAGTTACCTAGTTCATTTTATGTTGGCAACTTAACAGTAAATTTATGCATTTTTCGTTTTTATTTTTTTGTTAAACGTCAAATCAGTCGTCAAAATTGTCTTTGGCAAAGGCCCCTCAGGCTGCCACTTCACTATTAACTAACTGAATAAAGGCTTTAAATGTTGTTTCTTGTTCTTTACAGGTGAGTGCATTCTTTGTTTTCGCATATGTAGTATAATTACTATTGGTTTTAGAACTAGTAGAGAAGGGCCGACTAGATGCCGACTAGTCGGGAAAGCCGACTATCTGGCAACATTTATAGGCGACTAGTCGGCAAAAGACACCGAATAGTCAGCACTTTACGGCTTACTGGAAAACATAAAATAAAGTACCAATATTTTCTTCCATTTTTATATTTATAAAATAATTAAAGAAAGAATCATCAAGAATATTATCTTCAACATATAGAATAATTATTAATTAAATAATTACCAAAAATTACAAATAGTTTAGGTGACTATTCTTCAAAACACGAACGCATGACGAGTGGTGCCACGAGCGGACTGAAACGGACGTTCCCGATTGCACCCGATCCACCCCGAACTTACAAGGAAAGGTACCCAACTGTCCAGCTCCGATTGGATTCATTTTTATATATGTTATCGAGTAGTCTAAAACTAAGGTGAAATAACAAATACAAAACCCGTGTCCATTATTTTTTCATGTTCTCCAACATATAATGAAACTAGTAATTAATTATCAATTTGCTTGAACAAATCCCTCTACAGAAGTTCGAGGGTTTGGTCACTTTTCAGTACTTTTTGAAGGACAGTTGGGTACCTTTCCTTGTTCGCCGAACGAAACCAATGATCGGCGCTGCCGACTAGTCGGCCGCCTCAGCGCCGATTAATCGGGTAGTCAGCAAAAACTATAGGCTTATCTCCAGTAAATAATAGTAATTACTGCAGAGGCCGGGAAATAGCAATTCGTGGATGAGTTGATTTTGTCGGATGAAGCGAAGCTGAATCCGACAATAGAGACGATTCCACGAATTGCCATTCTCGCCGAGGCAGGTATAGTCAAACATTCTATACGTGCAATCCGTGGTCCAGTTTTACGCAGCGGGCATACAATGCTCTGCGCGTGCAATACAACAACGCGTTTAGAGTGCTGTTTGGACTGCCGCGTTACTGCAGTGCATCGACAATGTTTGCCGAGGCGCACATCGATAGCTTCGATGCCATAATGAGGAATAGGTGCGCGTCGCTACAAAACCGCCTTCGCCACAGCTCAAACAGCATTCTGAACGTGCTGGCGCAGCGCTGGGACTCGCCGCTGCTCGCGCGCTGGACGCGGCTGCACGCGCCTGTGGTTGCCGTACCACGCCGCTTTTAATTTAAGTATTTTTTTGAATGTCACTAACATAGATATATAAATTCATTATGACTAACATTCTATATGGATATTTTTTTCCGAAATAAAAACTTTGAATTTGAATTTGAATTTGAATAGTGCTTTTCTCCATAAATGCGAGGAAATGGAATAATATTTTCAATAATTTTAAAACAGCGAGTAGTATGTCAATAACCTATCATGTTCCCGCCCAACTTATTTTTTAAAAGTATGTACACGGCATGACTCATTGTGCCAGTTTCAATTGACCCACATAAAAAATTAAAAACATTAGAATCAATTACAATTTTATGTTTTATGTAATTAAAATTATTAAAGATTACACAGGATTAAAATCTAAACGCAATTTAGTTCGTTTTGAATATAATTTCGAAAATATTTTAATTTCTTCAGTTTGAGATTCAGTTTGAGTTGGTATTTGAGATTTTTTTAAAACGTAACTTCGATCTCTTGCAAAAGTAATCGTTTTGACTATGACAATTAAAAAAAAAAAAACCGGCCAAGTGCGTGTCGGACCACGCAAAACGAAGGGTTCCGTGCCTATTAAAAAGGTCGTATCGTCATAGAAATCTTACGGCACTTACGTCCTTTTCTTTGAGGAAGGCAGTTTTTCAGCAATATCTCGGAAACCTTTCATCCGATCTTGTTCAAAACAATTTTCGGTGAATGAACTTAATAAGCGCTGTGTCCTTGAATTTTTTCATATTTTTAAAATACACCGTTCAAAAATTAGAGGGGGGGGACAGAATTTTAGCGACTTTCGGGGCGATTATCTCTGACTGTATTCACTTAATCAAAAAAAATCCCGAGAAACCTTATATTTATTTTGAAAGGCCTATCGATTCATGTGCCACACGTGGGCTCACGATGAATTTTTTTTTTTTGACTTTTAGTTTTATGTATGGAGTACACCCCTAAAAACATTTTTTTTAGTAGTTTTAATTACAAAACTTTGTAGCGGCTAACAAAATACACCTATCCTCAAAATTTTATTCAAATAGACCTTATAGTTGTCGAGTAAAATGCCTGTGACATACGGACAGACGGACAGACGGACAGACGGACAGACGGACAGACGGACATGACGAAACTATAAGGGTTCCGTTTTTGCCATTTTGGCTACGGAACCCTAAAAACTTGGAAAACTTTAAGCACATTACAAACGGGTGCAATTTGTCACACCAACTTGCAATAGTATAGTTGGAAAGAGACAGCCATACATTACTAACCAGTCTAACTATAGCAAGTTGTTATGACAAATTGCTATGCCTTTAAACTTACAAGCATTTGGCTGTTTGTAGTGATTTGTCATGGTCAAAACATATGATTAAAAGGTAAAAAAGTATACAGTAAAGGAATTTCATACATTTTCTTGGCCGCTAAAGCTGTACAATAATGACTTTTAACTTTTTAAATTTGCGTTTGTCAGTAACGAGGAACTTCACGTACTATTCTTGCTACAGTAAGGCGCACATTTCCGAGCATAAGTATTGGAGAAAATACTTATTCTGTACAGAAACGCAATTACGTCTTTGTTTAATTTTTGTGATCATGAAGAAGAAAGAGTATGATATACACACAATATGTGTCAATTGTCATGTATGTCTACTCCTTTGTCTCTGTGTGTCTTTTGTGTAGTGAATAAATGTCTTCTTTTCTTCTTTTTTCTTTTCTATATAATTAAGAAAATCTATGACGATTAGAATTAAGTTAAAGCCGAGGGCAAATTAAGTTATGATACTTACGTTTAAAAACAAAAGTATAATTATATTGTCTTAGAGCTTTTAAATATTCCCATATTTTTTATGTTTAAATTTGATTTCATTCTTGGTATATTGTTATTAGATTATTATCTTTTATGTTTAAATTCAAAGATTTTAGATAATAATTTTTGTCAGGATGTCGCCGTCGACGAATACGTCTGGGAGGACATCATTAGATTATTATCTTTTATGTTTAAATTCAAAGGCGCTTTTGTGGGAAGATTATTATACTTAGTAATTTAACATTACTGGTCTGTGCTTACATTATTAATAGTATTATATTATTTATTTGCTTACTACAGATATATATTCAATTTGTTGCCGAATGATGGATGTAGTTCGACAACTTTTAAATAAAACTTCGATGAGTTGACTGTAGTATAATTTCCCAAAAGGCTCATTGTTACAAAAATAGTTTGGCCGAAAAATAAATGTACAGAAGTGGTTATATAACACCGATTTCGGCGATATCCTATAAATAACACTTCATAATAAGGAACTTAAACTGAAATACGTAAATTTTTATCCCTTATTATAATAGCGATAAAAGCAAAAATTGATGCGCGTTTCAATTATTTTGACTTTTGCTTTGACATACGAATTTCACGCCATCCCTTTTAATTATATCAGTGCACCGTAGGTACCTACTTGCGTAGGTAGAGCTCAGACTTAGACACCCTTGATTAAGCTTTTCACAAAAGAGGGACTTCATGGACCTATAAAACGTAGATGATGGTCAGATATAAGCTCTTTGTATGGACCAAGACGAAACAGATATTCAATGCGTCAGTAACGAGTTCGAATCGGACCCCTGAAATGCAACAAAACTGTCGTGAATAGTCATGATTCACGATAGTATACTTACATTTATGACGATGTTAATAATGATGTCTCAAACAGCCGATTTATTTCATGTAGCAACACCTACAAGAAATCATGTTTATAATGTGGACGGGTAGGCGAAGAGTCTGAGTTCCTGACAGCTAGATTATGAACGAACAGTTAAGTGCAGATTTGTAGTGTTCAATTTGGAGGAAAACCAGGGTGAGCTCTTTCCATAATCACTTTCGATGCATCCTATGATATTGTTATGATTTGGTATCATTTACACAGATCGGACGATGACTGTTTATGATGTGATGTATTTATGTGCGGCTACATGTCTTATTCTCTTTGAGAGGCGTGACGGTTTATCATGTATATGAATAAGGTTTTCCTACAGATCACGGACATGCGATAACACGGTTCTTAGTGTGGAGTTCTTTAGTGTTAGAGGATTAGTAACAAGTGTAACAACAGCGTCTCAGGTTCGGTAGTCTCAGCCTCAGTCCATATCAGTATCAATCAGGGGTGCACCCGGGTAATTATAACTGGATCAGTAGCGTGTGGATTGGAACAGTATCAGTTGTGTGGTAAGGGATGTCTATAAGGGGAGGTTGGAGGACATTCTCAGGGACAACGGTCCCCACACCTCATATGGAGCTGGTACGCACCAGGCGGCTCATATGTCAGATATATAAAGGATTCCGCAAGTTGTTAGAGTATGTTTATAGATGCATATGTGCTAATACATTCACCTAAGCTAGAGTGCTATAGGTACTCATTCGCGGCCATGAGAGTGATCAGAAGTGGCTTCGCGACATGGTGGAGGTGCTGGGATCTAAGCCAGTCTTGAGCAAATTAGTCGTTTCTGACTTTACATAAAACATACATACAGCAAACTGTCACTGTATTATGCCAGTAGGTGCTTTATTTACAAAATTGACAGTTAATACCAGGTTATCTAACAGAACAAATTGATCGATGTTTAATGTGACGAAAACTTTTTAGACATCATAAATAATTATTAATGGGCGGCTGATGGATGCAAATCACGTGAAAATAATGTCGAAAGATACGTGTAATATGAATATGACTACAATTGGCTTTAAAAAAAAATGAGAACATAATTGCAAAAAAGTTGGAGAAGTTCATTTTTTTTCTATTAGATACTTTTAGTCAGTAATGTATCAGAATACGGAGAAACTAAGCTCTGAAGCTTATGTGGTTTATAAATAGACAACTACAGCGAGATTAGTCTACTTCGCATATTTTCATATTCTAATATCTGGAATCTTGTTGTAAGGTGCGGCTGCGGACATCGAGACTATATTTATTTTGCAAAAGCGTGCTATTCGTGCCATATATGAGATGCGTTTTCGCGACTCCTCAAGAGAACTCTTCAAAGAGATAAACATACTGACCCTACCATCCTTGTACATCTATGAAAACATCATGCACGTGCGTAAAAACTTATATAAATTGAAATTAAATAGTGACAATCATAATTTTAATACTAGAAATAAAGATAAAATAGCTGTACCTACGTTTGGGCTATCTAAAATAAAATAAATAATGATAGCAAGATCTTAAGAATGAACAACAAAAAAAAAGAAAGAAGAAGATAAGACAGCCCGATGCCCAACTAAAGATTTATGTTCTATCTTGTGTTATTTTTTGAGGTGTACAATAAAGTGTATATGTATGTAAGAAAAGCTATAAAAAAAAATGAGCAGATAATTTTGAAATTTTTACATAAATTCCAGGAGAAATTAGGAAATTGATAAAATTAATACGCAGCTAAATTGAGATAAGTCGTAGTAATGGACGACCTTTTAATAATAAGTAAGTAATTTGCCCGCGGGGGAGGATTCCATTCCATGGAAAAAGGAAACAAATATAAAGATGATAATAAAATCTGGCAAGATATTTGTTTCAATCTAGCAAGGTAAAGCAACTCCTATTGCGGCAGCCTAAAAGTATGTACATGAACTAGCAATGCACAATGTACAGTATTTAAGTATTTTTTCAGTTCTTGGTCGTTCCGTAACTCTCAGTGTCGTGGGAGTGAAAGACGCTGATGCTGATATTCAGTATGCAAATAGTATTTATAATACCAGCCTCGTAGGGATAACAAACAGTTTGGCCACCATTCTACTAACCACCTACCAGACGTGGTCCAATTGGACTGTTCAACACTGCTACACATCATGATATAGGTTATAGGTAGGTATAGTATAAGATAGATTTTGCGGACGTCATAAATTTTCGGGACGTTTTTGCCATAAAAAATTCACGTTAACATCAACAATACACTAACAAATCCAACGTACGGTTTGACGATATATATAGGATATGACTGATTACTTATTACGACATGAAGCTACGTTGGTCAAAGTCTCAAGAATAAAGGACCTAGCAGTTAGCTAGTATACCTCGGGTCTCACGAAACGTTTGGAACGGATTTAGGAAAGTGCGCAATGGGAAGAGAACGGTCATATTAAAGATCTGAGGCAGAGTTAAATAGAGCTGTGAAATATTATTATATTACTCTATTGGAGATACGATCGCCAGTTTTCCGGGGGCCGGGAGTGTCGTGAATAGTCATGATTCACGATAGTATACTTACATTTATGACGATGTTAATAATGATGTCTCAAACAGCCGATTTATTTCATGTAGCAACACCTACAAGAAATCATGTTTATAATGTGGACGGGTAGGCGAAGAGTCTGAGTTCCTGACAGCTAGATTATGAACGAACAGTTAAGTGCAGATTTGTAGTGTTCAATTTGGAGGAAAACCAGGGTGAGCTCTTTCCATAATCACTTTCGATGCATCCTATGATATTGTTATGATTTGGTATCATTTACACAGATCGGACGATGACTGTTTATGATGTGATGTATTTATGTGCGGCTACATGTCTTATTCTCTTTGAGAGGCGTGACGGTTTATCATGTATATGAATAAGGTTTTCCTACAGATCACGGACATGCGATAACACGGTTCTTAGTGTGGAGTTCTTTAGTGTTAGAGGATTAGTAACAAGTGTAACAACAGCGTCTCAGGTTCGGTAGTCTCAGCCTCAGTCCATATCAGTATCAATCAGGGGTGCACCCGGGTAATTATAACTGGATCAGTAGCGTGTGGATTGGAACAGTATCAGTTGTGTGGTAAGGGATGTCTATAAGGGGAGGTTGGAGGACATTCTCAGGGACAACGGTCCCCACACCTCATATGGAGCTGGTACGCACCAGGCGGCTCATATGTCAGATATATAAAGGATTCCGCAAGTTGTTAGAGTATGTTTATAGATGCATATGTGCTAATACATTCACCTAAGCTAGAGTGCTATAGGTACTCATTCGCGGCCATGAGAGTGATCAGAAGTGGCTTCGCGACAAAAACCGCTGAAACATTATGTTAATTAGGTAGCAAAATTACAATAAAGGGCTCTGAATCATTTATTTGGTTAACGAATATAAATTTGTTTGTGGTTGTGCCTCTGCGTTGCACCGGTCATTAGGCAGACACGGCTGACCGCCAAACGCGAACGCACTAATTTACGGTCTCCGATATTATTATGAACGAATTACTTTACCAATTTGTTATGTGAAACGGTTTATAATAGGGGTCGGGGCGAGAGGGTCACCCCTAATACATTTTGTTAAACACACTTTAACGATATCTGGGTGAAACAATCGGGTTATTCCCACCTCTTACCACTAATTTGTTACCAGTGGTAACAGCTGGGAATTTTTGACATTGGAAATGTCTTTTCGTTCGCTCGAGTATATGCTCCGATTTCACACAAAAGTGCGATCCCCTTATATCTACGTTACGCCTTGGCCACGACTTTGGTCTTAAGCGACCTGCCCTTGGCCACGACTTTGGTCTTAAGCAAAGATTATTAAGAAATTCTCCCTTTATCTATGGTCTTAAGCGACCTGCGGCAGCGGTTTTTCTAATTCATTGCGCGTGATCCCAACTAACCACAGTGCGTTGCGCGTCTTGACCGCGCAATGAACAGATAAAACGCTGCCGCAGGTCGCTTAAGACCAAAGTCGTGGCCAAGGCGTTACTGATTCTGATATGATTCCGTTGAAATAGCAACTAATGAAGTCCTAGATGTCAAAAAGCAGCAGTCCGGAAAGCAGTCAATGTGGTAAAGTGGAAAGGAAATGTGGAAATGTTAATTTGGCTTGGCGGAGTACTAAATTGAAGTCGGTTAAAACTTTGTTTTTAAAGTAAATTATTGAGTAAAATGTTTGTGACATATTGACATGACAGGTAGACAGGCAAATATGATGACTATGTACTTAGTGTTATTTGTGTAAATGGTGTCCAACAAATATGTAATACTTACTATTATACGGGTCTGTGCTATTACATAGCTACGAGCTACGAGTACACCTACTTACTTAAGTCTTTTTTAACCTAATTTTTAGTATGTACATATCATACTTATTACTACGAGTAAGGATAAATTGGTGGTACTTACCAAATTTTTGTATTGTCATATTATGCAAAAAGTTGCAAAGTTTAAAATCGGTACTCCGAACTAAATTTAATGCAAGTGGGTGAAAATCGTCTAACAAAATTTGATTACATTATTACTGAGTCATGCATGCCTACTTACCAACACATAGTCCTGAATACTTACATAGTGAAATTAGTAAAATATTATGCAATATTAGTTTTTGATAAATAAAAGACAGCGTGTGATGTGTAGTAGGTATATTCGTTGACTGAACAGCTAGCTGGATGAAACCCACCTTCATAAACTAATAATTGGTGTGTTAGAGTACAATTATAACTACCCCCTATTTAATACATAGCAATTTTATCCTCTATCTGCTGATTAGTAAGCATGTTATAACCTATATAATGATTGAACTACTCAAACTCAAAAGTAACCATTACACAGCAGGTTTGCTATCATCAACGTACCTACACTGAATGATAAAACCGGGTGAGCCGGCTATTCGATCATATCACCTATCTACTTATAGGCCTTATAGCTACGCTCCAGTGTTGTCGCGTCTGTGACCTCGGACGCTTGTTTCTCTCGCCGACTGGTTCGTTTAAAGTACTCGTAGTTTACACTCCAAAATGCCTCTTTCCTTGGAAGATCCCGTAGTGCAATCCTACATTTTATATTCCGCCATATTGGCGTTAAAGTTGTTATCAGTTTCGACGCTAACAGCCATGAAAAGGATGTCAAGAAAAGTGTTTGCGAATCCAGAGGATGCGGTTATGTTAAAGGTCAAAGTGAATCTAAATGATCCCGAAGTGGAGCGTGTGCGGAGAGCCCATCTCAACGACTTGGAGAACATCCCTGCGTTCTGGCTGCTGGGGGCGCTGTACGTGACGACGAACCCCGTGGCCGCCTGGGCGACTCTGCTGTTCCGCGTGTACACTCTCGGCCGCATCCTCCACACGATAGTCTACGCTGTCGTGCCCTTACCCCAGCCTGCTCGTGGCATTGCCTTCGGTATACCTTTCATCATTAAATGTTACATGGGGATTCAAGTGGTTCTGCACTACAGTACCGCTCTTTAAATGTTAAGTAATCAGATTGTTGTTGTTACTAATTAAATTATACTTGTAATTATTGTTTGTACTTACACTTAAGTATAAGCCAAAAACGGGTTAAGAGTTGTGTGTATGAATTCATAATTAAATAAAGTTGCATATGAAGAAAACTTGTTTTGAATCATTCACGACCACAACAAACGATCAGTACGTAGGTGCCTAAATTGTAATATTTGTGATATCAGTATAATTAAGATCACTTATATGAAAAAATATGATAAATTGCCTGTTAAAAAGAAATAAATCATGATATCATGAACTATTATCATAAAGGGTATAAAGACACCAGTGGTCAGCCAGAATTATTAATTACATTTATCTTAAATAGCACTGCACATGGAAAAGACTCCCTTGGTGAGTAAAAAAACAAGTTGAAAATGGTGACCTCTGCTAACATGAGCGATTGTGCGGTGTGCGCTATTTTTGGTTGGAGTTTCTCGAACTGTCTTTACAAGTCGTAAGCAACCAAGCAGTCAACTTTTTAAATATATTTTCCTTTAATCCGTCCATTTAATACTTGTTGTATCAAAATAAATTAAGTAATAAACAAATGCAATTCTTTTCGTAATTAACACATTCAGTGCCCAGAATCGCTACGCGCTACGCTCGTAGCCGATCTCGTGGTTTTCCTCGTATGTAGCGGAAAGCGACTACGGCGTAGGAACGCATATGTGTCGTCACGGGCCGGGAATGGGTTAATAGTTTTGAGGAGACTGACTACCTACCTTTTTCACTACATTTTCTCGGCACTCACACGGCCGAATAGGCTTTTTGAATTTCCGAATAAAATGTTGCCATTGAATAAGTTATTCTAACTCAAGTACCAATAGTCAGCCGTCGCGCCCGCTACCAATATAGTGATGTTACATTACACCCCACGCTCTTCTGTTAAAAGACTGTATTTCTTGGGGGATGTGGAGGTCGCGGCTTTTAAAATTCCAAAGACCTCTACAACAGCGAGGAACACCTCTTAGGGATTATTTCCTAAACGAGTGTATGATGCACCGCGACGTAGTAGCAGTAGACGGGAACTTCACCCCGCTTTCCTTGCAAACGAGAACTGGCGCAGACTTAAAGTATTGAGCACCGAGGTCCGCAAGGCGGTATGCAAGAGCAAGGAGCTGCTCGCGTTGGCAAACGGGCTACGTTTCGGGCATCTCTTCGGGGAAACCGAAGGTTTTGTCTGTGCAATTGCGGATGACGAACAACTACAGGTATCCTGAAGGGCGGTACGGTACGGTCGATATCTGACGGGCATACCTACGTCCCGGGGAGTCGCTCAGGCATATTATTAGTTGTTGTCATCTTGCTAACGGCGAGTAGGTACTTGCACAGAGATAACCTTACATATTCAGGATTATTCATCAGCACCTTGCTCTGCTATACATACGGTCTTGTGGAATTCGAAGTGCCTTACTATATAGTTACTTTTATACAGTTATATCTTGGAAAGTTCGTTGGTGACACTCCCATGGTCTAGATGAAGACTATATTATAGACGTCAAGGACTAGACGAATTACCTTACGGATATGACTCCCGATGTCTCTGACAGATATTCTGCATTACCTAACCTTTTTTTTTGTTTAGGGGGGGGGGGGGATGTGTTACGCATACCACCCGGGTGTAGGGGGTGACCCGAGTGGTTATGTGGGTGTGGGCTAATGAGACCCGCGGTGTACCCACTAAAAACCCCAACACTTGCCACCACGCCGCCTTGTGGCGAGGTTACGGGAACGCATGCGCACACATCCGCGACCCCGCCGGCGGCAGCCGGCCGCCCACAAGCGGCTGCTCCTTCGCGGATGCCCGAGGGCCCTCCACGAGAGGCACGCCAGATGTTTTAGCAACAATAGTGTTATAAAGAACCGGTCGAGGTACCTTGTTTTGTTGTAATAATATGTAGTAAGGATTGCCATAGGTACTTCCTACAAAAATAAAAAAGGTCCAAGTGTTGTACAATAAAGAATACTCATGTACTGTATTGTAAATATTTAATCGTTAATTCATACACACATTTCAAGCGTACCTGTATTCAAGTTGATATACTTAAATATAAAAGCCAGCCCTTCCGTTTTTATCATTTACTTTACGTTAAAGTTCCCATGATAAAGCAAACACTGGTTTATCATGGTTCATGGTTACTTTTGTTTTGAGTAGCTCAATCAGTGTATGCAACAGATATTTAGTTAACTATCTGCTAAAAAATAAAACTCTATACCTAAAGTAACTTACACCCTCCCTCCCCCTGTCCCTCATGTGACAGCTGTCTACCCTTATTCGAAATACAAAACGATGTCAAAATGTTAAAGTTAGCCTTTTTTAGCTCCCCTACAATATGACTAGTTGACCGTTGTATTGTATCAAATACTTACCTACCGGTTATTGCTCGCAAAAAACACTTAGGCGTGTTGATCCGCGACTCACCACTCACAAGTGCATATCTAAATCATACTCGCCGGAGTGACTATGGATCAATTACTAAAAAAACCGGACAAGTGCGAGTTCAACTCGCGTGGTGAGGGTCCCGTAAAATATTGAGAATTTTCCCGTTACTTTGAATACTCAAACTTCTAATAGGTTTTCCTGCAATCTTTAGGTAAGGAACTATTTTCCATATTTTTTTCAGAATTTTAAGTCTAGTAGTTTCGGAGATAATGTGGGGGGGGGGGGGGGGGGATGGTCAATTTTCGTCTTTTTTCCTAAATTACTTCAAATCTGTTTTTGCTAAAATTATTAAAAAATAACTGAGATGCTTACAACCGGAACCTAAAAACAACAAAAAGTCATACAGCGTCAGCGTAAGAACGCTATCTCTATGACATTACTTCAAAACAGGACAATCAGATATATTTTTAATACGAAACCTAACTTGTGTTAAAATAGTGTAGATTTTAAAAGACAAATGAGATCTGTGTTGTTAACCAACGAGAATTGACTACATAATGATTAATGGGTTTATTAATAGCTAACTGTAAAATATCATCTTTATGGGTATAGTAGGAAGGAACACACACCATGTAAACAATTTTAAGTATAAATATACTTTTCCATTTCATTATCGACCAACAAACAAACAGGCACTGCGTCGTCAGAATGACAAATATTTTAATTAGTAGATAATGAGTTCTCCACATCAAATAGATATCAGTCACTATAGAGTCCGCAGATAGATAGTACAGTCGAGTTCATAAATATATGAGCATTCCCAAGGCTTCAAAAATAAATGTACATAGAAAAGTACATATACATCTGAACAGACATTTCAATCAAAAATATGTACACATGTCACCTGTCATATTAATCTGAGCAAGCCTCTCAAAAATATGTAAGTAACTGAAATCTTATAAATATCTGTGCTAATATTTTTCAAAATTATTTAACCAATTGAACGTACATAAATATCTACACAAGGGTTTTTTTTTTCAAATATTTATAAACATGTAGTGGCACAAAAATATCTGTTCTAACGTATTTCAATTTTATGTGAACAAGAAGAAGTTCATAAATATCTGATAAAACTAAATAAATAAATAAATCATCTGATTCTCACAATATAAGTTACTTATCAAAATATAAGGATGAAGTGCAAATAATGTCAAGCTTTGAATCTGTGTAGGTATAGACAATTTGGTGCCTTACTTTTGAAATTTTTATCAGTGAGTCATTGAAATAATGAGTCGAAAACGTCAGAATGCATGGAATGAATGGATGAAGTAGCCTGCGTTAATAAAACCAAAAACATATTTTTAGATTTAATATAAATTTAAGCATTAACATCAAAACTAATGTCTTCGTGGTGTTTACATACATCTTTAAACTAAACTAACAAAAAATACCTATATATTTGTGGATTACATTTAATATTATGTAGGTAGGACCACCATCCGCGTATATAACCGCCTGCAATCGGTCTTTCATCGAACGTATCATATTTTAACAGGCTTCGGTCGCTCTGTATGTCTCCCAAATTTCTTTGACGTGTGCTCGTATACTATTGAGAGATCGAGCCTTTGTAGAATTCCAATCTTGCACCATACATTCTCGATGGGGTTCAAATCTGGGCTTTTCGGTGGCATTTTAATTAATTTCAATGCTGTACATTTTGATACAGGTATAAAATTTATCAATTCAATGCAACGCATACGAATTACGATTTGTATGTGATTGACAATTGAACATGACTTAACTTCAAGAATAGCTTATCATTTAAAATTTGGTAAGTGGCCAGTCATAAATGTTGATAACAACCTCTTTTAAGTCGATTGGAAATCGAAAGCAGCAAAAATGGGTAACAAGCCGCAATCAAACACTAATGACAATTCTATGACGTCACACACTAAGTAAAAGAGACAAATGTATCATTTGACAGTACGGTACTCTTTTCGGTGATTGTCATTTTTCAAAATTCGAAGTGTTATGTTTGTTCAGATATTTATGAACTTCTACTTGTTCACATTAATTGGAATACGTTAGTACAAATATTTTTGTGTCACTACATGTTTATAAATATTTGAAATCCTTGTTTAGATATTTATGAACTTTCAGTTGGTTAAATATTTTTGAAAAATATTAGTTCAGATATTTATTAGTTTTCAGTTACTTACATATTATTGAGAGGCTTGCTCAGATGAATATGACAGGTGACATGTGTACATATTTTTGATTGAAATGTCTGTTCAGATGTATTTGTACTTTTCTATGTACATTTATTTTTGAAGCCTTGGGAATGCTCATATATTTATGAACTCGACTGTACTTACAAACATAGCAGTTTTGTAGCATAGAGGTTTCAAGAAATTGTTGTCAACGCACGCTATCGAATAATAGACACCCAACGGGTTTTGTTATTACGTAATTCATTGGTGCCGCGACCGTCCCGACGATCGCACCGCTGTAACGTTTATTTTATAATCGAAAATGGCTTTATCTTTGCAAAGCGCCGTAGTGCAATCATACATCATTTACTCTGCCTTATTGGCGTTGAAGCTGTTAGCACTTTCTTTGTTGACGGGCTTCAGAAGGATCACAAGGAAAGTGTTCGCGAATCCAGAGGATGCGGTTATGTTAAAGGTCAAACTGAATCTAAATGATCCCGAAGTGGAGCGTGTGCGGAGGGCCCACCTCAACGACTTGGAGAACATCCCTGCGTTCTGGCTGCTGGGGGCGCTGTACGTGACGACGAACCCCGTGGCCGCCTGGGCGACTCTGCTGTTCCGCGTGTTCACTCTCGGCCGCATCCTCCACACGATCGTCTACGCTGTGGTGCCCTTGCCCCAGCCCGCTCGCGCCATTGCCTTTTTTATACCGTACGTTATTAATTGGTACATGGGCATCCAAGTAGTTCTGCATTACAGTGCCTTTTTGTAAATGTACGATTAGGGAAATACGTATGTATTTGGTTTATTAATAAATAATTGGTGTACAAATTGGTATGTTATTTAATGAATATGTTTGGTTTGTTTTGATTGAATTTATATTTACTCTTGTGGTATTTTTTTCGTACAGTACCAATCAATTAGTGTCATCCTGGAAAAAAAAGGGAAAATAGGGAGGCTTCCTTGGAGCATCTGTAGTAACCCCTTTTGTCCCAATCCTCCTTTTCAATTTTTTTTTACTCGGAGAAAAATTGATCTAAAGTTATGACCTCCGAGTAATGTATTTTGGCACCACGAGATTATAGCGCAGTAGTCAATGCAGATTTTGAGGTAACATCATGTAGTCACTCATAATAGTTTTTGCATTTTTGTTTTCAAAAGATATTTTTGTGACTTTTTTAATTTTTGTATTTTTTTTGGTGTTTTTAAAATAAAAAGTAACTTATATCACTCCAGAAGAGTAAAAATGTTCTCGTAAACTTAAGTTGAAGAAAAAAACTACTTAGATAGAAACAATTGCTCACAAGCTTAATAATCTACCTACCGTTTAATTTTTTGCTCCTGTTACAGGGCCCACCCGTATACGGTCTGTTCAGTAAAGTCTAGTCTTTGTTTTCAGTAGGTACCTACCTGTCAACAATGTCCGACTACAAACGCTATCTGCCCCCTCTGTTCGTTCGTTGTATATTTTTTCCTTGTTAGTCCAGAGTCCAGACTAAAGTCTGTAAAGTCAAAAGATAGAACAGCAATAGGTACAGTAAATGAAATGTATTCACGTACCACCGTAGAACCCTGTCGCAATTGACAGGCCGCCGTCACTCAAACTCGAGTGATATGTCACTTTATTGCGATAGGGTTTTACGATGGTACGTGTATACATTTCCCTTACTGTACATAAAACACCGAACACGTTTTGACAGGTTTGTTCAGTTTGATTTATGATTTAGACTGGAGAACTAAGCGGAAATGGCCATTCGTATTTTTAATTGGCTTGTTAGGGAGGTACTTCCGACTAAAAGTTGGACATTAGTACAAAAATAGTTGTCTAAATGTTTGATTGGTTGCGAAGTGTAGATAATTACAAACTCACAAAAATCCGTTGGGGGCAATTGGCAAATAATTTGGTAGATAGGTACATCATTATTTGCCAGTTACAGCAGTCATAACCTAAGTATTTCAAACATGTATCTCTTTCGATGTATTTTATTCTCTTTAGAAAGAAGAGCACCTGCAAAACTTACTTTAGCTCAAATACGCTTTATAAGTTATGCTCCTATGCAAAGTTTTGTAGGATTTTTCTCTGATCCATCATCAGACCCTCAGCAGCTCAAGTGCATGCTTCTCACCAAGCCCTACCTATCAAAATATTAGTCTATGCTTGCGTTTCAGAGAAAACGCGCCAAAACCCACTTTAGTAAGCGAAAAATATGGTTCTCTAAATCATCTCCGAAAGTTTTATGTACGAATATCACATCGCAACCAATTTTTCGCATAATGTCATTTCGCCGAATGATCATGTTCCAATTGAATTTTATGGAATTGTTTCATTTCTCAACTAAATGTTTGGCAATTCTATCTTTGGGCTCGGTTTTTAATTGGAACTTTTTGAAATACATATTATCATGTGGGTTATGGTTTAGTCGGTATAATATACATTTAGTTAATTAATAATTACCAAATGTGTTTTTTGACGACGAAGACGTTTCCGCTATGTTTTTGTTTATGCACCAACAAAGACAAACGTTCTTAGGATGTAATGTTTGAGTTAATGATGGAGCATGGAAATGAACATGGTATTAATCTGGTGCCAAAAGTATGCGTATTAGACTTTGAAAAAGCTGCCATACAGAGCTTATACAGGTTTTTTTATTAATATTTATGAACAATAAAAAGTCGATTCTAAGCAATAAGTGAAGTTTCATAGAATTTGACCGATGAGGGGCCGCGATGCCGAGGGAATAAAAAAAACAGTCGGTTCTGGCGCTTCGCCGGCCGCTGCCGCGGCACGCTCGCTTCGCTCGCTCGGCTCGCGCACTGTAGGGACACAGTTAAACCTAACACTCCTCCTCGCTTCGCTCGTCGTCGCACCTAACTGGTCTCTGTGAAATATTTTTTTTAACGATAGATAGTACTATTTTGTTTTTTTTTACCAAATAAGCATCATATTTGTCTAAGGCAAGTACAAGAGCAGTCATAGTTTTAAAGATCCGGTTTTAGTGTGTATCTTTTACTTCGTTTAAGTAAAAAGTTGCCTCATATATGAAAAGGGCACTGTTACACTGACGAAACATTATTCGTTTAATAGTTGTTAGGCCTAGTGAAAGATTTGACAAATGATCAGTATGCCAAAAGTATTGAGTCATTACAATAATCCGCTTTATAAGAATTCTGCCAAATGGAACGTTGTCATACAAAAATTTACTAATAGTTGGTTGTCAAAGTGAATTATCGGCGAAATGTTGGTTGGCAAATGAAATTCGGTCAAAAAAAGTTCGGAGAAAAGGCAGAACACCGAAAAATATATACTGCAGCGCCTTGATTTTAAAACCACCCCTAATCAACCACGAACTCATTACAGAAAGCCGTACCTAAATCGGTCAAGCAATTTTGGAGATAATTGTGAACATTCATGTGCACACACAAACAATCTCACATTAAACGCATAAGTACATATAACTAGAAGGTTGCGTTCCGTCATGGGTAAAAGGAAAAGGTGAACCCACAAAAAAATGTCTTCAATTGTCGACGTAGGTAGGTACTGAGTAGGTATAAAATAAATATACGAATGTGTAGATAAAATATCCTTTACCTATTGTACACTAGGTATTGTACATACTGATGGCCATGTTGTGTGTCAATTAGGTATTGTGTGTTACGTAGTTACATAAACAACAAAAAAACATGAATATTAATGAATTGTAATGCCTGCGTTTAAATCACGAATATGTCTTATGTATGATAATGTTATGTAACTGTTGTTGTTTCTTATTACAGTGAAGGTACAGTCGACGCCAAAAATACGTTTAGGTACACTTTTGCACCTTATTCCATTGCAATAAGGCGAATAGTGTAAACGTATTTTTGCCGTCGACCGTACGCAACGCAAATTATACGTTATGAGGTATTTTTTTTTACAATTTGTCTGTGCCAGTTGGTGCCGTTTTGTGACGAGTTGGAAATCTAAAACACGCAATAGTCTCCCTTATTAGAATACTTAGAAAGAGAGGTATAGTGCGAGAAAAATCGAGAGAGCTCGCGCGCCATCTTGTAATATTTATAACCTGGATTAAAATATAGGATAGTTTTTATCCCGAGTCCACCCAGACGATGTCGCGGGGCGGAAGCTAGTAATTATAGAATAATCTCAAAAGTCTTGCTAGTCCGTCTTTCGTAAGCAAGGATAATTTCGAATGCAAATATTTTTCACATTTATTATATCGCAAGGTCTTTGTTTTTCCGCTTTACGTCAACGTTCGAAAAAAAGATTCATGCACGACAATTATTATAATTCGCCCGCGACTTCGTCTGGGTGGACTCGGGATAAAAACTATTCTATATTTCAATCCAGGTTATAAACTATCTTCATGCAAAATTTCATCCAAATCGGTTGAGCCGTTTAAGCGTGATCGAGTAACAAACATCTAAACTTTCGCATTTATAATATTAGTAGGATATTAGCCTCCATACAAGATGAAAAATAAACTGCAAAGTTGCAGCAATAAAACTAACTTGTTTATCCTGCAGTTTCCGCGCGTGTATAAAATTGTGCCGTAGGGTGTTGAGCTAGTTATTTTTATTAAGGCGCTTAAACTCGGAGCTCGGGAGTAAAATTCATATACTAAGTTTCACTTTGACGTGTAGATTTCTTTTTGTTATGTTATCAAATGAGTTTCTGCCAAACATAGATACCTACGTCTTCTCTACAAGTGACATCACAGCTTAGTAGCTTAGCTTAGTTGATTTGTATAAAAACATTGTTTCATTTAAAGTTTGAGTGTTGCACGAATGAGATGAAGATATTAATAGTTATTTGTTATACAAGGGTGCAAAGCTATATTTTAACCGCGAGTGTGGAATCAAAACACGAGCCAGCGAATGGATTCTAGGGTTGAACCACGAGCTAGCGAATGGATTCTATGGTTGAACCACGAGCGAAGCGAGTGGTTCGGAAATAGAATCCTGAGCGTAGCGAGTGGTTCAAAAATAGAATCCTGAGCAAAGCGAGTGTTGCAACACACGAGACGTCAAAATAACTTGCACCCGTGTGTAACACAAATCTTTTCACCTCACTAAACCGAGGAAAATACTACATAAGAAAAACAACTGAAATATGTATAATCAGCCTTTATTTTCGACTCTACATATCGACTATACAATTGGACTCTACATATCGACTCTACATATCGACTATATAGACTCTACATATCGACTCTACATATCGACTCTACATATCGACTCTACAAATGGACTCTACATATCAACTCTACATATCGACTCTACATATCGACTCTACAAATGGACTCTACATATCGACTCTACATATCGACTATATAGACTCTACATATCGACTCTACATATCGACTCTACAAATGGACTCTACATATCAACTCTACATATCGACTCTACATATCCACTCTACATATCGACTCTACATATCGACTCTAGATATCGACTCATCATATCGACTCTACATATCGACTCTACATATGGACTCTACATATCGATTCTACATATTGACTCTACATATCTGGACCCCCATATAAAACTTCACCCCCTCTTTTAAGGTGTTAGGTGCAGATTTCCAAAAAAAAATGATGCACGATTTTTTTTGTTAGTCATAAATAGTCCGCATACCAATTTTTAGCTTTCTACCTTGAAAATTGCGGAATGCTCCATACAAACTTCCACCCCCTATTTTAGGGAAGTAGGAGGTTAGAAAGAGATAAAAAGTAGCCTATGTCACTCTTCATCTCTTCAACTATCTCCACTTAAAAAATCACGTCAATTCGTCGCCCCGTTTTGCCGTGAAAGATGGACACACAAACGAACAAACAAACATACAAACAAACAAACAAACAAACAAACAAACAAACAAACACACACATACACTTTCCCATTTATAATATTAGTATGGATTATGTTTAAAAAAGTAACTAATAAAACGTTCGGATTTCAAATATTCTTTGCACACATGTGGATAAAATGCAGTTTTGCTATCTGTTTTTAAAGAATAAAAAAGGTCTTTCCGAGCTAGTGAGGTGAAATAGTAGATTGTATGACAAGGGGCTAAAATAAGCCATATTACCACGAGATGGATATTTTCCCGAGTGAAGCGAGGGAAAATATTTCGAGGGGTAATATGGCTTTTAGACCCGAGTTATACACTCTACTTTTCACTTCGACTGCGAGAAAATAGTAAAATAAAGATTATCCATCCACAATCAATAATAAATTCCACGGCGCAAAGATTATTCGATTTGGCGGCATACTTTTTCAATAAACTGCTTTGACACAGATACAAAATATTGATACCACAAATAAACGCCTCTGAGGCGTCCAATACACGGTTATCAGTCGATCCACGCGCTGTCTCTTTCTCATTGCATTTATAGAAAGAGACAACTATGGTGGATCATCAGTATTTAATCACCGTGTATTGGCCCGCCTGACCGTCTACAGGCGCGTCGTTGACGGCCAGAGGCGTTTTTTGTTTTAATAATTATTGTGAGTTAGGGACTAAAAAACACCTGATATTTGAAATTAATGCTGGTTTCTGATTGGTTGTTTTTAATATTAGCTGTAATCTGGTTAGTTGATAGCAAATACAAATGTTTTTCAAAGAGTGATGATTGGTGGATTTAATACAGCGAAGTGTTTTGATTGGTCAAATTAAATGTTTTACAAATCATAAATATTTATACATATTTTCCCTAGGGGCTACATGTACTACTTTAGCCCCGCTTGTTAACCCTTAAATGCATAATGATATATATATGCATCGTATATTTGATGGTCCGTGGCTCAATATGCAGCTATCCAAAATCACATTTATTACTTTTATTTAATAAATGTGACGTTTACGTGTTAGATTCTGATTGCACCCATAAACTTTTGATAGTTTTTTTTTCTGTAGTGTCATATTTTCAATCTTTGGCGCGTTAGTTGCTACACTGGTTGCCGCGAAATTTACAAGTTCAAAATTTATTGATAAATATTAATAAAAACTGCAAGTAAAAATTATTTCTGAAAAGGATAAAAGGTAAGTGTAATGTATATTATTAACAGGTTTGATAATAATAGTATAGTTTTCCGAAAATTTGTGTTTTATATGTGATGCGTAAATACATCACCATGCAAAATCGGTTGTATTAGAATTTACTTTATTGTTTCGTTCTTTGACAGCATTTCGTTGACAGCATGGAAAGATAACAAGATAGTTACGCTTTTATCTGACTACATTGGTTCCCAGCCGATGGGAAAAACTGCACGTTATGATAAAAAACCAAAACTAAGAGTGGAAATACCTTGTCCAAAAATTGTGCAAGAATATAACATGCATATGGGTGGTGTGGACCTAATGGATAGCTATTTAGGCCGCTATAGCGTCAGGGTCAAGAGCCGTAAATGGTACTTACGATTATTTTATCACGTTTTGGACTTGGCCGTAATAAATTCCTGGATCTTAATGAAGAAGAATTGCATTGCAAAGGGTGTTCCTCAGAAACAACTACCGAATCTTGGTCAATTTCGCAATGAATTAGCTGATGTCCTTTGCAATATTGGATTAACTTACGGCATCAAAAGAGGACGTCCAAGTAATGCTTCCATCGAAGAACAATTACAAGCCAAGAAACGAAAAGGTACTAGTCATCCTCTTCCAAGCGTAGATGTAAGAAAAGATGGCGTTGATCACTGGCCTATGATTGCTACTCGTCTTAGGTGCAAAATACCTAGTTGCAACGGGACAACATCTTGGTCTTGCTCAAAATGTAATGTGCCTCTTTGTTTAAATCCAAGAAATAACTGTTTTACATATTTCCATCAATAATATTATGTAGAAAACTCCAGTGAGTCTCAAACATGTTTATTATTATTAAACGGGTCCCTTTGCCAAAAGTAGCTCAACCTGTTTAGGGTTTATTTCGAAAAACTTAGTCATGAGCATTCGGCCGGATTCAGATTTGCAAAGCTACATTGTTCCGTGAACGGGAAAGACATAGGTATATAATTATTAAATTTTCTGTTTGCCCAAAGGTTGACTGGTGGAGAATGCTATTTGCGGTGAAGTCTATCTGTTATACGTTAAGTTATTTGTTTTGTGCTATAAAGATACGAGAACAAATGTAATAATAAATTGCAGATTATAATTTTACTGTTAAATATGTAATCTTTAGCGTTTAGACGTTAATGCATAGTGATGTATATATGCATCAAGTCTTTTTCGGAAAAAATATATGTTTTTTTAAATACTATGATTTTTTTCTTTATTTTTCCCTCAATCTATACAACATGACACATCTATTTCAATTTATTAAAAAGTTATACAAAAAATCATGCATTTAAGGGTTAAGCCTAATATGACACACTTTTCGAGCATGAGAAGTGAAAACATAATTAAAAGCATATATGTATTAATTGTCTTGATTGTGTTGTGAGCGTTGAGGTGAGTGTTCAAAATTTTGTGAAGTCTGTCTGGACATTTCTGTCGAAGCATAGTTTTAGTTACTTTAACGAAATCAACAGACGCAGCAAATTCACCATAATTTTCTGCGTCTGTTGATATCCGAGGTATACTTATAGCTGGCATCTTCCTCTACAGGGTCTATTTGCTGTCCATTGTTGAGAGTGTAGGTACTATTGCATTCTACTTTAGCTTTTGGATCGACTGGATTTTGCATTTGTCAATGCCAAATTCCATGTGTATATCTGATGTGAACGCTTGCGTTGATTGTGAATGTCAGTTAAACTATTACCGTAGAGATTGATGTCGTCCATGTACATTAGAAAGATATTGTTTGAGAGGTGTTACCATATTTCAGTTCAAATCAAGATATGTTTTTGTTCAGCATATTAGAGAGTGGATTGAGTGCAAGACAAAACCAAAGCGGATTAAGGCACTGGTCCCACCGCCGGCTACAGACTATAAGCTATCGGCGATTACTCGCCCAAGAAACGAACAAAAGATAGCTCAAGTGTAATTAAATTTCCGGCGGTGTGAACAGCCAGCTATAAACTATAAATATATAACTGTCTCTTTTATTTACACGAAAGCGATTATCTTTTGTTCGTTTCTTGAGCTAGAAAATAGCCGATAGCTCGCTCGCGGTGGGACCAGTGCCTTAGAGTGTCTCCTTCAAGTATACCTCTGCGGATATTATTTAGCGTTGCTGGAAAAGCAGGCAAGCACGCCGGCTTATTGATGAATAGCTGCCGCGGCTCTAGCAAACTTGCTGTCAAGAGTTAGACTAATACTAGACATGGAGTATGATAGACCCATAGAATTATAACGCATAGAAACACAGTTCACGCGCAACGGTGAGGCCACCAAAAGTAGGACATAAATGGCCCAGTACGCCGATCGGCTTGTCAGTTGCAAGGACGCGTGTCAAGTGTAAATAGCTCCCACATTTTTCATTAATATGACGGTTTGTGTAGTGAAAGGGTGTCACAATGCATCGGATAAGAAGGATACACATTCTAAGATAACATTTCAGACGTAAGTATTATTCTCTAACTCGTATTTTTACGTAAAACAGTAATCAAAATTGCATTTTTTCTATAAGCGGCATGACAGCGTAGTGTTGCCAATGTAACGGATATATTTACCCATAATTCTGTTATGATAATATACTAACATGAACACGTAATGCTATTAGTGCAATTTTTTTCGTTTCAATATTGAACATTATCTCGCAAGAATATCGTTTTAATTTAAATGCTTGCCTTTGTCGGTTATGGCACAGTTGAAAAATTACCAAACGTCAAGTCGTGGAAATTAATTTTAAAGCAATCTACACCTTAAGTATAACATCCTTAAGTATAACTTAGTGTGCGCTGATTTTCCACGAACTCTTAACTGAACATTAGAACAGAGTCAGTGGAGTCGAAATAATTTTGTTTAAATACTGTGTCGGTGGAAAAGCAGAATACGATATGTCAGATAGTAAGCAGATATCGTAGCCTATGGACGCTTGTGATCCACAATATCCTGCAAAAAATTCTGCAAAACTATCCTTAGTCCTTAAACAAAACTATTTCGACTCCACTGATTCTAAGCGCAAACTAAGTTATACTTAATGATATTAAACTTAAGGTGTTGATTGCTTTAAAATTAATTTACACGACTTGTCGTTTGGTAATTTTACCACCTTGCATTCAGTAATGTCATAACCGACAAAGGCTAGCATTTAAATTAAAACGATATGCTTGTGAGATAAGGCTCAATATTGAAACCAATGAAATGGCACTAATTGCATTACGTGTTTTGTGTGTATCTAGAACACGCACACATTTGCAACGCAGCATCGGACACTTTTTTAGTTACTACAATATTCCTACTTTAATATTTAATAATTTTTGAAGTCAACAAAAAGCCTAATTGAGGATTCAGTAAGAACAAAGCATAAATGTCGTAGCATAAGTTTATATTTTGAATAAAGAATTTTTTTATTTTTTATTTTACCAATCACCAATTTTATACCCCCATTTTCAGGGAATGTGTATGCGCTGGCAACACTATTGGTGCGTTTGTGTGCGTATTGGCGCGTGTAAATACGAGTTGATCACAACTACATGAATCCATTTTATGCCTCACGCTTGGCGCGTCGGCCGTATGAAACTATCCTTCTATGCGTTATAATTCTATGGATAGACCCGAAGCTGAATTGCGGTAAAATAAAACTCGTGTAAACGTAGCTTGCTTCAAAAATCAAGCTAATACACGTTTTCGTTATCACTGCTCGTGCGTTTGTTTATTCCGGATGTCCCGAGGATGCCCCTCAGGCCACGACGACGCGACCTGTTGGCCGTGCCGCCGGCGCGCATCGTGTCGTGCAGCCTTGTTTGCGTGGCGATGGGCGACAGTGTGTAGTGATAGCTTGAGATTCTGTGAGGCGATGGATGATAGGTGCTCAACTGTTCCTAAATGATTTATTTGTTACAAATTGTTATAAGTTTCGTGACGCATTGGTTACACTGTAAAGTCATGTAAACGTTTTTATAAAATAAATAATCACAAGGTTTTCCCCCATTATAAAGCAAGGGTCGAAGTATTTTTCCGGTGTTCCGTTCCCCTTCCAGTCGACTGGATCACAAAACCAAACGCCTCGGCCGAGCACGCAAACTTCATCTCTCAAGCCCATTCTGCTTGAGCGGTCTCTTTGGTCTATTTGGCTCGAGCGACGTAGTGCTATGATTCTTATGACATTTTGGGATGAGGTTGGCACGGGACTGAGGACAGTGGCGTAATAAAGAAGAGGCCTATACTGAGCAGTAGGAGATCGATATATTTTAATAATACTTTATAGTCCAGCCGGAGATTGGGTCGTGATACTAGTGATTTTGGACAGGGGACCCGTGTGGCGGCGAAAGAAACCCTAACACAAATAGGCGAGTCGAGTTGTCTTATTCAAATAACTCGAATCAGAGCCTAAACGAGTTGATTCGAATCACTAACCTTAGAATTGATACGAATCGGATATAAGCGGATAACAACGACGAATTTGTCTGACTGATGGCGCGCCGCACCGCACGCGTCGCCCGTTCACGGGTCGTTCTTCTTTTTTACCGACAATGAACCGAGGTTTTCCTTTTTTTTTGGTTTTTGAACTATCGACAATTGTGATTTTGAAGTGCGATTTAAAAAAAAATGCATAGGTTTCTTCATTAACACTAATTAAAGTTTCCTTTCCGGCCAATATACATATTTGTTTACGGTTGGTTTAAAAAAAAAAATGTGACAAAGTGGACTCTTTCAGTGGGGACTACATTTTGGTTTACCACTCTGTCACGGACTTCTACGATAAAAATACGTTTAAAAAAAATGCTAGTTAGAGAAACTAAAATATTTAATAATACTAATTAATAAAATAATATGGACGTTCATTTTCGAACATTATAAAACCGTTAAATCATTACTCAAATGAGATGCCGTAGTAAGACGAAGGACAGGCTATTGTCGGTCGAAAAGAAGAACGACCCTCACAAGCAAAGCCCTACAGACTTTAGTCCGCGCAACATGCTGTTAGACGGCTTGTCCACATATTTCATAAATATACGTGCGGATGTTAGGATAACTCGAAATCGCGCAAAGCCAGCACCTTACTGGAAGGACGTAAAGCCTAAGCAGATATCGGATCACCTTTGTACTAGGAATATTAAACTTGACGCACGTGAATCGAGCGTGGGCGAAAAATGTATCATCACCTCAGTCCAGGGAACTAGATGACATTTCAAAACAAGCCATATTTTTACCTTACTTAATTCAATTTCGTACTTAATTTTGTTTTGATATATTTACTTTAAAACATATTTTGGTTTGTATTTGGTTTATTTATTTTAAGTACTTAGGTTGTGTAATATTATAGCAATACCTAAGTATAATTTTGTGAAAAAATTAACAACTGTTGAGTTTGTTAGAACGTATTTTCTTGACATTGGAGTCCTATTTTAGAAGCGCTGGCAGATTTTGACTTGTAAAAGTGTCATTACGGACTTCAATAATTTATTCATTCAAATGGTATACCAATATCATATCAATACATCGAGGCAAACAGACCTCTTGTGTTATATTTCATACATCGCATGCTTGTTGTACCTGTTTTTCGGGTGACAACCTTCCATCTGGTCATTATAGAGATAGCAGATTGTTTCGGGCACACTTAAAACATAAAATAAATATTTGTCCGTAAACATCCTAACGTAAGAAGATTTATACAGTAACAGATTTTCAATTGGGAATGGATGAAAATACCAGAAATGTTTGCTTTTTTTTGGTGATAGGAATAACGTTCCTTAGCACCAGAAAAAGTTTCGTATTTTTCAGCTGCGTCAATTATTTTGAAAAATACTTACGTTTTGGGTCAAGGACGTTATCTTAAATATCTGCGGCAAATTGCTAGAAATGATATTAAACTTTTCAACGCTCAGTCAAAGAGAAAAGTTGTCAACCACACACCAAACTATCAAGACATTTAGTGCGGAGTTAAACTTTATGTCAATGCAAGAAGGTTGCTATCGCGGTGGGCTCCTTGACGCATATATCGGTCGTTGGCGTTGAAAAGATTAACTGCTGCAGCAGCTATATTTGTCTATATATGTGCCTGTGCCATGAGACGGATATTTTTTTTTGTAATATGAGACGGATCAAGGAAAGTGTCTTATTGACCGTCCTTGACCCAAAACGTAAGTGAGTAGTACTCCGCCAAGCCAAATGAACATTTCCACATTTCCTTTCCACTTTAACACATGGACTGCTTTCCGAGAGTAAATACGTTGATTATTACAGACGAAAATCATATCACTGTATGTGGGCCTATAATATTTGAGGAGTTCCGTCGATTTGGCACACTTGACATTTAGGACTTCATTAGTTGCTATTTCAACGGCATCATATCAGAATCAGTAACGTACTTTTACAGTTTTAAGTACGAGTTCCATAAGTCATCTGTGGTCTTCATCATCAGTTCCACTTCAGCAAATTTGTGATTTCCGGGTTGTAAATACACTTGTTATAATAGAAAATGCCGAAATTACTACATGCGTGCCTTGTATATTTGAGGAGTTCCCTCAATTCCTCATGATTGCCATCATTTAACTGCAACATATACTTTCAAATAAAAAAAGAATTGTACGAATCGGTTCATAAATGACGGAGTTCTGAGGTAACAAACATTAAAAAATTAATAAAAATAAATACAACCGAATTGGAAATCTCCTCCTTTTTTTGAAGTCGGTCAAAAATAATTGATACTGCTGAAAAAATTGAAACTTTTTTCTAGTTCTAAGGAAGGTTATGCCTATCACTAAAAAATAATCAGGCACTTCTGATATTTTCATCCATTCCCACCATTCCCAATTATTCACATACTGCTAAATTACATATGATCTAATCTATTAACTAATCAGAATCAGGGCGGCAGCAGGGAGAACACAGAGGTACGCAAAGAAAGGGATACCTACCTGATTTGACATAGTAAACATTTTGCCATCCAGACAGCTTTTTAAAGTAAATAAAAGCAAAGGGAAAACGGAAACAATTTCAATTCCAGAGTACTTTCGAAAATAATCTGGCTTTTGTCGCCATTCATTTGTTTATTAGCTATCCTAACTATTTACAACCTTCAGACACTTTTTCGAGGACAAAATTTAATCTGAACGGTCAGAGTTATTTCAAGTCTTAAGTAAATACAAATCTCTTAATTCCCAAGGAGTTTATCTCTTCTAATCTCCCTGGACCAAATTCGGTTCAAACAACTTCCGTTAAGTAGGAACTTAGTTAAGGAGACAAGGTCGACTCCTAAAAGGGTTTACTTTGTGATTTCTCTCACTGTCACTTTCAAGAGGTTGGCGTAAGGGCTTGTGCACAAATCACGCGAGGTTCGATAGGGGGGAGGGGGGTCAGGAAAAAATCACGACAGATCACGTTGGGGGAGGGGAGGGGGGGGGGGGGGGGTACCTATAAGGAGACCTCACGTGTATACTATATACAACACTATTTATCTTACAATTAGGTCGAATGAAAAAAATATACGTGAGGTTATGTGGGGGGGGGGAGGGGTAGCCAAGAACCTCACCAAATATCACCAAGGGGGAGGGGGGGGGGGGGGTTAAAAAGTAGCCGAAAAAACCTCGCGTGATTTGTGCACAAGCCCTAACGAATCTTTCGGAATCCAACGTCATTCTTTTGCGAGCCACGATTCGAACCCGTTAGGGTCATTCCTATTTAAAAGTCGCACGCCTGGCCCATTCGACAAACGCAGCGGTCATATCAATACCATTGCCGTTACAATATTGGTGCCGTGACGTTTGAACGTACAACTCAGGTACGTATAATAAGAGTATTTTTCCTACCGGACTACAAGTCGCCACGAAGGCTTCCATCATGAAATTAAGGATTCAAAAGATCTTTTTAGTTCGCACTGCCGCTACTTAGACTATATTCCGGTGTCTGTATTTCTGGCAACATACAACGCAGATGTATGTAAGGCAAGAGTGAATAGCATTTTTCTGGGTAAAAAATAAGCTTAAGCTATAAGCGTGAAATTGCGGCAACACAAAGTTCACCTCAATTTGTAAAATATAAAAAAGGTTAAGTAATTCGTTATTCAAATTGAAGTTATTGGATTAGCACAGAATTTCCGCATATAAAAACGAAGGGCAAAGCATAGGCTAATAATTTAAAGAAGGCAAACTGGCTTAACTCGCTGATTTCCCAGGAGCGCCTCCTCCACCTGTCGGCTGTTCTGCCGGTCCCTAGATGCTGTCAGATTAATTCACTTCCAATCTATCTCATTTCTTATCCTTGCACTTAATAATCTGACCATACCAATTATTTACCTCCAATACACTTATTTCATGATTGAATAAAACTTTCAACTGTTGCACTCAACACGGCTTTCACAAGACGGCGCGCGAGCTCTCTCGATTTTTCTCGCACTGCACCTCTCTTTCTAAGTTTTCTAATAAGAGAGAGACGGATAGTGCGAGAAAAATCGAGAGAGCTGGCGGCGTCTTATGATAGCCGTTGCACTTTATTTATAAGATTAATTTCGCGGGTATAACTGACGTCGCGGATTGCATCGGCCGTGATCTCAGGTGACTGGCGGTTCAGCTAAATGTTAACGGAGATAGGTATAGGTACACAACACTTAACTACGTTACCAAAGTCTATAAAAATTGCGGCGGGGTGCATCCGAAATAAAGGTAGGTAAGTAAATAAATACCTGTGAAATCTTTTAACACATTCAGTGCCGGGAACCCGATTTCGGGTGCCTACGCCGTAGGCGCTTTCCTCTACATACGAGGGAAACCACGGAATCGGCTACGAGCGTAGCGCGTAGCGATTCTCGGCAGCAAAGTTTATAAACCATTCGTTAGGCTTTTCCACAACAACTCTTTTTCGAAGGGGCTTTTCTCGTCATCGAACGAGCGAGTGAAGCGAACGGAGTTCTTAATATGCTTGGGCAGAAAATCGTTCGTATGGCCGGTGTCTGTCACGCTGTCACCTGAACATCTCTATCTATCTATTATCTATCTATTCAGCCCGTATGCACCCACTCTTGAGTATAGGCCTCTTCTTTATTACGCCACTCTCCTCGGTCCTGTGCTAATCTCATCCACTGCTTGCTTCTTCTTTTTTGTGCAATAAAGTTACTTTTTATCTTATCTTATCTTCCTGTTCGGTAGATATCATCGGTCCATCGGGCTGGTGGTCTGCCCGCTGACCGTTTCGATGACCTTAGCGACCATTCAGTAACCCGTTTGGTCCATCTCCCATCGTTTTGTTCATATCTACAGGTCGCATATCTCAACCGATTTTCGTGAAATGTAGTGAGCAGGTTTGTGAATTGTGTAGTTTTTTTTGTCGAGTCACTTAATCAGTATGAATAAAAAAAAATTAAATTAACGGGCTCACGAGTTCTACAGCCCACGGAGCCACCAGTCATCAGTAGGTAGGTACTACAACACAAAAGTTTTTTGTGACCAAATTAACATGAAATTTTTGTTATAAATCATAATCAAGCATGTGAGTGAATCGTTTCAAAAATTTAAAACTTATTTTCAAGCACTTGCTGCGGGGTCCCGATTTAGCTAATGTTTACCTAAACAATTTTTAATTTATGTGCGTAAGAAACTGACGTAATAAATTGAAGTAATAACTATCATTCTAATAATCTAGGTAAAATTAAGAAAGTACAGTCGACGTCGAACACATCGTACAAATTACTAGTGAATTACAATGGTACACAAACAATACCTGATTTAACATATATACATATTCCTGAGCATAAAGCTTGATACGATGAAAATTTATTCATAACTTGCTTTTGCCCGCGACTTCGTCCGCGTGAAACTCGTTTGCATCGTAGCTCCATACAAACTTTCGCCCCCCCTTTTCACTCCCTTCGGTAATTAATTTTGGGATAACAACTATCCTTTGTGCTTCCCTGGAATTCAAAGTATCTGTGCACCAAATTTCACCTCAATCAGTTCAGCAGTTTAAACGTGAAAAGGTAACAGACAGACAAAGTTACTTTCGCATTTATAATATTAGTATGGATTGTTTGAAACGAAAAGGGCTTCCTTATGGCTGAGTTACATGATTTATAGATAAGCTTACTCCAAACGCCTTTTTAGAGTTCCGGACCAAAAAGGTAAAAGCGGAGCCTACTCCGTCCGTCTGTCTGTCTATCACAAAGTGAAATATCTCAGGAACTAACCATGCTGCTATCAATTTTAAATTTGGAATAGTTGTAAATAAAGCTAATCCACGTGTATGGAAAATGAATATTTTAAATATATAGGTATTTTTAATTTCTATAAAAAAGAACGGATAAGAGGGGAGAGGGCAAAAATTAAAAGTCTAGTTAGTAAGCCCAGTGGGGTATCATAGGAAGGGCTTGAAGTGCACATTCTAAAAGGAAAATGTTGAAAAAAATACCATCCCCCCTTATCACCGAACTTAACCGAATAAACGTAGACTCCGCCGCCAACTTGGTGTTTCTGTGGCCTGGCCTCGGCAGTCAATAGTAAACTTGTCATTAGCTGTCAAATTTACTATTGACCGCCACCGCAGGCCGCGCCAGTGTGGCACACTACAAACGGGCGCAATTTGTCGCACCAACTTGCAATAGTTGGAAAGAGACAGCCATACACTCCTAACCAGTCTAACTATAGCAAGTTGTTGTGACAAATTGGTAGGCGTTTAAACGTGAGCACTTGGCTGTTTGTAGTAATTTGTCTTAGTCAAAACATATGGTTCAAAGGTAAAAAACCGGCCAAGTGCGTGTCGGACCACGCAAAACGAAGGGTTCCGTGCCTATTAAAAAGGTCGTATCGTCACAGAAATGTTACGGCACTTACGTCCTTTTCTTTGAGGAAGGCAGTTTTTCAGCAATATCTCGAAAACGTCTGAACCGATCTTGTTCAAAACAATTTTCGGTGAATGAAATTAATAAGCCCTATGTCCATGAATTTTTCCATATTTTTAAAATACACCGTTCAAAAATTAGAGGGGGGGGACAGAATTTTAGTGACTTTCGGGGCGATTATCTCCGACCCTATTCACTTAATCAAAAAAATGCTTAGAAACCTTATATTTATTTTGAAAGGCCTATCGATTGATGTGCCACACGGGGGGTCACAATGAAAAATTTTTTTTTGACTTTTAGTTTTATGTATGGAGTGCACCCCTAAAAAAATTTTTTTTTGTCATTTTAATTACAAAACTATGTAGCGGCTAACAAAATACACCTATCCTCAAAATTTTATTCAAATACACCTTATAGTTTTCGAGTAAAATGCTTGTGACATACGGACAGACGGACAGACGGACAGACGGACAGACGGACAGACGGACAGACGGACAGACGGACATGACGAAACTATAAGGGTTCCGTTTTTGCCATTTTGGCTACGGAATCCTTGTATAGGAATATTTAAAGCCTGATATAATTTTTAGTCTTTAAATAATATCAAACTTTAATATTATATATATTATACTACTCTTGGTCTTTCGCTTGTCATCTACATTTTCGATCTATCCGTATTTTCTTTTAATCCCATTCCTTATACTTTGGCTGAACACGCAAAAAGCGCCATGACATAAAAAAAAAATTCGTGTTACATATAATATTGTTCAAATTTGTTGATACATTTATTGAAATTACGCCTGAATACGAAATTTGCGCATATAAGTCCTCATATTAGAATATATTTATTTTTTATGCTTGATCGTTTGGTATGCGTTTCGTAAATGTCTATCGTAGACCGGATCTAAATTATTAAATAGGTAAAAGACAAAGCCATTCTGCCATTTTGACGTTACTGACAGCTTGACAGATGTGGCAGCGATATATATATTAGAAAAAGAAATGAAATTTTTAAAGAGGTCAGATATTTAGGAAAATTAATTAATTGTCGCAGTCGCATAAAAACTAGCTTAAGCGGAAGCCAGAATAATAATGTACCTATAAAAAATGTTTCATGTTTTTCCGTTCATGGGAAGCTGAGATCATTCGTGACAGAACAAAGTCTGAAATGATACTGGCTGATTATTTTTTTAATTTAGAGATTTATTATAAGTGGGGATTAAAATGATCGAGTTAGCGAGATAATAATGAATAAATTAATAATGTTAACTTGTAACAAACGATATCGATTGTAACTTCGTATTAGTATCGCCACAAGCATATAAAATAAAAAATAAAATATCTTTATTTCAGAACAATCATTCCATATAAATTACATAAAAAAATCATTAATATGAAAACGATACAAAATTAACGATTAATTTTAGTAACGTTAAAAGCGACAAACAACAACTATTCACGAAATTACTATGCTCATAGTGGGTAACTTTTAGTCAGATCTAAGTTTAGGTTCCAGCATGCTTTTTCGATTTATTTATGTCCATCCCTAGAACTTAATCTTTGTTTGTACATGCTAAATTCCGTGTAAACGTAACTAAAACAAAGAGAGTTACTTTCGCATTTACAACACAACTACGTTTTATAGCGTACCTAGTGGCAACTATTCAGCAATAATACTCTCGTCATTGCTTGCCTTCGTAGTAGCTTCTGAATAAAGTTAATATTCCTCAAAGTGAGCAAGTAATTTATGACCGACACTAAATAAAGCAACCTTGAGCAATGCGCGCAATGCAGGGAGGAAATAAAATTAGTTGTTAACTCCTAGAAATTTCTTGAAACAAAGCACAAGAGGTTCGCTTCACAATTATGACTCCGTAAAACAAAATTAGTTCGTCAAAGAGCCTTTTTACGGTCCGGTTGGAGCAAGTATTATCTTTAACCGACGTCAAACCATTTTTCCATCCAATTCTACATAAAACGGTGCCTTTGTTGATATAGTACGGTCTCACAACTAACCTTAGTAAGCCCCTTTGCGTCAGGTCGGGTATAATTTCATGTTATCTAGAGGGTCAAATTCCTTAATTACCTTTGTCAAATGATTTAATCCACTATCCAGCGAACGCTAGTGCCGGCATCAAAGCGAAAGTTTAAACACGCCTCGGCTCGTTCTGTTCTCTAGGAATAACACTAGTGTTATATGTATAGCTATTATGTATTTCTAAATAGTTTTTTCAAAGCCAGTCACTTATTTGTATGCAGCCATCATATTTTTATTTTTATTTTCCTCTTTGGTCCGGAGCATAATTTCGAAACGATTGACACTCCATTTATCAAAATTGGTTCAGTATTTTAAACGCTACAGTGGAACACACGTACATACAAACATATAGTGTAAATGCCCTTACATCCAATATTTGACAGCTGTCATCCCAGTACAATTTATGCTATCATATGTCATCATTGACGTTTATTGTACCAAGATGACGGCTGTGAAATATCGGCTGTTAAAAAAAAAAACTAATTATAGACTGCGAAAACATATCCCTTCCTTTCGGCTCTGCAGTAGTCGGGCAAAAAAGGAAACCCGCCGTCATTCTAGTATTAATATTCAATCAAAAACAAGTCTATTAACCTTTACTAGACTAAAATAAACATTTATTGAAACCTCCCTTAGTCTAAATTTCTGCACAAATACAGGCAGTTCTAATTTCTGGCACACCACTTTTCGCCGACGGAGAAGGCGTCAATTATGTGTTATCTCCACAATCAGCGTAGGTAATTGTGGAGCGAGCGTGTAGAGTGCCGTCGCGAATTTAACACGACAGTGTTGATTAGAGGTCGAATTAACTTCCAGGTGAGGACGACAATACAAAAGACTTAGACGGTTGGTATTAGGTTAGTACGGCCTGAAAGGATATATACTTATCGGGTGTGGGCGTATCCTGGGAACTCGATTCTCGGGCATTGATAAAAGACGATGATAGGATAGGTTTACTAAATATACTTCTGACTTCATTACAGCATCGTTACCAAAGTCATGTGAAATACAGGGAACTGGTTATTTTGGTGCTCGTTTTCCGTCACACCATTCTCTCTCCACGATAAATTCTCCATCAAGGAGAGCGTCCACCTACTGTCAGGCTTTTTCCTCAATGACAGCCAACCCAACCGTCCATTGTTTTGTCTCTAATTCAAATATTACCCGATATATAATGCAAAACGATCACTTTCAATCGAACCGTAAGCCGATAAGGGGGGGGGGGGGGGGGACGACAATGCTAGTTTTGTTGTTTTCGTGAGGCGTGCTAGGTTGTATATAAATGAATTTGAATTTTTGACGAATAAGATTGTAGTACCTAACTATTGTACAGATTTGGCTACTAATTTTCTTGATACTTGACGTTATTTAATATTTGACCTTATGAATATATTATGACTTTCAAATTTTATTGTGCAATGTTAGTAATATATGACTAATTGTAATATAATATGTTTAGTGTTTTGGTCTTGCACTGTAAACTTGCATAAGTTTGGAAATAAAGAAATAAATGAAAATAAATAGCACCCTGTTGGTGCACGATGGTACTAATGAGCTACCGACTCTGCCCAGACAACAAATATGTCCTCGCTCGCTAATATCTCAATGATGACATTTATAAAATGATAGTAAAGCAAGATACGACCGAAGTCCCTATGAATGTAAAAGAGGGCGCTGAATACAACTTTCTTCTCTCCGACATACATATAAATGCCTTTCACTTCAGTTTTTTTTTACTTTACTGTTTAAGATTTATAACGTTGTGATGGGTAGGTACCGTTATACATGCGCGTGAAATATCGTTTTGAGCATAACAATTGACTAACTAGGAAATAGTTAAGTATGTATAACGTTAAAAGCGATAGCGATATGCGAAAATAGCGGTATTTAAAGGCCTACTCGTAACTGGGTCCAATTAAGGTTCCCCGCCTGTTGTAAAAGGCGACCAAAGGGGGTCTTTGGGGTCGCCAGAGTTCCACGGGTGCCACGGTACCCCAAGAACTTTCCTAAGAACCCCAGGGAAGGCGACGAACCCCAGAAACCCAGAACCCCAGCAGGCAAAATTTGCATGTTTTTCCACGATATAAAGGTAGTACGGGTATATGGTACGAGGAGCTAAATGTGCAGGTTTTCTCTGTTGCAGCACGTGACTACGTTACGCGGACATTGCACCAAAAAAACCTCTAGGCGCACAATCGCCGAAATTCCATTACAACCAGATTGCATTCTTGCAGTGCATCCACGGCGCTTAACGATCGTTTGTCCAAATTGGCTTACGGCTGTTGTGCACAAGCGCTCTTGAGGGAACTTTAAACTGCCTCATCTTCAACTTTTAATTGATGCCCATTACAATCCTGGTTATGGGATGAACATCTTAACTCTAGTTTCCGAGGCAGTAAAACTTTCCAAAGTACCTACCTAAGGGAGTGAGCGCCTTGTTCTAATAATAGGTATTAATTATTATAAAAGGAATAGGAGATGCAGTCCTGGAAGCATGAATAATAAAATGAAATGATTGTTCACTAATGATTATTAAATCCGAGAAACCGATGAAATGCCGATTAGCGTTAAACAGTTAGACCAAAAGGATAACTAGGGAGTCATGTAGGAATGTACCTACTACAACTAAAGAAGGTCACTTCACCTATCGTTTTGAGTAGCGTTATGGATATTTATATCAGCTGCTATATGCATTTTTGGGCTAACTTTCGGAATCTCTGGATTGTTGTCTTAGATTTGTGATTTTCATGTTTGAGTCATAGAGGTTCTTTTTTTTCCTTTTCTTAAATAGATTATCGATGCTATAGACTCTTAATGTTTATTTTGATTTTTGATTTTGATTTTTTTAAATTACCGTATGCAGGTCATAAATTGTTTTAAATCATGCCAGAATAAGACACATTTCTATGCAATCAATTTAGTTTTAAGACTTTTTTAACTGGCATTATGTTAGGATTTCACGACTTTTAAGGAATAATAGATGGATTTTAGATTCTTACAAATAAAAAAAAATACTCAGTTGGTATCTAATAGCGGTTTCAACTACCTAGACCTACTGGGTGACAGTGGAAACTTAGTTTTTTATGGCTAATTTTTTTCGTAAACAAGCCTTATCCCAATTTCACATTTTTTTCTAGGAGTTGTAACCTAGTTTGTACACATTTTATTTTTTTATACGCTTACTATATTGTCGAGATTGGATAGGACTATTTTAAACCATCTTATTACAATACAGTATTTTATTAAAAATGGTTTTATGCTGAGGTATGCCATTTTGCCCAGAAGATGGACGCTGGGCCCAATAGTTGAACGTTTTGACACCAATAGTTAAACGAAGAAAAACGTAACACCGCACAGCCTCTCACCTTTGGTCTAGTAATTATATAATCATTGTTATAGCCATTTATACTCGTCAACGATGACAATATTGATACTAAACACAAAATAAAACAATTCAAATGCACCCATAAACATATGGATACAATTATAAGTAATTGTTATTTACATATTAATCATTAAAACAATTTGTCATTATTGTATCAATAGAATGAAATTGATAAATTGTTGGGTTTTAAATATATAAGTCAGATTTCATATTAAGAACTTATCTTTGTTAAAGTGTGTGAGTGTCCTGGTTTTTGAAATAAATCTAACACTAGAAATTAAGTATAATTAATAATTTTAACATTTATGGGACCCTGTTTATCTCAAATAAACGATTTTTTTTTAGTAGGTATTACGATGTTCATTGTACTAACCCCTGCCTGAAACTTGAACGAATAAAATGTATTTGTTTATGTATTGGGTAAAGGAATGAACGAACTAAAATCAACAAAGCGTTAACTTATTGGAATCGAAGCCAAAAGTTGAACGAACTTATTTAATTCGTTCTTCTTCTGGGTAATATAGGTTCTTTATTAAACGATGGTGCTTTTCATAGTAAAACAAACCCCAAAATAACCGTGTTGCGAGTCACGTTCAAATTTTGGTTCAAAAATCGACGGTTAAGTAACGATTAATTTAAGCTATAAACGCTTTATGTACCTTTTCAATCAGAATTTACTTTGAAAAAACTATACCTTGCCCAGTAGATGTAGAGCCGTTCATATATTGGCTCAGGTAGTCAGAACGCTAAATATCTCCTTAATTAACAATAATTATGCAATTTGTGATAGATAATCCATTAAAGACATTAATCAAGAATCTATATCACACAAAACAATGCATTTAATTTTTTTATTCAATTGTATATGTAGAGCGCGAAATCTCGGCGCGACGACCACTCACACTTCACAGCCTCGTGTGTCTGGCAACTGTCTAGGAGTTCCAATGCCAGCTTCGGCAAAGGGTAATAGGAAAAAAAAATCCCGAGTGCACAAAATGTATCGCGATTTTTTATTGCAATTTTTCGACAAAACGTTCATCATTTGGTTCTAGGTCCCTATTTACAATAATTTAGTTAAACAATATATGAGCAGGTAAGAATTTATTAACTATACCAAATTTCTACAAAATTGTTTGAACAAAAAAATATGATTGTTCCCATAGGCATCCATCTCCTAGGCAGTAAAAAATTGTAGTAACCGCGTTTCCGTTAGGATCGTAAAATTCCCGGGCCATAAATGATAGTTCCAGTTTTATGGGTCAAATCGCGGCTCTTAACGCGACCGTGTTCTCAAAGACAGTTTTCTAGTATATTTGTCATAGTGTTTCCTATTGACTTCAGTTTAGATACATTTTATTATTAGTGTGTTTCATCAGTCAGTCAGTGAATTAATCTTAATATATATATATAAAATTAGAACGATTTTTATGATATTTGATTTGTTGAATTTGTTTTCGGTCCGAATACTCCGAATAGAAGAATATTAGTATGTTTTATTTTATTTTCTAATATATTTTTTATGGCGGCACGAAGTTTGCGAGGTCAGTTTAGCATAAATGACAATTAACTCGTTAGATTTGAGTTCACGTTTCGAATACATTCAAATGCTTGATATGCTTTTAGAATTGGTTTTTTACATCGAAAAAAGAAAAACGTAACAAATAATAATCCTTACACCTAGGTAATTAACTCATTATTTTGACTTTTGCTTCTGCAATGAAGACATTTTTATAACACATTTTCGATTATGCCTTAGGTACACGGGTCGTTCTTCTTTTCGACCGACAATAGCCTGTCCTTCGTCTTATTACGGCATCTCATTTGAGTAATGATGTTTACGGTTTTATAATGTTCGAATGAACGTCCATATTATTTTATTAATTAGTGATATTTAATATTTCACTTTCTCTAACTAGCATTTTTTATAATGTTTTTTTTTTTCGTAGAATGCCGTGACAGAGTGGTAAACCAAAATGTTGTCCCCACTGAAAGAGTCCACTTTGTCACATGTTTTTTTTTAGAAACCAACCGTAAATAAATATTTATATTGGCCAGAAAGGAAACTTTAATTAGTTCTAATGAAGAAACCTATGCATTTTTTTTAAATCGCACTTCAAAACCTCAATTTTTGATAGTTCAAAAACCAAAAAAACAGAAAAACCTCGGTTCATTGTCGGTAAAAAAGGAGAACGACCCACACCTACGTCAGACAGTCCCGTCACGTGGGACACGATATCGAAGTCGAATCCGTCCGACACTGGTAAACAAGAATCGAAAACTCTATTGGGCTTATTAGGAGAAAAAAACGTGCCCCATATTTTTTTAATTATTAATTCCGTTACTACCTATTCCAAACACGCTTAAATGAAACTAGCGGAATGAATAAATGGAAGTTATATGAAAAATATGGGACACATTTTTCCCATATTAAGATGAATAGGGTTTTCGATTCTGCGTAAGTAGGAATAACGAAAATTACAAATTATGAGAAGAAAAGTCGGTGTACCTAAGTACCTACTACTTTTCATAAAATGGCCCATGAAATAGACCTATCTAGCTTCCGACATGCGATATACTATGAAAGTCCATTCGAAACCTACGTTTTAGTTGTTTCTATATCGATGTAGGTATGCTTCGGCAATCTAAAATATTTGCAGTGAATATTTAACAAAAACACTGTAATGGGTTACTGACGTTTCTGTAGATATCTAAAATAATTAACTTAAATGAATAAGTGGGGTACTTCCTGCCACAAGTACATAAAATACATTATATACTTGGAGATTCGAACCACTACAGATTGTTAGCTGTACTCGTAGGTATGTTAACTATGTTATTGCAACATTTGCAACCAAATAAATACTTCAATCTAAAGATATTTATTCCCATAAGAATTTATACAATCCGCTTATATGAGAACTTAAACCTAATACAAAGGTAATGATAAAAATTTAAAAACTTGAGTTGACTGTCGAATGGCAACACAAAAAATCAAATGAAACGATGATGAGGGATAAAAAACAAAATTCACAATAACATGATATTGATATACCTACCTACCTAATCTCCGCTAACAGTTTTGTTCATAAAAGGACGCGTTGAAACAGCATTCCATGCCCATTCTTTCTCGGAACTGAAATATACGTACAGTCATGAACTTTAATTTGGAATCCATCTAAGGTTGATAATCCCTTGAAATTGTAGGTACCTATAAGAATACAAAGAATATTTTAAAAATTAAAGAACGCGACCGTACAATAAGTAAAATCTTGGAGCCAAAAATAAATATGAACGCCAAAACCGCAAACTTTTTTTTAACTTTTATGAGCCGGTTTCAATAGCAGGTATGTATTGCTTGGATTCAACATAACGAATGGAAATAAAAATGGCAACAAGTGAAATCAAAAAAAAATTGAAAAACCGAACTGCTTTTTAGGGTTTCGTAGCCAAATTGGCAAAAACGGAAAACGGTCCGTATGTCACAGGAACTTTACTCGAAAACTAAAAGATGTATTTGAATAAAATTTTGAGGATAGGTGTATTTTGTTAGCCGTTACATAGTTTTGTAATTAAATAACAAAAAAATATATTTTAGGGATGCATTTCATACATAAAACAGCAAGTCAAAATTTTTTTTTTCATTGTAAGTCAATCCATAGGCCTTTTAAAATAAATATAAGGTTTTTCAGCATTTTTTCTGATTAAGTGAAAAGAGTCGGAGATAATCGCCCCGAAAGTCACTAAAATTGTGTCCTCCCCTCTAATTTTTGAACGGTGTATTTAAAAAATGTGAAAATAAATAGTGGACAAGAGATTTATTAAATTCTTTCACCGAAAATTATTTTGAACAAGATCAGTTCAGGGGTTTTCGTGATATTGCTGAAAAACTGCTTTCCTTAAAGAAAAGGAAGTTTTTTTTACAAATATTATAGCCTATGTCACTCCCACGATTAAGAGAAATCCAACGACACCTCATATGTCGAAATCCGTCAAATGGTTTAGGCTGTAGGGCGTGCCAAAGAATAAGACATACACACATACATACATACATATATACATACATACATACATACGATAGAAAAACATAACTCGTCACAGAAATCTTACGTCTTATTCTTTGGCACGCCCTGCAGCCTAAACCGTTTGACGGATTTCGATATATGAGGTATCCTTGGATTCCTCTTAGGCTATAATATTTGCAAAAAAGCAGTTGGGTTTTTTGAAAAATCTTTTGATTCCACTTGTTAAGAGGATTGTGAACCTGTAAATTTTCATACAAAAAGCGATAACGTTTTTCACCCCGTAAACATACAATACAATACAATACAAATACTCTTTATTGCACACCTCACACAAACAAAGCAGTAACATAGTTCGATTTTTATAATTTTTGGATATATTGTAGATATAATAAAAAAATAGGTCTGTACGTTTTGATTTTTAAGAAATATTGCTTACGTTAAAAGTTATTAGCATCTAAAAATCTATATTTTTGACTTAAAAACTTTGTCTTGTTATTTTTAATTATTCTAAACTGATTTACTAAAAAAGGAAAACGTACAGACATAGATTGAAGTGTACTTAATTTAATAATACCAAAATTGTTACATTTCGTAAAGGTGTAGGGGGGTAAAAACGTTATTACCGGAACAATATTTCAACAAGGAAATGTAGGCAATTGCCTCCAGGACTTGCAGGACCAGGATTAACAACAAATTGACTTATTTTTTCAAATTCAAATTTTCAAATTCAAAGTTTTTATTTCGGAAAAAATTATCCATATAGAATGTTAGTCATAATTAATTTATAAATCTATGTTAATGACATTCAAAAAAATACTTAGATTAAAAGCGGCGTGGTACGGCAACCACAGGCGCGTGCAGCCGCATCCAGCGCGCGAGCAGCGGCGACTCCCAGCGCTGTGCCAGCACGTTCAGAATGCTGTTTGAGCTGTGGCCAAGGCGGTTTTGTAGCGACACGCACCTCTTCCTCATTATGGCATCGAAGCTATCGGTGTGCGCCTCGGCAAACATTGTCGATGCGCTGCAGTAACGCGGCAGTCCAAACAGCACTCTAAACGCGTTGTTGTATTGCGCGCGCAGATCATTGTATGCCCGCTGCGTAAAACTGGACCACAGATTGCACGTATGGAATGTTTGACAGAATGCTTTGAAAAGTGTTAGCTTTACTTCATTACTACAGCGTGCAAATCTGCGGGCCAGCATGTTACAACGAACACACAATGCCCTACGTTCCCTCTCTATGTCATCGTTATCTGACATACTTTCCGTTACCCAGTGGCCTAGGTACTTAAACTTTTGTACTACTTTTAAGGTGGTACCACAAAGCGTGACGGATGTCATTTTATATGATTTTTTACCTGCTTTAAATTGAAGTAACTCACTTTTCAAAGTATTGTAGGTACTTTAGCCCATGGGCATCGGCATATGTCTCACATATGTACACCAATCGCTGAAGTGCACCTACCGAGGGGCTCAACAACACCATGTCATCTGCGTAGCTAAGGTTCCATTTATTTAAAAATATTGTCTTACACATTAGTTCTATTTTTCCCTTATATGAACCGAACTTCTATATATAAAAGGACAGAGGTTCTCATTTCATCTTCAAGTTTATATTTAGGTAACTAGGTAATAAGTATACAAAAAACATGTCGTTACACATTACATTCGGTTTGCATGTACTTATTCGTAAAGGTCGTTAAAGTACTTAATAGCTGTAAGAAAACCTTTAAAATAAATATACAAGTATAAATATAAGTATACAAGCTATCCTACTGCCATACTTAAATGTGGAAACCTCCATTAAATAGTTTTGTGTCTGTGTCTTTTAAAATCAGAATGACAGAGTCATGAACACGAAGAGATGTCCTGGGGATGTCACCTAGCTTCTGTCAATAAGATGGGATCACGACTTAGCGGTACCGGGGCTCCATCCATTCCGTGCTCCCGCACTTCGCAACGCATATTAACTTTTGTCAATAGGTACTTTGTAGCTTTGCTATAATTGATGAATTCATAAGTTTAAAACTTAGTCTCTGTGAGCTGTTTTTTTTTTTAAATCTATAAATTTACTGAACCTGAATTTTAAAAGGAACGGTTGAGAAATGCGACACGTAGAGGAGAACAGCCGGACAGCTGGACATCCGGACATACCGCGCGGCGGTTTGCTTCGCTCGCTCGCTCAATAACACTACAAGCAAAATACTCCTTTATTTCTACCCGTAAAGCCGGTAAGTGGTTGAAAAACCGGACGTGGTGAGGGTTCCGTAAAATATTGAGAATTTTCCCGTCAAACTCAAACTTCTTATAGGTTTTCCTGTAATCTTTAGGCAGGGAACTATTTTCAGAATTCATTAATTTACTTGGGTCACCAATTTACATGTGTACCAAATTTCAACTCAATCGGTGCAGTAGTTTCGGAGCAAATCGGCTGTGACAGACGGACAGACAGACGCACGAGTGATCCTATAAGGGTTCCTTTTTTTTCTTTTGAGGAACGGAACCCTAAAAATGGTTTGCATCTTTTTACGGACGACTAACTTAAGTAAGACGGAGAAGTTCGGACGAGGTACGAACATTGGAAGTATAAAAGTTTGGAAAAAATGTCGTTATAATTGTATGGTTTTCGAGGAAAACATCTATTCAACGCTTAACAACGCGGGTCGCCGTGGTAACCAACGCGAGCCTAATCTCACCGAGATAAAAGGCTAGTATTGTGCTCAACCGCGCGCGAGCTGTCTCGCTCGCAGCGAGGTAGTCTATCCGCCTCTTTCTAATTAGAGCACTTAAAAAGAGGCGGATAGTCTATCTCGCCGCGAGACAACTCGCGCGTGACTGTGCCAACAGTGGCGGCGCACCTTATGAAATTTAAGGAAGTAATAAAACACTTTATTATATTCAAAAGTAGGCAATTAATATGATACCCATTAAATGCAATTATAATTTATTTTGTCTATCGTTCAGCATACCTAATATTTACCACCAAGATTTGACGATGGCCCATCAGAATTCTATACGTCCTCAGACGTCTGCTAGCTCCTCACGCAATGATCTCAACTCGAAGACGCTGAATCATTGTAGAATATCGGCATTCTCGCCTTTATCGTCCCAACAAAACAACGACGATCTTACCAAAGCCTTCATAGACAATTACGTCTCTTTCCAACGAGTTATCTCTCCCGTTGCGTGGCAGAGGACGTGCGTAACGACGGGCCACGCCCCCCAGCGTCTTTCTGTGAACGCAACTGAAAGATGCGCGCGCAGCCGTACCCGAGTCACGGCGCGGTTATATGGAGCAGGGATAAGAGCTTGCGTTGCATCGCGGTATTTTACAAAACACGGTAACCTTACTTTGTATTAAAAAAATAGTTTTTAGGGTTCCGTACCCGAAGGGTAAAACGGGACCCCATTACTAAGACTTCGCTGTCCGTCCGTCTATCTGACTGTCTGTCTGTCCGTCCGTCACCAGGCTGTATCTCATCAACCGTGATATTTAGAGTTGAAATTTTCACAGATGATGTATTTATGTTGCCGCTATAACAACAAATAACTAAAAATAGTTATTTACGATACAAGTTCAGAAAATAGGAAATTCGCAATGAGTGGCGATAAATTAAAACACGACCGAAGGGAGTGTTTTAAATCGACACGAGTTGCGAATTACCTATTCGCACGTGTATCGTACAACGTTTTACAGTACATATGGCTCTTTAAAGTTTCAACATATGCACGGAAAGTGCTCATTCCCGCACTAGTGCGGGAAAGTAACACCATGTGTACTGTAAACAGAATTTTTCTTTGCGGTTTTTATAGATGATGGTACGGAACCCTTCGTGCGCGACTCCGACTCGCACTTGGCCGTTTTTTTACGTAAATACAGTAAGGACAGCGTTGTTATCAGTAGACTATTTGAATAATCCACAACCACATGCAAGAGGGGCCTATCTCAAGTTTTTTTTACCTGTAACAAGGCCAGAGATGGGCATTATTCGGATAATTTGTTATTCGAATAATTATTCGAATAAACATTTATTCGTCACTAGTTTATTCGCGAATCCGCGAATAATTTATTCGTCTACACTTTCGAATGACGAATGAATTATCCTCATTTCTCCTCTTTATTCTATTTGCCTGAAATCAAACGGTCACGGACGGTCCGAACCCGCGTGTAATTAGAACCCGCCAGGGCGGGTACACACACGGGTACTCGCCATCGACCGGGCGGCTAGAAAGCATCCATACAATATTCATTCAAGATATTATTTACGAAAAGCATTACGAATGATTATGCGAATGAAGAAGTATTTGCAAATAAATGATTCGAAAATAATTTATCCGCGAATAATTTATTCGTCGAATATCCGTCGAATCCGCGAATAAGTCTATTTATTGTTATTCGTTATTCGTATTCGGATACATTTTGCCCATCCCTGAACAAGGCTTTGTACGTGTATATAATTGCAATGAATCCGTCTAACCTAACGTCTTGGCAAATAACGAAGATTACGTTTAATTGAAGTTAACATGTAACCCGACCCTTATTCTGTGTTGTACGTACGATGCGTTGGAAAAATCTCTAGCTAGAATCAGCAGCGCAGCGCCACGGTTCGGTCGCCGAAACTAACCGAACGTCACGCGAGCGCTCCCGATCCCGGCGCCATCTAGCGGCGCGCCGAGCGTTCCTCTCGCACCTGCCTGCTGCCGCCAGTCGACATTCTCTGTCGCGCTTGCACCAGGGGCACGTAAAAGTAACCTCAAAAACGCAATCGCTCATCAAAATATTGTTCCCTCGCACACAACTAACAGTGACAACAACTATTGAGGCAAATAACAGTGTTTTACCAGTGATGTACTACTGAACAGCTGCAGTGAATGCTTCAAAAGTGTACCTTTTAGTGATATTTGGCCAATCGAAAGTTTCCTGAGGACGTTACTCGTATCGGTGGGCTGTCAATGACAGCCCCCCCAAAATATTGTGCCAAAATGTGGTGGTTAATATTATTTTGTGTTATTCACGTACAGACTTTTGGAGTTAAAGCTAACGTTGGATTGATGTCATCTAACAGTAAGTATAAATATGCATTTTTTTATTTACGATAGTAACAAATTATACGATTCTAATTTGAGACATCACCTGATCTAAAAGCAAGAGTCTAGCATGCTGATAATGTTTGACAACACGCCACCGCCCGGTTACGTCTATTACGAGACACCTTTTACCGGAGCGTTAGTTTTTATTTACACCAGAGAACTGGTTTACCTGCGTTCACGTGTTAATTAAAATAATTAACTTCTACGTGCATATTTACTTACTTAGTTTGTTGTTTATCGCCTTGACAGGAGATGGAGCGATCTCTGTGCGTAATTCGACATTGATAAACTGGCCCCTTGGAATCTGATAAAAAGATAAGCGGGAGAGCGTGAAAATTGTCATAGGTACTCCCACAATGTATTGTTCCTAACCATTCTATATATCTCTGATACCTATCTAAACTTTACTACGTACCTACGTAGGTGATAAAACAGATTCAGTCAGACTATAAAAACCGGACAAGTGGGAGTCGGACTCGCTCACCGAGGGTTCCGTACGAAATTACAAATAGGTATATAGTTTCAGATTTTTCCCTGTACTTGTAGTGTAAGACGATATTACTTGCCTCATAGTTCTAAATTTTGATTCCTTTGAGAGTGTGGAAATTTATACGTTTTTTACGGCATAAACGTATGTATCTTTTTTTACGTTAACTTAGAAATTTGATTTATTCACAGCTTCAAGGGACTGTAGACCTGAGTATAAGTTTTAATGTCAACTCGACACCTCCACGCGTAACCGAGATGAAAGCGTCTTGACAGACAGACAGACGGACAACAAAATGATCCTACCTAGGTATAAGGGTTCCGTTTTCTCCTTTTGATGCACGGAACCCTAAAAAGGTGGAAAAGTCAAAGAAGAGCCTTAAGATCGAAATGTCTTAGTCATCGGCTCTCGATCTAGGTGCCTATCAATATTTACTCGGGCTTCGGATGTTCTATATTTATATACCCAATACCGATCTAGCCGCCTATCTCTAGATTGGCTAAAGCAATGTTTACCTCTTCCTAGGAGAATTCAAATAATAACAATCGATTATCCATAAGATTTTTGTTAATGCTCGTTTAGGTACGTCATTTATATGCCATTGTTCTATCGATGGCACAAGTTTATGGCATTCTAGTGGGATCAGGTTGAAATCATGTTTGAGTAGGTATTAGGTATAAACAATTACCGATAAGTACAGTCAGCTGCAGAGAAAAGAGACCCCTTGCAGGCACACTTCTATATAGGGGGTCATACTTAACAAGTTTGCGGACAGTACATAATTATGCATTACACAAAAACTATTTCGAATAAATGGATATCTGATGTTTTAAAACAACATATTGTTGTAGTAGGTACCTAATTAGTTTGCTGGATAGTTGAATACAGATAAGGCACTGTGCAAGAACAGTTAATAGTTCTGTAGGTATGCATTCAATGCATGTAATGGCATAATTTGCATTTGCAAAACACTAATCGGCATAAGGAGGTGTCGAATACGGCAAAGCGTGCGGTGTTCCTATTCAAGGCCTCAAGTGGTCTCAGTAAACATGATGAGGTATCACTTTGCACTGAACTGCAAAAGGAAGTAACTAAACAAGGTTTCATATGAAGATTCTTCTTATTATTTATTACTCACGATGGCGGTATGGATATCGTGAGCCAATTACGTCATTGTGACACGTACTAAAAATATATAGAAAATATGTTCCATCCTCGAGGAAGGAAACATCCTACTCCTTACTATTGCAAAATATCCATCTTGTTTTGTTTTTGACCCCCGACGCAAACGAGGGTTGTTATAAGTTTGGAATGTGTAACTGTGTCTGTCTTTGAGATCGTAGCTCCCAAACGGTTGACCCATTTTCGGAAGTTTTGTGTATTTATTTATTTAAACTTTATTGCACAAAAAAATGTACAAATGGCGAGCTTAATGCCACATGGCATTCTCTACCAGCTAACCATTTGTATTGGTGTTTAAATATAAAATTTTGCTAGTGTCCGTTAGCGATGCTAAGAGTAGTCCGCTTCTTCGTGGATTGAAGGGGTCCACATCAAACATTAAATTTAACTCCTCTTAGCATTATCCTGAATATCCTGATCTTTACGTCCTCATATTATCCGCTGTTATATATAGAATACATACATATAAAATAGGGTGAATAGACCCAATTCCATCGACGGAAAAAAATGGATTTGTAGCCAAAAATGTTTTTTTCAAAACGCTGTGGCACCATTGCAAAGAAATTGTTATAATTTTTAAACTAAGTTTATGGCGATATAACAATAATATATATATATATATTATAATAAAATACAGTCTTACTTAAAAATACCGGCAACTACTACTCATTCACCACAGACAACTTCACAGTCAAAGACCTACAACACTTTACTTCAGGTCGTAGGCAAATCTAAATTATCTCTTTCTGTCCCCCGCGACCATGCGTGTATAATGGAGCTAGCCTCCAAAAAAATGTGAAAAAAAACTTGTCTCACTTACACTGTGCAAAGTAGAAAAAGAAGGGTAATTTTTCTCGTTTCGCGTCTCGTCCGGCGCCGTCGTCAGTTGTGCTAGCGTGATATCTACATTCAATGGTTGCACGTGTTCTCAGTTATGGTTGTAGTTTTATGTTCCATGTTGACATCAGTCTATGTCCTTGTTATATTTAAAATACTACTTTGGCATTGCTTGATACAAGGTCTATATTACACAGCTAGTTATTTAAATTATCGACGTGTTTGTTTATAGTAGGTACCTATACCTACTAATTTAGATAACATACCTAAGATTTCTGGTCAATTCCATGTTGTATTGCGGTGTTTCATGGTGGAGGCGCTTCGTTCCACCGTGCCAAGTTTCTAAAATAGCAACAACTGAAAGGGACTGAATGGTATGATATTTTCCTGAATCAGTACAAAGTTCAACAGTTGTGGCGGAAAGCCAATTTTTGAGACGAGGCTATTCTGGTGACTTTGTTTACTTTTGACTCGAACCATCTTATCTTACAATCTATTGCAAATGAATAAGTGGGTAAGATTTACATCTCATACCTTCTTAATCTGAACCAAATATTAACTGTTCTGTGCCCGAACATGAGACGTTACATTTCTTTACTAGATATAATCGCATTTATTAATGTATGATTTGAAGGACGAATTGAGCAATGAGAGAAGAGAGAGAGATCATTAGTAAATATGGATATCTAATGCAATTCAAAATATCTGCTAAAGAAAACCAACATAGGTACATATACGTTCTGATAGACTGCTGATATGGATACCTATTCATTATAAATACCTAAACACTGTATAGACGAAACATGCAAAAGATAATAATTTAATAACATAACGCCCGTCTGTGTATATTATTGCTGCATCTAATCTCATCGATTATCTGTCCGTTTGGCGAGATGGATAAAGAAAGAAGTGCAATGGCGTGGGTGGTCGAACGCTGACCGCGACGGGAAAATTCCATTTTTAACTGTCTCAATTATGGCGGCCCGCAGCTGACGCGGCGACCATAAAAGCGCCTGTGATGAAAGAGCACAATCCCATTGTAATTCCAATAAAACGGGCTTTGTGTCCAAAGGAGGCGTCATTACGTGAAAAATGAAAAACGAATCGCACTTGTCATGTTTGCCGAAAATTGTTCATCATAGACACATCTAATATTGGAGGTGAATTTGGGAAGTTGACTGTTGATGGATTGCGTTTTATTGACTTTGACGTCGCGCGCGTCTAAACGACAGCAGTGGAACTGTCGGTTATTTATTTACATTGACATTTGCTGTTCTTTGCCCTGCTAGACAATTCAAATTGGAACAATCCAGCCTAAGACATAATGTTCAGCCTCGGTATTGTGTATAAATCATGAATTTTTCTGGCAATTTGTGCATATTTATCAAAGTAATTGTGTTATCCCGGCGAAAGACGCCAAGTTTTTACAAAATTTGGAGATGAAATATGACGTCGTTTTTGGAGGCACCAGCTGCGGAGTTCTAGCCGGAGGGTCAACTCTGTAGATTAGATAAGGGCGCCTGACTTTTTGTCTCCAATTGTAATAAAGGACGCGAATCAGACTAACAATGGCTGTATAAACAAAAAGTTTGATCTCTTTTGTAATCACACCGCTCACAGTTTCAGTTTTCTTCATATTGTTAGAAATTACAACGAAATTTTGTACCTATCATAAAACAAATGACATCTTAACTTCCTATAGGTACGGCGCGATCAGACTGCTCACATCAACCGTCAAAAACAATCTTCATTTACACTTCTGTGGAACGCTTATTGAATGTGTCGTAGTGCACGTTTTGTTCAATATTGTTCCTTTTCTCGTCAGTATCCAATATCATCACAGCAGTCAGCCCACCGCCATCCATTACGTCGTGACGCACAGATGAGGGTTCCGAAATTGCTTATTTCTATAGATCCGCAATAACGTAGCCGAAGAAATTGTATACACAATAACAGGACAGTTTCAGTTCCATTCATTACGGAACTTAAATATGTGAACATTTTGTGAATTCTGCTCCGTAAATTACACGAAAACTATTCATATTTTAATTTCTATAACAGCGGAACTTGAAACCAATTGTGAAGATGTAATACAGTTGCGTTTCAAGTCCTTAATTAATTGCAGCCAAGTTGGATCGGTAGTTCGACTGCGTGTAGAGGACCCAATTTACTTGGAAACTTACTCAGTATTATATTAAGTGAAGTGAAAGCTGAAATTACCACGCTCTCTTGTATTTCCTTGATATTTATTCACGGAAACACTGGGATTACCTTGTGCAGAGGACATAAGAAATTGTGCCTAGTACGCGGGCTACTGCGTTACAAACTTCAGGGCATCAGCTGACGAGTTTTCCACCGCGATAGAACCAGCTGACGCGTTGATATATTTATAATAGCATATAAACTGTCATCTGAGAAATTTTAGTTGGGAGGAAATTACAGTTTTTTTTTACATGTTCGTATGACCAGCTGACGGACTTTCCACCACTGTACAGTCAGCTGACGATTGTTTTTCGTCATAATATTGGATTAACTATCATTTGATGATAAAATGAATCGGGAGGAATAGGCAATTTTTTAAATTTTTTTTTACATCTTTGGGAGGCTGGTGCTGGTCAATCCACCAACGAAGCCGCAACTGACGTCCACGGGGCTTCATAAACCAACATTCTTAACCTTCTTACAAGTTATGGCACGGGAGAAAGTAACTGACAAAAAATTGTGCCTAGTACGCGGGCTACTGCATTACAAACTTCAGGGCAGCTGACGAGTTTTACAGCGCGATAGACCAGCTGACGCGTTGATATATTTATAATAGCGTATAAACTGTCATCTGACAATATTTCAGTTGGGAGGATATTATTAAAAATTTTTTTTTTTAACATGTTCGTATGACCAGCTGACGGACTTTCCACCACTGTACAGTCAGCTGACGATTGTTTTTCGTCATAATATTGGATTAACTATCATTTGATGATAAAATAAATCGGGAGGAATAGGCAATTTTTTTTACATCTTTGGGAGGTTGCTGCTTAACCCACCAACGGAGCCGCAGCTGACGTCCACGAGGCTTCATGATACAACATTCTTAACCTTCTCACAAGTTATGGCACGGGAGTTGATTGGTCACGAAAATCTGTTGCTAGCTCGCGGACCGTCAGAATTTGCTGCACAGAAAATAATCAGTATGTTGGAATGTATAACGCAAAAACTCAATCATGCTCATACATTTTAATATGATTGTATTTTTGTTTTATAGTATTTTATTTATGGATTGTTTAAAAAAATACTGTTCCTTAATAAGCAGTTGGTAGAAAAATATACTAGATCAGGTATGCCCAGATTTTATCTCTTACAGTCTTTACATATAAGAATTGATTTTATTTGTGAAACGCGTTTATAGTTTAAAGTCTGAAAGATTTTCTACTTCAGAATTTTCATAATACATAGATTTGTGTTGGTCCGCGTTTTTTCAAGTTGAAACTGACGTAGTAATGTTATACAGATACTGAAACAATGTTCTATGTTATTTAGTTTTGTTTTGCGTATAAACGTTAAATCATTATTGTGGTAGGGTCGCAATTGAACTGCACATATCCATGGAGATTATTACGATCCAAATCGTATAGTATGATAACCGCTCAAATGAGGTCCGCTGCCAAGTCCAGCACGACACTTAGCGCTGACCTCGATCCTGTATTGGACCGTTGTCATTAAGCCTCGCTGTCACTGCCCTACTGATGATATAGATAGACAGTGGTTCGATCAACGAGGGTCGGATGGGGAACATTGGGCGAAATATCACCATCTGTTATTTGACTTTGAAGCTTTTGATGACCTGTTAAGTTTGCTTTTTGCATGTATCAGTCCAACATGTGCAGCGATAACGGGTGATTGGTTTCGATCCTGTATTAATTGTTGGCGCAGGGTATTGGAATCGCTTAATCTGGTCGTATTCGTATTGATCGTTATACTTAGACATTAACATATGGGTTGCTAACTTCTGTGAGACTTTGGAATTCGCTTATTTATTTATGGGAACCTGTAATTGGCTTTTTGTATTCTTCTATCTATAATATCATTGTGTTTCTGTAGCTGTTGGTTCTCCAAATATGTATAAATAAATAAATTACTTTATTGCGACCATTTTCCTCGTTGCAACTTTTAATAAATCCATGTTTACTTTGAAGTAAACAGATTTCATTTACTTATTTATAAAGTAGGTACTATATTGATGTAAATATTTTTTCTACTTCTGTACCGTTATCTGCCATTTATATAGGCACTAATTCAAATACAATGAGCCGATGATAATTTTTCACAAACTTAATGGCCATATATATGAAAAAGTATTGTATGCAACGGTGTGTAGTTGGTCTAAAAACGATTGTCGCCAAGGCTCGCATCGCAACCAACGCTACTCGCGTTTTAAGATCTTTCTTATACAACAGTTGCATAAAATACTATTATTTGTGTCGCTTAACTTCAAACTCAGATAAATCCACTCTAACCACTTGGGAGATATTGAAAAAAAAAGATAATAACGCCGAATTAACGTTCTTATCTTTTTTTTCAAGCTGCTTTTTTATTTTGGCTAAAGCATTAAAGAAAGCGAGTCTGTTCGGCAAATTCAGCATTAAAACCATCCATTCTTTACAAAAAATAAAATTTTGATAGGATTTCTCTTCATTTGATATAATCGATTGCAATTTATCTATCTTTGAAAAAACTCAGTCTGGATTTATATAATTTTGATTTAACAGACCTGGATTTATCTAGATTTGAAAAAAATACGATTAGACTGACAGCCATGTTAAACAAACTTCTTCCGCTGATTGGCTTGGATGGACTTACCTACATCTGAAAAAAACTGTCAACTGATTTTGATAAAATATTATGATTTTAAGTGTATTCTTCTCAAAAACCACACGAAATTATTCTTATTTAACCAATAAAATTGTAACATAACTAGTTTTTTAACCTTTTATTCTATACCAAAATCTTTAAAAATGTCAGAATTGGATTTACCCGAGTTTGAAGTTAAGATACTCCTTGACTGTTATAATGCCTAACCTATGTAACAATTCATTTGAATTAAATCCTCTTGCCAAAGTGACCGGTCCTGCGCCACCCGCATCCAGCGCGGACTCCCGCGACCTTTACCAGGACCGGTCACTTTGGCACTCTTTGAAAGAGGCCTATGTCCAGCAGTGGACGTCTTTCGGCTGATATGATGATGAAATCCTCTTGGGCCATGTTAGCCAAGATCACCAAAGCTGTGTGATTATGTTCAGGACATAATCACTGCTGGATTCGACCGATGAATTTTCCTACTAATATTATAAATGCGAAAGTTTGAATGTTTGTTACTCAATAACGCTTAAACGGCTCAACTGATTTGGATGAAATTTTGCACGAAGATAGTTTATAGCCTGGATTAAAATATAGGATAGATTTTTTTTATCCCGCGTCCACGCAGACGAAGTCGCGGGCGGATGCTAATAGTTGTGAATATAACAGAAAATTGGAATAGCTGCAAATAACAGCCAGGCACACGATACATTGGCTATTATATTTTTGCATATTTTTTGACCTAGCAAGCTGTCCAAACATCGGGAATGCCCAGGCGACTACGTCCCGATATCGGTCTTTCTTCATTTAAGATTAACAAGTATGACCGAAGAATGTAACCTATTTTATCAGTAATAAGAACTTCAGGTCGGTTCGCAAGAGACTTTTATATGAAATTTTAAGCACGTCCCCACGCAGTGGCGCGCCTGTAAATCTGGCGCGAACTTTGCGCATTAGCAACGCGGGAAAAAGCCAGAGATGAGAAAAGTTAACGACAACATGCCATTGAAGATTTTAATTGTATACAGTATGAGAAATTTGCGAGAAACCAAATTGTACATACACGTAATGGGGATTGGAAACAATGGTTTATTCATGTTTCAAATTGTGAAAAACCAAGGTAGGAGGGAGGACTCAGGTAATTTCTTGCTAAATGATGATACAATACATAAATTTGCGTTTCGTCTCCAGTTATTATTATTCATGATACGAATTCATGATAATGCAATTCATTCATTCAATGCACCAGCCAAATAAAGGAGAAAATTGCTGTCGAGTATACGAAGACGTCAAGAGGCTGGCAGAGGACTAAAATCAGTGGCGGTTGCTCCACCGATAAGAGAACTAGCTCTTAAATAATGATGATGAATGCAATTCATGTAGCAGTTGGGGTTTTATGTTATAGTGACGTGTCCCCTGCATGTCACAGGGACACCTAACGACCTAACCCCACATTCATGTCTTTCAAAATCAGTTTGAAAAGTGATAATCTAGGAATGTCCTTTTCTGTCGTTACACAAGTGAGAAAAAAGAAAGTCGCGAAATTATTTCTCTGTTGCACTTTGGTTATTGCGTGACGTGCACTTGTACTAACAGTGCAGAACACAACATCATTGTTGTATAAAATGTAAGTCCCTGGGTGACCGAACTCAGCTCGGTTGAAAATACGGATTGCAATATAAATATGTATATATATAGATACAAATATATATAAGAACCAAAGTTCGCCCGTATTCCTCGCGGGGGCTTGGGTTAAAAAAAAACCATAGTTTCATAAAAAAAAACACAAATATTGCTCGTTTAATAGTATAGGATAAAATAAAAAGATATTTTATAGTACACATGGTGTTACTTTCCCGCACTAGTGCGGAAATGAGCACTTTCTGTGCATATGTTGAAACTTTAAAGAGCCATATGTACTGTAAAACGTTGTGAGATACACGTGCGAATAGGTAATTCGCAACTCGTATCGATTTAAAACACTCCCTTCGGTCGTGTTTTAATTTATCGCCACTCGTTACGAATTTCCTATTTTCTGCACTTGTATCGTAAATAACTATTATAGTACACATGGTGTTACTTTCCCGCACTAGTGCGGAAATGAGCACTTGCCGTGCATATGTTGAAACTTTAAAGAGTACTATAAAACGTTGTACGATACACGTGCGAATAGGTAATTCGCAACTCGTGTTGATTTAAAACACTCCCTTCGGTCGTGTTTTAATTTATCACCACTCGTTGCGAATTTCCTATTTTCTGCACTTGTATCGTAAATAACTATTGTGATACAATTGAATGGGGAATGGATGAAAATTTTAGAAATGCCTGATTATTTTTTTGGTGATAGTAATAACCTTCCTTAGCACCAGAAAAAAGTTTCAGATTTTTCAGCTGCGACAATTATTTTTGAAAAATATAAACAGTTTCCTCATTTACGTTTTGGGTCAAGAACGGTAAATAGACACTTTCCTTGATCTGTCTCATATTACAAAAAAACTATCTTAAATATCTGTGGTAAACTGACACTATATATAGCAATATAGCTTCTGCAATCGTCAATATCATTGCCAGTGTCAGTTTACCACACATATTTAATATGTTTTTTTGTAATATGAGACCGATCGAGGAAGGTGCCGTAACTGACCCAAAACGTAAGTGAGGAAACTGTTCATATTTTTCAAAAAAAATTGACGCAGCTGAAAAATCTGAAACTTTTTTTCTGGTGCTAAGGAAGGTTATTCCTATCACCAAAAAAATAATCAGGCATTTCTAAAATTTTCATCCATTCCCAATTGTGAAAAACACTTATTATATCACACCGACGCTGAAGCTAAAACGCGATCAGTAGCTCGGAGAGCAGAAATCGATAAATTGAAAAGATTCCAAATTAAACGAACTGATAATCCGAGGGTTCTGAAAATGAGCAACTAACGAGAATAGTTAAACGAACCCCTAATTTGCATACAAATTGGCTTTCAGGGATAAACGCTTCATTTGTATTCAAACGTAGGATCTCAGTTCAGTGGCTGAAGATCATTTATCCAGTTTCGGATTTGAATCAACCACAATATCTGGGGGCACGGTAGTGCCCCCGCCAAGTCGAGCAAAACAAAGAGGCACGGCCGTACCATCCTTTTCTCGAAGCCGTTCAGGCCATTTTCAAAGTCATGTAATTTTGTGCTGGCTAAAGCTAGAACCCTGAATTTTCAGTAACATATAGGGCAAAATATGGCCTAGCTATATTCTTAATAGCATTCAATTTGAAAGATTAGTTTAAAAACTATTGCCCGTCAAAGTTCTTTAGTTTTGTCACTGACACTCACTGACGTATGATAATCAACATAATTCTAAGATACTTCTAGCAGACCCACAAGCTCCAAATTTTTAACATAATTAGTTTTTAGCCTATCAATTCATAAATAAACCTAAAAATATTGCAATTTCAGTCACGTTTCAGAGATATATAAACTGCATAAGTAATCCTATACAAATACATGCGATTACAAAGTTACTTTTGCAGTTCCTGCAAATAGATAACAACAAGGTAGGTACAGTGCGCTTTACGATGTATTTGCAAGTTGTTAGTGTTAGATGGACAACGCATTTGCGGTAGGTAAAATATCATTTCCATACAAAGTCTTTATGCATTGATAACACAAAAAAATGTATTGATAACACAATAACCTACAAAAAGAAGTGAGATCCCATAAAAAACATTCCATGTAAACAATAGGCCAAGTCTCGAAACTTTTCCACCATAAAAAGTTGTGAGATATTTCGTGGAGCCAAGTCAGGCATTCTTATTAATCTTTATTTTCTTGCTAAATAAAATTTTGTGACTTGGCAATTACACAATACTACGAGGGGTGTTCAATTAGTAATGATCAACTCTTTAGTAAGGAAATAAAAAGTCCCATTTAATTGTTATGATAAATTAAAAAAAATATTTTGGCAGTCGTTAGTCCATAACCATTTGGGCATGAAAAAGGTATCAGCGCGTATTAAAAGGTGACTATATTGAAAAATAAAATAAAATAAGTTAAAAGATATTAATTTGCGTCCTTATCATTCTCATTATGAGATGTACTAACCTGCCGCACACATTTTGATAGCAGGTACTTAATTGGTATTGTTTTTCTTCTCGTGAAATCGACGTTACCTGATTTGCCATAATGTACGCCAATTAGCATAGAGCATAGACACAGATGAACGGTTAAATGTAAATATTTTATATCAGTGTATGATTAAAATAATACTCCCATCATCTAGACATTATTTGTTAGTGTTGGCCGCGACGGACACGTTTGGCATCATCATCACAATTGCATTCAATTTTAATAGACAATGTTGATTTAGGTGGTCACATCCCCAGCGAACTGACGACGCGACACGAGACAATATAACCTTCTCTTTCTAATTTGCCCGGGGTTACAGAGACAGCCCTGCTGAGTCGCGCGCGCTGCAAATTGTGCTAACTTAGCAGCCGCTAGACATTATGGAATGTACGCCTGTGAAAACAAACATCATATTCATGTCTATTGTTTAGTCCTTTAAGTGAAGTCTAGCACGTGAAATATTGAGATAAATACCAACCTACGCGATAAAAGCAGTTTAAATGCTATTTCAATTAAATCTAATAAAAGAAAGCTCTTTAATAAGATACCCAGTATGAGAATCGTTAGCCTACTGCCGAAAAAAATATATAAAAATATATAACGAGTGTTTTGCTCCAAGTAATTTATTTTCTTTGATGTCAGTAATAAAAACATTTTTCTACTCATTATTCGTGGTTGCTAGCTGGAGTCTATAAAGTGTGTTCGAGTTTTAGATGAATGATATAGACCGGGACGGGATACAAATAGGCGAGGGGAAGCTGGTCCATAAACAAACTCATTTCGAATCACTCATTTGCACAGGTTGTTTGTGTTTATTTTGACGACCGGTTTAGCCTAGTAGGAAGAGTGAGGCTATTTGCTAAGCTGATCCTGGGTTTTATCCACGATACGGATTACGGACTACCTGGGCACTACCGAACAAGTAAATACTATGGAAACGGTAGTGGTCGGGGTACGCGTAGCCGGATTCATTTCATGATTGGGCATGCATGAACTGTCAAACGTAGTCAAAATGTAGCTCAGTTGTCTTTTAAATGCGGGCGACGATTTATGCCCCATTCAAAATATAAACATATTGTGTTGTGCAATTTTGTCGTGTCCACAAAGAAGCAGTAACCAAAAGGATCCTCCGAGAGTGATTTCTATTCACCGTTAAGTACTAAAATACCAGTAAAAAAATATATCTGCAATTGATTATGTCCACCTTGTGGGGGGCCTACCCACGCCTCGCCTTCCGGTACGTGGTCGCCACTCGAGAACCTTTCCGCCCCAACGGCCATCGGTTCTACGTGCAATGTGCCCCGCCCACTGCCACTTAAGTTTAGCAATTCGGAGGGCTATATCGGTTACCTTGGTTCTGCTGCGGATAGCCTCATTTCTGATGCGATCACGCAAAGAAACTCCCAACATAGCCCTCTCCATTGCCCTTTGGGTGACTTTGAGCCTTCTTATGAGGCCCATAGTAAGCGACCAAGTTTCAGTGCCATATGTCATCACTGGCAACACACACTGGTCAAAGACTCTCGTCTTGACACACTGCGGGATATTGGACGAAAACGACGGTTGGACGGATTGGATTGGACGACCTGGTAAAGGTCGCGGGAGTCCGCTGGATGCGGGTGGCGCAGGACCGGTCAATTTGGCACTCACTAGGGGAGGCCTATGTCCAGCAGTGGACGTCTTTCGGCTGATATGATGATGATGATGATGAATTAATTATGACATTCAAGATCACTCCGTTAGTAAGATAAAAACGAAATGCATGATTTACATTGCTTTACTGGCAAATGCAGCAAATCCTTCGTGATATTTCTCGGGTTTGGAACGGACGAAGTACGCAAAGGCTCTTAATGTTAGAAATAAGGGCCTATTAAATTAATGTCAATTTCAGTCAAAAGTGCGTCTTGCTCACACGTGTTTTTCTATGCCAATGCAAGAAAGACAGGATATATCAAGACTATTTACATATTACTCCTTTACGCTAGAATCCTCTTTCGAAATTGGCCCCTGTATTGATAAAGAATTGACTTATGTGGAATTTTTTTGGTATTCTAAATTAGGCCATCAGTGACGCTGTTTTGAGTTTCTTTAATTCTCAAAATTACGACCGTTAACATCGTAATGGAATTAAAAGCTTTTACCAATTAGAAGCGTTTTGCAATAGTGTTGTGTGTGTAGTTGTGATTGTGTTAGACGGGCTAACGCCAGGGCTACGCAGGATCCCGTAGTAACTCGCTAAGACGCCGCTTCCAAATTTTATATGTTCCCTTCTGGGCGCACAAGTTTAGAGTGTCCAATATCAGACTAATACAAATCCCACCAAAAACAATGAATGTGAAATTGGGAGCCAAGTTCAATATTAACAATATCGTGACTGTCGACTTCGTCGACAAAATATTTGAGTTCTAAATGAATGCCAAGTTCTTTACTTATTATATAATTTCTTAAATTTTAACAGTCTAACGTTACACAAAGTAGATAACTTAACAAAAATTGAAGTTAAAGATTTAACTTGGCTAGTTTTTACATAGGTACTAGTGATACGATATACAATTTTTACACAGTTATTGAAAAATTGCATAATTTACGTAACAAATTAATTTTGGCTCAGTAGCTGGAACGATCCTGAAATTACTTTGTATCTTCAAAATACTTTGTTGTATTGTGTTTGAGGCTTTTAGATAGTCTTACAGAGTTCCGCCATTATACATACACTAAACTCCAGCCTTAATTACCGAGTAATTTAATGCCTTGAGTCTTACTCAAAATAATTTGATTATAAGGTTCTAGTAGGTGGATAATTAAGACGCGTATCGCACGGGTTTTCAGGGATCCGTATAATATTACTAGGTACTTTCGAATGAAAATATTTACTTAGATTGACATACACAGACCAAACTTCAGCTATTTATGTACCCAGATGACAAACCATTCAGAATGTAAACAACGGTATATGTGAATTAAAAACAGATTTTTAGACTGAGACGTTTGAATCGGATGAATGGACGGAAAAACCATTTACAAAGGTATGTTGTTATTGAATCAAATTAATTAATGGTAAATTACCAAATTTTCCTTATTGGTCCGTAGGTTCAAGAGTACCGAGTTAAATACGATTACAAGTAAAATACACAGATAATTTCGACGGGTATTCTTCCTTGTAGGTACACATTGTTTTTATAGTGAGTAATTATTAAACACTTACACAACAAAGTTGCGTCATTGGATTAGGAGTATTCTACTACAAGTAGCTGTTACAAAAATAAAAAAATACATACTTTTGTATTATAAGCAAATGGCTCCTCATCTAAAAAAAGTAGGATTAGGTAGCTCCTTTGAATTATGGAAAAAACAATAATTGCTATCATTCAGTATGTTTAAAAAAAAATAGTAAGTTCAAATTCTCCCACATATATGTAAACAGCTAAACATGCAACCAAAAATAACTGAGAGACGCACTTAAATATTAGCTCAGGATTTGAATCCCGACGTTGTTTATAGGTACAGTGTACCTACACCCGTACACTTCGCGGACTTTTTTAATTAAAATATTTCAAACGCCCAACGTTCTTGGTTAACAAATGAAGTTGTTCCCAGAACGTAATAGGAAACTTTTGTTAAGTAAAATACAGGCATAACTTTGATATTGGTTTAATCTTTCAGTAAGGGATGCTTAAATTCACGTCAAATTGATTTTTGGTCGAAATAAAGAGAGTAATGAAGACTGCGGTGTAGTCTTATCTTATTAAATACATGGTATGTTTCGAGCATTGAAAGTCTTTATGCTAAAATACAACCAACCAAGCGATCTAAATTACCTTCGTTAATTATCTGGTAAAATTATTTCTGATCAGCAATTCACTCCCAACCATAATTGATTGACATTAGTATTTGGGTCCTACTCATTTCACACGTTCTCTCTAATTGAGATATTAAATTATTAATCACGACTGATTGAATGAGCCAGCAATCCTAGTCAATTATTCATAGCTGAAGTCTGGTAGCGTGAATGTGTTGGTTTGGAAGGTATAGGTATAAACAAAACCAGCCATGTAAGTCAATGAAATGCACTGAATTGGTTTCTACACAACATATTTAAGACCGTTTGAGAAAGAAACGTACAATTCTCGTTTATCGCGCGGAATAAAAATGACTAGAAGTGAAATTAAGTGTTGATTCGGAAAACTGCACCATAAGTTAATTGTTATCGTTTCATGAATCGCATTCCACTGTATGCTTATGACTGTGTTCGGTTGCTAATTCCGTCAACCGCATCCCTGAAGTCGTTGAATCATGCTTAAGGACCCTGTGTTCACGTGCGCATTCGGCATTATTCGCTCGCAAGTCGGGTCAATATGAGACACACACGTACTTTATACCTTTCGCATATCAATTTGATTTCAATATTGCGTGTGCTCGCACTGACACGCTAGTTAGGTACGCGAGGATCGCTGCAGTCAAATCAATTTGCATTGCGAAATGGATATATAGAAAAAATCGGTCTAGTTGGCTTGACACCTACAATTACGAGTAATTATTGGATTGTTATCCTCAAGTCCAAACAAAGAACTACGCAACGTAGATGGATCTTTATAGTTTTGCTCTTGTTGTTGACATGACGCGTGTGTCACAAAAATAATATTTTTCCGTACTTATAATTATGCTCATTTGTGTCGGAACCTATTTCACTGCAGGAGAATTTCCAAAAGAATATATAATTTAATACATAATTTTCTTATGTTTATGTCCAGTTATGATTTGTTGTCTTTCCCTTTATTGTTTTAGCATCGAAAGAAGTCGTAAACCCGAGCCCCAAAATGTTTAATTCTTATCTGGTCAAACAGGCACGTTTTGTCACAATGTAGTACGCGCGTCAATGTGTCTATTGTGTAAGTGTCAGAACTTTTGCACTCCTAGACGCTGCTGACAGTAACGGCAACTTCTGTGAATCTCACACAGGAGAGGTGAGGTAAAACATTTCGATGCAGGATGGATACCTAATCATTATGTACGTTTGTACATAGGTATTCTGTCGCATAGCGTTAGGTGGGAATAACAGACTAAGTTCCGACTGTGTATGGATCCTTGATTTGACTCTTCTTACAGAATAATAAATCGTACCTACCTATCGTATCATACAAGTAAATATTTATATATTTATTGTTTGGATTGAAAAACCAACAGCTACAATAAATTAACATAAGATTTGAACATGTGATACAAGAAAGCCAATTACAGGTTCTCACTAGTAATAACATAATGATATAAAAAAGCAACTGGTGACTAGCACTATACACTGCATCTGAGACCTTATTGAAGTAGTGGTAATAAAACAAATTTAATAATAAAAATAAAATAAAAATATTGAAACACAATGCAGTCGGTATAAGGCACGCTCACTTAAAGAAACACTCTGCCAGGATATAATATTCTGCAAAGGATGTTTTATTTTTGGCGTCTTGTTGGTTTTTAGCACATTTAGACTGAACCCCACAGTGTGATATATATTTGACTCTTGTATAACGTTGTTACGGTGTACGAAGTTCGATGAAATTACGCGTCAATGTAAGTAAAACGTGCTTAGGCAGTTATTTACAAATTCGCTCGCTCCCCGCGGCCGAGCGATTTGCTCTCAATGAGACAGACACGAGGGTTCTCCACCCAGATTGGATGCCAGCACCCCACGGCGTGCGGTCCGTCGCCCGATCCACAAGCACCCTCAACCTAATGTAATGAAATTAAATTAGTGTCCCTTACAGACATCCACACTCATACCCTGTTTGTCTTTCGCACAAACCCTCGTCGTTCATTTAAATAGCGGCCTCCGAGAAAAAATGAAAATCCGAGCCATTTACATGCAAATTGAATCAACTATATTTCAATTAGTCAAGACTGCTTTTCTCTGTTAGGTACTGCCGGAATAAATAAACATGAATTGAACTGATTTCATGAAATACGTTATGATGTGAAATTTGACACTTTAATTAAGAAATGTAACCATTGGTTAATTTTCAGCTTAACATCCAGTTGAAATCAACGGTTATTTTATTTTATTTTACATCGTGACATATTAAAAAGCTTCTATGATAAAAAATAATGCGTAGCTTTATCCTTATTTGCTACTATAACATTTAAGGTGTGGTCAAATACAGTCACGTTGACTTGATTATGTTGTTTAATACCTAATGTATTTATTGTAGGTATGAGTTGTCTGAGGTAAAAATTAAAATTAAGACTATGTCGTTTTGCTATAAAAAAATAATCTTTAGTTATCGACAAAAAACAAAGTCAAGATACATCCGAAAATTAATACATTTCGTTTCTTACTTCCGACACTAATTAAAAAAACTCATAATTTTCAAATTAATACTCTTAAGTGCAGGACAAACAGAACTTTCGCGTTCTATATATTACACTTCATTTACAGATTTATTTCGCAGCAAGTAGAACTTCTTTAAACCTTCGATATATTGTAATTGTTCCAACCTGAACACGATCTAATTAGTTCGGTAACTACATTCGCTTTTATTGAACCAGGAAACGTGTAAATCATTGCAATGGTCCAAGTTCTATTCATTGGTATAGGAAGCGTCCACAAAAATATTGCCACATAAATCAAGCGAGTGGACAGCAAAGATATAGTTTGTACTATTGTATTGGCGTCCTGACTCCCAGTGTCCTCTAGTAATATACTGAAGGCTGTTTAGGATCATGGAAATATACGGTCAATGGAGTCACAGATAGCCCGCTTGAGTTATACGACAAGTTTGGATAGCCGATATCCGGCTATTGTACGTTTATCTTCCAAGAGTACAAATGGGTACGTACAGTTTTTCTAAAGGAGATCCCCATCAAAGTGGATAAATAAACCGCGCTCAAGTTTCTATTTGATGATATAACAATACGAAAGTGGTTACTTATTTACTTCATCTCAAGTTTTTTACAGATGTCAATGGAAGGAGGTGGTTAGATCGTCTTTTCACAAGCTTAATATTTAGCTTACCCTGATGTTCGTATAAGTATCTTAATATGTGTATACCTAAGTTGGCCTTCAAATTTTATTGATACAGCAGATTGCATTTTTTTTGAGGTACGGACTACCTAATTTGCCACTGAACCAAACCGGTGCTTTGCCTGACTTTTCATTTAATCCATTGGGGTGGTGGAGCATGGAAATTCAGAAAACCGACGAAAATATTCACATTAAAGGTACAAGTTGAAACCCGACTGCAGACTGCAGCAGCAGCAGACGATGTGTCGCTGCCACACGTCGTCTGCTGCTGTGCTGCTGTTTGGAGTCGTGTTCCAACTTACACCTTAATCGACAACAGCTCGGTACAGTCAGGGAATTTATGGTACCTACTGGTCAAGTCATCCCTCGACGCACGTGCAGCAAATGTTTCCAGGTACCTATATGGACGGTCGAGTTAGAAACAACGCGGCGATACCTTTGCTTTGAGTGCTGAGCTAGCCTGGGATGGGATAGGGAATGTAGACGACGCGTACTCCGACCTCCGCGGTGCACGCGCATCACTGCGGCGCGGCTGCCAAGCGCGAGTCTTTTGTTTTATACTTCAAATTTTTCCTTCTTGCTTGTGGTCTGTGGTGTCGATTCCAAAACTAATTGCGCCCTTATGTTATTGCGTGAAATAGTTAACGTGTGTTATATACTACGCTTTCTCCCTGTGTTTTGTAAATAGTGTAGGTACTTGTACATATTTTGTTCTTCTCTGCTTCGTGTAAATAATAAACTTCACAGTTTATGTACCCTAATACAAATTGGTATGTATTATAACCTGAACTTGTTTGTGTTTTTTCATCGTCGGCAGCCTGTTATCTACAGTATCAACGGTGTAAAATTAATTATCATTCGCTTGTTCCTATACCAGTGCTTCAACCTTTTTCATGACACAAGCCCCTTAGTACGAAAAAAATACCTCGACCCCCTAGTTGAAAATTTATGCCATACGACTTACATGGCGTAGCACGTCTTTTCTTCCATACGGCTCTGTCCAAGTCATCTCGTTATTCACAATCATAGGTAGCTATGACAATAACGGCCCATAATTAGCGTAATAAATTGTGTGTGGATGTCCAAAATGTAATATTGTATGTTTTTGTCGTAGCCGGTTGTGCGATGATCCAGTTCCAGTGCGCCAACAAGGAGTGCATACCGCAGACATGGCTGTGCGACGGCCACCCGGACTGCCCGGACGGTTCGGACGAAGCCTTGGAGCAGTGTAAAGGTAAGTCGCTTTCACCCTTTTTTTATTATGTATATCACAGTATACACATTTTTTGATGCTCTTTTTGCATGTTTTAAGAGGTTTTTTTTTAATTTGTCAAAAAAAGGGTTAACTTACAGTCACCAGCACTAATATCTGCCATTGCAAAGCAGCCAAAAATATCTGACACGCCGTAACGGCCCTAGAAATAGAGTCGTGTCCTTAGAGCATACATAACTGGAGTAGTCTTTGAGTAACTTACCCCTCTGTAGAAAACCTTGCACAATGTGCAAGTCATGTCAATTTCACAACCGATTAATGGTCATTCACAAAATCGCCTCGCAAGAGAACACTGATCATAAAAATGCCCGCATGTTGCTGTAAGCACTTGATATTATAAACATTCAACCACTTCAAGCTTTCAATATCCTATTAAGATGCCTCCCCCCCCCCCTCAAAATTCTGCCGACATTTTTAATCGCAAATACGACATAAGGCTTCTCCAGTTATGTATGCTCTAAGGTCGTGTCAGATATCTATGCGCGGTTTGTTGTAGCAGATATTAACCTTTTGGTGACTGTGTCTATAAACTATGATACGGTTAATATTTTTGTAGCTTTTGTTAAGTGATGATACGAGAGCGCCGTAATGGTTCCATAAAACCAGCAGGGTAATGGCGTAACATTTTTGCACCTGCAAATAATGACACTCTATACAAGCATGTAATAACGCTCGTTCTGAAAGTTACGCGCGTAGATGGACAGATATTCTAACTGCTTTATTGAAAGAGCGAGCGAAGCGAACGAAGTTATCTGTTTCGGCTAGGCTAAAAATTCTTTCGTATGTCCGGCTGTTCTCCTCCCTAGTTTTTTTGTCGATTCTGTTTTTCGAAATATATTCGTTTTTTTTTGCGAAACATACAGGCTTAGCTACAGCGAGTTCTACAGCTCACAGAGCCGCTAGTGTCTATTAATAAAATGGGTGGCCGATGGAGGCAATATCGTGACGAAAGCATAAGATGGATAAGACTTTTATTAAATTTCGAGTAATAGATTTTATAAGAAATTTGAGTGATGGTGATAAAGTTCCAAATAATGGTGAAGTGAAGTATTATTACGAATACGCAGCTCTTATATCTGTAGATGTATAGAGGTCATTTTTCCTGTATAAGTGGATAGTAAACTATACAAAGGATGGATTAAAAATATTAAATATCTAATATAGAAAAAATATGATTATTTACTTCACCAATAAAATTCTCTAACTTTTTTGCAATTATGTACTCTTTTTTGAAATCGATTGTAGTCATGTCCATATTACGTATATCGTTCAACATTATTTTGACGTAATTTGCATAGGTCAACTGTCGCACATAGGTATAATTAGGTGATGTTATTGTTGCTATGTATAATTAAGATAGGTCTATTTAGTACAAGTCAATCATTTAGGATAAAGGTACTTTTGTTTTCATTTTATATTTTATGTTCCATGTTTTACTACTTTCATTAATTATAAGCTATGAATGTAATTGATCTGAAAAATAAAGGGATGTCGTGGTTGGTTCATAGGTAATACACACAACTGGCCGCCCATTATGGCCACCACTCCGGCTAAGGTACGGACGCGCGCCCTATACAAATATGGCCGCCCCCTGGATTTTCCCCAGGATACTCTCGGACAGCTATATTGGGTCCGTCCTATTATAGCAACAGTCAGGTCCAAAAAAAAAGCCCTTGGTCACTGCTCACGACACATCGGTCGCCGGTGCACCTACACACGCACGCCAACTGCGCCATGTGAAACTTCTACAAAGTTCTACATTTAAACCTTCAGGACCCAGTAATGAAACCCAGTATTATTAATATTACTAGCTTCTGCCCGCGACTTCGTACGCGTATAAATTATGGATGACATGATATTCTTATGTTTCACCATACGATACCTACTACACTGATACAGTTCAAAAAACGTGTAACAGTTCAAATCCTCATAAACTTTGTCGTCAATAATATTTAGTTATATTGATTTACTTAATCTTTATTGCAAACGAAGTACCTAAGTAGAAGAAAAATTACCAAAACCGGAATTTAAATATAAAATTTCATAATTGAAACAAATGGACCGAGGGCGAGACCCCAAAGATACTCTATATCTCCGGGTGTCTTGTCAAACTACCCCTGAGAGCCAAAGTCCTGAAGGTAAACGGGGAGGCAAGCGAGGCCGAAGGCTGAGCTTTTCGTAGGAATGAAAGGCCCAACGTACCCTTATAGATAGCGCTCCATATGCGAGCCAGAGCATCGAAGGCCCGAGGGCGAGACTCCATGGATACTTACTATCCACAGGTGTCTTGCAAGCGAAACATGAGCCTTAAGTCCCAAAGTTGAGGGGTGAGGCAAGCGAGCCCGAAGGCCGAGCTTTTCGTATGAATGAAAGGCCCAACCAAACCAACCCTTCAGAGAGCGCTCTTCACGAACACTAACTAAACCCAGGTGTCTTGCAAGCGAAACCGGAGACCAAAGTCCCGAGCGAGAGAAGTCAGAAGAAGAGCGGCGAGGCAAGCGAGACCAAAGGCCGAGCTTTTCGTTGGAATGATAGGCCCAAAGAACCGTTTTAGAGAGCGCTTCCTATGCGAGCCCGAGGACTGACGCACACTATCTCCAAGTGTCTTGAAAGCGAAATCTGAGTTCCAAAGTCCCGAAGGTGAGTGGCGAGGCAAGCGAGCCCGAAGGCCGAGCTTTTCGTATGAATGAAAGGCCCAATACATCGCTTCTATGCGAGCCCGAGGGCCGAAGGCCCGAGAGCTAGCTCATGCGGACGCTCACTATACCCGAGTATTCATAATAATATTTCTGAATGTCACAAACGCTGAAGTTTTATACATAAAAAATGGTACCTACTTAATTCTCCGCGGAATGCCGTTGTGTCCAAATTTTATACCCACGTCTCTTGACGTTGGTGAACTATGCTAATTCAACGTAAGTATTAAACTCAACCTATCATACATATTTAGATGACCTCTGAATTCATACCAATTATATAGGAAGACGAAGATCAAGGTTGCTGGATTTCAATATTAACAGCGACGTTGTCAGCGACTGAGTTTCCAAAATAATTAGGTTTCTAATGTCTAACAGCTACTATCGGTTGAGATATCAAACATTTTTGGTTATTATAGATAGTCTTTTAGCCATCTAGCACTCATTTTCATCCCGTGGTTTTTCACGTTTTATCTATATTTTTTTATAATGTTTGAATGGAGTTCTTTTTATTTTCCAGTCAAGTGTATGTTTATCAATTTTCAAGTCTAAAGCTCATGGATTTGAGGAGTTCCCATACAAAGTTTTGCCCCATTTTTTACCCCCTTTGAACTAATTTTTATCATTTTTACAGCCTATGACCTGGCCAGGGATTTTCTCGACCGATTAAGTAAAAGTTGCATCAAAATCCTCTATTCACTAAGCTCTGCGTTTTGAAAATATACATTTTCAAAAACGCAGACACAAAAAAATTAAAACTACAAAAAGTGCATGCTGCTAGGTTTGAACTCGGGGACGCCGACTCCGTAAGCTATGGGTCAAGCCACTGGACTAACTATCAGTTGTAAGAACACGATGAATTTTCGAATATATTGACGACATGTTACCATGGTAATGATACTGTTATAACCCCGCTCTTGCAACATTATATAGTTTCTAGTCGCCTCAGAACCTAATTTCATCCCATATTTTTCACGTTTTATCTATACATTGCTAAAAGTTTGAATGGGGTCGTTTTTACTTTCCAGTCAAGTTTATGGTTACCAATTTTCAAGTCTGTAGCTCGTACATTCAAGGAGTTCCCATACAAAGTTCAACCCCATTTTCTACCCCCTTTGAACCCTAATCTTTAAGATTTTTATAGCTTAAAACCTATCCGGGGATTCTCTCGACAGATTAGTAAAGTTTGCATCAAAATCCGTTCAGCCGTTTTCACGTGATACTCTGACAAATAAACAGACAAACAGATAAACAGATAAACAGATAAACAGATAAACAGACAAAAATTCTAAAAACTGTTGGAACGTGTTCTGTTATCAATTCTAAGTATCCCCAGCCAATTTTTTTTCGTTTATCTTCCATGTACAGACTTTCGACCCTCTTCAGCTTTATTATATGTATAGATAGATAGATTATACAGTCCACATCGAACATCAACCTTCCATTAATAACACACTTCTATAACATACAACTGAATCTGCCTCTATATTTGCTGGTAAGTCGTGATAAAACGTTGCTTTTAGTCATTGTAATTTCTAGAATTATTGTACGGCCGGGTTACATGAAGCTAATTTCAAGATAGTACACCAAAGCAGTGTTCTTCAGTTAGCAAACTCGTACGTCTGGCTAAGTGTAAGCAGAACAATATTTTAGGATAATTAACTAGTGCGGGAGATGATACTGTGCAGTCAGTAGCATGGGGTATATTGTTGAGCTAGTTACTGGTCGACTTGCTCTTTTCTATCGTTGACCATATTCGTGTAGCCAGTGCTAGATTCGGTCTTTGTTTTAGGTAATCGAACGAGCGAGACCAGCGAATGAAGTCTGCTTCAACTTGGACCGAAAATCGTTTGTCTGTCCGGCGTCCAGTGTCCGGTATCTGTCCCGCTGTTCTCCTCTACAGGTCGCATTTCTCAACAGATTCTCGTGAAATTTTGTGAGCTCGTTCGTTAATTGGTACCCATATAAAAAAATAGTCGTGTAATTTTTACGAAATGAAAAAAAATGGAAAATAGACAGGCACGCGAGTTCTACAGCTCACAGAGCCACTATTACGTAATAGTTAAATATCTTCTACAAAAAAATCATATACAAAGACAATTTCACAATCCATTAATGGTCATTTACAAAATCGCCTCGCAAGAGAACACTGATCATAAAAATGCCCGCATGTTGCTGTAAGCACTTGATATTATAAACGTTCAACCACTTCAAGCTTTCAATATACAATTGAGTTTCAATATCCTATTAAGATGCTTCCCCCCCGCCCCCGCAAAATTCGGCAGACATTTTTGTACGCAAATACGACATAAGGCTACTCCAGTTATGTATGCTCTAAGGTGTACGCTCAACTATACGTCCTACGAACTCCACTGAAGTTGGCTAAGCACACACCCCTCTTGGGGGTGACACTCTGTCTGAACTTATGAAATGGATATGATACGAAACTCTTATCGATATCGGTTTTCTAAAAGGTATTTAATGGTGTTTACTTTTAGACACAGTTGCGTTAAGAACCACTTAGTCTAACATTCAAGCTAAAACAGCATTCAATATGATTCAGGTAATTTTGGCATCACTATTCCACTTTACTTCTCACTTCAAATACATGCATCAATAATGCCTGCTGAATATCATTATTGACAGATTGGATTGTCCGATGGTGGGACGTTGGAATGCCATGCATATGGCTACCAATCCTATCGTATTTTAATATTTATTTCGTTTTTATTATTATTTTTTGATTGTAATTTTTTTTTAATAATGTATAATTTGTAATTTTATTAATTTGTATTTATTTTCAATGTACCTAATGTTTGTAATGTTTTGTAACATTTTATGATATGGACTGAACGGTTCGAAATAAATGAATATTTCATTTAATTTAATAATAGATATAGATGCTATTTTAGGACTTTTTAGGAAAACGAGATAATAAGGTATTATGAACCTATTGTAATGTAAATTAGTTATCTTAACCTATGCAACCCAAATGTATTGACTAAAAAGCTTTCCACACGATATTAAAACAGTCTAATTCAGTAATAACATTACATTCCCGAACTCGATATAAGATAAGATTCCAATGTGTACAAATACCTACCTACTTACATTTCGTTTCGTGTCCATTTCAATCAATTAATGGCGCCCCCGCATCAATCAGTTTTCCCGATGGAAAAGATTTATCGGCACCAATGTGTTGTTGTTATTGTGTCCAAAATGAAGCCTCGACAAAGGAGTCTTGTCCTGACAGCCTATTAACATTTATTCAAGGAGAATAGCTTCGGTGACGTCAACGTGCTCGGAACTCCTAATTTCACGCTAATTAGGCTCCCGGGAGTTCAATCAACCGAAATTCGACGAACAATTCAATTTATAATTGATAGGGAGGAAACAACATTTTTTGTACTGGGTCTGGCAAGTGGCATGGGTGTGTAATGATCGGTATAACCAATTTTGATATATTTTCACTGGGTATAACAACATTTTATATAATTTCATAGAATATAATCATTCAGCCCTGCTAGCATAACTTGACTCTCTACTCTACTCGCGCGCGTGATAGACTATCTGTCACTTTTTGACAGCATTAATCAGAAAGTGACGGACAGTCTAAGATCTCGTGCGCGAGTAGAGTCGAGAGTCAAATTATGCTAGCAGGGCAAGGGCATATTAAACTTTTGATATAACTCATATAACAACAAAATTGATAATTTCATGTTGTATACTGTTCAATAAATTTATAAGTCATTAGATATAATGTTTACCAAATATAATAAATATGTGGTATAAGCATTAGTGGTATAATGTGTTGTAAGATACAAAAATATTACCGCTGCAAGGCTCAGGGCTCTTAAAAAAATTCGGCTCGCGCGCTGTAAGGTCGCTGTTTACCCTAACACTCCTCCTAGATTCGCTCGTCGTCGTACCTACACCGACCTGCCTTGTAGTAGAATAGGTAGGCAATCCGATATGGATAGAGGTGGATAGACTTAGAGCGTAATTTGCATACTATTTCAAATTTATTATACCAGCAGACCAGGAGCCGTAGCATGGTTGGCCTTATCACGCGACAAGTGACAAGATAAGAGCGTCGTCTCGTTCTATAGAACGGTGTCAGCCAGTGACGCACGCTCTATCCTATTTATCACCTATCGCGTGACAAGGCCAACCATGCTATGGGGCCAGCACGGTTAGCACAAGACGGCAGTGATATATTCTCGAGCTCTCTCGCACTATTTGTCTCTCTCTTATTAGACCACTTAGAAAGAGACGGATAATGCGAGAGAGCTCGAGAATATATCGCGGCGTTCTTGTGCCAACCGCGCAGTACTTCATTATACCCACTGAACGATATATCACATATACGTTAATAGGTACCATATTACTATTAGAATCATAGTTGTTATATTGCAAGTCACCCGATAATAGTTAGATCCTATCATAATATACCGAACGTTGATATAACAAAGGTGCATTATATCCCCTAACCGTTAGGTATATCGACTAAAAATATACCTATCAAGCGTTTTATATCTACCGTTACGCACCCGTCTGGCATACGTCGGATAGCGTTGAAATACGATCCGATAAAAACCTGAGAACTATGTGAAATGTAATTTAAAGTCATTAAAAAGAGTCAATCATAAAAAAATCTCAAATAAGCTCTTGTTTTTTCAAGAAAACGATCGGAGGACACTGATGGGACCGGGTCTATGAAGTACCTATTATTTGGCCCGCTCTCTTTCGCTGGTGCGTAGTCTAATTAAGTGAGAGCGCACCAATCGGAACGATTCAAATATAACGGTCGATGTAAAACGCTCTCCGCCGACGGGCAAAAACGAAACATAGGTACAGCCAATGATGTAAAATAAAAAAAGAGGTAGATATGTTGTTTATATGAAATTCCGTGTTTAAAAATGGCCACCAAATCTGACAGCTAACGTTTCCATTGACGATTCGAAACTGAGGCAAGTTGTGTGAAATGATACAGTTTTAGTGTGCCATTTTCGGAGCGCTTATAACCTATCTACCTCTTTTTATATTACATCATTGGGTAGGTACAACTATGAAAAAAAAAGCTTTCAAAACGTAACATTCTACTTCAGTAAGTCCTATTTGGGCTTACATTGTATTCATGCGATAGTAATAAATCACATTTAATTATCGTATAGGTACATTGATATTGCGTAGTATTATACCTAACGTGATAAGTTGGTATCCCTTCTCATCTACCCGTAATGTGCTTTCAGTTTTTCTTTTCAAATTAAACAAGCGTTTAATTAAAGTTTGAGAGTATGTATAGGACCTACATATCTAGTAATTACACGAAGTTCGAACAAAACAAAACAAACACTCACTGCTAAAACAGAAATAGGTTCGTATTTTTTGCCAATGGATGATACAATGATAATTTATAAACATTAGGTATGCGTAAACAAAACATTGTACTACAATCGTGACTATATCAAGTCATTGATAATACTGATAATCTCTCTGTCATATGAATACTCTCTTTTCATTTTGGACTTTATCTGCTGTAATACGGTCCAAAGTGCGATATTATGTTATTAAAATATTGAGATACCTACGTATTTTCCGAGTGTGACACAAAAATAGATATTGGTGATTATTTTTGGTAACTACTCCTCGCTGGGAACATGTTTATCGCGAAAGTAAAACATATTCAATGACCTTCTCCAGTGGACTTTAAACTGTGTTTATTTATAGGTTAAATGCATACGTAACCACACCCTTGCAAAATAAATCAGTTTAAAATAAAAGTGTCACAGGCGCAGCGCAGTGTTGGGAACACATCTTTATTTGCGCGAGACGCGAGCAACAAAACGATGCGTCCGCGCCCCGTCTCTTAGGCTGCGGTCTGGACCCCTGCGGGCAGCGGGGCGGCGAGCTGATGCCCATACATTGAAGTCGGTTGAATGTATGAACGCCCGCTCACCGCCCCGCTGCCGCTGGGTGCCCATACGAAACATTGAGTCGCTTGAATTTAATATGAACGCCCGCTCACCGCGCCGCTGCAAGCTGGGTGCCCATACGAGACATTGAAGTCACTTGTATGTATGAACGCCCGTTCACCACCCCGCTGCCGCTGGGTGCCCATACGAAACATTGAGTCGATTGGATGTATGAACGCCCGCTAACCGCGCCGCTGCAAGCTGGGTGCCCATACGGACATTGAAGTCTCTTGTATGTATGAACGCCCGCTCACCGCCCCGCTGCCCGCTGGGTGCCCATACGAAACATTGAAGTCTCTTGAATGCATGAATGCCCGCTCACCGCCCCGCTGCCCGCTGGGTGTCAATACGAGACATTGAAGTCGCTTGAATGTATGAACGCCCGCTCACCGCCTCGCTACCGCTGGTTGCCCATAGGAAACATTGAGTCGCTTGAATTTATGAACGCCCGCTCACCGCGCCGCTGCCCGCTGGGTGCCCATACGAGACATTGAGTCGCTTGAAGTTATGAACGCCCGCCCGCTCACCGCGCCGCTGCGCGCTGGGTGCCCATACGAGGCATTGAGTCGCTTGAATGTATCAACGCCCGCTCACCGCCCCGCTGCCCGCTGGGTGCCCATACGAGACGTTGAAGTCGCTTGAATGTATGAACGCCCGCTCACCGCTCCGCTGCCCGCTGGGTGCCCATACATGACATTGAAGTCGCTTGAATGTATGGACGCCCGCTCACCGCCCCGCTGCCTGCTGGCGTCCAAACCGCGGCCTAAAGAATATGGTTTATGGTGCATGGTTGGCTTTGCACAGCCACATTTCTAGAAGTTCGATTAAAGGGACGCCACATCTGCGTCGCGCCCTCATCTTCCATGTCTCTTCAGTTTGTCTTAGCTCTAACAAAATTGTTGTAATGCTAGAGATAGATAACGGACATAAGTTAATTTATTTTTTATCACGCAGTATCGCTGCTAACGAAATTTCTAAATGTTTAGTTAAAGGAAAAATCGAAAAATTTAATGCCTCCCTAAGGCGTTGTAAGAAGGAACTGATTGAAAGATTTAGTGGACGAGACAGATTGTTCCGATAGCTCAGTTGGTTAGTAGCGACGGGCCATGTATGCCTGCGGTCGCCGGTTCGAATCCGGCTCGAAGCATTAGATTTTTCAATTTTGAATCAGGCAACATAGTTCAAGAAGGTCGTGTTCTTGTGTTAGCGAGATCATCGAGAAAATATAATACCTATCATATACTTTATTTATGGTGAGATATTGCATTAATAAATATTTTTGTCGTTGCTAACATTTACATTGTATCAAGTATTATACCTACCCTATATTCCACTCCTTATGTAAGCTGAATCAAAGTTTCCATCAGTCTAAGGCCGTATGAATTAATAAACACTAATGATTACTCTTAATAGTTTATGAAGTCGATTGCATGAGTTCCACTGATTGCCATTTGTTGCTTCCATTGATGGGGATGACGCGCCGCGCCGGCGCGGCGCCATCAGTAAATAAATAGGCCGACTGTATACACAATATCAACTAAAATATTCAGGGCTTTATGTAACTAAACATTTTGTATAATGTGCTATGTTTTAAATAAAAACTTTAAAAGTGGAAAAACAAACAAAAAAAAATTGAAAAAAATTGACGTAATGAGATAACAACTTGTTGTAAATAATATTATAAATAAAGGCATTAATAAATACATAATTGTTTTTAATTCACACACTTCAGTATCTACTCCAATAATTAATGACCAGCTCCTGTATATTTTCTAAGATAAACCCGTTTTATAAATATGAGATTATATAATTATCCTATTTTGTGTAAACATCATATAAATAAAAAAGTAAACTTCTTACAATTTGCCCCTTATAAGGGCTAACAGGCTCGGGGTAACTTGAAACAATGAAAATTCTAGTCAAATACAGAAGAATATTTTATTGCAAAACATGGTCAAACTTTCTATTCTCAAGGAAGAATATAAATATATAACCAAGCTGAATGAATACCACCGTAATGATAGGCTAAGGAGTTTATCTAATGCACACAGATTTTTATTACCGACAATGAAAAACGTTTACGGCATGAGAACCAATCATTATATGCTTCCAAAAATAATAAATAGTCTCCCAAAACACATACAGGATTTATACCTATCCAACCCTACATCAGCTAAAGATGTAAACAAGCATTATATGTCAAGTAACAACTATGATTACGCCTTGTAAGTTATATTTATATGTAACATAATGATAGTTTTGTTATTGTTCACCAGTGATACAGTAAACGGAATGCAAGTACACAATGTTTATGGAAACCGTCACGATCCACACACATTATTTTTACTAAACCACATAGGTTAATATAAATAGATTACATATGTGATTAAGTCTCGTTTAGTTAAAAAATATTTGAATGTAAACTACATACCTAGTAAATAGTTAGTCCGAACTCTAGCTGTAAATAAGCCATTAATGGCTTTAGCAAGTAAAATTAACGCAAGAAACTCTGCGAAATAGAATTATTTGGAAATTTAAATAAAAAAAATATTATTAATCAGTCGTTATATATATGTAAATTGTCATACAGACAATATTTAGTACAGACATACACAGAACCTCAATTGCGGCAATTTCACACACATCCTGACTTTTTGATGACCTGTTTGATAACCTGTATCAGTACCTTGTTACAACTCGCCCCCAAAATCTTCTACTACGTGCCCCATTCGCTCACAGTACCTACATCTGGCGCCGACTCTACAGTATCAATTCATGAAATAAAATTATTTTATTTGCTTTAAACATGGTATACGTACAAGAGGTCCTATATTATAATTTAGTTGCGAATACATGTTTAACCATATGTGGCATGCAAAATTTTTAGAACAGATTATAAACGTATAAATTCCTTATATTTATTTGGGAATTTTATTAATTAGGAAATAAATGTCAATAATAAAGAAAATAAAAGTCAAAAGACTACATCAATACCTACTAATTGGGTAGTTTCCTAATGTTAAAATTGATAACGTAGTGCTGCTAAATGCATAGTACCTAAACCATCAAATAATTGTAAGAAAGTATAAATTACGAAACATGACTAAAATCATAAAAAGTTAAGGACCTTGATAGTTTTGAAAAAATATGATTTTTTTATATTGTCCAAAAGTCAATTTAAAGCAACCAATAGAATCCTTACGCTTTTATAGAAACAAAATGGTATGACAACATGGACCTAAACACAGTATTTCGCGACCGAAACAGCAATTTACTTGATTTTTCCATACAACGATTAGTGCAAATAATTAACTATGACGTCATACTCATACTACAATGTCAATTAGTATGAAACGTTTCGGCTGCCGCCAGCGAGGTCCGTCTTTAACTATTTGTTTTGGGTATTTATGTTCTTTGTAGTGGGGATCCTTAGCGACATAAAATGGCCAAACCTTACTTTTTTTGATAAAAGTATGAAACTTGGCACAGTTATTCCTTGTGCCAAAATAAGCCGATTAAGATCGGTAGCCCTCGGGAGCCCCCCCTCTGGGGCCGGGGAGGGGGGGTTAAAGTCCCGCTCCGCCCGGCTTCATTATAAAAATTCTAACCGTCCATGGCTAGCTAATATGTCGTGTTTGGTATCAATTTCGGATAAATCAATAACGTAGAATTCATTTCTGGTATAAAAAATGTTGTTTGTTTTGAAATTAAAAAAGAAAACATAAAAATACAGATTTTCAACTCCATTTTTTTTATTTTGAGCATTCGTAAATATTAAACGGCCAGCTATTTCTGTATACAAAAAATATATTTATAAAGCCAATTTATTGAAGATTTGAAAATATATAACTTTTAACTACCTTTGCTAACAATAAATAGTGTAAAAAAAAGATTAAGTACCGCGCGGTAGAAAATACCGCTCCGCCCGGCTTCATCCTAAAAATTTCTAACCGTCTATGGCTAGCTAATAGGTCATGCTTGGTATCAATTACGGATGAATCAATAACATGGCATTTATTTTTAGGATAAAAAAATGATATTTGTTAAGCAATTAAAAAATAATATATAAAAATTGTATTTTACAACTCCAATTTTTTATTTTGAGCCTTCGTAAATATTAAACAAACAGCTATTTCTGTATACAAAAAATTTACAAATAAAGCCAATTTATTGAAAATTTGAAAAAATATAACTTTTTAATACCATTGCTAATAATAAGTAATGTAAAAAATAATTTTATAGCGCGCTTTTGAAAATACCGCTCCGCCAGACTTCATTTAAAAATTCTAACTGTCCATGTTTAGCTAATAGGTGGTATTTAGTATCAATTTCGGATAAATCAATAACGTTAAAATCATTTCTGGTATAAAAAATGTAATTTAACAAGCCACAAAAAATATTTTTGTAGAACATATTTTTATTATGAGCCTTCGTAAATGTTAAACGACTAGTTAGTTCCGTATGTAAAAAATACTTAAACAAAGCCAGTTTAATGTAGATTTGAACAATATAACTTTTTGCTACCTTTGCTAATAATAAATAGTGTATTTTTTTTAAGTCGCGTGCCGGTTCTCAATTTTTACCGCCGGTTCAACCTAAGTGCACATTCTGGAGACCGACTGTGCTATATTCGTTCTTGTGATCATAAAAATGATGAAAGATTAACAAATATTTGTAATACAATTTTAATTTGCACAGTAGTGGCGTGCCCTTAGAGAAGGGACCTTAGAAGTGTCGCGAGGCCTCATGTTTGTATTAGGTGAGAGCGTCACTGTTAACGCCAATGTCACTAAGATCCGTTTTTCAAAGTCATATTGTACGTGTATAAGCAGAAAAGGCACAATATTACGTATAATTAACTACACGTCTCGAGAGTCAACGCAGTTTCCTCCACTGAGACGTAACTGGGTGCATTTCAAATCCCTCTTCATAATTTTTGCATCACGTTTCGCAACCAGCTTTGCATCTACACTACATCTTGTTTATTTTAAGCAGATGCTGGCCCCAGCAGTGTTGTTAGACCAGTGTGGAATCCATTGGCCAGCACCTTGCTTCCATGTCCAAGCAGAGGGACTGGGTTAGCTTTGATGACGATCTAACACATAGCCAAAAACGTACCTACCCCTTGGTAAACTGTCCGTTATGTGTGCTGGTATAGGGCAGTTTCTGTCTGAGGCATGTCCTCCAATTGCCGGTTCTTTCTAGTAAACAAATATTTTGGAAGCTGAAGGTCCTGGGATCGAATCCCGGTAAGGGCAAATATTTGTGTGATGAGCATGAATATTTGTTTCCGAGTCTTCTTGGATGTGTTTTATGTATTTAAGTATTTATATCTATTATATATATCGTCGCCTAGTACCTATAACACAAGCCTAATTGAACTTACTATAGGGCTAATTCGATTTGTGTAAGAATGTCCCCTAATATTTATTATTATTGCTATATTTTTAGTACTTAAATCTGAACATTTAGATATAACTTGTACCACAGAAATAAGTAATAGTACTACGTCTTGTACTAGAGGTTGATGAAAATAAAGCGATGCGAAGAGTACGATAACCCGATAAACAACCAGCAATTAGAGGAAACTGCTCTATACCAGCACACATAACGGGCAGTTTACCAAGGCGTAGGTACCTACATGTTTCGGACTAGGCGTTTGTTCGTCATCAAAACTTACCCAGTCCCTCTGCTTAGACATGGAAGCAAAATGCTGGCCAATGGATTCCACACTGGTCTGACAACCCTGGTGTGGTCAGCATCTGTTTAAACTAAACAAGATGTAAATGCAAAGCTGGTTGCAAAACACAATGCAACTGAAGAGGGATTTGGAATGTACCCAGTTATGTCTCAGTGGAGGAAACTGCGTTGACTCTCGAGACGTGTAGTAAATTATACGTAATAATGTGCCTTTTCCGCTTACACTCGTACAATATGACTTTGAAAAAGGGATCTTAGTGACATTGGCGTTAATAGTGACGCTCTCACCTAATACAAACATGAGGCCTCGCGACACTTCTAAGGTCCCTTCTCTAAGGGAACGCCACTACTGTGCAAATTAAAATTGTGTTACAAATATTTGTTAATCTTTCATCATTTTTATGATCACTGGCTTTGTTTAAGTATTTTTTGCATACGCAATTAACTAGTCGTTTAACATTTACGAAGGCTCATAATAAAAATATGTTCTAGTAAAATATTTTTATTGCTTGTTAAATTACATTTATATACCAGAAATGATTTTGACGTTATTGATTTATCCGAAATGGATACTAAATACCACCTATTAGCTAAACATGGACAGTTAGAATTTTTAAATGAAGTCGGGCGGAGCGGTGTTTTCTAAAGGGCGCTACAAAAAAATATTTTTACAATACTTATTGTTAGCAATGGTATTAAAAAGTTATATTTTTTCAAATCTTCAATAAATTGTCTTTATTTGTATATTTTTTGTATACCGAAATAGCTGTTCGTTTAATATTTACGAAGGCTCAAAATAAAAAATTGGAGTTGTATAATTCAATTTATATATATATTATTTTTTAATTGCTAAACAAATTACATTTTTTTATCCTAAAAATAAATTTTACGTTATTGATTTATCCGAAATTGATACCAAACACGACCTATTAGCTAGCCATGGACGGTTAGAATTTTTAGGATGAAGCCGGGCGGAGCGGTATTTTCTACCGCTCGCCACTTAATTTTTTTTTTACACTATTTATTGTTAGCAAAGGTAGTTAAAAGTTATATATTTTCAAATCTACAATAAATTGGCTTTATAAAAATATTTTTTGTATACAGAAATAGCTGGCCGTTTAATATTTACGAATGCTCAAAATAAAAAAAATGGAGTTGAAAATCTTTATTTTTATGTTTTCTTTTTTAATTTCAAGACAAATAACATTTTTTATACCAGAAATGAATTCTACGTTATTGATTTATCCGAAATTGATACCAAACACGACATATTAGCTAGCCATGGACGGTTAGAATTTTTATAATGAAGCCGGGCGGAGCGGGACTTTAACCCCCCCTCCCCGGCCCCAGAGGGGGGGCTCCCGAGGGCTACCGATCTTAATCGGCTTATTTTGGCACAAGGAATAACTGTGCCAAGTTTCATACTTTTATCAAAAAAAGTAAGGTTTTTCACCAAACGCCCACACTATTGTAGTTGCTCCCATACAAACATTTGTTCCTCTCCACAAACTGGTTCGAATGGCCTAGTAATAATTTGGAACGCTATAAACATCGACGTCACCTGCATTCTGGTATGTTCCATCGAGTCAAAAAGTTATCATTATGAGCCACACATTGTGCCAGTAATGGCCGCCATCCACAAGTTGCGGACGAGTTCTTTCGGAATTCATTTTGTATAGTATCGGCATAGTAGAAAGAGCGGCCCAATCCGCGATATAATTGTCTATCGTACTTGCCTGTCTCAGTGTTGTCACTTTTAGCTAAATTTTAATTCAGTGCCTAAACTTAAAAGGGCCGGGAAGTTTTATTTTTTACTTGTGTTGTCTGGGTTCAGACAGGATTTGTGAGGTCAGTTTTACCTAAACGATGATGAAACCTTTCACAATGAAAGAAAGAGCGATAGGCGATACCTATGTGGTTGCGGGGCCAGCGGGAGCATCAGTTGAATTATCACCCAACACACAACAATAGGTTGTCCTGCGATTATAAAACATTTTTCATTCATTTAGCGGTGCCGAAAAGCCGTGATGCGCGAACCTTGTGCGGTGTTAGCCCCGACTAGCGCACTGAGAAACGGGTCGAGATTTTGTTTGAGTGTGCGTGCGGCGCCGCGTAGATACTCTGGCGCACACATACAAGCCGCGTGCGGTGCGTTTGTATGAAGATAACGTACTTTCCACTCTTTCTACTGTGGTATCGGCGCACCCCGAGCGTTTAAGTGGCCGCGTCCGTGCCACACAAGCTGCGCTCGCCACCTGTAAGCGTTTATTATAGTGGCCGTAATGCGCGGCCGCTCTCTAAGCGCGTTAAATCGTAGACGTATGAATGAGTAAAGACAAAGACGGAGACAACAGCATCAAGTAGCACTAGGGAATGCAATCTCGCGAGATTTCAGACCAAGCCGAGATCTCGCCAAACCACGAAACCAGTCTTGCGAGACTTTCTAATATTTGTTTTTTCATGATATCCGTTTGATTTCAAAATACAACACAAATACTATTAACAGTGAATGCGTACGAAGCAGCTAACGAAATTCCAAATGTCGATCAAAGAGGAAAAATTAAAAATTATTCGCCACGAGCGGGATTTACACCCGCGATGGACGTATTGCAGAGGTCGCGGGTTCAAATCAAGCTCGTGGCGAATAATTTTTAAATTTTCCTCTGATCGAAATTTACAAACAGGTACTATTTTTTGAAATTTATTTATTTAAACATGGTCTAGCATGGTTGCCATTTTATCATTTATAGTTGTGGATAAGACATCCGTCACTCTCACACTAGCATACTCGTCAGAACGTGACGGATGTATTATCGACAGCGATAGGTAAGTGATAGAATGTCAACCATGCTAACGCCCGTTGGTTTTAATATAATTAAAAATAATGATTTTTTCATCGAATAATAGTAGGTTTTAGTTTTGTCAGTTAGGTGAAGCTTTTGTCATGCTATGGAAAGTTCAATCTCGCAATCTAGTGAAATCTCGTACGAGACTCAGCCCTTTCGAGATTGCATTCCCTAAGCAGCACCGATAGGAGCCCAGCACTTAAAATAATTAATGCTGATGATGGAGTAGTGAACATTATTATATAGTAAAACATCAAGATGTCGGCGCAGGGACTGCTTAAGCATAACCGAAAAATACCGTGACCTTTATTTAACGGTATGACGTCATATCGGTTTTCTCTGAACCATTTCAGTAGCCGAACTTTTATATTTCGCTACAGAAAAATACAACAGTTAGGTACCGTTATTTTTTCCGGTACCGTGTCCGCCTTCATAAAGGAAACCGATATTTCAACTTTGGCGTGGCGAGCGTGGAAAAATTTTCGGTATCAAAGTAATACCGGTTTTGTACCTGTATTATAAGATTCAGTAACCTTGAAAAAAAAATAACCTACCGGTATTTCTACACAGTTTCGGTATCGTTGTGTTGGCGAGGCGCGGCTAACCTGTATAATATAACGGTACCATAATGGAATACCGGTTTCACATCGGTATAACCGTAACCGAAATCAGTCCCTGTGTCGGCGGTAAATAGACCCCTGTTTTGACTCAACCACTTGTTTTGGTACAATTACATTAATCGTCTGTAAAAAAATATACTCGGAATGTAATCCGGTTGTTTGGCAACAGGCATAAATTTTGACGGCCAGTAATTATATTGAATACTTTGTAGAAACTTCAAACCGAATTGGAAAATTTAACTCATTATGCCTCGGCGAGGGCGATTCACCCGAGCTTTCTTCATTTCACGTTATAAAAGTTATCATGATATAACTTTTTCATGTAATCAATGCTGAAATGCTCCAGGCTGTTTACAATCCCTTGCATAAATATAAAGATATGGTAATGCCGGCATAATAGGATAAGATATTATGCTAATGGGGTAAAAGGGCACTCGCTGAATTCACTGTACTTTTGAGCAGAAATACAAAATCGTACATTATTATTTATTGACGCTTGTAGATTACGTTGTGAAACTCCTAAGCAAATATTCTTAATATAAAAGCAGTGTTATGCTTAAATTAACATAGGCTTTAGGCAATTAATTACTTTTCCACACTAATAGAGCATGGGTTGATGTGACTAATATTACTGATTAGATTACTAATATCATTTATTAGGATAGGTATACTCATACTCATTATATAGATATATTATCGAGTCTAGTGATATGTAAGAAAACTGCATTGAAATAATATTAAACTATATTTGTTATGGCGCTATCGATTGCCGATCACTATGTTAACTGTAAATTGTCTATTTTTGTTGGAGTACATTTAAAAACATTGTGCAATTAAAAATACTTAAACAATAGGTAACTTATTAAATAAAAATTACTAACTAAACTAATTATTATTAAAAACGAAATTAAATATCTAAATAAAAAAAAACATATAAGCATACAGTATTGGGTTGGTTGAAATTCTCAGCAGATTTGCAGCATTTTATTAAATAATCGGTATTCATGTGAGTATCGGGATTTTCTCGAACATGTTAACTAAATAAATACCGACAACAAACGCACCGAGGTTGTATCAAAATGTTTTTTAATATACACAATTTTCTAATTATGATTGTCACTGGCACAAAGGACCGTGACTTTATGAACGTTAAATTTACGGAAAATATTAATATATATATAATGGAACGGATCACTCGCGTCTTTAAGGTCGAATAAGTGGTGAACGGTGTTGGTCACACATATTGTATTTGTTTATAGAATTAGAATAGCCATTTATTGATTATTAAGACATTGTTACATAAGAATTTAGATTTTAATTTCCTACGATATTATGTTTACTAATTTAAAATTAATTAATATTTATAAAGCCTTATAATTTTATTTATTTATAAGGCTATTAATATTAAGATTCCCTTGTAGTGGCTGTTTGTTTACCTAAATAAAGTAAAAAAAAACCGGCCAAGTGCGTGTCGGACCACGCAAAACGAAGGGTTCCGTGCCTATTAAAAAGGTCGTATCGTCACAGAAATTTTACGGCACTTACGTCCTTTTCTTTGAGGAAGGCAGTTTTTCAGCAATATCTCGAAAACCTCTGAACCGATCTTGTTCAAAACAATTTTCGGTGAATGAAATTAATAAGCCCCATGTCCATGAATTTTACCATATTTTTAAAATACACCGTTCAAAAATTAGAGGGGGGGGGACAGAATTTTAGTGACTTTCGGGGCGATTATCTCCGACCCTATTCACTTAATCAAAAAAAATGCTAAGAAACCTTATATTTATTTTGAAAGGCCTATCGATTGATGTGCCACACGGGGGGTCACAATGAAAAAAAAATTTTGACTTTTAGTTTTATGCATGGAGTGCACCCCTAAAAATTTTTTTTTTTGTCATTTTAATTACAAAACTAAGTAGCGGCTAACAAAATACACCTATCCTCAAAATTGTATTCAAATACACCTTATAGTTTTCGAGTAAAATGCCTGTGACATACGGACAGACGGACAGACGGACAGACGGACAGACGGACAGACGGACATGACGAAACTATAAGGGTTCCGTTTTTGCCATTTTGGCTACGGAACCCTACAAACAATTGACACATAATAGTGTATGTAATATTATATTATAACCTGACTTTGAAACTCACGGGAGTTTTCTGTCTAAAATTTATGGAAAACGTTTGAGGTTACTGACGTTTTTTCATTACGGCATCATATTTCCAAACAGGACTCCGTATCACTTCCACCCTTAACCTCGTGTCAAGAATAATATCACATTATCCTCGCATCAAATTGTCTCCCTTTCGAACATTGCAGCATATCTTAAGGAACCTTATTTTAATCGCAAGATTCAGCTCCATTAAGGCAACAGGCTTAACGTAATCTGCTAATAAGGGGACTAAGCGTTCAGGGGCGACCGGGAAAGATTCATTTAATGAAGATTATAAACTTCGACGTTCCTAGGTTAATTTCTGTCACAGATTCTGTTTTACGCTGATAGTAAAGTGTGCTTAATGGATCGTGTAAACAAGTAGAAAGTTTCTTAAACCACTCAAATTTAATGAATATTTATTACGGTTGTTTCAGAAGCTTGATAAAAACACGAACTATATTACATAACCATACTTAATGTAGTTTTCTAAAAACATCTTATCTGACTGAAACCTAAATATAATAATAAGGATAATTAATAATTATTATAAACCAAACAAATCTATTTATGAAGAGAATATACGATTAGATTATGATGAATAACTATATGTTCAAATAGTTTAGTAAATTACTGCTTTTAGGTTACTTCAACTATCCGACTCATTTTTTTGGGTTAGATTTAGTGCAGAGTGCTCACGGCGCTGAATTTCAGTCCACCCCCAATATAATGTACCTACATGTATATTTTGTACATGCATGAAAAAAAACAATGATAAGTTGCGATAGGTAATTTTGTATTTTTAAATACCTACTCTGATTCCAGTCTAACAGTATTTGATTGCATGTAGTAGGTACTTGGTTCTCGCTTCCACGCGCGCCAAACATGGCACTTCACTTCGTAGTACCTACCTACCACGAAGTGAAGTGCCCAAATATTCGTGTTGCATCGTTTTCCTTCCTACGGCAAATGAAAGAGACGCATCCATGCAACGCGAAAACTCAACGCCAAGTGAAGTGCCAGCATTACATGTCAGAATAAGCGCGCGCGACAGAAACCAAACCGATTACAATTCTATACGTTGAGTCAAGTAGAGTAAGTACGTGTTCAAACGTATTCACTGATTTGTCCTTATGTAGTGTGAGGGATGAACTATAGATGTGTTTGTGAACCTTTGTAATGAGGTAACTTGTATACAGAAGCTAATTATGCTGCTTACTCATAATTTTCTGCATATTCATAATGAGATGTTTGTAAGTTTAACGTTTTCACTTTAAATTTCGATCACAGAGGAAAATTGAAAAATTATTCGCCACGAGCGGGATTTTTTTTCAATTTGCTTCTTTGATCGAAATTTAGAATTTCGTTAGCGGACGTTTCTGCTTAGTAAACATTTACGGTTTTCACTTTAAATTGTAAGTTGTACTTTTTTCTCACATTTTTTTCCTGCTCAGAATCATGAGCACTCTTGATCCTGGCCCCGTAGCATGGTTCGCCTTGTCACGCGATAGGTGATAGGATAGAGCGTGCGTCACTGGCTGACACCGTTCGATAGAACGAGACGACGCTCTTATCTTGTCACTTGTCGCGTGATATGGCCAACCATGCTACGGCTCCTGATAAAGAAAAAAATGTCCCCAATGTTTTATACAAGTTTGTGAATTTTTAAATACATTTTGTATATACCGACAAATAGTGAAAACCTAAAAAAATGTATGGAAAATTTGGGATAATTGTATTTTATATAAGAATCAATATTACGTATATGATTCTACGCAGAAAAAAACAAAAATATCCATATTCTGAGAAAAAAAATAACAGGTAAAATTTTGAGTGAAAACGCCCGAATATTTTATGTTACGGAATGAGATTCTCCAATAGGTATATAAGGCATATTTGCTTAATCAAATCAGATTTCATAAATGGGATATACGAGTATTTCTTCTGGAGTTCGGTTGCGAATTCTAAGAATTTCCAAACGAATTATTGAAATCTTATACAAAGTAAAAGGTGATATATAAGGGCTCGTTTCAGTTAGATCGTCATGCGAATTCGACAGTCGATACAGTCGTCGTTCCCTGCTTTTCTTATGGCTTTTCTTACCTACGTTGAATTTAATATCAGCCATATCCGGGCTCACGCCCGTAACTAGCTAGGATCGCCATCACCGGTCACGGCGTGGATAGCTATATATATAAATATAAATATATGAATATAACATATGAATTTAATAAACTATATCGAAAATAAACAAGCCATATATGTAGCTCCAAAAAACATGGGTAGGTACTACCAATTATGGATCTCCATTTGTGCATTTGTAGTTTTGATAGATCCATTTGTAAAAACGTGAGCACTGATTATTAATAATTTTATGTGTTAAATCCAGTATGATACTAACGAAGTCCTGCGAGTTGCATGACATTTTTGATTTCAATATGTTTTGCGCGCTCGTTATGTGATGTTAGCTCGGCGTGCGTATTAGCGAGCGCAAGAAACACGCAGAAATTAATTTGGGATGCGAATCATAGGTGTCAGATTGGCCCTCTGTATCCGCTCCGCAATCAGATCACGTCGGCAAACGGTCGCGGCGTTGGGAAATTGTGCGTACACCTAGATACACCCATGAATACTTGCATTACTGGCCTTAGTTGCTGAAATGTGGCCTTATTGTGTGCGCCAGGCTCAAAGAGCGATAATGAAACGCCGTGGGCGGTCAATTTGAACGCTTTATTCGGTATTTGCTGTAGTCATGTTCGTGTACCTACCGTGTATCAGTTAGGTTGTTCTCGAACATGAAAGTTATCAAATTGGGATTTTGGGAGGATAAGATTTTTAACAGTAATGTTATTGTGGAATCAGTACATTTATGTTCTTAGTTATGAATATTTATGATATATTAATACTAATAAAATTATGTTGTATGTCCGTTATGAAGGAACCTGTTATGAGAAACAAAATTATGAGTTCAAGCCTGTTCTTACTAATAAATAAATAAATATCGTGGGACAATTCACACCAATTGATCTAGTCCCAAACTAGGCAAAGCCTGTAATGAAATTACGGTTTTTTTTTTTTTGAAAACTGTGCTATATGAGTTCCTTTGATAGAAAGTTCTAGTTTAGGAACAAAAAAGGTATGACGAAAAAAATGATGAAGAAAGTGATGATTATGAATATAAATCGTGAGTATAATAAAAAAACCGGGCAAGTGCGAGTTCAACTCGCGTGGTTCCGTAAAATTTATATTCTCTAAGCATTAGGCGCTCCATACAAAATACACAAAAATATTGAGAATTTTAAGGTTACTTTGAATACTCAAACTTCTTATGGGGTTTTCTTTAGGCAAGGAACTATTTTCCATATTTTTTCAGAATTTTAAGCCTAGTATTTTCGGAGATAAGGAGGGAGGGGGGGATGGTCAATTTTCGTCTTATTTCCTAAATTACTTTAAATCTATTTTTGCTAAAATTATTTAAAAAATATAACTGAGATGCTTACAACAACCCCTTTCATTTGATATGTCACACAATACTGTTTGCGAAACTTTATTTTTTATTTTTCAGTTTACCCCTCAAAAGTGGCCCCCTTGTTCAGAATTCATTAATTTACTTTACGCGTCCATCTTTGGGTCACCAACTTACATATGTGTACCAAATTTTAACTCAATCGGTCCAGTAGTTTCGGAGCAAATCGGCTGTGACAGACGGACAGACAGACAACCGAGTGATCCTATAAGGGTTCCGTTTTTTCCTTTTTAGGTACCGGAACCCTAAAAATAAGGCAAAGAATGTTATGTGAGCCAATATGGACCCAGCACGTCGATATGTAGCAGCGCTACTTATATTATACTTCGTTTACTTAGTGATCTTTACTTCGAATGCTATGCGTCATTAAGTATCGTTTATGACAACGTCAGCTTTATGCAAAGTAACAACCCTTCCGAGGGTTACGACGATGAGTGATGATTTATATTCACTCTTATCAATATTGATGGAAGGTTTGCTTTGCCTTGGCAGGGTGTATTCAAAAATGTTATTAGGGGACGTCCTTTTTCCAATACGGTTTAGTGAAAAAGGTAAGGCAGGAGTAATGAGGCAGAACTCAGACACTTCTGTTAATGATAGGGCCGAGTTCAGCAAGAATCCAAACTGAAGCTCAAAATGATGGTGACTCAAGGTTTATTTAAGCAAGGGTCGAGTATACATTAGTCAACAATATTTACAGGTACGTTCTCAATGCCGGTTTATATATACGTTGAACATAAAAATCCCTTGATCCTGGAACTGTTTACTTACTCAATTTTAGGTAAATGCAATTTATTTTTTGCTGTCGTCGGCTCCATATTTTTTTCTGGTTACGGTGTTTGAAAGAAATTTCAAGGATTCGATTTTTATTTAATGCCTCGAAACAGTTTAACTGTCTACAGAAATACTTTTTATTATGATTTCAGATTTCATTGCATTCGACTATATAATTATACAGAATGGAAAAGCAAACTTTCGTACAAATTCTTATTGAGTGGTGTTAAACAGAAACCTTATGACATCCTTGATACTTATTATTTCTCAATTTATAATACCAATGTTTACGCGACGCAACCGCAACATTTGGTGGGCGATTGTTGGTGCACGCGTCTCCGCGCGCGAGGCGATGTAACAAAGACAGACGGGCAACTACGGAACCCTACAACCTACACTACGCATGGCCCGACGCGCACTTGACCGGTTTTTAGGGTTCCGATACCTCAAAAGGAAAAAACGGAACCCTTATAGGATCACTCGGTTGTCTGTCTGTCCGTCTGTCACAGCCGATTTGCTCCGAAACTACTGGACCGATTGAGTTGAAATTTGGTAAACATATGTAAATTGGTGACCCAAAGATGGACGCGTAAAGTAAATTAATGAATTCTGAACAAGTTTGGAAGGTAAACTGGAAAATTAGAAAAAAAAAAGTTTCGCAAACTGTATTGTGTGACATATCAAATGAAAGGGGTTGTTGTAAGCATGTCAGATATATATTTTTTATAATTTTAGCAAAAACAGATTTGAAGTAATTTAGGAAAAAAGACGAAAACTGACCATTCCCCCCCTCTTATCTCCGAAACTACTAGGACTAAAATTCTGAAAAAAATTATGGAAAATAGTTCCTTGCCTAAAGATTACAGGAAAACCTATAAGAAGTTTGAGTATTCAAAAACACTTATGAAATTTAGATTATATACGGAACCCTCACCACGCGAGTTGAACTCACACTTGTCCGTTTTTTTTTAAGTTTTCCTCGCTGCCCTACTTCAGATTGTATATCCTGTATAAATAAACGCAGATACGGAAAAAACATCAAACAAATAAATAGGTAGTTAATTGGTTTCCGGGTATAAAAAGCGTTGATTTTCCTCGTTATTATAAATCTCACTCCTATCAAAATAAAAAATTGCCTTACGAATAAATAAATAATAACTTAGATAGCTGGTTCCTCCGTTCGTATGTTACGATATAAGTACTTATTTTAGGATGTTTTCTCAAGATTGGCTTGATACCGCGCATGGCACGGCGTAGTTACAGAGGTATGTCGAAAGATGACCTGTATTTATTATTCTTAAATAATTCCCCAGAATTTCTGAATCCGAAGCTTGGATCATGACGCACGTCAAATGAGATTTCAACGGTGTCTTCTAAAAGTATTGAAGTACGAGTACCTTAAATTGAGGCAGGTAGGTACAGATAGCTGTTGAGTAATCATTCAACTGATTTAGTTTCCGTTATTCATACTTCGGGAGGAGAAACTATGATTAAAAAGTTAATTGTTCTTGTATATTGGTGAGAAATGTTCACAAATACAAACAGTAAAAGAACATTTCAGTTCTGTCAAATATTTGAATGTTCTGCCATCGAGCTTACAGAAACCAATGTAATTGTAATTTATATATGTAGAACTCCTAAATACAAGGCTTCAGACGTGGCAAGTTAGATAGTAGGTATTCTAAGAAATTTTAGCGGTACTAAGAAAAAAATCGTAATATGCGGTGATTTTAACATCGACATTCTGAAGCACGCAAAACGCTACTGATTTCATACATTTGCTAAGCGGATTTAATTTTAGTTAACCTTGCATTGACAACGTAATACATGACGTTCGTAGAGGCAAGACAGAGGTAGTAGAACTTGCCCTATCAGATGACGGAAATCCATTGCCAGTGCAAGTCAGCTATGATAATATAAATACCGAATTAGTGGACACGGTAAGCTTTTTGGTCTTTAATCTTGACAAAAACTTAAATTGGAAAGCCCCATGTTTGTGTAACATTATTGAGGGACAGGACCCGTGTTGATGTAACATTATTTACTCGTAATTCCACCAGAAATCCATGGTTAAAATCTGTCGGTATACTCCTGCACACCATGTATAATCGGCGTTTATTCATAATGCAGTTAAAAAAAAACACTTCCTCATTGGTTTATTTGAAATTCGTACAGGATTAGCCTGTGCCAGAACCGTTTGTGGGACTCTCATAGGGAACCATAATATCGGCCTTTAAAGCCTACGCCAAAACCAAACACCAGCACGAGTAGAGGAATGAGGCGGGTTTAAGGCACTCAAAGCTCTTCATAGAAGGAGTGGACTCGGGCTGGACCAAAAAACTCTGCAAATCCAGCAGGAAGCATCTAAGGATTATTAGGATCTGGGGTGTTCACAGGTCACTTCGGCGTCAAGGATCTCTTGGCCAAGATGGGACTATCAAACAGTACAGACTGTAGAATGTGTGGCGAGGAGGATGAGACTATGGAACACTTACTGTGGGAATGTCATGCCCTTGCCAGACAAAGAATGAATCTCTTTGGTAACGGCTACCCTGCCCTGCTAAGCCGAAAGGCGCTATGTCTGAGATACGCCCTTTTAGTTTTTTTATACCATTGGATAGTTGTAACAATTTCGCATCTAATGGTATAAGCGAAATAGCGCTATAAAGGAATTCAGAGTGCTCCCACTGAGCTGCATCATCCGCTTTGTGGAAATGATGGAGCGAGCTTGGGAGTAGCTATAAAGGGGAGGGCTAATGCAAAAAAGATCCCACTGGGTCGAAGTGTATCCGAAAGGGTCCTCAACTAGATAATATAAGATAAGATAAGCCTGTGCTTGGTTCTGTTGCACAGCTTTGACGTTTTGCACTACGCTATTGCAATTCATGGAAAAGATCATTTTGATCCAGATTGTTTCAGGCTCGCCGACATAATTTATTATGATAAACCAACCACCTAGGAATTCCATTTAATGGATTGTTATATCATTACATTCGTTATCATAAATTTCGATTTTTTGGACTAAAAATAGAGAGTTCTCACTACGCCTCTTATCGTACAAAAAACGTTTATGGATGTACTTAGATGACGAAAAAATTTCATGTTATATTCGCCCAGACAGTAGTCACGATGTTTTCGCATATCCGCATTAGAAACGAAAAACACATAGAGGAATATTTAGTTAAGTACAGTAAGTTATCGTTAATAGGTCGCATACTTAAAATCTGTCAACATTAAAAAGGTTGATGATTATGGCTAAGGCTATAAGGGAACGTAAACGTTAATTCCTATCCAATAAAGAAATAAAAGTAATGCGTTTGCAATAACCGTGTCTCCCGAAAACCTATAAAGGACGAAACCAATCTTCCGTATTTCCAAGATGAAGGTTAGTAATTGCCACCATAAAGCCTGGTGTCCTCTGAACTGCGAGCGTCCGATATTAAATTTTACCGTCCCCAAGTTTAAGTCTTAAAGTTCTTATCGATTTCTTTGTCCCGATCATTTATGTAAAATTTCAATTTGCCGGAGTGCTCTCCGCCATAAAAGAGTTAACTGTCATCTTTACGTTGTAAACATTTTTCGTCCTTTACATTGAATGATTATATCTAATTATTTCGTCACAGTAAACTTCGAATGTCGATTTGCCAATTAAATTTCGAGTGGGTTCTTCCGAGTTTAATTTCGAAAGGGGTGCCTTTTAATGAAATGATTGTCGTATTGGAATTTCATTTCCGCTTTAAGAGATTTGTAAAAAATACTTTTCCTTTAATGTAATCTATCCAAATAGCATTCCGTCTCCTCTTTCATTAGTTGAACAAACAAAAGTGCATTGAAGTATTCTTCTTGAAATCTTAACGAGTGATCTTTCCAAGCAAGTTTCAAAGCAAAGCCGGGAAATGAGAAGCACTTTGCTGAACTGGCTGAAATTACTCTTTTCACTTCTGGAATCACTTGACTTGAAGCGGTGATTAGAGTGTGAAATGGCACCTAAACAAAAATCGGCGCGATTGCCTTTTCCCGGAGTTTTGACATGATTTCGGAGGTATCTTAACACATTCAGTGCCCTGAATCGCTACGCGCTACGTTCGTAGCCGATCCCGTGGTTTTCCTCGTATGTAGCGGAAAGCGACTACGGCGTAGGGACGCATACGTGTCGTCACGGGCCGGGAATGGGTTAAGGCAATGACAGTTGCAAAATGCGTCCTCCTATTGCCGACGACGGAATTGGGAAAGGATGAAAATTTTAGAAATGCCTGAGATTTTTTGGTGATAGGAATAACCTTCCTGAAAAAAAAAACAGATTTTTCAGCTGCATCAATTATTTTTGAAAAATATAAACAGTTTCCTCACTTAAGTTTGGGTTCTACTACATGACGTTAAAGTTCGTCTCCAAAGGGCCTCTACGTGTTGTATCCATATCCCCACGCACGCCCTCCAAATGACCGGATTTTTTTTAATATCGGAGATACATAATAATAATTACCTTTGATAGGTACTTCATTAGTTGCCGCTTCAACGGAAACTAATCGGAATCTATGAAGTCTTCATCACCATCAGTTCCGCTACTCCTGTGGTTTCCGAGAGCAAATGCATGAGTTACTATAGAAAATACCGAAATCTCTATATCGGTATGCGTGCTTTATATTATATTTTGTTAACAATAAGACCAAGCGGGCATTACCAAAAAAAAATATCTGTACAAATCTGTTCATTAATAACAGAGTTACGAGGTAATAAAAAAATAATATAAAAGAAGTGGGTTGTGTCGGAGATACAACCGTTAATTAAGTTTAAGCGGATACTTCTTGGCTATGGAACCCTTGTATACCCGTAAAATATATATCTAAATTAATTCACTAAAATCTGTTTAAGTACAGATAAATCGGTATATATGGCAACACTGACTGACGTAGCTCATTTGACTCGCGATACAGTGAAAATGGCGGTCTTTTCAGCATTATTTTCATGTCCGCCACATAAACTAAATACCATTTTGTGATTAACAACTAATGGCAAATAAAGAAGGATTAAAACATGTAACAAACAATTATTTGAAATCAGATTAGGCTTCTCTACAAAAAGATATTCTGGAAGTCACGTGATACATTTTGAACTGTACCCCTATACCTACAAGACCGCGAGCAAAGAAGTATCCACTTCAAAAAACAACCGAACGTGAGAACCGAACGTTATGTAACGTACCGCGATACATTCTAGAATCTAGGATTTATAAGATTACCGTTTAATACATTGCATTCTAAACAAATGTAACACTTTGGAATAGAATTGTCGGTGGAAACAATCCCGAATGTAACAAGATGTTTCGTGAGTCGTTGTCGCCCTAGTCACGTCGGCAGGGTGCCCGCTGTAAAACTGTATGATTGTACACGGCACAATACGCAGCTGGTTTCCGAAGCTGTCGCCAAACAAACTCATAATGCAACATTATTGCCGTAATATTTAGCAATTTGCAAATCCCCCGGGACACCGTTTGTCAACACGCGACGTACGCGTCACAGCCTGTTTTTGCATGTATTGAAACAATATTTTGATACGAACCTCAAACAGAACCCGCACTTGTAACAGCAATGGATATTATACTGTTGTTATTGTTGCCATACAAATAATCGTGCATTAGATATATAAGCAAACAATTAGTAGTTCCATCCAAGAAGGATAATTTTATAACCGACTTCAAAGAGACTCCTCCAGGTTCTCAATTCGACTGTATGTTTTTTTTGTGTGTTTGTTACGCGATAACTCGGTAATTTATGAACCGATTTGAAAAAATCTTTCTTTGTTTGAAAGCATATACTTCCAGATTGGTCCCGTTGTCACCAAAATCCAGTTCTGATGATGGGATCCTGGAGAAATCGAGGGAACTCTTCAAATTTTATAGGCAATTTTGAAGCAATTTGGCTACCTACTGATTTGAAGTCAGCTAAAACTTTGTTTTTAAAGTAAATTATAATTATATTTATGTGAACAAGGGATCTATTTGAGACATGGTTTACGCATTCCAATTTGATTATGATTTACTTTCTGACACATCTTTTTCCGCAGATAGTGATATTAATGAATGCAATCATCACAGACTTTCTATATTTTTTTTTGCCATAAGTAAGTCAATTATATCATAAGCTGACGACGTGTACAGAAATAAGGGCTCAAAGGACACGGTCAGGTTTAATGAGAGCACATTACATTTAGTCGACCGAAAAGCGTTTAGATAGGGTAGACTGGATACGGTTGAAATATAGGACGGTTGAAACAATACAAATATCTTGCTAATCATTGGCGGGACGGCGAGGGGTCCAAGGGAGGAACGAAGCGGATGATCGGTTTGTACACGAAAAACGTTGTAACGTTGATTCCCGCGCGCGTAGTTTTTTGTGGAAGAGAGGCTGAAATGGGGGTCCAAAGTTTGTATGGGGAAACAAGATTAGTTAGATTATTTCATTCGAAACTTCACAGCAGTATTTCTAACGATAAATGAGTAAACACGTGGTTTTTTGACAATTCAACCCCTAAAAGGGAGGAATGTGGTGATAAAGTCTGAAAATCGACATGGATATCTATGGTTTATCGGGTCGCTGATTACGAAAACAACAACGATTTTAAAATCCAACATGGCGGACGTGAAATACCGTCTCCCCTGTTGGGGTGCTATGGGGTTGAAATGTCTAAATGTGTCATTTTTATGGTTTTTTGGGACGTTCATTACGATAATGGCATCGATTTTGAAATATTGTGGACATGAAAATTCTTATCTTATCTCCGAAGTTAACCAAGCGAAATATTCTAAATTAATATTGACGTAAATATTACCCGATAATCATTCGTTAATTAAGTTTGTAATTACTTCTGAGTTTAAATTTTTTCCTTCAAATTCGTATGATAGTATTCAGAAAGTACCTTCTAAAGTACCAAATATTTTTTTTATCGAAATAAATTTTCTTGATAGAGAATTATCGCTGAAAAACCAACATACATACCGAGTTCCTTGGTCGCGCAAGTTTGTAACAAAATGCACCGATAAATGGCGCTGTATACCTGTGGGTCGATCACGTAACTTTTCTTACGAACGTCTGTAAGATTTTAACGTCAATTTTATATGGAAAAATGACAGTTAGATTGAGATTTAACTGTCAGACGCGCGTTCGGAACGTTACGTGATTACCCCCCTGATTCAACTTAAAGAGCTAGTACCTACTGGAAAACTCAGAATGCACGACATTGGTCAGGGATAAGAGCGCTGCATGCGCATATGATGGGTTTACATGGCACTCTAATTCCAGTCAACATCTGTCGACGTATGTGACGTTCTACGGGTAACTTATGCTTATGGCGGTAGTTTCGGAGATATTGAATGTTTTGTAAAACTGGGTAAAAAAGACGATTTTAATCGCTAAACTAAAGGATTTTAACTAACATTTGTTGACGTAGTTTTATTTTTTGTATATGTAAATTACAAGTCCGTTAATTTGGTCCAACGGTTTAGTAGAAAATGTACCTACATTACGGCCGTGTGAGAAGAAAAGATGCAAAATAATACTGAAAAAAGCCTACATGCGCTATTATGTTGAGGTTGGTCATAGAAATCAAGTTTGCGGCGGAGTCTATTTTTGTAAAAAGAGGGGTTCCGAGTTAGCCTATAAAATCATATAACTCACTCTACTAGTTTTATACAATCCATACTAATATTTATATAGATAAAGTAACTGTCTGCCTGTTACTTTTCATGCTTAAACCGCTGAACCGATTGAGATGAAAATGTTGTATAGAGATATAGGTAGGTACTTTGAATTCCGGTGAAGGACAAAGGGAATTTTATCCCAAAATTCATCACCAAATGGGGTGAAAAGGAAGGAGAAAGTTTGTATACTCGTAGAGTTACGGTATAAACGAGTTCCGCGCGGACGAAGTTGCGGGCAAAGGCTAGTTCAAAATATCTTAATAGCTCACATCCTTTTTTGACATCTCAATAATATCACGCACAAATATGTCCACTTCATGGTAGGAAAATTTAACAAATTTACGACGACTACGCTATTTTTCGTTCTAATCAAATTTTGAGTTTTCTTATGCAAACGGACTGAGAAATTCACAGCTATTGCGAAATTCAACTATTCTTACATTATCTGAGGGCCTACCACGAATTTACACGAACGTCGCACTTGCTAGTTCGAGCGACAGAAAAAGATACACGAACGAAGTTAGTTTTCGTTTCGCGGAAGCCCCCTGTCCCAGTGTACCTAATCGCGTATGATTTAGAAGGTGGAAATGAGAGTAATATTTTCGAATGAGGGAGCAAAGCGAACGAAGTTCTATGCTTCAGCTTGGGCCGAAAATCGTTTGTATGTCCAGCTGTCACGATGTTACGCTGTCCGTCTGTTCTCCTCTTCAGGTCCGATTTCTCAACTGATCTATAATATCTCCTTACGCTTGTTCGATAAGCTACTCAATTTCTTACCCTGCTGCGATACATAGTTTTATCCGTCACTGTTCTTTAAATCAAGCTCTGCTAATAAAACGTGCCGAGGTATTGGTGTGACCCACTTTTGTGATGTTCAAGTTTGCCTCATTTTTCTCTAAGTCGTAATATAAAGTACTTAGTTCAAAATTGTCAGCGCATTAGCGAGGGAATATCAATCTTTCACAAGTGGCGGGCGAGCCGGTACCTCCTCACTTACGAGGAATTTTAGACGCTGCTTTTATAACTTGCCTAAAGTATTTTATGTGAAAAATCGAAAAATATAGGTCGAAAACGAACGTTTCTATTTATATCAAAGAGCGTAGTTTATGAGTTTATTGAAAGAATCCTTTGAAATGGCTCTTTCTTGTGCGCTGTAAGGCTACAGCAAGTAAGAAATGTTCGTCCTTTCTATTTTTAATTTTCCTGTGTTTTTTGTGCCATGAATAAATGTTTTTTCTTTCTTTCCTTCTTTCATTCTATATCACAGAGTAAATAATAAGTACTACTTATATGAACAGAAGGTGTAAAAACCATGGTAGAAAGAATGGGCCGTAGGCTATCTCCGGTCCAATCCGCGATATAATTGCCTACCGTACTTGCCTGTCTCAGGGTTGTCACTTTTAGCTAAATTTTAATTCAGTGCTTGGTAATTCAGTAATTGGCAAGGGCCGGGATGTTGTATTTTTTACTTGTGTTGTCCGAGTTCAGGGTTTGTGAGGTCGGTATTACCTAAACGATGATGAAACTTTTCACGATGAAAGAAAGAGTGACAGGCGATACCTATGTGGTTGCGGGGCCAACGGGGGCAGCAGTTTAATTATTTAGACACCCAAACACACAGCAATAAGTGCTCCTGCGATTATCACACATTTTTCATTCATTTAGCGGTAATTAGCATATGAAAGGGCTTAGATTGCACATTCTAAAACAGTTTTTCTTTTTTTTTCTGCAGTGGTAAAATTTTGATTTGTAAAGGAAAATGTTGTTGCTGCCGCAGAGACACACTTTGTTTCATGTTTTATATGTTTCTCTTGTTTATTTTATTGTTTAATATGTGTGTCCTGTGTGTTTGTGAATAAATGTATCTTTCTTTCTTTCTTTTCTTTCTTTGAAAAAAATGTAATTCCCCCCTGTATCTCCGAAGTTTACCAAGCTAAAAATTTGTAAATAATATATATATATATATATTCATATTAACGTAAATATTACCGGAAAAGTATAACGAACCCTCTATCTAGATTATTTTTTTATGCTTAAAATCATTTGTTAATTAAGTTTGTAATTTAATACTTCTGTGTTTAAATTTTTTCCTTCAAATTCGTCTGAAAGTATTCTGAAAGTAGGTACCTTCTAGCAAATAAAATAAGAATTATCGAAGTTATTTTACTTGATAAAGAATTATCGCTGAAAAACCAACCTACATACCGAGTTCCTTGGTCGCGCATGTTAGTATCAAAATGCACCGATAAATGGCGCTGTAGGTACAATGAATGACAACTACACTATGCGTTGTTAAGATTTTTTCCAAAATTAATGGGCGGGGCAAGAAGTTGTATGAAATTTTGTACGGAACCCTCGGTTCCTACAATTCTTTTTTTATTTCAAAGTATTATGCGTCCAGGCTGGTCCCATTGTTATCAAAACTTCAGTTGTATGATGGGAACCATGAGGAATTGTGGGAACTCCTCAAATATATAGGTAAGGCACGCATGTAGTAATTTTAGTATTTTCTATCATAACTAGTATATATTTACACCCGGATATCACAAATTTAGTGACGAAGACTGGTGACAGGAACTGATGATGAAGACCATGTATGGACTTATGGAACTCGTAATTAAGACTGTAAAAACACATTGCAGATTCTGATATGATTCCGTTGAAATAGCAACTAATGAAGTGCTAAATGTCAAGTGTGCCAAATCTACAGAACTCCTCAAATATTATCGGCCCACATACAGTAATTATGGTTTTCGTCTGTAATAATCAACGTATTTACTCTAGGAAAGCAGCTCATGTGGTAAAGTGGAAAGGAAATATGGAAATGTTCATGTGGCTTGGCAAGGTACTAAATCCAAGTCGGTTACGACTTAAGTTTTTAAAGTATATTATCTTATTTAGAAGTACCTTCTTAATGTCAGCGTAAGAAAACGGGTGTTTGCTTCCTATCATAGTTTCGATAAAGACTACACTATGGCACGACGTTAAACTTCGTTATTTTGATGTGAACAATGATGAATGATGATGAATAATGTGTTTTATCTTAATCCATGAGTAGCGTATAAACTGAGCAAATGATGAACTCAGCCTAGTGACTGGCGAAGCTGTCGGTCCCCCGGATTCGAATCCTGTGATAAGCGATTTTATTGTATGCATTTAAGTATTTATTTATCTATATTTAAGTACGTAGGTATATTGTTGTCTAGCAGCTCTACTAAGTTTCGGCCTAGGTCGCTCTGTGTAAGATTGCCCCAAATATTTTCTTATTTAATTAATATATTTCTTAGTTACTCGAAACCTGTCGCCCCAGAAACAGTTCTTAGAAACATTTACGTAACAAAATTTAATATTTCGTGTGTATAACCCAAATTAGATGTAAACGAATCTGCGGCGAAGCTTTACAAAATAACGAGGCCGCCCTTTTGTGCTGTTTTTTCCAAGAATTTCATAACTATACATTTCGTCCGGAATAATACCACGCCGTCAAGAAGTCGTTCAGTTTGAGCTGTAATAATGTTACGCTGCATAATCCGGCGTTTTGGTAACCGCGCTTACGGCGAGCTCGGGAATTTTCCGCGTCATTAACCCCCGCTTCCAGTAGCGTAGCCCGGATAACAAAACAAACCTACCCCGGCTTTGTTTCATAGATAGTCGCTGCTAATACACCTGTTTCTGTCCGAGGAATGCCGCTATAGCTTTCAATCAGTATATCTAATGGATGCGAGCATCGCGCCCACGATTAACTAACTAACATAAAACCATAAAGCGATTTTTGACGATTTTCGTGTTTTACAAGGGGCCCAAATGGGTGGACTCAGAAGGCCCACATGTGGCGTGGCGTTCAACGTGTTTTAGCCGTTAGAGTGCCTACTGAATAGATTTACATTGCCATGACTACCTTTTAACTTGATCTTTTTTTTATTTTTTTTTATTTAAGAAAAAAGAAATTACATTTTATAGTTTTTATATAAACTCGCCAAACTGTGACGTTTGATGGCGAGAAACGCTCATGTTCTATACTAGAATAACCTATTTAATTATATCTAACATTTTCTATTTATACTTAACATTCTTATATGATATCTTTATGGTTTTACCCTGTGCTTGTGTACAATAAAGTGCTTACGTCATGCATTTAACTTAACAATAAACAACTAAGCATGCTCGTAGGTAAGTACTTATCCTTATAGTTTTATTTAGTCGACGGTGACTCATTATCAAGGAGGAAGCCCTTTAACTTTTATTTTAACACCTTTTTGCTTACTTTGGGAACTTCTCTTAGGATATTAATTTCTTATGATGCAACTAGTTGTAAATATGCCTTTCTGTAGATTTAGACAAATCATATGCCAACAAGACTACAAAATACCATGACCGTAGAGGAGCGAATTGCTTACAGTGCTAAATTATATTTCACGTTGGTGTCACAAAATATTACATTTATTGCCTTTGCTACAAAAATAAACAAGCTTTCATAACATGCTTTATCTACGTTTTGAAATAAAGCGTCGCATATTACTCGATAAACAAAATATGCGCTGAGTTAATTTTGTCTATAAACATGTAAATAACAAGCGAATATAGTTAGTGCAACTTCATTAGCAGAGTAACCGGTACAACTTTTCTTGGCTGAATTTCGACTCACGTTCCGAAGTCCTCAGGCGGGTAAAAATCCGCCTTACTACGAGCAATTCCTCCAAAATACCAACGCTTACAGTGTTCTTACAAATTAAGCGAAAACAAACCAAGTCTTTACCTAAAGAGGCACTTTCTTTTATTAAAAAGTTTGCAAAGAGCACTTTATGATGCCTTGTCGTACATAATTCTGTGCTAGCTTCAAAGTTGTAAAATTGGTGTTATTATGAAATCACTACGGTTTTTAAAGATTTTATAAAGTTCTCTTTTAAACATCCTTCTACCGGTCTTTTGAAAAGTAATTTAGTTGTAGGTGTATTGATTCGACCGAACAAGAATAAACTCCATTATTTATTCAAGATTAGTTCATACAACTTTGACGTTTTATCTCAGATTAGGCCAAGATCCTCTTTGGGTCATCGATACAGCGTAGTAAGTAAGTATCTCAGATTATGTATGTGGTTCTACAATACTAATATAATACACACAACCATCAGCCATCATCAGTGATGAAGCGCCTTTACATGGGCATGGGTTTATAAAATCAGTCGAAAGGTTCTCATTTCAATACATCGAAAACGTAATCCGGAATTTTGCCCCTGATATTAGTTTAAGTTTTTAGCGGTGTTATTCTTAATGACCCGTTGTACCCAGAACTTTCAGCTTCAAAGGAAAATCTCTAGAAAGAGTCTAGAGTCCTTCAACGCAGCAAAGCTACTGTCGTAGAGGGTCTACGTATCATCTATAGAAAACGCAACCCGTGCTACGGCGTAGAGTCGCGCAGCGAGAAAAGCTGATGCCGGGGCTGTATTCTCCCACCGCCAAAATTAATTTAATTGTAATAAGGAACGTCCTGCTTCTTGTCACGCTTGCTCAAACATAGCATAATGGCAGGATCTTATAAATTCAACGGAGGCTATGTTACTTTTAAGTATGCTTCCTAATAGTTAGTTCAGTTCAACAATAACAGTTCAGTGATAGTGAAAAATAATCATATACACTCAAGAGCAAAAGTTTTGGGTACAGTTTGTACTGAAATTCTATACAAAGTGTACTTGAAACTTTTGCTCTGGAGTGTACAGTCAGCGTCAAATACTTTGTAGCAACCAAAGTAGTCAAATAGTTCGGTACACCATATATTTAGTATGGTGTACCGAACTATTTGGCCACTTTGACTGCTACAGAGTATTTGACGCTGACTGTACTTCGAAAGATTCGCTCGCTACAGTTTTGGTTAGAACTTCAAAATCTTAATGATAGGTAATTATGATAAATGTTCCTCTTACGTAGTCAAACTTAAATATGATTGGTATAAACAAAGTTAGGATCCCTCTCATGACTAGACCCCGGATTCTTGTCGCGATCACGTGACACAAGGGTGATTTGGGGAGTAAATGGAACAGTACCTATTAATTAATACGGATTTATTAAGATAAGATAATACAAAAAAATAGATTAAAATGTCGACGTCGCTCTATTGTTAACGGACTCTCCGTAACAGATCAATAGTTGTTCTAAATGACTTGTTTTCTTTTCGGATAGTGTCATTTTTCGAGGCTACCTTTGTGATACACCACTTACAAAATAATTTGTTGTCGATTACTTTTAAAAAGTCATATTTATTTAGAGACATTATTTTATTTCAATTCAACAAACAAAACATACGCCTTATGAGACAGTGTCTTGACACATTGATACATCAAAGTGACGTGCCAATAAAGCAAACAGTTTATATCTAAGGTCAAACTTATACATATAGGTTTGTATAGGTTGCATACATTGATAATAGTTAATTCTAATATATACACATATTATATATACCATTTCCTGAATGGAACAGTGGGACGAAATAATTGTATACCAAAAAAATATGACGTACTTTTTTATGTTATCTTATAATTTAAGTATTATCTTGTTCTACCATTCCATTTACTCCCCAAGTCACCCTTTTGTCACGTGATCGCGACAAGAATCCGGGGTCTACTCATGACTACTATGATGTTACCGAAGCGTAATTGTTGAGTTCAACTTGCAACGCACGTCAAAATTTTCGAAATCCTACACCAGCTATAAAGCTACACCAGGCGCGAGCGAAATGTGGTAAAGACAAAATGGCCGCTACAAATTGTTCCACATTCTCTTAAGGCGGTACCGACCTTGTGCTTTGTTGCGCGCCGCATACTGATCAGAGAACTCGGCGAGTATTCTTAAAAATATAAATTTCTTCATTCAAGTTTAGTAGGATATATTTTGTTAATTATATTATTTCCTTTTTGTTTTTCTGAACTGGTTCTTGTGGCCTGGAAAGATCTTTTGGTGACATTCCCTACGCCGGGTAAGTAAATCTACAGTAGAGTTCAAAGAAGGAAGGGCAATATGATGTTGATATGCCTTTCATTACACCTTTTTTGCTACATTTTTCGGTTTAATCAAATTATAAAATACTTATGCATGAGTTTTATAAAGTATACGAAATGATGCGATTTAGACCCAAATATTTTACGAGGACCAGTTGTTGTCAATAATCATTACACATCCTATCGGCTTTGCCGTAGTCGTGTAATAGTAGGTACATTATATACCTAGGGCGGTGAATTCGTGAATGCCCCAGATCGCAGGTGTTTGTGGCCCGAACCGAAGGCGAGGGTATTTTAATTTGTGTTTTTTTTATTTTTATTAGTTCTGTTTTATTACCACTACTTCACTAAGATCACAGATGCAGTGTAAAGTGCTAGCCACCAGTTGCTTTTTTTTTTTAAATATTATTATGTTATTACTGGTGAGAACCTGTAATTGGCTCTCTCTTGTATCACATGTCCAAATCTTATGTTAATTTATTGTAGCTGTTGGTTTTTCAAAAAAAATAAATAAATAAATAAATATGCGATCTGGGGCTTTACGAATTACCGCCCATGGTTTGTCTAAAGTTTTACGTCTTGCCTTGGCCAGGAAGTGAGATTTTCTCCTCGCGTAGCGGGCAGAAAATCCCACTTACGGCCTAAGGTGACGTAAAAATATGTTTGCCCTCTTTGTCCACGTATTTACTAAATATTTTATACACCATTACTACATGAAAATTGATGGACACAATATTTTTTAAAGCGTGTACTTGATACTGTGGGCGCTGCTCCCTATTATCGAGTTTATATCATGAAAAAGGAATATGAAAACGGTAATATTGTGTCGACGTTGACGTTCTTTCCACCAGTGGAAAATATTTCAGAATCCTAATGTTCATATCGCAACATAAGAAAGTCGATTGTTGGCACATAAAACAAAATAAGTGTAAATACAAGGCGCCAGCGGCCATTACTGCCGTCCTATATATGTGTCGTTGAAAAGGTTACAAGTGTCGTCGAAACCAGTGGACATCCGCGTTTTATATGATCGCAAGCCCGTTATTGTACATGCTCCGTCACGTTTATGCGACAAGTGCTACAAAGTAACCGCCATTACACGACAAACATCGCCTCGCTTTCGGTTCAATGCCGTACCTTAAGGGGGTTTATGTCATGAAAAGGGCAATTTAATTTTGCACATGACTGACTTTGACATATGTGGTGTTTATTTGTGATTTTCTTGTGTAATGCGGATAAGGGTGCCTTGCAAAAAAAATGTACATAGTTAAGAGCATAAAGGCAATTACCCAAACATTTTATATGGGTAACTTTCGTTACACAACTGAAAAAGATTAAAACATAGATTAGATTAAGACCCTTCTATGTAAAAATGTTTTGAAAGCCACCCATAACCATTTTTAATATTATGTGTACCTAAATGCCAATTGTTTCTAACTATTGGTAATCGTAAGTTACTTATTTCTTAAATTTTAATCTCAAGTGGATGATAGTAAGTTCTCTAGTTACGCTATTGAGTGGTTTGTTACTATGCCAATTGCTTCTGAAACCAGACCAGAATAATGTAAACTAGACTATAGTTGCCACAGATTGGACTATGCACCGCATGCAAGTATCTATACTCGATCGAGAAGTATATTAGAAGTTCCTTCGTAATAGGTACATGCATAAAACCCTGCAACTCATGCATATGCATGCATAAGGCACTGAGACAGCAAAAACTATGCCAATTGTTCGTTTGTTTGTTTCTTTATCTAGTTGTTGTTTTAGTTCCATAAGTAAGTTTCATAAATTTTAATGTATTGTTTGTAGTGCCAAACATCATCTCACTTCATATTTATGTTTATTTCTCTCTCGCCTATCCCAATAACATATTAGCATGTATTTAGTTTATAGCGCGACTTTATAAGGATTTGTCGGCGCGCCTAATAGACGCCAGCGGTGACCAGAGGGCTGGCCTATATTTTGCTCAAAGAGTGAGCATTGCCATCCAGCGTGGCAATGCTGCCAGCCTTCTGGGCACACTACCCTCTGACAGCGATTTGGGCCAAATTTTTTAACTTTAAGTTTTAATTTATAGTCTTTTTTTTGTCTTTGTAGGTTAAGTTGTTGTTTTATTGTTTGTTTTTATTATCCTTGTTCTTTTAAATAAATCAAGACACTGTTTATATATTTAAATTGTATGACGTTTCCATGAGTCACCAACGGTGCTGGCTGAAAATCAGCGTTGTAAGTGTCTGACACCTAAGCATAATGACGACCCCAACATGACTCTCGACCCGCCTACACTGCCCGTCTGCACTTTTAAAAGCCTTTTAAGCCATTGGGTATAGCCAATTAATATATTTCCTTAATCTGACGTAAAGACAACTAAAAATCGAAGCCCGGTTCGTGACTTATATATATTTCAAGCGTAATGAATTATTTGGTCCTTCGAACCGGATATCTTCATGGAAAACATATCGGTGGTTATATGTTAACATAGGGTTGTCCGTTGAGTCGTTAGACATTGACAACATTAGTCAGTGTTTATCGACTGTGTTAGAATCACCCACCACTACTAGGATCGTTATAAACCGCGGTCTTGTTAACATTGTCCTCCCACGGTTAGAAATATTTTGTTTCTTTATAAACAACAACTTTTTATCTAACCCATTCCAGGCCAAGCAATGGTAGTAGGTACGTGTACTACGCCGTAGCACATCAGCATTATCCGTTTTGTAGCGGAAGAGGCATGACTCATACGTGAGATTTGATTTCATGCGTGTTCAGTTATTTTTCAGCATCATGCATGTTGCTATAACCACTGTAAACATACCGACAAGAATGTATAGTGCGGTGTAACAGAACTCTCGGCATGTGTTTTTGTCTAGCAAGCTGCTGCGCCTGTATAGAGAGTTCTTTTATTCAAATTTATTTTTCTCTTTACATTCTGTTCAAAACCTGTAGGTATACAGCCAATTGACGCGCGTACGATGTTCGTCGAGGGTCTTATTAGCATACGATCGTTCTGAAAGCTGAAAAATACGGATCGTTGAAAGAACGCTCGCTGTCCGCCATTGAAATACGAGTGCCGAGCTCATCCGCTTATAAATTATGTAGCGGAAAGCGGTACGGATTCACAAAACTCGCGAAAACAACGATGTATTGACGTATACTCAGACAATTTAAAAATATAATTATCAACGTCAGGACTACTGAACTTGGCAAGCCATCAATACAATTTACGTATTGTACCAGTAAATTTACAAATTATTCATGATAGTAACCCTTAAAGGGACTAACATCCAAATGTCAATGGATGAACCCTAATATCAAAAAACATTTCAATGACTAACGATTAAATGAAATAATGAAAGTTTGAAGTCAGTTCTATTGACTGTGTTGTGACACTGTTGAATGTATCACGAACAGTTAAGAGGTGCAGGATCTCGGTTTTTTTGTACGAGAATACTGTAATTCTTTTTACTATTCCGCAGTCGCACTTAATCATCGGTGTCCCAATAAGCAGGTGTGTGCAGGAGTAAGAATTGCACCATAGTATGTGACATCACGTTTTTTTGCTTATGAATTGCTACCGACGGCCATCATTATAGTATGTAGAGGCGGCATATTTCTTTAGATTATAATTATGTATGCTAAATATCTTTAGTGTATTCTCATTGACTCTTGACTGAACTGACTGGTAATGTCCTAAGGGTACAAGCAAGTTTTTATTACGAGGACGAGCTTAAGAAAAAAATGCTAGTTTTTATCAGGCGGTGTGGCAAGAAGGATCTTCCATTAATCAACCTTTGAATAAAGGGTTGACATACTTGACATTGATAATTCTTGCGTTATCTGTATCTGTATTCGTTAAGTCAGCTATAGTCTACATATGTGTAAATACGACGGTACGGTTAATAGTAACTTGTTTAAGGTATATTGTCCCATAAAACGCCATGGCCACGTAAAGGCGCATGACATGATCCCGTTATGAGGATAAAGAGAAGCCTCCTGTTCTTTCAGCTCGCCTCTGACACCGCGGCCCAATAAATCAACCGTGAATAGCACACACGGTGTAGATAAGGGACATGGAACAAGAGGGTTCCATAAATCGTTATAAGTACCGCTTCCTGGTCCCTTGTTTAAGTCGAGTGTGCACAGAAATATGCGAGTTATCATGCTGTGATATTAAAAAAAAACCGGTATACGTGAAGGCTGATTAGACACGTACTATTCTTGAAGAGAGTTCTCTTTGTATTTTTTCCGTGTACTGCACGGCACGGCTATCACAGGACGGCCCGCGAGTTGTGTCTCGGCGAGAAAGGCTATCCGTCTCTTTCTAACTAGAACGCTTAAACGAGACGTAATATCCGTGCTCGTAATAGGGTGCATGCATCTTTTTTTGTTACGAACTTCAATAGTATAATCCAGCGGAATATCACAATAGCATTAAAACTTTCATATGTTTTTTTTCTGATGTTATAGGCATTTGAAATCGGCACGCGCCGGTCGCATCGGCACCCACAAAACTACTCTATATTAAACTGGCATGACGTCACAATCCATAATCTCGGCGCGTTTTCTATGGAGTTACTCATTAATTTGCAATAGAGGTGATGACTCGTGTTAAAATTGACAACACAGTGTTGCTAAATGGATAGTAAACCAATGATTGTAATAAAGTAAACATTAAAAAATATAATTAAAATGATAAATGATATGGAAAAGTTTAAAAAGAAATATGCATTTTTTTATCGTCCGATAGTAAATTTATAGCTACCAATAGAATGCTTACGCTTTTTTAGAAACAAAATTGTATGACAACTATGGACCCAAAATGCAGTATCTCGCGATACAACGGACACATTGTGACATTTGTGACGTCATACCTTTATGTCAACTAGTATAAAACGTTTTGACCTGCTGCCAGCGAGGTCAATCTTTGTCTCCATTTTTTGGGTATTTATGTTCTTTAATTGTAGTTGCTCCCATACAAATATTTGTTCCTATCCAAAAACTATTTCGAATGGGATCGTAAAAAAATCTTAGTACCTACACAAGCCTATATTATTATAATATTATTATCTCCTTAAAATTTGCGTTTAAGTCTAAGCTTGTCTTACAAAATATCATTTCTTATTCAATATTCTGTCTAACTTATGTAATTTTATAGAAAAAAATAATCTGTTGTTCATACAACAGAAATATTTAAAAAGCAATTTATTCAAAATTGAAGTCCCTTACGCATATTCCCTATTGAAGAAATTATAATGAAAGAAGACGTGCGACGATACAGACGGGATGCAAATGCAATGAAAGCGGACAAGTGTCAAAACTCACCCCTGGTATTGACTTTGCATATTATTCATATCGCACTATCGGAAACTTACACTGTTGTATCATTAGCACCCTATGCATATTTGGAACAGTCTTCTGGAATCGATAAAGCTTTAATATTAATAAATGTGGCATGCCACATATCCCTCAAATTTCTTATGTTGCAGGAGAACAGATTTGCAACAGAAGATATAAATATATCATTAGATTTTCAAGAGCGCATAAATAAGTAAACCAATTACTAGCAGAAACTAAACGTTTCGACATTGAATTCAGTGATCAGGCCTTCCCTTCCCTTTCAGTTAGCTGTCTTGTCTAACGACATAATTTTACCACTGGATTGCTAATAAAGAATTCATTCAGTTAGTAGACAAGTGTGGGCGTTATCAACAGGTGGATGGAATTATCAATTGTTACCTAAAAGAAGATTGAATTTAATATAAGGGAAAATATTTAATTTTTAGTTAATGCCTACTTCATAGCTTAATCTTTATTGTTAGCGGATTTGGAATAAGTGGTCAGGGAAAAGCATTAACGGCAGTCTGATAATTTATTAACGTCCCTTTCGTTCGAATGGATGATACCTGAAAGGAACGTCAAATAAATGTAACGGTCGCCTGCTTTAAAAGTGAAGCCACTCTTCTACAGATCGCTATTAAGCAGCACCCTATAGAAACGGTTTAAAGTTGAAAGCCGGAGAGAAGACAGGGCCGCAAACACGAGTGACAATTAGTGGGAAAAAAATAAGAAATGATCGTTTGACTCGTTCCGCCCGGTTGACGTTACTGAGCGGTTGCCCCTAGACACGTATAAACGTAAGTTGTCTATGGCAAACTTTATGACACTCCTTTAAAATATTAGCTCTAAAATGTCTTCAGTTTACTATACGATATTCCACCTTAGGTGGGTCCTAAATTAAAGTTCGTGACTGTACATTAGCAAAATGTAATGTCAGTCTTCCGTTTGACAAGCAAACCCAGTGAAGACATGTTAATTTATTTGCAGCTCCTCTATTCGCCTGAGCTTGTTTTATTCAAATTTGATGGCTAAACATATTTCATGCCGAAACTGCGCTTTCTGGGTCAACCCGGCTGCTAGACGATGTAGCTTTTGCTATTCTAGAGGAATAGATGAATGATGTATTTCAACACTTGGTTTGGCAACAACGAACAAAATTAGATTTCAAGATTGCTAAGTTATTACTTGACTTAAAACGAATAACATTACTTTTGTCCCCTTGAGTTATTCATTGAAGAGATTATCCCATGTTTTAAATGAAGTAATCGTAAATTGACCTCTAACCAGGTAACCAGACTATACACCAAAGCTGAGAACTCCCGAGACTTCAGTTGTCATTGAAAAACCATAGGTATACATATTATGGCTGTGTTTGGTGAACATCAGTACTTAATTTTGTTTCAGAATGAAACCAGGACTGCCACAAATTGCATAGTAATTAGTTGTGCTTTATTTAAGCATTTACGTAACAACATAACGTGACTCATGTTTGTAATTTTAACCCGAAATATTAAATTCTGCTCTACTGACATCGAATCTGAGGGGCTACTGTGCAACGCTTCGTTCGTTCGTTCGTGTATCTCTGTCACACTTGCATATTCAAGCGACAGAGAGGGATATATTGCGAGTTTCGACTTTCGAGGTAGCGCCGCAGCACGTTGGCCATATTGCATACACACATGTTTGAGCTTTGTTTCACATGGGAATATCGGTGTTGGCCAATTTAAATGTTACTTGTGAGTCTGTCGGTAGTATACGAGAATATAGATGGCTATGCGAGGTTTTCCGGCTGAGGTAAATTATCGAGCTTTTCTCAATAAATAATCATACCATAAACTTTTAACCCAGGGTGTTGTCGTAGTAGAATTACACCACCCCCTTTCTCCCTGTGGGTGTCGTAAGAGTCGTTCTAAGGGAACAGAGTTGAACTGTGGTGTGGGTGCTGGGCTAGCTACCTATCACAGCGATATCACATTTTGTCGATCTTTTATACCCACACTCAATGATACAAGTGGTACTGGAACATACATAAGTACCCCTTTTAGGGAATGAAGTTGTGAATCTATGTAAAGCTTGTTAACGAAAAAAACTGGACAAGTGCGAGTTCAACTCGCGTGGTGAGGGTTCCGTAAAATATTGAGAATTTTCCCGTTACTTTGAATACTCAAACTTGTTATAGGTTTTCCTGTAATCTTTAGGCAAGGAACAGACAGACGCACGAGTGATCCTATAAGGGTTCCGTTTTTTTCCTTTTGAGGTAGGTACAGAACCCTAAAAAGTAGCCATCGAAAACTAAGTCTTCACTGTCACTTAATAATAGTTGTGAAATCCTACATAATGCCAGGGGGGGTTACCACGCTGCGCTTTCCGGTACGTGGTCGCCACTCGCGAACCTTTCCGCCTCAACGGCCATCGGTTCTACGTGCAATGTGCCCCGCCCACTGCCACTTAAATTTAGCGATTCGCAGGGCTATGTCGGTTACCTTCGTTCTGCTGCGGATTTAAACATTTGTTTATTTAAAAATAAAAAGGCAAATAATGTAATTTCTGACAGATTCCTTTAATAAAATCTGTGTTAGCTTTGAATTATTTCGATCATCCATAATAATGATATCATTTTGAAGCAACATAATAGTTATCATCCAGTGGTAAATTGAACCCTACAAAATAGGAATGCGCTAAATCAATTAGGTAATATTACATAAAAGTAATTGCGAGTTTCGAGATTATGATCTAGCATTAATTTCATATATCGCGGCCATTTTATTCCTGTGGCCCGCCCTTAATGATAATTTATTTCTTTTCTTAATAAAAATGATGTCATTTGCTACGCTATCAATCTTCCCAAGCGTTATTATTTATTTTCATTTGTTATACTTATATATAACGCTACTGTTTGGTTATTACATTACACGCCATTGCAAACATGAGCGCATATATAACATGTAAGTACTCAAAAGATAGATGAAAGTTCAATTCCTTTATTTTTATCGATTTGTCGACTTCTATATGCGTTTGTTAAATAAACGGTCCTGATTTCAAGAGCAGTAAAATAACTTTCAATTCGTTCATCGAAAATTTCCAGTCGTTAAGTGCTTCAGCGCTCGATTACTTGGAATGGTTCATGTGGGAGTCTCGACTGCCATCTAAAATGGTAGGTATTATTTGTCGGAATTATTTATGACTTTTATTTTTCCAATTGTTCAAATCAATGGAAGGCTACCCTGTATTACGGCAGAGCTGCTACGCGCTACGGCGTAGCAGGTTAACCGCGCGATCGTCTCCCATTCGCTCTATAGGTGACCGAGCCACCGAAGTCTAAGCGATTTAGTAACCCCTGTACGAAAATAAATTATCCAGAATATATTCTATGCCCAGCAGTGGGACTTATATATTATAGGCTGATTTATTATTATTATTATATTCTGTCAAACGGTAGAATCGGCTTAGTTACTCCCGCATGCTCCTTCCAGGCGCCTCAAGCTGAACATTCTAGAGAGAACGCACATGACAACTCATGAGATAGGTAAATTGATTTGGACCCGAATATAAGAAGAATGTACCTACTCTTGCATGATACCGCACTCATATCATGCTTTAAATATGGTTAAATAAACACAACAATAATACTTTTAGTCTCTGGTCGTCGACCGTTGAGGTCCCAAAAGTAATACGCTTTCAGGAAAATATTACTTACCTTGAGTTTGCACAGTTTAACTGTCAATTTCTACAACTTTACCTCCATTCAACACTTCCGTATGATGCGATGGTCTCTGTAAGAATGCCTGAACCTTCCAATTATTTGGTCCCTGGGAAAAAAGGTTTTACGCATAGTGGTAGTTCATCCTGCAGGTGTAATTTCCCACGACATGTTTTATGTTTACTAGTGATCTACATATAATATGTATGTAGTATGAAAGCTTTTATTGAAATAAGTTTGTTTTTATCGCAATAATATAAGCAAATGTTGATCAAAGACAGGACATAAGTGTCTAGAAAGTTGAGATGGACACAATTTGTCGTTTTCTTGACTAAGCCAGCCTGAACTAAACTGCTCATGCCTATGGAAAAGTCGATAATTAAGTCGCATTCATGTTGACGTAGACGGATGCGGTAGAAAGTTAGTCAAACCATAATTTGGCACGATCCTCGGTAATGGAACACAAGTCACGAACCTACACACACGTAGAGGTATTTTATGCGCCCTTGTTGACCCTCCGTTGTCCATAAAAGATTTTTTCAAACGTGATGTGCCCGAGAATGCGTTGCGGTTGCTACGTTTTACTCGAGTTATAAAGTATCTGGTCTCACTTTCACTTGTATAAAGGTATCCCGGGTAGTGAACATAAAAGTATGTATTCTTATGTTTACTACACTTATTAGTTTATGTGACCTTTGGTACCCACGTTAGTGGGTTTAGCTCTTGCGTGTCTCAAATGTAATTTGAAATACTGCCAGGTTATAATTTACTAGCTGCCCGCGTGCTACAGAGAACATAGGTGAAGCCGCGGCATTAAATATAGCCTATATATCCATCCCTGAGATCTATTCTAGATACCTACTTGTAAAACGTTCGGGTTCAAAATCAGAGTACCTAAATGGTGTGAAGTTCAATATTTTTTATGGCACACGAGTAGGTAGGTACGTCAGCTATTTGCGGAGAGCAAAAAAAAGTATATTACCTTCTTCCCTGCGTATTTGACCTGAACCCTTGTCAAAGCGTTCAAGTGTTATTTCTGTTTGAACACATACCCCAAAAAAAGCTTATGACACTATACCGGCGAAGACCGTGGCAGTTAGTGAAGCCATTCCGCATAATTTTTACCCTCGAACAAAATAATGTGTTCATAACTTAACAGTTTTGACATTGTTATGGAAAATGACACGGTAATGTAAATTTACGGGCTTGTTTCTCCCTCCCAAGACGAGAGATGAGTTTTTGCTACATTAAAACATAACTGGAGAAGTACCTTTCTCTTGAACTTGTTAACATTTTTCGACACTAATTCTTTTGATGTTCAGTTATAACTAATGTAATCGAACTAGGGAGCGAAGCGTATTAAGTTCTATGCTTCATCTTGGGTCAAAAATCATTCGTATGTCCGGTGGCTGTCTTGCTGTCCGTCTGTCCGTCTGATCTCCTCTACAGGTCGCATTTCTTAACCGATTCTCGTGAAGTTTTGTGAGCAGGTTCGTTAATTAGGTATATAGTTTTTTTTTTTTTTTGAGCCACTTTCGAAAAAAAAAATAAAAAAAAATAATGAAGACAGGCTCGCGGGGACAGAGCCACGCACATAGAAAATCTTTATTTAACATCACATGATTAAATATTTAAAAAAATCGGTACTGTATATTTCGAGTATGTCACGCCTCTTCTTTTAACCCCTCACCAGGGAAAACAACATCATTATATAAGCTTTGACAAAGAGTTGTAATACCTACATATATACTATACTGTAATGTGTACCTACAAAAAATTGTCGATTAAAATATCGTCGTATCCTTTTACATGAATTAATGTGCCCAAAAACAAAAAGGCACCTTTGGCGCCCACACAGAGATCGATTAAAGGTTGATTAGAGAACAATGGCATTGTGAACACTTATAATTCTGGAGCTCTAATGTCAACGAATGTCAAGTACGAATCAGACATGAATAAGGTTTGGTAACTCGTCACTGACCGCAACGGTCCGCGTGGTTTAAGCCTCTCGTGTAACCTGCATCAATTCGTTACCTAGTAAATCAATCAAGCGAACTTACTTATCAAAGCGGTTACACATACATTAAAAAAATACTACAATAATACATATTACAGCACAAAATGACCTAACTCTAACTTTAATTGACCCTATCCGTTCCTGGTGCAAAAGTCCCCATAATACTATAGCAGCATTTCGACGTTGGATAGCCATGGAAAGCCTTTGCACCAGAAATGACTCAGAGCGGGGTCCTCCCCTTTTTGTCTGCGTCATCGGCACGAAAAGTACGGGCCGTGCTTATTACTCATAAAAGTGACAAACAAAATGACACCTTAAACACACACTCCCTACCCTAGGGGTAAAAATACGAGGTCCCGAGAAAGTTTATTTTAACCGGCTCGCATCCTCAGGGACGATGAGGAAGTTTTTTCAGGGTTCGTGCGGATTTTATTTCGAAAGCTTACTGGGGCTGAGGTCGCTCCGCTTCGCTGCGAATACATTTAAATATATTGTTTGTTGTCTCCTTTGGATATCACTTAAGGATTTTCTTGCTGTGAAAATGTCTTTGTATCCAACTTCGCACGAAACTGAAAAAAGAAGTCAGTGGTATACTAGGCGGTTCGAATAAATTGACATTGTACAAGGCGCTCCTATGCATAATATTGTAGTTTCGATGTAGCAATAAAAATATCAGAACTGCCATACTTTTAGAGTATTATGTAATTTAATAGTAGAATGGCTCGGCTACCAATACCATTTTATGGCATTCGGCGTCGATACCCTTGGTCCTAGCGCTCGGAAACTATTCAACGAGCTCCGAAAAAGGCTAGTCGACAGTGCAGGTGATCAAAGAGCTGGCAGCTTCCTCGCACAATGGATTAGCATTGCTATCCAGCGAGGTAATGCTGCCAGCGGCTTTGGTACGATGCCACGGGGGCCCTTTTTATTAGAGATTGTTTAATTTTTTATTTTTATTATATATATATATTTAAGGTTAGGTTTAGTTTATAATATTATTGTAAATAGTTTGGTTTAGTTTATTATATTATTTATTAATGTTCCCCAACATATATAATGAAACCAGTAATTAAATGTTTTACATAACATAAATAAGAATTTGTGCCATTCAAAGTCAAAGTCAAAAAAATTGTAGAAATAATGTCACTTTTAGATTTACTTCTATAAATGCTATCGTTGCCGTAAACTTACAACAATAATACGATTCAGTCAATTTATTTAGACAACAATATTCATCAATGACTATCATATGTGCTCCAAACAATAACTGTATTAATTTAGCTCTCAGAATGAATCTCTCTGAATGCAGCAGAGAAATTGTTGCGAGCATTTTTATGACAGCTTGGTGTTTAAAACAACAGGTGATGGCTAGTGAAAAATATTTTGCATATAATAAAAGTTAACGGGGCAAAATTAACATTCGTTTACAGCAAATTTTAATACTTGTCATATTGCTTTGAATTTTATCGTGTTCCTAATTTCAATGTTTCACTAATATACAATAACTTTATAAAAAAACATCAATAGCGTGATTGTCCCTTTAATTTTTATTACTGATAGTTAGGTATAAAGTTATTGTTTTCTTTTGAACAACATACACGGTTGTCGTAATTAGCGACTTCGCCATCAAAATTATTATCATTACAAAATAGTTATAATCTAAGTAGGTACTTGTTCTAGTCTCAAAGTAAACCTATTTTGGTAATATAACATTTGAATTTCAGCTATTGTGTTTTCGGCAACATTTAACTCTGATCATCCACAGACTTAGCTTGCCATGACAAATGCCACAGTAGCCAATCGGGACGGCAGCGTATGCCCCCTACAAGTCGTGATGTAAGGCGGGTCGTTGGCTTGGTTTAAACCCCGACATTGATAAATGTTTCATTTATTCTCCCGCCTGCAAGCCGTTACTCCAAATCTGCTACCCGAATTTTATTATTTAATTATTTGTAGCCATCCGCTTTTGCGGGTTTTTCCTTTACGTAGCCTTTCCCGTGGATAACTCGCTTGGAATAATTTCGCGGGCACACGGTCGTGTTATCACCGAATTATTCGATAAGGCGACGTGCTGCTGGTGCGTGACTTGCTAATAAATTAAACATGAAACGGACATTTCGGAAAGGCAAAAGAGATGCAGGTTCAAATCCTGCTAATCCGAGAAAAATTACATTGTATTTAATCTTTGTTTAAATTTTAACATGTGTTATTTAATGTAATAAAATTACTTGGCAGTTCTCTGGTCTTAGATCCCGCTGAAGTCCGTAGAATTTGTTATTGTGGTGATCATAAAATAAATAAGAGACGAAAGTTTGTTTAATGTGGAGAACATACTCGTAAGCTACAAAAATTGTTCCTCGCGGCAATGTTGCAAGAGATTCAAAGGGAGGACACATTTTCTTAGTACCTTTTTATTGATGCGTTGTAACATTGTTAACAATACATCATTTTTGTTTCAGGTAAGGGATTCCAAATAATTATTCTCAATATTTGGTAAGCACTAAAATACCAACATTACAGAATTACTGTGGGTACCTGCACCCAACCCAGTTAACATCCTCGAATTCCATTCAACGGACGATCCCGAATTAAGTTACTGATGATTTGAAATCGGTTAAGGTAAGGCGTTCGATTTATAAGTAGGTATGTTCTACCGTCTGTAACTATTACAAGGTATTTTAGACCAGGGGTCACTGATATGCCATGCTTGGAAAACACAGGCGCGCATCACGCTCATTCCTCCGTTCAAGATTCATCTTGGTCATTCTCCTTATTGCGTTTTGACATGAGGCTTTTCAAAAAACGTGTGTGTTTCTTAACAGGTCGTTAACGATAACCTACCATCAGGTGGCTTGTCTTGAAATTCATTTGCCAATTTGAACATATAATTGGAACCTACATGGTGTATTTGCTAACTTGGTCAGACGATTATTCCCTAAATATAAGGTATAAACTGATATCGAATGAGTTACCCAATGAGTAAAACGATATCAAACATTTCATTTATTTATTCAATCTTAGTACATTGTTTACATTAGTTTCCCTATTATTTTAAGATATAACAATAAGTTTACATAACGTATATACCTACCTCGTGTTAGTTAAACAAGAACGTTTGCAACAAAACAGGACAGCCGAACCGGCTCCTTTAAATTGTGTATGGCTTCTACGAGTGTTTTGTTTATTGCCCGTATTGTTTGTGTTCCAATGGAAAGACGCCAGCTAATATTGAATGGACTACCACTGGGTTTTTTCAAAAACGAAAATAAAACTTGTGTACGAAATATGATTTGATATTTGACAGTCGCTTTTCGTTGAAGGAAAACATCGTGAGGAAACCGGTCTAATCCCAACAAGGTCAACTTTTCCCTCTGCGTTGAAGATGGCTGTCGCTTTCGTAAAACTAGTGCTTGTGCCAAGTCTTGGGATTAGGTGCCAAAGCGGACCCCGGACCCCAGGGCACAACCGGGAATAACGCTAGGAGGATGATGATGGTAGTACTTCCGCCAAGAAAGGACAGTTCAAATTGCGTAATTGAGTCATTAGCAAATCCTCTTCAGATATCTGTGATGAACCTACAAATCTGAAAATTTGCATGAATAAATCGCTTTTTGTGGAATGTTTATACAAGATTGCTGTACAAAGTCTTTTCTAATACCACTTATAGTAACGGTTTACTACCACCCTTAATAGGCTTGTGTCCTAGTTTTTTTTTACGATGCCATTCGAACCAGTTTTTGGTGTGGAACAAATGTTTGTATGGGAGTAAGTACAATTAAAGAACATAAATACCCAAAAAATTGAGTTAAAGACGGACCTCGCTGGCGGTAGCCGAAAACGTTCCATACTGATTAACATTGAATCATGACGTCACAGGGTAATATTTGTACTAGTCGTTATATGGAAAATCAAGTAAATTGCTGTTTCGGTTGCGAAATACTGCGTTTAGGACCATAGTTGTCATACAATATTGTTTCTATAAAAGCGTAAGGATTCTATTGGTAGCTTTAAATTTACTTTTGGACAATAAAAAAAATGCATATTTTTTGTAAACTTTCAAGGGCCATATCTTTCTATGATTTTAATTATATTTCGTAATTTATACTTAATTGCATTTATTTGAAGGTTTACTATCAATTTAGCAACACTGCGCTATCAATTTTAACATGAGGACACAACCCAATTATTGGGTAATTATGAAGAGGTTAATGCTTTTCGATTTATCCACCTGCATTTTGCTTTCCAAATTGAACCATAGTGAGGTAAATAATTAATGCAGATGCAATAAAATATGCGGTAACAGCATCCGCCATGTAATACGCAACAAAAGAAGGTCGTAAAAGTAATATTGTTAATGGTATATATGACTTTGCAGTCCTACACGTTTCGAAAGAGAGGACGCCGGGGACAAATTTGAAGCACAAACGCACCTTTCCTCTGTATTTATTGCCCATTTTTACAGCAAACTGCCTTATTTATTGCGGGGAGACATAAAGGAAATATTTATTATTGGATTCTGCTTAGCTGTTGATGGAAATAATATTTCAGCTAACTGTATATGTTGTTTTAAATGCATATTTCTTTGGTAATCTTGTTCACGAGTTGTGTACAATATTCCTAATACTTTCGATGAAATATTAAGTGATACTGTATGGCATGTCTCGTAGGTAAAAAAACAGGGTTCTGAGGTCCTCAACTAAAAGCTCAAATTGATGGTTGCAACAACAAATTAAGCCTATTTACATGCCTAAATCTAACAAGCTGTCGGTAAATGCTAACTCAACTAATTACAAGCGAACAAATACAGCTACTAATGCGAGCGCGGTTATGAATAAAATAGCGCACGCAGATAGGAATATTCGATGCAATCATTTATGGTTGACACCGCCACATTCGCGTCACGTCCTATTTGCTTTAATGAAAATAAATTCAGCGGAAAACACTATCCGCAGGGATTAGCTGACGCCATAAATAGGGATTAATGAGACTTAATTACTTGGCCTTTTTGCCTCTGCTTCGACCAAGCTAGCGGGCATTCTGGACACGTCCGCTGATCCGCCGAAACTCGCCTCACAATGAAAATGATGGTTCTCTCTTGATCAAACCTCGCGCACAATTGTCCAAATATTTTCTTTCGCCATCCGTGATCACTTCGGAGATTCAGCCCTTATCGAAATGTTAGCTTGGCTTTAGGTTCGACGTCTAAAAGTTACCACGCGTCTTTGTTCTTTTATAATGGATATCTGTTCCTTCAGTTGGGATTTTGTTGCTTAATGCTCCATCTTCTGTACGTATGTGTCGTTGTAACGTTGGACGTGTAACTTAAGTGTATGTTTTTTGTACACTAGCTTCTGCACGCGACTCCGTCCGTGTAAAACTAGTTTATATCGTAACTCCATACAAACTTTCACCCCCCATTTCATCCCCTTAGGGGATGATTTCCGGGATAAAAACCATCCTATGTCCTTTCCTGGGACTCACTATCTCTATACCAAATTTCTTCTAAATCGGGGTAACAGACAGACAGACAGAAAGACACACTTTCGTATTTGTAATATTAGTATGGATCTAAACGTGAGTAATTGGCTCAGTGTACCTACATCCATTTAAGTTGCAATCTGTGTTAGTATAGCCGTTGGTTCTCCTGAAATAATAGTAGATTGTATTACAAGGGTCTAAAATAAGCCACACTACCAAGTGATGGTTATTTTTTATGTTCGAGGGGTAAAATGTCTTTTAGACCCGCTGGTCGATCAGATAACGCATTGTACGCGCGTCAGGTCGATCTAAACGTCAATTTTTATATGGAAAAATGACAGTTAGATCTGCCTAACGCGCGTTCAAAACGTTACGTGATTACGCCTCAGAGTTATACACTTTACTTTTCACTTCAATTGCGAGAAAAAAGTAAAAACAAAGATTGTCCATCAATCCATCCACAATAAATAATACATTGTACGGCGAAAGAACTGTTTAACATATTGTGCCAAGTATTAAAATATTGACACTACGAAAACACGCCTCTGACCGTCTGTAGCCGCGTCCAAACTGTTTGCAGTCAACCACGCTTGAACATTTGGAGTTGGACGCGGCTACAGACGGTCAGAGACGTTTATTATTTTAAATGATTTTGAATTTTTGAATAAAAAACACCTAATGTTTGAAATGAATTCTGTTTCCTGATGGTCGATTTTAATATCTATTGTATTCTGATTAAATAGTTGATAGCAAATACATTTTTTTAAAGAGTTGTGATTGGTGGATTTCATACGGTGAAGTGTTTTGATTGGGCAATTGAAATGTTTTAAAAATCATATATATGTATACATATTTCTCATTTCGTGTAAGAGACGATTGTCTACACAAACATTATTACACAGTACAGGGTGGCCCAGAAATACGTTCACATAGAATTATCTGAATATGTTTCTATTGCTTACACACCAAATTCATAAAATGACATTAAATATTAAAACTGCACTATCTAAAAATAAACAAAATAACTGGCTTCAAAATTTCCTCCTTTTGCTCTGATACACAGACGCAAACGTTTGTTTAAATTGTCGTCGATATGCCGCAGCTCCTCTAAGATCATTTTTTCCCACTCTCTCGTAAGTATTGATTTTAAAGCGTCTATATTTTTGTGCTTGCTGGTGGCACAGGTCCTTAACTCTTAAGATTGACCATAAACTGTAATCTATTGGATTTAGGCCAGGCGAGTACGGTGGCCATTCTTTCGAGCTTATGTATCCGGGAAAATTGTCCTTACACCACTGCTGCACACTACGGGCCCTGTGCCCTGCTGGAATATCCACGGTTGGATGCCAAAGTGCTGTAGATTCCAAGGTAGAACTATACATATAAGGCTTCAAGAATATCTCTTCTATATATTTCTTAATAAATTTTGACACCTTTTTCTATAAAAATAAGGGGCGTATTGTCTGTAGATCAAACACCACCCCAAACCATAACGGATTCCGGCTTTGGCACGGTGGTGAGGAATCACTGCGATTGCTCCAGGACGACTAGAATAATACATTCTATAATTTTTGTGATTATGGGCCCGTTCAATGGAAAACAGTTTTTCATTTGAAAAAAAGGATACAAAATTTCTCAGTTAGCGGCACGCTTCTTAATTAGATGACATCTCTCAAAACGAACTTTTTTATCTTTATCTTCAAGAAGTAATGCCTTACGCGAGTTGTACGCCTTTAAATTGATGTCATTTACGACAGTACGTTGCACCGTGGAACGGCTTACACCCAGGTTCCGAGCTATTGTTCGGACTTTAGTCGCTATTACGCTCACCTGGGAGTCCTTACATTCCTCTTTTTACCTCTTCCTGAGTGATCTGCAATATGGCCAAGTTCATTGAATCGCTTAACCCGTCGAACGTGGATTAGTCAACATACCATTAAAAAATTAACTCCATAAGTATAATAAGTTTGTTCCAAATCCAAATTGAGTTACGAACACACGTGTGTTCATAGCGCGCTTTCGTGTAAGGACTTTATTGCTCCGCGTTGTTTTCGCAAACAAAAATCAATAATAACCAAATAGTTTTAAACAAGCTGTCTGTTCTAAACGGCAACTAAAATGTGTAAAAATATAATAGAAAAACAAGGGAACTCGAACAGCGTTCCATTTTTAAATTGGGCCACCGTGTAAATATGAAACCCTATTTACGTTATACTTGCTTCTGTCCGCGACACGGTTTTCTTGGAACTTGTTTATATCTTAGATCTATACAAACTTTCTTCCCGTTTCACCCCCTTAGGGGATGATTTCCGGTATAAAAACTATCCTATGTCCTTTCCCGGAACTCAAACTACCTCAATACCAAATTTCATCCCAACCGTTTCGGCGGTTTAAGCGTGAAGAGCTAACAGACGGACAGACAGAAAGATAGAAAGACAGACAGGCAATGTGCATTAGTATAGATTAACTTTGTGAAACTGACGTGACTAAAAATTGCTGAAGTAAGTTTCTAATCGGAATAGTTGGAATTACAAAATATAAATTATTTATTTACTTAGAAACAGACTAGAATGTTGCGGAGTGAGTCACATAGTCGGTGTAAATTAAGTAACAGCTGGCACCCAAACGTGCGGCATAGCGATTTCTGTCCCGAAACTGTCGGTTTGTTTGAATAAAACTTTATCTTTTATCCCTCAGAGCCGGGGTCCGTTCACAACTTTCATCTTCCTACGGATACCCCTTATAAAAACTTATGAAAAAAGGGCTGCAAAGTATACAGATTAGAATATTTCGGTAATATTGATCGCACGCTCGGACTTGAATTTACCTACCCGGTTCCCTGCTCGGAATTTAATATTTGCGATATTCGCGTGCTGTCACAGACAAGGGCTTGTACAAATGATGCACGATATTCACTCTAGAATTCGGAGGGCCTCCTACCATGAAACCTTTATAGAATACCTAGACAACATTAAAATACTTCGAATAGTTGCACTGTAGGTAAGGTACTCCCTATTTCTGGTCTGATACATAGAAATAACCCTAGGTCCCTAATATATTCATTAATAGACAAGTTCAATGGCTCTAGTGGTTTCACTGATTGAGAGTGGACGCGAGGCAGATGGAATAGTTTAGTGGTCCAACTGTAGGTGCCTCAACTATGCGAACAAGCCTCTCCACTGCGGTCAACCGCTATATTTTACAAAAGCACATTCCATGTTAAATTACTACTTAGTGTTCTCCAAATAATGCAGTTTCAAGTTACCTTAACTACAAGTTGATTTGCTGTAATGTTTAAGCGCCACTAACCCTTATATTTAATGTCCCATTAACACACAGGTATATAATAAAGTACAAGCATCCCATTTATGATTTGCTTACTCACATTTACACTAAACAAACTGAAAATTTGAATTATATACAAACATACGGGTAAATTTGAATCTGCTTAGGTAAGCAATCCAATCTAATTTATTAAGGAAACTACATTATAATAGATTGTATTGCGCTAATAGAATTTATGCGCGTCGCGCCAGCTACACATGCGTACTCGTAGGTAACTGTTTGTTGGAACAGCTTAACTGTATTAAACTAAACATTGACGTCAATTTAGAATAATATTAGCTTTACACTACCTATAGACTACTATTGTGATTCGTTAAACGTGTTTTAGTGACATAGGTAGATAAAGATTTACTTCTTCCGTAAAATGAATCCAATATCCGTTATTTGTTTAGTATCTTTATAAAAGGACTAAAGTTAATTTCTATTTAGGAATGAAGATCGCATCGTAGTAATTGAATCGTAAAATGGTAATGGCTCATTCCGGAGTGACCTCGCCTCGCATTCTCTTGACCCGGGTTCAATAGCGCACCAATCTGTTAGTCATCGAAAGTAATGTACGGAGATTCATCACCGCCCTTGTTGAAGACGTTCTTGTAGAGTAAATCCGCTGCGCTCAAATAAACTTGAATTACAAAAACGACAAAGTAGAAAATTCGATTTGCGAGTTATTTTTGCAACATTTTTTGTCCGGAATTCGGGGAGGTATTGGTTTGATTTTTCATTTCATTCCTTTGAGCCAATGATTGGATCGTCCGCAATAGCCAGATGATCTCGAATCCACACCGCAAAGAGTAGCCAGCTGGAATCTATACATTTTAAATGGTTTGTTCGGTTCCACTGGGTTTCAAGAAGAGAGTGAAGCACTCACTAAAGCAAATTATCTGACACAGAGTTAATCATTTCGCTATCTGCTTGCACCGCACGTTTAAGGATCGACTTACATAATGAGTATATTATCTTAATGTATGCTTATCCAGAAAAAGTGGGTCATTATAAATTCTTAGAAATTTTGAAAGATTCCCAAGAGAGTCATTTGTAGGTATATAGTCTATTAAAAAAAATCTTTATGATCAAATTCTTAGTGTAATTAGGAATATAAGCAAAATTCTGTTAAATTGCTTAGGATGCATCAATGCTAATATAAGTTCATCTTCACAGCAATGTCACAACAATGTATTTTGAGACCTTGCTTATAAGAAATTATTTTTTTGCTGTCCCAAGATTCTTCCGATGAGTCATGATTGACTTCGCGTAACGGAGTATTGATTTTCCTATAACATATATGTCATATAGGTGAATTGAATGCTTATGAGAATATGCTTGCTAGTAAATATCACGCAAATAGCGTTAGACCCCTAAGTATCTTTTAAAAACGTCGTTATGCATACTATATAGGGTCCTGTAGGTATCTTGACCCATATTCGTTGAGGGTGGTAAAGTTATTTGCAATTAGGGAACCATCGTTATGTTGGGTCTCTGTGGACTACCCTAGGAATGCATAATTATGGAGTGATTGTACCGTTATTTGGCTATCAATACGATACCTACATTTTGGAGTTAGTGGTTCATATGGATCTATCGGACCATATTATTTTCTGTCTCATTTAGATTAGATGGATCAATACACTGTACTTAATAATAAGAAAATAATTATCTGCGTAAACTCGTTTTGATGCAATCATGCATTTTTATGATTGCATCAAACCCCTAAGTATCTTTTAAAAACGTCGTTATGCATACTATATAGGGTCCTGTAGGTATCTTGACCCATATTCGTTGAGGGTGGTAAAGTTATTTGCAATTAGGGAACCATCGTTATGTTGGGTCTCTGTGGACTACCCTAGGAATGCATAATTATGGAGTGATTGTACCGTTATTTGGCTATCAATACGATACCTACATTTTGGAGTTAGTGGTTCATATGGATCTATCGGACCATATTATTTTCTGTCTCATTTAGATTAGATGGATCAATACACTGTACTTAATAATAAGAAAATAATTATCTGCGTAAACTCGTTTTGATGCAATCATAAAAATGCATTGAGAAATGAGCTAACTCACTTATTTTAAGATTGAAATTATTGCGATTATTTAATTTATTCTTTGATATAATATATGCAAAATAACGATCCTGGCTCTTAGATAATGCAAATTGAATTGAATAGGTAATATGAAAGGCGTTACTATGGAATTAATATAACATTCGAAAAAAACCGTGTTCGAAGAAACCGACACTGTAACAAAAACGAATGATCATTATTATATGTTGAGTAAAGTTTCCATTCGATATTTTATCCTTTACTGATAAATGGCTGCCGATTCGTATTTGGTAAACCAAAATTACGCTCTGAACATTACAGGTCGAACACGTGTAAATTCCAGAGAACCGCATTGGACTTGCCTCCTGTCATGTACTAGTGAAATATTGCATAGCATCCATTAACATTCGATGCGTGACCCCTGTAATCTAACCTGTGCAAATCATAAGGAATTTTCGACGTGATATCAGTGCTGAGATAATAAATAAGGCATTCAAATAAAACCTAATCTCGCCTGACTTATTTTCTAGTAAGAAGTTATTAAAAAAAACTGTTTAAACCAAATTAAGTGACGGTAATAAAGATCGGTCGTTGAATAAAAACCGGACAAGTGCGAGTTTAACTCGCGTGGTGAGGAATCCGTATATAATACACAAAAATATTGAGAAAGTTCCCGTTACTTTGAATTCTCAAACTTCTTATAGGTTTTCCTGTAATCTTTAGGCAAGGAACTATTTTCCATATTTTTTTCAGAATTTTAAGCCTAGTAGTTTTAGAGTCAATTTTCGTCTTTTTTCCTAAATTACTTCAAATCTGTTTTTGTTAAAATTATAAAAAAATATATATCTGAAATGCTTACAACAACCCCTTTCATTTGATATGTCACTCAATACAGTTTGCGAAACTTTAAAAAAAATCAGTTTACCCCCAAAAGTGGCCCCCTTGTTCAGAATTCATTAATTTACGTGTTCATTACTGGTTCATCTTTGGGTCACCAATTTATAATGTTTACCAAATTTCAACTCAAAATCGGTCTAGTAGTTTCGGAGCAAATCGGCTGTGACAGACGGACAGACAGACGCACGGGTGATCCTATAAGGGTTCAGTTTTTTCCCTTTTGCGGTACGAAACCCTAAAAAACGAGATAATAATACATAACCGTGAAAACTATCTCTGTTTTCGTTTAGAGCTTAAGTTTTTATTACTTACTTATCATGACTGTCTTCAGTGATAATATTCTGGCAGTTAATAATGGTTGAAAACCTTTTTAACGACCTTAAACGACAAAAGCTTGTTGTTATTTTTACAAACGCGGACTCAAGGAAAATAAAAAATGTTTCTCTAAGCCGACTTACAGGAAATGTCTTTCGTCTCGTCGCATTACCTGCGACCCGTGTGAGCTGTTATTGTTTTAATTCCTCGTTCTCCTTAAGAGCCTTTTACTTATCTAATTGAATATTTCTTGGTAGTAGCGTTTTCTAGAGAGTGCTTGATGAATAATTTAAATTTTGGGTATCAACTTTATCTCCAACGTATATTATTTTTTCCGTGTGGAAAAATTCGCAGCTGGCAGGATAAGTTAATATAATAATTTTATTTTTGTAAATCATTCAAATTAGGGGAGGCCTACATTCAGTAGTTGAACGATAACTGGTGCGACCGGTTTAGTCTAGTGAGTATTGTATGTTTTCTATATGTATTTAAATATTTATATCCATTGAGTATATCGTCGTTTAGTACTCATAACACAAACCTTATTGAATTTACTATGGGGCTGATTCGATTTGTTAAGATTATCTCATAATAAAAGATAAATTAAAAACTAGGTTGCATTTACTTAAGTGTTATATAAATATATTTAAAGCACATACACACATAGATTCACACAAATAAAACCGCTGCAATTATAAATATTAACCTAAACCTAAAATAACCTGCACTTAGGTCGTTCTACGGCAAATAATGATACCCATTATGCTGGAGGCGTAACCTCTTATAATGAGTAGGAAATTTAAAGAGCCTAATGGGACCTGAACTAATATTGGAATTATTATTCATATCTTTTAGACAAAACGGTGTTTACTGTGCTTAAATTTGTGATATTACGTAAAATTATAACGATGACATTAATGCTTTGCCTACTTGCGATCACTGGGATGAATAAAGAAATAGGTATAGGTACTCCGGTTAGCCTAGTGTGTAGTGACACTGCCTATGAAGGTGAAGGTCCTAGGTTCGAATTCCGGTAAGGGCAAATATTTGTGTGATAAGCATGAATATTTGTTTCTGAGTCTTGACTGTTTTCTATGTATATTAGGTATTTATCCATTAAATATATCGTCGTCTAGTATACCTTTAACACAAGTCTTATTGACCTCACTGTGGGGCTAGTTCGATTTGTGTATGATTGTCACTTAATATTGCTAATAATAATAATATTGCTTGCTGAGCTGTGTCCATTTCGTGACATAATCTGTGCTATTCTAATATTTATTTCTTCTTTTATTTTCTGTATTGTCTCGACTAAATGTTTGAATTTGAATATATATTATTATTTACTTAAACCTAAGGTATTTCTATACTTATTGTAAGAGTTAAATTTACAAGACGAGACATATTTTCCGGCAACATCAACACGATGAGTAATTAGGATGTGAAATCTGATTGAATGTTTTATATCTACACTAGCGTTTTCTGATATTCACAAATCACGATATGTTATTTACGGTAAATGATGCCATGCCACAATAATTTCGTATGCGGGTCAGTTAGGTCCAACTGTCATTTTTCCATATAAAAAGTGACATTTGGATCTATCTGACGCGCGTACAATTGTTACGTTATCGACCCGCTGCTGCTAAAGGTTGATTGCAACTTTTGGACCACATAATGCATTATGTAAGCCGAGTGTCATATGAGTTTAGTTTTTTTTGTAACTTCTTTGATAAACAAGTTGATGAAAAAATAATACGCTAAGCCCTACTTTCTTACGTGTACGAGTAAATCTCCTATAAAACCCTTTAAAAGGAATACGTTGAATTCCAAATAACCATGTATATCCGTATATTTTAGCATCAATCTTTATACCAACGAAACGAATCATTTATAATATTATAGCTGCTTAGGCATCCGCTCGCCTATATCCGAGAGCTGGTCCTCATGACCTCTCTTTGCATGCATAATGCGTAAACTTTGAATATCCTCCTTAGCGAATATAAAGTTACGTTACCCAGGGCAAGTAACGTCGTCTAGCTAGTCTGATTGAACGCCTTTGGATGGAATAGAGTTCCCGTTTGTTTAGATTATCCCCTGGTAACGGCGCCATAAACTTGCCAGCATCGCGTTATGACTTGTATTTTTTACTTTTTATTTTTCACAGCCAAAATGTTGCCCGCTCGGGAGTAAGTCACGATCCAATTTGGAGGGTCAGCTACTGTAAACTAAGATATGAATTTTGTTTTACTGAACGGGCTTGCCTTTTACATCTAAAATCTATTTTTTTTTCATGAATTGCATTGTGACGACTGCTTTAGCTTAGTTGGTAGTGAAGTGACCCTGACTATGAAGCAAAGAGGTCCTGGGTTCTGATCCAGGTAAGGGTATTTATTTTGTGTGACGATGATGAGCACGAATATTAGTTCCTGAGTCATGGATGTTTTATATGTATTTAAGCATTTATTTATCTACATATATAAGTATGTTTATCGTCGTCTAGTACCCAATAGAACAAGCTTTGCTTAGTTTGGGGCTAGGTCGATTTGTTTAAGATTCTATGCACATATTAAAAAAAAAAACAAAGGAAGCCGTTAACAAACTTAATCGTGCTCGCTTATACATCTAAAAGGCCGTTGAACTATATTCAAATCAAATCAAACATTTGTTCATGTTCCACAATGATGTAATATAAAAAGAGGTAGATATGTTGTCTATACGAAATTCCGTGTTTAAAAATGGCCACTAAATCTGACAGCTAACGTTTCCATTGACGGCTTGAAACCGAGGCAAGTTGGTGCCAATTGACACAATTTTAGTGTGCCATTTTTGGAGCTCTTATAACCTATCTACCTCTTTTTTATATTACATCATTGATGTTCCAGTACTTTTTACGTCCAGTGAATTCAGTTAGCAGAAGTAAATGATGGAATCGGGCGTTACTTTGCGGAAATCCACGATACCTAAGTTTTAAGATAAGACTTAGGAGTCAATTTTAATTTAATTTGTTAAGGCTATGGAAGTAGGTAATTGGTTAAGATACGGAAAGTATATATAATATGAAACGTCACTGAAGTTATCTTAGCGGCATTCTAAGCGATGTAAATTAAAATGTACGTACTAGCTTTATCCTCTACCTACTCACCTAAGTAATTTTTAAATAATTACAACTTTTTTAACATAACAATGCATGCATTTTGTTGTAATTAATTTCTCATCTAAGTGAAGTTGTAATATCTTCTTTTGAGAACTAATTTAGTTTATAATATTATTGTAATTAGTTTTATATTCGTTCTCAGTGTATATTAGTTTTTCTAACCTTATATAAATAAAGATACTTCAAATAAAACAATACCTACAAGTCCTAGTGAAAAAAAGGAGAAATATTAAATCCGGCCACAGTTTTTTTTTGGCCACGAGGTCAAACTTCTCTTATAACTAAGCATCGGGAAAATGAGATAGCCTCTAATAAACTAAATCATCTTCTATACAACGCCAACTAAAAATGTTAAAGAAAGCGTCAAGTCAAGATCAACAATTATTTTTACTTGTCCTTCTGATTTATACATTGCCAACTACCTAATTTACTAAACTCAGCCACGGAATTTTGCAATCAAGTTTTTCCGCTCTTTTAAAAAAAAAAACCTCGAAGACGAAAGCCGGAGCAAAGCTTTATTTTGTCTGTCCTCAATAGTTCATATGGAATAATAGTGGCTTTAATATACTATTTGATGACAATTTTAGGTAAAATTTACGATCGATTAATGTAGGATGACTTACATTTTAAATATACTAAATTATATAATTAGAAACTAATAGGATTACTATTTTGGTGTCATCCATACTAATATTATAAATGGGAAAGTGTATGTGTTTGTTTGTTTATTTGTTTGTTTGTTTGTTTGTTTGTCCGTCTTTCACGGCAAAACGGGGCGACGAATTGACGTGATTTTTTAAGTGGAGATAGTTGAAGGGATGGAGAGTGACATAGGCTACTTTTTGTCTCATTCTAACCCCCCACTTCCCTAAAATGGGGGGTGGAAGTTTGTATGGAGCATTCCGCAATTTTCAAGGTAGAAAGCTAAAAATTGGTATGCGGAATATTTGTGACTAACAAAAAAATCGTGCATCATTTTTTTTTTGGAAACCTGTACCCAACCCCTTACAAGAGGGGGTGAAATCTTATATGGGACTTTTCGCAGTTTTCAAGGTAGGAAGCTAAAAATCGGTACACAGACTGTTACCAACGAAAAATACCTGCCTTTTTAATTTTCCCCCAGCCCCTAACTACATATGTAGTGTCAGTACGTAGAGTCGATATGTAGAGTCGATATGTAGAGTTGATATGTGGAGTCGATATGTAGAGTCGATATGGTCAGTACGTAGAGTCGATATGTAGAGTCGATATGTAGAGTCGATATGTGGAGTCGATATGTAGAGTCGATATGTAGAGTCGATATGTAGAGTCGATATGTAGAGTCGATATGTAGAGTCGATATGTAGAGTCGATATGTAGAGTCGATATGTAGTCTATGTAGAGTCGATATGTAGTCCATTTATAGAGTCGATGTAGAGTCGATATGTAGAGTCGATATGTAGTCCATTTATAGAGTCGATCTAGAGTCGATATGTAGAGTCGATATGTAGTCAATATGTAGAGTCAGTACGGTATGTAGAATTGGTATCTAGAGTCGATATGTAGAGTCGATATGTAGAGTTGATATGTAGAGACGATATGTAGAGTCAGTATCTAGAGTCGATATGTAGTCAATATGTAGAGTCGGTATGTAGAATTGGTATCTAGAGTCGATATGTAGAGTCGATATGTAGAGTCGATATGTACAGTTGATATGTAGAGTCGATATGTAGTCGATATGTAGAGTCAGTATGTAGAGTTGGTATGTAGAGTCGGTATGTAGAGTCAATATGTAGAGTTGATATGTACCTAGAGTCGATAATTATATAAAAGAAGAAACTGACTGACTGACATATCACCGCACAGCCCAAACCGTTGGATCTAGAGATTCCAAATTAGGCACATGGGTTCCTTATAAGTTCGGGTGCACTAAGAAATGATTTTTAAAAATTCACCCCCTAAGCGGATGAAATGGGGGTCCAAAGTTTGTTTGCTGGTCGCTGATTACGAAAACAACAACGATTAATCCAACATGGCGGACGTGAAATACCATCTCCCCTGTTGGAGTGCGATGGGGTTGAAATGTCTAAATATGGGTGTCGTTTTTATGGTTTTTTGGGAAGTTAATTACGAAAATGGCATCGATTTTGAAATTTAACATTGTGAACATGAAAATTCTTGAAAGTATTTGTGCCAAATTGCAATTCAATTGGAACATACAGGTCAAACTGAGATGCAACTTTTTTGTAGGTAAACGGTTAACATTACTTTTAGTACGCGGGCGAAGCCGCGGGCACAAGCTAGTATATTAATATTTTAGAAGTTTGCTATTTGAATGCATGCCACAAATTTAGATGCAAAAAAATAACCACCATGCCAAGTCATATTTACAGTGGCTTACATAGAAGATAACTAGTGGCTGAGATGCTATTATTCAGACGCGCGTTGGTTGTGGCCGACTTAGTAATTTAGAAGGTAACTTATATTTTCTGAGGTGAATAATGCTAATAAAAAGAAGCTTGTTTAATTAGTACCCAAAAAAAAATAGTTCTTAAACCCGACGTTTCTTAGAAGAATTTATTTGCTATTCCGTTAAAGAACGATCAGCTCTATTAGTGACAATGATATATTTTTTTTGCTTGCAGTCAATGTTCCCTCCAGGCGTGTTTTTTTAAAAATTTCCAAAGTAGTCTAACATTTTGAATTATTTTAGGCTCTTAATATAGGACTCTATAATGTCTTTAGGTAACATTTTCGTATTATTAGATTGCCCGATCAGAAATGATATCATAAACCAAAGAACAAAATTGAACGTATTAATACCGGGTTTTTGTATGGTGAAAATACCGGTATCCGAACCCTGGTTCCCACCTTCCCACACTCTCAAACATGCAAATAAATGCAAGAAACCACCACCAACAATGGAAAAATGTAATTTTAATCCAACGAAATTTTCGAGGACTTTTAATTTAACAAAAAGCGTTGACTATGATAGTCAGATGCTGTTGATTGTCTCTACTCTTTGTATGCTGCTTACCTCGCAAACTCGACACTGTTGGAGTTCTTTTTTTTCTGTAAGCTTAACGATAATGCGCCTTCTTGTCAGATTCTGAGTCGAACTGGGCTCGCCCGCTTTTGGCACGAAGGTGAGTTTTCCAGCTCTCAAGCTGGCGTCAAGCCAGATTCACGTTTGATCGGATTTTTGCCAATGCACAAGTGCTCGATGAGTGCTAACAAGCACTTTCCATTTGTGCTAATTGAAACGAAAAGAAGAGCATATCACATTAATGCAAATAAATGATATTGTACAGCCAAGCAAAACGTTTTCAACGCTTAATCAATAAAACTCTGAATTTAAATCATTAACCCTAGAGTACGTACCCGCGCCCGTTTTTGTAACGCGAATGCCCGGGCGCGGGCATTTTGCCGCCCAAGTTTTTTTTAATACTAAATAAAAACATTCGGGTGGGCTTTTTAAGTGTAAAATGACATAGTATATTTAAAAGTGTTATTTTTTATTTCATATAAATGAAAATATAAAGCGCATTAGAAATTTTTATGTACTTTTTCTTGACATTTAAGGAAGTCTTCACTTTAATTTCCATACAATAAATAATACTGATATTCTATATGTAAAGTTTATGGTTTTCCTTATCTTAAGTATGTACTTTACCAGATTAGACCTGAAAATTGTAAATAAAGTAATAGGTGCACAGTAACTTTGAGTACCTACTTTGACCATCTAACTGTGCTCCTTTATTTTCGCAAGTTCCACGTGCTGCATTTCTCCTTTTGTTGGATACATCCTAGCAATCTAGAAGTAAAAATTATGCGAATGTGTTTCTTAGTGGATTTTGCAATTTGTTTATCTAGAATTTTTTTGTTGTCTGCTGTTTAGTGATGATCAAAGCATTTTTTGACGAAAATATTAGTTTTAATAGGAAAAATAGGCATACGTAACAAAAATACCCCAGAATTAAAACTGTGTGAATGAAATATGCATATTATTATGATATTTACATTAAAATATCAAAAGAGCCAACAAAACCAAATAATAACTCAACTTGCAATAAAAAAAAAAAACCTATAGCCTATAGCAATTTTCCGCCGAACGCGACACGCTGACAACAATCCTATTCGCTTACGGTCATTTGTGGATATATTTTCTTCTAATTTCTATAATATACAGGTAAGTTATAAAGGGGCAGCTACTGAAAAGCTTGACCTTGACAAATGAACCGTTTAAAATAAAACAAATTCCGTCACGGGCGGCAAAATGCTCATATCGTGGTTACTGAAAGGTTAATTCTATAAGAATTATAAGAATCGTACATTATTGTAGAGGCTAGAAAGTGAACAATAAAGTGAGTTTGAGAGCCTAACCGTAGGTGAAGGTGTCACGAGATGAGCAATATCGGCCGAGAGAAACATATGATGATGATGATGATGATCTGTCCGACCGTTTTCGGCCATGGCGACCACTCCGACTCCTATCTCCTAGCGTTTTGGCGCTCGTGCGCTCGAATGATGCTGTCCTGACCGATTTCGGCCACAGCGACTGTGTGTTCTGGATTTGGTGTTACGGATTTGCACTATGCGCTCGAATATGGCTTATGTAGCCTATCTTTGCGGCAAAATTGCGTGCACATTGCGGGTACGTAAGTACGCCGTTCTGGTAATTGTATGCTATGGCAGCAGGTGGGCGGGCCTTTATCTGGTCGCGTCTATAGTCAAGGAACCACAGCACGGAAGAAACATAGCACTGGTCTAGTCTCCTCACTTTATATGCTTGCCCGCTGCGACTCTTTTTAAGTTTGCTGTACTGATATAGAAAGTGTCCCGAAATATTGGTTAGTAAACAAGTCAAGCTACGGCGGCTACGGTGGCCTAGTGGTTTAGGCATGCGGCTGTCAAACGGCAAAAGTGGGTTTGAATCCCAACTCGTACCAACGAGTTTTTCGGAACTTATGTACGGAATATGATGAATTTTATATTTACCTACCGTTAGCTTTTCGGTGAAGGAAAATATCGTGAGGAAACAACTGCATACATCTGAGAAGAAATTCAAAGAGGTATGTGAAATCCCCAATCCGCACTGGTCCAGCGTGGGGACTACTGCCCGTTCCCTCTCATTTTTGAGAGGAGGCCTGTGCCCAGCAGTGGGACGTATATAGGCTGACTAGCTTTTGCCCGCGACTTCGCCCGCGTACTACGAGTATGTATAAGTAATTTTAACCGTCTACAAAAAAGGTGCATCTCAGTTTGACCCTTATGTACCAATTGAATTGCAATTTGGCACAAACACTTTCAAGAATTTTCATGTAACCACAATGTTAAATTTCAAAATCGATGCCATTTTCGTAATTAGCGTCCCAAAAACCCATAAAAACGACACCCATATTGATATTTAGACATTTGAACCCCATCGCACCCCAATAGGGGAGATTTCACGTCCGCCAGGTTGGGTTTTAAAATCGTTCTTGTTTTCGTAATCAGCGACCAGCGACCCGATAAACCATAGAAACAATACCCATGTTCATTTTCACACATTGTCACCACTTTTCCCCCTTTTAGGGGTTGAATTCTCAAAAATCCTGAAACACATGTTTCCTCATTTATCGCTAGGAATACTCCTCTGAAGTTTCGAATGAAATAGTCTTACTTATTTTGTTTCCCCATACAAACTTTGGACCCCCATTTCACCTGCTTAGGGGGTGAATTTTGATAAATCCTTTCTTAGTGTAGTGTAATCCCTTGGACCTTATAAGGAACCTACGTGCCAAATTTGGAATCTCTAGATCAAGCGGTTTGGGCTGTGTGGTGATGTCAGTCAGTCAGTCAGCCAGATTCTTCTTTTATATAATTATCGACTCTTCATAGACTCTACATATTGACTCTACATATTCACTCTATATATCGACTACATATCGACTCTACATGTCGACTCTACGTATCGACTCTACAATCTCTACATATCGACTACATATCGACTCTACATATCGACTCTACTTATCGGTTTGGGCTGTGCGTTGCTATGTCAGTCAGTCAATCAGTCAGTCAATTAGTTTCGTCTTTTATGTACATATTTAGAAAGATATCCACAATATTAAATTCCAAAATCGATGCCGTTTTCGTAATTGACGTCCCAAATACCATAAAAACGACACCCATATTTCATATTCCATGGCGGACGTGGAATACCATCTCCCCAACAGGGGAGATGGTATTCCACGTCCGCCATGTTGGATTTTTAAATCGTTGTTGTTTTCGTAATCAGCGATCCGATAAACCATAGAAACGATACCCATGTCGATTTTCAGACTTTGTGACCACATACCCCCCTTTTAGGGGTTGAATTTTCAAAATACCTGAAAAACGTGTTTATTCATTTATTGTTAGGAATACTGCTGTGAAGTTTCGAATGAAATAGTCTAACTAATCCTGTTTCCCCATACAAACTTTGGACCCCCATTTCACCCCCTTAGGGGTTGAATTTTGAAAAATCCTTTCTTTGTGCACCCCTAGACCTTATAAGGAACCTACGTGTCAAATTTAGAATCTCTAGAACCAGCGGTTTGGGCTGTGCGTTGATAGATCAGTCAGTCAGTCAGTCAGTTTCTTCTTTTATATATTTAGATATTTAGATGATGATGAAGCAAGTCGAGATTGTTTGTATTTCATCATTCATGAGTGATTTTTGTTATAAGTACAATAGATCAAAGAAGGGCATACACAGGTACTGAACGGAATAACATAATTAGTATAAACTCTTTGAGGTTTTTGGAAGAAAGTGTGTACCTAGAGCGTTACTTTTTGCAGTGGAAGTCGACCATCGCGGGCGTAAGTGCGCGAAACGCGGGGTAACACCATAAATCAAAAAGTTCAGGAAGCGACGAACGGACGACTTAAGAACTCGAGTTGTGAAACAAAGGCAGCTGCTTAGAAAATTTCAAAGAATATAAATGTAATAATTTCCGGCCTCGAATTTGCGTTTGTAGCTTCGTTATATTTGTTGTAGATAAAAACCAACATTTTAGGATATATGTTCAGCAAACGGAAACTAAAAGATACGTAAAGTACGTACGTAGGATCTTCATCGTGTATTTTATTTAAGTGTTAAAATGTTGTGTACAAATCGGCCACGAAAATATAAGTTCATTTTAGAAACCAGGCAGCTTGCTGCTTGGTCATATAAATAACGCGTCAACTTCGAATATTCGGATCCAATCGGGAAATACATGGAATTTCTAAATAATTTCCTAGAAACGTTCATTGCATCACATTCTCTATATCAGGTCAGCTTGTTTGACACAGCACACGGGCCACGGCACGATGTTTGCCATTCAGCCGCTTTGGAATCGCAGGTAAATATAGGGGGTGGCTCCATATATCAATCAAAAGACCGATACCGCAGTACAGGCCGCAGCCCATCGAGACTGTTCCATCCGGTATATTAAATAAGAATCGGTTTTGAATTTGACACGCGCACTCGCTTCCCCACGCAGTAAGCCGTTTTGCCGCTAAATACAAAACCGTTTCAAATTCAGTATGTGAAATAGTCTCCAAGGGACGGCTTTTATCATCCGGTAACCGATTTAGATTGAAATGATGAATACCAGCATATTCGGATATACTTACCGTGTTTATTTCGATATCCACTTCCAGACATAGGTATAGGACTAATTGGTGAATTTGAATCGTTGATCATTTATATATTTGATACTTCCCGACTCTTGGGAACTGATTTTATGCAACTAAATAAAATGAATGTATAGTATATTATTTGCATTTTCCAGCACAGCAGCACCGACGTTTTAAAATTAAAACAAATAGGAGTTGTTTCCTTATACAAGCGGGGAGCGTTTCCGTGCAATGCAGAGGCATTTCCTTCCCGCTTACATCCTCTTCTGCAGTTTCTTTTTCTAGCGCATGCAACAAATTTCGTGTTATTATTGCTGCAGCACCATTCCTCTTGTCTTTTTTTTAGCGCAATCGCAATGTGAGTGCACAACAAGTACTCCTAACAAAAAAGTAAGGAATTATAGATTATAGAACTAAAAGCAAAAATATCTTAACCACATTATATTTCATTTTGACGTTGGCTGTCTATCGTTTGAGTAACAAATAGAAAATCTTTAACGCCTCACAAGATAACCGAAAAAAATTCTTCCAATATAGGCATAAGATTGGTCAAAGTCTAAAAGGTACAAATTGAATAAACACAATCACGAAATAAAACTGTTTTTGTGTAGGTCTGGTATGGAAATACATATGACCTATTCATTCTATTCAGCATAGTAAGAAAATGCTATGTAAAGTGCAGTCAAATCATAAGATAAACTTTTGCAGTAAAAATAAAAGATACTTAGGTTTGAATCATAACACACTTTTAATTTATTGCCGGTCCTTTTATAGCCGCAATTTGCATGAGTTTGCGTGCCAATTCAGACCATAAAGAGTGTGTTTAGTTAGACACACTGGAACAAAGTAGCAAACTATCAAGATTTAGATGGGACTGCGTTGTTTATTATTCTTCTTGTCGCAGCTGTAGATCCGTTAGTGTGCCACTGAAATAAATCTTGCTTTCTCCGTGCACATTATGCATGCTAACGCTGGCCATTCCTTGTTCCCTGAACATTGTGCCACCATTGTCTCGTACCTGAGGACTAAATCTCGTTCGCACTCGGTTAGCACCGGTGTAAGCTGGTAAGCTTCGCTATAACACCAAATTGCGAGTTGAATGTTCTTTCTGTGCAATAAAGATTAAATGTTCCTCTAGGTAGTAGAATGTATTTTCACGACACTGCTGGAAAGTGTGGCCATAATACTCCTCAGTTTAAGGAACAAATCTGCACATCTTACTGTGTTTCCAATTTATTTAGCGCACGTTATTGGCGAATTACCGTAGGTATTTGTGACGGTGTTTAGTAAAAGGGCCCACTTTGTCGATTCTAGTTACGGAGTTACGGGCAGTTTAGTGAAATATGGCAAAACTTACCGAAAATCAACTTTCGATGAAAACTGATAGAACAGACTGTAATAAACCTATGATTTTGATGACGACGCATAAATCTCCATTTTAAGCACCTTTTTAGGGCCTCAAAGTTTAGTGCCCAGCGACCCACTTTGTCGCATACAGAAAAAATCGTCGATATCATATTTGTGACGGTTTTTGGGAAAAGGTCCCACTTCGTCGATATAGAGTTAAGAGTAGTTTCTAATACTACAGACCATACGCTATCTTTTGGTGAAAGACTCATGTCTCTAGGTGCTATAGTTATTTTTTTTAAATTCTGCAAAGTTGCAGAAGTGAAAAAGCGCCAATTGAGAAAACGTTGGTTAAAGTTTGGGATGGCAGAAAACACACTTCTACTTTGAAGTTATGGAGTGGTTGGTATTAAATGAATGGGCATACTTTAGGGATTTCAAATTAGTTAAAATCATGTATGTAACCTTAGTATTTTGAATGTTATGGAGGCTTGAACATAAAAACAGGACAAAAATATGTAAATCCTGAATATGGGTTTATTTCTATATTCTATTTTACGGCACGCAGATTTATCATTAAAGTTGTATTTATAAATGGTTTCCCATGCTAAAAAAGACAGAAATAATTCTGTGGATCCTTTTATTTAGTAATTATGTCAAAAAGTTAATAACAAATGATTTGAAGAGTGCCTTGCATAAAAATTAAAATACACGTGTCTCTTAACATATAACATGAGATTACTTAAAAAAACATACATATCAAGCATAGAAAGTATGTAAAATATCAAATTATAAGTACTTTTTGTGTGTATAAAGTTTAGTGATTTTATATAGGGAGCGTCCCACTTGGTCGGTTTACTAAACTTTAGTCTTTCTTCATTGAAAGTGTTTGTGTTTGGTATATTTTTCAGTTTTATGTATGAGATAATGGTTTGTTATTGTTAATCTAAGAGTCTTTGATACTAACGTCGTTTGTTTAAACTTTTTTAACGTAATCGAACGAAATTTCTTTTCGACTCAAGTTTAGTGACCCACTTTGACGGTTTAGTGGATCATACGCTACTTGATGCACATTACTACACCCAACCTCAGCGGTAGCTTGCCTCGCACTGATCGCCGTCGCCGCTTGCGCTGCGCGTCGAGCCGACCGGCGTAGGTACATACCCACGTCGGCTCTACACAAAGCGCTTAGCGGCGGCGGTGCCTTTGATGTCGCCGACGAGGCGGCGCGGCGACTTATATAAACGTTGCGATGAGTTCGATCCGTTTGCTACATCTCATAGGTTCAATACGTACACCATTTTTAGGGTTCCGTAGCCAAAATGGCAAAAACGGAACCCTTATAGTTTCGTCATGTCCGTCTGTCCGTCTGTCCGTATGTCACAGGCATTTTACTCGAAAACTATAAGATGTATTTGAATAAAATTTTGAGGATAGGTGTATTTTGTTAGCCGCTACATACTTTTGTAATTAAAATGACAAAAAAAAAATTTTAGGGGTGCACTCCATACATAAAACTAAAAGTCAAAAACATTTTTTTCATTGTGACCCCCCGTGTGGCACATCAATCGATAGGCCTTTCAAAATAAATATAAGGTTTCTTAGCATTTTTTTTGATTAAGTGAATAGGGTCGGAGATAATCGCCCCGAAAGTCACTAAAATTCTGTCCCCCCCCCTCTAATTTTTGAACGGTGTAGTTTAAAAATATGGAAAAATTCATGGACATAGGGCTTATTAATTTCATTCACCGAAAATTGTTTTGAACAAGATCAGTTCAGAGGTTTTCGAGATATTGCTGAAAAACTGCCTTCCTCAAAGAAAAGGACGTAAGTGCCGTAAGATTTCTATGACGATACGACCTTTTTAATAGGCACGGCCATTCGTTTTGCGTGGTCCGACACGCACTTGGCCGGTTTTTGGTTTGTAATTATACTGTTTTTGGTTCAGCAAATTACACCTATGTTTATAAATTATGATTTTATACTTGTAGTAATTTTTTAGCGTATGATCCACTAAACCGTCAAAGTGGGTCACTAAACTTGAGCCGAAAAGAAATTTCGTTCAATTACGTTAAATAAGTTTAAACAAACGACGTTAGTATCAAAGACTCTTAGATTAACAATAACAAACCATTATCTCATACATAAAACTGAAAAATATACCAAACACAAACACTTTCAATGAAGAAGCACTAAAGTTTAGTAAATCGACAAAGTGGGACCCTCCCTATATAAAATCACTAAACTTTATACACACAAAAAGTACTTATAATTTGATATTTTACATACTTTCTATGCTTGATAAGTATGTTTTTTAAGTAATCTCATGTTATATATTAAGAGACACGTGTATTTTAATTTTTATGCATGGCACTCTTCAAATCATTTGTTATTAAATTTTTGACATAATAACTAAATAAAAGGATCCACAGAATTATTTCTGTCTTTTTTAGCATGGGAAACCATTTATAAATACAACTTTAATGATAAATCTGCGTGCCGTATAATATAATATAGAAATAAACCCATATTCAGGATTTACATATTTTCGTCCCGTTTTTATGTTCAAGCCTCCATAACATTCAAAATACTAAGGTTACATACATGATTTTAACTAATTTGAAATCCCTAAAGTATGCCCATTCATTTAATACCAACCACTCCATAACTTCAAAGTAGAAGTGTGTTTTCTGCCATCCCAAACTTTAACCATCGTTTTCTCAATTGTCGCTTTTTCACTTCTGCAACTTTGGAGAATTTAAAAAAAATAACTATAGCACCTAGAGACATGAATCTTTCACCAAAAGATAGCGTATGATCTGTAGTATTAGGAACTACTCTGAACTCCATATCGACAAAGTGGGACCTTTTCCCAAAAACCGTCACATTTATTTTGTAAAGAACAATTTTAGTGTGATTTACTTCTAGATGCAAAAGCATCGGAAAGTTCAAAAAGGGATTACGAGAGATCCCATTGTATGTTATTGCAAATTTTAATAAGATTTTTTACTACTTTGCATGAGAACTAAAATTGGGAGAAGCTAAAAGCAATTTATTAAACTGGAAAGAAGTTCGCATTGCTGCGGATACTATCGCTGCTGAGTTATTTGACTAGCTCACTAACTTGCAGCCTATCTTTAGGCAATTATCTGGAATGGGATTTAAACCCGCTCGCATACTGTTTCACGGCTTTGCGACGTTCTCCATAATGTGGATTAAAAGTCCAGTTACGTACCTACAATTATAACGAGGAGAACAAGATTTACGTAGGTAACATGATTCTGATCACAGGGTAATGCTGCAATTTTTCGAGCGTTTGGCGAGCGTACAGATCCTACTCGTATACCTAATAATAATATTATAAATGCAAAAGTATGGATGTTTGTTACTCAATCACGCAAAAACGGCTAAACTGATTAACATGAATTTTGGTATAAATATATTTTATAGCCTAGATTAACATATAGAATACTTTTATCCCGGGAATCATCCCCTAAGGGGAAGAAATGGGGGGCCAAAGTTTGTATGGAGATACGTTATAAACAAGTACCACGCGGACGAAGTCGCGGGCAGAAGCTTGTGTTATATAAACATGGGTGTTATGAGAATCCCTTAGTAACAATGTATCCGAAATGTAATACCTACTATGTATTAACAAGTGGTAGTGATGTAAGGGTAGTTAGTTCGCGCGGCAATGACGCGTCGCGACGTCACGTAGCGTGCGACATGCGACGTTTATTGGCCGCCACGTCGACGGTCGACGACAGTGACGGACGATTGTGCGAGCGCGAAACGAGACTTATTGCAGACAATTTTTCAACGTCGACGCACGTGAATACGATCTTTTCTTATTTAACTCCTATTTCTAATATCTTCATCGCCTTTACTCGTAAATTAGAGTGTAACAAGATCAAAAAGAAATACAAAATATATTATTTTCCAATCACATGCGAAACATCAAATAATCTGCGTAATTGCTTTCTGCAAATGCGTATTTACATGCCTATTTGTAGCGCTCATGTAAACATTGCTAAACACGAGTATATAGATAAAGATTTGCAAGCGTATTATGAAAAAAATATTACATCATATTGCTATATTTGTATCATCTATTAAATTGAAAACAAGGCGTCCTAAAGATATATGAAAAATATTTTTCATATTTCTTTGGATGTTTGTATCTACTTATATAATTCGTACTGTGCGCACACCAAATATTCTACAGCTTAGTAATGAGTTAATAATAATAGACAAGGAATTCTAATCAAACATAACATAAGTTCCTAAAGGGAGCACGAGTGAGTATGCGTAACTCATATCTTAAAACGGGAAAATGCGTTATAAACTAAAAAAAAACTTTTTTGAAACATTATTCCTAAGCAGGCATCTATTTCCTATGTCCAACATCAGCAATATCAGCGTGTCTTATAGTGCGCTCGCGCCTCGCCCCTCACCCGGCCCGCCCGAAGGACCAGTAATTAAACTGTAAATTACCGCTAAGTGCGGACCCGGCCTGAAGGTCGTATCGGTAGCCTATCCCAAGAATACCAATGAACCTCAGAGCCGTAATCAAAAATTTATTCCCCTCCCCAGTACGCGGAGGCCGAATATATTTTTAAACTTCGCAACTTTATCTCTCTCGTTCAGCTTGGTTTCGTGGTGGATTTATACAGGCATTTCATAATATAAATTTAATTTGTTCAGGACATAGTCAGAGTTACAGAGCGCGGACATATGTGTTATTAATAACCTGGGCAACCCATTGAATCTCGTGAGTCCAAAAATCAAATGTAATATGTCTCGTGTCTCAATGAATTTCATATTTTACGTACGGTTTAGTATTGTGCGTAAAAGCTGGTTACTTTCTGTAGCACTCGTGACACTGATGAATGAGACATGGGCGGATAAAATAGGGAATTTCATCCTAACCATTTGTTTTGCTGTTCATTTTGATATTTCGACCAAAGTGACGTCGTTTATCGAGTTAAACGTTACCTTTGTTCACTAATAAATACTCAATTGGCGCTTTTAACTGTAATTTCCATTGTTTAATGAAATCGGTGAACGGTCGTACGATTCGAAATACGAGAGATTATCGCAGCATTATGTAAATACCTGCTAAACCTAGTCTTTCTTCGCTCATCCATATTTATTGCAGAAGTAGATTTAATATGGATACAGCTACGGGGTGCTTATTGGAGGATAGGCATGAAATCTTTGAGAGTTGAGTTTACGATTTAATTTTTATAATACGGGTCGATTTTACCGTAGCCGTTAACCAAAGTAGATTTAGCCAGCTTTTAGGCGAATGCTAATTATGAAATGGCTCGAAACGGAGTGTATTTTTACGTCACACCTGGCGATAAAGTGGCCATATCTTTTTCTTTCAAAATCCCATTTTCTGGCCAAAAGGAAACGTATTTTTTTATCACTACGTATCGTCAAATACCTGCGCCCTGAGAGTACCCTGTTGTACCGCCATAGGTGAATAGTTTAGTTACTAGTTAATAAGTATTAAAAAAAAGGTATTAATAAGTAAGGTATTAATATAAAAGGTATGTCGCTTTTTTATTTACCAGTGAAATTACAGCGATATCGTGACAAAGAGTTTTCGCTACATGCGGACATTTGCTTGCTACGGACTACGGTGATATTGCATTCCGAAATGAGTAGCAAAGTGAGAAATTTAAGTTGTGATAAGGATAAAAAGTCGTCAAAAGTCAAGGCACCACGGGCGAAGAAAATAGTTTTATAGACTAGACACTAACTTATTTACAAGAGGCGACAGATCGTGCGGGTCTGTTGTCGCTAAGCAATTAAGTTAACTTGAGTATTTCTAACGATATTAGCAAAGTTGCGACAAGGAAGCGCGTGAAGCGATCTCGACACCAAAGTTCGCCGTGGCCGTTTAGCTCGTAAAAGTAAGTAACTGCTGCTGTGAATAGATAATAAGGATTTTATTAAAATTCCTTGTCCTTGTTTTGCCATTTGTAGGGTTCCTTTTGGCGAACGTCCTTTGTTCTGGTGGCATGCGAGCCTAAAGCCTTCCCGAATTCCCACAGCGTTGTCTTCAACGAAATTTTGGCGCCTTATTTATAACCTCCTTTGTGTTTATATCAACATTTGAATTTAAGTTCATTCATAACAAAGGTTGAATAAATATACCAAGCTTATTTAAAAAGGCTAATAAGGTAGGTAAATGTGGTTGCAGACTTATACGAGATTTGGTCGTATTAACAGAGCAGGACACATCATCGTTTTAATTATTTTTGCCAGATGCGAAATAAAATTGCATTTCAATTTTCTGGACAAATAGATGTGCTGCGAGTGCTTGGCAGGTTCGCTATTCGCGTTTTATCCCCTTTATTCCGAAGTCTCATAACGTGGCATAGTTACTTTCTCATTGCCCTAATGCCCTAGTTTTTGTATGGCATAGAATGAATAATGTTTGCCTTGAAAGGTAAAAGTTAATTCCACCCGAATCCGACAATATTTATTTTAAAGGATCCAAATTGGAATACTTAGGTATACCAGTTATACCTACAAACTTTAAATTGGCGCTGGCGGTCGGTACCTACTATACTTAAGTACTACTTACGTAGGTACTTTATTTGTGTGATAGAGTATCATTATTCCACCCATTTATAGAAATGCTAATTTATTATAAATAATAAAATAAATAAATAATTTATTTAATCAGGCGTTACTTTGCGGAAATTCATGATATATTACGAGAATAATATTCCTTTGCTATTCCGCTAAAAAAACGTGCTGGAGCCGTAGCATGGTTGGCCTTGTCACGCGATAGTTGATAGGATAGAGCGTGCGTCACTGGCTGACACCGTTCGATAGAACGAGACGACGCTGTTATCTTGTCACTTGTCGCGTGATAAGGCCAACCATGCTACGGCTCCTGGTCGATCAGCGGAGATCAAATGCAACTATTTGCGTATAAATATGCAAACAATTACAGCAAACCAATAAATGAGTGAACACGTGTTTCAGGTTTTTAAGAATTCAACTCCTAAAAGGAGAATGTGGTGACAATGTCTGAAAATCAGCATGATTATTGTTTCTATGGTTTATCGGGTCGCTGGTCGCTGATTATGAAAACCACAACGATTTTAAAATCCTACGTGGCGGACGTGAAATACCATCTCCCCTGTTGGAGTGCGATGGGGTTGAAATGTCTAAATATGGGTGTCGTTTTTATGGTTTTTTGGAACTTTAATTACGAAAATGGCATCGATTTTGAAATTTAACATTGTGAACATGAAAATTCTTGAAAATATTTGTGCCCAATTGCAATTCAATGGAAATACGGGTCAAACTGAGATGCAACTTTTTTGTAGGTGAACGGTTAAAATTACTTTTAGTACGCGGGCGAAGCCGCGGGCACAAGCTAGTATTTAATAGACATAAATACCCACTTCAATTCCATCCAAGACTCATAAACAAATATTCATGCTCATCACACAAATATATGTTGACATGTTGACATGTTTGATTGAATTTTGCACCAAACAAATAATATATTCCTCTAAATCCATGATGCATAATTATCTATGCAGCGTGCACCAAGTCCACTTTCGAGAATGAGGGATGACTGAATGGGCTCGCCCGATCACGGCCGAAAGATTCCGATCGAACACGACGACAAGCGAACGGGGCCGATCGCGTGTCGCAGCCACGTCGCAGCATACTTTCCGTTACGATCACATGTCGCGGAAGACGCCCGCGGTCAAGCCGTTGTGCGCAGCTTGATAATGTAGACTTAAAAACAGTGCATATATGATTCAGTATCGTTTAAAGACCATAAAATTCTTTGCGTTCCGATCCGTTGCTGGCTGTTTGGTGGAAATAGTGCTTTATGGTGCCGCGAGTTTTCGCTAGAGCACAAAAAGTATCTATTTTCTTGATGGTAAAAGCTTTTTATTCGTCTCGCAAAAACAAGCTGACGCTTAAATTCCGCCAAGTTTCCTCTCTTGTCCCTCGTTTGATTGAAAATAATGTTTATTAAAATTCTACAGGTATGTATTTTCTTTCGTTGTCGTATAATTTTGTAGACAGAATTTTCAATATCTAAACCAACACAATGTGATTAATCCAGAGGGGCGAAACCCTTCCATGTCATAGTCAAAGCGTATCTATCTATTCAGAATATCTAATCAAACCCTTACCTAACCCTCGGCTATGCTTCTTCGATTGACTACCGAGTATTCATTTGAAGCCGTTTCAAAACTATTTTATGAACGTCTTTCAGTGGGAATGCGTTGGCAGGATCAAGCGAGTTTCAGACTAATTTGTGTAATACAAGATTGCACAAGTTTACCAACTTGTTAAGACAAGTTTATGTGGTGTTGATATACGATATTATATACGTGCCTTCAAAATTGCACCGCCTAGTTTAGTGTTCTTGCAATACGTTTGACGACATGTTTGTCAATTGGACCGACTGATAACGACGCAAGTTTCTGGCTGTATCAATATTAACCTTTGTTATTAAGTTTTCGCATGCTAGTATGTATGTTGTAGCTCTTGTATTGAGACTAATATCATGTTACGTAATGCATTTCAAATATGTGATTCCCTCGTTGCTATATTAATAACAACAAATACAATTTCTCAGAACCGAAGTACAAACTAATAGGTAACTTTCGAGAATATTCATACACAGAATCGTTTACCTTTTGTTGCTGCAAGAACTGTGATAAGTATATGAGCTGAGTATGAGAATGCGTAGTCAAAAATGCCTACTTTGCCACCAGGGGGAATTTTGCCCAAAAAGCAAATTGGTAACTAGATTATATTGACTTTACTTTGAGTCATACATGTCTTTAACACCCTGGGGGCTTGCAGCTAATTGTGGAATGTGAGGTGTAGGGATCTGTATGGCAAGGATTGAAAATACCCAGATAACATTGCCCATCTGTATTGTGTAAAACTTTTCCTAGTTATAAGAAAGATGTTTAAATGGAACGTCATGTTTGCCCAAAATGTTGGATTGAGTCTTGTGTCAACATCATAAGAGCTATAGCTACATCAATAATTCGACATGAGACCGAATTGGCAAAAACCAAAAAACTTTACCCGCGATCAAAATCGATAAAAATTTGGTATAGATGTTGATTAAAAAAATATTTCTCATGAACACATGCGTATAATTACGAAGGATCCGATAAGCAAAAAAAATATCCTACCATATAAAAAATATGAGATATGCGTGATGGAGGGATGATTTGACACGTTCGCTAATTTGGTCAAAAATTTCTGGGGACAAATATAAGTGGAAGTCCAGGCCAGTACTCCCTAGTGGGACGCACCAACAGGCAAATACATAAAATCGTCATTCAACACATGAGTGGCTAACCGCTGTATAGACACAAACAAAATATCTATATTAAGTGACCTACTTACACTCGTATATAAGCATTTAAAATAATTTTCTTAAGTAAAAAGTGCGTCTACGTAATAAACTTGGTAATTCAAAAGGTACGTACAAGAAATCGAATCTCGCCTGCTGTTTATTGTTCTGAGAGAGCTTAACTAGAGTCCGAATATAGGGCTATGGTTAACAAAGCCACATAAGTTTTAAGTGGCCTCCGGGCTCCAAGTTTCCGTCCGTTTATCCTTCACAACAAAGTTATCTGTTAAAGTGTCTACCTAAAACGTTGTTGATGCTTACACAAGTTTGATGTTAAGTTGTAAAGTGAAAGTACCAAGGATTGATCCGGAATTGTGTACTCTCTTCTCTGTGATTTATTTGAATAGTTTTACATGCAAATAACTCAATGAAACTACAATTGAACATGGACACGAGGTTTCGGTACACGTGATTATAATGACAGATAATTCGGCTAATTTTGAGACAACCCCCTGATGCCACCGAAGATGAATCTAATTAATTACCCCCGTGTTTCATTAATTTAGAGACGGGTAAAAATATTAGAACTGAGTGAAATCTCTTTTTCAGAAATTAATAGCTTGAGGGAATGTTTAATCATCAGCATCATCATCATATCAGCCGAAAGACGTCCACTGCTGCACATAGGCCTCCCCCAAAGAGTGCCAAAGTGACCGGTCCTGCGCCACCCGCATCCAGCGGACTCCCGCGACCTTACACGGTTATCGGTCCACCTTGTGGGGGCCTACCCACGCCGCGCCTTTCGGTACCCGCGCCGCTCGAGAACCTTTCCGTCCCAACGGCCATCAGTTCAACGTGCAATGTGCCCCGCCCACTGCCACATAAGTGTAGCGATTCGGACGGAATGTTTACCAACATCAAAAATAAAAGATATTCTACGACAGATACCATCCCTCTTTATTATTATATATCTTTTAAAACAGAAAAAGTAACCATTTACGAATAATTTTTTCAGACAAGTTTGCCTGGAATAATTATATTCCTTCTGAAAGACATTAATATTTAAGGCACTACAAAGTTCGACTGCTCACATACTCGTACTAGGACGCCGATCCGAGTGAGCCGAGTTCTAAATGACGTCGTGATGTAAGTACTTGCCCCGTTTGTTACTTGTAAACTGTCTTCAATTATGAAACTAGTTTCAACAAAGGAGACTACGGCGGTTAATAGAAGATGTCTTTCTACTATAGATTGCATTGCCTGTGAATCAAAGTCGCTTTTAGTTACTTGATACCATACCAATAAAAGATATTCTATTGAATCTTGCCAGTCTTAGGCTTGACTTACACAACTTTTCTGTAACCTTAATATACTTGTGTAAACAGTAGGACTGTCCAGTCGATTCCTCTTACAGTTTATTTGCTTCGGCTCGATGGACACCCCTAGTTCAAGAAGATATTTTGAATACCTTCCTTTTCATGTAATTGCCTTGAAAGGTGACATCGGGACAAAATCCTTTGGGTGTGCGAATAAAAGACGACCTCCATCGCTTTTTGTCATTTCTTACCCTTGTCAGGATTGTTGAGAGACGTGTAGTGCTTTTAAATGTAAATAAAATGGTCAAGTTTGAACTAAAACACATTTCAGTAGAAGCTCAAACTTTTACAACAGATTGCGTATGTTCACTTACATTCTACTCGTAATGTTACGCTAGTTATAAAATTGAACGGTAAATATAACATTCAATATTGAAAATAGTTAGCTGTTACCAAAGGTCAACGTCGCTGCCATAATAAAGCTTATTAATGTTGTTGAAAAATGTACAACCCTGATGACGGACCAACGTTTGAGAGAAAGTTTCTCAATAGGGCTGTAGGTTTAATATCTCTGTTAACGGAGTATGACCTCCGGGTAAGGAGGAGTCAAACTCAGGCGAAGGCCTATTAATATAGTCCGTTTGAAATGTATATTGATAAGGAGAGATAACACGAGGGTACTAACTACAAAGGCAAAGCGCAGAGGGATTCTGTATCTAAGGGAGATATCGTTGCCTAGGCCGAAATGAATATACAGAATACTGAAAATTAACTTATTACATTTCACAGTACCTATGAATTTATGACCTCTGATAATAAATAATAAATGAGTATAGTCGATAACAATAAAACAAAATGTCCAATAAGTAACTATAAGGAACGTTATTTGTGTTTTCATAGACTCATGCAAGATCGTAAAGATGAAAATATTTATCTACGATTTAATTCAAGTTCTGACAAAAACTGTTAAATTTGATTGAAAATATTACAACAGCTTTTCATTTAGAATTCACCAGGGTTAGCGTTTGTCTAAAAACGCTGATTTGGCGCGAAGACCCCGTTCCATTGTGAAATATCGGCTGAATTCTTTTTAGATGTCATATCCCCCTTCCGTATCCCATTGAAATGTAAACTTTATTTTAAGTGCTGAAAGCTTGTTTTAGCAACGAAAAAATGAGGCCAATACGTGGTTTTCAAAGTTTAGAGTCAATATTAAAAAGTCAAATGGCAAACGTAAACCGCCGAATACTCGATGTGAGGAAGCCGAGCGGAAAATTGATTTCCCGCTGCATATATCATTTTCATTTGTGAAGATTAATGACGTTGGAGGTGTTCTGATTCAGTTCACAACCAAATGAAACATTTCTACTAACGAATACTCTTTGCTAATTTGATACCTACCGTATTAGTGACACTTTCACAATTGGTATTGAAATTAATCTAATTTGTGGGTATATTATCATTGTCTAATCATAATATCCGTTAAATGTAGAATTTGGTCCATTGTCCACTCGCTCCACTAATTCGTATACATAGTTGCGCGCTTTTGAGTGGCAGATAGTTATTTCGTCTACAGAGACCGCATTTTAAATTGGGTCCAACTTAATCATACGCGTTGTAAACATTATTAATAATTTAGTCAAATGTAGGATCTATGTTTTGGTTACGTAATGCGGATATTATCGATGAGTGAGTGATTATCGACCTCAGCCGAAGGCTTTTGAGTACCTAATCTACGAATGCTATGTATAATGGTGTGTTAAATTCGGTATATTTTTTCAATATTAAGACAGTGAAGATGGTCGATGGTACTAAATCCGTGGCGAAAAATAGTGGGTTGATGATTAATAAAAAAACTTTACATTGCAACCATTGCTACGTGTGCAGACGCGGGATTAACATAAGTGCAAAATTATGTCCCAATGGCAAGAATCCACAGGTAGCTCATATTATCACAATCACCATTTTACCAGCAAATTTGGGCTAGGTACCTACCATTGAGCAAATATTACGAGTCGAGGAATGAAATCGCCAGATGCTGTGACTTGATTGATTCGAATGTGAATTCTGAATTTACTCGTCGCAAAAATATCAAGCTAATTTAAAAGAAACAAGATGCTGCTCAGGATAGGACAACGTACTGCGTTGTCTTGGGCTATAAATAATTTAGTCAACGATACCAGTTGCGCAACTGTATGGAGTCAATTGACTATAATAAGCTGTATTGATTTGTTATCGTCTCTCAACAAGTGCCCTTTATGAGTTGTAATCATACTTGTAAGGCCGATCGAAAGACTTCTCAACAAAAAGTAATGTTCACTTTTGAATGAATTTATTATTTAAAGTGGATCACAAGACTAAGTGAAATTATGGAACAATGTAAAATTACGTTAATGATGTAACATCATTGATGTTTTAAATAATGAAAATAAAATTAAAGGAATCGTGTTACATGCCTCAAGTCAAGCGGTGATTATATTGACGTGTACGTCAGGATGGCGGGTGGACCTCGGGAATTTCAATGAAATATTTACAGATATTTACCTCTGTGTACGTAACCTTTAATAAAATTCTGTGTACCTCTCAAAAAGAGGTTCTCTGACTGACGTCAAAATGGCCTATGAAATATATACAAAACTAACATTTTATTTCACTAATGTATATAATAATTTGGTACTTTTTATGTATATACCTTTAAAAATAATCTGTGTACCTCTCCTGAAAACGAGCTATCTTCAAAAATATGTCCACCCACGATCCTTGTATTACTTAGTACGTTAGTCGACCGCCCTGTGAAATAATTGACCGTCCTTGACCCAAAACGTAAGTGAGCAACAAAAAAGTCTGATTTTTAGGGTTCCGTAGCCAAAATGGCAAAAACGGAACCCTTATAGTTTCGTCATGTCCGTCTGTCCGTCTGTCCGTCTGTCCGTCTGTCCGTCTGTCCGTCTGTCCGTCTGTCCGTATGTCACAGGCATTTTACTCGAAAACTATAAGGTGTATTTGAATAAAATTTTGAGGATAGGTGTATTTTGTTAGCCGCTACATAGTTTTGTAATTAAAATTACAAAAAAAAAATTTTTTAGGGGTGCACTCCATACATAAAACTAAACAACAAATTTTTTTTTTTTCATTGTGACCCCCCGTGTGGCACATCAATCGATAGGTCTTTCAAAATAAATATAAGGTTTCTTGGCATTTTTTTTGATTAAGTGAATAGGGTCGGAGATAATCGCCCCGAAAGTCACTAAAATTCTGTCCCCCCCCCTCTAATTTTTGAACGGTGTATTTTTAAAATATGGAAAAATTCATGGACATAGGGCTTATTAATTTCATTCACCGAAAATTGTTTTCAACAAGATCGGTTCAGAGGTTTTCGAGATATTGCTGAAAAACTGCCTTCCTCAAAGAAAAAGACGTAAGTGCAGTAAAATTTCTGTGACGATACGACCTTTTTAATAGGCACGGAACCCTTCGTTTTGCGTGGTCCTACACGCACTTGGCCGGTTTTTTAGATCTAAGGAAGGTTGATCATCAAAAAAAACAGCAGCTTCTAAAATTTTCATCAGTTCTCCATTCATTTCATACTTAACCGAGTATGCCTTCTGGAAAAATATTTTTTTTTGCTAACACATGCACTGACAGAACAAAAAGGTTGATTTTGCACGGGTTGGCGACAAATTAGTTGACTTAACAAAGTGATGGCTTGAAGCAACATGAACAAGTTGTTGACATTGTTGTTATGACAAAAAAGTTTTTGTTGATATGAAAACAGTTGTTTTTACCTATTTGTACATTGGCGTAACAATTCATGCATAATTCAATAGGTAATTGTTGATTTAACTGTTCACGTTGTTGAAATAACAGTTTAAATAATATAGTTAACAAAATAAATACGTTAAAATAACAAAAGATATTCAACTATTTGTTGTTTACCAGAAACAACAAAATAAATTTGTTAATTGGTTAAGTGACACGGGTAAGATTTTAATCAAATTGTGTGTCGCATAAAGTTCGTTTTTTTTTTCAAATTTGGCTCTTTTTTTAATGAAAGTCATCAGATCGTCGTTAAACCCGGCTCAAACGACGGAAAAATAAAACGCTGATTTCAACGATAGATTAGATTAGATTATTTATTTCATGATAAAAAAATTACAAAATCGCACACATGTCAGAAAATAAGATTTTTTATCACGATCGATCGATATACCTATATCACTATTTTGACCAAAATGTCGTTTCAGTGGTTTTGCTTTTCCACCGTCGATTATTATACTTACTGCTACTCGTAGCTACAGAAAGGCACTCTAAAACGATGATAAAGCTCACCACATGCCCAAATAACTCTCACCAGATCCTATCTAAATACCTACTATTGACCACTTAACTTACCGTTTCTGAATAAAAATAAACCCAAATTAGATGCGGCTTTTCTATAAAGCTTGTGTTATTGGTAACAGAGGACAATATACTTACATATTGAATATATATAAATAGTTAATATATAGTAAACTTTCATGGAAAAGAGCAATTACAATATTCAATTGCTCCCCGAAATGGCACTTAGCCTCTTTTATTCTCGGGTAGAACTCTTCTAATAAGTACACAACAATGAACATAAATCCATCATGTAAAATATTTGTCTATTGCAATGCATGGGTGCTCTGCATGCTTGGAACATGTAACGAGTAGCGCATATTCGACAAATTGGTATGCTCAGGCAATCTGCACGGAATCTAGGTGGGTAGCGAGTGAGTAAACACCGTCTTGGGGAATTGCCTGAATGTTTGGCTATCGAACTAACCTAACGAACCCACGGATTTAAACATACAAGTGCATTTCAAATAAAAGTCCAAAACCAAATAAATCGATACTAATCACACTAATATTATAAATGTGAATATATTATAAAGAGGAAAAGTCTGTGAAATTGTAAGTTTTTATCTTTTGGGTAATCTCCGTAACTGCTTATCCGATTTCAAAAATTCTTTCACCGAATTCGATTCGTTTAGAATGGATTTTCTGGATAGTTATAGGCTATATTGTATCCCGAGGGTTTGCCTGCGTTATTTGCAATACGCGGGCGAAGCCGCGCGGGCAGCTAGTATAATATATAACCAGGGAAAACAGTGGAAGCAAAAACGAGTATATGAATAAACATATGAGTCGGCCCAAACCGAGACTAAAAATAATAATACATCCCCGACACGTCGTAGTAGTCGTTAAATCAATAGCGATACTACTACGAAAACATAGCGATATCCTGGGGATATAACTTTTTTTTTTAATTGACGGAATCGCGACCCTGGGCCGCATTCGACTTATAAGCCGAATCCTATTACAATTATTTGAGAAAGCACCGACTGCAACCAGGAATGCATTTACCTACATTGATTTCAAATTAATACGAGAGAACGACGAGCGCCTGCTCGGAAAATAAACTTATTCCTTCATTGGATAGCGGGCATTGCGAGCATTACGCAGGCGCTTCAAGCACATTATTAGCATTCGCTCGCGAATGATTGAGCCTGTATAACTATTGATTTACGTTCCTCTGGCTTTTTAAACGTTGTTATTTAATAAATTATCTCCATCAAGATATTGAGTTCTTTGTGAAACTTTATGTAGGTGTAGAGGTACTCAACCAAATACCTAAGGGAAAAAAGGACGCCAAATAATTTTATTTCGATATTAAGAGGGTAAATCGCCAGTAGCTGGCCACCCTTCAATAGCTGGCCCCCTCATACTAAAAATGAACTGTGTCTCCCTACAAACAGAATTCAATTTAGTATGACGTGGCCAGTTATTGAAGGGTGGCCAGTAATTAAAACCTTATACTAAAATAAATCCTATTGTAGGTAAATAGAATTCATTTTTAGTATGAGGTGGCCAGTTATTGAACGGTGGCCAGCTACTAACAATTTACTCTAGTTAATATGTAAATGAATATTAACACCACATAAACGAATGACTTGGTATGCACATTTTCTCTCGTAAACATTAACATCTTCGAGATTACTTGCAGCCAAATTCGTAACATTTCTGAAAAAAAAAACAATGTTTGATCTGAATTATTTACCTGCACAGAACCCATACGTGAGCAATTTCCTGTTGTGCAGATGTTATTGTAAAACAATATAAATAGCCCAGAGACGTAAATGCAGGTACAGGCAATGTTGCACAAACTAACTTATCTTGACTACTGGCACTTCCTTCCGGTGATGGAAAGCTCTCGGTCCTATGGTAATTTTGTCCGTATTTGCTACGTAATAACTTTTACCTGACAGTCTCGTGACTAAACCCTTACCGTTGAAGAGTTCTTGTAGCGTTTCTTCTGCTTAGATGTCCTTCATTCCGAAAAGCTGATAATGAAACTTTATTTTTACTTCCCTGTTTTCGTATATTGGTACCTCAGCAATTTCTTTACAATTATTTTCAGGTCAGTGGTTTCACATGGATACCATTAATATGTCACCACCACGTCACTGAACAATATGTTCGAAAACACATTTTACCTCTTTAATAAAATTGAATAACATGATAGTAGACAGATTATTCCGGTTAATATATTATTTTATCTACACACATAGCATAAACCCGCTAAAATGCGTTCAGAAACTGTCAGTAATGACCAGCATTATATCAATAAGATTTATAAAAATATTTAACTTATCTCAACCGTAGGTTATTTTGTACGTATTTTCATTAAGATATCGATATTGATAAATTAATGACTTTCAAATTTCGAAGCATGGCCCAGAGGTCAGAGCCTTCGATACTGTTATGGAAATCTAGTTCGTCATGATGATTTGGAATCTAGTCGGGCATTGTGGTGCAATGGCGGTTATTCTAATGGTTCCCGAATACATCATTGAGGATTAACCATAACGTAAAAAATAAATGAAAAGTAAAAAAACTTTTTAAAAACAAGCTTTTATTTTAATGCGCTAAAAAGAATAAAACAAACTTTTACTATCAACTTATAACGTCATAACACATTTTAGATGATATAAAAGCTGTCGCGAGATTGACCTGAGTATATACGAGTACCTAAATCTCGCGACAAGCTTTTATATCATATAAAATGTGTTATGACGTTGTTGATAGTAAAAGTTTATTTTATTCCTTTTAGCGCATTTAAATTTTTATTCAAATGCGCTAAAACCAATAAAATCCTCAAAGTTTTTTTACTTTTAATTTTTTAATTTAATCATATAACTTCTCGTCTTGACAGTGAACTGACAGAATTACAGTGGATTCCACAATTAGGCGAACTAAACTGACAGGCGAAAATGCACCGATATTGGCCAGTGCTGTTCAATCGATATTATTAAATAGAAGCTTTCTCACACTACGTACCTCTTGGTAGTGTGAGAAAGCCTTTAATAATAATATGAATAGCACTGGCCAAACTATGGCCACATTTGTGCATTTTCACTTGTAAGTTTAGTTCGCCTAGTTGTGTATTCCATTGTAAGTCTTAGTTTTAGGGCCACGGAGATTGAAAACCAGTGGTCTCACTAAGTCGCAAACCCTTTCAATACGCAGACATCCTGTATAGTACTCTTTAGTCGGTGTAACACCAAAGTGACCTCTTGTTTCAACATCAATTTGCGACACAAAATCATGGCGTTCAGCTATTTAAACAAAAATCTTAGAGTTTAATCAACCCCCGATGCAAAAAGAGGGGTGTTATACCCGACCGATTTTAATGCGTTTTTTTTGTCTGAAAGCTGACGTGATCGAGATGGTTCTTAGTTACGTTTCGACAAAATCGGTTCAGCCGTTTTTGAGATATTGAACTTTGAAATTAATAAATCGGGAATTTTTCAACTATTCTATGTTGTGGTTATTTTATTTCATTACATGTTTGAGTAAAGCAGTATAATATATACACACTTAGACATGAAAAGGGATTGCCGGCCTCGCATCCCTATGAGGCCTCGCTACGCTCGGCTGGGCCGTCTGTATCTACTTGGCCAACAATCCCTATTTAACTGGCATCTACAGTACTGTACCGTGAAGTACAATTTAATGCTACGCTTTTATTTTATTAACAAATATTTGTCAAAATGATCAATTCTAGCTGCCAGTGCGGCTTCGCCCGCGTATAGCAGAAAACGTTGTTACGTTGCGTTATTGCCATGGATCAATGAAAAGTCCGTCATCAAATACACAACATATCACCTTTTTACTTAACTTAACTTATCACTTCATAAATTGTCATATAAACAAAAGCCCGTAATGCTGAATTATCTCCAAGTTGGAGGCGATGATGAATGATTTAGTCAGGCCGTAAACCTTCACCATTACCGTAACTGCCGGTTGAATTATGATTTACGACGGCTAACTTTGAACTGCTACTAGGCGGGCTTATGTATATCTTAGGCTTGGCTATAGCCAACCCTATATTTCAGAGCTCCTCAGCAATATTTTGCCTCTAAATGGGACTAGAACACTTGTGTCTTGTGGTTTGTGGACAAGGGGGCGAATTACTAACACTTGGAAGTTCAAGATCAAGTTTAAGTTCAGATAAGTGTTTCATGTGAAATATCCCAGTTAATATTACTATGCAATTGTGACGTGACGCGAAGCATATTCGTGGGTAAGCAATTATGGAAAACTTTTAAAGAGAAAAATCTATTGGATAAGCTACATACCCGAATGTTTTAATAAAGGCAACCCGTTGATGAGTTTTATTTGATAATCGTGGTACTCGTAGGTTTGCGTGTAAATAATGTTAGAAACATGCAGTCTACTGGATTTGTTGAATCTAATCTAATAAGAAATTGGTTACATAATCATGTACCTAGTTCTAAATGTGTCATATTAACATTTGCCCGTTCCCAAAAGCGTGGCTGCGACATTGCTTCGGTTCCATTCAATGGGTGTGTCCGAGGCACGATCATATCAGCCAAGTTTACATTCACACTCAATAAACTTCAGTGTACATGGTTGTCATGTAGGAGATAGCACGGTTGGTTGATCTGTCGGAAAGACCTAATTAATTCTGGCACTGCTACATGTGCGATGGTCACCCGATATTTACTATAGCTATTACAAGTCTAATATAGTTTCACATTATTTGACACAAATGAGCGATTCATTTTTGTGTTCTGTACCAAACCTGGTCCAACAGAACACTTATTGTTACTTGGAAATCTTCCTTTTAACGAAAATTAAATGGATGAATTTCAGTGTAATTGGAATAAAAAGCAAAGAGTTTATTCTAATCAGGGATCGGAACCGTTTTTTTCAAAAATCCCCGAAGCAATCTAATATTTTGAATTATTTTAGGCTCTTAATGTAGGACTCAATCGTGTATTTAGGTAACATATTCGTATTATTAGACTGCCCGATCAAAAATGATATCATAACCAAAGAACGAAATAATACCGGTTTAATTTGTATGGAGAAAATACCGGTATCCGATCCATGATTCTAATAAAATACTGCGACATAAGTGAGTAACGCATCAGATAAAAGTGTTTAATGCAAATACCTATGTTGATATAATAACTCACACAGCAAAAATCAAATGAGTTATTTTTATCCGCGTGCTTACATACATAGGTCTAATGTACTTCCTGTTATTTTTTTCTTACTTCGCTAAAAGTCGTAACGCATTTAAATAAATATGTAAGCCATTTAGAAAGATTTATGAAACTCTGAATTCATCAACTAAAAGTATGATGCAATGTATTCTAATTTGTCTGAAAAAGTCTCGCATCAGGTACCTACCCAGAACAGTAAAGCCAGTATTAGCCCGTGCGCATACATAGCATATAGTTTGCGAGGAACAAACACACGTTACCGGATCCTATCGGACCCTCCTCCATCGCTGTATAGTTCCGATAACTACGAGTAAGGAATTGACAGAGATATTTTACTGCAGCTGGAGTGCTCCTAATATATCCACTCTGTTATTATGATTGCCATTAATGAACAAACTGGCCAAGTGCGTGTCGGACCACGCGCAGTGTAGGGTTCCGTAGTTGCCTGTTTGCAATGTCTTTGTTAGGTACATCGATCCGTGCGCGCCAACAAAACGTTGCGGTCGCGTCGCCCGAATTCGTACGAAAGTTAGCCTTTCCAAATAGAGTTTTAAGTTGGTCGACTATTACTAATTAACTAGTTATGTCTACTTATCCGTGATTTTTTTCAAATACCCCGTAGTAACCATTTAACCAGCAGGGGGAGGGGGGACACTTGACTCCAACAAAACTTAGGGCTTTAAATAAAACGCATCACGCAAACGGATCCCTGAATCTAAAAATGGTTTTCCCTATCCAACGATATCCCACACCATGGATTTAACAAGAAAAAAAAATTACATCCACTTTAGGTGTATGCAACCACAAAAAAGTATTTTTCAAAGTTTTAGTCTACCATTTTGTCGGCGTGATTGCTTTATATACCCACGCCGAATTACCTACAGATTTCTAGTAGTAAGGTTCACTGAGCTAAGCCGCAGACAGACGGACATGGCAAAACTATAACAGTTCCTTCTTGACTACGGAACCCTAAATAAGACCTAGTTCATTCCTGAAATTTCAAATCAGCTTACTGAATATCACGGTATCCTATTCGTATTACGATTTTTAAAATACAGTTCCAATAATGTTCATTAACTTGTCCTGGCTTTTCTACCTTCCAGTTATCAGAATGCGTACGCCTTCTAATAATAAATAACATGCATAATGCCTATGATAGCTTGTCACCAGTAATGTCAACCGCGCTTAGTAGTAATTTTACAAGCTTCAATTTCAATTCAAGCGTGTGTCTTTATATAAAAGGCACACGTTTTTGCCTCAGTTCAACGGCTTGCAGTTCTTCGACTTTTGGATTGGATATGTAGATTCGTCGATAATACACAATTGCGATACCAAGAACAAATATAATAGTTTTTTGAATTCCCCTAGCTATGTGCAATGGACGGGGCGCCGAACATAAAACAGGCACTGAGCTCGACTGGACCAGACAGGACCGGACTTTGCAAGGGAATAGCGTTATTGAATTTCTGCGTATTATGTCCTTTTCATATTACATAGATATGTAGAAAGATCTAATTTTGCATTCTGCACTGCGGAGTTTCAGCGGTCTATTTGCACTTATATTAAGGTTCAGCCGTCGAGTTTCATTGACTGAAACTATGGGATATTTCCAAAAGTTACATTACAGCAGTGAGCTAGCACAAGGCAAAACGACGGGGACAACGTTTCTCGCTTGTCGCGATAGCCGTGGTTATTTGCATTTACTAGGTATCCGACCTATCCGTATGTTTAGTATAATAAGTACTGGTCATAAATATATAGTTACGAAACCACTGGCAGGTTTGACTTTGACCAGTAGTTATTACCAACTGTTTCAAAGCCAGTAAAACATGATTAGGTATGCTTAAAGTTATTGCGCGCCCGTAAATGATATTCAAGATGTTTAAAATAAAATTTAATTCAGTGGTGTCTGTTCTTTTTAAAACCACACTATAGAGAAATGGATTAATAATAATAAATACAAATAATCATCTGAAAACACTAAATTCAAAATAGTGTAATAAATAGGGCATGGAATACGAATAGAGTGCAAAACTACGTACGAGTTCTAATAAAGTCTACTTACGGAGTCTGCATAGGTACGACATGAAATGGAACAAAAAGCTAGTTTCACTTCGTACCACTTTTGAGGACTTTAAGTCATGGAGAATTTAAAAGGGCGTCCCTAGAAAGCTAGAAAGCTTCTTTTACTATTTATACTATTATGTTCAAAGAAACATATTTACATAAGACAGTTGAGGTTTTTAAGCGTAGCGATTAGCTTTATACAATAAATCATAATTTACTTTTACGTTCGCTTATTGATCAATGATCACAGTACCATTTGCACTTGATTTTGAATTTGATGTCGTGCTGTTTTATAAGCTGGTCAATATATACAATCGTTTATTACAATGTATATAATATTTGTTAAATGCACATAATAAATTATATAAAACGAGCCAGCAAGGTCATTAAGTTTTTTTTGGAGAGGACGTCCGTTTGCTTGAATGAGTTTAAAATGAACACGTTGTGTCCAATTTCTCTAATGATTCAGTTATAAACTGACAGTTAATACCAACTTGCACTAGAAAAGTGTCCTAAGTTAATATTCACATTTTTAGGTAAACTTACCTTGCTACGTACAGACTGACTAATTTAATCTCGGTGGGTTAAGTTCTGAGAGTTAATTTGAGTTCATTTAGTCTCCTTCCTCCACAGTACTTCACTAGTTTCACTACTAAGTGACAGACATCTACTACATAACTGCATACATATGCGAAGAAATTAAAAGGTGTAAGTGAAGTCCCTAACCCGCACTGGGCCAGTGTGGGGACTACTGCCCGTTACCTCTCATCCATGAGAGGAGGCCTGTGCCCAACAATGGGACGTATTTAAGCTGATTTATTATTTTAAGATGATATCCGACCGAAACCTAATACGAACGATTATTTTAAAGGATAATAACCAACCTCCTAAAGCACCCACCATACAAAACAAAATGTTATTGACATTTGAATCAACAAGTGTAGGAAATAGAATTGAATTTCTTTTGTTTCAAAACAAAGATAAAACAAAACAAATGCAACTCTGTTCCAATTGAAAATCATTTAAATTTCTTTAAACGAATAAGTCCTTTTAGTAGGTACCATGGGCCTTAGGAGGTTAAGCCAATTAAAGAGTTGTTTCGAGCCAACTGAGTTAGATATCTAGGAGGTATTACTTTATCATCATTCAAGCATTGGACGTAATATTTCAACTTCACACAACTTTCTATCAAAGTACGTCTTTGTAAGAAAGTTGGGTCACGAGACTCACTAAGGTAAGTAGGCGCCTTCTTTATAATTCCTATTATGTACCTCTCTATGATCCCTACTTATACCAAAATATAAAAAAGAGAGAGGCTTCATTCAATAACTATATACAGTGTGTATCTTCCATATGAACTTAAATTTGAACTAACAATAGCTGTTAGCAGATTTATTAAAATAAGTATCTATCAAAAATGTTTTTTTTTGGTACAAGCTTTTATTTCGGTAGACGTCGGTATGACGATAGAGTTGATAATACAATTTTAACCCTGTGTTTTTGTAGACCTTAGGATTGCGGTTTCAATCAAACAACTATTGATGAATAAGTTCAGATTATTAATAGTTTATGACAATAAACTCATTTTTAAAAATACGTTCATTTTTAAAATTCCTATCTGAAAGCTTCACAATGGTATTGATTTACTCTTGCTTAATGGAGGTAGACAGATTTTTAACGGTTGTATAAACTCGTAGTACTGCACCTAAGTGTACTGTAGACCGAGTACAGTGGAATGGACGATAGCGACCACGAACAATAACTTTGTTACGACTTGCACAGACTCAGGAACAAGCAGCGGGGAATAAACAAGTTTCAATTCTAGCCTGATTGAGACTAGGACGTCGGATATGACCTGAGCTTTGTAACGTTTTTTTTGTTCGGAAATTCAATATTCCTGGACCGCATAATTCTGTGCAGGCCAATATTTATTCCCGTCTTCATTAATAACGACGTGCTTTCCCTAATTTCTACTTTATCGTTCTGTACTCAGTTCTTTGTGGTTTTATCCCACAGATCTGGCGTTTTATCTTTTTTTATTCCAGACGGCAAAATCTATATCTACCTTATGTTTTTTAAGTTTATAATTTGAAATGTAATTAATTTTCAAATATGTATACTAAACTAAGGAAATAAAACCGGCCAAGTGCGTGTCGGACCACGCAAAACGAAGGGTTCCGTGCCTGTTAAAAAGGTCGTATCGTCACAGAAATTTTACGGCACTTACGTCCTTTTCTTTGAGGAAGGCAGTTTTTCAGCAATATCTCGAAAACCTCTGAACCGATCTTGTTCAAAACAATTTTCGGTGAATGAAATTAATAAGCCCTATGTCCATGAATTTTTCCATATTTTTAAAATACACCGTTCAAAAATTAGAGGGGGGGGGACAGAATTTTAGTGACTTTCGGGGCGATTATCTCCGACCCTATTCACTTAATCAAAAAAAGTGTTAAGAAACCTTATATTTATTTTGAAAGGCCTATCGATTGATGTGCCACACGGGGGGTCGCAATGAAAAAAAAAATTTTGACTTTTAGTTTTATGTATGGAGTGCACCCCTAAAAAAATTTTTTTTTGTCATTTTAATTACAAAACTATGTAGCGGCTAACAAAATACACCTATCCTCAAAATTTTATTCAAATACACCTTATAGTTTTCGAGTAAAATGCCTGTGACATACGGACAGACGGACAGACGGACAGACGGACAGACGGACATGACGAAACTATAAGGGTTCCGTTTTTGCCATTTTGGCTACGGAACCCTAAAAACGAAATAAAATATTAACGTATTTACATTATGTTTGAAATTTTTCATCACTTTTAGGTTTTAGCTAAGCGACCAAAACTATTATAGCGTTCAGAGTGTATCTAACCAAGCGTCATCCCATTACAGGATGTAGGTATGTTAAACTAAATAACTTGGTTTACCACAAGGCAAGGGCTCTCAACTACGAGCGGAGGTGCTTAGTTCACTGTTTCTGATTGTGATATTGGAAACTTAGTTAGCATAGCGTTTCCCAAGAAACTAGGTTGCCTACCTACGCAATCATTCACAGTTAATATGAACATTAAATAGTACATTACTACAGAGGCCGGGAAATAGCGTCGGATGAAGCGAAGCTGAATCCGACAATAGAGACGAATCCACGAATTGCCATTCCCGCCGAGGCAGATATAGTGCTTTTCTACATAAATGCGAGGAAATTAAATAATATTTCCAATCAATTTTAAAACACCGAGTAATATGTCAATAACCGGTATCATGTTCCCGCCTAACTTATTTTTTTATTTTTTTTATTTAAAGTACACGTACATGTACACGGCATGACTCATGGCGCCAGTTTTATTTGACACACATAAAAAAATTAAAAACATTAGAATCGATTACAATTTTACGTTTATTGTAATTTAAATTATTAAAGATTAAACGGGATTGAAATCAAAACACAATTTAGTTCGTTTTGAATATTATTTCGAAAATATTTTAATTTGTTCAGGTTGAGACATTTTTTAAAACGTCGCTTCGATTTCTTGCAAAAGTAATCGTTTTGTCTATGACAATTAAAAAAAAACTTGGGAAAACTTTAAGCACACTACATACGGGTGCAATTTGTCATACCAACTTGCAATAGTTGGAAAGAGACAGCCATACATTACTAACCAGCCTTTAAACTTACGACCATTTGGCTGTTTGTAGTGATTTGTCTTGGTCAAAACATATGATTAAAAGGTAAAAAAAGTATACAGTAAAGGAATTTCATACATTTTCCTGGCCGCTAAAATTATACAATAATGACTTTTAACTTTTTAAATTTGCGCTTGTCAGTAACGAGGACCTTCACGTACTATTGTTGCTACAATAAGGCGCACATTTCCGAGCATATCGGAAAAAAACATATTATGTTGAGCATATTTTTTCAAGTATCGTTTTTTTTGTTTCAGGTAAGAAAAAGGCTTTTGGTCGGCAATGGATAATCAATTGTTACTTACGTGAGTATTATTTTGAGGCAGTTACCAATTGCTAAATGATACAAACTCTCCATGAGACATTGAGACGGAGGTCCTACTGGCTCGGCTGAAATTCAGCAGTCCCCGTGTTAATAAAAAAAAAAACTATATATAAAAAACCGATCCATGGAAACTTGCTTATCCGCATTCATGGGTCACAGAAATAAGAGTGAAATTAAAAATGGTTAGCTTTAATACTTTTCCATTATGGGATGCATCTTCTGAAATTTCTCGCCTCTATTTTACTTCAGTGAGCGCTGGATCAAATTCTGCGTCAGTTCAAAATCCAAAAACTTGTGCCACTTCAAGTTTCCGTAACTTCCCTTATAGTCCATAAATAAGCTAGCATCCCGGTAATCCTTACCGGTACAATCTCATAACAGCGCGAGGCGTCGCAGACCTGGCGGGTCTCCAAGTATCCGGCTCACAAGACAAGTCACCGACAAACCAAACTTTGACCCCGACCATCCTTCGTTCAATTTCTTTGAGCTCTAACGATGCTGATACGTGTTATGGTTTATAATTTAAAAATAAAACTTGGTAAAGTAGGGTAAGCTCGTCCTTTCTTTTATAAGGATTGGTACAACGAATGAGGTAATCCTTCCCGTTTCGTGTAGCCTCTCAGTTAATTTAGTAATAATGGTTTTTTTATTGGAATTATTCAAAATACATTCTAACTCTTAGTGGGGCAAAATCTGTTACACAATACACATATGTTAGATTTCCCACACAGCAAATGTAGGTAAATATCAAATTTACCCTTGCGAAAATCCAAGCATATGTAAAAGCCATTTCTCCTGCCAGTTTATTTTCTCCTTTGTTTCATATTTTAGCAACTAAATTGCTTGGTTTTGTTTAAGCGTAGTACAGCGTTAAAGAGCGTGAGCTTTATCACCCTCAAGAGGCTTAGAAAATGGGAGGGCGGGAAATACGTTGGCGTAATTGAAACCGCGGTACAACGCGTCACTATGCGATACATACAATACGCGCCCGTTCATATTTATTTGCAAATTAAATTTGCGCTCCATGCTTTCAAAAGTAAACACACTTTTATATCTCGCATGAATGCTACGAGCTAATGTGATCTCACATAAGAGATAGCGATAGAGTCGCAGTTATTTTATTAGAGAAGGTCTAAAATTCCACAGTGGGTAGGTACTACGCCAAAGGTATATAGTAGTGACCTACCGAAAAAGTAGAAAGTTATACTTGCACAATATGCATAATTAAGGTTAGTTAATTCTTTTAATTAAACTGAGCTCGGAACACCAAAGTATGTTGATCGCTGATAATATTATTTGCGTTTTAAGCATTCGCCGCTCTCGTCTGCTAATAATTTATCTTGATAATTTATCACAACTCGACACGTCCCAATTCATGAGAGCGCTCTTTTTCCTTTTACATTTTTGGCTTTGCCGACCAATTCGAATCCAATTTACATTTCAATCGGCAGGCTTCATGTTTTTACATGAGCCTCGGAGCACGCCGCTGCTCGAGGCTTATGAAATAATGTTACACACCCCGCGCGGCGAGGTCCATACCAACATTGCATATTACTTAACGGTGCACTCACCAACAATTTTCATTGTAATTTACGTGGCTAGGGCAACTTGGCTGTATAAATTATTAAGTGCAAACCCAGTCTTACTGATGACCGATCGTGTAAATTTATATCTGGGTTGTGTTATTTTTGTTTCATATATGTCACACTATTCTCGTATGTTACGTATACTTACTAACAGAAGTGCAAAAGGAAATTGAACTATGACATCTAAGTATTATCCATTTATGTATTATTCCTCGAACGAATTCAGCTCACACGTGCGTAAATTTGTGCCGAAATAATATCAGGTAATCTTTTTTATATTGACTCAAACCCCTCAATAGGTGAACGCCATTCACCAGGCTTTATTATAAGTAAACTTAGGGTATCATTCTATTTCGTAGACTCGTTTCATATAATGTTTGTTTCACTTCAGAGAAATGGCCTTTCATAGATTACATTGTACTGTAACAAATACGATTCTATTTTATTCCCTTCTAAAGCTAAAATAGTTACTTACATTTACAAGCAAAAAATTAGATCTACAAAAGAACTGGTCAAGCGTGAGTCTGACTTTCCGTAGGGTATATAGTTCACATTTTTCCTGTGAACTTATAGTCTTAATAGTCAATTACGTAATAATTAAAAAAAATCCCTTACTCTACTTGGCTGGCCTAGCGACTTGTGTTTATACAGACTTAGGCTTGCTCGTTCTACACAAAGGTTAAATAGATAGGATCCTACAACACAACATAGGTACAGAATTGCTAAAAAAACGAACGGTATAAATAAATACCCCAATCTACATACATATATTTAGTCCCTTAGCTTCACCAGCGAGCCTGCATATTTGTATGAGATGTTTCCGCGTTTCACGTCGAAAGCTACTAGTGACAGGGCACAAGAAAGGTGAGAAATCGTTTTACCTGGATATTATGGATTGATCGGATACCTCGAGTTGTTTTCATTTGACCCGGACACGTATTGTAATCTATATTTCAATCCTATCCTCCTATGATCCAAATCATAAAAAAATCTCTATTTCTATTGCATATAAATACGACAATGAAAGATTAAATTATGGATGTTATGTAAGCCAGTATTGCGTGAAGAATGCGATATGAAAGAACGAGATAATAGCTTTGGGCTCGTCCGTTTCTTGGCCGAAACCATCGTTTTAGACCAGGATAATACCAGTAACTAGATTTTGGAGTTTCAATACACATGCATTGGCCTTATTTTATGTAGGTACGTAGCTTCCGCACGCGACTTCGTCCGCGTGGACCCGGGATAAAAACTATCCTATATTTTAATCCAGGCTATAAATTATCTTCGTGCAAAATTTTATCCAAATCAGTTGAGCTGTTTAAACGTGATTGAGTAACAAACATCCAAACATCTAAACATGGTAAGATTCTAAATTTCAAATTTAGCTTTGACAGACGCAAAGATAAAGTCGCATCCTGCGGTTCCCTTTTATTATATGTCAACGAAATTTGGTTTGATTCATGTTTACGAGCGTATCACAGTTCAACTCTTTATTTGAACTGGCATGAGAAAAATACTTGGTACTTTCTTTTGAGGTGCATTTTTCAGCGCCAGGCGCGCCGGGAGGCGCAGATAAAGTTGCTAAGCGCGGGCCCAGACTGCACGTTGTAAACTAGTTTTATTTGGTCATAACAATGGTCTCGCGGGATCTCAGGACACGTCTCGTATCGTACCTACAGCTTTACTCTGCCCGCCTTCGTGTAGTTTTACACGAAGCAATGACTTTTACGCGCCTTTGATGCGCTGCGGCACATTCGCAGATATCTTTTATGGGATAAACGATTTTTACGATTTGTTTTACTTTGTGAAATGATGCCGACTATGTTGCATCATTTACACGAGTATTACAATACAAGTGTTTAAGTGGGGTGGGCAGTAAAACCGATTGATTGGAATGACGTGTCAACCTCACGCGTACTCCCGTCACGTCGTAAACTATTTATTCTTGTTGTATTTTTACGATTGCACTGGATTTGCGCTGGGATGACTAACTCGTTTTTACACACTACCTACTATTTCGAAGCTTATAGATGTAAAAATTGTTATATAATAATATAAAAAATTAAACAATATTTCTTATTACGTTGCAAAATTACACGAGGATGTTATTTATAAAGTCAAGATTAAATAAAGCTTACTTGGGCATAAACCGCGTTTTCACTCCACTCCAATCTTCGAATAAAAATAACACTGCGTGTTGTTTTGAGTTATTTACATTTGGGTTTACGTTCGAGCTCAACGAGTGGCTTTCACATCCGCGGAAAAGTGGTCATGTCGAGCAAAACGCTGCCATCCAATATTTATGACGTAGGTACAACATTTCGTCGTTTAAACTTGAAATACTGTAAGAATGTGCGGAGACCATGGACCGTTACTGCCTTATATCTCGGGCGGCACTGTACTGCTTTGTCTTCATGTGTCGGCTAAGGGAGCTCTTGAAGAGTTATTGTTTTCCTGTCATATGAAAGATATATTGTTTTCGGGAAGAAAATGAAACGTAATTTAAAATGGAAACGTTAGCTCGAATGCTGTCTCCGACTGTTATTGAAAATCGCATATCAGATAAGCAATTTTGGGAAAAGCTAACAAATACTTACAACTAAACCTCACAGTACAGGTATAAGCTCTTATCTTGTTTGAAAAATTTACAATATTTCGGGAATCATTCTGTTTTCTTATGAAAATTGGTTTTACGTATGGGAGAACAAATGAGATGGGTGGTCGATCCGATTAGGGAGATACCGCTTTTTTTCCCTAAAAACAATATTTTAATTTTCGCCGTACATGGAATTGCTTTACTTTAGGAAAAAAATGGGGCTACTTTGATCGTTTAGAATGTAGTATAAAAGCTAACTATTTGAAATTAAGAAGATTTAATCGAGTATACAGCAAGATAGAATACAAATAGCCACAGTTCACCCACAAGTTAAAACAATGATTTCGGAGAAAAACCTATTTGATCAAAGTCACCCCCCGAATCAAAGTAACCCAAATCCATCGTACCTTTACAAAAAAAGATAATTTAGAAAATAACATTCGAAATGTTAATCATGAAACTGATTCGATGTTCTCGACTACTGAACTTGTTTTTTTCCATTCAGTTTTTTTAATTTTTTTCTAAAGATAGCTTTTTTGCAGTCGGGTTTTTTTATTTTCTAAATTATCTTTTTTTTTTATTTAACACTTTTTAGTTAGATACATACTTAAATAAATACGTACGTAACATATAGGCTTCATTATAATATTTTTATTTATATTATAGGATAGTCATTTCATTAGTCACATTGGCCTCATTTGCGTCGCGCAGTGCAGTATTAATACTGACCAGAATTACTATAACTTTATAACGTTATAGATTTTAAATGGTCACTCTAAATGAAAAACTGTAAAAGAAACCTAGAACTGATTTTTAAATACCTATTCAGTGATACCCCACTCGACATATTTCGTTTTTTTTTTTTCAATTTTGGTGTCTGGTTGTCGCCATATTGAATTTTGATTACTGTCATGTCTTTAGTGACACACGCAAGAGTAAGACGGTTCGATTGACGTAAGAATTATCAAAATCGGTTCACGCGTTTGGTCTCTGGAGTGCCACATAGGAACAAACATACATACATACATACATATATAGGCTGATAAACACATTACCCTCCTTTGCGTCGCGCAGTCGGGTAAAAATTCTTGAATAAAATCAATCATAAGAAGACTGGATGAGTAGTTTGAAGATACGTCTGTGATTTATTTTAATTCCGGTGACATTTAAAAAATATTCACATTTCTCATGATCAGAAAGTAAAGTCATCAGCGATACGAGCAGGTACGTACGTACTACGTAGCCCCACGGCCATATTTTTTAAGTTATAGTAATAAATAATTTAATGGTCTTTGAAGACTTATGAACTCATGCATTAATTTTTAAATATTTCAATTTGAAGTGGTGATAAAACTCGTAACCACTTCAAAACCGTGTCCGCGAAATAATTTACACACACTCACTATCAAAGTCAGTCAACTGGTCCCGCCCAAATGGTCCAATACACTAACGCGTTTAAAATGAGTTCTCTTATTAGGATCAGATTGATTCAAAAATGCTTTTACATATTTGGCCGTTTAGTTTCCTTGTATTCGGCGTGAAAAGTAGTGTTTAACTCAGGGAAAGCCTGTATTTAAAATACTTCCTCTGAAATGGGTTGCTTTCAATCCTTGGTTAACAATCTACTATTCTTTGGAAACAATAAATTTAAGTGCTCTAATATACTGCTAATCTAATTTGCACTATTTTTCCTTTAAAATCCTATATTTTAAACGAGCTACAATTGTATATTTATTTGTACTAAATATTTCGGTCAGATTTTTCACTACAAGGGTTTACTGGGGCGAAAAATTGATCTAGATAATAAGTCTAATTTCAGGGAAACCTCGTTTTCTCCAGGGACTAACGTAATAAAATGTACTAAACCGGGTGAATCTTTTTCTGCCGGAGCTCAATTGTCAATCTTCTTTTTGACAATATTATCCTCAACTTTTTTAATAAAATAATCCAATATCGTTAGGTAGGTTAAGATGGAAAAATATACTATTTTATTTTATTAATTTACACGGAAACTCGGTATATATATACACCGAAAATAGGAAACGTAAAAAAATACACCGTAAAATAAACATTAGGTACTTGTAAACATTTCAATAAGTAGAATTTGTTTTGTTTCTGATTGTGAACACAAAACCCAAATGCATTGCAACTTTTCAGTAAAAAATGTAGGTGAATAAATGATAAACGTTACAAAATGTTAACATACCACTCATATCTACTCTGTCGTAACATATTTAATATGAAGTGCTTAGTTAAAAGGATGCCGGAGAGGATGAACTAAATGAGGCTGCATTAATCACCCTTGAATAATGCGATCCTCTTTCGGGCTGTGACAAGCGGTTTTAATATGTCAAATAAACTGGTCAAGGACGTGACGAGTTGCGGCCCAAGGGTCAAGTCTCCTTATCGGCCAGAAATTCGGTTCGTAACCAGATCGTTTACAACTGAGTACGTGACCCACTTTCGAAAACTTAATCTTATTTAAGACATACTTAATCATAGTGCAAAGTTTTCGGATAAAAAGTTATACCTTCGGTGTTATTTTCTAGTTATACGTATTTTGTATTATTTAATAAGGTAAAGACCCAGTGCTTGAAAATGACCCATTACTTGAAACTGACCCATTACTTAGCACCTTCAAAGTTAAGGACAATAGAAGTGAGCATCAACAGGATATTAATTATTGGAATGAATGTGTCATGTATTAGGACGTTTACCTTAGTCTCGAGCCAAGACTTTTTAGCAAAAACTAAGCTACTGGCGACTGCTAAGCTATTACTACAGTTAATTTGCACGATCTGAAAACTTTTTTGCAAACTTCTCCCCATAACTGCAGAATACGCAAAGCCTGACACTTAGATTGACTTCATTCAAAAATTAATGTACCTGTGATCAAAGCATGTGAATTGGTTGATCTTTTGTTATAGTAATCTATTATATTATAGAACGCATATTACCCGCATTGCCCTAAAAGCGTCCACTTTTTACTAATAAAAAACACCGCTCAACTCGTTTCGAACACTAACTACGTTGTTACGTTGCGTTATTGCCTTGGAGCTGCCGTGTTTACTGTTTACGTCTTAGCAAATAACCACCCCATAAATTTTACGAACTCACAGGCGATATTGTTCGCTTATTATTACATGTCGCAGTTTCCAAGACTGGCTCAGACGATAAGCGAACATCAGTTTGTCGAGTCAAGTTTTAAAACGGGGGTTGTAAACCAACACATGAAAATAGCATTTTATTAAATATTGATAGTGGAACAAATATTTAATGTATTACAATTCAGATTGAGTTTCCGTGAAGACATCGATTATTAGGTCAGCACTTTCACCTACTTGTCCTAATATCACACTAATATTATAAATGTGAAATAGTGTCTATATGGAAATCCATGTGGTCAAAGATACATAATAAAATAACATCGACGGAAATTGTATTTATACAACTAACGTTAAAAACTTCAATACTGCGATGCAGAGCTTCACACATTTCCAGGCATATTCTAGCCGTAGTAGGTAATTCTTCCGATTTTTCTAATATTCTAGCCGTAGTAGGTAATTCTTCCGATTTTTCTATGCGTTTAAACTCTGCCAAACCATATGAGAACGTATAAAAGAAGTTTGATGGAGTTTAGGTATCCTAGACAAATTCGAGAATGACCGATTTAAAAACACATCACCAGGGCCATCTTTTGGTATCCAGTGGCGATAAGGATTCTTCGCTACAAAAGCTAAGGCTTTGAGGACAGATTAAACATAAATATGCGAACCGATTTTATTGAAACTTTCCAATATTGTTGTTTATACCTCAGAGTAGGATATAGCGTGCCGTTTTTTTAGATATAATTACTTCAGAGGGTGGAATAAGGAACCAAAGATTGTATGGGCCTTAATTATTTTTTTAAAATAGAAACTTGAAACCTCGTAGATTAATTTTATATCAAAATATTAGAAAACTAATTTCTGCGTTTTTGAAAATTCATTCCCTAAGGGGGTCAAAAGGCGTTTGAGAATTTGTATGAAGAAAAAAAACGGTCACCCATCCAAATATTGACCTCACTCGACGTTGCTTAACTTTGGTGATTGTTGCGAAGTCTTCATCGCTATTAGACTACATATATTATAGGCAAGTAGTTTGGATTTGGATACCTATTCTATTACAAACTTCGAATCGTGAATGATTATTATTGCACATCATATTTTTATCTCTTATCATATAAATGTGCCGTAGATCTTAACTAGAAATATCTCCGTCTTAAACATAATTTATTCGTCTCCAGCCATGCATACATTTTCGGGTATTCGTAGCGATGCTCGAAGCGAACGTTTTAAAACTGTAGTGCCGCGGCTTTTCCGCAACTGTTATGCATTTGCGATGCATCTTTGCCGCTTTAGTCTCATTTTACTTTTTGCGGGCGTGAGAACTTCAAGTACCTAACAACTGTACTTCAACCAGACATCATTCCGTGAAAATGACTGCAGATATCCTAAATCAGTAACGATTTACAGCCCACATCATTCCTGACAATCCGTATCCTTTTAATGAGCAATATATAGACGACCGCAGTGACCTTTGACCACAATTACTCGTAGAGCTGCCAGCCGCTTTACTGCTACTTATTCAGTTGTATAATTGGGTACATTCCTGGGTAAAAAAAATATAATTCTATTTTGTCCGCAGTTACATTATCAAAAAATATTGTTTGTCAATTAAACAAAAAATGATGAAGATATAGCTTGTTAAAGTTCCGCGTGACGTCACATTATGCTAAAAAGTGTACCATTATGTGACGTCACGCGGAATTTTAACGGGCTATATCTTCATATTTTTTTGGTTAATTGACAAACAAAAAAATACATTTCCAATATTTTTTGATAAGCTAACTGACGGACTAAATATTTAATTTTTTAGGAAAGTAGCCAATTATCAAGGCTTTGGTTTTATTGATCAGTCCGTTTGACTCAGTTTGCTTAGTTTCCTGATTAAACGAGCCTTAAAGGCGACGCAATGTGTTAGATTAAAATAATTTAGTAGAAAACGGGACTAATCCTTGGATTCCGCTTATGGTCCTGATTTGCATCTGGATGGACGATGAAATAACTGATCCTCGACTCTAACTAAAACATATAACAAAAATTGAATTGAATTGCCAATTATTGATCAGTCCGTTTGACTCAGTTTGCTTAGTTTTCTGATTAAACGAGCCTTAAGGGCGACGCAATGTGTTAGATTAAAATAATTTAGTAGAAAACGGGACTAATCCTTGGATTCCGCTTATGGTCCTGATTTGCATCTGGATGGACGATGAAATAACTGATCCTCGACTCTAACTAACATGGCACTTCAGTTATCCAACATCCATGCTTAAGATTGAAATAAATGATGATAATATATTTGCGTATACATTTCAGCTTTATTTTTCAGCTTTGCTCAATACTTTTAAGAACCCATCATGGTTTTAACTATTAGGGCAACTATCTTAAAGTCTCATTTTTGTGTTTTAAATCGGTTACTAGGTACTAGGTCATTCACATCGCAAAACGCGAAATGATAATCCACAGGCCATCAGCATACGCTCTTTGGCCTCGTTTGTAGCGAGCATGGCATATCTATCCGGCAATTCTTCAAAGGCAAAGCGTGGCGCAATCGCGTTCCTCCTGAATTATGTATGCGCATTTTCACTGATGCGTTCGTCGCCTATCGGTAGCGAAAATGTTCAGGGAGCACATTCCCACAAACATAAAAAAGCACTTTTAGCGTACCTCAGTTCGCATATGTGGGAGTTTGAGTTCACATACGGAAATTATTTTGCTAACTGTTGTCTATCTAGTCAGTTCGGCAGAGTTCAAAACGTGGTGGAAAACCGCACGCCTAGGAAAACTCCACCCGTGTTAAGTGACCACTTAAGAGCGGTATTTATTAGGCTGTAACGAAACTAGAAGTAGTTCGGCTGCCCGTATTAGTTTCAACGAAAACAAAATGTGTTTATGGTAAGTAAAGATATTTAAATTTTTAATCTAGGCCGGTATGGCATCGGTGATATTTGACAGGGGGATATCCTCACTTTTGCTGTCGCTCCCATTTTGATTTTGGAAGACATGCGTTTCGTTGAATATTGCGAATAAAATACTGACTCTGACAGAAAATGAAATATTATTCGAAATTCAACTATTAAATTAATCTAATTATCTTATGTAACCTTATTAATTTGTTATCCGTGTAGATGAGCAAATTAATCATATCTAGTCAGTCTTTTTTCAGAAAAGTAAAACATTTAGTATAAAGCGATATGGAACGCTAGTAACATTAACATAGCAGAAAAATAATAAAATAAATTTAATATGTCGTACCAATATTTTGTATTGATAAGTGTATGAATAGATTGTAGTTGGGTAGGTACAATAACTACAGGAACGTTAACAAAAACTAACATCTTTACAGAAGCGAGTAACTTGTCAGTTTTGCGTTTTGTGCACCTTAGGTGTTACCGGAAGCAATTCGAGTGGGTCGAGTGCAAAGGTTGGCGCCGACATCCCATTTCCGTCGAACACTTACAGGTTGTGTCAGACATGGTCAGGTCTCGCGGGAAAGAGCAGCCATTGCGGTCACACACAGGAAATTGTCTGTCGACCTCCATCGCGATAGAAATCATACATCTTATTGCTAAAAGCTCGAATAAGTAACGCCTGACCGGCCTCAAATAACAATATCTTTGCAAAAACAAGGATATAATAGTTTCTATAGTTTAGTTTACTTTTATTCATCTCATTACACAATTCTCATATAGCAATTACATTTGCTAATTTACTTATTGCATAACGATTGTTAGGCACAAATTGCGCAACACTAATAGGAAAACAAACAACAAACATAATATAAAAAATAAGAATGTCAAAATTTCAAAATAAAGGATATAAAAACATGATTAATTAGTATACTGAGAAGTACCTTATCAATAATTGGTTTACTTACATAAAAATACATACATGGTCAAAACCAAAACCTCGTCCCTTAGTCAATAAAATATAAAAAATGAGTACCGGTAGTAATTATCAATTAAAATGTCGGTATATATTTATTAGGATGATATGTAGAATAATACGTATTACATAATTATATTTTATTATAAACCATAACATAAAGAGTACATCATTTATATTGCTAGAAAATAAATACAGTAACGCCACTGAAATATCGGTAGTGCCGGCCCTGTCCTGTACATTCCGTTATCGGCTTATGCTATGAAAGGTTCCCGCATATTCAGGAATTTGATTTAGGTAATACACGAACACGAATGACCGGTTCAAATCTGTCTCTGCATGGTTATGTTGCCAAAACCTACCTTCAAAATGCAATAGGTAAAATGGAAAAACCAGTTGGGTAAAAGAAGTGTCGGCTTGGAGTGATTGGAATCGACGGGGTGTGTTTTTAATACCACTTTTTTTTTGTTTCTGGTAGTTTTCGCATGTGGGTCCCACATATCGGCGTGGAGCTATTGGCTCCCTGCCAATAGCCAACGAGCGCCCGTTTCCCAGTAACTGCCTCTGCTTACCAGGAATCTATACGTTTTGAGAGTGGATTTGTATTTCATTCTCTACAAAGTAAGCCAATTTCCCGGTCGACAAATCTTGTGTAAAAAAATCGCTTTATTATTAGTAATTTAAAACTAAATAAACGTTATTACATTGCTACACACGTATGACTGTATGTAATTATTGTTTTGTGATGTACCTATAAAAGTATTGTAAAAACCAATTCGGTTTTGAGGATAGTATGTCCATGTTGATATTAACTCCATAAAATATTAAATGCGAATCAAAGAATAAGCTGAAGCATTGTCACTTCAAAAGGAAATAGTTAGTATGACGGGTCTTGTAATACACTTTAATCTTCCTTGCATAAAGCAAGTAAGTTAATAAATATCCGCTCGTATTTTCAAAGGAAAATACTGCTGCTGAGTCGGGAGATTGAAAATATGCTTTATCATTAATTATTTATGGAGTTCTTACATTAGGTTACAAATAATCAAATACGGTTATTTTCAATGTATTTTTATTGTGTGTCTATATTTAACCCAATGGATATTATATACGGCTTTATGCCTAGCAATGTATGCCCCTGTAAAAACCTTATCAAGCAGAAAAAATAAAATATCTTTGCATGCGATAAACTTTTCCGACGGGCTGAGAGCACTACAATATTGAGGTGAGACGTAAAAAGTGGGTTAAATTGATATAACCTTTGACGTCTCACTTTTTTTCTAGCAACGGATGAGCTTCAGAAAAGTAAAGAGGTGACTTAAATTTCATCACTGCATAAATAAAACTTATAATTTGGACTTTGTCTGTAAACTTAATCATTTCGATTAGTAAATAAAGTTTTAAACCATCGATGATCGTAAGTTACGTCCGTTAAAATCTATTTGTAGGAAAGATTCACAGTAATCTATGGAAAGACAATTGCTGGCACCATATTTAACGTTAACTGGGCAAAATGTTGTTGATGCAACCCACCTTGTATGCCTAGATATAGGTACCTAGTCGTCTATAAAAATCGCCTTATCTTGATTGTGTATATCACGTCGGTGATGTCAAACAAACGTACGGCCAGCCTGATGATAAGCTGACATCGTAGCTTAGGGACACTTAATGCCGACCCTTTGAAAATGTATGGATACACTCGGAGTGTAACACTCCTTTTTTTGAAAAACTTCGTAGTTTAAAACAAAGGGCGATTCACACCCTCTCTTGGAAATATATATATCCCTAGAACATTCACCAATTAACTTATCATAAGTAAATAACAATATTAACCATAAGTAAATAAAAAGATTAACAGCGATATTCGTTTTTATTCCATTGAGATATCTAGGTTATGAAAAGAACAAAAAAACGCCCTTCCTCCGGAGACAAGCATCCTATACTGCTCATTTTTTTAGCTTTAAAACTAGTCGGCTAAAAGTATATAAATTCAAGGGATATCTTGAAGACCTTGTTATCTTTAAATACTGAGAGGAAATTCTTTTAGATATTCAAGATTATTTTTCCTAAACAAAAGCAATACACACGACAAAAACCTATTACTCTTTTTTAAATAAAAATATATGATACTTCTTCGAGTTTTGTTTGTTCACTAAAACATATTCTTGTAGATTTTTGTAGTTTTGTTTGTTCACTAAAAACGCAATATAACTAAACATTTCGTCATTTCATTTCAGTTAGCTATTACGTTTTAAAAATATTCGCGATTACCCTGTTACGGTATTGTCATATTAGGAATGAAGACGAGAGTTAGGTATTAGATTAATTTTTGAACTTTGCTTGGGATGCGGATGACCATTGATATACCATTTCAACGACATATCTAAATTAGACAAATGAAAATGAATACACATCATCACCACGGTGTCTTAAATACCTATCGAATCGAACCTTAGTTCCTAACACCTGAATGTTGTTGTACACATTACGTTAGAATACGTGAAACGGATACAACTAAATAAGTACCTTATGCGCCAAGTTTTCATTCTTTACTTCGAGGAATAAAAAGATCATGGATCAAACAAACAATGTTGTTTATACATTTGCATTTGCATTAGGGAAAATACAAATGTCCGCTTCTACGAAGTTGTAACTTTTCCATCCAACCTTTCGTTGAACCCGTCCAACAAACGTCATCGAAACGTCAGAACCAAGTGTGTGGCCCATATGACTAGAGATAAATAGAACAACCGTTTGTACAAACAACATGCAATTTGTTTCACGTACAATCTATTTGCGTATTTGTGCCTTTCACACCGCCATTTGTAACGTGCGCGAAGACAAATGTCATATACGATCGATATGTCACTTACCTAGGACGGTGCACTTTCCAAGAATTCTTTATTGCAATGTTCGCGACGCGTTGCATGGCGGCTCTCAAGACAGTCTAGACAAAGCAGTCTTCTGTATAATGAAAGTAAAAAAGTTTTCAATATTCTTAAGATTCTGCACAGAAACGTTTAACGGCGGACTCGTACCTGAACGATTCGAGATGATACTTGAGATAACGCGACGCCTATTTGAAAAAGATAAATGCAAGTTTTTACTAATGCAAGATCTCCACGCGGGATTATACCGAGCTTCTGTTCAGTAAAAAGTAGCCCTCTAAAATAAATCCGTTCTGAAGGATCTCAAGTACGCTTCTTTTTTTTTTTAGTAATGACAAATTAAACTATGCAAGTTCATGAAGTTCACAAAACAGCAAGAAATACCAAAGGATTTTAAATCTACTGTCGTAATGAGTACCTATAAAACAGAATTTTCGTGTTGGCGGTAGTTAAAAAGTCGTAAATTAACGGTGGTCGACCGTAGACAGGCGAGCTGGGAAGCTTTTCGGTGAATAATAGCCTGAGAACAATCCCAAAGTGGCCACACTTCTTAATCGTTTCTAACTTATTCATGGATGGTAACTACGATGGCAATGGTTATTGTATGTTACGAATTATTGATATTTCCAGATTTATTCATCAGTTTATATTCTAATACGTATTATTATCTTATACCGACTTCAAAAAAGGAGGAGATTCTCAATTCGTATCTATTATTATCACATTTGTTACTTACTCCTTTAAAAAATTCTACATATTTTATCGTTGATATTCTTTTTCATAAATACTCTTACTCGATTTTTGTGATTGTTACGTAACTTACGTACTTGAAGTCTTAGTACTTAGTTTGATATAGTCGTCTTGATTAGAAATTTATGGTTATGTCATTACGTCTAAAGAATTTGAAATAATTAAATAACATTTGCAAAATAATATGATGTTAATTACTTAACCGTTTTCAATTAAGTGAAGGGACTCCATTGTTGAGACTAAATCTACGGTCTCCTGCGTCTGTCTCAAAGATCATTTTGATGTATGAGGCCTGTTTGTTTCTAGCTTTTGAGTAAATTGCCGAGGTATTCCTAGTTGGAGGCACTTAAAGGGTCATAAATTAGTAGTAGCTGCCCACAAACGGCGAGGTAGATGTTTCCCCACGTGAGTAATGGCCTCCTAGGGACCCGCAGGCCGAAATTCTAAAAAAATCTTCCACATTCAAAATGTTGTTCGTAAATAAATTGAAAGTATTTGTGTTTAATATTCACCCTCGGTATGAGAGCGAGTTGATTCGATAAGTTAGATTGCAATTTATTTCGGATAAAATAGGTAGTTAAAACTGCGATAGACGAATTTCAGTACACAGACCCAGTGTATAGTATAATAGTTCTCTAATTTTCCTGGTACTTTATGAAAACTTGTACACTGAAATAGTGTTTGTACCTACATATTAGGCAACTTATTCGCAACGGATATTTTAAATGTGAATAATAGTACATTACAGCAGAGGCCGGGAAATAGCAATTCGTGGATGAGTTGATTTTGTCGGATGAAGCGAAGCTGAATCCGACAATAGAGACTGAATCTGACAATAGAGCATGTTGTTATGACAAATTGCTAGGCCTTTAAACTTACGAGCATTTGGCTGTTTGTCGTGATTTGTCATGGTCAAAACATATGATTAAAAGGGAAAAAAGTATACAGTAAAGGAATTTCATACATATTCCTGGCCGCTAAAGCTGTACAATAATGACTTTTAACTTTTTAAATTTGCGCTTGTCAGTAACGAGGAACTTCACGTACTATTTTTGCTACAGTAAGGCGCACATTTCCGAGCATATTGGAGAAAAATATTTTTATTCAATGTTCACGTTTTGAACGTTTGAAAGAATGTGGTACCTATGATAATAATACAAAAAAAATTGAATGATTCAAAATAAAATATTATTTTATAAATCAAAAGGCAAGCACACTTCACTTCCTATTTAGTCTAAGACGGTATACGTAAACATGCCAAGATCACTAAATATCAAACACAAAACCTCGCAAGATTAGACACCAACCAAAACAAAGGAGTTATTTATGTGTAACAGAAGTGATAACTAATTGGGTCAGACGTGGGTCAAGTCTGCCCATCAGTGTTGATAACCTTCCGCACGCTTTGCGCAGTGTCACATCTGATCGGTGACGCGTGACTAGATGTCTGGGTCTAGCTAGCAATAAAATGGGATTTGAAATGGTTGAATTAGATTGCAAGTTTAGAATGACGGTTATGGAGAATTCAGTCCAGCTGCTGCGCTAGTAGAATGGAAGGATTGCGCAGCGCACCGGTAATTTTAGATTTTGGATATAATAATGATTGGAATAAAATCACAGCTTTCCAATTAAGTATTTGATGTTATTGTTTTATTACATGTACGAAAAGGTTTTACGCTTATTGGTATTCACTGTAAGTAATATTGTTGGAATTCATCATTTTGTATTACGGATCTTCTATCAGAAACAATACAATTCAATACATATATATACGGTGACGAGGAAGCGCAAGCCGCGCAAGAGTCAGTGTGGTACTGCAGAACTGGTTGGTTCCGGTCTACGGGTTGCCACACCGAGCAAGGCGCTATATGTATCGCGCCTGCATCACACCGCCACGGCTGATGATGTGGTGGAGTACGTTCGCCAGAAGACCGGTTTCGCGCTGAGGGTGTTCCAGCTGCGTTCGCGCCACTATGTGCACTTCAGCTCGTTTGTGGTGCGCGTGCCGCGGCCGCTGCAGGAGACCATCGCATGTGCTGACTTCTGGCCGAAGGGTGTCGTGTTTCGACAGTTCCGGGGCAATCTGCCGAATCCTACACCAGAGATGACGATGCAAAGGGGCCACGCCGTTTTGTCGCCAAAATAGTGTTTGTTTAGTTTCGTTCCATGACGCATTGGTTTTGTTTACTGTAATGTCATGTTAACATGTTTTTAATAAATAAATAAATATAATAATATTTAATGCTAGATGCCCGCGTATTGCAAATACCCCAGGCAAACGACCTTGCCTAGCTTGCCTCAAAAGGTTAGATAGGTACGTAGGTAGGTACATTTTGTAGTCAATGCTACTTTTTTGTTTCTAAAAAAATTAAATGTTTTCAGTTTCAATATATGTGTCATAATATACATAATAATTACTTAAGAACGCGCCACCTAGCTATATGCTTTACATATACTTATATCAATATATTTACGAAAGTTTCTATAGAAACTATCTTTATCCTTTACTTTCTGAAACAGTGTGTTTATTTTGACAGCGAATTTTGACTAATCGAATATCTAAAACTTATATCAATCCGACTTCTCAATTTGGGATATTTCGGTAAAATTAATTTTATTCAATATTTCATTTAAGGTTTCGGCTTGCCCACATCGACATAATTGCGGAGCCCGCAAAAGGTTTTTGCGTATAGATTAAATATTCCTTTGGTCTGTGAGGCTCTCATGAGAATAGCTTTTCCATCAATAATGTCCATTTTGGCAGAAAGTAAGAACAATACGTATTTATTGTATTTTGTGTAAATGTTCGTAAAATGTCATTATCGTCCTCCTAGCGTTTTCCCGGTTGTGCCCTGAAGAAGCCCGGGGTCCGCTTTTGGCACATATTCCCAAGATTTACGAAACTTACCAGTTTTACGAAAGAGACTGTCATCTGACCCTCCAACTCAGAGGGAAAACTAGATCATATTGGGATTAGACCGGTTTCCTTGGGATGTTTTCGTTCACCGAAAAGCCACTGTTAAATATCAAATGATATTTCGTAAAGTAGTTTTTTTTCAAAAAACCCAGATACACGAGCCGGGGTGCGAACCCACGACCTCCAGATCGAAAGTCGCGTGCCTTACCACTCGACTACAGTGGCTCTTTATTCATTACTTTAGTATAATGAAAAACTATGAAAAATACTGAAGAAGATTCATCCTCATAACAAAAGCAAGTAAAAAACAACAAAATAAAAGAATGAACGTAAATCTAAGTCGACTGGTAACGCGCAAAAACCTAGCCTCTTACAGAGCTTGGGCCCGGAAAAACATTAGTTTCCCACTAAGACTGTAAAGTACCATTACGTATAAACAGTACGTGCACTATTCCGAAAAGAGATTTATCTTGTGGAGTCTAAACCATTGCACACTTGACTTTCTATTTCCGCAAGATTGCGCAGCGTATCCTCCGGGACGCGACTCGATATATAACTGAAGAAACTAACTATACGGTTCCTGTAGAGCTGTAGAGTTAAATACGTTGCTAATGTAAGGATTACGGTCTACAATGCAATACACATATTCCTTATTGCTCACCAGTACATAATATAGAAAAACAGAGGTTAATTAAACATAAACAATGTTAGACAACAGGCGGTCTTATCGCTAAAAAGTGATCTTAGGCTGAGTTAGTTACTTGCCTGTTTATTGCAATAGAAATTGTTTTGTATATGTCCATATTTCAGCTTAGCAAGAGAACCTAAGACCCCTTAATACAAATATATAGCGTTGCAAATAAATTTCTATGTTTAGGCATTTTAATACTCACCTGACACCCCGCGTCACGTGTCTGGGATATACTCCGGGACAAATGTCCCGCGACACGTGTGGTCAACGCCGGACATAGCTCGATATCTCGCGCGAAACATAGAAATATCGTGTTGCGCGACATGTAGCACAAAGTCCGGCTAAGTTGCGCCTGGCATGGCGTGTCGCGTGCGAGACATTAGTCCCCTAGTAAATAAAGAAGGCCTCAGTATCTACTCGGTTAAAGTCAATTACGTATTTTAGCACACCCACTTCACCCACTATCCAACGTAACTAAAGAATTATACAAAATTGTAAATTTAGGTATCAAGCTAAGATGATTTAGTTACTTAAGTAATTTGTAACAATAGGGGTGAAATCATAAGAGATAAAATCCCTTTTCCAAATAATAAAGATGATAGAAAATTGTCGATAGCTCAAGTTTTATTTAAAAAAAATACAGTTGATGTAAAACTAGAAATTGAAATCCAAAGCCAATTAAAGAATTAAGATTAAATGCACAATGATTAACAATACCATCATCTTCCCCCGACATAATTAACAATACCAACACAATGGACAGCGCCTACTATCTACCTACAGCAATTGAATCCCTTCGACACCGTAGGTAGGCGTTACATAACGCGTTTGAAATACGTCCAAACCTCGAGTTAAGTAAGACGATAAAAACATCCCTGAAATTAATATGATTTAATCCAAATACAATTGCTACATAATTTATTCATGTGGATAGCGAATGTGAGTGTAATATTTATAACTATCTAATAGTTTTCAGAACGGTAAAGTAAATTTCGGCTGTCGAAATATAACATATGAATGGAAAACCAAGTTTTGGCATAAATTTGAAGTTTCGAAACAAAATAGAGTAACCGTCTCTATCCGGGCACCTGCGTTCGAGATCGGTGAATTTAGATTAGTGCATCTGGAGTTCGCCAACACTGCGCTGGATCTTGGGAAGACGTCAGCTGTGAAATTCACTCGCGGAAGTCACATAAATGTTAATGAAAGCGGGGCTCTTAATAAGGTTACCGTTTTCGCTGGACTCAATTCGTGGAACATTCCTTCATTTTTATGCAAATCGTGGAAAACTTATAACCGCCTTATAACCTTATTAAAGCTGTAGGTACTTCTATTTCATCTGCATAAACATGTTTTGTTATTTTTCCTATTACAAGTCTATACCATTCCGCGAACAAATCAAGTGTGAGCGAGCAATCAACTCCGTTCTCTTTTGTTACATATGCCAGACAATTGTGAGTATTTTCAAAAAGAAATTCGCGTATATGGGGAGTAACAATTGCGTATCCCCGTTCGATAATTGAAGTCAACCTTTCTAGAAATACAATGTATTGCCGTAAACGAATCTGGCTGATTATTTTAACAGAAAAAATGTGAGTGAAGTAAAAAAAGAGTTTTTAAGATTTTTCATGAAGATGACATGTACTATCGCCCAAGGGTACGGGTATACACCTCAAGGGTCATTTTCGAGCGTTCGCTATGCATGTGCAGACGATTTTGAATAGAAAGTACATATACATGTAAATTGGTGACCCAAAAATAGACGCGTAAAGTAAATTAATGAATTCTGAACAAGGGGGCCACTTTTGGGGGGTAAACTGGAAAATTATAAAAAAAATGTTTAGCAAACTGTATTGTGTGACATATCAAATGACAGGGGTTGTTGTAAGCATCCTAGATATATATATATTAAGGAAAAAAGACGAAAATTGACCATTCCCCCCCCCTTATCTCCGAAACTACGAGGCTTAAAATTCTGACAAAAATATGGAAAATAGTTCCTTGCCTATGATTACAGGAAAACCTATAAGAAGTTTGAGTATTCAAAGTAACGGGTAAATTCTCAAAAACACTAATGAAATTTATATTTTATACGGAACCCTCACCACGCCAGTTGAACTCGCACTTGTCCGGTTTTATTGAGGAGTATAGTATTTGACGGGTGACAAACAGAAGGATCAGTTGTGTTTATTCCATAGGCCACTGGGTACTAGTTATATTTATTACTGGATATTTTATTGGACAGAGACCGATTGGCATTTTGCGTAGTCTAATCCAAGGAATGGGACAAATCCCCATTACCATGATTGATTCTCGGCGTTCAGTTCGGCTACAAACACAAAGGTCTGGTGCAATTTGGGAGCGCTTTCAATTTGCACTGAGCCGGTTGCCTCTCAATTTGCGGCGCACGGTCCGAACCGACGTAGCGCCCGGCCCCGGGCCACGGCGCGGCGTGTCGACCCGACCTATGTCGACCACGTCAATTTCTGTTCGAAGTCATCGTTAAATCAATTGCTTCGTTGTACAGTCGAGTTCTCCAATATCTATACAGCCATCCTTTCAAAAATATCTACACATGCGCCTTATGTCAGTAACAATAAAGACCGTGTACAGATATTTTTGAAAGGTTGTCTGTATAGATATTGGAGAACTCGACTGTAGCTTACAACTTACGAGTATAGTAGGTAATTTGATAATTTAAGCGCAAGGAATTTTCAATATTTAAAGTAAGCTTTTCGATGATTATCTTAATATCTTTTCTCACAAAGTAAGGTGAAACGTCGGTGTGCACTTTCCATATACCTACATTTCTCGGACTAGGTACAGTCAAGGGCATCAATATGTATACACCACAAAGTCTCAAAAATATGTACACAGACCTTATTTCTGCAACAATAAGGTTGTAGTATACATATTTTGAAACTTTGAGTGAATACTTATTGGTGCCCTTGACTGTACCGTACCTACATTACGTAATTACGAAACATTTTTATGTTATTACTAGCTTTTCCCGGCGGCTTCGCCCGCGTAGTAAGTGTAATTTTTGCAATTTAATTGTTGAATTGTTACGCCGGCAACGGCCTACTACTTCTTACTTCGCCTATGAATAACCCTTCGTTGTCATATACCTACGAACTTTCAAAGACTTTATATAAACGTCTTCTCGGTACAACTCCTATTTTATTCCTTTAGGGGGCAAATATTTAAAAAACATATTTCTGGATAGATCTACATATAATAAAAGAAACCTGATGTCCTTTCATGTTTCTAGCCACAGTTTATCATTAAAAATCACACATTACTTATGTGAACTTTCAATCCCCATCTTAACCCCTTCAAGGGATAAATTAAAAAAATGCCCTTATCAATGGTTTTGACTGTACATTAGGAGCTTGTGACCGAAGTTTTAAACGTCTAACTTTAAAAACGACTTGTTTCCCATACAAACTTTCGACTCTTTTTTAACCCCCTTAGGGGATAAATTTTTAAAATAACGCCAAACTATTTGTTTTGGTTTTTAGTAAGGAACCTTCATACAAAGATTCAAGTCTATAAATTATTTCCAAAAGAACGATTTCCATACAATGGTTCCTTTCACCCTCTTAAGGTTTGAATTTCGAAAAATCCTTTCTTAGTACACGTCCACGTACTGTAAAGAATATATGTTCCAAATTTCATGCATGCAATTTCATATCTTCAGCGGTTTAGGCTGTGCGCTGTCTGTCAATAGATCAGTAACGCAAGAGTTATATACAGCGTGTATTTTTAATATTACCTCAAATTGTAACCAGAGGTAGGTGTTAGGGCTGTGAACCGATATTGCAAGAAAATTTTTATTTAATCTTAACTACCGAAGCGTAATTAATTTTTGAAAAATTATCGAGCAGCAATGTATTGCGTAAACACATTTAACTCATGGAAGAAGCGGGTCACTTGTGACAGTTGTGACGTTGCGTCAGTAAGACAAAGTAGTGATCCATTGCGTGCTGAATTATTTTATATGGACAGAAAAAAGTTGGTAGTTTAGAGAAATTTCTTGCAATATCGGTTCATAGCTCTAACACCTACCTCTGGTTACAATTGGAGGTAATATTAAACATACAGGGTGTATATATTAGGTATAGAGATTATTTTACTTTGATCAACCATAACATCTATCTTACCACTGGCTCTTGAGCAAGGGCGGCGCGGGCGAATTGAGGGCGGCAGTTTTACAAGCTTTAAACGAAGTGAAAACAATACCCGAATTTCCAAAAAAAAAGTATGAAATTATCTTTCAGGTGTTATCAACGTTTGCATGATCTCTCCTTTTCAGTTTTTCTAAAAAATAGAGGGTGGCTCGATTTCTTTGCTCCCAAGCTCACAACATGTTTATAACTGATAAGTCAAACTCACTAAGAAGTACATACGAATAGCATAAGTAATTAAGAATTTAAAACTTCTGGCATTGTGACAGTTAATCTCGTTGCAGTAAAATAAAGTTCGTTTCGAAGTTAATTCCATCTGAGCAAAACTTGCAATAGCTGAAGTCTCGAGTCAGACGTGCACCGAAAGACGGTACGTTGTATTCCAAGAGGCGAGTTTAGGTACTCTTTTTAAGATTGTGATTTCCCTGTGTCAACAAAGATTGGTGACACAGGGGAATTTATGTGAAATTAACACAGTTCTCGTTAATCGTTCTCGTCGATCGTTATACGAGTACACATTGGAATGCATTACATACAACTTAACCTATTTTGTCTGTGTATTTTTATACCAATGTCTTAAAGTATTTACATCCATACTAATATTATAAATGGGAAAGTGTATGTGTGTGTTTGTTTGTTTGTTTGTCCGTCTTTCACGGCAAAACGGGGCGACGAATTGACGTGATTTTTTAAGTGGAAATAGTTGAAGGAATGGAGAGTGACATGGCTACTTTTTGTCTCTTTCTAACCCCCCACTTCCCTAAAATGGGGGGTGGAAGTTTGTATGGAGCATACCACAATTTTCAAGGTAGAAAGCTAAAAATTGGTATGCGGACTTAATAGTAACTAACAAAAAAATCGTGCATTTTTTCACTCCCTCTTTTAAGAAGTTGGGTGCAGATTTTCAGCACCCAACTTCTTAAAAGAGGGAGTGAAATTTTATATGGGGGTCCAGATATGTAGTCGATATGTAGAGTCGATATGTAGAGTCGATATGTAGTCGATATTTAGAGTCTATGTAGAGTCGATAATTATATTTATAAAAGAAGAAACTGGCTGACTGACTGACTGACTGACATCACCGCACAGCCCAAACCGCTGGATCTAGAGATTCCAAATTTGGCACGTAACCTTATAAGATCTAAAAGTGCACTAAGAAAGAATTTTTCAAAATTCTCCCCCTAAGTGGGTGATATATGTGGGTCCAAAGTTTGTATGGGGAAACAAAATATGTAAGACTATTTCATTCGAAACTTCACAGGAGTATTCCTAGCAATAAATGAGTAAATACGTGTTTCAGGTTGTTTGGAAATTCAACCCCTAAAAGGGGGAAATGTGACAATGTCTGAAAATTAACATGGGTATTGTTTCTATGGTTTATCAGGTTGCTGGTCGCTGATTACGAAAACAACAACAACGATTTTAAAATCCAACGTGGCGGACGTGAAATAACATCTCCCCTGTTGGGGTGCGATGGGGTTGTGTCTAAATATCAATATGGGTGTCGATTTTATGATTTTTGGGACGTTAATTACGAAAATGGCATCGATTTTGAAATTTAACATTGTGGACATGAACATTCTCGAAAGTATTTGTGCCAAATTGCAATTAAATTGGAACATACGGGTCAAACTGAGATGCACTTTTTTTGTAGACGGTTAAAATTACTTTTAGTACGCGGGCGAAGCCGCGGGCAAAAGCTAGTACATACATAAATTTGGTACTTAAAAGACAATCTTTTATATATATATAAAAAGGATTAGGTTTTAGATATGTTATTTGTTCTGACTTTTAGTATTAACCATCATTCAAACGTGCATCCTTCCTATCATGGACTATGGAGTGGTATAGCTACTATCAAGGTACAGTAACTCGAACCTACGAAAAATCGGAAGGCAATACAGAATGGCGCTTAAGAGTACTGGTCAGTTCTCACGACTCATACCCACAGAAGCGCTCTGGGAAATCACCGACCTTGAGGCGTGGCACCTTCGAGCCGCTGATCTAAATTGGAATGCTGGACAAGATCGCAACTCTGGGTATAGAAGATCTCGATACACCTGGGGACGCTTACCTGACTCACGGTGAATTTAATCCATTATTAACAAATAATAGAATAGGCGAAATTACCTATGTTCCAAATAAAGACATGAGACGCTGGCCCAGGGCGGGGGGCGGCTCCACGTCCTCTTAGAATCATCATTCATCATTCGCTTGTCCTTATCCCATTTACTTGGGGTCGGCGCAGCATGTTTTTTTCTTCCATACCTCTCTATCGCCCGTCAGCTCATCACACACTTCCTTCCTATTCATATCGTCTTTCACGCAGTCCATCCACCTTTTCCTTGGTCTACCTTTTCTCTTGCAACCCTCAACATTCATACTTAATGCCCTTCTAGCAACATTACTATCATCCCTCCGCATAACATGTCCATACCACCGTAGGCGATTCGCTCTCAGCTTTTCAGTTATGGGTGCTACTTTCAGGCTTCCTCTTATATACTCATTCCTTATTCGATCCATTCTCGTCACGCCACACATCCATCTCAACATTCTCATCTCTGTAACATGCAATCTCGTTTCATCCGTCATCTTTGTGGCCCAACATTCTGATCCATGCATGACGACAGGTCTTATAATGGTCTTGTAAATTTTGCCTTTCAGTCGAAGGGGCATTCGGCCGTCGCAGATGGTTCCCGTAACCTGTCGCCATTTCATCCATCCTGCGCTGATTCGGTTTCTAACGTCACGGTCAATATCGCCATTACACTGTATGAGTGACCCGAGGTATCGAAAATCGGAGCAGACCGGCAGCGTTACGCCATCGAGCTCTATGTGCCTAAAATTGGAGAGACCGCCGAAATTGCAAAACATGTGTTCAGTTTTTGACCTGCTGATTTTCAAGCCCACATTCTCCAATTTTAGCCGCCACTGCTCTAGTCTGCTCTCAACCCCGAGTCCATCTTCACCGACAAGGACAATATCATCGGCGAAGAGCATACACCAGGGCGCCTCCTCCTGGATGTCCGACGACAGAGCGTCCATTATAAGCAGGAAGAGGTAAGGGCTTAAAGCCGAGCCCTGGTGTAAGCCCACCGTAACACTGAAACTGTCGGTGGTGCCAGCCGCCGACCGGACGCGTGTACAACATCTGTCATACATTCTTAGAAGAATGAAGTAAATAAATGTAGCACAACACGAACTACATATATATATATTAACATCGTTAACTATCACTTGTGACATAACACCTTCAGCTTACACAGATCTTTTAGACATAAGTTAGCTGACACATCCTGCGGGAACGAAAAGATGTACAAACTTAATAGGTAATAAACAAATTCTCATTCTCATTCTCATTCATAGTATTAACCACTCATCTCACCTAAACAGAGCTATATAATCGTTGTCACAAGCATAATGCAATTTTATGTAAAATAAATTATATATATTTAACATTCAAGGATTACCTAGTTTTCTTGAAACAACACAGTTTGTTCTTAAATCTAATCTTCAATGCAATCTTACTTGACCTGTTTAAAATTATACAATATCCACTATTTAAAACCGACTATGTTGGAGACAATTAACGTTTCTGGTGATAAACAGCCGAAACATTTGATTTTATTACAACAATTTTCGTAAAAATAAATCGCGGCCGTTTTCAGTCAATAAATCACACATCATAAATGTTACGGGTTAGGTACACGCATGATGAACTGACACTCGATTGTTTAGGGATTATCGGCGTGTCACCGTTCGTTCAGACCGGCTGCTATAAAAACAGGCACGCAGGCGGCCAAATATTTGTGCATGTATATGAAGGCTTTTTGAATTAGTTTGGATGAGTACCTAAGTGAGTGTCTAGGAGAAATAATATGTTTTGGGACATGAAAGAATACTGAAATTTCTTACAGCAGTTTAACACACTCAGTGCAAACAGTATCGTAGAACTAACGGTGGTAGCCGATAATATGCGAAACCCGTTTGTAGAGAAAAGCTCCTACAAGGAGAGATACCTCCCCTCCTCCCCCCTAGCGGGTTCCTGGCACTGAAAGTAACAAGCAGGTTCGATCTATATTTTTTTCTAAGTCATCAGCTTAGCCGTCTGAAAACTGGAGCAATCAAGCGCGCAAAATGCCCGATGTATAATAATTATCTATATTGGAGCGTATTCGCTACCCTAGAGTAATAATAAGTCTATATTTACTCTGCCTAACGCCGCCGTATATTGCAGATCTTGTAATAAACTTAATGAAAATAGAAAGTGTGATAGAAAGAATGAAAACGCTTACTTACAATTAGATACATCTAAAAACCTGTGTGAGAAAACTCAGCTGCAAGAGATTCGTCACACCACGAATCTGTTACAACCGGTTCGAGCGTTTTCAGTCCCGATTCCAGTCAACTCAAGCTGTTGTGCAAGATTCCCAATCTCCGATATCCGATTTCAGAATGATAGTCGCCGCTTCTCACTGCGATTTTGTATATAAATTGAATCTGATATTCTTAGAAAGTCGCATTTATATAGGTAACTTATCGACGGTAAGAATCTTAACATCTAAATGATAACGAAACAGCAGTTATATAAAGCGTTAGTGAAAAACTTTAGTAGGGGTAGTCCGGTTAGGAAATAACGTCATAATTAATAACTTTGACTCCGACCGACATGCAGGCGGCCCGCGCGCGTGTAGTTTCCATTGTACTGCACACTATTGTTGCGACTAGCTTAGTGGGTTTATATGTACAATTGTTATTCATATACGTACTAGCTGGCCCATAACGTGACCTGCACAAAGCATTTACAGATTGCGAACGTAGTTGCGGCCTGCCGCAGTCAGGGTACAAAGCTTTGGCCAATGTTTGCGTCGACGAGGCCCACCAATTAGCGTAATAGGCATTCGACCAACCACCGCCCGTCTAACCCCTTAACGTTTAACTAGTAAACGCAGATCTACCCAATTTTTCATCCATTATTCCTCGTTCTTCTTCGAATAAGTTTATTTAGTACGTATAAACGAGTGAAATTTCGCCGGCCGAATTTTAGGGATTATATTCGTAGATTATATTGAAGCTACGGTAGCCTAGTGGTTCAAGCATGCGGCTGTCAAGCGGCGGTCGAGGGTTTGAATCCCGGCTCGTACCAATAACTTTTTCCGAACTTATATACGGAATGTTTAACGTTAGCTTTTCGGTGAAGGTAAACATCGTGAGGATACCAGTCTAATCCCAATAAGGTCTAGTTTTCCCTATGGGTTGGAAGGTCAGATGGCAGTAGCTTTCGTAAAACTAGTGCCTATGCTAAGTCATGGGATTAGATGTCAAAGCGAATTCCGAGCTTCTTTAAAACACAACCGAGAATAACGCTTAGGAGGATGATGAATCGTAGATTATACTGAACAACTTTTATGAAAGATCCAAGTGCTCATCAGTATAGCCGAAATATATCAGACAGCCAATTATTATTTCGCGATTTCGTTGTGGGATCTCCCATAGTATAAGTTGTTCAGTGTGACGTAACATACACGTAAAGTCCTTAAAATTTAGACGGCGTTAAAAATCTCACCGAGTATTTGTTTAATAAGTATGTAATATCGAGCATAATCATTGAATCATTAAATCATTTAATATCTTGGGACAATTCACACCAATTGATCTAGTCCCAAACTAAGCAAAGCCTGTACTATGGGTACTAGACAACGGATAAACATACTTATATAGATAAATACATACTTAAATAGATATTAAACATCCAAGACTCGAGAACAAACGTTCGTATTCATCATACAAAAATCTGCCCCGACCGGGGATCGAACCCGGGACCTCAAGCTTCATAGTCAGGTTCTCTAACCACTCTATTCGGATAATAAAAAAAAACATTTTCCGCCCTCCGTTTAATCAATCGTTTGCGAAACTAAATCACGTGCTGTAGTAATTAAACTAATGTCTAATAAATTTTACAAGACAACAATCTAGTATAGTAATTAACCACGATAGAAGAACACGACTGCTGTCTAACGACTTTAAAAGCTAGGAACGTGCGGTCATTGCCTTTGCTAACTTGGTTTGCTTATCCTTTGAATAAAAACCAGAAAAACTTGAAATAATATTTAGAAGGAATTGAGATAACGCTTTTATAGGTTTTCATATTTTACCCGTTCCTGACTGTATTTAATGGGTGATGGCATATAAATAAACTTTTACTTTTTTATATTGATTCCTGTACTGTTATTTGCCTTTTATACAAGCACTAAGTCAAATATAATGACACCTATAATAAAGTCGTCGAATACTCTAATATGCTCTATGGCCCAAAAACGCACTGTTTAACTTGCTGTTATGGTTCATACCTACATTTTTCATAACAGCACTATTAAAATCGGTCCGTATAATGCAGTAACTAGTACCCAACTTAACAAACAAATATTTCGAAATAAAGTTTTTATTTACGTCCAAACATTTGTATATTAGGTATAAATAATTTACTACAATAAAAATAATTCATCATTATTGTGTCGTGTTATCAGTTCTTGCTAATATTTATAAAGAAATACAGTTCAGATTCGGTTTGGTTGGGATGGCAGGTGCAAGCATGAACAAGAGCTGATATTTCTGACTTCTCACCAAAATTCCAGTTCAAAATTAAAAGACGTAAGATGATGAACTAATCTACTAAGATTTTATTCGTGTTTATAAAGAAAAAAAGTGTACGTTCTCTGCATTCCTTAAGAAATTGCGTGGGCCACAAAAAAACTCTGCCTGAAAAGTCAAAAAAATGCTATTTATTCAAAATATGTCTTTAAAAAAGTATAGTATGCAACCGTGTATGTCGTCTCTAATTGCGATGCTCGCCAATGCTTGCATCGCAACCCACGACACTCGAGTTTTAAGACCCTTCGGCCATCTTATACAACAGTTGCATAAAATACTTAGTATATTTAAATTATTTACTAGCGCAGTGAACTGGTTGTTATTCCGGTCCTTTTTATTTTTATCATCAGGATCAGTTTTGTGTACAGTCTAGGTCATTCTGGTTGGTATGTTGTTTTTTATGAACAGTAGATTAGATCGGAATAAAAATGTATTCAAAATGATAATGAGAGAAGTATCCAATTTAAGAATCGGACCGTAATAACTCGTACCAAAAACTTTCTGGAGAAACTTGCTGCTTTTAAGGCACTTCTAAAGGACACTATATGTATCTCCCATGATTCTTCATAGTTTTCTCCATCTCTATGGTTAACATTATACGTATAATTATAAAATAAAAATGCGTATTTATGTAGGAATTCATGTATGTTTTTATTTGTATGACTTGTGTGTGCATGTTTGTTATTGACGTAATTGTGATTGTTTAAGTTAGCTATTCGTTTTCTAATTTTGCCACCTAGTTGTAATAAACTGTTGCAGTTTTTCCGCTACCCAGAGGCTGTCTGGATAATACCCCCCTGGTTTAGAGGTAATGTATTATTTTTAGGAAAGCCTAAAGTTAAATATATACTCTAAACTCTTTCATAACTTTTTTGTTCCGGATTGCCCATCGAAAATTTCCACCCGCCGCCACTGGTAGGTACACTAATAAAGAACAAGTACAAAAGACAATCACTCTTATTACAAAATGAGCACAACTTTAACTCTAATAATAGTAATAATAAGTTTCTGTGAAAGATGTACTTTTTGGTATGTAGAAGCTTTTATACTACTCGTATCTACATATATCGACTGTACTTTTTTTTAACAGACATTCTATTACTCGTTGAGAGGGTTCCAATGAGCCCAAACACGACGAGTTTGTGACGTGTATATTGTGAGTTGCTATGGCTAACATCTGTCTCCATCATTAAGTCAGCTCGGTGGTGCCAAAGTATTTAATTGTTATCGAACTTGCAGTACGCTGTAATATGTAATAACGAAGCTACCACATAATTGCACGCTGGCTATCCACATCTCCCTTTGTTTTACTAATAATGAGTTTCACTGAGGCAGCTCGCTATCTAACAAACTAAGCGGCATACGAATGAAACTGAGAAAAAGACGGGAATTAAACCTCTTCGCAAGCAAATTGAGGATGGAGTGAAATTATAATTAATACTCAGTCTCATCAAAATTTAATATAAGTGAAATGAAGAAAGTAAAAGCCCGAAATGCAATCTCAAGCCAATTTACCTTTTCAGGATTCCTTCTTCTACTTCAGTATTCTTACTTAATTTTTTAAAGTGATACATGTTCTACTATTAACATGTTAGTTTGTAAACAGTGTTATATTATATCTATTCGTGTATACCAATAACTAACTAGTTATTAAATATCTGCACGGAAACAACGTATTAGAAATGGCAAGTATGTAGTAAAATGTACAGCGCGGACATAAAATAAACCATTTTATCGGAGACAGTTTCCAGCACCAACACGAACTTTACGAGTATGTAACCTGGAGTTTGACGACCGGTTAGCCTAGTGCGTAGTGACGCTACCTACGAAGCTGAAGCCCTGGGTTCGAATCCCGGTAAGGGCAAATATTTGTGTGACGAACATGAATATTTGTTTCTGAGTCTAGGATGTTTTCTATGTATTTATGTATTTATATCTATTATAGGTATATATCGTCGTCTGGTATCTATAACACAAGCCTTATTGAGCTCACTATAGGGCTTGTTCGAATTTGTAAGAATGTACCCTTAAATTTATTTATTTATGTAAAGTGAAAATTCAATAAATTTACTTTCAAACTAGCTTTAAATAGAGATATCAAAGTAATTATTTATGCTGTCTACAGCATTTGTTTTATGATTGTAATTGACTGACAGCAGCCCTGGAAGTGCTCTCTCCTTCGTGACTTGCTTTGCAATCACGCGCTTGGAAGAATACTACATTTCTCACACGTGTCAGTCAAATTATTAACGACAATTTAATATATACCTGACTAATTAGCTGCGTTGAATTTATACAACAAAAGCTTCATATTAAATCCATGTTTTATTTGATATTGCCGCTGTTATGACGGGATTGGTTTTTAACCAATTGAATTGCGGCTTGTGGCATGATCTCTCAAGTATTCTTACCGAAATGTCAACCGTTGGTTCTCGTTCATTCGTTTGGTCTAAAGCCACCATTACCCGTCGCGTATCACTTTTGTAATCCGTTTTTAGGTACGACTCACTTCAAGTCGAATTATTTGGATACAGGGTATTTTAGCTTTCGCAACTGACCATTTATTGGCACTACTATGCTCATGAGTACGAGATACACAGTTATGTATTAAAACTTAAACAATTTTCACAAATTCTTTTACTGTTCGGACATGTTCTAAACCCAACGGTCTTGTTTAGTAATAAGTCATCCTTAAGCTCCAGAAAACAAATTACGTACATAGTTTTCTCTGTAATTTTTATTGATAGTACATATTACTGGCAATTGAAGTGAGCACACCCTCTGGTAAGGGTCGCTTTAATGCTACCATAACGTTAATTAGGTGTGAAGCGTCGTACTAATTACCCAGTACAGAACAAAGAGAGTATGTGTATGTACCGTTATTAAGACGGTTTACACCTTGGAGTGCACCCGGTTTATGCAGGAATAATTACAGCTCTCATAGCGAGGTGAACGGGGATTAGAGAGCGGGAAATTGTAGGAGCTCTTGATTCATTGTGATACGAGTATTTACATGCGTGATATGGGGACTATTAAGGCCGGAAAGGAAGGGATTGCCTGCTATAATCTAGTAATACGAGACAAGTAAGCCCTAGTTCCGACAGAGGTATTAATATTATTTTTCCCAAAAAATGCGAAGAAATTTGTAAAATATACAAAATAAACAATTAAAAAATCTTTAATAAAACTGCAGTGTCCTGTGCATAATTCTGTGTTTCGCAGTTTATTTTCGCGAACGTAAGGTCTACATTTTCGAACATGTTTGAGTTTATATATACAAGTTTAGATGAAAAGAGTCTGAGAAAATGAAAACAAACAATTGACATAACTGACCGATTGTATTTTTTTGCAGTCATAAATTTCTTGGTGAGAAAGGGCCATTGAGATTAAACACGGTGTTTTTTTACTGCGTGATTTAATAATTGCTATGGCCACCTTCTGTCACCAAGGAGATCAGCTCATTGGTGCCATAATATTGCGTTGTCATCGAATTAAAATAAGAAAGCCAAATATCAGCTCAATCTAATATCGGCAAGACTACTTATATACAAACAGTACAAGTCGAATAAAGCTTGTAGAAAAGCGTGCACGGAAGCAATAAGACCGTGCCATCGCTGTTTGGCCGGACTCCATTACAGGACCCTTTTAACACATTCACTGCCAAGAATCGCTGCGCGCTACGCTAGTGACCGATTCCGTGATTTTTCTGCTAAGTAGCGGAAAGAGCCTACGGCGTAGCTTCGCGGGTTCTCGGCAGTAAGAGTGGTAAACAGTCAGTACCTACCTACTCTGAAAAAACCTGTTATAGGCAAGTTCCCAGCTCGTAAACAAATTTCGCTTCATATCGGCTACGCGCGTAGCACTACGACCGTTGGCCCTGAGTGTAACAATTTTTTAGATTTTAATTTGTAAATATATAATATTCGTTACAGTTTTATACAAAATTGGTTTTGTGCCATATTGTCGGTAAAATAAAGAGTAGTGTTAGGTACTCAGTCTAGCTTAAACGGCTCAACCGATTTGGATGAAATTTTGCACGAAGATAGTTTAAAGCCTGGTTTATAATATAGGATAGTTTTAACCCGGGTCCACGCAGACGAAGTCGCGGGCGGAAGCTAGTAGTATATACAAAACACAAAGATATCATATAGGTACATATTTATATACTTACGCTCGCATAGACTAAGCCAACTTTTTGCATAACGGTTCATCAAATATTCCATATTTCAGCTGACATGTGGCATGCGGGTGTGGGACTGTGGGTATAAACACATTGCTTCAGTTCGTAAGCTCGTAATTCAAATCATTGTAATAATTGTAAAAGCTACCATGCTGTGTGCGAAATAGAGTTCATGTTTCAAAAACAGAAAATAATGATATGGTGTTCAAGAAGAAGACAAAAGCAAATTGAATTACCTAAGACTGATCTATATTCTCGTTTCGCCCGTATGTCAATTAGCAATGCAGCCAGTTTTATGGGTTTGATATCAATTGATTTCCTTATGTTAGATAATAGTATTTCTACGAAAATAAATTAAGTATCGAACAATAACGTTTTTTTCATTTCGACGAATCTCGAATGGGCATCCGTTTGAGACAAAGCTGGTACGTCGTTGCTACGCCTTAGCTCGTAGCAACAATTTTCCGCATGTAGCGAAAATTGCCTATGCCAAATATACCGCTATGGCTTTTGAATTTTCAAAACACCGATGATGTCGCAATTTTTCACAAAATTTGTTATGGACGTTTTGGGCATAGGTGTGACGACCTTGGGAGTGTATTCGAGACGTAACTTTTTACTCCTCACTCGAAGATTTGAATTTGTCTTCATTATATTTCGCGCGTTCGTTTTCACTCGTTCAGAGCTAACGTGTCATAACCATCGCGCGACACATGGGATACTTAAGGCGAGGTAGACCCAGGCTGATTTGTGGACATTTCGGTTCCATTTACTATCAAGCGATCGGACTTGATGTAAACTTTTAACCATCATGCAGTTTCACTAGTTTCGAACTTCAAGTAGCAAGCTAGTACGAGTAGAGGTTAGTTTGAGGACAACCTATATTTCACCTTAACGTATGTCTCAAATCAACTTCCTGTAATAACAACATAATTGGAGTCCATTGTTGTGTCTAACATTTAGTTAACATTGGTCCCTCCGTTTATACGTAGGAGACAGTGGAACGGACCGTATATAAAAAAGTCATATTTATACATTTTAACCCGTTAATTAGTAGTTAGTTAGTAACCCGTAGTTTGTATAAAAAAATCACTGTATAAAGTAATAAGAATTAGAACTAGACTTCTGATTTATCCTTTTGCACTCTTCATGCGTGGCAGCATGCCGAGATATTTACACAAACTAAATACGCTAAGAGGCTTTTAACGTCAGCCCTCAAATCCATGCCGTTGGCGCCGAATTAGTTCACTGACAAATACCTATCTAAAATTTAAGCGAATTTAAACATGCGACTGTTATTGTACAACGAATTAACTCAGATTTTAGCGTCTAATTGCATCGGTATATAAAATTAGGTTGTTTCCCAACATTGAGAGGCAAGTTTACCGATGTCAAAGCCGCTACATATTTTCCCTCGGTCATTCGCGTTGGGCCTGACCGCACATTTCGCTGACATCCGCCGTCCATTGAGAACAAAAGATTTCCAACAATGTAGACCCTTACTTTTATACACTGTATCTGATAGTGATAACGCGTAATATGAAGCTAGCCACAAATGCAAAGGGGCAACTTTAACAATCAACCTCATTTCCTAACGGATTTTGTACCTAGCCTAGCTACCTTTTTTTTTCACGTCTATTGACCAGGTATTTATATATAATATAAGGATATACTACACTAACGGTCCTTCATTTATGAAGCACAAAAACACGAACGACACAAGTTTTATTTCTATACCTTTACCTAAATAGTAATTTTGGATCAGTAATCATTATATAATAAAAAGATATAATATCACATAGGTGTTTACTTCCAATTAAACCACACCCGTTGTATTAAAACAAGCACGTAGGGTATTTTAATTATCTGAATGCCTCCCACAAAATAAAGCCCGGCATTTAATGAATAAAATGTGCATAAATCAAGGAAAACCAACATTTGGACACAACGCGCAATTAAAATCAACACGTAACATGTGCAACATTAAACAAAAACGTACAGCGACCTTTCCGAGCTTTGTTTATAAGCAAGGCTGAACAGCTGGACACTCACTCTAGTTTGGACTTCGACTGAGTTCAAAAGTCGGGCGATTGGGGCAAAGACGAGAGGTTTTGATGTTCGTCGTTGCCCGCAAATTGCATCCAGTCATGTTAAATGAGTAGGGCAAGAGCGCATATAGGCAGATGAGTGTAGTGCTACTTAATGTTAGGTTCAGTGCAAACATGTTAACTATTAAATTACGGATGGAAGGGAGGTTGTAACTAAAGACCTCTTGCCACTTATTTTTTTAGGTGCAAAATGCTGATAGGTATGGCCAAATAAAACGTTGAAAATCGCAAATATGGAAGAAACTCAAAAAACCTACGGTGTGATCTAATTCTGACAGTTTTGTTTAACGAGGCGTCGATTACAGATTTTAATAATTACTTACATCATGTAATTATTGAATGAACTGCTGAACTTAATAATTTAAAATCGAACTAATGATGGAAGGAAATTAGCTATAATTGAGTAAAACGTACTTATTAGATATAAATACGTATGTATATCTAAGACGTGTCACAAGCTCACTAACCGATCATTCGTAGCTGCTGACGGCGACATCGTGATATAAGTAAGAATTATGAGCTTTTTGTTTTTTTCGACTCCTGGGGTTTTCCTGGCATCATGGGCGTCTTTGATAAATCATCCGTCATCGCTTTTCACCGACGCCCAGCATCGCACCCGAAACGATATCAAAATACCATTCATCAATTAGGCAAACGTAACAATTTGATAAATGATTGAATGATCGGTAAGCGTTAATTATACAAATAAAAATGGGTAAAATGCTGTACCGAGAACTACGTTACGTGCGTGTTATAAACGTGTAACATTATTGCAGAAGCCCAGAAAACCAATACGTATGATGAGTATCGGTTTGACCATGGATAAACTCGTTTGCCGGGATTCTATTGTGATTTTCTGCAAAAATTCGGGAAAATAAAATTAAATTGGCAATTATCAGTCCAAAATTCCCAGTTGTCATTGTCGTTGTCCCATCTTGATTACTTTTTAAAGGCACATTTCACATGCATAATTCCCGTTTATACATAGATGAAGAATGGAATATAGCTTGAGCGTTTTTCAAAAGAAATGCCACTATTATTAATTGTAATTTTATCTAGGAGTTTAATGTTATTTCCACTCAGAATCACTAGAACTTTCTATCCTAATAAGATAAAAAAATGTCCCAAAGATTTTTCCTATTGTTACCGTTTCCCTATGGCGGCAACAGAAGGATAAGTTCAAAAATGTATGGAAATTTTGGGACACTTTTTCTCCTATTGGGATGGAAAGAGAGATCGTGATTCTGAGTAGAAATAACATAAAAGTTGCAGAAAATTTCGTGCAAAATGTAGAGCCATTTTTTTAAGAAACGCTTCGTTAACTTTTTACAAGCTTTATATTAAGTTGCACTGTTCGTATGTAAATAAGCAGGTACAAGTTATGTAAGTTGTCCTTAAACAATTGTAATATATTTTACAGTTCACATGGTGTTACTTTCCCGCACTAGTGCGGAAATGAGCACTTTCCGTGCATATGTTGAAACTTTAAAGAGCCATATGTACTGTAAAACGTTGTACGATACACGTGCGAATAGGTAATTCGCAACTCGTGTCGATTTAAAACACTCCCTTCGGTCGTGTTTTAATTTATCACCAAAACTTAAAACCATCGTTGCGAATTTCCTATTGTCTGCACTTGTATCGTAAATAACTATTTTAATACAGTTGCTCAAAAAGTGCTACTTTACGTAGCTGTTTAGCGTGCGGAAAGTTGGTTTTCACGCACTAGTGCTTTTTACTTTTCCTTGTACAAATTGTACCATTAATTTTTATGTCAATAAAAAATAAATAAGATAGAACTGTATTAAACTGCATTTAAACTGTATTTAACTTCATCTGTATTTCAATGATGTTACAGAATTAATAATATAAAAGTTTCAAATTCCTTACTTGTGGTTTTTCTTATTTTTTCGCGACTGTATTAAAAAACGTCGTTCGATACACGTGCGGAAATGTCATTCTTCACTCGTCCCGAGTCTTGCCACTCGCCTGCGGCTCGTGGCAAGATATCTCGGTACTCGTGACGTAATGACATACTTTCCGCACTAGCATCGAAATATACTATTTCAGCCACTTGTCGGTATCCGATTGAGCTGAAACTTGGTATAGTTATGTTAGTTCGATGACAACGAAATGTTATGGCACCAGTCGGCTGATCTGATGATGGAGACAAAGGGATGCCATAGCAACTCCGTACACAAAATAAACCGTTAGACTCATTGGAACCCTCTCGGCAAGTAATTGACGACTGTTAGATACAAATTGGGCATGACGTAGGTTATACCGTTATACCTTATTGCCGGGAAGCTGTGCTGGCGGGTACTAAACGTAATGAAAAAATGTCCGTGGTAATTTTGCACGTGAAAAACATTGGTATGTATATATACACATACATACCTATTTCCTAATGAATTATGAAGAATCTGAAGTTAGTATATTACGTATTATTCCATAAAAAAAGCTCAGCTAAATATAAATTATTTGTATATTTGTTTTTTATTTGTTATCTACTAATCTGTTAGACTAAATCGGTATTATAACATACACCTAACAAATTGTCACAACGACCGCCTTCAGAATGAATGAATTGAATGTTTGCTGTCTCTTTCCATCTTATAGCTGCGTCTCTAGGTTGTTGTGACAAATTGCAAGGTGTGTAGGTGTAGCTTATTCTAATAAGTATTATGTTGACATGTAATTTTTATTATCAATAAATAATGAGCCTTTAATAAGAATAAAAAATATTGAAATCATTTCATGTTGCCCATTCCGTGAACTGTGATAGATTTAGCCGCGTACTCCTAACAAATGGGTCCTTAAAAGGTAAAAGCGCGAGTTGCTGGGTTGAAACACTAGCACATCGCACAGCAAGTTGTAAGTAAGGAATGGCCCCTAATAGCGCAGTTCACATGGTCTCGGCCAATTTATTTGTGGTTAAGTGCGCACAATAAATTTCTCAAATGGTCCGCGCTTACACAGACGAAGGCTGTCAGCTATTTATTTCCCAAGTCCCCGGTATATTGTCGAATCTGCGGACGTATTGTAGACAATAGGGTCTTAGATTTGTAACGTGATGTGACGATAAAAACCGACTATTGCGTGCTATTTGTCGCTTCAATAACTTTATTATGTCTTGTCGTAACGTTTCTTTTATAGTACACATAAACCCCCGGTTTTAACGTCCGCGTCCCGAAGGTTAATGGGGAACCCTGCTTTTACTTTCAAAGTCTTTAACCTTAAAGTTGAGTAGGAAGTGCTCGGTTGCTAAACAAAGCTCTTACGGGCGCCGCTCAAAATACTTATATTTAACACCAACAGGATTGTAAAGGAACGTAAGAAAGTTAGCTAGTTAAAAATAAATTTGCTCTTGGCGTCGTTGTGACACTTGTATTCTCTAGGTAAAAGGGTCGCTAAAATTGAGGATGACAGCCTCAGTACAACACACTCCCGGCGTATAATGCAATCGTGGAACAATGCAAGAACATGAAGTAGTACGAGTATTAGACTCTGCATCTGACGGGTTTCGCAGCGACGCTTTCTGAGAAAAACTCAGTTCGATTCATATACTTTCAAGCGTTTCACATCTCTTATTTATTAAATGTTGCAAAAAAATTTGTATACGATTGAAGTACTTTGTAGAACTTTGTTGCTTGAAAGTCTTGAAACCACGACTACACTACCTACAGATGAAACCCTATAAACAGATCTGAAAATAATTTACTTTAAAAACAAAGTTTCAACCTACTTCAATTTATTACTCCGCCAAGCCAAATGAACATTTCCACATTTCCTTTCCACTTTACCGCTTTCCGAGAGTAAATACGTTGATTATTACAGACGAAAATCATATCACTGTACGTGGGCCGATAATATTTGAGGAGTTGACACTTGACATTTAGAACTTCATTAGCCTAATCAACGGAATCATATCAGAATCAGTAACGTACTTTTACAGTTTTAAGTAAGAGTTCCATAAGTTATCTGTGGTCTTCATCATCAGTTCCACTTCACCAAATTTGTGATTTCTGGATGTAAATACACTAGTTATAATATAAAATACCGAAATGACTACATGCGTGCCTTCTATATTTGAGGAGCTCCCTCAATTCCTTATGATTCCCATCATCCAGCTGAAGTTTTGATGACAATTGGACCAACGTAAAAGCATATACTTTCAAATAAAAAAAGAATTATACGAATTCATAAATGACGGAGTTCTGAGGTAACAAACATAATCACAAAGTTACAAGAGTCCAAAATTTTAATATTCTGTCTCTTGCCGCAAAACGAACCTTCATATGAAACGATTGTCATTTACTAATTATTTTAGTGACGCTTGAGATCCGTGACGTCACGGGTCTTGAGCGTTTTTTCTTTCTAATCAGCAACATTAAAACGGTTGCAGCTTAGTTATTTCTTGTTATATTTGAATGGAATTTTCGTCATTAGGCCTATTTTTTGCCTTCTTTCTTTTGTAGTATTTTTATTTGAGTCTATAACCCTATTGTATTTACATACTTTAATATACTATTGTAAATACTATTGCGAGTTTTTTTTATTTAGTACCTATTTGTCAGTATCACTTGTTGACTATTTTTAAACTGTATTTGATAACTCAGTTTTCCAAAAAATGTCACAAAGCCCCCTTGAAATCAAATGTAGGTACTTGTAACTCTCGGGATTAATGGCAAATTGGCAACGCACCAAATAAAGCCAACGTCGTCAATCGCAAAATAAACAATAGATTGCTGTTTCTGTTCAGCTCAAAAGAGTGCAGTTTATACAACCCATGATGTACTCGGCATGAATTAAATTCTTGTAAGTGTAGAACAGAAAGCAAAAATGGAAAATAGAGGCCGGTGTTAACGCTACATTTATGCATAAGCACGTTAGCATTATAACCAACGGCTTGTACCGAATCTTGTAATGAGTTCCGTTTTTAATTTCAACCCTACATTTAAGCGATGTCATAACGTTCATTTTAAAGCATTTTATGAATGTATTTTGTACGTTTGTGACTAAGTGGACCGCCGGAGGTGCCTGTCCGGTATTATGTTATTGCGCACATAATGGCTCAGTGCAAACACGTTTAAGCTTTGACACCACATAATGAGTTTTTTTTGTTGTTGCAGGTATCAAAAAAAAAACAGCTAGCATTTAAGTAAGGCCCCTCCGCATATGGGTGGTGCGGAGTCATTGCGGTATAAGTAAGTATCGGTAGTCAGCTGTCATTGTCAAGCCAGTACAGATTCAGTGCATGATAACCGATGTAAAATGCAACATTCTTCGCTGGTATATTTATTCCAGAATTGACTAAGAAACATACACAAATTGTGTATAGCTCCAATATAATTGTATTGTGTAACACAATACAATTAAATTGGAGCTACATTTTCAATTGTTGTATTCATCAAAACTAACTGCCCGCGCGACTCCGCCTGCATTGTACAAAACTCGGGTGGAGCCATGGGATTAATTCATACACTGGTAAAAGATTTTTTTAATCGGATGAGGAGTTTTGTAAATTACCCACTACATACAAACTTACAAAGCTACAAACTTACATTTCACAGACAAGGTGCTAAAGTGACTAAACGAGGCGGGCTTAAAATGCCTATCTAGCCTTAGTTAAACTTTTTAACATTATAAATTTGAGAATCTTATAAATGACTAGCTTTCACCCGCGACTTCGTCTGCCTGGACCCGGGATAAAAACTATCCTATATTTTAACCAATCTTCGTGCAAAATTTCATCCAAATCAGTTGAGCCATTTAAGCGTGATTAAGTAAGAAACATCCAAACATCCAAAACATCCAAACTTTCGTATTTGTAATATTATCTCATAAATAAATTATATATCACAGAAATGACAGACATTTTGTAACGTTTCTCACTTTATCTTTGATTTTATTTGTGCCGCGATGACTCAGTGCATCTTATGGCTTTGAAAATATAAAAAACGTGGATGATAGTACCTAGTGCATCACTTTGATGAATTCTCAACAGTCCAACTTAATTGACAACTGACCACCCCACGAAAACTTAATTTTATAATATCAGCGGTCTTTCATCGACTTTATGTCGGGATTGGAGATTAGAGTCTAAATGGACGCACTGTACCAATTTCAATCCGTTGAAATAAAACTAGCAAGCAAACCTCGTTAATAATCGCTTCACAGTTGTCCTTCCTTAGTTGCTGCTTCGTTCACGCTTAATTAATACGAGTAAATATAGGTCTCGATTTTATTCAAATATTCCGAACACAATAGAGAAATTTACGAAGTTCCGTCCTGGACAATTAACGTTCGTGACGAAATCTGATTGCTCAATAAATTATTTATTTCAGTCATCAGTTCACGATTTAAAAGTGATAAATGGTTTATTTCCGTGTTAGTCTTCGCCTTTTAAGCCCGTCTTGCTGAGTCTCTTTAGCACTCTTTACTCACCTGTATTATCCATCTATCTATACGAAAATACAGAGGAATGTCTGTGAAATGTAAGTTTGCATATAGTGGGTAATCTACAAAACTCCTCATCCGATTAAAAAAATCTTTTACCAGTGGAGCTTTAAAGGCTTGGGCAGACAACGAGCGGGACGCAACGCCCGACGGGACGGTAGCAGCTGTAATGTACTAGTTAATATAGACAACGTCAAACAACGCGACATGCCGAGCGCGACGGCGCTGTTTGACGTTGTCTATATTAACTAACTGGCACTTTGCAGCTGCTACCGTCCTGTCGACATCCCGTCCCGCTAGTTGTCTGCCCAAGCCTTTTAGAATGGACAATTGGACATAGATAGGCTATATTTTATCACGTAGCTCCACCTGAGGGGTAATCACGTAACTTTCTGAACGCGCGTTAGGACAAATTAACTGTAATTTTTCCATATAAAAAGTGACATTTAGATCTACCTGACGCGCGTACAATGCGTTAAGTGATCGACCTGCTGGATTTTTTTGTACTATATGCGAGCGGAGCGCGGGCAGTTATAGTATTGATTAATACAACAATTGAAAATGTAGCTTATAGTAGTTAGGTATATTGTGTTTCTTTCTTTCATATGCACACTATGCGTATAGTATTCTTTTGATTATTTTGAGTCTGTTCGAAAAGCAAGTTTTAACATTGCATTATTAGATACGTACTACACTAACTACATAGGTTTGCCTTAGTTTCCTTAAGTCTTTATACATATTTATCTTCCGAGTTCTACAGAGTATGTAATACTAAGTCCTTCATAAGGAAACTAAGATAAGCTTCTTCAAATGAATGGCGAATTGCTTGGCACGTTCCTGTAAATGCAGCTTAGATTCTCTATGCAGTACATCCATGTAGGCTCACGACAAACATGGTAATTTGCTAGTAGATATATAGTTTCTTCATTGGCGAATTAGCTTCGCTGTCTAGTATATCTTCAAGAATTTTGTCATCAATTATTCCTCCCAATTCACATTAAGTGCTGCGGATTTCCATAGCAAATAACAACTTCTTAATTGAATCACTTCATTGTTATCTAATTTCGTAGCTTTCATTAATTGGAAGAAGTTAAGAGCCATTAATGACCGCGACATTTTCAAAATTGCTCTTGGTTAGAGTAAATATGCGAGAACTTTCAGAATTTTAATTGAAAGTAAACTGGCACAAAGAACATTATCTGTTTTAGATAGTTATTTGATTTGGTATCACTTCGTTCGGAATTTTGTGGTAATCTCAACTTAAAAATGTGTAGTAGACTAGGTTTCTAATAATTATTATCATTAATTATATTAAGACTCGTATTATAGTATATTTATAATATTATTATAACGAGGAAAAGTTTAGTACAGGGTGTAATCTCTAGAACTAATAGTCTTATTAAAAAACCCGGACAAGTGCGAGTCGGACTTGCCCACCGAGGTTTCCGTACAAAATGATAAATGTATATTTTCAGATTTTTCCCTGTACTTGTAGTATAATATTACTAGCCAAATTTCTTATTTCTAGACCAACGGAAAGTACCCTATAAATTTTGATTCCCTTGAGAGTGTCAAAATATAGGTTTTTTGCGGCATAAACAGTCGTATCTTTTTTTACTTTTTTTTTTTTTTTTAGAAGTTTTATTTTTTCACAGCTTCAAGGGACTGTGACTGTTAAACTGGAATTGAATGTATGGTTTTAATTTCAACTCGATAACGCGTTCCCGAGATAAAGGATCTTGACAGACAGACGGACAGACAGACAGACAGATGAACAACAAAGTGATCCTATAAGGGTTTTGGTTTTTGTCTTTTGCGGTACGGAACGGAACCCTAAAAACACCAGTATGTATAATGGACCTTCAGATGGATATAATATGTCGGCAACGTTGTATCCCGCGGCTCGGCGTGTGTTCTCTGGAACGCGGGTGAGCCGCGCGGGCCGCTCGCTATCAATAAAAGACTTCGCAGTTCAGTCTCCTGCAAATAAAAACGATGGGACTGAAAGCACCATTATGAGTAGTACAATAATATTCAAGGATCATGAAGTTGCAGAGACTTTCTAGTGCCTATATTGCTTTAACGTTTGTTTGTAGTGCATATTTACGAGAAACACATTTTAATTTGTACATAATTTTTCTCTTTATATATTTATCATATTCTTATAGTATTTACTACAAGTGTCCGGAAGTATAAAACTCAGTCGATATTGTCAAACCTCGAAATCATGGGGACTTTGAAGTGAACAATAAAAAATATTTTTCTTGTCTTCATATACAATACTATGATCTAGGACAACATTAAAGCTTTATCAATTCTGCACAAGCCTGTATGGATCGCATATTTTATAGGAAAACATGCCTTCATGAAACAAAAACGCATTCACTTGTTAGATTTTCCCTCAATTTCCTTGCAAGGGTGATTATTATACGCTTTTGCGCTGTGCAATTATTGTAAGTAACTGTTCATGTAGGGTTTGTCAAATCCTTTCTCTCAGCTTAATATCACCAAACATTGGCTCGGCAATGCCCACGTATCAGAAATAACTCCACTTCCCAATAGGAATGGTTGAAAATTTTAGAAATGCCTGTTTTTTTTTTGGTGATAGGAATAACCTTCCTCAGCAGATTTTTCAGCAGCGTCAATTATTTTTGAAAAATATAAACAGTTTCCTCACTTACGTTTAGGGTCCATGTTGCACTCTCGCCTCGGCTCTTGTGACAAAGACAGTGGCAGTTATTTTTCCTGCCAATAACATGGACACACGAGACATCGTATGTATGCTGTTTGAGCTACTCGCATACACTACCGTTCGCTAAAATGACCGGACCCTGAAAACTTTCAAGAAAGAGAAATTATCATTAAGTATACAATCCTACAATAATTTACTTGATGGGTAGTTAAACAAATGGACCTGATAACAAATGTGGCGAGAACAAGATCATTGGAATTGCCACAGAAGAAAACTTACATTCAGTAAAAGCGTAAGCAATATTACGTCCCATCCCAATGGATGTAATTTTTTATTCTAGCTACGAGTTAATATACCGAAATATCTTATGAATGAATTGCAAAAAAAATACATTAATTATAGGCCTTAATCAAGTCTACTTTTTTATTATTTATTGAATGTGTAACGACAATTAACCTTTTGACAGCGGCAAAACAAAATGGTGCCAAAATGAGGCCAGAACAAAAACAATAGGTAGCCATACAAAATATGAGTAAAATGAAACTTCTGATAAATATTGTCATGTCAAAATTAATGTACGTATCATGAACTATTAAAAAATTAAATGTAAAAAAACTTTTTAAAAACCAGCTTTTATTTAAATGCGTTAAAAAGAATATAATAAACTTTATATTGGATTTAGAGTGACGTCACTTAATTTTTCGAGTTATTCTCAGAAAGCCAGTTCATTTGATACCCATATTGTAGGAGTGCATTAAAAATAACTAAACCGCCATCTTGGGTGTTCCGCCATGTTGGATTTTTTTGTCAACTGTATTTTTTTTTGCACACTCATCAACTGCTCATTGAGAGAATTGTAACGAGCCCAAACACAACGGGTTTATCCTGTATAATTAAGGAGTTCCTACGGCCACCTTCCGTCTCCATCATCAGACCAGGTTTATGGTACCATATTATTGCTTTGTCATCCGACTTACATAATTGTACAAAATTTCAACTTGATTGGACTCCGGGAAGTTGGTGAAATTTAACCTGCAAGATTTCATTACATAGTTAGTTATAGGTACATACAGGTGGACATATAAATAATAATAAAAGTTTGTTAAGAAAATGGGTCAGTTGACTTGTAAAGCTTTTTATTACATAAAATTAACGAAAAAGCGCAAAGCGCACGCGCGGCTGTGGCCGTCCGTGGCTTCAGTGGCACGAGTTTTCGTCCGCGTCCACAGCCGTCTTTAGCTCTCAAAAGGTTAACCATATCTATCAATACTAATATTATTGAGAGAAAAAGTCTGTGAGTTTGTATGTTTGCATGTAATGGGTAATCTCCGAAACCACTTATCCAATTTCAATACATCTTTCACTAGGGTATAGAATTTACATTTTGGGTGCTATATTTTGTCCAGTGGGTTTGCCTGCGTACCTACTTTGAAATACGCGGGCGAAGCCGCGCGGGCAGGCTTTATATTGATAAATATAATACATCATTATATGATACATTTCAACTGCCACCAAGGTCAAAATTGTAAAGAAGCTGGCGAACACGATAGAGCTATCTAGTATTTTCGTGTCAATTATCCATCTTGTTAGACAGTGGTTGTTCTGTAGTGTTGTAGGTATACATATATCATCTATTCTGTGACTTAGGAAGTAGTTTTTGTATTGTTGTAGTACTGCATTTAACGTGCCTACTGCTCCTTGGCTGTCCTCGTTGCAAGATCTCTCGATGAAATTATACAAATGCTAATGAAAGTCGGCTCGCCCGGCGAGATTAGCGTCCTCGCTATGAATTGGGTCTATTTAAGGGTTAATTACACCCTAATTTGGGACTCTGTCTACCCAAGGCTTAGTTTTGTTTTCTTATTGTTTATCAAAGTAGATATCTCCGTAATTGTAACCGTTTTTACATAGGGGCTGTTCGTGAGGTGATCGTATTCCTCGGTGTTTTGCGCAAGTAGATCTACACTTCGTTATGGTTAATTTTCTATTAAATTTTAATTCCAGTTATAACGTAATTTTAATTCCATTAGATTATGATGGTTATTTTAATACGAATCACCAAATGAATGCATACATTAAAATCTTTATTTCTAGTGCATTCATGCGGATAAACCAATCATCATATTATTAACATAAATGATCTCTAATGAAATGAACTAAATGTGAAACGGGGCATAATGGATTAAGTCACAATATATTTTGTCAACAAGGAAGGCAAACATGTTCACTGATAAACAGGTTTAATAAACACAGAAGGGATTACAATCTCTGGCGCTTTAATCATAATATGTATTGTATGTATTCCGGGCACCGGCCCCTGCGTTAATGAAACTCTTCCTTTGTTTCCTTCTATATTTGGCCAATGTTATACGAGTATATAGCAGATGCTTAATTATCTTAGCGTTTCATACCCCTCCGATTTTATAAAAAGCTGACAAGATTAACAGGCTTGGATTAAATTTCTATTTTGGAAATAGACGACCGTTCGGAGGATCTTTGAAATGTGACGAAGGTAGTACTCTCCAACGTTAAAGTGTCATGCACCCTTAACAATTTTGAAACATTTTCATTTTAAATATACTAATGGTAATTTAATTATTCAAAGCCATGAATAGGATATACGTTGTAATTTCTCTCTTAGATATATAGATTTTGTCTGTAATTCCTAACACAATTTCTGAACTTATAATCTTGTCATAAATATTTATTAGTAGATGAATGTACAATATCTGACATGAACACGAATTAAAAACCCACGAATTATTTACCTTCTTTTGAAGTCGGTTTACACTATTGATGCCAAGAGTCTGCTGGTCGGGTTCTACGCCCATGTTATATCGGCTACGCGCGTAGCGCACGAAAAGGTGGGTAATGAATGTGTTGTTACGTTTATCTTCGTAGTTACCTAAAAATCTAATATTTTAGTTTTAACGAAGATTCCCATTTTGTTGATGTTTATTCTTCAGCTAAAAGGAGTTCTTTCAGTAGTGAAAGTTTTTGTTCTGCTGCAGTGTTGACCAAACAAAGGTGTCCTCTGGGAGCATCAACGCGCTCTGGCACCAAACTTAAGTTTGCTCGCTTGTTAGCAAATAGAGCAAAACGTTACAGTTTCTTTAAAAAGATGTGTGTGAAAGTTCAATTGACAATACAATGACCTTATATATTGATTGTTTGAAAGAATGCTAATATTCAATGTGTTTGTATCTATTTAATATGATTTATCTTTACACAAAATACGGAAGTTGTGAGTTCAAGCTCATTCGAGTTAACGCAGTAGTTCACGCAGACATATTATAATCTTGAATGTTTACTTTTATTTATTATGCAATTATGTCTTAATAACTACGATAAATGAGACATTATTGTTTTTATATCGTTTTTTAACCCCATGTTGCCAACGATATTATCACAAATGCCTTTTATTAATGTATGATTATATGTTTTATTTAATCATTATTGGCGTAATAAAATTTAATATTTTCATATAATTTAATAACATGTTTTGGAGATAAAGCAAATAAAATAGGAATCATTATAACAAACCTGTCTGTTTTCTCCATTGTGTCTCCACTAAGAACTTGATATGTTGTATATGTACTCACTTATGTACCTATTTTTGTCATTAGCAAAAAAGATGACTATCGTCAATTCACGTCTTCTTTATTCTCGTTTTCGTAAATATGAAATAAAACTATGATTACCTTCGAATGAATGATATTTAAAAAGACAGCACAGCACATATACAACTTTCAAGCGCAGTTGTTATAATTTTTCGAATATTCAAAATATTGCCTGGATGAGATCGATCTTTAGCGATATGACCGTCTGTTGTTTAACGCTAGTTTTAAGTTTTGTGCCCGGTATTAGTTTTTGTACTTATGTAGAAGGTAGTTCTTTTTAAGTATAGTATTGTATTGTACGGTTTTATACGAACCTTCAACGCATCAAAAGCATAAGAAACGTTGACATGAAAGTATTGTCGTACTATAATGATTTCAAGTAGTTTTAAATTCGAACCATTAAATCCTATTGCTTGCGGAACATCGAATTTACTGCAAGGCCGCTGATTTACAGTATTAAAGTGATTTGATATTGTTTCTGCGCTATTTACGCGGCTAGTTAACCAACACCTACTGCCACACAAATATAAATTCATTAGATGCAACAAAGGGCGTCCGAGCGCGGCTAATGAAGAAGGACGTCTTGTTTAATTACCTTTTGCAATTTTTCTTCTAAGCGAGCCGACGTATAAATTAATTTTCTTTCAGTCGCCCGTGAGCATCATCATGAGGCATTAAGTGAACTCTCCTTTGTGTTCAGAATCACGCGCCGGTACAATTATTTGTCTATTTTTGGAACGATAATGTCACGTAGTCAACCGCAAATACTTTTACAGTCTATGTACTCACATTCCAAAGACAAATCAACAAATCAGTAAATATATATCTTATAGCCCGTGAGAAGATTTTCATGACCAAGTTCCTCCTGGGCGATAACTTATAAGATGCTTCAGTGTTTTCAGATTCAGATATGTATTTATAAAATTCAGTATTTTACATGTCATTCATTATTATTAATAGTTTATAAATAATTATATGCACCTAATTCTCAAAGTTTACATGTCAAAGCATTTATTTAAAGTCACAAATAATTGTCCTTTTTTTTGTTTAACAGAAATCTTAATGTATTTCCATCAAGGAGGAAAATTGAAAAATATTCGCCACGAGCGGGCTATTTTAAAATTTTCCTGTGATCGAAATTTAGAATTTCGTTAGCGGATGCTTCCGCCTTGTAAACATTTACAGAAATCTTAATATACCTACTTATCTTAAGTTGGTAATTTATTGTACCTACACTCATCATCAACTTATATTAACAAATTCATTGACACTGTAGCACGCCATGTCAGGAGTGTTAAGTTTGTTCGCAAACTGTTTGTCGCTTTGTAAATCCGTGATATCTGATGAAAGAGAGTTGTAAAGCTTTGGCCCAACGACTTTCAGTGACTTCCGAGCCTTCGCCAGTCTGCACCACGACACGGCTAGGAGTTGTCTCCTTCGGGTGCTCCGGGGCTGTAAAGTAGTTCAGGTTATGCCCCCGAAACCCCGTGAACGTCAGCTGCGGCTCCGTTGGTGGATAGGCTAGCGGCAACCTCCCAAACACGTAGAAAAAAAATCGTTCCCTCCCGATTGATTACATTGCCAAATAATAACTAACCCAATATCTTGGTGAAGGAAAAAGTGTCAGCTGACTATAACGTGGTGGTGGATATTACGTCAGCTGGCAACAAATGCGGTTATTGATTTTACGACCGTGGAAGTCTAATAGCACATTCTCTTTCTCTACTCCTTCATTTTGGCGGTACCTACATTGGAAATTATTTTTATACAGATGTAATAACCCAAACTTGATATAGTATTTTCGGGATATTACTCAGTAAAAAAATGGAACACACTGTTAACCCTATCGGGGTCCCCTAATGCAGTAGCTCACAGTGTATTTTATTTATAATAAGAATATACTGAGGTCACCTGATGTAATTCAGTTTTTATCGATTATCGGAAATCACTAAACTGAAGGAGCAGATATTGTGTTATCTTGTAGAGTGCTCTTTACGTCGCATTTAAAAACTCCCATGAGATTATTGAATGTGCTTGCATTATCGGTGCTGCGCAGCGCACGGAAATAATAGTGCGCCACTGTCGTCGCAATGACCTATGGCCGACTAGATATCACTATCTACGACGGAAATTCGGTCATGCATTAAATTACTCCTATATTTTAAAGCGGTTTGCAGTTCAAAGTAATTAAAAATGATAACACTAGCTTTTCTGTTGCGCTTGTATAAAACATGGATACAACATCTTGAGATAAATTATTTAGCAACATAATAAAATACATTATCACAGGCTGTTCGCAGCACTTCGGCGAATTCTTTGCCCTCGGCCGTTAAAGAGTTTGTGCCAAAACTTTTCCAATATTTTTTTCATCACGTTTGTCAACTTCGCGAGAAGCTCGTATCACGTTGACAAACAAACAATATTTTCCTAGCTGACGCAAGTTTTTCGAACTCATTACCATTCGGGAACGTGTTGCGCGCAATTTATTGGCTCCGTAACTTGATACGAAATTTTGTGTGAGTTAATCTTTTCCGGATGGGGAATGGATGAAAATTTTAGAAATGCCTGATTATTTTTTTGGTGATAGAACCTTCCTTAGCACCAGAAAAAAGTTTCAGATTTTTCAGCTGCGACAATTATTTTTGAAAAATATAAACAGTTTCCTCATTTACGTTTTGGGTCAAGAACAGTAAATAGACACTTTCCTTGATCTGTCTCATATTACAAAAAACTATCTTAAATATCTGTGGTAAACTGACACTGGTAATGACCAATATAGCTGCTGCAAGTGTCAATATCATTGCCAGTGTCAGTTTACCACACATATTTAATACATTTTTTTTTGTAATATGAGACGGATCAAGGAAGGTGCCGTAACTGACCCAAAACGTAAGTGAGGAAACTGTTTATATTTTTCAAAAAAAATTGACGCAGCTGAAAAGTCTATAACTTTTTTCTGGTGCTAAGGAAGGTTATTCCTATCACTAAAAAAAAACAGGCATTTCTAAAATTTTCATCCATTCCCAATTGTGCCCACGCTCCGTCTTCGTTAGCGGCGCATCGCTTTTCATTAGCCTCATGTTCACAGGCCAACTTTTGTCCCCAAGTCTTAACACACACAGTAGTTGGAGAATTCTTTCTCGCTAACATCTTTCTGGATAAGTTTCTATCGCGAGCCACTGTACAGTCTGAGTCGATTGCCATGTGAAACTAACTCATTCAGCACCGTCGCTTTAAACATTTTTTCTGCGAAAATCCGAACGAAATTGGAATTTTATTGAAGTTACTATTCCATCCATCCTAACGTTGAACCAATTTGCAGTTTAGTCGGTCAACCGTCCACTCACAGGCTTGCAGAGTAAGTGCTCACCATTTGTAGAACGTTAGATATCTTTACAATGTAGGGCATGACGTGTAGCGCGAGGGTTCTTATCGGGGGATACTTCTCCGAGCTATTATAGAGTAACATTGCTACTCGCTAAGCTCAAAAACCCCAATAACTATTAACTGAAGCAATACTCATGATTGGAAACGGTTTATTTGTTATTAAATGGCTCTGGATATAACATAATCAGTTTTATGAAGCTTTTCTGATAAACTCGTAACATAATGGATCTGTTATATTTTCACCCCACTCGCAATACTAAAGTGTTGAGTTTGATCCTGGAGGGAATATGCTTGGCCTAAACATTACTTAAAGATACAAAAAGTACCTTCCCCACTGCACATACGCTTGCAGATATTTTAGTATAACCGACTTGTTTGGCGGTCAAGTCTACGACGTAGGACGCAACAACAGCATTTTGGTGCATTGCCTTTATATTTTATTAAAATCGATCACTTTCGACACTTACACGAGCGATTTTTTAATATAACGTCAAATCGGGCCTTCGCTGGTGTTACAGACATTTTCATAGAAAATAAAAGCCGCCGACTCGCGTTAATCCACAAGAGCGCCCCACGTTTATAGTTCTCAATCTTCTCTTGGAGCGCTGAGCAAATCTGCGGGGACCGAGTGTCGGAGCCAATGCTCCACGTTCGTAGAACAAATTGCTGGAAGAGACCTTTTCAGCCCTTGGATATTTTATGCTTTGTGAACGTCTATTTTATTAGAATTACAGAGATTTTCTCGTGCGATAAGATTGGCTTTCCATATTATTTTAGGATGATTGAAAGTACCTACACAATAGCTTTAAAAAAAGTGGAATAAGTACCATAGATAAATATTAAAACTATAAGAATCCGATATATATAGCTAATAGAAAGCTAGCTTCAGATTGCCGTTTATAAAATCGGCGGCAGCTGACGTTTAACTGCCCTGCGCTGCAGCTGGCTGGGTTTTAATCTATTACACCGATTAGTAATGAATAATGGATGACACCGGTACGGCGTTCTGATTATATTAACGTAATTCAATAGATAGTACATTGTACCTATTCTACGTTATAAAAAAATAGGTACGGTGCACAAATAAATTCAGGACCGAAACTATTATTTTCTTCATAGACGAACTGCTGGCATGCATTACAAAAACCATGTCTTGTAGTGGAACGACGATACGTGCAAATAACAATATGATATGAACGTGCAAAAAATATGAAATAGTATCTGAATAAAGATAAGCAAATAACAACACGTTGAGACGTAAAAAAAAAATAAGAGCATGAAAGCGCCGGTTTAGAAACCAATAACTTTTATCAATTCAAACTTGAAAATGCTCCCCACAAAAGAATACGATTGTTATTTGTCAAATGCCACCAGCGAGTCACGACTAGTTGCTGTAAATCCGTTCAACCCGTCGTGCTCGACGTTTTATCTCGAATGTAAACTCCGGGCAATATCACAGCCCTTTCATAATTCGCAAGCCGAAAATTCAAGAGGGTTTCCTACTTTCCATTGCGGTTAAGGTTTACAGTCGCGTGAATAAAATAGAGGAGTTGTATTACGAATTAACGAGGAAGTCAGTTGAGTGACAGGACGCGCCTCGTTGCTTTAGAGCTACGCGAACGTATATGGCCATGACAGTGACGCGTGATAAATATTAGCACACAATAAACACCCTAATATTATTAGTTGAATCGTTTGAAATTAATTGAGATTGTGTCGTTGTTTAAAATTATTTCTTGCAGCAATCATTTTAATTATATTTTGTCAGTTGAAATGTAGTTATTCCTATTACCCTTTAAGATTAAAAAGTTAATTACTGTATTTACTTATACGCAACTATGCAAGTTTAATTGTATGCTTCACTGTTATGACACAAGACCTCCTAAAGATCTCCGGTGTGTCTTCGTTAATGCAAATTATACGTGTACGTGTGTCAATCATATCTGAGATTACAATGGCATTCTTTTATTACATTCAGAACCCTTGCTTCATTAATTTCGGACATTCCCTGAGGTTATCTTCTGAAACGTATCATCATCATCATTGGCCACAGCATCTATGCCAGATGATTGTTGGAGAGCTTAGGAGCCTATGGACATTCATAGCATTGCCGAATTATGTCAAGTAAGTCATTATGATAAACACGTTTTAAATATACCAAGTAATAAATAGAAACAAACAAAGAAAGAAAGATACGGTATATATTACGATATATATAAATATAGTATATGTTTATTATACTAAATATTTGTAATTAATAGCCTTAAATCATTATATCACTTGTAACATTAGATCATTTGAAAATTATCTGAAATAAGATTAGGTATACCATCCGTTTCATTATACAAAGCAATGGTATATCTAACCAAAATAGATTAAGTGAAATTATATAAAACCTCGTGCACCCCTAAAATTTAGCTGTTCAACTAATTCGACTTCTAGATTCTCATTAATCAAGAATGTGTTCTGAATATCCATGTTGTTTCATCTGGGTGAATTAACTTTTCTTGTAGCTTAGTTTATGGTTACGTTTATTGGGTCACAATTTAAAACTGTGATTTATAGGGTATAAATACTGTAATTTTTGTGATATTGTATAATGCAATACAAATATTATTTTCATCTCTCCTGTTCTGAAAGTTGACTTTTCATATAAATGTATTATATATATCAAAATCATCAAGTATCAACGCAGTGTCTCAAATATCCCAGGCGAAAGGCGCGCAGTACGTTTTTGCCTCGGAAACCAGAACACGTTTGTACGGTCGTGCAATTATCTCAGTGATGCAATTTTGCACCAAACGCAGATAAGCCTGTCTGGTAGGTATTTATTACAACCGTATATTATTGTGATCATACTAGCTCTAATGACTGGATATTCTCATCCAGTCATTAAGTAATTAAGCGCAATAGTGTAGACAGAAGTCTTTTTTTTAATGATGATATCCGTCCCAGCCCTGGCATAGAACATTACATACCTAGGGCGGTGAAAGAAAGAAAGAAAAAATAAAAAATAATTTATTCAAGTAGGATGCATTGAACCACTTTCGAAAAAAAAAGAAAAATGAATGTGTGAATTCGTGAAAGCCCCAGATCGCAGGCGTTTGTATATATGCGATCTGGGGCTTCACGAATTACCGTCCGTGTTTTGACTAAAGTTTTACGTCTTGCCTTGGCCAGGAAGTGAGATTTTCTCCTCGCGTAGCGGGCAGGGAATCCCACTTACGGCCTAGCGTGACGTAAAATACCTATATTACATATTATCTAAATATATTTTCCAATACTCTATTCATATTGACATCATATGTGTGTATGTTACGCATGTGCTCGTACAGAGTTAATTAGTCCCTACAGCATTTGTATCTAAGTAAGTACCTATTGATGCGTGAAAATTTATACAATAAGTATAGAACCTTTCCCTAAAGTAAAATTATATTCTCATCTTTGGTATCGATGTATGTTTCAAATCTAAACCATTGATAAATGCGGTTAGTTCCATTCAATTGACGACCGCTTTAGCCTAGTTGGTAGTGACCCTGCCTACGAAGCAAGAGGTCCTGGGTTCGAATCCCGGTACGGGCATTTATTTATGTGATGAGCACGAATATTTGTTCCTGAGTCATGGATGTTTTCTATGTATTTAAGTATGTATTTATCTATGTAAGTATGTTTATCGTCGTCTAGTACCCATAGTACAAGCTTTGCTTAGTTTAGGACTAGGTCGATTTGTGTAAGATTGTCCGCAAAATATTTATTTATTTATTTATTTAATTTGAGCTCAGATGACAGGTAGTATTCGAAATTTGTCAAAAAGGAAATTATTCCATGAATTGACGATTAAATGTTTGTTTCTCGAGATTAATTTAGAAATGAAATTATGTGACATTTAATGAAGCTGATGCAATATCCACGCATTCGTGATGAGAAAATCTTAGCCCGTGGGCTTGTGCTCCATCCTGCGAATAATATTTTTGCATGTACATCGTATCCTACACTACATCATCCCGTGTGTAGGATACGATGAAACGATATGATAGTCATATAGTAATATAATATTATAAATGTGAAAGTAACTCTGTCTGCATGTTACCTTTTCACGTTGAAACCGCTGAATCGGTTTCGTATGGAGATAATTTGAATCCTGGGAAGGACATACACGCATTAGATACATTTTTCTGATTGTTTTAGGTACACTAATCCGCAAACTACACTACTTGTTTTACCTATGTAAAACAAGCCAAATATTTAAACAAAAATAGGGTGCCAAAATATACGTTTCGTCGAGGTCAGATTTTTCGTTGATTGGTTTAAAAGCTCCCACAAGACTGCGTATGGGTGCGTAAGCGCAATTGCAAGCCGGCGCGCCTGACGCAATCAATCATTATACGGCATCATTGGGGCAGCTACAATGTTTAGCCTTATGTCAATGACCTGCGTGCTTGGAATTAGGTAAACGAGAAATCTCATATTGTTCAGTACTTACCCCACTTTAATGACGATTTTAAAAAACTGGCTTCGTTATGAACTTCTGAACCGACGTTATGCTCACTGCGAATGTTGAGAAATGCACAGTATCTCAGAGACAAATCTTTTTTTAAGATCATTCAAGGACCCAAACCAGATTAGGTGTGATAAATAACAACAACGTATAATATTTCGCTAGATATATCACGATCAGATAAAGTGATAAAAAGTTCGTTGGATGCATTATTATGTTTCCCGCGTTACTGCTAACAATAGTAGCGCTCGTAATGAGGTCACATTCAAGCCATTTAAATTAATTATATCTAGAATTTTCTAGTGATTTTATTAGAGTATATGCTGCTGTTGATTCTCTAATTCGTATCATCTAATGGGAGTTATAGCATCGATTTTTAACACAAAGGGAGGTTAGTGGCGCAACAGCAGCCCCTATTCAATAAAAATCACATTTTCTTTCACAAGTCGGCTGTCGGTGCCTGGGTGACATTCATGGCGGAGTTTAGTGACTTCCGAAGTAGCAGGTTATCAGACACGAAGGAGGGGGAAGGCGCTGGAGGGTAAGGCTGGAAGCTGCGTTGTCTCCCCTCATTCGCGTCCCTAACCCCGGCGCGCTCGGACGCGTGCCGCCCGCGTATTTTCACGTACCACGGTTTACGTGACAGCATTTTATTTATTTACGAAACGGCTTTCATTTCATTTACTGACACATCGACTTTACTTCTGTTTTATTGCTGTGCTGGAGGTTTGTTGTGACTCAAGTGAAGAAGTGATTTTTACGGTTCCTTTCTTTGTCCTATATTTATCTTTATTGATGACAGACATAGAACTACAGATATATATATATATGGATTAGTTTATAATATCCCGAAGATAAATTAATTAAACGACAAAAAAGATATTTCGTCATCTCGTTTCGAAATAGTTAAAGACCTAAAACATGGTGATTCAAAATATGAATATCAAATTATCTCGTGACTAGTTTTCCAGATAGGGTAAAGCTATTAAAATAATTAGTTGTAAGGTAATAAACAAGAACCCGATCTTTATCTAAACGATTTATCTCACAAATCTAGTCGGATCGCTCTGTGTCTTAAGACATAAAATCCTCTCTTAGGTAGCGCTCCCTATATATAAACATCGTTAGGGTTTCGACTAAAATATGCAACGGTAGGTCCCAACTTGTCATCATTTTAGTGTGATTTGTCACTTAAATGAAGGTATTTTGAGCACAATGACTTAATAGTACCATTAATTAAGTGTTTGATCCATTAATTGGGTATTAGATGGGTCTTCAGTTCTCGCGCACGATAATAGAAAATTTGATGTAAATATGTACATAAAGTGACTTCCTCTAAGACGTTAGATATAATCTTTTGTTTTATCAAGGGAAATGCGTATTAAAAGGGATGTAGATCTGATAATCTATTGAAATATACAGGTGATCTCGACAAAAATAAACGGATAAGGCTAAACAGGAAGATGGAGAGCTAAGTATAAACGAAACTGCCAATGGCTGATCTGTGCGTACCTAATTAAAAAACCGGCCAAGTGCGTGTCGGACCACGCAAAACGAAGGGTTCCGTGCCTATTAAAAAGGTCGTATCGTCACAGAAATTTTACGGCACTTACATCCTTTTCTTTGAGGAAGGCAGTTTTTCAGCAATATCTCGAAAACCTCTGAACCGATCTTGTTCAAAACAATTTTCGGTGAATGAAATTAATAAGCCCTATGTCCATGAATTTTTCCATATTTTTAAAATACACCGTTCAAAAATTAGAGGGGGGGGACAGAATTTTAGTGACTTTCGGGGCGATTATCTCCGACCCTATTCACTTAGTCAAAAAAAATGCTAAGAGACCTTATATTTATTTTGAAAGGCCTATCGATTGATGTGCCACACGGGGAGTAACAATGAAAAAAAAAATTTTGACTTTTTGTTTTATGTATGGAGTGCACCACTAAAAAAATTTTTTTTGTCATTTTGATTACAAAACTATGTAGCGGCTAACAAAATACACCTATCCTCAAAATTTTATTCAAATACACCTTATAGTTTTCGAGTAAAATGCCTGTGACATACGGACAGACGGACAGACGGACAGACGGACAGACGGACATGACGAAACTATAAGGGTTCCGTTTTTGCCATTTTGGCTACGGAACCCTAAAAATGGTTATTATTACCCGTCTGGGACATTTAAATACAATAACAAATCCAAATACGACGCTTTGCGTAATTCACAATCTCAAGTCATTTATATTAACATTAGTAGGTATTGTAAGTTGCGGATAGCATGCAATTAACTGTGTACCTTCCTTTATATTTTCAAGTCATTTTTGCAAATGCAATGTAAAACATTTTTTTAACCTGTCGGTGGAAAACAAGCGTAGGGCCGCCTGACGATAAGCGGTCACCGTAGCTTATGGACGCTTCTAACTCCAGGGATGTCACATGCGCATTGCCGACCTTTAATAATATGCATTCGCACTGAGAAGGGGACTTATTGCCTTAAAGTATTATCTGCCAATCAGTCGTAAAGCAATTAAATGGTTAATGAGTCGCGACATGTAAACTTCTTGATGCCAGCCAGATGTCACCAAAATTTCCAATACTGAAAAACATAGTTTCTAAATATAGTTTCAGTATGGCTAGTGTTTTTATTTTCTGTAAATTTCTGGGTAGGTAAATGTAGTAAAAAGCCTTATACTCGCATCGTACTAAACCTGCTATGTACGCGTGTATACCATTCCAATTAGGAGAAACAATACTTCACTTGCATTTCTAGGGCTTTGTTTTCTTAAACGTAAATGAAGCTTGTTTTTAATTAGTAATGCAATGCCGATACATATACACAATTTATTTGCATCTTTGAAATGGATTCGATTGAAAACTTCTATCTTCTGCCACCTACTTATGGAGCAGTATGAGGCCAGGTGAACGCCCGTAATATTTATGTGCACTGATATAGTAATCTATTGCAATCTTGCCCTACCCTACTTGTACCAGTCGGCCTCCATGGCGGAGTAAAAAGTATAAAATCGCGCTTTCGATCCGGACCCGAGAGTGCTAAGCAAGTTTCTATCTGGGATGACAACCTAGAACGTTTTACCTTATAATCGAAATCGCGAGTATCCTAAACAAACATATTTAAATTTTTCACCAATGTTTATTGATTGAGAAAGTATTGAAGTTTAATTTGTAGTTTTCCGATCCAATAGCCAATCTGTTATAGAATAATCATTAGATTTATGCTTAGAGTTATTAGAAAGTACAGCAGTATTTTTTTTCATATTATTCAGTAATGGATATTTTTAAGTTGAAACAACTCTTATATATTCTTGTGAAGTATATTTTTAAAATATTTAGTATTGTTTTTTTACAACCGTAAAGTTAATTACTCGCACCAAGTAATATTAATACGAGAATCTTTAAGGAAGTAGTAAAAACAATATGATACAAATATCACGAAGGTGATATAATATCGACTGGTAAAAGAAATAAAACATTTGTGTCCTGCTTTATAATTAGTTTCTTATAATTTAATAGAATATCCGTTATATTGACACACTTGGTACGAAAATTTCATCCGACTAGTAATTTCGTTCGCATAGTTTCGAAATTAAAAAGGAAAGTCTTTCCTTGAAATTCGGATTTTCTAACCTTCGTAAGAAACTTATGAAAGTTCCGATGAGGTCTAGGAAATACCTACGGATATCGCGCACGCCTGGGAACGAAATGGTTTCTATATTTGACTATTCCACTCACGTTTTATTTTCAAGACGGCAAAATAACAAATTTGATTAGGTATTATTGCGTCACATAATTGTTGGGAAAATCAGATATTAATCGTTAATCCTAAGAGAGTCACCTGATCTCCAGAAATACAGACATCTGAAGGGAAATCTAATCAGAAGCTATGCTTAACCAGAAATAACACATGTTGACATGTGTTTTTCTGGTCTGTTCGTGAGAAATTAAAGTTGCGCTAACACAAGAACTGTAATTGTTAATTTAATTACAATTCAATTATTTCAACAAGTCAATTAATATATTATGTATGTAACTAGTACAATTGAGACATTAACTCTAAACAATGGATAGTAGTTAGTTGTATTAACAACAACCAATTATGAATTGCTAGTGATTTTAAAATGTAGTATACGGACTACTGTATTTTTTCTTACACAAGGACATTTCTTAAAACCGACTAGGAAATACCTCATTTTGTATGTTTCCACAAGAAAAACATTTTCCTTGAATTAAATTACTTGGATGGGAACAACTTTTTCTCGTTACGATACACTTTTGATAATTATCTCTATCGAAGACTGAGAAAAAGGTTATGCGTGGTCATACATAAAATATATATATATATACATATACGGGTCGACTTGAGAACCTCCTCCGTTTTTTTCGTCGGTTGAAAAATGATATGCAACGAAGAAAACCACTTGCTTTGTTTGTTGCGCAGAGTTAGTAATTTTTCATTAGGTAGGTACTTTCTTTATTTAGGTTAAACCAAAAAGCGCTAAGGTCTAGCTCTATGCTAATTCAAAATAAACGCTTGTCATCATCATCCCAGTTATACCTAACAGGAGACCGGGGTCCGCTATAGCGCCTAATCCCAAGATCAGGCACTAGTTTTACGACTGCCAGTTGATTTTCCAACCCAGAGGGAAAACTAGACCTCGTTGGGATTAGACCGGCTTCCTCTCACGCTGTTTTCCTTCACCGAAAAGCTACTGTTCAATATCAAACGATATTTCTGAAACCAAGCAGTACGAGCCCGGGATCGAACCCACAACCCCGGAACAGATTAAAAGTCGCATGCCTTACCGCTCCGCTCTAGACTACCGCTCCTCCACTCAATAAATGAGTCTTATTTCCTCACGTTATATGAGAAAAGAACTTAATAATAATATGATTTAATGAAACGGACTGATAGGACAGTAAAAAACCTAACAGATTGAATCTCATTAGTTTAGGGGATGACTATAGGTGTTGGTCATCAACCTCACAATCCTATTTACAATGACGGCCTGGGTAAATATAAATAGGCTCCTAATAACCAACGGACATTTTTTTCTTTCATTAATGTGTCTGAATATCCCATTCGTGACACTTTAAATGCAATTATAGGATTTACGACAGACCAGAGAGATCCTAAAACTCAATGTAGTAAAAGTTTTATTTTTTATTGTAGTACGCGTCGGCCATGATGTACCCAGCGGAATAGGAAAAGTTTTAATTTCGCCATTCGTAGTCAGAAATCGGGGAAGATGCGCTTTACGAAATATTGGTGTTTTAAGATTTGTAATCACCGTAATATATCCTGAGTATTCCCCAAAGCGCTATCGCTGTATTTTCTTCCTTTTTCGCGCATAAAACTTTTGTAATTAAAACGTCAAAACGTTGTTTTTTTATTCATCGAACAAAATTCGCCAAGTATTGATTTTTCTGGGAGCGCTGCGCTGCCATGAAAAGTGGGATGTTTCTATTTTTAACTGTTACCATTTTATTTTGAGAATGATAATCTTTTATTGAAGAGTAGTGACCTTCAGGTTAGCTAACAATTATGGACTATAACACAATTAACATTTTGAGGCTGCAGCCACCCGCATATTTCAAAGCCATTTTGGTTGCGGCTTTGGAAATCTCAGGTCACCTTGCAAGGGTAGATAGAGGTGGTAAGAATTGTCATACCACTCATAACTTAACTACGCAGAGATACGTTTTGCACTACGGTTTTAGTTCAGTTATTGCTAGGTACTTTATAGGTTTATCCCCTTATTCACAACACTTAACAAGCCTCTGTTAACTAAAATGTGTTTTTACATTTACCATTTGACAGATAAGGACTAACAAATTTTAAAGACATTTTAACTAAAATTTATATGTTTGATGAACTTTTACAAATATTCGAGTTCATGATTGACTGACTGACTGAGGTTGGTGGAGGTATACTTTTTTTTCTGGCCATCTTGAAAGTATGGTGATAATTTTCCCTCGCAATTTAAGCATCGACCCAAACCTTCGATAAATGGAAACTTATGATTTATTTTTATGTTAGGTAATTAGGAAATTTATTACAAATTTCACGGCTAGTGATCATAAAGGGCCAGGCAAGAGCTATATTTCTTGAACAGGAGATATCGTTTGCAGGCCTTCAAGTGCCTTTGGTTTGGTTCCACTGAAGCGGGAATTTACAACGAAAAGGGCGTGGCGCGGGAGAGAGTGATGGGTGAGAATTTGACAGAGGTCGTTAATTATATGCCTGTCGGTCTCGCGATCGCGCGCCAAGATCCTTGTGGTTCGAGGGAAATTACCGCGCCCTCTCCGTTTTGCACTCGCATAGCGTGTTAAATTAGATATTAACGAAATTGTATAAGATTTCAATTACAACGAATTGAGGTTTTCCCAAGTTGAAGACTTAGGAATATTTTCAATGCCTGAATAAACATTTCGATTGGGATGGGATATCGACGAATGCCTAAAGAATCTATATTTTTAGGGTTCCGATACCTCAAAAGGAAAAAACGGAACCCTTATAGGATCACTCGGTTGTCTGTCTGTCTGTCTGTCACAGCCGATTTGTTCCGAAACTACTGGACCGATTGAGTTGAAATTTGGTACACATATGTAAATTGGTGACCCAAAGATGGACGCGTAAAGTAAATGAATGAATTCTGAACAAGGTGGCCTCTTTTGGGGGTAAACTGGAAAATTAAAAAAAAAAGTTTCGCAAACTGTTTTGTGTGACATATCAAATGAAAGGGGTTATTGTAAGCATGTCAGATATTTCTTTTTATAATTTTAGCAAAAACAAATTTGAAGTAATTTAGGAAAAAGACGAAAATTGACTATTCCCCTCCTTATCTCCGAAACTACTAGGATTAAAATTCTGAAAAAAATATGGAAAATAGTTCCTTGCCTAAAGATTACAGGAAAACCTATAAGAAGTTTGCGTATTCAAAAACACTTATGAAATTTGGATTATATACGGAACTCTTACCACGCGAGTTGAACTCGCACTTGTTCGGTTTTTTAATGATGATACGAATTTGTTATGTCAATGACTAGTATAGTTTAAATGATTTCAACTGAGCTGACCTACTTATCTTCAAAACAATGGCATTCATGTAGGTAAAACAAACAACAATACCTATTGTGTGGTTGGCGCGTGCCTAAAAAGGTTATCGTGACATAAAATGTTCATTGAATAATAAACTCTATCGTCATAATCCAATAGATTAAAAATGGACTAATAGATAAAATACCTGCTCACAGCGAGCAGTTAATTGTTTGTTAGTTTATTTTGAATCTTTGGCGGGGACGATAGAGTTCATTATTGTATGAACATTTTAAATGGCAGTAACCTTTATTTTTGCAAAAAATGGCACGCGCCTACCATACAATAGGTGTTGTTTGACATAAATGCCTTTGTTTTGAAGATAAGTGCCTAGATCAGTTTAGTTGAAATCATTTAAACTATAAACTGTCTTTCATTTATATTCATTGAATGTGTTACGTCGTCGGCTTATATATCTGTAAACCATATTTTGCTTTTGCGTGCCTAACTATGCCTAATTGCCTATCATAGTTGTAAACGAGTGGGTAACAACTAGGGATAATTATAAATTGTTTATCGACAGACGATGGATCGGTGTTTAATTGTACAATCGATCTCGTTCCCCACAAGTTTGCCATCAAATATCGGTCAAGACCCAATAGAATAATGGCGTGGTTAAATCGGCCTCTCAAGTTAGCAGTTACGTAATTAATTTTCGGCTAGCAGCCATCTATACAATTTGCATGGAGCTAAGGGCGTTTTATACACCAGTTTCCACGACATTTCATCTAACTTTCGACGGGTGAGATTGTGATGTTGTGAATTTTGAGTGTTCGGAATTATGATCGGCGTGAAAGCAAACATTTTAATGGTAGCCTTTCGATATGAAAATTATTGCACATAATCCGTTATGATCCGTTTAAATCTGATTGAGAATAGAGAACGTGAGCGAGTTAAATCAGTTAGTAAGGTCTGATTAAGCAAGCATGCGACAAAGGCCTCCTCAAACTCCTTCCAATATTTTCTATATCTCACCACTCTGGTATGTATGCCAGTATGGGCCTACAGTTCGTTTAGTAGTTTATCTTCTCACCTCTTAACTTGGCTACTTCTTGCTCTTTTACCGTCTCTCTAACTTGCATCCTACAGTGTTTCCAGCCCATCTCCATTTCTGCTTGTCTTTACAAGTGAGGATGTCTAGTACTACTTTAGTTCTGGATCTTAATTCTGAACTGAGAATTATGTCTTGAAGCTTAGCTCCTAACATACTTCTCTCCATGGCTTTATGGCATTTTGCAATTTTTTCCCTTTGGTTTTTAGTTAGGGACCAGTTTTCACAATCGATGCATTTAACTGAACGCTACTACTATTGTCATGTCTAGATCAACGGCTTTCTTTACCAGCACGGAATATTTAACTATTATCTATGTTAAGCTAAGTGGAATGATGGGCGGTTGATGAAACGGTTTACTGAACTTTGGCCAAGGTCATCAAAACGATCAGGGAGCGACCACCAGCTCGATAGGCAGACGATATCTGCCGGATAGCGAGTAAGCTGTGGATAAGATTGACACATGACTGAGGAGAGTAGAGCGTCATAAAGTAGAGCCATACACTCAGCAGTGGGTAGGGACTGGATATAATAGATATTAAGTAAATATGATATTCATTTTACAACGGTAATTAAATTATTTACGTATCCTACACACGCCGTCACTAAGGAAACTTGGCCCATTGGACCCGCTACGAGAACCTACTTTGTGAAACAAGTTTTTCAGAACTATTGCAGTGCCGTACTTTCCATTCAATGGCGTCAAGCTCAATTAAGTACGTACGCTAACTTTTATTAAGTACGTACGCCAACTTTTATTAAAATGTTTGAAACGATCCTCCGAACGTACGCTTTTATCAAACGTATTAAGTTTGTAAATTTCGCATTATAAATATACTGATATATCACATGCGATATAAATATTTTTATTAGATGTTTATCATTACTGTGGTATAGTCAATAACAAAAGTAGGTTATCATTTTTTCACCTTATCGCAATGGAATAAGGTACAAAAGTGATAACTTACTTTTGCTCTTGACTGTACGTAGTTACCTCTATAATTCAAATTTAGTCCTAGTTACCAAACACGTTAACAGGGTTGATTGCTGTCAGTTTATGTTCGTCATAACATAATCACACGCCTCGGAGTATAGACGCAGCCTGTCTAGATCATATACCGTACCAATTGACTGGCGCCGTGTCCTGGATTGTAGGTAATTGCATTAATGACTTTAAACATGATTTGCTCCTTGATACTGTCGATCGGAATTCAGATAAAGTACACAAATAATTAGAGCAAAATCTTACTCAAATCGATCGTATTTTAACGACTCCTGCTGGTCGATTGCGTAACGTTTCGTACGTACGTTAGGTAGATCCAAATGTTTTTTTTTTGTATGGGAAATAACAGGTTTGTCCTAACGATTGTTAGAGTAAGTACGCAGTTACCTTTCTGGGTTCGTATGATAAGGGTATTTTTGGATTTTAGTCTTGGATTTATCTATGTATTTAAGTATTCATATCTATTAAATATATCATAGGCTAGTGCCCATAACACAAGTCTTAAAATATTGAGCTTACTATGGGTCTTGTTCGATTAGTGTTGGATCGTCCCCCTAATATTTATTATATTTTACATTTATTTTGACAACAACAGCCTCAACTTTACAGTTTTTGTTATAGTGAAAGCATACTTTTTATTTACATACGAAACTACAGATTGTAATTAAAATAAGAACATTGATGGTATACCGAAAGTAAATTTATATTGTTACTTCCCAAAGCGGCCACTGCGCCGATAATAAATAAGCTAGGTTAATTTTGACAGTAATCCTTGCAGAATCACTGATGTATTTGGGTAAAACCCTTTCCCGAATCGGGAATAACAGTCACATGGTATCAGATCACTTAGGATTTAGCGGCTCCATACAAACAGGCTTAACCCAAACTATTACAAGTAACAACTACATACGACAATATAGTATACATTTATGGTATGATATATTTATGACATATTTCTACGGTAAAATCTATAAAAAACAAACCATGGGTATAGTTAAAGAGTTATGTTTGATATTTTTCAAATGTTCAATGATTCAGAAATAGCGAAGCTGTCACAAGGCTTTACAAAGACGTTCGACAGAAATATCGCTTTATCCCCAAAGCGGCTATTTCTCTAAGGTGAATTATTTATTCACGAAATAAGTCCACTGGAAAACTAAGTGAACAAGACGAATGTCTTTATGTTATTTATGTCACCAATTTTCAGTGAGTCCTACAGCCTCACGGTTATCTTTCCATCTACACAATGTAAACAGGGTTTCTAATCTCTGTAATATTTTATGCCCATAAAACTTTCGGAGAGCGACCTTCGCCGGAGACAAAGGGTCCGGATTATCCCCAGTAGTTACCTGCTTTTAATTCGAATTCCCTGTTGATTGTGAATTTAAATTCGGCTGGTAATATACTGAAATATTAGGTATCGAATACATCGCCACCGAGCCGTGTGATCGTTATTAATGTTTACGTCAATCTGATTGGTTTAGGATTCCGATTTGTACATAATTTCGTACTCGTGTCACCACGTGTTGAGCAAGGTCAATGTAACCGTATCTTGTAGTTAATTAATAATAACATTTATTAATGTAGGTATTGGCAATAAATCGGGATAATTGGACTAGGGGGTAGCGTTTGCCCAGCAGTGGGACACATCATAGGCTCACAGAAAAAAAAGTGTAGGGTATAATGGAACCGTAAAAATATTTCACCGTGAAGACAAAGATCATTTTAAAAAATCTCTCCTAAATACGTTTTTCTTTTTCAGTGCAAAAGACTTAATGGTGTAAAGTGATTTAAAGAGATTGATATAAAAAAACTCAGTGATATATTATCCCGTTAAGTGAAAATGGCTATGTGGGGCGCCGTTTGGCTGGTGCTGGGCTGCCTGTTAGCAAGCGCACGAGCCACAGTTTATGATGACGACTACGACACGTACACTAAGACCTACGATTACAAAACTGCAGGTAAGTAACAAATAATCAATAAAACAATTGGTGAAATAAATATTGAAAATCATGTTTGAACTGAAAACACAATAAACACATGCGGTGTAATAAAATAATTGAAACTAAGCTATGATCACCCAATACAATTTATGTCATATACACATGTGCACCTCACACAAACAAAGCAGTTACAATGTTAGTAATGTAACATTTATATTTGTTTTTTATATACAGCCGTATCAGACACAAAAAAACGATACATTAAGTGGCCATTTTATGAAAAAACTCAATATAATAAATATACAACAAAGACAAAATAAGGGATATAAACAATTTTAGAAGGATATCGTCGTCTAATATAATATTCTTACCACTCCCACGCATGAAAATCCGAAGGTAGATCTATCAAACGAAAATAGCTCCGAAAAAAAAGGACGGAACATGAATAATACCTACAACGTAAGTTTCCCTAAAACCAGGTATCCGGTGACCTGCAATCAAAACGTGCTAGGCATCTAGTAGTAAAACATTTATGGATGCTATTAAAATATTCTCTTTCCAGTTTAGCAAGTCTAGATTGTGTAATTAATTTTGTAAGTATCATCAAGTTTTAAAATATTAACTAAGTATAATAAATAACTTCAAAAATTTTAATGTTTAGACAATTTTCAAATATTTCTACAAACTCCTTTATCGCTTTGATGGAATGCTATTTTGACTAGGTAAAATAGAGTTCGTTATGGAAACCACGAACACGATAGATATATGAGTCAAACGAAATTTGAAGAGGTCTCAAGTTAGTATGTACTTTCGCTTCGAGTTCGGAATTTCCATTGGATTTGTCTGTAGTAGGACTCCCCGGAGTTACTGTAAGTTCAAGTTTATATTAACAGATTAATTAGACGGAACTTTTTTTATTAACAAGTGAGTATTACACTTCAATTACTCCATAGAAACGAGGACGAGATGATGATGAAAATGTAATAGATACGCTGCCAGCAACATGAAAAATTAACCTTTATATTAAATTTCATTTGAGTGGTTTTCGGAGCATTTTCGTTACACTAGCTAGCATACTAAAGCAGCTTGCAGTATGGGAGGGCACGGCCACCACTCGTAACGTGTGCAAGTGTGCTCGAAAGCCTCTGGTTAGAGTAACGAATGCACTCATCGTACAGCGAGTACACCCGGTAATACAATTTGCCTCCTGCTCCTGACGCTATTGCCAACTTGGGGACAATTTGGTCTAATGCCTCTGCATCTCGCGTTTTGTTACAAATAATTCGTGAAAATGGCAACGTCTTGTAGAGCTTTCTAAAGAAATTGAAACTAGGACCGGGCAACAGCTGGGCGACCTTTCTTTATCTTTGTTGTTAAGAAAAAGATTTGTAATCCTGCTAAGTAAACAAAATGGAGGCAGAATTACTGCGTCCCAGCCCAGCAGGTTAATTATTGAGAGTGAAAAGTAATTAAAGCAGCCTTTTACCTCAGCGGGATGTCAAAAAGCTTAATGCTACAGAAACACTGTTAACGCCGCCGTCGCCTTGGATTACCAAGATTGCCATAAGATCAGAGCGGCGAAAAAATTCGAGTTTGTTTTGAATTTTGAATACGGGTTGCGCATAGTTCATTACTAAGCTCTTTGAAATGTAAAACTCTTGTGCACTCCTTTGTCGCATGCCCTTAAAAACCTTGTACACTCGTGAAACTGTAGAGTTTTAATTTTAACGGATCTGTCTTAATCCATCTTAGTGCTACCAAAATGTATAATTATGCATTTTCTTTAAACAATGCTGTTCTAGTTCTAGGTAACGTATGCAGTAAATTTATAATTTTGTCTGAGCAAGTACGTACCTACGGTAGAAATATGTACAACTGAATATTACATTCCTAATACCGTCTCTAAGCGAAGACCTATCAATAAATAGGGTAATGCTTACATGATTAAAAAACGCGAGCTCGTGACAAAGCATTAATACATTTGCTTCGGTAACTTACAGTCTTCCATTAAGTTCAACAGGGGCTCAGTACAGCTATAAGGCGGGTAAATGTTGGATCTATATTATCATTCACTTTCCTCGCCGGGGAACATTAGTGTAAATTGATACTTCACTGAAGGCGTCTCAATGTGTTTAGTCTCACGCGCTGTTATATTTGTTAGCACTTTGTAAGTGAGTACATACTCGAGGCAGGTACATAGGATTCGATGACTGGACGTTAGTAGATACGCATTTGGTATGTATTTGATCTAAAAGTCACTCAAACAAGGAAAAATTTATGAACTAGTGTAATTAGTGTATGAGTATCAAAAAAATCGTGCATTTGTTTGTAAATGATATAAAACTAGCATCAAAATTTAAATTATAATTAATACCGATCGTAGGTTTTCCTTAGGTTATTATGATTAGATTAGATTAGACATATTTATTTCATTTTGAAAATTTACATGTCATTTAATAAAATTAAAATAGCATGGATTCACAAAAAGATCGTCAGAGTGTACATACATACGCTCGAATAACATAACCCTCCTTTCCTTCGGCAGTCGGTCGGGTAAAAAGCAGTTGGGTTTTACGAAAAATCTTTTGATTTCATTTGTTTTCAAACATGCTAGGAAAGAGTCGCATTTTGTTTGAAAAACGAACACGCGAAGTTCTTCACCAAAATATAAAAAGTTAAATCTCTTCCCTGCCTAGGAGTATAATAATCCATACAAAACCCATTATTTCCCGCTGCGTTAAACTTTTAAAAATTCTGATAGCGCTATACTAAATCGAGATGACTAGGAAAAATCACATTAAGCCAAAGAAAACCACCCGCAAACCGCGCGGTTTTCATGGTGATATTTTTATTAATTTATGTTTTTTACTCTGTAAGTAGATACATTTGAGATAACTGAAGCATTAAATTGATTAAAAATGTGTTATAATTACTTGAACCGCATTGACTGTAAAATATAGTATGAAAGTGAATACCGCCTTTGATAGAAGTCGTAGAAATAATGCTTTCAGCTAAGTCAAAGTACAAGTATCACCGCGTTATTAGGTATGTCGCAATATGTTTTTTTGTAATGTCTTTGTATTATTTCCTTACATGTTTGAGAAAAGCACTATATTTACCTTGGCGGTAACCGGATTGCCTGACTCGTCTCGTCAGGCAACCCCTTTCTTTCCGCGCCTCGGCAATAATGTACTATTAAGTTGGCGTTCGAATATGTCGTTCGAGGTTTCATTTTTAATTGTGGCGGGTAGTCGCTCGTACATCGACGGGCCTATTGCTGGCGGGTTCCTTGTCGAGCAGCGCGCTCCGTCTCTGACGGGTGATTCTGCCAGGCATAATATTCGCCTGTTTAAACAAGTCAATGTTTCATATATTTGTGATATGTGTATATACATATAAATAAGAATGTAAGATTTAGATGTTTGGCATAGACATAGTTTATAACCTGGATTACACTGATATCTAGACAGGAAATTTTTATGCCCGAAACTCCACAGGATAATGAGGGATAAAAGTTAATACACGGAGTAGATGGAATTACAGTTTTTACGTAACACGTCATCACTGCCGTTCCAGAATCGAAGGGTCCCGAGATACGATTGAGAGTCAATGCCGTTACGATTCCACGGTAGAGTGATTTTATCCCACGATAAGCCATCTCCGAGGAATTGGCTTATCGAAGGACAGTGCCACTCGTCTTCGTTTTACTGTTTCCTCTGCCCTAGATAATAAAACCGTAATTTGTTAGTTTACCCGCACGATATCCGTATTTGATATGTCTCGCTTGAGCCGTGATTCGCTAACGTTTGTGTGACTGCGGGCCTGCAGCGCGCCCTCGGCGCAACCTCATCTCACTAATGGGCCCGTTCCGTAGCGATTAATTAACTGTACACTGCCGAATAATCTCTTTGTTCTGTCCGCGACTTGTATGGACGCTTAAACAGACCTTACTCTCAGAAATTAACCACGATAATTTACTGCATAACTGCGTCATTGTTCGAGTTGGTTATTTAAATCCGCCGTTGTCACGTCGCTACTTACTGGAGTTCTTTTGGTGACTGGAATAAACGTCGAGGGAAGAGAAAAAGATCACGTAGAACGTTAATGAGCGTTTAGCGCGATAAGCACGAGCATCTAACAAGGATTGAAGCAGGATCTGTTGAGCAGTTGGCATTAACATTCCTGGGTAGAGGGGGCAATAATGCGGGTGTTAGATGGCGCGTAACACTCGGGCCCACGCTCCTCTGGGAATACCGACCGGGCCTTTCCACCATTACCAGTTTACCTTCATAAGTAGATTGTAGGTATTAGCAATCAATTGACCTAAAATCTCGAAGCGCACGTGGTCCACTTTAGATCACAAATTTAAATGACTTTTTCCTTTATCGAATCTGAATTCATGAAGGTTTTATTCTGATTTATTCTTAATATTACGTGTGGAAATGTAGTAATAAATTCAGACAGATACAAATAAATATTATATTTTGCTTGAACTATGATCACTTTAGCAATACACAAGCACTGTAGTTATAAAAGTAATCAGTATTAAATAGACTAACGTATTATAACGTTCCCTAAATTACGTCATGAAAAAGTATCCTCCTCGACGCCACTTTGTATGTGACTATTTATATGGAAAATAACGGTAATACGTGTCGCTCGGAGCAAATTAGTTTGCACTCGACGTGTCTCAAGGGAATACGAGCGACAAAGGTTCGTTTGCGGAATGTGTGAGAGGACTCTGCGCTTAGGCAAAGGTATTCGGATAGAAAATCCCTCCTACAACTAACAAGCTTTCTCACAAGTTAACATTGTAAGAGCGTAAGGCGAGGTTGGTTATACAGCAATCCATGAATGGCGCAGTTGAATTCCTGCGATGGCTACGGTAAAAGGCTACGCACTCGTCGGGTGTGATACAGTATTATTTGGTGGGGGTAGGTACGTTTTGTTTACAAATTGCTTGGCGGCGCGTGCTTCGCTTCCCCTCGAATTACCTCAAGATAAAGGGGCTGCTGCTACCCGCCGATAATTTTGCTTCGAGCTTGTATTATACGCACGTTGAACGGTGATTTCGAGTGTAAATGGATTGCTCCGGTTTACGGCTTCCTTTTGGCTGATGAGGCGACAACGATCAGAAATCATTAAGGCAGTGAAACTTGAGTTTAAGTAAACGACACATTTTAGTTTAATTGATTTAACGGTGAGAAAAGGGATTAATGTATCAAACATGATTCCTTATTTTCATGTTCTTTTGAACTTGGGGTAAGTCAGTACCATGTGTTACGTATTAGCGAACTTATCTTTTTCTCGGAAATGTCGCTTCGAAAAGACAACGGAAAATTTTACGGGGGTGCTAAAGTCAAACTTAATTAGATGAGTTCAAGTAGATAATTACTTGAGAGCTCAATTTATGTTTCTACAAGTAAACAATGACCCCCCTTTGGGTTATTTAAGGGAACACTTTAAATGATTTATTATTCCGTTAATCATTACTTTTTGCTTCAGACGAGGTAGATTAGAATTTGACGCGTACGTGAAATTAATATTCATAAACAACTGAATTGAAATTATGAAGACTCAGTGCAAGTATCAATAAAGGTACCTACTCTTACACATGCTCTTTATATAGTGGCACGAAAGCATGCTAGTTTCAAGCCAATAGCATGTGTATCTGGAAAGTTGCTAGTAAGGAGCATGCTATTTATAGTAGATTGTATGACAAGGGGCTAAAATAAGCCATAATACCACGAGATGGTTATTTTCCCGAACGAAGTGAGGGAAAATATTTCGAGGGCATTCAGTGATCGAAATAGGCAGAGTATAAATACCTAAACATTGTAGAACAGAGACAAAAAAGCGGAGACTTCCTTACGACTATTTTTTTTCGTGACTAAATAATCCCGGGAATGTACTAAGTATTTAATATGGTTGAAATAGTATAAAAAAACAATGCATTCCACTTCAACACAAAATAAAACAACCAATAATATAAACGGAATCTTTTATAAGTATTTATTTTTTGTAACATTCTTTATAGTATGCAACACTATGCATACATACAAATAATCTCACAACTTAGTATAAAAGTACAAAACTATACAGGGTCAGCATTATTTATTATTATCATTATTTTAATTCATATTCACAATCATACTACTATAACTATACAGAGTCAATATTATTTATTATTATCAAAATTACATTTGAAAAATTGTGGTATATTTTTTATATTACTATATTTGTCACTCCGGGAAGTCCCGGCAAAAAAATTTATCGCAAGGGAGTCTCCACTCTACGACTCTGTTCTAAGTCCAAGTTTAGGTATTTATATACTGTGCCTATTTCGATCACTGGTAATATGGCTTTTAGACCCGAGTTATATACTCTACTTTTCACTTCGACTGCGAGAAAATAGTAATACAAAGATTATATCTATCCACAATCAATAATAAATTCCACGGCGCAAAGATTATTCGATTTGGCGCCATACTTTTTTAATAAACTGCTTTGACACAGATACAAAATATTGACACCACGAATAAACGCCTCTGAGGCGTCCAATACACGGTGAAGTCTTATCACTCGATCCACGCTCTGTCTCTTTCTCATCGCATGTCATAGAAAGAGACAAGTATGGTGGATCATCAGTATTTAATCACCGTGTATTTGGCCGCCTCACCATCTACAGGCGCGTCGTTGACGGCCAGATGCGTTTTTTGTTTTAATAATTATTGTGAGTTAGGGACTCAAAAACACCTGATATTTAATATTAGCTGTAATCTGGTTAGTTAATAGCAAATACAAATGTTTTTTAAAGAGTGGTGATTGGTAGTAGCATATTATTGTCTCTCCGGGCTCACTGGAACCATTTGAGCCCGGAGAGACAATCCATACATATTGTGCGAAAAATGTATGGAACGTCTTTCCGGGCTCACTGTGAGTCGGGAAAGACGTTTCCATACATTTTCGCTAAAAAGTATGGAACGTCTTTCCCGACTCACGGTGAGCCCGTAAAGACGTTCTATGCATTTTCGTCCAATATGGATTTAATACAGCGAAGTGTTTTGATTGGTAAAATGTAATGTTTTAAAAATCATAAATATTTATACATATTTTCCCTAGGGGCTACATGTACTACTTTAGCCCCGCTTACTAAGCCTAATATGACACACTTTTCGAGTATGAGAAGTGAAAAAATATTTTTCAGGAATATTAAAGTCCTGCACACAACAAAAAAGTTCATCTTTAACGCTACATACCTACTCGGCATAGGTATATTTCGTACAGAAGGTCAATCAGGATTGCCCCTTTATATGGCCTTTTTAGGGTTCCGTAGTCAACAAGGAAATTATATATAGGAATAGGTTTGCCATATCCGTCTGTTCATCTGTCTGTCCGTTTGTGGCTTAGCTCAGTGACTCTTACTACTAGAAAGCTGTAATCCGGCATGCATGTTTAAATTAATAATCACGCCGACAAAATGATAGAATAAAATCTTGAAAAAAAATTTTTTCTGTGTACCCTCCCCTACACCTAAAGTAGGCATGTATTGTTTTTCTTATTAAACTCATAGTATGGGGTATCGTTGGATAGCTTGTTCAAAAATATTATGGTGTTTACCCCCTCTGTAAAAAAATCTTGCACAATTAGCAAAAAATCATACAAATACAATTTTACAATCGATCACAAAATCGCCTCGCAAGAGAACACTGATCATAAAAATACCCGCATGTTGCTGTAAGCACTTGATATCATAAATGTTCCACCACTTCAAGTTTTTAATATATAATTGAGTTTCAATATCCTATTAAGATCCCCCCCGCCCCCGTAAAAAAGAAGAAGAAAATAATTAAAGTGAATTTGAATGCCTTGGAAAAATTACATTTCGTTTAATTTATTGCAAACAAGCTGCGCATAAGGCTCCGCCTGCGTATTATACTCGTAAAAGTACACAGGCAAGCTTTTTACGAGTAATCAGATGAGTAGTTCCGGAGATTACCCCATACATATAGAAACACAAACTTTAAGGAAAGCAAGTTGTACGATAAATGTAGTAGTTAAATATATTATAATAGCTAATAACGTCAAATGGGGAAGTAGCAATTTGGACCCATATAAATTGAATTGTGTGGTAGACAGGGTGGGTTGACATCGCCATTACTGTTTAATCTTTACATGAATGAACTGATAGAGGAGCTCAGCAGGGCCGCAGTCGGGTGTCACGTAGCAGGCGTATGCGCCAATAATCTTAGCTACGCTGACGACATGGTTCTGCTGAGCCCCTCTATCACGGGACTGAGGATGCTAATAGCCATATGCGAGCGCTACGCTGTTTTAAGTTTTAAGTTAAAAGTTTTAAGTATCTTGGACATATACTGACAGACAAACTTAAAGACGACGACGATCTCGAGAGGCAACGACAGGCCATTGCTATGCGAAGCAATATGTTGGCACGTCGGTTCGCTCACTGCTCTGACCAAGACAAAATTACTCGGTTCGGGGCCACTGGTACTGCCAGGCGTTCTACACTAGTCACTTGTGGTACCATTACACGAAGCGGTCGTTCAACAGACTCAGTACTGTACTGTACAACAACGCGTTTCGTGCGATGTTACGGCTACTGTGGCGGTGTAGCGCGTCTGGTATGTTTGACGTGAACAGAGTAGACGACTTCTACGCTATTATGCGTAAGAGACACTGGTCCTTTGTCGGGAGAGTGAGCGATTCGTCAAACAGTATTGTTAAAGTACGACATGCTACCTAATGACTAAGGTGTCAACGACACCTTTTCTGTAGTGTTCTGTTAATTTTTTAGTTTAATTATATATTCTTAATTTTTATTTTTCTTTGGTTCGCAGATAGCCGCACATGCACGGCGTCAGAGTTCCGTTGCAAGACCGGCCGGTGCATTCCCAGCTCGTGGCGGTGCGACAACGAGAAAGACTGCTCAGACAACTCCGATGAGGACTCGGCCAGCTGCAGTAAGTATGGAAACGGGATAAAACGTGTCCAAATATCGGATGATAGAACAACTTTCCCCCAATATCAAATCGTCAGACAGCCTACGAGAAAAGTTATTATTCAGCAAATGTTCCAAAAAGTCGATAGTGCCCGTCTAAAGTTGACGTGAGGAGCCTTTTCAACGCGATGTATAATGAACTTCTTCACACACTAAGTTCATATATGTGGGTACATACAAGTACATAAGACAGTTCTATTTTCTTATCTTGATTTATTGCGAGGAAATTAAGGCTACGCTGAAGACTCACTCTTGGATAAAAAGCGTGAAACGAAAGAAAATTGCCAAAGAACTCGACCACAGTTCGATAATAATTCCTTGACGTAATGAGCCTTTTCAATGCGATTTATATGAACTTCTTCACACACTAAGTTCATATATGTGGGTACCTACGAGTATATAACACAGGTTTTATTTTCTTATCTTGATTTATTGCGATCAAATAAAGACGAAGTAACAGAAGTTCTTCATATTGAGTGTTATTGGAAAAACATTTGCAGAAGCTTTAATACCCTGTGTAAACCCAGGATCTTATCCGCATGGGGGCAGTGTCATCGAACGTGGATCGTGAATGACACCATTCAACCTTTTTGGTAAACTCTAATGTTAGTCAAACGTACGAATATTTTCTTGGATATTTCCAGCAACGATTGATTGCTACAACGTAGCTGACTACGAAATGAAGTCGATGCCGTAGCAAATTATTTAAAAATGTTGATTTTATAAAAATGTACAACACATACCTACGTGCAAACGTTTTCGTTTTGAATAGGTTTGCTTTGAAAGAGTTCGTTCACTCTCCATATAAGTATTCACCAGAACTATGATTAATATCTTGCAAAATGCTGAACAGAAATAACGTACCGCATTTTCAGTTTGTTTATTTTTGACATGGTGATTTCAGTAGCTAAGGTATTGTTATCGAAAAAAATGAATGCGCCTTCAACGGATGAAAGCAAATACTTTGTTTAATATCTAAAATTATGATATTAATAACATATAGCCATTTAATTATATGCGCACTTTATATGTAATGAAACTTGAAGTTGGCTCCATCTCCATACAGTGTGATGAATGCCTTCGGCGGTTTCTTAATTCGATTGTATGTTTTTTTATGTTTGTGACCTCAGAACTCTGTCATTTATGAACCGACTAGCTTCCGCCCACGACTTAACGGGTGTATTTACACCCGGAAATTACAAATTCGGTGAAGTGGAACTGATGATGAAGACCACAGAGCCGTATATGGAACTCTTCAATGATGTAGGTACCTACTTAAAACTAGAAAAGTACGTCACAGATTCTGATATGATTCCGTTGAAATAGCAACTAATGAAGTGCCAAAGGTGATTCTGAGATCTTTGAGGAGTCGGCAGAACTCCTCAGATATTATTGGCCTACATTCTGTAAGAATTAACACATTTGCTCTCGAAAAGCAGTTCATGTGGTATAGTGGAAATGGTCAGTGTCTTGGCGGAGTAGGTACTGAATTGAAGTCGGTTAACACTTTGTTTTTAAAGTAAATTATTAATTAAATTTCTAATTAAAGGAAAAAAAATTAAAAATTTAATGTTCCGAGCCGGATTATACATTTTTCAATTTTTTCCTTTAATTAGAAATTTATACATTTCGTTAGCAGCGATACTGCGTAATACAAAATAAATTCAATTATTAATTGTTTGCACCGATGGGAGACCTTTTATTCTAGTTTATGATGATTATTAAAAGCAAATATCAAGCAAACGGACAGTTGCAAACCCCATTTCCAAAATCTTTGAATTTTAACTCTGCAATCTATACATATACATACTTGAATCATGTAAATTCGTAAGAAATTATCCTGAATATTATTCCATGATCGGAGATATGCCTCGTCGGTACGAATCACGTTTTAGAAATAATTTATTACAAACATCTTCAAAATTAAAACTGCATATGGATGCGATGGACCTTATTCGATGTCAATACGACTTTATAATAATTTGACACACGAAATAAAAAACGAGAAAAACAATAAAATATTCATCAAAAAGCTAAAAAAATATTTGATAGAAAAAAACTTTTACACTGTTCGTGAATATCTAAATCCACAATAATTCTTGTTTATAGAATTATGGACTATTCATTATGCGAGTCTCTCTAGTCAAAATGTTTAAAATTATATCCAATAAAATTATTTAATACCTAATTATTTTAATATTTTTTAACAATTCGCACCCTTAGAATGAAACTGACCGAACTCAAAAAAAAAACAAAATGAGTTAGTAACACAATCGACTCAAAATTACATATTGCATCAAGATGTGTTGCTAACTCATTTTGATTTTTTTTTTGAGTTCGGTGGGTTTCATTCTAAGGGTGCGAATTGTATAATTATTTTTTTTACCACTTTACAAAGTTTGTGTTTAGCATGTGTTTGTTCAATAATTATATTTAAAATAATTTATTGTAATCTGAGTTGCTACGCCCTAACAGGGCCCTTGTACTGTACTTAGCATTAAGTTGTAGTTGTACATACATGGTTGCAAATAAACGAATTGAATTGAATTCTAAATCCAAATATAGAATATTAAAAAGTGATATTTATAAATCATAAGGAGTTTAACAACAAATATCTCGCTGAACATGTAAAACCTTCTTCCATAAATCAAGCATTTTATCCCACAATGTATTATTCTTGAATTACCTACCTAATACTTGCTTTAAAAGAATTAACAATTTATTATAAAAGTTTGCGATTATATCCGTATTTCGTCCTTACCGTGACTTGGATTAAAATCTTAATTAAGCCTTCAAGTTTCATGATTAGTTTTAAACACAATTTTCCCCTTTTTTTGGTTTACAACAAATATTGAGATAGTTTACTTAGTCATTCACATATTTTATTATTTATAGTGTTTTTCGCCTTTGACCAAGATTTGATCCAGATATAGACTAAATATTTTAATTACGCTTCTGGGCTGCTTAGGTTGCAATAGCTTATTTAACTGCATATGCATAAAACAAGTATTGTTTTAAAGTCTGGCCAACGAAACGTGATAGGTATTGAAAAAGCCTGTATGACCTAGAGTTAGAAAATTTTGATGCTTTTGTCATTAATTATGTAGTTATTACTTAATGATAAAAGTATTAAAATCGTTGCACCCTAGGTCATTCAGACATACCATAGCTACATTTTTAAATATCGCGGGCATTGTCAATATCACGTTTCGTTGGCCAGACTCTAGGCGTTGCACTTTTTTCCTATTTTTTTTGTAATCCATTAACATTTTCACTCCCCAATTCGGTTCTGTGTAAAACTTGTAGAGCTTGGTACTAAGTGCTACTTACAATAACAACCTACAGCTTTCCCTACCAATATATGTATATTATATATATATATATATATATATATATATATATATATATATATATATATATATATATATATATATATATATATATCACCGTTAGATTGTGATCACCGTCAGTTTATAACCTTACTCGCGATATTATAAACTGTCGAAACTGTTCATAATTTAACGCATTATTTTTAGGTTAATTAGTAGCTTCAGTTGCCCGAAAGGGCAAACCGCCCAGAAATAGGAGCCCCGCGCAGCGGGAATCCGTCGACACTACTGAGACGGTGACGATATAAATGGAGTATAATGTCTGGCTGAATAAAACAATCATGTTCTGACGTAAGTGGAAGCTGGTGCAAGTGTAATAATTCGTTCAACCAATCAGCGCACAAGGTGCGTTCCGAATCATGCTAATTTGATTCAGTTCACAATTTTACGATTAGACTTTGACACTTTATAAACTAACGAAAAATAATGCGTTAAATTGTGAACGGATTTGACAGTTCACAATTTTTCGTCAGTTTTTAATATCGCGACTAAGATTATAAACTGACTGTGTTCATAATCTGACGGTAACATTACATACATTGTTAATCGCAAGGAAAGATTGTAATACAAATACTAATTCGATTCATATGACAAATACAAGAAAATTCTACCAACATTTTTAATTGCTTTCGTTTAATGCGTAATACTTGGAATACATGCGAATGTGGTATTCGAAATGGCTAAGGTACGGATTTAAGGTTTGCGAGAATTTATTTATTGCTCCGGCAAGGAATAATGGGGCGAAACGCGAGTACCCGTAGGGGATAATTCGACGTGTTCGAGACGGCTGAACCGGGAAATTATGCTCGCACCGAAATGAGCGACTTGATTCTTCGATCTTCATCTTATATTTTACTCCTATACCTTTGTTATGATATGTTGGTAAGAATTGGAGCGTGACAATTAATACTCAGAATAAATAGAAGAAAAGTCAGTTGAGATTTCTATAATCGTTATACTGATTTCGTTAGTAATGAGTAGATCCCTATTTCAGTTCCTTACAAAAAAGCTCATCACTTCGTCAGGTCGACACGCATTTTTTTTTTAATTCACGTTAATTAATGCAAATCGAGTTAAAAAGTTGAAACTTTCTTTGCTTCTTTGATGAAACAAAGGTAAAAGTTACAACGGTAGATACAGAGTAGTCTAGTAACAGCACTCAATAAAATATTATTGCCCAAATTTTATTTTTGAAGCTTTCACGTTTAGGTACTTAATCACAAATTTTGAGTGTATTTTATGTCATCAGACTAAAAAAATATCTACGAGTGCATATTCGGGAGATATATGATAATTATAACTAAGTAGACCGGAAAAAGTTGTGATGTCTACTTAACGGCGGGCTTTTAATTCCGTCTTTCTCAAACAGTAACAATGGGTATAAAAAGCCTGTAAAAGTTTCGTGAGGTTTTATTTTATTGTGAGTAGGATACGGCCCCCTACCGCACTTCTGCTTTGTACACTTAGAGCCAGTATAAGTCGGACCCACAAAACGGAAAACCTTTTTTATTTGACAGAGACACGCAATGTTTTGGACCTGTAGTTAAGTACCTCGGCATCAGGCAACACAGTTCGTAATGTTGTTTTTGTTTACCAAACATGTAGGTACTGTTGTTACGTTCATTGTATGTGCTCTGCTAGGTATATTTAGTATTTTCTTCCGAAATACATTTAAAAGCATCCGCTAGGTACTCAACATCTACCGAATGAAACGTTTCGTAATAAGGATAATTATGACGAAAGTTGAAAGAAAACTTTATGCTTTGATCTCGGCAAAGTGAAACTTGTTGACAAAGTTTACCTATTTTATTAGCAAATACGACGCAAAAGGGCTGAATAAGTACAGACAGAATAATTATTCCTTAATATGGGCTGTTAAGCCATTTTAATTAATTACTCAACTACTGTCTCACAAGAGATTAATGTATTAGCTTAATTATTTTCTTGTGCATCTTTAGGATTTTAGATGGCTTAAATATCTATTTAATGTGCTTAATAGGTTCTTAACGCATTATTAATCTTTATATATTTTTTATAAAATTTACTACAACATTCACTTTAAACAATTTACTAGGTCGCAATGAAGTAAAATCAAATCACTGACCCTTAGTTGATTCGCTGAGTAAAATTGCGCAGAGAAAATTACTGAGCAAAGTAATTTTATCGTTAATTAAACCTTTTGTTACAACTTAATTAAAACTAAAGTATGGATAATTTAAAAGGGAACCAATACTGACGAATAATTATATAAGTCTAGGTGAAATTGTTTTCCTAGATTTTCTATCAGTTGCTATAAGAATAATAATAATTTATTAGACAATCGAGCACATTATTACAAATTATACAGACATTATCCGTTGGGCTCCAAACTAGGCTGAGCCTGTATCTTGCTATAAATACAATGTTAAAGTGGCGGAACGATTGGTCATTAATTTTTTTACATTTAGCCTCTCAACGATCTTGTCCGGAACACAAATTTGTGTGCGCCACCGGGCACTACTGCATACCCGGGGCGTGGAAATGCGACGACGCAGCCGATTGTCCCGACGGCTCCGATGAACACAGCTGTGGTAAGGGCATGCCTCATGCGCGAGCATGAAGACAATACAGGGTATGCTTCATCTGAGGAAAACCATTCGCGAGGGAGCATGAAAACGCGTATTTGTAGGATATCAACCGTTTAGGGGTATTTTCAAAACTCAAGTCTTCACGTATAGGTATACCAACTTATTGTTAAGGACCCTATTTATTACAAAACATGTACCTATTAAGTCTTATATTAAATTCAATTCGTTAAAACCAGTTAAAGCTTAAGTCCAACGAAGAAAAATGACGTCGAGAGTTATAATAAAGCGAACGACCTTTGCTTAGGCTGTTTGGGCGGTTTCGACATTGTAATTTGTATTTCAGATGCATGACCTATCAACGGGAAAAAATATGCATCAAATGGAAAGCTATTATAAAAAAAAATGCCAAAACGTGTTCTACATTCGACACTTCAATGATTTCGTTACGGACTAATTGGGATTGATTTAAAAAAATGCGTTTATTTCCAATATTCATTGCATCGGAGGTATTCAGCATGTGCATGAATTGGGTCGGCAGATGTGGCGGTTTGCGGCACGGAGCAGTTCACTTGCCGGGGTAAGCCTGGCGAGTGCGTACCGCTCACCTGGATGTGCGACGACAACCCGGACTGTTCTGACGGATCCGACGAAAAAGCATGCAGTAAGGGTTACCATCATTGTTTCTTTGTAAACAGTAGGGAAGCGTCCGTCAGATCAAATTCCCATAGCCTTAGAAATAATAAGTGCAAGCCATAGAAACAGGTTCACGTGCACAGTCTAAGGAACAGATAAAAACAGAATTTGCTCCAAAAATATTGATGTGACGCCTCGCTACAGCTCTATCATATACCTACATTGTTCGTCACTTATCAGAATTATCGCAAAATTTAAGGAATGCAAAGCATCAATACATCCCAAGTCATTGGTCCTTGCTCTAGTTTATTATCATTTATGATTGGCTTTATGAACTTAGATACGAAATTGCACGACGCAGTACGAAATAACATTATCTTTAAATTTCATCATACAGTGCGAGCAAAGTGCACATCACTAGTACCGTGTTTGCCAGAGATCTTGCTATATCATTGTACCTTCAAATGAGTTCTAGTTTAAATGGACAATTTTTCTGCGAATTTATGCTACGTCTTAGAGAAAAGAAAATGATGTTTACTCTATGGCCCGACGCGGCGGGGTCGATGTTTAACTATTCCTCTTTGGCGCTGGCTGTATCAATCAATCATTGGAACCCTCGCCTGGCCAAACACTCTGTATTCTATCAACGCCCGACTCATCCGTCTATAAATTCTTATCTACCCTCCCCGGACCCACCCAGAAGCGTGAGCGATGACGTTGCGTGTGTTTCAACCGCAGGGTATTCTTTGAAGCTCCACAAGACCTGGCTATGGTTATGACACCCTTACTATTTTTCCCTTTTGATACATACACGAAGAAAACGGTCCTACTTACTTAGATATTTAGCTAATGATTCCCCACATTAACTTGCAATCTCGTTTTCTCAGTCACTCGCGCTCAGATCTAAAAAAAGCTAATTACCTCGCTTAAGAGCAACGGCACCTAACTATTACCTACATCAGTATTAGTCCTCTCTCCATATAGGAATTTAATTAAATGTAGAGACCGTATCAAAGACGAGTGGGGACAATTTTTCTACAGAAAAGAAATGTACGCTGTAAGAATTACGACCCGACTATAAAATCACCCGACTTAGTTTGAGTTTTACGTTTATGATGTGGGTAAAGGTGCAATGCAAGTTGAATGAAACCCGACCGCTGACAGCAGCAGCAGACGACGTGTCGCTGCGACACGACGACTGGTTTCTATGTATTTCTACGAAGGCGACCCCCGACGACGTGTCGCTAGCTACGAAAGGTGTTTCATAGAAATACATAGAAACCATGTCGTGTCGCAGCGACACGTCTGCTGCTGCTGTCTGCGGTCGGGTTTCCACTTGCACCTTCGGTTTAACGTTAGATATTATGTTTTCAACGTCTATTTATTTTCCTGCATAATTTTTGAACCATTAGGTATTTTTTTAATTATTAAAATTCATAGGTACCAATACATACAAAATCTTTTTTGTTTGTACCTATTGGTAGTGATGTGCATTTTTGGTCAGACTGTATTTTGATGATATCCATATTTACCTATAATTCAATTTCATTCCAAATCTTTAAGTTTATCAATGTTTACCTAGCTGAGAGACGAAACAGTGGTATGTAAAATAATTTTAATTACAATATTTTGAATACTTTTATCAGTTTTATCACAATGAATTGAGATCGCAAGAAACCAAAAGTAATTGCTGGTTTAACTGCCCAGATGAGACTTGTCGTTCGGACGAGTTCACGTGCGGAAACGGCAAGTGCATTCAGCAGCGATGGGTGTGCGACGGAGACGATGACTGTGGCGACGGCAGCGATGAGGTGAAGTGCCCGGCGCCGACCTGCCAGCCCCACACGCACTTTTCCTGCAAGGACGGACATTGCATCTCGGCGAGGTGGCACTGCGATGGAGACATCGATTGCCCTGATGGCAGTGATGAGACGGTGAGTTTGTTGTTTGAAGTTTAATCGAGAATGTTGATAATACGACGATAGATAAAAAAGATATTGTTGTGTTCCTACACAAAATCGTAAAATAGGTATAGGTATTGATTGGTTTTTGTATCAACTTTTTCTCATTTTTATTAAATGTATAGGTAATGTCACAAGGTACATTAAAAAAATGTTATTCATTTTTCTTTTGTGTTAATAGCTATTGCGAAATTCAAGAGATTTTATTCTTTTAAAAAATAGAGACATTACTTTCTCAAAGTTTACCGAACTAAAAGCTTTCGTATTTTATAGTTTGTTAAACAACCAAAGGGAGAAAAGATAGCGTTATTTTACGCTGCATTTTAATAATACGGAACCCTAAAAATGAGCTATTTATGGCATATGATCTCCATTTTTCTTTTTATTTCATAACATGCCATTGTAAAATGTCATGTCCTATGTTTCCCCATTAATTTGGTAAGTACTAAGCTACCCCATAGTTACTAAAGTGTTTCGTTCGTCGAATTGCAGGGTTGCGCGACACCACCTAAAGTGACATCACCGTGCATATCGACGGAGTTCGAGTGCCGGGACCGCATAACCTGCGTGCACAAGGCGTGGGTCTGCGACGGGGACCACGACTGCCCCGACGGCGACGACGAGGCGCCGGAGGTCTGCCGGGGAAACGTCACGTGCAGACTCGACCAGTTCCAGTGCAAGGATCTGAGCTGTATCCCTGGTGCGCTGTACTGCAATGGACAGAAGGATTGCCCTGATGACAGCGATGAGTTAAATTGCGGTGAGTTAGTTCGTTTTACTGGGCATTATCCGCAAGTCGACCTCCAACGTGCCTATTTTGCGTGAAATTGCGGTGAGTATTGTTTGTCGCATTTTAAGCCAGCGACGCCAATCACGTTAGGTGATATAGAATAGTAAAAGTGCCTCAAACGCACGCTGTTAAATGACCCTGAGTTATCGACCAAACTCTGCAATACGTTAGTATGTTTTTATTACAATCGTTTTTCTTTTGATCGACTTCTAAACTAGAATCAGAATGAATCAATAATATTACTAACAGCATTAACTTTCGGTGTATTGATGTGATGTAAGGGCTTATGTCAAATACAGCATGTCTACGGGATCGAGCTTTAAATGCGAATAAATATACCTATTTACCTATCGAATCCGCTCCTTAAGATATTGCTGTGATGTCAGGGCTTTTGTTTTGTCAAATACAGCATGTTTACGGGATCGAGCTTTAAATGCGAATATACCTTTTTACCTGTCGATTCCACTCCTTAAGATAAGATCTTACAGGTATTCTCATTTGCTAGGAAATGTACAATGTGAAAATGTAACTAATTGGAAAATACTCTGGTGACTCTTACAAGATTTAAAAAGGCTACGCGGTATTTTTAATTTAAATACCTTATTCACAAATGCTTCGCTTTAATTCATTAAATCAACAAGCAAAATAACTCCGCTGTAAATGCATTCGGTTGATTTAACGTCGCTCAGTGAATTTGATTAACACATTGTCTGTCTGTACTGAAGAGTTGACCGAGTTTAACATGTTTTGCTTGTTAAAATCAACAACATAAATACCATTAATATTTAACAGTATAGTGTTAATCACTATTAGAGATAATAAGAGTAATAGGACAAAATGTGATCAGAAAGCCGCGCGAGGCACTGAAGATAACCTAGTTTACGTTTTCAGTTGAGATTGTACTAAAAGCGAATAATAACAAAGAAAACAGCGGTTCAAACTTTTGCAAGCACTACCCACTCCGTTTCCATCATTATTTTATACTACATCCGTAGCCAAGCGATGCTGTCCCAGTTCCAGTATTTAATGTCGAATGGAGACTTAATACTTTTTACTTTATGAATGTTTCTGAAACGTAACTTTAGCGTCTTTGAATAATTGATTATATAAGTGAAAATGTTTCTTTTCCAGTGAAACCTAAAACCGTATGTGACAAGAAAACGCAGTTCGACTGCGGAGGAGGAATGTGCATTCCTCTCTCTAAAGTTTGCGACAAAAAGCCAGACTGTCCCAACTTTGAGGACGAGCCCCGCGATCGGTGCGGAGAGAACGAGTGCGCCAAGAATAATGGAGGTTGCACGCAGAAATGCGTCGACACACCTGTTGGGTACTACTGCGACTGCGAGAAGGGATACAGGCTTGTGGATAATAGGACTTGTGAAGGTAAGAGTAATTAACTCTAAAGTAATAAAAATAAGTTTTTTTGTCTTCCACACATTTTTTTAGAACTTTTGGTTAAAAAATTTATACTTTTCTTGACGATATGATGATACGATGTTTGTTCTCGAGTCTTGGATGTTCAATATCTATTTAAGTATGTATTTATCTATATAAGTATGTTTATCCTTTGTCTAGTACCCATAGTACAGGCTTTGCCTAGTTTGGGACTGGATCAATTGGTGTAAATCGTCCCACGATATTTATTTATTTATATTATTTTATGAACGTGGATAACGATACAAATTTCGTGGGGTCATAGGGGTAACGAGCCACTAGGTTAGGAAGCACTGAATGAGACATACGTAGACAGTTCAATTCACGAAGAAGCGCCCCTCTACCATCTACGTTATTGTAAAATAGGGCAGTAGAAATCGACATTAAAATCGCAAAGCATGTAGTCGCGTTTTATGGACCTTGTGATTGAACTATTAGTCTCACAGACTTCTTTCTATAATTTAAAGGAAGCAAATTGAAAGTACTACAACTTTATTTCCAACTAGCTTTTGCCCGCGACTTCGTCCGCGCGGAACTCGTTTATATCGTAACTCCATACAAACTTACAAACAGATAGACAGTTTTACTTTCGCATTTATAATATTAGTATGGATTGTTTGAATCGAAAAGGGCTTCCTTATGGCTGAGTTACATGATTTTATAGATAAGCTTTTTCCAAAATTAATGGGTGGGGCAAGACGGAACCCTCGGTGCGCGAATCAGACTCGCACTTGACCGGTTTTTTTACAAACAGACTCCGCCGCCAACTTGGTGTTTCTGTGGCCTGGCCTCGGCGGTCAATAGTAAACTTTTCATTAGCTGTCAAATTTACTATTGACCGCCGCCGCAGGCCGCGCCAGTGTGTTGCAGGCATTAAGCCTCTCACAGACTGGCGCGGCCTGGCCGCGGCGGTCAATAGTAAACTTGTTATTAGCTGTCAAATTTACTATACTATTGACCGCCACCGCAGGCCGCGCCAGTGTGGTTCAGGCCTTAAGCTTCCCACTTGTCATTAGCTGTCAAATTTACTATTGACCGCCACCGTAGGCTGCTCCAGTGTGGCATACTACAAACGGGCGCAATTTGTCACACCAACTTGCAATAGTGGGAAAGAGACAGCCATTCACTCTTAACCAGTCTAACTATAGCAAATTGCTAGGCCTTTGAACGTGAGCACTTGGCTGTTTGTAGTAATTTGTCCTAGTCAAAACATATGGTTAAAAGGTAAAAAAGTTCCTTCACTCCTGTATATAAATAACTCATCCTTATATAGGAATATTCAAAGCCTTATATAATTTTTAATCTTTAAATAATATCAAACTTTAATATAATATATATTATACTACTCTTTCCAGGTCTTTCGCTTATCTTCTACATTTTCAATCTATCCGTAATTTTAATCCCGTTCCTCATACTTTGGCTGAACGCGCAGAGCGCCATGCTATTAAAAAAAAACAAATAAATTCGTGTTACTCATACTGTTCAAATTTGTTGATACATTTATTGAAATTATGCCTGAATACGAAATTTGCGCATATAAGTTCTCATATTAGAATTTATTTATTTTTTATGCTTGTTCTTTTGGTATACGTTTCGTGAATATCTATCGTGGTCCGGTTATAAATTATTAATAGTTAAAAGACAAAGCAATTCTGCCATTTTGACGTTACTGACAGCTTACAGATGTGGCGGCGATATATATATTAGAAAAAGAAATGAAAAATTTAAAGAGGTCAAATATTTCGGAAAATTAATTAACTGTCGAAGTCGCGTAAAAACTATCCTAAGCGGAAGCCAGAATAATAATGTACCTATAAAAAATGTTTCATGTTTTTCCATTCATGGGAAACTGAGATCATTCGTGACAGAACAATGTATAAAATGATACTGGCTGATTCTTTTTTTTAATTTAGAGATTTATTATAAGTCGAGATAACATTTCTCATATATGACGAACGATTATCGCAACATTGTAAACCGGATGGGAGCAAAACTTAAAATTGACAATTTTCGGGAAAAATTGATTATTTTCGAAATTACTTGGTCCCTATAGGGCTTACAGACTTGTGGTTTAACTCAAATTGTTGCAAGTTTAATAAACTCGAAAAATATCATACATATTGTTTGTCAGAAATGCAGTTTATGACTTTTATGACCAAAAAGAAAAAAAAACACCCAAAATTTCGCAGTTTTTCGCGTACCTATTGCGCCGCTAGCACAAGTTTTTCGAAGTTGCATATTTTTGTCCACACTACCAGAACTGATCAAATACAACATACCAAAAAACCAGAAATACATCATGCTTTGCGATTTTAGCCTGTTTTTGTGTCGATTTCTACTGGCTTAAAAACATAAACTAGTAGGTACTTACGCAATGAGCAGGTGGCGTTCTTGTGGTTTGAACGTTATATGAGAATGCATCAAGTGTTAGCGAATAATCTTCGCGATCAGCTTGTTAGTTATGCCTAAATCTTACTAGATTCGCTTCAACTTCACTTTGGTTGGAACCATTATTACAGAGGAGCTCAGTTGTAACTTTTTGTATCTCCCTCCTGTTCTTTTGAATTTAAACTTCGATCATTATCATTTTTCAAATCTTGACGGACAACGATACGTACGAAAGACATTTTGCACAGAATAACTTGAAAAGTTTGACACAGGGATATAGATAATCTTATCGATAATTGCCCAGTAAACATCGGTATCGGAAAAATGAATTTTTAACACGAGTTACAAGAAAATTACATTTTACGGATAAAATTCAACTTACAAATATTATTCATCTTCCAGTCGTGAGTCATTAGCATTAGCAATAACAACTTCTGATTATGAAACTTTACTTCTGATAATTATTATGAAAACGTGTCACGTGGAACTAAATATGGGAAATATATGGAAATATGTCAATTATGAAGAAGATTCTCGTTAAAGTACCTAATCTTAAATTCTTAGTGATTGATCTTTCGTCTAGACTACTCATGACCGTAGGTACTCTGTTTTTCCGTTTTTACTTGAAAACAAAAAGTGTATGTACTATCTTATACAAGTATTAAAGAAAATTACAAAAATCGACCTAGTCCCAAACTAAGCAAAGCTTGTACTATGGGTACTAGACAAAGATATGCATACTTATGTATATAAAAAATACGTAAATACATAGAAAACATCCATGACTCAGGAACAAATAATCGTGGTCATACTCATTACACAAATAAATGCCCTTATTCGACTCCTCTGGCTGGTAGGCAGGATCACTCAGTACCAACTAGGCTACAGAGGTCGTCAAATCAATTGGAAAATAAATAAATGTATTTCGCGAACCTCTATACATAATGTCTATCTAATAATGTTTATTCAGAATTTTAAATTTGTCTTTAGTTTATTTGAACTTGGTCACAAGTACATAGTCTCTCAAGACTATTTTTATTTTTGATAAAAAACTAACTTACATGTCATGCAAGAGCAGGAGCTCCTGTCGCTATCTATATCTCCATAGGTACTTACAAGGAGATCCTCAACCTTTGAAGTTTAACGGAAAAAATATTTTTCATTTTAATTATGAAACCATAATTATATTTAGGTATCTAATCCTATAAAATTTTCATTTATTCGAGATAACAAGGAATTAATTTTTTCTAGTTAGTATATGCACTGGAAAAAATAAAACCTAAAAACTATGTTAGAATTAGTACTAAAAAACCTATAAATATGATGACGATGATATGATCAAAAATGTAATTACAGACATCGACGAATGCGCGGACCCCGGATCGTGCTCCCAAATGTGCATCAACGAGAAGGGCACCTTCAAGTGCGAATGCCACGCCGGCTACGCCCGGGACCCGCGCGACAGGACCCGCTGCAAGGCCACAGAAGGCCACCCCTCCCTCCTGTTCGCGAGGCGGTTCGACATCCGCAAGATCAGCCTGGACCACCATGAGATGGTCGCCATCGTAAACGATACGAAGTCGGCTACTGCGCTAGATTACGTGTTCAGAACCGGCATGATATTCTGGAGTGATGTTAATGATGAAAAGATTTACAAGTTAGTATTCTAGTTAACGTGAAGCTATATGGAGTTAGCCTGTAAGGTAATTAAGTTACTTCTGAAGGCGACAACAGTATTGCGTCGTCGTCGTTTAAGTAGACCGACGTCCTCTTCAAACTTTACATAATACCTAATCTTGAGGGAACTTACCTGTTCCCACTCATTTTCAAAATTAATAGTAAATAATAAGTTGTTCCGTTTAAAATACCCACGGAACGCTAAAAAATGTTTTCCTAGTATGCAATTACTCAAGTTCAATCCTTTCGTAATTGCCTGAGGCACATGCTGCTAAAATAATAGCTGTATGACGACGCTACGCTAAGTTGTTTATCTATCACAATTTGACCTCCATTTAGAAGGTTTTGACATAAACCCGTTTACGCAGAGATTTCCAATGACGTCAGATAGCACAGGCACGTGACATCAGGGTTAATGTCACGAACTATGCGTAGTACCGAGATAAACCCCGGTTCACTGCCGCAGAGACACAGTACTTGTTTCATGTTTTATGTGTTTTTTTTTGTTGTTGTTTAATATATGTGTGCTGTGTGTTAGTGAATAAATGTATTTGTATTTCTATAAACAAGTGTCATCGACACGTCATTGACTTGATAAACTTTAAGTATGTACTTACCTCCTTCTGCGTCTTTCAGAGCGCCCATTGACGAAGGGAGCCAACGCACTGTTGTCATCGGAGACCAGCTGATAACTTCTGATGGGTTGGCCGTGGACTGGATCTACAACCATCTGTACTGGACGGACACCGGCAAGAACCACATCGAGCTGTCCGACCTGCAGGGCAACATGAGGAAGATATTGATTAGGGACAAGCTAGAAGAACCTAGGGCAATCGCACTTAATCCTCTAGATGGGTAAGTTACAATCGTGAAATTATATCAGCGTGATTTTTGGCCTTGTCGTCACTCTCCGTCACGTGAGACTAGAGCAAAAAAAAAACAAATAAACGTGTCTTCGTATTTAAGAGTAAATTGTCGTAGCACAGTAATCATATACCCTCATAAGTACTGTATGAGTGCCGTACCTAAGGCAGTGTGTGTACATACAGATAGATATTCTGTATACATTCAACTGGGGTCAAACCTTTCAAACCTAAACCAAGGCAGCCATGTTTCGAATGGTATTATCTGGTGAGGATTTGTTCAGTCGATCAACGGTAGAAATTTACTTCAATTTCAATCAAAAATTAAAATCAATCAGTTTTAAATTAAGCGATATCGATATCGATAAATATGACGTGAATTAGATTCACGTCATATTTATCGATATTGATAAAAAGTACGAAGTAGTATTTTTCATACACCTATTTATTTTTAAGTTTTCCACAAAATAATGCAAAACATTTGCATGTGATAAATTCAACCTTCACGAGCGATAATATTTAAACGCAATTTTGCAACATGTTATCGAAGTAAAACATAGATTATGTCACCGCTTGTTGCACAATTGAATGATCGGGTTTCTTATCCGGGATTACAAAATGACTGCAGCGTTCAAAGATTACGTTTACAATAATATAAATATTATTAAATATGCAGACATACCCTAGACAGTTTTTTTTGGTATTATGAATTTTATTATTATCAAAATGACATTGACCTTTTTTATATAATGTAGAGTAATATAATGTAATTATACCTAATATTTTGTACGCCAAATGGCAAACATAGTGGTTCGCTATAATAATTTTACATCTCTGTATCTTTCAGTTATACCTATGTTTTACAAATAAAGCACTTTGAACAGTCATTACACTAATTAGTATCTAGTAAATATAGAATGCACTTAACATATCTGACTGGATTTGGAAATTATAAAAGAAATGTAGGTAACCAATTATGAGCATTTATGACAGACAAGTTATTGTACAACATCTGCCCAGTTATTTTGGCTGTTGATATGTGCAGGCATGAGTCATAGTTGACTCATGAGAGTCATGAGACATGGAACCTAACTCTGAAAATGAAAGGCCTCAGAAAAAATTGCACTAGGTGGCACTGTTTTCGTCGGTACTTGGACCATATGACACTGTCGTCTCAGTAAATTTTATAACTTTGAAACGGATAAAATTATCTACGGAGATGATAGCTGCTACCTGCACCAAGCGTCGAAACTGTTGAAATGTTGAATACGGTTCAGATTAAGATAATTATTAACCCTTTGTCTAATCATCATAACAATGTTGACGTCACAGATGGATGTACTGGACGGATTGGGGACAGGTTCCCAAGATCGAACGAGCCGGGATGGACGGCTCTCACAGGCAAACAATCGTCTCTTACGATGTCAAGTGGCCCAATGGACTTACCTTGGATCTCGTACGGAAACGAGTCTACTGGGTAAGTGCCCGAGTATTTTGTTGATTATTCATATTAGCCTAGGTACGTCCTCTAAAAAAAATCTTATAGGTAACTTTAGTAACGGTGCATTTCCACCAGAAGATGCGTATATTTAAGGTATGTAAACGGTTAACAACATAAAAGGAATCGTTTCAGAAGTGCTAATCTACGAATATAAACGATCCTATTTGATGTACAGTCGAGTTCTCCGATATCTATACAGACAACCTTTCAAAAATATCTGTACTTGTGTCTTATGTCAGTAATAATAAAGCCTATGTACAGATATTTTTGAAAGGTTGTCTGTATATATATTGGAGAACTCGACTGTACAGTAAGGGAAATGTATCCACGTACATTTTTATGCCTAGCTTATTGTCATAGTGAGAAGAGCGAAAAATGTACATGAATACATTTCCCTTACTGTACATTCTGAGTTACACTATTATCTAACATTTTCACCCTTTGGTCACTAAGGGTGGGTTGCACTAACTTACGAATACAGATCGTTCAACGTTATATATGGCACCAGCATTCTCATTCCATAGAAACTTGCCATGCTTTCCATACATTCAGATTTTATCGATCACCGCTTACGATTACCTACAGACGGTTTGGTGTACCCCACCCTAAGAATTGCAAAAATCTTGGCTTAAGTATCGTCGGCATCATGTCTGCGGGTTAAAAATCAAGCATTCAGCCCATTAGAATGAACATGTATTTAAAATTTTCCCCACAGGTGGATGCAAAGATGAGCACAATTTCATCTTGCAACTATGACGGGAGCGCGCGGCGCGTGGTGCTGTACTCGACGGACGTGCTGCGTCACCCGTTCTCCATCACCACCTTCGAGGACTCGGTGTACTGGACCGACTGGGACAAAGCCGCCGTGTACCGCGCGAACAAGTTCAACGGGAAGGATATAGAGGCGATCACTTCTACACACACTGTAAGTTCTTTTACGTCATGGCCGTAAATTAGCAATTACTCCACACTATGCGTGCGGAAAATCCCTGTTCTTGGCTAGAGACGTAAAACTTTATACTCACCACGGGCGGTAATAAAGAAAGCCGCCGATCGCATAGTCATCGCTCTTGCCTTCGGCTCGCGCGTCGAATAACTGCGATCTGAGCTATTCTTTATTTCACCGCCCTAGGTAAGTATTTTATCACATTTGCTCGTAAATGGTGTTATTCCATGCCTGTATACAGAAGGATAATGGCCTAAATTGTTCCCGTGGAAGTTATGGCGAGTTTGTATTCCCTAGGGAGTAATGAGCTTGTGTGTGATCCGATTGGCTTAAGCAAATCTAGTAGCTCTGTGATTGGTTAAAAAAAACTAGTTGGCCAAGCGCCGCAAGAATACTGCTCTGTGATTGGTTGAAATATTGAAGCTGCGCGCTCCACTAGCACTGATCTTGTCAATTTCGTCAATTTTTGATTGGTGCGGTTGTATGAAACTTAGATTTTTCTGTCTTTTGTAGTTATTTATTTCTTCGCAAATGTGATGAAAAACATTGTATATATAACACGGGTCAGCCCTCCGCCTTCAGCGTCGGGCTTCTGATAGATTCGGAATAGTCCACTTACGCCCCGCGTTAAACAATATACTATTTCGTTCTTTAAACTTTTACACCTGTCATTCTATTTCTGCTGACTCGACTCTGACCCGAAGTAATATCAGCAATACATAATGCATGTACCCGAAGGAAAGCGAAAGCGATTTACTGACCATATATCTGTGTCGTAAAATAGCACTTGCATTACTTGCCAATTGCTTCCCCATTTTTAGGGTTCCGTATCCAAAAATGTAAATAAAAAAGGAACTCTTATGGTGCGATTCTGTCCGTCTGTCTTATCTCCGAAGTTTAACAAACGAATTTTTTGAAATTTTTTCAATACCTACATTACCGATTTACATTGTAAAGTTTACAGGGACAATATAACGCTATTTCTATCTAGGTTATTTTTCTTTAAATCATCAAAAATAATTTCATATTTAATTGTGTAATTTAATCACATTTATGTTTTTTTTTTCATTAAATACCTGTAAGATTATTCTGAAAGTACCTTCTTATTATTTGAATATTGGAATCTTTCAGAATTAGTGGGCGGGAAAGACGGGCATATTGTATTGTATAAAAGCTTGTACGAAATCCTCGGTGCGGGAGTCAGACTCGCACTTGGTCGGTTTTTTTTTAAACATTTATCGCTCGTATAGTCTTCCTTTCTCTCACATCACTTTGAGTTGCAAACTCAGATGGCAGCTGATTCCGCAAAAACTTTAAGTAGCATAGTAGACCTCGGCTCCTTCAGAGTGCTGCGAGATAGAACTAAGATGAGCGAGGAGTTATTTTCTAATCATCATACATTTCCAGCTCCAAAACCCGATGGTGATCCACGTGTACCACCCGTACCGGCAGCCGGACGGCGTCAACCACTGCGCGGCCGTCAACGGCCACTGCTCGCACCTGTGCCTGCCCGCGCCCAGGATAGGCCCGCACTCGCCGCGCGTCTCGTGCGCCTGCCCCAACGGGCTGCGGCTGCTGCCCGACGACCAGATGTGCGTCGAGGACAGTGAGTACACTTTCTAATATTTTTATTTAGTAAGCTGAGGATGACAGATAAGAGAGCTACGTGCTGCAGAGTACGCCAAAAGAGGCCTATGCTCAGCAGTGGATGATTACAAACTGAACATTATTCAAGTTCAAAATGTTTAGTTCGGAAAATAGTAATCCATATAAAATGTTAGTACCAATGGAATTTATAAGGTGACAGTCAAAATAATTAGTTAAATTAAAAGCGGCGTGGTGCGGCAACTACAGGCGCGTGCAGCCGCATCCGAGCGGCGGTGAGTCCCAGCGCTGTGCCAGCACGTTCAGAATGCTGTTTGAGCTGTGGCAAAGACGGTTCAGTAGCGACGCGCACCTCTTTCTCATTATGGCATCGAAGCTATCGGTGTGCGCCTCGGCAGTAACGCTGCAGTAACGCGGCAGTCCAAACAGCACTCTAAACGCGTTGTTGTACTGCGCACGCAGAGCATTGTATGCCCGCTGCGTAAAACTGGACCACAGATTACACGTATAGAATGTTTGACAAAATGCTTTGAAAAGCGTAGGTTTACTTCATTACTAAAGCGTGCAAATCTGCGGGCCAGCATGTTACAACGAACACACAATGCCCTACGTTCCCTCTCTATGCCATCGTTATCTGACATACTTTTCGTTACCCAGTAACTTTCGTAGTACTTTTAAGACGGTTTTACCTGCTTTAAATTGAAGTACCTCACTTTTTAAAGTATTGTACTTTAGCCCAAGGGCATCGGCATATGTCTCATATATGTACAACGGCAACGGTATTCGGCACAGGGTACACTAGTATTCTCCCGTAACTTATGCCACCAGCTTGTCATAAGCCACCATGTCAAACGCTTTTGACAGATCCAAAAAAAAGTAAATACCTTGTCTTACGTGTGGTGTAGTACTGTACAATCTGCTTGAGGCATAATACTGCGCTTTCAGTAGGTAAACCTGGCCTGAAGCCAAACTGAGCGTCATGTAGGTTTAGGTGTTTTCCCATTATGTCGTCAAGCAGACCATCCAGCACGTTAACCACAATCGTGGCAAGCGATATGGGCATGTAATTAGACAAGTCAGAAGCGTCCCCCGTTTTATTCTTCACAATAGGAACTACGACAGTATGCATTAAATCCTAAGGCATGTAGCTACGACTAATACATAAATTGAAAAAAAGAGATAACTCTAGGGAGATGGATTCCAGCAAACTTGAGATGCTCGACACTGAGGCCATCGTCCCCTTTCACCATGTTTTTAATCATTAACGCCACTTGTTTAGCCGTGAACCTGATTGTAGGAGTCTCGGGTTGGTCCTCAGTATCGAGCGTCCCTGTTCACTGGGGTAGCGGTGACGTACTGTAAAATAATCTTTATAAAAGCGTTGGCGATGCCGCTCGGCTCGTGTATACCAGCCAGCCAGCCACGCTCACTCGGCGACTCGACTTTATGTTAAACTTATTGGTGTTTCTCCAGAATTTGTTAACCCTTACCTAAGGCAGAGGCGATATAGCATCTACATTTCATTATAAGTTGAACCTTAGCTCCTTTACAATTAGGTTCAAAATAATTTGTGTTTATTGAAAATAAATACAACTTGCTTTAAAAACATCCTTTGCAAGGTATATATTCCATGGCTGCAATTGATCCCTGCGACAGTCATGCCAATTTATGGGGCCTGTTTAAGGGTTAAAGTCTCTATCCGAATGGTTCTTAGCTAAAATGTCCATTTTGATATCTTGTTCGTGTTCTTGGCAGTATTTAAGTTTTGATTTTTGAACACCTTTTTTGATTTGTTCATTATGAGGAAGAGACTCAAGCTCTTATTATCATTCGTAAGTCAAACAGTATCGTTAAGTTGGTATTATAATAAGTTCTACTTAATATGGAATTATAATTGGTTTGTCTTCATCTGTCACTTTGTCATTTACGATTCTCAGAAATAGATAAGACACGTTTTAACTAACTCTGATGTCGGGATAAAAATCTGGAATAGGTACAAACATACGTATCGAATATACCTTTAACTATTGCTCCTAAGTATATACAAGTATGTATTTACACCGTCTTGGAAATGGACGGCTTTATGCCTACTTTCAAATAAATTGGCCAATCATATTGTTGTTGTTGAACATAAACGCATAATAAACGCATTAGAAATAAAATATATTAATGTGCAATATATTAGAATTCAGTTGAATCTTGCCCTAAAAAAATAATTCGAAAATAAAAAGTGCGAGTTCAACTCGCGTGGTGAGGGTTCGGTATATAATCTAAAGTTTTATTATGGCACCTACGTAATTTCAGAAGCAAGTGCAAGAGTAAAAATTGCTATGCTCTAAGCATCAGGCGCTCCATACAAAATACACAAACATATTGAGAATTTTCCCGTTACTTTGAATATTCAAACTTCTTGTAGGTTTTCTTGTAATCTTTAAGCAAGGAATTATTGTCCATATTTTTTTCAGAATTTTAAGCCTAGTAGTTTCGGAGATAAGGGGGAATGGTCCATTTTTGTCTTTTTTCCTAAATTACTTTAAATCTGTTTTTTCTAAAATTATAAAAAAAAATATCTGCGATGCTTACAACAACCCCTTTCATTTAATATGTCACACAATACAGTTTGCGAAACTTTTTTTTTAAATTTTCCATTTTACCCCCCAAAAGTGGCCCCCTTGTTCAGAATTCATTAATTTACTTTACGCGTCCATCTTTGGGCCACCAATTTACATATGTTTACCAAATTTCAACTCAATTGGTCCAGTAGTTTCGGAGCAAATCGGCTGTGACAGACGGACACACAGACGCACGAGTGATCCTATAAGGGTTCAGTTTTTTTTTCCTTTTGAGGTAAGGAATCCTAAAAAACGACTCATATTATAACAAACAATGGTTTAATGCTAACCGTATTGACCCGTGGTAAATATTTGACAGTTTATTTATCGTTCAGCATACTGTTACAGTAACTATCTACCCGCATTCTTAGTTGATTGATATTGATCACGGAATAAAGAATCCATTGGAAGTGGTGAGTGGGCGTTCCCGTGTCGCCAAACATGAGCAAAAATACGCGCACTTCTTGCACAGATTATTGTCAGTCACCTAGCAACCGCACACCGCGTATGACCTGAGTAAATTTTGGTTTATTATAGGAAAATGCCGTATTACGCTGTTAAAAGCTGCTCAAATAACAGCACATTAAAAAACTTGTCTCTTGGGGTATCATCCTACCTATCATCGGTAAGCATTATTTTAGAATACCTTTATAAAAATATTACATTTTCAATTTCTCAGACACAATTTGCGTCTGTAGTCAAGGAAATATCAATTCTTTTTCTCTAATAATGAAGATCGTAATCCTGTGTATTATTTCGCTACTCGGAACGAGAAATGCACGTCAAATGCCCAGAAGGTTCGCTACTCAAATGCTGTGGCTAAGGTCTATAATTGTTATCGTTAAATCGATAACCCAAAATGAAAAAGATTTAATTTTTTTATGTATATAATATCTTAGGTTAGGTCTATTCCCATTGGTAGTCCGCGCTCTTCAATACGCACGGCGAACTACTGAACTGACATTTTATTTCCTGCTACCCCGCACTGCGAACTAATTTTACGGTAAATTCTCACTAGACCGCAGTCGCACAGTGTAGATTGCTGGGAAAATGATTCTAAATAGTATTTGAGATGTGCTTGTATCTAGACACGCGGCAGCGTGTCAAGCCAAGTTCAAGCAAAGGAACTGGCTAGCCAGCGCCGAGTGTAATATTACACGAACCACTTGGTGCCACTTTTGACCCTTCTATAACTCAAAACCTCTTTAACGTAAACACATAAAACTACGTGTCTTTAATTATATCTATAAGGACATCTAGAAGCCCAAATCTCATGATCTCATGAAGCTAGCTCAAATGGTTATAAAGATATGAAGGTCAAAAAGTCGTAAATTTTAGTATTGACTGACATATAGTACCTAAACCTAACCTACTTCCAGATGACCTAGAAGGATGAAATTTGGAATCCAGCTCGGTAATTGTGTGTAAGCGTAGGGTCCCCATACAATTTTTTTTAAATTGTAGCGTTGGAACCGTTAAAAGCAGATATTTGAAATTATCCCAATATATATATTATTATATTTGCATTGTATATAACAGAAATATAAAAATAAAGTTAAGTCAAAAAATAAAAACTTAATACGCGCTAAACAACCGGCCAACGTTGAGAACAGAAGTAAATCTACATAAAAGCGCTCCCGAGCAACACGGAAACGCAAGAAATCTCAATACCTGCCTAGTTTTCTATACAAAAAGTAATGATATCCCACCAAAAACATAAATGTAAAAAAGGAGAGCCAAGTTCAATACAAAAATTATGCTTGGCTGTGGGCTTCGCCGCAAAAAGAATAGAGATCTAAATGAGTGCCAAGTTATGCAAAATCCAAATATGTATTTATAGGAACAAAATAACATTATGAACAAGTATTAAACTCTATTTCTTTACTTTATTGGATACCTATAACAATTGCTCTCATTTAAAAATGTGAGATCTTAAATTAGGTAAGATTTGACTTGGCCAGTTTTTATCAGAATTAAAATATATATATACATGTTGAATAACTTTATAAAATGACTGATGTAATGAAAACTGGTCAAGTCAAATCTAACCTAATTTAAGATCTCACATTTTTAAATAAGAGCAATTGGTATAGGTATCCAAATATCATAGCCAAATAATCTTATTACCATACGAAATCGCAGTCACAGGCGACCTTTTGGTTTCAAATAGTCACATCTCCTTAGTTCATTGATAACACCGCCATCTGGCCTCGAGTAGTCGAATCAAGACTTTTCTAACAACGCATATGGTAACGGGCATAAGGAATATTTACTTGGCATTCTAAATTAGACCGTAAATGGTACTAATGGTGCTACCGTTAACAACTATTTTCCACAGTACGTTTTAACAAATCGAAAGCAAATTGCAATTGTGTGTTCGTGTATTTATTGAAGTATGGTTGTCTGCGTGCGGCGACAGCCGTTCTCTATGAAAATCAATTGAACGCCATTTCCAATGGATTCTTTATTCCGTGATATTTATTTATTCAATGATTTACATAATAGGCTTACAGTAAAACCAAAGCGCCTAAGATAATGTTAGGACTTACAAATAAACAGGTACGCCAGCCACACACAATATACAAACACTAGCACTAACAATATATATTTATTTCTTATAATAAATATATTATTTTGGTGTTCTTATTGAGTTAATGCTCTTTTAATATGTTATTGTTATTTATTTCTCCACTTTAGATTTTATTACCTACGTAGGTCTGATAGGCGTCATAGCTTTTTATGTCATATTAACTGCACGTGTTTAAGCACGGATAATCAATTGCTTTACCATTTAGTTTTTGAAACTTGGGGAAATACAACGTGTGTAGTTTAACCCTGAGGGCCTTGATAATTTAGTAATGATTATTTTTTAAATAATCATTTTACGTAGATTCTGTCAAAACCTACGTACTGTCAAAACATATCGTGCCTACACAATAACACGTCTTTGATGGCCTCTTATTATGAATATAAATTTTGAATATATTTAGTAGGTACATATATACTCGTATCCATAATTTCAATTAAGTACCTATAAATTTATTGTTATAAGTAATCTATAATTGTAGACAGATATTGCGACACTGTGGCCGTAGAGGCCCATATTAACATGGTCTCAACCATCATACCCAAACATAAAATTTTAGTGATTAGTTATAGCCGTACATTTCCAGTAATTAATACAGGGTGGCACGAGTAAATTAAACCACGCGGTATAACCGTATTGTCTTAAATTTAAAATGCGTAAGAGAAATGTAGTATCACCGCAAACAACTAACATAGTTATCTGAGTAATGACTAATGAATGATTGAAAAATTACTGGCGTCAATCAAGTCGTAATATATATTTACTTAGTGGCTCTGTGACTCTATATTTTTCTTCCAAAAACTGAATCGACAAAAAATATTTAAGTATATAATTATTGAACCTACTCACAATATTTCACGAGAATCCGTTGAGAAATGCGACCTGTAGAGGCGAACAGCCGCACAGAACGACATACGAACGAATTTTGGCCCAAGTTGGATCTTAAGTTGCTCTGGTGCAATTTCAATGGAAAAACCAGAGTTTAAGAAAAAATGAAAAACTTAGCCAGCGATCAATCTACGTACACACATTCTTAAACGCACGAGCGGAAGTTCACTGAGAACGACGCATATGAAACTCCGCCCAGCAAGATGAGGCTTTATTCCAACTACTTAAAACCATTACCAGCGCCATATTTGTGTGTCGGTACTCGGTACACAATCATGCGCAGGTGTTTTAAGTAAGTACCTACGTCTGTTTGTTTTCCATGATGCGTGTTATGTTCTATGGAAATCTGATAAAGAACTAAAATCTGTAATTTACTTTACTTTATAAAGCAGTTATTTATTATACATATTTAGTATACATAATCCATATTAAGAATAAGAATAATTTATTGAAAAAAACCTTAATGCTTATTGTACATTGAATAAAGCAAGTCGTTTTTATAAATTGGTACCTATGGAATAAAATAATACAATTTATAAAATATTAATGCATTCTTATATGGCGTATGAAAAACGATTGCTAATTACATTGAATAAAGCAAGTCGTTTTTATAAATTGCTTTGGAATAAAATAAAACAATTTAAAAAAAATAGTGCATTCTTATATGGCGTATGAAAAACTGTGCTATAGGCGCGACGAAAATAAAAGATTACTTACATACGCCGCGTAGTATTCAATTCACTGAGGTCAATAAAAGTATCTGTAGTTATTATCATTAAAAGATGTGTCTTGATTGATGAAACTGAACCAATACACTTATATATTGACTGTAATTGACGTGTAAAAGGAATCCTACCATCGATGACGGCCATATCGTTGTTACCACTTATAGCAATTTAGTAGGTTAGGTACAGCTATCTAAGTTGTTTATTCAGCAGCCTACACGATTTAAACGAAAACTGTTAAGAATTTTACAGTTAATTATCATCAATTAATGATATCGATTACAACTAGGTACTTTTAGGTGAATAACTACAACTTAGAAAAGTTGAAAAAACCCCCCGATTTTTTCATTTCAAAGTTCAATCTCTCAAAAACGGCTGAACCAATTTTGTTGAAACGTAGCTAAGAACCATCTCGATCACGTCAGCTTTCGGACAAAAAAAACCGCATTAAAATCGGTCCAGTCGTTTAGGAGCCACGATGCCACAGACAGACACACAGACACGTCAAACTTATAACACCCCTCGTTTTGCGTCGGGGGTTAAAAACTTAAATAAGGCCCCTCGAACCCGTGCCTGTAATTTAAATGCCTATTGGAACTGGCCACAACTACACGCGAAAGGGGCCAAGCCAAGGCCGAAACTTCGGTTTCGGTTTCGGCAAAAAAACATGTTTCGGTCGGACACTAGTTTAAATCTCATCAAAATCAAAGCATTTTATAATTATTAAACGTAACATGAACATTTTTGCATCTTTTCTTTACGCTTACATTAAAAAGTCAAATTATTGCTCGGTACTTGTACTTACTCACGCGGGTAACTAAGGCACTAAGAGTCAAATATACCTACACATATTTTACTCTTTCCGCTAACTTAGCAGGCATTAAAATTCAATATTGTATATTATATCAATCTATAAATAACTTCCATTATTTTGATTTTACTGTGGCTTTTGAACAAAACAAAACTAAATGTATATGAGTATTTTCTTAAATTAACTTTTTAAACTATGCGTTCCAAATTTGCACGAAGCGATTTTTTTTGAAAAAAAAAACTTCATTTTAAAACTATTTATTTGTATTGTATCTTTATAATTAATATAAGCCTAATTATTTTATACTGCATATTTATAAGTCAACAGTGTATTACATATGTAATTAAGAAAGAATAAGTAGTATTAACTTATTTTATCAAAATAATAATATTGCATTATCATTACAATCATAACATGTTTAAACTTACTTTCCCGGACACTCACCTGAAAAGGTCCGAACTAAAACTTCCATTGTGTTTGATTTCTGTTTGTTTCAATATTAGGTATGCATGCAAAACATGCAAATTAAACGTGTAACTGGAATTCCAGTCTAATACTGAAATACTAAGTACATACTTAATGTTAAACTTGGTAGGTACTTTTAAGAAAAAAAAAACGCACGCATTTATTTCTAATATGGGTATTTTAAGTGCTCTCTACACTTGAAATTTAATTATCATTGTCACTACTAACAATTGATGGGAAAATGTGATATTGCAGTGATAGGTGACAAGCAGATCGTTCACATTTAACCCGTGTTCAACTCGTACGAGACCCACGGGAAGAAAAGGAAGTGGTGCAATTCTAACCCGGCATTACACTAATCACTTGATTAAAATAATATATGGAAATAGTCTCCTATTCCTTACAATTTATTGATTTCTTGCAGTACCTCCCAATCCTCCCAATACTAGGTAGATATGTAATTGTTGGGAAAATTAATAAATCAAATTGCCCTTCTTGACGGTGGTCTATGCGGTTTTCCGACATCACCCGACATCAGACTTAGGAGTTGCGCGTTAACAATGAGTAATTTGAACATTCATTACCAAGTCATTCGGTTTTTCGTAAGTAGATGGTTTGTAGGTAAGTATATAACCTAAACACGAAATTGTAACTTTTAAGTATACCTAGGTACTTGTCATACTCAAACAAAACAAATCGGCATGCATAAAAGCGTAGTACTATGCAGATACTGCATATCAGCGGCAATTACTCCGAAATGCCGATAATATTGCCGAATGTAATCGATGAGTCGAGACAGGTCTTAAAAATATCGCGTCACAATATCATCTGCGTGCCACGTATCGGCGCGTCATTCGATGACGCCACATCGTACGATATTTTTTCGTCGCTGTCTCATGCGTGATGCAGACCTTGCAGTAGGTTTCCACCTAATAAGGATCCACCAACATGATGCCATTCAAGACACAGACTACGCTTGTTTTTTCGAATGACATTAAATAAAATTTTAATTTTAAGTGATTTTGCACAATGCCATCTTTTAAGGAGCATTTGCCAAAGTACCAACACGGAACAAAAATGTCATTTATAGCGGTAATCAAAGTTTACAGAGCCCTATTGACAAGAGTGCAAGAACCGTCTACGACGTCTACGAAGGTGAAGACCATCTTGATTAAATTATACAACGTCGTGTAGCCCATAGTTTAGCAAAACTCGAGTCTTTTTTGAATAATCTAAATCGGGATAATCAATAAGTTGGTTTTAGAGCACTAGCTAAGGCACGCTGCCGCAGTTGCATTTTCCTCACTAACTGCAGTCAATGAACGACGTCCTTGAAAATATCAATAAAGCGGCTTTGCGGAAAAGTTAACTTGAATTGATCACAACCACGAAATAACTGAAGCTTATGAAAATAACAAACCAGAAACTGTTAGCTTAAATAGATAATATCTACTAATCGTGTAAATAATGATTCACTTTAGAATGTTACGGTATGGTCAAATGTTTATTAAGCACGCCTAATTGTTTACTAGCTGAAATCAAAGTGGACAATCACACCTCGGTACATAACCCAGACCATCAAACCAACGCGATTAGTCATAACACAGATAACCGCTTTAGGCTATTTGCTTAATGCAATCAATACTAATTGTTTTCGCAATCTCGAGAAGATTATGTTATCTCTGAGTGTGTGTGGTCAGAGGTCTGGCGAGTAGGTAATTGTCGCGAGTTTATTTATTTACTACCAATAGTAGGTATAAATTACCTTAATAGTTTTTAATCACACTTATTCGTAAAGGGCTTCATAACGCAAAGGCATACAGAGCTACAATAGCCTTTAGTACGCCTAAGGCGTAATGGTTCTTTATTACGCAATGGCGTAATGGTTTTCTATGAGTTTTTGTGCGATCTGATTGGTTTAGGCAAATCTAGTTGGCCGCGCGCCTCAAAAATTCTGCTCTGAGATTGGTTGAAAAAAATCTAGTTGGCCACGAGCCGCAAGAATACTACTGTACTGCTCAGTGATTGGTCGAATTAAATATTGAAGCTGCGCGCTCCACTCGCACTGATCTGGAAGTGAAGTTGTCAATTTCATAAATTTTTGATTGGCGCGGTTATATGAAACATAGATTTTTCTGTCTTTTGTAGTTATTTATTTCCTCGCAAATGTGATGAAAAACATTGTATGCGACACGTACGGCAAGACTGTTACAAATTCGAGTCATCAAATCTTCTAATAGACTCGTTCGTAAATCATGTCTTACCGTACTTGTGGCATATTGTAAGTACTATTTCTGCTGCGCTGATCTTGTGCTACCGCACAAGATGCATCCCCAGCAATAGCAAATATATGAACTTCATGTTCATGGTTCATGCAGCCATTTTTGTATGTCATGGAATAATAATAATTTATTTTGGACATCCATGATCCATAGTGTTAGTTACAAATTCCTTATCACTATGTTAGTTAATCTTTATTTTGGACATTCATATAATGGCATTGTGTGTTGAGGTACCTACTATGAAGCCTCTGCCCTATCTCGGCAAGAAAATTGTTGGAGCTATCTCTCTCGGCACATCTGCCTAAACTCCTATCTCTTATCACTAAACTAAATAATTTCGGTCAGTAAATTCTCTCAATGAATAGATACAAACCTAATATTTATCAAGTCTCATAACAAACTACTATCCAGACTATTGATACTTTCTCAGAACAATTCTAGGCATGCGCATCTACCAGAGCTATGTTTTCAAACAAATCGAACAAGCTAGGCTACGCTAGTGTCACTTGTATGGAACCATAGTTTAGCTTAAACTTAGAAAAAGCAGATTTAGGGTGAATATCCACCACCAGTGGTACAAAGCTGTTTTCAGATATTTGACACCTAGCTGTCAATCAAATATCAAATATAAGTTACGCAACGAATATTTGAAAATACAAGTGCCTAGGTACCTTACCAAGGCAACGTCATTCAAGGCATGATGATCATGTCATGATATAATATGCGTATCTATATCACACATCAGTCTTCACCTGTCGGCTATTACTGCCATTTAAAAGGGCCTCTGTACACCATCAATCTAATTACCTACTGCAGGAAATTGCCCTAGTTAAAAAGGGTCTGATATAATTAAACTACGAATTCACTTACGCCGTTTTAGACTAATGATTAACCATGACGGGAAATTACCCAGTCTATTTTTAACCATGGAAAAAATTCAAAAAGACATGTAGCGTAATTTAATTTCGATCGAGAAGCCACAGACGTTGTTGTAGTTAGTGTGCTATTTATAGCTAGCTACATCTGCCAACACGTTCAATATGTATTTATTTGCATTCTTAAGTATGGTTATACTGACTACAAGTGGGATAAAGGGTATTTGCCTTCCGTTTCCGTATTTTAGTTTAATAGTAAACATATGCGTCCGGTCCCGGGACCTATATTGTGTAGTGATGCAAAAAGTAGCGGATCGCTGCTGAATATTTACTACCTATATATATGTACCATTGTATAATGCCGACGGCAGTGCATTTTAAATCTTTACAGTACACATGGTATTACTTTTCCGCACGAGTGCGGAAACGAGCACTTTCCGTGCATATGTTGAAACTTTAAAGAGCCATATGTACTGTAAAACGTTGTACAATACACGTGCGAATAGGTAATTCGCAACTCATGTCGATTTAAAACACTCCCTTCGGTCGTGTTTTAATTTATCGCCACTCGTTGCGAATTTCCTATTTTCTGCACTTGTATCGTAAATAACTATTACAGTACACATGGTGTTACTTTCCCGCACGAGTGCGGAGATGAGCACTTTCCGTGCATATGTTGAAACTTTAAAGAGCCATATGTACTGTAAAACGTTGTACGATACACGTGCGAATAGGTAATTCGCAACTCGTGTCGATTTAAAATACTCCCTTCGTTCGTGTTTTAATTTATCACCACTCGTTGCGAATTTCCTACTTTCTGCACTTGTATCGTAAATAACTATGCTATAACATGTTCTAATGTCACGGAATATATATTTAGCTGCACAAGTACGATTCTCATTTACCATAAAATTTAAATTTATTGCTAAATGTTTCTTATCAACTACCTATTCATAGTCAAGTCATTGTACACATGAAACACGCGATTTTGCCTTGGGTTTAAAAATATCGCCCGTTCGACACCCTACTATCAAAATTCAAAAAGCGATACGTTGCCCAAGCTCAATGGCTGGGTAGTGAATAAGGTGAGGTGACGTCACGACATCACGCCACCTTTCGTTCAGTCAATTCGCACGCGATCCGGCTCGCCGCTAGCGGCCTTGCTAACGATGTCTCTATTACATCACTGTATCTAACTGTAGTTTGGCAGTCTCGAAACTTGTACGTTTATGTATGCTGAGCGCAAAAGATTTAACTTTTGCCTTCATACAAATTTGTTCCTAGGGGGCGTGGCTGGCAGCGAATGCGTTAAGCATATAATATACTACGTACTTATTTTCCATTTTGAACAGAAATTACTTTAGGGATGAAGGTAGGATTCAGTCGTATTGCAAAGAAACAAGTAGGTAGTGATAATATAAACTCAAGAGCAAAGTTCCGGGTACAGTTTGTACTGAAATTCTATACAAAGTGTACCCGGAACGTTTGCTCTTGAGTGTATATGTACTTATATGAAAGACTAGTGGTAAAACTGTTACTATTCATATAAAAATATTAGTTCTATTGTTAACGGGTTGGCTTAAAGTAATGAGAATGTTTATTTTGTTTTATTTTAATTGAAAATATGAAAGTAATTATAGGTTTTCATGTTATTATTATACGAAAATGAACTGTAACAAGTCTGTCAATTACTAATTACCTACAATATACAAAAAGGTCCTCAGACCTCAATTTTTCGCAACTTGGTTTTCACCCCTCTCATCATACTTTGGACCACATCCAACTTTATTTTTTTAATTGGCTTTGTGGATATACAAAATCACTGCCAAAGTGACCGGTCCTGCGCCACCCGCATCCAGCGGACTCCCGCGACCTTCACCAGGTCATCAGTCCACCTTGTGCCCCCACACCGCGCCTTCCGGTACGTGGTCGCCAACTCGCCACTCGAGAACCTTTCCCCCGCCCACTGCCACTTAAGTTTAGCGATTCGGAGGGCTCTGCTGAGGAGAGTTCTGCTGCGGATTTCTGATACGATCACGCAGAGAAACTCGTAACATAGCCCTCTCCATTGCCCTTTGGGTGACTTTGAGCCTTTTTATGAGGCCCATAGTAGGTAAGCGACCACGTTTCAGTGCCATGTCATCACTGGCAACACACACTGGTCAAAGACGTATTGAGACATTGCGGAATATTGGACGAAAAGATGTGTCGTAGCTTCGCGAACGCTGCCCAGCCGAGTCGGATTCGACGATTGACCTCTTTCTCGAAGTTGGACCTACCTAACTGGACAGTCTGTCCTAGATATACACAGTCGTCTACAACTTCGAGCGTAAAGTGTCCGATTGTAATGGGAGTTGGTACTACATGGGTATTTGACATGATCTTTGGTCTTATCCATGTTCATTCTTAGACCGCTGGATGCGGGTGGCGCAGGACTGGGTCACTTTGGCACTCTTTGGGGGAGGTCCATGTCCAGCACTGGACGTCTTTCGGCTGATATGATGATGATGATGATGATCCATCACTATAAACCAGTCTACTAAGGATTGCCTTATTACGTTTGGGAGGTTAGACTCTTTCAGCACGAAATGTATGTCCCGTTTTCTCAGCCATTCGTGCTTGTTGCATAATGAGAGCTTGCTGGTAGGTATTTATTAAGAAATCGATGCACAATCGGCAATTACTCTCGCTGATAATGGGCATTGATATCTTTTGAAATCCCTCTGGCAGATATTACCACCCAGACTAGAACTCTCTTTTCGAATTTAAGCTTGGATTTAAATTTCACGTTGTCCGAAACCTGTTTTTTTTTATCAACGGTCGTTATTTTCTTACTCAAATGCTTTCTTCGCAATCTCCTGTATTTACTAGGTATTTCTTCAAGTTGCTTGTCGTTGTCGGAATATTTGGGTGCCTTTTGTAGTTTGAAGTATTGAATGTTGTGTTTCTTTAAAATATTCCTGATGCACCCAAGGGATACGTCATATTTGGTGGTTAACTTATTCTGTGACACTCCAACCCTATTTTGTGCAAACTTAGCCACTGTCTTTTGAACTCGAGCATGAACAGCTGGAGGTCTACCAGTTTTTGGTAACGCTTTAGTGCCTACGCCAAGTTCCCATCGGCGGATCAAGTGGTAAATTGTAGACTGAGGCACATTTTCAGTTTTGAAGTGTGCGATCACCTCAGTCAGATTTTGCATGTCGTCCAAGCAGTTGAAAGACACGTTCACGCAAAAATCCTCGCATATATTATTTATTAAACCAGAATAATACTTTGCCAGAAATTAAAGAGATTGACATTTTTGACATAACATTTATAACAAAATATTATAATTTTTACTTTTTTTTCGCCTGCCTGTGTCAATCGAAAACATTCTCATTACTTTAATTAAGCCAACCCGTTAGATGTATTTATGATAAATTAGTATTCAGCCATTTCTAATATAAGTAATAGTATACTCAGTTAAACTGCCTTACAACGCCCGTAACCGGTCGGTTAACCTAGCCAGGCGTAGTGTGAGCTGGATCGCACACGGTTAAATTGACGGAACGTTGGCGAGTTTAGGAGGCGCGGTCGGCGGCAGTACACTTGGCAAGTTGGCATTTTTGCATCAGTCGCCGAGAGCGGTGGTCGCGCGCTCCTCGTTGCACTAAATATATCGCTCTCTACCATCACCAGTTCGATTACCCACAAACTTGTGACCACAACAAACATAAACATAACCTTCAAGCATTTTTTAAGTTTAATTTATAATAAATCTACAGATTCAGTTAAACCAGAAGTGGAGGTGCAAAAATCGTCAGTTTCAAATGAAAATATTGTAGAGGAAAAACCTGTAACCAGTGAGTATTTTAACCGGCCATCCAGTTTCTTTAAACCAGTTCCCTCTTTCGTCTTTACCTTACAGCTCCTTGAAGTGGACAGAATTTGTGGCATTTTATTTTATCAACAGTTAACAACATTTGGTTATATCAACAAATATGTTAATAAAAGTGAATGTGAAATAGTGTTGCAGTTAAATGTGTCTGTGCTATTGGATTTTCTCTTGCATTCATTAATGTTTTCATTCGATTGAATGCCACAATTTCTTTCACGGATTGCGTTCCTGAATGGGTTGTTTCATTTCCATCGCTTCTGATAAGATAAAGTTACATTTAAATTTGGGCGCAGGAACCATCCATCATCACTAACAACCATCGCTATTGACTAACACGGTTAATTGTGAATGTTTAAACGATATCTGTGTGTCTTCAACATAGGATTCCTTGACTGATTTACAGGGCATGCCAAACGCTTAGTTTCCAAGCTGATGAGTAACAGCTTTGAATGTGCCGGGCTAAAGACATCTTTAAACACATATGGTGAATACAAAGAGAGAAGGGCTTGGCCTTCTCTTGAAGTTGTTCCGCGATCTTGCAAAGAGCGAGGACACTACTGAAGTTCCAGAGGAATCAAGCTTGTCGTCTGTCGACGCAGAAGGAGAGCCAATGAAGGTGTATTGGGAGAGTGAGAAAGAACAGTTGGACGAGAAGGATCAGCCTTACCTAGACCTCTTCTTGAAAGACGTCGCCCTGTCGAGAATACCGGACACCACCGAAGAACCCACCAAAGAATTACATTACAATTACGAGGGACTTAGTCTAAGTTTTTTACCAGAGGCTGTGAAAAACTTTAAAGCTTTGGGTAAAGTATAATATTGTTTTCTATTGATATTAAATCGGGGATTTCTCTAGCTGGGAAGACACACAGATTATTTAAACTGGGTGCATGTTGCATATTCACGTGGACTATATAATATTCAAAAACGTATCTAACTAACATGAATGCACGCAAAAAAGTTTATAGATATTTTATTGGCGATACTCAAAATATTTACAACTACAAAGTCGACACAACTAAAGGATGTAACTGGGTAAGGTACAATGCCGTACTTAATTTATCAACAAGTGAAATCATTACCAGCATTAATTCCATTCTATTGTACAGGGGATTTATGTATGTTGCATTATTGACTTCCACAATGCAATGACAATACCTACCTGTCCTTCCTGTCCTCTTTTGTTTTCTTTGAATCCCGGTTTGTAACAAAAATGTCGTGTGCATAAGTTGCCATAAATTTAAACTAGGTTAGTATATTTGAGTAACAGTTGGCACGTTTCATTGACAGTAGCAAAAGGATCTTAAATAGATTAGACTAGTTTAAACCGGTATGAAAAACCCACGCATATGTCTCAAAAAGTGTGTTGTATCGATTTTTTAAAATTAACTATGGCTCGATGCTGTTGCATTTGTATACCTATATTTACTATTCCTATACTTTGATAGACATTTCTGTCCGTAGGTATTTATAATTCGTCATTCAACAGCGTTTGTTTATTTTGGGTCGATATCTGATCAGTTAACATTGAACTCGTAAATGATGACTAAAAATTCCGCAAAACTTCCTTCGCTATGCTTACATAAGCAATTAGAACTACTTCAAGTTCTGCAGGGTAAGCAAAGCGTGCAAATTAAACAAACGCATCCGCTTGTGTCCTAACTTTCGTTCTTTTCATGTTTGTGATTAACGTCTAATCTTATTTGGTGACAGTTAATTCAGACCACAAGCAGGTATATTTAGTTCAAACAAAAAAAATGTTAATAAATATTAAGGTAGCTATTCGGAATTCCATTTCTATTGTATTACATACTCTTCTTTAAACTCAGAACAATTAGCCTTTATAATGAAGAGAGCTTACACGCGAAACTAAACATACCTGCTAAAGCGCTACAAAAAAGGTCACACGCATTCTTTTGATATTTTCTAGTCAAGTTCGTATGATATCTCTGTAATTTTAAATAGAAGAAAAGATTTGAATAACAACTACCGTTGTAATATCGAACTTTGATTTTTATTACTAAACGAAGAAAGTGGTCGAAAACTGTAAATATTCGATGGAGATATCAAGATAATCACACCGTGAGAACATTTTTAGTAACGTTTGTTTTTTACCATTACAGATGTGCCAGAAACACCTAAATCAGACCCAGGAATCTCAAACAACGGACGCGACGCGGGCGTCATCGCCGGAATAGTTGTTGCAGTAATCTCAGGATTCATAATTTTAGCAGCATTGGTGAGTTGTTCTTGCTTTTATTGCAAAAACCTCCATAATCTGACCGCATTGTGACTTGTGACCAACCGAGAAACAATTTTAGTCATGATTTTGGGATAGTACTCAAGAAATTGAATTGGCTCATATTGATTGAAATATGTGGTCGAACGTCGAAGTGGTTGCCCTATTCTTAGAATAAACTTTATTATTTGTTTGTCAAATTGACACTAAGGCCTCTTGCTTAACTTCTAGCAAAGTAAATTACTCAAATAACGTGAATACTAGTTACAACCAGTGTATTGTCTTCGTATATTTCTCACGTTCTGAATAAATGTTGTGTTAATCCTTTCGTTAAAAGTGAAAGTAAACCCAGTTTAGCAGATAACGTAACTATAAAATGTTGATAAGAGATTCACGAACGTGCCGCACAAGCCTCGTAAATAGTGCTGCCATCGAAACTATCCTACTAAAATTATAAATGCGAAAGTTTGGATGTTTAGATGTATCTTTGTTTCTCAATCACGCTAAAACGGCTCAACCGATTTGGATGAAATTTTGCACGAAGATAGTTTATAACCTGGATTAAAATAAAGGATAGTTTTTATCCCGGGTCCACGCAGACGACGTCGCGGGCGGAAGCTAGTAATTAATATATGACATATCAAGCTTATTTTGTTCGTAACTTTTTTCCCATAAGTATACGGACAGCGGCGATCATTTTTACCATGTTGCCAAGGCCGTTGCAGAACTTTTCATAAAAAAAGCTGTAATTAAAGTTAAAGTTTAACCGGTTTAACGACTCAGTACTGTGAAATGTCACAGGCATCTCTCGAAGTAAAGCGAAAGAAATTTCAATCGACCGATGTGCGTTTGTTTTTAAATATGGCATGAGTCGATATCCGATTTGATTAATCTAGCATGACTAAGCGTCAGTTGAGCCAAACAAGAATACCTACAGTTTATTCTAAGTAATCTGACGTAGTAAGCTCAGAATTAATCTTTTAATCAAGGAACTAGTCTTAGGTACCTAGCTCCAAATAAAATGGAACATCAATAGGGCAGGTTCCTGGCCCCGTAGCATGGTTGGCCTTGTCACGCGATAGGTGATAGGATAGAGCGTGCGTCACTGGCTGACACCGTTCGATAGAACGAGACGACGCTCCTATCTTGTCACTTGTCGCGTGATAAGGCCAACCATGCTACGGCTCCTGGTGTTAAAATTGATATCGCAGCTAAATGGATAGTAAACCATCAAATAAATTGCAAAATATAATTAAAATCGTAAAAAGACAATGACCAAAGTTTAGAAAAAGTATGTTTTTTTTTTATATTGTCTATGAGTAAATTTAAAGCTACCAATAGAATCCTTACGCTTTTATAGAAACAAAATTGTAGAATTATGTACCTAAACGCAGTAACAGCAATTTACTTGATTTTCCATACAACGATTAGTACCAATGGCAAACTGTGACGTCATACTTCTATGTCAATTAGTATGGATCGTTTCTGGTGCCGAGCGACTAGTCCGTCTTTGACTATTTTTTTTTGGGTACCTATTAATGTTTTTTACCCGACTGCCAAAGGAGGAGGGTAATGTTTTTCGAGTGTATGTAAGTATGTATGTATGTCTGTTTCTTTGTGGCGCCCTGTAGCCTAAACGGCTTGATGGATTTTGATGTATGAGGTGTCGTTGGATCCCTCTTAATCGTGGGAGTGACATAGACTATAATATCTGCAAAAAAGCAGTTGGGTTTTTTGAAAAATCTTTTAAATCCATATATTAATTGTAGTAGCTCCCGTACAAACATTGTTTCTTTCTAAACACTGGTTTGACACAAGCCTATTGGAGGACTACCCGTTGCTGCCTTCTTAAAATCCATACTAATATTACAAATGCCAAAGTGGGTCCGTCTGTTACCTCTTCATGCTTAAACCGCTGAACCGATTAAGAGGAAATTTGGTGTAGAGATAGTTTGAGTCCCAGGGAAGGACATAGGATATTTTTTATCCCGGAAATCATCTCCTAAGGGGGTGGAAACCCTTGGGGGTGAAAGTTTGTATGGAGCTACGATATAAACAAGTTCCACGCGGACGGAGTCGCGGGCAGAAGCTAGTTATAAATGAACGTTAGCATTCATGATCATGTTACATACATGTTCAAAAGCATGCACAGCATATTTAGGTGTCGTGCGACACCATTACTGTTGTGTTGCTGAGAAATGAGGTCGGCTTGTTGTGGGATTTTGATTGCTTTCCGGAAGCCCTTCGACCATTCGACTTGCGATTGTTCACTTCGTAGTAATGGGATTGCTTGTGGACAACAATGAATAAGTCTGTTCTTGACACTAAGCGTTGAGAATCTAACGGAAAACATTGCAAATTGATAAAAGAAACACCTGGAAAGTGATTTAATTTAATCGCATGGAAAGTTACTTGACATAGCGAGGCTCTTGTTGAAGATAATATCATCGATTGATTTTTAAGATTGCGCTAATGAATCAATCAAATTCTCTATAGAGGCCACCTTGTAAATGTAGATTCTTTTACAAGTCGGTATGTTCATTAGATGAAGTCATCCGATTATGACACATATTAGCAAAATTGGTTTGTCAATGAATTAATTGGACTTGATAGTCTTCGATTACATCAAAACGTACCGCTTCATTAGACACAATTGGTTCAAAGACACGGACGCAGTTAGCCTTCGGCCGGTAAACCATTCGTTTTCAACTCTCGAACTTTCTTGTGCACAGAGGAATATATGTTAATTGACTTGTTTTTCAGATTGCTGTGGTGATGTACCGGCACTACGTGCACCGCAATGTCACGTCTATGAACTTTGACAACCCTGTCTACCGCAAGACCACTGAGGACCAGTTCGCGCTCGAGAAGAATGGCTATGCACCCGGCAGCAAGCTGTACCCCAGCACCGTGGGAGAGGAGGTGAGAGCACTGACTGCTATGGAATGTACGCTTAACATACAGAACAGCCTAAGATAAGTCGCGCAAACACCGCACTGCCCTCTTTGGGAGCCAATTAATATAAGTGGGTGTTTTAGGTCACTGAACCTAATTTAGAAATTAATTTTCAAGATTTTAATGTAAACTAAAATATTAAAAAATATTATTTTTGAAACATCAATTCGATTTGTTAATGTAACAATGATATGATATGACCCCAACTCGACATGGCCAAAGTAATAGTGTTGTAAATAACAAGGTAATGCCTAGTGTTAATAATAGTTAGTCGTAAGGTCTGCCTAAGACGTTTTAAACTCGGTGTACTTAGTCACATTTACTAGGACTTGTTTTAAGGAATTTGTAAAACAAAATATTTTTCGTTTAGACATTAAGGATACGGCAATTGATTGTGCCAACATTTTTACCGCATCAGTATTAAAACATAGTTGCCAAACTATTGGTATTACATTATAGTTAGATAATAATGCTGTAAATAGTCCCTTTGAGAGCCAGTATTCTTTTGATTCTGCCTTTTGCTTCAATTATTACTGATAATATTTTACTGCTAAAAATTTGTTTTACATGCATTAACATTCGAGGGCTATTAAGTATTGGTAAGTTGACTGTAGACACTTCTACGTATGTGTCAACGTCACTAGTTAGATGCTTGGACCTTTATTGTCACATTATCCAAAGAGTGACTAACTTGTGACGTTGACTGTACCCAAAGATTATATAGTGCCACTTTGTTTAATTTGCGTGTAAAGTATTATGTACAATTTGGCTGTTTAGAAAGGCGTACATGATGAAAGAAAAAAAATGTTGATAAACATCAACGAACTAATTTATTTTTCTTTTTGCAGGCTCAAGAACCTCTCAACACGCCGGGCACAAATGAATTTGTATAGTGCTCGGGCTGGCAGTAAATACGTTATAATGTCGTTGAATGTGAAAAGAAAAAGACGGACATGTGATACTTAAAAATAGTGAACCAGTGAATGGGTTGAAGCTGACAGTTTTGTAGAAAACTCTAAAATTGTTAGCGTTAGTGCAGTGAAAAGTGTGAAGCTAATTGGAACAAAGTTCAGTTTGCTGACATGCCACGCACCGTTATGGATCTCAAAATTATGATTTTGTCATTTCATACGACATCGGGTCTGAGGGCCGAGTAACTTAACCGCGCTGCTGAACCTGTGGTGGCTCGTATCACAATATGCAGTAAAAGGGACACGTCTGCTACTACTTTTTATTAGACTGTGAATAGCGTAGAGATTAGAAAATGTTGCTTTATCAGCAGATGCCTGGTGCATAGTAATTATTTATATTAACTATACAATTTTTATATTCAGGTATTAGTTAAGTTTTTAATTACAATGCTTTTGTATAATGAACTCGGGAGATTAGTTGAATGATTTCTTAATCAAGAATAATGAAGCTCAGTTTTATATAGCGAGATGTACTTATATAGTGAATTTACAATAATGTTATACCTAATGGGATATCTATGCATGCATTATAAAGCATAAGTCGCGTGAATTTTATGACAAATGCTGAACTTTTTAAAATACCAAATATGAATCCGCGTCTGTGCAAGGGCGTCCATCACAATAAATGACATCATAAGCCAGTTCTTAACCCTTTAATTCGCAAAGTCACAAAATCGTTAGTTTTCGTTCTGTGTTCGTTTTAGTTCTATGTAAACGAGGTTTGCATTTACATTTGCATTACGTAGAACAAAAATCTTAAAAATAAACGCCAAAGGAGCGTTAAAAATTGTTTATCTTAATGCTTTGCATTGCGAATTAAAGGGATAATGTGATCGAAGATTTCTTAAGACTTTGATTATATGTAGACCCATATTCCAATAAAAAAACTTTTACAAATCAACAATCATGTACTTTACTTTATTATGCTTGCACATTGTAATTTACTAAAAGGTAATGTTGGAGTTGTGATAGGTGGTTGGAGGCTTTCACATGTATGTATGATGTAACTTCACTTCATAAAAGTATCGGGTTAGGTATTTATCAATGTCAATTTGACTATTAGGGATCTCTTGGTTTTGATCTGTGCCTGTATTTCATGTACTGTACATCGCCCAAGGGTACGGGTTCACATTTTCTGTTTAAAATCGTCTGCACATGCGTAGCGAACGCTCGAAAATGATCCTAGAGGTGTGAATCCCTTGGGCGATAGTACCAGCTCTAGTGAATTTTATCTACACGGACAAAATGAATTTTCTTTATACATATTGATCTATTAATAAATTATTCCTATAGTAAATTGATTCCTATTAGCAGCATGTTGGTTGCCTGGTATTTATTTATATCAATTGTTATGCATTAGTACAGTTTAATACTTTAAAATTTTATGTAATGGTTGTGTTTACCATACTAACTTATATAAAATTATGTAAATTACCATCCTTGATGTTATTCATCTCAACTAATGTTATTATATAATTATGTATTTTTATTAGTAATGTTTGCCTAAAATTTGGAACGTGACTTTGTCAAGCAAAATCCTGCCAAATCCTATAAAAATGTAATTATATTATATTGCTAATAGTAATGTAATTCGATTACATTGATACTTGATGCACATTTCATACTGCCTAGCTCAATAAGTGTGGTCACTCAAATTATTGTGTAAATATTGTCGGTAAAATATATGTAAAATGTGTTAATTCATTAATTTTCATTTACGAGTCCCTACCCCTTTTTGAAATTTCCTGGTAAGTATACTAATCTGTGAGCTCCCGGAACAGCATTTGGGTTCGGGTGAAATCGGCTCTTACAGGTTCTTATCGTCATAAGAACGTGTAAGAGCAAGCGAGAGAGAAATATAGACACGAATATCATTCCACGTGCTTGGAGGATTGGGAGTTTATATGGGAGATGTTTCTACATGGACGAAGTTGCCTGCAAAAGCTAGTTAAATAAAAAATAAAATTTGTTGGTTCTAAATCTATATTATTTATTTCGGTCTTTGGATTGGATTTCTTATTCTCCCTTCTAATTCGTACCACTTTCGTAACGAATTAACCGGTTTTGCGGTTAGTGCGCATTAGGTCTAACTTATTGCTAAATTATTCGTACACTAGCCGTTCGTTATCTTTGACAGACTGATCTTGGATTATCACTAATTACATGATACGAATGCTTACTTATTATAAATAAAATCACTGAAGCACAGGAGATACCGATCAATTATTATTATGATTAGATTCGCACGGTCGGTATATTCACATATGAATCACAATACTACTTGCACGTAAATGTAGATAAATGCCTACATAGTTGTGTGACGAATAAGACTATTCATTAAGAAGTATGAGTGTAGCAACGAGAGTTGAAGTCACACCGCGTCTTATCACGTATTGGTAATGCGGTTTAGAAATTAGTGTCGTGTGATATGTGTAATTATATGTAATATAATTAATGTTTCGCCTAAATTCTCTTTGCTATACCCATTTTAGTTTATATGCATTTATATCAGTTATTTTTATATGGATTTCCAATTGCCGTTTTTATTGGGCAAAAATGCAGTCAATCGATTTGATATTAGGGCATATTCATTATTTTTGTCCGCTTAAACGGATAGTAACAAAACCGACAGTCAATGTCAATTGCATACGTTTACTAACAAAACCGACAGGTTATACGTGACTTAAACACCACTTTAGTTAACCTTAATCTGCCTTTTTTACATTACAAGTATCCACTAAGTGTATGAATCAACTATAATTAAAAGTAGGTAGAAGCAATGATAATGAAAATTCCTCAACATAACCAGTCTTTTGATAATCGCCAGATGATTCACGTATCACTTTACGAAACACTTGTAGAGTTAGCCATGTGAAAGAGCCCTTGAAACTTACTTACTTGCAGAATAAATCGTGTGCTAAGCAGAACATTTTAAGTACAGTCAGCATCAGAAGTAGCTATGCAAAATAACACGCTCAAAATTACCTACACAGATCCTTATTCTCTTGACATTAGAGTTTGTGTGTTTTTGAGCACCAGGACTGCTTAGCAACTTCTGCTGCTGACTGTACTAAGGGCGGCTTTCATCAACCACGCTTCACAGGCAGCTGCCACCCAATAGGAAACTATCAAACTTCCTTAACTTAACGGACGTCACTTACGACTTTCGTTTACCGACGGTTCGAAACAACCGGCCCTTAGTTCCCGAAGTTATCCGCGCTACAGACTGTATTGGTAAGTACAAGACCTTATTACTGTATAAAAATCTACACAACAGGCAGATTTGTGTCACGATTGAGATTGAGAATTCGAAACTATCGCTCGACCGCGCGGAGCGTGGCGCCGAGAGTGTACTACTTGCCTTAGCAACACATTTCAACTGTGAAGATTTTTATCTTTCACACTACGCACTACATACTCGTACATGTACTATCAAGCGTTACCATTAGCTACACGACATACTTCATCAGTTACCCGATTTCTTTTGACTGCCGCTTCCACATTAGCACTCTTCTCAGTACAATTATTAGTAACTGACACTTCCTCAGATGTATTTGCACGAGAGTCTTTATAAAGTTCATACTGGCTCGTGATGTGATATCGGTATGTTTCAAATGTGTTTTCAGCAATATGTCGACGTGCGTGGTGGAACATTTGGTCGAAGTGATGGAGGTTGTGGCTGAAAAGGTAAATAATAAATAAATTAGGTCATGGTTTTCTCTAAACACCTATGCTTAGTCAAATCAACAAGCACCGGTATATGATCACGATTCATGTCCGTGTTCGACCCGTCGCACATACAAAGTTGCTTGGAAGTAAGAGACGAACTATTGTCGGACATGGACGCAATCGTAATGGCTGGTCTGCGAGTAACGAAGGAAGAGCAGTTGCTCTTACCTCATTCTGACTGATTAGAATTACCTACTAATTTACTCTCAACTGTGGCTAGAAATGTAACATTAATACTTCTACAATAACTACGTAAAAACAGCGAGTTGTAACGCCGAATAGACTTGGATCAACTAAGGCGAAGTAGAATGAGATACTTAAGTAGCTTTTCTCAAACATGCAATGAAATGTCGTCCTTGCGTGCGTTATAACAGGCTTCAAAGTATCACGTTTCGGGCGGAACAATTCGAGAGAACTGTAAAGGAATTTCATACAAAATTGAAGGCCTAGGCCGGGAAGTATTTTTTTTTAATTTTAATGTTAACATGGCGTCTGTGTTCATCAACAGGCTAAACAGCTGAATTCTATTTTTTTTTTCTAGTGGCTGAATTGTTATCGGACCAAAAATATCCGCGTTAATGCCTATTACACACGAACCTTTATTAAGAATACAAATCTGTATGATTCAGTGTGTTTGATGAATAAATTAAAAATATTATCTATACGTAAGTCACCAGAGGCCATAGACAATATTTAAAATCCTCTGCATTTATTTTATTCATTATAGAAATTAAGATTCTTATTATCAGGTCATGTATAATGGCCCTAATAGGGTCTATTCGAACGCTACACACGCGAAATACGGACGACTTTCGTAAAAAAAACATTAAGTATGGAGGAATTGGAGGGAAAATTAATGTACTATTTTGTGTTGTGCTGGTGCATTGTTTTATTTCATTGCATATGTTTGAGAAAAGTACTATACTGATTCGCCGTTAAAAGGGCTTACAGGCTTCGTATCACTATCGTGACGTTTAGAGAACATATCATCAAATCAGAAATTATCATATTTTTTTTTTTGCACCTTTTACAAGTCTCTGTTTAGCCCAATGGTTAGCTGGTAGAGAATGCCATGTGGTATTAAGCTCGCCATTTGTACATTTCTGTATTGTGTGCAATAAGTTTAAATAAATAAACATATACACTCTACACAAAAGATAGACAAAACTTGCGGAAATATCTACGTTTATAGTATTATTTCAGTGAAACTATTATTTTCACATCAAGTTTTTTTCTTTGACATGAGCAGAGTTTAGGTACTTTTTGTACTCTTACGTTTTTGGAGCTGGAAGAGTAGTGACTAGCGACATCTGACTAATATTGTTACAAACACTGGGTAACGTATGTTGCTAAGTATTATCTAGCTCAGTTAAAACCGCACCACAAAACTAGATGGCGCTGATTTTAATATTACTAAAGCGCCTTCCTAAACATTTTGTCACAGAAGTCGCGTGTTTTCTAGTCAATCTAGGAGCGCCACCGTAGTTAAATTACAACTCCTGACCCGGCGACTACAAGGAATAGGTACTGTATCAAAGTGGTAATCATCAGCATCATCATATCAGCCGAAAGACGTCAACTGCTGGACATAGGCCTCCGCCAAAGAGTGCCAAAGAGACCCGTTCTGCGCCACCCGCATCCTGCGTCCAAAGTTAAAACGGCCGATTTTTCTTTTGAGTTCATAAATCGACGAATCCAGCAACATAAAAACCAGTTTGATGTATGTGGCCTCTTTTTTAAAATATCTATCGTTAAATTTAAATAATCACAATTATTTACCAGTGGAGCTAGTGAGCACGTTAACGCCCTCTTAATATAAAGCTTGTAATTAACTCACATGCTGAGCAATACTGACGCCAGCATCTCCCGTGTATTTCGAAGATGTTGTATATATGCACGAGTATATTTCTTACAGGCCAAACACTCGCAACCTGCTAGTAGAGGATTTAAATCTTCTTTATATCTGTAGACGAAAAACATTAGTTAAATATGAACCTGATAAGTTAGTAACTAACTAAATATATGTATGCAATATATACTGAGCAATTGACTGTATTTTCGTTCAAAACTAATATAAATATCATGCCTTATACTTATGTAAATGTTTGGTAGCTGATTATGAGTCCTGGCTGATACAGCAAAATGACAAAGTGGGACTCGAATTCTGTGGTTTTTGTAAACCTTTTTTTATTGAATAGAGTGCGGATATAGTTCATCCTATGACAGTTTGTTTTATGTTTAACAGGATACAATAACCAGAGAAAAATTTTTATTGACCCACAAACCAATTTCATACTTACGATTTTATAACACAATAAAAACAAGCAATATGTACTTACTTGCTATCATTTAGATCTAGTATACATAATTCGTCATGACTATGGTCAACATCTAAGTTCAATGTCAAAGCAAACCCTTCATTGGTCAGCTTGACTGGGTAAGATCCATCAAAAACATCATAGCCATGGCCAATTGCGGCCATTATTGCAGCCGGGTTCCAGAACCCTTCCAGAATACGGACCATTTCGCTGGGTAGCGTTTCCTGAAAATATTACATCATTGTTTTTAAATATTACTATTGATACAAGCAATATTTCACAATACCATATAGTGCAAATATTTAAAGCTAACCAAACAAAACAACTTAAGCTATAACTTATTTAATACATGACATATAATTGATCGTTTGTATGTGCTAAAATTGTGCGCATATCTACTGTCTATCACGCATGAACACAATCGCCAAGCAGAAATTTAATTTTCACACCTGCTATTTGAGTCATTGTCAGATTCGTGTCTCTTCTGTGGACATTGCGAAAGTTAAGGGCTATAAAGCCTAATTTTTGGTTGAACTCTGAATCCGCATAAACGGCGTTGCCTCTTCTATAATTCTATGCGATAAAAACATATTTTATATAACCATAAGCCCTTAACTATTGACCACAGAAAAGACGATTTTTTGGACTGACTATGACCCATTTAGAAGGGTCATTGTTGCCCTCAAAACTATCAAGTTTACTTATAGAATGTGTAAAACATCATGTGCCAGGAGCAGATCAAATATCTTGAGTTCAGCAAAATCCTGGAATTCTTCGAGTTTGCAGGACTTGACCAAGAATAAAATTGTAGTAAGTGGCCACCACAATTATCAGCAATAGGTCAGCAGTGATACAAGGGCTCTCACAGCCCGGAAGTCACTACCAGAACAATAATAATATAGAAGATGTGAAAAGCAGTGTGTCACTCGGTAGCAGGAACGTATTCGTATTCGTATTCGCTTCACTCAAATTCAATTTACCACCCCTGCCGTAAATATATATATATTTTTGCTCCCTTGAGACATAATTTACTATTGCATCCCTCTTAGAAGTCGCTATATTGATTAGAAAGAGGAGAGTTTTCTCAGATCATATGGGAGCTGTGAGATCGGTTGTCCCAGAGCCTGGCTGGCAAATGTAAGTTGAACCAACTAGATTCTATTATTCAACAACACTTAATCATCATACATATACATACACATTTTGACCAACAGTGTTGCCCTGTTACTGAATCTAGTAAATTCAACTTGCTTGAAACTATCAGAAACAGGTTCCAAATCATAATTGAAATCTAAATATGACCCAAATGAAATACTTACACCAACTTTCTTAAAAGTAGATATCACATTGTCATCAGGCATATTAGTATAATTTTCATTGCCATCCATAATGCCCTGCAGTGCTACTCCAGTCAAACTTTCTTTGTGCTTGAGGATATGTTGAATGCTTTCATTGCATTTCTTTGGCTGTCCAGCAGCCACTACTACACCTATAAAGATAGAATGGTTTTTGTAAGGCCTTCTATAAAAGGGGTTTTTAAGGACATGACAGTAGGTACTTAATACTTATGTTGTTTTTGTTGTAATCCCAAGGCTTTATTAACCTATACTGTTATTCTAAGCCAACAGCATGGATGAGAGAAAAATCGAGATAGCTCGCGTGCCGTCTTGTGGTAGCCATGCTGATCTAGTATATTTTTCTCCAAACTGCTTATTGAGAAACAGCACTTTTTTAAATAATCCATAGATATTATATCTATTTTATAGTATTTTATCTATGGATTATTTAAAATGGTGCTGTTTCTTAATAAGCAGTTGGTAGAACAATATACTAGATCAGGTATGCCCAGATTTTATTGTATACAGTATTTACTTTTAGTATAAATCTTAGGCATTTTGTACTTAACAAATATTATGATTATAAAATAAAATACCTATTAAAGAACCATCTTGCAGTTGTTTAGAAGAGTTATATCTCTGCACACATACATCAAGCATGGCATTACTTCTATTGACAGCCTTTAGGGCGCGCTTGAATCCCTCAGAGAGTGATGTGCGGCCATCTGCAACTGCCAAAATTATATCTGGTTTGAACAGCTCCATAATGTCCATATATCTGAAAATTATTATTATATTGATATTAAGACTCAGGTAATCTTGTGAATAGCATCCACTTTTACGGTATAAGGTGCTATTAGAAGTTTATAAGGTATTATACGGCTCAGCCTGAGGCAGCCTCACCCAATGCAGCGGGCTGCACACTCTCTGTGAGCCACCACACTCCCAGATAACCCATTTGCTCATATTTATGCTATACATTTGGCAGGTATTCAATTTAGTTAAAAATCTCACTCACCTTTCAGCGGAAATCATTTTCTTGCCATTTTTAGTCCATAGTGGCAACTTTTCTAGCTCAAAGTGTCCTGCTGGTGCAGCATTATTCAAATCTTGTAATGTTATGCAAGTTACATGGTTAGAAACACCAGAAAACGTAGCTATTCCCTCGCCTTGGGCCTTAACTCCGGCTTCCAAATGACTGGTACTGGATAAAGGAACCCACAAAAGCTGGGGATAAGAAAATACTCGAGCTAGGACTTCTGCAGTAAGGTGAACCACACTGCCTCCCTGAAAAGAAGGAATAAAACAGATTTTGATCGTTCTTTGAACGGAGGAGATAAGCACTCTTTGACATTAGTCGTGTTACAATTATTCTTCAAAATTGAGAAATCCTACGTTTGATTATTACCTGAGTAAGGAGTGCAGATGTAGGAGTTTCTATTGTCGTGTTAGGTGACTTGGTAAAACCTGTCAGAGTACCAATTCTTTCACCTCCGCAGCCGGATTGCTTGATTGCAAAACGCATTGTGATTAAGTATACCGACCAGTAAAAGACGGGACTCAAAACAATTTTACAAAACACAGGCAACGTGTTATTGACAATTTTGACAACTGAAACGGGGACCGGGGACGGTGCCAGTTAATGTACGGCCATGATAATGCACGGCCAAAATAATGTACAGCCCAATAATCCGCGTAATGGATGTACATGGATTATCTAGCCGTGCATTATTTGGCTGTGCATTATCACTCTGAGCAAACTTGGTCCGGGGCAATATAATAATTGGATGGACCTATGACTATACTCAGCACCACTATCACAAGAAGGCGCGCGAGCTCTCTCGATTTTTCTCGCACTATACGTCTCTCTCCTATCAGAAAACTTAGAAAGAGAGGTATAGTGCGAGAAAAATTGAGAGAGCTCGCGCGCCGTCTTGTGATAGCCGTGCTGGACAAGCTATAGGTGATGCCACAATGAGGGACGGACAGGCTTTTCTACGCACGCAGCTAAATTAAGAACTGAGGGCCTACCGCAAAACGGAATTCGTTTTCGTTCGTGTATCTCAGTCTCTGTTGCACTTGCTATTTTGAGCGACAGAGACGGAGATACACGAACGAAAACGAATTCCGTTTCGCGGTAGGCAATAATGAGGAGCCATTTTTTTCCGCCCTGAAAATGCACGACCAAATAATCCGCGTCCAAAATAGTGAACGCGGATTTCGTACGTGTAGCAGCAGCTTCATCGGTGTACACTTAGGGATGTCCAAAGAAGTTTGTTTAGTTATCGATATATTTTAAGCTAAGCTGAGTACACATAAGACATATGTTTGTAAGTGTCATACTGAGTGGATACTGAGATTTATCGTAAATTTTTACCCCAAAAGAAAAATATGGGTGTTTTCTCTTCAATTGACTCATGTCCAAAACAGCTTGAGCCTTGATTTTTTTTTAAGTGCGAGTTGGATTCGCGCTTTGAGGGTTCCGTACAAACCGCGAAATTATTAAAAATATTTTTATTATATGATGTAACTAAAAATTTACGTTTTTCGCAATTTTTTATTTATCTGTGCTATACAACGTTGCTTGTACCAAATTTCAAGATTCTGAGTTCACGGGAAGTACCCTGTAGGTTCAGATTCCCTTGCGAGTTTCGAAAATTTGCAGAAATTTGTGACATAAATTCGTCAGCCCTTCGTTTCACTGGCGCAGAGCTATAGCCACGAACTTCGAAGTTCGGGTATCTCCATCTCTATCGCACTTACATTACTCGAGTGACAGGAATGCAGATATACGAAATTCGAGTTTCGAAGTTCGTGGTAGCGCCGCAGGTGCACTCGACCTACGCTTCGCTGAGGAGGTCGCCGAATCCCCCGCTTTGCTTCGGTCTCATACGCCCACTCAACTCAGGACCTCCTTCGCGAGCTCCTGGCTCCGCCGACTTTTACATACACTCTAGCGGTAGGACAGACAAAACCACGTGGAACTGGGGTGCTCTGATTCGGATTTTAGTAGTTTTTAGGATTCCGATACCTCAAAAGGAAAAAACGGAACCCTTATAGGATCACTCGGTTGTCTGTCTGTCCGTCTGTCACAGCCGATTTGCTCCGAAACTACTGGACCGATTGAGTTGAAATTTGGTACACATATGTAAATTGGTGACCCAAAGATGGACGCGTAAAGTAAATTAATGAATTCTGAACAAGGGGGCCACTTTTGGGGGGTAAACTGGAAAATAAAAAAAAAGCTTCGCAAACTGTATTGTGTGACATATCAAATGAAAGGGGTTGTTGTAAGCATGTCAGATATTTTTTTATAATTTTAGCAAACACAGATTTGAAGTGATTTAGGAAAAAAGACGAAAATTTACCATTACTCCCCCTTATCTCCGAAACTACTAGGATTAAAATTCTGAAAAAAATATGGAAAATAGTTCCTTGCCTAAAGATTACAGGAAAACGTATTAGAAGTTTGAGTATTCAAAAACAATTATGAAATTTATATTATATACGGAACCCTCACCACGCGACTTGAACTCGCACTTGTCCGGTTTTTTTATGTGTTCACTTTTCATTACTAATGAATTTGCATTTTACTATCAAAGTCAAAAGTCAAAAAGTCAAAGTGATTTATTCTTCAATTTAGGCATATTACATGCACCTATGAATGTCGATAAACTACCACCGGTTCGGAAAGTAAACCTCTGCCTCGAGAAGAACCGGCGTAAAAAACTCGGCGAGGTGTAATTTTTTCAAAACAGTATACAATAATATCATATCAGTATCAGAGTATTATAAAATTTTAAAATTGCATTGCTACAGTAGAGAAAGCCACTGAACAACTCTGTTGCTCAGTGGACGTGGCGCAAGCAACATCTCCTGCCTGCATCTCCTGATGATGCCTCGTAGAGAGGCGAAACACGTGTCGAGGTTTTTTCATTATTGGTGGTGGTTTGCTGTAATTATTTGCATGTTTATACGCAATTAGTTACATTTGATCTCCGCTGATCGACCTGCACGTTTTTAGCGGAATAGCAAAGGAATATTGTTCTCGTAATATATCATGAATTTCCGCAAAGTAACGCCTGATTCAATAAATTATTTAGTCAGTAAGTTCGGTAATGTGTTTTGGAATTTTATTGAGATTTCATGACAGTTAAAATTTCACCTTTTATTTACATATTTACTTGCGTGATGCATTGTAAAATGTTTTATGATACACGTGCGGAAAGGTAATTCCTAACCTAACTCGTGTCGATCAAAAACACTCCCTGACGGTCGTGTTTTTGGTCATCGTCACTCGTTGGGAATTACCTACTTTCCGAACTTGTATCATAATAGTACATTTCGATGCTAGTGCGGAAAGTATGTCATTACGTCACGTGTACTGAGATATGCCACGAGCCGCAGGCGAGTGCCAAGACTCGGGACGAGTGATGAATGACATTTTCACACGTGTATCGAACGAGGTTTTTTAATTCAGATGCGAATTAATTAAAAAAACAACAAGTAGTTAAGGAATTCGAAACTTTTATATTATTAATTCTGTAACATCATTGTAATACAGTTGAAAAATAATGAAGTTTAATACACTTTACATACAGTTTAATACAGTTAGTTATATTTTATTTATTTTTTATTGACATGATAATTAATGGTACAATTTGTACTAGGAAAAGTGAAAAGTACTAGTTTGCGAAAACCAACTTTCCGCACGCTAAACAGCTACGAAAGGCACTGGTCCCACCGCCGGCGGTTGAGATATGAACTATCGACTTTTTTCTAGCCCAAGAAACGAACAAAATATAATCACTTCCGTGTAAATAAAAGAGAGATATATATATTTATAGTTCATCGCTCGCTGTTAACACCGCGATCAACTATATGAACTATATCTCGCTCTTTTATTTACACGCGAGCGATTATCTTTTGTTTGTTTCTTGGGCGAGAAAATCGCCGATATCTCATCGCTCGTCGCCGGCGGTGGGACCAGTGCCTTAAGTAGCACTTTTTGAGCAACTGTAAATATTTTTGCAGCATAAAGCCGTATCTTTTTTTTTTACATTAACTTAGAATCCGTGTGTAGTAGTGAAACTGAAAACGTCCCTACGCTCAGTGCTTCGTGCTAGCTAAATAATAGAATTTGTCCTTAAGCTACTTACACTAACAAATTCAGAATAAGAGATTCTTTCTTTATGCTTAGCTAGGTATCTAAGTACTCTCTAGTCAAATCTAGTGATTCCTACCTACCGAGCAGTTCGAGTTATTTATCCTATTTCTTACTAAAACGGATTGCGGAATGTTTTTTTAAAGCCGTGATGTTAAATTGCCATAATCAAATATAATTAAAAATACAAAGAGTAACGTAAGCTTCCCCATTACTTACCTACCCTTGATGAATGCTTTATTCATTCGTTGTGTGTAATACTTATAGGGTACCTAGTTGGCAAGTCAATAAAGACTTTATTAATTGAAGTGCTTTACCTATTTATCTTTAGCTGAAATGAACAGTATATATGAAACATTAATTTAATTTGGCCCCTGTAGGTAAGTCTGCGCTGAGTGGGTACATAAACCGAGTAATACTCAATGCGGCATGCAATTCGTTGTTTTATATTCCATTCCTCTAGGCATTTTCATAATTTATTAATTTTCATAGCAATTTTGGCTCGCTGCATTTAAGAAAGGGGGTAAACTTTTATGCCTTTAAGGACGATTTGCAATTCAGGAGGGGAATTTGAATACCTAAGTAATATTTAAAAATTTAAGCGTGTAAGAACGTTGTTGTTTTATTTCATTGGTCAAGCAAATAGCCTACTATATTTTTTAAATACACTAATTTTTGTATGCCACACAAAAATTAGTGTCTGACCGAGATATGTTTTTTCTGTCGAAACCGAAACCGAAAGTTCGGCTTTGGCTCTAGTTTCGGCCGAAACCGAAACTTTTGTAGACTTGTTAAAATTTAAAATCTTTGAAAATATGACATACAACCGCTTTTATACACATATTAACAATGTAACATATTAAAATTAAACAAGGTTTACTACAAGACAAAATTTAATAACAGGTCGCACCCTTAGAATAAAACCGACCGAACTCAAAAAATCGACAAAATGAGTTAGCAACACATCTCTTTATGCAGTATGTAATTTTGAGTCGATACGTGTTGCTCGTTTTGTCGATTTTTTTGTCGATTTTTTTGAGTTCGGTCGGTTTCATTCTTAGGGTGCGAGGTGTTTATTTTTTTTAAAGATCAACTCTAAGAAACTAAATAGGCACATTTGTCTTCCCAGCACGAAGAGCAGCAAACTTCACAGCAGTATTCCTTACGATAAATGAGTAAACATGTGTTTCAGGTTTTTTGAGAATTCAACCCGTAAAAGGGAGGAATGTGGTGACAAAGTCACTAGGTACATGGGTATCATATCTATGGTTTATCGGGTCGGTCGCTGATTATGAAAACAACAACGATTTTAAAATTCAACGTGGCGTACGTGAAATACCATCTCCCCTGTTGGGGTGCGTTAGGGTTGAAATGTCTAAATATCAATATGGGTGTCGTTTTGATGGTTTTTTGGGACTTAATTACGAAAATGGCATCGATTTTGAAATGTAATATTGTGGACATGAAAATTCATGAAATTAGGTATTTGTGCCAAATTGCAATTTAATTGTAACATACCTACGGGTCAAACTGTGATCCTCTTTTTGTGTAGACGAAAATTACTTTTAGTACGTGGGCGAAGCCCCGCGGCTAGTTATTCATATTGAAGAATATCATTAAAGTATTATTATTATGTCGCATAAGTACATCAAATTCAAATTTTGGAGAGTTGTTTTGATTATATTCTTCTTATATATAGTGGAATAAAGTTAAAGAGTTTTCTTTCAAATAGCTTTACTTCCTTCTGTGTGATCAGTTGCATTGTGTGAATTGAAGAAAAGTAATTATTGTTCAAGTATCATTAATTATTATTTTATCGCGTTATACACGGTGTGGCAACACGCTGTTTTTATTAAGGCCCCTCTTCGGAGTCGCGCCGCGCGAAGTTTAGGTTTTTAGCGCTACTCTCACAACGATCGAGGCTCGCGCACCGCACACGCACACATGTACGTATGCACAGTGGGTCGGACGGACTTTGACTCGCCAACAAAATTGTAACTTTGGATTTTGTTACCAAATATAAACATTGTGAGTGTAATGTAATTGTTATGTCATCTTAATGACAATATACCTACTAACTGCTGTGTACACGACTTTGTTTACGTCGACACGTTTTTCCGTAAGAATAGGTGGGAATATTTTCCCGCGGTTAAATGTGGTACATTTTGTTGCACATTTGATATAACTCAAACACAATATCCACAGGGAGCTCTTTCAAAATAAATAATAATAATAAATAATCCATACTAATATTTTACCCTTTTTAGGGTTCCGTACCCAAAGGGTGAAAACGGTATTACTAAGACTTCGCTGTCCGTCCGTCCGTCCGTCCGTCTGTCTGTCACCAGGCTGTATCTCAAGAACCGTGATAGTTAGAGAGTTGAAATTTTCACAGATTATGTATTTCTGTTGCCGCTATAACAACAAATACTACAAAACCGGCCAAGTGCGAGTCGGACTGGGGACTATACAACAGACATGATTTTTTGCCATTTTTATAGATAATGGTACGGAACCCTTCGTGCGCGAGTCCGACTCGCACTTGGCCGGTTTTTTACTTAACTGTTTAGTGTCTTTGTGCGCTCATTACATTTTTTTTTTAAATAATGGTGTTTATCTCATGTAAGTGAATTGTACAATTCTTTATGAGATTAAATAGTCTTAAACCTTAAACCTTTATATTATAAATGGGAAAGTGTATGTGTATTTTTGTTTGTTTGTTTGTCCGTCTTTCACGGCAAAACGGGGCGATGAATTGACGTGATTTTTTAAGTGGAGATAGTTGAAGAGATGGAGAGTGTCATAGGCTACTTTTTGTCTCTTTCTAACCCCCCACTTCCCTCAAATGGGGGGTGGAAGTTTGTATGGAGCATTCCGCAATTTTCAAGGTAGAAAGCTAAAAATTGGTATGCGGAAACAAAACAAGTAAAACTATTACATTCGAAACTTCACAGAAGTATTCCTAGCAATCAATGAGTAAATACGTGTTTCAGGTTTTTTGGGAATTCAACCCCTAAAAGGGGGAAATGTGACAATGTCTGAAAATCAACATGGGTATTGTTTCTATGGTTTATCGGGTTGCTGGCAGGGATCGGATACCGGTATTTTCACCATACAGAAATACCGGTTTTATTTCGTTATATTTTGTTCTTTGGTTTATAATATCATTTTTGATCAGGCTGTCTAATAATACGAAAATGTTACCTAAAACATGATAGAGTTCTACATTAAGAGCCTAAAATAATTCAAAATATTTGACTACTTCGGGGACTTTTGAAAAAACCGGTTCCGATCCCTGGTTGCTGGTCGCTGATTACGAAAACAACAACAACGATTTTAAAATCCAACGTAGTCGTCATCGAATGTAACGTATAGAACTCGTCAAAACAAAAAAAATGAGACCAAACTCGAGGGGTATACAAGTAGCCATTGAGGAGTTCCACTATCCACCTCCTGACTCCATCATCAGACCATCGTCACCGAGTGTAATGAATAGAACTCGTCAAAACAAAAAAAATGAGACCAAACTCGAGGGGTATACAAGTAGCCATTGAGGAGTTCCACTATCCACCTCCTGACTCCATCATCAGACCATCGTCACCGAGTGTAATGAATAGAACTCGTCAAAACAAAAAAAATGAGACCAAACTCGAGGGGTATACAAGTAGCCATTGAGGAGTTCCACTATCCACCTCCTGACTCCATCATCAGACCATCGTCACCGAGTGTAATGAATAGAACTCGTCAAAACAAAAAAAATGAGACCAAACTCGAGGGGTATACAAGTAGCCATTGAGGAGTTCCACTATCCACCTCCTGACTCCATCACTCTGTCTGTATCTATATCTAGTATATCTACACATTAAAGCGATTATTGTTATTTTTTTATGCTTAATATTAGCGGTAAATAGGAATGGCAAGTGATGTAAACAAGTATTTCATCTTATAACTATTTAATTTTAAGAACTATACCTACTAACTACTTTCTACTTACCTAACTATTACCACTGTGCAATGGTTTTGTGCATGTACACGGTTCGATCGCGATCGGTGAATGCGGCGCAAAGCGGCGTGCTCTCACTTCGAAGGCGCGTGGCCGAATGAACCAAGACTGATTGCCGCGAGCGGTCGCACTCGTAGTGCGCCGCTCCATAGTAAATTGTATGAAGATTTTGAGCGTAAAAATTGGGCAACTTTGTGATTCTTTTACACAAAATAAGAATATATTTATTAAGAAATGAAGATTTCATGGCATTGTTTATAGTTTTAACTTTATTATTTCATAAAATTCATTTAATAATTATTGATACTTCCGACTCAGTTTAGTCAATACGGGAGTGCGATTTACACGTTTTTAGTGATTTTCTGATTTTTTTTTACACTGAACTATAAGCATTATCTTAAATTCGAATGTTTCAACGTATAGTAACGTTCATTGGCTAGCTGTATGAATTTTTTCAAGGTTGTTGAACGTCGTTTTCTGTATAATTCTCTTATATTCCCGACCCTCGATTGCAGTAGAAGACCCCTAAATTTGCCTTTCTTTTCTATAGGCTCATCTTTCATTGCCAGACTGAAACGTTTTCATTAAGCTTGTAATAAAAATCAACACGACATTCAGGAAAAGTATCGACTCTTTTTCAAATCATTTCAATCGAAAAATGGGTAACACATCACTAATCACTATCAAACCAAACTCTACCATCAGAATAACTCCTGATTTTTCAGGAGTTATTCTGATGTTTGACTATGTCTACTGGTCTACTTACTGAATTTGCAAACTAATCTACTGAATTTTATGAGTCTAAACAGATTACATGTGACGATACTTTTAAAACAAGTGTGACATTGTTTTAAGTTAGATCGGGAAGTGTAAAACTGTCTTAAATATAAATTGCTTTTATCCCGTTCGGTTTTGGTTCTGTGGCGAACGATTTTTTTTCTTCTCAGATTAAGTAATCATTTTATACATTATATAATATCAGCTTATTAAAAACAAAATAATCAGTAGATCAAATTTCATGCTAGAAAAGTCACAAAACTTACCTAAATGCAAATCCTCTCATGTATTTTTTTTTCAATCTGATTGTTAAGGTATTACTTAACTGTTCTGACATTTCCCATGAACCTAGGATACTATGGACAGGCTATGGTAATAATAATACCACGAGTGAGCGCGACGGTGCTATACGAAACGCAATAAGTGTGACAGAAAGAGATATATCATTCGTTGTCCTTGTCATAGTTCCACTTTTTTTCTGTTGGGCACAACGGTTGTGCCCAACAAAGCGCGCGTGTAGCTGCATACTAGCTAGAATAAACTAAATTATTTAATGCTAATGTGACTTAAATCGACGCGATTAAAGTTATTTTACTCACAATAAGGTGCCTGTGTTCCGACTGTGCCAAAAAAATGGTCTATTGCTGTGTTCTCGGCTGTAAAAGCCGGTCGGAACACTCTGATGAAAATATAACCTTTCACACGTAAGTGGAACATTTTTCACTTTTCTTTATACGCAATACGTAAAAATGGCATCGTAAAATTATATTACGCTCAAAATCTTGTTAAATTAGATGATTATAATAGAAATAACATCATTGTTTACATTGTTCAAGAAAATATTCGTTGACAAATTATCCGCCCAAATTACGTAGGTTGTTTATGGTAAGCTGCGACAGGTATAAGAATGTCTTCTCGATTTAGCTTCTTTACAATCATTTTAGGGATATCAGCCAATACAACTTAAAAATACCCCATTTCTCGGGTAATTTATACTTTAACAAAATTCTCGTACTTGTTATTACATAACATTCGTATAAAATAGATCGTAGATCAGAATGACCCGCGAGCTGTGTCGCGGCGAGGTAGACTGTCCGTCTCTTTCTAGTAAGAACGCTTAGAAAGGTAAGATACGGACAGTCTACCTTGCCGCAACACAGCTCGCGGGCCGTCCTGTGATAACTGTGCTGATCACTCTATACAGTTTGTGGTGCTGATAAGAAACACAGATAAGCCGCTTGCACAAGGACTATTAATTACCTACATGTTCTGTTACTAGAATCATATTTCATGTTATTAAACTGAATATTACTAGTGCCTGCGAACAGCGCCTGCTAGGCAATGAATGTGTAAAGCTTCAGTAAAAACCACTTACAATAAAAGCGCATTATTTAAAATAAACATATGGACGTGATGGGGTAATTTTTAGTTACATGGCCACCCCACGGGTATCATCTACTTTGTTGCCGTCCCTCATTGTGGCATCACGTATAGCCTGTCCATAGTATCCTAGGTTCATGGACATTTCCAGATTGGACCTGGCAACACTAAACTACACAGTTTTCAAATATGGCAGATTCGTTATATTGACTTTTTAGCATGGACTTATTATTTAGTAATTAATGTTTGTGTAATATTTTAGTGATTATCCGTGTTTTGGTGTACTTATTTGTTGTATTACATTGGTACGGTTTAAATTGTATGTTAATAATTGTTTTACAGTGTAAACATCTAAATCCACTGCGTGAAAAACCAAGTGTGTGAAAATTAAAAAAGCCGTTCTCCGTGGTTGCAGATGAGTAGGTACCTGCTATCCGTTTACCTACGTAAGTACCCTATATTTTTTCTATTAGAATCATTTATTCTTTAAGTAACTAATGTCGATTAGATCCAAAAATGAGAAACGGTAAGAAATCCATCAGCCCCTGCCTGCAATGCCTGTCAAGTTCATGTTCGATTTTCAATGGCGGCCAATACACGGTGATTACTTGGTACTAAGTAGGTATGTTACTGAAAGCATCCATTACCAAAACTAGTGTAACATCGATTTCAGCCGGATTTATTCTGCCGCTTGAGTAATGCTATCGACACGGCGACGGATGACCCGCCCTCTGGGAATGTATCGCTCTGCTAACACAAAATGGCGAATTTTAGTACAAAAATAATGCCACTTACGACTTTTTGTCGAGGGAGGCAATGTAATGTCGACACGCATTACGGTCAATGCGAATTTATTCACCAATCCTGACCTACTTTTATATAAACAGCCATTCACCTTTTTCCACAGACTGGGTTTTCGGTAGGTACTTCTTTTTATTAAGGGAGGTTTATTTTGGTTAAGAATTTGTGTAAAGAGAGTGATGCTTTATGCGCGCATTGCTTTTGACGTAATGAAGCGCCTGTTATGGGATGGGATTAATTTATTTTGTTTTTTTTTATATCATAAGAAAAAGTTATGTTAGTTGTTGAGAAATTATAATTCTCTAGAATGGATCATGGTGGACTTCGATCAAGTGAAGTGTTTATATTGTGATGGCTGCAAATTTAATTAGTATCTAAGTTGAACATCGATCTTGTATTTACTTTCAATAAAGTTTTCAGTCACTTTACGCTCGAAGTTGTAAACGATTATGTATACCTAGGACAGACTGTCCAGTTAGGTAGGTCCAACTTCGAGAAAGAGGTCAATCGTCGAATCCGACTCGGCTGGGCAGCGTTCGGAAAGTTTCGGCACATCTTTTCGTCCAATATCCCGCAGTGTCTCAAGACGAGAGTCTTTGACCAGTGTGTGTTGCCAGTACTGACATATGGCACTGAAACTTGGTCGCTTACTATGGGCCTCATAAGAAGGCTCAAAGTCACCCAAAGGGCAATGGAGAGGGCTATGTTAGGAGTTTCTCTGCGTAATCGCATCACTGCCGCTATCCGCAGCAGAACCAAGGTAACCGATATAGCCCTCCGAATTGCTAAACTTAAGTGGCAGTGGGCGGGGCACATTGCACGTAGAACCGATGGCTGTTGGGGCGGAAAGGTTCTCGAGTGGCGACCACGTACCGGAAGGCGCGGCGTGGGTAGGCCCCCACAAGGTGGACTGATGACCTGGTAAAGGTCGCGGGAGTCCGCTGGATGCGGGTGGCGCAGGACCGGTCAATTTGGAACTCTCTGGGGGAGGCCTATGTCCAGCAGTGGACGTCTTTCGGCTGATATGATGAAAGTTTTCAGTTGAACATTTGTTATTATATAATGTATTTTGAGTGCGGTGGTAATTTTATTGTAAATGTACAGTACCTATATCAATTTACAGTTTAATGTTCACGCGCCTTTCAAATTGAAAGGAATTATGGAAACAAAATTACTTACATAGGAGCAATGTTGAGTGATATGATAACATTTCTTTAAAAAATGGTGTCTATTTATGATTTGTTAAGTTGTGTTTCTAAAACAATCTCTAAATCAGCTCATAATAAAGATATTATTGTCTTAAATTTGCAAGAAACATACATTGTTGAATATTTTATGGTTATACCGGCCATTCGAAATGGCGGCGATTTGTTAAACAGCTCCAAGTCTTTTTGACGTGATAACGTCTTATAAATCGATGAACGCTGGCTGCACGCACGAAAAAGTGTGACTCATTGTCCCGTTCCGAACGCCGGCTGCGCCCACGAAATATCAACGTACATACCAAACCGCTGGTTCTAGAGATTCCAAATTTGGCATATAGGTTTCTTATAAGGTCTAGGGGTGCATTAAGAAAGAGTTTTTCAAAATTCACCCTCTAAGGGGGTGAAATGGGGGTCCAAAATTTGTATGGGGAAACGAGATTAGATCGACTATTTTATTCGAAACTTCACAGGAGTATTCCTAACGATAAATGAGTAAACACGTGTTATGCAATTTTCTATTAATGTTTTCTTATGACGTTATCACGTAAAATTATCGTCCGTAAACCGACTTTACAGACAACTATTTTTTTACTCTTTTGTTATTCTGTCTGCACACGGCGCTTCCTGGTGTCTATTAACTAGCTCATGGCACTCTAATATCTGAGCATAAAGGCTGGCCAACTAAAGGCTAAACAATAACCATCTGAATTAACTTATATAATGCTTAGAGGCTCTCCTGTGCAGTCGATATCTGCACAAGAGCTAAAATTTACCGCATAAACCAACTTTACATAAGCCGAAGGTTTCTTAACCTGCTATGAGCATAAGTTGCGACTAAAGGCTGAAGAATAACATCCGAATTAACTGATATAATGCTTAGAGTATATTTTTGCCCTCTTTTGCACGGCTTAATCAGCAAGGCTGTTCAGGACTCGAAAATCTCTCTCTTGTGCAGTCTTGAATCTCATCTAGAACTCTTATCTTTAGTAAAGCCTGTCGTATTACTGAACATTCAGCATGTGTACTACTTGGGTATAGCCAGTGGTCGCCTGCAAAAGTTGAAACTCAAGGGTCTTTCGCTTCGTGTCGATTTTGAAGACCAGTTCACGTCTCGGCGAAATAAAATTGTATTTATTAACTAGCTACCTACGTGGCTTGCCCGCGTATGACAAAGAACACACGCGAAGCCGCAAGATTAATATATGCCAACTAAATTATTATTTATTTCTCTTAAAACATTGCGATTTCAAATAGCATACCTACTTGTTACCGACCTAGGCCTTATTCAAAAGCTTGAAGCAAGAGAATAAACCGAGGAACAAATAAGTCTGAATAGAAAGGATTTTGGCCAAAGTCCAAAATATTCTATACCACACAGAAGATGTAACAGAAACAACATTTTGGACTCCAAGCCAACCTCTTAGTGTAATTTGGTCAATTCTTGCGAGAATTGGTTTAAACGCTCCTGAAATTTAAGATTAAGATATTAATTAAGGAAATGTTGGATCTAGATTTCTTAATTACTTAGGTACCTATACTTAAATAACATATTTGTTTTCAAGTTATCTAAATTTAACATTTCGCTATTATTATCTCAACAACAACACGAACGCTTCTAATTGCAAATATCAACATTGAGAGAATGCTTACCTAGTTGGCAATGCTATACATAAGTAGATATTTGTTACTCTTCCCAAATTTACACTTATGTATGATGTATGTGCAAGTAAGTAGAACTAATAAGTTTTCGATCTACAGTATTGAAACTCGTCATGTTTATCAAATACAAAATAGGTAGTTCAGAAGTAGAATTTGTTTGAGTACAAGTAAGCTATTTTTCGACTATACTAACTAAACAGTACAAATCGAATTAGTTCTCACATGCCATCGCCTCTGTAACCATTTAGTACTACCCTCTGATTAATTCCCATTCCCATCTGTATAATTCGGGCCCTTTGTTTTAGCGTTGCCGGGTGTTTCTTAGATACTAACAAGGGAGTACGTCTTCAAATTCATTGTTCTATGTAATTTGATTAAGATTATGTGCTTGTTTGGAGTGAAAACAGCTTATGGCTTACCTACTTACTTGATATTTCAAGGGTATTATGAGGCGTGAAATAAATCAAACATCTAGCCGTGTTGCTTCGCATGCTATGACTTTAGTATGTTATTTAAAATTTATTTTAACAACATTATTTTACAAGCTTTTATTTAACTATTAGTTTAATCGAATCAGGTGACACTGCAACATTACCTACCATGAAGCTGGTCTGATCACGAGATCATCAGACTGAGGTTGACCTTAGGAATTCCTAAACTGCACAACGATAAACGCTTCATGTTTGGGTTCATTAGAATGCTCTTAATGACAGCTGAGGTACCTGTAAAACAGTATCTACAGTCAACAATAAAAACGTACGTACAACAGAAAGTAAATTGTGGACAGAAGATTAATCTAATATTTTAGTTGCCTAACGTTTTGTTTATGATTGGTTAAGCTGGGGAATTGAGGTGGCGGCGCCCGAAGTTCAAGTTAGAATTCCCATAAACTCCTCAATAAAGCACCGCAGTCATTTGTACCGCACAATTTAACTCTAACCTGCTAGATAATAATAAATGTGCGCACTGAAATACACGTTGCACACGAAAATGCAGTAGGTGATATGAAATTTTAAACATTAACTTTATCTTAATGGTCCGCTAATGTTTCTCTCCGGTAGTAAATACCTTGTGGAAAAGGAGCAGCATTAATTAAAACTAGCTTATGCATTTTCCGAGTGACCCTAAGTTGCAAAGCTAAGGCTTTCATACTTCCAACGAGTAGGCGGTTGACATAGAGTCAACAGAATGAGACTAATAACACCGTAGTCGCAAATAAAGCTAGCCTCGTTTAGCACTCGGAAAAATTGTGGGTATTTCATCTTCCTTAGTAGACTTTCCATAATAGCTGGTCATTTTGGTTGACTAGTAAGTGGTATTGGAAGGAAATGCATGTAAAATAATTGTCCTGTTTTGTCTGGAGCAAAGACAGAGAACACAGATTCCCGTTTCATAACATACAGCCTTGGCCAAAAGTATTGAGCACCCCACGTTTTCCTTTGTAACTTATGGATAAAGTATTATTTTTCAATTTCATAATTACACGAAGACGTAAAATATAATAAGTGTTTGAACATGTGCAAATCATTAATATATATCATTTTGAAATTGCTATTTGCGTGTGAAAACTGAAGCTAGAAAAAGTCGGATTTTACAATAAAGATTTAATTATTCCGAATCGATTTTTTCCGATAGATACACAACTTTCTATTATAAGATATATAAATGCACCTTTTAAAGTTTGACTTTTGTATGAAAAACGCATGGGTGCTCAATCCTTTTGACCAAGTCTGTACCTATAGCCAACTAAATTAAAATGAATTGTCCCTAGGATTTCTCTTCGTCGAAGACAATATTGTCCGTCCTTAAAGATCAACATGATGTACAGTCATTCCAACCACTTACTTGAAAAGTAAATAGTGTAAATGAGCCCTGCGAGTACCGGCACTATGTACCAACTTTGCACGATACATTCTACTCGTGCATGTATCATACTCTTTGAGGAACTCGTTCAGTGCGCGTGCAAGCTTGCATTAAGTTGTAAGGCATTAATGCACCGACGCGGCGCCTGACCACGCCTGCTCATAACGTAAAAACTTAATGCCGACTTTTTGTACCCGCCTCAAATTCGCTACACCGTCTGCTCTTTTAAAAGAAGCTAATTTATATGAATAACCTTACCGCTCGCATACATACTTTATCCGACGCGCTATTTTGAAAGGTGGAAGTCAGAAAAAATCACGGTATAAGGAAAGTCTCCTGATTTTCATAATTATTCCCCAAGTTTTTAAATTACAACGCGGTAATACGGATCAGTTAGAAAAAAAAGTATTTTTATTCGAACATTCTGATAAATGGTGTCATCTTAACTTTTGCAATTATCTTAGTAGCAGCTTTCATGAGTTTGGAAAACAACCCTTTCAGTCTCTCGAATTAGCGTTTAAAATTTAAAATAATCTAGTGATTAGGCTTAACAGAACTGTTTGGAGTTGTTTTACCCGTGTTAAAGTTGCTAGTTAGTAAAAACCGGACAAGTGCGAGTGCAACTCGCGTGGTGAGGGTTCCGTAAAATATTGAGAATTTTCCCGTTACTTTGAATACTCAAACTTCTTATAGGTTTTCCTGTAATCTTTAGGTAAGGAACTATTTTCAATATTTTTTTCAGAATTTTAAGCCTAGTAGTTTCGGAGAAAACGGGGGGGGGGGGGGGGGGGATGGTCAAAATTCGTCTTTTTGCTAAAATTATAAAAAAAAATATATCTGAGATGCCTACAACAACCCCTTTCATTTTATATGTCACACAATACAGTTTGCGAAACTTTTTTTAAATTTTCTCGTTTACCCCCCAAAAGTGGCCCCTTTGTTCAGTATTCATTAATTTACTTTACGCGTCCCTCTTTGGGTCACCAATTTACATATGTGTACCAAATTTCAACTCAATCGGTCCAGTAGTTTCGGAGCAAATCGGCTATGACAGACGGACAGACAGACGCACGAGTGATCCTATAAGGGTTCTGTTTTTTTCCTTTTGAGGTACGGAACCCTAAAAAGGGACTGAGAAGTGTATTGCCGAAGGAATAAACGGTTATGAATAAATAAGAATTTCCCGCAAAATGATACCGTGGTGCGCTTCTAGCCTCGCTTAGTAAATAGTAAATACCTCCACTTGCGAGCCCTCCAGCATTACCTCGGTTTCGTTAAAATATAATGGTTATGGCAATACGATTTATTCTTGTTCCTTTTTATCAATGGCTGCTGTGACGTAGCTCAGGATGTGACTAAGACAGTCGAGTCGTTTACTATTTTCATATATTCTAAATTCTTGAGATTAGTCAATATGATTTTGACGTTTAGCTTCAGACTGAATCCTCATATTGTTTATTCGAACACAACCTCAATCAGAACATTCCTGTCTCTGATCTGTAAGGAATGCTCGAAGATGTGTTAACCCTTAGATGCGTATGGTTTCAAACACTTTGCTTCTGGAGTGGCTTATGTACAGTCGAGGAAATTGAATGTTTATCACTTTTGGACTCTATTTGAATGACGTTTAGGTCCAAAAGTGCTAAACATTCAATTTCCTCGACCGTACAATTAAATCCACGTCACATTTGAGACTACGTGTCAAGTTTGACAAAGTCTATAATTGACATTAATTTTATTACTACTTGTAACACTTCAATTGTAGCCTTTTGGATAGAGTATGCATTTAAGGGTTAAATGTGACTATATGTATATATAATGTATTGGATACAAGTCCCGTCGCCCCACTCCGGCAAAATATCACTAAGTACCTAAATCAAAATAGTAAGTAGAGAGGGCATACTTTATCAGCCCTTGTAAAAAGTTTATATATTCTTAGATAAAATATAGGTACTTTTTACTTTTTTTCTCAAGTTCCTAACACTAATACAAGAACAGTTAATGAAACACTTGTAATATGAAATCCACCTAATTGTTCGACTGTATATTTTATCCACCAATGTATCGCACCGATGTTTACAAATAAATCACTATGACTATGACTATGTAAATGTATCTATATAGGTGTCTGGTTGGGTCTGGGCGTGTGTATAATTAATTGTAATAAAATGTATTGCATAATATAATTCGTTTTCTAGAATTACCACTGTCTTGATATCAAAATTCGTCTAAATCATACATATGTAAGAGGTTACGTCATTTAGGTCTGGAGCACAGTCAATGTTTAAGCTGCATTTTGAATTATTACTAGGTAAAGTACTAAAATTTAGCATATCTTTGACGTCGACCGTGCTGTACCTATATGGATGGATTTATACTGTTAAAATACAATCATGAATTTAGCAAGATTATGATAAAATAGAGATAAAATGTGTGTACAATAGGTACTTATTTAAAGTCCACCTATTAAGGTTTACCGCTCCCTAAAAAAGTAAGTCGGGCATATTTTAGAAACAAAGTAACGTTACAGCAAAGCCTCTTTATAAACCGTAGAATATTATTTGGCATAAGATTCGCGTTTCGGCCTAACGAGGTTTTGAAATTTTACGACACCCGCGAAACAGAGATTTGCATTCTAGTATTTTTATGTTTTCTCTTTTCAGTCGCCCAACCACTCGTTCTCTTTAAACAACTCAATCCAAAGTTTGCGGATTTTTTTATAAGTACATATAAGCATTCTTAATTTATGGTTTTCGGTGAAAAAAAGCGATTTAGTCTGAATGCGCCTACCACTCACACGCGTTTAAATTTTCAACCGTTGACGACATGGGTAGGCGTTTTTCAAAAAAAGTTTAAGTACTTGACTTTTTTTTCAGAATTCGATTTATTTGGTTTTTTTATACTCAGAATCGTTGATACTATCGATCCTTATATAGGAAAAAAATTGTCCTAAATATTCCATTCCAGATTGTCACATTTTTGTATGCAGTCTTTTTTTTAGGGTTCCGGACCAAAAAGGTAAAAAACCGGCCAAGTGCGTGTCGGACCACGCAAAATGAAGGGTTCCGTGCCTATTAAAAAGGTCGTATCGTCACAGAAATTTTACGGCACTTACGTCCTTTTCTTTGAGGAAGGCAGTTTTTCAGCAATATCTCGAAAACCTTTGAACCGATCTTGTTCAAAACAATTTTCAGTGAATGAAATTAATAAGCACTACGTCCATGAATTTTTCCATATTTTTAAAATACACCGTTCAAAAATTAGAGGGGGGGGGACAGAATTTTAGTGACTTTCGGGGCGATTATCTCCGAACCTATTCACTTAATCAAAAAAAATGCTAAGAAACCTTATATTTATTTTGAAAGGCCTATCGACTGATGTGCCACACGGGGGGTCACAATGGAAAAAAAAATTTTGACTTTTAGTTTTATGTATGGAGTGCACCCCAAAAAATTTTTTTTTGTCATTTTAATTACAAAACTATGTAGCGGCTAACAAAATACACCTATCTTCAAAATTTTATTCAAATACACCTTATAGTTTTCGAGTAAAATGCCTGTGACATACGGACAGACGGACAGACGGACAGACGGACAGACGGACAGACGGACAGACGGACAGACGGACATGACGAAACTATAAGGGTTCCGTTTTTGCCATTTTGGCTACGGAACCCTAAAAACGGAACCCTTATGGTGCGACTCCGTCCATATCGTTTTGCTCATTGTATGCAATTTTTATTGCATACAATGAGCAAAACATTATTTTATTGCATATAGTGACATATACAACACAAGCATTCGCTAATAAATCGGCGAAATTAAATAAATACGGTAAAGTAACAACACAGATGACAATACGTCTAATAGCATATGACAAGTTTAACAAAGTTACCAGGGTCAAAAAAATAATTGCGTTTCTAGACTTTTTTGCCAAGCTGTACAAGAAAAAGGTTTTTTTTCAGTCCTTACAATTTCCATCAACTCTGTTGTTTTTTTGAAACAATAAACATTATTTTAACAATGTTGTTAGGTATTTATCGTCATTATAATCTGTTTATAAAAGCACACGCTATGATCGTGATCATCAATTAATCTAATACACCCATCAGTTGACAGCTTTATTAGCACAGACCTTATCAATAGGACGTCAATAGAACTATCTCCTATTAGGCATACGTTGTAGTATCGCGAGTACAATAGGTTAGGTAGTGGATGGCCCCGCCATGCATAATATATTGTGATGAAGGGTTTACACGCCACGAGACAAGTTAAGCAAGAGGTCAGACTCAGCCCATCCGTCAATGGAAAGTACTCCATTACGTCCTGCCTATAAATTTATGGCTTATACAACACATTTGTCAAATCGATGACCCGCTTCCGAGGGTTATAATGTTTGCGGTGGTGTCCTCAACACGTAAGGAGAGAATTAAAATGTTTGAATGTCAATATGTACGCTTACTATTTGTTTAATCAAACTTACACATGTTAAAACATAGAAAAACAGAGTTATTAAATGGTATTTTATGCAATATAGTTATATATAATATATGCTTTTTTAGTCGAGTAGCACGTTTAGGCCACGAAGCTTGATGAGTATATAACTATTGTATACAATACTTTTTGTACAAGCTAACTACAACTAAACTACAATAATGAAACGCAACCAATACCCAATTAAATATAACTGCATACTTTGAATACTTTGTGATTATAACGGGAAATGCTGTGTTGATTCAGAATTTGCGACAGATAATTTCGTTAGGTGTAAAATAGTTGAGGTTGGAGTTAAAACATCATTTTTGTTATCTGAATCTGACGGGTGATGATTGCTTGAAGTAGTCGGGACATTTACAACGGGCTCTTCTATGTTTTCTAAGATGTGGCTAAAATGAATAAGTTTAATCCAGTATTCTTTCTTATTTTATATTAGCCGTCGACAAAATTACACTTGTGTCGTCTTAATGAACTATTCATGACTCCGGAAATAAAAAAAAAACTAACTTAGAGGGCTTTTGAAGTACCTAAATGATGACACTAACATTGTTAAAAAATGGAAAAAAAACTTAAATTTGCCAGTAACTCGAAAACCATGCAACTTTTACTGGGGTCAAGTTAGTTTGGTTCGACCCTCTTTAGCTGACCTTCCTCCGGTGTCAATGTGACGTGCCATTTACGGGACATCCTGTAAATAAAAATATATGATACATCCTCGCATTATTAGAAAACCTACGTGCAACTTAAAACAGAAATTGCAAATAAATAGTTCCTACACATACACAACGTACGTTCCGTTAACAATAGTAAAAGCGTGCAGCGCTCGTAAATTCACACGTAAAAGCAAAACGAGGGCTTATTGCAAGTTGCAATTTTCAACTAAGGACAATAAACAATTCGCTTGAAATAAGAGTAATTACGAGTATCCACCTGAACGAAGCGGCAATAAATCCATTTAGCGCTGAAGGGGCGCTGATTCCTCCGACAAAAGCCGTGGCGGTGCTTGCAATTTAAACTTCCCACCTGTATGCAACTGTCCATAACCTCATTACATGCCTGGAATTAGTTTTGCAGCGAATTTGGACGTTTCCACGGCTGCGGAGGTGCAAAGTTTAAGAAATTCAGGCTAGTTGCGCTGACAAACTTGTACATAAACAGACATGACAGCAATTAGAACAGTTAGTTAAATTACTGGAATGCCGGAATCTTGGTGAGGTTTAGCGAAAAAAATAAAATAAAAAAACCGACTTCAAACAAAAAATGCACTAAAAAGCAAAAAAATAATTAAGTATTTTTGTTTCTACAACTTACTTCCAATCAACCTATTTTTTTCTACTCAATGTGTCAGCCAAGGTAAGTTGTCATTGTAAGTATGTACTTAATCGTGGTACTCCGACACCGACTCCAAAAATAACAACATTTAATTGTACATTATAGTGGGTAGATACCCACTATAATATACAATTAAATGTTGTTATTTTCTTGTGTGCTAAATGCAAAGATCATAAATTGAATAGAAGAAAAAATGCTTGAAGAAAAAAAACTACCCAATGATTTTTTGCATTTTAGTGCATTTTTGTGTGAAGTTTTAGTAATGTTTTTGTGAATAGTTCAATAATTTATTCACAAAAATGCGTTAAAATGGGTAGACCTACAAAACGCGCTGCTCGTATGAGGCAGCGACGTTTAAGTGAGAATAATACGGAGAAGCAAAAACGCCTGTAACTACTGCCGCCTTAAGAAAAAAACCATAAGTGACAAAAAGTAAGTTTTGAGATAAATGCAAAAAAACTTTAGGTAGACTTCTGTTCAATTGGTTTTAATTCAAAGTACAAAGCTAAAACTTGTGTTTATAATTAATTATAAACACAAGTTTCAGCTTCTACAATTCTCACGCAGTTCTACAATTAGAGAATCAATTCAATTAGATCATAGCGTGGATTCTAAAATTTATCTTTACTACAATTTATTTTTAAATATAACATGCAATTATGACTTTTCTACTTCAAACAGGAAATAAATTTAACAAAATGACACGAACTTATGCTTCTCTAAATCCTGGTTTATTAGAGATATCCAAACCCGTGTGCGATAGAAAAATCACATTTTTTTCGCCGAGTCCGAGACTGTTAAAAACTCAATTTGACAAAAATTGTCACTTATGGTTTTTTTCCTTAGTGTATCAGCTAATGTAACAGAACCTCTACAAAGAATAACGAACAACGCCAAAAGCGACTTTCACAGATGAGAGCATACAATAATAAAATAATAAGTTTAGAAACTACCGAAATGCGCGCCCACCGTCTCAGTTTAATCCACGATCGCCTATCCAAAGAGACAGAAGACCTAATGAGACGGAAGCGCAGCGTGACCACCGCCTCTCTTTGATGCGCGATTTCCACATTTCCTTTCCACTTTACCACATGAACTGCTTTCCGAGAGTATACGTTGATTATTATTATTACATATCACTGTATGTGGACCGATAATATTGGAAGAGTTCCGTCGATTTGGCTCACTTGACATTTAGCACATTATGCACATGTAACATATTACATGTAGCATTTACAAAATCTGACAGTTTTTAAACCACCTGGGCGATTCACCTCATACAAATATCGTGCCCGCCGTCAACTTAGTGCCAGAGCCGCGTTTATAGACTTAAAGGCTATAGTTGGGTTTCCATAGTACGTCGACCCTTATATCAAATGGGCTCGGGTTTTTTTGTGAGTAATTTTATGCTGAGTATGAACATCCTACTGGTGACAGTTTTTGACGTAAGATTTTTTAAAGTTTTTTTTAATGCGTTATTTTATGGGATGTATTCAAGCGATGTGCTTCAAATTTTCAAATGACGTTCTTTATATAGAATTGCATCACCGCTCACTGCACAAAAAACTTAAACTAGTTATCATATAAAAATAGAAAATAAAGACCAAATAAAAAAAGATACATTTTTTTTATGTGGTTGTGAAGTAGTGACGTGAAACCTCTAGATTTTTTTCTCAGAATATACTTTAGGTAGCCTACTACTTGCCTAAATATCAAAATTTTCCAGGCGGTACTTCACAAATTCCTCGATTATGTTTGAGTTTTTTTATCAGTTTGTCGTATATATGAGTAAAATGCTAATGAAAACTCAAACATAATCGAAGTTTGTATACGTGATGACCAGGGAGCGAAACTATGGTGCCGATGACAGACGCGTGACGTCAAGTTACATACAGTATTTTTATCTAGATTATAGATACCTAATCAAATAACAACTTATTGGCTCTTTAGTTTAAGCATTCTGCATACTTCGTTATCCAACGAAACATTTGTTGTGTTGTTTCATTTACTTGAGGAACAATATTTTTGTTTAGAATTACATTACCCAATAAAAATGTTATTCGTATCGTTTTTTATTATTTACATTATTTTTTAAATACCATTTTTTTTATAAATAAACAATAATATTTATATTACTATTATTACATTATTAATAATCATTGAGGTGTTGCAAAGTTGTATAAAAAAATCATACTAAGTTTATTCGACTTTGCGTCATAATGACGTCACCAGCACCTTAGTTTCGCTCCCTGGTGATGACCAGTGATTCATTCAAAGATTTATTTTCATTCATGATCTCATGTTATGATTATTTTCATCCGTGATTGGAATAGGCAGTTTTTATTTACCTAAACTTAGTAGAACAGAAACAAAAACCTTACGAATGAAATTTTTAAAATAAAATCGGTAATAAAGTCAGTGGATTACTCGAAGAAATGTATATTAGTTTGTTCACACCTTTCATTCGGAAAAGTATTTTTTTTCTCCACGACGAGAGGGATCAAAATGCTGATTTCTGTTCAAGCTACTTTTTTAATTTATTCATTGTCATGTAGCATTTACGCAATGTGCCAATTGAACACAGATCTTAATAAAATAATCGATTGTAATTTCATCGTAATCGATTAAAATCTAACATATTTTAAGGTTTAACTTTAACAACGTTAAGTAGGTATATATGAAAATTTATGATTTTTTCGTAATATATAAAAAAATTGTCACAGTAAATTATACGTTTTACTGAAATCAAACCTATCAATGACTATTATATTTTCCTCATTGTCGGTGTGAAAAATTCTATGTGTGACTCAGGAGCAAAATTATGTTCGTCATGGGCGTTAATGCTTGAATCCTTCGTTACGCTCAAGATTCTAAGAATCCCTCGCTACGCTCAGGATTCGTAGAATCCTGAGCGTAGCGAGGGATTCAATGTACCGCCCTAGCCGTAAATACATCATTTTGCTCCCTTGAGACACAAATAACTATTGCACACAATGAAGGACATAAGTGGAATGACATAATAGAATATAAAAAAACAAATATCAAAAAGATTGCAGGGTGTCAGTATTACAAAAGCTAACAAGAAGGTTTAACAATTCAAAGAACTGAAACTGAAGCTTACCGGGACTAAGTTTCCAATCGCAGCTAACGCCTTGGCCACGGTCTTAAGGTTTTTCTAATTCATTGCGCTCTGATCCCAGCTAACCACAGTGCGTTGCGCGTCTCGACCGCGCAATGAACAGATAAAACGCTGCCGCAGGTCGCTTAAGACCAAAGTCGTGACCAAGGCGTAAGGTGCCTTCTTACTTGGTAGTGGCATCATGGTGTAGTTCCAAACATATTCGTAGACAAATCAGGGCTTAGTTGATTTACTTTTTCTTTAACCCATTCAAAGCCAATGCCTATAGGTATAGCAGTCATGCCTGTACAAAGCGGAAAAATGCTGATACGGCGTACGGTTATCAAATGCTTGATGGTATTCCGACAGTCATGCCAAACATTGTTGCTATCCAAACATGTTACAGTCAAACCACATTGTTTTGACACAGTCAATCTGAATTCAGGTGAACAGTAGGTGTCAACTACGTGTCAAACATTGGAACATTTTCCTTATCTTGCTTTAAATGACATATATGTATTTTTCATGAACAGCAAAGTGTCAAGATTACCAGTGTCATGTATGGAACTCGATTGCCACCGGCTATTTTATGAATGTTGAGCACCATATTCTTCACACGTCGCTGGGAACTACTCCGTCCCGTTACATAATCAGTGTCCGACGTAACATACAAAACTTTTTCTGCTCACAGGGGCGCGCGAAAGAGAAAACGAAGAGCTCTTTTTGTGCCTCTGAAAAACTGGCGTAATTTATTTTCCCTTGGTGCAATATTTAGTGCTGTCCATTACTAGAGTTCGCGACCGAACATTATTCACTGGCATCCATCTTTTTTCTCGGCCGCACGCGTGCGGTCCTCGACATTAACTTTTTCATTCATATTCTTTCCAAGCTTTCCAATATTACAAGTCGTTTTTGCCCCGTGTAGAAATATTATTAGTAATCGGGAGCCATTCATCTTTTGAAACCTGATCGGTTTTCCCTTTTGTTTGGCTTTGCTAGGGTCTGCTTTTTTGGGTTGTTTTTTCCTTTTGAGGTTTTCAAAAGGAAAAAACGGAACCCTTATAGGATCACTCGTGCGTCTGTCTGTCCGTCTGTCACAGCCGATTTGCTCCGAAACTACTGGACCGATTGAGTTGAAATTTAGTAAACATATGTAAATTGGTGACCCAAAGACGAACGCGTAAAGTAAATTAATGAATTCTGAACAAGGGGGCCACTTTTGGAGGGTAAACTGTAAAATAAAAATAAAAAGTTTCGCAGACTGTATTATGTGACATATCAAATAAAAGGGGTTGTTGTAAGCATCTCAGATATATATATTTTTTTAATTTTGGTAAAAACAGATTTGGAGTAATTTAGGAAATAGACGAAAATTGACCATTCCCCCCTTATCTCCGAAACTAATAGGCTTAAAATTCTGAAAAAAATATGGAAAATAGTTCCTTGCCTAAAGATTACAGGAAAACCTATAAGAAGTTTGAGTATTCAAAGTAACGGGAAAATTTTCAATATTTTACGGAACCCTCACCACGCGAGTTATATTCGCACTTGTTCTTCGCATTCTGATTCATTGTTTCAACCAAATTTCGCTTACGATTATTTCAGTGTTTTCTTTGGTGTATTATCTATGAAACTACATTATTCTAGCGCGTCAAAAATGCTCAAAGTTACACTGTCAATATTTTCCCATGCATTGGCAAATGTTTGCGTTGTTGAGAGCGCGAAGTGACATCGCGTTGCACTGCGGACTTCCGCCGGCGGCGTCGCTAATGCGCGCTGCACTTAGTCCAATCGCCCGCTAAATGCATTCCGCGCGTGTGACGAGGTGAGGAAATGTGGGCATTACTGATATGGCTTGAGGAGACTTGAGGAGTCGGCGTAATTTTACGAAAATTTGCCTTAGCTTTTATAACAAGATTTCCTCAAGTTGCGACTATTTACAAGTGGCGCATAATAAAGAAGTATCTGTAAGACCGAGCTTTGTTCTGCGAGTGTAAACCTGGGGAACACAATTTTTCCTGAATTCAACGCTCTTTTACGTCGCCGCCGCTGCGCCAACGAGGAAGCAGAAACGCTCATTGAAATGAAGGTGACACTATAGTACTGCTAACTGACACCGATGCTGCACCAACTCCGCATAGCTAACTGAGGAAGTGGCCTTAGTCACTAGTTACTTGGTTGTTAAAATGGGAAAATTCCTGACTGACAAATTAGACTTTATGATACGGTCCAAATCCATTCAAAAAGTAGATCTCATTACCTGGTTCAACAGATACAACGACAAATTCAACAGTTGTGTATCTAAACTTGTCTGTTTAAATATTTCCCGGTCATGACCTATGAATTCCTGTGTGACTTGACCTCGTTAACTGAGTTTCGTAAACTTTCGACGACATGAAGGATTCTATTTCATTCTCACGCATCAGTAAAGATCTTTTAAACCAAAAACAGTGCAGGTTTGTTCTCATTTGAATATCCTAATCCTGTAGTGCGGGCTGTAATCAGTCGGGTGTAAGCGTGTCCAGGGATTTAGTTTCAATCACGCGGCGCGCGGCTTGCTGTCATTTATGCATACTAAACACCACACGTAGCACTTTGTTTATAAAACCAGCTCCAGACAGGTCAGGGGTTTCGATCTTGATTTAAAGTTAAGTGGTTTTATATACCCTGCTTACGACATTGAAAAGGATAGCATCAACGTTTTAAAAGGACATAGAATACAAACGAACATCGTTTTTATCGTACCTGATCGTACGATTAAGACAAACAGCGTCCATTTTTAGGGTTCCGAATCAAAAAGGTAAAAACGAAACCCTATGGCGCGACTCCGTCCGTCTGTCTGTCTGTCTGTCTGTCACAAAGTCAAATATCTCAGGAACTACTAATGCTATCAATTCGAAATTCGACATAGTTGTAAACAAAGCTAATCCACGTGTATGGAAAATGAAAAATTTGAATATATATTTTGATTTTTTATAAAAAAAGAACGGATAAGAGGGAGGCAAAAATTCAAAGTCTAGTTAGTAGGCCAAGTGGAGTATCATATTAAAGGGCTGGAATTGCACATTCGAAAGCCGCTTTTCTTTTTTTTCAACAGTGGTAAAATTTAGATTTATAAAGGAACATGTTGAAAAAAATACCATTCCCCCTCCTTAGCTCCGAAGTTAACCAAGCGAAAAATTTCGAACTAATATAATATATATGATTAATATTAACGTAAATATTACCGGAAAAATATAACGAGACCTATGAAATTATTCTGAAAGTACTTTCTAGCTAATAAAAAAGAATTATCGAAATTAATTCGCTTGATAAAGAATTATCGCTGAAAAACCAATATACATACCTAGTTCCTTGGTCGCGCAAGTTAGTAACAAAATGCACCGATAAATGGCGCTGTAGGTACTCATGACTTCAGTATTCGTTGTTAAGATTTTTCTAAAATTAATGGGCGCCGCAAGATGGGGGTATGTTGTATGAAATTTTGTACAGAACCCTCGGTGCGCGAGTCAGACTTGCACTTGACCGGTTTTTGATCTTATTTGAAAATCGTTACTCTGCACTTGAAATATAAAAACCGGAAAAAGTGCGAGTTCAATTCGCGTGGTGAGGGTTCCGTATATAATCTAAATTTCGTAAGTGTTTTTGAATACTCAAACTTCTTATAGGTTTTCCTGTAATCTTTAGGCAAGGAACTATTTTCCATATTTTTTTCAGAATTTTAATCCTAGTAAAAGTGGCCCCTTTGTTCAGAATTCATTAATTTACTTTACGCGTCCATCTTTGGGTCACCAATTTACATATGTGTACCAAATTTCAACTCAATCGGTCCAGTAGTTTCGGAGCGAATCGGCTGTGACAGACGGACAGACAGACGCACGAGTGATCCTATAAGGGTTCCGTTTTTTCCTTTTGAGGTATCGGAACCCTAAAAAAGATAAAGGGGGATGTTTTCCGGGTATTTTTGTACGTTTTGTTTACTTATTGGCAATGTTTTTTTTTTTTACTCCTCATGCTTGCAAAGTTTGTCTTTGTGCCGGATGTATACTGCACAAAATGCACTTTTCTATTGTACAGTCGAAGAATGCAAAAGTTCACCTTCAACTCTATTTCTATACACTGAAGAAACAATAAAAAAATTGTTATAAATATGACAAAATGGTAGTATCATGGTGTTACTGTTGTTGGTGTCTTTAATAAATTTCACATCCGTGTATTACTAAATTAATAAAACCAGATAAAATAGAAGTCAATTATTATTTAAAAACTTATCGAACTATTAAATGACTTGGCAGTATGAAGTACCTACATTAAGTCTAATATCACGTGTCGAAAATTAAACGTAAAATACTTTATAAAGTAAAATGGCGGGAATGAACTATTATTTTATTAAATTTTGCAAATATTATTTTCTTAAGTGAAAAGCAGTGTGTATAACTCGGTCATACATTAGCCATTTTGTCCCTCGACTTAACTATCCACCCTCGCCAGTGGCGCTCGTGGATATTAAAGCCTCGGGTGAAATGGCTGGTTTTATGCACTTGTTGTACAATCTACAATTTATTACTGTTGTCAACTAACATATCAATAAACCACAAGACCACATCGAACGAAGGTCCTATTTTGTACAACACAATAGAGTACGAGTATATGAAGTGTTGCTTCGATTATAAGTGAGAGAGTGACTGACGGGCAATTAGCAAACGGAGGCTGCCGGAACAAAGGGCAGAAACCAAGAGTGGTTTCACTTAATTAAAGAGGAAATAAGTTGACGCAGAGAAAAATTGCTGAAAATTAAACAAAACTCAAGACTGCAGCGTAAAGAAAACAAGTCGTTGAAAGCTACTTCCTGATGTAAACAGTTTAAATGAATTGTTGCACGGTATGGTCCTATCAATAAAACTGCAAACCTATTGTTCCCTTAAATTAAAACGATTTCAAGTACACATCAAAAATTTATCAGCGTTACGCTGATCTGTGGGTAATGCATACAGGGTGGAAAGATAAGTCGGGCCCTGGAGGAAAACTACCTTAAATCCTTAAGCTGGCTCATTTTACTTAAAGGAGACATTTATTTATTTCTAAAAAGAAAGAAAACTGCATTCAAAGATTTTGTAAAACTCGCTTGCCTCGTCCGAGACTCGAACCAACTAAAATTAAAAAAAAAACAAACACTCCCTATTTTATTATACTAATTGTACAACGTGTTGTCACTCTTATGAAACCTTATTAGCTAGTTTTACTTTTCTATTCATAATTCAGTTTAAAAACGTCAAATAGAACCAAGAAAATTATATGTCACTTTACCATGTCAGAGAATTAAACTACTTAATAGCTTTACAACAACGGATTTTATTGAAAGAATAAGGGAAACTCAAGCTAGGCTAGGGAAACGTAGACGAGCCAAACATGAATGAGCCAAAATAGTATTATTATTCGGGATAACAGTGTTGGGCAAAACGTAATTGAATTACTAATTAATAATTACAATTACAAAAAGTAATTGCAATTACAAATTATAATTACAGGGAAAATGAAATTGTAATTATAAGTTTCAATTACAATTACAAAATGTAATTATTAATTGAATTATTAATTACATTTTGCAATTAATTACTTACTAAATTACAAATTACTTTAGTTTTATAGAATATTTTTGATCACTTATTTTTTGAATAAAATAAACGATCGGTGAAACGAAAACCGGATAGGTATGGGGCATGGCACTACTACTACTTTATCCCAAACCCCCCCTGCCCTCTTCTGCTGTTTTTCAGGTATTTTCCTTCTTTTATCTGAGAGCATTCCTTCGTACTTAATATTCGGGTATTCGCTCGCAACTTCTTAGTATTCCGGGATAAAAAATATGCTTAGGTACTTTATATTCTGGAAATATACTATCTGCGTGCCAAATTTCAGTCAATTCAAATAAATATAAATATAGGTACACACATTTACTGTTTTGATTATTACATCATTGCAATCAGACCAAGTAAACACGTATGCTTCTCATTGTTTATAAAAAAGTTGATTTAAAGTAATTTAGTAATTTAATTTACAAATAAATGTAATTACAATTACAAATTACAAAGTAATTTCAATTACATGAAATTTTAATTACATTCAATTTAATTAACGTAATTGAATTAATAATTGTGTAATTTGTAATTAAATTACAAAAAGTAATTAATTACGCCCAACACTGCGGGATAACAATTCTCTAACAAACATTTGGTCTTAAACATAAAAATAATCGTTAAATTTTTAATTATTTAACTGATAAATCTGTTTGGTTTCTTTTTAAAAATAAAGGAATGTCTTCTTTAAGTAAAATGAGCCAGCTTAAGGATTTAAGGTAGTTTCCCTCCAGGGCCCGACTTATCTTTCCCCCCTGTATATGATACACGAACAAGAACAAATTACCCCTTTGAAAGTTGGTCCGCTAAAATACTATTTTCTCTTCAACTGTGAAGAAAACCTTCACCGAGACTCCAGCCACAACCACAACTAGTTAGGCATATCACTATCATAAATCACTTCGTAACTATCACCATCTGTACATAGATTGAGAGAAAATCGCTGCAAATATGCAGTAAAACTTAATTTTCACACACTCGTAGCTCCGTTCGCAACTTGTGACCAAGTTTGGCTTTAATTTTCCGGGCTCCATGGCTCCGTATGCTACAATGAGCTTGCTGTGGCCTGCAGCCATCATTAAGGTGCAGTGCAGCCCTTTCAGTGCCCGTTCTAGTTAAAAACTGAGTAATAGGCTCTGTTATGCGTTAATGTTGAGCGTTGAATTCATTGTGTTTTTATACAGTCAATACAATCTAGGTCGTTAAAGTTGGAAATATAAATCTGGCCTGGTTAACCTTTGAATTAATTATTATTGTTACTGTAGACTCTACAGTGTAGAGGATGTACCTATGACTAAGCTGTGGCCATAGGTACAATTAAAATAGCTTCGATCCTACATTTTTTTATCTAATACACACTCATAATATTTATAGATCCGTAAGTTAAATCACGTCGATTATATTGCAGATAATATATTGTCATATAAATGATGCCTTACTGATTTGAAGAAACTCATAATTAAAATTAGAATAAAAACATTTAATTCATATTTTTTTAATATTGGAGACAACCCTAATTCTATCTACATAATATTTACATTTTAGTGTGACACATGTCACTTCTTCTATTTACATACGATGTTCAATAAGTTTCTGTCAAAAATTTCATTTTTGGTACAAGCTTTTATTGCCGACTGTACTTTCATGTACACCGTCATCAACACGTCCGTCCGTCGTCGTCATTGAGACGATTTTAACCAGCCCAAACTCAACGGGGTTACGTCGGTTAAGTACTGAATTCTCATGGCCACCTTCTGTCTCCATCATCCTTTATTTTATCCTTTAATTTAGGTAATCTCAAACTACTAATCGGGACATTTTTAGAAACGAAAACATGTGACATAAGATGACAGTGAAAGTCATAATAATCCATGAATCATCGAATTGAATATTGGCTATAAAAGTCACGGGTGAACAAGGTTCATCAGCAGGGAGCGATACTATGGTGCAGGTGACGTCATTATGATGCAAAGTCGCATATAGGATGTTTTTAAAAAAAAACATTGTAACACCTCAACGATTCTTAATAATGTAATAATGGTAATATAAATATTATTGTTTATTTATAAAAATGCACCTGGTTTTGTACCCTTGTGTACCCTTCAAAGGCCAAGTCACACAACATTAACCATAATAATAAAGAAATCGCAGTAAGGAACCTTAGACTTGGCACGACTTTGTCTAGATTTCATTTCTTTTTAGAGATAAACAAGCAGCTCCATCGAGACTTGGCTAGTTTTTTACAGAATGATTTTGGTGGGATTTCAGTTCTTTTTGTAGAAACGTGGGCATATTGATTTATTTTTGAAGCGGCTCAGCAAGTTGAATATTTTTTGTAAAGGCGGTATGTCGATCTCTTATAGTTTGGTTATCCTAGTTTTTATAGTTTTCCCTTTATGTGGCCATTAAACCCTAACTCTGTACCAAATTTCAGCTCTCTGGGTCGTTCTTCTTTTTTACCGACAATGATCCGAGGTTTTTCTGTTTTTTTGGTTTTTGAACTATCGAAAATTGTGGTTTTGAAGTGCGATTTAAAAAAAAATGCATAGGTTTCTTCATTAGAACTAATTAAAGTTTCCTTTCTGGCAAATATAAATATTTATTTACGGTTGGTTTCTAAAAAAAACATGTGACAAAGTGGACTTTTTCAGTAGGGACAACATTTTGGTTTACCACTCTGTCACGGCATTCTACGAAAAAAAAAAACATTTAAAAAAATGCTAGTTAGAGAAAGTGAAATATTAAACATCACTAATTAATAAAATAATATGGACGTTCATTCGAACATTATAAAACCGTAAACATCATTACTCAAATGAGATGCCGTAATAAGACGAGGGACAGGCTATTGTCGGTCGAAAAGAAGAACGACCCCTCTGTGTTTATGGGAAGTACTAGTTCTATTCTGATGATCATGAGTGAGTGAGTGTCATAAATGCGAAACTTTGCTTTCGCTTAACTTCGGAACTAAATGACCTACAGACTTGAAATTTTGGATTTTAAGTAGGTATGTGCGTTCTTGTCTTATCCAGAGGTTCTCAAATAAAGTCCTGAAAATGCGGCGAAATTGTTCCAGTAAAGGATGGTATGGCAGTGTTTGCTTTGCGCTCGACTTGGCGGGGGCACTGCCGTGCCCCCCGATATCTCTGGTTACTTGTGGCTCACTTAGAAATAGTTTTACAAGCGACATCTGTAGTTTTATAGGCGAACACAAACTTACATAGAAGTTTTTAAAGCTTGAATCACGTGCTAACTTTAGTGGGGTCGTACAAAGTTGCTGTGGAATCTTTCAAAGGAAATTACTTTGTATCAATAACGGTGTCCCAGTTGATGAAGAGAAGAAGTATTGCTTATAGACATAGTGTTATATTATTTATGCATGTAATCTGTTACCTTACTTATTTAAGTACTAGGCTTTTTACGGTCGACTATATCAGCAATCTGCAATTAAATCTTTATTACCTACCTACTAAAAATAGGAAGAAATAAGAAACTGATTTATATTAATGTAACGTAGATCCTCGGAAATAAACCATACATAATGTAGGCATGTTTTACCGTAGATCACGTAAATGTCTAATAAGTAACTCGTTAGAACGTACGCTACATTGTAATTAACTCTGACTGGATTTGTTTCCAGTTTACTGTGAAGTTACGGGTCATCAATTATTCTATCCTGAACAACAAAACGTTCGTAACGCGTAAGATTGAAAGGCTTAAACATTTCATGCCAGGGCTCCCCTTGGACTCGCCCCAGCAATTAAAACGCAGCCGAAGGGTTGCACCGGTTTCGACATTGCAAACACGTCCATTGTTTTAATCTACTCCCCTTACAGAAATTCAGAGCGCTATGATATTAAGATTCCCAATTTTACACTGATCCCTAACTATTCCACCGCTAGCTACTGAAAGGGATCCACAAATACTGGCTTTATTCATGAACTCAACATTCCGACACTTGACCGAAATATTAATTTCGTGAACTCGCCGTGCGCTTATAACTGTACTTAAAACAATTAAGCTACAGGTTTCATTAAACAGTCTGATTACCTATTAACTCGATATACTACTTACTGAAAATGAATTTGCTGACTTGTTTATGATGCTATTAAAATGGCAAGTTAATATCGGTGGTTTTAGATTTTTGTTTGTAATACGCATCTAAGGCTGAAATTCGATATCAATCCTGAAGATGTTATTTACACTTTTTAGTGTCAGAAGCGACCAGGTTTTAGCTGCCTAATTAGAGTGCCGTAAGTATATTTTCACCCTTCTAACATCAAAGTGCCTATAATTTTATCGGTTGCGTGGTGTTTAAAAAACTGAAATTATCACTCCTGAGTGTGGAATTATGAACGTTTTTCTACCACCCAACTGATGTCACGTCGACTACAATCAGTTTTTTCGCCATAAAGACGAGTAAAACGTTCCGTGTTTTTATCCAAAATACACAAAGTATTGCAAGGGTATTGACCTTATCGTCTTTAATAATCTAATCGAAAAATTTAACAAGAGTAAACATTTAGTTTATCTCTTCAAATACTACTAATACTATCAAATTATTTCTAAAAATACCTACGTCTGTCATTTCTATCAATCTTTCGCGCTAAAACAATGTGAACATTTGATCAGTGATCACATTCACAAAATATAAAGCACATTATTTGCTTAACTATTTTTTCAATTTAACGATAATTAACTGTTCTCTATAATTCTCCGCACGAGTTCGAGGGAAACCTTTAGGTATTTGAATCATTCATTTTGGAGTTAACGTCGCTAATGTCGCTATTGGCGCCACCTGCGCGGGGTGATCTCATTAGCTACGAACTTCAAATTGTCGTCAATTAAAATCACTAATCGAGTAGCATTCGCTAGCTCGTATGAAGTACACACGCATCACGGTAAATTACATCTTATTTCCTGCTCAGTAAAGCAGGGTTTTTATATTTAGAATAGTGATGAGGAACGAGCTACAGGAATATAATGTCTCGTAACGCGTTTATATCGAAGGCACATGGTAAAACGTAATAATTGCTACGTAACTAGTATAATAGTTTTAGGGCCGTTATTTCAACGTTTACATTGTTATTTTAGTCTGAATATTAACGTTATTGCACACTGTACACATGGTGAAACAGGATGAGGAAAGGAAGTTTCCGATTACCTATTTATCTAGTATGAATTTTTTTTACTTTCCCGAAGATGCATTGATTGTAAACAATGCATGTGTTTTACAAAATATACCACTTCAGTATTGTCTGTCGTGTGATAGGCAAACATGCTGCTCTACACGTTGTGCAAAGCAAGCATGTTAGAGTGCTGATACAGATACGTGCCTGTCTACCAGATAAGGGTTTCCCTCTCAGAACACGTAGATTCATAATATATATAGTGTAACTGATTGTAATGAGGGAGATTGTATTATAGTTGAGTACACATAAACTATGTACAACCGCTGTTCAGTGTCTTCTTGAAGTAACCTATTGAACCCCCACGCTCAGCATACCACAGTCGTATAAATAAACTACACAAAAATCCAGATATTTAGTTCCTCGCACCACTGCCATATTTGTCTGAAAAGATCATTTAGATGAGGGAACTGGACGTCGCCCATGCGGTTTACGTAGCTGGTCGCTGTCGTATTGTCTATACGAAGTAGTGTAGAACAATTGTGACGGTCATGTGCGAAATATTTAAGTCCTAGAAGCTAATATTTAAGCGTAATATTTAAGCTAGTAATTCTAATTGGGTTATATGAAACACCCTTTCATCCGAACACGAACCACATGAAGTAGGTACTATACAGGGTGTCCCAAAAAGTAGTGATATACTGAAGCTGGGAGGTAGAGGACCTAGAGGGCTATCTGAATCACCCCCAGCATGTATGTTCCGCGATTTTTCGTATTTTCGGAGTTATGACTTTTTTTTAATTTTTCACCAATCGCCGAGTACGATGAGATTTTTATTTATGGTGACGTGAATTATTACGGTAGATGCTTGGTTTTTTTTTTAATTTTATTAATAGATAGGCCAATTCAGTATGGTAACATTTACTATCGTTAGATCTTTGAATGGAATAAAAAAAAAAAACTGGCACTGTGACGGAATTAACGGCTGGCGCTCCTTGAGCACGACAAATCATACCGACCTAGCTCATCAACACTCTTGCCACAGCTGCATGTGTAGGGCAATACAGATTCTGGAACCCAGCCTCAAACAAACCTCTATTCTATGGCAGCTAGGGTCCAAAACCGTGCCTATCTGGCACGAAGGAAGAGCCTGATTCCAGTGCGGACACTGCAAAAAGATGGGCACGTTCCGAGTCGTTCGGAATATTTTCAATTAAAAGAGCATGGGTTGCCTTACGACGAGGCTCGTCCCATGCTTTCTGAATATGTCTCGATGCTGGGTTTTCGGCTCCAGAACACGAATCACACCAGACTTCCAGGCCTCCTTCAAGTTCGGTAACTCGTCATCATGTATCTGCCCTGCTAGCATAACTTGACTCTCTACTCTACTCGCGCGCGTGATAGACTATCTGTCACTTTTTGACAGCATTAATAAGAAAGTGACGGACAGTCTATCTCGCGCGCGAGTAGAGTCGTGAGTCAAGTTATGCTAGCAGGGCAGTGATAGCTTAGGAGTAATACTGACAAGAAAAAGCGAACCGTAGATGGAAGAGAGGAACGCCGGTAGTGCGACGCTGTGAGCAGAACGAACACCCAGACCACCGAATCTAATTGGGAAGATATATAATATTCGATTGTTTTCTGATGTTGTAGTAATATTTTGTAGTAGGAAACATTATTCTTACAGAAATACACTACTCCATGACGTTTTGTTACAACAATATTTCATCCTGTTAGCTAAAAACAAAAAAATCCGCCGAATCGTGCACACAAAACTGTAATATGAAAATGTAGTTATTTCATGTAATTGGTAATATTTTGTAGCAGAAACTCCCACACAGAAAGTCATTCAGGCACTCCATGACGTTTTGTTAAAATAATATGTTAGCTAAAAACAAAAACTCCACAGAATCGTCCACACAAAACTTTAATATAAAATGTAGTTATTGTCTACTAAAATAGTAAAAACACGGGAGTGGCAACACGGACGCGCTAATGGCGGGGCTCATTACACGGATCTCGACTGTGGAAAAAACAATTAACAAAGCAAGTGGCTCGGCTACAAAAACGGGATGAACAGGTTACAATTAGCATTCCGGGATTTATTTGTAACAATGCTTGAGTATAAATAAACCGTTATACATTCATTTGTTTTGTAGGAACCGTTTTTGCTGCCCGAATCCAAACTATAGTACATTGTTTAACGAGGGGCGTAAATGGAATATTGATAACGAGAGTCTATCAGAAGCCCAACGCCGAAGGCGGAGGGCTTTTGATGACTCTAGTTTGCAATATTCTTACGCCCTTAATATACACAATAATAAATAATTAATTAATTACAAAAGACAGAAGAATCTAAGTTTCATACAGCCGCACCAATCAAAAATTGACAACTTCACTTCCAGATCAGTGCTAGTGCCGCGCAGCTTCAATATTTCAACCCATCACAGAGCAGTATTCTTGCGGGGCGGGGCGGCCTGGCCAACTAGATTTTTTTTTCAATTAATCACAGAGCAACCAGATTTGCTTAAGCCAATCAGAGGGTTCTATATTTTAAAACTTAACTTAACAGCCCGTGGGAGGTAAAACGGCTATAACTGCTCTGTACGCTCGCAAGTAATAACGCCATTGACGAGCAAGTGTGATGAAAATTATTTTTCTTTATCACTCACAGCTACAGCGGAAAGGACATGGAATACTTTTTATCCTGGAAACGCAATGACACGATGTGTGTGGTACTATTTGGAATCTATTACAAAAGAAGATAGAGTTCATTATTCAACGAACATTTTACATGGCGCTAACCATTTTCTTGCAAAAAAAAGGCACGCGTCCGACCACACAATCGTATTGTTGGATTTGAATGCTATTGTTCTGAAGATAAGTAGATCAGCTTAGTTTAGAAATTTTCAACTATACCTACCTACCTACCTATCTACTTACTACAGGTAGCTGGTATTCTCTGTTCAGGCTACTTTTCAGGGCGAGCGAGCGAAACCTTTTAAAGCAAAACCGATCTAATGTTGTTAGGTTAAGAAGGCTAAGGCGGGAGGGAAGCGTGGCGTAGCAGCCCTGCACGTCTAGCACAACTTGCTGCTCAGTCACTTCTCGCGCGACTAAGCGTCCCCTATCTCACTCGCACCGTACAAATTAGAAAAAGGGGGTTGAGCTTTCTCGACTCGCGTCGCGGTGCAGCGTCAGTTGCGCTAGCCCCGCTGCTAGCATAACTTGACTCTCTAATCTACTCGCACGCGTGATAGACTATCCGTCACTTTTTGGCAGCATTAAACAGAAAGTGACGGACAGTCTATCTCGCGCGCGAGTAAAGTCGAGAGTCAAGTTATGCTAGTAGGGCAGTGCGTAACACTAATATGTGTATACTTCACGGTGTCACTATTATTTAAGGCGACAACAGCACACTGATGATCGTCACAACTTAGAGAATCAAGCATCTCGAGCATTTATAAACTTTACTGCAAGCTTGGTAATTATTATATTATACTAATGGGGCTTAATTAACGTGTAAACATTATTTTGCGTTGTTTTGTTATCATTATTTAGCGTTATACAAATACGCTGCGTAATGTTTGCGCTACTTCAATACAATATTTAGGATTTGCCATGATTTTGCTGAAAATTTCGTTAGGATGTTAGAATGTTTTGAAGGATAATTTTCTGAGAGGTTCGTTATGAAAATTTAATTAGTGTAATTAATACCTAATAGTTAAGAAGATGCATTGAAACTAAGGTGTTTTACTAGAAGGGCGAATGAGTATACTTATTTGCAAAGGGCTTTTATTATGTCGATTTATCAAATGCCGAACGAAATTGTACTTAAATGAACTTTGACAACTTGTGATGTGATTGAATACCTCCATTGTATTGCAAATTTCAATGTTAAATTACGATTTATTTGCATACGATCTGTGAAAGAAAATAACAGACGGTATTTTGTAATTTTATTCATTTTACGGGAAATTGTTCAGTAAATACCTACATATTTACTGAACAATTGTGTAGGTTGTTATAGTGTATTTTTCAGAAGTAAAAGGTTATTATAGAAAACGTTCACCGACATAAACTGTGTGTTTTATTTAAAAAAAAAGCGGCCAAGTGCGAGTCGGACCACACACAACGAAGGGTTCCGTGCCTACCACTATGTACACTACTACATTAAGATTAGTGGTTCTCTCCAAACTGCGAACGTCTAGCGATGTGCCGTTCCAGGGAATATTCCCCAGGTGTGCATATTCCCGGGAACATTCCCGGCAATATTCCCATTCAAGGGAATAAACGGGCATATTGAATTATAAACACACACGTAACAAAAACGATACAAAATATCACAAGTTATTAAAAAAAGAGAAATAATAAGCCAGGCCACAGTTTTTTTTTTGGCCACGTGGTCAAACTTCTCATTTAATAACTAAGCATCGGGAAAATGAGATAGCCTCTAATAAACTAATTCATCTTCTTTACAACGCCAACTAAAAATGTTAAAGAAAGCGTCAAGTCAAGATCAACAATTATTTTTACTTGTCCTTCTGATTTATACATTGCCAACTAATTTACTAACACGGCCACGGAATTTGCAACTCATCACCATTTTACGTTTTACAGCTTCAATACAAGCTCCTCAAAAATTATATATTCAAGCTTCACTAGACAACATCAAATGTTATAACTTAACATATAAAATAATACTTCATATTCTTTTATCGTGAAAATAGCCACCGTACGATTTGGCGCGAGTGCGCGACATGACAGCAACCGGCCATTTGCACCAATCAGAGAGCGCCATTCGATCCAGTTATGAAACAAGACATTTTGTTTCCATTTTCACAACTACTTGGATTTAGTGGCAAAACCGACTCGGATCGCGGATAGGTTTTTTTTTTTAATAAAAGAGCGGAAAAACTTGTTATATTTTTCCCAGTTCCCTATTCCCTTGGTCAAATGCCAAAATGTCAAGTGGTCCAATCCAGAAGTGGTCACAGACCGTCAAAACGTTTCGCATAAATGTATTTAAACGACATTCAAGAAGAAAGTCTTCGTTAAAAGCTTCAAACACTAGCGTGGGCAGATCGACCCCGCTGGCGCGGAGCGTCAGCTCTGCGACTAATTTGTCATGGAGAAACAGAAGACGCTCACAGGAAAATTCAATCGCTTAAAATTATAAACACAGCTTCGCTGGTACGAGTACCTACCGCAGGCTGTAAGAACACAAAACAGATAGGTACAGAAATCAATTTACATACAAGTGCACTCGAGCAACGCGATCATAGACACTGCTCACGGACACGATATCTCGGACCGGTTGGGAACAGTGCGAGCGCGAATGCCATCCGCTTGAGACGCGTCTCTGTGGATTTTTTTTGTGCAATAATAGAGCAACAAAAAAAAAGTATAACTGTTCAATGGACGGTTGTTTAAATCTATCTAAGATCGATTTATATAATAGTTTTGTATTTTGAATCAGTATAAACGAAGTAACTAAATTTTTGTAAGGTAAATTCATGCCTCCTTACGTAAATTGAAAACATGTTTTTTTGTTTGTGTAGATGTTGTTGTTTTTAGTATTATTTGATAGGTTTAGGTCTAAAACGGATAGGGCAATGGAAATTGTGTAACTAGGGTTATTCGTTTAGAAGCTATTAGGGATTCTCGATGGTGAAATTTGACAAACGTAAAATTTTGTATCTTTCTGTTATGTAAACTTCTTGTATTGTAATAGTAGGCAGGTTTATTGTTTTGTTTGGTTTTGTAACATAAGTTTTACTGCGCGTTTGGAGTAGCCCCTTAAGTCGGCACCCCACTTTAATATTAATTCGTCTGGTTATGGTATTTTTTTAAAGATAAAGTTACTACCACGATAGTTTTTTGTTCATAAGCCATAGATGACAACCCTAGAGCGACCGGCGAGCGTAGGTATGAAAAGTGAAGTAAATGCAAGTGATTGACTTCTGTACCTATCTGTTTTGTGCTTCGAACTGCAGTCTTACTACTTTAAGGCGAGCTCAAGACGGAGACTTTTAAGGCCTGAAAATTTGGAACAAATTCTGATCGTTTATTTTAACAATAGTAATCGTTTTGAAAAAAAAAAGAAGAGACTTTCGTTATTATTGTGTTTAATTTTTACACTTTTAATAAAAACATATTTTCACAAATAAAACTTGGAGTGATCACTAGTATGTAGCACAAGTATCGATAATTGAGTTTATCGATATAGGAACTCACTACCTGTCATAAAATTTTGCCCTCTGGATTCCTGTCTGGTGATGTGCTACCGAAAAGGTCCCCACTCAGCAATGAAGTTGGCACAGCAGCTGCAACGGCGCTTGTTTTCTGTGGATCCAGTAGTGAAGTGTGCGGGACAGCATAGGTACGTGTTAAGCTACATAAGAAGCAGCTTAATCATAATCATCCCTCGGAATTCGTAGTAGAAGTTATTAAAAGTTATATGCAATATATTTTATTGAATATTTGTCTGCATAAAACCAAAATATAAATACATTAATCTTAATTTTGCCACTTAGTTTTAAAATAAAAAGTCGTTACATCTACATCTCATCACCACTGTCATTGAAATACAATTTCTGTTTTCACCCAAATTAATTTTAGAGAGCACATTTTAAAGCTTCCTCGCGTAACATATTATAAAACGTTGCGGATGGTTTTATACACCGCCATTTTTTGTGAATTATTTACGTTCCGAACTTGTATCATAATAGCTATTGATTATGTTACAAACTCATTTGAACATGATAATCCATGGCTGTCACCCTTGCATGTACGAATGCAACCGCATCTCTAAAGTAATTCACCTAGACAAGGTATAAAAAGTAGTTCATAAAAAAACCCAAATGATGTTGTTCTACAACGCAAAGAGCTGTTTCCAAAGATAGCGAAACGCCCCCGGGCTTACGCACACCCCTGTAATGACCAAGATCATTAGCACTATCCTTAAATACCGGGGCAGACCAAATTTACAGTCTCCTATCTCTGTCTAACGTATCCCTCCCGCCCATGCCCAAAAGGGATAGAAAGCGTTGTTGAGAGCAAGTATTGTGTTAAGGGTGCTGAAGAGTCTTCAGTGTTACGATAGTTCAAGATTATATGAGCAATAAAAGACGTTTAAGTTCTCAACTGACGTGCTTAAGAGAAAATACAATGAGCTATCTCTTACACATTTCGAGTCTAAACGTTTGTTGGGTGTATGTACTCGTACAGTCAGCATTGTAAATTTAGTAGCAGCCTAAGTAGTCAAATATATCGTAACACAATTACTCTCACTAACTATATGATGCTGACTATACACCAAATTGTTAATAACATTGAAATACTAAAAACAGAACAAAAATGTGACATAGATGATAAAAAATAACAGTCTAGCGGCTAACTGAAGTATCATTTTAATGAATTAAATTAACGAGTCTAATCTTATTCAGTCAGCAGCTCTGAGAAACATTGACTTCAGATAAAAATATCCATGCCATTATTTTTGGATCTTTCATTATAATGAATCTCTGGCGGGCAACTCGGATTAATCATTCACTGCAAACTGTTTAAAAATTCAAATTATCTGTTTTACTCGGCTTTCTTGATCAAGGCGGAAAACGAGAATTAATATTTAAAACTCGCAGCTAGAACTGTTTTAAAGCAACGTGTATTCTACGGCGAAGTCTGATGAATGAAAAAGTGGAAAGCCAGAACTATACAATCTTAAATTACGATATACCATTCATCAATAGGTATTGAAAACGAAAATCAATAGGTATTTATTATATTTGGCTGTGTAGAGATTTCGTGTGTGCCCATTGCCCTAATTTGCTCCTGCACGTGTATCATTTACGAAGCGTGCAAAACGAAATATTGGTACTAAGTGCCGCGCGAGTTGTTAGAAGACGGGCAGGGCAACTCGCGCGGCGTGTCGCGCGACTTTACGCCTGTGCGTAAACGTGGCCTTAAAAACCGTGCAATGCAAAAAACAGCGTAGGTACTGGCAGCCTCACGAACAATAAATACATACTAACTTCTACTATAAGTGCGTTTTCAACACTAAAAATACACCTTTTAAAATTCTGTACAGTTCTCACACCATTGTTTCGTGAAATAATAGAGAACAAGGAGCGGATGAGTTCCCATTGGGAAGCGGATCATCCGCGCCGTAACGAAGCCCCGAAGGCTAGCTTTCCGTAAGGAATAAAACTTACATACACTACTAGGCTAAAATATCATATCTCTATAGCAAATTCAGTGATACATAAGACTTTTTTGCTAGAAAGGCAGCTCCACCAATTGGCACTGTGGCAGCCTCGGGGTAAAATCAGAAAATGTACACTATTTGCGGGATGGCGAGGGGTAACATCCTTTCGCTACCTTTTGGTAATCAAAAAAAGAGTTAGTGTATCGAAATCGGATTCCGACTGTCTCAAGATCGAATTCAGAACTACTAGATGATGCACAGGATGAATTGACGATATAACAAAGTCAGATGCAGACAAACTATTCGTTATGATATACTAGCTACCCGCGTGGCTCCGTCCGACTTATTCCTTTAATAGACTACGCTTGCACATGTACAACCTCCCAAACTTTCCCTCTTTTTTATTAGTATAATATGTAGATTAAGTACCAGTCTCAGATATTAACCATTTTTCAGAGTTGACAGTCTTTTATTAATTTACATATTTGTCAGGAATTGGGTACTTTTCTGGGTAAAAAATATATAATTCTATTTAGTTCGTCAGTTAGATTATCAAAAAATATTGGACACGTATTTTTTTGTTTGTCAATTAAACAAAAAAATACGCCAAAAAGTGTACCATTATGTGACGTCACACGGAACTTCAACTGGCCATATCTTCGTAATTCTTTTGTTTATTTGACAAACAAAAAAATACGTGTCCAATATTTTTTGATAATGTAACTGACGGACTAAATATTTTTTTTTAGGAAAGTAGCCAATTTTGTGATCGATAAACCTATCCCTGAAACAGGGTTACAACGATGTATAGCCAAATTTGTTGTAATATATGATTGAACAAATTGAACGAGGGCCATTTAACAAAATTAAGTTCTATTATTACTGGTGCTGACAAACGGAATAAGTAATAAACAATCACTAGGCAAGTTTCAACTGAAGCTCTTTGTTTACAAATTAATAATAATAAATACTTGCTAGAATATTTACAAATGTTAGCTTATTTGCCTGTAGACCATATAATTCATATTGAAATAAAGTTGATGTTCAAATAGCAGCTTGAGTTAATATTGCCTCAGCGCTAATGATCTTTTTCTGTGCAACAAAAACAAACTTCAGTTATATTTTAAGTTTAACAGCGATCTAATCGCTATTGTCTTAACCCTTTGACTATTTGACAACTCTATCAATAAATTCAGTTTTGAACCGTAAACCGGCCAGAATACAATCGGTTTTGTTTTATCTATGACGGCAAATATGTCACCGTTAACCATTTAAGGGTGAAAACACTAGTCACTTATTGTTAAATTTTATGTAGATAGTTTTAACTCTACAACCTCTTTAGACACAATGACAATAAAACTGCAAATTGTAACCCAATTCCCACATGCATAAATAAATAATTTTGTTTCAATTACGATAGATTTATGAATTTCGTAAATATTTAAATTACCGCAAGTACCTAAAGCAATAATTATCAAGTCTTTATGTGTACAGCCTTTTTCGTTATAGATTTAAGACCGTTCATTAGCTGAGCCTTTTTTCAGATTCGAGTATTCCCAATCAATATTTCTGTCGCGCTGACGGAGGCGGGACCGTGCGCGAGCTTGCACACATACACTTCCATTTACATTTAGAACAATGTTATGAAATTCATGCATTCTCAGTTCCATAATGCTGACTGACCACTGTTGACTATTAAATTGTCAAACTTACCAGCCACAAGTAAGTAGTTTAATTTAGAGTAGTTATGTACGTCACCTCGTGGCGTGATTGATTTAGTATGAAGTAGTGGCAAATAAACCAATACCCGCCCAAATTAAGCAGGTTGTTTACGTTAAGCCATCAGCCATTTTAAGCCCAGTTCTTAATTTAGCTGCATAGGAGCCTTTCCATCCCTCATTGTGGCAACACGTATACATAGCTTGTCCTGAGTATTATAGGTCCATGGTCGGGAATGACATACCTTGTTTTATTCGACCATGACTAAACTTAAACTACCCATCTGATTAAATAATCTCACTAGGTAGATTAAAAACCAACGGTTCTTACAATTTTACAGTGTCATATGCACGATTTTAAATCCCTACAAATGTTTTGTAAAAACTGCAACACTTGATTTTACGTGCATATTTGCACTGAAATCGACGGCGACTGATTGCAAATTGCACCCAAACACAGGGAAACCATTATACTCATCAATCCGACCACCACTATTGAAAACTTTTTAAACATAGGCGTTGATAGTATCTATCGAACGAAACCTTTTAACTATTTTTTATTTATTTATGCATCAAAACTAATGCCGTCCAAATAGATTCATGGACAGGGAATGTGTTAAGTCTGAGTGCCTAGATAAATAATACAAAAAATAGAAGAATTTAGCTCATTGGTCACTACATATTTGTGTTCTTTACAATCGTAAAATTTACGGTTTTTTGTCACACATACGTACATATGCAAATACTTCCTTTTTTTTTTTGTTTAGGGGGGGGAAATGCGTTACGCATACCACCCGGGTGCAGGGGGTGACCCGAGTGGTTATGTGGGACTCCCGTATGGGCTAATGAGACCCACGGTGTACCCACTAAAAACCCCCCCACTTGCCACCTCGCCGCCATTTGGCGAGGTCACGGGAACGCTTGCGCACACATCCGCGACCCCGCCGGCGGCAGCCGCCCACAAGCGGCTCCTTCGCGGATGCCCGAGGGCCCTCCACAAGAGGCACGCCAGATGTTTCGGCGCGCCTGCCTCCTCGATCTCCACCAGTTTAGTAGCGGACCCCCCTGAGTCCGCTACGAGGAGATCATGGGTGCGGGGAATTCCAGCACCCGGTGACCACGTCTCGGCCGCAGAGGATAGGGAAAGCGGCGCACCGTAATACCGGCATTCCTCTTCCTCTGCGGTCCCACCAATGCCGTTTCAGCGGAACGGCCCCGCCAAGTTCGCAGGGGGTAGGGAGAGTGGCGCACCGTAAACCAACACGCCTCTCCCCCTGCGATCCCGCCTCGGCCGCAGAAGATAAGGAGGTACTCCTCTTCTTCTACGGTCCCTCTCCAACGCATCCTAAGCGGGCTTAGGCAAGCCCGCTAGGAGCGCCCTCCTCGGGCCAGCCAGCGGCCCACACAGGCCGGCCCTGGTGCCTCTTAGCTTCGCCGTGGGTGACCAGTCCACGGTTACTAAGCCCCCCCGCCCCGACAAGGCGGACACCCTCGAGGGGGATGCAAATACTTCCTGGTAGAACTTCTAAACTTTTCTCAACCCCACGGAAAGGCCAAAATTTTTGTACTTATCTTTACTAAGCTTAATCTCTCATTAGCCTTAAAACGTTTTCAGTAAAAGCCAAATTAAACTACGATGCTTAATTCGAACTTTTTAATGGTAAGCAGAGGCTTATAGCCATTTGTTAATTAGAGCATATTCAACTCTACTAATTGCATCTCATTTAAAAAGCCTGCCCGCAATTAACCCACATTACTACCATTTTTACTTACTATGAGAATTTGCCTTTGAGCGTTTTGTGAAAATATTCAACGAATATATAAATGTTAAAGTTGGAAAACTTATCAATTTCTAAATATGTTTCATTACAAGAGCCATATCAAAATAAAATATGTATTGAACTTTAATTTTTTTGGTTCGAAGGATTTGTCTGGTCTTATATGGAATGGGGTGGTCAATAATAGTAAACTAAATATACTACAAATATGATTATGTTTTAGCGGGAACTTTGTCGAGGAGCTAAATGCATGTTCATTTGTAATCTAGATTGTAAATTAAGAAGTATATTTATCTCTGTTTGTTCTCCAAATATAAATAAATAAATAAATAATTTGATTAGTTTTTATATTTTTTAACTTTACATTTTTTGAGTTTGTATAGCAATCATTGATTTCACGTAATTATATTTGCATTTTATAGAATCATAATTTAGTAGAAAAATACGTTCCCTAAATTATTAATTCACCTAGGCATGTTAAGGCACAAACTTGGTTTAGTCAATTGCTCTTTTTGCCGATTATAAATTTAAATTATGTTCGTTACACTGGGATGTTATGTTTCTTTAACTCTTTCTTCAGATGCAGTTTATCTTAGTTGCGCCCATAGTCTCAACCTAAACTACTTGTCTGGTAGCAGTTCATTTCTGTTAGGGTCGCAGTTCTGACGTAACCTATTTGCTGGGTACCTAGTAATTAAGTAGTCCGTTCATGATGAGGTCACAGTTCTAAGCCGGAGATTTAAAAAAAACTCTCTTATACCTTTCCTTGAAATGAAAACTTAATACGAGCGGACGCGTAGCTGTAACTAGTACTTGTATATAGGGAAATTCAGCAGGTGTACTAAGTGTCTCAGTTAATGACTGTTAACTCCTTTCAATTAAGAAGCAGTTCTGTAGGACAATTTGTTTAATCACAAGCCTTTGTTAACCTTTGTGATCTGAATCTATTTAAGTCACCCGTGAAATGTCGTCGCTATAGTTTGTGGCAGGATTTACGACTGTTAAGACGGTTTTATAAAATAAAAGTTTGCGGCCAAAATGACACAATTCACGCAAATAGATTGCTTTAAAGTTAATATGAAATTGTGGAAACTTCTCGGCATTTGGCCTTCAAGCAATGTGCACTCTTATTACCGTTATTACCAATATTTTTTCATGACGTTTATTCTGTTGAATAACCTTCTCGCTACAATAAATTTCTTCTATCTCCCGAGGCAATTAGATATGTTTATAGAAGAAATGATATTTTATTTTACTCAGGTGGCTGTAACATCGAAAGCTTTGACTTTTTTCTTTATGCACAAAAATATTTGGAGGATTTTAAATATGCTTGAGAGTGATATATTTCAGCCCGAAACTGAAAGTGGCTTAAAAGTAATCGACAAGGCGAAAAAATTTAATATAAAATATTTTAAAATAGTCGCAACGGTGTCAGCTACGTCTCACCTGAGCCATATAATATCGCCGGTATTATTACATTTTATTTTGCATGTAGAATTAAGTCTCCCTGTGTGTAGTTTTTCTTTCCTTTCGAAAGATACAATACAACGATATATATACCCTTTGTACGAGTATCAAGCCATAGGCATGCATGCTCAAGTGCTTTATAATATCAGCATTGATACATTTATTCTCGGGTTATTGATATTTGCCATTGCCCAATTGGACATCCTTGACTACAATTTGCGAAGGGTCACCAACAAAAAACAAATATCAAAACGAGCTGATGAATCTATGGAATTAGCTCCGAAAGATAGCTCAGTAACGAAGCTTAACGATTCAATCATTCATTATGAAGAATTGGGGAAGTAAGTTAGAAAGCATTATTCAAATATTCCTAGATGTAAAATGTCTTAACGCGATTGCACCAATAATCGACACTTTAAGGAGAAGAGACATGGATTCATTGAAAAAATTGGAATAAACCAAAATATGAAATCTCCAGAAATCGATTCCCACATTATTTGAAAGATCCATAAAATCCATAATATATAAAATAAACTATAATTAAAATATCTTAGAGGTAGTAATTAAGTTATCGGCAAAACAATAATGACTCACTTTCATAACGATTCGATTAATGGTGGCCTACACTGGTGGTTGCGTGTTCGCGTTGCGTCGTTGCCTCTCTTTCATTTGCTTTTGAAAGGAAAAAGATGCAACATGAGTATTTAGGCAAATGCCGCCATCAAGTGGAGTGGCACCATAAGAAATCTTGATTTTTTACAAAAGCGTTGACACCATTTCATATTTAAGCAATTCACCATTTTCAAACAAAACGGTCATGGAAGTAGGATAGACACTATCTGTGGTTTAGTGGTTGCCACATGAAAAAAATTGTTGCCAGCCCTTATTTTCAATCATCATCATCATCATCATCATATCAGCCGAAAGACGTCCACTGCTGGACATAGGCCTCCCCGAAAGAGTGCCACAATGACCGGTCCTGCGCCACCCGCGTCCAGCGGACTCCAGCGACCTTTACCAGGTATTATTTTCAATGGTTTATGAAAAAAATGTCGATTATTGGTGGGTGTCTATTATTGGTACCAGCACGTTATAAATTTTATATCAACATTTTCTTACTACTATTCAGGTTCTGTGACTTAATCCAGGATGTATTCAGCATGACATTGTTCGTGCAATTCGGTGTGTCTTCTTGTATTATTTGCGTCGTCCTGTTTAGATTTACTTTGGTAAGTACCAAACAAAAGTATTGCGTTGCGTGCCTACTTAAATATAGCTTCTTACTACTTTTTCTCAACAGCCGGCGCCGTGGCAGTACTTTATATTTCTTGGATCGTACATGTTCATTATGATTATTCAAATTCTGGTGCCTTGTTGGTTTGGAACTCGTATTCAGGATAAGGTGCGTACTTTTTCATATAAAGATTTATCAGTATTTGCTTAGTACACACTTAATACTAACAATAGCTGCCCGCGCGGCTCTGCCTGCGTATGACACAGAATGCAAGTGAAGCCGCATGATCAAATATATCCTGTGTGCATCCCGAAGGTTCATGCTGGTGAAAAAATTTTTGAAATTGGATGAGTACTTCCGGAGTAATCTCCGGAAGTACGTACAAACTTACAAAGCTACAATCAAAGACTTTTCCTCTATAATATTTTTATAAACTAGCTGCCCGCGTGGCTTCGCACCAGGCAAACCCGCGGTATAAAGTATAGCCTATAAACCATCTATAGACAGTCTATTCTACACGAAGGGGAAAGAAATGTTGCAATCGGATAAGTGGTTCCAGAGATTACCTACACAAAACATACAAACTTACAAAGCATCTTACAGACTTTTCCGTTTTATAATATTAGTAGTATAGATCCTACTAATTATTATTATAAATATATTTTGGTTTGGATGTTTAGATATTTGGATGTTTAGATGTTTAGATGTTTGGATGTTTGTTACTCAATCACGCAAAAACGACTAAACGGATTAAGATGAATTTTGGTACACATATAGTGGATTAACATATATAATACTTTTTATCCCGGGAATCATCCTCTAAGGGGGCGAAATGGGGGAGCGAAAGTTTGTATGGCGCTACGATATAAACGAGTTCCACGCGGACGAAGTCGCGGGCAGAAGCTAGTAATGTATAAATTAACGTTATGCGAAAGCTGCCTGTCCATTCCACACCAAACGAACGTAATCTACACACAGAAAAACCACATATAAACATCACAATCCATCCATACTAATATTATAAATGGGAAAGTGTATGTGTTTGTTTGTTTGTTTGTTTGTTTGTTTGTTTGTCCGTCTTTCACGGCAAAACGAGGCGTCGAATTGACGCGATTTTTTAAGTGGAGATAGTTGAAGGGATGCAGAGTGACATAGGCTACTTTATGTCTCTTTCTAACCCCCCACTTCCCCAAAATGGGGGGTGGAAGTTTGTATGGAGCATTCCGCAATTTTCAAGGTAGAAAGCTAAAAATTGGTATGCGGACTATTTGTGACTAACAAAAAAATTGTGCATCATTTATTTTTGGAAATCTGCACCCAAGAGTCGATATGTAGATTCGATATATGTAGAGTCTATGTTCGATATGCAGAGTCTATGTAGAGTCGATCTCAATATATAAAAGACTGAAACTGAGATGCACCTTTTTTGTAAACGGTTAACATTACTCTTAGTACGCGGGCGAAGCCGCGGGCAAAAGCTAGTAGATAAATAAAACCTTTTATTTTAGAGTCAGCTGCTATCCCAAGCCGTGTACAACTGCGACTGGACCGCTAAGTCTCGCTACTTTAAGAGCAGTCTACGACTCTTCGTGGAGCGAGCCAACAAACCTCTTTCGATAACGGCTGGGAAAATGTTCCCACTCTCGCTTACCACTTTCACTTCTGTAAGTTGGATATAACTACATTTTACTTGGTCTTCAAAGTAAACTGAAAATGCTAGAATACTTTACTGAAATTTTTATTTGATTCATAGAACATTTTACAAAATATTTACCTTATTATCATTCAGGTTATTAATAGTATTTGTTTGTTACCAGATCATGAATTCTTCATATTCTTTCTTCACATTGCTGCGCCACATGCAATCTCGTCAAAATTAAAATTATTGATGATCTGCACCTGGGATATGTATTATTAGTGTCACGAAAATCTACACGGTTTAAGCAATTCATTCACATAATTTACAGTAAAATATAATCAACTTCAGTGTAAAGTTGACTTGGTATAATTTTAGTTAGAAATGAACCCGGTAAAATATCAAACCAGTGACAAAAGGTAACGCGATTCAGTTACTTACTTAAAATTTCAAAGCTTTATTAATTTCATCCAGGCTCGGCATATTGATTCTAATTAGAATGCTGAAAGTGAACTCGGCTCCCGTAAATTATTTTTGATTGATGGATAAAAGATGAACTTGTGAAATATTATATTTTATGTTCAGTGGTAGGAAGTTACGTGAAGAGTTATTTTTAAATTGAATTACCTGTAAATAAACACTAATTGCAGTTATTTTACTTTTTTAATTTATATTAAGTTTAACATTATAAAATATATGCCTATCACAATTTTATTGTCAACATTAATACTTCTACTGCAAATAAATGAATACACATTATTTAGATTTTTTGTTAATTGTTTAACTGGAAGCTCATATGCCATGATTAAGTACCGACACAAGTGTAGGAAGCAGATGTATAAATGGCAATTTCTGGTTGAGAGAGGTTTTTCCCAACATTGTGCCAGAGACGTCACATACAAGGTCCGGGACAATGGGCCAGCATTTAGCCAGTGGCAGTAATAAGGCGTGTTTTTGCGAACAGAACGAAAAAAGGAAACAATGATTTTGGCCGTGACTAGATAAATAAGATGTCGGGACGTGACGAGGGTACTGGTACAGTTTTTATGGAATCTTTCAGTGGGTGGTAGCGTATGCCGCGATCCACCTGCTTCTCTTTGTTTAGGCCTCTGAATACATTGTTAATGCATGGATTGGGTATAATGCCGCATACGAAGGTCAGGTTGAGCAGACCCGATGCGACCTAAGTAAAGTGTCGACGAGGGATGTGTGATCTGGCGAATGTGACTGTAGGAAATATTGCTAAGTAAGAAAACACGAATAGTTGTGGTCGACAGATATTGAGACTTGTATACTGGCTTTTTCGAATGGGAATAGAATAGTTTTTGCTTTATGTTGAGTTAAGGCTAAAATGAGTTTGTTATATATTTGATTGTGTTTGACTAATTACTTCTTAACCTTAGTTAATTACAAGTTGCAAATGTAAAATAATATGAACTCAATCGATTTTTTGTATCGATCTTCTAATACTACTTAATGCAAAGTAACAACTGATGTGCGATACCCCGATATTTCCCCGTTTAATCTTAAAATATTTATTTTTTTCAGAACTTATTTAACCCATATTGCGTTAGAAGATACTAAATCTACAAGAAATGTTAATTTGACAATTTAATGGATGATATTCTCACACAATTTTTAGGGAGGGAATGTTTAAATTAAATTTTAGAGCATAGAAGAGACTAGCCGAAGTCGTAGAAGAGGAGACGACGACATACATCACATTACTTATCCTCCAGTTGATACCTACTCGATTCCCGAAAAGTTGGAATAAGCTTTTTTACTTACAGTCGGTCCAGCGCGAGTGAAGTAGGTCAACCAATAATTACAAAACCGATTGCAATATTTCCATTCGTAAACATCGATACGAATACAGAATAAAAACACCGCACACGTCCTTCCGGCTGCAAACGATGATTTAGTGGCTATCCCTGGATTTATAGAGCGGCCCGGCCCGCCCTGCGACTTCAATGAATAATAAATTGAAGATCTTTTTCGATATTATTGATACTTCGGGTTTCTTCGTGTGATCTATGTACGGGCGCGAATTGAAACCCTTTTATTAAAACATATATTACGGGACGCGGCCCGCTGGTGACACTGAATAATACGCTCCTTGTTGCTACTATTCTTTCCAGGATTCTTTTATTTTGGGCCTTATTAGCTTCGCTTGGAATATTTATAGCGATGGTTTGTATTTACTTAAGTTATATTATGTTCATTAACTGCATGTCGGGAATGTAGTCCAAACGAGCCTTAAACTTATTACAGCCATTTAAAAAAATAAGATGTACCTCTAATCCTGGTTTTTGTCTTTTCGTAAAGGTGTGATATATTGATCGTATATTTTAATTTGACTTATTACGAAACAAAACTATGTATAGTGCATTAAGTAATCGAAAGCGAATTTCTCCCTTCGGCCGCGTACGCAACCAGAGCTTCGTAACCAGTTGCGATCGAAAACTATTTCTGCCTTGTACGAAACCAGTTGCGATCAAAAACTAATTTCTACTTATTCGTAACCAGTTACGATCGAACACTTTTCTTCTTTGTACGAAACCTATGTCTGGCCAAAAATCTATGGTATTTTTCTCACGATAATTTCTTAAACTGTATAACATCGATGAATTACAACTGCAAATATCGAGCAAATAAAGACAATTATTCACAGTAATATACTTTCAACGAATGTCAGTGCTCCACGTCGCTTAGGTCAGTGTCAGGGTACCAACAAGGTTATATTGTACATACTTGCCAACAATGTATTTGATTATTTCAACAAACTTTGTTTCCCTCAATAGGTAAAATTTTTGTGTTCTGATTTTTGACTAGATGTATAACGTGTACAGTACTAATTCTGTATGACTTAGACTTTGACTTAAGTTCCTATGTCCCCTGGATAATAAGGTGTATATAGTCTTTGCTGACTTTTTGAACGGTCGAGGGGTTTCGTACAAAGAAGAAAAGTGTTCGATCGTAACTGGTTACGAATAAGTAGAAATTAGTTTTTGATCGCAACTGGTTTCGTACAAGGCAGAAATAGATTTTGATCGCAACTGGTTACGAAGCTCTGGTTGCGTACGCGGCCGAAGGGGAATTTCTAAGCAATCTCCAGTTTGTCGATGATAATGTGAATAAAATTAAACTAGAATATGCGGAAGAATATATTTATTTAGGTAAACAGATAGCTTTTACTAAATCAGACATAAAGACTAAATAAATAGAAGAATAAATTTAACATGAAATAAATTCTGGAGCTATAACGATGTAGGTACCTACTTAAATCTAACCTTCCTATGAAACTTAAGAAAAAAATTCTAAATAGAAATATGGATGACAAACATTTCAATTAACCAAGGAACGACGTATTTTAAAAATAAAACGAAGTGACCTGAAACGTAATACGTATATAAGAAATACAACTACTGACCGATTAGCTTAGTGGGCAGTGACGCTGCCTACGAAGCTGAAGGTCCTGAGATCGAATCCCGGTAAGGGAAAATATTTGTGTGATGAGCAGGAACATTTGTTCCTGAGTCTTGGATCTTTTCTATGTATTTAAGTATTTATATCTATTAAATATATCGCCGTCTAGTACCCATAACACAAGCCTTAGTGAGCTTACTATGGGACTAGGTCTATTTTTGTAAGATTGGCCTCTAATATTTATTATTATTATTTATTTATAACTAATGTAATAGACGCTGTACAACTCTGTAAGAAACATAAATGGAAATAGGCAGGCCATGTACTACACTACGTTGACAGGACCATTTGGTAAACGAAGTACCTAGAGGAAGACCAAAAGAAAGCTGGACAGACGAGTTAGATAGAGCGGCTGGAAAGGATTGTATAACAAAGGCAAAAGATACTCATGGAAGGATATGGAGGAGGCCTTTACTCGTAGAGAGGTCCTTAATGAGTAATAAATTTAAAATAAATGATTTAATGTTTGCGTACTTATTAGTTATTTATGATACAAGTGCGGAAAGTAGGCCTATTACCTATCCGCACGAGTATCATACAATATTTTACAATGCATCATGCAAGGAAATAAAAATCCTACTGATATTATAAATGCGAAAGTTTGGATGTTTAGATGTTTGGATGTTTGTATGTTTAGATGTTTATTACTCAATCACGCTTAAACGGCTAAACCGAATTTGGACGACTGATTTTATCTCGGGTCTACGCAGACGAAGTCGCGGGCGGAAGCTAGTATATAAATAAAGGGTGAAATTTTAATTGTCATGAAATCTCATTCCCGCACGTGTGTGGGAATATTGTCCCGAAATCCATTCCGGCACGGCCCCGCGTCGCACCGCTCCGCCGCGCGGGCATAGACGAGTTCCCGTGTTTATATTGAACCATATAAAGGCGCACTTTCAGAGCAAGTGCATTGTAAAAATAATTATGTATGTGTAATATCAAATAATAAAGCATGCATAAAATTAAATATAATATAATTGCGTTTTTTTTATTAGGGAATAAAGAGGCTATATTATTATTTCCTTTATTCGTCATTATAATCTTAGGCTAGGTTTTTACAATACTTATATAAAAAGTAAAATATAAAACTATTTATACAACTATATATACTGCAACTTTCATTTATGAAATAAAACAGTTTCATTTCATTTTCATACAAAACATAAAATCATTATAAAAACCTAACATAGGGTATATAATATTATTATTATAAGTAATCGAAAGTTGACGATAACATTTATCAAATTTTATTAAATGGATTTCATGTCACAAGCTAACAATTTTAAACCTTAGCGCGCCTGTCATTGAAGAAATGGTATGCTAATTAGTTCTCAATATTTTATTAAAATTACGCGTTTTGCTGAAACGTCAATCAGCCGCGACCATGATTGGTGTAACACCCATGCCGGAACGTCGGAAACTGAGTTAAAGATATCGAGTTAGACATTAAATAACAAAGATAGCTATCATAAGATGGCGTTTAGCGCGCTCAAACCATAAAATATTTGCTAACGATAAATGAGTGAACACGTGTTTCAGGTTTTTTGAGAATTCAACTCCTAAGTCAAAGTCAAAGTCAAAGTGATTTATTCTTCAATTTAGGCATATTACATGCACCTATGAATGTCGATAAGCTACCACCGATTCGGAAAGTAAACCTCTGCCTCGAGAAGAACCGGCGTAAAAAACTCGGCGAGGTGTCATTTTTTCAAAACAGTATACAATATATAATTTCAGTATCAGAGTTTTATAAAATTTTAAAATTACATTGCTACAGTAGAAAGCCTATTTATTTTACGACAGATTTCTAGTGCAGGATTTTATCGCTGCCAAATATCCCTATCCATGATGTAGTCGTTTATCTTATAATATGCTTTTGAAATAAGTGTCCGTTTTACGACAGATTTGAATTTAGAGTCAGTAAGTTCGATAATGTGTTTTGGAATTTTATTGTAGAATTTTATACAATTTCCCAAGAACGACTTTTTCGCTTTTACTAGTCTGTAAAAAGTTGTTTTGAGCTTCCCTGCGCTTCTGGTAACCTTGGGCCTAAAAGGGGGAAATGTGGTGACAATGTCTGAAAATCAACATGAGTATTGTTTCTATGGTTTATCGGGTCGCTGGTCGCTGATTACGAAAACAACAACGATTTTAAAATCTAACGTGGCGGACGTGAAATACCATCTCCCCTGTTGGGGTGCGATGGGGTTGAAATGTCTAAATATCAATATGGGTGTCGTTTTTATGGTTTTTTGGGACGTTAACCCTTTTCCAGGCCGACAGTTGAAAAATGACTGAATGAGAAGATCGAATGTCAGTCTTATTTATTGACATTAAGATACATGTTTGACAGGTTGTATATGGTCGATATAACGCCTGTGCCTGAAAAAGGGTTAATTACGAAAATGGCATCGATTTTGAAATTTAACATTGTGGACATGAAAATTCTGGAAAGTATTTGTGCCAAATTGCAATTCAATCATACGGGTCAAACTGAGATGCACATTTTTTGTAGGTAAACGGTTAAAATTACTTTTATACGTGGGCGAAGCCGCTGGCACAAGCTAGTTATAGATAAACTTCATTGCTAACCAAAGTAGGTATCAAAGATGAAAGTATAAACTTCTCATGTCTGAATATAATTTAATTTGTGTTACTTAAGTTTAATGGAGTACGTGATAAACCAAAGTTCCAAGGTATTGTTTCTTTATTAATTGTTAAATTAAAGTCTAATTAACATTTGGTGAGAGGATTCTTTCCAAAATGAATTCCTTACCCACCCAAAATTAAGTTAAATGTTAATTCTAGGTAGTCTAACATCAACAACTTGCTCAAGTTGTAGCTTTGAGTCGAAGTCAAAGAGTGGAACACTTACTTGTGCTCGGCAGCGGATTTGCCGAGCAAATTCGAAGACTGCCGCAGTTTGAGTTGCCGTCTTTGGTTTATTCCGCTAAGACAGATAAAGCAGTATCCAGATTAATCACTCAGCTTCGTATGAGTAAAGAAAATGAATGAAGCATGTTAAAGTTTCTTATCTAATTTGTGCTGCATATCACAATACGCAAGAGCTTTAAATAACCCACCTCTGTTGGATGAATGAATCTACAACTGAGGAAGTTCTTTTTGTTCATTAGTATTTGAACTATTGATATTTGTGGTATCCATAATTGTATTTAAACCCTCAATATTATAGCTACAGTACCGGCGAATAATACTTATATCACTTTTATATCGTATTTATTTAAGAAATAAGAATGATCAGGAATAGAAAATTATCCCCAACGCAGGTTTCGTCAAGTGCATAGCGTACAAAAACACATCTCCCTAGGCACTTATCTAACAATGATAGAATCCGCAACAGGCTTCGTCAACAATACTTACGTATTAACTTATACTATCAAAAAACGCCCAACCGCAACGCAACCACGATTCTAAGTGAATCATTACCCAACAGCGTGTCTATGTGGGGGGGAGGTTAGTGCTGCCAACCACGCTCCCTCCTCGAGGGCAGACTCAGCCTTGAGGCGCGCTTTATTAACCCCTGCTGCCACAATCACACATGAATGTAAAAAAACCTAAGAACAGAAAGAGCAATTAAGTGAATTTTTGTAAGTGATCCATCTTGTCTCTTTCGTTGTAAGTCGACGTACGCGCGACAGCGCTAACGCAAACACAGGGTAGTGGGGCTAAAACTTGTACCGCATATAAAATTAGTTAAATAACTCCCCAGGAATCTTCGCTCTCTATATGGAAACACGTCTTTGCTCTAAAGCCGAGCAAATTAGAGCCAGCTATGAGCAAACTTGTGCACATTAAGCTCGCTTTCTAAATTAATTAACGCGCTTTAGGTAATTACGTAAAAATATTGTTCATTTAGCCGGGAACTAATTGTGCTTTTATAAACGAGTGCTTTAGTTCTTCTTGTTACGTCAACACGTCAAGTGCTTTGGCAAGTCAGAGTTTTTAGCTTTGAGGCAGAAATCTGAAACTGTGATAGCAAGGATTCAGAAATTCGCATAATGATGGAAAAATAAAATAAAACAATGATTATGCATATCCTCTACCTACTTTCTTACACACTTGAGTGATGAACGTCTGAAGCGGTCTAACAAAATATATTTATTTAACTATATTTAGAGAACCAACAGCTACAGAAACATATTGATCATATAAATAGAATACAAAAAGCTAATTACAGTAATCCCCCGCGTGGTCGTGCCGGAGAGTTCCCCCTGGATTTTCCCCAGGATACTCTCCAACCATGCAGTTCGACAGCTATATGGGGTCCGTCCTATTATAGCAACAGTCAGGTTCTAAAAAAAAATACAGTAATAAATATAAATATACCGCTAGGAAAATTATCTAGTTGACGAGAAATAGTTGTTGCTCATTTGATAAGGGATAAGGTTGAGATGTCGAACAGTTCAAACATGTGCACACTGTCTAAATCGCAAGCGCCTAGGCAGAAAATCAATGCATTAAATATAATTTGAGACGTTGGTGCCATTAGGAAGCCTGAGTTTTCTCGGTAGATGTCGCTACACACAATTTGAAAGGTATGTTAAATACAAAACTGATATAAAGACTTAACTGATGGTGCCATCTTCCAGTATTTAGCTCTAACAAAATGGGTCGACTAAACCACTCTGAAGTTAAATAGTGGCTCGTAACTGTGCACTCAAAGCAACTCGTGTGCCAATCGTCGAGCAAACACTGATTAGTAGCGAAGCGCTGCGGTCAGGAGCGGGCATAGTGCTGACTACGTTCAATCATTGCGATTATGCACTACAATCGTTACAGGAAAGCCAATGGTCGTGACTAGTACCTAAGTCACGACCATCAGAAGACTAAAGTGGTATCTTTTTGTTCCTAAACGTTTAATTCGTTATATTTACCTAATTGTTACACAACAAACATAGCTGAGAACCATGTCGACCGACAAGACTTTCGATTAAAGAAAATAGTTCAAATCGGTTCTCTCATTTACTATGCCACAGACAGACACATACACACCTGTTAAAGTTATAAAACCCCTCGTTTTCGTCAGGGGTACAACCGATATCTACTTACTTTTGGCTACAAATTCATCATCTCGTATCACACTCATTTACTACTAAGATATCATCTATGGGATGAAATTTTTACCCTTATAATTTTTGGATATTTACAATAAATATCACAATCGAAGTAAATATTGTGTGTGTAGGTACTCAGTTTTCTATTAGATACTTGGATTCAACGAAATACATTATTTTGCGGCAGAATTTCTCAAACCAAAAGTAAATCATACGTAATGCCTTCATATTTTGATAACTGCGCGTGTATTAAAATATTAGGACTAAGTTTTAGACGAAGTAATATGGAATATTGAACATGTGTTCAATAATTCATCAACCGTGCACTTTCATTCATGTTGTCACCTCATATTGCATGATTAATTCACTTGGCACGTAATGTAATTTCTCATCCATATACGTATTATTAATTTTACTGATTTTAAATATCGACGCATACTGACTATGTTAACCTCGTGCCGCCCAAAAAAACGCAAGATCAATTAAACACCTAACCAAACAATGTGCAATGTATTGGCCAATATATTTTTTGATGTGGAAACTGCCCGCAAACTCTGAACATGGTTTTTTATTAAATCCTTCGACAAGGATTTTTTTTCTGGGTACTTTTAAGTAAAAATAATTAGATTAAACCAAATTCCAACTTCATATCTTAGTTCATTTGTTTGCTGGGGTTGGGTTTCTAGGCCTAGTTTAAAATTCTATAAACATAAAAGTTGAGATCAGTTTTTATAGAAAAAATACAATAGGCATATCATATTGTTTACGTTCCGTTTTTTATTATAGGTAACATGCTACCTACATAATTGCTACGTTTGAACATAAACTAATCAAAAACAAATAAATTTTTGGGTGCAGTACGTCTGCTATGATAAAATTCGTACCAATTATCAGTCTCTAAACAAACTTAATAGAAAATAAAATTCGTAAGAAATGTCAGTCTCTTCTTCATAAATTTGATTTTATTCAGTCTAGAAACAAGATAATGGTGGGGTGGTGTGCGACATCTGATTAACGATTATGGACCTACGACGTATTGTACATTGGGAGTTTAGCTAAAAAAATTATTGCTAAAGTCTGGGCAGTAAACTTCATTTCGATACTTAGAATTTGTGACGCCCGTCACACTTGTGTTTCGGAGTCTTTTTTCACAAACATATAAGGTCTACATTTCCAATTGGAAGCGAACAAAATAAACAAGTTGCCAGTTTATTTCCGTTTCTTGCCAGCGCACTGTGGATCGAAAATGGCCTCTCCATAGAATTAGGGACTTAATTTTCAAAGTGCCTATTTTTTAATTGAAATCGAGTCTTCTCTTGATAATTAGGTAAAAAAATGAATATGGGTAAATTTGGCTAAAAAACCGCCGAGTAATATTTTTTTTACGAAAATATTGCAGCGTAAATGAAAAAACGGAATATCTCAGAAAATGCACAATTTCCCGTAATATTCTTTCGCACAAATTTAGTACCAATTATTTATGATTTTTTCAGCGCCCAGCATACTATAGACCTGATATTGTTGGCACCATATCTCAAAACTGAAAAACCCCCAAAATTTCCAGCAAAAAAACGCAATTGAGTTGAACTAGTCCATCTATCTGATGTTTTAAACACGACGCGGTCTCTTGATGCTGCTCATGGTTGAAGAAAACCCGAATTGAGCCGCACAGTCGCTAGATGGGAACCAGTAGGTGTTTGCATTTTTGAATTTTATAAGTTTCCTAAACTTGATTAGAAGAAGATAAGCCAAAACAAATTCCGCAACAAAACCTAGCTGGAAAATGATTTTGCCTTAAACTTTGACGTTGCTTACCTATCCTACAACTCGGTATAACAAATAAATATTTCATCACCGTATAAATTTTCTCGCATCGCCTCGCGTGGCCTGTATCGAAAATCTTCTACGGTAAATCTGATCGACATCGTTAAAGCGGTTTACGAGAACAATTAATAACTGGATAGAATGTTGGTAAATTAGCTGATAACACAAACCAAAATAATATCATTACGCTCACATTATCACACTTATCACATTAGCAAATACAACGCTAAACTCTTACATAACCATTCATCATTATTCAGCGCCAATCATGGGAGTTTTTCCGCTACATATGAAAATGAAGCTGCTGCGGATCGCGAAATAGCATTGTAAGTTGTAAATTGCAGTGAATGGGTTAACGGTCTTTACAGTTACGGTCAGTGTAAATTGTTTACTGTTCTAAGCTGTTGACTGTAAAGTAAGACTAAAAGTTTTCAACGACAGTTCAAACATTCTGCGGCGCGACATACAACGTTCCCCTTTCAATCTGCGAGTACGCCTGCGGTCTCACTTGGACTCGAGAGGAACCGTTGATGTATTGATATATTGGTAGTATGGTAGTAAATCGAAGTGATTCGTGCACTAACCTTAGATCATACATAACTGGAGTAGCCTTATGTAGTATTTGCGTACAAAAATGTCTGACGAATTTTGCGGGAGCGGGGTGGAGCATTTTAATAATATATTGAAACTCAATTGTATATTGAAAGCTTGAAGTGGTTGAAGGTTTATCAAGTGCTTACAACAACATGCGGGCATTTTTATGATCATTGTTCTCTTGCGAGGCGATTTTGTGAATGACCATTAATCGATTGTGAAATTGTCTTTGTATGATTTTTTGCACATTGTGCAAGGTTTTCTACGGAGGGGTAAGTTACTGAACGGCTACTCCAGTTATGTATGCTCTAAGGGACTAACTAATATTCAGAGCAATGAGGCGTAGTTTCAGTGTCCAAGAGGCAACCGGGTGGCTCGAGGGTATTTGAGCTCCCGAAGTGTTGTGGAACCGCCATGTGCAACACTAATTGAGCTAATTTGGACTGGGGCGGAAATTTAAAAAATGTATGAAATACCAATTTTTTGTCGCGAGGCAGCCAATTGAAACAGCGGTTTGTGAAGCTGAAAGTGTGTGAACTGTTTATATAATGAAATGCTGTTAAACTCGGCTACCTCACAACAATTTAACTTTTTCACCCCTCCTCCAATTTTCGCCCCAGTCCAGTTGGCTCAGTTCGGGTTGCACACGGCGGTTCCATAACGCTTCTGAAGTTCAAATACAAACTTACGTATACAGTTTGTATACCTCTGAAACGTGACTGAAATTGCAATATTTTTAGATGTTTTATGAATTCATAAGCTATAAACTAATTATGTTTAAAATTTGGAGCTTGTGGGTCTGCTAGAAGTACCTTATTAGAATTATGATTATCAGTCAGTACCTAAGTGAGTCAGTTCTTAAACGGAACCAACAATCTACATTCATTAAATTGAAATCCATAATTGTTTTTTTTTATCAGGGGACATTCTTACACAAATCGAACTAGCCCCATAGTAAGCTTGTGTTATGGGAACTAGACGGCGATATATTTAATAAATATGAATACATAGAAAACATCCAAGACTCAGAAACAAATATTCGTGTTCATCACACAAATATTTGCCCTTACCGGGATTCGAACCAGGACCTCCAGCTTCGCAGGCAGCGTCACTACCCACTAAACTAACCGGTCGTTAAATTTAAATTTAATCCATCCCTAGCTCGAAATAAATGGTAGGATCTGAATTGTTTATTTAAAACCATTATCAAATACCTTAAGAGGGCGTTACAGTGCACACTAGCGCCACTGGTAAATAATTGTAATTATTTAAATTTCACGATAGATATTTAAAAAAAGGAGGCCACTACTCACTGTATTTTGTATTTAAGTACCTTCTGAATACACCAAACTAGTTTTTATGTTGCTGGATTCGTCAATCTATGCGTCCAAAGTTAAAACGGCCGTTTTTCTTTTGAGTTCATAGATCGACGAATCCAGCAACATACAAACTAGCTTGGTGTATTCACAAGGTACTTAAATACAAAATACAAGGTGTAGTGGCCTCCTTTTTTAAATATCTATCGTGAAATTTAAATAATCACAATTATTTACCAGTGGCGCTAGTGAGCACTGTAATGCCCTCTTAAATGCTCGCAACAGTATATAAAATTATTTCCATTGCATACTTAAGTTAAAGGAATTAACTTTAATTATCCGATAAATTTAAAATAAGCGACCAGCCCTTTCCCTCACATTATTAGCATTCACTACGTTACTGCACCCTGAACAAAAAGGGACTAAATACTTCAGATCAATTCCACCAAACAAATATACACTTTAAGTTCTGTCCAGTAAAAGACGATTCACTTAAGCATTTACATCGCTTCGTCTTTACAATTAATTTAGTATAAGGAAATCTCCATTCCGTGACAATGTTAAAAGCATTTACTTTTCTTACAGCCGTGACTAACATTTATATTTCAGGAAAATGTGTTACCTATTTACGGTACTCTTTTGTTGCTTTATGGCCGTTATTGTATTCGTGTTCATGGCTCTTAATATTCAAACAACGGGCTTTCATAGTAACAAAGTGTGCAGCTATATTATGTACTCTATCCAAGAAGTTTATATTGAGGAATCAATTTGGAAAGGCACACCCACATTAACGTTCATTTGTTTTGGTTGTAACGTAAGGTAAAAATATTTTTTGTCGGATTGATTTGTAATTTAGTCGATAAGAAAGCATTTCGTCACTCCGCTGCTATGAAACGGCTCGATGGGGTATCTATTTGTTGCCAGTTTACGCTTCAAGACAGAATTACCAACGGTATTTGGCTACACCCGTACCACTGCGAAAAAGTTGGCTCTGTATGTAACCCATTCACCGCCACACTACGCTATGCTCGTAGCACTACGCTACGCTAGCAGCTTAACACTTTCACTGCCAGGAACCCGCCTAGCGGGTGCTTACGCTGTAGCTGCTTTACGCTACATAGTTACAGGAAAACCACGGGATTGGCTACGAGCGTAGAGCGTAGCGATTCTTGTTAATAATATCCATATGTAGCGAAAAGAGCACGTAGCGCTCTGACACATGTACGAGTATGTCGTGTTTAGCTTTGAATGTGTTAATTGCATTTGAGCAACTTTTGCTATGGGACCAACTTTGTGTAATGCAAAAAAAACACCTGTTGATGAGTGAATGAGCACCCATGAATGAGCAAAGTGTATGAGGTAGTAGTTAGATGAATTTTTCAATGATGAGAATGAAGAGTAGACGTAATTTTAATTGAAACAAATTTATATTATGAATTATTTTTAATTAATTATTGTGACATTTTTAATTACCTATAATTTATAAATTATGTGAATTTTTATTTTTAAATAATATTCGTTTTTTTATGTTTTTTGTCAATTAGATTTTTAACATTACTACTTAACTTTGCTAAGAAATATAAAATTAGAATGTCACTGCGGTGCCCTTACAGGGTTCGTGTTGAACTGTAATCTATAATTGAAGAACTGTATACTAACATGAGCGCAATATATGATTTGATTTGGATTTTTTTGGCATAACACAAAGTTGGTCCCTATGGGTGGATTGCAAAATGAATGGGTAATTGTCGTTACACAATGGAAAAAAGTTAAATTAGATTAAGGCTCTTAATTATGTACAATTTTATAACAATCCACCCATATAGTAAAAGTTGCTCAGAATCATGGATAGAAACACATTTTGCTAACTTGTATCACGAATTAAATTTTACCCTGTATACAATATATCTATCGGTCATTCACGATGTATAAGTATCGGCAGATGCTATATCGAAAAGAGCGTAACTGAATCCGGTCAGTAGTTTTCCTTCGAACCGGGTGACACAGGTTCTTTGCCCGGCGGACCGATCCGTCAGTCCGAACCGAACTATAATATAGGTACGCGATTCCAACTTTACATTAGCTGTATATACCTACTCATATAAACAGTAATGGATACGCTTATTTATTAAACGATCTACGTGTTATTTTTGCGGTAACTCTAAACAAGAGTATTTTCTTTTATATTATTATATAATTGTGATATAATACTTAAAGTTGGGCATTTACCTAAGCACCCGCACATTTTGTATCGGTGAAAAATGGATGGATGTTGACGTTCGTGTTCCATCTGGATGTCGCCTTGGCGCGCCGCGCAGACCTTCCATTTAGTTTAGGTTGGTATTCAAAGGGTCGCGTCAACTATTTCTGAACGCTACAGTTTTGACATTCATGACTTGATTTTAGCGCGGTGCTGCCTGCTCCATTCAGCGTGTTCGAGCTGTCGCAAATACCTACCCAGCTTTACTGTTATTCCGCACAAATGGAAAATCGTGAACAATAAATTGAACCAAAAGTGATAAAGTAAATTTAGCAAAAATATAATTTAGCCCAAATATATTTTCAGTTATAACCAATATTTTTTCTTGTATTTGTATTAGTTAAGTAGATAATTAATACTTCGTAATTGAACTCTAGCTTGTAATAAATCTCTGAATAAAATAAAAAACAGCCAGTATAATTTTTCAAACATTGTTTTGTCTTGAAGGATCTCAGCTTCCCATAAACGGAAGAACATGTTTTTTTTTATAGGTAGAGTACTATTCTGGCTTCCGCTAAGGATAGTTTTTATCCGACTGCAACAATTAACCATTTTTTCCAAACATTTGACCTCATTGAATTTTTAGTTTCTTTTTCTTGAGGGAAATTGCCCTCATGGCTGTCAGCTGTCTTTTACCTATTAATAATTTCGATCCGGTCTACGATATACCTCCACGTTTCGTAAACCACCAAATGATAAAGCATAAAAAAGAATCAATTCTGATTTGAGAACTTATTTGCGCGATATTCGTATTAAGGCGTAATTTCAATAAATGTAGGTATCACGAAAAATATTAAAAACTCGAATTAGTCTTTTTAGGATTCCGGACCAAAAAAGGTAAAAACGGAACCCTTATGGTGGTGCGACTCCGTCTGTCTGTCTGTCACAAAGTTAAATATATCAGGAATTACTAATATTGTCAATTTCAAATTTGAAATAGTTGTAAACAAAGCTAATCCACGTGTATGGAAAATCAAAAATGTAAATACATATTTTTAATTTCTATAAAAAAGAACGAATAAGGGGGGGGGGGGGATTCAAAGTCTAGTTAGTAGGCAAAGGGCTCATATGAAAGGGCTTAATTGCACATTCTAAAATAGTTTTAAAGAAATAAAAACTATTTAGATTTATAAAGGAAAATGTTGGATAAATACCTTATCTCGGAAGTTAACCAAGCGAAAAATTTGAAAATAATGTATACAATTAATATAAAAGTAAATATTACCGGAAAAGTATAACGAGACCACTATCTAGTGTACTTTTTTTTATTCTTCAAAAATCATTTGTTAGTTATGTTTGTAATTTATTACTCCTGTGTTTAATATTTTTCCTTAAAATTCGTATGAGAGTATTCTGCAACTACCTTCTAGAAAATAAAAAAAAATATATAGAAATGAATTCACTTCAAACCAATTATCGCTGAAAAACCAACATACATGCCGAGTTCCTTGGTCGCACAGGTTAGTAACAAAATGCACCGATAAATGACGCTGTAGGTACTCATGACTTAACTACACTATGCGTTGTTAAGATTTTTTCAAAATTAATGACCGGGGCAAGACGAAACCCTCGGTGCGGGAGTCAGACTCGCACTTGACCGGTTTTTTTAGGGTTCCTTAACTCAAAAGTTTTGCAAACTGTATTGTGTGACATATAAAATGAAAAGGGTTTGTAAGCATCTCAGATTATATATTTTTTTATAATTTTAGCAAAAACAGATTTGAAGTAATTTAGGAAAAAAGACGAAAATTGACCATTCCCCCCTTATCTCCGAAACTACTAAGCTTAAAATTCTGAATAAAATATGGAAAATAGTTCATTGCCTAAAGATTACAGGAAAACCTATAAGAAGTTTGAGTATTCAAAGTAACGGGAAATTTTACTGAGAAGCTATGGTAATAATGATACCACTATCGAGCGAGATGGTAGTATAAAAATCTCAATAAATGTGACAGAAGGGATCATTCGTTTCGTGGTCCTTGTCACCACATTTCCACTTTTTTTTATTTGCCGCAACAACTCAGTTGCGGCAAGGTAAATAAATCATTACCCGCCCATTTAGGTAGGTTATTTATGGTAAGCCGTCAGCTATTTTAAGTCGAGTTCTTAATTTAGCTGCATAAGAGTCTTTCCGTCTCTTATGGTGGCATCCGTATAACTCCGTAAGCTATACTTACTCTAAGTGTTAAGTACATATGTGACGTTCCACGGGTAAAGGTATCTTATGGCGGCAGTTTTGGAGATATTGAATGTTTTGTAAAAGTTGGTAAAAAAGACGATTCTTGTTATAGCTATTTTGAAAACTATAAGATGTAACATTTGTAGTTTTATTTTTAGTATATGTAAATTACAAGTCCGTTGATGTGGTTCTAGGTGTAGTAGAAAAGGTACCTTACGGCCGGAGGCATAAGAAAATATGCAAAATAATACTGAAAAAAGCCTATATGTACCTACCTATTATGGTGAGGTGGGTTACAGAAACCAAGTTTGCGGCGGAGTGTTATGTAAAAAAAGCGTTCGGAGAAAGCAAATCTATAAAATTATGTAACTCTGCCATAAGACCCTTTTCATTTTATACAATCTATACTAATATTATGTTCCAGAAGAAGCCATGAGAAGTCAGGACTTAACAGACGTAACCCCGTTGAGTTTGGGCTCGTCAGAATCGTCTCAACGAGTAGTTGACGAGGGTATAGAGAAAAGTACAGTTGGCAATAAAAGCTTGTAACAAAAATTAAATTTTTGAAAGAAACTTTTATTAGTCATTAAGTTTTAAATATTGTAAATATATTTCATGGGAGTTGCGGTTTAGTTACAGGCTAATTTATTTCAGTGGACCGGCAAAGAGTTTAGTCTGTCCCGACATTTTTCATTACAATGCGTTGATTGACCGATTTTCTATAAATATGGCAACTGTCATCCTATGGAGAACTGTCAAACTTCTGTTGATACAACAGGTGTATCTTACGATTATTGACCGTTTGAAACAACCGGCCCTCATTCTGACACTTTAGCTCGGTGTGCGGGAAAGCGAGAGCAACACATTGTTCTTAATTCGTAATACAATGCAAAATGTCGAGTCAGATTGAACTCCAGTTTTAATTGCATTCGCCATGGGAATCAAACGCGATTGAAATGAATTGCAATTTAATAATAAATCAATGTGGCTCGTTGATTGCGTCATAAGAGTCTGGCAATTATTCTGAATTGGATTTTGATTTCATTACAAGATGAATTAAAGGTTTACAATCCATGCGCGACAGCTTCTGGGCCGCAATTACATATGTCTTAATGACACTAGACGCAAGCACTTTCATGTCTGTCATTTTGGTTTTGAGAGCCAGAAGCATGAGTAGAGAGGGATACCCTTATGCCGACGTAGTCACATTTTTAATCTCGAATAGGGCTCCAGTTACTTTTCTATTCTATTCTCATTTAGTTTGTTGTGCATACAGCGAAAACGGTGTCAAATAGGTACAACTTGGCAAATTTTTACACGAAAAAGGAGTGTTATTATCCGAATGGATCATTATTAATAAAAAACCGGCCAAGTGCGTGTGCGTGTTGCGCGGACCACGCAAAACGAAGGGTTCCGTGCCTATTAAAAAGGTCGTATCGTCATAGAAATCTTACGGCACTTACGTCTTTTTCTTTGAGGAAGGCAGTTTTTCAGCAATATCTCGAAAACCTTTCATCCGATCTTATTCAAAACAATTTTCGGTGAATGAACTTAATAAGCGCTGTGTCCATGAATTTTTTCATATTTTTAAAATACACCGTTCAAAAATTAGAGGGGGGGGGACAGAATTTTAGTGACTTTCGGGGCGATTATCTCTGACTGTATTCACTTAATCAAAAAAAATCCCGAGAAACCTTATATTTATTTTGAAAGGCCTATCGATTCATGTGCCACACGTGGGCTCACGATGAAAAATTTTTTTTTGACTTTTTGTTTTATGTATGGAGTACACCCCTAAAAAAATTTTTCTTAGTAATTTTAATTACAAAACTTTGTAGCGGCCAACAAAATACATCTATCCTTAAAATTTTATTCAAATACACCTTATAGTTTTCGAGTAAAATGCCTGTGACATAGGGACAGACGGACAGACGGACAGACGGACAGACGGACAGACGGACAGACGGACAGACGGACAGACGGACAGACGGACATGACGAAACTATAAGGGTTCCGTTTTTGCCATTTTGGCTACGGAACCCTAAAAATAGTGCTGCTTTTATAATACCTTGATGTCTATCAACTTTGACCAATTCTTGCTAAATTCAACCCAATATACACTACATTACTATGTAACTTAACAATAAACTTGCTTCCAAAGTAACATGTCTACGGTTACGGCCCGTTTCATCCTCGGCAGAATACTAAAGCGGAGCGTTTTTTCGCTCAGTATTGTTAGGCGCAAAATGAGAAAAACTCTCTGATTTGTTTGCCCTAATGAAGCGCGATTGTTTCCAGTGCACACCTGATGTAGCCGGGGAGACATTCTCGCACAACAAAAGCCAACTTCAAATGGGCTCGTGAAAGAAACTTTTTTCGGTCCATAAACGCCTGGATGTTGTATGAAAGTTTGAGATTAAAATGTTATTTTCTTTGAAATCTTGAGCAGAGTTGTGGATATCCTCGCGCGTCAACCAATGGGGAATGGATGAAAATTTTAGAAATGCCTGATTATTTTTTTGGTGATAGGAATAACCTTCCTTAGCACCAGAAAAAAGTTTCAGATTTTTCAGCTGCGACAATTATTTTTTAAAAATATAAACAGTTTCCTCATTTACGTTTTGGGTCAACAACGGTAAATAGATACTTTCCTTGATCCGTCTCATATTACAAAAAACTATCTTAAATATCTGTGGTAAACTGACACTGGTAATGACCAATATAGCTGCTGCAAGTGTCAATATCATTGCCAGTGTCAGTTTACCACACATATTTAATATATTTTTTGCAATATGAGACCGATCGAGGAAGGTGCCGTAACTGACCCAAAACGTAAGTGAGGAAACCGTTTATATTTTTCAAAAAAAATTGACGCAGCTGAAAAATCAGAAACTTTTTTCTGGTGCTAAGGAAGGTTATTCCTATCACCAAAAAAATGATCAGGCATTTCTAAAATTTTCATCCATTCCCAATTAACGTAATTGCGTTCACGTTTCATTTTGTATCGGTTCATAATCTTTTATTTAACACATTAATAATATTAATATAATATATACTACCCTGCCTGTAGGCAAAATGAGTCGGCCAGTATCCGTTAATTGAGCCCGAATAGTAATAATTCAATTTTACCATCCAGTAGTGGTATGTGGGCATACTTTCCATTATGAAAAGTGGTTCATATCACGTACACAACATACTGTATCTATTTACATTGAACCAGGAAGAAATTAATGAAGCCTAAGCTTCAAACACCGACAAACGGCAACAGTAACCAACACAGTCACGTATTTGTCAATCAGAAACAAACAAACGTGCCGCAACTTAGTTAGCGCTTTATTTCACAGCTTGTTTAATTAGGTAGATTGGCTTAGCCCACAACACATACCTACGTTTTATATATGCATAGTAAATTGGTTACGACGTATTTGCACAAAATCTCAATGCATTTTCGCGCAGCAGCGGCTGAGGTTTTGGCATATTACGGACATTATCCAGGGAAGATGTTAGAGCCAAGTCGTTAGTGAATTCTGTTAGGCTGACTATCCGTTAGATGAGGACGTGGAGCATTAAAATGTGACCGGTAGTTAGTATGTTAAACCATTTACGAGTTTGCTTAGTTTCAAAACGTACAACTTGAGGAGGAATTACTTTAAAACTTGTCCCGTACTCGTTTGTTACTACAATAAATAATAAATTAGTTTACAAAAGAATTTTGTTGATCCAAGGGAAAACTTAATCCGATCAACATTATCTACCTAACCCCTTCAAGGGATGAATTAGAAAAAATACCCTTATCAATGTTTTTGACTGTACATTAGGAGCTTGTGACCGAAGTTTTAAATGTCTAACTTTAAAAAGGACATGTTACCCATACAAACTTTCAACTCTTTTTTAACCCCCTTAAGGGATGATTTTTTATAATAACGCTAAATCATGTTTTCTTTTTAGTAAGGAACCTTCATACAAATATTCAGGTCTATAACTTTCCAAATAATCGATTTCCATACAACCGTTCAACCCCTATTTCACCCCCTTAAGGGTTGAATTACACGTCCACGTACTATGGAGAATATATGTTCCAAATTTCAAACCTATAATATCTTTAGCGGTTTAGGCTGTGCGCTGTCTGTCAGTCGACCATTGCAGTAACGCAAGACTTCTATATATTTAAGAGATAAATAAAGAGCTTCGAAAGATATCGATATTTTATTATGTAAAACGGCGGGTAGGTACAAATGAAAAATGAAGTTAACACAATAAGGTAGGTATAAATATAAAGTCGAGGCTACTCTATGTGCGGGAGGGCAGCGCCGTCGTCGAAGCCGAGCCGTCTGGCTGCTGACTTGAAGCGGTGCCGTGTGCCGCGGATAATTGATGATTGCTTCGAAAGAGATTGTATGTAGGGGGTAATTTTTGGACCCACTCATCTGAAGACAAAAAAAAATCTTCACTATATAGAACGACCCTTTTAGATGAACATTGACTATATTTCATCCTGCGGCTTCGCTTATGTTCTATGTAAATATGCAAACTGAGCCACCCGAGCAGCTAGTTAAAAAAGGATGAATCGATCAAAACAAATTCCTTTCTAATGACACTCAATCAAAATAAATCGTCAGTCATGGCATATTTTAAATGAATAATAATAATAGTAGAGATATAAAAAATCGGTTCCTAACATTTGTTTTATTCCTGACCGCTCCTGTAATAGTAGGTTTCCCTTTTCCCCAGCAATAAATTGCACATAAAAAGGCACCGCCGCGAGTCACGCTTAACATCTTATAGATTTATTCCCCACACTTCTGTCCAAATTTAGATTTAGTGCTGTGTTTAGTCGTAATTCCTGAGTGCGGATAAAAAGAAATAGTATGGTCAAATCGAATATTTTATTCAGCGAAATTGTACGTGAGGGGATCCTTGAATTCTTTGATTTTACGAGCAGTGTTTTTTATTTTTATAATAGGTATATACAGTTTTCCAATTATGGCGTCACATAACGGGGGTAAATTAATGCAATTGTATGAAATCAACAACGTACTAAAATCATTTTAACATAACTATCAAAACTAATAGATCACATTTTCCATTTTGAAACTAGTTAAGTAAGCAAAAAGTGTATCATCATCCTCATCATATCAGCCAAAAGACGTCCACTGCTGGACATAGGCATCCCCCAAAAAGTGCCAAAGTAACCGGTCCTGCAACACCCGCATCCAGCTTACAAAAAAAAGCAAAAGTGCATAATAATTAATAATAATATTAGATTTAAGCCTTAGTATGGTTGCCATTTTATCACTTATCGCCGTGGATAAGACATCCGTCATGTTCCGTCAAGTATGCGAGTGCGAGAGTGACGGATGTCTTATCGACAACGATAAATGATAAAATGGCAACCATGCTACGCCCGCTGTGCTACAGGAATAAGCTACCTACCTTCCATGTTAGTTATAATAATAAAATAATAATCATTTCAGTAAAACCAATATGCATACAGCATTCTGCTTCTACACCACTATGCGCAAGCGAGCTACATCCCTGGTGCGCAGAGTGCGGGCTAGCTCCAACAGCATTCTGAGCATGATAGCGGACAGGATAGATGGCCTGTACTTGTACAACTGCTGCATTATACATGCACGCATGAATAGATAGTAATAATAAAATAATAATTTAATGTAAGGTACTAACACTAGTTTAATAAGTATTATAATTGTCACTAACAACATGATCCAAGTTGGTCTTAATAGAATATATTGATTGATACCCACTATTTAGTTTAAAGCGTTTGGCGTACTCAATTGGACTAAAAAATGCATTTCCTACAATTTTTTTCTGAGTAAGTAGCAGTGACTAATTAAATTTAACGTGATTTTACTGCAATTTTTTTTATTTCAATCTAATTAAAATGCATAACTACTTCACATTGAGAACAGAAAGTAGGAAGAAAATATGAAGGGAGCTCTTGATTAAATCAAGCAATGTTTGTATAGCTTGTATGATAACTTTGATATCAAAGTTCGATACAAATTTATTGCTGTTCATGCAGTATCAGGTATCGATGATTTTTTAAACATTATTAGGAGATACGGAGCTATTTGTTTCAATTACGATTTGATCCATCAACTATTCCTTGTTTTTATTCTGTCCCATAAACCAGGAGAGAACGAGACAAAGTTTCTTAGAAAAAAAATTTAGAATATGAAGGCCGGAAGAAAGGAAAATAAAAAATGGCAACAAAAGCCTTTTGCTCAATTCAAACACATGAATAAATTGAGTCAATTAAGTATTGATAGAGAACCCGTCGGGTTAACATTTAGATATTTCTAAAAACTGCGTCATAAATAAATATACCTGCTATATCGTCAAAATATCAGTACCTAAAAATTTTTTCTTCACCTTCAGTATTATAATTTTGTCAGGAATTAGTAATAATTTATTAACAATTTATACATTCGTCATAGCTATCATTCGTGTTGTTAAAAGAATTAGTTTGTGAGCTTCGTTTTAAACTAGAACTTTGTTTTAGTGGTGGAAAAAGTCCTGTTTTGTGGCAGTGAGGCATCACTGCGTACTAAGTGCGAGACCATTTCGGGTTAACATTGTCTATTACGGCTCGATATTCGCCGAGTTTTGCTGACCCCTCTACAGTCACTGATGAGACTGAACGTAATGCGCCGCAATTACTCGAGTTTGCCCGAGTTTACTCGATTTTACCCGAGTTTACTCGATTTTACCCGACATTTCAGACTAATGCAGGTGCTTAATAAAGCTAGGACCGAAGGGTATTTATTCAACGTCCGACTCGCTCACATATGAGTTTCACGTCATTTGGGTAAATTTTTCAAAGCTGAACAATTTTTCCGGAAAACGAGCGGTCTCACTCGGCTTAAATAGCTCTCGTTAACTTTCTGCGCAGCAATGTTCCGCGATTATTTTGAAAATAACATTTTTAACGACTTGATAAAAGCAGGCGCATTTTTCTAGAGCGTGGCGATTAAAGGGCAGATTAATTTTTCATATTAATTGTTGAGCAGATAACGATTAAACGAGCGCTCAGTAAAAGTTGTTACATCAATTTATACAGATCGTACGTTGATACAATATCGTTATTTATCTATATCAAAATTTAAATGTTAACCAACAACAATTTATTTTTGTAAACTGTGGGAATCACAAAATCTTGACAATAAAATAGTGATACTTAAATTGTTAAAAACATGGAAAACATCTAAAACTCCGCAATAAATGTTTGTGCTCAACATACTAATAAATGCCCTGACTGTGATTTGAACCCAAGAGCACTAGCTGAGTAGGCAATCTATCTCCCAAGCGAGGACACAGCAATGACAGAGATATAAAAAATAGTTGTAAGACAAGTGTACATAAAATAAAAAGTGTATAGGCCCATACAAGAGAGAAGGGTTAATTTACATTAAATGCACATAAATCCCTTTAAATTATGAAAAAATAAGAATTGTTTTCACTGAAAATGTGGAAGTACCGCAGATAATTATGCAAGGGAAGACACCCGCGCGGCGGATTCGTTTCCGTGCGTGGCTATGTGAAAAATTTAATTCATTGCCAGTAAATTTGTATGCATACCTCGCCTGTAGTTTATTAAGAATGCGCCCGCCCTCGGAAGTACGGTCAGTTTCATATTGTGCATTAACTGTGAACTAGGAACCTATTCGACTAAAGTATGGAGCTAGAATCGGTATTGTATTTATCGCGCGCACTCAATCTGACACAATTAAGCTCGGCGTGCGTGGACACATCTGGAAAGGTGAGCATGCTACTTATAAATAGAAAACTAATTCAAATTCAGTTTCAGTACATTTACCGGGTTGACCCTCTGAAGGTGAAAATATGTGGCACCCTTTGTGTTTCCAAGAGAGCAGAAGTGGATTATTTTACACATAAATATACGGCTATACATTCGCCGTTGTATGTTGTTTCCTTTTTTTTGCCCGACTACGGCAGACCCGAAAGGAAGGGATGTGATTTTAGCAGTCAATTTTATATGGAGGTCAGAAATGTTTCTAGTAAGATTGGTATTGGTATTGGTTGGTATTTATGTCCGAGAAAACCCGGAAGTACACAGAAAACTGTTTCTGTGATCTCCACATAAATTCCGTCAGGGAGCTAATAGAAATCACTAGCGCTTAATACTGAGATTACCTACAGGAGAAATCTTATCTGATCTCTTACAAAGTAAACGTCGAGACTCCATGAAATATGCATTAAATATTTACTGACTCGGGCCAAGGCACTCCCTTGAAGCCGAGTGAAGCGAACAGATTTGCAATTCACCGAACATCCTTTTGGAAAAAAGAGCCGTAGAACAAAGCCAGGGAAGTCAAAGAATCGAAATGAACGTTTAAATACTGGCCAGCATTAAAAACCAAGTAGGCGAGGTGATTGAAATTTAAAAAAGAACTGTCTGTATTTGTAGATTTTTTTTTATCGGTTTTTACTTCAGAGATTTTCTCACAGTAACAAAATGATCTTATAGACTTTTGACTATGAACGTTTTGGGTACATCCGAACTGTTAAGGTAAAATTTCTATGAACTGGTAAGCAGTCTTGAGGTAAATTTGCCTCAGTTTATCAAAAACATAATTATGGCTTTCATAAAAATAAATGAAACCAATTAAATATTTATGGTAAAATTTCGTGGCGTAAAAGTATAAACTTTCAGGAAATTGGCCATAAATTGTGTAATAATCTCGGCAATTACTTTCATGTAACCACTGCAGAGTACAAACTGCTTCATAAATAAAAAGGTCATCCTGCATTTATTTTGATGAACACATACTCGTATGTTGTTTAGTCCATCAATTGGGTTCTTAAGGCAAATAATAAACAACAACTTTTATTAATAGCTAGGTAAGTTAAACAGTATAGGCACGTGCCGACATAAGCTATCGAGGAGGCATATTTACATGTTTGGGTAATCTAGCTTCATAATGCAATATTTCATCTTGTTTAGTTTTACCTACTCTAAATTTTATTAAGGCAGTATGGGTTTAAATGAACCCTTTATGATGGCGAGTGAGTCACTTTTTCATGCAGCATAGGTTATGACTTGATTTTTGCATGAAAGAAGTGAGTAGTATTATAATAACGAGGTTATATTATGGAGGTAATGTTTATGACTCAATATGTAATCTTTGGAACTACTTATCCGATTTCATAAATTCTTTCATTAATAGATATATTATGCATATCAAATGGATCTTGCATAATTAACGTTTAACAATTTTCAAATACGTTATTAACATTTGATAAAATAAATCTCTTTCAAAGGATTATGAACTTATGAGAAAATCCGTGATATGGCATAATCATGAGTGACGAAGTTGAAACGTCAAAAAATGTAGGTACCTACTTAAAGAAATAATAATTACAATGATACAATCAAACGAGTCATAATGCAAAAATAGTTATTTGTGTCTCAAGGGTGCAAAATGATATATTTACGGCGAGGGCTGTACATTGAATCCAGAGTGAAGCAAATGATTCTACGATAGAATCCTGAGCGTAGCGAATGAGCAATCGTTAACGCCCATGACGGAAATAATTTTACACATTACAATTTTTCACACCGACTATGAGGAAAATATAACAGTCATCGATAGTTTTGATTTCAGTAAAACGTATAATTTATTGTGACATTTTTTTTTAAATATTACGTAAAATTCATAAATTTTCATATAACGTTGTTGAAGTTAAAACTTGGAATATGTTCGTTTTTAATAAATTAAAAAAGTAGCTTAAACAGAAAAGTAGCATTTTTTTATCCCTCTCGTCGTGGAGCAAAACTTACTTTTCCGAATGAAAGGTGTGAAAAGGGTAGTAGGTAATGACTCATTATCTAACACGCCCAGCTACAGAATATTCCAATCGCCGCACTTCTATTTGCGGCCATCATAACTCCTGATTTAGATGGAATCGTTCAACGCGTGACATAAACGCCGAGGACATTAAAGGAGTGCTTCGTCGACTGTTACGTCCCCGCAGGCATTCTAATAGAGTTGGATGCTTGGCGTCCAAAGAAATACAGTCCTAGACTGGGACCAACTTTTAATTGATTTATTAACCCCGCAAGGCCCCCGTGACCTAGATTTAGGATGAATGTCAATGTTTTTGAACTTTCAGGAGTTAGAGTTTTAGTAGACGAAGAAATAGGATTCATTCATTATAAATTTTAATGAAATCTATCAATCTTACAATATCATGCAATTGCAATCAAAATTCTTATTATGTTAATGCTATTTCCTAAGGCTAATCGTAAACATGTAACGTGAATTAAGTAATTTAATTAAATAGAAGCTAGACGTTAACTTATTTGATTTCGTTGAAGCAAAGTGTAATCTCATACTTACCTTTTAAGAAAGTCATATATTATTAATAATAAAGTTGCCGACAAAGTAAATTATTTTCGAACTTGCTTGAAAACAAGTGTGTTTCGTTGTGTTCTTTTTCTAAATTATTTTCAATTCTTAATACCTTGTGAAGTTCAGCCACATCCAGTATTCTTGGATCTATTTTAGAAGCGTTTCCGATATTAAACGCATCAATTCGACGCCCAGCAGAGATAAGGCGTGCACTCACGATCTTCTCTGGCGACATTTATTGCCCTCTAATGTAATGCCAGTTTGGCACTTACCTAAAGTTATGGCGTAACGTATCGCTCCTATTTAGGAGCTGTTTGTAGGTGGGAGAACAATTTAGCAAAGCGATATCAATTTAGCAGTAATGTCGTGTGATATTAATTTAATTTCATGTGTCGATTTGGTAAATTTGTGGTCGATTGTGAAATGTAATATGAATTTTCGCTATGATTATTAACGACGTCATTAAGTGATAAAATGCACGATTCAACGAAGATAATGAATATTTTCATTTTAAATAGATATTGCTTTAATCCGGCGTATGAATATCAATATAAATATATGAAAAGCAATGAATATTGCTTTGCGTTTCAATATCAGGTGCATAGTTTAGTAGGTAAATGTATTTTTTTCACGAATAACTAACCAGCGATTGGCCAGTTTCACCTGATTTTCTTTTCCTTTCTAGTTATTGAATTAAGCCTTCGTGCTCTTTTTCTTAAAAGACCACCGGGCTAGTTACAGTACTAATGAGTTTTTAATTTCAGCAGTTGTCATGAGAAACTTTATAACTAATTAATTTCTACGTATCCAATCTGTAAAATCACTGCATGGCTTAGGAATAACCTTCTTACGCTTAATGTTAGCAAAACTAAATTATATCTGTTTCTCTAAGTATGATAGCACACAACCTAATGCTAATTTAAAGCTTAAAATACATACATGTAACCAACATGACCCTCCCCTTATAAATGCATAGAACTAGAAAAGGGGTAAATTTGCCAAATACTTAGGTGTACTCCTGGACCAGCGCCTATCATGGTACATGCAAATTGAAAATGCGAACAATATAATCAGAAAACTCAACTGGATTTTTAAGATGATCTAAACATCACCACCAATAAGGAACTAATTAATCAACTCTATATAATATTGTTAACATGTTAGGAGTTTCTCTGCGTGATCGCATCAGAAATGAGGCTATCCGCAGCAGAACCAAGGTAACCGATATAGCCCTCCGAATTGCTAAACTTAAGTGGCAGTGGGCGGGGCACATTGCACGCAGAACTGATGGCCGTTGGGGCGGAAAGGTTCTCGAGTGGCGACCACGTACCGGAAGGCGCGGCGTGGGTAGGCCCCCCACAAGGTGGACTGATGACCTGGTAAAGGTCGCGGGAGTCCGCTGGATGCGGGTGGCGCAGGACCGGTCAATTTGGAACTCTCTGGGGGAGGCCTATGTCCAGCAGTGGACGTCTTTCGGCTGATATGATGATTTATTTATTTATTTATTTATTCAATTAATTACACAGCATTACAGTATTACACTAAGCCACTGTGGAATTTAAGACACAATATACAAAATACAATATACGAGTACAATATAAAAGTTACACATAAAAAAATATATATATATATATAATACCAATAACTTTGTATGGACAAATTTTACATTAAACACGAACAGAAGTCGGTCGGTCATCCATCGCTTCACAAAACGTCATACATTCACCACATACATCCATCCACTTACTTACAAAAACATCACAGTCTGGTGTTGATGCGAGAAGGGCATTGAGGTAGCTCAGAGCACGCACAAGCGGTGAGCTGGCGCGAGACACAGTGCGCGCCTCTGGTACTGCCAGCAAGAGGTGCGTGCGCGGTCGAAGGTTGGATTTTGACAAAGAGGGAATGTGTAGGCGCACCAGTTGCTCAACCAATGCAGGACAGTCTGAATCTCCTCGCAGGACGCTACATGCAATAGTCAGAAGCCCATAGTTACGCCTCACCTCCAGAGAATTAAATCCTAAGACGCCCAGTAGAAATTTCGAGGGATACAAAAAAGGATAATACCCATACATTTTTTTATAAAGGAACCTCAAGAACGCCTTTTGGATTTTCTCCAGTAGCAAGGCGTAGGTGACCTCGTGAGGATTCCAAATAATGGACGCGGCCTCAAGTTTGCTTCTGACTAGATCAGTATAAATAAGTTTGATGGCACAGGGGTTGCTAAATTCCTAAATTCCAAATAAAATTTAAAAAAATAAAATAAAATGATGATGATGATGATGATATAACATTAGCTCAATCTGTCATGAGCTACTGTATCACTGTATGGGGTGGAGCTGGAGCTGCCAAAACCAAATTCCTGGAGGTTGAGCGAGGGCAATGCTGCTTCCCCCTCGAGGGTGCCCGCCTTGCCGGGGCAGGGGGGCTTAGTAACCGTGGACTGCAACCCACGGCGAAGCTAAGAAGCACCCAGGGCCAGCCTGTGTGGGCCTGCTGGCTGGCCCGAGGAGGGCGCTCCTAACGGGCTTGTGCACTGCCCGCTTAGATGCGTTGGGCAGGCAGCCGCAGAAGAAGAGAAATGTCGGTATTACGGTGCGCCGCTTTCCCTATCCTCTGCGGCTGAGGCGTGGTCGGTGGCGGAACCACAGACCTGATCCGCCACCGGGTGCTGAAATTTCCCGCACCCATGATCTCCTTGTAGCGGACTCAGGGGGGCCGCTACTGAACAGGTGGAGATCGAGGAGGCAGGCGCGCCAAAACATCTGGCGTGCCTCTCGTGGATGGCCTTCGGGCATCCGCGAAGGAGCCGCTTGTGGGTGGCTGCCGCCGGCGGGGTCGCGGATGTGTGCGCGTTTCCCGTGACCTCGCCACATGGCGGCGAGGCGGCAAGTGGGGGGGTTTTTAGTGGGTATACCGTGAGTCTCATCAGCTTATACGGGAGTCCCACATAACCACTCGGGTCACCCCCTGCACCCGGGTGGTAGGCGTAACGCATTTTCCCCCCTAAACAAAAAAAAAGGGCAACGCTGCTTGCTCAAGGTGATGTACTCAAAACCATACAGGTTTCCTACAAAAGAACTTTATGAAATCAGTGACCAACTAATTATGAGGAAGCTGCATGTTTTGAGCACAACACTCAGGCTACACAAAACCCTAGGTTTTAACCCTCCATTACACTGAGAAAACTGTTCACCGTAAATTAAGATGAATTCACTAAAAGTAGGGAGCATACTGACATCACCAAAAAGTACGATGAAAGTGACGATTTTTACTATGACAAGTATCGTAATATTTTATTATCTACCCAAACAATTCTATTACGTCCTAAAACATTTCAATTATAGCGTAATATTGACATGATATCTCCTTATTTTAAGACAACGCCCCTAATTTAGACGGACATCTCGATATTTTAAGATTACCCCAAAGTGACATTTTTTTCAGTGTAGAAACACGTAGGCGTAAAAAACCCGTCGCCCCCGAATCTAACTGTAAATCTTTGTTTGCTAAAAGGCAGTATAAAGTGCAATTGGTATATATTTACAATAAAGTACATTGCATAGTCAATATCCATCAACTTTTACTAAATAAGTGTAAGATTGAACTAACGACATGACTGAAACGTCTAAGCTATAATGACACAGAGTTACTGCTGTATCGTGCTAATTAAATATTAACTGAACCTAAATGTACACACGCAAACATACACACACACGCACTCTCTCTCACACTCATACACACCTACCATTAATATAGAATTGTATTAGTATTACTTAAATTAGGCTAAAACCCAAATTTTACTATATATAGGACCTCAAGAATCTTACTCAACTTGCTACAGAGTACTTGAAGAGGACTTATCTTAACCTTTGAATTAATCAATCTTATTATTATTATTTTCTTATATAGCTTTTATATGTAATCCAGTGACCAAAATGCCATACGATAAATAAATAAATAACAATATAAGCTCCTAAAACAATTTCTTAAACCTATAGAATAAGATGTATAAGATGTATTTCCTACCTACTCCAGTTGTGGAAAAGCGGGGCATCCTAACACAACTTTACTTACCTAAAAGGAAGTCCCAATCACTGCAAGCATTTATTTATTTATTTATTTAAACTTTATTGCACAAATATACAAATAAAAGTATAATTGGCGGACTTAATGCCATCAGGCATTCTCTACCAGTCAACCATTGGGCTAAACTAGCTACTAAAAAGCATTGTACTTTTTAAGAAAGAAAAAATAATCAATTTTAATTTTTTTTTCGTTTCATTTTATTTCCATTTTTATCCACCTACACATGTTTATACCACGTCCTTGTAATAAATAACTTTTTAAAATTATATTTATATCTTCGTTAACTCTACCTTCCTATAAATAGGTATGTGACCTCATTTTCAAGGATAACTGGGCCACTTGAGTGAAGCTGCCATCAAAATTGTTCGATATCGGTCGTGTTTCAAAGTAGGTAAGCTTCGTTTTTGATCATGTCTTTATAGCACGAGAAAGTTTTATGCTTAATATGGAGTAAACACAATACCCCGTAACTTGTAAAACAAAGTGCTTATGAGCTCATGCTTATTTATTCAGGTAGTTACATATGGAACCAAGGAGCATAGTATAGCTTAAAATATAGCATGAATATAATGAAATACCCTCTAAGTCTTTACGGTATTCATACCACCAACAAGGAGCATTACTTCGCACGTTTCGTAAACTATAATGGCGCCACGTTGAGACAACGTTATTACGAGACATACAACCAGATAAGCAGGATCAAAAAGAATGGAAGATTAAAAGGTATTGGCTCACTGCCCATCCAATTTCCTTTGTTGACGTCTCTTGGGAGCCACACCAAGATTATCTTAACAAAGCAGAGACGGCAAGTTCGGACGCCTTCAGAAACAATGTAATCGCACCCTGGATCGGAGGACAGAGAAACCCATTACGAAAGTTTTTTTATTGATATATTATCAGCCTCACAGTACACTTTGATGTCGTTTAATTGCAACGCTCGTGTGCGCATGTATGAGATAATGAAGAATCTTTTGTAGTTACAAATTGCTTTTTTACATGTCAATAAGCAATTTTAGATAAGAATGATTGTATTTTTTTCTACGAAAAACGGGTTATACAGATATTAAAAATATATTCATCGTTATACTCTAATGTAGGTATATTTTACTATATTGGAGACAAATTGGACTACGAACCTAAGGTAATTCGACAAACGACATGTTTCTAACAGAACATCAGAACATTTATGTCAGTATATAAGTACGTTATTTTCATATCATACAATAAAGTCACTGTAATAAATCCTGCTTGTATGGCATGTGAGGTATTTTCAATTTTAGATGAAGTATTCCCATCGATGTCGTCATCTTTAGGTATAGCCTATACATATTATTACGCTACTTATTTAAAACTTAGCTTTCTATCTTAAATGTATGCTATACGATTAAATATAATAGATTATTAAACGAGCAATATTTAACCATATATTGTTTTGTTAACGGGTTCTCTAAAACGGCTGTAATGAATCCGATGCAATTTACAATACAGAAAATTACGGGGGCAAAAAAATTATCTAGCTTTCTCATTTCCGTTAAAATTCCTTTTCTCACGAAAAAATCAATGTAACTTTTCTCATTGAACGAGTGAGCGAAGCGAGCTAAGTTCTCCGTTTCAGCTTCGGCAAAAATTGTTCCGTTCCGTTTGTCCGGCTGTTCTTCTCTACAGGACACATTTCTCAACCGATGCTCGTGAAATGTGAAAACGTAGGATTTTTTGTCGATTCAATTTTTCAAAATTATAAAATAATAATTTAAAAAAAATTAGGCTCGTGAATTCTACTGCTCACAGAGCCACTACTTTATATTTGTAATAACTATATAATTTATTGTTATACTAAAGCAGGTGTCTTGTTATGCCATTTCCGAGGCCATGCCATAGAAACTCCCCGTACCGTAACGACCGGAACGACCGGCGGGCTATTCCAATACATCTAACACCGGCATGTCGTTTAACTGGTCGTTTAGCTGTGATGAAATTTCAAAAATTCCCGTCTGTGGCGTCTGTGTAGTCATCAGTTTGTCCACGGGGGTTACTTCACTTTAACAATGTACATTCAACCTTAGGGGGTCTTTTGTTTCATCTACAAAGTCATAAAAAAACCTACTGAAACTGTCAAAACAATTACGATTCTTACAAGAAAGCGTCATAAAATTGATTGCTAAGTGGTGTGAATGGAATTGCGGTAGATCATAACAATAATAAGTAATTATAACATATTTGAGTAAAATTTAGGTTGGAAAACAAAGATACTGAATCCTAATATTGGGTTTCTGATAATATTCGCAAGTATAGGTTCCAAGTTCCAACGTAGTTTTGGTCGATATGCATTGAGATAAAAGACAAATTGTAACCTAAATCTCAATTATGACCCATTTAAGTGAATTGCGCTATTCTGTCGTTAGTTTTTTTTGTTTATTTTCTGAAACAGTTAGGCCCAGAGCGAAGTCAGCAAGTCATGACTCAAACATACCGACAAATGCAGTTGTGAGCGCGCGCCAATCGGTCCTGTACCTACACAATAGCTGCCTAACCCGAGTGTCCTGGAATTGATGCCCCAGATATCAACGCATCCTGTCGATTTCCGAGCGCCACCGCGACTGAGTAATGCCTTTACGTTAACGACATCGCCTATAGCTGTGTAGACGCGCCCTTATTAATGGGCGGCGAAGGTGAGTTTATATTTGATGATGGGACGTTATTCAAGTAAGAATATACGAAGCTGGAGTTATTTATTTACGTTGCTTACATTATATTATATAAGCTAAAACTGTAATGAAAACAGGATGCAGTTACTCAGTTCAATGAGAAAAAGAAGGTAGCAGGACAAATCTTAGACCTTATAGCTCTTCGTTCGATATGGTCGACCATCCATGACATACTGTTTGGAAAATTAGAACACTATGGGATAAGACACAATGTACTGAAAATCTTTAAATCATACTTGACCAATAGGAAAGAGTTTATAGAATTATTTTAATTAAGTTACAAATTGTGTCAATTGCCCGTGGTGTTCCCCAGTTTATTTTTCATAATTTTCTTAAATGATCTGATACAATATAAAAACAATCTAGAGCCACATATCATACTAGTAGTTTTTGCTGATTAAGTATACCAATGCAATAATCTCAATTGAGAACATGACAGATCTTAAGATTAAAGTAAACGCGGCACTAATTACCTGTAGTAAATGGTTTTCAATAATAAACTACAACTTAATACAAGTAAAACCAGTGCCGTACTTTTTTTCAGCTGCTAATACTTGCGAGAGTCTAGATATCAGTTTAAATGGAAAACAAAAGAAACTAATAATGAAAAATGTTTTGGCAACAATATAGATCCCTTTATTAATTGGAATAATGCAATTCAAGAGATAAGTAATTCTATAAGCTCAGCTTGCTATGCCCTTCGTAGTCTCAGAGACAGTCACGGTCAAGCAGTTAATGATGGTCTATCACGCGTTGTCTGAATCTAGGCTTGAATACAAACTATGGGGCTTCAAATATAATGTTGATCCGCATTCCGTAATATGAGTCGTGTAAAGTACCTATATTTTATAACTCTACAATTATTAACTGTGCCGTGTTTGTACATACGTGTAGCGCAGACTGATCTAATTACTTAATCATTGAAATCTCTATGAAAGCAAGAGTAAGAGGGAGACGCGTCTGCTTTCTAGACGGAAAGCAGACGTATTATAATAGTAGATCAAAAAACCAGCTAGCTATACCAAACACGATGTTAACTATGTCCAAAAAGGGCCCTCACTACCGATGCATTATAATAACCAACAAACTTCCCAATCGCAACAAACTGGAACCTAATCATAAGAAATTTAAAACTATTATAAAATAAAATAAAACTCCTGCTCGACAAAGCATACTATACTCGGTAGATGAGTTTCTAAATGACAAATCTAATTCACCTTATTGACATACCTATTCTTCCTCTAGTGATAATATTGTAAACATATTAAAATCCTGTCAATAATCTCTCTGCCGACATTATTCAGTTCCATTAATCAATTGATAGATTAATAATGTATAGTATCATATTATAAATTTTAATGAAATCTATCAATCTGACATCCTCATGCAATTCCATATAGCAATAGTAAAAAAAGGCAGCTATGCTGCAAGGTTAACTCCAATAAAGGCTTTATTACATGTATTCACAAATCTGCCGTGCAATACTTAAACAACAGTAAGTGCAAAAAGTGAGTTTCGAGAAAAACGCAAAAAACCCTTTCAAACATGTTTTTTTTGGTGTTTTCGATGATTATTTACAAATGCTTAAATGTCAAAATATAGCATGGAATACATGAAATACGAATAAGGGAACACTTTTTTATTTTAACAATTATTGAATAAATGATTGCTATTTTTCAATTTTTTATAGTTTTACTGTACTCTCGAAAAGAACTAAAAACACAATAAATGCAGAATAAAGTGCAGTAAAAAAGCGGATTACTGCAAACAACCCTCGTACACTAGTAGCTACTTGAATTAATTGCAAGTTAAAGTACAGTATTCATAACAATTTACTGTAATTTACTTAGTATATATATTGATTGGGTTCTTCGAGATACCAACACGTCGTGGTACAAATAAGGTATGTTTACAAAGAATACACATATGTATATTAAAAAAATGTAATTCACATCAATGATTAAAGTGCAATTGTATTACACATAAGAAATTAAAATAAATATCTCTTACTAAGTAGTTGTAATTAGTAGTAACCCGTCGAGTATCATTAAAATCGGACTTTTTCCATGGCACTTAATCTTTTATGGCCAATATTCTTTTCGATCTTGTATTCATTTTTCTGCAAATAGAAATAGAATACTAATGTACCTAGTAAAAGTCTTTATTTAATTTTAAACGCACTTTATATTTGTATACACATAAACAAATTAATAACAAACTAGTTAGTGACCGGGTCCAACCATTAAAAATACAGACAGACAGACAGACACAATCGCACCATAGAGGTTTTTACCTTTTTGGTACGGAACCCTAAAAACTGAAATTATGTCATGGGACAGGTTCATTCATATTAAAATTTATCATCAAAAATCAAGCTATACGTAAATTCAATCCTTGGAAAGCAGCAGCGTGTGTCGGAGGTGTGTTAACTATAATACTTATACCGTGTTTGACAACTTGTAGGACGATCGACGGCACCGCATTTTATCAATGGTATCGATATTATCTAACTTTTGTCCTACAATGTAGTTAATCTATCTAACTGAAACGACACTTGAAAACTACTTACATCTCTCAGTTTACATAAACATACATAGATAACTACGAGTACATTCATAGCTTCATACTAACAACCTCAGCAAGTTCAATAAAATATTGTCAGAATGATAGACAATATTAAGTCCACTATACGTTTAAAGCAATGTAACAAACAATTGTTATAATGAAAATGGTAATATATATAAAAATCGTACGCAAAGTAGGTATTGAACACTTGCTTATCTCGGCAGTCCAGTGTTACACGCGCCCGGTCCGCCTCGCACAGCGTCGGAGACAAAACTGAAGAGCAATATTCAACGTAATGTACAGTAAATTGCCGTCACGCTTGCAGTGGACACATTTGAAAATAGCCAAACGACAGTTTAAATCACAGTAAGTGAGCATTTTTACTGCATTTTAATTAGTAATTATGCTAAAAAATCCTTAATATTTCAAACACAGTACAAATATTTTAGAACATTTATATTGTACTGCATTTTAAACAGTTTTTGGCGTAAATATTAACTTCTCTTTACTTGTTAATTTAGGATTGAAATGAGACCTTTACTGTATTTTAATCAGTGAAGTCTAAAAATTCACAGCCGACAACTTTATTACGGCAGTTTAGTTAGTTTTACCTCAATAATTTACTAAATTCTTCTAATTTACTGTACATGGAGGCTTCGATTTTTATATGTTCCCATTGTCATAATCGCACGTGGACTATATACACGTGTGCGTCTCGACACGGTGGTCCAAGATCAAGAAAAAACAAAAAATCGCAAAAGTAGCACTTACTGTTGTTTAAGTATTGCACGGCAGAAATCACTAGTCCCTTACACGTCGAGCGGGCGCAGATTGACAACGCGTTTAGATGACGTCACATGATAAGGGGCGACTTAGCATAAACCTGACAAATTAGTGAGACCCATTGTCAGGCACACCTACTACCAACATGTATACAGAAATTAGCAATTGCCTCAACATTACACGGGTTAATTGGATTGTTTTGCAGTAGAATTTGGAATAAATATTACACGACTAAGTACTAGGCTTATTTCGATTCACGAGTGAATAGATGTGTGGGGGGTGATGGCTTGAGTTGTCACTTTCCATTGGTCACCCAATGGAAAGTGACAACTCAAGTAATGGTACCAACGGGTAGTCAGTTCTTGAGAAAAAAAACTATGATAATTTCAACGTTTTACTTACTCCTGAAAATACTCTAGAATCTAGAATCCCGCAGTTGAATTATTAATAACAGCTGTACAATTATTTACACGATCACAGCGCGTAAATACAGTCCTTGTGAACGAGATTTAACACTCGTTTAACACATGCCCATTAATTAAACACATAATGACTTATGGTCTCGGCAGAACTTTCAATTACACGCAACACATTTACAAACACTAAAGCGTCCAAAGGTACTTAATTGAAAACCAGAGTTCAGTCAACTTTGACTGTACCCTCGTATGAACGACATCTGGCATGCCGGCTGGTAACTGTCTACCTTAATGTGCTATTAGGTGGCGCTGAGGCAGGTACGACCCTTATCCAAAACGCACATATAGTTGAGAAGTTTGTTGGAAAAATTGGAAGGGACCAAGGGGTTGCAGCATGTGGCTTTACGGCCGTCCGCAGGCACGGTGGAAGCGGTTTGAAGGAAAAGCGGGAGCGGTAGGTAGGTAACTATGTCAGTTAAACAGATGCGGACTTGGGGGTTGCACCACCTCCGTAGGTATTACCCACCGCTACCAAAACACACGTGACAAAGTGAAAGTGCAAAAACCTACCTTACTTTTTTGCCGATTTGGATTTTGGACATTAAAAGGAAACAATCTTAAACAGACTCGACTTATATAGCTCATAAAGCCGCTAGAGTAGGTATAGAATTTTTTGTCGATACAGTTTTTAGAAGTTTTTTTTTAATGCAGGCTCGCGAGTTCTACAGCTCACAGAACCACTAGTAAATAGGATCAAGTACTTATAATACATTCATTCTAGATTTTTTAGCGGCAAAATTTATAATTAAGTTTTAATGCTGCTGTGTTTTACCTTTAGGTGAGTACATTATAACACACTACTCTCCCGCCCCCCCCACCTTCGGCTTCACCCCTCCCCCCCTTGAAAAGTGTCCCATTTTACAGATTTTCTCAATTTTCAGGAAAACGATACAAGCTATGATAAAATGGTCAAAGACTAAATTATTTATTAATAAATTTCCTACAAATAAGTACTAACATTCATTTTGATACGAGTTATAGTTTTCAAGTTATGGTGCGCCAAAGTTTACTAAAAATCTGTCATTCACAAAAATGAAACATTTAACACTCTACTAATTAATAATGTTTAAAATTTAACACAAGAAATGCGTTAAAATCATCATCATCATATCAGCCGAAAGACGTCCGCTGCTGGACATAGGCCTCCCCCAAAGAGTGCCAAATTGACCGGTCCTGCGCCACCCGCATCCAGCGGACTCCCGCGACCTTTACTAGGTCATTAGTCCACCTTGTGGGGGGGCCTACCCACGCCGACTTCCGGTACGTGGTCGCCACTCGAGAACCTTTCCACCCCGACGGCCATCGGTTCTACGTGCAATGTGCCCCCCCGCCCACTGCCACTTAAGTTTAGCGAATCCAATCGCGTTAAAATATATTATACTTATTATCTACCGCCGTAGTCACCATTATCTTGGAGAGTTTTGTTGAATTGAAGCAACTTATGGTGGAGCAAGGCAATCCAGCTTTGATGCATCCAGATCTTTTTCCGCAGCCTTTCTTGCAGCTACATGATACTAGTTTTAGTATCCACTGTGGAGCTGGTGATTTTGTTGTATATATTGGTGATAAAAAGTTATCATCCTTTTTCCAGCCCCGGTTTTCTGGGTTCAATGCGTTTCCTCGCCATAATTGAACTTGATGAAAAGTACGCATTGAATGCTGAGTGAATGCTGACGATCGGCAGCTGTAGGTAGTAACTTTGATAATATCACCGTATTGTTCCTCAGACCAACGTAGGTATTTTTTGAAGTGGACGTATCGTAATTTGTAAAGATTTGTTTCGCTTTGCTTAGCGCCATACAAAGCCAGAATATATTTTTCTACTGCTTCTGCTACTTGCTCGACTGCTCGTATATATGAGGCATCTGGATTATTGAAAACGTTTAACGTACCTTGTAAGTCAATTTTTTTACTAAGCACAATAGACTGAACCTTTTCTTTGCCGTAGAAAGCTGATGTAGTATCGCAACCACTTATTGCATGCAGAAAGAGGATTGATTCCCTGCAGTTTTCGACTACATCTCCACCAATTAAGCTTCGAGTGCTGTAAACTCTCTTTTTTATCGTCCCTTGACCCTCTTTCAGAATGAAACTGTTCTTGGATAGTGGAGCAAGACCCAGAAATAGGACCAATAGGTTGATATATTGCCTAACCACAACGACATTTTGGTTCCTTTCGGCTTCTTGTAGCAGCTGTTCGTACTATGAGCATGTCTGCGTCGTCAATTGCCGTTAATGTATTTATCCTCTCGCTGTTAAGTTTGTCGCAAAGCTGCAGAATAAAACGTTCTTTGTTTACGATATTGCTTAAAAAAATGCGTTTGTTTCTGTTATACGTCTTGTTCTCATTAAATTCAATCTCTGGGCACTTTCGGTTTAGCATCCGTTTCAACCTTTTACAGCTTTTTGTACTGGTACCTACAGTTTTCGCCATAGCCATCTAATTAAAAAAAAAAAAAAAAAAAAAAAATTAAAATTATTTATTTCCGTAACTTAATTTAGGATACAGTATCTGTGCTGGTGCCTCTTTTTAAGTATAATATACTTGTGCTAAGAGAACACCGCTCTTCCACATGTTGTGACTTACAATTTGTTAGCTTAGGTGTGGCTATAACTTAAATATAAATTAAAAAGTAAACATTTCGTATTATGTGTGTGTGTGTATGTATGTGAGTGTGCGTGCGCGCTCGCGCGCGCGCGGGTGTGTGTGTGTGTGTGTGTGTGTGTGTGGGTGTGGGTGTGGGTGTGTGTGTGGGTGTGTGTGTGTGCAGGTGTGTGTTACATTCAACATACTGGTTTTTGAATTAAATTTTCAATATCAGAATAGCTTTTAGTTTTTAACCATTTTAATAACTTAGCTTTACACTCGTGTGTGGTGGAGGAATACATATCTATGTGCTTATTTATAAGATTATACAGGTTGGCTGATTGGGCTGCTTGTTGTCTCCTTGCAAATGCAGATTTCACTGTGGGAGTGTGGATAACTTTGGTTTTTTTTCTACGTGTACTTGTTTTTTCCGGTGTATATGTGGTTGTCTTATGTGTTTTTATAATTAGGTTAAATATATACAATTTCCTTACAGATAATAAGTCACAAAGTGTATAAAGTTTGTTGGTGGAAAATCTGTACGGTTTTAAATACATCACCTTTAGAAGTGCCCTTTGAGCTCTCTCGAGCTCAAGGAATTTGGTCTTTGTTGCACCACCCCATATAGGGATACAATATGTGAGGACTGACTGAGCTAGTGATATGTAAACTTGATTTAGTACAGTCCTCGTAACTACGTGCCTAAGATTTTTAAAGACCCAGATAAGTTTGCGAATTCTGCTCATGATACTCTCAGCGTGCAAGTGCCAGGTGAGTCGCTGATCAACCATAACCCCCAGGTATCTAGTGGCTTCTACCTTCTCGATGGCTGGGCAGGAACAGATGGTTTGCGTGTTGTGGCAAGTATGGATTTTGATTGAGAAGTTTATATCTGGTTGCGTACGACTATAGTTTGTGTAGCAAACGTAGTTAGTTTTAGTTGTGTTGAGGGTAAGGAGATTTGTTTGTAGCCATCCGGCAATTTTAGTGAGTCCACGTTCTGCAGATAAGCGCACTTCTTCCCATGTATCCCCTGAGAATACCACAGCAGTGTCATCAGCATATGTAAAAACGGTTCCCGCTTCAATATGCATGTTACATAGCTGATAAATAAGGAAAAGAGTAGGTCCTAGAACACTGCCCTGTGGTACTCCGTAAGATATAGCGCGCTCATCACTGATATGATTTCCTAATTTGACCTTTTGGGTCCTATTTCGAAGGTAGCTACTAAAGAGACTCAGAGAGACACCTCTTATACCGATATTCTCCAGGGTGTTGACAAGGTCTAATACAACGATAACCTCCTCTCCGAAACATTTTTTAATGTACCTAACATAAGCAGCGTAAATATCAGAGTATACATGTTACAAATCACACTCTATGAATCAGCGAACCACCATCTAAAACGTAAAATCGATCGTTGTACAGTATCGGTTCAGGGGCATTATTAAAAATGTCGTATTAGGGCAGTTTTTTTTTGTTTTTCTAATTCCTTTGCATTTTTTTTTCAAACAATGAGAGAGTTGTACTGTCGTCAATTCATGACAAAAACAGTCACTTAAATCTTTTGGGGAGTGGATTTTGCACACAATCCTCTGGAATACTAGATTTAGCGCGCGCGAATATTTAAATTGTGATTATTTGCTGGCTATAGTTTTTCAGTAACTTTGGCGCACCATAGCTTGAAAACTATAAGTCGTATCAAAATAAATGTTAGTACTTATTTGTAGGAAATTTATTAATAAATAATTTAGTCTTTGACCATTTTATCATAGCTTGTAGGGTTTTCCAGAAAATTGAGAAAATCTGTAAAATGGGACACTTTTCAAGGGGGGGAGGGGTGAAGCCGAAGGTGGGGGGGGTGGGAGAGTAGTGTATTATAATGTACTCACCTATAGGTAAAACATAGCAGCATTAAAACATAATTATAAATTTTGCCGTTTTGCCCATACATTGAAATCTAGAATGAATAGATTATTAATTTAGAAATCTCTCGGCGCTCCAACTCGTTTACCTAATAACATAGCATCTGTATCAAGAAGCGATGTTTAGCAATTTAATAAAGACATCACAAACAATATTAAATTTATTTATGTAGGTATTTAATCTATATTGCACCAAAGAAGAATTTATTATAGAAAAGGAGAACTTGATGCCGTAAGCATTCCCTACCAGTCAACCTTTGGGCAAAGCAGACAGATTGTGGGTGATTCAACTTCAAATATGAACACACAGTAGTTATACAAACATAATACCTAAGTTATACATACCTACGCTATAAAATGCGTAAACCGTGGCAGACGGAAAGGATAACAGTGAATATAGGTAGCCTAAATTGCGGAGAAAACCAAAATATAAGAGATATTAATAAAGAATATGAATAAGAGATATGAATAGGAGAGTTGCATCATCACATTTAATATGAAATAATTATATGTAACACTTTAAATCGTTTAAAGTGTTACATATAATTGTTTCAGTAAAAACAGTACTAAGTTTAAACGCTGCAACTTATAACTTGTAATAACCTTTTAATATGTTATGAACATTGACCATTATAGGGGAATGTTTGCCATATATATTTAGTAAATTATATAAAGTGACACTAAATTGTTTATTCATTTCAGTTACTTTAATTATGACATTCCTTTGTATTAATAAGTTGGTGAAATAATGAATACCTAAAAACCTTTAATTATTCATAAACAAAATGAAACCGAAATTTGTATTGAAAATATGTCCCAAACCGAAAATATTATTATACGTCTGGAATAATTAATGATACGACGAAGATATTGGAGCAAAGTATTATTAAATTAACTTCCTTCAAGCCGACTGGTCAGCTGGTAGCGACGGCTGTACGACAAGACACGGCTTTCTTAAGATATTAACGCAGTCAACACGATTAATTAATTATTTTGTCACTTGTCATGACAATATCCAGCGAATGCGAGCAATAAATGAACATTGTTATGATTAATTAACGGACAGACGGACAGACGGACGTGACGAAACTATATGGGTTCCGCTTTTGCCATTTTGGCTACGGAACCCTAAAAATACCGGACCGGTGCGAATCAAACTCTTGAATCGAAACCACAAACGTAAAAAAATGTCGAAAAAGTTTCTAGCGCTTTAAATGTTTTATGTAACTTTCTTTTTGTTCCCTGTGACAGGCGAATGAACTGGCACAGATATGTAGGTTGAGCCGTAATGGGTGTGCTGGCAGGCACACTTTGGGCATGGATCTTTCAAAATAGGCTGTTTCGATTAATTCCATTGAAAATCTTAAAACTATAAGTAATTAAAGTGTTCCAGAAAGCGCTAAATATTGATTATTTATAAGAAACGCTTCCAAAATACCGCAGAAAATGTTACTTTTAGTTACATACCCTGCTCCCAGCCCCAGTGATATATCTTCGGCGTATATTTCTTCTAGTTAGCTGCAGAATGATTACCCCTGGGTGATATCAATCACGACACAGCTTTTTATTTATTGCCCGCATTACTGAGATACTTATCTTGTGATGAGACTTAACTAGGTTTGCTGTAAGACTCATTTTCTTCGATAATGTTACAATGAAGATGATAAGAAAATTGCATGAATAAGCTTAACGAAACAATTTTTAGTATTTGAATTTTATTATTTCTATTTTATTTGTCCGAATCACAATGTTTCGCACAAATAAAATAGTGATATACTTATAGGGGAGGCAGTGTTCTTATTAAGCCGTATTTTAACCAAGTTTCATGTACAGCGACGAAATCATATAAATGATTGTTACTTCTTTGTTACTTTAAAGCTACTGATATAATCCCTGTTCTACTCTAAACTTTTTGTGCCGTTAAGTACGTACGTACATTGTAAAAAAAATACATTTTCTATGCCATTTATCCCAAGGTACCCGCCAACTATTAATTAAGCGCCCGGGGCAGTCCACAAGACAGCCCCCGGTCCGACAGTCTGACATATCGTGCTTTTGACAGACTGGCTTTTGTGCCTTTGTATAAATGTTTTTTCTGCATAATTAAATCCAAATGTATGCCGTTACGTTTTTCGTTTATCTTTACAAATAATATAAAAGGATAAGTCTGTGAGATTGTAGCTTTGTAAGTTTACAAGTTTGTATGTAGCTAATGGGTAATCTACGGAACCGCTTAACCGATTTCAAAATTTCTTTTACCTGCATGTATGTTTCTGGATGATTTAAGGTGATATTTTATCCCACGGGTTTGCCTGCGTTCTATGCAATACGCTGGCTAAGCTTCGCGGGTAGCTAGTGTATAATAAAGTAAATTGTAAGTGGTTAAATGTAAGAAGGCTTACATCAACCGATTTATTAGGCCTGCGTGTAAAATGTCCGTGCTCACAAATGTGCTTTTCTTGTTCTACAACAGCGTACGCCGGATGATACTGCTGTTGCACTTAAAGGCCATGTACATGGTGCAGCAACGCGCATGCGAGTTTTATTACATTGCAGGGTTTGATTGAATTCGTCGTATTTCGGAGGCCCGCGCAGCCCCACAATGTAATGAATCGCATACGAGTTGTTGCACAATGTAGATGGCCCTTTACTCTTAGTAAGATTTGGTGCGACATCGCTATGATGTGACGCATCAGACGCCTGCCTCTGGGTGCGGGTGATCCCGGACCGATCACTTTAGCACTCTTTGGGGAGGCCTATGTCCAGCAGTGGACGTCTTTCGGCTGATATGATGATGATGGTGATGATGTCCAGCAGTGGACGTGTTTCGGCTGATATGTTGATGATGATTTATAACGTGACTACTTATCTAAGTTTCTTTCTTAAAAATTACGGCGGAATCTATTACAATTAATATGTTTACCATCGCTCTCATGTCCTTGAAATACTGCGCCTCTTTAATTAGTGTAAATTCCCTTTTTAATTAAATACCAATGGTCGCACCTTAACCTTGATGTAGCTGACCTTTCCACACGGGAGTTATTAAAGCCTTTGATGTGTTCGGCCCAACTCATTACAACAAATGGAAGACGATATTTGTTATCCATTAGATATTAATAAACGTGCCTTATGTTATTTTGTTATATTTAAGCATACTAAACAAATATGATGATCAGGGCCTGTCTTTTCGTGCAGATGACGTTAAACCACACCTAGGATGATTTCAAATAGTCTTTTCGTAAACAGTTACGACTTATCAACCTCTTTAATGAAACGATGTTGGCACTTAAAATGGTCTTTGAGTGACGTTGTCATTCAGATGAACAATAAGTTGACGTTGTAATTGTTTAATTATTGCATTTTCACAATTATCTGTAGTATTTATTTCTACTACTGTATAAAAAGTTGCTATACAATGTCATCTCTACAAGAATATTGTTACGATTTTTCGTTTTTGGAGGTTCGGTAACAAGCTTCATTAAACTAATTTTATTTTATCACAACATCCTGTGTGCAAAATGACGTCATGTTTACGTCATCGGCACGAAAAGAACGAGCCCTGATGATGATAAACTAAATTCAGATAATCATAGCAGATTCTGATAAAAACCTGGTGGATCGTCAAAATAAATGTTAATCTTTATTATCATGAAAATAATGAAAAGAATGAAGGAATTTATCGTCGACCACGATAAAAAAACCTATTATTATAGTTTAGGAAACAAAATAATAATAACTTAAGACCTTAGAACAATAATATATTTTGGTTTATGTCCTGGCCCAGGCTAACAGTGACACTAAGTAAAGTTTATTTCCATAAGAAACTGCACGAACCGATGGCATTCTAAAACATGCCGTGTACCAAGTCGTTACGTTTAACGTAAACGAGACAGAAACGAAAAAATATGTTAAACAAGCAATTCGCGCGAATCGGGAGCACCTGACGAGGTACCCGGCATGCTATTTTAATAACGTTCGATATCAAACAAACTGAACTTGTTCCATCACAAGTTTAATCACGACACTTGAGAATTTTGGACGTTAGCACACCTTTTCAATTGACTTCCCAATAATGATGCTTCGGATTGACTGACTGTATACGTAAAACTATAGTGTAATATATCTATATCAAATTATGTAATAGCTTAACTTTGTGTAATGACTTTCTACCATAATTAACGTTTGCTTTTTATACTTATATGGCGTTAACCCTTTAAACTTTAAGAACACCTATAGATGTCGCGTGTTGTTGTACCGATGCCAAGAAAGGGTGTCGATGTTACAAAAAAAAATTAAAGCAAACTTGCTTTAAAAAAATTGTAGGGTTTCCGTACCCAAAGGGTAAAATGGGACCCTATTACTAAGATTTCGCTGTCCGTCCGTCTATCTGTCTGTGCGTCTGTCACCAGGCTGTATCTCATGAAGATAATAAATTTTCAAAGATGATGTTGCCGCTATAACAACAAATACTAAAAACAGAATAAAATAAATAATTAAGGGGCTCACATACAACAATTTTTTTTGCCGTTTTTATAGATAATGTTACGGAACCCTTCGTGCGCGAGTCAGACTCGCACTTCGCCGGTTTTTTTATAGGTAGCAATGATCTTGCTGTGTAATGAGCATTTTTATATGCAATGTGGTAAAAACAAAAGGTTTATGTTAAAGCTAGTTAACAAGATAGAAGAAGTGACAGGTGAGATGGCAAAGAGCCAAAAGGTGCGTTCTGACCGTCCAATATATTGGACAATCTATACAGTGTGCTAAATGAAAATGGATGTTGCTGATGCTGACATCACACATTTTATGTTGCTATAAAAGATTGTCATAGGTTGTCAGGAATATATTGTATATATTGTGTATTGTTATGTATTTTGTCTCACGTTCCAAGAATCGCCCCCTTCTGTCGTACCACGTTCACGTTACGACGCCGAAATGTTTTCGCGAATTTTGTTCCATCATACAGGTGCGGATCAACGGGGACATTGTTTCGAAGCGACGAACGTCCGTATGTTTATTATAATGAATGTAATCGCGCTCATGAACTTGCTCTGTGGAATAAGGGCGAGATTCAATACATTAGGCGGGGCGATTATGTAGTAGAATCTTTTTAGTCGCCGTATGGTGCAAGTTTGTGAGTTTCATGATTACAGAGGCCTGTTTATTTATTTATTTGTTCGTCAACCAAATCACTAACACGTTAAAAACAAATTATCACAGAAAAAAGAGAAAGGAGAAAGAAAAAAACATTTTTCTTGACATTATATAAATTACAAAACTGCGGTAAAAAAATTAAGTAAAATAATACTAAATTCACACAAATGTCACGAAAAGGTCCCGCCTCAGCATAATGCCGTCTCAAGAGCCGGCGCTGATCTTCCGGCGAGACCTAAAGTGGAGAGTGGCACGGTGTTTGTGTTTGTAGTATCTACGCTTAAGCTGAACTGAACATAGCATACACAGATAAAAATATAATCATAATCATAATGTCATTATTTAATTAAGTGCCAATGTCGCCATAACATGATATTATGATGATCATAGCATCCGTATTGGTCATAAAAGTGCTTCATGTCTTGACATTTAGTAAGTAGGTATACAAAGTTAGTGAAAAAATTGTTTTGAAGTCATAGTTTGAAATGAAAGAAGTGTATTTTAACATGACAAGGTTTATATTAAGTGTAGAAAGAAACCTAAATGGAACTTTCATGATGGATGAACAACAAAACTTGTGAATTTGTAGCGATTCGTGACCTCGGATGGGTTAAATAACGAAATAAAAAATGTCAAATCAAAATAGAATCAAAATTTATTCATAACAAATATCAGAATAAAAATTCCAGTTCAGTTATCCTATAATTGAATACCTATTGGCTAATACAAGTTTCGTTCCCGGATATTTACTGTTATTTTTTCGGGCTGTCCGTACAAATATTGAAATAGTTTCTGAACGTTCTCGACTGCAACAAGCTAGCAATAATAGTTAGATCTAGAAATTATTCTGCAGGATTTTAAGCAAACCAACGATTCTGCATTAACCAGTATGCGGATGTGCTTATTGTTGGTAGTCCCTGGGCGATCGAGCTCAGTGCGGGTGAAAATACGGAGAAAACGAAATTTCCCAGACACGAGATCGATTTCTTGCCCCCGTAATAATATAATGCAAATTTCATCGAAATCGTTGGAGCCGTTTCCGAGAACGTGATTTCAAATATATATTTACACAGATCTTACAAACTAAATTCACATTTCATTTTAAATTACAAGATTATAATTAACATTAACTAAGATAAATTAAAACTAAGTTAAATCTAAAAAAACCGGCCAAGTGCGTGTCGGACCACGCAAAACGAAGGGTTCCGTGCCTATTAAAAAGGTCGTATCGTCACAGAAATTTTACGGCACTTACGTCTTTTTCTTTGAGGAAGGCAGTTTTTCAGCAATATCTCGAAAACCTCTGAACCGATCTTGTTCAAAACAATTTTCGGTGAATGAAATTAATAAGACCTATGTCCATGAATTTTTCCATATTTTTAAAATACACCGTTCAAAAATTAGAGGGGGGGGGACAGAATTTTAGTGACTTTCGGGGCGATTATCTCCGACCCTATTCACTTAATCAAAAAAAATGCCAAGAAACCTTATATTTATTTTGAAAGGCCTATCGATTGATGTGCCACACGGGGGGTCACAATGAAAAAAAATAATTTGACTTTTAGTTTTATGTATGGAGTGCACCCCTAAAAAAATTTTTTTTTGTCATTTTAATTACAAAACTATGTAGCGGCTAACAAAATACACCTATTCTCAAAATTTTATTCAAATACACCTTATAGTTTTTGAGTAAAATGCCTGTGACATACGGACAGACGGACAGACGGACAGACGGACAGACGGACATGACGAAACTATAAGGGTTCCGTTTTTGCCATTTTGGCTACGGAACCCTAAAAAGGCCCTCGAGGCATTGTACCGAGGATGCTGGCGGCATTTCCTCGCTGAATTGCAATGCTGATACGTTGCGCGAGAAAGCCGCCAGCTCTTCGGTCACCAGTTACATCGACCAGACGTTTCGCGATTTCTGCAAATAACTTATGCGCACTGGGACCCCACGGACCGAGGGTCTCGACGCCAAAGGGTACAAAATCGTACTCTCTGCCGAGGCCTCTATATTTATTACATTTCAGATTTTCGGCGTTTTCCGCCGCTGCACCCGCTTTAGAAGTAGTCCGTTGGAGGTGAGACGGTGCCAGTGTGTCTACACATGTAGCGTCCCACACAAGCATCCGTCCCAACCTCCATGGAACCAGAGACACACCATCAGGTCTTTTGCCATCATCTCTGACAATGCCAGGCGGCTCAAGAAGAGCAGGCACATATATTTACACATATCGTCGCCTGTAATATGAATTAACGTAACCGCCAAAATACCGAAATTGAGTTATATATACAGTTCGACTGCAAATTTGATGCTCCGTCGATAGCTGTTATTAAAATTTCGATATCTTGAAAAAAATGTCGATTACGTTAACCAGAATAACACCATTTTTTTCACTTTACCGTATTTTCTTTAATGTATGTCACATTTTTTTTATTTTCTTATTAACAGGTTAACGTAACGACAGATCTGTGATTGCGTATTTAATGTATCGACCAAAGTTGAAGACAAGTAATAAACTGAGTAATGTAAGAGTCATTTTGATACAGATGAGTATCGAAATGACTCTTGCATTACTCAATTGGTGGCACATTATAACTGATTGTCTGTTACGCTAACGTTAAAGTTAGATAAAAATAAAAAAAGTGGTTAAATTACATGTGACTACGCTTGGTTTTTAAGACAACGCTTGCAAATATTTACCCAAACCAGAGGTTTTTAATTTTAAAACTTAATTGATATTGTATGGCAAGACATAACATATTTCCAAAAGGGGCAGGCACAGCGCATTTACATTTCAGTGCCGCTTCTAGCAAGTTTGTGGGTGATGGTGGAACGAAAATGTGTTATTGTAAACTAGGTTATAGTTTATCACAGCTATAAATATTCCAAAATAAATCAAATAGGTTTCAAAGTATGTATTTACTTACTGTAAATATAACAGTAGGTAAAGTTCCCGTATTTTGTATAGAATGTATATTAATGTAACAGGCATACGTTCCATACAAAATACGGGAAATTTACATAAAATTTGGCAGTTACATTAAATTTTGTGTATTTATTTTAAACTGACTTGGAGTATACGTTAATTTACTTACTAGGAACTTCCCGTCTATTTCTTTCCATTTGAAGCGTTAAAGCGAATCCATACATTTGTGTGCTACAATCGATCTCGGGTAAAAAAAAACTACATCTTGACAATAAACGCAATTAATTATGTACTGGTAGGTACGGTACCTTATTTCCAAACATTGTTAATTAATACCCTTGTTTAGTACTAGTCCTAAAATATTCTTTATAATTAAATCTATTTAACACAGAAATAAAAATAACTCATAATGTAGACCTTGGGCCTTCTTCTAATCAAAACGAAAAAATGCAATTAAACGAAAATAACTTCATAAATTAAAAATCATTAGATTGAATCACAAATGTAATTATCACAGGTTTTATAAAACAAATTACAATTGAAGCAATCAATTTTTATGTCACGTGCGTGCTTTTTACGGACCTGCAAGTGGAAAACGAGATTTCATTGAACTCAAGTAAAGTTTTCTATGAAAGCGCACTACATGTATTGTGTCTCTATCTATTTGTGTTTCGATCTACACATATATATACTATACTATGTATATACTGCTATACTATGTATATTACAAATGTAGTGACTAATTAAGAGATCTCAATAAACAACCAATTTTAAATAAACTAATATTATAACGTGTTCTCGTTAAGATATTTAGGATTGAATTTTTGTTCAGTATATAGTAGTTAGTTACGATATAGTTTTTTATGATCCATCCATCCTCCCAAGAGAGTATTTTCTGAACTACCCGCACTTGGTCTATATTAATCACTTGTACACTAGGGTTGTCAACCGGCCAACACACAACACTTATTATGTCAAACCGTCATTCCAGTTGAGATTGCGATGTTTTCTGATTTTAAATAATGACTTCACGTATTTTCCTACTATAAAAATGACAGTAGTTTTGTAGAAAGGACTTTCGGTTTAAATAAGTTACCTAATTATACGCGATTTAGTCCCGTTCAGTAACAACGATGTGTGAGAATCATCAAAGTTTAAATCAATGCAGCAATGTAATATGACAACTATTTAAATTTAAGTTATTTTCGTTCCATAGCAATTTCTAATTTTGATAGGCCTAAGAAGGCCCGTGGCATAAATTTTGGGTTATTTTCGTTCGGTACTTAATTAAGTACCTAGATTTCATTGTCAAGTATATTTCACGACTAGTACTAAACAAGGTGCTCTACCTTTTGATTAAATGTAGGTACATTTATATTAATTTATAACGGGCTTTATTAGGCGACTAGGTTCCTAGTAAGGCCCATCACTGACATTTTTATGAATTTGGTTTATTTACATTACAACGCAAAAGACGTTGCAGTTTTTAAATTGGTTTCTGAAATAAATAATCAACAGTTATTTTAAGAGATTTTTTATTATTATTTGCGTCGCCGTAACGATTTTACAAGGTTTTGAAACAAGACGGGCCTTACCAATCATTTTAATTCATTACCGACGACAATGCGTACTATTTGCCTGGAAATTACACACTTAAAGAGATTTCCACACACATTTAGAGAGAGAGAGAGAGAGAGGGAGACTTAGAATTTGTTTTAAAACAACGTTTATATTAACATTAGAACTGTTTCTTACGTATAAACCTGTTTTACTTATAGTTGACTACCCTGCCAAACATTAACTAAAACAAAATAATTTATTCTATTTTGGACGTTATTACAAGTGAATAAGTTTGAAAGTACTAAAATTATCTTCTTATAACGTAAGTCCACGTTTTGAAAACTATGTTACTTACTTTAATGGTTTGCAGCTTTTTTGTGACTTACCTTAAAGCAGTGTTTCTTGTTCTGAATTTTTTGAAATAAATCTTAATGTAACTCCACTTTTTTGAAAAAAAATTAACGTAAGCGCCATGCTATTTTCTAAATTATAATAGCAGTCTTTTTAAGACCTCGACTAGTAAAAAGATCTCGCAAATATAAGATAATTGCTACAAACATCATTACAATAGGATAAGTGTGTAAAAAGTTATTAACTTTTTCTATTTTTCAAATTCGTTTTTTGCCTCTCCTGAAAAATCGTCATTTGGCGGTTACGTTAATTCATATTACAAGCGACGATATATTGCTTGTTTAATATTATAGGATACAATACCGTGGTATTCATCGTGATAAAAATGCATTCATTTGTTCAAAAACCATCACTGCTTCACAGCCAGATGATAAACGTACTATGCTAAATCCAATAAAACAAAAGAGCGTCGTTGACCCAGCCATTATTCCACAGTGCTTATCCACAACCAGAGCGGCAATTTCCACAAGATCTCACACCATTTTAAAAGAGAAGAGCTGAAATATGACCGTTATTAGATATGTGGTCATATAAATCCCAGCATCGTCTAATCCAGCCGCGACAGGCTACAAATCCGTAATAGATGAGCACCATTCCACTGGCTAACTCTGTAATGTAATTTCAAACAATGCCATTTTGCGGCTCGCTTCCTCACTCCACTAAATAGCTACTTTTGCTCTCTTATTTATTACTTGCACAGCGAACGTGCTCAACGCGAATTTGTTTTCATAATATTTCTCACGAGCACCGCTCGAGCCTTATGTGTTCACGAGGCGCGAACAACAAACAGCCTTCACTTTACGATCTCAAGTTCTAAATTTAAGTGCACAGTACTCTCTCTGAGTACGTACGTTTGTCTCCTTATTTACTTTATTGCGACGTTTTATAATATTCAACGTTTTGTACGATAACGTGAAAGTCGTACATCTGTTACGAACAAAGTGCTTTTTATTCTGATGCTAGTAGATCATTGGAATATTTTTTGCTCCTCAGGTTATAATTAATATGATTTTAAAAAACGAGTCAAGTGCGAGTCTAACTCGCGCACCGAGGGTTCCGTACAATATGTCATACAAAATACCCGTCTTGCCCCGCCCATTAATTTTGGAAAAATCTTAACAACGCATAGTGTAGTTAAGTCATGAGTACCTTTCTACAGCGCCATTTATCGGAGCATTTTGTTACTAACTTGCGCAACCAAGGAACTCGGTAAGAATGTTGGTTTTTCAGCAATAATTCTTTATCAAGGGAATTCATTTCGATAATTCTTTTTTTATTTGCTAGAAGGTACTTTCAGAATACCTTCGTACGAATTTGAAGGAAATAAATTAGACACAAAAGTATTTAATTAAAAACGTAATTATCAAATGATTTTTGAAGAATAAAAAAATACGCTAGATAGAGGTATCGTTATACTTTTCCGGTAATATTTACGTTAATATTAATCTTATATATTAACTTCGGAAATAAGGAGGAATGGTATTTATTTCAATATTTTCCTTTATAAATCTATATTTTAACATGGTAGAAAAAAATGTTTTAAAATGTGCAATTCAAGCCCTGTCATATGATACCCCACTCGGCCTACTAACTAGACTTTGAATTTTTGACCCCCCTCTTATCTGCCCTTGTTTATAGAAATTAAAAATATATATTTGAATTTTTCATTTTCCATACAGTAGTTTTCCTTAGTTTTGTTTACAACCATTCCAAATTTTAAATTGATAGCATTAAGTTCCTGAGATATTTAACTTTGTGACAGACAGATGTATGGACGGAGTCGCACCCATAAGGGTTCCGTTTTTACCTTTTTGGTCTGGAACCCTAAAAATATTGCTAGGTCACACACGTTAATAGATGGAGCATTTTTCGAAAGAATAAACAAAGCACAGCACAGGCTGTGGATATTCTGTGATAAAAAAAAAACTTTAATGCTCTCAAAGTTTAGCTCTTTGACAGTAAAAAAAAATCCTTCTGTTTACCTACATATACACATATTACACATTGCATAATGCCTGTCCTTGTTGTTGAGTGGCTACATAATATATTAATATATTATTGCTAGATCGGGTTAGGTTACGACGGACGGGCAAAAAAGATTTAAATATCAACCTGTCAATGAAATTATTTAGGTATGGTAATTTCAAGATCTTAATTTCTAGCAATTACTAGAATTTGGGTCATTTTCGCTTTCAAGAACTGATATGTGACGATGAATTAGAATTAATTAAATAATATTGCTACGGTGGAGCGCATTGATGACGATGACCCTCCACTAGTTATCTTCATAGCCGTAATTCGCACCAGTAGGTAGGCAATGTAGGCATCGTCTAATGCATGTCAATATTTACCGTATCATGCAATTCATTTTCACATTAAACTTGCACATAAGATGACGTTGCACGGTGCGGTAGGCTCTCCGTAGAAATAAAAAATTAAATCTTAAAACTTAGGATAGACCCAAATTACTTCAAATGAATACATCAAGTTCCTGGGCGACCGAGAGAAAACGAATTTTCCAAGACATAGCTAAATCGACCTAGCTAAATCGATTTCTCACCCCCGAAAACCCCTATATTCTGAATTATATATATATATATATATGTATATATATATATATATATATTTACTATTAAACGAGCAATATTATTTGTATACATATATATATATATGTATACAAATAATATTGCTCGTTTAATAGTTCACCGCAGTAAATCCCTATATTCCAAATTTCATCGAAATCGTTAGAGCCGTTTTCGAGAACGTGATTGCAAATACATATATATATGTATGTAGGTATAAATATATAAAAAAGTGGAGGGCATAAAGGCCATAGTCGGGTTTCCATAGTAAGTCGGCCCTTATATCAAATGGGCTCGGGTATTTTTTGTGAGTACCTCTTATAGTGAAGAATATTTATGCTGAGTATGAACATCCTCCTTGTGACAGTTTTCGACTTATGATTTTTTAAAGTTATTTTTTTAATGTGTTGTTTTTCGGGATGTATTCAAGCGATTTGCTTCAAATTTAGAAATGATGTTCTTTATATAGATTTGCATCGCCACCCAAAAAACTAAAACTAGCTATCGTATAAAAAAAGAAAAAAAAAGACCAAATAAAAAAATATTCATTTTTTATGTGGTTGTGAAGTAGTGACGACACCTCTAGATTTTTTTCTCAGAATAGAGCATACATTGGCCTACTACATGCCTGTCAAAAAACAGCAATATGTCTGGGGCCAATTTCTATATTAAATCGGTGTTTTTTTATTTTATTCTTTATTATTATTGTTTTAATCATATATATGACAAACTAATAAGAAAACTCAAAAATAATCGAGGAGTTTGCATACGACATTGAAATTACTTCACAACCATATAAATTTTTTTTTTTTTTATTTAGGGTTTTTTTCTTTTTTTATAGGATAGCTAGTTTTAGTTTTTTGGGTGGTGATGTAAATCTATATAAAAAACATCATTTCTAAATTTGAAGCAAATCGCTTGAATACATCCCGAAAAAAAAACACAAAAAAATTACTTAAAAAAATCATAAGTCAAAAACTGTCACAAGTAGGATGTTCATACTAAGCATAAATATTCTTCTCCATAAGAGGTACTCACAAAAAAAAACCCGAGCTCATTTGATATAAGGGCCGACTTACTATGGAAACCCGACTATGGCCTATATTAAGGGATTTATAGGTAGTACATATAGGATTGGAATTAAATTGTCATTTACAAAATGGAGGCCCTGCTAGTCTCTTACAGCAATGTAGTTTCAGCGTTGAGTTACATTAGGATCATAGGTGCCGAATTATAGTATCTTGCTAAAACATTTAAGTAGGCACACAATGCCATGCCGTTACCATCTCATGCTCCTTGTAAGCACCTGTCACCTCCCGGTATCCTGGGTGAAACTTTCCTTTTCAATGAATGTTCCGAAGTCGTTTGCGTTTGTTATTGTTTTCGATTACCGAAGTTCAATGGTAGGGGCCGGTGATACACGGGGCGGTTGGCTTAGCATATGACGCGACGGTGCAAGGCGGTGCTAGCTGGCAGTTGTTTTACATGACAAAACGCGGTTGTTTTTCTATACAATTATTAGTGCGTAGAATTAGTAGTCTATAGAATTAGTAGTTAGAAAAGTCAGTGAGATTGCAGCTTTGTAAGTTTGTGAGTTTGTATGAAGGGGGTAATCTCCGGAACCCCTTACCCGATTTCAAAAATTCTTCCACCTGTGTATAGGATGGACATAGACTATTTCATCCCGCGGGTTTGTCTGCGTTCTTTGCAATACGGCACAAAGCCGCGCGCGGAACTAGTATTAGATAATCGCAACGCTAAACAGAATGAGTTTGAGGCGCATCATTTTTAGGGTCCCGAACCCCGAAGGGAAAAAAACGGAACCCTTATAGGATCATTTTGTTGTCTGTCTGTGTGTCTATCAAGACCCTTTATCTCGAGAATGCGTTGGGGTATAGCTGTGAAAAAATCAACCTTCCAAGTTAACGTAAAAAAAAAAGATAAAGCCGTTTATGCCGCAAAAAACGTATATTTCCACACTCTCAAGGGAATCAAAATGTATAGGGTACTTTCCGTTGACTTAGAACTATGACATTTGACAAGTAATATCGTCTTATACTACAAGTACAGGGAAAACTATACATTTGTAATTTTGAACGGAACTCTCGGTGGGCGAGTCTAACTCGCACTTGTCCGGTTTTTATTATCTATACTTCTACAGGGAATAACTCTATTAGTTGAAAATTTTGTGAGGTTGTAAGTATGTATGTAAGGGGAATATACAGAACTACTTATCTGATTTAAAAAGTTATATTACAAGCATATAGCTGGCTTTCAGGATAAACAAAACTTTTATTACATCCTGCGGCTCTAGCCAGACGAAGTTGCATGCGGAAGCTAGTTGTGATATAAAAGAATGCGCATCAAAGGAAAATAAATGCGTTTTGTAAGTATCTGTACTGACTCGTATGAAGCGTGCGTGCTATAAAGCTGGCGAAGAGCGCAGATCTCGCAACGAGTTAAGCTCTTTTTTGTGCAATAAAGATAAAAATATATGATAAGAATTTTATTAAGTGCCACGCTAAATCAGCAATAATAAAATACAAAAAGAACACAAATTACAACTATGGATTGGAATAAAAAACAAAAAAACTATCCCAATGATTATGTTAATAAGCGGTATTATAAATTCAAAAATAAATCAATGATAAATATGAATATTTCGTCCTTATAAATATAGGTATTACTTTCTGAACGCTACTTTTTGTGTTTGATTTATGCCCCCGTATGTTTTCACGTTGAGGGACTAACGGGAGTGAAACTTCGTCGCGATGTCATAACGTTTAGCTTCGGAAACGCATAAAACTCGTGACGGCTTGTTTAATGGAGCTTTCAAGTGACTGCTTTAAGTCGTTTCTGTTTAGTTTCCAGATATTAATGATATTTGTTGTCCAAAGTATTTTAAGGATGTTCTGTTCTTATGTGAGTTTAAAGGTTACGTTTGCCGCATTTGAAACTTGTAATTAATAGGTTTCGGTCTAACGTTCGAGCGATGTATATTTGTCATTGTCATCATCAGCTTTATATTACACGTCCCGCTGCTGCTGGGCACTTTATTGGTGTATTGGATAGTATATGGTGTAATTCAGTTATTGATGCAAAACACGATTAGCTCGTGTTTACCGAAGACAATTTTTTTTTTCCGGAATAACTAGAATTAGGAATTACTTTTGCATTAAAAATCATTGTCACCTTGATGGTAGTTCAAATCGATGAAACTAAAACCTCCATGAAAAATTAGTTTCATCAACCAACCTCAAAACCCTTGTGTCTAATTATTCAATTAAGAGTAATAAACTGACAATTGTCACATGCATGGCAAGTAGGTGTTAGAGTTTATTTATGTAATACCTATCAAATTTCCCTCCAAATCGCTGAAATATAGGGTACATATACATTCAGTAATGAACGAAACAGTGATGTAATTGCATGAGACCTCATCCATTGAATTCTGTTTTGGCTGTTTATTAATATTTTTCGGCTCCTGTGGGTCGATCACGTAACATTTCTTAGCGTGTAAAAAACTTAACGAAGGTCCGTCTTGCCATTTTATCCATTCCCACGGTTAGAATAGTTATTTACGATACAAGTGCAGAAAATAGGAAATTCGCAACGAGTGGCGATAAATTAAAACACGACCGAAGGGAGTGTTTTAAATCGACACGAGATGCGAATTACCTATTCGCACGTGTATCGTACAACGTTTTACAGTACATTACATATGGCTCTTTAAAATTTCAACATATGCACGGAAAGTGCTCATTTTCGCACTAGTACGGGAAAGTAGCACCATGTGTACTGTAATAGTAGTTTATGCTACTGATACATAATGAGAGGCCTTAAAATACGAGTGTGGTTTTATGAAACGAGCGTAAGCGAGTTTCATAATAGGATCACACGAGTGTTTTAAGGCCTAATTATGTACAGTTGCATACACTACTTTATCTAAACACATATCATAAGCGCTCTATGATGGGTTCAGAAGCCGTAGGGAAATGACCTGCATTGCTAATAGTGCTACCTCTACAATATCTATAGACTATAGATATTTAAATAATGCAATAAAAGTAAATTTGAACAAATACAGAAACAAATTATTTATTGTAATAGTTATAATTCACATTTACATTGGAACAATGGGATATATTTAATGGTCCTGGTTGTATTGTAGTGGGATGGTCTTGGTTTGAAGTTGCAGAGCTTGATGGCATGTTTATATTTATGATTTCTTTATTTTGAATTGAATTTAGTATCTTGTTTGACAAGACGAATATTTTTTTTTAAATCATAGACAAACGAATGAAGTCCCTATTCTCATGTCACTCGAGATCAAATGTCATGCGGTTTATATTAAAACATACTGAAATGCGTTTTGTATCGATAACTGTTTAAATATCTAGAGACACTAGAATAGATACCCACTTGAGTTTTGACAGCTGTTCCAAATTTAAACTCATAACGATACCGATAATCTATACTATAATAACATTACAGTACATATTTTACCTACTACCACAGACAAGAAAGTTGTCATAGTAAAATTGGTTGTAATAATGCTGGTCATTACCGACGGTTTCTGAACGCATTTTAGAGCACTAATGATATGTGCGTAGATAAAACTCATTAGCTACTTAGATAAGAAGTTTGTTCTAATCCTGTCCATTTATAATCTTATTGTCATCTTAAAGCTTAGCATTCATTTATTATAAAGTGCTTTTGTAAAATGTACGACAACTACTTACAACAGAGGCCTTAGTTGAGTGTTTTACTTATTAAATGAAAAACTCAAAAGCTTTGTGTTGTTATGGTAAGAGTTAAGAAGGTGATTTATAAAACTCTTTAACAAAGTAATCTGTCTTTACAAGTCACAAACAAGCAATAACGCGCAATCATTCGCGTGTTCACTGAAAATTGCCATTAATCGTACGTTTATGCCTTAAGCAATCTTAATCTTTTGTAAACAGGAGAAAATAATTAAAAGACCAGCCGGTTGCATGCTCAAATCTTGCTATAAATTGTGCTTGAAATATGGAAGGTGTCGCAGTATATCAAAACGCTATTATGTATTAAGAATTATGTACAATGCGCGGTCTTTGCGAGCTAAATGTTACGAAAATAATTTAGTTCTTATATCGTAATGTTACAGTGAAATATTTCAGTTATTTTATAATTAATGCTTGATTATCGACACTAAAGGGAAACAGGATATCGAATATTTACATAACCCATCACGCGGCTTGTAGAAGAAACCATAAGAAGATTCGGAATTAAAAATAAAACCTCTAGTCTAGTGTTTATAGGGTTCCGTAGCCAAAATGGCAAAAACGGAACCCTTATAGTTTCGTCATGTCCGTCTGTCCGTCTGTCCGTATGTCACCGGTAATTTACTCGAAAACTATAAGGTGTATTTGAATAAAATTTTGAGGATAGGTGTATTTTGTTAGCCGCTACATACTTTTGTAATTAAAATGACAAAAAAAATTTTTTTAGGGGTGCACTCCATACATAAAACTAAAAGTCAAAAAAAAAATTCATTGTGACCCCCCGTGTGGCACATCAATCGATAGGCCTTTCAAAATAAATATAAGGTTTCTTAGCATTTTTTTTGATTAAGTGAATAGGGTCGGAGATAATTGCCCCGAAAGTCACTAAAATTCTGTCCCCCCCCCCTCTAATTTTTGAACGGTGTATTTTAAAAATATGAAAAATTCATGGACATAGTAGTCCAGGCAATGAACTGACAACTTGTATGGAAAAAATGACATATTTGGAAATAATTTATAATAGCTAATTTTTGTAATGTAACGGATATATTATCAATTAAATTGTTACCTAGAGGCAAAATCCAACAAAAAATCAGACATCAAAAAAAAAAAATTTAATTAGCTCCTAAAAAGTCCGGATAAATATTAATATTTTTTTTTATCTTTATTTAGGTTCATTTACATTTGCTTTACTGTGAGCGACAGTCCAAAAGATCGCCTCATATTGCATATGAGAGTGTAGTAACGATGTTAAGTTGTGGTAAAGTGAGCCCTATGGCCACAAATGTCTAAGAGAAATAAATGAGTTATGAAACATATGTCTTTTAATAACCTGGTTAGGTAGGTAGGGCACCCATTGTATTATGTAAACGGCAATACACCTTAGTATGAGCCATAGTTAACTATCATATCAAGAAAAGATAAAAATGGCTTCACCATAGTGCAAGGCACAAATAACAATTAATTCTAGTAAAGTCACTCCGAGGAGAGACGCCCTAATTTGAGGGAGAGACCTCAAAAGAGGCAGTAAAATATAGAAGCATCGAGACAGTATCTGGACCAAGTCCACTAAGGCGCCACTAAGGCAGCACGCTCATAATGTGAACTGTACTCGAATCAAATACAACTTGTACCTAAATGGTAAAAATATTAATTAATTGTTATTTAATTAGAATCAGTACATAGCTAGGGGCCATGTACCCAAATGTCATGTGCCTAAGTACATAAACACCGGAAATATAGAGAAAATTGTAACGCCATTTCCCAAGCGACTGTATCTCGGTACATTACCGTAAAGACGACCGAGGGGCCAAGGGCGAGTCGGAACTCCTGATTGGTCAATAATCTCCATACTAATTTTGATAATGTAAATTTGTTCGCGCAATCGCGCTTATGGGAATTCGCGCTCTTGGCCATAGCGGCATAACTGTACGAGGTACAGTGAAGGTCAAAGTACCAAATTAGAGGTCATGAAAATACCTAACTATTTGAATTAAGTGTATGAGTGTGGGAACTCATGTTAAATAGTTATAAGACGTAATTACCCATTTGAATTGTAAAGTTAACAAGTAATTAAGGGTAATTAACTCCTATTTTGTAGTTATGTTCCGAATGTTTACGGACGCTATTTTTATATGTACTAGGAGTGTTCTTGTGTTTTTACGTACCGTTATTTTATCTAATAAGATTAATCCTGTTAGGAGGGAGGTTAATTAGATAGCCGAATTAGGCAAAAAAGGCGCGGCCTTGTTTTTAAGTAATGCGTAATTGTCATTAATTGGCTTAGAAAAGCAAAATGAACCTGGTCAGGCAGCCCACTAGCTGCGGGTTTGAAACCGTATATAAGCCGGCCAGGATTCAATGTAAATTTGTGTTCGCTCAGCCCCACAAGTGGGAGCTCCTAGTAATAAGAGGAAAGTAGGGAAATTGTGATAGGGAAAGTATTAATCAGTAGTTTGTGTCTCTCTCTCTTTTTAATTATACCATTCGTTCAAGTTCAAAACAAGTATTATTTCATCTTCACCCCTTCCTTCAACAGTGCAGCTTAGTCTGCGGGATTAGTGCTCCCCTAGAGCACCTGCGCTATCGAAGCGTGTTCGGCCGTCTAGAAGCGCGCTGGTGCGGTTCACCCGCCGCGCCTTCTAGGTGCCCATTGTCAGGGGACTGTAGGGTCGCGAAGGTCGAGCTCTGACCTATCGCGCGTTGACCCCGTCGACGCTACGCGTCGTGCACACTTTACAATATTCAATATAAATAAAATAAAAAAGACAATGAATGTTTAATTTAAATCTATATAATTACTTCCGGGTGGAAAGTTTGGTGGATTCTTGAATAAAGCATCTTAGAATAATGTTTTAAAATGAAATAAACAAAAAAAAAACGCTATTATAAATTAATGTTTTTCGAAACCGTATTTTGCCTCGGCTATAGGGCTTATTAATTTCATTCACCGAAAATTGTTTTGAACAAGATCGGTTCAGAGGTTTTCGAGATATTGCTGAAAAACTGCCTTCCTCAAAGAAAAGTGCCGTAAAAATTCTGTGACGATACGACCTTTTTAATAGGCACGGAACCCTTCGTTTTGCGTGGTCCGACACGCACTTGGCCGGTTTTTTATTTATAGTTTATTTATTTATAGCTTGTCGAACTGACGTGACGGATTCATAATAAAAACCTAAGAAGAGGAAAATACACAGAGGAGAAAGTCATGGTCATGGCAGAGAGCTTACCATGAAAAAAATATGTGCCACAAGAATTGTGCTGTAGCGGCATTTGACGTTTGATAGCGTCAAGTCGTGTGGTGTGGATCATGGTTCAGTGACACTCGAATACTTTTTTTAACACTGCTCACTATATATTATTCTCTCACTAATATTCCGGCTTTATCCGTTTTATAAGTAGGTATTTACTTTAAAAAATTCTAACAACAATTGTAGGAATATTGTTAATATGTGTTTTAAGAAGATTAGCTTCAATTTAATATTTTTCCCCTGAGGGCTTTATACAATAAATTAAGAAATTGACAAGAGGCACGCAGCAATATTTTGGAGCTAGATGGCTTTAGTTACCCTCTCCCACTTAAATCCTTAATTGAGGAAAGTGTGAACCCCTGGACGTTACTTAAAAAGTTACGTTACAAACATTTATCTATACTAAGTAATTGAATTAAAAACAACTCCGACCAATCTTCCGAAGCGTGAACAAAATAATTCACCCAAATCTAACACCTATTCCTACCAACCAAACAGCACTGACAGCCGCTACATATAGCCACGTACAAAGCCTGCACGCTAGTGCCAAACGAAGCTGAAGTAACAATTACCTGGTCATGCAATCAGACGATCCATCACCAGGCCTGTGGCACTGGCCACTCGATTCTGGCCACCGCTAAGGCAATTTCCGGGGCCCTTATCTTACTATAGCTAAGCATTTGCTTCTCAACGTTTGCTTAACAGAATTAATCCCATTGACAAGGATCTTGAAGGTTACTTGCTGAGTTTTGGTCGGTTATTTTTAGCTAGTTTATTTAGAAAATACGTGGGCAATCACCGTTAGTAACTAGATATGTTTGAGGTAGATACTTTATATAGCTTTAACTAAACAATGAACTGGAGTGACGTATGTAGTTATTGATTACTAATTACCTTGTTTCATTAGTCTATAGGCAGCTTATGGCTTATCTATTTGTGTGTTTTAAGCAATAAGATAGCTAAGTACTTAAAATCTACGAGACAGAAAAGATATTCATGTTAGATTCGTAAATCCTTCACTTAACTCTTTGCCCAAGTTATTTTCGGCCGAATAGCCGTTTGAAAACTATCTCGTTCGATATTGCCTTGAGAGTTTGTTAGCTTAGTTGTTGCCTAATTCTCACTCATTTACGAAAGATTATCAACAATCGTAAAGTATATGTTTCCTATTCACTAACCCCTCACTAATGTATCAATCAACCGGGTCGACGTACTCGAATAGTAACAAGAACTCTATTCGCTAGAACACTCTAACATCTACTCCTTCCCACAGTTACAAGTTGTAGAGAGATGGAACAAAACAACCATCGCAGAATATCATTTCTACGTGTCAGTGATTCTATCCACAGGTTAACGTTAGAGCGAGATGAAATAAACATATGCATCGAACAATATCATTACTACGTTTCAAATAGGGGATGGCAGTGCTTTGCCCGTCCAACCGTGCAACAAAAATCGTGTCATCTAATAAGTGTGCCAGTGATCTGCGCGATAATATTGCCGGCCACAGATGGCGCTGATCGACCGCAGTGCAATGTGCAATAGACACGGGGCTGCTATCGTGTGGAGAGGGCTTTATTAATAACATTTATAATAACTTTATTATTCGAGGGACTAGTTATTACGAGTAGAAAGACTCAATGTCTAAAGTTTTATTGGATGGCGTTGTTGCATTAAGAATGCTCTTAGCGCCTTACTATAAGTAGGTATCTAAAGGATTCAATGAATTACTTGTGTACTAAAAGGTGCCATGGAATCTATGTATATAATTCCAATATAAATATGATAAATTCAATCATACGATTGTCAAATCTCACTATCAGTCGTGTCTCAAAATGCAGATTTCAACAATGTTTGTTCATGCGATTAAATTGTCTGCACTAAATTGTGTAGGTCTTTAGGCTTTTTTTTAGCAATAGTGCTTTTTATTAATATTTTAATCAAACATCTTAAAGAACACTTTTAGACCATTTGCTGTATCATTGAAAAATGATACAACGTGTACCGTTACCATTCGTTGAGCTAAACGAAACTTTAAAAAATATATAACGGTATATATACGTTCGCACTACTTCGATACATACTTGCGTTAATTAATGGTTAGAGATCTTTTCTAATTTGGTTAATATTATGTTATTTTACTTAACTGAAAATCCTTGTTATATGGTCTCAACGTCGCAAAACGAATACTTTCAATTATTTACTTATTCAATAAAATATGTGCAATAATTTCGGTTTATTATTATGCTATACTTACCACTCACTCGTCCTATATCCAGCGTCGTCCATTCAAGTGTTCTAATTACCATTTTTAATTTCTTATAGTATTATCTATCGAAACTCATTGCCGTTTATGTTTATACCAATAGACACATTACCATTCACACATTACTTACCATTCAATAAAATTCTCATTACCATTTCTTAATTTTTCTCACTACCGTTGGTGAAAATAATTGTAACTGAAATATACAGTAATACGTTGTCCTATTAATGGGGCCTTCTGCCATTTTCTCATATTAATATACCAAACTTTAAATTTGATCGATAAAATTCACAATCCGAGTCGATATTTGATTTGATACTTTTTTTTCCTCCAATACGTTCATTCTCAAATATTCACCCATAAATACCAATATTTCTTTTGACAAATCACATCTCGTAAGTTCTTTTGAAATAAAATATTAATGGTTCACGTTAGCACGGAATCTATACATAGTCAGATACAGTCAGCAGCAGAAGTAGCTACGCGTAGGTCAAAATGAATTACACACCACGGTCGTTTTTATTATAAGAGCTTGTTTAGATCATTTTGAGCATCTCATCTGCTAAGTTACTTTTGCTGCTGACTGTACTACAATCATAGAAGTCTGCAAAATAAGAATATGTACGAAATTCATTGCCGTGGTGCGAATAAAAACGTGTCTGTTCTATTTGCAGAGCGAAATGAAACTACTCTCCAAACGCAAATGACTCAATTAAATTCAAATTTTTTGTCGACTCTAACTGAAAAATTCATAAAATAATTGCTTTTGCATATTTTATTAGCTCGGCAGAATCAGCGATGCGTCACAAATGTTGGCATGACGAGCGCTCAGCTCACTTTATTGAATGAAATCAAAAACAAACGGACTAATAGCCGCATATAGGAATCATTTCTAATGGAAACAAGTGGAATGAAATGAAAGCGATTAATGTTTCACTTGTTTTACATTAAAATATATGCAAGTTAAACTCATTGGAAACGGTAGTTTGGATGATTTCAGTAGTTTTGTTGAATAAATATAATTTTAATCAGAGCTTTTAATACCTATTGTGCAAACAAAAATAACTATAATCTCTACTATCTAAAAATTTGTGAGATTAAAGCTTTGTAAGTTTGTATGTAGGTATACCGCGGTTCGGCTTTGGTTCTTTGTAGTGCAATTCATTGTTAGGTATGTCTCCTGGACCCCAGAAATGCCGGGAGACAATAATGTCATCAAAATCGCCGCTTGGAAAAGTGTCAATTAAATCCAAACTATGCAGCGTACATACACATGTGGGAATGAAATTTCAAGAACTCAATCGAAATCATATTCACTTTTCCTTTCAGATGTGTCTTATTACTGCCAATTTTCAAGAATGTACGTATTTGAGTTGTAGAAGGCTACTCCTGGCTTACCTCTTGAAAAAACACGACAACATGTCCTGCAGTTATAAATGGTGCCCGCTGAAAATGTAGAAAATGAGAACGTATGCAATCGTGTTGCATATTTCTGCAGAAAACTAACAGACTATTGGAGTAAAGTAAACAGAACCCATAGAGATATGGTGGGTCGGTATTGTGATTGGTTAAATATTGTTGAAACTGTCAACTTGCCTAAAACAACCGTGTTTAGTCCAAGCCGAGCGCTATTAGACCAAGAAGAGTGTAAAAGTAATACTTCGAAGATAGGAGGGCAAGAAAAGACTTCAAAGATCAGTCGAACTTTCACAGATTGCTGATTCTGCTGTCAGCAGAGCTCTTTAGTGAATTTTACTTCTTCTAACAATAATGTATGCTATAGATACGGTTGGGCAGTTTGTTCGCGCGTACATGGTACAATCTGTCGGCTTCTGTGCATAAAGTTTATCCACGGGGCTGAAGTTATTAACCATACTGATGTCTATAGGAAAGCTATGAAGAAGCTGCCGGGTCCATAAATAAAAATATAAAGGCATTTAGGCTCAATAATACAAGAAAGATGACACGCGTTTCGACAAATACCGATCTTTTAAATCGACTTTTATTGAATTCCGATCCATTCGTTACGGGACTTAAGAAGTTACCAAGGAAGAAAAAAAACTGTTTATCTCAATCTGTTATTAGCCTGTTAGATTTTGAGATTTGATTGTGCTTTAATATTAGGTTCAGATTAATTAATTTTAAGTATATTTTAAGATGACAACTCGTATTGTGCAATATTTATTATTTAAAATAAATATGATTTGTATTTGTTAGAAGCCACTGAAAAAGAGTCGATAATATCACAATTTTTTTAAACTCTGAAATATATAAAATTAATAAAAAAAAATGTGTTTTCTATTAGATCTTTAAAATAAAAACAGGGCATAATTTTTGTTTTTAAATACTTATTAATTTTTGAAATATCAGCTTTTAACACTTTCTCCATACAACCTGAACAACAGTGCACTGCCGTTGGTTTTGTGCGACTAACTTCTACAATTTTTATTTGATTTTGGATTTTTGAACTGTGTTGTATAGCCTAAAGGTTCTATATCATTTAACAACATTATTGCCGAATGACAAATTTATCCGAAAAATCTAATGTTAGCAAGCTTTTCAATTTTATTCGCGACTGTTTTGCAAATACTCTTATACTTAATAGCAATGTTGCCATGGATTAGAGCATAAGCTTTTACATGATACGAGGGCGGAGTGATAAGTCTGGTAAAAAATAAACTATTTGTTTTATTTTGGCCAAAGTAAATATTTATTTTTCAACGTAGTCTCCTTCTAACTCAATGCACTTATCCCATCGTTTTTCTAGCTTTTCGATTCCCTCCGTATAGTACAGTTTCTCCAACCCTTCAAAATAAGCATTGGTTTCTTCGATGATTTCCTCGTTGGAACGAAATCTTTTTCCGCCAAGCCATTTCTTCAAGTTGGGGAAAAGAAAATAATCGCAGGGGGCCAAATCTGGAGAATAAGGCGGGTGCGGGACCAATTCGTAATGTAACTCGTGGATTTTAGCCATAGCAACTGCACAAGTGTGCACCCGTGCGTTGTCTTGGTGAAAAAGAATTTTCTTCCTCGCTAAATGGGGTCGTTTTTCCATCAAAACTTGATGGAATCGCTGTAATAAACTAGCATAATATTCGCCGTTGATTGTTTTGCCTTTTTGAAGGTAATCAATATATATTACACCACGAGCATCCCAGAAGACAGTAGCCATAACTTTATTCGCCGATAAAACTGCTTTGGCCTTCTTCGGTGCAGGTTCACCTGAAGCAATCCATTGTTTCGACTGCTCCTTGGTTTCTGGTGTATGATGATGTATCCAGGTTTCGTCAACTGTTATGAAACGACGCATGAAGTCCTTTTTATTAAGCTTAAACTTCGCCAAACATTCCTCAGAAATGGTCACTCTAGTACGTTTTTGGTCCACTGTGAGCAATCGCGGCACCCAACGGGCGGATAGCTTCTTCATTTCCAAATAAGAGTGTAGGATATTACGAACCCGTTCGTCTGAAATGCTTACAATAACAGCTATCTCACGGACTTTAACTCTTCGGTCATTCAATACGATATCATGGATTTTCGTGATCATCTCTGGTGTAGTGACCTCAACTGGCCGTCCGGGTCGGTCGGCGTCAACAGTGCTTGTACGACCACAACGAAAATCAGTAAACCACTTGTGAATCATTTTAATCGACGGGCCAGAGTCTCCGTTATATTTTTCTAGGCTTTTTTTTGTCTTTGTAATAGTTTTTTTTCGCAAAAAATAATGTTTGATCAGAACACGAAACTCACTTTTCTCCATGTTTGCAAACGTCAAAGCGATATTTTTTTCTTTTTTATCAAAACTTTTTATTTCGTCATGCGAACTGGCTGAAAATATAATATTTAACCTCAAGAAGGTTCGACTACAAGTGGACATCATTGAATTTATGAACACATTATCTTGAATATTATTTTTACCAGACTTATCACTCCGCCCTCGTATAAGACATGTTTATATATATTGCATGTTTCGGGTAAAATTCACATTTTCAACAGGCCCCCACGGCAATGAAGATTACGTAATTACTGACGACACTTTAGAGACTGTCTCTTTGCAGTTTTCTCGTGCAGATAACATGTTTCTCATAACAGGTTTCTAAAAGACAGTCATTTCAATCATTTGTAATGATGTAGGGAAAAGCATCTTTGCGTTGTTGGTTTTTTCAGCATCAGTTTCACAATTTTGCTCTTATCTTGAAATAGTAAACTGGAATATAAAGCTGAAATACTAGTTTTTTTTGTTTCTTTCATAACATTCGTGTAATCATTCTAGTTTTGCTGTAATATCTGTAAATCCATAGATTTTTATTTTACTTTATAATTTTGCAAATAGTTCTTAAACTTGCGCATGTATTGTTTTTGTTTTAGTTTATTCAGAACACAAACAAATATATATGGGAAATTTAATATAAAAACGAACTAAACAAAAAGTATTCCGCTTTTATTTGATACCCCACGCGTGTACGTTGCATAGTTTGGACACTTTGCCAATCGTGTTAACAGCTATTTTAATGACGTCATTACGCGAGAGTTCGACTCTTTAGAGATTGACTCCCAGCAGTTTTGGGGTCTAAGAAACATGCCTAACAACATTCTAAAAGGTGACGCTCGTATCCAAAACTGAAGTATTTTCCCGTAACAACAGGCACTAATTGTAGGTAATACGCGAGGCGAGCGAAGCTGCGCGAGCGAGCAGCTAATGGTAGATAAGGGCTAAAACGAAAACAGATATTCCTCAGCTTAGTGCTAGATATCTACATACTAGACTAGTTATAATTAGAGAGTATAACTACTTCAGTCTTGTTATAACAAAACATAAATGAAATCTCACCCCCGTTTCAGATTATTCTGACATGGATTATTCATAGAGGTGCGTCTACCCACATTAAGGCCACGTTTATTTTCGGTCTCATCTTATTTTCTTGGAAATACATTAAGGTCAGTGAATGTATGAAATGTTTTTATTAAAAGAGTAATATAGCGATTAGGTGGGTACTTATTTGTTGTAGCACACTATCTAAATTCAAAACTATTACTGAATTGTTGCTACAAGCAACTTACACATGGTATTATTAGCTTAACTTAGAGAAGACCATGCGTCTTGCTCTAACACATCCGTTTACACATGAAAGAGACTAGAATGTCATTAGCACTGCCGACTGCCTTAGAGAAACTGTAAATGACGAGTTTGAACTACTGTTGAATAGTAACGGCTTCGTAGCAGTGCTACGAGCTACGCTTTATCGTAGGCCGAGCTGTAGCGGTGACAATGTAATCGGTAAGCCTATTGTTGGCACGGTCCCGAAATGAACCATTGACATATTGAAATTTTACTCGAATCGTCTTGGTCTATGATCTCTATTTTGAATTATGTTATCGGATTACCAAATCTGAACGTGATGCAATAATGAGCCTTTTGGCTATGATAGCTAATGAATCATTTTTATTAGTCAATTTTTTGCATTCATTTTAACAACTATTATTCGCTCTATAAAGTAGGACTGGAACGTGGCTCGAACCCACGATTATATTTAGCGACCACAAACGAACGGTTACTTTTAGATGGCGTGATCCAACTCGGGATACCTACTACAACTAAGACCACTTTTTTAAGCATTTGGCGAGGTGGCATCGGTATACTGTACCTATTTTGTACTTTAACGAGAGCTTATTTAATATTGCCCAGTGGGTAAACAGTAATCCCGCGCTTGTCAAAAAGCACTCATTTGGCATGCTACAACATTAATGAATTTCTACAACATGATTCCTGTACCAACATTTGACAACTCTAAATATAAATAATTAAAACATGTCAATGTATTATAAAAAAAAAGAATACAAGTCATAAAATAACAATTTAACTTAAACTAGAAATACAGGCCCCCTCGAGTCGTCCCTGGCGCAAAGGTACCCATCACACTCGCCGCGTTTCCACGTTGAATGGCGACGGACAACCTTTGCACCAGGTACGACCCCACGCGGGTGTCACGAACCTTCTCCCCAATTCGACGTCCCACTTCCCGCACGAAGGTAATAGCCTCCGACCCCCAGCACCCAGTCGTCTCGAAAGCAAGAGGTACAAAATAATAATTACCGCCCAGGGCCGAATATTTTTCCCGCTTTTTGGCCGCGGCAAACTCTGCAGCGGCACCAGCTGACTGCACAGTCCGGCCGAGGTGCGAGGCGGCGAAAGTACTGACGCACGTGGCGTCCCACAGCAGACATTTTCCCCTCTGCCACGGCACCAAAGTTAAGCCGTCTGGCCTTTTGCCATCGGTGCGGCAGAGGCCCGGGGGCTCCAGAACACAGGGGATGTTGGCGGATATCAAAGCCCTCCTTACGATGTCATTGAGAGCGTGGTGACGTGGAAATCTTCCCGAACAACGACAGCAACTCAGCGCGTGATGGCCATTCGCCTCCACCATGGAACCGCAGATGCATTTATGTGGTACACAAACATCGCATCCCAGGCGGAGAGCTACTGCCACCCGCAGTGAGTCGTTGTCCAGGAGTGTTCCCAGATAAGGAGCAGGCAAAGCCTGCAACCACGCTCCCGCTTCCACTGTTGACACCGACTTTAGCCTGGCCAAATTCACCCCCGCTGCTACACGCATAAGCTGTGCAAGAGCGTCCCTGGCCCCCACATCGTCCCATACTCGCTGTACTGGTAGTCGTACAACCTCGGGCAGCGGTGCAGTCGGATAACGAGCCGTCCACCTTACCAGTGCATCCTCCACAAACGGAATGGTAACCCTGTCTCCATGGCAATTTAAAATTTTAGAGACAAGGCCAGCAACCCCATGTGCCGACGCTAGGAAGGCTGGTAGGCCCACATCCCCCGCACACCGCAAACCGAGGCCACCGTGACGTATCGGCAAAGACGCCTGGATCCATTGGTCATCCGAAAGAGACACATTTAGAACAGTCTCTGCCGTATCCCTCAACGCGACGTCAAATGACGACACGTCACCCGGGCACAACCATGTAGGAGTTGTTCTCAAAAGGTAAGTTATTCTGGGAACCGCGAAACACATCCGTAGTAGGGTCAGGGCGACATGGGCATTAATATTTTTAAGGCGTTCCTGAGCAAGCAAAAGGAGGTGCTTCCTGGCCTCTATTGCGCTAGAAATAGCCTCTTGGAATATAGGAGAGCCCAAAAGGGTAAACGTTCCAAGTGAAAGCTCTTTGAGACCAGGGAGCAAAGACCTTAAAGGAGACAAAGAAGCAGAAGAGGCAGGTCCACAGCAGTATACCTCACACTTCCCCGCATTCAACTCCAGTCCCATATCCCTTAGACGGGGGATAAGAACAGCCAAGTCCTGCTTCACACAAATATAAATTGTATTACCTATGTTTATTGATATTTATGACTTTTAAATGTAATTTAATTTTACCAATAAACAATCTGAATCTGAATCTGAATTTAAATGTAGGCGCGAAGTAAAGAATCTGTACTGACTACTGATACTATACAGAATACAGAATACAGATATTTATTGGTAAAAAAATACATTTTACAAGTCAGAATAAGTTAGGTTCTGTTATACATATATAGCGCTGTAGTATATTGAGCATCTTGAAGAGTACAGACATTGATGATGACTACGTTTCGTCTTATAATTTATAATGCCATTTGTTCTGTTTCGAGCGCTCACTACCGCGTGCATCAAGCTGACGTGTCAGACTGAGCACGCGAAAAATTTACCTCATCATCATCATCATATCAGCCGAAAGACGTCTACCTACTGCTGGACATATGCCTCCCCCAGAGTGCCACGATGACCGGTCCTGCGACACCCGCATCCAGCGGACTCCCGCGACCTTTAATCACGTAACGTTCCGAACGCGCGTCGGATAGATCCAACTGTCATTTTTTCATATAAAAATTGACATTTAGATCTACCCGACGCGCGTACAATGCGTTACGTGATCGACCAACAAGTCATCAGTCCACTTTGTGGGTGGGCCTACCCACGCTTACACGCAAACATTTACCTACTTAGTCATTAAACTTAACAAACTTCTGTTAACTGATGTATATGTTTTTTTCCTTTCACTCAAAGATAAACGGTAGGTACCTGTAGAACCGATGGCCGTTGGGGCTGAAAGGTTCTCCAGTGGCGACCACGTACCGGTAGGCGCGGCGTGGGTAGGCCCCCCACTATGGCTTGGTAAAGGTGGCGCAGGACTGGTCAATTTGCTACTCCTAGGGGGAGGCCTATGTCCAGCAGTGGACGTTTTTCAGCTGATATGATGATGATGATGATGAGGTACCTGTGGTTAGCGTTAATGAAATGTTCTTAGCATTAAATTGTTCGATTGTTAAATATAGGTATCTCATACTGACCACTCAAATGGCAGAACGTAAGCTAGCATCTCCTTTCAGACATAAGATTTTTTTGAGAATAAATGTGATTATCAAATTGCGTCTAAGTCTATGACATCACATTTTTGTTCCAAAATCCAATGTCTGCTCATAATGATAGCACAATAGATAAACGTTAACACCGAGTGTCGTCGATGGTGACAAAGAAAGGCGTATCAGCGTCACGTGACCGATGTATCTATTAATCATGGCGCCGTGATAAATGGTCGCTGTACCACTAGCTGAGTAACACGTATGACATATATGGACATTCAGTATCAGCCTACTGAGATCGCATATAAAAATAAAATTGAATTTGAAGCAAGCGTTTTGGATAATTGGATAATTTAATCATTGAGCAATTTTGTTCTTTCTGTAGGAAAGTGGGACTCGGGAAGATGATTCATTTTCATTATTTATGTTGTATATATGTATGTATATTAACTATTTACTTATGTACACCAGACACCACTAATGTAACCTACTGACTTTAAGATCAGTTCGGGTAGGTACGCGAAACGAATTAGAATACGCGTCGCATGTAACTAACAGTTATTGAAGGTGAAAATTACAGTTGATAAGTCTTACGCTTGTTCGAAATGTTACACAATTAGCTTGTGCAAGGAATGGAGAGATGGTTTTCATATATATTTAAAACTAGCTGCCCGCGTGGCTCCTCCCGCGTGTCACAGAGAACCCAGGCTAGGGAACCCAGCCCGAAGATCCATTCTATGAACTGGTGATAGTATTTTATAATCGTTGCACAATAAGGGCTCTTAAAGTCGAGTATCGTGTTTAGGCCATGAGGCTTGCCTAGTGGCCTAAGTAAGGTACGAGAATTTAAGTGCTAATTGTGTAATAATACAATACAATACAAATACTCTTTATTGCACACCTCACACAAACAAAGCAGTTACAGAGAGAAACAAATAACTATTAACTAACTATTGTATACAATATTTTTATACGAGTCAACTAAAATAATTAAACAAACTTGGTATCCAATGAAAATGTAAGCCATGCTGAAATGAAGTGCAAGTCAGAGAGGTGCCGGCTCAACGTCGTCGACATCGGCCGTCGTCTTTTGAACTGTAGCCAACGTGACGTGCCATTGGTCAAATTTATTTTAGTTCAGTAAAGGCGCCCTGTGATTGGTCGAATTTATTTTAGTTGTCTAAAGCGTTGTATAATCATTATTTCAGTTGAGTTGGGAGCTCCATAGACAATAAGTACAACTTAGAAAAGTTAAAAAACCCCCGATTTCTTCATTTCAAAGTTCAATATCTCAAAAACAGCTGAACCGATTTTGATGAAACATGACTAAGAACACTCGGGTTAAAATTATCTATGACACAAAAAACCGCATTAAAATCGGTCCATCCGTTTGAGAGCTACGATACCACAGACAGATACACAAATACACAGACACACAGATACACATATACAAAGACACGTTAAACTTATAACGCCCCTATTTTTGCGTCGGGGGTTAAAAAGTAAGTGGTTTTAGTTTAGTGTACGAAGTCTTTTTTCAAACATTAAAGTCGACGAGTAAAAAAAGTAATAAAATATATATTTTAAAATTGGATGAGAAAATTCGCATATTAACCTTTACATACAATAACCTCATATACATTGCCTTGCCTTATAATAATACTAGTTACCCGCCCGGCTTCGACCGCGTATTGCAAAGAACATAGACAACCCCGCGGGTTACAATAGCCTATGCCCATCCAGAAAGTCCATGCTATACAAAGCTGAAAGAATTTATGAAATCGGATACTTAAGTGGTTCCAGAGATTAATTATTTATACCTAGATACTTTATATATATACTTTATAAACTTTAAAAACAAGCTTGTTTTTTAATGCCTTTAGTTTGATAATGGTAGGAATTTAAAATCGTAACAAATAAAACCACTTAGCGCAAACCGTTTATCAAACTATCACGCGTATTTTATTCACAAAACGCACACAGAATATGAAACCGCAGTGGCTAGGTGCATATAACCGTCATTTTCAAATCTAGTTGTGGAGCGTCCTGCACAAGCCGCTGCAACCGTGATAAATCCAAAAGTCATATTTTGATACTAGTCTCAAAGTGGTATATGACTTTTTGGTATGGTTGCATGAACCGCCTTTATTGATGCTATATATAGCCCGGTACGGAGTGGCATTTCTTTGTTGTTCGCTGTGTGGTCCTCTGCGGCCGCACCGCCACACACGCACCAATCTCTGAGCAAAAGGGCCCTGCGGGGCTCATAGGAAGTCACAAAAAAAAGTCAATTTTGACTCAAAATTATTTTCGAAAGCTGTAGTTCTCAGTATCATCATCATCATCATATCAGCCGAAATACGTCCACTGCTGGACATAGGTCTCCCCCAAAGAGTGCCAATGTGACCGGTCCTGTGCCACCCGCATCCAGCGGACTCCCGTGACCTTTACCAGGTCATCAGTCCTCCTTGTGGCGGGCCTACCCACGTGGTCGCCACTTGAGAACCTTTCCGCCCCAACGGCCATCGGTTGTACGGGCAATGTGCCCCCGCCCACTGCAACTTAAGTTTAGCGATTCAGTAAAGTTTTCAGTATGGTGATTGGGATTTAATTGTATGTGCAACGCTTTAAGGGTCGACAGGACGCTCAACTCTCCATACAAACGGAGTCTGGTTCTCATAGACCTATTATTATTTATTATTAGAACAACATGATTATAATTTATAGCAACAGAAGCTAGTTTCCAACCTAGATATATATGGCGGATCCTTAATGTGTCAAAAAAGTTTCATGTAATTTCATTATGCCATTTCAAAATGAGAACCGAACTACGTTTGTATGGAGAGTCGACTTGAGTCGACCGTGCTGGGGACTCCTAATAAGTCTCTTAAAACGTCCATTTTGAAGAACCTAGTAAGATATAATAGTGTTTTATAGGGACCACGTAGGTCCCACGAGGCGGAAGAGTTTAATCTTAGTTGTGTCGAAATACAACTAAATATTAGCAGGTATTCACTTAAACTATAATCACTTGAATTCCTCGTTTAGCATATGTACAAATTAATTGCTCACTGTATAAGTTTAAAGATAATACGGACAATTATGATGGAAGCTCGTTAAGGATTATTCGTTTAATTTTAATAATTATTTACAGGATAACGACTGTGTATAGAATAACATGGACCGTAATTATTTGCAGATCCAAAGAGAGCTTCTCCAAATGATCCAATGTAATTACATTTTAGTAGTTTTCTGCTCGTAAGTGTTCTTGTTAAAGTTTGAATTTATACTATACGGGGTGGGCCCTGTAACAGGAGAAAATATTTAAAAGGCCGCATTCTAGCATCTGCATTTTGTGTCCAATTTTTTTTTTAAATATATGCTCATAAGATTAATAATGTACCCTTAATTTTTTTGCTCCTGTCACACGGCCTACCGTGTATAATATTATGAAGAGAAAAAGTCTGTGAGATTGTAGTTTTGTAAAATGTAATGTAATGTTGTATGTAATGGGTAATCTCAGGAACCGCTTATCCAATTTCAAAAATTCTTTCACTTGCGTATAATTGACTTTCTGGATGGTTATAGGCTAGAAGCCGCAATCTATTTATGTGAAATGTTGTTTATACCATTAGACAGGTACTTACAAAACGCACACTTTACGGCGGTTATCTACTAGCTTCCGCCCGCGACTTCGTCTGCGTACACTCGGGATAAAAACTAACCTATGTTTTAATCCAGGCTATAAACTATCTTCGTGCAAAATTTCATCCACCTCTGTTCCGCCGTTTAACCGTGATTGAGTAACAAACATCTAAACATCCAAACTTTTGCATTTTTAATATATAGTATAATAATATAATGATATTAGTAGGAAGTAGGATAATTGTAGTGGAACACTCAAAGTTATGCATTAGTAAAAGGTGATCCTCAGTCAGTGGTTAAAATTTACTCACAATTTAGTTTCACTAGAACAAAAAGAACCATAAAAAGCAACGAAACTAAGAAACGGCAGTAGGAGGCTACGAATTGCAACTGGGCTTTTATTACATTTTCAATACTGCTGCACAGATGACGAGTTCCAACGCGCAGCGCAACTAGTACAGATCTTGCAAATAAATTTGTCGATAGAGTATATTCGCTTTTTTACGAATATAATTCAAAAAGATAAATAGGGAGAAAAAATTATAAGTTCTATTCGATATTTTATGTACGTTCAATTCACATTCATCAACAGAGTAAGCTCAATAAGACTTGTGGGTTATGGGTACTAGACGATGATATAAATAGGTACCTACTTTAATAAATATAAAACCTATTTAGACTCGAATACACATATTCATGCTTGTCACACAAATATTTGCCCTTACCGCAAATTTTCCGGTACCTAGTTGGATAAATTACGTTTCGTGAGATGTTTGTATTTATTTGCTCGTTATATCAATCTATTACTCATTGAACTATTAGTTGTTTGCCAATACCAGCAATACATTGGAAGTATTGGCCAGCGGTCGCTCCAGCGCCGAGCGTCATGTCGTAAACTGAACAAATCTCATTGCTCCGTCTTGATTGAGTTTCGTACGAAGGAATTGACGTTCTTATTCTTTTGAAATAAAAGTAAACGAGACAACAAAGTTTTTAACAAGCATCTCAAGATTTTTTTTGGGAGTTATGAAAAGCTATTTTGTTTTGATCAATGGTAAGAATCGTATACTTTTGTGGAATAAAGCAAAAGGGGAGTTTTACTTCCATTATAAGTTTGGAATCGATTTTAATACAATGTGTTTTTAACCTATTTAAAAAAGAAGGACGATAATTTTTAAAAATTGTATACTTTTGTATGCGGATATGAGCATTATTTTCACAGACATGTTGGGTTAGCACCTTTAAAAATAAGAAGTACAAAATAAAACAGACGATATTTTAATACAAGCGGTTGCTCTTTAGCTGAAATGTCAGCAGTTGTTTGCTTGAAAAATAATTAACAGTACTAGTCTAGACCAGGCAAGGTTTCTTTGTCACGGCAAGAGTTTGTTTCGTGCTTGTAACTTTAGTAATATATATTAAGTAGCATTACCGGTGGCAGCGATTTTCATGTCCAGTATTTGCCATTCTTAATTTACCTACTACTGGTCGTTTAAACTCGACTCGTAATAATCGCAATAACCCAATTTTCAGTAAAAGCGGTACTACAGCAGAAGTTGCAAAGTTTAACTGAAATAATAACACACCTGTGGAACTTCAAAGCACTTGTGCTAAGGCGCACCTTCTATTTTCCTCATTTTTTCAGAATCACTCTGATTATTACTTAAAAGTGACAGCAAATTCATGATGATTTGCCGCACGAAAGACTAATTGATGTTATTACATTTCTAACACACCTTTAATGACCACATTGATGATGACTGCTCATATCTTTATTAAAATAGTCCTTACTGTTAGGGCGTAAGGCGTAACTTTGGGAGCTTTGCGGGAGCAAAAAACACAGCGTACACTCAGGGCCTTAGATTAATCATACATAATTGAAAAATAATAGAGCTAAATGCACCCTCACTGCGGAACCCTCCGAAAACACGCAAGCTGTCGACTTGTCACTTAAAATGGGATTAAAATAAACTAAAAGAAGCTAATTTCCATGTTTCCAAACTCGAACACAATTAGGGAAAATGTGTTTGAATTATTTAGCATTTATTTTTTGAAGCACTGAGATATTTTTAATAGAGGCGCGTCACCTTCAAATTGTCGTTTATATACGACTATGTGTATAAGTAACTACGAGTACATTAACATTTGAATTGAAGTAGCGTTCATTTTATCAATTATTTATTTAAATAAACATTAAAAATAACGTAGATATAAAATAATATAATCGGTATTATTGTCGAATAAAATACGTTAATCATAGACATAAATATCTATTGTGTAGTAATGGCTTTGGTTTGGCTTGGCTTAGAGACTGCCTTATGGTCGTTATGGCGTTAATTCCGCCAATTGTGCTTATTTTGTACTTGTGTAATAGAATAGAAAACATCTTTTAACAATTCTTTCACCATTTTACAAAATTATCTAACCTCCTGAATGGTCATAGGCGGGCATTTTCGCGAGAAGAGATGCATCGTTAGTGACGTCACCGAGTAAGGCTGGAATCAGTGCTCGACCGACGGTCAGCGCGTATGCTCGGTCGGGCGTAGCTATCGCTGTAGAAAGCATACTGTGCGTTCAGACCGATGCTCACCGTCAGCGCGTATGCGGCCATAGTAAAACACGCGCGACCGACCATACGCGCTGAAGTCGGTCGAGCACTGTTTCCAGACTAAAAGTTAAATATGTTCCATTTTGTAACATTTATGTGGGAGAGGAGAAGAAAGAATAAACATAAGTATAATTAGCATAACATTTATTCGATGAATAAAAAGCATTTGAGCAATTCATAGTGGTAATCATTAAAAATAGGCACAGCAATAGGCACAACAACAAATTATTCAATAATCGAACACAATAATATTTATTGAATTAAATACAGTTTACCTGACGATTACAAATCGGAGAGAACCTTACTCGTCCACAGCTCGAAGTCAAGTGACCGGCGTCTTTTTTTTTGATGGATCTACTGCGAGCCGGGCCACGCAGGACCCTTTTAGCTCGATGCTGACAGAGCGTGGTTTGGCCAAAGGGCCAACCAGCAAAATTATACATGACCGGCGTCGAGCTGGGGACTGGATTTTGTACTGGTTGCACAGCTGCACAACAAGTGACGTCATGGGAGGCAGGTGTTCAGCTGGGATATTTCCTCAGCAAAAATGTTCTTTTTAAACGGTCTAAATTATCAAAATATACCCAACTCCCACATTTGTTAATTGTGGTTACAAAATGGGATATTTTTAACTTTTACTCGGTGACGTCACTAACGATGCATCTTTTCTCGCAAAAATGCCCAGGCTATAATTTTCCGGCTCCGTCTGGGTTCTCTATATAATACGCGGGAGGAAACGCGCGGGAGCTAGTATTTGCAAATGTCAGTGTTGCAAAATTAAATAAATAAAACATTATAGGCACGACCTTTCTTTTTATTAGCTGCCAAGTTGAGAAATTACTTGCTTGAACGATTATGCAAAAACTCCGACTACTTATGTGCAACTATGTTTATAAATTCTTGGCCCTGGTTCAGTTACTTTTTAGTTCAATTTCAGTTCCAACGTATTTGTTACAGGGAACATATGCAAATCACTTCATCGCTGGGCCCTGGCTAATAATAATAAGCCATAATGAACACTCGCTTCGCGTGTTAGTTTCATTATAACGAGAACATTCAGGGTTGCCACAAAATATAACCATTATATCATTGATTTGATAATAATTCAGCCACATCAGATATTAAGATATTATGTTGCATATAATGGTTTTTTTTAATGAGCGGTAATTGACTTAGTTAGTGGTATTTATATACTTACGAGCAAAGAAATGGAATCACTTCCCCATGTACGGCCCTTGTAAAGTGATTCCGTTACTTTGCTCGCGAGTATATATACACAAGTAGTTCGTTAGTAGTTGGCATATTATCCCAAAAAATGCACCTGCGCATTTGCATAGAAGTATCGAATTCCTATTCGTCGAAATAGATTACTTTGAGATACTAACTTCAGATATTGTTGACACAAGTATGTACTAGTTTGTACCATCAATACGTATGAACATGTCATTCTCCCGACCTTCATATACGCGGTGCACCCCTATTTCGCGTCGTTTATATTGTACACGAAGTTAGCAAACAAAATATTGTGCAATAATTTGCATTATACTCGTGCTTACTAGCAGGGCGGGGTAAGGGCTTGTCATTAATAATAGACTGCAAAGTTGTAAGGCGTTCTCGCCCTACCGGGGTTAACGACCCCGTTAGACAATACAGGGTGCAACGTAAGTGTACTTTGTGATAAAGTGTGGTTAGAAATATCTAGGATATTAATATTCCATCAACATTTATATGTCCAACACTTTAAAAAAATAGACCTTTCATCAAGATAAAAAGTTGAAACAGGCATAAGATTATGTCACTAATAAATACGCTACATAGAAATCTTACAATTCTTACCAGTTTTAATGTATTTTGTTAATGTGTTTTGCATCGTGTAGTATTTTAATTGTAAATGCATTGAAATGTTGCCAATTTATTATGTATAGTGTATGCAATAGAGTGGAGTAAGTTTGTATGGAAAAAAAAACCGGACAAGTGCGAGTTCAACTCGCGTGGTGAGGGTTCCGTATATAATCTAAATTTCATAAGTGTTTTTGAATACTCATACTTCTTATAGGTTTTCCTGTAATCTTTAGGCAAGGAACTATTTTTCATATTAGTGCATAATCTCTTTTGCAACTAAATGATCTGGTATGGGTATACCTCATCCTTTATATTTGTATTTTCTAGTATGAAGTACTGACCGGATTATTTTGAAAAAAATATATATGGTACACCTTTATATAAGCAATTACCTAATGAAGAACTGTAGGTGTCGCTCTTCTAGAAAGCAAGAAAAAAAAGTCTGAAGTTTTATTTCTTACATTTATGCAAGATTTTTTTTGGCAGTATTCAATATTGTTTTAGGAATACGTGAGTCATTATATGTTTATCACTGTTCCAAAAATTCACGTGAATCGCATTAGCCTATGAGACAAAATTCGGATTTTTTAAGAAATATTCAAAAAATCATATCTTCGACAATAACAAAGATAGGAAGCTGAAACTTACAGAAAACAATATTTGTCATAAGAGCTCTTATTGAAAAAAATACAGAAACCATTTCGTGAAAGGGCCGATTCTATATGAAAACACGGCTACGCTCTTCAACTCAATCGGTCCAGTAGTTTCGGAGCAAATCGGCTGTGACAGACGGACAGACAGACAACCGAGTGATCCTATAAGGGTTCCGTTTTTTCCTTTTGAGGTATCGGAACCCTAAAAATAAAAGTTCTAAATTCGAAGCATAATAGGAATGAAAAGTTGCAGTATATCATGTAGATTAATTTATATTAAAATTCTAAATAAATAGTACTTTAAGCGGGGGCGCACGGACGCCATAAAATTAAATATTTCCCAATATTACATAACTATATAAATACATAATATTACCTACAACTCTTTCGTTTTTTTGTTTATGTAAAATATCAATAAATGTGTAATAAAAAGAGATCGTGCTAAGTATTTATTAATTTGTGAATATAACAAATATTAAAATAGACCCGAAGTTTTGTCTTGTTTTTTTACCGTAAACAATAACATAATTATAAATAATTAGTACCACATAGTTTTTAAACGTATTCTTATACTAATGTTCCAATGGTAATTTACGTAAAAAACAGTGGTTGTCTAGTTTATTTAAAGTGTGAACTATCAAAACTCGTATTTCGCGCTTTTTGAGGTATACATAGCAGAATTTGCTCGTATTTTTGGCGATATTTTTCTACTATCAATGTCGTTTTTGGTAGTCGTAGTGTACGACATCTCGGACAAATGCTTTAAACACCTAATTACACCGGTTAAAACGCCTTTTATAGAGATGCCTCATTTACGTGATCTGGGTCATAAAAAAATATTCTAATATAGTATTTTATGCAACAGTTGTATAAGAGAGGTCAAAAAAGGCGAGTGGCGTGGGTTACAATGTGAGCCGAAGGCGAACATTGTAAAGAAAGACGCCACGAGCGTTTTTTGACTTAGTTATACAACGTTGCATACAATACTTTTTCTACGACTAGCTACTATGAAATAAAATGCAAAATTAAACAAAGAATAAACTTTTCTTAAACTTTGTCGTATATGTCCCGAGATTTAGTAGGCAACAAATGTTCGGTCACTGCTTGTGGGCTGCCCCGGTGTATTTCTGGTGTAGAAGCAATATTATATTTTCATCGTCATCCATTATTACTTTTGAGAAACACCAACTATTTTGTAGCAAACACAACGGCCGCAAAGTCAAACAACAATTTATAAAATAACCGGGAATTCGGGAAACATGAAAATGACACAAATGGGTGTCTATGGTTAACTTTGTTTTTAATTGATGTCAACTTGCCAGTACTGCCATATTAAAAATAAAGGTTTTTCCTAAGTAAGCAGCAAAAAATTTCTAAAAAGTAAAAACATTCAGTGGTTTGTTAAGTTGGTAGTACCTAATGTATAGGTTTAGAAGCGTATGGCTGCTAAGCGTATCGTTTTGGCGACATAACAGCACGGTTGTGCCGTACTGTTATGGGGAATAGAGTATAGACTTTTCTGCAAACTTATTTTGTATGTCTTTATATTAGTGTTCGTGACTATGTAAATGACAGATAAAAGTACAGGAGTAGAAAAATAAATAAAAACCAAAATCAAATATCCTACTGGGGTACCAAAACATGTTGTTCAACTGATAATAGTACATTGGCAGTAAAACAAAGAATGTCTCAGATCGCAGGTATTTGACGCCCGAGCTGAAGGCAAGGGCGATAAATATGCGATCTGAGGTTTTCTTTATTACCGCCCGTGGTATGTACAAAATTTTACGTGTCTACCCGGCCAGGAAGTGGGATTTTCCGCACGCATAACGTTCGTTATCTGCTACTTTATGGCCAGGAGTGACATAAAATTGTTATTTAAACATGGTTTTTTTTGTAAAATATCGGAATTTTGTGGAATTTCATATCTCTGTCATTCTGACTTTGAAAGTATCCCTATGCTGTATCACTATGAAATGCATAGTACGACACATTCATTTTTTGTCATCTTGAATAAGGAAATGAAAGGAGGAGCACCCTGTTTACTGGCAGACTAGTTTATTTTCCACTACAGTGACTAGTGCATATTTACATTTTTTTTTTCTTTGTTTTAGAGAAATTTTTGTGAAGAAAGAATGCAGAATTTGTTCTTGCGTATTTGAGTTTGTCCCCGAAAGGAGCGCAGACATTTATGTTAACCTCCAGCAATGACATATTCTACTAAATTAATTAATTGCTACAAAATATATAATATGGAATATGTTTAAGATAATTTTAATATGGTAAGGTAAGTTTTCCTTATGTAGGTCATTATTATACTTAACTAGATTCGTCCGCGTGGAACTCGTTTATATCGTAGTTCCATACAAATTAGCACCCCATTTCACCCCCTTAGGGGATGATTCCCGGGATAAAAAGTATTCTACATGTTAATCCAGGCTATACTCTCTATGTTTACCAAGCTTCATCATCAAACATCCAAACATCTAAAGCTAAACATTCAAACTTTCGCATGTATAATATTAGTAGGATGATGACTATTTATGTATACACTTGATCTGACATTATCTATTCGAATCTCTTCTTAGCGATAACATTATTCACAAGAAACGCGACGATGCAGAATTAGCGATAATCAGCGATATTTCACTCGGGCTCGTGGGCGCCCAATGCAGGCTCGAGCCGTGAAATTGCCCACACATATTTTAAAATACCCGGCCATTGAGTTGACGCTTCTTTGGGAACTCAATTACTTTGTCATTTTCCCGGTTTAGGGTTCGCGGGTACAGGCATTTCATCGCTTCATGGTTTTTAAGATTAAGGGGATGTTTCAAACCGTCGGAAATCTTAAGTTACGTCCGATAAAATCTGTTTATATATTATAGAGGTTTGGCAGTATGTAAAATGTGGTCGATGTAACACTAGTATTAATTTGTTCCAACAATCAGAGTTATCTCACTATGCTGATTATTACATAAGATATTCGATACAAAACGGTGAGCTTAAAGGGCTTAAGGCTACATAGATATGGTCAAAAAGTTAAATTGGAGTTCCAATACAGGTGTTCGTATTATCGTTAAAATAATTGTCAATTAACGTTTATGTTAAAAAATACTTCGGTTAACTATCTGTCGAATACCCAATACAAATTGTTTAAGTGCTAATAAATTTTAGGAGATTTTTAACATCCAAAACCTTATTAGATTACTGTAGCTAACTTTACTACAAAGACCGTCAATACTTCGATGACAACACAGTTAGGCACAGAGAATTACTAAACTTCTATGTAAATTCTATTAGCAATGTTGTTAGAATCAGCATGGCCACATGGGTCCTGGAGTTTGCTCTCAAGTCGGCTACATGGGAAGTCTGCTAGGCTTCCTGAAATCCTAGGGGATGTTGGTAAGAAGTCCAGTATCTTGTTACTAATGTTCAACATACTTAATTGACTCTAGGTAGAAAACAAAAAGGGCTTAGTATTTAACATGATTAAGTACGGAGTCCGCTGGATGCGAGTGGCAGGACCGGTAACTTTGGCACTCTTTGGGGGAGGCCTACGTCCAGCAGTGGACGTCTTTCGGCTGATGATGATGATGAAGTTAATATTGACCTGAGAAATTTATAACAGCCTAAATTAGATTTGCCTTTAGTTGAGGCAAATGATCATCATCATCATCATCATTATACTAGCCGAAAGACGTCCGCTGCTGGACATAGGCCTCCCCCAAAGAGTGCCACAATGACCGGTCCTGCGCCACCCGCGCCGCCTTACTATGGGCCTCATAAGAAGGCTCAAAGTCACCCAAAGGACAATGGAGAGGGCTATGCTGGTATCCTGCGTGATCGCATCAGAAATGAGGCTTTCCGCAGCAGAACCAAGGTAACCGATATAGCCCTCCGAATCACTAAACTGAAGTGGCAGTGGGCGGGGCACATTGCACGTAGAACCGATGGCCATTGGGGCGGAAAGGTTCTCGAGTGGCGACCACGTACCGGAAGGCGCAGCGTGGGTAGCCCCTCACTAGGTGGACTAATGACCTGGTAAAGGTCGCTGGAGTCCGCTGGATGCGGGAAACTCCATAGTAAGCGTAAAATAGGTAACATAAAAAATACAGTGAAAATGCTTGCTTTGGACTTACAATTTCTTTGAGGTCAAAAGATAAATTCGTTGGAATAAATGTTGTAACTTAGTTTTTTTTTAAAGTGCGAAATCAAATCACTATTGTTGTTTACATTATTCCTAAAAATTATACGGAAACTATATAATGTGCTCAGTCAATTATCTACCAAAAAAGCTCAGCAACAAAGTAACTTTTGTGCGACATGTTTAGCGATACAAAATCTGCTGCCTTTTAATGCTACCCCTTTTTAAGCGGATTATTCTTGACGAAACCACTTGACAAAATTAATCGGAAAACCATTACTGTTGACACGTGAAACGCATTATTCTTTATCTTACTTATCTTCTAACTAAGCTTACACCACCATTTGCCGCGTTAGTAAATGGAAATTTTACACGTGTCTGTCGATATTTTGTTATGATGAAATTAGTCGAAAAAAAAAAACTTTACTTCATGAAAAATTTAATTTTGCCCCGTACCTTAATTGAACCTACAGTTAAGCTAATTATATTACGGAATCGTAAAAAAATTATATTATCGTGTAGTAATTTTGACGACTGAACCACTCAAGGGCAAAAAACACGGATAAAGTATGTTTGGAATTCAATACAAGTGTACCTACTCGTTTAGTTTACTCTTGAGTGTATCTACAATACAATATTTACAATACAAATACTCTTTATTGCACCTCACACAAACAAAGCAGTATCTAGTTTCTCGAATTCGACTTAAAATGTAGCCGAAGAGCGCCGCCGCCAAATCACGGCACATAAGGTTGTTCCACATCAAACTGTGTTATAATGAAGTGATTGAATCAGGCGTTATTTTGCGGAAGTCCATGATAAGTTACAAGAACAATATTACGCTAAAAAACCGGCCAAGTGCGTGTCGGACCACGCAAAACGAAGGGTTCCGTGCCTATTAAAAAGGTCGTATCGTCACAGAAATTGTACGGCACTTACGTCCTTTTCTTTGAGGAAAGCAGTTTTTCAGCAATATCTCGAAAACCTCTGAACCGATCTTGTTCAAAACAATTTTCGGTGAATGAAATTAATAAGCCCTATGTCCATGAATTTTTCCATATTTTTAAAATACACCGTTCAAAAATTAGAGGGGGGGGGACAGAATTTTAGTGACTTTCAGGGCGATTATCTCCGACCCTATTCACTTAATCAAAAAAAATGCTAAGAAACCTTATATTTATTTTGAAAGGCCTATCGATTGATGTGCCACACGGGAGGTCACAATGAAAAAAAATTTTTTGACTTTTAGTTTTATGTATGGAGTACACCCCTAAAAAAATTTTTTTTTGTCATTTTAATTACAAAACTATGTAGCGGCTAACAAAATACACCTATCCTCAAAATTTTATTCAAATACACCTTATAGTTTTCGAGTAAAATGCCTGTGACATACGGATAGACGGACAGACGGACAGACGGACAGACGGACAGACGGACAGACGGACATGACGAAACTATAAGGGTTCCGTTTTTGCCATTTTGGCTACGGAACCCTAAAAACGTGCAAAGTCAAAGTCAAAGTCAAAGTGATTTATTCTTCAATTTAGGCATATTACACGCACCTATGAATGTCGATAAACTACCACCGGTTCGGAAAGTAAACCTCTGCCTCGAGAAGAACCGGCGTAAAAAACTCGGCGAGGTGTCATTTTTTCAAAACAGTATACAATATATCATTTCAGTATCAGAGTATTATAAAATTTTAAAATTACATTGCTACAGTAGAAAGCCTATTTATTTTACGACAGATTTCTAGTGCAGGATTTTATCGCTGCCAAATATCCCTATCCATGATGTAGTCGTTTATCTTATAATATGCTTCTGAAATAAGTGTCCGTTTTACGACATATTTGAATTTAGAGTCCTTAAGTTCGGTAATGTGTTTTGGAATTTTATTGTAGAATTTTATACAATTTCCCAAGAACGACTTTTTCGCTTTTACTAGCCTGTAAAAAGTTGTTTTGAGCTTCCCTGCGCTTCTGGTAACCTTGGGCCTATCAGTGTTTGTTGGGTAGTTGTATAAATTCTTCCTAACATACATTATTATTTCAAATACGTATAGCGACGGCAGTGTTAGAATATCTGTCTGTGTCTGTGCAGGTCTATTAGCGATGATGAGAGGTATTTGCGTATTTTTACATGCGGTTAATGCTCCCTCTGCACGTGCAAACATGCAAATAATTACAGCAAACCACCACCAATAATAACAAAACCTCGACATGTGTTTCGCCTCTCGACGAGGCATCAACAGGAGATGCTGGCAGGTGTTGCTTGCGCCACATCCACTGAGCAAAACAGATAAAGACCTGCCCGTTTTTTAGGGGAATAGCAAAAGAATATTGTTCTTGTAACTGTATTATAATATTTGGTCTAAGTGCCGTAACTACTGAGTCAGCTGATTACTAAAGAAAGAATCTAGATTGTTTAAATCCATTGTATTCGATCTCAGACTAAAATTGTATCTATATATTGAAAATGTATTGATCATCAAATAAAAGTACGTTGGCAAATTCATTAAACAGATTCTAAGTAATGAGCAATCTTCTCACGATCAGCAATAAAGGCAGCAAATGTAAAGTGAAAATGTCAATTTGGCTACATTTAAATTCATGGTTTTATTCGTCCGCCAATCAAAACCAACGACAGAATTAATCTGTCTGGTGTGTTCCGGCAATCCGTTCCTGTGTCCGGTCTCAGCCAATTTCATACAATAACACCACGTATTTGTGAACCCATAATGGAAATGTATAGATTGTTTCGACTGTGTATGTTTTGCTACGGTCTGTTATTTCATCATATTCAATGAAGGGGTGGCATTGCAGAGCCAAGCGTTTTGATTGGATTTTAGAGATTTTTGTTAGCGGCACGAGTTTCGGATTAAATGTTGGGGTAATGTGTTTCTGTTGTTTTAATTCAAATTAAATTTTGATTCCGTCCTATTGAAATTATACACAACACCGTAACTAGGTACATACAAACTCGCCAGGTCGTAATAGACGTAGGTCATAAAATTTTCGAGAATAATATCCACAAATAAATAAGAACTATTCTGATTTGGCATTTCTAGTATCTTTGTGCGACGAGCGATTTTATTAGGCAAAGATGACTTATTGAAGCAACTATAATAGGCTGTGACAGTCAAATGTTACAAGTCAAATGTTACCGATCATTATTTGGCTTTCTATGGTATCCTTACTATCTTCCTAGATATATATTAGATCTAACGTAATTTACTTTTTATAAAACCGTCCTGAAAAACACAATATAGGTACCTATTAATTTCCAGGAAAAGCTTCCGAAACTCCATCTTAAACCAACGAGATACCTAAGTCATTAAAAGTGTCAGCAGAGCGTACGGAACCGATACAGTGGTCGAATCTTGTGCAGCTTTACAAAAACTTTAAACTACCCCCGTTTCAATTCAACTAGTTATTTGACTTATCCTGACTTTAACGACTTTGTGAAATCCAGCGGTTACTGCTGGTTTATTGTCATTCTCTATCTCCGCTTAGTTTTTTTAAATAGCTAGTAAGGGAGTTTTGGATTTGCATGTACCTACTCGTTAGGTAAAGGTACAAATTCAGGTGGGAAACCTGTACCAAAAATAATTCCACAATTTAGTGACATGGATCCCATTCGGTTCCTATTAAGTAACTAGAAAATGCGCAATGCATTAAGAATTTATACAAATAATTTATAGCATGGATTTTAAGACATTTTATCTTATGTAAGCTTTTAATAAGGCTAATTAAGGTAAACGTCTGGGCTCGACACTGTAACATTACTTGCATTTCATCTTAATTACCTTTATATGTGTCAATTGTCATGTATGTCTACTCCTTTGTCTCTGTGTGTCTTTTGTGTAGTGAATAAATGTCTTCTTTTCTTTTTCTTTTCTTTTTTTTTATGAACAAGAGGGTGTCTATTATTGGAATTAAGCCTCAAACATTGGGATATTAAAAGGTAGGTGTTTTCAGTCGAGATTATGATAATATATCTAACTTTTTACTTTTACTCCATTGGCTAATAAATTGGGTCTTTCAGTATTTCAAACAATGTTTTCCCAGGAGTTTAAAATTAAAACTCACAAATGTTCGAGTAGTGCAAAGTTTTCTTTGGCAAGCGTCCGCGTGATACCGGCTCTGTGTGAGCTCGGGGATCTATAGCTCAACGTATTAGATTGAAATTAAAATTACATTTGTTGCGCGCTCTTGTTCTAACAGGTAAGGTTCGGCGTGCGTGGAAGCGAGTGCGAACGACAAATTTAAAGTTAATTTCAATGTGATAGGTTTTCTCAGATGGATTCTCTGTAATGACTCGTCTCAGTGCTTCGATTGACCGCCCCCTCCATTCACTGAGCCAATTCACTTGCCTTTATATTCTTTTACTCTCTATCTCGGCATTTTAAAGCAGACTACTTTGGCATTCAGTTGAAAGGATACGGAATTAAATGCGCCGCGTAGACAGATCTTGGACTTTAAGATACATATTTCGTATATTGTGCCCTTTCAAGATAAGTTTCGACCGTTGAAACATTTTGAAAAATAATCCCTCGTTCGTATGTCTGGTGTCCGGTGTCTGTCCAGATATCAATATATTTTTTAAATAAAGACAGGCTCCCGAGTAGTTCACTTTTGGTTTATTGCTCTTTTTGTTGAAGACTGGAATATACCCTTCTTAATCGGCCTGACTCATAGAGCCACTAGATTTAGATTAGGTACCTACGGTTTTACAACATATACTTGTATGGGAACAGCTTGGCATAGTTTTGACGGAAAAGTGGTCTTAGCCAGTACCTATCCCACTACAAAATAATATCTCTCATAGCAGACGACGGGTTAGCCTTGTGGGTAGTGACGCTGCCTTCGAAGCTGATGGTCCTGGGTTCGAATCCCAGTAAGGGCAAACATTTGTGTGATGAGCATGAATATTTGTTTCTGAGTCTTGGAAGTTTTCTATGTATTTAAGTATTTATATCTATTATACATATATACATATCGTCGTCTAGCACTCATAACACAGGCCTTATTGAGCTTACTATGGGTCTAGTTCGATTTGTGTAAGATTGTCCCCTAATAATAATAATTATTATTATAATGAAAACACCGGATTCGATCACCCTTACCGAACAAAGTCACTAACTCGTACTAACAAGGAAATGAGGCCATCATCAAAAGGCTGCCCCACTAGACTAATAGCCAACTTCATTCAAGATAAAAGTCACAAACAGGCAGTTTCAACGTGACTAATTGACTATCAACGCGCCTCTAAAATATTTATAGAAAAATATAACATAGTATTATACAGGTATCGAGTTGTATTCAATTTAATACGATAGGCATGATTAAATGAAAGTAATAAAAAAATTATTTCAGAGATTTTGTTTTTTTTTTAGGTTTTGTTAAAGGAAATAAAGAGAGATAGGGTACAGCGGAACGTCATCTCGCGCGTTTTTCGTGCATCCCAACTAGGGAAGTGCCTTCTCCTTACAGAAAAACGCATCTATAAAAAGCCACTACTTGCTCTGTATGCATGTGGTGTTGTATTCCTGATGATGAGTAAGGTCGCCAGAGTTCCCGAGAATTTGTTGTGTTGAGAGAGGGTCTCGCGTTCCTAGTGTATTCAGGATATTAGGTGTCCAGGTAGGTACCTATTAGGAAATGAAAGGCGTCTAGTTGGTTCGAGGATTTATTCCGGACTGACGTAAGCGACACGCATTCCAATAGTTTGACAGCTGTTATAGATCTACCTACATCACACCCCTCCACACTTAACTTACGGCCGACTATACTAGGTTAAACGTTATTATGCATTTACATATTATGTAGTTAATACAACAAGCTAAGATACTGACATGTATTTCATAGCAATTAGGTTAGCTGTGTGTCTTCTATGATATGTACCTATTTTTACATTACAATGTTATCCGAACTCAACTACCTAATTCTCAAACCAATAAAAGGTTGGCAACGCGCTTGTGAATCTTCTTTTTAGTTATCGTCACAACAACAGTATAGAAATGTAGGTACCTACGCTACGTGTATCAGTTTCCTTTATTGTACGATCCTATAATGTTGAAAACTTTAATTCCATTGGCAGAGAAAAAAATAGCGAAAAAACACTCATTTTAGTGGTTTCCAAAAGAATTGTATGGGAGTCTAATTTAGCACTTACACCTACCTTCAATACGTATACAGTTGTATATCAGGCTGAAATTAAATACAAACCCCGCTCTCTTAGCCATATATATCAATTAGTTAAGCCAAATTTTAATAAACCCCGCATGGTAGCAATAGCTACCTTAACACTCGCATTCCCTTTATGAGTATTAGTAAAGTTTTAATTCTGTTTTGTTTAATGCGAGCTGCAGTAAATTATTACGCATTAAAGGGTCGGCTAATAAAAGCGCGCTTATGGCTGACGAAATTAATAGCGGTGCTAGGGAGGAGCTGCGACAATTTCGAGGGCACGAGGCACGTTAGTAATTTGCATTACGTTAATGTAAACTTGTTTTGAGTGAAGGGACAATAAACGACTTACAAAAAGATGAAAATAATAATAGAAAACTACATTAGAAAGTAAGGGCTCGAAAAGACGGGTTTAAAAAAAAGGCATTACAAATTAGTGTAACCTTTAAATGTTTTTTGTCCTCCGCATAGGACTACCGTCTTACAAAAAGGTGCTCAAATATCTAGAAAACTACATTAGAGTGAGAGCTAGAAAAAAACGGGTTTCAAATAAAGGGCCAATTCCTCTATAAAAATAACACATTGAGAATTATTGAGGACTATCTATAACAAAAGATACCATAGCTCGATAAGTTTGACTTTTATATGAATAAAAACCGGACAAGTGCGAATCGAACTCACCCACCGAGGGCTCCGTACAAAATTACGAATGTATAGTTTTCTGATTTTTCCCTGATGTACTTGTAGTATAATGCGATATTACTTGCCAAATTTCATAGTTCTAGGTCAACGGAAAGTACTCTATACGTTTTGATTCCCTTGAGCAAGTCGAAATAATACGTTATTTGCGGAATAATCGGCCGTATCTTTTTTTACGTTAACTTAGAAGTTTGATTTTTTTACTGCTTTATGAAACTCTAGAATTGAGTAGGTATATATGGTTTTAATTTCAACTCGATAACTCCACGCGTTCCCGAGATAAATGATCATATAAGAGTCCCGTTTTTCCTTTTGAGGTACGGTACGCTAAAAGCGCTCAGGTGCTTAAAACTTTTGGCCATGCTCAATGATCATCACGTTAAACAAGTGGGGAAAAAGATTTTTCAAAAAACCCAACTGCTTTTTGCAAATATTATAGCCTATGTCACTTCCACGATTAAGAGGAATCCAACGACACCTCATATGTCGAAATCCATCAAGCCGTTTAGGCTACAGGAGGCCACAAAGAAACAGACATACATACATACATACTTACATACACTCGAAAAACATTACCCTCCTCCTTTGGCAGTCGGGTAAAAACAACTGCTCTCTGATCTTCGAATCCAAAGAAGACACTAAACTTTAATGCAATGCAATCGATGCAAATGTGCTGGCACCGAGTGGGTATAAGTGCTTAATTGGTGAGATCATTAAATTTCAATTACATCCCTGTATACAGTTCAAAAGCATGTGAAAGATGGTTCTTTCGACTTGGCTACAAACGCGTTAGTTGAAACTAACGCGTTTGTAGCCAACTCGTCAGTCCATCACTAAGCGTTCTTTGAGTGTTGGCAGGCTTCCGGTTCCTAAGCCCCACTAATATCGCGCTCGCACCCGATTTAAGCTCCGGGCCACGGTGGACCCACACTACACTACCCGATTTTAAGCAATACACTGAAAAGTGAACGTCTCATAGTAATAACTGAAGGAGGGTATGCCAAAGTGGCTTGGACAAGTAAATAGGTTGTACATGAAAGTAGACTAACAAAAAGAGGGTATAAGGAAGATTACATGAGAATTTTTAAAAAGACTGCAGGGAACGTTTGTTGATGAAGCAGAATTTTTATTAAAGTAGTCCAATCAAAAATACTTACTCTTAAGCGAAGTTCATATATGAAGAATATTATGAAAGTTAGTGAAAATTCTTGAGTAGTATCTACCTGTCGAGAAATAGACGTTACTTCTTATCTAAGGGTCTGGTAGGCACTTATCAGCGTAACACATTCAATCTGAAAAAATTAAGAATGAAAGCAGGCTTTAATAAAAAGTCTTGTTTAGATTAAGTAAATTTATCAGCTACGCAAAATAACACTCTCGAAATGGTCAGCGCACAGTCCTTATTCTTTTAACACTAGAATCGTGTGTAGATCATTTGAACAGTTCATCCGCGTATCTACTTACACACTAACTGACTGCGTGCCTGCCCTTGCGTGATAATAATATTCCTCTTGGAACGATACTATCAAGTTGACCATCTCACATAGTACAATGCACAATAACTATTACGTGCGCTAAATCCAGCCACATTCTACGAAGAATCCTATTAACATTGCCGTCCTGTTTCTGCCTGTGTGCTATCCCGCAGCTGTGAAACTCATTAAAATTACACACATGCACAAAAGGAAACACACGCCATGCGATGAAAGGGTCCAGAGCTATGTCAATTTGTGACCATTTTTTTACGTCTGATGGGTGCGTAGTTATTTTCTTTTTAGTACGTTGTAATTTTTAATGGTTTAATTAATGCTGTTGAAACGTTGTCTACGTATAGGCTTATTACCGATAATAAGCGAGTGTCCATTTGGTAGTTTCAAATGAAGTTGAATACACTTTGATCACAAAGTTAATGGATATTTAAAAGGATTTTTGTCGATCTGAAATGTGGTTGTTTGACCAGCAAATAATTTTTTCACGCCACTGCTCGGAAATGTGGCAAAAGATGGTCAGAATTCAGGCTTCAAAACTGGGGTTAGTTGGACGTCGCACGAACAGGCCATCTATGACTTCAAACTGTCCAACAATGTTATTGTTGGACAGTTTGAACAGCAATCGACCAATCACAGGGCCCCGCGCGCGGTCGGCCGGCGTGCGTGCGCCCGTTCCCCCTCCTCCGCGCCGGGCGCGAGGCAAGCGAGCCTGTTTAGTATTATGATCTTCAATTAGATACTTAATTTTGATTTTAAATTATAATTATTTGCAATTTCCTCGCAGTAGGCGTGAAAAGCACTATGTTAAGCCTCGGCCGAAAGGGCAATAGCTGGACTCGTACTTTCGAGGGCCTCCGCTACGCGTCGGCCCTCGAACTAACTCGTCCATCTATTGCTTACTTTCTAGCCTCTTCAACAATGTACTATATTTCGACATCAAATGAATGCACTCCTGAAAATGAAAAGTCTATATACTTACCATTATGTAGCACTAAGCACTTTACATATCAAGAACAACCATTTTGTCTCTTTGGCTTTCAAATACGATTGATCAAAATAGTTCACAGCAAGTCAAATGTATTTCTTTTCTAAATATGTGTTTAACCCCCGACGAAAACGAAGGGTGTCACCTAAGTTTAACATGTATATCTGTCTGTGGCATCCTGTTCCGTGGTGGCATCCGTAAGTCCCAAACGGATGAACCTTGAATGAGTTTTTAGGGTTCCGTAGCCAAAATGGCAAAAACGGAACCCTTATAGTTTCGTCATGTCCGTCTGTCCGTCTGTCCGTCTGTCCGTCTGTCCGTCTGTCCGTCTGTCCGTCTGTCCGTATGTCACAGGCATTTTACTCGAAAACTATAAGGTGTATTTGAATGAAATTTTGAGGATAGGTGTATTTTGTTGGCCGCTACAAAGTTTTGTAATTAAAATTACTAAAAAAAATTTTTTTAGGGGTGTACTCCATACATAAAACTAAAAGTCAAAAAAATTTTTTTCATCGTGAGCCCACGTGTGGCACATGAATCGATAGGCCTTTCAAAATAAATATAAGGTTTCTCGGGATTTTTTTTGATTAAGTGAATACAGTCAGAGATAATCGCCCCGAAAGTCACTAAAATTCTGTCCCCCCCCTCTAATTTTTGAACGGTGTATTTAAAAAATATGAAAAAATTCATGGACACAGCGCTTATTAAGTTCATTCACCGAAAATTGTTTTGAACTAGATCGGATGAAAGGTTTCCGAGATATTGCTGAAAAACTGCCTTCCTCAAAGAAAAGGACGTAAGTGCCGTAGGATTTCTATGACGATACGACCTTTTTATTTTTGATTAAGTGAATAGGGTCGGAGATAATCGCCCCGAAAGTCACTAAAATTCTGTCCCCCCCCCCCCTCTAATTTTTGAACGGTGTATTTTAAAAATATGGAAAAATTCATGGACATAGGGCTTATTAAATTCATTCACCGAAAATTGTTTTGAACAAGATCGGTTCAGAGGTTTTTGAGATATTGCTGAAAAACTGCCTTCCTCAAAGAAAAGGACGTAAGTGCCGTTAAATTTCTGTGACGATACGACCTTTTTAATAGGCACGGAACCCTTCGTTTTGCGTGGTCCGACACGCACTTGGCCGGTTTTTTTAAAATTGAAATCTCGTCTGTTGAGATGGCTTGTTCTTCTTTGTAGTATTCAGATATGTATATTGTGTCGGGGTTTAATGTTAAATGTAAGAATTTATACCTTATTTTGGCTTCAACACACCCCCTTACAAGGCTTCCACATTTTCTCCCCTTTTATTTAACAACAGGCACTTAGCGAGTCATGTTGGAGCACTGTCACGTTATCTCTCGATTATGTAAGCACATATTGTGCCACATAACAATTTGGTCGTATGTGTTGTCTGATTGTTTCCGAGTGCCGACCAATAGATTTCGAATTGACACGGGGCCTTTACACGCTGGCCCGTTGTGTAGAGAGCACGTTAATTACGTGAGTGACGCTATGGCAATGTCAAAACCACTGCGACGTCATCAATTTCTCCTGTTTCGATGGCTAGATTTATAGTGTATGATAGGCGAAGATTTACAGGCCAGTTTGATGTATGAATTGTGACGTTTATTGAGATTCATGGGATGTTTTCGGTGAACCGCGAAAATATTAGCCTATGCATTTTGTAACCACATAAAATACGGCCCAGATTATTGTTTTTTTTCTCAAATATACGAAGTTACATAACCTATACAAATGCTATATCATTTTTTAAATGTAGATTTTGTAAAATAGTATCTTAGTAAATACTGCACCCCAGATTAGTATCTGGGGCGCAATTCGGCTGGCTAAACCAAAAACGATGTCGGCAGGCATCGTCGTGGAAAAACAACCGTTTTCTCGAACCAATATCGGCTTCTAGTACAGTAATATCAATACCCTTTACTATATATATATTATATGTAGATCTACTAGGATAAAATACGGGCATTTATTAACTTATAGTATACCTATTTCAAATCTCCGTATAAAAACCCGTACTGTACCTCAGCCCGGTCAAATTATAAAGAAATCAATTTGTACCGCACAGAGGAATCGAATCGTCGCGATATTGCAAACGTAATAAACTCCTCGGCGCGATTTCAACTCCCAATACTACAGATAGTGGATTCTCGGTCACAGCATGTGGGTATTTACACAACAAGCCTTCAAATGTGGGGGTAGAAGGAACGTGGTAATTTAAATTGCTTTCGGTAGACGTAGTTGCAGTTATTTGAGCGGATTTACTGTAGGTAGTTGTATTACTTACTAGAAATAGGAAATGTTCTAAGCAGGTTTTATCTGTATAAAATTTGTAAAATCAAAATGCGCAGAAGGCTTAACTGTGAGATAAGATACAGAAACCGATTGGGTTCCTTTCCTATACAATATATTTATAAAATAGAGGATCATCAATAAGTTGTGTGTAAGTGTAACGCAATTGGGATATCGGGTTTACCATCGACACCACGCTTAAATGGAAGGAGCACGTAAACAACCTGTGTGAAAGGCTGAGCAGCGCTGTATTTGCGCTGCGTAAACTTAAGCTCGTTGTTTCCAGTGATGCATTGCTCCAAATTTATTATTTGTATTTCTTTTCACTGATGTCATACGGTATTATCTTATGGGGAAACTCAACAGAGTCGGACCGAGTATTTAAATTACAAAAACGAGCTTTGCGTATACTGGCAGGTGTAACTCCGAGGCACTCATGTAAACAGCTTTTTAAACAATACAGTATGTTGACCCATTATTCACTTTATGTATATGAAGTAATAATGTTCACTCGTAAAAATATACACTTATTTAAAAAAAGTGAATATGCCCGGCAGAATCACCCGTCAGACGGGGCGATTGCAGGTCGTGCCGCGGCGCCTCGCGCTCCTCGACAAGTCACCGCGCGTAGTAGGCCCCGCTTTTTACGAAAGACTACCCGCCAGTCTCAGAAATGAATCATCGGATGATGGTTTTGGACGCCGACTGAAAGACTTTTTACTGTCAATGTCGCTGTATAGGAATTCACTGACCAAAGACAATATTATTGACATGTATTATTTTTATTTTGTCTGTTTTTTTTCCTGACTTAATAATAATCTAGGATGCCCTAGAGATAAATTATTTTTATTGTTATTTCTGTTTTATAGTCCTTGCACACATGACATTTATTTGTATTCACGTATTTGACATAAAATTGTTATGTATTGACATTATACTAGGAGACCGTATTTTAAATTTTATTATTTGACATTATTATTAAGATAATATTGTTATGAAATTGCTAAATATTTCTATTGAATGTACTTGACGAGCTTTCTGTGAATTCATTTTATTTATATACAAAGACAATTTGTAAAATTAAATGTCCATTTTCAAGGAGCAATAAATGAATCTAATCTAATCTAATCTATCATAAAATTAATAAACAAATAATGCCCCAGTGTTTTATATATGTATTTCTTGAAGCTACTTTAAGGTACTTATTTCTTCCTTTATTCACATTAGTTAGTAGTTTTTATTTAAATTAAAAACTAAAGTGAGTCTCAGCTATCTTAATTTATTTCAGTTGCTAAAGGAAAATAACTGCTCTAAACTTTCCTAGTAACAGCGAAATTATATGCAACAGAAAGGAAAACATCACCCAAATAACGTGAAAATTGTGAAAACAACGAGAACCTCATTACATTTTTGGTTGGAGAATATTCTAGTAGAGCATATTCCAATTTTATAACTCTAATAAAGGTTATCATCTCTGACATCATTATGTCTGGAAACTAGGCTAGTAGCTTTAAGAACACTATTTGGGTAAATTTCATTCTGCTTCTTTATTATACTAGGTGTTTGTTTTCACTATTTTATTAGGAAATTTAAAATTAATTGTAAGTAGATTTTAATAGGTACGACACGTACGTACGAGTATGTACGTATCGTACCTGTTCAAAAATGTTTAAGAAGTCTACAAATTTTTATAATTGCCCGCGTATATTGGACGCATATTTATGCTTATGGACTTTTATGAGTTTCTCTCTGGATACAATTCAAAAGATCACGCAGATGAAGTCACGGGCTGAGACATATAATATTAAATAATACGTTAGAGTACAAATAGAAATGTAGCTATAAGTACAATGTATGATCACTAGATCTTACACAACTCGAGTTTACTATCGTCACAGACTAGTATAATAGCTATCGTCAAAGAGAGTGTAGTGCGTCGTTTTAATTTTAATGTTCCAGACGAAATTGCTTATCATAATAGCGGATCACGGCACGGCAGCCGTGATGCCTTTAACATGGCTGTACTCAACTAACTGTAGCTGTATGGAAATGGGAAAAGATAAGCTGTCTTGTTCTGTACGTATGTGAAGTTGTATTCCTGGCGGTGAGGAAACTGTCCAGAGCACCCGAGGGTGCGCTATTTTGAGAGGGACCTGCATCTTTGACTCAAATCAACAGACTTGTGACCTTAGATTTTTTACGATGACATTCGAACCAGTTTTTAGAGAGGAACTAATGTTTGTGTGGGAGCAACTACAATTAAACAACATAAATATCCAAAAATTTGAGTCGCTGGCGGCAGCCGAAACGCTTCATACTGATTGACATAAAAGTATAACGTCACACTTTGCTATTTGTACTAATCGTTATATGGAAAATCAAGTAAATTGCTGTTTCGGTCGCGAAATACTGCGTTTAGGTCCATAGTTGTCATACAGTTTTGTTTCTATAAAAGCGTAAGGATTCTATTGGTATCTTTAAATGTACTCTTGGACGATAAAAAAATGCATACTTTCAAAAATATTCTATACTTTCAAAGTTCCTTATCTTTTTAAGATTTTAATTATATTTTTTAGTTTATACTTTACTAGACGTGCCCGCGGCTCCGCCCGCGTGAATGAATTATATGAATGTATTTGTCACAATTGTATTATGTTCATGACCCCTGATTAGCAACGTAACGATATGGAAATAAAAAATAGTATATATTTTCATATCATCATCATCATCATCATCATCATATCAGCCCAAAGACGTCCACTGCTGAACATAGGCCTCCCCCAAAGAGTGCCACAATGACCGGTCCTGCGCCACCCGCATCCAGCGGACTCCAGCGACCTTTACCAGGTCATCAGTCCACCTTGTGGGGGGCCTACCCACGCTGCGCCTTCCGGTACGTGGTCGCCACTCAAGAACCTTTCCACCCCAACGGCCATCGGTTCTACGTGCAATGTGCCCCGCCCACTGCCACTTAAGTTTAGCGATTCGGAGGGCTATATCGGTCACCTTGGTTCTGCTGCGGATAGCCTCATTTCTGATGCGATCACGCAGAGATACTCCCAGCATAGCCCTCTCCATTGCCCTTTGGGTGACTTTGAGCCTTCTTATGAGGCCCATAGTAAGCGACCACGTTTCCGTGCCATATGTCATCACTGGCAACACACACTGGTCAAAGACTCTCGTCTTGAGACACTGCGGAATATTGGACGAAAAGATGTGCCGTAGCTTCCCGAATGCTGCCCAGCCGAGTCGGATTCGACGATTGACCTCTTTCTCGAAGTTGGACCTACCTAACTGGACAGTATGTCCTAGGTATATATACTCGTCTACAACTTCGAGCGTAAAGTGTCCGATTGAAATGGGAGTTGGTACTACATGGACGTTTGACATGACCTTCGTCTTATCCATGTTCATCCTTAGACCAACTCGCTCGGAGGCTTTACTGAGGTCGTCGAGCATAGTACTCAAGTCCTCCATGGTCTCAGCCAAGACTACTATATCATCAGCAAACCGAAGGTGAGTGATGTACTCGCCGTTGAAGTTGATGCCTAGCCTTCTCCAGTCCTATATATTTTCATATACATTTATTAAAATGTCAACATAAAATAAATCACCCGCTTATCATCATCATCATCAGACACTCGCTCCTTGCGAACGGCATGGCGTGAAACAAAAACAAAAAATTAAGAAATCTTAAGAATATGCACAGGATGACTCATCAATCCACCACCGTTCAATAACTGGCCACCTCATACTAAAAATGAACTCTATTCACCTATAATAGAATTCATTTTTGATATAAGGTTTTAATTAATATATTGATTTAAATTTTCACGATTCTCACAGATATTTCTATACTAAAGCGGGACTTAATCGTTTACATTAAACTATGTATTCATCTACTTCAAAGGTTTCCCGACGTTACATAGTTTAGTGTACGCGATTAAGTCCCGCTTTAGTAAAAACACACCCTTCAATAAATGGCAACGTTATACTAAATTGAATTCTGTTTGTAGGGAAACACAGTTCATTTTTAGTATGAGGGGGCCATTTATTGAAGGGTGGCCAGTTATTGGCGATTTACCATACAACTTTTTAAGTCAGATTTTATATTAATTACTTACATACTAAATATCTCAGTATAAATCACATTTTTGGCAAAACTTTTATTTTGGCTTTTGCTACAGCCGTAAATAGCGGCCACTTACAGTAGCTTATGAGTAAAAACTGCCCAGCTCACACTTGTAAATTTTGGGAATAATCTTGCATCATCTGTAGCTCAGAATAATAACTAATTATTGTTCTGTGATCTGTAGGGAACGTAATAATAAGCAACAGAGGGCCTACCGCGAAACGATATTCGTTTTCGTTCGTGTATCTCCGTCTCTGTCGCACTTGCATGTTCGAGAGACAGAGAGGGAGATACACGAACGAAAACGAACATCGTTTCGCGGTAGCCCCTCAGACGTAGATAACCTCTATGGCAACAGACAAAAAAGAGACACTGTTCTTTCCACAGATAACATAATGGGGTTGGCCGGTGAAAGCTAATTGTAGATGGCGCTCTTCTAGATTCCATACGATAAGAGAGAGAGACAGAGGATTGATGGTCCTTAACTATGTACGGAAACCATATACCATATATAGGCAAAAATCTTCCCCATAGCTTTAATCGACAACCTTTTATATTTACCCTTTTCCAGAAAACGGTGGATTTCCACTTCGAAGCAATTCGGGACGAAACATAAAGTCACTATCGCAAAAATAAACATAAACTACTTCCCGCCATACAAATTTAACTTTTTTAAGGACCATTATTGGTGCTGTCAGTTTGACAGTTGCCAGCCCCATTACTCTCTTCGGACCACAGACTAATAATGGAGTATCCACATTATATGATTTCACCACAATTTGTCAGTACAACATGTCAGAGGTGTGATTGGGTGTGTTGCAACTTAACAGCAAGAAAGCGAATATCAAAACTAATAATGGCTCCGGCTTTGTGTAAAAAACAATTTGTGGGTACAAAAACACTTGGCAGATACAATCATCACTTCTGTTTTATCGCATCCAATTTATGACAAATTGTGGCAATTTAGGGATACCATTTAGTAAGAATAATATGGCCATAACAGGATAACTGAGGGCCTACCGCGAAAGGCATTCGAAGTTTTATTTCTTTGTCATACTTGCAAGTTCGTACTTAAGTGCGACAGAGAGGGAAAACTTCGAATGCCGTTCGCGGTAGGCCCTCTGAGGGCCTACCGCGAAACGATATTCGTTTTCGTTCGTGTATCTCCGTCTCTGTCGCACTTGCTAGTTCGAGTGACACAGAGAGAGATATACGAACGAAAACGAATATCGTTTCGCGGTAGGCCCTCTGGTTTTGACTGTTGGATCAGCAGCGCACCATGCATTCAGACGATAGCAATTAGGGCTGACAAATCACTACATGTATATACCCCATAAATTTCTCTTTAATCACAAACCGTGGTTTTACAGTCTAAACAGCGCTTAAGGTATTATTAAAGACCAAATGCGTCTACTCAAACGTAAGGTATTAAGCAAGACCGGTCCGAACGTTAGCCGAACATTTCCGAACAATGGCCGACGGTTCAAATATCAATATCATCGTAATTTCATTAAGTGATTGTAGAAAAAATACGCAACAGAACCGGGAGCCTTTGTGCTCTTATTCTATGGTAATATCCAGAAAATTGATTTTAAAATGTATTTCTCGTGTTACTTGCGTGGTTTTTGAGAAACGTGTCCCCGGAGATCGTGTTTTTTGTAAAACGCTATCTCGCTCGTTCCTTAGTGTTTTATCCCGTTCTGGTTTTTCGATTTTATATAATAGATTACAATAATTTGGTTTACTATCCATTTAGCAACACTACGTTATCAATTTTAACATGAAAGCCTATTAAGGATAGGCAATGCGTTTGAGGCTTTTGTAGAGTCGCAAGTGTGAATATCATATGCTACGGTGTCTGCTCTCCATCTGGCAGGTTTTTGCTGGTTGGACGCCATCGTGGTATAGAATTAAAAAAAAATATATTTCTTTTTAGAAAACAGTAGTTATGAATTGTGCACTCTGTAAACTCACAAATCTTTGGGATTGAGACACATGAAAAACTAACCACAATTAGTATTTAAGTTAAGATCCTAATAACTTTCTCATAAACTTATAATTTACCTTCTAGGGGTATTCTGAATAAAGTTTTCTCTTCATACTAGGTACTACTACTAACGCAACGACCTAAAGTGGATCTTGGCTTCCGGCACTAAATACCGCCAGGCTTCCCTGTCCAATGCCGTTTCTGTTCAATCGACGGCCCGGAGTTCGTTCAGGTCTTTTAGGACTTCGTCACCCCACCGGTCCCTAGGACGTCCAACAGGTCTTCCACTAGTTGGACGAGTACGCTCTCTGGATTGCACGATAGTCATCCATGCGGACTACGTGCCCGAGCCATTGGAGTCTTGAGGATTTCGTACTTCTACATTCTTGTGTAATCCCCAAGTGCCATCTTCTCCATGAGTGAGTCCCAGAATTTTGCGGTATATTTTACGTTCCGCCACTAGCAGTGCTTGCTCTTCTTTTTCTTTTTTTTTCTACATACATTTTGAAGATGATTCGAAAAAGTTGATATTTAAAATTGTTATGAAATTAATTATGGTACTCGTACCGATTTCAAAGTTAAAAAAGTTTAAAAACTGCCTTATTGAGAGAAATCGGTTGGTACCTGTATTCATATCAGATAGGTATTATGGCGCTCTTAGGGGGAGGCCTACGTAGTAGTGGCGATCATTCTCCAGATTTGTGACTGTGGTCGTGTCTAAATAAACGCTACGCTTTACGAACATTTTGTATGGATTGGCGTCAATTAGACGCGGTCACAAATCTGGAGCATGATCGTGGAAGTCTTCCGGCTGATATGATGATCAGTTTCGTTGCGAATTTTACAGTTTTTAAAAATTCGTCCAAATCCCTATTATCACATTTTAAAGTTTTAAACTTAGTATGAGTATGAGTTTGAATGCTAACTTACTATTTAGCAAGCAACTAAAATTTATCTCTTCTTTTTTTGTTCTTTCAGATTTTCCCATGCGGCACATGTGGCTTGCTATAGGTATGCCACAGTCTTTAGTATGTCGTCATATTTGTTTTTAATAATTCAGGAATTCTGTTCTTTAAAGTATACACAGTAGCTCTAGGCGTTGTTTGCCTGTCCGTGGCTGTCTACTAATATTTTATATCCCGGAAACATGGATTGTAACGCGTTAGCTTTACGCTGGGAACGATATATGAATATTTTAGTTTGAGAATAGCGCGGCTCAGTCGCATTTTCCGTATTCAATGAGGCACTCGCGATTCAAACTGAAGTATTTCATATTGTGCAATCTCTTTCAGCTGGCAGACAATGCCAGACGCGCGGGAACGCATCACTCAACGTCACAGCTCGACGTGTATTTTTGCATCCTCACAATACTTAGCGGGGAATAATTTCTATTGTCAGTAAACACACGCCGCCGGCTTTGAGCGATGGCTCGACGTATAACATCCGCAACTAGCCTTTGTCTATGCTTTTTGAAAAAAATACGCGGAATTTTCAAATTTTGAAACGGTAACCGCGCCGTTTAGCGCTTCGGCATACGAAATATGTCAGTAGCACGGCACTTTACGTTAGCTGTCTAAAAAAACTGTAACGTTGAATTCTCTTTATATTCAATCAGAGTACATAGCTCAACGGAATCAAATTGATCACTTAGGATGACTGGCCGGCAAACTGACAGTGGAACCGAATGGATTTGATTGATAGTATCCTTCAAAGTTTTAACGTTTTGTCTGACAACCTATCAAGAATTCGAGATACCGGTAAAAACAGTTTAGGCTACGAATATGTTTTTAATATTAGATATTTTGTTGCAAAAAAGAACACGCCATTCACTCAATTTTTAGTTAAAACATTTTGTAATCGTATTAATTTTACCTTAAGGTCAAATTGTGTAGATTTAAATCAAAGTACACATTTTAATCTACAACTTTTGCCACTGCAAATCAAAAACCAGCATGCCAAAATCTATTTTCACCGTTTCAGCGTCCGTTCTCCAATCGTTTATCAAGTATGAGGCAAGAGTAAGCAGAAATAAAATATAGCAATTCATAGTTCTTGGAACCGTACTGTCAGCAACGATGATGTATCTGAACGTTTTCATGGGAGCCGGGGCTGCTTTGTCAACGTCCGCCATTAAAGGTCATCGCTCACTGGCCCCTGCCAAGAGACATGCAGTTAGGAAATCTATTTCTCTTCTGTTCCATTTCCTTTCCAATTTGATGTTACCGATTTTAGGGATCTTCGTGTACAATGAACTTTTTATTTTATTTGTTTGATCATTTGTACAATGTTAGCATTGATTTAAGAATTAATTTCCCCTGGCCTGTGCTAGGCTTTAATTGAATAGTTTTGGACCTTTTTGCTGATTATCGTCAATAACAACATCAACATGAGCCTATATTCATTAGGCCTCCGCTCATGCATAAAAGGGAATGGGCTGATTTTCGTCAACTGAGTTTATTTGCAGAGGTACTATAAGTTTCTCCGATTCGAGGAGCTAAGGTACCACAGATATACATGTTAAACTTATAACTTTTAACCCCACGTAAAAAATTGATAAGTTTGAATGTAAACAAATCATTATTCGGTAAGGCTGCGTTAATAGATAGACAAGAAGACCATTCGGTGGCGAAGCGCCCACGTTGCAAGTCACTCACAAACATACGGCGTTGCCGGAGAGTTTAGTCCATGGTCTCCGGTTAACGCCGCACGCCACTTACAGCGTCACGTTCTATAGAAATGCGTCTGCACTTCCATTTAACTTGACGCTGTGTATGCGGCGTGCGGCGTCGACTGGAGACCAAGGCCTTATCAATCGTCAGCTTTTCATACTCGGCAAACAGCCCGCGTCGCGTGCCGTCAAAACACCCGCTTGTCTTATGACACATGTTACATTACATGTTACATTTATATGTAACGTTTCGCCTGTGAATAAATGATTATTATTATTAATATATAATGAAAACGGGTCAGTCACGTATTTAATGTCAAATATCGCTTGACATTTCGAACCGATTCGCGGTTCCTAGTCATGAGCACACGCGTTGCCGGCGCGTTTAGCACTGCGGACCCGCGCCCTGCTCGCTCGGCTGGTTTGCGCAGGCGCAGGCGGGGGCAGCGCAGAAGGCGAGAATCTACCCTCGATTATTCGACTTTAAATACGTGAGTGACCCGTTTTAATTATATATTAATATTTCTGATTCTCAAGGGAGTTTTCTATATACATTATTATTATTTTTCGGGTTTCTTTAGTTTTCTCAGTATTCCAGGAAATACTGGTATAATGAAATACACGGGCCGAAGCCAAGTGCATTTCATCCAGGGGTAACTGATGAATATTATTATATAAACACGGCCTAAGATTTAATCACTAAATTGAAACTTGAAAACTGTTGCCATTTGTTCAGTAATCGCGTAATGCTATTATTCATAAATAAATTTTTAATAATCCTCAACAATCTCAGTAGGTACAAATTAATTTAGTTTATTAAGACACCCCTTGTTTACGGTTTTGTATACAAACGATCTACTTTGTTATACAGTATCTTACACGTTAATTAAATACGAAGTTACCCTTAATTTTAATATTCATTTAGTATAAATAAGCTTTTGAGACTGAATTGATAATAAATTCTTCCATAAAACACCGTTGAATACTCGCTCTTATTTTAAACTTTAGTTCAAAATGTGGTTTATTAAATTTAGTTCACTACTACTTTACTGCATTATTAATAATAAGCCGAGTATAATACACGATTCTTTTAATAACAACGGTCTGAGAGCGAGGGGCTCGGGCCAAATTAAGCAAATTTCTATGTTAGATCGTGACATGGCCGCCAAGAATACGCAGAAGATTCGCCTCCGCTCGCTCGCAGATGTCTAGGAATATTTTGGTAATAATATCAACCAAGCACACATGTAACTTCATTCCTCTTCTCTGCATTACTACCTGATGAAAAAAAAAGTAATATTTCAATAAAAAAATAACCTCGGTTTAAGTCCTTATTCCAGTTATATAAAATGACACTTAAATGCATTCGGAATAGGTAGCATAATGTTATTCTAAATTATAAGTAGTAAAGGAAATGTATTCACGTACCTTATTCACTCTTCTTACTTTGAAAATCAGGCATAAAAAGGTAGGTACGTGAATACATTTCCCTGACTGGAAACCTAATACACATATAATAAATACTTAATATAAATAACAATCACTGGATTTTTACTGGTAAGCCTTTTTACTTACTATCGGTTTACGTTAAGTTTTAAAATAACACAATATAATTTGAAACCTACTGATCTCTTACGTTATCGTGGTGCTTTATACACATAACTAATATCTACCTGATTTACTAACGACTACCATCAAAGACTAGCACGAGTTTTCTCTCATGAATAAAGTCTTTACACACAAACAAATCTTGAATTCCAGCTTAATGACATGAATATGCACTCGTTATCGCCCAGTTCAAGCTTTTGAACTGCGCTGCAGGACTAGCATAGTAGCTTAGACTTGTACGACATAGATTAAAATAAATATAGTAATTCCTACATAATGTTAGGAACTTCCTTTGCCCTTGCTACTTGCGTTCTAGCGCAAACTAAGCACAAAGAGCATTAGTGTATTTATTAAACAAGGTTGTTGGTCAGACTCAACTAGTTGGAAGAGTATTATTGCTACAGATTTTTATCGTGACTGTATATATGAGAGTTTCGTACACATAATGTAGCGTGCTACAAGAGGGTAGGTACATATATATGCGAATTAGTAGTAATTTCCAAGTCACGCCCTCAAAGAGAATAAGACCTGTAGACGCACGTAAATACATCACATCATAAACAATCATCGTTCGATCTGTGTAAATGATACCAAATCGTTCCAATATCATAGGATGAATCGAAAGTGATTATGGAAAGAACTCACCCTGATTTTGCTCCAGATTTAACACACATACACACACACACACATTTTCGCTTAACTGTTCGTTCGCAATATAGCCGTGAGGAACTCTGACTACCCCGCCTACCCGTCAACATTGTTATAAACATGATTTCTTGTAGGTGTTGCTACATGAAATAAATCGGCTGTTTGAGACATAATTATTAACATCATCATAAATGTAAATATAATAACGTGAATCATGACCATTCACTACAATGAATGAGAGGGGATTAAATTAGTATGGAGGATTAGCGGACGCCCGTAGTTGCGAAAGTTGACATATAGGCCTAAACAAATTGGAAAAAGTAATTGGGTTGTTTTTAAATCTTTTAATTTCACTTATGCTCGTAGAGTTTTTGTGGCATGCTAGTGCCAGTGCTAACAGTTTGAGATCAAAACTTGCTGCTGACACTTTGAGCGTGGATTTAGACCGAGCGCGGATCTGGCTCAAGATTGCGGATTAAAAAGAAAATGGTGTCGTGTTAAGTGAATGTGACGTTGGCCTTTATTGGCTTATTTCTTGAAACTGAACGTGAAAGAGAATAATACCTATCTAACTTGGCACTGCGGATTGTGCATCCTGATTTTAAGCTACCTATTCATTCCATCGTTATTGGTATTGTCGCAGTTAAAGAAGGCAATCAAAACAAATGAAACTAAACCGCAAAACTGTCAACACTTCAACCGTGTGTCAATTAAAATTCTCCCCTAAAATTGCCAAGCCAATTGCGGCTTTATGACTTATATTAATTTGGACCTACGTAACCCAGTAGACACTGCAGCGATTACCCTGCAAGGTAAACAGCCACGCCACGGCTCACAATAGAAAAGTTTATTACAGCAGTCGCGGGTGAAGTCAGGTTTCTCGTTAAGAGGTAAATATTTGCTGAGAGGCAACGCGTGGTAGCAGCGGCGGATAGCGACAGTAGGCGGACTTTATTTTAAACTTCCTGCCCACGCGGCCTCACATACTATTTCTCTTTATAATATAGTATAGATAAGTATATTAGAATAGAATACTTTCATCCATGGCTGCAATTTTTCTTAGCGTTAACATCCCTATAATAGGGGTGTAAACTAAGATTTTTTACGATACCATTCGAACCAGTTTTTGGAGAGGAACAAATGTTTGTATGGGAGCAACTACAATTAAAGAATATAAACACACAAAAATTTGAGACAAAGATTGACCTCGATGGCGGCAGCCCAAAACGCTTCATACTAATTGACATAAAGGTATGACGTCACATCTGCTATTTCTATACTAGTTACTATACTTGATTTCCCATACAACGACTAGTCGTTGTATGGGAAATCAAGTATATTGCTGTTTCGGTCGCGAAATACTGCCTTTAGGTCCATAGTTGTCATACAATTTTGTTTGTATAAAAGCGTACGGGTTCTATTGGTAGCTTATTTACCTACTCTTGTACAGTAAAAAAAGGAATATTTTTAATTTTATAATTGTAATAATACATTTTTAAATTATACTTAATTACAATAATTTGCTGGTACTATCCATTTAGCAACACTACGTTATCAATTTTAACATGAGTTTACACCCCTATTAATGATTATACTTTTTTTTAAAGTAGGCAATTATATCAGGCCCTTCACCGACTTGAGCGGGTGCATGGAGCGGGTGCACGTGGGGTGCGCACCTGTGGGTGCACGCCTATTGAAAAATACTACGGGCAGTCAGCGCTGCCCATACAATTTTTCAATAGGCGTGCACCCGCTCAAGTCGGCGAAGGGAATAGGGCCTAAAATCGAAAGACGAAGGTTGGAATACATATGTATTTATTTCTATTCGTTTTTTGATGTATGTTACATAACGCATATCAAGAGAGTTTTAAGTACAGGGTGAGTGTCATCCAACCCGCACAACCATTAACCTATAGAATCATGTTAGCTACTTAACGCGTTTTAATACTAGATCCTGACAGGCTACTACTCTCTAATATGCATACAGCTATGAGAAGTAAAAGTTGTTACTCAATGTGCATTAAAATATTTAACCGACTGCCTGATTAAAAAACTACCAATCAAGACATTAAAAAAAACTATTCTCTATTCTTGCTGACAAGTGTTACTACACACTGAATGACTTTTTAAGTAATAATTGACATTTTCATAATTAAAAAAACTGTATCAATATTTTTATAAATTCATGTTAATTAAAAAAAAAAAGATAATTTAGAAAATAAAAAAACCCGACTGCAAAAAAGCTATCTTTAGAAAAAAAAAACTGAAAAGAAAAAAACAAGTTCAGTAGTCGAGAACATTGAATCAGTTTCATGATTAACATTTCGTATGTCAATTTGGACCTTGGAGACAGCAACTTCAACAGTCAGGACCCGTTATTGTCGTCAACATTAATGCCGCAGCCTAGACTTTTAATGGGTCCTGACTGTTGAAGTTGCTGTCTCCAAGGTCCAAATTGACATACGAAATGTTAATCATGAAACTGATTCAATGTTCTCGACTACTGAACTTGTTTTTTTCTTTTCAGTTTTTTTTTTCTAAAGATAGCTTTTTTGCAGTCGGGTTTTTTTATTTTCTAAATTATCTTTTTTTTATGTAACACTTTTTAGTTAGTATTAAAAGACGGCAAATTTCGCAATCTTGTCATTTCATTGAGGGAGTTAATATCGTGAGGATTATTAAGTAGCTTACGGTGGTCTAAACTACTGATAATTAATCCATTTAGAGACCTAACGCGGCTCAAAACTATATATGCTTGACCTTTTGCAAAAATTCGTGATCAACCACAGCTCGGTCTAAAGTCGTTCCTTGTAGCTTATGCAGTAACATCCCAGCACAATATCAACGGCAACTCCTTTGCGTCGCGCAGTGCAGTATTAATACTGAACAGAATTACTATAACTTTATAACGTTCTAGATTTTAAATGGTCACTCTAAATGAAAAACTGTAAGAGAAACCTATAACTGATTTTTAAATACCTATTCAGTGATACCCCACTCGACATATTTCGTTAACTTTTTTTTTTTTTTTTTCAATTTTGGCGTCTGGTTGTCGCCATATTGAATTTTGATTACCGTCATGTCTTTAGTGACACTCGCAAGAGTAAGACGGTTCGATTGACGTAAGAATTATCAAAATCGGTTCACGCGTTTGGTCTCTGGAGTGCCACATAGGAACAAACATACATACATACATACATACATACATACATATATAGGCTGATAAACACATTACCCTCCTTTACGTCGCGCAGTCGGGTAAAAAAATGTTCTTCATGTTGATTTAAGTATAATTTCAATTTGCATGGCTTTTTACAGTCTAACTAAATATGTATGGCTCTATAATTTATCATTTAACACCATTTGTATACCACATATAATAGCAAATAAATATTTCTATTTCTACTGTAATTTTGTCAGCTGTGGCCCAAGTCTAAGTAAATAATAAAGCCTATGTATTGTAACGAGACGAATGTTTGCGGACCACCGTCGTCAGTAATTAAGAGTTTTGAAGTCACAACGAGACGATATTAACAAATAACTCGCTCTCGGTTCTCGGGTTGCGAATTAATTATTTACATTTAAAGTTTACGAGATGGAAATTATGTCACCGAAGTATCACGCAGTCATTATTTTCATTATCTTTAATGAGGATTTTGATATTCTTGGCAAATGACGATAGTAGATGACGCTATGGGATGAAACCAAACAAGCTCTTAAGTATAGTCCAGCTGGTCGATTACGTAAAGCATTGTAGGTACGCGCGTCAAGTCACGTCAATTTTTAAATGGAAATATTTATTTATTTGTTTGTTGGTGGGGTTTTCGAAAACTGATTCATGATTTTTACGGGGGCAAAGCATTTATCTAGCTGGGTAAAAAAGGTTTTCTCCGTGTTTTTACTGAACAAAGCTCTGTCTTCCAGGTCCTTATGTTCTGAAAAGCTATGGCAAAAGTTAGTTAAAAAATATACATTTCAGTGACAGAAAAACGTAAGCATTCTAACGTAGTTCACGAGAAAAATGCTCGTATTTTCTTCTAGAACACTAGTTCCAATTTCTTTCGCTACGACGAACATAAAAAGTAACAAATGCCTATAAGTATCACCTTCATTTTTAACACCAACTAGACCGTGTTTTCCGTGGGTCTGAATAAGAAATTCCCTTTATTTATCTTAATAAAGTTACTAGGGCGGTTTCGGTAGGTATAGTCGATAAAGTAAAAGCAGTCAGTCAGGCCATTCAAACAATGTTGACACGAACTCAAATCAATAGCGAAAAATAGGCACTCAATTTCTTTCAAGGATGTGAAAATTGGGGCTAAAACCCGTGGCTACAAATGTAATTCTTTAGTTTTACTACTCCGAAAAATGACAATCCTACTAAAACACTTGAGTAGTATGTATTATTCAAACAGAGCAGTGAGGGAAAATCTTAGACTATGAGAGATACGGAAATTTGCTCCTAGGAGTCACGACACCGATTTAAAAAAACCGGACAAGTGCGAGTTCAACTCGCGTGGTGAGGGTTCCGTATATAATCTAAATTTCATAAGTGTTTTTGAATACTCAAACTTCTTATAGGTTTTCCTGTAATCTTTAGGCAAGGAACTATTTTCCATATTTTTTTCAGAATTTTAATCCTAGTAGTTTCGGAGATAAGGAAGGGAATGGTCAATTTTCGTCTTTTTTCCTAAATTACTTCAAATCTGTATTTGCTAAAATTATAAAAAATATATCTGACATGCTTACAACAACCTCTTTCATTTGATATGTCACACAATACAGTTTGTGAAACTTTTTTTTTAAATTTTCTAGTTTATCCCCCAAGAGTGGCCCCCATGTTCAGAATTCATTAATTTACTTTACGCGTCCATCTTTGGGTCACCAATTTACATATGTGTACCAAATTTCAACTCAATCGGTCCTGTAATTTCGGAGCAAATCGGCTGTGACAGACGGACAGACAGACAACCGAGTGATCCTATAAGGGTTCCGTTTTTTCCTTTTGAGGTATCGGAACCCTAAAAACCGTATGAAGCTGTTTTGAAAATCTTTTAATGCTGTTTTAATTGTTTCTAAAATCGGTGTCGTGCCTTCTTAGAGTTTTCCGAGTCTCTTATATAGTTTCAGATTTTCCTTCACTGCCTCGTTTGAATTTATAATACACCCATAAACATGCCTTGCAAATTCATTACCGTAAAAAATAGTGATATTTTATGTCCATTCGGCATATTTTGCTCTTTTCTATTTAAAACGGGGAGGTTCTCAAGTCATATTATCCTTCCATATTGTTGCCTAATTTGTAGAAAGAAATAAATAAAGAAATAAAGATACATTTATTCACAAACACACAGGACACACATATTAAACAATAAAACAAACAAGAAAAACATATAAAACATGAAACAAGCATTGTTTTTATAGCTTAACTAAATTAAATTAAAACTAGGTTAAATCCGAAAATGGCCCTCGAGGCATTGTATCCAGGATACTGGCGGCATTTTCTCGCTGAATGCAAGCTGATGCGTTGCGCGATAAAGCCGCCAGCTCTTCAGTCACCAGTTATTTAGATGGATAGATTTTCAATATCCATTTTATTTTTGAATGCCTCAACCCCCGAATAATCCTTATGTGTCCGAGCTGAGATCTGATAAGAGACCAAGGTACCTATCTCTTATAAGCACATTTATTTATTTATTTATTGAATCATTCACATATCGCGATCTTGTTTGTAAGTATTATGAGCTTCGTTACTGTTCCTTGATTTTTACCGTGGAGGTCTAATGCTCTGATAGAGTAATCCGGACAGCCCACACTTCGTCACTGTCCGGTGTGACCTGGCACAGATTAAGAAACACGGGTTTAAATTTAAAGCCTTAGTAAGTGTGTGGTCTATCCTGTTAATCCTGGACACTTGAACAGTGTAAATATTTGAAGCGGAAATGTTTTCTTTTGTTAATCTCTTTGGATTTAATTGCTCAGAGAAAATCACCAATTACAAGTATAAAAGTTGCCGAAAAAATCCATTTGAACTAGCGTTTCCATTGCATTAGGGTCTATAAAATAATCGAATTCAAATAAATGATTCAAAGATACAGTTTTCTAGCATTAATATCTTCTACAACAAAGCGCGCATAAATATCTGACACGACTCTATTTGTAGCGCCGTAAAGGATGTGATGTGTCTGATATTTTTGCCCGCTTAGGTGACTGTACCAAAAAGTTTTTAGAACCTTACCAACGGCAATGGGTTTCGAGTACAGATAATAGCATAAAAAATATCTATATTATAGATTTAAAAAATCAAATATAAAATATCTATTCGAGCACTATACGACAACATGTACACGAGGCCTTTACTTAAGTTTTGTACCGATACACATTTGAAAAATCATCTCTGAAAAATCTGAAAAAAGGTGCAATAATTAGCAGATTATAATCTAAATGTATAATCTGCTATTTATTGCACTTTTAATTTCTTACTTACATAGGTAGATGTGGAATTAGTACGTTTGATGGTTTTGTGTGGTGCTTGGTGTTAGAGGACTAATGAGGAAGGATCGTATGTTGTTTTGGAATGGCGGATGAGTTGACGTATATTTTAGTACAAATAAACATGACTGTTCTTGGGTTCCGTAGCCAAAATGGCAAAAACGGAACCCTTATAGTTTCGTCATGTCCGACTGTCCGTATGTCACGGACAGTTTACTCGGAAACTATAAGGTGTATTTGAATAAAATTTTGAGGACAGGTGTAATTTGTTAGCTGATACATAGTTCTGTAATGATGTGACTAATTTTTTTAGGGGTGTACTCTAAACATGTAACTGCAAGTCAAAAAAAAAATTGTAAGTCCACGTGTGGCAAATCATACGATAGGCCTTTCAAAAAAAATAAAAGTGAATAGGGTCGGAGATAATAGCCCCGAAAGTCACAAAAATTGTGACCGCCCCCGCCCTCTAATTTTTAACGGTGTATTTAAAAAATATTAAAAAATCATGGCTTATTAAATTCTCTCACCGAAAATTATTTTTTGAACAAGATCGGTTCACAGGTATTCGAGATATTGCTGAAAAGGACGTAAGTGCCGTAAGATTTCTGTGACGATACGACCTTTTTAAAAGGCACGGAACCCTTCGTTGTGGGTGGTACGACACGCATTTGGCCGGTTTTTTTTTAATTTATTAATGAAGAAGTGTTGTTTTCTACAAAAAATATCGTTGTTTTCTTGCGCCGCCTCTACAAACATGGCAAAATACAGCTACAACTACGCTACAAATACCAATATCACATCAATATGCCGAGTCCGATAGGCCTCCTAAGTCAAATTCTAAAGCGCTTATGTTTGGAATAGTGATCGCCGTTTGCAGTTGCTAAATCATAAACGCAAAGCGAGCATTTCTAGTGGCATAATCCGGTCTAGTTTTGAGTCGATGTTCCAACCGCAGGCCTTATGGTCCGACGTGTTAAGCTATTCGGCACATTGTTTTTATGAAGCTGTTTGGACAACAGTTTATTGGTGCCTCATTCCATATATCTAACATTAGAATTTTAATGGACAAATTCGTCTATGTTTCTTCGTTTATCTACATTATAGGGTATCATAGCGAAATATTATACAAGTGTTACTTCGATCAATTAGTGCTTTTCAAACATAAACATACTATAATGTTACTGCGTTTTTAAATAGTTTTCCTTTTTTTTATCTTTATTTAAAGAGTTTTGTCATAATGACAATGTCACTCTATAGTGCCAATTACTAACTATTACAAATTAAATAAAATTTTTAACTATGCACCCTAGCAGCCGGCAGTCATTTCCGTCTGCGTATGCCCACCAGAACCAGGCTATACAGAGCCTTGGCTTCCCTCGAATGAGGGAAAGCCAACAGCCTGTTACAGACATCCAGCGAAATCGCATGACGATTAACGCACAGTTTTTCTCATCTTATCTGGAATCCTACCTATAAATAAGTTCACGGGAAAATAAAATCAATATCTAAATAAAGTAGCCGATAGAACAGTATTGTTTGCAGGGTCGCCATGCGCGTGACCGCACGGACGAACCGTGAGTAATGTAGAGGGTATTTCTCACGTTCAAAGTTCAGACATATGCATATCAGCAGCGCTGCCTACATAAGCCTTTTCAAAACTAGCGTGACCCCGACACCCTCCCTGGAATCCTTAACGCATAAAAATTTCAACAGCTTTCAATGACCTATTGTATTAAGAGTCGGTTTTTGCTGTAATTTTTATGAAATTGTGAAGTATTGAATGTTTTGTGAATATGTATGTGGCTTCAACTGTTTGATTGAAATTCATTTATAAATAAAAGTCGGCCAAGTGCGAGTCGGACTCGCGCACGGAAGGTTCCGCCTATCATTATATACAAAAACTTCAAAAAAATAACGTTTGTTGTATGGGAGCTCCCTTAAATATTTGCTGTATTCTGTTTTTTAGTATTTTTTGTTATAGCGGCAACAGAAATTCATCATGTGTGAAAATTTCAACTTGTGACAGACGGACAGACAGACGGACGGACAGTGAAGTCTTAGTAATAGGGTCCCGTTTTACCCTTTGGGTACCGAACTCTACAAAAAAATATAAATTGATTGTCACAGGGTGAAAACTCACCTTTTCACGGAGAAGCTGCAACTTAGAAGTTATTTATAATACCCGCAATAAAATTAAGTTACAATTCTTTTTTTAAAGAGAAGCAATTTAAATCTAAAAGTTTTGCACCACCCCTCAACGAACGAATCAAGACGAGACCAATAAAATAAAAGTTACTACGAACATCTTCAGCTAACCCCTGCAAGTCCATTTTAAACTTAACTTCATACCATGCACCTGGACACAGAATGGAAAAGTAGCGAAATTAGGAAAGAGAGTGGAATAATTCGAGTCATAAATTCAACTTTTATAACCGGCGGCGGAGTAACTGCTCGGTCGCGGTCGGGGACCATTCTGAGACGCCGCATCGACATAATTTAACTTTTTCCTATTATCTTTATGCTGACATCGTTAAATGCTCACTCACATATTGCGGAGCGGACATTTTTTCGTTTATATCCTCTGTAGAGTTGGGAAACAGTTGATCAAAAAACTTGTCTCATATCCCCCGACCTTAAGAATTTTATTACTCACCTAAAATGGTGTCAGACCTCTCCTCTGAATAGCTTTGGATAATTTATTAACTCATAGTTTTATTCATACTGACTTTATGAAGGTACCTTTCTTAAGTTAAAACGATCTTGGTATCAAAATATATTAAAATATAATGAAAACTTGTCACTGATTCGCGGTTTCTAGTCATGAGCTAGAATCTACCCTCGTTTTCTTCAGTATTGTTCAATGTCGGGTTATATAGGTACAACACTTACTACGTCACATGCTAAAGTCTCATCCACACTTGACACATGCGTAGTAGTCAAAAGTGATCTGTGTGTGTTAAGATCTTGGTATCTTTCTTTGATATACAAATTTGAATGTGACATTATTAGAGACAAATAAATTGTATGTAAATCTTAACACTTTCACTATCAGGAACCCGCCTAGCGGGCGCCTACGCGGTATAGTCACTTTCCGCTAAATACGAGAAAAATCACGGGATCGGCTACGAGCGTAGCGCGTAGCGATTCTTGGCAGTGAATGTGTCTAACAACTGATAGGTTTAACATTTGCATATGAATAACAACGCAAGAGTTAACAACTACTCTTTTAACTTTAACTATAGTCTAACGTTTAGGTATTTAAAAAAAATTAAACTTGACTTGGTCTTTCAGCCAATAAGATAATACCATAGATACAAAAAGATGCTATGATTGGTTGAATGACCAAGTCACGTGGGGTTTTTTGTTTACATTTTTTTAAATACCTAAACGTCCAGACTATAGATAAGTTTATTTTTCTTCCGCGATCCTTCATGAAATAACCAAATCATTATGCTATGAAAAGCTTACATTAGTTTTCATTAAATTTGACCAACTTCTGCTGTTCAGATTTTTTTCTTTCCATACAATGAAATAATCCTTACATGAAACAGAGTCGACCCGCGTCAAAAAAAAAATTGACCAACTTTATCATTTTTTAAGAACAACTCACGCTTGACCAAAAATTTTGATGAGCCAAATTTGTTTACATAAAAAAATACCTAATGTCTCCTTGGACACTTTTCCTCTATCTCCTTTAGATTCGGATTTCCCCATACTGTCCCATTTAAAAAAAACACTCTGTATACAATCAAAAACCTCTTTTTCTGGGATGTTCGATGGTATTCCACTTTTAGCACAGATTTAAGAAGCTGCTGGAATGCTATTAATTTTACGACATCGTTTTTAGGGTTCCGTAGCCAAAATGGCAAAAACGGAACCCTTATAGTTTCGTCATGTCCGTCTGTCCGTCTGTCCGTCTGTCCGTCTGTCCGTCTGTCCGTATGTCACAGGCATTTTACTCGAAAACTATAAGGTGTATTTGAATAAAATTTTGAGAATAGGTGTATTTTGTTAGCCGCTACATAGTTTTGTAATCAAAATGACAAAAAAAAAATTTTTTAGGGGTGCACTCCATACATAAAACTAAAAGTCAAATTTTTTTTTTCATTGTGACCCCCCGTGTGGCACATCAATCGATAGGCCTTTCAAAATAAATATAAGGTTTCCTAGAATTTTTTTTGATTAAGTGAATAGGGTCGGAGATAATCGCCCCGAAAGTCACTAAAATTCTGTCCCCCCCCCCTCTAATTTTTGAACCGTGTATTTTAAAAATATGGAAAAATTCATGGACATAGGGCTTATTAATTTCATTCACCGAAAATTGTTTTGAACAAGATCGGTTCAGAGGTTTTCGAGATATTGCTGAAAAACTGCCTTCCATAAAGAAAAGGACGTAAGTGCCGTAAAATTTCTGTGACGATACGACCTTTTTAATAGGCACGGAACCCTTTTTGCGTGATCCGACACGCACTTGGCCGGTTTTTTTTTCTTTCTGTGCTTATTATTACGCCTCCATTTTTAGTTTTTCTCATGCTGCGAACATGCAATTTCAGGGTTTCCGGTTTATTAAATTTTGAACCAGCTTCTTTGTGTCCTCGCTGGACTTACCCTTATCAGCTGGATAAATCGTGAGACTACTTGTCTTAGTAGACACAACAGGAGAGTTGCTTCTATTTCTTACCGTATCAGTAAAAGACGGCTTTGGCTCTGCCAATTTTGGAGCATTTTGCAAGGAATTTTTCAATTCCTCAATTTGGACACGTATGTGTGTCTGCTCCGATGAGGTATTGATTGTTGCCTGGCTGGATAAATATTTGGTGAGGATGGCACCGGGGATGCAATGCAGGACCCTCGTTCATGATGACGTTATGATGTCCCCATTACACAGTCCCTATCGTTTAAAAACAGTCTCGCAAAGTGCTGACAGTGACTTGACACAAGTTACACGGTTATTGTTATTAAAATAAATTAAGCTTGCAGCAGACACAGGCGTCTATGACAACGGTCTAGATACTCATCTCATTACAATTAGTTAAGAGACGGTAAGACGGTGAGTACCTACTGATATTAAAGTTATCTACAAAGTAACTTTCATACGTAGCTATTTACTGTTTTCAACTTACTACCAAGCCACCTTTAGAAATACTTAATCTATTTTAGGAGGTAAACGCGTGTATTGTAACGGTAAGGTAATAATTATAATTAAATCGGGGAGCAAAGTTATTGAGCGGAAAATTTCGTGAGCCCGTCAGAAGTACGACGTGGGCGTTCTTCCCTCGTGACCGTTTCTTTGAACACGGCTTTTTATAATAATCAGGTCAACAGTCATAATTATAAAACTTTTTGATAGGTACATGGTATGATCAACATAACAAGTTCTTTATTGGTTTCATAAATCAATAAAAGGTGGTCAGCGCGTTGTGATTTTTTTGGTGTCACAAACGCGTCCATAGGCGACGGTGTCTACTTACCATCAGGCCGGCCGTGTGCTTGCTTGCCACCGGCGCAGTATAAATAATGTGCGCAGAGTGGTATATGAACATTGGCTGAACGCATCAATCCCAAGACTCGTAATAAGCCTACCTACCTATACTAAAGTACGCCAGGTTATGATTGAATTAGCTTGATTAACTACAGTTGCGTAACTATGTTTGCACTGGAAATAAAATTATAATAACTACAGACATTTCTTTCGAAAAAGTGTCTACAAAATCTCATTAATTACGATTAGTTAATTTAAATACCTACCTATAGAACGCGCAGCAACTCGGTACCTATGAACTCGGTGAGAGGACCATTTCCCTACGACTATATAATCTTATCTACTCACGACTCCCGTAATTAATTCCTTTTTATTTACTGCTCAAAACAACATTGCCAATCCTATTCCTCTATGTATTGGCGTGTATTTAATTGCTTCCATAGATCTGAGTTTGTAAAGTACAAAGCCTCGAGTTTCGGTGAACATTTATCCGCATCCACATCTTAGCAACGTCGGAACATCGTTTCGCTCTCAAACACGAGGCATGTGTTTGAAGGAACAAAACGCCCCGCGACTAGAACGTAGTAGCCAACTCCCAAGTCAAAGTTCCCCGAGGCCAAATCCATAAGAGCGTTTTGCCACATGATCGCTTCCACGATTTGCCAAGAAAATAAAGTAGACTCGAACAAGGAAACTGGTTCCCACCACAACTGAGTTTATAAAAGTAGATATCTTTGCCACGTTCACTGTATTCCAACTTCGCTAGTGAATATGAAACAGTTCGCCGAGTGCGAAGTTTTAAGCATCCGCAGATACGTGGTAATGGTACTTAAATATTTAGAGGTTTTGAGCAACAAGCGGTTTTAAAACAGTAATAATGGATCATAATGCATGTTTACGGAGCTGCAACGTGCTTGAGAGTTTAACAAAGCGCCTTGTTTGCTGAAAAGTTGTATGAAAAATCACTGACATTAACTAAAGCGACCTTCTTAAACAATAGATTAAGTCTGTTGTTGATTCCAGCGTATGCCACCAAGCGTGCACGCATCATTCCATTTGACTAGGTCTTTTGACAGCTTGTGACAACGTCAATCTCGTCCCTACAGTTATCTTTGGCATCATATCCTATTCACAATAACCATAATTAGTTTCCCGAGAGGTAATCAAGTTTTTTGTGATGATAATCATCAAGTTTTTTGGCCGACTACGGCAGACCAGAAAGGAAGGGATATGATGTTACCGTTTAAGATACTGAACCGATTTCGATAAATGAGGTGTCAATCGATTCGAAATTATGCTCCGGGTCAGTTTTTTGAACGTTTTATGCTTGTTGCAATTGAAATACTTGGGGCTTTTCTGGAATCAAATATGCCAACATAAGATAAGTAATGACATATAGATATAAATGACATCAACGTAAAGTTTCCAAAAGATAAACACTTCTTTTCGTTGGGCAGTCGTGTAAAAAGGAATGTGTCCAATATTTTTAGAATTTCTCAAGGGATCAAGGCGGTGAAGAAACAACGGTGTCATTTGTTTTAACTTTCGTGTAGTGGACACTTTGGGTGGTTTAACATGAGTAAGAGAAAAACAATGTGTTTAATATTTTAGCAACCCACCGGAAAAGTTGAGAATTAATCGGGAAAATCCGTTTATAATTTACGATGCTGTCTTAATACGAATCAAACTTTTCCTTATGTACTTTCAATCACTACATATAAGACTGGCTCTGAATAAAGCTGAATGGCGCTAAACGCTGGAAATTACACTGTTTAAATCTTATTATTTCTAGTGCGTCTTTATTTGTTTTTGACCATAAAAAACATGAGAGCGCTCATTGGAGATAAAAACCAGGTATGTAACCAGTTCTGGGCATATATATACGATATACATGTTAAGTCGGTTTATAATCTGTACTTACGCATAAGTCGGGATCGTCCCACAATCGTCACGTGTAAAACTGGTGTGAGTGCCTGGTCTGTCTGAATGATGGATGGAGGTGCGAAGCGGATTTAACGCTAGCGATAACGTCCGAGGTCTGTATCTCAGGACTCACTGCGGTTAATGGACAAATGAACTAGCAAAGCGATATCCAAGTAGAGTTCAAAAGTACTCGAGTTACTCCGAAATACAGGCGGCAGCGGTGTCAGGAGTGTGGTGCAATACAGGAGGTCAATTTGACTCGATTGTATTCGTAAGATATCAAAATGAACTTTGTTCTGATTTGTCGAGCCTGACTGATGTAAATCTTATATCAAACTAATACATCGTGTCAGGTAGACCTTAAGGAATATTAAAAGGAAGATACAACAAAAGCAGCATGTTAACGGAAATTGATTGAACATTTTATACGCGATTAATAAATACTTCGACATTGCCGCAGAGTCTACTAGACACTGGCAGCTTATTTTTTTTTAATACTACTATGGTATCAAAAAAGCGTAGGACCGGCCTGCCTGGTGGTTAGCAGACACCGTAGGCTATGGACGCATGCGACTCCAGAAGGATTGCAAGTTAAGGGATATATACATTTTCCATGTAAAATGCGTATTGATTATTGACGTACCTATACAAGTAAATTATGCTGCAAGATATTGATATTTTAACCAAAGAAGATATAGCTACATCCAAAATTGGGACTTAGAGGCGAGCTAAGTCTAAGCTGCTTGTGACAGATTAGCAATGCAAGCTAGCATGCATACTAACGTGCAATATGCATGTGCAGCACCGCTCTACGCTACCGGATGTTTTACATTAGGTTAATACCTTGAGCTGCCAGCTCTAGCCGCTCTTGTGTTACAGATGGTATTCGGTACTTTTATGTATATAAGTCAGTCAGAAAATAATACTTGTTTTGTTTGAATTTTACTTCTGTTTCTACGATTAGTAGTCATAATATCCTATTCAATGTAAAGAGTTACTCGTAGCCAAAGAAATACTTAGGTGCCTGCTTTTTCTGTGTCAAATTACATCGTGCATGTTACCCTCATGCAGCAAATATTTTATTCATACTAAGGGTGGTTATACATGCCGGATTGGCATAACAGGACATATTAATATCTAAGTACACTTTGCCAGTAGAGCATGTTAGATTTATTTGTAAATTATTCTATTAGTGCTGGAAAATAATTTCTGGAAACTTCGGGACCTATATATTAATTAAACTAAGTATTAACAAGGTGTTAATCCGTTTGTAATTACAGTGCGGCATTGGTTCTAGCCAACGCCGCACGTTCCGTATTCACCTGTATTGAAAGACTGAACTAAAACCGATCTTATCAATAAAACACAATCGACATATCACTGGTACAGTTTAAATAGAGGAATAGTTGTATAAGCAATTTATGTATATCTTATAAACTTGGTATCAAGTCTTGGCAAGTTTGTTCTCGTGCGTTTGACGTGCCGTTCTGGCGCCAGATACTTGCTAACTATTACATTTAACTAATGTTAATGCCTAACTTTATACACTTGGGTGCGTTGTCGACGTCTGTATTAGCAATTAAGTATGGCAACTATTTTGATAGTACCTACTAAGAATCCTAGTATTACTTGTAGCTTGAATGTATGTATTATTCACTGCAGTTTCGTACACCAGCTGGAAGGCAATAAGGACCATAAATGAAAAGTGATTAGCTTCTATTCGTGACTACGTACAGTTAAGTGCAAAAATATGTAACGACTTAATCCTCTTATAAATATGTACCGAAACTTTAGTCCGCTGACATAAGAGCGATGGGACATATTTATGAGTAAGTTGTACGCACCCATATTTTTACACTTGACTGTACGCCAAAAAATTATAGCCAGTATGATATGTTTTATGTTATGATGTATGTGTAGGTATTACGTGTATATTACAGGTAAGTTTGACCCGAATCCGTTTAGTTGATTTTGCGTGAAACTTATGAGGATTTATTTCTCAACTTCCTCATTTATAATGGTACAAACACGTCTGATATTAAAAAAAACATATCAAATAAGCGTTTACTAATGAAAAAATCTGCTTAATATGCAACATAAATTATTGACGCCAAATGTGGCCAAGTGTATATTTATTTTTTATAACAATCTGTAGGTAATCCTATTACGTAAAAGCGGTTGGTACACATAACAGTATAGCCGAGCCTCAGGGCTATCTGTAACCGAACTCGTAGAAATAAACAACAAGTCCAATCATGATATGCTATAATAAGCGCAGATAACAAAATCCATAGAAACATCCGACCGTTTACCTACAGCATACAAAAACAAGCCTTATGATTTACAGTGATGTCGTTATCAGCGGGGGCGGTTGATTTACTCGCCGCCTGATCGCGGTTGCGATCGCGATATCAGTAGTCTGAGATCCTAGTGAGCGATAGTAAACTTCATTTGTTATTTTCGATAGGTACCTACCTACTAGATAGCTTTAGTAAAACAACTCATGTGAGGCTCACAGGAAAGAAATATGATAATTATCTATCATACAGAGTGTTTGGTCCATCGTTTGCCAAATTAAAACGGCAGGTAGGTTGGGTCATTTACTATCTTTTACGGCCACCAAATAAAATCATGCCCACGGATTTCTAAAGTGTAAGGGACGTTACCTACTACTTGTACTTATAGGGTATGCTGTTTATCGCATGCCGATTACGAGCCTATTGCGTCCCTTACACAAAATTGCCAAATTAATAAAGTTCCTTAAAGGTTCTTTGGCATTATTGCACATCATTAGAAAGAGGATAGACTACCAAACACTTCCTTTTTTATACAAGTTGAAATGCGTAAGCCCTTAGAATTAGTCTCAATTAATATAAAGCTACGGTGGCCTAGTGGTTCAGACATGCGGCTGTCAAACGGCAATCGTGGGTTCGAATCCCGGCTCGTACCAATGAGTTTCCGGAACTTATGTACGGAATTAATTTGATATTTCCCGTTAGCTTTTCGGTGAAGGAAAACATCGTGAGGAAACCTGCATACATCTGAGAAGAAATTCAAAGAGGTAAGTCCCCAATCCGCACTGGGCCAGCGTGGGGACTACTGCCCGTTCCCTCTCATTCATGAGAGGAGCCCTGTGCCTAACAGTGGGACGTATATAGGTTGGTATTGATGATGAATATAGAAATACCAAAAAAAACCATGGGCACAAAATTTTTGGAAGCCGGAAAAGACAGCCTACTGGGCATTTTTAATTTAAACGATGGCCTAAACATCCTGTATAGTACAGAGGACAAGGCGATTATTTTTCTTCGCTTTTGAAGCAGGTGACGTGGTCAGATGCCATACGAGTAGCTTTCTACAATCTACATAGGGCTATGATTTTACCCGAATGTATAGGTACGGATGCCAAATTATTGCAATGTAGTGTCAAATTATAGTGCATTCACAAAATAGATTGATTGAGCGAATATAAAATAAAATGTATTGTAAGATGGAGGTTTATTATTGTACCATTTTTAATACATTTCATAAATTGAAATTATGAACGAATATTTTATACGTAATAAATTTAAAGTAGGTACTCTTTTTCAAATCAGTGTCACATTTAACATAACTGTGTCGTATACTATCAATGTATTATTTTATTTATGGAGAAGATGCATTTGCATATATTGAAAACAATTTCTTTTCAATTAATAATTATGATATATCAGTAGATGCAGTGGGATCTCAGTCTATATCCATAACAATCTAAAATATGGAATATTCGTCAACGGCTATCTTCAAAGGCGTAAAGGAAAATGAGTCATTTTTATACCTACTCGTCAGCTGTCTCTTAACGTCATTAACGAAACAATTGGGATTATTTAGTGTCAGTTCATAATCAATGTAAGTCACATTGGGAACTGTTTAGGACTTAGTATATAATTATTAATGTATTTTTTCTTCTGTATATCCAAGTAATGTCTGTTTGTTCTCCAAATAAATAAAATAAAAAAACAAATAAATACAGGTTATTCGAAGACCATATGATTGTGACGTTTTATCTCAGAATAGAATTAAAAGTCTATTTATATTTGGTCTAATCTAGCCTTAGAATAATAAACAACACTAACTTAGCTAGTTACAACAGCAAACACGTACATAGTAAAAATGATAGTTATTTGAGTTGCAAAAGGAAAAACAGTTATATCTAGAGACAATTAAATGTGATCGCTTCCCGATTCGTCCTCAATAGGTGTTATTAGAAGCGAAGAAAATGAACCTCCAAAGTGAGACTAAAAGCACTCCTGGGCAAGAACCGATTTAATTATCCCACAAAAACAACTTTAAAAATACTGTGAGTAATTATAAAATGTAGATAAAACTTGGAGGAAGGGACCTGTCGCTCCCCATTAATCTTTCGCTACAGAAATTGAAAATCAGGGATGGCAGGTTGGAAAAAAACAGTCCGTTGAAAACCAGGACGAATTAATTAGTGAGACGGTGGACTTTATATTCAATTTTCTTTTATTTCCTATGTAGCCATTAGAGCCAGGAACATTCCGTACCTACCCATTTACAATTTCAATGGGGTTCCACTAGTAAAGGTTAAAAAGCTTTAAAAAATAATATTTCCAGACAATGTTGCGGCCTATAAAGACGTAAATAAATAATACAGTGAATGGGGAAAAAGAATAATTTTCTTTGTTATTTTTATAAAACCTGCTTAATACTTTGTTATTATCTCCGTTATTTCACAAAAAACTACAATGCGAACAAAACATCAATAAAAAAAAAACACAAATATAACTCTAAATTTTTCACACAAATAATTAGCATGAGAAATCTGAATATAAGTCGGCACAAGAATGGCCTGAAATTTTTAGGGTATAATTAGTACCTACATTCATAATATATTTAAGTATAATACCAGCACCTCTTGCCATTAAATCTCACACGAGCAGCACACACAAACACCGCATCGTACGTTTTTAAATGGACAGATATCGTTTAGGGAAACGTCCGTTTTGTTTCGGACGCAAAATAATGCGTGACACTATCAATGCGTACCGTTTGCGGGGCACGTCGTGTTTGAACCTACATTCATCAATCAGCGAACCGCTGAACTCGTTACCGAGTTCCGAACAAACGCCAATGAGCCCGTTCAATATGTTCCTAACAAACTTTTTAGATCATTCACTTTCGCCCGAAGGGGTCCGAGTACGTAACTAGTTTTTTACGCAGTATACCTCCGTAAAGTGTAACAAATAACTAATAATAATAAAAGTTTATGGGTTTACTTTAGTGCTGAGTAAGCCGGCGGGAGCGTTGCGTAATTGCGCTTTTTGATAGATGACCCTTTTTATACTAGATCAGCTGAATGATACCTAAAGTTGATTATCCTTACAAAATATTTTATTATGGCTTGCATTGTACATTTCTTAGTACACAGATGCTTTTCGTTATTGGTAATAAGGTGACCTGGAGCTATTTTAGCTACTACGCTATTATAACATGCCCATATAATCATGCCAAAAGTAACATTATTGGTCAGATAACAGTTTTGACACACATGGATAAAACTTTCCATAAAAAACTACAATTTAACAAGCTCGTTTTCCATAATGTTCATTCTAAGAAACTATTAAAAATCTAACCAATATGTTGTATCACAATGCAATGGTATCATATCATATCAATATTTAAGTAAATTAGTTTTTGTCAAAAATGTCATTTTTGGTACACACAATTGTTTGAAATGAAATGAAATTTATTACATATATGGAAGTTGGTCGATCACGTAACATTTCTTACGCGCGTTAGGTAGATTTAACTGTCATTTTTGGCATTGCAGATGCAGTTGCATAAAGAAAGTTTCACTGAACTCTACCTTTGCAGGCATACACGCTTCTTTTAATAATTAATAAAACAACAATATTGCATAAAATAATAATGAATGAAGTTACAATTTAATAAAATAAAAAAACATGTATTTCAGAGCATGGCTCCATATAATATGTTAGTGACAAAAGACCTTACTCCTATATGGTGTTAGAAAATAGATTTCATAAAAATAATTAAATTAAATTAGAGAGAGAGAGAGAGAGCAGGAAGCTCACAAGTCAGATCCAACTCCATGTGGGTGGGAGGCTACCGACATGGAGCTGGATCCAATGTGCCTGGATGGGACAGTCCAACCTTCCAGTCACAACTGTTAGGATGCTGTTGGCGCAGCCGCGAATGCGTCGCATCAGTGAGGCTACTCGCTTGCGTATTATGGCATGAAATTAATCAACGCGCGCCTCGGCGAACATACCCCATGCGCTGCAATAACGCGGCAGCCCCATCAGCAACCTAAACGCGTTGTTATATTGCACCCTCAGTGCATTTGCAGAGCCCTTGGTATTCCTGACCCACAGGCTACACGTGTTGAAGGTTTGACAGTATGCCACAAACAGCGTCAATTTGACCTGCCTACCACAGCGTGCAAACCTGCGGGCCAGCATATTTGCTTTTACTGCAAGGGCTCTATTACGCTCTCTCTCAATATGAGCCACATCCGACTGATTATCCGTCACCCAGTGACCCAAGTACTTGAATTTGGACACGCGCGCGAGCTCACTACCACATAGTGCTGCTACCTTTGGTACCGTGCCAACTAATCCACCCCGCGGTTTATAAACTAACAGCTCGTTTTTCTGAGCGTTGTACCTAAGTCCATGGGTGACACCATACTCTTCGCATGTCGCAAATTGCACAGCAACTGCTAATTGAGAATATTTTAATGAGCTCAAACTCGATGGGTCTCCATCTCCGTCTCCATTATCAAACCTGTATAATGCAGTAACCTTGTCGCCCGAAAGGACGGAGTACTTGCGTCAAATCCGGTACTTGTGATTTTTAAGTAGACTTGTTTACCACCAATAGTTTCCGAGATAAAGCCTATCAAAGTCTATATTTCTTTTCGAAAATGATGAATTTTGAAAAGCTTTTTCTCGGTAACTAATATGGGTCTACAGAGATAAGTCTAGTCTCATATTGTAACAAATTTAGTCTACTACATTACATTGCATTATGTTTTATTAGAATTTAGGGTATTTTGGGACTAGCGTATTTTGAGACTAGTGTATTTTGGGAACAATGTATTTTAGGACTAGTGTATTTTGAGAATGGGGGGTCGATTTGAGCTTTAGCCGCAGCCGCTGTGAAATTAGGTTTTACAGTATTTTGGGACTGGGGTAATCAGACATTAGGCTATTTTAAATTTACTTATTTTTAGGGTTCCGTACCTCGAAAGGAAAGTCCGTCCGTCTGTCAAGACCCTTTTTCTCAAGAACGCGTGAAGGTATCAAGCTAAAATTTATATCAAATACTCAAATTTACTGTCCCTTGGAGCTGTGAAAAAAATCAAACTTCTAAGCCAACGCAATCAAAAGATGCAGCCGTTTATATCGCGAATTTCCGCAAATTTTCTAAACTCGCAAGGGAATTAAAACCTACAGGGTACTTCCCGTGAACTCAGAATCTTGGAATTTGGTACGAAGCAACGTCTTATAGCACAGATAAAGGAAAAATTGCGAAAACCGTAAATTTTTGGTTACATCATATAATAAAAATATTTTAAATAATTTTTTCATCACACTTGCTCGTCAATGGCGTTATTACTTGCGAGCGTGCAGAGCAGTTATAGCCGTTTTACCTCCCACGGGCTGTTAAGTTTAGTTTTAAAGTAATAGAACCCTCTGATTGGCTTAAGCAAATCTGGTTGCTGTGTGATTGGTAGAATAAAAAAATCTAGTTGGTCAAGACGCCCCGCCCCGCAAGAATACTGCTCTGTGATTGGTTGAAATATTGAACTGCGCGCTCTACTAGCACTGATCTGGAAATGAAGTTGTCAATTTTTGATTGGTGCTGCTGTATGAAACTTAAATTTTTCTGTCTTTTGTTGTTATTTATTTCCTCGCAAATGTGATGAAAAACATTGTGTATAACACGGGCGTAAGAATATTGCACTTACGCCCCTCGTTAAACAATGTACTATAAAGTTACTTCTTTCCTCATGAACGCGAAGAGGAAATACTCAGGTCTATATTACCTTTAAGCTGTAACAAAATCAAAATCGATGGTTCTGATGAACCAGAAGGGGTAGCCTAGTGGTTCAGGCCATGCAGCTGTCAAGCGGCGATCGTGGGTTCGAATCCCGGTTTACCGATAGCTTTTAAGTGAAGGAAAACAAGAGGAACACCGCTCTAATCTCAATAAGTTACAGTTTATCTAGTTTTCCCTCTGGGTTGGAAGGTCAGATGGTAGTCGCTTTCGTAAAACTAGTGCCTATGCCAAATCTTGGAATTAGGTATCAAAGCAGACCCGAGCTCCTTTAGGGCACAACCGGGAGTAACTCTAGTAGGATGATGGGTAGGTAACTTCCAGGTAAAAAAAGTGTTATTGGCGAGGAAAAAAAGGACTAATTAAAAATATTATAAAGGTATTTGTGACACATTGCAAAATTAAAATATCTATTCTCCGTTATTTAATTTCTTGTCTACGAGTTTTGAAGACAATGTACCAAACAAAAGGACAATTAATATAAATTGCAAACAGGAAGTTAATCAGAGCCGTGCAACAGACGGTGTCTACTGGCGACGTCAAATTAAACGGGTCAACCGGCGTATTAGGTATCGCCGACTCGACTCTTCAAAATGTTTTTTAATACAGTTGCTCAAAAAGTGCTATTTTACATAGCTGTTTAGCGTGCGGAAAGTTGGTTTTCGCGCACTAGTGCTTTTCACTTTTCCTTGTACAAATTGTACCATTAATTATTAAGTCAACAAAAATATATAAGATAGAACTGTATTAAACTTTATTTAAACTGTATTAAATACAGTTTAATTTTCAACTGTATTAAAATGATGTTACAGAATAAATAGTATAAAAGTTTCAAATTCTTTACTTGTTGTTATTCTTATTTTTTCGCAACTGTATTAAAAAACGTCGTTCGATACACGTGCGGAAATGTCATTCTTCACTCGTCCCGAGTCTCTATCTCGGTACTCGTGACGTAATCACATACTTTCCGCTCTAGCATCGAAATGTACTATTATCTCTAACCCACTGAAGCGTATTTGTATAAGAGTAAAGAAAAAGGAAATAAGATCATTTTACATACACTTAGACCCGACTTTTTGTTGATGTAGGAACAGGTCTAACTTATTTCAATAAATTAGTCTCGTAGGTACTGTTTTCCGCCTAAGCTCTGATGGCTAGACCACGTACTCTATTAGACTTACCCTTTAATAAGTCCCTGTGGCAAAGTTGCCAACTTAGTTACCTTAAAGTTCACCTTATGTTGTGGTGCCTATATGCGTGGATATTACTCGAACGTGTAAAAAGTTTTTATGTGAGAAATAATGTCAGAAGTCGAGACGTAACTGAGTGATGTCAAAATGATTACTTGGGTTGGTTATACTGTTTGAAAGTATGACAAGTGGTGCAAAAGAACCTTGAAGTAGGTATGCAAGATTCCAGATGGTATGATTCATTCCTCTACGAGCAATTTCCACTTCAAAGCGGAAAAATGCTTCTACGCGATACGGCGTAGCACACGTTGTGTTGCTTGGCCTTAAAATAGTTGAATAATTCATAGAATAGAATAGAATACAAAAATTTATTGTATAAAACCGTGTGTGCAAGGGTGGAAGCATGATCATAGGTTCCAACAGTTTTGCCCTTTTCGGGCATACAATTTTAAATCTTAACCTAGGTGCAATTGATAAAAATTACTAAGTACATTTCACATAACTATAATATTCGTTTATACTGTAGAAAACCTTATCTATTAGAATGTTTTTTTAAACATCTTTTAAAGTTATTTCCTTTCAGGCTTTTTATTTCTACAGGAAGATTGTTAAAAATGCGCATGGCTGATATGAATGTACTTTTGTTATATATGGATGTACTCACTTTTGGGACGGTTATATTATATTTGTATTGAGATCGTACGTTAGATTTGCACGATCTCCATTTAAAACATTCAGGGTAGTTTTTAATGAGTAGGCAATAATACTAGCATGTATTATACCGGTAACAGGCAGGAAACGCTTTTCTCGGAAAATGTTTCGAAGTGATTCCACAATGTACATTCGGTAAACAGTCCTTAGGCATCTTTTTTGCAGTATAAACGTTTTATGCACATCAGTGGAGTTACCCCAATAAATGACTTCATAGGTAAGCAATGGATAGATTGTTCCGTAATATGCATTTTTAACTGTGGTTTCAGAGCATGTTTCAGAGAGAATTGACAAAGCATATACGACCATTAAACCTATTTCGGCTAAAATAATCAATTGGTATCTCTAACTTTGTCTGTATATAGAGTAATAAAAAAACGAAATACCTATGCTGCAAAGACTCTATCGTCTCTATTTATTTCGATCATGGAGGCAGGAGATACTACGTATAGCTGGAGAAACTACTGTGGGTGAAAGAAAACGCGAGCCAAAAGAGATGTACAATTAAGCTTAGTGTGCTCCTTTTTTATATCTATTCTATAATAAATATATTAATGTTTTTTTTTTATATGGCAATGCTGGGAGAGATATACACTAAGACAAAATGTATTCGTCAAGGTTTTGGACTACATCAATTCAAGATATATATTTCCGTAAGGATATTCGTAATTGATTAAGTTGCTATACCTACGTCTTTTGGCATACCTTGTCATTACGTGTAGACTGTTTTATGGTGACCATCTTATTATCACTTAACCGCACCATACGCAATAAAAAATAAGTCTGTTCATCGACCTCCCGGGACACTTTCTCGCTCATTAATCCAGGGAGCGACGCCCGTGATAATGTGTCGGCGATAAACATCACCGGGCTTGTAAACCACTGAAAAATCGTACCTTGGCTGGGCCGCCTTCTAAAGTCAATTCAGCGGGAGGATATGCGTGCTCCATTGTGAAAAACGTTGTAAGCGGTAATACTTAATAATTACTATAAAGGCACTGTAACTTATTAATTATTTCCAAGCACCGCTGTCACCATGATGTAAACACTAAGATGGCTGGATTGACTGGTTTATTATTTTATAAATCTACCCACAGCAACACATGTTTATAAATACATTTAAAATATATTTCAGGCATTTAATTTTGTCTTGTTTTCATTAACTACTTACAGCAACACATGTTTATAAATACATTTAAAATATATTACAGGTATTTCATTTTGTTTTGTTTTCATTAACTACTTACTCTATGTAGTGGTTCAATATGTAGATAGAAAGGTTTAATTAGCAAACTATGATACTTAAAATTGTAGTTGCAGACCTACTAATGTAAGTAGTATTGTAAGTATTATCTTTATCTCATCATGTAGAGAGTTGGAGAAAATTCAAATTTAATAATTCCAGATCAAAACGTCAAACATAAAATGGTGAGACCAGAATAAAGGGGAAATGGGATACAAAAACGGATATAAACAAACATTGTTTACTGAAAGATCACACAGGTTATTTACTAAAGTCTGCACAAATATTCTTAAAATTTAAGGCTTAAATAATAAAAAAAATTATCCTGACAGAAACTGATCAAGTGCTAAACTAATGTAATTGAATGAAACTTTGCTATTAAACAAGTGGCAACCAGCGTTGACTATTTACCTAATTTAAAGCAATTGAAGACAGGAGTGTCAAGACGGTCTTGGCAATTCCCAGTTAGGTCGAACTTGCCTCGAGCACGCTACAACATCTATTATAGCTCAAGTTATTTGCCCATACAATTTTAAACAGCTACTACATAAAAGTGTTCTGTTGGCTTTCAAATTACTTTCGACTGCCGACGCAATCTTGATTCGGTGAAAATAAGAATTTTAAATTAACCCCGTTATTTCAAAGAAACGATACCTTAGCTACTTGAGAATTTTAGGTTGTTAATTTTATTTAAGTTTTTCATTGCTTTTAATTTTTTTTGCTTTTTCATTAAGCTATTTTTTATGGATGTAGATTCCTCAAAAGGTTATTTGATTTGGTTTTCATGTTGATTATGAAAATAATCTTTGTAAAACAAAATCTATAAGAATTGTAATATGTACTCCATCCAGAAATATGTATTATTAAATTCCTTATTTAAAAAAGTACTTTACCTTAAACAGCTAAACGTCATCTTATCCTACCTTAAACTAATTTGAAGACGCAACTTAATAGCAAACTACAATAAATTACGAGTTTGTGTTAAGTACAACGAAGGGTACCTACCGTGCAACTTCCAACTTCCATCAAACAACTTCGTCAAATGCACGAGGTGTATGGGAATTCAAAATATTTAGTCATTAAGGAAGGAAGTCGAGTGCGTGCTGGCATCCCCCACTCCTAATAAATTTATGATACCGGTATAAATTCTTGGATGTTCAAAGTCTGATGTTTCTTCAATATGTTAAACAACATGTAATATGTCTTTGTTGCGTGTACGTTTCATCCTATTAATATATGTTTAGGTATATTTTCATGGGATAAAAACATGAAAAATGGTACTTGAAATAGAAAAATAACATTAACATTAAACTAGGCTATAAATAATAATAAATAAAAAAATGCCCCAAATCGCCTTCAGAGGACAGAGAGCCAGCCTTTACGGCGGTATACCGTTGAGCACCGGCAGCGCTAGCGTATGGGCACATGTTGCACCCCTAACTATAGCGGCCGTCATATCTTCCATAGCACGAGGGTTATGCCGTCGTGTCTCTTTCCGCCATCGCGGGTAAGGCCAGTCGGTTCTAAACTAGCCGGCGTTCCGGCACTGGCTAAGGCCCGACGGATGACGTCGTGTTTAGGTTGGCATGACGGTGGCACACCCTGCGCTTCTGTTGCAGGATAAACCGTGGTGACCCAGCTGGTCAACAGTGTCACCGCAGCGGCAGTGGTGAGGGGAAACGCAAGTCACTCCCAGCCCTGCTAGCATAACTTGACTCTCTACTCTACTCGCGCGCGTAATAGACTATCTGTCACTTTTTGACAACATTAATCAGAAAGTGACGGACAGTTTATCTCGCGCGTGAGTCGAGTCAAGTTATGCTAGCAGGGCAGGCGGAGAGCGACAGTGGTATTGACCAAAAGCTTTGATCGGAGTTGAAGGCAGACCCAGGAGCCACTGCCCGGATTCCCACTCAGCAAAGGCTAGGAGCCGAGCGCGCTCTTGGAGGCTGGTTGCCGTTTGATACAGATTATCCCCTACCAGCCTACAGAGAGGCTCGTCTCAGAGCCGGTGGGAAGCGAGGTTTCCGGGCAGGTCTGTGTTTGGACAAGCGCTGTTCCATGCATTTCTGGCCTCAGACAAAAAAAAAGATGTCGAATTGTTAGATAGGAGACTTTACAATTTTGGATGTAAGTTTCAATGAGCTGTGTATACAGAGGACAGATATGCCGGAAGCAAAACGCTAAAAACTTTCCTAATACCTAGACCACCATGTCTTATTGGAAGGGAAGCCTGAGTCCATGAATGATTGTCCAAAGGGCTTTGGGTAAAAGTGTTGTAAAAGTCGTAGATTATGATTTATGATAGATCTATTCGTAACAACCATATTTTGTTACAAAATGTAATACTCTAAAATGAATCGGAGCCGAGATATTTGCAGTAGGTATATAAATTTCCAAGTTTTGTTTATAACTTCTCAATATGAAAAAGTTATAAACAAAACTTAAAACTTATTTATTTCTAGCTCCGATATTTATTTATTTATTTAAACTTTATTGCACAAATGTATAAATAACAGTACAATTGGCGAACTTAATGCCATCAGGCATTCTCTACCAGTCAACCAGTTTTAAACGATGTTGTTAAACGCGTTTAATTTCATATATTTATACGTATTAAGATAATCTTCTAAATGATTATGAAAAAACATCCTTGGCCGCTGCAAAAAAAAGCGACAATTTTTACGTTTAAAACTGATACTCGTACCTACTAAAAGGGTACTGACACTTACTATATGTTTAGGTGTTTGTTACTCAATCACGCGAAAAGAATTTGTTTTTTAGGCACACAGATAATTAATTTGTAACCTTTTTTCCCACGGAAATCAACTTCGAAGGGATGAGGGTAGAAGTTGGTATGGGCCTTGGGAGTTTACGCTGACGATCTTACAGGCAAAACTTAGTAAGTTATGTTTAATAATTAGCTTTTACGTGACTGGGTAAGAAAAATCCAAACATTTATGTTTACCTATTCAATGGTAACGGTTAATAAAACGTTTTAAATAATAAAACAGTAAACAAAGAGGAAAACATACGTAACAATCCCGAGACAAGAATGTAGCCAAAGCTGTGCTGCGGCTGTGGTTTAAACAGTAGCATAGATAGCGTACTCGTGCATCGTACGAGGTTTGCGTTAGTCGAGCTGATTGAATATTGTCGCTAAGAGTACGTCGCAAATACGAGGTAGGAATCCCGGGTCTATTGAAGATGGAAACGTAACGTAGACTATCAAAGTCATAGATTCGAAGGTCAGCTACTGCAAACGTGTTCTATTTTTACATATTTCAATTCAAAGACAAGTTAGTTTTTACTACAATGCTAGCAAATAAACATACGGCCTGTGTGATAGTAAGAAGACACCGTAGCCTAGAAGAAACAAGCGCGCGGTCAACCCTTTATTGATTTGAGAATCCGTTGTGTTGATGTATTATTGTTATGTATTGTTGTTTAAAATCTTGACCCACTGTCTTGACAACTGACATGTAAAACTAGGTTTTATCAAATAATAAATGAAATGATTATGAAAAAACATCCTTTCATTTATTCGTATCCCGCAACCGTCACTCTCGCCACACAACCCAGCGCATTCCGGGAGTCTGTCTGTCTATCTTCTTGGCCATGGGACCCGAATCCGAAACGCGCTTTTGATGTGGTGTGTTCTTTCTGGGCGCTTAAGCGCGTAGCTATATACCACGTAAATTGCGTGAACACCGACACATTGATCAGATTGACTCAGATTAGATTGAAATAAAAATTTAATCGAATTACTTGGTCACGAGATGGAAACCCTTTTGTTTAAAAGAACCCTCTGAACTTAAGTGCATCGACTATTAACCCTCTCACTTATAAAACTTAAGAAACCTCAAAAGAGGTTCTGTCAAATGTCTTACAAAAGCGCCAGATAAAACTGTTTTATGGGTTAAACAAACAATGAGTTAGACAAACGTTTATGAATAAAAACATTCATAACAAACCTACTTAAATAGAAACGCAACAGCCAATTGTACTGACTCAGCTGCATAGTTTCTCAAAGTATATACTAGTTAGTAATACATATACGGGGGCAGACAGTTGAGCAACGCACATGTCTCGATGCACTCAGTGCACTTGTGTCTCAATGCAGCCAGCTTCAATGACCATTGAAGCAAACTAAAGCAGCTTTGGTCTTGTAGTAAATTTCCTTGGCCGGTGACCGAATTTCCGGATATGTAACCGACGCAATGTGGATTATTGCTCATGCACAGTTAGCTAAATGTGGTTTAATTAATTGTTGTGTTTAACCCATTCAGCGGTAATTACTTACACACATGCGTTAGAGGGATACGGGCGATTTTCGCTACATACGGAGATTACATTGTTGCGGACTACTTAATATTACTTATCTATGTGCTTCTAATTATAGGAAAAGTCTTAGTCCTGAGGAGGAAAAGTCTGTGAGGTTGTAGCTTTTGTAAGTTTGTATGTGGTAATGGGTAATCGCCGGAACTAGTAATCCGATTTTTAAAATCTTTCACTTGCGTATCTAATGGACTTTCCGGATGGACATACGCTATGTCTTTTCCTTCGACTTTGCCAGGCAGCTGTTCCTAATATAATGACCTGATAACTGGAAAGGTATCCCACTTTCGCGTTAGTTTAGTTACGGGCCTGTCCAGATATTAAGAGCTCCACATGTAATTAGTTTAATAAATAAATAATTGAAATCTTATAAACGTCCTTTTAGCGATTCGGAATCGCTAAACTTAAGTGGCAGTGGGCTGGGCACATTGCACGTAGAACCGATGGCCGTTGGGGCGGAAAGGTTCTCGAGTGGCGACCACTTACCGGAAGGCGCGGCGTGGGTTAGGCCCCCCACAAGGTGGACTGATGACCTGGTAAAGGTCGACGGAATCCGCTGGATGCGGGTGGCGCAGGACCGGTCACTTTGGTACTCTTTGGGGGAGGCCTATGTCCAGCAGTGGACGTCTTTCGGCTGATATGATGATGATGATGATGATGAAACGTCACTTTAGGCCGGTGCGCGGTGGTAAAATAAGTTTTAAGTGAAGTTTGTTGACTTCCGGTTGGTCGCACCAAGCCTGGATGAGTCATGTCAATGAAATACAGATCTGCACATATATGTTACTTACTTACTTGTGGATTGTTTTCTAATTGGTTGGGACCAAGTTATTATATGGAAAAGTCTAATGACATAATTATATTTCAAATATCAAAATAATTCACCTGTGTTATTTTACTTTATTCTTCAAAATAAAAGTCTCGTCGCAATCAAAATACCGTCTCATCCCAGAATATATTATTAAGGACACAGACAGAGCATTCCACTTATGACGAACCAACCGTCAAATAATAAACCAAGTACGCAATTTGTTTCGTTGTCTGTCATTCCTTCACGCTTTGTTCCCACGCCCCCCTTGCCTTATCCACCGCCAAGGGAGTGTTTGATTTGGCAAGATCCTATCGGCGCGTGGCTTATCGTACGCCCGCTTCTAAACGCTACTGTATATTTTTTTATACTGGAAGAGACATGTGTTCCAAATACTTTAAAGGCGTACTTTTTTGGTGTAAGTCAAATATAGACACGCGGCAGCGTGTCCAGCCAAGTTTAAAGCCAAAAGAAACTGGCGACGCAGCAGCCGTGTGTTACGAACCATTTGGAGCCACTTTTGACTCCTTAATAACTCAAAATCTATTTAACATAGAGACATGAAATTTGGTATATGTATGTATTATATCAACTAGAACCTGAAATTTCATATATACAGGTAAAACGGTTATATTGAGATATTAACGTCTAAAAATCGGCATTTGTATCACTGACTTACTTATTAGCTGATGGATAAACCAAAAATCTAACCAACTCACAAATGTCCTAGAAAGTTGAAATTTAGCGTCCAGATGGGCATCAATTTAGCCTCAGTTATTTGCTTTGTGTAAATAGTTCGAGTGTCTAAAAGAAGTTATACTTTTATAAATAAAACATTGTTGTAGTAGAAAAATAAGAAATGGTGTGTTCTTAAAAATACATTTCATTTTAGGATTATCTGCTGAACTTGGCACCCATTTAGATCTCAATTCTTTTGTCGGCAAAGTCTACAACCACGTATACTACTATTACGTACTAAATATTGAACCTGGCTTCCATTTTCACATTTATGTTTTTGGTGGGGTAATATCTACGCGACTCTACCACTCTACCAAGAGTGTGACGACGAAGAAGAAGAAGAAAAGAAGAGATATACTATCTTGGAAAAATCATAACCAGATAGGTATGATGAATAATAAATAAAATAAATGTAAAAATAATGAATAAAGAAAATCAAATGATATTCTGTTTATCTATTACTTTATTTAGCTATTTAAGTTTATCCAATTTATCCAATTTTCCTGCACAGTAAACTTGCTTTTCAAAGAATAAGTACGTGGATTTAGTTCTCTTTACATCCATTGCTTACACAGCTCTTATCTGCGCAGCCCTTGGTAAAATAAACTCGTTTACATTTGTTACAATTTCTGCTTTGTTCTTTCGCAGTTTAGTTTCTGGCGGCTTTGTCACCAGTGTTTATGTGCTTAGCACTTGACAGTCGCCGCCGAGATTACCACGAGGACATAACGCTTTGAAGAAACTTGGGTAGGGGTGTCGCAAAGGGCAACCAGTGGGTCGATCACGTAACATTTCTTACTCACCCACCTCAGACGTGTGGCCAGGCCCTAAGAGTCCTGAAATGTTGCAAAGCAAGGACAAAGATACGTCGACAATATGAGGTGCTTTGGGGGTTATTCCTAATTTCAGTGATAGTACCTGGGCAACCGAGCTCTGCTCGGGTGAAAATAGGGAAAAAAAATCCCTGATATGCAATCTAGCTAGATCGTTTTTTCGCCCTCGCAAATCCCTGAGTATGAAGTATTTTTATTTACTTTCAGGGTACTTTTAACTTCCGACGCAAACGAGGGGTCTTAAATCTGAGTAATCCGATATACAAACGTTGGGTTTCCATGCATCACGAAAGGAACAAGAAGTAGGTCTTCCTGGTTGGCCACTGCCAAAACATAATTAGGTTATTATAGCATTGCATTTTAAGGTTTTTATTTTTTTGATTTATGGGTTATTCCCTGTCAATAAAGAACTTTATTATTATTATGTATCTCCGATTTAAATTCACGGGGCGAACCCCGGTCATTTGGAAGGCGTGCGTGGGGATAGCCCAATTTTTCATGCAAATATTTCATGCATGAACAGCTATTTCGGTTAACGAATTAAAAATGTATGAACAGCTAGTTTTTTTTTTGCATATTACAAAGTTGGCCCCATAGTAAAAGTTTCACAGAATCATGGATAGATTCACATTTTGCTTCAACGATTCACGACTTAGAAATCACCCTGTAGATCCAACACGTAGAGGCCCTTTAGATACGAAGTTTAATGTCATGAGTACACCTGCTAGAACCCATTCACGGGTACATCGGTAGATACCCGTGAACCGGTCCCAGCAGGCATTGGAACTATTGTGGAAAATGGAATAGAGAACTGGCTCTATAGTGATAAGATTTGGGTGGACAATAAAATTGGGCTATTGCGAAGAGGTCCGGACACCTGCCATAACAATATTATCCGCAAAGTTATCGAGGCAGGCGGTAACTAGCCGCTCATTAGATGGGCGGCTGAAAATGCCATCGTAAAGACGGCCAGGAGCAACACCGGTGTGAGCGGCTCAGGGGTGTCGAGAGATGGTGCTGCGCTTTCTCCGAAGTTACTCGCGGCGTTATGCCCTTTAACACTTCCACCCCTGGAGCATATAGCTCTGACGACTCCTCTCTGGACGGCCAATGAAGGCAATCCAGAGCTGAGAGTCCTGCGGGCCCCCTTGGGGTTCTACTCCGACCGACGAAGACACGTCGGAGACGGAGGCCCAGACCGACTCTCGGGAGCACTCGGGTCCGTGGGCTCGTTACTCCCCAACAGCTCGCCACAAGCTGCCCTGCGGGTTTATTATTATTATTATCTCTTTATTTATATTTCATCTTAAGTTAGGTTTGTACAATAATTATAAAAAAGTAAAGTATAAAATAATACAAACAAAATATAAAATCATTATAAAAACCTAACCACTTGATCAAAAGTGCTGTGATTAGCGCAGTAACGTCGGACTAATCAAGTGTTCCCGGTTTCCCCATGACACAAAGCACAATAGGATTTTAGTTGAAAACTTTGTTAGCGGAGGCCAAGATTGCAAATTTCCCCACGGACCTACGCCAGTTTCAACTCGGTCGACTATATCGATAACTTCCTGTGAATTTTACTGCGATGTATTGGATAGATATTATCACAGGCTCTTTCAACTTCAGGAAGTTAAAAGCACAAGAAAAAAACAGGCTTTAAATACTCCTACAACTCAATTCCAAAACAACTTTTTCATTGTTTTCTGATATTGGTTTATAATCTTACATTTGAAAAGCATGTAAAATTTTCAGAAATGCATATAAGACAACATTATCTTACCTTACTTATACAACAAGCAATTAATAATATTTATCTACAGTCACGACTGTAGCTGAGTGAAGCTATGTTGTGTCTAGTTATTTCATGTCAAGTTAACTAATTACAAATTAAGCCATGTTTTTGCAAATGGCAATTCCACGCTATATTTTATAACGTACAGTGACGGAGTTGCTAAGTGAATGACACAATAATATACAGAAAGTTAAACACAGAACTAATAAGGAAGAACAAGGACGCGCCGAGCGAGGAGCGGTGAAATTGAATATCACAAGAGGAATCACGGAATTCACTCCAGTAATTTAAACAAAGCCGTGAATACAGGGCCGGAGGACTTAATTTCGGCGGGAGACAGAGAAAAATGTAATGCAAATTTGTACAGCGTAATTTTTCTTCCATTAACCTTCCGGTCCGGATTGCGCCCAGCTTCGCGCGGAAGGGACGAATGGGACAACAAAAACAGGCCTTTATTTTGAAACAGTAATTAGGAAATTAACGACTGGACTTTGGAAAAACAAAGTGTTGTTTTCGGCCGTTCACGTGAGCGTGTTGGATTTTGCGAAAACTTAAAAAATATAAACATGCATGCATGACCCTTAAGCTTAGCGTATGAACAAACCTTTATAAAGATTACACGTTCTATTACATTACAAAACATTAATATGCCACGACATTACATACAACAGTAGATACATTTATTGTTTTTATACTCGAAGAATTTACCTTAATTGATGATCTTGAAAATGCGCCCTTAAAGTAGCGAACCAAAAGAAATATATAAAGCGATTTGCTCGCGTTTGTACTGGTTTTTAGGGTTCCGTACGTCAAAAGCAAAAAAAACGGAACCCTTATAGGATCACTCGTGCGTCTGTCTGTCTGTCTGTCACAGCCCATTTGCTCCTAAACTACTGGACCAATTGAGTTGAATTTTGGTAAACATATGTAAATTGGTGACCCAAAGATGGACGCGTAAAGTAAATTAATGAATACTGAACAAGGGGGCCACTTTTGGGGGGTAAACTGGAAAATTAAAAAAAAAAGTTTCCCAACCTGTATTGTGTGACAATTTAAATGAAAGGGGTTGTTGTAAGCATCTCAGATATATATTTTTTTATAATTTTAGCAAAAACAGATTTGAAGTAATTTAGGAAAAAAGACAATTATTGACCATCCCCCCCCCCCCCCCCCCCTTATCTCCGAAACTCCTAGGCTTAAAATTCTGAAAAAAGTATGGAAAATTGTTCATTGCCTAAATATTACAGGAAAACCTATAAGAAGTTTGAGTATTCAAAGTGACGGGAAAATTCTCAATATTTTTGTGTATTTTGTATGGAGCGCCTGATGCTTAGAGCATAACAATTTTACGGAACCCTCACCACGCGAGTTGAACTCGTACTTGTCCGGTTTTTTTAAAACTATTTTTCATAAATAATATTTTATCGGGATTCCTTTGAAACGAACCTAACCTGGGGTTCTATATGATTATTAAAAAAACCTGGAAAAAATCAGGAAATATGCCGTTTAATACATAATTGACGAAGTGAAGGCAACGCGACTCTGCTGGCTCGGCCACCCGGAGAGGATGGGAGACGATCGTGCAGTGAAAAACCCAATAGAAAACGCCCAGTGGGCCGGCCCAGGTACCGCTGGAGTGACGAAAGCCCTCAAAGATCTGACCACCTTGGGGCATCCAACTGGCGTAAGGTGGCACAGAATAGGGAAGAGTGAATGAAATTTAGTACCTACCTACATCGCATAGGTCAGGGGTCGGCAAACTTTTTAGACAAAGAGAAGAGCCTGAAGCCGGAAAAATATCGATTTTTCGAATGTTCATAGAGCCGCAGTGTTCATTTCAGATTTTTCACTGGATACCAAGTTTTCATAGGACAAAAAATCGACATTATACAATATTGAACATAAAATTATTTTGTTAAATGTCAATTATAACGTTTTGGTACTAATAGGTATCCACTTATATACTGTATGCATACAATAAAATAGTATCACAACTAATCTAAGTAAATAAATGGTAACGATGGCCTTGCATTTGTTTCGAAAGTTTATGTATGTAAGGCAAGTATGTAGCAGTCTTTAGTTTTAGGTAATCCAACCTCTAGATTTTCATTTGTTATTTAGCCCCGTAATTTGCTTTAAATAAAGCTCATCGACGAGAATAGCTCGCACGAATAAATGGACCCAACTATCGTGAGAACAAAAAAATAAGACTGTCAACGCTTTGGCAACTCTTTCAATGCTGTCCATTTGTGCTGAGATGCCAAACTAGATTTCTCTCTCTAACTCTTGTAAGCTAGTATTAAATTGTTAAATTTGGAGGTCCATAAATCTTTGCTTTTTAAATCCAACATTTGCATTTGAAATGACCCAACAATGATGCCGAATGGCGAAAAATTTCGGACCTTGCTATTTGCCAATATTGGGTTTTCTAGAAGAAACCGCGGCCTAATCTCCTACAAGACCTACTTTTCTTTCGGGTTAATACAATTTTTGACGGCATCTTCTCTTTAGCCACAACTGACCCTCCAAAGAGCCGCATGCGGCTCGCGAGCCGCGGTTTGCCGGCCCCTGGCATAGGTCAATGGCGGAGCGCCCATACAAGCCGATTCCCACTGGCTTGCCAAAACTTTCTTATTAAACTCAAACTCAAACATTTATTCGTGACAATACAGAAAATAAAAGAACAAGCCTTCTTATATACTCTTAACTCTTTCATAACTTTTTTGTTCCGGGTTGCCCATCGAAAATTTTCACGCGCCACCACTGCTACAGATAAACACTCAGGCGGTAAATATGCAAGTATACTTATTTATTCAAGGAGTAATAAAGTTGGCTGTCATGAGACAGCAGATCAAAAGATGTCAACCAAGTTGGTATCTCGGTTAATAAGACAGATGTTCCCAGCAGGAGGCTCAACGGATTAACACCCTGAGTCTATTATTATTGTTGTTATTACTTATAATATTAATCTTATTATACTATTTATAGAAAGCAAGACCGAATTAGATTGTCGAATATCCCCAGAATTCGCGGGAGTTATGGATTGCTATTGGCGCTGACCCCTGCAGCAAGGGACTGGCTACTCAACTTAGACATTAAATTGTAATTTTTATTTTTTTACGGTTCCGGTACCTCAAAATGAAAAAACGGAAACCTTATAGGATCACTCGGTTGTCTGTCTGTCCGTCTGTCACAGCCGATTTGCTCCGAAACTACTAGACCGATTGAGTTGAAATTTGGTACACATATGTAAATTGGTGACCCAAAGGTGGACGCGTAAAGTAAATTAATGAATTCTGAACAAAGATGCCACTTTTGGGGCGTAAACTGGAAAACTAAAAAAAAATGTTTCGCAAACTGTATTGTGTGACATATAAAATGAAAGGGGTTGTTGTAAGCATGTCAGATATTTTCTTTTTTATAATTTTAGCCCAAATAGATTTGAAGTAATTTAGGAAAAAAGACGAAAATTGACCATTCCCCCCCTTATCTCCGAAACTACTAGGATTAAAATTCTGAAAAAATATGGAAAATAGTTCCTTGCCTAAAGATTACAGGAAAACCTTTAAGAGGTTTGAGTATTCAAAAACGCTTATGAAATTTAGATTATATACGGAACCCTCACCACGCGAGTTGAACTCGCACTTGTCCGGGTTTTTTTTATACTTGTATGTACCTATTGTTAAATTTGTAGTTCCTAACTTGTAATGTAAGCCATACGATATAATAATAATTGTCGAATATAATATTATTTTATTACAATTATTTATCTAAATCGGTCATAATCCCATTGATTTTGTTACCTTGACATGTTGGAGTGATCTCCGTGGCTTTGCATGCCCTTTTTCATACCGTTTATTTTTTTATGAAAACACTAGAAAATTGCGAAAAATCTGTTTAATTTCACAGATGGCCAATGGCATTACCGATGCAAATCACTACTTTTCCGAAACTCAAACTATCTTGATACCGATATTTCATCAGTTCATCACAATCAGGGGGCTGATTTTTGACTACACTCGAAAATTAAAAACGAGTAAATAACATATAGTGTCAAACTATAAGTACTTGCTTTCTTACGATACAATTGAATACGAGTGGCCAATACCACTCGTTTTTCAACTTTCTATCGCTTGTTCAAAATAGCATTTCATCGTTTTTAACAGTTTTTGAGTAAAAGAGTTGAGTGCTCGAAATGCTGAGGCTGAAAAAGAAGGAATGCTGAATGTGCTGAGGGGTAATCACGTAACGTTTTGAACGCGCGTTTAGATCCAACTGTCATTTTTCCATATAAAAAGTGACATTTAGACCTACCTTACGCGCGTGCAATACGTTACGTGATCGACACGCGGGTCGTTGGTTTAAATGTTAGATCGGCAGACAGAAACACTCGGTCACATTTGTAATATTATTATATTAGTAGGTATAGGTAGCCTCATAAATAGCTGAACACCTAAGTACCTTGTCTTTTTCACTCGTTTGACAACTTCATATGGCAGTGTAACATGACGTTTAATGCGATATTTTACAAAGGTATTAAGCCCCTTGTGAGGCCGACCGTACCTATAGGTTAAGGGAGTTTTATGTTTAATGTAAGTATATGTAGGTACGATAATGGCAAATATTTTAAACCATTATTCGGTATCAATATATTGATTTGAAATAATTATTAATTACATTAGCATAATAATAGACGGTGTACAATTCAGGTGATATTTTATGGCGCCTATTATACCAGCGTCGGAACAACAAACACGACGCAGTGCTATTAATACTTAATAGGCACTTTAGTAAGCCGATTATGCGGACTGCGATTCGAGAATCTCTGTTTATGACTTATTGATATAATAGAACGTTTGATTTCAACTGAATTGCTTTGGGATGAGAACTGCGTTGGTAGTTCTAGGAAAGGGATAGTTAGACATGAAATATTTTATACTTGAGTCCCACCAAAATTGAGTTACCTGTCTTGTCTAATTGTTAAAAATACGTGGGCCAGCATTCCATCCGTGGCATTTGACAGTAGGTATATGTTTCCACTTTCATGTCTCAGTCATTTCATTACAGATATAATAACTAACCCTGAAGTCCCTCTATCTATACCTACCTACCTACTATACAAAAGAGAAAAATAAGACAAGCTAACTAACTAGGTAAATAAAACCAAGCTGAAGCGGAACCTTATATAAAATAAACTTTTATATTAACAAAATGTACACAAATAGGATAGCAGTGTGAATCTGTTTTATTCAATTTATCAATTTGTGTCATGGAATATACAAAGTTTGTAGCCACTGCAGCACTGTTTCAAACCTCTTTTGATAGATTTGATTTGCCAATAATTGAGGCCGTCCAAAACAATGCTCTGGCGTTCCATTTGTCTTAACTCGCTAAAATTGGGGTACGGTTAAAATTATTCAAATCATGTCAGACTCAGGTGTCTAAACCTACCTAAAAGTATGAGATTCAGACTGCAACTTAGCCTGAAGCTAATCATTTTTCAACCTTAGGATAGTTTAGAAATTGAACATGTTAATAGGTATATGTGTTTCCGCTGCTTTTTAACCTACGTAAGCAAATTTTGGAATGATGTTTAATTTTATTACAAATGGGTGATTCTGAGAGCAAAACGTTGGAAGTTGGCCTACGCCAGATCTTGGGATTAGGTGCCAAAGCGGACCCCGGGCTCTTTTAGGGCAAAACCGAAAAAAAACACGATAGGAGGACGATGTTGGGTGATTCTAAGAGCGTTTCATTTGCTGATAGTCCTATAATATTACAGACCCTATGCCATTATCTTTGAAATAATTTTGATAGCGCGATACAGGTATTAACGTGGCCTGTAAGGTGCTATCTACAGGACAATTCAAAGACTAAATTAACAATTTAGTGAGAATATTTTCTCTAGAACGGATCTTATCTTAAGACCCATAGGTCTAACAAAGCCCATTGATTAGCCACGTGCCACAAACGCTTCGAAATGAAAATACCATGTTTAATAAATACTTTACTCGAATAGGTAGTGACTCTATTGTTAAAGTAGCAAGGTACGAATTAAAACGAAAGGTATATTGGCATTAACAACTTTTTATTAGTTCATTGAAGCATCCTTAGTACAACGTAAAGAATTAGCGGTTCCACTTAACAATGAAAGGTAAAAGCAAAACGTTTGTCTTCTCTTTCTGCCTAGTACAAAGAGAACTGAAATCGTTCTTGTAAAATGATTCGCTTCATACCACTATATAGTACTTAAAGTTGTGCGCCCACAATTTATCTGCTTTGCCTTAAGTTTAACTGGTAGAGAATGCTTCAAAGCATTAGGTCCGCCTTTTGTACTATAAGGTATTCTTTTGTGCAATAAAGTAAAATAAATAAATATAATAGAATTGATGTACGGTTGAACAATCGGTAAGCCTTAGAATACCAGCCCTGGCTGCGGGAAAGTCCACGTCATCCGCATTCCCCCCGGCCATCCATCACGACCCAACTGTCTGTCTATGCTAAACTTTCCGCCACTGATTAGATATTTGAAATTATAACTCGGGTTTTGCATCTGTAGATTAATAATTTCAGGACAGTGTCTTTGGCATTTCATTTGTAAGAAGTTGGGATGCAAGGCGCTGCTAACCCAGTTCATCATATCATCAATTAAGGTACCGTGTTTCTCGTATTTAGCTAGGTTTTCTCGCACTTGAATCTAAGTTACGAAAATGTATTTCGTTGCTTCGTTCTGATACATAAAATATAGAAATAGCATACCAGCGTCCCGCAATATAAGCAGACGCTGTACTTTTTTGAAAACGTTGTTAGATCTGCATGAGAAACTAGGACAGTCTACTTGACTAATTTGCGGGATAAGCTGTCCACACAGTTACTGACTGCCCTGATAATTGTACTTGCAGTAATCGACATTTTTGGGATTTTCACTTTTTTGCAGAAATGGCATCCCAAGAGCCTAATCTATACATAAAAAAATTAATTTCAGTATTTTTTTAATTAGAAACATGTTTTTTTTCTAACCAGAAACGCAGTACTTGCACAAAAATATTACTTTTGCTAACAAGATCTGCAGCATTCAGCATGTGCTAGAAGTTTGTGCAGTACTTGCTACGTTTACTGCAGATTCATTAGGAATACACTTTTTTGCAACGAATACTAACTAAAGCCAAACGCAGTATTCAACATTACTGCATTTGAGTGTAGCGAGAATAATAAAGAGCTCCTCTTGCGATGCTAAAACTAAACGCAGTATTCTACAGTGCTGCGTTTACGAGTAGCGAGAGTAACAAAAAGCTTCGCATGCGTCGAAGCCGCATGGTACAGTGCCGCGATTCGTGCTAGCAAATCAGAGCGTCGACGTCATTCGCGGACGACACAAAGTGAATTTTATAGACTGATTATTACATAATTACTAATTAAAATTAAGTCCTTCTTGGTTGTGATAATAAGTCTAATATAGAGTTTTTGGGTTCGATATTATAATTAAGAATTGTAGACCAAGGAATTGTAGATTTAGGAAGTTGGCTACATTAACTTAGGTATTTTTAAGTTCAGTTATTTCGATAATAACATTTTTTTTTAATACTTACCTAAAATCTGTTTTATTTCATCTCTTCGTCACTTAAAATATTTGCCAGAAGAAGCCATAACAACACTTTTAACTAGTACTAAGCATAAAAATAGGGCATGATTGCGAACTAAAAACGCAGTATTGAACACCTGCTAGGTGATTTTGCAGTAATAAACACATTTACTGCATGTATCCTTAGTAATACTATAATGCCCACAAGCCCAGATAGTTGATGAAAATGCTGTCGCGAAGCCACTTCTGATCACTCTCGTGGCCGCGAATGAGTACCTATAGCACTCTAGCTTAGGTGAATGTATTAGCACATATGCATCTATAAACATACTCTAACAACTTGCGGAATCCTTTATATATCTGACATATGGGCTGCCGCCTGGTGCGTACCAGCTCCATATGAGGTGTGGGGACCGTTGTCCCCGAGAATGTCCTCCAACCTCCCCTTATAGACATCCCTTACCACACAACTGATACTGTTCCAATCCACACGCTACTGATCCAGTTATAATTACCCGGGTGCACCCCTGATTGATACTGATATGGACTGAGGCTGAGACTACCGAACCTGAGACGCTGTTGTTACACTTGTTACTAATCCTCTAACACTAAAGAACTCCAGACTAAGAACCGTGTTATCGCATGTCCGTGATCTGTAGGAAAACCTTATTCATATACATGATAAACCGTCACGCCTCTCAAAGAGAATAAGACATGTAGCCGCACATAAATACATCACATCATAAACAGTCATCGTCCGACCTGTGTAAATGATACCAAATCGTAACAATATCATAGGATGCATCGAAAGTGATTATGGAAAGAGCTCACCCAGGTTTTCCTCCAAATTTAACACTACAAATCTGCACGTAACTGTTCGTTCACAATCTAGCTGTCAGGAACTCAAACTCCTCGCCTACCCGTCCATTATAAACATGATTTCTTGTAGGTGTTGCTACATGAAATAAATCGGCTGTTTGAGACATCATTATTAACATCGTCATAAATGTAAGTATACTATCGTGAATCATGACTATTCACGACACTCCCGGCCCCCCGGAAAACTGGCGATCGTATCTCCAGTTAATATTTCACAGCTCTATTTAACTCTGCCTCAGATCTTTGATATGACCGTTCTTTTCCCATTGCGCACTTTCCTAAATCCGTTCCAAACGTTTCGTGAGACCCAAGGTATACTAGCTAACTGCTAGGTCCTTTATTATTGAGACTTTGACCAACGAAGCTTCATGTCGTAATAAGTAATCAGTCAAATCCTATATATATCGTAAAACCATATGTTGGATTTGCTAGTGTATTGTTGATGTTAACGTGAATTTTTTATGGCATAAACGTCCCGAAAATTTATGACGTCTGCAAAAATCTATCTTATACTATACCTATAATCTATATCATGATATGTAGCAGTGTTGAACAGTCCAATTGGACCACGTCTGGTAGGTGATTAGTAGAATGGTGGCCAAACTGTTTGTTATCCCTACGACGCTGGTATTATAAAAAACTATTTGCATACTGAATATCAGCATTAGCGTCTTTCACTCCCACGACACTGAGAGTTACGGAACGACAAAGAACTGAAAAAATACTTCTGTACATTGTGCATTGCTGGTTCATGTACATACTTTTAGGCTGCCGCAATAGGTTAATACCTTGCTAGATTGAAACAAATGTCTTGCCAGATTTTATTATCATCTTTATATTTGTTTGCTTTTTCCATGGAATGGAATCCTCCCCCGCGGGCAAATTACTTACTTATTATTAAAAGGTCGTCCATTACCACGACTTATCTCAATTTAGCTGCGTATTAATTTTTTCAATTTCCTTATTTCTCCTCGAATTAATGTAAAAACTTTAAAATTATCTGCGCATTTTTTTTTTAGAGCTTTTTCTTACATACATATACACTTCATTGTACACCTCAAAAAATAACACAAGATAGAACATGAATCTTTAGTTGGGCATCGGGCTGTCTTATCTTCTTCTTTTGTTTTTTGTCTTTTCTTAAGATCTTGCTATCATTATTTATTTTAAAATACCAAGAGTAAAATTAATTAATTACAATACGTACTACCACAAACTAAGTTTGACCGTGGAGTGAGCTCTCAGTCTCAATATGTGAAATGAGCAATGTTTCATACTTTATGTAAAACCTCTTTATATACTTAGGCTATTTTTAACTTAGTTTTAATTTAATTTTAAATCTAGTTTTACTTATATATTCAATGTATTGGCTGTATTTTGTATATTTTTATGTGTTTTACCATTAAATTAAATAATTTGTATTCCTAACATACAGTAAAACGTGCTTTAGTGGGACCTGAATAAGTGACAAACCTCCATAACTGGTACTCCTGCTGAGGTCCCAACAGTTTAGTACTGAATTACCTCTGTTAGTGGCATAAAAAACAAACCTGTATATCTGTGATTAATGACTTCGATTTTATCGTCATAATTACCTCTATATTTGAGACAGCGAGTTTATTTTACCTCTTTTGTTGAGACTATATTTTTAAGAATACTTTTGCAAAATTGTTTTCTTTTATTTCATATTTAAGTATACCTCTATAACTGAGATAACGTCAATTTATTACTTAGATCTCTAATCTCTAACTCAGACTTTATTGCTACTATATTTTTGTCTTGTTTACTAATTCTTTGTCTTCCCGAAAATTCTGCACTTGACTATTCGTGCCTAAATGTCCTCAAGTTACTTCCAAAATACAAACTAAAATGACACTTTTTTTTTTTTGACTGACGGATTCTGTATAAATCTTTGTACTGTTAATAAAAACGTTCTTGGTATTATGTGTTTATAAACCTTTTTGTTATATATTTAAAAGTCGCACCTCTTTTGCGAAAATAATCTATTATCTCACCTCTATCAACGGAACCGTCTGTAAATGAGACAGATATTAATTACACTTGAATATCTGAGGCACTAGTAAAATAGAATACCTCTTTAAGCGAGACACATTTGCCGGTCCCTTGAAGTTCCAGTTATTTCAAGGTTTCAAAGACAAAAAATATTTATTCGTAAACATAGGTTCATAGGTCTTACAATCATTTATATTAGTGTATCTCTATGTTTTGCCATCAGGTATACAAATATTTTAAGTCAAGATGGAGCATGCGTAAACCCTTAGTGAATACAAGGCTTTTTTTTTTTAAACTAGGAATTCAAACAAGCTTTTTTGTTTTTGTTTCGAACTCTACCAATCCCTCTAACTGAGTTATATTTCTTGGCAATTTATTGTATATTTTAGGTGTTATCCCGAAAATACTTTTAGCAAGAAAAGCTGTATTTACCGATTTCACATACATTTTGTTACAGCGGCGAGCACTTTTAACAACAGAAAATTGGCCCATATTGGCTTTGACGTATACTGCTGTTTCATAAATATATTGGCATGGTAATGTCAGTATGTTGTGCCTAACAAAATGTGTTTTTCACGATTCTGTGCTTGGTAACCTGCATACTGATCGTAAACATTTTTTTTTTTTTTTGTGCCTTAAAGGCGATCTCTCGCGGTCTGTGGAATTGCCCCAGAATATGACGCCGTATCTCAGAGTTGAGGTAACATACCCGTGGTAGGCGGTTAATACAGTTGGCCAGCTTACTATTTTACTAAGGTTATATAAAGTTCCAACTCAACCTATTGTCTATACTTAATCCTAAAACTTTGTAATGTCCGTTTCATCAATTTGGTGTTTTTTGTATGTCACAGTAAGATTAGGTAATCTTTCAACTCTTCGCTTGAAACTCATATTTTTGTTTTATTCAAGTTGATACCTAAATTATAATTTTTCAGCCATTCTATTACTGTCTCTAATGCGTTATTTATTTTGATCTGCAATGTGTGCGGGTCTTTTCCAGTAAATACAATCGTACTATCATCGGCGAAAAGAATCATGGGATGATCTATAGCTAGTGAAAAATAACGGGCCCAAGACACTGCCTTGAGGCACCCCGTATTTTATTTCTTTAAAATCTGATGATACACACATTTCTGTTTTTGTTTGAGTACAAAGTTTATTAATTTTAACCACTTGTTTTCGTCCAGTTAAGTATGACTTAAGTAGATCGTGGACGTTACCGCGTATGCTATAATAATATAATTTGTCTAACAGTATGGTATGGTCGCCAAATCAAACGCCTTGACATGCCCATGTATAATGCACAGACTGGTCTCTTTTCATCGACTTCTTTCATAATTATTTGTAAAAGATCGAAAATTGCCATATTGATACTTATTTTTTCTTTTCTGAAGCCTTTTTGTTCTGCCGCAAATAGGTTGTGAGTTTCAAAGTATTGGTACAAAACGTTGTAAATGACTTTTTCTATTATCTTTGAAAAAAAAATGATTGATGATTTCACTGTATCTTTCTTTCTTTCTTTCTATCTTTCTTTCACTGTATATATGTATATATCTTTATCGGATCTTGCTTATTTTTACGCGCAGTTGTATACGTTTTAAATTAACAATGAAAGTAGTATCTACTAACTTTAACTCTGTCAGTGGTCGAGTCATGCATTTAACGACTGTTAGAAATATGATTGATCTGACCAGTGGTATTAACAGCCCATTTTTTTTTTGCGTCTGATCATAGCTAAAATAGAACTTAAGCTCTGTTGTGTTGACCCACTATTCATAAGGTTTAACTAGGCGTTGCCTGAGCATTTAGAGCTACCCCAAACCAGCAGCGATAAGTGAGTATTTCCAAAGAACCGGTGTTCTTCACAGTTGCAAAGCATTCGTGTATTGAAATGTTAAAGCATTATAGAACACGCTTAATTGTGCTCGAGCCTGAGGTATGCCAAAACCAGGATTCTCAACACCATCAAAACTGTTCTGAGGACCGCACTGTATTTTGACTGTAATTTTGTCAGGAATAAAGGTTTTTTCTTTCTTTTTTTTCTTTCTTCCTTTCTAAACCTAGGCCTCTGAGCCCTACGAAAACTGTTCTGAGGATCACTAAATCTAGGCCTCTGAGTCCTACGAAAACTGTTCTGAGGACCACTAAACCTAGGCCTCTGAGCCCTATGAAAACTATTCTGAGGACGAAACGTCACAAAACTGTTCTGAGGACCGTGAAGTTGATTTGAGCACTGCCAAACCTGTATTCTGAGCACTCCCAAAGTGTATCAATGATATGTTGGTTTTGATTGATACGTAGTCATAATTTTGAGTATCGCTACCTAGTTAGATTGGTTGAGTATTAAATATACACTTTGTTTCTGAGCTGAAAGCATGAAAATCATTATTTTCAACTATTTTTATATTCTTCACCTCTGCCAAGAGCCACCGAGAGCGCTATATACATAGTAAGGCAGGTGTCTTTCACTATGTGATTTTTCAATAAGATGTCCGGCGATATGCATGTTTCAGAGACCGAATATTGCGTTTCTTCAATCATCGCATATCGTCAATAGGCGCCATTACATTATTTGTTATGACCGTGCAACGTCACATGACGTCCCATCCCATAGTGTATCGTTTATGAATGATGTTAAACTAGTTCACACATTCGCTATTCAACTCAACCTCTTTTGTTTATAATCATGCACTGTATCTTTCACAGCCTTGACAAAATTGTAAAATGACATCAGTGAATAAATTAAATTATTTTGTAAATCATTTCTCGGATTACACTTACACTTCTATGCTATAAAATTAACGTCTGCTATTGACTTACAAGTGTCACTTGCAACGGTTCGTATTTCATTATTTTCATTAGTTATCGATGGATAGTTTCCGTATGAATCTCAGTTTATATACATTGGTGTGGACGTGCAGTCCAAAGTGTTTGCGACATCTAGCGCAACGTTCAGGTCTTTGTAGGTATAAGGAAATACTTAATTGTGAGCTTTGGATCAGTTTGGTCCTTATATTGGTTTTCCGAATCTTTCAGACCTTGGTTATCAATGTTTGTAGAGATTTTTCTCTCTTCTCCTTATAAGTACTGTATTCATTACGGATTTGGTCAAATAGTTATATAACGCCCGCTCGCTAAAATAGTAGTTTATTTTTGGTCGGTCACCATCAGTGTGTACTTCTATTGTCACATTAATACTAATGGTATTTAGTCTCACTTTCTATTCCTTCTCTTTTACCACCTATGTAAGGTCGGGTCTCCTTGTCAGTTTGCACCAGACCGATTAATTTCTGGGTTGTCTGTTCAACTACGATCAGGTTCTTTTTTTTCTTTTTTCTTTTTTTTGAAATTCAAATATTTTATTTGTGAAACAGGTATACAAACGTAGATATGGTAGGGTATCAAAAAACACGTGTCTCTGTGTTTTGCCACAAGGCGTATAAAATTCAACCGAATTAAAATTACGACTTCATTACGATCACAATAATACATACATTAAAACAAAAATGCAATGTCAAATACTTAAAAAATAAATAATATTAATTGTAATAACTCATAATTTTCAATTGGATATTGAAAACTAAAAAAAAAATAACGCAATTAATTGCAAAATAAGTATAAGGCATTCCTATGTCTAAGTTATCATGCATGTCAACTAAATACTCTTTTACCGAATTGTATGCTTTTTTTTTCTTTTTTGTCAAATAACTGTGTATTCACATTACATCTTCTCTAATATTGGACTATCACGCGGATTTTGGTCTACCTCTTCCTCTCGTATGTTTGGGAAGGCTAAGTGCAATGTTAACTATATTATGGTCTTTTCCTCCTTCTTGAGTGTGTCCGAACCATCGCAGACGGGTTTCGAGAAGCTTGTCTTCGATTGGAGCTACTTTAAAATTTTCGTGGACGTTACGTTTTGTTATTAGTGTCATTATCATTGCCATGCACGCATGATATCTGTTCTGAGAGTTTTCTTCTAGGAGGCAAAGATTTTCGCCAGTTTTTCTGCGGTTCCCAAGATTGGAACAATATACGTTGCTACGTAGGACATCAAAGTTATTTAGTAATAATCGTCTCTTTTGTTGTGTCCTAAATGTGTCTCATCATCTTAAGATTATACAAACGTGGCATTAAATAATATTCTCCGTAATTCATATTTATTACCTGTCGGAGCAGCAACCACCAGGCGTTCTTATGTGCCCAAGTGATGTATCTTCTAAGTGTATATATTATTTGATATTATCAAGTATTTCTAATTATTAAGTGCCCGACTAGCCTTATTCCTAGAGATACAAATTGCTTTGAAATCATTTGTGAGCTGTAAAAACCAAGTGCCAGATGCAGCCTTTATAATTATACTTGGGCATGAACCTAGGATACTATGGACAGGCTATACGTGATGCCACAATGAGGGACGGCAACAAAGTAGATGTTACCCGTGGGGTGGCCATGTAACTAAAAATTACCCCATCACGTCCATATGTTTATTTTAAATAATGCGCTTTTATTGTAAGTTGTTTTTACTGAAGCTTTACACATTCATTGCCTAGCAGGCGCTGTTCGCAGGCACTAGTAATATTCAGTTTAATAAGATGAAATATGATTCTAGTTACAGAACATGTAGGTAATTAATAGTCCTTGTGCAAGCGGCTTATCTGTGTTTCTTATCAGCACCACAAACTGTATAGAGTGATCAGCACAGTTATCACAGGACGGCCCGCGAGCTGTGTTGCGGCAAGGTAGACTGTCCGTATCTTACCTTTCTAAGCGTTCTTACTAGAAAGAGACGGACAGTCTACCTCGCCGCGACACAGCTCGCGGGTCATTCTGATCTACTTAATTAATTATTATAAAGCCTGAATCACACTGGCGCAGCCCACGGTGGCGGTCCATCGTAAACTTGACAGATAGTGTCAAATTTACTATTGACCGCCGCCGCAGGCCGCGCCTGTCTGTGAGAGGCTTTAATTAAGTCTCTCACAGACTGGCGCGGCCTGGCCGCGGCGGTCAGTGGTAAACTTGTCATTAGGCTTAAGAGGGCGTTACAGTGCACACTAGCGCCACTGGTAAATAATTGTGATTATTTAAATTTCACGATATATATTTTAAAAAGGAGGCCACTACTCACTGTATTTTGTATTTAAGTACCTTGTGAATACACCAAGCTAGTTTGTATGTTGCTGGATTCGTCGATCTATGAACTCAAAAGAAAAACGGCCGTTTTTACTTTGGACGCATAGATTGACGAATCCAGCAACATAAAAACTAGTTTGGTGTATTCACAAGGTACTTAAATACAAAATACAGTGAGTAGTGGCCTCCTTTTTAAAATATCTATCGTGAAATTTAAATAATCACAATTATTTACCAGTGGCGCTAGTGTGCACTGTAACGCCCTCTTAAGGCGGATAAAATAATGATACTAAGGACCGAAATGAGACACAGCCATATTAAAAATAATTTATTTATATAAGGTTATCTCTATTTAAGTTAGGTAGGGGTCGCTTACTGGCCTTTAAATAATATTAATTTTGTATACATATTTCTCAATCCAAATACTCCGCGTACGCGCATCCTCAGTTAGTGGAAACCTAGAAAATAAAACATATTATTTTTCATTCAATTTTTCAAAGCATAGGGCTTATAGAAAATTATGAATCATTATATACCTTCGATAATCTTTACTAATCTATATCTATCTGTCTTACTAGCTGTCCACGCGTCTCCACCCGCGTATTAGAAAGAACCCGAGCGGAGGCGCAGATGCAGGATTTTTTGTTATGGGATGAATAGTTCCGGAGATTACTCGCTACATAAAAGCTTTGCCTCTTTTTTATGAGTATAGAGTAAATATAAGTATACAAAAATAGATCCCACCCATTTTATACGAATGTTATGTAATAACAAGTACGAGAATTTTGTTAAAGTATAAATTACCCGAAAAATGGGGTATTTTTAAGTTGTATTGGCTGATATCCCTAAAATGATTGCAAAGAAGCTAAATCGAGAAGACATTCTTATACCTGTCGCAGCTTACCATAAACAACCTACGTAATTTGGGCGGATAATTTGTCAACGAATATTTTCTTGAACAATGTAAACAATGATGTTATTTCTATTATAATCATCTAATTTAACAAGATTTTGAGCGTAATGTAATTTTACGATGCCATTTTTACGTATTGCGTATAAAGAAAAGTGAAAAATGTTCTACTTACGTGTGAAAGGTTATATTTTCATCAGAGTGTTCCGACCGGCTTTTACAGCCGAGAACACAGCAATAGACCATTTTTTTGGCACAGTCGGAACACAGGCACCTTATTGTGAGTAAAATAACTTTAAACGCGTCGATTTAAGTCACATTAGCATTAAATAATTTAGGTTATTCCAGCTAGTATGCAGCACCACGCGCGCTTTGTTGGGCACAACCGTTGTGCCCAACAGAAAAAAAGTGGAACTATGACAAGGACAACGAATGATATATCTCTTTCTGTCACACTTATTGCGTTTCGTATAGCACCGTCGCGCTCACTCGTGGTATTATTATTACCATAGCCTGTCCATAGTATCCTAGGTTCATGATACTTGGGCCCAGATTTGCCTCCCAGAGAGGCGTTAGACTCATCGGCCTCCACATCGTGTATGTGTCTGATAAACCTGATTGCTAATAAACATTACACTAACTAATGCAGTTTAAAAATAAAACATAGTCCACTAAACATAACCACCCACAACACCATTGTACCTCAGGTAGACGCAACCCGGTACCTCGGCTTCGTGCTCGGTTCAGGGTTGACATGAACATCAGGTCATAACAAAATGACTATGGTATGTGACAAGCTGTCCGCAGCATGCTTACGCACTGTCTAGACCTATAATATTGTTTCCCAGTAACTTGAGGAAAGCTTAATTCAGTCGTTTCCACTTGATTCTAATTCATCATCAGATCTGTGGGCAATATCTGCCAATCGTGACAGTGTTCAAATTCTAAAGCGAACCTTGCGCATCATCGACCGAAAACCGGGTACACCATCTCGTGACAGTCATACTTAGACAAAATAACATCATTATAGCCAGACTAGGTGCTATTTGACCCTGAGGCAATGTCGCTGTAAACCGCATAATATATGGCAATAGTGTACATACGTCATGTATAGTCGGGGCAGTGAGTATTGGCTTTGAGTTCTTTGTTGAATGTAAAAATTCTATGGTTAAAAATAAATACCTATTCATCCATATCTGATTCCAAGTACGAATTCGATATGTGACTCCGAAGATTCTAACCTTAAGTTTCGCTTTCAAGACCGCCAACCTCAATTATAAAACGTTCTGTCTAGGATTCGACTAAAAGACCCTTTTTCTTTATGCGTCTTCAATTTATATTACAATATTTTAATATGAACGGAATGACTAGTTCCATCCATCCAACCAAACTAACCAGTTCAAGCAATACCTACGACCGCACTATAACATGTCAGTACTAATAATGTCAACAACCAATTTCAAGACATTGTTTACTAGACAACCCGGCATCCTTTTTATGCTGTAAATTATTTAAATTTATTAAAAAGAGGCTTTCTGACATCGCTATAGATTGCATTCAGCATATTTTTTGTAATTTATTTTTCAATTGAGAAGTATTTCGTCTTCCTTGCTGTTTGTTTACATCGTTAACATTCGATGATTTTTAACGTCTGTTTTCAAAGACTATCCTTGCCAGTAAAAGAAATTAGTTCCATTAAAAAATTCGCAACTTGGCTAGGGTCAAAAATAAACTTGTCGTGCTATAGTATACAAGTGCCAAGTGTATACATATTGACTGCTTGTTCATACATACGAACAAACCTACATAACTATAAAATCGGCGGCACCTGTTAAAGCCCTCGTGCCGGTGCCTGGCTAAAGCTCGCGCGGTACTCACATATATATAATTATATATCTTTTCCCGAACACATTAAAACAGCTGAGAGTGATGCTTGTAAATGAGTTTCTTCAGAATGATCATTGACCCTAACACAGTCCAAAAACGGTACATTCTATGTATTTAGACTTAAACTATTTTGAAATAAAATATTTGGAATATTGGTCTTTAGACTTGTAATTGTACATTTATCGTCGTCTAGTACCCATAACACAAGCCTTATTGAGCTTACTATAGGGCTAGTTTGATTTGTGTAAGAATGTGCCCTAATATTTATTTATTTATGAATAAATAATCTGAAATCTAATATTAATTTGCCTCTGCATGAGAGTCCAATTACGTAATATTATAACAGTCCGAATTACATATCTTTGCTTAAGATTACTGAAACAATAACATTTGATGATAAGCGAGTTGGTAGACGTATTCTACCCATGAGTCGAACTTTTCAGTTGCACCTACAAAACGTATTTGTGAATGTATGTGATCACTTAACATAGTTACGTGAGTGATCTGAGTATTTACTTCCTAGTCACAAATGACTTTTATTTATACAATAACTCTGGGCACTACTATGTAAGTAATGGTTTACTCGTACAGCTAACGGATTAAAATAAACTACAATAAAGCTTTCATAACCATTTTAGATCCTAATTCAGAGTATAGTATCGGAGTCGACCAAACTAAGTGTTTACAATTTTGTGGTGTAGACTTGTTGTATATAACAAATTGCTGTGGCTGTGGTTACGCGTGTAGGATATATTCATGATTAAAATGTAAGTAATTTTACTATTACATTTTTCTTTCTGTTATGATGGAAATCTTTGAACGATTAATATCAATATAAATATTTATATATTATATTGATTGTGGTGCAATTGACAACATTGTCAACGTATCCAATGAATCTTCATTGATTTATATTTCAAGGCTCCACCTGATCTATTGTGTGACAGATACTCTACCACTGAGTTACATCCCCTGTTTGATCACACTGAGCATCACGCACGACTCAACACAGTACACTCACTATATGCGATACCTAATATGTTTGGACTCACTTCCTTAACTCTTTAACTCCCACCGTCTTTTATTTATTGTTTTTGTTTATTCAAATATGCCTTCAGAGAGCACTTTTGCAAATCAAAACGGATTCAACCTTTATACTTGATTAAGTTACATTTGGTGGTGGTACCAGGTGGTAGTCATACTGAAGCTTCCAGGCATCTTTGTCTTCTATGTATTGGCTAATTGTGTAAAGAGCTTTCTTTAATAAAGTAGATTTTACGTTCTCTTGAATTTACGTTCTGTGAGCGCAGTGATTTCATTAGGGTTTTTATTATAAAACCGTATAGTTTCCTAGAAAGATTTTTATTTTATTTTAGATAGCCCAAACGTAGGTACAGCTATTTTATCTTTGTTCCTAGTATTGAAATTATGATTGTCACTATTTAATTTAAATTAATATAAGTTTTTACGCACGTGCATGATGTTTTCATAGATGTACAAGGATGGTAGGGTGTTTATCTCTTTGAAGAGTTCTCTTGAGGAGTCGCGAGAACGCCTCTCATATGGCACGAATAGCACGCTTTTGCAAAATAAATATAGTCTCGATGTCCACAGCCGCACCCCACAACAAGATTCCAGATATTAGACTATGAAAATATGCGAAGTAGACTAATCTCGCTGTAGTTGTCTATTTATAAACCACATAAGCTTCAGAGCTTAGTTTCTCCGTTTTCTGATTCATTACTGACTGAAAGTATCTAATAGAAAAAAAAAATGAACTTCTCCAACTTTTTTTTCAATTATGTTCTCTTTTTTTTTTTTAAAGCCAATTGTAGTCATATTCATATAACACGTGTCTTTCGACATTATTTTCACGTAATTTGAATCCATCAGCCGCCCATTATTAATTATTTATGATGTTTAAAAAGTTTTCGTCACACTAAACATTTATCAATTGTATTGTTCTGATAGATCACCTGGTTTTTATTAAATATATTTAATGTGATATCTGTTCACTTTATCGAAACCTACTTACAGGTAGTGGCTTGCATACTGGCATAGATAGAAGTGTGTCAAATTCGTATTCTAGCTAGTAACCGTTCCATGGTTGATTTGTTTACTTTTTGTATTGTCAGTCGGTCTATAACATCTCATATGTGAGCAGTCTAATAAATTCCTTATACACTTTATCCTGTTTTATCTGCGTTAATCTACTGCTAAATAATATACCCAACAGTTTTAACTGTCAATTTTGTAAATGAAGCACCTACTGGCATAATACAGTGACAGTTTGCTGTATTGTCATGTATGTCTACTCCTTTGTCTCTGTGTGTCTTTTGTGTAGTGAATAAATGTCTTCTTTTCTTTTCTTTTTTTTTTATGTATGTTTTCTGTAAAGTCAGAAACGACTAATCTGCTTAAGACTGGCTTAGATCCCAGCACCTCCACCATGTCGCGAAGCCACTTCTGATCACTCTCGTGGCCGCGAATGAGTACCTATAGCACTCTAGCTTAGGTGAATGTATTAGCACATATGCATCTATAAACATACTCTAACAACTTGCGGAATCCTTTATATATCTGACATATGGGCTGCCGCCTGGTGCGTACCAGCTCCATATGAGGTGTGGGGACCGTTGTCCCCGAGAATATCCTCCAACCTCCCCTTATAGACATCCCTTACCACACAACTGATACTGTTCCAATCCACACGCTACTGATCCAGTTATAATTACCCGGGTGCACCCCTGATTGATACTGATATGGACTGAGGCTGAGACTACCGAACCTGAGACGCTGTTGTTACACTTGTTACTAATCCTCTAACACTAAAGAACTCCAGACTAAGAACCGTGTTATCGCATGTCCGTGATCTGTAGGAAAACCTTATTCATATACATGATAAACCGTCACGCCTCTCAAAGAGAATAAGACATGTAGCCGCACATAAATACATCACATCATAAACAGTCATCGTCCGACCTGTGTAAATGATACCAAATCGTAACAATATCATAGGATGCATCGAAAGTGATTATGGAAAGAGCTCACCCAGGTTTTCCTCCAAATTTAACACTACAAATCTGCACGTAACTGTTCGTTCACAATCTAGCTGTCAGGAACTCAAACTCCTCGCCTACCCGTCCATTATAAACATGATTTCTTGTAGGTGTTGCTACATGAAATAAATCGGCTGTTTGAGACATCATTATTAACATCGTCATAAATGTAAGTATACTATCGTGAATCATGACTATTCACGACAAATGCAGTACTGCGCATTTTATCCAAATAAGGCAGTAAAGTAAAGGAAAAAATGTGTCAATAGAAAGCTTGATTTTTTTAAGTATTATTCAGTACACTTCAAAAGTTATACCACATAGATTTGTTGTATAGATATCACAAAATATGTTTACCGCGTTTATCTCGAAACCGCCATTTTGCAAGTACTGCATTTGCGATTACCAGGGCAGAGTATCTGACAGGTCATCAGCCGCCGATGTCACTATCACATTACACGACCCATTAACAAGACAGGAACTATAATTAATCGAAACTCATTAATGTTGACTTCATTCTTTGCCGATTATCATTTGTTCCCGACCCGGCCGGCCCGGAAAAATACATTACGGAAGCTTCTGGCATTTGTCTTCGTCGCCGCGGAGCCCGACGTTAATTAATATGGAATACCCTTTGGGTTTCCGCCTGTTTACCATTCTTTGATTTATGTCTTTATCCTGAATTCTATCTGCCTTTGCCGATAATTACGTAACACCTATTATGTGCGTTCGACGTAACGTGATGTGCTTAAATTAAATTAAGCCCTTGTTTACTTGGAGCGCGGTTTTGTTTATTAAGGCGATACTTAGAGTAGGTATCTAAGTAAGGTATACGTTGTTAGGGAGAATGTACAATATTATCTATATTTATGTTGTTCTGTATTAATTCCATATATTGAGGTGTGCAGTAAAGAGTATTTATAGGTATTGTATTGTATGACTGACGCTAAATTGGCTTTCGAGTCTATCAGTTATCAAATAACCATTCATATGCAGGATGCAGCTGGGATAATGCCACGACTATGAGGAAAGAAGGAGTTGTCTAATGTTGCAAAAAGAGAGTATGCATGTTATGTGCCTGTAATAATCAAATACGTACATTATAGTGCGGTACCTACGTTTATGACGGATAATAATAATATAATACAAATCTAAGTACCTACACTACAGCTGGACACATACTCAGCACTTTTTTTTAAATTCTGCGATAGTAATCTTTATCTTTTATTTGACATTTAATTCAGGAAAGTTGATATACATAAAATAATTTATAATATATCGCTTTATTTCTGGTCTCCATTGTGTGCAAAAGGTCAACTTGTATCCTGCTTCACAACCCGTCATAAATAAAAACACATTCCAAAAGCAATCTACTTTTAGGTACCTACTCTCTTGATAAAGTATCAGAAAAAAAATCGTGAATCACTGCATAGTTAATATACTAGCAGATTTCGGTTGCGTCTTTTGGTGTGTCCATATATAGACCATAAGTAACTATCACCGAATTAGTTCATATTACCGATTAGCCAAGGTTTTGCCCTATCTCATTGTTTGCACGTTTTATGAAAATATATAATAATAGCGTCCGCTCGCGACTTCGTCTGCATGGACTCGGGATAAAAACTATCCTATATTTTAATCCAGGCTATAAACTATCTTTGTGCAAAATTTCATCCAAATCGGTTGAACCGTTTAAGCGTGATTGAGTATCAAACATCTAAACATCCAAACTTTCGCATTTATAATATTAGTAGGAAGTTATAAAAAACCGGACAAGTGCGAGTCAGACTCGCCCACTGAGGGTTCCATACAAAATGACAAAAATATACTTGCCAAATTTCATAGTTCTAGGTCAACGGAAAATACCCTATAAATTTTGATTCCCTTGAGAGAGTCGAAATATACGTTTTTTGCGACATTAACGGCCATATCTTTTTATCACGTTAACTTAGAAGTTTGATTTTTTCACAGCTTCTAGGAATTGTAGATTTAAATATATGGTTTTAATTTCAACTCGATACCTCCAGGCGTTTTTGAGATAAAGGGTCTTGACAGACAGACGGACAACAAAGTGATCTTAAAAGGGTTCCGTTTTTTCCTTTTGAGGTACGGAACCCTAAAAATACGCGTGTTATATGTGTTTACTAACAGTGCAAGTTAAAGAAAAGATAGTAATAAAAATAGCCATATTCGTAGCCCACTTTAAGTGTGATCACTTTGCATTCACCATTAGTGCATAGAGATGACACGACCGCGTCATAAACCATATGCAGCTGCCGGAATGTTACATCATAACCAGCTTTATGGTGATGAGTGCATAAATAATTTACAGTCGGTGCAGCGGCTATCTGTCCAGGGCCTACACTTAGCTGACGACGTACACGCGCGACCGTTTACATTTGTACAAGAGGGCAATTTATAATTTAGACTAGATGATTTTTGATATTAATTGAACGAGCGAGAGAAGCGAACTAAACTTTCTGTTTCAGCTCGAGCCAAAATTCTCTTGTAGGTCTGCTGTGCAGCTGTTCTCCTTCACTTTTAAAAATATACACTCATCGACTTTCAAACAACATGAAAGTGATTAGTGGAATTAACTTTACTAATCAAATGTGAAGTTGCTGTGTATATTATACCTAAAGTAATGACTAATGACCATGGAATTCCCTACGGTACATAAGTAATACCGTTAAAAATAAGGTGGTTCGGTTCGCCCACAAATTCACCACCTGGCACGTTACCGACCACTTTAGTCAAATTAGTAAAAAATCGAGAGGCACTTACCTACCTATAGAAAGTTTACTATCTATTTACAGTGCTCGCCAGTGTAGATTAGTTAGAATATAACTATACACAATCGCTACAGTATGCATGATATCGCACGCCATACCTTTAATACTAACATTACAGGTACGATATAGCTACATATGACTGGCACAATGTAATTTCGTATGCAAAACTTAAGTAAACGGGCGGTGTAACATAACCATATCCTTGACACATACATGCGATTTAATTAGAGTAAGGTGGGAGTTTGTGGCCCTTACGAAGCCTTTTGCTAGGTTGCTTTGCAATACCACTAAAATAAAGAAAATTACGATGAATAGTCCAGTAATGTGGCATTAGGAACCTACGTTAAGTGAGGTACTTTAGAAATACGTGAAGACATCTTTAAATATGTTTAGGAAGAGCGTAAGGCGTTAGAATTCGCTAAATAACGCTGATTTGGCGTATTCTGGCCTATATCGCGAAGTTTACTGATGCGAGTTTTATATTGATAGGCATATATATTTCAATATCCAATCCTATTCGATCCTTATTGTTTAGTACGGCTTATCGATGCTGCTGTTCAGAAAGAAACGCATCCATTTTCCAATAATTCACCCCTAAATTTAGGTATACTAAATTTTGTCTTATATGGTAATTGGCTTATGTCTTCGAATAGTATAAGGCCAATAAAATCAAATTACCTACTCTAATAAAAGCAAATGATAGTGGGTCACTTCGTTTTTAACCCTTTTCCAGGCCGGCAGTTGAAAAATTACAATCGAATGTCTGTCTTATTTATTGGTATTAAGATACATGTTTGACAGGTTGTATGTGGTCGATATAACGCCTGTGCCTGGAAAAGGGTTAAAATAATCAATATGTAGGAAGTATTTTTCTACATATACCTATATCCACGACCGGGACGACCGCTTTAGCCTAGTTGGAATAGTATAAGGCCAATATAATCAAATTACCTACTCTAATAAAAGCAAATGATAGTGGGTCACTTCCTTTTTAAAATAATAAATATGTAGGAAGTATTTTTCTACATATACCTATATCCACGACCGAAACGACCGCTTTAGCCTAGTTGGAATAGTATAAGGCCAATATAATCAAATTACCTACTCTAATAAAAGCAAATGATAGTGGGTCACTTCGTTTTTAAAATAATAAATATGTAGGAAGTATTTTTCTACATATACCTATATCCACGACCGGGACGACCGCTTTAGCCTAGTTGGAATAGTATAAGGCCAATATAATCAAATTACCTACTCTAATAAAAGCAAATGATAGTGGGTCACTTCCTTTTTAAAATAATAAATATGTAGGAAGTATTTTTCTACATATACCTATATATCCACGACCGAAACGACCGCTTTAGCCTAGTTGGAATAGTATAAGGCCAATATAATCAAATTACCTACTCTAATAAAAGCAAATGATAGTGGGTCACTTCCTTTTTAAAATAATAAATATGTAGGAAGTATTTTTCTACATATACCTATATCCACGACCGAAACGACCGCTTTAGCCTAGTTGGAATAGTATAAGGCCAATATAATCAAATTACCTACTCTAATAAAAGCAAATGATAGTGGGTCACTTCGTTTTTAAAATAATAAATATGTAGGAAGTATTTTTCTACATATACCTATATCCACGACCGGGACGACCGCTTTAGCCTAGTTGGAATAGTATAAGGCCAATATAATCAAATTACCTACTCTAATAAAAGCAAATGATAGTGGGTCACTTCGTTTTTAAAATAATAAATATGTAGGAAGTATTTTTCTACATATACCTATATCCACGACCGGGACGACCGCTTTAGCCTAGTTGGAATAGTATAAGGCCAATATAATCAAATTACCTACTCTAATAAAAGCAAATGATAGTGGGTCACTTCGTTTTTAAAATAATAAATATGTAGGAAGTAAATTTCTACATATACCTATATCCACGACCGGGACGACCGCTTTAGCCTAGTTGGAATAGTATAAGGCCAATATAATCAAATTACCTACTCTAATAAAAGCAAATGATAGTGGGTCACTTCGTTTTTAAAATAATAAATATGTAGGAAGTATTTTTCTACATATACCTATATCCACGACCGGGACGACCGCTTTAGCCTAGTTGGAATAGTATAAGGCCAATATAATCAAATTACCTACTCTAATAAAAGCAAATGATAGTGGGTCACTTCCTTTTTAAAATAATAAATATGTAGGAAGTATTTTTCTACATATACCTATATATCCACGACCGAAACGACCGCTTTAGCCTAGTTGGAATAGTATAAGGCCAATATAATCAAATTACCTACTCTAATAAAAGCAAATGATAGTGGGTCACTTCCTTTTTAAAATAATAAATATGTAGGAAGTATTTTTCTACATATACCTATATCCACGACCGGGACGACCGCTTGAGCCTAGTTGGTAGTGACCCTGCCTACAAAGCTAGAGGTCCTGGGTTCGAATCCCGGTAAGGGCATTTATTTGTAAGATGAGGACGTATATTTGTTCCTGAGTCATGGATGTTTTCTAAGTATTTTAAGTATTTATTTATCTATATAAGTATGTTTATCGTCGTCAAGTACCCATAGTAGGTACCTACATGCTTTGCTTATAGTTTTGGACTAAGGTCGATTTGTGTAAGTTTGTCCATAAATATTTATTCATTATTATTTATTATATTATATTTCTTCTGTGCTTGTGGGGCCAGCACATATTTACGCAGCGCAGCGCGCTGTTCAGACATAAGTTAGTATAACGACAATATGAGGGTCGTTCCCATCTTCCAACCTGCCCAACCCAGGTTCAATATGCAACCTGGGTTGGATAGGTTGGATAAGCACAAAATAAGTATTTATAACTTACGTTGTCCACACGACATTCTACGCTGTGCAGACTTAATTCTGAGCCGTATGAATTCGCAAATAATACTTAATTTGCCAAACTAAAAATCACCGCTTTTAAATCACTAATTTTCATAATTAAATCTACTTATTTAATTCTGTATGGGTTATTCGAATAATAGTAAGTTCTTATAATGATCAATTGATGTCAATCAGGTGCCGTAAAACAGCGTGAGGCAAGTCTATAAAATATTTATTACAAATGTGATGAGCTACCGAATATACTTAGATAGATTTATTTTGCTAATCGATGAAACAAATATCAAAATCTTTCGGTGATTACAACTTAGCGTTGATGTAGATGCTAATTACTTTGTGCAATTGATGCATATTTCCTAATGTTAAACGCCTCAACTGATTTGAATGAATTTTTGATGATTTTGTTTTTGATTTGCACGAAGATAGTTTATAGCCTGGATTAAAATATAGGATAGTTTTATCCCGGGCCCACGCAGACGAAGTCACGGACGGATGTTCAACATGCGGCCTGAACTTAATTAATATTAAACACGACTCGAACTAACCCTTGCAAAAATCAATACTGGCATTAGCTAAAAGGAAATGTCATACAGATTCGCAGTTGGCACTAGCTGGAACCCACCATAAACCGGAAGCCATGTTAATTGGATATGTCAGATGCCACTGGCTTTCTCGCCCCGAGATAGTTCTTGTATGCAAGACATTAATTATATATTAGGAACTCGTCTGGTTGCGGCTGGCGGGGTGACATCAAAATTGCACGAATAACATGGTACTACCACATGTTAAGATTCACCGCTGTATTTGTTGACTATTGTTAAGTTCGCTATTGCTGTAAATGAGAAATTGCCTAGGAGAAGAGTTAACTTTTAAAGTCCATTTTTATTTGGCACCATAGCCGCCTGCGTATTGCAAAGAACACAGGCCGCGGCGGGATAAAATCAAATTTTATTCAGGTGTGAGTTTTTTTACCGGATGAGGGGTTTTGGTAATCATCCCCTACATACAAACTTACAAAACAACAACCTCACATACATTACCAGCTCTATATTATATTAGTATACATAACGTTTACAAGTAGGTACCACTTTTAAAAGCGGCCGACATCGAGAGTGACTTAGTACTAAAATGTCTTTTAAATTCGACATTCGCAACTAGACAATAAACTTCAGTTTAATAAGATAAATTACGTATTTCATTTATATACGCATAGACAATGCGACCAGTAACAACTAATGTAATCAAAATGCTCAAAATAGAAAATGGTAAACATTACTTAAGATGAAGGATATTTCAGTTACAAACAGTTTAGGTATAAACTAAGTGATCTAGAGACCAACATACATACTTTTATGCAAATAACGTAAGATAAAGTCTCTCATCTTTAATTATGATGCCATTTATTGATAAAACAAAAAGCAAAGTTTTAAAAGGTGAGATGCTTTACATTTTGATGAGTGAGATCATTTCTCAACCTTATCTCACAAAAACATCAGATATGCTCAAAAGTAATTCTGCTGTTTCAGAGTTGACTACTTACAAAATGATTGATAGCAATGCCAACGACAGACGTCTCCCAAATACAAAACTTGACATTTTGAGGAAAATCATGAATGTTATTGCTATAGAAAGACGCACCATTTAGCTAAGTGGTTTCTGTATGTTCCCGAGATTGAGCAAACATTTGCAATACATATGCAGTTTCTTCCTGGTTGAATACATATTTGTGTTGTGTCTCTTTTAATTTCGAAAGGGGACCAAATTTCTTTTAAATTAATCAATAGAAGGAGCACTGACTTATTTGATAAATATGTACTTAAGTAATGATCATTTACTTTTTATCTTTTTAAATCAATCGGAAATAGTCAATGAGTGATTGTATTAGCACCGATACCTCATTGCCTCGAAACATACATACGAGTAGATACACTTATCTTTTGAATAGATTTTAGCTTCAGCTTAAATGTAAAACCAGTAGCTCAACGTCATTCCATATCTCTTAGTTACGAGACGTTCATTAATCAACGAACTTGGTACAACAGATTAAGTAGGTTTTCATATATTATTGAATGTGAATGTACCCATACACTCAATAATAGTTTAAGCCGTGTACCGGGCGCTCTGAAGGTGTGGGAGATATTAAAACAGCCGTTCTTTCTGTTAACTAATGCAAAACAATTTATTGACGTAAGTAAACATCGTTTCTAGAGCATTTTTGAACCAGTAACGCCATGTATTGATGTACTGGTGAATTAATATCACATAAAATGAAGCAAACATGCACAATTGACACTTTAATTAAATATATATATACGAATACGAATGTTTGTTCTCGAGTCTTGGATGTTTAATATCTACATATTTAAGTATGTATTTATCTATATAAGTATGTTTATCCGTTGTCTAGTAACCATAGTACAGGCTTTGCCTAGTTTGGGACTAGATCAATTGGTGTGAATTGTCCCCCGATATTTATTATATTATTATATATGTATACTAGCTGTCCCAAAACATGAATTAGGCTAACTCGAACAAGCCGCTTTAAGTACCTACTTAGCTTATTTAGTTTGTCATTAAGATTCCGCGGCATATCAAAGATAAATTATTTTTTATTCAAACTATTATACCTATACACCTACCTATAATCGTAGATATTAAAATTAAATAGTCAAAGATTGCGATCACGTTACGTCATTATAAAAAACGAAATGTGACCGTGGCGTCGTTAGGTACTCGAACTCACATACAAACTTACCGCTACCATTCCGAGATAAGAAGCTTTTTGGACAAATTAGTCTGTTAGGAAACATTTTTTTTTGTGATTCCGATACGTACAACCATTGCATCATATTTGGTATAGCCTATAGCGGTTTAAGCGTGAAAAGCAAATGTAATACACACACATTGTCCCATGTTGTAACCTAGTAGCAATGATGTTATAGGTTGTAATAGTCTATCTAATGCGAAATTTATATGCAAAATTATAAAATTCCTAAGCTGAATCACAACTTACCAGTTAAACGAGATATAGAGTGCTTCCTAGAATACGCACACCATCTTTACATTGTGTACAAACAGTTGATACATATATGCTTTGAAGTTATGAACTTGCAATATTATAATAATTTATTTTATTTATTTAAACTTTATTGCACAAATATACAAATAAAAGTACAATTGGCGGATTTAATGCCATAAGGCATTCTCTACCAGTCAACCATTGGGCTAAACAGAAACTTTAGTGGTGCAGGATCTTAAATATTGAAACTAGAATGGAAACACAAATCAATTAATTTGATGAATATACATACTTATATAATGCATACATTATAAACTTACTTATACATACTTAAATACATACAATTTTATGTACCCGCACAAAGATATCACGAGGATCATCATATATGACGATATGATGATGATAATATTACGATTAACTAAGAAAGTTTGATATATGTCTTAGGTATCCTATCCTATAGGATTAAACGGGCAACATGTTTATACATTTATTTGAAGTAGGTATTTAGTGTTTTTTTTTTAAAACTGTACATGCACTTTTTTTCAGATTTCGTTTTTTTTTGGTTTTTCTTACTCAGAATCGTTGATACTATCGATCCTCATACAAGAAAAAAAGTGTAAGTTTTTTCTTCCAGTACGTCACGACCATATAAATAAAAAAAGACTGCATACAAAAGTGTGACGATGTGTTTCGTAAAAAAAGAGGCACGGCCGTACCGTCCTTTTCTCGAAGCCATTCAGGCCATTTTCAACATCCTGTAATTCTGTGCTGGCTTAAGCCAGAACCACCATTGAGTATGGCTCAGTTATTTGGTCACCTTTCTACAACATTCACATTGATCGCCTGGAAAGAGTACAAAAGCGGTTTTTGAACGTCGTCTGCTATAGAACTCAGCTGGGTCGTCAGTTCAGGCCCTACTCGATTAGGCTTCAACACTTTAACATGCAGCGTCTATCTTCGCGTAGACAATGCAGCCAATTATTGATTCTCTACAAAATAATCCACTCATACATCGACTGCCCCTCCCTTCTCTCACTACTTTATTTCATTACTCGTTTTAAACAACGTAACCCCTCGCGCAGCATTTTCCAGTTGCAAGTATATAAAAATAACACGTCTTATTATAATCCCATAACAAGAATGTGTCGATTATATAATGACACAGTTGCGATGCATTCTTCTCTGGATATATTTATTGATAATGTGGCTAAATTTAAGAACAGCATCAGAAAAATATTTTACGATACTCAATAACCTCATAAAATATATTAATCATATTGTTTCACTATCACCTCATCATATTAAATATTTAAGTAATTTAACAACCACCAAAAAAATTATACGGCCATCCTCTAAAAATAAATTTCATCTAAAATAACTCTTTCTGTGCACACATATTTTGAGTTAAAGTCCAGATCCGAACATTATTGCAAAAATTTTATTATTTCATAGACTTTAACTTGTTTTGTGAGCCTAATTAAATAAATAAAATAAATAAATAAAAAAACCCTGAATTTTCAGTATCATATAGGGCATAATATTGCTTAGATATTTTCTCAATAACATTCAATTTGAACTTTTGGTTTAAGAATTATTGCCCGTCAAAGTTCCTTATTTTTGTACATATTCACTCACTGATGATCAACATAATTCTAAGGTACTGCTAGCAGACCCATAAACTCCAATTTTTAAACAAAATTAGTTTTTAGCCTATCAATTCACAAAAACCTACAAATATTGCATTTTCAGTGACGTTTCAGAGACATACAAACTGCATAAGTAAGTTTGTAATCCTTTACAGATACATGCGGTTACAATAGTATATTGTATGACAAGGGGCTAAATTGGCTTATTACCAGCATCTCCTGGTAATATAGCTTATTACCAGGAAAAATAATTAAATATTTAGAGGGGTAATATGACTTTTAGACCAGAGTTATACAGTCTACTTTTCACTTCGACTGCGAGAAAATAGTAAAACAAAGATTATCCACCCACAATCAATAACAAATTCCACGGCGAAGAGATTGTTCAATTTAGCGGCATCTTTTTTCAAGTCGTACGTAAAACGCCAATATCATCATTAATTTATTTACTACTCTACAACGAGTCAACTCATTCACTCATTAATTGCAGGCTTGGAAAATAAGAATGATTCATTAAACGTAATATGTGTAGCTCTAATACTTAACCGAATGTTGAAGAGCAACACCTACGATCGTCGAACACATTAGTATGTAATTGAATCTTATCACAAGAGGTCAGGCGGCTGGACCCTCTACGCCTCATCCTACAAACTGCAGTGTATCTCCACTATCCTTTGGGCTAAATTCCTGGCTCACATAGCTTACACGGCGATGGTTTCGCGTATATTACAGAAGGCGTGGTGCGAGTCCCTGTGTTTTTAAAGATCTATAGTTAGTTAGTCTATATCTATATAATAAGACTGCTAGGATAGATTTTGTAGGGTAGAATTATAATATATAGTTTAGCGGGGCTCCAATCTGTATCTATTGCATTTGTTACTTAAAATATTTTGTCGATATCGAGGTACAAAGGGAGACTACAGCGCTTTTGTTTCAGGTCTCTGTCATTCTGGTTTTAATAAACAGAAACAACAAAATAGACATTTCGGGGATATGCTATATTTTGTAATTCGAATATCGGTGCTTATGCAGTCTGCGTCTCCCATTTTTGCCAATTACATTGTAATAAAATCTTAGTCGGTTGGACTATTTGTGCACTAAAACTATAAATCACGCATTTATTTAGTGAGGCACGGACCTGCGGCCTGGGTACGTGCTTATCTGTTATTTGCAGCGTGAACGCTATGCCGTGCCGGCGGTTTTCGGTAACATGTTGATAAATATTGGGGGAGATTCTGTGTAAAGGTCGGTAGGTACTACAGAATGTCGGGGGTGAAGCATGTGAGGTGAATTTTAAGGAGTGTACAACAACAATCTTGCTTGAATGGTCACCGATTAATGCATTCGATTTTATACCAGTGTTCTATGCTACTTTCCACTATATGCTATCCGTAGATTACCTGGGTCTGATTGAGGCCTAGTGGATCCATTCCCGCTAGGCCTTCATGTAGAAATAAGTTCTCCGTAAATTAGTGTATTTTTAACTTTATATTTAAAACTTTCCAATTAGTAGTTTCCTAATCGAAATGTGGCCAAATCATCGCCATGTCATGAAATATAAATAATCATTATAATCAAGTCACTATGGATAACGGCTCCAGGTTAAATCTCAAGAACTCATCTATTTTTGCTCGTTCCTGCATACACAAATATTTATACTAGAGCTGTTTAGTTTTACTACTTATTGATAGAGGCAAAGTGTACATCTTTGTTTGCTGCTAAATCAGCAGGCATTGTTCTAGTTCTACCGCGTTACTTAGCTGCTTGCTAACCTCTATTGAGTAACGCAAATCCCTTGAGCCGTACTGCGGCGATCATCTTGGATTTGTGCAGCACTTAACGTGATTCAATTGTATCTAATCCTATCCAGGTTTAGTAGTAATGCAAATGACTAGGGCCTCGATTCCAGTAGTCTTAATGACAGCGAACGACGTCCCTAAGATATGATTTTGTTTCATGGCGTCATTCTAATTTTGAGAGAAACGTTGACAGGACGGTATATTCTGAACTTCGAAATTTGAATCGAGACCCTAAAACAGCGTACGAACTCGGCATTTTGACGCAAAATACAGAATACAGCAGTGAACTTGAAATAGCAGTGACAACGAGCAATATGAGTATGACTTCATGCACATAATGACAGTGAACAACGAGGCATTGGTGAACTTATACTGAGTGAAAGCGTAATTCATCAAACTGTACTTACGATAGCAAAAACGCTTGTTCACTTGTTTTAGGTTCTCATCCATGTCCCTCTATACGGTGCATTTCCGTTAACTGAACTTTTATTAAACCAAAACATATTACTGGACTGCATTATATCATAGGTGGACATATTTACGTGCTCCCTGAATGATCTCGCTAAGGCCGCTATGTTTATTTTTTGTTACGTCTAGGTTAAGTGTGTACCTAAATTTAATTGTATTTTACAATTGTCATTGTTTTGCTATTACACCTATTTTATTTTATGTTGTGTTCAATGTAGCTTGTCTATCGCATTAGGTGCCGCCTGTAAAGATAGACTTAAGTTGTTTAAATAAATAAATAAATAATAAAATAAAATAAATGTAGGTAACTAGCCTACTCTTTATGATGCCGGACCACTTACATCTGCAAAATGTATATCTACAGCCTTGGCCAAAAGTATTGAGCACGTTTTCCTTTGTAACTTATGGATAAAGTATTATTTTTCAATTTCATAATTACACGAAGACGTAAAATATAATAAGTGTTTGAACATGTGCAAATCATTAATATATATCATTTTGAAATTGCTATTTGCGTGTGAAAACTGAAGCTAGAAAAAGTCGGGTTTTACAATTAAGGTTTAAAATTGTACACTTTTTTCACGGATTTCCCCTTAACATAAATAAATATGATGAATTTTTCCGATAGATACACATCTTTCAATTATAAAATATATAAATGCACCTTTTAAAGTTTGACTTTGTATGACAAACGCATGGATGCTCAACGCTTTTGACCAAGGCCCTATATTATCTCTAATATTCGGATTTAATAGTACACATACCTACAACAGAAGCATTTATTAGGTATACATTGTACCTTCATCTGCCATCTATCTATCTTCAGTGGCTCACCGAACCAAAGTAGGTCTTGGCCTCCGACACGAGTTGTCGCCACTTGACCCGATCTTGCGCCATCTCCCTCCAGTTTATGGTCCCAAGGTCGCGCAGGGCCAATTCGACGACGTCGCTCCAGCGATACCTGGGACGTCCGACGGGTCGCCGCCCTACCGGATGCCCCAGATATGCCTGTTTGGCACCCCGATCTTCCTTCATTCGTTCAACATGACCAAGCCAGCGGAGACGGTGAGCTTTTGTTTCTCCAATAATGTGGGGTGTGGTCACGAGATGTTCAATTTCAATGTTCTTCCGGGCTCTGAAGTTTCCGTCATCTCTCCTCACCGGGCCTAGAATTTTTCGGAGAATTTTTCTCTCCGCCACAAGGAGCTTATTTTCTTCTTTAAGTGTTAGCGTCCAAGTCTCACATCCATACATGAGTATTGGCCTTATGACCCTCATCTGCCATACGAAGTTTTAAACTACAACTAAAAGAGAGAGGTCTATTAATCAACATTACCCATTCGTGTTAATTTACCTTAACTTAGGCAATGTGTGTTGTTTTAATATGTATTAATTCGAGACAGAAGTGCTCCGCAAGCATCCATCATCTGGGCTTAATGGCTTATTCGAATCAATTAGTAACTTGAGGCTTCGTCTAACGCAGTTATTGATTGTTCTGAGTTGATTTACGTTTTTATTATTTTATCTTTAAAGAACAAATTTGGCTTAGCGAACAAAAAATCTGAAAAGTCACATCCTTCTTCCGAAATTCCGTTGTTTATATTGATAAACATGTAATTTGGTTAGTATTACGTACCTATATCCTGAAATTAGTAGGGGAGCCCACGATGTTTAATGTGGATTCACTCGAGAGCGTCGTAGGGACCTATTGTATGTTGAAGATTAGGTGGTACATAGAAAAAAGGTCATATGATGACGATCATATTTAGAGGCTTTATAAATGGTGGAGGTACTCTACATGGTACAAGGTATCCTCCCATAAATGATAATCTGCCGCGTTCGATTAAATCCCTAAATCCCCGCTTGGTGTCCCAAACTACATGGTTTGAACATGGTTTTCAGACTAACCGCTTTTGGACAATTACTATTCAAAATGCTGTAGCCATCTTAGCTGCATAAATTTCAGTTTTTTTTTGTTGTTGATTGAAATGTACAAAACAAATGACAAACAAGATCAACAACGATCATTACCAGCGGGTTGATTGCGAAACCGACAAATATGACGGTATATTTTTTTTATATATTATGTATGACTTAGCCGACTGACGACTTTTTTTTACGTAACAAAAGCTACCGAATCCTTTCAAGCATTTAAAATATATCAGTGATGGTGATCGCTGGTGATGGTGCGTAGTTTAAAAATCATTTACAAGACTCATTTCATTACGCAAAATAATTAATCACGTTGACGTTCGTGTTGATTCTTAATAGCACTAAGACATCTGTCAAAGGTTACCGTTTCCTTGATTAGTAGTGATTTAAATCGAGTTGAAACGCACCGTCTTCGGAGATGCAAATAACCTTGTAAAAATCAGGAAGTTAAACAGTACCAAAACCTGCATTTTATAGAAATTTTATGTGCCTTAAATTATATATTTTTTGCTACCGACTGTCCTAAAAACAACGAAAAAACGATTATATCATGTATTAAGAACTAAACACGTACAGTCAAGTGCAAAAATATGTATCTATCGATTTAATCCGCTCATAAATATGTCCCACAACCTTAATCCGCTGACATAAGAGCGACATATTTATGAGTAAGTTGTATGCACCCATATTTTTGCACTTGACTGTACTACATTGATAATATTTCATTTATATATTTATATATATAGCCTACGTGGTGTAGTTTACGTGGATTATTTTTATTTTTGTGCTCTGTTACAATTTGGATGCTCTCTTTGTCCTCAACTAAGGTGACAAATGAGCGAGCGCGACGGCTACTAGATAAACCGATTCCTATTACATCACATATACATTATCTGAAAAATACAGTTCCAGGGACAAATTCCTCGTGGTATCATATTCCAACCACAATTTAGTGATACTAAAATTGCTTTGTTCATGACCATATTTATTGTCAGTAAATATTTGAAATTGGATGCACTCGTTTAACGACCTTTCTTGCCACGAAATGGCAATACTAACATTTGGTTTTTGGGCGTTTTCCAAAAAAAAAAGTTATGTACACCTTGTACATAACTTTTTTTTTCAAATAACTTTCTTCGATTACGACATAGAATCGTGAATACTGACGATCCTCATACAAGAGAAAAGTGTCCCAACTATTCCATTCCAGATCGTCACATTTTTGTATGCCATCTTTTTTATAAACATAGGTGAGTACCTACGCACTGGAAGAAAATAATTAATTACATAGTAAAACCTGGGAAAATCTTCTTCTTGCATAAGGATATATAGTATAAACCATTCTGCGTAAGAAGAACCCAAAATAATAGAATTCTGCAAAAAATAAGTTCATGTACAGTTTTTTTGAAAAACGCTCCTTTACCTCCTTTGGTACATTTATACCTTATTAATGTCAAGGTGGGTGTTCTTTAGCTTGCATGAAAACTAACGATCATGTGGCATATATATTTGTCCAGAATGGGTAATCTCTTAGGCATAAATATTTCATGTAAAATATAGGCCAAGTCTCGAAACTCTTCCAACGTAAAAAGTTGTGAATTATTTCGTAGAGCCAAGTCAGGCATTCTTATTAATATTTATTTGCTTGCTAAATAAAACTCTGCAACTTGGGAATCACACAAATTTACTTTTGCATATCTAACACTGTATAGTACAAAGTTTTTAAGAATAATAAGAATGCCTGACTTGACTCTACGAAATATCTCACGACTTTTTACGGTGGAAGAGTTTGGAGATTTGGCCTATTTTTTATGTGAAATGTTTTTTGGGATCTCACTCCTTTTTGTAGGTTATCGTGTTATCAGCACATACAAATACCAACCGCAAAGACAGATTGTATAGTTTTCTAGTGTATTGTACACCTCAATAACCGCATGCAAATACATTGTATAGTGCACTGTATCTACCTTGTTATGACTATTTGCAGGAACTACAAAAGTAATTTTGTAATCGCAAGTGTTGGTATAAGATTACAAACTAACTTAATGCAGTTTGTATATCTCTGAAACGTGACTGAAATAGCAATATTTTTAGGTTTTATGAATATTAATTCATCATATCAAAAACTAATTATGTTAAAAATTTGGAGCTTGTGGGTCTGCTAGAAGTACCTTAAAATTATGGTGATCATCAGTGCGTGAGTATGTACAAAACTAAGGAACTTTGACGGGCATAGCTCTCAAACTAAAAGTTCAAATTTAATGTTATTGAGAATATATCTAAGCAAGAAAATTTAGGGTTCTAGTTTTAGCCAGCACAAAATTACAGGATGTTGAAAATGGCCTGATTGGTTTCGAGAAAAGGATGGTACGGCCGTGCCACTTTGCTAGGCTCGTCTTGGCGGGGGCACTACCGTGCCCCCAAATCTGGATTTGGACTGCAGCGGTATACATATAGTAGGCCTACAAACTAGCCATAGATTCTTTAGCTCTCTATTCATATTTATATCTGTATCTTATCTATACATCAGGTGGAATTATTATGTTAGGACTTGTCATTGTTGTTTAGATTCATACATTTTGGTTTAGTTATACATCTGTTTAAAATAAAAACTATTACTAGTGGCTCTGTGAGCTGTAGAACTCGCGAGTCTGTCATTTATAAAAAAATATTGTGTACTATCCCGAAAAATTTTATCGACAAAAAAGCTATAATATAATTAATTAGTGAACCTGCTTACAAAATTTCACGAGAATCTGTTGACAAATGCGACCTGTAGAACAACCGGACAGACGCCGGACATACGAAAGAATTTTTGACCAAGCTGAAACGGAGAACTCCTTTCGAGTCGCTCGCTCGTTCAAGGAAAAGGAAGTATTCCCTTTCATACATAATATTTAGTCCCCTTTGTAGAAATCAATAAACACTGTTATTAAATAAGACAAGCTTAAAAACCTGCTGCATAGTTTGTGTTTTCCACTTGAATATGAAGGCTGGGGTTTTATGTAAATCATACCTAACATAAAACTTTATATTCGGAGTTGAATTGTTATTTTTTATATCTGACCTGTTTATTAAGACAGGCTTACAGATCACAATCTTTGCCGTCACTAATTCCTTAACCTAAGACCGTGAACTGCTAAGATACCAGGCTCTAGATTATTTTTAATTTATCATAACTAAGTCAGCGCTAAAACCTTCATTGTGTTTATATTTATGATACTTTCAATCTGCGTATATGCCCATTTACGAACTGTTCTCGAGCCCACATTTGTCCGAGCCCAAATAAAAGAATTCTGGACTCGACCCGTACTTGGGCAAGAAAACAACTGGAATCCGCGATGCAATTATAATAAATCCACATCCATAAAAATATTAACACCAGATTTTGGGTTGTTTACAGCTTAAATCTTACGCCTACGCTGCATAGCTTAAAGTAACTGATCCAGTTTCGAATATCCTTTTAAATGTCACATTCATACGTTTTTTTTTCTTCGTCGTACCTACCTATATTAAAATTTGCCTTTGCAACCGTACCTATAATCGCTATAGCAAAAGATAATTCTGCTATATTTTTTATACTCGTCTACTTTAATGTTTGAATTAAGACTTCGTACACTAAACTAAAAACACATACTTTTTAACTATGGAGCTCCCAACTCAACTGAAATAATTATATCATGTGGCGCCTTTACTGAACTATAATAAATTTGACCTATAGGACGTCGCGTTGACTTCAATACAAAAGACATCAACGACCTGACTTGCACTTCGTTTCAGCAGGGCTTAGATTTTCATTAGATACCAAGTCTGTTTAATTATTTCTGTTGACTCGTATAAAAAGTCTTGTATTCAATAGTTACACAATTAGCTCTTAAATTCTCGTACCTTACTTAGGCCACTCGGCAAGCCTCGTGGCCTAAACACGGTACTCGCCTTTAAGAGCCATTATTGTGTAACGATTTTATAAAATACTATAGAAGTCGAGTGCTAAGTATAGATGTTTTTACATTTAAGATATCCAGTGTGATCGTAAAATCCCCCAACTTTCGTCTATTTATACATTTTGAATAATCATAAAGTGTCAAACTAATTAATAGAATATCAGGTGAAAATTGTTACGTTAAAAGTTTTATCTTTGGCATTTCTAAATTATCTATAAACATCTATACGGGGTGGGCCCTGTACCTGTTACAAACATTTAAAAGGACGCTTCCTTAGAGCATCTGCAGTATCCAATTTTTTTAATTATATTTTTTTAATTCGGAGAAATTTTGATCTAAAGTTCTATTTTAAAATAAAAAGTAACGTATATCACTCCAGAAGAGTAAAAAATACACATAAACTTATTTGGAAGAAAAAATATGTTTTTTTTTTTTCAATTAAAACCACTTGGATATAATTGCTCACAAGCTTAATAATCTACCGTTGAATTTTTTGCTCCTGTTATAGAGCCCACCCTGTATATACCTATATAATAAAATGTTAAACGGCTGTTGTACATCAACATATACACATTGTAGCATACCTAATAAAAAGAGGAGGCGCCATGAATAGGCATTAGTAATGTGTTTTTTTGTTGTTTTGCATACGCATCAAACAAACACTGGACACAAATTCTAAATAGCATTATTAAACTCTCGGGATTAGAATATAATGAATGTCCACCAAACTTGTGCGAAGCTGTGTTTTCATATGTTACCTATTTGACACTTATGAGGCTTCTGACGGACTATATTTTTACGGAAATGTGTGACCGGCAACTAAGGGCGTCTTGCTCTTACTTCCATGCTGGAACAAGACAATATAGAAATACATCTCTGCACATCTCTGGTCGATATTCAGGTGATTCTCAAAATAATGTAACGGGCGTTTTAACTTTTACCATCCCCATATTAACTGTGTATTGAACATCTTACTGAATCAGAATCTATCCACGATACCTGGCAACATTTTTTTTTAGTGATTTTATTTTTTAATTTATAATCAAAAAATTACAAACATAGTTAGTACAGACAACGTTTCAAAAACGCTACGTGAGATTCACCAATTCACCCTTAGAATTAGTGTTTACTTATTTCATTGAAATCCATCCACAACCTAAATCAAAACATTTTTTTCATAGATTGTAGTAGCGGGTAAATCTAGCGCCCGTTAAAGTGGCGCGTTAAGTGGGTGACAGGCTTTAAAACCGCGAATTTAAGATTCGCGAACTTCGGCTTGCGTTGATGACATGATGACAGACGTACGAGCTGTAAAATTATGAATTTAAAATTCGCGAACATAATGCCACAAGCGATCCGCACCCACAGACTGCACTAAGCAATTGTGATTGATCGATTGTTTGCAAATATGATGTTACACATCATTAATATGATTGATTACACTAAATATTTAAATTGAATTGATATTTGTTTCAAGCGCTCGCTTCCACATGGACCAAATCTAACGCAAGACTAGTGCGTCAAGTGCGTGCAACAAAACAATCTTATTAAACGAGCGAGCGAAGCAAACGAAGTTCTCGATTTCAGTTTGGGCCAAAATTGTTTCGTATATCCGGATGTCCAGATGTCCCGCAGTCCGGCTGTTCTCTGCAGGTCGATTTCTCAACCGATTCTCGTGAATTTTTGTGAGCAGGTTCAATAATTATATATACATTTTTTTAATAAAGGCTTTGTCACATACATAGTGTGATAAAGCCTTCAATAATATCGATATCAACAGCACTCGCCAAACTATGGCCACGTTTGTGAATTTTAACCTGTCAATTTAGTTCGCCTAATTGTTGATTCTACTGTAGTTAGTATTACTTACTAATAATCTCTACTTTCATAAACAGCTCATTCTAATGTGATAATGGAGCATTTTTCATAGTCTGAACTAGGCGTCCAAACTAAAATTTATAATCAGCATTAATTAGATAAATTGATCTCATTTTAATGGATTGCCATTCTTAATCGTCATTAACGTCACGCCGGGGTCAAAGTCGCACAGACAATTCCAGCTGTCTTCTTGCAAAACTTAGTCCTTGCATTCTTGCTAATGGAAAACTTGCCATTGATTTCGTAAAAGTATTTTTTTCACAGATTTTGAATAAAATTAGCATTTATTTACTAAGTTGTAGGGGATGAAAATTCTGTGGTGAGCTACGAATACATAATCTATAAGTATGTAGTTAGGTACTAATATTTTATACTGAATTATAATGGAGCAAAGATTGTGTGTTTTTAACTGTGTGTATGTAGGAGGTAACGTAACCTACTCATCTGATTCCTTCCGACGCATATGACCAAGAACGCAAAAGGCCAATAAACGCAAAAGACCAAATTCACATATTTCCAAAAACGCAAATGACCAAATACGTGATTTACCAAAATGTTTTTACGCGTGATACCAAAATCGCAGATGTCCTTATCTTAATAAGCAATGTGCCATAAACGCAGATGTCCAAACCCTAAATACGCTGATGACCAAAATAACTTTGTGAACTCCTTGGAGCCTTCCGACGCATATGACCAAGAACGCAAAAGACCAATGCACATTTTATTGGCGACTCGCGTGCTTAAACTCGTTAATTCGTGAATGACCATGCTAGCAAATGACCAAAAACGCAAAAGGCCAATACATACATCTTAGGCGAATCGCGTTTTTAAACTTGTCTATTCGTGAATGATCATGTCAGTAAATGATCAAATACGCAAAAGGCCAATGTTTACCCATCTCAATTATTGATAGCTGTAAAACATACAATAGGTTAAATTTAATTAATAACATAATGGAAATGATACATTTAATGAATGATGTTATACAAATAACACGCCTAATAATATAAATAAATATTCTTCTTAATATTGACAATATTTTTTTTACATATCATTCCTTAAATTTGACGGAGACCAGCTTTCGTGGGCTCCTATTTCTATGCAGTTTGCCCTTCGGACATCTGAATCTTTGGTACCGTTTGGTAGGTAGGTAACCAAGTTTTGTAACGAGCTACAAAATGGGAATCTGAAATTACAACACGGGATTATTTTTCCCGTTTCGAAGCTGGTTACGAACTTTTAGCACCTGAAGAACCCTAACGAACCTAACCTACCATTTTCTAAATGTTTTGACATCGGTCGATATTCCTCCAAGGCCTTCCGACGCATATGACCAAGAACGCAAAAGGCCAATAAACGCAAAAGACCAAATTCACATATTTCCAAAAACGCAAATGACCAAATACGTGATTTACCAAAATGTTTTTACGCGTGATACCAAAATCGCAGATGTCCTTATCTTAATAAGCAATGTGCCATAAACGCAGATGTCCAAACCCTAAATACGCTGATGACCAAAATAACTTTGTGAACTCCTTGGAGGAATATCGACCGATGTCAAAACATTTAGAAAATGGTAGGTTAGGTTCGTTAGGGTTCTTCAGGTGCTAAAAGTTCGTAACCAGCTTCGAAACGGGAAAAATAATCCCGTGTTGTAATTTCAGATTCCCATTTTGTAGCTCGTTACAAAACTTGGTTACCTACCTACCAAACGGTACCAAAGATTCAGATGTCCGAAGGGCAAACTGCATAGAAATAGGAGCCCACGAAAGCTGGTCTCCGTCAAATTTAAGGAATGATATGTAAAAAAAAAATTGTCAATATTAAGAAGAATATTTATTTATATTATTAGGCGTGTTATTTGTATAACATCATTCATTAAATGTATCATTTCCATTATGTTATTAATTAAATTTAACCTATTGTATGTTTTACAGCTATCAATAATTGAGATGGGTAAACATTGGCCTTTTGCGTATTTGATCATTTACTGACATGATCATTCACGAATAGACAAGTTTAAAAACGCGATTCGCCTAAGATGTATGTATTGGCCTTTTGCGTTTTTGGTCATTTGCTAGCATGGTCATTCACGAATTAACGAGTTTAAGCACGCGATTCGCCAATAAAATGTGCATTGGTCTTTTGCGTTCTTAGTCATATGCGTCGGAAGGCCACCTGCGTCCTTTTGTGTATCGCTAATCTATACTTCTTTTATAGGTTAAATTTGTATGTAACGGGTCATCTCTGAGCCTACTCATTCGATTTCAAAAACTTTTCACCGGAATATAGAATGGACCTTCAAGAGAGACTTAGGCTATTTTATCCTGCGGCTTTGCCCAGACTTTTTGTATAATATACGCACGTGGAGGCACGATGGCAACTAATACATAAACTGGTAAAAAAAAAAATTAAAAATATATAAATGTGTATTAAATTTTTTTTTAACTTTATATCCACAATATTTAAAGGTGACATTATATTCAACCAGACTACCCCACTTTCAAATTAAATAACACAGCTTCGTGACCGAATGACAGTCGCAGTTACGTGCACCCTAGACCGCAGGCGTGTTAAGTGGTCTAAAAGTTTACATTGAATTCGGGTTGTAAAATTAAAGTGGCTCATTAAAAACGCATGAATACAAGAATATTAAGCTCAACTGATAAAGCTTTAAACCATGTATACCATAAGTTTGTATGTTTTTGACTAAATTTATTTTGGTGAAGTCGCGCTATTATTATGATAGCCTTTCGTATTTCCTTAACGTTTTGTCCTTTAGAGAATAGTTAAGGCAATAATCGAGGTCCAGCTCTCGACTTCTATGTCTTAGGCCAGAACTAGGGAAGTCAATGTTATCTTCACTTTCCATCAGGTAAGACCAACGCCATTCGTCAGTACAGTTAATAATAGAAAAAAAAATACATTTAATAAAGGCACCTAAATAAAGGGAAGTATTTTCTTTCCAATTGAACCTTTGTGCGTACTCGCTTTTATAGTTTCATGGCAGCTGAGGTCATCGGATTTCTGCGGCCTTGCGCGGTCGCCGACCAAGATGACACGCCGACCTGCGACATTTCGAACACGAGCCTTGCGATCCGTATTATGAATAAACCATCAACATCCCAATTCAAATCTTAAATCCTACACAGAAAGTTGCATTTCAATTGACAGGAGATTAGGAATGCTATTTTTTGCGTTGTAGATAACTGGTCCAATGATCTAATATAATATATATCAGAAAACTGCTTGTTTTGGTTATAAATAATATTATGTTATAAAAATTCCATTGTTCTTAAGATAGATTAAGAACTGTAAATTAAGTCTTGTCATTATAATTAAAGCTCAATTTTGACTTAATTGATAGGTTAGGAAATTGATTGCTAGAGGTCAAGTCATTAGTTAAAGTCACACCCACTTAATTACAGTGAGTAAGTCACTTATTGGTTATTTTTGGTCATCTATAATATTTTCTAAAGGCAACTGTAAGTAGGTATTAAATGCTTTTTTTTTTTCAATTTGAAGTTTATTTTTTTGCAATTTCTAATTCTTAATTGACATAGATTTTATGATTGATATCTTACTTTCAAAACTCACGAGTGCAATTATTTCTCCGTTATATTTGTACTTAACTCCTAATTATTGTTTATTCAGACGCAAAGAGCGGACGTGTTGTATGATTGATAATTACATCTCGGTCGACATACCGTTACTAAAGATTGTGAATATTGACAAAGGCCATACTTATCATTACAATAAATCGGTACATTTATCGATGAGCATTTTAGTTTGGTTATTGATGATTCTATTAGTGGTTTTATATGAGTGCGCATTAATATTGTCAGTAGAAATGGGTGAATATTGTTCGTCTTGACACTGATAGTGATGTTCACACCGTTACATACTTAAGTTTGAGTTGTTTTGAGGACTCTCGAGTCCGCCTTTTTACTCTCGTTAATATTGTGTCGTTTTCTCCGCTCTTTGATTTGAAACGAAATATCTTGGATTTGTATATTTATTTAAACTTATATTAACTTGCCTTGTTAGATTGTTCGTTCGTACTTTATGTAGTAAGTGCTGTATCTTGGGTCAAATTTGGCCAACTTCCCGAAGTCCAATCGAGTTGAAATGTTATACAATTATATGTACGACGAATAACATAAGTAGTAGGTACTGGGATATCTCTTTACCCTTGTTATTATTAGTTACTCGTCTAGAAAGTGATACAAATAAATAACATATTATTATTATTACATAACACCTTATATTTTTTTAATACGAGTAACAAGCACAATGTTAAAAAATCATCGATTAAGATTCCAACCCAACCTTTCCCTAGATTGCTCTTAACTTATACTCGGTAGGTACTTCTTTTTTATACATACTGTATTTTGAAGGCAGCTCTGTTCCATAAAACATTAATTTATAATAATCAAGCTGTAGTTTAACTCTTAAAGCAAGTTATATTATCACTTCAACCCTTTCACTTTTTCGACTCGCAAGGAATCAACTCGGCGATGTACCTACAATATCCTTTATGTTTATTTCATAACCATCTATAGTTAGCTTCGTAATGCAATCAATGTTACACTTGAACGCATAAAAATAATAAATGCATTGTTCCAAAGTAGTCGCATAAAACGTTCTCCATATTTCAGAAAAATCCTAATGATTTCGTCGGTTACACCTTAATTCTTTCTTGTGTGCATAAATGCACCTTTATGGATAGATACATATTAGTAGATACGCCTACTTTGCCACCATGGGGAACTTTGCCCATAAATCAAATCAAATCTAATAATGAACGAAAACACAATATATTTATGGCAATCTTACTATTTTTAGTAGAAACTAGATTATATTATTGACTTTACTTTGAGTCATACAAGTCTTTAATTTAAGCCAGGAGCTTGCAGCAAATTGTGGAATGTAAGGTGTATGGACTTGTATGGCAAATAATGAATACCTAAAAGTCCAGATAACTTTACCCGCGACGAAAATGATAAAAATGTGGATTAGATGTTGATTTAAAAAATATTTCTACTCATGATCACTTGCGTATGGTATGACTACGAAGGATTCGTTAAGCAAAAAACAATATCGTATCATAGAAAAAAATATGAGATAGGTATTCGTGTTTTTCCGAAAACAGCGGGCAAAACGTATGCGCTTTAGGGTAACACTTCGCTTCCATCCAAGATACCCGGGGATAGTGAGTGTCCACGGAAGCTCGCCCCGGCCTCCTCGCATAAGAGCGCTCTGAAGGGACACTTTTTCACTGGCAGATAATGCTTTGTGGCATTAAGTCCGGCTTTTTTACTTTAGGAGTAGGGACTTCGTTTACAATTAAGATAAAATTAAATAAAAAATATTTACATTAATAAAATGAAATATATGTTGTTGTTCAGGTTTGAACTTGAACTGTCATCATTACACACATTAACTATGAAATGAAATTATTATTTACTAATTTTCCAATAGTATAGCTTATACATAAGTATTAAAGTTTACCTACATGTTAAGCTATAATTTATACGCGTACGAAGTCAGGGGTAAAAGCTAGTGTTGAAATAAATATTCAATAATTAAGTATTATATTTCAAAAACAAACTTTATTTCATACTTTTCACAGTTTAGAATTTGAAGGAAATATACTCCCGTAAACTTTACCAATTTATGGATCACTATAATTCGTACGCACCATTTTCCTCAAATACATGATCAGGGCCGTTATTCTTTACGCGCGAATGCGCATCATCCCACCCGTCACGCCTAACGAAACTAGACCTCTACATACGCTTAGTTACTACGAATCACGGCGTCAAGATATATTTGTGGGCCGAGCGTTGAGGTGAGCTTAAAACAAGTTACAGAATAGCGGAGCTGCTATTCGATACTCAACCTGTCTCGACGTATCCACCTCACCCCTAGTATACTCGAATCTTGGCCCCGATATTAGTAACAATTACGCATAAATAGAGGCCAGACATGTACTGGTTCTCAGGCGAGAGTTAAGGGATGTGAATACCGGCCGACGGCAATACCGATACCGTTTAACTGACGTTGGCGCCGTTCTCGATAACCGAATCGATGTAGACCATAACCAAAAACAGGAATACGTAAGAATTCGAGGAATGTACAAGCTATTAATTGTATGGCGGATGTTGTGTCGCGAATTTTATATACTCCGACCAAAATAGCCTAAGTATTTGATGTTGTCAAGAAGGATAAGACCGTTTGGGTTTGGGAAGGAATGTTGGCGTCACGCGAAGGCGCCGGCGCGGAGCTCAACCGACGCGTGCGCTTAAATATCACATTGAAAGGAGTTACATGAGCTGCAGCGGACTTTTGCAATCTGGTTCCGTTTGAGCGAAAACGATGATGCGTGGGTACAAATGCAGCCAAACTTAAGTAGTTGCGTAGCGTGTGTAACGAGGGTATTGCGAAATAATACAGCTATGAAGTCCTTTATCCAATTAATAGTCCAGCCAAACGGCCTAGCATCATCTTGAGAATTGTCTTTCTGACGTGGGGGTCAAACAAAATGCCATGTTCTTATGATAGTCAAAATAAGGCAACCGATAGTAAAGGCTGAGGTGATAAAGCTTATTAAAATTGCGATGCTGCAGGCGATCTTCGATTCGAAGTACATCAAGTCATGGAAAGGTGTTGTGAAAATATTGCAAATAATTGTTTTAGAATTAATTAAGTACTTAGTTTATACATATATGGTGTCTCGAAAGATTGTAATTTCAGCTTCATAAATGTTTTAGTTCATATACCTATATAATATATAGGTACATATTCTGAAATTAGCTATAGATTCGAATATGGTAGTTAATTGGCTATTAATTAACTTTCATCCAAACTCTTGAGAATGTTACATATTACACAATAAGCGAAATATCTTATAGTTTCAAATTGCTAAATCTCTGAATAGTAGATACCTACATATATGTGTTTATCTACGTGTGATAACGCCGCACATTCACGGGCTGATTATGCCATAACGCCACACCACGGTCTGGCCGCTGCGGCCACAAGTACGCCTGTTTGTGGCCACCTTTAGCTGTGCATCTTGCCTTGCCACCTACACTTCCCAAATACTTATAGGCTGATTCATGACCAAGACCTTATAAAAATCGTTTAAATGTTATTCTTGTTTGGCGATGCAAGTTAGTTAGCTGATTAGTCATTTCTTCTTGCCCAGTTCGATTCCATGTGTTGTACTGATCGGATACAGATACAAATTATACAAGCACCCGTAGTCCAGCGTTCCATAGGTTAATAATAAGGTAGGTAGCTTCAAACCGTGCACTTTGCCCATAAAATTATGTGTAAATTTAACCTTTAATGTATCTTTCTTTCTGTTGTGAGAAAAAATTGGCGGATTTATGGTACTAAACCAAGGTTTGATAGGGGGAAAGTGGCACCATTGATACAAGGGGCACATGGATTCAATGCACTTTAACGAAACATAGTTGAAGGTTCATCTATTCACACAAAGAAGGTACCTACGCAACCAATAGGCTGCCAGAGTTTCACCGACGACCAATCAAAACCTCACGCGTGACATGCACAAATACGTTTTTAGATTTTAGGACGAAAATATCATTAAATAAAGAATAACTTATTTAATAAAATTTTAAGAAATATGAAATCAATAATATGGAGTTAGTATGTGTTAGCTATTGATTAGAAAAGCTATTTAATAATGAATGCAATGGCATTTATTTCATTATTATTGTAGATGAATTAGTCACTTGAGGAAGTTCTGAAAATATTTTTCCACTGTATTTCCTAAAGTTCTCAACAAAAGTACATGTTTGTTCAATGAAGCGTAAAAAATAACTGAGAAAAGAAGAAGTGTTCCCGTTGTATGTTTACGTGTAGAAAGGTTAACACGAGTTTTGAACATGTTTAAAAATTGCATTTCTAAACATATTCATTAACATATACTATAAAAGTGTAAGATTCTGAATCAACTTGCCCCGGCACGCATCAATTGTACACCTTGTGATACTAATTTTCTTTATGTACAAAATGCCATAACTGATTGAATGGCCAAGTTAACGAATAACTGATTCTCTAATAATGTACCTAGATAACCACTTGATGCATCTCAATTGTTTTTATAGTCGTTGTTGTTGTATTGTAGCTTATCTTATGGCCATTACAACAAAAACCGTATCGAGGTGCCCCAACTCCCCCTGAATATTTAACATCGGTTTTAAATTCAAACCGATGTTAAATATTGAAACTTTCAATCATCTAGTTTTTTTATTGATAGGTGACATATTTGATCAATTGGGAATAATTTTACTTTCTCGGGCAACGTTGAACGGTTTGATGCCAAGAAATATATCATACTTACTTTAAGTATATAAAACTTATATATTTTCCAAGATTATATATAAAAATATGTAATAGGTTTTGTTACACATGTTTTTGTTTGAATGAACGACTTTTAGTTACGCACTTTGACTTGAGTAAACAACTAATTATGCAGATTTGTAGTCTGGCGACACGTCTAAATAACTTTGTGGATTATAAATATACCTAGTTGCGTGTTGTTATTTTTTGGCAGATTTTATTCAAATTATACCTCTTAGATAGATATAATATTAAGCACGTTGTTGACACATTTTATTATACAACGGCATAGCCAACAATCGCCATTTTGACTTTTTAATGGGCAACATTGTACATCATAGGGCAATATTCTGAAAAAAAAATCGTGATGAATATAACCTCATCGACTTATGTTAATTTTCCTTAGTCGTCAGTATTTGAAAATGCCGTTGTGATCGTTCACATGGTACGGTCAAGGACTTTAATTGTTGAGCCATTTAGGTGTCAATTGATTTTGGTTTTCTATGAAGCTATGAAGTGTCCAGTATAAAGTGAGCTCTAAATTGCTCAACAATTAAAGTCCGTACTGTACAGTCACCAACAACCTACTACTATTATATTTATAATAGAAGTAGGTTGTTGGTGACTGCGCAGTACGGACTTTGGCGAAAGTTTGGATTTTAGTTACTCAATCATGCTTAAACGGCTCAACCGATTTGGATGAAATTTTGCACGAAGATATTTTATAGTCTGGGTTTAAATCCATATCCATACTAATATTATAAATGGGAAAGTGTATGTGTGTGTTTGTTTGTTTGTTTGTTTGTTTGTCCGTCTTTCACGGCAAAACGGGGCGACGAATTGACGTGATTTTTTAAATGGAGATAGTGGAGAGAGTAGTGAAAAGGGATGGAGAGTGACATAGGCTACTTTTTTCTCTTTATAACCCCCCACTTCCCTAAAATGGGGGGTGGAAATTTGTATGGAGCATTCCGCAATTTTCAAGGTAGAAAGCTAAAAATTGGTATGCGGACTATTTGTGATTAACAAAAAAATCTTGCATCATTTTTTTTTGGAAATCTGCACCCCCTTTTATATGGGGTCCAGACATGTAGAGTCGATATGTAGAGTCGATATGTAGTCGATATGTAGAGTTGATATGTAGAGTCGATATGTATAGTCGATATGTAGAGTCGATATGTAGAGTCGATAAATAGATTCGATATGAAGAGTCTATGTTCGATATGTAGAGTAGACTCTACATATCGAACATAGACTCTTCATATCGAATACACATACATCTCATCTACATAGATGTAGAGTCGATCTAAATATATAAAAAACTGAAACTAAGATGCACCTTTTTTGTAGACGGTTAAAATTACTTTTAGTACGCGGGCGAAGCCCCGGGCAAAAGCTAGTATAGCATAGTTTTTAGCCCGGGACCACGCAGACGAAGTCGTGGGCGGAAGCTAATAGTACCTAATATTAGGTCAAGAAAGGTGCATTACACTTTAACTTACGTGTATTTATCCGTACATATACCATGCCGTTGCCCGATTTGTTATATTATTTTAATAATTTTTGTTTTATTACGACGTCCGGTTAGCCTATTCGGTCGTGACGCTGCCTACGAAGCTGAAGGTCCTGGGTTCGAATTCCCGTAAGAGCAAATATTTGTGTGATGAGCATGAACATTTGTTCCTGACTCTTGGATGTTTTTTATGTATTTAAATATTTGTATCTATTACAATATATATATCGTCGTCTAGTACCCATAACACAAGCCTTATTGAGCTTACTATGGGACTAGGTCGATGTGTGTAAGATTGTCCTCTAATATTTATTTATTATTTACCTATTGACTGTTATTTTAATTATATTATTTACTTGAACTTGTTGTTAGCAAATAAATATTTATTATATATAGTGTGTGTAGGTTGGTAGAATAGCAACATTATGCAGACATACCGCATACCCTTAACACATTCTGATAGTTACAAACCTACATATATTTTTTAAATAGTACTAGAGCTGTACTTGCTCCTAAATTGTCAACGTTATTGTCCTAATTAATGAGATGGAGCATAAAGGATTGTTACATGCGCTAGGAGGTCAAAGGACCTCAGTAATCACAGGTAAGGCTCACAACTTTATTTTGCACTACGTTAATTACCGTCATATTAACGTCGAGGAAGTGCAGCGTGAACATTTAAAATGTTGTTGGGCGAATGAAAAACAGCACTTGACAAAAGCGACCTTTTTAAAAATAATTCGTTTCGCATTCGCGATTATCTCTCATTGTTGTAGGTTTCTTTGCACTGTCACCGAATCACATTAAGTCTTATACGGGAGGGTAAAGGGCGTTCGTGACGTTTATTTGCTATTTAAATACAATAGCGACTGAGTGGACCGGGACCTCTTGCACGGAAAGGTCATCTAGACCTTTCCGTGCAAGAGGTCCCGGATTCAATTCCCAGTTAATTTGAGAAATTAAAATTTAACCGTTGTGTTTTTTTTTTAGGGTATATTATGTGCTCCGATAACACTCCACTACGCAATATTTATAGAGTTAAATAGCAATAAGCATACGATCTGCCTGATGCTTAGCAGAAACCGTAGCCTATGGATGCTTGCGGCTCCATACTAGACCTCTTAAAACTAACGACAACAAGAAGGCGGTAAGACTCGTCATTCAATCGAATAAAATACAGCTACACAACAAGCATCACAAAGCTTTTGACAACTTATTTACCATTAAAACACACACAGTGTCTTCAGTTTGTTTTTATGTGTTTTGTAACGAATAAATGTTTTTTCACACCTCTCATTCAGAAAAGTAAGTTTTCGTCCCCGACGAGAGGGAGCAAAATGCCACTTTTCTGTTCAAGCTACTTTTTTAATTTATTCATTGGCATGTAGCATTTACGCAATGTGCCAATTGTTAAGAAAATAATCGATTGCAATTTCATCGTAATCGATTAAAAACGAACATATTTCAAGTTTTAACTTTAGCAACGTTATAGGTACATTTACATATTAAAACTTGAGAATTTTTCGTAATATTTGAAAAAATTGTCACAATAAACTATACGTTTTACTGAAATCAAAACTATGATGTTATTGTATATAAATTATTAATTCGTTCAATTTTCCTCATAATCGGTGTGAAAAGTTACATGTGTCACTCAGGAGCAAAATTATTTTCGTCTTGGGCGTTAACACTTGAATCCCTCACTACGCTCAGGATCCTACGTTGGAATCCCTCGCTACGCTCAGGATTCTATTATAGGATCCCTCGCTACATTCAGGATTCAATACACCACCCTCGCCGTAAATATACTATTTTGCTCCCTTGTGACACAAATAACTATTTCTTTCTTTCTTTAAAATTGTATACCACCTCTCTATAGTGTCTCGCGTGTAGACCATGAACCTTTCTACCGATAATAAAGGAACGCTTTATTGGGGTTTACCAGGTACACATACATTTCTTTTGTTCCTGATACAAACTAATGAAACGGTTTGGACACAGGAAAAGGGAATAAAAGAGGTCGTGGTTCCCAAACCTGTTACGCATTCTTGCTTTTATATATTTTTGTCGCTGGAGTCAACGGCCGTATGGTTCCATATGCAAGTATTAACTGATCTGATTATTTATGGTTTCCTATATTTTGTTATGATTTGCAACAACTTTATCTCATGTTTCTATTTTAAAACATATTCAATTAAAAAAATATCACACTAATATTATAAATGTGAAAATCCATATAGGTATATATATATATTAGGTAAGTGGCATTAGGTCTACGTAACAGATAAACAAGTTGGTGTTTCTTTTTAAGTACCAGGGTACCAGGGTAAAACCAAATATATACCTTCATTATTATACTTGCATAAATACATAATAACATAAGTACTCATATCATTAATTTCCTGGTTACATCCGATACGTTAAGGAAATTAACAAATAATTATTAACACGTATCGTTTCACAATACACAAATTCAACAATATACCAACTATTATCGAATACCGATTAATTCTTTACTAAGGTCATCTGTTATTGTGCTCTAGGGATTACTTACTAACATTGAAGTCATAGGAAGAACTATCCGTAAACAAGCATTTGAAAAGTTCTATGACCTCGACAAAGTGTTCCGTTGTGATCAGGTCATGTCAGTGTTATGTATCGTAACATTTAGAACTAACCGCCCATAACCATGGATGCAAAATGTCAAAACAGATATAATCAACTTACCTACCTACATTTTGACATATAGAAAACAATTGTAACATTGCAATATTAGGTATACAGGGTGTGGCCCGTAATAGGAGTAACCCCTTTTGTCCTTTTCTTTTCAAATATTTTTAACTCGGAGAATGCATTTTTGTTTTCAAAAGATATTTTTGTGATATTTTCAATTTTTTTTTCATTTTTTTATTTTGTTAAAATAAAAAGTTACTTATATCACTCCAGAAGAGTAAAAAAGTACACTAAAACTTAAGTTGAAGAAAAAAAAAACATTTTTTTTTTCAATTAAAACCACTTAAAAAACAATTGCTCACAAGCTTAATAATCTACCGTTTAATTTATTGCTCCTATTACGGGCCACATCCTGTATAAGCTTAAGTAATTGTATGGATGCATGTTAGCTATAAGATTATATGTGCTGTGCCCTAACAGGGTTCATGTATTGGACTCTAATGTATTGATAACACCTTTGTTAACAACATGATGCAATCAATAAATGAATGAATGAATAAGTAAGACGGTAAATTCCTTTGATATTATATTTATATACCTGACGCCCATCTTTAATTTTGCTAAAACGCAACAATCTCGTCTCGCCATCGCCATCTTTATAAATGAAAACTAGAATATTTCATTACTTTCCTTCAGATGTTTTGCTCGTTTATAGCTTTGTGTTAATTTTGTGATCTTTTCTATTTTATTTTTTATCGCGCGAATATTTTGCAATATTGTACCTATCTACACTTAGTAGGCAAGTTTCCGAACTAGCAAAACGGCTAAAATCGTTAGGTAGTATTAACTACCTAAAGTTTGTTTGATAGAAAATCGAAACTAAAAAAATATCGGCCTGGGTATATTCAGATAGTAATGTCATAAAAATGGGCCTGGGCATATTCAACTTAAATTTTGTAAGCTTAAAAATACAATATTACATTTGCGAGGGAGGTGAACTGACCACGCGGTGGTGGTCGAGGACGGCGTGAAGGTCGCATTCCAACGGGGCGACAACACGTTCAAACTTCAGACACTTGTGCTTGAAAAAAAATTTTTTTTAGGGTTGGCAGTTCGGTGCAAAAATATTGTAACTTACCTAATGACGCGCAAAAATGTCTAGAGGTCTACTCTGTTTTAATGATTATAGAGTCAATGTTAAAAATAGTGAGCATTAATAGTGTTTTTTTTTCGCAAATGATTATACAATTAACAATTTTGACCCTATATGCCCGTCTACGGCAGAGCCGAAAGGGTATGTTTTTAACAGTCTATGTTTGTGTGTGTGTTCCAATGTAGCGTTTAAAATACTGAACCGATTTTGATAAACGGGGTGTCAATCGATTCAAAATTATTCTCCGGGTAACTTTTTGCTATCATAGCGTGTGTGGTATCAAATTAAAGAGGAGAAAATTTCGAGTTCAAATATGTAAAAATATTATTCATAGTTACTTTTTCGTAGTCGGGTTATAGTTTTTAAAACTTTTTATGCTTGATATTACAAGACTTATTTATTGATGAATTGCATTAAGAACGAATTGCCCTGTCGTCATGCTCTAGACATTTGGCATAAGATGAAAAAGCGTCCATCTTCAACCATCACAAAATATGGAGTCATTTTAGATCAGCAGGTCCTACATGATCGACGCAACGCATGGTAGATCCAAATGTCACTTTTTGTATGGGAAAATGACAGTGGAGTTGTCCAAACATGCGTTTGAAAAGTTACCTGATCACCCCTCTCGTGTAAGATGCAAAGGTATATACTCGTGCTAATAACAATAAGATGTAAACTCAAAAACTAAGTACTAACCCGATTTAAAAAAAAAAATCTTTCGTCTGTAGGTATGTAGGGAGGATACACTTTCGGATGGTCATAGACAATTAGACATGTTTTTAATCCCGCTGCGGCCTGGGTTCTTTGTAATTTGCGGGCGCAGCCGCGCGGGCAGCTTGTTTTATACAAACGGTCTTACGAAGCTTGAGCTCAATTACTTGGAGCAAATTCATTTTATGCACATCGAGATTTGCTGTTTTAGCGTGTTTATTTTTCCTTCACTGTGGACGAGTGTGAAAGAAAACATATTTGATGATGTAGAAAAAAAACTTATAAGTAAGTACCTACCCACTCTTGAATTTATATACCTAAGAGGAATTGACCGTCAAATTGTACCATTGATAACTAAATTAGACCGTATCTTGTTAATTTGTTTGTAAGTCGATTTTTCTTAATGGTATCTGTTATTATGTTGTTTTTGAGATATTGTTCCAAAATGCTATTCAAATAACAGATAAAGGCCACAATAATAATTTAACGCCATTTATATTCTCATAATGGTAAAATGAAGCTTTTCAAATTTAAATAAATCGTAGTTATTGGCCCAAATATTGACATGGGAATCAACGATTTACGCCGTTATTGACAACCTGCTGTTACAGGATCCTAAATTAAAATAAAAACTGGGAAAAAATTGGAAGACTACAAAACTATGAGACTACAAGCAAAATATAATCCTTAAGTACCTACCTATAATCAAAACATTCTAATGCCCGTGTATCTCTGTCTGACTGTCTATTACCTTTTCACACTTAATCCGCTGAACCTATTGGGATGAAATTAGGTATGGAGATAGTTTGAGACCCAGGAAAGGGCATATGATACCTAGTTATTATCCCGGAAGTCATCTCTTAATTAAGAGAAAGCAAAGGTGGGAGAAATTTGTAATTACGGCACGATATAAAAGAGTTCCACGCGGATGAAGTCGCGAGTAAAAGTTTGTTTTATATACGGGGTGAGCCCTGTAACAGGAGCAAAAACGAGTAGTTATCGAGTAGTGATCTATATATACAAAACTCTTGTGTTACTGGTCTATTGACAGAGAGCGCACAGCCTAAACCGCTAAAGATATAGGCATGAAATTTAGAACATATATTCTTTACAGTACGTGGATTTTTCGAAATTCAACCCTCAAGGAGGTGAAATAGGGGTTGAACCACTGTACGGAAATCATTCATTTGGAAAGTTATAGACTTGAATCTTTGTATGAAGGTTCCTTACTAAAGATCAAAACAAATGGATTAGCGTTATTTTAAAAATTCATTCCCTAAGGGAGTTAAAAAAAGAGTTGGAAGTTTGTATGGGAAACATGTCGTTTTTAAAAGTTAGACGTTTAAAACTTCGGTCACAAGCTCCTAATGTACAGACAAAAATATTGATAAGGGCATTTTTTCTAATTCACCCCTTGAAGGGGTTAAGAGGGGGGTTGAAAGTTCACATAAGTAAAGTGTGATTTTTAATGATAAAGTGTGTCTAGAAACATGAGAGGATAGCAGGTTTCTTTTATAATATGTAGATCTATCCAGAAATATTTTTTTAAACTTGCCCCCTGAAGGGGTGAAATAGGAGTTGTACCGAGAAGACATTCATTTAAAGACTTAGAAATTTGAAAGTTGGTATATGACGACGAAGGGTTATTCATAGGCGAATTAAGTAGTAGTAGGCCATTGCCGGCGTAACAATTCAACAATTAAATTGCAAAAATTACACTTACGAGTACTACGCGGGCGAAGCCGCGGGGAAAAGCTAGTATTAGATAGATAGATAAAAACTTTATTCGTACCCACAACATACATGAAATAAAAATGAACAGGAGAACATGCAACTTAAGAACTACCATACTAATGACAGCAAATGAAAACTACTAACAGGTACGTAGGTACAACATGTGAGCCATGCGTCGTGGCAAAGATTGGGTGCCTGACTCAGCATAATTATGCGACAGGAGCCACATCGCTGATATTCTGCCAGGACCCTCCCTACAAGATAAAAAAGTCATTAATTCACAACCGGTGCAATACTATGTGTGCGCGTGTGCGTGCGTGTGCGTGTGTTTAATAATATATGTGAATGGGTGTGTGTTTATTAAATTAAAAAGCAATTATAATTAAAGAGTATCAGAATTACATTGTATCTTTCTAGTACCAGGAATACACTTTATGTTCGGAAAACCAAGCCACCGTATTATTTTACGACAAAGTGAAAGGCAATCAAACTTAACGAAATGTTTTCTTTAACCGTATTCCTTGATTCATGTGGCGTGGCGCCCATGCAATTTATAGTGGATATAAACAAATTCACACTCCAACCACTAACAATACGTGACGGCATCCTGTGAATCTTTAACATACCGAAAAAAGTACTTAACCTTATTTATTTGGTTGATAAAGTTGGCTTTCTTTTTTTTGATGATTCGATTCCATCATTGTACCTAATCGATATTAACGTGCCTTCAAAGTTTGTAGAAATTTCAAAAGATTAGTAAAACATGAACCGTTGTCTGACATTTCCCATTCCTGCAAATTTTTGGTTCTAAATATTTGAATGTATCAATTTGAACCCGGTCCTGTAGGTACAGCTGTAATAGGCTTGTGTGCTAAGATTTTTTTTATGATGCCATTCGAACCAGTTTTTGGAGAGGAACAAATGGTCGTATGGAAGCTACTACAATTAAAGAACATAATACCCAAACATTTGAGACAAAGATTGACCTTGCTGGCGTCAGCCGAAACACTACATACAAATTTTATTGATTTGTACTAATCGTTGTATGGAAAATCAAGTAAATTGCTGTTTCAGTCGCGAAATAATGCATTTAGGCCCATAGCTGTCATACAATTCTGCTTCTATAAAAGCGTAAGGATTCAAATGGTATCTTTAAATTATGTTGGAAAATTTAAAAAAAAACATATTTTTCTAAACTTTCAAGGTTCATATCTTTTTATGATTTTAATTATATTATTTAATTTACACTTAATTACAATAATTTGATGGTTTTTTTATCCATTTAGCAACACTACGTTATCAATTTTAACATGAGGAAACTACTCTATTACTAATATCGTTAGGTACCTCGTCAATTTAAAATCATCCTCCAAGCGTTTTTCGCAGGCGTAGCATGGTTGCCATTTTATCACTTATCGTAGTTTTTAAGACATCCGGTCACTCTTTTATCCACAGCGATAACGCCTTGGCCACGACTTTGGTCTTAAGCGACCTTCGGCAGCGGTTTTTCTCATTCATTGCGCGTGATCCCAACTAACCACAGTGCGTTGCGCGTCTCGACCGCGCAATGAACAGATAAAACGCTACCGCAGGTCGCCTAAGACCAAAGTTGTGGCCAAGGCGTAAGTGATAAAATGGTAACCATGCTACGCCCGCTGGTTGTATCCTAAATGAGCTCGGGGTCTGCTTAGTTACCTAATTCCAAGATTACGTAGGCACTAATTTACAAAAGCGACTGCCATCTACCTTCCAACTTAAAGGAAGAACAAGTCCTTGTCAATTGATTTTAACAAAAATTAGAGGTGGTATATACAAAAGACGTCATATGACTACGAGCTTGTCGAATAGAAGCTTGAGCGTCAGAAACACGTGACGGTGCTTCCGGCGACAGATGCTGCGACGGAATCAAATAATTATACCTACCCACTCTGAAAATTTTCGTAATATCATTACGTAGGTAATTGAAGCTATGGCGCGAAACGTGTTTGCAATATTTATTAAAAGTGAATACAAGATTATAAATATTATAATATTATATTATTGAAGCTATTATATACAGCATGTGACATCCATTAGAACATAAAGAAGAAGAACATTAAGTGCTGTAAACCGTTTTAGCGATAAAATATAACAATTACCTTTTCGAATGGAGAGTTATTAATTTTTTTAATTTTCTTGACCTGCAATGTACTGCTTATTTGACGTTTCAGAGAGGCAGAGCTAGTTTCAAATGTTACTGTCAGTTGTTAGCTTTGTTACCGATACATTGCGTGCCGAATTAATTTGTATGAAAAAAGAAAGTTTTTGTAACTAAAGATACCAATTTACGTTAATTAGGGCTTATACTTTCAGTCCTTAAAATAAGTGTTCTTATGGAAGTCACACACAAATAATTTCACAATCACAAAATGTATTTTACACATTTTTTTGGTAAACTTGCCTCTAATTGGTAAAGATTTGAGATACAAATATTATATTCATGTAAAATTAATTTATACATATAAATAAATATAGCTAAAAAGGATCAATTTTGCAGCTTTTATCTAGTCTAGTGGCATTGTTAGCACGATAATGCTCTATAACTATAATTACTGGACGACGATGCACAAACAAACATATTTTATTATAAATCACAAAAACGAACACACTACAGGAGATAAAGCTAAAAGTAGAAGATAACAACCGGCATTTTTATCGCTACTGAGAAATATATTTTAGACAACCTTTTGGTAACGGTATTTAGTTATGTATGTACTTATTTATATTTGATAAATACATAGAAAACATTCAAGATTCAGGAACATCACACAAATAGGTACCTATATATTGGGATTCGACCCCAAGCATTTGCAACTAGTTTCGCAGACACTACCGACTGGCTAAAGAGGTTGTCAGAGACGGTACACTTTTTTTATATATAAATAATTTGGGCATAACTCTGAAACGTTCATATTAACTAAGAATATCTGGTGATAAATACAAGATTCGCGTTTTAAGCCACTACTTATTCCAATTTTAACATTGAAAAGCATGCCTTTTTACCCGACTGCCAAAGGAGAGGAGGGTTATGTTTTTCGAGCGTATGTATGTATGTCTTATTCTTTGGCACGCCCTGTAGCCTAAACCGTTTGACGGATTTCGACATATGAGGTGTTGTTGGATTCCTCTTAATCGTGGGAGACATAGGCTATAATATTTGCAAAAAAGCAGTTGGGTTTTTCGAAAATCTTTTATTTCACTTGTTTAAATAACTATTTACATTATAAGCTACCCAGACGATATGACGCTGCTGAGTCCGTCCATTGGGGCTCTTAGGCAGTTAGTAGCCAAATGTAAGAAGTATGCTGCAACGTACAACACCACCAAGAGTGAAGTTATGGTATTTAAAGGAGGTAAAATTAAACCGTACTTCATCCCTCCAGTGTCTCTTGGCGGGGTTGTACTTAAAGTTGTGAGCAGCTGTAAATACCTGGGCCATATTATAAATCTGTCTGATGACAGTGACATTGAGAGAGAGCGTAGGGCGTTGTCAGTGACGAGTAATATGCTGGCATGCTAGTTCGCTAGATGGGTCGTTCTTCTTTTTCACCGACAATGAACCGAGGTTTTCCTTCTTTTTTGGTTTTTGAACTATCCAAAATTGTGATTATGAAGTGTGATTTAATAAAAAATGCATTGGTTTCTTCATTAACACTAATTAAAGTTTCCTTTCCGGCCAATATACATATTTGTTTACGGTTGGTTTTAAAAAAAAATATGTGACAAAGTGGACTCTTTCAGTGGGGACTACATTTTGGTTTAGCATTCTGTCACGGACTTCTACGATAAAAATACGTTTAAAAAAAATGCTAGTTAGAGAAACTAAAATATTAAATTAATACTAATTAATAAAATAATATGGACGTTCATTTTCGAACATTATAAAACCGTAAAATCATTACTCAAATGATATGCCGTAGTAAGACGAAGGACAGGCTATTGTCGGTCGAAAAGAAGAACGACCCAGATGTTCTGTGGTAGTAAAAATCTATATTCAAAGCGAATTGTCAGTCTTTTTACTCTAGCGGCCTGTGGGCTCGGTATATGAAACGAGCTTACAACGCCCTACACATACAATACAACAACGCTTTTAGAATGCTGTTGAGTTGGGACTCCCAAAATGGTGCAGTGCGTCGGAAATGTTCGCCGAGACGCACACGAACGGTTTCCACGCGATAATGCGTAAAAAAATCACGTCGCTAATGGGTCGCATCAGGGGAAATCAGAACGGCGTTCTAAACGTGATTGCTGGAAGATTTAACTGTCTGATTATGTGGCACTGGGTTCAGTTGGTCAGGACTACTTTGACGTACGTCAAGTAATCTTGACAGTCAATGGACACCAATTTTATAATTACTAACATAGCTTGCAAGTTCTTTCTTAATGGGTCTGCAATAAATCATTTGAATTTGAATTATCCGTGGTATATACCTACCACTCACTCATTATTAGGCACTGTATAGAACAATAATTATATTAATTATAGGAATCCACAAATTATTAAATTCCTGCAAAACGACGAAGCGATCTCAAATATTATTTAATAAATATGTAAAGTAACCTTACATTCCAATTCTAGGTAATAATAATCAAATCCGTATCCTCCTCCAATGCCAATAAAAATATCAACAGCCTCTCCGCTACCAAGTTCCCAGGCCCAAATCACTTTAAACCCCAACGATTTAAAACGTTTCTGATTTGTATGAGCCAATGCTAAATGGCTTTATGTTAGTATTTTAATGCGATTATTTAAGGTTTTATTGCTTTTTACCGATATTCCTTCGTGTACTGTTCGAGGCAGACTGACTCAGACACTTTACGAGTCACCCATTAAGGTATTTAGGTTTTTGATGCTAAGATTTTTCTTTAAAATTTTACAGTGAAACGTGGGTGTGCTATAAAAAAATAAGATGATAATATTGTGACTAAGGACCGCAGTGCTGACTTGAAGTGTTTCTGTAAGAGCCAACCTACTTGTAAAGGTTTCGCTCGATATTCTTTTGTCCCGGCAATTGTTTATTCATAATGACGCTGCTATTTTTTGCGACTAAGCCATATGGAATATGGAATGGCCTCAGTTTTCCTTGGGGTGATGTGGATATATAATTTGTATGCCACCGTACACCTTTAAACGAAAAACTAGCGCAGATACCTGTGACTGTATTGTAACACGTATCACAGAGTTCCTATCTATTGCGGATTGGAAAAAGTGCATAAATATATCTTTACGGAAATCATTACGAACAAATCTAGATATAATGTTTTTTTTTACACCAGATAATTAAAAAGTTTCTGATTTCGTAGCATATAATAACATTAACTATCTGAACCTAAAGTGTTTGAAAATCCCTAATAAAATCTATTTATTATTAACACTATTGTTTATAACATCTTATAAACGATAGTATATTCGATATGCACAGCATATTTTGATTTTGTCAAATGTATCTGGGTATAGAAAATATATCCCACTTTGAGCCCTTTTTAACAAACTTTAGTATTTTTTTTTATTACTGACTTTTGTTCTTAAATAAATAATTCAATAGGTCGATATCCTGACGTTCTAAATTATTTAATGATTATATTTTAATGAATGTATGACTATTGAATTGTGTAAATATATATGCATGCAAATATGGAATAAAATACTATTTATTTAATATTTAAATTATGAAAAATAAAAATGTTTTCATAATCACAATTCAATGATAAAAGCAAAAGTTGGTGAGTTCAAGATACTTATCCGGGAGTTAAGGAAGCTTGACTCTTCATACAAAAGTAGTTTATTTCTCATTTTAAAACGGCATGCTGGAATAACATGAAACTTTCTATACCATATCTAGGCCGGAAACTTGTTATCGTAGCTAGAAACTATAATTTTAAAAAAGACGGAAGAAGTTTTTCATCTACTCTCTATTTTTTTTCTACGTTTGTATGGGGAGCCGACTTGTGCAGAGATTCCTGGGGGTCTTTAATGATAAAAGGATGGATATTATTTTAAACAACTCGACACTTTACTAATGGAGGAACCTGCAACATTTGGTAAGAGAGTAGGTATCTCTTAAATCAGATTGAAGTTAAATGTAACTAAGCCTAGTTTTCCCTCTCAGGAGCAGTCGCTTCCGCCAAAACTAGTGCTTACTGGAATTCTTGACAAGCAAACACCCGTGGTTCCGTAGCATTAACTTAGGATGTTACAGGGATAATTTTACGATAAGTAAAGGAGGCTTATTAGTTATATTAGTGTATATGTATACACGGTGCTGCAAAAGGATTCGTAATTTTACAGCGTGTTCCTGAGGCCCTAGGGAGTAAAGTAAATCATGTAAAGTAAGTTGAGTTCGGCTCACTTCTTTTTGTGTCATACATTACTGGACTATTTGTAACGCTTTGAATTTATACTTAAATATGAGCAAGGAAACAATAATATGATGAATAATAGCGTACCTTCATGCTGTTGTTTCAAGAATTTAGATAGTCGTGGTTTAGCCAGACGTTGATCTGAATTCTCAGAGTCGTCCTACCAAAGGTCATGACTTCTGTTAGTTCGGTTGACATTCATATTGGCTGATTCACTCCATTCGGCAGACTGGGCAATGATAACACGGGTAAATAGTTCCTGGTAAATCGTAGTTTGTAAATCCGAGAAGGAAATAACAAAAATAATATGACTTGTATCATATTTCAATTAATTTAACGAATATTGAAGTTATTAAAACTAACAATGGTAAATTGTAAAATATTTTTGTCCTGTGTACCTATTGTAATGGACTTTCCTCGGTGTTCTTTGCAATAAGTTTGCCGATGGAACTACGAGGGCAGGTACTAACCTACAAGATAAACTAAAGGAGACTGAATAGGAACTATGTCGCTAGTTAAATACCACCCTAATTCAAATCTCCAATGTATAAGTATTACAAATAAGCTGTATGTAATAGTAAAAGTTCGTAGAAGAAACATAACGCCCCAAGCAAAGATGTCTTCACTGGACCGCACAATTCCAATAGCGCGCGATGCCATTTTTATCTTCCGGTCCTACTCACAATTTTATTTCCAGATGGGATAGATCTTTATCCCGCCTTTGCTATTGCGCGTTGAATGCTAAACGTGAAGATAGAGGGCCGAGAGATTTATTAGGCAGATAATCTTAAACCAGTGTATTTGTGAAAACGTACTTGTAATGTATTTACGCACTTTATTGTGCGCAAGAATATGTGAAACAAAGTACATTTTTAAATGTATAAGATTAATACAAAGGCGAACTTATTCCCACAAAAGATCTCTCTTTGCTAGACCCTAACCTGCGTAAACCACTACTTTGTGATTGACTGGCAGAAATGCATATCCTGGTCTGCTTCTTCCTACATTATGGGCCCCGCGGCGTTATACTATGTAAATATATACCAAAGGGAAACTAGTATGTAGTACAAGCTCAATGTGCAGGGTGTTACTATCATACATACACGTGCTTTTGCGTCCATTCAAGAACAGATATTGTGATTCTATCTTGTTGGAATTTAAGACTTACTCTAGGTACAATACAACACTATTCTTAGAACACATGTAAAAGTAACTACGCGTACGAATGAGGTATCCATAATTAAGTAGCGAGTATTCCTTTACATCCTGCAAACGGAATCGCCCTCGGCCTTACCTATATTTTAACACGCGGAGGTCAACTTGATTTCAATGTGTTTCGCGCGCTCTATGCCTGGCGCCCGAGCTAAAGTCGTGTAAGTCAAAACGTGTGCGTAACATTTTTATGCGAGGTTATGACACGAATTGATCTCCTATATGTTTTATTAATGTACTCTCCAATTGGTCTCATTACCGGGCAAGGGTGGATTTTCATTAACACAATGAGGAGCATCATTTGACCCAATGGTTTAACTTTATTAATTTGTGATACTTTCTGTGAGATAAAATATTATGAAGCTTTACTCTGCTTAATCGTACTAGCTAACCCTTTAGATTGAAAGGCCGCCTAACGGTAGTTTTTGGGATTAGGTAGCCGGCGGATCCTGGTTCCTTCAGGATGCTATCAGGATTACGCTTGGATGAGGGTTTGGTCCTCAAACATTATTCATGAAACACAAAGCACAAATCCTGGTATAGCAATGTTGAATTCTTTGTTGTCTCGCTCAAAGTCTCAAAAGGGTGTTCATAAATTAATATACCTATTAGCCGGCTGAAGAGAATCAAAGCATGACTAATTATACTTCGAGAAATTCATACATTTTAAGTAGGGAACTACCAATTACGCAAACAAACATTCCATACTCAATAAGTTAATCTTATTTACTGAGCCCGACATCGGCGCCGGCGCCGAGAGATCGCAGCTTCTGCGTCACCAGGCTTTAACGGAAACGATAGTGATTCAACTATTTCGACTAATTTCATAAAAAATAAATATTAGGCATGTATATTCCTTGAAAAACGTCAATATTTGTATCAGCTGTAACCAAAAGGCGTCAACAAATAAAAAATAACTAAATTCTTTGAATAATAAAACCATTTTGGGCGGCAGGAAAGATTTTTGTTGACAAATTATACATTTATGCGCTAGAATGTTGATGATGTGATATTGATTCAGGATCCTGATCCTCAGCATGCTGACGATAAACATTAAAAACAATGCTAATGTTCGTAGAAGTACGATTAATACAGGGCTTTTACATTGGTGGAAAGCCATGAATAAAAACTCATGCACTATTATTTGTATTTATTTTCCTAACATCAAGAATATTCTACTACCATGATTTTCGTGTCCTAAAGTGTAATATTCTGCAACTTTGATATTTTTGAAACAAAGACCGAGACGTTTTTACCACCGAGTAAGATTTCAACCCTTATTTGCTTGCCGCACTAGGATGGAGAGAATACGTATGAATTCACTCTTTCCGTTCTCTACGGCGGCGGGGCATGTTTTCTTCTTACTTACAGGTCCATTTTTACATGTCAAAATTTTTATTTGCATACATAGTCTTCTAAACTATTTTTAAAATAAATATTAAGATTTGCGAATAATATGACGACAGGTTAGCCTAGTGGGTATTGACGCTGCCTACGAAGCTGAAGGTCCTGGGTTCTAATCCCGGTAAGGGCAAATATTTGCGTGATGAACATGAACATTTGTTTCTGAGTCTTGGATGTTTTTATGTATATATCTATGTTTATATCTATTATATATATCGTCTAGTATACTGTGTCTTCTGGATTTAGTGTTCACGATTTGAAATATGACTGGAGTGTTGTTGTTCTACTCTCTGGTGCGCTCTCATGTGGCTTGCATACCCTAACTTTTTTGCAAAGGTACGAGCGCAATTAGGGCAGGTTAATACCCCGCCCATGAAGTTGTAGTGGATGGTTGCTGGTAGGCGAGCCTTGAGCTCGTCTCGCTTTTTATCGAGCTCGTTACGACGCTCAATCTCGAAGGCATTAGCACGTTGATAGAGTAGACTTCGCCATTCGGGCCGCCGTGTTGCCTTCTCTTCCCACTCAGAGGGCTCTAACTTGCATTTCTTCATGTGTCTTTTCAGAACATAAGCCGATATGGGCTTACTATAGGCCTAGTTCGATTTGTGTAAGAAATATTTATTTATGTTATTATTTATTTATTTCTTTGCTATAATGATGTAACCGAGTTACCTTTATAGATCCAACAGTATAATAATATTCTTAAAGTAATATGTTTCTATATAAATTGTAGGGTATAAGGGTTTTAACAATAGCAAATGTTCAATAAATCTAAAAATTGATTTTGCTTTTACTAATTTGAGCACAGTACGAGTATCTAACAACATAAATATATTGATTGTGAAGATATGTGTCCAATGATTTTTTACCATTGCGGCATCAATACCTGTGGCCAGTGCCAAAGAAAGTGTAAGTTTCATGCTTCGTCATTCTTTAAAAAGTGGTAAAAACATGTTTATGTCGTGTTTAACGTAAAATCCAATCATTAGCAGCTTAAACAACCACTCGCGTATGCTAAACACTAATTTATCAAGTGTATCTTTAGAAGGTCGCGATGAGGAGAATACAGTGAGAGTTGATTTTAATATGCTAATATTTTACACGGTTTGAAATCAGAGCAATTAGAGAAACATAATTGACCTTCTGCGTTTGACTTTGAAAATTTGGTAAACAGTAGTTTTTTGTAAACTGGTTTGAAAATTACTTTCAGTGAAGTTTAGAAAGTGTTTGGTTACATTGATCTTATGAACGTCTTTTTAATGGCTTACTTATTCAAAGATTACTTACATAAAATCTTAATTGTGTTGAGATACAATTAAATATGGCACTTTAATGATATTGCATTGGGCCGTCCAGATAAGGTAGCGTCACCTGATACCTCTACGCCAAAAAAATCTTTTCATCCCAAAGTGAATCACGCATTTGTTGCCCTTACAAACAATTAAGTCACGGAAACGGGCAATATCAACCCTAATATTGAAAACTCGCAAACAATACAGCTTTTAACACAATTATAATTCGCGCGCTCCCGCGATTTGTTAGAAAATTTCTTTTATAGCCTTTCGGAAAGCAATTTTCGTAACACGGATACCGCAATAAAGTGACTGGGATCAACAATGGTGTGCGATGGTACAAAATATGTAAGTAGTGAATGTAGGTATGTGAGCTTACATGCCGGTGACGTAGTCGCCGCGCGCGTGTGTTGGTGCTCCTGCAGAGATGAGTTGATGTTGCAAATGTATAAAAAGAGAAGCGTCGATTTCGAAATCAACACAACGATTTGAAATTCTCTAAGGAGTGTACACACGGAGCGGGCTGTGAACAAGTTTCCGCATCGTGCACAAGAGTACGGCAGTGAATAAGTGATCTTTGAAAGAACTGTAACGTGTCGTGTTATTTTACGGGGATTCCTGGCGTTTGAAGGATGCTCCGTTTAGTGGTAAATTGGATTATTTTCTTTTAATTTAAAAAATGTATACAAATGCATACATTTTACTCATTTTAAGACATTTTTTATTTAAATGATTAAAATATATATATATATATATATTAACTTACAACGACAAAAGTAGTTGAATTTCAGGAACTAGAGACATTGTCAAATAAATAAATTATTTTTCCAGTTTGTGGTTGCAGTCAGCGCAGCGGCTGTAGGGTCCCCGGTCAGCAGCGGTAAATGGGTCCCTGAGAAGTACGGCGCAGCCGGCAGGTAAATGTCAACTGTAATCAAATTGTTTGAATATTCATACAACATTTAACTAAGTAGACTAGATGCTAAATATGTTAGGCTGTTGCCTACATATTTGGGAGATTCATTAATTTTCTTTGCCTGCTGAGATTGAGCGTGTTAATAAAAAGTTGGAGTCGAGACTTTTGGTTTAAATAACTGTTGAATGTTATAATTAATTATCTTTTTACAAATTCAAAAACATACTTTTACAATGCGACAAATAACAGAATGCAACTTGTAAAAATTACTTAACCTACTCGGTTGCAAATGCAACTACGTGTGGAATTGTACCTATTATTTAAAACTTTTCTAATAAAGCTAATCCGGTTACAATAAAAAATTAAAAGTCAGAATAATTATTTTTAACTAATTATTCGACTTTTAATATTTTACCATACCACGTGCTTATTCCATATTTCCACTTCACATAGATTATCTGTGGTCTTCATCAGTTGCACTTCACCGGATTTAGTGCTTTCCCGTAGCAATTTCATGAGCTACTGCAGAAAATACTGTAATTACTATAAGCATGCATATAATCTCGGAGGAGTTCCATCGGTACCTCTCGAATCCATCATCAGGTCTTATCCCATTAACAATTTATAGGGTACACTTTGCAGGCATAGGCTTTCAAACGAAAATATCCGATAAATCGGGATGTACTTTCCTAAAAAAATTAGACGAAACGAGTACCTCCTCCTACTTCTGTTTCCTTTTAAGTTTATTAGAAATGACTTTTGCATATAAGTAAGACACTTAAACACCGGGAGTTAATTCTAAACGTACGGTCAAGAAAGCTCTCTCTTAAGCAACCATCTTGCATGCATCTTCGTCATATTGATTATTAGGTAGGTACCAGACCCCTGAAAATCGTCACAGTAATTTCCTGGTTATAAAAAGGATATTATTATTCAACCACAGGTACAACCGACCGAAGGACGAAGGCAAATACGTGCACATACCCAACCCCTACATACACATCGACAACCCATACGACGGCGGCTTCGGGCCATATGCGCACCAATATGAACCGTACGAAGGCGCAGAATCCGTTGATCAGTACCGACTAGTGCTTCAACCTGGGGACGACAATCCCTACTTCAAGGAAGGCTACTACAAGAATAATGGAATTAAGATCATCAGGCAGAAGCATAATTACGAAGAGGACAAATACGACTTTGAGTAAGTATTGAGCAGTGTTATACTAATAGGTTATCTGATACCTACATAGACAAATAGACAGACAGACGAAATATAATTTTATTGGGGAATACTGAACAGCTTACTGGTTAGTGAGCTGTTGTCGCTTAGGTAGGTACCAACAGGTGAAACTAGGGTTAATCATTATATTAAAAATAACTTTATATTAAGGGTGTTAAAATATTGAAATGTAACGCAAACATCAATTCGCAAACATATGTACAGTTAAAATAGACCTACAAACTGAATAGTATGCGAGTAGGTTAAATATAAATAATTTAAACTAGTTTCATAAATCGCTAAAATACAATGATAACATGTAAGAACATAAGAACCATTTCAAGTACCTACACCATCGAAAAATCTATCAAACAAAAAAACACCATCGAGAAATCTATCAAACATAAAATCTTTCAACGATATTAGATAGATAAAGGCTAATCGGGCAAGGCACATTCTCTTGCAGGATTCGCTATTTTTTCGGGTTGATAAATACATGTTCACAATAATTAAAAATTAATAGTGAGGATAAAATAATCTATGACTATAAAAGATAGACCCGCCAAGCTAAAATCTGTAAGCGGCTTCCGGGCTTGGCGGGCGCGATCGGTATGCCGTATTTTTACAAGCTTTATATTAACTTGACGTGTTTGTACATAATTATGTACAATGTAAGTTGTCCGTCAAAATTTGCCACTCAATTTTGACGCAGATATATTTAACCGATTGATCTGAATTTTTGGGTAAAGGTATAGTTTGGATGACAATTCAATATTATAATACCATCGAGCTGATCTGATGATGGAGATACAAGGTGGCCATGGGAATTCAGTATTTAACCGACGTAACCCCGTTGAGTTTGGGCTCGTTAGAATTGTCAATGAGTAGTTGATGATGGTATACAAAAAAGTAGAGTCGGTAATAAAAGATCGTACCAAAAATATTTTCTGACAGAAACTTATTTAACGTGAGCTTAACGAGCAGCGTGAGCGTGATTTTACTCAGATTTCGTCACATCGGCATACTGTCAGTATTACTTTTGCACAGTAGTATTATCATGCGCAGAAGCGAGGCGGTGCGCTTGCAGTATCTACTGCAATCGTACCGCTCGGCTTCCGCGCATCCCGCGTCAGCCAGGAAGCGATAATTTACTGCACATGTAGGCGCGCAGTAAATTATCGGTGCTGAGTGGACTGACAGCCGACAGTTTACTGATATCGTACCTCCTCCGCACTGACAAATCAGGCAGTTGCCTTAATCTTCAGTATGAGTCATTCTTAAGATTGTGTGACGTCATTATTGGCGTTATTCGGTACAGTTTTCTAAAAGAAAACGGAACATATGATATAGGTACTAACAACGTGTAATTCTTGTAACTTTATTGTAAACAATGTACAGCCTTGGCCAAAAGTATTGAGCACCCCACGTTTCCTTTTTAACTTATGGATAAAGTATTATTTTTCAATTTCATAAATACACGAAGACGTAATATATAGTAAGTGTTTGAACATATGCAAGTCATTAATATATACCATTTTAAAATTGCTATTTGCGTGTGAAAACTGAAGCTAGAAAAAATCGGGTTTTACAACAAAGGTTTAATTGTATTTTTTTTTTCACGGAATTTCCCTTAACGTCTATAAATATGACGATTTTTTCCGATAGATACACAACTTTCTATTATAAAACATATAAATAGACCTTTTAAAGTTTGACTTTTGTATGAAAAACGCATGGGTGCTCAATACTTTTGACCAAGGGTACTTACTCGGTATTGTTTTTTTTGTGGCACTAAATTATTTTTTCTTTGTATAAAGAAAGTTATATTGAACGATCAGGTTTACCAAATACTAATTTATAAATAATTTTACTTTTAAATTGGGCATGTGACATGAAAGATTTATTTTACCGACTGAACGAACTTGGCCTTACTCACTGAATGTCAAGCTTATCATTGTCATTTGCATAGAAAAACAGCTCCGTGATATATCGTACCGATAAAAGAATTAATCAACTAGTTTTACAAAATTAGCTTTTAGAATATTCAATTAATTCGCCGGACATGAATGACTGATTACTTAGTTCAACTTAAGACTCCGATTAAAGTTGAGAATCGCAAATGAACTGACACTAGACAGTCTTGACATTTGTAGGTAGGTACATTGAAATTGCGACGAGTCTGAATACATATGTTTAGTGAATTTATCCTATATGCTATTAATATTATAAATGGGAAAGTTTGGCTGTTTGGATGTTTAGATATTTGTTACTCTATCACGCTTAAACGGCCCAACCGATTTAGATGAAATTTTGCACGAAGATAGTTTATAGCCTGGATTAAAATATATAGGTAGAATAACTTTTATCCCGGGCCCACGCACAAGAAGGCTAGTATATATATTCATAAACTAGCCTTGACCGGATACACAAATTAGCTATCAATGTATTGTGCAAAATAATACAATCACAAAAACCTGTTTGTACCACGTTTGAAATTCAATAGTTATATATATTTACAAACAATATAAACAAGTAAGCATTTGGGAGTTGCGCCTACGATACACTATGAATCACTGGCAAAAAAAAACTAACAATGAAAATTTACAGAGTTTAATGAAGATCATTGTATATGTTATAAACTTCACATTCATTTATAAAAATGTGATTTAACACCATAGCCAACTAGATATAGGTACTTACTATAAGCAGAACATTTCATTATACTATCTAATAAAGCGTCCTCGACGATTTTTTTTGAGTGGACTTATTAATGCACAAACGGCGAAGGTGAAGTCTTCGTTTAACATCGTAAATTTACCACAAACGTCGGCAGTAATCATAATCCGACGGACGAAATGACGATTAATCACATGTGCAACTACTAAAAGGACTTTACTTAAATTTATTTAAAAAAGTTACAGTAAATTCACATTTAACAAGAATAGCTTAATAAAAATACCCTTGAGTCCAATCCTCATTGAAATGATGATTTATCGCTTCCGATGTTGCTTGGGAATTGAGAGCGAATTTTAACTTTTTTCTTTTGTTTACAGTTTTGAGACCGAGAACAAGATTCGCGCTGAAGAAAAAGCTGTGCTGAGGAACCCAAACGCGATCGACGAAGGTATAGCCTCGGAAGGCTTCTACGAGTACATTGGGCCCGATGGCTACATGTACCGCGTCGACTACACCGCCGACGAGAAAGGCTTCAGGCCCAAGCTGAAGAGGCTAGAAACCCCCTATTCCGGCAAATGGGTGCGAGAAAAAATCAACTAGAAAATCAATTTATGTATACCAAAAACTAAAGTAACAAATCACTCATAAATCAGTATTTTAAATAAGTAGGCAACGGTTTATTTCTATAGTGCACGCCTGCGATTTATTTAACCATCTACCTTTTCATACGAGTCACGATCAGTTCATGAACTTGACATTTAGACTCGGTTTTGCCCGACATTATTGAATCTTTTGAGATCTACCGCAGCGTTATTTTGATATCAATCATGTTCTTTCGTACCGAGTTAAGTACTAAACTTTAGTTACAGTACAAAAGCTTCTTCTTAGCTCGGCATTTCCTTGTATCTTCTTAGAATATTTTATTTATGTTTAGATATAGATGTCTAGAATGTTATAATTGTGATAATAAATTATAATAAATAAAAATTGTGTTTAATATTTCGATCTACAATCACTTTAATTCTCTGCATTTCTAAAGCATGTTAATCAACTTGATCCTCTTAGCACTATTCCGGTAGCATACGAATTCATGCTCGAGGTCTGCTTGCTACCTAATCGCAACAATTGACATAGCCACTTCTTTTTCGGAAAGACAGCCATCTGAACTTCCAATCCTGAGAGGAAACTAGACTTAATTTGGTGTTACGTTTTTGGTCAAGTTTTGTTATTACGTGACTGCAAATTAATTATAGTGTAAGAGTTCCATTAGTTCTTTCCGAGGATTATTTTAGCCATTCGTAGATTGGAATTTGGGCGGAATAAAAGGTTCAAAAGATCTTTCACGCATCTTTAGTAATCTTTTCTACCCTACTCAATTTTTTAAACAATGACTAACATATTAGGCGCAAGCAAGTGCAAATTCCGTAACATGTACCTACACAAGCTTTTTGTTTTTTTTTCTAAACAAAATACTATTTACTAAGTGATATCTAATTAAAAAATTGTAATTACTAACTGAACTAGTATTAAAAACAGAATTAATGTGATTTTTATTACCATTTAAGTACATAATATAGTTAGTGCTGCAGTTTGTCAAATTGGGGACATTCCTCGAAGCGTCGACCCGGCACCTCCAGCAGAAACCCGGCGCTTAAGGGCAATATTTGATCTGATAACGCGATAAAAAAATACCAAGCGGCCTCGAATATCAATAAAAATATTTCGAGCGAGCGTCGCCAAAAATAAACGAGAGTCCGCGGGTATAGAGCGGAAGGATCGTAAAGTCATGCGTGTTAAGGCACTGCCGAAGGAATTTGTCGAAATTGTTTTGGCTCAAGCCTGTGGAGGCTTTTATGGAGGCGCGGGGACGATGACCGAGAGCGGTGCCAAGTGGCCGGCGCCGCTCTGCCCGCCTCAGACGCAGTGCGATCGCAGCTGCCCACGAATTCACAAGGCTTACCGACACCTCATCCCAGGAGAACCACTGGAAGCCTGACCTCTGATTACTCCCAGTTGTTGCAAATCTCAGAGTCAGATTATTCTAGGGGATAGTGAGGTGAGTCAAGCCAGGTTGTAAATGGCATTTCTGCACTGCGCACTCTTATCTCTCCTTCTCTAACGAAATTATTTATTACAGCAACGATACATTCCCGTTTGGACGGCACCCGGATCCTGCTGCGTTCCAGAATTTGTCTTTATTTTTAAAAACGCTTAACTCTAATTGATTTATCCTTCCAACTTGCGCAAATCTTATAATTAAATGCGAAACAAAAATAAGTGTTCGCAAACTCAAGAATGCAATGACAACGTAAAATTATACATACTAGCTTTTTGTGTTTTTAGTCATGGAATATCAATGTTGGTTTGTATGGATAAAAAACCAAATGCAACAACACGTGTTTGTTAGCAATAATTTAACATCATTATGAAGGTGATTGCAATTTTTGACAAGTTTCCCAAATAAGGTCAACGAGTGATGGAAATAAAAGAAGAAGCGACAAGGACGTTCAAGGCTTCTATTACGTGGGCTAAAGTTCTTGAATTTGTCACCGTGACCTCAGGAGTAGAATTATAAAAGGAAGAGACTGAAAGAAACTGAATTAAACAGAGACCTATCTACTGACTTCTGTATGTGCTATAGTCACATTAACTACTTCCATTCTTTGATGTACTATCGAAAGAAATATGATGAGTCACTTAGCTCTTCTCCAGATCTCCAGTGACACAAATACTCCTAGCAATTTAGTTCAATAATATTCCGAAATGCGCTCATCGGCGTTGATCCTTTACCTTTGACTCAAAGGGTTACCTAACTTTTTTAAAGGGCGTTAGGACAAATCAACTGTAATTTTCCTATACAACAAAATGGCAATGAGATCTACCTGACGTACGTACGAAGCAATATCAAACGTAGCGGACCCACGTTGGTGAGTGTATTAGACTGCCGTCCGCTTGGATTTACCTAGATTGATTATATTATGTATTATAATAATATCCCAACTCAAATTATAGGTACTCTTCAAAAAGCCACAATTTTAAATACATGCCGCATAACCAGAAAGTTTTTGACATCATTGACTATATCCGAAAGTAGTGTTTAGGTAATGTAAGCAAGTATGCTTCGTAAGTGAGTAAGTTTACCAAGTAGGTTAATTCATAAATTTTTGTTATGCTTGGCTATGGCCCGGCGCATTTCAAAGTAGCTACCCTGTAAAAAGGAGAAAAACCGGCCAAGTGCGTGTCGGACCACGCAAAACGAAGGGTTCCGTGCCTATTAAAAAGGTCGTATCGTCACAGGAATTTTACGGCACTTACGTCCTTTTCTTTGAGGAAGGTAGTTTTTCAGCAATATCTCGAAAACCTCTGAACCGATCTTGTTCAAAACAATTTTCGGTGAATGAAATTAATAAGGCCTATGTCCATGAATTTTTCCATATTTTTAAAATACACGGTTCAAAAATTAGAGGGGGGGGGGGACAGAATTTTAGTGACTTTCGGGACGATTATCTCCGACCTTATTCACTTAATCAAAAAAAATGCTAAGAAACCTTATATTAATTTTGAAAGGCCTATCGATTGATGTGCCACACGGGGGGTCACAACGAAAAAAAATTTTTTGACTTTTAGTTTTATGTATGGAGTGCACGCCTAAAAAAATTTTTTTTGTCATTTTAATCACAAAACTATGTAGCGGCTAACAAAATACACCTATCCTCAAAATTTTATTCAAATACACCCTTTAGTTTTCGAGTAAAATGCCTGTGACATACGGACAGACGGACAGACGGACAGACGGACAGACGGACAGACGGACAGACGGACAGACGGACATGACGAAACTATAAGGGTTCCGTTTTTGCCATTTTGGCTACGGAACCCTAAAAAGCATATAAATAAATAATAATAATAATAATAAAGTTATTTATTGACAGGTAATAACCCATAAATCAAAATTACATAAAAAATTAAATTGTATAAATGTAAAAATAAAAACCTTAAAATGCTATGCTATAATAACATTAATAACCTAATTATGTTTAGGCAGTCACAAACAAGAAGACCTACTTTTTGTTCCCTTTCGTGATGCACGGAAACCCAACGTTTGTAGATATTTACTTAGATACCCGGACAGCTCTTATGATGACAATATTTTGTACATAACCATAATTGTATAGATTATTGCCAGCATACTTACACGCAGGAGTGCTTAATTATGCCCATGCGTATTATATTATGCCCATGGGCGTAATGGATTTTCTCTTATTTGTCTTACGCAATCATACTCACTTTCAAAACAAAGATGTTAAAAATCTTTTGTAATGTCTTTTCTTGCAACATATTTATGTAAATAAAGAAGTGCCGAATGTTTGTGTCCCAAAGAGTTTTCGCCTTTCTTGTGCGTGAACTTAAATGGAAAAATGGTCGACAAATAAATGGGTCGGTCGATTATTATTGTTTTTTTATTTACTTTTTTATCGATTGACGATAGTAGATAAGATTTTTTTTTCTCAAAAATGTGATGCAACATATTGCACGTAACAGGTAACTGTAATAAGGTTTAATGTAAAATTGATAAAGAAATCGTAAACTCGAGTCATTAAGTCTATCTTACTTATCTCCCTTAACAGGTACACAGTGTATCTATCTTCTTGACCCCCAGCACTCTTCGTTATGTTGAATTCACGTCTTAAAAAGTTAAAATCTTATTTTTACTATATACCTACTTCATTGATACATGCTTCTAATTATGGTCCATCTCCTCTCTTGACATTTTTGTCATTTTATCCGGTAATCCGACTAAAGTATTTTTAATAATAGTATGCGATTTTTATGATAACTCGAGCTTATATTACGAGTAGGTAGTTAAGGTTTAACCAATCAATAATTTCGGGGTGGCTACTAAACTGGACTAAATCTATGAAAGAGGGAATTTGCTGAAAATATTGCTCGCAATTTGCTCAGTGCTTATTACATTTTACACGTAATACTCAGAAATATGTAACAAAGCTTTGATTCACACGAAACTTTGTTAATTTTGTCTCTGGCGCTAGTTTTGCAACGTATCGCTAGGGAATCGCCTCGGCTTCAATACAGAATTTACGACTATTTTAACGCACTGAATAGCAGTGCTGGTAAATATGGGTAGGTATTATCAAATGTTTTATGGATTAACAGCTGCAACATCATATTTTTAATTTTATGTTTTGTGCTACGTTTGTTCCTAGCTATGACTTACCTAGCTTAGCTTAGCTGTGGCTTAGAAATAAGGATTAACAAGAGGAATTTAAAGGATTTGTAAATTTATGGGTTAACCTCTAACGAACATTAGGTGACACGAAACGAAAGTCCTATTTATACTAAGTACTAGGTTGTATTCCTGTAGGTAGACGTCTTATTTTTTAAAAAGAAATTTGGCCATTTATCAGAATTCCAAGTAAGATTTTGAACTGTATTTGTTGAAAAAAATTCACTTTTATTTATTTACACGCTAAAACTAACTTACTTTGCTTTTACTCGTACATAATGACTTCATCGCGCTCAACACCGACTCCAACTGTGCACTGATGATACAAAATATGATAAACGCTTCGCCAAATCACGCAGGTAAGTACACATAAGCAAATAAAATATGTTTAAACTATTTACCTTAAATAAATGCAATACTTTCGAACATAAATATTTATAAAACGTTCGATATCAGTCGTTACAGATCTTTTTTAAGCGGACGTGATGAAAATTTACGGCGCCCCAAATACCATCATGGAATAATCGTAAACGTTTACATTATTTATTTAAATAAGTTCAGGTTCGATTAGCGTATCTCCTGCAGCGAGACGTGAAATTGCTACTTCGTTACGCGACTTGATATACCACTTCTGAGATGTGATCAAAATGCAGGGCCCAAAAAAGGAAAAAAAAAGAACGTGGGGTTCCGTAGCTCAAATATCACTACCGTGTAAACTACATGTGTAAGTCAGTCAATGCATAAAGCCATGTCGATATAAAATTACGTTTTCTTGCAATCAAAATTAAATAAATTACCAATAGCGTGAACAAGACTTATTAGGTGACATGAAACGGAATTCCTATTTATTGAATGGCGCTTGTTTGATGACATAAAGCGCGATATATTACTACTAAGTTGTTTAGACGTCTGGTTTTTTTTTCAAAAATGGTACCATTTTTCCAAAGTGAAATTGCTTACACCACTTCTGAAATATCATCAAAATGCAGGGCCCAAAAAAGAAAAAAGAAAATATGGAGTTCCTTAAGTAGGTCTAGCTGAAATATCACTATCGTGTAAATTGTGAACCTTATTATTGATGTATTTTTTTTATTTATTTTTGCTGCAACGAACGTCCGTACCTTTCAATGATCAAGTTTTTGGATATAGGAAGCGATAATAATCAACAGATATTTAACGTAAAATTTATTAAGACAATTAAACAATTACTCTTGACTTTTTATCAGACTATTTGTAGCATTGAAATTACCATAATATAAATACTCACGGCATTTACATTATCTTTGCAGCATCAGTAGGTGTTTAATTAGCTTGATAATGACTTTTGAATTTGGGCGACATATTAAACATTATGTGGTTATTATTAACTGCATAAATAAGCCTTTATTGAAAAAACGGTTGTAAATTTTAATTTATATATATATTTTTATATTTTCGTAAACGATGATTTACATTAAGTACCATGATTTTCTTATGTCAAGTGCAATAAATATGCAGTTGCAAATCCTAGGCGCTTTTTTTGGTCGCTTTATTCGATGTTTTTTTCAGTAGATACCTATTATAAGATAAAAGTTGCAGTGTAAATACTAATCAACTTTACTTGAAGATTTTTTTCATTGCATTTAGAAGTGTTTAGTATTCTCAATTAAATTCTTTAGTAACATTATTGTGAAAACGTAGCCATAATTGCACCATAAAAACTCCTTTATAATGTTTCCTAATACCTCATTCATCAATAGTGCTAGAACTCTCAGCAAATAAAAATTAACCCCACAATCGTCATATCAATCATTTACAGGCTATGTTTAACTCTGCGATACTAATCTAATAAGTAAGAACGAAAACCTAGAAAGGAGCGAGCAATAGTTAGCGGTATTGCTGTGGCCGATTAGGGGGTCAATTAAGGACAAAAGTTACACATTCCAATTTGTTTTAATGTGTTGCACGCGTTTGGATTCGCTGTGCCGTTAGTTTTTTTATTTGACGCTCAATGTTCATCTAAGGATATTAGACTAGGTTTATATAATATTTGGATGCTCAGAGACCTTTTACATCTCTGGGGATATTCAATTCATTTCATTCATTTGGCAGATACCTATTTTGCAATTTCGTTTTCATCATAATATCAATATTTGTAGACTTAATAAATTTGTATTGTAATTTTTTCATTGTATATTTATCTACGACTTTAAAAAATGCCCTTTGTGGTGTTTTATTGGAATGAACATTTGATTTTGATTTTAAACCACAGAAACAATAATATCACTTAGACTTCCACGCGCGCCGAGCTAATAGTAACAGAACCCCAAACATGTTAAAATCAAATTGAAATCCGGAATATATGTCTCAGATTGACCCCTCGGTCTCGGCCGGAAGAAGGACGGGCGCCGGCGCCTCCTACACAAAGTAATGATACAGACGATCCACTTCATAAAAGGAGTTTAAGTATAACATTGAAATTTATGATGCACCTCTAAAACACTTAACATAATTTTGGTGGTACACTCACCTGCAATAATGTTTGACCGGTGGATGCGCTCAATAATCTAATACGTTTTATAAAAAAAACCGGACAAGTGCGAGTTCAACTCGCGTGGTGAGGGTTCCATATTATAATCTAAATTTCATAAGTGTTTTTGAATACTCAAACTTCTTATAGGTTTTCCTGTTATCTTTGGGCAAGGAACTATCTTCCATATTTTTTTCAGAATTTTAATCCTAGTAAATTCGGCGATAAGATATAATTTTCGTCTTTTTTCCTGAATTACTTCAAATCTGTTTTTTCTAAAATTATAAAAAAAAAATATCTGACATGCATCCAACAACCCCTTTCATTTCATATGCCACACAATACAGTTTGCGAAACTTTTTTTTTTAATTTTCCAGTTTACCCCCCAAAAGTGGCCCCCTTGTTCACAATTCATTAATTTACTTTACGCTTCCATCTTTGGGTCACCAAATTACATATGTTTACCAAATTTCAACTCAATCGGTCCAGTAGTTTCGCAGCAAATCGGCTGTGACAGACGGACAGACAGACATCCGAGTGATCCTATAAGGGTTCCATTTTTTATTTTTAGGTATCGGAACCCTAAAAATGGCGCTGCGTCAGATATTTTAGAGAGTAAAATGTTTCCTGGAAACATGAATGACTAAAGCAAGAGAATCGCCTATGCGAGCGGAATCACGTTTCTTCAAAATGCAAAGCCTGTTTTAGCTGGTGTCACAATAGAGAAGTCTGTGTCATCATTATAGACCTCGTCTTAGCACAACATTATGAGCCTTTTAATAGGTGTGCAAATATTGAATTTTCTTGAAAAAGTATAAAAAATATTGTCAAATGGAGAAAAAAGTTGCATTTAAATAATCTCAAAGTTATAAGTGTTCAAAGTTTTAAGAGGGGGTATATTCTGTCCCTTTTCCGCAAACGCACCTTTATTTGAAACGATTGTCATTTACTATGATGTTCGAGTGCCGTGACGTCACGATCCCCGAGCGTTTTCTCTCTCTACCAAGCAATACCTATTCAAACTGTTGTAGCTTCGTAGTTTTCTGAGATATCTGAATAATTTTCTATATATTTGCCTAGGAATATATATTTGCCTTCTTTATGTTAGAGTTATTTACATTTTGAGTCTACAACCCTATTGAATACATAGAAATAAGGACCGATGTACCAATATGTTCCCTGGACAGGTGTTGGCAATAATAGGTAGCTTTACATTCAAGATCTCTTCTAATCATATGCAATTCGGTTCTAGATGTACCTAACGATTCATAGATACTTACTCATATTTAGTTTAGGAACGCTTGTAAAAGAAATCTAACTTTCGTCAGCATTTCCCAATCTTATTAACACGCCCAATCATCAGTTTTCGATTATTGTAAGACTATTATCCAAAAGGGTTTTTTTACACGACATGGCCAATGAAAAGGAGTGTAATGTTTTTTAATGTGAAAATGACAAGTTGATATGCCCTAAAGATTGTCCAAAAAGTTACACAAATACCCAGTGGGGTTATAAAATTAACCCTCTGTTTTATTTACGTTGTGGTGCTAGCTTAATTTGCCGTTCACAAACTTTGCCAAAAAGAAACCGCTAGAACGTGATGAAGCTAAACAGAAAAAGATAGAGAGCAAACTATATAAAGTAATTATAGTTTCTATATTTAATTTAACGCTATATGGCTGAACAGTATTTAAGCGTGCTTTATAAGTCATCGCTCTTGTTAAAATAAAATAAATGGATTTAAATGAGATAAAGAAGATAGTAAAAGAAGTCATGTCTATAAATGGTTAAAGTCTCTTGCTTCAGAGCAAAGTAGTCAGTTCTCGCAAGTCTGGAAAAATATAATTTCCAATTTGTCTTCTGTTTGAATTGAACCAGGTTATTTTATATTTGGTTTTGTATAAAAGAGGTGACAGATGCTTTGTTAAGACTACCAATTACATATTCTGCTGTATTTATATTATGTAGTTTAATTCATTTGAATTCTCACGTGTCAGGTTTAATCGTTTATATTATTTATAACTACCTAGAACGAATTGTGAGATTTAAAAGAAAACTTTAATCTAGAAAAATATATTCGCAATGGAGTATAAGTCATCCCACTCAACCAAAAACAGGAGTTCCTTGCTAAGCAGTTTCACTTAAGTTGCATCAGCCTTTAGGCTGATGATGGTGAATCAGAACAACTTAATCATTAAAATATAGGCTGCAATGAAGACTATCTACTAGGGCGAAATGTGTACTCATTTACATTTATTGCTTTAAAACAAACAGACGCTGAATTTATTTTACACGACACAACACTGCCACAAAAAGTTAAATGTTTATCGCATCTGCTATGAAAGCGGTCACAACTAGATTCCTTCACTTTAACCACATTGAAAAACATAAAACTTTGTCCGCCATCCTGGACCATTTCCAAATAAGGTGACTGCCGGTGACATCCGCCTGGGGCAACAGTATCCTGCCAATTCTATTTCCATATCATGAAGCCTTTGTTTTCAGTGACATAAAGTTCAAAATCCTGCAATTCGTATGTAAAAAAATGGTTCCTGGCAAACTGCACGCTTCCGCAGTAACTAGGATCCGAGTTTTATGGCAAATGGATTGAATTCGCTCGGTGATTATCGGAAAGTTTGTTGAAAAAATTTATCAATTAATATTTGGTGCGCAGATAGGACACAATTTAATTTACGCGTCGATTTTTAAGGCGAGGCTGAATACTTGTTGGAATTCTGTCATTTAATTTCAAATTCAAAACATTTATTCGTGACAACAAGTAATTAATACAAACACACGTATGAGAAAGACAAAAACATTACACGTGTTTATTATTAGTATCGGCACAGATCAAAGAATACTGTATCGGGGACCGTTGATGGTTTAAAATAATATTTTACCGCTTATAGTTGCATTTGACTATTTATACCGCTAAATAGTTTAATACTGGTTTATGTTTTCTAGTACCTATTAAGTAATATCAGTTTGACAAATTACAAAACCTGTAATCGAAATATAATTATCTGAACCTGAAATAATTTGGATAGTATTCAAGTCGGGTCAACAAAGTCGCCAATGGGAGTCTCCGGCATCCGAAAATAAATGTTAGTAATCGAGTTTCGTTTTCTACATTTTTACTTGAAATTGGAAGCCTATCGGCGCCTACAGCATTGTGCTAAGTAAGGTAAACAAAGCTGTTTATGGGGTCCACGACAATTAATCCCACCCAACATCTCGAATATGGGAAAATAAGTTTGTATATAAAGTTTTTTGAAGTATAAATAAACATGGCAAATAATAAATATGTCAATAAAAAAACTATCCATATAGTTGACACAATACGTCTGTCAGTTTTTGTAAACATTGTAAAAGATCCTTTATTTTTATTTTTTCTTAGTGTTGTACGTGGCCGTAACATTTATAATTTCTTATGCCAAAGAACTTACTACAGGTTTGAGTCCAATTCTTGTTTATTTATTTTATATTATCACCTCAAGTCAAAACAGGAGTAACGTCACGTGATGACACGCATCCAAAGACACGTAGTCAGCGCATAGTAGTTCCATAAATTAAAATTTTAGTACGTACTTTTTGATAAAAAAATTACAAAAAGAAGACCTTAATGCAAATTTCCAGCATGAGACGAATCGAATGGCATACCATTTATCAAAATCGGACCATAACTGTAGATCTGATGGCATGTACAAAAATACCCTGATAAAATTGCACCAAAAACAAAAAGCAATTTCACTTCAAATATCATTCGAAACGAACATAACTCTTGGATTAAAGACGACCAGAAAATATAACGGGAATGTTTGCATTTCATGCGTCCTTATTTTTCATACCTACAATGACCAAACATTTGGTTCAGTGCCATAGCGTTAAGGAAACTGTCAATGGTATCATTTATTTTTACTAGCTGCAGCTCTACATACATAATATATTTCCTCGAGTCGTAAAAACGGTGGCGAGGGCCGGGGCCAATCCTAGAGATTTGGGGTAAGTAATCGAGATTTATAGATAGCTCGTATATACTCGAACCATTTTTATTAATTAACTTTAGCAATATTTGGTATGTCCAAATAAATGAGTGATATTGCAGCCACCATGTCTTACCACCAGTTCGGAAATCTTTTTAACCGACATCAACATATATGTTTCGTTGGGCAGAACCAGACGCGGTAAACTGCAGAGTAATTGCGTAACTTTTCGGACGCGCGTTCGGACGTAATCAATTATAATTTTCCTTCAAAAATTTACTCAACTGAACTGGAATATCGCTTTTTTTCACCTAATCTGTTATTCTACCTATGAATGTTATCCTTTGGACGTGCTGGGGCATCACTTTTTTTTTAGAATTATCATTTTTTATCTTTGCTGCTTATCAAATCAAATCAACATTTATTCGTAACATTATTACAAGACAAAGACACAAGAAAAAAAGAAAATCTGTGCCATGTCACGAAATGGGTCTAACTCAGCATGATGCTGGCTTTGCAGCCAGCGCTGATCTTCAGTTGGGTCCATTTTGCATATGTGATGCAATCACGAAATGCACGAATAAAATCGTTCCAAATAAATGGATAAAACTGATAGAGAGAATTGGCCATTAAATATTTTGAATAATATATACCCGGGTCAAACGGAAAGTTTTATTTAAAAGCCATTAGTGCTGACGTCCATCCAACTCTTTTTTTCATTAGAAAAAAGTGGTAAGTTGTGGCGTTTCCGATAGCTTATACTCTTTTAGTCAGGTGTGGTTGTGCAGGCAAGTCTTTTGCCATTTTATCTGGGAATGATGATTCAGTCAATTAAGTGAGATATATTTTAAAGGTGTATTCGGGTTTATTTTGCAACGCATAAAAAAATAATTTATTCCTATGACCCTACTTGATAGAGAGGAGAACAGCTAGACAGCCGAAAATCCGGACATAATAAAGACTTTTAGCCCAAGCTGAAACGGAGATCGTCATTCGCTTCGCTCGTGAGTTCATAAAGATTGTCCTGTAGCGTAGGTACACATATTGCGGTATTTTTTCACAGGCTCATAAACTAAAATATTAACTGATCTCTAAAAAATAGACTATGACAGAGGTGGCTGTCAGTCCCAAAATCGGCAAAATGATTAAAAATAACAAAAAGCGTCTTATTTAATATAGAAAAACAGCACATGGTAGTCATACTAGTTTTCAGACAGTAAAAGCATGTACCTAACGCAAACAATCACTTGAAAACCACTACAATTTCCTAAAGGAGTGTATTAATAAAAGTAAACAGTATGAGTGTGTCGCTCAAAGCAACTCCCCTAAAACTACAATCGTAAAGCCCGTTCCCGTCTTGAGCGCAGATATCTAACGTATGCTAAAAAATGCAAACAGGAAAATTTAATGGTTCGTGAAGTAAGCCAGCTACGGAGTGCCCCGGAATTGCTCTCCATATTCCTCTCGGAGGGGTTACTACGGGTAGTAGACTAGTAGTCGAACGAACATTTAGCGTGTCGTCGAGATCGATTTAATTGGCTACTTGACATAAGAACACGGTGCCATTCGAACCAGATTTCTGAGTGGAAAACAAAAAAAGAGGGTCAAAGGTGGACCCTCGCTGGCGACAGCCGTTACGGCTCATACAAATTGACATAGTAATAAGACGTCACAGCATTATCCACGTAGGTACCTACTAACCGATAACCGTTGCATGGCAAATCAAGTAAGTTGCTGTTTTGGTCGTAAAATACAGCGTTTAAGTTCCTTGTTGTTATACAATTATTATTTTATTAAGTGTAAGGATTCTATTGGTGTCATAAAAAAACACCTACATATTTCTTTGAAACTTTCAAGTCCCATATATTTTCATGATTTTAAGTATGTTTTGTAATTTACGCGTTATTATAACAATTTGATGGTTCACTGTCAATATAGCAACACTGCGTTATAAAATTGTACATGAGGTAAGTGCCCAATTTGAGAGAACTACACTTTTTTCATCGGTGCATGGCCCAGGTAGTCTGATGATGATGCCATCTCAGTAGGTATTTTTTTATTTTACGTTTTAAAGTCGTACCTACATTGTGCCTACTGAGATGACACTTTGTCATACTTACGCACCAAGCTTGGATAAAGGCAGGGTGATTGCTTCCTGGTATTGTTAAGTGAATTATAAATCAGATGTTTTTATTTAAATCCTTTATGTACATGAATTTAAATACCTTAAAATGTCGTTTTAAAATGCATTTTTTCATTTTTTAATATTTATCTGCTGTAATAAAATGTTACCTATAACTGCGTGTGATTTTAATCAGTTTAAAAATTTCAACTCTTGTGTGAAATCAGTGCACGCACTGCGGACAAATAGTAACACCGCAGTAGGAAAGGGGACTCTTATGTGGATTTCCTTAATATTACTTACTATCACTTATTATTCTAAGCTATTGACTTGAACACGAAAATTGCGTTTCGTTTTGTTTATGTTGGGGAGATGGCAACGCACGCAGATAAGCAGCAAGCTATATTACGGCAATAAGGTAAATTTTCCTGTGTACCTACTTCGTAAATATGATAACGTGTGTCATAAATCTTTAACAGGAATGGGGTGAATGTTATTAAATCTCGGGCAAACATCATCGACAACGGTGGAGCTGATACCGCACAGGCATTGAAGATGTTTGTCTTCCTGAATTCCTGATTCGAAGTTGAATTCAGACTAGTCCTGGTTTTAATATCCATTAGGCGAACAGGAGGATTATTGGGGCCCATATTACATTTCAATGAGTTCCACGCGTTTGCTTCCATGAACACTGAGGCCACCGATCTAACGTATCATAAAGAGCACGCGAAGCATATTAAAATACGGTTGGCATGTAAAGTTGAGCCCCTGATCTCAGTGGACCTAGGTATTTTGAGTGGACAGAATGTGGTCTCCCAATTTGAGCACCACTTTCTGGCAAGTAAAATTATTTTAAATTATTTATTACAACCAATCCAACTTCCACTCAATTTAATTTTAATCTTGAAGACCACTTTAGCCTAGGTACCTACTTGGTTGTGGCACTGTCTACAAAGCTAATAGTATGGTTCTGGGTACGAGTCCCGGTATGGGCATTTATTTGTGTGATGAGCACGAATATTTGTTCTTCAGTCATGGATGTTTATATGTAGGTACCTCTTAAGGTATTTATCTATCAATGTAAGTATGTATACCGTCGCCTAAGTACAGGCTATGTTACAAGATTTGCTTAGTTTGGGACTAGGTCGATTATGTATGAAATTGTCCCCATTTTTTATTTATTTATTTAATGTCATCACTATGACCCAATATCACGCATTGGTAAAAAGCATTGATTGGCATTGAATGGGATAATACTATTAATTTGTTGCATGGTATGATATTGGTTATTTGGTGTCATTTAACCGGTCCTGTTACATACCTACTACTTAATCACCACAATTTACGTAAGTAAATAATGTTTTATTTTTTGATAACGATTAATAAATAGTCTTATAATATTAGGTACCTAACTATAACGATTTTTAAATCATTTGAAGTGATATTCTCCACTATTTTGTTATATATACTTAATATGTAAACTAATGTACCTACTTTTTATTGTATACACGCACTTTTAGGTACACCGTCGCTAAGGAAAACAAATATATATATATTATATTAAAGCAACATTTTAAAACATGCAAGAGTTCGCCATTCCTTCTAAGTTGTTATCTCGAACGAAGATAAAAGTAGAAGCATCCATTCTTGTCCGTAAACAAAATACAAAACAAGGTACGTTTTAACATTCCTCTCTTCGGACATCCCGAGTGTCACTTCAGTATTTAATTAAACGAAAGCAGAGAGAAACTGAGAAGGTAGGGTAATTTGTCAAAATTAATTAAAAAGAAAACGAACGGACCGAAGAATTATTGACTTCAACAAGATGACGGAGCGGAGTCTATGTTAATGCTTGTGTTTGGGGCAGGGAAGTTTATTTTGTGGTAAAGTTTACTTTTGAGGTCAAATTTGTGCTTGTTAACATAATTATTCCCAGTTTTAGGACACGTTTTATAGGTAATGAATATACATTTAGCACTATCTTCAGCGCCTGTCGGGTTGTTGGATCTTAATACTACAGTGTAACAAATTTGTAGTTAAAATTAGGTTTAATTGGGATCCTCGATACACAAACTGTAGTATATTACCTATTCAAATACCACTCTAGTTGAAATTCTAGGTAAGGTACCTACTATACTGAGAATAACGCCATGATGACCATTTTCATCACTGTTCTATACAAAATAAAATTAAACTAGAATCCTAGTACGAAAACTTTGTGTCAACTCAACATTTTTCCCAATCAAACACACTAAAGGACCCTTGTAAGATACATGAATAGTTTCTACAATGAAAGCGGCGTAACAAGCTTACCATAGAGTTAGCAGCATAAAGACCGGTTGAGAATAGTCCCCTTCCGGATGCGGTCTTTACCGACAAAAGACCGAATTGGCGTAGTGATTGAATTATGTCCTACCTTTTCCGCCCTTGGGCTATGCTGTGATGTATTTATGCAAATTTGATCTGCGATTAACCGTTTTTGGAGTCCTCACAACTGTTACAATATACTTAGATAAATATTATTTTTATATTTAATACCTCGTAGGTTTTTAGGAAACAACGTCATTCATAGAAGTAAATAAATCATGTCTTAATCATATTGTAATAATGGCGCAGTTAAAAATTTGAGAAGGCCTTTACCACATTTCCCACTATTAATAATGCTAGCTCTTTGAGGGTGGCCTATGTCCAGCAGTGGACGTCTTTCAGCTGATATGATGATGATGAAGAATAAAGCTGGAAGCCGTAGATTGCAGCTAATTGACTGGGAGAGAATGTATTAAATGATATCCATAATTTTGAATCTGATTCACGAATCAAGGTAATTTTATGGAAGTAAATATTTGTCTATCAATATGTACCTATTGAATTTTTGTTAATGACCTACCTACTTATTATGATTTCATAGCGAAAATTGAATTTACGGAACCCTATATAATTTTGCAATGTTCGTCTGCTGGTCTGTTAAGTTATGGGTATTCTTGGAAATTCTAAAGCTATATACATGTTGTTACATTTATATTCTTTAGAATTGTGACTGTGTGTATGGTTGGAAATCCATCGGAAAAGCTGAAGATCGCGTAATCGTGAAATCGCGTATTGTCCACGATATGTTAGTAGGTAATTACCTATATAACATCACCTATTAACACCCATATAACATCAATGCGCATGACCCATCGAAATAATAAATAAAATCAAGCAATAAGACTAGGAAGTTCACAAATACCTAAAACTACCTATTTACAATTACAAAATGAATATTGTTTTTTTTTCTGTCGTAGTTCTGGAGTATTTTATGATAATAATTCACAGCATCATAATAAAAACAGTTAACCATGTCTTTTTTATCCCATTATCTATAGTGGTCAAATCATTGCTTTCGATTCAGACGATACGTCCGTAAGTTGACAAAAATCGATAAAAGTTATGAGTACGAAACATGGCAATAAATACAATAATTGAACAATCGAATAAACGAAACTTTTTAAAATCGACAATAAGATCGATTCGATTTATCATTCACCATTCGTTCATAATTACTAAATATGACAAACGATACCTACGACTTCGCCTCATCACTATAGAAAAATGTCAATTTGACAGTGTCAAAAATAGAAACTAAAATATCGTAAACAATAATTTAAAAAAGCTAAGAATGGACTTGTGGCCTGGGCACGAACTGAAAACCAGCTCTGTGCAGCCGTAATCGGATCACAAAACAAGAAAACAAAATAGCGCCCATTCTCCCGATTAAGACTTTAGATTCGTATTCGGAAATTTCTCAGACCATCAGATATCGATTTTTATTAAAATATTTCCATAAACAGAAAAAATGGCGCCCATTTTTCCCGATTCTGACTTCCAATTCGTATTCGGACATTTCTTCGAGCATCAGATATCTATATTTATCAAATTAAAACAAATTGATGCCCATTTTTCCTATTCTGACTCCAGATTCGTACCACCTCAAGTGAATGTTTAATGTAGGTACTTATTGTAAACTTAACTCTGTATTGCCTAGACAACTGAGCTCGGCTCGGGTGAAAATACAGAAAATACGGAGAAAACGAATTTTCCCAGTCATGAGAATTAGCTAGATCGATAATTCGCCCCCGTAAACCCCACATTTCATCGAAATCGATAGAGCCGTTTTCGAGAACGTAATTGCAAATAGGAATAGGACATAATTCGGAAACTCGTGGACTCGAGTTTGTTTGAAAACTCGAGTGGTTTTTAGAGTCTCAAGCCGTCGGAAAGATGACTCACGCTCGACTGGACTCAAGACTCGGGAGTCTTCGAGTTCACCGAGTCCCGTATATTTGAGTCGAGTCTCCTCAATCAGGACTCTAGAACTCAAGTCTTTTACAACACTAGTATGCAATGTGTTAGGCACACTTGTTCTGACACGTTAAAGCTTGGCGCGCGTGTGCGTGGCGAATAGGTACGAATATATCGAGTCAGATAGACCTCCTCCGGAGTCGACAATATCATAGAAGATAGATTGCAAAGTGGTAAGAAAGTAAATCACTCGCCGTTGCCTGGGGGCTGCTTTAGGAAAACGAATGATTGCTTTTCCGCCATCGCCATACAGGAATCCCCGAGGGCGGGTCTGATAGTTTCCTGAGTAAAAAACGACAGAGTTGATTAATATTTAACTGTTTTTAAAAGCCTTATTTTAACTTCATCTGTAATGTAACCAAATCTTGCAAGTACATTTTCCACCCACTTTCATTAGGTAGTCGTATAATTTCAAGTGTGTATAATTTATTCTTTAAATTAACACTTTCCAGTCAAGCTACACGTGTTAACAGGAGAGGTAGGTATAACTTATACAATAAAATAATTTGTTTAGTACTTACAACTAATATTCTACGATATATTGATGGAACTTGGAGTACAAATAGACTCAAAGTACCGGCTAGCGAGTGAGAGAAATAGAGATTCAGAGCTGAGAATATATCCAGTTCACTGTTACTGTCTAGTATACTGTTCAGAAGAGTGCACGATGAAGTGGGGAGTGTGATATAGCTTGGGTCCGCGCCGGATATAATATCCAAAGGGTGTCTGGCAGAGATCGCTCTTTAGCGATGACTGCCTGCTGTTAACCGTCCTCTACTTTTATGTTTGTATATCTTGTATTTGATTCATGTATTGAGGTGTGCAAAGAGTATTTGTATTGTATTGTATGTCGATCTGATGATGGAGCCACAAGTAACTCTTTAATGACTAAGATTAGGGGTTGTCTAATTTTATTTATTTACTTAAAGTTATTAACATTATGGATTGGTGTGTACTAAGTATGCGGCAATAGTAATGGCTTAAATAGTTTTATACGTAGGTATTTATATTTGCAGACTCGCATCTGAAACAGGCTGAAGTTAGATATTTATTAGAAATCATAATTAATATGCATTTGGTGAAATTGGCTGGAAAATAGAGATGATAAACAGGAGGTAGGTAAATTTTGTTAAAGTATTTTTGAGAAGAAAACTAGACACGTGGCTTGCTCTAGCGATGCCCAACTGTCACTCCGTAACGTTCATACGGGAAACAACGCACGCTCTGTACCTATCTATCTATCTATTACGCGAGGGCGATTTTTGTACATGCCATCAGATCTACAGTTATGGTCCGATTTTGATAAATGATATGTCATTTGATTTATCGCATACTAGAGATTTGCAATAAGGTCTTTTTTTATCGAAATAGTACAAAATTTTTAATTAAAAGAAACTACTGTGCCCTAACCACGTGACTTTGGCTGCGTGACGTCACGTGACATTACTCCTGTTTTGACTTGAAATATATATATTACGCGAGGACGATTTTTGTACATGCCATCAGATCTACAGTTATGGTCCGATTTTGATAAATGAAATGTCATTTGATTCATCGCATACTAGAGATTTGCAATAAGGTCTTCGTTTTTTTAATTTTTTATCGAAATAGTACAAAATTTTTAATGAAAAGAAACTACTGTGCCCTGACCACGTGACTTTGGCTGCGTGACGTCACGTGACATTACTCCTGTTTTGACTTGAAATGACAATGTAAAATAAATAAACAAGAATTGAACTCAAACCTGTAGTCAGTTCTTCAGCATAAGAAATTATAAATGTTGAGTCGGCCACATATGGATACAACACTCAGAAAATTAAGAAAATAGAAAATAAACGATCTTTTACAATGTTTACAAAAACTGACAGACATATTGTGTCAACTGTGGATTTTTTTTATTGACATAGAGATGTCAATATTATTAGCCATGTTTATATTTCCTTCAAAAAAGTTTATATACTAACTTATTTTCCTATATTCGAGATGTTGGAAGAAGAATGAGGTTTAAACCCATTAATTGTCGTGGATTCCATATAGACGGCTTTATTTACGTTACTTAGAAGAGCACAATGCCGTAGACGCAGATATATATATATCGTGGGACAATTCACACCAATTGATCTAGTCCCAAACTAGGCAAAGCCTGTACTATGGGTACTAGACAACGGATAAACATACTTATATAGATAAATACATACTTAAATAGATATTAAACATCCAAGACTCGAGAACAAACGTTCGTATTCATCATACAAATATCTGCCCCGACCGGGAATCGAACCCGGGACCTCAAGCTTCATAGTCAGGTTCTCTAACCACTAGGCTATGCGGTCGTCAAGATAGGCTTCACATTTCAAGTAAAGATGTAGAAAACGATACTCGATTAAGTACTAAAATTTATTTTCGGATACCGGGGACTCCCATTGGCGTTGAATACCATCCAAATTATTTCAGGTTCAGATAATTATATTTCGATTACAGGTAGGTATAAATTGTAATTAGTCAAACCGATATGACTTAATACTGGATAACAAAACAAGTATTAAATTAACTATTTAGCGGTATAAATAGTCAAATGCAACTATAACCCGTAAAATATTATTTTAAACCATTAACGGTCCCCGATACAGTATTCTTTGATCTGTGCCGATACTAATAATAAACTGTAAGTTTGTTGTGTATGTTGGGGGTAGTCTTAGAAACTATACCCATCCTATTCTAAAACCCTTTCTTCAGTAGGTACTTATGTTATATGTATATGTAGAATGGACCTACGGAATTATGTGCTATATTTTATCCCTTCGCTCCGCCTAGGTTCTTTGTATACGCGGCGGAGCCGCGCGGGCAGCTAGTTTTATATATTATTTGGTCAATAAATAGTTAAATAACAAATATGACTCTAATCATACCGTTGTTGTCCGCACGCGTTTTAACACGTTAGGGTGCTTCCTCACTTGGCAGTCCAAACCGAGTCAGTATATTTTTTTACTACCACGTATTAGGTACCGGAAGGCGCGGCGTGGGTAGGCTCCCCACAAGGGAATGATGCTCTGCATTTTTTTTACCAAATATGCTGGAATGACAGTATAACAAATAGGTCCTCTATATATTCGTGAAAATACAGCATAGAGGCCCAGTTTAGCAGCAGCTAGTATGACTAAAAGGATTTCAAAAATCTTTATTTACAGGGCCATACTTCACAGAGTCGTAATAAAACTTCAACTTACGGGATTTAGAGTAGGTTTCCTGTTTGTTAATAAAAAACAGAGTGATTCAAAGGCTCGCAGCCTTTTAAAGACAAAAAGCCCAAAATCCTAAATAAAAGAAGGGAAACGAATTCGTCAGCGATGGCTCGACCCCGAGCCAATTGAATTTCAAAGCTGACAAGCGTGTACCACAAAATTTATTCAAAGAATAAATCTGAAAATTTGTAGATCTGACGGCATAAAGGCGAAGTGGCGCCGACGCGTCGACACAAAGGAATTTCTAAATTTCACGGCTTCCGCCTCGGTTGTTTGTATTTATATGAGAGGCGGGGTAAGAAATGACAAACGAGTGCAGGAGTGACGACAACTGGCGCGGCCGCGCCCTGACGGGGGATGCTGTGGACCGCAGTGTCAACTACTTTCCTCGACGTAAACCCCTTTCTACAAATATGTACCTATAAACATAGCAAACGTAACAACATATTGCTTGGTCGTTGAGTAACTGTTTCGTGCGGATATATGTATACAATTGTAGAAACGGTCCTTTTATATTTGAAGTAAGTCAGAATTATAGGTATCAGACAATGATGTAATATAAATATAGGATATACGATAGATAGATAGATAGGTTATACGAGTACGCGCTCGAACAATGGCACACTAAAATTAAGTCAATTGCCACAACTTGCCTCAGTTTCGAGTCGTCTATGAAAACGTTAGCTGTCAGATTTGGTGGCCATTTTTAAACACGGAATTTCATATAAACAACATATCTACCTCTTTTTAGGGTTCCGTAGCCAAAATGGCAAAAACGGAACCCTTATAGTTTCGTCATGTCCGTCTGTCCGTCTGTCCGTCTGTCCGTCTGTCCGTCTGTCCGTATGTCACAGGCATTTTACTCGAAAACTATAAGGTGTATTTGAATAAAATTTTGAGGATAGGTGTATTTTGTTAGCCGCTACATAGTTTTGTAATTAAAATGACAAAAATATTTTTTTTAGGGGTGCACTCCATACATAAAACTAAAAGTCAAAATTTTTTTTTTCATTGTGACCCCCCGTGTGGCACATCAATCGATAGGCCTTTTAAAATAAATATAAGGTTTCTTAGATTTTTTTTTGATTAAGTGAATAGAGTCGGAGATAATCGCCCCGAAAGTCACTAAAATTCTGTCCCCCCCCCCCTCTAATTTTTGAACCGTGTATTTTAAAAATATGGAAAAATTCATGGACATAGGGCTTATTAATTTCATTCACCGAAAATTGTTTTGAACAAGATCGGTTCATAGGTTTTCGAGATATTGCTGAAAAACTGCCTTCCTCAAAGAAAAGGACGTAAGTGCCGTAAAATTTCTGTGACGATACGACCTTTTTAATAGGCACGGAATCCTTCGTTTTGCGTGGTCCGACACGCACTTGGCCGGTTTTTTATATTACATCATTGGTATTCAAAGTAAATTATTTTATCCTTAGGAACCTATTTACAGATAATACCAGACCTACTCCTCATTATGGGTAGGTATGGGTATTTCTTAGTGGTTTTTTTGTTTAAAAAAACCACTAAGAAATATTTTCGTCTCATAACTGCATAAGTCTCTTAACTTTTTTGATGACAGGCAGCCACGCCACGTACCTAGGTATAGTGGGTTAATTTGAGGTATTTTTTTATACATACCCAGATGAATTGAATTATTGGCCAGTGCTGCAAAAAGTAGGTACCTATTAGCTGTAATTATTATACTAAACGTATACCTATTTCAAAAACTGTTAGTAAATAAGGTACCATAAAACTCATTCAAGCTAATGTTTCATTCGCGATACCAAAGACTTTCGCAATAAAAGAATAGTAAAGTTTATGTGAGAGGACATGTTGCTCTGAGTAAAGTGCAAGGCGCGAGAGTGCAGCGAATAGGTTACCAGATGCGAAGTGTTCTATTCTCTAACCCTCTGTTTTTAAATTTGCTTTTGTTTAAATATATTCGTTTTTTAATGTTTACGTAGCTTTAACTCGCGTCTTTGTACTTTTATAAAACATTGACTAACAAGTAAAACTAAGATTGATAGGTAGTTTTATGTGTGAATAACAAACATCGCACACACTCACATTTCGTGATATAAGGCTTTGTTGGTATTAATTTTTTTTTAGAAGAATAGTTAACCATGTGTGTTAATTGCAACTAACTTATATTGTGAATTAGCTTTTGCCCGCGACTCCGTCTGCGCAGACCCAGGATAAAAACTATCATATTTATATTTTAATTCATGCTATAACTATTTTCGTGCAAAATTTCATTCAAATTGACTGACCTGTTTAAGCGCGATTTAGTAACAAACATCTCAACATCCAAACATCTAAACTTACGCATTTATAATATTAGTAGGATTTCATTTTACCTTACACCGTTTAAATTCCCTAATCTATCTGAACAAGTCGAAAATGGGATACATTCATTAGAAGAAATTACATTTGACCTTGTCTTTGAAATAATACTAACTGATTATATTTGTCAAAGTAATAATCTCTGAACTACTAGTCATTTTCTTTAACAGACTTGGTCTTGATTAAGTGATTAAGTCAGCAGACAGTAAAAGCATCGCAGGAATAAAGAATTAGACGACGAATTTATTGGGCTACCAATAAAGCTAGACTTGACACAGAACAAAGAATGCGGCCTTAATGTTAGGTCGAGGCATATTCATTACAAGTGAGTATTTTCTAGATAAGTAGGACCAAAAAGTGTTTTTTTTTTATAGTTCGAAATCAAAATCTTCCGATTTATATTTAACACTGACATGTGACAATGTATAAAGAACCGATTTATATATCCCCCTAGCGTAAGAAAAACTATTATGACTGCTGAATATTTTCCTCGTAAAATATGACATGTTCGGGCCCCATTTTCCCCCACCCCACCCCTCCCAAATCGTCTTAATAGTTTAATTGGCATTTATACATTTTTCGATATGTAAAATTTCATATTTCGTAAAAACGCTGACACACAGAAATATTTTATGGTCGAGAAGGAGTATGGTACAAATGCTTGATTCATTCTATATAAAATTGTAAGTCGGTAGGTAGCGGATCCAGGGGGGTGTGGGCTCCAAAATCATTTGAGTCCTTCCGGAAAAAATCCAACATTATGATAAAACGTAATTTTAGTAGGGTCAAGCCCCCAGAACCCCTCCCCCCCCCCCCCCCCCCAACGTCCCCCCGTCCCCCCCCAAACCAAAATCCTGGATCCACCACTGTAACGAGTTAATTGTCAGCATCTCGGCATATAGTATTTGTTTGGAAATAGCCTCCTGCGTAGAGTACGAGTATAAAGCGCCTAGAGGCGGCACGCGGCAACAGCACAGCTGTGATACAATAATGTTTTGCTCTCTAAAACACAACTTGTTCTACCCTTGCGCCTTTTTGGAGTGTGTTAGCTTCGTAATTAACTCGTTTATTTAAATGTTATTCAACAAAGTATTTTACACTTAAATCTGGGTGTTATCAAATGAATTGAGATGAAGATAGAAGCGATTATATAGCAAAGACAATAACGACGTTTTTTAAATTAGGTTATTTTGGTGTTATTCAATCGTTTATCCTATATGAAACATTATAATTATCTTATGTTATTTTTAATGTACTGTACCAAAATTGGTCCCATGTAACACTTCTGCGATCATATAACAATATCCGTTTTTGAAAACTGTAGTTGTCGACTTAAACCGATCGACTTAACATTCACTAATATAAGTAGTAGATTGTTAACCAAGGGCTGAAAGGCACCCATTTCTGACGAGATATTATGGCGCTCTCAATTCGTTTAAGTTCGAATGGTTCGAGTCAGTAATGGGTGACTTTCACCCGAGGTAAACAATCTACTTTTCATATAGAATACGAGGGAAAAAAAAACCCAGACGGAAAATTTAAAAATATGTTTTGTTAAATTTGCCGTAGTGTTATAGGATGTTTGTTGTTCCTTATATACATCAACGACCTCCCAAAAGTAACAAAAGAACCGTGCGTACTATTTGCCGACGATCGATGTTTCGTTAATTACAGCTTGTCAAAACGACATAAACATCAATGAAAAGCTCAATTCCGTATTTAACGAAATAACTACATGGATGAGAGACCATAACCTTGAAATAAACTTCCCAAAAACGAAAATCATGACATTTCACCCATAACAGAAAACCCCTCTAAGTATCAACTATAAATATAATAACATCCAACTAGAAATTGTACAAAGTTTTACATTACTGGGCATTGATATAGAATAGGCATATTACGTGGAAATTCCACATAAGCAAAATTAAAGCTAAATTATCAAAATTTGTCTTCGCGCTTCGGGAAGTTAAAAAATCCACTAACTCCTGTGAAATTTCGAATGAAATACACTTACTTAATTTGTTTCCCCATACAAACTTTGGACCCCCATTTCACCCGCTTAGGGGGTGAATTTGGAAAATCCTTTCTTTGTGCACCCCTAAACCTTATAAGGAACTTACGTGCCAAATTTGGAATCTCTAGATCCAGCGGTTTGGGCTGTGCGGTGATGTCAGTCAGTCAGTCAGCCAGTTTATTCTTTTATTTAATTATCGGCTCTACATAGACTCTACATATCGACTACCTATTGACTCTAGATAACGACTCTACATATCAACTTTACAAATCGACTCTACATATCGACTACATATAGACTATACATACATATCGACTCTACATATCGACTCTACATATCGACTCTACATATCGACTCTACATAACGACTCTACATATCGACTCTACATATTAGGATGTCCACAATATTAAATTTCAAAATCGACGCCATTTTCGTAATAACGTCCATAAAAACCATGACAACGACACCCATATTGATATTTAGACATTTCAATTCAACCCCAGCTCACCCCAACAACAGGGGAGATGGTATTTCACGTCAGCCACGTTGGATTTGGAAAATAAACCATAGAAACGATACCCATGTTAAATTATTTTATTATTCGTTTGTATCATAGAACCTGTACTAATTTTGCGGAGTCTCACACAAATTTCCATCCCTGGGAAACTTAACAAAAAAAATTCAGGTATTTTTCGTTGGTAACAGAGTCTGTGTACCGATTTTTAGCTTCCTACCTTGAAAACTGCGAATAGCCCCATATAAAATTTCACCCCCCACTTTTAAGGGGTTGAGTGCAGATTTCCAAAAAAAAAATGATGCACGATTTTTTTGTTACTCACATATAGTCCGCATACCAATTTTTAGCTTTCTATCTTGAAAATTGCGGAATGCTCCATACAAACTTCCACCCCCCATTTTAGGGAAGTGGGGGTTAGAAAGAGACAAAAAGTAGGCTATGTCACTCTTCATCCCTTCAACTATCTCCACTTAAAAAATCACGTCAATTTGTCGCCCCATTTTGCCGTCAAAGACGGACAAACAAACAAACAAACACATACACTTTCCCATTTTAATATTATATTTATATATATATATATATATATATATATATATATATAGTTGAAGAGTGGCTGGTATGCGTTTCTGCTTTAGCTCACATGCACAACTTTAAGTTAAAAAAGGTTTGTGGGTGTGTTCCATTTGACACCACCTCATAGAGCCTAGTGAATATTTTAGCTAAAATAAAAGTGATTAATTTACAACAAACTTATTTTATATAAAATAAATTTCATGAACTAGTAAGAATAAAATTATTTCCCTTTGTCAGTGGCGGGGTAAGTATTTATTAGAATTTGTTCCCGCATAATGCTTATAAGAGGCTACAACCCAAAAGGGGTCCATTTCCAACCTATAGATAAATACATAAGAAAATATAATAACAAAAATATATAAAGAAATGGAATAAAAGCTATATAATAATAATAATGCTTATAAGGCGAGGACTAATTGGAATCCCACCAAAAACATTCTGTAAAAAACTAGCCAAGTCTCGGTGGAGCTGCTTGTTTATATCTCTAAAAAGTAATGAAATCTAGACAAAGTCGTGCCAAGTCTAAGGTTCCTTACTGCGATTTCTTTATTATAATAGTTAATGTTGTGTGACTTGGCCGTTGAAGGGTACACAAGGGTACAAAACCAGGAGCTCCATGACACCATTGCACCAATCTGTCTCCAGGTGAGCTAGAATTGACTGGTTATTGAATCAACGTTTTCCAAATGGCAATTTTTCATCGTCAATGGGTAGCGGTTCTGGCGACAGATTGGTGCAATGGTGTCATGGAGCTCCTGGTTTTGTACCCTTGTGTACCCTTCAACGGCCAAGTCACACAACATTAACTATAATAATAAAGAAATCGCAGTAAGGAACCTTAGACTTGGCACGACTTTGTCTACATTTCATTACCTTTTAGAGATAAACAAGCAGCTCCATCGAGACTTGGCTAGTTTTTTACAGAATGTTTTTGGTGGGATTTCACTTCTTTTTGTAGAAATGTGGGTATATTGATTTATTTTTGAAGTGGCCCACCAAGTTGAATATTTTTTGTAAAGGCGGTATGTCGATCTCTAATAGTTTGGTTGGGCTCTTGTGTTTTCTAATCAGGGTCACCAGGTACTCCAGATCTTCGATTATCCTAGTTTTTATAGTTTTTCCTTTATGTGGCCATTAAACCCTAACTCTGTACCGAATTTTAGCTCTCTGAGTTTATGGGAAGTACTAGTTCTATTCTGATGATCATGAGTGAGTGAGTGAGTGAGTGTCATAAATGCGAAACTTTGCTTTCGCTTAACTTCGGAACTAAATGACCTACAGACTTGAAATTTTGGATTTTAAGTATGTGATTAAAGCTTACTGGATGACGAAAATTTCTGCGTTCTGGTCTTATCCAGAGGTTCTCAAATAGGGGCCTGAAAATGCGGCGAAATGATTCCAGTAAAGGATGGTACGGCAGGTATGGTACCTAGAGGCAAAATCCAACAAAAAATCAGACATCAAAAAAAAAAAAATTTGCTCCTAAAAAGTCCGGATAATTATTAATCTTTTTTTAAATATTTATTTAGGTTCATTTACATTTGCTTTAAAATATTAAATATAAATAAAATAAAAAAGACACTTAATGTTTAATTTAAATCTATATAATTACTTCCGGGTGGAAAGTTTGTTGGATGCTTGAATAAAGCATCTAAGAATAACGTTTTAAAATGAAATAAACAATAAAACGCTATTATAGGTAAATTAATGTTTTTCGAAATCTTATTTTGCCTGGAGTAATTGTGATATTCTTAATTCTTATGAGAATGAATGGGATGTCGTGGCAAATATTTTCTAAACAAATAAAAATAATGCGAAGAAGTGACTTAACATGTTCACGCAAAAAATGTATCCTGCGAATGCAATGCACTTTAAGGCAATGTCGAATCCAATTAGCAAGTATTTAATTGAAATTTCTAAAATAAAAATATCACTTTCAAACCTGCCAAAAATCACAAACACGGCACGTTAATAATTAAATGCAAAAATGTATTGCTGCGTGACTATTTTAAAAGTGGCTTATTCTCGTCTGGATCCCCCTTTTGAACGGTATATTCACAAATCGGTTTGTGCTCGACTGTAATCTCCAGTCTAGACAACATGACCCCGACATTGGTACCAGCTAGGCTTAATTGGGGGTCAGCTGCTAGGCGATGCTCTTCATTAAGCATTGTGGATAACAGCCCTGGAAATAACACCGGGCCCGGTGACCACAAGTTAACGGTACGAAGAATTTTATGGTACCCTTTTTCTATAATTTACTCAGCAAGGAAACCATGCAAGTTTTGTAATTGTTATTTTTCTGTTGGAAGCATATTGCTACATACGAGTATATGTTGAATGACGGTATTTTACCACATCTTAAGTCTCATAGAAGTGAATATGTATAAAACTTCATAGAAGATTTTTATCGACATTTGTTCAAAAAAGCAATTTCCGAAGAGTGAAGCATCTCGTCTCCTTGTGCGCGCAAGACATTTACGTGTCTCATACCAGGATGAGTGGTTAACAAGCATCGAGGCAGCCCCTTATATCGCCAGGGAGATAGACCTCCTGGGCTGGGATGACAACTCTCTCTGAACTAATTGAATATCCTGGGAACATAATCTTCGGTGACATTAACTGGGCTCCGAATGAAATAAATGAAAAAAAATCTTAAAGTTATTTTACTCGATGACTATCCTAAATTGAAATTGCTATTTCAATGTGTTTAAATTCATTACGAAGAGGTTTTCTATGATCTATTCTGTATGTTGCGTGAGAAAACTAAGTTCAAAGCACAATTTTGAATTAATTTAAGCTAGTGTGGGTTTACACTCGAAGGCAAAATTATTGCTAAGTTAAGGAATACTTTAATTCATTGGTAAATATAATTATTTACTAACAAACATACGAAGTTGTGGTAAACATTAGGTAGTAATATAGTACTACAAAGAATGCTGTAACTTTCAGATAACTGTCGACTCGTACATTATGTTATTTGATTTCGCTTATTTCATTACCTACTTTGTCAAAATATCTTATATGTAAAACAATGTAATCGTACTGCGATAATACAATTAAGGGAACCAATAGATTAAAAAATAAATAAACATTAATATCAAGGTGCATGCACACTAAATAACTACATTAAATTAAATGCAGTCACAATAAATTTAATGTAATCCAACTAAACGTACGAATTGTTATACTAAAATTATGGTATTTTTCATAGATTTAATAAGTTACAATTTAGATTTAATAAACTATGTAATGAAAATCTCAACATAACTTAAGGCATCGTGTATTTTTATATATAGTTATGAGTTAATCATTTAATAAAAATACGAAAAGCTGTTGAGCTGTATTATACCTTACAGTCCTCACTGTTCTCGGAAAACAATATTTTTTTCAACACATTTGCTCGCAACTTGCCTCTTAGAATGTAGCTTTTAGGCTCATAATACTGGGCATTAAACACGCGTGTTTTATAACATTACGGAACTTGTGTTTTATAGTTATATCCCGACGTTCCCGACTAAGACAGGCAGCAAGGTGTATGTATGAACACAGCGCATTCTTAAATTAACCGGGTTGTACAGATTTCTTTTTAATTTTCGGCAAATGGATTCCTACTCGACTAAACAAATTAAAACCTTTTTGTTAAGTTATTGGTTCGTTCTTCTTAGATATGATAGAGAAACGTTTCATTTAGTACAATTACTTAGTTTTGATAACATTTTGCATGAATTTGTTATTAATACGAGAATATTTATTTTATTTTGTATTGGCTGTTTAGAGATCTCATCTAAGTCTATATTTAACACATGCGCGCGAATTTGACGATAAAAAATCGTTGCGCACCATTATAGGTAGGCCATTTCACAAATATTTGTAAACATTGTTGGTGTTTGATTATTATTACAAATATTGACTCGTGGTGAAAAGAAAAGTGATAAATAGAATTGACGCCACTGGAAATTATTGGCGATATATTATGTGAGTAAAAACGTTTTGCCAGCAATAACTAAAGAACATATAAAATTTACATGTTATGCAAAGGATTTTTTTCGGTGTAAACGTGTTGAAAAACGTTGTATGAAACGCGTGAGCTTTGATAATTAGATCCTCGGCTCTCTTATCACGCTCACCTGCGGCTCGCATCAACAATTCCACCTCCGATGAAATGTTCAACATAGCTCACTTGTATTTTACAATGTACTATTGTAGACCGTGTAACGATAAATACTATTGGCTTTATTCATAAACAAGCCTATTTTAACTAAAATGGCGTTAAAATTAGTTTACAGTACACATGGTGTTACTTTCCCGCACTAGTGCGGAAATGAGCACTTTCCGTGCATATGTCGAAACTTTAAAGAGCCATATGTACTGTAAAACGTTGTACGATACACGTGCGAATAGGTAATTCGCAACTCGTGTCGATTTAAAACACTCCCTTCGGTCGTGTTTTAATTTATCGCCACTTGTTGCGAATTTCCTATTTTCTGCACTTGTATCGTAAATAACTATTCTCTTTATCTGTCACTTTGACATTTGTGTTCGTAAGAAAGGGACAAAGCACATTTAATTCAGCAGAGGCATTTTAATAGGAGGGTCGTAAATCTCTTAATATTTCTTATGTAAATTGTTGTAAACGTGTAAATGAATTCTAAATCCGAAAATATGCCGCGTAAAGTGAAAGTATCTAATCCCTTTTCGCTATCAAAGCTCACCCCTTAGCCGATTGGCATAAATAGAAAATGGGAATGTAAATTTCCGGTGTGCTTTCACTTTGCGGTGAGTGAAACATGGTGAAACAAAATCTATTTTCCTTTGCGTGTTTCATGGGTCAATCGAGTGAGAGCTTTGACGAGTTTGCCTACCTCTTTTTTATTAAAAGTTTTATAACGGTCATAAAAGAGTGCTTTTAGAGGCAACGAATAGCGTATAGCCAGGACAGTGAAAAAATACCTACTTACTTTTATTATTTTAAAATACCCATACACTTACATTTCTGTGGCATAAAGCTGGACATTTTCACTAATTTCACTGGTCCATCTCTAGTGTATACGTTTTGTGGCACCGCAGTGCACTTAAAGGGTTCGCCGTCGGCTCTGCGTTTCAATAAATCAGAAGAAATGACGCCGCGCGCGTTAAGCAGTCAGCGTCGCACTGGGTGGTCGGCAGACGCCTTCACGGTTATTTCACGGTGCGATGTACTACAAATAAAATCAAACTTGTAAACACGGAAATAGAATTAATACTACGGTGGCAGAATTGATTAATATGCTTTTTTGCCGTTGAGAATTTGGCATATCGCGTGACGAATTTTGGATGATAATATTTTAGATTAAATGCGTCGACTGCCAAAAACCTGCCACCCAGGGGACACGTGCAGGGTTGTGGTAGGTAGCTCCTGCGGACGTGAGTAACAGTTGTCCACACAAAAACTATAAACCATACAATTAGATATGACTGTGGATAAGACACCTGTCACTCTAGCACAACAATACTTATAGTCACGGAAGTGTTATATTAGGTGTCGAGTCTATCGATATCACAATTTTTGTAGTCTATTCTACTGATTAAACTTATTATGTCTAGTTCCCGCGATTGGGAGGGAGAGAATCGTTACCGACACAATTGTAACATATTGTATTGTATTGTATTGGGAACTGCTATTTTTGCTACTGCACTGCAGTTAAGGCGAGAAGATACCTATTCAAAATGTTGTTTTTGAAGCACTGACTCATAAATAAGCCGGCAAAAAAATCTAATAAAAATTAGGTAGGTAAGGTACTATGTACCAGGGATCGGATACCGGTATTTACTCCATACAAATTAAACCGGTATTATTTCGTTCTTCGGTTATGATATAATTTTTGATTGGGCAGTCTAATAATACGAATATGTTACCTAAATACACGATAGAGTCCTACATTAAGAGCCTAAAATAATTCAAAATATTAGACTACTTCGAGGGTTTTTGATAAAACCGGTTCCGATCCATGCTATGTACACTAAATACCATGTAAAAATTGTTTTCAACTAATTAGCCAGTCGAGGTCTACGAATGATATGTATATCCAAATAAATATATGGGTACAAAATTGAAAATACGAACTTAGCTTTTTCCGAAATATTTCGTTTTGTCGATATTATTTTTTATTCTAATGTCCTAACTTAATCCGCGCTCGGGTAAAGAGCACAGCATATAGAGATATGTACATGGACGAGCGAACGAGATACATTTTAAAATCATCTTATTAAATTAGGTACACTTCCAGTGAATATGTAGCGTACAATAATTTCGCAATGCAAGTTCACACAAACGTAAAGCGTCAACAGACAGATTGATTTTGGATTTTCTCGACCACATGTCTCTTAGTATTTGCTTTAAATGCGTAATTTATCGCATTTTGCGCATTAACACAGTAATCGTAGATTTACAGTGCTGAGTAATACGATTACATTTAATGGTGAAATATCGAGATATCGAGCTTTTGAGAAGGATTAAGCTATATTAATAATGTTAAAATCAGCTCTCACACAAGTGGGGTTTACAGAAGTAAATGTGAAAAATAACATGGGGTGACTATGATCTAAATTATTGTTTTTGTTTGTAGGTGATTTGTGGCAGTGAATATATTAGTATACTACCTTGATTAAATCTACTTAATTTCAAATAGAGTTCAGCAGTGTACCATGTAATCGGGAGAAATCGGGTACCTAAATGACTAAGCTAAAGAGTGCTACAATTAAAACGCCACGCCACAGTAATAATATCAGACTAAAATATGCCATTCATAAAATTCATACAATTATTTATTTATTTATTTACTGCAATAACCACGGCTACAAACAAGGTAAGGTCATACATGGTAACCCTGTAAGGGCGTAGCATAATAGGTATAATTCACAAAAGTACTTAAAACCTACTATCATAAATTTATAGTTTTATAGGTAGCATTGTATTATTTTATTTTATTTTATATAGTTACTTACGTACTCGTTATAAAAAGAAGCTAGCCATTTCACCACCATAACACTTTATTTAGAAAAATACTTATTAGGTACTTAAGCACGTTAATAACGAAGATTCTTTCAAAATTCCGTAGCAAAGACGAAAGCTGGCTTGAAACAAAAGACTGGCATTCAGCGGGATTTCAGGCACTGTATCTAAAAATTAAGTTCTTGCTTTCAGCTGGTTAGTACGCATCCGCCGGATTCTCAGTAGTTTATTCCGCTGCAGATTTTTAATTTCTTTCTCTTCTTTTGAATTTAAATTCAGCGCTTCGTGAATACGAGATACGAATCACAGCTCAGCTTCATAAAATAGTTACCGTCTTTATTATAAAACCGCCATTTAAACATCCTTTGAATCGATGTTCGCTTTTATGGAAAGAATTCACATTTAAAAGCAAATTACTTTACAAAATTGCGATGCGAATCTCGCCTGCCTGCACAAGAGGACGTAAACAATTTCAGCGAAAACACTTGACAGTAAATGAGGTGTGTAACAAGCTGAACAACTCGTGGCCAAAACACAAATTGCATTTTTTCAGGTGAGCTGTAAACAGGAGCAGAACAACTTAAAACAATTTGCCGGGGCTCCACTCGAAAGTGTTAAGTGGATTTGAGAGTGTGAGGTAACGCTGGGCGGACGGGCGCAAATTGAGTCAAACAAACGAAACTCATCGACAAGATTCTATCGTGCAGAGTTTAAGAGCAATTTTTCTCTTAAAGCCAAACAAATGAGGCGCCATTAGATGGAGTGAGAGCGCTTAATCTATTTCTGACGAGTTCAGTGACGCCGACAAAGACAAATCGACATTAGCCTACCCACACGGCGCGAAGGCGTTCCACTTCTGTTTCAATTCCACTTTTATTTGCGGATTAACTTCTTATTAGTCATTGTGTTCGGAAGGGGCTCGAGCCTGCTATCACAAGCCTTATGAATGGCTCAATTATTTTGCCGACTCGGCACGAATTCATCTAGAGATTCTAAGCTGTATCTGCGCTAAGCATTACTTATTGCCGTTCTTTGAAACTCTCTTCACGACCTATTTTTTACGATGAGTGTTAAGTCGACAAAAAACACATATTGTACTCAGTAGATTGTCCAACATGTGTCTTTTATAACCCCGGTGCCACGGGTATTAATAAACTGACAACATATTTATGCTCTCCTACTGTCGCGCATAATGATATCTATAAATTTTATGTCACTTTAGTCATGAGATACTGCCATGTAAATATTATTTAAATCATTTTGATATAGACAATTTGTGATTAACAAAGAATCTGAGCCTATTTTCGTATTAGTACACTTATACTAATTGGTTGGTTAACCCGTATAGGTGACATTAGACGGCATATCTTAACATTTTTGTCTGTTCTTATTAAATTGGACGGTATTGAGGATTGAGGGCTGCAGTCGCACAACAAAGTCATTTAAATGTAATCTGTATGATCATTAGAATAAGGTACAAAATGCATTGTATAATGAATAAAGTTGACGTCTTTTGGTTCCAATGAGGGCCAAAATAAATAAAAGGGAGAAAAGAGCGCGCGTATTTCAGAACCGACAAGTTGAAGAATGTCGAAATGTGTCATCTGTCAGTCGGTATTTAAAACAATATTTTACTCTGAAAGTGGATGCGCGTTTGTCGTGTATCCAAATAGTCGAGACAGCTGTCTTGCTCTAAAGATTAGACATTTTTGAAAGACAGAAACGTCGACGTGTTTTATACACCGTCCGCGCATTCCACACAAAGTGCTGCGTAAATTTTAACAAATTCCTGAAACCTTCTTAGAAATGGTGCGTTAAATAAGAAGCATTATAATGGTAAGTTGTAAAATGCTTTGATGGTACCAATATTAGCGTCCAAAGTTGAGAAAAAATGAATATTTAGATACCTACTGTTCAATCGCCTTGAATCTCGGAAAATTCAATTCAATTTATTCATTTTGTAAAACCCATTAAATTATATTACTTAAAATAAATACCTAACTTAAATAGCCCCTAGCCGTTCCGTTTTTCATTTATTTATTCATTTACCAAACATACCTTACTAACTAGTTAGAATATTAAAGTACAGTATTAACACAAATGCTCAGTGTAGAACAATCAGTGGTCCTCACACTGGGCGTGCTTGTGGCGTGAGAACCGGTTAAAACCGGGTTAAACAGTGTTAACCCGGTTTTAACTGTGTTAACCGGGCAAAACAAGCGGCAGATTCCTTTATTTTCAAAAAAACCAACTCTCTTTGACGTTAAGTCTTCTTACACTTTAAGATTTTTTACAACAATTTATCACAAGAATTACGGATTTTTAAACAACACGATAAAATAGACATTTCGGCAGTATCTATACGATGTAACTAGCAGTAATACAGTTTGTCCTCGTGGTTCGTTACATCGCTGTTGTGGCCGGGACCGTATGGCAGGAATACGAAATCGTTAGGAATTGAATACTTAGTCTTATAGGCAGCCTACTTACGTGTCAATATCAGATACATCACGTATAGGATGAGAATACTAGATCAAGTAACTGTTCGTGTAAATAACCCTGCTTTTACACTTGTGTGTGGTTGAATTGTATGAAATATATTGTAGGTATACCCAAAATAAGCATTCTATCGTTATGATGATGTTAATATAAGAGACGTGACAGAGTATCAACTATCCGTAGACAATGACAGACGCAAGACGCAAGTGAAATAAGAAAATAAGGAAACTAAATCTATTATTAGCGAGTACTGAAAACGCTTTACATTTTATATATTAGTAGGTATATTATATAGGTATACGTATATTAGATTTTCTGGCGATTTAAACCTTAAACCACATTTACTTAACTATAGTTTTACTTATCGACACATTTTTGCAAACTGATCATCTGATCTGATGATTTACAGACTCAAATATAGGTCAAGATAATATAAAATGTTACCCATTTTAAATTTTTAAGGACCACTGCAAAGTTTATATCTTTTCCTTTGCAAGCTAGAACTTCAGCAGTATTCTTGAAGGCCGTAGCTAAGCAATAATGTCTGGCGTGGCGTCCGACATGCAATGGCCGCTGCAAGGTGGCACTGTGAATCGTGACTTCTGCTTGTTACAAAGCTTGTTAGAAAAATGAAGCGAGTTAGGAAGATAAAATAGGTCAGGTACCTAAGGTTCTAGATATTTAGCATGCTTGTTTAAATAATGAAGCATATGCCATTTTACCCGACTGCCGAAGGAAAGTTATGTTTTTCGAGCGTATGTATGTATATACCTATGTCTGTAGTCTGTATGTATGTTTGTATGTCTTATTCTTTGGCACGCCCTGCAGCCTAAACCGTTTGACGGATTTCGACATACTTATGAGGTGTTGTTGGATTCCTCTGAATCGTGGGAGTGACATAGGTTCTAATATTTGCAAAAAGCAGTTGGGTTTTTCGAAAAATCTTTTGATTTCACTTGTTACCTGACTGTGAAGAAGGCTGCCATCTATGCATGCAGGTAGGTTTGTAATATTCTTTTCATCACACTTGCTCGTAAAGGTCTTCATAATGCGCAGGCATACTGAGCTACAATAACCTAAATTATGCCCATGGGCGTAATGGTTTTTCTAATTGGTAATTGGTTTTAAATTGTATCTGCCTGTCACTCATGCGTCAGTTATAAAGCAAGGAGGTTTAAGTCAAGGAGGTCTAAACTTATAAAAAATAATGAAACGTATTTAACTGAATTGTTTAAAGATCTAAAAATATAAATGTGTAGTGTCTCTGTTAAATATTTTTGACAGTGATTTTTAATCATGGCTGTATGCTTTACGTTTACGCGCCTTAAGTACGTCAAATTCAACAAAATGGACGATTTTTTTATTGCGATTAGTATTATGTTTGCCAAATGTATTTGTTTGTGATGAAAAACACGTACGCTAAGAATTTTACAAACAAGAGTCATCAAAGCATCTCACTTCTTCTTTCTAATAAAACATATCTTAGCGTACTTGTGGCACAATGTACTATTAGTACTTCGTATCATCCGATCGAATCGGGATTTTCCCGTTCACGTCAAATATTACATTTATTCATGGACTTGCGTAAGTAAATTTAAAGTGCGTAGGTAGGTAGTCGATTTTTTATATACTTATATTTTTGACATAAAAGTAGGTACTTCAATATGGAATAGCAACCAAGAGGCACCAAAACCCTACTTCGCTTATTAAAAAGTCTCCTAAAAATATTAATGTGAAAAGTTGCCTAATAATATTTATACCTACATAGGTTGCTATGTTGTTGGTTACACTAACACTACATGAAATATATTACTGATTTAATTGGAATGCGGGAGTAATTGATACCACTCGATATAATTAACATAATAATTATTAGTGTCATCCAGCAGTCTACACACGATTATTAATAACGGTTAACTGATTACAATTTCGTTGATAATTATGATCAATTGATTTGTTTTAATTAAAACCATATCGATGCGAGAGCTTTAAAATATGTTTATGACCTCTTTATGGTCGAAAAACTACACGGTGCACTATAGTAGCCATACATTTAATGTGGCACCCAGACTAATAAGAATTCTGGGAACTGTCCCAGAGTTCTTTTTCCGTGAGTTGACTTGAACTGATTTAATTTGATACAGTTATAGGTACTATCTGAGCCTAACTATTTTACTTTGTCAAAATACATAAATCGCGTCTACAAACACACATTATTGAATCTAGATATAATGTGGTGACATCATGACATGTACACACATTCAAAATAATAGTAGGTATCCTAACTTAAGTAGGTATGTATGTGTAAAGATATAGACATACATACCTACATAAGTTCTCCTTAAATTTAAGAGTTATCCTCTTGTCGGTCGAGTATTTTCCATTTCTCTCTGTCGCACGCCAGCCCTTTGATTTGCTGATACGACACGACACCAGCTTTCTCCTTTATTTGGTATATATAACTGCGCCGTGGTCTTCCCCTGCCTCTCCTTCCTTCTATCTTTCCTTCCATTATGGTTTTACAGAAGTGGTCGTGCCGTATCAAATGACCAATCATTTCCCCCCTTCTAGTGCTGATGGTGTTCAAGATCGCTCTCTTCTCTTTTACTAGCCAGCTTCTCAGTCCAGCTTACTGCTACATAAGTTAGCATATGAAATTCATATAACTTTCTAAGCCTTTTGAGAAACCAATGAACAGATTATTCTAAGTTAGCTTATATAAGTTAATTTGGGCGGTACCGAATTAAAACAACTTAGGATTAAATTTCAGAGTTCAGTTATCAACAGAGGTCTGACAAGGGTCGAAGCAGCCTTCTGTCCATAACTTTTAAAGATACTTAACTAACTTTCAAGTAAAAAACCTAAGGATATTAATTAGAAGTAGACTGTTAAAAGTATGAAGAGAAATGAAGAACAAAGAATGGTAAATGTAAAGGGGTCGTTTACAGGCTACGGTGTCCGCTTACCACCAGACAGGCCGTGTGCTTGTTAGCCACTGTCTAGCTAGACATAAAAAAACAAGAAGTTATCTGTTGAAGAAGATGTGATGCCAAGCCTTTTATATATTTTTAACCGCCGATGCATAGATAGAACTGTTGTACGTTTAACAATGACCGTGTATTGCACGCATGGAATAAGTACAGAGGGCAGACTTAATGCCACGAGGCATTCTCTACCAGTCAACCGTAGGGCCGAACAGAAACTTGCTAAGGTGGGGTGCACTGCAGTGAGAAAAAAAAACATGACGAGCATAATTGTTTGAAAATTTTAATCCATGCAAAGTAAAAATGTAATTTGGTCTCCTGCGATACAGGCAAAGCCTAGTTCAGGGACCGGTACATATACTATATGTAAAAGATTTGCTAAACAAATGTCTAATGTCTTATAATCATCTAAGTAGGTATTAATATCAGCAGAACTATATATATACCAACAAGAATAAATACATACATTTTTAATTAATACAAAATTAAATAATACTGATTACTTTCGACTATACGTGTTCTAGCAAGTGCTTGTAGAGCAAATACGTTTGTAAGCCAACATGCTTGGGGCTTGTCTTATTATCGTCTTATTATTATGTTATCGTCAGAGGGAGCTCATTCCAGAGACGGCTAGCTTGAACAGCGAAGAAAGAAGTGTAAGAACCATTATGGTGAGGAAGTACGAAGAGTTTATAAGCGATCGCGAAGAACGTTCACAACCTGTACGAGGGAAGACGAAGTTTTTGGTACATTCTAGTTCTTAAATGTGTACATTTTTTAGAGTAAAATCTTCGCGTCTGCCATAATAAAGAGCAACATGTTATTTTTTCTCTTTTGTAAACTTGTTCACTTAAATCTTTATTTTGATATACGGTACAGAATTTAAATACATAATAACAACCTTTTATTATCATTAATCCTTTTCGTTTATGTTGGCAACTAAATTAAAGTAACAAATTAAATAAACTAAAGTTCTTGAAATTGTTGATGTATCAACAAATCCAATTACTTATTTGGGATATTCACCTTCGAAGAGAAGCTGGTGGACTCCTCGTGTAGTAAATATCAAAATAAATGTATTAACCGCCTTAAATTTTATTTCAAATTGTTTTCTCACGAACCTTTATCTGAAGCACATAGCAAAAACAAACATAAAAACACCCGTAAGTAATGACACCAATCCCACTACTGAGTCGAGAAAATACCAGTTTAATCTAGTTCTGAAATAAGAAAAGTGCGAAAAGTAAAAAGGGAGGAAAGCCACAAGCTAAGTCGTATCAGGCTTGCCGGGTGTCAGTAGTTGAAGTTCCGGATTTCAGCTATTTATTACGATCCGGGGATCCGGGAATTTACGTGAACGATAAAAGAACCGTAGTTTTACAGCGACATGAGGTTAGATCCGGCTGTCGTCTCTTAAGTGGCAATTATCATGGTTTCAGGAAATCTCGGCAAAGCCTACTTCACTGCCGTGCTTAATTTATGAGCGAATAATGATATTACGAGAGCTCGTATTGTATCAATTTAATTAGGCGCTAAGGAGTAGAATATATAAATTTTGTAAATAAAATCTTTAAGTATGTAATTCTGTTTGGTACTTACGTACTACGACTAATACTTACTTACTATTAAGAGGAAAGACCACTGGTCATTTCTCCATACAAACGTTTTCGGCCGTTTCCTCGGAGGTTTTTGACAGTAGATTAATGATTGATTTTTTTGATATTCTTATTTTTATAAGTCCTAGGTTACTTCAAACAAAGCTTAAAACGGCCCAATTACATAGTCCGCAAACATACGCCTATTACGCACATCTGTTAACAATAAGTACAAAAATCAAAATAGCCCGACATTTCATATTTCCTTCTTCTGAGACTGCATAAATTTTATAACATAGATTCTAAATTTAAACGGAAGTGTGTGTGCGTGCACACAAGCTCGCGCACGGTCCTGCCGCCGCTGTCAGTGCGACAGAAATATTTATTGGGAATTCTCGAATCTGAAAAAAGGCTCAGCTAATTATGCTATGGTCTTAACTTAACTTTTCAAGGGAGCGTTAGTACAAAGTAACATTTTTGGTTGGATCCTTAATCTGTATAAACGGTGTCTCCTCTTATATAATTTTATATGATAAAAAGATTTTATATGACGCATCCACATCCTCCTAGCGTTATTCCCAGTTGTGCCCTAAAGGAACCACAAAAAGGTGACTTTTGTGTTATTGAATCTGTACGACTCATCATAAGATTTGATTATATAGTATGTATTTTCTAACGCGTGTTCAAAAACTTAATAATACGCGGTCATTTGTATCTCTGTTTGTATTTGTATTTCTGTTTGAAATCACGTTCTCGGTAACTGCTCTAATGATTTTGATTATTCACTCATGTTTCACTCTGGCTGGTTCTTCAATTTGGTAAATTCATGCTTGTTGCGCAATCCGAGATTTTCCATTTTCTGGTAGTAATGAAAACCTGTACCCTAATGGAAAGGCTAAAGGTAAATAAGTAAAAATACATACTAGCTAGGAACACGAACGCAAGTAAGTACATCCAAAGCAACTTAGCAATAAATTCACACACAACTCACGCGACTATTTGACCAAATAGTCCATATAGAACAATAAATAACATCGCTATAATTCGTAATCTACTATTTTAAACATTTTAAAGGCACAGTTTTACGACAAAATTGATTAGGTACGATCGGCCTCACAAGGCCAGGGGCTTAACACCTCTGTACCGTGTCGCATTAAACGTCATGTTAAACTGCCATATGTTGTCAAACGAGTGAAAACAAGGTACTTAGGTGTTCAGCTACTTATGAGGCCGACTGTACAACGGTTGCACCAACCCGCCTGGTTACTGCTATCAAATGCAGTTTAAAGGGGATATACCTACATTAAAATAGTTTAACAACAAAAGCTAGGGAGCTTTGTTATTGCATCAAGTACCGGCGTACATTGATAATGAAATCAAAACTGCATGATATTGGTTTTAGTCGCGCACGCCACGCAGTAACCCAGCTTTATTCACAGCCTGTCTCGGCGCCCTTCACCACTCGCCCCTAGTATAATTTGACCCCGAGATTCGTAAAAATAAAGCGTAGTCAATTACACTTATACTGGTACGCCTAATGTGAGTTGTTGTTGTTGTGAATTACAACACAGGACAAACAGTTTTAGCCAATAAATCCGGGCACACGCAAGCCACGTGTCTAGCCAACAATAGACCAAGTAATATTAGCAGCGTCATCCGTGTACCGTGGCCAAGAAATGGACAAATATTTTTATAAATATAAGTGCTGACTGTAATTTGGTAACAAGACGCCATTTTTATTCAACTTAAGTTATTGTTAAGTACATGATGGATAAATAAATCTTATTAACATTATAAATGCAAAAATTTGGATGTTTAGATGTATGGATGTTTGTTACTCAATCACGCTTAAACGGCTCAACCGATTTGGATTCAATTTTGCACGAAAATAGACTAAGGCTTGTTCACGAAAAAAAAGTAGCCACTGTTGCATAATTCAGGTTTTCAATATGAAATAATTTTTTTTAACGAATTTAATTATAAAGAAGGTCTGTCTATCGTTTTGAGTGGCGTTATGGATATTAATATCAGCTGCTATTTTTGGGCTAACTTTCGAAAAATCTGGATTGTAGTCTTAGATTTTGTAATTTTCACGTTTGGGCCATAGAGGTTCTTTTTTTCCTTTACTCAAATAGATTATCGATGCTATAATGTTCCGCGAATATCTTTCCAGACTCTTAATTACCGTATGCAGGTCATAAATTACTGGCATTTTGTAAGATTTCACAATTTTTAAGGAAAAATTGATTGATTTTAGATTCATACACATAAAAAAGAATACTGAGAAGAGAAGAGGGCGCGAAGGAGCCGCTTGTGGGCGGCTGCCGCCGGCGGGGTCGCGGATGTGTGTGCAAGCGTTCCCGTGACCTCGCCACATGGCGGCGAGGCGGCAAGTGGGGGGTTTTTAGTGGGTATACCGTGAGTCTCATCAGCTTATACGGGAGTCCCACATAACCACTCGGGTCACCCCCTGCACCCGGGGTGGTATGCGTAACGCATTTTCCCCCCTAAACAAAAAAAATGGTAACTATGTATACTAGACGACGATAAACATACATATGTGATAAATAAATACTTAAATACATGGAAACATCCATGACTCAGGAACAAATGTCTAAAACGAAAGCAGCTTGGTCTCATAGTTATTTGTTGAACCAGAAATGTAGGTACTACGAATCGCCATTGCTTGACAATATGTTAAGCTTTAATATTGACAGACAGTTAAGAATTACACTTTTTTTTGCAGAGTTAATATACGCTTTTCTGTATAGAATTTGCAACACCAGTCCCAGAATACATTCCAAACATCCGTCAAGCCCGCCTTTGAAGCACTCTTTTTGCTTTAAATCACAAATTACGCCCTCAAAGAGCATTACGCCGCTAAATGACACGCATCGAACCAAAAAGCGAATTAAGAGTGCGACTGTACTTGAGACAAATAAAGTATCAGAGAACAATGGCCGACGAGTCAGTGAATAATTTTAGCCGCGCGCCGCGGCTCTAGGCCGTGATCAAAGATATAAAGCAGTGCGTGATTTTAGTTTTACTAAACGGGACTTGTAGTCAACATATTGTTTTTTAATTGTCTTTATGTATAAGTTTTTACACCTATATAAGACCACTGGGCGGAGCGGAATCGGTATGCAGTAGGTATTTTGTAGGCACTTTACCGAAAGCTTACCGTTAAGATTTCCTTACTTGTTGGTGTACTTTTGATTATTACTACAAAATATATTGCGCGGAAACGGTCGTACTCGTACGCTTGCAGTGCTAAAATCGTACCGCCCACTTCCGCACATCCCACGCCAATCAAGAAGTATTCAAACGTATGATGACTTCGAGATATAAAACAGTAGGTTCAAATGTTTGGCACGGATCCGTGTTTAGGAGAAGCTCACACCCCCTCCCGGTTCGCAAGCAACACACGTGAGTGCAAGGTCTGACTTACAAAACTACCTTCCGCTTCCCATAGCAGAACTTTTCTCGCCCATTTCCTAGAAAAAAAACTCAAAACCAAAAAGTTCAAATTTGGAAAATAAAAGTCATATGAGGGGTTAAATGTAGGCGCGCAGTAAGAAATCTGCACTAACCTGACTGACAGTTTGCACCGGCAGCTGACAATTTACTGATACCGCACCGACTCCGCACCGTCGAATGCGGGCGTCACCTTAATTTAAATATTTAACGGTAAAAACACTCAATCAAATCAAAAAGCACTATATATTTAAAATGCGGCGATTCTAGCTTCCTTTTTGTCTCAACGAATACTATGCTATCTTTACAGCCCTCGGGGGAAATAACGTACTGTCACGCAGAATATACTGGCGCGCACCACAATTAGAGATTGCCAGAAATTGCGTAATTACAGACCATTAATCGATCCTCCATGCTTAGCTCCCTCGTTGGTTAACTTTAAATTTATTCATAGTTTGTTGATGCAAGCGAACGGTTAGAAGTGAGTTATGATGCCATTTTAAGTCTCCCCTTGGGATTTTTCCTTGAGGTAGGTAATTACTGTTAGTGATTTACCTTTTTCATTCACTAAAACGAGAAAAAGAGTTTTGACGGAGATTTTATAAAAACAAGCTTTAAAATAAAAGCGGCAGGGAAATATCATTACTTCAGATATAGGCTGATTGGACTGTTCCAAGGCAATAGTTCTCAGAAAAGTTATAAATCAAAATGGTGTTTACAACTACAACTCTACATACACCACATAAACGTGGGGACTCTCATTGGTAAAATGAGCTGCGTAATTAATTTTAAATTGGTAAAATAGTAGTTATTTCTATGCCCAACGTCGAACCTTCTCCGAAGAATACAGTTTTTTTTGTATTTGTATTGTTATTACTTTTATATAAACTTTGTAGATTATTTTTTATAAGTATAAATAATATCTATTCTAGTATTATGTCTAGAGAAAAAAAAAATATGCACGATGATGGCTGACAAGCATACGGCTATTACGGCTTGCATAGCCACCGTAGGCTTTGGATGCTTGTCACTCCAGAGAAGTCACAAGGCCTGAGGATTCCTTGTATCGACAGTTAGTGACAAATGCGGGTCCCTGACTTGAGTGTGACGGACCTGCAATAGGCTTGTCCTAATTTTTTTACGATGTCATTCGTACCAGTTTTTGAAGAGGAACAAATGTTTGTATGGGAGCAACTACAATTAAATTACATAAATATCCAAAAAATTGAGTCACACACGGACCTCGCTGGCGGCAGCCGAAACGCTTCATACTAATTGACATAGAAGCATGACGTCACAGTTTGATATTTGTACTAATCGTATGGAAAAACAAGTAAATTGCTGTTTCGGTCGCGGAATACTGCGTTTAGGTCCGTGGTTGTCGTACAATTTTGTTTCTATAAAAGGTTTCTATTGGTAGTTTTGAATTTACTCTTGGACAATAAAAAACTTCTGGGCACCATAGCCAACAACGGGGACCTGGAGCCGTAGCATGGTTGGCCTTATCACGCGACAAGTGACAAGATAAGAGCGTCGTTTTGTTCTATCGAACGGTGTCAGCCAGTGACGCACGCTCTATACTATCACCTATCGCGTGACAAGGCCAACCATGCTACGGGGCCTGGGGGGCATTTTCTTTTTATAGGTTTAGTTTATAATTAGTTTTATTTAAGTTAAGTTTGTGTAGAGTTTCCTATAATTTAACTGAACTTTAATAGGTTATACTGTTTATATTTAATACTATGTAACATTGTAATGTAATTATAACAAGTTTTAATCTTTATTAATAAAATACATATTTAGACATCAGGAACAGTTATAGGTACTATTAAAATGTATAAAAAAATGCTTTTTTTTTCTAAACTTTCAATGTCCATATCTTTTTATGATATTAATTATAATTTGTAATTTTTACTTTATTACCATAATTTGAAGGTTTACTATCCATTTAGCAACACAGCAACACTACGAGCTACGTTATCAATTTTAACATGAGGAACATCTCGCATCCCCGGGAGCTTTGGCGACCTTACTCGCCGCCACCAGGAACACAACACCACACCTACACACACATTCGTGTTTCCTGTGTAGGTACATAACCAAGTTAACGGCTACAAAGACTAATTTTACCTCCTCATATAAATCCATAGGAAAGACGACTTCTGTTTTTAGGGTTCCGTACTTCAAAAGGAAAAAAAACGGAACCCTTATAGGATGACTCGTGCGTCTGTCTGTCCGTCTGTCACAGCCGATTTGCTCCGAAACTACTGGACCGATTGAGTTGAAATTTAGTAAATATATGTAAATTGGTGACCCAAAGATGGACGCGTAAAGTAAATTAATGAATTCTGAACAAGGGGCCACTTTTTAAGGGTATTCTGAAAATTAAAAAAAAAAGTTTCGCAAACTATATTGTATGACATATAAAATGTAAGAGGTTGTTGTAAGCATCTCAGATATATATATTTTTTTATAATTTTAGCAAAAACAGATTTGAAGTAATTTAGGAAAAAAGACGAAAGGCTATAGCCGTGTTTCTATACAAAATTTGCCTTTCTGTCAAATGATCTAGTAATTTCATTTTTAGATACTCCTTGTAGGCAAAGGTCTGTTCCCCAAAGAAGAGCCATGTACACTTGTCAGTTTTCGTAATATGGCGGTTTGTTTTTTTTCACTTTTTAATTTATTTCTTGAATTCGGTCTTTGCGATTAATTTGATTTTTTGGTAAACTATACTACAAAATAAAACCCATCACTACAAAAAATATTGCCTGAAACTTTAGTACAAATATATGTCAAAATAATGGAAACTATAATTTGATAATTTTTTTTTGGTGTTCTGGTGTAGCGGCACCTACAGTTTTTATTTCATAAATTGCCCATCTATAGACCTACTACATATATTAAATTCAAATTATTAGCTTTGGTACTTCATGCCAAAAACTAACTACAAATAAAATTATTCCTTCCTTGTTTCAATGTTTTTTGTGCCAAATGAATAATAAGTGATGAAATAAATGTGTTATTTTGCTATTTGGGGACATTTAATTTCGTTCATACAAGTAATTAAAGCAATCCTGTAAAAACATTGAAACAAGGAAGGAATAATTTTATTTTCACCTCACTAGCTCGGAAAGACCTTTTTTATTCTTTAAAAACAGATAGCAAAACTGCATTTTATCCACATGTGTGCAAAGAATATTTGAAATCCGAACGTGTTATTAGTTACTTTTGTTGTCCGTCTTTCACGGCAAAACGGGGCGACGAATTGACGTGATTTTTTAAGTGGAGATAGTTGAAGTGATGAAGAGTGACATAGGCTACTTTTTATCTCTTTCTAACCCCCCACTTCCCTAAAATGGCGGGTGGAAGTTTGTATGGAGCATTCCGCAATTTTCAAGGTAGAAAGCTAAAAATTGGTATGTGGACTATTTATGACTAACAAAAAAAATCGTGCATCATTTTTTTTGGAAGACTGCACCTAACCCCTTAAAAGAGGGGGTGAAGTTTTATATGGGGTCCAGATAGGTAGAGTCAATATGTAGAATCGATATGTAGAGTCCATATGTAGAGTCCATATGTAGAGTCCATATGTAGAGTCCATATGTAGCGTCGATATGTAGATTCGATATGTAGAGTCGATATGTACAGTCTATGTAGAGTCGATATGTAGAGTCCATTTGTATAGTCGATATGTAGAGTCGATATGTAGAGTCTATGTAGAGTCTATGTAGAGTCGATATGTAGAGTCGATGTGTAGAGTCGATATAATTGTAATAATAATGTTGCATGGTAAAAACCTTAAAATATTGGGTGTATATTGTAATGAAATTGTGACTTGTAAAATGCTTATTTTACCAATAAATTCTGTATTCTGTATTCTGTATTATGTAGAGTCCATTTGTAGAGTCGATATGTAGAGTCGATATGTAGAGTGAATATGTAGAGTCGATATGTATAGTCGATATGTAGAGTCGATATGTAGAGTCTATGTAATATTTACTAGTTAAAATAAAGGCTGATTATACATATTTCAGTTGTTTTTCTTATGTAGTACTTTCCTCAGTTTAGTGAGGTGAAAAGATTTGTGTTACACAAGTTATTTTGACGCCTCGTGTGTTGCAACACTCGCTTTGCTCAGGATTCTATTTTTGAACCACGAGCTAGCGAATGGAGTCTATGGTTGAACCACGAGCGAAGCGAACCCTAGAATCCATTCGCTGGCTCGTGTTTCAATTCCACACTCGCGGTTAAAATATAACTTTGCACCCTTGTATAACAAATAACTATTGTAGTTAGTTTTTGGCATGAAGTACCAAAGCTAATAATTTGAATTTAATATATGTAGTAGGTCTATAGATGGGCAATTTATGAAATAAAAACTGTAGGTGCCGCTACACCAGAACACCAAAAAAAAAATTATCAAATTATAGTTTCCATTATTTTGACATATATTTGTACTAAAGTTTCAGGCAATATTTTTTGTAGTGATGGGTTTTATTATGTAGTATAGTTTACCAAAAAATCAAATTAATCGCAAAGACCGAATTCAAGAAATAAATTAAAAAGTGAAAAAAAACAAACCGCCATATTACGAAAACTGACAAGTGTACATGGCTCTTCTTTGAGGAACAGACCTTTGCCTACAAGGAGTATCTAAAACTGAAATTACTAGAACATTTGACAGAAAGGCAAATTTTGTATAGAAACACGGCTATAGCCTTTGACCATTCCCCTCCTTCCCCCCTTATCTCCGAAACTACTAGGCTTAAAATTCTGAAAAAATATGGAAAATAGTTCCTTGCCTAAAGATTACAGGAAAACCTATAAGAAGTTTTAGTATTCAAACTAACGGGAAAAATTCTCAATAATTTTGTGTATTTTGTATGGAGCGCCTGATGCTTAGAGCATAGCAATTGTACGGAACCCTCACCACGCGAGTTGAACTTGCACTTGTCCGGTTTTTTTTTACCTACCTACAGATACGATTTTCTGTATAATACTTCCCAAAAAGAGCAGCTCCAAATGTGAGCGAAATAAAATGACCCGCCTCTCTCAAAATAATAAAAACTGACAGTGTTTTATCTCAGCAGTATTAATCAAATTATTTTTACTAATCCAACGAGTGTTGGAAAACATATAGACTGTGGTGTGCAGTGTTTTATTTATAGTTTTTCTCAAATAATCTAACACTTGAATATTTTTACGCAGTTTTAGCTACACAGTTACATTGCCATGTTCTTTATTTTAGACACTCTGCCACCCTGCAACTAACTTTCAATTAAAGAGACAATGTGGGTTTCAATTAACTATGCAAACATGCCCACTAGGTGCACGTAACTGGCACTTGGTAAAGTAGTAAATGAATCTAAACTTAAAAACATATTTAACCAAGTTGCGTGCGTTAAATATGTAAAACATCAAATTATAGGCGACCGGCCTTAAACAAAAAAAAATTAAAAATATCAATCTTCGTTAGTTTGAACATCGATGCTCCTAGGTCTATGTTTGATTGATGAAGCCAGCCGAAAAATTAACTAAAGACATTTCTCAGTGCAAAGCAAAAGACTAAGTGACAAGTCAATCCAAAAGCTAGAAACAGATGAATAGCGACAGCGTCTAGTCCGAACGAGGCAATTACACCCATTGACAGGGCTGGCTGAAGCGAATAGCTGGAGCTGCACTTCTATTATGTCCCCTCGGCTTATTGAATCGGACGATAAGGTGCCCCGGTAATTTCCTCCCATTTACGATCATTACTCTTCCCCCGGTGATCACCTAATGCCGTGGTTAGGGCAAATGTAGGTGCTGACAAAAAAACTGGACCCTGGGCAAAAGAAAATTGGCGGGATTGCTTCCGGTTCCGATATGTGTGGAAATGCCGGAAATTATTGGGAGATGTGACTTTTCTATTTGTGCTACAAAATACTTTTGCGGCCCAAAAAGCCATTAACTAAATTACTGCTTTAATTTAATACGATTTAACGAATTAATACGAATTTCAGTGGTTTGTGGTGAGCAAAATAAATAATAAATTAGAATTTGTCCATCATTTTATTGTAATTGTACATTAAAACCAGGTACTTAATTTGTTTGGTTAACAATTAGTGGATGCAATATTATTCAATGCTGCTCGTATTGCCATTACTTTAATGTTACCAATCTAAAGAAAATGTTTGTAGTTTTCAATTAAAATTATACGTACTTTAGCATAGAGAAGTAAATATCTCTTTTTATTAAGGTTCACTGTTATTCGCGTCCGCAGGAGCTACCTACCACAACCCCTCACGTGTCCCCTGGGTGGTGCTATACATAGAATGACAAACTTTAAAGGCGAAATAATGTCTGCCATACGATTAAATAAATATTAAGGTTTTTTTGTTCCAAAATAAATCACTTTTACTTTATTTTGCAATTTCACTTCATGGGTCCAATGTCCAGAGCATGCCAATGAGATTCAGTGTCTTTTAAAGTATGTAGTGGTTTTTGAGCCGTCAAAAGTAGGTGTAGGTATAACGTAGGTACCTAATGGCGATATAGAAAATAATAGTATTGGAAAGGGTGCTTGATTTGATAATAATTTGATTATTTTGGATAATGGATGATACTAAATTTCGTAGGTAATGCATCATGATTACCAAGGATTACTGAGTATTTTTCTTTATAAAATCAAACACTGCCTTTGTTTGATTCGTTTACTTTTCTGATATAAACCCATATTGCTCTCCAAATTAATTTTCTCAAAAATACACAATTATACGGTGTCTCGAAGCGCCGCAACTCTACTTCTTAATGTACATGCATTTCGTTTTACCGAGCGTAAAAGAAAACAAACTTTGCAAACAATATATACCCACGCACCATTAACGGCTTACACCTGTAGGACGCATATAAAACTCGACACATAGCGGCTAGGAGCGTTTTTAACCTCCAATAAAACGTGTCCCGCATATGTTAAGCTGAATCTTAAGGGAACATTTGTTGAGAAAAACGCGTGACGAAATTGCGGGTGCTGAGCGGCAATGCCGTCGTTTTTCGATCACCCTCGACACTTAGCTTTCCCTTTTTAGCAATTTCTGAAGCTTTTTTCACACATCAATCTCGTTTCATTCGCGATATAAGGGTCGTGTTGGTAGTAAGTGAATTCTGTGCTTGATGCAAAATTCGATCACTTTGTAAGTGGCAAAGCGTTGGCTGAAAACATCACGTATACACTTATTTACAAATTGATGGTGATCGACGATCGTCATTGTAGGGGAATGCTGAAAGACAAAGAAAGTTTCAAATAATGGTTTCAAATACTTAATGAACAGAAAAAGCCAAAGCTAGCACTTTTTACTTTGCTAGTTAAACAATAAAAATATTATGAGTGCAGTTAAAAGTTAAAACATGAATACGAAACGTTTGCTAAACGGGTTTTTTGCTGGCAAAATATTCCGAGTTCGTTAGCTTAATCAAGCGACTTATTTTATAACACAAATACCAGCGTTTATATTCGGCAAACGGCAAGCACAAACACAATTTCCCACAAGGTAACTATATAAAACAACTAACAGTCACCAGAGGAGCGCGCCTGATTAAACGGCACGCTGTTAGCTCGAAAGATATAAAGATTGTGGTAGGTAAACGTAATATGGTGTCGTTCGCCTAATAGAATGGCCCCTGTTTAGAAAGGAGGGTGCACTGTACGAATTAATGAGACAAGGGCCGATATTCCACAAATGAAATAGGAGGGATATGTCTCTTCAATTTCTCTGTTATTATAATTTCGTAAAACAGAGATGAATGTGGGGATATGTACCATTCTGACAAATACTGCGGATGGAATACTGGCACAGAAATTTGGTAGAAATGCACACCTGGCAGCAAAATAGCAAAGAAATAACTAGTTCAATATTTTGATAATCCTATCCTACTAAATTATAAATGCGAAAGTTTGGATATTTAGATGTTTGTTACTCAATAACGTTTAAACTGCTGAACCGATTTGGATTCAATTTTGCACGAATATCTTCGTGCAAAATTTAATTAATATATATATAGCCTACATTAAAATACAGTATAGTTTTTATCCCGGGTCCACGCATAAGAAGTCGCGGGCGGAAGCTAGCAATAAATATTTGCGGACAATCTTACACAAAATTGACCTAGTCCCAAACTAAGCAAAGCTTGTACATGGTTACTAGACGACAATAACCATACATATGTAGATAAATAAATACTTTAATACATAGAAAACATCCATGACTCAGGAACAAATATTCAATGTTCCCACCCTCACGCAAACATGCAAATAAATACAACATACCACCAGCAATAATGTTTTGCGTATACGAGGCATCATCAGGAGATGCTGGCAGCAGATGTTGCTTGCGTCACGTCCACTGCTGAGCAAATGCATTTTCATCGTAGATTTCCGCAAAGTAACGCCTGATTACATCGATTATGTTGTTTTGTCCTGTTGGTATGATATTTTAATGTCGTCATCGTGTAAAGTGTTTTTAACCTAGGCTAGGTTAAAATAAAGAATAATTTTCATACCGGGTCTACGCAGACGAATTCGCGGGTGGAAGCTAGCATGATGTAACATGTGACAATCACTGTTTAATTTTTTCTACAAGAATTCATAATAATAAGGGATGTGACGGCCCCATCGCCCACCAGATTTCTGGTGCAATCAGTCAACGTAAGGCAGCTTGTGGCGGGCTGTTAGGGAGTAGCGACCCTACGTACCTGAGTGCTCCTGGGGGTGTCCTGTGGTCAGGCTGAGCCGATCGGATGGATGGTTGGACAGGCCCCCCCACCTCTGTCTTGCCTTAACCGGCCGTCCAGAGTGGAGTCGCAAGAGCTGTTGCTCGAGGGTAGATGTGGACACCTAAGTGGCGAGTTGGCTATATGTTTAAAGTCCAGTGCCACCTCTCTACCCCCCCAGCTCTCTGACCGGTGTTGCCCTTAGGCCATTTTTTAATGTCGCTATTAATAGGGGCCCATCTAGCAGTTGGCGAGTCACCGTCTGCCAGAGATAAAAAGTGAAACAGTTTTATTAGGCAGGCGTCCGATGTTTCACCAATAGCCCAGTCACTAGTCCATCATTTTCACCCAATAACCCGTTTTATTTAGATTCCATCAACCAGTAATAGTCCCTATACACCCCAGCGGGTGCTGTCTCTGTGCGCGTCCCATGACACGGGCAGGGACAGCATCCGCTCGGTGTACTCCTTGCATTCCATTAAATTGTCAAAAGGGCCTCTACGTGTTGGCTCAGTTGGTACTTTGTAGGTACCTAGCCCCACGCACGCCTCCCAAAGGTCCGGGACATCATGTCCCGTGAGCGGGAAAGACATACATAATAATTAATAATTAAGCCTTTTATTTCCAATAGATAAATAACATTAAGATATTACATTTAATTAGTATTCAATATATCAAATAAATCTAGTTCATGCGTTATACAATTAAGTTCATAATTTATAAGTAGTATACTTATTTGCATTTATAATAATTTATCAGTATCATTCATTAAAAATTTATAATAACAAGAATTCATATAAACATATAAATCTCATTACAAATATAGAAAGGAGGATCGCCTCGACGGGGTGTTCTTTTTATAATAAACATTTTAATTCCCTATTAGTTAGTTTAGTTTTACTTTCTTATTATTCTTGTTCTAGGAATATTATATTTGTATGTAATTGTGTAATTTAGTATTTATTTTCAACAAACTCTTTATAATCTAAAAAATCTAAAAAAAATAAGCACTTCATCGAGAATGCATTATTCGCTAAAATAAACTGTGTATAATTTTTACGTAAGTACCTAATTGTTTTACTAGGCTAAATCTAATATTATATTTTATTTAAATCGTTTATATTTGAGACAAACAGGAGTTCATAAATGTTAAAATTATTATTTAAGCTCAATTTCTCGTGTTTTAGAAGTAAGCCATCGATATAATGTAAGCAACATTTTCTGCGATTATTACTCATCGAATGAAATATAGAAAGAAATGTTACAATAGTCCCATTTTCGGGACCATCGGTGTACACTTCGATTGCGAGATTACAGGAAGTTTGAGATTATGTATAAACTGACCAAACCATTCAAGTGCAACCTAATTTGCCACTTGTCAAGAAAACAACGCTCTATATGTATTTATGTACACACGTGCACACAGCGTTTAGTCTATCACAGACTGGCGGGGCCTGTGGTGGCGGTGTTAGGCCTTATGAGTAAAAATTGAACAAAGAAGAATTAATAAGATAATGAAACCAACATAACAAATTGCCTATTGATCTTATAATCAAGCTAGTTGTGAACTCACATTAACTTATTCCTCTTACCCCCCGCGACTTCCGTCAGACTTATCTTAAGGGAGGATCTAAATTGAATCCTAGTAGGGGAGCTAGCTAATAAAATAGCAACGTACGACGAACATACTGGTTCAGATAACGGGACGTGAGCGAAAAACTTTGCAGACTTGGGTGACAAACAATGAAATATTAAATTTAAAGGAACGGTGATATAATTGTATCAGTAGCAAAAAGCTGTTATGATCAGGAAAGAAATAATATTGAGACGTGTTTTTCTATATAATATGTAGGTATTTGAATAGCGGTATCATAAGATCCACATCAGAGCCTAAATAAGGTCAGTTTTGCCAGTAAATAATTAAATAAATATCAGGGGGACAATCTTACACAAATCGAACCAGCCCCATAGTAAGCTCAATAAGGCTTATGTTATGGGTAACTAGTACGACATATTCATCAGTATCCTAGAAAATATCCATACTATGTAGCAGTGGCGGCGCGTGAAAATTTTCGAACAAAAAAGTTATGAAAAAGTTTAGAGTTTATAACTATAGGCTTGCCTAAAAATAAATTTTAGGCAAGCCGGTGGGAATCGATTTGTATGGGCGCTCCGCCACTGCTATGTAGTAATTAGTAATAGTTGTTAATGTGAAAGTACTCTTAACTCTGTCCAGGAGCCGTAGCATGGTTGGCCTTATCACGCGACAAGTGACAAGATAAGATCATCGTCTCGTTCTATCGAACGGTGTCAGCCAGTGACGCACGCTCTATCCTATCACCTATCGCGTGACAAGGCCAACCATGCTACGGGGCCAGTGTCCATGTCTCTATCATAGTTTGCCTGTTTGTTACCTTTTTACGCTTACATTCTGATCGCTTTATTGGGTTCGTCCTATAAAAGCAACAGCCAGGCAAAAAAAACTTCTACTACTAAACTATTATATTGATAAGCTAGTTTATTTAAATACTCTGTAATAATGAACAATGACTTACTGTATACTCCGAGACGGGTGTAAGAAAATTAATAGGGAACGACGGCTTACAGTAGTGGTTTTTGCGTAATCGTATATAATTTTATATTCCTATATTATTTGGCTTTATGGCGATTCTTTTCTTGACTAGATTTTTATTGACACTGACATATGACGAAGCATGATACTCTTTGACGCTTTGGTGACATGGAAAAGCAATGGGGCACATTTACCAGCCAGGTTTTTTTATTCATTCGTTTACCTATTAAATCTTAGTAATATTAAAAAAATTGTAAGTCAAATTGTCATTGTCAGGCGACAGTAGCCGATTTGGTGAAATAGGGGCCTGATAATATACTCGAAATGCGATGAAAACAGAGTCTATATTTAAGTTGTCTATAGTACTTTATTTAATTGGTAAAGAAATATGAAAGAAAGAAAGAAAGAAAGAAGACATTTATTCACTACTCAAAAGACACACAGAGACAAAGAGAGTACCTAAACATACAATACAATTGACACATAATATGTGTGCAAAAAAATTATATATGTATATCTTGTAAGAATACAGTTATATGTCCAAGTGCATGGTCTTAGAGTACCTAGTGCATAAAAGTCCTCGTTATTTTAGCAAGCAAGCAAGCGTACAAATATTTGATTTAAATAAAATAATTTTCAATTAGGTATCTTTCTTTCATAACCATTCTGCTCTAAAATAAAAGATTTTGTTTGAAGTAATAAGGTTACGGTGTTTAAAGAGTAAAGTATACCAAGTGGTATAACTACTAAGATGCATCAGCACCCTCGGCATCATTTGTTACAGTCAGGGCGCGGGATGAAAGCCGCGATACAGGACGTCTCGCTTCACGACTCACTAGCCAGGGGTATGGACATCGGGGCTAGTGCTTGAGTACACTGGGCGCATTATTTTCACGATACGGATTAGGAATTTATATTATAGTGGAATTTACATAACCATAATAATAATATGCAATTGTGTTTTAATATTATGACATGTATTATTCCTATGTTAATGAGTATGAGTATGAATATGACCCTTTATTTTTTAAACATGCTCAGGAGCACGCTGGTAAAATTATTTGGATTCCTCTCGAGCATCTTGTATGTGTACTTAAGCAGTGGTTTTACTAAAGTCCGATATATAATGGACGTTCTCTCAAATCGCGCTCTTGTTAAAAAGAAAACCGGCTACCACTGGGTAGCGATCTCTTCCAGACTATGTATCTAGTCTGGAAGAGACCGCTTTAAAGCGATAAGACTGCCTGTTGTTACCTTTATTTATTTACTTAACTCTTGTTACATATTCCTTTTATGTCGTGGTGCAATAAAGAATATTCATTTCACTACGAAGCGCGCCAGTACTTAATTCTAATCGCGTACCTACTACTGTTTTGTTCATATCGTTCATAGAGTAGGAATATTGTCGTTTACAGAATAAATACGCTTATAGCAAACGGGCACGCATTTTGGAATAATTTTGAAAAAGAACTTGATACAAAACAATGATTACTAAAAGTGTGATTGAATCTCCTATCATTTAAACAAGAAAGCTAAAGCCGAGATTCCAATCCAGTCGAGAGTTTTGAATTTGAATACAGTGCCCTGATATCTCCGGAACCATCTCGGGAATAATTCTGATCTATAGGTGCAGCAATGATACTGATTCGTTCAACTATAAGGGCAAGAATATACTCATATATTCACTACTCATTCGTTCGTTATGCAAATGTTTTACAAAAAATACACGTTCTTTAGGATATTGGATTGATAATGGCAGTCAAAGACCAAAAAAAGTCGTGGTAAAATAACGTAGTTCCTCCGTGTTTTTTTCTTTCTTTGAGGCCTCATACTTTTCCATCATCTTACATGACGTGAACGACTACGGTTACAGCACGTAGTATATTATGAAGATACTTTAAAAAATGTGGTGTCAAAAATTTACACGTGCCAGCCAATGCTTAATAGTTACAAAAGAGTAACATTGAAGCTTGGAATAACGAAGTGTAAAGGATCTGTAACGTACATAACAATGACGATTGTTTGCTCTCGGTAGGTACGTCGTGCAATTCGTGTATATAACCGTATCAGAAATTCTTCGCATTTCTTTGGTGATTGTCCCCACGACTATATCAGGACGTCGCCGATATCCGTTCCATTATGGTGCGGATAAAACTTTGATTTGATTCCGAACAACTTGTGTGGTATAACAAAAGACTAGATTTGCAACTTTCAAGCGCGAACTTTTCTTTTAGCGAGTTCCCGAACGGAGATGATGAAGTCATTCTTTTTACTTTGGAAATATTTAAGTTGTGGGCGCAAACTTTCGCTTAATATAAGGTGGCGTAAAATTATATGAAAAAATGGCGAGCGTTATTGATGGATGGTTCGGTTCATATTTAAAAAAAAAATCTTGCATTTTAGCGGGCGTATGATGGTTGCCATATTATCATTTATCGCTGTGGAAAACATATGCGAGTGATACATTAATAAATTTGATCACTCGGTTTTATAGTAGCCTATGTTACAGACAGACAGATACAGATATAGGACTTAAAAAATATATTGGAATAACGATTCATGCGAAAAAAGAAACGTTCATTTGACGTATAAAAAGCAACCGTTTTAAGCGAATGTTAACTCCGACCTAAATATTTCCGTGAACTTTATGAAACCGTCGCTGCAGCAGTCGTTTTGATTGATGACGGCTCGAGCGCTTATACGGTATATCTTGAGTAATTACGGTTACAGGGGAGTGCAGTGCCGGCATTTCTTACCGTGTTCGCTTCTAGTCAAGGTAAGAAGTTTTACTAGTTATACATACACACATCTTAAGAATAATCTTAAGAATGGGCACTTACCTGATAAGCCCGTACAACCCTAATGTGGAAGAAGATACCATGTATAAAAAAAATAACAAATAGTTTCATCTTACGAAGTCACGTATTGAATATAGTAAATTCACGAACTGCTACTACAAAAAATAAGTCTCGAAATCGCTATACGAACATGATAACGTATTGCTTAATTTTATGATCACCATGAACTACAATTCATGTTAAACTACATACAGAAAACGGATTCTCAAAAATGTATTATTATTTGTTCCATCATCACAGAAACAATAAATCTGAGCAATAATATTGTCCTTTTTCTGTTCTAACCATAATTCACAGAGATTGCCACAAAGGGGCCCGAACAGAAAATCCTGTTTATGGAAGCTAAAATCGTTTTCTTTATTAAAGTTCAGGTTTGTGATAGGTGCGTTCCCGTGCCACAAGGCGGAGGTCCCAGAGGAAATAAGTAGGACCAGAATAGCTGTGACTACATAGCTTACCGGCTTACAGCTCCCTTTTATACCCAGCCTATTATGGTTTTTGCACCTGAAAATCTAGGTGGGTGTTAAATCTATGTTACCTGTTCAATTATCTAGTTTTACGGTTAGGGTTATGCTAATCTTTATTTATGGTCTGGTAGTGCGTAGCGCGATCATTTGTGTATACGAACTCGTATTTATGCAATAGTGACGTCATATTTATGTATGTAAATTATATACTTAAGGACGGCTATCCTTATTGCAAGCTGGTTGATAAATTAAAGAATGTTTGATAAATTTGTAATACGCTAAAAATGGTTTTATACACTTAAAAACAATATAAGTTACCCGGTGCATCGATATTGCATTGTTAAGTGGGGTGATTCTTGAAAGGGTCAAATTTTCACCATCCAGAGGAAAAAAGTACCCACAGAATTAAAAGAATAATAATCCTACTAATATTATAAAGCCGAAAGTTTGGATTTTTGGATGTTTAGATGTTTGGATGTTTGTTACTCAATCTCGCAAAAACGGCTAAACGGATTAAGATGGATTTTGGTATACATATAGTGTATAGCCTGGATTAACATATAGAATACTTTTTATCCCGAGAATCATCCCTTAAGGGGGTGAAATGGGTGGGGGTGAAAATTCGGACGAAGTCGCTGGCAGAAGCTAGTAAATAATAAATATAAGTGGACAATCTTACACAAATCGAACTAGTCCGATAGTAAGCTGAATGCGGCTTGTGTTATGGGTACTAGACGACGATATTCATTTAATGTGATCTTATTAACAACCACAACAACAATGGCGAGTGGAAGGTCGGGTTGAAAAAGATTACAATTTTAGAAACTTAAGAGTCCGTTTCAAACATTATAACTATACCGTTAAATTATCAGAATTTAGTTTTCGACATACCTAACTGAAAACAATAATTATACATTCCATGCTTACCACACGTTTATCACACGCATTCACGAAGAACTTTACTACATTTTTCTCATTTAAAATTCTTCGCAGACGTCTAGAATCGTAAAATGCGGATTATACCGAGTGAGCTCTCGCGTATAGAATTCGGGAAAAGAACTGAGTTGGCAATATGGGTCTTATTTACTTCTCGTCACTAAGCTGCATATAATGAAAACGCACTGTCGTGTCGGGGCGTCAAACGGCGGCGCAAGTAAAAATACCCGAGTTTTGATACTGTGACTATATGTTCTTGATACTTTATCCCCGATTATATATTATATTCGCATCATCAGCGTTTACACAGTTCACTAAGTAAGTTGAAGATGTGGCAGGTATTATAAGTTAAGCTGCTGGTATGTGTTTTTTAATGAAGGATCGACCTACGCTAAGACTTCTTCCCCATTTAGCGGTAAAGAGTGGGTGTGGCATCAGTAAGATGTCAGTGTCAAGTCAGTACAGATTTTACACTGCACATTAACATTTTAATGAGTGGTTCCTGAACGGCGCGGGATGCGCAGAAATGGGGCGGTAGGACAGTACTGCATGCCTACCGCCCCGATTTCGCGCGATATAATACTACTGCCCAAATAAGATACAGACAGTATGCCGACTAGTAGAGAAATCTAGGCGACATCGGTAAGCTTTCGGTAAAGTGCAAAATACCACCTCGCCAAATGTGAAAGTGGCCATTAGTTGACGAGTGATGCGTCTTACACGTCTCAATTATAAAAATTATAAAGTATAAGCTGATGCTGCATCGAATATATATCACTGGCGGGGCGCCCATACAAACCGATTCCCACCTAAAGTTATATCCTGTAAACCATTCATAAACAAAATCTTCGAATTTTAACCCCGCCGTCTACTTGAATCATGTAAATTCGTAAGGAAGAATTGCCTTGTCGTTAAGAATCACGTTTTAAAAATAATTTGGTACAAACATCTTCAAAATTAAAACTGCATACAATGCAGCTTTTCGATGCCAATACGACTTTATAATAATTTGCCAAACGAAATAAAAAAGAGAAAAACAATAAAATGTTCATCAAAACGCTAAAAAAATATTTGATAGAAATAACGTAGGTATTAGCTGCACTGTTTGTGAATATCTAAACCCACCATAATTCTGTTTATAGAATTATGAACTATCATCATGCGGGTCTCCAGTCAAACTATTTATTCTCCATCAAATTATTTTTATCAGATTATTTAATACCTAATTGTTTTATTACTTTTTGTCAATGTTTTATCAATTTTTTTTATTTATTACAAGATTATTTTACAGTTATTTTAAGCCATTGACATTAAATTAATTACAAGATTATTTTAATAAGTTATTTTTATCCATTTACACTAAATTCATTATGTCAGCTTAATAGAAAATTGATGTTGTCACAATTAGAAATTGTTTTACGAAATTATCCTACCACCTTACAATGTTTGTTATTTTAGCATGTTTGTTTAATAATTATATATAAATTAATGTAGGTATGTAAATGTTATTATCTGTTGCTACGCCCTAACGGTGCCCTTGTACTGTGCTTAGCATTAAGTTGCAGGTGTTTATTGTACATGATTGCAAATAAATGAATTGAATTGAATTAACTTTTTTGTTTCGGATTGCCTATCGAAAATTCTCACGCGCCACCACTGATATCTATAAAAATAAATACATCATGTAATTTGATATCCATAAGCAGCCCATTCATTTATCTTCCCAACAAAAATGATAAGAAATATGACAACAGAAACTCGACATTGTTGATCTCATGACAAACACTCTCGACCGATACATTTCAAGAAACTTACCTACTTAATTGTTATATATATTGGGTCAGCAGATATAGAATGCACTGCACAGCGCACATTCAGAAACTTGTTCTTAATTTTGTCATAGTCATTTTCTAATAACATCATAATCTAATGATTTATTGACAAAATCTTAATTTAGAAACGTAATCATGATGCTAAAATTAATTAGGTATGTATTTAATTTTCAATGAAAAATGTAACCTTAATAAATGAATTTAAATAATGTTACTGGTATCAATCATTATTTAAATTCAATAACGCTTTAAACCGAGCCTAATTTCTGGTCTACAATATCAGCCCCGAATTTAAAAATATATTTTCAATGAAAAATGTAATCATAACAGTATAATTATTTAAATTCAATATCGCTTCAAGCCAAGCTTAATTTCTTGTCTACAAAATTAGCCCCGAATTTAAAAATATACTACATAATTTTTAATGTTCAAATGTGAATTTTGTTTTTTAAAACTGGCACCTCCGTTTTAGGAGTTTAAAAATATAAAAAAATAGGTAGGTAAGTAGGCGTCACGATCATCGACATGCAAACAGTTTTATCTTGAGCAATTTATACGTCAACGATGAATTACAGTAACTTATTTTCCAACATAAAATCGGTGGTCAAGCAAGTATTATAATTATCTTAATTTCCCTTGTTTGCAAACATTTCACGGTTATGTGCTTTTAACACGTTAACGTTATACATTTTCATTTGCGTATAATTTCTCATGAACATGCAATAAAATTGTTTGTTGTGTTGATGTTGTAAGGGTGTACCCAACATTAAAAAAAGGTTTAATTATAACTTTAATCGTGTTTTTAATCATATTTGTAAAGGGCCTAGTATCGCTGTATTTGCTTTGCGTATACAAAGAAAGTTTAATTATTGCGTTGTGACCAGTGTTTATACCTAGATTACATTCTGATATACCTAGTCAAGTATAAAATTGGAACCTTCGCTTTAATCATATGTAAGTATGTATGTACTGTGATTTTATCCGAAACCGTTAAATATAACTTCATGTGATAACGGTGAAGTAATCAAAAATAGTACCTACCTAGTAAAAAAAACCTATAATTAGGTAGGTATGTCGACAAAGGAACCTACCTATATACCTACTTGCGAAATCAAAGTCACTTTGTTTTTTTTTTTATATCGTGTCGTGATGTTACGAATGGAGGCTAAACTAATGCACAAATGGAAGGCAGATAATCTAGAAACAAGTATCAATATTGTTGAAGCGGAGTTGATAAAGGGGCAGAGTCGCGGTTGCTTGCTTATCCGCGCACGTCGTCTTGTCACTTGTCGCACGCGACGTCGACTTTTCACTATTGCGACGAAACGCTATAGTTTCCACCGCTTACGGAATATCACCCCTCATGCCGGCGACTAATTGGATGGAAACTGCGTGTAGTGAGGAGATTAAATAGCATGTAGGTATTTATGGTACTATTTCCTGATTGCAACGGTACCTAATGCTTATAACATGTTCAGTTTATAATAGACAACTCAACAATTATTAAAAGATATTTAGTCAATATAAGTAGACCAGGTAGTCCCGAAATGCTGCGCTCCGAGACGCAAATAATAGACGTGTCTCGGAGCGCGGCAAAGTTGTAAAGGGACTGGGCTGGGTCACGTCTGCCGCATGCCGAGTGAGCTGGTGGGCCAAGATCGCCACTGAGTGGCAGCCTGACAGCTCGAGACGGAGACGCCGCAGACCTCGCCGGCGATGGTGGGACGAGCTAGACACCTTTTTAAAGGATTGGCCAGGCTCAGGATCGGGATGTCTGGAAACGGGGGGAGCCCTCTTTTTCCAGCAGTGGGACACCACAGGCTTCTAATAAATAAATAAAAATACTAGTGGCTCTGTGAGCTGCAGAACACGGGCAACTGTCTTTAAAAAAAATCGGACAAGTGTTAAACTCGCGTGGTGAGGATTCCGTAACATATTGAGAATTTTCCCGTTACTTTGAATACTCAAACTTCTTATAGGTTTTCCTGTAATCTTTAGGCAAGGAACTATTTTCCATATTTTTTCAGAATTTTAAGCCTAGTAGTTTCGGAGATAATGGGGGGGGGGGATGATCAATTTTGTATTTTTTCCTAAATTACTTCAAATCTGTTTTTGTTAAAATTATTAAAAAAAAACTGAGATGCTTACAACAACCCCTTTCATTTAATATGTCACACAATACAGTTTTCGAAACTTAAAAAAAAAACTAGTTTACCCCCCAAAAGTGGCACCCTTTTTCAGAATTCATTAATTTACTTTACGCGTCCATCTTTGGGTCACCAACTTACATATGTGTACCAAATTTCAACTCAATCGGTCCAGTACTTTCGGAGCAAATCGGCTGTGACAGACGGACAGACAGACGCACGAGTGATCCTATAAGGGTTCCTTTTTTCCTTTTGAGAAACGGAACCCTAAAAACATTTTTTTTTACTCTGAAAAAGTAACTTGACAATTTTTTTAAAATAATTAACAAACCTGCTCACAAAATTTCACGACAATCGGTTGAAAAATGCGCCCTGTAGAGGAGAACAGCTGGACAGCGTGCTGACAGCGTGACATCGTGACAGCTGAACATACAAACGATTTTCGGCCCAAGCTCAAGCATAGAACTTCTTTCGCTTTGCTCTCTCGTTCGAAAAGGTCTCGAAATGTTAAGCATAGGTACTGTTTTTTTAAACAAAGCAGATGCGCATATATAATCTTTTGTCTGTTGAATATTACCAAATGTAAGATATAATTATCATCACATCAACAAAAAAGGTTAGAGGTAAGGTACCTACTATATTTATCTTTAAAAAAGTGGTCCTAACATTGTAGAGATTTTTTTGTAAATATATATTATATAGATAAACATATGTACTTTATAACTTTTAACGCTGTATCTATTTATAGCTCGTAAAAGCGTATTGTGAGTCAGAGTCCAATTTCATATGCAGCTATAAATTGCGAGTTCTTATTCCAGCATAGAGCGGAAAGGCAACTATATCGGGGTGGCCGACTGTATCAGTTGCCATAAAAATGTTTTATGTTAGTGGCTAATAAATGACATCAGCAAATTCAGTAAGACAATACAAGACTATGCATCCGTTTCCTCCTTTTATTTCCTCCCCTAACAATCATTGTTTTGGGTGGCGGTATGGTCCAATCGAAATGGGAAGGCGGATAATGTTTAAGCCAATAGTTTTAGTTCATGGACCGAAATCGCTTTAAAAAATAGTCTTAGTAGTGATTTTTGGACACAAAGTAATGTCTACCTAACGTTATCCTAATCCTCCAGCCGCCTAGTACGAAAAAACGAAGTCACATTTAAATGGAATATATTCAGAACAAATGATGATAGATGGATGAAAAAAGTCATAGACTGGTCACCACGAAACGGAATGAGAAAGAGAGGTCGACCAAGAAAACGATGGGCAGATATATTTAAGAAACGATGTGGAGCTATTTGGACAAGACTGGCAAGAGAGAGAGAAAATTGGAAAGCACTGGGGGAGGCCTACGCCAAAGAGGCGACTGCCATAATTATATAAAAATCAAAAATTGCATGATAAAATCGAATATTTATAATTTATTAATATGAATCAATTAATGTAATAACTAATGAATTATTGAAACTAAGTTAAATCTAAAAAAGGCCCTCGAGGCATTGTACCGAGGATGCTGGCGGCATTTCCTCGCTGAATTGCAATGCTGATGCGTTGCGCGAGAAAGCTTATGTTAATTGTAATCTTGTATTCACTTTTAATAAATAAAGTGTATTTTTGATGAATTATTTAATCAATATTATAATGAAAGAATTAATTAAGCAGGCATGGAAAAATGTAAGCATGTTACGGTAGAAATAAAGGCTACTTTATTTTATATTTAAATTGTTAACAACTGACAAGGCCTTTTAAAAGGCCTCTAGAGGTTCAACCAAAGAAAACCAAGTTAACCTATAAATGTTTTTAATTATTGGCAGGGTGCATGTGGATCGCCGAATATAGTATGCTCAATTTTTTATCCTAAAAACCTACTCCTGAGAGCCGCATGAATCTGGTCGAGTTTTGTCAAACAATGAACTTATTAGAGAGTGATGAGTAAACCTATTTAAGTATCTTAACACTTTAAACTCTCGCGCTTTATACTCGTACACATATGTAAATTACTGTTTTACACGGGTCGATATTTATTTATGCTTTATTTCTTACGTTTTGATACGGCTTGCACTTGTGAAGGGACTTCTTCGTCGTTTTCACTCTTGACAGAGTGGTCTTGGTTATCATAACCATAGTCCAGTTTCACATGCAACTATAAATTGCGAATTCTTATTCCAGCATAGAGCGAAAAGGTCGTGGTCGTGGTCCCAGACGACATTAAGGTATCTGTGATTTCTGTGATCTAGTCGTCAAAATATTGAAGTTATTATTAAACTTACGCCAACCTATCCCAGTTGTTACACCCAGGAACAATGAAAATTTAAGACAATATTTTGGCGTATCTTAAGGTAAAATAATACTCATACGCACAAACTTTTTTTCTAAGAGCGATCTGACTCCGCGTTCGCGTTCGCGCCATTACGCAGTGGCATACTCAATGATACTTATTATTGATGTTGATATAGTTATTTATGTATATTAGTTGCTATTCGCTCGCCTTTTAGACCTTAGCCTTACGCCGCGATAGTCATTGTTCCGACTAAGAACGAGGGCGCCAACTCGACGCTTTTGGCAGAAGCTTCCGATAATAATATTCCCTTATTTTCGTTAACCGCCGCCGTTGATACCGCAAATGTATCGCTAATTGGATCCAGTCAGATTGGTTCAAAGATAATACAATTTTCATATTCAGAAATAAAACGTTAACGAAACGGAAGTTGGATTTTCGATATGATGCTTTAAATTAAGTTAATTATGAAGTTATGTTTATGCATCAGCATTGCAATTCAGCGAGGAAATGCCGCCAGCATCCTCGGTACAATGCCTCTAGGGCCTTTTTAGGGTTCCGTAGCCAAAATGGCAAAAAAGGAACCCTTATAGTTTCGTATGTCCGCCTGTCCGTCTGTCCGTCTGTCCGTATGTCACAGGCATTTTACTCGAAAACTATAAGGTGTATAAAATTTTGAGGATAGGTTGTATTTTGTTAGCCGCTGCATAGTTTTGTAATTAAAATAACTAAAACAAAATTTTTTAGGGGTTCCATACATAAAACTGAAAGTCAAAAAATTTTTTTTCATCGATAGGCATTTCAAAATAAATATAAGGATTTTTTTTGATTAAGTGAACAGAGTCGGACACAATAGCCCCCAAAGTCACTAAAATTCTGCCCTCCCCCCTCTAATTTTTGAACGGTGTATTTTAAATATATGCAAAAAATCATGGACCTTTATTAAATTCTTTCATCCGAAAATTATTTTAAACAGGATTGGTTCAAAGTTTTCGAGATATTGCTGAAAAACTGACTTCCTTCGAGAAAAAGACGTAAGTGCCGTGAGATTTCTGTGACGATACGACCTTTTTAATAGGCACGGAACCCTTCGTTTTGCGTGGTCCGACACGCACTTAGCCGGTTTTTTTAGATTTAACTTAATTTAAATTTAATTTAGTTTATGCTTATCATCATCTTGTATTTACTTTAGAAAGTAAATGTCGTTTATAGTTAATTATGTATTTTGTAGTATATAAAGTAAAATTTAGGGTAAAATTTGTGCATATTATTTATAAGAAATACTTATCTGCAGGGTTTTAAAAAATTAAAATATTACTTACCAACTCAACATCAGATTCTGTCATTACGTTACTATTTGGTAGATTTTTCTCGCGAAGTTAGGCTATTAGCGGGCCGCTAATTGAAGATCCCCTGATATTATATGCATAAAACGACTGTTACTAGTATCATTAGAGGGAAGTCGTCCGAGACTAAATTACCAGTGCAAATTTAACAAACACATCATACAACGTAGCTTGCCTCCTTCTGTAAGTTGTATTACTTGTTATAAGTAAATTCTAGTAAGTATCTCCATTCTCCACATAATTGTCACAAATTCACTTTTCTTTTATGTTATTCAATCATGCATAAATCAAAGAATTGTTGTCACATTTTTGCGAAGTTCGGCTCCTATCATTCTTCGACGCCCCCTACGCTTTCGCGAGATTGGTTTCACTCTTTAACTGCTTCACCTTGACGAAACTGGAGTTTCACGGGAGTCTTGATAGATGTAATTTGAACTTTAACGGTTTCATTATTAGATACAATGTCATTTGGAATTTATAATACCTTACGCACGGTAAAAACGCTCTATAAACCACCTCATAAAGTTCAAAGTTAACTCAAGCTTTAACACACACGTGTAAGGACTGGCATCCACTTAAGTTATTGTTGGAAGGCCAGCGTCATTTTTCATTGTCATATAATACAAATGCGACCGGTTCGCGAGAATGGGGGTGGCGATAAGTGTTTTCAATTTAACAATTGTCTTTATCTGATTGATGATAGTGTAGAAAGAAAGGGGTAACGACCACATCTATTGTATTTTGACATAATATGATTCTAGAATAGTACGCAATTAAATTTTAGATTAATCGAATAAGCAGAACGCAAATTTATTCACCTGAGTAGTAATCACGTAACGTTTTGAACGCGCGTTAATCATCATCATCATCATATCAGTCGAAAGACGTCCACTGCTGGACATAGGCCTGCCCCAAAGAATGCCAAAGTGACCGGTCCTGCGCCACCCGCATCCAGCAGACTCCCGCGACCTTTACCAGGTCATCAGTCCACCTTGTGGCGGGCCTACCCACGCCGCGCCTTCCGGTACGTGGTCGCCACTCGAGAACCTTTCCGCCCAACGGCCATCAGTTCTACGTGCAATGTGCCCCGCCCACTGCCACTTAAGTTTAGCGATTCGTATAAAATTTGTTGTTTAAATCTACCTGACGTGCGTACAATGCATTACGTGATCGACCAGGTGGTTTAAACTCGCCATTATAGATTTAATGATTAGGCCGCCGCATTTAATTTATAAACCATCATCACGTACCTACCTCAAAATCCTTAAATGAGTGATTCTAGTTTTTGTTGCAGGACGGTTTAATGTAACGTTAAGGGCGGTAAGTAACCATTAATCTCGAGCTGTCTTTAATGTTCGTCTAATATGACATAGCTAGGGATAGTTATAGCTAACATACAGCGTCTACAAGGTTATCTGCCTTACGACTAAACATTTAGACGTTGACACAAAATACATAATAGCGATCTGAAATAGTAGTAAATGTTGTAAAACAACATCGCAAATACTAACCTCAGGTCGTAAGGCAACTTAACGCAGGTATCAAGACGCGTTTTATGCCTATTGTTGTCATAAAGACGAACAGTACACAGAATAAGTACGAGCATAAAGCCTAGTACACACAAGGTATGTCCGTTGTGAAATGGTATCGCTAGTCTTCTGGCAAATGCTGACAGTAGTCTCACGCGAGCATATAAAACATAATTGTGTTGTGTAATGGAACCCTCACGCCACGCAAGACCGCGTTAAGAGATAAATGCTTTAATTTTAGCAGTTATGACAGACGTGGCTTTGATCTTTTAAGCTGCCGTGTAGTTTGAAAGATACAGTTTGCACTGATTTGATTTACTAACTTATCTTGCGAATAATCGTACCTAGGTACAGTCACGAACTTTAATTTGGGATCCATTTCCTTGAAATGTTGTTAGAACATTCAATATGCAATAAGATCAAAAATATCAGTTCAATAATAGTGGTGGAGTGTCAAGATAAGACAATTAAACGTCTTATCGAATGGGCCCTTGAATTGATAACCTCTGCCAAAAGCTATCATTACGGTTTTCTAATTACGAACATGTGTCAGTGTCAGACAAGAAAATTGATTGAAAACTGACATTTTCATGAAATATAATTGTATTGAAAATAACAAATATGGCCGCAGAGAAGACAGGGCCACAAAGACAAGTGACAATTAGTCGGAAAAAATCGGAAATGATCGTTCGACTCGTTCCGCCCGGTTGACGTTACCGAGCGGTTTGCCCCTGGACACGTGTAAACGTTAGTTGTCTATGGCAAACTTTATGACACTCCATTGAAATGTGTAAATGTCTTCAGTTTGTTATACGATATTCCACCTTAGGTGGGTCCCAAATTAAAGTTCGTGACTGTACAATAAAAAAATAGATTGTGTGATAAGTAAACAATGAAAATTGTGTATAATATTAAACAATGGTCGAGACGTTATGAAATAGTTTTCACCTATGCAAGTCCAAACAGATGAAAGTTATAAAAGAGCCAAATGATAGAGCAAGATTAAATAAAAAAAACATTCCCGATATAAAATCAACAGTTCATTGACAACGTAAAATTGCATCTCAAGCGAAACGCAATAAAAGTAACGAACGTCTACATGTTATACTTACCTATGTGATAAATATTCCTTGCACACGCCGAAAAAATCCCTTAGAAAGAAAATATCTGAGATTCCGTCCCCGATGTTTACACTCGCCGGCTAAGCTGCATCTAATGAAATCCCCTGTCAGGATTCAGGGCAGTCTTGCACCAGATCATATTACGATATAAGTGTCTTGATACTGGTGGAAAATATTTGAAATACTTAATATTGTGTTAAATTTTTTCAACAGGTACTTAAATATATCGCAACTTACGTAATAGTAGTAGCAAGACAGACAAGTAAATTGAATTTCCCCAAACATGAGATCCAACGAAATTGGTTTAGCGCCAAGCCCCCGCATTTACGTACTTTACCTTTAAACAAAAATAGTCGTTGCGACGGTAATAAAGACTGTACGCGATAAAATCTGGGCATGCCTGATCTAGTATATTTTTCTACCAACTGCTTAAGAAAAAGCATTTTTTTTTAATAATTTAAAGATATAACACTATAAAAATAAAATACAATCATATCAAAATGTATGAGCATGTATGAGTTTTTACGTTATACATTCCAACAAACTTATTATTTTTTGTATAGCAAATTCTGACAATGGTCATTCACTTTCTACGACTCCATAACGACGACGATGACGACGACGACGACGACGATTTTCTACGACTCGATATCGTATTATAACAAGGCGTTTTACAGTTTTTAAAATATCAAATTTTTTTAATTGATTTCCTCTTGATACGCTTTAGGGATCTACGATATTTTTTCCAAGACTACTACAGCCCAGACTAATAAACAGCACATGTATGTCTTAGTACGAAAAATAAATAAAACTTAGAATTTAGTATCAAAAAATCTAAACTTTCTTGGAAAACACCATAGTATCAAGATGTAGCAGATCGCACTCGTTACAGGTGGACTTTTAGATGGCGTATTTTCAGTGTTCAATTCGTTTTCACTTATTTTGGGGAGCTATTCTGATCACGAACAACCTACTGCGGAGCTAGTAAATATGGTTTGCACTTCCACATTATTAATTTTCTTTTACGTCGTAAGCTGAGGGTTAACCTTCCTCGCCCTTTGTTAAGCTATGAAGCTTTGATAGTTTTTCAGCAACTATCGTTCCGTGACATAATGGTACGGGCACAATTCAAGAGATTAATTTTCCGTTTTTCGTGTATGACTGGAAAAAGGGTTGGCATAAATATTAACGACACTTATTTGTGAATAATAATGTCAGGTATTATTTTTTTGCGCTCTTACGGTAGTTTGTTATTGTGTGACACTGCATTTTGAACACGTAGGTCAAGAGTAATAAAAACGTCAAGAGTAATAAGATACACTTTGTTACGATATTTTACACAAATTGACCTATTTTGATCGGTATTTATCAGTGTTTTTACTAAATTTTACAATATATTATTATGGCACAATAAATGTGTCGAAATATTATTATCATTAAGTTAGATACCTACTAATAGAACTTTAGCCAAGTCAATAATATGAATAAATAAATAAATATCTACAGACGTATAGTAGGTATAAAAGAGGCTTTATTTTGTGTACCTTTTTTTTTTTTCACAACATTGAAAAACGTTTTCATATCACCTAAAATGTTTTGAGCGAGTTAGAGTAAAAAATATATCCCTAATAAATTAAGTTAGCTAGCTACCTACTTGCGCATTTCGTCAATTTCAATAATTCATGGAGCCTAATGTAAAAGGCTACTGAGGACCTAAACCAATCTTGATCCTCCGCATTATTGCCCAACCAAGCATAAGAAGGGAATAATTCAATCAGCGCCTCCGACTCAAACTTTTGTGCTGCTAAAGGGTTTCAGAAGAAATCTTCGAGCGTACCGAAGTGTACATATCTTTGAGCAAAGCTTGCTTCAATTGAACAATGGGACGACTCAGCGTCGTAGTGGACATATAATGCTTGACCAATTTTCTTTTGTGCAAATGCCTACGATTGGGGAATATCAAACGGGCTGTCGAGCCCTGCTGATTGAGCCCTTTTTTCATACGAGAACCCTTGATTTTAGCACTCCGGTGAACATTTACTATGGACCCTGCCACTTATCGGGCCCTCTTAGAAACTAACCTGACAATGTTAAAAGGACACTTGTTTTAGAAACAGCAAACAGATATGTTTTTTTCCTGTTTCAGAAACAAATGTCTGCGTGGCATACACATTTTTCTTGGTATTGTAAACTAAATCATCTAGGTAGGTACAAGCTGCGCTGGACCGTTATCCCAGGCTAGACCAATGTGGGTTGGAATCTTCACATAATAATATTAATTCACGGTGATTATTTTTCGCTCACACAAAAACATCACATCAAACGATATTCCATAGATAAGTTAAAAGAAACTTGGTAGGTTTCGAACCCACCCGTTTGAAAGCTCCATACTAAAGCTTTTCATATGCACTACGCAGTCACACCCCTTTACATTAAATATTTGTTAATTCATTAACTAAATAGATTTTAGACACATTTTTTAAAATTAAAATTACTGTAGCTAATAATGTATTTTTTCAAGCATTATCTTTTGTAGGATTTAATGAGTAAAATTCGTACACCGTCAGTGTTTTTTTTTTATTTTTGTGTCTGGACAATAAACGAGCCGGCGTTGATTAATTTACTTAAGCATAATTTAACTCATGGCCGATCCGAATAAAACGCTATTCAAAGAATTCGATAATTTATCGCCGCAAATGGAAAATAACTGTTTTGGCGCGGAAGCTTCTAATTTTCCACTGCTGCCTCCATGTATATTTATTTCTGTGGGCTTTGTTCTTCTATCCACGAATTAAGCTGGATTCGCGTCGAATGATTTATACAGGCCACGCTCATCCCGGCTTATTTACGAGGCTCGTTCCACGGAATAATTACAGGGAGCCATAAACGTTTGCAAATGTAAAAAGCTTACCCTTTAATGATTACTGCGTAATTGCTCAAAGAATACCTGAAAATCCCGTGTTATATCGAAGCCGGCCACTTAAGCAGTAAAACAGTTTTATGGCAGTGCCACAAGCCCGGTTACCAGGTAATTGCCACGCAGATTGGTGCCGATAGGTCGCCGGTTGCCCGATTTAAAGCCTGGCTTCACACCACTATTGAAGCCTTTGTTGTTATCGACAGATTGCCGTGGCAAAGGCTTGTTGATAGCATATTTGCCAACTGTTTAACTGAACTTTAAACAGAAGTGTCACCATATTTTTTTTAAATCAACTGAGCCTATACAGGTATAGATGATGCAATGGCAAGTCTTGGATATTTCCACTTTCATGTCTCTGTCTCTCAAAATTAAAATGACAGAGACATCAAAGAAAATAAGATAGCCTAGAGGCGTCCTGAGTGATTGTTATTTATTTATTGATTCATATAAATCAGGCAACAAAGGTCCATATTTACATATACCTACCTTACAGACTAACATACAAATCAATATAAACTACAAACTGCTAATTTTGATGACGTCATTACTCGGGAGACCGACTCCTTAGAGTTTGTCTCCCAGCACTTTTGGGGTCTAGGAGATATGAATAACAATATACTAAAAGATGTTGCTGGTATTCAAAAGTGATGCATTTGTTCGACGGAATCCCATAACAACATACATGTTCAACCTGTTTATTCAATGCGACCCGCTAAGAGTTACTTATAAAATAATCTAATTTTTTTTGTACGTAATTAAATGTTATTAATATTTTGTAAATTAAAACCTTGGAAATTTCTACAATTTTAAATACCTATACATCTACAGCTTGTGATTTGTCATAAAATATCGAAAACTTTATGGAAAACTCAAAGGCAATGGAATTGAAGAAAATCCAGAACAGACGTAATAAAAAACAAGTTTTCTGATGAATTACTACGAGATCTAGAACTCAGGAAAAACAAAACTTATGTATAGTGGCAAATACCCTGACTGACTAAATGCAAATTGAGCAAATATGTATTTAAAATCACAAATATTCTAGAACTTTCAGGAAGCCATCTGTAAAGGGCCGCACAACTCCCAGTAAAATAAAATAAAACCGGTCAAGTGCGAGTCTAACTCGCGCACCGAAGGGTCCACATAAAGTTTCATAGAACACACCCGTCTTTCCCCGTCCACCGTCCGTTATCACACGTGAACCGATATCAATATATTTTTCACCTCACTAACTCGGAAAGCCCTTTTTTTATTCGTTAAAACAGATAGCAAAACTGTATTTTATCCACAAGAGTGCAAAGAATATTTGAACAGATTTTACCTACATGTTGGTATGTAGGTAAGTATTACAAACATTATATGTACTTGAGTACAGTCAGCAAATCTATTAGTTTAAGTTTAGCACCCTTGCATACATATTTGTTAATAGGTAGTTAGCTAATAGTTTTGCTGACTGTACATAAGATTTCCTGCCAATTTCTTTAGTTAAATAAAGGCTGATTTTACATATTTCAGTTGTTTTTCTTATGTAGTATTTTCCTCGCTTTAATGAGGAGAAAAGATTTGTGTTACACACGGAAGAAATTATTTTACGTCTCGTGTCTTGCAACACTCAGGATTCTATTTTTGAACCACTCGCATCGCTTAGGATACCATTTTCGCTTCGCTCGTGGTTCAACCATAGAACCCAACCATAGAATCCATTCACTAGCTCATAGTTCAACCCTAGAATCCATTCGCTAGCTAGCGTTTCAATTCCACATTCGCGGTTAAAATACAACTTTGCATCCTTGTATAACAAATAACTATCGTTTTATTTTGAAGAAGTCATTCAAAATATTTTAGTGGGTATTTCAAGGAAAATCAATGCAAACAAATGTGATTGAATAAGCTTGTTGCGTAAATTTTACAATGTGGTTAATAATATACCTTAATGTGTATTTTACCCCAAAAAGTTGTAATAATTTTAAATAAAATCGTACATTTACAATAAGTATTTTGCATTTTAAAAAACCAATTTAGATTTCCCTCGAAAACACTCAAAACTGTCATGGCGTCTTGAATGACGTCACGCCATGCAAAACAAACAATACTCTGTACGACGATTGTTAGAACATACGGGTCAAACTGAGATGCAACTTTTTGTAGGTAAACGGTTAAAATTACTTTTAGTACGCGGTAGAAGCCGCGGGCACAAGCTAGTAAATAAATAAATCATCGGAACTAATGATCTGATTAATAAATTATTTCACCTGTGTAGGTATAGAATGATTTTCGGCTAGTAATAATTTATCCCCGGATTTGCCTACGTTCTGTGCAATACACGGGCGTTGCCGCGCGGGCATTTTTTTAAAAATAATAATGACAGTGATATGTAATTATGTCAAAGTTTTCCTTCTCAATTGAAATTTATTCACTGTAAAAAAACTGTTTCAGAATTTGCAACTAAAGCCCTTTCATTTGATACCCTTTTTGTCCTAATTACTATACTTTGAATTTTTCCCCAATGTTATTTTTTTCTTTTTCCATACACGTGGATTAGCTTTGTCTACAACTATTCCAAATTGATAGCATAAATTATCCCTGAGATATTTACCGTTGTGGCAGACATACAGACAGACGGACTGAGTCGCACCATAAGGGTTCCTTTTTTACCTTTTTGGAGCATACTGCACCTATAGTAGTATGCTCAAAATATATCGTGCATTCAACATTTAGTTAATTCATACCCTGAGGGATCCCAAGAAAACAAAATGGAACGGAGACATAAATCACAAAAATACACATGGTTGTTGTCGCACAAAATCTGATCACACATGTAGCACTCCTTAGTTTGTTACATAGAGCAGTGAATAAGATCAAAATCACCATGGGCAAAATCTAACTCAGTATAAAAGAGGAAAACTAGAAATAGAAAACATTCACAAAGTGTTCTTGTCAAACGAAGGTAAACCGGGAGTACAATATTAAGTTATTATTTGTATGTGATTCTATTCCACCGTCCAAACAGTTCACGATTATATTGTGCCTTGCCACTCAATGCCATCGGTGTACACGGTCTTTTATTCGTGGTAGCGGTATACCATTAGGTGTAGAACAAATTTATAATGCAAATACGATTACATGCCCGTACGTACCGGTTGAGAGCTAATGCACCGCCCCCGCATTAAGTTGGAAAATGTAAGCAACTTCTTCAATGGACTTCTTTTAAATAAGCAATGGATTTCTTCTGTTTGTTATGTTAAGATAAAGGTATTTACAAACAGGAAAACATTACCAATGGAAAGTCATTTTATACCTATTATAAATATATTAGGAAAGGGTGTACTTTTCCGGCGATTTCGAGGCCGGTTTGTTGATACCGATGTAAATAACATCCTCACAAAACTTACCAACTGGTTAAAAATTACAACAAACCCTAAATTAAAACTGTACCAAAAAAGCCCAAACATAATGTCTGTTAAGATACAAGCTTGCAGATAAATTGAAGAAGGAAACATCCGAAAAAAAATATCATGCATATTACACAAAGAAGTTTTAGTAAAAAAAAGCTACTACAACTTTCTTTGAGGAGACCCAAGAAAAATAAATAATTATTATAATAATAAAAAGGTCCAATTATGTACATACTCGTAATTAATAGTTATTTACGATACAAGTGCAGAAAATAGGAAATTGGCAACGAGTGGCGATAAATTAAAACACGACCGAAGGGAGTGTTTTAAATCGATACGTGTTGCGAATTACCTATTCGCACGTGTATCGTACAACGTTTTACAGTACATATGGCTCTTTATAGTTTTAACATATGCACGGAAAGTGCTCATTTTCGCACTAGTGCGGGAAAGTAACACCATGTGTACTGTAAAAATATGTATAAGTAAATAAGGTATAGGTACTTACTCTAAGGAAATTATACATGTATAGTTTAACTTTAGACATAAAAAATTGCTACGCCCTTATAGGGTTCCCTCCCATGTACTTAGCATTTAAAATTTCTACCACCTTATGTAATCATGGTTTTGCAATAAATATATATGAGTATGAGTACCCAGAACCATGCGCCGCGCGTCGCCGTCTTAACGTGTTATTGCGTTATAAGTTTTTTTATTTTTTATATTGTTATGTATGTTAGCCTGTAAAGTATTTGTAAATATTGCAAGCAAATAAAGATTAATAAGAATGCCAGACTTGGCTCTATGAAATATTATCTCTCAACTTTTAACGGTGGAAGAGTTTCGAGACTTGGGCTATTTTCTACATGGTATGTTCTTTTATGGGATAACGTTATTCCGCAGACTGACCGAGTTTGTAGATCTACTCGAAGCATTAAAAACTATACAGCAACAGAGACAACATATTTTATGGTTGTTTGTCTAGCCTAGGATTTAAGCAAATACATAGATGATTATGCTATTGGGATTAACGCTGAGGTGTGTGAGAGAGAGTAAGTTAATACAGGACAACAATACGTGACTACAAACCTGAAAAGTATCTACACACTCAATAAAACACATTGATAACATACGACACTAAAGTACCTACAACAAGGGAACGCTTGATAAATTCAATCCTACACAAAAGGCACTAAAGGTTGAATAGGGAGGTACTACCTGACGCCAAATTATTAATGACCCTTTTATAAGCCATATCAGCATTCTCCTATACCAACCTTGACCATTCTGTAGACCTATTTATCATTCAAACGCACGCTTTCGAGGAAAACTCGTCGCTTTTCTAATTGAATTGTTTTTAGAAAGAAAAGAAAGAAAGAAAGAAAATACATTTATTCACAAACACACAGGACACACATATCACATTAGCGTGAATAGACTCTGAAAGAATGACCTTGGAATCAACCCCCAACTAGCTCTCACCAATGACCAAGATGAATACAGAGGTGTTCACGGTGACCTTGAATCATTCAACCTCGCCGTTAAATCACTGATGCCGATCTGACGTATAATTATTCGCCTAATTATCTGCCCCTTTAATACTAATGAGAATAATTATACTTATTGAAAATGTTGACGATAATCAAACTAGAGAAGTGCAGCAGATGAGTACCTTCAAGCATACGTTATCCATGATTTTTATAACATCACCTACAGTAGTTTAAGTTCTCTCTTTTTGAGATACAGTGTGAGTTTCATGCAATTGGTTAATAAGACATTTAATTTGCGTCCAAGATTATTTAAGCTTAACGTCTAACAGGAGAAAGCATTACATCAAACAGCAAAAAATGCCGCAATATATTCAAAGTTCGCTGGTAAAAGTTCCTTTGTGCACAAAGTGGGACGTTTTAAGTGACTGGGTGCTTTAAGAACAATTGTCTGTAAGCAGAATGGTCGGGTTTGGATGGAAATAGGCTATCGAGCGCGATGCATTTGCAGCTGGAGAGCTGCATTATGCGCGAGAGTTATGTGCGGAACTTTGTTGAGTATAAGAGCAAGCGTTTTTCCTCATTTTAATGCAAATCTGTGCCGTCAAAGTGTCCCTCTCCTGCCAGCGAAACGGTTACAACTGTGTATGTGAAAAAAATCACGGCCTTAGATAGAATATATAATTAATTTAAAGGAAAAACTATGACAGCAACATAAAAATATACTTTGGAAAGCAGAGCTCTGTACAAATTCCATTGAACATTACATTTGTTATTTATTAGTATCAAAAAAAAATAACTAAGTACCTATAAACTACTAAAGCAAATTGCAAAGAATGCAGGCAAACCTGCGGGATAAAATATAGCCTATAACCATCCAGAAAGTCCATTCTATATGCAGGTGCAAGAATTTTTGAAATCGGATAAGTGGTTTCGGAGGTTACCCAAAACATACCAACTTATAAACTTACAAAGCTACAGTGGAATCCACAATTAGGCGAACTAATCTGACAGGTGAAAATGCACAAATATGGCCATAGTTTGGCCAGTGCTGTTCATATCGATATTATTAAAGGTTTTCTCACACAACATAGAGGTAAGTAGTGCGAGAAAGCCTTTAATGATATCCATATGACCAGCACTGGCCAAACTATGGCCAATATTTGTGCATTTTCATCTGACAGTTTAGTTTGCCTTATTGTGATTCCATTATACAATCTCACAGATTTTTCATCTTTATAACATTTTTTTTTTTTTTTTTTTTTATTAGCCTATTTTGTGTCCCACTGCAGGGCAAAGGCCTCCCCTTTTTTCCGCCACTCATCTCGGTCCTGTGCTAAAGTTCGCCAATCTGTTAAAAACATATCAAAATCGTCCCGCCATCTCCTTTTCGGTCTGCCCCTACCTCGGAAGCCATCTTGTGGGGTCCATTCGGTGGCTAATTTTGCCCATCGCTCCACGTGCATCCGACAGACATGTCCAGCCCAGTCCCACTTAAGCTTCGCGGACTTGGCACCCACATCTACGATGCCAGTTTTGGTACGCAGCTCCGTGTTCCTGATCCGATCGATCCTACGAACTCCGAGTATGCTGCGTTCCATTGCTCGCTGGCAAACCTTGAGTCGGGACTTTTGGGCTTCTGTTAGTGACCAAGTTTGGGCGCCATAGGTTAGGATAGGCAGGATACACATATCGAAGAGCTTTGATATGTGTATCCTGCCTATATATAAGACTTTATAACATTAGTCTAGATATATTCCCTCGAAATCTTCGAATCCGACTCCACTGGGCAGCGTTCCGCAGTGTCTCAAGACGAGAGTCTTTGTTCTGTTCAAAGTCACCCAAAGGACAATGGAGAGGACTATTATCATGCCATATGGCTTTATTTTCATAAAAAAAACGGAAATGGAGAGGACTAATGTTGGGAGTTCTTCTGAGTGATCAGAAATCGAGGCTATCCGCAGCAGAACTATGGTAACCGAATCGCTAGACTTAGAACCGATGGCCGTTGGAGCGGAAAGGTTCTCGAGTGACGACCACGTACCGCAAGGCAGGGACGCATGGAGATCACGGGGAGAGGCCTTTGCCCAGCAGTGGGACACCAAATAGGCTCTTAAAAAATATATATGTATATTACTTGTATCTACGACCTTTTCTCAAAAACATGAAACGTTGTACCTCTCGCTAAACTAAATGCTCGGGTACTAAATGATCCTCTGGCACAGTCCGTCACGCCATTCGCGCAGCAGTCTCTCTAATTCGCGATACATTTTATTTTCACCCTCTCTACTTTGGCCCCGAAATTCCTAACATCTGAAGCGTAATCATAGAGCAGACGTGCACTGGGTAGCCAGTGGAAATACCATTGGTAATCTTCGTGAATACGAGTTTTGGTCCAAAGGCTGCGGTCAGCTAGCCGCAGTCGCTTCGCACGCGTTTATCACGACATTATCTCTAGTCCAACTACCTGCGAATAGTGTGCATGAAGCCGTTTTGCGGTATTTATAAGGTAATTCGGTGGCTGTATAGTGAAACGCTTTGTGGTAAAATGTACGTTTGTTGTTGTGGAATGGCAAATAACGGGTAATTAGCCAATGAGCTAGAGTGCCGGGAAGTGCCGTTTGACATGATCTGGTTCTGAACCAGAATTCGTATACCTAAATATAAGTAAAAAATAAAATTATTAACGAATTTAACAAGATAAGGAGGGGGTGGGGGGATGGTATTTTTTTTCACATTTTTTTTTATAAATCAAAATTTTACCACTGTAGAAAAAAAACTGTTTTAGAATATGCAATCGAAGCCCTTTCATGTGATACCCCACTTGGCCTACTAACTGGACTTTGAATTTATCCGTCCTTTTTTATAGAAATTAAAAATATATATTTAAATTTTTCATTTTCCATACTTTAGCTTTGTTTACAACCATTCCAAATTTCAAAGTGATAGCATTAGTAGTTCCTGAGATATTTGACTTTGTGACAGACAGACAGAGGGACGGAGTTGCACCATAAGGGTTCCGTTTTTACCTTTTTGGTCCGGAACCCTAATAAGTAGGTGACGTTCTAGTAGTGGCTTCCGGGCTGTGAGAGACCTTGTATCACTGCGACCAATGCTAATCTAGTAGTGCAGTTCTTGCTTGTTGTTAGTTGTAGCGAAATATACCGAAAGTTAGAATGGTTTAATAGCACGAAAAAAATTACAAATATTATATTCGTTCGTTCGTAATATTTTGTTTGTTTGGTCTTAACCCAACATTACAACATACAAAAATTTTGATACCATGATCCGTTGCGATACTTTTTGTATATCTGTGTCGTAGCATAATAAACTTGAGTGGGCACCAGTAGTAAACCCAAGCGCATTACACTTTGTTTCCCCCACGTGAAATCATCTCCAGAATCCAATCAGCCAAAAATGTCATCACAAGAAGTTTTCATACCAAACACCATTACGAACAAAAGTCGACGCATGAGGAAAACCGCTAAAGTGCGTACAAGTGTTTGCAGCGGGCAGGGATCATTAATGCACCCTAGCCCCACACATTTAGATAACTGAGTGAAACAACTTTATTTGATGTTTGTGTCAGTGGACGTCTCGGCGTCATGATGCTCGAGGGGGGTGATAAAACCTACTTTAGATGCAAGGTGATTCACGTCGAGGGTTGTGTACTGTGGTGAAATGTAGATTTTATTTAACTTTAAAATTGTTACTGTCGTAAAAAGTCACCGTGTCTCGTGCTTGCATGCATAAAACATACCGTTTTGCTGGTAATATTTTTTGTATTTAGAAATTATGCTGTGTTCTTGAGCTCTTCGCGACCTCTAAAACTGTTGCTGACATTTTTGTTTTAATTTTTTTTACATTACATATACAAGTATATAAAAAATCTGCAATAGACTAGGATGCGCTCTATTGCTGCGCACAAAGTCGTTATCTGTCGAATCAAAAAGTTGGGCTAGCATTAGCGTTACATTATTTTAAACCCCCCGAAATGTTAAAATTATTACATTAACCTGAATATTAGTGCCATTTTATGCATATTTTTATCGTTTTATTTTCTCGAACCCCCTCTGAAATTAAAAACCTGGCTACGCCCGTGTGAAAACAGTTTTAAATAAATGCCATAATTCACAAAGGATGTCGGCTAGGCCACGTTCGTATCACTTTTCAACACCAACAGACAGCCAGATGGTACCAAATCCCGAATTTATTATCTGTTTGCAACCATTGCACTGTAGCAATGCAATCCGACGCATTCCCGCTCTGAATGAATGTGCGCAAATTCACACCGGTGCGGTACCGAAAATCTCGCCGAGAAATATCTATCCGGTACCGTAATCTGAATAATCCGTGCGATACCGATACCGCTGAGTTGTACTTTGAAAATGTTTGGGTTAGTACGAAATGGGCACTTGTTTACCTATCGACCCCGCGTATAGGTTTAACCACGATTATGAAATCACACGCGAGTGAAATAGCACGGGCCAAGTTCATTATTTAAATAAGGTAATTAAAATATCTTAAAATTCTTGAAAGTCAAAAGGCACTGCAGCTAACTCAAACAATATGTGGCGAATAACAGTGATTATTGCATTAACATTTGCACACATTCAAACAGCCCAGTCGCATCAACTGTGACAGCAACACTCGCTCAACTAAAGCCATTCAGCGAAAAGCGGACATTTGCTAATCCCACCATTGTTAGTTTAAAACAGTTTGACAATAATTAAATCCTTGTAGTATAGTATTGTTGTTTGCGGAACGAATGTGGGCTAAGTTGGCTTAGAGCGGATTTTGCTGCTGTCGGGCGCAGTACCATTAAAAATACACCTGCATATTCTGGATATCATCTCGAAAAAGAAAACTATGTTTTGCTTCTTTTATGCTTATCACGGGGATAAAGTTGCTTTCATGTTATTTCAAAGGATTTGCTCTCGAAACGGGGGTCTGTTGTTCTCAGTTTCATTTATGGTTTAAAACATTTAATACACTCAGGCTCTGATGATGCCACCATTTAACTTGTGTCTCAAAAAATATATTTCGTTTTAGTAATGAAAGCTAACTAGCCATAGTTATTCTGTAGTTGTTTTGGTAGAGCTACTGATAAAGGTGGGTAAGGCCGTCAAAATTATAAATTAGGTACAACATTTATAACACAATAACTTTTGTGATAGATACCGTAACGCAAAAGGAACACTTTTTTATAAAGTTTGTATTAAAATAGAGGGTAAGAAAAATAATATATTTTGTTACGTAGGTATTTTTATATTACTCAGCACAGTTTTATAAAGAAATATTTTTGGTTGACACCGGACGACTATTTTTTTTTATTATTTCTTATATACGGTGATTTTTAATTCGTGATCAGGAACCAATCTTCCTAATTCAGTAATTGATGCCAAACATGATTAACTCGTAGTCACCTAAAACAAATGTTATTTTTTTCTGAACAAAACAGATATAGGAAATACTTTATAATTAAAAATCATTGTCACCACGGTGTAACTCTGTGAAACTAAGATCTCCTTGAAAAATTAGTTTCATAAAACAACCTAAAAACCTTGTAACCTAAAATCATTAAAGTAAGTAACTTACAATTGTCTCATGCATGACAAGTAGATGTTACAGTTTATTGACGTAAGACCTATCAAAGTTTCCCGCCAAATTGAAAATTTGACGTGTGTAGCCATTTAACTTCATGAAATGTAGGGTGACCAAACATTGAGTGGATATTAATCTTTAACATTAGGGATTATTAATTTTAATTAACTAAACGGTAATGTAATTGTATGAGACCTCATCTATTGAAATCCGTTTTGTCTGGCTATCAATATTTTTTTGACTCCTGTGGGTCGATCACGTAACTTTTCTTACGAACGTCTGTAAGATTTAAACGTCAATTTTATATGGAAAAATGACAGTTAAATTGAGATTTAACTGTCAGACGCGCGTTCGGTACGTTACGTGATTACCCCCATGATCACGGATTATAAATCAACGTGTATAGCCTTATCATCAGATATACTCTAAACTCTAATAATAATAAGTTTCGACCACACTGTAATAATAATAAGGTTGTAATGTAAGTACCTACTATGTAAAATAATAATTTGAATCAATTTCACCATAATATATAACCACGCCATAGTAATATATATGTTACTATTACAGTATTCTCAATCTGTATGGCTCTTTACAATAGACATGATGCCTAATACATTAAATGCAAGGACGATGCAGGTGTTTTGTGTGAATGTAACAATAAGTAATAACTAACTAATCAGACTAGGTAAGTATAAACCGTTTCGTAAAGGAGTCATAAATCTATTAATCCATCATTCTAACACCAATGGCCTTACTAATATCCAACTGCATAAGCAGCATGGACATTCTAGAGCTTACTATAAAATACTACCAGCTTGTTCCAGCGGTGATCCGCGTTCCAAACCTCCCGAGAGAGTTGCAACGAAGTAATCCAACACCTGAGTCGTAGCCGCCGGGTATCTTGAGGAGAACTTCGGACCCCTGCACAATGTGGGGTGTCGTGGCTGATTATATATTATGTCATATGCAATATGGTACACATAAATTACTGCCTATTGCTGTCTGTTCAATAAAGTACAAAATCAGCGATTAAGAGGTTTAATTGACAGTTGTTTATGCAAATTCCAAGCGAAGACTTATTTACATGGCACCGAACAAAGCGGCAATTTTGAGAGATATGATTAGCTGCCCCTATGGTGGCTAAGGTTATGGATTTGACATCTCCAGATTTTTAGTATGGGGTTATCTGAAGAGATGTAGTATGTGTGTGCTTCAAACCAAAAAAACCAAGAACGGAAAGTCCTTACGGAAAGGACGTTTTTCATGCAGCAAGGAAGACATTTTGCAAATGATACTTTCCATACAAAATTAAAAGGTCTGAAATGTTATAAAAATGTCCAGTATTTATCAGTAAATTTTAAATTATTTTGATTTAAAGTAGAATCCTTGTAAATGGTTCACCCCGTATACTTCAATTGTACTTTTAGCCAAGCATCCTTAAATTCTTAGACTAGACAAAACAACAACAAATACAATAGATAGATATATTTTTGTCCCAATATAGTGCGATCTTTGTACAACGACGCTGTTTTGTCTTTCGCGTAAGAACGAATATCAGCCATCCAAAATCATATATAGAATATTCGCAGATAAAAGATGAAATGTGAAATTGAATTACCATTCAAAGTTGAAAGCTCTGTGATGTTTGTTTGCGGGAAATAGAAAAAGTGGATGCATTAGTCATATTCCCCTTGTAAGGTGTCCCCCGTACAGTAGGTGAAGCAAACCTTGCCCCCTATGCACTACTCATGAATATTTGAGTGACGTTCTTACGATACGGAAAGTGGTGAATATGCTTTCAAGATATATCACGAGTTTCTCACTGTTCCGAGGTACTTTTTGGGCAGTAACAAGTTCCTTGATTCTTATTACGCCATTTGATATTCAAGAGAGGTAACTCGCGAGTACGAGACCTCCAAAGTTTATAAGTAAAGTGTGAATTGAGCAATTTGATTCAGGTTTATGATATACCCATTGAAATACATACAGCAACTAACGAAAGTACTTAATAGAAAATTACAGTAATTTTAGTATGATAATGTAAACTTAAAAGTATGTGTTTAGGAAGAAACCTATTTAAGAAACTGTGTAGGTACGTATGTCATTTTATTTCCTTTATGATCGACCGAACACAAAATATGAGGGTCATGTTGACATTCTTTTATACGCCGCGATAAACTTTATCGGAGGCAAAGTTTCATACGCGCCCAATGTAATAGGGAACTATTAGTTTGAATTATTCACTTCCCTCCGATAACACTACTGAATGTCGCTACAAATAATGTCAGACGAATAATGTAAGTATTATTCAGACAAGATAACGTGTAATGAATAGTTTCAAAGGTGTAGTCATTTTGAAAATAAATATTGAGAGCGATATCCATGCGTGCTCAGGCACCTTCTTTGTATTTTGCAAGACGCATACGTTTGAAACAATAAATACTTTAAAAAATACTATTTAATGTCGACGAACAGCAGGTCGATCACGTAACGCATTGTACGTACGTCAGGTAGATCTAAATGTCCTAACGTGTGAAAAGTTACGTGATCACCCCTCATAAGTCGGGACTTAATATTTGTTATCCTACACTTATTCTTTTATATAACCTTCAACTATAAACTTATAGGAATGCAGACTGACCTACTAGCCTTAAATTATTTGATTGTTAAAGTTCGCTTTCTTAACATTTTACGATCTTGCTAACTATTCAAAATCGCGTGGCTTTCATATTTTACTGCTTATGTAACAGCAGCACTTTATGGTCGAACTACTAAAGCAAAAAGGGGATTACGGTCGTAAACCCGAACAAATGAAACGTAAAATTGAAACACAACAAAAGCCGGTATAATTGTGATAAAAGCCTGAATTATGTCCAGCTTCAAGACAATTAAATCCGTTCTAATTAGCCTTTGCGGACCTAAAGTATTTTATAAACAGAGGCGACATCCAGCGGACGTACTGAAACGTCCCTTTCGACTATAAATTATCTCGGTATAAATTGCGATGATACTAAATTGCATTGAGTAGAATTGTTATTATTTATAGCTTATACGGTTTAAATGCTAAATTCTAAATACAAGTATGATTCTTTTTCTCTTTCTTATGTTTGTATGATATTCTGGATTACTGAGTAGGTACGTAATGACGAGGTACTATATACACATGATTACTTCTTCTTTCTATATTATTCTTCCTTGACTTTAGTTTCCTAGTTTCTTTTGGATTCAGTTGGGTTTTTGTTTACTTTGGGGTTTCATTGCAATACAAATAAATTGCTTTATCTTATACTGCGTCGGTTGCTAACGAGCGTACGGCCCGCCTGTTGGTATGCGGTTACCGTGGCCTATGGACGCATGCAACTCCAGGGGACTAAATAAAATAAAATAAAATAAATAAATAAATTGATTTTTATTTCAAGCAACTATGACTCATACATTTAACATTATAATTAACATTATAATTAAAAACTTGCTGATTTTATTTAAGCTTATATTACGCACCAGCACGTAAGTGCCATACAAATGATCTATGTATCTATAAGATACTTAATTATACTGCGTGTATTTTTAATATTACCTCAAATTGTAACCAGAGGTAGGTGTTAGGGCTGTGAACCGATATTGCAAGAACATTTTAATTTAATTGTCAACTACCGAAGCGTAATTAATTTTTGAAAATTTATCGAGCAGCAATGTATTGCGTATACACTCATTTGACTCATGGAAGAAGCGGGTCACTTGTGACTGTTATGACGTCGCGTCAGTAAGACGAAGTAGTGATCCATTGCGTGCTGAATTATTTTATATGGACAAAGAAAGTTAGTAGTTTAGAGAAATTTCTTGCAATATCAGTTCATAACTCTAACACCTACCTCTAGTTACAATTTGAGGTAATATTAAAAATACACGCTGTATAATACTTAAAGTTAATTGAATACAGGCATCATCAGTTGTTTCAACTGCCTGTCTGATTAAATAAATAAATAATAAAGAGTCGGCAAAAAGTCTGTAAACTTAAACTCTAGGTTTGTAAGGTTGTAAGAATGTAGGTATCTAACCATGTAGGGTGTAAGCTCCGAAACTAACCATCTGATTTCAAAATTCTTTCTGCAATACGCGGTTGCAGCGAGGGCAACTGGTATCATACATGTAAAAAAAACTATGCTACTGAATGTAACTCCAATAGCAATACTGAGTAGACCACGCATTAAGGACAAGATTGAAATTTCCTTAGAATGCTCTCAATCTTCTACGCCTGTTGAGGAATACGCTCTTAAATGTACCTAAATCAGTTCGAAGTACCGCGTCATGATTTAGTACCTTAATTCTTGAACTTGTTACGATTACGCCAGTTCTTGCTTCAATATCACAGTTTTATCGGGAGTCATTTGTCAGGGCGGTTAATAATGGGCCACTCCATGAGGTTATTGGGACTCTGTGCAAGTTGGAGAAGATAATAAAAGTGACTCTTTAATATTAAACTGGATTTAATTGACTTAAAGGAACTTCAGTGTTAGTTTTTTTGTACTGCAGTTTTAGATATATTATTATTTCTACAGAGAAGCTATACGTGATGCCACAATAAGGGACGGAAAGGCTCCTATGCAGCTAAATTAAGTGGTCTTAAAATGGCTGAATAAAACTTTAATCCCACACAGCCGTCTAAGCTAAATAGCTGCTGCTACAACATATCAATTCCCATTGAAACTGAAAAGAAAAATAGATAATTCGGCTGTAACTTTATAACTTAACGAGTATTCAATGTACCGTATTTTTGAAGCGTCGAAAGTGTTGGAGTTTGTCTACAAGCATATACAACTTATGTTAGGCCCCTCTTGTATGTAGTAGATTTGAATAGACATAACCCCCATAATTCAAATGTGTAACACAAACAAAAATAAATAACTTCCTAAGCAAACAGTCCATAGTTACATGAAAGAGGTACGATTTTTACCTATACCTTATTCTATTTCTAAACATATACATGACTGTGAAATAATGGCGGGAAAACTAATGCACGCCCTACGTATCGGGCTGTTTAATTATTCATCTCATTAGAGAAGTTTCTTGGCGTGCCTTTGTAGAGACTCCTAGTTAGATCGAGCGAATGCACTGCCGATAGCCTAGTTTCCCGACATAAACTTGAGCCGCCAAAGTTTGAGAATATGTGTCGCCCGCCTAAGTTGACTTGATGCATTGCAATAGGGGTAAAACATTATATGCGTTTTGCAATATATTTATAACAAATCTATTATAACTAAGTAATATTATAAAATTGAATAGTCTGTGAGTTTGTAGTTTTGTAAGTTCGTACCTTCGGGGTAATCTCCGGAACTACTTATCCGATTTCAAAAAAATATTTCACCAACATTTAGAATAAAGCTCTTCGGTGGATATATTTAGGGTACATTGTATCCCGTAGAGCTTTGCCTGCGTTTGTTTTTTGTAAGTAATACGCGGGCGGAGTTGCGTGTGTAGGTAGTTATACAGGGTGATTTCGGCGTCATGATCCGGATTGACCAAAAGCGAATAAGATGGTCACACTGAACCACTTTTCCCAAAGGACCGACCACGCAAAAAAAAAATCAGCTGTTCCACACATTAACTCTCAATTAACTCACAGTTAACTCTTAATTGGCTCTTATTTTTTGCTGTACCTACAGCAAACTAGTTTCTGTCAAAACTGTTTTTTTTTGTATTACCTTCCTACACGATTTATTGCCGACTACTGTTTGGCACAGTCATCAAGTACCGTCTGTACCTAGTAAGTACTTGATGACTGAGCCAAACTGTAGTCGGCAACTAATTGACAGGATTCTTCTAATGAGACCAAAAACGACGGGTTTTCCTGGTGAAGTTTAAAAGTTGCCATGGTTATACATTCGGCGTCATCAATAAACCAGGTTGATGGCAACATATTACTGACTTGTCATCTGACTGACCTAAGAGTACAAAGTTTTGAACTCGAATCTTCTGGAGATTAGTTATATTTGACCTCAACAAACTACCTAATAACCTAGCATGCGCTATTAAAAGTGATAAGAGGCACAGGTCACTGATGCTTGATTTTACATTATATGGGTAGGTTATCACACATATGAGTAAACAAAGCAACAGTAGTCACGATTGGCAATTGATATGACCACTTCTAAGGCTTGTGTAATAGGAGATGAATCATGACCCTCTGGACAAGGGCGAGGAATACACAATGACGTAATAGTACAAGTTTGGAATGTTCAATGTGTTTTATTGCTTAGCTTTTGTTTAACTTGCAATGTTCGTGTAGTCATTGTAAGTTGTCCGTTTCACAATTGACACAGCAAATTCTTCCCGTAATCCAATTAAGTTGAAATTTTGGACACTCATATCGACCAGATAACGATGCAATATTGTATCATGAAGCTATTTGAAAGCGGGCGGAAAAAAGGGTGGAAAAGCGTTTACCTTGTCTTTGTCAGCTTGAGAGTAGGTAACCCAAGCGTAATATTATGATAAAAAAGTTAATGAATATAGCAATATTCCCAGTTGCACCGTAATATCTGAAATACATTTAGAAAAATGACTTTAATGAATATTGAATGTATTCAATTCTCGAGCATTATTAGAATAAGTTTTAAAGCCGAAAAATAAACGAGATAATGAAATAAAGCCATCTGCCGTTCAATCAATTTGCGTATTGTCCAGGTTCAAACGGGCGTGACGAACAATACCGCTCTCGATTGAAAAAGGGTGCAAGGCACGACATATTTGGCCCGCAGAAGCAATTTTGTGGAAGCAGAAAAGTGTTTAGATATCGGACGTCACGGCAAGGGACTGACGAGGGGGACGTCAGAAGCATCGCTGTGGATTAGGCTGTTTACAACACTAATGTTGTTACATAGATTACGTATATGACGTGTCCGACTACGCTGCGTTACCTTCGTCACGAGCAGTGACTGCTACACAAACAAGTTATTTTGGCGTAAGTATGTAATCTGTGAATTTGCTAAATAGGATTATGTGTTCGAAAGACAGCTTTTGCTTGATTCGATCATTTGATTTAAAAGTTCTTGACATCGCCAATTTTAAGACATGGTCATGATGACACGATTTTTTCTTGGATTTAATTATACATATATCGTTTTAATTTAAACACTTTCTATGTATAGACAATTATTTATATTACTATTACATAACACACTTTCACACATTGCCCTGTTGCTACAAAATCGTCTTCTACAAGAACGTTCAGTAATTTATAATTTTTAGTGCGCACGTTTGACGATAACCGTAAAATCGACAGGCAACAACAGAATACCGATGTAATCGATCGTCATTTTTTATACGGCCGAGCGCACTTTAAAACCCTTGCATAAAACCGTTCAATCTGATCAAATCGTGAACCAATTTGGCGTGAAAACGGCGGAAAGATGTGGTGGGACGAAGGCAAACAAGTTCGCGTGAAAGAACAACAGGAAGCGTGACAAATGACGTGCAGGTGACAGCCGCGGTTATCAGCCCGCCGCAGCGCGAGGGTTGATAAATAAAACGACGTGATTAAAGATGGAACTTTAAAGTGGAAAACCACACTAGTGGAATAGATGGTGTGAAGTAGTACGCTTTGTTTTTACGGACAGTTAGTAATTGCTATGATTAATTAAGATACTTGTGTGTTTATACCTACCTACTTTTCTGTATAGCAATCGGGACCTTAAATGTCGACCTATATCATCAAATAAAATAGCAGTGTTAGGTTAGAGCAGCGTTAGGCAAATAGCAGTGTGGTACTTGATATATAACCACTTTATATTATTGGCCAGCATAGCTGTAACGTGCTTTATATTTCTTCAGGTAAATTAATGACTCTTTAATGAAACTTGAAGAACGATTACACAATTTTATTAGATAATTAAAATTACAAATTAAGCCGACAATTCGTGTGAGCGCGACCGAAGCTATAGGCACGAACTAGGTCTTTGTCCCAATCTACACTATTCAGTATTTTTTGGGTTTGATGCCCACTCACGCACATAACAAGCAATCGGTTACAAGTCATAATGACTTTGACACTCAGAAAGACGGACATGACGAAACTATAAGGGTTCCGTTTTTGCCATTTTGGCTATGGAACCCTAAAAATGTATTTCTTTTACAATTGTTCCCGAAAAAAGCCTGAAACACGAGGAATAACATTCAACATGGGAACCCTTAAGTTTCCGCGAGATAAGTGTAGTTCCACTCCACTGCCGGGGGGCGTTGGCAAAATGTTCGCCGAGCAAAGTTTCCAACTGTCACGCTTGTTATCTGCCCGCTAAAGACGAGACGTTTCTGCTAATTACAATTTGTACATGACACCACAATTTAAAACTTGTTTTGTGACACTGAAGTTGCCTTATTTAGCATGATAATAAGTTTGTATCTTAAATTTAAATTTTGAGACAAGCTTTCGTTGCTGACTGTATTTTTGCCATCATCATCCAGTTACTCGTCAGAAAATCACGAGATCTAACATTATGGGTTTATCGTGTAATAATGGAGTTCTTATGACCTTCCATTACCCCTTCTTCTATTAACTTGACAGTATAATACATAAACAACTCGATTGGGATTCATGTAGCTGAAATGGGTTGCTTACATAATGAACAATGCAAGTTACATAAATAATCGCAAAAAAAAACATTTAAAAATATTTTTTGAGAGATAAGTTCAAACTTTGTTAAGTAGTATGGTATTAAATTAACTTTTGAAATGTATTAGATGTATACATATAAACATTTAAATACACAGATAACATGTTAAATATGGTATACTACAGTATAAAATAGTATACTCTATATATGACTATCTTTTGCAATATTTCCCATGAAAATAATATTGAGCATTCAACTTAAGTTAAGTTAATAAGTAGTAACCGGACAAAAAGGTCTACCCTATGAAATAGTTATTGATCTTATTTGCTTATTTTTCATTTTAATTATTTCCAACGCAATTAATTATTTACTTCAGAGTTAGTTATTCACTGATAGGTACATAAAATCGAAGATTCATTTTTTAAAGTCGTTAAAAATCTGCACAGCTTTTTCTCTCTTTAACTGTTCTTCAAGTTTCTCTACAGTAAAAACTTAGACCCTCTACGTAAGCTGTAAAGTGTAAAATTGCGAACTTTTGTCTTGGGCTTAAAGTATATCTAGATAAAGTAACATAGACTTGTCAAACTTGTTTGGACATAATATGGAGTGGAAAGTTTAGATGAGTTAACGTTCTACGCTCAATGCTATAACATATTTTTGAGCCAATGACTGAGACTAAAAGCACCTTTCTTTTGAATTTCATGATTTCGAAAACCATGTTAGCAGTAATCCTACAACGAATTTTTATTCGACTTCAACATAATTAGAATTTTAGAAAAAAAAGATTACAAACCTGACACCTGACTCCAGTGGACTCCAGCTGAGGCGAGACAAACGCTTGGACCAAGGCGCAATATGACTAGGGCCGCTATTCCATCGGCGATATTTGACAAAGGACACTGTCCCCACTTAGATGTCTCTGTCAGTCTGTGGAATTTTTTTTCAGCAATTAAATTTGGATCACCTTAATATAATTATGGATCTTTCAATTACAAATAATATTATAAGTATTATATTATTTGTAAATGGGGGGCTTCCCCCATCACATCATAGTTCATAAAATCTTGAATATAAAAGATTATAGCTATAGATGTAATGTAGAAATAAGCCTTCTTTATTGCAATAAACAGCTTAAATTAAAAAAGATTTTTTTTTTAATTGCCGTCACGCCGTCATCGATATTTAAACGTCTCAGAATTGCCGCAGAAACTATTTCGAAGCAGTGAATGGTGGTTCAATGATCGTTTTAAAATGCTGCCACCACGAATACGTATTGTTCGTGAACAATCAAAGCCCTACGAGTACGATGAAGTTTGTTGATTTGAGACAATCCTACCCACAACAGTCACTGCCCCTTGTGTAGTCTAAATCAACAAGGGAACCAGACAGATTTGCTAAACAAGCTCAAGCGGAACCGGGGCAAACGTTGAGAGAATTAATAATTTTATGTATGGTGCAAGGTGCAGGTAACTTTTATGCAATAAATAATTGTGGTTGTGGGTAAGTAAAAAATACATTAAATGTATGAAATCGAAAGACTTGTAGTTTCCCCGATTTTTTATAAACGTATTGTGTCCTAAGAACATAGGACTTAATGTTATATCTCTTTATCAGTCAAAGAAAGTGTCAACAAGAAACTTGCTAAAGAGAGAAAGGTTTTCTTAAGAAACTAAAGCTATGTTTCCAAATAGTCATGTTAAGTATACAATATAGCAATAATATCTGCTATAAGTAATTAAAATCTGCAGTAATCCAAACCCACTTGGGATTATTTATTATCATACGTAATTACGCAGTAATTATATCGTGTTACAATGAGCCCTTGATCATTGAAAATATACAATTACTACTCACCGGCTTTCAACTTTCATATTAGGCTACAGCCCTAATGAAAATATACCACTAAATGCCTGTCATCTGCCAAATATTTCAGTGCCAGTTAACGCTCCGCAAAATATTTCCATAAAACATTAATTAGCAACAAATCAGCGAATACAAAATTACGCACATAAATATTGGCTGCAAGTAAATGCGTTGAAATATTAAATGAGGCTATTTAAATTATATTATTTCATACGGCGCCTGGAACCACATTTTAGCTGATATACCGCCGATCTCGCATTTTGTTCGTTTAAGGCCCATGTCCATTAAAGGTCAAAATGTTCGTGCACTAAAGACAGCCAAAATGAAATGATTGCGCTCGTACTCTCATCTATATAAAAAATAATACAAGCATACCATTTCTAACAACTGTAGTTAGTAAAAATGTGATTTTTTCATATAGATATTAAGTTACCAGCAAGCGGGCTCTCTTTAAAGTAGGGTAAACTACCTAACGGTACCTAGTTATTTGACTTCACCATGGCCTTAATTCAGTTAATTAATAAAAATACCGACCTCATACATTTTCTAACACAATTTCTCATTTATTATTATTTAATGATTATTCCATTCATTCGCTATTAAATAAACGAAACCTAACTATTTACAATAATATTAAAAACTAAACCTAACTTTAAAATATATATATATATATATATATATAATAAAAATTAAACAATCTCTTAAAAAAGGCCCCCGTGGCATCGTACCAAAGACGCTGGCAGCATTACCTCGCTGGATAGCAATGCTAATCCGTTGTGCGAGGAAGCTGCCAGCTCTTTGGTCACCTGTAGTGTCGACTAGCCTTTTTCGGAGCTCGTTGAACAGTTTCCGAGCGCTAGGACCCCAAGGCCCAAGGGTCTCGACGCCGAATGCCATAAAATGGTATTGAGAGCCGAGACCCCCGTATTTTGTGGCTTTTTTTGTTTCAGCCGCCTCCGCTGCGCCGCCAGCCCAACACAATTTATATTGCCAGCAATGTAAAGCAAATTCCATGTAAAAAATAGGCTAAGTCTCGAAACTCTTCCACCGTACAAAGTTGTGAGATATTTCGTAGAGCCAAGTCAAAATTGTGCAACTTGGGAATCGCACAACTATGTAGTTTTGTTCAAAATTCAAATTCAAGCGACATAAAGGTTTCAATTAATTCTGCGAGAAGAAACAATTTGTAAAGCGAATTTCAGCCAAGCATAGGTAAACCAATTGTTTGAATGTAAGTATTTGCAAATCATTTATATTTATTTAAATTAACTGCACAATTAAATTTCCAAAATCCTAACTTCAAAAATGTAGTAGGTGTATGACGTCGTAATAAACAAAGTATGAAAAGCTGTCATTAACACTTATACTTGTCAATTTACTTTACTATACATTGCTGGCGATTTAAATTTTGTTAGACACAGACACTACTACATTAGTACATTTTAACACAAAAGGTAAACATGTTTTATGCGTGTTTTTACGTTTGAATTTATTTATAAATACGTTTTCATCGTACATGTGTCAAAAGTTAAAACCTCCTTTCTTTACAATTGACGCATGAATAACAGATACCAAAAATTTTAGAAAAAAACCATTACGCCCCCGGGCGTAATAAAAGCGTCCTAAAAATTAAACATACTCATAGAAACATATAAAATATAATGGTCTATATGTATAGGTAATAGATATTGTATGCATTATTGTTAATTAAAGGTGTGACTACCTATTAAAGTAGCATTAGTAACAGGGTGACTGCCTATTAAAGTAGCATTTTTATTAATATTAATGTTAGCCGGGGAGGGCAATGGACAGCACCCCTTAGCCCTGAACCTGTAATAACACAGCTGAAAGCATGGGACATAATGCTATTTACTTTGCGTGTAGTGCTTTAGTCCACTTGTGTGGCTAGATAATTTTGCCGAGGCGCGTGTACGGAATAAAAGCCGCAGGCTAGTCTCAACTAAGTAAATAAACATTATTGAAAAGCGTACTTTACGGAGCACACAGTAGTGGTTATAGGTTTATTGTTTGTTACATTTTAAACTGTAGTAGTAGATATTAGGCAGTTCTGAGAAACACTTTAAATAGTAAGTTCGAAATTAATTAATTTAACACAGTACAAATAATAAATTATAATATTAGTATTATTTTAACAAAGTATGAAGAGCTTTCATTAACACTATACTTGTGAATTTACTTCACTATACATTGCTGGCAATTTAAATTTTGTTACAAAATGTATCAAGTCGAAATTTTAATTAATTAATTGAATTAAGGTCATGGTTAAGTTAAAGGAACACATGAATATACTTGATGACATATATGTTATGATACCAAGTATAACATTCAATGATGTCTCTGTCTATAAGAGGCACATTGAATAAATGCGTCAAGCAATAGCGCTCTCGATTGATAAAGTCTACGCTCCGTCCAGCATCAATCCAAATTCAAAACCCTGAGAGCTTTGAGCTGGAACTCAAAAACCGATTCGATTGGCTAGGTGGCGACGTGGGCGAATTGAACGACGGGTTTGTGGAAGCTGTCTGTTCCACTGGGTCTAAGCTCGTCAAGGCCCAAGGGACCAACAGAACTAAAACGCTCTAGCTCCACTCAGAAGCTCATAAAGGAAAGGAGTGAAATGATCCTACAGTCTTCAGCTGATGTGACCTTATACCGGCAGCTCAATAAACAGTGCTGCAAAAGATAATGTTTTCAAGACTCTGGACTGGAGAAGGCTAGAATCAACATCGCTCATCTTCGGTTTGCTGACGATATAGTAGTCTTGGCTGAGACCATGGAGGACTTAAGAACGATGCTCGATAACCTCAGTAAAGCTTCTGAGCAAGTTGGTCTATGAATGAACATGTATAAGACAAAGATTATGTCGTGTTGGTAACCTTATGATAAGGTAATCTTACTGATAACCTAACCCTAATGTTATGGTCCCTAATCATATTGGATGTGGTAACCATAAGTTAACCCTAAACAAAACCCTATCTCAATAGGGTTAACTTATGGTTACCACATCCGATCTATTGCTAGGTAAGCATATCGGATGTGGTAACCATAAATTAACCCTAAACAAAACCCTATCTCAATAGGGTTTATTTACGGTTATCAAGTCCCATAATGTTTACCATAAAAATAGGGTTACCCTATCAGTAAGGTCACCCTATCAGTAAGGTTACCAAATTAATAGGGTTACCAAATCGAACATTAATAGAACTAGTAAAAAAATACTCTAATTTTAGTTATTGGTTCAATTATTTTCGGTTACCCATTCAGTGTGAGTTCAGTCTTAATGCAGCGCATCATTCATTGGTCAGTAATCGTCGTACTGCCGGTGACATCTGCCAATACAGGCCCACCGACTCAGTGAATCATTGATTCAGAGCCAATTTATGTTTATTAAATATAACATTATGGAAGGCGCATTGAGAATTTTCATTTTGCGGCTAGGTACATTTACTAGCTCGTAAAAGTCCTCTCACCGGATTATTTCAAATGGTAGATATAAAACTGAAGTAAAAGCAGAATAAATGAATGTGTTCCATTTTCAAAGTAGGTAAGCATTGAAGTTTTATTTTAAATGCCTTTGATCAACTATAAACAATTAAACGTGAAAAAATCTCTACTGTATTAAACGAAATCCACCTTGAAAGGAATCTGATTTTTCACCCAACCCTCAGCAGTTGTAAAAAGGTTGCCTAAAATCGATATTGCTCAAGCGTCACGTAAACCATCTCAGGCCTGTTGATTCTACATCGAAATATAATGAAACAAACAATACGTGGAAGAAACAGAAGCTAATTCAGCTGCGCACGTGTTACATTCCGCACACGTAACACGTAAGTAACGGCGTCTCCGCTCCTCGCATGTGACACCTAGCGTTAGGTGCTGTGAAAAATGGTCCATTTCCCGACGCGCGGATAAATTTATCTTCCAAGACTATTGCAAGCCACGTTATGCGAGTGTTAATATTCATTGTGGAACAACAACGTGACTTTGTGGAGTTATTTATGAAGTGGTTCGCTTATTGACTGAAAATTATGGGGTTGTTGGAATGAGAGAAACATTATTTTAATTTTAACCCTTAAATCGACATGGAGAAAAAATATGGAAATTTAGTTGAAGCTGCTATTGTATGGATATTTATATGTTTTTCACGCCACTGCTCGGAAATGTGGCAAAAGATGGTCAGAATTCAGGCTTCAAAGCTGGGGTTAGTTGGACGTCGCACGAACAGGCCACATATGACTTCAAACTGTCCAACAATGTTATTGTTGGACAGTTTGAACAGCAATCGACCAATCACAGGGCACCGCGCGCGGTCGGCCGGCGTGCGTGCGCCCGTTCCTCCTCCTCCGCGCCAGGCGCGAGGCAAGCGAGCCTCTTTAGTATTATGATATTCAATTAGATACTTCATTTTGATTTTTAATTATAATTATTTGCAATTTCCTCGTAGTAGGCGTGAAAAGCACTATGTTAAGCCTCGGCCGAAAGGGCAATAGCTGGACTCGTACTTTCGAGGGCCTCCGCTACGCGTCGGCCCTCGAACTAACTCGTCCATCTATTGCTTACTTTCTAGCCTCTTCAACAATGTACTATATAAATACTCGAAAAAAAACTGTCTATGATAGTTTCAGAGAAATCATATGTCGGTGTCGGAACTAGAAGACTAAATATTTAACAGATATAATTTCTTAAATTCATAGAAAACATCCAAGACTCAGAAACAAATATTCATGTTCATCACACAAATATTTGCCCTTACCGGGATTTACCCTTGCCGGGATAGGCGGCGTCACTACCCAGTACCCACTAGGCTAACAGGTCGTACACCCGGCACATATATTTATATTAAGAGTTTACGACCCTTTTTTTTAGCTTGCACTATGTGTACTAGACTTGGATAGATTTGGATAAATAAATACTTTCAAATACAAAACATTAATGACTCAGGAACAAATATTCGTGCTCATCACACAAATGAATGTCCTTACCAGGATTCGAACGCAGGACGAACTAGACGTTTCGTTAGGCAGCGTCACTGCCAACTAGGCTAAAGCGGTCGTCATTTTATCTCGATTTTGATTGGGAATTTCTAATTACCAAATTTGCTAAATCACACCGATTTTCGTCTAGTCAACTTTTATCCACGTCGTCATCAAACAAACCCGGCGCTTAATACCCAAGTAGAATATTCCGAGACGTCGTTTGATAGAACGCCAGAGGTTATAAAACGGGCCATAAAACGTCTATTGACTACCGCTTTCCTTGATGACCTTGATTTTCCCAGACATTTGCGGTGCACTTTCAACCAGGAATAACCTTATCTAGTAAGTATACTAAACTATTGATTATTTTTGATTTGAAAGACAATCAATTGATTATTTTTATTTTTGTTGAATGATTGTCTTGTTAAATTATAATTAATTGAAGTGTACTTACTAACAGTAGTTTTATGTTTTGTAACAAATACTAACACTTCTATGGGCAAAGCCTGAAATAAAAAATTTAATTTGAATTTGATTATTGTCAATCTAACACTATTCACTGACTGAATGTGAGCAGAAAGGAAGAATAATACTTACCCCCAAAAGATCGCGCTTCCTTTGCAAGTGAATAGTAACTACGCCAATTGTAAGGATCTTGAAGAATATTGGACTTTGAAATGACATGGACATAATATACGTATGATCCGATGTTACAAAAGGGGTGATAGAAATCTGGATGGATACTGAGACTTCTTCATATACGCTTAGGTATGTAGCCGCCGCACCGTTCGAACCCAGGACCTTCAGCATCGTACGAGTAGGCAGCGTCACTATACCCGCTAGCTAGGTTAATATATATAAAATTAAGAATGTTGTAATGTGATAATTTACTATTGTACGCCCGAAATGGGCAAACTGTAGGACTTTATATTCAAGATGTGATCTTGTTGTACACCGTTTTTGACAATAAATGAATATTACCTTATCTTATCTTAGGCTAACCGGTCATCAGATAAAGGCAGACGTAGGTAATAAAAATAATAATGATAAATCAACATAATTATACGCCCCACTGCTCTGGGCACAGGCCTCCTCTCACGGATCAGAGGGAACGGGCAGTAGTCCCCACGCTGACCCAGTTCGTATTGGGGACTTCACATACTTTGAATTTCTTCGCAGATGTAGGTATACAGGTTTCCTCACGATGTTTTTCCTTCACTGAAAAGCTAACGTTAAAACCGTATTCCGTAGGTACAGTCGAGTTCTCCAATATCTATACAGACAACCTTTCAAAAATATCTATACTCAGTCTTCATTGTTACAGACATAAGACGCATATGTAGATATTTTTGAAAGGTAGTCTGCATAGATATTGGAGAACTCGACTGTACATAAATTACGAAAAACTCTTGGGTATGAGCCGGGATTCGAACCCACGACCATCGTTTGATAGCTGCATGTCTAAACCACTAGGCTATCGTAGCTTAAGCAGACAGGGAAGAGGCGATAACATCAGAAGGCGAAGAAAAACTAATTTACCATTAAATCGCAGTTAAATGCATTAGTTTGCCGCTCTCCTATAACCACTTTATGCCCAACTGTCAAACTGGCCGACGCAAAGATGATTGCGAAACGAAAAACACAACAGCTGTTTTCAGTTCACAACAGATTAAATATTAAAGCCATTTTCGCCGTGTTTATTCCGCAAAAACAGTTTCACGAGATTTTAAAACCGATGACAAAGGCTATGCACTGAAAATGTCATACGACCGCAACGCCAAACCAATTAACCGTATCTGGTGCTATAATTTCTCTCTGCGCTCTGCTGGGGTGAGCGCACACTGGATTATGACAAAAATCGCATAAACCAGACGGATATAATTCAATTCTCACCAGCCAGAATTGATCAGTGTTAGTCAGATCAACGTGAAATCTGATATTTGGTGGGGACGGTCAATTTCCTTACGCCCCTAAATAATGGATGGCGAGGGGAGCATTATTATCTTAGTTACCAGTGCTAGTCTAAATTGCTACAGTAATGCTGTTTAGGTAATTTGAAATATGGGCAAACCACAATTCGATACGAATAATGGAGCCTAATGTTGATTTTACTGCGCTGTTCAATTTAGCAAACCAGGCTTATCTTCTTTATTTGATATATTATTATATTTGTTGTATCATAATGACTGGATCTGGTGCCAACGTCTCATTCGTGTCACAACCTAACAGGCGTCATAAAACTTGATTTATTTTCTACCCAATCTGTCTTCATTATAGCTACATATAAACAGGGAAATGTGAGATATAGTAAAAAAATAATTTACTAAATACAATGACAACTTCCGACGCCGCCATTGCAAACAACGTCTCATGAACGATTTTTAATCTTCAAGCAACCTATTCGCAGTCATAATATTCACCACCTTTTCCAACCCACCTCACCATTCAACCAATATGTATAACAATTCCGAGAGTCATAACAACTATGCGTGCTCGGAGGTCAGACTTTCACTGGTTTTGCCTCGATGCTAATTGTCGGTTTCTATTGAACTACGTTAGAATTGACTACGTTAGTCAATATCAGCCCGGCTCAGGACAGAAACGTCACCACCGCTGCCAATCTCAAAATATACTTATTTTCATACATATTGTAATGTAAACCTCTGGACACACATGTCCCATATAGTAGCAGCAATAAAACATTATTATTATTTATATGACGTGCTAACTTGTGACTACTTACAGCCTATAAATTGAATAGATAAATTTTTAAGTACGTAGGTAAATGATGCTTGTGTGGGACGCTACATGTGTAGACACACTGGCACCGTCTCACCTCCAACGGACTACTTCTAAAGCGGGTGCAGCGGCGGAAAACGCCGAAAATCTGAAATGTAATAAATATAGAGGCCTCGGCAGAGAGTACGACTTTGTACCCTTTGGCGTCGAGACCCTCGGTCCGTGGGGTCCCAGTGCGCATAAGTAATTTGCAGAAATCGCGAAACGTCTGGTCGATGTAACTGGTGACCGAAGAGCTGGCGGCTTTCTCGCGCAACGCATCAGCATTGCAATTCAGCGAGGAAATGCCGCCAGCATCCTCGGTACAATGCCTCGAGGGCCTTTTTTAGATTTAACTTAGTTTTAATTTATCTTAGTTAATGTTAATTATAATCTTGTATTCACTTTTAATAAATATATTGTCAAGTACATTGATGGATTAGGCGTTACTTTGCGGAATCCCATGATAAGTTTCTAGAACTTATTCCTTTGCAATTCTGCTAAATAATAGTTTGGTCTTTATCTTGTTAACGTATAAAACTTGAAATCAGCGTCTTTATGAATTCTCCATTTAAGATTGGATTATATTATTAATAGCCATGCATAATCAATATTAATCGTAATCAATCAAGGGTCCTATTCATCATCTTGAATAATATTGGATGCGGGACAGATATCACTATTGAAACAAATGAATAATGGTATTCGTCACTACTCACTAGATGTACAATCATATTAAAACTAAGTAAGTTATCAATAGTTTTTTCAATATATAGCTGAATTCCAGTTACGGATTTAAAACAAGTAAATGAAGGAACACTTGCTATTTAGGTATATTTATGAAAACATAAGAAAACTTAATAGGTCGTGATCTAGGCCACTCCTTCATTTGGTCGAAAACTAGTAGGTATATAACATCCTAACCGCTCAGTGCTTACCTCAAAAGTTTGATCATTAAACCATTGCCTGTACGTGTTTTGCAAGGCCAGCAGTATACTCCCCTCGTACATAACCGAGCGAAAATATCGTATTACCGCATTGCACGTCATTCGTCGCCAATGTTCGTGTTCGCCATAAGTGTGGGTGACATCCAACGATACATGTCGGCCCGATGACGCACAAATTGAGTTGTACGCTTTACGCAGCGCGCTGATTCCGATTGACAAGTGAACAGTCCCAACTGGAATGGGGCGGCATTTAGAGCGGGTTTGTATCGTATGTAATGCTACATTCCTGTCACATGGTGACCTCATGCATTGATGTCACATAATGCCATCTATATAGATTTGGAAAAGTATACACCTAGAACATAGGTCTTTTATTTTTCTTCTTCGGTGTAGTGTGTGTAGCAGCTCTCCGGTTTTTTCTACCGGTTGCTTTGTAAGAAGCATTGCTTAATAGGGTAAGCCAATATGTCCGTTTGTTAGTGGCCACACCAATCAGTTAACCATATTCCTTTAGGCCTGATACTAAATTGTAGTGGTTAGGACAGAAGTAGGTACGTTTGACGATATTTAGTCTCTTCTACTAAGTAACGCAATTAAATTTTTGTCTGGCTTATAAAGTCGGTAAGGACGTAAAAAAGACGTGTAATTCTTATACTGTTACCCATTACCTCCACCACGGGATGAGACCTGTGCTGAGCAGTGGGACGTGTATAGGCTAAATGACGATGATGATGTCGAATATGTTATCGTTTATACCAAATAATAATCTACACGCAACGGATATGCAACCCATGCCCGTAGGTATTTAGATCAAATCATCAGAAACTTCTCGCTTACAGTCGAACCACGGGATCAAAATATACGTATTTGGCATTAAAATTTCCAATCGCCTTAATTGATTGGAAGACGAAACTCGCTGCAGTGTCGTTACGGGATATTACGTAAAATGTTTTGCTATTAGCGTGATGTTATTTTTAGAATGTTTAAGACTTACGTGAATCGTTAAAATGAAACCATATTTGTAACCACAACAAATGTGTTTTTGGTTGAAGTAACAAAAAAGTGTGAATTTCTGCTCAATTACGCGAAAACGGCTGAAATTAGATCTTATCCCGAAAATTATCTTACTCAACTCATACATTTAGGGTAAATAAATCTCATCATCAAATTGAAGTAAGTTGATGTCATCACCTAGAAACTAACCTACTTATAATTTAATATAATCCCATGTAAAATGAGTGACATGTAAAATTATTAAGGTTTTTTTTTATTGAAAGTAAATACAAGATTATGATTTACATTAACTAAAATAAATTAAAACTAAATTAAATCTAAAAAAGGCCCTCGAGGCATTGTACCGACCGAGGATGCTGGCGGCATTTCCTCGCTGAATTGCAATGCTGATGCGTTGCGCGAGAAAGCCGCCAGCTCTTCGGTCACCAGTTACATCGACCAGATGTTTCGCGATTTCTGCAAATAACTTAAGCGCACTGGGACCCCACGGACCGAGGGTCTCGACGCCAAATGGTACAAAGTCATACTCTCTGCCAAGGCCTCTATATTTATTACATTTCAGATTTTCGGCGTTTTCCGCCGCTGCACCCGCTTTAGAAGTAGTCCGTTGGAGGTGGAGAGGAGACGGTGCCAGTGTGTCTACACATGTAGCGTCCCACACAAATTAATTATTTATAATTTTATAATATCTCATTCTCATACTCATTCTCATCCGCCTCTCCGATTTTGACCTCAAGTGACATTCCCTCAAGCACAAGTAACATATGTATAAAGTAAACCAAACTCACACCATCGTCTCTCAACTTAATGTAGGTTTCAAGTCCTGAAACAACAAAACACGATGTAGATATGAAATTTACTTAGGCCTGTTTGGGTAGGCCGACATTAATCCTGAGCAGTTTTAATATTAAGCGTAAAAAGGATACTGGTTGAATAAGATTTACTTTTGCCGAAACACAAACAAAGATTAACTTGAAGTACTTACTTAAACAGTTTCCAGAACTGTTCACTAAGTTTATTGATGAAATGATGTCGGTTTTAAGTAAGTAATTCAACGACGGTAAAATGGATTCTGAATAAAAAATTGACATTTCGAATTTGCTAGGTAATTAATTATTCATTGAGAGTTGACTTAAGCCATTTGTGAGTCTCTCACTATGAATCATAAAATACGAGACCAAAATAAAGACAACATAAAGACAAGGCAGGAGTTAGTTGTATCTAGCCTACTCAATTAGCTCAATCTGGAAACTCATACCTGTTATAAAAAGATTGGAAAATTTGTACAGGTAAAATGAACCGCACTGTGGTGCAGGTAAAGCATGCAGCGAACAGGCGGAATTGGGTACTTTCCACATATTAAAATTTATAACGTAGTGTTTATAAATATACTGATAATTAACCATCAAATGTTGAAACTTGAAAGTTCAAAAAAATATGTATTTTTCCATCGGCCAAGAGCAAAGATTACCAATTTAGAATCCTTACACTTTAATACAAAAATTGTACGACAACTACGTACCTACCTACTAAAAAAAACTTGTATTTCACGTCCAAAACAGCAATTTACGTGATTTGATATACCTACAACGGTTAGTAAGAAGATAATGATGTGACGTCATAATACTGTCAATTTGTATGAGCCCTTTCTGCTGTCACCAGCGAGGGTCTACCTTTGACCCTCTCTTTTGTCTTTTTACGTGCTCTAATTGTAGTTAGTCCTATAAAAATATTTGATCCACTCAGAAAACTGGTTCGAATGGCACCTTGAAAAAAAAAACTAGTAGTAGCCAATTAAGCAGGTACCTTACCCCACCTAGGGCGGTAAAACAAGGGCGATAAATATACGATCTGCGTATTTCTTGAATACTGCCCGTATGTATCCCCCTGGTCAGGAAATGGGAATTTCCGCACGTATAGCGTACGAATAGCGATTTGTTTTTAATTTTTATTACGATTACTCCCGAGACCTATACGATTTCTGGTAAATGTAAGGAAATAAGCCAACTGTAGCGGCTGCGTACCGAATTGATCGTCGTTCGTCTTAACGTCCAACTTCAATCTTGATTTGATGAAATTAGTATCTACTGCGTGTTCTCGTTTCCATCCAAAATTCTGATCATTAGTATACAGAATACTGGTTCTTGTTTACAGCTACAACTGTAAACAAGACTCAGTATTCTGTTTGTTCCGGTCTAAATCCTGATTCATCAAAACTTAGTTTTGGTAGTTAGTTTTCTGTAACAGAACCCGTGTTATGAGACGGTAGATATATTGCTTGGGTCATCAGGTTTAAATTGCATCTCATTGTAGTCTATAGACACACAAACGAAATACCATTAAACAATAAAATTAAATTATAACTTTGCCAATGGCGGATAGTCGATCAAAGCTTGGCAAATCTTATCCTACTAATATTATAAATGCGAAAGTTTGGATGTTTAGATGTTTGGATGTTTGTTACTCAATCACGCTTAAACGGCTCAACCGATTTGGATGAAATTTTACACGAAAATAGTTTAAAGCATGGATTAAAAAAAACTCAGGTCCACGCAGACGAAGTCACGGGCCGAAGCTAGTAAACAATAAATAAATAATCAATATTAAGGGGTAATCGTACAAAAATCAAGCTATCCCCGTAGTAAGCACAATAAGGCTTGTCTTATGAATACTAAATAAATAAACAAACTGACGATATATTTAATAGATATATAACGCCACGTACGCGCAGTCATCTTTCTCTTTGCATTTTCTCTACATACGACACACGCGCGCCGCATACCAATAATTAAATATAATATTGTAATTGTAACTTGTAGTAAAGCGCTTGAATGTTAAAAAAACCTATTTTATTTATAGATTTATAATATAATAATAATATAATGGTCTAATCTGTGGAAGTTGCTATTATTGTATACGTAATTTAATTACGATTTACGATAACGATAATTGGACAAGGAATTTTGATTAAAACTTAGAGTCAATTAGAATGACTATGCTTAAAAAACTTTAATGCGCGTGCGTGACAGTGATACAAGTTTAACCCCTCGTATGCTTAGACACGGATCCGTGCAAAGCATTTGAACCTATTGTTTTACATATCAAAGTCATAATTTGATTGCACATTTTTGACATCCGCATACGAGGGGTTAATTTGGCGCCATTACCCCCATGTGTTTTTTTGTGCTTGTTGCGGCTTGCAATACTGGCACGGAGATCGCGCCCAATGAGAGGACAGCATCCCGCGCATGCACACACCAGCGCCGAAATTCATATGTATATTTACATCGGCACGTACGCGCAGTCATCTTTCTCTTTGCATTTTCTCCACATACGACATTATGCCGGGTCCCATAAAAATTATTAAATATTTTAATTCTAGCTTGCACTAAAGCGCTTCAATGGTAAAAAAAACCTATTTTATTTATGGAACCTTATATCGCAGACAATACTTAAAGTTCTAGATATTTATTAATATAAGTTATCAAAAACTAAGTAAAAGTGAATCAAAAAGTGATGAAGCCATTTATTAGTTATTATTATTAGCAGCCATACTACAATTTGTTTTGCTACCAAAGAATAGTATCAAAGCTGAAGGTTATTGTATACAGTTTCTAAACTATTGTATAGGGTTTATAGTAGTTGTGTTCTATAAAATAATATATATAGGTACATGTGATTTTATCATGAAACTCGCCTGCCGCTCGTTATATAAAACCGCACTCATATTTTAAGGACCCTCGTGACGTAACAGTTGCATAAACTACTAATTACTCGGCAATCAGCATGAAAATACAGCAACAATAAAATTTTACAACTTGTCTTTAAAAAAAACTATTGATCTAAGTTAACAATCGGTAAGCCCTTCACAGTAACAAGACCTGTAATAAGTAATCTTGTTAGACAGACATTGTTAGTAACAAGGTGCGAGGGACGGCCCCAAGTTAAGGCAATTCCCTCTACTTAGATCGTAAGTTTTGAGTCTGACACACCTATAAAGGATGGAGTAATTTATGCAGAGGAGCTATTGGATACTGTTACGGTTATTACAGGATTTGGCTTAAACTGTACATTTATAACAAGCGCCATAGTATAGTAGTTAACCATTGATTTTTATTTATTATTTGTCTGATCTTATTATGACCCGAAAAAAAACATGACTGCTAAGTAGGTAATTTAATTGTAAGTGCTTCATTATTGTTTTTAAGTCATCGTTATTTTTTTGCTGTAGGTATTGTCAGCATTATTGTAATTCCGAGATTAATAAATTGCCTTCCAAAAGCAGCACGTTGAAAAGAGTTTTTGTCTCGCGTAGAATTTCATTTCCGTAAAGTATCAACTACGTTATTCGGGTACGTGAAGGCAATGCTTGAAATACGTCTCCTTTAAAACGTCTCCAAGTTGAACACAGAAAGTTGTGCAATTCGCAACAAAGAAACATAGAGTAATTTAGTTAGTTTCTATTTAGTTCCACATTTTGTACGCCAGAAAGACGATAAAAACTGAGAACGATAGTATCAAGAATGTGAAAAAGCTTTTTGAAAAACAGAAAATAATACATGACAAAATTAGCTGGGCATTGTTTGAGAACGTTGTTATAACAATTACTTTGAGATTTAAAGCAAATTGAGTATAAAATAAAATTAACATCGTTTCAAAGTCTTACATTTATAAAACCCACTCACTCGCCAGCCTTAGGCTGCTTCGTGTACGGCAAGATTCCCTGACTAATGAATGAAACTTTTTCGTTCCACGGTTAGGGCCAATTATTTTTAAAAATAGCCCTATATCCACCCTAGGACATGTAGGGCTCTTTGTCAGAACAATAGCAAGAGTAGCGCAGGCGTACCCTGACGCCCGTAGCGGCGCACAGGCGAGACTCTGGTCGCCTCGGGCTCTGTCTGCTTGCCTACTTCATTTGAATCCAGACACTTTCATGTTGCACGTACAAAGCTTTGCAACGAACGTGAGACAAAGTTGCGTTAAACATGGTTACGGATCTTTGATAGCGAAATTGCCTTTTTATTTGACGGTGCTTTCTGAGGCACTTGTTGAAGTTCATCGATTTCGTTGCCCATGAAGTTGCTTGCAAACAAAACTTTACATTTCAAGTATGTTGCCAAGCGTACAAACAGAATACTAATTGAATCTTAAGGGAATAGAAATAAATGTCACTTTACTACAATTAGCTCAAATAAAACTAGAAAGAGCCGCGAGCCAACGTCACTCAACTGTTGTTGCAACATATTTCAGTGCGGTGAAACTTTTCAATTGGCATAAAGTTACGCGTACGGGCGTCTGATCAAATTATTAGCATGTTGCGGCTCCCGACTACCCCGTCAAAGTTGAAGCAACATGACAGTAAAACGCAGTATGGTGAGGTCTAATGATATTCAACCTACCACTTTGCAAAATTGAGCTTCAAAACGGCAAAGAATTTAAACGGGCAAGTCAAATAGGACGTAAGCCCTTTTAAGCTGTGCGGCTTGTCCTGCGTGTCTTCGTTAGATGACGAGAATGATTACCTGCTATATGTGGATGTTCTTAATAAGTATTCACAACATTTGCATCAGCCAGCGCGGCGCGGCAGCCCTCTTGTAATGTACACCAACTTCCGAGGTCTGTTGCTCTTGTAATCTCTAAGTTCATGTTGAACAACCCTGGCTTAAGTTCATTTAAATGTAAAACGGAAGCAAGAATGTTATGTTACCTGTTACTTTAGTCTGGGAATTCAGTAGTTAGTCCTTTACCTTTCACTCCGCGCGAAAAAAAACACAAAAAGGCTCGTTTAGGCTGGCCGGTTTCGTTATAAAGATTATGAATAAAAAACGAAGCTACCGAATGCCTACCCTGAAAGTAAATCACAACAACATACAAAACGAAAATTTAAGAGATAAAGCTGCATTCAGATTAGGAAACTTATCCCACCAACTAATTTGACACTTATTCCACCATTTTTGAAAAGGTTGTAGAAGACACGACTATATTTATGCATATAGTAGCGTAACACTACCTTTCTAATTTAAAATAACAAAACACAACCACAAGAAATCATTTATTGTACAATGTTCAACGCCATCCTAGTGAGCAATAGCAAATTAAAACATTTCACTTATCCCTTTTTTCGCCCGCTTCGCCGAGAACAATCGCAGCATTTTCTCGGGCGGGCAACGGGTCATCAGTCAAGCGGAGTGGCTGCCACTCGGCCGCACAGACACAGGGGATTGCGGCCCTCAATGCACTTTTACTTTATGAATTTATAGTTCTCTACGTTTCGTTTCTCTTCCTCGTTTATCATCCTGCGCGCTGTCAAAGGATTTGAATTTAGAATCGCCAAAAGCCCAAAAGCCACGTTATCCAATAAAACGAGTAGGTACTTGTGCAGATTTCTGACTACTTTCCGGACCGGAGTTCGACTTAACAAAAATGTCCCCGGCATGTCATGGGATTCTAGCGATACCTCCACTTTCATGTCATTGTCTTTTAAAATCAGAATGACAGAGATATGAAACGAAAATGATATCCTATGGATATTATCTTCTGTAAATAAAATGAGTGGAATCGCTACCTAGGTAAGTCCATGAACGGCAACATTCGTTTAGTAGTAATCTAGTGAAAGGAAAGCATGTCATTAGTAACGCCGTTCACGGTTTAAGTTACAATAATTGGCTATTGTTGTAAATTCTATTCTTCCTTACAAAATATAGTCGGGAATGCGCCGCCCATTCATAATTTATCTCAAACCGAACGATGGGTTTCCTAAAATACTGCCGTTAGTTTACCTACTCACATTCCTTCGTGAATTGGTTATTTTCTATCTTTCTTAAAGGCCTATTGCTATAAATACATGTACTACCTATGCGTAGCTAATGTTTCGTAACTAGATGTCTGTAAAAATAGAGAAAGTACGGAGAAAACGATTTTTCCCTGATAAGAGACCTACCTGGATCCATTTTTCGTCATCGTAAACTCCTATGATGCAAATTTCATCGAAATCGTTAGAGCCGTTTTCGAGAACGTGATTTCAAATATATATACAAATATTGCTCGTTTAATAGTATAGGATAATTGATCGTTTGTATACGTATATAATCACAGCCAAAATTTCAGCTCAGTCGATTGAGGTTATCAGGAGCCGTAGCATGGTTGGCCTTATCACGCGACAAGTGACAATATAAGAGCATCGTCTCGTTCTATCGAACAGTGTCAGCCAGTGACGCACGCTCTATCCTATCACCTATCGCGTGACAAGGCCAACCATGGTACGGGGCCTGCTTCAAAATTGAGTTACACACCCCGAACAAACATCGAGATCATTAAACTAAAAAGCGATTAAGAGCTTTTTATTTTTACATGGAACATTATAGTTGAAACATTTTATACAACACATTTTCCACATGCGATGTAAGATTAGAGCGGAAGTTAACTGGGATTTTTAAACCAGCTTGCTTTCTCTAGATGTTAGTATAAATAAAAGAGTGCTCTTAAGACTAGTAGCCGTAATATGTCCGCGGTGCACCTCATTTGTTAGTCCACTCCCTACTGGCACTTTGGTACCACACCACAGCACTTATGTGTAGATGCAATGAAAAAGTGAGCTCGCAGTTTGTGTGACTGGTGACAATGGTAATATTTAGTTTAACTAAATCATAAACGTACCTATTATAAATTATAACGGACGGAGCGTAATTCGTCTCGATTTAGTGATTTAGTGACGGCTCTTGACATGGCGATCATACGGCCTTTTTTATGAAAACTGATAAAGTCGCCGATTAACATTGTATAAGTTCTCTAATGTAAATATAGCTGATTCACGTGCCAATTCCAACGTTAGTATATCTACAAATGATTATAACTCCTTTCTACTTAATGAAAGTTAAAAATGTTAAAATACGCTGCAAACTCATTAATTTTATAGCTACTGAGGGGTAAACACGAACGAGTACCACTTGATACAATTCGGTAAACTAACACACTCAGTGCATCAACATAAATTCTAAACTAGTTATAATTACCCCGCGGTCTCGCAAGGCATTCAAACTCGCGGTAAATTACATTGGGAGCAACACGCAGGCAGAGTTGGGGCTCGCACGTTAACCATTCCAATTTTAATAGGCACTAAGTCTATATCTGCTTCATATACTGCCATTGCCTTTCTCCAATGAGCATCGGCGTTATGACGCGATGTCATCCCGTCCGCAATGCAAATGTACCAATTATCATATCTAATGTGCCGAACATGGAAACGCGGTCTTCGTATGACGCTGGGTAATAAAGTGTGCTCGTGTTTTTGATGGCTGTTTAATGTTTCACAAATATTATATGTATGTACCGCGGCTGAAACTGACGTCTCACTCGACACGTTCCCTAGTTACACAGAAATTAAAAGTCTAATATAGATAAAGTATTTCCTAAAGCGGCGTAATGTGTTAACGCTGTCGATATTTGAAGACAAGCGTTTTTTATATCTCACCCAGGCTTAAAGTTCAGCGAGCCCGTTTATCTCACGGCCGTTAGATGTTGAAATGAGTTTAACTGCTTGCGAATAAAGATGTCCTTTTTAGATAAAAATATCCGAAGGAGACGAAAGAATTTTCTAGTTTTCTCCGAAGCGGTCCGGACAGAGGGTTCGACGACGGCGAGTGACAATAAAATTAGATAAGTACAGGATAGTCCCGCTCCGTCCAGCCCGTCCTGCGGACGGAATCAATCGCAGTAAAACACGGGACGGTAGCCCCCGACACTCGCTGACTTGATAACATTTATCCGATTCCAGACCGTAGGTCGTGGTCACAATATACTTTTTCTTTTGCACACTAGAGAAAGAAGCGGTCAAAGTGTATAATCTGTTCGCTTTGCCGTAAAGACACGAAACGAATGAACTTTAAAAGAAAACTACACCATCTCCGTATTGCCAATATCTAAGGAGACGTCGAAAGTAAGGTCGGATACAGTTGGACATTTGGTGTATACCTACTCAACATTTAAATTACCAATAAGGCACTTTAACTACTACAATCTCCAGTAGACAATAAAACAGTTGAGTACAAGCCTAATGCACTTTGCATTTTAATGATCGATATTTATTTAACTTTATTTCTGACGTTTCGATACGGGTTGCACCGGTCATGGGCGCAGATGACGGTGGTCCCAGTAAGTTGTCATCGGAGATATGGGCGATATTTCACTACCCTCCAAAAGTCGATTAAAATATGGGCGGTATACCCGAAAAAAGTTCACTACCCGTTCATTATTATAGGGCACTACACAACACTGACAGTATCCGCGCACAGATCCGAAGATACCTCCCGAGATTTTAGTTTCTGAATCACTGGTCCCCAAGTCGCCGATAAATTGAGACCAAAAACACAACAAAGAACTTAGATCACTGGGTTAGCCTAGTCGATAATTATGCTATGAAATCTAATATAGTAAGGGCAATATTTTGTGTGATAGCATTGGTATTTTCTGAGTATTTTTTTCTGTATTTACGTATGTATGTCTAATACCCGTAATACTAACCTTAATGAGCTTTATAAAAGATTATCCCCTAATGTTTTATTTATTCATATAAAACTATACCAAACTAACAATCATCATGCGTAGCGTACCTACAAAAATAGCTGATAAGCGCCAAAGCAAACCGATTTGATAATTTTTGTATGTTTTCGCCGGCAACAAAATGGCTGGGATGGGTCGAAAATAAAAAGCGTACTTTAATACATACTAAATCACTACACGCATCTTCCAAGACCTAAAACATAATTAAAACCCAATAAACCGATAAGCGCGAAACCGTTTCGATCGCCATAACATTAATGCACGTGTTGAAAAATGAAATTGATTTCGCCCCCGCAGTTGCGTGCCGTATCACCGGGGCTGAAGTGGATGGGGAGGCTGCGCTAATAACTAGCTCCCTGCCAGAGATGTTTATTTAATGGCGTACCATAGACGCTCTAATAGGGATTCGCACTTGTATCACCCACCGCCGCGAAATTATTTTTCGAGACAGCGTTACGTAACAGGAATTGAAGAGAATATGCTAAATTACATCGATTGCCGTGGCGTGATTTATTTAGAGACATTTTATTTTTTAATTTGCGTCTTTATAGCCTAATATTTTTCCCCGCGGCTTCGCCCGCGTAGTAAGTGTAATTTTTGCAATAATTGTTGAATTGTTAAGCCGACAACGGCTTACTTCCCTTATGAATAACCCTTCATCGTCATATATATATCCGAACTTTCAAATGTCTAAGTCTTTAAATGAACGTCTTCTCGATACAACTCCTATTTCACCCCTTTAGGGGGCAAGTTTAAAAATATATATTTCTGGATAGATCTACATATTATAAAGAAACCTGCCGTCCTGCTTTCATGTTTCTAGCCACAGTTTATCATTATACTTATGTGAACTTTCAACCCTCAACGAATTAGGAAAAATGCTTGTGACCGAAGTTTTAAACGTCTAACTTTAAAAACGACATGTTTCCCATGCAAACTTTTTACCCTTTTTAAACCCCCTTAGGGGATCAATTTTTATAATAACGATAAATCATTTGTTTTGCTGTTTAGTAAGGAACCTTCATTCAATAGATTAGAACCTTAGAAATACTACCAAAAGACTAGAACAATAGAACCTTCATATCAATAGATTCAAGTCTATAACTTTCCAAATGAACGATTTCCATACAACGGTTCAACCCCTAATTCACCCTCTTAAGGGTTGAATTTCGAAAAATCCTTTCTTAGTACACGTCCACGTACTGTAAAGAATAGCGGTTTAGGCTGTGCGCTGTCTGTCAATAGACCAGTAACGCAAGTGTTTTATTTTATACTAGCTTTTTCCCGTGGCTTCGCCCGCGTGCTAAAAGTAATTTTAACCGTCTACAAAAAGGTGCATCTCAGTTTGACCCGTATGTTCCAATAAAATTGCAATTTGGCACAAATACTTTCAAGAATTTTCATGTCCACAATGTAAAAATTTCAAAATCGATGCCATTTTCATAATTAACGTCCCAAAAAACGATATAAACGACACCCATATCGATATTTAGACATTTCAACCCCATCGCACCCCCAACAGGAAAGATGGTATTTCACGTCCGTCACGTCGGATTTTAAAATAATTGTTATTTTCGTAATTAGCGACCAGCGACCAGCGACCCAATAAACCATAGAAACAATACCCATGTTGATTTTCAGACATTGTCACCACATTTCCCCCTTTTAGGGGTTGAATTCTCAAAAAACTTGAAACATTTGTTTACTCATTTATCGCTAGGAATACTCCTGTGAAGTTTCGAATGAAATACTCGTACTTAATTTGTTTCCCCATACAAATTTTGGACCCCCTTTTCACCCACTTAGAGGGTGAATTTTGAAAAATCCTTTCTTAGTGCACCCCTAGACCTTATAAGGAACCTACGTGCCAAATTTGGAATCTCTAGATCCAGCGGTTTGGACTGTGCGGTGATATGTCAGTCAGTCAGTCAGTCAGTTTCTTCTTTTATATAATTATATAATCTTCGTATCGACTCTACATATTGACTACCTATTGACTCTAGATAACGACTCCACATTACGACTCTACATATCGACTACATATTGACTATACATATCGACTCTACATATCGACTCTACATATCGACTCTATATATCGACTACATAATCAACTATACATATCGACTCTACATATCGACTCTACATATCAACTCTACATATCGACTACATATCGACTCTTCATAACGACTCTACATATTGATTCTACATATCGACTACATATCGACTCTACATAACGACTACATATTAACTCTACATATCGACTACATATCGACTCTACATAACGACTCTACATATCAACTCCACATATCGACTCTTAATATCGACTGTACATATCGACATTACATGACGACTCTACATATTAAGATAGATGTCCATAATATTTAATTTCAAAATCGATGCCATTTTCGTAATTAACGTCCCAAAATACCATGAAAACGACACCTATATTGATATTTTGGATTTCAACCCCTTTGCACCCCAACAGGGGAGATGGTATTTCACGTCCGCCATGTTGGATTTTAAAATCGTTGTTGTTTTCATAATCAGCGACCCGATAAACCATAGAAACGACACCCATGTCGATTTTCAGATTTTGGGACCACATTCCCCCTTTTAGGGGTTGAATTTTCAAAAAACCTGAATCACGTGTTTACTAATTTATCGTTAGAAATACTGTTGTGAAGTTTCGAATGAAATAGTCTAACTAATCTTATGTCCCCATACAAACTTTGGACCCCCTTTTCACTCCCTTAGGGGATGAATTTTGAAAAATTATTTCTTAGTGTACCCCTAGACCTTATAAGGAACCTACGTGCCAAATTTAGAATCTCCAGAACCAGAACTCCCAAAATACCATAAAAACGAGACCCATATTGATATTTTGGACATTTCAACCCCATCGTATCCCAACAGGCGAGATGGTATTTCACGTCCGCCATGTTGGATTTTAAAATCGTTGTTGTTTTCGTAATCAGCGACCCGATAAACCACTGAAACGACACCCAAGTCGATTTTCAAACTTTGTGACCTCATTTCCCCCTTTTAGGGGTTGAATTTTCAAAAAACCTGAAACACATGTTTACTCATTTATCGGTAGGAATACTGTTGTGAAGTTTCGAATGAAATATTCTAACATTTCTAACTAATCTTATTTCCCCATACAAACTTTGGACCCCCATTTCACCCCCATAGGGGTTGAATTTTGAAAAACCCTTTCTTAGTGCACCCCTAAACCTTATAAGGAACCTACGTGCTAAATTTTGAATCTCTAGAACCAGCGGTTAGGCTGTGCGTTGATAGATCAGTCAGTCAGTCAGTTTCTTCTTTTATATATTTAGATATAGAAGATTCGAATAGAGGCACAATTTTCACCTATCTGTTTAATGGACGAAAGATGAAAGGATAGATAATAAAATCGAATTTAGTACATTAAAAAATATTTCGCTGATGGGTTGGCAAAAAAAAATCCTGGCAAGACTATGAATAATTAAAAATTCAAAAATTACTTTTTTTTCTTAAACATTGGACTCAATTACTTATGTAAATTTTATACTAATCGAAAAAACGAAGCCTATAGAATATACTAACGCTGGGTTGCCTATTTTTTTAAACTGGTAGGTAAGTCGAAATTAGTAATTTACACTCATCTGTTTAATAAATATATTCGCCTATATTTAATAGGCTTCATACTTTCGGTTACTATATTTGTAAACTTTTGATGCAATCAAAAAAAAATGTTTTTTTAGCCAACCCATTAGCAAAATATTTTTAATGTAGGTACTAAATTCGATATGAAATATTTTTCACCCATTAAACAGATGGGTGTAAATCGTGCCTCTATTTGTATCTTCTAAAATTAGGTTGACATGTGGATACTGCTAGAAATGTATATTTTTAATCGCCGCTCTAACATATGTGCGTTTTTCAAAAAAGTGTACATGAACTTTTTTTCAGAATTCGATTTTTTTTTGGTTTTCTTAATCAGAATCGTTGTCACTATCGATCCTCATACAAGAAAAAAAGTGTCCAAAATATTTCATTCCAGATCGTCACATATTTGTTTGCAGTCTTTTTTTATATATTTATAACGTGACGTACTGGAACAAAAAACTTACATAGTAAAATCTAGGTCAATTTTTTTCTTGTATAAGATCGATAGCATCAACGATTCTGAGTAAGAAAAACCCAAAAAAATCGAATACTGAAAAAAAGTTCATGTATACTTTTTTTCAAAACGCCCATATAAGGATTTTGATTCAGTACTGATTTAAATATAAGAACTTATTAAATAGGACATTTTGTTATTTTTAGTGTGGCAAAGTAGTAAGTCTTGTAACACTGTGAAAGATATTAATAAAACATCCGGGAAACTATTGACTAATAGTATATTATTACTATCACAAGTCTACTTATCAATCCCTTTCATATCACGCTCACAAAATTACCGTATCTTCCTGTTGTTAAATGCAATGATGTATCTATAGTGCCGTTTCAATAGTAACTTACATAATTACAAAATAAGCATTAACTTATGTGGCAACCTTAGTAATATATGACCTACTACTTACTTGTCTGACCCTCAACACCGACTAGCACTTGTCTGTCACGACGCTTCAAAAGGACGTGATGGAACTAGAATCCTCTTTTGCCAAGCTCCTTTGAGACCTAACAACTCGGCGAACTGTATTATTGTCTTCGACATCCGCTTCGCTTTATTTCAAGTCGCTCTCAACATAAAATGAAAGTAGGTAATTTTGAGAACCAAGGACAGTAAAAACTCTGAGACAATTGCTATTCTTATTTAAAACGGCCGGCTTATCTTTAGCGGCTATTCTAAGGCGCAAAGCATAATTTCACAGTGATGTGACCAAGTTTCATCACCTAAATCACAAAGAGCTCTCACCTATAAAAGGGAATGCCATGTAATACGCTTAAATCAAGCTAATGTGACGTTTTTGGCGTCGGCCCACCGCGTACTATGCGAATTCGCAAAGCGTATGGCCAGATTATCATTTGAATGTGCCCTCAGACGATTGTTGGATTCCGTGACAGTTGTACAATGGGGGAACGCTGCCCCGAAGCAAAATATTTTTATCAAATGTTAACCTGTGTTTCTGGTGTACTCGAGGAAATTACGTTTTTATCTGAAGTTACATTTAGCATTTGGCCCGTTATCTCTACCTCCCTTTCCTGTGTGAATGCCTCTTTTGGATTCTCTTTAAATATTCCACCACGTGTTGTGAAACGCTAAGTATTATGGTTTTATATACCTAACAGATTCTTAAAATAAATTTTCGGGCTCTCACTTTCTGATCTAGTTCTGTAAAAATATATAACCGTCGATTTTATAATAATTTTGTTTTTAAAATGTAAGATTTATCGCCATTTACGCGAGACTGTTTCTATAAAACCTAACGTTATTACACAGTTTCGTGAGACTTTATGTAAAACTTTAGGGTCCCGATTCAGCAATGAGTGGCAAGTTCCAGTTCCAGAGTCGATTAGTTTTTTACAAGTCATTGGAAGCCATTGTAATATAACATGAGTAATTTTCTACTTTCCATAATAATGAACCGGGAAATGATAAAGCTCGATTGTTGTAATGAAATTCACTGGAAAATACGGAACATATAAAATAGAACAGAACTTGGTTGAACATAGCTACTCGTAGACTTATCAAGTCGTGCTAGATGTGGTATGTTATACACGGGTAACACACTGCCGAGGTTATTCTAGTGCCACTGCAAGAACAACGGTGCATTTCTTGCTTTTCCTGAACCTTATCCGCCCGAATGCCAGCATTGGATAAATGAAAGTATCGAGAAAATGAGAATCGTGCAGAAATTGATTTTGCCGGTGGCCCAAGGCGATGCGATCTTCCATTACTTTTTTCAACCGCCTTCTATCTTGTCTATCGCCAAACAGGAATGATAACAGTTTTTGTCGAAACAATAACATAGGTAAGTTTGTTCTTTACTATGTAAATTGGATATAAGGAAGGAAAGTTTTCTCGTCGGTAATAACCCAATTTATGTACGTAGCCTTTATTCGTTTAATGTAACATTGCTTTTGCTTTTATTATACGCATAGCTCAGGTTTTGCTTTACGTATCATTTCCATGTCTTTCTGAGATTTCTTTTGAATTGTCCAATGTTCGTATTACCTGGATCAATATCTACGTTTACGTCTTTTATTATCCGCATTTATTGACACGTGAACCTTTTTCGAAATTTTCTTTTTCATCGGTTTCTTAGTCCGGTTAAATATAATAATAGGTAGATGAAGTTACATTTCTAAATTTTTTTTTTAACTTAATTTCAAACTAACGATATCTAGGCAAACCAAGTCTTTACAAGAAAACAACCAACGGCCTACTAAAGTTTGAGCTTTATGAGACAGGAGAAAATTACGATATCAATCTATTCCCCTATACAGAAACAGGGTGTCCGCAGTCATATGCAAGTGAGACAGGCCGGGTATTGTAAACAGTTTATTTGAATAAACTCTGAATAATAGACTAGTTTGAAAGCGAGCTTTGCCGATAGTGTCCGCCGACGCGACGCTAACCAATCACTACAGCCAGGACAACCACGCAACTGACTCGATCTGTGCCATAGTAAATCTTGGATACAAGTAAGATTTTGTGGAATGATATGAGAAATAATATTCTTGTTTCCTGTTTTGTTGTGAGATGCACTCGCGTTAACGCGGCTAACGCTATCTGTGGTAGGTTACAAATTGGGTTCCCGTTTTTGACTTGTGTGTTACGCTTAGGCAAAATTAATTAGCAAAATACTCGTACCTGTTGGTTTTAAAAATAACAGCTGTCGTTAGTCTTGGAAGAGGCCTTTAATTTGATGAATACTCTCATCCTAGTCAGTTAATTAGATTAGTGTACTTAGCACTCGAAAATGTGAGTGCCTATTTAACTCCGTAGGATCGCTCTAAGTACGGTCGTAAACAAGTAAATAGTCTGCCCGAAGGCGTTTACATTGTGATTCCGTCCAGGGTTCGGCCTTGAGATAAATAATTCGGGCGAGGACAACCAAACAAGATTTGAATAGGTCGCATCTTAGTAAATACTAGTACCTATTATTTGGAGCATGAAGGCCCGGGAGGCCGAATTCTCGGTTGTTTAAAGTTTCAGTATGCGGATCACGCGTCAGAAAGGTTTATTTGGAGATATTTTGTGGCACCCAAAGTTTGCTTTCTGGTGTAGGTATTTCGATTAATTCGATTCCATAGAATATTATCATAGTTGCAAAGGTCAAAACGTAAGGTAGGTACCTACTTTAAAGTTTAAATAAATAAATAAATATTTTAAATACAATCTTACACAAATCGAACTAGCCCCGGTAAGCTCAATAAGGCTTGTGTTATGGGTACTAGACGACAATATATATAATTGATATAAATACTTAAATACATAGAAAATATCCAAGACTCAGAAGCAATATTTATGCTGATCACACAAATATTTGCCCTTACCGGGATTCGAACCCAGGACGTTCAGCTTCGTAGGCAGCGTCACTAACCACTAGACTAACCGGTCGTCGAACCGGTTTACTTCGACATGACTTATATTTGCAATAACGATCTGAAAATAATCTGTGTCAACTGTAGGTACCTATAATGAAATAATGAATTGAAATGAACTTGTACCTATTAGAAATTATAATGATGAATGGTGAACGGTATATAGGAAAGTATTTTGCTTTATCAGTATTATCACTCTTAGTAGGTAGTCCAAAGAAAATGAAGCGTCGGTTGTCCACCAGCTCGATGGGTTGATGACGTAAAAAAGGCCGCGGGTTATTTCTGGATGAGACTGGCACGGAACCAGGATAAGTGGCGTGTTCGAAGAGAGGCTTATGCTCAGCAGTGGGCGATTACAGGCTGATAATGATGATGATGATGAGTAGTCCGAAGTATTTATCAACCCTTTAAGGGATATTTTTATAAGAACTACTTACTATACATTTTTTTTGGGGTTTACAAATTACAAGACGGCAATATATTTGCCGCTGTAGGTCTGGGACTCAAGGGCATAAAGTGACAAGACGCGTTATGACAGCGTCCTGGGGGAAGTGCGGGTGGGTACAGCTGACTTAGAATATCGAAAATGAGTAAATAAAAAAAAGTATGACAGAAATACCTTTATTTACGAATAAAAAAGTGAAAATCCGGAATTCAAATAAAAAAGACACGCGGTGGTAGGACGCAAGCAAGACGGAGCCTTTGATTTTTTTTAGTTTCCAAAGTACATATCGTAATCCGAGCAAAACAGGGAGTGGGTTGCTAGCATGTAATAAAGAAGCATTGAATAATGCCAGTGTTCTAAATATACATCAATAATAATAATAGCCCAAGCTACCCGTTCATTCAATAAACACCAGACGCTTCACCGAGAGCGACAAATATATTGCCGTTTTGATTTCATTAAATTTCCAAATGACAGGATTGTTTCTCAAAACTTTATACTTACCACCAAAATGATCTCTAAAATACGAGTTAGCACTCTCTAAAAGAGAATCAAAGAAGACTATCAAAAAAAAAATCAGCAAAGTAAATTTTACTTAATTAAATAACTTTTCAAGCGAAGCAAAATACTTCATATCTTGTCCTAATTATTTACCAAGTACCGAACAAAATAACACAAAACAAATACTTTGTGTAATTATATTTTTATATTATTTGCGCAAATCTTTTAATTTAAATTGCGTGGAATGAATGGCTACGGCGCTGCAAATTCTGCGGTTAACAAATTAATTTTACGTTACAACGTGATTTATTTTCCATTTAAATCTCCGTACATGTAAAATTTTAGCTTTTAAATAAAACTTTTTTCTGTAAATCGCTTATAATCGCTAAATATGTTACAATACCGTATTAGCATGCACCTTTGAAAAGTTTATAAAATGAGAAACTAAATCCAGTCCACTCTTGCACGTTATCTAATGCTGGATCTGCACGAACGCTTACAAGCGCAAGCCGAACGCGCTTTAATTAGCTCCTTGAGCTGTCTCGATTACTTTTTTTTTGCTCGAATATCAATTTATAGGTAGGAAATATTATATCAATTAATGGGTAGGTAATCGGGGGTTGTTCACATACGGGGTGGGCCCTGTAACAGGAGCAAATCTTTAAAAGGAGGCCTCCTTAGAGCATCTGTAGTCTTGTGTCCATTTGTCCCCTTGTGTCCATTTCTTTAAAAAAAAATAACTCGGAGAAATTTTGATCTAAAGTTACGATCTCCGAGTAATATATCTTGGCACCACGAGATCGTAGCACAGTAGTCAATGCAGATTTGGAGGTAACATCGTGTAGTGAGTCATAATCATAATAGTTTTGCATTTTTGTTTTCAAAAGATATTTTTGTGATTTTTTCAAATTTTTTAATGTTTTTTTAGGGTTTTTAAAATATAAAGTTACTTATATCACTCCAGAAGAGTAAAAAAGTACACGTAAACTTACCATGAAGAAAAAAAACCAAAAAAAAATTTTTTTTTTCAATTAAAACCACTGGGAAACAATTGCTCACAAGCTTAATAATCTATCGTTTAATTTTTTGCTCCTGTTACAGGGCCCACCCTGTATATCAAAATATTGTTACATACAGACTTTCTGGCTAGTTTTCTTCCTGCTTATTGTCCTATATTCTAGATTTTAAAATACCTATTCCAATTAACCTCACGTAGTCGTTACCTGGGAGTCAAGTTTGATCCTGAACCTAGATCGATAAACATAATAGTGTGCTGCTGGTTCCAATTTGGTGCTATATTTTTATTGTCTGCAGTGTAATTTTCTATTGCACTACCCAAGGCACACCATTAAATACCATACCAATAAATACTCTTAACCCTGGTTTTCCTTGTTCCTGTTCCTGTGACTCCTGACGAGGGCTCCTACCTGCAAACCCTCACAAACCACGTCCGTCGAAAACTTGATCATAAGTGCAAGGCATACGTAGGTACATATTTGGTTACGCATACGTGGGTCGATCGAGAACGTCGTACCAAATAAATTCATAAAATTTTAATGAAATCACAACCCCCACCAATCAACCTTGTCTTTGTTTATTTAACACTACATTTCAGATTTTGTTTTATTCATCCTCTTGGACCTAAATGGCAGCGCTCGCTATGGTTCTAGGGAAGTTTCCACAAACGCTCCGGATGTGGCATGAGCCCAGAGCCGTTGTCCTAAGTGACTATAAACATGGTGTGTACAGATTTTATCGGGTCAGCAACGTGCGTGCCCTAGGATTTGTAGGTCTCCATAGGTTACAGTAGCTGCTTGTCATCATGCCGGTCATACGCTTGTTTCATCGTCATCATAAAAATAATATCCATTGTACTCCCAAATAGAAAAATAAACAAAAATCTACTGAAAAATTGAACTTTAAGTTGCATGCACGCACGCCAGTCGGCGGCCAGCTTTACTTCGTGCGAACCACTCGCGCCAAGTAGCGACCATGTTCGCTTCTTCATGTAAACTATTGCTCATCGCGATAAGATAATGTTGCGCGGAATCATGAATTATTCCACTCTGACGTCGCTGCGAAGTACAGGAATATTTTCTCAGTTGCCTGTAGGTACCTAATCTATGGAAGTAAGCGGATCACGTCGGCTTATTTGTGTTTGTTATGAGATCGCAGCCTCTTGGCGCCTCAGTGCAGTTGCATAGACTAGCAATAGGGGTTTATGCGGGAGAGAACTAAAATATACGCATTTGTAGTCCAGAATGTGTTTTTGTCCAGAATAGGGAACTTATTCAAATTGTATCTAGTCTAGGCCACAAGCTCGATCTCAAACTACATCGTATCAGTTCTTACAGAAAAGTTCGTAATACAGAAAAAGCTGAATTTCACAACCCAACTCAATTACTTATACAATTCCGTAACATTTTTAACGGGCATTAGGACATATCAATATATTAGGTTATTTTCGCCTACAAAAGAATAACAGTTGATATGTCCTAATACGCATTCCAAAAGTGACGCTATTGCCCTGCTGGTGTAGTATTGTCTTACAGGGAGTTACCGAACAAATGCAACTCATGATCTCTCTGAGCAGCACTTTGGACATGTATTTAGTGATAACAATGGTTCGAATTTTTACAATCTGGTGCCAGTCTTAGTACCTTTTCAGATATATACTACTAATTTTGATGGCAATGAAGACTACTAAGCCTATTTTAGTGGATATAATAGAGAAGAGTGGACGGGCAGATGGCAGTTCGCATTCGCAAAAGCTAGTGCCTACTCCACTACTTGGAAACGGATCCTGGACTCTTAATAATGAAACTGGATCCTCGGATGAGGAGTGGATATCTATATATATATAATACGCGAGCCCGATTTTTGTACATGCCATTATAATTATTACTCCTGACTTGATGCGCACTGCATAGGTGTATTTTAGAATTCCAATTGAATAGAAATCGAAGTGCCTGCCTAGATTCCAAATAAACAACAAACAAAACAGCCCACATGGCACCGATTGGCGACTACGTAATTACACCTGAATTGTCTGTAGCATGTTGGCACTGCTCGTAATGCTTTCCCCGCATTTTTCGATGAAACATCTGTATTCGACTCGGCTGTACCTACTGCAGTTGATCAATCTGATACTTGAACTTCACATTTCAAATTGATATCACAGTGTAGCGCGCACTGCCTCGTTAGATTGGCACACGTGGAAGCGAACTCAGATCACAGGTATCAAATCGGAATGCGTAACGTAAGTATATCATCGAACCCCAGTTGTCTTGCATTGCCCTTTCTATTGTGCAAACAAAACTAGTTCAAACCGGACGTATCTGATTGTCTCTGAACAATATCGACTGCTTACTCTCTCAACCTCATTCCTCATTCGAGCTCTTTTTAGAAGTGAGCTTTAATTCAAAAGGCATAAGATTGATTTCAAAAGTAAATTTTAAACATTATACGAGGTGTTGAAAGTAAAAATGAGGTATCGGAATTTATATTCCCCCGAGTAACCTTGATAAGTTTAACAAGCTACCAATGCTGGTACAATGATATATTCCTTATATTTGCCTACTAACAAGGGTTTATAAATAAATAAATTGGCGCCAATATTTATGTGGCAACGTATTTCAATGTTGGTTGTAATAGTTTCCAGTTTCTAATGATATAAATATTGTAGAGGAAACCGTGGGTTCAATTCGAATTGTTCAATGTACAGGTGGTGACATAGCGACCTTAAAAACTGTCTATGTCGCCGGTCAACAAATCTATATCTCCTATCAAACATGTGCAGCTGTCAAAAAGTACGACTGTGGGGTCTATATAGAACCAGGAGCATAACCATCTAAGTAAATTTAGTAACAATATCTAGTTTTTTTTTACTGTTACCTGTCTTTATTTTTAGGTATGATTATTATTGTACATTAAATTGTTATACTAATTATTATATTATTTTTAATTCAATAAAATATACTGACCTTTTAGCCCTTGGTTTTGTATTTAAAATTTCAAAAAGCCTAGTGTGAGCCGCGTCATTCTATGTTTTATAACGCAGACATCGCTTTAGCTGTTCCCGTAAATAAAAATTAAAATATCCATTTAAATACCCCTGCCGCAAAGATAAAAGAGGCCTAATTGGAAATAGTGTATTGGCTCCGAAATACGAACACGATGCCCGTTGCAACTTTTCAATAAAATGGATGGATTTATAACATGGTTGCCATGTCACCTATTATGAAACCTATTCCTAAATTAAAGATGTAGGAAGCAAAGGGTTGCACAAGGTGCGAGCAACAGCATCGATCCAAGTTTAGGAGTTGATTTTTGGAATATAAACTATCCTTGGTCCTTCTCCGGAACTTAAACTATCTCGATGTGAAATTTCATCTCAATGATTTTCTATTAATTTCCTTTTTTTATTATATTGTTATTTGTATTATTATTTTGACATTATTATTTCACATGCAATGTATATATGTCTTTACTGAATAAATAACCATGAACTATACTATACAGATATATATATATATATATATATATATATATATATATATATATATTATATGTGTGTGTGTGTATAGTATAGTATGGATTTCAAAGTGATGTACCATCGACTAGTTACTTTAGGAAAAAATAGAGCTACTTTGATCATTTAAAATAACGTAGGTATAAAAGCACCTACTATTTAAAAAAAGGTGGATCTAGGCAAGTAGGTACACAGCAAGAGTAATTTGATATTTACACTGGCACAGGTTACGTGAATATTTAAACAATAATTTAGAAGGAAAACCGTTCTGATTAAAGTAACATTAGGTAACGTAACCCGGTATTATCTATATACGTTGTTATTTTTGTAAACCCCTTGAAACGATAAAATACAAGTTTAAAGTTGTTTAAATGCACGCTTCTCATGGCCAGCATAAATATAATAGTGACGATGATTGATATAGCTTACGGAAATAATTATTTCGTTTCACAATAGCTCTATTAAGTGCCAGAACTTTTTTAATTCACACTTCGCTTATCAGTTTTTGTTCATAGTATTGTATTCGACTATCTTGAAAGAATTCCGAGAATAGTGAAACTGCCGGAACTTTCCCATCGCATCAGCTAGTAACTTTTTGCAAATTAAGTCCATTACTTAGAAATTGTTTCGTTCTGAGAAACGTCCAGCTTTGTTTCACGGATCCGTATTAAAAATAAAGTATGAGTATGTTGATTGAGAGCTAACGAAGGATTAAAATATAACTAGGTAACATGACTAAAGGAGTTTCTGTATGTGTGTTATGGTCCGTTCATATGTCTTAAAATACGTCAGCATCAGTACGTTCAGCTTCACAAAATGACAGTTGATGTGTTCTCATTTTCAGCTCCAAACGATATAAGTTTATATAGCCCTAACGCGCGTTTGAAAAGTTATATGATTGTTTTGCTGAAGTGAGATAACCAAGATGGTGATCAATATGAATGGGAGCTCAAAATTTTAACCACAATATACACTGTCAAACATGAGATACTTGTTCAAAAATATACTGAATAAAATCACCAGTGCGAGTCAAACAAACCAACTATAAAAACTATAAGCATACGAGTATATCAAAGTGACTGAATAAAGAAACAGCATTGATAACATAATAGTTACACAATTATCTGCATAGTGCACTTTAAAACGCAACCTGAACAAAAATGAATATACACAGAAAATAGCGACAAAAGTTCGATTAAGAGTTCGTGTTTATTTTCAACACGTGCTCTTGGAATAAAATATATAAACAACGTTATTATACTGTAGTATAGTGTAATCGAGCTGAAAAGCGTCATCGGATTCATTTTATGTCCAACGCCTTGAATCCAGGGAATAAAACTTGTATGTTATTCCCAGTACGCGAATCGTAACTACAAGACGTGCACACAATGTTATAAGCTTTGTTATTATCCGTTGCTTTTATTCTTAGCAAATATTTTAGTACGAATGAATTACAAATCTGAACGTTTAGAAGCAGTAGCGAATTTTTAGTTGAAAACTGACTTTTTTTGACAAACTTATAGTATAGATCTATCTATCTATCTATACATCTATACATTATAATAAAGCTGAAGAGGGTCGAAAGTCTGTACATGGAAGATAAACGAAAAAAAGTTGGCTGGGGATACTTAGAATTGATCACAGAACACGTTCCAACAGTTTTTAGAATTTTTGTCTGTTTATCTGTTTGTCTGTTTATTTAAAGGAGCATCACGTGAAAGCGGCTGAACGGATTTTGATGCAAACTTTACTAATCTGTCGAGAGAATCCCCGACCAAGTTTTAAGCTATAAAAATCTTAAAGATTAGGGTTCAAAGGGGGTAGAAAATGGGGTTGAACTTTGTATGGGAACTCCTTGAATGTACGAGCTACAGACTTGAAAATTGGTAACCATAAACTTGACTGGAAAGTAAAAACGACCCCATTCAAACATTTAGCACTATACATTATAGATAAAACGTGAAAAATATGGGATGAAAATAGGTTCTGAGGCGACTAGAAACTATATAATGTTGCAAGAGCGGGGTTATAACAGTATCATTACCATGGTAACATGTCGTCAAGACATTCGAAAATTCATCGTGTTCTTACAACTGATATAGTTAGTCCAGTGGTTTGACCCATAGCTTGCGGAGTCGGTGTCCCCGAGTTCAAACCCAGCAGCATGCACTTTTTGTAGTTTAAATTTTTTTTGTGTCTGCATAGCATATATTTTTTGGTTGGTTAATTTTAAGGCCTTGAAATCATTTCAATTGAAGAACACGTCAAAGATTAGTCAATGAAACTATTTTGGAACATTCAGTGTTACCAGCAGGCCAATTGCGTAATTGATAATATAAAATAATTATGTAATATTCCCGATCGAAAGGTTACGCAATTACCTTACAAAAAGATTGACTAAGTATGAAATATTCAACTATACTTCTTATATTTAGTTGTAAGGGGTATGCTCCAGAACCAACCATACAATGAAAAATTATTTCACTTGTGTTTAGAATGGACTTTCTGAATGGACAAACGCTATATATTGTCGAGCGGCTTTGTCTTTTCTTTGCAGTGCGCGGTTAGCCTCACGAGTAGCTAGTTATCTATGTATAAACATAATTAATATCAGGAAAACTGTAATTGGGTACTTTCCTGGGTAACAAAAATATAATTATATTTAGTCCGTCAGTTAGAATATCATAAAATATTGGACACGCGGAACTTTAACTTTAATCTTCATATTTTTTTGTTTGATTGACAAAATAAAAAAAAATACGTGTCCAATATTTTTTGATAATCTAACTGACGTGACGGACTTATTTTTTTTTTAGGAAAGTAGCCAACTATTGAACAGGCCACTCATTATCACTAGGTGCTTTTAGCTTTCGTTACGTGCACTTTACGTTATAAAACCTGCATTATACATACGATATGTAAATAAGCCATCACCTAATACTCCACACGGCCAACGCGAGTAAGGGATTGCTACAACGGTATGCAAATCGTAATATTTTGCCATTATTAAAATGTAAAAGTTCCATAAGGACCGTTGTGCTAAAGTGTTCGGCAGGGGTGAAACTTGGCATTTATTTTAAATCCAACGAACATAAATAACACGTTCTGGTGAATATTGATGTTAAAAAAATGTATTGTATAAAAAAAATAACCAATCACGTTCCATGTCCACTGAAAATTGCTTTACATAGAACAAATAATGTGTAATTACATTCATTGCATAATGAGTAGGTACTGTTGATTCAAATTATTATAATTAAAAGACCATAGAATTTGGTCCTCATTTCATCAACTCATCATCTTATACTTTTAATATGGAGAGAATAACGCAAATGTAGTTTTGCATATACGAGTCTACTGTCTGTACCTGTAATCTAACATAGCAATTAATGCGTTATGTAGAGGATGTACAGGCTAAGCTGTCTGGCCATACAAATGGAAGCTTAGCTTCTACATTTAAAAAGTATGTATAAATAAGCTGTCAGTAAAACAAATTATACGAGCATTCTGTTACAAACTTTGGTAGGAGAAGAATGTCTTGAGATCATATATTTGAATATGAAATGAAGTTGTAAGTATCAAAAGTGTGATCGTAATAATAGTGCAAGTGTTTCAGCTATAAATATTCCCGTACCTGTAGCCACACGCACCCAGTACCATTTAGCTTCACTGCTTATTTACGCTTATTTTTGCTTATAACCCAAAAGCAGAAACCTAATTAAATTGTACATGTATAAGATATTATTATTATTATTGAAAACGCACAATATATCATCACCGTTGACACTCAACTTTACGGGAGCCATTACGCAAAATCCACTAACGTGGCACTCTAGTTAATATCAAATTGGCTTCAAATCTAGTAATGTACAAAATAAACCACGCAATTAGCGGTTGCCAGCCCTAGTTGTTGGTAACGCGTAAACACAAGTCGCTAACGAACCGAAGCGGCCCCTGCACAAATTTGCAATTTCGATTGCTTGCGTGCGCTACCTGCATTGCACCCGTATATGAGTGTTGCCGTTTTAAAAATGCAAAACGACGCCATAACACTTTACATTGATTAGGTGCCTTTGATGAAAGCGTCTAGCTATTTGAAGCCTGATGTTAATGCCGTAATAGGACGGCGTTCTTGTTTTGAGTCGCTGCGCAACGCGCAACCCTTACCGTGCAACCTTTATTCAATACGCGAATTTAAAAATCTCATAGTTCTGATACTATCTCTTCAGTCACCATTGATTTACTATTACTACGTACTATATATAATATAGGTAACAAAAAAACAGCAAAAGAAACTCAATGGTTATTAGAAATAATATAAGAAATTAGACGAATTTTTGATTTCCTCTGAAATCATAGACTTCATTTTTTTCATTCGTGCCTGCAACAAAGTAGGTATTCAGATTAGACAAACATTTTCTTTACAAGTAACAGTGGCGGCGCGTGAAAATTTTCGATAGGCACCCCGGAACAAAAAAAGTTATGAAAATTTTCGATGGGCAACCCGAAACAAAAAAGTTATGAAAGAGTTTAGAGTAGGTATACAATTGCCTAAAAAGAAAGCCGCCCATACAAGCCGGTGGGAATCGGATGTATGTGCGCTCCGCCACTGTTAGACATAGAAAAACTTTATTCAACATCACATATTATAATAACATAACTTTCAATAGCCTGTTACACAACATTCTATTGCAAACAATGCGCGCATAAAATTTTGTAACAACCTCATAAGCTGTAATAAAGTTAAGTCATAACATATCACACTTTCCATATGCCAGACATTGGTACATGTCCCGGTAAACCTAAAATGTGTAAACATTTACACTTCTAAGACGATTTCATTCATAAACAAGTCTTCGTTTCTCGTCGCTTTGATAGAATCGTAAAATCATTTTTATGTGATCGAACATCACCTCTCCCGTAGGATTTTCGTCACAATGTTCTTTTTACGACTTGGGTATAAAATCAGATGTAGGTGTTTTCGATTCTGCTGTACCTACTGTAAAGTGGGAACAGTTTCATGAAATGTTAACAAGAGATAATAGAGATTTGCTAGGTGTTTTATAAACAAAATACGAATAGTAGTTAAAATCTTGATTCAAAATTCTTTTGAATCAAGGTTTTAACTACCCATTGCAGAGCTCCAATCACAAATTCCCCACCATCCGGTTACAAAATTTCAGTTCATTGTAACATCGGAAAGTGGGCTAAATATAAGGAAAAAAAAATATTAAACTTATGTGATTGATATATTATTAAACTTGTTAGACACACTGTTACTTACCGAAACTTGTTAGGTTGTTTTTGTTGACAATGACACTATTAAAACTACCAGAGACATCTATTATTGTGTGAAGATGAGTGAAATATAAGAAGAAAACAATATTTGATCTCTCTAGCTCGCTTTAAGCGACCGTGTTGTGTTGATGTAGCGAAGCGCCAGAACCGAGCATGTTTTAGGGTCGCAGTTCTGCCTAACACTCCCCCTTCGCTTCGCTCGTCGTCGTCCCTGTTTTGTAAAACAGTAAGCTGTAATGTAATACGGCTGATTGCCTCTATATTGTAAAACAGCTAGGTGTAATGTAATTTACAAAACAGTGGTGTGTTGTAAAGCAGCTAGCTGTTATGTTCAATCGGCGGATTATACTATCCATTGCGACATTGATACATGGTGTACAGTCATCGTCAAAAATATATATACATTTTTCGCACTGAAGCCATTAACGCTGCCAAATTGCATTATATTATCTTGCAGTAAGTTTAAGGAAAAAAACCGTGATTCTGACTTTTTGTTAACTAAAACTCAATGTTGATTATGTTAGCCACTCTTCACATGTTAATTCAAACGAAAAATTATACCTACTCTGTTGACTTTGTAATAAACAAATCATAATTACCGCTTCGTTTTCAAAAAGTTTATTAGCTTAGACGCCACTGTAAAATCTAATATTCAAATAAAACGCTTGAAAAATGGTGTTAAAAACTGCCGCAACATATCAATCAACAAAGGCACATCTGCAAAAATTACAGTTTCAACACAACCACTCGGTCGTTTTGCAAGTTTAACAATATTTCAGTTTTGCCGTCAAACTCATACGAACACGCCAGTTTTATTTCATCGCCGGTGCACGATCGACTGCCGTCGTTTTATTTGCCATAACGCTATTTCGTACAACGCTTCAACATTTTTTTGTAAAATTAATAACAATATACGGCGCTGGAATATTGAAACAACTATTCTAACTATTAGGCAACAACCAGTTAACGCAATCACTGCCGGCAACGCACATAAGCGTTTGCCTTCATACAAAGGTGTTCCTAGGGGGCGTGGCAGTCAGCGAACGCGTTAAATACCAACGTTAAATCTTTGATACCAAAAAAGCAAGTTATTTTTGCGTTAGCCGTATCAAATAAAGGTTGAACAATCTATTGTTAATAATACTCAATCCCAACCTCTGCACGCATGCTTCTGACACAAATGTTCTCTGACTAAGAGAACCTCCATCAAGTAAAACCAAAAGAACGAGTGCTCTAGTTCGAGGAAACACTTAGTGTTTTACTAAACAGTTCTTAGCTCAATAAAGTCTTATAATTGCTTAGTAAGTGTTGTTCCGGGTAATATGGCGACAATAATATATAGAGCGACAATAATAAATCTAATAGCGGCCAGGAAACCGATGATAACGGCAACTCATCTATTAGCCGGCTCTGGGCTGCGAAACAGTTAATTAAAATCCAATATTGTCCAACCAAAATTGATTGCGACGAAGCGCGACTCAACTAAGCAAGACGTGCCATGGCTGTTGTTTTGCTGGAATAAGTGTACATTATTGGTATGTCTACAATCTAAAAGAGGAATCGTGTTTTATCCAATCAAGTCAGTTTAAGTTTACACAGTAAGTAACTGTTGTTTTATGACTTTTACGAGATTTTGAAGTATACGTAGGACAAAAGTATTTATAAAAAAATAACAGTTCAGTTCGTATAATTACTTCTAAAGAAGTTCTTGTTTCATACCGACTGTTAATTCGATGTCTAATTATGAAATTCAAATAACATTATAACAATGTTAATTCTTAGTAATAGGTAAGTGAAATCTGAGTTTTGTGTTCAAATCATCCCGAGTCAATAAACAGAATTATAATTTTTTTAATCACATATTTCTCATGAGCTTAACTTTCGATAGCCTCTTACAATCAAAAGTCGCTATCGACATCCCATTTGAAACCATATTTTATTATTAAGAAACTTGGTTGTACTCGTATAAGGAAATCAAAATAGCATAAAACCTACGGAATGTGAATAAAAACGGGCGTTAAACGAAGTTACGTGGGCATAACCACTCATAATACGAAACTTTTACACCCTGAACCTGTGTATCGATCGGTAATACGACCCTGATCTTGATACTTATATGTTATAAAAACTGTTTATGGTTAAGTCTCGTACTTATCATAAATAAAACTTTCTGTAAAATATTGTTGTTCTTCTTTTGCAAATAGTCATTTTATTGAAACTATAACGCTGCTGCGTTGTTAAGGATCCGCCGATCACTTAAATTTAGCTTCACAGCTCTGGTGGAAACGGTTCATGTTTTTAATTTAGATGAATGTCAGCACAGGGTAGGAGCTGCGGATACAAGATGGATCGCATCTTAAGAGCTTATGCAGAAGAGCACGTTAAAACCCGTACCGATATGCGAAATAATGCTTTCAATGATATGGAAAATAATAAATGAGCTTTGGAGCTCACAATATTATAAGCGGTTTGAAGAAATTATATTTCGTTTTCAAAGTCTTAGTCAAAAATATGATCTTGCAGATGTTTAAGCACGTCAAACACAGTAAGGACTTCTACTTGAACGTACCTACGCTTTTTTAGATTCGCAATTTATCTGATGCCTTTTATGTTTGTTTTATATTTTTTTACGCAGCCCACTTTAATATTCCCCTAACCCTATAAAATAATATTTCAGCAGGTGAATCACGTAACGCATTGTACGCGCGTCAGGTAGATAAATGTCACTTTTTATATGGAAAAACCGGACAAGTGCGAGTTCAACTCGGGTGGTGAGGGTTCCGTAAAATATTGAGAATTTTCCCGTTAGTTTGAATAGTCAAACTTCTTATAGGTTTTCCTGTAATCTTTAGGCAAGGAACTATTTTCCATATTTTTTTCAGAATTTTAAGCCTAGTAGTTTCGGAGATAAGGGGGGGAATGGTCAATTTTCGTCTTTTTTCCTAAATTACTTCAAATCTGTTTTTGCTAAAATTATAAAAAATACATATCTGAGATTAACAAAAACCCCTTGCAATTGATATGTCACACAACACTCATTTTGCGAAACTTTTTTTTTTAATTTTCCAGTTTACTCCCCAAAAGTGGCGCCCTTGTTTAGTTCATTAATTTTCTTTACGCGTCCATCTTTGGGTCATCAATTTACATATGTGTACCAAATTTCAACTCAATTGGTCCAGTAGTTTCAGAGCAAATTGGCTGTGACAGACGGACAGACAGACGCACGAGTGATCCTATAAGGGTTCCTTTTTTTCCTTTTGAGGAACGGAACCCTAAAAACGACAGTTGGATCTACCTAACGCGTGTTCGGAACATTATGTGATTACCCCCCTAAACGTTAATTTTTATATGGAAAAATGACAGTTGGATCTACCTAACGCGCGTTCAAAACGTTACGTGATTACCTACCCCTCTGGTCTTTATAAATCGATGTAAAATCTGAGCATGACGTTATGATGATAGATAGATAGATAAATCATTTATTTGACATTTTGCAACATCCAACAAACAAAAATAAAAAATTACACAAAAAAGAAAAGGGAAGAAAAAGGTAAAAGAACAAGTAAAAACAATTGTGCTACGAAAAAGATTAAATTTAATATAAATTAAATAAAGACATACTGTGTAAATAAATCAAATTACAAATTTATAAAGTGTAACTAAGTGTCGACATGGAGTGTACTTATATATATATATATATTATGAAAAAGTGTGGTGAAATGTGTGATGTCCCTTCAAAGCACGCCTACATTACAAAATCTGATGAAAATTGTATTTGTAAATAAATGACAGCTGTAATTGCGTTTCATTAAATACTTGCACATAAATTAACTCCCACTTGGAACGTGCATGATGCTTTCCCTATTGTCGGGTTCTTCAGATGAATATGCCAAGGCATAATATCATGAACCCTTTACTTAGCAATTAAAGTTGCGTAGGTACTAAAGCTAACAGAACACGCCCACACGCCTTTGGTCGTTTAATGTAATACAATTATAAGAAACCTAACTATTTTAAACTTAAAAAGATAAATTTTAAATCAGTGAGAGGTACCTATATGCCAATAAGCGTTTTCAGTCACAATGGATTTGAAGGCATCCAAAATTGGATTGAAATTTCTATACATTTTTAACAATCGTCCTCCATTCTGCCATTGACCTGGCAGGCTCGCGTGTTGACAGCGCCCCTTGTGCATATTAAAAGTGCTGTAGAAGCGTTAGGATGTATACTTACTTATGCCCTTGTGGAGTGCGGTAGCGGACGCAAATTAATCCAGCAGACAATACTGACCGTGACGCAACGCAGTGTTTGCAGAGACAATAACAAATTATTCATACTCGGCGATGGAATGTAAACAGAATATGATTGGCTATTACCATGCGGGCTTCAGGCCTGGCTCTCATGGGACCAAGGGAAAGGTCTACGAGGGATCATCTCCCCATACTATTAACAAGTAGCCACCGCATCGAACTTTGTTCCTAGCTTCCAAACTTAATTTAATTAATTACGGTCCCCTTAGTGAGTCCATTCTCCTAAATATTATTTCATATTTAGGGGCCGAATATACCGAGATCAAACGTGAGTATTATTGCCGCTATAAGAAAATGATGCCTGTGGGTTTACGTTTTAGTGAGGAGTTAAAAAGCTTAGGCTTTATTAAACGGGAAAGGTCGTGGTTATGGTTTTAATCGGATTATGTACCTACCTACTTTATCTTTGAGATTTTCGTTTCAAATGAGAATCTCGTAATCACTCATGTATTAAAAAAATTCAATGTTCCCGTCACTAAAATATCTTTAAAATCTCGACCTGTAAGGGAAAAAGAGCACGGGGCGCCACACGCCAGACGGACATAATAAAAAAGGCCATGGAAACCAGCATAGTCCAGTGCTCCCTCAATGCCACAAACCGCCTGAAGTGGCAAGTCACAGCTAAAGCTGCGTCCATTGGCAAGCGGCACTACACCGATGGAGACCACCATATACTCCAAGAGTGTACGACTGAGAAAATAAGAAAATATAATTTCACAGAAACAACAAAGAATATCAATAATATAAAAAATATCAGCCTAGAAATACCCTTCGCATTCAACTGAGAAGACATTGCAGGCAAATGTGTGTTCACATTTTTTAACATTGTATCTCTGAGGGGTAATCACGTAACGTTTTGAACGAGCGTTAGGACAATTTAACTGTCATTTCGCCATATAAAAAGTGACATTGATGTCACTTTTTATATGGAGTCAGCTAGTCACAAAAAATATGGTACTGTCCTTATCATGCAGGAAATTGTTAAAAATTATGTATGTATTTTTAATACATACGTAAAATAAATAAATTATTAATATTCAGTACAGAACATACGTGGACACATTTTGCGGGGCTAACGTCGGACCACTCGCGGCGGCGTTCGGTTGGATTTTATTGATCATTATTCATTATAAACAGCGACATAAACTGACCACCGCGTGTTGTATTAAGTCGTTAAGAGGGTTTATTGCTAGAAAAAAAGCAACGTTGCATAAAATTAATTACGATATTTATCACGAATAATTTACGTGTGGTGAAAATAGATCGGGGAGATAGGCTGCAGGATGGCTGCAGGCCAACAGTGAGCAATTGCAGAGAATTTTAACAGGGTTGATAGTTTGACAAATTAATTAACAATGCATTACCGCTGTTTGTAGTGCATAATTGATTATTTGAATTGACTACAGAGGATTTCTTTTTAGCTTTCTTTTATTTTAGATATTATTATTCATACTAGTTACCAAAATGATTAAAAGGAGGCTTCCCTATAGCATCTACAGTAATCCCTTGTGTCCATTAATTTTATTTATTTTTTTAATTCGGAGAAATTTTGATCTAAAGTTATGACCTCCGAGTAATGTCGAATTAAAAAAAAAACGAAACTGCATGTGACATGAGAAGTCCCCAACCCGAACTGGGCTACCGTAGACCCATGCCGCTCATTCGCTCTTACCCAAGAAGGAGGCTTGTGCCCAGTAGTGGAACGAATATTTGCTGAAGATGATATATCCCCAGAATTAAATAAAAAAATAGCCTAACAAATGTTATACTAAGTAATTATGTAACGGTCACACCACAGAACAGTTTTCTGTTCCGTGGGTTACACTTACGTATTTAAAGGTCGCTACGGGTGACATGTTTCGAGCCCGTCATGAGTTCTCCTTCTTCGATAAGTCAAATATATCATAAACTGGAACCGTTTTAATTACATACCTACTTTAATATTAAACATGTCTCACGATAGTTTAAATTCAAACTTGATTTATTATAATCATACACGAATCTTACACAATTATGTGTGTAATATGTCCATATATCATCCATATGTAGGTAAATAATGCAAACTTAGACTACACTTCGTTGTTTTTACATTACTCCTATATCATCCGCCCTCGTACGATATACCTCCAGGCTTCCTAGCTAAATGCCCGGTTGTAATTTTACATACCAGGTGCATGACGCAGAGTTGTAGACTATATGCCATCTCCATGCATCATAGTGAAAACTATACGAAGTTATATTTTTAGATGGCGGTCGACATAGACTTTGTAACTTTCATACTTACTAATGTTACCATTTTATGTGCTTAATAAATTGTTATTATTTTGTGTGCTAAGTAATGTATGTTATTTAGTGCTTAAGTGAGATCAAATTGATATTTAGTCGAAATACAGATAGTATTTAAAAATGTTGGAATGATTCTATAGATTAAATATATTCTTTCTATTTACTGAATTTACTAAATATTTTTTGTATAAATGTGTTTCACAAACAATATTTGCCAATTATTATAGGTCTGTTTTTCCTCTGGGTTGGAAGGTCAGATGGCAGTCGCTTTCGTATAACTAGTGCCTATGCCAAAATCTTTGGATTAAGTGCCAAAACGGACCCCGGGCTCCTTTTGGCACAACTGGGAAAAATGCTCGGAAGATGATGATGATTTACCAATTATTACAGTCAGCTGCAGAGGAAAGCCCACAGACATTTCTATGCAGGGTTGTATAGCGAACAACTTTGTTGAAAGTACGTAAAAATAAAGACCGTATTAGGTACAATACTTTTATTGGCGCTTCCATGCTCAATGCTTCAGACAGAAACTTCGAAGATATAGGCAATAAAGGGTTTGTGTTTAACTCTTTGTAACGCTGCAATAGTCTGTTAATATGCCACTCGTGTTAACGAAGCGTGTTGCACAAATTTGCAATTTTGATTGGCGCTGTACGGCAGCCGCCATATTGTTCGCTGTTAGTTGATTGTCAAATAAGTAATAATTCAATATTTCGTTCCATTCGCAGTTATATTTCTTAATTGTTTTGTTGTGACCCAATTATTTTGTTTGGAGCAGATCACCGATATTTGCCAATTTCATGTTTGGATTTTAGGTATGACTTTTTTTTATTGTACCTACCTATACATTTATTTTAGCTGTGTGTCAATTTTTGCAGAACTATCTCTAGCTCTAAACAATCGGAAGTAACTATCTTTATCTCGATATCACTAATTTTAAGATTTTTAGACATTGGATAAATTCCTTGTTGTGTAGAATGCAGGGAGAAAAATGTACAATCGAATATAAATAACTAAAACACGTCAAGAAGAAAAAACAAAGCCATATCAATCAACAAACGAAGTGAGTTTGTACACTACGCGTTGACTCGATTTACTTTATAGCCCGTAAAGGATGGCAACTTCTGCCAATCTCGTTTGACAGTTTATGGTAAATAAGGTTTTACGCTAACGTGAATTTCCAATACCTCGTTTATATGCAGAACATAAAACGTTTTGTTCCAAGTGTTCCAACTACATTCGTTCAAATAATGAGAGCGTAGATGTCTCAGATTTGTGGGTAACCATTTTAACGTTATTGTACTTGTAAAAAAATGGTTTGCAAAATATATAGGTAAATCCAATCCGCATACTTCTAGCTTCGTGAACTAAATGTGTAGACTATCTCAGTGAATTAAATGTTAAATTATTCAAGAGTCACAACAAGTTCCTTGACAACTTACAAACTGGCCATAGTGTTAACGGAAAGAATTACCGTACTGTTTATGGAATCGAAATTCTCAATCCGCGAATACTAAGATTTTAATTACGGCGCCGCGGCTATGTTCAAATTCTAATCGACTTTTAAATTGCAGCTATTCTTGTCTGGTGCGCTCGCTCCTCAGACGGCCTGGAGGCTGAACTTTCATCCGCGGACCCGTTCCTCGTTAGCTTCTCCTTAAAACTTCCTCGGCAACTCCCGACAAGTTTTTTAACTTCACTGGAACTCGCTTCCCATGATTAATTAATTCGATTGTGTGTGAGTTATTCGCGGCGTGATCGCTTACTCCAGTGTCCATTATTTCCATGATTTCGGTCGAGAACCTTCGGGGGTCGATTCTGCTCGGTCACTGCGCTCAACAGTCTTGTAACATTCCGGCTTTGCAGGCGCTTTTTTATCATTGAAACCTGAAAGGGAGGGCGTGTTTCTTATGGAACGACTCAATTAGGCCATGGGGGTGGTTTTAAAACGGGGCTATTGTTATCTTTTCATTTCCGTAACAAAAGGTGTTGTAAATAATCGGTTGGTGGGTTGTAAAAGACAGTTATATTTATATGTATACAAACAAAACAGGTTAAGTAACATACATATGTAATTAAAATATAGCATTTTTAATATACCTTCGCAGTACACGTTTTAGATTTTGAGGTCATTCAGGATTATCGCACTTCCATATAAATGTAAAAGATCTCCCATTTCAGTCCCTTACGGGGAGATTTTAGGCTTAAATGTAGTAAAGTTAAAGTCCACGGGACTGAAATCTTTAGGTATACGAAACTTTATTTAAATTAGTCCAGCAGTTTAAGCGTGGTATAAGATATACTTAAATCAACAGACAGATTTACCGACGCATGTAATACTACCTTGATTGTTTAGGGATATCAATGTATATCGTCCGTTAATTTTATTGTGGACATCTATAGTTAATAAAATCTTCCGCCTAAAATTATACTCTATATGTTATTATATCTATAGTGGCTCTGTGAATTGTAGAAATCACGAGCCTGTCTTTTATTTATTTTTTCAGAAAAAAAAGGAGAACAGTCGGTCAGCCGGCCATTCAGATATCAGTACATATGAAATAATTTTAGCCCAAGCTGAAACGGAGACCTTCGTTCGCTTCGCTCGCTCGTTCAGTTATCTAACGGTCAGTACAATTTTACGGCGAGATTTTCCTTTCACCATCCTTTAATCAGCATAACAGTAGATTAACAGTTTATCATGATAAAAAATAAATCTCTTAAATTTGCAGAAGTAATCAACATTTTCTAATTTCCACGAAGAAACTAATCACTTTCTCACCGCCGCTCGTTTGCGGTTTCTTAGCACGCACGTTATTTAATTAAGGCGCCATGTATTAAAACATCGGAATTCCGGAGCACTTTACCACTCAGTGCTGGCTTGGCGTAAGAGGTCGCGTTAGGTATGATTTTATAAGTGTTGACTTTGGAAAACATTTTTGTCTGCAGGAAAAATGTTTAAGTTCGTTTTTTTATCGTTTTTTTTACCCAACTGCCGAAGGAGAGGAGGGTTATGTTTTTCGAGCGTATGTATGTATGTGTGTATTTATTATTCTTTGGCACGCCCTGCAGCCTAAACTGTTTCACGGGTTTCGACATATGAGGTGGCGTTGGATTCCTTTTAATCGTGAGAGTGGCTATAATATTCGCAAAAAAGCAAGTTCAGTTTTTCGAAAAATCTTTTGATTTCACTTGTTCAACATCCATTTTATATAAATAACTAAAGCCAGTAAATCACATAGCCGTATTTGCCCAATCATTCATTTTGAATCTCGTTCCTTAGTAGGTATAAAAAACAAAAAAAAAGATGTAGGTAGACCATAAATTATTCGCGTAAATTCGGTCAAGTGAGTTTCAGGCTTAAAATGTTTAATGATTGTCAGTCAGACTCTTTATTAATTTTGTGTTCCGTTTCTATGACCTGGTTTGAGTAAATAAATAGGTATGCATAAAAGAAAATACAATAGTATTCTACACATATAAATTCCTGCCAGTGTTGTACAGTAGACCATGTGGATTTTGTTTTCACTAAAATTAAACATTAAAATAGTAAGACAGTACCTATTAAAAATATTCTTAATGTGCGTACACATAAGGACTAAAAAAGCACAATGTCGTCGAAATGGAATACATTTCGTAACGGTCGAAATATTACGCTCTTTCGGCCTAGCTCTAGCGCCAGTGGCGGTTGCCACGGTATTGGCATCATGGTCGCATTTACCTTACAGATTGTACCTTCAATGTTCCAATATTGGTGACTATGTAGATAATATCTACATAGTCACCAATATTGGAACATTGAAGGTATTATGTATGTCCGATGTAAGTTGGCGCGCATTCATAATTTATACAACGGTAAAAGGTATAATAAGACTTAATAAAAAAACTGGATAATTCGCCAGTCATGTATTTATTCTGTAACTTGTTTTAAGCTCATCTCAATGCTCACCCACAAAAATATATCTTGACGCCGTGATTCGTAGTAACTAAACGTAGGTAGAGGTCTAGTTTCGTTAGGCGTGACGGGTGGGGTGAGGCGCATGAGGGCGAAAGGAATAACAGCCCAGGCGTCAACGTCGCTAATTGACTCTATACTCTTATTTTACACTATTTCTTTTCTGCCAAAACTTCAGAGTCTCATTTAAATTCTTATGGACATGTCATAAACATTCAGTTATTTTATTAATATTTGAAGAGTTTATTCAAGTAATCACTTACAACAACCGTATCCAAACAGACAGACAAACGAGATTACTATTTATCGCACGATTCTACGAAAAAGATTTTTATAAATTCTCACTTATATTTTTCTTCAAACTTGGAGCCTGATGCCTGATTCCATTCGTATTTTTTATAAAGGCCTTTTCAATAACACCGCTCCCTACTTTTACAAAATTACGAACTTGAAGGGTTTTTGTTAATACCATCACTGGAATAAAAATATTCTTGAATTTCGTTATAAAAATCAGGGCTTGTTTGAGGAATTATAGCCGGTTGACATGGTTAAGTAATGTTATAATTTCATTATGTATAGGGAAACTTGACTAACTTTTACCTGTTCCTAAAACGTAGCCTGTTAAATTCTCGTAGCCAGAAACAGCAGTAGAGAATCAAGTGACAAAATTTGGAACTACTAGTCCGCCATGTTAGTCACTCCAGCTGCCGCTCTGTTTAAAATTATCGGAAAAGTAAACAATTTCGCTGTTTTGAGTAGGTATGTTTTTTTGGTTGATTTATGAGATTTTGTTTTTTTTTCATGGCCCGTTAAGCTAATTAGAAGTTTCTTGCTTGATTATACGCTTCTTTAACGTGTTTAATTACTAGAGGTAAAGATCCCTGCGCTACCTGGCTGGTCTTGCGCCCAGTTCGTACTCAACACTTTGGTTTTTTCGTACTGGTACGAATTAGGAATTATTATACATAATAACCAGAATAAAACTTGGTCAGGTAACTGTATGGGAAAAACCCATAGTGGGTATTTAAGTAAATGGAAAAATTTAAGTTTATTAAACTTGTTGTATATTTAATATTCTAAAAGCAACGTTCGGCGAAGTCATACCAAGTCTTACTCTATTATGCAGACTTCGTTAAACAACACAGGTTATTTAATATAAAACAACATCGTATAAAATGCAAATCCTCACAGAAATCCCCTTCTAAGAAAAAAAACCAAAAAAGTGAATAGTTCATTTAACTAACCGAAAATTATAATATCTTGCATTTGTTGTATTTTGAGTTTTGATTTATTTTGTACTTCATTTAATCACAAACGCCATTATAAAAGCATATAAATTATAACGAAATTGTAACGGAATGTAGGTACACCATACTTATCTATACTACCTATATACTGCTCAGCTTTTATATTTCTAGTCATCACGAAGAATTTGTATCAATAGCAGATAAAATAGTGAAAACGTTATTACCAGAAAAGACTTTAAAATATATAATATGTACAACGAATAGAAATCTAGAAGCGCCATAACGTAATGATTCAATTTCATCTAGCAAGTGGGTACGGGGTGGATTAAAATGCGTTATGTAAATGTGCCATAAAAGATGTTAATACCATTAAAATCTCATTTAAAACAAGGAAATGTGAAATTCAGATCCCATGCAGAATAATCCGGCTTAATTATCGCTCAGGCGACCCGAATGTTTGCAACATTATATTCATAACAAATACCCGAAGTTTTCCCCAAAGAGTATGTCATCCGTACAGCAGTTATCATAAATAAGATAAGCGTTTGTGTAGGAGTTCTTCGAGCAAAAACCCTAGTGAGGGAAACGGCCTCAGGCGCGGTTGCGTTTGCTGTATGCTTACAAATTATACTATATGGGGCCGATAATTATCTCGCTGAATAAGGGCGCCATATACACAATCCCTAAGATAAGCAAACACAAAAATATATCTAAGGATTTGTTTATATGTATTATTTTCCCATAATGTAATCCCAGATTATCATTCGGATAATTTACGTGTTTGTGAATCAAAATCAAAGCGCATGCAAACATAAAAACTAGAAATAATTAAATATTTAATAACGCTTTAAATGCTTCCCACGTTCGTAAAGTGCCAGTATGAAAACAAAATAGTTTTAAACTAAGTTACCGCCAACATAAAAGTTCACTCAGAGTACGTACCTAACTTAAATACACGCGAGGATCCCTAATGTTTTAATTGACACGTTTTCAAGTTTCAACCAACCATGAAGTGTCCTCTGGCGAAACGCCAGTACTACTTCCAAATAGATATCTTTTATTCAGGAAAACTCAAACTTTTCTCGCCATAAATCCACAAGTAGAGGGAGCCTTCATGAAAATGTAATGAGAAAGAACTATTTATGGCTAATCCTTCCGAAATAAACTGCTCGGAGCGGTGTCCGTTGGAATTTCTACGCATGACTATTGCAAGAAAGTGTCTGGCGGAGTTGCAAAATGTTTGCAACAAAAAGTAGTGGTAGTGGAGAAGGACGGATTTATGGTTTTGTTAAAAGTGTGAAAGGGAGACGTGTAGGGTAGAAGACAGATGAATGAGCTAGAAGGCAGAGTGGATTTTAGAATTGCAAATAGGGGAAATGAAACTGCCGCCGCCTCGGTCGTCTCCGCCACCCCCAGACCTCTTCCGTCGTTATAATCATTCTTAATAACACTGGAGTGCTTTAATGAATTTATGTAGTGATCAAAGCAAGAAGCTAACTTGAAGAAACTTCAAGTGTGTACGTATAAGGTTGCGGGATTATGCTTTGCAAGCCTCTTTTCCTATTTGGATTTGTTCAACGGAACTGCGGGTAATAGAATTAGTGAAGGGTGGAGGAAAGTGTTTTATTTAGTACTTTAGGCAACACTTTCAGTGAATTTTACTAAGAAACTTAGGAAATTCTCCTGTTTGTGTTTTTATCTATGTGTATGGTTACTTACATTTCTGTAGAAGGCTTTCGTGTTAAGAAAAATGTAGGTAATACTGTTTACATTAAGTTTTAATGTAAAAATGAATTAAATGTTAAGTTTTTAATTGCATGTTTTCTAATTTAATTGAGTGAAAGCGTAAGGGTAAGGGAAGGTATTTTCATTTTTATTAATTAAAAAAAAATCTACGCCATTGGCAGCATTTCGATTGTCATTTTTGTCTTCAAAGAATGACAGTTGATAGTTAAGGGGCTTAATGGGTTTTCCCGTTACACAATGAAAAAAGTTAAAGCGTAGCGCTTTTAAACATATATAATCATCTTACATTATTTCAAAAGCACGAAACAATTCATTTTTAGGGACAATCTTACAAATCAACCTAGCCCCAAACTAATCAAAGCTTGTACTATGGGTACTAGAGGACGATAAACATACTAAGTTTATATAGATAAAGAAATACTTAAATACACAGAAAACATCCATGACTCAGGAACAAATATTCGAGCTCATCACACAAATAAATGCTCTTCCGGGATTCGAACCCAGGACCTCTAGCTTCGTAGGCAGGGTCACTACAAACTAGGCTAAGCCGGTCGTAAAATGTTTTTAAATATTTACTTTTTAGGAACAAAGTATTCCGCATAAAGAGCTTGATTCGACAAAGAGAGCAACTGGGTCTGTATTTAATTCTAAAGACGGCTTGTGGCTGAGTTAATAGCTAGAATTTAATTCTGGTGGGCAACATTCCTCGCCAGATTGCATTCCATCCTGTAGCAGGCTAGCTCGACGGAAACGAAAGTGCATGACGGGGATGCTACAAGTAAATGAGGCGCGTTTTAGGAAACAATTTAATGTTTTTCATATTAAATGTGTAGATGTGACCGTGATTATTAAAAATATTCCTTAAAAGTGCTGTTTTCTGCACTCGTTTTTAACTACCATAGTGTTGATAAGTAAAAATAACTCGTGCTCTTGACTTACAACTATCTGCCGTCTACAACTTCTATATTAATCGAAACTGAAACTTTGTTCAGTTTGTTTACTTTAGTTTGTTATTTTGAGATAAATGCTTTCAAATTATTTTTTTAACAGTATCGTATTAATTTTGTACGCCGTAGTCCGTAGCATCTAAAACTTCATATGTAGCGAAAATCGCCCGTGGCGCTCTGTCGCCGTGTGTCGTCCTTGGCGCTCACTGGCAAGAATCGCTACGCGCTACGCTCGTAGCCAATTCCGTGGTTTTCCCCATATGTAGCGGATAGCGACTACGGCGTAGGCGTAGAATTAGGCGGGTTTCTGGCAATGAAAAGGTTAAACAACTTTGAATTCCAATGATTCTGTAGTAACTTTTAAAATATTATAATCCCATCAAACGACTACTAGTTTTTCAATATGTATTCCTATTCAAATAAACCGAAACGGCAAAAACGATTGTTCAAAGGGACAGCACTCGAAACCCCTCGACTGGAGGGCATGCAAATTGATACCACTTCAGCTTCGCGACAACTCGAGTAGCGGAGTGGGGAATGTCTGCGAGTGTTTTAATTAATTCTAACTATTGTATACTTATAAGTCCTCCATATTGTTTGAAAGTACTTACACGACTTCACCGATACCATCCCTTTCAAGACAAGCTAAATATTGACATTGACATACGTATTTGACGCCTGAGCCGAAGGCAGGAGCGATAAATATGCAATCTGAGGCTTTCTTTATTACCACCCGTGGTGAGTATGACATTTTACGTCTCTCCCTGGCCAGAAAGTGGGATTTTCCGCACACGTAGCGTGCGGTAATTGCTACTTTATGGCCAAGTACGATGTGAAAGTATTTAATTACCGTTCCACTAAAATTCAAACAACATCATTTGCAATGTTATCGCTGTTAATTTGGTACGGTAATTATTCGGCCTACTTAGCTAGTTATTGAAAGCGCAACAGCGAAATTCCATCAACGTTTGTGTCATAATGACTATCGCCAAAATTCGGCAAATTTCGCCTCAAGCGGCTTATTCGAATAGCCTTTGACTTTGCGAGCATGTGAAGTTGTTGTCTTATTAACTAAAATTTATCGCTGGTTCGTGATGATGATGTCCGCAACATTATCTTGCCAAAATTCTGATTAACTTTCAAAGAGCGCCAGTGTGGGTTTACTCGGCTAGTAAAGTGCGTTTAATAAGTCATATTAGTATGGCGGTGTTAGCTAACATTAGGCAACATGTAATTAGCTTCTTTTAATAAGCCTTTTATCTTTATACATATTATTTAATATCACGTTATAATGTTTAAAGTGAGAAAGACTTAAAGGCAGCTAACTCTAAGGCGTAACTCAGTTAAGTCATTTAGTTATTAACTTACAGTTAGGTGCCGTCAATTTATATTCATAGTTTTTATTATCCTACTAATCCTACTAATATTATAAACGTGAAAGTTTGGATGTATGGAACTACAGGACGAATTTATATGAAACTTTCCAGTTATGTACCTTATATATCAGAATAGAACATAGGCCATAATTTATGTCAAATTTCATCCCTTCCCTTAAAACTATCATAAAATTTGTTGGATCGCGATCTAGAAAATGGTATTGATTTTTAAAACAAGAGCTCTCAAGTTTACCAAACCCTACGCATATTTTTACCAAGTCGGCTGAAAGCTGACGCTCATCCGCACGCCTCCGCTCCGCAGCGTCATTCCAGCGATACCTGAGCGGGCCATCCGGACCGTGGCCGTATCTGGCATTCTATTTTGACTGCTCGATCCTACGCTAGGTATTTTCAGTGGACCAATTCCACTGAAACTTACTTTAAACGTGGTTAATGTTGAATATATTTATTTGGTTTGGTTTACAAGTGATCCTAAATAATTTCACATTGTCGAAATTTCTGCCACCACCACATTCTCTAATCTTCTCTATCGTATTCAATAAATATAATCACGCGTTTTTATCCAAATGGACAGCTGAGTAAAAATGTTTTATTTGCATCGCACCTGACTTGACACGGCGGCTTATCTGTGGTGGCCTTTTTTAAATTTACTTCTTTCGAATGGAAATGAAACGAATTTATTAGGTTTTCCATTCGAATACGATTTGATGGTGTCCGTTTAACGGTCACACCGGTGTTTGCTGGTTGTGTTTTAAAATTGTGATAAATCTTTATAGATTATTTTTTATTTATCTTTAAAAATATTTTATTTTGTATATACATTTATTTATTTATTTATTGACAAATACTTTTACATGACATTACAGTAATAACCAATGCGTCACGAAACTAAAACAACAAATAATACTATTTAGGCGACGAAACATAATATATATGCTACTATTTCAGCCCATAAGCACTATATTTATACTGTTTTATCTGTCATGTATATGGGTCCGTTTGACCAATTTCATAAAAGAGACCAATCTCACCACAATTATACACTTTACTGGCCAATTCTAAATTATGAAATTAAATTAAATAGGCATTTACAAGATTATCCTTTTTCATTTTCTAGTCCCATAACGTATAAAAGATTACTTTTGCTTTAGTTACTGTTTTCATTTTAAATGCTACCACTTTTATTACTTCTAAAATATTACAATAGCCAATCTTATCTGCTCTGCCAAAAGGGCAGAGTCCCCAGATAATTCCTTCTTTCTAAGGCAATTAAATTAATATTCTTTGTCCTGACGAATAGATTCTTAATCTCACAATCTTGTTACTTAAAGCTTTAGAAGGGTTAATATTAAATTCTGTAATTGAAGTCTTCTAGACCCTAGACTGCAGATAATAATATATTATATACACTCAAGTTAAAATTAAACGAAATAAAAAAGAATGTATCATCATATGATAATGATAGATAAAGACTAGGCATCGGGAATTCGGATGCTTTTATACATAGGTACGGTTAAGTATAGACTTCGGCCTCAGTACCTACACCGCGTTGTTGTGGACTTAATTTAGGTTTACTAGTAAATTTCCCGGGATTTCCCGGAATGCTAAAAATTAGGATAACATAAACACATACATATTGAAGTATTTAAATAAACTATTTTAGTTCTTCTTATATACAAAATGTTAAGAAAAAACTAAAATAATATTGTTTTTGACGCGTTTTTTTTACATGTGTATGGAGCGTTGGCCGGGCTGGGGCGACCCTGCTCCATATAAAAAAATAATTTCACGTTGAAAAAAAGTCTCTCATAATACATAATACTATTCCGTAGTAAAATATACCAATTACGCTTTAGACGAACCACCACTAGTTTTAGGGTTCCGTACCTCAAAAGGTAAAAACGGAACCCTTATAGGATCACTTAGTTGTCCGTCTGTCTGTCTGTCACGACCTTTTATCTCGGGAAAGCGGGAGCTATCGAGTTGAAATTAAAATTATATACTCAAGTCTACAGTCCCTTGAAGCTGTGAAAAAATCAAACTTCTAAGTTAACGTTAATAAAAGATACAGCCTTAAAATTTATGCCTCAAAAAACGTTTATTTCGATACTCTCAAGGGAATCAAAATGTATAGGGTACTTTCCGTTGACCTAGAACTATGAAATTTGACAAGTAATATCGTTTTATACTACAAGTATAGGAAAAATTCTGAAAACTATACATTTGTTATTTTGTACGGAACACTCGGTGGGCGAGTCTGACTCGCACTTGTCCGGGTTTTTTTTGTTACAATATGTATGTCGTTAAAACTGTTTATTTATTTATTTAGACTTTATTGCACATATAACCAAATAAAAGTACAATTGGCGGACTTAATGCCATCAGGCAATTTGTACCAGTCAACCATTGGCCTAAACATAAACTTTAGAGGTGCAGGATCTTAAATAGTTAATACTGAGACTCGAATGGAAACACAAATCAATTAATAAAATGAATATAAATACTTATATAATGAATACAATATAAACATAATTATACATACTTAAATACATTCAATTAAATAGAATAAAAAATAAATGTGTTATTGCCACAACTTTACGGTACCTACGTCTAAAGAAACATACAAACCAATGAAAAAAAAATTACAATTCAAACTCATATGTATCCTTAATCGCTGAAAATAGTCATAACCTAAAAACCTTTTCGTGATGCTTTATACAATGCCGCAATTCCGGAACTTAAATAATTAAAATATTATTTTTAAGAAGCCTACTTGCTTAGCTTTTTCTGGGAGTAGGTATAAGCATCCGAATTTTAATTGCCTGATAATGACAATTAGGGAGAGATTTTTTTTAGTGATTACTTTTGACACATGTGATTACATAGATGGATAAAAATACATATAGTTTTTCATTATTGTAAAATGGTTGTCGAGGTTCTTTAATACAAAGTTTCTGATTTCCCCTCACCGACCCATTTGGATTTTACATCCTGTTTACATTTTAGATGAATATAACTTTTCTGAACTCTGATTGAGATGTTCCTATTAGAATTTTTTAAATACATTTTTTTCAAAGTAAAAAACGATTTGCTAATACCCTAAAGGACTGAATTCAATACATACCTATATTTCTTCCAAACAGACATGTGTCTTTGATCTCTTATTCTAAAGCAAAACGTTATGAATGACTCGCAAAACTACGGTATACCTATTTAGAATTGAATGATACAAATTGGTAAATGGACTGATTTAATTCAAATACTTAAGTTTAAAAGATCTTTAATATTTTGAATAAAATTGGAAAAAAATAGTTATAAATGTCAACGAAAGAAAATCAATTTTGCTAAATTGACAAAAAACTGAATTCGGACTTTAAATATAGTTCCCCGAATACCGTACCAATCGTAAAACAAGCGTTTTTTAAAATTGGGTCGCACTCGACCGGAATTTCTATTTTATAAATTTTAAAATACGAGCGCGTTCCTAGCAGCAATAAAGTTATTAAGCCAAGTGCAGTCCACAAAAAAGATTTTTCCATAGCATAGAAGTTTCGAGAAGTTAGCCAAAAAACAAGCTAGGTATATCCTGGTGCTTTGTAAATATCGTTTCATTGCAGGGAAGCTAAATTGTATCTCATTGTTGGCGGACATTAACAACAGATTATAAATCTCGCCCGCTGTCGTGTACTCGCTCCTATGGGCTAAATGTACGACATCTGCAAACTCATTTACAACTTTTCGCTACAGAACTAATGGTGTTTTGGTTGAGTTTTTAGTAACGCGTAGTTTGACTGCGAATTTTACACTTTATTCGATATAACAGTCATACACTATTGAAAAGATTGGCAATTTTAATAAAACGATGGGTTCGTTTTCGTCACGGGTTAATTATATCAAAAATAGGTTGGTTTTCCAAGGCGTTAAAACAAAATTTGGTCCTTCATTATATTTTACATTATATTGATTAACTTCCTGGAATGTTAACCGGAATCCTCAACAATAAATCTATCACGCGTTTGCGATAAGAAAACTATAAACGAATAATTAGTGCCAAAGTCAGTAATTATATCTATCCAGGATACTGATAAACTTTTCATAGAAACGGTTGAAAGACAAAAAGCTGCAATAGGGTGAATAAATTAATATGCAAAGTACAACGCGAAAGTGATGGAACAAAATGCATTTAAAAAATGGTAACCATGTAATTGGTTAATATTTTCCCTCTTGTTGTTTGTACATACTTATATATTTAAAGCAATAGAAAAAATATATATTCTTCAACCGATTACAGTAATTTAGGTTTCATGAAAATGTTGTATGCATATAAAGTCAGAAATAAACAAATATTATAAGATTAAGCATATAAATAAATAATAACGACTAATAATATCAGTTTAAGAAAAAAATGGCTTCATTAAATATTATGCTTTAAGCCTCATTTGAATATTTACGAGCCCTTCAGCGTGTCAAATTATAAAACACGTAATAATAGTATAACAGCTTGAATAAGAATACATTTATCATAAAAATATTCATTAAAATCTTTGATAACACGCGCCACTGAATGAAACTTGATGAATTTTCCCCCATAATGGAAAACGTAATAAGAAATCGTAATTTATTTCTTATTGAAATGCGGATAATAGACGCCCAGCCGCCCTAAGAAGTTCCGAATTGTTCCCCGCAGAGAGAGCACACTGAGAATCATGTTATTAACATTATAATCCAATTTGCGGTCTCAACTGAGGTGAAACTCATTATGAAAGTTTCCTGCATTATTGCAACTGACGTTAGATCTACCGAACATCTAATTCAAATTAGTGAAATGCATTTTATGACACACTAATGTCAGTTTAGCAGCTATTAGCCGAGATGAATCTAATAAGATTTGGGTGCAGCAGCCACGTTACCGTCATAATTTAATTCAATAATTTTAGCATTACTATATTGCATTAATTTAGAAATTTATAAACGTTATTCAGAGGTATTGTTATATTTTAAATTAAATAACCCCGTTTTTGTAAAATTCCATTAAGTATATTTTTATTACGAAAACTGGGATTCTGTAAATAAATACGTATGTAGAGTGATATAGTACAGTTAGAAAATAAACACAATTTCATTCACAAACTTTTGAACGAACATCAAATTTCGAAACCTTTCACTTAAATAAGTTCGCTGTTTCGTAAATAATTTTTCTAGGCTTATTTCCTAAGAATTTTGCTTCGACCAAAATTCAGCAGTTTTACAAAATACCTAACCGTGCCCTGAGTTGAAGGTGTTTTTGTAATTTTTCGTTGGTCTAAGTGGATAACAATGTTAATTTTATTGATGCGAAGGCCACCCCGGAGGATAGGCTCGGAGGGCCGCAATCATTAGTATGCTGATCGTAAAAAAAGATAATTTTGTTGTTGGAGCATACAATTTATGCGATTTTTTGGGGATCTTAGGTGTTATTATTGTCTTTAATATTTACCTACATACTTATGTTTTTTATTTTGTTAAATCAGATTTGTAAATTTTAATGCACTTACGTAGGTCTGTAGAAATACGTAGATTACGATTATTTTTCGTATTTGTAACACTAGAGTAACATCAGATTTTTAATGGATACGATTTACGTTTACGGCAGTTTGATGGGTTTGTAATTACACCTCGCAAGCAATTAATCTTTATTGGTAAATATTTTTAACCCTTTTCTAGACAAGGTATCTTGTAAGATACAATTAACTTTAAAAAAATATTTCACTAAGGTTTTTGTAGTAAACCTGAACATTTCCATAATTTTATTTTCTGTACATATTTCTGAACGTATAAACTGCAATTTTCAATATGTTGGCAACACTAATGTGACGTCAACTCAGTGGGATTAACCGGGTTCGACATGCTCTCGCGCAAGAAGGTAAGAAAACCAGGTTTTACTCTGTTTGGATATATTTTTGGAACAAAATGTGACTGTTTTCATACGCCTAATAATATTTTTGTTTTGGAAGAATGAAGAATGTAACAAATAATTAATATTTCATGTGCCTAACTGACCTTCAAAAGTTATGTATCTCAAAATGCACAGTGCTGGGTTCATGGATTTTTTTCATTTTTGCTTTGCGTATCCTGTAGTATACATTGCCAGCTTCATGTCAATTTTCATTCTCCTTGCTACGTATCTTAAAGTATACATTGCCCGGTTCATAGCGTGTGGTTTATTCGTTTTGTGTACCTATCTTATAACACATTATTGCCAAGACGGGTCTTTATAAAAGTTTGGTTTAATTTATTTATGCATTGGGTCGCCGCTTTGCATGTTATGTGTATTTTTTTTTAAATTTCGGAAGGTGCACGGCCATCTTTTTGCTGAGACTTTGCTGGCTTATGGTACTGGCTTTGGTCCCAAAGCGAGGGAGGAGAGGGAGGGAGGAATAAAGTCAGATATTGAGGAATCATCTGATTCAGAATCAGAAACTCCACCAGTTCTCCCTCAAGGCTCGAGCTCGATGTAGACAACAATGATAGTGATGACAGTTCTCCAGCCCCTTCATTACCCGCTTCCTTCGAAAACTTGCACATTATCAGACGATAATACACCTAGTTTTCAAAAAAATGCTGCACCAATGCTGTCTGTATCTTCTACAACTGCCTCAATTCAGTCTCTGCTTTCACCAATTGCACCTATGCCATCGCCGTTTACACCAATGGCATCAACAGCATCGCCAAGTGCACCAATGCAATTGCTGCTAAAACATCCGAATCACCGGTTGATTTCGTTTACATCTCTAAATTGTCGGATCTGGATATGTCTAAGATTTTCTTTAATGGAACTCATATACATTTCACTCCTACTGTTAAAAACCTAGGTATTACCTTGGATCAGACTCTCTTGGGCACGGGCACCTCATTATAATGTGAAGTCAGTAAGAAACAGCTTCTCTCCATTCTCTGAACTTTATCTCTCTTTATACCAAGACGTTGCTTGCTCGTTCTCTTCTACTCCCACTTCTTGACTATGGTGACATTGCGTACCTTGATTTTAAGGAAGAACTGCTTGGCGAGCTAGAGCGCTTGCAAAATGTCTGATAATATTTTCGGCCTTCGGAAATACGGTCATGTATCCCATTTCCGCAGAGAACTGAACATTCTGCTTCATGGCTGACTGTAGTGGCCATCGTTTGCTGTCTAGCGCGAACTTGGCCCTGTCTATCCCACCGTGATCCCATCTCACAAATTTCATGCATACCTACGATAAAGCTTTCGTGGTGTGCTCTGTGAATTTATGGTATGAGTGGCCGCCTTTAGGCAGTCGCAGTCAGTTGCGTCACTCAAGGGGAAGTCAAAGAAACTGTGGCTTTCTGTTTTTGGCAAGTTTCATATCTCTATTACTTATTATCTTTAACACATTTTCAATTTAGACCTTTGCTGTTCTTGCGATTTGTGTCTTTATCTTGTGCTTTTATGTGTATGTTTGTTTTTATATATTTTGTGTTTTTTTACCTTGTCGTTCAGCTTGCTGAATTTGTCTGCCTCTGTTTATTTTTCCTTTCATATAATATACTCAAAGGTTAACTGGAAGAGATCTCTTAAAGGAATAAAGTCGCCTTTGTACTTGCCCTTTCCTCGTGTAAATTTAACTTTTATTAACGTGTGTACAGTAAGAGCTTTACTACTATTACAACAAACCACCATATACTGCTCAGCTCTAAAATGTAATTTGAATTTGTGCTTATCACCTAATCGTAATTGTTTTGTAATGTTCTACTCAAAATAGGTTTATAACATATTAAAAATGATAATTATTATATACAAATACTGGAGTAGTGTTAATTTTTTATCTGAGTTTCATTAACACATTCTTGGCAATGTATCTTCTGAGATACATTGCAATCACAACAAAAAATGTGGGTATTCCTGGCAATGTATCCTGTGAGATACATATGCTATTTCCAAAAATAGGATAGCAAATTTTTTTTAAATTTTTTTTTCTAGTTATAGTATTGATTATCTTTCAAAAAAAATATCGAAATACACAATTTTTCTATTTTTATTTTTTGCCAAGAAAAGGGTTAACTTTATATGTGAACATCAGTCATCATATCAGTCAGGGGTTTTTCAAAAATGTTATCGTTTTTTTTTCATTTACGTACATCTTTTTTTTTGCTTTTTACACATACAATCAAAATTAATGTCCTTGGAAGACCGTAAAGTGACATACAACTCACACGAAAGAAAAATATCATACATTTTTCACACCATTCATTCGGAAAAGTAAGTTTTGCTCCACGACGAGAGGGATCAAAATGGAACTTTTCTGTTTAAGCTACTTTTTAAAATTATTCATTGGCATGTAGCATTTACGCAATGTGCCAATTGAACACAGATCTCAATAAAATAATCGATTTTAATTTCATCGTAATCGATTAAAAACGAACATACCTATATCAAGTTTAAACTTTAACAACGTTGTATGAAAATTTATGAATTTTTTCGTAATATTTAAAAAAATCGTCACAATAAATTATACGTTTTACTGAAATCAAAACTGTCAATGACTGTTATACTGCGTATATTTTCCTCATAGTCGGTGTGAAAAATTGTATGTGTCACTCAGGAGCAAAATTATTTTCGTCATGGGCACTTGAATCCTTCGTTACGGTCAGGATACTAACTTAGAGCCCCTCGCTACGCTCAGGTTTCTATCGTAGAATCCTTCGCTTCAATCTGGATTCAATGTACCGCCCTCGCCGCAAATACATCATTTTGCTCCCTTGAGACACAAATAACTATTGTAACGGCAGGAACTCCTCTGTATAAATCAAAAACTTTTTAAAATTCATTTGCACTGCATTGAATACAGCGTGGAACATTTCTTTAACCAACCCCTGCACATCATTAGGGGAGTGCTACTCGTAAAGCAGTCGTAATGGGTTTTATCTGGGACTATAAAATTTATTTACACATCTACTAGTAGGTATATTATAGGGACGCAATGTGCATTGCAAACTTAGAAATGGGCACTTATTGGATGATAAAATGAAGATCGTCAATGATTGAATGTGGAATTACTGGCAATGGGGAAAGTATTTAGCGCCGACTACATCGTGTTTTCTGTTTTGCCTCAACCTGATAATAGTTTTTTTATTCGTACACCTATTGCAAAAGTAATATATGAAGTATGTTCTTGGCTTATGACTAAAATACTGGACCAAATACCTAGACCTATGGTTGCAATAAATGACTATGACTCTATGACATTTTTAAACGTTTTACTGTTAACTAATTTTTGCAATCCATATTTAAGTCGCTTGTCGTAATCCGATTGAGCTGAAATTTTGGGTTTTAGTATAGTTTGGAAGAAAATTTAATATTATGGTACCATCGAGCTAATCTGATGATGGAGACAGAAGGCGGCCATATGGGAATTCAGTACCTACCTACTTAACCGACCTAACCCCGTTGAGTTTGGGCTCGTTAGAATCGTCTAAAGAAGTAGTTGTAGGTTGATGATGGTATACAGAAAAGTACAGTCGTCAATAAAAGCTTGTACCAAAAATGAAATTTTTGACAGAAACTTATTTTAATTAAATATTTACTGTAATTATCGTGTTTTTAATCATCATGGAAGGAGTGAAAAGAAGATGTATTACGCGGTAGCAAAATTATTTATATCTCGGGCGACGTTGAATCCTTCACTACGCTCAGGATTCCACGTTAGAATCCCTCGCTACGCTTGGGATTCTATTCTGGAATCCTTCCCTGCGTTCTGGATTCAATCAGTCACCCTCGCTTCAATATATCATTTTGCTCCCTAGTAATACAATCTACTATACTTGTCGTCCAACGTCCATGCCAACTTGAACTGACCGGACTCCATAAACAACACCAGTTCAAGAGTGTGACGCGTATTACAGCCACTTTCAATCTTAATTCGTAGAACTCGCAAGCCAGTACTTTCACAATCTTTTTTTTTAATTTCGAATGTTTGAGTCTACAAATCAATCATATACTTATACATACTTAATTACTGAACCTGCTCACAAAATTCTCTTCAAGAGAATCAGTTGGGAAATCCGACCTGTAGAGGAGAACAGCTGGACAGCCAATCAAACGAAAGAATTTTCACCCGAGCTGAAACAGAAAACTTCGTTCGCTCGTTCAATAAAGGTAAAACTAGGTGTCAACTATTCGGCATTATGGTATCAGTCATTGAGACGTTTCCCTTAGTATCGGCGTTTGAACTCGAACACGCCTCTTTCAATTTTACTACAACCAGACTGATGCAAATGAAATATGCAAAACCAATATGTTAATCAGCCCTGACGCCAACAAGGAGATAAAGTTTACTTGCGATTAGTGGAGCGTTCTGCCAACTTCCCGACTCCTAGTAATTATTCTACAATGACAAATTGCCGTTTTCAAACATCGAATTTAATTAAGAACAGAAGGAACATGGTAGGTTCCCAATTCCCACATACAATTCCACAGAATACGTATAATCTGTTGATCTGCGGTTACATTATAGGTACCTATGTACCATATTGCCTCCTCTGGAACAGTGCACAGTGGAAGGGGCTACAGAAGGTTTCTCTTCACACGTCTTGTTGATTTTTTATGAAAAAAAAAATAGCAACAATGCCGACTTAATCATAAGATGTATGGCTTATAAAATAAATGAGATTAAAAAAAAAAAAATAGCAACAATATTATGTTTGCAAAATATGCGCAGGCACCATAAACATAATTACTATCTGATTAAGGCCCTCGCAGATAAATCCATCCTGAAATCTGTTATTTCAAAACTTGCAGGAAAGTTATATTAGTTATGGACATCTCAGATGTCAGGTTTATCTTTATACAAGCTTCCGCCCGCGACTCCTTCCGCGAATCCTTGTCTACTGTAGCTTCTGGGTCTACTGGCTGCAGGCTGCATTCCCGGCGACCGTCCCTTCGGTCCTATAACGAGCAGTGTCGTGAAATAAATCTCGCACCCCAGCTGTACAGGGCCGTTTCAGCCTCCTTTCAGGATGAGGATAAAAGGTCTTTATTTTTCCCGTTAATCCCCTTTATGTTCGATGTGTTTTGATTGGTTTGAGTTTACTGAGCGTTAAATATTGAAAGCTATTCCTCAATAGCTTTCAATATTTGAAATCTCTTGATTGTTTTTTTTTTCAACGCTTTTTTTTACATTTTACGATCAAACTCAAACTCAAACTCAAACTCAAAATGATCTTTATTCAAGTAGGCCTAGTAACAAACACTTTCAAATCGTCAGTTAATTTTTTAGAGTAATTTTTAAACATAAAGAATAAAAAATATATATGATAAAAAATTGTATAAAAAATACTAGTAGAACATTTCTAGAAAAACAATCTAATGTCAAAAAACAAAATATTACGAAAATAATAGATTAAAAATTCAGTCAAAATTAGTTCCATGGAGTTTTATCATTCATGTAGTCTTGTGTGCTATAATAAGCTTTCGAGATAAGTTTACGCTTCACATAGTTCTTGAATTTATTAATAGATAACTCAGTTAAGTTTCCTGGAAGTTTGTTATAAAACCTTACACAATTACCCATGAATGATTTTTTAATTTTTTGGAGCCGAGTGATGGGCACCGCGAGCTTATGCTTATTTCTAGTATTAATATTATGTATGTCACAGTTTTTCCTGATCATGTTTTAATTCGGAAAATAGTGTTTGATTTGTCGGTAAATATTTTTAAATGTTATAAATATCTAGATCTACAATAAAACCAAGCATAGGTTTTATTGTAGATCTAGATATATATACAATCGTTTTGTTAGACTAAAAGTACCTACTCACCCGCTTTTATCTATTAAGAATAAATGCTCTATCTATTTAAAAGAATGAAACAGTATAGAAACGAGTATTTTATTCAATAAAACGTCAAAAAGAGTCAAACAAACCGAACACGGAAACGCGAATTGGGCAGACAAATAAATTAAATGCTTTCCGTCTATTGGCACATCGAATCGGCTTTTCAAAAAAGAATGGAATTGCCCGCTGTATACAGAAGGTTCCAAAATTTATGCTACAGTTTCACTCCCTTACCGAGTCCATTAAAACTGTCCATCTATCCGTTTGCAGATTTAAACCAAACGGTCGACGGTCACGAATCTAAAAAACATTTATCACTCTCGATTTCCCGCCCTCGACCGCGAGCGTGCCACGGGTATATTTTTCACAGGCCAAGAACGAGGAAACTTTATGGATCTTTTGGCAATTCTAATCACGTGGCGAGTAATAAATGTGCATGGACAAAGTCAAATAGGCCCCGCCTCAGAATAGACCCGTTGGGAATCCGCACGTGACGATGATTTTATAGTCAGAAAAATTAAGTTACATCCAATTTGTCATTACACTCTTGTTATAAGTTCTTATAGAAATTATATGTATAAGATGTCGCTTACATATTTAACCCCGTTGGTACCTAAGTATAAATAGAAAAGCAGCAAGTAAATAAAAGCCAGATGAGAACTTGTTTTTATTGGAAATACATAGTTTTAACTCTATTAATCCTACTTATTCAATACAAAAAAGTTCATAACAAAACATAATTTGGTCTACGAATTCAAATTTTGAAAACAAACCAAGTCAACGGCAGTGTAAACAGCATTCACCATCGCACTGCCAATTACAACGGGCTAACAAATGGTACATTTAAACGAAGGCTAATTGCGAAATAAATGCCCTACACGTTTACTCCATTACCAGCGAGTAACCCGTGCAATTTTACTTTTGAACCCAGGCAGCAGCAATTTGAGTACTTTGACATTCATTTATCTCCATTATAGGTCTGCGAAAGGTAGCCCGTGCTCGGGACGCAGGAATGGGTCCCGTGACGATTGCCCCCTCACTATTCGACGAAATGAAGATTCAAAAAGTGATTACACAGTGTTACTCATCACTTTTTTTTTATATTTCAATAACTTCAGCATTATGTAAGTATCCCCGGTTTTCACCTTAGTAGTCTGAAACATGACAGCGTAAATCATACCTACGCAGTTTCCCTCGACAAAAAACTTAGATCGAATAAAATAAGACGACTGCATATCTTTAAATACCGCTTACTAGACCCATTACTTAAATAAAGCTTCAACTGAAAGTCAATTTACTCCAAAACTAGCACTTAAACCCTGTTTAAAACTTAGATACCACAGTGATTATCTAGTCTGAAATGTCCACTTAACAATTTACAAAATTACAGTGAACCCACAACTTTGGATTGACTTTCCTCCGACTAGATTGTGACCGATTGTGTATATTTTCTGCGTATGATATTGGTGTAGCAAATGACCGACGTCAATGTATCAAAGTTTAAAATTACAGGGCGTAGGGTGCTCTTTGTATCGCTTTTGTTCCCTCGTGTGGGTTAACTGATCTATAACTTATCTGTGCCCTCGGGCTTTTTACATACCCTTGTTAATGTCAAATCGAACACCATGCAGGATATAGATAAATAAAACGTTTATCAATTTTATTGAGAGTCCAGCCCCTCGGTTTTATGGTTGTTATCGGCTTTTGACCCGTAATTTTTCCGATTGTCTGATCTATATGTATTATTATATAAGGAGCGCATATCTCATTAGTGATTCGGGTGGTTTTCGACTTGTCTAAGATCTTTGTCCAATGTGCATTCGGTTTCAGTAGCTTTGCTTGCTATAAATTCCAAATATTGTTTACAGTTTGAAAAACATTGATATATAAATATTGCCTGAAAAGTATACTTGTATAAAAAGAAAAGGCTTGTAAATTACAAACGAGATTCTCAAACAATCAATTGTAACTGGTACATAGTCCGTTCGTACCCTTTATTTAGTTTACGCCACGATTATATAATTCGCATTACTTATCTCAAATGGTATCAGCTATTTAATCAACTTTACTTCTGCATAATCGTGCTACTTGTCAAACAGACAGCATCCCATCTGTATCGGATGCCAACATTAATGGACAGCAGCCGATATCGACCGTACAAATTACTTTATCGTAACCAACTTGTTGCCTGGCAGAACTGAAATTCATTACCGGAAACGCATTACCGTATTTCATTTTACCCGAAATACTGTAATTTAACTAACTTAATTGCTATTTATTTTCATGTTTAAATACCGAGATGGCGAAATGCGGTAGGTATCGGTGCTCAAATCAGTGATAATAATAATGATTAACGATTAAATCTTGAGTGCTGTGTGTGGTCCAGCCTACTTGATTTTAGGGTTTTAATGAGCTAGGCGTAGCGTAGGCTGTACCGGCACGAAAGCTTTAGTTTCTACACGAATATATTGCATAATTAAGTTCACACTTCGGTTTCAACCTGCATTTTTAGTAACAAATTTTTGATTTTACTACACGTGATCGGCTTGTCCAAATGGCATGTTTAAAAAATAAAAAAGGGGGCAAATTACGCAATTGTTTAATTGATTACCTTGTATTTATTTTAATTTTAATATTTCCTCACATCGTTTGAGAAAAGCACTATACAACCCTCGGCTGGAACAGAGATTGCTGGACTCGTCGTATCTACCCCAAACTCGTCCAGCAATCCTTTACTTCACGGCCTCTGCAGTAATGTACTATTTTCACCTTACAGAAGTTTTGAGCCTGAAAAACCGCCACTTGTAGATATATACGTGGTATTGTCTCGTGGTATGATGGTGATTAAGGATGCGTTGTTTTGAGACTAAGCATTTGTCTCTAGCTGTCAACACAACTAATACAAACGAATTAAAAAGCGCGTTGACTATTCTTTGTTCGTTTGAATAAAGAATTTGCAACGCGCTTTTTAATTCGTTTGAATAAAGAATCGGCAACGCGCTTTTTACTTCTCTAGAGACGCAAGCATGCATAAACTACAGTGTCTTGTCTGCTTACCATCCATCAGGTCATATTAAAAAAAAAACTATTTAACATTTTCCAATTTTGTGGCAGGTATTATGCAATTTGTGTAGGGACCTGGAGACCGATTTTTGACTTGACTTTGAGCACTCGAAAATTAAATAAAAGTAAATACGATTGCAGTGTCAAAATTGGGTTCTCTATTGGATCGCATAAAATCATTTGGAATAATATAATAACGCATAATTCTTTTAAGCCGAATTAGCGTTAAGCCTAACCATATTATGGCATAAATTTTTAGGCATAAAATTAAAAAGCATAAACGTAAATAGCATAATCATCACAAAGACTAACATCAGATAGCATAAATACAAAAAGACATAATAATTACTTGGCATCATTACAAAACGCATAAAAATTGTGTCCTAAAAAATAAAATCATGCATTAGGTACACAAAGTGCAACGTTCGACTTATAACCAGAGTAAATGATGCACAAAATCATGGAATCACATCCAAACAGATAAATAACCACAATCACGAGCCTGATGCACTACGAGAAAAGGTTAGTTTTGTGATCATATGAATTTAGTAACAAAGGCGAGGTCGACGGAGGTCCGCTTCACGGACCTCCTATTCTGCGTTGTTTAGGCGCTTCGCGCCTGGATATCATGCTAACATAACCTAATCTAATCTAACGTAACCAAACCATGGCGTAACAGATTTGCACATTTTGTGGGAAAACATCATCCACATTTTTATTATTTAGGAAGAAAGATTTCCCAAGAAATACACCACCAAATTACTCAAATTGAACAAAGAGAACTTGGGATAGAAGCACCACCAAAAAAGAAAAAATACATCAATAAACAGAACCATTTGAACCATATTATCAAAAATAAACATGAATATCCAACAAAAATTGCATTTCTACAAACCATAGCAGGTAATCTAAAACTCAAATAAACAAGCACAATTACAAAGAAAAAAAAAAACAGAATAGTACATTGCTTACAAAATAATGCATGAATGAAAGTAAATAAGCGTACACTATATTAAATGATTAAAAATAAATAATAAATGCATGCTAAGAACGAAACTTTGTTTTATTCATTTAGAAAACAGAAATTATATGCTTCAAAACAGATATGATAAATAATTATTAGCCCATACAATAGTGTGCATAATGAGTATTAGTCGAATACAAATTAGTCCAAGTAAAATTATTCTAAAACCATAGTATGCCAAACAAAGTGGTAGGTCAAAGTATTATTATGCGACAGTATTGTTATGCCAATAGAAATTATGCCAAATCAATTATGCGAAACTATATTAGTCTAAAAAAAAATATGCCAATGAAGGGGATCCCTCAAAATTGCAGGCACTTACTTTCTACCCATAGAATTGAATTAGAGTATTATTAGTTACACAATTTTTCAATTTTAAATTAGCCTTATTTTAAAATAGCATTTCATCATTTTTGACAGTTTTTGAGTGAGAGAATCGAGCGCTCGGAAGTCAAAAATCGGTCCTCTGGACGTATTACGCTATTCCAAGAGAGTTCATATTCCCGGTTCTTGAGAACGTTGTAAAGAGAGCGTTACAACAGGGAATTTTCATATGAAAATTATTCCCAGTGGTTATTGCAAATCTTGTTATGCGCTAGGCCCATTTCTTCTACTACTATAGTCAATAGCAATGAAGATGGGTACACTTTATTATCCAATTTTCGTACCAGATGACTCTATTTTGTATGAACGTGGCAAGTTTGTTTCTAATTAAGTAAGCGCCTTAAAGACTATACCTACTTTCCGCCTTTCTCCCGAATCACGAAACCCTAAAGTTGCCCAGGGAGGTCCCATAGCATGTTGCTCTGTAGGCCAAGCAAGGTAATATTTATATATATATTTGTATATACATTACCGGTCAGTTTTGTTTCTTTGAATAGTTTTCGTTCTCATTACTTTATCAACCTTGTGTAGTAAATGTATAATGTTTCATGATATTAAATAAGGAAACATCGCAATCTAACGAATGAATGATACTTTAATAAATTAAGTTCAAAAGTATAGATAGAACTTGTCGATTGGATTTCTTTTCTTCTTTATGAAATAAAGCTGGTCTACTCGCAACAGCTCGGCAACGCATGTTTCTGAGGACTTTGAAGAGAAGCATGAAACAAGTGAATTTTCACAATTACCTTGGTCCGAAATCGAAGCGGATGATAAGTAGGTATACTTACCTATGCCTACCTCTTGCACAAGTAAGAAAGTTATACTGTTCCAGTTGGAACGTATAGTCTGGCCAGCCATTCGTGTCACAAGATAACAACGGCAAATTCTGAAGACTGGGGATTGCAAAAGTTAGTTTGTTTCGTACGAGTATTACTGCCAAGTCGATTGGCTGGTCAGATCTGAGAAAAGGTGCAAAAAAACAAAGTTATTTTTTTATTTTTTATTTTCCGTTTGTTTATAATATTTAAATAAGTTTCATAACAAAAGTTTTATGTATTCAGTATGTATGTATAAATAGCCTTATTCTATATTTATGACTGTAGGTATTATCGATTGAATAGGTATTTTGTTTCTCGGTTATGGAGTTTATAATATTTGTAAAATTCATAGAATAACTTGTATCATTATGAAAATGCAAAGATATTTCAACTAGATCATTTGACATATTCACTAAGTACAAAAATATTAATTCAAGACCTATTAAGAGAAAATAAATGCACTAAATAAGTCTTATGAAATCAATTTACAAAAATAGCCAATAAAATGTATATTTACTTTGTACCCCTTTTGCATCAGAGCAGCTGGTTAGTTGATTACTGTTTGGTGTATATGTACCTATATACTTCTTTAGGCTATTTACGTATGTGTTAAGCACATGGATGACTTGAACGATGTCGCTCTATATTACAACTAAATACGCTATAACAATGTCGCAAGATAAATTAACAAATTTATTCCTATTCTGATATTATTTGAAATTATTATTACTCTATATTGCTCGTCTTTGTACAAAGTTTCAAGTACCTATTGGTGTTCTATTCAGAAAATATAACTATTATTAATATACAATACAATGACATATGAGTAAATATTTATTTAGCATTGATCATCTCAAACAATTTTCAATGCACTTAACAATGAATCGAGTACTCATTCCTGAGGAACTATCCATACAAAACAAAACAAATGCATAGAGTTTACTCTATAGGCGAGGGGTATAGTTAAATGGGATTTAGGAATAACATGACTAAATGAGTTTTTAAGTACAAAAACGAGGGTAATGTCTTTATCTGCACTGCTAAGTTAACTATTTACACGTCTATTTACAAAGCTATCACATCTTACAATTTTAGTCGTATCACTATTTACAATATTGCAAATTCATTGTCTCTCGTCTGCGTGACGATAATACACGATGTCACTAATGACCTTTCGACGTAGCAAAGAAAATATTTTGGTGATAATATTGTCCTTTGCACGAAACTTTTGTTAGACGTACACTATATGTGGCTTCTCTGGGGTCCTGTGGTGGGGAATTGTCTCGTAAGCAAACTGCTGGTAAATATGCTCCTCATTGTCCTCTTGGAAATATGGATTTTTATCCACACTATGCCACGGTGGATTCAATGAATGGAAGTTATTAGTAACAGAGGAACCGATCATCAGATACCGATCAGCGTCCCTCTTATTTTCTTGTTCCCTACTCCTTGTTGAATAGCCCAGTCCGTTACTCAACTTCGACACATCACCGTTCAACATAACACTCGTCATAACTTGCTTCGACTTATCCCCTTTGCATTTTTTCAAAGGTCCCAAAAAGTATAAAACACCACCCGCGACGCTTATAATGATACTCACAATCAGTACCACAATTGCCACTATCACCCATCCGCTTGAGCACCCAAATTCAGATTCAGGAATTTGTACAAATAAAACACCCTTCAATGGTTCAGGTCCTGCGCATTTGATGTTCTCGTAATCAAGCGTAAGCGCAGCACTTGTGTTGCCCGACCTCTTGCTGGTTACTTCGCACTCCGTCCCCAGTTTCCACAACCACAACAATGAGCAATTACAAATAAACGGATTCCCTGATATTTCTAGTTCTTGAAGCCTGTCAATTGGAAAATGTGACGCTTCTAGCGTTTCTAGGGCATTGTCCCTCATGTAGACATGCGTGAGTTTTGGATTGCCGTGAAACAATCTCGGTGGGACTTCGCTCATCTTCAAGTTTTCATTCATCCAAATTTTCTGCAGATTTATATTGTCAACAAATGCTCTCGAATCAATCGTTTTCAGTTCATAAAGCCTGCTCAAATGTAAGTGTTTCAGATGGAAAAGGCTTTGGAAAGATAAGGGCGGAACGCTTTGGAAAAAGTTTCCAGTAAGGTACAAGTGCGACAAGTTTACTAGTTTGGAAAGAGCGGATGTGGGGATCGTCGTCATGTTGTTGTCGCTCAGGTCCAAGTGACGAAGTGCAGGTAAGTTGTGGAATCCCAATGAATCCACGATGCCAATTATATTACTGTTTAAATCTAAGTGACTCAATTCTTTCAAATAAGGCATACCGTGCTTCGACACTTGTTGAATAAGGTTCTCCGACAAATCTAAATATTGTAACTTAACCACGTAGAACAAATTGATCGATGGTATGTCTAATATGGAATTATTTTTGAGTGATAAGATCTTCAACGACGACAGGGGTTCAAAAGTATCCGGCTCGAAGCTCTCTAGTCCGTTGTTTGACAAATCGAGTCTCTCCAACATAGATAAATCTTTAAAGGTTTGTGCGTGTACATTACGTATTTCATTGTCTGACAAGTTCAAGTCGATCAGCATCTTCAAGCCGACGAAAGTGTCCCTCTCTAGTCGCTTCAGTCTATTATTGCTCACATTCAGTTGTGTCATCTCCATATTGCTTTCAAAATTCTTACTACCTAAGTCCTGTAATCTGTTGTAAGATATATCTAGGATGGTTATTTGTGTGTAAAAGTTGAAGGTGTATAGGAGATTGTCGATGGAGTTGTGCGTGAGGTTGATGTGGGTGGCCTCGGGGTTGAGCTGTATGGGGACGATCTCGAGGCTGGCGTTGGCGCAGGAGGCGGTGCGCAGCGCATCGTCGCAGGCGCAGCGCGCCGGGCACAGCGTGCGCGCTGCCGCGCCCCACGCCCATGCCACTACCACCACCCACCAACGCCACTTCGCTAGGCCGCGCAGGCCCATAACATCGCATGCGTACACCACCGGGAACCTGTAAAGATAGAAAGAAAAGTTGATTATTAAGATCAATCATATTAAATTTGCAATGCGTTTGCCATTTCATTAAATTTATATCAATATTTTTTAGTGAGCCTGCGACCCATTCCATCAGCGTAGATGAAAATCTACCAACATAATTTTTTCTAAATTATTGTTATCGCGCAAACGCGTCGCTCCCCGTGGGTAAATCGCCCCCCAATGCCACAGAGCAGAGTAAGAATATACAGCTTTATCGCTATCGCTTGACAAAATCTTAATATAATTTCTGCCAAAAACTGCAGATAACGAAATGTTTGTACGCAAGTTGCGTTAGGGGAGTGAAATTGTTTGATCCAAATTAGGCAGATAAGAGTCATGCTACGACAGCAAAAAGTTTTTTCCTTGTCTTTTGTTGTGCCGTGAAATGGAACGACATAAGTAGTACGGCTGGCGGGCAGCTTGTACGGAGTCTTGAGGACGGACATTATTCATGCCCATGATTTGTTATTCAATATACCGCCATGACACGTGGCGCGGACAATATGTTTGGAACGCTTGTCATTTTCCCTGTAGACTAGCGCATGTGTGGTTTAATGCGTTTACTGCTTTATGGGGTTTTCAGTATGTTAAGAGCAAATATTTGTGTGATGAGCATGAATATTTGCTTCTGGGTCTTGGATGTTTTCTAAGTATTTAAGTGTTGATATCTATTAAATATATCGTCGTCTAGTACACATAACACATGCCTTAATGAGCTTACTATGGGACTAGTTTAATTTGTGTAAGATTGTCCCCTAATATTTATTATTTATTAATTTATTTGTAGTCTAGGTAAATACTCGGCATCTAAACATTGTAGGTATTCGTAAAATTAAGGAAGCATTTTGTCATGGCGTTGCATTATCTACTGTGACGCGTTTCGGCTAAGACGAATGTTCGCCGTAAACAGAAACTAGCAGCGAGCAACCGCGCCGCTAATCCTCCCGCCCGAGCGATCCTCTACAATACCTTCCAAAATGTTCGACGATTTAACAAAGGAGCGTTTGGTACTTTAAATTAAATGTTCGGCTTTACAATTCGACGGAATGTATAATGAATAGCAGCGTAACATCTGTTAACGAAGGCGAACGATCTCGAAAGTTTTCACGCGCGGGAATAACTAATTGCGAAGGTTGGAATTCAATTTATGGGTTCTGGTGCGCCTCCCGAGAGATCAGGCTATACTAAAGTATTAATAATGCAAAACAGTGTCACGGAAAGTTTTTGATTCCAAATGCAAATTAAATTAGGAAACAAACTTGGGAGTGCTGAGCTTGATCCAACACTTTGTCAGTCGTGGCTAGCTATACTGCGGTAAACGTTTAACAATCATTAACAATGTTCTAGGTTAATGTTATTGCTGTTTTAATTACTTATGTCAGGGTAAGTATAAAACGTTTTCATGTATCCCGAGAAGACAGCATCAAGTCTCCCTCGGTAACTAGATATGCCGACGAACGGATTAACCCAGCTCGCCCGAATTACAGAAACCATACACAGACACACACCCGATACACATTAGAGCTCCCCGTATAAGAACGGATTAATTCTGTAACATTACGAATGTATTCTAACGCATGTGAACCGAAAATATTGCGAATTTAATCATAATATCGTTAGGACGAGCAAGCCACTTTTTGTGTAGCTGTAGGCCTTTACATAATCTTCATAGATTACTTTGAAGGGTGTATAAATGTATAAAATATGTAATATTATAAAAAAGCGACTGAAGAGACACTAAGATAATGTTGAAAAGGTATTATATATATACAATACTATATGTTTGTATTATTTATTGGATATTTCAATACTTGTCATTTTATTTTTATTGTTACGAACAACTCCAGCTTTAACACTCTTACGATCAGTTCAGAGCGGTAATTGTGTAAGTTTTCCAACGATCATTAGGACAACTCAACTGCCATTTTCCCATGCATTAACCATTCCTAACCTCCAATAGTCAAGTTTGTTAAGTTATTCCAGATTAGTTCATAAAATGATCGTATTGTATCGGTTATGATAACTCGGCTGGCAGCTGTCATCATTTAGCATTAGTACAAAGTGAGCCATGGGTAAGTGCGATCAAAAGGGAGGGCACGCCCTCACTTCCGAGCCGAAACAGCTCCGGACGGCACTCTTTTGTCTTTTAATTTCCTGTCCGTCGAAGTGCGGCGTTGCCATCGTGAATTTTGCTTTCGTGAGCTTCGTTAACTTGTATCGGCCTTTGTTGTTGCCTATTGAACTTTTCCATTACGACGTCATCGATTGAAACCGCTAAATTCGTTGGAAAATTTGTGTCGCCCAAATCAACTCTCGATCAGCCCTAGCGGAATTAACTGGGGCTCTCTTCGTTTTCCTTTTACAAATATGTGTTTAGAAGTTTTCGCTTTGTTTGTGCTGATGCTCTTAAAATGGAAATTAAATATTCCCTTATTGAAAAGTTCTGTTGGCCCCGTTATAGAATTTCAATACGGGATTTCAATAAAGTGTAGCGGACTTGTGTTACGAGAATTTGTTAGCGACTAAATTTTTTTGAATAATAGAACGCAAATTTTATGCATAACTTTATATTCAATTTGCCTGTGTTATTTCCTGACCTAATTAGAGATTTGTCTATCTGGATTTCTTCAGTAATGCCTTTATAATATTTACCTTGACTCAAATAGACCAACAACAACAAACACTCTTTATTGCACACCTCACACAAACAAAGCAGTTACAGAGAGAAACAATACAATAACATGTAGGTAAGTAAGGTATGTGTGTAAGTTTGATTATATTGATTGTTCCTTTTTAAAGATTATATATATATATATATAACAGTATGGGATCAGCTTCAGCGGGGCAGTTTATTATAACCACTGACCATAATGTGGCTTCGAGCGTTCAAGGACTTGGTTTTCGACATTATTTACATCGTGTTTGTCGTGCTCGATTAGGTATGTTAGGATTTGATATAGCTTATGCAGTAGCTAGCTTTCTAGAAAATACATAATGTATGTTAGTGAGACGATTTCCGGGAAACATAGACCGTGTTGATGTAACGGATTTGGCGATCATCCTAATTATGTCATAACATCGTAACATAGTTTAGAGCACTGCAGAGGGTTGCTCGTAATTTGTTTCAAATTCAATATCCAAGGGTGGGTTACAATCGTATTTATAACACTGAATGTCATCGCATCGGTACCGTTTAAATGGCGGAAACTATAGAATTCGGCCTGATTGCGGGAGGGCGACCGCTCCCCATGCCGGACGGTTTCACTAAAGTTATCGTGGTGTTAATACAACTTGAGACGTTACTGGCACAAAGACGGTTTACGAGGGGTGCTGAGACAATAAAACCAGTGTAAAAGTCGGCTAACCGCTCTCCCTCTTCGAGAGAATATCCCTCCTATCTTACTTTATGATTCGCCTAAGACGTAAGTACAGTTTATTTAAAAATAGACCTAACATTATTTGAATAGCTTCCCTACATTTGAAACAACATATATAATGTATATGGTACACCATATACATTAAATTCAAATTGAGTCTTGAGAGCAGCTTAAGACTCAAACTCAAACATTTATTCGTGACAAACAATTACATACAGAAAACAAAAGAAATAAGTAAAAATAACAGACTATAGGTTTTGTTACGAAATGGACCCAGCTGAGCATGTTACTAGCTTTACATCCAGCGCTGGTCTTTTGCAGGGTTCTTTCGGTAAAGGCACGGTAAAGGTAGCAACGACAGATGCACAAATGAAATGAAACAATAACAGATGTCTTAAGATTAACATTTCGATTAGGAATGCGATTTTGGAACGTCGATCGAAGTGCGTACGTGCTCCGTGATTCGTCAGTGGTTGGTGAATCGGTGAGTAGTCAGAGTGCTGGCGGGCACTAACGGGCATAATGAGAAAACTTGGTCGGTTGGTGAGGAGTCTGCCGCTTCAATAGTTGCCGAGAGCGTGGCAAAAACCAAGCGGAGCGACTAGCGGTGATTCGATTGAAACTTTACGCTCAGTTCTACTAACAAATGTTACAAGTTTTTCCGCTGTCTAAGTGGAAATAATTACTTAAGAATGTCGGTTACGCTTGCTTCGTTTATCAATGAACGTCTATTTACTTACATCTTCTTTCATAAAGACATATAATTTCACAACGGAAACAGTGCATTTTGATTGACTTCAATTTAAATAAAACCTTGGCAAGTAAGTAGGTGGTCCTGTCCTGTGACATGTACTAAGTAAGTAAGCTAGCTTTATGAAGTAATGACTCCCAACCGAAGAAAAATCAAAGACAATTTATTGAACTTTTCGCCGAAGATAAATGGCGCAGCTGCAACCATTTTAATTAAGTGGATTTATATAATGGAGCATGCGTGTTCGGCACCTAAGCTGTCGAGCTCTGAGTGCGACTCATAATAATTAAGTAGGCACTTTGAGACGTTTAAAATGACTTTTACTAGTGTTGTTAACTAAAAATACATACTATTGTAATGCAACATCAAAATCTACCTTTTTGTCTGAATGATCCTGACGAAAAAACCCTGATTCGTTTTTATTTAGGTTTTTACTTGGTGAATGCTAGAAAATCTTGTTGTTTTTAGTTTTAGAAACAAATCTCGTTGGCAGCTTGTGCAGGCTTAGCTACGACCAGCAAATTTTAATATCACCGGGGAAAAGCGACCAATATTAGTTGCGCAGCCGCTATTGATTTTGCAATCATAGACGGATTAGAGCTTCCTGTGAATATTATCCAGAAATTTAATTACCGGTAGGAATTGAACAGAACAAAAAGATGCTTTCCATCTAGGTAAGCCTTTCTTTTTCTGGTAATAACGAAAATGCAAGAAAAGTATTTTAGATTAATTAGAACCCACCAAGTATCCCTCCTTCATCCACCAAGTTCTATATCAACTCATCTTCATCAACACCTTTCGGGCTGTTCGGCTGTGAAATTCTTTGCCGTTGCATATAAGATGTGGAAAATATCTTCAAATTTTCAAAAATCAGTTGAATCAATATTACTTGTCGCTGCTTTTAGTTAGGTACCTTGTTGTCTTGTAATAGATTTATACATTTGTATCATAGTTTGAATTTATGTATTTATACTATACTTATTTATGGAAATTTGTTTTTGAGTGTGTAATTGTCAAATAACGTGAATGTATGTGTTACTAAGCTTTTCTTGATTTATTCCTGGGGGGGTAATCACGTGACGTTTTGAACGCGCGTTATGTAGATCGAACTGTCATTTTTCCATATAAAAAGTGACATTTAGATCTACCTGACACGCGTACAATGCGTTACGTGATCGACCCGCTACACTACCTGTTTACATCTCTTGTTGATCATTTCCTGTACCCAAAGGTTGTCTGGAAGCGATGGCTTAGCTGGAATAAAGAATATTATTATTATATCTAATTAATGATACCTATATTTTTTAACTATTGTAGTTTAAATCTGACTGCCTCATATTTTAAATCTGTCGGACTTGAAATACAATATTGGTTGCCGTGTTTCTTTTTTTTGTAACATGAAAACGATGATAGTTTTCCGATGTCGAAAATCGATTTATTATTTGCGATGGATTTCCATTTCGAGTCATCTTGCAAAGCCAACGTTTGTTTCCTGACGCTCACAGTTTATTCACACTTACTCTAAAACGTTTTTTCGACACACATGCAATAAATAAGACATTGTAGTCTCGCATAGTCTCTAGAAGCTAAAGTCATAAATTAACTACAAGTTAAATGTTAATTCGGGCTAACGTTTCATTGTATATTTACATATTTTAAAGAGAGGCGTGAGTTACTGATTAGCTGACTCGGATACTAGTCATGATATAAGTAGCTTTAGTAATTTATGATGTGGTTGGAAATGCTGACATGGTTTAGTTTGAGATGTAGTAACATATTTTGGCAATAAAAATTAAATTATCATACTTAGCAATATCAGTCATACGCTAAATCGATCTCACGGTTTGAAATCACAATGGGAAACAAGTTCAAGCTCTCGATACTTAAACATATTAAAGATACCCAGAGCAAAGGCGACACAGCGCATCGTTATAGGTGCAATACAAAATGTTGCCACAAATATCTTTCGAGCGAGGTTTACAGCGGATGAAATAAAAAAGAGGTACCGAACAAAGCGTTACACAATACCATTTTCTCTTTCAGAGCAACATGGCTGGTCTAGTGAATCAAGCTTCTCTATGGGCGCCTTTATAAACGCAATAATGAGGAGTTCCAAGGCGGCATTCAGCCGTGCGCCCTAACGAGAAGCGCCGATGAATCGCCCATGAGGCGAGCACAAAACTTGCCACTTGCCGGCGTAATAGCTCGCCCTGCCGTCGAGTCGTAGCACGCGCCGCGCCGCCAGCCGCGCCTCCTTGCCAAGCTAGAGGGCTTTTAGGGCACACCAACTTGCTTTCGCTTTGACTTTCATCGCCGACCGAGGATTAGGTGCCTCAGCCCGATTGGATGCGGCCTACGGTTGAATAGGTAATGCACGAATTCAGGCCAATGAAGCCAGCACACAAATTTAAAGTAAGTTACGATTTGCTAACGTTCTAATAGATCGTCGTGCTGATTGCATGGCTTTTAGTCGTTCATTGCATAGCCGGATAGCTATTTCATTTATCTCGATACGTTTAATCTATCGCCGTCAACCTGCTTTAAAGTGGACCTAATAAATAAATATAAATCAACCATTACTAATCTACTACATTACGAATTGAACATTATCGTTTTGAATAAGTATCCCAGTATTAGTAGAAGAATGCAAGGTGTAACAAATAAATAGAGTTAACTCTTTTACACCGCAAATTATAAGTTAGACGTGTTTAGACCTCGAACGCTTTCAAGAGTATTTCGACCGCAGGTCTGTACGTACGGTTCTCATTGCTTACACATTTCCAAACTTCCGATTGTAACTTGAGGAAAAAACGAACAACTGCCATGAATTGTTTGCCTGTTATTAAAACTTTTCCTTTGAGAAATGGAGTCGGTAACAAAATTAAAAAGTTACCGTTTGCATAATCATAACTTTAAGTTTGGATGGATGGTGTAAGAGGCTGAAGACTGTTTAAGGGTGGTGGAAGTTGCAAATGACGTGCTTACGTTGGTGATATCGAGCGGATCGCGCGCTAAGCCCGCAAAATGGGCTCGGCCCAAATGAAGACGCGCCGCAGAGCTCGTCTTAAGGAATACCTACTGCAAAATTAGTCAATCCTATCGCTGCCATCTCTAGCAAAGTCAGTGAGGCTGAATAATGAAATAGCTCATTGAATCGGTGGATAGGAGCTATCCACACTTGGGGGCCATTGGAACGCGATCCGAGACCGAGCCGAAGCGAAAATCCCACGGATTTCGTATGAGGTACATGCCGGCTCTTTTAGGGTTATTAAATGGAGTGGGTTTTAGGGAAATGAGCTGAGAAATATATCTGCTCTTCCTTTGGCCGCAGAAATCCGTGTTTTCGGTAAATAAAGAACGCCTATAAAATAAATTAGGGAAGTTCACACTTTGTCTTCATTGCGGGCGGGCCAGGGTGGAGTTCTCATCCACGCGCTCATATGGCGGTTTGCCAATAAGGAGCCCGAAACTAGAATAGTTTTCAACGTTCAGCCTGTTGTTTTTGTTTATACGAATGGAAATGGAACAATGGTAATACAATTTTCAAATAGGAACAAGTCTAAAGCAACGTACCTATTGATAGGTATTAACCAAATAATTGAATGTCTATACAATTTTTACAAAATTCAAGTTTAACACATTCAGTGCCCAGAATCGCTACGCACTACGCTCGTAGCCGATGTAGGGACGCATATGTGTCGTCACGGGCCGAGAATGGGGAGTGATATATGAGAGTGAGATCGACCAAGGCCTCACTTTGTTAATAGAATGGGAAATGGAAAATCAATTTTTCGAGTTTAATGACTTGCAGATAATAACGAAAACCATAACAATTTGAGACGGAGACAGAACTTCTCCTAATTGCTTCACCGCTCTTCTTAACGCATGATCAATATATTTAAAAAGTTTATCTACGCAAGCTCCACGAATTTTAGCTTGTAATATGAATACACCCAGACATGGTATAAAAAATTAAACGCACGTTATAGCAACAAAATCCTCTCATATTGTCTTCAAGCTGATGTATGTATTCATTTGCTTCCTCTCGGTTTTATTACAGGCGAATACAAAACGGCCTCATGCCTAGTCTCGGCTGTTACAAAGCTAAAGCACACTCACACGAGCTAAGCCCGCCCGCACTCCTTGAGCGTAACTCGCAACAAAATCCTACGTTTCAGTTTCCATCGGGAGGTGCAACGCGCGAGGGATTCCCGGTAACGGATTTCTGCGTCCAAGCCGAGACGGGGTTAGGGCGCGGCGGCAACGGTAATGCGTTTTATGAATGAATGAACGAATGAATGGGAGGATTTCACTTCCAACTAACCATTGGTTTGATCTAAAGCGCGCACGGCCAACGAAAGAAAACCCGGAGCATTCTTCTCGCTGCACGCTATTTTGAATTCACGGTACTATTTGCCGTTGGTGTGAAATTTGATATATTAGATTCCGAGTGCGAAAATAAAATTTTCACTCATAATACGAGATTAAGGTATTTTTACGTTTGCAGTAGCTGCGCATTGACTCCACTGCAGTTTTACGATGTGTGTAAAATTTTCTGCTGAACTAGATGCTTATGATACTTAACGGGAAAATGGAGCACTTATAGTATTTACGGCGCCTGGTTTATAGGACGATCATGACTTCAACTTTTATATACATAATTTTACCACTCATATTTACCGTAAAGTAAGAGCTCTACGTTTAAATATTATAGACCACTCTCGATATAAAAGCCGGTCGATATAAAGCTTAAAGACAGGATCCAGAAACGCGAACCAGGTTTTCAGCTTTGAAAGTAGATTTTCTATAGTTAAGTCCAAGGCTTTATAAAAACATAATCTGCGCAGTTTATAAGGATAAAGATCCAAATTGAAATTTTTAGTAACAAAATAATTAGAGAAATGGAATAGAACGGTAAGCTTTTATGTCTTAATGCCTAAGTAATGAATGCCTCTCAAAGGCCAGGGTCTTAACTCGATTTGCTCGGACTGAGCGTTTGATTACGACGGCTGTTCTGTTGCCTCGGCAAATAATCAAGAACACGTAACAAGGAAGTTTCAGTCTACGTGCTAATCTCAACGCTTTGGCGAGCGTGTCCTGAAAGGATGCTTAATTTCGCACATGGAATTTATTATACTTTAGAGGATATTGCGCTAGAGGATCCCAGTTTAATTAATTAACACCTATTTACACAACACCTTTGCTGTAGTATTACCTTCCGCTACTAATAAAAAGAGTTAATCAACTCTGGTCTTGAAATTGTTTGCTTCATTATTTGTGTGTTAAAAATAAGGTTTCTGACTAGAATAAAATTGAAGTCAATATTAGATTTACACTATATGTATTATGCAGATGCACATAGTTTTTATAACCTCTAGGGTTATGACACTACACGATATAATATTTAAACATTTTTGTTTTTTTTAAGCTACTCATATGAAATGATGACATAATTATATTTTGACATTTTATAAAAAAAGCTTCTATTCGCAAACAGATCAGTGGCCAGGCGGAAGCAGCTGTCAAACCGACGGGTCGTAACTTCGCGCGAGTTACGGTACTTGCGTCAGCGCTAACTACTTTTTACAATCTCCACCCGAGAGCCGGCAGGTGCGGTCCGAATCAAATCCGCATTAGAAATTATGTGAGAAGAAAAACTGATTCTGGAAGTGACGTAGTGGGTATTAAAATGAATGGAATAAGAAATAAATATCTGAGAGATAGGTACAACATGTCGATAAACAAATAAAAGTTTGAATGTTATAAAAACATTTTTTTTCAGCTGACGTTGTTTATAAACAAAGAAAGGTTTAATTGTGATTCAAAGCAATTTATGGTTATCAGCAAACAGTAACAGAATGGTTATAAGTAGGTATATTATGTTGCAATCGCGTTTAAAATGACATGGGAAATCTCTATCAAAATAAATAAAACTTCATAAGAACAATTAACCACAAAAAAGATTAGCACAAACTATTAAAAGCTTGTAAACAACACCGCTCGTTAAAGCTGTACCATTCAAAACATCTTCTCACGTCAAATCAGTTTCGCTTTGTTACGTGACTGCTGCTAGTAAAACCTTGATATCTCCAAACCAATATAATTACCATGGTAGAAACTCGGCTACAAAATATGTCTATAGTTTCCCACGAACGCATACTACAGTGGCCACGCTCCGTTATCCAATGATCTGAATCTTTGATACAATAGTGATACTACGTTTTAGTTACAGAAATGTATCGAAACTTGTGGCGGTGAATATCGGGTGTCGAACTGTCGTAGTGTCGTTGACGCTTTAAAATACTAAATTGACACAAGTCCCTTCGACCGAAAACCGCAGCCATCAACCTCTATCGGCATATGAAAATAGATAAAAGAAAACCGCTACCTAATAATTTTTGAGTCACAATTATAATAAACATTGGCTGTAAAACCGTTCGAAGACCAATCCAATTAATAAGTGCGATATAGTTAGTGGCAGATTTATTTACAATTTTTTTTTACTTTATATTAAATGTTTTATGGAGGTAAAGTACCGAAACAACAGCTATTATTATTAATTCGTTTCATATTGGTTAAAATATCGGCTAAACAAGAAGCGATTGTACAAATATTGTTGCTTTTGAATAAAGGCTCAAACCGCAACCGGTAAACAGACAAGTGGATTACCAAATACTTCTCCGTAAAAAACAAATAAGAGTGCACTAATGTTGCGGTCTCATACCACTGAGAGTTCCGTTCAATATCAAATTTAGGCTAAACCAAATTCAAAACGTTCTCACCGCTTCGCTCCGGCGCGCACGAGTGTAACCTCTTTCATAAAGCTTTAATTATTTTTCTTGTGAACCAATACAATCATTTTAATTACGCCCGTGATTGATACTCCACATCCCAGCATTCGTCATGGCACTAGATGATATTACGCTATTATTACGAGTAGTAAAAAAACTATTGTGAATGCTTCATAACCGATCCAAATATTCGGCTCGCACGTTTCGATGATGGTAAACAAAATCTTAAATCTCCGCGCATTGATAGGTACCTGGTATAGATATTAATTGCAAACCGGTTTTACTCTGAGCATAGACGTTACATTTATTATTGCTTAAGGCAATGATTAATGATACCATTATTAGCGGAAGCAAGCGCTTCTAATTTGTTAATGGTATTGGTGCGTATTTCGTACATTCTAAAACACTTCAAACGGGCCGAAGTAAGGAGCCCATATTATATTCATTGATATCGTACCTAAATAGAGACATAACAATATAACAAAGAAACTATATCCTGTGTGAGACTGGGCTACAAATACCCCGCCCTATTCGAATTCACGTCAAGTCGCCGTATTTGTAATTCAACACGGAGTCTCCGGCAGGGCTGGCTCGCGGTCGGAGTTCGCTTTCCCACAGGGAACAGCTACTTTCAGCCATGCTTGATAAAGTGACAATACGTACCTATCTCGTTTATCTACAGATGCTTAATAAAATGACAATGTCTTTGAACTTTAATAGGGATTGTACGAGCATTAATTAAAATACAAGCCGAGCTAGAATATTAATGCAGTAGACAGCTGTCTTAGCATAATTTACAGTAGGGCTCTTCATAATCCATAGTAAAATGACTAATAGGTACTTCTTACTTGTAGTATTTGAATTCGAAATATTGCCTAAATCTTTATGAAAATACCAAATTATTATTACTGACACTATATATATATTACTAACACTGAAATGAATGATTGTGCATTGAGTGCTTTTGCATTGAGTGCCTTAATATTTCATATGTATATTTTTTATATCGTTGACAGCCCCGAGTTTTGAGAGTCGTGTGAGTATTGTTTCACCTACAGCCGCTCGAGTGCACACATGAACAGTCAAGAAAGTTATCTACCGTTGCTGAGACGGTTCAGAAATACATCGTAAGATACTACAATATTTTTTCTATGGACAAGTTTGCCTGGTTAATTCTGACTTCTTCCTAATTTTTACAACTGCACTGAATTTAGTATACAATCGTCCAGAAGCCATTCAGGCTATTTTCAACATCCTGTAATTTTGTGCTGGCTAAAGCTGAATTTTCAGTAACATATAAGGCATAATACGGCTTAGATATATTCTCAATAGCACTCAATTTGAACTATTACTTTAAGAACTCTTGCCCGCCAAAGTTCATAAAATTTGTCACTGACATACTGCATTCATAAAATTGTATGTATTGATATTACAATAACCTACAAAAAGAAGTGAGATCCCATTAAAACATTCCATTTAAAAAATCGCCCAAGTCTCGAAACTCTTCCACTGTAAAAAGTTGTGAGATATTTCGTAGAGCCAAGTCAGGCATTCTAATTATTCTTTATTTGCTTGCTAAAGAAAATTTTGTGACTTTTAGGTACCTATGCAAAAATTAATAAATGTAGTAAAGTTGATTGTCAAGTTGCAGAATTTTATTTAGCAAGCAAATAAAGATTAATAAGAATGACCTGACTTGGCTCTACGAAATATCTCACAACTTTTCACGCTGGAAGATTTTCGAAACTTGGCCTATTTTTACATGGAATGTTTTTAATGGGATACTTATTTCTCATCACCGTCTAACAATATATATATATCCTAAAACACCCGAAACCATTTCTAGAGTGTGTGTGTGTGTGCGTGGGTGTGTCTGTGTGTGTGTGCGTGTGTGTGTGTGTGTGTGTGTGTGTGTGTGTGTGTGTGTGTGTGTGTGTGTGTGTGTGTGTGTGTGTGTGTGTGTGTGTGTGGGTGTGTGGGTGTATGTGTGTGTGTGTGTGTGTGTGTGTGTGTGTGTGTGTGTGTGTGTGTGTGTGTGATTTTACTGCTTCTTAACTAAACGTGCTTGCTGAAAATGATATTTCTGATAGTGCTGTGTGTTTATTGAATATATAGTGCCTATAACTTGATATTTTATAATTATAGCCAAAGTTAAGGAAGCTAGTTTAATTACCTATACTGTTATCTTCTCAAGGCATAGTTATGTCCATTATCCTCTGTATCATCGTTATTCCATTACACTACTGCATATAACCAAATTAAGTTATAACCTAATTAATGCAACCATGCAACCGGGCTGCAACAAAGCCCCAAAATTCATTATGGCCAAAGCGTTGCAGCATAAGCAATTTAGGTCGTCTCTAATTTCGTCCACCTACAAGCCACGTAACCGCTGTTGAGACGACGGATCCACGTCCGAGGATCTCCTGTTCATTAAGTGAACTGGGAAGGTCGATGGCTTTATGGCACGATTTGCATTTACACGACCCTGGCACGGATTACACCGACACTTATCCGCCTGTTGAAATGAGCCAGCCACCAAACAAGCCTTTGTTATATACAACGAATTTTTAACCCCCATTCGTTTTGACGGCCTATTTCTAAAGGTTTTCACGACGAAAATGCTTTACGGCGCGTATTCCGTGAGCACTTCGGATTTCTCGCCGGCCCTCTTTGGTTGATTAGTTCTCTATTTTGGACAGAGGGCGGCTGATTTTCTGGGATGAAGACCGTTTATATCTCTTATAAACTATTGTAACAACAATAATGATCCCTATACATTTTAAAGGTAGAAAAAAACAATTTGAAGAGGTCAATATTTCAAATACTATTTTACTTCAAATACTATGAACATTCATAACCCAACCGAAATGCTCTCCAGTTTAATCGAACGTTTGTAACGTTTGATTTTTGCGCAAATTACCGGTATCGCTTCCTGTAACGTTCTTTGGTCGCATTCCTAAAGCAACTGCAACAGATAACCGTTGGCATTTAACAAAGCGGATACAACACCTACTCTAAATAGTTGTCCGAAAACTAAACACGAGAACAAAGGGCCACTAGTGCTGGAGTCTAAATACATAACAGAACGTTCAGAAATCCTCGTTGACCCACTTTCGGATAACCACCTTTGAATCGCCCTGACAAAAGCACGTCGATAGAGGAACATAATGTCTGTCCGGCCGTCGAGCCTCAATTTAGAGCCCGCATGAGCCTATCGACAGATCAGGTCGTAGAACAACGAACCGACGGCGTGTAGCCGATCGCTTACGAGCGTTATAGGATATTAACCATTGCCCCCGCCAGGACTGAACATTCTTTACGAGAGCTTATACAGGTACAAAATATTTTCATCATCATCATCAGCCGAAAGACGTCCACTGCTGGACATAGGCCTCCCCCAGAGAGTGCCACAATGACCGGTCCTGCACCACCCGCATCCACCTTGTCTACCCACGTTGCGCCTTCCAGTGCATGGTCACCACTCAGGAACCTTTCCGCCCCAACGGCCGTCGTATATACGTGCAATGAGCCCCATCTACTACCACTTAAGTTTAGCGATTCGGAGGGCTATATCGGTTAAGGCAACAAGATATTTTACTCTAATAAAATAAGTATTATTCTGCATACAAATGCAAACATTCAGGAAACGTTTGAATTTTCGCTAAAAGTTCAAATATAACCATCAAAACATCGAATGCATGATTTTTTTAATCTGTCTATACGTGTTCACGAATAAGAAGCCTTTGTTTATCGATACACAAACAGGACCCGTAGACCACATCGAAATTGTTAGCAAATTGTGTATGTGTATAAATAAAGGTAGCTATTCATTGTGGGGGCACAATCACCCTATTTGCCGGGCTGTCGCCACCGCACACACCGATACCCTTAATCAGGGAAATTGCTTAGTAATAGAGCCCAGCTAAAATTTGTATGATAATGAAACTGGGCACCACGCTAGCGAGCTTCCACGGTGATTTTCTGTCGTTAAACAACCTTACGTAATGGGTTTACTTCGCGGAAAGAATAACGACACTCCATAACTGTTTAGGGTTAACGTCGTTAATTGGTTAATTATGATTCGTTGCTTTTATGTGTCACATCCTTAGTGCTGTGAGGCATGCATCTCATAATAATATAGCTGGTTTATAATATTATGTAACCAAACCTATAGTTACCATATATGTAGACATACGTTGATTCTGTATACGCTCAATAGGTATATCGATATGATACACTTAACGGTAATACTGGTACTTTAACGGTCAATGTAGATTAATCCTCTCCCCAGTAGCAAGATATCCGAAACTACCAAGAACTTTGATGAATAAAGATAATATTATCCAATGGTAAACGTAGAAATGTTACTAAATTACACAAAAATATCCATGATCTGTCGAATTAATTCTCAAAAGCTATAATTAGATAAGCAGTAAGTATCACTTTTCATCAAGGTATAAGAATATTTATATTCCTCATAACATGTTATTTTTGTAAATCTTTTTTATAAAACGCAACCAAGTTCAATACATTTTTGATAAACAAGTAAACGTAACATGATAGATAATTTCATTCTTCTACTTCGCAAAAAGCAAAGTCATCCATAAAAGCCGTTACTGTCGAAATCGCTTCGACGACACAAAGTGTCAATTAAGCATTATTCGATTCGCTCACCCTAAAAAATGTTGACTGGCTTCGACATGTCGATCGCATGTAAGCCCTGCATGATCATTTGGCATCTCCTGTGATTGACGCATTGGGTATACGCATCACTCATGCCAACCGCTTTAAATCTGTCACATGTGTCCGAAGGGGGTGTCATTGAAAAATTATTGGTCATATTTCACCGCGCGGTGGTATGTAACTCTGTATGTGTCTGTTTTATTAGATCAGATAGGCTTTCAGTTTAATATACGTATCACTTGCTGAACATATTACTTTTGTTTTTTTTTACCGCTATGCTATTTAACGAACTGTTACACTCGAACATATTGTACGATTAACTATTTTCAAATTAGATTAAAAGCATTAATACCATTTCGTTTAGTGACAAGACTGTCACGCTTCCCGTCACAACAAAACTTTGTCCCCGCGTGTAGTAAACCTCCCGTTCCAGGTGATATATTAGGAGCAGTGAATCCAACAAACTGTTGCAGTCGGTATACGAAACAGTTTTTCAATCTAACTACAAATGGGCCAACATTTACAAGGCTTAGCTGAGAATGGTGAAACAAATTGTGCGGGCACAGGTGTTGGTTTATTGAAAAAAGATACAAATTACCCCTTTTCTTTGGGATGATGGGGGTTGATCCTTGTTAGGTAAATAGGACTGAGTCAGGCATTATTAAACGCTATGTAAGGAGCTTTTATATTCTGCCTAGACCTGGTGCCTTTGGGGTTCTAATTGGAAGATAATCTTACTGGAAGAAATACGAAGGTTGATAGGACATTTATTTTTACCTTTTCTGTCTTTTTTTTGCAATGATTTTTAGTTTTCTGTGCTCCTCAGATTTTTTTAGGTACCTGCTAAAGATACAATTTTTTTTTTATTTATACTTTTACACTTTGCATAAGATTGAAGATAATACAAATGTGGCTCACCTAAGCGTATATAGCTCAGCTTGTTGTTATGACGTGCCGTTACGTCGAATCATGAGTGCAAGTCGCGAGCCAATTCTCCCCAGCGCATATCCTAAAACAACAAAAATCACTAGATAAATAAAATATACATAATCATGTGTGGTTACAGAAAAATCAGAAACACACAAAAATTCCTGAGATGTTATGCTTGGATGTCACAAGACAATCGTATCCCCAACATTAAAATCTTTCTTTCACACAATATAGTATATCAATAAATGAAACACAATTTCTTTACATTTGTAACACATTAAACTCACAAACTTTAGTATCTCTTTGGGTAACAGTTACTACCATTATAAAGCATCGATAAAGGAGATTCTCCCTTAGGGGCCTATAAAAGCAGACCTTCATAAACAAGCAATATCTCTTTTATACATCCTCGTAATTCGTTTTCGTTCTTATTTCCTCGCAAGTATGATGAGCAAACAGACAAATAGACATTTACAAAAGACTGTTTTGAAATAATACAATTTTTAAATACATGATAGTCTAGGAAACGAATAAAATTGTGATTCCTGCTGTTCTCGATTCCGTAGGAGCGGGCTCGGGCGCCCGCATAGCTCGAAGCTAACGATAAAACTTCTCCGGTAAACGTCCCGAATTCCGAAACAAAACGTGCAGAAAAGTCAGGTCACAGACGGTACAGGTGTGCGGGAAAATAGCGCCCTCTAATCAAGCGGAATCGTGGACCCAGCGCCAGCTGACCGAACCAACCCACCACATCAAAATGCTGCCAACCTCCGCGATAACTCTAAATCGACTCCATATTCATTCAATTGTTACGAAACCTATTTGACAAATCTAATGTTATAAAATGTAAAAGCCATTTCACTACAAAAGGCAGCGGTTTATCAGAGTTGACAAAAAAAAACAAGCGATATCGCGGAGAATAAGCCGAGCATAAACACTCTTACAATCAATTTAACAATGCCACGGGGTTACATCACAGGCTCAAATTAATGTAGTGTTTCAAACAAAGAGCCTGAGCACTCGGCTTATCTAAGAGAAAGCGGCGGGCCGGCGAGCGCGCGCGGCCCGTCCGCGCAAAATGCGCGTCGATGTCCGGATAACAGAGTGAGCATTCTTTTGTTTTCATTATGGATAACCGCGCCTCGTTACCGCGAAGATCTTCGTAAACCTTTTGACATTTCGCTAAAAGGTTCATCTGATTAATGTTGTAATTCGTCCGGTTGCTCGTACCAAAAAAGACACTCGAAGCATTTATACGGCGACGGCTCGTGAGCGCGAGAAAAATGGAGGGAATTTATCTAAAGCCGTGTATCGTAGCGGTGCGGCCGACGGGCATCTATTTTAATACGGGTGCTATAGTTGAAAGGGGCACGTTGGACCTGTGTACGAAACTAAAAATTGGATAGGCCAATTCCGCTGCGCTGCGTTTGAGTATGATACATGTAAATGGCGACCCTGTTAGACTGCGGCGGCGAGCTGTGTCAGTTATAGTTATTTTCAGTTAAAGCCTGCAGCCTAAATGGAAGCAAACCGGCGGTCTATTGCCACGGATGGTACTTTTAGATGGAGCTCTAGGCGCTGATCGGTCGGATACGCGCCTGTCGATCGTTTCCCCACATTAACAAAGGTTTAAATTTCAGCGACCACCCCCATACGTTACACGTTTAATTGCGTTAGGATAATGTGTGGCGGTTGTTACAACTGTAGGATCGATCGTCGTTAGATAAGCGCTTGTTTGGGAAACCAGCCCACCGTGGGGCCTTATAATGTACCTTTTATGTTTTTATTGCTAAATAACAGTCGTATCCATAAACTGGAGGGGGGGTACGTGCATTAATAAACAAACGTTGGCCCTTACGATATACCTCTGTTAGGGTAAGTGGTTAATTTGTGTATTAAAAGTTTATCACACGATTTAGATAGTTATTATTAGTTTGGCACCTAATTTGAGTTGTAACAAGCTGAGTTATGGACTGGGAGCAGCTTTAGTTATTATACAACTCTCCACTAATTATCGCCTAACTAACTCAAATGTGGCAGTCGCGAGTCGAGTACGGTATTCGTTACCAGTTTTTATTCATGACAAACTTGTTATATGCTGAAATCCTCGTACTTTTAATATTAATGAAGGTTGCAGCGCAAAGCTAAACAGAAACACCTGCCACAAAGGCGGCGGCAGGCGCGAGCTAACAATCTAGCTCATTAGTACAGAAAATTTTGCACTGCATAACTGGAAAAAATCCATCGCAGATTAATTCCAGCTAAACTTGTGTAATTTTTACTGCGCTGGTAACGAGGTAACTCGCCGTGCCTAACAAAGTTGTGTTGCAGCGAGTTTGGAAGAGCGCTTTTCGAATCCACACCGTCGCGGACGGTTTCTTAATTTTCTTTGAAAACTCTTTAAATATTGCATCGCTTTTAACTTTTACGAATTAGAAATGTTTAAGAGAAACTATAAGGAGTTGGCAGCGGAGAGTGAATTTTAACGTTTAATTTCGTTATGACCCGTGACTAGTTCAATAGCATAAGTTATAAAAATAAATAACTGGATTCAGTGTTAGTATCCGCGATTTTAGTATCCAATACCGATATGAGTTGAGTCTGAATATAATCATGTTTTTTCACTCTAATTATTTCGACATTTAGGTACTACATTTGACATTTGGGAACACCCCCAAGCGTTCAATTTGGATACTTTGATGTTGTCCACATTTAAAGTACCAATGTCCAAATGTATAATTTAGTGCTAACGCCACACCTTACCTATCAATTTATAAACACCTTTAGTCTGGAGGAGTACGTCACGTTCACGAATGTCATTGTAACACGAACCATCAACCTTTTCCATTTGTCCCGTGAATGGCAGAGCGCTTCTCAATGAACGGAACTGATATTCGAGCTATGCGCAATCATTCTACTGAATTGTATATACATAAAGACGTAGGCATGTAAGTAATAGTCCAAGTGGGCGTATCTGCCCATTCACGTGGTTTACTAGCAACGACTCGGCCGAATGCAGAGCATTTTCTTTATTGAACAGGTAGTTTTTCATAGATTTTATCGCGGCGACCCGCAGTTTATAGTGGTCCGAATTAAAGAGAAAGGCGGGTGATAAATTCAATGTTTATATAGTGATGTTTATCTTTAAATGACTTAATCCTACAGTCGTAACATTTCACGTAGGCAAAAGTTCGGACTAGTCCTAGTCCGAACTTGTGAGACATTTTCTAAAATCTGATCTAAAATTATGACCTAATTAACGTAAGTATAGCGTTCACAACAAGCAATGATAAAAAGTCATTGTAAACGAATATGTTATAAGTCGAAAGTCATTTCTTTTTATATTCGATACATCAACCCAGTTAATTCGTTGGGTTGGTCTAGCAATTGTAGGTTAGATAGGTTTTTAAAGGAACCGTTGTCTCAGTAAATCCCAAATTAAAATTTAAGCAGCAAATTGGATGAGTTTGTTTGACTAAAGTATAATCTTGCTGTGCGGCAGAGTACGGTATCAGAGTTGTACTCTTCCGAAGTTCCAAGAACACTTGACGGCTGCCAACTTGAGGGTCATTCCACTCTGGTGACCTTCAATAACTTTATATTAGAATCACTCTAACTCCGAGTTTGGCCAAGCATTAATCTTTGTTTTTAGTCTGAATGGAATCTTTGCGTAGTTTGCAACTTTGTTTCGTCGATGCATTCAAACTAATTAGCCTACCAAGATTGACTATTGAAGAATCGTCATCGATAGTTCAGAGATGATGTAGTATCTGCCAGTCAGTTCGATCAGTCTCGGTGCACATAACAAACTTTGTTAAAATCATAAAACATATAACTAATCAAAGTCAAATCTTTCATGGACAAAAGTTTACGTTACAAAAATACTCTACATATATATATGTTTATACATACGTATACTTAAGAGTCCCCAGCACACTCGACTCGAGTCGACTCTCCATACAAACGTAGTTTGGTTCTCATTTTAAAACGCCATGCTGGAATAACATCGAGATCGAGATAGTTCTTAGCTACGTTTCAACAAAATCGGTTCGGCCAGTTTTGAGATATATAACTTTGAAATGAAAAATCGGTGATTATTAACTTTTCTAAATTGTTAATTATTATATTATCGCTGAACTTTCCAGTAATGAAAGCAACAAAGGCGACCTTTCGCATACTTGAATGCCAGCTCTAATAATTCGCAGATGTACAGGTCACATTTAAGGGAAAGTAATTATAAACCGTCATCTCAGGGTTGCCATAAAAAGCTAAGGGATGTGCGTTAACCTTTACTACCCTACGCAACATGTAGCGGCGGTAATAATGTAGTAATGTGATGTAGACAAGTGATATAACGTCCCCACCCTCGCAGGTAGCACGCGACGGGTGACAAGTACCGTGCAACACACAAGTGTTAAGCGGCGCTATATTTAATACATGTACCTATCCGTTTGTACTAAGACGTGGGTTATGATTGGAACTTGGCTTTTCAAAATTGCTTTTTGTTCAGAAATGTTGTAGTTTATGTTTGTCGCTAAACATTTAAAATGGCATGACAAGAAAAAACTGGATTAATTATAAAGCTTTAAAAATCCTAGTGTTTTATACCACGAAAGTGGCAAACAAACGTACGGGTTACCTGATGGCCATTATTTGTCAAGTCAAATAACGTCACTGAATTTAAATAATACCTTATGAAACTTCGACATTTCAAGGGCCTTGAATGAAACTGCACTGTTATAAAATTGTATCCTTTAATAAATAAATGCAAACAAATCCGCTGGCATATTTTAAGTAATTCCGTTCGCAACATTCCACGACACTAGGGTCGGTATTTTAGATTATTATTAATTATAACGCGCGACTGCCGGCACGCGGGGTTGTGGGGGTGAAAAAATGCAAAATACACATTTAATTTCAACCCTCTGATGGTAAGGGGGAACCCTACTAATTAATTAGACCACCTGCCTAGCAAAACACCCTGTGTAAAACTGTGGTGGTGTGTACCGAGTTGAAATAAAACTGCTTCAGCCAGTTCGTTAATTATGAAATTATAGACTCGGTCGTGCACGTCAGGACTGTATGTCATAACGTAATCAAGGGGTCGGCAATGTTTATTTGGAAAAGTCATATAGGATTTTTCAACTTCTAACCTAATTTTTACATGGAAGCTCAGTGTTTCAATCTAATTTTCATGGCTGCTATATATTTGCTTTTATTTCAACGTCAATGTAAAATTGCCTCGACCTAGTCACGTCACCAGCCGCCACTTTACCTATTTACAAGTTTGCCCCGGTAAAAAATGGCTCCTACATCGCATGGGATAGGCAAATTTGTAAGTAATATTTATGAGTAAGTAGGGTAGAATAATGATATGTATATTATTTGGGCCTCAGAGCGAGCACCCCGGGAGCGCGGAGAGCAACATTTGTCAATGCCTTCCAGCGCAGGTGGGCGGTAGCTATGATCCTTGTTATTACTTTATTTTTTGGCTCATTTCAATAATCATTCTGGCTACTAACGTATGCACGTCTGGAGACCGTGTTGTTTATTTTTCCAACCTGAACACGTTATGTGTGGTCTTGTTTAATAGCCACATATTCGAATGATAAACGCGTTGTTGTTCACTAGTTACCTACCTTTTTGCTACCATTCTGCATATTGAAGTGTGTATGTTACTTAAAAAATACTTAAGATCAATGTAGAGTAAGCCCATAATTAAGTAAGGTTTATAATCAGCGACAGTACTTGGTAGTGATTCGACAGTTTAATAAACGTCATATACAAGTGAGTTTTAATCCCACCAGTCATTGACCGGATCATAACCGAAAATCTTCAGTAAGTCAGTGAGCATAGGCACGGAGCGCAACGTGAAAAACGACGTCCATTAAGGAAGTGAATACATTTAAAATAATCGGCTTAGTCGTCCGACGTTGACGTATATTCGTACTTATCTCACGAAGATACCGGCACAGATATCCCCAACTAATCCCTTACACAAACATCTGAAAAAGTCTCGGGACTCCTTGTAAGGCTGAGCCGAGTAATTGAATGGCCCCAGTCAGCTCTTTCACTTGAACAAAAGTGTCCAATAATTTATGCCTATAATCTGACGCGCGGTGCGCACACTCAAGTCGTGTTCGTTTTTGGAATCGGAACTATATTCTCCCCGGCGGTTCGAATATTAACAGTACAATGGCGCCGACAGTCACAATATTACCCGCATGCGTTTTCTTTATCCAATTCTTTACTGGCTGTCACGCCCGCGGTGTGATATTTATACGCTCCCGGATTAACACTATATTTACCAGAATTTATGTCCTTTGCTTAAGGAAGAAATTCAAAGTCACTAAGCAGATAAAGCCCGTAAACTTGTCTTTGGTCACGAAAATAGACATACCTACTGAAGTGTCCCAAACATAATGCATGCCACGGATCTTTAAAGTAATCAGGATGTCTCCATTAATTTTTAAGGGCTTCCTTTGAGACGAAACGCTGCGTTTACTTTGAAAACAAGGAAACTTTTAATGGAGTTACAATTCTTTGACCCTCAAACACGATTCTCGAACAGTGAGTCGCAACTTTATTTACAAGTGTCTTAGCAATGACAACATAAATCTTGAGTCAAGATATTACAATCCTTTTTGCAAACGGAAAATTTCACGCCTATACTTTCATGATTATTCCTTTTGCCGGTAATAGAAAATGTTTAATAGAGCGAAACCACGGACAAATAGCAAAGCGCCTCGTTGAGTATTCCACCGACGTACAGTCAAACACGACTTATCGATTGCGAGTTGAAACTGTAAGCATGTCACCAATTATACGTAACATCTAAGAATATAAATAAAGACAAGGTTTCACTTGGCGCCTCTACGCTCTTCTGGATATTTTTAGTGACTAGTGTTATAAAAGTGCGAAGGTGAGTCTTAGTGACACTTAACAACGTAGTGAAGTGGCTTCCACATCGACGGAGCGCGCTGGGATATGAATTATTACGAGAGGGGCTTGACAGTCTGTATCTAAATTTGAAGTAGTGTTTTGACACGAACATCTCTCACCGCACTCGAGGCCGCGTCACTGTGGATGTGTACAAATAATTATGAGGACAGTTCTCACCGGAACGACTGAAGCACCCTCGAAGATGAGGAAAGGGGGAACTTCGGAATTTCAAACTTCGAATTAATAATGTGTTACTCAATTCACGCGTCACACGATAATATAAAATTCCGAGTCGCCTGTCACGTAGTTTAGCGTAGAACCAAATACCGAATAAATATCCTGTCACAATAATGTGCTTCGAGCTGTAGTCTTAATGTATGGTTCAATAGCAGTTTGATGAATTGTGATCGCGTTTAGCAGTCGATTAAAAGAGCTTCAAAAGATGCCGGTAGGAACAAATCGCTCAGCGGGAGCACTCCGGCGTCGCGTCGCACGTCGGGATTGACGTCTTCATCCTCGACACGGTCGCGCATTAACTGTAACATTTCCTCGGCGCCTGCGCACATGTAGCGACATTTAAAAACCCTCTTCCCGTGCCGTCACCCCTGACGAATTAAGTTATTAACGCTTCAGGACAGCTGCTCTACACAAATCAATGTGCTCAAGCACTCTGAGCGAGCGCACGCTCTCCACTCCTCAGTTTTATGGCCATTTTATGAACCCTTTCATATTCAACTCTCAGTACTTAAGTCGAGGGTAGCAAGACGGTTAGCAGTATAAAATAAACGTATGCGGGTAATTTGTAGATCTTTCGCTAGCCGTCGATTGTTCTTTGAAGTTACTCGTCTTAATAACTGTACGACTTCAAATTACCTTTGATCTTCTCGATATAGTGGTGACATCGCAGCGCAGGTAATATCACACATTAAATGCTTGACAAGTGAGGCGTTAGTTTGTTTAATGCCTTTAGCGGAATTTGTTTGCCCCAGTAGTGAAGCTTTGAAGTGTCTGCGTGGCGGAATTACTAAACCCATAACGAGGTGTACCTTGACTGCCTCGTCAGCAATAATTTTACTTAACGGCGGTATATTTTGCAGAAGCATCTTCGCGTTATCTCCCGGCTTGTCAGCACCGTGTTGGAAATGTACAGGGGGGTGGTTATAAATTATTTACCGTTTCCGTGTAAATTCCGTGTATTTGTCACCCCGGGCCAAGGTATGTATTAAGATATTGCTTCGTATTCCCGTGGGTGTGATTACAGGCGGGGCGGGCAGCGACACCTCTAATACTTCATCTTTAACAAGGGCGCGAAAAAACTCTACTCTCCGTAACAGCTACTGCAAGCGTTACACAAATCTCGCTGGAGCTCTCCCATTTTCATAAAACGTCCATCGCGACGCTCTTCGGTGCGTTCTTTTTTGTCGGATAATATATTTACCTTTAATTTCATTAGGAGCAAACGTTCCGTGGGAAAGAGCGGGAAAGCGATTTGCTAAAAAGGTTGTTTTGATGGTAGTTACATTAAGGTAATTGGTGTACGGCTGCGAAACACCTTTATAGCCCATCGCAGCGATCGTTTGGGGCTGCGCTAGGCCAATCATTGTCAGTCTTCGCCGCCGGCCAAATTTAATACGGGATACGATGTTAATGGAACGAATTTAAGTATCCTACGGATAAATTGGCTCTCAAGATTTATAGAATTACAAACTGCCCAATGTACATACATTCAAATTAAGTGCGTTCCAAAATATACGATCTTTTACGGCGAGGGAATTTTGTTGGCGTGTATTTTTATTTATAAAGCGAAAGGTCAATCTCGATAACTTTTTATAAGAAACAAGGAGCTCTTTGAGTATTATTAAGTTGATACAGACGTAATAAAACGTTGCTCTGAAAGTATTATGATGGAGAAATTGTAACTTTATCCAAAATATTTCAACACACGCCAGTGATTATGCGAGCCGTAATCGAAGCGAGATGTCATCATTTCACCAGCCCGATAGCGTTTGCGCCCGCGCTCGGCGAGGGCTCACGGATCAATTTACTCTCACAATGACTTTAATAAACTCATTCACTCCCGGATAGAGTAATAACTCCATATGAGTGAAAGAAATTCTATGTCGATGCTATCTCGAGCGTGAGTCGCGTGTGCGAGAGGAAACTGGAGGCGACGTTATTAAAAAAACACATGTGCCCGAGATGCGTATCGCAGCGTCTGTTAATTACTTTTGACACGCAGCATATGATTCAATTATCATTATGATTTATTCCGAAAGGACGGTCGGATAGGCACGGGGTGAGACGCAGAGAGACCCACCAGTTTATTTAAGCGTTAACTATCGCATTAATTTCAACGCCGGATCGCCTTTCCACCAGATGGTAAGCCAATTCTCACAGGACGGTAGCCCACTTTTTTTGCTGAGAAACGTCTTGTTAACACGCTACCGATTTGTGTGGGCCGTAACCTCAGCACTGGCATCCGGGCGATGCTAAATATTTCTAGAAAACCTTCCGACCGAATACATGTGCTGGAATGTCAAGGGTTTATACCCATTTGATTGAGGCATTCAAATGGTTTGATTATACGAATCTTCGTCAGGAGTGTAGTATAGCTATAAATTGTATGATTATCGCGCGTCGCATCTAAGGAGTTAGTGTTGAGTACATAAAAAACGGCTTTAATTGCTTAACTCTAGCGTCCCCGAAACCACATAATTCACGTTAAGCCCGCTTTCACACGAAAGATCGCCCAGACTTCATTATAAGCCCCGAGCATACCAAAACCGGTTGATAATAAATACTAATTACATGTAAAATAACATGATAGCATCGCGGACGAAATGTGAATCGACATTCCTAGAACTACAAGCTACAATGTTGTCGGTTGCGACGAAAAAAATTGTCGTTACCATACATAGTAAATCTCGCGTGACACGTAATGGTTTTAAGAGTTTATTTATCGTCGTCGGTCGCTTCTAGTGATCCATTTAATATATATTATCACACTTTAAGTCGTCAACAAACGTGAGAAGATAGCCGTTGACCCGGTTCGTGATATTTGTCTCATTTCGAGGATTATAAGTGATCGCTGCGAACGGCAATGTCTTCCGTTTGTTGAATCTGCCTTTACAGTAAATAACGTAGTTGGTTTAAGGCTCTCGGTCCCGTACGAGTTAGGCACCGTGTATACCTACATATTTAGACCCAGTTTATAATGGCTTTGCATTTCGAGTGTTCTTGAATGACAAAAGGGGATTTAGTCGGTCTCGTAAAGAATTAAAGGATCTCCAGTTAATTCTAAAGACGTTTCAACGACGCTTTTATATTGCATTTGAAGGAGCTAATGTTTTCTGATTCATATCCGGTTGATAAAAAAGTACTCGAAATATCACGGATTTAAAATAAAACGGATAATTGATTCAACGTGGAACCACCTGGGGGCAAATTGAATAGCATAATTCAAATAACGAGTGCTGACAAGTATCTACCTAAGCATAGAAATTGCTCAATGTACTTACGCAATAAGTGGTACTTCGAGAGAGAAGCACAGAAGCATTAAATCCGTAGTAATGGGTGCCTATTTTTAATTCATCTTTTGACAAATCAATCTGAGCTTATTCGTTAAAATATTTGTTGATATTTGAAATAAGTTGTTCTCCATCTCATTGCATGTGCCTAATATCTACTCGTAATATTACGACAATGAAGTGACGAAGTCATTAGGACGCCAACATCTTGGCTGTGTTCCCACATTTGCCACCACATGGCCAGAATTGATATTCGCCTTTTGTACGCCAACCTGTTTTCGATAAATCCAGATTACTAGTCGTTTGTAGTACTGATGTAGGATAGAAGTCATTTCCAAATGTAGACTACTGTCTACATAAAACTGGTCATTGGGTTGTATCAGTTGCAAAGACGGATTTGAACGTGCAACCGGGAATCAGCTCAGTTTTTTTTCTAAGAGCAGAGGAAATGCGTGTTATTGCAGCTTAATGTTTCCAAGTCGCCCGCTGCGATATTCGAAACACCCGTCCGTTTTTTGTGACAGACCTACTCAGTGCCATAAATAATAGGTAGGGGTTCCAAACCATACGAGCATTGTAATAAATTCGTTGCTCCTTTTAGTAGCAAAAGAACGGGGCCATCCACGATTGAATTATGGTGATGCGTTAAGCCAGCGAACGCCGCTGGATTCCAGCGTTTTTATTTTCTTTTCATTTCGCGCTAAGCCTGCTCTTTGCATTTGTATCATTACTCTCGTATGTTTTCTTCGAAGTCACGTCTTTGTATTATTGGGAGCTATCCCTCGAACGAGGCGCGTATTAAGTTACATATAGTACTCACGGCCATTTGAAAAAGACAACACGCAGATGGTGCATCCGTATTGGTTTTCTTTTAAAACATGGAACGAAATCACATGGGACCGTCAATATTTCCTTTCCAAGTAAAACAAAGCCATTTGTCCGTGTTTCGTTTTAAAAGGAGCCAGGGACTTGAAAAAGTAAACTTGACATTTAACGTGGATGTACAAGATTCAATTACATATTATTCTTTTAGGATTGTGAACTGTTTGGACGGTAAAGTAAAGTTTAAAATGCTGGGAGGATTTGAGAAAAGTAAATAGAAAAAAGTTTCTTTGTTATTTTTTATGTAAATGTTCCGACAAAATCTTATTAAAAGTTAATTTGAATCAGAAAGACAGCCAACTGCGCCACGGGAGGCAGCATCTCATGATTGCAGTACCTATCACTATTACACAGGCTCTTATCCATGGGAGCCATTTGCGACACAACACGATATATCTATGAAATGATGCTTTGCTAATACTGAGACAGTATTATCGGTTTCTTTTCACTGCGTGCGATGGCAATCATTCAAAAGGAAGTTGAGGGAAACGCGGCATTCAGTCGCGAATAAATGACACCAAAGTTTGAAACAATCAAGTTTCAACTTTGTTCAACCGAATAACGGCTTCTTGACGCCTAAAAGTCGACATTGAGGTGTTTATGCTTTTCGACTGATTTATATTTGTTTTGTCAGGGTAGGAAATTTGGATATTTCGGGGAGCTAACGTTAAGGAGTCGGTCACGCCACTTTAAAGTGGTCGGTAGTGTGAGAGCAATCGGTGTAGGGTTACCGAGGTGACTCGTAGCAGGAGTGCAGCAGTGACGGCGTTGGGCAGCGCGGGGCGACGTACGGCGCGCCTGACAGCCCGGCAGGTTGCGAGAGCCTCTCAAATTACCCCCGGATAAGTCAATCATTGAGAAACGTCTACGTTTGCCCGAAATAAAACTGTTCGAATGTTGCGTGTGGCACTCCCGGCATAATGCGTAGCGACAGCCGACATGTTTTGTGCGAGAAAATAAAATTGATGGTGTAGGGCCCGCTCCAGACTTAAATAGCACAGTATTCGTGTTGCAGTTACACTTTTGTCTATTTTATGACTGCCGTCACGGCTCGCTCTGGTTTTCTTTTGTTTTAATTTCTGCGTGTAGCGTTATTAGCGCTCGACGCTCTGACAAGTATTCGTGTCAGCCGGATATTGCTGTCACAAATTGTGGCGCATTAACTAAACGGTGGCGATGTTTTATTTAAACGAGTGTCTCTTTTGTCTAGATGAACACTTGGCTATTAAGCAGCCCCAAAGGAAGTAATTGGACAAGTGTTGGCTACGTTGGCCATGTAGAAACCGGCGACGAGGTCCAATTTCCTGCTCCGGCCGCAGTCTTCGACGAGCAAATAGCTCTTTGCAAATCAAACAAGGGACCGTCTAGCGAATCCACATATCAACTTCGCATTGTTTCTCCCATCATTCGGGGCTAACCAGAGGCGTTTTCGATTATCCGCCCTCCGGAGAACAAAGCCTCTGACCGCAGAACCAAGTCAATTACATAGTTCAACAACTCAGCCCTTATAACTTTCATGGGCTGCCACCGGAATACAGAAAAGGGTATCTGTTTTCAATACACAGGGCGCGCGATGCGATTGACCCTTTCGAGTGTCCGCATTGACTTTTAAATTGCTAATCCCGCGGGAGCAAACAGAAACAGTGCCTCTGGGGCGCTTGTTTACACGCTCGAGAACACTCGCATATCTTCATTACCGAGCTTGACCTGCTTGCGCAGCACTCATGGCTCCGTCAAGGGACTACCTGGGAAACCTCATTACCATTCTTCTATTCACACAACTCGCCTTGAATTCCGATTATGATTATAAATCTCCAAGTTTACAGCTAGAATTTATATGAGTTTATTATAATAATATAGGCCTACGTAAATAATGCACGGTGCGCACCATGCGCAACAAATTGACACGTATTTAACTGAACATAAACAGGCGGTCACGCTTAGTGAAAACACAATCATTTACGTCGTGCGGACTTCAACTGTTGGAATGCTCATCCGGAAACAATTTATTTAACTTAGCGCGCGCTATTTTGGACGCTAAGGGATACCGTAGGGACTTATTAATGTTTATCTAAGCATTGGAATAAGAATGCATCGGACGGGAGTGGCTGACGAAGCCCGCCCGTTGGGAGCAGCCAAGCGCACCCATTTGGAGTGATGGCTCTATACAGTCTATACCAGGCTTTTTTCTACGTCAGGCACAAACAGACTACCCTTTCAACTCCAATGAATTACTTAATTTTTGTGCGGCGGGTCTGTACCCTCTGCAAATCGATGTCGAAATAAATTAACGTTATCCATTGTGAACCAAACACCATGAATTGGAATAGGAATTTGTGGTCTGTTTAGGGTTGTGTACTCTAATTTTATTATTTCTCGAAAAGATAAAAGAAAAAAATATGACTAATGACGAAAATCGTATTCAAATAACTCAAAAAATCACGAAGATTCAACCGTTTTAATATTGTTTGATCTCTATCACTCTCTCACGGGTCTCAAGCGTTTTCTCTCTCTAGAGAAAACGCTTGAGACCCGTGACGTCACGGGTCTCGAGCGTCGTAGTACGAGTAAATAACAATCGTTTAATATGAAGGTGCGTTTTGTGGAAAAGGAACAGAGTATACCTTTCTTAAAGATGTGGCCACTTATAACTTAGTGATTTATCTTGTGTTAGGAGAGACTGGGGTCAATTGGAACGATTTTGACTAAAAACGCTATTATGTCCTCATTTATAATACAATCTGCTCGGTAAATGTTTTCAGCCCTAGCCAGGATATTTGGATATGTAACAACAATGGTTAATTGACCTCATTGTGGTATATTTTTGTAATTATAAGCGTTTTACAAAACATCGGAAAACGTTTCAAATGACCCTGAGTCTGGATCGGATGAAACAAAGGCTGGGGTTAGTTGAAAGTGTTGGAACCTGTAAGATTAAAATATTTATTAAATTATTTTAATCACTTAAATAATTGACTTCCTTCCCTAATTGCTTTTAACGTTAGGTTAGGTCGTATTATTTCAGTATTATCTTCTTTTGTGGTATTTTTGTACAGATTATTGACTTATTTTTCAAATTATTACGTACAAAAAAATACATAAGCAATTAGTTTCTATTGCCCCCCATTTTTTTTTGTTTCAACTGCCCCGTTAACCTCTTCTTAAATATTAAATTATGCCCAAAAATATTGGAAGCCTCTGGGTACTATACTAGTAAGATAGTATACAATCAATAAGAATATGTATACTTATAGTAGTTTACGCAATATTTAAAAAGTAATGATTTGTTTTTGATTAAACAAAATAATATCCGCAAAACATCTTACTCAATGTGGTGTAAAAGCAATATAGCTTTGTAAAAAATCAAATGGGTTTGATGCCTCGAAATTTTATGGTTAGACAAGTCCCGACACTAAAGGTGATAATTCCCTTCCTGGAGACCCCACCGATACCAACCAAAAGTCTAGGAGTTATTAAGCTTGTTTCAAATGACCTGCGTTCCTATGAACCCCAGTCTCCCCTACTTTTTTCTCCATTTTAAATACTTTTTCGAGAAAAATTCAACATTAATGATTATTTTGTATGTCACCCCATTTGGTAGCATGGAGCGTAATATATTATTTCATCAAATTTTCATGTCAGGACTATTATTTTGACAGATCCGTGCATAAAACCGGGACGTTATCTACGTGTCTCAGCAATTTATAAAACGATGAATGCAATGGATGGGAGCCATTTAAAAGAATAGGTATTCGTGTAGGCGCTCCGCCAGTACAAAGAACTTAGTTAAGCTAAAATAATCAAGTCATTCCGAGGCTCCTTTATGTAATGTTCGTTCTAAGAATGATGAGCCTGATTGAAGCTTTGAATTTAAAACATTTGTACAAAAATGGAATCTTTGTTTCGAATGTGGTAGTTTGGATTGGACACTGAATAGGTAATCACAATTAAAGTTAATTCGACCATTGCATATGTAGAATCGATTGAGTTAGTGATGCATATAAAGGGAATACAATAATTAAAGATTATTTATGGGTGCTTTGGTATTGAATTTAATAACTAAGAGGACTCGACGTGCCTTCCACTGCTTCGTTGCCTATTAATGAGGCGAAATAGTCAATGACAATGGATTCAGAAAATAAAATTACCGATTAAGAGTGTTAAACTGCCGTGACTGATTGAAATTCGGCCCGCCAGTTCAGGACGGTTATTGTATTCATAATAATAGAAGTGTTTATGTTTAGGTAGCTTTTTTTTTTACTCCGCAACAAAAAAAGTTAATAATAAGCATCCGTTTACCTGGAATGGTAAACCATCCATCATGCCCTATAACGAGAAATTATAGTCTGTTATTATTGCTTCTAGGAAAGACTGATAGAATACAATTTCTATACGACCTTATATTTGCAAACATAGGGCAATAGCTTAAGTCGATCATGTCAATAAATAAGCTACATTGACTTGTCAACCTTTTACACAATAGACTAGGCTTTTTGATTCAAAACGAGATAATATCTTTTAACGACTGAATAATGTTTAGACATAAATTACATTGCGTATCTTTATTTATAAATGTGAGTACGCTTTTGGACTGTTTGTAATGAAGAGAATACGAACAAAGCGAGGACGTGAGACAAGAACGGTTTGCTGCTCGAGCACTTAATTATTCTAGATGGTTGATACTTATTAACATAATTCATAAAGGGCAGATTTCAATACGGTTTTGTTTTGACGGGCGTACATGTTAAGTTGTCGGTACATCTAATATGCAGATTAGTGAACGGATACGCTGACCGAGCGTTCCGATCCGCGGCGCGCTGTTCATGTAGAAATTATTATTGTTCAACTCGTGTGTAATGCGAGCGATATGCACGGCTCAGTAATACATATACATACAGTATGAAATCACAATTAAATGTTTAGAACTTGGACCTTAAAGACAATTACTGCTTTACACGTGTAATGTTAAAACGTAGAGTCACGCATGAACATCATGCATAATGTAACAAAATAAATTCAATGTCACAAACAAATTGGCTGTTAAACATTTCTCAGAAAATTTACACTCAATATTCAAACCGTGTTAGAATAAAAATCTAGACGTTTTATGTACAATCACAGCGACATGTAAATCTCAACAGCAAATACACAATGTTTCAAATAAATGTGCATATCATTACACTAACAAGAGATGTCGAGACGAGCGGGTGTGTGGTCTCAACACACTTGATATTCTTCCATTTTATTTTTCTTTTCTCTTCAATAAACGATTTTATCCCTATCAATTAATGGGCTACACGCTTGTAAGCCATTTTAGCCGTTTTGGTATCATTAGGAAGGAATATTCGAGAGCTTTAATTAATTAACAGCTATTATCCAAATGAGAGTTATTACAGCGGTGTTGTAATAAACTGTGGCTTACTGGGAGAATCTTTCGTATGTCTGGCATAGATACTTATTATGAAAATGATCTAGAGTTAATTGCACTAAATGGTTTTAAATTAGAATCCGACGACGGTCTAATGAATTTCGGTTTATACTCGTCGCATACACTAGTAGCAGATAATCTACAACCTACAAAATGTTTAATTAGTAAAGCTTTAAATAAATTGTTGGTCACAGCGAGTAGGTGAAATAAAGAACTTTATAAATTATGCATCGTAATGACTTGGCAGAAACAGCGGATCTCTTGTATTATCTGGCTTTTGTTTATTCATACCATTCTTTTACCCACCTGGAGGACTGACGAACGTTAAATGTTGGTTTAGAATTAATATGGTTCGAGAAAAAAGCTGCGTCATTCTTGACTGGGTCATTTGTCATAATACCGCATATACTTACAATATATTCTTAAACATTCTATTTCATATTAAAAAGTGTTTTCATTAAGATAATCTCACGTGCATAGATCGTTTATGCATATGTAAAGTTATCCTTAGTGTAAATGTTGATTATAATATTGATAGTGCGAACATAATCAGTCACGAAAAACTATAATCATTCATGTTTAAGTTATAAGATCAATCCTCAAATGATGCCACAACATACTAAGCAAATCAAAATTACATTAATTTCATTTGCTTAGCATGTACTCTAACCTAGGATTCCGAGAACCGATTCCCTGAGGATTAAGTCAGGAGAAAGTACCTAAAAGTATGTAACGGAAAAATGGTAATGTGGCTTTAATATACCAGAAAACAATACAGAGGAAAGGTAATAGAATTCCTAAGTAATATGGAACGGGATCCATCAATCATCCAAGATACCCGATATGATCTTATCTGGAATGAAACTCATCATTTATAGATCTGTCCGTCGGCACTGGACGAATGTTATTAATAGATTTCTATCTGGTCATCAACTGAATCTGGTAACGGTAATCCCGGTCATTTTGTCGGTTCACTGATATCGGTAACAAATTGTATCTCCCGTCACTCGAATTTGGAATGTGGCGGGGAGCTGAGTGAGCCTAGTCGATTCCATTTATGACAGATTGGCTTTATAAATGAGTTGTTCGGGTAATATTCTAGTAACGGGCATATTATAATCCATTAAAGTGCTGCTTTACGAGCAAGGATTAAGATGTTACAGCGTAATATAATTCAATTTGAACCTTAAGTAACTTAATGACATTTTACACCTAGTTTTTAATTTTGAATAGGTTGGAGTAACTACCACGGGGTATTTACTTACTTACAATTAATTTAAAAGCTGAAACGGTTCTACCTTATAACAAGGTTTTATTTATGTTTGAAAGCTCAATGTAACGTCTCCTTACGAATAGCTATATTTCATAGCCCCGATAAGATTAAAAATAGGCGTATAATACGATTTAGTAAAAGTAATTTGAGCTTTAGTCCTTAATGACTCGGTTGTAAACCACTAAAACGTTACGACTCAGCATTAACGGCTAATAATTCGTTTGGTGACGATTTCGAAACGCCCGGGCATTCCGTGAGATGCAAGATTAGTGTTACTGACAGCAACGATAACTTAAAACTTTTTAGGGTTCCGTACCAAAACGGTAAAAAAGGAACCCTTATGGTGCTGCGACTCGGTCCGTCTGTCTGTCTGTCACAAGTTCACAACGTATAACGATACCTCTATCTAGCACATTTTTTTTATTTATTTATCAAAAATCATTTCTGACCTAAGTTTGTAATATAATAAATATGTAATTTTATGTCATTAAATTTATATGAGATTAGAGTTAAAGTTTCAATTTTTTTTTATCGAAATCGTAATTTCGCTGAAAAAAAGTTGCAAGTTCTGAGTACCAAAATCCAGATGGCGCTGTACAACGGTAACTTCTACTATGAGCTGTTAAGATTGTTCAAGGAAGAATGGGGTCGTGACGTGACGGGTATGGTGTAAGGACGTTTGTACGGAACCCTCGGTGTGTGAGTCAGACTAGCACTTGGCGGGTTTTTTCTTGTACGCGCGATAATGGCAGCGCGGCGAGTGCCGTAGATGGAGGCGTACGATAAAAAACTTGTCAATATCGTTATTACGTCTATCAAAAATGGACTTATATACTTAGCGAGATTGTAGGCTTCTTATCCGGTTAATGATTGTAATATTATGTAGGTACTATTGGTTTTTGTGTGGATGCAGCTAAAAATACCCGATGCTGGTATCCAGCAGGTCGATCACGTAACGCATTGTACGTACGTTAGGTAGATCTAAATGTCATTTTTTTTTTAAATTAAACTGTCCTAACGCGCGTTCGAAACGTTACATGATTAGGTTACGCGTCGAATAAGCTGCGGTACCGCTCGAGTTGCATGCGAGAAATGGTTCCAATCGTAATTTAGGGCATGCAAACAAGACTGCTAAACATACGTTAGGGTATTTTAGAACGCGATAAGTAGATAATTTTACAGAAAGTAAGTTTAGAAGTTGTTAGTGATAGACAAAATTGTACACCTTTTGATTTGTCTTTGCGGTACTAAAGCAATTAGGACCTCGTGGAGATCTGGGTAGCGGTTTTAGGTTGAGACAACTGGCGAATTACTAAGATAGAGAAGCTCTCAGAAAATCTAGGAATCTCATTTAGATTGAAATCATCATGTATGAGCCTACCCGAAAACATAAAAAAATACATTTGGTTACACTGAAGAGGCCTGCACGTTGCCGGTTACCATCAGCAGTGCTTAATAATGTGGGCCGATTTGATTGATTGATAATAGAAGTCTTCCAGTCTCCGAATGAAATACTATACCCTCGCCTATCAAAATACAGAATCATATGTGGGCGGAGTTATTTTAATGACAATCGCCTAAGTCCCTATAAGTTGTCAAGTTAGAGATTTACATAACACATCAACGCATAATACTGCGTCCATATTAATAGGTTTACATAGTGGAGTGCACTTGGCCGAGTCTCAAACGCGTCTTGTGGACTGACGCTTATACAAATATATTCAGCAGGTGTCCCCGTATTTACATACAATTTCCTAAGACATACAGTCGATAACTGCCTCTCAGCATTAAAGCCGGTGTGATCGGTTTCATAAACGAATCAACCGCGCATTGCGCCGTATTTGTAAGGGATTAAGCTATTTACAATTTTTAGTGGCAATGAACTCAGCGGTACGAACGATGGGTTCCGTATAGCCATTAAAAATCGAATTGTACCACAATATTTATTGTAAAACAAGGTGTATCGTCAGTCAAAGTAGAATAAACATCAACTAAAGCTTACATAACGAATAAATACTTCCTACGTGATACCACATCTAAGCTAATATTTTTATTATTAAGAATGATTCACTTTTAATCTCGAAATTGAGCAAAAATTGCACGTTCAGAAAACGAAACCTTCAGAAACCATAACTGCAAATAACAACAATCGTAAAACAATAACTTATTCAATAGGGACACTTTACAGAATTAATATGTCAACTGGATTCTGCGAGCAGGAAACGTAGAGCAAACAAAGCGCATTTAGTGAATTGTGGGCCACCCCAGTGTGGGGCTGCACGCCCACGGTGTCGTGACGCGGCCTGCCCTCGCCTGTGTGGCCGCGGTTCGAGAGGACCGGGGCGAATATTAACTTTATGTTATACATGTATTACAAGTATACATGACTCTAGTCCCTGTAATGCTAGCGCAAACTGGCCGCGACTTATTAAGTATTACAAGCTTTGTATTAAATTTAATGTTCAATTCTTCAGAATAATCAAATCTTGCAAGTCGATTTTCAAACACTTTCGTTAATCGTATCGGCTCGAAACTTTTCAAGCTTGTTTTGATGAACAATGCATTTATTTTCTGTAAATTTTCAACTTTACGGGTCATCCGCTAAGTGCATGGGAACCGTATTATAAGAAATTGCATATTTTATCTCCTATTTACGGGACACAATAACATACAGCGGTATGGCCCATCTGGCCATACTGCTCTGGCTATGTTCATACATACTGCGGACCAAACTGTGCAGTCGGGAGTAAAATAAAACCGGCCAAGTGCGAGTCGGACTCGCGCACGACGGATTCCGTACCATTATCTATAAAAACGGCAAGAAAATCATGTCTGTTGTATGGGAGCCCCAGTCCGACTCGCACTTGGCCGGTTTTTTTAGTATTTGTTGTTATAGCGGCAACAGAAATACATAATCTGTGAAAATTTCAACTCTCTAGCTATCACGGTTCTTGAAATACAGCCTGGTGACAGACGGACGGACGGACGGACGGACAGCGAAGTCTTAGTAATAGGGTCCCGTTTTTACCCGTTGGGTACGGAACCCTAAAAAGGAAACAGTTACAGCAAGTTCGGTTACGAGTACACACGGACTTGAATAATGTTTGTCGCATTTTACTTTGACCCTGACTTAGGCTGCCTGGATTTCCGTCAGTTGCAGCGATAGAGCCAATGGCGGGAGTGCATCCTTCCGGTTTGTCGCGTAGTACAGTCCGTTCGGCGTTGCAAATATGTTTACAGTTTTGCAACTTATATCCCTTTCTAATAAGGCGGATAATGTTTACATATATTTGATACTACTGATAATTTTGTGTACCAGTTCAGTTGTTTGCATTATTGGTTTTATGGTGCGCTATGTGGACGTTAGGCTTGGATAACATCCAAGCCGTAGCGCATCATAATCCCTGCATGCAGTCTGACTCATTAACATCTCAAGGTCTTGACAAACATAACCCACTTTTCCCTTCTTTGGCAACACTCTTGCTAATGTGTCGGTTATATTTCTTCAACTGGCACTGTAAAAGCTTATTCGATTATTATGAATCGTTATATTGTTGCATAAATGCTTCTAGCTCTATTCAATTTCCTTTCGCAATCGTACAGGATTCCAGCAAGCTCCTTTGAGCTATTGCGGAAAAATATAAACATAGAAAAATGCTTCACCGTCTCATTTTCCAATGCAACAAATTTGCGTGCCCGCGGCCACTGGGGACTGACGACTGCGGACTGCGATATCCACTCGCTCAAACTCACGCACCGCTTCGAGAATATCAATAGGAGCGGAAAGAAATAGCTTCATGTTGGCGATGCTTTGATTGAAGATGTGCTGTAGTTTATTACTAGCGTAGTGTAAGCAATCCTTGGCCGGCATTCTGGACCAGTATTCCATGCACGATATATCACAGAACGGGACATGTCCCCGCTTTGATGTCTCATGGAGATGTAACTATTCGAACGAGTGTTATAACAAATCAACTGTCATTTTCACATACAAAAAATTACATTTGGATCTACCTAACGTACGTATAAAAAACGGAACCCATAAGGATCTATAAAGGATCACTTTGTTGGCCGTCCGTCCGTCCGTCTGTCAAGACCCTTTTTCTCAGGAACGCAGGGAGGTATCAAGCTAAAATTTATATAAAATACTCAGGTCGACTGTGCCTTGGAGCTGTGAAAAAATCAAACTTCCAAGTCAACGCAATCAAAAGATACAGCCGTTTATGCCGCAAATTTTCGAAACTCGCAAGGGAATCAAAACCTACACGGTACTTCCCGTGAACTCAGAATCTTGAAATTTGGTACGAAGAGCACAGATAAAGGAAAAATTGCGAAAACCGTAAATTTTTAGTTACATAACACATACATAACAATAAAAACACATACATAATAATAAAAATATTTTTATAAATTTACTTATATACCTACAGGTTTGTACGGAACCCTCGGTGCGCGAATCCGACTCGCACTTTGCCGGTTGTTTATCTTCTATTAAATTTGGTTATCAAGTCTAGAACGTAAATAGTGTTCATTGTTCTTGGTACTCCATTGAAATATCTCTGACTAATTCATAATTGTAGTCTGGGCAACCGAGCTCTGCTCGGGTGAAAATAGAGAAAATACGGAGAAAACGAATTTACATGGGATACAGTTAGATCAACTTTTTGTCTCCGTAAACCCCTAAATTTCATTGAAATCTATAGAGACGTTTTCGAGAACGTGATTACAAATATATATATTGCTCATTTAATCGAGATTTGGTTCGAATGACAATACAGGCAGCTGCTTGAATTCGCAAACAGGGTGTTCGTGGAATTTTCAAACAATAAAATATGTGGATACTCACAATAATTCTGGCTGTGTTTGTGGTTTTATTTATATGAGTACTCTTCACTGTTCACTATATCAGCTCATTAAATTTGCGTACAAATTAAACTCGCATCTTATATTCCGTTTTGCCGCGAAATTAGCGGAGATGTTTTGCTTCGCTGGGAAACGGGAAGTAAGTAGTTTCATAATTAACTTCTATTTCCAGGACTAGAGGATTTATTTAATTAACACAATGTTTTCTTTTTTATATATGTTTTTTTAATATTATGTTTGTTTTTAATAATAATGTATAAATTAAAATAAATAAACTACTGAAATTAACACAATGAGATTAAATAATAAGTAGGTGGTTTGAAAGTAGTTAAAATTAAGATCTTTTTTAATATGCCTAATTCAATTTGACTATAAGCTACCCAAGTGTTCTTATTTTCAGTTAAAAATGGCTTGATACTCGAATGATGTTGCAATTCGTATATTTCATTTTTTGGTCGGTAAAAAATAAATAATGTTGTTCACTTTTCGAAATAATGAATGTATTTCTTTTAGCAAACAACATTATTATCATAATAATGTTGATAAAAGCTCTTGTCTGCAGTTTAACAAGAAATATATAAATTATCTGTACGCTATCAGCGCAGGTCTCATTGTGATTTATAATTTTGATACTCTGAAACACATTCATTTGTGTGTGCTTGATTTTAATATTATATATTTGTGTAATGTCGCAATATATGAATAGTAAACACAAAAATAATTTAAGACGTAAAATAATTACCGTTTTTATCCTATACTATTAAACGAGCAATATTTGTATATATATATATATATATATATATTTGCAATCACGTTCGCGGAAACGGCTCTAACGATTTCGATGAAATTTGGAATATAGGGGTTTACGGGAACGAGAATCCGATCTAGCTAGGTCTCATGTCTGGAAAAATTCGTTTTCTCCGTATTTTCTCCACTTTCTCCCGAGGAGAGCTCGGTCGCCCAGGGACTGTAGATTTAACGACAAGCAACATCTGTACATACCTATTTATTTATTTGCAAATGGGTTGTCGAAAGCGGCTCTCACGATGTTGATGAGATTAACAATACAGGACTTTAGGGTGAATATTCACAAGAGATGTGCGAAGCTTTGTTTCATATATTTAGACGACCGGTTAGCCTAGTGGGTAGTGACGCTGCCTACGAAGCTGAAGGTCCTGGGTTCGAATCTCAGTAAGGGCAAATATTTGTGTGATGAGCTTGTATATTTGTTTCTGAGTCTTGGATGTTTTCTATGTATTTAAGTATTTATACCTATTATATATATCGTCGTCTAGTACATGTTATACATAAGCTTTATTGGGCTTACTATAGGGCTAGTTCGATTTGTGTAAGAATGTCCCCTAATATTTATTTATTTATTTATTATTTATTTATATTTGAAACCTAGCTAGCTGTGATATGTGGATATTCACCCTAATTGTGCAAAAAGAATATCTAGGTATTTCTTCCGAGAAAACTATTTTTTGGGAAACTCTTTTTCATGAAAAACGCCAATTTCCACTCCATCCACTAGCTGGTCAATCACATAACGCTTTGTACGCGCGTCAGGTAGATCTAAATGTCACTTTTTATATGGAAAAATGACGGTTAAATCTACCTAACGCGCGTAAGAAATGTAACGTGATCGACCCACTAACAGTGGCATTGTAGGTACTAACGCGCGTCGGAAACGTTACGTGATTACCCCTCAGGTATTAGAGAACTGAGTATGAGATATATTTTTAAAGGTTGTTATTTTAATATGGTTTCACAATCATTTCTCTCAACATTTACCCAAGAAAATTGTCGTTTTATGTACCTTCAACGAATGCAACATCCTGGAAAAAAATATTATAAACGACGCGCGCGCACACTGCTTCGAAGTTGTGAACAAATATAACAGTTTACTGACACCGCACATAATTCCCAGAATGACATCTGTATGAGCCGAAGCTGCGGTTACCAGCACATAAAAACATAGCCTCACAATGGAACCAACAAATATCATTGCTCTGGCGTCTCCAACTTTCATTATAGTTGTTATTAGCTTCATTCCGGAAACGCCTTTTATTGTGCTGTAAATATTTTATTCGGCGATAACAGCTATCCACAGATAAAACAAATTGATCGGGGATAGGCTAGATTTTAGGAAGGTTTACGAGATACGTGGGCGGGTTTAATTGATAGGATGAGATTGTGCGAACGACGCCTCACATATATTAATATTTAACGTCCCCGTTCCGAACACTAATGCATAATTCTTTAGATAAACGAGCGCAACACAGGCTATTAGTACAATGAAATGCTTCGGATACCACCTTCTTTATGGCCGCTTCACATAACCAGAACTGATAAATATGTACACGCGTTCCCAATGATTTCATTCTCCGGTAACAGATTTGGTGCGTGGTTTGAGCGACCTAGATGAAACAATTTACCGAATCAGTGCTAATAGGGATAAAAATGTCACTTAGAACTAGAAAGAAACAACTTAGCATACTTTATGTCAAATGCCAGTCTAACTAGTATCTGCCTATTGTCAACAATAGGCAGAGACTAAATGCTTCAAACTGCTATATTATGGTTATTATTGTCGCTCTTCAGTATTTCCAATATAATTCAGGAATAGTTGTTCAAGCAGAGGCAAAACAGTATTTCAGGGACCACCCAATATTGTCTCAAACATAATAACGAGAGCGTAAAGCTGCTAAATCCATATAATTATCCTTAACTAGCTGATACCGAACGTAAATTTACTGGATTTGCCTTAACATTAATCTCATCAAAATCCGATGCCGTGAGCGTTTACACAGCAAACGTTGCCGTAAAATTTTGAGATGCGTACAAATTCTTAGTATACACAACATTAATATGAATTCCCCTTTTTGTTAATGTATAAGCTTATATATTTTTATTAGTATTTAATTAAGTGCTAGGCGGAAGCTTGGAACATTAGGAGCGTGCGTCGAGATTACGCCGAAGCCGAGGCGAGGAGGCTCGCCCCATATTGCACGGTAATGGAAAGCCGTATTAAATGTGCCTTAACCCTAATAGTACGTTATCGAGCATCTTATGTTTTATTCAGAGGAGATTAGCAGTGGGCCGGGCCGCGTGCCTCGCAGGATTTTTCTTAACTATTCAAAACTGTGCAATATGAAAATGTAGAAATAAACGCAACGGGATACTTGGGCGGCGATTTAACTGACAATTCGACATTAATTTGATGGCTATGGGCTATGGAGCTATGGGCGAAAGTGTTATTTTCAAATTTGATTAATTAATACAAAATATGAACAATGACACCAACACCGAATCGATCATTAAAATAAGTATATAAATGCGTTACGCATTTATTATTTTAACTGTAGGTGTGTAGGTCTAATAATGTATGTTAAATCCATATATTCAACAATAAGCTACACGAATGGCACGTACAAGTCATCTATTGGACATATTAATTTTCCATGACACGACATAAAATTGTAATTGCCGTTATTATAGTCAAGGCAAGGAGAATATTTAGTTACAAATAGAAAATAGTTCGCTGAATAATAGCTACAACGATATACAAAGTTATATTAGTATATGTCGAATACTTTTTATAGGAATCATTTGAAATTTATTTTTAGTTGCATTCCCGCATATTGTATTAGTAAACGCCGTCGTAGACACGCAATGCATGGAATCAAACAAGATAAAGCGATAACCTTTGGGGTCGCACATAATACAATGTGACTTTCATCGGTTTCACCTTTGGACCCTTAAGCTATCGTGTAGTCTGCACCACGTTTAAAAACTTTTCAAAATATTTAATGGAACTTTTGCGTCTATTAATACCATCCATTGTTCTGAAATTACTTTGTGGAGTGATTTTGGTGAATTATTAGACTAGACTATATAATATTACTCTGCATTATTTAGTTTCTACAACACTCTCAAACAGCTTATAGTATAAAACCGCGTTGGATAAAAGTGTTCTATAAATTATTGTTTCGTAGAAGTCAGTTAAAATTTCTAGTTAACGTTAAATTACAACGCATGGTTAATTAAATTAAATCCTTTCACAATTAACCTTTGCATCTGACACGCACCTTGAGCGTCCAAATTAATAATAATCATTGAGAATCCGGCTCGGAAAGGACGAGCGGTGAATCGATGCTCGCTTGACGGGCAGCTGCAGAATGAAATTATGAGCATTTTTATTCTCGGCCTACACCTGCCCGGCCCGGCCACGATTGACACCTACCCCATTATAAAGATACATCGGCCCAACGATGCCCCGGGAGAAAAAAATCCCAACAATGGCCCGATAGCAGCCGCATGAGAACTTATTATTAGCCTTTATAAGCTCAGCCATTCATTTTTACTTCTTCATACAATCCTGGCCATTAAGGCAGGCGTGGGCAGTGTGGGCTCACGGCTAAATAAAACTATTGTTACGCCTAACAAAACGTCCAAGTGAACATCTTCATAAAACTACATCTCACTCGGTCTATTGTTACGAAAGGTTGCGTTCGAAGGGCCGATATTTTAGATGGGAATTTATTGCCAATTTCGAAGAATGTTTACCGAAAAGTGACTGAATGGAAGGCGAGTGAATTACTTTATTGTAATGATAAAGGAAGTCAGATTGAAAACGTCCGATGAAAGCCGACGTCAGGCGACGGGGCTGTTTGATGATAATGATTTATGGTGACAGGAGCGACGCGATTTTAGCACGTTAATGCTAAGAAAGATAAATGTGTCAGATGTCTTTGTCAGGGGCGGGAAAAATTACGTCGTCGTTGCTCAGGTCACAATACGTGACGATTTTATAGGCGAGAGCAGACGCCTCTATTTAAGTAAACATCTTGGAAATATTATAGCCAACAACGTGAAGCAAAACGCCCTTGTATTAATACATAAAGTGAAGACAGTCCGCCTTCGACACATCACGCCACCCGCGGATGAAGGTCGCGATCATAGCTTCGCACACGTTTGTGCGTAGGTAGTCTAGATTATTATTACTAGTTGGTAGTGACGTAGTGACCCAGTCTATGAAGCTGGCGGTCCCGGGGTTGAATCGCTGTAAGGACATTTATTTGTGTGATAGACACGAATATTTATTCCCAAGTCTTGGTTGTTGTCTATGTAATTATTATATATCGTCCTCTAGTACCTACCCATTGTACAAGCTATGTTTGGGTTGAGACTTGAGACTAAGGCAGGCCCCACACTACCGGCGTCGTGTGAGCGTTCCCATACAAAATTTTACGTTGCGTTGACGCGGCGTTGACGCAACGTAAAATTTTGTATGGGAACGCTCACACGACGCCGGTAGTGTGAGGCCTGTCTAAGTCGAATTTTGCTCGCCAAATATGGCCTGTCGGATATCTATGAACTAAAGTACGAGTATAACCGCAAAGATGTCACAGAGTGGTCGGCAGGTCGGCACTGCCTCATCTCGCGTCTAAAATTAGACCGACTGGACTGGATTAGTGACGGCGCAAGGTGTCAACCACACGCGCTGCTTTAATGCATGCTTATTGGAAACATAAACACGTTAGTGCAGTAGGCGGGACTGGTTACATGCAGCTTGTTGGCCATTCCTCATATTGTTTCTTTGGAAACGTTCAAACACTTTAAAATAGTCGCGCGGAATTGATTATTGGAATACTGTATGAATACTTTGCTGGGGGATTGTCCACACTAACGCTGACGCGTTATTTACGCTGCGATGCTTCTTAGGCGTCGCGATTTTAACTCATAGATAGGAATGAAAGCAATTAAGTAGCAAAATCGCAAATTACGTAACGTGTATTTACTTTTTAAACGTAAAACGTTGTCGAATAAACATGGCGAGAGCGTAATTTCATCTTCGGATGGACAATCCTTGATGTTAATTAATAAATATCTATCGCATTCTTTAAGTTAAGTCTAATTGATCTTAGTCGTATAGTTATATACATAAAGTGCTTATAGCTAATAACTATTACCGAAGTCCATCACTGACCACAGCCATAAAAAGAATTTACCACCACGCACAAAATGAGTAGGTACGTTATCTGAAATGTACAGCGATGATCATTAAGCAAGAGTACAAATGAAGCCACCAAAATTGTCTTCTGTTAACGACAGCGCTGCGTTAATGATTGCGGCGTGTTCGGGGGCGAAACTGAACCTTCCGGTTATGAGGCGTCTTGCAGGACGGGATCATAGTACTACTATGTTAACACAGTACTAGGACTTCGAATAGATAAACTATCGGAAGGAACTTAACTTATCTACCGCATTCTACATACATAAGCGCTGTTGGTCGCTCGTTGACGCAATGACGAGATCTTTATTTTTCTTCAAAGGGATGTTGTATGGCCATTGATTTAGTATAAGTGATCATTCGGGCGGCTATTTTGCGTTTAGTCTGGTTTCGACCGTGAGACTCGACGGTTTTTAAAAATTACAAAAATGTTCTGTGCAAAAATGCGTTTAATTAATAGCAAATATAGAAATAGAAAAAAAAGTAAATATTTTTCAACTCGGTTCTACTGATAGCGTAAAGAATTTTATGTAAACTCATTTCATGGTTTTGAGTAAATAATTTCGTTAGTACAAATGACAGATTAATACGAAATAAAAAAGTATGTGTATATTTAATTTGAAAGTTTAAGTATTAAGATGTTTAGGTATTCCCTGCATGTAAAAATAAATAAAACTGATTTATTTTGGGATTTATCTTTAAATAAATACAATATTATTAAAATAAATTTATAATGCGACTTCATTTATTTGCTATTTAGTTTTTAGGAACTATTTTTTTAGTTTGATTCTAATTTGCTAAATATGACGCTTAAAGCCTAAAAAACTAGGTTCTCTGTTGTATGAAACATATATCTTATAATGCAGGTTATCAGTAAACGCTATTAGCAACTACTGAAATATATATAGTCATTTTTGTTGGGCATTGTGAGTATTTACTTTATTATACGTCAATGTGTACGGCGTAATTATGGTCTCAGTGGGCTATAGTCAAAGTCAAAATCATTTATTCCATTGACATACAATATGCACTAGAATATGGTTAATGTTTAGGTAGGTTCACACTGTCAATTTGAGATTAGTAACATATTGTAATTTTAATTCGGAGATTAGTAGATAAAATGATATAACTAATATTTTACAATTTAAATTCTATGTCATAGTTTATATTATACCGTGCATTTTTAGTTAAAATTTGTTTAAGGTATAATTTATATTTATTGCATGTGTTTAGTATGGTAACAGAGTCATGCCAATTGGTTATGCAATTGCTCTGATATATAAAACATTTTTTAGATTTGGCTAACCGTACCTATATTTGGAAGGCAGAGTTTATGTGTATTTCGTGTAGTGTACTAATATCACATATTTTCTTGCTTGCTATAGTGAGGAATATGTATGTAGGTATATTATGTGTATCAGGTAGGAGAGTTTCCTTGTATTAAGTCAAAGTGCTGATTGTCATACATATATTGTGCAGGGTCTTCGTTAGCCACCGCTCCTGTAATGACTCGCTTAATTCGAGATAATTACGCTCCCAGCAAACGTGGGTTTGAGAAATTTATCGAGGCTCCTCCAGACGGAATGGAACTTGTTTCGCAATATTTTGTCCAACGGCCCACTTATTCACTACGCTTGCACGGCCTTAATATGCCTATAAATTACAATAAACCACTAAGTATATGACGACTAAACTGCCAGTTTATTCGTTTTTAAATGCACACCCTAATTTAAATGCACCGACCGTGCCGCGCCCTTCCTATCACGCATTTTGAATTTCCGCTCATATTTTAATAACCAACATTAACGTACAGAATCACGAATCGGCAGTCATCCTATCAAAATCGCTTCTTTTTAATCAGGAGTGAGTCAAGCGAATTCTGAGATCCAAGCGCCCACTGTGCCGCTAAGCCATTTTAATATTCCTCACGAAACAAGGCCTTGTTTATTCAAAAGTTCGTCTTTTTATATATACTGTTGTTTTTGTGAGTGTCGCTTAGACATTCTGTCAGTCAGTTAGGAATACTTCACATTAAATACACCTACCGCGCGGCCTATGCATGGCGCGGCGCGGCGCGGGGCGCCTACAATCGTGCTGGAATTGGAAATGAGTGCGGTGATGTTTTGTTTTAATAAACTCACATATTTGCCTACAAAGTAAAAGGTTTTGTTTGATTTGTTCTCCCGGCCAAACGAGTTTCAGTTATACAACGATTAGGGTTCCAACCGTTACAGGCAAAAGGCAACGTTGAGTTTGAATTTGGAAGTTCGGCTCAAACAAAATTGGACTTGCGCTTGTCCATTGCGTGTTTTTCTTAATTGTATTTGCTCAATAAATTGGTTTCAAAGTTACTGGTATAAAGGGTTTCGCTGCGGTCAAATCGGTTTAAGATTAAGTACTTATCTGGAGCATTGTGAGATCGTTTTGTATTATTGTTTCTATGAGAAATATTACGTCTAGACTGCAGGAACGCGGTGGGAGCAAAACAAATGCAGTTGAGCGGAGATGCTATGCGCCGCCGCAGGGCCGGCCTATTGTTAGCGTGTTCCGTGGCGGTAAATTCACTACCAATCCCATCACAATATCTAGTGGATATAATTGTGCCATAAATAATTCGTTACGGCAACACTAACGAATGCTACCAATATTCACACAAATTAAATTTAATTCTGCCGTAACAACTAACGTAATTTTGGATTTATGAAACTTTAACCTAGCTTGTTGCCTGCTGGATTGTTGCCTAATTTCATAAGAGCTAAATTATGTAGTTATTATGGTCTACTTCATTTTTCGTATTTTCGAATGCGGGTTATGCGCGTGACTACGCTAGTTCGTGTGTCACGAGAGATAATATTTTTTCTAGTCTGGCAACTCGTGCAATGCGTGGCTGAACCGCCACAGCTCCTGTGCCAAACATTTATTTCTTTTTTGTTTAATTAAAACGAATACTTATTTGTACCATGTCGAGTTGCACCTGCTCGCTGCATACTTTATGATAGACGTGCAGGGATAAAAATAAATCATTATTAACCAAACTGGTTTATGCATATGGCATGGATTGTGTTTCTTTTTTACGATTGTCACATTTTTTAATTCGAATGATACTTGTAGTTGCTGTAGTATTTATTGTGTATCATTAGGATTGGATTTAGCAACTTTGCAAGCGATCAGATACATTTAAAGATAAATACATTTACTTCAATAGGGCACTTTAAAGAAAAATACATATCTACGCGCTCAAGCATAATGCCTTACCTAGCCTTGGCGTTAGTTTACCTATTGTCGGGTACTAATAAAAACCAGTATGATTGACACCAAATCATGTGAAAAATAAATACAAATACGTACGACACGTATAAATATAAGTACGACAAACACACTAACAGCTATTCTTATATGCAGTCGGATGCAGTGGGGTGGTAAGGCATGAAACCCCATCTTACCTTTTTCATTTCACTGGTGTGGTCAAAAAGTGCGCGTAGATTCAAGGCAATGGCCATTATACCTATGCACCGAACCACTTCTTTCAGAGATAGTTTCAGTTTTGCGGCGTCTAAGTGCTGGAATGATATCCCTCCCCCTATCCAAGGGGCGCTTAGCAGATACACCTTTGAGCGTAAGCTTAAAGGTTATTTGTTGACGCTCCAAAAACCGACATCTTAATCCAGCACTGTTACAGCAAAAAATATTGTATCGCCAATTGTTCATTTGTTTTTTATTTTTATTTTTTTATCTAGTTGTAGTTTTAGTTCCGTAAGTTTTATAAATTTTAATGTATTATGGTTTTGATTGATTGTTGCATGTAGGTAGTGCCGTACAACACATCTCACTTCGTATTTATGTTTATTTCTCTCTCGCCTGTCCCAATAATATATTATAATATGTAGTTTATATATTAAAATTGTACGACGTTTCCGTGAGTTACCAACGGTACTGGCTGAAAATCAGCGCTGTAGGTGTTTGACACCTCAGCATAATGCTGAGCCAGTGCCCGGTTCACTGCCGCAGAGACACACTTGTTTCATGTTTTATATGTTTTTCTTGTTTATTTTATTGCTTAATATTGTGTGTCATGTATGTTTGTGAATAAATGTATCTTTCTTTCTTTCTGTCAGATAAAAATGAAATAATGAAATAAGAAATAAGAAATGTACCTACTTAATCCAGTATGTTCAAATCCAGCCTGGATTTGAACATACTGGATTAAGTAGGTACTTAAGCTGAGATGTCTTCTTAGTGGGTTAGTTTTGGAATAAACGCTTTTCCTGTTTAGTCGATTTAGTGATTCTACCTATAATATATAATTTGACAGATTTGTTCAAATTAATACCTATGGATTAGCAGTCGATATAAATCCATAATACGTGGAATAATACTGGAAATGCACTGATCTGATAAATGGATGTAAGGATTAAAGTGATAAATAAACAAAGCACGTACCGTTAATTTTTGAATGGTACCTAGATATAGCGAGCACGCTCCCTTATTGATTTCGTGTTGTGATATCGCGCTGTTAGATTGCGTCTATTAATTCTTCAACAATACTACAACTGATGCTACGTCACGGTTTTCCATCTTGTTCTCTTTGTTGTTATTTGTAATTGATTTTTTATTTGTAACACCGACTGAAAGGTTAACCGTTCGACCGAGATTGAACCATAACAACATCGAGTTTGTTCCGGCTCGTTCTGATAAAAGAATGTTAAAAAGAGAAAGCAAAATCCAATCTAAACTCACAAGCAAACACCGCGGATCCTCAAGACAGTAGACAGAAGAAAAACAAAAACTCTCGCTGCGATCAATCCGCCGGGGCGAGGGCAAGTGAAAAATCAAAACTCAAAAGGAACAAAGGAGCTAGAATATCCCAATAAATTACACCTGCTTCCATGAAACATAAAAGGAGGATATTGTTTTAAAAATAAGTCCCGGGCGAATGATTACGGCTCCACAGCTAACCCAGACTTGAAATTCCGATAGTTTTTGCGGTGGTAAAAACTGATATTCCGTTCGGCCGCATTCTGTCCGTACATTGAGTTAATGCGGGTCGTGATTGTGCCTGCGTCCCTGTCTGGTGTAGGGGTTGGAGCGAGACGGAGGTTTGTTTCACGCGAGGTAGGTTGAATCGCATTTTATGGTAAGTTGGCGGGACAGGTGCAGCGCGTACACCTGCGGACGCGGAGCCGGTGGCGTGGTCGAGCGAGATGCGATCGAAGGACATCGAACCTTCCCGCGCCGCGGTACCTACCCGTATCTCTAGATAATGCCGTCCCCATAACTCTGTGGCCATGCTACATAAATTAGCAGGTGATATGTGAGGAAATGCAAGCGGGATAAGAACATTTCTATAAGACGCTCTACATTCAAGATCGTTTAGATAACGAAATCGCGCGGCACCGATTCACTCGAGATTCTCGGTAATCTCAAAACACGAACTGTTAATTACCTGCTCGGTTACTTATCGTGTACTGTTGTGAACTAACTTCATATACTGTTAGTAGAAAATGGTACAAGACAATCTGAGTTTTGAACAATGGTACATTTGTTACATTTTTGCTTTGAATTAAAACAGTAGGTTAAATTAAACTGCAGTCAAACAACTAAAACAGGGCAACAGCAATTGAAATAACTGTAACGAATATACATAGTTATTTTAGGCTGTGTTAACCGTAACATTGTGGGTACGTAACAAAGTGGCGATACAGCCGATTCCCACCGGCGGCTTGCCAAAATTTTATTTCTAGTTACATACTCTAAACTCTTTCATAACTTTTTTTGATCCGGGTTGCCCATCGAAAATTTTCACGCGCCGCCACAAGTACCTACCATTAATAATAAGCTTGTGTCAAATGATTCATTTCTTTACAGGCTTTTATTGCCGACTGTACTTTTCTGTATATACCGTCATCAACTACTCATTTAGACGATTGTAACGAGCCCAAACTCACCGGGGCTACGTCGGTTAAGTACTGAATTACCATGGCCACCTTCTGGCTCCATCATCAGATCAGCTCGATGGTACCATAATTATTGAATTGTCATCCAAACTATACTTAAACCAAAAATTTCAGCTCAATCGGATAACGGCTGGTGACTGAAAAATGGACTACCAATTTTGACGGACAATTTACTTATTACATAGCTACTTACATATTTCATACGAACAGGTCAAGTTAATATAAAGCCAGTAAAAATATAAACTTTTAATCGATTTGAATTGTAAATAAATCTCTATTTTTTACCAAGTACCTACACTTTACATTTTCTTTATAACTCGTTCCATATAGATATTGATATTATTACATGAGAAATTTAACGGAAATAGTACAGTCAGGGACATTCCCGGTCGACCTTTTAACAAAATTTTACCTTGGCCGGCGACACTAGCTAATCCCCGGCGCTTCGGGTCGTTACGCGTTGATCGGACAAACGAATATCGCCCTAAAGGAGGTCGAACGGGAATGTCCCTGACTGTACATTTCGATGCTAAAGCGGAAAGTATGTCATTACGCCACTCGTCCCGAGACTCGGGACTCGGGACGAGTGAAGAATGACATTTCCGCACGTGTATCGAACGACGTTTTTAATACAATTGCGAAAAAATAAGAAAAACAACAAGTAAGGAATTCGAAACTTTTATATTGTTCATTCTGTAACATCATTGTAATACAGTTGAAAAAAATGTAGTTTAATACAGTTTAAATACGGTTTAATACAGTTCTATCTTATTTATTTTTAGTGACATAATAATTAATGGCACAATTTGTACAAGGAAAAGTGAAAAGCACTAGTGAGCGAAAACCAACTTTCCGCGCGCTAAACAGCTACGTAAAGTAGCACTTTTTGAGCAACTATTAAAAAAGTCGTTTAACCTTTTGAGAGCTAAAGACGGCTGTGGACGCGGACGAAAACTCGTGCCACTGAAGCCACGGACGGCCACAGTCTAGCGTGCGCTTTGCGCTTTTTCGTAAATTTTATGTAATAAAAAGCTTTACAAGTAAATTGACCCATTTTTTAAATAGGTAGTTCATGATACGTACATTAATTTTGACATGACAATATTTATCAGAAGTTTCATTTTATTCATATTTTGTCTGGCTATTGTTTTTCTTCTGGCCTCAGTTGGGCACCGTTTTGTTTTGCACCCTCGCTGTCAAAAGGTTAAACGTCTCTTCATTTATTTAGGTAGGATATCACGGAAACACAATGTAGGTATGCGCGTTGCCGACACCCTTTAAGAGTTTATACAGTCTTTTCTTAAAGAAACCCATAGTGTACTTTTACGTATTTGGATCATTATCCCTTTACTTGGATAATTAAAAAAAATATCCAAGTAAAGGGATAATGTTTTTTTTATTTAACTTAGTTTTAATTTAATTTAGTTAACGTTAATTATCATATTGTATATACTTAAGAAAATAAATGATTTCATAATTGTTGTAATTCTGAGTTAGGCCCATTTCGTGACACGGCACAGATTCACTTTTTTTCTTTTGTCTTTGTCTTGTTTCTTTTCTTAGAAATATTAGCATAAAGATTTATCTGATTTTATATGAAATACGGTAATACTTAGTTGAGAAACAAGAATAACGATCGCAAGATCTTTTCCAATTTAAAGCTAAGTAAACTAGCTAATAGAACTTACTATATGAATATGACGAATCACAATTTAAGCACCATAAGAATAAACAATGACAGTAGCCCCTTGAATGAATGGTGAAGCATTTAGTGTAGTGTTATGGCTAAGTCGAGTGCGTGCCAGAGAGCTCGTTACGTTTTATGGAACCGCGTTCAGCTGAACTTATCTAATGTTTTTCTCTCGCTGTAGTGATAATGTTAGCCAGATATAGTGTAATTCGCTAAAATAGACCGTTTACAAGCAACAAGATTGCTATTTGTAGGCCGTATCAAATTTACACGCTGTTTTGTTGCAATTTAGAGCTGTGAGAAAGGTAAACTGATTTTATTACAAGTACTTTACACGGAAAAACAAGAATATCAATAGACAATCCGATACTGGAGTAAAAAGTTTGAATCAGATTGTCGACAATCCTAAAGGTTTTTTTAGTACAATTTTGTTGTACTAGGAAATTATTGGAAAAACTGGACGAAAGTAACGCATTATGTAAAAAGAAATGTAACCGAATTGAGAACCTTCTCTATTTTTTGAAGTCGGTTTAAAACAGGGCCAAAGTACGAAGTACAAAATGAGTATCGTAAAAGATACCTACTTTACTTACTTGATAATTACTATTCAAATCAATTTGATTTGTAAGGTGCTTATCAACATGCTGCTTAGAATTATAAAACAACCATTACCTGAAACAAAATAAGACCTTATTTTATTAAGTTATTTAATAGAAACAAGTACATCATTAATGAATTATTGACCTCTTTATAATGAACAAATAGGTAAGTGCCCACTATACTGCTATCGCCAAAGCATCTAAAATTAAGCTGTCTAATGCAGGGTGAACCTGTGTGGCCACAGCAGGGCCTAAATTCATCCCTTGTCCCAATATATAAACCTAAATAAATACCTGCATAAAATATATGTTCGAACCCAAAAAATATTGTTTCACTTTTAATTACTTACTTAATTACGTACGTCGATTTACATATGGGTTCAAAACGTATTATTTTATGATAGGTAAGTACTTATATTACGGAATGTAAAAAGACAAAAGTGTTTACACTGGAAATTAGCGTTCAATCGTGAATTGTTTTCATTGTGTTGATCTTCGTTTTAATAGTCATAACTTGTTCATAAAATTAAAACTTAAGCAACAGTTTGAAGAAAAGTAAACTTTTAATGGACTTTCGGGCACGCTAATCTAATTGCAAGTGCGATGAAAAAAAGCAAGTTAAGGAAATAAATACACGGTTGTTTTTACTTGTGCTTTGTATCATAATGTTATTAGTACTTTTCTTTACTACATTTTCACTGAGATGTAAAAAAAAAAACAAAAGCCAACCGTAAAACATATCTAAATAGCTGTAACGTTTATCCTGCTTAAATGCGAATATATATATATTACCACCGGGCATATTGCTTTTAAATTTGCCAAAACACGAGTGGTAAGTTTAACCAAGCAAGTATCGGTAAATCCGGACAGTAGTCTGTAGAGGGTATATCCGGTCGGAAGAGGCGAATTTCATCCGGATATTGAATATCGATCGTAGGTACACCCTTAACCCTGATGTATCGCTGGTCGTTACAGAGCCTCTAGGGACGATAAAAGGATATTTGCCGATTATTCAATTGTGTTCGGCGAAAAACACAATAAAGATTTTTGATGGGGTAATTGGCTACTGATGGCTTCGGAAAAAACGGTCATTTGACAAGACTTGATACTTGACTATTATATTTCTATTACTTCTGAGCAGTGTCAGAAAACTGCTATGTAATATACCTTTTCGATGAAATAAATATAAAAATTCACATTGAACTATAATTATAATAAAAAATAAACTATTCTGAAATACGGTCACTATAATATTAAACGTGCAATTTTCATACAGTTGCGATTCCAGTACTATAATTTGCAAGTAGGTAAGTAGAACAATGAAAGCGTCCCTACCTGTACTTGTATACGTGCAGTCAAGTGCAAAAATATGTAGGTATCGATTTAATCATCTCATAAATATGTACTAAAAACCTTAATCCGCTGTCATAAGAGCGATGGAACATATTTATGAGTAAGTTGTACCTATATTTTTATACTTAAGTGTACAACGGGATGTAGCTATTTAATTTACGTTAATTATACATACAAAACAAGCGACTGTCATTAATCACATTTGACATTGTTAAGGCGAATGTAGCCCTCAGCATTTTTTCTCATTATTGCTAGCTCGATATGCTGTGCTCTTCGCCTGAACTGAACTTGCGAAAATCGATATATGCAAACAAGGATTGTTATTAAAACGGATTATTAAACAAAAAACAAATATATGTTATTAACATGAATGTATTTTGAATCTTAGATATAGATATCACTTATAGTTTGGAAGCAGGAGACCGATTTTTGACTTTCCAGCGCTCGAAAATAAAATACGATTGTATTGGCAAAATTGTAGGCACTTCCTTTCTACCGATATAATTGAATACGAGTGGTCAATACCACGCGATTTTCTATCGTTATTTTAAAATAGCATTTCATCGTTTTTGGCAGTTTTCGAGTGAAAGAGTCGAGCGCTCGAAAGTCAAAAAACGCCCCCCAGAAGTGAATTCAAAGTTGAAAACGGCCTCATTTAAATATTGACATATTATTTATACTTAGGTACTTAAATAATAAAAATTAAACAACGAAATGGATAGTAACATACCGAAAGGATAGTAAAATTTAATTTTAGAGAATATTTAGTCTTTAAGTTTCAGATCCTTCAAAAATCCCCTTTTTACGAGTCTGCTCTCCCTTGCGTTTACTGGGTACGCTCTAATTTCGGGTATATTTAATTATAAACTTTATGCTACTCTTCTATTTAAAATTTTATAAAAATAAATTAAAAACCCCTCCTTCTGGCCCAGCAGCATACGTACGAATGTGACTCCAAAGCGACATTGGAATGTAGGGAGCACCTATCTATAGCAACGGACGAAACGGCAAAGTACACAAATGACATATTCATGAAGTCCATAGCTCCGCAAACGTGGACCGTGTGCTAATTTTATAGGGCGTGCGAACCCTTTTGTTTCCTATATTGGTAAAAATGTGTGAGTAGATTTTGATAAGTATTCGTATATAATTGTTTTAGCTCCTTTTTAGGGTTCCGGTACCTCAAAAAAAAAAAACGGAACCCTTATAGGATCACTCGGTTGTCTGTCTGTCCGTCTGTCACAGGCGATTTGCTCCGAAGCTACTGGACCGATTGAGTTGAAATTTGGTACAGATATGTAAAATTGATGACCCAAAGATGGACGCGTAAAGTAAATTAATGAATTCTGAACAAGGGAGCCACTTTTGGGGGTAAACTGGAAAATAAAATAAAAAGTTTCGCAAACTGTATTGTGTGACATATCAAATGAAAGGGGTTGTTGTAAGCGTCTCAGATACTTTTTTTATAATTTTAGCAAAAATAGATTTGAAGTAATTTAGGAAATAAGACAAAAATTGACCATCCCCCCTTATCTCCAAAACTACTAGGCTTAAAATTTAAAAAAAATATGGAAAATAGTTCCTTGCCTAAAGAATACAGGAAAACCTATAAGAAGTTTGACTATTCAAACTAACGGGAAAATTCTCAATATTTTTGTGTATTTAGTACGGAGCTAAGCTTAGAGAATAGGAATTTTACGGAACCCTCACCACGCGAGTTGAACTAGCACTTGGTCCGATTTTTTAAATAAGTAAGTCGATCTGATGAAGTAGTCATCGTGCTGCTTTAAACGCTCAGAATTATTACGAACGTGCTAGTCTGTTTTTTTGTGCTAATACTCCCCCCAGTAGGATGATCTCTGTTTGAGGTCGGATGCTTCGTTCACCATAATACATTGAACTCACAATCGAGTTATTGTTTGCTCAGTCGTTCCTGCCATCGGGAGCTCCGCTATAAAGTCCGCTTCAGGATTAACATTCAGTAACGACGCTCTGTATTGCCAAGCCGTGGCAAGACATAAAGTTTTCGTAGCGAATCGTTTTGTATTCAGTAGTAATCCCTTTATGTCCGCTAGGGCGACACCGTCTTAACGATGATAAAGTACTCTTCATCTCCGTACCTACAAATGTGCCGCGAAGCTATAAAATATTAAGCCGTCAGCGCGGAATTTCAGTTTTAAGTGTAAAATATCAAGTGTCTCCCTAACCGCGCTCGCAAAGTAAAATGTTTATGAATGTAAGAAAGTTTGTGTTCGGGAGCGAACTTTTAACGTCTCTTGGCGGAGCCCGGATTACACGGGAACTGCGTTAGGTCAACCGCTGAGACCGGATAATGGAATAAAATTGTGGACTTTTCACACCGCTGTAATTCAAAACCGCCGATGAAGGCAACTGTAGATGAAAGCAGGGTGCGTGATGATACTGCACAATGGTGGTAAGCCGGTGCTTAACAATACAATTTTGCACTTTTATATCGTACCCTAGGTGAAGCGAAGATAATAATGTCTTAGCGAAAAATACTGAGGGATACACAGTATCATGAAAAATCTAGATTGTAAGTTGTTATTAGTGTAAATTTATCTCTATTTGACCTCAAAATTAATAAAATATATCATACTACGATATTTGTAACGAAGTAAAGCCTTTATCGAGGATATATGATATTAAGTATTCAAATACACTTGCGGTCAAAAATTTCGGGTCACGTTGTCCTACTAATCCGACTAATATCCTACTAATATTATAAATGCGAAAATTTAAATGTTTGGATGTTTAGATGTTTGGATGTTTGTTACTCAATCACGCTCAAACGGCTCAACTGATTTGCATGAAATTTTGCACGAAGATAGTTTATAGCCTGGATTAAAATATAGCATATTTTTATCCCGGGTTCACGCAGACGAAGTCGCGGTCGAAAGCTAGTATTAAATAACCGCAATACGTTTTTTTATATTTAATAATTTAGCAATTTCCGGGATCCTATCATAAAAATATCTAAATCCAAAAATGACGGTTTTTACGAGACCGATTTAAAACTGTTAAACGTTATTTTTTAGGGTTCCGTAGCCAAAATGGCAAAAACGGAACCCTTATAGTTTCGTCATGTCCGTCTGTCCGTCTGTCCGTCTGTCCGTCTGTCCGTCTGTCCGTATGTCACAGGCATTTTACTCGAAAACTATAAGGTGTATTTGAAAAAAATTTTCAGGATAGGTGTATTTTGTTAGCCGCTACATAGTTTTGTAATTAAAATGACAAAAAAAATTTTTTTTAGGGGTGCACTCCATACATAAAACTAAAAGTCAAAAAATTTTTTTTCATTGTGACCCCCCGTGTGGCACATCAATCGATAGGCCTTTCAAAATAAATATAAGGTTTCCTAGCATTTTTTTTTGATTTAGTGAATATGGTCGGAGATAATCGCCCCGAAAGTCACTAAAATTCTGTCCCCCCCCTCTAATTTTTTAACGGTGTATTTTAAAAATATGGAAAAATTCATGGACATAGGGCTTATCAATTTCATTCACCGAAAATTGTTTTGAACAAGATCGGTTTAGAGGTTTTCGAGATATTGCTGAAAAACTGCCTTCCTCAAAGAAAAGGACGTAAGTGCCGTAAAATTTCTGTGACGATACGACCTTTTTAATAGGCACGGAACCCTTCGTTTTGCGTGGTCCGACACGCACTTGGCCGGTTTTTACTGTTACTTTTGCAGTTTAGATGTAAAATTAAATAAAGATCATGACAGGATTAAAAAAAACTGTACAACCTTGCACTTTAGGAAATAAGACGGTATTTTACCGACCCTATTTTCACTAAAGTTTAAACCTTTTAAAAAATAATTGGTATTAAATGGTACCTATAAACTTATTTTCCTTGTATGAGTGTGTAATTTGAAATTTATTATCCATTGACAATTAGTGTAATAATGATTCATAAGCGATCAGCGACCGAGAATCTACGAGAGCGTGTACGCAGCTTTTAGATTCCAGCTGCATTTAATTGTCGGCGGTCACGCAACTTTGCATCTGCCTTAATCTCCGAAACGCCTACTAATTTTCCATACCAGTGAGTTGACAGCTGGAGTTTTTGAGAATCATTAGCGTTACATTGCAAGTAAAATGTTAAACAGCTAGTTTTATTTCTCTATCGGTTCGTAGATTGACGATTGTGGTTTAAATTAACTACTTAAATAAATTCGTTACACTTCAATAGTTACATAAATACGTTGCAAGACAGAAAATGCGCAATTTTTGTTTGTTTTTATTTTTATGTGAATTTGTAATAAGGCTGATCGTAAAATAACCAGGTATAGTTTTTAATAACTACAACTTTGAAGAGTTGAAAAGTTGAAAAACCCCCGACATTTTCATTTCAAAGTTCAATATGCTGCATTCTTTTAACATCTGTATAACCTGTGTTTTAACAAATAAATATTTTGAACTTTGAATATCTCAAAAACGGCTGAATCGATTTTCGGACAAAAAAATCGCATTAAAATCGGTTCATTCGTTTTGGAGCTACGATGCCACAGATAGAGATACAGACACGTCAAACTTATACCACCCCTCTTTTTGCGTCGGGAGTTAAAAATTGATCATGCTATAGGAGCTACAAAAAAACGCTGTTCTATTATTTCTGCTGGTTTGTACCTACATTGTAGTCTTTGATTCGAAGCGTAAATGGCGAGCGGCCGAAGAAAAACAAACGAAAGTTGCGCAAGGTTTGCGTAAGCATTTAGCCCACCATAATGGTTTATAGGTTCATAATAAGTATAATAACAGACAAACCAAAAGCAATCACCACGACTCCTGACAGGCCATTAAAAATCGTAATAATTGGAAACGAAAGCAGTTTATCGAAATATATTGCGCTATTTATTTTAACCACCGATGTAGTATATAGCCCCGAGACAAATGGAGGATTAGCTTCTCGCTACATCAGCCTACACGAGCCTTGTCAGACTATTATATAGCCCAATAACGAACATTGAATTATAGAAGTTCTGTAGAGAGGAATCTATAAATGTCAAAGTAGGCTAGGCATGTCGTTTATCAAGGGATTTAATTGCGATGTATGTTAGAAGCGTTTGTAAATATAGGTTTCTTCACGATTCAGAATAGGTAAGTACCGTATTAAAGATAAAAACACAAAGAAGGCGCTTAATTAAGAAGGTGAAGGCATAAATCTGATATGTTAATTCGGCCTCAACCACCAGATTACTTTCGGGCAGTTGGGTAGGATTCATCAAATGAAAGGTGATATACATAGGCCGACTGGGACGGGCAGCGGCCGGTCAGATCAATTTTCTGTTTACAACCGCGGGCTATCAAAGAAAACCGCCTCAGACCCACTAATTGGTAGTAATAGTACCGCGTAAACACAGCCCGAGAGACCTCCCTGGCTGCCTTACTTAGGCCATCCGAATCGATGGAACAGTAAATCAACCAGAAGTATAGGCTTAGCGTCTTTTATAAAATACGGCCTATAAATCAAGTAAAAAAACGCGTTTTAAGAGACTCTTGGGAATGTGGGAATTTCGCATATTATACTACTAGTGAAAGCATTAAAAGAGATTCTTAGAAAAGTGGAGTTTCTTGGCCTCTTAGATTGGAACATTTTGTGTGACTAAATAGGTGTGAGTAGTTGAAGCGCAGATTTGCATAATTAAATTACTTGTTTCTGTTCTTGTTTGCAAACAAAATGCAACGCTGAACGCAACGAGTCCGGAGTAAAAAGTAGTGGCTAGTGGGAAATGGCAACAAAAACTTTAGACCTGACTAAAAAGAAAAGACCTTCATAAATAGTGTCTCTACAAATGACACATAAATAGTAGATTGTACAACAAATGCATAAAACGAGCCATTTCACCCGAGACTTTTATATCCACCCGAGCCACCGGCGAAGGTGGATTGTTCAAGTCGAGGGATAAAATAGCTCATTTATACCCAAGTTATACACACTGCTTTTTACTTCGATTGCGAGAAAATAACAAATATTTTCAAAAATGAATAAAATAATAGTTCATTCCCGCTATTTTACTTTTTTAGGTTTTTATGTTTCATTTTCGATACGTGATATTAGACTTGGGTACCTTCATACTGCCATGTCATTTAATGGTTCAATACGTTTTTAAATAATAATTGACTTCTATTTTATCTGGTTTTATTAATTTAGTAATAGAAAACACAGATATAAAATGTATTAAAGCACATCAAATAAAGTAACAAGATTATTCTACGAAGTTTTATTGTGCGTGTGGCTTTTAGGCCCGATTATCTTAGACTTTTTTTTTACTTTGTGCACTAGAGCATAAAAGTGGCATTTTGTGCAGCATACATCCAGCACAAAGACAGATTTTGCAAGCATGAGAAGTGAAAAAGTCCTTTCCTCTCCTGTAACCGAAGTTGATTTCTTCTTGATTGTAAAGGGTTTTATGGACATGTCAAATAAAAACATAAATAGTTGAAAGCAAATAGGTACTAACAAGTAATACGAATAAGGAAAGAGAGCAACATTGCGAAATCTGCTTGAGCGCTTTAGTTGAAATTGTTTTTGCAAAGAGAAATGGCATCTGTGTGTAAAAAGTTAGAATTTCGTAATAGGCAACTAGAAACAGATGGCAAAAACAACATCGCTTGTGTGGTTGGACACGTATTATCTTTACTTTTTATTGGTACTAATTACTTAAAACTCGACAGTAATCAAAGTTACTTGATTTTATGTAAGTAGGTACTTACTTGGCAAAGAATTGAACATAGAATTGTTAATAACTAAGTACACATAACATTATGTTCAATTCAAAGTTTAACGTACTAATAAAATGCACCAACGGACGTTCGTACGTTGATTAATTTAAAGGCCATTTATGTTTTAGTAGTGTGACCCTCTTAATCTAACCGCTGTTCAGAACAAACTGAACACCAGAGGTTACAGGCCAAGACTTGGTCACCTCGACTATATTAAATCAACTCCCGTCGACTGGCTCAATTCACCTCTGACCTGTACTTTAATTACTCGTTCTAGTAAAAATGTTACCAGAAAAATCTCAAATTTTTAAGTTCGCGTTATCATCATAAAAATTCTAAAAGGAAAAAAAACAAATTACCGCTTATTACTCAGACGATGTCTGAACGGCATTTATCTGCATTTCCCAGGTTAATTTTAATAAACAAGACTTGATCGCGCAGTTCTCTGGCTAATTCTACAACGGAAGTCGTTATTTCAACAGCAATTAACATTTCGTTAACCGGCTAGTATAACTTATCTACGTCAACCTTATTAAATATGGTACTTAAAAAAACACACAGAGCTCGTAATATAGGTATATCATGCTGGTTAGTTTTAAATTAGACATGCATCAACGGTAAACTTAATAGAACTTCTTAACGTTTTTTGCTCGAAAACCCTCGTGAAATTGGACCGACCGGCGAAGTGGGTAATTTAGAAAACAAGACGCGCTGCCCTCCGGAATGTAAGGATAGATTGGACGAGCATGGATCACGGAACACGCATATTTAAACATCTTGTAATCTGCGGGTAAGTTGCGCAGGTTTTCTGACATTCTATATAAGACTTACGCATTCTCAAGAGACAGTTTTTCAACAACGGACAATCGGTTAGTTACAAAAAACTCGAAAAATTAATTATGCAAATTGCAGCTTTAATACGAAAGCTCGTTTACTTCTATACAAATAAAATAAAAATATTTACTACAAAACATTGTGTTTAGACTTTAACTCTAAAATCCAATCAGTCCTTGATTTCTGTCCAGATAAAGATCATCATATGTTTACTCTGTTTGGAAACAATTATAACAAATATAACAAGGCAACACAGCATACAGCATTAGGATGCAGCGGCAGAGTATGCATAACGTATGTACTTATGTGTATCCAGTTATTTCAATATGCTGAGAGTACGGAATCGGCGACCGGGCGGGCTACCTTTCCGGAAATATCTAGTCAAAAGCCGTCTGAAAATTTTACCGAGGTTTCGTTTAGTGGAAATTCCTCACGTGTTTCAACGACCGCTCGCCCACCGCCCAGCAGTCTGCTCTTACCTACACGAGAAACATGCTCAATAAATATTTTAACCGTCACACGATTCGCGATGGCTAACGCATACAAATCATAACGCCCGCCGCCTTTTTGTTGGAAAATCACAATTCATAGCCCTTTATTTGAATAATAATACGTGCCGCCCATAAACGTTCTCGTATCGCGTTTCGTGGCGGTCAATTCTAATTTATGTACACTTCTAGAGTAGTTAGAATTAAAAAGTTACATGGTTATTAAGTTCTAAGCAAACTTACTTCACTAGCAAGTCCAACATAAACATTGAAGTCGAGTAATCTTTCCGAGTAGCCGGAAAGTGATAAGACAAACAAAAAAACTTTAAGTGCCTTTTTATCGATCGTAGAGGCAATTGGTGACATTTTAACTACAAACAAGTGGTATTACGTCAAGTTCTTACATAGGACATGACATAATTATTGCCACTTGTGTTAATTTTATAGGCCATAGCTTTGATAAACAAAAGCTGCCGATTTATGTTTCCATATCCACATGATATTTATTAAATTAAACTGAATGACAAACATAAATTGAATATAATGCTTTATTATTAAGTGTATTAACATACCTTTTATGCATGTACTGATGAGCTTTTTCAATTAACGTCCATTCAATGAAAAAGAACGAGAGCCACCACAACTGAAAACTTAATAACGCAACGAAAAACGTCTCTTAATAATGGCACAGTCACGTCCAAATCCAGTTCGGGGCACAGAACACACGTAACGAAGCTTTGTTAATTATTATATTTCGTTTGATAATCGGGATCGGCGCGAGCGTAGTGTTGGGAAGACAAGGACGCGTGCACCCTCGACGCGCGCTCGGCGAAGACTGGTCCATCCATCCACGGCTCGCGCCGTGTGGATATACACCCCCAATTCCCGCGCACCCTACGGGCGCAACGCGTGTTCCATGCAATTTTCCATAAATTTTCGCATAAGCTCCGAAGCCACGCTGTCAAAAGCTGTTTCTGGAGCCCACTGGAACGCTTAGGGTTTACCGCGTAATTGAATTACCTGTAACGCCGGTTTTTTCACTCATGATTTAGGATTGACAGTTAATTTATCTTGTTAATTCATTTCAGGAAAAGAACGAATTGTTTTTTTTTTTAAATAAAACATAGTATTTTTGTGGCATGGTCCCATGGTTTAATTTCGTTGCAGAAAATATCAACGCAGTATATTGTCATCGACTCTACGACGACGTGTTGTAACTATATGTATATTGAAACCGCCGCGAGTAAATCAAAAGGAACTTATTTGTTTCCAGTAGTGTTTACATAGGCATTAAAACTTGAAATATCTCTGAATTATGTGGAGTTAGGACAAAAATGATACATAGAAGTTTATATCCGAAAGTAAATAATGAAAATGATTTATTTAGATACTTTCAAGGAAAGTTGCTTAAAATAATATACCAACGAACACAATCTGCAGTATCCACTAGTTAAACCTTAACCTTATCCCGTTGTATTAAGCTTTTTACTATTGGTAAGTTAACTGGAGTAAGAGATGTACCCAGTCGAGTTCAAAAATACGTGCACGGAAAAAGTGATCAGAAATATGTAAACACGACTTTATTCTTAAGGGTTCTATTTTTCAACCTATGAGAAAGTACATTTAAGAACTCGACTACATAAATGCCAAATTAAGAGGATTTTAATAAAATGAGTCTGAATTTCGTCCTAAACTAAACTATAGTGACTATACATATACATATACTTTAGGACCAACTCTCCAACTATATAGAGCACGGCTCTATATATGAGCTTGGCTACGCGCTATGTGAGAGAGTGCAAAGCACTAGAAATCAGATTGAATTTGAATTAGATTCGTACTAAATTGGCCGTTTCTGAATGCAGGATCGTTGTGGCAAGCAACACGATTTGAATGGTCAGGGAACAATTGAAAAGTCTCTAATGGTCACCGGTAAAGTAAGTTTAAAAACTGCCTTTGACATTGGAAAATTGGACCATTGTCGAATTTTGCCAGTCAAACATGATGTGTTAAATATACAAATAATAGACAAAAGGGTACTCCTTTTTTTTTAAATTACAGTAGTAATTTTTATACACTTTCCCGGACGGCGTAAAGATACCTATATAATTTTTTGTGTTCGTCTGTAACGAAGACTAATGATATTGACTGGGAACATATCCGATCCCAGCATAATTACGCAGATATTTTTTTTGTTCGTAAAATTATCTTTACTATGTTTTAAATAAAATGTTTACTTACTTAATTTAATGAAACTCCTACCATTTTCATAGTTATTAAACTCGACGTTTAAAACCGTGCTTGCCTATATCGTTATCTTAAAGTCGCTAGGCATCTAAATCAAAAGATGATAACTTTTTTAATAAATTAATATTTTGGGTGTATCATCTCAGGTAAGTGCGTACCACTGCTAAGTACATACCTTCTCTCATGCGGGAACAATCTTACTTTATCAAACTAAGCTAAGATTGTACTAAGTGTATTAGACTACGAGACGATACAATAGCTACACTTCGCACTTAATTTATATAAACAACTGTATGCCACGGCCTTAGAATGAGTTTTACTTATATTATATGTCAAATGCGAAGCGTTAAAAGAAATAAAAACAGATAAGCTTGCGTACTGCACACCGACAGGTGCGTAAATTTTATAGTATTTAACCGGAACAAAACTAAATCGGTCCGATCATAAACCATACCATTAGATTTTTTACGACTACAACTGAACTCACGCCTCTAGATGCGTGGGAAATACTATTTTATTTGATACACTTGAATACTAAAATCTACTATGAATTATTTTTATTTACAATCAATGTGGCCAGTGCCTGAAGTACTGAATTGCCAACTTCCAACCTTCGTTTTTCAAAAAGCCAGCAAAGTTAGTGTGACAAGGGTATCGGGATGTGGCGGGATACTTGGGAGACCAGTCCTACCTTTAAAAAGCCAACTCCTTACAAAAAAAAAAACGGCCAAGTGCGTGTCGGACCACGCACAATGTAGGGTTCCGTGCCTATTAAAAAGGTCGATTCGTCACAGAAATCTTCCGGCACTTACGTCCTTTTCTTTAAGAAAGGGAGTTTTTCAGCAATATTACGAAAGCCTTTGAACTGATATTGTTCAAAATAATTTTCGGTGAAAGAATTTAATAAGCCCATGATTTTTTTCATATTTTTTAAATACACCGTTCAAAAATTAGAGGGGGGGGGACACAATTTTAGTAACTTTCGGGGCGATTATCTCCGACTCTATTCACTTAATCAAAAAAATTGCTGAGAAACCTTATATTTATTTTGAAAGCCTATCGATTTCTGCCCCACGTGGGCTTACAATGAAAAAAAAATGTGACTTTCAGTTTTATGTAGAGTGCACCCCTAAAAATTTTTTTTTGAGTTATTTAATTACAAAACTATGTCGCGGCTAACAAAATACACCTATCCTGAAAATTTTATTCAAATACACCATATAGTTTTCGAGTAAAATGCCTGTGACATACGGACAGACGGACAGACGGACAGACGGACATGACGAAACTATAGGGTTCCGTTTTTTTCCGTTCCCTAAAAAGGGCTTATGACCATCATGTGACAAGGCGAGATAATACCCCTAGCGTTGTGCGTAGCGTTACTGGCAGAAGGCCGAAGATGCAGAATCTGGATTGGTTTCTGACGAGGTAGCAGTGGGCGGAAAACCGGCCATTGTCAGTACAATGCGTACCACAGTTGGTACGGAAGGCAAAGAGGAAACCACAGGCAATGAAGAACTTCGGCGATTACTCCACCAACAAGAGCCAAGCTCTTAAATTATGATGATGATGAGTTTTTGTAGACTTCTAATTAACTTTAATTTAATTAATTTAATTTAAAGCTACGGTAGCCTAGTGGCTCAGGCATGCGGCTGTCAAGCGGCGGTCGTGGGTTCGAATCCCGGCTCGTACCAATGAGTTTTTCGGAACTTATGTACGAAATATTTACCATTAGCTTTTCGGTGAAGAAAAACATCGTGAGGAAACCGGTCTAATCCTTTCACGCGAAATACGCACGTTGGATGTCAATTTGCGGAAAATGCCCAGTAAAACTAACTAACTAACTTTAATTTATTTAAAAAATCTGTTTTTTTAAGGGCACTGTGTAAGAAAATTGAATACGTCAAAAAATCAGAAATTATTAGTTTCATACGTATCTGCGAGGATTTAACGTATTTTAGGAGAAAAATAGGTTCCAACAAAACTACGGCTCTATACATTTTTTCGAAAATAATCATTACTTAGTCTTTACTCCGAACATACTCAAAATCATTTTATATATTCAAAACGATGAGCAAAAGGTAAATCAAAAAAAAAAACCTTAAAAATCATTGTTTTTGTTTTTTTAAAGGACACACTGCAAAAAATTGAGTACGTCTAAAAACCAGAAATATTTAGTTTTACAAGTGCCTACGAGGATTAAACAGACTCAAAATATTTTTCTATTGTCAAAAAGATCAGGTAAATAAAACAAAATATATATATAAAAAAATTGTTAAAGAAATGAGTAGGTACGTCAAAAATTAACGGGAGAATATAACGGTTTTCGTTTTACTTTCAGAGAAAATCCGATTGCTCACATCCAATTTTTTGACATTGGAAATGTCTTTTCGTTCGCTCCAGTATAGGCTCCGATTTCACGAATAAGTGCAATCCCTTTACTTATATCTCGGAGAGTTGTGAAGATATGATATGCAAAAAAGGCTCAAAAGACGTGTATTCACGAGAGCTGTAAGATGCAAAAACAATTATTCGAGAACGTCAAAAACGAAAAAGTTATGGCAGAAATAGTGAAAAAAAAAACTTTTTTTCCGATTTTTTGATTTTGGCGCTCGATATTTTGGAAACGAAGAATGATATAAAAAAATTAAGAAAAACTCCTCCGGACAATTTAGTCAGCTACAATTTGAGCCTAAAACAAAGACGAGGTTAAGGGTTGTTGAAAAAGTCAACAAGTCAGAACGACATTTTTCACATGACATTTATGACTTTATGTTTCGCAGAGTTCGTTATCGGTGTTTCTTGTGAATTATCGGGGTTATGAGGGTATCCTGTTTGAGACGGGCGTAGATAAAAATGAAATATGTATACTTATGCGCCACGGCGACAATTATTCAAACTTCGATACGCGTGTGGAAATTTTGCAATTTGTTTGTTCACAGGCGTTATGTCGAGGATACTTATGTTAATCTAAGAATAAAATAATTATCATTCAACATTGTACTTAGTTTTATTTTGTAAACTTTTCCTTATCCCGACTAGCTCGTCAATATTTTTTTGAATTCCATAGATTCATTTCATAGTCGTGTGAGGCACGAAATCTGTGTTTTTATGGTTCCGTTCCTCAAAAGGAAAAAAAGGAACCCTTATAGGATCATTCGTGCCTCTGTCTGTCCGTCCGTCACAGCCGATTTGCTCCGAAACTACTGGACCGATTGAGTTGAAATTTGGTACACATATGTAAATTGGTGACCTTAATGCCTAATATTTGACACATATTGTTCAATTTGTGGCGGATTGCACCAATATATCGATTGCAGACCGATCATCGTTAAATATGGCGGCAGCTGTCATTCCATATAACTTGTCAATCTTTCCATACATTCAGATCGTAACGAACACCGCTTACGATTATAAAAAGTGAAAGTGTCACAGGGACGTTTACCTTACTTGAATATTTTACTTTTTTCGTTCGTCCAGTATACTATTTTAAACCTGATGCAGGACAAATTGTTGAACGAGCGATCGAAGCGAACGAAATTCTCTGCTTCAGCTTGGGCAAAAATTATTTCGTATGTCCCTTTTGTCCGGCTGTTCTGGTCTACAGGTCGCATTTCTCAACGGAGAAGGCGAAATATTTAGGCTTTACTGTAGACTCGGGACTAAAGTGGTGTTCGCACAATGAAGAACTTAGAGGTTGGGAAAAGCATGTTTTGCAATTTCGCGCTTGGCCAAAATGCTGGATGATGAGTATATATTATAAGAAATGCGTACTTTGCTTACTTTCAATCAATCATCACCTACGGAATTGATATGTGGGGACAAGCAGCAGATAGGCACAAAATATTCCTATTCTAAAAACGGGTGATCAGGATAATGGCTGGGGTGCCATGGCCCTCCAGCTCGCAGCTTATTTCAAAAATTAAAAATTATAATGGTTCCGGGTCTTTATATATTAGAGGTGGCAAAAGTAGTTCGTAGGAATCTTGACAAAACATATAATCCCAATTGTCGAAAATGAAACAATCTCCTTCCGAATAGGCACAAGCTAAAGAAATCTGAACAGTGTGTAGATACATTGGTCCTAGAATCTATAATCGGTAAAAGACTTAAACCAATTAGAAAATAACATCAGAAAACATATTTAGAAGTAAACTTGAGTTATCATCTACCGTTATATCGATCGCGCTAATCCTAACGTTATCACACTGAATAACCGACGTAGACGGAAACAGCTCCTTACGCCACAGAAGTGCAGTCCCACCGTACGGTCTGCCGCGCAGCATTCCCGTTGACGTGTCCATCGCTGATGTCCCGGTGCAGGCAAACTCGTCACTTATGATGTTTAAATACGCAAGGTCACTAGGGATAAGCCAGTGTTCTTGAATGGCTATAATATCAACTTGATTACACAATCTTCTAACATCGTCAATGGATCGTTTGATGCTTCGACAGTTAAATGAACAAAGTATAATTATTTAAATTTATAATTTAAATTGTGTTTATTTAAAATCGTCGTAGCACTTGAAGTACCCGACGTAGCACTCGTAGCGAGTCCCGCGCTGATTTATAGAAAAAAAGAAAGGCTCGCGATGTCTACAGCTCCTCACTGAGACACTAGTATTATATTATGCAATAACTTGGCCAAACAACTACAAATATGCAACCAGATACCTGTTATTATATAGGTACATAAGCCATAATTTAGTTAAATTAACGCACATTCGATTAAATACATCATTGTTGTCTCTATGTCACATGATACGACCATTTATAATTCCAATATTACATCTGTATTAAATCAGTTTTGAATGTTTTAATTTGAATATTGCTCAAATTTCAATTCAACGTGCTGGCATAATCTGTAAATAACATCATGAACGCGTAAGTCTGTGAGGATATCGGAATGTTTAGTTTTATTTACTCTTTCACGCTAAAGTGGACCGGAATTCAACGAAACTTTCCAGTAATGTAGTCTATAAAACTTTTAGGCAATACTTTAAATGCGTACGAAGTTGTGGGATGCTAGTTCTTGCATTTAACCGAGATTTGATTTGTATGCAAGGCCAGTGACTCAACGTGCGATTCTCAAAGTCATGCCTCTACGTGCGATTTCCGCTACAGAGCGGAAAACGCTGCTACGCGATACGGCGTAGCACACGTAGCGATGCGTTGCCTCGGTCTCCTCGGCCTGCGTCTTGCTTGTATCTGTTTAGAGTAAACAACCAATAGAGCAGAAACATATACAGTCGACAAAAACAAAAGCTTGTCATTTTTTGCCTCTATTTCAATGCGTGAAGGTTCAAAGGTGCAAACATTTTCGTACGGCAACTCGACGGTGAAAGAAAACACTTTTATAAGCAAGGAAATGTTAAAGTTGACACATGGAGTGGATTACGCTACTTAACAAGCACAAAGAGGCTCTAGAGTGCCCTCCTCGCAACTTCAATCGGACCGGACTGATACCCTTTCCATATTTACATTTTCCTTTCACTGAGCGATGCCGTGCGCCCTCTATTGGCATTTTCCTGAATACGTAACCTTACAAAAGTTCTTTAAGTTTCGTATTCCTTCACTAGATGGCAACGGGCGATGGTGAGACATGTGTTAATTGAGACATAAGGCCGTCCACTATTATTTAGATTTAGTATTACCCGTTTTCTACGTACTGTACAGAGGTGGAAACTTTGATATCAAGTTAACCAAAATGAAACGTTTTAGTTTCTTCGGTTTCATTATGTTTGTATTAAAATGTGACTAAACTTTTGACGTTCAAAGTGATGCCAAGTGTCATACTTTTAGCAACTGTCTTTTATTACGTACCTACAGGGAATTGGTATTTGGTCATTTTCAAATTATTAGGTATATGTGTTCACGTACTTTTTTCGCTCTTCTTTCTATGACAATAAAGCATAACAAGATACATACACATACATAATACATTTCCCTTACTGTACCTAATTAGACTGAGTCATCAAACAAAAAGTAACTCAGTTTTGTGACGACAATTAAGTATCCAGTTTGCATGTTTTTTTCTGTTTTAATTTTCTATAAACACGTTCCTTAAATATGAAACTAGTTAATTTATATGCTTAATTTTTTTTTTACTTTTCAAAATAAAGCGCTTTTGTGACGGGTATAGTGTAAGAAACGTTTAAACGGAACCCCCCGGTGCATTGAGTCAGACTCGCACTTGACCGATTTTTTTTATTATATAACTGTTATGGGTTGGGTCTATCACCCGTTTTCGGCTTGGCGTTGACTTATTGGCCACGTTATAGGTATAATTTACAAGTAATTACCGTCTTAAGCACCATATCACATTTATCATTTTAGAATTTGATGTCAGGGTGATTATTGAAAATGTCGATATTCACCGTCAAGTGGAAAAAAGTACCCGCAGAATTAAAATAATTGACCTTACAATACAAAAATCATACTTTTTATCATTTCCCTGCTCTCATTCCCTTGGTTTTTTCAGCGGGGTGATGGTTTTCTGGCAAAGAAAAACATTTTTCCTTTAATTTGCATTGGATATGAATGATCTATTTATTTACAAGTTTAGTCCATGACAGGACTAAAATGTGGCATATTAAAATAAATTTAAATTTTTTTATTTTTTTTCTATTTCCACAAATAATCGTACTACTCGTTTATACAAAATGATTGAAGAAGATAATGAGGAAAAACTTTCTGAAGACAATATTTTAATATGACCAGTAAAATATTGCCATTAAATTGTTTTTGTTTTTGTACCATATACAGCGTGTGACTTCCATAAGAACATTTATTTTAAGGAACGATAGCTTTCAGTGCTGTGAACCGTTTTATCGAAAAAATATAAAAATTACCTTTTCTAATGGAGAGTTATCAATTTTTTAAATTTTCTCGAGCAGCAATGTACTGCTAACATTCACTTGACGTTTCAGGAGAGGCAGAGCTAGTTACTGACAGTTGTTAGCTTTGTTACCAATACATTGCGGGCCGAATTAATTTGTATGAAAAAAAAACCGTTTTTTTACAACTTGAGATACCAATTTACGTTCATTAGGGCTTATACTTTCAGCCCTTAAAATAAATATTCTTATGAAAGTAACACGCTGTAGACCAAAAGTGCCTATTCGATAAATACATATGTACGCAGTCACCTGGAAGAATACTCGAGTGGAGCAGAGATCCATGGTCGAAACCTGCGAAACTCTAATAAGCTAGTGGGCATCAGGCACCGTTTGGCGAAAACTACCAAACTTACCCACGTTATGGGGCCGACGGTGTACAACCGACTGCCGGCCCATATCATAGAAGCACCGTCACTGGTCAGCTTTAAGTCGAGGCTGAAACGATGGCTTATCGAGCATACCTTTTATAGCTTCACTGAATTTGCAGTGTAAGTACGACTTAAGTACTGTTGAACAATGTTTTACTTATGTTTTAAGTACTTAATTTATTTCTATATTTTAATTTTGACGTGTAATATGAATTATTATTAATAAAATATGAATATGAATATGAACATTACTAAATACAACTTATTTTACAATGATTATTAATATAAACAATAAAACAACAATTTAACCTATAAAGACAAAAAAAAACTATAAATTGAAACTTAAAGATAAAAAATAAGATTTATTGTAATTAGGTAGAAATTTCTTAAATTAAAAAAACGCCAGGGGAATGAGATGAATAATCCAATTCTCATCAATGAATTATTTTAAAATCTTTGATGTTTCATTGCTATTATCCTACTAATCCTACTAATATTATAAATGCGAAAGTTTGGATGTTTTGATGTTTGGATGTTTGTTACTCAATCACGCTTAAACGGCTCAACCGATTTGGATGAAATTTTGCACGAAGATAGTTTATAGCCTGGATTCAAATACAGGATAGTTTCTATCCCGATTCCATGCAGACGAAGTCGCGGGCGGAAGCTAGTTTTCAATAATTATGAATTATAATTATTATTATTTGTATGTAATTTCACGTTTATTTTGATTTGTCTATTTTGTTATAATCGTACCTAAATAATAATGAACACAGAAACTTTCCAGAAACAGTGCGCGTTGGGGACTGCATAACTTCACAACTTTGTATTTCTACGCAGACGTATGCAAGTTTTCTCAAAATGTTTCTGAAAAAATAATGTATCCTAATTATCAAATTACATAAGTTCTGGAAAGCTTATTGAAACGGTCCAATATTCAAACCTCCGTTTTACAGCCACTCGCTTGATCCAATACCAATTTGCTTAAATTTTGTCAATGACAAATAACCATATTTAGGTACATCGAAATAACGTAATTTTGAGATGCTTTCTCACGCTTTCAAAGTGTCATTTACCTACTTACTGCCATTTCCATAACTTAGTGTGATCCCGGTAATACGTTACTCGCTCTGCGACCTTACACAAAGTTCACACAAACAATACACGAATGGTAACTAAGAAAATGAGCCGCAGTGGCAATTAGGAGGGACACTGTAATGTGTGAACACGTTAGTTGTTCTCACGGGTGCACTGGAGTTAACTAAGATGAGTCAGAATGGCCTGTGCCAAGTTTTTGCAGACGTCAGTTAATGTACCTATATTCATAACGGGGGCCAATCTGATACTAATATTTTGCTTTCCAGTGAAAGCACGCACGTGGAAATGAGTAGGTACGATCGGAATGCGAAATATGAATGTCAGATTTATCCACTACAGTACTACTACCTAATGACCTGGTAAAAGTCGCTGGAGTCCGCTGGATGCGGGTGGCACAGGACCGGTCATTGTGGCGCTCTTTGGGGGAGGCCTATGTCCAGCAGTGGACGTCTTTCGGCTAATATGATGATGAAGATGATGATGAGTTACCTAATTAATAATGGTTGGTTAAAATGTTTTAGCTTCTCAGAGCATCTTGGTCTAACCAACGCTTCTAAAATATTGGAATCAATCTTGACTGACTAACTGACTGACTGATCTATCAACGCACAGCCCAAACCGCTGGTTCTAAAGATTCCAAATTTGGCACGTAGGTTCCTTATAAAGTCTAAGGGTGCACTAAGAAAGGGTTTTTCAAAGTTCAACCCCTAAGGTGGTGAAATGGGGGTTCAGAGTTTGTATGGGGAAACAAGATTAGTTAGAATTTTTTTTTCGAAACTTCACAGCAGTATTCCTAACGATAAATGAATAAACACGTGTTTCAGGTTTTTTAACAATTCAACCCCTAAAAGGGGGGAATGTGGTGACAAAGTCTGAAAATCAGCATGGGTATCGTTTCTATGGTTTTTTGGGTCGCTGATTACGAAAACAACGATTTTAAAATCCAACATTGCGGACGTGAAATACCATCTCCCCAGTTGGGGTGCGATGGGGTTGAAATATCCAAATTATCAATATGGGTGTCGTTTTTATGGTATTAGGGTTCCGTAGCCAAAATGGCAAAAACGGAACCCTTATAGTTTCGTCATGTCCGTCTGTCCGTCTGTCCGTCTGTCCGTATGTCACAGGCATTTTACTCGAAAACTATAAGGTGTATTTGAACAAAATTTTGAGGATAGGTGTATTTTGTTAGCCGCTACATAGTTTTGTAATTAAAATGACAAAAAAAAAATTTTTTAGGGGTGCACTCCATACATAAAACAAAAAGTCAAAATTTTTTTTTTCATTGTGATCCCCCGTGTGGCACATCAATCGATAGGCCTTTCAAAATAAATATAAGGTTTCTTTGCATTTTTTTTGATTAAGTGAATAGGGTCGGAGATAATCGCCCCGAAAGTCACTAAAATTCTGTCCCCCCCCCTCTAATTTTTGAACGGTGTATTTTAAAAATATGGAAAAATTCATGGACATAGGGTTTATTAATTTCATTCACCGAAAATTGTTTTGAACAAGATCGGTTCAGAGGTTTTCGAGATAATGCTGAAAAACTGCCTTCCTCAAAGAAAAGGACGTAAGTGCCGTAAAATTTCTGTGACGATACGACCTTTTTAATAGGCACGGAACCCTTCGTTTTGCGTGGTCCGACACGCACTTGGCCGGTTTTTTACGGACGTTAATTACGAAAATGGCATCGCTTTTGGAATTTAACATTGTGGACACGAAAATTCTTGAAAGTATTTGTGCCAAATTGCAATTCAATTGGAACATACGGGTCAAACTGAGATGCACCTTTTTTGTAGATGGTTAAAATTACTTATAGTACGCGGGCGAAGCCGCAGGCAAAAGCTAGTGACTTATAACATCTTATTGTATTTAAATTTCCTTGCACAAATGGGTAGCATTGCAATTAGTAAAAATAATGATATTAAACGTGCTTCCAAAATGTATGAAAGGAATAAATTATTGAAGTCTTATCGCAATAAAGTTATCAAAAATATATCTCAGGCGTCGTAATCGGCCAGTACCACTACCGCATCGCGAAGTCTTATTTTAATTGCAAACTATGATAAAAGAATAACAAATTCTATTATAATCTCGAAATCATTGCAATCTATGTAAGTTTGTAATCTATTTTGTTCAACCAAACCATATCCGTCCATAACAGATTAGTGATTGAGTTGGAAATATATCATTACGCGTATGGTGGTGTATAAGTAATACGATTATCAATAATTATCTAGTAATATCTGTTTAAGTGGCGCTTAATCATCGATACGAAATGTCAGGAGCTCATTCACAGTTGCGCGTTCCTCGCTGCAACAACTGTCAAACATTACAAGAGTGTTGTAAAGGTGTTTGTTTTTCTGTATCGTGAGTGTTATAATGTACAAAACATTTTGACAATGGTACGTACCCTTTTTAATCGATTCAATAACTAAATTCACAAGTACCTATCGTATTTTGTGGTAGCCATAACATTATTATAATAAGAACACCTAAGCAAACAAAACATGTTAGTTCTCTGTCTATCTTGTTATTAAATCCTTTGTAGCAAGAAACCATGAAATATTGTTTGTATTATTATATTTAAAATGTAACAAAAGAGCCAATTGCAATTTTTATGTGGGGATTTTTAATTTGTACGAAGCCACAAAGAACTTGAAGAAAAAACCGCAAGGAGACAAAACCACTTCATTTGAATTTTCATTAGTAGCAAAAGATTTATATGAATCTTTTCTCGCCAAGCAAGCGCATATATTTTGCGTATGACAGAGAACCCAATTGAATGAGTAGTCCCAGAGATTACCTACCAACATACATAAACTTACAACCTCACTGACTTTCACTCTTTAGAATATTAGTGTAGAAGTAAACATGCACATATCGACAAAATCGCGTACGAGTCATATAACAATGACGGTCATAAAATGACATTTAACAAATAGTTATCATTTCATTCAAAAAGAAGAGTTTGGCCACGATAATCGGTGAAACTACTGTCCCGATTAGATTAAATTTTCCTTTAACTGGATTTAACCAGTATGTTTTTAACAATGAGAAGTTTCGTTACATACGGTTGTTTGTGTATGTATCGCGGCGAATCTTGATCCCTATGACAGCTGTCATCTCTGTGCAATTTCTAACCTTAAAACGTAAAATTGTACATATAGTTTTGACTACTTTTGGCTGAATTCGCAAAGCAAATCTTCAGAATCCACCAATAAGTGTCTATTTTGTATAGGCCCAGGGGACCGTTTCATGTCAAAATGCAAGCTGTCTATGGACTTAGATATCTTGGGAGACTATTAAACTTTTTTTAATGTTTTGTCTCATTTTGATGACCGACCATAATCATTCATTTTAAAAGTAGTTGAATGCTTTACGTACTCAAATTTGCTTCATAAGTATTTTATGTTTTCTATAATCTCTAAAAGTTGACGAGGTCGTTGAAGCATATTTTAAATACTAATACGAATTCATTAGAATAAAGCCACATAACAAATGATTATTTCGGAAGAAGCTACCTTAAGATTTGAGATAATAAATAATATTTTATAAAGTACCGCAGAAGTATTACAAGTATAGTTATGATGCTTTAGCATAATTTTTAGTTGAACTTAGTGTTCTACTAGAAATTCAAACGTTCAGAATAATAATAAAATATTGAACAAAAAGATTTATTTGAAAAATCGCCAGTTCGTTAGCGCTACAAAAACCAACATTTTGCATATTGACTCGCCGTATAAATCCTTGTGCAAGAACCTGCAGTTACTATGTGTACCTAAGTGTACCTACGTTGAATAGGTCCATACCCAACACTCAGAATTGGATTAGAATATAAATGAACTGTAACATGTACCTAATACTAAAACGTTTGGTAATTGAGTTAACACAACGTTAAATTTGATGGGAGATATGTCGTTTCACATGATTTTTATTCGATTTACGACCCAACCACTTTTAGTAAATTTTCCCACTTACACCGATGGGACTTGAAAGTTCTTGGAAGCCTGTTTCCAAGTAGGTATTATATTCGTAATACCTACTCGCAGAATATCGTACAACAAGGTCAAAATTGTGAGCGCATCCTATTTGTCTTTTCCAACCCTGAAACTGTATTCATTTTATATGAAAATAAGGAGTGGTAACGTACTTTGTTTCATAAGAATTCGTTCTACGATAACTACTTAATTTTTGGGACCAATTGGATTGGAAGATACTACATACCGACAAAATCGGTTGAGTCATATAACATGACGTTCATAAATGAACAGTACAATATGGGACTAAAATACTAATAAGGGATCCAAATCTTAATAATAATAAACTAAATTAAGTTCAGAAAACGTTTTTGGTTTACAAAATAATATAGTAATTATTAAAGGTACAATATAAAGTGAGAAAAGTTCTTACGTACCTATCAGAAAGTCTTTTTGGCATGGGCATAAGGTAGAGTTCCACCAAGCCTGTGGAAAATGTTTTTTCACTACACCTGTACCTAAATCTAAACGTTTCAAATATACAGTGTATAATGACACAACATATTTACTTATCTATCACTGTATTCGGAACTGCTTGTTACTAGGCCTACCTGAATAAAAATTATTTTGAATTTGACGGTACAAAGAAGCAAGAGCCACGAAGAGTTTTTTTTAAATATGCTCGAAAATATAAATGTTATGCTTATTATAAAAAACTGAGAAGCGCCGTAATTTGGGTACTGGTCATTTGCAAGCATAGGCTACGCCTGCCCCGTATTACTATATAACACACTCGGCTTACAAACCCTTCTTTATCAGCCTTTAATGTACTTTAATGTATTACCTGCCCGCGCGGCTTCGCCTCGTATTACCCAGACAGAACCACGGGATGAAAGGTGCTGCTGAAAAGCAGAAAGCCAGTATATATACAAATAAAAGATTTTCTTAAATCGGATCAGTAGTCCCAGAGATTACATACAAACTTACAAAGGTACAATCTCACAGACTTTACCTCTTTATTACATTAGTATAGCTAAAATACTATTACAATAAGGTTCTCACAATCTTCTCCCCAGGGTGAAAGTTCCATGTCTCGGACGACAGGCTCCGTAGTGCTGCAAGTGGGAGCCCTAGAGCTGCTGGCCAGGTATTCCATGAACAACGGGCGGGCGACGAGCGTGCTGTCATCGCTGCACGAGTTCAGAGTGCAGGAGGCCGAACAGGTTGGCGGCAAGCAATGGAACTGGAAGTATTTAAGGGTATGTTCTATGAATAGCATCATCTACAGCACAAATTATATAATAATTCTTCTAAAGTCACAAAATTCACGAGGACTCGCCCATTATTTTTAATTGCGCACTAGTCTGTGCTTTGTCTATTGCAGTCTATTCAGCAATTGAGATCTCAGTCCGGTAAATCTGCCGGTCGATCACGTAACGCATTGTACGTGCGTCAGGTCTAAACGTCCCTTTTAGTATGGGAAAATGACAGAACTGTCATTTTAGGTGGTGTGTTAGGTGTGTTAGCTAAAATAAGTTTGTTGAACGTTTTATCATCATCCTCCTAGCGTTATTCCCGGTTGTGACCTAAAGGAGCCCGGGGTCCGCTTTGACACCTACTAATTAGTTTTACGAAAGCGACTGCCATCTGACCTTCCAACGCAGAGGGAAAACTAGACCTTATTGGGATTAGACCGGTTTCCTCACGATGTTTTTCCTTCACCGAAAAGCTAACGGTAAATATGCCATACACAATTTCCGAAAAACTCATTGTTACGAGCCGGGATTCAAACCCACGACCGCCGCTTGACAGCCGCATGAAAATAAAGTACCTACTGTGGAACTTTTTTTCTCAAGTTTCCGAACATAATTTTATTTACCATTTTATAATACTAACATATTACATACCTAGGGCGGTGAATTCGTGAATGCCCCAGATCGCAGACCGAAGGTGAAGGCCATAAATATGCAATCTGGAGCTTTACGAATTACCGCCCATGGTTTGTCTAAAGTTTTACGTCCTGCCTTGGCCAGGAAGTGAGATTTTCTCCTTGCGTAGCGGACATAAAATCCCACTTACGGCCTAGCGTGACGTAAAATAGTTTAAACACATAGTTTCCGTTTTCATTACATTGCTGTATTAAGTACAATATAAATATAACGTAACCTTTTTCTAACTTTATGATAATGAGTAGATAATTTATTCAAATGGGAAAACTTTATGGAAAGCAGGAAATACCATCTTATGTTTCTTATCAGACAAAGATTATGAGCACTGACAAAGATGAAGTGGTTTAACAAGTACATTGTCCTATCCTACTTCCTACTAACATTATAAATGCGAAAGTTTGGATATTTAGATGTTTAGATATTTAGATGTTTGGATGTTTAGAAATTTGGATGTTTGTTACTCTATCACGCTATAACAGCTAAACCGATTTATTAATTTATTTGAACTTTATTGCACAAAATACCAAAAAAAATGTATAAATGGCGAGCTTATTGCCACATAGCATTCTCTACCATATATATTAGATGAAATTTTGCACTAAGATAGTTTATAGCCTGGGTTAAAATATAGAATAGTTTTTATCCCAGGCCTACGCAGACGAAGTCGCGGGCGGAAGCTAGTCTATAATAAATACGATCACTCTTTAAACAGCATAATCTATCTTTTATCAAAGGGGATAAAATATCACAAACTAAAACCTTTTTTGTTTTTTTTTGACAAGCGTGTGTGATATTGCTTTCGAAGAAATTAAGCTTAGTTGGCAATGGTATGCTCTTTATATCCTAACACTTTCACTGTCAGAAACCAGGTGCCTACGCCGTAGTCGCTTTCCGCTACACACGGGGAAAACCACGGGATACGCTACGATCGTATCGCGTAGCGATTCTTGGCAGTAAATGTGTTAAATACGGTTCTACGGAAATCGGTTATTCATTTCTCACCCGCACTCACTTACGCTTGCCTAATGATTCAGATAGATCGCACGCGACAAATGCCAAATTCGATTTCAACTCATTAAGTTACCTAGGAGGTCTAGTTCAAAAAACATAGCGATATATTATTGGATACGCCATGGAACGAATGAAGCTAGCGTCGGCGACAAATGTCATACCAATATCAATCATTGAACCTACCGAGCTAGCATGATCACGTTTTTGTCGAACATAAATCATTCGTCCCTTTCGCACTTAGGTACATACTCGTACATGCTTGCTTGCTTGTGTACTCGGGTCTTAATATCGGCTACGTGGCACCAGAGCACATAACATGAACGACATTAAAGTTGAAACAGTCGCCGTGGCCGAAATTGGTAAGGAGAGTATACAGGATGAAATTAAAGTCGTGAGTAGTATTAGGCAAAAAAAAACAGCTGTTTATACATTTTCGTCAGTCTAAAATGAGGGTGCCCTTTGTTTCCCATAATTTTGTTGTTCCGAATTTCGATGGTCAGAAGTTGATATCCATAAAATTTATAGACATACATATCAGTAGTCATAATTTTTGTTAAGTATAACGCTTAATAGTTCTAATATCAATGACCTATAATATTAAATCCTATAATCTCAAAAGTCATAAAATTGATGACTATAATGTTTAAAGGTCTATAGATAATTATTCAGAAATGTTGTAAGGCATTTATTTCAACGTACTAATGGTTGTTATTCATATCGTATTAATGCCTAAAATTAATTATGTCTAAGAAACCAAATCTATAACATCCATAGGTATATAGATAATTACTCAGAAACATTTCTAGACATAATAAAACTACTATCAAACCTATCAAAATAAGCATAAATCGTCAAATAAAATTTTCTCTGAGATCAACTAATGCCAAGATAGTGGTGTATAAAGTTTTTCAAATAACAACAAGAACAGGGACTTAGTGGCAAAACCGACTCGGATCGCGGATAGGTTAGAAGACGGAAGCGGGAGCTTTGCTCCCGCTTTCGTCTTCGAGGTTATTTTTTTTTATAAAAGAGCGGAAACACTTGTTTGCAAAAAATATTATAATTTTGCGACACAAACATTGTAGTTTTTACCCTACGCACTACTTAAATTGGGATATAAATCGTATGTCATTGCAATATTTTTGGATTAGTATTTTAAACAAACTTATACTGACTCGTACAACCACTTGGATAGGTTTGTTAGTTCAAGAACAACAATTTATTTAGAACAAGAATTTTATACCTTCTTATAATTATTGCGAGTGTTTTTATTGACTGTAATATTATGAAGTCTGACACCACCCTCACATTAAATGTTATGACTAACTAACCACGTTACTACCCATCATTATGACCTGTGAAAAAAGACTTTACAACAATTATAATAAGCAAGTTTATTGCCTTCAATGATATGAAATGGCATACCATCTGCACATTGAATGTTATGACTAAACAATTTTATGACTAACAATAATGATGACTTGCAAAAATCGGAACTCCAATTTATGTTGTATAATTTTATGACTCTCGACAAAATGACTTATAACAATTATGTTGGGTAACGGTATGGACTGAAAAAATCGGAACTTAAATTTTATGGGAACCAATAGAGACCCCTAAAATGAGCAAAGTGTATGAAACGGTTTTTTTGCATAACAAAAAGTTGGTGTCATTGTAAAAGTTGCTCAGAATCATGGATATATAGATTCTTATTTTGTTGTAGGTATATATATATATGTGTGTCTATATAAATACGTGCTAGTAAGAGATATGTGTCTTGCTATATGTCCAAGGCAAGCACTAGGTGGGCTGATAAAATGTATTAGGTATGATTTTCGTTTGTATTGATTTTTATTGAGGCTATATGCATAAAGTACATTTCATTATGAAAATTATTACTAAAACTATTATTAAATTAAAATAACTAAATCTTAAACTTAGAAAAAACAAATAAAATAACTAATTAAATAAAGGACCTGTGCCTCTTGGCAGGGTGCCCACCACGTAGGCAGCATTCCCGCGCTGAACAGCGATTGCGATTCTTTGCGCGAGAAAGCTGCCGGCGCGAAGGTCGCCTGTTCTCTCCCTTAACCTTTTGCTGAGTTCCCTGTGGAGCTCCAGCGCACCCTTACCCCAAGGACCTAGTGTCTCGACGCCGAAAGCAAAGAACTGATATTGGGCGCCGAGACAGCTGTATTTAGAGACCTTGAGGCGTTCCCGGGCGTCTGCCGCCGCCCCGCACATTTTCGTTTTGTAAGTTATTTACAAATAAAATATTATTATTATTATATCAAGTCGGCTCGCCTGACAAACCTCCTGTTCTAGCTATGACACTAACCAAATAAGACAGACTGTACAAATAATTACATAAATTTCAGACAGACGGTACGCGACACGAGTTAATTAATCATTGTTGTCGATTAGCATTCTGATAAAATATGTAAAAATAAATAATCTACCATGTGTTCTTTTTAAGGCTTTGCAGTGAAATTATTGTATAAGTGATGGTCCTATTTGGTTTTTTACTCCCATATGATATTTAAAAAAACCGGCCAAGTGCGTGTCGGACCACGCAAAACGAAGGGTTCCGTGCCTATTAAAAAGGTCGTATCGTCACAGAAATCTTACGGCGCTTACGTCCTTTTCTTTAAGGAAGCCAGTTTTTCAGCAATATCTCGAAAACCTTTGAACCGATCTTGTTCAAAACAATTTTCGCTGAAAGAATTTAATAAGCCCTACGTCCATGATTTTTTTCATATTTTTACAATGCACGGTTCAAAAATTAGAGGGGGGGGGACAGAATTTTAGTGACTTTCGGGACGATTATCTCCGACTCTATTCACTTAATCAAAAAAATTGCTGAGAAACCTTATATTTATTTTGAAAAGCCTATCGATTGATGTGCCACACATGGGCTTACAATGAAAAATTTTTTTTTGGATTTCAGTTTTATGTATGGAGTGCACCCCTAAAAAAAATTATTTTAGTAATTTTAATTACAAAACTATGTAGCGGCTAACAAAATACACCTATCCTCAAAATTTTATTCAAATACACCTTATAGTTTTCGAGTAAAATGCCTGTGACATACGGACAGACGGACAGACGGACAGACGGACAGACGGACAGACGGACAGACGGACATGACGAAACTATAAGGGTTCCGTTTTTGCCATTTTGGCTACGGAACCCTAAAAAGGGCCCTCGAGGCATTGTACCGAGGATGCTGGCGGCGTTTCCTCGCTGAATTGCAATGCTGATGCGTTGCGCGAGAAAGCCGCCAGCTCTCCGGTCACCAGTTACATCGACAAGACGTTTCGCGATATCTGCAAATAACTTATGCGCACTGGGACCCCACGGACCGAGGGTCTCGACGCCAAAGTCGTACTGTCTGCCGATGCCCATTTATAACTTACATTAATGATGTCAAAAAATTACAAACTCGATTAATAAAGTTCCTAGTAAGCTAAAAAAGTAAAAAAAAATTGCAACAAAGAATATGACAAGTTATTTCCCTTATGTAAGATCTTACCGATCGATAAAAAAGTGGAATATTTAATAGGGTTAGAACATTATTATAGTGACGATCACAAAATAACCATTAGTAATAAATATAATACAAGAAGGGCTAGAGAAAAAAACCGGCCAAGTGCGTGTCGGACCACGCAAAACGAAGGGTTCCGTGCCTATTGTGCCGCGTGCCGTGTGTGTCTTTTGTGTAGTGAATAGATGTCTTCTTTTCTTTTCTTTTTCTTTTCTTATTAAAAAGGTCGTATCGTCACAGAAATTTTACGGCACTTACGTCCTTTTCTTTGAGGAAGGCAGTTTTTCAGCAATATCTCGAAAACCTCTGAACCGATCTTGTTCAAAACAATTTTCGGTGAATGAAATTAATAAGCCGTATGTCCATGAATTTTTCCATATTTTTAAAATACACCGTTCAAAACTTAGAGGGGGGGGGACAGAATTTTAGTGACTTTCGGGGCGATTATCTCTGACTGTATTCACTTAATCAAAAAAATTCCCGAGAAACCTTATATTTATTTTGAAAGGCCTATCGATTAATGTGCCACACGTGGGCTCACGATGAAAAAATTTTTTTTGACTTTTAGTTTTATGTATGGAGTACACCCCTAAAAAAAATTTTTTTAGTAATTTTAATTACAAAACTTTGTAGCGGCTAACAAAATACACCTATCCTCAAAATTTTATTCAAATACACCTTATAGTTTTCGAGTAAAATGCCTGTGACATACGGACAGACGGACAGACGGACAGACGGACAGACGGACAGACGGACAGACGGACATGACGAAACTATAAGGGTTCCGTTTTTGCCATTTTGGCTACGGAACCCTAAAAACGTAAAAAGCTTTTTTATGCCAAAAAAAAATTTTTACTGATATTAAAGCAAAAAATCCAATGTATACTTGTGATACAACTTGACTTGTAGGTATGGTCATCTTGAAAATCGTTTCTGTCTCCTTCTTATTTTGACAAATATAACAACTTAATACTTTAAGCATTATACCAAAACAGGGCGTAATTTTACACATTACATCGATTTAGATGTGTCACAACATAGGTACAAGAAATAAGAAGGAAAATGGAAGACGTGTCCTGCCCTTGCTGTTTAGGTACTATTCGTTATATTAATAACAACCCATGTCGCTTAACTCATTTATCCCTCGGAAACCGTGCATTTCCTTAAGTCAAATACCTAAGCCTTTAAAAAATGAATGTCTTATTAAGGCATACATGCAGGCATGACCGAGGGAGTAAAGCATAGCCAAAACCGCTAAAGTGGGACTGGGCTGGACATGGCTGTCTGATGCACCCGGAGCGATGGACCAAATTAGCCACCGAATGGACCCCACAAGATGGCTATCGAGGTAGGTAGAGACAGACCGAAAAGGAGATGGTGGGGCGTTTTGTACGGACTTGGGAAAACCTTTGTCCAGTAGGGGGACACAACGTACCTACATCATTAATTATAGTAATCATGAAACTTCACATAAATAACTACCTTTTTGTCGTGATTTTTCGATGACTAAATGCGATATTTCTATCGACTATAAACTCCGTGGTGGCCACCATCTGCGCTGTCATGCGGAGGACTCCAGGATCTCATACTAGATGCAGTGAGGTACTACTTATTGTGTTATTTTCATTGTTCCAGGATCAATTCGACCAAAAAGACTTGGAAGGCCTCTATAGAAAATATGACGACAAATTAAGGGAATCGCTCATCTATATTTACATATCGTTGTTAGTATTTTTTTCAACGATTCACATTTGTTTAGTTATTGTTAGCACGTACTCAGAGGTAAGTGGACACTTGCAGTTCTCGTGATTGAATGCTAGATGAGATTTATGATCATTAGAACAAGCCGAACGAGATTTCCGATGCAACACTAGAGAGTATCTGAAGTACCAATCAAATGATATCATATAAAGCGGTACATTCCCTTTCAAAAGAGTTGCCACATACATAACCGTTGCAGTCATACACCAGTCTAATAATTTACCTATATTTTTGCAAATGCAAATTTAATTGAAAATACTCCCATCCAATAAATAATTAACACTTAACGCTCAAAGCAATGAAACTAAAGTTACTAAAAGCACATTAAAATGTCAACTTCATCTGTACGCAAATGCTTATGACAAAACCAAGTTCGGACGGTAGTTGGGACGGTATTCCGTTCGCCATGCTTGACGGTACTGGACATATTCATATTTCTATGTATCAAATTTAGAAAAACAAAGACATTGAAGCAAACATGTCTGTCATATATCGCACATACACACATACATGTATATATACTGTCCCTGGTAAAACAATGGATCAAGTTTTGCCCATTTGTTTAGCAGGTGTTATGGAAGTCAACGTACTTATCATTTGCCATGTACGTATTACGAATCGCGATACCGATGCTGTTCCTGTGCAAATGTTTCTACAATCCGTTGAAACAAAGATGGTTCTGGATACCCATTTTTGTAACGTTTGTCATCACGCTTGACCTCGTGTTTACCGGTAAGGAATGTGATTCATTGAGATCATTAATGTGGAATTTTAAGACTGTTTTTGGATAAAGATGAAAGAGGAATCAATCGTGTGTCACTAATTATGGCGTAGTTAGAAGTCCGCTGATAAAAACAAGTAGGTAAGTGTTTAATGTTGTAGAAAATGCAGGTATAAAAATCCTCTCATCAAGCTTAAATTAAATGTGAAAAAGCAACTCATCAAAAGAAACATTTTATCTCGGAACGCGGCAGTTGTGAGAAAAACCAAAGATGGTGGTGCTTATTTGTGGCGTTTCCAATAACGTTATACCATTAATCATAGAGACGCACCCTCCCTAGGTCTCATATATTCTGCAGAAATACAAAAACTCTTTTGTTTTTCTTTCCGCGCTTAAGGTAAACTGTTTATTTATGTTGCCTTGCTATTTCTTCTTTTTCTAAGAAAATGGCATTATAAGTGCGTGCTTGAGTAAACAATGAATATTGTAAAAACATATGTGTTTATTTCTTACCAAGTATTCATTTCTTCTGTATTAAAACTAAAACATAAGTAAGTAACTTTATTTTCTGTTTAAGTAGAAATGGAATGAGTCCAGTATCAATGTGGCACTGACATTATTGTTTTTATTATTCCAGATATAGCTGTGCCCATTTTTAGTGATTATGAAGGAATGTCATTACGACCAGCGTATGCCACCATGGCCCTACTCTCAATATACATATTTCTGCCCATGAGGAACAATTTCCTGGCCATCCTTCTGGGCATTTTAGTCAGCGTGATATACGTACTTATCTTCGCCTTTGTTACCTACATTGAGGATCCACGGATACAAGTAGTGGTAAGTGTATTATCATTATCAGTATTTAGTGCCATATAATAGCGAAGATATAAGTATACTTCATTATGACTTCTAATTAACCTTTAAGGATAATCTTTAGCCAAATACTAATCATTTGTAATTACTAATTAGCACTCCCACATTCAATTATAATTATTTATATTGTCTCAAGACCAGTCTCTAAATTCTTTCACTACACTTAAAGTTCCATAGAACTTGATCCCCATCAACTTTGCCTATTTTAAACTATTGGGTACCTTATCCTATATTCCATGAATAAATGAAGCTTGTTAGCACGGCACTGATATTCAGTTAGGCCGCGTTTACGCACAAGCGTAGTGTCACGCGTCACGCCACACGGACTGTCAGCCGTGATATCAAGCATCGAGCCACGCGAACTGTCAGGCGACGATGGCGATAACACGTCTCGCTTCGGTCAATCGCTTGTGCGTAAACGTGGTCTTACTGTTAACCCATTCGAGGCCACGCATGTCGCTACACCATGGCGCGTAGCAGCTTTTTCCGCTCTGTAGCGGAAATCGCAAGTAGAGGCATGACTCATATGTTGAGTCACTGGCCTTTAATGGGTAGTACAAGGCAAGTACTGACATATTCAGATGATTCATCGAATACTAAGTCTATTTAATTTTACATTCCTCTTACGGTATGATTCTCAATCTAAGCGAAATTCAACTAATGTTCTTTTAGACCTGACTTTGCTAAAGTAGCTGCATGCTAGGGACACTTTGTAAGTTTGTGTTTAGCATTTGGTGCTGTAAATAAATAAATGTTAACATTTGTCTGATATCCTGACACAAAATCAATCACAGTTTTACGTGTTTTGCAAATTAATCCGATTTTATTTGGAAGCAAAATACTGACTTTTCTTGCATAAATCCACTATCAATCATGCAACGATAAGAACCATACATAATAGTCTTGAGACATAAGACATATGATTAATGTGATTTAATCCGATGAAATTAGGCTGGATATATACAAACTGGTACGGTCGACAATATATACTGCCGTAATGAAGGAAACTGATACTTAGAAATGTAGAAACGATCGCGTCACCTCGCTGGCAATCGGCAACACAACTAACATCGAACCTACTTCAAAAATAACTACTGGAAATGACGGCAGCTACTAAGCATCGATCTTCAGGAATGAATAAATTATGTTAGCCTAGTACATTGATTCCATGGTTTGAAAATTTTATGGAATACAAAATAAATCAGCCTATATACGTCTCACTACTCGTACTGGTACTGCCTCCTCTAATGGATGAGAGGGAATGGGCAGTAGTCCCATCACTGGCCCAGTGCGGGTTGGGGACTTCACATACACCTTCGCAGATGTATGCAGGTTCTCCTCACGATGTTTTTCCTTCACCAAAAAGTTAACGGTAAATATCAAATTATATTCTGGACACAAGTTCCGAAAAACTCATTGGTACGAGCCGGGATTCAAACTCACGACCGCCGCGCAGTTTGTCAGCTGCTTGCCTTAACCACTATGCTGCCGTCGCGGAATTATATATACTATATATGTCAAAAATATAATAGGCTGTTTAATATTAGGCTGTTTTCAACTTTTAATTCGCTACTGCTTCTAAACTATAACTGATATTTTGATTGTTCTTTCGGGAATAGAATCAAGATACTTTCTACATTGTGAATTTTATTTTGGATAATGGTCCGTTTTGCCTATAATCTGTTTCTAGATCGATTTTTGCAAGTTTTCTCGGGCATGCGAAGAGCAAAGCACACAAGTATACATTTTTTTTTCTGTAGTGCCTCGTGTACTGTCGAAAAACGCTGTATTGCAGATCGGATCAATACATACTTATCAGTTGTCATAAATTACGGTTTCAGTATGTAGCCATGTAGAATTTTCCAGCAGAAGTAATTCTGATAGTACCTACTCCATCCAGCCTTTATTATTATAAATTCACCGCTCAGAAATAACGGGTATATGGCTTGAAACAACTTAACATAGAAAATCTGATAATTTTAACAGATGGTATCTATTTTGAGGGCAAACTAAATGCGTGCATCTTGTTTTGATGTTTGTTTACAAAGTATTCGCAATCACGACATTCCAATCAGTAATCTATGGATACTGGTGACTACTTAATGAGGGAATTTCCCACGTTTCAGGTCGCCTCGGACACGATGTATCTTATCGGAGTGAACCTCATGGGCGTGTACTTCAGGCTTATGAACGAGATAGTGACGAGGCGGTCGTTCCTCGACCGACGGGCTTGTGTTGAAAGTACGCTGCGATTGAAATTCGTGAAGGAACAGGAGGTAAATAATTGTAGTAGTAGGGCTGCCACAGTAGATCACTCGCTGGTCGAAGCGGCACATTAAAGGCCCACAAATCATCAATAATAATAAATAAATAATTGTACCTAGGTAGTTGAGATTTAATCAAAATCGCGGCCAGTAATCTAGCATGGGAACCTCTGACAACCCTCACAACAAGAATTTGAAGAGATTGTTAGGGATGAAGGAATAATAACATTTGATATAAATAATAATAAATAAATCGTTTATTTTGACAACTTAGAGTTAGGTTAACAAAAGTGGTTGAGGCCTCCCAGTAGGTTTTATGCACCTGTATCAGGAGATCTCACTCTTCTCGTTGTTGTCTCGTCTGTTGACATAATGTATAGTTATTTAAATTAGATATAATGTGAATATATTTTTAGGTTAGGTTAGGTTTTATAACAATCGTAAAAACTCAGTACCTAGTTATCGCTAAAAAGCGCATTATGTCGAAGGTATTTTGTATAAAACGTTACGTTATAAGTACCAAATGTTGTTATAAATATCAATCACTGTTACACCCATCACACATCAATAAAATAATATTTGTGCAGTTGTAATTGTAATATGTTGAGCAATATTTAATCGATGAAGGTATAAGATCAATTCTAAGCTTCATTTGAATCAAGATTTTTTAGCATTTTTGATGTAACTTTGACAGCAGGTTTAAAGAAACATGATAAATCTATACCCGTTCATTGATTTAGTATAAGTAACTAGATACACAATCAGCCGAAAAAAGTGGCCGTCCAAAAGAACCGCGCGATTGACACTTGCGGCTCTTTTGCGTTTAGTCTGGTTTCGACCGTGAGACTTGACGGTTGTCAAAAATGACAAAAATGATCTCTGCAAAAATTCATTAATAGCAAATATAGCAATAGAAAAAAAATAAAAAAGGATTGGATATATTTCTTTAACTAAGTTCTATTGATAGCGTAAAGAATTTCATGTAAACTCATTGGCATTTCATAGTTTTGAATAAATAATTTCGTTAGTACAAATGACAGACTATCACGGAACAAAAACCTAAGGAGTCAGTACCTACTTATTAGATTTTTTTATGGAGTACAGTTACGTATATTTGTGGTTTTCAATTTAAGATTCCCGAGAAATCCTTAGCGATGTGCAAAGTAGGCCGCAGTTATAGGCTTATAGCACGAGATAGGAGACATCAACGACGAAGAGTGGTGACGACTTCGTCCTGTGTTTATTTTTCAAGTTTATATAAATCTTGTAAAAATAAATGTTTAACTAAAGATAAATTGATATTCAGATTGTAAGTCATTATTATATGTCGCAAAGGGACTAATTAGATACGCCAAATATACCACGCTAAAATGATCTACATACCTAGTTCTTATTTCCTTTTCACTGGTCGTGCGTAGAATTTTTAAGGAGTTTGAAAGCTGCACTGATAATACGTAATGCCCACCGAACAATGTTTTGTATACATATGTATTTATAAAATAAATGAAAGTGTTAATTGTTTAGGTATTGCCTGCTTCTAAAAATAAATAATCATGATTTATTCGTCTTCCTGTTTAAATAAATAAAATATTATAGATTTTATTCATTAAAGTGTGACATGTAAAATACTTCCAAACAGCAAAAATCCGCAACGTACTTCGTCAATCATTTACAAATGACTGTAATGTTTATACAATATTATTCAAATAATTTTATAATGCGACTCCATTCATTCGCTATTTAGTTTTGACGTGAGCAATCAAGTCAAATTATGATAAAATCTCAATAAACTAAAAAGTTTTTAATCTGTTTGATGCTAATTCGCTAATATGGCCCTTACAGCTTAAAACACTAAGTTCTCTTTTATATGAAGCATATATCTCAACGCAGGTTATAAGTAAACGCGATTGGCATCAACTGAAATATAGCTAGAGTTGTCAAATTGGGGCACATTTCTTCAAATTTTTGTTCGACATTGTGCGTCTATTTACTTTATTATACGTCAATGTACCCGTTCCATATATAGCATTCGAATTTATCGGACAAAATCGTCTACGTTTCTGCGTTCTTGGTTATCAAAAATTATTTTTGTACAAAATTTTGATCAACAACAATCCTGAACTGTAAGTATATGTATACAAAAAAATCATCTCGCCAAATGAAGCAATAGTTTGCCAAATAAGTTTTAGTCGTATAATACGTATGAAATACATGTTCCTACGTGGGTTTAGTGACTCGCCAACTCTAGTATAGTATAGTAATAGAGTATTTACATATAAGCAAGATTGAACTAGGCAGCCATATCAGAGCTGATAAAAGGGCTAATCCATAATATGTTAGAGTCGTTAGGAAGACTATACAGGGTGTGTTCCTTCATTTCCGATAGCTCAGTCATATGGCCGTGTACAGTACACTCACAGGAGCGACGTAGTGTACTTAGTTTAAACAAAGTAAGAATATTTTTCATACAAATTAATTAATTATATTACAATTAACTTAATCCGAATTGCTAAACTTAAGTGGCAGTGGGCGGGGCACATTGCACGTAGAACCGATGGCCGTTGGGGCGGAAAGGTTCTCGAGTGGCGACCACGTACCTGAAGGCGAGGCGTGGGTAGGCCCCCCACAAGGTGGACTGATGATCTGGTAAAGGTCGCGGGAGTCCGCTGGATGCGGGTGGCGCAGGACCGGTCAATTTGGCACTCTCTGGGGGAGGCCTATGTCCAGCAGTGGACGTCTTTCGGCTGATATGATGATGATGATGATAGCTTAATCAATTCCACACGAGGTATAGGGTCTGTGTTTGTCGACTATACTACGATAATTTGAAGTTATCCATTATAAGTGAACACTTGAACAGGCTAGTGTCCTAACATTTCCATTTTTCTAATGTTTTCAGGAGCGCCTCATGTTGAGCATTATTCCAGAGCACATAGTATCAAGGGTTCGTCAAGATATCCGGACCATGTTCCTCGGCATACAATCTCACACTCTGAGCTACACTATGAGATCGTTCAAGTAAGACATGACTTAATAGCATCACAATGAAACTCGGAATGGACTTTGCTCCCGTTGTCTGTTATCCCGACAGTTACGATCTACGAGTAGGTGTCATCAAAACATTGTAACCTTGTTATTGACGACTGTGTAACCTAGTTGGTAGTGACCCTGCCCACGAAGCCGGAGGTCCCGGGTTCGAATCCCGGTAAGTGCGTTTATTTGTGTGATGAGCACGAATGTTTGTTTCTGAGTCACGGATGTTTTCTATGTATTTAAGTATTTTTTTATCTATATAAGTATGCATATCGTCGTGTCGTAGTAGGTACAAGTTTTGCTTAGTTTGGGACTAGGTTGATTTGTGTAAGATCGTCCCCTAATATTTATTATTTATTTATTTATTTATAAAAGCTTGTCCTGAAATACAAGAGTGATCAACCATTAAACCTTGTTTTACCTCAAACTAAAAACAAAATGCTAATTCTTTCGTCAGATTAGATATTACACTGCTACAGGGAATCAATTCGATATCGGAATTCCCCTATTGCGAACTTGTTAAATTCGTCCTTTCTTTAATCTCTACCTAGGTAAAAGATACTGTCACTTAATACTTCACATCCATGAATCACCGATAATGTCCCTTAACAATCCACACATAAGGACAAGTACTGGGTGGGCAGATAAGAGGTATACAACTTTGAATCGATATATATGAAACTAGCAGCATTTGCCAGCGACTTCGTCCGTGAGGAACTCGTTTATATCGTAGCTCCATACAAACTTCCCCCCCCCCCCCCCTCCCCCTTTTCACCCTCTTGGGTAATGAATTCTGGGATAAAAACTATCCTTTTTCCTTTCCCGGAATTCAATGTATCTCTGCGCCAAATTTCATCTCAATCAGTTCAGTGGTTTAAGAGTGAAAAGGTAACAGACAGACTTACTTACTTACTTTCGCATTTATAATTTTAGTTTGAATTGTTTGAAACGAAAAAAGCTTCCTTATGGCTGAATGACATGATTTTATAGAAAAGCTTACTCCAAATGCCTTTTTAGGGTTCCGGACCAAAAAGCTAAAAATGGAACCCTTAAGGTGCGACTCCGTCCGTTGGTCTATCTGTCACAAAGTGACATATCTCAAGAAGCACTAATGCTATCAATTTGAAATTTGGAATAGTTGTAAACAAAGCTAATCCACGTGTATGGAAAATAAAAAATTTAAATATAGTATATTTTTAATTTCTATTAAAAAGGACGGATACGGGGAGGGCAAAAATTTAAAAAGTTAAAATAACTTTTAACTTTTTAAATTTGCGCTCTTCAGTAAGGACTCTCACAGACCTGGCGCGGCCTGGCGTGGCCTGGCGTAAACTTGATTTACTGTCAAATTTACTATGGACCGCCACCGCCATGTGTAGGCCTAAGGCGAACATTTCCGAGCATATTGGAGAAAACTCTTTGCTGTCAATCCGTATAGTTCCCTTCCCTTCACTCCTGTATATAAATGACTCATCCATAAGAATATTTAAAGCCTTATATAATGTTTAGTCTTTAAATAATATCAAGCTTTAAATATATATTTATTATACCTACTACTCTTTCCCGGTCTTTCGCTTGTCTTCTACATTTTCGATCTATGCGTATTTTCTTTTAATCCCGATCCTCGTACTTTGGATGAACGCGCAGAGAGGGCAATGCCATTAAAAAAATCGTGTTACTTATATTGTTCAAATTTATTGAAATTATTATTATGTTACTAATTTAATTCAAACACAATGAAAATTGTTAATGAATTAAATAAACTGAAACTGAATTACGCCTGAATACGAAATTTGTGCATATATTCTCATATCACAACAGTTTTTTTTAAGCGCTATCTTTTGGTATACGTTTCGTAGTCCGGATCTAAATTATTAATAGGTAAAAGACAAAGCGATTCTGCCATTTTGACGTTACTGACAGCTTGACAGATGTGGTGGCGATATATATATTAGAAAAAGAAATAAAAAATTTAAAGAGGTCAATTATTTCAGAAAATTAATTAATTGTCGCAGTCGCATAAAAACTATCCTAAGCGGAAGCCAGAATAATAATGTACCTATAATTGTTTCATGTTTTTCCGTTCATGAGAATCTGAGATTATTAGTGACAAAGTAACGTCTGGAATGATACTGGCTGATTTTTTTTTAATTTAGAGATTTATTATAAGTGGAGATTATAAAAAAATGTGATAAAGACCAAACAATTTTGTCGAAATTTATTTTTAACACAGCAAAACGGCGATTACGTATAGAAATAAATATCCGCTAACTATCTACCTAGCGACGTGTGAAAATGCGAGGCGTTTTCATGGCGTTTTTCATGACTTTTCATATTTCTCAGAGTGTATTTTTACCTGCAAGACCTATACAAAAAAAGGCACAAGAAAAAAAATTGGTGATCTTATCAATGTGAAAATTTTTCATGGTTTGATGACATGAAGACAAAGAAACGTTGCGTCAGAAAAAAGTATACCTCTTATTTGGCCACACTGTAGATACAGTGATCCAGCAGTGACCTACATTATGATTTTTACTATCCAGATAATCCTACATTATCTTTAACTGTTCATTAAAATTTTCAGCCAATTATACGTAGAAGAGCACGATAACGTGAGCATTCTTTACGCAGACGTCGTAAATTACACAATGATATCGACCACGCTATCTCCATTGCGAATGGTGGAACTTCTGAATGAGTTATTTGGCCGATTCGATGAGGCTTCGGAGGTAAATTATTATTTTGTACCGTACAGATAAAAATAAATAATATCTATCCTGAAACTTTCGAACACTGAGGTATATTTAATACTTTTTGCACGACGCGATGCATTTTTATTTAGGTCTATTTCGATGTTGGTAGTATGCTTATCATGGATGCTACCATGTCATTATCTCTCAAGATCAAAACCAGTATTCAATCGACAATATCCCCACTTTTGTCAAATATCGCGGATGAAATACCGCCCCAGGAAAGTCGATTACCTACCATTATCTTGGTATATGGATATAACAAACTAAAGGAGAATACCTTTACCTATTGATAATATTTTAATGGTATATTCACATTCAAAAGAAGCTACTAGGTGGTTTTTGAAGATTTGTCATGCACTGCGCAGTGTGCACATGTTTGTGCCAAATGGTGCATCATACCATTTCAATTACCTTTATTGTTATTCGTTCAGATTTATTGTAGGACTTTTTTGATTCATCATCATCATCATGTCAGCCGAAAGACATCCATTGCTGGACATAGGCCTCCCTCAAAGAGTGCAACAATGACCGGTCCTGCGCCACCCGCATCCAGCAGACTCCCGCGACCTTTATACTAGGTCATCAGTCCAGCTTGTGGACTGCCCACGCTGCACCTTTTCTCTCCGCTTTTTTGATTATTGTGTATCTAAAAATGCAATGGGTCCCCGAATAAAATTAATGAAGTTAAACCGATACTTTTTTCAGGAGTTAGACGTTCTGCGAATCAAATTCTTAGGTGATTGCTACTACTGCGTTAGTGGCATCCCGAAACCCACTGCTCAACACGCCAAGAACTGCGTAGATTTAGGCCTTGACATGATCCATATAATTAAAGACGTCAGGTAAATGAATAACAAATGGTTCTGCGGAATATAACAAATTTGACTTCCATAACTATAGCATTGTCGCATATCCAATTTTGTCAGTTCTACAATAGTTCTAATTTGTCACAGTAGTAAATGTGACTAATTAATAACTAGATAATGCAACTATACATTGCTCAATCTAGTACATACTTTTTTTGCTTTATTCAACTCCTTTATCGAATAGATAATGATTACTTATTATCTTTATATCTAGCAGAATACAATTTTTTTACTATTGCGCTAACATCTGTTATGTAGGTACGATGCTAAAATGTGATTGTAATTTCAGAGAGAAGCGGTCTTTGAACATTGACATGAGGATCGGGGTCCATTCTGGACGAATTCTGAGTGGATTGATAGGAATGAGAAAGTGGCAATTTGATATATGGTCGAAGGATGCCACTATAGCTAATAAAATGGAATCAACAGGGAAAGCAGGGTAAGAAAAACACACATTAAGGCCCTATATGACCAAATTGAAATAGGGACTGTTCGGAGATAAAACCTACAGAACTTTGCATGAACTAATCTAGGAATAAAATAATAATTATTGTTTGGATAAATTGCCAAATTAGCCAAGTCGATTGAAACTAATGTCTCCCTTTGTCTTGAATATATTTTGGGTGTCGTGATGGCTAATTATATTTTCGTACCTTTATAAAATATTAATTTGGTTGTTTCAGAAAAGTTCACGTTACCAAACAAACCCTGGAGTTATTAATAGAGTATGCAAGAGAATACATAATCGAACCTAATTTTGAATCTCAAAATCATCCCTTTATTTTAGAAAATAAGTTAGAAACGTTTTTACTGTCCAGACCGGAGAGGGTAAGTCATTCCTGTGTCTATCTAGATTTTTTTCATAACACGGTAGCAAAGAAACACGCCTGGTGGTAAACGGACAACGTGGCTTATAGGCGCTTGCAAATGCATAGATGTCACATCGCATTGCTGATTATGCAAGACTTTCGCAGCCCACACAACGCATCCTCGAGATTAGGGTCTACGTAAACCAATAGTAGATAGGTATAAGCTCAGAGGAAATGTATGTATAATTATAAGCGTAAAATTAATAATTAACGTTTCCTATCGTACTACTTTTTCTTCAACGGAGTAAAATACTAATCTAAACTACACTCTATCGTACCAGTATGAAAAGTTTAGCGTCTGAGATTATTTTATTTGCAGCCTTCGACAGAATACAAGCCGTACCGAAGAGCATCTGTTGGATTCAGTAAAATGATTAAAAAAAGAGTAAGTCAACACATATCTACTAATCAGTTCAACCACTAAAGTAGCTTATAACAATGTTTACGCGTACCTACTCATCATATCAGCCGAAAGACGTCCACTGCTGGACATATGCCTCCCCTAGAGAGTGCCAAATTGACCGGTCTTGCGCCACCCGCATCCAGCGGACTCCCGCGACCTTTACCAGGTCATCAGTCCACCTTGTGGGGGACCTACCCACGCCGCGCCTTCCGGTACGTGGTCGCCACTCGAGAACCTTTCCGCCTCAACGGCCATCGGTTCTACGTGCAATGTGCCCCGCCCACTGCCACTTAAGTTTAGCAATTCGGAGGGCTATATCGGTTACCTTGGTTCTGCTGCGGATAGCCTCATTTCTGATGCGATCACGCAGAGAGACTCCTAACATAGCCCTCTCCATTGCCCTTTGGGTGACTTTGAGCCTTCGTATGAGGCCCATAGTAAGCGACCAAGTTTCAGTGCCATATATCATCACTGGCAACACACACTGGTCAAAGACTCTCGTCTTGAGACACTGCGGGATATTGGACCATATCCGCTTACCTACTACCACGCATAAAACCAAACACATTTTGTTATTTTCATTTGCTTAAAATATTATCTAACCTAGTACTTGCGAAATAACTCTTATACTGTATTTCCAGTAGCGCTCGGAAAATAGAAACCAATCAAATTATCGGAGAACCACAACTTTTATGGACGAAAATTTGGTAGAATATCAACAAATGTTGAAAGCAGCCGATGCTCAAATGGCCAAGGAAATCGAAGACATGACCAATGGCAAGTAAGTAACAAGAATACTAAAACTATATACATTTTTTTTCGATGAGGGATTGTTCCGATCGGGGTCAATTTGTCACCTATTTGAGTCGAGATTAGGTAATAGTACATTATTGCCGTGGCCGGGAAGGAGGCAATTGCAGGCTGAGTATTTGTTTAAATTACAATACGAAGTCTGCAATTGCCATTCCGGCTAAGGCTAATATAGTGCTTTTCTCAAAAATGGGGGAATAATAAACTTATATATCGTTGCACAACGTGAAAATATTAATGATTTCCCGCCGTTTTTCTTTTTAAACCGAATCGCAAGTGTATTTTTCCACCGAAAAACGCAAACTATTTGAGACACATAGAAAAACTTAGCGTATGCAACAGAAAAATATGAGTTGAATTGGCTGAATACGACCTGTGCCGTCTTTTATATGCCGGTTTCAACTTTTTAAAAAGTTTGGTACTCGACAAATAAAGGAATTTATATGTAACATTCCAGGCGGCCTGCAATGTTTTTTATTTTTTAATTTTGATTTGACCTGAAACTATACACTTTACCTTCCAATATGTAGCGACTAATGTACACTTTGCGGGCCATTTTGGAGAAAAATAGGTTAAATACCCGAGTTATATGCATACTTATGTTGTATCGATATGTAGCGCAAACAATAGGTATATATATTATCGTGTATATTGGCCGTGTAAAATAAGCAATCGAGATCTGTGCGGTAATAACGGAATGGGTTAAATGTAAACGGATAGTGCGCGATATGGAAACACTATCGTTACGTAGGTACAGTCAACATCAAAAATAGCTACGCAAACGAAGACGTCAAAAGTCTTTATTAAAAGGGAATAAAAGCTTTTGACGTCTTCGATTGCGTAGTTACTTTTGATGCTGCCTGTACTTCTATACATTTTGCAACAGGAAATTGGCTCATCTTACCTAATCAACTTGTTGAAGTGTCAGGCCGTGGATAGTCACAGGCGTGAAGTAAATTTGGCACACAAAAATTATAACATTTATACCGTAAACACGAAGAGTAGGGTTAGAGAGGCTACAGTGGCTCGGAGGGAACAGTGGCTAGAATGCGTTGTGCTCGAAAGGGAAAGAGCTTTATGTTTGTCCTCTACGTCAATTGGAAGCGCTCGGTACCCGATCATGCCCAAACTAGTGAGTGAGATGTATTGTGATGCGTTTTTTTCTAAGCCGCTAAAAATACATTTTGATGTTAGTTTCATGATGTTTTCTTTCTACACTCTTACAAGTTTTTTTAATTACTAATATTGTAGTCGAAGAGTGTTTCTAATCTACTTAGTGTCTAAAAATGTCGAAATCTAAAAATTCAAAATGGGGAAAGCGGCAACGGTGGCTCGTTTCGTTTTTTTTTAAAGCCTCTGTATGTTGTATATATAGCCACTTTGTACAGATCTTAGCACATTGTGGTTCAATTTCTACGTAGCCACTGTGTACTGTTAGAGCCTCAGTACACAATGGCTCGAGCCACTTTGTACTAGGGGGTACTAGCTATTATGTTCATGTACGGGTACTCGATTCCCGTTTCTTAAAAATAAGATATCTCTTTTAAGGAGAAAGTAAAAGCACATATGTTTACTACATCTGAGAGTTCAATAATAATCTGTGCTGTGTTTGCAACAAATATTCCAATCGTTTATATTTTTCATCCAACAGCCAGTTGAAAAAATCCTAGCCACTGTAGCCTCCCTGACCCTACCTACTACAATTGTCGGATGACAATTTAGAATTGAGGCACACAGCTCGCGGGATGATAATCTTACTTTCAAACAGCGGATGACTTGAGTTTTTTAGCGCACTGACGTGACAGGTTTTCTTTTTCGTTCAATGTCCTAACCGGCTACTAACCTAAGTGGGTATGTTATAAAATAGGTTACGCCAAAGAGTAAAGTAAGTATATGGTTATGCCAAAAGACATTCTGACATAACCTGTCACCGCAATTTCGTGCTGCCTACTGCCCGTACGTAGGTAGAGGATTTAAGGATTCATTTGTACCCTTTCTCTTAGCCTTTGTGTATGTATGTATAAGATTCATTTTACGAAAATGACTAGAAAATATTTACGTTTTTTATGACACTTTCTTTACATTTCAGGGAGCACTTCAAAAAAGAATCGCAACTAAACCGATTCACTTTGATGTTCAAAAACTATAATCTTGAAAAAACATTTCTGTTGCTACCTGATCCTCTTTTCAAGTATTACATCACTTGTTGTCTCGTCATATCCTTGCTGATAGCATGTATAAATGCTCTGACTACTGACTGGTAAGTGTCGATGTTATGTTCCAGTAACGACTAACTCGATTATACCTACTATTTTCTCTCATCTGAGCCATTCATATTATTTGTTTCGGGGCTCAGGGTCCGCTTATCTTATTACACATATTGTCAGCATCAGTCCATTCACATCCCACTGCTAGGCACAGGATAGAGTAGGTAGTAATTCCCCAATTTTACATATAATATTATTAATACTAATATAATTGAAATTTGTTCCAGGCAATGCTGTTTTCTTTGGTACACATTTATTTCCATATTTTTACTCATTGTGGGCCTTGTAATCATGCAGCCTCTAACTTGGTTTCAATTTTTCTGGAACCAGTACAAAGGACTAGAGCAGCCTCGCCTAACCTTCTTGCGGAAAATTTACGATGTATCAGAGAGTATCACTAGGTCTGCTAAATTGAGGACAGCCATTTACTTGCTTATCAGTTTCTCATTAGCCGCAGCTTCAATGGTCAGTGTGATGGAATGCATAGAAGTTGAGACCAATGATCCTGATTTACATGTAGACACCGTTCTATCCAACTGTTATTCTTCGTGGGTAAACATATTTGTTATTCATTTGAATACTGGTTTTTTTATTTTATTTCACGATACATATATTTTACTTTATTGTTTATATTTCAGCACGTGACACAATGTTGGGGATTAGCTTTGCTGCTAAACTTTTTATTTAGCAGAGTATTCTTCATCTTTAAATGGATAGTGGCTGGAGGAATGACTATATTCTACTTATGGGTGGTCTGGGAAATAAAAACCTCATTATTTGCAGAAGACGCTACTTTTAATGTAGGGTTGGATCCACGTGTGTCCCATACACTGTCTGTAGTCTTCATAACTATTACTTTGTATTTCATTGATAGAACGACTGAATATAGAAACAGATTAGATCACTTGTGGCAGCTGCAGCTTACAGAAGAACAACATGAAGCAGAAACTATGTTAAAGGTTAATAATATGCTTCTAGAAAATATACTGCCGGCTCACGTAGGTTAGTAGTATTTTTTTAAATATAACTTGTAAGCCATTATGCTCATAGACTATCTTGCCAACACAATCAATATGTTTTTGTTGTTTTTAGTTCAGGTATACTTGGACTTGAATAGATCGATAGACGAACTTTACTATGAAAAATACGACAACGTAGCAGTAATGTTCGCATCTCTAACGGACTACAAACTTGGTATCGAAGAAAACTCTGACGACAAATTAATGTTAAGCATATTGGATGAAGTGATATCCGATTTCGACAGACTCCTTCTAACTGGCACATCGGTGTACAAAGTGGAGAAGATCAAAATGGCTGGATGGACATACATGGCTGCCTGCGGCTTGGATCCGAACAGGAGAGAATCGATAGATTCCGACTCTTACCACGACCGGCGGCAAAACACTCCCTACAACCGTGCGATAGTTGTCACCATGGTCGAGTTTGCCGCTGCAATGATGATGCAACTACATAATTTTAACCGTGGATCGTTCCAGTGTTTTGAGGGGCTAAATTTGCGCATAGGTAAGCATTTTCGTAAAATCGCATCAGAAGCAGACAGTTGTAGATAGGTACTTAGTCTTATTTATTTTCCTACTTTATATTGTAATTGATAATTCTTATAGGTATCTCCAACGGAGAAGTCGCAGCTGGCGTAGTTGGTTCTATTAAACCATTATACGATATCTGGGGACATGCAGTTAATATGGCGTCGCGGATGGATTCTACTGGCTTAACTGGCAAAATCCAAGTAAGTAGATCATATAAAGTAGGCAAATAAAGTGTACAGCCACTGTATACATTAATTAAACATTATTTTGTGTACAGGTGACCGAAAACACAGCAAACATTTTGGAAGAATGTGGAATTGTAACTATATATCGCGGTGAGACATTCGTCAAAGGAGCTGGCTACATCAAAACATTTTTTGTGCCCCTGGATGAAAATTACGACTTAATCAAAAAGGATTTATGTGTTGGCTTCAGAAACCGTCATTACAGTGCGCGTAACATCACCTCGTCAGAGTCTGACTACGGGCCTGATCTTCCCGCTTATGAAACAAGACAACACTCAGTAAACAGCGATTGCGCCTACGACGTATCCTCGATTATCGAAGATTTGGAAGACGACACCGAAGAGCTAACAGCTATAACGTCGAGTCATTCAATTAGTGATAATAGTATGTCAGTGTTTTCGTCAGTGCGCAGTGATACGTCTTCAGAATCAGATCCTGAAGTGTCGGATACTCGTTGTTGATATTTTTGTAGTAATCTCGGGAATGTGGCATGTTGGACAAAGTGCTACGATCCCATAGGATGCACCAAATGAGCAAACGGGTCTTCGATTAGAAAAGTCTGTCTCATATTATCTGTAACTACTGTAGTAGTGTTTTAAGTGCGACTTTTAATTAGTTGTAGGATACGTATGAGTAGTGTAAGGGAAAAACCAATAGAAATAAAGTATTTATTATGAAATTCAGTGTTTATATTTTATTTATTATTAAAGTTAGATAGTGAAGCGTACATTGCTTTTATCTTCTAAGCAACTGGAAACATTGTATAACACATCGATACGATCCTTGCCAGGTTGCTTATTGCATTCTTCCAAAGCCTTCCTAATAATAGCTTTATATTGTTTCGGTACAAATTTCAGAGCTTCTTCTTCAATGTAGTATCCATTTTTCTTGACTACTTCAAGATCTTCAAGGGTACAGTAAAGAAATTTCATGAACTTTTCATCTTTCGTTTTGTCTTTGCTTCTGAGTCTTTCCAACACATCAAGGTTGAGGCCATGCTTGGCAGTACATTTGACGCCGCTTTCGAATACTTTTGCTGCTTTATCAGGCGCCAGTTGTATTACCTGAAAATAAAGAATAAATGTATTATGACCAGACATAGAAGTTCCCAACGATATTTAATTTATCGATAAATTGTACTTTCTTATAACAGTTATGACTATGAGATATATAATTATAGTTTGTTTAAATTTTCCGAAAACTGGGTAGGTATTATATCAGAGTATACTATTATGCCACTCAATGTCATACAATTTACCTAAACCTGGCCTTTGTTGCAAGGCACTCCTGGGTGTCAATTTACTTTGTATGGAAATCGGTTGAATAGCATTAAAAGGAGTTTGTAAGAAGCACGTTAATAATAAAACTTTAGTTGAATTTTAAGATCCCTAAAAAGTACGTCTACGAATTACTTAAATTACATATAACATTGCACAGTGATTCGCGTAGAACAAGCTAGCTGGACAAAAAGGCTTATCGAATTTCCTTGAAATGTTTATCACGTTACGTTATCAACATGTTGTCATAAAGAAATACATAAATTATTTGTAATTATAAGTTTCTAATGAGGAGTCATTAGCATGGAAATATAAGGTAAAGCAAAAATTTCTTACATTCACTACCAAAATTGCATTCTAGCTGTTCACTTACTGTGCTTGTTTACTAAACCAAGTGATTTTTTTTATATGATGGAGTTGGAACTAGAAGGTAAGGGCTATTTATTTTCATTTTTGCCACTGAATTAAACTTAACATGTAATATTTAAAATGTACCTCATGTTTAGGAGTTAAAATTTTTACCATCATTTTGAAATTAAATAGTCATGAAAACATATTACCCCAAGTTACCCCAATGTAATTTTTTTATATGTTAAGCCTATGCTATTGTCGTTTTAGAAAAATGCTGTCTTAACCCTCGGAAATCCTCGGAATTTTTTTTTTTTAGTTGTCAAGTTTGTCGTGTCGAGAATGGATTTTTTTGAAGAATGGCTCAAACATTCCAAACCAAGCAAAACCGAAGAATTATATAGTTTTTTACTGTCAAAACATGATTTGAGCGGTGCAACAAAAGATTCCCTGAAGACCCTAAGAGTGAATATTACAAGATTCTCGGCGAAATTTGACGAACGATGGAAACTTGCAGGGAACAAGAGAGAAGACTTTTGTAAAAAGTATTCAGAGTGGCTGCAATCTGCAGAATTTACATTTGAAGTCTCAATAGTACCATCTGTCCCATCGTCATCTGCAGAAAGCCTACAAGATCCTGGACCTGGTAGACCAAAGGTGTTTTTGGAATCCAGCCTGAAAACAAAGCGGAGACGAGTCGACGATTTGATTAAGTGCAGGAGCACTGAGGAGCTTATGTACGCTGCTAAAGTATCTGCTCATTCTTCAGGCAGCAGGAACATTGCACAGGCTATAAAAATATCAGCGAACCGAAGTCCACAAAAGCAGAAGAAGACCATAGTGACAAAATGAGCAGCAACGAAGCCTTGGCCTACTACATTGACTCGAAGTGCACATCATCTACATACAAGCTGACTCGGAAAAAATCTAAAGTATTCCCACCAATCTATAGCGTTAGGAAGTCTAAGATTGCTTGTTTTCCACCAGAGGAAAAGATTGTTGTGACTGAAACTCGAGCTGAGATTAAAGTTCAAGCCGTTTTAGATAAAACAGCCAAACGTTTGGTATCAGCTCAAGAAGAGGTTCTCATCTGTCTTTTGCCTCGTTCTTTATTCACTCATCAGCAAATGGGGTTGCGATGGCAGTTCAGGTCATAGTACATACAAACAAAAATTTACTGATTGCAAAGATACAGATAAATATTTGTTTGTATTTTCATTCGTGTATTTTCGTCCGACTATGTGATGATCTTGGCAATATTGTTTGGCAGAATCCTCGCCCATCTTCTACAAATTTATGTCGCCCAAAAAAATTTTTCTTTTCCAAAGAGACCAAAGACATTACTGTTGCTGAAACTAATATTGTTTTGGAAGAGATAAATGAATTGTTGCCTTCGATTTGTATAGTAATGGGAACCGAGATTCATGTCAAACATAAAATGCTTTTGACCATGGTTGATGGGAAGGTTTGTAACTCTTTGACAGCCACTTCTTCTGCCCAGAAATGCTTTATATGTGAGGCAACTCCAAAGCTGATGAATGATGAATCAAGAGTGTTTACAGCTAATCAATTGTAAATAATTATAGAATATTTTGCTATAAGATTAGAATAATTTATTAGGATTAGACTAATTAGTTATGCTAAATTATTAAGCTGTTTTCATACATATTTTATGACGAATTTTATTTTTTCCACTTAAAACCAGTTTATTGTATAAATATAAATATTTATATATGTAATAAACCATAATAAAAACCAATGAAGTGAGAAATGCAAAAAAATAATTTTGTCCAGCTAGCTTGTTCTACGCGAATCACTGTGCATTGATGGGTAGTGATTAGCATTTTAGGTAATTTTAATTTTATCCGGTGAACTTAATAATTATCTACTATGAAATGTCACTTCGAAATAAGTATTTCAAATAGTTATCGATAAATTTAATATCGGAAGGAAGTCCCTAGTTAATTGAAGTCTTTGCCACAAAAACTTCTATGTCTGATTATGACATACCTATTGTATGTATATTATTATAAGTGGAGATAATTTACAAATTGCAATGTCACTTGATGATGATACTGGACATACTGGTACATTGATGAATTGCTAGGATAATCGGTAGAGTTAGTGGAAGAGCTCATTCATTTTGAATTCTTTTCCATAAATAGATATAGAAACTAAATGAAACGATAACTAGGCGAATCAACTTTCTTCAACCGCTACTTGCCATGTTACGTCTCACGGATCACTTTTTAAAACTGTGATTTTAGGGGTAAATCTACTAAATGCAGGTTGACTTTTTTTATCCCCAAAGGGCAATCTTATAAATAAGGGTGTTGGAAGTTCTTTTTATAACATTTTTCTAAGAAACTCTTGTCATGTTGTCTCCTGCGTAACGGGACAGAGTACCAACAAGAAATTGTTGATTGACAATTTCATACTTGGGAGTGTAAAGAAAGAGTCAGAGAAAAAGCAAAGTCTATCCTTCCATTTAATAAAATCTAGAGATTTTAAACATATGTAGGTAATTAAGTACATCGCCCTATGTGCTAACTAAATTAAGAGTAATACAATAATTAAAGTCATTACCATTAGTGATCCCAATTACGAGTAAACTTTAATATGAACAAGCTACTAAACATTCTAGCCTGATTTTAATGATGCTGTGAATCATTAAAAAATCCACCCACGTTTCTGGGTCAATTAAATTCAAGCTAAAATGATGTTTGTATTCGTAAACTAATCAAATTGCGAGCAACTTGTACAATTCTAAAATAGTTTTAGCTTTTTATTCAAATCATTGAGGGAATATTTTACAATATAATAACATTTGTTTGTGTATTAGTAGATTATACGGGCTTAGATGTATTTAATTAAAACAAATTTTGATGTAACTAAAGGATATTAAAAATACTAGGATTATAATAATAGGTATTAACCTATTATTATAATCCTAGTCTAAGACACTTATTATTTTAGAACACTTTTATTTTTGAAATTGAATTCTATATCTGGGGGCACGGCAGTGCCACCGCCAAGTCTAGTCGAGCAAAACAAAGAGGTACGAGTACTGATCCTTTCCTCGAAGCCATTGAGGTCATTTTCAACATCCTGTAATTTTGTGCTGGCTAAAGCTAGAACCCTGAATTTTCAGTAACATATAGGGCATAATATAACTTAGGTATATTCTCAATAACATTAAAGCAATTTTTAGTTTAAGAACTATTTATTGCCCGGCAAATTTCCTTAGTTTTGTCAGTGACACACTTACTCACTGATGATTAACATAATTCTAAGGTACTTCTAGCAGACCCACAAGCTACAAATTTAAAACATAATTAGTTTTTAGCGTATCAATTCATAAAAAAATCTAAAAATATTTCAATGCCAGTCAGTTGGTAAAATAACATTTCCATACAAAATCCATGCAAAAATATTATTCCCAGCTGCATTCATAATTTGTTTATATTGATAACACAATAACCTAAAAAAGAAGTGAGATCCCATAAAAAATAGGCCAAGTCTCGAAACTTACACCGTAAAATTTGTGAGATATTTTGTAGAGCCAAGTCAGGCGTTCTTATTAATCTTTATTTCTATATATATAAATAAAATTTTGTCACTTGGCAATCACACAATACATAGTTTTAGGTACGAGTATGCGAAAATTAATAAATGCAGTAAAGTTGTGTGATTCCCAAGTTGCGGAATTTTATTTAACAAGCAAATAAAGATTCATAAGAGCCTGATTTATATTGTCCGTTTTAAATAATCAATTTTGTAATCTTCAAAATATAATAGGTACCTAAATACATTGCGACTAGGTAACATAAAAAAGTACTTACCACTTCGCAGGTACACTCCAAGGCAAATATTAAACAGAAAACTGTTACGTATCGCATTTTTGACACACAGTTCGTAGATGTACCTAGATGCAAGGTTTCTTGATGCAGCGCCCTTTGAAACTCGAGTGAGGTTGCATCTATTCAAACCCTTTTTATATATATACCTAACATAGGTTGAGGATAATTTAATAAACCAGTTCGTTAGGTTGCTTTTAGCTAGGCGATAAAATCGACATTCAACAATACGGCAATTTCACATGCCTATTTAGAAGCATGTACCATAAATGAATGACTAATAACTAGAGACTTTCCCGCCCATATTAATATATCGATAGTTACTTTTACATGCTATACTACGTGATTTAATAAGTGAGGTAAGTAACTTTTGCAGTGACTTATTAGATCACGTAGCAATTAAGACGTACCTAATATTTGGGATGTCCCTAGTTAGTTAAATTTAATTTAAGCCACTAAAAGTGCTACTTACGTACTTATATATGATCCATGTCTAATCATTATTTTTGTTTATATATTATGTCCGTTCCCACAACTATTCTTCGTCAATAATTTTTTTATCTGGGAAAGTGGGTTTTGCAATTACCCTTCCAAATATATATAGCATGTATAAGATAGACAAATAAAAATTAATTTAATACTTCTGTGACGAATGACGTTCCTCCGAAATATAAATATAACTATAAATATCTGGTGTTGATGGTGTCACTTCAACAAGGTCCCTTTCCCATCCATTTTGTATGGAGCTTAGAGTGATTGACACATTACCGCCATATACAGTGTGAGTCTCCATAAAGTGCACATACGTAATCGTGTCAATCTAGACCCAGTTCCATCAACGGGAAAAATAATTTTAAAAAAATGTTTTTTGGATTTATAACTTTTCAAAGCGGTGGCACCATTGCAAAGAAACCGTTATAATTTTTTAAACTAAGAGGTCTATGACGATAAAACAAAAACAGTACCTAATAAAGTTAATGAACAGACGATGACCTTTCATACCGATATTCTATATACGAAGACCTTTTTTAGGTCCGATTAGATGGAATTGGATCTAGATTCACCCTATTTCAAACGTGCACTTTATGGAGACTCACACATATAGAAGCATTCCCTATTAGATCGTACCGGTATCCTACTAATCCTACTAATACTCGTAATATAATAAATGCGAAAGTTTGGATATTCAGATGTTTTTTTAATGTTTATTATTCAATCACGCACGTCTCAACCGATTTGAATGAAAGGCTATAGCCGGCTATAGCCGGCTATAGCCTTTTTGACGAAGATAGTTTATAGCTTGGGTTAAAATATAGGATAGTTTTTATCCCGGGTCCACACAGACGAAGTCGCGGGCGGGAGCTATAATAATAAATCCAATTCATTATAAACAGTTTATTCTGAAGGGAAACGAAAACTAAATAGTAACAAGTAATAGTAACAACAACAAAGTAATAAATATGTAATAATGGTATACCTACATACCAGAAATGCTTCCTCGATACAAAAATACAATAAGCTATTAATTTTATATACTTACGTGCATATACATGATATTTCTTTCAACTTCAATTAGAAGTGGCTCTCAACAAATTTTGTTTGTACCTCGCGTTGTATCCGATGTTGAAAATTGTTTTTATCTTATAAACTCTTAATATAGTTCCTATCACTGCCAAAACTGAGATCTGCTAAGGAAATTACATTTATAAATAACTGCAGGTAACTTATGCAATTGCACTTAAATATCATAATTTCTGGATTGAATAGGATCAGTTCAAAAAAAATATTCCTTAGTTCTTTATATTAAAATAGAACATGGGTAGGTGTAGCGCGATGGTAGCACTTGAATACTTCAAAAGCAGTATCGGCAGAATCTCTTCCTTTCTTAGCCCTGCATTCTTCCAACGCCTTCTTAACTCCTGCCTTATCCGCACCCTGCGGCAGTTTTGATAAAGCCACGTCCACATTTAGCCTTCCATCTCTGTCCATAATCCCAGACTTTTGGAAGAAGCATAACATGAATTTCTTCAATCCTTCGTCGTCCTTAAAGTTTTGCTTCTTCGCCTCAGCCAAGACTTCAGGTTTGACGCCAGATTGCTTCATGCATTCCAGGGTGAACTGCTGAACCTTTTCTTTTTGTGATTTTGACAGATGCACGTTCTAAAAAGGAAATAATTCAAATTAAGAAACACCTTCGTACAAGGTATATCTTCCAACCGGTAATTTTCGCATTTGGTGGGGTGTAATCAGTGCCTATGCGGTATTTTGTGCTTTTAGTAATGTCGCCCAGTGGGATAATCACGTAACGTTTTGAACGCGCGTTAGGACAATTAAAAAATTGTCATTTAGATCTACCTAACGTACGTTACGTGATCGACCAGCTGATCATCATGTCAATACTAAATTTGAGCACTTGTACCTTTATATTGTGCGGAATCGGGGCGGTACGTCTGCTGTTATTATACTGCATTAGTACCGCCCCGCTTCCGCAGTGCGGGAGCGGGGCGGAATCCGCACATCCCGCGCCAATCAGGAAGCACTCATCTAGGTAAATATATATAGGTGCGCAGTAAATAATCTGTAATTACCCTCTGATGTGATGAGCATGACTATTTGTTTCTGAATCTTGGACGTTTCGTATTTGTTAAAGTACTTATATCTATTAAATACATCGTCTAGTATACCCATAATCCCATAACAGAAGCCTTATTGAGCTTACCAATCATACCATAGGACTAGTACGATTTGTGTGGAATTGTCCCCTAAAATGTATTCGTTTATTTTGAAAGTAGCCATTAATTGGAACTTACGTTAGCACATGTCACCGCAAAAAACGCAGCCAGTACCAGAAGGGTCTTCATCTTGACAGAGAAGTGATATTCCGATGGAGCTGATACAGTTACTGATTGAACTAACCATACAATAGTCCCTTATATATAGATCACGAAGGAAATCGAGTGGCTCTATACATAGGTGCGAGGAAATACGTATTGAAAAGTATTCCGCTATGTCAGGGTAGGCATCTTTCCCGAGGTTCAATAAAATTAGTTCTATAATAGATAAATCGATAGGTATAATTAAAGGTAACTTGCGTATCTGTTACAGAAAGTTATAGAACTTAAAATCTATAGACAAGTTCCCAATCAAAGTCAAAGTTATTTATTCTTCAATTTAAATCAATGATCTCTTTAGAATACTTTAGATTATTGGAAGTAAGGTATAAACATTAGATCCAAGTTTTCAATTCAACCCCGTTGACAACGGGTTGAAAAGTTGACTAGATAGATTTTAAGAAAAGATGTACATGCCATACTATGAAACAAGAAGGTAATAATATATTTTTCACCTCAGCGGCTCGAACATGGCGGTTTTGCTGCTTGAAACCAGTGAGGAAAATGCAATTTTGCTGCGAGCGTGAAGAAAACTAACTTTTTAATTTTTCATATCGTAGGTTAGTCGCAGGTCATCTTTTCATACTGCGGGGTGTAATACAAACTTGGAACATTTAAACTTCATTATCTCTGTCACTTTTACTCCGTTACAAAAAAAGAGAGAGATAAAATATGTCGATTCGTCAATCGACTTCGAAACCTTCGTAGTAGGCCCCCAAAAAGCGCTAACGAAAAACTCGTTCCAAAACAAAATAAAATTCGACTCGTGTTAAACTAGTATAAAAATATGAAACTTATATTAAATCTAATATTATTTTATCATAAATATTAGTATTTCATTATTCTTAAAATACAATGAAGAAATGCGATATTTATCGCGAACATTTATTATTATAAGTCTTTAGTTTTTTTTATATGGTGAATGAATATACATTTATATACAGTTTCAGAACGCACTTTATATTCTTTAAAAAGTTAGCGCGATTGAACTTTATTACGTTTCCTCGTTTTTTTGGCTGAATGCGCCAAGAGCGCGATGCCATTAAAAAAAAAAAAAACTTTATTACGTTTTCTTGGAGATAAAACATAACTTAAACAAACACTAAAAACTGTACTAAATATGAGTAAATCAAGTGACGACGCCGATGTTTTAACTCCTCAAGAGTTGAGAGATACCGTCAAAGAGGGCTGAATTTTGTTTTCTAAGTAAGTTCATCTTGGACATTGGACAAGTATCAGCAAAATGCATAAACAAACGGAAACGGACTTAGTTTATTCTTAATGTCATGTAAAGTTAATGTTATGGGAGAGAGTAATTGTAGTTAATGTTTGTTATTTCATATGTATTTGTTGTTTGTTTTTAGGGTTCCGTACCTCGAAAGGAAAAAACGGAACCCTTATAGGATCACTTTGTTGTCCGTCCGTCCGTCCGTTCGTCCGTCTGTCAAGACTCTTTTTCTCAGGAATGCGTGGAGGTATCAAGCTAAAATGTATATCAAATACTCAGGTCTACTGTCCCTTGGAGCTGTGAAAAAATCAAACTTCTAAGCCAACGCAATAAAAAAATATAGCCGTTTATGCCGCAAATTTCCGCAAATTTTCGAAACTCGCAAGAGAAATTTGGTAAGAAGCAACGTCTTATATTAGCACAGATAAAGGAAAAATTGCGTAAACCGTAAATTTTTAGTTACATCATAAAATAAAAATATTTTTAATAATTTATATACCCGGTTCCGTACGGTTTGTACGGAACCCTCGTACAAACCGTACGAGGTTATACTCCGACTGTCCGACTCGCACTTGGCCGGTTTTATTACATAAAAATGATTTAATTGCTTCTATGTGTCGTTTTATTCCTTTGCGTTATATGTTCTCGCCGCTGAGGTGAAAAGTTGTATGTATCACACGAGAGCAAAGATATTTGCATCTCGTGTCTTTGAGTCCCTCGCTACGCTCAAGATTCTAATTTTGAATCACTCGCTACGCTCGTGATTCAACTATAGAATCTTTCGCTTGCTCGGGACTCAACATCAACACTCGCAGCAAAAATCTACTTTGCTCTCTTGTTGAACAAATAACTATATAAGCTTTTTATTAACTTGCAATGTATGTAACTAAACTCTGCGTCAAAAAAATCGCACATCTTCAAAAGTTCGTTTCAAGCGAATATATTAGTACTTAACTAATTTATTGTACCCTGTCAAGATTAATATCATCAACATTTGAAATAAAATTTCAGGGGCTAAAATCGACCTATAGCTAGGTCTCATTTCTGGGAAAGTTATCTGCTTATTTAAATAAATAAAAGCGAGAATGGTTATTACATTATTAGATTTCGAGCAACGGATCCAAATTTCCAAATCGGAAATCAAAATATATTGGAGCGCTCATTATCCTAAAGAGGCCCATGTTACTGTGTGTTGTTAGATTTTCAATATTTAACAACAAACAGTGGATCGAAAACGCCATCTAAAATTTACCTTACCTTAATTGAAATTACACAAGTAACCAATCCAGTTAACAAAATATGTAACAGGTTCAAATATAAATTAGCATTTTCTTGCAAAGCAAGGTGGCCGGATGCCAGTTGGCAGTGACACGTCTAGAGTCAAGTTCTAGACTTGCTCGTAACCGGACAACTAGGTCACAACGATTAGACCCTTTTTACGTATGGACAATTTAAATACTTACGTCTAGGACTAAACTGCATTTTCCTCTAATGAAAACATACATATTCAAATCAAATGAGAACTAATTGGTGACACAATTTTCATGTAAAAATTGTCGCTTAGTCGTAGATTAGACAATAACAAATTATTGGAACGATGAAACCTTACAAGGGACAGAGTAGAAAAACTGTTGGCTCGAACCACACAATTTGCCTATTATACCGACTTTAAACTTCGCCAGAGGCTTTTATTTGAACCGGGACTGATTTTTAAAAACAATGTTTTACTCGACTACGGCGGAACGAGGGTTATGGGATTTCTTCGGCACGCTCTGCAAGTCTGCAGCTTAAACGGATGGATGATTTTAACATGTGAGGTGTCGTTAGATTCCTCTTATAGTCACGGGAGTTTAATATGAATATTTGTTGTTTTATAGTTATTGAAATGGTTTTACTTTAAACATCAGTTAAGAGTTATTCGATAACTCTTATATTCGATAACGATATATCGTACTTTTATTCAGCATTTAAAATCCGATGATTAATTACTTATAGAGACAAAGTGGTCCTTCGAGCCGGATGGTTTTTAGTTGAATTGGTGACGTGTATACGAAACGAAGCTGAACCAGACTCAGCTGGTCTAAAAAAAATGGACCTAAAAAATGTTATACAGGGTTTACGTTTCGCAGCCACACACCCGATATCAAATAAAACGCGTGCCGAATTAATGTGTTAGGTTAGGACGAGCGTGCTTATATTCATACTAAATGCAAGACGTACCTAGGTAAAACTTCCAGATCACACACGTGACTCACGCATGATTTTACACCCAAAGAAATAGGTACCTAAAACCACAACGTTTTACATTGGGTAGGCTCATCACCGCCGCCTAACCAAACCAGTACCCCAAAACCTACTAGCTGGAATGTTGTTAGCTGGAATGTTGTTAGGTAGAGACTAGACGCCAAGTTAGTTTACTTCATAAATTTAAGTTACTTTGCTACTTTGATAACGTACAAAAACAAAGAAAACATGCGTAAAAATAGTCGGTGTTATGAAAAGGGCAAAATTCATAAAAAGCAGAACCAGACTGAAAAAGGTTTTACCTCGCTGATAAAAACCCTACAGATTAAAATTGTATGGCTTCGGTGGCATCAGTGTCAGTAGTGGCAGTGTCCGCCCACAGCGATAATAGGCCTACTACATCAAGGTGGTCATTGGAAATCGTTATTGCTAAGTAACTTGGATACAGCTGAAGACGGGAATCTTGAAAAGTTGCTGTAATTTCTGTAAATTCGGTAAGTAGGTACCTACCTTCAGTGTCTAAAATCTTTTTTGGGTTAAAAGCACTTTCAAATTCTTAATAGTACATGGCAGTTATCGACCACCTAAATTAGCGTGCCGGTTTGCAACTACTTAGATGAATTATTGCTGGTCAACTATAGTACATTGTTGTAGAGGCTAGAAAGTAAGCAATAGATGGACGAGTTAGTTCGAGTAACCGGACCTTTAGAAAGTACGAGTCCAGCTATTGCACTTTCGGCCGAGGCTTAACATAGTGCTTTTCACGCCTACTGCAAGGAAATTGAATCAAAATTAAAGATCATAATATTAAACAGGCTCGCTTGCCTCGCGCCCGGCGCGAAGGAGGAGGAGCACACGCAGCGCACGCCGGCGAGACCGCGCGCGGTGCCCTGTGATCGGTCGATCGCTGTTCAAACTATCCAACAATAACATTGTTGGACAGTTTGAAGTCATAGATGGTCTGTTCGTGCGACGTCCAATTAACCCCAGCTTTGAAGCCTGAATTCTGACCATCTTTTGCCACATTTCCGAGCAGTGGCGTAAAAAAAATATATTTACTCGTATTTTACCACATACCTACCTTTTAACTTAAAAAAACGGAACAAGTGCGAGTCGCACCACCTAGCGTTCCGTATAAAATTACAAATGAATAGTTTTCAGATTTTTCCCTGTACTTGTAGTATAAGATGATATTATTTGCCAAATTTCATAGTTCTAGATCAATGGAATTTTGATATATATGATTCCCTTGAGTGTCTAATTACGTTTTTTGCGATATAAACGGCCGTATCTTTTTTTTACGTTAACTTAGAAGTTTGATTTTTTCACAGCTTCAAGGGACCGTAGACATGATATATGGTTTTAATTTCAACTCGAAACCTGTACGCGTTCCTGAGATAAATGGTCTTGACAGACTGACAGACGGACAACAAAGTGATCCAAAAGGGTTCCGTTTTTTTTTTCCTTTTGAGGTGCGGAACCCTAAAAAATGTCTACGGCTCACTGTTTCTTAGGCTCTCTATGATTAAGTAGCTCATTCAAGGCCAAGCAACGCTACGTGTGCTACGCCGTAGCGCTTAGCAGCATTTTACCGCTTTGGAGCGGAAATCGCTCGTAGAAGCATGGCCCATATGCGAGTAATTTTCCTTGGATGGGTTAACTGAGAAAACCCTGTCATTCGGTTGGTTGCTAACCGAAGTTGGTCGCGTAATCGGTGCAATGATCCAGTCAAATGTACCTAAAATATTGGCGAGTTCATCTCAGAGGTGTACAAGGTTTGTATAGGTACCTTGATCAAGACTGATCGTGTCGTGGATCTGGAACACTGCAAGCTTCAACAGTAGTATAAACGTCACGTACGCATTAACTGATTAAGTTAGTGATTACTTAATTAACCAGAGAACGTGACAGACACGTCACAAGAAGGTTATCTCTGTTTAATCTTGTGTCTCATGCAAGTGCTCAAACCCATGACCCACCGTAAATTCCGGTACCTCAAAAGGAAAAAACGGAACCCTTATACACTCGGTTGTCTGTCTGTCACCGCCGATTTGCTCCGAAACTTCTGGACCGATTGAGTTGAAATTTGGTACACATATGTAAATTGGTGACCCAAAGATGGACGCGTAAAGTAAATTAATGAATTCTGAACAAGGGCCCACTTTTAGGGGGTAAACTGGAAAATTAAAAAAAAGTTTCGCAAACTGTATTCTGTGATATATCAAATGAAAAGGGTTGTTGTAAGCATCTCAGTTTTTTTTTATAATTTTAGCAAAAATAGATTTGAAAAATTGACCATCCCCCCCCCCCCTTATCTCCGAAACTACTAGGCTTAAAATTCTGAAAAAATATGGAAAATAGTTCCTTGCCTAAAGATTACAGGAAAACCTATAATAAGTTTGAGTATTAAAAGAAACGGGAAAATTCTCAATATTTTTGTGTATTTTGTATGGAGCGCCTAATGCTTCGAGAATAGGAATTTTACGGAACCCTCACCACGCGAGTTGAACTCGCACTTGTCCGGTTTTTCTAAGTGGAAACTAAATTTAAAGACTGAGTTTGCTTTTTGGAAGAATCAATAACTTACGTACTTCTTTATGCGATTACGTGAGATTACACAGAAACGTGACAACGAAAGAATAACTTACCTTCCCTACTGACGTCATTGTAACTATTGTTAACTACACAGCTATAATAGAAGTGCCCTTACATAATTATAAGTAAGTAGGTACCTAGTTAATACCTACCTACGTACGTAGTCAGGGATACATTCTCGCATCACAACTACTTGGACCGCTTAACTTAGTGAGAGATAGGTAGGTACTTTGGTTACAATTTTAACCTATCCGTATCTCCAAATGAATCCTTAACTTGGTTAAAGTTTTGAATTTGTCCATTGGCTACCTTTTAAATGGCGCTTAGACCGTTGTTAATTCATGGCTGTAAAAGAAGTTAGGAAAAGCCACCTGCTATTTGTTGCATTGATAAAATACAGTTAACATAGGTACATAATACGTTATCTACATAAGAATACTTAACTAAAAACAAAGAAAACTAAATGGGTAAAAATCTCGTTAATGTAAGAAAGGTTGAGACTCACCGGTCTTGATAATCCAAATTAAATACTTATAATGTACCCCTCAAATATCTGCTTGGGCAAATAAGCTGCCGCGTAGGTATGCAGTAAGAAGGATCACTCAATTCACTGCATGACATGGCAGCTCACCTAGTTTACTTTGGTTATTTCCACGATATCATGTCATGTGGCATATTGATATGGGGTCAATCAACTGATATAGAATCTAGGTACAATTGTTCTTATAAAAAGAGCGATCCGATCTATTTATAATTTGGGCTATCAATACTCGCTGAGAACACGTTATGGACAAGAAGGTATTCTCACAGTAGTTTACCTACACTATATACCTACATGTACAGTCAGGTCAGGGGTAATAATATACGTACATAAATAAACACATATATATCTGTACAGGACTCTATTGTCAATGTCATAAAGGCGTGTACAGATATTTATGTCCTTATTTATATTGAACCTTATTACAATGCAGATAAAGTGCACGGATGGTCAGTTAACTGTGTTGGGCGATGGTACGTACATTAATTTAATACCCCTGACTGTACTTAACTCAATAGTCAAGAGATTAAGTCTTGTTCAGATAATTTACCTGTACATAGGTACACCATTCATTCAACGTTTACGTTAACTTATAAGGGACTTACCAAGAAAATTATTTACTTACTCTAGACTCCTCATTATGGCCGAAGACTCAGCCGAACCTTCCTGCCAGCTTCGCAGGCGTCGTTCCTCGGGCAACCCAAACTTGCCCTTGAACCTCGAGGTGGGGTACCAAGTGAACGAAGGAGGCCCTAGCCAAGGGACTCCGTCGCCTGGGTGCATCAGGTTCGCGAGCTCAAGGGAGCCGTCGACGTCCTCGGCGCTATTAGAGTTCAGGAAGAAGCAGCAGTCTTTTGAAATACAGGTATGGTTCAATCAAACGTAATATTATCTGACGATGATTTGTGTAGGTATTACGTATCTACTTTTCATATTATCAACCGGATTGATACTTATGCCAGTTATGCCCATAGTCATAAAACGATACGTATCTGACTTGCCTAAATCCACGCAAAATGGTATCAGAATGTGGTTATGTCCGAGTGAAATAAAAACATATATATTTTTTTTTCACTCGGACATAACCATAGCTAATAAAATAAGTATTACCTAGTATTTATACTACATTATGAGGACTTAGGCAGTTTTTGACAGACGTTTACGAGTAACGAATTTAGGGACGTCTGTTGGATTTTAATACGTTTAGTCCGTTTTCGCAATTGCGGTTTCACAATTGGCTGCGAAAGAAGAATTATTTTTCGCTGTTTCGTAATTAATTGTCAAAGAAGAATTTATTTTCTGTTTTCGCAATCAAGTTTCGTAATTAACTACGAAATAAGATTTTTTTTTCCGTTTACGCAATTGTGGTTTCACAATTGGCTGCGAAAGAAGAATTATATTTCGCAGTTTCGTAATAAATTGTCAAACAAGAATTTATTTTCTGTTTTCGCAATCAAGTTTCGTAATTAACTAAGAAATAAGATTTTTTTTCTGTTTTCGTAGTAAATTGGCTACGAAAGATGAATCATATTTCACTGTAAATAGTTATCAAACAACCATTTTCTTGCTGTTTTAGTAATCGAATTTCATAATTAACTTCAATAACTGAATGAAAAAATAACAATAAAGGCGTTTGCCCATCACAACGTATCATACAAAGACCGTGCTAGGAACGTAATCGACAAAAAAGTACTATTTGTATTGAAACTTATAAGACCTTACCCATCAGACCGTTCCGTCACCGGTGCGTCATTTTCATGTATTTGACACATACGTTCATAGCACGTTGTGATGGGCAAACACCTTAAGTATCGATCTCCGAAAGTAAATTGGAGGAAATAAAAATATGCAAATCGTAATTTATTACCTGTATTTTCGATTTTTTTCTTTATTAAGCTGAAGGAAGGAGGTTAGTTTAGGACCTAATTAAGTAATTTATTTATTTACCAATGAGTTCCAATAGTGCGACTAATTCTTGTTTAGTTATTAATTGTGAAAAAAGAAAATGGAGATGTTTTTAGTAATTAACTACGAAAGGAGAAAAAATATTCGATTGCGAAAACAGTCAAAAAATTCTTGTTTTAAAGTTAATTACGAAACAGTGAAAAATAATTCTTCTTTCGCAGAGAATTGTGAAACCGCAATTGCGAAAACGGACTAAAGGTTTTAATAGTATTTGGACAGAAACGTAACTGACCAGATTCGCATTTGGCCAGTATCGCGACTAGACAGCTCTCATGTGGACAAAAAAATGCAGTTCACCCGTAACGAATCTGAACCCAGACGCAATTATCCAAATTCTTATTTACTTAGCCATAATAGCGATTGGTCACACTCATATAACACACTTGTACTGAAAAGTGAAAGGACAGACTTTCAATTGACCATAGTCGCGATAAATTAGCACTCATGATGTTGACATAAACGCAATAACATCTATCGCAGTTGTTCAGAAACGCAGATTGCCTCGAAAATTGAGAACTAGATTAACATTAGTATGGGTCCACTCCACACGAAATAATTTTCCGTTATAGGAACAATAAGATCGGTCTTATTGTTCCTATCCTATACGAGTATAGGTGTATATCCTAAGTCTCCATAAAGTGCACATATGAAAAAGGGTGAATTCCCAATTCCATCAATGGGAAAAAATGTTTTTTTTTGGATCCAAAAAAAATTCGAAGCTCTGTGGCACTTTGTGTGTGTTTTTTTCAAAGCATTAATGGTGGTGAGTGTTACGGCCAGGCAACAAAAATAAAAGTCAGTCAAAAAGTAAAAGTAGGTAGCTCCGAATCATGAATAAGGCCATGAACTGTTGTTGCCTTATATAAATATTGAGTAAAATTGTTAATAGATCGAGGAATGTGAAGAGGAGGAGATAGTAATAGACAGCGACGAGGAGACGGAGCCGGGGACGCCGGCGCCGCTGGTCGACCGCGCCGTCACGCCAACGCCCATACAGGACTTCGGCGCTAACGTCGTCTACACTGAAGGTTCGCTCACATTAGTAGTAACAGTCTAATCTCATGGATCCTCATACGTCCAGCTCTGTCGCGTACTTTATGTCAACCATTCTTCTCACTGAAGCCGAGGAATGTGGGAGATAGTAATAAACAGCGACGAGGAGACGGAGCCGGGGACGCCGGCGCCGCTGGCCGACCGCGCCGTCACTCCCACGCCCATACAGGACTTCGGCGCTAACGTCGTCTACACTGAAGGTCCGCTCACATTAGTAGTAACAGTCTAATCTCATGGATCCTCATACGTCCTGCTCTGTCGCGTACTTTATGTCAACCATTCTTCTCACTGAAGCCGAGGAATGTGGGAGATAGTAATAAACAGCGACGACGAGACGGAGCCGGGGACGCCGGCGCCGCTGGCCGACCGTGCCGTCACGCCCACGCCCATACAGGACTTCGGCGCTAACGTCGTCTACACTGAAGGTTCGCTCACATTAGTAGTAACAGTCTAATCTCATGGATCCTCATACGTCCTGCTCTGTCGCGTATTTTATGTCAACCATTCTTCTCACTGAAGCCGAGGAATGTGGGAGGTAGTAATAAACAGCGACGAGGAGACGGAGCCGGGGACGCCGGCGCCGCTGGCCGATCGCGCCGTCACGCCCACGCCCATACAGGACTTCGGCGCTAACGTCGTCTACACTGAAGGTTCGCTCACATTAGTAGTAACAGTCTAATCTCATAGATCCTCATACGTCCTGCTCTGTCGCGTACTTTATGTCAACCATTCTTCTCACTGAAGCCGAGGAATGTGGGAGGTAGTAATAAACAGCGACGAGGAGACGGAGCCGGAGACGCCGGCGCCGCTGGCCGACAGACGTCACGCCCACGCCCATACTGAACTTCGGCGCTAACGTCGTCTACACAGAAGGTTCACTCATTACTTATGTGACCTATGAACTTTGTGATTACTAATATTAATCTAAGTTTTACTAACAATAATGATCCATGTTGGTCTATGAATAAAATGAATTGAAGTGAGTTACCTGTCTGCCGAAGGAAAAGAGGGTTATTTTGGTAGTAGTAGCAGCTTAACCCATCGTATGCTTACAGCCCGGCCACGACTTCGCTCGACTAGCGGCGGTGACTGCGGTGAGCGGTGAGCATTCCAAACAGATACACAGAGAGGGCACCGTCTCTGTATATTTGTTTAGAATAAGTGGAATGCTCGCCGCTCACCGCGGTCGCAGCCGCTAGTCGAGCGAAGTCGTGGCCGTTAGGCACTTGTCCCACCGCTGGCGAGTAAGCGATGAGCTATCGGCGATTTTCTCGCCCAAGAAACGAACAAAAGATAATCGCTCCCGTGTGAATAAAAGAGAGATATATATTTATAGTTCATCGCTGGCTGTTCACACCGCGATGAACTATATCTCTCTCTTTTATTTACACGGGAGCGATTATCTTTTGTTCGTATCTTGGGCGAGAAAATCGCCGATAGCTCATCGCTCATCGCCGGCGGTGGGACAAGTGCCTTAGGCATGGATCCGCGCTAAGCATTTGAGCATAAAGTTTTAAATCTTAAGGTAATTTTTTGATTACCAAATTTTTTGACATCCACATATGAGTAGAGATGGGTAGGGGTTGGTAAATTTACCCACCCCTACCCATCTCTGCATGTGGGGCGTAAAGAGTATATTTTAATAAAATTCTTGCTCCGTGACGTCCCCGGAGGGACCTCATACGTCGCCCGTACCTACTCAGTCGCGTGTTGTAGTGCTGTAAAAAATTCGCCGTGTGTAACTGCTGTAACGCACTCGTACAAGGCCGATTTTAGAAAAAAATTAAACTGCAATTCAACTGCAGGTCAGGGAGGCTACAGTGGCTAGGATTTTTTCAACTGGCTGTTGCATGAAAAATATAAACGCTTGAAATATTTGTTGCAAACACAAAGCATAGTTTATTATTGATCTCTCAGATGTACTAAATAGATTTGCTTTTGGGTACTTTCACCAAAAAAGAGATCTTATATTTAATAAAAAAACCGGACAAGTGCGAGTTCAACTCGCGTGGTGAGGGTTCCGTAAAATTCCTATGCTCTAAGCATTAGGCGCTCCATACAAAATACACAAAAATATGAAGAATTTTCCCGTTACTTTGAATACTCAAACTTCTTACAGGTTTTCCTGTAATGTTTGGGCAAGGAACTATTTTCCATATTTTTTTCAGAATTTTAAGCCTAGTAGTTTCGGAGATAAGGGGAGGGAATGGCCAATTTTCGTCTTATTTCCTAAATTACTTCAAATCTATTTTTGATAAAATTATAAAAAAAAAAACTGAGATGCTTGCAACAACCCTTTTCATTTGATATGTTTGCGAAACTTTTTTTTTTAATTTTCCAGTTTACCCCCCAAAAGTGGCCCATCTTTGGGTCACCAATTTACATATGTGTACCAAATTTCAACTCAATCGGTCCAGTAGTTTACAAATCGCAAATCGGCTGTGACAGACGGACAGACAGACAACCGAGTGATCCTATAAGGCTTCCGTTTTTTCCTTTTGAGGTACCGGAACCCTAAAAACACATCACAATACATCCGCGCGTTGCCGGAGCAGCTCACTAACTAGTTCGTGCATGATCGGGTACCGAGAGCGCTTCCAATTAACCTAGAGGACAAACATAAAGCTCTTTCCCTTTCTAGCACAGCACATTTTAGCCACTGTTCCCTCAGAGCCACTGTAGCCTCCCTGGCCTCATACACGGCAGGGAATCGAACCCGATCAAATCTGTTTAAAAATCGGGGTTCGTTTTATTGAGGAAATTAATATGTCGTGCTGGTTGTAAAGAACAACTGTTGATAAGAATGATAAGGGACATGCGACCCCAATATATGCAGTATTTTTAACTTCATGGCAATGGATCTCCCCGCACAAACTGTACCTACCAGTTAGCACTGTTATCACAAAGAAAGGGATCGTTTATGGACACAATAACAGTGAGCCATAACAGTCATTGCAAGTCAAACTCGAATCATTTTTAGCGTAGCTATCCCTCTACACAACACTTGCAGTTACGAACTTTAAATAGCGATATAGTGTAGTGAAATAGTGTTTGAGAAAGGTTGTTTGATATAACATTTACAATCTGCAATACGAATCTCCTATAAATATCAGTATACCTATGTTGTATTTTGGATAAAAGTGTCGTCTTTCGCAGGACCTCAAATATCGGACTTCTTGAAGGTGAAAACTATAGAACAGGACTGCCTCACGGACGTCTCGGATGCGGACTCCGAAACCGAAGGCGAAGAATAAACGCTAATTTCTATTAAATCCCATATTATTCTTCTACACGTGTACATGAATATTATAATTATGTATGTTGATTATCGCAATAAATAATATGAGTTGTTGATAATTTGTTTCGATCTTAGAGAAAAGGAACTGTATGCGGCAGGAGCATCGTTAATCCCTTTTCTCTGTTAAATTAGTAATAGATCTTCGCCCGGAGTAGGGCATGCAATCCCGGTATTTATTACTACTACAATACCGGAATCCCGGTATTGATCCCGGTATTGTAGTAGTAATAAATCCCGGGATTGTATGCCCTAGCCCGGAGTCATTCGTGTTTTTCCGGAGAGAACGAGTTTTCCCGAAAATGAGACTCCACGAAATTGTTAAAGCCGTTTTCGAGTAGGTAGGTACCCAATTACAAACAAACAAAAAAATATATAAATGCTGCTCGTTTAACAGTACTTATAGGATTTACCTCGCCGTACGAGGACAGTCCAGACGGGATCAGTATGAGATAAATCAAGTAATGTCAAGTATTTTGAAGTATTTTATTGCACTTCATAAAGTAACAAATCGTGTATGATTAAGATATATGACTACAATATAGGGATAGAACATCTTTGCTATTTACATAAAATATTTGGCCTGTAATTTTCCAGCTAAATTCAGTAAGATTCAATTCAATATGCCTTAGAAAATTCATATAAAAAATAGTTTAATATTAATTGCGATACTGAACAAAACTAAATAATGAGGTTACAAAATTTGTACCAAAACTTTAGCTCATTATTCATAACCTACTAAAATGTGTTTTGTCCCATCTTCACAAACACAAATATCAATGTGAGAGATAAAGTCAAAAGAATTTTACGTTTATGAACAATGGCAAAAGAGTTCACCAATAAAAAAACCAATAAGATATTCGCTTCAGTGGCATTCAGTCGCTTCCAGTGGCATAGACAAAACAATAAAACTATAAAATACCATTAGTAATATTTGGACCATTTACATAACAGCAAACAAATCAAATGTGACAATTACGTAATTAGACCAACGCAAGTGGCTTATAGGTAAGACACCGTTGGGCCTCATGTCGATTAGTAATGTTTATACCCCGTTATCTTGTCGCACTGACATTGCTTTTCCGTAGAGCGAGAATATTTTTTTTATCGACCGTCTCGATATCGATGTTTATATTATGCAACAATGCGATTGAATCTTCGCCTTTTAAATCTTTCCTCAATCTCGATAAAAACTTCTTGATTAAAAATAAGTTAGATAACCTCATTGGTCTTACGTGAAGCGATAACCTAAGCTACACCCGAGACTTAAGACTTCTATTTCTTATTTTTTTATAATTTAAATTTATATACGATAGTACCTAGTGACAGTTATCACTGTTATCAGTTGACTAATTATCAGTGACATATAATAAAATTCTAAGTAGGTACTACACTATCGACATTTAGATGGTCGATAATAAAACATTCACGCTCTACAGAAAAGTAATGTCAGTGCGACAAGATAACGGGGTCTAGTAATGTTAATGACAAAAAGAATACTGTACCAGGACCAATGCACTGCGAATTTAGGTGCGAAACAACTTCAGCGGCTTTTTTTTTTTAAGAGTTGCCACGCCTGCACTTGTTTTTGATACTGTGGTGTCACTTCATTATATATGATGTAATTATGTGACCCCGAGGAGAAATACAACCTATGTAGCCTTAGAGTATATGTTATTTTGTGCGAAAAAAAGTAAAATAATTATTTTTTATTATTAAAAATGGCATTGCGTTTGACCTTCATCTAACCTGGTGGAAAGTTAAGACAAGGCCTACGATGCATCACGCTCACTAGTTAATAGTTAGGGTCCCTCCGTATACTTAAAGTGATTTGTTTTGGCAGTTTTACTTTATTAATCCGTTGCAAAGCGACTTTACCGTCCAAGCTAGAAGATCCAAAAACAGTTTTATAAAATGTCAGTGTGCATAAATAATTTCAGCTATACCTTCGAACCATATTTTATTCTGTAGTATCATTTCATTAAAATTTAATCTGACGTAAGGTCTAACGGATCCACAAAAAAACCTAGCTCGTCTAGCTAGCGTATTTGTATGCCCAACTTGAGCTGAGTTAGCAAGGAGCTACGAAAACAAAAGAAACTTATCGCAACAAGTAAACGACGTAAATGGCTCAACATACAAGTAGCACTCATCACCTGACCAATAGGTAACTTACTAAACTACAATACTCACTGGGCGAGCGGTATATTGTATACTCAGGCTACAATAAGGTTTCATAATTATACAAGTTTGATGATGGGAAAATGTCTATGTACAGTGAAGTCGAATTCTGGAGGCGTTGTAGAATCCCGCTTGTGCCCGCCGGCTAATAATTTTAGTACTACGAAATTGGTTTTTGCTACTTTTAGAAGATCTGTTATCTGCAACAAATTGAAAGAAAAATGTTATCCTTAGTGCATCTTATAAAATGACTTACATACAACATCATATATGTACAAACTTACCTCTTGATCCGGAGTGGTAATAGTTTCTAACAGCGATCTGGCTTGCTGAAAGTGTTTGCAACCCCCTAAATATAGTATCACAGGATTTTCGTATCTGCAACAAAAGAAAGACACGTTCTTGTACAAACGGCCGCTTAAAAACCTATTTCAAGTTTTGATTCTGGCGTCTCTGCTAGTACAAACAACATATGTTATTTTCTCCCACGCCTGGATGGTTTACTTACTGATCAAAATGTGATTCCAAAGCATTTGGTGCGCACAATCACGTGGCTGTCTGGTTTACACTCGCAACACCAGGCAGCTAGGTGCAGTGGGCAATGGGGAATGGACGAAAATATCAGAAGTGCCTGATTATTATTTTGGTGATAGGAATAACCTTCCAGAAAAAACCAGAAATAAGTTTCAGATTTTTCAGCTGCGTTTAAATATAAACAGTTTTATTCACTTACGTTTTGGGTCAAGGAAGGTCAATAGACACTTTCCTTGATCCGTCTCATATTTATTATAAAAAATATCTTCAATATCTGTGGTAAATTGACACTGGTAATGACAAATATATCTGCTGCAACTGTCAATATCATTGCGAGTGTTAGTTTACCATAGATATTTAAGATATTTTTTGTAATATGAGACGGATCAAGGAAAGTGCCGTCCTCCCAAAACGTGAGGAAACTGTTTATATTTATCAAAAATAATTGACGCAGCTGAAAAATCTGCAACTTTTTTCTGGTACTAAGGATAATCAGGCACTTCTAAAATTTTCATCCATTCCCAATTGACTGACTGTACCAAAAATTGCCCGCTTAAAAAGCGCTATGTCATTTAAAATGACATTTGAGATAAGAGTTTCTGCCCTAGCCTAGCATCATCATCATCATCACTCAATCATGTTTCATCATCAATGAAACACGCTTACTGTGCGGGCTGCGTCATCTCCGTGAACTCGTGGTAGTGCACCTGCGGCGGCGTGAGCACGGACAGCGGCGCGAAGCGGTGCTTGTAGCGCACCGCCTCGTTGTCGAACTGGGATTGCGGCTGACGGATCTTGCCTTGCAGTTTGAACGCCACTAATGCCTGTTGGCGAGAAACATAGTGTTAATACGTGTATGTAAAAAATATTGTGTATTGCCGAGTTGCCAGTTTCGAGATTTCGTTTGTCCACGCTTTTTACTTTAACTTTGGGCGTTTTGCTGACCACTTCTGCAACCTGATAAATACTGACCTTATCATTATGACCCCGAGGCACATGTTCTGCATGAACTGGCACATGAGAACCTCATACGCCCAGGTGCGCTTCGTTTTACACGCACCCTTGTCTTGTGCTTGGTGAGGTGCAGAGTTAATAGACTTTTCGAGATTTTGTCTATCCCCCTTTTCAGGATTCTCTGGCTCTTACCTGCCACTTCAGTAACCTCACAGATACTGATGCTGACCTTATACCCCCCGCACACGTTCTACATGACCTAGCTCATGATAGCCTCGCGCGCATACGGCCGCGCGCGTTTCTTCTTGCACGAGCCTTTCTTGGCGGCCGCGCGCCGCGCTTTCACCTGCTAGAGTCAGTCTTCTGATAGTCTACTCCATCTGTTCTGGTCTTCTATCTGGTGAGGTGAAGAGTTGACAGACTTTCCGAGATTTTGTCTGGGCCTCTTGCATTTCACACATAAATACTGACCTTTCGGAACCTGGTGACATCTTTTTCCAGCTTATTTCGTCACTACTGACAATCCTGACTTATCAGACTTCCTATGGTTTATCCCTCACCTATTCCGATCTTCTGCTTGGTGAGGTGCAGAGGTTGGGTTGTACGAGTTCCGCGATTTTGTCTGTCTACATTTTTAGGCTTCTACCTTTGGGTCACTTCCGTAACTTGATAATACTGCATAAATGCTGACCTTATAATAGCCCCCGCACATGTTCTGCATGACCTGGCACATGAGCGCCTCGCGCGCGTAGGGCCGCACGCGCTTCTTCTTGCGCGCGCCCTTCTTGGCGTCCGCGCGCCGCGCGCCCTCGCCGGCCAGACCTTCTGCGCGCCCGAGCGCGGACACTAGCCAGCCGTATAGGAACTCGTACAAGTACCTGGAGGGAAAGGGAATGTACAAATAACAAAACTATATGTTCCGAGATCCTTGACACATACAGTTTTTTCCTTTTTCTTATTGAACGAGCGCATACTAGGTAGAATTCAAACTATTTAGAGTAACAATTGGGTAGTTTCCTCATGTTAAAATTGATAACGTAGTGTTGCTAAATGGGTAGTAAACCATCAAATAAATGTAATGAAGTATAAATTACGTCATATAATTAAAATCATAAAAAGATATGGACCTTGAAAGTTTAGAAAAAATATGCATATTTTTTATTGTTTGTAACTTTAAAGCTACCAATAGACACACTCCTATACACTTTTATAGAAACAAAATTTTATTAAAACTATGGACCTAAACGCAGTATTTCGCGACCGAAACAGCAATTTACTTGATTTTCCATGCAACGATTAGTACAAATATCAAACTGTGACGTCATACTTCAATGTCATTCAGTGCGAAACGTTTTCGGCCGTCACCAGCGAGGTCCGTCTTTACCTCAATTTTTTGGGTATTTATGTTCTTTAATTGTAGTTGCTCCCATACAAACATTTGTCGCTCTTCAAAAACTAGTTCGAATAGCATCGTAAAAAAAAATTGGATACAAGATTATTCAGTTGTGAAGACGTATGCTTGAGCCAACTAAACTTAAGCCAGCCGTAAAAAGGGATAGAAAGGTGTCATCAAAACTTCGAGTGTACTCACCAGAATATGTAATGGTACTCGTGCACGCTGTACAGTTCCAGCTCGAGCCCGGACAGCAGGTAGGCCACCATGACGCGCAGCACGTGGTACAGCAGCCACGTGCCGAACCACACGCGAGGGGCCGTGCCCGCCGCAAGGAGGACTCACCAGAATATGTAATGGTACTCGTGCACGCTGTACAGCTCCAGCTCGAGCCCGGACAGCAGGTAGGCCACCATGACGCGCAGCACGTGGTACAGCAGCCACGTGCCGAACCACACGCGAGGGGCCGTGCCCGCCGCAAGGAGGACTCACCAGAATATGTAATGGTACTCGTGCACGCTGTACAGCTCCAGCTCGAGCCCGGACAGCAGGTAGGCCACCATGACGCGCAGCACGTGGTACAGCAGCCACGTGCCGAACCACACGCGAGGGGCCGTGCCCGCCGCAAGGAGGACTCACCAGAATATGTAATGGTACTCGTGCACGCTGTACAGTTCCAGCTCGAGCCCGGACAGCAGGTAGGCCACCATGACGCGCAGCACGTGGTACAGCAGCCACGTGCCGAACCACACGCGAGGGGCCGTGCCCGCCGCAAGGAGGACTCACCAGAATATGTAATGGTACTCGTGCACGCTGTACAGTTCCAGCTCGAGCCCGGACAGCAGGTAGGCCACCATGACGCGCAGCACGTGGTACAGCAGCCACGTGCCGAACCACACGCGAGGGGCCGTGCCCGCCGCAAGGAGGACTCACCAGAATATGTAATGGTACTCGTGCACGCTGTACAGCTCCAGCTCGAGCCCGGACAGCAGGTAGGCCACCATGACGCGCAGCACGTGGTACAGCAGCCACGTGCCGAACCACACGCGAGGGGCCGTGCCCGCCGCAAGGAGGACTCACCAGAATATGTAATGGTACTCGTGCACGCTGTACAGCTCCAGCTCGAGCCCGGACAGCAGGTAGGCCACCATGACGCGCAGCACGTGGTACAGCAGCCACGTGCCGAACCACACGCGAGGGGCCGTGCCCGCCGCAAGGAGGACTCACCAGAATATGTAATGGTACTCGTGCACGCTGTACAGCTCCAGCTCGAGCCCGGACAGCAGGTAGGCCACCATGACGCGCAGCACGTGGTACAGCAGCCACGTGCCGAACCACACGCGAGGGGCCGTGCCCGCCGCAAGGAGGACTCACCAGAATATGTAATGGTACTCGTGCACGCTGTACAGCTCCAGCTCGAGCCCGGACAGCAGGTAGGCCACCATGACGCGCAGCACGTGGTACAGCAGCCACGTGCCGAACCACACGCGAGGGGCCGTGCCCGCCGCAAGGAGGACTCACCAGAATATGTAATGGTACTCGTGCACGCTGTACAGCTCCAGCTCGAGCCCGGACAGCAGGTAGGCCACCATGACGCGCAGCACGTGGTACAGCAGCCACGTGCCGAACCACACGCGAGGGGCCGTGCCCGCCGCAAGGAGGACTCACCAGAATATGTAATGGTACTCGTGCACGCTGTACAGCTCCAGCTCGAGCCCGGACAGCAGGTAGGCCACCATGACGCGCAGCACGTGGTACAGCAGCCACGTGCCGAACCACACGCGAGGGGCCGTGCCCGCCGCAAGGAGGACTCACCAGAATATGTAATGGTACTCGTGCACGCTGTACAGCTCCAGCTCGAGCCCGGACAGCAGGTAGGCCACCATGACGCGCAGCACGTGGTACAGCAGCCACGTGCCGAACCACACGCGAGGGGCCGTGCCCGCCGCAAGGAGGACTCACCAGAATATGTAATGGTACTCGTGCACGCTGTACAGCTCCAGCTCGAGCCCGGACAGCAGGTAGGCCACCATGACGCGCAGCACGTGGTACAGCAGCCACGTGCCGAACCACACGCGAGGGGCCGTGCCCGCCGCAAGGAGGACTCACCAGAATATGTAATGGTACTCGTGCACGCTGTACAGCTCCAGCTCGAGCCCGGACAGCAGGTAGGCCACCATGACGCGCAGCACGTGGTACAGCAGCCACGTGCCGAACCACACGCGAGGGGCCGTGCCCGCCGCAAGGAGGACTCACCAGAATATGTAATGGTACTCGTACACGCTGTACAGCTCCAGCTCGAGCCCGGACAGCAGGTAGGCCACCATGACGCGCAGCACGTGGTACAGCAGCCACGTGCCGAACCACACGCGAGGGGCCGTGCCCGCCGCAAGGAGGACTCACCAGAATATGTAATGGTACTCGTGCACGCTGTACAGCTCCAGCTCGAGCCCGGACAGCAGGTAGGCCACCATGACGCGCAGCACGTGGTACAGCAGCCACGTGCCGAACCACACGCGAGGGGCCGTGCCCGCCGCAAGGAGGACTCACCAGAATATGTAATGGTACTCGTGCACGCTGTACAGCTCCAGCTCGAGCCCGGACAGCAGGTAGGCCACCATGACGCGCAGCACGTGGTACAGCAGCCACGTGCCGAACCACACGCGAGGGGCCGTGCCCGCCGCAAGGAGGACTCACCAGAATATGTAATGGTACTCGTGCACGCTGTACAGCTCCAGCTCGAGCCCGGACAGCAGGTAGGCCACCATGACGCGCAGCACGTGGTACAGCAGCCACGTGCCGAACCACACGCGAGGGGCCGTGCCCGCCGCAAGGAGGACTCACCAGAATATGTAATGGTACTCGTGCACGCTGTACAGCTCCAGCTCGAGCCCGGACAGCAGGTAGGCCACCATGACGCGCAGCACGTGGTACAGCAGCCACGTGCCGAACCACACGCGAGGGGCCGTGCCCGCCGCAAGGAGGACTCACCAGAATATGTAATGGTACTCGTGCACGCTGTACAGCTCCAGCTCGAGCCCGGACAGCAGGTAGGCCACCATGACGCGCAGCACGTGGTACAGCAGCCACGTGCCGAACCACACGCGAGAGGCCGTGCCCGCCGCAAGGAGGACTCACCAGAATATGTAATGGTACTCGTGCACGCTGTACAGCTCCAGCTCGAGCCCGGACAGCAGGTAGGCCACCATGACGCGCAGCACGTGGTACAGCAGCCACGTGCCGAACCACACGCGAGGGGCCGTGCCCGCCGCAAGGAGGACTCACCAGAATATGTAATGGTACTCGTGCACGCTGTACAGCTCCAGCTCGAGCCCGGACAGCAGGTAGGCCACCATGACGCGCAGCACGTGGTACAGCAGCCACGTGCCGAACCACACGCGAGGGGCCGTGCCCGCCGCAAGGAGGACTCACCAGAATATGTAATGGTACTCGTGCACGCTGTACAGCTCCAGCTCGAGCCCGGACAGCAGGTAGGCCACCATGACGCGCAGCACGTGGTACAGCAGCCACGTGCCGAACCACACGCGAGGGGCCGTGCCCGCCGCGCCGCTCACTACGGCGTCTACGCTGTCCGCCTGTGTGTAGTGTACCATTATTGTAATAAAGTATAACTTCAAAAATATAATTATCACAAAAAATAAGGCCCATCAAAGTTTAGAAAAAAATATCTGGGGGCACGGCAGTGCCCCCGCCAAGTCGAGCAAAAAAAAGCGGCACGGCCGTACCATCCTTTTCTCGAAGCAATTCAGGCCATTTTCGACCCCCCTATAATTTCGTTGTGGATAAAACAAGAAACCTGAATTTTCAGTAACTAATCAGGCATTATATAAACACGGTATATTTAAAATTTCAGTCAATTTGAACCAGTAGTTTAAGAATGACAACTTGTTAAAGTTTCTAAATTTTGTCACTCACTGACTGACTGACTCACCGATCATCAAAAGTCCAAGGCACTTCTAGCAGACATAGAAGCTTCAAATTTAGAATACAAATAGAGTTTAATGTCTTAATCATGGGACAACCTATCTGGGGGCACGGCAGTGCCCCCGCCAAGTCAAAATAAAAAAATATCATAAGCGATGTCCAAGTCGATCTATTTGTTTAAAACGTAAAATATTTTTAATATTGGCATGATAATAACTTACGTAATAACTTAAGACAGAAGGTCCTTTAAGTAGAGACTAAATAGATTAACCGACTTGGTATTACATGGATCTCACAACTTTTTACGGTAGAAAGACTGAGCTGCGAGACTTGGGTTTTTTTTACAGGATGTTTTTGATGGCATGCATTTTTCCAAGAGTAAATTTAAAGCTACCAATAGAATCCTTTCGCTTTTATAGAAACAAACCTAGTATTTGCCCGTGTTACTCGTGCTTTGTACTTTGATTTTATTGCAAATCTGACAGGTATTGGTTAAGAATTTCCAAGGAAAAGGGAGGTGAAAAACTGGTACGGGAAAGAGACTTGTAAGCCAAATCTTGCGCTCTATCGTCTTGCTTGTGAAACAGTGCGGGGGGTGTGTGTCCGCGTGGGCTCGGGCTCGCGTAGAGAGCGCGCTCTGAAGGGACGCTTCGGGCCTTCGGTCCTACGCTGAGGATTTCAGCATGTATTTGATAAAAGTTTATCTGGGATTTACTTTTCTTTAAAAAAAATGCCTTTCCCAAATGTTTCTGAAGTCCACCATCTGTACTTTTTTTATCTCGTATTGTGCAATAAAGTTTAAATAAATAGGTGAAATAAAAAATATTTACGACGAGAGCGCTATATTGTAATTAAACAGGGAATATCAGGCAAAAAAACACAACCCTCATTTGATGACATTCCTGAACAGCGGGTGTGAAAATGAGTCGTTTGCAGTCCACCGACCTCGTCCTGGAGCGCGGCGAACTCGTCGAGCAGCAGCGCCAGCTTGTCCCGCTGCCGCGCGCGGTTGTGGCCGCACACCTGCAGCAGCACCGCGAACGGACGCACGCAGCGAGCCAGGAAGTTATCGACGAATTCGCGGGCCTGCAGACAAAGTAAACAAATGTTAGCGAGTCTACATCACAAAAGGCCTTTGGCTTGTGAATGACATTCCCTAAAGCCATTCACAACTGCATTACACAAATGGTTAGTCGACAAATGTTTTTACTCAATACAAGAATTTTTAATGTATTAGAATAATTTAGTGGAAACTTTAATGATAAGAATAATTGTAATTAAATATGTAGTATTAGTCATAAATTTTAAAGTTTTGCATGCTCAAATGTTGGCGAGATGTGCTGATCCTAACAATGTTGTTCCGTTCCACCTTATTGTTAACCATGTCTCAAGCAAATTAATATATTTCATTTCATTTAACATCTGAAATCTTGGTCGCGCGGAATAGGGGTGTGACTTAAGATTTTTTTACGATGCCATTCGAACCAGTTTTCGGAGAGGAACAAATGGTTGTATGGGAGCAACTACAATTAAAGTACATAACCCAAAAATTGGAGTCCAATATTGACCTCGCTGGCGGCAGCCGAAACGCTTCATAAAATGTCCACGAAGACATATACATTTACACGGGCGGGTTGACTAAGCTCCTCACGGAGTCTCTCAGTATCTCTTGGAATACATTTACCCGTGGCGTAGACAGCATGGGCGACTTGGGCGTGAGAGCTGGCGGGTTGACGAAGCTGCTCACGGCCTCCCTCAGTATCTCTTGGAATACATTTACCCGTGGCGTAGACAGCATGGGCGACTTGGGCGTGAGAGCGGGCGGGTTGACGAAGCTGCTCACGGCCTCCCTCAGTATCTCTTGGAATACATTTACCCGTGGCGTAGACAGCATGGGCGACTTGGGCGTGAGAGCGGGCGGGTTGAGGAAGCTGCTCACGGCCTCCCTCAGTATCTCTTGGAATACATTTACCCGTGGCGTAGACAGCATGGGCGACTTGGGCGTGAGAGCGGGCGGGTTGACGAAGCTGCTCACGGCCTCGCGCAGTATCTCGTGGAATACATTTACCCGTGGCGTAGACAGCATGGGCGACTTGGGCGTGAGAGCGGGCGGGTTGACGAAGCTGCTCACGGCCTCGCGCAGTATCTCGTGGAATACATTTACCCGTGGCGTAGACAGCATGGGCGACTTGGGCGTGAGAGCGGGCGGGTTGACGAAGCTTCTCACGGCCTCGCGCAGTATCTCGTGGAATACATTTACCCGTGGCGTAGACAGCATGGGCGACTTGGGCGTGAGAGCGGGCGGGTTGACGAAGCTGCTCACGGCCTCGCGCAGTATCTCGTGGAATACATTTACCCGTGGCGTAGACAGCATGGGCGACTTGGGCGTGAGAGCGGGCGGGTTGACGAAGCTGCTCACGGCCTCGCGCAGTATCTCGTGGAATACATTTACCCGTGGCGTAGACAGCATGGGCGACTTGGGCGTGAGAGCGGGCGGGTTGACGAAGCTGCTCACGGCCTCGCCCAGTATCTCGTGGAATACATTTACCCGTGGCGTAGACAGCATGGGCGACTTGGGCGTGAGAGCGGGCGGGTTGACGAAGCTGCTCACGGCCTCGCGCAGTATCTCGTGGAATACATTTACCCGTGGCGTAGACAGCATGGGCGACTTGGGCGTGAGAGCGGGCGGGTTGACGAAACTGCTCACGGCCTCGCGCAGTATCTCGTGGAATACATTTACCCGTGGCGTAGACAGCATGGGCGACTTGGGCGTGAGAGCGGGCGGGTTAACGAAGCTGCTCACGGCCTCGCGCAGTATCTCGTGGAATACATTTACCCGTGGCGTAGACAGCATGGGCGACTTGGGCGTGAGAGCGGGCGGGTTGACGAAGCTGCTCACGGCCTCGCGCAGTATCTCGTGGAATACATTTACCCGTGGCGTAGACAGCATGGGCGACTTGGGCGTGAGAGCGGGCGGGTTGACGAAGCTGCTCACGGCCTCGCGCAGTATCTCGTGGAATACATTTACCCGTGGCGTAGACAGCATGGGCGACTTGGGCGTGAGAGCGGGCGGGTTGACGAAACTGCTCACGGCCTCGCGCAGTATCTCGTGGAATACATTTACCCGTGGCGTAGACAGCATGGGCGACTTGGGCGTGAGAGCGGGCGGGTTGACGAAGCTGCTCACGGCCTCGCGCAGTATCTCGTGGAATACATTTACCCGTGGCGTAGACAGCATGGGCGACTTGGGCGTGAGAGCGGGCGGGTTGACGAAGCTGCTCACGGCCTCGCGCAGTATCTCGTGGAATACATTTACCCGTGGCGTAGACAGCATGGGCGACTTGGGCGTGAGAGCGGGCGGGTTGACGAAGCTGCTCACGGCCTCGCGCAGTATCTCGTGGAATACATTTACCCGTGGCGTAGACAGCATGGGCGACTTGGGCGTGAGAGCGGGCGGGTTGACGAAGCTGCTCACGGCCTCGCGCAGTATCTCGTGGAATACATTTACCCGTGGCGTAGACAGCATGGGCGACTTGGGCGTGAGAGCGGGCGGGTTGACGAAGCTGCTCACGGCCTCGCGCAGTATCTCGTGGAATACATTTACCCGTGGCGTAGACAGCATGGGCGACTTGGGCGTGAGAGCGGGCGGGTTGACGAAGCTGCTCACGGCCTCGCGCAGTATCTCGTGGAATACATTTACCCGTGGCGTAGACAGCATGGGCGACTTGGGCGTGAGAGCGGGCGGGTTGACGAAGCTGCTCACGGCCTCGCGCAGTATCTCGTGGAATACATTTACCCGTGGCGTAGACAGCATGGGCGACTTGGGCGTGAGAGCGGGCGGGTTGACGAAGCTGCTCACGGCCTCGCGCAGTATCTCGTGGAATACATTTACCCGTGGCGTAGACAGCATGGGCGACTTGGGCGTGAGAGCGGGCGGGTTGACGAAGCTGCTCACGGCCTCGCGCAGTATCTCGTGGAATACATTTACCCGTGGCGTAGACAGCATGGGCGACTTGGGCGTGAGAGCGGGCGGGTTGACGAAGCTGCTCACGGCCTCGCGCAGTATCTCGTGGAATACATTTACCCGTGGCGTAGACAGCATGGGCGACTTGGGCGTGAGAGCGGGCGGGTTGACGAAGCTGCTCACGGCCTCGCGCAGTATCTCCTGGAAGGCGTGCGGCGGGCGCGGCGGGGCGCCGGGCTGCGCGGCGGCGGCGGGCGAGGGGCTGAGGTACAGCAGCTGCAGCGCCGAGCGGGACAGGATGCAGGCGCGCTGGCGGCTGAACTCCATGAAGAAGTCCTGACGGAAAAACAATATAATAGTAGTTTATGTGACTTTGTGCCTTAAATCACGAGTGTGGTTTTAAAAAACCGGCCAAGTGCGAGTCGGACTCGCGCACGAAGCGTTCCGTACCATTATCTATAAAAACGAGTAAACGTAGCGAGGGAAAGTGGTCTAATCCTCTTACCAGTGCCGTGTGGAAGTTGGTACAAGATGTGATCTTCCACGCGCGTCGCAGCCTCGATACGAGCTCGTCGCAGTAAGCGAGCGCTTCAGCCCGAGGCTTGATGCGTGTGTAGCGAGGGAAAGTGGGCGGCAACAAGCGCTGGTTTATCATCGGCTCGAACCCCATTGGGTTTGGAGAGTCCGCTGCAAATCGAAAGATAATACAATCACACACTTATTCAAAAAACTCTAGAAGACTTCAATTTAAAGTAGGTTTTATCTGTGTCATTGAAACATAAGAACTTAGAAATGGTAACGCGATTTAAACTAAAATAGATTTATCCATAATCTAATCTATCCTTTTCTTTAAAAAGTGTCAAGTATCACACTTCTGAATAGCCTTCATAGATAAATACAGGATTTACAAACTATAGGACTCGATTTTGGAAGTTTTTGTTAGGTGGGAAACTTTGGGAACCACTGGATCGAGGCCACTATTTCGGGCCAATTGTTTCAAACAAGATCGAAATTGATGAACACTAACCACGAAATATGTTATATCTTACATATAACAACTACATAAAATTAGTTAGCCAAAGAACATAACAAACAACTACAAAGAACATAAAATTAGTTAGCCATCTCCAATTTAAATAAGACAAATAGAACCATTTAACTTACAATTCTCCACAGGCTGAGTCCCCTTCCCAGCAGTCTTGATGATGACCTTCATCATCTCAGAACAGCCGTTGAGTAGAGCGACACAGTCAGCTCCCGATTGAGAATCCTTCTTGGTGATCAGGAGGAGAGCCTGGTAGAACATTCGGGTGAACCTGATGCGAGCGGCTAGCGCAGTCCATAGGTTGTCCTGGAAGTTTTTATTGTTTATTTATTTATTAGGAGATCCAACAGCAATTTTGTACACAATAAACATTAACAGTGGATACAAAGAGCCAATTATAGGAACTCACTGGTAGTGACATTGAATTTTTAACATTTTTAACTATAGGTTCTAATGGTTACAGGGACAATAGCGTAATGTTCTCATATTCAAATTGATAACGTAGTGTTGCTAAATGGATGGAAATTACAAAATACAACATTTTATGACAACTATGGACCTAAAGTGACGACCGAATAGCCTAGTGGTTAGAGAACCTGACTATGAAGCTTGAGGTCCCGGGTTCGATTCCCGGTCGGGGCAGATATTTGTATGATGAATATGAATGTTTGTTCTCGAGTCTGGGATGTTTAATATCTATTAAGTATATATTTATCTATATAAGTATGTTTATCCGTTGTCTAGTACCCATAGTACAGGCTTTGCCTAGTTTGGGACTAGATCAATTGGTGTGAATTGTCCCACGATATTAATTTATTTATTAAAAAAAAATACAGTATTTTGCGACCGAAACAGCAGTTTACTTGATTTTCTGTATAACAATTAGTACAAATAGCAAACGGTGAAGTCATACTTCTGTGTTACTTAGTATGAAGAGATTTAACTCAAACACGATGTTTTAAAACGTATTTATAAATAAACTTAAACGTTAAAATACTAATAAAATATGATTAACAGAATGATTTAAAATGTAACAATTTAGTGTCGGTGTAAAATATTTTTTTAAATGATTTTAAATCGTGGCTGTATGCAGAAGGGTCTTTGCTTTACGTGCTCCACGTCAAATTCAACAAAATGGATGACTGACCTTTTGTAGTTTTTATTGCGATTAGTAACAATTTTGATTAAAATGTATTAATTTCCTTGCAAATGTGATGAAAAACATTGTATGCGACACGGTACGGTAAGAATGTTACAAACTCGAGTCATTAATGCCCTCCGCCTTCGGCGTCGGGCTTCTAATAGACTCTCGTTCGTAAATCATATCTTACCGTACTTGTGACACAATGTACAGTCAGCATGAAAAGTAGCTACGCAAACGAAGACATCAAAAGTCTTATTAAAAGGGAATAAGGGCTTTTGACGTCTTCGATTGCGCAGTTACTTTTGATGATGACTGTACTATTGTTACCGTGTTGGTGTCTTAATTTGCCTCATATGCAATTATGTAAAAATTATTCAATTTATTGCTGAGATACATCAGACCGAACATAAAGATTCGGTATAGAGGAATCGATTTATTGAAGAGAAAATCTCTGACTTAAAATAGCCTAGTATGAGTATATAAAGCTTAGAGTAGACTGCTGTTTTTTGCTTCAATTAACGTAAATGTAAAATGAAGTTCCCTGATATGTATCTTTTTATCGAATATACCTCACCTCATCACCGGACGCCCTGGCCTTCTTATTAAGTTCCTCCTCTTGCTCTCGAAGCATGGCAATACATTTCTGCTCCGGAACCTCCAAGTTGGGATCAAAGGTATTGCCGGTCTGTGGGTTCGAACCCAGACGATAACCGTAGCCCATCGGTTGAAAGTCCTCTTCTTCAAACACTTGGGCTCTGAAAATGTTTACAATTAGAACCACTGCTTAGAGACTAATCAGTAATGTATGGTACTCAAAAATCAAAAATTGGCGCGTGTAGGTAAAGTTCGGACGAAAATGTAAATCATGTCAAAAAAACTTTATAATTAGAGCACAAAATCGTTTTTGCTTGCGTTTTTTGATAGAAATTACTTTTACAGTGTTTGATAGAGTATACTGCAGACCATCAACCGCGTATCAACTTTTTGCAATGATAGAATATTGATGCAGATGACTATGACGACAGCTATTAAAAAAATAGCATATAAAAATTGCGATAGCAGATGATCGCGAGCGAGCTATGTTGCGTGGGAGATAGCTACTCATCACTTTCTAAGTGTTCTAATTAGAAAGAGACAGATAATATAACCTGTGTTGTGCAAGCCATGCGGATATGATTAGTGTCGCGATACAGTTTCGCATTTATTTTTCTGCAAAAACTCGCCATGTTAGATCTTCTTGTCAATATATCAGTATCAAAGTACCAGCTTTTATGCCCAGTTTTTTAAATGCCTTTAAAAATATATATCTATAGACATATAGTACATATGGTTACTACAATACTGTGATGTTAAAATTGTACTCACTTATTAATACAGTCTCTTATACAATCCAGCAACTTATATACAGCAATACAATAAGCCTTCAGTGTCCTGTTGTTTATTGAATGGGGCTGATGCAGGTACAGGTTGGTGAACACCGTCTGCGCCAGTGAATGGCCCTCCAACCAGGATACTATGCAGGCCACTGTGGCATCTATTATACCAATCAGTTCACTTGGCTCTAGGTCATCAATTTTCAGTTTTCCAGCCTGCAATTATGATAAACTATAAATACTTTTTTTGACTGATATGAGGTTATAAATTAATTAGCCTACTTATTACATAAATTTTTCAGAACGCTAAAATAGCCCTCACGATCTGTTATCATTTAGTGGTTAACAGATGAGGTGTAAACCCCAAAATTGCCCTATCACGTCTATTGTGAGGCTGATGGTGTCATACGCCTCTGTGGCCTCTAATAGGAAAACAACACAAAAAAAATAATAGCAGAGCGCAGCAGTCTGCAATGGATGGATTATCGTTACTGGAGCTATGTTAACCTCTCCAACAGCTGCTCGCGAAGCCGAGGGAACTGGCTAGCCTTAGCCTTGAGAACAATCAAGGACTCGGTGTACGATATTCCTGTTTTAGGGATGCCTCTAGACACAATGCCCCCAAAACACTGTACGCAGATAAATTATTCTGTGAAACTCCGAAGGAAAGAGGACTGGTTAAACAGCCTCACAGATTGGAATTTGAATTTCCATACAACAAATAAATAAATAGACTGGAAACCAGGCAGCCTAAAGTGGTACACTGATGGTTCCATATCCATATGCGTGCTGCTGAATATATGGAGAGGCGCCCAGGACAGTGATCAGCCTGGCAGCATCAAATTACTTGAGTTCATCAAAATCCTGCAATTCTTCGAGTTTGCAGGTCTTGACTAAGAATTGTAGTAAGTGGCAATCACAATAGATCAGCAATGGTTACAGTGACAAAAGGGCTCTCACAGCCCGGAAGCCACTACCGGAATAATAATAAATACATAAATGTGAACCATAGCACTTTTTTTTTCAAGGTATTTTCCGATACTGCAAGTGGTAGAAACTCTTTGTTAATGATAAATGAACATTATACCTGGACAGCCTGCTGGAAATTAAGGGGCTTGGGGTGCCCTCGGTTGCAAAGCATCCCCGCATCCATCTTGGGGTCCATCATTTCAATAGCAGACATGGCTTCAAACAATCCAAACAGATGCCCATCATGCAAGAGTTCACCTAGTTGCAGATCTGAAAATGAATAGAAAAATAAATAGCCAAACTTTATAAAACACTATGCCATGATTACATCTTAGATTTTAGGGTTTTTGGAATTTTATTACCTTATGTTTATTGTGATAACCATGAATAATATTTTTAATTTGTTATCGCCTATGTAGGTCAGTAATTCATATTATAGTAAATTTTCCTAACTCTGGCACAGGAGTGTCAAATTATTGAACTAAACCTAAATTCAATTTGGATGCCCTTTCATCATTATTTTTTAGTCAGAAAAAGAATAACTACTTAAGTACAACCAGTTATAATACATGTAAAAAGGATGTTACCTTGTATGTGCTTGAAGAAATCAGTAGTGACATCCATCCAGTTGTAGGTGACTTCAGGTGAACCTGGCATGGAGTCCATGGTCCTGTCGGAAATAAGTTGTATTAAAATAAGGTGTATAAAGATGCCATTCCTCAAATCTAAAAAGTTACTTTGAAATTGCTGATTTGCAAACATTAACAGGTGAAAGAAAAATTTCTTTCCCATTCAGCTCATAATATGTTACTGTCAAATATAAATATCTTGCCGTGTGCCTTGAGCAAAAATTGACCCTTCCCATCACCCATGCAACTTACATACAAATAACCATTATATGAAATAAAGATTGAAAGTGCATAATTATTAATTAATATAATATTTTTTTAGTAAAATACATATAATAGAATAAAAAGCCGCCAAGTCGAACTTGACGAGAAAGAACCCTGTTGGGACAATGTTAATGAAGGTTACACAGATAAATATAGTTAAGAGATTGTAAATACATCTTCCGAGGACAGCCAGGTATTGTACCCAGTGAACCAATATAAATATAAATACAATACACAGCAAACTAACAAGAATAAACCAACACCAAAATGCATGCATTTCCTACTAACCCAACACCATCGAAATAATCGTCATTGTCACCCATTTTACGATCAATTCAATCACTTAACAATGCTGAAGGTATAATTTACCATCAATTTCTATAAAAACCGGACGGGAAAATCAATATATTAGACTTTTCCGAGCCGAAATAGGATTTTTCCGACTGTGAGGGCAATGGAATACAAGACCACAGAATATAAAATTATCGTCCTGTCATTGAACTGTCACCAACTGTCACTGTCGAATCATAGACTAAAAATACGAAGGTATTTTTTTTATATGTAGTGCTTTAGGCCTACATCACACCGGCGCGGCTTGTGCTGGCGCGGCAAAGAGTAAAGTATGGCGGCCCATAGTAAATTTGACAGCTAATGACAAGTTTACTATTGACCGCCGCGGCCGTCTTAAATGGCTGATGGCTTACCATAAACAACCTACTTAATTTGGGCGGGTAATGGTTTTTTTGCCACATATTCATACTAAATCAGTTGTGGCAAATAAAAAAAAGTGAAACAATGACAAAGACAACGAATGGTATTTCCTTTTCTGTCACACTTATCGAGATTTTTATGCTACCATCTCGCTAGGACGTGGTATTATTGTTATTATAGTCTGGCTAACCAAATTTTGTTGACAGATATTTCCTTGTGGTATCACGAATTGTCTATGATTAAATAAATGGTAAATAAAAGTCAGTCATCAATTTATGTCATTCATTCAAAGCAAAAGCGGTTTATGTTTTATTTTAAATAATATTAACAATGACTATATACCGAGTGAAGTTCGCGAACTATTGTTTAAGCTCGTAAATAATTAGGTACGACAATGTGAGAACCCGACGTGAAGCGTTGTATAACGAAAAACTACAATGTTTACAAGTTGTAAACAACTTAGTAGGTTGGTGCTGCATAAATATTTTGATACTTTATCTACTATCTAACATTTGCCTATAACTTTGATTAGGTACGTGAATAGTTAGTTTCACGTGGTTTTACCTATTCCGGTTTACATGTTTCTACATGTAAAGTAGTAAGTTGAACTTGACCCACTCCGCGGTTTCCGATTGAATTGATATTTGGCATAGTACTTATTAATCTTATTATCGAGCGTCTTATTTACACTACATTCCTTTTTCGCCTTGCTACAATGATATACTTACGGTGAGAAAGTGTAAACATATGCGTTTTTGTCGTTGACTGTACTGTATGTACTGATAGAAATTATGTGAGCTGACTTTGAGTGCAAGTCAACGTATTACCTTTTTTTTACCTTACGTGGGTACAGAAAATCAAAAATATTTTCTAGTATCAAAACTACAATTCCTACTACACAAAGTGTGACCAGCCCAAGATTTTTTGAATTTTCCGCCAAGAATTTGGGTAAAATTAGGTTAGCCACTCTACCATAGCTTGTCCTGAGTAGGCATCTAGAGTCCGCCCACGCTAAGTCTGCATTAAAATTACTAGGCAACACCACCTTCACCGTCAATTTTCTTTGAAATATGACAGTTAATGAGTGGTGTTGCCAAATTATTTGTTGCAGAGTTAACGTGAACGCACTCTATGTGGCTATGGGACCAGTAATTTCTTGATGTAGTGTAGCCACTCTACATAAATACTTATTATACTATACTCTTTGCTGTCAGTTATGTTATAAGTACGCCGCCATACCTTTCGTGTTACCGACATGCGTTTTTTTTTCAAATTTGCCGCTGTTTTGCAATGTACCTCTACGCCACGCCAGCTGGCAAATGCTTATCCAGAGACAGAGGCGGGGCAGCAGCTCTTTCTAAACACAACATGCTTGTTGTGCAAGTGCTAACAGGAACTACCTACTTAACTTACTTGCCTGCTCCTCTTTATTTTTATACCACTATGATGGCAAACAAGCATATTGCCTGCCTGATGACCGGCAAATACAGTGACCTGTACCTACTTACAATTTATTAATTTGAGGATCCTGTATATACCTACTTGTTAGCAGAACGGGACACATGCAGATCGCTCATTCTCAATACAAGACAACACATCCTTGGGAGCAAAAACCTCTGAACAAAATCTTGACTACGCCCTTGGCAGCTAGCGCGTGGCTCGGGTTGGTATGTCTTTGTCCATACAAATTAGACCTGGCAAACCTCCACTCATTCAATAGGTTGGTTTAGACTAGATATAAGTTTGTTACCTACTAAAAGTATAGAACGAGTGGCTCTGTGAGCTGTAGAACTCGCCAGCCTGTTCTTTTTCCATTTTTTTTTTAATTCTGGAAGACAGGGTAAGGAAAGATTGGGACCATTCGTACAGAGGGAACATTCGTACATTGGCTATGACAGGAATAAAAAAAATGCTGACGCCTTCGTATTAATATGGTATATGCTCCCTCTTACACGCTTAGGTTGCCCAAGAAGAATGGTGGCAGTAAAGCTGCTGCTTTCCTTACAAAGAGGTTTATGTGTTTTTGCGTTAGTAAAATCATAGCAAGGTAATCATATTCATAGTAATTTATACACTCATCTTTGACTTCATTTATTTCTAGCAATATTTGCTTGAAATTTAATATCATTTAATATTTTTACTATACTAAATACCTACAATTTTAACATATTTATACAATATTTTTTCTTATTCTTTATGATTATTAAATTTTTTATTTAATTTTATGACTATTTAATTTGGGGTGCCTTTTTAATGTAGATTCGTGTTGTACGAATGTACCCCGCTTCTGCTAAAATAGCTTGTTTATCAAAAATAACACAACTCTAAATTACATCGTAACGTATAATACAAACAGGGGTTAGAAAGAATGAAATAGGTATATAACAGTGTTGGGCAAAACGTAATTGAATTAATAATTACAATTACAAAAAGTAATTTCAATTACAAATTATAATTACAGGGAAAATGAAATTGTAATTATAAGTTTCAATTACAATTACAAAATGTAATTATTAATTGAATTATTAATTACATTTTGCAATTAATTACTTATTAAATTACAAATTACTTTTGTTTTATAGAATATTTTTGATCAATTATTTTTTGAATAAAATAAACGATCGGTGAAACGAAAACCGGATAGGATTAGTATTCCGGGATAAAAAATATGCTTAGGTACTTTATATTCTGGAAATATACTATCTGCGTGCCAAATTTCAGTCAATTCAAATAAATATAAATATAGGTACACACATTTATTGTTTTGATTATTACATCATTGCAATCAGACCAAGTAAACACGTATGCTTCTCATTGCTTATAAAAAAGTTGACTTAAAGTAATTTAGTAATTTAATTTACAAATAAATGTAATTACAAATACAAATTACAAGTAATTTCAATTACATGAAATTTTAATTACATTCAATTTAATTAACGTAATTGAATTAATAATTGTGTAATTTGTAATTAAAACACAAAAAGTAATTAATTACGCCCAACACTGGTATATAAATATCCTGCGATTATAGCGGTGGTGTACGGAGATCAAAATTCATTTCGTACAATTTTTTTTTTTTTTTATCATAATAGCTTGGCCATTTTGTTTAGTATCAAAACCAAAACCACACTGTTATTAGAGCCAAATAAATGGACTGTTTCGCAGTGTTTAATCTTCTCTGATACGAGTAGTAGTTGTTTAGTTCAGTAACAAGTTCAGTGTAAAAAGTGTAGGTACGAATGGTCCCAATCTTCCCCTACCTAATCGACAAAAAAAACATAATTATTGAAGCTGCTCACAAAATTTTACGAAAATCGGTTGAGAAATGCGACCTGTAGAGGAGAACAGCCGGAAATCTGGACACACGAAAGAATTTCGGCCCAAGCTGAAATGGAGAAATTCGTTCGCTTCGCTCGCTCGTTCCATAATATAAAAGAAAACAACTGTAAACTTTAAATATATTTAACAAAGTTGACAACTGGTGCCTCTGTTGCTGGCGTACTTTCGGTCACGGTGTCAAAAATGTCGCTGTCTACTTGTTCAGGTTCAGATGAAGTGGAATTAGCCCCGTCGGAGGCCACCGGCTTAGGGGTGGTAGCACTGCCAGGTTTCGATAACATCACTCCTTTTAATCCCATGTCCATGCAATCGAAGTGAAGAATCTGAGGAGTATAATAAAGAATATTTAATGAAAACGTACTTATGTATCTACTTATATATAAATAATAATAAATAAATATTAGGGGACATTCTTATACAAATCGAACTAGGCCTATAGTAAGCTCAATAAGGCTTGTGTTATAGGTACTAGACGACGATATATATAATAGATATAAATACTTAAATACATAGAAAACATCCAAGACTCAGAAACAAATATTCATGCTCATCACACAAATATTTGCCCTTGCCGGGATTCGAACCCAGGACCTTCAGCTTCGTAGGCAGCGTCACTACCCTCGAGGCTAACCGGCCGTCAAAAAAAAAATATACCAATTTTGATGATACCTCCTGAAGTTGGCTTGTCAAAATACCTAGGTTTATGGTAAATATTTCAATAGCAGAACACCCAAGACTCAGGAGCAAATACTCGTGCTCATCCCACAAATATTTTGGTAATTGGCGTATTGAAATATTTGAAATTGACACAGAGTTCAATTTCGCCTGGCTGTCAGAGTGTAAGTTTTTGTCCGACAAGTTGAAGAACCTCCACCATCACCGGAGACTTCTAATTGGCCCAGGGGCCTACCGCGAAACGAAAACGAACTTCGTTCGTGTATCTCCGTCTCTGTCGCACTTGCTAGTTCGAGCGACAGAGAGGGAGATACACGAACGAAGTTCGTTTTCGTTTCGCGGTAGCCCCTCTGAAACGCCATGTAATCAAAAGATTATTATGCAGTTGATTTGATACATCAAAGCTGGTATTTTAAAGAGTACAAACGTACAAAGGTAGATGGGAACTGAAACTTACCAAGACAGGCGCTTTATCTATGCGTGTATCCATGTCCATGCAGACATGAACTCCTTGGTCAATGAGCGTGATGTCGAAGAGCCGTATGCACATGTCGACGAGACCGGGCGGCAAGTATGGTACTGGCACGGGAATGCAGAATGGCGGTGCGTTTGAAGCTGTAAAGGATTTTTTTTCAGACTAGCTATGAACTGCATATAACTGCCCCTCTGCTGACCCTATTTTGATTTACATACATAGTCACCAAATATTTATGTTTACAAGGAACTATGTTTATAGGTAGGTACGTTTATCGTTCACTGAATACGCTAGGCACCCACACAAAAATAATCAAGAGGACATACACTCACAATACACTTTTTACCCACCTGAAAATGAATTTTTGTAAACTGTAGCGTTGTTCATTTGCACATCCATTTCGATCATGGACTCCGATGGATCAAAGGTCAATATTGCGCAGGCTGTCAACAAAAATAGCTGGTATTAAATCACTACGCCGAAAACACATACATTGAATAGATAATTATGTATCTACATCGTTTCATACAAAAACGACCAGTTTAGGTAGCTTGGATCTGGTAAAAAAGCAGGGGGATCCCTCATTTTAGTACAAAATTAAAAGTTATAAATTCACTCTATCTAAATAATTTGCTATAATCATTCACTAGTTATAAAGTCAAATACTATAATAGTTACTTGTTATAACGTTCATTGTTTATAAACTTTAAATGGTCTAAACTATAATATTATCTATAAAATTCAGATTCTATAACATTATCTTGCTCTAATGGTTATTTGTCATAAGTTTAGATGATGTAGATGTTATTTTATACAACAAAATAATACGCTTAGAAAAACGTGTGTGAAGTGGGTGATATTATGGAAAATGGCTACCAAAACCCGAATCAGCGCACCCCACTTCCACGTGATCTTATCTATCCTACCCTTAGAGTGTATATAAAAGCCCGCGGAGACAGAAGCGAGTTTCTGGCGGGAGTCCGGGCGGAGGGCGGGAGGCTGAGTCCCGGAAACAAAAGCGGGGCGTAATACCATCACCAACGCACGATTACACTCAACTCCGTCAGCTAAACTATAGGTGCCTTTTATAGATAATGATCATTATAACCTTTAACTGTTCTACATTATAAATATTCGAACAAGTGATTATTATAGACCATGAACATATATCAACTGAGTTTCTAGATTATGTTATTGCAATAAGTTTTAGAGACTTTAGAATTAGCTTTCGTATGTTATATATAATAACTTTTATAACAAATGAACACATGACGCGTTGCGCGCACCTTATGAATACGCGTATGGGCGGACACAGTTTCGAAACGCGCGAACGCCGCGTTGCGCGGTGCTGAAACGCCTATGGTCTTCTGCGCCTATGTTAAAATTGTTCTTTCAACGCGCATTTCTACATACGAACATTACGAACTTCCTATACTTAGGTACAATCTTTAGAGCGTAGAGGTAGGTATCTATTGGTTTGCAGTGAAAACTTAGCATAACAGATTATTGCGTAAGCCGGTATACGCAGTAATCAATATTTTATGACCTGAAAAAAAAATAAGTGGTTACGTAATAACTCACTTTTCCGATCAAAGTTGATGCTCTGTATCCTGATGCCGGTGCAGCATGTGCATCGTAGTTCTTTACACGTGCAGGGGCCTCCTGTGAAGGGGAGACGCAGCATCCAGCCGGGCCTGTACCATGGCCGGGGCATCATCCTTGTTATTGTCTGAAAAAGTTATATTACTTTCAATTTAAAATTTTAGGTACATGTTTGTATTATTAAGCCTTTTATTATAATTTCAAAAATAACAAATGCTATGCGGACTTTATGAAAAAGGAAATCTTTGAGTTGGCTGAAATAGTGAGGCGTCAAAAAACCATATAAAAATGTTTAAAAAAGCTCGTGTGAAAACAAAACGCGCGCGACGCTTGAAGTAATTTAATAATAAATTTTAGTCTGAACTAGGGTTGTTTTATTAAGATATTTAGATAATGTTAGCTATTTATTACAAAAGCTTTCACTCCGTGTTAAATAAATCTTTAAAAAAATGATCACCTTGTTCGTTTCTAAATCGTAATACACGGAAAAGTCCGTTACGTCCATTGCATCGTTCGAAAAGAAATGCTTTCCAATTTTCTTCTGCTTCCATGAAGTCGCTAGAACATTGTGAGAAACATTAGGGTAAGTTTTTTCGAGTGTGTTTCATTATTTTTGTTATCTAGTAATATATAATCTTTCCATAAGCGGACCCCGGGCTCGTTTAGAGCAATGACGGGAAAAACGCTATGAGGATGGTGACTAATTCCTGCTCATACATAAATACCAATTTCGTATCAATAAACTACTTACCTACTTCACGAAACTAGATCAAAATCAGTAATTATATTAAACTAGTCTAAAATTCTTATAAGAATTAAAAACGATGTTTTACGATATTCTACGTTGAATGTGAAATATGACTTCAAAACTCTGATTCGTCCACATTATCAAATAAAAAAGAAAGCGTCTATTAACATAGGTATGTAGGTACATAAGGAACTGAAAATATAATATTTACAAATTATGTTACTTTATTTTAACAGTTCATACTTTTAATAATGCCAAGTAAAAATTAAACCGCGAATAAACAGGATTAGGTACTCACCGGCAGATAAACCCGCGCATCCCACCAAAACAAAGATAACAAACGCACCTCTCATTTTACTAAAAACTTGCTTCTATTACCGCCTCAAGGGACACCATTCAATTAACTAGGCACACATGTGTAATATCGGCTAGGGTTCGATTGTCGTTTAGTATGCGCGAGATGTTCCGAGCGTCTTGCGTTGCGGTACTTTCTAGTGAAAACGTCCACGGCCGACCGTAAAGAGCTGTCTTTAAGTGCACGCTGGTTCTCTCTCGTATTAATACCTACGTAATTCATGATAATAGTCTCCGCAAATCGTCGGTAATTTGTACAGTCAGCTACAATAATGTGATACGACGGAGCTCTCCAAAATATCTGAAGTGGTCGGCTCCATCAATAGTCGAGCTTTATTTTTGGGTATCTTTTTCTTTGGGAAGAATTATCTTTTACCTTTGTCATTGGAATTGGCGGTTACCAATGACGAAAAGTTATTTTTACTTGTGTTTTCCTTATTCAAAAACTGAATGCTACTGATTTTGAAACAGAAAAAATGTCCCGCTTTATTATTTCAATTGGTGACTTTCTGACGTATTTTTAGTATATGGGTCAATCAACTTTTTCTTGTTGCTATTCTATCCCGGTAAGCCAAGGGACAACAGTAACATGGTTTCTTAGAAAAAATACTATAAATTGGTCTTGTATCATGCTAAAGATATGCCTCACTTTGGAATGCGTTTACCAATATAACAAAAACATGTGTTTAGTGGATTTAAACACCATAAAATCATAGCTTTAAAGAGTGACCCAGGAGACGTAACCATGGCAACGAGCAACAAAAAATAGTTGATTGATCCATATAGTACCTACAAGTAGTACAACCTACATATGATGTTTTTTATCATAATTAACATAATTACTTTTTGTCTTATTTCTTCTCATAATACGGAGTAGAAAAATATATAGATTCGGAAGAAAATATAATAAAGAAGGATTATACTTAGTTGTTATATAAATGCCCAGCCCAGTAATTGAAGGAATTTTGTTTTTGATTTTTTTGCCCAAAAGTGAAGTCAATTTGGACAGTGTCCATAATCATAGAGAGGACATATATATGCACGGAAAGCATCCAAAGCTTTTTTGTGTTCATGGTTTTGTAGATCTTGAAATGAAAATTACGATTATTTTGTAGACTTTATTGTACTTACTCTCATTAAAACAAACATTTAAATCAACAAATTGATATAGGTATCATGATATCCGGTCCCACAAAAATAAATAATTTACTATCATAGAAATAATTTACTAAGAGCTAAGAACTTTTACAATAAATCCTCCCGTGACCCCGTCCGAATACAATTAAATATGAAGCACAAATCTTAACTAACAACATGTAGGTAGGCAGTTCTAAAGCATTAAGAAAATTAAACTATTTTCGATCAAATAAATCAAACAACGATTTGACATTGTTCTCGTCGTACTCTTCAATGTCGTCGTCACCGGAGTCGACGACGGCGTCCACCCCTCCTCCCGGGTTGGGTATTGGAATTCCACCGTTTTCTTCAGGCTTAACCATTGCTAGACCATTGGCTCCCATTCTAGAACAACGCAATTGTGTATGTTTTTTTTTGTGATATTTTAGCCTTTACAAAATTAGCATGGGCTACACGGGACAATAATTGGAGACATTGGATAAGAAGTTTAGGGGCAGGGGATTTTAATTGCAACTCTAACTAGATTACCCACTTTAAGTTTTAATATTAGAATTTTCCTGCGGGTGTCGACATCTATCGTCTTTTCCATAGTACCAATTCTATACGTAGTATGTAACTAAGTATTATAATAATATGTAATATATTGAAACAGTAAAATTTCATTTCATTCAGATTCAAAAGAGATTTAAGAATATCTGAGATAGAGAGAGAGAGATTTAAGAATATCTGAGATATATTGTTATATTAAACTACAATTTTACTTTTTTTTAATTTAAACTAATTTATAAGTAGGATATTTTATTTACCTTAAACAATCGAATGCCATGTTGAAGAGTTCGAACCGCCTCCATTCACCCGTCATTGCCAAGCAAAAGTGAAAGTTTCTTCCAGGGAAAAATACATTATAGAACTTTGCACATACTTTCAAATTTTTTAATCTTGGCGGATTTATGCATATAGGCTTCGGGTTCTTTCCTGCAACAGATTACGTATACGGCTGATAAAATATGCTGATCAAATTGTGGGAAATCTCCATAATTTGTCAATTTACCTGACATGGAGTTCTCGTAAAGTACCCGGTCGTTCATAGACATGGCTACGTCGAAAGCGAAATCTCCTGGATGGTATGTGATCCGCATACAAGCTTTCTGGTTGAACAAATCTAACACATATCCGGTACAACATTTGCAGACGCCAAAAGAACACGTGCATCTCTGTGGAGCTTCGTCGTCTTCTTCCTCAGTTGTAGATGTTGTGTTCTGGCCACCTGGAGCCTGTCTACCTTGTTGCGATAATTGTGCGGCATGCCTAGATCTTATTCGATCGAGTAATATCAAGGCACTGTCCGGTACTTCCAGATCTTCCAAGTCATCGAAATTTAAAAGTGTGCGTGTCTGGTTCGTAGTGTCTCCGATCACAACTGATAAATAAGAAATAATGCAAGACAATCAAACAATCATTAGATACGTGTATGAATAAAATCATAAATATAATATTATTTAATAGCTTTCAACAAGCCTCCTTAAGGACAATATAAGATGGGATATCCATATCGGTGAAAAACGAATATTTCATTTCTTTCACCATAAGAGTAGTTTTGTTGATTAGGATTACCTCTCACTTGTAAACATATAAATTTTACCTCACTATGATGAGTATGCGATATAATTATAACAATAATAACACAAATAAGTAGATCGCTAAAACTTAAAACGATCATTTGTATTGCGAGACGATTTTTGGGCGCCAACACTTGTCTTGTTGTTACTAAATTTAAATTTTACTTTGTAAATTAAATCATTTAATAAAATGCTTATATTTATTAAAAATGCTCTTGAGCATCCCGAGTATGGTATAGTATTATCATATAATATGGTATAGTAGTATGTTATCAAAATTATTAATAATAAAAATGTATTTACCATGTCCGTACGCATGTGACAAAAACAATGCAACTGACACTAATATCACAATTCGGTTCTCCATGACAAAGGCTTTGACGCGAAGCGGCGCGGGCGGCGCGCGAGGTAATAACATCCACGTTGCAATTCGCCGGCGGATTTGAACCGGTTAGCGTCGAGAAATATCTCCTGTAACTTTAATGTGTACCTAATATGTATATTATTCTAGATGCACTGGCTACTTTCACACTGCTGGTTTTTTTCAATTGGTGTTTTCAAAAAAAAGTGAAGATTTTTCCTTTATCAGTATTTAGAAACTTTGTGTTTTTCTCATTCAGGATTAGGAAAAGATTTTATATTACGATAATTAATTAAGAAAATGGGCCACTTTTTTATCAGAATTAAAAGTTAGGACTCGTGATTGTGAAATCCAACATTTCCATACTGTGACAAAAAATAAAACTTGCACTTCTTTTCTAAGCAATTAATAAGGCTCTAGGGAAAATCGAATACACGTTAAGTATTTGGATTTTTATTAATGTGAGTTTACTCAAATACGTACATTGTACATTGGTAATTAAATTAAAATAAATACTTATTTCTAGGTAATATAAATAATTAAATAAATTCTTATTTTTAATTAAGTCTTCTTCCGTCAAAGATATCTCCAACGACATCTCCTATCGCACCAAGCGGTCCTTCGTCATCATCAGATCCACCTCCAAAGATTCCTCCGCCGCCGCCCCCAAAAAGACCTCCTTCACCATCCCCTCCACCGAAGATGCCACCAGCTACATTGGAAAGGAAACCATCTCGGTCGTCGTCATTGTCATTGTTGCCAAAAAGGCTTACAGGTGTTGGTCCTGATGATATTGGCTTTGGTTTTAAACCAGCTTGTACACCCTTTGTTCCTAGTCTGTAAAAAAAACATTAAACAAATTAACCACATCTAGCCTATATATGGATACAAACGGAATAAAGTGTTTTAACTGTAATCTTTATTAACAAAATGCATCATGGTATCTAAATAAATAGTACATTGTTGAAGAGGCTAGAAAGTAAGCAATAGATGGACGAGTTAGTTCGAGGGCCGACGCGTAGCGGAGGCCCTCGAAAGTACGAGTCCAGCTATTGCCCTTTCGGCCGAGGCTTAACATAGTGCTTTCACGCCTACTGCGAGGAAATTGCAAATAACTATAATTTAAAATCAAAATTTAGTATCTAATTGAAGATCATAATACTAAACAGGCTCGCTTGCCTCGCGCCCGGCGCGGAGGAGGGGGAACGGGCGCACGCACGCCGGCCGACCGCGCGCGGTGCCCTGTGATTGGTCGATTGCTGTTCAAACTGTCCAACAATAACATTGTTGGACAGTTTGAAGTCATAGATGGCCTGTTCGTGCGACGTCCAACTAACCCCAGCTTTGAAGCCTGAATTCTGACCATCTTTTGCCACATTTCCGAGCAGTGGCGTGAAAGTAATTTATTACTTCAATACTTAGGAACTAAAGACAAGATAAAAACATAATAAATAAAATAAACGACCAAACAAACAATTATAAAGTAATTACAAAATAAATTAACCTAACTAACCCCAGTCATAGAAAAAAGACCCCCTCCAGCAGTTCCGTCTGCGGCATGGAACCCATAACGCTGGCGGCGTTACCTCTCTGTATTGCTAAGGTGTTTAAAAGACTGATAATAACGTCATTAACTTGATTGATACGTTACCCAAAACATCTGAAAGAAGCCGAGTATATTTGGAACCCGGCAATGTCCGCAGTAATATCCAAGCAAGCGAACGCGTTACGATTCCGTATCCGAATATTTGAGATCTCGGCGCAAACGCGAACGAAAGGCGCTCTTCCTGGATTAAAACAAATCGGCGGCGGGTTGTCAGCTGAAAGTTAAAATAACAGAATTTTATTTTCATTAATAATTTACAATATTAGGCAAAACTTATTAATAATATTTATTTAGATACATACCCGAGACTCGTCGCCGAAGAACAGTTCTATTATTAACACTCATTTTGACATCAAATACAAAATCTTCAGGCACAAAGCTAATATTACCACATGCCTTCATCTTAAATCTTTCCATGATCGTTCCTGTACAGCATCCGCATTGGCCCTGAACACATGAACAAGGAAATCTAAATACGGAACCATTTACTTTATCTGGAGCTACCGTAGATGTTTCCTCATCTAGTATAGGCGCCTCAGTGACATTAGGCATGACTGCGGTGGTTACTAGTTCATCTTGTTCTACTGGTTCTATGACTGGTGCATCTTGCACTACATTTGCTTCTGTTACTTCTATATCCTCCTCTTCATCTTCTATGTCGTTAACATTGTCGTCTGCGACATGTATTGGTAGGATGACCGTAGCTTGTTGCCTTAACACTGGTGTAGGATTTAACGCTTGCTTCCAAATCGTCTTTGGAATTTGAAAGTGTATTACTTCATAGTTTCTATCGGTTGTTAAAATAATTTCACCTGAAAATATCAAATTTAGTCAGTACTAATGTTCTTTTGTTATTATTATCAATTCACTATGTACTTACATATTCCCGTAGGGCATAGATTGGTATAAATAAATATAAGCATAAGCATTTTTAATTTTGTCATGGCTTTGCTTTACGATGCGGCTGGCTAATTTCACTTTCTATAAATGAGTGTCCTGGCAGGCCTGCGGGTTTAAATTATATGTGAAGCAAGACACCACGAAGTATTTAAGTGATGTGTGACTAAGAGCCTATGCTCATTTTAAATGCACAGTCTACAAGCACAAGAAACAAGTTTTAAATATTTAATGCCGGAACAGGTGAAAGTTAGGGTGTCCGAGTACGTTAAAAATATTTATGGACACATTTAGCGTTCGACATTTTAGAGATTGTTAACGGGTTTTCCGCAAATAGTGTTTTTATTCGGAGTTAGTGATTTTCTATTTCCTCCACTATCCGAGTAAGATCAATTATGATATTAGATGATTTTGTGTTCCAATTATTGTTGATTGGATTTATTTATTTAATTAATTTATTAGGTACACTTATCATCATACTTCTCTCTCTTCATTCTTTATGAATAACTTATAGACTAGCATAGGCAAGTGCATACAGCATGATCAGCAAGTTAGCGCAGCGCATATGTAATCAACTGCACAGTAACTATACAGCACTAGTGTCGAGTCGACCAAGATAGAATAGGGTTAATTCCAAGAACAGTTAATTCAATTAGGTACGACATAATATGATTAATTTATCCTACTCTATTTCGGCCAAGTCGGACCAGCGAAGAATGTTACTGATATTCAATTAAACTATATACAGAAACCACAAAAATAAATCAGTCGTGATACGCATTTTCATCCAAAAAACCCCATGATATGTATAGTCCGTTATAAAATTATTGCGTCTTTGAATTATTTTGTAAATATTATGAGTGAAAACGAGTAACTCATATCAACTCTGTAGTTCTATTCTAATACTTATATTATCTAATGGTTTTGGTTTTTTAAGGCTTTCTCTATCGCCCTTTAGCTAGTGTGCAATAAGCGCCTAATAACTTCGTTGTAAATAGAGAAAATATAAGTAATGCAATATGTCTACGAACTTTTTAATAATAATCTCGTCAAATCTCATTCTACCCCGTGCCCCGGGAGGATTCCAAATAATTTTAACAGTGAGTTTTCCTGAGGCCTTAAGGAGTAAAATCATAAAGTAAGCTGAATTCGGCTCATTTTATTTATTAATAACTGATCAACAAAAATTTGTAAGGTATGTAAATAAATAAAAAGTGTGCCAAACTCAGCTTTCTTTAAAAGTTTTTTTTTATTCCTTATGGCCACAGAAATACCCGTTTAAGATTATTTGGTATCCTCACGGGGCACCGTGTATAAATCCTAATGCATCAAAATCGAGTTGACCCTCCTATAAATAAATAAACACCGTTAAAAGTCTGTGACTTTCGTTGAACCAGTAACGGAGTAGAAATTGTATTAGAATTCGAAGCTTTGGGTATTGCCATGGAATAATACTCCACACATAATTTACTCAAAATATTCTTTATTTTTAAATCAGTCAAAATAAATAAACACTTACTTACATATTATATGCTATTTACAGCGACGTTTAATTAGAGAAATAAATAGTCCTTATAAGTTAGCTACTTAGATCTAATTGTCTTTAACGTCATACTTGATCCCAATCACCACGCATCATTTTGTTTTGTCGTCCTCTGGGTTTTTTCTTCTTTTGATTATTATTGCCCGAAAATCCCAGTGTATCACTCAGTGCATCCAGTCCAAGTATGTCATCATAGTCTTTATTACCCTTCTTGCCATCTTTGACTTTTGGGTTGTTCTTGTTATCGCGATTATGTTTTTTATTTTTACCAAACAAGCCAATTTCTTTTCCGACTGTTTCGCCGATTTCAGATAACCCAATGACATCTAAGTCCTTGTAATCAAAATCATTACCTTTGTTCTTTTTAGGCAATTTCAGTCCTTTGTAGTAATCATTGGGTAGAACTTCTCCGTTTTGAGATCGACTTTCATCAGTTGATTGAGCAGGTTTTTGTGAAATTATCTCCTCGGAGTGAGAATCTAGATCATGAACTATTTGTACCAGATCGTCGTTTACAGTTTCTTCGGAAGCGGGGCGCATGGAAGCAGTCGAGGATGTTTTAGGGGTGATTGTCTCAATTTTCTCGTAATTAGTTTGTTCCCTATTAGTAGTCATCATGCTCGATGATATCTTAGCGCTCGTGGGTAAAATCGGAGTTACAGGCATTACTGATAGTTGTCCAGTTAATTGCGCCAGCGACATCTCTAGTCCAGGATCTTCAAACTGCGTTTCATCTTTAGCAGATGTATCGGCTAGTGTCGACATAGGTTTTTGCGTTACAATTGACACGGGTTCAAAAGTTGGTTCCTTTTCAGGGCTCACCATCGGAATGCTTTCTGTTGACTGGATTCCTATAGTAGTAATTTTTACGGTAGGAGTCATGACCGTGGATGAAATAGTTGAAGGCGTTTCAGTAACTGGTAAGACTTCTACAGTGGTGGAAGTAGGTGGCCTTCTAGATGGACGCGGTGGCCTATTTTCAGGACGCCTCGTGGGTCTGCGAGTAGGTCTTTTGTTTACGGGACGAACTCTCACAGTTGTCGTTCTAGCGGTAGTAGTGGGCCTAGGTGTGGTAGTTCTGGCAGGTCTTCTGGATGGACGTCGAGATGGTCTAGGTCGCCTCGTGGTTGTTGTTGTAGTGGTGGTTGAAGTGGGAGCTTGTTTCTTGATCTTATTCTTGTTTTTAGTCTTTTTGCCTCCGGATGAACCACCAAACAGATCACCCAGTAAGTCTTCGCCTAAAAGACTGAAGCCCGTGTAGTCTGCACTATCTACGTCATTAGCAGCGTCGAGACCTGTAAGTAAAACAAGAACATGGTTATTGGAGCGCTTGAGCAAATTGTTGGTTATTTAGAGGTAGGGCACAGCGAAATGTCATCTCGCTTATATTTGGAGTAGCTCTAAAAACCCATTACTTGCTCTGTAGGTATGTGGTGTTGTTTTCCTGGTGGGGAGTAAGGTCGCCAAAGCTGCCAAGGATATATTGCATTGAGAATTAGGGACCCGCGTTCGTCTCGAGCTATCAACATGAATTCTCAAATCAAGAAAGGGTCAGCAACGCGCTAATGATTTTTGTAAAATCGCAAGCACCCATAGCTTACGGTGTCATGACCGTATGCTAGTTTGTCACCGCTGTAGTGTATAAAAAAAGTAATTTTAAAGCTTTTTTCTTGAAAAGGAAAAAGCATATGCATGTGTATGTGTAATTCATTAATAAAAAAACTAGGTACGACTATTAATAAATCTTATTAAAACTTCTAAAACTTCGAATTGAAAAGAAACATACTCTTCAAACCCTTCAGAATACTTTTAGCTACAATAGTCTTAATAAGACAATAAGCATTGTTTCAACTTTTATATTCATCCTCACCATCATCATCGTCGTCATCATCATCATCATCATCGTCTCCGACTAATCCAAAGTCATCATCGTCATCATCATCGTCATCGTCGTCGTCGTCGTCACCGGCCTTCTCATCCTGAGGAACCAGCGGCAGGGGGTCAGCAGCCTCTGAAGTCACTCCTCTTGGGCCGAATTTGAAGCAAGATACCCTCACGGCTGCTTCAACAGTGCTCTTAGATTGGAGTTCTAGACCCAAACAGGCCCTGAATTCTTCACCAGCGCGGGCAATATTGTAAACTCTTCCGCAGAATTTTGAAATGCCGCCTGGTAGTGGCATACACACTGGAGTCGGTTTGCGACCTATAATCAACAAATATTGTTATTGTTATATGTATACTAGTGGCTCTGTGAGCTGAAGACCTCGCAAATCTTTCTTGTTTTCAAAAACTTTTTTTAAATTTTTTCAAAACTGCAGCGACAAACAAAATCGATATAGGTCATTATCGAACATGCTCACAATTTTTTACAATCGATTGTGAAATGAGACCTGTAGAGAGGAACAGCCGGACATACGAAAGCATTTTTGCGCAAACTGAAACGGAGAACTTCGTTCGCTTTGCTCGCTCATTAAATTATATTCTTAATCAATTTTTGTTTTTTTGACAGATTATCATTAGGATACCTTAAAGCCTGCATCACACTGGCGCGGCCTGCGGTGGCGGTCCAGACAGCTAATGACAAGTTTACTATTGACCGACCGCGCCAATCTGTGAGAGACCTTACGAACGTAATGAAACAAAATAATAATAATAAAAATGTATCTTGATTAGATTTGTTCACAGTATTAACTGGTATGACGTCTATGGAACTTGCTCTATTAACTGGCCTTATGAGGTGTAAAAAGCAGTTACTCACTAGAAAGAGTCCGGTTGGTGATGACCTTCTTTCCGAAGCTCAGTGAAACCGACATTTTATCGCCGCTTAGATACATCAGAGAAGCACAACCTGTAATGATACAACGTCAACATTTAAATTCGTATCGTTTCTATTCATTTTTAGGGTTCCGTACCTCAAAAGGAAAAAACGGAATCCTTATAGGATCACTTTGTTGTCCCTCTGTCTGTCTGTCTGTTAAGACCCTTTATCTCGAGAACTCGTGGAGATATCAAGTTGAAATTAAAACCATATACTCAGGTCTACATTCCCTTGAAGCTGTGAAAAAATCAAACTTCTAAGTTAACGTAAAAAAGATACAGCCGTTTATGCCGCAAGAAACGTATATTTCGACACTCAAGGGAATCAAACTTTATAGAGTACTTCCCGTTGACTTGCACTTGCCCGGTTTTTATTATCAAACCGCGAATAGAATAGGAAATTAAATGAACAATTTATTCATAACAATTGTTACAGGTCATGGTGTATTTGTGTCCTAATTGAAACTAATTAAAAGATGTATAATCATAAAATTTTGGATTCATATATCTATTTATTGTTATCATTGTCATTTAATCGTTTACTTATAATATTATTCTTTATTTTCAAATTGTCAGTGGCATACTGTAAAATTCGTCATAGTTATAGAACATGTAGTTCAGAAGCCACTTTTTCAGTCTTGATTTGAATCCTGCGATGGAAGCTGCATTTTTGACGGTATCGGGCAATCGGTTATAAATTGGTGGTCCGAGACTATAGACCGACTTAGCTGACTTATCTGGGTTTCTCAACCACCAGCCTGTCTCCCCGCATGAGATATCCGGAGTTCGTGCTCTTGTTTTTGAAATTGTCGACGTTTTCGTGTGTGAAAATTGCCACTCGGTAAATCAGCATGCATGGTAGGGGCAGAATTAGGAACTCCAGAAACAGCTCCCGTGCCGGAGAGTAGTACGAGTAAGATAGGAGTAGGTTGCAGGATTGCAGGTGACAGTTTTGCCGTATAAATACGTCAAAGTTTGTATGAACTGACAACTATTCGCATCCGAAACTCTTAATACGTACAATGTACATTAAGTTATGGCTTTCATTGAACGGTCTTGATAATTATCCATTGCAAAATTGAAATGATTTCTCGTCACATATTTCATTGATGACAGTATTGTATAACTTGCTTATGAATACTTTTTCGTGACCTTTTATACATTTATTTCTACGACATATGTTTATACCCTTATCCGACAGCAGCCAAATGAAAGTAAAAAGGTGTCTTGTAAGTTTTATATTAATTATAAATTAATTTCTTTTCTTTTCTTTATTGCTTTCAATTACTAACCTTAGACTTACCTTACATTTATGTTTTTAATGGGCCAGTAATAACCGTACTGCAGAGACTAGTAAGTAAGCCATCCTGGACGAATATGATTTAAATTAATACGGCCGTGATGGTATTTATGGTCGAAGCATGTACAGGGCTTTTCTCAGAAATGAATACATTTTCTGACCAACTTGAAGTTTCATGTTCAGCTCAGTTTGCCACTTCATGAACTTTTCGTTATTAATTGTGCAAATATCATATAATTGTATAAATATAATATAACTTAATTATTTCTCGCCAATTCCGCCTCGAATTTTAAATAGGGAGGCGTGCAATCTATGTCGCAATCCGATATATCAGAACAAATTTCTAGCAATTTTATTTCTTACTTAAATATTTTATTCCAATGAAGTCAATCCCGCCAAAATACCAGTGTGACTGTTTTGAATTGCTTTATGTTGTTTAAGATACTGTTATTATGCCACAACTCTAACATAATAAATAGATACGTTTCGTATTAGCTGTACGTTTATTGTGAATAATTTTATTATAAATTATTGTTTTTCATGCGTGATATTTATTATTAAATATCGTGTTAGACCCGTGAAAAACAATATTTTAAATATGTGTATAAAGCGCGAGAGTTTAAAGTGTTATATTTTGTTTTATTTTTCTTTTTCTTCTTCTTAACAGGAGTTAGTATCGAAATAGTAAAAGGGCCAAAATTCTTTTTGATGCCTATAAAAATGTCCCTTGTACATTTTAACCCATAATTTTTTACTTATTCGGATAATCTTCAAAAAACTATTCTTTTCTAATTCACAATGACATATGCATACCTACCCGAATGATGACCATTAAATATCGAAATATTTGGGCTCACAATAAAATTAAAAAATGTTTGGTAACGCAGTGGACATTATTTTGAGGGGTCACGGGGACTGGTAATTTGAGTACAAAATGTGACTTTGTTGTAATACAAATCCCAGGCTGGTGGGAAAATTCATAAAAAACAATGAGGCCCGGTGGAGAACTAACGTAACACTACTAGGAAAATATTTCAAGACATCTACATTTTTTTATAAGTGTTTAAAAGTTTTCATCTCTATTTTAGACACTAAAAAGAATTTTGGCCCAAAACACACGTTTGAACTGAATTATTCGCTATTTTACATCGTGCAATACAAGTGCAATACAGACACGTCAACCTCTACGGTACCTTCTTTTTTTTTTAAAGGTCCCTGGTCTCTGCCCATAACCTGCTTAGCTTATCTTTGATTATAAATTATCCTACATTTAAATATACTTAATGGGATTTACATACTTACTTCCTGGACAGTTTTGTGTTTTCCTGGACACTTCTAGTAATTGTCCAGGAAGATTGACTATAGGATACTATCTTCACAGATGTTACACAGATGTTGTGATTTCATACAATTTTTGAGAAAATATGTTTTACCTGGTCCATCTAAATTGACAACAGGCAGCTGAAAATCCCTGCAGCAGTTGCAGTATGCCTCGGAACACTTGCAGTATTTGTTGATGCTGTTGGTGTCGTCCTGTTTGTCGTCGCTTCCATTTCTGATACTTTTTTTGTTATTCTTCTGCTTTTCTATAAATGGTAAAAGATTGTTTTAAAGATAAACATGATTTGCCGGCTCGATTGCGCACTATAGGTTTTGATATCATATTGTTTGATACCTATATCGTCTCATATACAGTCTAGTACCTACCTTGAAGACCCCTCTTATCCAATTTAATAATTTATTTATATTTCTAATTGTTGCGATTTGTACAAAATTTATAGAATATTCATGTGGACATTTCTATGCCGTTGTCACATATTTACATGTTCAAAGGCAAAAATTCCTAAATACCGACTTATTACAAGCAATAAACCTATATGTCAATCATAATCTAAAAACACCTGAATTACTCATGAAACCGGTTTTTAGGCCGGGTTGCGTGGCCACTTTAAACGACACTAATCAATAATGCATACAAGAAACGCATGAAATGCATGTTGTACTCTAAAGCCCAACCATTATGTTTTTAGCTTGCTAAAACGTGCAATTACCATTGCAACGTGATTCTAAATACCACATTTTTAGAATAACTTTAAGAAATTTTGGTTTATTAAGAGGCTGTTAATTACGCGTGGTTTGGTTTATTGCCTACTGTCACGATTTTATTTAGTTAATTACTAGTAGGTACTCACTTATACTCTTAGATGCGGCGAAAGCCAAGAGCACGAAAATTAGAAGAAGCTCGAAAATCAGGGAGAGCTTCATTGTGAAGACTCAATCCCCGCCTGAAATGTAAAACATTTTAATTAAGTTACTTATTGCTAAAAATGTTCCTAATAACCAATTATAGTAACTATAAAAACGCAATTGGGGTGGCACTTTGTTCTTCAACAATTATAAAGAAGCGCCTCATTTCATTAAGAAAGCCATACTTAGTGTGAAAAGGTATTAATTTGCTAACAAATATGTCAAATAAGTGATATGTAATTAAACTAAACTTAGCTAATAATTTTTAAAAGTTAAGATTGAGCTAAGTACTTAACATTAGTGTAGAAAATATTGAAATAAACAGTTTTTTTATTTATTTATTTTAATATGGAAACTACCCGGGATGTCGTTATATAATTTTACCACTTTTGTCGTAATACGAGTAAGTATATCCATTTCGTCAATTTTCTATTACTTCATCTGCTTCGATAATTGAATTTCGGCAGTCTGCTGAAACGCCAGTTTTCACGAAATTCGCCAACTATGGTGTCATTGAAACAGAACACTGCTCTATAAGGATTTCAGCACTTAATCGCAAACCTATTTCGTTTGACCTACGTATGACATGACATCCATACTACCAGAATGTGTTTATTTAGTTGCTCAAGCTAACTAACGGGTAGATACGTGAAAGGCATCTTCAATTCAGTTCTGGCACTTTCCCAAATATGGTTGAAGCTAACGAGTCGTTTCAGAAATAAATTGGGAAGCCAGATTTATGTATGTTTATCCAGCTTTATCTATATTTGAATTTCAAAAGGAGTATATCTGCGTCAAAACGACGCCTATTTCAAAATGTAATGTTTAATACCGTTTACTACAAAATCAATCGTTCATATTAAATTATTATAAACAATTAATTCAAAGATAGCTGACACCATAATCATGTCCAATTTAAATAATAAATAGCTAAGAAAAGAGAACTCTTATTGTTTTAAATACTTTTGTGTGTAGGTAAGTAAGGTAATTTTTAAAACGGTCCTGGGTTTGAATCCCGGTAAGGGCAAATAAATATGGGTGTGTTGAACATTATTTGTTCTGAATGTAGGATGTTTTTATTTATCTTAGTATTATTATCTATTAAAAGTCTTTTCGTCTAGCACCCGTAATATACGGCTTATTGTGCCTACTATAGTGCTAGTCCGATTTGTGTAATATTGCCCCTAATATTTATTTATGAGTTAATTATTTAAATGCTGCTTTCTCAAACGTAATCTGAGAAATTACTAAGAATGACCAGGAGTGTTCGCTTTTGTGAATGAACTCGTGTAGTTATAAATAGTTCTATACACAATACCGGATACGTCATTGATTATGAGGAGCTGATGCAACTCAAGTAACTCCCGCGGCGTGACCTAGATTACACTTTCACGGACCTCTTCGGTCAACAACATGCTTGTAATTTCTCTAAATTTCTCCAATGGTTTTTCTCATTTACGGATTTCTCAAGAACATCGTAAAATATAATAATTAATAGGCATATTAATTGAATATTAATTAACAGATAATGTATATGTTAATTATTTATTAATTACTTAAATGAATTATTAATACGGGCAAATATTGAACCCAACCATTATAAATGCGCTTTCATTAGAAACAGCGAATAAACTGACCGCTTTTTCAAAATAAATCGAATGGATATTTCATTACACGAAATCTATTACACACTAAACTAAAATTACAAGATGATTAAAAAACAAAGAATACGAAAAGAAGATAACTTATTTTAATTTATTTTATCGTTTACAGTGTTAAAATCATGACAGTGTACAGTGTTAGAGTCATTTAGACACAAATAATATCGTGAATCATATCCGAAAAAATACCAAAGCGCGCGTTGAAGTCTTTAGTAGGTAGTTCACGATCTTCACAGAAAGTAAAATATACCATATTTTAAACTACATTTATAGATATCAGTTGCAATATTTTGTAAATTCGAGCAAAATTTTATGTTTTTTTACTTTGTTTTTTTATTTATTTATTAGGTCGTGTAATTCAGTCAGTTATTATATTTTGCAGCTGCAGACAATATGTTGGGCTTGGAATTTCAAAACAAATCAATTTAATCACAACACAAATGATTCAATACTCACCCTAATTTATAACTAGAGCCGCTGTTTAAAAAAATCCAATTAATAAAAATAAAGCCGCAATCCCACTGTCAAAGTCCACCAATTATTAGAATAATTTGAATATCACAATACTTCTAAGAACGCAGAAGACACCGGTTTAACACCAGCACTGATTTGATATAACCGCCACCAACTCGGGCCCAGAGAAATGTGCAGTGACGTATAACACTCGGCGAGAAAGGAAAACTGGCGGTTGTGCGTCCCTTTCGCTCACCAATTAATAGAATGAGATAGGCGATAATGAAGACTCACTTGGATGCTTATGTAGAATTTAGTGTCAAGTCAATGTTATTAACGTGATACAATGCAGGAAAGAGCCGTTCCTCCATATGTCGCACAGCGCAAATTGGTTCAAATTCAACCGATCTTTTTGTAGATTTGTTTTAATACGATTTGAACTATAATGTGTATATTACCTTTACACTGATATCGAAAGTACGTTACCCAATAAGTAAAACCATATCAAAAGCTTTTACAATATAATAATTTGCCATACATTTAGTAGGTATACATACTTTAGCCTGTTATGTAAAACGACGTAGTCTTAGTGAACAAAGTTAAAAAACCGGTCAAGTGCGAGTCTGTCTCGCGCACCGAGGGTTCCGTACAAACTTTCATACACTAGGTTCCCCCAACTTAACCTAATATCATAAGAGGTAATTTCATTACACCCTACCAACGTTCGATATAATTTTCGTTAGCCCTAATATTGAGATTAACTAAACTTGTATGGCATAATTATTTGCTGGGTCTAATTTCATATCTGCTAATATTTTCTTATACTAAAGATCACGTTAGTGTGCTTAATATTTACGAAGCTAATAATGATTTTTCCTAATAATTACTATGTTTAATGAACACTACACCTAATTTCATCACACCTATCCTGTCACTTGACCTATTAAATTTTGCTCTAATGTTTCACTAGACCTAATGCATTTTTCTTCGAAACAGTGAACTTTCGGGTTTTTTTTTCGGGTTTCCTTTGAATTCCATTAAATAGAAGTCATTCTGTTAGGTCTGTTTTGCAAAAAAAAATATTATAAGGTCTAATGAGACATCAGTCAGTCAGGCAAGCTCAGAGCAAAGTGTCCTTTAAACGCAAGTTGCGTGAGCATCTCTTTTCTACTATTTAGAATAGAATAGAATAGAATAGAAAAATATTTATTTGGTGTGATAAAGAAATTACACAAGTGTAAAGTTACATCTGAAATGCACCAAAATGGATGCCACTCAGCATATGCCAGCAGCAATATATGCTAAAGGCGCTGGTTTTCAGGGCACCCAGAGAGAGAGAGATACAGAACTTAAAATATGGCTTATAATTATAACTTATACATAAGAAAACTTAATTAATGAGAAGGAGAGGTCGCTGGTCAATGAATTAATTCAGAGCTAAGTGTTTACAAATAAGGTCAAAGGTAAGTGATGATGAAATACAGCTGTTTGTGTGATGTCATTTACAGGTATTCAAGTTCAAGAGCTATGTGTATTGTCCGCTTATGCATTAGATATTTGTAGGTTGATAAGGTACATTTTAATTTTGTTTTTAAAGGATGCAATGGATAAGGATTTAAGATTGATGATCCTCGTGATATCTTTGTGCGGGTAAGTACATAAAATTGTATGTATTCAAGTATGTATAAGTAAGTTTATATTGTATGCATTATATAAGTATTCACGAAATTAATTGATTTGTGTTTCCTTTCGAGTCTCAGTATTTAAGATCCTGCACCACTAAAGTTTCTGTTTAGCCCAATGGTTGACTGGTAGAGAATGCCTGATGGCATTAAGTCCACCAATTGCACTTTTATTTGTACATTTGTGCAATAAAGTTTAAATAAATAAATAAATAAAATGAGACATTAGGTCAAAAGAAGCATTTAGGGCTAAAGTCGTTAGGTCGAACAAGGGAGAATCCCCTGATAGATAGGTCAATTAACTGTGCCAGTAAGCCAATATAATATTTCAATGGACTCCCTGAATAAGTACTTTGCTAACATTGGTAAAACCTCTTTCTCATCCCGCTCGGTGCGCGAGTCAGACTCGCACTTGGCTGGTTTTTTTGTTAGTAGTACATACTTGTTTTTCGGGTTTTCTTGCCGTCCGTCCCCTACGCTGCGCTGACGAACATCGCTGTACTTTCAATATTTTATTTAACATTGACAATAGTCAAATTTATATTTACTGTTGATGTTTTTAGAATTTGCATGAAATGAGCTTTGGGATAGTATTTTTTATGAACCAAGTTTAATACAAAAAATATGAAAATATGAGGGTTTGTTTGCATTTCGTTACGTTTATTATTTTAAGTATTGCGTCATATTTTGCTACGGAACCCTAAAACACGGGTATGGGGACTGAATTGGGCATCATCTAGTTACCTGATAACCACACCAAACTTGACTCAAAGGTCCGAATTAATACACCAATTTTTTTTCTGACCGCCGGGAGCTCTGTACTTGAGCCACTTCCCGGTTTCCGATTGAGCTGAAATTTTGCATGCAATGTATATCGCATGAAAATGCAATATTATGATGACATGGAGCTGATCTGATGCTGGAGCTGGAAGGTAGCCATAGGAACTCCGCAATAAAACGACACAACCCCATCGAGTTTGGGCTCGTTAGAATCGTCTCAATGAGTAGTTCATGACGGTATACAGAAAAGTACAGTCGGCAATAAGAGCTTATACAGACACACTTTGTTTCATGTTTTATATGTTTCTCTTGTTTATTTTATTGTATAATATGTGTGTCCTGTGTGTTTGTGAATAAATGTATTTTCTTTCTTTCTTTCTTTCTTTCTTTCTTTCTTATACCAAAAATGAACATTTTGACAGGAACTTTTTAGTAATATTGTAAAAAGTATCATCGTCTTACGTTAAATTATTTCATAATACGAGTTATTAATAGCTCATCAATGCTGATAACTTTTTCAGCAAAGCATAAGGAAACGGAAGCATTTACGCTGAATGGTTCACGTTCACGCAACACTATCGCCGACAGTCGTCGCGCATTGACTACGCAAAAAAAACGGTTAATTTTATTTGTAATTTCCACTATCATGCCCGTTTACAATTCTGAAACATATACTGCGTTAGGGCAGGGCAATGAATTGAATGATTCAGTTTTATGTGAAATTTAGTACAATAATTGAATAATAATAGTTATTATTTTATTATCAACTTAATTTAACGGCAAATTGCATTGTATCTAAAAGTTATGTTTTGCGCCATATGCTACGATCCTACTAATCCTACTAATATTATAAATGCTAGTTTGGATGTTTAGATGTTTGTTACTCAATGACGCTTAAACGGCTGAAACAATTTGGATGAAATTTTGCAAAAAGACAGTTTATAACCTGGACTAGGATAGTTTTTTTTTAACTAATAAAGAGTGAATTTGAATTCAATTTGACTTATTATCTTTGTATCATCATCGTAGTCTATGCTAAAATATTAATAGCACGGTAAAATTTGGCAGTGTGTATCTTTGTGAGGGTGTTTTTTTTTTTATAATTTTATGTAGGGGGTTATTTTCGGAATTACATATCCTATTTCAAAAATTCTTTCACCAGTATATAAAATGAACCTCTAGGGTGGACATAGGATAATGTATCCCGTAGCTTTATTTTGTGTAATGCGAGGGCGGAGCCGCACGGGCGAAGTCTTTTATATTTTTTATGGTAAATCTAATTAATGAACTTTATGGGCCAATAGCTGAATAAATAATTATTTTAATGATTTATTTTTATACGAGATTATTCTCCGTGCTAGATATCACTTGTTTAAAGTTTAATATAGGTAATTCAACAACCACTAATTAATTACCTAAACCAACATGTCGTCTGTTTTTACGCACTCGGCTAATCATCGTATAACGAAGTGCAATAATGCGTGTTTTTGTTGCTATTTGTTGAAGAAATAAATGGAATATTGTAGTTTGTAACGCTTTGCCAGTTTTATCGTGTGAGGAAACGCAATAAGTTAGTATACGATTTTTTATACGTCTTAGAAATAAAATATTACGCGTGTATTAACTCCGTACTAAAATGAAAAGCAAAGAAAATGGATATACTTCGTACAAAAATCGTATGATACAAACTATGCTTGTCTTACAAACATGAACATAACGCGAGAGCAAGGTGAGACCGGCTGGCCACGCGATAGTTTCCTCGTCATTTCTAGAAGCTCCACGAAAGTTCGTTGAATGTGCCGCAAAGTACCTAATGCTTGTAGTATGGTATATTATCTATTACTCTATTAATGATAATAAAGAGGTTACGAGTATGTCTGTGAAATTCAAGTATGTAGCTTTGTAAGTTTGTGTAACTACTCAAACTATTTTTTTATATACTGTACCTGTATACAGGGCGTAACCAAAATGGGTTGTGAACCCATTAAGGCCAGATTCGGTAGCGTATTGCAATTCCAAATATGCTTCTTTTTTTCATTACAGTCTTTGTTTTTGTTGACATTGCTTGTGTATGACAACATTCCCCCGCGAGGGTGAAGGGTGGGAGAGTTTATAATACTAAACATTTTTATAAAAAATAAAAAAGAGCATTTTGCACGCTACCGAATCTGGCCTTAATGGGTTCACACCCCATTTTTGGCACACCCTGTATAAATTAATCTTCGGGGTGGATAGGCATACAACATTTTATCCCATGCCCCCGTATCGGTTCATTATTTGTAATACACCTCGTTCCCACTAGTTCTATTATCTGTTTTATTGATAGAACTAGTTGGAATGTTTCCTCCCAGCAGCACGGGCAGCTCACTCCGTGATTTCGTCGCGCCGCTACAAGTGCTTACCGGCCTACCGGCTCCAGCCGGTATGTTAGCGCTGCTACGGCACGCACGCGTTCTATCGCAGTGCGTTGCATGCGATATAAAGGGATGGCCAGAGAACCTTTTGTACGTAGTACTATTATTTATTCTGTGTTACATTCAACGAAGGGGTTTCCGTAATGAAACTACTTACACATTTTTTTAAGTAAAGATATATTAAAAATCAGGAGCCGTAGCATGGTTGGCCTTGTCACGCGATAGGTGATAGGATAGAGCGTGCGTCACTGGCTGACACCGTTCGATAGAACGAGACGATGCTCTTATCTTGTCACTTGTCGCGTGATAAGGCCAACCATGCTACGGCTCCAGGGTTTAAATTAATGGAGTAGAATTTCAAAAATAAGATAAAATTTTAAAAATAATTCCTGACTACGGTAATGCTATCTGATAAGTATAAAATAAGGTATATTTCGTTTGTCAAAATCTGGGATTAGTTTAACGCTTTTAAAATTTACTTGTTAAAATCGTTGCCTACAAAATGACTATACTACCCGTACATACCTACTTATTTATTTTAGTTACTATCAAATCGATAATGTAAATTTCCAGAAAGTCATTCTACGTTATCGTTACAAAAAATAACCGATATAACAACGAAGAAATATCGTTTATTACAACAATTATAATAACCATAACATGACCTCTATCCGGATGTTGTTATATAAACGACTTTACCACCATGTCAGAACATGACGCGTATAGGACGGCGCCCAGCGAGCAGTGTGACTCGGTCACTTTCTACAAGAGAAAGTAGTCAGGATCGGGCGAGACTTGTTTTTATTTGTTCTACCAATTCTGCCATAGCTTGGAGAAATTGTTAGCTTCGTACACTGCTAAGTATTATACTGCAAATTATTACCTTGTACGTGGTTATGTTTGAGTAATAAATATTTTTAAATGTAGAATGAACTTGATTTTTTTGGAAGTTACTAAAGCTTTCTTTAATTAAAATTTATTTATGTATCCGTCTTATATGCGTGTAAGTGTATGAATCATCTTCATTAGTTATAAGTAGATTATTATTTTTAGAAAAATATGTAGCAGCATATTATAAACTCTGGGTATGTTTTGTTACCATTGGTAACTAGTTTTTGAATGCCTGCACACAATATGTCACCTAAACCTATTGTAACGATAGGTTTTATTTAATAAAAAGTTTACATCTACCATTCCTTATGTTTCAAAACAAACTTAAAAATAAACGTAACTGTCCAATGTAAATATCTATTAACGCTCTATAATACAAATTAACTGTTTAAAATTGACTATTCTTTCTACCTTCACAAGAAAATACATTACCTACTTACAAAGTTGCGGCAATACACCCTACATGATACGAGACATTAGAAAGAAATGTGCTATCACAGATGGCTAGGCTATGTGTGGTCAATGATCATCGGACATTGACCTCGATGTGGGGCAGTGGGCCGTATACGTATTGCACTGGACGTGCAGCGGCGTGCAGCTAGGAAACAATCGGGCCCATACGTCGAACTAATAGCCAGTACGTGTTTCATTAAGGGGCAAAGAGAAAGCTGGGAAGAATTCATTAAGAGAACAGAAATGGTCAGTATGAAGTTTAATCAGAATCAGACTATACTTACTTTAATATTAAAGAAGACAAGTTTGATTGCACTGATGCATAAATATCGAAATATCTATATTTTATCAGGCTTTTTTTCTCTCTTTGAAACATAAACAGCAACTCATAAAACCCTAAAATGAGAGCAATTTACCTAAACGTAATTTAGAAGGCACTTATTACGCAACCCGAAGTGCTCGTGGTCAACCAACCCAAACATTTACGTAAACCCGACATAATCCGGCCGCTTTCTCGATGCATCTCACCGGTGCATGTCATTATATATTGCTTTATGCTTTATTTAAATTTCACCTTCTATTGTGAGGTGAAACGGGCTGGAGCGAGATCGGAGGAAAGCAGTGTTGGCTCGGCGTCGGCGACGATCGCCTCTTCCGATCCTACCGCGCACGAAGCCTGCCTACTTATTACGCGCGCAAGATTAAAAAAAAATTGTATTCATAATTCCTGGTTACATTAGCCGATATGTCGGTCAAAGTTACTCTTGCGTTGGTTCTAGCGATCGCCGCAGTAGCACACTCGGCGAGCATTTTAGGTGAGTACTTTGTTTGATTAGTAAGTACTTGGCGTTCGCGCCGCGTCGGCGGATCGATACGATGACTTAACTAGATGCTTCATGAGAAAGCGTGAAGTGAGATTAGGCATGCACATAGTAAGTGACTAGAGTTTATACTATTGAATAATTTGTTTGATGAGTTTGATTTCTTTAAATGGTAATTGGCATGTTTATACAATATTAACTTTTTCGTAGACGTGCGTTGAATGCGAACTAAGTAGAAGTTAATTAATCAATGTTTTTTTTAATTTTATTTTATCAGTCATTATAGCACGCCCAATGTATTATAGCATGTAATTGACAGCAGCGTAACTAATAATAAATGCAGTGATTATACAACTTATAGTCAATTAATGTAGAGTTTAGTTAAATATATTCTATCACGCACAACTGTACAGTACAGAAAAAATATAATTTATGTAGAATTGTAGATTAATAATATCAATTCATTTTAATAATTGTTACTTACCTACAGTTTAGTTTATTGAAGTTTACAGGCACACCATAATAAAGGGTTGTAATGAATGCAACTTCTTTAAATTGTCATTTTCGCCTTCAAAATTACTTAGTTGTCTACTAAATTAATACGTCAGCGACTAATTTTAAGCATCTAATAAATACTATTCGAGCAACCATATATTGCGTAATTCAAGCTACGTTAAATATTATGACTCCGCATGGTGATTATTCTATAGAAATTAAATTTGTAATATTTCTACATATTTCAAGCTTCTAATCAGTGTCTCTATTGGTACGAGTACCTATCTATAAAATAATTTCAACGGACTGTAATTAAATATTGTCACCTCTATATTGATACGTTAGTGTAAGTAATGTATGACTGAATCTACTATAATTGAACATTATATTTACTTAATATTATCATCAAATAAAAAAGTGCGAGTAGTACTCGCCCACCGAGGGTTCCGTACAAAATTACAAATGTATACTTAACGTAGCGTGAATTATTGTTTGTAAAATGGCACTGGGTTTATGATATCCTGTTGGGATAGTAAAGATGGTGTATAAGTTTAATAGAAGCAATTCTATTATGCCCTTGGTTACATACAAAAAAAGGACGTTACGTTGCAGGTACTAATGAAAATTTTAGTCGCTGCACTTACAATTTCTCTATAAAGTTTATTTTCAAAATAATAAAAAGTCAATGTAATTAAAACATTTTATTATGGTAGGTTAGTAGTTAGTTAGTACATATAGGTAAGTAAGTATAAAACCGATCAGATAATCCACCTCTTGTCTTGCAAAACAAAGGTGCCCATAATGCTAGCGCCGCTTCCCTGTATTGTAATGATTAAATAGTAGGTACATTACATTATATACATATGTAGGGCGGTGAATTCGTGAGTGCCCCAGATCGCAGGTGTTTGTGGCCAGAACCGAAGGTGAGGGCCATAAATACGGATCTGGGTCTCTATACGAATTACCGCCCGTGGTTTCTCTAAAGTTTTACGTCTTGCCTTGGCCAGGAAGTGAGATTTTCTCCTCGCGTAGCGGGCAGAAAATCTCACTTACGGCCTAGGGTAACGTAAATTATATTACGATCGACATAACCGTTACAGTTGTTACACAACCACACCACCATAACTAATATCGCATAACAACGTAAAAAAACAATGGTTCTAACTTTCTTCAACATACATAATAGGCTTCATTCAAAACGAAATCCAAGCGCTAGTGAAAGTAGAAACTGCATGCGTGAAAGTGACCACTAAAATATGCAACTAATTTTGGACGTGTAAGAACTACGGATTGTCCGAAATTGAGAAATAGTTTTGCGTAATGTGAAATTCTGAACTCTATAGTGTTATTATTCTTGGCGTGAGTTGATGAAATTATGTGCCGAGTTTTAGTGTTGATAAGGCAACTCCGTCGAAGCCTTTCCTTCTTTTCTTAAAAACCAGTAAAGAGCAAAAAAACCGGGTTCACTATGTTTGTAAATTCAATACAAAGTACCTATACTGATTTCTTGCTCTTGGGTGCATTAGACAGAACAGGTTAACAATCGATGACTGACAAATTTCTTGAATCTTCTAACCTTGATCAACCAAATTGTGCCCACCAACTTATCTACTACGAGTAAACATACATAGGTACATACATATATTCTATCAGATAAAATTGGTATAGATTGGTTGTTGCGCCAAAGAAACCATAGAAACAAATGATAGATAAAAACACCCACACTTAAAATGTTTGCCTAATTTCTAGACATTTCGTTTAGTTTTAGTATATATATATGATATATACAGTTTCCAGTTATAAGTACAGTTTCCCTAGTCTGTCAATTAGTTAAAATTTTATAATTTTTTAGATTTCATAGACAAAGATGTGGCCAAAAGGCTGATCGACACGCCTGAACTCCGCAACGAGCAACAGAACCGCAACTGCATGTGCAAGGGCCCTGCCTGCGTGTGCTGCGTCGACTTCAACATGACACTCGTCGACTTGGGAGGACCAGGTACTTCACGTTTTATAATAGACTAGGTACCTGCCCGCGGCTTCGCCCGCGTAGTAAGTGTAATTTTTGCTATAATTGTTGAATTGTTACTACTTACTTCCCCTTTAACCCTTCGTCGTCATATACATATACCTACGAACTTTCAAATATCTAGGTTTTTAAATGAACGTCTTCTCGGTACAACTCCTATGTCACCCCTTTAGGGGGCAAGTTTCAAAAAATATATTTCTGGATAGATCTACATATTACTATGAAACATGTTCAACTAAGTAGTTCTATCCACTGCTAGAACAGATCATAGAACTATAGTTAGATTTGTTTAACAGGCGATGTTTGACAGCCGTCATCCCGGTACAATAAATGTCAATGATGGCATATGATGACATAAATTGTACTGGGATGCCAGCTGTCAAATATTGGATGTAAAGGCATTTTCACTGTTATTATTATTATTCATTTATTTCGAACCACAAGTCCATATATATATACAATCATAAATACAAAATAAAGTTAATAGATAGACTATAGTGGGAAGACGGCGGCTTGGGAACAGGGTCGATATTTTCTTCATCCCACAGATGGAAGAGATTTCTCTGGATTAATAAACTGCGCATTTAGAGACAGGTAATAATAATGAATTGAAAAAAGTATTTCAAGACAATTGATAGTACCTAATAATAATAAACATACTCGTTTTCTCAGCAATCAAGTTATAGTGTATGGATACTATACCTTTGACATTGTAACATTGCGTTTTCTAAGTTTATAGTGGCTATTAATGCTCGAAGCTTTCTCTAATAGCGTTTCTAGTGGTGTTTTATTACTTTAAGGCTGCTTACTCTTACTTTGATTACCAAGCATAACTTATTCATTCATTTATTCATTTATTTATTTCAGTAACAACATACATTGTGTTTGAAAAATATACAAAACATTAAAATTAAATTTAAAAAAGAACACAATTACAATTTGGTTGATTAAAGTTTAAGAACACATTTGATTACAATAGTTCAATTGATTAATTAATAACAACTTGCAACAAACTATAACAAAAAAATCATGTCAACTAAAAGTAATAATAAAATAATATTTATAATAATCTGCTATACCTACGGTCTTGTGGTCTCCGAAGTGCCTTACTATATTTTTTTTATTTCATTTATTAATTTATTCTCATTTTCACATAAATCATGATAAATTAACAATGTACCTACCTAGTTCAATTACAATAACAAATATATATATATATATATAAATTTAACAAAAATAAAATTATTTCTAATAAAATTATGTCACTACTAATAAAAACAATAAATAATTATTCATCCATGTCAATCGTTTACATAAAAATTAATAAGCTATGAAATATTTTTATCATTTATAAAATCGGTTACAGAGTAATAAGCTTTGTGTAAAAGCAACCCTTTGAGTCTCGCTCTGAAAACATTCCAATTTACAACCTCTTTTAATTCTACTGGCAGCTTGTTAAAGAGATGCACTGACTGATAGCACGCAGCATGCTTAACAATATTTAGTCTAGGGACCACCTTGTTCGGCAAATCTTTCCGTCTAGAAAGCAGACGCGTCTCCCTCTCACTATTGCTTTCATAGAGATTTAAATGTTTAATTAGATCAGTCAGCACTACAAGTATGTACAGACAAGGCACAGTTATGCTGATTATATCAACGCAACTACGTTACTCGAACGAATAGGTGTAATATGATATATGTGTGGTATTTATTATTAATGACAATGAAAAGTTCTATGGGTCGTTCTTCTTTTTTACCGACAATGAATCAAGGTTTTTCTGTTTTTTTGGTTTTTGAACTATCGAAAATTGTGGTTTTGAAGTGCGATTTAAAAAAAAATGCATAGGTTTCTTCATTAGAACTAATTAAAGTTTACTTTCTGGCCAATATAAATATTTATTTACGGTTGGTTTCTAAAAAAAAACATGTGACAAAGTGGACTATTTCAGTGGGGACAACATTTTGGTTTACCACTCTGTCACGGCATTCTACGAAAAAAACAAACATTTAAAAAAATGCTAGTTAGAGAAAGTGAAATATTAAATATCACTAATTAATAAAATAATATGGACGTTCATTCGAACACTATAAAACCGTAAACATCATTACTCAAACGAGATGCCGTAATAAGACGAAGGACAGGCTATTGTCGGTCGAAAAGAAGAACGACCCCTATATCATAATATAGGTTTATATTTTTACGTCATACCTGGCCACAAAACAACAATTGTTACCGCAAATATTGTGTTTCAGGATGTGTTCACATGAAGTACGTGTCCCCAGAGGAAGGGTTTTCCGTTAATGTTTCATACGGCAAAAACCTTATCCACAGCGCCAAAATTCAAGGTAAATAAAAATAAGTACACAGACATGGATTCCATTAATTTTCCATTGTCAGTTGGCGGATTTTATACACATCAATAAAGTACATGCCAAATATTTTCCTTAAAAGGTCACAAGTTTTTAACATGGTACACAATATAAAACCGTGTACCTAATGATGATGATGTCCTCCCAGACGTATCCGTCGACGGCGACATCCTGACAAATCGATTATTTGCGTAGTTATTATTTGCGTGCATGGGCGCGAGAGTGACTCGCAAATCCAAACTTGGTTTTGAAGCTCCGGCGACATGTAAAACAATAAAGGTCTCCACTTGAATTGTAAGTGTAATGGTAGGATGTACCTAATACAGACAAAGGAATTAGAAAATCTAAAAGCAAACACGTGCATTTTTAACTAACTTTGCAACATTTTCAGGAGCTAACCCCGCTCCGATCTGCTTAGAGGTGTTCGGTAAATTCGCCCAAGTCTGCGCAAAGTTTAGCGACTTGGCACCGACAGCTGATGGCTTACGAGGGTGCTTGGAACTGGAACCCCGTCTACTTGGGGAAACCCAGCTCGAGTTCCCGATTGGCTGCTTCAAGTCTACCGCTGGAGGGATGGAAATGGAAGACCCGCCGGCTGAGACGGAAGAGTAAGTTCTTGTAAATAGGGGTGTAGCCACTAAATAAAATAATCAAGAATGTAGTATTTTCTCCAAAAAGGATTAAACATGTAGTCAAATTGAGAAAAAAGCAACGCAAGAGGTTAAATGATCACAAAGTTATAACTTATAAGTGTCCAAAGTTTTAAGAGTATTAGGTATATAGGGTATAAATTCTGTCCCTTTTTTAGCAAAACGCAAGTTCATATGAAACGATTGTCATTTACTATGACACCCGATGGTCGTGAAGTCACGATCCCCGAGCATTTTCTCCCTCTAACAAGTACCATTAAAACTGTTGTAGCTTCGTAATTTTTTGAGATAATTGAATGGGAGTTTAGTCATTAGGTATACTTTTTGCCTTCTTTCTTTTGAAGTTATAATAAATTTTGAGTCTACACCCGAATTGGCTTGCATGTCAGAGCGCAACACTGTCTGCTTCAGTTCATGCAAGAACCACCCATAAATATTGAGTCTAAATACACCCGAATTGGCTTGCATGTCAGAGCGCAACACTGTCTGCTTCAGTTCATGCAAGAACCACCCATAAATTTTGAGTCTAAATACACCCGAATTGGCTTGCATGTCAGAGCGCAACACTGTCTGCTTCAGTTCATGCAAGAACCACCCATAAATTTTGAGTCTAAATACACCCGAATTGGCTTGCATGTCAGAGCGCAACACTGTCTGCTTCAGTTCATGCAAGAACCACCCATAAATTTTGAGTCTAAATACACCCGAATTGGCTTGCATGTCAGAGCGCAACACTGTCTGCTTCAGTTCATGCAAGAACCACCCATAAATTTTGAGTCTAAATACACCCGAATTGGCTTGCATGTCAGAGCGCAACACTGTCTGTTTCAGTTCATGCAAGAACCACCCATAAATTTTGAGTCTAAATACACCCGAATTGGCTTGCATGTCAGAGCGCAACACTGTCTGCTTCAGTTCATGCAAGAACCACCCATAAATTTTGAGTCTAAATACACCCGAATTGGCTTGCATGTCAGAGCGCAACACTGTCTGCTTCAGTTCATGCAAGAACCACCCATAAATCTCGGCAACCTACTAAGAATTAGATACCTTGTAGGTATATTGTGACACGACTCCTTTCAATAGTATTTTATATAATCGATACACAATAAGGGCTCTTAAAGTCGAGTACGGTGTTGAGGCCATGAGGCTTGCCGAAGGCCTAAGTAAGGTACGAGAATTTAAGAGCTAATTGTGTAACTATTGTATACAACACCTAATGTAGCACAATAAAAGGCTGTTAAGAAAGAAGGGTATTAAAGTTGTTTTCATATTTATACCTACATAATAACTAATTAATTGAATACCAGACACTAAACTCCATTATACCGGATTTTATTAACAAAACATCACCTACATTTTTACGCATAAAATAGGTCTATCTTCAGGTACGAATCTAAATTACCTACATTTTTTTCTTTTTCAGGACCACCGAAGAGAACACTGAAGAAAATACGGAAGAAAACGGCGGTTTCGACGCTGAAACCTTCCTGCTAGGCGTGTATCAGACCGCTGAGCAAGGTGTAGCCTTCCTCAGCAGTATCCTCGACCTGCCCAACAAACTGAACGCCACCAGACTTGTCACCACGACGACCACGACCCAGAAACCAGAAGAGACCAGCCCCTCTGAGGCCGCTTCGAGACGAGCTCCTAAGAACATCCAACACCCTAACCAACTGTGATAACATAAACGATTGATTAGTATTGTTTTAAAGTTAAATTAAAACAAAATACGATCGGTCGGTTATTCTTAGCTATGAACGTTGCGAATTCAGTCTTAAGTCCTAAGTAATATTAAGTACAAATCAGCATTTTTATGTTCTCTTTTCGCACTTAAGGAACAAGCTTCCGAACTGAGCGAAGTTTCCTATTTATTATGACTTAATTTAGTAATAAGGTTTATTAATAAAACAAATGTTGTAGATTTCGCCTTTCATTGTTTATTTGCCAATCAATATATGGACCATGAACTTTTTCTTATCCTAGAGAAAATGGAGGGGCAGCATTCGTTTCAAGCAGATATACACCGGTGGAACTGAAATAAGTTATTTTTTATTAGTTATTATTTCTATTAAATTTCTTTATATTGAATAATTAATTCAATAGAAAGTGTTTCCACTCCTAAAGCTGTGATAAATCTAAGAACACTGCAATTAATCATTTACTCCGTTCACGTAGCGTGACAAAAATATACATACAATACATAGAGCAGTCAAAAAAAAACAGTGTTTGATACAAATACCTATAGGCCTCCCCCAAGAGTGCCAAAGTGGCCGGTTCTGCGCCGACCGCATCCAGCGGACTCCCGCGAACTTTATCGGGTCATCAGTTCACCTTTTGGAGGGGCCTAACCACGCCGCAATCTTTGTTACGTATTTGTGTACAATTCATTATTATCATTATGACGAAGGCGACGTTCTATTGGTCAAATTCATTATAGTTCAGTAAAGGCGCCATGTGATTGGTCAGATTCATTATAGTAATTTATTTTAGTTGAGTTGGGATCCATAGAAAAAAAGTATGCGAGTGTAGTTTGGTGTACGAAGTCTTAATTCAGACATTAAAATCGACGAGTAATAAAAAAATTCTATACTCGCGAATCATAATCTGTGAACATTACTAACTATAAGACAAAGGCATACTTTTAAGTTATGGGCCAAGAGTATATACTCTATGGTACTCGCTACTAAACTAAAATATTTTATTTCATAACTGCACACAGAACTAAAATGTAATTCAAAAATAGATTGCGGTATTTTTTCAAAATAAAATGTGTTGCCTTAAACGCTTAGCTGTATTTCCGAACCATAAATTTTGAAACGTTACGTCTACTTAAACACGCTAGTTACTCGCTATTGTTGAAATTGTTTGTCAGAGTTGTTTGTGATTGGCCAAATCGATCTTCTATAAGCTTCGTGGCCTAAACGTGGTACTCGACTAAAAAAGCATACATTATATAACGAATGCATAAAATACTTTTGATTTTGAGTAGTATAAAAATCCATATGAAGGAGTATTCTAGTGGTATTTAGATACGCGACAATTATTCTACCTATAGCAATACATCTGTTATCTACACGTAAAATATGCCGGACCTATGGGCTCCAAACATTTAAATAAATAATAATAATAAATAAATATTCGGGAACATTCTTACACAAATCGAACTAGCCCTATAGTAAGCTCAATAAGCCTTGTGTTATAGGTACTAGACGATGATATATATATTTAAAAGATCTAAATACTGTACATAGAAAACATCCAAGACTCAGAAACAAATATTCATGCTCACCACACAAATATTTGCCCTTTCCGGGATTCGAACCCAGGACCTTCAGCTTCGTAGGCAGCCATTTGATATATGAACAGCAAACTTGACGAAGATAGAGATAGATAGACGAGACCTTACCCGATCTTTGGCCTCAAACCGCCCATTTGCAATCGGAGAGGTAACACACTACAAGTTTGGAGAATCGCGGCCATGTAGTTCACACACTGTCTGCTAGTGAATCCGCCCCTGACAATGGACTCTGCGAAGTAATGTATGGCTCTCTCGTGGTCGCAAGGGTGGGAGTCACATCCAGGCATGGATTCACCGCCATTCGGGTAAAAGTCGACGTCAGCTAATGGGGAAAGGTACCCGTTAACACCGCAGTTAGTATGAATCACTTCTGTGTAAGTAGCATCAGTTTCTTGGAAACGATCACTGTGGTTTATCCAGCCGACTAGAGATGGGTCCAAACCTGAAAACAAAATTGACATGGATTCAAACCGTAGCGACAAATTCGTAACGCTACGCTCGAAGATGCCGTTTTCTCGTTAAGTAGAGAAAAGCGGTTCTCGAGTGGCGACACGTACTGAAAGGCGCGGCGTGGGTACTTTAAATAAAGACTATATTTTTTAACATGTAATTACAAATGTTTAGTTTCAGATTTTCCCCTGTACTAGTAGTATAAGACAATATTACTTGCCAAATTCCATAGTTCTAGGTCAACGGAAAGTACCTATACATTTTGATTCCCTTAAGAATATCATAATATACGTTTTTTTGCGGCATAAACGACCGTATCTTTTTTACGTTAACTTAGAAGTTTGATTTTTTCACAGCTTCAAGGGACTGTAGGTCTAAGTATATGGTTTTAATTTCAACTCGATACCTCCACGCGTTCCCGAGATAAAGGATCTTGACAGACAGACGGACAACAAAGTGATCCTATAAGGATTCCGTTTTTTCCTCTTGAGGTACGGAACCCTAAAAATATATAAAAATCGTCTGCGTGTATAAATATGAACATATTGATCTTATACGAATGCGTCTTATTGGAGGCGCTTTTTGATGAATCCTAAATCACACTTCTTCTACCGAAAACCAACGCTGTTTGTACTGCTAGATTTGTCAATTGCCGAGTTCAAGCTCTCTTGGACGCATGTCTCTTGCTTGTTCCATGCCCTGAATGAAGTATTCTATCATTGCCAACACCACATATAGGTACGAGTCAATAAACGCCACAAGGACTTTACCAGTGATATAAGTCACGCTTCCTTCCACATTCCTGCCCGCGATACCGGCCTGGTGTCCTCCCATGCCATGGCCAACAATATGGAACTGCGCGGGGCTAGAAAACGTCTCCTGGTTCAGCCAGTTGATGAAGGCACCTACGGCGCGGCCCGAGGTGACAGTGTTCACCAGGGCGGTGGAGAGGAGTCCACTGGAACCGGCGGTCCAGTCCACGACAATCACGTTGACGTCCTCGGCGATGAGGAAAGCTTAAAAACATATTTTTACTGGCGATTAATAATACTCGAAAAGATAAATATATATAGGTTTAATTTAACTAAAATGACTTAAAACTAAAAACAAAAACCTGTCGCCCGTCAAATAATAGTTATTTGTGTCACAAGGGAGCAAAATAGTATATTTACGGCGAGGGCGGTGTATTGAATCCTGAATGTAGCGAGGGATTCAAGTGTTAACGCCCAAGACGAAAATATTTTTTCTCCTGAGTGACACATGTAACTTTTCACACCGATTATGAGGAAAATTGAAATAAAATGCTCTAACAATAATGAAAATTTTAAGTGACAATTTTTTTTAATATTACAAAAAAATATAAATTTTCATATAACGTTGTTAAAGTTAAAACTTGAAATGTTCATTTTTAATCGATTGCGATGGAATTACAATCAATTATTTTATTAAGATATGTGTTCAATTGGCACATTGCCTCAAGTGCTAGGTACAACATGCCAATGAACAAATTAAAAAAGTAGCTTGAACAGAAAAGTGGCATTTTGCTCCCTCTCGTCGGGGACCAAAACTTACTTTTCTGAATGAGAGGTGTGAAAATTATCTTTTGATTCATTTGGGAGAGCAACAATGCCACAGTGTCCGCATGCAAAATACACAAGTAGGTATAAACGCTTGTCTTTTAAGCCTTGTAACACCCTTCACGTCGACAGTTAAAAAACCCCGTTTCTTCAAGTGAAATGATTTTGTGCTTCAAATTAAGCCTTGACTTATTTCATAACAAGAGTCTTATACTAAGTACCCGGGCGACCGAGCTCTGCTCGGTTGAAAATAAGGGGAATCGAATTTTCGCAGGTGTAAGACGTAGCTGGAGCGATTTTTCGCCCCCATAAACCCTTAAAGTTAAAGCCGTTTTCGAGAACGTGATTTTTTTATATATGTTGCTCGTTTAATATATAGGATAGGATACCACAGTTATGAATGTGATGCTGCTCTATAATAAAGCGCCTACAATTATTATTTACCACAGTCGCGGCAACGTGACTATATACATCTACATTTTAATCAAAAAGCAATCTTATTACCCGTGACTGCCTCAGAAGCACTCACTAGAAGCAGTCGTAAAATGGTTAGGCTAACCATAACCTAAGTTAAGAGAATGTCATCAACTCATCACACCTTACCGGGAACTAGATTAGTAACGAAAGCGGAGGCAACGCCGCCGTCCCTCCAGCCATGAATCACTACAATAGTTCTCCGGGAGTTGCTGAAGTTTGTCTGCTGCAGCAAGCCAGCGTTGTTAATCAGCAGTGGCTGGCTTACTGTTGGGTTGGCCCTGGAAATGTATTCACTCGGACACTTTTCCACCAGAGTTGAATGGTTTCATACAAATCCGCGTACCTACGAGTACCATTGTACATTAAACAGATACACATTGGTAACAAACTATGCAAGAACAAGTGGGAATATCGCCGCACCTATGTATAGAATGGAGAGAAAATACGTAGTATTCCTAAAAACGGTAGGTAGGCATAGTTAATTCAAACAATAGACGTGTATTACATAGATTATGAATGTAGAATTGTGGATTAAATACTTTAAAACAAGATAATCCGTTATCGATCATTAAGCCGGATCAATATACACGATAAAAATCACGTTTAATAAAAATGTGCATCATAAAAATGGCTTTTTTGAAAGATTAATTTAGTTTTTTTTATTATTTCGTGACGTCACGATCCCCGAGCGTCATAGTGAATACCAATCGTTTCATATGAAGGTGCGTTTTGCGGAAACGGGACAGAATATAAGTACCCCATCTTAGAACTTTATGATTATTTAATCCCCTACTTTACTTTTTTTCTGCATTAGACAATATTATTAATCTTTTTTCGAAAAAAATCATCATTTTTATAAGCTTTATATTCTCTTTTTAGGGTTCCGTAACCAAAATGGCTAAACGGAACCCTTATAGTTTCGTCAGGTCCGTCTGTCCGTATGTCACAGGCATTTGACTCGAAAACTATAAGGTGTATTTGAATAAGATTTTGAGTGTAGGTGTATTTTGTTAGCCGCTACATAGTTTTGTAATGGTATGACCAAAAAAAACATTGTAAGTCCACGTATGGCACATCAATCGACAGTCCTTTCAAAATAAACATAAGGTTTGTCAGCATTTTTTTTTTATTTAGTGAATAGAGTCGGAGATAATCGCCCCGAAAGTCACTAAAATTGTGTCCCCTCTAATTTTAGAACGGTGTATTTAAAAAATATGAAAAAAAATCATTGACATATGGCTTATTAAATTCTTTCACAGAAAATTATTTTGAACAAGATCGCTTCAAAGGTTTTCGAGATATTGCTGACAAACTGCCTTTCCTATAGAAAACGACGTAAGTGCCGTAAGATTTCTGTGACGATAAGACCTTTTTAATAGGCACGGAACCCTTCATTTGGTCCGACACGCACTTAGCCGGTTTTTTTTATATTAGGGTCGTTCTTCTTTTCGACCGACAATAGCCTGTCCTTCGTCTTATTACGGCATCTCATTTGAGTAATGATGTTTATGGTTTTATAATGTTCGAATGAACGTTCATATTATTTTATTAATTAATATAATATTTCACTTTCTCTAACTAGCATTTTTTTAAATGTTTGTTTTTTTCGTAGAATGCCGTGACAGAGTGGTAAACCAAAATGTTGTCCCCACTGAAATAGTCCACTTTGTCACATGTTTTTTTTAGAAACCAACCGTAAATAAATATTTATATTGGCCAGAAAGTAAACTTTAATTAGTTCTAATGAAGAAACCTATGCATTTTTTTTAAATCGCACATCAAAACCACAATTTTCGATAGTTCAAAAACCAAAAAAACAGAAAAACCTCGATTCATTGTCGGTAAAAAAGAAGAACGACCCATTAACTTGACTTGTTCGTATGTAATGTATGTCGTCCGTCAAAATTTGAAATCCATTTTTCAGTCACTGGCCGTTATCCGATTGAGCTGAAATTTTGAGTATTAGTATAGTTTGGATGTCAATACAATATTATGGTACCATCGAGCTGATCTGATGATGGAGACTGAAGGTGGCCATGGGAATTCAGTATTTCACCGACGTAACCCCGTCGAGTTTGGGCTCGTTAGAATCGTCTCGATGAGTAGTTGATGATGGTATACAGAAAAGTACAGTCAGCAATAAAAGCTTGTACCAAACATGACATTTTTGCCAGAAACTTATTGGTAATTTTTTTCGTTGCCTATTATTATTAGGTAGTTTTAGTTACCCCTATTATCATTAGGTAGTTTTGTTTGAGATGATAAAATTGCATCAAATTAGTTCATTCGAAATGCAACTTTACCGTTGAAGGTAAATGATTCAATTTCCAATGATAGTTTTATAAAATAGTCGGTCAGCTCAAATAATCTGAACTACTTATACCATGTTGTTACGACTTCTCTGTAGCTTGCTTCCATATTTCTTATTTTAGTTAATTATGTTAAATTATCTCTGTTATTCTTTTTCTTGATGTTATTAACGGATAACTGTTGTTATTGGCCTTCTATTATGTAAGGAAATATATTTAAACTGTATATTTACGGCTGTTGTTATCCTAAATACCAATAAATATATATTTAATAATAACTGACCTGGTGAATAGATGATATACATTGGACACTAAAGGATCGAATCGAACAACATTTAACATATCGCTCAGACTCATCCACATGTCCACGAGGTGGTAGTTTCCCATCGAATCACGTGCATGCTGGTAACGGAGATCATCAAATTTCCTTAGGATGGGGCCGGGCTGCAAAGCTAAAAAAAAGTTACTTAGTAGTTGTCATACAGGCTTTAAATTTCATATGGGCGTATATTTTAACCAGCCATAGTTTTGACTGTACAAATGATATGAGAAAGCAATTTTGTTAAATAGCTTAGTTATTAAAGAGTTAATAATTATTTTAAGTACGTCCTAGCAGCAATGTATTTGTATTACGTCCTAACTGATTTGACTTAACAATCGTTTTGACATTTATGGGTGTCGTAAACAAATGACATGACGTGTAGTGAATACATTGCGTGCTCAATTATTGTGTATGAAAAAACAACAAGCAGTTAGTTAACGAAATTTATGTAAATGTGTTGTTTAGGACCGACATAAATCGTCATCAAAATATTATGTTTTATCTGGACTGTAATATCTGGACCTTGGCTATAGAAGTAAACTTCTTAGACGAGGGTCTCGAAATTAAAAAAAAATGCAAACGGCTACTCAGAAAACAAACACAAGTCTCAGAGGTAGGTATAGGCCAGAGTGGAGCGAAGAAATCACCAGTATTTATAGTGCGGCGCCAGGTGGTTTCTTCGTCAAACAATACGAAATTTACACGCTGTATATATATGTTACATGTATATGTATACTGACAAAGATTTTTCTTTCTCAATAATCTGGGAAGCAAAACAATGCCTCTCCTTTCTGAAACATTCGAACACCAGATCTTTATTTTTGGTTGGGTTTGCCGCTTACATTTACATCCCGTTTTAAACCGACTGCCTCAGAAGGAGGGTTATATACATATGTATACACATGCGTGTCTCATGCTGAGCCAGCTTATGTGTTCATTCATTCTAAACATTCCATATAAAAATTGTAAACACAAAAACTGTATGGTTAAAATGATAAAAAAAAATCTATTAATGAATATTTTTACCGGTGCCTAAACCCACGAGGCAAAGAAGAAGCAAACACGCGTGTCTCAGCATTGCGTTGGACCCGTTAAAGCGTGCAACTTGAACAATACCATATTTAATATAACATTCATCATAGATAACGCGAATCCATCGTCATAAATCACTAAAAATCGGAGTTTACATGACACCGTAAGACGTTAGCAAAGTATAGAGTCGACGTCAAAATTAAAATGCATCGTTATTGTCCTAAGCTATGTACATAGAAATATATGAATTATTCAAAAATCATATTCTAACTTAGATATTCCTTCACCGAAATCGGTTCACCTGATAACCCATTCCCGGCCCGTGACGACACATATATGCGTCCCTACGCCGTAGTCGCTTTCCGCTACATACGAGGAAAACCACGTGATCGGCTACGAGCGTAGCGCGTAGCGATTCTGGGCTCTGTGTTAAAAAATTATCACTGAAAACAAACACCAAATTATTAATGTAGCACCAGTCAATAGTCATACAGACACACTTCACATATATTATGAGTTTACGCAATAACACGCTAGATATCGCTGACTGTAAAATAGGTAGCGCTTACGTTTGTTCGACGTACCCAAGGACTTCAAGTGAATTTCATAAAGTTATCAGTCTATCTTTTGTGGCCAACACTTTCGTCGTTTACCAGGAAAGATCTCCAACCTTCCTCATCTTTCGCTTCTGTAGTGCTTTCACTTATGGGACTCTTGGGGACTAATCCTCAACTATGGATCCTGCGGTTGTTCGTATACTTCGGATGATTGTGTCTGAGGGTGGGCATTCTGGACTCGGACACTGTTGAATATATTTTTCCAAAATAGAGCTGGTTCGTGACTGGTATAATAATAATCAACCATTTTGAGCCTCAAAGTCACCCAGAGGGCAATGGAGAGGGCTATGCTGGGAGTATCTCTGCGTGATCGCATCAGAAATGAGGCTATCCGCAGCAGAACCAAGGTAACCGATATAGCTCTCCGAATCGCTAAACTTAAGTGGCAGTGGGCGGGGCACATTGCACGTAGAACCGATGGCCATTGGGGCGGAAAGGTTCTGGAGTGGCGACCACGTACCGGAAGGCACAGCGTGGGTAGGCCCCCAAGGTGGACTGATTCGCTGGAGTTCACTGGATGCGGGTGGCGCAGGACCGGTCATTGTGGCACTCTTTGGGGGAGCCTATGTCCAGCAGTGGACGTCTTTCTGCTGATATGATAATGACGATGATTTATTTCAGGCCCATGGTTACAAATACCTTAAAGATACATACCTACAATACAATTATAAAATTAAAAACTAAATATTATTTAGGCGACGAAACAGCATGGCTCCGTCTCCGTTGCGTCGTCAAGTCCGGTGTAGAATTCGGTAGGTTGCCCCCGAACCGCTGATACACGACACCCTTCGGCCAGAAATTAGTACACGCGATGGTCTCCTGCAGCGGCCGGTACGCGCACCACAAACGAGCTGACGTGCACGTATTGGCGCGGACGCAGCTGGAAAACCCTCAGCGAGTAGCCAGTCTTCTGGTGAATATACTCCACCATGTCATCAGCCGTGGCGGAGTAATGCAGGCGCGACACGTACAGCGCCTTACTCGGTGTATAGTGTATGAACGTACGGAACTCTTGGTGCGCGGGTCGACTCCCAATTGACCGTTTTTTTATGCTTGCGTGTAGTGGCCCATCTGCTGCAGTTTTAATCTGGTATGTCTGTAGTAGGTATGTTAATTTTAAATGTTATTATCGACTCCATGTCTCGCTAACGTCTTACGGCGCGAATAATTCTCCAATCCCTATTAAGTCACTTTAATCGACTATACTAAAACTTATCACGAATTGCGCAATCATATAATATTTTCGGGAACTGTGCCTAGACATGACGTCACACGACGATGCATTGCTTTTAATTACAAATAAAATATTCTTGCTGAATCACATGCATATAATAAAAATGCCAGTTTATTTTAACGCCATACACAATAGAATAGTGTTACCCAAAGGGGACTGATTTTTGACTTTCGAGCGCTCGACTTTTTCAATCGAAAACTGTCAAAAATAACTAATTGCTATTTTGTAATAGCGATAGAAAAGTGAAAAACGAGTGGTATTGACCAATCGTATTCAATTCTATCGGTAGAAAGTAGACGGACATGGCGAAACTATAAGGATTCCTTGTTGACTAAGGTAAAAAGAGTCTCTGGAGATAAAACGAGAGTTCGAAAACTTAGAACGTTGGTATCTATCTAGATGGGTAAAATTATGTAGTTACATATTTAAAAACTTCATTCATTCATAATTTCATGTTCGATCGACGTCAAAGATAATGTTACTTACACTTTTGCACCTTATTTGCTTGTGATCAGTGGCGTAACTGGCAGAGTGGGCAAAATGCCACGGGCCCCCAGGCCAAGGGGCCCCCGGCCAGAGAGGCCATGAGCACCGAGGAACCTATCTAACATTGTAGAAGGGGCCTCGTCAGATTATTTCACCACGGGCCTCGTATGATATAGTTACGCCACTGCTTGTGATAAGGCTAAAAATGTGTACATCTTTTCGAAGTCGCTGTACGTAAAAGATACGTACAAATTAAGACTAGCATCAAATTAAATTGTAAATAGACGAATCTTTAAGTAATTTCTGTAGACTAATTTTGGGCCACCATCATTACTATCTGTTACTACATATCAACAAAACAAATTACATAATCAATCACTAGAAGATTACGCTATTTCTGTGGAAAATTATACGCACTGCTTATCTTACTAAAAATATTGTGACCAATATAAAATGAGGTAGGTATGACAGACTACTTCTAAAGCTGGTGCAGAGGCGGAAAGCACCGAAAATCAGAAACGTAGTAAACATAGATGCCTCGGCAGAGAGCACAACTTTGAATCCTTTGGCGTCGAGACCCTCGGTCCGTGGGGTCCCAGTTGCGCATAAGTTATTTGCGGAAATCGCGAAACGTCTGGTTGATGTTGGTAACAATGGTAACTGGTGACCGAAGAGCGCTTACTCGGGCAACGCATTACAATTCAGAGAGGAAATGCCACCAGCATCCTCGATACGCAGTTTTAAATCTAAATTATCATCTTATATACACTTTAGAAATTAAATATTATAAATAAGGTAGTGTCTCATGCGAACTTCATGCACATTGCGGACAGTTTGGCTTTAAAAACTGCAAACAAATTGCGTCAAAACTTTCTGTACCTTGTAAATGAAATGTCTATACGACGATTCTTAAACAGGTAACACAGGTTAGGTACAGAAAACCCGCTGCAATATTGATATCGATTGTCTAAACGCAAAAAAAAACATATTATCATTATCACAATAAATTAGCACGGAAAACATATACTTAAGTAACTGTTTCCGATTGTTTTATATTACACCGTAAATTATCAACGGGATTATGTGTTCTTAGAATCAAAAGATAATTAGCCGTTAAAACCAGTGGATTTAGGAGAGATACTGTTCATTTTGTTGAAACATGTTTATCAAGTGCTTGTTGGTTTTGTGTGCTGCCGTGGCAGGTAGGGATTCATATTAATACCTACTATAATATATTCAAAAATGTCTCTATTACCGTTTCAAGTTTGAACCGCTAAACTAATTTTACGCTGAACCTTTTCGTTGTTAAGTGATAGGAAACTGGTCTGGGTCAATGTACGTTTTAGGTTACAGATATCAGTTATGATTAAAAGTAACGTAAATATTATCTATACCTATAGCGTATTTTTTATTTATTTATAAAAAATATATTTCTTAATTAGGTTTTTAATTTAATTACTTTTGTATGTATTTTTGGTTTTCAAATTCCCATGAGATTATTGTCAATCGATAATTATTTATTTTAAATGAAAGCAGGGATTCTTTGAATTAAAATAAATAATTATGAAAATCTATACACGTGATTAAGAATTATCGCTGAAAACAAACATACCAGGTTGCAAGTTATTAGTACCAAAATGTAGAGGGCGCTGGCTGTACAATGACTTGTCAAGATTGTTCAAGAATGAATGGGGTCGTGACTGGTATGGTGTGGTGTATACGAGAGTTGGTTGATGGTTTTTACGGAACGTTCGGTTCATAAGTTAGACTCGCAATTGACCGTTTTTTGTTTCTTTATTTTAAATGGAATTGAAGGGATACCTATATTTATTTTATATTTGAATAATCGAGAGGGAATATTAGCAGTGGTGGGTGCAGTGTGGGCCAAAATGCTTTTCATATACTGAAGGCTTGGCGCAATCATAAAGTACATAAATCTTACTTGAAATAGATTATGGAATATACTTTGGAGGATCTATCTTAAGGGGATATATTCAAATATGTACAAGTCCAGAAAATACCGGGATCACACGCAATACGAGTCATTGACTTAAAGAAAGATATAGATACCACAACAAACACATTTTAAACCTACAACATATCCGTTGACTACGAGTGCTGAAAAGGGCTCGAAACATAATATAATTTAATATAGTAGAAAAATCGTTAAAATATTTTATTTAATGAGTAGGTAATAGTCGCGGAACTGAAGACAACATAACATTTAAAAACTGAGGTAATCTTCAATATGAAAAACCCTTTGACCCACACCTTATTGAGTCAGACATTAAACTAAGCGACCCTGTTTTCTAATCCAATAATATTGTCAATAATTCGTAATATCACTATAATTCTAGAATATGCTTGTTTATCTTATAAATTTCAATGTTAATTCCAGTTATCACTGTTAATCTGCACGCACGTATCGGCTTTAATTACTGTTTTAAGGACATTACATTATGTTGAAGATAGCAGTCGGTATTCTAGAACTGCAAAAAATTGCATCGTCTCATTTCTTCGTCATCAGAATTTCGTTTATCATTAAAACCATTATGATAATCATATTTTCATTATACGAAACAGCGGTTTATAACCCAAAATGCCGATCATAAAGTCTGGCCAGGAAAACATGAGCCTAGAAAAGAGAGGCAATAAAAAAAAAGTGTTGTGCAACACTGTATAACGCGATAAAGTAATAATAATACTTGAACAATATTATATTTCTTTAATTCACACAATGCAACTAATCAAGCTGAAGGAAGTAAATTTATATAAAATAAAACTCTTTAACTTCAATCTACTTATTTATTTAAAAAGAATTCATCAAAACCACTCTCAAAAATTTCAATTTTGACGAGACATGATATTGAACTTTTTATGATATCTTAGCAGTAAGCCACCCTACCCTTGAATTCTCTTAAAAATCAAAACCAGTCCATATAGTTATAGTATGGTAACAGTTATTTTCTTAGTTACCATATCAAGTACCAACATTAGGACAACATCATTCTAATTTAAGAAGTTTGACACATTTGACAATGATATTACTGTTGCCATATAAAAAAAAGTTGATATTTTCCTGGCCAGACTATTACTCTACCATCGTTATCTCAAATAATACTTGCTACGTAATTATTTGGTGACATATTTACTTCCTAATATCGACCAACCCATCGAGAAGATCGCGGGGTCACACCTGAATAAGACTAGCTCAGTGGGCCGATTTATAACTTTCGAGCGCTCGAAAATTAAATAAAAGTAAATACGATTGCAGTGTTACAATTGCAGACACTTACTTTCTACTGACAGAATTGAATACGATTTTAAAATAGCGATATAAAATAGCATTTCATCATTTTTGACAGTTTTCGAGTGAAAGAGTCGAGCGCTCGAAAGTCAAAAATTGGTCCCCAGGATCGAGACGGGTGGCGTACCTACTCGAAGAGAGGCCCACGGGCTGAAATGATAATGATGAAAATAAAGAAAGAAAGAAAGAAAATACATTTATTTAACGTCACAAATTACACAATTAAACAAACAAAACAAGCAAAAGAAAAAAACTAAATACGAGGACGTTATATAGGATCCCCACTCAGCATAAAGCCACAGCAAGCTGAGGCGCTGATTTTCGGTGGGGACCTAACTTAAAACTACTTATCGTAAGTGGCGACACAAACGCCAGCAACTGGGATTAAGTATGAATAACTACAACTTAGAAAAGTTGAAAAACCCCCGACATTTTCATTTCGAAGTTCAATATCTCAAAAACCATTAATCCGATTTTGTTGAAACGTAACTAAGAACACTCGGGTTAAAATTATGTATGACACAAAAAAAACCGCATTCAAATCGGCCCATCCGTTTGGGAGCTACGATACCACAGTTAGATACACAGACACGTTAAACTTATAACACCCCTCTCTTTGCGTCGGGGATTAAAAAATAAAATAATAATATTTATTTACGTCTATTTATTGTCTTTTACTTCCAGCGCACGGATTGGATGTGTCGCCATTCGACATTGACTTCCATCTCTACTCCAGGTTTGTAAAAAAACAGACAGGGCTTCTGAAATTTTGCTTTTTTTTCGGAATTTAGAAATTTTTGAATGTTCCTAACTCCGAATCATGTGATCCTGATGTAGTAGAAAAAAATTGTCTCCAATTTCCCATAGTTTTATTAGGTTTTCATTATGAGACAGTCCAAACAGAATGTATTGTCTGACACGGACACATGTTCGTAATTAGAAAACGGCAATGTTTTAAGTGTCAAGATAAGAAAATAAAATTTCTTATGGGTATAACCTCTTTGCCAAAAGCTATCATTTGACTGTCTACAGACGGTGTAAGACATTTAATTGTCTTATTTTTGACACTTCACCTCTATTATTGAACTAATATTTTCGACCTTATTGCATTGTGAATGTTCTGACAACATTTCAAGGAAATTGGTCCCAAATTAAAGTTCGCGACTGTACTAGATAGTAGGTAGGTATTATAAAGAGATAAACTTTGTAAGTTTGAAATGTAAGGTTAAGTTGAGTACTCATCGAAAAACTATTAGTAATTCAAAACATATTTTGAATTGGGCTATAGAATGACCTTCGAGATAGATATTTTTTATCACTCCTAGTAGAAATAATAAAGAGGTACTGTTTTTTTTCACAATTTAGATTGACGGAGTTCTGTAGTAATTAACATAAATACAATCAAATCAAAAATAATCTACGTGGCTGCGTTAATATAATATTTCATTCTCATAATTCCAGATCGAACCCAACAGTGAGCCAGCCCATCAGACCTGACGTCAACTCATTGCTGCAGTCGGATTTCCTGCCCTCTCGCCGCACCTTCTTGACGATCCACAACAATGGGGAGGGCGTCAATGGAAACTTCAACGCCTTTGTGATCCCTGGTCAGTACCTGCTCGATCAAAGTAGCCATATTTGATATCTGGAGCCGTAGCATGGTTGGCCTTATCACGCGACAAGTGACAAGATAAGAGCGTTGTCTCGTTCTATCGAACGGTGTCAGCCAGTGACGCACGCTCTATCCTATCAACTATCGCGTGACAAGGCCAACCATACTACGGCTCCTGACTTCACTTATAATTTTTCTTCTAAATTTGCTTAGGAACGTGACTAATATAATATGTTCTATCATATTTGGCACTTGGCTTTTTGTATCCTTCACTTCTATACATGATGAAACATTTAAAGTTTTAGTTAGGTATCGTAAAGCTATTTCTTTTATTTAATTAGGAATTTTATTTTCCAAAGTATATACACGATGATAATTTGCATTAAATAAAAAAAAACTAAGTTAAATCTAAAAAAACCGGCCAAGCGCGTGTCGGACCACGCAAAACGAAGGGTTCCGTGGCTATTAAAAAGGTCGTATCGTCACAAAAATCTTACGGCACTTACGTCCTTTTCTTTAAGGAAGGCAGTTTTTCAGCAATATCTCGAAAATCTTTGAAGATATCTTGTTCAAAATAATTTTCGGTGAAAGAATTTAATAAATCCTATGTCCATGATTTCTTTCATATTTTTAAAATACACCGTTCAAAAATTAGAAGCGGGGGACAGAATTTTAGTAACTTTCAGAGGGCGATCATCTCCGACTCTATTAACTTAATCAAAATAATTTCTGAGAAACCTTATATTTATTTTGAAAGGCCTATCGATTGATGTGCCACACGTGGGCTTGCAATGAAAAAAAAATTGACTTTCTAAAAAATAAAAAATATTACAAAACTATGTAGCGGCTAACAAAATACATCTATCCTCAAAATTTTATTCAAACACACCTTATAGTTTTCGAGTAAAATGCCTGTGACATACGGACAGACGGACATGACGAAACTATAATGGTTCCGTTTTTGCTATTTTGGCTACGGAACCCTAAAAAGCCCTCGAGGCTATTGCAATGCTGATGTGTTGCGCGAGAAAGCCGCCAGCTCTTCGGTCACCAGTAACATCACATCAACCAGACAATTAAATAACTTGTATTCGTGGATACCAGTATCACACTTTTCAACCTATCCCTATCTTCTCGATCTTTGTTATATTGCCAACACTGGGTTAATTATATGGGAATATTTTTCAGCTTTGCTCAACGCTGGTGACGTCAACGTGATCGCCGTCGACTGGAGCAAAGTCTCCTACCTCTACACGTTTGGGCTCGCCAACGCGCCCCAGGTTGGTCCGGTGATCGCTGATATCATCAATGTCCTTATCACCAACTTTGGTTACAACGCCAATATGGTCACAATCGTTGGCGTTGGCCTCGGAGGCCACGTTGCTGGTATCACCGCCAGATCCATCGATGGAAACGTGCCCCATATTGTTGGTAAGGATACAGTCCGTAGTAACTAGTTGTACATTCAAGTCATGCAACATTTTATGAATATATACAGGATGTCCCAAGAAGTAGTGATATACTGAAGCTGGGAGGTAGAGGACCTAGAGGTCTATCTGAATCACCCCCCATGTATGTTCCGAGATTTTTTTAATTTTTCACCTATCGCCAAGTACGATGAGATTTTTATTTATGGTGACGTGAATTATTGCGGTAGATGCTTGTTTTTTTTTTTGTGTGCTAAGCTGATAGATAGGCCAATTCAGTATGGTAACATTTACTATCATTCTACTTTTAATTTTTAATTTAATACCTGCCTCCGTTTTCCAGCTATCGACCCTTCCTTCCACGGCTGGACTCACCATCCCGATATCCTGAGTGCCAACGACGCCGCTGTAGTCGAAGTCCTCCACGCCACTAGTGGCATCCTGGGCTACGACTACCCTCTGGGCACCATCGACTTTTACCCCAACGGTGGATCACACCAGACCGGCTGCGCGGCTGACACCTCCTGCAGCCACATCTATGCTTATGCGTTCTACGCCGAGTCTCTGACCGCGGAGGGCAATGGTGGAAACCAATTCGTTGGTACTGCCTGCGACAGCTACGAGCAAGCCGTATTGATGAATTGCAACGGCGCCAGAGATGTTACTTTCGGAGGAAGTGCCGTTAAAACTAGGTACGACGCAGATATTTAAGCCAGGGATTCACTAGATGACAAATGTTTATGAAATTTCGTGTCGTCGAGCAATCTCAGGGATCGTTGTAGCACTTCGCCCGAAGTCACTGACGAAAGTATAGCGGATATTTTTCCCCATTGGAAATACCTACCTGACTATATTTAATACAAATTTATTGAAAACTAACACGTAATGGTGAATACAAGATTATAATTAACATTAACTAAGATAAATTAAAACTAAGTTAAATCTAAAAAAGGCCCTCGAGGCATTGTACCGAGGATGCTGGCGGCATATCCTCGCTGAATTGCAATGCTGATGCGTTGCGCGAGAAAGCCGCCAGCTCTTCGGTCACCAGTTACATCGACCAGACGTTTCGCGATTTCTGCAAATAACTTATGCGCACTGGGACCCCACGGACCGAGGGTCTCGACGCCAAAGGGTACAAAGTCGTACGATATTTATTACATTTCAGATTTTCGGCGTTTTCCGCCGCTGCACCCGCTTTAGAAGTAGTCCGTTGGAGGTGAGACGGTGCCAGTGTGTCTACACATGTAGCGTCCCACACAAGCATCCGTCCCAACCTCCTCCCTGACTATATTTAATTTACTTAATGCGTTTCAAATTCACGTTTAAATTATCGTTCATTATATTGTAATATGATTTTAACGCCTCTAATTAATGTATGTTTCTGTTTCAGTGGATCTGGAATCTACGCTTTCAGCACCAATCCTGCTCAGCCGTTTGCCCAGGGTTAAACGTCCTTACAAAATATAAACATGTTTATTAATTAAATATTTAAAAATCTATTTTTTTTTGAGTTCTAACTTTATTTTAATTTCCGCTGTCTGTGTCTGATTTTCTCTGAAATAACCCGGTCCCATATTAATGTTTTCCATATAAAACAGTACTAAAGAGGAGCGTACGCAAGTTTTCAATTAAGTAAATAGTTCATGATAAAAAATCGTAGATCGTGATAAAAAATCTTATTTTTTTGACATGTATACAAATTTGTAATGTATTTTCTATCATGAAATAAATAATCTAATCTAATCTAATCTAATCATGTTTTTTTCGTTCGTTGATGTAATGTAATGGTAATATAGTGTACGTAATGTGTCTATTATTGACGTCATGAAGAGAATGTAAAATATGATTTGATATGATATGGTAGGTAGGTCAGGTAGGTTCGCAGAATTGATTCCCATGCACCGGCATTTAAACCTGATTGACCTGTACCTTTTGCAATTCTTGAAAAGAGTATAAGCCTTATCAGCTATTTGGCATTAAGGTGTCAAACATTGGGAAGTTAATCTTCCCTCCTGCTTGCCTACGGAAATATGACATCACGATAGAGATAACTACCCAACAGTTTGCGTAATAGTACCTTACTATCTTCTCTTTACCTGTGTGTGTATTTGCCTCCCATACGAGTGCAAGCCACTGATCGTGATACCCAAAACGGGGGTTTTGTGTGGTTTCTTGTCAGTCGCTAGCTTGGATCTCGCGCAGATTAGATATCAGCTCATCATCTGGGTCGATCGAACGAGAATCTTCCTATAGATTTACCACCGTAGGCTCATAGATGTATACTGTCATATTATTCGGGAGTTCCTGAGAAGAACCGGCTTAAGAAACTCAATGTGATATTAATCTTTTCAAATCATGGTACTACATTACACATACAGGATTACAAATTCAAATAATAGCAACGCATTTAACAATCGAATAATACACAAGATAATAGAATAATAGGCAGAGCTAAATATAAATTATGAATAAAGCCACTTCCTCATTTGACGGGGCGGAATCGGTAGATATAAGCCTTTGCCACACTAGATGCGTTCTGCGATCTGCGGTCAGGTCAAGCCCGCATAATGTATGTATGAACAAATTCAATTTGACCTGACCGCAGACTGCAGAACGCATCCAGTGTGGCATAGGCCTTACAGCAATTTGTACTTTACCGAGAGCATACTGTCTGATGACGTCTAGATTTCCTTACTTTTCGGTATACAGTCAGTATTACATTTGCACAGTTTTATTTTTCTTCTCGTGTCGATGATGGTTTCCTATTTCTTTAGTTTAGATTGTGCGGGATCAGAAGCTGGCAATGGCTGAAGCCCTATCTGTCGCGTCACGAAGGTCTTGTTTGGAGCAGGAGTTCTAAAAAGTAGTATTATATTGCGCGGAAGAGTTGCTTGTACCTACTGACTTGATTAACGGCCTACTGATACGGCAACGATTTTTCTATCCAACAATCAGAACTTCATCATCATCATCAAGAACTCGACTAGCAATAACTAAAACAAGAGCGTTATAATATTCAAAAGTATGCTACCGACACTTACGGATGTTCCGATGTGCAATGATTATACCTATTATTGAGCTACACGATGAACATAATATAATCGACTCGTGTGCATATAATGATAATCATCCTTTGAAATGCCATTCTTGATTGATTTCCTGAGCAGCTACTTCTATAATGTGAGTATGCGAGAAAAGGACAAGAAGGTAATAATCGAATGATAAATATATATTTAGATTTAGATAGTACATCAGATCAAAAACTAATTAATTACGATATCATATCTTGCTATGATAAACTTAAAATAAATAGTGGTAATTGCACCAGAACCCGAAGTTGCCATTTACAATAACCATGAAGCTGCTTGTGGTATTGGCCGCGCTCGTAGCATGTTAGTATTATTAGTTTATTTTATTTTATTATTCGAAATTGCTGTTAGTCACAAAAAACCGACAGGTTTTTACCTTTTTCTAATTTTTCTTGGCTACGATTGAGAATTTACCTATCAGACTGTGTGTTGAAGAAAAAACAACCTGACTTATCAGTTTGTGCTTCGCAAAAACTTTGAAAAGGATTTAACGGTATCGTATTCTTTCTGTTCTTAGTGTGCGCTGGAAACGCTATTCCCCTGGTGCCAGGGGATAACAGCCACTATGTCGAGGGTGAAAGCCGCTATATCTGGATGCCTGATGGTGAAGGCAACGCTCACCTAGTAGACCTGCAAGAGCCGGTGGATCAGGCATTATTGAACTCCAGAAACGGTGCCAACAACGCATACTGGCTCTACACCAGGTCAGAAATATAATTTTAAAACCGTCACTGTTTATTGAAATATTGCTTAAAAACATATGATACCTAGTTTTATCTGTCTTGGTTAATTTTCTTGTATTTTGGTCTAATAAATGTATTGTAGTATTGTATTGTATAAATACTAAAACAGTTTTTTGTCCTATTTTTCAGATGGAACCCTAACAGCCCGCAAGTTATTGTTCATGGTAATGCCAACACCATTTGGTCTTCCAACTACGTAGCTAGTCGCCCGCTGAAAGTTATCGTGCATGGATGGAACAGTAACGGAAACAGTGAAATCAACCCTCTCATCAGAGATGCCTTCTTAGCTGTGACTGACGCCAACGTCATCGTCGTAGATTGGCGTTCTCTTGCTAATTCTAACTACGCCTCTGCCGCCGCTGGCGTTCCCGGTGTTGGGCAGTTCCTTGGACAATTCCTGGTGTGGCTGATCAATACCGCCGGAGGAAACTGGAACAACGTCCATTTGGTTGGATTCAGTTTAGGAGCTCACATCGTCGGTAACGCTGGCCGTGCCGCTAACGGATGGCCTGTACGAGTTACTGGTAAGTTTAAAGAACTCTCCATGAGTTACAGAACTTTTATAAAGTCTAAGCATAAGTGACAATTTGTCACAATAACTTTGTCATGATATTTTACACAATATTTCACTTTTTTACGCAGGCCTAGATCCCGCCGGTCCCTTGTGGAGTGGAAGTGGCAACGCTTTAAACGCCAATGCTGGCACATACGTTGAATGCATTCACACTGATGGCGGTCTCCTTGGTATCTTCAACGCTATTGGTAACGCTGACTTCTATCCCAACGGTGGCAGAAACCCTCAGCCTGGGTGCTGGATCAGCACCTGTTCCCACAGCCGAGCCTACCAGCTGTTCGCCTCCACTGTACGCACGAACCACCTCAATGGTCGTCTATGCGGCAACATCAACCAAGCCCAAAACAACCAGTGCACGGGAGGCACTTTGCAAATGGGCAACAGCATTCTTGGAAAACGAGGGTAGGTTATACGTAATAATATGATTTTATATTTAACCATTTCACAATATAGATTTGAAATTTCGTTCCCTTGTGCAGATATTTTTTTTTCATAGAAAACGCATAATTCTGTGAAACAAAATTAGCGTGAAGCACAGACTGCGCGGATTGTTAGTTACACATTTCGTAATTGAACTTATTCTTTGCTAGTTAAGTATTTTAGTAGTACTGTAAAACTGAACCGGAAATCATTAATTGAACTGACACCATGGGTGGCTATGATTTATATAATGTTTGATTCAACGTGATTTTTGTACTTACTGACATCATGACATGTTACGATTTCTATGAAACAAACCTAACCTAACGTTATTTATGTATGCTTCAGTAAAAATTAAACAAGAAATGCTTACAGTTACTGAATGAATATATTAGGTATACACCTAAAGTTACCTTTTTATTAAGTATACAAAACACTCCACACCTTTTTTGGGGTTCCGTAGTCAACAAGGAACCCTTATAGTTTCGCCATGTCCGTCCGAGGCGTCCGTCCGTCTGCGGCTTAGCTCAGTCTCAGTAATCCTTAGTACTAGAAAGCAGTAATTCAGCATGGGTATTGTAAGGTCTGTACAAAGGTGTGCATTCCGCCCGTCAGCATTTTATTTCACGTAGCATTTATTTCATTACTTTGAGCCAGTGCACGTCCGACCGCCGCGGAGTGTATTCACAATATTGTATCATTTTATTACATTGTCAATAAATCATAATTACGGTGGAAGACTACGGTGTTATTCAACTATCATCTCAAGAGTGTGCGAGACGACTGGTACAGGTATATAAATCAATCCCGCCAACAAAACGGTAGAATAAAATCTTGAAAAAAAAAGTTTTTTAGGGTATCTCTCTTACACGTAAAGTGGGGATGTAATTTTTTCTCTTTAAACCCATAGTGTGGGGGGTATCGTTGGATAGCTTGTTCAAAAATATTATGAGTTTTTAATGACCATTTTTCAACACAGTGATCCGTTTACGTGATATTGGGCTTTAAAGCCCTAATTTTTGTTCGAGTCAAGTGTCGTCGTCAAATGGCTGCTATTGAGAATGTGAAAAAATTCGTGGCAGTAGTACATATAATGAATTTAAAAGGAAAACTATCATGGCTAGGCATAACTAGTTACCGAGTAATAGTCGACCAACTTAATGCATACTTGGAAAGGCCAACTTTCGTACACATTCGGCCGACGCAACCGCACCATTTAGTTGGCACGCGCGTGTCGATGTAACAAAGACAGACATGCAACTACGGAATCCTACACTGCGCGTGGCCCGACACGCACTTGGCCGGTTTTTTTTATTAAATATTAATTCAATAAACATACGATTTCAAACGTGTAAGATCCATCAATCATAATATATGATATACGTGCCCTTAATATCCAGTCGTCAATTGCGAATACTTATTTATAATGTATTCTTTCGAAATTATTATTTTTTATTATAAAAACCGGTGCTATGGCATATTATGTTGCAAGAATTTGATGGCTACCAATTTTACTTGTTTCTTTTCTGGTCATGTCTATATCTATTTCTTTTTGTTGTTTCAGAAATGGACTATTCGGTTTAACGACTGGACAAAACTGGCCATACTAAGGACTTGGATTACGATTAAAATTACTTTACGTCACACCTGGCCACAAAGTAGCAATCCAAAAATTCCACTTCCTGGCCAGGGAGAGACGTTAAATTTTGTACTCCCATGGGCGGTAGTAAAAAAAGCCTCAGATCGTATATATATATCGCCCTTGCCTTCGGCTGTGGTGCCACATACCTGCGATCCGAGACATTCTTTGTTTTACCGCCCTTGGTAAGAAATGTACTAAGTATTACTTACTACAGAACAGAGTAAATCATTTTCTCAATAGTTGTGTATCATTGTGTATATTCTCCTTACTCATAAAACAATCAACTCGTTAATTTGTAGAGTTTCGTAGTCAACAAGGATCCCTTATAGTTTCGTCATTTCCGTCTGTCCATCCCGTCTGCGGCTTAGCACAGTGACGCTTACGCCTTTGCAAATAGGATATTGTTTTGAATGGCAAAACATTTTTGACGTTTAAAAACCACGAAAACATGGCGCAGCATAAGTAATAAAAAAATATTAAGCAATGGCAGAAACCTCTGTACAGCCACACTTTCATAAAATTGTATTGATTTTTAAAACTTGTTGATAATTATTTCGACTATGCGTTATTTTTTACACTTATTCACATTTTTTATAACTATGATTAGTATTTGAAGACCTACGTTGATATTATATGCTAAATTCTAAGGAAGAGCGGTGTCTCTTGACACAGGCATCTTGTTTGCTTAAAAAGAGGCACCAGCCTAATATTGTAAAGTGTTTTTTAGTTACTGAATAAATCATTTATCATTTATCATTTAAGTATTTGAAGACTTTTGAATACATTCGTACTTCAATATACCTAACCGCTTTGGAACCTCGTCCAAATTAACAAAATTGAACAATGGTAGAAACCTATACAGCTACACTGCCATAAATTTGTGTTGACTGTAGAAGCTTATTGATAATTACAATGGATCATTTTTTATCAATACTACATATTATGGTATAAATAAATACATATAATAATGTTTTCAATATAACCGCTTCAAAAACACATCCAGCAAATGGTTCACACACAAACATTATTAATATCAGTCAAGCGAGTTCTCGCCCAAATGGTCTACACACAAATGCTTTTAAATTGGGTTTGACGGATCTGACTGATTTAGAAAATGATTAAGCATTTTTGGCTTTCATTTCGTTTCCTCGTATTCGAAATGAAAAGTAGAGTGTTTAAATCGGTCAAAGCCACCCATTTCAGCCTCGAACTATGAGCGCTCTCACTTCGTTCGAGCGCCAAAATATCTCGTCGGATATGGATGGCTTTCGACCCTCGGTTAACAATCTACTATTTGTCGTTAAAACCACGGTGTGGGAATATCGTGCAGAATTTGCTGCGGTTAGAAAAAGGGACAAATATTCGGCCCTAGAGGGCAATTATTATTTTGTTCCTCTAGCCTTTGAGACGACGGGGTGCTGGGGGTCGGAGGCGATGTCCTTCATCAGAGAAGTGGGGAGAAGAATAAGGGAAAGGGGGTCCGAGGCTCGCGCGGCTTGCTTCCTGGCGCAAAGGTTGTCCATCGCGATCCAACGTGGTAACGCTGCAAGTGTGATGGGCACCTTTGCGCCCGGAGCAACTCGCGGGGGCCTTTTTGACTAAGCTTAGGTTGTATAAGTATTTCATTGTTAATTTTTAATTGTGTTGTTGGTTTTTAATTTTAATAAATTGTAATTGTATTATTAATGACTCAATCAAATAAAGATAAAAAAATATATATACAATCCAGATTACGTCAAAATAATATAAAAGTTATAAAGTACATTATTTCGTTATATCCTGAGAGATGCGTAAAGTCTCCAAGATAATAAAATCTAATAAGTATCCTAAGGAACCAATGTTCATTCCCAAAAGAAAGGCACAGCATTAAGAACGATTCTCAACGCGGTCTTTTTGTCCGAGATCGAAATAAAATATTCATTTATCGATTTCTACAATTGCAAAATTTAGACCAAGTGCGGAAGGTTATCTGCGTCGGTTATTGTTTTAAAATAACAGTTCAACGTAAGTATTCAACGAAGTTTATTAATATAGTTGCGAGAAAATTATATTAATAAAAAAATACATGTTAGTATATACCAAGTTATTATTCGTATAGATAAATTATCGAGAACATGGAATTGCACTTGTAGTGGTTGTACGAGAAAATCGAAAATTCAAATATAGAATGCCTGTAAACATACAATACTACTACATATGCAATTCCATGCTTTCGTTAATTTATCTATACATTGGCAACGATTCCATCTGCGTATTAATTAACTGAAGGGGGCATCCCTATAGGATAGAATATCGAAGATTATTACGACAAAGCAATTAAGTGCTTAAAAATATGACAGTGTAAACAGAGTACAAATACATTATCTCCACTTATAACTTATAACAAATCTCAGAATTTAAAAAAGAATCAGCCAGTATCATTCCAGACGTTACTTTGTCACGAATGATCTCAGCTTTGCATGAACGGAAAACCATGAAACATTTTTATAGGTACATTATTTATTATTCGGGCTTCCGTTTTAGTTTTTATCGACTGCAACAATTAATTAATTAATATTTGACCTCTTTAAATTTTTCATTTCCTTTCCCGATAGGTATATATCGTCGCCACATCTGTAAGCTATCATTAACGTCAAAATGACGGAATTGCTTTGTCTTTTACCTATTAATAATTTAGATCCGGTCTACGATAGACTTTCACGAAACACATACAAAAAGGTAAAGCAAAAAAAAACTATTTTGATATGAGAATAATGCTCAAATTTCGTATTCAGGCGTAAATTCAATAAATGTATCAACAAATACGAAGAATAAATATACCCTTAGGTACACAAACACGCACTTACTTATAACACAAATTTATTTATTGACGCTGTTTTATTTTTAATTAGTATATGTAAATTACAAGTCCGTTAATGTGGTCCTACGGTTTAGTAGAGAAAAGTTACCTTACGGCCGTGTGATAAGAAAATATGCAAAAAAGTCTACATGCAACGATTTTGGTGAGGTGACACCAAGTTGGCGGCGGAGTCTATGTTTGTAAAAAAACAAAGTGCGAGTTCAACTCGCGTGGTGAGGGTTCCGTAAAATATTGAGAATTTTCCCGTTACTTTGAATACTCAAACTTCTTATAGGTTTTCAATCTTTAGGCAAGGAAATATTTTCCATATTTTTTTCAGAATTTTAAACTGAAATGCTTACAACAACCCCTTTCATTTGATATGTCACACAATACAGTTTGCGAAACTTTTTATTTTTATTTTCCAGTTTACCCCTCAAAAGTGGCCTCCTTGTTTAGAATTCATTAATATACTTTACGCGTCCATCTTTGGGTCACCAATTTACACATGTTTACCAAATTTCAACTCAATCGGTCCAGTAGTTTCGGAGCAAATGGGCTGTGACAGACGGACAGACAGACGCACGAGTTATTCTATAAGGGTTCCGTTTTTTTCCTTTTGAGGTACGGAACCCTAAAAAGGCTTTCGGAGTAAGCTTATCCATAAAATCATGTAACTCAGTCATAAAGAAGCCCTTTTTCGTTTCAATCAATCCATACTAATATTATAAATGTGAAAGTAACTCTGTCTGTCTGTTCCGTTACTTTTCATGCTTATTAACCGGTGAGCAGATTGAGATGAAATTTGGTGCAGAGGTACTTTGCATTCCGGGAAAGGACAAAGGATAGTTTTTATCCCAAAATTCATAACCTAGATGAAATGGGGGGGGGGGGGGGGGGGGGATTTTTATGGACCTACGATATTCGCGCGGACGAAGTTGCGGGCAAAAGCTAGTCAGTAATAATTAAAAACACATTGCGTAACAGTCCGGGAATGAATTAATTACATCAAATCCAAGACGTTTATCAGCAAATTCTCTTGATAAACTTTTGATTAAATACCCCCGCAGGCCGATTTACAGTGTAATTTACACGAGTTGCTATGAAGCTTATACTGGTTTTTACTTCCATTGTGGCTTGTTAGTGCTTAGCGATATTTAATTGCGATAATAACCGTATCAATATATTATTATCTTTTAATTATTGGGTGTATTTCAGGGTGTGCTGGTAATGCAATTCCTCTGGTGCCAGACGATAACAGCCACTATGTCGAGGGAGAGAGCCGCTATATTTGGATGCCCGACGGTGATGGAAAGACCCATCTAGTAGATTTGCACGAGCCGGTCGATAATGCGCTATTAAATTCCAGGAATGGAGCAAACAATGCGTATTGGCTGTATACTCGGTAAGAAAATACTCCAACTATGCTTGTGATACCAAGACCACCATTGGTACCAAGTTACGTGCAGACTCTTCTCTTCAGACATTGATCAAGTCGTTTTTCAGATGGAACCCGACCAATCCGCAAGTCATTGTCAATGGCAACGCTAACACTATCTGGAATTCCAACTACGTAGCCAGCCGTCCTTTGAAAATCATCGTCCATGGTTGGAATGGTAACGGCAACTCTGGATTAAACGGTGCCATTACATCAGCGTTCCTCGCAGTTGAAGATGCCAACGTAATCGTGGTTGACTGGCGCGCACTCGCTGGATCGAACTACCTTACGGCTGTAGCTGGTGTACCCAGTGTCGGGCAGTTCCTTGGCAACTTCATTGTTTGGCTTAGGAATACCGCTGGTGGAGTGTGGACCAATGTTCACTTCGTTGGTTTCAGCTTAGGTGCTCACATTGTTGGTGTCGCCGGCCGTCAAGCGAACGGCCGACCTGTCAGAGTAACTGGTGAGCTACTCTAGCAAAGATATGTAGTTGCACTCCTTGTAAAAAAAACTTAAGTCGGTGCATTTTTCAATTTACAGGTTTGGATCCGGCTGGTCCCTTGTGGCAGACTAACTCCAACGCTATAAACCGCAACTCTGGTGTTTACGTAGAAGGCATCCACACCGATGGCGGTTCTCTCGGCATATTCAATCCTATCGGTGACGCTGACTTCTATCCCAACGGTGGCAGGATGAATCAGCCTGGCTGCCCCGACAGCTCTTGTTCTCACGAGCGAGCTCATGATCTGTTCGCTTCGAGTATTCGATCCAACCACTTTGTTGGCCGACTGTGCGGTAATCTTAACCAAGCTCAAAACAACCAGTGCACTGGTGCGCAGCTCAACATGGGAAATAGCAATGTAAATAAGCGAGGGTAAGGTTTCGGAATCAAGTACTTTGCTCAAATTACAATCATCATTCAGACTTATACAATATATATTTCGTGATGTCAGTTTGAATACTTTTTCGTATACTTGGTATAAAGTTCTGTACTATTATATTATTTCTGTATAGTATTTTTGACATTACATTAAAAGGAAAAACTCACGCGGGATTTAAGTACATATTCTCATTTTCAGGAGCGGTCTTTACGGGCTCACTACTGGATCTTGGTGGCCATACTGAAGCAATAATTTTACTACCCACATTGTTGAACAAAATAAAAATTTATAAAATAACATTTGTATTGCGTTATTCCTTCCGACTGCTGCTTATTTTATGTTGCGACTATATAGGGAAAACCACTTGAATTTCAGAGTCTGGGGAACTCTGGTAAAAAGGCCTATATCGGAAGATATTGCATTTAATAAACAGATTAAACATGATCGTTCTTAGATTAACATCATTAATTACATGAAAAATGATAAGACGGATTTATTTGATAAACTCAGAATAAAAAGGTAATCATTAATTAAACTTGTTATTACTTTGCAATGATGTTGCTGGTGGTATTTTTGGCAGTCGTTACATGTAAGATTTTTTTTTTTACTTTTTATGGTTGGATAATTTGGATGTTTGGATGTTTAGATTTTTAGATGTTTAGATGTTTAGATGTTTAGATATTTAGATGTTAAGATGTTTATATGTTTAGATATTTAGATGTTTAGATGTCTAGATGTTTAGATATTTAGATGTTTAGATGTTTATATGTTTAGATGTTTAGATATTTCGATGTTTAGATGTCTAGATGTTTAGATATTTAGATGTTTAGATGTTTAGATGTTTATATGTTTAGATGTTTAGATGTTTAGATGTTTAGATGTTTAGATGTTTAGATGTTTAGATGTTTAGATGTTTAGATGATTAGATGGTTAGATGTTTAGATGCTTAGATGTTTGGATGTTTGTTACTCAATCACGCTTAAACGGCTCAACCAATGTAGGTGAAATTTTGCACGGAGGTAGTTTATAGCCTGAATTAAAATATAGGAGAGTTTTTATCCCGTGTCCACGCAGACGAAGTCGTGGGTGGAAGGTAGTATAATAATATAGCTGTCAGTTCATGTAAACTTTGACGTATTAGCAACTGTCACCTCCAATGCCATTCCAATCGTGGTTTGATAATAATAGAGTATACAACATACAACAAGTGCAGAAAAAACCATTTTATCCGAGATAATTCCGTGCCGCAGGGTTAATATATAAAGTTGAGAATAAAATGGTTTTATATACAAGTTATAATCTACGGTTTTCACTTTTTTTGGAAAAATTCAACAAAAGTTCAATGTAAGTATTTATGGTATCATATATTATTTGAACTCGTGCGACCCGATCTTGTCTAGTGCTGCAGGGCAGGGGAGGCAGTTCATTTTATTGTATGCGCTAGAGCATTAACAGCCATTTAATTCAGCCTACACTTTATGCCACCTGAATATTATTTACCCACTCACTTTTGGTTCTGAAATTAACATGCGTCATTCTCAATCCATAATGAAAAAAAACATTGCTCTAGATCCCTAATTTACTACTTTGGCATCCAGGGTGTTCCGGGAACGCTGTTCCGTTGGTGCCAGGGGACAATAGCCACTATGTGGAGGGCGAGAGCCGCTATATTTGGATGCCGAATGGAGACCGAGAGCCTGTCCTCGTAGACCTTCATGAGCCTGTAGACGAAGAGAACTTGAAAACTAGGAATGGAGCGAATAACGCGTACTGGCTTTTCACTAGGTAAACAGAAATTGTGCATTTTACTCACTATAATCTTGGTGTTTGACTAAAACGGTATTCATATTTGTTTAAATACCTACCTACTCCACTACTATGTTTTTTGAACAAAGACCAAACCCAATGAAAAAAAGTTCCTAGTAGGGTTTGAGTAGCAAAGATTAACAGGGTTCGGATATTGCTAGGGCAATTTGTATCTATTTACCTCGTCCTGCACTAACTCATAACGAAAATAAACCTAAACTATGGCCGGTTTCACGTAGAGTATCACTGTGGCTGTTACTGCGAAGTTAGTTAATTAGTAATAATTAATTTACGTATGTACAGTCAGCAGCAGAAGTAGCTAAGCGGGCCGGGTGTTTAAAATGACCTGCACACGACTTTATTCTTAAGAAATTAAGAGCGTGTGTAGTTTATTTTGAACACCCGGCCCGCTTAGCTACTTCTGCTGCTGACTGTACATCTATTTAATAAGTCTGAACCCGGAAAACTTAGCTTGCGACTGTATTTTGTGCCAGATTGTTTCCTATCGCCTTCCTATGTGTCTTTTTTTTTCTTAAGGTCAAACCCTAATAACCCTCAAGTGATTGTGCATGGCAATGCCAACACAATCTGGAACTCCAACTACAACGGTGGTCTCCCCTTGAACGTTATTGTGCATGGGTGGAATAACAACGGCTGGAGCCCCATGAACCCTGACATCACCTCTGCCTTCCTCGCCGTCACAAACTGCAACGTCATCGTGGTTGACTGGAGTGCCCTCGCTAACCAAGGATACACCACGGCTGCAGCGGGCGTACCAAACGTCGGTCAACATCTTGGAAATTTCCTTGTTTGGCTAAGAAGTACTGGCGGAGGTGCCTGGAACAACGTGCACTTGGTCGGATTCAGTTTGGGAGCTCACGTAGTTGGAAATGCTGGACGACAGGCTGGGGGATGGCCGGCAAGAGTAACAGGTAAAACTACACACTTACACATTTTTTTTCATAAATCTGTATCCTCGTCTTACCCCACGTGACCCACTATGTACCCATTCCAACTGTTTCTTATGAATTTTAAATCTTTAGGTTTGGATCCGGCTGGTCCCACCTGGGGCGGCAACGGTAATGCATTGAACGGCAACGCCGGAGCTTATGTGGAAGCGATCCACACTGACGGTGGGCTTCTCGGCATCATGGATGCTATAGGCAATGCCAACTTTTACCCAAACGGTGGCAGGAACCCTCAACCCGGTTGCTGGATCAGCACCTGTTCTCACGGACGCGCTACTGACCTATTCGCCTCAACAGTGCGCTTCAACCACCTCGTCGGGAGATTATGTCCAAACATCTGGGAAGCTCAGTTGAGCACATGTTTTGGTGGTGCTTTTAACATGGGCAATGGAGACTGGAATAAACGAGGGTACGTAGGACTGAATAATATTTAGATAAATTTATTCAAAGCGCAAGGATCTAAATACAGTTAACTGTATACGCACTAAATTATTGAAAATCAAACAATATGAAAAAATATCGACCTTGACTGACTAACTGAGACTCGAAATCCAAATCCCGAATCCCTTTTGCCTTACGCAGAGTGCTATGACAATGGGGAATGGATGAAAATTTTAGAAGTGCCTGATGATTTTTTTGGTGATAGGAATAACCTTCCTTAGCACCAAAAAAATTTACAGATTTGTCAGCTGCGTCAATTATTTTTGAAAAATTTAAACAGTTTCCTCACTTACGTTTTGGGTCAAGGACGGTCAATATAGACACTTCCCTTGATCCGTCTCATATTCAATTCTATGGTAAACTGACACTGTTAATAACGAATATAGCTGAACTGTAAATATCATTGCCAGTGTCAGTTTACCACAGATATTTAAGTTTTTCTTTTGTAATATGAGACGGATCGAGGAAAGTGCCGTCCTTGGCCCAAAACGTAAGTGAGGAAACTGTTTATATGTTTCAAAAATTATTGTTGCAGCTGACAAATCTGAAATTTTTTTTGGTGCTAAGGAAGGTCATTCCTATCACCAAGAAAATTATCAGGCACTTCTAAAATTTTCATCCCTTCCCAATTAACCAACTTTACCAAGCCTATGAAGTTTGTCGTGTTTTCTCGCTATTGACCTTCATGTGAGATTAAACGGACGCACTATATGTAATACTTATTATTTTCATTGCAGAAACGGAATTTATGGTCTGCTCACAGGTGCCAACTGGCCTTATTAAAGATAAATGGCAAAAGCATAATGAATACGGAATTGGCGTAACATGATCAAAACAAGTTGTCAAAGGTGTCAATCAAAACCAAATAAATGTGTACAAACATATAAATGTTCATATTAACTATTTTGGACCAGTTTTAATTGTTTTAATTTTAATTTTCGCATAACAAATTTTTGCATAATATCGATTGTCCCAATTATTTTTATGCATACCTAGTATTTATTGTGTTGAACATCGAATTATTATATACGATTACATGTGCATAATTTTACATTCATAATATAAGATATTCCTACTAATACTATTTATGTTCTTTGGAGTACAGTTCATAATTCCTAAACATATCCTGAATTGGGAGATAAGCATCTTAGACCCGCAATCAAGTCGACGGAGCCCTGCTTGGTGGGGCTTCTACTTTCCGCTCTGAGGGACACGAGGTAACGAACGAACTTACCCGGGAATAATAACAATTTTATACTAAATTTCGTTTCTGGAAACCAGTCCCGCCCGCACTCCACCCGGGCTCCCGCCAGAAACTCGCTTCATCAGCCCTTCGAGGTGTACTTAACTTTACGCCTCGTTCGGGAGGTCGCCAGCTGGCTAGACTTCTTGTGCGGACTCAACTCTGGACTCAGAACCTCGTCCGCAAGCTCCTAGCTCTGTATAAAATCGTTAAGTGTAACCAGGCGATTACTCAGTAAATATAACAGATATCAAAAAACTTTAAACTGATATCGTAAGTTCGTTACCCAGTGAGTAAAATCATATCATTCACTTTTTGAAAATAAAACTACAAATATCCAAAATATGAAGTTTAAACGCTCTCATGCATTTCGTATCTTACATTGTGATTTTTTTCTTATGGGGATTCATAAAAGATAACGTGTACGCTCAGCGAACGCACAACCTAGAAGAGTTAAAAAAATCGTGTATTGCTTTAATTACGCCGCAAATTTTTAGAAAAGTTCAATTAGTAAAAATGAAGATGGCTCGTCAATGTATCGCACGACAAGGGTCACTACGAGCAACTGCTGTAAAAAACTACGTTAGGTTTTTTTTTCATAGAAAGATAGTTTTAGTACTTTATTATAGTTCAATCGTGTAAATAATAATAATAATTAATCTTAAATAATAATAATAACAGAAGACTGAGGAGTATAACCTGCCCTTCTGCTAAGCGTTCGTGGACTACGAAAAAGCCTTCGATTCGGTCGATACCTGGGCTGTACTACAGTCTCTCCAGCGGTGCCAAGTTGACTACCGCTAAATTGAAGTTCTGAAGTGTTTGTACGAGAACGACACTTTGTCAGTTCGACTCCAGGTCCGGAACTCGAAACCTGTTTCGCTGCAGCGGGGAGTCAGGCAAGGAGATGTTATTTCTCCAAAACTGTTCATCGCTGCACTGGAGGATATTTTCAAGTCTCTGGACTGGAGAAGGCATTATAAGTTTCTGTCAAAAAAATATTTTTTGGTACAGGCTTTTATTGCCGGCTGTACTTTTCTGTATACCGTCATTAACTACTCATTAAGAAGATTCTAACGAGCCCAAACTCGATGAGGTTGTGTCGTTTCATTGCGAAGTTCCTATGGCCACCTTTCAGCTCCATCATCAAATCAGCACCATGTCATCGCAATATTGCATTGTCACGCGTTTTACACATCTATGCAACATTTCAGCTCAATCGGTTACGGGACAAATTTAATTTGCAAGATTTGATGACAAACACCGGGACAGGTGAAACTAATGTAAATAAAAGCTTGTAAAAAAAAGCAACAAGCAATATTTCAAGAAAATTGAAATTATCGTATTAGCCGACCGCCGAATAAAGCTTAGAGAAATTGTTAACACTATTAATGTTTTAATCGAGCGGGTACAATATATTTTTGAAAACAAATTAGGGATGAAAAAGGTATCTGCAAGAGGTGGGTGCGTATGCTCAACGAGGAACAAAAGCTTACCCGAATAACTAAGTACTTCGAAGCAATGTTTAGCAAAGTATAAAATCAATCCAAATGAGTTTCTGCGGCGTTTTGTGACTGTAGATGAAACGTGGATTCATAACTATACCCTAGAAAATAAAGAACAATCAAAGCAGTAGATTTTACCAGGCAAATCAAAAAAGCAAAGACCGACGCATCGGCCGGAAAGGTCATGGCGACCGTTTTTTTGGGACTCGCAAGGAAAAACGATAACAATATACGTAAATTTATTGGGCAAATTGATTCTGTTTTAACGAATAAACGAACGCATTTAACAAAGATAAAAGTTTTTTTCCACCATGACAATGCACCAGCTCACTCGTCCAAAATCGCAGGGGCAAAATTTGAAAAATTACGCTATAAGTGGCTGCCGCATCCACCATAATATCTGGTGATGAATATTATTCACCAGACTTAGCCCCATGCGACTTTTTTTTTAATGGCTCGGCGGAAAGAGATTTGCGTCAAATGAAGCGATCATCGCCGCTAAAGAGGCCTATTTCGACGACTTTCCGAAATCGTATTTTTGGATGGTTTATTAAAGCTAGAATACCGCTGGAACTAGAGTATAGAGTTAAAAGGTGACTACGTAGAGAAATAAATATACATGTAGAAAAAAAGTTTTAAAAATACCTACTTATCAAACAGCCCTCGTAGCCACGTGACCCGATTTGGAGACTAACGTAGCCACCATCTTCTTGGCCGTTGGATTGGTTTTTAGTTTCAGGCTCATATGTGTATATCCACGACTCGTCACCTGATAATACACTATAAAACTGCATTTGAGCTTCCTCCGTTGAATTTATTCAATGTTTTGCGACACCAATTGACACGAGTCGTTTTCTGCTTCATCTTTCATTCCAATCCCCCAAGGCTCCTGAATTTCCCGATATGTCACATGTCTTCTTTTATCAGCTAATGCATAAGGTTTTCTTGCGTAACTGCTGATTTTGGTCGACCTTTACGCGTGTCGTCGGTGAGGGATTCTCGGCCACATTGAAATTCTTAATACCACCTGCATATTGTCGTCTTTGAAGGTGCTTCATTACTAAAAGCAGCAATCAACCGTTCTACACATTGTTTTTGTGTTAATCCACTTTTAAAGTCGTTTTAAATTTTCACCAGACAATTCCATCTTCAGCAGCGATTTAACGACTACAAAAAACAATTGAAACCGTACCAGTGCTTTTTTTTCTATGTGGCCAGTGTGTTAAGATGATGAAAGTTCAGATATTATATAGTCCAACAAGGTATAATATGTATCAAAAATAGGTTTGTAAGTATTATATTCCCGACACTCCAGCCCTCATAGGTATATAGGTATAGATATATAGGTAGGTAGGTAGGCCTCGTAGGTAGGTAGTTTGTTATAAAATAAAAGTTTCATTTTCACCCTTAAAGTTTCGCAATTTCCGATCGTTAAGTCATTCGTTATTCATACGTCATAAACAGGTGTTATTGAACGCGCTTTATCTCTCTAAACTGTCGTAAAAACCCTCGATAAACTTAAGTAAACAATATCTTTAAATTGTTTTATTCATAAGCATGCAAAAAACGAGACCAAGTCTAGGCAAAGGCAAGTTTCATGAATCATATCAGTCGCAAGACATTGACTGCTGGACATAAGCCTTCCCCAAAGAGTGCCACATTGACCGGCATAGTTTAGTTTAACACAACCCAAGGTAAACATTATAACCCTTTAAGATATGAATTAATAGTACATTGTTGAAGAGGCTAGAAAGTAAGCAATAGATGGACGAATTAGTTCGAGGGCCGACGCGTAGCTTAACTTAACATAGTGCTTTTCACGCCTACTGCGAGGAAATTGCAAATAATTATAATTTAAAATCAAAATTAAGTATCTAATTGAAGATCATAATACTAAACAGGCTCGCTTGCCTCGCGCCCGGCGCGGAGGAGGAGGAACGGGCGCATGCACGCCGGCCGACCGCGCGCGGTGCCCTGTGATTAGTCGATTGCTGTTCAAACTGTCCAACAATAATATTGTTGGACAGTTTGAAGTCATAGATGTTCGTGCGACGTCCAACTAACCCCAGCTTTGAAGCCTGAATTCTGACCATCTTTTGCCACATTTCCGAGCAGTGGCGTGAAAAAATAATATAAAAGCATGTGTCTTGCATAAGCCGGGCACTAACACCAGCTTGTGGCTGAACATATGGTCCTCCGAACCGGATTTTATTAATGAAGTAGTACAGGAAATATATTTCTGCTAGAAGAACAAGACATTTTGACGCCAACACTGGTGAGACATTGCTAGCATACAATACACATTTACATTTAAAAGTAACTTTGTACTTGTACTGGACCAACTAACGAAAGGACCAGACCAATTATTTAGTTTGATGAATACATGTGGAATAATAGGGAATATTCCCAAGCTAGGAATCGTTTTGCTTAAGTCAGCATTGCTGGGGACTTGGCGGGAACACTAAAGTGTCCTTAAAACTTAGAAAACTAAAAACATTTAATGATATTATCGTTTATCGTGATTACTCACAAGATAATCTAATTAAATACGTACTACTGTGATTATAAAACGACGCGCATGGAGTAGACAAATCATAGTTCTTGTCGGCTTTTATGAAAATGAAGTGGTTTGTTCTCCTATCCGTCGCTATAGCAGGTAGGACTTCTGTTGAGATTTACTAACTTTTGACAGTTTATCCGAAATGATACATTTCGCCTAAGGCTCTTTCCCATGCCTCATTTTTAGGAAACCGTAAATCTTTCACGATTTTGTAAAACAAACCTAACCTGACGGCTTTATGCGATTTTTTTTAAAGTGCTGAAAAGTTAACGGTCATCGTTAGAGACATAAAAATTACTTATACAAAATTAAAAAATAAGCGATTTTTTTTTGCCCATGGGAACGCCTACGCTACCATAACTATTTACTCATTTATTCTGGCTTCAAAATAACGCCTTGTTTATCGTTTAAAACAATGATACCATTCGCAATAATAATGAAGTGATAGGTTAGTAATGAAATGATGGCCATCCCAGGACAACATCTCGCAGTTTTACAGGAAACTCTTTAAAAAAAAAAAATTATTTAATTAAGCACGTCGCGGACTAAACAATGTAATTCTCCCACAAAAACTACGAACCAATTCGAAAAATGTGAAGCGATATTCTACCCTGATATTTACGACAATGTTCTACACATAGTTCCTATTGGCATTGTATTTCAGCTGCGTCTGCGAGCGTCATCAAAGACCCAAGTGAGGGTTACAAGGATGGTGACAGATACTTCTATTTCCCTGGCGACGGGGATAATATTCTACATTTAGTGGATACGCTAGAGCCCCTCGAAGAAGAATTCATCCGGAGCTACGCGAGAGACGCCAACAACAATGGCTATTGGCTGTTCACACGGTAAGTGCTCGGCTCCAAGTTCCTGTTTCCCGCGCGACGGGGATAACGTTCTGCTCCTAATAGATGCGCTGGAGCCCGTCGAAGAAGTCATCTGCAGGTGTAGCTGTAGCTACGAATGAATTATTCTCGTGTACGAGGAACGGCAACAACAACGGCTATTGGCTGTTAACTCTTTAAGTACTCGGCCACTACGTCAAGCGGCCGTACCGTACGCTGTAGTAGCTCTCATTTCGGCGAGATCAAAGCTAGGCTCAAGCGAGTAATACAAGGATGGTGACAAATAAATAATTTCTCCCGGCGTCGGAGACAACAATTGCATTCAATGTTCTCAGAGTAAGCATTTACAGCTTGGCCACGACATTGAAAAGCGGCGGCAGCGGCAGAGCGAGCGGGGCGCGGGAGCGAGAGATTAGAGCGCAACGCCTCGCGCCCGCGAAAACAAAGAGTAGGCCCCTATTTCACCAAATCGACAATTGTCACCTGACAATGACAATTCGACTTATATGGCTGCGTCGACAGGTTAAGGTGGTTGCTGGACAGCTTATTGACCCAGCAATGGACGTGGAATTGTCATTGTCAGGTGACAATTGTCAAGATGGTGAAATAAGGCCCTGGTAACCCTCGCTCGGGGGTTACCAGCGTTAGAATAAATAAGATTAAATCACTGATTTTATTTGTTACATAGGTACTTAAAACGTATTAACAACTAGTTTGATAAGATAATAAGGACGATAATCGTTTCTTTGCCCTTGAATCACTTTGGCTTGATGATAATTTTGAATAAACTGAAAAGGTAAGCCTTGGCAGTAATCTAGGGTATAGTCCTAGTTATTAGAATACTTTGACTCCATTACTACTAATTACAAAGGGTTACTTTCCTCATGTTAAAAACGGTGTCACTATGCATAGTAGTCGCAATAAATTTCAAATTACCATCATCGTCAATCATAGCGATGTCTGATTTTGAATCTTATTTTTACCTTTTGTTGTGCTCTAGTTGTAATTGGTCTCATACAGACCTTTAAAAATATACACTCATACATAAAGGTCGTCTCTACCAATGGAATCATAAAAAAACTGTATAAATTAGAATGTCAATAATTATTTAAATATGGAATCCTCATCCTCATTAAGGGTGAGTGACCACCAGAGTTGTGCGAGGTAACGAACCGGTGTGCGAGGAAAAATCCACCAATAGGAACAGATGTGTGAGCGAAGCTAGCAATGCTCTTGGTGGATATGTTCCTCCCACCCTCGCTACCGCTCCGCTACCCCGCACAGCTCAGGTACTCATCCGAAATAAAAGGTAACGAGAAAAGTGTTTTACCATTCTGTTTATTCCTAGGGCAAATCCCATCACGGCTGACATACTGTTGGTAGGAAACGTAAACAGCATAATACAGTCCCACTTCGATGTGACGAAGGACACAGTCTTCCTGGCTCACGGGTGGAACGGCAATGGTGAAAACAACATGAACAGACAACTCACTGAAGGTATGAACGTTGTAACAGTACATAATGTTGTCTGGTATGTATAAATGTTATGTCACAAAGAAACGCCTCTAGGAATGAGTGCTTAAAAATTAATAATGTACACCCAAAAAACGGATTTACATTTCCTTTCATTTCTACATGAACTGCTTTCCGAGAGCTACTGCGTTAGTTACCACAAAAAAAATACGAAATCGCTGTGTAAGGGGTTATAATATTTGAGGAGTTTCATCGATTCTTCAAGGATCCCATACTTACGTTAGGTACCTCACCATTAGTTCCATCTCAAAATTTGAATTTTTACACGACTGCCCAATGAAAATTACATACTTGCTCGTAAGAGGGACGAACGCTTTATGTCCGACATAAACGCAGCAGCAGATGAAATCAAATCTTATAAATTAAGGTCACTTTACCGAGAGCATACTGATGTCACCAATATTTCCTTACGTGTTCCTTAGATAATGCCAATATTGAAAGTTGAATCACATTCTCCTACAGCTTTCCTTCAAAACGGTGACGTAAACGTCATCGTCTTTGACTGGAGCCGCCTCGCCAATCGCAACTACATCACAGCCAAGAGAGGAGTAGCTGAGGTCGGCCGTGGTTTTGGCCAGTTCATCCAATGGCTGGTCCAGAACTTCGGGCTAACGCTGGACAGAGTACATTTGGTTGGCTTCAGTCTTGGAGGACATTTGATGGGCAACGCGGGAAGGGAGCTGCAGGGACAAGTTAAGAGGATCACAGGTAATTGGATCATATTTGTCAGGATCTCAAGAACCTACTGGTCGTTGGAAAATGGGCGTCAGAAATGTCAGAATTGTATTTTCTTAGGAACGTGCAGACTTATCTTCTAACGGGTGTCGAAGAAAATTATTTTTAAGACTTTAAGTTGAGTTACGAATACTAATTTCGTTTCATTCTTTATACTAAACTTAACTATCTTAATAATAAGTCTGGCCGAGAACTGCCGGGAATTATTGAATGACTTGGCCCTGAGAATAAGTTAATTTTACGTTGGGTCCCAGCGCATTCAGGTATAGGGAAAAGAGAAGGCCGATGAGTTTGCACGAGAGCGGGAGCGAAGGGGACACACTGCGGACCAGACCCGGTCTGTGGTATCCTCAAAAGTCTGACCAAGCTCACTCTGAAGATCTATTGTTTCTACTAGACCATTCCTGCCGGACCGCTATCCCAGGACTGAAACATTCTAAAGCGCTCATTAGAGCATGCATCACGTATGTTTCTAGTAAAATACTTAGTTCATCATTAATAGGTACTCAATTTAGGCCTTCGTCTGCGTATCGCCATTTTTATGTGTTTTTTTCTTCATGAATGCTCTTATGCATCGCCAGGATATACATATTTCAGTTTAGTGCCCGCATAACACGCACTTAAGAAAGTTAAGATTTCCATTTTAACCGTATTGTTTTAGTAGTTTTAGTACTCGTTGTCGTTCTGAGTGTGCTACTCGTAATTATGACATTATGATGTACCTACCTACTAACACAAACTGTAAGCATTTACTAACAATAATGATGGTCCAAGTTCGTCTTTGAATAAATAAATTATTATTATTATTATTATTCTTTTCTCAGCCCTCGACCCTGCCGGCCCACTTTGGAGCAGCGACAACAACCGCATCGCCCCCTCCGACGGACGCTACGTCGAGATCATGCACACCAACACTGCCATGTACGGCTTCTCCGATCCCTGTGGACACTCCGACCATTACCCCAACGGAGGTTCCAGCATGCCTGGTTGCTGGATAAACAGCTGCTCACACTCCATGGCTTGGGAGTACATGGCCGCGACGGTCAAGTACGACCATCTTTTTGCGAACGAATGCGATACCCAGAGAGATGCCAGTAGAGACAGGTGCTCTGGTGGTCTTCATGCAATGGGCAATGGCGATATCAATAAACAACAGTAAGTACTCGTATATCCATTGAAACAAATATCAACACAAATGAAACAAAACATTTGATAACGGCAGACTTAATGCACGGTTTACGTTTAATACCGAAAGGAACCTATTATGTCTGAATTCGAAAATATTTAGATTTACTAACTTGTAGTTAGGTATAGGTAACTTAAAAGTATAGATTTAGCAAAAATAAAGTTAGTGACCTTAAGTCTTATGTCATATCGTAACATGCAAACATTAAGTATTTTTATTTCGTTGAAGTTGTAGAAAGTTTTTACTTTAGCCTTGGCTAGACTTACAGGCATTTTTTCTTACAGGCTTGGCATCTTTAGAGTGAACACAGGAAGAAATTACCCGTTCTAAGCATCGAAAATGAAAAATGTAAATACGTTTTTACGTGATATTTATTGTCATCCATGTATAAAATATTAAAAACGAAGTTCTTATTTTATGTGTTATCTTTATTTAAACCTAGTTCCATTTTACACCAAAAAGTTTCATTAATGCTCCGAAAACCGAAGTTTTATTGCTTGTTCAATTCTACGTCGCCGTTGCTTACTTTAATCTGAAACCACAAAACGAATATTTAATGTAAGTAGGTAAGGTACATAGTTATATGTAAAAATATTGTTTGTAGTTCAAGTACATACTTATGTAGTTTTATTTATCAGTTTTGCAATCCATTTTCACCTCTCAATTTGATAACTATATTTGTCCATTACCAGTGTCAGTTTACCACAGATATTTAAGATATTTTTTTGTAATATGAGACGGATCAAAGAAAGTGTCTATTGTGTCCTTGACCCAAAACGTAAGTGAGGAAACTGTTTATATTTTTCAAAAATCATTGACGTAGCTGAAAAATCTGAGGCTTTTTTCTGGTGCTAAGGAAGGTTATTTATTTATTTATTTATTTATTTATTTATTCCTATCACCAAAAAAATATCAGGCACATCTGATATTTTCATCCATTCTCCATTATACCATAACATTTACTGAGCCTGTTGACTTTAAACATGGTTAATTCGAAGGAAACAATGTCACTATGACACACATACTAACTTTGGTCACTTTTGAATTAACTGATTATTTAATTTAAATTGCGCCTTTTTCTTTATTCGAAATCGATAAATACGCAAACATCTATTGTTTTCAAAGGAAGTATTATGTTATCTGACGAGATTTAAAATAATCCTGTAATCGACAATCGACCCACTTTTCAATCACTGTCGATAAATGGTGATAATCTGAGTACGTAAATTAGATCTAATTTCTTGATGCGTGTTCACAAGTGGTCGTGATTGTTGTTTATCAGTTACGAAAAATCGTTTCCTGTATTTTTATTTTTACTATAGGTGGAGACATTGAGATTGACCTACCTACTTTGAATCTGGTACAGAAAAACACTTGTAATTTTTCACGTTTCCGGTACCGTACCTAAACGTATTTGATAAATTTTAAGGTTTGACACAATATTTTGGCGACCCTAATGCACGAAAACATATGAAATTTAAATATTATAATCGGTTTTTACCTACTGTTCTTTCTGCTTACCAAATAAATAAAAAATATGGACTTGTAGTTTCTTCAGAAAAAAATAAAAACAACGCGATCAAAGTTAAATTGAGAATACTTTCGACTCACTACTAACTAGAGGTTAACTGTACAATTTTGTTAACTTGCATTTATTCTTGACATAGGTATTATAATCGAAGTTTTTTTGCCATGATAATCAAGAGGAAAAGTGTCCTTACCGTTAACATTTTTTTTCTTCATGAAATAATTGCACTACACACTATGTGGTAGTTTTTTTTTGGAAGTACATTCAGTACCAAGTCTAAATACTTTTTTGGATATCGACCCCACCTAGTGTCCGCAAATGTTATCGGCTTTATGACAATATGATAATGTTCTTTGACATATTAGGTACTTAATAAATAAAACGTAGGTATGAAACAAAGTGTGAGACATTTTTAAACATATCCTTACGTAGGTACCTACCTGGTATTTACTTGCTATCCATTTTCGCAGCACTGGGGCGTAAAGACGTAGTTCGTCGAAATGTTTTTCTTTTTTCTTCTGTGGCCAGAGGTTGACGAGGCAGGCGACGACTATTGTTACAATGCATCCAAATGCGGTGTACCAGAAATATGATATTCTGTACAAGTATGAAACCTCGCTGGAAATGTAATAAGGTTATAATGAGTGTAGGTAAAAATAAATAGGCGAAAGAATTTATATCAAGGTACTTTTGTGTTAACAAAATCATAAAAAGTTATGTTGCTGGTGGCTTGGGGAATATTATATTACGCAGGTTGACTAGTCACAATAAAGTCACTTTATCTTTGGCTGGAGTGCCGATTTGAGTGGTCAAACAAAATATAGAGTTCTTAACATACTAACACAGTATTTATCTACTACTAATTTGTGTTTGGAGAGGGATTGAGGTGTACCAAAGCATATTGGTTTTAGATACAATACTTGACAATACTCGTACTCAAGCTACGAGCACGTTAAGATAAGATTGTTTGATGTCTGTTATTTGCTTATTAGAAACCATTAACATTCTAGTTACGTCGTTTGACTTTCGCTAAAAGCGTATTCATGTTCGGGGGATCTGCGCGCTCGCAACGCTTATTATCAAAACCGTTGACAGCGGCAGCACTCGCGTAACACGAGTGCCATTATCCCAAAACCGTGTCATAGAACCTGATCCTGGAACCTGTCGTGTGCTGCGGACCTTAGTAGCGCGCCATGGGAAAGGCCTATGTTCTGCAAATCCTGCAATACATGATTATACAACAAACATACTCATCCGTCACATTCGGTAGGATTTTCTCCGGGAAGGTGTAGGTGCAATTGTGCACGAATCTCGGCTTCTCCTCGAAGTGCATGGCGCCTCGAGCTTGAGCTAGCTGCGCTTGCGTCGCGACCCACCAGGATGAAAGAAGGCCGAACACGCCGCCACTCAGGGCGCTCTGAACATTTTTTTTAACTTATAAAGTTTCATAAATAGGTAGTAAATTTTTACGACAAGTCAGAAAATTCGAAAATTTTAGAATCTGTAGTATTTGTGAAGCTTATTAACCGACTTAAAAAAGGAGGAGGCTCTCTATTCATCGGAGACTTTTTATGTATGTTCCCCGATTACGCGAAAACGCCTGAACAGATTTGGAAAAATCTTTTTTTGTTAGAAAGGGTATCCTTCCCAGGTGGTTCCATGGTCATCAGATCAGGATCTGATGATGGAATCCCGGAGAAATCAAGGGAACTCTTCAAATTTTATAGGCACACTTGAAGCTATTTGGGTACTGATTTGAAGTCGGTTAAAACTTTGTTTCTAAAGTAAATTATTTTAGATTCCCAGTTGATGAGGACTAAATTATAAATAATTACTAACACTTAACAGTGAATGGTCAATTTACCAGTCACCCTGTATTGACTACTAAAATTTGGCCAGTGGCCATGAGAGTTATTCACTTAATGTTATATTATACCATATGTGACTAGTAAAATAATAATATATACGATACCCACCGTTGAATCAATAAACGGAAAAAACAAGCCCATAAGAAATACACCAGTCAAGGGACCCATTGAAGCAGAAGACAGGCTCATTGACAACTGTAGAACTGATCCCAGCTTTTCAACAATGAACACCAAACCTAGAGAATTAGCACAAAAAATAAACAATAGTAGATTGTGCCTCAAGGGAGCAAAATTATATTTACGGCGAGGGTGGTATATTGAATCATGAATGGAGCGAAAGATTCTACAGTATGGCATTCTAAAGTAGAATCTTGAGCGTAACGAGGGATTCACGTATTTATGCCCGAGACGGTGATAATTTTGCTTCCAAGAGACAATTATCCATTGCTTTTCACACCATCTGTGAGGAATTTAAATCCCTCATTTTAGGTAGCAGGTGTGAAAATTACGATTATGACTTTTAATGGACAGATAGACGGATAGCGTAGCATTAGTAATAGAGTCTCGTTCTTGGCACTCTTTGTGTACGGAACCCTAAAAAACAAAAGTCTATCTTAAGAAAGGCGATAAAAATAGGAAAGAAATAAGTGTCGTTTATACATACCTACACATACGCAACCAATAACCACGACTACCGCACGCATCAATATTTGAGTCTCCTTGTGCGAGAGCGGTCTGAAGAACGGCTTCCAGAAATCCTCCAGCACTACAGCTGACATAGAATTAAGCCCAGTCGACAGGGAACTGAAAATATGCCAATTATTCTTGTTAAGTTACACTTAATGTTTCTCTCTGTCTTCATTTTTATGTACATTATTTATGTTTTGTACTACTACTTCTCAGTCGACATTGGGGGGGGGGGATAAATGCATAAAAGGGCAGGGTGCTCACTCTAAGTTGATTTTTCTATAACGAACACTTACCAATTATGCCGCACGTAATACCTACATAATTTTAAAAATATAATATGACTTTTCAATTACCTGAGCGCAGCACTGAACACTCCAGCAACAAATATCCCCGGCAAACCATTCCATTCTCCGAGCACATCCATCACCAACAACGGGAGGATCTGGTCCTTGGCCAGGGCTAGTTTGGAGTCCAGGGGATCACATTCGTAGTATCTAGCGAACGCCAACATTCCACTAAAGGCACAGATGGATACGATCAGGGCTACACCCCCTAGAAACCCCCACACAGCCCTGAAAGGTACAAAAGTCAATAATGTAAAGTATGAAATGAAGGCTTTAAATTTTTTACCAATATTTCATGTAAGAAGTCTTTATTACCAACTGCAGGTAGGTATTTTTGACTTCATTTGCACAGTCAACGGGCTTATAAAGTGTAGTTTAGGAATTCCTATGGGCACTGCTCGGTCCCATAATATTGAAAATTCCTCCGATTTACTTTATATACTGAACAAAATTTCAACTCAATTGGTACCCGTGAATTTGAGTTGGATAATTTTAAATTGGAGAGTTTTCAGTGTGCGAGGTTAAGTTAAATATAACAATAAAAACTTCTAAAAAGCTTTGAAGGATCTTAGGTAATAAGCCATATTGCCTTTTGTTTACTACGACATACCTTTTTGAAGATTTTAAATCGGGCAGGGAGAGAAATCTTTGCATCATAGATTGATTGACTGCTATATTTCCTGTCCAGTAGAACATGGATCCAATCGAGACAGACCAAATCGTGTGCCGGTCCGTTAAGTCAAAACTAAATCTGTAAGAAAAAATATCAAGGCTGGATAACGGTGGGCGGTAGTTGATTTTTCCTACATATTTTACGGTTCAATTTTTTTTCGATTTGCCCCCAAAGTTTTTAGTCGTCATTTAGGAGAAACGACGTTAGAATAGAACGACGCATGTGTCCTAGGCTGGAAAATTCATTTCGTTCATACACCTACTTAGTCAATTTGCTCTTTAGATAATAGAGTGTTTATAGGTGCTATTAGGAATTCGTCAAAGAGTACTTTGAATAGGATTCCCTTTTTCATTCAGTTTTTTTTTTGCTAAGTGGCTTAGGCGGCCTAACGCCGCTCGTCAGCGCTGAGAAATTGGCGTTACCCTAAAACACTTCTAGACCAACATGTTGATCTGTCGCCGCCAATAGTACATACTATTAAAACCAGCCAAAAACTTTTTTGTTCGGCTTTAGTGTGAATTTATTGTAGATAATAAAAAAAATAGATAACCAATAAATTTAAAGATATTTACGAAGGCATTTCTATCCTTCCCGTGTTCCAGTTTCGCCGCCAGACTTCACCGAAACCGCCAACTATTATTGTTCCTTTTATGATGACCAAAATCATCGCGCCGGTCATCACTATCGTCTGTATTACGTCGGTCCAAACTACTGCCTTTAGGCCACCCTGTAATATATTGTTTTAATGTTTTTTGGGATAACTATAAGTACATGGTTTTTTTGTGATAAAAAAATGCTAAAACAATATGTGACTTAATTATAAATGACAAGTTCTGTACAATCGGAAATCATAGGCCTTAGTTGCCTGAGCTAAATAACTAGAAATTTCTTACCAAAGACGTATAGAATATGCAGACGAAACACACGACGGGCGTGACGATATGTATGTTGACACCGGTCACTGAAAATTATTATGCCTAAATTGAACGGAAAAGAATATACGAATATCTGACAGTAAAATGACATCTAGAGCTATTTATTTAGGTATAAAAGAAATGGAAATTAATTAGATGATACCTACCTTGGTTGAACGCTAAAGCTGGCACGTATATTACAATTGGTAGCCACGCCATCTGAAATTATTAAACAAATAGCTACTTATCATAGTTATCTATAGCTATAAACGACAATGCAGTCTTGTATGGAATGTACATAATATATATCGAACCTACCCTATTTTTTACTGCAGTCATAAAAATACTTTTATTTCAAAAGAATTTTCGCTACAAATATATCGTCGTATTAACTTACCAAATAAAAACTAAAGATGATGGACCCAAATAGTCTAAGACGCCTGTCGTAACGCAATTCTAAGTACTGAAATGAAAGTGGAAAATTTAATACCAGACTATGTCCAATTCAATTTACTTAATACAACAATACCTAGTATGTTGCCTAAATGACTTTAATATACTATGTTAAGAGTTACTCAAGAATCTTAAAGAAAGTGTGCTTAACTGCTAAAGCAAATTATATTAGTTCTAAACTTAAACTGTCGGACAACAAAGTGAAAACTGTATGGAACATTATAAATAGAGAATCAGGTAAACTTAAAACTCGCGATTCTCAAGTCAACATTCTTACGGGAAACCAACATGTCATGTCAAATAACGAGGTTGCCTTGGCATTCGAAAATTAAGTTCCAAATATAAAAAGTAGCACGACGAAATGTCTTAAGTCATCTGTGACCTAGCTTGCTAACGCTTTACTTTGTGCTTATCTTAGTAAATGTAATGTAATATTTTAATTTTAGTGGAAACTTGTATATTTTTAAATGACGAGTGTTTAGAAATAGTACGAGTAGATAAAGTAATATTCTTGGGTTTAACATTAAGCAAAAATCTACAATGGAGTGCCCAAATAGCCGTGTTGGCGCGTAAACTACGTTCAGTCGTAGGTATATGCTATTAGAAAAATTAGACAACTGACCCATGTTGAAAGTTGGAAAAGCTCGCCTAGTTTATCATAGTTATTTTCATAATATTATGTCGTATGGTATTCTGATTTGGGATAAAGCAGCTGACATACAGTCAACTTTTGTGTTACAAAAAAAAGCCATTTGTTATATAGGTATATAACCTGAGAGCACGAGAATCCGTGAGAGAACTCTTCAATGAAATTAGCATTTTAACAGTAGAGTCCTTATACATTTATGAAAATATTATTTATATCATTAAGATTATAGATTCACTCTGTAATAAATCTGATATCCATAATTTTAATGCACGAAATAATAATAAAATAGCAACTAAAAAGTGTTGTGTTTTAAAAGTATACAAGTCTTTTTCGGGTCAATGTATTCATTTTTATTTACAAAAATTTATATTATAATAAATTACCTAATAACATTTTGAATCTACCCTTTCAAGCTCTTAAAAATTACTCGAAAAAATTATTGATGTCAAAGGCTTATTTACAGGGTTGAGGAGTATCTATCTGATAGAAATGCATGGCCTAAACCAGAGCCCAAAATAGCTTTACCATTCTTTATTTAATTTTCATTGTATCACGCCTAGGGAACTAGATTACACAGGTCCTACAACAAAGCATACCCAACGATTTAGTTTATAGTCGCATTTCCATTCTTTTCGTTTTTAGGGTTCCGTACCTCAAAAAGAAAAAACGGAATAAGGGTTCCGTTTTTTCCTCGGATCACTTTGTCGTCTGTCTGTCTGTCTGTTTGTCAAGACTTTTTATCTCGGGAACGCGTGGAGTTATCCAGTTGAAATTAAAACCATATTCCCAGGTCTACAGTCCCTTGAAGCTGTGAAAAAATTCTTCTTTACTTCTAAGTTAATGTAAAAAAAAAGATACGGCTGTTTATGCCGAAAATAAACGTATATTTCGACACACTCAAGAGAATCATTTTCTTTTGGCAATAAACTTCATTTCATTTCATTTCATTTCAATCAAATGTATACCTAGAGTACTTTCCGTTGACCTAGAACTATGAAATGCAAGTAATTTCGTCTCATCTCATACTACAAGTACAGGGAAAAATCTGACAACTATACAATTGTCCGGTTTTTTTTTCTTCCTGGCCTTATATTATGTAACACAGTTTCGGACATGTTTTCCTGTAGAACAACGCATTATGTTTTTCTTTTTTGTTTATACATATATTCATATTCAGGTTTACTTATTTTAAGTATAGGTGAAGTACTATCATTGTAATAAGTATTTTGGCAAAAAATTACTGACTGTTGGGTTTATTTCGGCGTTTCTTCTTAACAGTGGTCTTGTTTATCAGAAACGCTAGTAAAATTTTAACTTGTAAAAGTGCCATTGCGGCCTACTTGCAGAGTAAAATTAATTTATTTAATTTATTGACATCGCCGTTAAATTAAAAATAAACATGCAATTCATACATCTAAATTATAAAATAAACAATAAATATAAAAACAAAGAATCAAAACAACACCAACCTCATAAGCCGATGTTATTTGCAAATCGTGTAACACTGGCATGAAGGTGAAAGAGATAACGACTGACATTAGGCAGGCGCCAATGAGAAAGAAAACGTAAGATGTCCCGTATATGTAGAGCTCTGTTGGCGTACCCAGCAAGGAGATTCCTGAAATAAAACTGTAAGACTTTTATGTTAAATCTAGGGTAGGTATCCATAATTTTTCCTAAAATTCAAATGTCTAGAAAACATCAGCAATTAATATTTATCTGGTTCTGTATCAATGTTGATCATAGTGGCAAAAGTACTTGTGTAGGTATTCTTAACTCATATTTCTAAATATGCTCAGAATTGTTTACTATCTCAACTAATATGTATTAAGGCATTTTTTTTGTTTTTTCGCGTAGATCAATTTTTTTCTTGAACAATATACTGGGTAATTGTCAATGTCCCTAATGTTAATAATGAATCAATGAACCTCCAGTCCTAAACACAATGAGTAGTTTATTTTGTCTTCGATTTAAAAAATACTTACGGAGTTTCAAATTTGTGTTAATACGATGAACCCCTCGGACAATAAATATATAAATTGAATAAGCCTTTCACCCTAAATAAAACCTAATATACGGGGTGGGCCCTGTAACAGGAGCAAATTTTTAAATGGACGCTTCCTTAGAGCATCTGCAGTAACTCCCTTGTATCCAATTTTTTTTAATTCGGTTAAATTTGAATCTAAAGTTATGACCTCCAAGTAATGTATCACCATGTATGCAGCACGAGATCACAGCACAGCAGCATTCAATGCAGATTTTGAGGTAACATCATGTAATGAGTCATTATAGTTTTTGATTCTTGTTTTCAAAAGACATTTTTGTGATTTTTTTAATTTTATTTTGTTTTTTTTTTAGTTTTTTTTTTAATACAAACATACTGATATCACACCAGAAGAGTAAAAAAACACGTAAACTTATTTAAAAGAAAAAAAAATTAACATTTAAAACCACTTGGATATAGTTGCTCACAAGCTTAATAATCTACCGTTTAATTTTTTGCTCTTGTTACAGGTCCCGCCCTGTATAAATAAACTTACCTTGCAACCAAAGAAAACGTGACGGGAACAATGCCCATATCTCTTCCACCCATCAAATAATCCTGAACAGATTTCTGTTTTTTCACACACCCGAAATAGAGTCCAACGCCAGAACACACTCCTAACATAAGGACAAACACCGAATAATCGGTTATTGTGAAATGCTGAAAGGACTTTCTAACCGCCGATACATCTATTGGATCGCTATCCATTTTTTCTTTTTTTTTTCTTAACCGTCGTTTGTTTTTTTATAACTTAACAGAATGATTTATCTTATCACACAGCTCTGTTCCCTAGAGGACAGCGAAAGAATGAATGTTTCAATGTCTTATAGCAGCAATTTTCCAATTAACCACCCGCGATTTTTGTGCACTACTCGGATGTACTATTTTAAACGACAAATAGTTGATATCCTGTCTGAAAATAGACCTCAAGCTGGTCTGAGGCTTGCGTGGGCGTCAAATAATGTAGATCACCATGATAAATAGCTTCAACGTAGTTACAAGTAGGTACTTATGATGAGTTGTGTACTTCATTCTCATTCATGTTTTTCCTGTGATATATATGGATATGTACCTTGTTTATGATATCGGATTGAAAAACTGTAGTCTAGAAATAAGAAAATCATGGAAATGTGAAACTTGTATAGAAACGCCACTATCTTTTTGGTGCCTTGGACAAGTACAAGGATTTGATACTGACGAAGCAAGGTTGTGCGTCGTCAGAAGTCAATGGAAGTGGGAAAACTAAACATCTGAAAAACGCCCACTGCTGGACCGCTTTAGGCCTCCCCTAAAGAGTGCCAAAGTGACCGGTCCTGCGCCATCCGCATCCAGCGGACTCCCGCGACCTTTACCAGGTCATCAGTCCACCTTGTGGGGGGGCCTACCCATGCCACGCCTTCCGGTACGTGGTCGCCACGTCAGAACCTTTCCGCCCCAACGGCCATCGGTTCTACGTGCAATGTGCCCTCCCACTGCCACTTATGTTTAACGATTCGGAGGGCTAAGTCTTATACCAGTATATAAACCAATGAAAACCCAAGCCCAACAGAAAACCGTTAAACAACAAGTATGTACTGATATATGGTCCTTCAAGGCGAATTTTAATAGTGAAGTGGCACGGCCGGTACAGGAATAGTTTTATGATATGAACATGTAACCCCTCCGGTTTTCCACACACACTTGAACGGGTCTAGTGTTGGGTTTGGGTTTTCGTTGGTTTACAATGTTTACAAACTATAATTATAATGGACACATCTTCAGGTAACTTCTCAATTAGATTAAGTCAAAACTGAATTCAATCTCAAGTTTAGTTCGTGGAGCATTGCTAATATTAATAAACTCCACCTCAACTCCGTAGTTGTCGCTGGTATGCTCGCATCTTTGCATGCGGCCATATTAGGGGGTCAAAGAAGGGACAAAACATTTGTTGCGTGAAAAGGCTAGAATCGTTTGGCTATAGTAGATTATACAACAATACAATACAAATACAAATTTATACAAATTTATTTATTTACCATAACAGCGTTACATCCGAGTGAGTTAAACTTAGGTACTGTTAACATGCACAACAAGTGCATAAGACGAGACATTTCACCCGAGACGCTCATATCCACCCGAGCCACCGTCGAGGGATAAAATGCTCATTTATGCCCGAGTTATAAACACTGTTTTTCACGTCAAGTGCGAGAAAATAACAAATATTCGAAATGTACTATTATTTGTACATTTCCGACATTTAAAGTTATAATGTTAAATTTTCGACACGTGAAAGGTAGGTATTGACTACTTTATACTGCCAAGTATTTTTTTTTAATAATTATTGACTTCTATTTTATCTGGTTTTATTAATTTGGTAATAGAAAACACGGATGTGAAATTTATTAAAGCAAATCAAATAAAATAACAAGTTTATTCTACGAAGTTTTATTGTGCGTGTGGCGTTAGGCCCGATTTTATTACACTTAAACACAAGTTTACTTTGTGCATTAGAGCATAAAAGTAGTATTTTGTGCAGCATATGTATATCCAGCGTGGGTAGGCCCCCCACAAGGTGGACTGATGACCTGGTAAAGGTCGCGGGAGTCCGCTGGATGCGGGTGGCGCAGGACCGGTCAATTTGGCACTCTCTGGGGGAGGCCTATGTCCAGCAGTGGACGTCTTTCGGCTGATATGATGATGATGATGATGTATATCCAGCACAAAGGCGAACTTTGCAAGCATGAGAAGTGGAAACCATATTTTTACGAGCATGAGTAGAGCGAATGCAGACCTAAATAAATGCTAACACTACGCATTCTTCCGTGAATGCCACAGTAGTTATCCAGACAGACGAACCAACGCGTTTGACGGCTCGTGTACTCATTGAGTAACTAACGGTTATTAATAAGGATACCTACATTGACCAAAGGGATAAATAAGAGAGACATAATTTGTTAAACAAAAAATACAGAAATAATTTATTTCATAGAAATCAATGCTTATCCCTTACAGCATTACTTTAAATATTACTCAGCTCACTTCTTCGCACTCAGAGATAGGCTTCATATTTATTGAGGACGAATTCACTTGATTGGCTTCCTGGCAACAAAAAAAAATATTATTGACAAGCTGCCAGACCGGCTGCACCCGCAATTTATAAAGAAGGCTGGCGGAGCGGAGGGACCCTATGTCAATCCTGAAGGTTAATGCTGCAAACAGGCGAAAAAAAATTGAAATTGGATGAGTGTTACCAGACATTATAGCAACACTGCCGGGAATGAAATATCGAGTGCGACATCAATTCGTCATCCACAGTGTCGTGGGTCGTTCTTCTTTTTTACCGACAATGAACCGAGGTTTTTCTGTGCTTTTTATTTTTGAACTATCGAAAATTGTGGTTTTGAAGTACGATATAAAAAATGCATATGTTTTTTTATTAGAACTAATTAAAGTTTCCTTTCCGGCCAATATAAATATTTTTTAATTGTTGATTATAAAAAAAAATTACAAAGTGGACTCTTTCATCAGTTGGGGACTAAATTTTGGCTTACCACTCTATCACGGCATTCTACGGAAAAAAAACGTTTCAAAAAATGCTAGTTAGAGAAAATGAAATAATAAATAATATTAATCAATCAAATAATATGGACTTCCATTCGAACATTATAAAACCGTAAACATCATTACTCAAATGAGATGCCGTAGTAAAGAAGAAAAGAAGAACTACATTAGTGATGTCGTTCTTCTTTAAGTAATAAAAATTAAGTACCTACAACAACAACCCGGTTATTGTTTTCCATTTCAGTGAAGTGTAAACTTGTTATGCACGCCGGTGAGGATACCACATAATTCACCAATCCTGAGGGTTGATAACATAGAATTTCGAACGTACGTTAGGGCAATTGTCATTTTCCCATGCAAAAAATGACATCTAGATCAACCTGTCCTGCTAGCACGATAGGATTTACGGTCACGTTTTACGGCCTAAATGTACTGAAACGTCACGTAAAACGTAACCATAAAAATGTATCATGCTACTAGGCCAGAAGGGTGACCACGTAAGTTTGCCAAGTTTTTTAGCCAGGTTACGAGTACGTGATTGACCTGTAGACGTATGTACATAGCGTTACGCAATCGACCAGCAAATCGTCCATGGGGTAGACAGGCCGCGGAACACGACGAACCACAGAAACGAAGCCGAACTAACCTTATTATCAAAAGCTCTTATATACGGGTCTTCACTAGGATGCGGCGGGTCCTTATACAGCCTCCGTAGTTGCGGCGCCAGCAGCTTCGGCGCCGGGGGTACGTACGCCGCGCCACACGCGCGGTTCACACGCGACACTGATGCACCTACTGCCATGGTGACTAACATGCCGGCGAGGGTGTACCACATGTAGGATACGCGCAGTATGGGGTTTACTTCGTCACTGTGTTAAAAACAAACATGATATTAAACCTCATTTGTACCTGATAATTAATTAGGTAAGTGTATTCAATTGCGTGATGTCAGTTTGGAATTGGGGGACTAGGTTATTTCATGTTACAATCACTTTTCAGGAACCGACACATGTAAAACAATACTACCTGCCTAGCTAGCTCGATTGGGTTTATGTCGGACACAAAACATTCGCTTCTTCCTAGCAAGAGTAGCAACTAGTAGCAAGTATGTAAGAGCGAGAGGGAAGAATACTTTATGCCCGACATAAATGCGATCATGCTAACTAGGCTGCTTTTATATTGTATCGTATTCCTGGCGTTGAGAAAGGTCACTAGCAAGGTAATTGTATAAAGGGTCAACTCTAACAGTAATACGAGAATTTATGCACACTGTCATTTACAAAAGAAATGTGGTAACCATAAGGTAACCATAATAAAACTTAAACAAAACCCTATCTCAATAAGGTTAACTTATGGTTTCTTTAATGGTTACCACATCCGATATGCTTACCGTAACAATAATAGGGTTACCCTATCAGTAAGGTTACGAAATTGATAGGCTTAAGAAGATCATTCGCGTGTGTGACCGACAAATAATATAAATGTACCTAAACCGACCTATTGTAGTCAGCTTCTGACCCAATTCTCTGTTAATTTAAATTGACAGACAGTGACACAGAGACACAGAATGGAAACTCACACGATGACAGGCGTTGCAGTAGCGGCTACAGTGTAGTTATACGAGCAACCCGCTGTGGAGAGAGGCTTGTGTGCGTGGGTTATTGCCCCCCGGGCAATGGCCATCTGCGCAGTTAAACACCACGAGCCCATCGTTAGCAGGCCGCTGGCACCGCCTATCAGTGCACCCTGTTGGAAACCCCTTTATCAGAATGGTCAAATCCTCAAGTACTCGGTCGTGGTATTGAATAGGTACCAATACCACGACCGAGTGAGATGGTAGTAGGTATACAAATCTCAATAAGTGGACAGAAAGGAATAATATATCATTCGTTGTCCTTGTCATAGTTCCACTGTTTTTACTTGCCGCAACTATGAGGTTGCGGCAAATAAACCATTCCCCGCCCAAATGAAGTAGAATTTATGGTAACCCGTCAAGCCATTTTAAGAACAGTTCTTAATTTAGCTGCATAGGAGTCTTTCAGTCCCTTATGGCTATCGTCTCGCGTCAAATCCCAATCCCATTACACAGAATAAGTAATAGTACAAGTACAGAAATTGCACTTAATAGCAAAAACGGCGTTTAGGCATAAGAAACGTACCTACTCTGCTCATCTCTGTCTATCTTATAACTTGTATTCATTCACACACGGCACGTGTAGCGCTAGGGCTGTCACGCCAAGAATACATCAATGAGGACAAAAAAAAATCTAGCTCACCAGATCTCGCTTGAGTGAATTGAACCGATATTAATTAAGTACATTGTGCTCGCGCGGCGCCGGCCCTCGACTGACTGGCGGCCTCAAGCTACGCGAGCGATAGGTGTCTAACGCGACGCGCCCCACCTACTGCAAGCCACCTGCCCATTAGCCTGCGATTTTTTTACATTGTGTTGAGCTTTTTTTCACCAATAACAGAGAAATGGAGTATTCCATTTTAAAGTACATTATTTTATGAAATTACTCACGGAGGCATCGACCCAAGGCATCAGAATGCCCATTGTGAACACGCCCAGCTGTGGGCCCATGGTTATCGCTTCTAAAGTCATTGTTAGCTGCAATACGGTTCCCATCTTCTCTACGACAAACACTAAGGCTGTATGAGGAAATAGGACACATCATTAATATTATGAATTCATTTCACTGTCAACGAAATGGTATATATATATATATATGTAGAAGAAACAAAAGACACGTTAAACCTAATATTTTTTGATCCTCAATGTGATCATGGAAATATACAAGATCAATCAATCCATCAAGTTTTTTTCAATCTGTCTATGTATATTGTTTATACCTACAGGTACGAATAGATCATTCAATTGAGAAAAGCGCCCAACCTCACTAAGGTAGTCATAAGAGGGAGTTGGGTACTTTATGAAACGTTGTAGAATTGCCATACCAGAGGATTACGCCTTAAAACACTTATGGCAACATGTCGCCTCAATTTATTGTTGCGTCCTCTCTAAGGATGATAAATTCAGGAAGGTGTAGTGTCTGGTTAAGCTCAGGCATCTTATATAAATAAAAAGGACCTTCCGCCTCTCTATTCAATGTCCTTCTGTTTATTATCACGACGACCGGTTAGCCTAGTGGGTAGTGACGCTGCCTACGAAGCTGAAGGTCCTGGGTTTGAATCCCGGTAAGGGCAAATATTTGTGTGATGACCATGAATATTTCTTGAATGTTTTCTATGTATTTAAGTATTTATATCCATTATATATATCGTCGTCTAGTACCTATAACACGAGCCTTATTGAGCTTACTATAGGCCTAGTGCGATTTGTGTAAGAATGTCCCCTAATATTCATTTATTTATTTACTATCATGAAATTTTTGACTTCATTACCTACGCATAATATGCCCATAAGTATAACCACTCCCTTCAGCAGCCAGTTGGTTTGACTCTCCGTGAGTTGTTTCTTGAAGAACGGTTTATAGAAGTCTTCTAGCACTACCGCCGACATTGAGTTTAGGCTGGTGGATAAGGAGCTAGAAACAAAGAAGTAAATACAATCATTTTTAGGGTTCCGTACTCCGTACCTCAAAAGGAAAAAAACGGAACCCTTAAGACTCGTGCGTCTGTCTGTCCGTCTGTCACAGCCGATTTGCTCCGAAACTACTGGACCGATTGAGTTGAAATTTGGTAAAGATATGTAAATTTGTGACCCAAAGATGGACCCGAGAAGTAAATTAATGATATCTGAACACTGGGGCCACTTTTGTGGGGTAAGCTGGAAAATAAAATAAAAAAATGTTTCGCAAACTGTGTAGTGTGACATATCAAATGAAAGGGGTTGGGTAAGCATCTCAGATAATTTTTTTTTATAATTTTATCAAAAACAGATTTGAAGTAATTTAGGAAAAAAGACGAAAATTGACCATTCCCCCCCTTATCTCCGAAACTACTAGGCTTAAAATTTGCACTTGCTTCTGAAATTACGTAGGCGCCATAATAAAACTTTAGATCATATACGGAACCCTCACCACGCGAGTTGAACTCGCATTTGTCCGGTTTTTTTTGGTAAAGCAAAGACTTCTTCGACGTAAATTTTGTAGCAATTCTGTTGCAGCTTATGGTCTTCATAAAATTTGTAGAGAAAAAAACATCATCCATCCATTTTCATTTCTTTTGAGTAAAAGTATTTAAAATCGCTATTTTTTGTTTATTAAAACAATTATTTCAACGAAACAAGAAAATAACAGAAACTTCAACATGACCAATCAAAAATGTAATAGGTGAAATGTAGCAAATATAGAGGCTTGGCAAAGAGTACAACTTTGTACCCTTTGGCGTCGAGACCCTCGGTCCGTGGGGTCCCAGTGCGCATAAGTTATTTGCGGAAATCGCGAAACGTCGGGTTGATGTATTATTATCATCTTGTATATGCCTATAACTACTTTAGAAAATAAATAGGTAATTATAATACAAGACTCGATACACAACCGCACTCAAATCGGTCCATTGATTTGGGAGCTACGATGGCATTACAGAGATACACAATTAAACTCATGAAACCGCAAACGAGGGTTGCGTCGAGATTTAAAAAGATACCTCAATGCTGCGCTGAATATGCCAGCCACGAAGACCCCTGGTAAACCAGGGATATCCCCGAGGACATCCATAACTAGCAGTGGCAGTAACTGATCCTTCTGTTTAGCGAGCTGAAAATTGAAGTAGGTAGGTATAATATTACGATACTTCACCAGGAACATCTTAGGACTTGAATGTGCCAAGTAATGAGGCTAGTCAAAGTGAAAACTTTTATGTTATTACCTTAGTTGTCAATGGATCGCAGTCATGGAATCGGGCGTAGATTAGTAGTCCACAGTAAACACAGAAACAGTATAGAATAGATATGCCGATGCAAAACAGTATTACTGCACTGAAAACAAAAACCGACCAACACTCGTTAAAATAGGTAATTGAGTTTGAGTTTGAGTTTGTATGTATATCGAAAATAAATAAGAATCACTAATATGTAAAATTCACTATTCAGCCGTAATATCCGATTTAATTTTAAAAAACCCACGCGGTTTCGATCTGGATAGAGATATATAATGAAAAATCAGTAAATAATCGCGTTACATACTACGAGTGAAAAACCTAACGTCAAAGTAGAATTGAAAAATTCCTTTTTGGAAATCGATAAAGATATCAGTCTAGAATTAGTATAGCTTTTGATAAAAACGACATTGGTATTCTTAACCTTTCGATATCCAGTGGCTCCCCAGGAAGCCATTAGTAAGTATATATTGAAAGGTTTTTTTTTACCTCAAGGATTTTTTTAATATTTTATGGACTAACTTTATTAAGTACTTACCATTTAGCTCCCCGTAGAGTCGGCAACGCCAAATACCGTTGGACCATGGTCTGATTGACTGCGTTGGCTTGCAGCCAGTAAAACAGTCCACCAATCAGGAGGTTCCACATTGTGTGCCGCGCGACGGGGTTAGGGTCCCAACTGTGGGCAGGTAAGCGTTCTTAGTGTTTTTTTTTAATACCACGTAGGTTACAAACAAAGTGCACAATCTGCCCGATGTTAGCTCATATCAACATTGACGCATATATGGCAAAATCCCAGCCCATCGTTTGTGAGTGTTTAACTCATCATCCGTTATTGGTTCAGTATGATGACGAAATTAATTATTTGTCAATCTACCAGTTTATCGATTCCTTGACGTTTTCAATGTAACATTACAGTATGAGTAGAAAGGTATCAGTGAACTATTTCCCGTTCCACTTCACTAATAAAATCCGGTTCGAAGGACCACACGTCCGTACGCAGCGTTTGTTATTTATTTATGTGGAACAAGATAGGTTTGTTGTGACCTCTTTTCACTCATACTTCAACGGGTTTTAGAAGATGTGTTTTCATATATTTCATACCCGCATCACGTACGCTTGATAGCTAGGTGTCAAAAATACGAAAACTGCTTAGCACATCCCTGGTGGAGATTGCATCTTGGCGAGATTCACGTCTATTTGTTTTTATAAATGGTTTAATTCGTTATTTCATAGTTAATTTATACGCTTACTGACTCTGGCAAATGCCTTCGAGGCTGCTATTTCTCTTTCAGTTTCAGTTTCTTAATACATATAATTAATGATAACATCTCAGGTGGACATTATCATAAATTTCACGATTGGTTTTGGAACACGTAGGTACGTACTTACTTAGCTACCTACCCATATAGGTATGTGTAAGTACATTATTAGGTAAGTACTTTTCTGCGCACCGTGTCGCGCAGAAACTCGCCTTTGCTCCGCGCGCTCTCTCACACTAACAACTGAATGCGCACTTGGCATCAGTACCTGAGTGCGATCTGTTCGCATGGCGATGGGTGGCTGTGTGTTACTGATATCATCGTTTAAAATAGGTACCTAAGAATTGTAATGTTATTCTATGACGATTTATAAAACGTGTGGGTCGAACAAGACAGTAAGATTTGATGATGATTGACCTAATAGTAGATCATGCATTCATCCACACGTGGGTGGGGAAATAAATAAGATGATAACCGCCATTCCGCTGTTGCATATGTATCAGTTGCTTCTAAATGCAAATGCATCTCACAGTCTACCTTACAGTTATATGTGGGAAGTGACATGAAGCAAATATTGATATGGCAACACTGCTACATCATGCAGAAAAGTAGACGCTTTTCTTATTCTACGACGGTCGTAAACGAGCCAACGGCCTGCATGATTGGAAGGCCCTATGGACCCTTGCGACTTTAGAACAATCACAACTTGTTTACCCACAGGATAATAAAGCTAGCGCCTAGGGCGCAAGGACCAAGACGGCGCGGCGGGCGCGGCGCTGAGTTAAGACTTACTTACATAATAATATTAGCAAATTCATATTATTCATAGTTAACCTAGGGCCGTCAGAACTCTAAATCAGGCACTGATCACAAGCGTGTAGCCAATAAAGGATGGCTTTATTGATTTAAGGATCCGTTGTGTTGACAGCTAGTAGAGACAGGTCCCTCACTCTTTATACAGCGTGACCTCGGGAGCTCTGTCGACCTTACTAACATACAGTCTCAGAGCAAGGTACCGTAAAATGGGGTAAGTTAGGTTAAAACAGACATTCCAACCTCGATAAAAATGTATTTTTTCATGTGGCACGTTGATTTTTATACATTTTTTTCGGCCATTTGAATTTTAGTTTTTTAATGACTATCTGTAGTTTCATTCCATAATTTTAACCATAAACACAGACAAAGTGGAAAATCTCACCTCATCCCGTAGGGAAAATTTCGGATTGAGTATTTCGGATTAGCTTGCCTCGATCCGCGTTCCAGCCCAATGTCCGATCATATATTTCGCTCCTCTTCCTTATAATCGCTCCCCGCAACCCTGGTTCCACTCGAGGCCACATAGCTTGCACCTTTCACATCTAAAGACTCCACTTTTTTTAATGTTATAATTTGGCTACTCCGTGTTGCCGCAAGATAAGAAAATATGTCTAAAAGTATAATAAAATTACTTTTAGAGCAAACTGAACCAGAAAATTAAAGTAGCAACTAAAAATATTCGCGTCTCATCTGCCCCCCTTAATCCCTTCTCACCCCGTTCTACGGTATCTGGAGCACCTAGTGGTATCATTATGACAGCGGCCTTCTGTACGGTTGGGCTGCTCCTAAAACGTGTCTGATCTCTGATGACCCTGGTAAAGGTAGATAACTCTTCTTTCTTCATGTGGATACTTACTCGGGCAACTCTATCCTCCCTGAATCCATGTTCCGCTGCCACACGACCCCGAAGCCACCGATATCAAGAGTCCCTTTCACGGCTACTAACGCCATGGCGCCAACCATGGCTGTGATCTGGATCACATCAGTCCACACCACTGCTTGAAGACCACCCTGGTAAAAAAAGGGCGCAGTAGGTTAGTAGGTACCTAGAGTAGAAAAGTTGAAAAACTGACCCTAAATATACAACTAAATATACAGGGTGGGCCCTGTGACAGGAGCAAAAAATTAAACGGTAAATTATTAAGCTTGTGACCAATTATTTCCAAGAGGTTTAATGGAAAAAAAAATGTTTTTTCTTCAAAATAAGTTTACGTGTATTTTTAGGGTTCTGTATTTTACTCTTCTGGAGTGATATAAGTAGCTTTCTATTTGAAAAACACTAAAAAAAATACCAAACTTCACAAAAATATCTTTTGAAAACAAAAATGCAAAAACTCCTATGACTCTGCATTGACTGCTGTGCTATGATTTCTAGATTAAAATTTCCTCGAAATAAAAAAAATAAAAAATTGGACACAAGGGATTACTGCAGATGCTCTAAAGAAGCGTCCTTTTAAATATTTGCTCCTGTAACCCACCCCGTATAACCGTGTTTTTCAAATATAGCTTATTATTATATGTAGCTTACTGGGGCGGGTTGCACCAACTCACGATTACAGACCGATTAACGATTAATATGGCGTTGGCAGCTGTCATTCCAAGTTTTAACTTGTCAAATTTTCCATACATGCCGATTAACACCACTTACCTACGATTACGGACGATTTGGTGCAACCAACCCTTACTGGGTTTTTTGTTCACTTATTTGATAAAATACTTACAGCACTGGTATAAAAGATGCAAACCAAACACACGACAGGAGTTATAATATGTATATCCACCCCGGTAACTGAAATTAAAAACAATATTCGTCAGGTGACAAGCAAAACTCAGTAAATGACGAAAAATAATTTAAGAAATAGCAACTATGTTGAAGTAGTAATAAGGTTGAGTTTTCCTTTATCTCTTACGTGTAATTAGTGACTTTTGCTTGTCACCCGACGATAAAATGAAATCTGAACTCACACACATGGGTGGGTTAGTGATTTGGAGTAAAAAAAACCAAAGTAATGTGTTACCTTGATTAAAGGCTAGTGCTGGGACGTAAATCACAATCGGCAACCAGGCAACCTGTAAAACAATCAAGATTAATTCAATTGTAAGCATATACCTGGTAATGGTCGCGGGAGTCCTCTAGATGCGGGTGGCGCAGGACCGGTCACTTTGGCACTCTTTGCCTATGTCCAGCAGTCGACGTATTTCGTCTGATATGATGATGGTGATGATGAAGCCTAAACTTACTCCAATCTTTCTCTGATACTATGGGTAAGTATTTAATCTATGGGTATTTATTTATTAAAATTTATTTATTAAAAACATGTTAACATGACATTACAGTAAAAAAAACCAATGCGTCATGGAACGAAACTAAACAAACACTATTTTGGCGACAAAACGGCGTGGCCCCGTTGCATCGTCATCTCTGGTGTAGGATTCGGCAGATTGCCCCGGAACTGTCGAAACACGACACCCTTCGGCCAGAAGTCAGCACATGCGATGGTCTCCTGCAGCGGCCGCGGCACGCGCACCACAAACGAGCTGAAGTGCACATAGTGGCGCGAACGCAGCTGGAACACCCTCAGCGCGAAACCGGTCTTCTGGCGAACGTACTCCACCACATCATCAGCCGTGGCGGTGTGATGCAGGCGCGATACATATAGCGCCTTGCTCGGTGTGGCAACCCGTAGACCGGAACCAACCAGTTCTGCAGTACCACACTGACTCTTGCGCGGCTTGCGCTTCAACGGTATAGCTGCATAGAGGCGTAAGGCGGGTTGCATCTCCGAGATTTATCGGACCAGTTAACGACAGACTCACAGACAGGTTCCTATCAAAAACTTAAAGCTATGGACCTACCGAGTACCTGAAAATAAATTGTCCAGCGTGCCCACATTATCACCTGAAACTACCCCACTATACTGTTTGACACAAACTTCTTTAATGCTAAAAGTATTAAACAATAATCCACTTACCAATGAAAACGCGAATAAAAACGATCCAAATAATCGTACCCTGTTGTCGAACCTCATTGATAAGTACTGGAAAAAACAAAAGTCCAATTACTGTAATGTTACCAATTTACCAATGCAATTGCCTAGTACCAGTAGTACCACAATAAATGTAATAGCTAAAGGGCATATTCATTAATTTATGTCCCTTAAATGGACAGTTACGGATAGTAAGAAAAAAAAACCGTTATTCAATGTCAATCGCATACGTTTAGTAACAAATCCGACAGGTTAGACGTGACTTAAAGCAGTATCTCAACTAAGTAGAGTGTCTTATCACTTTCACTGGCAGGATCCCGCCTAGCGGGCGTCTACGCCGCGGCGTAGTCGCTTCACGTTACAATACGAGAAAAACCACGGGGTCGGCTACGAACGTAGCTCTTCTTGGCAGTGAATGTTTAAGGACCTTTTTAGATCTGCGCTCCATTTGTACGCTGTTTTTCCGCCAACTACCCCGACTCGCACTTAAGTTTACTGTAGCGACATGTGTCAGTGCGTCACATCGAACGTTTGTAAGGATTTGTTCTACAGCTTTAAGTTCTATACATCTACTGTGTACATGTATCTACTGTGCTACTATCCTAGCTCCTAAGTAAATATACTAGTGTCAATAGTTTTCAAATGCAAGCAGAAATCAAGTATAGTTGAGTTTATTTAATGTGACCGACTTTTTATGAAAACTGTCTTTGGAATTTGAATATTTTACCTGGCACTGTAGGGTTGCTTTTGACGTGATAACGTCTTATAAATCGATGAACGCCAGAAGTAACTAGTGTGACTCATTGTCTCGTTCCGTCGACTGACATATCAACGCACAGCCCAAACCGCCGGTTCTAGAGATTCCAAATTTGGCACGTAGGTTCCTTATAAGGTACACTAAGAAATGGGGGTCCAAGGTTTGTATGGGGAATCAAGATTAGATCGACTATTTTATTCGAAACTTCACAGGAGTATTCCTAACGATAAATGAGTAAGTGTTATGCAATTTTTTTTTCTTTACAGACAACCATTTTTTTTAATACTTTGATGTAATTCGGCCAACTCAAGTAATCTCAAGTACGTGTGCTACGCCGTAGCAGTTTTCTTCCGCTACGAAACAGAAATCATTCGTAGAGGCTTGACTCATATGTGCGTCACGGGCCTTTGATGGGTAAACTATATGCTTCAAAACAAATGTTCTAGGCGCTTTCCGCTCTAAGGTATCTTTCCCTGAGAATTACACATTCGTTCCGTCTTCATTTGAAGCCAAGCAACACCACAAGTGTTACGCCGCGCCGCTGCTGTAGCGCGTAGTAGCTATTTTTCTTTCTAGAGAAAATCGTACCTAATAGACAAGCAACGTAAGCGTCATGCACATTAAATGAGTTAACTTTTGCTTGATAAAATACTGCAAGGTAACCTGATGAAGGTCGCGAGAATCCGCTGGATGCGTATGGCGCAGGACCGGTTATTGTGAACCCCTTGGGCTGTATACGGCAGCGGACGTCTTTCGGCTGATATGATGATGATGATAAATTACTATATTTTCTATAGCTCATACAAGGTGTAACAAAATGGGGTGTGAATCCATTAAGGCCAGATTCGGTAACGTATTGCATTTTTTTTTTTATAAACCTTCCCACTCTTCATCCTCGCGGGGGAATGTTGTCATACACAAGCAATGTTAACAAAAACCGGCCAAGTGCGTGTCGGACCACGCAAAACGAAGGGTTCCGTGCCTATTAAAAAGGTCGTATCGTCACAGAAATTTTACGGCACGTACGTCCTTTTCTTTGAGGAAGGCAGTTTTTCAGCAATATCTCGAAAACCTCTGAACCGATCTTGTTCAAAACAATTTTCGGTGAATGAAATTAATAAGCCCTATGTCCATGAATTTTTCCATATTTTTAAAATACACCGTTCAAAAATTAGAGGGGGGGACAGAATTTTAGTGACTTTCGGAGCGATTATCTCCGACCCTATTCACTTAATCAAAAAAAATGCTAAGAAATTTCATATTTATTTTGAAAGGCCTATCGATTGATGTGCCACACAGGGGGTCACAATAAAAAAAAAATTTTGACTTTTAGTTTTATGTATGGAGTGCACCCCTAAAAAAATTTTTTTTTGTCATTTTAATTACAAAACTATGTAGCGGCTAACAAAATACACCTATCCTCAAAATTTTATTCAAATACACTTTATAGTTTTCGAGTAAAATGCCTGTGACATACGGACAGACGGACAGACGGACAGACGGACAGACGGACATGACGAAACTATAAGGGTTCCGTTTTTGCCATTTTGGCTACGGAACCCTAAAAACGAAGACTGTAATAGGTATTTAGAAAAATGCATACGTAAACTCGGGTTACTTTGACCCAATGGAGGGTTACTTTGACCCGCATAAAAACCACACATAGCAATGCCACATAAAAAAGTACAACGTGAGCAGTGAGATGAAATGAAAACTAAGCTTATTTGACCCTGTTCAAATTCATAGAAAAGCGGTGGACAGAGTAATTCACGAAAGCCAAAGTTACCCCCCAGGGCTAAAGTAACCCGCGTTTACCGGTATTTGGAATTACAATACGCTACTGAATATGGCCTTAATGGATTCACACCGCATTTTTGTTACACCCTGTATATATGTACGGTGCGTATGTTTTAGGTCAGAATTTCAACATACCTCATAGTTAGAAGTAATCTTGAGTTCGTGGAACACTGGTAGGTACACTTGCGTCATCACGAAGGACATGAGGAAGATGCCGCCCATGGTGAAAGCGTATTCTGTCCCAAACATATACACCTCGGTCGGGGAGCCTAGGAGTGTTATTCCGGATACGAAACTGAAAAATAAACATGGTTAATATACTTTCAAATTCAAGTCTTTATTTCAGATATTTAATCCATGTTTTGTTAATGAGACTTAAGACTAATGTTAGTAAAGAGTAATAACTTATTTGCTATATATTAAAAGCTCTTTGACAGCCTAATCTAGTGAGCCAAAATAGACTTTTCACACCTCTCATTCAGAAAAGTAAGTTTTGGTCCCCGACGAGAGGGAGCAAAATGCCACTTTTCTGTTCAAGCTACTTTTTTAATTTTTTCATTGGCATGTAGCATTTACGCAATGTGCCAATTGAACACAGATCTTAAGAAAATAAGCGATTGTAATTTCATCGTAATCGATTAAAAACGAACATATTTCAAGTTTTAACTTTAGCAACGTTATAGGTACATTTACATATTAAAACTTGAGAATTTTTCGTAATATTTGAAAAAATTGTCACAATAAACTATACGTTTTACTGAAATCAAAACTATGATGTTATTGTATATAAATTATATAATAATGAATATTGATATCCGATACCATTGTAACATTCGATTCGATTCGATTATTTTTACACATTGGTAAAAGTAGCGCAGGAATGTTTTATCTGTGGTGACTAAAGCACATTCTTCAATAAAACTTAAATAAAAGTTATTTAATTATTTTTAGAGCATTTTATTTCAATTTTCCTCATAATCGGTGTGAAAAGTTACATGTGTCACTCAGGAGCAAAATTATTTTCGTCTTGGGCGTTAACACTTGAATCCCTCACTACGCTCAGGATCCTACGTTAGAATCCCTCGCTACGCTCAGGATTCTATTGTAGGATCCCTCGCTACATTCAGGATTCAATACACCGCCCTCGCCGTAAATATACTATTTTGCTCCCTTGTGACACAAATAACTATGTTTCCTAATTTTTTGACGATGCCATTACTCGAACTAGTTTTTGGAGAGTACAGTCATGCCTCTACTAGCAATTTGCTCTACGAAGCGGAAAAATGCTGATACGCGCTATGGCGTAGCACACGTAGCCTTCCTTGTGCCCAGAATCGCTACGCGCTACGCTCGTAGCCGATCCTGTGGTTTTCCTCGTATGTAGCGGAAAGCGACGCATTTATGTGTCGTCACGGGCCGTGAATGCGTTAATAAATAATAAAAATAAACTTTATTTCAGAACACTGTTTTTACTCTAAAGGAATATATGGAAGCAAGACTGTAACAAATAAATATTATGTAGGTAGGTACTTAGACTTAAAATGAATATAATTAATTGTTTTCTTAAACATTTGCATGCTGCTATGGCTGAATACTGGAACTATGTTTAAAATATTGTAACACCTTTGTACTTACGTATTCTTGCAAATAAACATTTCTATTTCTATTTCAGACCGGTTGATCCATAGAATGTGAGTAACAAATGACTTAAGACTAGGTATATTAGGTTAGTAACAATAAACAAACAAAACAAACAATCAAACATTTTTAAATAACAAATTGGGCAACGCCCTTAATCTGTCCAACCCAGAAGGATAGGATCGGACAGTCACCTCTACACGCAATTGCCTGAAGAATGCCGTTGGCGCTAGCTCTCACCCTGCCTAATAGTGAGGCTATCTTTTTTCGCATGATCGCCGGGAACCCGTCTACACGGGCTTCGGCAAACATGCCCGAGGCACTACACGTCCTCGGCAGACCCAACAGCATTCTAAACGCATTATTGTATTGGACGCGCAGGGCGCTATAGGCTCGCTTTGAATACCTAACCCACAGGCTGCTCGAGTAAAAGCTTGTGTTAGGCCCCGACACCGCACCTTTTCCCCAGCCCTCATGATTAAGTACATACATAATGATTATTCATTAATCATAACACCTCTAACTCGCTGGATGCACGTCGAATGCGTGTGTAGAGTCGGGCGAGTAAACGCCTTCTCTGCTAAAGAGTGAATCATATATAAGTACCTATAGATGCATGAATATTTGTTTCTGAGTCTTGAATGCTGCCTATGTATATAAGTATTTATATTTATTCAATATATCGTCACCAATAACACAATCCTTAAAATTGAGTTAACTATAATACTAGATCGATTGGTTTTTTTTCTTTATTTATTGATTAAGGCAAGAAGAAAATACATGATATAGGACAATGCCCATCTAGGCAAAACCTTGGAGAGGTTTGTGTGCCGATGGAGATGGATGGTAAGATTGTCATCCACTTTTTTTTATAAAAATTAAATTACTCATCATTATCCTACTCGCGTTTTCCCGGTTGTACCCTAAACGAGCTCAGGAGCCGTAGCATGGTTGGCCTTATCACGCGACAAATGACAAGATAAGTGCGTCGTCTCGTTCTATCGAACGGTGTCAGCCAGTGACGCACGCTCTATCCTATCACTTATCGCGAGACAAGGCTAACCATGCTACGGGGCCAGGGTCCACTTTGAAGAAATAAAGCGCAAGCGTTCCTTCAGCCCACGACTAAGGCACAAAGACGGCAGATGGAGAGGTTTTTAGTGGGTAGACTCGGGCCTCATTAGCCCAAAAAAAAGGGTCCGCTTTCGCATCGAATCCAAGGATTTGGCGTAGACACTAGTTTCACGAAAGTCACTGCCATCTGACATTCCAACCCAGAAGGAAAAACTAGACCGAAAAGCTATTGTTAAGTATCAAATTGTCTTATAAGTTTTTTTTAATGAACACAGTCGTTTAAGCCGGGGTTTGAACCCATAAACTCCATACAGAATGTCGCGTGCCTTACCGCTCGTCTAGAATGGCTCTATCTTTATAACGGGTGTCTCAATGGGTGGATTGCAAAAAAATTGTACATAATTAAGCAATGCTGCCAGCCTTCTGGGCACACTACCCTCTGACAGCGATTTGGGCCAATTTTTTTATCTTTAAGTTTTAATTTATAGTCTTTTTTTGTCTTTGTAGGTTAAGTTTTTATTATCCTTGTTCTTTTATCAATAAATACCTTTCGATAAAAAAAAATTAAGGGCCTTAATATAAACTTTTTTCCAATGTGTAACGAAAGTTACCTATGTAAAATGTATAGGTAATTGCCGTTACACAATCGAAAAAAGATAAAGCGTAGATTAGTCCACCCCAATAAGAGTGCAGTATACGAGCACCCTTGAGACACCCGTTATAAGTAGATTCAAATTACTAAGCAGTTTAAAAGTACTCACCTGGCCACCAAAGACATAGCAACCGGAACCACTTTCATATTCCTCCCGCCCAGCAGATAATCGATTTGCGTCGTCTGTTTCTTCATGAAGCCCCAATAAATCCCAACTACGGCACTTATCGCCAACATCAACACAAACACTACATAATCCACCCACGAAAACCTTTGCATTTGATGCACCATCTCATTTACATCACCATGAAGCTCCCCCATGATTGCCCTGCTTAAAGTTTACAGGGAAAATAAACTATCCTTTGTAGATCCTCTTTCCGCTGGCGGCAATAACCCCCCTTATTTCCTGCAGCACTTTGGATTGTAAGAATTGCCTCCCGATATCATGTCCTGTTCGCCAAGGCGCCCTGAGCTCGAATGGCACTGGCCAGCAATCTGGCAATCAAACAATTACGATAACTCGCAATTTAAAAGAGGATGTTGCGAGATCCCCCCACCGGCGAATCGGGAACTGAGTAATACTTGGAAACATGTGGGTTACGACCACCGAATTGGTCTGCAGCCTTGCTTTAATGTGGAGACCTTGGCTTGATCAGGGGCGTGGAGGAGACTCGATATTAGGTACATCGTTGGGACAGCTGGATAAGAGGTAAGTATACCATAAAGCAGTTGATCTAGGTATTCGGGTTGTTTATCGAAGGAGGGAGCGAAGCGAACGAAGTTCTATGCTTCAGCTTGGGCCGAAATTCGTTCGTAGGTATGTCCGGTTTTCGGTGTCTGTCACGCTGTCCGCCTGTCACGCTGTCCAGCTGTTATTCTTTACAGGTCGCATTTCTCAACCGATTCTCCTGAAATTTTGTGAGCAGGTTCGTTAGAATCTTTTTGCCGAATCGCTTTTATGAAATAAAATAAAAACATTTTTTTTACAAAGGACAGGTTCGCGAGTCCTACAATACCGTGTAGTAGTAATAAATCCCGGGATTGGAAGCCCTACACAGAGACACTAGTTAATAACTACTGTATGACGAATACAATTGCTATATATTTCACATTCAAAGTGTCCTTTAGAAGTGAGCAAAAATAAGAACTTGTCTAAGTTTCATGTCAAAGACTTTACAAAAGAAAATTGCATAACATAACTATGAACTGGTCTGTAGGTAGGTAGGTACACACACAAATTAGGGTTGAGACTGGTTGAACTGTATTTTGTAAAAACGGCAAATTTAGGTATTTATCGAACGAGGAAGCGAAGCGAACGAAGTTCTATGCTTCAGCTTGGGTCGAAAATCGTTGTATGTCCAGATGTCCCGCTTTCCAGCTGTTTTATATAGAATTTATTTGTTCTTGTTCTTTGAGTCACTTTTTTTAAATTAAAAAAAATAATTTAGTCAAGCTCGCGGGTTCTACAGCAAGCTCACAGAGCCGATTAAGATGTACCTAGATCATTCAAATATTATGTTATGTATTAGGTATAAAAGTGGATAAAAACCAATTTGGCTATGGCCGTACGTATTCCGGAATACGTAGGAGGATACGCGGAGTCCCAAAAACTCGTCAACCTGTCATCTAGATATATTTCCTGACAATTACGAACAAGAGTGAATAATCTACCTACTATTGAGCCAGTGAGCTTCATCTTCGGCTAAAAGTTTAATGTATGTACCTAATTGACTGGACTACGGAACGCGCTAAATAGGTATTGAAATGAGATTGAAATCATATTGGTTAAAGTTAGGATACCTACACGCCCTCACGAATTTGAGTACAAGCACGTAAAACTGCAGCTTTGTTTGAACCTGCCATCTACCAGTTACCAGAGAAATTTATCCGTTTGTAGTTTTACTATTGCCACACCTAGATGGCGCTGCGCAACCTAAACATTACCTGATACGTATGTACCAAATTAGCTTATAAGAATAATTATCCATTTGATTTTTTATTCCAGTCTGTTTTTGAAAAGGTATACGTATATGTTGTTACCAAATTTAGTAACATCGGTAATGCTGAATGCGTGAAAATGATTTCCCAACTGTCACTGTCATTATATTTATCTGTCACTTCTGTCTGTCACTGTCAGTCTGTCACATTCACATGCTATAATGTTTTAATGTTTATGTTGTTTGTGTTCTAAGTCTTTTCATTTATTGTGCAAAAAACAGTTGAGTAGAATAGAACAGTTAATTACCTTGTTTACACCGGCTGAAAATGGCAAATCTCCTACTAAGTCCATCGGAGAAAGTATTTATTCTTCACGGCGTACAAGTGAGTATTCATTCCTAACCTTACTAAAAGGATAGTAAACGGATCGCCCGTTCGTACATAAAAAGGCAATTTCGAGGTCGATTGATTCCTACACCAAAATTCAACCTATTTAAACCATTCGATGCTTGAGTTATTGCTAACAAAAGAATATTCTACACAGCATGACTACTGCAGATGCCTCACCTTTCTTCGGGCACTCCTATTCTGTATCTTGTCATGTCGAGGCGAGCCTGGGTGCTAGGCAAAATATTAATCTCTTAAAATTATGTCTCTTGAGACTTGTAATGTAATTTTATATTGCAGGATGATTATCGTTCAGATGGGCGATCAAACATAGACTACAGACCTATGGAGCTAGAAACAGATGTAGTCAGCCATGCTAGTGGGTCAGCTCGGCTTCGCTTAGCCAACACAGATATACTTGTCGGTGTAAAAACAGAGATAGATGTACCAAAACCAGACAAACCGAACTTGGGAAAGATAGAATTCTTTGTTGATTGGTGAGTATTATGAGAATCTATCAATTAACCCACATTTGCTGCTGAGGATTACTTACCTACACGTATATATACCAGCCTAGCTAGCATGATCAAGTATTTATGTAAGTTTGAGAAAAATGTGGTGCGAAATACTTGTCTGTGAACACAATTCTGTTGTTACGTCTAATGCCAGCTATCTTAAGCCCTATGAAACACACAACAAAGCCTCATTCATCTTGAAAGATGACTTAAATACCTTCTACACAACAGACAATACCTCTTGTGACTATAGTTGTTGTACATGAATTGAGGGTTCCATCATTGGCTACTTCTTGAATATTAACTACTGAGCAGCCGAATTGACAAACTATAAGACCGAAGGATTGCGATAAGACCCTCGAAGGTGTTTCAGTCTCATTGAGTCCAGTTTTGAACCTGTGGCTGACACCTTGCACCTTGTATAATTTGAAGCATTATTATAATAATAATATAATAATAATAAAGCCTTTTTATTTCCCGTCTTCTATTTGTTACATTTGTGTGTTTGTTTTGTATTTCAATTTTCTTGGACAGGAACCCCTATCCGGGTATAGGCCTCCTCCAGTCTAGTCCAGTCCTCTCTGTCCCTGGCCAGCCTCATCCAATCTTTTCCTGCTGTAGCTATGATGTCATCGCTCCACCTTTTCAGAGGTCGCCCTTTTCGTCTTTTTCCGCTAGGTCCTTTCCATCTCGTCGCTTCTATTGTCCATCGCTTATCGTTGTATCGTGCCAGGTGGCCAGCCCATCGCCATTTTAGCTTTTGACTGTGGTTTAAGACATCTAGTAATTTTGTGCGTTTGCGTATGAGTTCACTCCTTATTTTGTGTTTTCTTCTTATTTTTAGGAGGCTTCTTTCCATAGCTTTCTGGCAATTTACAATTTTTGTTTTTATTTTGGTACTGTATGTCCACGACTGGCAAGCATATGTGAGGGTCGGTAAAATGCATGTATCCATCACTGTTTTCTTTAGATGGAGCGGATAGTTCCCTTTCACTATTTCTTTGAGTGACCAGTATTTTTTCCAGCTCATATTTATTCGGCGTTCTACCTCTTCCTCTTCATTTTTGTCTTCGAATGATATTTCCTTTCCTAAATATGTGTATTTATTTACGTATTCAAGTATCCTTCCTGCCAGTTTAATTTCATGTGCGCAGCCGTTTGTCATAAGTTTTGTTTTGTCTTTGTTCATCAGAAGACCCACTTTTTCACTCTGCTTGCTTAATAGGTTTATATTTTTTTTTTTCCTAGCTTTCTGCTGCTTTCAGCGAAGAGGACTATATCATCTGCGAACCTGAGATGACTTAGGTGTTCTGTACCTATTCGGATTCCTTCGTTTTCCCATTTTAAGTCTTCAAAGATGTTTTGCAGCACTGCTATGAAAATCTTGGGGGAGAGGGGATCTCCTTGTCTCACTCCTCGTTGTATAGGTATTTCCGGTCCCCGACTCTCTAGCTTGACACAGCTGCTGCTGTTCTCGTATATGTTTTTCAGCGTATTTGTGTATTTTGGATGTACTTGACATTTGTTTAATGCTTCCCAGATTGCATCGTGTGATATTGTATCAAATGCTTTTGCGTAATCGATGAAAGCCACATATAGCGGTCTGTTAAACTCCTTATATTTTTGTATTACTTGCTGCATTACATGAATGTGGTCAATTGTTGAGAAACCTGACCTGAATCCCGCTTGTTCTTTTGGTTGAAGGTTTTCGATTTTGCCGCTAATTCTGCTTAGTAGTATAGACGTAAAAAGTTTGTAAGTGCTAGGAAGAAGGCTAATTGGGCGGTAGTTGCCTATGTCTTGTGGGTCCCCTTTTTTATATAGCAGAATTATATCCGATTTCTTCCATTGGTCTGGTGCGTGTCCCGTGTCTATAAGCATTATTAATTTGGGTTTTATTTATTCAACCAAGGGCTGCTAAAAATATGCCCATGTTAGAAGAAACAGCCTTCTAAAATGTATTTTAATTTCAATTCTAGTTCAGCGAATGCAACCCCCGAATTTGAAGGTCGCGGCGGTGAACAGCTGGCTAACAGCATAGCTCACCTCATGCAGCGGGCCTACCATTCAGCTCAAGCATTTGATCTCAAACAACTGTCTATCTTAGAAGGAAAACAATGTTGGAAGCTTTATATAGATATTTTGGTAAGAGATTGGATTGAGTATATTAACATATTCCTTGTCACCAATCAAAATACAAATACTACTAATGATGATGTCCTCCCAGATTTATCCGTTGACGGCGACATCCTGACAAATCGATTGTTTAAGTTATTACTTGCGTGACTCGCAAATCCAAACTTGGTTTTGAAGCTCTGGTGGCATGAAAAACAAAAGTCTCCACTTGAGTTGTAAGTTGTAAGTAGTATTTGATTATGGCATTAATTAGGATACCAAGATCAAGGGATGAGATATATGCAGAGATGGGCAAAATGTAATCGACTAACGATTAACAACTAAAATTACAAGAATTAGTTGCGATTGACGATTGAAAACGACGATTGATCAATTGTAGTTGTACAGAGTGCAACTAATTTAGTTGCAACTAAATTAGTTGTCGATTGATTTCGGACAACTAAATTTTGTAATCGACTAATTAGTTAGACTAAATTCTTTGCGACTAATGTTAGAAGCAAATTGAATAGAAAACCTCGGTATGGCTATGTTGACAGACTGATTAGGACATTTTAACGTATGTTTAATAATAAAATAGTCATGTATTATTTACGATATTTTGACCATTTCTAAGGAGTGAGATCTCTGTTCTAACTATTATTTTGCTACTAATCTCTCTGAAATTGGATTAAATTTATCTTATGTAAGGGTAATTAAAAACTGGGTACTTTGTGCATTAGTGAAATAACACTAAAAAAACACAATTATATAAATCAAACTTTGTATATTAAATATAAAAGCAACCATGATATGTAATTAGTTAAACCATATAAGGTTAGTCTTGCAATATTAAAAATAATAAGTAAGAGCAAAAATTATCAATAAATCAACGTTGTTTATACAATAACATGTTCATATGTGATAAGATAAAAAAATAAAAAACAGTTATAATAAATCAAATTTTGTATATGAAACATTATGTTCGAATTGAATTGCAATTTGGCACAAATACTTTCAAAAATTTTCATGTCCACAATGTTAAATTTCAAAATCGATGCCATTTTCGTAATTAACGTCCCAAAAAACCATAAAAACGACAACCATATTGATATTTAGACATTTCAACCCCATCGCATCCCAATAGGGGAGATGGTATTTCACGTCCGCCATGTTGGATTTTAAAATTGTGGTTTTTTTTGTAATCAGCGACCCTATAAACCATAGAAACGACACCCATGTCGATTTTCAGACTTTGTGACCACATTCCCCCCTTTTAGGGGTTGAATTTTCAAAAAAACCTGAAACACGTGTTTTCTAATTTATCGTTAAGATTACTACTGTGAAGTTTCGAATAAAATAGTCTTGTTTCTCCATACAAACTTTGGACTCCCATTTCACCCCCTTAGGGGTAGAATTTTGAAAAATCTTTTCTTAGTGCGGGGTGCACTGTGCACAACTTATAAGGAACCTACATGCCAAATTTGGAATCTCTAGAACCAGCGGTTTGGGCTGTGCGTTGATAGATCAGTCAGTCAGTCAGTTGAGTCAGTCAGTCAGTCAGTTTCTTCTTTTATATATTTAGATAATAATATTATGGCCCATAATATTGCATTGTCATTCAAGCATTTTAAATTAAATGTGTATACATAATTTTAGCTCAATCGGTTGAAGATATCTGCTTCAAAATAAGTCGCAAAATTCTACCCAAACTAACAAAGTTACAAGTGTTACATACAACATACGAGTACCTCCAATGTTACATACATACCTACTTGTAGTTACATATTGTAAGATAAAAAATGCAAAAACGAGCGACTACGTAGTTTTAATATAGATTTAATCGTGAAATTTAGTCGATTGAAACTAAAACTAATTTAGTTGTTAGTCGAACATTCTCACAACTAATTCAATCGCAACTAAATTAGTCGCAACTAAAAAATGACGATTGATATTTTTAGTCGATTGATTAGTTAACTAAAATATTAATCGATTAATGCCCATCTCTGGATATATGCAAGTTTGCATTCCATTCGATGGCCATGAACAGGGAACTTCAAGGCATTGTTATTGACCGTCATTTCCAAGTAAAACCTTTCATCAACATCTGCCTATATATTATGTCCCACGGCTGGGCTCAGGCCTTCTCCCATGGATTAGAGCTAGAGTTAAGTAATATAAATATCAACAGCAACACTTAATAATTTCAGATTCTAGAAAGTGGTGGTAACTTATGTGACGCGGTCTCCTTAGCAGTCAAGGCAGCCTTGTTCAACACAAGGATCCCCTTCGTGAAGGCTGCCTTGATGGACGGCGGGAACGTAGACTTGCAGCTCTCGGACGATCCTTATGACAGCAAACTGTTGGATGTTGGGAGTGCGCCATTGTTGGTTAGTTATTTAAAATATCTTAAAGACACCTATTTTGGACTATTTTGGAGACTTGGAAAACCTATGATAAAAAAAAAACAGGACATCATCATTTTCAACCATCTTGGTGGCAAATGAGAGAGGCAGGCAAATGCTATTTTTCACTGCATCTAAGAATTGTAGGGTCATCGGCCGTTTGCAGTTTGCACAAGTCAAATTATATAGCCACTTGAAATTTCATTTAAATGGATTTATTCCGTCTCTAGATTTCCTGCAAATGCAGTTGGCCAAATAAACAATATAATCTTTGTAACACAGGTGACTTTATGCAAAATCGGCGACAAATGCGTTGTAGACCCATCCGCCGAGGAGGAGAGCTGCAGTGTCATCTCCCTCGTGGTTGGTGTGTCGGGTAACCCTCGACACTACACCACAGAGACCCTGATCTCGCCCGAGGGTGGTCGGTGCACAACCATAGCCATGAACGGGCCTGGTAGCGTCGCGCCCAAGACATTGAAGGATGCCATCAACCAAGGAATGTGAGTTTCTCAATCCATTTTTCGAATCAGCATCCCCATAAATGAAGACTTACGAAAAAACTCATCATCATCAGCATCCCTGGAAACCTGACCCTCGAGACTAAAAATCATTTCTGCCAATTTGAATCAAAACAGTCATTTTTGCGATTTGCTACCCCGAAACCGTGAAATATACCAAAACAACTTACTAATAAAAATTCATGGGGATCATTCCGGAATTTATATTTATGCATAAGTAACTAAATTACAGTTATGAAAGTGGGCATAATTGGCAACGCAATAATTTTAACCGATGACGAGGTTTTGGTCTATTACCATTAACTAGTTCTTTCACGTCTTTACAATAAATTTCCAACTCGTTCCATTATTTAGTGGGAATAGACCGAGGTTTTCTGTGTTGAAATGCGAGGAACACCTCACTTATGAAAAATATTTTCTTATTCATCACATGGACTATGGACTTATCATTTCAAACACTGATTGAATTTTAATAATTTTATTTCCAGAATCGCTGCAAAATCTCTGGATGAAGCTTTAGGTGAAGCCCTCCTACGAGAAAGAAACGAAACTGTTGGCCTGAAAAAACATTCCTATGGATTTCTTAAATAAAACTTCACTATCAATATGGTCTTCATTTAAATTTAAACTCAACTTTTTCCCATATGCCTTTATTAAAATTAAGTATACATTCAGATACATGTTTGTAGTCTAGAATTAACATTAACTTATCAATAACATCACACTGTAGGTATCACATCCTTCCCTGTTCAGTTTTTAGGCCATGCCCGTCTACTTCTTTACCCTCAAATTCTACCGTAACAATTATTATAATTATACTCAAAAACGCACATACATAATTATAATTGCAAATGATGCGATACTAATATCACACCAATTGATTAAATATTTCCAGAATTATGAAGTCTCACAAATAAATGAACATAGGGAATGTCAAAAAAAGAGATGTGTAAATACAATAATAATAATTTTCATATCACAATACAGTAGAGTAATATAGAGTATCTTATCAATAAAAATAATCATATGTTATAGGTAATAAAACTAACTAAATACAACATAAGTAGTCATTTTCCGTAAAATCAAATTACAATATAAAAACTTAGGCCAATACAAGTAGCCTATATATATTAGAATATTGTAAGTTCTTTGCTTACACATCTAATCTATTGTAACTTCAGTGGACATTTATTTGAACAATTGCATGAATTATATACCTTAACACGTTCGCAACCAAGAACCGCGGGCAGCTATAAACCTACACGCAACGCCAAAGAGCCCGCCTGGCGGGCACACATCTTCGCCACCACAGGGTTGACACAACAGAAAGGTATACTTCTGATTATTATGTGGTCGAAATACTTTTCTACCACATAATAATCAGTTGATTTTTAAATACACAGGCGGTGTTTTTTTTTTTCACCTAATGCGATTAAAAAATAAAAACCCTCAAATTTTACCACTTTTTATACCTTTTTTAGGGTTCCGTAGCCAAAATGGCAAAAACGGAACCCTTATAGTTTCGTCATGTCCGTCTGTCCGTCTGTCCGTCTGTCCGTCTGTCCGTCTGTCCGTATGTCACAGGCATTTTACTCGAAAACTATAAGGTGTATTTGAATAAAATTTTGAGGATAGGTGTATTTTGTTAGCCGCTACAAAGTTTTGTAATTAAAATTACTAAAAAAAAATTTTTTAGGGGTGCACTCCATACATAAAACTAAAAGTCAAAAATTTTTTTTTCATTGTAACCCCCCGTGTGGCACATCAATCGATAGGCCTTTCAAAATAAATATAAGGTTTCTCAGAATTTTTTTTGATTAAGTGAATAGGGTCGGAGATAATCGCCCCGAAAGTCACTAAAATTCTGTCCCCCCCCCTCTAATTTTTGAACGGTGTATTTTAAAAATATGAAAAAATTCATGGACACAGCGCTTATTAAGTTCATTCACCGAAAATTGTTTTGAACAAGATCGGATGAAAGGTTTCCGAGATATTGCTGAAAAACTGCCTTCCTCAAAGAAAAGGACGTAAGTGCCGTAAGATTTCTATGAAGATACGACCTTTTTAATAGGCACGGAACCCTTCGTTTTGCGTGGTCCGACACGCACTTGGCCGGTTTTTTTACTAATATTATTATACGATATGGGCGGAATGCTCACATCTATTTAAATGCCAAATTTCAACTTTGTGATCAGCCGATCAATCGTTAGGAGGAATATATAAATATACATCTACAAGAATATACATGAAATGCTACCCTACTGGATGCATTGTGATAAAACGGGGGGCATAAATAGATCAGATAGTAGATTTAATTTTTATATACGAAAGTTACTTGGCACAGCCCTGAGTTGTTCCATTTTTAGTCCGGTTGCGAAAGTGTTAATCGTAACCAAGGCAAGAAGACAATTGCTAGGTGTTCTACTACAATTGTCTCGTCGTGGTCGGGTGACTTTGCCGATTTACTTCTGCTTGGGGTTAATGGGGGTGAGCAGGTCGAGCACAGCGGCGATGTTGCCGTCCTTGCTCTCGAGGAGCTGCGTGAGCCAGCCGCCGTCGTTGGTGAAGCCCATGGACAGCATCTGCTGGATGGCTGCTTCAATGTGAGGAGCTGGAAGGAGAAATAGTATATTGTATAACGAGGGGCGTAAGTGGAATATTGCTAACGGGAGTCTATCAGAAGCCCGACGCCGAAGGCGGAGGCCTTTTGATGACTCGAGTTTGCAATATACCCGTTTTATACACAATGTTTTTCATCACATTTGCGAGGTAATAAATAACTACAAAAGACAGGAAAAAGTTTCATACAGCCGCACCAATCAAAAATTGACAACTTCACTTCCAGATCAGTGCTAGTGGAGCACGCAGCTTCAATATTTCAACCAATCACAGAGCAGTATTCTTGCGGCGCTTGGTCAACTAGATTTTTTTTACAACTAACCACAGAGCAACTAGATTTGCATAAGCCAATCAGATATGGCTTATTACTCACTAGGTAATACAAACTCGCCATAACTCCCACGGGAATAATTTAGGCCATTGTCCTTCTGTCATGTACTAACACCATTTACGAGCAAGTGTAATGAAAAACAGATTTATCAAATTGGAGCTGAAAAATCAGTAACTTTCTGGTGCTAAGGAAAGTTATTCCTATCACCAAAAAAATAATCAGGCATTTCTAAAATTTTCATCCATTCCCCATTATCACACAAATTTTGCACTTACCGGGATTCGAACCCAGGACCTTCAGTTTCGTAGGCAGCGTCACTACCCACTAGCTAGGCTAACCGGTCGTCGAATAAAAAGTTTGTATCGTGGGGGTAACTAACTTGCGGACACGATCATCCGATTCCAAAAATTCTTTCGTCAGTATTATAGATTATACGGGATGGACATGGCTGTATTTTTTCCCGCGGCTTTGCTTGCGTTTTGTATTAGACGCGAGTGGAGCCGTGAGGGCAACAAGAATTGTTATAAATTTCCGTATCATTAGAATTCATGAAGCAGTGAAGAACTCTAGCATCGTGATCATGTTATTAAAAGATAATTCATAAATCTCAATAATAAAAGTAGAACAAAGCGAAACTAGTACAGCCAGATGTTTATCTTATCTGTTAAGGATTGTCCAATACCATGTTATTGCGATGTACCTATATATCTGTGAGTCAAACAATAAAGCACTTGTGAATCATGGACTGGATAAAACCTAATAAAATAAGAGTATTGCAAATATTGAAAACATTTGATGCTCCTTGCCCGTGACTTCGTTCGCGTAGTTTAGTTGCAGTTTCAGCGGAATAAAACTTGTTCTTCTGTGGGCCTCAAACTATATCTCCATCTTAAATTTTATTAAAGCCTGGTCATATTTTTGTGAGGTTTGACAGGGGCGCTATTTTGTGATTTGTATGGCAACTGTCGTCGTGAGCCGTAAGCTACGGTAGCCTAACGGTTCAAGTATGCGGCTGTCAAACGGCGGTCGTAAATGAAAATGAACTGGAATTTCATATTGCCGTTTTCGCTGCGGCAGATCATTTCTTAATGACTCTTAGCTGTTTTAATTTGAACTGGTCAGTTGCGAGGAACTTCACGTGCAATTTTTTTCAACAGTAACGAAAACAGATCCGAGCATATTGACATTGAAACAACTTTAATTGTAATGAAATGAGCATAAAATGCCGCTCAAAGCATGCTTGTAGAACGATGCCGTGCACTATGTATGTGACACGGTAATGTGTCGCTAACCCTATAATAAATCGTTAACGTATTGAGTATTGACCTTCATGGCTGAACAAAATAGCATCTATTATATAGAATGAATTGTTACCAGTGACTCAAAAACAATAGGTACGTTATGTATGACTCCAAAAAAACAATTGTTGTTCATTGAGTGTTTAGGTAGACATGTCAAAACATCAAACGAATAGGTATAATAATTGAGGAATAACAACTGCACACATGCATTGGTGCCCTTGTAATTACCATTTTAGTATGTCATTACAACTTGACCCTTCTTTCTTAGATCCTAAGGTCCGTGCCTGAATTATTTTTTGGAGCATCTACAAACTTAGCAATCGCTATCAGTTTCTTGCTCACATGATTGTCAAAGTTCCTGGTATTTGGAAGAGATTATGGTTATTTTGTATTGGTCCCCAATTTCTTCAAAAGAACTGAAATTGCCAACCAAATCGCCAGAAACCTTGGCTATAATGCAAGGGACTGACAGCGGTTGAAACACTTAGAATCACCAATTTTACAAATGTTCATCTATACTAATATTAAACAAGTTTCTGTCAAAAATGTCATTTTTGGTACAAGCTTTTATTCCCGACTGTACTTTTCTGTATACCGTCATCAACTACTCATTGAGACGATTCTAACGAGCCCAAACTCGATGAGGTTGTGTCGTTTCATTGCGAAGTTACTATGGCCACCTTCCAGCTCCATCATCAGATCAGCACCATGTCATCATAATATTGCATTGTCACGCGTTTTACACATGTATGCAACATTTCAGCTCAATCGGAAACCGGGAAGTGGATCAAATTTAACTTGCAAGATTTGATTACAGACAACGGTCAAAGTAAATAAAAGCTTGTAAAAAAGAGAAAATCTGTTAGATTGTAGCTTTGTAAGTGTGTATGTAAGGGGTTATCTCAGGAACCACTTACTCAATTTCAAAGATTCTTTCTCCGGTGTATCCCTTTACAACCGACTCGATACGATCGTGCAGGATTGTTACACTGAATTGTCAATTTTTTGACAATTGTCATTAAAGTTCATTTTTAACTTGGCAAATCACGATTTCTCGGTTGTAAAGGGGTATATGGACTATCCTAGTGGACATAGGCTATATTTTATCCCTCGGGTTTGCCTGCTTTATTTACAATACGCGAGCCAAGCCGCGCGGGCAGCTAGTGTTAAATATTAGGGGTGTGCCCTAAGATTTTTTTACGATGCCATTCTAACCAGTTTCTGGAGAGGAACAGTTTGTGTGGGAGCAACTGTTGGAGAAGCCGGGATATTCATATAAACACCTTCTCTGTTCCATGAATTTATTAATAGTGCACTGCGTGCGGCCGCGAACTCACATTAGGTAAAGCCACAATATATATGACATCTGTCTTAGTCTAAAAAGCAAAAACAGATTAAAGAGTTTAGATTGGTCCATATACGAACTCCATATATGTTCCAACACTGGCCCTTGAACCAATATAAACCCAACGTCAACACATAAAGTTAACACACAACACAATAAATAAATAAAGCACAAAGTAGTGACACATCTGCTGTCCTTACAACAAAACAACACAGTAGCAAAAAACAATTAGAAACAGTATAAATTAGTAAATATATCCGTAACATACAAAACAGTAAAAACTACAAACGATATATGATACGGATCTAAAATAATTTATACTAGTCCTACATATACTAGTACACTACTTAGAAACCTATAACATCTCACTTATTAGACATGACAAATAAATGAGATAAAAACTTATCGTGTTTTTCTTTTGTCAATGGTTTGGTCAACACGTCGGCCACCATTTGGTCAGTGGAGAGATACTTAAGGGTAACTGTACCTTCGTCTACAATTTCCCTAATGAAATGGTGTCTGACGTCAATGTGTTTGGTTCTGGCGTGGTACATGGAATTAGTGCATAACTTCAATGCCGACTGATTGTCATTGTGCAAAGTTATGCTGTACTGTACCCCGTAAATTTCAAACAAGAACTTGCGCAGAAACAGAGCCTCTTTGCAAGCATCCGAGAGAGCCATATACTCCGCCTCCGTGCTGGAAAGAGCGACCGTTTTCTGCTTCCTACTCTCCCAAGAGATGGTAGAATTTCCAAGTTTGAAAACGAAACCGGTATAAGATCGACGATCGACCTCGTTAGACGCATAATCAGCGTCAGCATATGCGACGATGTCTAGCCCTGACTTCTGAAAAGTTAAACAATAATTAATCGTACCTTTCAAGTAACGAAGGACACGTTTTGCCGCCTTCCAGTGAGTCTCATCATACGCTTCGTTGAACTGGCTCAGCGAACTGACAGCATGCGCGATGTCGGGTCGGGAACAAATCGCAATGTACATGAGACAGCCTATCAGGCCTCTGTAGTCGTAAGTACAATCCTTCGTTGTAGACTTCATGTGCTTCAGTCCTGTTTCCATAGGTGTTCGCGCAGGGTTGCAATCAGACATTTGAAATCGTTCTAGTACCTTGTTAATGTAACTTGACTGGTCTAGAGTAATCTTATTATCCTGTCTGCAAATCCTCATGCCCAGAATATGGTGTGCTGGCCCTAAATCCTTTATTTCGAAGGCCTTTCTCAACTCTTCTTTGATTTCTGCCGTTCCTTGGCAATCCGCTGAAGAAAACAGCATTATGTCATCGACATAGAGCGCAATTATAATCATAGATTTCCCGCTCGACTTGACATATACACAGGGTTCAGAAGATAAACGTTTAAATTTCATTTTATTCGTTAAAACGTGATTTATCTTTTCATACCATGACTTCGAAGCTTGCTTCAGCCCGTATATGGCTTTGTTCAACTTATAAACTTTATCCTCTTGACCTTTTATTTTATAACCCTCTGGTTGCTCCATAAAAACGGTTTCTTTAAGATCTCCATTCAAAAAAGCCGTTTTTACATCCAGATGTTCGATATTCATGTTATATTCTGCAGCTAAAGCCAATAGCGTGCGTATAGTCGAATATCTTACCACAGGAGAAAAAGTTTCTAGGTAATCTATACCATACTTCTGTGTATAACCCTTTGCAACAAGGCGCGCTTTGTACCTTAGTATTTCCCCGTCGAGGCCAAGTTTCCTTTTAAAGATCCACTTGCATTTGACAGGCCGTTGCTTCATATTGCGGTCAGTCAGAGTCCAACACTTGTTATCGATGAAGGATTTATACTCTTCCGCCATCGCGGCTTTCCACTTATCTGCTTCTGGGCCGTTCAATGCCTCGCGAACTGTCTGAGGGTCCCCCGCGTCACTGCACTGAGTGCGCGCTACACTCGCAGACTCAAACGTGGTGTCGCAATCTTCCAGTGTCGAATCTCCTGGGACGTACGTTTCATCTGCAGGGTCATCTGGGGTCTCACTACTGCTCTCAGAATCATCTTTCGTGATAACGCTATTGTCATGACAGCTTTCACTAGATGTTTCTGTGGGCTCTGGGGATACATTTTTCGTGATGACGCTACTATCGTCATGACAGCTTTCACGAGATGTCTCTGTGAGTTCAGGGGATAGATCGGGTTGCACTTGAACATTATTAGTGACAGTTACATTGTTGCTAGTTAGTTCAAACAAATTGTAACGTGAATTGTCATTCTCACTTGCTGACACGTCATTCCAAAAAGCATGTTCCACAAAGGTGACATTTCTAGCTTTTATGACATTCTTTGGATGCGCTGGGTCTATTAATCTATAACCCTTTGTATCGTCACAATATCCAGCAAAGATAAATTTCTTACTTTTGGGATCCAATTTGTCTCGTTTGTGCTGAAGGGCGTAGGCTTGACAACCAAAAATGCGTAGGTAACTAAAATTCTCCTTTTTACCTGTCCATTTTTCTTCTGGAGTACACCCCATCACAGCCTTAGTTGGAGAGCGATTCTTTAGGTAAACAGCCGTGTTGACCGCTTCTGCCCAAAATTCCTTTTTCAGACCCGCATCCTGAAGCATGCACCTGGCCTTTTCCATGATAGACCTGTTCGCTCTCTCTGCAACTCCGTTTTGAGGTGCTGATCTCGGAACTGTGGTCTGGTGTCGGATCCCGTGCTTCTTCAGGAATCTCTGAAAATTTGAATTGACAAATTCACCACCTCCGTCACTGCGAAAAATCTTTATTTTCTTATTAGTTTGGTTTTCTACGAGAGCTTTGAATTGTGTAAAAATCTCGAAAACCTCACTCTTTGCTTTAAGAAAATAAACGAATGTTTTTCGTGAACAATCGTCGATGAAAGTCAAAAAATATCTTTTCCCACCAAGGGACGGGCATGGCAGTGGTCCGCACACGTCACTGTGGACCAAACCAAGAATTTCTTTAGCCCTGGTCTCTGATTTCTTTGGAAATGGCAATCTACTCTGTTTACCTACTATACAGGAAACACACGATTGAAAGTCATTGTTGTCATAAGAAATACCAGTGACCATACCTTTTCGCAATAACTCCATGCTTCTAGTATTCAGATGAGCTAGCCGGCGGTGCCAGACATGTTGTGTAGAATGGCTAAGTGGTGCTGCAGGAGACTTCGCTTGCATGACGTTTTCAACAGGACGATCTTCATCCTTCAGTTGAGGTGCTAACGTCTCGCTGTCACCTGTACCTATAGACAAAGACGAACACATCGCCTGCGAAGGTGGTTCGCTACACAAAACAGACACTGTTTCTATGGCATCGAGTTGATAAATACCATCTCTTAGAGTAGCGGTGGCCAAAACCTCCCCGTTGTCAGTAACCGTACACACGCCAGAACGAAACACAACTTTGTAGCCTTTATTAACCATGGCACTGACAGATAGCAAGTTAGCAGTTAATTTAGGAACTAAATATACATTACTTATTGGTCTTATACAATTGTCCTTCAAAACAACTTGCACTGTGCCTTTTCCAGCCGTCATCATAGCCTCACCGTTGGCTATGTACACTTTCTTCGGTTTGTCGCTTGTGAAATCTGACATCACACTGCGATCGTTGCAAAGATGTAGCGTTGACCCACTGTCCACGTACCAAATATCGCGCCGAACTCCTACAGCCAACGCCGTAAGAAGCGACGTATTTTTCCGGCCACTCTTGTTGCCGTCAGACTTTTCAGGGCAGTCCTTCATACAGTGCCCAATCTTCTTGCACTTGAAGCACTTAATGGGTTTACGTGCTTTATGAGCTTTAAATGCCGTTACGTTTTCATCTTTTTCATCTCGTCGTAAATTTTCTTGAAGCAATTTCAATTTGACAACTTCACTTGACAATGACACGTTCGAATTTTCTAGAGCCATAATTAACGGATCATAATCGCTTGTCAAACCGCTGAGCAATATTACGGCCAGGAAGTCGTCTTCTAGAGCCGATCCAATATCGCTTAAAAGTTGCGATGTATCCATTATCTTGTTCACGTATGCCTCCATACTCGCACATTCGCTCAATTTCGTTGCGAATAGCGTTCGAAGTAAGCCGAGTCGTCGACACAGACCTCGATCTTCGTATGCCTTCTGCAGGTTCTGCCATGCTTCACGCGCCGTCTTCGCATTTCGAATTTGTGGAAATACTGTAGGCTGCACAGACAAGGCGATTTTTGCGAGTGCCTTTTCCTGCTTCTTGGCGTCTTCACATTTATTTCCCGTTTCTCCTATACAATCCCAGAGATCGTCGTGGATAAGCACCATCTTCATGATGAATTTCCAGGAATTATAATTCTGAATTCCCGACAATTTTTCCACGGAAACATTCTGACTGGCAGATGCCATCTTTTGTTTCTTACGAGAAAATTTGGAAAATAACTAGATCGAAAAATTACACGAATTCACTTCAGGAACTAGGTGAATTTTGAATGGTCTGCTACCATGTTGGAGAAGCCGGGATATTCATATAAACACCTTCTCTGTTCCATGAATTTATTAATAGTGCACTGCGTGCGGCCGCGAACTCACATTAGGTAAAGCCACAATATATATGACATCTGTCTTAGTCTAAAAAGCAAAAACAGATTAAAGAGTTTAGATTGGTCCATATACGAACTCCATATATGTTCCAACACAACTACAATTAAAGAACACAAATACCCAAAAAATTGAGATTGAGATTGACCTCGCTGGCGGCAGCCGAAACGCTTCATACTAATTGACATGTATAACGCCACAATCTGCTATTGTACTAATCGTTGTATGGAAAATCAAGTACATAAATTGCTGTTTCGATCGCGAAATACTGCGTTTAGGTCCATAGTTGTCATACAATTTTGTTTCTATAAAAGCGTAAGGATACTATTGGTATTTAAATTTTCTCTACGACGATAAAAATTTTTCAAAGTCCACATCTTTTTGATTTTAATTATATATTTTTATTTATACTTTATTACAATCATTTATGGTTTGCTATCCATTTAGAACACTACGTTATCAATTTTGACATGAGTCTACACCCCTATTTCCACAATACTTACCGGGGTGACGCACACGCTGCGGTTGCGGCTGCGGGGCGGCGGCGGCCGCGGCACGGGCGGCGGCGGCGGCGGCAGCGGAGGAGGCAGCGGAGGAGGCAGCGGGCACGGCAGAGGCGGCAGCGGAAGCGGAGGCGGCGGAAGCGGGAGCGGCGGCGGCGGCAGCTTGCGGCTTAGGCAGCGCGGCTTCTTTAGTATTCAACACTAAATATTAAAACCATGTCAATGAATGCACACGCTACGACAATGACATGACAACATTTGACTATGAAGCATGTGACTTCTGAATGAAAATAATAAATTAGAAGCATTGAAAGTTTATCAGTGGACGCCTTTCGGCTGATATGATGATGATGATGATGACTCTGTCGGCGCGTGAACAGCTACTTTGAATCGCTTTGTTTTATTATAGTTTTATATATTAGTGCTGTAAAACTAACAGTGATTGTGTGAAACTATAAATAGTGAGAATATAATCCCACCAAAAACATAAATGTAAAAAAGGAGAGCCAAGTTCAATACAAAATTTATGCTTAGCTGTGGGCTTCGCCGCAAAAAGAATGGAGATCTAAATGAGTGCCAAGTTATGCAAAATCCAAATATGTATTTATAGGAACAAAATAACATTATCAACAAGTATTAAACTCTATTTCTTTGCTTTATTGAATACCTATAACAATAGCTGTTATTTAAAAATGTGAGATCTTAAAGTAGGTTAGATTTGACTTGATTAGATACCAAAAATATATCCACTGTCCCAATGACGATCGTAAAGAAAAGTATAAAACATACGCATTATTAAAACAGTTTCAGTATGAAATCTGACAAATTTTCAAATGCCAAATATGTTGGAAGTGCAGCAATATCGTAAAGCGAACATGGAATGTTATTAAAGATAATACTATTGGTAAGGATTCCCCGATAGGAATAGATTCCATCATTGTTGACACAGTGATGTCATTTCTTCCCCTGATAGAATTCGATAGGCAATCTAAAATCTTAAAATAATAAGAGTAAGCCTATCGCTGTACATGTAAATTGTTTTTTATAAAAAAATAAACAGTTCAATTTTATTTTTTTAATCGCTGCATCTTTTAGTAATAAATTTATCGATATGGTGAATGATAGCCGCCGTAACCATAACAGAAGTGGAAATCCGTATTTATGTAATACATTATGTTCCCTTATTTACCTTAAACCCTGATCCATTGGAAATCTCCAAAATCATTAAGCAGTTACGTAACACCAATTCTGTAGGTTACGATAACAACCCAACCTCAGTTATAAAAGACAACGTTGACTTATTGGTATACCCGTTAAACCATATCATTAATTTGTCAATTAGAAACGGATGTTTTCCAGATAAATTAAAAGTGACTGTCATTAAACCCATTCTCAAGAAAGGCAAAGCTACGGACATAGATAATTACAGACCGATTGCCTTAATAAAATAATAATTGAAAAAATATCTACCAAAGATTAATAGATTTCTTTGAGAAGCATAATATATTAACCAATTTGGCTTTTGGGCAATTAAAACAACAACATTAGCTGTATCTTATTCATACCATTACATAATGTAGAAATGACAGGATTCCTATAGCTACTATATTTAGAGATATGTCTAAAGCCTTTGACAGAGTTTTTCATCAAAGACTTATGGCCAAACTTGCTTACGTGATAAGAGGCAACTGTTATACATGGCTCCAAACATATCTCGTAAATAGACAGCACTGTACCGAGATACACGCATATTGCCAGAACAGTATAACTTTCAATAGCTATAGGTCTATATACATATATACAGATTTTTTTTTTTTTGATGTCTGATTTTTTGTTGGATTTTGCCTCTAGGTAACTATTTAATAGATAATATATCCGTTACATTAAAAAAAATTGCCATTATAATTTATTTCCAAATTTGACTTTTTTTCCATACAAGTTGTCAGTTCATTGCCTGGACTAAACATATATGCAAACATCCAAGCTTTCGCATTTATAATATTTGTAGGATCTGTGTGAGCTCCAAGCAGAGACTGACGAGAAACCTGAAGACTGGAGATGGCGTGCACTCGTATTGGAGGCCAAGATACACTCCGGGTCGTTGCGCTGAAGGAGTAAGTAAGTAAGTAAATTACCTGCAGTAGCCATATTGAGCGGCGGATACAGGTTGCCGCCGGAAATGTTCACACGCTGCTGGAACTCTTCGGGAAGGTTGAAGCCGATCGGAGCCTGCTCGGGGGCACTCGGCTTTGAGTTCACATAGGCATCTATCAGATCTGGACGGTAAAACGTAAGGTATTACAAAAGGACCAACATTACAAGTCACCAAAAAATTACGATTTTGCTTGGTTCTGCAGTTTGTTCAGATGAAGTCTTATTTCCTTCAGATGAAATGTACTTTTGGCAAATTCTGTTCTTTACTGTTCCTTTCTAACACTTTTACTTCGCATAGGTATTTATTTCACAACGAATGAGGGACAGTCAAATTGTTTCGAAAGCCTATCTTTATTGTACTAATAAAAGGGGGTTTCAAAATTAAAAGGGTGGTAAACTGGTAAAGGTTGCGGGAGTCCGCTAGATGCGGATGGCGCAAGACCGGTCAATTTGGCACTCTTTAGGGGAGGCCTAAGTCCAGCAGTGGACGTCCGGCTGATATGATGATGATGATGAAAAAGGGCTTTTGGTGAGTAAGACTTTTATGTATACTATTTACCTTTGTCTTGGTTGACCATCATCCAGTCGTCAGCTTTATCCAGAGACGGTTCCCTCTTAACTTCACTGGAAGTCGAGGACACATCGGACTTGACGCTAGCTCTATCATTATCAGCATTGGCTTTATCAGACTTGACGCTTGCCCCATCATCAGTGGTCTTCCTGTCACCCTGTCCCATCTCATTGCGAGGAGCCAGATTGCTCATGTAAGCTTGGATTAGTTTCTGGATGTTCTCGGCGTTAAAGCCGAATGGAAGGTCGTGAACGTTCTGGTTGAACGGGTGGTTTTCAGCGGCCGGTTTGGGGCATTCTTTCGGGTCGCTAGGTTTAAAGGGGCACCCTGTGGGCATGTTAGGTTTAAAGGGGCACTCTGTGGGAATGTTCATTTTGAAAGGGCACTGAGAAGGACCCGGTTGGGGATCAGCAGCAGCAGTATTGGGCGGGGTGGTAGGCTGCTCTTTTTCGTGTTTCTTGGACTGGTCGTCCTTCTTGTTGAAGTTGTCCTTGAAGTCGTCGGTGTCTATATCGCCGGCGAGGTTAGCGAACTCGTTCATGTAAGTGGCGAAGGTCTCGAGCCAGCTGGAGCGGGGGCGGCGGTGAAGATGGTCGCGGTGGTGACTGCGTTCGCGTTTCTTGTCGGCGCTACGGTCACGACGGTGGCGTTTGTGGGCCAAGTCCTCCTCGGCGTTGGTGGCCACGGTCTTCAAGAAGTGACGGGAGCGCTTGATCGCAGCTCGGATCATCGCGCGCTGAAGGAAATATTTTATTTGTAGACACATTGGACACAAATAGATCTAGTTTTGATGTGGCGTGTCTTTGCAGACTAATAAGTAGTTGTTTTTGCACTACTGAACTGATTTGGATCATTCAAAATCATTAAATGGTGTGGATTCTGGCCAAGTACTTGAGAAGTTAGTTGACAAATAGTTGACCAAAACACCCCAGGCAGTAGTATGTTCGGAGATGTTCCGCTAATAATAGGTACACTAGTAAACAGAACGAATGTAGCAAATGGATTTTCGGGCTAAGTTTAATACAAAGGAAAGGTTTAGGTAATGGGAACGGTCTGACGCAAATCTATGACAAAGTGGTTATTTCTATCTAAAACAATAAACTAAAGTACCTATGTCAATGTTTAAAATATCCTGAACCCTTGAAAATTTTCAACTCTGTAATTGTAATTCAACAATGTGTCATTTACACTGTCACTGTCTGATACGATGGCGGTTAAAGGGTTGAATCAAAGAGATCGTATTAATTAATCATGTTTTAGTCTAGCTCAATGACAGAACTTAAAATAAGATTGCTATGTTAAAATTATTAATGTTAAGACAAAGCGGATTGTTGCTGTTATTTGTGTGTTGTTCTAACACTTTTATGGACTCTGCCTGAAAATAAATTATTTTATTTATTTATGGTCATACATATCCTGGGCCATGGCATCAAAATGTAAAGTACTCACCGGCATGGAGGGGGCCGGCACGCGCACCATGCAGTGCTCCGGGTGGTTGCCGGCGGCCTCGCAGCGAGAGCACAAGTCGTAGTCGGGGCACACGGTGCATTTGTAGCGGTAGCCCGTCACTGCAGAATCGCAGTTGTCGCAGACTACGCCGATGTGCTGTGCGGCAGCGCCTGTTCGACAATAATTAAAGACTTTAAAGTCAGCATCAGGATCTCCTGTCACTGGTACCTGTATACTTACTTGGTTATCCCAAAATTTGTGATTTTATTTAACGTGTTTATCTATTTTGTTGAACGAAAATAACCAATTTTCAATTGTTTCGTTTTCATTGCAACAATTTGGTGCCGTGACTAGGATTTGAACCTGGCTTTTTACAGCACCAAAATGTTACGTAGAAAACACATCGACGGCCTAAGATTGCATATATTTCTGCTTTCCTCAGGAGATTTAATGTGTTTTAACTTTCCTAAGATTTAGTGTACAGCCAGCATTAAAAAAAATTGTATAGTTTGTTCTGCTGTTGACTTCATACCGAAAAAAAATGCCTGTTATTTTTTCATTATAATTAGCAGTTACATGAAGATGCGTTGCTTTGTGAAGCCTATCATGGGTACTTCTAGGCTTTCAAGCAGTTGAATACTTATTCAACTGCAAGGGAAGTACTTACTTGCATTTACTTTTAAGCAGCTTACTTAATACCAACAAAAGCTTTTTAATACTAATTTGTAATGTATTCAATGTAATGCAATGCAACATAATGAAATGAAGCAACATTTTACCGGCTCAAGGGAAAATAATAAGTCGTTGCCCTGGTATTTAATTGATGCATAGATGTGCAATTGGTAATGGTAGTTACAATGAGTGTACAGTATAATGGCCAACAACATATGTTGTAAGTGTAGGTATAATAACATTAATAACAACCCAAAGGAAATAACATAAATTACGAAAGTAATTAGTGGCTTTACGTCATTCCTTATACCCAGACTTTATAACTACTCAAAGCAGTCAAGCAACTTCTAAAACAAGAATAGTAACTGGAAAATAAATTAGCATATTAAAATCGGAATGACGTCAGTATTCTGATACTATATGGATGAAATTCACTAAATCAGCTATTCATGTGAAATGGAACTTTCAACCAAATCTGCCACATCACGCTTGTATGTTTGGTGTGACGCAAAGAAATAAGTGGCGACTTGGCAGTAAGGGCTTGTTTACACTGAGTACTTAGTGGAAATAGGCTATAGCCATGTGTAAAGTAGTTAGTAAAGAGCATTGGTATTGTAGTTTGCCTTAGTACCCAAAGTAAGCATGGCACAAAAACACTGATAAATTAAGGTTTTGACCCTCGGTTTAACAGAATTCTATTCAATTTGCCGCATCCAATCCATTCAATCGCTATCTAAAAGCTCGTCATTGTGCACAAAAGTGCGTTGATATTTTTTTTTGTAGATTATGAAATTATGATTTATTCACTGAATTAAAGAATATTACACAAAAGACGAAACTCTATGTACTTATATATGTACCTAACTCTACAATAATGAGTGTAACTTTGAGTTATGCGATAAGAAATCTAGCATGGTACAAATTACGTAAATGCAATAAACTACGGAAACTGAGATAACAATTTTAATTATTTTAAAAGAATATCTGAATGGATTATTTTATCCTCAAAAAAACTATTTCTGAAAAAATAAAAATAATGCACTTACCACAAGAGACCTCCGGAAAAGCGGTGATGGTAATATCCACATCTTTATCATCTTGAATTTTAGGTTTCACATTCAGCTTGTAAATATGGCCATGAAGCGACGATAACGCAATCATCATTTCATCATCAGATGAAATGGTAACTTCATCCCCATCCTCATCTAAACAAAAGGAGAAACTTTTTAGAATCCTGGTACCTATTGGTTATCACATAATCCTACTAATTTTATAAACATGAAAGTCTATGAGGATGTGTGGTTACTCTATCATACAATAACTATCAAATTAATGTTGATGATACTTTTCGGTAAATTATAAGGAGCTGTGACACAGTATCATTCATCATGGTCATGTCCAATGTAAAAATTTGTCCTTCTCACACTTGCAATTTACTAGTGAAGGACAAAATGCTTAACATCCAATGTCAATGTGATCCTGCTAGCTAGGCAGAATAACATACATGCTATATAATGTAATGTATATGCCTAATTGCCATATGTGTCATTCTCAGAGTAAAGGGACCTTATTGTTATTGGCGCTAATGCCATCATTAATCCGCAAAACATCACATTTGTATTAACAAGACATTAATAATGGCATAGGCGCTAACCACAACACCGAGCCTTTTCGTAGATAATGCCACATATAATTACTTGAAATAAAAATCAATTAATTAACAATTAACAGATCCATTCATGTTATATTTATTTATTTATATATCAGGCAGGCAGCTGAAACACCTGATGCCTGTATCCAAGTAACTTAATTAACTTTATTGAGGTATATAATTGTTAAGCTAAAATTTAATCCTGAAATGTAATCTAGATAAGGAATTCCAGATGCATGCACAAAAATAATTGAATGCATTTGGATGAAATTCAGCTCCTAAGAAACAATATGTTACACATTGTTATTGTTAACCCATTCCCATATAAATCATGCTTCTATGAGCGATAAACGCAATAAAACGGAAAAATGTTGCAACACGCTACATAGCACACATAGTGTTGCTTGGCCTCAAATGGATTAATTCCAGGCATCAATTGTGAGAAGATAAAAATCTTAATCTGTTTTAAGATTTTTTATTAAAAATTACTTAGATTTTAAAGGGAATGGAGGTTAGAAGTGGAGGTTAGGGCACTCCGTCGTGAAGACAACAAAGGGAAATGGGCAGAGATCATACAAGAACCCTTAATTAGACTGACTTTTACAATGTTTATGAATTAATTTTAAGAAATACTATGTATCTTAAACAATGCTTATTATAATGAAAATTACCCTTACATGTAATAAAACGTATGTTACCTACCTACTTTATATCCTGCCTGACATGTAAAATAATGTGTTTTACCAATAAAATTCTGATTCTAATTCTGAAGGTGAGTTCACGCAAATGTTGCAGATATAAGATATTTGTAAAAAATTACCATTCCACATAACAGTGTAACGCTTCCCCTTGAGCCCTGGGAAGACATCCTGCAGCTTAGCATTCAAGTAGTGGAAGCTGGTCACCACACTCTTCTCAATGCCGAAACGGCGGACCTCTGGTGGGCCATCCGGAGTCCAGTGGGTGTACACCTTGAATTGCACTAGATCTTCCATCTCTGTAAAAACCAATGTTGTTAGGAACGTCCAACAGTAAGATTTTATCAAAATAATGATTATTATATTGACAGCAGTCAGCAATACTTTCCATTGCGTAAAATTAAATTAATTGTAGTAATTTTATTCCAAATCAACAAATTTTTGCAACTAAATATTAAGTACCTATACTTTTATAACTTAAAATCGGCCACACAATTATTTTTGTTCTTTGTAAGGTCAATTCTAGTGCATTTTCTTGCAAAATATTCCTTGTCTTGAAAGCCAACTTATAATTAAGTATTCTTATACATAAACACAATAAGATATCTATTTTTTTTTTCATTCTGGTTTATAATTAATAAATGATAGACGTAGTTAGTCACTACCAGATGATGCAACAATTGAGAAAAAGTACAGACTTACAACTATTCACTGTACCAAATTGACTGCGTCGAATAAGTGTTACTACTGAAAGTAAATATAATATAATCACTGTTTCAGGTGCAACTTATAACAAAATGCAAGTAAATAAAATATTGATGCTTTCCGTCTAAGGCGCCATTTTGATGTTTTGATCTGAACTAAAACTGCACAGCATAACATTACTCCAATCTTACCTTAAATCAACCAAGTCACTCAATTAACTGTTTTAAACGGAACAAAGAAACGTCGAATAGATATGCACGCGCAATAGGTAATTTTGTAAACAAAAAATAATGTCAATATCGACCAAAAAAGAGACATCCGTAGTCCAAATCATATATGTACGTGAGTCTCACAGTACGGCGCAGAGCGAATGTTGTTGTCTGGCGGCGTGCGGGCTTAAATATACCATACAATATATTATGATTCATCAAAATACATACGTATCGAATGTTGGAGAACGACGCGAGATAATCAATAGTTGTGCAACCCAAATGTCAAAACAAAAAGTCATGTTTATGTCGTCCCTTTACAATGAAGTATAAAATTACTATTCCGGAGATGTACTTAAATCATACTTAAATTTACTGAGCCGCTGAACTTGAGCATTTAAAAACTATAGATAGGAAATAAAATATATAAATATTATTTCATGCTCTTTTTGATACAACGATAGAAGGAATTCAGAAACATTTTGCAATCTAAAAATATTACGATATTGTTAACTGCACTCTGAGTGGACCGAAACGTTACATTATATATTTTGCCCTGGCTTCTGGCTTATTGAGAATTATGATTATTAACAATGACCAAAAGTTTCTTTTGTCATTGATTATTAATTATGTTTATTTTATAATTTTGTTTAAGGGGATGCCTCGATTCGAGTCAATTCGCGAAAACCACGTCCCATGTAAGAGACACACTTTTCCACGCAAGAGATGCAACACTACAAGAATGGCTTTCTTTGACATGACTATATCGATAAAATATACAACTTTATGAAGTATTGCTCATATTTCCACATGTGAGATTTTAGATGAAGTAAGATAACATCATTTTAACTTGATTGTTTCGTGAAATAATGTATTGTTTAAGAAGCCTGAATTAAAATAATATCTTAAATAATCGTTACTAATTGTGTAACTATTGTATACAATACTTTTTTATATGAGTCAACAGAAATAATTAAACAGACTTGGTATCTAATAAAAATCTAAGCCCTGCTGAAGGCCTACCGCGAAACGAAATTCGTTTTCGTTTGTGTATCTCCATCTGCGTCTGTGTCACTTGATAGTTCGAGCGACAGAGACGGAGATACACGAACGAAAACGAATTTCGTTTCGCGGTAGGCCCAGCACGGCTATCATAAGACGGCGCGCGAGCTCTCTCGATTTTTCTCGCACTATCCGTCTCTTTCTTATTAGAATACTTAGAAAGAGAGGTACCTATAGTGCGAGAAAAATCAAGAGAGCTCGCGCGCCGTCTTGTGATAGCCGTGCTGAGGTGCGCCGGCTCAACGTCGTTGATGTCTTTTGTATACATGGACATCTATAATTATTAATATTATTATAGTTGAGTTGGGTCAGTTGGGAGCTCCCACGGAGCTCCATAGAAAAGAAGTGTGCGGTTTTAGTTTAAAGAAGAAAGAAAGAAAGAAGACATTTATTCACTACACAAAAGACACACAGATATAAAGGGAGTTGACATACAATACAATTGACACATCGTGTGTGTCTTCGCGGCAGCGAAACGGTCGCTGTCTCAGCATTGTGCCGAGGTGACAGGTTTAGTGTACGAAGTCTTAATATTTTAAACATTAAAGTCGACGAGTATAAAAAAGAAAAATGTAGATTCAACTTCGGTTTTTTTTATAGAGGAAATTTTAAGCTAAGGTCAGGTATCATTAATATTTTAATATGTCTCGTCAAAATTGAAATTTTGGAGTGGTTTAGATTTAAATTCCTCATATAAAGTAGAATGAAGTTAAAAGAGTATTATTTCATATAACTTTACTTCCTTCTGACTGATCAGTTGCATTGTGTGAATTGAAGAAAAATAAGAATTGTTCAAGTATCATTATTATTTTATCTCGTTGTACACAATATTGCAACACACTGTTTTTCTAAATTTGCCGCTCTTTTCTAGGCTCGTCTTTCTCTGGCCAGACCAATGAATATTACATCATTCGGCCAGACTATATGTCTAAAGGACATTCTGCTCTTATGACGTTACTATAATGGCAACTGCCTTTATGGCGCGATTATAATATATTATATATTTTTTTGTAGAATAACCTATTTCCTCAGTTCAGTTTAGGAGTATGCGATTTAGGGAATTCAATAATTAGGATCATCTTTATATTTAATTTATTTATTGTAATAATAATAACGAACCGTACATATACATAAAGACATTATGTAGTAATAGTTATTTATTGGAATCTTATATTAATCTTGATGTTCCTTATTGGCAACACTTTTAACTTTCTTTTGGGTTCCATACTTTTCTTCATCAACAAACTTCGGTGGTCCTCCTATCTGCGTGGTTTCGGGAACATTTAATTCTTCATTAAGCTTCTTGGCCAGGAAGTAAATCTCCGCAAGTGCAATTACCAGAGCGCACATTACTCCAAGAAGTAGCCGGAATCCAAAATCTAGGTTGCCAACCATCCATTCGACTCCTCTGAACCCAAAGAGGAAGCCAGCAAATATTGAAATTATGAACTGGCCTATCGCAATCAGCTGCCTGTTCATTTGTTTCACTGAAAAATAAAATTTTGAATGATATACTAATGGTTCATTGCCATACTTCAACAAAAAAATTTTAATGTAATAACAATTAAAAGTTCAAAGTGTTGTTACACAAAATGGGAAGAAAATTACGTAAGCTTTTTGTTTGATAATAAAATGATTCATACATATACTTTTTTATGAATCATTAATATTATTACTGGCCATTCATTGAATTGATCGAAACCAAATATAGGTATTAAGCACTATTCCACATTGTGCAACATTCTAACTGAATCAGAATTATCAAAATGCTGAGTAACCATGCTAAGCAATTTTGAATTTGCATTTAAGTTTATACATGTGTTATTCAGTGGACATCTTTCGGCTGATATGATGATGATTATGATGTGTTATTCTGCCGAATTCTAATGGTTGTACGAACATTTAGAGTACGAAGTTAGAGTTTTTCTTATCCATACTAACATGATAAAGACGAAGCCGCGCGGGCAGCTACTTGTAAGTATAAACTTGATTGGCCCAAATAATGTGTTAAGTACTTACACTGAAACGAAATGGAGTCATCAGGGAACCTGATTCTCACATTATCAACACCTTTTGTCATTTTCCTGTAATCTCTTGCCTCCTGCTGAGCCCTAAGTTTGACACACCTCTCCTCCAACGCAGGGTTCCTCTTAATGACACTGTTTTCTGGCATTTCAATGTGTATCCCTTCCATAAGCTCATGTAAATAGGGGGTATCCTTTTCTTTACTTCTAATAGTGTTAAGATAAACATATAACCAGTCAAGGTCTGAGGTCTTTAGGAATGGGCCTCCTTGCTCCTTTTTCTCATCATGCTTTGACACTTTTGCGACTTCTGCTGTGTCTGATTCTAAATGTCTCTTTGTGTCTCCACTACCATCCTCTTGGAGCGTTTTCTTGAGCACATTATCAATATTTTTGTCATTTTCATCATTTGAAACACTTTTTTCTATTACTTGTTTTTCAGGGTCTAATTTCTTAATGGATACTTTGATTTTCTCTAAATTTGATATATCAGAATCAGACAAGTGATGTACTTGATCTGTCTTCTTCAGCTTAACTTTGTTTTCTTTGGCAGGTTGTGACTTCATGAATTTCAGAAAGTTTTCAGGTATTTCATAGTGGTCTCTTATTGTTTGTATGAACTTGACAAATTTTTCTGATGGGTATATCCTAAGGGTCGGATCATTGAGGGTTGACTTTTGGTCCATAGTTTTATTTGGTGATGTTCAGCTTGTGTTTCAGGTCAGCGTAGAGGTCTCGAAGTTCTTCTTCTTTTTCTTCAAAAGCGTTGTCAATCCTTTGGCACTTGAAGTTCATATCATCAATGAACTGATCCCAATCCTTTTGCCTTTTCTCGCGATTTTCAGACCTTTTCTGACCACAACTCTGAAAAACAAACTACATTTGTTATTTGCATAAACAATCAATTTTAACGCATTTACCTTCATACAAATTTGTTCCTAAGGGGTGTGGCTGGCAGCGAAGGTTTTAAGGGTTTTATTAGCAATTGACTCATGGGAGAAAAAGGGTGGCTATCTATAAAAGTTGAATTATGTACTGTTGGAGACTTATTAGATGCATGCAAACAGTGTTACAAAATAGAGTTATAACTTATATTCAGTTTGGGAAGTATTTAATGGAAAAATACTATACTTAGATTTAACAAAATATACCTCTTGTACTTTAAGGTACTCCGTCTCAACACTTTCACACAAATGTAGGGCCTGGTCGAGTTTCTCACCAAGGACAGGTAAAGAGGTCTCACTGCCTTTTTTTATCTTCTCAACCTGACTGTCTTTTATGTCAGTGAGCTTCTCAAGAATAGAGAACAGATTCTCCACTTCACGATCCCCACGTCTTTCCTAAAAAAGATATCTTAATGAGAACCTCCAGGTATCACTTTGTTACAAAGTAATTTCAAGAATTGATATTTGTATAAATGGAATATATGAATTATGAATAACTACCTCAAATTCTTTTAGCATAAACTTTATTTCGCCATTTAAAAATGGTCTATGATCAAATAATCTGGCCCAAACTTCTCCAATCTCTGAAATCAAAATCATTTTGACATCAAACACTTGACACTGCAGTGACCCAGTTTGAAGTTTTATTATGCATTTTTTACGAATTCTAAGAAATTGTATCAATCACAGTCCATCACAATCTTTCGAAAATATTTTTTTCCTTTAAGCAAGTAAGATTATACATTATTTCTTATAAAAAACAGTGTTGAATGTTGACCTGACAAAGTCGACTATTGCATCAGGAGTATAGTATTTGTCACGGGACGCTCTGCGGACGGAACTTGACCTATTTTAATTGGACGTGATATGCAAAAATTATATGATTTAGCCTAGAGATAAATGAATTTTCTTAGGCCCTAAATACATACCTCGTGACAGTTCCGTCATCATTGTTATAACAAATAGCGTTTCGTTTACTTTTATCCTAATTTTAAAGATTGACTTTTCTTACTGCAATTTCATAAAATTAGAAAAATACGAAAAAAAAACAAAGCAGGCAATTACTCAGCATTTGACTGACATAATTTTTTTAGAAACGGTAGTTAGTCTAATGATAAGTAATTACACCAAAAGTTGATTTTACTGAGAACCAAACGCAATAAGAGTGAGTTGCCATTCGTAAAATTTTAGTGTAGAAAATGTAGAAATGACATAGGATTAGTTAGAGTAACATTATTAAAAAATATGAATTATTATAACGTAACATACGTGTGCTAAACCATATTATTTATATTATTCGCTCTAATGGCAAATAAGTTGTTATTAAATCTCTATTTACTCCATCGCCTCAATTTTTTTCGTCTATCAATCGCAAGTCGCATTAAGCCTCTCACAGGCTGGCGCGGCCTGGCCACGGCTGTCAATAGTAAACTTGTCATTAGCTGTCAAATTTGCTATTGAGCCGCAGTCCGCGCCAGTGTGTTGTAGGCCTTAAAGGCATTACAGCTGCGGCGCTAACACGAAAATCGAAACTCGAAGTTCAATCACATGCATCCCTGTCACTCGAGTTTTGTAAGTGCGATAGAGATGGAGATACTCGAATTTCGAAGTTCGTGGTTATAGCTCTGGCCGCGGAGTAGGGTTAAAAGTGACAGGCGCTCGGCAGAGCAGCCTAGGCTGCCAAGGCCAATATGGCGGCGAGTATCACTTGCATCGTGGTTTAAAAAGTCATAAAACACACAAATTCACACAATAGTTTTTTTTTATATAATGATTTTAATAAGCAAACTTTAAACGATGATTTTGGGGTAATTTTATTGTTCTAGTAACACTGAACGAATGACTGACAAGAAATCGTTTTTTTTTGGCGGGAACTTAAAAAAAGGCGGTCGTGAGAATTTTCTCAAACCTATTTTAATTTAGTTTTATTGTATAAAGTGCAGTAAATCTATCAATAAGTATCGTTGAAAGCCTAAAAAATGGACGGGAATGAGGGGGGCGGGGACAACCCGCCCAACCCCCACAAGCGTTTTCGGGACGATGGTGGAGACAGCGTCGGCGGAGGTAACACTAACGGCGGCGGGGGTGAGCGAGACTTTTTACCATACTATAAACCGAATTATAAAAGACTATATCCTGAAAATTCGACAAAAACTGAATTTAAAGTGTTCGTAGAACATGTTAACCACAAGGACAGACTGGGCAACAAAAGTCCCATTTACTTAAACCATATTTTTACGACGGACGTGAAAGGTGTAATATCGATTCAAAGGCTCAACGCAAATAAAATAGCAGTAGTTTTTAAGCAATATAATACGGCAAACAATTTTCTGAACAACTCTGCATTTCTAGACAAATATAACATGAAGGCGTATATACCGGCTACCCAAATTGAAAAAACTGGCATCATACGATTTGTACCTGGAAATATTTCGAATAAGGACCTATACTCTAAATTGAGCTCCGTGTATGAAATCATCGCTGTCAGGCGATTCACAAAAAAAGTAGGACAAGAGAGAGTTCCACTACAAACAGTCAGCATAACTTTCCTATCCAATGTATTACCAGACAATGTACAATATGACCTATTCTCATATAGAGTATTTGAATACATACCTCCACTGCAACAATGTTTTAAATGTTTCAAATTCAACCACTCGGCAAAAATATGCAATGGCAAACAAAGGTGTTCCATCTGTTCAGGTGAACATATTTATAAGGAATGTGACAAACCAAACGAGCTCTGCTGCACTAACTGCAGCGGTCCTCACCTAGCTATTTCTAGACTATGTCCTATTAAAATGAATAAATTACTAGAAAAGAAAAGTAAAATTACGTACGCAAGTATATCACAAACAATAAAGAAGCCCGAGATTGAATACCCTTCACTGCCGTTGCCGAAACAGAACCAACTTGTAAATAATAAACCTGTAAATACACGTGTAAATAAGAGTGTAAATACTCCTGTAAATAAATCTGTAAATGTCAAGCCGGCGTCATCAGCCACGCCCACTGATGTCCAGCCTATGGACTTCAAAACCCAGTTACTCTCCAATGATGATGTACTAATGGCCCTGGTACGAACACTGGTAGAGCTGGGCAATAAGAGTGATCCTTCGCCGATCACTACAGCAACCATTAAAGACGCATTAATTAAAAATTTATCTCCGTAATGGATTTAAGTTCCCCTAGAGCATCTCAGTTACGAATTGCGCAGTTTAACATTCAAAGTGCTAATAGTAAAAAGCCCTTATTATTTAAGTTTATGCAAGAACAGAACATAGATGTATGTTTACTTAACGAAACTTGGTTCAAAGAACATCATAATTTTAGATTATCAGGTTATAATCTTCACTCCAGAATATCCAAGAACCCTCACAATGGTGTAGCAATATTAATTAAACCAGAGATTAAGTATAATATTATAAATACAACCTTCTATGAGGACATTCAAACTATAGCTGTGTCAATATCTACCGAGCATGGTACTGTGACTGTACTATGCGTATACTGTCCTCCTTCCAGCGGGCACATAAGAATGAATAGACTGCGCAATATTATTAGAGACCTTCCTAAACCTATTTTTATAAGTGGAGATTTTAATGCTCACCATATTGCTTTTGGTTGCTTATCTACTAAGGGTCGTGGTCAAGACCTATATGATGTTATAGATGAGTGTGATTTATGTATCTTAAATGATGGCAGTTTCACTACAGTGAACCGCCCTAGAACCAACCCTTCAGCCATCGACGTCAGCTTTGCAAGCGCATGCATAACACCATTGTGTGAGTGGTCTGTACATGACGATTGTATGGGAAGTTACCATTATCCAACTATAACCGAAATATCTCTATCCATAGTAAAATACCAAGTTAACCCTCCTGTTGATAAATTTTTGTACAAACGAGCCGATTGGCGCCAATTCAATGAATTATCTGTAAATGCGTTTGGAGATTTAAAGACTAATCATGAAGACCCACTCTCTACCTATACAGAATTTTGTAGACGTCTTGATACCCTTATGCAAATAGTTATTCCAAAGTTCACCAAGTCAGCCCACTTTGTTGGCAGACCTCCAACACCTTGGTGGAATGAGGTTTGCGAACAGAGTGTAATAGCATCCTACAATGCTTTAAAATTGTACAGAAGTGATTCTACAATAGAGAACTATATAAATTATAAGAAACTTGATGCATTGAAAAAGAGAACCATTTCTGAACAGAAGAGTAGTGGATGGAACAATTTGTGCAATACATTTAATAGAACTACCCCTATAAGCAAAATTTGGAACATGATTAAGATGTTTAAGGGTGTTAAGCCCAGTATTAGATCTTATAAAGACGAGTTCATACCTAGTTTTCTAGATAGACTGTCCGATAACAGTGGTTTAAAAGAGTCTAGTAACTTAATCAACTATTTTAATAGGAACAATAATAATAACAATTCTAACTTTTTATTGGCACCTTTTACATGGAATGAATTCATAACAAGTCTACAATCCAGGCGTAACACGAGTCCAGGTTTAGATAACTTTCCATATATCGTAATTAAAGAACTCCATACATCTGCTCAACAACTTTTTCTTGACATTCTTAACGCTTTATGGCATAAACAAATTATCCCCGAGTCATGGAAAACACAGTGTGTTATCCCAATACTCAAGCCAGATAAATCTCCAGAGGAAGCTAGTTCCTATCGTCCTATATCTCTGTCTTCATGTCTAGGTAAACTATTTGAAAATATGATTAAAATCCGCCTCGACTGGTTTGTAGAGGCTAATGGTATCATCCCACATGTACAGTATGGCTTCCGTCGAGGGCGTAGCTGCGCTGACAGCTTCATATCACTGATCTCAGATCTGAAAATTGCAAATAACTTAAAGTCACACACAGTTTGTGTATTCTTAGACGTACAGGGAGCTTTTGATAATGTTGACCCAGGTATCTTGGTCAACATTATGTCTGATGTGGGTATACCTGGTCGAATATGTCAGTGGATCTACAATTTTCTTAATGATAGAACATTATATGTTAAATATAATAACATCTTACATGGGCCTAGAACCGCATCAAAAGGCACAATGCAAGGTGCCACTCTTTCGCCATTGCTGTATAATTTGTACACTTGTGAAATATGTAAATATGTTAATTCTAGTGATGTAAATATTTTGCAATTCGCGGATGACATTGTTTTATACAGTAGTAGTCGTAACTTACAAGTTGCTTTAGATAATATGAATAGAGTGTTAAATCAGTTAAGTCTATACTATGGCGGTAGATTACATTTAAAGATCAATGCTACGAAAAGCAGTTTAATGATTTTTGGTGATGATGACCCAGCTAGTGATATTGTATACTGTGGAGACTCTATAAAAAGAGTTAGTTCAAAGAAATTCTTAGGAGTCATCATAGACCAAAAACTGACTTTTGAAGAACATGTTCGTTATATTTCAAAAAATGCTTTAAGAGCTATTAATATCATAAAATGTCTTGCTGGAGTGTCATGGGGTGCTGACCCCAAAATATTATCTATCCTATATAAAGCTATTGTGAGAAGTCATTTTGATTATAGTGCTATGGCATATATTAATAGCTGCCACGCTAAAAAGTTAGATATCTTGCAGAATAAATCTCTGAGAATAATATCTGGTGCAATGTGCTCAACTCCCATAAGGGCCATGGAAGTTGAGACTAAAATTATGCCACTGATATTGAGACGTCTACTACTAGCTGAACGATACTGCCTTAAACTATTGTACTCTAATAATATTCAAATTATTAACAAGATTATACCTCATAGAATCAATATGTCTGGACCCTTAGCAACTGGTGAGGGCCTTCTGATTGGTAACTCTCCAATGCTTTTTCATATATTTCTGGAAACAGAAAACAATTGTAGTAAAATCAAAAAACAGTGCCCTTGGCCCTGTTATTCTTCCCAGTATAAAAGCATAATGCACCCAATTACAGTAATCGATTCAGTCACAAATAATTCAGATATGTTGCAATTTCTATCAGAAAATGATTACTACACTATATATACCGATGGAAGTAAAGGTAAAGATTATGTGCGCTGTGCTGTGTATGACCCTCAAACAAAATCTTCTCAGAGCTTTCTTTTGCAAGATGTTTGTACAATATTCACTGCAGAAGCATATGCAGTATATCAGGCTCTTTTGCGAATTGGCAATGTAGATAACTGTAAATATTTTCTAATTATTACAGATTCTTTAAGTTTGGTAAAAGGATTGAGCTATATTAAAATTCACTTTAGAACTAATTTCATTCTGTACATAATTAAAGAATTATTATACAAATACCATCTTCAAGGAAAAACCATTTCATTTATGTGGGTGCCTTCTCATAGAGGAATTACTGGAAATGAAATGGCAGATAAAGCTGCTTATGGAGCTGTAAATGCACTTGATGTCTCAGATGCTATGTATGTACCCATGACTGATTATATGAGCAATATGAGGTTAGGGATAAGAACTTTATGGGAGCAAATGTGGAAGAAAGACCTAGAGACCAAGGGACGGTGGTACGGTAGTATACAAGAAAACATACCAGTAAAGCCGTGGTATAATAGCCTTAAGAAAGCCAGTCGTGACTATATTACCACCATCAATAGACTGAGATTCGGACACAATTCTGCACCTGCGCATTTAGCGCGATTTTCAATAATACCGGATGCTAGATGCCCTCACTGTCAGGATGGCAGTGTTGGAGATGTTGAACACCTTATATTTAAGTGCCATGTTTTTACTTTTGAGAGACTCATTCTTGCAAGTGAATTAAGTGAAGTGTTCCAAAATGATGTCCCCCGCCGCCTAAATGTCATTCTCAAAAATGGTGACAGTTTCGTTCCGCTATATAAGTACATTAAAAACACGGTGACAAAAATTTGAATTGCATGAAGTGAAGTGTTAAACAAAGTTACTAGTGCATATTGTGCCATATAACTACTAAAATTAAGTACAAACCAAATGAAGTCTTGGCTTAAAGGACTTGTATCCAGGCCATAAAAATTAAAAAAAAAAAAAAAAAAATGACAAGAAATCAATTTCAACCATTCATTCACTCAAAACATTCAACCCCTCGTTCTGCTAATTTCCATTCGTTCAGTTAGTAACTTCATTCATCACGTAGTAGATGGGCGTACGTTAAATTAATGGATTAGATTCGATATTGTTTTTATTTGCGCAGAAGTGTTTTGAAGGCGACAATGGTGGTTAAAGGTTTCGTTTAATTGTTTGTTTATTGCACTAAGTGATGCGTTAAGCGGAACTGAATGTGAAGTTTGAAACTTTTTAGTGAGTAATTGTGATAGTGATCACCATGCCGGGTCTTATTGGCATTGGTGAATTTATCGAGGAAACTCGAGAGGATTACAATTCGCCGACCACTTCCACATTCGTGTCGCGTATGCCACAATGTCGGCAGACCATCGGTGCTTTGGAAGAGGTAACAGTGTTTCTGTTTAAGTAATCGTACATCCTTCATTCCCTAATGAATAATGAACCAAGCCTAATTCTACAGCTGGCAAGATAAGGGATTCTTTCGCCCGTGGACAGGAAATGCGTTAATATTATGCTTTGATTTTTTATTTTACTGATTAGTGTGATTCAAATATGTTTGAGAATGATATAAAATATGTTTGTGGTTTTTAACTTATGTTTGTAAAAGTTATAAAAACTACGTTATAAATTAAGTAATGAAGCATGTAGATGCCGAGTAGTATGACTGTTTGCATTGCTTAATGTTGTTTAATCTACTAAAACATAATCACCTAGTCATCGATATTACTAGGTAAAGACGTCAAATAAATATTAGGTATTTGCTTGCCGAGCGTCGTAATAATAAGTATCTACATAACTCCTTCCGCAGTCGGGTAATAAAACAATTAGGTACGTAATTTTCGCATAACATCTAAGCACTTAAAAATATGCAATAAGTACGTTATTCACCTAAGGCGGTAAAACAAAGAATATCTTAAATAGGAGGGCAAGTTCGATAAATATGCGAGCTGAGGCTTTCTGTATTTAATTATTACCGCCCGTGGTGAGTAAAAGATACATACGACCCGCACGCCTAGTAATTGCCACCTTATGCCCAGGCGTGACGTAAAATTATTTACGATGCATTTTAAATTTAATGCTCCAATCAATACCCTGTTGCATAGGTACCTACCTATCTTCATTTTCGTCAACTTGCAATGAACATTGAACTATTTTCGTTCAGTGTTTCAAATCTTCAGTCATACCGGCGCATGAAGATTGATACTCGCACAGCCGCATACACTACGCAACGTACCTATTGTATATTGTTCATGGGTTTATGTGGCTCACATTCGTGCGAAACGTGCGTCGCAACGACCTTACGCCTTTACAACAGTCAGCCAAAAAAGTCGATAGACTAACTCATCCTACTTCCTATCCTAGTAATCCTACTAATATTATAAATGCGAAAGTTTGGATGTTTAGATGTTTAGATGTTTAGATGTTTGTTACTTAATCACGCTTAAACGGCACAACCGATTTGGATGAAATTTTGCACGAAGATCGTTTATAGCCTGGCCTGGATTGAAATATAGGATAGTTTTCGGAGTCCACGCAGACGAAGTCGCGGGCGGAAGCTAGTGTATCATAACATAACAAATTTCTTTAAAAAACCATCTTTGAGTCAAGCTTTTATCACCGACTGTACTTTTTTTATCAGGAGTCTCCAATTACTCGTCAAGACTATTCTAACGAGCACTGATGATGGAGACGGAAGGTGTTTAATGACCATAGGAACGCCTAATACCTATCTCATGATAGTACGGTCGACGCCAAAAATACGTATACACTATTCGCCTTATTGCAATGGAATAAGGTGCAAAAGTGTAAACGTATTTTTGGCGTCGACTGTATTATCATGAAATATTAGGCGTTCCTATGGTCATTAAACACCTTCCGTCTCCATCACCAGTCCAGCTCAATATATATTCCATTGTCACCTGATTTCAATGCTGGTATGTACAGTAGCGGACCCAGGGGGAGGGGGGCTAGGGTCAAACCCCTTCCCCAAAAGGGTTAAAGGATCCGCCACTAGGTATGTACAAAATTTCAAGTCATTTAGACTCAGAGAAGTGGGGCAAATTAAGCTTGCAATTCGAGTAGCAAAATACCGGGAGAAGAGAAAGTAGATAAAAGCTTGTAAAACAATATCCTGTACCTAGGCTTGAACATGACTTCTGCACAAAGTACGCTTCTAAGTACCCTTGTACGCAAAACAGTTCCTACAAGACATAAACTTGTCTAATTACGTACCTATAAGATTATACCTTGGTATCTCCCTTGAGCAAATGGTGTAATTCCGTGCATCATTGTCTTGTAACACAGTGTTGTCGCGATTGATTGCATCCTGAACGAAAGTTCGCTGTTAAGGTGTGTTGAATTTCGTTTCAATGCATATGCCGGCACCACACTTCGCGGCATTGGCCCAAATATTCATATCCCATCTTCTTCCTTCCTACGTCAAATGAAAGAGAGGCAACCACGCAACGAATAACTCATAGCGAAGTGTGGTGCCGGCATAGAAAAGATGCAGAGGCATAACAAGGATTTGTCGTCTGTTGCAAGCCTATTTCTAACCTACGAACACTTGCATCAGCCTATTAAGTCGGGTTTGCATGTCTCAGTTTCGCAGTCACCAGTGAACTGTACACCATTGACATGCGAAGCGGGGGACGAATGGGAATTGCAAAGGCTTTACGGACCCGAGGTTCTTGTTAGCTATTGATTGGTATGCTTTTGGCCTTTGGCTGTGACTGTATTTTGAGGGGCAAAATTCACAGCAAGCCATTATATGTCTATATCAGGTATGCACAGTCCTGCTGCGTACCCGTTCATACTTCGTGCGATCGTGCGTACCCGATACCTTGTGAATGCTTCGGCAGTGACTAACAACTCGGGAAAACCTCAGCAAGGAGCTCTTTTCACAAGCAAAGCGTTCGCAGAAGGTTCGCCAAACATTCTTATGAAACCGTGCGTGACTGGGCGATGTTCCAAGTTGTAGGGATAAACGCCGGTGTTAGAAAACAGCAGATAGGATCACTGTATCTTACACAAATCTTCGGAGCACAGTTCTGTACACAAGTGATAGACAGTCAGGGACGCGAAGTCAAAGAGAATATTGAATATATCGCGAAGTCTCCCCTTAGACTTGTGGCCTTTATAGACCGCCACCGCAGGCCGCACGTAATGCCGTTAAAATTCGTCTGTCTTTATCTGTCACTGTGACATTTGTGTTCGTAAGAAAGGGTCAAAACACATTTTAGTTATCAGAGACATTTTAAATTTTATGAAGCTATGCCAATACCGCTTGTGTTGTGAGCAGGGATTGGATACCGTACCGGTATTTTCGCCATACAAAAATACCGGTTTTATTTCGTTCAATTTCGTTCTTTGGTTTATAATATCATTTTTGATCAGGCTGTCTAATAATACGAAAATGTTACCTAAATACATGATAGAGTCCTACATTAAGAGCCTAAAACAATTCAAAATATTAGACTACTTCGGGGACTTTTGAAAAAACCGGTTCCGATCCCTGGTTGTGAGTTTGGGATCGCCATAGATTCGGTGGTAGAAAACGGCCGTCGTCATCTTACAAAGTTCAAAACCCATTATAGATGTAAACCCACGGAAGAAGCGAATGATCATCTGAGACGTAAAGATTGAATACGGCACGTGAGTTATATCGTTAAAGATTCACCCAGCACTCCTTTGAACCGAGCTAATGATACTCCCACTGTCTCCGCTCCGCTCGCTCCACTGTAACGTGCTTCTTATTGGATATATGTACACCAATGTGTAGATACATTACGGAGCTATAATTGAGTGTGATTTCGTGATCATACGTGTGATTAGAGCTGGGTGGTGTGGGCGACGGGAGCGCGACCTTGCCGTACGCCCCCACTGCGAAAATAACTGTTAGTATCTATAGAATCTAGTCTGTCTAATACGCATCTATCTAATCGACCATGTTCAGGAAGAAACAGAGTAGGTACGACAGACTCGATTATAGTTTTTAGGATTTGGATTAGGCGATTTTGGGCCAGTGCTTGTCAAAGAAAAAAATAGTTACCTGTTGACCTGTTAAGGTTTATCCCCACTGAAATTCGATTGCCTGCAAATTTTGTTTGTTCATCGTTAGTTCACGTTTGATTTACTAGTTTGAGGTTCTTCAAGTAAGGATTGAACAGTCTTTTAATGGGTTGTTTGTTAGCATACGATGCGACACCTCTAGAAATACAACTGTATAACAAGCAAGTGCTACGATAACGAGATCGTTTCTGGTTTCATAATAATCTTCAATACTCGTCGAATTAATCCTGATTTAGGTACTTATTATGGCCAGTATGCAAATTATGGGGTAGTACTCGAAAGTCCTTAACCCAACCATAACTAGAACTTAAAGACTGTCAAGACGAAAAGTTTCCTGGGATTTAAATTTTTATACTTACGTTACTAACGAATTTTAGGTGCCGGTGAAGTGCCATATCATTTTTCACTCCAAAACTATTTCCATAATATACCCATCACTTATCATTCGAATTGACGGCTATCATCAAGTATAATAACATTTGGAGGGTTGTTAATTGCTGTTTAAGGGTAAATGTCACATGTGGTATATTAAGTGCTTCCAAACGTTACGCTTGTTCCCGCCTACACGCCTCCTCAATTAGGCAGTAAAGGGTACGGGTGAGGTTATTAAAAATTAACCGTTAAGTAATTAGGGCTTTCCTACCTACGTTGCGCCAAGCTACGTTTGCGCCAAGGAATTTATGGCATTGCGCGGAACAGAACCATTTTCCTGCGAGATAATATCCGTTATTGTTCTATTAGGCGTTATACTTTCAACACCTGCGTTGGAATCGGGTTTAAAAGGAGTATTTAAGCAGCAACTTTGAGATTGCTCCACATGGTGTTCTGCAAAGTAATGACCCAAGGACATCGTGATCGTGTTGATGACCATTCCCGTGTTTGCTTTGCTCGTTTGACTTTTGCAGAAAAATATTTATCCGTCCGTACCCTACAGGGGGCTCAAAAATATATGAACATGCACTCTAATGCTTTGGCAATAGAGTTGTGTTTAGACATTTGTGAGTACCTTGTTCGCTCCGGTATATCTGATGGCATCACGATATCACTTCACGATGACTATTTTCATTTCCGTCTCTAACAACTTTAACAAAATCCCTTCGGAGTTTTCAACAGACCCAGGGGTAATTTTTGGCCTTTTTTTTTCTTCATCATCATATCCACATCACAAACTTTCCCGGACCAAATACATTAGTTACACCTATACCTAACAAAATTCCCGAACTCTTTTAATGTAGATATGTCATGTTACTAAGGACATCACACGCAGATTACATATAAATTAGAATTAAGTGGCGATCGTATTTCTAAGTTAACACTTAAAGATTGGGCTTCGTGCCAACTACTAAACGGAGCAAACTTTGCAAATTTGATACTTTATCTTTGTCGGAACAGAGCTCGCTAAGTGCGCGATAAAACAATAAAGCGTACGTGAATGTTTGCAGTATTTGGCTGCAATAAGATGATTAGTAACAAATAAATCATCATCATTCGCTTGTCCTTATCCCATTTGAGGTCGGCGCAGCATGTTTTTTTCTTCCACACACATCCTTCCTATTCATATCGTCTCTCACGCAGTCCATCCACCAGTTTCTTGGTCTACCTCTTCTCTTACAACCCTCCACATTCATACTTAATGCCCTTCTAGCAACATTACTATCATCCCTCCGCATAACATGTCCATACCACCGTAGGCGATTTGCTCTCAGCTTTTCAGTTATGAGTGCTACATTCATTAGTAACAGATAAATGATGTCCTAAAAACTTACTCACTTTAACGTATCTTAACGTCATAAGACGGTCATAATAGGGTAAAAACCTTAACGCGGTTTCATTTGGTTAGAGATAAGGAAATGTGTTTAAAAAAGTAAACGATGTATGTATATTTATTTTCAAATAACCTTCAGTTGCGCCCCAAACTGTGACCCGCGCAGCTTTAGGTCAAAAACACGATGAGTCACCACACGTGAATGCGCTGGGTCCCGTAAGCAAGCTGACATAAAAAGATGCATACATGGTTGAAAGAATAATGCGCATATGCCCCTTTTACGGTGGTGTCGGTAGTGCGTAACACCTGATGCAACTGATAAATGAAAGAAATACTCGGCATCGGCTGTGAGTCATTGTTCTTATGCGCTTTCGATCCTATAACACTCTTAATATGTTCTAGTTAACATAATTATGCACACTTGACAGTCTTATTTTAAGACTACACAAAACTTTTCTTCACATTACATACAGATAATTAAATACTTTAACACTTTGCCTAATTATAAAAACAAACGCATAATCCGGTCCGATTCCTTCACAAATCTGTGAACAAAACGTTTTTGTACCTCGGAGTCTCGTCTTTAATTCGATGTGCTTCAAACTCCCATTGTATTGTCTTAAGATTTTACGCGCGGACATTTTTTAACGCATAACAATGTTTTTATTGTTTCGCGAGCCTTTGGTGTTCGCCGATAGTTTTCTAAAATGTCCATTTAATTTTTTAACCATACTGTTTCTTTGGTGGTTGATTTATTGAGGAGTTCTTTAAATAATAAGACGTTAAATTATTGCCTTTGGTACTGACTGAAGTGTCTAACTGGGCGCTACCTGCACTGTCTACATATTCTGAATCATAAAACCGTCTCTTGAAATACCCTTTGTCCCATGTCATAACCTTTATCATTTGCTGCCAGGTGAGAAAAGGGTACAATACAAGCCTTAATGCAGCAGTTTTAGATTTCAGATAGATATGAATGCATTCCTCTAACGAATATTATGTCCGACCTCCGAATCAACAACGATTTAACATGTTCTTATTCAATATACCTTTGTATATCAAAGAAAGGCATTTGGCAAAGCAAAATACCATTATATGCTTTACCTACGAGTAATAGGTATATTAAGACTTAGTATCTACGTCGTCATCAATAGATCTTTTTATGATACGTGCTGATTTTAACTAGCCTTGCATAAGTGCACTCAAAGGCGTTATTAAATCAGAGTTTAGTACCTACTTAGCTGCGATGTCCCTTGAGGTGGCGTGCCCAAGTGCTGGTAACTTTATCACGAGGGACGAGTTTATGCGCGATGCATTTTTGGCATGCATAAAGCGTTTATGCACCCTTACAGTAATACCTAGTATAGGTACTGTGAGTAAGTGCTTGAGAGTTTATCGATATAAAGTCTTCATCAATGACGTGGCTCGTTAGTAGACGACACTAATCGGTTCTATTTTTCTTAGTTTCTACAGATAGGTGAACCTTATCTGCCATGTACTTTATAATCCGAAACGTATCTATACAATAGATGAATAGTTAAGTGTAGGATGCAAAGGAACTCGTGTTTAGTTTCCACTTTTATTTTGCCGCTGTCAAGAAGCGAGTAACAAGCTGCGTTGACTGTGGCATCCTACTAAACTTGAATCGCGTTGAACGAATCGAAAGTCCCTAAACAAGTTGAAGCAGGAGCCTACTTACGTTTTCTTATAGACTTTCTCTTTTAATTATGTGCGTGAGGTGCATATCCGATCTTCGTGATCGTCAACATCACTTAAATGTCACTTTGTATGCTAGCGAAGCAACCCGCTCAGTGATTACGTTTTTCACGGGAATGACAAAGTATAGCAAACCGAGAATCTTTTGGGGCTTTGCCGGCTTGTTTCTTTCATGGATTTAGGATTGAGCTCTTGCAGAACTACTATTGTTATATTTTTATCTATTTACATTAAGAGGGTGTTACAGCGCTCACTAGCACCACTGGTAAATAATTGTAACTATTTAAATGTAACGATAGATATTTAAAAAAAGAGGCTACTACTCCCTGTATTTTGTATTTAAGTACCTTGTGAATACATCAAACTAGTTTTTATGTTGCTGGATTCGTCGATCTATGAACTCAAAAGAATAACGGCGGTTTTAACTTTGGACGCATAGATTAACGAATCCATTATTTACCAGTGGCGCTAGTGTGCACTGTAACGCCCTCTTAAGTCTTAAGTATCGTCGAATCCACAACTCAGCCGAGTGTTCAGTGTTCGGGAAGCTACGACACATCTTTTCGTCCAATATTCCGCAGTGTCTCAAGACGAGAATCTTTGACCAGTGTGTGTTGCCAGTGATGACATATGGCACTGAAACGTGGTCGCTTACTACGGGCCTCGCAAGAAGGCTCAAAGTCACCCAATGGTTGGGGCTATGTTGGAAGTTTCCTTGCGTGTTCCAAGAACCAAGGTAACCGATATAGCCCTCCGAATCGCTAAACTTAAGTGGCAGTGGGCGGGGCACATTGCACGTAGGCACATAGCCATCGGGGCCGTTGGGGCGGAAAGGTTCTCGACCACGTACCGGAAGGCGCGGCGTGGGTATGCTACCCACAAGGTGCACTGATGACCTGGTAAAGGTCGCGGGAGTCCGCTGAATGCGGGTAGCGCAGGACCGGTCACTTTGGCACTCTTTAGGGGAGGCCTATGTCCAGCAGTGGACGTCTTTCGGCTGATACGATGATGATGACATTAAGTAGCTGTGTAGGTATCTGGTGCTGGGTTCCTGGTGTTAAGATCCCCGGATCTCCCGAGTATGACCTGTGTTAGGTTAGGAGGGACCTACATTTGTCTCTTGCTGTCGATACAGTGAATCCTCATATCAATAAAGGGTCCGCAACTAAAGTATGCTTGCCCCGGTAGAGGTATAATAAAGGTGAACCATCAATTGTCATCGTCATCATCATTATCATCAATTTTACGTTTATAATGGGTCATTGGTGTCCGGTCTGTTTATGCTTGCAAGGGCATAGTAACTACCTAAATACTAGTGTTATTTATTATTTACATTGACGAGAGACATCATCCTGTTCTTGACAGGTTTTTTGTTTTGTTTTTGTTACATCTTGACAATATTACATTAAAATTGCATTTTTTTTGTCCTGACGCTTAGATACTGTATACATCTCTAAGAACACTAATCTTGCAAAAATAATCATTTCAAAGTTGCAGATTACCAAAACTAAATGTCACTAAATGAAAACAAAATGAGAAAATATTATCCATTAGATACGTTAGATATATTATTCTAGTGTCACTAGAATAATAATTATTAATTTTATCTGAACGCTCAGAGACCTTATACATCTCTGGGATATTAATTTCATACACTTCTTGTAAATTACAATATTTTATTACGACCTTATATCTAACGTATCTAATGGATAATATTTTTTCATTTTGTTTTCATTTACTGACATTTAATTTTGGTAATCTGCAACTTTGAAATGATTATTTATGCAAGATTATATTTTTTATTCTTATTGTAAACTAGCTTCCGCCCGCGGCTATAGACTATCTTTGTGCAAAATTCCATCCAAATCGGTTGGTTTAAGCGTGATTGAGTAACAAACATCTAAACATTCAAACTTTTCCATTATTTACGAGTATTACATATATTTAGTTATGTGCCCTCGTGGCCTATTTTTGCTGAATAAATATTTGATTCTGATTTTTGACTAGGCTTAAAACTACTCTCTCTCCCTCTGTATCCCTTTCAGCAAAATTGTTGCAGTCAGCCAGTAAAACGTTACTTGGTGTTGCGAAAGCCAAGCGTTTACAATTATAATAATTTTACAATATGTGTATACATTCTACCTCATGCCTTTGCCTAGTGATTACTAATTTAATAGCTGAGTAATCTCGCCATTCCTAAACATACGGCAAGAAAAGCCAACTTATAGTCTCGAAAGTGGTCTTGTATCTTCGATGCCACATCAGGTTACAAGGTCAACAACTTTCGCCGTCAATATTTGTGTTTGGATTGGGCACGATCTTTGCGAGTCCCTTCTTTAAATCTGCCTTCTTGTTTTGGCATATGATGGCTCTTCGGTTTATCATTTTTGTCATAGGTATATTGGAAACGAATTCACTTGCTTTACAAAATAGTTTATAATATTATTAACTATTTTGCCGATTATGCCGCCAGCCTCATGGGCACCTTGCCGCACGGCACTGATTTAGAGCCGGTTTTTTATTTCTAAATATGTAGTTTTGTTATTTTATCTTTTGTAGTTTATAGTTAGGATGTACATAGTTAGGCTAAGTAGTATTATTTTATAATGTATTTCATACGAAATAGCAATAATAAGTTCATGCTTATATATGCAAATACAATTAAATACTATTTTGTTAAGCAAGTGAATTAACCTACGAAATCTATACTATATAATATTATAAATGGGAAAGTGTATGTGTGTGTTTGTTTGTTCGTCTTTCACGGCAAAACGGGGCGACGAATTGACGTGATTTTTTAAGTGGAGATAGTTGAAGGGAAGGAGAGTGACATAGGCTACTTTTTGTCTCTTTCGAACCCCCCACTTCCCTAAAATGGGGGGTGGAAGTTTGTATGGAGCATTCCACAATTTTCAAGGTAGAAAGCTAAAAATTGGTATGCGGACTATTTGTGACTAACAAAAAAATAGTGCATCATTTTTTTTTGGAAATCTGCACCTAACCCCTTAAAAGAGGGGGTGAAATTTTATATGGGGTCCAGATATGTAGAGTCGATATGTAGAGTCGATATGTAGAGTCGGTATGTAGAGTCGATATGTAGGGTCGATATGTACCTAGTCGATATGTAGAGTTGATATGTAGAGTCGATATGTAGAGTCGGTATGTAGAGTCGGTATGTAGAGTCGATATGTAGGGTCGATATGTACCTAGTCGATATGTGGAGTTGATATGTAGAGTCGATAGGTAGAGTCTATGTTCGATATTTAGAGTCGATGTAGAGTCGATCTAAATATATAAAAGAAGAAACTGGCTGACTGACTGACTGACATCACCGCACAGCCCAAACCGCTGGATCTAGAGATTCCAAATTTGGCACGTAGGTTCCTCATAAAGGATTTTTCAAAATTCTCCCACTAAGCGGGTGATATGTGGGTCCAAAGTTTGTATGGGGAAACAAAATAAGTAAGACTATTTCATTCGAAACTTCACAGGAGTATTCCTAGCAATAAATGAGTAAATACGTGTTTCAGGTTTTTTGGGAATTCAACCCCTAAAAGGGGGAAATGTGACGTCTGAAAATCAATATGGGTATTGTTTCTATGGTTTATCGGGTTGCTGGTCGCTGATTACGAAAACAACAACAACGATTTTAAATCCAACGTGGCGGACGTGAAATACCATCTCCACTGTTGGGGGTGTGATGGGGTTGCGTCTAAATATCAATATGGGTGTCGTTTTTATGTTTTTTTGGGACGTTAATTACGAAAATGGCATAGATTTTGAAATTTAACATTGTGGACATGGACATTCTTGAAAGTATTTGTGCCAAATTGCAATTAAATTGGAACATACGGGTCAAACTGAGCTGAGATGCACCTTTTTTGTAGACGGTGAAAATTACTTTTAGTGCGCGGGCGAAGCCGCGGGCAAAAGCTAGTATATAAATAATATGTCGATGGTAATATGTATACTCTATCTCTATCTATCTTATGGATTCATCAGTCACTCCTTTATTAACCGACTTCAAGTTATAGCCTGGAAGTCGCGGGCGGGATCTATAATTATTAATAAAACAAGTATTCCATCTAAAATATAGGCCGGTTTTGGCAAAGAAAAATAAAAATTAAGTCAATTCGGTTCTACATCGTCCAAACATACAGCCGCTTGAAATGAAGCACCCGTATTCACTGTTTCGGAACAGATGGATTTAGTTCTCGTCGTAAATGTCGTAATTGAGTTGCTTTGAGAGAATATTGATGTCGGGTAAATGTTGCGTGTATACTCATATCATAAACAAATGACCTGCCATGTTGCGAGTCGGACTTGTGCACGAGGATTCCTTTTACTCGCATTTACAATACGGGTTATTGAGCTATACTGAGTTCAACTGATCTATAACCCCGCTATATAGTAAAACTTGCATGTGTAAATTGCGCTTTAGAAGCTAATAAAACTTAGTGTAGTCAACTCCGCCAGGTGCGCGTATATTCTTTAAGGACTACATACTTAAATAAACTTAACTCTTAGGAGCAGAAGGCAGTTTTTGTTGTTGTATCTATTTACACGGCTTATCTGTACTCAAGTGAAGTATAGATAAATGTGAGTACCGTTAAATGTAAATAGTTCTTGTAAGCAATTGTGTCGACTGTTTTGCGCAAGTGGCTCTGTTATGCGTCGTCGATTGCAACCGAGAAAGCGAATCTGCTTATTATCATTATCTTGTGCATAAACGCTAACAATTACGTAAGTTCCGGTAATATATTCATATTCAAGTTATAAATTTACAAGCCGGCTGACCCACTTGCGAGGGGCTTTGTTTTTGTTAGTGGATTAGGACCCAGCTCATCTTGTTAAGTGTTCTCTTCAAAGAGATTGCTTAAACACTTTTTTGGGTGGATGATTATCATGTACTGCTGCCAGCGAACGAAAAAAACCATAGAATAGAAGTCTAACTAGCGACGAAAAGTGGCCCCACAAAGGGCTACATCACCATGGCGGCGCAAGGCGGAACCAGTCTCCCACCACCAACAAATTGTATGCAGCTCTATGGACTAAATCTCACCGGGACACCATGTCGGCGCAACCAGATGCATACAATTTGTTGGTGGCGGCGACTGGTTGCGCCGCCATGGTGTCCCGGTGAGATATAGCCCAAAAAGGATGTACCTACATTGCCATTATGCGGACGTGGTGGCAGGGTGTCAAAAGGATGCCAAGCAGCCGTTTAGTTAAAACATGCGCACACATGCGCATACAGGATTTTGGGCGCGTGTTTGGGTAGAAATTTGTAGGGAGTTCACCTTCTATGGTATTTTTCGTTCGCTGACTGCTGCCCATAAACGAAATCGAAATAATGAGTATAATTTAATTGAGATCAAGTGTTTTATTTGAGTGGAATCCACTCGAGCATCCTCGACAGTTAAATAAAAAGCCATCGAATTAGGGTATTGCATCAAAACAGCTCGCATTTTTATTACTCCACAACTCTAGTTTTAAAAAGAATGTATGAACATTAGCAGTTACTGCGTACATACGCCGTTTGGATATAACACGGCAGTATAGTTCTGTTGTTGGTTTGTTGCTCAATTCGGAGGGGGCTTTGATAAATCGCCAGTTGGGGCGACAGATGTTCGGGTACAGCTGAGGCCGCGGCTTTAGACGCGTGGCCATTGTATGACTGCGATGCAGCGAGCCCAAACTCTATATTTATTTGCAGTTTGTAATCAGAATAATGCCATTCTTCTTGCAGTTCAGTTGCAAATAAGTAGTCCGACTCACTTGGGATGTTGTGTCAAATGAACGAATCAACTGCCTACTGCCTGTCTATTAGCTGAGCTCGTCTCTAGAACCTAATGAATAGATTTGCAACAACTATTCGTTTCGGAGGTCATTCTTAAAGAGGTCCGCATGCAACTATGCGGTCAATGAGCATCGTGAATTGAGGTCTTACTTGAGCTAATTTGTTTACGTTCGTGATGTACTCGCTTCTTCCTCGCGCTATTTGTTCGTTGCCTTGGTAGAGAAGTCGTGCATTTGCAATAACAAGTGACGCTTGAATGTCTGCCAACCCTTTTGACACCCTAACTAAAATATTTTAACGCCCTAAAAGAGGATTCGTTAGTAACGAGCAGAAGTTTATTTTTGGTCACGAACGCTTTAGTAATAAACCGCTGTCCATAAATTACCATAAGAACGTGGAATAAGATACGAAAGAACATGTGAACAAAATGTATGGACAAAAACTTATTTGTGTACACAGAATTCCTCACGTGTTCTATTCAATCAATGAGCGTCCGAACTTTTTTTTCTGTCTCGATTCGGCATACGTTTGTATTGACGAAGAAAATATAATAACAAGGCACCAATTACAAAAGCTTTTTTGTTTCAGACTTTGGACTTCGACCGAGATGGCCTAGCGAAGCTTAAGAAAGCCATAAAGGCGATACACAATTCTGGAAATGGTATGTGACCCGAGTACATCAGACTGTATTTTACTTAAGGGGGAACATTTTTTTACAGACTTAAGGGTTCTGGATCAGTATTTCTCTAAAATCTTAAGTAAAATGGTCAAAAATCCACTGTTGTTCTCGACCTTTTCCTCCTCCGAAACTTAAACATTCGTAACAACGTTTGGGATATTGAGAAATAAATATTGGGTCCATGTTGGCTCACATAAAATTCTTCGTCCTATTTTTTATTAGGGTTCCGTAGCCAAAATGGCAAAAACGGAACCCTTATAGTTTCGTCATGTCCGTCTGTCCGTCTGTCCGTCTGTCCGTATGTCACAGGCATTTTACTCGAAAACTATAAGGTGTATTTGAATAAAATTTTGAGGATAGGTGTATTTTGTTAGCCGCTACATAGTTTTGTAATTAAAATGACAAAAAAAAATTTTTTTAGGGGTGCACTCCATACATAAAACTAAAAGTCAAATTTTTTTTTTCATTGTGACCCCCCGTGTGGCACATCAATCGATAGGCCTTTCAAAATAAATATAAGGTTTCTTAGCATTTTTTTTGATTAAGTGAATAGGGTCGGAGATAATCGCCCCGAAAGTCACTAAAATTCTGTCCCCCCCCCTCTAATTTTTGAACGGTGTATTTTAAAAATATGGAAAAATTCATGGACGTAGAGCTTATTAATTTCATTCACCGAAAATTGTTTTGAACAAGATCGGTTCAGAGGTTTTCGAGATATTGCTGAAAAACTGCCTTCCTCAAAGAAAAGGACGTAAGTGCCGTAAAATTTCTGTGACGATACGACCTTTTTAATAGGCACGGAACCCTTCGTTTTGCGTGGTCCGACACGCACTTGGCCGGTTTTATACTAAGGATTCGTATTCATAATCATCACTCTTCATATTTTTTTTCGTCATACCTTTTTTGTTTCTGAACTATCAACGGAACGCATAATGAGTTTTCATAAAAACCTGTTTATAATTAGTAAGAACAGGCTCGAACTCATAATTTTGTTTCTCATAACAGTTTCCTTCATAACGGACATAAATCATAATTTTGTTTGTATAATGTGTTTGTGTGTATTGTGTCTATACAGTTTGTTTTTATGTGTTTTGTCACGAATAAATGTTTTTTCTTTCTTTTTTTCTTAATATCGTAATTCATAACTAAGAACATACTTTTTGGGACCTCATAATTTTTGGGACCTTTCTACATCGCCCTGTCGTCATCGTTCTATCTACAATAATCTACATATGTCATCCTCTTCAATGAGCCCAAGCCCCAGTTTAAACTTGACAGACAAAGGGCTGTCAAGTTGACAGCCCCACGTTTCTGAATACCACTTCCCCGTCTTCCGCCCGGGCGGGAGCCAGAAACTGTCTTCGTCAGCTCTTCATTTCACTGGCGCACTCGACCTACGCTTCGCTCCGGGAGGTGGCCGGCTCGCTTCGCACGCCATCTCCTCTCTCTTTGCTTTGATCTCATACGCCCGCTCAACTCAGGACAGGACCTCCTTCGTCCTTTCTGGCTCTGCGGGCTTTTATATACACTATGGGTAGAACAGATAAGACCACGTGGAAGTGGGGTGCTCTGATTCGGTTTTCGATAGTTTTATTTTTGATGTTTTTCATTAGGTACTAATGAATTTGCATTTTACTAAGTATCTTATAGCGATTGGCCTTTATGATGGAAAAAAATATGAAAATCAATTTTAGTATGAAAAAATGTATGATTAGTAAAATTATGAAATTAAGTAAAACCGGACAAGTGAGCGTTATGATGAAAAAAAAATGGAATTAAATATTAGTATAAGAGAAATTTATGATTATTGTCATTATGAATTTGAATCGTTCGGAGTTACGATCGTTATTAATAAGAATTATTATGAATAATTATTATTATGTTGTAAAATTGTATGAAAATACATTTTCGGAGTTCCAATAATAGAACTTAAAAAATATGTGAACAAAAGCGCACCCGTAAATATTAAATGTTTGATTTTTGCGCTTAGTGTTGACGTATATGTACCAATTTTTGCAGCCTATTCAAATAGGCCGTTTTAAGCATGATTTTAAGCAACCTATAAAAATAAGTATATCAAATAAGCAAAACGTACCGACACAGATATGGATAAATTATAATATTGATATTATAAAAATAACATTAATCTCCGGCCAAATTCCTCGCAGGAAACAGTCGAGAACAAAAATGGAAAAATTACCACTCATGTGTCCTCTTAACAACGCTTGTCAGTTTCGAATGTCAGGACAATAGTAGTGTAGGTATAGTAGGCATTGTCGGAAGAACGCGAGATAAATATGGATCTCCTGTTTAGTATTCCCGACCGTTCCGACTAAAAATAGGGGATAGCGGAAGCAATATGAATAGATAGGACTGGAATAGTTGAACTGTCTGCTGCATACTTAACTCGCTTGGTATTTAGTTTGGCTTATATTTGGAGCGGAACACGTCTTGTGTTCTAAAGGAACGTGTGGATACTAAACCCAGTTTAGGTTACTAGGTGTAAATCAGTATTGATGGAAGCTTTAAGATAGAGCACATGAAAGGAAATGCATTTGCGTTTTGGTTTTCAATTGACGTAGATACGAAGATCAATGAGGTAGTCACTGAAAAGAACAATATTTAATCCTAAAATGTAGAATTTGAAAATTTCTTACATGTTGAAACAAATCCTGCCATGGCTAATGATAATCCTGGATTCGGCATTTTTTTTACAATTCAAAAGTAAGAATTTAATTCCAACAAATGTACTTTTCACAAATCTTAAACTATAAACTAGTACTACTTATCTAACGTTACTATTCGAACAAGCCATTAGAGTAGTTCGTGATCTATACCACTCAATAGTCTCCCTAACTGTTCACAAATCATTTCGTCTCGGCTGAGTTTGTCCCTTGTATAATTTGACCCCTAGATTCAAAACAAGAATACGTAATCGGATGTCAGATTTATACTGATTCGGCTCTATTGTTGCTTTGTGAGTGTTGCCATTGCCAATAACATTCCAGTACCGTTGACGAGTCAGATCAGCCTACTGAACTAGAATGACCCAAATATTGCAATAATAGAGCTAGCGGACTGTAATTTACTACCGATATTGTGAAGGGAATTTAAAGCCCGTTCAGTAGACACTCCAGAATTGATTACATTGTTCAGGATTGTATACATCCAGTCTAAGTAAAGTAAAGACAATTAAACACCGAGTGTAAGACTAATTAAACTCTAAATATGGTTGTATTGCGTGTTCTGTGCGCTTAATCGTATAGAAAAAGGCACAGCTCCAATTACTTAAGGCATAAAAACGCCGTAAATGGCGTGAATACATCTTATACTGCAGCTTTTCTAAAGGCATTGGAGTTTGCCATTTCCTATATATTCTCCAAGATGTTCAGACTCCGGTGGACTGGAATGAGCTTAATAGTTAGACGTAGTTTAGGGAAAAGGATCCAACCCACACGATGTAAATTTTGACATTGGAACTTTCAGGCTATAACAAAAGTCATACATTTCAATGGTGATGTCTTGTGGGTTGGATCCTTTTCCCTAAACTACGTCCAGTTTTTCTCCCCTCGGAAAACTTTACCCGCATATTTTACATTTAGCGTTAAAAGGATTTCTTTATAGTAATAATTTCAAACTTGTTGTATACTTTGCGTTTCCATTAACGTAATTAATGAAATAATCGTGAAAAAGAAATCTATTTGATGTCACATCGATCAACGGATACCTAGACCAATATGGCTGAAAATGCTCGTTCAGTAAATCACCGTAATGGATCGGATTAAAACAAGAATCGAATGTCTGTCTGCTATCGATGTCGCGCATGCATTTCCCTTAGCCACTTGCCCAGGAAAGTGGGTCGATGGACGTCTGGTTTCGCTCGCCACACAGTATGATGTTACTACAGTACGGTTTAAATCTAGTATCCGTCTAGACTTTCAATGCGTCTATTGATTTCTGTGAGACATTTATTTGGAGATGTAAGCATTAAGCTAATAGTTGAATTAAACGCTTTACAAAAATTATTATAGAAAATTGTGATCGAAATATACTTATATATTGTAAAGATTCGAACGAAGTAAATCGTTGTATTCAAGATCTCGCACCTGCTCCCGGTTTATTTAGTGAACAATTTATTTACGTTATTTATTGCGTTCAAAATTTGCTACAGGAGCGGTTCTATGTATTCGATGCGTGAGCGGTGAAGCTCGTAGCTCAAACAAAACAATCGTGATATGGTTACCAATAGTAAGTCAAATACTCGTAAAATAGATCGAGATCCCTCTAGTGGCGTAGTTTACATTTATCGTATGTAGAAGTGGCGCGGTGCTTCGCGAATCGGACCATTAAAGTATACTGTTCGAGCAATTAGAAACATCAGGTCTGTTAACTTTCCAACGTAACCCACGTTTGTTTACTGCGGCTGCGCAAGCGGCTGGAACTCGTCGCGCGAGTTCGGATTGCACGCCGCAGCCGGCAAGGTCGTGCGCGTGCAAAAACGACCAACAAAACCTTAAGCATTCCTATAGAATGAGCTGGTGTTTAAGGTCCATGTTTACATTTTTTGCCTCGACTAGGATTTCGCAGAATTTCATTCACCTCATGGGAAGCTAGTAACTTTGCCTTACCTAGTTTGCGAACACGTACGATTATGCTGCGAGTTTTCCTCTTCGGCATCTTAGGTGAACTGGTTTAAGGCCAACCACTTTATTTATACCATTATAAAAGTTTCCCGTGTCATTTTTAAATATTGGCAACTATTATGGATGCTTTTTAAAGCAGGCAGCAATGGAATATTTGGATCCCTTCCAAGTCTCGCCTCGGCCGTGTCATTGCATTTATCGGTGCCTCTTGGCTTTAGATTTATGATAAGTAACTAAGTACTCTTCCGCCTCTGACATGCCTGTCTTTTGTTTGTCAATGTCCACTTGTCTGGCATCGTATACGTTTAATAATTATGATTATGATTTATGACTCAATCTAGATATTCTAAAGAATCTTACAATGTCTCTCACCGGAAATCAAATACTCGTAGCTGCTTGGATATTTGATGAATACGAAATGTTTCTTCGAAAACTTCTACCTTTCAGATTGGCTAACAAACTGCGGCAAACCCAATCAAGGATCCTAAATTTTCGAAATTGGTTGAAAAATGTAGGTAGGGTTTTGCTGATGTTGGAACTAAAGGGTAGTTATATTCAAAGTTCAATGATACAGCGTCCTTTGTCCTAATAGCTAGGCATCCCTGTAGTTCCCATCAAAACCGGAGGAAAATGCCTTGCGGAGAAATTGAAAGGCGCTCTCTTCAACATTTAGTATTCAGATGCCGTCGGGATAGAAGTTCCGTGTAGGCAAATGTGGGCCGACACGGAGCTCCATTCAGACCGCTATTTTCGTGATTTCCCTACTCTTGGAGCTCTAATTTAATTAAAGTTCGTGTAAATAGATTTATTTTCATAGCTTTAGCATATTTCGGTACTATTTAGCTTGGAAGTTCTTAAAAACTTGTAATGGAAAGTGAGCTATGTTCACGTTTTCTTTCAGTAAGATATTTAAAATTGTAATTAAGGTGATTTTAAGTTTCCTGGCTTTGTCAAGTTCATCATAAAAATAAAATAAAAATAGGGTACACTCTTACACAAATCGAACCCTAATAGTAAGCTCAATAGGGCTTATATAATAAATATAAATAAATACGTAGAAAACATCCAAGACCCAGAAAAAAATATTCATTGCTCGTCACACAAATATTTGCCCTACCGGGATTCGAACCCATAACCTTCAGCTTCGAAGGCAGCGTCACTACCCACTAGGCTAATCGGTTGTCAAATCATCAGCTTATAAATACGTCCTACTGCTGGGCACAGTCTTCTCATCCAGTTCGATATTTGTTATGAAATAAGACATTCTTTCGTATACATGGACTTCACAGTAACTTATTTAAAGTTCGGTTACTGAAATGGTTTGTATCGTTTAATTTTAATTTTTTCAATTATTAAATAATACTTATACTTACTGTATTTATCCTTGTTATACAATGTTTATTATTGTGCACCTTTCAACACGTTGCAATTTAGAAAAAAAAAACAAGCTATTCGTCTCTGGGCTCGAGAACAATGGAAAACAAAACGTTTCACATGCAATGACGTTGAAAACAATGCTGCATTTTTATTAGTAGCAGTTTATTTGACAGGACGTCGGAATCCGTCTGTCCGTCTAGACTGAATTTCTGTAAAATATATGCTCGCAATGACGAGGGAAGATTATTATATCTACTCCTAGCTAGATGGTAGTGTTTATATTCACGCCAAACGCTTATTGTCATACCGCAAAAGCTTGCGTCAAAAATGGATATAGATTCTAATATAACTCCTCTAATCCTGGTTCTTTACAATTTTAATACAGGCCAAAAATACTTCGAGACCACTATATATTATGCTTTGAAGTCAAAATTGTAGAAAGTTACTAGTAGTGTCTATAACTTTCAAGTGTCATACTTTGTTTTTCAGTCTGCCTTTTTTTACCTTACCTATTGTCGGTAGTGAACAAACATGGTTACATAATTATACTGTAGTTGAATAACACTTGGCAAAGCGGTTTATCAGTACCAGTTAACCCATTAACGATCTCGATAAGGTAGTTTCGGTTTTACAAAAAGACTCCAAATGTTTTAACTTTATAACAGCTCATTCATCCGCTGTTATCGTGTTGAATGAAGAAACTAAGGCAATTAAGATATCAAAATTGTATGAAATGAAGCTCTTAATAAACGAATCTTGTGAAGAAATATTACAGCTACAAGAGACGTCGTAACTTACCCGGGCTTCCTTACAACGATGAAGTTAATCCACCAGCGAAACTAATTAAATGTCCAGCAAGCAAGACGGATTTCGTTGAGTACTAACTATTTTATATGCACGATGAAACTTTATAGCTGGAGACCTTCATTGTGACCCCCCGTGTGGCACATCAATCGATAGGCCTTTCAAAATAAATATAAAGTTTCTTAGCATTTTTTTTGATTAAGTGAATAGAGTCGGAGATAATCGCCCCGAAAGTCACTAAAATTCTGTCCCCCCCCCTCTAATTTTTGAACGGTGTATTTTAAAAATATGGAAAAATTCATGGACATAGGGCTTATTAATTTCATTCACCGAAAATTGTTTTGAACAAGATCGGTTCAGAGGTTTTCGAGATATTGCTGAAAAACTGCCTTCCTCAAAGAAAAGGACGTAAGTGCCGTAAAATTTCTGTGACGATACGACCTTTTTAATAGGCGCGGAACCCTTCGTTTTGCGTGGTCCGACACGCACTTGGCCGGTTTTTTTTCTGTAGCACCATACAAGGTTGTGATCTATTGAATAACCATTTCCGACAAAGTTCCGAGGAAGCCAGAACGCCTTAAACTCAGCGTAGCAACACAATCTTCTCTGTCCATGGATTCCTATTACTTATTTTCTGCAGATTATTCTACAAGAGTTAATTGCGAAGATTTCGAACAAGCGCTAGGGCATATAGAATAGAATAATCAATTAGCATTTATTCATGACAATAACATGAACATGGATACAGATCAGCATATACAAACAGTAATTACTAGTAAGTGCCACGAAACGGTTCCATCTCAGCACGGTGCTGGCCTAGTGGCCAATCTGGTCTAACGATGGAACCTGTGACTAACGGTGATTCCACACATATTAACTGTCATTTTCACCTTCAACAACTTATTCATATGTTCTAATGCGCGTTCGTTTCACTTCAGGTTTAAGTAGTCCTCACTTGTTGCTTCGTGCGTCTCTTTTTTACGTAGCAGCGGGCGTAGCATGTTTGCCATTTTATCACTTATCGTTATGGATAAGTAAGACATCCATCACTCTCGCACTGGCATACTTGTCAGCAGAACGTGACAGATATCTTGTCCCCAGCGATAAGTGATAAAGTGGCAACCATACTACGCCACGCCCGCAGGATTATCAAGCGACAAACGAAAAAATACTACTTGTACTAATCGTATTTTTCCTTCAATTTACATGAAAAGAAGTTAATCCAGTGTATTCGTTGCAGCTCACGTGGACAATGAGATGTACCTCTCCCGGGCGCTGGAACGCCTGGGAGGGAACGCTCTCAGTAAGGATTCGGAGCCCGACATCGGCGCCGCGTTCTTCAAGTTCGCTGTGGTCACTAAGGAACTGTCGGCACTCATGAAAACTCTGGTAAGACTAGTTGTGACACTATAATAGTAGATTGTGTCTCAAGGGAGCAAAATTCTATTTACAGCGAGAGCGATGTATCCAATCCTGAGTAAAGCGAAAGGTTCTATTAGTTCTTCTTCTACTCTAAAGTAGAATCTTGAGGGAGTATGTTACGCCCAAGACGATAATAATTTCGCTATACCTGCTTTTTCATCTTCTATGAGGAAAATTTAAATTAAACAGGAAAGGCAAGAAAAGTAAAACTTTGATCCCTCATTTGAGGGCAACAATGACTCTTTTCTGAATAGCATCAGGTGTGAAAAAGTTTATGAATAAGTGGCGATGAGGCGATGTTGATCCATAGCTGTGTATATCGAAGGAACAAAGCGTATATAAAAATAACAGTTAAAAAGTAGGTATACATGTATGAAATTCGTTAGCTTAGCCACGTGAATACTTTGAGACATATTTCCCAGTGTATCCGTATTTTACTGTAATATTTTCGAGAACGACAAATATCTTATACATTTTGCGTCACACGAAGCTACGCAAGTCTTTTCGGAGGAGCTGTCTTTCCCAGAGCGCCCTTTTCCCGCGGATTCCCCCAAAGTTGTCTATAAAATCTGCCGTATGTATTTTCAGGTAATCAGTTACATTCCTACTGATAGTAGAAGCTTGCCGTGATGACGTTATAAATAGTTGAGCTTGAGCTTAAACTCCGGCGCTGCCACGAAAATCGAAAGTCGAAACTCGCAATATACAGTGTGTGTCTGTCATAAGAACATTTATTTTAAGGAACGATAGCTGTCAGTGCTGTGAACCGTTTTATCGAAAAAATATAACAATTACCTTTTCTAATGGAGAGTTATTAATTTTTTTAATTTTCTCGAGCAGCAATGTACAGTCAAGAGCAAAAGTAAGTTATCACTTTTGTACCTTATTCCATTGCGATAAGGTAAAAAAATGATAATCTACTTTTGCTGTTGACTATACTGCTAACATTCACTTGACGTTTCAGAGAGGCAGAGCTAGTTACTGTCAGTTGTTAGCTTTGTTACCAATACATTGCGGGCCGAATTAATTTGTATGAAAAAAAAACCGTTTATTTGAAATTAGAGATACCAATTTACGTTCATTAGGGCTTGTACTTTCAGCCCTTAAAATAAATGTTCTTCTGACAGACACACACTGCATACACCTCTTTGTCGCTTGAATAAGCAAGTGCGACAGAGGTAGAGATACACGAACGAACAAACGAAGGGTTTCATTAGCCGCCCTGTTGAGACATTATATTAAATAGTTCATCCAATTAAGGAACTTGAACTGTCGTTAAAGTGCTTCCCTGGGCTAATAGAGATATCAAGTGTTCGTGTCCCGGAACTTAATACTAATAATTAGTGTTGCCTTCCGGACAGAAAAAAAAAACATTCCTTTCGTATGTACGTATATATTATGAGCATGCTCTTAGAGTCAATGAGTTAATCTACTCGTAGTTATTAATTTGTTTCCCTATCAATATCCGCATCGTATTAAGAAATATTAAATGTTAATTACTTGTTCCTAAACATTACCTTATCCGCATATTATTATTCAAACGTAATTGGAGAAAGCAATCAAGATGAGTTACGGCACTTTCAATTTTAGCACAGAATTTTAAAACCTGTTTTGTAGCGGGATACCATAATAATCGTGATAAAAATTGATTGCATCGGAAATTACTAACGCTAAATGATCATAATGACACATTAAATTAAATGACTCACTTGATTCAATTTCCCTCGCTCCTTGCGTTTTACTGTCATTATTTTAAACAGCGCTATTATGGACTAGCATTTCTTTTATCAGTGTGTTTATTGTGTACCTACTTTCTTCACTAGAGCCCCCTGATACAGTGGAAGCGGTAGAAAAGTGTACCAAACAACCAGTTTGCCGGCACTAGTATGTGCCCCAGTTTCCCCAGTGTTTGCACAAAACTGGTACTATTACGGTCGCTATAACCGACACCACACGCCTATTGTCCAACTCGATATTTTTCATCTGACCGGATATGGATCACTTGTTGTTCCATATTTGCATGATATATTGGACACAAACGAGTTTGTGACTAACATTGAAAAAGCAAAAGCATTTCTATATTATAACGCTTCATCGCTGCCAGTATCATAATGACGAAGTTCGTGAATTAGTAATTAGTAGCTATTTAAGTTTTCGTTTAGGTATAACGAGTTTCTAAATCTGAGAGCTACTCGAAACATGCTGAAAAGTGGCAGTATACTCGTAAAGGAACGAGCGAGCGAAGCGAACGAAGTTCTCCTTTTTCTGCTTGGGCAAAAATTCTTTCGTATGTCCGGCGTCTGCCCGGCTGTTCTCCTCTAGATGTCGCATTTCTCAACTGATTGTCGTGAAATTTTGTGAGCAGGTTCAATAATTATATAGTTTTTTTTGTCGATTCATTTTTAGTACTCAAGTCCTCCATGGTCTCAGCCAAGAATACTACAAGTCAATCATCAGCAAACCGAAGGTGAGTGATGTACTCGCCGTTGGTATTTATGCCTAATCTTCTCCAGTCCAGAGTCTTGAAAACGTCCTCCAGTGTAGCGGTGAACAGTTTTGGGGAAATAACATCCCCTGGCCTGACACCCCGCTGCAGCGGAATAGGCTTCGAGCTCCGATCCTGGAGTCGGACTGACATAGTGGCGTGCTCGTACAAATAACAATGCACCGCGGAAAAGTTTCCAAAGTTGCGAAAATTCTAATACGGAAAGTTCTCAGAACATAAAGTTTATAAACACTGAAAACATGTCAAAAACTCTCTGGATACATACATTATCAGCTGTTTAACTTGCCTGCTTAAAGTATAAGCAGAAACTTCCTAAAGGAAACTTATTATTAAATTCTCATATAATTTTCCGGAAATTTTTGAGAACTTTCCTGATATTTTGAGAATGTTCTGCAACTTGTACATTGCTAAGTACAAACACACGTTCAAGAAAAATAGGCTATTGTGTAAATCTTGGCATAAATCGCGTAAATGATGTTAAGAAAAGGGCAATCCATTGCAAATCCCCGTCGCTCGGTCGAAGGCTCCGAATAATCTGAGCCGTGACGGAAATTGTGTCATTGCCGGCGCGACTATCTCCAGGGATCTATACAGCGCAGAAAAACGATACTTTTCCATCTGTCCACCAAGTTTTATTTTTAGTATCTTGGCTGGGTTTTCAATTTTTTTTTTAGTAATACAGCTGTATAATTGCATTTTATCCTTGGCCTCACTATTCTTAGCTAATTTTCAACAACGTAAGCAATTTGAAGATGCTGTAAATAAGAAAAAAAATGTGAATAGTTACTCATTTACGTAGTAAAGTGTTAAGTACCTACGTATTTTATCAACATTAAAGCGTGTAGAAATCGTGATCTTTTATTAATCTTCAAACGGCACTTACCTAAGTCTCGTTTTTTAACAGTTTGTAGAAACATCGCGAGAACCTCAATTTTTATTTCGCTCACAAAACGTTTGACCAGTAACATAAGGGCCATAATTTTGAGTTTATAAAAAAATGGTTAAAAATTTTCGCTTATTTTTTTTTTCTTTTTTTTTTCTTGCCCTGTAATAACCCTGTATCCCCGGGCGTTTGAAATACCAAATGGTAGCCATGTATACATAAACAAAAATCTAAATTACAACCAGGAAAACTTGTGGTATTAGTAGATTATAAATATAGTGTTGGTATCTATATAGAGATTAGTTTACGTCATAATCTGATGTGCCATGAACAATTTACCTTAAAACATGAACTCTTATCTGGGGGGACAGGCTATCCATTACGCATGTCTGCGTGTCCATTTTCTATTCACAGACCTACTTTAATTCTCCAGTGAATCTCAAGCTCATCAGTTCTGCATAAGTGCATTGCTTCAAGTTAGATAAGAATTGCGATATCGTATTATCGCTAACCAATGTAACATGATAATGATAGAGTATCTGCCCATCGCGTGTTTGTTATTGGTGAACGGATGTATATCGTGGACTTTGTAGATGTAGACCGCAGCTGGAATTTGCGATTTTGTTATTAAGATTCCGACGCGATGCTAAGAATTGTTTTGCGTTTAATAGCTGTTTTATGTATCGTCCTTCCTGGAAATCGAGGCGGAGCTACTTTCAACCGATGGTCCGAGAGCTGTGTGATTATTTTTCATTAGGGTTTAACTTACATTAGAAACGTGGAAGTGGAGGATGGCTATACTCAAAATTAACTTCAATTGATTTCTTATAAGTAGATATAAGAAATGTCCAACTCAGTTGGTATTTCTAGAAAGGAATGGAGTTCAATTCATCACGTCTCCTTGTATTGTATTTTGCATCTTACTAGTGTATAATATACCTACCTACACTGCCCCGGCAGGATTCCAAATAATCTTAAAACTCGTGTTTCTGTGGCCCTAGGAGTACATCGTATAAAGAAAGCTAAGTGCGGCTCACTTTTTTATTTTACATACATTAAAAAAAATTGTTTGACCAGTTATTTATGAAAATAAAAATAAAGTGAATCGAACTCGGCTTGCTTTATATGTAATGTTTTACTCCTTAAGGCCTCAGGAATATACTGTTAAAATTATTTGGAATCTTCTTGGGGCACGGAGTATATATCTCTCGGCCATTTATCTTTTCTTTGACTATAATTGCTCTTTGAACGGTACGCCGATAACTTTGACACTTCACAAAATTGCTCTCATAGTCGCCATTGCCATGTCATGACTAGCAGCTAAACACATATCATCCTAAGCTTTTAAGTTTATATAAATACCGCCATCAGTATCGTCGATGTTCACGAAATTGGTCCGGATACCAATTGCAGAACAACGCCCATGCACTCATATCATAATCATCCTTCCACTTATCACGGTATACACTGCCAAACGTTCCGAAGACGCATATTGCTTAATAACTGTTTGTATCTTGGTTCGGAGCGAGCTCTCGGCGCAACCGCTGACGCAGTAACTGCGTAGGCGCAGTTCTCTTGCAAATGGGTCACGGCGACGACCCATCATTGCCTTGCCAGTTACTGGTATCAGGAACTTCTTCACTTAAGTTGTAAACACTGAATATTTTAGTCCCCTCATCCATTATTATAACGTAGTGATCGAGCAACGTAATAGCCGGAAGGGCCACACCTTGTAGTATTGTTACTTTTCGTCTTGTCTATATTTTGCCCAGTCAATACATACCAACAAAACGTCATGCAATCGTCATGCTTGCACATAAATGCCGATGCCTATGTAACGTCAAGCATTTCATTTCTCTGTATGATTTAAACTTTACTGGTTTGTAAAATGCTCGTGGTAATTTGAAGATATGTCTGTCGACGGTGACATCCTTGCCTTTTAAAAATGAGTGCGGATGTGGCTTGAAAAGACAAAACTTGTCTTTAAAATGCAGGATGCATGCCACACGCAGACCCATAGCGAAGTAAAACCAATGTACATAGGTGCTTACTTAAGAGTCCTCCGAAGTACTTTTGTCAAAAAGTTAATCTACAAATACAATTGTACAACATAATAAAAAGGTAAAAGTTGTGAGGGTAAGGCTTTTTTTTCTAAATTCTTCCACCAGCATATTGAATAGACTTTTGGGATGGGAATAGGCAACCTGCGGCTTTGCTTGCGTCCTGTGTGAAATACGGGCTATAATTATAATTTAAATTGCAAGTAGAGAATTATTTTGATGGTTTTCATCGCTATTCACACACACATCTATGGACAAAATGTTTGCAACTCGTTGTGTATACTGTGACTTTTATATAGATTGGTAACAAGGAGGTCGTCCGCCAGTAGGTACCTACCTATTTAAAATTCTATGTCTTCGGTAAGCTTTGTGAATAGTTGAGCAATGGCCAAAGCAAACTTGTGTCTATTATACTGTAGTGGAGGCTTTTTTGCTGCTCTATTAGCGTGTGGTTCACCAGTGCCTGATAATATTAAAATGCAGTAAAATATAATAGTACATTACTACAAAGGCCGGAAAAGGAAAGGATGGAGTCCTGAAGGAATCGAGGGAACTCTTCAAATATTATAGGCACACCTGTAGGGCTTTGGTTAATTTGTATAGTAACTCGTCAATTTTGTCTTGAGAAAAACAATGAATAATAAAAAAAAATCTCCAATATCCCACCAAAAACATAAATGTGAAAATGGGAGCCAAATTCAATATTAAGAATATATACTTTTATATAGCAAACATTGTTGCAGTAGAAAAAATAAGAAATTGTATGTTCTTAAGAATACATTTTATTTTGGTAACTTGGTTCTCATTTAGATCTCTATTCAATTCTTTTGTCGGCGAAGTTGACAACCACGCATATTCTTAATATTGAACTTGGCTCCCATTTTCACAATTACGTTTTTGGTGGGATAACTATATTTCCGAACATGTTTAAGAAAAAGTAAGTGCGTGTATTCCGACACAATACACGCACATATGTGTGTCCTGTGTGTTTGTGAATAAATGTATTTTCTTTCTTTTCTTTCTTTCTTTCTTTCTTTCTTACAATGCGTATTACAATTACAGTAAAGCAATTAACCACGAGATTTCACAAAAAATTTGCTTATAAATATTATGAAGACTTACTTATTTTAATCACGTCTTCAAAAACCTGACTTTTCATTTTCATATCGATGTTGATTTCATTGCATTTCGAAATTCAAAGACCGTGGTAAAACATCTTGTGTGTAGCGAAGGTACCATTTGCAAAGATTTTAAAAACTGGGTATGTGCAGGTAAAAACAACCTCGAACTTGACTAGGTAAACGAATTGTATCGCAAGCGTGACAAACATTTTTTTTGCTTACTCCGGGAACGTCACATTTTTTTTCCTTAACCAACCCTCGCCATTCATCTTTCTCTTGCTACAAATAGACGACGGAAGCTACGGATATACAACGCATTTTTAAGAATAAGTCACTGATTTAGTTCCAACACAGTCGATCAATTAAGCAAAAATACATAACTATGCTGTATAATTATATCGGCCAGTTTATGTTACCTACTTAAGCGCTTCATAACCGCCTTGAACAATAATTGACTTCAAAAACAAAGTTTTAACCGACTTCAATTCAGTACCTCGACTTATTTGAAGAGTGCCCTCGATTTCTCCAGGATTACCATTATTTACCACCACTGTAATCAGATTGACATATACTCACAAATAAAATACTTTGAACTTTGATCCATCATCAGATCCTGACCTGATGACCATGGGACCACCTGGGACGGACACCCTTTCAAAAAAAAATTTTTTTTTTTCAAATTGGTCCAGGTGTCTTAGAGTAATCCTACATGTTATTGTATTATTTCTGTCTGTAACTGCTTTGTTTGTGTGAGGTGTGCAATAAAGAGTATTTGTATTGCATTGTACATTCGACGTTGTCGGTAAACTGCTAACTGTAGATCTTTCATTCCCCGACTATGCGCCTACGTTTGCTGTAAACAAAACACAAACGCAACGAGACGGACCGCAACACATAGTACATACATATTTATAAATACATAAAAATAACAAACAATTAAATTAATCTATACATATGTGTATAAGTTATAAGTTTGTATGTAATGGGTAATCTCCGGATCCGCTTATCCGATTTGAAAAAATATTCACCTGCGTGTAGAATGGACTTTCTGAATGGTTGCAAAGAACCCGGGGGATAAAATATAGGTGCAGGTTCTTTGCAATACGCGGGCAGGCTAGTAATCATATAAATATATGAAGACCGGTTTTTGCCTATTTGGTACTGGGTAGTGATAGTGACCATGCTTTCGGAGCTGACGGTCCTGGGTTCGAATCCCGTTAAGGGCAAATATTTGTGTGATGAGCGTGAATATTTTTTTACTGAATCTTAGACGTTACATATACAAAATTGAACATTTCGCCTAACCCCAACTTGACATACGCCTTAATAAGGCGTGTGCGTGATACGCTTTGATAAACCGCCAAACCGCGGCTCAACTGGTGTACGTTTAGCGTAAAGAGCTACATCGGCATTACTCTCATACTTTTCAAGCTTGTTAGGCACTCCTCCCTCCCAAAAGGTCCCAAACTCCTCTGCGCAGAATCCTTGGCCTGCCCTTGACACGGCGTGCAATCCTTTGTCCTTCTGCGCGAAGCCCGGGTGACGTGTCTGAAAACACTACCTACGATAAATTATTTATCTGTTATTCAATCTTGTTTAATATTTGTTGGGGATTCCCTTGTCTATTTTTATATTTCAACTCTCATATGAAAACGACAAAACTGGGTTAAGCGCCGGTTTATACGCACGATTAATTATGAAACCAGACATAATGTTCGTTCTGCAAAACATATCAATATCATCTTGAGCGTGAGACATCCACTTAACATACAATGGAAAGGCATAAAGGCACGTGCTCTCATTCCTAACAATGATCATTGTTACATCAACATTTCATTAGCTAGAAATATTGCCGTGCGCAAAAACTAATTTAGTGCTTTGGAAATGGTATGTGCTCATAAGTTACTCCAATTGACGACATGCTGTGACAGTACACATTACAGACTCGCTTTTTAAGCGACTGCCAACTTAAAAAAAAAACGTTATGCCAAAACCTTCCAAGCCGATTAGGCTCTACGGCGTGCCATAGAAATAGACATACTCGTACCAACATTTACTTGAAAAACATTACCCCTGCTTTCTAAGACAGTTCCCAAAGGACATTAGCTGAAGCTTTATTTTCGGTTAAAAATCTAACCTTATTGCAAAGCAAACCCTGTACTTTGACGGATGTTTGGGAAGTCAGTCTGGTTATACAGCTAGTCGATTACGTAAATAACGCATTGCACGTACTTCAGGTAGATCTAAATGTCACTTTTTTGTATGGGAAAATGACAGTTGAGTTGTCGTAACGTGCGTTCGAAAAGTTATGTGATCGGTCACCATTCAGGAATAAAGATTTTTATACAAAATCTGATCCGCCAGTTAACATACTAAAATTTCTTTGCGACTCACATTTATGTTACGTTATGTTAAAAGTGACAATGAAGACTAAGCTTTTAGTAAACAGTCGCATCATCTCACTTTGTCAGACTGGATTGCACTTAGCAAATTATTGTTAAGCTCCTTGTCTCAGTATCGCATTTCAATGCCATGTTTCTGTCGAGGTTGTGAAAGCACTTAGTCCAAATTTGAACTAACTGGAAAAAGGTCTTAATTGGACATTTATAGGTTAGACTGATATTCTTGGTTGGTGGAATAAAGTGCTATTGGCACTTTCACACTTAGTAGGTTTTGTCTTCAACGCTTTGAGGCACATAATTGATATCCCATACACAACTAAGTAACACTGTATAGAGGTAAAAACGTAACAAAAATTCTCACGACATATAAGCATAGGTATCTTACGTAAATTCCCTAAAGATTCCTTATACAAGCAACAGGTGATTCCTATTGATCCGCTAGACATTGTAAGAGAGAAGATACTCAAAGATAAACACCGATAAAGAGTATTCACAGGACTATCTCGCTTTCTGGTGATAACGGAAACTTATTGCGGTAATTCACTGTGCAATTTCAGTGCATCGTATATGTATGTGTGGTTTTTGAGGTTGGCAGTTGGCACGGTGGCGTGAGAGAGAATCCCTAAGGTTATTCGACGAGTCAGGTGCGTCATAGGAAATTTCCGCATTTGTTTTCTAAAAACCGGCTAGGTGCGAATCGAACTAGCACTGCTTCATACTTTATTGGTTTTATTTAGTGTTAGGTTTAGGTTTAAAGACATTTATTCTCATATAAGATTTACATTACTACCATGAGAACAATAGTTTAGGTACATTACTAATTATATTAAAATACATAAATTATTAATAGATAACAAGTTAGGGCCTGGGCCTGGCCACATGACTGCGGTGCGAAATTTTGCGTTCAAAATTAAGTAGAAAACATTACGCTGAACTGTACGGCATTTGGTGCTAGAGCGAGGGCGCTGGACTTATTAAAATTGAATCTGTCATCATATCATTATGAGCCTGTAGTATCCGTTACTTGGCAAAGCAATGCAAAAAAATGTATCCTCCCGATTCTGATCAGGCTCTCCGCCTATTCTTTTAAAACTAATTCCGGATTGACTAATTGAATTTAGAGCGCAGGCGTTGTAGAAGCTGCCATACTTATCTTCGAAAAAAATCCGGACAAGTGCGAGTCGGACTCGCCCACCGAGGGTTGCGTACAAAATTACAAATGTAGTTTTCAGATTTTTACCTGTACTTGTTAAGACGATATTACTTGCCAAATTTCATAGTTCTAGGTCAACGGGAATTTAAATACCTTACCTTATAAATTTTGATTCCTTTGAGTGTCGAAATATATACGTTTTTTTGCGGCATAAACGGCCGTATCTTTTTTTTACGTTAACTCAGTAGTTTGATTTTTTCACAGCTTTAAGAGACTGTAGACTTGAGTATATGGTTTTAATTTCAACTCGATACCTCGACGCGTTCCCGAGATAAAGGGTCTTGTCAGACAGACAGACGGACGGACAACAAAGTGATCCTGTAAGGTTTCCGTTTTTCCGTTTGAGGTACGGAACCCTAAAAACGGACTACGGAATACTGTTTTACTTTGTGAAAGAGTAACAATCATCCTCACAAACATTGATAATATTAGTCGAATTTAACTGAAATTGGTAATAATTCCATTTCCGACATTCATGTCGCTTATCTACTTTCAAATTACCCAGATAAGCGCAGCGGTTGACAACCTATGCTTTATAATTTAAACGACATTTCAACTCGATTCAATCTGCAACATTTTCCGGACAATTTTCCTGGCGTGTAGTAATTAGCAGGTCGGCAACAATGTCCAGGAAGGGCTTCATTATGTTGTACAACCCTTTATCTCCCCTCTCGACTGACGGACGCATTCACTCCATTGGCTCAATAATAGACCCTCTTTGCGAAGCCTCTCAGTATCTGTTCAAGATTATATACACGTGTTTTTCTTTATAGCAATTTAGCCAGTTACGTCGCTGTGATGCTTCAAATAGTCCTTGTAATAACAATAACTCATCACAACAGCAATTCGCAGTAAAGTATCTGTACTAACTCGGTACAGCTTACTGATAGATATCACAACGACTCGACTCCGGGAAGTGACCTGAATCGTGAAACCTACTCTTTAACCCATATCATTGCCTTTTTAGGGGTCCGTAGCCAAAATGGCAAAAACGGAACCCTTATAGTTTCGTCATGTCCGTCTGTCCGTATGAGGCATTTTACTCGAAAACTATAAGGTATTTGAATAAAATTTTGAGGATAGGTGTATTTTGTTAGCCGCTACATAGTATTGTACTCAAAATGACTAAAAAAATTTTTTTAGGAGGGCACTCCATACATAAAACTGAAAGTCAAAAACAAAACATAGTAAGCCCACGTGTGGCACATAAATCAATAGGCCTTTCAAAATAAATATAAGGTTTCTCAGCATTTTTTTTGATTAAGTGAATACAGTCGGAGATTATCGCCCCGAAAGTCCGAAAATCGCCTCTAATTTTTGAATGGTGTATTTTAAAAATATGAAAAAAATCATGGACGTAGTAAATTCTTACACCGAAAATTAATTTGAACAAGATAGGTTCAAAGGTTTTCGAGATATTGCTGAAAAACTGCCTTCCTTAAAGAAAAGGACGTAAGTGCCGTAAGATTTCTGTGACGATACGACCTTTTTAATAGGCACGGAACCCTTCGTTTTGCGTGGTCCGACACGCACTTGGCCGGTTTTGTTATACCTATTTCATCAACATGTACCTACTAAGATTCCCTTCTAACTTCGCATGAAGTTTTTGTTTTTTGAAGCCGTACGAGTAAGAGTACTTATAGCGTGCTCTAGATATTAAAAGTGCATTAGGCGCAGCGCTGATGTACATACAGCGAGTCATCTGTTATTTTGAACGTCGTTACATAAAATGTTAAAAATAGCCGGCAGCTTGAAGTCGAAAATAAACCGCCTTTTAAACGAAATCAAATCACGGCGAACTCGCAAACTAGATCCGCTTTATGCAAACTTGGAAAGTTAACGATTTCATTCACCGGGCTGGAAGTAAATATCTGGTAGCTTGAAATTGGTTTAGCTTTGAGTTGGCGGTCGATTAGACTTCGCAATACTCGCCGTAGTAATGGCTGTTTCCTTGCCAAAATCTTCGACACCTGCATATGGATTGGCATAGTTATTCAGTTCACGGGCTTGGCGCCTATTCGGGCATTTTATCTGCAGCTGTCATTCCAAATTGCACGGTGAAGCAACACTGAGTTAAGCCAACAGCGCGACGCTTTTGGAATGCAGGCGTTATGCAAGTTCGTATTGTGGCTACGCCTAGACGGTGCTTCCAGACAATTGTGCATGCTGGCAAATTGCATGTTTGCTTGGCTGGAAATGCATATGCCTGTCTGATGCACAAAGCAGTTATATTCTCGGCTGTATATTTTAGTCTGTGCGGAAATAAATCATGATTACCTTTAAAGCGATGCACTCGTTATACGTAATCCTAACTCATTGAGAATAAAGTCGACTTTTAAACCATGCAATAGGCATTTAAGTAATGAATTAGTAAGTTTATTATTACTGACATGCAAAACTTTCTCTTGCCTACAGATGCAAAACATAAATAACATAGTGATGTTTCCGGTGGACAGTCTTCTAAAGGGCGACCTTCGAGGTGTGAAGGGAGATCTTAAAAGGCCTTTTGACAAGGCGTCTAAAGACTATGAGTCGAAGTACCTGAAAATCGAGAAGGAAAAGAAGTCGCAAGCGAAAGAAGCTGGTCTCATTCGCAGCGAAGTCACTCCTGCCGAAATAGCAGATGAAATGGAGAAGGAACGAAGGCTGTTTCAGTTGCAGATGTGTGAGGTAAGTTATGGTTTTGATGGTGATTATCTACATATGCTGTGTTTAAAAGATATGTATTACGATGTATTACATTGTTGTAAGAGCAAGGGGTCTCTATTGGTTCCCATAAAATTTAAGTTCCGATTTTTTCAGTCCATACCGTTTCCCAACATAATTGTTATAAGTCATATTGTCGAAAGTCATAAAATTAAACAATATAAATTGGAGTTCCGATTTTTGCAAGTCATCATTATTGTTAGTCATAAAATTGGTTAGTCATAACATTCAATGTCCAGATGGTATGCCATTCATATTATTGAAGGCAATAAACTTGCTTATTATAATTGTTGTAAGGTCTTTTTTCGCAGGTCATAATTATGGGTAGTCACGTGGTTAGTTAGTCATAACATTTAATGTCATAGTAGTGTCAGACTTCACAATGTTAAAGTCAATAAAAACACTCGCAATAATTATAAGAAGGTATAAAATTCTTGTTCTAAATAAATTGTTGTTCTTGAACTAACGAACCTACCCAAGTGGTTGTACGAGTCAGTATAGGTTTTTTTTAACATACTAATCCATAAATATTGCAATGGCATACGATTTACATCCCAATTTGAGTAGTGCGTAGGATAAAAAATACAATGTTTGTGTTGCAAAATTACAATATTTTTTGCAAACAAGTGTTTCCGCTCTTTTATAAAAAAAATAACCTCGAAGACGAAAGCGGGAGCAAAGCTCCCGCTTCCATCTTCTAACCTATCCGCGATCCGAGTCGGTATTGCCACTAAGTCCCTGTTCTTGTTGTTATTTGAAAAACTTGAACTTTATACACCCCTATTTTGGCATTGGTTGATCTCAGAGAAAAGTTTATTTGACGTTTTATGCTTATTTTGATAGGTTCTACATTTTGATAGGTTTGATAGTAGTTTTTACAGGTAAAATGTAAATTTGCCTATTAGTTACTAAAATTTAATTTGTCCTATCGATCATTTATAAAATGTAAATTTGCCTATTGATTATTTGGTCAAATGAGTCATTTGTAGATGGTCGAGTTGTAAAATGTAAATTTATTTGTTGATTATTTGGTCAAATGAGTCATTTGTAGAAAGTTTAGTTGTAAAAAAAAATTGCTAATCGTTGGTTGTTAAGTGTAAATTTGCTAAATGTTTTTTGGTGAAACGACAAGACACCTTATTTTTGGTTTAGCGGAGAAGTCAGCCCGCCATTTCCTATTTCTTATGTAGCTTATCACTTACCATTTCGTCCCACCAATGAGTTGCTTCGCGGGGCTCCTATTTCCGCCCTCAGAGACACAAGGTAACTAACAGACCTATCTGAGGAAATAAGTTTGTTTTGTTTTAACGAAACCTAACCTAACCTACTTTCCTGGTAGTAGATAAAATTAATATTTGGGGATTTTTAGTCCATAACGTTTTTCATCATAATTATTATCGAAAGTCATAATGAAATGAATTAGCACTTTCAAATGTATATGTCTACAAATGTTTCTGAGTAATTATCTATATACCTATGGATGTTATAGATTTGGTTTCTTAGACATAATTCACTTTAGGTATTAATACGATATGAATAACAACCATTAGTTCGTTGAAACAAATGCCTTACAACATTTCTGAATAATTATAGATAGACCTTTAAACATTATAGTCATCAATTTTATGACTTTTGAGATTAAAGGATTTAATATTATAGGTCATTGATATTAGAACTATTAAGCGTTATACTTAACAAAAATTATGACTACTGAGGTGTATGTCTATAAATTTTATGGATATCAACTTCTGACCATCGAAATTCGGAACAACAAAATTATGGGAAACAAAGGGCACCCAAGAGCAAGGCACATGAAACGAGGAATTATGATAGCTTTTACAAACACTGTTCTTCACAGCAGCTATTCAACACATTCGTTATTGGCATCTTTAATTTGGGCGGGGCACATTGCACGAAGAACCGATGGCCGTTGGGGCGGAAAGGTTCTTGAGTGGCGACCACGTACCGGAAGGCGCAGCGTGGGTAGGCCCCCCACAAGGTGCAGGACTGATGACCTGGTAAAGGTCGCTGGAGTCCGCTGGATGCGGGTGGCGCAGGACCGGTCATTGTGGCACTCTTTGGGGGAGGCCTATGTTCAGCAGTGGACGTCTTTGGGCTGATATGATGATGATGATGATGATGATCTTTAATTTTAGTACATAGCAATAAAGGTGAATAACGGTTGTCAATTCTTGGAATAAAGGTACATTGGAGTGTTTGCCTTATTTACCCGTACGTCTATAAAACTTGCAGTCTATTCCTGATTCTAAATTTAAAGTAAAGTGTAAAGAACACGGCAACCTAGTTTCCAAGCAGAACAGTGCACCGAAGCGACTTTCCTGATAACTACAAATTAAACATAAAAGCTGGTGATCGTTATTTTTATCGCCGTGTCGTTAGTTGTTACTGCCGGACGTTTTAAACTTTTTATACTCTGTTTAACCTACATCCTCCACCTAGTTCCGTTGGCGTTGTACCGTTTCCATTTAGCTTTAATGCTTGCATCTTCTTATATATCACATTGATTATACATTCCTATGGTAATTCAATAGATTTAGCAAATCTGTGAAGTACTTTAACCGTTAGGGTCGAGTTCAAGTTCGTGCCAAGATACAAATCTACGCCCACGAAAGTTCTTTAAATCACTAACCTGTTTTGCGACCTTGTATTCGAACGCTTATTAATTTACCTAAATGGGAAATCCTCGTATGAAAGCGTAATAGGGTTCTATCAAACTCGATTGTTGGGCGAAGTTTGTTGTAACAATAAGGGAGCTAATTAAGTTACAGGTTTCTGATCACGTACAAAACAAAAACCGGCGGTCTTAGTAATAAATCCCTTGGACTAGCACTTAGCTTAAGCTTCAGGCAACGAAGAAAGCCAGGCAATTAATGACTAGCGTGCAATTTGCACTAGGGAGGTAACGAGTTTCGCATTCGCGAATATGTTGTTAGGTCTCATTTGCATACGCGGGGGTGAATGCGTTATTTTATGCAGATCTGTTCTTTCTTTTCAAAAATTAAAACTTTAACGCCCCCGTAACAACAAACTTAGTATCTCGAGAGACAAGACTTTCGATTAAAATAAAGTGCACTCAAATCAAATCGCCGCTTGGTAGCTACAATACCACATACATTACATACGAGTATTCGTACACAGTTCACCCGTTTTGGAACTATGATGCCCAAGACAAAAACATTGATACACTTGTTATAGTCCAGTTATTGTGTGGCAAATGTGTTTTTGGAAACAATTTATAATAGCAGATTTTTTCGTGTAACGAATATCTATATTATCAATTAAACAATTACCTAGATACAAAATCCAACAAAATATTGGGCATCAAAGAAATTATAAGTAACTTAGTTCTTGAAAAATCAGAAAACATATATAAATGTTTTAATCTTTATTTTGGTTCATTTACATTTGCTCTATATAATTACTTCCGGGTGGAAAGTTTATTGGATCCTTGAATAAAGCATCTTATAATAACCCTTTTAATTAAAATATACAAGAAAAACCCTATCACAAATGTATGTCTTTCAAAACCGTATTTATCCTAGAGTATCTATTAAGATTACGACACCCCTCGTTTGGTATCATAAATAATTTCAAACAGTTTAAAATGTTTATCAAACAAATAAAATTCCTAACGTTCCACGATTTATTTAATAATATGTTCGCTGCTCGTATCGATAGGTTTCATTCTGATTGATCCAATCCAAATGCCATCTCCATCACCGCCAAACAAGCAAAATCTGTCAACAAGAAAAATGTAAACCCGTTTCCGTTCACAAATCGACATATTCGTATTCGCGAAGTTCATAAACTGTTCGTTACATCCCTAATTTGCAGTAACTGCCGCACAGAACGAACCTGTTGGTCTCTAATCTCTCTACTAGCTACGTATACCACTCCCCGCTAACCGTGCCCCGGGGGCTACTATAGGTACATCCCACTCATTAGGCTCCACTCACCTCATTAGGGTGAGCATCCACCAGAGCTGTGCGAGGTAGCGGAGCGGTGTGCGCGGAAAAAACCACCAATGGCCAGCTAGCGGTTGTAGAGCGAGGCTAGCTACGCTATTATATATCCCATCAGAAACAAATGTGAAAATGGGAGCCAAGTTCAATATAATAAGAATAAGAAAGAAAAAACTATTATTCACAGCACAAGAATTACAATAAAATTAATAAAAACACAAAATATAATAAATGCCATGCCATGAAAAGGACGACTCAGCATGGTGCTGACCTAATTGGCCAGCGCCTCAGTCGGGGCCAACTTTTGAAGTCACGGCGCGTAGTGAAAACGTAAACAGTAAAAAAAAAACTAAAGAAAACAAATTCAAAAACTAAAATAAAATAATATAAATACAATTTTTTATCAACTGAATGGCTTACGTATGAACATAGAAGTAATTTATATACATAAGAATACAAATTATAACATTTAAATCCATGAACGCGACTCTATCACAGACGTCAGACCAAACCAAACTAAAAAAATAAAAACTGGCTCAAGGTCGCGTCACATGTTTATTCTAATATGCCTGGTTGTCGATTTCGCTGACACAAGAACTGATATCTAAATGGATACCAAGTTTTCTAGATAATCCTAAACAGTTGTTTTTTTTACACAAAGCAGAATAACTTAGGATAAATTTTAGGTAGTTCAAGTTAACATACTATAAGTACGACTGTGGCAAACAAGCATACGGTCTGCCTGATGGTAAGCAGACATCGCCAGTTCTATGCTTGAACTTGGCTTGACACGCTGTCGCGCGTGTCTAGATACTCGCCCTAAACGGCGCCCTCTCCAGGCGTTTAACTTCCTACCAGCTGAGCTAGTATTAATTCTAAAATTTCATAAAATGTGCGATTCAAATGCCAAGTATTTGTAGGTCAAGACCTTACCAAGATGCCACAGTGCTTATTTGGCTCTAAAAGGGTGCTTGAAATCTATAAATGCCTATATAGTTGCACATCTGTTCAGACCGTCAATTGTTTTATATGAAACAAACTGGGTTGACGTGACTTTATTATAATTCCACTGTTTAATCTTGTGTGAATGGCCGACCTCAATAAACACTCGTATTGTTGTAGGGAAACGCATTTATCTAATTATTCTCCATTCATATAATTATGCAACAAATAAGTACATCAGTAGCGCATTTAATTGCGTCGCGTGCTTTTGTGCATGGTTATATTCGTATCAGTAATTCTGTTAACATGCTATCGTGTGTACCGTAAAATGGGGGGAGTAGGGATTGCGGGGGCAATAGGGATGCGAATCCAGAATTCCTTTTTTCAGTTGCTACTCTCACCTCATTGCTATCCTTACCTTTTTTTTTAAGAGGGGAAAATGCTTTACGCATACCACCAGGGCGCGGGGACGGGCCCTGGTGGTTATGTGGGACTCCCGTGTCGGCTAATGAGGCCTGTGGTTTACCCACTAAAACGGCATACGGCTGGAATATTGTTTCTGCATAAAAGTCAACGTGCCACCTGCAAGTTTCTGTCACAAATACTCATTGAGACGATTCTAATGAACCCAAATTCAATACATCGGTTAAATACTGAATTCTCATGGCCACCTTCTGTCTCCATCATCAGATCAGCTCGATGGTACCATAATATTGAATTGCCATCCAAACTATACCAATACCCAAAAATTCAGCTCAATCGGATATCGGCAAGTGACTGAAAAATGGATTGCTTGACGGACAACTGCTTACTTCTTACTTAATATACTTACATACGAACAGGTCAAGTATAAAAATAAACTTTTTATCGAGGTTTGAATGTCTGTTTCGTCCCAACTCCCCCCGTTTTACGGTACATAATTAGTGTAAAGTATTGATAGTATCGTATTTTAGGTGACTCATTGAAATATAAGTTCGAAATCGAACTGTACGTCCTCATTTCTCTGTTTAATGAATGAAGGTGGAACTAAAATAAATTTCCGTATTTACTAATTAAGTAAAAGTGTCTTTCCGTGTTTAGATAATGTCAGACTTGTTTATTGCTTTTCACGTGAATAATAAGTTACTTAATCCTCTTTTGTCCCAGAGCGAATGAAAAGTAATTTGGTTTAATTTTGTTTACTTAAAACGTACTTGCCTACGTCTAGCTAGATCTAAAAAATCTCGAATACTTAGTTGTTTTCCAAATACCTGCAGAATATCATTAGTCAATTGACCGAAACTGATCACTACGTTGTTCATTTATTAATACACATTTTCCTTTTACGTAGTTTTGTCTCCATATATATTTTGTTTCACTTCATCCTTATCCTTCCCAATAATTTGACTTCCAAAAGAACTCAGTATAGATTTCGAATAAAAAATCTGTTACAATAGGCAATAACCGTAGGTATACATATAAAGCAGTTAATAAGGAAACTAAATAATCATAATAAAACCATAATCAATCAATATTATAATGCGTCACTTCATTACCGGAATGTGATGCGGTGACAACCATATTAGGCCGTGTATTGTCTCCATTATTATGTTATGATTATGACAAATCTTCTCTACTACGCAAACAGGATATCGCATTATAATATTCTTGCGAGTTAAAGCATTTTTCCGCGGAGAATTGCGGTCATCACAAAAGGCCGTTATACGCGTACCACCGTTGAAAAGGTCGCGCGGGTTGTCTGTGACACTGGTTTACAGTTACAGAGTTTGATAATGTACATATGTGAATTGACGCGCGCTATTGCGGCTAAGCGGACATTCTGATTATCATGGAAGTCAGGTTTCAAAATTATCAAGACAAATATATAATCCGGTATAATTATTACTGATGTGGGTTTTTTTTGGAATAATACAAAAACCCAAGAGGAGGTCTACATAATAGCTTGCAGGACCTCGCGAAAAGTGAGAAAAGTTCATTTCAAAGTCATTAACCGTAATTAATCATGTAAATGTAAACACTGTGCCGCGATCCTGCGACAGTGTGAACGGCAGTTCGCGACGATACGAGTACGTGGAGACGGATGTTTCGGCGAGAGGCGAGGCGAACAGCGAGCACGAATGTGTTGATGCTGTAGGGTTTTTTATCAAGATAATTATCATTGATAATTATCCTTTCGAACCTTGGTCGTCAATACTGCCAGCGGCTCTGTGAGCAGCAGAACTCGCGAGCCTGTCTTAAAAATAAAAAGACGAAAAGCTGAATCGACAAAAAAAAACTATATTACTAAAAAAAGTATTGTCAGAAAATTCCCTATGTGGGAGTGTTGTCAGATTTCAAGCAAGCGATACTGTTACTCCACTGTAATCCGAGACACATTGCGCATTGTATTTGATTACATAGCGTGCACGCCTAAAAACCTAAATGTTCAAACGCATAACTATTTATTCTAAACGTAGTTACTAGCTAATTGCTGCATGTCCACACTTCACATTACGTCAATAAACTAAGCCGAATAGACACGGAGCCCCGGGAGGATTCCAAATAATCTTAAACGCGCGTTTCTGAGACCTAGTTAGTTAGTTAGTTTTACTGGGCATTTTCCGCAAATCGACATCCAACGTGCCTATTTTGCTTGAAAGGATTAGACCGGTTTCCTCACGATGTTTTCCTTCACCGAAAAGCTAATGGTAAATATTTTGTACATAAGTTCCGAAAAACTCATTGGTACGAGCCGGGATTCGAACCCACGCCATGACCGCCGCTTGACAGCCGCATGCCTGAACCACTAGGCTACCGTAGCTCGGTACCCTAGGGGGTAAAATAATCCGTAATATAATATATATTATTTTGGTTGACCAGTTATGTATGAAAATAAAAAAAAGTGAGACGAACTCAGCTTACTTTATATAAAAATTTAACTCAGGAATACACTGTTAGAAATATTTGGAATTCTCCCGGGGTACGGGGTAGATAAGTTATAAGGATATGCACGGAAATTGAAAGTATAAGTTCGTTGACATCGTGCTGCTGGCAAAATCGATGCGTCTGTCTCGCTAGAATGCCAAATTATCTCCAGCCGATGCCAAATAGCTCGTGCTTAGTTCATGGACACGTTGCCACATCATAAATGACGACAAATCAAATCGTGTCTAGTCTGTATCAATAGGGCGATCTTCAATTCAATTGATGAGCTGCGGGCGTAGCATGGTTGACATTTTATCACTTGTCGTTGTCGATAAGACATCCGTCACGTTCTGCCAAGCCAAGTACCTATGCGAGTGCGAGAGTGACGGATGTCTTTCCACAACGATAGTGATAAAATGGCAACCATGCTACGCCCGCAGCTCTGCTCCTAAGTATCGCGTCTATTTGAATATGGACTATAATTTAATAAGTTCCACGCCATACCCAACTATTTGTAGGTTTTTTTTTAAGGAACCTATGCGTAAAGGAGCGTCCATTATTATTATTTTTTTTATTTTTTTCTTACACAACAAAATTATGAAAAACTTAATCTACGTCTTCGCCGAACTGCATAACAGTTTGTTGGCGAATATACACTCTTTATAATTATGTTTGTATTAATTACGTGAGGCTTTTTTTGAAATTTTGTGACCCCCTCATCCCCCAATATCACGTGAGATTTTTCAAAATGTTTGTCTAATGTAAATGTGATGAATTTATTCAAAAACGAAAAAAAATACTTAACCTACTTACTCGTAATATGTGAACGCAAATCTCAAATAAAAAAATATTGGAGATTTGAGTTCGTAAAATCTATTAATAATTGTTGTGTATTTGGCCATATTTTTCTTTGTGAAGAAACGTGTCTTAATTACTTAATTTAATATTACCTTCTCGCAATTTTACTCTTTTTTGCCGAACCCCCCAAAGTAAGATTGGATGAGATTCGGCTCGACCCCCTCCCCCCCTTGGACGTCTCACGTAATTAATAATTAGCCTTAGCCTCGAACCTAAACAAGTTAAAGCACCACGAAAGAAACTATCACGCAACGTTCTAGAAAAGTAATTCCCAAAGGTCTCGCGTGATAAAGATTCTATAAACAGATCTGTCACGTATAGTTTATCACCCGACGTTTTATGCTAGTTCTTTATGTTTTCACGTTTTATATTTACGGAGTCTCCCATGTACGTTTTATGACCGTACAGTTGTATGTAGTACGAGAGTGTACGAGTAATTCAACCTCTGGGTTCATCTGATTATATTGTCTTTATGATACCTGGTTTTGATTTCAACTTTGTGTAAACCATTTATAGGTTTGTCAGGTGATTGATATACTGGTAGAACTGACAATTTCAACTTCAGGATTGCATAGATTTAAAGTTAAGTACGAAATAATTGGTATATATAGTTTAGTGAAATTAATAAATAAGTTTCCACACTTTGTAACCCCTAGGAAATCTCATTAATTGTAAAAATAGTGATCTCATAAATGTTTACTTACTCTGATCCTATCGGTGGGAACCTGTAATTGGCTTTTTGTGTTCTATCTATAATATCATTGTGTTTCTGTAGCTGTTGGTTCTCCAAATATAAATAAATAAATAATAATAGCAATGTGACATTGCAGCACCTACCTTTATAACTGCATGTTTATTTCTTGTAGTTTCAATCACATTCAATACTAGAATTGTGAAAGTTGTATGTTTGTTCAGGTCACGGAATTTCTTATTGACAATAGTAGATGTTTTATTATTCCTCACCGCAATACCAATCCTTTGATCCACAAGTCACATCGTCGGTATTGCAGCCCCAGCGACGCCGCTGCGCTCTGCTGGTTTCATTTCCTGGCTGCAATCAGATCCCGGCAGTTTCGCCTCGAAACTCGGAGTATGCTGGCTTGGTTTTACAATTTGAGTAACGTAGTGGACGTAACGGAAATTATGGGACCGACGGAATATACACGCTTGCAGTACATTATTTAATTTTTACAGAATAAACACATATTGCCCCGAAGACACGCAATATGTTGTGTCAATTGTATTGTATCTCTATGTGTCTTTTGTGTAGTGAATAATTATCTTCTTTCTTTCTTTCTATATTAAACTCACAATTTTTACCTCTTGGTGAAGTTATTGCCAGTGTGTTAACTGTAACTCTAATTAGGTTACTATTTTCCGGTATTATCATATTCATCCAAGGTACATCTCTCACCAGCAGTACCAACAGTAATGAAAATTCCACAGTCTATCGAAGGAAAGTTTATATGTTTGGATTGAAGATTTCATTGGCCGTCCGATTACACTTTGGTTAATACCGATTACGCGGTGTTTATAGTATCATTCATCGACTCGTGCGTCATGGTTCTCGGAAAGTAATTTAGCTACGTGATCTGATCGTGTTTTGTTTTTGCTTCAATCTCAATAGTAAGTGAGATATATATATGAGCTTAGATTGATCGTAGATAAAAACTAACCGGCTATTCTACCTGTCAAATTATCAAACGAGCGTAATATATACTTTTACATGTTTTTAATATTGAGTGCCGAGTTGGCGAGGTAGATTTTAACCGAGGAGTGTTACATTCAAAGCCTGAAAGTTCAATAAAAATAAACTTCAGTCTGCGATTCCGATTGGCGAGCCACAAAGGCTTTCACAAAAAAAAATATAGGAGTGAAGCCCTATCGCCGCCGGTGCGGTACCGCGCGCGTCAGGTCGACGACCGGCCTTGCGTCCGCCGCGCAGGGCCGGTGCAATCCTGACCCTAGGCTTTGTTCATCGCTCGCTGCACGCAAACCACTCTTCTACACCATTTCACTTGAGATAGTGGACACTCCTTTGTAACGAAACTTAACTGCACCTGTCCACGACCGTGATTTGTCAAATATGATACGGTAATAAATGATATAAGTATCGATAAGCTGTGACGTTAGCCGGCGAGTCGCCAAGAGTTGTGCAAGGTCGCGCACCGCCTTTATTATTGCACAACAGCAAGACAAGCTTCCACTACGAGGATGCGCGTATGTACGCGTCATCAAGAGTAATTTTAACTCGCGGAAGGGCAGCTAGTAATATTTGTGCGTTTCCACAGTCCGCATGCCGCTCATTGCGGGTACGCCGCGTCCCATTTGCCTCCCTCATCACTTTATATCAATTGCGTAGTCAATTTTAGGCGAGTTGGCTCGTATGACAGCTAATTTAGTCTTCAACGCTTTGTTCTAGTACCTGATAAAGTTCAACGAGATAAAGACGAAGAAGGGGATAGAGCTGCTGCAGCACTTGGTGGAGTATTACCATGCTCAGACGAATTATTTCCAAGATGGTCTGAAGACTATTGAGCATTTTGGGGTGTATGTGGCGGATTTGAGCGTGCAGCTTCAGAAGATACGTCAGCAGCAAGACGACGAGAGGCGGAGGTTGTTGGAGTTGCGGAACATGCTGCGGGCAGCTGCTCCGCAAGATAGGGAGGTGGGTACAGGGGTCTTTTTTTACCGGTTCGCTCCAGCCTTATGGAGTTTGGCTAATAGGTGCCTGTGGGTGGACGCCGCGATGGGGCCCGACAGGACGATACAGTGTACAGAGTTCATAAGAATCTTGACTTCTTATTGTGACAGTAAACAATGCGGCTGCGTGCCAGAGGAAAATGCGCGGCTGTCTAGAGTCTAGACGTGTTACTCCGCATTAGCGAAATGCTCTCATTGCGCGTTTGATGCCGTATTTTCACTCTAGTACTTGCAGTGTAAAATAAAGAATATAGTAGATACAGGCAGGAAACTACACAACAGAAATACACATTATCTTTTAGTAGATAACTGAGTTGATACGCGCGCTCCGGAAGTGCAATAATGGTTGCTTTATTACGCCTGTTGCTGTTGTTTTCTCTCAGTAGTCGAATAAAAGTTCAAACAATAAGACCTTTTAATCAGATTATTTTTTATTTTTAATAGCAACCGTAATCGTAATTATCTGCTTGCAGACTACACTTTTCATCCTTATCGTTGGTCTACTTACAAAATACCACTTTCTCCTTGATATTTTTTGACTTATCTTACAACAAAATAGATTGGTATTTTATTGCATGATCTGCTATTTTGTTTTAGGTAGCGTCATCGGTAGGTGGTTACTCGCTTCACCAGTTACAAGGAGATAAACAACATGGCGTCACTCGAAGCGGCTACTTGCTCAAAAAGTCAGAAGGCAAGGTCCGAAGGGTGTGGCAGAAGCGGCGGTGCCGCGTCACTGCCGAGGGCTACCTGGACATCTTCCATGCAGACGAAAACAAGCCGCCTGCGAGGGTTAATCTTCTCACGTGCCAAATCAAAGTCGCCGCCGACGATAAGCGAGCGTTCGATCTAGTCTCATGTAAGTGTCTTATAGACCTTGTTACTGATGCATTCGGAGCGGCTACTTGCTCAAAAATTCAGAAGGGAAGATCCGAAGGGTCTGGTCTGGCAATAGCGGCGGTGCCGCGTTACTGCTGTAGCCCTCAGCTGGACATCTTAAGATCTTATTAGTTTGTTGGTATATCCTGACTGATCATCGTGGTTGATGATTTCGCTAGGGAACAAATTCGCTCCTTCCATCGAGCCGCGTCAAATATACGTATGTTTGAAAATGTCTGTACTTTATTACTTAATAAATAATAGTAACTTACAGGGGTGATCACGTAACGTTTCGAACGTATGTTAGGACAACTCTACTGTAATATTTGCGCCGGCCGCGCGACTATGTGCGAACGTTAAAGTGTCTCACAGACTGGCGCGGCCTGCGGTGGCGGTCCATAGTAAATTTGACAATAACTGTCAAGTTTATTACAACAATAAACTTGACATTAGCTGTCAAATTTACTATTGACCGCCACCGAACGAATCTGAACTTAATTTTACAGATAACCGTACTTACCACTTCCAAGCCGAAGACGACAACGAGCAACGAGCGTGGGCGTCGGTTCTAGTCAACTGCAAGGAAGGCGCGCTGATGAGGGCTTTCCACCAGCAGGCTGGGGAGAGCAACGACTCGGGGCATTCGTTACTGGACCTGCAACGGTCTATCATAAGGGCTGTTAGGGCGATGCCCGGGAACCAAGTGTGCGCTGACTGCGGGTCTACTAACGGTGAATACCTTTGGCTTTATTCATAAAACTTAACAAACCTCTGTTAACTAAAATATGTTTTGTCCCTTTCTCACAAACACAAAAGTCCAAATTACAGATAGAGAGAAACTAATTTTAACGGCATTTTCGCTTAAATAGATTTGATTCACTAAGTATCTGACATTCCAGCTCACAGGAAAATCTATACTTAACATTACTTAGCCATTTATTGAGTAAAACTTACACCGCAACTGAGTCATACCATACAAAACCTGGTAACAATTGGATAGTAAATGAACTTCGTTTTACAGGAAAAATAATGATTCATGTATTCTGCATCATTACTGAAATACCACAGCTACTAGGTATATAACGTTGCAAGAAACATGTTATAACCTGCGTAACCGTGAAATCGATTCTATTGTTTCGATTAACCTAATCGTTATTAGTTGAACAAAAAGCTCCCATGAACCACGCGGAACAGTAGCTCGTCACTTGTTACATTCCATGAGGTGCTTTAATTTCACACGCTCTGAGAGGCCATGACCGATAGTTAAAATGGTGTTATGGAACAACTGAATGCGTGCATTCCGGAGTAATCTATGCTTATTATATTTTTTCGTACATGTGTATACGCTGTAAAGAAACTACATTCAGGCAAAAAAAAATTACCTAATTGTTGACTTATAATAAAAAGTCTCATAACATTCATAATGTACAGTCGAGGAAAATGAAGGTTTGGCACATTTGAACTCAATTTGAATGACGCTAAGGTCCAAAAGTGCTAAACATTAAATTTCCTCGACTGTACATAATATTCTTTACAATGCACTTGCTCTATGGAATTACCTACTTTCCGCACTTGTATCATAAATAACTATTACGTTGCATCTGGCCATAACATGGCACTTCCTGCCAGGGAGAAACGTAAAATGTTGTACTCATCACTGGCGGTAATAAAGAAAGCCTCATATCGTATATTTATCGCCCTTGCCTTTGGCTCGAGCGACAGATACCTGCGATTTGAGAAATTCCTATATCCGCATTTTGGAACTAACTTCTAACGCCGCAGTCCGGACACCCATGATAACACAAGCTACCTAGCCCTGCATCCGGATTTAATTCAAGTTTACCCGTAATTCAAAACAAGATAACTCAATGTACAGTTCAATCCACATTTGCATCAAGTTATTGTCTCTATTAGAGCTCCGTAAGTTTGATGTTCACTTGCAAACTAATTCCGCCATGTGTTCAGTTCGTAACTTCATGAAAACGGATTAGCCATACTAGCTACGGGATACGGATATATCTAGCAGCCCAATTAGGAAAGTACTTCCCGCAACTGAATAACACTTCTTACACTGTAGCTTAGATATTTTTCATCACACTTGCTCGTAAATGGTGTTATTCCATGCCTGTATACAGAAGGACAATGGCCTAAATTGTTCCCGCGGGAGTTATGGCGAGTTTGTATTCCCTAGGGAGTAATGATCTTGAGCTTGTGTGTGATGTGATTGGGTTAAGAAAATCTAGTTGCTCTGTGATTGGTAGAAAAAAAAACTAGTTGGCCACGCGCGGCAATACTGCTCTGTGATTGGTTGAAATATTGAAGCTGCGCACTCCACTAGCACTGATCTGGAAGTGAAGTTGTCAATTTCGTCAATTTTTGATTGGTGCGGTTGTGTGAAACTTAGATGTTTCTGTCTTTTGTAGTTATTTATTTCCTCGCAAATGTGATGAAAAACATTGTGTATAACACGGGCGTAAGAATATTGCAAACTCGAGTCACCAAAAATTATCTGATAGGCTGTTGTTCGCAATATTCCACTTAGTCCCCTCGTTAAACAATATACTATTATTATGTTGTGTTCATGGTGATGAGTAAGGTCGTAAGAGCTCCTGAGTCGGCTATAGACTTATCAACACAGCGAATGCTTATAAACCTTTTAGAGTGCAACGTGAATATGACATTCTTGGAACGGCAATCGTCGACTGATACGGCGACCTTGCCATCAAACATGCATCAAATCTTAAGCAGCCAACGTAGCGAATAATAATCTTTAAAGGACCGGCAACCGGCATATTGCATGTGACAGCTGCGGATTTTTTCCTCCTATCCTATGTTCTTCCCTGGGATTCAAACTATCTCACCAGATCTCATTCAGTTCAGTCGTTCAAGCGTGAGCTTTTCACGCTTAGATCTTTATAGGACAACTTCTAAATTTCATATCAAAAATGACCACTTGTTAAGGTCATCTTTTTGTATTTTTTTACGGTTCAGAATTTTTAGGTCTACACAGCAAGAGACATGAATTATGAATTAATTTTAACTTTGCCCGTTAAAGGGTTAAACCAACAGACATGCTGACAGACCGAGTTACATTCGCATTTATAATATGAAGTACCTATAGATGGTGATCGCTTAGTTTACGGGCCGTATGTTTTGTTGCCACTATCGAGGGATAACAAAATCATAACTCGGTGTTTTCTCAGACGAATACAACAAAACAATCGCATTATGAGAATGACCGATAGAGTTCTTATGCAACAACCAGACCAACCTTGACCACCAATCGTGCGGAAGGAACTCCATTTCCGACTCGTATCTACATTTTAATTACGGAATCGTTATCAGCAGTCAGTTGGTTTTGTTAATTAGGGCAGAAAGTTTTTATGATCGATTGCATACGTAATTACGTTCATTTGAAAGTAAAATTTGTTCAACGCAATTTAAGCAGTCTGCAAAACCAATATAAATTCGTTATTGGTTGTGTATTTAGAATGGCGTATTTAAAACTGGCTTCTAGATGACTATGCGCGCTTTAAAAATATATTTCAGTATAAAAACAAAACATGAAGTCAGGGGCAAGGTAGTGTTCACGACAAGTTCGGAACGTGTGTACGTTCGTAACATCCTTATTTATTATTTTTATTGCTTTTAAAATATGGAAATTAAATACATGTGAATTTTCTCAGCTCAAGCGTTTTGCTTAAGTGTAAGCAGTTGCTGAATATGCTCCTTTTGCCTTTATACCTAACTATCTTTCTACTTCGTCTGCGTGGACCCGGGAAAAAAACTGTCCTATATTTTAATCCGGGCTATAAACTATCTTAGTGCAAAATTTCATCCAAATCGGTTGAGACGTTTAAGCCTAATTGAGTAACAAACATCTAAACATCCAAACCTTCGCATTTATTTACTTTGTAGTTTTTGTGTTAACTTTTTTGTGTTCCAAATTTTTCAGGTGTATTTTTATTTTTACTTCTTAAATTTGTGTTAATTAGTACTTTTCATTTTATTTATTTTTCATTCTTTCTTTTCAAGGCGATGCCCTAATACTCAGATTTTAATAAGTCCAACCCGCACTTGTCAATGGGGACTTAAGTCCATTTCTTCTCATACATGAGAGATTGCCTGTGCCCAGCTGTGGTACGGTACGGTCAAGGACTTTAATTGTTGAGCCATTTGGCTGTCAACTAATTTTGGTTTCCTATAAAGCTATGAAGTGTCCAGTATAAAGTGAGCTCTAAATAGCTCAACAATTAAAGTCCGTGACTATACGTACTCCGTATACATAGAAGATAGGCTAACGTTTGTGTTGTAACATTTCAGATCCAACATGGCTATCAACGAATTTCGGCGTGATAGTGTGCATAGAGTGTTCTGGAAGCCATCGGGAGCTGGGCGTGCACATATCCCGGATCCAGTCGCTAACGCTCGACCGGCTCAGTACATCACAGTTGCTGATCGCGCGGCATATGGGCAACCAGATGTTTAATGAAATCATGGAGAATATGCTGGATGAGAGGGACAAGTTGACACCTGAGAGCTCTATGTAAGTGTTTAACATTGATATTTATATAAAAGGGTATACAAAGTTTCTTTAAATTGAACTACCTCGGGTGATTAGGATTACTCTTGCTAAAACTTGACTTGTTTAATCAAGGACTTCTGTTTGTCGGTTCGCGCCCCAATAGTATTTCAATCAGTTTTGCGAGCTTGCTTCCACGCATTCCGAGCTGACGAGTCAGAACCAGCGAGCGAATAACATTGAAAAACGATTGGGCTGTGAAAGAGATTTCCAGAGTTGAGGCCAAGGTCAATTTCTCTAATATCACTTATTTGTGTAACAAATATAGAAGATTATTAAAGTTTATAAAATATAAATCAATAAATATTTGCGACAATTTTACACAAATCGACCTAGTCCCAAACTAAGCAAAGCTTGTATATGGGTACTAGACGACGATAAACATACCTACTTATCTATAAAAAAAAACTTAAATACATAGAAAACATCTATGACTCAGGAACATTATTCGTGCTCGTCAGACAAAGAAATGAACTTAACGGGGTTCGAACCCAGGTCCTCTTGCTTCGTAGGCAGTGTCACTAACTCACTACCAACTAGGCTAAAGCGGCCGCCATATAAATGTTTAGTTCGGCAATAAATTACCTTTAGCAGAAAAAAATAGTAATAAATATAAGTCTTAACTTTTAGTTTTTCACTTTCAGGGAGGAACGGCTAAGGTTTATCCGAGAAAAATACGTCTACAGGGCGTGGGCGGCCCAGACGTGTCGGGACGCCGCAGAGAAACTGTCAGAAGTTGAGCACGCCGTCAACAACGGCCACTTACAAAACTTGCTCCAAGCGTACGCTGAAGGAGCGGACTTGGCTGCGACACTCCCTTGCTCAGTAAGTACGTGGGGCTAGTAATTCAATTATCGTCTCGCTCTTGTTCATGTACTTAACATTCAATACGCTTTCGCACTTATTTCTGGGGATTAGGATTCAAAATTGTTTACTTTTAGAGTTGACCGTACGATGGAAAATTTATAGCGTATTGTCTGACTTTATAGACCACGTAATTGCGTATGTAATATGCTAATGCAGACTTAACGACAATTTTCTATGTAGGCATTTGTACAGTGTACATGCATTTCGCTTGGTGACTCCCACATTGCTTATAAAATGTAAAACTTATTCATCATAAGCTTATATATACTGCTGGGTAAAGGCGTTCTCTTCTGGATGAGAGAGAATTTAATTTATTCAACGTTATATAATTTATTCAGTATGGGACATAGTTATTCAATACTTGTTCCGAGTTGAGTCCGATATTGTTATCTAGTTGAATTAAACCAAAATTGTAATCGCAATGGCAACTATTAGAATTAAGGTTACGTATTGTTATGGGTTGTCTTGGGTGTTAATAATAATGGGTACTTCGTTTACAATATATAAATTTTATTACTATCTAATTACTAAACCTAGCTTATAATTAAGTGGGCGCCAGGAGAATTTTCGTCAGATGTTTTGACTGGATATCCTTCCTAACCAACGTAGTATTCCAATTAGCTCAGCCTTGTGGATACGGCCGTGTACAAAAAGGGCGTGTCGTTAGTCCCTTTTTGGAGTATGAGCGGCGCACAAAAAGTAACAAAATAAAATCTCAGCCACTAGTTGGATGTCCATAACCACAATTTCGGTATTAATTTCGGTATTCACACTTTTAATTCTGCATCACAATTCTAGTGGAGGATGGATGTCTACATTATTTGCCGGTACAAGCTCGAGTCTTTTTATTTTTCTCACACCTGACCACAAACAATACTATCCATACGAAATCCTAAACTTACAATACAATTATAATAAAATAGAAAAAGATTGTCCACCACGGGACTCGAACCTCCTTCCTTAAGTTTCTCATACCACGTTCTTACCGCTGAGCTATGAGTGTGCTTAGATGATCTGTCTAAAATGGTAAACAGTTGATGCGCCAGTCACAGTAAAGCCCGCCTGCATCCTTATTTCAAAGGTATAAGGTCTATTTTTGCTAAAACCTAACAAGCTCCACAGTGCAATCTATAAACAACATTGAGTACATTACATGCCCTCTCCCTCATTAAAATAAATAAATTTCATTTATTTATTTTTTACCATTATAGGATTTTAAATCTTTTATGTGCCAAACTCCTATATTTTTACCGTACACGTTATTCAGTCTAAAAACTATATCAGACAGCTTCTCAACAACAATTGCTCTTTCAAATTTTGGCGCCAACTTGGCCATAAATTTCTTATTTGCATTGGACAGATATTTAGTTCTTTTCCAGACTGTATCACCCACCTGAAAAGTACCCGGTCGTCTTTTACAGTTGTAATGCCTCTTACTTTTCGCATGAGCATCTTTTAACTTCCTTTGAACCTTATTGAAAATATCTAACCTTTCCTTAAGGTTCCCAAGGTAGCATGTCGTATTGACCGCTGTACTACCTCCACAGTGCAATCTATAAACAACATTGAGTACATTACAGTATGATTACTATAATTAGTTATAGTTGTGGTTAATTTTTACCTTTTTCCGGACTATTATCCCCATCAGATGTTTATGGCGCTTTACCCTTGTTTTACCGGCAAACCTTTCGTCGAATGAATTTTTCGCCGAATTTACGTTTCATCGAAAACTTTTTTTTTAGAAACAGTTATTTTATAGGATTGTTATAAAACAAACCTTCCCTAGGTTATGTGGGACTCTCTCCTCCCGACGCCATCCGAGGAGCATACCCACTAAAAACACACCGGCGTCACCCGCAGCTACCTATATCTAAAAAAAATAACGGTTTCTGAGAAAAAAAATGAAAATTCGGCGAAACAATTAATTCGGTGAAACATTTGACGGTAAAATAAGGGACTCCCGTTTATGGGAACGAGAATAGCCCTGTATTTACATTCAATAAATATCAGGCCATTGTGCATGATATCTTACCAGGACCATTAATCTTTTCGACGCCAACGACGCATATATAAGCACCGCAGGTTCAACGCCAACGACTGATATATGCGTCAAGGAGCCCAGCGCGATAGCAATCTTCTTGCATTGACTTAAGGTTTAACTCCGCACTAAATGTCTTGTTGATTTGGCGTGTTGTTGACAACTTTGCTATTTGACAGAGCGTTGAAAAGCTTAAACTCTGGCCTTCATATCTCTAGTTCACCAAATTAACCATCAGCTGACAATTACAATTCGCGGTACATTTCTTGGTTGATAAGTAACGATAGTCATCCATTATCCTCCTAGCGATTTTCATGTTGTGCCCTAAATGACCCCAGGGTCTGCTTTGACACTTAATCCCAAGATTTGGCGTAGGCACTAGTTTTACGGAAGCGACTGCCATCTGACCTTCCAACCCAGAGCCAGGACTAGACCAATAAGGTCTGGTTTTCCCTCCCGCCCCAAGGAATTAGACCGGTTTCCTCACAATGTTTTCCTTCACCGAAAAGTCACTGATAAGTAACGATAGTGCCCAGGGTTAATCTTTACTTATGTATTGTCAAATTTGGTAAAATACCTGTTGTCTCCAAAGGCTTCATTGAGTCCGAGGCAAGGCAACGTCCGTCACTTTATCCCCGGTCGCTTTATAAAAATCTGTATTTCCAGGATTGCGGCGAAACGCCATTGCACCTAGCGATCTCCCGCGAACTCGGCGACGGTTCCTTCCTGCACATAGTTGATTTTCTAGTCCAAAACGGCGGGCCCCTGCTCCTAGACAAAACTACGTCTTCAGGAATGACGGCTTTACATTTGTGTGCGGCGACGGACCGGACTGAACCTATGAAATTGTTGCTGAAGGCCGGCGCTGATGTGAACGTTAAAGATGGTAGCGGGAGGACAGCGCTGTACATTGCAAGGACGCTGGGACACCATGCGTGTATGGAGTTGGTGAGTGTTGTTATTAGAGTGCTATTTATTTAAACTTTATTGCACAGATAAAATAAGTACAAAAGGCGGGCATTCTCAAGCTATTTGGGAAGGTTGCCTGGTATGTTCATGTACCATGTACAGTTTGGGACCCATTTCGTTCAAATGTTGTTATAACATTCACAATGCAATAAGGTCGAAATCTTCAGTTCAATATTAGTGGTGAAGTGTCAAGATAAGACAATTAAATGTCTCATTGAATGGGCTGTTGAATTGATAAACTCTTTGCCAAAAGCTATCATTACGGTTTTAAAATTACGAACATGTGTCATTGTGTGTCAGTCTCAGACAAGAAAATTTATTGAAAACTGTCATTTTCACGAAACATTATTTGCAAATAACAAATATGGCCGGAGAGAAAGTGGGGCGACAAACACGAGTGACATTTAGTCGGAAAAAATCGAAAATGATCGTTTGATTCGTTCCGCCCGGTTGACGTTACTGAGCTGTTGCCCCTGGTATAAACGTAAATCGTCTATGGCAAAGTTTATTGGCTCCTCTATACTATCGGCGATTACAGACGATTAAGGGCGAGCACGATCGTCTAGCCTCCTGCCGCCCAGATTTTTTTGCCCAAACACTAGATTGCAGCCCAGAGTCCTTTTTATAGGTTCACATGGTTCCGGCCCAAGACCTTTGGGTGACAATAACTTGATTAAGCGTTGTTGTAAGAATGTGTGGTTTTTATGGTACCATAAGGCATATGTGTAAAAGGCTTTCAGACTGAAAAAACTCCGAAATCGAATGTCTTTTTTTTAGGTCTCTGGGCCGCAACCAAAAAAAATGAAAAAATATTAAAACGTTTGTTTAAGAGTTAATTTAAATTTATTATATGCCTATATGTTAATTTTTTATGCTTCAGTAGTATTATTTTATTAAATTGCAATAAATCGAACACTCTGCATATATTTTGTTATTATTATTATTTTATGCCTACGTCTGCCACATGTTATCATTTATCCTGGTCACATCCTGATTATTTTTCAACCATGGCGTTTAGATTGTAAGTTTACTGTATATATTTATTACCAATAATACATTGGAAAATTAATCAAATGGAAAATGAGCCTTCAATTACGCACCAAAGTTGACCATGTCGTTTTTATTTACTAAAACGGGGTAACCGCCCGTAGACCTTTTAAAATCCTATATAGTTTCATGACCGGATATCGGAGTTTTGATGGCGGGGATAAATGCAAGGATGAAATAATAACCGATTTATCAGTACAAAAATCAGTAATTATCGATCAAGCGTGTAAGCAATAAAATAAACATCGATAAGTAAATCAATTTATCGACCGCTATTTCGACTTTGCATTTATTTTTGGCACCGAAGCTCCTATGAATTCTGACTTTCTAATAAATAGTTTTAAAGTTTCATATTTATACTAGCTTTTGGTCGCGGCTTTGCTCGCGTTAGAAAGATACAAAAAGTAGCCTATGTCACTCTCCATCCCTTCAACTATCTCAACTTAAAAAATCACGTCAATCCGTCGCTCCGTTTTGCCGTGAATGAGGGACAAACAAACAAACAAACAAACAAACAAACAAACACACTTTCGCATTTGTAATATTAGTATATGGACTTTTTCATGTTGACCCATTAATAATTTCTCATGTTTATCCATCCATTACTCAAGCTATATATTATGAACCCAAATAATTGTTATTGCAAACCAAAATAGCATAGCGGTTGCAGCCCGTAGACCTATTAAAAACTTTAACAATATATACGCCCACAGACCTTTTAATAGGTCTCCCGATTATTAGTTGTTATATTTACAATAATATTGATTGAATGCATGAAATAAATACGGTAAAACTAAGATGAACATCTTCGGCAACACTCACAACAAAAACACATGCGAAATCTGCCGAGATATCAAAGAAATTCACAGATTTACTTACATTGTCCTCGACGCCGGGCCATTGTAATGGAGGTTACGCCAAAACTGACAGATGAAGTTTCACATTTTGACATCTAGTGTCAACGTCAAATGTGACGTATTCGTTCAGAAAGCATTCGAATTCAATACGCGGTAAATTTTAAGTTTTGTGACAAGATGAATTTGAAGTCCTTTTAAAAGGTATGCGGGCGTTAAAAAGTTATAATTGTCATTACGCTTGGGCCGGAACCACTACTCATGCGGAGACCTTCTGATAGGTCATTGGGCGGCAGGAGGCTAGAGGGCGTACTCGGCTGTGCTCGGCTATACTCGCCAATCATCGTCTATGCCCTGCGACCGCCTGCGACCCGTGACTTGTCGATTTTTCGGGCACGCATCAAAGGGAATGGCGGCGTGGTGCGTTGAGCTGCCCACACGATCGCCGATCATGCCGATTATAGACGATCACACGACCAACGATCATCGCCGATAGTGTAGAACGGCCATATGACGCATAGCTCTAAATGTCTTCAGTTTGCTATACGATATTCCACCTTAGGCGGGTCCCAAATTAAAGTTCGTGACTGTATTCACGTACCTTTTTCTCTCTTACTATGACAATAAGGCATACAAAGGTACGTGAATACATTTCCCTTACTGTACAACCTTAGGGCCAAACAGAAACTTGCAATGAGAAAAAAATGTGAAGAGCATACTTAAAATCTTCATAATGATAGTACATTTGTGTGTGGCGAAGATATTAAACCGAAAATCGCGATCATATAAAATGTACCATTGTGTCAATGTGTACATAACAAATTGATCTGCGGTTCAGTATTTTTGTCAGACATATAAGAAAGTAGTGACATATAGTTTTATGTTATCCAGTGACTTCTATTGATTAAGTATTTATTTTGTTACAGTTGGACAATGTGGATAAGCGAGAGAAAAGTATGTTCGAGAATATTAACATCGACTGGAATTTGTCACATGACGACGGATCTACTGATTTCTCTGACGACGATACCGTCATTGATGAAAGGGTAAATATGAGAATTATATTGGAATTTATTAATATCAATTGCTTTTATTTCATTCTTGAGAGGTGTTAGTAAGCAATAGATGGACGAGTTAGTTAGAGGGCCGACGCGTAGCGAAGGGCCTCGAAAGTATGAGTCCATCTATTGCACTTTTGGCCGAGACATTACATAGTGCTTTTCACGCCTATTGCGAGGAAATTGCAAATAATGATAAATCAAAATTAAGTACCTTCTAATAATAGTACATTACTGCAGAGGCCGGGAAATAGCAATTTGTGGATGAGTTGATTGTGTCGGATGAAGCGAAGCTGACTCCGACAATAGAGACGAATCCACGAATTGCCATTCCCGCTGAGGCAGATATAGTGCTTTTCTCCATAAATCCGAGGAAATCGAATAATATTTTCTATAATTTTAAAACAGCGAGTAGTATGTCAATAACCTATCATGTTCCCGCCCAACTAATTTTTTAAAAGTATGTACATGGCCTGACTCATGGTGCCAAAAATTAAAAACACTAGAATCGATTACAATTTAATGTTTTATGTAATTAAAATTATTAAAGATTAAACGGGAGACAAATCTAAACGCATTTTTGTTCGTTTTGAATATTATTTCGAAAATATTTTAATTTCTGCAGTTAATACTATTTGAGACATTTTTTAAAACGTCACTTCGATCTCTTGCAAAAGTAATCGTTTTGTCTATGACAATTAAAAAAACCGTGGGAAAACTTTGAGCACACTTCAAACGGGTGTAATTTGTCACACCAACTTGCAATAGTTGGAAAGAGACAGCCATACATTACTAACCAGTCTAACTATAGCAAGTTGTTATGACATATTGCTAGGCCCTTAAACTTACGAGCATTTGGCTGTTTGTAGTGATTTGTCTGGGTCAAAACATATGATTAAAAGGTAAAAAGGTATACAGTAAAAGAATTTCATACATTTTCTTGGCCGCTAAAGCTGTACAATAATGACTTTTAACTTTTTAAATTTGCGCTTGTCAGTAACGAGGAACTTCACGTACTATTTTTGCTACAGTAAGGCGCACATTTCCGAGCATATTGTAGAAAATAGTACATTGTTGTAGAGGCTAGAAAGTAAGCAATAGATGGACGAGTTAGTTCGAGGGCCGACGCGTAGCGGAGGCCCTCGAAAGTACGAGTCCAGCTATTGCACTTTCGGCCGAGGCTTAACAACTGTTGTGGTTGGCGCTTATACCATCATTAATGACGCACGAATACAAATGCGATGATTCACGGCGTAATAATGGCATAAGCGTCAACGACTATACGGTCCCTTTACTCTGAGAACGACACATTACTGTCCTAGGGCTTTATTACCTCCATGAGATGACAAAACTTTACATTTTTTAGCAAAACGGCAGCGTGACCCCCGAAAAGAAGTGCCCTCGCTCGCGACCACCATCATACGCGGGTGTGGGCGAACGCGAGCGCTCGGGGGGCGACTCGCCCGTGCTGCGCTCGCGGTCGTCCACGTGCGACTCGCTGCACCACCCGCCCACGCCCACGCCGAGCACGCTGCCCAGGAAACCCAACGTCTGTGAGTAGCCTGGGTGTCCAAACTTTTAAGAGGGGGTATATTCTGTTCCTTTTCCGCAAAACGCACCGTCATATGAAACGATTGCCATTTACCATCACGCCGCACCATGACGTTTTCTCTCTGACAAGCAATATTAAAACGGTTGTAGCCTCGTCATTTTTTGAGATATCTGAATGGGATTTTCGTCACTAGGCGTATTTTTTTGCCCTCTCTCTTTTGGGGTTATAATGCATTTAGAGTATACACCCCTATCTAGGTAGTTATTGTATCTCTATTTGCAGACAACATCGGCAGCCTGAAGAAGCGCGCGGCGCCGCTGCCGCCGGCGGTGGCGCTGGCGCACCCGCCGCCGCACCCGCGCTCCACGCCCTCGCCGTCCGCAGACAGCACGCGCTCTTTGCACGGTGAGATACTTACCATAACATCGGCAGCCTGAAGAAGCGCGCGGCGCCGCTGCCGCCGGCGGTGGCGCTGGCGCACCCGCCGCCGCACCCGCGCTCCACGCCCTCGCCGTCCGCAGACAGCACGCGCTCTTTGCACGGTGAGATACTTACCATAACATCGGCAGCCTGAAGAAGCGCGCGGCGCCGCTGCCGCCGGCGGTGGCGCTGGCGCACCCGCCGCCGCACCCGCGCTCCACGCCCTCGCCGTCCGCAGACAGCACGCGCTCTTTGCACGGTGAGATACTTACCATAACATCGGCAGCCTGAAGAAGCGCGCGGCGCCGCTGCCGCCGGCGGTGGCGCTGGCGCACCCGCCGCCGCACCCGCGCTCCACGCCCTCGCCGTCCGCAGACAGCACGCGCTCTTTGCACGGTGAGATACTTACCATAACATCGGCAGCCTGAAGAAGCGCGCGGCGCCGCTGCCGCCGGCGGTGGCGCTGGCGCACCCGCCGCCGCACCCGCGCTCCACGCCCTCGCCGTCCGCAGACAGCACGCGCTCTTTGCACGGTGAGATACTTACCATAACATCGGCAGCCTGAAGAAGCGCGCGGCGCCGCTGCCGCCGGCGGTGGCGCTGGCGCACCCGCCGCCGCACCCGCGCTCCACGCCCTCGCCGTCCGCAGACAGCACGCGCTCTTTGCACGGTGAGATACTTACCATAACATCGGCAGCCTGAAGAAGCGCGCGGCGCCGCTGCCGCCGGCGGTGGCGCTGGCGCACCCGCCGCCGCACCCGCGCTCCACGCCCTCGCCGTCCGCAGACAGCACGCGCTCTTTGCACGGTGAGATACTTACCATAACATCGGCAGCCTGAAGAAGCGCGCGGCGCCGCTGCCGCCGGCGGTGGCGCTGGCGCACCCGCCGCCGCACCCGCGCTCCACGCCCTCGCCGTCCGCAGACAGCACGCGCTCTTTGCACGGTGAGATACTTACCATAACATCGGCAGCCTGAAGAAGCGCGCGGCGCCGCTGCCGCCGGCGGTGGCGCTGGCGCACCCGCCGCCGCACCCGCGCTCCACGCCCTCGCCGTCCGCAGACAGCACGCGCTCTTTGCACGGTGAGATACTTACCATAACATCGGCAGCCTGAAGAAGCGCGCGGCGCCGCTGCCGCCGGCGGTGGCGCTGGCGCACCCGCCGCCGCACCCGCGCTCCACGCCCTCGCCGTCCGCAGACAGCACGCGCTCTTTGCACGGTGAGATACTTACCATAACATCGGCAGCCTGAAGAAGCGCGCGGCGCCGCTGCCGCCGGCGGTGGCGCTGGCGCACCCGCCGCCGCACCCGCGCTCCACGCCCTCGCCGTCCGCAGACAGCACGCGCTCTTTGCACGGTGAGATACTTACCATAACATCGGCAGCCTGAAGAAGCGCGCGGCGCCGCTGCCGCCGGCGGTGGCGCTGGCGCACCCGCCGCCGCACCCGCGCTCCACGCCCTCGCCGTCCGCAGACAGCACGCGCTCTTTGCACGGTGAGATACTTACCATAACATCGGCAGCCTGAAGAAGCGCGCGGCGCCGCTGCCGCCGGCGGTGGCGCTGGCGCACCCGCCGCCGCACCCGCGCTCCACGCCCTCGCCGTCCGCAGACAGCACGCGCTCTTTGCACGGTGAGATACTTACCATAACATCGGCAGCCTGAAGAAGCGCGCGGCGCCGCTGCCGCCGGCGGTGGCGCTGGCGCACCCGCCGCCGCACCCGCGCTCCACGCCCTCGCCGTCCGCAGACAGCACGCGCTCTTTGCACGGTGAGATACTTACCATAACATCGGCAGCCTGAAGAAGCGCGCGGCGCCGCTGCCGCCGGCGGTGGCGCTGGCGCACCCGCCGCCGCACCCGCGCTCCACGCCCTCGCCGTCCGCAGACAGCACGCGCTCTTTGCACGGTGAGATACTTACCATAACATCGGCAGCCTGAAGAAGCGCGCGGCGCCGCTGCCGCCGGCGGTGGCGCTGGCGCACCCGCCGCCGCACCCGCGCTCCACGCCCTCGCCGTCCGCAGACAGCACGCGCTCTTTGCACGGTGAGATACTTACCATAACATCGGCAGCCTGAAGAAGCGCGCGGCGCCGCTGCCGCCGGCGGTGGCGCTGGCGCACCCGCCGCCGCACCCGCGCTCCACGCCCTCGCCGTCCGCAGACAGCACGCGCTCTTTGCACGGTGAGATACTTACCATAACATCGGCAGCCTGAAGAAGCGCGCGGCGCCGCTGCCGCCGGCGGTGGCGCTGGCGCACCCGCCGCCGCACCCGCGCTCCACGCCCTCGCCGTCCGCAGACAGCACGCGCTCTTTGCACGGTGAGATACTTACCATAACATCGGCAGCCTGAAGAAGCGCGCGGCGCCGCTGCCGCCGGCGGTGGCGCTGGCGCACCCGCCGCCGCACCCGCGCTCCACGCCCTCGCCGTCCGCAGACAGCACGCGCTCTTTGCACGGTGAGATACTTACCATAACATCGGCAGCCTGAAGAAGCGCGCGGCGCCGCTGCCGCCGGCGGTGGCGCTGGCGCACCCGCCGCCGCACCCGCGCTCCACGCCCTCGCCGTCCGCAGACAGCACGCGCTCTTTGCACGGTGAGATACTTACCATAACATCGGCAGCCTGAAGAAGCGCGCGGCGCCGCTGCCGCCGGCGGTGGCGCTGGCGCACCCGCCGCCGCACCCGCGCTCCACGCCCTCGCCGTCCGCAGACAGCACGCGCTCTTTGCACGGTGAGATACTTACCATAACATCGGCAGCCTGAAGAAGCGCGCGGCGCCGCTGCCGCCGGCGGTGGCGCTGGCGCACCCGCCGCCGCACCCGCGCTCCACGCCCTCGCCGTCCGCAGACAGCACGCGCTCTTTGCACGGTGAGATACTTACCATAACATCGGCAGCCTGAAGAAGCGCGCGGCGCCGCTGCCGCCGGCGGTGGCGCTGGCGCACCCGCCGCCGCACCCGCGCTCCACGCCCTCGCCGTCCGCAGACAGCACGCGCTCTTTGCACGGTGAGATACTTACCATAACATCGGCAGCCTGAAGAAGCGCGCGGCGCCGCTGCCGCCGGCGGTGGCGCTGGCGCACCCGCCGCCGCACCCGCGCTCCACGCCCTCGCCGTCCGCAGACAGCACGCGCTCTTTGCACGGTGAGATACTTACCATAACATCGGCAGCCTGAAGAAGCGCGCGGCGCCGCTGTCGCCGGCGGTGGCGCTGGCGCACCCGCCGCCGCACCCGCGCTCCACGCCCTCGCCGTCCGCAGACAGCACGCGCTCTTTGCACGGTGAGATACTTACCATAACATCGGCAGCCTGAAGAAGCGCGCGGCGCCGCTGCCGCCGGCGGTGGCGCTGGCGCACCCGCCGCCGCACCCGCGCTCCACGCCCTCGCCGTCCGCAGACAGCACGCGCTCTTTGCACGGTGAGATACTTACCATAACATCGGCAGCCTGAAGAAGCGCGCGGCGCCGCTGCCGCCGGCGGTGGCGCTGGCGCACCCGCCGCCGCACCCGCGCTCCACGCCCTCGCCGTCCGCAGACAGCACGCGCTCTTTGCACGGTGAGATACTTACCATAACATCGGCAGCCTGAAGAAGCGCGCGGCGCCGCTGCCGCCGGCGGTGGCGCTGGCGCACCCGCCGCCGCACCCGCGCTCCACGCCCTCGCCGTCCGCAGACAGCACGCGCTCTTTGCACGGTGAGATACTTACCATAACATCGGCAGCCTGAAGAAGCGCGCGGCGCCGCTGCCGCCGGCGGTGGCGCTGGCGCACCCGCCGACGCACCCGCGCTCCACGCCCTCGCCGTCCGCAGACAGCACGCGCTCTTTGCACGGTGAGATACTTACCATAACATCGGCAGCCTGAAGAAGCGCGCGGCGCCGCTGCCGCCGGCGGTGGCGCTGGCGCACCCGCCGCCGCACCCGCGCTCCACGCCCTCGCCGTCCGCAGACAGCACGCGCTCTTTGCACGGTGAGATACTTACCATAACATCGGCAGCCTGAAGAAGCGCGCGGCGCCGCTGCCGCCGGCGGTGGCGCTGGCGCACCCGCCGCCGCACCCGCGCTCCACGCCCTCGCCGTCCGCAGACAGCACGCGCTCTTTGCACGGTGAGATACTTACCATAACATCGGCAGCCTGAAGAAGCGCGCGGCGCCGCTGCCGCCGGCGGTGGCGCTGGCGCACCCGCCGCCGCACCCGCGCTCCACGCCCTCGCCGTCCGCAGACAGCACGCGCTCTTTGCACGGTGAGATACTTACCATAACATCGGCAGCCTGAAGAAGCGCGCGGCGCCGCTGCCGCCGGCGGTGGCGCTGGCGCACCCGCCGCCGCACCCGCGCTCCACGCCCTCGCCGTCCGCAGACAGCACGCGCTCTTTGCACGGTGAGATACTTACCATAACATCGGCAGCCTGAAGAAGCGCGCGGCGCCGCTGCCGCCGGCGGTGGCGCTGGCGCACCCGCCGCCGCACCCGCGCTCCACGCCCTCGCCGTCCGCAGACAGCACGCGCTCTTTGCACGGTGAGATACTTACCATAACATCGGCAGCCTGAAGAAGCGCGCGGCGCCGCTGCCGCCGGCGGTGGCGCTGGCGCACCCGCCGCCGCACCCGCGCTCCACGCCCTCGCCGTCCGCAGACAGCACGCGCTCTTTGCACGGTGAGATACTTACCATAACATCGGCAGCCTGAAGAAGCGCGCGGCGCCGCTGCCGCCGGCGGTGGCGCTGGCGCACCCGCCGCCGCACCCGCGCTCCACGCCCTCGCCGTCCGCAGACAGCACGCGCTCTTTGCACGGTGAGATACTTACCATAACATCGGCAGCCTGAAGAAGCGCGCGGCGCCGCTGCCGCCGGCGGTGGCGCTGGCGCACCCGCCGCCGCACCCGCGCTCCACGCCCTCGCCGTCCGCAGACAGCACGCGCTCTTTGCACGGTGAGATACTTACCATAACATCGGCAGCCTGAAGAAGCGCGCGGCGCCGCTGCCGCCGGCGGTGGCGCTGGCGCACCCGCCGCCGCACCCGCGCTCCACGCCCTCGCCGTCCGCAGACAGCACGCGCTCTTTGCACGGTGAGATACTTACCATAACATCGGCAGCCTGAAGAAGCGCGCGGCGCCGCTGCCGCCGGCGGTGGCGCTGGCGCACCCGCCGCCGCACCCGCGCTCCACGCCCTCGCCGTCCGCAGACAGCACGCGCTCTTTGCACGGTGAGATACTTACCATAACATCGGCAGCCTGAAGAAGCGCGCGGCGCCGCTGCCGCCGGCGGTGGCGCTGGCGCACCCGCCGACGCACCCGCGCTCCATCGTAATAAAAACTACAAAATGTCAGTCGTCCATTTTGATGAATTTGACGTGCGGCGCTTAGACCATAGACCCTTCGGTATACAGCCATGATTTAAAATATAGTTAAAAATATTTTACACAGACACTAAATTGCTACATTTAAGTTTTTACGTTTCAATTTATTTATATATACGTTTTCAAACATCGTGTTTGAGTTAAAACCTTCTTGCTTTATAACTGACGTAAGAGTGACAGATACAATTTAAGAAAAAAAACCATTACGCTCATGGGCTATTGCAGCTCTGTACGCCTGCGTGTTATGAAACCCTTTACGAGCAAGTGTGATGAAAAATAAAATAAGTATTAGTTGCGTTAACTAGTATTGTGGGCCTGCAGTGTACCACGGCGCCGCGCTGTGCGCGAGCAAGCCGCGGCCCGCGCAGCCGCCGCCCACGCCGCCGCCCGCCGCGCTCAACGGCGACGAGCCCACGCCGCCGCCGAGAAAGGTAACCTCGACCCCTCACTCCACAATACACGGGCCCACTCGTTACGGCGGCCCGCTTATTGGCTACTTTCCTACAACATGATATTCACTCCGTCAGTTAGACTATCAAAAAATATTGGACACGTATTTTTTGTCAATTAAACAAAAACCGGCCAAGTGCGAGTCGGACTCGCGCACGAAGGGTTCCGTACCATTATCTATAAACGGCAAAAAAAACATGTCTGTTGTATGGGAGCCCCAGTCCGACTCGCACTTGGCCGATTTTTTAGTATTTGTTGTTATAGCGGCAACAGAAATACATAATCTGTGAAAATTTCAACTCTCTAGCTATTACGGTTCTTGAGATACAGCCTGGTGACAGACAGACAGCGAAGTCTAGTAATAGGGTCCCGTTTTTACCCGTTGGGTACGGAACCCTAAAAAATGATGAAAATATATCCCGTTAAAGTTCCGCGTGACGTCACATTATGGTACACTTTTTAGCATAATGTGACGTCACGCGGAACTTAAACAAGCTATATACTCGTATTCATCATGTTTTGGTTACTTGACAAACACATATATATATATATATATATATATATATATATATATATATATATATATGTTTTATAGATTAGAATTATATATGTTTTACCCAGGAAAGTACCCAATTATGGTCGAATCACTTCTTGGTATGTGGTGGTAGGACGGGTGCTGAATACAGGCATATCTTTAAACGTGCTATATCGAGTCTATTCTCGAGGTAGTTTGTCGTGCGGGAGGGGTATTTGTGACGTTAGTCCCGGACCCTACGCCCTTCCCGCACTCTGCAACTGTCCCAGCCCTGCTAGCATAACTTGACTCTCTACTGTACTCGCGCGCGTGATAGACTATGTCACTTATTGACAGCATTTATCAGAAAGTGACGGACAGTCTATCTCGCGCGCGAGTAGAGTCGAGAGTCAAGTTATAGCAATATAGTTAAAGCAAATAGGTATTACTTTCTTTTTGATACACGAGTCTCACTAGATAACAATATCTTTAATTTTAATTCTAATATGTATACATAGCTTGAATTGTTTCAGCACCGCGTTTCGAAACCTAACTATGACCACACAGTCACAGTAAAGTTTGGAATGTCGCGATGCCAATACTCCTCGTGTGTTCTGCGCTTAAACTACGCGTTTGATAAGAAAACGTATTACCATTTTTATTGACTCGACCGTGTAAATATACCAATATTTTCCAAACCATTTGAAAATAGAAAGTGTTTGTAAATAGTAACCCAATTTTCTTATCTATAAGTATCTTAGAGATTAACATTTAAAACAATTGTGTTGGGTCCGTCAGTAAACTGACAGAAAGCAACTAACAAAAGATACAGGTTATGTTTGTTTTTGCTTCAGAAGAAAAATAGATTGCACCTGGAAAAGGCTGTGAAAGCGAGACTAAGAAGGGTAAAGAACTGAGAGAGCTTTAGTGTACTTACTCGCTTACCCCTGTTTGATTTACCCCTTACTTATGTTTATTTTGATGTGGTGATCACGGGGTGCTTTGGACGTTTGAACCGCTTGATGTGACTTAATGTTGACGAGATAAAGTATCATTGCAATGGAACGGGAATCGACAGACACCGACTTCGATTCCCCACGTGCTTCGCAAGTAGCGTTAATTTTTCTATGTGCTTTGGTTTTTGTAACAATGATAATACAACTATACACTTTTCGCCTGAACACACTGGAATAAGGTGCAAAAGTGGAAACATATCATTGACGTCGACGGTAGAGTAAAATTCAAAGTCAAAGTCAAAGTGATTTATTCTTCAATTTAGGCATATTACATGCACCTATGAATGTCGATAAACTACCACCGTTTCGGAAAGTAAACCTCTGCCTCGAGAAGAACCGGCGTAAAAAACTCGGCGAGGTGTCATTTTTTCAAAACAGTATACAATATATCATATCAGTATCAGAGTATTATAAAATTTTAAAATTACATTGCTACAGTAGAAAGCCTATTTATTTTACGACAGGTTTCTAGTGCAGGATTTTATCGCTGCCAAATATCCCTATCCATGATGTGGTGTATTTTCACATTAAAATTACGAAACATAACAATGTTTTAATAAAGATAGATAACATGCTTGAGGTTGCACAGCTGCCCTGTCTATGCGCTGCCCATTCAGTGTCCAGAATCGCTACGCGCTACGCTCGTAGCCGATCTCGTGGTTTTCCTCGTGTGTAGCGGAAAGCGACTACGGCGTAGGGACGGTAGGGAGGGTGGGTTAAGCAGATACGCCTACGCTGGCTGGGGCATGTGAATGCATCCATCGCGTTTGCCGCGGCGTGTTCTGCTTGGGGCCGTAGCTGATGCCAAAAGAAGCGTCGGCCGGCCGTTGCTGCGGCATAAGGACTGTGCCAAGCGAGACATGCACTCATTCAACATCTCGGTTCACAAGTGGAAGGACCTTGCCGTGGACAAATAGCGCAAACTGGTGTTCAAGGTCGTAAAGTCCACTATGAAAGGTGGTTTATAGCGATATAGATAAGCGAGCAAAGCGGCATCAACGTGGCACCTGTTCGCGGGCAGTTACACCTGCTAGGCTTGCGGTCGTGTATGCGGCATTGGATTACACAGCCATTGAAGACGTTGTCTCCCTTCTTGACGCTGCTTGTATAGTCTGTAATAGACTCAAAGACCATTGGTGATGATAACATCTCAAAATCACAGTTCCTGGAGTCTGCTACAAAAAAGGTGTATCCATTTCTACCTTATTGCATTATAATACATATAACAATTCGTCAATATTAAGGTGCAGAGACCCACAGGTTTAAACGTCCCAAATCCACCCACAGAGAGGTACAAAATTATATCCGGTGTTCGACAAAATATTGGCGAAAACTCTCTTGGCAATGTTTATAATGTTTAGCAACACCATAGTTACGCAACAAGCATCGCATTGTCCTCGCGTAGCGTATGGATACGATTCTACCATTTTTGCATGATACAACTGCTTACAGCTTAACCGTAACAATTAAGTTATGTTAGGGTTTTTGAGAATACATTACTATTTACACATTTCATAAAGCTCCAGGTTACAATTTTTTGCAACTTTTCGCTTCGTGAAATGGCCTCCAGTTGGCAGCACTGTGGCAAAAGGTCTGTCTCAAAATCCACCAATCGTCATTGATTTGATGGGTGGATTTTGACAGTTGCTGCCAACAAAACCTCTCGCCATACCGCTGCCAGTTGAAGACGTAATTCATTCTGAAAAACCCCGATTCTCATTTGCTCTTGCGCAATATCTTTTAGAAATAGACAAATAGATGGTTAGATCTTCGTTAGTTCAACTTTTTTATATTAATGAAATGCTACATTAGAAGACTAAAAACGAGTTACGGTTTAGTGGTGGCATTACATAATACGTACATAACAATTGATTTCAGCGTTCATTCCGTTTTTCTAACAGCTGATTTTGTGTGGGAAATTAACATGATCACAAGAACACAAGTAGCATGATTTTGTTTTATCTACATGGACCGAAAATACCATTTTTTTTAGATTCTTAGCACGGCCGCAGCTATGAAAAAAGACACCTGCCTGTCTTATTTATACATTTTATTGATTTTGTAATTACCTTCACCTCTTTAGTCAGTTACAGCTTCAAAATTCATTTTATGTCAAGAAAATATGAAATCTAAGATTACACTTTAGTTATGTAATCAACCGGACATTTGACATGCTCAATAATGGCAAATATCTATATTATATTCAGAGTATATGTTTACAATCAAGTCTCACGACCAAGAGTCGATTTATCTTTCATTTCCCAAATATACCTATTATTTTATACGTTAGAAATAGAAACCCTTGACGCATAAGAATGTCCTGTCGATTAAACCCCATACCGGACCACACCGAAATCACTAACCTATCCCCTGTCATTCCAGGAATGTTCTAGTCAAGACTCATCTTTGGAGCTGTGCGACATGTCGGAGTTAGACGACAGCCGACTAGGCTTGTCGTGCGACAGCTCTCGATCGCGCGCGCGGCGCAGTGACAGTCGCTCGCTCGACGTGTCCGACACTTCTAGCGTGCATTCACGGTCACCGTCTGCTTCTATTAATATGGTACGTGTTCACGGCTAACCGCTTAGGGAAAGAATCCCATAGAGAAGCTAAACTCGTGCCACAGTGGACGGAAAGGCGCATATGCAGCTAAGTTGAGAACCTGATGTAAATTTCTGACGGCTAAACAACCTACTTTATTCGGGCGGGTAATTGTTTTAAATAATCAAATGAGATATTTATCTCTGTCGCACCTTTTGAGATTTGTATAGTAGAGCTGCGCCATGTTGGAATGTTTATTCGATAGCTGACTGTTATTCTACTTCTTCTGTTCCATAGACTCTTCCCAGTTGTGGTTTACTTGCAACGTGAGTAGATGAACGGTTATATTTGTACAGCATCTAACGTTTCACACGCTGCGAGAAAAGGTGCGACAAAGTCAAAGAATGCCTGTTGGCAACACCAACATAAAGTTTTTAGTTATAGTAACGTTTTGTATCTCTCTCTCTCTCATACCGGCGATCCCGGCAACAATACACGCAATAACACGACTCCGAATTTTATTTGTTATCCACGGATATCCAGCCCATCCAACTCCAATCTACAGTCCACCGCGCTTCAATGCCTTTCATTGTTTGTTCGCTAGTCCTGTGCATTTGTGCTAACCATGCTGGGTGAATTGTCAATTCGACTGGACACTGGACAGTTATTAGGATTTAAGTTTTTTGTAATTTACAAGCTTTTTTTTACTTGTATTTATTCAAAATATATGTAACTATGTTTGTTCTAGTGCAGTTGGCATTGGCAATAAAACCTTTTACCAAAATGAAATTATTGCCAGAAACTTTTATTTTAATTTTTAATGATCAATATTATAGGCTTGTGTCCTAATTTTTTTTACGATGCTATTCGATCCAGTTTTTTGAGAGGAACAAATGTTTGTACGTGGTTGCCACTCGAGAACCTTTCCGCCCCAACGGCCATCGGTTCTACGTGCAATGTGCCCGCCCACTGCCACTTAAGTTTAGCAATTCGGAAGGCGCGGCGTGGGTAGGCCCCCACAAGGTGGACTGATGACCTGGTAAAGGTCGCGGGAGTCCGCTGGATGCGGGTGGCGCAGGACCGGTCAATTTGGAACTCTCTAGGGGAGGCCTATGTCCAGCAGTGGACGTCTTTCGGCTGATATGATGGTGATGATGAAATGTTTGTATGGGAGCAACTCCGATTAAAGAACATAAATATAACCAAAAATTTAGTTAAAGACGGACCTCGCTGGCAACAGCCGAAACGTTTTTTTAGTAATTGACTTTGAAGTATGACGTCACAGTTTGATATTTGTATTAATTGTTGTATGGAAAATGAAGTAAATTGCTGTTTAGGTCCATAGTTGTCATACAATTTTGTTTTTATAAAAATGTAAGGATTCTGTTAGTAGCATTAAATTTACTTTTGGACAATAAAAATATGCATTATTTTCTAAACTTTCAAGGCCATATCTATGAATTTAATTATATTTGGTAAATTATACTAAATTACAATTATTTGGTAGTTTACCATTAATTTAGCAAACTACGTTATTCATTTTAACATGAGGAAATTACCCAATTGACAACATTTCAAAATATGTAATGATGCCTAAATCTAAAACCATTTCGGTAATTATGTTATTTGAACGTAAATAACAATGTAGTTTCAGATTTATTTCGCACTCGTTTTTAAGAAAATCGCAAAAAGATGTGCAAGCTGCCATACAGAGCCGTAATATTGACGTCATAATTTACTTACGACCTTCTGGAATTTGCTTCTTTTCAATTTGATATTATTGAATAAAAATTGGAATTTAGAAAGAAATGAAAAAACACTTTCTAGTGAACTAAATCATAAAATGGTCCACTTGAAATAATGAAATGTCAATTATCTACAAGTGGTCGACCTCTCTCGTTTGTCCAGATGGCGCCGGGCACGCGCCGCTGCCGCGCGCTGTACGACTGCTCGGCCGACAACGAGGACGAGCTGTCCTTCCGCGAGGGCGAGGTCATCGCCGTCGTCAACGAGCGCACCGAGGACGACAACTGGATGGAGGGGCAGGTCGAGGGCACGCTGCGCCGCGGCATGTTCCCCGTCTCCTTCGTGCACATGCTGCCCGACTAGGGTCGCTAGAGACGGGTGACGTTGCACAGCCCCTGCTAACATGAGTGCTCGAGGGCACGGGCCGTCTCCTTCGTGCACATGCTGCCGGATTAGGAGTGATAGAGATGGATGAGGTTACATAGCCCCTGCTACAAGTTACAGTGTAGTAAGTATACGTAATACTTTGATAGGTCCTTTAACACGCCCAGTGCAATAGAATAGTATATTGGTTAACGAGGGGCGTGAGTGGAATTTTGCGAACAAGAGTATCAGAAGCCCGACGCCGAAGGCGGAGGTCTTTTCATGACTCGAGTTTGCAATATTCTTACGTCCGTGTGTTATACACAAATGTTTTTCATCACATTTGCGAGGAAATATATAACTACAAAAGACAGAAAAATCTAAGTTTATACAACCGCACCGATCAAAAATTGACGAATTTTCAACTTCAATTCCAGATCAGTGCTAGTGGAGCGCGCAGCTTCAACATTTCAACCAATCATATTATATATATATCGTCGTCTAGTACCTATAACACAAGCCTTATTGAGCTTACTATAGGTCTAGTTCGATTTGTGTAAGAATGTCCCCTAATATTTATTTATTATTTATTTATTTATTTAATCACAATTCTTGCGGCGCTTGGCAAACTATTTTTTTTTTCAACCAATCACAGAGCTACTAGACTTACTTGCTAGCTGCACAAGCCCATTACTCGCTAGGGAATACAAACTCGCCATAACTCCCGTGGGAACAATTTAGGCCATTGTCCTTCTGTATACAGGCATGGAATAACACCATTTACGAGCAAGTGTGATGAAATAGTACATTACTTACCTAAGGCGGTAAAACAAAGAATGTCTCAGATCACAGATATTTGATATTTATAAATATGCTATCTAAGGCTTTCTTCACCACCGCTCGCGGTGAGTACAACATTTTACGTCTCCCTGGCCAGGAAGTGGGATTTTTCGCGCGCGTAGCGTGCGGTAATTGCAACTTTATGGCCAGGTATGACTTAATACTATATAAATCACCTAGGGCGGTAAAACTAAGAAATTCCCTGACCACCTCTTTTGACGCCTGAGCCGAAGGCAATGGCGATAATTATGCGATTTGAGGCTTTATTTATTATCGTCCGTGGTGAGTATCTTACGTCTCCCCCTGATCAGGAAGTGGGGATTTCGGCATGCATAGCGAGCAGACGTGCTACAAATTTAACGATTAAATTAAACGATTTGAATGGTATGCTTATCATCTACACAAAAGTCTGGGCTATTCCCATTTGTCCAATTTGTTACCACTGGGGACAACTGGGAAAGATTCAGTCCCATTTGTTACCACTGGGGACAACTGGGAAAGATTCAGTCCCATTTGTTACCACTGGGGACAACTGGGAAAGATTCAGTCCCATTTGTTACCACTGGGGACAACTGGGAAAGATTCAGTCCCATTTGTTACCACTGGGGACAACTGGGAAAGATTCAGTCCCATTTGTTACCACTGGGGACAACTGGGAAAGATTCAGTCCCATTTGTTACCACTGGAGACAACTAGGAAAGTATCATTTCCAGTTATTACCGCCCATTTTGACCAAGAAAATATTTATTCCCATTTGTTCCCAGGGGTAATAAAAAGGCGGGAACTAATGGGAATAGCTCAAAAGTCTTGATAATAAAGTGATGTACATATTATTTTGGCACTCCAGTTGTGTAGTGTCTATTGCTGCTGCTGAAGTTTCAAGTACTCAGCAATAACTCGTGTACTTAAATCGCCAAAGAATATTTGCTACAACTGAAATATAATAGTAATCAGATTGTTAAATATCATGGAGCGTGTTAAATGTGTATTATCAATTTGTTCATCGAATAAGGAATTGTAACCGAATGAAGAGGTCAATCCAATGTCTAGTAAAGGTTTCATACAAATAGTTGTATTGATGTTCTGTGTTCAGTAATGGCCCACACTGGCTGTTATAAATGCTATATAACAACAACTATCTTCAACATCTGTTACATAGCCTTATCCTTGTTACTCTATGTTATAACATTTATAATGGCCAGTATAGGAGCACCATAACTTTGCTGGGTGATAGTGTACAAAAATGTTCAAAGGTTATCGGAAAGGAACATTAAACGTCAGTGATGTCAGTGATGTGTCTAAATATTTATTAGAACTTGAGGGCAGTTTACACTGTTTATATCTTTGTGTTAAATGCTATGTTAAGACTGTATCATCTTGATTAACTTAAGGTCTGCAAAGTTGGCCTAACGCTATTAATTTCCAACACTATGAGCTTATTTTAAGTCTAGCATCTTTTCATAATCGGTATTTAATATACACTGTTAAAGTAGAATCCATAGAATTGAGCTGTTCCAGTTTTTATCAAGGCCGTTCTCAAACAGGGCTAAGATAAAACCTCGGCACACCAATTTACAAGTATCAATGTGATATGACACTCAATACCATTAATATAGTAGTTATTGTTTTTATACAGGAATTTTAATACTCATACATTTGAACCATTCCAATTCATATAAATTTAAACTTTGATAAGTTCCCACGAAATTAGTAAGTTAAGTTTGAAAATTGCCTAAATTCAAATTATCGCGAAGCCGTTTCGAATGTAGCTTTAAATTGCTCTGATGCCAACATTATGGGTGAAATTCGACTTACCACAGCGACCGTAATGGTGGTTGTGCATCGGCGAAATGGGATGGGATACGACGAGGGGGCAAATTTCATACTATTGGCGATAAAATAGTAAATTGTTATATTGTCAATACTATGGTATTCCTCGTATCGCCTCTTGCCTGCCTGCTAGACTAGTAGCGGCGTCAGCAGCGATATCTCAAACATTGCTGTTTTATGAGCATTAAAGTCGTAAAAATTTGATGTAGTCACATCGCTAACTTCGTGATATCACGGCCTTGTCACAAGACTTGTGATGTCTCGAGCTTCCAAATGACAAAGTCGAATATCGCCCCAGTTCACGTTTTGCCAGTAGCTAGTCCGTCCCTTCGCGACTTTGACACTTTTGAAACTTGTATTTTAAAGATTTACGAGTTCTTTTGATAAACGTTTTTCAATTGTCGACTTTCATTGAAATTGTATTAGCATAACAATTAACTTTGCGTAGTATGTTCACTGTCGTACAGTTTTTGGCGCTAATGTAGCTTGTTCTATGTTGAATAAATAACTAAAATTAGTAACTTTGAACCAATATATTCTAAGTATTAGCCTATTCAGCGTATAAGTAAGGCAATAACTTAAAACACCAGAACATTTTTCGAGTCAATCTAAATAGTTGTTTAGAATTAGTAAATTTAAATTTTAGAGAGTAATTTAAGTTTTCTGTCTTGAGCTCAAGTAACAACACGAATACAACTCGAAACTATATTCTATACGTATATCCAGATAGAGATTTGCCAAAAAACTATGTGATCAGTAGAGGGAAATGATATCAGTTACAAACTTTGGACCAGTGACTGTTTGTTATCTAGTTTAATCTTGTAGAAGTTATTGAGGTGTCTTAGATTGTTGGTGCATGTCTACAGTATGTATAATGAGAGGCACCCAGGCCCCAATCTAACAAACTCTGTGAGATGGAAAGACCAATTTGTGTGAACTAGTCTTGGCCAAAAGTTTTGTCCTTGAAAGAAGTTTAAAAATACGTTCTTTGAACACTATTTTAATTATTTGTTGTCAGACATAAGTACATTTCTAGTAAGGTTTTGACGTCTATTCACGAAAATGGAGTGCGATTTCAATACTTTTGACCAAGGCTATTTCATTGTCCTGTGATGTCTCTCAGTATACATCATTAAACTTGTTGTAACTGTTAAATTTTAACGATTTCCACGTTTTCAAATAGATGATATAATTATCAAGATACAGATATATTTCAATATCTTAGCAATAGTTGTAGACTGTATTATGAATGAACAAAATCTGTTACGTAAAACATATAGTATCGACACATTCCCTTACCAGATGGTGTATGTTTTGTTGTTGCGAATTCGATTAATAATCTATCTCTCTCGCACATAACTGAGACCCATTTTGTGTAAACCGGCAACACTGAAAATGCCATTCGTTATTGGCCAAAGCGCGTGTTGCCAATTTGAACACGTAAAATTTTAATTAATAGCTTTTTAAATAAAATGTGCTTGTTGGTTGCGAGAGAGATACATTCTTTATTCGTGATACTCGACCATCGTAGTCTCGATGTAGCTACTTGGTTAGTCTGTATATTTGGTTAATTTACTCGAGTAGACGTAAGCGTTACAGTTTGTATAGAGTTACCTACATTACCGCATGCGATGCCATACTTTAGTATTATTTGAACGTGAGTTACAATGTATATTTTATTAAGGTAATGAAACGTATGTTTGTGTTGTGTGCGAGTATAGAGCGGTTCGAAACCTCGATACTTTGTTTCCCCTTAATGTGTTTTCATTTTGTCATATTTTCGTATGTCAGTACATTTCTGAAACCGTTAACTTTGAGGCGTTAAAAGTTAACCTATGTGGTCCTAAGTGTACGGTTCAAAAATAATACTGGCCAAAGAGAATATAACAAAATTCGGAGTTGAGATCAGTTCTCCAGTTCAGATAATTCAGTAGTCTCTAAAGTCCGAACTTGCATTCCCCGCGCATATTTTCGTTTACCACGCATATGTTATATTATTTGATTGAGATCTGGTATAAATTGTGCTGGGATGATAGTTGTCATTTCCATCAAGTCTCAGTGAAAATAATATATGCATAAGCAGGCGACCACGGTGTTTTTACATGACTAAACGCTTGGCATCTGCGTGGGTTACCAGACTAAAGTGGGGTTACAAAATGCACTATTTTACCAGCCTAGCTGGCTAGCATGCTCATTTATTTTATATCGGACTTAAGGTATTCATCCCTTATTGGCAAGTATGTAAGTGCGAGCGGGACGAATGATTTATATCTGACATAAACGCGATAATGCTAGCTAATCATTGTAAGAATAATAATTTTATTGGATGACATTTTAGACCTCTCGTCACAGTGCACGGTTAGCACAAGACCGCGCGCGAGCTGTATCGCGGCGAAATAAACTATCTGTCTCTTTCGAATTATAACACTTAGAGATAGACGGATAGTCTTAGATATCGCCGCGAGACAGCTCGCGCGCCGTCTTATGCTAACCATGCAGCTGCCAATGGTTTAAGTGTCATCTTTTACAAGGGTCTACTGATAAGTATCCCATCGCGAACCCAAGGTTTTTCACATATATTGTGAAAAATAGGAATGACGAATGCTTTAAACTGTTTTTTTTTTGTTTATTTGAGATATGCTACTCATGGGGGACTGTAATTGCTAGATCTCCTTATAATTTCTTTTTTAACTGGAGTATAGCTTGCCTGTGAAAATAGTATCTAATATATGATTAATTATGCATGAGTGAAAATTTTATGCAATAGGTTCAGTAATGATGTATATAGATAAATAGTATAGAACATAGACGTCTGTAGATTAAATTCATAATTTATTGTAACTATATAGGGATGTTAGAAAAGAGCTGACTTGATCTTACGTTACGTACTTTTCTACAGCTCTTATAATATAAATGATATTTGTTTATATATTGTGAAAATCTAATTGTGATGAAATATTTTAATGCCATTTTTAGCCTGTCAGTATGTTACTTATTGAAAAGTTATTTAACCAAATGATGCTAGTAGCGTAAGAAGTTTTATTCTTTATTGTACTATATTAACGGAGTTGTAGCGGAATAGTTTTTTCTATTGTGTATGACAATCTGTATTAATTTATTAATACATCACTTGGATGTCTACTTTGCCTTTTATTACTTCACCAGTTTACTTCAACCAAAATCGAACCTACAGTTCTATACTCACTAGGAGTGTTATATCTACAACAATAAAAATGAGTTTTAAACTTGATATAAACTCAAACTTACAAATAGCCGAATATGTATGGCGGATATTTGCTGGTTTTTATGTTTCATGTGAAAGGAAACGTATTATTTTATACAGTTCTTCCAGTGTTCTTATGTTGGATGAGGTAAACATATAAAAAAGCGAATAGTTCACGCCTTCAGTCTTATAGACCGCGAGCTACGTGCATTTTTTTGTCAGTCACTTACTCCCGTGCCATAACTTGTGAGAAGGTTAAGAATGTTGTATCATGAAGCCCCGTGGACGTCAGCTGCGGCTCCGTTGGTTGGTTGACCAGCAGCAACCTCCTAAACAAGTAAAAAAAAAATTTTTTTTCAATAATTTCTTCTCAACTGAAATTTTGTCAGATGACAGTTTATATGCTACTATAAATATATCAACGCGTCAGCTGGTTCTATCGCGATGGAAAACTCGTCAGCGTGTATCACAGAATTGTGATAATATTCTATAACATGCGTTAGAGGGAGACAGCTATGGTGGATCATTTATTCACCGTGTACCTATGGGCCGCCAATCGGGATAATTTTGAAATCCACCCATAGGTAAGAAATAATCTGTAAGTGACTAAAGGCACACCACATGATTTTGCGTGGTAGATGGTATGAGCAGTACGCAGCTGTAAGATAGAGCGAGATGGGGATATGGTGGAAGCTGAACTACCGTCTGGCCACCCTTTAAACTGACGCGATAAATAATTAGTGTTTAAAGGGCCGTTCACTGCTTCTATACTGAGTATTGCTGCAAATACTGACAATCCAGAATCATGATGATGAGTATTGGCCGCCTTATCACACTGGCGATTTGCCAGCGGTTTACTAGCGAAGCGATCAGTGAGCGCTATTTATGTGATTCTATTACACTGGCGCGGCCTGTTGGCGGTCAATAGTAAATTTGACAGCTAATAACAAGTCTACTATTGACTGTATAGAGGCTCCTCCACACAATGAGCCATCATGGCCGCAGGACAGGGCGCAGTTATACGGTGGAATGAGATGAAAATATTTCTTATTCCCTTTTACGCATAGTTGCGTCCTGTATGATGGGCCACGATGGGCCAATGTGTGGCCATTGGCCAACAGCTGCATTAATTAGCTTTAATTGCCGACTGTACTTTTTTGTATACCATCATCAACTACTCATTGAGACGATTCTAACGATCCCAAACTCGATGAGGTCGTGTCGTTTCATTGCGAAGTTTCTATGGCCACCTTCTAGTTCCATCAGCACCATTTCATCATAATATTGCATTGTCACGTGTGTAAAACGAAAAATGTATGTATACAAAATTTTAGCTCAATCGGTTACTCGGAAGTGGATCAAATTTAATTTGCAAGATTTGATGACAAACATCGGGACAGGTGAAACTAAATAATAATAATTTCCTTTAAAATGAACGCTACCTTCATCTCGTCACTGTAAATGTCATTGTTGGTCATTGTCACATCAGTGACGTCTGTCACTGTCAAGAGACTGCAACAAACATAGCATGGACCTACCTACTACCTAAGATACTTAGGTCCATGGCATGGTTTATTAACTTAGCTTGAAGTGGTGATTATGTAACTAAGTTTATGGGACAAAAAAGCACTAAGGTCTCGTGTGGTCATGTAATTGTTACGATAACTTTACCTGAAATGTAAACAACCAAATACGCTTCGTCCATCGATCATTATTGTTGTTTATCTTTTATTTATCATTTGTTTTTTGTCATTAACAACTACTTTACATCCGAGAAGCGACGTGCACTGTCAAATGATTGAAGCATACTTAATTAAATGATTATTATATCAACACGTATATTTTCCAATTTTTTTTTGCAATATTGTTAGAGGAATATCTAGTCATCATGAATCTTGTGAGTCTTGAGTTTTGAAAGTTTTAATAAGTTATTGAATTCGTTTTTTTTACTTTGATGACTTAAGAGTACAGTATAAGGTATGAATATTCCTAAAACAAAAGCAAACTTATTTTCCTCATTTGCAATAAATATTTAAAATATTGGGGGACAATCTAACGCAAATCGAGCTAGTCACATCATAGTTTAGCTTTAGATGTATTAGTATTTAGAAATCGTTCTGAATGTGATTTTAGTACCTATGCATAAACTTATAGTGGAATTGAGCATCGAGACAAACGAACAATGGTTTAACGATGCTGTTTTATTATTTTAGAACCAACATTGTATTTATTTAACCGAAAAAAAAAATGCTCAAGTGGATTGCAAAAAAATTGTACATAGTTAAGAGCTTTAATCTAATCTATGATTAAATTTTTTACAGTTTCATAACGGCAATTACCTATATATTTTATATGGGTAATTGCCGTCACGAAATTGTAAAAAGTTAAATCGTAAATTAGATTAAGGTTCTTAACTATGTACAATTTTTTTGCAATCCACTCGCTCATCACACAAATATCACAAGTATTTGCCCTTACCGGAAATTGAACCCAGGATCATCAGCTTGATACCGGGTTACCCACTCATCATAATCAAATAATTTGTGAAATTGTTACACTTATTTATTTTAACTAGTACAGAAACTTTTAGCATATCGAGATTTAGTTATCACTTAGAGCATACATAACTGGAGTAGCCTTATGTTGTATTTGCGTACAAAAAAGTCTGCCGAATTTTGCGAGGGGGGGGGGGGAACGTCTTAATAGGATATTGAAACTCAATTATATATTAAAAGCTGGAAGTGGTTAAACATTTCTAATATCAAGTGCTTACAGCAACATGTGGTCATTTTTATAATCAGTGTTCTCTTGCGAGGCGATTTTGTGATTGATTATGAACTTGTCTTTGTATGATTTTTTGCACATTGTGCAAGGTTTTTTTTACAGAGGGGTAAGTTACTGAAAGGGTTCTCCAGTTATGTATGCTCTGAGAATTATCAATATAGTATGAGTATAGTTAAATACTGATGGTAAATATTTTTTAAATTTTTGGTCAGTTACAAGTGTCTGTAGGTACCATTCCAATAACAATACATCACCAAAATAAATTTATGGTGCCTTAATATCTGAGAGAGACAAATTGAGACTTCCATTCAATAATCTTGGCTACCCTTAACTTAACTACCATCACAAGGATGATTTTAGTACAATCTAGGCGACTTGATGTACTGAGATCACCATCGCACAGTGTGCGTTGATGAGTCAGTCAGTCAGGACTTCTTTTATAGATATAGTAGATCGATTTAAAGTAAAACGGTTCGAAGTTTCCAATCATGGTCACAAGATGTAGGGAAGACTGGGGTCAATAGGGACGCGGGTCATTTGAAACAAGACTCTTAGACTATTGGTGGTATCGACGTGGTCTCCAGGAAGGAATTTATCGGCTTCAGTGTCGGGACTTGCCTAACCATAAGTTTCGCGGCATCGAACCCATTTGATTTTTTTATGAGGCTATATTGCTTTTTTACCACATGGGGTAAGATTTTTTGGGGATATACATCAAAAACGAATGATCGTTTTATAAATATTTCGTAAACTCCTAAAATTATACATATTTTAGTTGATTTTATACTATTTTAACCCAGAGTAATTTAATATTTAGGAAAAGGTTGATGTAACAAAATTTTATGGGGATAGAAACAGTACTTAATTGCCAATGTATATTTTTTGTACGTAATAATTACAAAAATACGTCGATAATCTGTACAAAAATACCACAAAAGAAGATAATACTGAAATAATACGAGTAAAAAATGGACAGAAAAAAAAATGATCATTATTATAAGTGGGTATTGTTACCAAAATAAGTCCTAAATTATAGGTGTGTAGGCAATTGGGACTAAATTATGTTATATTCGTAAGTACGATATCAGGTAATATATTTGGCAGGAAATCAGTTATTTAAATGATTATAATGATTTAATAAATATTTTAATCTTAGTTGTTTCAACTGACCCCATCCTTAGTTTCGTCCGACCCAGGCTCAGGATCATTTGAAACGCTTACCGATGGTTTATAAAATGCTTATAATTACAAATTACACCACAATACCCATTGTTGTTACATAGTCAAATATCCTGGCTAGGGCTGAAAACATTTACCGTACAGATTCTATTAAAAATGAGAACATAATATCCTTTTATGTCAAAATCGTTCCTATTGACCCCAGTCTTCCTTACTTACTACGGTTTTGTATTAAAAAATCGCACGATTTCATGTTTATGTAATAATGTATACGAGTACCTACCTACTTACAAATATGTTTTATGTTATGATAAACAAGTCTGTTATCCTATTAATTCTACTAATATTATATATTATATTATATTATAAATGCGAAAGTTTGGATGTTAATTTAGATGTTTGGATGTTTGTTACTCAATCGCGCATAAACGGCTGAACGGATTAAGATGAATTGTGGTATACATATAGTTAATAGCCTGAATTAACATATAGAATACCTTTTATCCCGGGGATCCTCCCCTAGGGGCGAAAGTTTGTATGGAGCTATGATATAAACGAGTTCCACGCGGACGAAGTCGCGGGCAGAAGCTAGTATCATTATACCTATTATGTTTGTTATCTGTCTTGGATATGTGACTGTTTATTATTGTGATATACATAGTGATACGTTGTGATATTTTGCCTGAGACGGTCGCTTATTCAACATGGCTAGTCGAAAAAGAGTGTTTGACTTATTGAGGACAATAAATTCGGCATCGTAAGTGTTTTTATTTATATTTCTTTATTTTAGTACGTATACTCGTATAATCTTATTTATTGTGTTCCTAGCTGCCTGCGCGGCTCCACCCGCGTACTTACCTAGTACCTACGCAGAAAATGCTAGCGAAGCCGTGGGATGAAATACAGCGGCTTTCGGGATAGACATACCTATATCCCGAAGGCCCATTCTATATATTGGTAAAAGATATAGCGTCTGAGCGAGTACCTATAGTTCCTGACTTAAAACAGTCTCTAATAAAATCTTTGCCAAAAACTTATTTATAATAAATCACTATCACTAAATAAATGAAATAAAAAGGAACCTACATACGCTTGTTGCTTTTTCAGATGCAGATGCCCGGCGCACGGGCACCGGGGTAACATCCACGTGTCTAATGCAACTCCTTTACCAACCAATTCATTTGAGGTACCTACTATCGCCCAAGGGTACGGGTTCACACCTCTAGGATCATTTTCGAGCGTTCGCTATGCATGTGCAGACGATTTTGAACAGAAAGTATGAACCCGTACCGTTGGGCGATAGTACCTAATTACGTTTATTCACAGTTTATTTTATAGGTTTACCGGGAAAAAAATTACATCCACAATTTATGTGCAGGGAAGGAACCAAAACATTTTTTTTTCAAAAATTTATTATTCTACTATTTTGGCGGCGTGTTTGTTTAGTAGAAATACTGCTTTATATAGTGTGGGATATAGTTGGATAGCTTGTTCAAAAATAAGATGGATTTTTAAAAACCATTTGTCAATTCAAGGATGCGTTAGCGTAATATTGAGCTTTAAAGTCCTAATTTTTATTAGTCATGTGTCCGGCCCTCTGCCGGCTAAATGGTTACTACGGGTATATGAAAAAATAATGGCAGTAACTACATATAATGAATACTATCACGGATAAGTAGGTATAACTAGTTAACAAGAAGTCACGATCACGATCACGATGCCGACGTGCGTCCGTCTATCTAGCCACCGTTTTTATAGCAACCGATTTTTTTTAATACTCATTGAAAGATGACTTAAAATATTGGGACGGTCAAAAATTACTCTGGGGATAGGGCTTTCTTTCGACTGTAGACAGACGTTGATGTCCCATGAATCAAAATGTCGAATGAAAATCTTGATTTCATTTACTTAGTTCATAATATTGATGGTCTTTTAAGAACCTTACAGATAAAACACTCAACGGTCCGATATGGAATTGGAGTAACACGAGAGGTCGGATACGACCTGAACAACTTAGGAGCCAAGAATGTATGCGTCATGACGGACGCGAATGTCGTTAACTTGAGCCCTATGAAGGCCGTGCTGGAAGCACTGACTAAAGCCGGAGTCAACTATAAGGTGTACGACAAAGTTCACGTAGAGCCAACAGAATCAAGGTAAATTTATCGTACACTTAGGGTAATTTGGCATAGTTACATATCTATGCATCTTCCCCGAAGGGGTAGGTAGGCATGACTCACAGATTTCCATTTCACGAAGTTCTCATGGTTCTCAAGTTGTCATGGTTTTGGCGCCCATCCTTGATAATGATAACCTATCGCCAGTAAACGTGGGTTGTCATCAAAATTATTTACTGGTAGGTCACCTGCGTCACCCTACTTTGTGGCGTTTAGATCCCATCTGAGTTCAAAGCCCATGAAAATTGGTTACCATGCCAATCGTCTATTACAAAACCTTCATACTGCTGGAAAGACTTGAATATGGAATAAATGGGTACGTGATAGATCCTCCTTAGATCTTTACCTACATGTAAAATATAAACAATAATTATTTACTTATGTGGCTTAGGTACCTATCTATGTTATACGTCCACAAAAATAGATATAAGTATATCTGATAAGAGCTTGGGTAATAATCATACTGTTATCTTCTATAGGCAGAGTCTAAAGGTTAAAATAAACCATAACTAAGATATTAAAGTACTTACCTAATTGATAAAGAGAATGGAGAGAGAGGAAGAGATGGGCTATGCAGACAAATCTTAAGCCGCTCTACTGCATCCTGACCCACATTGAGCTCAATTTAATTAACGCTAAAACTTAACGCCATCGTCCATGGAAACATCCAAGACTCACTACCAATTTTTATATTCGTGCGCATCGCTCAAATATTTGCTATATAAATCCAATTCCAGGACCGCTAGTTCGCTGCGAAGGGCGCTACTAGTAAGGAGGGGCATATCGCAGCTGTATTGCCGCAAAAAATCGGTACTATTCCGTCTTCCGTACTCGTTTACTAGTACTAAAAACCGGCCAAGTGCGTGTCGGACCACGCAAAACGAAGGGTTCCGTGCCTATTAAAAAGGTCGTATCGTCACAGAAATTTTACGGCACTTACGTCCTTTTCTTTGAGGAAGGCAGTTTTTCAGCAATATCTCGAAAACCTCTGAACCGATCTTGTTCAAAACAATTTTCGGTGAATGAAATTAATAAGCCCTATGTCCATGAATTTTTCCATATTTTTAAAATACACCGTTCAAAAATTAGAGGGGGGGGACAGAATTTTAGTGACTTTCGGGGCGATTATCTCCGACCCTATTCACTTAATCAAAAAAAATGCTAAGAAACCTTATATTTATTTTGAAAGGCCTATCGATTGATGTGCCACACGGGGGGTCACAATGAAAAAAACATTTTTGACTTTTAGTTTTATGTATGGAGTGCACCCCTAAAAAATTTTTTTTTTTGTCATTTTAATTACAAAACTATAGCGGCTATCAAAATACACCTATCCTCAAAATTTTATTCAAATACACCTTATAGTTTTCGAGTAAAATGCCTGTGACATACGGACAGACGGACAGACGGACAGACGGACAGACGGACATGACGAAACTATAAGGGTTCCGTTTTTGCCATTTTGGCTACGGAACCCTAAAAATGACACCTCGCCGAGTTTTTTACGCCGGTTCTTCTCGAGGCAGAGGTTTACTTTCCGAACCGGTGGTAGTTTATCGACATTCATAGGTGCATGTAATATGCCTAAATTGAAGAATAAATCACTTTGACTTTGACTATCTCGGTATTCTTTTCAGCTTCAATGATGCTATAAAGTTCGCCCGAGAGAACAACTTCGATAGCTTCGTGGCAGTCGGTGGCGGGTCGACTATGGATACTTGCAAAGCCGCCAATCTGTTGTCCTGCTATCCAGAATCGGACTTGTTGGATTTCTTGGGCACTCCTATTGGGAAGGCGAAGAAGATTGACAAAGTGTTGAAACCTCTTATTGCGAGTTAGTATTTGATTTATAGCTTTTTGATTAGTCGTTGTCATGTCAAACGTCCACGTAGTACCATCCCCATTTCAATCGGACACTTTACGCTCGAAGTTGTAGACGAGTATATATACCTAGGACAGACTGTCCAGTTAGGTAGGTCCAACTTCGAGAAAGAGGTCAACCGTCGAATCCGACTCGGCTGGGCAGCATTCGGGAAGCTACGGCACATCTTTTTGTCCAATATTCCGCAGTGTCTCAAGACGAGTCTTTGACCAGTGTGTGTTGCCAGTGATGACGTATGGCACGGAAACGTGGTCGCTTACTATGGGCCTCATAAGAAGGCTCAAAGTCACCCAAAGGGCAATGGAGAGGGCTATGCTGGGAGTATCTCTGCGTGATCGCATCAGAAATGAGGCTATCCGCAGCAGAACCAAGGTAACCGATATATCCCTCCGAATCGCTAAACTTAAGTGGCAGTGGGCGGGGCACATTGCACGTAGAACCGATGGCCATTGGGGCGGAAAGGTTCTCGAGTGGCGACCACGTATCGGAAGGCGCAGCGTGGGTAGGCCCCCCACAAGGTGGACTGATGACCTGGTAAAGGTCGCTGGAGTCCGCTGGATGCGGGTGGCGCAGGACCGGTCATTGTGGCACTCTTTGGGGGAGGCCTATGTCCAGCAGTGGACGTCTTTCGGCTGATATGATGATGATGATGATTAGTCGTTGAAGGTGCCTTTCTTAAAATCAGAGACGAATGGGGGTCTGGTAACAATTTCACATCATCATCGTGGCCTGATTTAGAAAATGGACGTGGAGATGTAATGGAAATTCATCACCGTCAGAAGTAGCCAAACTGGGGAAGCACCTAGCACGTTGAAGAAGCAATATTGCTACTTACTCTGTAGGGTGTCATGGCATATCTAGTTAGTTACAACTCCTTACTTCCCCTTCTTCCCTCTAGGTTTTATAGCAAAATGAATCATCATATATCTTTAAAGACCACAGACAGACACTTAAAACGCATATAAATTTAAGTAAGTATCAATCAGTTAGTATTCAATGCTGAACGTACGATTTTAATTAGGTAATTTAATAAATGTTCCAGTACCAACAACCAGCGGAACTGGCGCCGAAACAACCGGAGTCAGCATCTTCGGTCTCAATTCCCCCAAAGTCAAAATCGGCATTGCCAACTCGGCCCTCCGACCTCTTCTGGCCATCATCGACCCGCTCCACACCCTTACTGTGCCAGAGACGGTAGCGAACTACGCTGGATTCGACATCTTCTGTCACGCCTTGGAGAGCTTTACTGCGATTCCGTACACGAAACGAGAGGAGCCTGCTGATCCAAGGTTGAAGAAACCAGATGCGTACCAAGGGAGCAACCCTATATCTGATGTTTGGGCCAGATTTTGCTTGCAGGTATTAGACTATTTTTTTTTGTACAAACAGATGCAAATTTGCTAATGCTGCTAACGAAGTCATTTAACACCGCCACTGTATGCTTTGCAGTGACACTGACTTTTTGTCCTTGCAAGAGTTGCAAGGTATTTTTACCTGACGATGTATACCATCGATTTAATATTTTCAATGATTATTTAATGTGTCGTTGGTAAGAACACATTCGAAGTGATCTTTGAACTTTTAGGTAATAACTGATGTTTAAAAAACACAGACAATATCTGGATTCAGGCAAGTCTAGCCGTATTATGTATACTTATCTATATTTCGATAATGCATCAAAGAATTGGGTACTTTCCTGGGTAACAAAAATTTAATTCTATTTAATCCGTTAGTTAGATTATCAAAAAATATTGGACACGTATTTTTATGTTTGTCAATTAAACAAAAAAATATGAAGATATAGCTCGTTAAAGTTTTGCGTGACGTCACATTATGCGAAAAAGTGTAGGTACTATAATGTGACGTCACGCGGAACTTTGACAGGCTATATCTTCATCATTTTTTGTTTAATTGACAAACAAAAAATACGTGTCCAATATTTTTTCAATATTTAATCATAACTGACGGAGTAAATATTTTTTTTAGGAAAGTAGCCAATTGTGTGCAGTGAATTTTCTGGCCAGCCTCACATTCGCCATGATACCTTCGGGGCAGGAACATCAGTTTAGATCGCTTATGGAAGTACCACTCATCATTCTCCTAGCGTTTTCCCTGTTGTACCCTGAAGGAGCCCGGGGTCCGCTGTGGCACCCAATCCCAAGATTTGGCGTAGGCACTAGTTTTACGAAAACGACTGCCAACTGACCTTCCAACCCAGAGGAAAACTAGACCTTGTTGGGGTTTGTTGGGGTTAGATCGGTTTCCTCTATATCTCTGCTTAATCGTTCTATATTTTCCAGACTATCCAGAAGTACTTCGCGCGCTCAGTGTACAACGCAGACGACTTGGATGCCCGTTCGGGTATGCACTTGGCCGCTACTATGGCGGGCGTCGGCATCGGGAACGCGGGCGTCCATCTTTGCCACGGACTGGCATACCCGATCGCTGGGCTTGTGAAGAAGTTTACTCCTAAAAATGACTATGGGTAAGTAGTATTTACGCGCAGAGCATTTTTTTATGAGTACCCGATGACATTAATTATTGACAGACGATTGGAGCTCAACCTTAACACACATATAGCTTTTATTGGTCTCGAGAAGGCTTTTGACTAAGTAGACTGGAAAAAATGATGTGTATTCTGCGTGAAGTTGGAGGCGAAGGGATAGAAAAATTATATACGAACTCTACAGAAACCAGGAAACCATAATTGAAACAGGCGAAGAAAAGGCACCTCTCATATTCAATATCTTCTTTTCGCAATTTTTCCTTTATCTGCGCTATAAGACGTTGCTTCGTACCAAATTTCAAGATTCTGAGTTCACGGGAAGTACCCTGTAGGTTTTGATTCCCTTGCGAGTTTCGAAAATTTGCGGAAATTTGCAGCATAAACGGCTGTATCTTTTGATTGCGTTGGCTTAGAAGTTTGATTTTTTCACAGCTCCAAGGGACTACTGTACCTTTGGCCACTGTATTTGATATAAATTTTAGCTTGATACCTCCACGCGTTCCTGAGAAAAAGAGTCTTGACAGACGGACGGACGGACAACAAAGTGATCCTATAAGGGTTCCATTTTTTCCTTTCGAGGTACGGAACCCTAAAAACAGCTCAAAAGCGCCTAATTAAAGTTTACATTTGTAAAATTGAAGGCAAGAGAGGCAGAGGAAGGTCTAGGATAACATTTAGCCAAAAAAAAGATCAAGTTGATGTCGAGTCGTATGAGGAAGTCAAGAGGCTGGCGAAGAACAAAGAAGAGTGGCGGTTTCGCCACCGACAAGAGCAAGGCTCTTAAGTAATGATGATTATGATGATGATGACCCATTGACCGCGCTAACTGGGCATGTGAAGAAGTTTACGTCTAAAAGGTCTATGGATAGGTTGACGTTATACAAAGCACTTGGCCAGCTGTCCCAGCTGGCGTTGGCATCATCAAAGAAGCAAGCATCTCTGTTACGGCTTCGCCTACCCGGTCGCAGGACTCGTCATGAAGTTTTACGCAACACTTGCCAACGCGAGCGTGAATCTCTGCTGCCACAGGTTCGCCTTCCGTATCGCAGGGCTAAAAGTTTACTCCTAAGAAACATTATGTGTACCTAGGTTGGCGGTTTACCAAGTGCTAGGGCATGCAAACCGGAATCTAAAACGACCAATATCAAAATACCGGTATTGAGTTTTTTTCATTAATTTTTAATAGAAAATGATGACATTATTATTATGACCAAAAAACCGGCCAAGTGCGTGTCGGACCACGCACAACGAAGGGTTCCGTGCCTATTAAAAAGGTCGTATCGTCACTGAAATCTTACGGCGCTTACCTCCTTTTCTATAGGGAAGGCAGTTTTTCAGCAGTATCTCGAAAACCTCTGTACCGATCTTGTTCAAAATAATTTTCGGTGAAATAAGTTAATAAGCCTTATGTCCATTATTTTTTTGATATTTTTGAAATACACCGAATACGTGTAGTTTGCCTTACCAAAATTTGGCAAGACGTGTCTTTCAAGGGTAATATTAGTTTATCGTGTTAAATAAACGAGTAGTAAATAGGTAGGTATAAAATGACCTACGTGACGTCTACAGTTTAGCACTTTCATAAGCCGCACCAAATCTGTCTCGGACGGTCCCAAGGTTACAACGTGCATAACTGACATTAACGACAGAGTTAGTGCCATTATAAGGAAAACGTGAAGGCGTAAAGTAAATAGGTATGTAATTTCGCGCAGAAATTCCCCTAATGATATTTTACGCCAAGGTTCGAACATCGGAACTTTGTTGATGCACGAATAAAGTCGTTCATGAAATCTTTTGCTATTAAATCAACGGCTCTGTTGAGTAAAATGAAATAATATTCAGTCAAAATTCTCATTTTTGGGACTACATTTTATTACCCTTTGTACTTTTTTTTTTTATACTTAGTTATCAACTATTCGTTGAGAGAGTTCCAACTAGACACGACGGGTATATCTTGTATATCTTGTGTAGTTTTAAAGTTGTTGTGGCCACCTTCTGTCTCCATCATCGGATCAGCTCGGTGGTGGCATATAGTTCATTACTTACCTAGGGCGGTAAAACAAAAAATGTCTCGGATTGCAGGTATCTGACGCCCGAACCAAAGGCAATGGCGATAAATATGCGATCTGAGGCTTCCTTCATTACCGCCCGTGGTGGTACAAAATTTTACGTCTCACCCTGGCCAATTGCTGCTTTATGGCCAAGTGTGACGTCAATATACTAATACTGCAGGTATCCCGGTACGCGACATACAGCACATCCTCCTCTCCTCAGCCCTGTATGTATGTGACTCGTCGCCTCCTGCAACGCGTATACTGAACACGCGCAGCCACACATGCACACTGTGTGTTTGTTTTGTGTCACGAACAAATGTTTGATTCTGATTCTGAATATTGCATTGTTATTTGTCACCAAAACAAGTATGCTAAATTTCAACTCAATCGGATTCCGGTAAGAGGCTGAAAAAAGGTTTGCAAAATTTGTAGAACAACATTTCGACTTGAGAACCTCCTCCGTTTTTTTCGTCGGTTGAAAAGCTTGTAAAAAGAGCTGTGATCCTTGATCTTCAGTTATTTTTGAATGTAATGGTATATATCCAAAGTACAGTCGTTTATTTAACGCAATAAACAGTAAATTATATAAACAGGATGTAATCCAAGTAAAACGGTAACTTGTCTTATGTAACAGTAACAGCACGTGAAAATTTAATTGGAAATCGTTTCATCTGTAACACGAGGCACGCGATTTCAAAACTACACTAGATGTCCTTAGTAGTGTCGAGAACATTACCGCACACTATAGGGTGGTCCTTAAAAACTGAAAATTTGAAATTTCAATGAGGCACCCTCTTAAATTGTTCTAATACGTGAAAAAATAACGTATGTTTTTAGGGTTCCGTAGCCAAAATGGCAAAAACGGAACCCTTATAGTTTCGACATGTCCGTCTGTCCGTCTGTCCGTCTGTCCGTATGTCACAGGCATTTTACTCGAAAACTATAAGGTGTATTTGAATAACATTTTGAGGAAAGGTGTATTTTGTTAGCCGCTACATAGTTTTGTAATAAAAATGACAAAAAAAAAATTTTTTAGGGGTGCACTCCATACATAAAACTAAAAGCCAAAAAAAAAATTTCATTGTGACCCCCCGTGTGGCACATCAATCGATAGGCCTTTCAAAATAAATATAAGGTTTCTTAGCATTTTTTTTGATTAAGTGAATAGAGCCGGAGATAATCGCCCCGAAAGTCACTAAAATTCTGTCCCCCCCCCTCTAATTTTTGAACGGTGTATTTTAAAAATGTGGAAAAATTCATGGACATAGGGCTTATTAATTTCATTCACCGAAAATTGTTTTGAACAAGATCGGTTCAGAGGTTTTCGAGATATTGCTGAAAAACTGCCTTCCTCAAAGAAAAGGACGTAAGTGCCGTAAAATTTCTGTGATGATACGACCTTTTTAATAGGCACGGAACCCTTCGTTTTGCGTGGTCCGACACGCACTTGGCCGGTTTTTTATTTTTATTTTTGGATAGGATTTAATGGTCGCAACCCCATTTTGATATTTTTTAAGGTTTGTATTTCTCCATAGTAAGATTTTTATATTTTTAACATTTTACTAGGTACTTTATTGAGCTACAATTGATAAATAAGGAACAAACAATCGAGAAAATACGAAATTCGTTCACTGACTGTTCGATGCTTATTTGAAATCAAATTTAAAGTCATCAACGCCAGAGTCCGTTTTCAGCATATTTAGCACAATAAAATTCATTTTTGAATTACTGTCTGAAATTTAGTGTTTTTTTTTGATGTTTTCAAGATTATTCATTTCCTATCCTCAATAAAGTAGTAAAATGTTAAAAATTTAAAAAATCTTACTATGGAGAAATGCAAACCTTAAAAACTTTCATAATTCGGTAGCGACCATTAAATCTTATCCAAAAATAAAAATAAAAAACATGCGTTACTTTTTCACGTATTAGAACAATTTAAGAGGGTGCCTCATTGAAATTTCAAATTTTCAGTTTTTAGACCACCCTACCGTACACTTTTAGTTCAGGCTCTGATGAGATGTTCGTTTACAAAAAATGTGGACTGCGAAATGTTTTGTGATTTGTCTATCTGAGACCCTCGACTTTATAAAAAGCCATGTTGCCGCGCGCGCGCACGGTTCTTTGTCATTCAGTCCACAAAACTGGTTGGCAACATCTTTTGATTGGATGTCTGGGATCTATTCATTAAGCGTGTTTGCAAATTATTTAATGATAATGAAAAACTTACTAATATTGATGTATTTAACTGTACAAGTAATTCTCTGAAAAAAGCATTTAAATAGACTTAAGGACTATTGCACTCTGAGTTAATAGTTAAGTATTTCTGCTCACTTTAATCAGATATGTTTTATTTTTTTTCCTAATTTATCAAACACCTGCTACTGTACACTTACACTCTTGTAAAATTCGTTAGATTACGTTTGATTACTCTTAAAAGATTGTATGTTTTGCTATGTTGTCATATTACACTTAATATATTAGCCACGTATTTTTTAACTTGTGCTTTCAGGAAACTATAGGCCTGTTTTTCTGTTTCTTTTATCTTAGTCAAGGTTTATGTATGACTGTTTGTTTCTCTATAAATAAAAATAAAAAACTATACAATATATATCAAAAGTCAAACGGAACTTCACTGAGAGCCCGGTGCCGGTGTACTTGTTTCTCGATGTAGCTCACTCACTCACGGTTGGTAAGGGTTGTTTTTCAGCAAAATCCTTCGTGACATAAAATTTTACAGAGCCACAAGTCAATGTAAGTTCAAGTTAGAGCGTCATCTAGATAGCTACATTTTACGTTAGCAATGAAATTGATAAAGCGAGCACGCCTAAAAGATAACATGCACTTTTTTGTGCAGATTTTAATTGATTGGAAACGGATGAAGACCACTTTGGCCTTGTTGGTAGTGAGTCTGCCTACGAAGTCCGGTCCTGGGTTTGAATTGCGATAAGGGCATTTATTTGTGTGATAGGCACGAATACTCTAGTCTAGGATGTCCTCTTTGTCTTTAAGTATTAATTTCTATCTATATAGTATGTTTATGGTCTTCTAGACGTCGGATAGGTATCCTTAGCTTTGCTTAGTTTGGGACTAGGACGATGTGTGTAGACTGTTTCCCAAATATTAAATTATACTTTTAAATACAGACGTCGGTAGGGTTCAATTATCTTACCTGTACATGCACAAATGCCTTCGTAAAAAAAAACCTTAATTATTACAGAAAGAAACCCATCATTCCTCACGGCCTCTCCGTCGTGATGACAGCACCTGCTGTCTTCAAATTCACAGCTGTCAGCGACCCTGACAAGCACTTGGAAGCCGCCGGACTCCTCGGTGCAGATACCACTGGAGTCAAGCAAGCTGATGCGGGCAAACTCCTCGCCGATACGATACTGAAGTACATGGATATTATGAAGATTGACAACGGTTTGGTTGCTCTTGGGTATTCTGGATCGGATATCCCTAATTTGGTCAAAGGAGCGCTGCCACAGGTGAGGGGTTTTGTAGTGCCAGGGACGGGTAATTTACTTTTCACTAAGATGGTGCTGAGAGGTATGCCATCTAATGAAATTGACAGTCTTTATAACTTACCTACTAGCTGCCCGCGCAGCTTTGTTCGCGGTATTGCAAAGAATTCAAGCAAAAACGTGGGATAAAAAAATAAGCTGTGTCCATCCAAAAAGTCCATTCTATACACGGGTGACAGAATTTTTGAAATCCGTCTAGTGGTTCCGGAGATTACCCATTACATACAAACTTGCAAAGCTACAATCTCACAGATTTTTCCTTTTTACAATATTAGTATAGACTACTCTATGGTAGTGCTTATACTGATTAATGCTGAACGGGTGAAGTAGGTATATATGTACCTCGCGTTGTTTATTCCGGGGTTATTCTAATGTTAGATGTATAGCTACTATCCCAAATCGGTAGCAATCTACATAATTATTCCTAAAGAAGAGTAAGCGACTTCAAGCGACGGTAAACTGTATGAGAGACGAGTAAAAGTTCCCGTTAAATAGGTACTGATTGTGCAGTTGATCTGGTTTCAGGTAGATTTTATCGTACTTTTATTTTACAGCAACGATTGTTGAAAATGTCGCCGCTCCAGCAGTCTGAAGAAGATTTATCGACTATTTTAGAAGAGTCGTTAGCCATCTATTGAATGCAACATTTGATACAGATTTAATTTTACTCGTTGTTTATTGTTCTCTTGATTCAATGGTGCTGTTGTATCATATATATATTTTATTAAATATTATAATAATCGGCATTGGTTTTTTTTTATCAACCTACTACCCTATTGATATGCATAGACAATACAAACAATACAAATACTCTAAGACTTAGGAGGATGCCGTTTAGAATTCCATAAAATAAACTACAATATTAGTAACTAGTTTATTTTTAATAATTATAAGTACATAAAATAAACCTAAAACTAATTTGTATTATATATAATATGTATACCTTAAATTAATTTGTTGTAAAAATTTGACTTTTCATTTGATACTTTCATTCTTTAATTAAAACAAGCGCTAGACAGTGATGACGATGAATGGTCCCGAGGTTCGAGAATGAAGCTACCGTATTATGAAATGCTCGTTTTGTTAGTAGTGCTCGACTAGCGCTTACGTCTACATCACTGCTTACGTAAAAATACAGCAGCTGTTAATGTTGCATGTTCTTACTGTAACGGCGCGTCGCGCTCAGACCGCCTCCGGCACGATGTTGTTGTGGTGGAATGGACTGCTCTCGTACATGTTCGAGGCCTTCACGGTCACACTGTGCAGGGGCGCGTAGCGGTTCATCTTGGGAGTCGCGGGACCCGTCAGGTCCTCCGACAGCTGCTGGTACACCAGGCCGCAGTCCTTCTTCGTGCGGCCCTGTTGACTCATGGCAGCGATTATGGCACTATTGTATCTTACTTGCTTATCTCTTCTACTGCACACCATCATGACTACTTTAGCAATAATGAGCATCAACAATAGAGCTCCCAGAACGGCGATCAGGATGGGCCACAGGTATTCGTAGTGGCCATGCTCACCCTCTTTTATCATGGATGCGTCCTTGATGTAAGGATAGAAGTCTGGTTCGGGCTCCTCGAGCAACTTGACATCGATCTCGACTTTGCTCTCCTCGCGGATAGTTGGGACGGTGGTTTTCGCTTGTTTGCTGAGGGCGGGCTTCTCTTTCAACTTGACGTCGAGATCCATGTCATCGCTGTCTTCATCTTCGCCTGAGTCGTCCTCTTCCTCGTCATCCTCCTCCTCGTCCTCGTCTTCATCGTCCGAGTCGTCAGCACCATCCATATCGTCTTCATCGTCTTCCTTGTCTTCGATAGTTTTGTAAGTGTCTTTACCGTCATCAGCAATTTTGCCATCGTCTAGTGTGTCCTTAAGGTCAAAGTTGCCCTCATCATCTTTGTCGATTCTCTCCCATATTTCCTCATCAGATACAGGAGGAAGAGGCTCAACAGGGTGGATGATAGTTGAACCACATGTTTTCTTTGTAAGGAACTCCCAGCTGTAAGTTCCTTCATCTTCCTTGGCGTCTCTGGCCAGGTTGGCGATGCTGGCGGACTCGCCATTAGGCGAAACCTTTCGCTTGCTGAGCCACGTCATAAGATTCTCGAATTCACGACCGCAAGTCAAAGGATTGTTGCTGATGTCCATAGTGCGCAGCTTGTTTAGATTCTCAACTTCGTTCAGCTTGATTTCTGAGATGCGATTATGTGAAACATTCAGGAAGCTCAAGTTGCTAAAAAGAGTCTTGGGATGATTCTTGTCCAACTTCCATAGAGAAGTCAGTTCAGCGTGGCTCACATCCAACCATTGTAACATAGGAGCATGAAGGAATACTTCGGCTGAGAATGTTTTAATTGGGTTTCCTTGCAAATTCAGTCTACCAAGTTCAGTGTTCTTTTCGAAAATCTTAATGTCAAGAGTCGTCAACATATTGTTCGATAGATTAATGTCAACAAGTTTAGGGCACCGAGAAAATACCTGATTGCTTATAGATTTGATTTTGTTTCCAGAGAGATTAAGCTGAGAAAGAGCAGTAAAAGTTCTCAGTGCATTGTCAGAAATTTCTTCAAGGCCACAGTTGGAGGCCTCAAACAGATACATATTGAACTGATCAGCGGAACAGTTGAATCCATCTTCTGGCAACTTTTTCAGTCGCGGGTTATAAGAGATTTTGAAAATATCGAGTTCAATGTTTTCTTTGATAAGAATGCTTGAAATGAAGTCCAGGTTGTTAAATGAGAGGTCCAAGTAGTTCAGTTCAATCAGCTTGTGGAAAGCTTGGTTGTGTATCTTTTCAATGTTGTTTCCGCTTAGGTTGAGATTGGCAATGTAAGTCATTCCATTGAACATAGATGGTCCGACAAACTTGATGTTTGTCTGCCCAGCATTCAACGTCAGTAGGTCAGAGACTTGTAAGTCATAAACAGTATCAATTGGATTCCTTTGAATGTGGAGCGTGGCGAGCTCATTATTTTCCGAGAAAATGTCGTTGGGTAGAGACTGGATGTTATTGTCGCTCAAATCAAGTTCTTCCAGGTCTAAGAGCTTTTTGAACGTATCGGGATCCATCTCTGACAAATTGTTACCAGCCACATTCAGGTACATCACACTTGGTAAAATTTTGAAACTGTTGGCGCTGATGTATTGCATATTGCAATACGAGACATCAAGCTCCTGCACGGTCGAAGCATTTAAAAAATAGTCCTGTGTGTTGGGTGCAGGGAACTTCAAGGGGTTGTTGGAGAGAGTCAGCAGCAATAACTTCTTGTTGTTGGCGAATGTTTCAGGGTGGATACTCTTTAGCTTATTGTTGGAAAGGTTGACGGCGTAGAGGTCCTGAAGACCGTGGAAGGCGTTAGGGCCAATTGTGCCGATCGTGCTGTTCACAATTTTTACAGTTGCGATTTGGTGAAGGCCGAGCTTCTTGAATATGAAATCGTCTAGATTAATGGGGAATCTTGGGTCAGCGCTTTCTATCACTAGATCTGTGATGTCATCGCCGAATTTCTGCGTACCGATTTCGAGGCGATTGCACTTGGCTATTTTGTATCCTTGCGTCGCGGTGCATATGCAATCTCTGGGGCACGGCTTGTCCTCGCTGAAGAGGATTTTCTGATCGTCGGCGGTCTCGAAGTCGTCATACTGGTAGAGGAAGTTCTCCGCGTCCTTGTCAGTCTTGTTGGCGGGCTCGCTGAGGGCCAGCGCGCATGCCACCAGGAGCACTAGTAACTCCCGGAGCCTCGTTCCCATCTCGTAGCGAACTCTGGAAAACGAAAAACAGCTATTAGTCAAATTAACGGAATCGATTGCATCAAGACATTTTCTAGAAAACACGCGGTCGGTCGCGTTACAAATAACAGTGCCAAACAATAGCATTTCCTTATCATACTATTTTTCAACTTTTCGTTAAGAGTACAATGGACTTAATATGTTGTTCAAAACAAGTATGAATAATTCTTGTTTTGCTAGACGTATAAACCAGGGATCGGAACCGGTTTTTTCAAAAATCCACGAAGTAGTCTAATATTTTGTATTATTTTAGGCGCTTAATGTAGGACTCTATCGTGTATTTAGGTAACATATTCGTATTATTAGATTGCCCGATCAAAACAGATAGAATAACCAAAGAACGAAATAATACCGGTTTAATTTGTATGGAGTAAATACCGGTATCCGATCCCTGGTATAAACAAATAGCATTAAAACTATTTGTAGATGAGGAAGAATGGTAGAATACATTTTGCAATTGTAAATTTCATTTGTCTTGAGTTAAGGCGATAAGTTCAAATTCTGCTCACTCGGAGAATGCGATAGTTAACAGCTGGCGTAAATGATAGTAGATGCCGCGTTATAAAACAGATGGTCCTGGCATTGTTCTAGTGAAATCTTATCTGCACTATGTATGCCCATCTGTCAGTCTATCGCAGGAGCGCGAGATGTGACACTCGGCAAGCGATTGTTCTTATTGTGTTCACTACTTAGTAAGGTCAACGAGATGTCATTTCATATACCTAACACTTCATATTTAAAAAGACAAAGGCACAATGAGATTAAGTAAATCTTTGTACTATTTATGGATGTACGAGTAAGTGGTATTTTACGTTAATTTCATTATAATCACCTGCAAATGCTCTATACCTTTGAAGGAACGAAAATTGTGTAGGTACCTTACTATTCATGCTGACGAGATTTTCGTTATTAAAAGTGTAATTATGTAATGCAATCTATTCTTTGCATTATAAATGCTTCAACAGATTCGGTAGGATAGTAATATAGTACTAGTACTTATGGTTGAGATTATTTATTTTCATGTGGCCGACTATTGATAAAGCTGTCATTGGAATTGGAATCTTCTACCTTGGACGGTTTAGTTGCTTTTTGAATGGACTACTTTGATGCAATTCGGCCAACTTAAATAATCTCAATCTGTATAATAAAGCTCGTTTCCATTATTGGGCAGACACCCAACAGAAAGAAGTAGAGGCAAATATTCTATTTCGCAATGTTTTTATTTTACAAATGATCTATCTATTCATTTATAATTTACATCATCATATTTCAAACCAATCCGTTCCTTCGCTTGTCCGAACATTGTAGGTAGTACAGAAAACATTCAGCAGGTTTAATTATTCGTAAACTATTTTTACTTGCATGGCGTAAGGTCAACAGTTCCTATTGTACTGTGACCAGTGTGAGTACTAAATAGAAAGTCGGGCTTTGATATGGTATAATAGGGCTACGACAACCCGGTGAAGATCAAAGAGTTGTTCACGACGAACGTTAGTGACTAAATGAAGGGCGCCCTCTATTCCGTCGGATTATTACGAGACTACAAAGACGATGGCAGCTGTTTGTGGAGGCACTGCGTGAGCCTGTACGCATTTACATTCAAGTTTAAAAGAGAAACGACCTATTCACAGTATTCACTAAATAATGACTAGAGAAATGTCGTTTCAATTTTAAACAAACATTTGCATACCCTATATTGTCACTGAGTACCTACCTCACGAAAATGTGTTATCACGTAAAACGTACCTTCGGCGATTATGAGTTCACGTCTTTATGTTAAGGATTGAATTGAATACGAACAACACAAAGAAAGTTGATACTTTTTTAAGGAAAAGCCTTTTTGTTATGTTTCATGCAAAGTATGAACGTTCACTGTTAGAGAACGCTTCGCTTTGGAGGATTCAGCTACATAGATAATAAAAGATTAGATAGTGCCGTGGGCGCCGATCCACCCACCTTGAATCAACAATGATACATTCAAGATATAATTATGTGTTTGGTCATCATGTAACACTAAATCAAGGGGAGCGCGGTTACCGCTAAACAAACTGAAGCAATCGTAAAAGTCAGAATCTTTTAAAACACCACTTGCTTCAACGGCCAAGACAATTTTATTGTAACCGCTATTCGTCGCCTTGATCCGACGGTTTTGTTTAAAACTTGCGATAAAGATAAGTACATCAGAATCTTGGTCTTAAAATGATAACAAATTGGAAACGAGACAAAAGATTCTTTAGTGCAAAACAAAAGATAAGATGGTAATGTTGTAGACAGAGACATACGTCCGAGACTCATATAATCTCTCAGAGCTAAATGTTTATATGAAAGCAATAGAAATACCACTTCAGCCAGACAGCGGAAGCTTAGGAACAGGGTTTTGTTTGATATCCTTTGGGAACTCGACTCTAAACAATATCTAGTTGAATTCCTTGACCCCAAATATGTACATTTAGACACTAAGTTTGTGATTCTAAGTGATTTCGACCTCGAAATATTAATAATTAACTATAATTCAAAATGGCGGCCATAAAACTAAAGATGGCCGACGGAGGAGTTGGTTCCTATTAAAAACTTAAAGCTATGGACCTAACAAGTACCTGAAAAAAAATTGGTGCTTTTGTCCAGCGTGTTCACATTATCACCTGAAACTGCCCTACTAAGAGTGTATGGTAACGAAGCCTTGCAGAAATAGACCAGCCATGTTGATACGATATTCAACGAAGAAAGATTGTGTTACAAGATTGATTAGCCTAGCCGTATAAAATACCAGCGTAGAGCATTTGGCATATTGATGATACCGAAAGCTAACTTTGCGACACCTCGCGCATATTAAACACTAGCTGTTAGATAAATGATTCGTTTTGCATACAATCGGAACTGGAGGGCGACGTTGTCAAAGTGCGTGCAAAAATGCAAATCAATTAACCGACTGCATTTAATCGGGACGTGTATGAATCAGTTTTATATCCATGGCCCAAATAGGATAGTCGTGACGTAAGTTTTATTTTATTTCTACAATGAAAGTCTGTTGAACCAGATGCATGTCATAAAGTAGGTCTCAATACCGCAATACAGCGGCTGTTTGATTTGATACAGGTGTCATGTTCTTGATTGGATTTACAGAGACTTCAACATTTGCATTGTTCTGTTATTCTCAATTTCATCTACCTGTAGTTTTCCTTTTCAATTTACTTTTAATGTAGGTACTGCTTAAATCTGTTAAATGTATTAAGATTTTTCTTCTGCTGAAGTCGCATTCAGAATTCAGTGACACTTAAATACTCGATGACTAATTTATGGCCTTTAGACCTGGCCACAGATCTGTGGACCTGGCTAAATGCAGTGCACTAACTAGGGGAGGGCAGATAAACTATCTCGCTCTAATCAGTGAGTGTGAGTGTAGTTAGGGACTGCATTTAGCCAGGTTTAAAGGCCACTTTAGGACTGGTCGCACCAACTTACGATTACAGACTGATCAATGTTAATAATGGCGCCGGCAGCTCTCATTCCATAGAAACTTGTCAAACTTTCCATACCTATTCAAATTTTAACGAACACCGCTTACGATTATAGACGGTTTGGTGCAACCCACCCTAATAAGAAAAAAAATGTAGTAGAAGCTAGCATTTTCTATGACTACAATTCATATGTGAACTGCCTCGTAGCTATGTTAAAAGATCTGTGTCTGAGGGTCGTACGGATTCCAAGGGTGTTCAGTTTTATGATATACAATTATTGATATACAATTCAAGGAATTGCAAAAATTAAAACCATTTAGTCGAATGATGATGATCAGGATGAAGCTGGTATCGGAAGAGTTCGTGAAGGATGTAGGTATTTTTTGGACGTTTATGGATATTGAATACTTCTAACTAGTAAAAAACATTACGCACCTTTGACCTTGTTCAGCCAAGCGGTAACTTCTTTATTGCAACCTGCAACAACAAAACCAGTTATTAATCACATGCCGTATGTAGACAAACAATTTTAAGCGTTAGTGGCGTGATACACTGCACTATTATTATTTACTATTGGAGCGTGGTTATAAAAGTGAAAAGGTTCATCGAAACAGATGTCAGAGGTCGGTGGCCTAATGATGAATGTTCGTTGTTCACGTTCCAATTGCTGTATCGATTTTGCATTCGATTATATACGTAGTCGTATCTATAGAATAAACGAGGCTTGCATATTCGTTAGAACGATTCGTCGAGGCATAGGACAGGCGTGGCTAGTCAACTTGTGCAAGTACTTATACTGGTTCTAGCTAGTTGGCTACGGGGCGTCGTGTCGTAAGTAGGAAGAAATATTAAAGGATACTTTATAGCATATTATAAGTACTAGTATCAACGCACGGCATACAATTTATGACTTTAATATTGTTTAAGGTAAATCTTCGAATGGGTGATTTTCCTTGAACTATGCATTGCAGCGACTGGTTTTACTTTATCTAACACAAACAATACACGCCTTTTTTGAAAATGAAATCCTGCATCCTTCCTCTTAATTAGATCGTTTATTGTAATTAATTTATTATTATTGTTGTTTGTGGGCCTTTAATGTGCCGCTTCGACGAGTGAGTGATCTATTGTGGCAGCCCTTTTTTGTTTATAGTTCACCGTTAAGGCCCGTTGCCTCCAGGAAATTTCAGATTCTTTGGGCGGTGATATGTTGTACCTCTTCTGGGTGCATGATGTGCCGCCCTAGGTAGGTACTTCTTTTTTGCATGAGGGTCGTTCTTCTTTTCGACCGACAATAGCCTGTCCCTCGTCTTATTACGGCATCTCATTTGAGTAATGATGTTTACGGTTTTATAATGTTCGAATGAACGTCCATATTATTTTATTAATTAGTGATGTTTAATATTTCACTTTCTCTAACTAGTATTTTTTTTAAATGTTTTTTTTTTTCGTAGAATGCCGTGACAGAGTGGCAAACCAAAATGTTGTCCCCACTGAAAGAGTCCACTTTGTCACATGTTTTTTTTTAGAAACCAACCGTAAATAAATATTTATATTGGCCAGAAAGGAAACTTTAATTAGTTCTAATGAAGAAACCTATGCATTTTTTTTAAATCGCACTTCAAATTCACAATTTTCGATAGATCAAAAACCAAAAAAACAGAAAAACCTCGGATCATTGTCGGTAAAAAAGAAGAACGACCCATGAGTGGTAATTAATTTACTCAGACAACATGATTTTCAGTAAATATGTTGTCTGAGTAAATTTACCTTTTCCTATTAAGTAGGAATATTAATGTTACTAATTTATTTCATGGTATTGTAAATACTTATCTTTAAAAAGGGAAAAACCAATGAGTTTCTTAATTAATTTTATTTTCGCTTATCGTCATGATTTCTACAGCGGCATTTCAGTCAGATTTGAGAAAGAGTTCTTGAATACTTCCAGAAAAAAAAACAACACAATATTTACCTGATTGAGAAAATGAACATAGAAATTAGGAGATGTTTAAAAGCCACCAGACAAAATAAATATTTTTTAATTAGATACCAATAAAAACTCATCACAGAAGATTAGACGCCATTTGTTGAGCGTTTTTGACGTTTCATAATAAGTTGATGACTATGAGTCAACATTCCTTTACCTTTTAGACATAGTACACGTTAATTAATTGGTTAATTGCTTGCTACAAACGAAATCAAACGCAATGCAACGCATAAACAAACCGTTGCCATACTTGGACTTATAAATAGGTTGTTCCGGAGTTGGAGAGTCGGAAGTTTGTGGTTAAGAGGAAGCGGAGGATTTTGTTCGCCCCTGAGGTTGACTGGTGTCCCCGGGCGACGGCTTGAAACTATAGCAACCCCGTTTAATGTAGCCATTTTCTACTTTACTTAAAATTAGTACAACATTGACTACAACCATGCGTTTGAGTGCGTCTAATCTGATTTGTAAACAATAACGTTTTAGAACCAGCACAGACGGTGTTAACCCGCTAATCAAGTTCATACTTTTTGAATCTGCTGGCATATCTACCGCCATAGATTTAGGTTCATCTAGATAATATGACGGTAGCGAATATCGTCATTGCCAACTCATCCTTCTCATGTTTATGGTGGCAGAAAAGGTGGACTGCATGTATAACAAAGCCAAGTGCAAGAAATATAATCTACACCTCGTTTCGTACCTACGTACTCAGCGTATCGTCTAGAGAAGGTACGCCTCATTTACAGTTCTTAAAGAAAAACCAAATTAGTATCGGCTTGCCTGCAGCGGATATGTTTCACCTATTGATAATTTGAAATGGAGTCACAGGCCAAAACGTCAATGTCTTCACTATACTCCACTGTATTGAAGCACATCATCCGTTATTGTTTAAACCTGACGTCATCATGACATACATAATAGTTAACCTTCCGGAGACTTATGTCCCCGTGTGTTCGATTAGCTTTGTAACATGTCAATAAGTCAATTATCAATTTGTTATTATATGCTGTAAAGTCTATCAATATTTTTTTGCGTCAAGCATAATTATATAGAGCTTATTATTGAATTACTTAAAGAGTTAGGGAGAAAATAAATAATGCCTTTTCTTGCAAATCGTACCTATCCCGGAGTCCCGGAGTAGGTATTCATGAGAAATGTAAAGTTGTTTAATGAAGGTTGACATAGGTAGTATATATATAGTAGTACTACACCAAGGATAACTTTTTGAGACATATTTCCCGGTTACATTGTAGAGAACAACCAGTCCACGAGCCCGTAGCTAATCTATCAAATCAGACCAAATTAAGCCGGTAATTTATGTGGTTGTCCAGTAAAATTTATTTCTGAAGGCGTTAGCTATTCAAATCAGGACAGCAATTCTATATTCGTTTTAAACTAGCATCGCCTTGAATGTAGATAAGGTCGTTAAATGCCGTCGCGTCGGGTCTGGGGACCAGCAATGTGCAACACGGTTAAGTTAAGTTGGCACCTTGGTTGGTTAGTTGGTTAGTATAAAACGCCATACCATATAGGAGCAAACTTAAGTCAACCGTGTTATAAGGCCGTCTGGCCTGACGCAACGGTATTTAATAACTACCACTAAAATCAGATAATCGGCGATCACCGGTTTGCAAAACGTTCCCAAGGTACCTGAAAATACTCGTTTTCTCCTTAGGATTATGATTTTATGATTATAAACCTTAGAAATATTAGTTACTAGGTCTAGGTGATGACTTAAATACGCTTTATCAATTGATTGTAAGGTATTACTTATCAAAACAACCACCCTTTAGTGAATGGTCTTACGATTTGACACAACTAAACATTTCGTCAAAACTTTCCACTTTCTCTTTATTAAGTATTCTAAGTACTTTGTACAATTCATACCCACTTTGTATATTCGATATTGCTTATCTTATCTCCATACTTATCATACAACTCAAGTTCTAATGCAATCGTCCGGACGATCGTTCAATCTGTTCATCTAGACTGGCATCAACATAAAAGCTATAGGCACATACCTACACACTTTTGGACTGGGTACTGACTAGTGTTTAAGATCAGACAAATCTAATGAGCTTGGTAACAGTGTGACGGCATCTGGTGCGTGCGACTATTATCCAATTTGCAGTTTTGAGAAAAAAAGCGTAATAGCCTCGGGTCGAATGAGAAAAACGGCCAAGTGCGTGTCGGACCACGCAAAACGAAGGGTTCCGTGCCTATTAAAAAGGTCGTATCGTCATAGGCAGTTTTTCAGCAATATCTCGGAAACCTTTCATCCGATCTTGTTCAAAACAATTTTCGGTGAATGAACTTAATAAGCGCTGTGTCCATGAATTTTTTCATATTTTTAAAATACACCGTTCAAAAATTAGAGGGGGGGGGGACGGACAGAATTTTAGTGACTTTCGGGGCGATTATCTCTGACTGTATTCACTTAATCAAAAAAAATCCTGAGAAACCTTATATTTATTTTGAAAGGCCTATCGATTCATGTGCCACACGTGGGCTCACGGTGAAAAAAAATTTTTTGACTTTTAGTTTTATGTATGGAGTACACCCCTAAAAAAATTTTTTTTAGTAATTTTAATTACAAAACTTTGTAGCGGCTAACAAAATACACCTATCCTCAAAATTTTATTCAAATACACCTTATAGTTTTCGAGTAAAATGCCTGTGACATACGGACAGACGGACAGACGGACAGACGGACAGACGGACAGACGGACAAGACGAAACTATAAGGGTTCCGTTTTTGCCATTTTGGCTACGGAACCCTAATAAAAAGCGGGGGCCTCAACGTATCGGTACATAAGTGTTATAATGTACCTAATGGTCATCACTGACGGACCATCTTATCTAATTTACCGGCTCATTGTCTAAAATATACAATAGATTCAAATTGTGTTTTTGCGGTGTTGTCCATCTTGATTCCATCTCGCCCCGTAATGGTTACGGGCTTTGTGTAATTTAGAGTTACACTTGTAATTTTTAAGTGTGAGCCCATTTTCGCTTGATTATGGTAGGACTTTGCAGTGATTTTGGTAGACTACCTACACAATTTGTACTGTTTATTTTCTCATAACTACATGCAATGAAATATTGACGTTGTGTTGTGTTTCGGGCGCGGCGAGACGAGAAATCGGTAATGGAATTTCTAGGTATATCTACTTGGCTGGCAATCCCCATTTTATTTTTCCGGCCTCTGCTGTAACGTCATACCTGGCCATAAAGTAAGAATTTCGGCTCGCTGTGCGTGCGGAAAATCCCACTTCCTGACTAGGGAAAGACGTAAAATTTTGTACTCACCACGGTCACGGTCGGTAGATCGCATATTTATCGCCCTTGCCTTCGGCTCGGGCGTCAAATACCTGCGATCTGAGACATTATTTGTTTAACCGCACCAGGTAAGTAATGTACTAATTGTGAGCTTTGCTTACTCCTTTTGGAAATATATTACAGACATGATCACATGAGGTATGTAATATGTATGATAGAGCGGATTATTCGGTACAACACATATACAGTGCCTTACTGGCAAGCGGGCTTTTTTTAAGTGGGGTAAATTAAAGTACTCGTAGTTTTTTAACTTAACCTTCACCTTAATTCAATTAATTAGCTAAAATTCCGACTTCATAAATATTCTAACAAAATTTAAATTGTTAGTAATGTACATCAAAGTAAATTGACAAGTAAGTGTAAATGACAGCTCTTCATACTTTGTTTCTTACAACATCTTTCACTCTAGTGCATTGAACAGTGCAAACAATTGCTAATGGTGCATAATATTATTATATGTTTTAATAAATGCCCGCGTGCCGACTGCCGGTAACACACTGTATAATGATGTAGGTAGATACTTTTCATTAGGAACGAGTTCCCAGGAATATCGAGATCAATTTTCGTACGTTCCACAATAAGTTAATAAATTGAGAATACCTTTGCTCACAAAACAGGTGCATTTCTAATCTCGGCGAGACGCTGTGATCATCTTTTTAAGCGTTTGTTTTTGCAAGCGGACCCGAGCGGGTACTGGTATGTAGTTTTTCGACATTATCAAATTACAGCCGGCGACCACCTGGTTGCTTCATATTATGTTCCATTCTACGTAATATGATGTTAATTTATGTTCGGTCTCGTTTAGAGTCACCGCTCGGCGTCTTATAACTATTAAGTACATTCGGGTTTTCAGTTAGATATACACACTCCTTTTTCACGTTAATGATTAAAAAGACATAACATCTTTTCTTTATTGATTATGACATTAGCACAGTTCAGCGTTTAGTATGCCTTTCGCTATCGAAATGAAGGACTCGAGTCGTCTATGACCCAACATTGTGTTTGCTTTTAGAACATAGCGATTCGTTTGTTCAGATCTTGCAATTAGATGCAAGACTTTTCACTTTGTCTTTAAAAGGACGCCAGATGAAGTTTGTTCACTTTATCTTCGTATGCGTTTCTTTACATTTTTGAGATAACAATGAGTGTAACGACCTAAATGTGAAGTCCTTGTACTTAATTTTCAACATAATGGATGATTATAAAGACATGTGTGAGGCGTAGCAGGTGGCTTGCAGGTGACGCCCAGACACAACTAAAGTAGGCAGTTGTTAAACCAGTTCCGTCACAGCATTGGCACACGCCACAGGTTTTGTCTGTCTGACGAGAACACCTCATTAAGATGGTTCGTCTGCATTTCTAATTGATTATGCGACAAAAAACAGCCGTATATTTAAATGTGACCAGCCTAGCTACGATAAAGATTGTCTGTACGTCTAGCATCAAGTCGAGTTGCGCGTGACTTTGCGTCTCCTATCCCACTCGCACTGCGCGAATTAGAAAGAAGAAGGTACATTTTCTCGTCTCCTTAGCGGCAGAAGTCTTGCTAGATCCGCGGACGTAAAGCATTCCTCCAGCGCGGCTATCACAAGACGGCGCGCGAGCTCTCTCGATTTTTCTCGCACTATACCTCTCTTTCTAAGTTTTAATAAGAGAGAGACGGATAGTGCGAGAAAAATCGAGAGAGCTCGCGCGCCGTCTTGTGATAGCCGTGCTGGACACACAAATGCTCGTTAGGAACTGACATATAGGCGATCAGATGTTTTGTTTTGACAGACAACGTTAACAGTCGTGAAAAAATTAAGGACAGCTGTTTTACTTTAGTGGCATATGTAATGTAACAAACATACATTCTTGGTTCAGTTCATGCAATTGGCATGCAGCTGAATTTAGGTGTCCTATTCAAAAAAATATTTAAATGATGATGGTTTTTATAACTTTGACATAAAATTCAATTTCGCCTGATCTAACTTAAAAAAAAAAAAACACTCGCTACGTGTGCATATGCATATGCAATATAAACGGGTATGCACTATAAAGTAGGTTTTACCTGAATATATCAACGTAATGCGGTCTTAATTGAGTGAATAATTGGTATGTGGAGCGAGTGAAGGCATGACTCAGAATCGTTCGGCTTGTAGACAAAGTTTAATTCTATATAGTTAGGGTTTGTTGCTCTTTAATGGGGCGGAGGCGTGATTTGGCACGCATTTGTAATGCTTGTTATAAACCATTAGTCAATAATTTACATTGGTAATGATGTTTACATACTTGCATTAAAATATACCTTTCCTTATAAAAAAAATATAAAGAACAACGCGTTTGTACCTTCTCTGGAATCGCAGGCGATCGTAGGCTACGGCGCCTGCTTGCCAGCAAGCTATTTTCCCACTCTACGAATACATTACGTCCCATTGATCACATACCTCCTTTCATGGATGAGAGACAATGGTCACTAGTCAAGATACTATCAAACAGAACATACATTTAGTTGATGATGTTGGTGAAACAAATAAAACAAAAGAATACGAGTTTGTATCAATCCTTGGAAACTCAGTAGGTCTAGGTACTTTTACCTGTTGACATGTACCTACGAGTACACAGACGTAAAATCAGATTCTGGCTCGCTACTCTATTTATTTCTTTGTACCCGTTTAAGATACACATAAATCATGCATGCTAAATTGCTGACCTACTTGCCGCAGTGTTTTGTTTCTCAAATGCTCCTAAGACCTAAAATAATAGAGGGAATACGCCGAACTGCAAGTCACTCGATCGAGATCGATACAATCGCCTCGTGATTTCCCTCCCGTAATCGAGATGGATCAAATTCCTAGCCATTACTCTGAATTGATGCCACGAAGGGCGCATTAGGAGTAATGTCGATGGAAATTAGAAGAGCCAAAAGCAAAATAAAGATATTTTTTAACCGGAGTAGTATGTATAAGTCAATTAATAAATAAAACATATAAGTACTCGTACAGGGTCGGAACCGTTTTTTCAAAAATTTCAAAAATAGTGTAATATTTTGAATTTGAATAATGTAATATTTGGCTTTTAATCTATCCTGTATTTAGGTAAAATTTTTGTATTATTAGATTGTCCGATCAAAAATAATATCATAAACCAAAGAACGAAAAAGAACTTATTAGAATTTATTATATTCCATGCTATTAATTGTAAATGTAAAGTTATTAATTGATATGTAATTTTCACTAATTTAATTTTTAAATTTTTGCAACACCCCTAAGGGTTCGTGCATTATACCTGCTGTATAACTGTGTAATCATGAGTGCAATAGATAAATAAAAATAAATAAATAAATAGGTACCGGTATTTTTGTATGGTGAAAATACCGGTATTCGACCCTTGGTTCTACATATATATTCTCCAACGTTTTTCACCGAGATTCCTATTGCTTCCAGCACGCTACGCATGTCAGGTGAAATATGTTATGACAAAAATATTTAAATATCTAACGCCTACATAGTTGAAGTTAACAGTAAGTAACAGAAAAACCAACCTAACTATTCGTTTTAAGAACTCTTTTGTGTAACAGACGTAAGTACTTATGTGTTTACCTTTCTATAATAAATAGGTTTCTAAATAGTACCTATAATTACATCTCAAAAACGGCCGGTGTGATATGATGACGTCACGGCCGGGAAAGTCAGGCTTGGGACATTATAACTGGTTATGAGCTTGCTTTCTTTGACTCCGCTTCAAGAGCCGTAGATATTTTGATTTGTAGCAAAGAGCAACAAGCATTACAGTTTCTCCCATTTACTTCATAACTTTATTGAGCAAATATATATGAATGGGAATTGTTGAATACGGGTTTGCGTTTCTATAAATTTTCGAGTATTATTTCTATGTAGGTCTTCGAATGCATTATTTATTGAAGAGGAAGAAAGCATTGTTCGTGTTCTAATTTACTTGCACGGAAATCTACTCATAGCGCCAACATTACAAATGTCCAGATAGGTAACTGTTCACGAGTATTGAATAAAAATAATATAAATATAACTGGTATGTTTGAGAGTATTTAATATGGCCGTTTTTTTATAAAACTGTCAATTGAATTTGGGATCTTCTACCGTGGACGGTAGAGTTGCTTTTTGAATGGACTACTTTGATCTAATTCGGCCAACTCAAATAATCTCAAGTATACAAACTCATAACAGTCATTCACTCGGACAGAAAATTAGCCAGGCGATCAGAGGAAGTCATCCTTCAAGTATCATTTTTCTTTTTAAGGTATGAAGCCCTATGCAGGATAACTAACGCTAAACTTTACTTTTTTAGTTAGAATTGTAAACACCCCATGTGTTTACAATTCTTGTCTTGTCCCGAGGGGCGGAGTTCACAACGCTAAAGTAAGTATAGGTACCTACCTAAGTATAAATCTGTCCTCTGATGACTCAGTTGCTACGAATTTAGGAGTCGGATTCTTAATAGGGGCCTATACATAACCAGAACCAAGAAAAACATTATTAAAGTGATACCTCCGCCTATAGTCGCTCAACAGAAACACTAACTGTCTGTCCGCTTTTGTTGACCGACAACATTATACAGCTAATACGTATATACTTGTATATCTACCGTCATTACATTGTGTTCCCAACAAATAGGTTATTTAGGTGCACGGCATTGTGTACACAAATGCCATGGCACCATAAATCTAAGGCCTTGAACCGATATTATGTCGTGGGCTGTGGGGCATAAAATCGTGTACGTGGCATATAAATCTAACAGGATATTGACCCAAATCGGATAGGTCAGATGCTGGGGACAGCCGAATTAGTTTCTGACTGTGTCTGGCGTGAACTCTTGACCGCGAATGTGAAGTACTTCACCTAGTCTACCTACGCTACAGTGGAGATGAAATTAGATACATTTATCAAAGACGTTACTTTAAGAGACGGTGTTACTGATAAGGGCGTGTTTCTAAATTGGAGTTGATGGTTGTTTAATAAATTGAATAGCTTTAGGTTGTAGTGGGAATTCTTTCACCACACAAATGACCGAAAGTCCTGACGACAGTAATCAGAATACGGTATACATAGGTTATTCAGTCAAATAAGCAACTTTTTATAAAACGTAAAACGCTCTGTATGAAATTTGTAAGGAAATATAGATTAGTGACGCTGACGTCACAATTTTCTATGGTCAAATAGAGTACAGTCAGCATCATAAACATGTATACATTCTATGACCTTATTACCTAGACATAAGGTTGAAAAGTGTATACATGTTTATGATGCTGACTGTACCTATTTTTGTATTTTTTATGTACCTAGTATGAAAGAGCAAAAATAAGTGAAAGCTTGATATTTTTCGAGAATTGGTAAGCAGTGGCAGTGGTGAAAACGACGATAACTATTTGGTTAAAGCAATAAGCAATACTGACAAAACGTTGCCAACATCAATCAATTAATTTATATCTGCATGTATAAAAAGAACAACGTCAAACAAATTCAGTCTTTAAAAAACATGTAGAGCAGAGCGTGCCAAAGAAATATACATACATAAGTATAATCGTCCTTCTGCCACAGTCGGGTAAAAACCCTATCCCACTAAAAACATTACATGTAAAGTGATTGCCAAGACTATCTAGCTCATATAGCTTTCAGCGTTAAAAAGATATCAGATCGCAAGTAGCGTCAAGCTTCCTACTCCACACTGCTTAACTCTACAGCCACGCTCGTCGAAATCGGGATTTTTTAGATATCAATAAAATCTAAAGTAGTTATAAGAGCTATGCAATTGAAACTTTATATGTTTAATAAGTCCACTATTGACATCATATCCCGAGAATTTTGTTTATCTGGTTATGAGGGTTCAAAAAAATGACGAAGCGCTTCGAGAAAAGGTAGATAGTGCCCTTGCGTTTCGCTTGGCTCGTCTTGGCGGGAGCACTACCGTACCCCCCGATCATATATTTAGAAAATGAAAGCCACGCATAAACCCGCCGATAATTGATATTACATAGCAAAATGATGCAGTCTAACCTATGTGGGTCATACTATTAACGACGTGCGAGACCATAAAATGGTGCCATGTTGTCCAGTCTAGGTACACCGTGCGATCAAGTTTATGAGTAGTAGGTAAGTAGTGTTTCTAGTCTTAAATAAAATCTCTTTAGAATAAGGCTGAAGTGTAGAATTTAAGAACGCAATCTGAAATCCAAGTTTTCGCTTTAGCACCTCACGGCACTCAAATATTTATATCATGCAAGATAGGCATTAGAAACGGTAGCGGGCAGTAATGCTATGTAAAGGTTGGTTGATTAGTCAATCTTATAAAAATGTCAATGTGACATTCACGTTGCTTGCTTCGGCAAATTTTCGCCAACATTAGCACCTATCAATTTCTTTAACAAACAATCGTATTAGTCAAGAACGAACGGGCATGTCGGGCATGGGACTCTAAACATTACCCGCCACATACTGGTATGACGTAGTTGTAGATAAAATATGTCTAGTTATTGTATGATCCACAACAGAATAGCAGCAATTATGGCCTAGACTGTGACGTCGGGAAAAAACGCGAAATGGTGGGTGGGTTCTGCGAAGAAGGATGTATACAATACGGCATTTCTTGGAACTATAAATAATGCGGAATCGGCCATTAGATTACTGTTATCGGTACCCAAGGTAAAATCGTGTCTCTTAGCAGTCTTAGCTCGTTTCAATTTTAATGGTGATGCTGATGCTTTATGGTTCATATTGATGCAATACTCACTGGTAGAGTATGTCATGAGGATAATTAGTAATTATGCATATTGGAATGTAATGCGCATTAACGAATAAATAGTCATGTGTTCGCGAATATATTCACCAAAGCATGACCGTCCATCATGACAAAAGGATAATTTTTCGTGCGTTACAACCATTTATGAAGAATTGGGCCGTTTTTAGATATTTGTTGGACATGTCCGGTAAATTTAGACACCTAACAAGAAACAAAATCGAAATCTGCAGCCACTTCTTCAAAAGTGTGGCCGCGAAAGTCAGGCAGTTGAAACGCTCAAATTATTACCAAAAAACGATATTTGTTGGATAAAAAGTATGTATACTTTCATGTTATGTACAGTAGTACTAGTAGTAATACTCTTTATTACACACCTCAATAGTATCTATACAAAACGGTACAGAATACAGCGGATATCAGCTGATATTATATGTTTTTTTTTTCTTATGCTGAGGTTACTTTAAACATGCTACTATACCTTAATAGGCTCTAGGCTAATAGGTTCGCACTGGTTTAAGAAGATCTAGTAAATACCATAGCTTGCAACTAATAACCGATTAACCTTAGAAAGTGCGATAATTGGAAAAGTTGCATGCAATTAGTTTACGGCTATATTATACAGAAAATTAATCTTTTTACAGCAAAAACAATTGAACGGTCTTGACAATGGCGATGTTTTGTTACAGAAACGTGACTTATTTCCCGCACAGATAACAAACTACTGAACCGTGTTTCAGCATTTCTGTTTTCTTCCGTGCCTTTGTGGTGCGTTTGTTTTCAAGACCTTGAGCCCGCCTTTTTGCTGATTGAAAGGTAGGCGGAAAAAGTATCAAAGCATTCTTTTCATCCACCGACTTGCGGTATAAGTACAAGAAATCATCGAGATTAGATTTAAATTCCATTGCATGTTATGGTCGTTAAATTTGCGAAAAAAACGTCAACATAAACTGTTACTGTATACAGTCAAATATGTACTACTATACAAACTATACATATTTAAAATAAATAAATACTAGGGGACCATCTTACAGAACGTCGAGTCGAGTCGAATCGTATGAGGCCCTAAAAGAAAAGGCTCTAGAAAGAGATCATGGAAATTGCTCCACCGACCGACAAGAACCTAGCTCTTAAATTTAAGAAGAATCTTACAGAAATCGAACTAATCCCATACTAAGCTCAATATATATAAATACATACTTAAATACAAGTTTATTATTACTTATTTTGACAAGTCATTTTCTGTTATGTTCTAAACAATTACGCATTATATAGGTACCTGCGTAGGCCTAATAAATATTAGGACCAGTTCCGAAATATGTATATTACCTGTACCTAAATTAAGTCATAATTATAATCTCTATCCATTTATGATTGAATTTCTAGAACAGCGGTGTCGTTACATTATTACTTAAGTGCTTAGTATTAGGTACATCCATATGGCATTATCTCAAAAATACTCCAGCCTAATTAAACCCGTGAAGTTTATGCTCGTAGTCTTTAATAAAACAATTAAACGATGTCAGGTTTACGAAAACATGTTCGGTGTTGAAGATCTCCACTTATAATAAATCCCTGAATTAAAAAAAAAGAATCAGCCAGTCTCATTCTAGATTCTAGACGTTACTTTGTCACGAATGATCTCAGCTTCCCATGAACGGAAAAACATGAAACATTTTTTATAGGTACATTATTATTCTGGCTTGCGCTTAGGATAGTTTTTTCACATCTCATGCTCGAAAAGTGTGTCATATTAGGCTTAATAAGCGGGGCTAAAGTAGTACATTTTGCCCCTAGGGAAAATATGTATACATATATAGGATTTTTAACACATTTAATTTGACCAATCAAAACACTTCACCATATTAAATCCACCAATCACAACTCTTTCAAAAAACATTTATCTTTGCTATCAACCAACCAGAATACCTACAGCTACATATTAAAATCGACCAATCAAACATCAGGTGTTTTTTAGTCCCTAATTCCAAATCATTTAAATCCACCAATCACAAGTCTTTCAAAAAACATTTCTCTTTGCTATCAACCAACCAGAATACAGCTACATATTAAAATCGACCAATTAAACATCAGGTGTTTTTTAGTCCCTAATTCCAAATCATTAAAAAAGAAAACGCCTCACGCTAAATTGAACAATCTCTTCGCAGTGAAATTTGTTATTGATTGTGTATGGATAATCTTTGTTTTACTATTTTCTCGCAGTCGAAGTGAAAAGTAGAGTGTATAACTCGGGTCTAAAAGCCATATTACCCCTCGAATTATTTTCCCTCGCTTCGCTCAGGAAAATATCCATCTCGTGGTAATATGGCTTATTTTAGCCCCTTGTCATACAATCTACTATTATCCGACTGCGACTGTTAATTAATTTTCCGAAATATTTGACCTCTTTAAATTTTTCATTTCTTTTTCTAATATATATCACCGCCACATTATGTAAGCTGTCAGGAACGTCAAAATGGCGGATTTGCTTTGTCTTTTACCTATTAATAATTTAGATCTACGATTAGACTTTCTCGAAAATCGAAATGCATACCAAAAGATAAAGCATAAAAAAAGAATCGATTCTGATATGAGAACTTATATGCGCAAATTTCGTATTCAGGCGTAATTTCAATAAATCAACAAATTCGAACAATATAAGTAACACGAATTTGTTTTTTTAAGGCATGTCGCTCTTGGATATGTGACGTAAACCCTATGGCGGTGGGTTCGGAAATATTGAATCTTTCGTAAAAGGGCATATTCATTACTTTTGTCCCCTTAAACCGACAGTTACGGATACTAACAAAACCGACAGTCAATGTCAATCGCATACGTTTAGTAACAAAACCGACAGGTTAGACGTGACTTAAACATCAGTTTAGTTAACCTTAATCTGCCATTATTTTTGAAATTACCCAAAAGTGGATAAAAAGACGATTTATTATGGATGTTTCGAAAACAGTAAGATGTAACATTTTGTTGACGCAGTTTTAATTTTACTTTATGTAAATTACAAATTCGTTAATTTGGTTCTACGGTTTAGTAGAAAAAGTATTACCATTATGGTGAGGTGGGCTACAGAAACACCAAGTTGGCGGTGGAGTTTAAGTTTGTCAAAAAAGGCGTTCGGAGTAAGCTTATCTATAAAATCATCTAACTCAGCTATAAGGAAGTCCTTTTCGTTTCAAACAATCCATAGTAATATTATAAATGCGAAAGTAGTCTGTTTGTAATTTGTAACCTTTTCACGCTTAAACCGCTGAACCGATTGAGATGAAATTTGGTTTGAATTCCGGAGAAGGACAAAGGATAATTTTTATCCCAAAATTCATCACCTAATGGGGTGAAAAGGAGGGCGAAAGTTTGTATGGAGTTACGATATAAATGAGTTCCGCGCGGACGAAGTCGCGGGCAAAAGCTAGTACAAAAATAATTCCAATCAAGGACGACCGAATAAGCGATTGTCGGCGTCGAAACCTAATCAAAAATGCGCCAACGGGTGGGTAATGTGTCTTAAGTTGTAAATCTTCGGACAACGTGTTCTGAATAAATGTTAAGGTGTTGGTATGCCTTCTAATTAGCACGTGAGCCTGCGGTCTTTTTGAATCGCCGGAAAATATGGGGGCGTCTCCCGCGGGTATTAAAACATGCAATCAGTGGCAACAGTCTGTACTAGAAAAGAATACTAAGGAGGTTTTTTATTGTAAGTAGTCGTCGTTATTGTAAAAATTCGTCAACAGTGGTAAAATTGCCGTCTTGTGGTAAGTAATCACGCCTGCAGCAAAAATATTAAAGCAAATGTTAGCGGCGGTCAATAGTAAACTTGTCATTAGCTGTCAAATTTACTACTGACCGCCACCGCAGGCCGCGCCAGTGTGACGCAGGCTTAAAACTTATATATATTTTTTAAACGCACTATATTAGAATTATTATCTACAAACGAATATTTCATTACAACCGCACGGTCTGGTTATTAATGACATAATAACGAATTAAGTACCTACGTATTTGTAAAACATGTCGCCTCTTTATAATTCGATTGATGTTCATTGTCCAGTTTTATTAAAGGTGCCATTAATTTATTTAAAGTGATGACGAGTCATCAGTAACCCTAGTACCTACACAGATGGCAACGTTTAAGCTTGTCATCTCAAACAATCTACTAAAGTACGTATATTGACGACCGTGTTCATCGCCATGCTGTGACCAAATTCGAAGATAAATGAATCAATTTACGCAAGTGGTAAAAGATATCAAGTGATCTGAGGTAGAAATTGTGACTCTTGACTATTTTAAATAGAGGTTTTTTATGTTGATAAAGATTAACTAAGTAGGTGTGTACCTACATGAAATTAGTCAATGTAAGCGCAGCCCGATTAATCAATACAATTTTTAGCAAAACAGCAATGAAAACCGCCAAGCCTTGCATATGTTGATCAATTAGTAACAAAAATGCATGTAATAGAATTATTATTCTACATTAGGTTCATGAAAAGTCAAAGCCAAGTAATTAAACGGTCAGTACTTACTAAAATTAAACGAACATTAGTGCAATTTATATCAATAAAGATATCGTCCGGTTAATTGGTCAAATACAATCGCCAAACAAGCGGTACCTACCTACCTACGTAGTATTTGTATTTGTTATTCTTTGCCAATTCTTTTATTTTAATCGACTGATTTCTACATAGCCTTAAGTATTATGAGAGCCCAAGGATTACGACTTATAAATTTGAATACCAGGTATTGAATACCTGGGCTTTTAATGATTTATCATTTTAATATGATTTTTGTTAGGTATAAAAAAAATCTTTCGAGTGTAGCGTAGTTTACCAAGTTAATGAAGCGGTAAAATATAAGTTTTTGCCCTTATTCGTAAACGTCGATTAAACCTATTTTCGCTAAAACGCCGTTATAATTCGTTTGTCTTTGTCTTTCACATTCCTGTTTGTGTGAAAGGGATAAAACACTAGAAATAAGTTTTTGATGAATATGTTTTCTATGCAGAAAGGTAAGTAAAATATTTAAAAAAAAAACAATATACATAGATATCTTACGACATTTAATGCCATTGGTATTTTATGTATCAGTTCTAAATGGTTTACAACATTACAATTAATGTAAAAACTAAGATTGAAATAACAGCTTTATCAATTCAATTTGTAAGCTGCAGAAGATGCAAAGAAAACAAGAAAATTACCGTTGAACGTTTAGTCGATAATTTCGAGTGGTCATGGGAATCTCGATTCCCGTTACATGCCTCTATATCTTCAGTTAAGTGTAGAGTACTTAAAACTGACTGTCATCAATATCGAATTAGGTACTAAGTGTTTGAACTGTACAAAATCGAATATAGATGAGAGGTTAAATTGAAAGCATACTTGTAATCAAACGCGTTATAATCGGAATGGAATGCGAATGGAACTATAATTATAATTTGCAGGACTTAACTTGCGTAATTATTAAGAAATATGCGCATACACGTGTGGAATATAAATTAAAAAGGAACTAACTCAATATTATTCCAACAAAATCGGCTACATTCATTATTGAAGCTAGAGAATATCGACTAAAACTAGTCAGACGGCCTCCACAACTTGCTTAATGTTTACCTTATTACTTATTGCCACCGACGCGAACAGAAATAAAAACACGCCCACAAAATAACGCTGCCAAGTTAGACGAGCCTATTTATCAGTGAAATATAAAGCTATGAAGGGTCTCTCACAAATGGTTGTAGAACAAAAATGCAGTGAGAGCGGTGAACAGACGAACACCCATGAATGTACCCGTGTGGTTTCACGCTCTTCCTTATTAAAAGGTACGACCGTGTACAACAAAGACTTCAATAACTAATACTTCTGGGTAATTCGTATTTACGAACCGTATCCGGGACCAACCAATAAATCCTGCTCACAATTTAGAAATAACTATGTTGGTTAGTTTTCGGTCTCTAATTTTGGAGTAGTTAAACAATGATGCACGCGCAATTTGGGCTAACTCCGGTCGTTTCCCCGTGTGTGAACCGCCATGATGTGGTCCTTTGTTTGCACTATTTAGAGTGTAGACGCGTATATCCGTTCTGCAGTAATGAATTCAAAAGTCAGACACGGTCAAGGGGACGTGCTTGCTGTTTCCTATATATCAACAAAAATACTAACACTGCCAATAATGTTGCTTGAAATTAGCGCTACTTTATTATGTCTGCGCGTATACGGTATTTGACAATAGTAAAATTAAATTATCTACTCTTACTTTGCCAATTGTTAAATAAAACTCCCAAAAATACTCCGAAATAATCACGCTTCAACTTTTTGTTGCTATTTTGAAGTTTAATAAATAGTTCCTGATTTTATCGTAGCTTAGACAACAGTGAAGTCTCAATTTTATTGCGTTAAGCAAATCGCGGTGATGTTCCCAGTTTCTATAGTAGTTGTCACAATAGTTCTAATGTTTCAATTGACATGCGCAAGCATGACTGCAGATTGTGAAGATTCTTGAAAACGTCTCGAAAAATCACAAAATCATTATGTAACGTCTCAAGCGACACGTCATTCAAGTTCAGTAGGAAGTGTTTTTGCCCCGTTCAAATTTCTCACGTGATCACTTCCTTTAGAGGAGAATGCTAACGATGACGTTGTGGTGACGCAAAGAAAAGAAATAAAGTCTCGAAATTAGCCAACTTAAAACGGATCTTTGCCAGGATGCGGGAAAAAGAATAGTCTGGTCTCGAAAGTGACTGGGCAAATATATTCAGCGTTTTTAACGCGTTTTTTGTTCGTCATTGTCGTCGCCTGCAAATACTTTTAAAAGAGACGAATATCAAAGTCTACTTCTGATGAAGACGTAAGCCAATACCAGTACTAAGTCTCTTTTCATTGAAGTTTCCGCGGTATGCTTTACCTCTGCTGAAATAATCTTGAGCCGACAATGACGTTAGAACCGAGCGGTTCAAACGCTCGAAGAATCGCTACACCATCACGATAATGTCTAAATAACATGTTTATAGTATAGATTTCCGGTCACTTTGGCACACTTTGGGGGAGGCCTATGTCCAGCAGTGGACGTCTTTCGGCTGATATGATGATGATGATGAATATAGATTTCATTGGGTGCCATTGTTAAGTGCTTCTGCTTCTTGAACATTTGCATATATTACTCGTATATATTTATATTAAAACACACTTTTATTATCACCGACGTATTCTTTTAATAAAAATGTAGGACTTCACAAAGTCAAATCATTTGCTAAATGGTACATCAAGGAATAGTTATTACTGAAACCTAATTATTTCGTCGCCTTTTTCATTTCGCCATACATTTTTTAAACAAAATTTTCCTCTTAAACAAAAAACCAATATTCCTAAAACGAATTCTCCGAAAGTGGGTGTTCCGGTTGTTGTGTGCAAGTAACCCGGTCCTATCTTATGATTCCGAGACACGCTATAGGGATCAAAATATCTTGTTTTTATAGTGCTACGTTGTTTGAACTAGAAATTCCTTTGCTTCGCGATAAGCCGTCGCGGTTAAATTATTGAACAATGTACTCATGCCAAGAATTTGCTCTAAATTTTAATTGATATTGTTATCATTATGGATGTTTTTCTCAGTTAATAATGACAGAATATTCAACAAATACATACTATACAATACCTAATTATAGCTATGACTAAGTCTGTAATAAGACCAGTGAAGCAAGAAGGTAAAGTCATAATTGGTCGCTGCTTTATAAGCAGTGATCGGCGAGCGGTTAGCATTTTATGTCACTTTAACGACAAACATAATGACTAATATGGATAAGCCTGTGTTATTAAAAATAAAACCATATTGTTAAAAACTTATTGAATTTAAATAATGTTCAGTTATTTCGTGGTATATGTACAATTGATGTGTAAAATAATGTTAGGAACGTCAACGAGACAAGCGCAAGACATGAGTTGATGTAAACACATTCGTAGGATAGACAATTAAAAGTGGCCTGTGGCTTTTCAATAGGTACGTAATAAAGTGTAATTTTATAATATTAAACCAGCACTTACTTGTATTATTAGCAGAAAGGTCAAAGGAGAGTAAGAGATATAAGAATAGAGTAAAACGAATTAAATAATATCTACAAATATAGGTAAAACGTTTCGTGTTAAATCATTTATAAAACCTGTATATCGCAGTCTTTAGAAAGCCCTAAGCATTCAGTTACTCGGATCGACTGACGATATTGTTTTTATTTTGTATTATAAGCAAACTAACCAGTTAGGTTAGTGACTTGTTGATATTCCAGCGTTATCGAGATACAGACGCTGATTGAGGTTATCGGTAGGTAAACTAGCGGATAACGAATGCAAAACATACCGGCAAATAAACCCAACTCTGGGAATACCGGTATCTGACTCAATTGTTCGAAAATGTCTGTAATTGAAATAAATAAATATGTTTCGAAGGTCGGTCGGGCCATAGATCAGAAGGTAAACCCACCGATGATATTTGGCAGTTCCGTGGGGAAATCGTGGGTGAGACTAGCATATAATAGGGCAAAATGGCGTGAACACAGGCTCAGAAAAAACAATGTTATCCTTGTCATGGGAAAATTCTTGCGTGTCTGCGGACTTCAAAAGGAAATGTGCATGTTTCGTTTTGTTCGCACTGCATGTTACCTGTGTGATACCTAGACATCAGGCAGAAAAATAACAATGACACTCATGTTCCTTAAAGTTAGAAGAGGTTATTCTTAGGTATCCGTTTATAAGCGCTCCTGACATAGTATTCACCAGTAACCAAAATTAAAACTGTCTAAGTCTTTGACTAACTGTTGCTAGAAACAAGCGTTTTATTAATACTTTATTGAATTCAGAGTGAAAAGCTATTAGTTGTGGTTATTAAACTGTTACAGGCCCGCGGTGGCGAAACGGCTGAATCATCCATGCAATATCCGTTTGGTGCATAACGACTCCAATTTGCAAGCTTCGTTCGGGAATATTTTATTCAATCGGATTTGTCTTGCGTATGCAATCTAGCTTTTGTTTTCAATATACAAACATATTCTTCAAGTTCAAGGCTTCCTCTATCCAGTAACCTGACCTGATAAAATTAGGTAATACGCGCGGGTTAGACAGCACGAGATTCGCAATGAATTGAATGCAAGCAGATACCTAGAAGTTATTAAACATTAGGTATATCAGGTAAACATCTTAGTACTTGACACTTTCAACCTTAATTCATAACAATTAGATATTAAACCAAACTTTAACTTAAGTTTTTATCAGACGGTTATTCCGAATTATTCATTATTTACAGCAGAATACGTCTTACGTTTGTACGACATTTTTAGTTCCATATGTTAAGTAAGTGAATAAAATTTTAGCATTTATTGAGTCGAAACTGAAGTACCTAATGAGCTATTAATAAATCATTATTCAATTGAGGAAATTAGCTATTTAAAACATTTAATGTGGTATTGTTTCTGATTTTATCTACCCATGCTTTCATAGTTATTAAATTCCGTTACATAAATGTAACTTAGGTTACCTACTGCACAGGAAAATAAAACAGCATTAAAGATTAATTAAAAAAAAAAACTGATTGCTGCAGGAACTTTACTGGAAGCGCTTAGAAAACGCAATTTATTCCAGGCTAGGGACCTGGATGCCCCGTTTTCTTCTCTAGTAGCACTCGAGAGGAAATCGTTACGATTTTAATAGCATCACGGCAAATGCACTTAGTGTACGGACGATTCAGTTATCTCTATAAAATGCAATGTAGTGTTTTGCTAAATAAAGAGCGGAATAGAAGGAATTGTGAATATGTACTTCTGTGTAGGATGGCGAGATATTCTAGATTACGCAGGCTAGGCTAGTTACGCAGAGTTCGGATGAGAGTTAGGAAACATCAACTAGCATATTCACCTTCAAAACCGGACAAATGCGAGTTCAACGTGGTGAGGGTTCCGTAAAATATTGAGAATTTTCCCGTTACTTTGAATACTCAAACTTCTAATAGGTTTTCCTGTAATCTTTAGGCAATGAACTATTTTCCATATTTTTTTTAGAATCTTAAGTCCAGTAGTTTCGGAGATAAGGGGGGGGGGGGGGATGGTCAAAATTCGTCTTTTTTTCTAAAGTACTTCAAATCTGTTTATGCTAAAATTAAAAAAAAAAAAAAAAAAACTGAAATGCTTACACCAACCCTTTTCATTTGATATGTCACACAATACAGTTTGGGAAACTTTTTTTTTTAATTTTCCTGTTTACCCCCCAACAGTGGTCCCCTTGTTCAGAATTCATTAATTTACTTTACGCGTCCATCTTTGGGTCACCAATTTACATATGTGTACCAAATTTCAACTCAATCGGTCCAGTAGTTACGGAGCAAATCGGCTGTGACAGACGGACAGACAGACAACCGAGTGATCCTATAAGGGTTCCGTTTTTTCCTTTTGAGGTACCGGAACCCTAAAAAATGACACATAATATGTCATTTTTTGTCATAGCGTTCGAAAACTTCCTTGATTACCTTGCTGATACTAGCTCGTATGAAGAATTTTCCTTTTCACGTCACTGCTCGGAAAAGTGGCGAAAGATTGTCAGAATGGAGGCTTTAAAACTGTGATTAGCTCTACGTTGCACGAGCAAGCCTTCTACGAATTCAAACAGGCCAACAATGTTTTTGAAGCCCAGTTGGAACAGTAGGTATTCTTATTCTACTTCATTTAGACTTATAATTAATTACAATTTCCTCGCAGACGTGAAAAGCACTTTGTAATGTCTCGGCCAAAAGTACAATAGATGGACTCGTCTCCTTCGTGGTCCTCCTCGAACCCACTGGTCCATCTATTGCCTACTTTCCAGCCTCTAGAACAATATATTCAGATAATATAAACCTACTAAATAGCGCAAAGTACAATTATTCAAATAACAATTTTTTACGTAGTCATTAATTTGTTTTAATATCAATTTCGGGATCTTTGTGCCAAGTCAGTTTGCGTGGAAGAGTTTAGATGACTGAGATGTACATAGAGTTACCGTGGCTACACGATGTACAATGCGCATACAATATGACGAGATGAAAGAAGGTTCCTGGATTATGGTGCTTTACTAAGGATCTGCTCAGAATAGAGGTACAGTTTATATATGTAAATTAATTAACTAGTTTTTTTCGGAACAAGTAAAGCTTACTTGAAACTAGTGACATTCACCTCTGTCAGTTTTCAGATCAATGATATATAAGGATCAATGATAGGCTGTCCAGTACTTTTGTTTGATGTCACCTATATTATTGTCCATGTTGAATATGTTTTGTATCTATTATTTTGTAATGTTTAATTTCTCGGTGTATTGGCTTGTCTGTAATGCCGTGTAAATATATTGTTTATCAATAAATAAATAAGGTTCCTGGAACCTTAATTAGGATGTTTACATGTTACTATTTTTTCTAAGATTTGAATTACTATTCTATTCTTCTTGTAATTTATATTATTTCTGTCAATTTAAGTAGATATATCTGTGATTTCACAACATTTCTTCACTAGCTTGGTTTATATTTTTTTGGTTGGTGCAAGTTTCGTAAAGACTATGAGTTATACAATATTGAAATTCTACTGGATGTTGTTAACCAATTATTGGGCAGAAGCGCTCAATTTCAAACTGTTGTGATGAAAAACTTTAAAGTTAATCCTAGTTGATACAAATGGCACCAGCCTAGTAAGTATTCATTTGCAAGGTTTTATTTAGTGCTTACGTAATGTTTGGTAGATGACCTACGCCGCTGTTTACTAGTGGCTACGAGTACGCATTTGAGTCAGGATTTTGCATACGAGATCCATACCGCCTATAGAATAATAGTCACGACATCGCTTAATAATGTAAATCAATTCATTAAGAAACGATACCAGAATGTTATTTTTTTATTTTATTGTGTCTTTGGTTCCTTTCTTACGTCAAACAACGCTCGTTATTCGAGATTCTTACAATCAAAACTATCTTAATTTTTTCCAAACGATTCCCACTGATGCAAGCGCATACGTAATAAATGCGAAAGGAAGCAAGCTTGTGAGACTCCTTTACAGTTCGGTACCTATTAACTTTGGTTGAATTGTAGAATAAAGGTTTGCCGACCTGCGCCAGCGTTGCAGAATGCCCGGAATGCTCCTTGCGGTTCTCAGAATAATGTCCGTCCATTCCTGCCCTTAGGAGCCGCATTTTGCACCATTAGCCTGTTCCTGCACGTGATTCGATATTTTAGCTTTCAATACTGAGCTACAATGTTCATTTTAATCTTGAGCTGATCCATTTCCATGGTGAAGTATACCACTGATTACTTATTAATTACTGTTAATTTGTTTGGTTAATGGGATCTCGGAATGACGGCACATTAGCTGTATCAACATTGGAAATGCGATGCGATGACTGCAGCGTCCTCTCTGACGGATCACCTCTGGACTAAGACTGGGCTCACAGTCTGAACTCATGCACTGAATCATATTTGAATCACTCAAGATCAAAAAAAGGTACACCCTCTGGTAGCAATTTAGCACAAAGTGTACCGTTTTATCCGCTCGTGGGGTGTTTTCAGACTATGATTTATTTTACTTATCGTATGGCTGATTATGTTTCTCTACTTCAAAGATTTACAGTTTTCAAGTACGCTACCGCGTCTTCGGTTAAAGTTTTACAATCCTCCACTTGCCCGTGGTATTTGGTTAGAGGGCAGTCAAATACCTACCGTGTGGTGTTACCTACAGTCTGCTCGGGTGCTCCACACCGGCATACCGATTATGATTCAGTGCACGAATTCAGACTGTGTGAGCCCAGCCTAAATGTCCATTTACGTTGTAGATTTCTGAAGAACTGAGCTTATTTTAATAAAATTACCCTTTTTGCCCGACACGGCTGCTTGGCCGCCGCAAATGATGCGAGTTTTTGCAGGGAATCATTTTGCTTCGGCCTGTATCAATAGTTTTTGCCGCTTGGCAACAGCCGATGTACCTAATTGCGCCGATTAATTGTGTCTTGTGATCAACTAAGTACTTCAGGAGGATGACTATGACGTAACGTTGGTATTGCGACCACAATGTCAACTAGTTCAATTAGGTCAATCAATCCTAGCAGACCACAAAAAGAGAATCGAACCAGGTAGTCTATAAGCTCGGCATTCCACGATCATTTTAAAAACCATTCCAAAGTTTCATAATTCATTGAAAGGAAACTAATCTTTCACGAAATTTTACTTAAGATCCTAATTCCTTTTAAGCCAGGATTAGCGGAAAGAGCATTAGAATGGTACAGATCTCGAAGATATGATTGTATAGAATGGCGGTTGGTAAGTGTTCGATATTATCGAGGGAGTTCGACGGACAACAATATTCACAAATGATTTTGTACTCGGTTGTGAGCTTATCCCTAGCATAGTTTGAACATTAGATCGTAGCGATATGCGCCACCGTTAGGTCATACATACATTGGTTTGCTTGGATCGATATGTACGGTCGGTTTTGTGAATAAAAGCCCAGATGTGGATGTCTATAGGGGCACATGGTAAATGAAAACGGGAATGGTTTAGCGGAACGAGCAGCAATAGAATAACCGAGATTAATGCTAGAGCGAGACGGATACATGAATGGAATCAATTCAATAGAGGAACGAATGATTTACGAGTAGTTATTGAGGCTAGGCTAGATTACAGGCGTTTATAAATAGATTTATAAGCAAGTACAGCGGTTTTCAGCAAAGATGCAAGTTTTTGTTGTAGATTCTCACACGTTTTCATTCAATGCGTCTTTGCCTTTGTAAACCTAAGCACCCCATCTCATGAAGAAGATAGGTACGTTAATAATTAATAATGAACTTGAAGTGGAAATAATTTGAAAACAAGAAATTACCATTCCAGGGGCAGCCTGCGCCTTGAGTAAAAGAAACATGAGGACTGTTGAAAATATCGGATCTCCGAACAATAAGGAGTTCTGTTCTGACAAATAATTCTTCGACAAGTTGAGACAGAGGGACATTTACCTTGATTTATGGTCATATTCTAAGCAAGAACAAAGACCAAATTAAAACGAAGATCTGTAAGGAAACTGAGCAACCTAATAGAGCGTTAAACAGTTGGTATGCTGAAGGTACGTGAAATTTGGGTTTTTCTGGACCACATAAATGGAATCCCAAATTCTTTAGACTGACTGATAACGAAATTTAAATGGGATCTTTGGAGGAAGCATCGCTCCATCAATCATCAATTAAGGCTTTGAAAATGGTCAGTGAGGTGTAGAAGGCGGCGGGCCTTGACAACCGACCGTCACAGCGGTGTCCGACAAAAAGCCGCATCTTCTTCACACCCACATACAACTCTACACCTTATGTCGTCAGCACACAATTCTAAATAACGCTTACGCAATTTTAATTTTAAACTTTATTGACTTGACAACAATTTACAGCACTACAGCCACAAAACATTATACTTCGACTGTGAGTTCGTAACAACTTTAACTTGATCCCAAGATTCTTAACTACTTATACGTAATTGGAGTGGAGATATGCACTGGTTAGTCTGTAGCGATGTTTGATAAGCATTGTGTTGTGAATAACATGATATTTGAGAAGCATTTATTGCCGCTTGAATTTCGCTCGGGAACAAATTTTGTAGGCAATTCTTAAGTTACCTGCGGCTATACAAAATGAAATGGAAAATTTACAAATGCGTATATAAATGAAATGTGGTCATGTGAGCGTTTTGAAATGCACACAGATAAGACCGGATGGTACCTGCATTTGTTTACCTAGATATACGTATGTTACGCAATAGCGTATGTAAATTACTTTGTTCAGTCTTTGTCACTTCGAAGCATAGAATTGTACAATGTTGGCTCTACCTAACACAGGTACTATTCCTTACGGCTCTAGGTAGAGCAAGTAACTTATCGTTTATGTATGAGTCACTCTTCGTTATATTATAGGTTTCGCTACAATGTAACGGTGGTTTCTGACCGTCTAATATTTCGTTACGCCCCTTCTACTTTTTGAATTCCTTTTAAATTAGTTCAAAGTATCATGCAAATAAAGTAAAACGTGAGAGGCGCGTCGTATAAAATGTGATTTTTCGTGTATGTAATTAAACGTCGCTAATGATTCCTATATTAATATTGATAGGTTTTTAATGAATGAGTATAGTGGAGGTATGAATAAAGCAAGCATGACAGAAGGATTAGCGTTGCTTTAGGACGTGACCAGCGATCAATGTTACCTAGCTTATATGTTGCAAGATTGACAAATACTTTCAACCGATAAGGTGCTTCGAAGAAACGCCAATCCGAACGGAACAAAAGTTTTTAGAACACAAAGACACTGATCATGAAGCACTGCGACACAAACAAAGAGCACAAAGTCACATTTACACTTCACTAACGCAGACAGTCGTTATTTATCAAAAATGTCACATTCTATATACGTATAATGTGTAAGTTCGTATAGATGCGCAGGCGACGAAGGCAGCGCCGCGTTGCGTCGGCTCCGAGCCTTCGACTTAGGTACCTATATGCACGCACCGCCCTCGGTAAATTCTTTGCATAAATATATGTGAAAGCTTCGCCGCACCACAAAACTAACGCTCCCTTTGACGCACTTTAAAAATCCACCTTTAATTAAAACTATTACCTTACCTTTACACTGCGCAGTGATGTTTTAGCACGATCGATGGCACAACAAGCGAAAAGTAGATACAGTCACGTTTGGATACGTCGAGAGCAATGGCGCCGGTTCGTTCTGACTCGTCGAATGCTACTCACAGACTCGGAAGGCTAAAGCCTTGTTTGCTCGGTGACGCGAGCCCCGACGATTCCGTCCCTTTCTTTACCGCGTCCGACGCGCCCACGCGGACAGAGCCAGCCACATTTCGAACAGCCCCGCGGTTACCTGTGTAGCGCAGCAACCTACATCATCGGTACGGTGTACGGTGCCTCAAACAAAGTCTCGTGTTTGCTGTTCGTCTCTAAAATGCAAAATACTGTCATCTCGCACAAAAAGAAGAAAATGAGTAGTCAAAGGCAAAGATTTAAATTATAAACAAAATGGCTTTTGGCAATGATTGGAAAAAAGACGCTACTAAAAGGAAATTACTAAGGTAATTCCCTGAAATAAAATATAAAGGAAAATACTTTTAAAACTACCTACTCGGGCAATGCAATTGTAAAATGGACTAAATTGACATTGATAACTTGACGGTAGGTATCACGGAATACAAATTGTACCTACTTACATTATGACATAAATAAACATCAAACAATACACCTACGTAAAAGCTTCAGGTAAGGAAGTTCTTCCAATGAAATGACCATTTTAGCTATATTACTGTTAATGACATTCATTAAGTACCTATTATTCATTTATAAAACATATCTTTCCGAGATTAATTTACAATAAGTAATAAAAGTTTAATAACAAGGAAGAATTTCAGCACTCGTAATGTCTATTATTGACGTTAGATGGCACTGAATTAGTGGCGCCACCTACCGTCCAGTGTGAAAGTTACTAGCTCTACCGGTTGCTTTGTCTTGTAGAGTTGAAATCATTCGCGAGGACGGGATTTAGTACGTGATGTGTTTGAGTAATGCTTTGTATCTTCAACGGATGGCGATAGTAGTGATTTTTCAATGTCAACTTATTATATTAAAAAAGGTGAATTCACAAAATATAAAGGCACAAGAGATACAGTATCGATGCAGATAAATATTTCTAGGTTAAATCATAAACGAAAATTAGGTAGGTATTTAGTGTAATCGTTATGTGAATGAATAAAATGATGTATCGATAGATCTATATCACTACATTATGTCATGCATTCTAAATACAACGAAAATATTCACGAATCGAAAATTGCTTCTTCTTACATTATTTACCCATTTTAACTGTGCTAGATATATTAATACCGTATTCTAGCCAATAGTTCATTAACCCTTTAACCGCTTAGAATTTTTCATCGGGCATGCTCGTGTCGCCGCCGACACGAAGTTAACAGCACCCAGAGTAGGGTTTGGATTTTGCATAACTTGGCACTCATTTAGATCTCCATTCTTTTTGCGGCGAAGTCCACAGCCAAGCATAATTTTTGTATTGAACTTGGCTCTCCTTTTTTACATTTATGTTTTTGGTGGGTATTATAAAAAGGCAACAACAATCTAATTTACAAATTCAATGCATTGTTTTACTTTCCTATACTTATATAAACTAGCATGCTGTTTTTTAGGGTTCCGTACCTCAAAAGGAAAAAAAAACGGAACCCTTATAGGATCACTCGTGCGTCTGTCTGTCCGTCTGTCACAGCCGATTTGCTCCGAAATTACTGGACCGATTGATTTGAAATTTAGTAAACATATGTAAATTAATGAATTCTGAACAAGGCCACTTTTGGGGGGTAAACTGGAAAATTAAAAAAAAAAGTTTCGCAAACTGTATTGTGTGACTGTGGGAAGGGGTTGTTGTAAGCATCTCAGATATTTTTTTAAATAATTTTAGTAAAAACAGATTTGTAGTACTTAATTTAGGAAATCAACCATCCCCCCCTCCCTTATTTCCGAAACTACTTAAGGAAAAGGCTTAAAATTCTGAAAAAAATATGGAAAATAGTTCCTTGTCTAAAGATTATAGGAAAACCTATAAGAAGTTGGAGTATTCAAAGTAACGGGAAAATTCTCAACATTTTTGTGTATTGTATACGGAACCCTCACCACGCGAGTTGAACTCGCACTTGTTTTTATCTAATAATCAATAATGTAAGTATGAAAACATATTGTTAAGCTCAACAGTGTCTTTTTTAGGCATTTACAGTCGTATCTTGCAACTTGCTTACTTAATAAACTAGTGTGGCTCTATGAGATTTAAAACTCGAGAACAATGTATTTCTAAAAAAAACATAACTTCTATAAAACTGAATCGACGAAAAGCAGGTTAATGAACCTGCTCACAAAATTTCACGACAATCGGTTGAGAAATACGACCTGTAGAGGAGAACAGACGGACATACGAAATAATTGTTGCCCAAGCTGAAACGGAAAACTTCGTTCGCTTCGCTCGCTCATTCAATTAGTATAGACTAATCTAGCACAGTCTAGAAGTAAAATAACATGTATCTATAATCTGTACGGCCTTAACAGCACTGTATCTGATCTGATAATGTAGCATTTTGCACCAAGTTCAGCATTAAATCCCATAGTGACACAGACATAATTGCCACCTCGGACCCGCTTTCCAATCGCAGCCATTTCTCATTTGCGACAATAAATTGATATAACACTGCCTTCGCACTGACTTTGCCTTGCCAATGTGGGTATGTTTCACTAAACCTATTCAAAGAAAACGGTTTTATATTTATCGCGTGCGCATTTTCGCAAGTTAAAGTTTGGTCAAATTATGATATGTCGTGGATTTGGGACACCGCGAGATTTAACTGAGTTATAAACCGTGTTAAGATGTCTCCGTCATTACGACTTACATACTCCGTAGGCACAGCGACCGAAATTTAACTTGGCCTCCGACGCAGGAGTGCGCCATTTTTACAAGCTTTTATTTAACTTGTTCTCGGTTCTGTGCAACTCTTGCCAATTGCAGATTTGGAGCGCAGTTCCCCCTCGATCATGCCGCCCCAGCGATACCTCGGACGTCCGACGGGTGTCGTACTTCTGGACGGCCACAGTACGCTCTGTTCTCTTAGCAATCCTCCTCCATCCTCTCAAGGTGAGGTGACACTACGACTCGTTAGTTAGTTTTACTGAGCATTTTCCGCAAATCGACATCCAATGTGCCTATTTTGCGTGAAACCGCGGGGTGGCGCTACTCTAACCACCCCAGCTCCTCTATAAAGTTAATAAGTGCCTTGGTATTACTGACTGCGTCCCGCAGTGTGTCTGGAGACCCTAGGTGCTTTATTCTGTATACTTCTACCTCCTACACTACGACTAGTTTGGTCGGCGAAGCCTAGCTCTAGAGGGGTCGGAGCTACAGTACCGGCCAATACTACCGCATTATATTATATTTTAACCCTTTATTTTGCAAAACAAAACAAGCCTCATTTTGGACATGCAGAGCAAAAAAGAAAAGATGCTTATCTTGTGCTTTACATTGCGAAGTAAGGGGAAATGACTTTTCTAATACTTCCTGACAGATATTGACACTATAACAACAGTTGGTCACGACAAATATTGTCAACCACAGACTAGTAAATTAAATGATGTATCAGTCAATGATACCATTAGCAGTATCACAAAATGTCCAAGGTACTTAAGGTATGCGGAAGGGAGCGTGTGGACGAAATACAAAACTGATTCTAATTTAAGACGATTAGTCCAATAGACTCCCAGTAGGTAAGCAGGTTTCCACACACGCAGTAAGATAAAGCGCATTCATTCATTGCATAAGATTTGTAAGACTGGTGAATTGCACATTGAAAAAACCGAGTGCTTTAATGTTTTGATTATATAACATATCGTTTTCAACGAGCACATTTAAACAACGCGGACGCGTTTTTTACTGCCAGGTGAGCGCCAGGGTTTAAATTGAATTTGTATTATTTTTTCACTACAACATAACAAGGTAGACTGATGACCTGGTAAAGGTCGCGGGAGTCCGCTGGATGCGGGTGGCGCAGAACCGGTCAATTTGGCACTCTTTAGGGGAGGCCTATGTCCAGCAGTGGATGTCTTTCGGCTGATATGATGATGATGATGATGATCATACGACTTGAATTTAGGGACCTAATCTAGGTTTTTTCACAAAACCCGACCGAATTCGAATTCTTACTAGCACACCGCGGATTTTTTTTATTGTTTCACAAATAATTACAGGGACAAACCTAATATAATACTACAAAGGCATCATATGAGTATAAATATATGTAATCTTAATATTCCAAGTAGGTAGTACCAAGTAGTACCAATTAATATCTATTGCATGTGTTTTACCCAAGGATCGGATACCGGTATTTTCACCATACAAAAATACCGGTTTTATTTCGTTCAATTTCGTTATTTGGTTTATAATATCATTTTTGATCAGGCTGTCTAATAATACGAAAATGTTACCTAAATACATGATAGAGTCCTACATTAAGAGCCTAAAATAATTCAAAATATTAGACTACTTCGGGGACTTTTGAAAAAACCGGTTCCGATCCGATTTTTAGAATAACAATATTTTAGGATTATGTAAGCAACCAAGTATGCCTGTCACTTCTGACACGTAGTTAAACGATGATTACTGTCTCTCATTAACTTTTCCAACGATTGGGCTGAAATAGTAGCTACTTAATTACTTACCTGAGTTGCGTTCAAAAATACCTCCATTAGTACCATGATAAAGTAATAGTGGTACAGTGAACTTTAATAATCAAACAACTTTTAAACAGTAGCGGATTCCTTGATTGTCCAATGGGGGCAAAAACAAATAATACGTACAACTTGTACAACGCCATTGTAAAGATAAGACTTTAGTAATTATCACACAGCTAGATCACTCAATTCTGAATAGTTTTATTCAATAGTTTTATTTTATTTAATGGTATACTCTTTATGTTAGTTTTTGCTGTCGTGCGACATACCTGTCAGTTAAATGACACTTCGTATTTCTTTTCTTTTCTCTCCGGCGGCCAAACGTTACGACCCGTCTAAGAAGGATATTCATTATAAATTGTATTTATCTATTAAACTCATTGACGTATAATAAAGTATCGAACAAAATTGACAATAAATGACAACTCTATAATAGCTATATTCAGTCTTTGCCAATCGCGTTTGCTTATAACCTGCATTAAGATATATGTTTCAGGTTTTTTTTTTCTTTTAAAAGAGAACTTAGTGTTTCAGGCTTTAAGGGCCATATTAGCAAATTAGAAACAAACAGATTACAAACTTTTTAGTTTATTGAGATTTTATCATAATGTGACTTGATTGCTCACGTCAAAACTAAATAGCGAATGAATGGAGTCGCATTACGAAATTATTTAAATAATATTGTATTTATTTAAACATAAATACCAAAATCACAAATAAATCATGATTTACAAATAGGCACTGCCTAAACACTTTCAAAATTATTTATAAACATACACAAAACATTGTTCGGTGGGCATTGCGTATCAGTGCAGCTGACTGAAAAGTTCTACGTACGACTAGTGAAAAGGGATTAAGAACTAGGTATGTAGATGATTTAAACGAGGTGTATTTGACGTATCTAATAATCTCGTCGTGACACATAATTATGACTTACAATCTGAATATACCGAAACGTATTTTTTGGGTAAACTCGTTCGGCGAAACGGATTATTTAGAAAACGGTAGTGACGGGAACGGTCGTTTTGAGATTATAGGTCTTTCTTATCACACGGCCGTAAGAATAGCAAACTTGTAATTTGCTTCAAATTTACTATTGACCGCTACCGCAGGCCGCGCCAGTGTGTTGCAGGCATTAAGCTTCCCACAGACTGGCGCGGCCTGGCCGCGGCGGTCAATAGTAAACTTGTCATTAGCTGTCAAATTTACTATACTGTTGACCGCCACCGCAGGCCGCGCCAGTGTGATGTTTGATGTAGGCTTAGGTCTACATCACACTGGCACACATCACACGCCTTCGGGCGAACATTTCCGAGCATATTGGAGATTTTGCTGTTAATCCGTACAGTTCTCTGTCCAGCGGGGCTAGCGCAACTGACGCCGCACCGCGACGCGAGTCGAGAAAGCTCAACCCCCCTTCTTCTAATTTGTACGGTGCGAGTGAGATAGGGGACGCTTAGTCGCGCGAGAAGCGACTGAGCAGCAAGTTGTGCTAGACGTGCTGTATCTATTCCTTCACTCCTGTATATAAATGACTCACCCTTGTATAGGAATATCTAAAGCCTTATATAATTTTTAGTCTTTAAATAATATCAAACTTTAAAATATATAATATACTGCTCTTTCGTGGTCTTTCGCTTATCTTCAAAATTTTCGATCTATCCATATTTTTATAGGCCTCTCGCAGAAGGCGTGGCCTGGCCGCGGCGGTCAATAGTAAACTTGTCATTAGCTGTCAAAATTACTATGGACCGCCACCGCTGGCTGCGCCAGTGTGATGCAGGCTTTAATCCCGTTCCTCGTACTTTGGCTGACCGCGCCAAGAGTGCCATGCCATTAAAAAAACAAATTCGTGTTATAGGTAATTTCACGAGAGTTGAGGCCACGCACACAACAACACTGTCATGTAATGACAGCGAAGTTTTGACATTACTGTTCTTTCAACAGTGAATGGCAAGAAAGACCAAAAAGTTCCTATAAACTATTTTGTTAAGTATTAATATATTTCTACCAATTCATCGACTTTAAACAAAACAGAAAGCATTTTAATTAATTTTATTTACACCAATTCAAATAAAGGTCACATATACGTAGGTACATGAATATATATAATATTAATCGTAGAAACGAAAGAGAATAAGTAGGTAACAAATTCATCATCATCATCATCATATCAGCCCAAAGACGTCCACTGCTGAACATAGGCCTCCCCCAAAGAGTGCCACAATGACCGGTCCTGCGCCACCCGCATCCAGCGGACTCCAGCGGCCTTTACCAGGTCATCAGTCCACCTTGTGGGGGGCCTACCCACGCTGCGCCTTCCGGTACGTGGTCGCCACTCAAGAACCTTTCCGCCCCAACGGCTATCGGTTCTACGTGCAATGTGCCCCGCCCACAAATTGCATTGTCTTTATTTATTTAGCTATTAAAATTGTATTCACATATAATATGTTCATTACTTTGTTATCTCGTTATCAAACCTCTTTAAAGATGATTGAAGTAACTGGCACTCGTTACATCATTGTCATACTTATTGACAACCGGATTTTCCAAGAGACAAGAAAACCTACAGGTTTTTATTCTACGGAAACATGGCTGAAACAATAGGTCGTGGGAAAACTTTAAATAGACAAAGTCGGGAAATTATATTTAACGTGTTCTGTCATTTTAGGCAGAACTTAAGAAATGACGGTCAACATTTACCTGCGACAGAAATATACAATGTGACGGCTGAAGTAACCGGTGTATCTAAATCGACAATTCAGCGAATCGTAATGGGACTGCTAAAAGAAGCTGGAGCTAAAAACTGTCCGTCATCAACTGAACCATCCAACTCGGCATTAACTGAACCCACTTTCACGACACCGGAACTGAAGCGACCAAGATTATCACCAAAAAACAATTTTGATAAATTTGATTACGATATCATAAGAAGATGCATATATGACTTGCATTTGGTACACAATTTTTTTTTATTTACATTCACTCACTCATTTCATTCATTCACTTTTTTTGCAATCAGTACTTTATGTAGCTGTGTGTGTAATCATTCACCTCAACTCTCGTGAAATTACCTATACTTATATTGTTCAAATTTGTTGATACATTTATTGAAATTACGCCTGAATACGAAATTTGCGCATATAAGTTCTCATATCAGAATGGTTTTTTTTTTTATGCTTTATCTTTTGGTGTGCGTTTCGTGAAAGTCTATTGTAGACCGGATCTAAATTATATTAATAGGTAAAAGACAAAGCAATTCCGACATTTTGACGTTCTGACAGCTTACAGATGTGACGTCGATATATATTAGAAAATGAAATGAAAAATTAAAAGTGGTCAAATATTTCAGAAAATTAATTAACTGTCACAGTCGGATAAAAACTATCCTAAGCGGAAGCCAGAATAATAATATACCTATAAAAAATGTTTTATGTTTTTCCGTTCATGCAGAGATTATTGAGAAACAATAATCTCTGGTTCATGGGAAGCTGAGATCATTCGTGACAAAGTAACGTCGTGGTCTGGAATGATACTGGCTGATTCTTTTTTTAATTCAGAGATTTATTATAAGTGCTTACTTAGAGATAGATCGAGCTTTGTTGGGCGTCTTTAGTGTTTTACTGAAAGAAAAACATTTTTCCTGGAAATTTGACCTAGCCAGATCGAGAACCTATTTAATAACAAATAAAGATAAAATGCATTTACATATTTCGGAAACCTTTAGATTAAAATAACTCTATTCATTTACAAATATTACTCCTTTATAAATAATACTTGGACACCATTTTGTTTAAGCTTGTTGTTAATTTAAAATATTAATGTTGGCGTAATCATAGTTTGTAATTATAATAATTGCGGCATAATTTGGTGTTTGGTGTCAATATTTTGCATTAATTATTTATTAGGGTTCCGTTCCTCAAAAGGAAAAAAAAGGAACCCTTATAAGATCACTCGTGCGTCTGTCTGTCCGTCTGTCACAGCCGATTTGCTCCGAAACTACTGGACCGATTGAGTTGAAATTTGGTACACATATGTAAATTGTTGACCCAAAGATGGACACGTAAAGTAAATTAATGAATTCTGAACAAGGGGGCCACTTTTGGGCAGTAAACTGGAAAATTAAAAAACAAGTTTCGCAAACTGTATTGTGTGACATATCAAATGAAAGGGGTGTAAGCATCTCAGATATTTTTTTTTATAATTTTAGCAAAAACAGTTTTGAAGTAATTTAGGAAAAAAGCCGAAAATTGACCACCCCCCCTTATCTCCGAAACTACTAAGCTTAAAATTCTGAAAAAAATATGGAAAATAGTTCCTTGCCTAAAGATTACAGGAAAACCTATAAGAAGTTTGAGTATTCAAAGTAACGGGAAAATTCTCAATATATTACGGAATCCTCACCACGCGAGTTGAATTCGCACTTGTCCGGTTTTGTTATTATGTGTCTATTTACTTTTTATCTAATGCTGTGTTGCGTTGCGTTCCGTGGGCCACTTGCGGTGCAGGTGTCTGTCTGACACCTCGGCACAATGCTGAGACAGCGACCGTTTCACTGCCGCGAAGACACACAATATGTGTGTATTGTATGTCTACTCCTTTGTCTCTGTGTGTCTTTTGTGTAGTGAATAAATGTCTTCTTTTCTTTTTTTTCTTTTGAATATAACGAAAACCATATTTATGTACATATGGTAAAGTTAAACCTATAAAATCGCAGTTTTTAAAAACTGTCCCATGCGACGTAGTCATTACTTCTTTAGTCATGCTGGCAAATAAGTAGTGAGAGAAAATATGTAGTTCTTTCGCCCAATTATATATCAAATTATATTCTGTACCATATAAAATAAAAACCGGCCAAGTGCGTGTCGGACCACGCAAAACGAAGGGTTCCGTGCCTATTAAAAAGGTCGTACGTCGCAGAAATCTTCCGGCACCCTTAAGGAAGGCAGTTTTTCAGCAATATCTCGAAAACCTTTGAACCGATCTTGTTCAAAATAATTTTCGGTGAAAGAATTTAAGAAGCCCTATGTCCATGATATTTATTATATTTTTAAAATACACCGTTGAAAAATTTGAGGGGGGGACAGAATTTTAGTGATTTTCGGGGCGATTATCTCCGACCCTATTCACTTAATCAAAAAAATTGCTGAGAAACCTATATTTCTTTTGAAAGGCCTATCGATTGCACACAGGGGCTTTCAATTAAAAAAAATTGACTTTCAGTTTTATGTATGGAGTGTACCCCTAAAACAATTTTTTTAGTTATTTTAATTACAATACTATGTAGCGGCAGCGGCTAACAAAATACACCTATACTCAAAATTTTATTCAAATACACCTTATAGTTTTCGAGTAAAATGCCCGAGACGTTCGGGTTCCGTTTTTGCCATTTTAGCTACGGAACCCTAAAAAAGTAGGTATGCAATACTGATTTGAACACCAATTAATGATGATTTCACCAAAACTTTCGCCTCCTAAATGAGCTTGAAGCTGATTAATGTCTAAAACTGCATACTAAATGTCCCCAAGCTATGAATTCTCTACGTCAAATTGCAGTTCGAAGTCACAAAGCAGGAGCTTTCTCCGCGGGAGCTTATTCATGCTTGTTCATGGCTGCCTACGAGCTTCATTGTCCCAGCTCGCAGTTTCACTCAATGTGTACGGAAATAGACTTTCATTCTGTTTAGTAATTTACACCACCTTGACAAATATTGTACCTTTAAGTTATGAGAATACCATCTGTACGTAGTGGCCAGGCTTTACTGTGGTCACATTAGAACCCAACCTAGCATTTTCCTTTGACTCCTTACGCGTCGGCCTACTTAACATCACGACAAAACATCAAACTACTTTACTGACTCGATCATGCGTCAGTCTAATGCCAAATTTAAATGGATTACCATTTAAACGATATATTAATCACCCCAGGGCCATGATAGTCCTGTCAATAACAGGTTGTCGAAGAAAGCTAATCATAATCACGCACTAGACATTCTATACAATATTCTTGTGTTCTAGCGAAATAATGTCAAAACTTCTTTGTATTACCATGGTTCTTAAGCTCGTGTTCGATAGCCGTATGTATATTCGGGGCTCAATTTTAGAATTACCAGTCGTTATTAGTCGTGGGCAATTAGCCTCGTTGTTACTGTGTGTTTACCAATCATACACAGGATCCGATAGAACCGAGCCTTCAATTTACCTATATTTACATACAAGAGTGCTTAATTGTGTACCGTTATGTATGTGCGAAAGTTTTCGATCATTTGACCCATGTCTACGGCATAGATTTTAGAGAGCTTTTAGTTTTAGAGTTCCGTATCTCAAAAATAAAAAATAACTTCATTCACTTAGTTTTCCATCTGCTTGATTCTTTTCTTGAGGAATATGTGGAGTATTTAGTTGAAATTAATATCAATTCTACTCCCTTGAAACTCAATAACTTCCAAGTCAACGCAATTAAAAGAGACGGCCGTTAATGCCATATATTTTGATAGGAAAGCAAATTACAACACAGCATTAGGTAGGTTGTTTATTTCCGACTAGAATCCAGAAATTTGGCAAGAAGCCGAAATACAGAAATACATCCGGAAACTTTTTTTTGCGATTATAAACTTGTTTGTAGTATGTATGTAAACTGACCGCACGTCGATGTATGGGGATAAGAGTTTTCCAACGGCTAAGTTTAGTTTGTGCTCAACCACGACAGTTTTTTTTCATTTATTGATAACTTAATATCAATACGTCTGCTTAATGTAATGCGATAGCATGGAAATTGCCCACTACGCCGGATCATACAATAGGCATGATGACTAAAATTTTTTGACGATGCCATTCGAACCAGTTTTTGGATAGGAACAAATGTTTGTATGGGAGCAACTACAATTAAAGAACATAAATACCCAAAAAAATTGTGACAAAGATTGACGTCGCTGGCGGCATCCCAAACGCTTCATACTGATTGACTTGTAATAACTTGCATTGAAAGTATGACGTCACAATTTGCGATTTGAACTAACCGTTGTACGGAAAATCAAGTCAATTGAGCGTATTTCAAAAAAAAGTGTAAATAAACTTTTTTCCTGTATGAGGATCGATAGTATCAACGATTCTGAGTAAGAAAAACCAAAAAAAAAAACGAAATCTGAAAAAAAAAGTTCATGTACAGTTTCTTTTAAAAACGCTCAATTGCTGTTTCGGTCGCGAAATACTGCGTTTAAGTCCATAGTTTGTTTCTATAAAAGCGTAAGGATTCTATTGGTAGTTTTAAATTTACACTTTGACTACTTATAAAAAAAATGCAAGTTTTTTCTAAACCTTCAAGGTTTATATCTTTTTATGATATTAATTATATTTTTTAATCACTACTTTATTACAATAATTTGATGGTTTACTATCTATTTAGCAACACTATGTTATCAATTTTAACATGAGTCATCATACATTATTCGGGAACAACATAACACATTAGACTGTGTATGTTATCCGAAAAGTAAATATTATTCAAAAAGACGTACGTCATCTTCATGATATTCGCTATAAACGACCCATTAAACCAAAGCCACTTAAAAATACTGCTAAATTGGCAACAGTTGCGTCAAACGTTGCGTAAAGTAAACAGTGGTGTGGCGATCCTTACAAAAAACCCATACGTCAACGTAGGTCTGAGAAGCGATGTGCAAATTCGTCCGCGACCTGAGTGTCACATCACAGCCTGTCTCGTCTGGTCATTAGTACAACTTGATCTCGAGATTCATCGACACTACTTGGTCTGTAGGTATGTGGTGCTGCTCCGGTACGTTCAGGATGAGATCTTTGTGGTCGATTACGTAACGCTTTGTACGTACGCAGGCCTGATACTAAAAAAATTGCGCTTGCACCTGCCTTACTTTAGGGCTACTACGAGTATACATACTTAAAAGTTCGAAATTGTTATGTTGTGATATTTTTTCTAATATAAATAGATCGGACGTTGGGGCGGAAAGGTTCTTGAGTGGCGACCACGTACCGGAAGGCGCAGCGTGGGTAGACCCCCCACAAGGTGGACTGATGACCTGGTAAAGGTCGCTGGAGTCCGCTGGATGCGGGTGGCGCAAGACCGGTCATTGTGGCACTCTCTGGGGGAGGCCTATGTCCAGCAGTGGACGTCTTTGTCTCCAATAAGCACCTCTTTCCTTTAACCATGTTAAGCAATTCTTCGCTGGTAATTTTCTGGGTCCAGCTAATCCTCTCCATCCGCCGCCAGCACCACATTTCAAATGCTTCTAGTCGTTGTCTGTCCCGTTGTGTCATTGTCCACGGTTTTGCACTGGATAATTAATTTAGTTTTTTTTGCTGAATTGGTACAAAATTCAGGCATACATTTGTTCCTCTCCAATACATAATCTATGATCGCTCGTAAACCCTTGGCTCTCTCATTCGGGGCCTTCTAATGTCGGGCGAGTCACTGATTCAGGTACTACTTAGTGCATGGCGTGCTTTGTTAACGAAATATTATTTTTCGAAGCTGGATTTTGTAACGGGTAAGGAAATGCTGGGGTAACTTTGACAATGTCCACAGGAAATACATGAACCTAAATCTGTGTATGATCCATAATGGTTTGCTTGGGCCGAGTTTTCGGTAAGCATTGCGAATAACAACCTAGACGCGCACGCGCATCCTGTACAAATATTGAGATTATCGATATCGATTCCGTCTACTAATATCACGGTCCTTTTCTAACATATGATAAAGGCTGTGAGTAGAAAAGGAACGAATGTAGTCGTCTTGGTTACAAAGTAACAGAACCTACACAAGTTGTTTATTGAACTGTAAACAAGAGATCCCTGAACCCTAGGAGAGCGTGCATATGACGCACAAGACATCTAAGCGCAAATTTTGTTTTACATAGGATGTACGTAGATGGTAGATAGATATTTGTAGGTTTATTACACACACACACGTTTACATTAACCATTTATTTAGAGCAGTGTTACAGTTACTGGTGAATCGCTCGTGCACTTATTTACAGTGAAATACTAGTCTAAAACATAAACACGCAAAACAGACAAGTTTTAAATCAAAACGGACTCATGGACCGTTCTCATTAACACTCCGTAAAAAATATCATGAGCTCAGTTCGAAACGTTTTAAAGACAGCTCGTGACATGGCGACCGTAATTCAATTTTTAGGGTTCCGTAGCCACAGAACCCTTATAGTTTCGTCAAGCCCGTCTTTCCGTCTGTCCGTATATCACAGGCATTCTACTCGAAAACTATAAGGTGTATTTGGATAAAATTTTGAGGATAGGTGTATTTTGTTAGCCGCTACATAGTTCTGTAATGAAATGATTCAAAAAAAATTTTTAGGGGTGCACTTCATACATGTAAGTTACATGATGAAACTGCAAGTAAAAAAAACGTCGGCCTTCAAACCAAATATAAGATTTCTCAGTATTTTTTTTGATTAAGTGAATAGAGTCGGAGATAATTGCCACGAAAGTCACAAAAATTGTGTCCCCCCTCTAATTTTTGAACAGTGTATTTAGAAAATATGAAAAAAAATATAAAAATAAATAAATAAATCAATATTAGGGGACATTCTTACACAAATCAAATAATATATTTAATTACTCGCGCAACGCATCAGCATTGCAATTCAGCGAGGAAATGCCGCCAGCATCCTCGGTACAATGCCTCGAGGGCCTTTTTTAGATTAAACTTAGTTTTAATTTATCTTTGTTAATGTTAATTGTAATCTTGTATTCACTTTTAATAAATTAGATTACTTAAATACATAGAAAACAATCAAGACTCAGAAACAAATATTCATGTTCATCACACAAATATTTGCCCTTACCGGGATTCGAACCCAGGACCTTCAGCTCGGGGTCGATAATCAATTTTCGACTTTTTTCCTAAATTACTTCAAATATGTTTTTGCTAATATTATAAAAAAAAACTGAGATGTTTACAACAACCCCTTTCATTTGATATGTCACACAATACAGTTTACGAAACTTTTTTTTTAAATTTTCCAGTTTACCTCCCAAAAGTGGCCCCATTGTTCAGAATTCATTAATTTACTTTACGCGTCCATCTTCGGGTCACCAATTTACATATGTTTACCAACTCAATCGGTCCAGTAGTTTCGGAGCAAATCGGCTGTGACAGACGGACAGACAGACGCACGAGTGATCCTATAAGGGTTCCGTTTTTTTTCCTTTTGAGGTACAGAAGCCTAAAAATGACGAAATGGATTTTTGAATGGCGCCGCTGGTCTAGTGAGCCTCATCACAGCGGGGCTCGATCACATCACGGGTATGGTATCGAAATAGCTTTTTGCTGATTTCACAGTCATGAAAACTTATACGACCGCTGTCAACACAGTTCCAAACTTGAAATAACACTCGGCTTTTTCTTCTATCAATAAAGCAACGTTTGCGTGTCGTAAAAACTTAATTTGTTGTTCTCAATATGTCTAGACAGACCATGTGTCCAAACAAATAGCGAAAATTTATTGATGCTTACACTTGTACGTATATCTGAAAGACCAAGGCGCGCAAAAAAGTCTGACAACCCTACTTATTTTTTTAAACTCGTACTTATTGCGGAAGGGCTGAAGGTAATAAGCCTTTCAAAAGTAAAGACCGATAGGTACACAATACGCACAAGGATAATTCGACAACATAGTTAGTACAGCGGTGGCGGAGAAATATACGCAGTGGACCGGTAATTCAAAGACACCCTGATATCACCCTGAGACACCCCAGTCTGTTAACGCAAGTATGCGCGTTGCATTGCAAATCTTTGTGCTTTGATCTACATATAGTAAATACATCAATGCTGCGAACCTATTTGTTGATGTGCGTTTTTTGTGTCATATTGCAATGCAATCTGCCATTTTAAATTCAATAAAATAATAATGTTATCACTTTCGGTGCCAGGTAGTTAGGGTGGGCGATCGGCCCGTAGGTGTTTCCTCTACTTAAGGTTTTTTGCATGTATGTTATCGACGATGTGCGTAGGTAGCGGTACGAAATCATTGGCTTCGACGTAGCGGTTTGGTCGATAGCGGTAAGCGCAGCGGGGCGACTAGCAGCAGTGTTTACATTTGATCGAGTTGAATCTATGAACGCCCGCTCGTCGCCCTGTTGTCGCCTCGTGGCCCTGGAGACCAGACCGCGGCCTCATGTATTAACATGACTGTATTACGTAAAGCCTGAGTACCAACATTATCATTAGATGGATCTCATCAGGAAATTTTATTTTGTTGGAGGAGAAGTACCGTAAGGATCAGTTGTAACAATAGAAATAAAGTTATCGTAACATGACATTTTTAATTGCAGCAAAATTTCATTAAACCAATGATACTTATGTTCCAAGAGTCAAAACTAGAGCTGGTGAGGTCCTCGTTGGATGGACTAAGGAGAACGTGGGAGAAAATATAACGACGGAGATGCGATTTATCATCATTCACACAACCTATTAGTCATTATTAGTGCCCGGAACACGTTTGCGGGCGCGAAATACTGCCGCGTACAGTTACTAAAAGGCGCAAGCATGTGTCAAATTCTAATACACTTAGTATCTTTTGAACAGTAGTGTTTCTTAACTCACTTTCTTCAGCATATTTGCCAATTTCTTGCGACAAGATCGTAACTCACTACCTATAGGTTACCTGCAATGAGCCGGAGTGAGAGTAGAGTGAGAGAATAAAGTCTTCTTCATCTACGTTTTTCAACCTGATTTATTAAATTCTTTATTCGCGATTGCAGCGAATGTATGAACTCGCACTAAGTAATCAATAATTAAGGAGTACAAGGTTGAATTAAGGTGAAGGTGATAGTAACAGGTGAAAATGCAGGAAATTAATAGCAATTTACCTACCCAAAGGCACAATATATTTTAAGAATTAGGTTGCAGGCTCTTCTAGAACCTGAAAATGTTCACCCGCTTGATAATGATGAGAGCTTCCAACTTAATGCGTTTACGGTTTTCACCCTGCACTTTTACTTTTTACGTGACATGTTTAATAGTCTTTATAGATACTAATTGTTCAGTATTTCAACATTCCTAGCACAAAACACAACGTGTAATTCATTTGTTTTCGAAATCGATTGATATTAACTCATATAGCTAGTTTGACGGAGACGAAACCAAACGCTTTTCCGAAAGCTAGCAACACTGAACGTGATATGGCAATCTCCGCTTTACCGCGCATCGTTAAAGCTCGCAATAAGTTAGCTGGAGTTTAAAAAACCCTATAAACGTCCAAAAAGTTCTCAAATCCAGACTTTAGCGGCCTGTGAGGAAATACAACATCAGGGGGGCCCCCAGAACATCACACTGAGCGACGGATATGTTCGAGGTGAGTATGGGCTGTTATTTGCTGCGTGCTCATGCGCCTCACCCCATGCGTTACCTAACGAAACTAGACCTCTACCTACGCTTAGCTACTACGCACCGCAGTGTCAAGATATTTTTGTGGGTGAGCGTTGAGGTGAACTTAAAACAAGTTATAGAATAGGGGGGCTGGACACTAGCTATTTGTTGAAGGAACTACTTAAGTAATTCCTTCGACAAAAACATGCTACACTAATATTACAAATGCCAAAGTAACTCTGTCTGCCTTTCCGTCTGTGTGTTACCTTTTCACGCTTAAACCACTGAACTGATTGAGATGAAATTTGGTATAAGTAGAGATGGTTTTAATCCCGGGGAAAGACATAGGATGCTTTTATCCCGGAAGTCATCCCGTAAGGGGGTTCAAGTTTTTATGGAGGTACGATATATAAGAGTTGAACATAAAGTCGCGGGCAAAAGATAGTGTCATATTAACGGGCACACCTTTTTGTCTGGAAAGACATATAAGTGTAAATTAGAAAAAAGAAAAACCGACTTCAAACATAAAATGCACTAAAAAGCAAATAATAATTGGGTATGTTTGTGTCTACAACTTACTTACAATCAACCAATTTTTTCTACTCATTGTATTATCTTTGCATTTACCACACAAGAAGGTAAGTATCCACTATAATGTACAATTAAATAATGTTATTTTTGGAGTCGGTGTCGGAGTACCACGATTAAGTATACCATATTTACAACGACACCTTACCTTGGCTGACACCGACTCCAAGAACTGGTTGGCAAAAACTCGAGCTACGCGTAAGCCTTGAGTCGTCGAAGGTAGGTGCGAGAATCCCTTAGGTATATATTTGAGGAGTTCCCTCAATTCCTCATGCTTCCAATCATACAACTGAAGTTTTGATAACAATGGGACCAACCTGGAAGAATATACTTTCAAACAAAAAAATATTACTAATCGGCTCATGAATGACGGAGTTCTGAGGTAAACTCTGAGATTTTGACAATAAATGTATCTTATCTTATCTTAAAAAAATACAACCGTATTGAGAACCTCCTCCTTTTTAGGGTTCCGTACCCAACGGGTAAAAGCGGGACCCTATTACTAAGACTTCGCTGTCCGTCCGTCCGTCCGTCTGTCTGTCTGTCACCAGACTGTATCTCAAGAACCGTGATAGCTAGAGTTAAAATTTTCACAGATTATGTATTTCTGTTGCCGCTATAACAACAAATACTAAAAAACCGGCCAAGTGCGAGTCGGACTGGGGCTCCCATACAACAGACATGATTTTTTTGCCGTTTTTATAGATAATGGTACGGAACCCTTCGTGCGCGAGTCCGACTCGCACTTGGCGGGTTTTTTCAAGTCGGTTAGAACCGCTCGTCCATTCCAGCCGCCGATATGGCGCCTAATCATTATAGGAGCATGATTTATGTAGCAGATGCTGTTTTTTTAATTCACTAAGCAATTACAGTTTATTAAGTTTTTTACACTATGTTTATGTAATAAGTTTTTGATAACCGACTCAGTTACGTTGTCGTTGTGGGTATATTGTTTAAGGAAATACATACCACGAATCTCTATGATCTATCATTGAGTCTAAATACTGATACATGTATAAGTATAAGTACAATACAATACAATACAAATACTCTTTATTGCACACCTCACACAAACAAAGCAGTTACATAGAGAAACAATACAATAACATGTAGGTAGAGGTAGACAACAGGCGGTCTTATCGCTGAAGAGCGATCTCTTCCAGACAACCTTTGGGTATCGGAGAAAGAGATAAAACTAGATTATGCAGTAGGTGGTGCAGAGATTATTATCAATCAAAAATCAAGAAATTATAAAAATAAACGTACATAAATACCTCTATATATAAACATACACACACAATCATACATATATACAAATAACACAAACACAAATATAATGATACATAAACAGTCAGCCAAAAATACAATCAGGGTTAGGGGAGAGACAAATAATGTTCTTTAAGAAGGGATTTGAGGTTGCCGATAGATTTTGCTTGTCTGATGTCAAGAGGGAGAGAGTTCCACAGTCGGATAGAATTAATAGTGAACGAACTATTGTAAAATTTGGTAGATGATGAAGGCACAGTTAATAGCAAATTGTTAGAACATCTAACAGAATTTAAAAAACTAAAACGTTCTTTGAGATAGCGGGGAGTTGCAGGGTTAAAAAGGATATTATACAGAAGCGAAATAATGTGAGAGTTACGGCGATAACGGATAGGGAGCCACTTGAGTTTAGAACGGAAACTAGAAACATGGTCATATTTGCGTAACCCAAATATGAACCGAATGCAGACATTTTGGAGACGCTCTAGCTTATTAAGTTGTTCCTCAGAAAGGTCGAGATAGGATACATCAGCATAATCAAGAATAGGAAGAAGTAACGTTTGAGCGAGCGCAATTTTAGTTGCAGTAGGTAGAAAATTACGAAGCCGCCTGAGAGACCCCACTGCAGCAAATACCTTCCTGCTCACTTCACTCACTTGAGGCACCCAGGACAAGGATCGATCCATAATGATCCCGAGATTTTTCACTTGCATCGAGTAAGCAATCTGAATCCCATCAAAAAGTATTGGAGGGAGATTTGCAAAATCAACTCTGGAAATCAGATTATTGCTACCAATAACAATGACTTGGGTCTTCGCTGGGTTCACAATCAGACCATATCGTTGACTCCATTTGAGAATGCGTACCAAGTCATCATTAGTTTTCACTATGGCACAAGGGAGATCACCGAGCACGGACTGTGTATAAATCTGAAGATCATCGGCATAAAGGTGATAATAAGAGGAAATATTGTGGGTGATGGAATTTATGAAAATAGAAAATAAGAGAGGAGATAGCACACCGCCCTGCGGAACGCCCGCCTGTGTACTACACCAAGAAGTACAAAAGGAATCCACCTTTATTCTTTGCCGACGACCATTTAAATAGTTATGAAACCAGTCGATTACTGCAGGAGATATGTTAAGAGAGCGTAAAATAGCGAGCATAATGTCAAAATCGACAGTGTTGAAAGCATTGCTGAAATCCAACAGAGTTAAAATTGTAAGCTTTCTGTCATTCATCCCCAATCGAATGTCATCGGTGATCTTAACAAGGGCTGTGCTAGTACTATGTCCTGAACGGAAACCAGATTGAAACTGGTTTAAAAGATCATTTCTGTTCAAGAAGGAAGTTAATTGCTGATGCACTAGTCGTTCCAACACTTTGGATAGAAAAGGAAGAATGGAAATGGGACGATAATCGGAAAAGGAACTGGGACTTGACTTTTTAGGTAAGGGAATTATATCAGCATCCTTCCATTGAGAAGGAAACATGCCAGATGAAATTGAAAAATTTAGGATGCTGGTAATAATAGGAAGTAGTAGGTCAAGGAGAGGAATTATCATCTTACGACTAATGCAATCGACACCAACAGCATTTGAAGTGATGCATATATTTTAGTACATATATTTTCTTTCAGTATTACATCAAATTCAGATTCAGATTTAGAAAAGACCTAAAGTATTCAGTTCATGAACTGCTGCTCTTTTTATAAACCAATAAATATCACCAGAATAGCTATAAGGAAACCTAATCTCATGAAGAAATTGAATAGACCCATTTTGTCAAATCTGACAATGCGGGATTATAAAAAGTTATGCTGTCATATGTACATAATAACGAGGACCACCCGTGTGTTGCGTTGGGTATGCATCAGGTTAAATACTGTACGCGATAAAATCGGGCATACCTGATCTAGTATATTTTTCCCCCAACTACTTATTAAGAAACAGGACTTTTTTTAAATAATCCATAGATATAATACTATAAAATAAAAAACCGGCCAAGTGCGTGTCGGACCACGCAAAACGAAGGGTTCCGTGCCTATTAAAAAGGTCGTATCGTCATAGAAATCTCACGGCACTTACGTCCTTTTCTTTGAGGAAGGCAGTTTTTCAGCAATATCTCGGAAACCTTTCATCCGATCTTGTTCAAAATAATTTTCGGTGAATGAACTTAATAAGCGCTGTATCCATGAATTTTTTCATATTTTTAAAATACACCGTTCAAAAATTAGAGGGGGGGGGACAGAATTTTAGTGACTTTCGGGGCGATTATCTCTGACTGTATTCACTTAATCAAAAAAATTCCCGAGAAACCTTATATTTATTTTGAAAGGCCTATCGATTCATGTGCCACACGTGGGCTCACGATGAAAATTTTTTTTTTGACTTTTAGTTTTATGTATGGAGTACACCCCTAAAAAAATTTTTTTTAGGAATTTTAATTACAAAACTTTGTAGCGGCTAACAAAATACACCTATTCTCAAAATTTTATTCAAATACACCTTATAGTTTTCGAGTAAAATGCCTGTGACATACGGACAGACGGACAGACGGACAGACGGACAGACGGACAGACGGACATGACGAAACTATAAGGGTTCCGTTTTTGCCATTTTGGCTACGGAACCCTAAAAAGGCAAAGTTTTGATCAGTTTCTTTAATTGTTTATTTCTAATTTTAATTTCAGTAGTTTTATTTCCAAGTGTATAAGTTTTTAATTTTTGATTACCTATTAAATGATTTAATTATTAAAACAAAAACAATCATATCAAAATGTATGAGCATGTATAAAAAATAATAAGTATGTTGGAATGTATAACGCAAAAACTCATACATGCACAACATACATTTTGATATGATTGTATTTTTATTTTATAATATTTTATCTATGGACTGTTTAAAAAAAGTGCTTTTTCTTAATAAGCAGTTGGTAGAAAAATATACTAGATCAGGTATGCCCAGATTTTATCCATCCGGCTGTTCGGCAGTTCTCCTCTAAGGGTCGCATTTTTCAACTGATTCGCGTGAGCAGGACCGTTAGTTATATAGTTTTTTTGTCGATTAAATTTTTGGAACTCTTAACACAAAAAAAAAAAAAATCGAATAAACACTCGCGATGTCTACTGCTCTCAAAGCCACTAGTATTTATCTTTAGCTGTCAACACAACGAATTCTCAAATCAATAAAGGGTCGTAAACGCGCTGCAGCAGAAGCAGCTTTAGACGGCGGTGTTCCTTAGTAGACTCTTATACATCCGGCAGGCTGTTTAAAAAAATGCAGTCAGTAGGTACCTACGTAAAAAATGTAAAGACACGCTTATTATCAATACCCTAATGTGCTTTACCAATTCACTGAATAATTAGCGGATCGGTGGACGAGGTTCGTATTCAAGTCGATTCCGCGATTTTTCGTATCAATGTGCCATCGAATCGAATTGGTTTTCAGAACGTGTTACGTCTGTGCGTACAGAGTGTAGTGTTCAAATAAATATTCGAAAACTACACCCTGAATACAGGTTAAGAAACAGAAAAGATTAATAAATGTTTATAAATAACTATTGTAATTCGTTCGAAATATGAGTAAGTATAAAAATTATTCTGAATTCACAAAAATTAAAAATAACTTAGGATATTCACAACAGAAAAATAGGATATTTTACATTAATCAAAATATTATATAGCGAAATAAAAAGTTATACTTACTGCGTTGGTTCAGCGACCAAAATAAATATTGGAAAAAAAGTTATACGGTTAGTTTTAAATGTAATTATTTTGACTTTACGTTTTGCAGCGTTGATATTATGAAATTGCTTTGTTCTCTATTATTAATTTATGTTGCATAACAAGCAAGTATTAGTCGGTTAATACAGGTATACAGTTTTTTTCAGTTTACTCTGTTACAGTTGATGCATTTCACTAAAGCGTGTGGGCGTTCCTATTATTATGGCAAAGTCTTATTTCGTCAAATTCACTACGTGAATTCTATATCATACAGGTTTACCGTTTTTTAGGGTTCCGTAGCCAAAATGGCAAAAACGGAACCCTTATAGTTTCGTCATGTCCGTCTGTCCGTCTGTCCGTCTGTCCGTATGTCACAGGCATTTTACTCGAAAACTATAAGGTGTATTTGAATAAAATTTTGAGAATAGGTGTATTTTGTTAGCCGCTACATAGTTTTGTAATTAAAATGGCAAACGAAATTTTTTTTAGGGGTGCACTCCATACATAAAACTAAAAGTCAAATTTTTTTTTTTCATTGTGACCCCCCGTGTGGCACATCAATCGATAGGCCTTTCAAAATAAATATAAGGTTTCTTAGCATTTTTTTTGATTAAGTGAATAGGGTCGGAGATAATCACCCCGAAAGTCACTAAAATTCTGTCCCCCCCCCTCTAATTTTTGAACGGTGTATTTTAAAAATATGGAAAAATTCATGGACATAGGGCTTATTAATTTCATTCACCGAAAATTGTTTTGAACAAGATCGGTTCAGAGGTTTTCGAGATATTGCTGAAAAACTGCCTTCCTCAAAGAAAAGGACGTAAGTGCCGTAAAATTTCTGTGACGATACGACCTTTTTAATAGGCACGGAACCCTTCGTTTTGCGTGGTCCGACACGCACTTGGCCGGTTTTTTAGTTTATTCTGTTACAGTTATATTTATTATTTTAAAGGTCTCCCGACATGTCGGATGAGTCGCAGCATGCAAGCCCCGCCCTGTGACTATGGATGCTGCTACACATCCGAAATGTCGGGAGACCTCAGAGAGGTAAATAAATAAGTTAGTTATACGCGATTAAGTCCCGTTTAGTAGAATTAATGTGTGAGAATCGTGAAAGTTTAAATCAACATAATAAATCTATTAATCTGTAAAAATCAGTTCACCCTGTATCACACCACACGGGCGGGAATGCACCGGTCTCGATTCTCGTTCGCAGGAAACTCTCCGCTCGGGTTACTTGCCAACAACACCATTATGTGTGAAATGTACGTTTTAATCACTTTATTCAACATTTTTTTTACACAACAGAATTCATCTTTTACAGTTTCTTAAAATGAGCAAAATAAGTTAGTAGGTCTAGAGTTACATTGAGTAGGTAGGTACTATCTTTTGCCTGTGACTTCGTCCGCGTTTTACTTGTTTATTGTTTATGTCGTACCTCCATACAAAATTCTTAGAGACGAGTACTAGGTAACGGTTTTTTGGAGTATACGTATATGTTGAATAATTTATTGATTTGTTAGATTTGCAGGAGTCAACAGGGGGTACATTTTAGTAGCCAATCAGTTTTTTCGACGTTGTAGTATTTATTTGTGTTATTTTTGTAACATACATATTAATACAGACAATTTTATGGCTCTACCCAAAACTCATTCGTCAAGTGTTCATTCATATAAGTTTTTTTTTAATTTTTCTACCCACGGCGGAACGAGATGGGATTAGTGGAAATCCAGGGTGACACCAACAAGCTAGTAAAAAACAACTCGATATTTCTATGGAATTTTTGAATAAACAGAAAGTAAAGGCTACTTTAATAATAATTAACAAAGAAAAAACAGTTCTCAGAAAGAAGCCGCTCCGATGAGTAGGTATTATAAATATAAAACCCCTTGTTACTTTGACGGTAGCAAATAGCATGCGGGGCCTTTATCAATCGTTATCAGCAACCTTTTTACGACTAAAATACGCGATTCGGGAAAGTCATTGGAGATAAGTCTATCTATTTTATTATGTGACTAATTTCCGCTCCGTGGCGTGGCGCGATGTATAAAAGTCCGCTGTTCACTTGAACTTAATAATGACTAAATGGGTCATGAAATAAATAATGGAGTAACGCGGTCACAGTTCAGTAGACCCTGGAGGAGACAAGGGGACGACTGAACCCTGTCACAAACTGGCGCGGCCTGCGGTGGCGGCCAGTTGTATACTAAGATAATCCTATCAATGATTCAGACACACGCGGTCTAGATTATCAATTTATCATAGTACCTATACAACTGGCCGCCACCACGAACGCCACTGCAGCCCGCGCCAGTTTGTGACAGGCTTCAGTCGTCAGAATCACACTGGTGCGGCCTACGGTGGCGGTCCATAGTAAATTTGACAGCTAATGACAACTTTACTATTGTCCGCCGCGTCGAGGCCGCGCCAGTCTGTGAGAGGCTTAAGATCGTATTTACCGACAAGCAGTGGGACATGTGTGCTATCAGTTGAGTGTAATTTGATACATCAACTTGCTATTGTTTGAATGTGTTTCTTATCTACCGATACATATCTACCACTTACTATCACAAGTTGGTGCGACAAATAGCATCGTTATATGCAAAAGCACTCCTAGGCAACGCCACTATTTGTGCGTAGGTATTACGACGCCGCGCCCACGAACTAACGATGCTATATAATACCTGCTTTTATCGCGCGATATAAATGAGATAAAGCATTTGTCACATTCTGATACGTTGCCGCAAGTGGACTTGTACACTCTAGCAAGTACTTTTTCCTTGAAGTTGGGTGGGGACGGCAGTAGAAATATTGGTACAAAAAGAAACGATTATGGATGCACCGTGGTGTCTATCATAGCCTTTTGTTTATATATATCGTCATACTGCAATACCACGTAACTTAGCACCGTTAAATATAAATACTGCGTATCTACACAACACCCAACTTTACAGGAGAACCTTAAAACGTTTCTAATCAGGATTTTACGTTCGTTGGCGGGAAATCTTAATTTGACTACACATAATGTTACATACGCGGTATTAACCAATGCCAGTTACGCGGATTTTCCCTATGGGTGTTGTGTAGATAAGCAGTATTTACCAGTGCTTACGCGGTATTGCACTATCCCCGACAATATTACTTTCAATGTCAAGCAGTATGACATTATCACAAAATTAAATAAATGAAATGTTACAAAGCCAAAGTATTGGTAAGCGACAGTCAGTACCCAACCCAGTACGTCGGAAGTCGATAATTATGTATACATACGCTATTTAAGTATGCACGATTGCACGTAAATGTATATATAATTGTCTATTTCTCAATTCCCATATCCACAAACTTCAAGTATTACTGAGTTTGGGACTACCTATAGTTATATTGTTTTGTGTCAGAAAAGGATCAATTTTTTATTTTTATATATTTTAGTTGGTAACCTATCCCCTCAATGGCTACGGCACTATATTATTAATTTTTACAAGATGTAACCCCAGAAACGACCTCATTATAGTCATTATCAACAAGCAAAGTTACTCGAGGATTATCTAGGTGCTTTAAGACTTATTTGATAAATTGAAATCAATAGTTTTGATTCAAACGCTTCCTTTTGCGAACGCATAGCCTAGTGCATGAAAGAAAGCTATCTATCTTAGTCCAGCGACTATACAGTGTATTACCGGCACGCGGGCATTTACTAAAACTTATAATAATATGTTCCATTAGCAATTGTTTGCATGTTAGCAAATCATAATTATGTAAATTAACTGCGCAATTAAATTAAAGACTACGAGTTTGCGGCGCTTGCGGTAGAAACATTGGGTCCCTGGTCAGCTGACATGAAATCTTTCATGACGTCAATGACTGAACGGCTCGTCGACGTTTCAGGAGACGATAGGGCTGGCGCTTACCTCTCGCAACGTATTTCATTAGCAATACAGAGAGGTAACGCCGCCAGCGTTATCGGCTCCATGCCGCAGACGGAACTGCTGGACGGGGTATTTTTTCTATAACTGGGTTAGGTTAGTTAGGTTAATTTATTTTATAATAAATTTATAATTATTTGCTTGTTCCTTTATTTTATCTATTTCAAGATATATTCTTCTGTTTCATTAAATAAGTAAAAACAATATAAAAGAAGAAGAGTAACGATTAAATTCCCAAAATCCGAACCTTCAATGTACTAGGTGTATGACGTCGTAATACAAGGTACTTGTGAATTTACTTTGCTGTACATTACTGGCAATCTAAATTTTGTTAGAATATTTATGAAGTCGGAATTTTAGTTTATTAATTGAATTAAGGCGATGGTTAAATTAAAGAACTACGTTAATTTACCCCACTTAAAATAAAAGCCCGCTTGCCAGTAATGCATTGTATACATATATATTTGAGATGAAATTGGTGTGAAATATTAATCTAAATTATTTCTTTGCAAAATGCCGTCGCCGTTGTCAAACAACTAATCAATTATGATGCGGTCTACAGTTCTATCATACAGTGGGGTCAACAATCTAATAACGTGCAATGCCGTGCAGTTAGTATTTAAATATACACTTGTATGTACAGGCCATTGTGGCGTCATAATGCAGTCGTGTCACGCTGGACATTGTACTAGCCATATAATTTACTAGTTATTGAGATTATTGAATGTGGCCGACTTTTTATAAAACTGTCACTGGAATTGGAATTTTCTATCTTGAAAGATAGAGTTGCTTTTTGAATGAACTACTTTGATGCAATTCGGCCAACTCAAATAATCTCAAATATACGTAGGAGTTTGTGTTCATGTTAGTTTTACTATGAATACACACCCAAAGCGTGCCACTAGGATGCTATTTTTAAGCTTATTTGCTTCGTTGTATATGTATGTCACCTTCTTATTGTAGCCTCATTTCAGTTGCATTCTGGAAGAGACCGAGTAATACAAAATATCCTCAAGATTTAGCGTAAGTTTAATTACAAGCTTTTATTTACTTTCACCTGACCTTTGTCTGTAATAAAATCTTGCAAGTTAAATTTGATCCACTTCCCGGTTTCCGATTGAGCTGAAATTTTGCATACATGTGTAAAACGCGTGACAATGCAATATTATGATGACATGGTGCTGATCTGATGATGGAGCTGGAAGGTGGCCATAGGAACTTCGTAATGAAACGACACAACCTCATCGAGTTTGGGCTCGTTATTAGAATCGTCTCAATGAGTAGTTGATGACGGTATACAGAAAAGTACAGTCGGCAATAAAAGCTTGTACCAAAAATTAAATTTTTGACAGAAACTTGTTACTGAACTTAGCTACTTCACTGACAGAAGATCAACCGCCCGAAGGGCAACAGCTAATTATTACTGCTTCGTTGCGATTGTGCGGACGCTATGAAAGCATCTATCTTAATTCGTTGTTTTTCAAGGTATGTTACTACGTTGTCTTACAAGAAAGTGTTAGGTGGAATGAGCTACATTTTCAGTATTTAAAAACTAAAATAATAAATATTTGCCGAGAATCTTACATAAATCGACCTAGTCCCAAACTAAGCAAAGCTTGTATTATAGGTACCTACTAGACGACGATATACATACTTATATAGATTAAATAAATACTTAATACATAGAAAAAACATCTCATTCCCTCTCACCCGCAAGAGGAGGTCTGGGCCCAGCAGTGGGACGCATAAAGGTTGATGATGATGATGATAGAAAACATCCATGACTCAGGAACAAATATTCGTGCTCATCACACAAATAAATGCCGTTACCGGGATTCGAACCCAAGCAAGTCGATCACGTAACGCATTGTACAGTCAAGTGTTAAAATATGGGTGCATACATATAACTTACTCATAAATATGTCCCATTTTTTTGTATTTATTGTTTACTGGACACAAAATATGCGAGAGCAGGGATTCGCTGTAACAATGAAGTAAACGTCTCATGTTTGACCACTTATTTCAGTATGTAGTTGTTGTGTGTGTCAACTGTTTTTCATCGGTTACGGTTTAAATTGAGTATGAAGGTGCAAACAAAGTTCATCTTAATCCGTTGAGCTGCCGTTAATCACTCACAGTCGCACGTGTAGGGCGCTGGACTGTGAGAGATTATAAAGGTAATATACGAGCGTTACCCCCCGATAACATACATTAGGGCTTTAAATAGACGGGTCCTAGCTCCTCAAATGCAATATTTTGGGCTCAACTTTAAGACACATTGATGACATAAGTAGGATTATCCAAATGTGACAACATTGGCGATGTCACGAGGTGTTCAATAATAATCCTGAATAGCATCTACAGTCTTGAAAACAAATGCGCATACCTGAGGAGTAATCACGTAACGTTTTGAACGCGCGTTAGGTAAAATCTAACTGTCATTGTTCCATATACAAAGTGACATTTAGATCTACCTGGGTACAATGGGTTACGTGATCGACCCGCTGCATTACGGTCGCGTTCTTTAATTTAGGATCCTTTTCACAAAAATATTCTTTGTATACAATTTGACAGGATTGTCAACCTTTAGTTGGTCCCAAATTAAAGTTCGTGACTGTATATTAGCCGTGAGAGCTTCTACCGAATGATTGAGAATCAGAAATTATGAGCACGCGATTTTATGTCGAGCCAAAATTACCTCTGTGTGAAACATAAGCAATTTGCGTGTAATTCCGTCGATAGGATATGCAATTCCTACTAATTGAACGAGCGAGCGAAGCGAACGAAGTTCTCCGTTTTAGATTTGGCATAAAATCTTTCGTATCGTCCGTTTGTCCAGCTGTCCTCCTCCACAGGTCGCATTTCTCAACCGATTCTCGTGAAATTTTGTGAGCAGGTTCAAAAATTATATAGTTTTTTTTGACGACTCAGATTTAAAAAAAAAATGAAGCAAAGACAGGTTAGCGAGTTCTACATCTCACAGAGCTGCTAGTATTATAAATAGGTACAGTTTATAAGCTCACCATGTAGATGGTCGGACCAACTCAAGAATCCAGACACACCGAAATTTTACACTGTCGCTAACATTGCAAGTATTGCAACTGACAGGAGCCGACGGAGACTGTTATCGTCCGTTCCAGACTTGCATATGGAGACCAAGATCTTCAAACATGAAGAACCAACCAGAGAGAAATTTAATTTAATTTATATAGGATATATATTATCCCGGGGCATACTTATGTAGTACAGAAAGATAGCATATTTTGGAGGCAAAATATGTAGGTACATCAATGAAACTTTGTTTATTAACTATATCCTGACACTAGAAATGAGGATCTGCCCAGTCCTACATAAATTTAGGGGTCCTACCCCCGTATGCGATGCGCAGATGGGAAATAAAAAAAAAATGCCAATTGTACAAACTGGGCGAGTAAAGTGTCATTTTCTATGTTACTATTTGCGCTGAATCGAATGAGACCATGCCCATACTTATGGGATCAATATTTTGCGAGATATGAAGGGTTTTTGTCGAAAAAAAAGAAAGATTTCTCAAGATGTGGATGTGATGGTTATCTTGATTGCTCTCAGTAATTCTGAGAAACCTACAATTTGTTGCTTATACCAGTTATACCCAACATTGGTCGAGTTAAAAGAAAAATATTTTCTTCAACCGAACTTCAACGGCAACATGTGAGTGTGACATGTGAGTAGGACTTCTAAATTTTGGTAGGATTCGGTAGATCCTGATTTCTACTGATAAAGATATAAACAAAGTTTCATTGATGTCATATTTAGTCTTACTTTATCTGTACTAATGCGGGCAGCTAGTATCTATTAGTATGAACATTTTTTGTCACTAGTACTTAGTATTACTACTTGAGCTACCGTGTTCACTGTTTCGGATTGATTTGCTGTAGATATATCGATCGACACCCGGTAATTGTTGGAGAGCGATGGTCGACTCCCACGACGGCTCGTGCGGTGCAAACCACAGACGATAGAAGTATTATTTATATCGTAATTTGAATAATCTGCTATAGGTTCTGTACTTACGCCGCCTACATTAAAAGCCGAGACGCTTGTTCTTATATTTGGAATTCAAGTTTTCCACCAATGTGACTAGCAAGAGGCATGACAACGATTAGATAATTTTGGTCAGAAACATTGTCCATGTCAACCGCAGAGAAACGTGACCCCGATGCATAGAAGTTTGTTCCTAGTATTTATATTTATTCATTTTAAGTTAAAATTTTTACCTTTATGGCACAAAACATAAAAGTACAGAAGGCGGACGAGGCCTCCAGGCATTCTCTACCAGTCAAAACAGAGACTTTCAAACGGTGGGTGCAAGAGACAGACTAACAAAACAAGAAGAACAATATCCATACAAGTATACAAATGCCACAGTTGATTAATACGAATATAAAGGTACCTAATAAGTATATATTATTCAACAGCGTTGAGTTTGGGAATGGAATAGCTGCCAGATCATATACACTTTGACGTATTTGTGTGACAAAACTTTCACCTCCAACGCCATTCTACAATAATAAGCGGACTGTACATGCAATGAAATTTGTCAGTGTTTTTTGTGTTACAGATACCTAAGTCTGGTAAAACAACGAGCAGCGTTTCCACCGGAGAGGCGAGAAGTTAACTAAAAATTGCTTAAAATCGGTGATCGGTGATCGGTGACTGACTGAATTCACCGACAGCATGAATTTTCCCTCCTCGCCGTGTTTCGCCTATGGTATTCCTCTATCAATCTGTTCGATCGTGCGTGTGCGCAGCCGTCTTTAACTTGGACAGATTTCGGTGGAAGCCTCAATGGGTTCTACTCGTGTGGCAGACACAACATATGGCCGGCGTTACGAGTGCTACTGTTACGTGTTAGTGTAACTTAATTGCTGTTATTGGGTTCGAGTGCCATGCTATAATTACTACGCGCGCTTTAATTGGATAAGTTTTATAGTAGAAGTTGTAATGTTACTGCTAAAGATGATCAACGCTTTGAAGATTGAACGTTAGTTAATTATCAGGTCACCAATTTTCTAAAAGTGTTTTAAACCAAGTCTCTCTTCTAATAGTACAGTTGGATAACTACGACAACTACGAGTATTTTTTTATTTCGAACTAAAACCATTCTAGTAATCAGCAACGCTACTTTTTCTATACTCGCTGTCTATTAACCTATTATTAAAGTCAAAGAATAATCATTGTTTTACTGGATAGTATCGATGCTTGACAACCGTAGCGTTATATAAATAGTTAGATTATAGTGTAACAGAAATGTACCTATACACCATTTATCTTTAACAATCTATTATAAAATTCAACGTTTTATTGTACGAGTAAGTTGAGTACTCTCCGCTATGTGAAAGTATCAATCTCAAACACTCTTGACACACAGACTCTTTACTTCAAATAAACCATTTTTTTTTCGTTCATGGAACCTAAACATGCGTTTCGACTCTCCCAAAAAAAAAAAAAAATCGTTTAACTCTCGTAATATACCATAATCTACCTTTTAAGGATGAGTTTAACCGGCTAGCAATTACAGAAATCTTTAAACTGTGAAATAATTGAAGTAGGCCACCGCCACTTGATTAGCCAAGCGAAAACCATTAGTTGCTTATTCAACCGCTGCGACCCTAAGAAAGAAAGACCTAGCTATTTAATCAGGAAAAATACTTCTTTCTTTGCACTTTTTACTTTGCAACTGTTTTCTTTGCGCTTTTTATAAATCTCTGGTATATAGAATGCCATTTGTCATTAAGCATGTGTTTTGTGAAAAAAGAAGCGGGTTGTGTCGGAGATACAACCGTTAATTAAGTTTAAGTGGATACTTCTTTGTTGGCTACGGAACCCTTATACCCGTAAAATATATATCTGAATGAATTCACTAAAATCTGTATAAGTACAGATAAATCGATATATGGCAACATTGACAAACGTAGCTCATTTGACTCGCGATACATTGAAAATGGCGGTCATTTCAGTATTATTTTCATGTCCGCCACATAAACTAAATAACATTTTGTGATTAACAACCAATGGCAAATACATAAGGATTAAAACATGTAACAAATCAGATTAGGCTTCTCTACTATACAAAAAGTTATTCCGGAAGTCACGTGATACATTTTGAACTGTACCCCTATCTATACAAGAACGCGAGCAAAGAAGTATCCACTTCAAAAAAATTAAATAAATGATGTAATATGGAGGTAGACATTTTGGTCTGCGTGCGGATGGCGCAGGACCGGTAATTGTGGCACTCTTTGGAAGAGGCATATGTCCAGCAATGGACGTCTTTCGGCTGATACGATGATGACATTTTGGCATTAATGTCCGGGTTCAAAATTAGAATTAAGGTTTAGAAGTAGGTACTTGTATACTTACAACGTTTTCCTGAGGGCGCGCTAAGGAATCGCTGGAACGATAACAATCATTCGTAGACTCGTACGTATATGGTGCTGGCGCCATTTAAATTAGGTATGAGAAATAATGTGCATCCATATTGTATAATTAGGGTTCCCGTACCTCAAAAGGAAAAAACGGAACCCTTATAGGATCACTCGGTTGTCTGTCTGTCCGTCTGTCACAGCCGATTTGCTCCGAAACTACTGGACCGATTGAGTTGAAATTTGGTACACATATGTAAATTGGTGCCCCAAAGATAAACTCGTAAAGTAAATTATTAATGAATTATGAACAAGGGGGCCACTTTTGTAAAAATTAAAAAAAAAGTTTCGCAAACTGTACTGTGTGACATAGCAAATGAAAGGGGTTGTTGTAAGCATCTCAGTTTTTTTTTTATAAATTTAACAAAAACAAATTTGAAGTAATTTAGGAAATAAGACGAAAATTGACCATTCCCCCCTTATCTCCGAAACTACTAGGCTTAAAATTCTGAAAAAATATGGAATTTAATTCCTTGCCTAAAGATTACAGGAAAACCTATAAGAAGTTTGAGTATTCAAAGTAACGGGAAAATTCTCAATATTTTTGTGTATTTTGTATGGAGCGCCTAATGCTTAGAGAATAGAAATTTTACGGAATCCTCACCACGCGAGTTGAACTCGCACTTGTCCGATTTTATTTTTCTTACACATACCTTTTATTTGTATGATTTGTAATGATGAGGAATGTATCTAAGTAGGTATGTTAATATTGTACATTCATTGTATACACTTGTTTTTGTTAAATTATTTGTGAAATTAATGTTTAGCACGACCGGTTACCCTAGTGGTACTGTAGTGATCCTTACTTAGTAACTAAGTGTGACTGTGTCTAGTAAAAAGGACCACTTTGAGGATTGTAGTTTCCGAGTTATATGCATTTTTAAAAATTAGTTGAAAATTACGCAGAATGGGTTTTTAATGCTAATCGGTAATTAATACCTTAAATATCATAAATCTTTGATGATAGTATATTAAATTGGTAGCAATCATTCCATAACTTCCTAGTAGAAGTGTATTTTTCACGAGCATAAACTTTAAAATCATATTTTTTTCAATTCGTACATTTTGTCTACTACATGTTTAAAAATTTATAAAAAAATAATGATTGCACCTAGGAAAATGGTTCTTTTTTCACTGAATAGCTAATTTTACCTAGTTTTAGGAAATATTAATAACTCCATACCGCCAAAGTGGTCCCTTTTCCCAGACACAGTCACAAGTATAAATACTGAAGGGAGAGCACCTGCTTGGTAGACGAGACTAAACACTGGGTACTTTACATTATCATTTTCAAAGCAGGCGATGCCATACTGTACTAATATTATAAAGAGTAACCACGGATTCGTTTTTTTTTCATGTTGATAATTGCGAATAGACTAAACGCTTTTGAGAAATGCATTGCATAATCCAATGAATCTTATTCGTTCACCTCAAAAATAAACATAATTTGTATTTGACGAAAAATCAAAGAAATCTGAATTAGTCTAGTACCCATAGTACAGGCTTTGCCTAGTTTGGGACTAGATCAATTGGTGTGAATTGTCCCACGATATTTTTTTTTTTATGTCTACCGAGGGTTCCGTACAAAACTATATACAAATGTATAGTTTTCAGATTTTCCCTCGTACTTGTAGTATAAGACGATATTACTTGCCTTTCATAGTTCTAGGTCAACGGAAAGTACCCTATAAATTTTGATTCCCTTGAGATTGTCGAAATATACGTTTTTTTGCGCCATTAACGGCCGTATCTTTTTTTATGTTAATTTAAAAGTTTGATTTTTCACAGCTTCAAGGGACTGTTAGGTCTGAGTACATGGTTATAATTTCAATTCGATACCCCCTACGCGTTCCCGAGATAAAGGGTCTTGACAGACAGACAGACGGACAAAAAAGTGATCCTATAAGGGTTCCGAAACGTGTTTTCCTTTTGAGGTACGGAACCCTAAAAAACAGCCTAAATATGCCCAGACATGCCTCCTCTCATGGATAAGAGGGAACGGGCAGTAGTCCCCTCGCTGGCCCAGTACGTGTTGGGATGGGAACATCAACATATAAATAAATAAATAAAATAAATAAATAAATATTAGGGAACATTCTTACACAAATCGAACTATATAGTAAGCTCAGTAAGGCTTGTGTTATAGGTACTATACGACTACAATAGATATAAATACTTAAACATATAGAAAACATCCGAAACTCGGAAACAAATATTAATGCTCATCAGTCATCACACAAATATTTGCCCTTACCGGGATTTGAACCCAGGACCTTCAGCTTCGTAGGCAGCGTCACTACCCACTAGGCTAACCGGTCGCCAAACATATCCCATCCGGACATATATATCTCAGCAAAAACAGGTTAACTTTTACTTTTGACTCATTAATAATTTATCCCAACACGTAATGAGATATAGATACATTAATCACGTATCATCAGTAATTATCTAATTGTTTCTTAGTACATATTTTGACGTGGAACATAAATAAAGACCTTTCAATTACAACGGTCTCAGGACTCAACAATAAATCACAGTAGAAAGCGGTAAAGTGGTGCAGGTAGGTTTATTTGTCACGGTTAGTAAAGATACATAATAAACCCATAAATTAGATACATTTCTAGTATTACAATGTTGATGGGCACTAAATAGGGTTGCCGAGTACGGTTCCAAACGGATGGCGTTGACGTTCTGACATTTGTTATTTAGAAAAAATAATGTTGCACACGATTGCAGATATCTATGTGGCTTTTCAAACAATGTAAGAAAGTACAGTTCGTAATACAATATGAGGTTTTTAGGGTTCCGTACCTCAAAAGGAAATAACAGAACCCTTAAAGGATCACTTTGTTGTCTCGTCAAATCTCGTGAAGACATAGAGGTATAGAGTTGAAATTAAAACCATATACTCAGGTATATACTCTTGAAGCTGTGAAAAATCCAACTTCTAAGTTAACTTAAAAAAAAATCGACGCTCAAGGGAATTAAAAATGTGTAGGGGTCGTTCTTCTTTTTTACCGACAATGATCCGAGGTTTTTCTGTTTTTTTGGTTTTTGAACTATCGAAAATTGTGGTTTTGAAGTGCGATTTAAAAAAAATGCATAGGTTTCTTCATTAGAACTAATTAAAGTTTCCTTTCTGGCCAATATAAATATTTATTTACGGTTGGTTTCTAAAAAAAAACATGTGACAAAGTGGACTCTTTCAGTGGGGACAACATTTTGGTTTACCACTCTGTCACGGCATTCTACGAAAAAAAAACATTAAAAAAAAATGCTAGTTAGAGAAAGTGAAATATTAAACATCACTAATTAATAAAATAATATGGACGTTCATTCGAACATTATAAAACCGTAAACATCATTACTCAAATGAGATGCCGTAATAAGACGAGGGACAGGCTATTGTCGGTCGAAAAGAAGAACGACCCGTAGGATACTTTCCGTTGGCCTATAACTATTACATTTGGCCAGTAATATCGTCTTATACAAGTACAGGGGGTAATCGGAAAACTATTACATTTGAAATTAAATCATAAAAAATATAGTCTTTATTTAAAGTGCGTAATCAATCATCGAGGTGTAATGTGGAGGTGCTATACACCATTGCAAGCGATACTGTATTTAAACTGGTCGACTCTACATTTGCACTCACTCTGCTCTGGTGTTGTGTTCCGGGTAATGAGAAGGTACTTACGGTTACGGCTATTGTTAAATGTATAGTAATTTGTATGTAACTACTAACACTAGAATTAAGTTTACCTGTACGCTACATAGTTGTAAAGGCTAGAAAGTAGGTAATAGATGGACGAGTGGGTTCGAGGTCCGAGCCGCAAGTTTGGCCGACACATTCCATAATGCTTTTCACGCCTACTGCGAGGAAATTGCAAATAGAATAATATAAATATAAATCATAATTAAAAAGTACATAATAAAAAATCATAATACTGAACAAAAGAGCGCGGCCCGCTCGCCGGCCCGCTCGCCGGCCCGCCACTACAGAAACGGAACTTTGCATTACATTTCTTGTCGTCGTGTAAACAATCACATTTACAATTTGTATAATAACTCATAAACTATCGCAGTGTCGAATTTAATAAATTCGTATTATAATCGGATTAAATTTACATTGTTGTTTCAAATTGCATAAGTGTGTGTAACGGACTTTAATTTTTGAAAGTCGATCCTTAAAGAGGCATCCCTAATTCCCAATAGTAAAACGTATTAGAACCAGTGATAAATGCAGATACCATTAACATTCCATTGGTTCAGCTGTCGTTTTGTACAGGATTAGAGTATTAGGGTACAATAACTAATAAGGAATTGTGATTTACTAATAATACATCTGACGTTAACCTACGACTTATCTAAGACCAATATTTTATTAGTATTACTAAAAGACTTGAGATTTATTTCTTTGTTGTAAATTATAGTCGTCTGTAGTAGTTAAAGTTGTTATACAGCGTGGAACAGAATGAAGAGTTTTTACAACAAGTGCGAGTCGGCCTCGCGCACGAAGGGTTCCGTACCATTATCTATAAAAACGGAAAAAAAATCATGTCTGTTTTATGGGAGCCCCAGTTCGACTCGCACTTGGCCGGTTTTTTAGTATTTGTTGTTATAGCGGCAACAGAAATATATAATCTGTGAAAATGTCAACTCTCTAGCTATCACGGTTCTTGAGATATAGCCTGGTGACAGACGGACGGACGGACAGCGAAGTCTTAGTAATAGGGTCCCGTTTTTACCCGTTGGGTATGGAACCCTAAAAACGGTGAATTGTTCACCTTAACTTGACGAGATTGAAACTTTTTTTTTATGTACTTGAATAAACAAGCATAAAAAGTTCAAAAAACAGTATCCCGACTACGGAAAACTAATTGAAAAAAAACCTTTTTTCATCGATTTATATTCGGGCAAAAATACTATTTTACATCATTTCACTATCAACTTTTAGCTTTACATTAAGTTTCAAAAAAAAATCAAAAAAATCGTGATTGAGTGTGGCAGATTCGCAGCAGCGCATTTTTCAGAAGCAAAGGTGATAATTTGACGACCGAATAGCCTAGTGGTTAGAGGTCCTGACTATGAAGCTTGCGGTCCCCGGGTTCGATCCCCGGTCGGGGCAGATATTGGTATGATGAATACGAATGTTTGTTCTCAAGTCTTGGATGTTTAAGTATTCTATTTAAGTATGTATTTATCTATATAAGTATGTTTATCCGTTGTCTAGTACCCATAGTACAGGCTTTGCTTAGTTTGGAATTAGATCAATTGGTGTGAATTGTCATACTATAAATAAATAAATAAATAAACTATTACTGGCGGGTACCTAGGTACAGTCGAGTTCTCCAATATCTCTATAGCCATCCTTTCAAAAATACCTAGACATGTCAGTAACAATAAAGACTGTGTACAGATATTTTTGAAAGGTTGTCTGTATAGATATTGGAGAACTCGACTGTACTGTAGTTATCAAGTTATCATACTTGGCAAGTATAGTAGTAGTTGCTTAGTCGTGTTAATAACATGTTAGTTTCCACCATCCCGTTAAGCTTTCAGCTATTTAAAAGCTCAAAAGGTAAACAATCGGCAACAGGTTTAAGTGCAGCATATTACGCGCTAGAGCTTTTTGCGAACTTCATAAACAGCTTTTACCCAAGCTTTGCAGCCGTTTCTCTAAAGAGTCTAAACAAATAGCTAGCTCGGACGGGTACTAGGTAATTTCCTTCCATTTTATGGTAAACTATAATGCGTTTTAGGAGAACCTAATGGGACATGCGATACTTCACCTGACATTTACTCCATAATATTAAGGTTGACTTGGAAGTAAAGAAGAAAAGTAGACTTAGTTATGTATCGTATACCAACGCAATTAGGTGTATATTTGATTGTCGAGCCAAAGTATTTAAAGATAAGGGTAGACATACCATTAATTGACACTTTAGTTAATGCTTGGTCGCAGAATGAGTTATTAGCTGGTTAGTTTAGACTTCTGATCGCGTCAAAATATTCATGCTAACGTCAAACCGCTGCTTAATAAACTAGTTTTGAGTCAAGTTTAGTTAAAATGAGCTGCAAAAAAATTTTTAAAACCACTTTTTGTATAAGTTTCTACATGATTACCCTATCATTAACCCTTCAATCGCTTAGAATTTTTCATCGGGCATGCTCGTGTCGCTGCCGATACGAAGGTACACATCACCCAGAGTAGGGTTTGCTTGCATATATGTGTCGCTATTCAAACCAAATGTAAAAACCACGCAAAACGAAGGGTTCCGTACCTATTAAAAAGGACGTATCGTCACAGAAATCTTACGGCACTTACGTCCTTTTCTTTAAGGTCAGTTTTTCAGCAATATCTCGAAAACCTTTGAACCGATCTTGTTGAAAATAATTTTTGGTGAAAGAATTTAATAAGCCTTATATGTCCATGATTTTTCTCATATTTTTAAAATACACCGTTCAAAATTTAGAGGAGGGGGGACAGAATTTTAATGACTTATTCACTTAATCAAAAAAAAACCTCAGAAACCTTATATTTATTTTGAAAGGCCTAAAAAAATTGTTTTTAGTCATTTTAATTACAAAACTATCTAGCGGCTAACAAAATACACCTATCCTCAAAATTTGGTTCAAATACACCTTATAGTTTTCGAGTAAAATGCCTGTGACATACGGACAGACGGACAGACGGACATGCTTTTTGGGGTTCCGTTTTTGCCATTACTGCTACGGAACCCTAAAAAGCAAATCAAAACTTTGTCTTACGTATCAGACTGTAGCGAAATGAACTGTAGGTATATTTTATGTCTTATAAATCAGACTGCGGCGGTTAAAAGGTTAAAAGAACATTAAATTATTGCACCTTTTAATTTCACAGTTATGAGTGTCAGCGGAAGTGTTTTGCACTTGTGTGGAGATTTGTTATATTATATCCTAGCGAATTATAACAAGTAGGTCACTGCCAACGCTCTTAATAATTAAAGCTTATAATTTAGTATTTAACCGGTTGATTTTAATACCTTAACAGCTTATATATTTACTGATTATAAAGGCGAGTTTGGACGTGTGTCGGTAAGATAGCAAACATAGGCATAATGGTATACCAGGTGAGCAATCCAAATGGGTCAGTATGGCGGTTTTGGAAACCATAACAGATAGCGAAATCTTGGCTTAGGAACCATGACGTTGATTTTAGTAAAAAGAAAAACTGCATTCATATACTTACAAAAATACGTGTACCTACTCGGCCCAGGAATCGAACCTGGACTTTTCGAAAAATTAAATTTCGTTGTTTAAAAACAATGCATTTTATTAGTTTTAGATATCATGTTTCTTAGTAACATTTACTATTTAAGAGCTACATAACCGATATTTAAAGGAAAATAACGAAATTTAATTTTTCAAAAAGTCCAGGTTCGATTCCTGGGCCGAGTAGGTACACGTATTTTTGTAAGTATATGAATGCAGTTTTTCTTTTTACTAAAATCAACGTCATGGTTCCTAAGCCAAGATTTCGCTATCTGTTATGGTTTCCAAAACCGCCATACTGACCCATTTGGATTGCTCACCCTGTATATTTATCAAGACATGATGTGATACCTTAGATTATTTAATACCACCTGTTTAACCATTATGTGCAATAAATCATTGAGTTCATACATACGTGTAGAATGCTGTATATGGGTATTATAAGTATTTTATGATCATGAGCTTTGACATTATGGTAAAAGGTACAATATATTAGCTGATTAGGTTGTAAGCGATTAATTAAGTATCTTTGCTGGTGCAACGCAATGACTATTGGTTAGTAGCGAATGGACTGACGACGAAAACTTTTCACTATAGAGAGAGTGTACCTTTCGTTAAGCTTAGGCAAGTAATATAACACTTTCAGTTCTAGAGTCATTACATTTTATGCAGAATTAATTAACATCCAGGGTGCGGCCGCCGAAGCACTATGATTATCTACCCGTGATTGTATACTTTCAGTCTATAAAGAGGAGCGTTGTTCCTAGGCTTGTGGTCGGCACGTTTCTTAGACCAGTAGATGTAGTAGTTGACCCTAACAAAAAATGTCCCATTCGGGATTCTCATATTCCTTTTCCTATCTGTCAGGCCTGCAACTAGTCGTTGAATTGATGATAGAAAATTAAAATATCTGTACGTAAAATTTTCTTTGCCATATACCTACTGGTATGCCTTGTTTACATTTATTTAAAATTTTAAATCAAAAGCAGCAGTAGGTATTAGTTCTTCAGATAGCGTTGTAACAGTCGCTCCATAATGGTTATTTTTGTGCCTATTTAGTAAGTACGGAACCTTAAAATGCGAAATTAAAAAAATAGAGATAAAGCCTGCTTTTCCAATAGATTACATATAAGCGTAATTAACCTTTTCTTCGTTAATAATAAGTCCCTGGGCGACCGAGCTCAGCTCGGATGAAAATACTGAGAAAACGAATTTTCCCAGACACGAGACCTAGCTAGATCGATTTCTCGCCCCCGTAAGCCCATATATTCCAAATTTCATCGAAATCGATAGAGCCGTTTCCGAGAACGTGATTGCAAAGATATATCGACGGTGGAAAGGAATAACCCCTTAAGCGACATTTAGTGAATTGTACAGGAGAGTGTTTCAAAGTTTTCTTTTTGAGAAAAAAAATCATAACTTTTTTCCTATTTGAAATAGGTAAATGAGTTCTTAAGACGATAATCTTATTTAATTTTTCTCTATTTTATGAAGTAAACATTTACCCCAAAATCTTACAGGATCCTGAAAATGTTGTCGCTTAATTGAAAAGGTCCTCAAAATATTCCCGGAAGAACCATTTAAGCGACATCATCATAGTACTATAAAACTCACTGAAGCCACTTACCTTCTTTAACTTGTCTCTAAGATATTCAATTAAGCAACAGTCGTATGGGCAGTTATTACGTGCCAATTTGAAGTGGTATACCAGAAATTTGAAACTAAATAGACACTTTTTTGTGAATTATAACGCTAGCTTTAATATTTTTTTAAACTATTTCATATTATTGAAAAATTTAGAATATATTTGCGGTTAAAAAACGCTATATTGTGCGTTTTTTAAGGAGAAAAATAAAATACTTATACGAAATTAACGTGTATTTTTATTTTAATAAAATAAATCTACTTCTAACAAATAACTCTTAATTAAGTATGCACTTTTTTGAGATCACAATCATTTTGAGTTTATAAATTATTAAGAATAAGTAGCTAGCTTACTTATTTACTTTTTGGTAAGTGTATAAATATACAAATTACAATTATCACAATGTTTTAATAGTAACACTTAGCTTGTTAATAATTAAGTACTCAGGCACTTTTTTGAGATCACAATAGTTTTGTGTTTATAAATTGTTAAGAATACTTAAGTAGCTAGCTTACTTATTTACTTTTTGGTAAGTGTATAAATATACAAATTACAATGATCAAAATGTTTTAATGGTAACACTTAACTAGTTAATAATTAAGCACTTAGGCAGTTTTTGATATCACAATCATGTTGGGTTTATATTTTTTTAATTATAGATAAGTATAATGTAAAGTATTATTAGAATAAATTAGTACAACATCACAATGTTTATTACGTACGCTCTTCGTCATATTCCTCATCGTGACACGAAACTGAAATGAATGTGTAGAATAATGTCTGGTATAACTATACACCGTGTATTTTTCATTTCTATTAATTTCAGGGTACATTCCAGTGTTCTTTAAAATTCAGAAATCATTACAAAATTTTTTGACTATTGAGACAAAGCTACAAAATGAGACACCTGTGTATTAATTAATGAAATTATACATCAGGCAGCGATCGGCGACACAACCGCCGCACTCCGGTGTTCGTCGCTGACTGAAGCGACCCACTGCATTCCATTGTATAAGTAAAGCACCATTCGCGTGAAATTCGCGCCAAAAATTGTTCACTGTACCGACATCAAATAGATTAGAGCAACACTTTAACCGTTATCATACCATTTTCAATCTCCACTTAACCGACGTATCGCATTTATAAAGTATACTTTAAGCGACAGGTTCGGCCGTGGTAAGGAGTGTCGCTTAAAGCAATTAAATAACAACGTAATTTTTCGTAACATCCATTTAACCGACAATCGTTTTATTAAGCAGTTTTGAAGAACCACTTAAGTACAGAATTCAAGATATATGTGCCCGGAATAATCAATTAAGGGACATTACATCGGAAACGAACTCTTTTTAAAAATAATTTATACGACTGTGGTAATATTGGAGTAGGTTTTAAGTGACACAGATAATATTTTATTCAAATTGTGTGTCGCATAAGGGGTGGTTTTTCAAATTCAGACCTCATTCGTGAATTACTTTAAGCGACATATAAGTCATCGGATCGCCGTGAAACCCAATTCAAACGACGCAGAAAAAAACGCTGATTCCAATGATATGTATAACTCATTTTCGACCAAAATGTCGCTTAAGTGGTTCTTCCTTTCCACCGTCGATATATATAGTCCCTGGGCGACCGAGCTCAGCTCGGGTGAAAATACAGAGAAAACTAATTTTCCCAGACATGAGACCGAGCTAGATCGATTTGTCGCCCCCGTAAACCCATATATTCCAAATTTCATCGAAATCGTTAGAGCCGTTTCCGAGAACGTGATTGAAAATATATATATATTAAATAAGAAGAAGAAGACTCAATTGTATTCCGGGAAAGAGACTTGTTAATACAAAGTGCACTAGGTAATACTTTTTTCCATACGTCAGCTACGAGACAGAGCTACTGCAGTCGGCTTAGCTTGAAAATACTCGTCACCGCTCGGAGTACCTCTTTTACGACTAAAGTTAGAAACGAATGAAAGTAGCATTAAACGGACTGACAGCTTTTTCATAATCGTTGATTGATGTGATGCGCCGTCGGCCATACTGGCCACCGGAGAAAGGTGGAAAGTGGTCTTTGTGCTTAGTTTGCCAGTAGGTGTATTGACATCTTATCATACATATTGTGAGTGGTGTAAAAACCCACAGAGACTAGGCGAATTTGGCCTGGCCTCTGTTGGTCGTCTGGTCAAAGACTTTGTTGATATGTTGTAGTTTTTCTGAGGTAGTTTTATAGTTCTAATTTATACTAAAAGAACATTGACGCAGGAGTGTCCAGCATGCAGGTAAGACAAGTGTAGTAAAGTTAAAAGATATGCGGGTCATACAAAGACACAAAAACACTGAATCCTATTTAGAACTTACATTGAAAAATAATCACAAAACTAACCAGCCCTAACTCTACACCACGCACGTTAAAAAAAAAACAAAACTAAAATACAAGTACAAAGCATACGCTTATTATAATATATCACAGTCGACAATGGCCGAAGAATACTTAAATATTTTCTATTCCCAGAATTATTCTAAGACTGCAAAGTCACCGACCAAAAAACAACGCCCACTCAATGGGTAAACTATAACATCTCCAAGTCATCACGTCAATTATCACATCGAATGAGTTAGATAGATGAGCCGGGAGGCCGGGACGTCCGTATTCACAACAATCACAACACTTACCAATAAAGTCACCTCAACCAAACCGGTATAAGTCAAGCCTCCGATCACATTATTTGCTGACCTCGTAACTTACGCCACGTATTCCGGTCTTATTGGACGAACTAGCGAAGCGAATGAAATTCTCCGTTTCAGCTATTATGTGAATTATTAGATAAAAAGATAGACTTTCCAGCTCTACAGCTTAAAGATATAGTGTTAGTCTTATCAAAGAGTGAATGGCATACTTTTTAATTTCGTCGACGACCTATCGAGCTGGTGACCGACGCTTCTTTTGCCATTAAGTGGTTACCAATCTGTTTACCTTCTCATCCACGTGCCGCTACTGCCTGGCAATTTGTCTCACCCAACTCTACTTTCGTTTATTAATGACTTCCCCGACGTCACCTTAGTGCAACGGCGACATCGGATTACAACATTCCCAGCTCGGTCTTGTAGCTTACGCAAAGCTTAGGTTACGTACATTTGCTTCAAATCTCGGAGGTCAAGTTATACTAGGGCCGAGTCGTGTGGTGAGTGGGGACAGATCGTGAATTGGATAGAAGCTCACAACCTGCCACTACAAGTTGGAAGCCAGCTCATTGCATTCATCGAAGGCTTTAGTCGGAAAAATGCCATTGAGGTTCCTATTTGGGATTAGTGGCCTTTCCTCGAGATGGTATAAGAATGTGGTTTTGGCATGTCATTTTCTCTCGCACTCGTGATGTGCATACTGCATAGACCATTTAAATTTATTCGTTTCCTGCCTTCCTGCCAACATCCCCGGAATCCTCGTCGAATCGCATGCAATAAATCAGTATCATATTTCAGTTACGTACATTTTTCAACCAGAGAGACGAAGATCTCCGTTTCAGCTAGGGTAGTGAAATGGTATGTCCGGCTGTCCGGCAGTTTTCCTCAACAGTTCGTATTTATCATCCGATTTTCGTGAAATTTTGTGAGCAGGTTCGATAATTATATTTTTTTTACTATTCAGGTTTTGGAAAATTTTCATTTTTTTTTAAGTAAGACAGGCTCTCTCGTCTGGTCTAGTACTGTTTGGTGTTTATTATATTGTCATCTATCTTCTTGATGAACATTGCGAGAATGGTAGGATTATTTGACCGGTTTTTCTAAAACGTAATCGAACTGACTATGTTTGTTGTGTTACTACAATTGTGGACATATTGTGATGCTGATTCTCAGAAAGCCCCACCTTCTTAGTACCTACTCTTATCATATCTATTCTTATTATGATCATAATAGATAATTTTAATTAAAGAGGTACCTGCAGTTGAGCACTTAACTCTCACAATTTAATTAACTTGCATAAACAAAACGGTTTGGCCGACGTGACAAACCAACGCAACCAAATATGGCCGACATGACACCCCCATTAGCTAGATAAAGATCGAAGGAATGCACAACACCAATTATGGAAGCCGTTACCCTGCATTCCAAATCCGAATTTGGGCTACCATTTCACTGGGTTGGGCTAATAATTTGTCATAAATGTATGTGGAAGAACACTTCATTTACTGTAAAGAGATTTTGGGTGTACATATATGTCATGGCTAGTAGTTGCGATGCGACAACAATGTATAAACATTCTTCTATTGAATTATATTATTTAATAAATCTTCGACATGACGGAGATTCGGTCGTCATAACGAAAAAGAAATACTCTAGTAGAGTAAAAGTCTTACCTACGTAGAGCATCCTTCATGCTATAGGACCCTGATAACGTATACTCATGCTAGTTATTCCGATTGCGTTGAAACTGTGGTTCTATATTGAAGAAAATTTAGTTCGTTATATATATAGAATGTGTGTGGGTACGCGGCAGCGGCAACCGCCTGCTAAGGGCGATAGTCGAGCGCCTCAACTCAACTGTCCGCTCACAAAGTACTGGGTGGGGGTGACTATTGGCAGGGCCATGTAGAGAACTTTGGACGCCCTGCATGCTTGGCACTGTCAAGGACTAACCTAAACTATTAAGTTTTTTTTGTTTGTTTTTTGTATGTCTTAGCTTAGATCCTATGTTAGGGATCTAAGCTAAGACATACAAAAAACAAACAAAAAAAAACTTCTTTCTTAAGGTTTTAACAACATTATGGATCTTTAATGGTCTGAAATAAACGATTTTTTAATTTTAATTTATATTGTTTCTCTATACTGTACGAGCCAAATATTACACCCCAGATCATTTCACCGCTTTAATCGTCACACATTTATAACGTCAAATAGAGACACACATCAGTCATAAAACGGTAACAGTTTAAACGTGTGTCGCTAGTGTTATCTGCAGTTGACACGAATTACTGTACTAACAACTTACGTTAGTATCACTTTCCTAGCCACATACGCTGTTTTTGAAGTAATATAGACTCAATTGCACATGTTTTGTTGGCAGCGGTTGATCTGTGGCAGTGGTGCTGGTGCGTTCCCATTGTTGCTTTTATATCCTTTTTTGTAAATTTTTAGAGTGATTTTTTTTATGTGTGAGCAATAAATAGATTCAGCATTTAAAAATAAAGGGCTTTATAAAGTGAAAGAGTTTTATTACTTTTATCCGATTGTATCAGACGTAGGTCTTGGTGCGCCAATAATGAATCATTTCGCATTTGCAAGTAAATGTTTGTGTGTACGTTTAACCTCTAACGGAATTACGCTTCATAATTAGAATAAGTTGAACCTTTCAATTTAAAAACGTGAGGTCAATGAGTCCATTTGTACTTTAACCCTTTTACTAAATAAACCTGCTAGTTACAAAAAAAAGTGTTATTATTGTTATAAATATGTGATAACACATTTCTTAAGGAATCTAATCCATATTCTTACGTGTGTAATCGAAGGGATACTAGTTCAACGTCGACGTCTTAGATTTATTGCAATTGAAAGAGATAAATTATTGATTAAGTACCTATAATTTAGTATTAATCGTAGTAGTAGTCTTGTGTGTGTAGTAGCAAAATATTTTCTATATCTGATAATCAGGCGACAAAAAAAAAATTACCATTTTCAATCAGATACCGAATGTTCAAAAAATACGAACCACCCCTCATGTGGAACATAATAAAACAAAGTTAATGAGCGTAATCTTTCAACATAATCCCTCGGCCTTGAAGCTTGTCGATTTTCCCGAACAATTTGTTAGCCGGAATAGTTTTTGCCAAATAGAGACAAAAAGTTGCAAAATTTTGGAATCCTCCCGACTGTGTCTACAGACGCCGCGTTTTTTGTTGTCCTCTGAAATAAACCGCCCACTTTCTACTAATTACATTAGTAAATGGGCTTTTACGATCTGTTAATTATCTGCGCCGTTTATGCAGTAAATCTCAGGGTAGCAGATTACTTAACTGCACAGTTGTATTGGTATAATCAGTATATTGGTATTAGGTCTGAACTGTCTGATTAAAGTTATGATCTGCCTATAGCATTCGCGTACCTACCCAAGTATGGTTAAGATTATTTAATGTGGCCTACTTTTCATAAAACTGTCATTAAAATGGGAATCTTCTACCTTGGACGATAGAGTTGCTTTTTGAATGGACTACTTTGATGCAATTCAGCAAACTCAAGGCACATTTAAAGTGCGTTAGGACATAATAATATCAAATGGCGTTCCCCAAGGTGACAATGATAATTTGATATCCCTGAGGCTCGTTCGAAAAGTTACGCAATTACCCTGCAGGAATAAAGTTTTGAAATATTGACAGCAATTTACTGAATTGGTCCAAGCTGAAATAACATGCCTTTGTTCTGATTGGAAATATTAGTAACCAGCCTCATTTTATCTTCCGCCCCAATGCTGACTGTTTTTGTGCCGATAAAAATTTTCTTAAACAACTACCAATTTAATTTGAATTGAATTCATCATTAATCGTGCGAACGCTCTCAAACATCTGCAACGCGGTTACGCAAGCGAGAGCGCAATGATCAGTAAGATTTCAATCTCTCAGTAGCACTTCTGGAACTTGATCCCTGTATAACCATAATCATGCATTCGTGCTTATAATATTTGGGCGTGAATTTCAGCGCGGATTAGCTAGCAACTCTTACTGTTATCAATAACATTGTACTTAAGTTACTGAATATAATGTTTTACTGTGTTATCAGCCCCGGCGCTTAATTGGTAGGTGTGTCTGCCCAATAAACAAGTAAACCATAAAACACATTGATTTACCTTGTGACTAAACGAAGCTATCGCTGCAGTTTCTATCTCGGCCCCTAGAAGGCTGGAATAAAGCAGCGTTTAACTATGATAGTGCGTAACCAGGACGCAACGCAGACCCGTTCACAGCCTAGGTCTAGAGATGAAGGCAGGCGCCGGACCATATCGACACTCGATACGGTTTCCGATCGAGCAGTCATCGTGTTACAGCACCAACCTATCCCTCTACACTCCATAAACAAGAAACAATCGAATTTAAACCTTGTGGTGTCCACGTAAGAATGGCGAACGTAACGGGTCAATGGCGATAGTCGAATGGTTCAAGTGTAAGATCATGTTGGCGTCTCGCCAGCACTATTTCCCTCGATAATCCGCGTGATGGTCAATAGCCGACAATAAAATAGTCGTTGTGGTACAACTTATGAAACTTTTAGTCATCCGATATTTCCTCTACACCCGCTTTATCTAGGTTAGTCGACAATGGATGTTCTATTTGGGCGCTCTAATGTTACGTGCTTTATTGATGTCATGGAAGGGTTAGTCAAGGATATTATATGACATGTATAGAATTCCTTTTGAAACAGTTAAGATTCGTCTAAAGATTACGATTTTTCTTTGTTGATCGAATTAGTCGGTTATTTTTTAGTTGTAGCTTAATGCCACAAGTACGGTAAGATATGAATTACGAACGAGAGTCTATTAGAAGCCCGACGCCGAAGGCGGAGGGATTTGATGACTCGAATTTGTAACAATCTTACCGTACGTGTTACATACAATGTTTTTCATCATATTTGCGAGGAAATAAATAATTACAAAAGACAGAAATATCTATGTTTCATACAACCGCACCAATCAAAAAATTACGAAATTGACAACTTCACTTCCAGACCAGTGCGAGTGGAGCGCGCAGCTTCAATATTTCACTCAACCAATCACAGAGCAGCACAGTAGTATTATTTCGGCTCGTGGCCACCTAGATTTTTTTTTCAACCAATAACAGAGCAGAATTCTTGTGGCGCACGGCCAACGAAATTTGCTTAAACCAATCAGATAACACCCATTACGCCCTTAGGCGTAATAAAAAACCATTACGCCCTTAGGCGTAATAAAGGCTATTGTAGCTCTGTATGCCTGCGCGTTATGAAGCCCTTTACGAGCAAGTGTGATGAAAAATAAATTATCACTCAGAAAAAAATGGTTACGCATGTGCAGGGATGCAAATCGCACTCCTTCGAGGTAGGCAGATGAATTCGTAGAATCTGACCCAAATTTCTATGAAGGCCCAATTAATTGAAACAGTTTCACGGTGATTTCATCCAAACCATTAATGGGTGTTGATTACACTTAACTTACTCAAAACCACAGTGTTAATATGATAAAAGAGCGAAAGTTCACTAACGGCCGTTTGTATATTCGCCCCTTTTACCGGACACCGACAAACTTACCGAGAGGATAATATGTGGTTAGTGTATTAAACACATGTACTTACTGCATAATTGATCGGAATAAGCATCTAATCTTGATTAATTATGAAGTTGTTTATTTTACCTAGGCGAGGTTTATGAGTTCGAAAGCAGCAAAGTGCTGTTACGAACGGGCACAGAACTCGTTACTCTGGCTGACATTCTAAGGGAGATGTTATGTGGGAAGGAGAAAGGTTAATAATAGTCAGGGACCTTGTGCCATTTAGCGGATAATGCACAAATCGCTGCAGTCACGAAGTGGAAACGTCTGCGTCCCCTGCAGCCTCCATCGCGAGTGAAATTGTTGTGATAAATAGGTACACATCGTGGGCAATCAGACCACCCGCGTTGAGGAGACAGAGATCCATTTGTCACCTGAAGACAGAACTAATTTAATATTCCCCACACGACACCTTAATCACACGATTATAATCTTTAATCCGCAGACGCTGGAGATGGGATTGGGAATGCGTTTGGTTTACGAAGTGAAGATACACTTGGCGCAAGATGCTTGTAGGACATAACTAGAATCGATGAATTAGAAATCGAGAGGTTCAAATTGAATGGGAAGAATTTGATTCAGTAATGCGTGGATGTCATTAGTTGTAATCGTTATTTTCACTGGAGATTGCCTGTCAAAGTGAGCTTGCGATGCGACTTAGTTGCAGATTTATTTAATTTCTGCACTCACTTGCGCACGACTTTGTAAAACGGTGAAACCAGAGGTAAGTTATATTGATTCTTAATGATCGAGACGCGAAATAAATTCGTGAAAGAACGGGAGTCAGTCTGAAACATTTCAAATTCGTAAGAGAATACAAATACATATATTTAGTCGGTATAAATACACTTTTTTAGTTTTTACGCAAGAAATTGTCTCAAGTCTACGAGTGGAATTTGAAATAATACAGCGTGTGTTTAATCCAAATATACATAGTATCTGATCATACGAATCGTATGGGAAAATAATTTCGTTAAATTGTGTTATTAATTAGGTGTAACGATTTTTCTAAAGTGCGACCGAGCAGCAATGTATAAAGCAAACAAATGACACTGACATGATACTCGTATGACGTTATAGCTACGTCAATTAATGTGGATGTGGAATACATTACGTGCTTAATTATTATGTACATATGAAAAAAAAACTTAATTTTCTAAAAAAATTAATAATGTAAATAGGTTCCCTAGGTCCGATAGTAATCGTCATTAGAATATTCGCCCGTATCAAATACACACGCTGTATATCTAGGTACTCATTTTATAAAAAAAGTAATGTATGTAATCTAAATATATAAAAGAAGAAACTGACTGACTAACATATAAACGCACAGCCCAAACAAGCCCAATCGGAACATACGGGTCAAACTGAGAAACCCCATTTTTGTAGCTGGTTAAAAATTACGCTTAGTACGCGGGCGAAGCCGCGGGCAAAAGCTAGCATTACATAAAAATGTATTTCTTAATTAACTATAAAATAAGACATATAACGCCATACCACTAAAACGATTAAGCCTGACAAAAACCCAGACCAGGAAGTTTCCTGACCTTAGTTAGGCGTAAGAATCTATTACGGTCAATGGCAGTATCTACTGAATTAAAGGCTAATTAAGCGTGAAAGTAATCTCTAAATCGATTTTAAATGGTACACCCGCCAGCTTGTCGAATTCTAAAACCATTTATAACCAGCCGGCCATTTTGTCTTGGCACTCACACTTACGCGAAATTAGTCACCACCAAATACTTTTTTTATGGTATTTACAACTATGTACTTGGATTCTTAAAATGAATTCTCTCCCATGATGACCCTTACGCACGTCGCTTTACTGGTGGTAAACACAATTGAATTTTATTTGGATTGCAGTAGGGTAATCGCTTAACTTTTCTTATGTGCGTTAGGACATATCGCCTGTAATTTTTTAAAGTTATTATTATTATAATAATTTCTGAAACATTTCACATATTACCTTAACTGTAACGTATTTCAACTTTTGAATAATTGACAAGAAACGTTTGTGACAGTAATGTTACCGAATAAATTACACTTAAATTTCATGTCACATCTTCGCTACTTCTGACGTCAGTAGAACGAATTATGATTATAAAATTCGAGACTATGTCAGTGGCCGCTTGGCCTAGGAGTATCTATTCCCGGTTGTTATACGAATGACGGAAGTTAAAGATCAAGTTAAGAAGTGTGCTGCCTTCTTAAGTTTTTTTTTGGTGTGTGGACATTTATAATATGCGTCTTTTTTCTAGTGGCATTTCGGTAGCCGAATTAATTTCACAATATTTACAGTAATAAACTCTTGTGAAACTCGAAAGCAATTGTAAATAACACCTTTCAGTTTCATTTTTACCTAAGATATTTACAAAGTTTCTTCGACATTTTGTTGTAATAGAAAACACAATATACAGATACAGAGTAATTAAAGGAATTATGTTAAAGTGGTTGCTGTGATAACTAATAAGAATGTTGTTGTTTATCGGGGAGTATAAAATTACACACAAACAGATAATTTACCTACACCTGAAAACTACATAATCTTAACAGAAAATTTCCATTTGAAACGTACTGTAACTTACATGAAATTTAAATGAAAGTTTCACTTTCGCTTATAATTTTCGCAGCTTATAAGTTTCGTAACTTATAAGCTGCCCATCACTAGCCTTTACCAGAGTCAGTATAAGCGTATATGTAGATTAACTATACGAATTAACGAATAAAACCATTTATAAAATCAAATAAACGTGTCGACAATCATTTTTGAAGTTGATAATTAAAGAAAGAAAGAAAGAAAGAAAGAAAGAAGAAATTTATTCACTACACAAAAGACACACAGAGATAAAGGGAGTATAGACATACAATACAATTGACACATTGTGTTGTGTGTGTCTTCGCGGCAGTGAAACGGTCGCTGTCTCAGCATACATACATGACAGTTGATATGCCATAACTCTCATTCGAAAAGTTACGCAGTTACCCTGTGGTTAAATAGAGTACGGTGCGGTCCCTGTGCGATTATACAAGTATCTTTTAAAAGTGGTGGGTGTATACAATCAATCCGCAATGTTTAAATGTTTGTTAATCAATTATTCGTTCTAAATGGCAAAACATACGAGTATAACGGATATTAAGATACGAATGATTGATTATATCAGCGGTACTTAGTTATCGAGAGTTGAAAGGAACGCTTTCTCTGAAGCGTTTTTAGGGTTCCGTAGCCAAAATGGCAAAAACGGAACCCTTATAGTTTCGTCATGTCCGTCTGTCCGTCTGTCCGTCTGTCCGTCTGTCCGTATGTCCGTCTGTCCGTATGTCACAGGCATTTTACTCGAAAACTAAAGGGTGTATTTGAATAAAATTTTGAGGATAGGTGTATTTTGTTAGCCGCTACATAGTTTTGTAATTAAAATGACAAAAAAATTTTTTTTAGGCGTGCACTCCATACATAAAACTAAAAGTCAAAAATTTTTTTTTCGTTGTGACCCCCCGTGTGGCACATCAATCGATAGGCCTTTCAAAATTAATATAAGGTTTCTTAGCATTTTTTTTGATTAAGTGAATAGGGTCGGAGATAATCGCCCCGAAAGTCACTAAAATTCTGTCCCCCCCCCTCTAATTTTTGAACCGTGTATTTTAAAAATATGGAAAAATTCATGGACATAGGCCTTATTAATTTCATTCACCGAAAATTGTTTTGAACAAGATCGGTTCAGAGGTTTTCGAGATTTTGCTGAAAAACTACCTTCCTCAAAGAAAAGGACGTAAGTGCCGTAAAATTCCTGTGACGATACGACCTTTTTAATAGGCACGGAACCCTTCGTTTTGCGTGGTCCGACACGCACTTGGCCGGTTTTTAGATACTCGTATAGTAGCAAAATGTTTATAATCTATTTAATGGATGTGAGTATGCATGTAATGGGATTAGTTGGTAATTATTTGAATAGTTTTTGTGAGAACTTTCTTCTTTATGACATGATTAGACTGTCCCTTGTTTATCTTCTTAAAACCAAAAGCTGCGTTATTGGTAGGGTTTACTTTACTCGAAATGCAGTTTGAGCAGTCTTTTTTTCCGTGGCAGTACTAAATCACGAAAAACTTTTTCACGAATACATTTTCACGAAAATCTTTATCATGAATAAAAAGTTGAAATCAATATACCTACTGTTCTTAATGTCTGTTTCATTAGACCAATGTTATAGGACTCCAATGCTCCGCATTTTATTACCCTCCTAATTAGCATTTGTTAATTGGTATTTTAAATATATATTATAGTGTTTAAATATTATCGTTTGCCGTTTCCTGCGTTTATGGCGACTGGTTGGTTTTGCAAAAGCCTTTCTGCGTAATGTCTGGCAATTAAGTGAATGTTGGGAAAAGTCGCGGGTGTACCGCTAGACCTTATTAATTCAACATAAATACGTGCATTTGACAAACTTACACAAAATCGAACTAGCCAAATAGTAAACTCAATAAGGCTTGTGTTTTGAGTAGGTATACACTTATAAAGTAATATGTCAAGTTTTTTGCAGAAATCGCGAAACGTCTGGTCGATGTGACTGGTGACCGAAGAGCTGGCGGCTTTCTCGCGCAACGCATCAGCATTGCAATTCAGCGAGGACATGCCGCCACCATCCTCGGTACAATGCCTCGAGGGCCTATTTTAGATTTAACTTAGTTTTAATTTATTTTAGTTAATGTTAATCATAATCTTGTATTTACTTTCAATAAACATATTTCTATTAATATGTAACATTTTACCACTACATATATAAGCGGCCTTAAGTTTCTTACCTATAGGAATGTTTATTCTAACTACTATAGCTGTTATTGCAGCACTATATTTAAGTTAGTGAGGGCTGTATAATTTAATCGCAGCTGTAAAGTAATACAAATTAATAGACTATGAACTATTTGTATTTGTGTGTACCTACTTGCCTTTTCGTTTGTATGAGACTTACCAGCATCTTTCGGTCTCGCAAGTCAACTGGTTGGGGTGCACATCCACAACTTGTGGATAAGAGATGGGCTGTGGGCATCCATGTAACTTTACAATTAATCATTAAACTGCTGATGCTATTAACCATGTTATCGCAACAACTTTAATCTTGGTGAAACTTATTGCAATTAAACATTTAGCGAATAAATTACAGCCAATAACTTGGATAAGAAATGTAAAAGATTACTTTCCTCCATGATGCAACTTGCCCGAGTTGCTGTCACATAGACTTTCGTTCCATTCAATTCAACCATAAAACCATATCGACGAGGTGGCAACCACTTAGCCCACTAAATTACCCAACTAAACAATATATTTAGGTACCATACTTTGCAGTAACACTAAATCCAAGTGTTTCATTTATGCAAGCTTTAAAAATAAATGATTTGGGTCTAAAACATAATGTAGGTGCCTAAATTGTAGTATCGTTCCTAACTATTATATATCCAATTTCAAAAATTTACCAGAGCATAGTAATGTACCTTCAGGTTATAGGCTGCATTTAACCTCGCGGCTTCGCTTGCGTTTTTCTCGTACTACACGCAGCTGAGCATTTTTCAAAAAAACTGTACATTAACTTTTTTTTCAGATTTCGTTTTTTTTTGGTTTTTCTTACTCAGAATCGTTGATACTATCGATCCTCATACAGGAAAAAAAGTGTCCCAGGTTTTACTGTAAGTTTTTTCTTCCAGTGCGTCACGACCATATAAATAAAAACCCTAAAAAAGACTGCATACAAAACTGTGACGATCTGGAATGGAATATTTTGGACACTTTTTTTCTTGTATGAGGATCGATAGTATCAACGATTCTGAGTAAAAAAACCCAAAAAAATCGACATCTGAGAAAAAAAGTTTATGTACACTTTTTTTGAAAAACACTCAGCTAGTAGGTATTACATCCATATCCATAAAAGGTACCTGAGGCTAATAAGGCCACGTTAAGCTTTGACGCTCTGTAAAAAATAAAGTAAAGGCACGGTGGGAATAAGAAATATACGGTTATTTAAGTCAACTAATTCTCTATAACTTAACACACAATCAACTAACACTGTCTGTGATCCATTGTCCCAAAACAATAAAGAAAAAAACAAATTCACATTTGGTTTACAATGATCCGACCTATAAAAAAAGTTTCCCATATTTATGTCTCCTTTCGTATATCTAAGTTTTGTGTCACAAATAAAGAATAACCCTTGCTATTTCGTAACACATGATAGTAGATTGGTATACACATGAGATTATTTGAGTTGGCCGTTTTTCATCAAACTAGTCCATTCAAAAAGGAAGTGTACCGTGGACGATAGAAGATTTCAATTACAATGGCAGTTTTATGAAAAGTCGGCCACATTAAATAATCTCAACTATAGTTGCGTATAAGGAGTGAGGCTTAATAATTGTGCCCCATTTCGCATGGGTGCGCGTGAAACTGATAAATGTCGCATGCACGAGTGCGCACGGAAACCGATGATCGATCAGTCAACTTTGCCCAGAAATCAATTATTTAACACCAACGCCACGCTCAACTTTGCTCGCCCGTATGACATGATTAGAACTTTCTATGGAATAAGCCGGTTTAACAACCATTACAGGGTTGTGTTATGTTTATGTGTTATGTGTTACAGTCAGCATCAAAATTAGCTACGCAAACGAATACGTCAAAAGTCTTTATTAAAAGGGAATAAGAGCTTTTGACGTCTTCGAGTTACTTTTGATGCTGACTGTAGGTACATATTTTGCTAACTTTTACATATTGACTTGATACGCTGCAAAGGCGCTGTAAAATTCGCTGTGTCATCGTCAGACTATTATGTTTATCTGCAAAGATACTTTCGCTTTAGTATTTTTTTTAGCTTGCCCTAACTTCAGGTCATTATCACAGAAACGTGAAATTCGTATGCGGTCACGTTCGGTCACTGGCAGTGTACAGTGGCCGGATGGCCGTTGCGGCGGAAAGGTTCTCGAGTGGCGACCACGTACCGGAAGGCGCAGCGTGGGTAGACCCGCCACAATGTGGACTGATGACCTGGCAAAGGTCGCGGGAGTCCGCTGGATGCGGGTGGCGCATGACCGGTCATTGTGGCACTCTTTGGGGGAGGCCTATGCCCAGCAGTGGACGTCTTTAGGCTGATATGATGATGATGAAGAAGTTTTCATTTAGCAGAATTTTAATCCCGATGACAACAGTTAATACTTAAACCAATATTTTTGTGTTGAACTGGTCAGTGGTCATGCTATTTAATAGTCATAAAATTGTACTATTTTAAGACATTTATAAAGCAATCTATAGAGTAAACGCCTAACAGTGGCGGCGCGTGAAAATTTTCGATGGTTGCCCAAACAAAACGGAACAAAAAAGTTATGAAAGAATTAAGAGTATACGGGGTGGGCCCTGTAACAGGAGCAAATATTTAAAAGGAGGCTTCCTGAGAGCATCTGTAGTAAGTAGTAACTACTTATGTCCATTTCTTTTAAAAAAAAATTACCTCGGAGAAATGTTGATCTAAAGTTATGACCGTATCCGAGTCTTGGCACCACGAGATCATAGCACAGTAGTCAATACAGATTTTGAGGTAACATCATGTAGTGAGTCATAATAGTTTTTGCGTTTTTGTTTTCAAAATATATTTTTTTGATTTTCCAATTTTTTTTAATTTTTTTGTGTTTTTAAAATAAAAAAGTAACTTATATCACTCCAGAAGCGTTAAAAAAACCGGCCAAGTGCGAGTCGGACTAGCGCACGAAGGGTTATCACCAAGGGGTACCATTATCTATAAAAACGGCAAAAAAGTCATGTCTGTTGTATGGGAGCCCCAGTCCGACTCGCACTTGGCCGGTGTTTTAGTAGTTGTTGTTATAGCGGCAACAGAAATACATAATCAGTGAAAATTTCAACTCTCTACCTATCACGGTTCTTGAGATACAGCCTGGTGACAGACTGACGGACGGACGGACGGACAGCGAAGTCTTAGTAACAGGGTCCCGTTTTTACCCGTTGGGTACGGAACTCTAAAAGTACACGTAAACTTATGAAGAAAAAAATAAATCAAAAAAACATATTATTTTTCAATTAAAACCACTTGGAAACAATTGCTCACAAGCTTAATAATCTACCGTTAAATTGTTTGCTACTGTTACAGGGCCCACCCTGTATCACTATAGGCTTACCTAAAAATAAATTTTAGGTAAGCCGGTGAGAATCGGCTTGTATAATTATGTGCGCTCCGCCACTGATGCCAAATATCTATTGCTGAAGTATTAATCTTTATCTGCGGCTAATTGGACATAAAACTGTGCCGTTTCATTTATACATCAATTACCTACTACCCGGCGAAAAAACCGGTGTAGAAATCAATACGAGATCACTAACCTGTATTTTACCATGCAGAGCCCTACATATAGATATTATATTGAGATTGCGTAAACTCATTGGCAAACATGTTGGTACTCGAAGTTATCTATGAGAGATAGTGAGATTATTTATCCGTATAAAATAACATAGTAGGAAAATTAGAACGTATTATTTATGTATGTAGGTAGATCATTTCAACTAAATCTAGATCAGTAACAGTTAAATCTCTTTTCTATAAGGTCTGCAAAATATCCACGTACAAGCCGCCTCAGCTATAATTTCCTATCACTAAACGATCAAACTTAATGCCGTTGATTATAGTAAAGTAGTAATAACAGTATCGTCTTAGCGATGGATTGTAATTTGGTTAACTTTTTGTGGGAAGTAAAGAACTACTATGACATTCCGATATCAGAACAGTATCGCTAAGTACGACAACCGTTGACGCGTGATTGTGACTGTTTTTCTTGGAACGCGAGTTGAACGGAGCAGTGTATGGCGGTACATTTGAAGTCGTAGTTAAATTATGTGTGAAGCCATTGCCGCACCGTCTAGCGGCAGTCTAGTCGACGAAGTCAACGACAGCCCTACTTTCCCAGACGAAATCACGTCATGTATTTTTTGGCCTTAACAATAACTGAACCAAGCGACTGTAATCGTGTTCGCTGCTGATACTATAGACTGCTTTTAACACGGAGTTATTTTAAAATGCTGTACAATTAATAGACTTTTATTTCCTATTTTTGTAATATCATGTAAAGCGACGTATCCAATTATTCCATTGGAAGTACAATAGTGTTAGGAGATGATAATAATTATTCTTCTATATCTTTCTATTTTAGAATTATACCTATGTCCTATTCTTTGATAATAGGTTATATGTATTCTTCTTATCCTGTGTATACTGTATATAACAATAAGGAAAGACAAAGATTGTTTTTCCTAAAGAGTTCTAGAAACGGCCTTGAGAAAGTAGGTAAACACGTAAAATGTTGTTTTGCTGCCCATATATATACCGGCCTCGGCCCATATTTCATTCAGATTGATGTGTTTCATTCAACTTAGGTAATAGACACGGCAAACTACTAAGACGCGAAAAAATATAAACATTATGTTACCTTGTAAGAAACATTTGACATTTCGCATCATTTTAGAGGGGTTTTCAAACGTGCGTTAGGACAACTCAAAGTCATTTTCCCACGCCAAGAGTGTCATCTAGTTTTATTAACGTACCTACTGACGAAACGCACTGGACCAGTAGTTATAATAATTATTATTGTTCGTTTTTATATTCAGTTTTAAATTAAATGATGCAAAGCATATAATCCAGACAATGGGGGATTTGCCTTGCAAAGGGTGGAGAGGAAAATGTTTTAATTTATATTATTTATATACGTCATGAAAAAAAAGTAAGTTTCCGACCTCGGGCCATGTGTGAATTTGCAACCTTCGTCATTCTAAAAATGATGACCATTTTGGAATCCATTCTGGTGGACATGACATTTTTCGTAAAATTCGTCATGGGTGTCTTCAGGGTAATCGAGGGTGCAGATTCCAAATATTATGTCCATTTTGGAATCCATAATGGTGGACATGACATTTTTCTTAAAATTCGTCATGGGTGTAAGTGTAACTACAGACGATTAAGGAAGTTATGCATGTAAAAGCATACACAAAAAAAGTTATGGGGCTCCGAAGGTCAGATTTTGGGTAATTTAGGTCAAAATAATAAAAAATCGTACCTCCTTGACCGTAACACTTACGATTAACTTCCACAAGAGTGGAAAGGTAGAAAATGACCCTAACAGCACGCGAATTTTGGCGTTATTCGGGTTCGTCTGTGTTCTGTGCGTCTGTGTTGTGTGTGTGTGTGTGTGAGTTTTGTTTGGGACCAAAGATAAAATGACTGACTGTAATCTTGAGTTTAACCTCATGTTATCAAAGCGGTTAGATCTATACATGTACACTATTATTTAGGATTTCCATCACTTCCATGAACTAATATTTTGTCAGATTGTTAAGTGTTGTCGTTGTTACGCCCAAGCTTCGGTTCCAAAAAACAAACGGGAACATTTAATTCCAACAACTCATTAAGTGTGTTGTCATAGATTAAACATTATCTAACCTTGATCTATTCGAGTGCATTCCTTTGTTCTGTATTAATTTAACCTGAAGGATTAATTCCAAAACTAAAGCCAAAAGAAAGATAAAGAATATTTTAGAGAGACGCGGCATTTGTTTATTAAATTAGAGATAATCTGCGCTTTCATGGAGATAATCTATTAACATTTTTGTTGAAGATCCCCGTTGTTGTGAGCTTTTAAAATTACCTAGGTACCGAATCGTTCCATAAAAACCATACCTACTTCGTCTTTTTTAGTGTGATGAACAATTCTTAGTCATTTATATCTACGAACGGCTATTAAATAAGCAACGTGTTGTTTGTTTGTGGACTTTGTGGTGAGCGAAACCGATCCAGTAAAATGTAATTTCTAAGAAATAGTTATTTGTGTCTCAAGGGAGCAAAATGACGTATTTACGGCGAGGGCGGTACATTGAATCCAGAGTGAAGGGAAGGATTCTACTATCCTGAGCGTAACGAAGGATTCAAGCGTTAACTCCCATGCAGAAAATAATTTTGCTCCTGACACATATATTTTTCCACACCGACTATGAGGAAAATATAACAGTCATCGATAGTTTTGATTTTAGTAAAACGTATAATTTATTGTGACAATTTTTTAAATATTACGAAAAAATCATACATTTTCATAACGTTGTTAAACTTAAAACTTGATCGGGACTAGTCAAAGTCATAGTGATTTATTCTTCAATTTAGGCCTATTACGTTCGGAAAGAAAACCTCTGCCTCGAGAAGAACCGGCGTAAAAAAACTCGGCGAGGTGTCATTTTTTCAAAACAGTATACAATATATCATTTCAGTATCAGAGTATTATAAAATTTTAAAATTACATTCTAGTACGCCACTAGTCTGGGACGCCACCTGCGTCGACACATTGGCTCCGTCCCACTTACCTACCACTTCGTAGAGGGCGGTCGCAGCGGCAGCATCGGCAGAGGCTGCCAAACGCCGCAAATACACGGGCCTTGCAGGCAACCATGTGTTTGCGGCTTTTGGAGTAGAGACGCTTGGACCGTGGGGTCCAGACGCCCAGAAACTATACCGCGATTTAAAAAAACGGCTCGTCGAACATACTGCTAACCATAGGGCTGGCTTGTTCCTTGAGAATTGGCATCGCCATTCAGCGAGGACACGTAGCCAGCCTTATGGGCACCCTACCGCAGAGCGCCGACCTAGGGGACTACATTATAGGAAATTTGTAAATACATGTACCTACATATTTTAGTTGTAAGTCATTGTGTATATTGTAGTATAATTTCTGTTTTGATTAAAAATTATGAAGACGTGGACAAACTTGAAATACGTTAATTTTTAATCGATTGCGATGAAATTACATTCGATTATTTTATTAAGATCTGTGTTCAATTGGCACATTGCCTAAATGGTACATGCCAATGAATACATTAAAAAAGTGGCTTGAACAGAAAAGTAGCATCACTCTCGTCGTGGAGTAAAACTTACTTTTCCGAATCAAAGGTGCGAAAAATCACTTTTCCATGTTTTCACAGAGCAAAGCGCGGTATCCCGGGTTATAGGTACAATAACAATAATTTGTAAAATTTTGTACACGCAACTCACGATAAAATGTTTAATCAATGATAGGTACCCCATTCGTCGGTGCGACTCAAAATCGAACCCGTTTCAATTAGGGTCAAAACCAGCATTTCAGAGTAAAGTGAGTAATTGCTAGTTCGGCGAGCATTGACCCGGCGGGTGTATTTTTCTGCGGGCATTGGGTCGGCACACTAATTTAATTATGTCGGAACAGTTAAATGGTTGCAGGATGCGATTCAGGATCCAGGTCGATGGTAAAGGCTCGGAGATAGAAGACGATATATAACCTCTATTTGGCACGAAAAATAAGGAGTGTTGGAAGTTATGATGAAGTTTCAGGCACAGAATGTTAATACGAACTCCTTAAAAGAAAGAAGAGAAAGAAAGAAGACATTTATTCACTACACTTTAGTTATCTAGCACACTTTGTCATTATTAGCAGATACAATTGATTTTAAATTAACTATTATGGCCATATATTTTTGTGTTGTATTTAAATACGTAAAACAGAAAATATTTTCTTTTGAGTAGTAGGTAAGGTACCTAAACATATTATGAGTTCATCCCAAACTACATGACCATTTCCGGGATTCGAAGGTTTTTAAACGCGGGCACACGGCTAGTTTTTACCCGACTGCCGAAGGAAAGGAGGGTTATGTTTTTCGAGCGTATGTATGTATGTATGTATCTATGTATGTCTTATTCTTTGGCACGCCCTGCAGCCTAAACCGTTTGACGTATTTTTACATATGGGCTGTCGTTGGATTCCTCTTAATCGTGGGCTATAATATTTGCAAAAAAGCAGTTGGGTTTTTTGAAAAATCTTTTAATTCCACTTGTTTAGGTAGTGTTACTAACAACTTTAAGCTGACTTTCTGCGTTGCCCAAATTTAGTGCAATATTTTTACTCGCACGCGAAGATTCTTTGCTCCAAAGCACACGGGTGTTACATTCAGATGCGATTCCATTTCCACGCCACCAACCGAGTTAGATTCCGACATCCTCCTCAGGACTCAAGGATTGCACGTGTCATCTTCCTGCGCTCGCGCCGGTGGCGGAACCATTCTAATTGTGTCCTGGACAGCCAAGGTCAGATCAATGCGGAGATTGCTCATGCGGGATTGGGGAGAGACAGCAGAGCTGTCAAATGCTGCATATTGCTGTAAATGTGTCAATAAATTTTACTTTTTTTGTGACGTTACAGATTTGCGCCAGAACCAAGCACCTCTTTGAGTCTTTGATCAATCGATAATTGATCTAAGTTGTTTTCTATGACAGCAGCAGTTAAGTGAGTTAGAGGTTATCAGGCGCCAAGTTCAGACCAAGAAAAAAGATAGAGAGCATTACGAAAAACCCAGTGAAGCCGGTTTTTAACCAAGCCAAATAAGTTTAGCACGCGCTCACGCACACATATACAAATAAAATTGCACAAAACTCGTCAGCACGCGTCGCAATGCTATCAAGATCACCTATTTCTAGTCTTGTGCAATTTAATTTGTTTATGTGTTCGTGAGCGTGTGCTAAACTTATTTGGCTTGGTTGTAAACCGGCTTCACTAGGTTGTTCGTCATGCTCCGTCTATCTTTTTTTCTTGCTCTGAGGCGCCAAGTTGTCCACTAATTTGACGCCATATTCGTAAGAGGATTAGGCTATTTGTAGATTTTTCTCTGTATTAAACTGATATTTCACGTTCAGGGTATGAATTCAATACACACACACAGTTTGGCACAATTATCCCTTGGCTTGCGGGATCCTAAATATAAGTTGCCTTATTTTGCAGTCAGTACGCACGCACGTAAGTTGTGACTTTATTCTGGTGTTTGTTTATATGAAGATTGATTTGATTATTTTGATACCAAATTACAGTGACAAGAAACTCTAAATAACGTGTCAGGATGTCCTTATCCTATAATGTTCAGACAAACAGTGTCAGCTGATTTTGTTTAAGACCAAGTCAACATCCTGCCATTACCGATGCAATCGTCATGCAAGAAACGTCGATAAAATGTGAATGTTTTACTTTGTACCTACTCTAAATGTCCGTTGGTTTGCAACTTTCTCATGACTGCGCCAATGTGAACTAATTACACGAACTAAAAACACGAACCACGGAAAATTTAAACATTGAAGGCTACTTATGTAATGCTATGATAGTTTTTTGGTAGTTGCCATGTATGTAGTCGTTTTGCTAATTATATGCCTAGCTAACCTGGGCATACCTCGCTTTAATCGCCTCGCAATGTTATTAATTGACTTTGTTAGTTGAAGACCTATCGAAGTCAATAAGGATTCAATAGTGACTTTAGTTGTTTTTGAATTAAACAACTCAATTTTATTGAAGCGGCAGGCGACCGATCGTCGGGATAGCCATAAAGCAGCTACACCACAATGTTCAAGGACAGTTAGCTAAGTAAATATATCATTGGAGATAGTAGGTTAATGCAATGCAATTAAACGTATAAGCCATATTTACACCATTTACGTTTTAGAGAAAGTAGAAATTACAGGGGTATGTACATCGACAGTGCAGTGTGCGCGGTCATGTAAATTGTTCAAGTTTGTGTTGAATACGACAAGATCTATCGTCCGGCGCGGCGCGAGCGCCGTGCGTTTTCAATTACCTACCTAAGTGGAACTCTTGAGGGCGGTCGCGATACAAATGGTCTCACTAAATACCTTCATAAATTATTGAGTAGGCCCGGCGATTCCAATAGCCCTAATTGACAGATCATAAGATATAGCATTGGTTTCATGTCTCTGTCAGTCTGGTTTTGAAAGACAAGGGCATTATAGGGGGGTCCCTTTGATATGTCGGGGACGGTACGTGTTGGCAGCTAAGAACATAAAGTGTAGTGTATTGAGATTGGGTCTAAAAACGATACATAATGTTTACTTAACCTTAAACATTGTAATACTTTTTGGCTAACAAACGATTACCGCACTGATTGCAGGATAAAAAATAATTTCGTGAAATTATACGAACACTTATCTGTAATATTACATGACACTTCAATTTGTAGAAAAAGGGACCTCCTAAAAACTGGAGACACCTACATGTAGATTGTCATCTAATCTTCACTGACCCACAACCTTGAAATGGGGGACTAACGAAAACCTGACAACTTAATCATGACAGCTCTACTGTGACTAATTTAAAGGCTCAATCATACAAGTCGCTGACCGACAGGTTTTTACATTTACTACCCACCGACTGGGCCGGGCCGGATTCGCGAGCAGCCGGCGCGGCGGGAGCAGACTGCTTCCTAAAAGAGCACAATAGGCAGCAGATCAGTCAAGCCAACAGTCCGTGCACGCGAGGCCGACTGGCTACCAAGATTGGCGACATATAAATACAACTTCTGTGTTTCAATTCAACGTTTTCTATTTCTTTGGCATCGAGTAAAAGCTAATCTGTGTGAATCGCACCTACATAAAGACAATCCCGAGCCAAACTGCACTCGTTCGCCCACGGCAGCCAGCTGTGGGATTTATTCGTTAACGAACCGAGTTATAAAGGACAGGTACTAAGGGATTGCTGGCAGCGCTGGGCCATTCTACTTCTGTCTCGGGGAATGTTAGCTATGTTATTGTTGAACGTATGAGCGTTGTGCGTGGATATATGCGTGCAAATTTCTTCGTACAGAAAACTACTTTCCTCTTATTTTATTAACTCACGTAAGTGTTATTCATTATTCCAATTCAATTAATATATTTGTGGAAAACATTGCTAATAAATTTGTTATCAGAACGACCTACGAAGAAATATTTTTTTATAAGGCACTAACATGTTTCGTCTTGCTATGAATAAAAAGTACCTGTTGTTCATCATTAAGCTCGAATCGTCAGTTCTGATTTTGATGACTGATACTTATTATCTATTCCAACCAAACTAGATTTCACCGGAAACTTTAACGAAAAAGACAGCAATGATGGATTGCAATACGCTGTATAAGTACAACAAACTCACTCCAAGTCCATACCATACTCAACATCAGAGTTGCCGAATCTCGAAGTCTATGCCATACTTTCAGATAGAACTTGACCTCATAACAAGTCACGGCCTTCATCATTAGGTTCGCCTCGAGAAGGAAGTTTCAATCCTAGACCTGTGTTTTTTGCTTTTAACGTCTTTCCCAGTCCAGAGATTATTGAAGCGTTGAATAATGTTCATGTCAAAAGGATTACTGGCTTTAATTCTTTATGTTGTACCTCCCCGAGTCTGTAATGAGCCGAAGGTTCCCGAATAGTCCCATCGCCCACGGCCCGCTAGTTTACGACTCGTACTGCATTTTGCTGTCGCCGACATCCGTTGATTTACTGCTATCCGTATCCTAAACCATTTCCCCTCGGAAGGCGCGCCGGGAATTAATGTACGTTTTGAGACCTCCAGATGAGCAACAACTACAATACGATTGTTTGTACATCATTTATATGTCACATTAGTTATGAGTAGTCCCTTAGTATCAGTTATAGGTGACTCTTTAAATTTTAATATTTACCCATGTGGTTGGATCATGAAACATATTGATGCTAATATTTTCGGATACCTTTGGAACCTTAGTTGGTTGCTAACTGGTTTTTGACTTTAAAGAGGTTGAAGTACATTCGTTTGTAACTTTCCCGTCTTTTCTGGATTGTACAATTGTAAGTATTTCATGCTCTACCACTATCAAGTACAGTGAACGAAATATAATTTCAAATGACACTCACAAAGTAGGTAATAAATAGAAAAATGCAGTTTAACGTACCTAACTTTTGAAAAGTACTGTAGCGATACCCATAAAAATAAATTAATGGAACGTGATTAAAATGGCAATTGATAGAGTTGCCACACTTTTATGTCAGTATATAAAGATAGCGTAACTGTCAACTCCATTCCCAGGATTTTATTTAATGGCGGCAATATAAGAGCGGAGCATTAATAAAGTGAGACCTAACGAGTCTTAAACGACTGGAAAATCTCGATGTATATTTTTAGCTTACTTAATTATATTTACAATAAACAAAAAAGTAAACAGTATAACAATAACTATTAGCAGTATCAATTAACCGGCGGACTTTCTCCGCTGGACGTTGGCTTAATAAGTTAATTGGCGGTTAACTCCGATCGGGACTTGGCTTTCACGGTGCTGGATATATTTCCCAGGCCGCTGTGATGTATGGTATCGCTGTATCGGGTAAGGATATTCACTTAATTGTTAACGGCTATCACGAAAAGTTTTTCCGTCGTTTATCACGTGACACTCCTCAGTGTCCGGACACTTTAGCAGGCTGTTCCCCTAACGATTCGGCTAAACATGGCTCTCGCGCATCTGAGGTGCAATTGTTCGAAACGCGGTTGGATGTGACACTTATTGTACCGCGGCCGGCATTGCAACACGAGTACCACGCCGTTGACTAGCAAAACCAACCCTAAACTAGACGAATGAGCACGTGCTTTTTGATAGATCGGGATGCCATGATTTGAGTTTTTAGCTCTTCAGGGCCCAATACCTGACGTTTGCTTTGCAACACGAGTACCACGCCGTTGACTAGCAAAACCAACCAAACTAGACGAATGAGCACGTGCTTCTTGATAGATCGGGATGCCATGATTTGAGTTTTTAGCTCTTCAGGGCCCAATACCTGACGTTTGCTTTGCAAAACGAGTACCACGCCGTTGACTAGCAAAACCAACCCTAAACTAGACGAATGAGCACGTGCTTTTTGATAGATCGGGATGCCATGATTTGAGTTTTTAGCTCTTCAGGGCCCGATACCTGACGTTTGCTTTAAGCCTTAGTCGTGTCGTGTCTGTCTGTTAGTATACCAGTCCGAGAGTTCGTTCGGTTTCTTTCGTTTTTACTGTAACTTTGTCGTGAGAAATTATACTCTTCCAATCCACATAGGTAAATGTAGATAGATCGACCACTGCACGAGGATGTTCCCCAGTCCTTCTTACTCCTCACTGCTCTCAGTACTCACTCCTTAGTTCCTGTTTCGTCGTCTTTAGCGTAGATAAGAGTGGGTCGTGTCTTCGTGGGTACTTACTATCCCTTGATACTTTGTCAAAAACATCTTCTGCATTTGTCGGTGCGAGCTCGATGCTGTATCAAGTTGTCAGTATCAAGTAAGCTTTTAGCTGTCAAGTCAGTACAGATTCTTTACTGCTCCTCTTTATTTCAATGTTCCTGACTGGCGCGGGATGCGGGGCAGCACGCACATGATATAACTGCTGCGCAAATGTGGTACTGACGGTATACCGACAAGTGAAGTGAGGAAAACTGTGCGACATCAGTATAAGCTCATATCAAATTAAAAAAAATACCATATTACGAGACAGGTCAGGTAGTCGCCTTAGGTGTGCTGAAATCATTTATTTATCTGGCTCAACAAACTCACGACATCACAAAATTCTATACCTAAAAATTTCATATGCATGGCGTTGACCGTATGTAGGTAAGTACTTAATTTTATTCCTCGCGTGTGCCTTTGTCGCTATGTGTTGTACACTTAATTAACATTTACGAGTAGGTACATGATTCGGTCGACTGCACCGAGGGTCACGAAAATGTATAGTTCCATGCGTCTCTGTAATTTGGAAATTACTTATTAGGGAATCAAATACACTCAGCAGAGGGGAACGAGTGACATACATTTATGGTTTTTTGCTTTGATGGTAATGCAACTATTGAATTAGATAAGGGTGAGTTTTAGGGTGGTGAAGGGGAGCTTCAGAAGCTGATTTATAAGCTTATTTATACATATTAATCAAACTGATAAATCAAATATTTTGGTAAAGCTCATCATTTTACAATATGTTGCACGATATCACGATTTCCCCAAAAGTTTGATTACATCTCAACATCCAGATGATATAACTATTTTGATAAAACATAAACATCAAGCCTAAAGCAAAACAACAAAAAGTAGAAGTAGCTGAACAGTTTAGGTAGGTACCTAATTTGATTACGGGCGACGTGTTTTGTTTCTCACCTAAAACTCGTATTTATGTGTTAAAACACCTATTGTTTAGGTACTTTGAGCATTGTATATTCTTCATTGTACATCAGCATCAGACTGTTCAGACATTGAACACATATTTCATAGTCTTACAGTATTGTTTTTTTTTAATTTTTGGGTCAACATTTTATCAAGGAGACTTTGGATGTGTAACCACAGTATTCCATTTCTTTGCGTCTTCCAAAACTGTACCTATCACCAGGAACTACATATAGATAGTAAGTAGTGTAATTTATCTGCAGTCATCAATCCATTGGGGCGGAAAGGTTCTCGAGTGGAAGATGCGGCGTCTTAAAGGTCGCGGGAGAACGCTGGACGCGGGTGGTGCAGGATCAATTACTTTGGCACTCTTTGGCTTATGTCCAGCAGTCTTTCTGCTGATATAATAGTGATAATGATGACTCATCATTGATGAGTCTTCAATAAAGTATTGCCGCAGTTGGGCAGTCCCAAATTTGAGCACGATGATATTCCTACCTCCTCCAACATTCCGCTATACCCTATCGCGTGCAAGTCCTGTACATAATACGTACCTGAGTGGATGATATGTGTCACATTAAAGTATTCTTGCACCTCGCATCGTGTGGCGCTCGTTTGCTGCTATTCTATTTCACACAATAAGTAGATTATGTGAAGTAATGTAATGACGCAATACACGAACACCGCCCGTTTGTACAGTATATTAGTCGCGCCTCGTGCTAATAGAAAATACATCTTTCAATGACCTTAGACTCGCGTACACAGTTTACCACGAAAGTAAGTTCAAATTATCACCTCTATTTTGAAAGCCTTAAGTTTCAGACTTTGGTAACTTTGGTGGCGGTCTGTAACGGCCTACGGTTATTGTTGGCGTGCATCGAGAGTGTAGTTTCGGCTTCTGTTGCTTTGTATTTTTGTATTTACTTCGGGTTTTCCCGCGGTTCTCCAAACATGCACTTTCCGGTGTTATTTTGAGTTGCGGCATCTAGTTTAGATGTAAATGATATGTTTACAACGTGCAATTTGAAACAGCTTCAATTCTTTGATTAGCCTTTTACGACGAGGTACATTAACACTTTTAAAGTTCTTTATGTACCGCTGAGTTTCTTTTTCACGTACTTAAATCATCCCGTAGTTGTTTTCATAACACTTAATGTTTATTATTATTTTGGTATTCTTGTCAACTATGCACTGGTTGTTTAATGTTTTTAACGATAAATGTACATCGGAATTTACTTTTCATAGTATTTGTATTGCTCTATATCTAGTAATGCACTACATGACTATATTACCTTTTTTAGGGTTCCGATACCTCAAAAGGAAAAAACGGAACCCTTATAGGATCACTCGGTTGTCTGTCTGTTCGTCTGTCACAGCCGATTTGCTCCGAAAATACTGGACCGATTGAGTTGAAATTTGGTACACACACATATGTAAATTGGTGACCCAAAGATGGACGCGTAAAATAAATTAATGAATTCTGAACAAGTGGGCCACTTTTGGGGGGTAAACTAAAAACTTAAAAAAAAAACTGTATTGCGTGACATATCAAATGAAAGGGGTTGTAAGCATGTCAGATATTTTTTTTAAATAATTTTAGCAGAAACAGATATGAAGTAATTTAGGAAAAACGACGAAAATTGACCATCCCCCCCCCCTTATCTCCGAAACTACTACGATTAAAATTCTGAAAAAAATATGGAAAATAGAAATCCTTGCCTAAAGATTACAGGAAAACCTATAAGAAGTGAGTATTCAAAAACACTTATGAAATTTAGATTATATACGGAACCCTCACCACGCCACGCGAGTTGAACTCGCACTTGTCCGGTTTTTCTATTTCTTCTAAGTCGATACGCTCTTGGCCTGACGACCACGACCGTTCCGACAACGATATGACGCGGCAATGTCTCTCTGTCGGCGGTCAGATGGATACATAATCGAAAAATCAAGTGTCTCACTTACCCCAATTATCTTTTCGTCCAATATTCCGCAGTGTCTCAAGACGAAAGTCTTTGACCAGTGTGTGTTGCCAGTGATGACATATGGCACTGAAACGTAGTCGCTTACTTTGGGCCTCATAAGAAGGCTCAAAGTCACCCAAAGAGCAATGGAGAGGGCTATGTTGGCAGTTTCTCTGCGTGATCGTATGAGAAATGAGGCTATCCGCAGCAGAACCAAGGTAACCGATATAGCTCTCCGAATCGCTAAACTTAAGTGGCAGTGGGCGGGGCACATTGCACGTAGAACCGATGGCCGTTGGGGCGGAAAAGCTAGAGTGGCGACCACGTACCGGAAGGCGCGGCGTGGGTAGCCCCACAAGGTGGATTGCATGATCACCTGGTAAAGGTCGCGGGAGTCCGCTGGATGCGGGTGGCGCAGGACCGGTCACTTTGGCACTCTTTGGGGGAGGCCTATGTCCAGCAGTGGACGTCTTTCGGCTGATATGATGATGATGATGATTTTTTTATTTACAGCAATGCGCAATTACTGCTTTGTAAAAGTACTCATGTATCAACTCAAGTAACGCAACTGCACCTAGAAATGAAGTGCAATCAGCTCGTCACGACATAACAAAGTGTAGGAGCGCAATTTTCTTCGCTTCCATTATCTCACTAATGCTCGCTTATCGTTCAACGACACCTCGTTAAACTGTTGTGCTCATATCAATACCAATTACCAGCCTCAGTTAGCGGATAGGTACTGCTGTACTAACTAGGTACTTTAGTAAAAAAGTCCATCAAAACGTTCTACTATATTTTTTTTTTTTTTTTTAGGATCTTAAAAAATTTATTGAAATAAAAATACAAGATTATAATTAACATTAACTAAGATAAATTAAAACTAAGTTAAATCTAAAAAAGGCTCTCGAGGCATTGTACCGAGGATGCTGGCGGCATTTCCTCGCTGAATTGCAATGCTGATGCGTTGCGCGAGAAAGCCGCCAGCTCTTCGGTCACCAGTTAGGGTAGACCGAGGCGAATCGGATCACAGGGCGAATCGGATCAAATTAAGCACTTTTGTCAAATTAAAAAGATCGCGGCTAGCTACGGGCAGCCAATCAGCGTTCCGCGTTGGGCTTGACCTTCCCGCACGCCAACGCAGCGGCCACCATTAGCTCGACCGCGAGAATTGGTCTCGGCGATGCTTCGCGTCAAGTCTCTCGTATCGGTGTGCTGTATTTTTACCGCTGATATAGAAAACGTGGTTACAATATTTGTGATAAAGTCAAAGTAAGTTGGTTTAAGTGTAATGTTTTTTATTTAATACGGTTAACAATGTGTTTTGCATTCGTAAATGATATGATTGAAATTGTATTTTAACGAATATTGGTGTTAGGTAAAAATATTGTAAACATATGATTTGAGGCTATTCGGATCTCCTACTTGGGGGCGAAGTGGATCACTACGTTCGCTACGTTTTTTTTTAAGTTTACACTGATAATATGAATGATTTGCATGTTGTACATGGTCCGCACGTCCACAAGAAAGTCACACCAAGGAGAATTGAGTTCAAAAAACATGTCAGAAGCAGCTGACAAAGTTTTGAGTAAAGAGCTGACATTACGTCGCGCGGCTGAATTATATAATGTGCCATTGACATTTTTACAACGAAGAGTTACACTGTCCCGTGGTGTAGTAAAATGATGAGATGGAAAGACAGCATTTATCGAAGTTAATTCAAAAGTTAAAAATACTGGTAAAGCGAGCTCTCTTATTAAAAAAACAAGAGATAAAGAAAATGTGCAAATTTAAAAGAGAAACAAAGCAACACCAAAGTTAAAAGTTAAAGGTCGTTCATCATCTAAATATTGGCATTGCATTTATCGTTCTGAAACCTTTGTACAATGTATATCTACCTGTAGAGGATTGGATTTAATGTCATATTTGTGAAGAATGGTGCCATGAAAACTACGATCGACGAGGTGCACGGAGGTTATATGATGTGATCTCTGTAGTACCAAAAACCTTACAAGTGTTTTGTTTGTCATGATTTGCCTCTTCAAATGTGGCAAATTGGATATTTCTATTGTTTAATTTTGTGATTGTAGAAAATACTAATTCGAGTTTTATTTTAGTTTTTATTAATGAAACGTGTTTATTAGAAGTTATTAATACCTAGTACATTTATTGAAAACACGCAAGTTAGCTTTAAATATTGAATTTTGTACTACATTTATGACGTTTGGTTTTTACTACAAATGTTACTATGAAAGGGAAGTCGAAGTATTACAAAAATACCATTTTGGTGATGCCAATGGTAGTTAGTCTTAATAATATGACATTGATTGTTCCAATTTTTATTTATGCATGAGTTATTGAATGAAAACAAATATTTTATGAAGGAGTTTTTTGTGATCCGTTTCGCCTCTAAAAATGGGGCGAATCGGATATTTTTAGTGTTTTTCTATTTCAATTGGCAAAATTAAAATAATTGTTATTTTTTCTATTTGACCTCGGGATTCTATATATCGATAACCGCTGTGTGCCGAAAAATATTAATAAAAAATGTGTCACTTCGAAAAGTCGTATTTATTTGACACTAACCCAAAATTGATCCGATTCGCCTCGGTCTACCCTACATCGACCAGACGTTTCGCGATTTCTGCAAATAACTTATGCGCACTGGGACCCCACGGACCGAGGGTCTCGACGCCAAAGGGTACAAAGTCGTACTCTCTGCCGAGGCCTCTATATTTATTACATTTCAGATTTTCGGCGTTTTCCGCCGCTTCACCCGCTTTAGAAGTAGTCCGTTGGAGGTGAGACGGTGCCAGTGTGTCTACTATATTACTTGCGGTCAATCGGACACTAACAATTCGCATTCTTTGATATTCAATTGAATGGATCCTTAAATATCTCAAATAGGAATTGCAGAACTATAGCTTTAGTAATACAATACAGCAAGGGATCAAACGAACGCAATAATTTCGTAATTTCCTCGGCGCACTCTTAATGTTCTTAGTTTCTTTCCAATATACGGCCGCAGCAGTCAGTTATGTTAGTTGTTAATACCCTTGCTATAATTGTCTCGGATTTGTGAAGGTTATTTGATGTAATTTAATCGTTGAGCCATTTAGAGCTCACCCTTTACTGGTTATCATAGCTTAACTATGAAAAACCAAAATTAGTTGACACCTACATGGCTCAAGTTAAATTTTCATATTTTATGAAAAGTGAATACTATGGACTACATATACTTATGGCAATTGCCTATCACTCGACAGTTTCCGAAAGAAGACATCTTTAACGTACCGTACCGGTTGCGTGTCACTAACTTCAAAGAAATTATAAGCATGTTTGTGGCTTGCTTTAAGCTTGTATCACGGTACGTGGGCAGGTTATAAAGAGAAGCATATGTTTGGCATCGTTTGCATACAAATGACGCTGTTGTGGGCAGTAGACTTAAGTCATGAACATAATGCTCATAGCAATTACTTTACTTAACTTGTGTGTTTGTGAAAGAGTCAGATAGAAAGTCGTCAGTAAATTCTATTGCCATCTCTTTCATGCGTAGGGTATCGAGACCAAAATGTGAAGTTAATTTAGTTGCCGGCTATCTTCTTTAGGTATACTAAGAACTCACAAACTTACCATACAAACAGATTTTTACGCACGTAGGTAACTTAACTCATTACTCGTACTGACAGTTTGAAACAATGGGCCTTAAAAGACAGATAAGCACGGAACGCCGAATTTAACTCAAATAGCTATCAGTTGTATCATACTCAGTAGCATTTTTTTTCAATTGTCTATACGCAAAAGGATGATAATCAATACTATCAGCTACCACATCCGACCGAGCTTTAACTAATAGGTATTTTAAAAAATGCAACCAAATTCATTCTGTTATCACTTTCCTGTTTTGACGTAATGCTTTGTTCTAGTCCTTTTTTGTTGCAATAATGATTCATGGAATAACAAGTATGTTGACTCATATTATTATCACTGTCCAATGCCACACGCAGCGAAGAACCAGAAAAAAGTCTGTATGTCTAGAATTACCTCACCGGACTAGACTATTTTTTGACATGTATGTAAATTTGTAATGTAAAATGTTCTCTTTGTAATGTAATCTTATCTAATCTAGACAGATGGCTCTAACCTTAGCTTTTAAAGTAAGCTAAAGACGCGACGTCATTCTAAAATTGGTTTCTAAAAAATTGTTTTTCGCCTTACTTACATTTCTAAAAACATAGCAACGTAAAAAACCGGTGCAAGACACTTGCCCACCGAGGGTTCCGTACAAAACTATGTAGGTATATTTTTCAGATTTTTCCCCGTACTTATTTATTTATTTATTTATTTATTTAAAATCAATGTAAGTTTACAGCATGAAGATCAAAGCACTTACACGATAAATTATTACATAGTAGAAAAACAATACATGTCAAAAATAAAAATTACTCAATCACGCTTAAACGGCTCAACCGATATGGATGAAATATTGCATGAAGATAGTTTATATCATGGATTAAAATAAAGGATAGTTTTTATCCTGGGTCACGCAGACGAAGTCGCGGGCGGAAGCTAGTAATATATAGTATGGATATGGAAATTCGAAATATCTTGTACGCTGCAAGCTTTTTTCGTTAACAACCACGATATTGTTTACATTAATTCCGCGAAATAAAAATAAGACATTAAAATATACCGCTATTCATTTCAAAATTTTAGAAAGAAAGAAAGAAAAAACATTTATTCGTGACAAAACACATAAAAACAAACTGTATAGACACAATTACTACCTACTGTATAGATAGAATTTTAGTTATCGAACCAAATTTAACGCTATATTGAATTACATTTTACCTGGCCTAATTTAAAGTGAGGCGTCCGTTTGACTAAAACAGCGGTTACCTCTTTATTAGAGGTGTTGTAAGAGGTAATTTAGGAGGTTTACTGACTTTTGGCATAACATTTTACCCATTTTTAGGGTTTCGTAGTGCAGATATGCGAAAACGGTGTTCATCCCTGGTCCGCAGGATCCGGGCCAGTCCTAACAGCATCCTGAGAATGGTCGCTGAACGCCTTATTGATTGTGCATATTTGAAGCACTGCTGTATGGTGCACATATATAAGCATGTGGAATATTTATTATACACATAAAGGTCAAAACTGGACGCTGTTTGACTGGAAATCGTGACGGCACTTTCCAAATTCTCTACAAACTTTACCCTGTCCTAAAAGAGTACTGATTTTACTATTGTGTTCGAAACGACCATGCATTCTCCCTTGGTATAAGGATCTTCCTGATAACAAAGACAGAATCGTAGTTCGGAGTTAGTCACGAAGGTTAAGTGAGATTGCTGTATGTTTTGGTCGCATTTCTCAACCGATTCTCGTGAAATATTGTGAGCATGTTCGATAATTATAATATAGATCTTATTTGTCGATTTTTTTTTTAAAAAATTACAGACACGAGGTAGTGCTTAGGTAAAATAAATATTTTATAATTTACTCATATCCTAAATATAAAATCATCTCATAGTCATCTCGTCATCAGGCTAGAGACATCCACTGCTGAACCGTGTCGGCTCGGACAAGAATAGGTTTACTGTCTCCCCCGCCGACATATAGAGGCTAAAAAGCTAAAATCCTCATTGGATTGGCGAGTGTCCTATGTGGTGGAGTGGCACTGGCACTAGACTAAAGACGGAAGGCGACGATGGCGAAGGAACATTCAAAGCACGTGGACTTCCCCTAATGACCGTCACCGAGTACACCCGTACCATCCATCGGCTTCCATCCACCACATGGGATAGGTGACCTTCACCGAATTTCAACTCTAAGTGAAAGCACCTGCTTTCCCACATTTAATTTTTATTGACGTACTTAGTGAATAAACTATCTTTTCAATCATTAACAGGAAGAGAAACACGATGCAATAAGTGTTTTTACCACTTTCAGTTGTTTCGATAAGTAAACCGGTAATGGATTCTTAAAAGCACGCTCGTTAAACAAGGGTATTAAGATATGTCTCTTGATTACCTGCGCTTGTGGAGAATATTGGTTTATTTTAAATGGACATACCACTAGTATCAGTAGCCTGATTTCGTTTACGTCCGAATTGAAGCATTTGTCCCTCTCGTACTTGCATACTTGTTAGTGAAGGATGAATGATTTACGTTCAACATAAACGATCATGCTAGGGCTTAGTGGGTCTTTTCGACCAATTGTATTGAATTTAAGTGTTTTGTATTTGTCGCGGAGAAGAAAGAAGCGTACTATGGACATGGTTACTGGTGATACACAACAAGATAAAACATCTGTTACTATCTAAACAGCTGCATGTGGAAGATCTTGTGTCTGTCACGCGAAAAACCCAAACATCAGTGTTCTACCGATGCGTTGGATTATGCTAGGCATTACAAAAAAAAATTTTTAGGGTTCCATACCTCAAAAGGAAAAAACGGAACCCTTATAGGATCACTCGTGCGTCTGTCTGTCCGTCTGTCACAGTCGATTTGCTCCGAAACTACTGGACCCATTGAGTTGAAATTTGGTAAACATATGTAAATTGGTGACCCAAAGACGGACGCGTAAAGTAAATTAATGAATTCTGAACAAGAGGTCCACTTTTGGGGGGTAAACTGGAAAATTAAAAGAAAAAGTTTCGCAAACAATACTGTTCTGAAAAAAATATTTCCTAAACGCAATTCTTTACAAATTTAATTCTTGAATTCCTCCGTTGCTTAGGAGTGTTTATGTTGTCATGAGTGTTTACGTAGTCACGTGACGGCATGCGTGTCGTATGCATGCCTCGGCTGTTATTCGGAACGCGCTCACTCGTCACGGCTAATGAAACTAGACCCCTGCCCCGCTATTCTGTCACTTGTTTTACCCTCACCTCACCATTCACCCACAAGTGGTGTTCTAGTTATCGTTACATACATCGACGGAAAGCATGTGTTAAAGTATTCTAATCTAAATTAGTTTGAGCGGCTTATAATCAAACAAAAATGAACAAATCAAAGTTGCAATTAAATTTTGCTAATCTTGTGGTTGTGAAATATTAAGTACAAAGCCCATATTTAGTCAAATGAAAGACATGTGACGTATATGGGTAAGATTATCTTGGCTGTCACATGAGAGGTGAGGCGTGAGGTGACAGGGGAGGTGAGATTATTTTAGAGAATTGCACTCCAGCCCCGCTTTTCTGTAAGATGTTTAAACCCACTTTTTTCACTCACAAATATATCTAGATGCCGCGATTTGTGGCCACTAAGCGTAAGCAGCCCCGCTATTTGGTAACTTTTGAAGCTCACCTCAACGCTCACCCACAAATATATTTTGACACCGCGAAGCGTAGTCACTAAGCGTTGGTAGAGCTCTAGTTTCGTTAGGCGTGACGGGTGAGGTGAGGCGCATAAGCGCGGGCTGTTATTGGTGGGTGAACGGTGAGGTGGGTTTAAAACAAGTTACATAATAGCAAAGCTGATTACGTTCAGTTACTACGCGCGAGGAATTATATATTGTATTTGTCATTAGCTCTTATCTTTTTTTTAATTTCTTGAAAACTATAAACAATTGAAACAATCGCGACATTTGCATGATAATATTTATAAATAGAACTCGCGTGCGATATAGTCGTTTAGTTAAAAACGAGTCCCAGGAAAATTAAACATTTACCAGCATTTAATTCTGATGTCCAATTTTAGCAACTTGCTAATTACTTTATTACGAATTAAGTAAGGACACACATGAGATTAAGAAATTATTTCTTTCAGCAGCCAAGATATGACGATGTTATTTGTCAAACTATTCTCACAGTTTTACAGAACTTTGTACAAGCGATAAGATGTATGAGCTTATTACATATATAAATACAGCATTATTGGAATCGTGAATCGATCTTGTTGTCGACTATTATCTTCGTTTCTGACGTAAGATTTCCAGTACTCTATGTATAGGTCCTAAGCAACGCACAAACTAATGGCATGGCTAACAATAAATGATCTCTTACTCTTTACTCGACACTATTCCAATAGCTGACATCTTCAACCTTATCATACGTAATATCAGTAAAGATGACGCGCAGGGTTTCAATTATTGATGTTAAGATGTCAATCAGTTGAACGAAAGGCGTCTAAAGAGGAAAATAGATATATTTGTACATTTAACTTTATATTGAACTTGACATTGATTATGATTCCAAGAATGTAAATCAGTTCAATTTTAATTTTAATCAGTGGACTTAATAAAACGATATCGAGAAAAGAAGCAGGATAAACATAAACACAATTAATAGCAAACTGTGATTTTTCTCAGAACAGCCTCTAACTTTAGTTTTATTAAGGAAAAACCCGATTCCTTACAAGTGGATTTCTCTTCAAATAAAAGTGCAAAACATTAAACAGAATATTTATATCTTATATCAATATGCCAATATGAAAGTAAGCAATACTTACTACTTGAAATAATGTCAAGTGAAACTGGAACCGCTTGCGAAACAGATTTTGCACACAAGACAGTAGTACGGTGCCTAGATTTTTGTTTCATTGTGTAATCCAGCAATTAGCTGATTCTGCAGTTATCACGCACCACGCGTCCAATTTTATTGCTAATTAAACGATTATCTATTGTACGTACTTCCATACTATACTAATATTATAAATGGGAATGTGTATGTGTTTGTTTGTCCGTCTTTCACGGCAAAACGGGGCGACGAATTGACGTGATTTTTTAAGTGGAGATAGTTGAAGGGATGGAGAGTGACATAGGCTATTTTTTGTCTCTTTCTAACCCCCGCTTCCCTAAAATGGGGAGTGGAAGTTTGTATGGAGCATTCCGCAATTTTCAAGGTAGAAAGCTAAAAATTGGTATGCGGACTATTTGTGACTAACAAAAAAATCGTGCATCATTTTTTTTTTGAAATCTGCTCCCAACCCCTTAAAAGAGGGGGTGAAATTTTATATGGGACATTTCATAGTTTTCAAGGTAGGAAGCTAAAAATTGGTACACAGACTCTGTTACCAACGAAAAATACCTGCCTTTTTTTTGTTAATTTCCCCCCAGCCCCTAAAATAAGGGATGGAAATTTGTGTGATACTCCGCAAAATTAGTACAGGTTCTATGATACAAACGAATAATAAAATAATTTAACATGGGTATCGGTTTATTTTTCAAATCCAACGTGGCTGACGTGAAATACCATCTCCCCTGTTGGGGTGAGCTGGGGTTGAAATGTCTAAATATCAATATGGGTGTCGTTTTTATGTTTTTTATGGACGTTATTACGAAAATGGCATCGATTTCGAAATTTAATATTGTGGACATCTATCTTAATAGTCGATATATAGAGTCGTTATGTAGAGTCGATATGTAGAGTCGATATGTAGAGTCGATATGTAGAGTTGATATGTAGAGTCGATATGTAGAGTCGATATGTATAGTCGACATGTAGTAGATATGTAGAGTCGATGTGTAGAGTCGATAGATAGAGTCGATATGTAGAGTCAAATTGTAGAGTTGATATGTAGAGTCGTTATCTAGAGTCGATAGGTAGTCGATATGTAGAGTCTGTGTAGAGCCGATAATTAAATAAAAGAAGAAACTGGCTGACTGACTGACTGACATATCACAGCCCAAACCGCTGGATCTAGAGATTCCAAATTTGGCACGTAGGTTCCTTATAAGGTCTAGGGGTGCACTAAGAAAATATTTTTCAAAATTCACCCCTTAAGTGGGTGAAATGGGGGTCCAAAGCTTTATATGGGGAAACAAATTAAGTAAGAACATTAATTCATTCGAAACTTCATAGGAGTATTCCCAGCGATAAATGAGTAAATATATGTTTCAGGTTTTTTGAGAATTCAACCCCTAAAAGCGGGAAATGTGGTGACAATGTCTGAAAATCAACATGGGTATTGTTTCTATGGTTTATCGAGTCGCTGGTCGCTGATTACGAAAATTTTAAAATCCAACGTGGCGGACGTGAAATACCATCTCCCCTGTTGGGGTGCGATGGGGTTGAAATGTCTAAATATCAATATGGGTGTCGTTTTTATGGTTTTTTGGGACGTTAATTACGAAAATGGCATCGATTTTTATATTTAACATTGTGGACATGAAAATTCATGAAAGTATTTGTGCCAAATTGCAATTCAATTGGAACATACGGGTCAAACTGAGATGCACCTTTTTTGTAGACGGTTAAAATTACTTTTAGTACGCGGGCGAAGCCGCGCGCAAAAGCTAGTACTTATAATAAATGTCTGAATTAAAAAAAGAATCAGCCAGTATTATTTTAGACATTGTTCTGTCACGAAGGATCTCAGCTTCCCATGAACGGAAAACATGATTTTTTTAATAGGTACATTATTATTCTAGCTCGCGCATAGGATAGTTATTACTGCGACAAATAATTAATTTTCCGAAATATTGAACCTCACTTAATTTTATCTTTTTTAAGGGAAATCGCCGTCATGACTGTCAGAGACGTCAAAATGGCTGAATCGCTGTCTTTTACCTATTAATAATTTCGATCCGGTCTACGATAGACCTTCACGAAACGATAAAGCATGCAAATGATAAAGATAATGCGCTAATTTCGTATTAAGGCGTAATGTCGATAACATTTAAATATTTATACCTTCGACAGTTGGTAGCACAGCATAGATTGCTTAAAATTGGCAAATATATGATTCAATACAGTAGCAGTTTTAGTTGCCAAGTAAGTGTTGCAAGAAATGAGGAAGTTATTAAATATCCATTTATCTATTCTACTTAGAAATGTTTTGTCATTCGTGGAAGTTTACTACCTTAGTAAATGGAGATTCAGATTATTGCTTTTCGGAATTAATGACCTTGTCACGTCAGCCTATAATGTAACGATTGGGAAGTCGATTTATGGGTTTTCCAGTACCAGTGTTTGCACTTTTGTAGGTGTGTGATTGGCTTGACCTATCAATGCTGCTTACAAACTCCTGCTAACATATACCCTAAAAGGGTTAATCAAAATCATGAGGCGTCTCTTCAGTAGAGTTTGGGAAGACAATAGAATAGTTAATTTACAAGTAAAAGGCACTTTACATACAGGCGTCCGGATTCCGGCGTCAAAAATAGGCCCTATTAAGAATTAAGAAAAATTTAGATTTTGTCCATCTGCACGGCTATCACAAGATGACGCGCGAGCTCTCTCGATTTTACTCGCACTATACCTCTCTTTCTAAGTTTTCTAATAAGAGAGAGACGGATAGTGCGAGAAAAATCGAGAGAGCTCGCGCGCCATCTTGTGAATCTTGTGATAGCCGTGCAGGAAAGAAACGTAGTTCAAAATGTTTTTGACCTAAAACACCCATTTTCTAATTTACGATAGGATAGTGATTAGTTGATTACCTACAACATTTTGCCAGATTATCCATTGTTTTTTTCTAAACTCAGTATCGTGACGTCTGCAAAAATAACATTCGTATCGTACACAAATGCATGCCGCCGTTTAATAATTGGGTCACGCTCACGGTGTCGTAGTATCGCTGCGATGACACGGGGAGTGTCCAAGGCTGACATGGGGCGGATATTTCCACGCACCCCTTGACAGGAAGGGAAACATTTTGTATTTGAATTGGTGGAAATACGGAACGACATAACATTTGCTATAACATTACACATCTACTGACATCCTTTTCGTCGCACTACCTTAGCTGATGCTGTGCGTTTCCGCTTTGAAGCGATAGCTAACTCTGAATAGAGTCACCATAAGATTGCTGACGGTAAAAGTGTAAACTAAGGAAGTCAAGATTGGAGCATCAGCAGAGCTTGCAGAGTGAGAGCATTTGTTCTTTGCTGTCAACTGAACACGGGGAATGCTCAAATCAATAGAGGATCGGCAACGCTCTTATGACTCCTCTGACTCCTCTGTTGTCGCAAGCGTTCATAGCTACGGTGTCCGCTTTCTAATTGGCCGTGAGCTTGTTTGTCACGTTGAAGCGTGATGTTTTAAGGTAAAACTATAATTTATAATCTAAAGAGAATTAATTAATCATGGAATTCCGCAAAATAATTCATGAATCCATCAATTAACTATACCTACATATTTACGTAATTAAAATAGTACCTACCTAAGTAACAGAAACTCCTCGACGATAATGCTTGCAAACTACAGCTACTTACCCTAATTCACGCAACACGTTATCACATAACTTAAAACGAGTAAAAAAACACACCGTTCGCTAAAACGAATCGCTAAGGTGGGCGGAAGGTGGCCTGACTGTCGTACGATCTCTGTGCTCATTGCGCTTTCCAATTACGGACACTGTGCACAATCATTTGGAACAAGTAAAATATACTATTACTTGACAACTTTCGTAAAATATACCTAATACTCGTACTGTTATTGTTATAGCTGTCGCGTGATTCAGCGATTTTCGCGAGGAAAATGGTTGAACCAGCTTTTCGCAGTTATTTGCACGTGTCACATGATTTACGTTTCGACGTTTCACTGTTCCTTCACAATCGTTCAATACATTTCGTTTAAGAAGGTTAGGTTAGACAGACAAGGCAATTGTTGGATTAATATGAGGTTATTAAAAGAACGTCTGTGTCAAATACAAATATTACTGGACGCTTTTATTGTTTTTAGGGTTACGTACCCAAAGGATAAAAACCCTACTACTAAGACTTCGCTGTCCGTCCGTCTGTCTGTCGGTCCGTCTGTCACCAGGCTGTATCTCATGAACCGTGATATATAAGACAGTTGAAATTTTCACATGTGTTTCTGTTGCCGCTATAACAACAAATACTAAAAAAACAGAATACCTAAAATAAATATTTAAGGGGGCTCCCATACAATAAACGTGTTTTTTTGCTCGTTTTTATTGAAAGGTAATGGTACGGAACCCTTCGTGCGCGAGTCCGACTCGCACTTGGCCGTTTTTTATGTCAGCGTAAAGCCTCTCACAGACTGGCGTGGCCTGCGGTGGCGGTCATAGTAAAGATAGCTAATGACAAGTTTACCATTGACCGCCGCGGCCACAGTAACGTTCCGAACGCGCGTCAGGTAGATCGAACTGTCATTTTTAGGGTTCCGTAGCCAAAATGGCAAAAACGGAACCCTTATAGTTTCGTCATGTCCGTCTGTCCGTCTGTCCGTCTGTCCGTCTGTCCGTCTGTCCGTCTGTCCGTATGTCACAGGCATTTTACTCGAAAACTATAAGGTGTATTTGAATAAAATTTTGAAGATAGGTGTATTTTGTTAGCCGCTACAAAGTTTTGTAATTAATATTACTAAAAAAATTTTTTTTAGGTGTGTACTCCATACATAAAACTAAAAGCCAAAAAACAAATTTTCATCGTGGGCCCACGTGTGGCACATGAATCGATAGGCCTTTCAAAATAAATATAAGGTTTCTCGAGAATTTTTTTGATTAAGTGAATACAGTCAGAGATAATCGCCCCGAAAGTCACTAAAATTCTGTCCCCCCCCCTCTAATTTTTGAACGGTGTATTTTAAAAATATGAAAAAATTCATGGACACAGTGCTTATTAAGTTCATTCACCGAAAATTGTTTTGAACAAGATCGGATGAAAGGTTTCCGAGATATTGCTGAAAAACTGCCTTCCTCAAAGAAAAGGACGTAAGTGCCGTAAGATTTCTATGACGATACGACCTTTTTAATAGGCACGGAACCCTTCGTTTTGCGTGGTCCGACACGCACTTGGCCGGTTTTCCATATAAAAATTGACATTTAGATTACGTGGCCGTGCCAGCCAGTGTGATGCAGGCAAAACAAATAACTATGACACAAACCTGAGTCATTGAGCACGCTTAATGAGGGTGAGGTTGAAAAAGAAGATTGAGTTTGTAAGTTATTTAGACAATTATTGAATAGAACTGTGACTAGCCGGCGTCTATCGGATAGAAGCGAAGTTGCAGTTTGCGCGTGCCGGGCCAGCGGTCGACGCGACGCGATCAGGCCGATCAGTCCGCAACAACCCGCCGATCCGTCGACACGCGGCCGTCCTTCCGGCACGGACGTGGCGTGATAGCACGTGAAGTGACAGTGCCACAGTGGAGTGAACCCGAATTTTCGGCAGGACGATCTCGCCACTGTATAACGAACGACTGACTGGAACGAAACGACTGATTTTTTTCTAATCAGTTGCACAATACACTCGGTAAGATAATTTAATGTTACTTACTTATAAAGAAATATAATTATTTACTTCGTATCTTAGATACCATTATGATCGGACCTCGGACCTTCGGATCGTGCCTAAATGATATCCATGACTTTTGTAAAAAAAAGCGATTGGTTAGAATTACATAAATTAAAAACTACTGGACTTTCTGAAAGAAACTGTCATGTGAAAACTAAAGCGTGTTTACTATCTTGTTGAGAATGTTTCTAGATGCTCAAATACTGTTCTTGAAATGCTTGAGAATAGCAAAGTTTTAGATAGTTAGGTAAAATGCCTATTTACATTTACTGTTAAATTTGCCAAATGCCGGTTTCGTACAAGAATGACAAACAAGTTTTTCAAGGTTTAGGTACATCATTTTCGTCGTCTTCTTTAAATAGGTACTAATTATGATATGTACCTACCTACTATATGTTTTATGATCATGCTAGACAGGTTAAGCAATGGTTGATTCGTAGTCTTTATAACTGGTACCTAGTCGTCCGTTTTGTCTTGACACGGTAACCTTAGTTCGCTGATATCGTATCAGTAATCGGGGTCAATAGCAAACTAACTCCTGAGTAATTACTGTATGACGACTCTCAGAAGAAGAAATCCGGTTGTAAGTAAATGTGAATTGAGAAGTTTCTGATTGCGGAATATGATATTGTGCAACGCGATCCTTGATTCTTCGGCATATTTCCAGGGCCGGTGGGTAGGTATTCCATTTGCGATATTTTACAAAAGGGGACACACCTAGGCAGTATGATGTCTCTGTCATTCTGATTTTGAAAGACAGAGTCATGATCTTAGCGGGCCCGAACCATTGAAGTGGTCTATTATAGTCTGATAGTGATAGATGATTGAGGTAGCTCAGTGGTAACATGGTAAGATTGGTAAGTAGAAACTTAATAATTATAACTATCCTGAGGGTATGTTCGCATTACGAAGCGTGTGCATAAAATGTAAATCGATTCCAATTCATCAAATTACGAACCCATGCATAAATTACTTTCTATTTATCTACTGCTACCTACATTTTTACGTTTTGGGTCAGTAAAAATATAGAGTTTTAAGAAGTTAAAACGTCTATTTTGTAATATATGTACGGATATCCTACTAATATTATAAATGCGAAAGTTTGGATGTTTAGATGTTTGTTACTTAATCACGCTTAAACGGCTCAACCGATTTCGATGAAATTTGGCACGAAAATAGTTTATAGCCTGGATTGAAATATAGTATAGTTTTTATCCCTGGTCCACGCAGATGAAGTCGCGGGCGGAAGCTAGTAATAGTTACCTATATAATTTTCTAGTACATATGAAGTACATAAATATCATATAGTAGCTGAATCAGATTACTCAAACTAAGCCGACTGAAGTACAATGTTTGAAAAGCAACTAGCGATAATTTATGTTCTAGAAACCTAATATTTGAGCCGTCTTTCAAATCCTATCTGTATAATTATTCCATCGATAATAAAACAATTAAGTTTTTAAGGAAAACCATCTCAATTCTTATCGTATCGTATTTTGACTGTGGTGCAACTAATATTTCCACTATTTGGAGGTGAACACACGCACTTGAAAATAAAAATAAAGTACTCAGGTATTTTCGAACAAGAACCTTCAAATCTTTAAAACTCAGAATCCTTTTTCCACACGGAACCTTGCGGAATCGCCATAACGACTTACTTTTGTCGGCGAATATGGGAACTTCCCGATCCTGCCAACCCCTTATTCTTAAAGGGGCTTTAAAAAGGTTAATTACATTACTGTTTTCCGGCATCGCCATGCAGTCATTACCATAGACGCGACGCCATTACCGTAATAGAAGCGATTAGCGGCTGGATTAGAAGAGCGGCCACCGGCGGCGGGCAATTTCCTAGCTCCACTTACTAGCCACATCGACCACCGCCAGATTGGCTTAAGGGTGAATTGAGAATTATGAGTGAACTAGTTGACATGAAATTTCAATTAAACCCAAAAGTCATAAATACGAAAACGCATCGAGTAGTAAACTGTGACGACTAAGGGTGACTTTAAAGTGATGGTAAATTAGTTGACTATTCTTTTAAGCTCAAAGTCTAAGGTATTCTAAACGTAGCTGGATAGAAGAACGATGGTTGCGAGTTAGTAAAAATTTCTATTAGACTCAGAAGGTCAGAAGTCTAAGATCAAAAGCTAAACGCATATATAGTGAAAAGCTGTAAATAGGTACTGATAGCTTTAATAGTAAAGTGTGCTTTTGTAGAGATGCTATTAAAGTGAATTGCAGCAATATTTCAATGCTTAGGTATTATTATTGTGTCAAATGGTCACTTTTTGATCAAATTGCGGACTAATTCCTGTATTACATTCGGGATATTATCTTCAGTTGCAGTCACTTTGTATGATTGGCTGTCTGACATTTAAGATCTAAGCGGTATCAAGTTTAGTGTGTAACATTATGATCTGGTAGATGATGTTACTGAGTAAAATAAAACGTGAATTGAATTTATTATTCAGTTGATAAAGTTTGGAAACAAATAATTCTAAGACCCAATGGTGTTCAGTAATCCAACAGTATTATACTCTACTTAGCTAGCGAATATAACGATTAAAATTACAAAATATTAAATTTTGGGGCAATGTAGTAAAATTCGAATAATTTTCAATGAATGACATAGGTACACAAGATATTTATATTGCCGCACACATACGAACAATGGCGGTATTTGCTGTAAAACGAGGCAGCGACAATTACGGCCAGCAATAATATTGTCTGTATGGCAATTTAATAATACCACGTGTATTAATATATCGGTTTGTAACGCATACATTGTAATTATTGACCTTAAAATTCAAATTAACTTTCCTAAAAGACAATAAAACATGCTTTCTGCCGCAACACAAAATTTTCGTTATTTGTTCACACGCTGTGCCTTTCAAAACTTGCTTGTAAAATGTATAGCAAAAAATATAATCGTCCAAATAAAAATTGTTTTTATAAGTACATTCTCAGCGTAACGATTCTACATTACCGTGATCTGTACGCTTACCATGAGAGGCTATTGAATACTTACAATAGTAAACTTCTCTCGATATCGAGCTAACGCGCTTCGACTAGATTTCGATTCTCGCAAGTTCGAGCTGTCAAATGCGCCGTACTCATGGTGCCGATATACTCCGAAAACAACTACAAAACGTTACTCGCTAGCGTCTAGTTTTCGATGCGTAATCTAAACTTTCGAATCGTATTACCAAACGGTAGCGTGAGTCACAAATTTGACATTTCGAATCGAAAAATACCGTAGTGTCTGTAGTTTACTATTTCACTTCCAAAATGGTGCGTGATAACGTATTATTTCGTCAAGATTTACCGTAGATCCGATCGATACCTATCTCAAATTAAAGAACTTATAAAAATAAGGGTTTTGAATCGACAACTTATATCCGCAAAATTCGGATTGTCGCGTATTTTGTATTTAAAAATGCAAATAATTGGCACACGTTCCGCCATATTGGGTCGACAGACTTAGATGAGGATCATCGCACACTGTTAAAATTATACTTAATGTCGTTAAGCTTAAGGTATAGATTCCTTTAAAGTCTTTAAACTTTGGCGTTGGGGAATTTTTCGACGTTGGCCATGCGCGTATTCTGTAATGTCATAACCGACAAACGCTAGCATTTAAATTGAAACGATAAATGCTTGTAATTTAAGGCTGAATATTGAAAAATCTATTAAACTATACGAACAATCGAGTTAACTGTTGCGAGAAAAGTATACTTATATGGGACTCGGGGTACCGATTAGATTTTTAGTTCTGTGAGTGACCGCCAGGGGCGGTGTATAGAGTTTTCATACAAATCTTTAACTGTTGTCGATAGTCGCTAGCGTATTCCGACTTACTGTAAACTCACACTAAAGCTACTGATTGCGTGTAATATTCGATAAAATATTAGGACTCAACAACTTCATTCATTCAATTACTATGCAAGCGATGACAGTTTTAAGACCAGTTCTGTTAATGACTGTGTGCTGACAGAGATAGCATCGATACATAGATTTATATATAGACAAAACAAACACAAATATAGAAACACGGTGAATAAATGCTGGAACAGAATTGAATTAAAAAAACGTTAATGAGGTCGTGTCTACAAACTTAAAAGGTAATTAAGATAATTAATTAGTGGAACTTTCTTCTCTCCAAAAGGAGGAATTTTTATTGTTCTGTGATTCTTTGTATAACATCGATATTTTGATTTGTCACTGACAACGGTATTTTGTTGTAACTTGAGTGCAATTTTTGATGTTCACACGATTTTCTAAGTTGCGATGTCAATGAACCCCTACCGAAACCGCACAGGATGTATTTCTAGGTACCTACTCCAAATTTATCTTCAAACATATTTGCATTCGATAGCCCGACTCGAACAAACAGCATGATCGATGATAAACGCAGATGTCGGCAGTGTGACGAATTATTTACATTTTAAAATGTCACATCCTTCTTAGGACTCCGTTGAAAAAATGAACTTTCGGGGTCTTATCATAATTCTATGGGATTGGAGACGTCACATCCTTCTTTACAATTTATTCTAACAAATCGCTCTCAGGTTGGGATCGGATTTTATTTCCGAACTTAACTCTCAAGAAGCAGTTTTCATTAAAAAAGAGGTGTCCATGATTGCGTGACGTTTAGTCATCTCGATTATATTTAGCAATATTTCGACAATTTATTCAGCACTTAACGTAAATTAAACAGCAAGATTAACCGAGATAAACCCATTGCTTTTTCATTTATTCGCAACAGTGAAAGTGCACCTACTTTCACCCCCACTGCGAATCTGTATCAAAACTCGTGTGCCTTGCGCAAAAAAATGGTGTCATTAGGTCTTCCCTGCGTGAATAATGCCTGTCTATTAGTCTGCAATTTGTTCGTTGCAATCGGACGGTTTTGAATTATTATATATACACCAACATTTATCTTTGCTAATGTAGTTTGCATAATAAGTATTAATTTATAGCTAAATAGACTAATGGTTGCTCAAAGTCTGATACGTTGACATATGTGTAGCAAATTGTATATGTCATGTTTTTGTGTCACCTGACTAATGTATAATGTACCTACCTTAGGTAATATCATGCATAAACATTATTCATCCATATGAATGTAACAGTATAATCTCAGTAAATTACTGTTACAATAGGGAAAAAAACTGGTGCATGTTGGTAAACTATCCACAAAAGGACCGAACGTGTCATGAGCTCTTGAGTAACTTATGGTATTTCTATTCTGGTTGAATTCCATTTAAAAAGTAAACTTAACCGTCCAAATCTACACTCCTATAATCTAATATTATAATCCTCTAATATGTTGAAGCACTTATCTGATTTCAAATTAACCAGTATATTTATAAAATCGAGATCGAGGAGTTGGTGGCCGAGCCAAACTTCATCGGTGAAACGAAATCCCACAGACTTCGCTGGTTCGGTCATCTTCTGCGATTGGGAAATGATAGGGCAGTCAAGAGAACGTACCTACTTGCGCCGATCGACTTGTCGCTGGGTATCGCTGGGGCGATAGCATGCAGGCGGATCTGCGCCATCTTTAAGCTGAAAGCTGGTAGGGAGTGGCGCAGGATCGGGATAAGTGGCGTGCGCTCGTTTTGGAGGCCAATATAGTTAGTTAGTATACAAAACGGGCGTTCGGGATGAACATAAGCTATACTGTATCCAACAGTTCTACCTGCGTTATCCTACTAATAGTAGGTATATAGTAATAGTTATTATAAATGCGAAAGTTTGGATGTTTATGTTTGTTACTAAATCACGCTTAAACGGCTGAACCGATTTGGATGAAATTTTGCACGAAGATAGTTTATAGCCTGGATTAAAATATAGGATAGTTTTTATCCCGGGTCCACGCAGACGAAGTCGCGGGCGGAAGCTAGTTTGTAATAAGCGGGTGGAGCTGCGCGGGTAGCCAGTATAAAGTAAAACAGGTAACAACTCTTAAACTTGAAAAATGAAGGTTTTTCTCACACTGATTTGATTCTCATAATTATTGGAAATGGATACAAGAGAACAAAGTAAAGGCTCTTCAATTCTAAGGTTCTATCTAAACTTCATCAGTGGTTCATTTCAAATCGTAATGCGTGACTGACTCAAAATAAAGTTATTCACGTGCGTAAATAGGGCATACTAGTGGGTAAAGGTGTGTCCCCACGTTGTGTCAAATAGGCCATGTGCCGATGGAGCGACACAGAAGCTATTGTGGCTCTGCCCATTGTATCAGATGACAATAAATTATTACCATATTTAATGAGTTCAACGATGCACTGCACCGGCGCATCTCGCCAAGTTACTCGTACTTAGAAAAACAAAGACCGACCATTGTTTGTTAATAATGCATAGAAATTCGTATACAACTATGATTTGGTAGTTTCGTGGCTGCATACTGATGTGGTCGACGTGTGCCGAGGATGTACAAAAACGTTTCGAGTCACGGTGACGGACGGACGTTTAATGTCGTGATGCATTGGAACTACGTTGAATAATTACATAATAAATTCACTAAGGCGTAATAAAAAGTATAACGTGAATAAGTTATTGTCCTAAAGCGTGACGTCTTGTCTAAAATAAAGCGTATGCATTACGTCGTATACGCATTTCGATTGTCTGTCTGTCTTGAAATCTACCTAAAATACATCAATAGGTAATGAATACACCATCTAAAAAAAAACAGACAGTTTTCTTGAAGTTTGCAAATACAGTTTTTTTTTTTTTTTTTTTTTTTTTTTTTTTAACTTATAAAACGGGAATTTATTTAATAAAAACAAACAATAAAACAACAACTTAACCTACAAAGACAAAAAAAAAAGACTGTCCCCTAATATTTATTTTATTATAAAATAAATATTAGGGGACAATATTACACAAATCGAACTAGCCCTATAGTAAGCTTAATAAGGCTTGTGTTATATGTTCTAGACGACGATATATATAATAGATATACATACTTTAGTTATTATTTATCTCTTTTATTTATCTTTGATCATATTTATACATACTAGTTATTTTCGTTACTTTTATTTAGTTTTAAGCCTTTATTATCTGTTAATGTGTCTTTATTGAATGAATGAATGAATGAATGAAAGCATTTATTTCGAGTTACACAAGACTCATACAGTAAAAGTTTAAAATTACACAATTCAGCACCTAGATCATAGTAAAATATTCATTTATTATTAATCAATTTAAAAAAGTATATAAAACTATTTTGTTATAAAAACATAAGAAATACTTACTCGCTGTCCCGCGTATGACAAAGATATGTCCATGCCAATGGTCAATTCTAAACTCTTGTGAAAGAATTTTTGAAATCGGGTGAGTAGTTTCGTAGATTCCATACAAACTTACAGCCACCCATACCATTCTTCTCTATTTTAGTGTAGACGTAAATTATTCACACCCTGTAAATATTATCAGGTGCAGTGTCACACGATTGGTTTATTTAATTGGCCTGAGAACAGTAAATAATTAAGAAATGGAAGAGTTTGAAAATAATTACGATACGGTATCGGTTACTCAGGATAGGTAGGTACTTTTAGTATATTAAACACATTCAAATTATATTGATTTAAACTTTCACGATCCACACATATTATTTATTACTAAGCGGGACTTTATCTCGTATAAGTAATTAACATATTTATTTACCTCTGAAGCTTCTCGACGTTTCGGATGTGTCACAACATGGACGTACTGGCTTAAGCCTGCAAAACACTGGCGCGGCCTGCGGTGGCGGTCAATAGTAAATTTGACAGCTAATGACAAGTTTACTATTGACCGCCGCGGCTAGGCCACGCCAGTGTGATGCGGGCTTTGCGGGCTTTTGGGTAACAACATCTTCTTGGTGCGCGGGTTTTCGATCTACCTGCACTTGGCTTAGTTTTGGCTATTCAAATTGATAATGATTGCTAGGTAGTTAATTAATAAATTTATCAAAATGACAACACATTGCTTGAACTTAACGAATATCAGTCGAGTTCTCTAATATCTATACAGACAACCTTTCAAAAATATCTGTCTAATTGGAACACTTAGACAGAGACAGAGAGCTCGCGTGCCATCATGTTAAAACCGTGCAGGAGCCGCACAAGGCCTGCTATGATGACGGTACAGTCGAGTTCTCCAATATCTATACAGACAACCTTTCAAAAATATCTACACATGTGCCTTATGCCAGTAACAATAAAGCCTGTACCACGACGATGACACGCATCACGTTCGTAAGAAAGGGACCAAACACGTACATTTGTATTAACCGACACATTGTAAGTTTTATGGCTGATAGGCCCAAGGTTACCAGAAGCGCAGGGAAGCTCAAAACAAATTTTTACAGGCTAGTAAAAGCGAAAAAGTCGTTCTTGGGAAATTGTAACACATTACCGAACTTACTGACTCTAAATTCAAATCTGTCGTAAAACGGACACTTATTTCAAAAGCATATTATATTAAGATAAACGACTACATCATGGATAGGAATATTTGGCAGCGATAAAATCCTGCACTAGAAATCTGTCGTAAAATAAATAGGCTTTCTACTGTAGCAATGTAATTTTAAAATTTTATAATACTCTGATACTAAAAGGATATATTGTATACTGTTTTGAAAAAATGACACCTCGCCGAGTTTTTTACGCCGGTTCTTCTCGAGGCAGAGGTTTACTTTCCGAACCGGTGGTAGTTTATCGACATTCATAGGTGCATGTAATATTCCTAAATTGAAGAATAAATCACTTTGACTTTGACTTTGACTTTATGAATTATTAGCTTTCGCCCGCGACTTCATCTGCGTAGAACCGGGATAAAAAACTATTCTATACTTTAATCCAGGCTATAAACTATCTTCGTGCAAAATTTCATCCAAATCGGTTCAGCCGTTTAAGCGTGATTGAGTAACAAACATCCAAACATCTAAACACCCCAATATCCAAACATCCAAACTTTCGCATTTATAATATTAATTAATTAATTAATCAGTAGGATGAATAAGGGGTTAGTCAGTGATACATGATTTGCATATGCGGCAGGGCACAATGTCGGTGAGAGCATATGTGTTGCTCGTGTTTACGGACATAAAATGTGTTATTTAATGACATTAATATGATAGGGCAGGGTGAGCTATCACTGCATTGATATCATGAATTTTCCATATTGTGTTACTGCCGCGGACATCACACAGTTCTTGCATTTATAATAGTACGCAATCGAGTGTATCTGCAGTGTTTCCGAATTCTAAAATCGGGCAAGATTGTGTGTCTGATTGTTAGATGTCGCCATATTCTTCAATCAATTAGATAACTTGCCAGATTTTATTTATATTGTGTCTGTATTTTTGAAGACAAGTGAACGTTTTACGTCATCCTAGGCCGTAAGTGGGATTTTCTGCCCGCTACGCGAGGAGAAAATCTCACTTCCTGGGCAAGACAAGACGTAAAACTTTAGACAAACCACGGGCGGAAATTCGTAAAGCCCCAGATCGCATATTTATGTTCAAACTGTTATCAAACTGGAGCATTCACGAATTCACCGACCTAGGTATTTAATGTACTATTATCATTTTCTTTGTAGGTTCTTACTGGAGATTGGAAATAGGTTATGTCATGCTTCGAAGAAGTAATACAGTCAATAGGAATCGATAGTTTTTGAGTTACTAGCTTATTGTAAGTTTTGGGTTATTATCAGTATTTCAATTTGTACACCTGTGATATTACCAAATTTCGGGGTACATATCATTAAATAAGTTGGTCGCGGTGTTGCATTGATATTATTACACGAAAATTAATAACTATTGCATTCGGCTAACTCCGAAAGTCTATTTGAAAGTCGGGTAATTCCGATAATTAGTCATTTCATCAAAACAAGCAATATTTTTTTACTCTGTCAACTTTTACCACGCCGCCGTGTTATTCACGTGCTGAAAGTTGACATAGTAAAAAAATATTGCCTGATTTGATAGAAATTACTAATTATCGGAATTACCCGACTTTCAAATAGACTTTCGGAGTTAGCTGAATGGCATACCATTAATTTTAATGAAAATAACTTTTCCAATCACTTTCCTAGCGTGAAGTGTAGATAATGGCTTATTACACAGCGGGGATCGATTGAGAAATCAATATGCGTCTTACTCCCATGGCAGCAGACAATGGGACCTTTGACAGTGGGGCGACGATGACTTTTGACAGTTCATTGCACTCGGAAGCAACAGTCTCCTTGACAAGACACTTCCACTTTCGAAACTAGACTCACTGTGTAAAAAAAGCGTGTTAACACGCATAACTTTACTATGTATAACTTATTGACCAATTGATAAGAATTGTGTATTAATTACTAAATGGCACAGGAGCTTTGAACAACAAAAAATATCATCTAATTTCGTTTTAAAATCAGAATAGGGTACGTTTTTAGGTTACACTATAAGTATGTAAATAATTCCAAAAGCATAATTGTTTTACCTTATGTAATTACTCTGGAAACAATGTTACGCTGAAGTACATACATACCTAAATATCTACATTATAGGATATCGGCATATAATTATGAAGATTAAAAAGAGCCAGTAAATAAGGACTGTTTTTATACTTTCTTTAATTTAAGGACATAAACGTATTATAAATATTTAAAACGTATCGCATTATAATTTTTGGTTACGCCAGGGTTTATTGTAATTAAAGGTTCTTGGTTGGTTTATGATTTAAAAATAACAATATAAAACTTCATTGATTTTATGATATTTCCTGTAGAAGCGTTTGATAAAAACGTAATAAAAATGCTTCACCAATGCCTAATGAGCTAATAAACGACATTTTGGTTATATTTTGATACGCATATTTCCGCTTACTTTTAATAATAATGTAATAATTATGAGGATAAAGAAAATATAACGTTTCCCGATTTTCTGCTTTTGTCAGTGCGCTTTTTATTCTTAGTGATAAGGTATGTTCCAGGATTTTTACTAATTAACGTTTTTTGACTGGTTTATCAGATGTAGTTTATAAATTATGTTTATGATATTTCCTGAAGCAGTTTTTCATAAAAACACAATAAAAAATCTTCACGCATAGGTACGATAAGAGAGAGATCATAGTGCGAGAAAAATCGAGATAGCTCGCGCGACGTCTTGTGATAGCCGTGCTGACCGATAGATGTCACGTGATTAATTTTGACCAATACGAAATGAAACATTTGTACCCCGCTGGTTGTTTGTGATTACTTAGACTTGTGTTCTTGGAGTTTTTGTCAAGTTCAGTTTTTTTTCCTTAACCTTGACATTCGCATTCGAACATTCGCATCCTAAAGATTCGCATTTGTTCAGACATAAGGTAGAAAATAATGGGCCACTAAACAATATGTTGGTTAGATTTCGTAACGCATATTTCCACTTACTCATTTCGCTTGTTAAGGGGCTACTTTTATCTTTAATAGAATGCTTGGCATACTAGCTTGGGCCCGTCTTGTCTATATAAGGTTCAAATGGCGTCTTCCGTATTGATCAAGATTCAGAGACGGAGCGGCACGAGAGTCGATCTAGCAAGAAATCATGGAGTTTGCAGAACTCGAAATATGCCGTAATTGATAGCGTATATATTCACTCTCGCGATTATTGTAAACCAGCTTTAGAGTGGCGACTTAGGACATTACAGAACTTAGCAGTCTGTGACTGTATCGAGTGATAGTTTTCTGAAGTTGCACGATTTCAAGAAAACTTGCTGGCAATCTAGTATCCTGTACATATGAGCAACATTTTAATATTTATTGTTTATTTTTAAATGGGTTTTTCGAAAACGATTCTAACGATTTTTATGAAATGAGCGATAATAGCTTTAATGAATATTTTGGTCCATAACATATTAGTGACATTTAACAATTTGAATTAACTTTGTAATTAGACCGTTAGATATATATATATATATATTTTAAGAATTAATCTCTTAATTAGTCAAAAAATAATAATTAATACGGACATTCTTACACAAATCGGTCTAGAACCACTCATTAAGGCTTGTGTTATGAGATAAAGCAAAGTAAACTTCTCTTAGACACTAGTATCCTAATTCGTACTATTTCGAAGATATTCAAGAAATCATATTCGTTAGTTAGGTCTCTTAGTATAGTGTAAAGGCTTGAACCCGGGATCGCTAACTCAATAAGCAAAACGACAACCACTCACTGCACTCGTCTATCTACATCTGTAATGGCTGTGTATGAGTGCGTGTGGTTTTCATGACGTGCGTGTCATTCGAATATTGTCATACACTTGACACTAACTTTTAGTTAACTCTTATGGTCCTTGTACATTACCAGTTGGTAATATAATTATTTATTTTGTATATAAAGTTCGAAAAACTAAGAACGCTAAGTCCATTATGTGAGTGTACACGGCTAAATGCCGAGTTATCGGAAATGAAGGAATACTCCCTGTATACTTCAATACATACTTGAATCACAAAAACATCATCAGAAAATATTCGTGCTCATCACACAAATTATTTAGATGTTACAGTTTCTTACAAAAGCTTAGAATAACATGAAATCCCTTTCGTAAAAACGACAGTTAGTATATTTTGATTTGACGTTTTTACTTGTAGAATCTTGAGACTTTATTTGTCTACCTACACTGCTACTTATAGAAAATATAAAAGTCGGGAATGAACTAAACATTTCGTTCTAATGGTTTCCTTTGGCAGGGTATCATTGCGCAGTTTTTAAGACGCCGCGCCGTAGATAGGTATGTAAGTACCTAATACATATGAACACTCCTGTAAATTAAGACCCGCACTTTATTAAAATATGTACTGCCTATTCCTCGTGTACGATGCGGACTATAATCAGAATAAAATTAGGGACTTGAACACTTCTACACGCTTCAAAAATATAATGAATAACTGCTTGCACTGAATAACAGTTTTCGCAACTTACTATTACGAGGTAGTCATTTAACAGTTTAACCCAAGGATTGTTTATATATATATATAAGGTTGCGCGTGCGCCTATTCGAGTAAACAGACATAGTTTATAGAAATACTCAAACATATTGCTGCTCTTGTTATGATCTGCATATTTTAGCATAGGTACATTGTGTATATTTTCTACCTTTATATATATTAGCATGAACTCCTATACCAAATTACAGCCTCTGAGTGGATTTTCGGGATGAAAATTTTCCTATGTTTACCTAAATGAAGGATTTAAACTATCTGTGCTGATTGGATCTAAATTGGTTCAGCCGCTTTTGCGTCAATGAGTAACACACATCTAAACATCTTTTAAATGTATGTATATATATATATATATATTTTTCCATTTTTTGTGTTTTTTAAATAAATGTTTTTTTAATGGATGGCAATGGTTTGACCGGGGATTGCTTGTTAAGGCAGTCTTTTTCTAGATTATTCACTTGTTATCAGTTATTTCATATAGGAATGTGGCCATTATTGTCTGCAACCCTGTTATCGTTACATTTGGAACGGCATCGATAAGCAAATTCCGAAGCCGTTCACGCGTTGATGCAGCCAAGAAAACCTAGAAACGCCATAGATGTCGTGTTAATAATGAGAAATGTTTTCCGTTAGGATGAGGGATATGACTGGCCACTAGGAATGCTCAGCGATCGCGCCTACTCGCTGTGGGTGGACGTAGGACTCAACTGGTTCCTACAACCAGTCCTGTAACGACTTCGAGGTTGCTAGCTTTGGAATTAGTTTTGAGTGTTCTTGGTGGTTCTTTTATTGCTAATTGCTATGAGAGTTACACACAAACCTTCCATTAAAGTTGTGGTTCTTCATTGACTGGCGCCACAGTATCGATGATGGATGCGATGTTAATTGGGAGGTGTCAGCTCATTTCTGGTGATATATGGTCTGTAGGTATTACGCATGAATTGATTTAAATAGTCACGCCAATAGAATACCAGGTCATCGGTCCACCTTGTGGGTGGGTCTATCCACGCTTCCCATACGTGGTCGCGACTCGATAACCTTTCCGCCCCAACGGTCATCGGTTCTGTGTGCAAACACCCGCCTTTATCCAGTATAGATGCGTCAGACATCTGATCCTACATAATTTTACTGCGTATAATTCATAAAATATTATGGTATTTAACGTTTAGAAAAAACCCCTCCTGGTTGGACGATGTCATTACCACATACCCCATATCAGACAGAACTGTTGATTATTTGTCGTCCAGTCCGTCGTTACACTGCCCGCAGCCTTCAGCCAGCGCCTAGATCTTGGTTGCTTTGACAATGTGCTCCGTCGCCCACGCCGCACCGCTCTCCAATAGTTTCATATTCCTGCTTTCCAAAAGTGATCAAATCTCTCACAAATAGCCGTTTGATTGAACTGCAACACTGAACTTCGACGTTTATGGAGTCTATTCTCAATAGCAATCGGCGGAAATTAACTTCAGTGGAAAGTGTATCGCTGTGAAATGTGGCTAGTAATAAAAATAATTATCATCCTTGCTTGATTGATTGGCGTACCTGTTGAAAAGCAATTAAATCACCTATACGGATAAATAAATTAATTCTATTATTATGTACAATTGACGACGGTTTATGTATGATCAGCCAGTCGGAATACTTTCTAGTTTTATTTAAGTCAGTAGTGCAGCGATGCGCGCGAATGGTTCCTTACATAACCGTAGTAAATGGATAATATTAAATTCACAAAAGCCTAAAAAAAAATTTCGTACAAAAAACACAGATCTTTGACCTGGAGGTGCGACAGTTATAACTGGCTGTTATGCGGGCATTCCTCAAAGCGTATTCGGCCAAGTGTCACCAAAAATGGTTGTGGAGACATTCGCCTTTTAGCTAATTACGCAGTGAAGGTAGTTGCGAGACGGGGACTGATGTGGTCATTACTCGAGCCGCCATACGGGGCTCATTATGGCTCCGGCTTGCGGCGGCTTCGTAGCGTAGGCTATAAAATTGCCATTAACTTCACCTGGTCTATTTGTCTTGAACAACGAGAGAAAATACGTTTATTGGACAGGGACAGCTTAATAGAAGTCTTACGCTCTGTGTTAGTGCCCTCAGACTCGTTAGCTGACGGAAGGTTAATATTTCATTTGGAATTGCAAATGACTTCCGTTCGAATTTTAATATTAACAATAAATACGTATTTTAACAACGTTACAAAGCAATGATGTGTGCATAGTCGAATTATGTAGGAACAGATGTCTGACGCATCTAAACTGGATAAAGGCGCGTGTTTGCATGGCAAGTTAGAATCGGACGTGTGCTGAATTATTGCATTGCATAAACATCTCCTTTACGTAAAAAACAAGTCTGACTGCTAATTGTTATATGAGGAATTACATAATTAACATTCAACAAATGTAAAATACCGTCAAGCTTAATACTAATTGCAGATGTCTGTTTATGACTACGTAACGTATTAATACCTACTCACCGCATTGCCTGCGTATTTTATAAGTGTAGTAAGGAAACTGCAGCGCCAAAAATGTCTACTTCAAATAACTGTTGGCGACGAATATAATATAAGTATAACTAATTATCCGTAACAATTTATAGTTTTTGAGAGATGTATCGATGGCACTTTAGGTGATTTTAGTTCAGCCTAAAATAATTTAACTAAACTAACGAAATGCGTGCTTTCTTATTCCTATTGTTTCTCGTTTACATGCAAACAGTGTAAGAAAAGAATATTCATGAACAGTTTTGTCTCCGTTAATACAAATACCGGCCTAGTGCGTGTCGGGCCACGCGCAGTGTAGGGTTCCGTAGTTGTCTTTGTTACATCGACACGCGCGCGCCAACTTAATGGTGCGGTTGGTCAACTATTACTCGGTAACTAGTTATGCCTTCTTAGCCATGATAGTTTTCCTTTTAAATTCATTATATGTACTACTGTCGCGATTTTTTTCACATTCCCAGTAGTAGCCGTTTAGCCGGCAGGGGGACGACGACGACACTTGACTCGAAGAAAAATTAGGACTAAAGCCCAATATCACGCAAACGGATCACTGAGTTGAAAAATAGTTTTCAGAAACTCATAATATTTTTGAACAAGATTTCCAACGATACCCCACACCATGGATTTAAAGAGAAAAAAAAATACATCCTGACTTTACGTGTAGGGAAGACGAGCTACCTAAAAAAATTTTTTTTCAAAATTTTATGTTACCGTTTTGTTGGCGTAATTGATTTATATACCCATGCCGAATTACAGCTTTCTAGTAGTAAGGGTCATTGAGCTAAGGCGCAGACGGATAGACGGACATGGCGAAACTATAAGGGTTTCTTGTTGACTACGGAACCCTAGAAAGGAAACTTACCAAGCCCCTCAACCCCGCGACAGACCTAAGAAGCGACGACTGCATGTCGTGAAGGCCGATGTGAGCAAAAACGGGTTCACTAAGGAAGACGCCCAGGGTCGTGCAAAGTGGAGAAAAGCGAGTATTAGGAAAGCGGACCCCCTGGCAAAGGCCAGGATAACGCTATGTAGAAGAAGACAAATCAGAATAGAGTATTCATTCTTGATCAAACTGTGTCTAACATCAGCCAGATGATGACAATAGGCTTCACTATCCATTTAGCAACACTAAGTTATCAATTTTAACATGAGGCATCAGTCATCACCCCTATTTCAAGAAAGCGAAGCGGAAGACAAGTTCTTTTAGAAGCGAATTTAGTAAAAAAATTCAGGTTGAAATTAATTTATCGGTCGGGAGAAAATGCGTCATACATAATGCAGGTGTTCTGAAATTTTCACAAACACATGAGAATCATGGGAGGCGTAGATCACGCAAGTGTTAAGTCCCTTTAATTTGGTCGTATACACACTGTGACTGTGTGTATAATAGAAGCAAATTGTATTCGGCAAGTCTGTTCAACACGATAAATATTTAAACCCACGTGAATTCAGTTGACCCGACTCCTAATGCTATTCAAGGTCTAAAGTACCGTCGTACATTCATATTGTACGTCGGGGGACCGACGGGCTTGTTAGGGTCGAAAAAACACGAAACATTCACGCTTTTGTCAACAATGACCTAGTGCCAAGGACGATCTAAAATAATAATGCAAATAATGTATCACGAAACATGGAGATAGGTAATCCATGTAGGTTTTTACAAAATTAAAAGCGAATGTTGTACTATATTAACGTAGTACATACAAATTTACAATAGATGTATCGCAGTCACGTATGCAAACGGTAAGGTCACCCGTGTTTATGCAAACAGTCGGCAAGAAGATAGTGGAGTTTGCCGTAAGTAACCAAGATAATATCGAGCAGAGAAGAGAAATTCCTACCTGGGCCCGTCACTCCGACGCCGGCGAGCGGACAAAAAACCGTTTCCTTTGCATTCTGTTTACAGGACCTCCGACACTACGGGTCTCTTTGTGCCCCGCCCCTCGACAACTCTTCGAATGTTTTTTGTTCACTAAGACGCCGTTAAGGGCTGCGATTAAAATAGTTATATCAGTCAATTTATCGTTCTGTTCCTTATTTTTATAATTATTTAATCGATTTCAACGACAAATTAGACTGTACACAAAAATAATGACTAATTTTATCAAATATTCTTTGATTCGTATTAATTTCACGTGGAATTTAACACGACCCGGTTTTAGTTCTCTGTATCAAATGAAAAACTACACATTAAAGATCCACAAGACAGCGATTCAGCACGGCATTACCCATCGTAAAAAAAAAAAAACATCATTAATCCATTTATAATTTCGTTTAGTCTAATACCGATATGTCACAAGCATCCGCATTTTATTTATGATTTAAGTGTCGTCACCTCCTTTGTCTATATAATTTGAATTGATCCATTTTAATTTCACGGATTTTGTCCCCTATGGGACAATCCCTAAATCTGATCTATAAAGACCACCAAGAGATGACAGTAAACCTGATCTTAAAACAAAAAAGCTAATGGTTTTTGTCTCGTTCGTAGAACTGAACCGTTCCCAATGCGTATTGGCAGATGCAGCTAGAAATAGTGCATTTCCAGTTCCCACGAACGGGCGGGCATGCGTGCCGGCTAATGAGTGTTAGCCAGATAGATTACGTGTACTCGCTCGCAATTTACGCACCAATGCGTAACTACAGACAACCACAAATACTACCAATTTCGCACGCCTCGCATCCTTCGAGATAAACAAGCAATAAATATGCAACACGAGAGCGTTACACGTCTCTTCCAACAATAAACAGTTTTTTTGCAACCCTTCCAGAGTATAAGTGACCATGAGGAGTCCATGCCGGCTACTTTAAGTGCAGTTTGTATAAAAACTTATCCGTTGGAATGCTTTCCATAGAACGGGTGCATGTGTTTTTTCCTAACACTCCTTATTAGGTCGTCTGTATAAATCTTAATCAAGTTTTAGCTGATCTGACGGCGTGTTAAAAGAAAAAAGTCTACCGGTGTAAGGCTTATTTATGATAGTAGGATCATAAAATGATCCTTGCAGACTCGTTCTGTCTCTTGAGCCAATTATTACGGGCAGGTAATTAAAATCAAGAACATCTTGATTACTAATTAGACCCGTCACACTAACACGCATGCAATGACGTGCGATTTGGTTGTCAAGCTGTGAATACAAAACATCAGCGGCTCCTTTTTTGCTTTCATTTGCATATAATATTTGCAGTACCGATTATTTGACTGCCGAAAACGGCAAGCGTTGCATACATATCGCCGTCATTGCTTACAATATTCTATTGTACATTATCTAAGTGTTTCATTATATCCTTTTCCTCGTATCTGATTGCGAAATTGGTTGCAATCCAATCATGTCCGCTATATATTAGCATGATCTTTATGACAGACAGATTTGCAATTATGCCACCCACGATCTCATTATTTGCTAAAACACTTTCACCTCACTTCCACATCTGTCAATGACCACAGACTTCTATTGACTATTACATTAGTGTGCCAGACGGACATGGTAGATGAGTGGTAGCCTAGATCCTATACATACGTTGAATGTTGTAATTGTAGCTGTTTTAACCTTTAAACACACAAAATGTCTGTATTGACTGAACAGTCTGTACAAGACACATCAAGAAGATATATTATAAATCGATCTTTAAATATTGAGCGGCCGTTTATACGCAACTTGCATGCAATTTTACCTTAAAGTTATATTTATAAGGCCATCTCATTGAATGGTATTATTATGGTAGACCATATGGTGGTGCCTACTCGAAAAACAAGCCAACCTTACGCAGCCCTTTTATTTCTCTTCGGTTACCAGATATCTGAGCTTTAATTTATGTCTTCATGTTTTCGGCGGTAATCGTGTCCTGTATTCAGCCAATTTTTGCGTAACCTTGCAGCGGTAACGTGAAACGGAAATGACTAGAGTCACGAAACAGACGACGCTGTCGTTTATCGGACTTATTTGTCTTTTTTGCTTTAATCACTAACCTTTACCGAGGCTCTTTAAAGCATATCTAAGTTATTAATTCAGCTGTGTCGTAAACGACAAAACACATTATTCAACAATTTCATCTAGGTAATGAGGACGCAGATGTTTGTTGAAGTCTTTATCGCTCCGTTTGCTATAATTAAGTTAAGTTGCATAGTAGCAGTGGCAAACTCTTGAATAAAAATGGGTCCGAATTTTGCGAAACGAATTGTAGCAGATAGCCATTTTTGGTTTATGTCCCGTCCCGTACGGTATTGGCAGCGGCTTGTGCGTACCGTTACTCTAACTACCGGCAAGACTAGATGCTTTATAAACAGCAATATCTTAAGGGCGTACTGGATCATGGTTATTTATTAATATTTATACGATGAACTCGAGGTTGCGCAGATGGGCCATACAGTCAAATTTAAAAGTTATTGATTCACGAGCGATAACCAGCAACGATTAGAAGGTCACGCTTTCTTATAAGATCCGACTTGATGATTTGGTATGCATCGGGATACCAATTCGAGTTTACGTTGTTTTTAGGGTTCCGTACCTCAAAAGGAAAAAAACGGAACTCTTATAGGATCTCTTTGTTGTCTGTCCGTCCGTCCGTCCGTCCGTCTGTCCATCTGTCCGTCTGTCCGTCTATCCGTTTGTCCGTCTGTCCGTCCGTTCATCCGTCCGTCCGCCCGTCCGCCCGTCCGTCTGTTTGTGTGTCTGTCTGTCTGTCTTGACCCTTTATCTCCGGAACGCGTGGAGCTATCGAGTTGAAATTAAAACCATACACAGGTCTACAGTCCCTTGAAGCTGTGAAAAAATCAAACTTCAAAGTTATCGTAGAATAAAGATACAGCCGGTTATGCCGCAAAAGACGTATATTTCGACACTCAATGGAATTAAAATTTATAGGGCACATTCCGTTGACCTAGAATTATGAAATTTGGCAAGTAATATCGTTTTATACTACAGGTACAGAAAAAAACAGAAAACTATAAATTTGTAATGTACGGAACCCTCGGTGGGCGAGTCCGACTTGCACTTGTCCGGTTTTTTATGATATGTCTATCACGAATGGCGTCAGTTATGAGTTTGATGTCTTTATATTAATGATTATTATTTATACATGTGTTGGTACTGGTATTGTATGACATGATGTTGTCATCGTCACTAACCAGCTAGGTGCCAGCCTTTGAACATAATTTCCCAGGACTGACGCAGATAACTCGCTTCTAAATAATATAATAGTTGCTTAGCATAATAACGCAATGTTCAGTAATTACTGAGCTTCTTTGAAGGACTGTTAGACAAAAACACTGTTAACTCTTCAATAGTGGCAATAAAATACCGCCTTTCAAAGATGTCTTCGTGTCTACCGCTGATTTACATCGACTATTAGGTAAACGTGTCAGGGACGATTCAACACTTAATTAGTTGAATATGATATTTTCGTCAAGATAAAATTTAAAAGTAAGTTTTGTAGTTTATGTTGTTGATTTACTTACCACGGATTCGCACGAAGCGCTTTCAGTTTTCTCGCGAGGACAGCCTAAAGAGTGGAACTCACTTCCGGCAAACCTTTTCCCAGCTACGTATCACTTGGATATATTCAAGACACGAGCGAATAGGCACTATCTAGGTACGCATGTAACACCCTCGATCTCGATCATCATCACTTACCAGAGATAGTGGTCAGTTGCGTTCCGATACGTTAAAAAAAATTACTGAGTCATTTGTACCCCAAAATATCTTATCTGCTTATGTAAATGTATCTAAACATATTTATAGAGCGCGGAGTCAAATCAATGTCAATCTGTTCTTATCAGTTACCTCATACATTGTGACCTTGTCATCGTTTCAATTTATGAATATGACGTGGCTTTACTTTTGCATATAGACAGGACGTTGTAAGACCTGTAAGTAAGCACGACGTCCATATTTGTAAAAGAAGTCATTATGTAGTTTAAGCCGAATTCGCATTAATTTTGAACGCCTTGACATATTGTTCCTTCACCATGAATCACAGATAGCTCCATATGTTATTTCTATACATGGTAGTTCGATGACAACGAAGGCTGAAGAAACGCCCTGACGATGCCGGCCCATTACACGTTGAATACAGTGAAATTTAAATTTAATATCAATATTCAAGTACACTTTTAAGAAAATATTGCAATGGAGCTTCGCTTCATGGATTATTTGATAAGAACTTCCTTATTACTTTGAAGTGATATAATTATCACATGTTTTTTCTACGAATAAGAGGCAATGGGACACTTGTTCGTTAACCAGACAATGAGGATCGTTATTCCTGTTCTGTAGCGCAAGTATAATTTACTTTAGTGTCATGAGCGTTGCTTGCGGCACACCACAGCAGATGGCCGCAGGCTGCCCATAAAGCGGTACAATCTTTCCGATAACCTATGCTCCGATACCGAGGCCTGAATGGCGAACTGCGATTGTAAATTTATTAGCTATACGATAGTCTTTCTGTGACTGTGTTACTGGGGTTCATAATTGCCTCACAGACGATTCTCTGTGTTGTCTTGGACACGCTAGTCGTAAAAAAAGGCTATAACGATAAATATCGTCTCAAAAGGTGCGTCCTTGTCCGAGTGAATACAGGTTCTTTGCTCTGTTCACCCTCCAATGGGAAAGACGCATTAAGATCGCGCGATGTTTTACCTATGTTGTGTAATAATAATAATAGTGTACGGGACGCGAGCCACTAACAGCTGTTCGGGCTCCGGCCATTGTACTCTTTTATTCCAAGCCTGCGATCATTCGAGCAAATATTTCATTATTTTGTTATACTCTATAAAATTTTGCAGCTGTTGATATATGGTGATTGGAGGTACGAATATGGTGAGGATTGTTTCATCAGTATATAGCAACACCGATTATTAGGTGGTGTTTATTTCTTTACTGTACTATCATTCTGGATAGGGTTTGTGTTGTGACTTAAATATAGTCGATGGTTTAATATTTATTATCGTTTGTATTGTTGCAGAAGTGCATGAAGGTGATGATTCTTCGCTGCTAATGTTCGTCCATTAAAGGTAAGAACAATGTGTTCAATCTTAGTGTAATAGAAGCCACGAAATACTGCTCAGCATGGCTAGTAGGTACTATCGCCCAAGGGTACGGGTTCACACCTCTAGGATCATTTTCGAGCGTTCGCTATGCATGTGCAGACGATTTTGAACAGAAAGTGTGAATCCGTACCCTAGGGCGATAGTACAAGACCACTACAAGCCCTATCTCGCGCGCGAGACCCCGTACCCGTCCATTTCGAAGTGTTTTATGTTAGAAAGATACAGATAGTCTATCTTGTGCTAGCCGTGCCGTAGTATACCAATATTTTTTGGACTGTTGAACCGTGAAGTTCGTACATTTTACCAAATATTTTAGTTTTAAATCTTTGTAGTCCGATGTTAACACTTTCGCTGCCAAGAAACTGCCCGATAACGCTTATTTTATATGCAAATTTCGAGACTTGGCAGCTTCGCGCTGAGAGGCTTAATTACTGAGAGTATGTTAAATTAACAGTATTACCCACATTTTAGAGTAGGTAATTGGCATAATGTGTGTTGACAGTAGTAAGTGTTGCGTACGGTAAAATCTAATTACAAATAAGTTTTTTTATAAACTCTCGGCTTGCCAGCTTTAAACAAAAAGAATGTTCCTGTTCTGGACTCGAGCAATATCTTTAGTCGAAAGGCTTTCCCGTTTTGATTATGAATTAATACGATTGCATACAACCATTTCATTGAATCATTTGATCATATATACTTACAAGGAAAAAAATACTGGAATCGAACCCGCGCCCTCTGTTTTATCGGAACAGTGTTCCGAACTTCTAGAACACCAGAGCGAATTCAATCAAATAATTCGATTCAGAAAATTTTACATTAAATAACTAGATTAAACTATAATATTTTATTGAAATTATAGGTAGGTAAACTCGCATGACATGTACCAGATGTACTTATCAATAATTATGTTTCTATTACTCACTCAAGTCCAAAGGTATAAGTACTAAGATTAATATATGTCCGTCAACAACACGATGTCTCACCAATTGATTAAAAATGTCCGCGTACCCACTGCAAAGTACGCAAAAGGACGAAATGAAAAGACAATTGGTTTTAATTGAGCTGCAGCAATTATCGATCCTCAATTGTTACTTATTGAAGTGAATGAAGCGGTTTCATTAAATTTCAGACTGTGTACCTACTAAGTTTTACTGCGTTAAGAAATAAAGAGGTTACTTTGAATGTACTGAAAATAAAAGCTAACAATGTAACGTCCCGAAATACCAATAGAAGTATAGTAACATCAATTAAATAAATTAAATTCAAACTAAGAGGTTTTTTTCTTCATTCGAATTTAAGCCACTTTGACATTTATAAAGAGCCCATGCCATGTACTAGCGCAATGTCGAGTACTAAGGTACTAAGACGTTTACCGTATCTACTGCTTTCGTAATTCTGCGTTACTAATATCCTACCTTCCTAATTTAAAATCAAACAACATAGGTTGTTTACGGCAGCATCTAATCAAATATTTGAGTTCAATGTCAATGACGATGGCAGCTAACAATATTCGTTTTATGTAAGTTACAAAAAATGCAAATGAAATACAGTATATACTGTTGCGTGGATTTTGGTTTTGCCAATGTCTATTTCTAGCCAAAGTCCATAAACAGTTCGTATTGCTATGGCGTCATTGAGATTAACAAACCTTATCTATAGTAGATAACAGTTAGTGGATTTGAATGCGAGCACCTACTCGAGCATTAAAGTCGGCGAGGTGGAACCTTGCTAGCTTATCGAGTTCCACAATACAAGTTTTGTTGAGACAAGTTGCCAGTGTGGTGATCAAGTGGACGAAATGTCACTGTGAAGTGCTGGTGGTCTGAATCGTGACGTACGATATTTTGTTTATAAGTGGTCTACTCGTATTTAGCAAAGTAGGTACCTTCTATTCATAAATAATTTTAGACCTGACCCTGAAGGACACATGCGTGTTTTTTTTTTGACAAAATGTATTTTTGTTTATCAGACCGTTACGACACTGAACAAAATCTAATAAATTTGAAGTTATTCCAATTTGTACCACATGTAAGTAATTATAATTACCTATACTAGGTATACGAACATAACCGATCATTTTGATTATAATGCGATTTCACATATATATTATATGCTTGTTAAAAATTAACAACTGAAAAAATGTTATGTTTTTAAACTTTAAAATTAATTAACCGGTACCTTATCACCAAACAAAATGTCAATATATTCGTGGTCGTGAATTCGTGATTCGTGATTGAAACTCATTTACGGAGACAGTTTATCTTATCGTTTGGTAAGAATTTTTTTCTAGAAATTTAATTTTTAACAATACTAATAGCTATTTATAATTATTATCGCGCATAGGTCGAGAAGTTCAAGAAAATACGCGTGATTGCTTTTGCTACTCAGTATAAGTAACATATAAAATATTATCTGTCCCATATTAATAAATTGTAGCTTTATAAGTCAAGGAAAAATATCATGTGATCCATTATGTCTCTTTGCATTTGCTATCATTTCCAAAGTAGATCGTGCGAATGCAAATTATTATGCAGAAATTCCCTTAAGGACACACGTGTAAGTTTGTCAATGTGTGTGTACCATAGTTTTTTTTTGTGTGTACGTGTTATGCGAGTGTATTTAATATACCAAATATTCGCAATCGCATCTTATATCCGTAAACTAGTATTTAATAAGAGACGACCAAATAAGTATTTTAGTTAGTCTTCAATACTTACGAGTACCTAGTTACAGTACCTACTTGGATTGTGAGTTCACGGGTAGCATTTAGTTGTCTATTCCGATTTGTTTCTCTCATTGAAGTTCAGTCCCAGCTTCCGGCATTTGTAAAAATGGTCATATAAGTTTACATTGCGGTTTCATCGTGGTAGTTGAGTAACTCATTTTAGGTATGCTTCACAGCAAGAAAACACAGTACCGTCGCAGTTCTAAGAAACAAACTGAAACTATTGGAACGAAATGAAGTGTTGTTAAATTATTATTATTGATTAGTCACGTTCACTCGACATTTTCAACAAATTTATTTATTTTTAAATACATTTTTGCCACTCTCAAAGTCTTCATGTTCATATGAAGACTATGAGAGTGTACTAAAATGTTACTTTTTGTTTCTTATATAATTACAACAATATAAGAAACAAAAAGTAACATTTTAGTCTCAAACACTTTATAGAAAGCGGATTTCATTCACCTTGATACACGTCACTTAACTAATAATAGTGCTTAAATAATTGTAATGAACGATTTTGATAACGTGATCGATAATGATACTACTAACGACCTTCCTAAACAACTCAACGTTTCGGAATATGAATCTGATAAAGATCCAATTCTTTATTATGACATTGATAAGGATTAGCTTATAAACCACGTCGGTTAAAAACAATAAAGCCTTACTTTAAAAGACTCAAATTCTAGCTCCATCATAAAATCAATTTGATGATACCAAATGATTGTATTGTCATCTATGGTATAGGTATGTATTTGCATAGTTTATAATCGATACGAACTAATGGAAGTAGGTGAAAACCGACTTAAAAGATTTTTTTTAATTATTACATTTAAGGCGTGTAAAAAGAAGTAGATCCTTTATGACATTGACACATAAGGTATATAATGAGCTTATAAAGCATTAGCGATCGTAAAGACGAAAAAAAGTGAGGACAACATGTTCCGGTAATAAAGTGCGATGACAAACGTATACGAAGGTCAAGGTTTAAGGCAAACACGTAGTTTAGTAAAATACGCGTTTTACTTGTGAAGTTGTGGCTAGAAGCGTCACGATGAGCGAGCGATAGCTTTGATTACCGTCTTAAGAATAACTGTGTTGACCTGTTGATGTATTACATTATAACTATGTCGCCGCGACACAGCTCGCGGGTCATCCTGTGATTGCCATGCTGATCAAATAAATGCAATATTTGCATAATTATTATATATGTACAGAACAGTAGTCAGTGCCGGTACATTTGTACAATCAACGCAAACCCTAGTGTTAGAGTAACTAGCAGGTGCAAGCTCTAGGCGTCGCAGCGTCTCAGAAAATTTGGCAAATTTCCCAATGGGCCAGGAATTGTATTGTATGTGATCCAGTCTCTAACTCTTTACTCTACGCCGGATAATCAACAGTTGGTTCCGCGTCAAATGCTATGTTCAGTCTACGATCCTCATACGGACAACCTTGATCGAAGTCTAGAGTTCCTTCGCCTTCGACACCATACCTAGTCATTAATGTACACATAATTGACTGGTTACCACGAGAACAATAAAACGTCATATGAAATAAGCTGAAATAAATATGCTCTGCAATTTGTGCTGGCATTGCCACACACATAATTTGAAATAAAATTGCACCAACAAATTGGGCTGTTGAATTCTCTATGACTAAGTTATTTTGCTAAAATATCAGTCCGGTAATAGGTACGTGCGTGTGGACGTAATGGAGATGCCTGACAAATATAATTTGGTAGTTTATGAAATGATAGCCTGCAGGCTAGATGCATGGAGGCGTAACAATTTTAAAACCCAAGTATCTTTTCACTTTTCTATTGCTAGTTCTAGAACACAATTATAACAGTTGTTATACCAAGCTCTCTGATTGGACAAAAAAAACACTGCTCGCCTGGATGATTTTTTATAAAAATGAAACTCGTTCATACACGCAAAACAGAACAATTCAAAAGGCTGCTTGTCAATCAGGTTACCAGTCAGTCTGTTATACGACAAAATGAAGCATCAAATATGTTTGCATCGGTAAACTGTTGCTTCGCAAACACAGCGTGGATTTTTGATTTGCAAAAAAGCGTTTGACGCAAGCAATGACGACAGCGTAAAAAGTGAATGAATAATAAATTTTGAACGCCCGTGGGTATATAATTCTAAATTTACTAATGTCACTTTTCAGAAATTATTTTCATTCACAGTCCCACTGCATCTAAATATGGATCAAGCTCTATTTACGATGTCGTTCAACAGATGTTCCGAATAAGGATCATGTTTTACTGTAATTGGTTATGGCTAACTGGTTATTTGAGTTCGTGTTATCATAGGCTTAATGCATCTGCGTTAAATAAACGCGTCCAGTCCAATTTCTGTGCCTTACAATGTTGTATACATAAATTTCAGATGCAGGTAGAAACTAGGTGACACAATTACATCTTTCACCGCCCCAGGCAGATGGCGTCCGTAATTAGTTGTTTAAGATATCCCCTAATTTCCCAGATTCCCTTGGACTCCGGCCAATGCCGGACAATACGCCTCACCTTGAGTGTCACAAATAAAATGTGAATTTTCACTTATAATGCAGTGTTCGGTAAATTCTCGGTTTCGAAGCACGTATGAAAGCCGAGCGTAGTGTTTGGTGTAACTGCTTAAAACAGTTTTGTAAAGTGTGATGTGCGTATTGTCTATGTTGATACGATTTACGGGGTGTGTTACGCTACGAGTGTACACACGCCAGCAATGATGTCCATTTACTTATGTTATACTTCCTGACAATAATAACATTACCAATCGTGTGACATAATACCGGATGAGTTACAAAGGTATTTCAATGTTAAAAAGTCTACGATTTTTACTACAAACGCCATTTTTGTGCGCGGTTTTATCGGAATGCACAATTTATATACCTACATACATACTTAGTCTTTATTGCACAATATAGAATTCAAATATTAAAAACGGCGCAATTAAAGAGAAAGAAGGGAAATTTAAATAAATCTTACGACCAGGCCTTAAAACGTTATAAAAATAGAGATATTATAACGACATAATCCCGTTATTTGCTGAATTTTCTATAGAAATTTTAAACATATCGTTATTAATATCATTATTATATCGCTTTTTCCATAACGTTTAATGGTGCAGACCTTAACGACTAAATTATCAAAATCCAAAGTTGAGACAATAGCTATCGTAGGTAGTTTTTTCTCGTTAGCGTTTTCGCTCGTATTCAATTGCTGTCTTTCTGTCAAACCATTCGTACATATCAAATTCATAATGTTCATTCTATTTAATCCAATTATATAAAAGAGCATCGAAGCGTTAATGACCCAGCCACGAACTGGCCAACTTACATTACGCCACGCATTGCTCTACTTAACTACTGTGTAAAACTAATGAAACCAGTATTTTGACTTTTCTGTAAAATATGTATGTTTGAAGCTTTGTTTTTATTTTCAAACTGCCACTTTACTATTAAATATTAACTACTACATCAGTTACAGTCCGAGAGCTCTTACAAAAGTCTCGTGTTTGGATGAAACCGTTTATTTTGGCATAGGAACGTGTAAGAGCAAACGAGAGAGAACCGACTGCCACTGTAAATTAAAAAATCGTTTAATTCTAATCCAATAATGACTGAAAATTTACATGACTGTGGATTCGGTTTGAGAGACACCTCTATATATACTTATATAGTACCTAAGCCATATAGTGCCTAGAGCCAAATACTGTGGCTATCCTGTCGGGATTTAGTATAACGATTTTTTTGAAGAGTAAATATTAGAACGGATCTTTCTAAAACCTGGTTTTAGTAACGGAGAGTGTAGTGTAATGCCAATGACGTAAACGCCCGAACGCTTTTTGCGTCCCAGAGGCAGTGTATATTGTAACGCATTAGGGTATTTTAATTTTAATATGTACGATTAAGCTTGATTTAAGTTATATTTAAGCCACGTCTAATCTGTCCGTTTTGTGACGAAAAGTACCAGCTTTGTGACGACTTGGTAAACTTCCGAAAATGCCCATAATTACCGAGAGCACACGAATTAGTAAACTACTGAGCGTTAGATACATACTCGCTCTGAAAGCGTTTTCAATGCTCTTCAGAAACTTGCAGAGGAAGCTCTCCTGGCCCCAGAACAGGGTGAGCAGCGTCGCCGGTGCGAGGTACCGCAGGGTCGTGAGGTACTCCGGGATTGTGAACAACCCTGGAACAATTGAATTATATATTTTCATTCATTCATTCATTCATTCATTTATTGATTGTAAAGTCATGTACATTTTATTATTAATTATTTTAAATTAAGTATATTTTAATTATGCAAAAGCGATTGTAAAATCCTACTCGAATAAATTATTCTTATATCGCATCTAATCGAGGATATCGTACAACAAACCTAATAATAAGTAGGTAGTGCAGTAATAGTTTGCAATAAGGGCTCAATCTATCGCCTTATTAAAAATTATGGGTGCAAAAGTGTAAACATAAGTTATTTTGACGTCGACGGGTATGTTCACGAATTGACTTCGCATCTTGGAAGTCTTGGAACATGTCATCTGCATTAAGCCGGGCCGGCGTCACACAGAACGGAATTCAGTCACTGAATCATAGTCTGAATCACTCACGAGCAAATAAAACTGTACACTTTATGGCTGTACCTTTTTTTCGCTGTCGAATATTACAGATACTGAATTTAGTGACTGATTCCGACTGTGTGAGGTCAGTGGACCGTTTTAATGAAGTTAAAGAGCTGTTGACCGTATCTTGACTTTGGTATAATCAAAGTACATTAATTACTAATAAATGAATTTTGCATGTTAGGTATATGTTACCTTCCGTATTCTGCGGGTGTCGTGTTAATTTGACACCGGGAAAAAGGTCAACGCGGTTCCATTATGATTTAATAGCAGTGGTAGTTTAAACGGAGGTTTTTTGTATATATTGAATCATTGATATTAGGGCCTGTTTACACATTGATTAGTGATTAGTGCGAGTCCATACAAAAGCTACTCGCACTTGCAGCAAATGTATGAATACGCTTTAGTCACTAATTAAGTGTAAACAGCCTATTACCTGTAGTAACTGTCTGGAGCTAATTTTTTCCCCGATTGCGCGTCGCAAACGAGGGTAATGTGTTTACCAGTCTATGTATGTTTGTTCCTTTGTGGCACCCTAGAGATCAAACGCCTGGGTCGATTTTAATGAAAGTTTGTCACTGAAGACAAGACAGTAATCAAAATTCAAAATAGCGGCCACCAGACGCCATATTGTAGAAAAGAAAAAAATTAAAATCGACGGAACTATGTCATGTGGGGTGCTATCGTTGAATAGGTATTCCAAAATCATTATTAGGATTTTTAATATTTTTTAGTTAAAAATTAACCTTTTAGGATTTATAACGATTTAAAGTTTGTAGGCCCCCCCACAAGGTGGACTGATGACCTGGTACAGGTCGCGGGAGTCCGCTGGATGCGGGTGGCGCAGGACCGGTCAGTTTGGCACTCTTTGGGGGAGGCCTATGTCCAGCAGTGGACGTCTTTCGGCTGATATGATGATGACGATGATAAAAGTTTGCTTAGCAAAAAATTTGGCTTAAATATCCAAAACCTTACTTACAGTCCTAACGCGAACGGCTTGATGTATTTTGGCATATGAGGTGTCGTTGGATATAATCGTGGGAGTGATATATAGGCTACAATATTTGAAGAAAAGCTGTTGAGATTTTTGTTAAATCTTTTAATTTCACTTGTTTATACGTCAGTTTTGCTTAAAGTCTTGAGCTATGTTAGTTTCCCTGAGGGACAAATCAGGTCCTCATTTTTTGACGACCGAATAGCCTAGTGGTTAGAGAACCTGACTACGAAGCTTGAGGTTCCCGGTCGGGGCAGACATTTGTATGATGAATACGAATGTTTGTTCTCGGGTCTTGGATGTTTAATATCTATTTAAGTATGTATTTATCTATATAAGTATGTTTATCCGTTGTCTAGTACCCATAGTACAGGCTTTGCCTAGTTTGGGACTGGACTGGACCAATTGGTGTGAATTGTCCCACTATATTTATTTATTTATGAAACGTCAAAACGATTGAATCAGTTAGTAAGTTTCCCATGTGTTTTCACACACTATATATGTTTGATCAATGTTGTGGAATAATATATGTCTACTTGCTTAAGGTTATTTGTAAATTTTGTTGTATTTAAATAACGGATAAGATTCAGTGTCAATATTTAAACGTATTTAACTGTTATTGAAATATGTGATGAATAACCGGTTTTCCTTTATTTGTGCATATAAATATTCAATTGGCTCATGAAAGTCATGAAATTCTACATTACCGCTTATCTTTTATTTAATAGCCTTCTTTTAGCTGCAATAGATTAGTGTTCATAATGCATGTTTATTTTATTTTATTAATAATACATATGAACATTAAATAGATGTTTTATTTCAGGACTTGCAATGAAAGTAATTGCAAATCACTCAAATAAAACATCATAATGCGTATTTGCAGATCTTGAGATACAGAACAGATCTATACTCAAGAGCAAAAGTTTTGGGTACAGTTTATACTGAAATTCTATACAAAGTGTACCCGAAACTATTGCTCTTGAGTGTAGTAACGAAGTAGGTACAACATTAAAACTAAATAGGGGTTTGATGTTCGACGCCTTCCTTCACCATTTATATCCTGGTCTGGCAAATCACTGTGCTAAGAACCTCAACCTACTAGGAAATTCACAACTTTCTCTATTCGTCTCCCTACATTTGTCTAGAATATTCCGACCCCGAGTTTCATAACATCTATGCGTGAGTTTTATAACAAATATGCTGACTACACAGCTTTCAGCTACACTGGTTCTCTTGAGGCGAGTTGTCGTTAACACATCCACGACGGAGGACTCTGCTCGAGTTATGAGTATCTATGAAATTTTCCACACGCTGAGAACTCAATACTGTACTAGCTATAGGTATATTTATTTGAGCGCATACTGAAATCCCGACTCCCAAGTTCTTTCTTTACATTAGGTTTAAGTATGAGCACGCCAATGAACGCAGTAACCGAGTCCTGCTGCGCTGAAAGCATCAGTGGGCAGGCACGCGTATGTACCAGACTCTCAGGTCTCATTATTTAAAATCTCCCGTTATATTCATTTTAAGCTCGGTCGTGAACGCGTTAAGGGTCGTGAATACTAGCCATGAACCTGGATCTAGGATCGCTGAACATTTTAACGACGTGAAGCGTGCGCCGACGCATAAAGTGGGTGCATTAACGTGTGGGATGCAGAGTGATTGGGCGTTTTTATCGCTTCGAGGAAACAATAAAATTATAAGAAGAAACACTTAAACTATGTACCAGTACCGCAAAATGTTAATGCGAACATTTTATGTTTGTTCAACGCCCTAGCACATTCTGGCGCATAAGACCATGGTCCACGTTTAGCCGAGGCAAAATACGGTTTCGAAAAACATTAATTTATAATAGCGTTTTTTTTGTTTATTTCATTTTAAAACATTATTCTGAGATGCTTTATTCAAGAATCCACCAAACTTTCCACCCGGAAGTAATTATATAGATATCAATTAAACATTCATTGTCTTTTTTATTTTATTTATATTGAATATTGTAAAGCAAATGTAAATTAACCTAAATAAAGATAAAAAAAAATATTAATATTTATCCGGACTTTTTAGGAGCTAACTGAATATTGATTTTTTTGATGTCTGATTTTTTGGTGGATTTTGCCTCTAGGTAACAATTTAATTGATAATATATCCATTACATTAAAAAAATTAGCTATTATAAATTATTTCCAAATATGTCATTTTTTCCATACAAGTTGTCAGTTCATTGCCTGGACTAGTTTCGAAGTCTGATATCGGCAAATATGGGTATTTAAATATACATATATACATATAATCACGCCTCTTTCCTAGAGGGGTAGGCAGATATCACGGATCTCCATTTGCTACGATCCTGATAAACCACTTTCGCTTCACTCCATCTATGTGGTGATTTTCTATATACATGTTAAGTATTTATTTATCTGCCACTGCCAGTGCATATCTTAAGCTTAGTTAGGGTTATTTGTTGGGTGTTCCGCAGAATTTTCTTTTTCATTGTTTTTTTTTCAAAAACCACAAACTTTTCTAGGTACAGTTAAAAGGTCATTGTGTAGATTTCGTTAGGTTAGGTTTGTTTCAAAACAATCCTCAAAAGCTAACTGTTTCTTAAAAAGAAGGATGTTTTCTATAAAATGAAAATTGCGAAACACACATTCGATGAAACGTTTGTCGTAAAAAGGGTAAACCATTTCCTTAAAATTAAACAATTTAAAGACATCCCGAGTGGAATGCAGAGTGTGATGTTACTGTTGTTTAGATAAACACACATTTAAAATTGGGTATATGTCCCCTTCTATCAAATACCGTAGTTGGAATACCAGCCCAGGTTTTACCAAACAAAACTGGCAACGATGCTTTTACAACTTCTGTGAATAATCGCATTGTTTCAAAACAGCTTACATTACAAACTGTCCGATCAGGAAAGTCAATACTGGCTGAAAGAAAAGTACTGTTATCGCCATTGTTTCGATTTGAATACAAACGACAATCGCGTCAGGCTGGCGTGTTCTAAATTATACTAAGTTAGATACCGCTGAAAACTAGCATTGTCCGACGTTTTTAAGTAGGTTTGCAGTTTTGTAAAGGAAAATATACATGTTTGGCTAATGACATCGGGGTGAAAAACTTTACCTGCTCAACAACGGTTCGGTAAGTTTAATTACTTAATTAAATACATATGTTAGACGGTTACAGTCTTTTACATATCGATCTCGTTTAAAACCAAGCTTGGCTTGTACTTTAGGTACTAGATACTCAAAAAGAGAAATATACACCCATAAAACAATCAAGACAAATAACATACATATTGTGAAATATTGTAAAAAATCAGATGAGTAGTCCCAACCCATCATATAAACGTCATACTTTACATTTTAGGTACCACTTTATCATTAGTAAATATTTAGATTATTAAAATTTTCAAGTTGTTGCATGCCTTTGTATCAGCGATGCCAATTTTGCATCTGGAAAACATTTTCATTGTTATGATTAATTAAAATAAAGAATATATCTATTCTCAGCGTCAGACCGCCTAATGATTTGCCGCTTGAAGCAAGTGTCCGCCCTCGGCAAACACTAACGATGGAGTTAGTTCCCTAACCATAATAATTCAAATATTTCCGCACTAATACAGCCATTAGGCTATCGTTGGCTTGCACCACACGATACATTTATCTCAGGATTTATCGTCGGCCCACGCTAGAAAATCGTGTCGGTAACGAAAATATATCCCTAGATCAATTTTAAAGGAGCGTAACTGCATTGGAGTCGGGTAGAAAATACGTTTTTTTAAAACAGGCAGGCTATCTTCAGGTTCAAGTGCATATAAATATTGAGGCGAGTTTGACCGTGGTGCTAGTTGATGTAATGGACTGATGTTCTGCGAATTGTTTAGATGTTACGTTAGTAAGTTGAAAATATGTTAAGAGCTCGATTTTATGCGATCGTGATAGTAGGAGCTTGTCGTGATTGAGCTATTTACTTCTTATCTCTTCATAATGTTTAAGTGCTATATAGAATTATAAATAACTGTCTTGATGTACGATTTCGGTACTAGGTATATCTTTCCCATTTTGTACTAACCGAGGTAGAGTACACAAATAAATAAATACAGTAATGTAAGTATTTGGGGACATTCTTACATGAATCGAACTAACCCCGTAGTAACTCACAAAGGCTTATATGTATATGCCTATGTGTACTAGACGACGATATACTCGTAGACGACGATGAATAGTTATAAATACTTAAATAGATAGAAAACATTCAAGACTTAGAAACAAACATTCAAGCTCATCGGAGGAACAATTTGCCTTACCGGAATTTGAACCCAGGAACATCAGCTTCGCAGACATGGCTACGTAGGCTAGACCGGTCGTCAAGTAAATACAAGTAAAATATATATTTTATCAAATGTTACGATCACCCATTAAACAATCATCGGAAAAGAAAACACCGAAGCTGCTATAATGTTCACAATTGAGTATTTAAGTAGAATTTTATACGGAGTTTAAAATATACCGAACATTTGAGACTTCTTTTTACGTCATCGTATAAATGTCATCGATTGTCACGTCGGTAAAGTAACGAGTATAGCCAAAGGATTAGAGTGTCACTTCTTCTGTAAAGTTGATATTAGGACAGACTGATGTAGATATCTCACGTATACCGATACCTTAGTTAGAGCATACATAATTATGTATGCTCTATGATACCGCTCAACGTATCGCGATATTCGCGATGCTTTTACACTGAGAATACGTAGATAATTGAAGACTATACATTTTAGAGTTATTGGTGTACTCGTAAATCAGGGTGTAGGTGAAGTGACGCCTCAATCATCTGATAATGGTAATTAATATCTGTGGCTGATATGGCTACCTTGACAGCTCAGCAGAAACTTGCTTCTCCGATTAAGCAATTTTTTCATTTCTTTAAGATTTTTTCCAAACTCGTTAGAAGAATTTATACTTAAGCAAAAGTACCTGTAGAATCTTCAAAAAATGATGATATGTAATCACAATGTATGTGTGACTGTGAAGCGTAAATGCGAAACGAGATGTAAAGGAAGTTAACAATTAGGTGACTACAACGTAAGAAAAATATTTTGCCACGCATTTTCAGACGAACGTGAACCAAAAGTAAACACCGTGTTTTTTGTTTACAAAGCAAGGACCCTCGTCAATAATAACGTTATTACGTTCCATATGTCCGTTCACGGCCGGCCGGTCCGTTGCATGTCCAAAGGCCTTGGTGACTCATGTCGTTTCATCAGTATGTAAAATTACTTTCGTTTTCATACGACACTACACCACTACATCATATTGCAGTAAAATGTTGGACACTGTCTTGGTAGTAAGTAAGTTTCTAGTTAATCCATCGTATGTAGGTGCTTCTAAATGCCGGAACTGATTTAAAGTGTGTGTATTATTAGAATTAATCCTTACCCGGAGCAATATTAAAGCAGGCACAGATCTCTTACACTAGGTATTTAGACTAACATTGTAATTACTACTACAATTTTGTTGATATTTTCAGCAATTATGGATCAAATTTGTGTGATTCTTTTTGCTAGTTGCGCGTATCCAAAATATATTTTAAGTTCTCGTTAGTGATCAAATACACTGTTCATGTTCAATATCAAACATTATTGCTCGTACCTTACGAAAATAACCACAGGTACGTATAAACAAATTCCCAACCGCACAGTCAAGTTCATTCAAGGTACGAATAACTGATGTTAAAAATAGCATCCAATCTTCTTATTTGCGTTTGTATTGCAATTTGTGCGTGCGTGCTAGGGGACCAGGGGGACAGGAAAGGCCAAATAACCAGTAATCTCGTTGCTCGTATGAAGGTTAGGTACCTTATATTTCTGTCTAATTCATGAGCTGTTGGAAATGCGTGTACTTAGCTTCAGCTCCTTCAACATTTCCTTCTTTGATGAAAAGTCCCTACAATGTCTTAACGCATCAAGTCCGCAATATGTTTTTTTTTGTATTCGTGCAATAAAGTTGAAATAAATAAATGCCAAAACTTATACTAAATCCAACTTGTCTTTATCTATAACGTCCATTGATTGAACGTGTGTGTTCTAATACTGCAGAAAATACCTACGAGTATAGGTAATAGAAAAGGTACGTAAAACATTAAGTAGGTATATCATTTATTTTACATAATACATTTAAGTGCCTAAACATTCACAAAATAATATGTACTCGACTGCGATTCCGAAATGTAAAACGTAGAACTCGGGAACATGAAACATGTGGTATACAAACGTTACAATTTTGCAAAGATACAGCCATGGAGCCATATTGTGTCGAGCCGAGCGCAGGAGGCCGCGCAAATTAGTTGTTGGTTTTACCTCTCCGATTCATCTTTCTGCAAAGTTACGTCATTAGTGTCGTTACTGGGTGTGATTTCATCTATCTAGGCGAGATCTAATCTTATGTGACAAGGCTTGCACATATTTACGACTAGGTGTGAGTGGGCGATACTCCGAGCCGAGCCGTTTTTCGTGACTTCGGTGAACAATTTATTTTTTCAGTATTTTGATATGAGAAGTCCAATATTCAAAAACAGGCCTTATAAAAAAATCGTTCACAAGATAATCGAGTTTTTACTTACACCGAAATCAACACAATAAACTTGTATTGAATTTTGTGCAATAATAAGTACCACCGAATTCAAAAATGCTTTAACAAAATTGAAGTAAAAAAGTAATTTGTGTTACAGAAAACACTTATTTATAAGGGCCAATTAACTATTTTTTGTTGCTTATTGCCATGGTTACGTCCCCTGGGTCACTCTTTAAAACTGATTTTATGGGGCTTAAATCCACTAAACATTCTTTAAATACGTTTTAATACTTAAAAAATACTAATGATTGATAGTAGTCGTTTTATTGAATTCGGTGGTCAAAAAATACATCGAATCCACGGTAATCACTCTCACCGAATACAAAATTAAACGATATTTGCAAATTACAGAAGAAGTATCTAGACACGCGGCAGCGTGTCTAGCCAAGTTCAAAGCCAAAAGGATGAATGTTTGCCGCATATTGGGGCGTTCTCTTGGAAGGGTATCCACGGAAGACCAGCGTCAAAATACTCACAAGGTAATATCGCCCAAGGGTACGGGTTCACACCTCTAGGATCATTTTCGAGCGTTCGCCATGCATGTGCAGACGATTTTGAACAGAAAGTGTGAACCCGTACCCTTGGGCGATAGTACCTTGACATAAAGCTGAGTGGAAGCCATTTCAATGACGATTTAAAATTCTTACTACTGTTACTTTTCTTATGTATTAGCCTAAGTTTTAGCCATTGTATTAGCCAAATAATATTTTGTTCTACGAATAATCTTATTTTTCAACTAATATATCATCCAAAGTGTGGGCGTCGAAACTGTTCAATCGTGGAAAAAATAAAATTGTTTTTACTGTCTGCCATTCCTACTTTTACAAGTCCTTTTAGTTGTATAGTATATACTTAGTGTGGGAAGTATTTTCTCAATACCGCGGTTGTATGTCGTTTGCGCATGATGTCACTGTCGTAATCCCGTGACGACAACTTTACGCAAATTGCCACTTTTAATACCCAAAAATGTTGTTACAATCGCATGTTCCAACAGTGCCTAATTGCCTAAAATTAGATTATATTCATTTAAAAATCGGTTCAAATTTAACAAAAGTTTGTATGAAGGTAATATACGGAATTATAATTAGAGAAGTACCTTCGTGAATAAGCATTAAAAAAATACATTAGTAATTTACTAGTCTCACCCTCTCATCCTATTTTTTTTATTTAACTTGACCTATTTGTTTGTTTGTTAGTTTGTTAGTGTGGGACAAATCTTGGAACTGAATTTTGAACCAGTTAACCTCAATCGATGGAGCTGAAATTTTGCATATAAGTATAGTTTGGATGACAATTTAGTATTCTGGTACCACCGAGCTGATCTGATGATGGAGACAGAAGGTGGCTATGAGAATTCAGTACTTAACCGATGTAACCCCGTTGAGTTTGGGCTAGTTAGAATCGTCTCAATGAGTAGGTAGTTGATGACGGTATACAGAAAAGTGCAGTTAGCAATAAAAGCTTGTACCAAAAGTTATTTGTCTTGACAGAAACTTATTTTATTGTTATTTATAATTGTGAGCCATATTATGTACTTAGTTTTGATGAAAAAGCTATAACTTCGCTTCGGAGTTGTTAGTTTTCAATTCAAGTGTTACTTTTCCAATTCAAGTAAAATATGATTATGACGACGTCGACGATGATGAAGTTTATTATCATAGATTATAATTGCGCCTTTTTAGGATGTTATTTATGAACTTGATTTATTGAATGAATTTAATATTAGCAGTAACGCGAGCAACGTAGCAGATTTTTCAAGGGTCGGTAACAAGCATATTACGAACCCTTGGAGCTGCAAACCTTCAATCGTTTCGCTTGTTTGTCAACGACTACTAAAAAATTTACGTATGCAACTTGAGCCGTCTCAGAACCGTGTTCTTTTCTTCAGTTTCTCATCTGATCCGTAATCTACGCAGCGCCCTGTCCGTATTCGAATCACCGTGGTCGTATAAATCACCATGCCCCCTGGACTGAGTTCCGCTTCAGGCGTGGGCAGTGGGTGAGGCGTTGTGTCACATTCGCACAAACGTTTAACCGCTCGCTTCCTGCCTGTGCCCTAACATTGAGCCATTTTAGCCGCCGGCCAAGTGTAGCCGATGTTTATTGCTAACCGAAATAGAACGCTTAAAACACTACAAATAGATTTATGTAGCGAATTCCGGAACATTGTTAGAGCAGTCCTCTTTCTTTCATTGACATCTCCTATTGCAGTTTTATAAAACGACGCAGATCCAAACCAAACCGGGCTTTATAAACGTTTAATATGAAATGGTGCTATGCGGTTATGAATGAAAGGAAACGCCTAGATTCAAATTGCCGGTTGAACTGCAGTTGCAATAATTGAAGAGGTGGAGTTGACAGGCAATAGACCACAGGGGACCGGCCGCATGTTATCTACCGGCTACTATATTTAGATGACAAATTGTGAACTCGGATATTGCGATTTATTCAATTACTCTGAACTGTTGTGAATAATTGTTATCGATTCGTTTATCCAGTGGGAGGTTTATGAGCGTCTGCGGCTGAAACGCTACACCTTGCATGACCACAACATATTAGCGATAAACGCGTTTAGACGTGAGTTACCCAGCGTCACATTAATGTTGATGATCGTGAAATCCACCCGTCTTTTGTTTTCAATTCACTTAAAACTGAATTTTAGATTACAATGATTCACTTTAAATTAAACTAAAACTAACACATCTAAAGAAAGAAAAGAAAGAAAGAAAGAAATATACATTTATTCACAAACACACAGGACACACATACAACATCATTTCATTAACATCTTACAATGTATCTTTTATATCTGTGTACATTTGGACTTAGGCTTACTCGAATGAGTTGCACGTTGCACTGAGTTCTGTCTTGTGCTACCCTTTTTCAGTTGGGGCCTTTGACTTTTCAATTTATATTATCATTCTGCTCAGTTAAACTTTTGCTCCATTTTTCTTTTATGAATCCTAACATTATGGCCAGCATATCGCCAGTTTTGTTTTTGTATTTAGTTTCGGGTTTTATTAATTGTATTCTTTTTCAATTCTAGGTGCAGAGTCCAAAATCAAAATGAGTGTACTGCGTGCGTGGGCGAGTCTGCTGGCGGTGTCGGTGCTGCTCGCGCCAGTGCTGTCCTCCGTCTGTCCTGACGGTTGCATCTGCAACACTACCCGCGATGGCCTCCACCGCGCCGTGTGCAGCAACCTCGCCGAACTATACAAGTTCACTTTCCGCCAGAAACATCACAACATCAACATCCTAGATCTGTCACACAACAACATCACCAAAATCTCCCGGGAACTCGATCGATTAACCGAAGTTGTCACGCTGGATCTCTCGACTAATGGTATCACAGAAGTTAGCAAGTTTTTGAACAATGCGAAGAAATTAGTTCATCTCAATTTAGCTAATAACAGAATAGAGAGGCTCTCACTTATACATCTTCCTACTAGTGTCAGTTCCTTAGATTTAACTAACAATCTATTACGAGATGTGCCTGACAATATTGGTAATTTAGCTAGCTTGGAGCACTTAGAATTGGAAGGCAATCCGCTGCATTGTTCATGTGACAATTTAAAAACACGAGATCGCCTATTGGCCTTAAATGTTCATATCGATTCCGTCAAATGTGCTTCTCCCGATAAAGTAAAAAACTGGTCATGGTTGGAACTGAAAGTTAAAGACATATGCAAAACACGAACTGAAATTGATTCGTTAGATATGATGATGGGTGACGAACCACCAGTTGATGCTGTGAAAATTGGCGAAGAAACTACGGAACTTAAGTCTATGCCTTTAGTTGCTTCTAGTGATTTAGACGATGGAAATGTTATACATGGACAACCTTCAGCGGAAGACGATGATAGTCAGCAATTTCTGAAAGTTGGACGCATGTCAACGGCTTCTCATACAGATTATATCGAGGGTTCGGGTGATACAGAAAGTACTATTGAATCAGAAACAATTCTAGCTAAACATACAGAGGAATTAAATACAGATACAAGCTCTACCGACGACCCGATTGAGGGATCCGGCGAGGGTTCTGGTTTTATGCCTTTTGATACCGATGGTGATCATGAGACCTCAACAACATCCACCATTCCACCCAGTTACGAAGATTTTCACCCAACTCCAATCACGCCATTGTTTAACGATGACTTGAATAACACCACAACAGAGTTTCCCCTGGTTGAACCACCAAATTTGTATGCCGGAGGTTCTGACTGGCACCTTAGAACTAACAGCCCAGTGACAGAAAATGCCACAATTACACCTCTTACTCGCGACACAACCGTTTCCGAACAAATCCGAATAACTCCGTCGGAAGTCCAAACCTCGTCTGAAGAGAATCCTGCACCTCACAAAACTGGGACATATGTATGCATTGCAATTATTGTTATTCTATTGGTGGGTCTTATTGGCTTTGCCATAATCAAAGGTCAAATGAGAAAACGAAGGGACAGGAGGATTTTGAGACAACAGAAAAGAGACGTTGAAAATGCTTCCAAGGAAATGGTTGATATGAACAAGTCTTTACTGGGTAAACCAGCAGTACTAGAGCCACCCATCGAGAAGAAAGTTAATGGTAAATATGAGCTTGTACCTACTCATGAAAGTTATCCGAAAAAAAGTGAGAACGGGGATATCGCTAATGGGATTAAACACGGAGATAACAATGGCATCAGAACCGATAGTCCAAGAGACACAAATCAAAACAAGAGTAGTTCCAAAGACAATAATTTAGCCGAGGAGCCACAACAAAACGACTCTTTTGAGTCAACTCCAGCGTCTCCTGACACAAGAAAAGATACGCACTCTCTATCAAGCGAAGACGTTTTTGTGCCTATCAATGACGACGACGCGCCTCACTTAAATGGTACTACTGACATGGATATGTCACAGCTGTTACTCAATGGCGATCAGAACACAGAGTCTGACTTCTTGTCACCGTCGCGTGAGTACGTACCAGTGTATTCCCCCGACATGGGTCGAGTGCGCATCAAGATGACTGAGACGCCCAAGCCGAAAACTCCAGTCCTGGTCACGAGGAGTCGCTCCAACGCCGGCGACATCATCATAACTCCGTCCTTGGACGAAAGCGTACGCAAGTTGACCACTTGAAAATTGGTTTCGGTTACTAGAACACTTGGTGTAATACAGTGTCTGTCAGCAAAAACTTCACTAATGGCAAAATTCTGTGATTATATTGTGTGGATATTCGATGGGAATGTCGTGTCGGAGCATTTGAAGTTGTCGGTGCGTGTATGAGTTCAGTCAAGAAACTTTGCTGCCAAAGTGTGTTTGTAGTCGACAGTGCCTTTATTTTAAACTTTGTTAGTGGTATAAAATATATTTATGAGAGTATATTGCGCAATAAGTAAAATATTTTTGTACGTGTAAAAAAGTTGCCATGTTCATGATAGCTGTAAATGTCGTTTTAGTTGTATCTTTAAAGTGGTCTCGTAGATATCTACGTCTCAAACCAAAACTGCATGTACAAACGTACACTGTCATATCGTACAGATATATCAGGTTCATTCTGTGTACCTTGAGTGCAATTCTTGAATTGTAATTTCAATGGTTGTGTACTTATTTTTCCTGAAAATACTGAGCTACAGCGACACACATGAGTGTTGAGCTAGCTATGTTTATCAACTGTCTTCTTAGTAGAGATTTATTCTTTATCGGTCTGGCTATACGTAAGTTCCTTTAAGTTATGCTATTGAGATAGTGTTTAAGAATGTGATACCAATAATTTTAGTAATCTATCAATTTTTTTTGTGTATGCGCCGCGCCTATTTAAATTTCCATCCTCATAATTTCTATATATTGATCACCTTTTTTTCATTATTGCGCTTAATTGTATATTGTTGACATTTGTCACTTTTTAATTTTGGGTTCATATAAGATTTTTTTAATGAATCAATGAACAACTCTGAACAATAAATAGATCGTTAAGGAGAACATAATGTATTTTAAAGTAATCAATACAAATGATATAAACCGTTGGTCAAGACTCCGTCGTTTTACTTAAGCTACTACCTCACCTTGCAATAAAGAGAACCAGTTAGCTAAACAGATACTAAATATGTTCTTAATTGCTAACAATCTAAACAACACTAGAAATTAGGCACAAAAAACTTCGGTTAGATAACTGTGGATTGTGAAAGTGGTGATTGGTGATGGGTTTGTTGACCGTAGTCAATCCGTCAAATTTTATTATCTGAACCATATGAGAGGCACTGAAATATAGTGTATTAATGGTTTAATTTCTTCACGTTTATCGAAATGTCATATAGGCACTATCACTAAATATCAAAATGTAACCCCGATTAACCCGAATCTCGTATTCATTGTCACAAAGGCGGATATGGGGACCGATTTTTGACTTTCAAAGGCAAGCGGTAGAAAATAATCACACATGAAAATTTGTCACGATTATTTTCGCATGAACCATGGGTGAGTCAGTGACATACCCGTTGACGTTTGATATAGATTAAGGCCATCATGAACCTAGAGTCACTGAAAGACATAAAAGGGATCAGCTAGCCAATCATGAAAACGCATTGTACGCGCGTCAGGTAGATCTAACTAAACGTCAATTTTTATATTAAAAAATGACAGTTGGACCTACCTAACGCGCGTTCAAAACGTTATGTGATTACCCATCGGGACGTTCATAGGATGACGTCCTGAGGCCCTAGCACGATAGGTTTTACGGCGAAAATGTACCTACTGAAACGTCAGATAAAACGTGACGATAAAACTTATCGAGCTAGGGCCTCTGATACAGATAATTAATTCCGGGATACGCAGAAAACACAGCACCGCCAGTAATAGTACATTACTGCAGATGACGGGAAAGAAGGGCTTGCCGGGTGAGTAGGTATAGACGGCCGACCCGTAGGGAGGCCGGATAGTGATACGAAGCAAGCTCTTTTCACGGCCAGGCATGTATAGTGCTTTTCTCAAACACATGTAATGAAATAAAACAATACACCACTCAAAATAGTACATTAATTTTCCTCCATACTTATTTTTTTTTTATTTCGCGTGTGTAGAGTTCGAATAGACCCTATTAGGGCCATTATACATAACCTTCTAGAATGAATAAAATAAAGAGGATTTTCAATATTGTCTATGGTCCCTGGTGACTTACGTACATAGATAATATTTTAAATTTATTCATCAAGACATTGAATCATACAGGTTTGTATTCTTAATAAAGGTTCGTGGGTAATAGGCATTAACGCGGATGTTTTTGGTCCGATAACCATTCTGCCACTAGAAAAAATAAAAAATAACAATTCAGTTGTTTAGCCTGTAGATGAACACAGACGCCATGTTAACATTAAAATTAAAAAAAAATTACTTCCCGGTCTAGGCCTTCAATTTTGTATGAAATTGCTTACCAGTTCTCTCGAGTAGTTCCGCCCGAAACGTGATACTTTGAAGCCTGTTATAACGCATGTAAGGACGACATTTCATTGCATGTTTGAGAAAAATTACTAAAGAAAAACGGGAAGTTCACCTAGGGGCCAGAACAGGAACAAGCAGTGTTTAGATAAAACGGATACTAACGACAGACCCGATCCTAACGAGAGCTGACTTCTCACGTCTATTTACACTTCAAACAGATGCGACCGACGTTTGCCCTAGGCGCAGCCCTTACGCAGGTGGATGAGGGAATACCGGGATGAGGGAAAGTCGTGATGTACGCCAGTAGGAAATATATTACAATATATATTCGTCCTATAATACCATCTTTAAATGCTCCTAAAGGCTCACTATTGCGCAAAGTAGATTTTCGGTCACTTAAATATGTCGCTATAAAATCCATGTAAAATCATAAATTAAAGATACACAAGAAATACAAATATAGAAATTAGAGATTACTATAATTAATCATTAATTATAGTCATAAATTGTTTTAGATATTTATTCGTTAATAGTATTTTGAAATTAAATAACATAACATAATTGAATATGTAATGTAATTTACGTTAATCCAGCTGTTTGTTAGTTATCCAGCATTACATATTCAATTATGTTATGTTATTTAATTTGGTTTTGATTGACGACAGCCGCCAAATTGAAAGACTAGCTGTCTTACATGTACCTATGTTCAGGTGAAATCTTGCAACTCAATTTTGAAGCAGATATCTTCAACCGATTGAGCTGAAATGTTGGTTAAAGGTATAGTTGAAGTTTGAATGACAATTCAATATTATGGTACCATTGAGCTGATCTGATGATGGTCATGGGAATTCAGTGCCTAACCGACGTAACCCCGTTAAGTTTGAGCTTGTTAGAATCGTCTTAATGAGTAGTTCATGACGGTATACAGAATTTTTTGACAGAAACTTATTACGTATTTCGTGATTTATTAACAACGGTCAAACTAGATATATCAAATTGTCAACTTGTCCTAAACGTCCGTGTCCTTACACTTTCAGATAAGCCACCCATTGTTTCCCAAATCCCTTAAAGTTTCCTGAGCAATTCAAAACTTGAGTCACTCTTTGTTGGTGGAAAGCAGGAAAGTTGGAGAAGGACAGGAAAGAATAAAACGATCACCATGGTAGGAATTCTTGTAATTTTGACATTTATGCAACTAACTTTAGTAACTATAGTAAGTTGTTGTGACACATTGCTAGGCCTTTACATATCACTATGTCTCTGTCTCGTTTTAACCCATGCAAAGAGAGAGAGAGAGACAGACAAGTTAAATTATTACATCCCGCCAGAAGACTACGATCTTTGGTTTCAGAAACAAAATTCGGCAGAAAGGTTATATATTTTAATTGTACACCAGGCTATCACTTAGTATTGAATCAGTATACACGGTGGAATATAATCGGTGAACAGGAACCCATTTTTCTAATTCAGTAATCGATGGCGGTCAAGTTTATGTAGTACTTAAGTGGAACCAAGTTTTTTTTTATCATAACTAATTTTTAAGTTGAAATTAAATTTTAATTAATATTTATTGTCACCCTACTAATGGTTTAGTCTGAAAAGTTTAATACCACAAATCGTAACGTAGATAACAAATGGCGGCAATCATTTATTGACGTCTGATCTGTCTAGTTTCCCGCCAAAGCCAGCAAGCACTTGACGTATGTACACTTACGAGTAACTTCCCTTCAATAAAAGTAGGGTGTCTATTTATTCAGTCAGTGTACATTTTGCCGATGTTAATTAAGTGTGATTAATTAGATTGTGAGCTATATTGCACGAGATCTCACGTATTGGTTTCTGTGTAGATTGATAATTAAGATTTTTGGATTCCTGATCACCGATTATATTCCACCGTGTATTTATTTATCTCTCTCTAAGTTAATCGTCAGTCCAAAATTAAATACAAGTGGAGTGTCAAAATTGTAGGCAGTTACTTACTATCGATACCACTAGGTTTTTCAATTTTCTATCGCTCGTATTCTAAAAATAGCATTTCATCGTTTTTGACAATTTTCGAGTGGAAGAGTCGAGCAGCGCTTGAAAGTCAAAAATCGGTCCCATCATAGAGAAAATATTATACTTTATTTATGGTCCCATGATGTACGGCTTTTCTCATAGGAAGGCGGCCTTCGTTTGAAACCTATTAAATTGAAATCTGTTTTGTTTAAGGGTTAGAAAGAGCGCGTGTGACATTAACACACCGATTTCAATTCAATATATTACTGGAACGTACGCTAATAGGCGAACTATTTGTAAATTGACACATGATTTGCAAAAATATTGCCAAAGTTTTACTCGCGGTGTCTTGTCCATATCGATATTGTAAAAAATATGGCTCATGTCAATATCGCTGATGTACTTAGGTTTATTTACCTATACCAGGTCTTCCAATGATGTAGGTATGATCAGAAAGTCTCGTATAAAAAAAATACTTAATCATATTATTTTCCGCGAATGTTAGCAGGTATTCCGAACACCAGTTATAGTTATAACGTTGGGATTTTAAAAGCAAGTAAGCAAATAAATATGTCCACTAGAAATTATACCATTGCAAAAGGAATAGGTACAATAATGAATAAATCCGGAAATTATATCATGGTATATGTATATTATTTATTGGTATGTTTTACCATTTTTTAGTATTCTTTAGATTTAATAAAATTAGTGAAATTTATACCTACTTAGAATTAAGGCACTTGCAATTTTATAGTATGTGCCAGACGACCAGTAGACGACAAGCGACATCTATAGTCAAGTCCCTGCATTTTTGATAACAAACTATCGTGATAGATGGCGCTAGTTCCTTGTAGCAGTGATTTTATGATGACAACGTAATGGATGTTTTGCTTGTGTTGTTTTGTTTTGTGTGGATGGTTTGCTTACCTATAGAAAGATGGCGTAAAAATAAATGGACGTAGTTAAACGAAAAAACCTCAATCCACCGTGACTTGCACTCGAGTAATTGCAGTTTTAAGTTCAAGGAGTATTTCAACTATGATAGATTGATTTATGGAGAAAATGACCAAAAAGTGTTTATCTTTATCTATTTACAAAAAAGGCAGTTTTTCATAACTTTTCGAGATATTGGAAGTATTTTGGGACTTATGTGGAGTGGATACGGAGAAAAATGGTTTACTATGACACTGGCCCTAGCTTGTATTTGGCAGTAGGTGCCTAATCATTCAATTAGGATAACTCTTATGTTTGAGTTAAATATATTTACATATATAAAAAAAAAACAGTTTTTTTTAATAATTAAATTTATTGTTAGGTATTATTCGAATATTTGTATGAGGCGAATATTCGAATTGCAAACACTAGCTGAGTGTTTGCAATTCGAATATTCGCCTCATACAAATATTCGAATAATATTCGATTATTCGAATATTTTGTATGAGGCGAATATTCGAATTGCAAACCCTATACAAAACTAAAACATCTTAGGTACTCAAAAATGATGTAATACTTTTATTGTTTTAGTTTGGTCTGTTAGCCTTTACTTTAAAAACTACATCATCATACTAATTATCAAAGCTGGGCACCGTTAATCAAATAGTCAACTTCGTTAACCGCTATTACAAATAAAGTTAACTTCGTTAATCGTTACTATTTTGAAGATTTAACGCAAATTAACGTTAACCGTTAACTCGTGATAGAAGTTGCGTTAGTCAATCTGAAGAAACATTGGTATGGTCTAAATAAAATAACATTTTTTTACTACGACAGTGGCAAGGAAGCATAGGGTCTGCCTGATGTTAAAGATAGACTATGGACGCTTGCAAATGTAGAATAATTACAAGCGTGTTGCTGACTTAGTAGTTCGAAGTGCCGAAGGTTTTTGAAAAATATCACAGGGACTGTCCTTTCATTCCATTTCATAGGGTACAACCGGGAATAACGCTAAGAGGATGGATGGAATTTAAAAGATTGTTTCACACATTAATAATTCAGTGTTTTGTAATAACAATCCACACATTTTGGTTCGTTTTCAATAATACAGGTACCTAATACTGGATCAACTCACGAATCCGTATTAGAAAATACCTACTACAGTCAAGGGTGAACAAATACGTACATAAATAAGGACATAAATATCTGCACAGGACTCTATTGTCAATTTCATAAAGGCGTGTACAGATATTCACTCACCCTTGACTGTACCTAAATATCAAAAACAATCCAGGCTGTTTGGATCAATTTACTGGAAAGAAATTTCAAGACTTAGTTTGCATCAAAATGATCCAAAATTGGATCAGATTAGAGCTATTTTTTAAGTAGGTCGGGATACCGTTACGGTTTAAAACATATTTATTTAACATAATTAACCACCAACACCAGAATGTGGACCATTACTGTTGTTTAAAAGTACTTCCAAATTAACTACCGAAAGGGGTCCAAACAGTACTGTGGATCTTTTTGATATTTTTCAAACGCAAGCGATGTATTTAATTGTAGATTGTTAACCAATTGTTGAAAGTGACCCATTTCACCCGAGATATTTTTCGATCTCACGACTCTCGTTCGAGGGTGAAATGGGTAATTTCACACGAGTTAAACACTCTACTTTTCCTTTCAACTGTGAGGAAAGTAAAATACTACACGTAAATTTTATAAAACATGTATATTAAGAGTACCTAATCAGTTAAAATACACAGACTGCCAACTTTAGAAAAGTTTAGAAAACGTATCTAATAGTTTCAATTAAATTTTTTGTATATGTATAACTCTATAAATAAATTTACAGAATTATACATACTATGATGAATATAAAATAAATATATACCTACATAAAATAATTATAGGTAGGTACCTACCTATATCCAACCTCCAACCTTTTAGCACTGGCCACTTGCTGCGGCCTACTATAGATGGTAATCGAGTAGGCCGCGACGAGACTAATCTAGAGGGCCATGCCAAAACGTGAAAACAGAAAGTGTCATAGCATTATGGCGGGCAGCCGAAATTTACAAGAACGATTTTAAATGTTGATTTTCTGTAATTACGAAAAAAATAGACCAAAAAGGATTAATAATGTATAGTTGAGTTTAGATATATGTAGATTTTATTTTAATAATATGACGTAACTCAATTATCTTCGACTCCGTGGCTTATCGTATAGTAATTTAAAAAATAGTTTCCACCCTAGGGTAGAACAGGAGAGATGAAAATATAATTTGTTAAAAACGACCCAAACTGCTTGAGTTTACTTTGCTGCATAAAATATAAGCAAGATTGTTTAAAACGACAATTATTTCTAATGATCCAAGAATTTTATTTCAGATTGTGAAGTTGTTTGATAACATGCATTTATTGTTTGACAGCGGTTATCAATTAGAAGCAGGAGTAAATAAAAAGATGGTGTAGATTACAATAAAAATATAATACATTAAACAGTTTCGGTAGGATAGCATGCTTTGCTGCAACTCATTTTATAACATATACAATAACGGCTACTAGGGTGTCCAATAGACTAGATATTATGAGTAGGTACTTTAAAGTCAATAACAAATTATTCGTTGAATATGCAGATTCTATAACTCGTAATGATAAATTCAATCTAATTTAAAAATCGTACAATAATATTTATTCCAGTCAGTGAAAATAAACGGAATAACGTTAAACTTACAGTTCAGAGAAATTCAAAACCATAATAATTGAAGGGATGTTTACTTGCAAAAACAACATAAGTAACTGACATATTTTTGAAGAAATAACTGATTATTAATGCAATCCAATATGCAAGTGTAACTCCATGGTCATACACCTTGGATAGTAAATGGAAGGTATTGTTTAAATAAATATAAGGAAATAATTATATGTTAGAAAAAAAATTTTTTTTTGCTGCCTATAAAAACGACACCAATGTAGTTATGTCGTTTTTGTAAACATCCCTTCAATTTAATATAAACTTGATGAAATCGTACTATGGGACAATCTCTAAAGTCTCAGTATCGTAGGCTACGTCTTGCCTTAATATTTGTAACAACAACTAACAACAAAATAATTAACATTCTTAACTTAGTACCTACTCTTAAAAATTACTCTCTCTTGGTTCATCGTCATCGATGGAGTGACGTCGGTTTCTAGGCCGAAGTGGCCTTTCTATGTCTGCCTCTACTTCCACAGTAATACTGTCTTCGGTATCACCATCGCCACCAACTTCATCGTACCCTGACATGCGTCGCCGTCGTGCTCCGGGTGAACGTTCTAACTCAGCTATTTCGTGACTCCCATACCTAGTTGGCCGCCTACGCCGACTTCGCCTGCGATTAATATCTGGAGTCTCACTACGATCCAATTCATTCAGAATAGTCACACCACCGTTTCTTTCCGTCTCTTCGAGCAAGTCTCCACTGGATTTTGTTTTTCTACGACCTTTCTTCCTTTTACTTTTCTCAGTTCCAACTTCACACAGTGAACGACATGACGCGTTCAATTTTGGCATTGAGAGAGCTTCGTCGTAAGACGGTGGGGCTACCAAGTCTCGAGGATCCGGAGCATTGCATAAGGCTTCCTGTTCCGCTCTCATTCGCAGTTGCCTCAATCTGTCTCTTGCTTCTTCTACTTGTCTCTCTCTCTCTGCTTGTATGTTTGCTAGCCGGCGATTCATTGATCGTTTGATAGCATTAACTAAAACAAGGCACAACGCTAAACCTATAATCATAACAATAATAAACCAGATGACATTATCTGGACTAGAACCTTTCTCGGTGGGGTTCCAAGTAAAATAGCAAGCTTCTAACCAAGTACGTCCAATAACTGTTGGCGGGCTGTTACAGATTAAATTATAAGATTCTTCTTTTTTATTAGGTTCCAATGTTACAAATTCAAAAAAATCGTACATGTTATCATCATTACAATCACATCGCCACATGTTATCACTAAGATCCAAGCGCTCTAAATACGGATTTGACTGGAAATAGTCGCGAGTCCAAATTGCAGTGAACCTATTTCCAACAACCCCCAATCCCGTTAACCTTGGTAACATAAAAAATGTGTAGTTGCTTATGGTGCTTATACGATTATAGTTCAAATTGAGGTATTGCAGCGTGTTTGACGAAATACTATCGGGGATATGAGACAGTAAGTTGCGGGAAAGATTAATATCGACAAGTGACTGTAACCCTTCAAAAGAATCCTTTCCTATGGTAGTGATTTCACTTTGACTCATGTCTACTGTGTTCAGAGATAGAGATCTCAAATGACCAACTCGTGTCAGATAATTTCGTGAAAGGTTGATATACGTTAGTGCTGGCATTTCCAGTAAACTGTCTTCAGGTACATTAGCAATTTCATTCCACGATAAATCTAAATATTTTAGTACATTGAGCCCCCTAAATGTGTCCGCTGTTAAGGACCCTATGTTGTTATACGACAAATCCAAATGCTCAAGCTTACTGTTGTTTATAAATTCATGACTTTTTAGATATCTAATCATGTTATGATTAATTAACACTTTACGTAAGTTAGGGAATCCTTGTAGGTTGGGCTGCATAATGTTACAATATGAAATGTCTAAGTATCTAACGGAGTCCGAATATAAATTTGTACTCGCTGTTAATAAATCTAATCTAAAGTTTCGCGATAGTCTCAAATATAGTAAAGACGGGAGGTACAAAAGATCAGTATGATCAATAGTAGAGAGTTGGCAGTTGCTTAGGTACAGACTTTTTAAAGTCGGTGATACCAGACCCTGAAGTCTTAACAAAGGATTGTTATTCAACTTTAGTACTCTTAAGTTGCTGAGTCCATTCAATGGAGACCTGCCGTGTACGGATTCGATTTCACAATCGTTCAAGATTAATGTTTCCAATGAAGAACTTATCAATAGTTCTTGATTGGCCAAATTGCCGAGAGTTCTAAATTTATTATGCGACAAATCCAATGTTTTCAAGTTTACTGCCGGTTTGATGCAGTCATTTGGGTTAAAATTAAACCATTCTTCAAATTCATTTCTGGATAGATTTAGAAGTTCTAGTTTAGTAAGATTGTGAAAAGCATTTTCTGGCAAATCTTTTAGCTGATTAGAACTGATGTCTAGAGTAAACAAGTTGTAGAATCTGCTTAAATTTGTAGGAAAAACCGATATTTCATTGTTTGAAATGTTCAGTCTCTTCACCTGAAAATAGGAATAAAGGGTTAAATTATGAATCGATCCCACGTATGAAGATACCAAAACCAAACCAAACTATTTACCATGACTAAACCAAAGTATTTACCATATCACCAGATCCGTCAGGTATATCCGTTAGCCCTTTCCTAGAGCAGTCGATAGTAGTTTGATCATCACTGCAGATGCATAAAAAACACAATTCATCCGAATTTCTGCCGTCCAAGTCAATGAATGTAGTCGAAGATCGTGTCAGCAAAGGCAGCACAAAAAACGCAGTCCCAAATAGATGATTCATCGCGCTATGGCATTCCTATCTGGAAATAAGTGAGCAATCTTTTTAATTATGGGTCCGTAATGTTTCATACAATGTCAGAAAAACTAATATACACTTGAAATACAATAAAATGACATAAAATGACTTAATATAATGTAGGTAACTTTTGATGTAATGTTTGTTTGCTATATTTTGCTTTACTCTTATTATCGATTGACAGAATAGGCAAAATGACATAATTCACAATAGGCATAATTCTATTTTCGTGTAACGCATTTATGCCATGTTTAGCATGCATGTTATTTAATATAATTGGGTTTTCATGTAAAGTATTTATGACATAAATATGTTTAACAATTGCGCAAAGAGAGGCCTAAACCTTCCTACGTGTACAACAATAACACAACTGGCCAACTCTACTGTCCCCCATGCAATAGAGTTTTTAAAAGTAAGTTTGGCCTAGCCAGCCACATCAGAGCTCACAATAGGGCAAATCCGTAATTGCTAGGGCCGCCCTCATCGAAATCGATGAGGAGGACTATATATATATGTTTAACATACATATTATTTAAAATAATTGTGTTTTCATATAACAATGACTGCCACAAGTCGACAGAGCCCCGTTTTCGTTTCTGGGGTCTTCCGCCCTCCGCCCGGGCTCCCGCCAAAAACTTCTGGCTTCGCTGGCTTTTATATACACTCTAGGGGTAGGACAGACAAGACCAAGTGGAAGTAGAGTGCGCTGACATGGGTTTTTGTAGCTATTTTTACCTTTCGATCGCTATAAACAAGGAATCATTTAATGCTGATGATGGAGACAGAAGGTGGCTATGGGAATTCAGTACTTTACCGACCTAACCCCGTGGCGTTAACGTGTGCTCGTTAGAATCGTCTTAAGGCCCCTCTTCGGAGTCACGCCGCGCGAAGTTTAGGTTTTTAGCGCTACTCTCACAACGATCGAGGCTCGCGCACCGCACACGCACACATGTACGTATGCACAGTGGGTCGGACGGACTTTGACTCGCCAACAAAATTGTAACTTTGGATTTTGTTACCAAATATAAACATTGTGAGTGTAATGTAATTGTTATGTCATCTTAATGACAATATACCTACTAACTGCTGTGTACACGACTTTGTTTACGTCGACACGTTTTTCCGTAAGAATAGGTGGGAATATTTTCCCGCGGTTAAATGTGGTACATTTTGTTGCACATTTGATATAACTCAAACACAATATCCACAGGGAGCTCTTTCAAAATAAATAATAATAATAAATAATCCATACTAATATTTTACCCTTTTTAGGGTTCCGTACCCAAAGGGTGAAAACGGTATTACTAAGACTTCGCTGTCCGTCCGTCCGTCCGTCCGTCTGTCTGTCACCAGGCTGTATCTCAAGAACCGTGATAGTTAGAGAGTTGAAATTTTCACAGATTATGTATTTCTGTTGCCGCTATAACAACAAATACTACAAAACCGGCCAAGTGCGAGTCGGACTGGGGACTATACAACAGACATGATTTTTTGCCATTTTTATAGATAATGGTACGGAACCCTTCGTGCGCGAGTCCGACTCGCACTTGGCCGGTTTTTTACTTAACTGTTTAGTGTCTTTGTGCACTCATAACATTTTTTTTTTAAATAATGGTGTTTATCTCATGTAAGTGAATTGTACAATTCTTTATGAGATTAAATAGTCTTAAACCTTAAACCTTTATATTATAAATGGGAAAGTGTATGTGTATTTTTGTTTGTTTGTTTGTCCGTCTTTCACGGCAAAACGGGGCGACGAATTGACGTGATTTTTTAAGTGGAGATAGTTGAAGAGATGGAGAGTCTCATAGGCTACTTTTTGTCTCTTTCTAACCCCCCACTTCCCTCAAATGGGAGGTGGAAGTTTGTATGGAGCATTCCGCAATTTTCAAGGTAGAAAGCTAAAAATTGGTATGCGGAAACAAAACAAGTAAAACTATTACATTCGAAACTTCACAGAAGTATTCCTAGCAATCAATGAGTAAATACGTGTTTCAGGTTTTTTGGGAATTCAACCCCTAAAAGGGGGAAATGTGACAATGTCTGAAAATCAACATGGGTATTGTTTCTATGGTTTATCGGGTTGCTGGCAGGGATCGGATACCGGTATTTTCACCATACAGAAATACCGGTTTTATTTCGTTATATTTTGTTCTTTGGTTTATAATATCATTTTTGATCAGGCTGTCTAATAATACGAAAATGTTACCTAAAACATGATAGAGTCCTACATTAAGAGCCTAAAATAATTCAAAATATTTGACTACTTCGGGGACTTTTGAAAAAACCGGTTCCGATCCCTGGTTGCTGGTCGCTGATTACGAAAACAACAACAACGATTTTAAAATCCAACGTATTCGTCATCGAATGTAACGTATAGAACTCGTCAAAACAAAAAAAATGAGACCAAACTCGAGGGGTATACAAGTAGCCATTGAGGAGTTCCACTATCCACCTCCTGACTCCATCATCAGACCATCGTCACCGAGTGTAATGAATAGAACTCGTCAAAACAAAAAAAATGAGACCAAACTCGAGGGGTATACAAGTAGCCATTGAGGAGTTCCACTATCCACCTCCTGACTCCATCACTCTGTCTGTATCTATATCTAGTATATCTACACATTAAAGCGATTATTGTTATTTTTTTATGCTTAATATTAGCGGTAAATAGGAATGGCAAGTGATGTAAACAAGTATTTCATCTTATAACTATTTAATTTTAAGAACTATACCTACTAACTACTTTCTACTTACCTAACTATTACCACTGTGCAATGGTTTTGTGCATGTACACGGTTCGATCGCGATCGGTGAATGCGGCGCAAAGCGGCGTGCTCTCACTTCGAAGGCGCGTGGCCGAATGAACCAAGACTGATTGCCGCGAGCGGTCGCACTCGTAGTGCGCCGCTCCATAGTAAATTGTATGAAGATTTTGAGCGTAAAAATTGGGCAACTTTGTGATTCTTTTACACAAAATAAGAATATATTTATTAAGAAATGAAGATTTCATGGCATTGTTTATAGTTTTAACTTTATTATTTCATAAAATTCATTTAATAATTATTGATACTTCCGACTCAGTTTAGTCAATACGGGAGTGCGATTTACACGTTTTTAGTGATTTTCTGATTTTTTTTTACACTGAACTATAAGCATTATCTTAAATTCGAATGTTTCAACGTATAGTAACGTTCATTGGCTAGCTGTATGAATTTTTTCAAGGTTGTTGAACGTCGTTTTCTGTATAATTCTCTTATATTCCCGACCCTCGATTGCAGTAGAAGACCCTTAATGAATAGTTGATGACGGTATACGAAAATACAGTCAGCAATAAAAGCTTGTAGCAAAAATGAATTTTTTGACAGAAACTTATTAATTAATTTATTTTCAAAGTTATTTATAGTAAAATCAGCCTAGATCTTCGGAAATTTATAGAATTGACGAATTATGTCAAGTACCTAAGTTATTATGACAAACTCGTTTTATACCAAGTAATAAATATAGTAAACTTCTATTATTCACTAGTTACATTAGATCATTTGAAAATTATCTGAAACAATATTATACCATCCATTACATTATATAAAGCGATGGTATATCAAACTAAAATATATTAAGTGAAATTATATAAAACGTCGCGCACCCATTGAGTAATTGAGAACTTATCCTACATTGTTAACTGGTACATGAACACCTGCGTGAGATTTTTAACCTGATCGTCTTTCTTGTCACGTAAGGTTGGCTAAAATTAGAGCCCTAGTTTGTGATCGGCCTCAAGTTTATATCAATTATCAGCAGGTTTATACCATTAAAAAGAAAGAAAATAAATAGCAAGTACACACAACAATATTATCAACGTTATCAGTTATTGATATAAGCGAGTTTGTAGGATAAGTATCCTACAAACGCACTAAATTTGGGTCGTGCCTACACATACCCGTTATCAGAACCGTGAACCAACTCTTAAACATATGATTGCATAGTTAATAACCAGTCATGGACTCATGTCTGCGCGAATGCTTCCCCGTTTCCTGTAAATTTTCGATTTCAGAAATTATAATGTTCGTTTAATAATAAGTTTTCCGGTTGTCGACGGAGTTTCTTAGGAGCTTGTGAAAACCACCACCACCACCACGTAATACAAAGTAATACAAATTATACTTATTCATATTTGAATTCTGTATGTGAATAAAAGAGAAATATAATATTTTAAAACACAAACTAATACAACCAACACGCGTAGTTAAATAGACTCCGAGAACTTGATTGAACGGTATTTTTCGGAATATGAACATAATTTTTTTGGAGGAGTGCGTAAATAATGGCTAGATTTCTCTGTAAAGAAAATGAATGGTTAATATCTTACCGCAATAGATTATTATGCTGAAAAGCCGGTTCATTTAAATTATCATCACTTTCACGGTTCTAGTAGGAGATGCATCTTCTCATAGTTAAACCATTATTGATCCTCCTGGCCACTTACTAGATTTTTGCACTGCTACACGCCCTTCTATGAAACATTACTCATGCATATTCACTTCAGTAACATTACCTATAGCAATAATTTATCACAGCTGTAAATGTAAATTGACTTTTATCCCACAGATTGAATGTGAATGACAGTTTCGATGGTCACTGTGTGATTATTTAGTTTTTTTTTGAGATACACTTTTTGGTTATATTAATATTTTGTCTAACACGTGTGTCATTGGCCAGGTGATTACATTGTATGAGCCATATTCATGACGTGTTATCTTTGATAAAGAGATAAGGAATCGCAAGTAAGCCTAATCTGGACGTAATTGCATGAATGACCAGTTTCTAGGTAAATTTAAGCAGTAAAAATATTAAAAATTGGTACAGAATTTTGAATCAAGTTTAATCAACTACATAATCTTATAAATTAACTTTTATATACAACTTAGATTATAAATATTATAAACATTGGTATAATTAATAATTATTTTGTTAGACATAGTATATATGAAAGACATGATTTGACATTTAATGGATTTTATTACAATTAATTTCTTTTTATAATAACGCCATCTAGTTATAAGTGTATGAAGTTAGTAGTAGCGCATAAACTCGAGTTTCATTCGCTCTTCTCACGTTTATTGATCAAAGTTTGTCCGTAATATCTGGCTAGATGTCGCCACTTGTACTAAAATTCTTAAAAGAACTTATGTCTAAATAATCTAGGTAAACACAATCGAATAAGATAACGACATTTGCAAAACGGGTAGGAAATTCAGACACAATTATTGAATACGTATTTCTATTGCCGTCTGTGGTCTAACCGAGCGCCTATCACTCAATCTCGGCCTGGCTTCCGTTAGGTCTCCAATGGATCTAGACCTACGGTACCTACGCTCTATCGGCTCTTCCACTTCATCCACAAAATCAGGCAGTGAATGAAACGATGCATTCAAACGCGGCATCAGGAGTGCTTCATCGTAGGTCGGAGGAAGATCGTCGTCGTGTAGGGGAACTCTCATTATTAAAGACTCAATGCGGGGCTGAGGCGTTGTGCCTTGGCCATTAAGAGCAGCAGTCTCCGTGACTGGCGGCCTCGGCGGTTCCGACTTGTTAATAGACATCAACCCCCGACATACCACTGACGTTACTATCACGCCAATGATCACTCCAATCATCACGGCCATAAACATGTACGATTCTGCTGTCGTGTCATCTCGGTGCCAAGTTTCAATGTAAGCTCTCTGCCATGTCATTTGTGTCACATTGGATGGTGAGTAACAAATCAACGAAGAAGACGGGTCTATCACTTTCGCCGGCTCCCTGGTTAAGAATTCATAAGTGAGGAGCAAGTTAACGCCAAACCCCTCGCAGCTCCATCGGTTTCCCTTCACATGAACTTCCCTCAAATACGGGTTTGAGGCGAAGTATGCGGACGACCAGACATCTTTGAACCCGTTCCCTCTCAGATCCAATACCGCTAGGTTGGGTAGCGCCCAGAAGGTGCGGTCTGTAAGCGTGGAAATTTCGTTATAGCTTAAATCTAATTCCTGCAAAGTGTCAGACTGGAAATTGTCCGGCACGCTCTCAATTTGGTTGATAGACAGGTCAATTTCTAGTAAAGATGTCATTCCGGTTAGCGAATCGATGTTTAGATTATCTATTTGACAGTTACTCAAACGAAGACTTCTTAATGAACGCAATTCGAATGAAGGAACTTTTGTGAAATCATTTCTTGATAAAGTGAGACTGAGCAGATTGGTTGCTCCCGAAAATATCGTTGGTTGTAAGTCATTAATTCGGTTTTCGGATAAATCAAGATAGCGCAACTGTGGCATTGTTTGAAACGCTTCGTCGTCAATTTGGCTTATCTTGTTTTTGGATAAGTCCAAAAATTGTATATTACTATTCGGGAGGTTACTTATCCAGATATCGTAGTTGTTGTCTGACAAGTTGTGGGTCTGCAAGTAAGGCATATTTACTAAATAGCCCGGCAGAGGACGACTCAGTCGATTTCCTGACAAGTTTATTTGTACCGCGTGGTGAAACTGTTCGAGTTGTCTTGGAAACAATTCGAAATTATTATTTGATAGGAGCAAAACCTGGGCCTGTAACAAAAAAAAATAGGGACTTAATTTTACAATACATCGATCTTAGTTCGTAGTTATTTGTAAAATTGTACAGGGTAGTTATGTTCGACTGATATCTGACGGATGGTTTGATATACATACAAAGGGCATTGGGTAACCATGTATGCCGTGCTTATTTAGTTTACTTACATGGAAATACATATTTATGTGTAATTAGATGAATGTACACCCGAATATGTAGGGTGTGGTGAGTTCATCAGAGTTACTGCAATTGTAACCGCAAATTATAACCCATTTCCAACATGTATAAATAAATTTCTATTCATTTAATATAAAAAAAATGTCTTTTTTTGCAGCGTTAAGGATGTTTTTTATATAATCGTTTAGAGAACTTCTTAATACGCATTGATATATAAAATTAAACGCGTTTAACAATATCGGAGCCGAGATATTGTCGTTTTAAGTTTTGTTTATATTTTTCAATATGATCTGTGGAAATTTATATTGCAATCTCGGCTCCTGAAAATAGGAATCAGGCATTTTAGAGTATTACATTTCATAACAAAATATGTTTGTTTTGAATAGATCTATCACCCATGTAAAGTCTCTGTTTGTACTAGTCATTGAAATGAAATTATGAAACGCTCATTTATGATAGTCTCATTTATGATAGTTGATTCGGTTCGGGTACATACATCGTAGTTCAGGTTCGCGTTTTCTGGTAATTGCAGGAGTTCTCTGTCAGAGCAGTCGAGATAGATCATGTTGTTGAACGTATAGGTCCGACAGGGGTCGTCTTCGGCGTCCCCGATGGCGGCGTTCCACGCTGCCGGCAGCAGCCATAGCAAGACTGCCACTAATACATCTGCAATTAGAGATAGATAGAGGTTAGTGAGGTAGGGCGTAGCGGAATATATTCTCATTCATGTTTGAGGCAGCCCAATGGGGGATGTAGGAGGGTAGGGGGGTAGGTAGGACAGTGAGGGACCTTGCTGTTGGATGTGTGTAATAGCGTTCCCGGGACTCTGTCCAAAAGCGAGTGGTGGCACACCCCAGGGGTTTAAGTCCGTGAGAGTCGGACATACCCGCTCGGCTTCTCTCATAAAGGATTCCTTGGGAAAAAAATGGTGTCGACACCAACATCCGCTACCTAATCAATAATGGTTTGGAACCTCCTGAGCAGTCACAAGCGTCCATAGGCTATGTTCGTTTGTCACCGTCGTGGTCACAACTAAGTAATACAGGTGGCGACACATTATATCAGCCGAAAGACGTCCACTGCTGGACATAGGTTTGCGACTATTGCGACACAATTGAATGCAAATACTTTAACCCGTTAACGTGTTGTATATTGTTAAATAAAGTCAAAATACACAAGGCATCGGCTTTCCCGTGGCTTGGCTTTTTAATTTGGTTTTTATACAAGAAGAAGATTTTAATAACAAGACGCCTGCCTTTATGCTACCCATAATTTAACTTTTTTTGCAAGTCCGGAATAGTAAAGATAGATATTCTACATCCGGATATATACTATCCTATTGAGTATATACTACCAATAAACACTTATCTAGGGTTGGCAATGATTGAGATTTCAAACACTCATCAGAATAATTTAAAGATTCACTTACCCGATTTCATCAGGCCTGTTTTTTCAATCACATTGTCAAAATATTTTTCCCTGTACACCTCACCCAAGACGTTATCGCCCGCCAATCATATACTGATATTACTTAGGTATAATTAAGTCTGTAATTCACAGTCACTGGGCCAAAAATTACAGAGAGAGTATATACGCATTTGTATAACGTGGAAAGTACGGTTTGACTACGCTAAGAACGGTGACCAATCGGACTTCTAGGTGCGTCTTGACTAATCTTTAGGATAACAATATACGGGGTGTATTTTTATTGACAAGTATAGTCTTTCTGGAGACCGCTATGATTGCACATACACACACACACACACACACACACACCCAAATAAACACTTTTCTTAGATTTATAATACAATTAAATAGTTAAAAAATGTTCAACACATATATATTTTGGTTCTCCTCCGTTAGCCCTAAGAATTTTAAACCTAATTTCACTAGCCCTAATGTTGTAAACCCTAAAATCACAAACCCGAATTTTCATTTTTCCTAATTATTCATTAGCCCTAAATTCAGTATTCCGAATTTTCATAATGTCTAATTTCTCATGACCGAATTTTCACTAAAACTAATTGTATTTAACCGAATATTTCCTAGGCCTAATATTCCTTTGCCTAATAATGACTACACCTTATTATCAATATCTCTAAAATCAAAAACCCGAATCTTCATTTTACCTAACTATTTCTGCCCTAATGTCAGTATCCCGAATTAGCATAATGTCTAAGGTCTCATGACGACAAACAATTCAATTGTAAAAACTGTTTAATAATTATAAAAACTAAGTCTATTAAACAATAGTATTTTATTTATTAACTCCTTAGAATTCCTCTGCCTGCCATCCTTCCATCCTTTGAACAGGGACTTAGTGGCAAAATAGACTCGGATCGCGGATACAACAACATATGGAAACACCTAAAATTATGCACTACGATATTATTAGTTTTTCCGCTCTTTTATAAAAAAAATAACCTCGAAGACGAAAGCGGGAGCAAAGCTCCCGCTTCCGTCTTCTAACCTATCCGCGATCCGAGTCGGTTTTGCCACTAAACCCCTGTTCCCTACTGCCTACAATACACCACTATCTTGGCATTGGTTTATCTCAGAGAAAAGTTTATTTGATGTCCATCCTTTGAACAGGGATTTAGTGGCAAAACCGACTCGGATCGCGGATAGGTTCGATTATATTTTTTTTTTTTAGACACTGCAATTCGTACCCACTATATAACATATGAATATTATAGATGTTGAGATGGATGGCAAATGACATTATGGCAAGTGATAGTTATGGATTACAATGATTATGGTAACCGAGATTATTGTTATTGATATTATGGAAAACAAAGATTCTGGCATATAATTAATATGGTAAACAATGAGTATGGCATACGAAACTATAGAAAACAACATTATGGCAGGTGAATATTGTGGCAGATAAAAGTCGGGCAAATGAAATTCTGGCAAGCAAGAGTATACCCCGCTCGGGAGGTTGCCAGCTCGCTTCGCTCGCCACCTCCCCCCACTCACGTCGCTTCGGCCTCGTGCGCCCGCTCAACTCAGGACCTCCTTCGCGAGCTCCTGGCTTCGCAATTTTCATATACACTCTAGGGGTAAGGCAGACAAGACCACGTGGATAGTGGGGTGCTCCGATTCGGTTTTGTTATCTCTATGCATGCATATATAATACAATATCTCGACCATTTTTGATTTTTAAGTCCTAGGTCGTTTTGACTTTCTGGATTCAATATCTCGGCCATTTTTGATTTTAGAGAAAAAAAAACTACCAAACATGCTTATTTTAACGGATTCTGTACCAAACAATCATAAAAAATGCATTAGGTTTAGTGAAACATTAGAGAAAAAGTTAATAGGTCAAGTGACAGGATAGGTGTGATGAAATTAGGTGTAGTATTCATTATACATAGTAATCATTAGGCACGTTAATCATTAGGCTTAGTAATCATTAGGAAAAATCATTATTAGTTTCCAATATATTAGCACACTTGATGTTTAGTATTAGTAAAGATTAGGAGGTATGAAATTAGGCACAGCAAATAATTATGGCATACAATATTAGTTATCTGAATATTAGGGCTAATAAAAATTATATCGAACGTTGGTAGGTGTAATGAAATTAGCACTAACGGTATTAGGTTAAGTGGGGGTGAACCATATATTTTACTTCTAAATTAAAATAGTTATATCTGTAGGTACTTACGATAATCTCTAATAGTAGATTGTATGACAAGGGGCTAAAATAAGCCATATCACCACGAGATGGTTATTTTCCCGAGCGAAGTGAGGGAAAATATTTCGAGGGGTAATATGGCTTTTAGACCCGTCATACACTCTACTTTTCACTTCGACTGCGAGAAAATAGTAAAATCCATCCACAATCAATAATAAATTCCACGGCGCAAAGATTATTCGATTTGGCGGCATACTTTTTTTAATAAACTGCTTTGACACAGATACAAAATATTGAGACCACGAATAAACGCCTCTGAGGCGTCCAATATACACGGTGAAGTATTATCACTCGATCCACGCGCTGTCTCTTTCTCATTGCAGTTATAGAAAGAGACAACTATGGTGGATCATCAGTATTTAATCACCGTGTATTGGCCGGCTGACCGTCTACAGGCGCGTCGTTGACGGCCAGAGGCGTTTTTGTTTTAATAATTATTGTGAGTTAGGGACTAAAAAACACCTGATATTTGAAATTAATTCTGGTTTCTGATTGGTTGTTTTTAATATTCGCTGTAATCTGGTTAGTTGATAGCAAATACAAATGTTTTTTAAAGAGTGGTGATTGGTGGATTTAATACAGCGAAGTGTTTTGATTGGTCAAATTAAATGTTTTAGAAATCATAAATATTTATACATATTTTCCCTAGGGGCTACATGTACCACTTTAGCCCCGCTTGCTAAGCCTAATATGACACACTTTTCGAGCATGAGGAGTGAAAACCAAATTTTATATAAAGTAGTTTATTATGGGTTAAACTTACCACTTTTTGTTTCCGGAAGAAAGGCGTCTCCGGACACAAGCAAAATTATCATAATCATAATCATAATCGTTTATTGCACCATGGTAAAATAAAAGTTCTTACAATATATATATAAGTGTCTCATGGACCCTGGTCGGGTGTAGCAAAATTACTTGTTCACTAGGAGGCCCCTACCTTGACTATTTGTAAAAAAATCTTTTATAGCCTGAATACTTAAACTTTTTTAATTTTCAACGTGTTATTTATATTATTATTCGGTAATAGTAGATTGTATGACAAGGGGCTAAAATAAGCCATATTACCACGAGATGGATATTTTCCCGAGTGAAGCGAGGGAAAATATTTCGAGGGGTAATATGGCTTTTAGACCCGAGTTATACACTCTACTTTTCACTTCGACTGCGAGAAAATAGTAAAACAAAGATTATCCATCCACAATCAATAATAAATTCCACGGCGCAAAGATTATTCGATTTGGCGGCATACTTTTTAGGGTTCCGTAGCCAAAATGGCAAAAAAGGAACCCTTATAGTTTCGTCATGTCCGTCTGTCCGTCTGTCCGTCTGTCCGTCTGTCCGTCTGTCCGTATGTCACAGGCATTTTACTCGAAAACTATAAGGTGTATTTGAATAAAATTTTGAGGATAGGTGTATTTTGTTAGCCGCTACATAGTTTTGTAATAAAAATGACAAAAAAAAATTTTTTTAGGGGTGCACTCCATACATAAAACTAAAAGTCAAAAAAATTTTTTTCATTGTGACCCCCCGTGTGGCACATCAATCGATAGGCCTTTCAAAATGAATATAAGGTTTCTTAGCATTTTTTTTGATTAAGTGAATAGGGTCGGAGATAATCGCCCCGAAAGTCACTAAAATTCTGTCCCCCCCCCTCTAATTTTTGAACGGTGTATTTTAAAAATATGGAAAAATTCATGGACATAGGGCTTATTAATTTCATTCACCGAAAATTAATTTGAACAAGATCGGTTCAGAGGTTTTCGAGATATTGCTGAAAAACTGCCTTCCTCAAAGAAAAGGACGTAAGTGCCGTAAAATTTCTGTGACGATACGACCTTTTTAATAGGCACGGAACCCTTCGTTTTGCGTGGTCCGACACGCACTTGGCCGGTTTTTAATAAACATGCTTCGACACAGATACAAAATATTGGCACCACGAATAATCGCCTCTGAGGTGTCCAATACACGGTGAAGTATTATCACTCGATCCACGCGCTGTCTCTTTCTCATTGCATGTTATAGAAAGAGACAACTATGGTGGATCATCAGTATTTAATTACCGTGTATTGGCCGGCTGACCGTCTACAGGCGCGTCGTTGACGGCCAGAGGCGTTTTTGTTTTAATAATTATTGTGAGTTAGGGACTAAAAAACACCTGATATTTAAATTAATTCTGGTTTCTGATTGGTTGTTTTTAATATTCGCTGTAATCTGGTTAGTTGATAGCAAATACAAATGCTTTTTAAAGAGTGGTGATTGGTGGATTTAATACAGCGATGTGTTTTGATTGGTCAAATTAAATGTTTTAGAAATCATAAATATTTATACATATTTTCCCTAGGGGCTACATGTATGACTTTAGCCCCGCTTGCTAAGCCTAATATGACACACTTTTCGAGCATGAGAAGTGAAAAAGTTGTTTTAAATCAGCCTTTACTTGGACATCCTATCATTATCGGTATTTCTTATCACTGATTAGGTATCTATTTATCGCCCACTCCGAAGAAATTCTAGGTGCCAATTTGGACCTTTTTAACCTAAAAACGAATGAATCGTTAAATGTCGCCAGGCATAGAATTGAATAGAAAATCTACTTATTATGTGTTTAAATGTAAATGTTTAAATGATGATTTATTTTTAAGTTTCTTAATCTATTTTATAATTAGTGACCTGACATTTGATTTTAATTACGGTTTGTGTCCAGAGCTGGTAAAGTGTTGAAAAAGATTCCGAGGGATGGCAAATAATATTAATAGGTTAGTTTTTAACGGTCCTGACCTGAGTGCACTAAACACGACTGTGAAAAAAAAACCCGCTAAGTACGTTTCGGGCCACGCGCAAGCGAGGAAACTGTATCTATTTCTCAAAAATAATGGACGCAGCTGAAAAATCTGAAACTTTTTTCTGGTACTAAGGAAGGTTATTCCTATCACCAAAAAATAATCAGGCAATTCTAAAATTTTCATCCATTCCCAATTCTTTTCTGCTTTTATCTTTGCCTACCATTGATTTCCTATTTTGCCCAATCCAATCGCTGAGTGACATTTGTCTTCACATCTAGCTTTTCCTAAAGACCAAAAGGCAGTATCTACATAGGATTTTCAATGGCACATGTCTTTTTAACCAGGCAGCCGTCACGCCTCCCAAAATCCTAAGTGCCTCAAGATTAAGCCCGCCAGGTGTCGCTCTCGCAAAAACGTCTCCTTCGACATTCACGGCTGTCTGAACTCATTTGCGGTAGATTTGCACCCCTTGAAATCAAAGTTGTAGGGAGGATTCTACCTGATAAGCTGTGATGAATAAAATATCTAAAGGGTTAGGTAGGTACGTTAACTTATATTGTATGTGCGTACTTTAGTTGTAATAACGTACAGTCGCGGAATGAAAATGTTAGCCACTTTTCGACCTTATCTGAAAGCGTTAAGGTCGAAAAGTGGCTAACCTTTTCATTCCGCGACTATACTTCGGAACAACCAAACAACCATAAGTGGTGGGTTAAGGTTGTTTTAAAAACAGATATGCGACTTTATTATCGTTTTATATTCGCTTACAACTAAGGATACATCGATTCCAGAAATCCAGAGACAACACATCACTAATACATTTGAATCGTTCAGTTTTATTGACTTTACATATTTATTCTGCATTTTTCTTACTTTTTTTTAATGGATTTGTAACAATATTAAATCGTCAAGTTTTTTTTAGTGCATTATAGAGAATTGATTCAAATATCGATATTATACGAAAATGTCGGTAACTCGAAAGTTTAAAACGTGTATCGCACCTATTTCGGCGTGGTCTATAAATAAGGATAAGGCCCATTAGAGGCGGTCCGGCAAATCTTCCTCCGCCGAACGCCACTTACTTAGACTTAGAGTGCCCGGCTACGTTGTTAAAGATTTGGGATTGTAACGTCCATTTTGATATATAAGTATATTTCGCAACGAGATCCGGTAATTTGCTGGTAGTTTTGGGATAGAGCAACGTCCCATATCGGTTGTGTAGTTCATACATTATGTAGCAGATCGCGGAAGATAGGATTAAGTGGCGAAGGGTTATTACGGGAGATCGAAATGCACTACAATACGTATGTTTGATCACAGGTATGGCCTAAATTAAATTGGTTAGTTAGTCCAAATTTGCCAATGCAGTTCTTTCATTATGAGATTGATTTATGGTTTTCTCTGGTCTGGGCGTCGAAAGTTTAAGAAGATGATTGTTTGATATCTGGATAATTTATTTCCAAGTATATTTTCTTGATATATATATCTTTATATGATACAAGCTGCCCGCGCGGCTTCGCCCGCGTATTGCAAAGAACGCGGGATAAAATTTAGCCTAGTTCAGAAAATCCATTCTACAAAAGGTGTTTTTTTTTAAATCGGATAAGCGGCTCCGGAGCTTACCCAAAACATACAAACATACAAAGCTACAATCTCACAGACTTTTCCTCTTTATAATATTAGTGATGTGAAGATCATACTTTATTTGGTTCAATTTGGTAAGTATAAATAACGTATAAGATGTTTTGTACAATGACTTTGTATAATAGTTATGTTATCTACAGGAAAACAAATTAAAAATAAATAGTTTTCTAGGTTACCGGTATCCGCATCAAAAATGGCCGCAATAAAACCTCTTACTGATATCAATATGTCACGGAAACATAAGAATTACGGCCTCGCTGACCCTTCCGGAGCCTAATACCCCCGGATCAAGAAAATATGATACGTAAGGAGAACCGTATTATTTGTGCTCACTTAGGATTTGCCCTCGCTCGTAATTGTTGATAAGTTAAGCTGTTTGACCCTTCGGAAATGCCAATTTGTTGTGACTTTTCGTTTGTTCAGAATTGCTTTCAATTGACCGATGGATTATTTATGATACCGTTTACTTGTCATCGGTTGTTTTTTTCCAGATAGTTGCCATTGTTTTGTCATACCTCTCAAGCGTTTTTGAGATATATCATCATAATCATCATCCTGGCCGATTTCGACCACGGCGACTGGAAAAAGAAAAGAATTCTGGCTAACTGGAGCGTCGTTCGTGAGCTCAGAGGTGACTGACGTAGCCTATTTTTGCAGAGAATGTACGACCACATTCCCTACAGGTCAGCACCCCTTCAATTCCTCGCGCTTAGTGTCGAGTTCGTTACGTGTTCGTTCTTCGAAGGCTTGCACGTTAACCTTCACTGTATGTCTCCACTTTGACCGATCTTGAGCCAAAAGATCTTGAGTTTTTTGAGATATATAGGCCTCTATTTGGCCATTCTCTGACAGTCAGTGTAAATGACGCAAGAAAATATGACTTCCGGTCTGAGTATATTACTGTACTGTAAACTCCTTATGACTCTTTCTTCTCAAAACGTTTATGCCCCTCAAAAAAAGCTCATTCTGTAATTATATCTTTAGGTAACTGTCAGTAAGACAACTCCAGACTATTAAACAAAGGTATTTATATCTACTTAATTCATTCAAATCGCAGTCAGATCACTAAAAGCGATACCCAACCAAATAGTCTCTTTATATTTGAATATCAGTTCAATATTTGCCATTATCAAAGAAGTATTTGGAAGCGACTTTGTCTCCGTCTGAATCCGCTACTTCGCCCTCCCGGCCTCAAATGTCAAATCCTTTTATATAAGGCACGGAGTTGTATCGATAGATTCTGTCGATAAACATGGTAACCAATTCAAAGTAAGAATTGCTCAAACTTCTACATCATAAGATAATTAAATTTATATTTATTAAAAGTGAATACAAGATTATAATTAACATTAACTAACATAAATTAAAACTAAGTTAAATCTAAAAAAGGCCCTCGAGGCATTGTACCGACGATGCTGGCGGCATTTCCTCGCTGAATTGCAATGCTGATGCGTTGCGCGAGAAAGCCGCCAGCTCTTCGGTCACCAGTTACATCGACCAGACGTTTCGCGATTTCTGCAAATAACTTATGCGCACTGGGACCCCACGGACCGAGGGTCTCGACGCCAAAGGGTACAAAGTGATAAGATAATTTATTTTACCGATACGGGTGTTTTTACAAATCTGTGTGATCACATAATTTATTAGTCCATATTAATTACACAGTGCTAACTCCTATATATATATCCATATAAACTACCTGCCTATTCTTATTAAATGATAGATCAGCATGTAATCCTTCCATAGATACCAGAGCAAGTAAAAAATACAAACGCAAAAGCTGAAAATGGAGGTTTGATTGACTCAATAGGGGGTAAATTAGGTCATCGCTTTTTTCGAGTTACCTACCAATGGGTATGTGTATTTTCCCCCGAGCAGAACTCGGTCGCCCAGGGACTGTATCAATAAATGGGAAACTACACTTACAAGATATTTTGTGTAAACGTGTTAATAAATAAATAATATAAAATATAATATCGTAACATCATAAGGAAGTCTCTGCTGTACGGAACAGGATAATGTTTTGAAAATGACGGGCGTTTATCCGATCCTTGATTCATGACAAATTTTGTCGCCGATGTTTCCTTTTATCGACACCACCAACATCACTAAACCGTTCACAAGCATTTTAAGTATTGATGGTAGCAGAATAAAACAGCATTGAGTCGCGCATCTAAACCCCGTCGTCGGGAAACAGGCTTATTCCTCCAATGAGTGCTATTGGAACGGCCTTTCAGACTCCGGAGCTCAGCCTTTTTACAGTGTACACCCGCCTTACGATCGTTCACGATGGGCTATAAGGTTAGGCTTTGCGATGTTCGGAAATGATCCGTTTGAGTGTTTGCGTTCTCGATGAATTTTTGATGTTTTCTTGGTAACCCGATCGGAAAACAAACCAAAAGATGAATAAATGATTATGGCTTTGTATCGTCAGGCAATATTTTTTTGGTTTCCAAAAGATTAGCAACCGACCACAACATCGAGGCAATTCAAATAAACTGATGATGATGATGATGATGTCCTCCCAGACGTATTCGTCGACGGCGACATCCTGACAAAAATTATTATCTAAGACTGGGAAACTTTACGTGCATGGGCTCGAGTGTGACTTGCTTATATACTTATATAGCGTGATGGAATCAAGGAGGTCAGGTATTTAAATAAAATAAATGTGTAGGTATACTTAGACCAATAATAATGCGTGAAAAATATAAAATATATCTCTAAAATATGACACATTAGCTTGTAATAATTAATTGAAGAATTGGACTAAGCAAAAATATGTAAATTATGTATATGAAATCTCCAGTTATCGACGCTCGAGCTCCAGTAATCAATCCCACATTATTTGAAAAATATTCATAGCAATCCATAAAATACACTAAAATTCAAATATATTTTATAGTAATTAAGTTATCATCAAAAGAGTATAAGTACTCACACTAGTAACGGTTCGCTGAAGAAATCTTCATATTTTACAAAACGACCGATCTCAATAATATTATACCTACTGGATAAAAGAAGGATATAAACCGTCTATGTTTTAGTATAAAAAAATGTTGCCATTCCGTATTCTCAACAGTTAAAAAAGTGACGATTACTGTTCCGTGTCGATTATTGGTGCCATGCTGCCATCGTACGTTACTTGTTTAAGCATGTAAATGTAACTTATTCCTAAGAGCGCACTTATTTAATTCAGACCTACGTTATGCGAATATGTAGTAAGTACAAAATATTGTAGTTATACTTACGAAGAGTAAACAAAGAAACTAGAAACGCGATCTTCACGATGGAACAACATGGCAGAAAGATAAATAAAACGGGGTAAGTATAATTATTCCTCCGACTCGTCCGTCGCAAAGCTAAGAAAGAAGTCATAACTAAAATTAAATACACTTTGGTAAATTTTCGCTAGAAGCCACGTCTTACTTCGGAGCTTCGGTAAGTTTTCATAAAGTTATAGTTTCTCAAAAGCCCGTCTCAGAACTGTGAAACATTCCAGAAAATGAAGAAGCGAGGCATCCGAGTGAAACGAACACGGCTGAGGCGGAATAAAGTTGACATTTTTGCAAAGCTATGTTAGAATTTCAGTAAAATTCAATGTGGCACTACACGAAATGAAAATAGTGTGAGCGGTGTCGCCGCCCACCCTCGCTCCCGCCTTTTTCTCTTTGTGAATCTGAGATATGTCTCAACTAGTTCCGTACCTCCGTTACGACGGCGCCCACTAACGTTGGGCATAGAGTTTTAGCGAGATGATGAGAAATACACAATTGTGCAAGTTATAGGATTTCTTTTAATTAGTTCAGCTGCAGCAGGACAGGGTATCGCTACCATGGAATATATTACAAATAGCTATTTTTACTTCAAAATCCTACCAATTAGGTATCTCAGTACCTGAAAATTGGCCATCGGGAGCAAATAATAATCTCGTTCTGACGCGTCACTTGTAGGTCCCTTTATAGTCTTCCGTGAAAAAAATCGCATAAACGGATCATTTATGGTAACACCTCGGTGTCTGTTCATGCGTCTATCACAGCCATTTTTTGAACTGCATTAAGTTCAAGCAAGAGCAGCACACAGATAGACATAAAAACATGACCGGAACAACAATATGTATTGCAGTGCATTTATATTAAAACGTTATCTTACTCGGCGTAACAGAATGCTCTAGAAGCCGTCTGTATTACAGAATGCAAACGAGATGCAGCTGTGGGTACATTAGCGAACGAATAACCTCTGTCGTGGTTACTATCGCGCGCGACATAAACTACCGCGCACATTACCACTGCCTGCTCGCTGCGACGCGACTCACGGCCCGGAAGAATATCCAACACGGTTACAGTTTGGTGTCAAATATGTATATGAAAACACAGCTTCGCATACCTCTGGTGGGCATATTCACCCTTAAGGTGCCGATAGATTTGAGCATTCACATGTAACAGAACAACGAGCATTCGCCGTTTAGTCAAACTGAACAATTTACAGAAACATGGGGTATCCTGAGCGGCTCAGACGCCCGGTGTGTGTGCGGGACGACTCCCCAAACTATGGCACAACATATGCTGTCTTGTCCGGCGTGCCCGTACATGTGCTCCGGACAAGACCACCTTGACGCGACAGATACGGCTTTATATCGCCAATTTCTGGTCCCGTACAATCTAAACCATGGTAATAGGAAACCATAGAGCCACACACGGTTCCTTAAAATTTTTGGTCTTATAATGAAACCAGGTGGGCTTTGGCAGAGTACTTTTATTGATGAGGAGAAACACAACAATCACATAAAATTCATATAAAATATACTTTAGACAATTGTCTTCTAAGATACTATCAACCGATCGAATGACATAACAAGTCATTTCATCCATGCGCAGACGATTGCTTTGTGAATGGCCAGTGTGCGCCAATTGGGTACTTCCCTGGGTAACAAAAATTTAATTCTATTTAGGCCGTCAGTTAGATTATCAAAAAATATTGGCCATGTATTTTTTTGTTTGTCAATTAAACAAAAAAATATGAAGATATAGCTCGTTAAACTTTCGCGTGACGTCACAATATGCTAAAAAGTGACGTCACGCGGAACTTTGACGGGTTATATCTTCATAATTTTTTTTTTCATTGACAAACAAAAAAAAATACGTGTCCAATAAGTTTTGATAATCTAACTGACGGACTAAATTTATTTTTTAGGAAAGTAGCCAAATATATTCTGCGCACACCTCATTACAACAATTTTCACGATCATTCTAGCGAACGCTCTATTAAATCATCACCCTCCTAGCGTTATTCCCGGTTGTGCCCTAATGGACAGCTCGCTAGAACGCCTGGCTCTAGCCTCTAGCTCTGGCTCGCTATAACGCTCCTGTTTATTTTGTGACCTTTTACCTATAATGTAACGTTCGCTAGAATAATCATTATACTGGTAAGTGAATGCTCAACTCAAACAGCACCTATATATGTATACTCTGGTGCTGGGCCGCTATTCCATGCGCGATATTTGACATGTCCACAGTTTCACGTCTCAGTTTCTCATGTACGGTCGACGCCAAAAATACGTTTACACTATTCGCCTGATTGCAATGGAATAAGGTGCGAAAGTGTAAACGTATTTTTAGCGTCGACTGTACTATTAGTACGAGTACGGGGAAGTGAGGTGTTCATATATTTGACAACTGGTTAAAGATTTTAATCTTCATGAATAAACGACATAGGGCTCGGCCACATGTCCGCGGCGCGGCGTGCCCTCGATCTTTCCCGTCAGACAGACCGACTTCTATCAGACAGACAGACAGATTCGGTAAAACGTACATTTTACCTTGCGGCCCGCGTCGCGTCGTGAAGGTGCGCGGCCACGTCGTGAAATTACTCGACGCCACGCCGTGAATTTCTGCGGCGTCGTACCGCAGACATGTGGCCGAGCCCCCCCAAACGTTTGGCCTAATAATTGTTGTATATTATATTTTTTCGCGGAAATCGTTACGCATAATATCGATTGTCCTAATTATGCAAACGCGTGTAATTCAAAGTTTGATACAGTCGTCAATCCCCTAGCCTAGCTGAACTTGACCTGAATCGTAACCCTCTGTATTATAAAATAGAGTGATGAGGGTGGAGGTTACTGCCCGTATCTACTTAACCGAAATTCGCTACCAAAACGGCTTATATGGATGTGCTAAATATATAATTGAATTCGCTTTGCGCTGGCCACAATTACACTTTACTTTTAACAATAAAATACTGTACCTACTGCATGGCCTACACATGAAATAATAATACTTAACACTTTATTGCATTCCTTAATCCATACTTCCATACTAATATTATAAATGGGAAAGTGTATGTGTTTGTTTGTTTGTTTGTTTGTTTGTTTGTTTGTCCGTCTTTCACGGCAAAACGGGGCGTCGAATTGACGTGATTTTTTAAGTGGAGATAGTTGAAGGGATGGAGAGTGACATAGGCTACTTTTTGTCTCTTTCTAACCCCCACTTCCCCAAAATGGGGGGTGGAAGTTTGTATGGAGCATTCCGCAATTTTCAAGGTAGAAAGCTAAAAATTGGTATGCGGACTATTTGTGACTAACAAAACAATCGTGCATCATTTTTTTTTGGAAATCTGCACCCAACCCCTTAAAAGAGGGGGTGAAATTCTACATGGGGGTCCAGATATGTAGAGCCGATATGTAGAGTCGATATGTAGAGTCGATATGTAGAGTCGATATGTAGAGTCGATATGTAGAGTCGATATGTAGAGTCGATATGTAGATTCGATATGTAGAGTCTATGTTCGATATGCAGAGTCTATGTAGAGTCGATGTAAATATATAAAAGACTGAAACTGAGATGCACCTTTTTTGTAGACGGTTAACATTACTCTTAGTACGCGGGCGAAGCCGCGGGCAAAAGCTAGTGTATTATACATATGTCTGAATGACACATATTTTTAAATTTTATTCTCAAGTCTACGGTCCTTTGACTATACTCTAGCTAGAGATGTTTGACCGATCAAGTGCGTGTCGGGCCACGCGCAGTTTAGGGTTCCGTAGTTGCCTCTGTCTTTGTTACATTGACTCCCACGCGCCAAGTAAATGGTGCGGTTGCGTCGTCGAATTTGTACGACAGTTGGCCTTTCAAGGTACATTTTTAAGTTGGTCGACTATTACCTACTAGGTAACTAGTAACGTCTAAGTAGACGTCGTCAAGTAGTAGTAGTAGGCCAAGTGGCCTAGATAGTTTTTCTTTTAAATTCATTATATGTACAGTCAGCATCAAAAGTAGCTACGCAAACGAAGACTGTACTACTGCCACGTTTTTTTTACATTACCAGTTGTAGTCATTTAGCTGGCAAGGGAGAAGGGGGGGGCATTGACTCGAACAAATATTAAGGCTTCAATGAAAGCCCACTATCACGTAAATAGACAACTGACTTGAAAAAAAGTGAGTTTAGCCATTATTCTATTTGTCTTAATTCATATGAACCGCTTTTGTTTCACGTCTCTCATATTCTGATGTTGAGACATGAAACTGGATATCCTTAAAACATGCCGGAGACATGACATGGAATCAGGCCCCTGAAGTTAGGAGAAAGATTTTCTGAACCTGAGAGCCAGTGTGTGTTGTTGAACAAACACTATCAAGACCGCACTATCGTCAGGGTAATGGCTCCTGATCGTAGCTTACATAATTCGCTGCAGATACCTACTTACTCGTAAATCTACGTTAAATCAGCATGTGTATATCAAAAATATGGTTTCTTCCAATGTTACTTGATGCTTATTGATGAAATTTCATTAAGGTTTACTACGATCGATGGGCTCAATGTATAGTACATGGGGTTAACATAAAATATAGCATCTCTCTTGTTTTATGAGTTATTATTACAATATGAAAAGTGGTTTCGCTTGCGTCTGAGTTTTGCAGATTTTCAAAGAATAGGAATGATGTAGTTAGGGAAAGATTTACAATTTTAGGCCGTATTTTTCCTTAAAAAGTCCCGTACTGTTTTTATTTGAAGAAGGACCCATTAATTGTAGCTTGGAACCACATTTTTTAAACTCCAATTGTGCTTAACGAACTCCTTATCTGGTTGCAAATTTGCCCAACGCCCCCACTGAAACCGGCCATTTTATCGGTACAGTCAGCTAAATAACGTCTGTAATTGGCGCCGCTCCATCTGCCAGGCAATTAGGAGCGCCGCGCTTTAAAAGATCCATATTTATTCGCCGACTGTACCAGTGTCAAATGGCTTGCAATGCTGCTGATTACGCAACCATTTGGCAGTTTGTGGGGCAGAATACTCATTTTGATATGTTTGTTAAGTATGAGGCTATGAGGAGGTTTGTGTGGATATAAACTTACGCACGAAAAATTCAAGGAGGCGTTCGATTGCATGAAGCAGGTGAAGCATTGGAGGTGTTTAATCGGGCCGACGTCAGCAAAATGAAGGCTAAGATGAAACTACACATCTAATTGTTCATATTTTTTTCCTTTTGACGTGATAACGTCTTATAACGATGAACGCCGGCTGCACGCACGAAAAAATGTAACTCATTGTCCCGTTCCGACTGACTGACATATCAACGCACAGCCCAAACCGCTGGTTCTAGAAATTTCAAATGTGTCACGTAGGTTTATAAGGTCTAGGGGTGTACTAAAAAAGGATTTTTCAAAATTCACCCACTAAGGGGGAGAAATGGGGGTCCAAAGTTTGTATGGGGAAACAAGATTAGATCGACTATTTTATTAGAAACTTCACAGGAATTCCTAACAATAAATGAATAAATACATGTTTCAGGTTTTTTGAGAATGCAACCCCTAAAAGCGGGAAATGTGGTGACAAAGTCTGAAAATCAACACTCTTCCCAACATTATTATGACGTTATCACGTAAATGTATCGTCCGTAAACCCCTTTACAGACAACCATTTTTCTGTGAAAATCTTATTAGCATATTTTATATATTTTTCTATCATTTCCTCAAGAAGATGATGCGGCACACACAATAACAAAACCGTAACAAGTGCTTTACCTACCAACATGTTTGGAAATAATATTTAATGGTTTTCAATTATCAGTTTCGGCTATTTATTTAAATTTGTACTTAATAGGTAGGTAGGTAGGTACATACATTAGTCCGGCAAAGAACTGACAACTTGTATGGAAAAAATGTCAAATATGGAAATAATTTATAATAGCAGTTTTTTTAATTTAACGGATATATTTTCAATTAAATAGTTACCTAGAGGCAAGATCCAACAAACAAAAAACTTAATTAGCTGCTGAAAAGTCGGAATCAATATTAATAAATGTTTTAATCTTTATTTTGGTTAATTTACATTTGCTTTAAAATATTCAATATAAATCAAACAAAAAAAGACAATGAATGCTGAATTTAAATCTATACAATTACTTCCGGGTGGAAAGTTTGTTGGATTCTTGATTAACATCTTAGAATAACGTTTTTAAATGAAATAAACAAAAAAAATGCTATTATAAATTAATGTTTTTCGAAACCGTATTTTGCCTGGAGTACATATATATATGTATTACGTCCGAACTGGCCGAAGTGCGAAAAAATACTTGCAAGTAGGTAGATTAGTTATTTGATATCAATTCTGTCAACTTGCACAGAACGGTGAAAAGTGCCGAGAGTTTCAAATACTTGAAATGATTTGATATGTCCGAGCCGTAACCAAATATGTCGCTCAAATATCAATTCTACTTTCTAAGCTAGAAGGTTCAAATCGTAGTAACAGTTCTGACAAGTTGTTGGACATATCAAATGAGTAGGTACTAGTACATATACGAACAGAGATACGGCCTTCTCGGTGAGCAAGGCGGTAACGTGAATTTGTAGACGCATCTTTCTGGAGCTCATTTCCGAAGTGCTGCCTCCATTTTAGGATACAGTTGGCTGTTGCTGTTATTGCCTTCCTTGTGGCTGCAATGGGCTATTTTAGACCACCAAAGGGAATGTGCAGCTAGAGACAAGTCAAGTTTCTGTTCCTATTAAATTAGTGATGTATATCGGTCATTGCGTCTAATTGACAAGACTCCATATAAAATGTTCGTATAACGTCGCGTCAATTAGACCCAACCGCATAGTTACAAATCTGGAGGATGACCGATATATTTTAAAGGATTATTAGAGCTTATATCAACTATTCAAACTAACATTCTCTATGAAAAAATACACTATAACATGCAAAACGCAAAAATCTTTTAAAGCTGGCTTTATGCCAAATTGAGTTTTACCTATACAAAATTATGAACATTATCAGAAAACTAAATCACACGACGAATTGTAGAATAATTGATACTTATTTCAGTATTAAAACAGTACGAGTATATGCCAAAATGAAGTCAAATAGATCGCTACATTATACTTCTGTATTAATGTATACGGGGTGTTTCCTGTAACAGGAGCAATAAATTAAATGGTAGATTATTAAGCTTGTGATCAATTGTTTCTAAGTGGTTTTAATTGAAAAAAAAATATATTTTTTTCGGATTTTTTTTTCTTTAACTAAAGTTTTGGTGTACTTTTTTACTCTTCTGGAGTGATATAAGTATTTTATTATTTTAAAAACACAAAAAAAATTGAAAAAAATTGAAAAAATCACAAAAATATCTTTTGAAAACAAAAATGCAAAAACTATTATGACTCACTACATGATGCTACCTCAAAATCTGCATTGACTACTGTGCTATGATCTCGTGGTGCCAAGATACATTACTCGGAGGTCATAACTTCAGATCAATTTTTCTCCGAGTTAAAAACATTTGAAAAGAAATGGACAAAAGGGGTTACTACAAATGCAGTAAGGAAGCCTCCGTTTAATTTATTGCTCCTGTTACAGGAAACACCCCGTATATCTTCGTATAGAAACAAAATTCTTCTGCAGTTTCTAACTTTTTGTAAGTTTGAATGCACAACAACTCATCCAATTACAAATAGGTACAGGATAATATTCGAAAGATTTCATTTTAACTGATTTATCCATTAAAAGCGAACCATTAACACTAACCAGCTACCTAAGACCACTTCGCCTTCTAAATGGCTTACCCTTCCCAGTTCCTTATTAGAGGCATCTTTGAAAGTTCCGGACATCTATATACATGACACCCACGTTTAACCAGTTCATCTATAAGACGGCGCAAGTCGGCCGACGACAACTAAATTCCTAATTGGCACTGAATCGAATTACAAAACGGGAATCGACCCCCGATCCTGCACTTAGTAGTCCTTTTAACGGTTTAGTGGAGATGGATCCCTTCAGACGATATTTGGCAATTAAGAGATATTGATGCTCTGGTTAGAGAATAGAAACTGCCGTCTTAGAGCGTGTTCACATTTATCGGTGTAGGATCCGATGACGATATCAAATGTATAGCAGTCTCCTATATCGGATCCGACAATGTGAACAGTGAACATGTTTTACATACATATACTTGCCTCTGATAGTTATTGTTATCGGATCCCACATCGATAAATGTGAACACGCTCTTAGTGCAGGCGCGGAATAAGTAAAAATGCCAATAGCATAGAAGTTCCACTCCACGTTAGCTGTAAAATTTAAACCATAAACAATAATGATAGTGAGGGGATGTAAGAGACTTATCGACAGATCAAAAAACATCAAATTAAATTATTTAATAATTACCTAGTATTAAAAGTACTTTCTACCTGTTAGAATCACGAAAAGTGATATTTAAAGTAACAAAGTTAATATTCTTCAATCATTTTGCGTCTTTCGATATTTTAGTCAAATAAAAATAGTTACCTCGGTGCGCGATATTCGTTTATTGACAATTAATATAAGATAGTTATGACCTTTTCATAGAACTCTTTCTTACACTGGTTGGTCTGTCAGGTTTGAAGATCGTGGTCATGTGATCCCACCACGATCTTCAAACCTGACGGGAAGTCTGGAACGGACAAACTGTCTCCATCGGTTCCTGTCAGTAGCAATGTTAGCGACATGTAAAATTTTGGTGTGGATGGATTCTTGAGTTAGTCCGACCATTTAGTTTGTTTTTCCCCTCTGTGTTATACTTTTATTTCTTGGAACAATGGTCCGTAATTATCTACAACCGCGCTAAAAATAACTTGTACCTTCCGACCTTCCGAGGTTAAAGTAGGAACTACATATTTATTTCTAATTAAATCTACATATACGCCTCTTCGAATTTGATCATTATAAATTATAAACTACCTACAGATCTACAACGTAAGTATACTATGTAGGTTTCAAATAATAACTCCCACACACGTAAGTCGTCTCTATAATACCTAAGGATGTATGTATTGAAATTAAGTTCCGGTCAGAGTGGTGACCCGAAGTTGGTCCAAGATCGGCGATTGCAGCCGGGTACGTGCGGACACAAGATGCTGGGAGGCACTTTGCTGGCCGATACTTCGAAATTAGCCCGGGGGCGAGTGGTACGGGAGTGAGAGGTTTAAATATTGGTTTCTAAAAATTATGTTTGTAGGAAGCTACGCATGTTATTAAATTTCATTACGTATTCTAGTTATTTAAGAGCTACGGTAGCCTTGTGGTTCAGGCATGAGGCTGTCAAGCGACGGTCGTGGGTTCGAATCCCGGCTCGTACTAATGAGTTTTTCGGAACTCATGTACGGAATGTTTACCGTTAGCTTTTCGGTGAAGGAAAAACATCGTGACGAAATCGGTCTAATCCCAATAAAGTCAGTTTGAGTTTTCCCTCTGGGTTGGAAGGTCAGATGGCAGTTGCTTTCGTAAAATTAGTGCCTATAGATGCCAATCTTGGGATTAGGTGTCAAAGCCGACCCCGGCCTCCTTTAGGGCACAACCGGGAATAACGCTAGGAGAATGATGATGACATATTCAAGTTTTTAGACTATCCAGATTTTGCCCTTGTCCCATTCATTGGGGTCTGCGCAGCATATCTTTTTCTCCCATACTTCTCTATCGTCCGCCAGCTCGGTAAGGAAATACATTTATAAATTTAACATACCATTTGTTTATACTACGTAGATACTTAACTGCTTATTTAGCTTTATACGGACACTAAAGTCAGATTGTATAAGTGTTCTCTTTTTCTTCGTGGTCGAATATAAACTATGCTTGAATTTGAAACTGCTTTTTATTTTGAATTTATTCGTGAGTTAGCAGGTAGGTACTAATTAGGCTTTAAATGTGGGTTTTTTTTTAAATAACGTGTTTCGTTGCTATGAACACGGCTTTATATAGGTAGTATGAAGTTTTAAAAGTCATATAAGTCGTACCCTTTTCATTAACCTGTCCGCTAAACCTGCGTTTAGTATACGACTGAAATTAAAGTAAGGCAAGGTCCGCTGTGCCACCGGGCCGGCTCCTTGGTCATCGTGCGGCAACCGTCTTTAGAGGCATTACCGGGAAATGCACTAATGCCCCTATACCGTGGAAAACTGTTAAGGGGCTGGTTAGGGGCTTTCAGATACTGATATAATTAGTACATTGTGCCGTGCCACTTTACAGCTGCCAATCGATGCGTTTAAGTTAAGGAGTGATATTTATGTCTATTTTCTACGGGTCTCTTAAGTTGGTAGGGCACCTTGGCTAATCGGTGATAGTTAGGTTTTTTGACAATATAATATTAACTATCAATTCAATTATTTCTGAAGTATTACTTAGTAAAAGTTCATGAATTTGTCTACCATTTCTGAACTTCTGATTATATGTATGATGTACCAAATTAATTTAATAAACATTTTTATTGACACATGAAAAAGTAGATAATTCGGTGATATTCAGGTTAATATGTGACATGTGCTTGGTGGAGGGTTAAAAAATAGAAAATTGTTACTTTTACAATTCTAAAAATAATGGATGTGTTTAAAAATTATTACCCTAAAGGGTTTTTCTTTAGTTTTTGCCATATTTTCATTTGTTTTTCTTCAATATTTTTTCTTGTACACTTTGCACCGATCAACTAAAAACGTTAGACGTTACACTTAAACTTATTGATTTGTTTGACATATTTTTTTTTCTTATTTTTGACGGATGCGTTCGGATACTTGCTGCACGTTGGCATGTTGAATGACAGTGCCTACTGGAGATTATTACAAGCCGTAAATATATCGAGTAATTCCGCTATTAGGCCATAAGTAACTATAACCGAATTACTTCATATCACCGATTAGCCAAGGTTTGCCCTACGTACGGAACTTAAGTGACCCGTAGAGAATAAACCTGTCTATTTATACGTGCGTGTGATTGGAGTTAAGCCAAAATATGCCATTATGAAGTAAATAATATCAGTGCAAACATAACTCGCATACGATAAGCATCAACTGCAGGAACGGCAAATTAATCTAACTATTTTGTACCTTTAAAGTTTAATAACTACCTATAACTTAACTTCTCCGTTCTCTCAACGCACTCCAACACAACATCCAAGTGTATGGGCTAACTGGCCCATACATTAATGTTTGTAGTAAGATGTTGATGTTTTTTGGGAACACAGGAATACAATACATGTACTCGTATACCTCGGATTTGAGTCGGTTACTTTGATAGAAAATATTATTTACTAGGTGATATTTTTTTAATAATTTCGGACTTGATATATACTCGACTGAACTGAATTTAAAAAAGGCTACAAAATACAGGGTCAGGGTCTCGGACCTCAATACCATTTTATGGCATTCGGCGTCGAGACCCTTGGCTCCTGGGGTCCGAGCGCTCGAAAACTTTTTAATGTAAAAGGGTTGTCGACACCACAGGTGACCAAAGACTTGACTGCTTCCTCTACAGCGGATTAGTATTGATATACAGCGAGGTAATACTGCCCTGGATCGTTAGTACCTACTATCCCGCGGGGGCTCTTTTTAGATATAAGTAGTTAAATTTTTATATGTGTGATAATAAATCTATACATATAATAAAGCTGAAGAGGGTCGAAAGTCTGTACATGGAAGATAAACGAAAAAAAATTGGCTGGGATACTTAGAATTGATGACAGAACACGTTCCAACAGTTTTTTGAATTTTTGTCTGTTTATCTGTTTATCTGTTTATCTGTTTGTCTGTTTATTTGTCCGAGCATCACGTGAAAACGGCTGAACGGATTTTGATGCAAACTTTACTAATCTGTCGAGAGACTCGCCGGATAGGTTTTAAGCTATAAAAATCTTAAAGATTAGGGTTCAAAGGGGGTAGAAAATGGGGTTGAACTTTGTATGGGAACTCCTTGAATGTACGAGCTACAGACTTGAAAATTGGTAACCATAAACTTGACTGGAAAGTAAAAACGACCCCATTCAAACTTTTAGCAATGTATAGATAAAACGTGAAAAATATGGGATGAAAATAGGTTCTGAGGCGACTAGAAACTATATAATGTTGCAAGAGCGGGGTTATAACAGTATCATTACCATGGTAACATGTCGTCAAGATATTCAAAAATTCATCGTGTTCTTACAACTGATAGTTAGTCCAGTGGTTTCACCCATAGCTTACGGAGTCGGTGTCCCCGAGTTCAAACCCAGCAGCATGCACTTTTTGTAGTTTTAATTTTTTTGTGTCTGCGTTTTTGAAAATGTATATTTTGAAAATGTATATTTTCAAAAACGCAGAGAAGCTTAGTGAATAGAGGATTTTGATGCAACTTTTATACTACTTAATCGGTCGAGAAAATCCCTGGCCAGGTCATAGGCTGTAAAAATGATAAAAATTAGTTCAAAGGGGGTAAAAAATGGGGCAAAACTTTGTATATGGGAACTCCTCAAATCCATGAGCTTTAGACTTGAAAATTGATAAACATACAACTCCATTCAAACATTATAAAAAAATATAGATAAAACGTGAAAAACCACGGGATGAAAAAGAGTGCTAGATGGCTAAAGACTATCTATAATAACCAAAAATGTTTGATATCTCAACCGATAGTAGCTGTTACACATAAGAAACCTAATTATTTTGGAAACTCAGTCGCTGACAACGTCGCTGTTAATATTGAAATCCAGCAACCTTGATCTTCGTCTTCCTATATAATTGCTATGAATTCAGAGGTCATCTAAAGATGTATGATAGGTTGAGTTTAATACTTACGTCGAATTAGCATAGTTCACCAACGTCAAGAGATGTGGGTATAAAATTTGGACACAACGGCATTCCGCGGAGAATTAAGTAGGTACCATTTTTTTATGTATAAAACTTCAACGTTTGTGACATTCAGAAATATTATTATTATTATGAATACTCGGGTATAGTGAGCATCCTCATGAGCTAGCTCTCGGGCCTTCGGCCCTCGGGCTCGCATAGAGAGCGCTCTCTGAAGCGATGTATTGGGCCTTTCATTCATACGAAAAGCTCGGCCTTCGGGCTCGCTTGCCTCGCCACTCACCTTCGGGACTTTGGAACTCAGATTTCGCTTTCAAGACACTTGGAGGTAGTGTGCGTCAGTCCTCGGGCTCGCATAGGAAGCGCTCTCTAAAACGGTTCTTTGGGCCTATCATTCCAACAAAAAGCTCGGCCTTTGGTCTCGCTTGCCTCGCCGCTCTTCTTCTGACTTCTCTCGCTCGGGACTTTGGTCTCCGGTTTCGCTTGCAAGACACCTGGGTTTAATTAGTGTCCGTGAAGGCCGTGTCGCCTTCGGCCCTCGGGCTCGCATTGAGAGCGCTCTCTGAAGGGTTGGTTTGGGCCTTTCATTCCTACGAAACGCTCGCTCTCGGGCCTTCGGCCCTCGGGCTCGCATAGAGAGCGCTCTCTGAAGGGTTGGTTTGGGCCTTTCATTCATACGAAAAGCTCGGCCTTCGGGCTCGCTTGCCTCACCCCTCAACTTTGGGACTTAAGGCTCATGTTTCGCTTGCAAGACACCTGTGGATAGTAAGTATCCATGGAGTCTCGCCCTCGGGCCTTCGATGCTCTGGCTCGCATATGGAGCGCTATCTATAAGGGTACGTTGGGCCTTTCATTCCTACGAAAAGCTCAGCCTTCGGCCTCGCTTGCCTCCCCGTTTACCTTCAGGACTTTGGCTCTCAGGGGTAGTTTGACAAGACACCCGGAGATATAGAGTATCTTTGGGGTCTCGCCCTCGCTCGGTCCATTTGTTTCAATTATTAAATCTTATATTTAAATACCGGTTTTGGTAATTTTTCTTCTACTATAAGTACTTAGGTACTTCGTTTGCAATAAAATAAAGATTAAGTAAATCAATAAAACTAAATATTATTGACGACAAAGTTTATGAGGATTTGAACTGTTACACGCATCATTTATAGAAATGAAATCGTAATAATCTAATTTATCAGTGTAGTAGGTATCGTATGGTGAAACATAAGAATATCATGTCATCCATAATTTATACGCGTACGAAGTCGCGGGCAGAAGCTAGTATTATATAATTATATAAACTGGATAAATAATATATATATATATATATACTAGAAGTACTTATTGTTCGGTTCAATGTAGTCGAAATTATATCTTAGATCAACAGAAAGTAATAGAGTTCACTCTATTTTATAAAAAAAAAGCTGACTCCGCGGGCTGAGTTTTGACTGCATTTATAATTTTATCGCTATTTTAGCGCTATCGCTATCATGAATCATGACGCTTTAATAAATACAATCATACAAGACAACGAGGAGAGGAAAGCTAAGGATGGACTACGAGTACATGTAACAAAGGAAAAAATTGAAGTAAGGAAATCAAAGAGGCGGCCCGATAGAGTCAGATGGATGTAAGTTTTGTACGCATCGTTTCCCTCGATGTATTCTTCTGAATAAATAAATAGTATAATAATGTAAAAGGCATGCGTTTTTAGAGTTTGTGGTAATCAATCGCTATAAATGTACGAACTTACAGCTAACTATGTCGAAAGATCTGTTTTTTGTACCAATTTCGGTACCGAACACTAACCAGTTGATTTACAATAGTTAGCATTGTTTATTATATTAGACTGCTTACTTAATTCACCAAATTTCAAGCCAATCCGGCTACACGAAATGGGTGAGAATTGATTACATACATAGTTCATTACAAGTGAAGTTATAATAAGAATATGTTCCATTATCTTTGCTACCCAAAGGTCGTCTGGAAGAGATCGCTCCTTAGCGATAAGACCACCTGTTGTCTACCTGTACTGTAATTTTTATGTTCTGTACTGTGTTACTTTTTGAGGCGTGCAATAAAGTGTGTTTGTATTTTATTGTTATAAGGCGTACATATATACGAATAATATATCTACGCCATAGAAATACCTATGATATATATTTACACGCTTATATTGGATATATAATCGTGTCTCAAGACTCCTAAGCCGCGTGGGCGGGCTAGGCGTGTCGGATCGACCGAATCCGCGGCAATCCCGCCTCGGCTCAGTGATATCCGGATCACCAACAGGTGGGGGATGAGCCTCGCCCCTATCCGCCCACCGGCCACGTGCCAAACTTTTCCTAATCTTACCAACATAGCGGCGTTTGATTGTTTCTTTATTGTTGTGGCGTTTTTCAATTTGTTTCGATATTATTTTGTTTTTCACCATCCACGGCCATGTGCCAAACTTTTCCTTATAGGCATCAGATTCCTCATGTTAGGTATGTATGTGGAGTGGTATGGCCTATGTTTCGAAAAAATATGCATTTTAGTTTTATTGTCCAATAGTATAAATTTAAAGCTAATAATAGAATCCTTACGCTTTTATAAAAAAAAAAATTGTATGAACTATGGACCTAAACGCAGCATTTCGCGATTGAAACAAATATAAAGCTGTGGCCTGTGTGTTAATTGGTATGAAGCGTTTCGGCTGACGCCGGCGAGGTCAATCTTTGTCTCAATTTTTTGAATATTTATTTTCTTTATTTGTGAGGACCCATACAAACATTTGTTCCTCTCCAAAAACTGGTTCGAATGGTATTTAACGAATTCGATTGTTTTTTATTGTGCGCTTGTGATGTCGGCGTTTTGATTTTAGGTATTTATCATGGTGATATCGTGGCGATATTCTTGTGAAAATTATATATGACGTTTCATGTCTTGCGTACTTGCGTAGGTTTACTGATTAAATAAATAATACTTACTTAGCTTAATAATACTTACTATAAACGGGACAATCAATCCGAGATGTCATACACGTCGAGCGATATTTGACCTTAAAGATTTGACCGGCTCGTTTCATTATAATCTAAACTTATCATATTGGGAGGTAATACGTTTAGAGAAGTGGGATATAATATTCCCTTTTTCCCGAAGTCGTTTAGCGTTCATGATCAATTATATAGCGAAACATTTAAGTTTAATCAGGTGCTACCTAGATATAAGAGCAAAACATATCAATTATGGGATTTATTTAGTCCTCGTAAAACAAACTTGCCAACTGTATGAGCCGAAATAATCGTATCTGAATTTATTGGTTCTCAGTACTGTAATTTAACGCGTAAAATTTCGTAAAGTAGTCGTTTAGTCGCGAAAACTTTGAACAGGTGTCATTAATGTCGAATCAATCAGAGGCAAATGGCGTAGTTTAGGCCCAAGGGGGTGGTTCGATATTTAGATGTCACGTTAGTTTATTTATGGTAATCACCCGAGGGCCTCGTCTGGGAAAGGGTTCATTTTTAAAATCGTGGTAGTTCAAAATGATGGTAAAATATCTGGAATGGACGGTATTGGAATAATGTTAGTATCGCCCTGTACTTCAATGTCTTCCTCTATCTTAGTGGAATAAACATCAACTCAGTCATATTCCTTACATTGTATCTGTCCACTCGTGCACTCGGACCTCATTTGAATAATATAAATAAATACATGCAACTTTAGACTCAAAAATAATACCTTGCCTTTCATTATTAAACGAGCGAGCGAAGCGAACGAAGTTCTCCATTTGAGCTTGGGCAAACATTATCTGGTATGTCCGGCGTCTGTCCGGCTGTCCTCCTCTACAGGTCGCATTTCTCAACCGATTCTCGTGATTTTTTTGTGAGCAGTTTCATTTTTTTTTTCTGTCCAATTTAGTTTTTAAAGGCGTCCAATTCTACAGGTCACAGAGCCACAGTTTTATTTTACCTTTCATAATTTTTATGATAAAGATTATACATTTTAACTAAATATCAAACAGGTGGCAAGGATTGAGAAAATGTTCTTTAGAACTCAACAAACACTCATTACTTTCGGATTACTTGTTAACATTTAACTGTGAATCTTAACTAATTAGGTACCTCGGTCTGAGCTACCTCCATAACATGCCAGCATTTAAAACATTATATTTGAAGAAATGTAATAACTAACAAAAACATCTCCAGCTAAGCTCGCCTAATATTTCCCTAGGCCTTAAATTACTTGTGTACCAACACACACGCGCATTCGTCTGTGTACGTTAAGACCCAAATTAATAGTCGAAACTTGGCGGATCCCGCACGCGCGCTTACTGAGTTGTTATTCAAAACCCTCCACCTCACCTAAACCAAACCCGTGTAGGTCAGACCTCCGATAACGTACTGCTATTACAAATCTGAGAGTCCAGTTATACTAGAAATTAATTGTGAGGGGAGGTGAAACCAGTTGTGAACGGCGTAGGAACTTGGGCGTCAATTAATTTATTACGCCAACTTTACTTTCCATTCTTTACCTTGCCACTTATGCGGTGCCGAGGGATGCTTTATCACGGCGATTGGTTATTCATCTGAGCAGTTTTTAAAAGACGACTTTAAGACGACGAGGGGTGTTTTTAAGGCTTTGGCAGTCTGCGCGTCTTGTGATGCGTGATTGTGATGTATGAAACTCTAAAACTCAAGACACAAGCACTTTCAAATCGTCAGTTATTTTTTTAGAGTAATTTATTAAACAAAAAATAAAAATTATATGAAGTAAAAATTGTATAATAAATACTAGTACAATGTAGTAGAAAAACAATCTAATGTCAAAAAACAAAATATACCTAACGAGAATAAAAATTCAGTCACAATTAGTTCCATGGAGTTTTATCATGAAAGTCAATAGCGATACCAATAATTATGTTCTATTAACTTTAATTATGTTCAATATTCGCCAATTTTTTATTTAAATTTGGATCTCGTTTATACTAAAATAATAAAGGGGTATAGTTTGTGAGAATGTAGTTTTGTAAAATTGTATGTAGCGATACCTCCAGAATAATAGTCATCCGATTAGAAAAAAAATCTTTTACTTGTGCCTGTAACCTGAAACACTGAACTTGGTCATGCAATTTTTCATAGGTCTGTATACAACCGACTTAATCGAGTAATTTAAATATAACATTTGGAATTACCTATTCATAAAAAAATAAGCATACCTACCCTTAATTTTTTTATACGATTTAAAATACTTGCTTGTATACTATTATGGTGCTAAATGCCTATAGAAAGTGCCTAGTGGAAGGCTCTTGCCTTCTTCTCGATCGTGATCGTGAGTTCTCTTGAACTCACGATCGATCCCCGACTCGCTGGACAGACCTAATTAGAAAATTAACCGAGTCCATCTTGGTCCAATGCGAACGCACTGCCTATAACCAGCAAAATGGAGGCACATTGCCAAGAAAGCACTCGATAATGACACGTGATGCATTATAACTCCAAGTACAACACCTGCACAACCAGGACCACTCTGCCAAGAGTGCCCGACTTAGAAGAAGGAATAAAAAAAATTGTACTTCGTATCTTGTTTATTTTGAAACGTCGACAGCCCTAGCTAGCTGCAAACCGCGAGTGCGCATCGCTAAAGATTTATTTCTCCAACTTGTTATAACTTTATAATTTGCCGAATTATCGGCGTGCGTGCGAGCGATATGAGCTAACTTGAAACGAAGCCATGACGACGAAACGAGAGAAATCTACCCTCCTTTTTCTAATTTCCACAGAATGAGTGAGACAGAAGTCACTAACTGTTCGTTCGCAGCGAGTTGTGCTAGTCCCTTGAGTTAAATAAATAATTAAACCATTCCAAGTGACAAAGGTGTCACAAAAGTATGTCGGAGTTTCACAAATAAGGCGTTTTCTGCGTAACATTTTACTTACACGTATTCAAATCTATTTCATGGAATTCATATACTTACGTAATGTCTTTTTGTACTTAACTAGCTGTTGGCTTGTAGACATACAGGGTGGAGCATGTAACAGGGGCAAGCAGGTTATTAAAGAACGACTTCTTAGAATTTTCGGGGCTGTCTTCTACGCACACCAATGTATAAAAATATTTATCCCTACGTAAATATCTTGAAGGAGCATTATTTAAACTACTACGATATGTCGGTATCGTATTCAAATTTATTCACGATATTTCGAATAAGTATTATTTTTTGGGATTTCAAAAGTGGTAAATTTTTGATGACTTCAAAATAAATCTGCCATCTCAAAAGTTTCAGCTCGGCTAGCTCGATCCTTAGGGTCCATATATACAGTCAGCATCATAAACATGTATACACTTTTCGACCTTATGTCTAAGTAATAAGGTCATATAATGAATACATATTTATGATGCTGACTGTACATAAAATCATTCTGTAACTTGTTTTAAGCTCCCACGCTCTCCCAAAAATATATCTTGACGCTGTGATTCGTAGTAACTAAGCGTGTACATAGGTCTAGGTTCGCTAGGCGTGACAAATAAAAGAAATAAACAAATAAATCATAAATAATTATTAACATCATGTAATTCATGTACAACAAGAAAGAAAAGAGAAAAAGTCGTTTTTTTGGAAATTGTATACAATTCTACAATAAAATTCCAAAACACTTATTTCAAAAGCATATTATGAAATAAACGATTTTTGGCAGCGATTAAATCCTGCACTAGAAATCTATCGCAAAATAAATAGGCTTTCTACTGTAGCAATGTAATTTTAAAATACTCTGATACTGAAATTATATATTGTATTGTTCGTTTTGAAAAAATGACACCTCGCCGAGTTTTTTACGCCGGTTCTTCTCGAGGCAGAGGTTTTCTTTCCGAACCGGTGGTAGTTTATCGACATTCATAGGTGCATGTAATATGCCTAAATTGAAGAATAAATCACTTTGACTTTGACTTTGAATCTACTTGATATTTACTTTTGGACTCATGTTCACAGCGAGGACACTCGAGCGATAAGCCATTCCTATTCTTCCGGCGTTCTATTCTCAAGACATTTCTAATTAGCCCTTATTTATGATTCATAAGCCGAAGTACAATAAATTCTCGGAATCTTTCGTCCCACATGTGCTAGTAAGCCGCGGCATTAGCGAATGGTGAATGTAGGTTCTCATAATAAGGCCGGGATGTAAGGAATCGCACTGATTACTATATTATTTATTACTGTACGTGCCGCCCGTGTAAACGCTTCCTAATACTCCTATCTACGCTGACGTCTTGGAACTTTGTCTAACAGAGACGCGTACCCTTTTTGTACGAGGTGCGCACAAGAATTTTGCGCAGGTTTGATGTGCAAAGGTTGTAACGCGGGATGGGTAGGCTATAAAGCAATGTATCAAATGGGGTAACGATTAAGTGTGTAGCAGAAGCGAGGCACCTATGAGATTTTTAATTATTGCCTGCATTAAGATCTGATTTATGCGCCCATTAGGCAATGGATTTGGACGTCTTTGTATCCCAGGGAGGTTTCTGTTTATTAAAGGAGAACAAATTAAGGAACATAATATGACAGCATAAATGTTTAATGTTTATATAATTTTATATTTAACAATAACTTTTAGGTGAAGGAAAACTTAAGTTTACCGATTCGGAGGGCTATATCGGTTACCTTATTGGTTCTGCTGCGGATTGCCTCATTTCTGATGCGATCACGCAGAGAAACTCCTAACATAGCCTACTCCATTGCCCTTTGGGTGACTTTGAGCCTGGGTGGCGCAGGACCGGTCAATTTGGAACTCTCTGGGGGAGGCCTATGTCCAGCAGTGGACGTCTTTCGGCTGATATGATGATGATGATGATGAAGGAAAACATCATGAGGAAGTCTGGTTTGGAAAGTCAGACGGCATTCGCTTCCGTAAAACTAGTACCTACTCCAAATCTTGGGATTAGGTGCATAAACGAACCCGGTTTTTTTAACAATAGGTACCTAAAACCGGAAAAAATGCTAGGAGGATGGTGAAGTATTTATACTTAATTTTGCTATGGAAATATAAGTCAGTACTCTTTGATAAAGAGACTTTAAATAACTGGTAACCTGAACCATAGGATGTAGGTACTTAGGTACAGGTAGGGATGTATTGGCTTAATAATACACGACAAAATAATATGTTTTCGGACCGTAAATGACTCTTTGGAATTATGTAGAATATGAAAGTAACAGATAGACTCAATTCCTCATTCACAGTACAAAATGGATAGTAAAGGTGATTCGAATTCCATACAAAGAATTCCATAGAATAATTCGAGAAAAATAGTTTGGTACGTGATAAGTACTTTGGGAAAACTATTTTTCTCAAATTATTCTAGTTTATACAAGTTTATTCTAGGAAAGGAGGAATTTCGCGCAAATGGAGAGCCAATTTAAGAAAGTTTATTACATAAGTTTCTTAAAACATCACGCCGTTAGCCTGCGATCGTCAAATGACGTATTGTACGGAAATCGAACCACCTGAAAGAAAATTCGTGAATAAGGTTGATCAAAGTTCCTGTATCAGGATAACCATTAGGTTGAACTTCATTACGAGGGTGACACCACGTCTTTTCAACGCCCGATGGAAATAAATCTTTATCTAAGTATGATAAAAGCCCAACGTGAATAATGTCTGCAATATTTCCCCGTATCTCTTTGATTATGCTCATTGCCGAGGATAAGAAATAGAAATTTTGCCTCATATGCCACCTTTGAGCTTACGTTACGCTAAAGAATATCTAATATTAAGAAAGGGTTCAAGTTATCTCGTACACGCAAGCTATGCTCATCCTTATGACATTGAGATAAGAAGTATATTTATAGAGAAACGTTTTCATGTGCTTCTTACGTTGCCTTCAGAGGAGCGGTTTATGCAAGCGCGCCATAATTTTAATGAATATTTATATTGTTTGCACATTTACTTTGTGGATAGGAAGTGTATTAAGGAACCATGCGTGAAAACTTTAAAATTGAGTTTGATAAGCGCTGAAACTGATTTAGGGAAGAGATGTATGTCTGTTGTGTAGGCACCTATACGCAAATTTAGAAATTAGATTATTCAAATTATGTGTGTACTCCAACGCTACAATATGTAGTCCAACGCCCACAAGATTATAGAACCAATTAGATGTAGGCGAGCGTTTTTAAAAAAAAGTGTACATAATTTTTTTTTTCAGAATTCGATTTTTTTGGGTTTTTCTTACTCAGAATCGTTGGTACTATCGATCCTCATACAAGAAAATAAAACCAGACAAGTGCGAGTTCAACTCGCGTGGTGAGGGTTCCGTAAAATATTGAGAATTTTCCCGTTACTTTGAATACTCAAACTTCTTATAGACTTTTCTGTAATCTTTAGGCAAGGAACTATTTTCCATATTTTTTTCAGAATTTTAAGCATAGTAGTTTGGGAGATAAGGGGGGGGGAGGATGGTCAAAATTCATCTTTTTTCCTAAGTTACTTCAAATCTGTTTTTGCTAAAATTATAAAAAATATATATCTGAGATGCTTACAACAACCCCTTTCATTTGATATGTCAAACAATACAATACAATATAGGTTTAAAATTTTGAAAAACATATGGAAAATAGTTCCTTGCCTAAAGATTACAGGAAAACCTATAAGAAGTTTGAGTATTCAAAGTAACGGGAAAATTCTCAATATTTTATGGAACCCTCACCACGCGAGTTGAACTCGCACTTGTCCGGTTTTTTGTATGGTCGTGACGCACTGGAAGAAAAAAATTACATACTAAAACCTGGGACACTTTTTTTCCTGTATGAGGATCGATAGTATCAACGATTCTGAGTGAGAAAAATAAAAAATAACGAAATCTGAAAAAAAAGTGAATGTACAGTTTTTTTGAAACACGCCCAGGCATGCCATCTAATATAATTATGGAATATGTCAACTATCACGCGGACATTACGTATCAAGCTTTCATCTTCACACCTATGACATGAAACCATTATCCAGCTAATCAAGTGAAAAAAAATCAAAAAGCCTCCCCTCAATCACGGCCGTACGTAACCGTATATCATCCGTTAACCATAATCTACGGCCGCGCTGAATTATTATTTATACGTAATTACAAACATGCTATCTCCCACAGCTAATGTTATTTATGTGGGGATAAACGAGATGGGTAATTTTTGCATATCGCCCCTTGAAATCGAGGAATTGAATGATAAGAACGTTCTTGCGTGAGCGCTTTTTTCGTAATGAAGTGGAGTTGACGACGGTAAAGCGTAGATTGTTCTCACTACTCAAATTTTATGGTTTAGTGCCAATCATGCCTTACCGAGGTTACAAACTATATTCGCACTTTTTTTAGGCTAGTTAACATGTTGAAAAACAGTGAGATTAGTTACCTATCTACATTTTGTAAATTAGTTATTATTAATAAAAGGTTAAAATATAACTATACTTCCTCTTAAATCTGTCAGACTATTTTACAATTTCTTCTATGGATATATTATACTTAGTCTCTGGGCGAACGAGCTCTGCTCGGGTAAAGATAGAGAGAAAATACGGAGAAAACGAATTTTCACAGACATGAGACCCAGCTAGATCGATTTCACGCACCTGTAAAACCTTATATTCGAAATTTCATCGAAATCGTTAGAGCCGTTTTCGAGAACGTGATTGCAAATATATATACATACAGGTAAGTATATATACATATACTGCGTGTATTTTTAATATTACCTCAAATTGTAACCAGAGGTAGGTGTTAGGGCTGTGAACCGATATTGCAAGAAAATTTTAATTTAATCTTAACTACCGAAGCGTAATTAATTTTTGAAAATTTATCGAGCAGCAATGTATTGCGTACACTCATTTCACTCATGGAAGAAGCGGGTCACTTGTGACTGTTATGACGTCGCGTCAGTAAGACAAAGTAGTGATCCATTGCGTGCTGAATTATTTTATATGAACAAAAAAGTTGTTAGTTAAGAGAAATTTCTTGCAATATCAGTTCATAGCTCTACCACCTACCTCTGGTTACAATTTGAGGTAATATTAAAAATACACGCTGTATATTTATATACATACAAATATTTCTCGTATTAAATGAAAACGACGATATAAATTCACAAACACATTAATTTCGGTATAATTATCAGATGACGTGATTTATGAAAATATACGAGGGGAGTTAAAGTACCATTGATTGAAATGTACACACTTACTTAATGCATTTTACGTGCAATTCAAGTCAATTTGTCATAAACAAAATGATGGTAATATAAAACTAATTTCAAATAGGTTTTTGTTTTGGATACGCTTATTAGAAACGTGTTACCTGCTGATGTAAGTGCATTATAAAGATTATTCAAAATACATTTTATCTCTTTATCCTTACATTTAAATTCCCGTCAATTAATATACCACCCAAAAGGAATCGTAAGGTAAAAGCAGCTATTAAGTAAACTGCGCCTGAATCCAGAAAAGTTAAACTTTGATTACACCGGCCTCTGTCACTGACAGATTTCGATACTAATTTGTTTTGACATCAGTAGCTTTAGTGTGAGTTTACAGTAAGTCGGAATACGCTAGCGACAATCGACAACAGTTAAAGATTTGTATGAAAACTCTATACACCGCCCCTGGCGGTCACTCACAGAACTAAAAATCTAATCGGTACCCCGAGTCCCATATAAGTATACTTTTCTCGCAACAGTTAACTCGATTGTTCGTATAGTTTAATAGATTTTTCAATATTCAGCCTTAAATTACAAGCATTTATCGTTTCAATTTAAATGCTAGCGTTTGTCGGTTATGACATTACAGAATACGCGCATGGCCAACGTCGAAAAATTCCCCAACGCCAAAGTTTAAAGACTTTAAAGGAATCTATACCTTAAGCTTAACGACATTAAGTATAATTTTAACAGTGTGCGATGATCCTCATCTAAGTCTGTCGACCCAATATGGCGGAACGTGTGCCAATTATTTGCATTTTTAAATACAAAATACGCGACAATCCGAATTTTGCGGATATAAGTTGTCGATTCAAAACCCTTATTTTTATAAGTTCTTTAATTTGAGATAGGTATCGATCGGATCTACGGTAAATCTTGACGAAATAATACGTTATCACGCACCATTTTGGAAGTGAAATAGTAAACTACAGATACTACGGTATTTTTCGATTCGAAATGTCAAATTTGTGACTCACGCTACCGTTTGGTAATACGATTCGAAAGTTTAGATTACGCATCGAAAACTAGACGCTAGCGAGTAACGTTTTGTAGTTGTTTTCGTAGTATATCGGCACCATGAGTACGGCGCATTTGACAGCTCGAACTTGCGAGAATCGAAATCTAGTCGAAGCGCGTTAGCTCGATATCGAGAGAAGTTTACTATTGTAAGTATTCTATAGGCTCTCATGGTAAGCGTACTGATTTAACATTCGATAAGTAAGTAAGAAATTTAAATTCCGTTTTATAAGCGAAACGCCGGGAGCGTCGTTCAAGTTTATTATCGGTTTTCGGTAACCGATGTATCCGAAGTTGTTTTGCATGTGAGATAGCGCCGTTGCTGCACTTCTGAAAGAAACTTGCGTGAAGTGAATTATGAGTCTCGGGTACCTACCCGAGACTGGTACTTACCGATGCTGATGATTATAAAAGGAGTTTAGATATAGTGGTTTCGCAATTATATGAAAACACACTAGCGTAGTACAAAGTAACTATGTAGAATTGGCACCCGGTGACTTCTATTTATGATAATGTTAACTTTCTGATCTTCAAGGTCGCTGTATTAAAACTGTGAGATTAGATAGTAGTCTAAGGCATGAAAACATATCTACAGATGAGACGTCTTAGAAAAACATAGGTATGGATGAAATTACCATTATAATTATCAGTATCAATATTTCTTTGATATTAGAAAGAAAGAAAAACATTAGTGCTCACTATCTTTCTACCTTCTACTGGTACATACATTAAAACATCGACTAAACGTTGGTAAACAGACGTCAATAGCTACTAAACTCTCATATCAAGAAACCAGATATTTTATCAATTGGTTGAAAAATAAACCACGTTCCTGCTTGACTAAAATAGCGCGTGCACAATACAATATTTCAGTGTTGAGACACACGAGTACCTTACTCGTGCCATCGTAATGGCAATTTGACACTAATACCTCTTAAGGGAACTATATCCACTTCTTAAAGAAAATCATATTCATAGCGACAATAAATATCCTCGCGACTCGCACCTCTTTAACCGCGGTCTGTATTATTTTAATATGTAAACCGAGCAATAAACGTTTGTCCTGCTTTCACGTGCAAGAAGTCCTTGTAGCGGCATCCTTTTCTATTTTCGGAGGATATCTTAATAAGATTCATGAAAGGACCCCATATTTTATATCCGACTCTGTCCTCTATCTTCTTATATTATCCGGGCAAGAGGAGCGCTTTTGAAATATGTGCTTGCTTGGGAATTTCCGATCTTTCAATTACACCTTTGTTGGAAAGTTTGCCGAGATATTTTGGAACTTACGCTGGAGATAAAGTGTATTGTGTGAACCTTTCTAAATGCGCGTAGGTTTAATTTCAGTTCCCGATCAATTCAGTTGTTTAACTCTTACCGTAAAATGGCGTGAGAAGGGATTAAGGGGCAGATGGGACGCGAATATTTTCAGTTGCTATTTTGATTTTCAGGTTGCTCTAAAAGTAATTTAATTATACTTTTTTTTTTTTTTTTTTTTTTTTTTTTTTTTTTTTTTTTTTTTTTTTTTTTTTCCTAGTGTAGATCTACAATCAGTCTCCAGACTATAATCAGATTTGTTGAATGGAGGATGGCGGGTCGTAGATTTAGAGGCCAATGCCCCGTTCACTACTTACAGAATATGGTTACGTTTAAGTCTCTTAACCACATTGACATCATCGAGCAATCCAGAGGCCAATGGATTGGAGTGATGGGTAAGGTAATTATACTTTTAGACATATTTTCTTATCTTGCGGCAACACGGAGTAGCCACATATTATAACTTAGAAGTGTGAAGTGAGGCCTCGAGTGGAACCAGAGTTCCGGGGAGTGATTGTATAATCGCTTCCGTATGGTAAATATGATCGGAGAGTGGGCCTGAAAGCGGATATACTTGAAACCATAATTAGATTCCAAAAAAACTACCCTTTGTGTTGCCATTAAAATGAGGAGGGTTGACACAGGTGAATTTGCATTTTTCTAAATGAAACTAGCTACGTCTATCATTTAGAAAAATGAAAATTCACCTGTGTCAACCCTCCTCATTTTAATAGCAACACAAAGGGTAGTTTTTTTGGAATCTAATTATGGTTTCAAGTATAGAGGCAAGCTAATCCGAAATACACAATCCGAAAGTTTTTTCTTATACATTTTCCCAGCTCACCTCATTGCTATCCCCTCTAACTCCACCACGGGGTGAGGTGGGATTCTGCACTATTTCTGTGTTTATCATTAAAATTATGAAATGAAACGACAGATGATCATTAAAAAACTAAAAATCAAATGGCCGGAACTGTTTTTGTGTATAAAAATCTACATGCCACATGCAAAGATAACATTTTTATCGAGATTTGAATGTCTGTTTTAACCCAACTCACCCCATTTTACGTTACATTATATTTCTTGTACAATTTGAAGTGATTAAATATGTAACGACTCATAAATAAACGACATTATTAGTTCTAATAATAATTTATCATAATAATTCGAATATTGTAATATCACTATTCTGCCGAAAACTAAAGTTTAATTTGTGTAATCGTTGTTATACGGGGTGTTTCCTGTAACAGGAGCAATAAATTAAACGGAGGCTTCCTTACTGCATTTGTAGTAACCCCTTTTGTCCATTTCTTTTCAAATGTTTTTAACTCGGAGAAAAATTGATCTGAAGTTATGACCTCCGAGTAATGTATCTTGGCACCACGAGATCATAGCACAGTAGTCAATGCAGATTTTGAGGTAGCATCATGTAGTGAGTCATAATAGTTTTTGCATTTTTGTTTTCAAAAGATATTTTTGTGATTTTTTCAATTTTTTTCAATTTTTTTTTGTGTTTTTAAAATAATAAAATACTTATATCACTCCAGAAGAGTAAAAAAGTACACCAAAACTTTAGTTAAAGAAAAAAAAATCCGAAAAAAATATATTTTTTTTCAATTAAAACCACTTAGAAACAATTGATCACAAGCTTAATAATCTACCATTTAATTTATTGCTCCTGTTACAGGAAACACCCCGTATGTAAACCTTTAACTGGACTGATATAATAGGTACCTAATTCCCATGATTTGGTTTACAATTGACTATTAAGTACTAAAACTCTAGACGCTCAATTTAAGTTGTTTTGGGCCTTAGAAGCAATATCAGCATTCAGCTTAAAAGTTACGCTGCAGAATACGGCTCCACTGATATTAAATAAAGTTGCAGCTATAAATATTCCTTCAGCTAACTCGCAAACTGTACATATTTGCGTATTTTTCCAACTTGAATATTAAAGATTAATAAATTTATGGGGTTATCTCGCGGCGAAATTGTGATTTATTTTTAAATAATGGCGCGCGTTTACAGTGAAACAGAATAAGTATAAAATTTATATCTTCCTCCAATTATAGGCATTATTTGAGAAATAAATATATAATATCTATAGTTCCTGAACGTCAAAGTATACGCTAAAGATGTCAAAAGGCCTGCATCCAGCGGACTCCCGCGCCCGCGATATAGCTCCGAATCGCTAAACTTAAGTGGCAGTGGACGGGACTCATTGCACGTAGAAGTAGAACCGATGGCCGTTGGGGCGGAAAGGTTCTTGAGTGGCGACCACGTACTGGCAGGCGCACCGTGGGTAGACCCCCAATGTGAACTGATGATATGCTGACACATTGATGAAATATTCATTATTATTTATCCCCAAAGTGGAAATCCTTACTCATCGCCTTTTGAACCCACGATAAATCAAAAGAAAATTATTGAAAGAAAACCTGTCCGTAATCCAAACTAGCGCCCCACATGCAAACTTTTTTCATTGACTGTGTCCCCGCCGTATAATTCCCTCGCTCGTAAATCTAACTGAAGGCGGGAGGGGGATTAAAGATCAGTAATCTTACAGTACAGATGAGTTATGGCCGCCGCAAAGATCCTCTTTATTGTGACTTTAAGAAACTAAGAGGAGATTTTGTAAAACGTTCGAAATTAATTTAGATAATGATTAATGGTATCTTCCGAGCGCACCCCCGGGTGTATTTGCATAAGGCGGCGTAGTTGTCGAGTGCGCGGGTTGGATTGTCGGCAGGTTAAGGTGGTATTTGTTGTAACAAGTAGTTTATATATTTAAGTTAATTTTTTTGTTAGGTATATTAAAAAAAAAACTAAACCATAGAGTGCTCTAGTTCTAATTCTAAGATAAAACTTTTTATAGGTAAATAGGTTATAAAAAAATTGATTTCCTACGTAAATAGTATGGCAAAGAGTAATTGTTTGTTCCATGCAAGTACTTAATATTATAGAGTTTCTAAAATTAAATAAATTTACATTTGTCGTGTATATTGTAAATAGTAACGTACTCTATTTATCAAAGTAACATCATTTTCTTTATTAATTTTGGCATGTATAAAGCTTAGTTTACATAAATGTATTTATATTTACAAAAATATAATTAACTAAAAATTAATTAATTAATTGTATCGATAAGAAGAAACTCTGTATTCGTGTACATACAAGGTGCCCAATTATAACCGAAGACAAGATTAAGAAATCCTACCGACCGCGCCAATTTGTCACCTCGTCCTTTATCACCACCAATCATGCGCCTAAATAGCGGGGCTTATTCATAAATCTCAGAACCGCATTATTCGCGAGGTGAAACAACAAACATTACCGACATAAATCTGCAACGTATCTCGGTTGCGAGTTACGAGTCGGATACACGGGCGGCAAGGATGGTATACAAGCACAGGGGACTCGGTCTATCAGCGTGAAACTGTACTTATTATGAATAGCTTGGCTTATGACCACGCAAGTCCCAGATTTTCGCTTTTGAATTTGGAACCGTTTTAATTAGGTACATTCGTTGTAAACTTGATTTGATATTTTATCTGCACAAGCATGCAATACGCAAACACGCAAGAACTTATGATTCATACATACATAAATGCACAAATACCTACTTGAAACGCAAATGATTCACGTCAGAATACTCTAGCTTACTAGTCTAATTATTCTTATGTTATTTCTACGGAAAAAGTGGAAGGCTTTCTAGAGAATTTAAGTTACTTTTTTAGTACCTACCTATTTAAGTGAATAAAAAGCGAATGGGAGATTTGAAAACCACGTCTAACTGATAAGATCCCTCAAATAAACTCATCTCAGTCCGATCTGCTGGTCAATTGCGTAACGCTTCGTATATATGCCAGGTAGATCTAAATGTCTTTTTATGTATAGGAAAATGACAGTGGATTTTTCCTAACACTCGTTCAAAAAGTTAAGTATTTACCCGTTGGTCATATTTTTTTATTTGATATCTTACTATCATCTCTCTCGCGGAAGAATCCTACTGGTTCCCTAAACCCTATGGCCGTGTGTCTCGCGCGTTATCTGCCACCGTCGCGCCATAAGACAATAGTAGCGCAATAATAAAAATGTTGAATAGCCCCAGTAATGATATTGTTACGGTAACGCATTGTGGCCCAGATAACGGATAAACTGTACCCAGAAGAGGAATACAGGTGAGTTATGACCCGCTTTATCTATTGAAATTGGCTTGGCTATAGTGTGAATAGCTCATATTATTAAAAGTAGAGATCTTCATCATCATCATCATATCAGCCGAAAGACGTCCACTGCTGGCCATAGGCCTCCCCCAAAGAGTGCCACAATGACCGGTCCTGCGCCACCCGAATCCAGCGGACTCCAGCGACCATTACCAGGTCATCAGCCTTCCGGTACGTGGTCGCCACTCGAGAACCTTTCCGCCCCAATGGCACGGAAACGTGGTCGCTTACTATGGGCCTCATAAGAAGGCTCAAAGTCACCAAAAGGGCAATCGAGAGGGCTATGCTGGGAGTATCTCTGCGTGATTGCATCAGAAATGAGGCTATCCGCAGCAGAACCAAGGTAACCGATATAGCCCTCCGAATCGCTAAACTTAAGTGGCAGTGGGCGGGGCACATCGCACGAAAAGATCTTATTCTGTATTAAATACAAATATTTGACTCACTAAAATCTTCTTCTCTTCTTACTTGTCGTATCCTCATGGCTGAGAGACGAGACGGCTGTGGGCGCTCTTCACCATCACTCTCCGAGCTGCTCTGTCCTGGACTTGCTGGTCTGTAATGTGGCTCTATAGCCACATATGTTACCATGTCCGCTCAACGCATAGGCATCTGCCCTCTGATCCTCTTCCTACCATGTGGCCAGTGATAATCAACTTTAATCTTTAGCATCAGCTTCTTCAGTTTTCTTTTTTCACCTTCTTTTTAGCTAGAGTACTGGTTTTAGTATTATCTTCGATTACGCAAGTATTATTTATTAAAGTACATAATACGATTTACTTAAATGGATTTCATCGCGTACAAATCAGCATTAGATATTAGGTACCTAAGTACACATAATGTTATACGCGTTAATAGTTGTTTACATTCATAAAAAAATAACACATTTGTGCAAACTTTAATGCATGGTTATTGATTAGTTTTATATTAATGATCCCGATTCAGTTGGCAATACCCCTTACTCAAAAACCAATTATATTAAAACGTCAAATATTGGAGATTACTATTTTAGGAGAACAATTGAAACTTACGAATAAAAAAAAACTTTTCAGATACGTTTCCGGTCCATCTAATAACACCTCCACGTAATAAGCAAACTCCCGCGTTCATTACAACTTCATCGCAGTAATCATATCACGCAATACACGAAAAGTTACCGTATTTACTCGTCATCAAGATTCTTTCAAATTCCCCAAAGTAAACACGCATATTTTCCCCGTTTATTATCCTACGTCGACCTCCTTACTTATCTTAAAGTATTGTAAAAAAATGATGACTTAGGAACTGAAAGTCCCATTAGGCGGCGGCTCTATTCATGTGGTAACTGGCAACCCCCTGGTGGGGGTGTAAACACAAATAAAGAAGTGAGTTGTTTAAAAATGGAACAAGTGGGTATTCGGTGGCAGATAAGGCAGCGTTTCCGTCTCCGGCGTCACGATGGAATTATTTCAGCGGTTGTACGTCGAAGACCGGCGTGTCGCTGTCTCATTCAACACTCTATGTTTAAAAATATTTAGTGATGTCGCATGTACGATGTTTACGAAAACTTGGGGCAGGTTGCGTGGACCATATTTGACAGGTTAACGTTAAACATGGCGCTGGCAATAATGAGCTCTCTAACTTCCTATTTAATCAGATTTTACCTGATGTAACTTAATTTTTTAATACGGTAAACACCTATTTGAAACTCTTGAACAGACAATGTGGCTCGAAATAAGAATCATATTTTTGTTGTTGTGTTTATCATATGACCTGTCTATAGTCCTTTCAAATAAAATCGAAGAGCGGCCTCTCGCTCTCACGTACGGCGCGCCGCTGGTGCAGCAAGTCGTAGTCAAGCCTTTACGGCTTCATACACACGTTGTTTCCACTTTAAATACCTTTTACTTCAGTATATTTTATGTCACCTTCAAAAGTTTACTTCAATTTTAAGATTTCTTAGACACACTATTTTCGCCTAAGTATTATAAAAGGAAGAAAAGACAACATGACAAGTGAATATCGACGGTCCCGCGCATCACTAGAGACAGATCTGCGGAGCGACCGTGTCAGATGCCCGCCGCTGTTTCTTAATTTCCTCTCGCCAAGATAAGATTGGCTTTTAGCTTTTTATTGAATTTTCTCTTAGATATAGTATTTTACAACGTCGTACCTAATACTTGACAAAGGAACGACAACTTTGTTAAAATTTAACGAGAAATCGTATTATCGCAAATAAACTTATGTATGTATTTTCAAGAGTGCTTGAGTGAAAGGATGCTTTTTGAAAAGCTCTAGTTATACTTTATCAGATATTTTTAAATACAGCGTAAGTTATGTTAAAACGTGACATAGTTAATGCATATTGGAGTTACCACAAATCGGATGTAACTAGAAATAATAAGATTCCTAGTTATTTTTAATTTTAATAATAAGATAAGCGCATACTTACGGTCTTGTATACACTTACTTGCATACAACGAGAAACCGTCGCGCCGCACACCGCAGCGGTATGCGGTGGCAATATGATAACTGTCTAATATTCAATTCAAAAATAATGACTTATTTTTAGAATGTTCAAACGATTAATAATCAATTCTACCAAAAAGGATAGAGCTTATTCCAAGACTCGTTCATACAGTTTTGTTATTTTACCTCAGGTTAAATCCTTATTCCTGAGAGGTAATAGCGTAACTTTTGGGACGAGCGCGACTTTCCGATGCAATAAATGACATTTAGATCTAACTAACGTACGTACGAAACGTTAGACAATTGTACCAGCTGTTTGGTGAAATCCAGATCCAATCAGAGATGTAACATGTTTCTTGGAAACCATTCCACATTCAGTCACCGCCTTGTAATCGTCGAATAGATTACAAAGCTTATTTCAAAAACCAACAGCGTTATCACTTTATTGTTTACGATCCGATCCCGTTTACGTCTCCGAATAAAGATTGAATCTGAATACATTTAAAGATTGAATCAGAGTACATTTGCGCCTTATCTCTCGCATAAACCGGGCGTTAGCTCCTCTAATGGCTGAATATGTTTTATTTTCTTTCATTTCCGTTTTACTTCTGTTATTGCGTCATGCTAGGGTAGACAAGTATTTTAGTAATCACCATAAAGTGACTTTCTCTTAGAGCCTTGAGCGATTTATATATCAACACATATTTTTAAATTAGGTACCTGGATTATGTTGATCGATTCAGGTACTTATTTGGAGTTAATATTAGAAATAATGCATAATTTAATTCATTTCCTGATAGTATTTCATCAATTTCATCATCGTTAAATACAATTCTAAAGTGACGCAGTAAAAAACCAGTGCCGCACGTAACAAAACAATTCTGAATTCAATTTTAAAAGATTAAATCGGCTTCCTCCTTGCACACCGGGCTAAGTACTGCTCGGAAACAAAAACAACTGCCGAGTGCAACGGAAACGTCTCTCGGATCCTTTAAACAAAAGAAGAGAGCCAAGAAAGTTGTAAAAATTATAAGAAATAAAATTAGAAGTATAATTTAATGGAATAACAAATTAAATCGAGGGTTGGCACAACAGATTCTCGAGTGAGTCGCGATAATCGTGTCACGGCTGACACCTCGGTGGCGCTTGGGGTGACGTTTTTCTATGGTTCGGACTTTCGGAGATTTGAGAACCCCATTGTTCTGAATGTTTATTCTCTTTTGATTGAAATGTTTTATTACCTACACTGGATTTAAGTTACCTATCAAAAATATTTTCGCTCATGAAAAGGTTTCTATTTTATTCACCATAGTCATTTATATTTTCATTGTGCACACCTAGCGACCTGCACAGCAAACATGAAATGATGATGACATTACCTACGTCCTAATCCTAACAGCGACATTGTTTTGCTATCGTGTCTTTTGGTACGCTCTATTAGAGAACCTTACTAAATATATGTTCTTTTCTGCAAAAAACTACTACTACTATACTACACAGCAGTGATACTCTCACAAAACAAGACTAGTAAAGATGGATATTATTTTTTCACTTTCTAAAGGCACAGTTAGCAGCAGTAGCAGATATATAATATATATGAACGTGCAATGAGATCTCTTTAACAATTCACCCGTGCTTACTGGCGCACTGGTCTACATCACGACAGTTTTCTCAAGGAGATACCGCCAGCTGCAAAAAAATACGTTAAATATGTAATTATACGTACCTACTACTAATTTGGCCAAAAATGGCTTGACTCGAGCTTCATATTTTCATCTAAATGGAGTTCTTTTCCAGATATTTTCGAGTCCGTTAATACAATAGGTATAGTTTTCACTATTATGATAGGATGTGCGTTTATTTTATTTTTTACTGACCCTCGCCTGACACCGGAACCGGAACTTATACAATTTAATGTTCTTTAAGGAATAAGCCAAGAATTAGGTACGAGATTTGTGCGTTGATTGACTCGCCCTTAGCTCAGAGTAATTTTAGGTCGTAATTATTTTTATAGGCCATTACTAATTAATTTGCTTGGTTTAAAATGGCTTTTATTACTATGTTTTAAATTGTAATATTATGATATTAAATGCATTTTTATTTGTGCTATTTGTGAGTTTAATTTACGATTCAGAGTAATCCTTATCCTCAAAACTTAATTGTTCATGTTGAAGTAGAAAAACCAATCTGATTTAATCGTTACTAAGTAGATAACAAAATGAAAAGTCTCCAATAGCCAATCTAGGAATGTATCAACTGAGAAACAAGATTCAAACATAATTTAAAAATCTGTTCTATTCAAGATTGATGGACAAAATGCAACGCGAAGAAGTGGGGGCTGTTCACTATAGTGAACAGGCCCCACGTCACTCACATTATAATGAACGATCTAAAGCCAGCCTTTTATAAAACGAATGATTATACATAAACGGTGACATTAAGCAATATTAGTGATGTGGTATAAAGTAAACAGTTGAGCTAGACGCAGACGGCGGGCTAGCGTGGGATATTTTCACCTGAGGCCGCGCGTACAAAGCGGCGGTATCACCTGCAATGAAGCGGAGAAGATATAACCGCCCTGACTTACAAATTGCAATCGTGATCTCTTTCGGTTGATGAAAACATTGCGTACTCATACATGTTTTATCCCTCAATGATAACCGGATACTGCATACATACAAGTAGGTAATTAGTTCAAATAAACCAAGTGATCTTACACTAACTTATTGCGATTTTGTAAGAAAATACTTGTTTAACTGATTACCTATTTTTGAAAATTATAATGCAGCTTTTTCGTATAAATGTCAGGGCGGGTGGTGTTGATTTTATAATATTTTATTGTACAAAAATTGACATATCCTTTAAAGAAAAGGTACCGTAAAAGCACACAACTATAGTCCACTACCCCCACTATGGTCCAAAAGTAAACTCATTCGTTTCTATCAATACCGATTTTGTATTTGTGATTTTATAGGTTTTTATTTAAATTTGTGTTATTATATTGCCTGTCTTCAAGTTCACCCATGAAAACAGTCCCACCTGAGCAAGTAATATGAGAATTAATTTGGACCATAGTTGGGTGACCTGGACTATAGTTGTGTGGTTTTACGGTAATGGATTTGACTACTTTGTTAAAGGAACGAATGAGACCGATTGATTGAGTGAATGATTAGTTAAATTAATTCTCTGTTCACATCTTTTAGTTCCTTCTTCGCCGTGCCTCACTTTGATCCAGACTGTACTCGTAGATAGACGTGTCCTAGCTTCCAAGTATAAAGTTAAAATCATTATAAAATAAACAAGAATAATTGAAGTACTAAAAAGTATTTAATTTAAAATAAATCCTGTACCCTTACCTATCTAGAAGTGGGGCAAGCTATGCGTGAATTTCGAGCGACAAATGAATTTGCACAAAGTTCAGAAATTTATAATTGCCTGCTTTATGACTGGAGCTTGTAAGTACTACAACTTGAAATATGTTAAATAGCATAATTAGTTTAGTATTTTTTTTAAACTGCTTAAAATGTGCGAGGACATGTCAAAAGTGAGACTAGCAGCTCCGTACAGGTAGGCGGTAGAGATGCACTAACGATTTAGCGTGATGTCAGGGCGGGCGGAGCGGCCATGCGTTAATTTCGCGCGACAAATTAATTCGCGCAAAGATTAGAAACGAATATGTAGTGATGCTTTATGACTGACGAAGCAAGTAAAGCATTGAATATGACATAAAGACGTATGTTATTTCATTGAGTAAAAGTAATTTTCCTTTTTCTATTAGCAAAATAATTACTTAAATACTTACATTTAGAAAAGTACAAGATACTAATAATGTTTGGAAATATTTAGGTTTAATTATTGTCCAATTAAAATAATTTGATATCCCACAAGGTGGACTGATGACCTGGTAAAGGTCGCGGGAGTCCGCTGGATGCGGGTGGCGCAGGACCGGTCGATTTGGAACTCTCTGGGGGAGGCCTATGTCCAGCAGTGATGATGAATACCAATCATGATTTGCGTTTAATGAAGTATTATTTCCATGGGGGAAAAGATTTTTATTGAAAGTAAATACAAGATAATGATTAACATTAACTAAAATAAATTAAAACTAAGTTAAATCTAAAAACCGGCCAAGTGCGTGTCGGACCACGCAAAACGAAGGGTTCCGTGCCTATTAAAAAGGTCGTATCGTCACAGAAATCTTACGGCGCTTACGTCCTTTTCTTTAAGGAAGCCAGTTTTTCAGCAATATCTCGAAAACCTTTGAACCGATCTTGTTCAAAACAATTTTCGCTGAAAGAATTTAATAAGCCCTACGTCCATGATTTTTTTCATATTTTTACAATGCACGGTTCAAAAATTAGAGGGGGGGGACAGAATTTTAGTGACTTTCGGGACGATTATCTCCGACTCTATTCACTTAATCAAAAAAATTGCTGAGAAACCTTATATTTATTTTGAAAGGCCTATCGATTGATGTGCCACACGGGGGGTCACAATGAAAAAAAAAAATTTGACTTTTAGTTTTATGTATGGAGTGCACCCCTAAAAAAATTTTTTTTTGTCATTTTAATTACAAAACTATGTAGCGGCTAACAAAATACACCTATCCTCAAAATTTTATTCAAATACACCTTATAGTTTTCGAGTAAAATGCCTGTGACATACGGACAGACGGACAGACGGACAGACGGACAGACGGACAGACGGACAGACGGACATGACGAAACTATAAGGGTTCCGTTTTTGCCATTTTGGCTACGGAACCCTAAAAAGGCCCTCGATGCATTGTACCGAGGATGCTGGCGGCATTTCCTCGCTCAATTGCAATTATAAGTACATCTGTCCTCAAATCTGAAACTGATTAAATCTCCGATTCGTCGCCTGAAAGTTGCTCAGTTGGTTGCGGTTCATTTTCGACCCCCAACAATTGACGGCTGACGCGATGAATAAAAAATAAGAAGCGGTTCAACATCAAGAGGGAGTAAAAAAATAATATTATCCTGTGGAAATGAATTAAGATACTATAGCTCAGAAGAGCAAACGGCCGGGAAGCATGGCGACCGACTTTTCATTTTATATTTTTACGTCACACCTGGCCATAAAGTACCAATTACCGCACGCTACGTCCCACTTCCAAGCCTGGGCTAGAGACGTAACATTCTGTACTCACCATGGGCGCTAGTAAAGAAAGCCTCAGAGCGCATAGGTATCGCCCTTGGTTTCGGCTCGGGCGTCAAATACCTGCGATCTGAGACATTCTTTGTTTTACCGCCCTAAGTAAGTAATGTACACGATAATTACGTTCAGTATGACTTGCAAAAAGCGAACTTTTTCAAACGATTACGTGTAGGACAAGAAAGTATAAAAAATATTGAATGAAATACCACATTTCCGAGTTTCTTTGCAGTCATTAAACGGGAATTGTGTGAAAAAGTTATTAATTTTGCTGTATTTACTGGCCATCATCGTCAGTACATATACCTATGTCCCACTGCTGGGCACAGGCCTCCTATCATATATGTATGAGAGGGAATGGGCAGTAGTACACTAAAGCTTGTAGTACACGAATTGCTAAACTTAAGTGGCAGTGGGCGGGGCACACGTAGAACCGATGGCCGTTGGGGCGGAAAGGTTCTCGAGTGGCGACCACGTACCGGAAGGCGCGGTGTGGGTAGGCCCCCCACAAGGTGGACTGATGACCTGGTAAAGGTCGCGGGAGTCCGCTGGATGCGGGTGGCGCAGGACCGGTCCTCTCTGGGGGAGGCCTATGTCCAGCAGTGGACGTCTTTCGGCTGATATGATGATGATGATGATGACACTAAACTTAAACACTAGCCCAGTGCAGTTGGTCGATCAGTAACGCATTGTACGCGCGTCGGGTAGATCTAAATGTTAATTTTTATATGGAAAAATGACAGATGGATCTACCCGACGCGCGTTCGGAACGTTACGTGATAACCCCACAGGTTGAGGACCTCAGATAAACTAAAACGATATATATGTATGAAAGGATAGTTAAAGTTTGTTTTAGTTTTCATTTCATGCCAGAATCTAAAGCAGATATATGTTGACAAAATAATAAAGAAGTCGACTCCGCCTAAATAAGCCAAAGTCTCCCGATCTTCCCGGGGTAAGTAGGGAATAAAATTAACCGAGGATGATCGCTAATGAAAATAAATTGGCGGCGGGAGATTTGAGATTACACCGACAGTGCCGCGTCGAAAAAACGCCGGGCGCGTACACAATACGAGCACTGCTGAATCAATTCAGCGGGGTAACTGTGTAACTTTTCGTACGGAATATTAACACATCGCTACGCGCAACGCTCGTAGACGATCCCGTGGTTTTCCCGCCAAGTAGCGGATAGCTCCTATGGCGTAAGCGCCCGCTAGGCGAGTTTCTGGCAGTGAATGTGTTAACTGTCATTTTCACCTTCAAGCAATGTCAGCTGCCGGTTGATTACGTAACGATTAGTTCGTACGTTAGGTCTACATATAAATACATAGAAAACATCCAAGACTCAGAAACAATTATTCATGCTCATCACACAAATATTTGCCCCTACCGGGATACCCAGGACCATCAGCTTCGTAGGCAGCGTCACTACCCACTAGGCTAACCGGTCGTCAAATGTGCACGTACAGTTATTACCGTAGCGAAAATGAAACCAACATATCCGGAAGGTTCATCTTCTTAAGTCAATGAAGGATCAACTCTGAGTTATGGCCTCGAGATGGGGTAGTTATTAAGAAAGTGGCCGAAATTTTCGTTCACGCTTACTTTGCATTAAGTATTTTTTCGTCAAAGGCTTTTCTTAATCAGTATTTGCGTCAGCATCATGTTCTTAGACTGTGAAAAATAAAAGAACTGACTTTAAAATTACCAAATGAACTACTCTATTAGTTTAATATAAATAACCTACACTCTTTGATAATATATGATTGTCATTGTGTGAATGAAATATAATAGGTACATTGCCAACGTTAAAATTTATGTATAGTAATGATTGATGTAGAATGCCATATGATAGGTGGGCCAGAAAACTCGTAGAGTGGCTACCTAGAGATGGACAAAGAAGCAAAGGTAGATCAAGGAAAAGATGGGAAGATACCTATATTTAAAGAAAAATGTGGGACCACACTGGAGAAGACAAGCTAAAGACAGAGAAAGATGGTGGAAACTGGAGGCGACTTACACATAAAATTTGAAATTTTAAACAATAAAGTAGGAAATACGAAAATATGAAATTGTTGCATGTGTTAGAATAAAGACTATTTTTATTTTTTATTTACTGTATTTATTTTTAATGATTGATGTATGGATGTGAAGGAAGCGAAGCAAGTATGCGCGAGGACCGTAGCATAATGTCGTTCTTTGGTTTCGGCCTACCTAATTGGATACAATCGTGAGTATTGTATGTATGTACGTATGGAAAAAGATCCGACTGTATGAAATTAAAACCCTGATGTCCTGGATGACGTAATAGGGTTGTAACGAAACCTCGCACATTATTTCAGTCGATTAAGGCGTTTAGGAATTCAAGTGGAATAAAGATACACGTAGTATAAACATGAACGCTGAAAACATTTTACTAAGCAAAATACACTATTGTTATTCAAAGATAATTTTAAGTACCTAGATGTTGTCTATAACTTAACCGTTGCTTGCCAGCGTTATCGACGATGTTTGTTTACAGCGAGGGTAAAAATGTCATGTCAATTAATAAAATCTGCCGTAAGTCTCGGCTTAGCTGGCTCCTTGTTATATCATAACTAAGGCCGGCGAGGCAGATATGCTATGGAGAGGGGTCCACGCCGCGCCAAGGGCCGAATGCTCGGGAGCTTCGTATAGTTCGTACAAAAACTTTAATTGGTGTTTCGACTCGACTTTTTTTATAGCGTTGGAAAAGATACCTACATATGACCTAAAAGATGGTAAGCAAAAAGAAAACTCTCACAGATCAGTTACAAGCGCGTTGCGCCTTTATTCAATTGAGGATTCGTTAGACAAATGCAAGTTCATCACTCTTAACGTCTTAACTCAGTGCAACATTGGGACGCCGACACGCCGAGTACTGGAAAAAGGATCGACTGATACGCATCAACACTACGTTACATCATTCCAGATATACAGGGTGGAAAGTTGAGATGGGACAGTAAGGGCAGCTACTAGATCCCTTACTGCTACGCGAAAATGCTCTTAGGAGAACTTTACTAACTTTAAAAGTGATGAAAATTCACAGATTTTTGATAAATTGTACAGTCAGCTAGAAAATCGACAGTTTTGACTTTTTTATGCCAATCGGTCCCACTTCTATCAAGAATACTCTTCGAGACCAGACCAACTAAGGTTAGAATACTAGAACACCCACAAATCAAATAAAACTTTTTCCATAGAGTTCGTCTTTATCTTAAAGATCATTAAATTGTAGACGACTATAATTAAGATATTAGAAATGAGAAAAATCGGTATTATTGTAAAAAAAACTACTACACAGACGTGCGGAAAGAGAACTCTAAATACGAACATTTTGCTACACAGTTAAAGCTAGCCAGCATGGATGAAACAGGGTAATAATTAAAAAGAATTACTGAATTAAGATGATGATTTATTTTAAAGATACAATTTAAAAACATTGTGCAATAAAAAATACTTAAACAATAACTTATCAAATAAAAATTATTAACTAAACTAATTATTAAAAATTAAGTTAAATATAAAATACAGCTAAACTAAATCTAAAAATGGCCCCTGCGGCATTGTGCCTGAATTTAAAATTTAAATTTGACTTTTCTGCGATGAACTTTAAAGTTTACGGTTACATAAAAATAAGACATTCGGGCAAATGAGTACATTATGGCCTATGAAACTCAAGCATAAATCTGTGAATGTCAATAGTCATCACTTAAAAAGTTAGTAAAGGTCTCCTAAGAGCATTTTCGCGTAGCAGCAAGGGATCTAGTAGCTGCCCTTACTGCCCCATCTCAACTTTCCACCCTGTATGTATCTAGTAAATTCTCTGGAAGCATCATGATATTGATTTTAATACTGCCGAAAATTAGGTCCCTCTAGATAACGCGGAAACACTAATTGTCAAAACCTACAAATAACGTATTGCATTGCCGTGTATTGAATTGTATGTGATAGTTCCACTTTTGTTAGCCAGACTACCTACGTTGTCCATTCCAGTGACATTGTAGCGAACATTCGCCGTTCGAGGCGGCGGCAAGCGCCTGGCTCTAGACAACGATATTACGGCGAATTAAGTTGCTCGAGTAAATCTTTCCCGCTAGGCAATGGGGCTTAAGAGTTTTATTGTAGGATGCCAGGAAGTCTTACGGCCGGCTGGTCGTGTAGCTGAACCAAGCGTATAACCACCGAGTGTACCTACTGGCCACAGTACAGTCAGCAAGCATAGTACAATCTAAACAAATGCTGATCATTATATTATAAGGTCGGGAAATTTTATTATTACCTACTCCAAAAGAAATAAGGCAAAAAAATATGCCTAATGGCGAGAATCCTATTCAAATATCTCAAAAAATTACGAAGATACAACCGTTTTAATATTGCTTGATAGATATAGAAAACTCACGGGTGTCAAGCGCCATAGTAAATGCCAATAGTTTCATGTGAAGGTGCGTTTTGCGGAAGAGGGACAGAGTATACCCCCTATTAAAACTTTGGACACTTATAACTATGTGTGTAGTAGTTTTCGACCCTATGTCTAAGTATGTCTAAGTAAGTGTATACATGTTTATGATGCTGACTGTACAACCTTCGTACCTCTTATTTGTTCAGGACGTACCGTTTCGCTTCTGCGGTTTCTAGGGTTTCGTACCTCAAAAGGAAAAAACGGAACCTTTATAATAACTAATACAAAAGTTACTATAAGTTATTTGCACAGAAAATTATCTTAGTCCAATTTCATATTGAAGTATTGTAACTACCAAGTCCAAGTTGATGAATGAACAAAAACAGTTTAAAAAAAACCTTCCCTAAAGTGCCCATGTCATAGTCTAGTGCACCGTCGAGGACAGGGACGTTTACCTTATTTATTTATTTGAAACAAAAATTAAAGGTGACATTCGGTTAGTGGGAGGAGGAGGACTAACATAAAATATATCACGACAGGTCATCAGGCGGATGGTAAGGGGGTCAACAAGTGTCCGAAAAACATCAGTAACATCACCTACGATACAGTTATGCACACTTTTTCCGAATACATTACATATTCGGAAAAGTATGTTCCGTAGTTTGTATATTTGATTTTCCAGGATAAAAATTCAGACTTAATTTAAGCAATGCCCTGTGCCATTAAATACGGCAAAACCGTCCTTTAGCGGAAAATGGCTTTCAGATTTTATATCATTTTCAGAATCATAATGCTTTCGGACAAATGACTCTTGGGAATTTTTGTGTGTTAAGTTCCTTTACATTCTTCTGCGATGGGTCGCTAACAAAACTGTTCGAAGACACTGCTAAACCATTACACGGTTAGACGGTAATAACCTCTTTATCAAACGGCGGAGATGGCCGCCGCCGTCTCAGTCCATAATAAATTGCTTTATTACGTACGCCATAATCCACGGTTAACTAACATAAATGCGCGGCTTTCCTCCCGGCACTTTGTTTAGATTAAAACTTAATGCCCTAACTGATATTAACATGACAACATTATTTTTACACTACCTTGTTAATTGAGGCCGAGGAAATGAGGTAAACGATAGAAAACATAAAATGTGAGTTAATAAAAGTTAAGAATAATCAAAAAGTATATGGTTAAATAATTAATTAACAATTTTGTACACGACTAGGTGCCCACGCGACTCCGCCCGCGTGTTACATAGAACAGAATGCGGAGCCTCAGCATAAAATGAAACCTAGTAATGTCCGTCTTGAAGGTCTATGCCAAAACTAAGTATTTAAGCGTTATTTTTTTAAATAAGGTCTTTAGGTTTCAAGATCACCTATAAATAGGCTATAAATAGTATGTACAGGATGATCCCAGAAACTACTTTGTACAAACTCATAAACTTGTTTTTACAGTATAAGTGTAGAAGATACTGAAGGTATACCTAAAGCACCCAAGAGGAGAACATAACAAGATGATTGTTCGACAGACCGAGTGATCACTAAGTACTTAGTATTCACTAGTCTTAAATTAACTAATCAACCAAAGACTATCTAAGGAGTTCAGTCATACTTAGCATCATTTAAAACACGAGAGACTATGCTGACATAGGTACTTACAAACTAAACTAAACCTTCATTTGTAATTTGACTTATTGCGCATATAGTCCCCATGGCGTTATTTTGACTTCTGTTAAAAATTAAAGTTCATAAAAATGGATTAAGTAAGTTGTAACAACAAAAATAGGTACCCAATTTTTTTTTGCTTTTTAAAGCATTTTTTTATCAATTTCTTTGAGAATATACTTACGAGTATGGGAACTATCAATTATGATGTGTCTCACACAGATTTATTTTTCATTGCTATTATAAAAATATGATTAAACAAATGTAAATATTAATACTCTACATGTTAACAGAGACCAAAATAACGCCATGGGCACTACATGCGCACTAAGTCAAATCACATATGAAGATTCTACACAATGTATGATCTTTGCATTTCCATAAGTCATCTGTGGTCTTCATCATCAGTTCCACTTCACCAAATTTATGATTTCCGGGCGTAGGGACACTAGTTATAATAGAAAAATACTGAAATTACTACATGCGTGCCTTATATATTTAAGGAGTTCCTTCAATTCCTTATGGTTCCAATAATCCAACTGAAGTTTTGATAACAACGAAACCAGGTTGGAAGCATATACTTTCAAACAATAAAAACATTTTTGAATCGGCTAATAAATGACGGAGTTCCGAGGTGAAACATGTGTTTTAGCTCGAACAAAAAAAAATACAACTGAATTGAGAACCTCCTCCTTTTTTTTAAAGTCGGTTAAAAATATGAAATCTTGGTCACAAAATGCCTGATCGTTTTCTCTTAGCAAAACCTGCAACCAATAAATAATTAAGTTGTAAACTTGACTATATTTAGCTTAGGCGCATATTTCTACTAGTCTTAATTCACAAAATAAGTCAAAAATTAAGTACCGCTACTTGAAAAACACTCATATGTGTGTTTATCACCTTTTCACTTATGAGATGTATCTTGCAATACCGCATAATATACATCAATGGTTAAGTCGTTTTGGCACCAAAGCGTGCCTAAAAATGTACATATCAATATTATGTAGGACGTAGGTACTTATATTATGTATACGTTGCTTATAAACATACGTCCAATAAATATTACCCTTCCTTCTGCGGCAGTTAGATAAATAAAATGTAACTAGTCACTTCAAGCAAAACGCCCCAGCGTTAAGCCCGCAGTATAAAAAGATAGTTTTTTTTTTATTTGGATTGGGTTTGGGTTCCGTAGTAGTCAGTCTCTTATCTAGAGACGTTACAAAGGGATACGGTCAGGCGTCTATGGTAAGATGTGTAACCACGCCGGGCTGTACATAAACACTCGTAGGAAAGTTTTCCGATGCGGGGCCGGCGCCGCCGATGGCCGTGCTCCATAAATACGGCTATATGGTTTCGTCATGTGTGTTTGCCTGTCTGTCCGTCTGTTCACGGCTAACTCAATTTTTTCAATCAACACGGAATGCTAAGTATTGGTTGCACTTTTCGTTCAGATGCCGTAGTATTCCTGGAACACCCAGATAACAAATAAAATGGCACAGCTCTTCAAATCGGAAAGCGCTCAAGGGTATAAGAATCTCTGACGAGTGTAAGCGATCAAAGAATTGTTACTAGAAGGAACTCGAATCTCTCTAATTGGTTTAATCCTTTGAAGGCATCGGTACGTACCATCACTACTTACGTTGCACTTCGCTTGCTTTTATCTCATTTCACAGTTTGTAGTGTAAAGGATAGGGTATTATTGTTACGACTGAACCGATTTAGACGTGGTTTTTACAAACGTACCTAACTTTAATTCGTGCGCTAAGTAGGGGTTGCTAGTAGTCCATTGGTTTGAACACGTGGTATACAAAGGTGCACTCTATAAACGCGAGGATCATAGGCCCACAGTGGGGCTAACTCAGGTTACGCCATACGCGGCGCGAGACGAGGAAATCTATCCTTCTCTTTCTAATTCACAATGTCCAAGTGAGTCAGGAGTTGCTGAAACACGCGCGACGCGACTTGGTTGCAATTTGTGCTACTCCTTCCTGGAAGTAGAATCCAGTCCAGAATTGGATTTGAACAAACCAGAACAGACCTCATTCCGAGATTAGTGCAAACAACTTTGAAGTTTAATCTTAGATTAGGTGAAAGGTAGGATAAAGTACTCTCAACCAATTTGATTTCTGGGCCACTTCGTACCTTGTTACAATCAAAATCAATATTAAAGCCCCTAAAGGTCTCATATCATTGTCACTGTGACAAGGTACGAAGTGGCCCAGAAATCAAATTGGTTGACTGTACCTATAGCCGGTGTCCATCCATTCTATACATAGATGAAATAATTTTTGAAATCAGATAAGTGGTTCCAGATATTACCCCCTACAGGCCTACGTACAAACTTATACAGCTACAGCATTACAGGGTTTTCCTTTTTATAATATAGTATAGTAGTGATTTCAGGGCAACCCCATTATTTGGTTAAGGGTAAGTAAAGACAGATAGATATGTAAGTACAAACTTTATTGACGTTTTCACACGGCATCTCGGATTATTTAAAATATGTTTTCTTGTATGTTTTATATGACTCTACCTTTACTGTTTTCAAAACAAAGTTTAAATATTTAGTTTCTCCCGCACCGGACTTTTGTCATTATGTTCCACTGCCATGCGGTTCCTTCACGATTGAATCTATAACTAGCAAAGGCGTAGCTCTCAGACCTCCAAAATAGGTGCTAGCCGGTCGTTCACCGAACCAGACTGAAGATCGAAGACTCGACAAAGACGTCTGCAGATCTCCCGATTACACGAAGACTTATACTTGACAAGTGATTTGGGTCCACCGCGTCCGTTTCCGCAGTCCACGTTTCGGAGATACCATTGAGTATTGACACGCGGTCGAAGCCGCAACCAAGTTTAGTTAATATATTTTATCAATTAGGACGGTGTTAGGTGCTGGTTTCGATAACTGAACGGTGATGAGTTAAAATGTATTTTTTAATACAGTTGCTCAAAAAGTGGTACTTTTTGTGGCTGCGTAGCGTGCGAGAAGCTCAATTTCTCGAACTAGTGCTTTTTACTTTTTAGTTCCAAACTATACTTTCGAAACGCAGTAATTTTATATTAGATTTTTTACTTGGAAATTATGAAATTAAAAACGCTTACGAATACTAGGAGTATTTATTTAAAGTATTCATTATATATTAATGACGAAAAAATATTAAGAATTTGCATTTTATAACCTACTCTGTCTTAGGTATCTATCATCATCATCATCATCATATCAGCCGAAAGACGTCCACTGCTGGACATAGGCCTCCCCCAGAGAGTTCCAAATTGACCGGTCCTGCGCCACCCGCATCCAGCGGACTCCCGCGACCTTTACCAGGTCATCAGTCCACCTTGTGGGGGGCCTACCCACGCCGCGCCTTCCGGTACGTGGTCGCCACTCGAGAACCTTTCCGAAAAGTACCGTAGACCACATCCACACGCTCCGTCAGGTTATACAGAAGACTGAGGAGTATAACCTGCCCCTCTGCTTAGCGTTCGTGGACTACGAGAAAGCCTTCGATTCGGTCGAAACCTGGGCTGTACTACAGTCTCTCCAGCGGTGCCAAGTTGACTACCGCTATATCGAAGTGCTGAAGTGTTTGTACGAGAACGCCACTATGTCAGTTCGACTCCAGGACCGGAACTCGAAACCTATTCCGCTGCAGCGGGGAGTCAGGCAAGGAGATGTTATTTCTCCAAAACTGTTCACCGCTGCACTGGAGGATGTTTTCAAGACTCTGGACTGGAGAAGGATAGGCATCAACATCAACGGCGAGTACATCACTCACCTTCGGTTTGCTGACGACATAATAGTCTTGGCTGAGACCATGGAGGACTTAAGTACGATGCTCGATGACCTCAGTAAAGCTTCCGAGCGAGTTGGTCTAAGAATGAACATGGATAAGACGAAGGTCATGTCAAATGCCCATGTAGTACCAACTCTCATTACAATCGGACACTTTACGCTCGAAGTTGTAGACGATTATGTATACCTAGGTATCTATGTATGAAATATTTACTTTCCTAAAAATCGTTCTTTGATTTGGCTGAATGATACAAGCATATGCCTAGAAAAATTATCCTTATAAATACTGTCAGTGTCAACTGCCAAGTGTCAATTTAGTTTCTCAACTCGAGGCCGATGGCGCTGATTCCAATAGTATGTTGTCACTGTCAGTGTCATTTGTAAAGTACGGGTTCGTTCAAAAATAACTTTGAAGCAAGCATATTTTATCGCAATGATATATTAATTTATTATTTTTTCGCAATTGTATTAAAAAACGTCGTTTACAACACGTGTGAAATGTCTTTTTACCACTCGTACCGAGTCTTGCCACTCGCTTTCAGCTCGTGGCAAGATACCTCGGTACTAGTGGTGAAAAGACATTCTTTTCACACTAGTTGTAAAATGTACTATATTTTAATGGTTTAGCAGGATAAATTGGGTTATCATTTAATTGGCAGGATTTATCCTCTACTGGCGACACAGGACCAATAATATTATCTAAATAACTGTATCCGTTTTGTTTTCGGACTTCGAAAATATGACCACATATTTGCCTACCGTGCTCAACTAAACTGGCTTCCCATTCGCTAGCGCAGGTCTTTCAGGATTCTGTGCACACTTTATTCCATCCTATTTGGCCCAGCTGCACCGGAATATCTTAAATCTAAATTTCAATTTGTTACACCCCGTCCTGGTTGCGAGCTCCGTACATCCAGGAGTCTTAAACTCTCTATCCTGTCTCACCGTTAGTTTCCTCTCAAAATCCCTTCGCTGTTCAAGCTATTCATCTGTGGAATGATCTCCCTCTTACCGTCAGGCAAGCTCAGAGCAAATTATCCTTTAAACGCAAGTTGCGTAAGCATCTCTTTTCTACTAAGATTGATGATTATCGTGATATCTTTGTACGGGTACATATAATTGTATGTACATATAAGTATGTATAAGTAAGTTTATATAAACTTTTGTTTAATTCTACAGTAATATAATTTTTGATGCCAACATATGAAACATAGTGGCCTAAAAATAAAAACTATGAATATTTTAATTAATGTAAAAAAACAATAAATAAATAAAAATTAAAAATTAAAACTAAACTAGGCTAGAATATTATAAATAAAATATTTGCCCCAAATCGCCTTCACAGGGCAGCGTGCCCAGAAGGCTGGCAGTAAGTTTATATTGTATGCATTATATACATATGTATATTCACGAAATTAATTGATTTGTGTTTCCATTCGAGTCTCAGTATTTAGGATCCTGCACCACTAAAGTTTCTGTTTAGCCCAATGGTTGACTGGTAGAGAATGCCTGATGGCATTAAGTCCGTCTATTGTACTTTTATTTGTATATTTGTGCAATAAAGCTTAATAAATAAATAAATAATACTTACGATTACGTAGTGAAGATACACTGTCTAGCAAAACCATTGTTTGACAGCTAGAATTTTCTAAAACCTGGTTCACACTGGCGCGGCCTGCGGTGGCGGTCAATAGTAAACTTGACATTCATCTGAGCTAAGCTCTTGTCAGTGGAGCAATTTCCATTCGTCGCTATTCTCAGCTTTCTTCTTGACTTTCTCATACGACACACGTTTACCTTTTTTTTGATTTGGTCCGTAAAATATCTTCTGGGTCTCCCATCTCTTCCTCTTTCCCTCTATCTTCCCTTCTATTATGATTTTCATGTAATCGTCGTGTTGTATCAAGTGTCCAAACACTGCCTCTTCTGTTGTCTATGGTTTTAAACAACGTTTTTTTTTTCACCTTCTCAAGCACTTCCACGTTCATCTTTTTCTCTGTCCAACAAATCCTCTCCATCCGCCTCCAGCACCACATTTCAAAGGCTTCCAACCGGTCTCTATCACGCTGAACTAGACATTCATTGTCAAATTTACTATTGACTGCCACCGCCAGGCCGTGCAAGTCTGTGAGAGGCTCTACCGTGCAGCACGGGCTCATTCGTCAAGTTAGTGTCGTGACGTTTAGCATCGTCGATCGTTATAGATACCTTTGTTATACCACGTCAGTAGCCTATGGATGTTTGCAACTCCAGCTCAGCGCCGGCCGGGCAACGATGAGTGTGACTGTCAACTGCGGTCGGTTGAATGGTCATCTCGGAAGTGGGCGAGAGCTGAGACAGCAGTGGGACAGGCCACTTGGTGCCAACCAAGTACCTATATACCATTTTCTAAACATTATTTATTGCATGTAGGAAACAATTCAAACGATTAGACGCATTTCTCGACACTGCACACTGGGCCAGAAGAAGCGCAAATGCGGGAGTCTGGTATTGAGGGGAGAGGCCTTTGCCCAGCAGTGGGACACCGAAATAGGCTGATAAAAAAGGTAACAATTCAATTCAACTTGTATAATAAGGTGATCTGAAGATTGAGACAGGAGATGGAATGATTAATGTAAAGGTAGCTTGTACTAAAGATGAAATATTTAAAAATAAATAGTTTTTGTTCTATCCTCGCCTTTCCAATCTTCTCTATAATTTTACCATCACGATTAGTCTTAGGGCAGTAGCTGAATTATTGCCTTGTTTGCATAAAAATATCCGACTTTAGGCCTTTAGGTAGGTACTGCAAAATTACGATCTTAAAACTTAGGTGCTAGGAATATTGTAGAAATAAAAGATTGACATTATATTGTAATAATTATAATCAATTGATTTTCCGTATATTTAAATTGAGTGGAATAAACATTTAGTCAATATCTTCGTTAACTAAACAATAAATGCTACTTAGTTCGCGAGAGCCTAGTGACGTAGTTTACAATATCAACCTTAGAAACATTAATAAAATATTTACAATATTTGGGAGTTCATCACAGCTTCACTAAACAAGCATATAACATGGAAATAACAAAACAGTTCGTCTGTAGCATTGTAGTTATAATGCATACTGCATTTATTGTAACACCTTTAGGTATAGAATCACAATTTCCCACTCTATACCCCGTATACATTTTAGGAAGTGATGAATATTGCAAATCAGTTGTAAAATCCTTTATGATTCACATGGCTCACAACTCGGTCGGTTATACTTTATACCCTGCACAAAGATTACAATTAATGCAGTATACAAATTGTCTAAAAACTATAAAACAATAATTGTATAGGTCAAAACATTTCTTAATACAGCCTCCATTAATTAATAAATGCGTAAATACTGTAATATTTTTATTGTAGTCTATTTGGCGCTTCAATACTTATTATTGTAGTACTATGTATTTGGAACAAGTTTTATTGCTGGTTGCAAAATACTGTGGAGTAGGTATTATTATGATCAATAACATGTACTTACCTACAAAATGTAGACAAAGTAACAGTTGTCAAAATGACAAGACGGATACAAAATTCAGAAACAAAAGCGAAACAGACTGAATTTCAGCAATATTTAGTTATCAATATCTACGAAAGGCTTTTCCGACAGTCTATAAAATATTAATAGTCCAGGCAATGAACTGAAAACTTGTATGAAAAAAATGTCAAATTTGGAAATAATTTATAATAGCTAATTTTTTAAATGTAACGGATATATTTTCAATTAAATAGCTACCTAGAGGCAAAATCCAACAAAAAATCAGACATCAAAAAAATCAATATTTAATTAGCTCCTAAAAAGTCCGGATAAATATTAATATATTTTTTTATCTTTATTTAGGTTCATTTACATTTGCTTTAAAATATTCAATATAAATAAAATTAAAAAGACACTGAATGTTTAATTTAAATCTATAATAAGTACTTCCGGGTGGAAAGTTTGTTGGATTCTTGAATAAAGCATCTTAGAATAACGTTTTAGAATGAAACAAACAAAAAAAACGCTATTATAAATTAATGTTTTTCGAAACCGTATTTTGCCTGGAGTATAAATCAGAGTCTAACCAGCGAGTTATAATTACCAGTTTTTATTTAACGAGCACTGTTCGTGTATGTTGTTCTTCAAAATTTGCAAACTATTTTTCAGCCACATGCCGAAATCCGATTGAGCTGAAATTTGGCATACCTGTTTACTAAGGGTAATATTATAGCACCATCCCATCTGGTCTGATGAGAGGAACTTTAAAGGCAACAGGTACTCCTAAATAACACATGACGAAACCACCGTGTTAGATAGAATAAAGAATACTATACTGTTACTTTGTCCACACCATAACACGTCATGTAGGTACTTCATAGTAGTCATTTCCCGTATAGCGCAATTATTTTAACCGATTGTAAAATGTAATAACTTGTCTTAAGGGCCATTTACATGGTGCAACAACTCACATACGAGTTTTATTACATCGCAGGGTTTGATTGAATTCGTCGTGACGTCGTATTTCGGTAGCCCGCAGCCCCGCAATGTAATAAAAATCGCATACGAGTTGTTGCACCATGTAAATGGCCCATTAATGCCGATTTATAAACAACTTGTCACGAAACTAGCGTGTTAGAATTGTCTATAAAAATCGGTATACAACTTTTGCGCTAGGTATACCTAATTGACCTTGGTAAGGGCTGCTAACTATTACTTGGGAGGTATCCATACTTATTGTTATATTCTTCTTACACATTGATAATACGCAGTCACACTTAACCAATCTTTGGATTGAGGAAGCATGAATTTAATGATCAGTTTACAAATACTTATCTGTTCTTCGGACCTAAAAGGCGAGTAAATCCTCCTCCTATGAGATGTATGAAAGATACAGTGATGATTAATACAAATTGGCTTCTAAGTTAAGATAGAGAAGCTAAAGAAGTTGTTGCGACCATACTTAGTCTAGGAACATCGAATCAGCTCGACCAGCTAAGGTCGATATGAGCGAAACTTTAGTTTCGTTAAAACTACTATGTGCAATGTCTAAAATAAATCTACGTATTCTAAGCTAAATGACACATCCATTATTTTACAGTAAATTTACACGATAAGAATAACATTGAATACCATTCTTATAATTTTGCCTACAATACACCTAAAGTTTGGTTTAATCGGAGTTAAGATTAGAGTATTCATTGTTTGTTACCTACATTCGATACTTTACTTAGTATAATTATAAAATAAATATAACTGAGATACAAACTAATTAAAAAAGCTGTGCATACCTTTAGGTTGACAGTTGATGTAGGTACAACAATTTAAGTTCCGTACTTCGCTTGAGATTCGTTCACTAATTGCCACTTTTGATTTATTTTGTACATCCTAGCTATATACAAGCACTACGAGAAAATTGATCTTATAATTACGATAAAGTTTTTTATCCATAATTTAATTCTATACGTGCCTATCCCTACACGTAATTGTAGCATATTATAGAGTACATAACGATCAGCATCGATTACATGACGTCACCGCCATTTAATACTAACATGGCACTCGACACCATAGACAATTCAATTGGACTCAGTCTTCCTGTTTCATTATTTGACACTGTCAATTTATAAACGAAATCACTTCTCTCATCTACATCCTGCGACATTTTAATTTGTTTTAAGCTGGAATCACAACACTTTACTGCTTCGTGTACAAATCCTGAATATTCACACCATTTTACGCTCAGTTAGAGCGTGAGGATGCCCTGGGTGCGTATAATGCGACGGCGAAGACGGCTCATATAGAGACATCTTCAATCTCTTGCACTTTGCCCGGCGATTCTTAAACCAAAATTGCACGTTCTTTGATTCCAAACGCGGAAACTTCTGCCTGTAAGGCATTCTATTCAACTCTTCTGTATACTTCATTATAAGATTATGCGAAGGATGTGTGTTCATTGAGAACCACTGCTCAAGGACCGGGACCTCGGAGACGGGGTCTATGAATGTACGGTTGCGTTTTCGCCGCTCATCAGACGCGCCGGCGAGAGCGAGATTCAGTCCGCTAGCGCCTTCGCCGGGCACCCCTCCCACACCCGGAAACCCCGTCATGTATTGACTCATGTACATGATTCCATGTCCAAACATGGGGTGGTTGGGCACCATTGGGAAGGGTAATCGGTCGAGATGCGGGGAGGAAGGTTGGTAATGACGCTCCTGGACAACGTCGTCATCTGAAGCGTCGTCCACTACTCCGTTCTCCTCCTCGTTGTTGTTGTTATTGTGCGAGCTGTCGCTGTTCTTCGCAGGTGAGCGGTGCGGCGAGTTCTCTTGAGGATCAGGTTTACTTAGATCTCTTGGTTCTTGTTTGATGTCGTGCACCTATAACAAAGAAAACGTCGGTTAGAAATGTTATTTGTTAAAATATTGGAACAGGTGCTTCAAATTACAAGAATTTCGTAGGTATTTACCTTAATTATATCCGGAGGTTTTGGTGATTCTTTTTCTCGCTCTTCGGTACCATTGTTCTTTTTTGTGGTGATCAATGAAAGCGGTGCTTCTGGGCTTTCTGGTCGATCATCTGGATTCACGTCACCACCTTCATCATCCATATCAGATCCAGCATTAGATAAGTTATCTTCAGACATAACTGACATGGGGTACCGCCCGGGGCTCCCCGATAGTTGCAAGGGACTTTTCATGGAGTTGTGATCATGAGCATATGCGTCACCCCCAGCCATCAAAGAGCCATTTGTAGGACTGTGACTTCTACTACTAAAGCCGTTGAGGTGGCAACCAATACCGCCGATATTGCGTAATTCTGCTCGCTTTTGCGCTGCTCTTGCATTCTTAAACCAATATACGACGTTGTTAACGTCAAGGGGTTTCCTACCTCGCCTTGACTCCAAATTATTCAGTTCCCGTACGTATTGTTGTATTTGCTGTCTAGTGGGATGTTGGTTTTCAGAAAACCAGCGCTGCAGCTTAGGCAGCTCCAGTTCCGGGTCAAAACTTGTTCGCATCCGAGTTTTTTGTGTTGGATATTGGCTTTGAACAGTTTGCAGTGCTGGGTGTAGATGGTCAGGCATTGCCAGTGTGGGTGAGCGATTTTTAGGCCCCGGTGAAGGATATCGACGGGGGCTGAATGGTGGCGGACGAGGAGACACCTGGGCGCTCCACCAGGATTCGAACTTTCTACGCATCTCCTCCGATGGTTCATGGAAATTGTGAGGCCCGGGCGTCTTATCCTGGCCCCGACATATTTGAGCCAACGTCACCTGCAACAAAAGATACTCAAATTAAACTCTCATTCAATCAGCTTGTCTCGAGAACCGCAAACAGAAAAACGGTGTCCGGCAAACAATTTAAGAGGATTCTAAAGAGGTCAGTCTAAACAGTAGCCGATACAGATAATTGTTTGAGTAAACACGGAGTATTGTTTCACAGAACATCGCCATTAGATTATGAAAATATTAGGTCGGCTGTTAATGTGTATGTCATGCGCAAGTGGCCGCGGGGCGCTGGCGCTGTTTGCGTTGTGGTTAGAAGCATCACTCTGCGGCCGCCGCCGAAACTTCAATCATGGCCTGCTCTAAAACAATGAGCAAAGGGCGTCTTGGCAATTAGTATCCACCCACTGCGCCTTCAACGAGGTGCCGACACGCCGCGGACTAAGTGCTTCTACTATAACAGTTCGACTGTAACTCGATCAGACAACACGGCAAGAATGCCGCTAACTACCAACTAAATATCCAAAGTATTGGTTCATAAAACTTAACAAGACACGTAGTTAGATATGTGTCAGAGCTTTAAAAACAACCAATAAACAAAACAAGGGCCTCGTTAGTATTACTGTTATTTCAAAATCACTTTATGCATAATATCTCCATTTAAGAATGATGTAATATTTAGTAAGTATAACGGATATCACGACTTTCAGTACACCCTGAAAATATTTCCATTCCGCTCCGCGTTAATATTTCACAACTATTTATTTTAAAGATAACGCGAGCATTATTTAAACAGGTTTTAATCGCACCAGTAGTCAATCATAAAGAACTTGCCAGATTATACCGAGTTTACACAGCTTGACAGTTATGCAAGTGAGATCTGCCGGTATCGCGAGATTACATAGAACAATGCGGGTGATTACGTCGTCAAGCGACTTGTCAGCCGCGGGCGACTCGCGCGCCGGTGTTGCCAAATCAAATGTTAAATTAACGCAGGTATCACGTCCAGATTGTAAATCATGTCAGCCGGGGCATTAGCGCAGCTCGAGTGATACGTTAATCCGCCTCTTTGTTTTATATTTTTAAATAGTACGACTATATTTGCTTCCAGATATTGTCTTCAACTAGAAGATTTACGGGAACTGGCGCCTCCGCGATAACTCTATCACAACTAATCCGTCTAATACGTAATTCAGTTGAATGCGAACATTTCTTGATGCTAGTCTGAGACAACTTAGAACACAATATGCTTACTCTTATCGCATATTATTTTCTTATTGTGTACGTGACCAACGTGTACCTGTGATTTTATTGGTTGCTCAGTATTAAGAAAATTAAGCCATCGCTAAGAAAGCCCTTTGGAAAATTTGTTATAAAATAAGCCTAAGAAGATTTATGGGTTAAAATTGATCCTTTATTAGACCCGTCTGTTTAAAAACCCTTTGGGTAAAATATTCCTTAAACGTCCAAAAGTTTGTTGGAAGTTGGAATCGAAGTGGCACAAATTGCCGTGCTATAAATTACCATAATATCGTAGAGCCGAGTTCATCTTGCGTTTAGCTACTGACTAACTTCAATGCTCGGAGTGTTTGATTATCTAGCCCAGTTAGGGATGCCTTTGACTCATTTGTACCAACTCGCGACTTCGGGAGAATTTGCTAAACTTATTTCAGACTGGTTTTTGTTGAACCAGCAATGTTTAAGACGTTACAAGATGTTATTTTAATCGTTGGCTTCTAGAGCGATTCAAATACTTATCTAATTCTTTAAAGTAACATTTTCCTCGTAAGTCAAACAATCTAAATGGGCCACTTGACAGTGTCAGTGGAAACGCTATATTGAAATCGCGAGCGGTTAAGCCCGAAGGAGGGCGCGTCGAGCGCTAACCTCGTGTTTAATAAGATTATAAAGCATTATTTTATGGTATTAATAAGATCAAAAGCGTTCGTACATCTAAAACTCCTTTTAACCCTCTTTCGCTGGCTCAAGTTGGTAAGACGAGGGCCCCTCCCACCCCTAACCCGTTCGCAACATGGATATTTAGAAAATATAATAAAGCTGTGCGAGGCGCGGATGAGGCTGAGATTCAATTAAATTTATTATGTATGGAGATCCCGTGTGAGGCAGGTGCTCATCGCGACGACAAATTGCTGTAGGTGTATCTATCTTTTGAGGTGATTTAGAAGACATTTACTTCACAGACACGAGCATAATACACCGTGCCTTCTCTATATGAGTTCGGTTGGTAAAATTTAAGCTTGATTGAAATTGTTTCCAGATAGTCCATAGTATATACAACACATATTTATTTTTGTTTACTGGCCGTGAAAACATTTCGGAATATAAATTCATTCATTCAATCTCATGTGAACAGATTATCACCGCTTAGATGAAATTTCTTATTAGACTTATTTCCGATAAGTCGATACAATACGTAATTTTTAACAATACATTAACTTATAATATTAACATGTACACCCATTAAAATATATAAGAATATAATACCCCTACAGTAAGATAAGATAAATCTCCTAATAGGCAGTACCTCATTATCATGACATCAAAATTCGCATAAACCGAATTCTCCTTTTGTACACCCGCGGAATGCCAGCTAACATCAAAACAAATGCTTCCTTAATTCTTCCCCCGAGTGATCATCCTTATTAGAGGACTTAAGCGTAACCTCGCAAATTATAACGACCTACCAAATTGTACGCTCGTCTACTTAGACGAGAGTTTGATAATCTGTCTCCATCACCCTTGCTGCTTGCCTTTTAAATTTGACAGCGCAAACTTGAAACACAGACTTGCTTATCGGTTTGGTATGAAAAATCTGGATCTTAGTAGTGCTTGTATCTATCAAAACTATATTTTTATTTAGTGAATTGAAAGAACGATGTGATAGTAAGAAGAGGTAAATAGCGGTAGATCTAATCGTGAAGAATTTTCATCGCTATTCACAACTTTTCACAAGGTGAGATGACCAGAATAATGCAAAAAACCGTATTACGAGAACACGTGTATATTGGAACTATACGAGTATATATAACAAACCTAGTAAATTTCAGAAAATCCTGATTATTTTTGAGTATTTAAAGGCACATCATAAAAAACCTACCAGCCTAAAAAATACTGATTTGCACTAGCTATAATACTAATCGTTCATCAAAATTCGGTTTTGATGTGCAATTGTTACATATATTGAGGTGCAAGTCAGTATTATTAACCCCCGACGCAAAGAGAGGGGTGTTATAAGTTTAACGTGTCTGTGTATATGTGTATCTGTCTGTGGTATCGTAGCTCCCAAACGGACGGACCATCTATGACATAATCTGCAAATAGATCATATTTAAAATACCGCACATATTAAACTTACAGTGCTTTGTTTTGGTAACAAACACATGTTGGGATATTGTTTTACTGGTACGGCTTTAAAACATGGTAAACAATTGTACTACCGCTAATAAGGGGTAAAGGTAAGTACTACTAGGGTCGAGGTAACAATCAGGCTTTAAAGAACATTACGGGCGAGCATTGTGAGTGTTGGTTTAGCCCGGTCGGGCGTGTTCGCTTTGTCACGAAGATCGGGATGATTTTAATGCGGATCGGTTGACGAAATTAGGTTTGACAGGTGTTTTTGGCGTGTACAAAGCGGGATTTGTATGAATTTGATGTTTCAATTTGGAGGGGTAGGTTAATAAGAAGTTGTGGTGTATGTTTGTGGTGGCAATTTGTTTGTTATCTCAACCTGTGTCGTTGGATATATGTACGTAGCTATTTACACATAAGAGTGATAACAGTTGCGTCCCTGATCAGGTATGTTTAACTATTGTTCCCGGTACTGATCTCTTTTGTTTGGATTAGGATACCTATTATTCTTTATATTGTTGGTAGTATTTATAACAGTAGGTATTTAAATCGACTTAATCATGTATTACGTATTTAGTGTGAACTTACCTCATCCAGGGGACATCCAGAGGACATCAAGAGCGGCCTGCTCTGCACCAGCAGCAGTCTAAGCAGTTTATCCTTGATGTCCTGGAGAGGGGTCTGTCGGGCCCGCAGCAGCTGTATGCGGAGCGTCGCCACTGTGGTCAGCTCCCCCAAGACTTCCCCAACCGTGGCCAAGGGTCCGTCAGAGATTCGCTCGAAAGGTAACGGCTTCCAATTGTTGATGACCACTGAACCTGGGTAGTAAATGGTTTATTTGGTTATAGAAATTAAAATAAAATGAAAGGACGTGTATTCACGTGAGTTCGCGTAGGTAACTACGTTCATGTAGAGGTATTTTGATTGATAAGACTCAATTGCTATTATTATTTGGATTCATGTATTTATCAACATGGATTGATTGGATTAGAATTGAGAAGATTTTAGTTTTTCTAACCAAGCGGTCATGCACATGCATTGACAATTATTGAAGAGTAAGCCTGTTTTTTCCAGTTATGTCCGGTCAATATGGCTCCAGAATTAAAATAATTGTCCTCTTGATTCTGTGTAGAAAATACCAAGTATTCCTAATACTGAAAAAGAAAGTATAAGCTTGGTAAACTTTGGAAACGAACGACTTCAATAAACAGGCTTCAGGCATATCACCAGCGGCCCGTTACACGAAGCTAAAAATTACAATTCTACAAGTCTAAGCAGGTAGCACCGGTGAAATGGCCAGTCGTTATTGGTCAAACGAGTCAGTTTTGCCAATTTAGACTTTTCTAAAATTGTGCTTGAAATTGGCCCCAGAACGATTCGCCTAAATATCATATTCAATTCGCCTAAAACAGTAATTCACCTCTAGCCGAGGCAGCAAGCTCGTGCGGATACCCCAGCCTCATCATTGCTGCCGGCACCAGCTCGTGGAACGCCGTCGCCGCCGGTATGATGACGTAACTGTCGGTCTCCACCACAGACCGGCGACGCCACGCGCCTTCTTCCAGCGACGACACCGCTTCTACCACGCAATGGACCGGCAACGTTTTACCTGGAACAAATTGGTTGGTTAGTTTTAGTTGTTCTTTTTAGGGTTCCGTAGCCAACCAAAACGGAACCCTTATAATTTCGTCATGTCCGTCTGTCACAAGCATTTTAATCGAAACTATAAGGTGTATTCGAATATCGAGTATAGGTGTATTTTGTCAGCCGCTACATAGTTCTGTAATGAAATGACTAAACAATTTTTAGTGGTATAGTACATATGCTGTAATTGCAAGTAAAAAATATATTTCATTGTAAGTCCACGTGTGGCACATCAATAGATAGGCCTTTCAAAATATAAGATTTCTCAGCAATTTTTTTGATTAAGTGATTTTTTTTTATCGGAAATAATCGCCCCGAAAGTCACAAAAAATGTGTCCCCCCCTAATATTCGAGCGGTGTATTTACAAAAATAGAAAAAATATGGTCATAGTGCTTATTCAATTCTTTCACCGAAAACTATTTTGAACAAGATCGTTTCAAAAGTTTTCACCGATAAATTGCATTCCCTATAGAAAAGGACGTAAGTGCCGTAAGATTTCAGTGACGATACGACCTTTTAAATAGGCACGGAACCCTTCGTTGTGCGTGGTCCAACACGCACTTGGCCGGTTTTTTTAATACTATGACGGTGACAAACGAACATGTATCTGTCTGTTGATAAAAAAAATACCTTAGAAATAGACGCTTGCGACTCCAGTAGAAAAAAAACCGCGTTGCCGACCCTTTATTGATTAGGTCCGTAGACACCCCTTTACATCCGATACGATCGTGCAAGTTTATTCCATTGAATTGTCATTTTTGTTAATTGCCATTAAAGTTCATTTTTAACTAGATAAATTACGATTTCTCTGTTGAAAAGGGGCTACTACAGCGATATAGTCACGGAGCGCGGAGCAACACTGAGTTAGAATCAATTCAAGAATTTTACCGCGTACCCGGACTCAGTCGTTTATTTCCATAAACGTTGACTGAAATAAAACGATCTTCCGCAATACTTAAAAAAAAGTTTTTCGTAGCAGTCCCATGGCCCTTCACCACTACGCTACGCCCGTAGCGCTGCGTTGTAACACCTTGCAGCTTAAACTTCATACGTAGCGAAAAACGCCCATTGCTTATTAGGGTAAGCATTGTAAGCTCTGATTAAATATAAGCATATCAAATTATCCTACTTACAAATTCTTACTTTTGCAATAAGCTTGTCCACGCTGGAAATATGATATTACAAGTAAAAACTTAAGAAAAACGAAATGGTTATTGTTTTCTACACCATTGTCTGTAAATTCATATATAATAAAAGCATTTTTCGATATGGAGACGTGATGATTTAAAATATTGAATCTATTTCAATAAAAGTACATTGTCATATAAGATACTTTGGAAGCTGATTGCTATAAGCTCTACCCACGTGGCCATGCAGCAGGTAGTATAAAACACGTTATGTTTGGTTTACAGACTTAAAACATAAGTAAAAGCAACTATCAATTCATTCCACGGTGGACGAAATCCGATCTCTGTCGTGTACGACTTAGTGTCGCTCGGCATAAAACAGTCTGCTGGGCACAAAATATTAAGGAAAAACTTCCTCCCCCATGCAGAAAAATCGGCCACTTAGGTAGACTTCGAAACACTGTCGTTAAGGAGACGACTTAATTATTTAGCAACTTCCTTGCCTTTAAGTTGCGCGGACGCAAAAAAGGAGGACGGACGAAACGCAGGAGGAACGTTAAAATAATAATTAATCCTTTGCATGTTTCGAGCCGGCCGGGCGCTGGCGTGATCGCTTTGTGCGGACCGATGCTTTTACCGTCTTTCTTTGTACCGTGGATTCCTCTTTAGCGCGTTATTAAATAGTTTTTGCCGCCTCGATGCGCTTTTTTACTGCGCCATCTAAGTGCTGCAAGAAGCCTTATTGAAGGCTTTCAGCGTTGTGCTCCTTCCAGACGTCCTCGATATTCTTATTTTAATAGCAGAGGATAAACAATTACTGGTTTTAATGAAAATTTAAAATGTTCATCAAAACCTGTAGGTAATTTTAGGGCCTGCCTGAAGGGTAAGCAGAGAACCATACTAAATGGATGCTTGTGACTCTAGAACAGTGTTTTTCAAACTTTTTGGTGTCACGGCCCTTCATGACCATCAAAATTCCTTTGCGACCCTCCAAAACCCCATTTGTACGATTAAACTATCCGTGTCAATCGGTGCGTTTTGGGTGAAGAGAATGGCTGAATATCCCGATCTAGCAAAGGAAGCTCTTAGTATTTTGATACCATTCGCAACTTCTTATTTGAGTGAGCTGTTATTTTCTTCAATGGTCGATATCAAAACAAAGAAGAGGAATAGATTGAATTAGGAAAATGATTTAATCGTCTGCGTATCGCGACAGGAACCACGTTTTGATAAATTAGTTCAAATGAAACAAGCTCATTCTTCGCACTGAATTAAAAAAATGCAAATTATATTTTATAGTCGTAATTAAATAAATGCACACGTCTAAGAATGATTTCAGTTTTATTAAAATGAACATGCTTGAAAAAAACATCATTCCTTGTAGTCACGAGAATTTTTCGAAGCTGATCCTCGCGACCCCCCTGGATAAGAGCCGCGGGGCCGCGACCCACACTTTGAAAAACACTGCTCCAGAAGAATCACAAGAGCGTTGTCGACCCTTTATTACCCACACTTTGAAAAACACTGCTCTAGAAGAATCACAAGAACGTTGTCGACCCTTTATTAATCCGAATAAATTTTGTGTGGACAACCAAAGACAAATACAAACACCCACACTCAAATGTATCCTCGGGCGGGAGCGACTAATACTCACCACAGATGGGCAATAATTACGTAACTTTTCGAACGTACACTAGTGTCCTAACTCAACTGAAATTTTTAGGGTTCCGTAACCAAAATGACAAAAATGGAACCCTTATTAGTTTCGTCATGCCCGTCTGTCCGTCTGCCCGTATGTCACAGGCATTGAACTCGAAAACTATAAGTATTTGATAGTTAGTTCTGTAATTAAATGACTAAAAAAATTTTTTTAGGCGTGCACCAAAAAACATTGTAGGTAAGTCCACGTGTGGTACTACATCAATCGATAGGCCTTTAAAGATAAGGTTTCTAAGCAATTTTTTTGATTAAGTGAATAGAGTCGGAGATAATCGCCCCGAAAGTCACATAAATTGTGTCCCCCCCTCTAATTTTTGAATGGTGTCTTTAAAAAAAATGAAAAAATCATGGACTTCCCAACTAGCACACTAGCGTTAAAATAACCCTTATATCATTCTTATATCGGTTCCAGCCAAGTGTTAAGGTGTTAAGAATGCCTGTAAAAAAGGTCTTATAGCGTGCTCTAACACCCTTATAACTACGAAAGAGGCCCACGAATTACAGGTTAAGGTGTTAGCTGAGAGTCTTATAAGACTCTAGCTCTTACGCAGTATAAAGTGAGCATCTTACTCTTTTCTTTACCCATAAAATTATGAGACAAATATAGTCTTCCGACAAAATGGCGCAGATAGTTAGTATAGGTATTAATATTTGACAGCTATGGAGTCGTATTAATTGAAAGTGAATTAAATTGGAAGTGTGTGTGACATGAAGTGAAAACAATCTGCCCTTGTGATTTTACGGTAAGTGTATACCATGTTTCCCATCTCAATTTTAACGCGCCCAGGATTTATTAAAGATTTCTAATAAAACTTATGAACATTAAAATATACATCTAAAGTTTTTATCATTTTATATTCTTGTTTCTTGGCCAGTGGCATGATAAATTAAGTGGCATTCATATAATGACAAGAGTAACATAAATAATGAAGTATCTTGATGTCAAATATTGAATAACCTAATCAATTTGTAGGTTAGAGTCCACCAAAACAATGGCGAATTACCTTAAAGCTTTAGGCGTCAGTTAACTCAACTATAACGCTTATTGAGTTACAACACTCTTACAGTGTCTTTAAAGTGTATCTGCCTAACACCTTAAGCGTTAGAAAAAGTTTCAATACTTACAAGATAGTTAATTCTGTTATAAAGTCTCTGCCTGTAGCTAGGACTCTTGTAAGTGTTTAAGTGTTAAAAACAGGTTAAAGCTTTAACATCTTAAGTGTAATTGCTTTGAGTAACACTCTTATAATGCTTTAGGACTTAATTATTTTTCTTAACTCCTTTATAAGACTATTAGTTACAACTGAGAACATTATAACTCACTTATAAAGGTTAAGGTTATAATAATACCCTTAGCTAACACCCAAATGTTAGTTGGGTTAGGGCTTATTAAATTCTTTCACCAAAAAATATTTTGAACAAGATATGTTCGAAGGTTTTCGAGATATTGCTGAAAAACTTCCATCCCTATAGAAGACGACGTAAGTGCCGTAAGATTTCTGTGACGATACGTTCACTTGCACTCCGACACGCACTTGGCCGGTTTTTCCATACTAAAAATGAGATTTAGATCTACCTTACGTACGTACAAAGCGTTACTAAAGACTTGCAGGAACACAACACCACATACATACAGATCAAGTACTAATAGTGTTATCATGGCTGCGGTCTCCTGCAAGGTCCCCAGTTGGTCTGCTCTAAACTTGAACGCGATGACATTCCATTGTGCCCTACCTCCCTAATCAGTACAGACGAAATTGTAAGTATAATTTTGTTTTTACATGCTGCTACTAAAATATGCTGTAATGTAGGTAGTTTAATTATAATTACTATCCCGACACATACTGTAAATAAATACAACCAATTGAAACAAAGGCCGTCTCCAAAACCCGAACAGTTATTGAATTTACATAATACCGTTATGGAATCGGGCTTAACAAAACGCGTCTCCTAAAGGGAAATTATAAATTTCAGCACAATAATCTCTTAATAACACCTATAGTGCCTAAAGTTGTGTCGGCTTACCTTTAAAATAAGCGAAATTTCGGTGCGGTTAATCGCGCAAAGTAACTTTCAATAGTTTTCGCTATCAAGTTCTTTAGTGGGTGGGGTGGGTAGGGCAGTGTGGGGAAGCCCAGGTTAGCACCTATGGTTTAATGTGGAGCTTGGATTAGTTGAGGTTTAGTCGCGGACCGCCCGCCGTTCGGGACTGTCCTTTGGTCATTTAAATCCCTTGGATATGAAACTAGTGGTCTGAGCACAGAATTAACTAAACTTTGTAATATAGGTTGACCGTTGCTGTATATCAAATGAAATATCATTTAAGGTAGTGTTTTGATTTCATTAACATTTGAAATCGCATTAAATTAATAAGCTTTGAACGCGCGCGAGAGATATTGAAAATCGTCATTGCTGTTCGTGTGTGTCACTGGAACCTTGCAAATCAATTATAGGTGTCCGTTTCAATAGAGCTAGTCATGATGCTTCATCATTTATTCAATCTGAGCGTATGTATAATGCTACTGACCACATTTGGGTCATGATAAAACGAAATCTGTACGACATTTACAAACATTTTTTATTTTATTTTTTAATAATCGGTATATTGTTTTGCAAAAATACTCTAAATGAAAACACCTTAAAGCGACTGTCATCTTTAAACTCTTGCTGGCTCGCTAATGTTAGTTTGATATGCTGTGCTTGTCGCCTGCGCATGGAAAACTTGCAAAAATCGGAATTAAAATAGTTTTTCTCGAAATAGACCATTCGTTTGAAAAGTGAACAACAATGTTTTAGATGATTTAAATCAAAAAAATTGTTTATTTATGTTATCAGAGCCTCAGAATCGGACACTTCGCCCAGCCCCAAAGAGACATACATATGCCTAAATATAGTGTAGTCCTCACTTCAATACTGACGTCCGCGTCAGCAAAGCCTCGTCGCCAAAGGCAAGAGTTTACGAAATCTTCGTACTTAGCTACTTAGCGGCAGTGCATCAGATATGTGGGGGGCGGTTGTGTATGAAAATTACCCCTGAGAGTACTTTTGTGGGCGTCTAAATTCTAGGCGAAGGCGAATGAACTTTGACTCAACTTTGTAATTTGCAGTAGATATTCATATCACAGAATCATCATAAGGATGGATTGCAAAAAAAAGCTGCCACAGAGTCAATTTTCAATAGCACTGATCTGTGCTAAGACATACGAAGGGCTAACCATGTACACATTGTTTGCAATCCACCCGTAACAGTTCAGCGAAGGTGTGTAAGATTTACCATAGAAATCGTAAAAGTGGATATCACAGATTTGATCCTTTCTGTTAAAATTAATCCCCGAGTCTGATACTCCTATACTACGATGAAAAAATGAAGGATTAAATGTATTTTAAATCAAGAATCTTCAGTTTCGTATTTTTTTTTATGGTGAAACGGTATACTCAGTACAGTCAGGGGTATTAGTATACTTACATAAATAGGGACACCAATATCTGTAAAGGACTCTATTGACAATGTCATAAAGGCGTGTACAGATATTTATGTCCTTATTTATGTTCGTATATTAATATCCCTGACTGTACATGCGTCGTAAAATATAACTATGGCTAACTGAAATTTTATTAAACGACTGTGTTTAATGTGTTATTTAAGTATTAAAAAAATACGAAACGGAAAAAACTAACCTCATTTACAATAATGTAAACATGTGAACCTGCCTACTTTTTCACCGTACATATTTACTTATTGTAGATTAACTTATTCAGACCAGACTTCCGCCTGTCATAATTTCTGAATTGTCTACTAGGTAATCTAGTCTAATTATTATTGACTCACAACAGCGCGATTCGCTTGTAACTTGAGTCACATGTTCTGGTAAGTAGCGTGCAGTGCGGAAATCTCTACAACCGCGAGAATCTTATCAGCAATCCGGTGGAAAATTAAGCTTTACTGGCATTTGTGTGAGTGCGTCTTTAAGATCCCTACATTATCATTATAAGATCCCTACATTATGAGTATTCACTGGCAACACATTGAAGGGTTATTATAATATATAATTTACTTGTACGACAAAAAATATGCTCTTGTAGTTAACTCCAACAAAGGCTATGTTTACTTATTTTTGACACTTTTTCGAATAGATTTTGAATGTATGCAGATTGAGGTATTCGAAGCTGTGAGAAACATGAGAGTATATCTCTATCCACAGTTTTGTAAAACTTAAAATACCTTCCTTATGATACAAAAACTATGGCTACCGAAATATAAAATTTTGAGAAATTAATATTTCCTTTTAAATAAATAATAATAATTCTTTCTTGGATAGGCAAAACACCCGTAAAAGGTACAATAAAAGCAAAAAAAAAAAATGAGAACAATGTACAGGAAAAATATGATTAAAACCTATTTACTAAAATACTGAAATAAAATACTCACACATAGTACTTATGCTATACTTGTCCGTTCTCAGAATGGTGTGGTGTGCGTCAGTATATTGTATTAAATTCGTCGCTGTGAATCACAGCGACGAATTTAATATGAAAAAAAAAGAAATCTTGTCGATAGCGGCTCGTGATCAGATCACGAGCCGCTATCGACAAGATTTCATTTTTGTTGGCTAACAGTCTGCCCTGAAGGCAGCAGACCTGTTCTCAAGATGGCGAAAAAGTCTGGAACTCTCGCATCGGTGAACATGCCTTTCGCACTGCAGAAACGTGGCAATTTCAGCAAAATACGAAAGGCATTATTGAGCTGCACCCTTGGCGCGTAACGAGTGCTTGGTGTACCTGGTGTACCGTACCATAAACGCTGTTGTATGTATAATATGGGGGCAAAGTGCCATTTGCCATGAATGAATTACCTAAAAGTTTTCACATCTACTTTTCTTAAGCTATCCTATCCAGTTACCATCACCTAAACACATCACCGTGTAACGTACGCCTAAGCCCATCAACGTTAGAGTAACGTATGAACTCAGGCCGACGGGCTAGATGTAGCTTAAACAGATATGTACGGAATCAAATCACCGCCTTTCACTGGGGCTTTTGCGAGCTTCCGCCGTAAAACGTTGCAGAGGGTAAAGTACACTGGAAGTGACGTGGAGCGCAATGTAAATAGTCGTTCCATGAATTCCAAAATATGTGACACCTATTTCGTGAGCATCAAGGATGCCAGCGACGACAACGATATACGTATTACAAAAAACATCATAGCTCAGACTGAAGTAGACTAAAGGAAATAGTGACAACGGCATTTTCATCATCATCTTGCAAATTGTACGCATTACGCTACCTAGGTACACTAAACTATTACTATTTTAACTTCACTTCCAACTTTAAAAACGACTATATTTAGTCCAGGCAATGAACTGACAACTTGTATGGAAAAAATGACAGATTTGGAAATAATTTATAATAGCTAATTTTTTTAATGTAACGGTTATATTATCAATTAAATAGTTACCTAGAGGCAAAATCCAACAAAAAAACAGACATTAAAAAATCAATATTTAATTAGCTCCTAAAAAGTCCGGATAAATATTAATATATTTTTTTATCTTTATTTAGGTTCATTTACATTTGCTTTAAAATATATTCAATGTAAATAAAATAAAAAAGACAATGAATGTTTAATTTAAATCTATATAATTACTTCCGGGTGGAAATAACTTGTTTGAAAGTTTGAAAGTTTATTGGATTCTTGAATAAAGCATCTTAGAATAACGTTTTAGAATGAAATGAACAAAAAAAACGCTATTATAAATTAATGTTTTTCGAAACAGTATTTTGCCTGGAGTATATGTTCATTTATATTATTTCATAGTTCTTGTATGAAATAATAAACATATATCTACTTGTTATTTCCGTTCACCACTGATTAGTGATTAGACTGTTTTACTAGTCGCTCTATAGCATAGGACAGTACACTAACTTATTTCAACAAAATAGTAAATAAGTAATTTATTAAAGTTGATTAAATGTAAAACAATACTATAGAAAAAAAAACAATATTTTTATCAAAAACTTTGAGCTTCTTCCTAATATTTTTCCCTAAAAATTAATTACGATACACACGCTAGTCTCTTCCAGCATATTTAAGCAATCTCAGGGAATTAACAATGAACTGTGAGACGTGTGTACTTAACGTGGAGTTAACATAAGTATTCTGCTAAAAGTCTCATCCGAAGCTAACTTCTCCAGAATAGAATGAACTTAATTGGGGAGCTTTCGATGGAAATTCTCGTTACATAAAGGAAATGTGTAATCAATTTCAGTTGCCGCCTTTCCGTAAATATAAGATGACACGAATAATTAATATTATAAGCCTTAAATGTTGTGGAACTGAAATTAAAACTAAAATAAGTCATTGTTATATTAAAAAAAACCGGCCAAGTGCGTGTCGGACCACGCAAAACGAAGGGTTCCGTGCCTATTAAAAAGGTCTTATCGTCACAGAAATTTTACGGCACTTACGTCCTTTTCTTTGAGGAAGGCAGTTTTTCAGCAATATCTCGAAAACCTCTGAACCGATCTTGTTCAAAACAATTTTCGGTGAATGAAATTAATAAGCCCTATGTCCATGAATTTTTCCATATTTTTAAAATACACCGTTCAAAAATTAGAGGGGGGGGGGGACAGAATTTTAGTGACTTTCGGGGCGATTATCTCCGACCCTATTCACTTAATCAAAAAAAAATGCTAAGAAACCTTATATTTATTTTGAAAGGCCTATCGATTGATGTGCCACACGGGGGGTCACAATGAAAAAAAAATTTTTGACTTTTAGTTTTATGTATGGAGTGCACCCCTAAAAAATTTTTTTTGTCATTTTAATTACAAAACTATGTAGCGGCTAACCAAATACACCTATCCTCAAAATTTTATTCAAATACACCTTATAGTTTTCGAGTAAAATGCCTGTGACATACGGACAGACGGACAGACGGACAGACGGACATGACGAAACTATAAGGGTTCCGTTTTTGCCATTTTGGCTACGGAACCCTAAAAACCAACTAGTAGAACAGGAATTTACGGTGAAAAATCTTGCCTATAATTCCTTGATAGATTTCCTACAACTTTAGCAAATACTTAATTGTTAATTTGGTATAAAAACTGGATTCTCCAAAAATAATTGAAACTCAATATTTACGCAGACGAAGACAATATTTTGTTTCCAATACGTAGACATTCAAGTTTATCTTCAATCAGTATTAAGAGAAAAACAGCAAACGCCGTCTCAGGAATCGCGTAATCCGTGCTTCAAAGAGAGCACGTCTTATTTCGATCTGCTTCACGCTGGCTCTGGCACACCTTAATATGCTCTTAATGAGCTTCTTTTACCATCGTTATTCGGCTATTAAGTCTCGACTTATATTAGCAGTTAAGTAGCTACCTAATTATTAGCGCTTAAACAGATGTTATCGCTTGCATCAAGATTGAACAATTCATTATAATGTTACAAAAGAAGAAAGGTTGTTGAAATATTTGTAATGAACTGTGTTATTTTAGGGAACATATTTCTTAAGAGGTCGTACACCATGCAGCGTAAAAGTAAATTGTAGGTACTATAAGAAAAAGGACAACGTACTCCCAAATCTGTTTGCTTAAGTGCTTTAGACAATAGTTAGATACACAGATAGTCCCCCTTGCTAAACGAGAAATAAGGCAACTACATCCTACTAATATTATAAATGCGATGTTTGGATGTTTTTTACTAAATCACGAAAAACGGCCGAACGGATTAAGATGTATTGTAGTATCATCATCATCATATCAGCCCAAAGACGTCCACTGCTGAACATAGGCCTCCCCCAAAGAGTGCCACAATGACCGGTCCTGCGCCACCCGCATCCAGCGGCCATGGCCATGGTATACTACAATACCAGCATCCTGGATGCTGGTATTGTAGTATACTACAGATAAAATGTAGCCTTGATTAACATTTAGAATACTTTTTATCCCAGTAAAAGTCCAACTAAAGGAAGTCAATGCGAATGAAGGTTCATAGGTGCATGTAATATGCCTAAATTGAAAAATAAATCACTTTGACTTTGACTTTGAAGATGCGGGTATAAATATTTCCCTCGGCATATGAATGTCAAAAAAATACGCTATTGAGATTTTACCAAAAATACGTTTACACTTTTGCACTACTTTACACTATTCCATTGCAATAAGGCGAATAGTGTAAACGTATTTTTGGCGTCGACCGTACCTACCTGAACTTTGTCTGTACACTGTATCAGCTTTAATTGTAAATGATAATATAGATATGACCGCTATCTACATTTTATCAATATCTGTGGTATAAACCTTGTTTACAGTTTTTCATCTCTAACAAAATATTGAACATTAGCCCCTTGTGACTAGGCTGGATTGTGGTTATCTAATAGGGTAGTTTCCTCATGTTAAAATTGATATAACGGTGCGTGTTGCTAAATGGATAGTAAACCATCAGACACTTGTAATAATAAGCCATAAATTACGAACTATAATTAAAATAAAAATAAAATATGGACCTTGATAGTTTAGACAAATATGCATTTTTTTATTGTCCAAAAGTAAATTTAAAGCTACCAATAGAATCCTTACGCTTTTATAGAAACAAAATTGTACAACAACTATGCGCCTGACCGCATTATTTCGCGACCGAAACAGCAATTTACTTGATTTTCCATACAACGATTAGTACAAATAGCAAACTGTGACGTCATACTTCAATGTCAATTAGTATGAAACGTTACGGCTGCCGCCAGCGAGGTCCGTCTATTAACTCAATTTTTTGGGTATTTATGTTCATTAATTGTAGTTGGGTCGTTCTTCTTTTCGACCGACAATAGCCTGTCCTTCGTCTTACTACGGCATCTCATTTGAGTAATGATTTTACGGTTTTATAATGTTCGAAAATGAACGTTCATATTATTTTATTAATTAGTATTATTTAATATTTTAGTTTCTCTAACTAGCATTTTTTTTAAACGTATTTTTATCGTAGAGCGAGTGGTAAACCAAAATGTAGTCCCCACTGAAAGAGTCCACTTTGTCACATATTTTTTTTAAAAACCAACCGTAAACAAATATGTATATTGGCCGGAAAGGAAACTTTAATTAGTGTTAATGAAGAAACCAACGCATTTTTTTTTAAATCGCAGTTCAAAATCACAATTTTCGATAGTTCAAAAACCAAAAAAAAAGGAAAACCTCGGTTCATTGTCGGTAAAAAAGAAGAACGACCCAGTTGCTCCTAATACAAACATTTGTTCCTCTCCAAAAACTATCTAGAATGGCATCGTAAAAAAACTTAGGACACAAACCTATTTAATTACTCGCCATTACCCCTCACATTACAGAACTAATCGAATAGCTCTAATGTCGCTGGAATTTGCTAGGTTTCAGCATCCGCCACGCACCGATCTAACTAGATCATCGCTCACGAATAGGTATTTAGCAAACACGCAAATCCAGCTATTGTCAAGCCGATTACATGGCCTAGCTGCGAGGTTGGTTTGTATCATGTATTTTATACCCTATCACGTTCTATTTATAGTATTTTTCATTCTAATCTTGAATAGGCTGAGTTAGCGGTTGTTTCTATGACTGTCGATAATTTAGGTTACGTTCATTGAAATCTGTTTGTATGGGAAGTTTGATTATGAGATGTCAGCTGCCGGCGCTATATTTAGCATTTACTGGTATGTAAAGTGTGGCCGATGCAACCCGTCCTTAAAGTTCCTCTACTGTAAGTTATGCAAATCTACGGTAAACGGTGGATACGGGATTAGGATATTTTCATACACAGATTTTTTCACACGATTTACGCCAGCGAATCGCATCTGTTTCTCTTCTTCTGTGCTCCTGCACAGCATTTTTTGTCTTCTTCACCAGTTATTGTAAAATATAAGGATTGTACACAAACTTCTTCCACTCGGCTTTATCCCGGCTTTTGGCTTGCCGGCTTGAGATCAAAAAACAAATACATATGAATCCTGTTTCTGAAAGTCATCACTTTCCGCTTCTTTGCATATAGCAGTTTCGACGTACATTTATAATAAAATCCTAATTAATAAATTATAAATGTACCTCAAAACTGCTATATATGCAGTCACGTCAAAAAAGATAATAATCTCCATTAAGATTTTGCGTATTCAACTACCCATATGTACATATATGTATTGTATGTAAGCACTTTATTGTACACAATAACAGGTTTAAGCAAAAACATGTCACATTAAGATCAAAATACAAAGGCAAACTTGTCCCTATAAGGGATCTCTTCCAGTTAACCTTTGGGTAATTGAGAGGAAGGTAGATAAGATATTCAGTGCTTTACTATCAGCCACAGAAAAAAACTCATTACAACTTTAATTCGTTCATACCTCGGCCTCGTGCAGTTGCTGTATAGCAGCAATATGAGTTCCACGTAAACAAACCATGATTCAGAATTGAAATCAAGTTAGCCAGTGGACAGGGCCGTGGCTAACCTACGGCTCCTCGCTAATCCCCTTACCTCCAAACTTTCACCTGGAGGCCGGACTAATGCCGGCCAAACAATGGAAACACCGACAAGACAGTCTTACCCGCTTAATTGAGATATATTGAGTTAACGTTTATGCGAGGTTGCAGTGAGACGCGCAGTATAATTTAGCTTCTATCTGCATCAGCGAACGAAAAAACCATAGGAGTCTAACTAGCGCCAAAAAGTGGCCCCACAAAAAGGATGCACATTGCCATTATGCGGACGTATGCGGACGTGGGGGCGGGGTGGGGTGTCAAAAGGATGCCAAGCCGCCGTTTAGTTCGAACATGCGCACACATGCGCATACCGGGTTTTGGGCACGTGTTTGGGTAGAAATTTGTACGGAGTTCGCCTTCTATGGTTTTTTCGTTCGCTGATGTGCATTTATATTTTATTAGCTGCACGCGCACTATTGAAAAGAATGCAGGCAAACCAGCGGAATAATATAGCCTTTAACTGTCCAGAAACGAAACACGCAGGAGAAATATTTTATGAAATCCGGTGAGCGGTTCCGGAGTTTATCCAAAACACATAAAGTTACAAACTTATAAAGCTACAATCTCACAGACTTTTCCTCTTTAATAATATTAGTATAGATACAACGACTGTGGAAAAAATATTGCGGACTCCAGGGAAGTCAGAAACTTTGACCCTTTAATCTTTATTGAATCACGAACTTTAATTTGGGACCCAGTTAAGGTTGACAATCCTGATTAAAGAACGCGACCGCACGTGTGAATACACGTTAATTATTTTGTGTAGAAGTGATATAATATTATCCTCCTTATTTATGTAAATTAACAAGCCTTTGTCAGATTGACAAAGGCTTGTTAATTTAGCTGATAGTTTAGCATCATTTAGCTCAACACTTTACTATATGTATTACTTTGGTATATCACTTTATAGTACTTTCACTATATGGTAACTATCGCAAAATATAGAAGGCTGCATCCAATACTCAATTTAATAAGTATAGATGAATAAAATTATAGTCAATAATAGCATTTATATTATAACTAACTTAAGGAACGCGGAATGAACCTTGATTGCCTAAACCTTCCAGGTTTTAAATAGTGGCTTTAGGTGCAACAATGTCACTATTTCTAAAAAGTGTGTATAAAAAAATAAAAAAAATAAAAATATTGTAATATTTTGCTGTTACAATTGAGAAATGAGTACTGTTAAAGTCACTATAAAAGTAAAAATAAACACAAGCAACTAATCTCTACGCTGCGTAACCTAACAACTGAGCTCTATACAAATAGGTTAAGCCATGTAGGTATCAACTGACCGTCTCGGAAGGTAACCTGACTCTAGGTCTTAGCAGTGAAGGCTTAGGCATAAAACCTAGCGTCTTTCCTTATTCTTTGCTTCAAACCCAGACTTAAACGGGAATATAGAAATTTATTTTATAAATACAAGGTTCTCGGGAGGATTCCAAATGATTCAAATGATGACCAGCGTATTCTGGTCTTGTTGTTGTTAAGAAGACGCAAGAAAAAAAAGCAAATGATAGAGCAAGACTCAGAAACAAATATGTTGTTATACGTATGTTGTTGTTATATATTTTTATTAGTAGACACAAGATTAAAATACATACAAAAAAGACAGCCGAATCCAGCTTAATACCGGTAACATTTTATTTTCTTAACATAGTCAGGAATACGCTAGTAAAATTACTGGTTTCCTCCCAAGCACTATGTAGGTTATACAAGTTGTTGTGCTAAAACAAAATTACAGTAATCATTGAACAGAAGTAACTTAAATTGTAACACCATGTTATTACAACATAACTTGTAGTCAACAATCATTAAATTATATTAACACATTCACCGCCAAGAATCGCTACGCGCTAGGCTCGTGGCAGATCCCGTGGTTTTCCCCGTATGTAGCGGAAAGCGACTACGGCGTAGGCGCCCGATACTCAGGTTCCCGGCAGTGAAAGTGTTATATGAGCCTTGAGTATATTAATAAATACAGGCCTAATTGAATAACAACATACATAATTTGTACGTTAGCGCAGCATATGCAATGATTTTCAAATATATTATACATTTAATGCTTTGTAGCCTGTTAAACCATTAACTAACATTTGAAATACGCAATCGCAAGTTGCGTAGTTATAGTCATCCCCGTTTTACATTTAACAATGAGGCGAGATAACGCTAACAATAATTGTTAAGACGTTACAGCTGTCAAAGGGCGTGCCTGCGGTTTTAATTAATATAGCCCTCCCGTGCCCGTCAAATGTTCAACATAACAACAACTCAACATAACAATAACGCAACATAATGAACAACGAACGAGAACGTAAAGATAATGTTGACGTCTTTGCGAATTTCTTTTTCTATGATATGTATGAGTTTTGTATCGATGCAATTGGTACTTACTGCTAATGTAAGCTTTATAATATTGCAATTTATCATACTTTCATTGTGCATTTGTTTTACAGAGCAATCAATCGTAATTTTAATAAAGGGTGAATTAATACAATTGTTGGATAGACAGTCTGATAGAAAAATTGGGTAAACTTACTTAGTGAAAAAATGATTGAATAGGTAAAACAATAAAAATAATATCAAATAAAAACACATAAATTAATATCAGATCAGTCACCAACCAAAACTGTACAAATTATTACTTGACAACAAAAATCATGTAGGTGCGTTGAAGAAAAGAAATACTAAAGTAAATAAAACATGTTTGCACGCACGTTTTATGATTTACTAAACTCTTGGAGACCCCTAAACACAACAGCGTCACAGTTATTATATCCTAACTCCGTGTAACAGCTAATTAAAATCAACACCGACCCGTGTAATTAAAACGCTAAGGAAACGTCACCATTATCGCCGTCTCCGCATTCACACATCCCGATCTAACACATTCACCCACTTTAGAGTTACACAAAACTTGCTAAACAGCCATTGTGCACAACCCCCACAACCCCCATTCTAAAAAATATGCCTTATTGGTATGACAAGATGATTCAGAATGCTTTAAAGGACGGATGTTAGCTTATCGATGCGTCAAAGAAGTTCAAAGGCGCGGTTTAGACGTCGCTATCGTGACGTTGTCGTTTGTCAGTTTCGCCCGTAATTGTCTCGCAATAAATGGCCTTTTTGAGGAGAGGTTTGTTTTCGTTTTAATTGACACGCCCCGTGCCCCGTTTCACGTCGCCGGATACGTGCGAGTTTGTGGTGTGTATATTAATATGAACACGAGTTTTACCTTAATTTTATATATAAATTGTTGCAAAGGTAAATATTTCTTAAGATTGTAAAACCCTTTAGCTTGGGTACTTGGGTTTTGTAAACATCATTCATAAAACAAAATGATCTTTTATTTGTTTCAGAAAGTAGCTGAATTCGTTGTCCTTAATGCCCAGATTAGATTTTTATTTTGTCAATTTAACTTCATAAATCGTCATTCTACACTCCAAGTTCAATATACTTAGAACGAGTAGGTGTATTTGCGAAGCCTACTCAACATAACAAGACAGTGCGTTTAAACATTAATCTCATTTGTGTAATAAAATCTGTGCCTTAGCCGAGCCGGTAATGTGTGATCCGGCCCTGAAACTGCCTCCGCGATAATCCTGTTAGGTTAAGAAGGTTCCTACACATTACGTGCTTTGCTACGCCTTAAGGATTATAACGACATGTACGCATAACTCGATACTTAGGGGAAAACGTCGCTCACACTCGCTTGTAAAACTCAATAATAAAATAAGCTATTTAGTTTATGTTTTGACAATGTGTGCATATCATATTTTCGTGCCTAGGTGAACCGGTAGTACATAAAGTAATTTTTCACCTCACTAGCTCGGAAATACCTTTTTTATTCTTTAAAAACAGATAGCAAAACTGCATTTTATCCACATGTGTGCAAAGAATATTTGAAATCCGAACGTGTTATTAGTTACTTTTTTAAACATAATAAACACGTAAAGGCCAGTCCAGACAGGACAATTTTCGGCCATCTGATCAAACTGTCTGATCAAAACAAGAGGTGTGGACGCAAAAATAGTTTTATATTGAATAGTATATTTTTGATTTTACCTTAAAACGCTTAAAACTGTACAAAAAACCGTACAAAAATGTGAAACCACAATATCTGATTTAACGTTGCATAATAATTGTGTTATTTGTGTAATTACTAGTTAAAATAAAGGCTGATTATACATATTTCAGTTGTTTTTCTTATGTAGTATTTTCCTCAGTTTAGTGAGGTGAAAAGATTTGTGTTACACACGGGTGCAAGTTATTTTGACGTCTCGTGTGTTGCAACACTCGCTTTGCTCAGGATTCTATTTTAGAACCACTCGCTACGCTCAGGATTTTATTTTCGAACCACTCGCTTCGCTCGTGGTTCAACCATAGAATCCATTCGCTAGCTCGTGGTTCAACCCTAGAATCCATTCGCTGGCTCGTGTTTCAATTGCACACTCGCGGTTAAAATATAACTTTGCACCCTTGTATAACAAATAACTATTATTATTTTAATGATTTGACAAAACTATTCGAAGTTTTCAGTCACGTGGTTGAAGAAAAAGTAGAGAAATACCTACATTTTTCAATTTGTTTTTACGAATGTACGCGTCGCTCAATAAGTCACCAATAGGTTAAAAAACATTAATTATAATAATATTATCTGCCATAAAGATCAATCTAACTCGACATAATTATGCGTACTAATATGACATCTAAGGTATTAACGCCACTTTTGACACTGTTTATTTCTATAAGAACATGTATTGTGTTTACATATAATCTTAACTGCTAATCTTAAATAAAAAAGATTTTTTGCGTTAAGGAGCCTGCCTTAGAACCAGTTAATCTTAATTAAGTGTAATAATTTATCTTAGGTACCTAATTAATTAGCTTACATTGACTTACAGTTGTGCTTGCTTAACATGGTATGGATGGTAAATGGTTTAATATTGTAATGCAATTTTAATAATCTTAACGAAAATAATATACCCCATATTATTTCAGTTCTATTAATAGTGATATAATGTGTTTCAAAATTTACAAATTACATGCTCACGACTATATCTCATTGTCTATTATTATGGACACAATAACACACAAGAATTAATTAGATTTTGCTAAACTTAATACCAGTTACGACAGACAATGTTCAAAGTAAACACGCAACTAACAATTTATAGATATTCATTATTAGGTCGGGCAGTCTAGGCGGACAAGCTTAAGCGATTAAGCGCCAAAGATGCAACGTAGATTTGGAGTAAAGCTCGCCCATGACAAGGTGGTCATCGCAAACCCCTATATTTACCGGACAACCAAGACAAAGGACCTTTAAATTATTCAGGCACACCAAATACGACCTTAGTGCCAGGCTGTAAGGACCATTTGTAAATATTTTAGTTTGAACGCTAATTTAGCGTTAAGACGAGTAGTTTGCATGAGAGAGAAATCGGAGAGCGTCTGGGCCGAATCTACCCGTGGGTCGTCCATAAATAATTAATCTACATCTATGCGAATGGTTAAGTAAATCCTGGTCGGTTTACGCAGGCGGCTGGTCTGCCTTAAGAGGATACGGACTATTCTAACTAAAGCCGGTAGCGTCGGTACCTTAAATGTTTACCGATTGCTGTATGGATAACGAATATTTGGATAAGTACTAAGAAACAGACAAACTTGGCCGTCATTTGATATGTTTTGATGAGGCTTTTTGTAAAAAGCGACAACATTACCAGCTTAAAATTGGGTTAGTAAAATATAGTCCATATTCATCCCGAAGACCCATTCAATATACTGGTGAAATATTTTAAAATCGGATGAGTAGTTTCGAAGATGACGCCCTACATACAAACTTACATACCTACAAACTTATATTTTATAGACATTACCACTTTATTATTAGTAATAGATGAAGTGCCTAGGTTATTTAGTCATGGCACTCGTATTCACGACGTACTGACGGAGAGCATCTAACGCAGTGATATTTTCATGTCTGCTACGGTTTCGTAGATCCGCTACGACGTAGCAAAACTTGTCGCGCTATGAAATCCATTTTACATAATAAGTACGTAAGTATATATGTCATGTCAATATAGTACAAAGATCTTCTTTATTAACTGCGATTTTTTTTAAACATTGACGTGCACACTACTTTTTAATCCCTTTCATTAGAAAGAGACTTCCGCTAATAATGAAAATTACAACACTATACTGATGCCCAGACGGAATTACTAATTCAAAGCATTGACATACTCGTAATATTGGTATGACATACGTTACCTGCGTTTAATTCGTCACGCTTTTAAGAGTGCGCGTAGCAAATGTCATACCACAACTAAACTAGTCAAGTCAACGAATAGAGGCACGACCTCCACCTGTCTGTTTAATGGATGAAAAGTATTTTGTATCGAATTTAGTACATTAAAAAATATTGCTGGCTAAATTCCTGGTTATATTCTATGAATAATTAAAATTTAAACGTGCAATATTCTCAATTGTCAAACACATTTTATACTACGCTGGGTTGTCTATTTTGTTCCTGGCTTGGCTTGGCTACTGGGTTGGCAGGTATAAACTGGTAACTTAAGTCGTAATTAGTAATGTACACTCATCTATTTAATAAATACTCTCACCGGCAGAAGATTGGCACATGGCCCAAATTAGAAAAAGTTTACTATACAGAAAAACATTATTTAAGTTATTCAATTTATAGTTTGAAATGACGAAAAGTTTTTGGGCCAAATTTTCTGCCGGTGAGTGTATATTTTATAGGCTTTCGATTAGGATCGATCGTTAAACTTTTACCAACGCCATGGCGTAAGCTGTTATGTTGATAAATTATATTTACAAATAAATAAATAAATAAATAAATAAATAATTGAGAGGAATGTAAAAAAAAACTGGCCAGGGTTATTTTAGCCAAGCCATTAACAAAATATTTTTTAATGTAAGTTCGAATTAAAATACTTATCAACTTATCATCCATTAAACAGAAGGGTGAAGGCAGTGCCTCTATTTGTATCTCCTACTATTCATTTTTCTCCAATTGTTCCCCTAGTGCTAGTTGCTCATAGCTGGCTAAAGCTGGCCTAATCCCGGATCCACCGCCGCAAGACGCTTGTTGCTCGCCAGTGGGGCTTCCCCCTAACCCGTTGTGTACGTATTGAAATATTCCTTCAGTCGTATAGTCTGCGCAACCTACAGTGGTAGCGGTCTGGCCTTATCACAACCATAACTAGTTATAACTAGTGTCTCTGTGAGCAGTAGAACTGCCTATCCTTTTCTCATAATAATGCGTACTAATATGACATCTATTAACGGCACTTTTGACACGATAGCTTGGCACTCGTAGAATCCTGCGCGTGCTGTTCAAGAGCTGGCGCTCATCTCTTCCAACGAATTTCCTTAGCAATTCAAAGAGGTAATACCACCAGCGTAATGGAGTCCATGCCGATGTCTAACCTCCTAGAAGCGGTGTTCTTTTTATAATTCATATTTTTTTTCTTTTTTTTTCTTTTACTATCTCCTGTTTTTATTAAGTATTATTATTAGTAACTACCAATTTATATATTTTTTGTTCAGTATATATTCAGTCAGAGTCAAATATCTACACTAACGTTTGTCTGTCAACATACATTTAAAATCGATTGCTATAATTCTACCGCTAACTTTGAAATCACATTACTATTCGAAATGCACGAACCTAATGAATATCCAATTAGTCTGGAACAGCATTAACAAAACTGCGATTAAAATTACAACCACATGATTAATCCGCTAAACCTTTTTTAGTGAAAAATGAAATTTCTAAATCAAAGCACCTAGTGCAGTTAATGAATGCGTTTGAAAAGTTAAAAGCCTGCGTTAGGCCGCAGCCACACGACTAATTAACAGTGGCAGTAATTCCCGCTAGTGTGAACGCGGGCTTAGTGGCATTATCGCCTAAATTGTCCTAATGTTTAGTTGTGGCTGTGTGCGGTCATTAGTGATTTCGGATACTCATTTGAATTGACGATAGCCTCATTTGCCTAGTTGGGGCTAAAATATAATGACTTTATTTACTGTCGTTTCGCGCTTTGTGCTTTAGATAAAAAATATGGTCTCGAAACTGTCCTTAAAAACATGTTGGTTAAGGTGTTAATATATTATTAATAGATGTTAATTCTGCAACAAATCATTTAACTTCAAATCCCGCGGAACTCCGCTGGATGTGGGTGGCGCAGGGCAGGACCGATCACTCAGGCACTCTACTACTACTACTACTACTACTACTACTACTACTACTACTACTACTACTACCACTACTACTACAACTACTACCACCACCACCACCACCACTACTACTACTACGACTACTACTACTACTACTACGACTACTACTACTACGACTACTACTACTACTACTACTACGACTACTACTACAACTACTACCACAACTACTACCACTACTACTACTACTACTACTACTACTACTACTACTACTACTACTACTACTACTACTACACTACTACTACTAGGTACTGGAGGAGGCCTATGTCCAATTATCAAGCAATGCACGTCTTTCGGCTGAAATTTCTATGGAAATATAACGGCTAAGGTGATATTCCATACAATTCCATTGCAGACTTAGCGTGGAAGGACTCTAGTAAATAAATTAGGACCTTTATTAGTTTAGTAGTACAATTAAGTATCAAAACTATGCATATAATCATATCACATATGCACGAATTAACAATGAATGACATAGGCCGGGTCTCATACTAAATCACCCACCCCACTCTTCTAATTCTCTATGCACGTTAGGCTTTGAAATGAATCGCAGACAGACTCGATTTAGTAATTAATTTTACGAGAGCGAAGTGCTTTAAATGCACCAGAACTGTAATCCTCATTAAAATGGGAAATAAGCGACTATTCACTTTGCCATCAATTATAATTTTAGCTTCTAAATGCAAAATATATTTACGTATTTCACCAAATCCGATGAGTGGAACTGACATTTTATTAGCATATGTATTATATATAACCAGCATTGAGTCTTTCTAATTGTGTCGTAACATTTAAAATGAATTAGTATTAATATGTTACCAAAATTGTTCGTCGCCCATATATAGGACATCATTTCAATTTGATGATAGCACTAACAAGGCGAAACTTGTTTTGTAGTTATAGTAATCAATTGAACTTTTGCGGTGCATTTTATAAATGACAATCCACGGAAATATTAATACGAGGCAATCATTTTCATTTGCTTCCCGGCCGCTCAATTTTTCGCATAACGCATCCAATGAAAATACAAATTAATCTGCTCATTTTTTCCATACAATTTTATATCATTGAGCTCAAATATCCGAAAGCGATGCATTTCACTTCACGTAGGCCTGTGTCACGGTGATAGTTATGGATTAATTTTGTCACGATTGAATTATTCAATCAGAATAAAGTGTATTATTTTACGACGGGAGCGGGTCTTTGAAGTGCACAGATAATCCCCAGTAACGGGAGAGTTACCTGCGTCATTTTTTTGCGAGTCCATTGATGATGTACAGCACGATAAAATCCGAAATCAATATAAGAGAGCAGACACGAGTGCGGTGCGGGAGCGCCTGTGTCGACGCGATATCCTACACGGGTTGGGATTAAGCGACGTCAAATCCGGGATTAAGCGGGCCCGGGATAAAGCGGCCGGGATCGGCTCGAGCTCGGGTCAGCAGGATTTCGCCGGGGCAATAAAAGTGTCTGCAGCCGATTTAGGCTGAGCCCGCAGGCAATTCGGCTCGGCTACCAATTGCTAGGTAATTTCGGCGTGCGATCTGTCCACACAAAGCCGTTCTAATGCCCGCCAATGGGATTAGCCTAGTGTGGCGCGCTCCTAACAATTTATTGGATAGAATCAGACGTCCGCATTAAGACTTAATTGTATACGAAATTGATGTTCCTAAACGTTAGATTACGTTGAAATTAAAAGTAAAACACCAGAAGTTTTAAGAGTTTAAAAGAAAAGAAATAACTTCTTTGTTTTAGGCAAACATGACATTTATAAAACCGCAACTGCTGGCCGAACGGGCCACAAAATAGTGTAGACTAATCAAAGTTTTTCTAAACTAAGCCCCGCTCGTTTGCAGCGGACGTCATTCAACCATTATAGGGGCCCTTGGTAATCCGGATTGGAGATTCATTAGGACGAGATTATACTCTATTGAAATCTGGCTTAAGCGGGCACACGAGCGGAACGAGTGGCGGCCGGCTTTACGGATGGCCCAGCCTTTCATGCGACATACAATCATACTACTAATGTTCGGATACTACTTTCGTTTGTATTGCTTTCGTGACGTCATGAACGCGAGGGATGATCGGTATTCGGATATTCCTATAAGAGACACGGCGGGAGCGCTTGGAATATTTATTTGACTAACAATACTTACGATGACGACAGACAATATGTGCACTTCGGTGAATTAGATTATTACTTTGAAATTGTTTCATTATCTTCAAAATAAAAACTACTTTTAAATGGATTAAAGTATTACAATTCACAAAATTTCAGGGACCAAATGATGATTATGTAACAAAAAGTAATATGTGGTGAACAGTCGGTCACACATATTTTACTTATGTATAACGCTATTAATATCAAGATTTCCGTGTAGTAACTGTTTGTTTACCTAAATAAAATGAAAAAAAAGTAATACTTAACTTAACATTTTCAAAAAAATATGATTGGTTAGTCCGTGACTTTGCTTTCTAGGTTGACATGATTCAAAAATTGTATTCAATCAATTTAAATAAAAATTTGATACAAAGTGTACCCAATCACTACAATTTATTTGCGAGAACATTGTATATAATTCAAATATAATTTCGTAATTTTATTGCGCAGCGTATTCATCCCTCACACAAGGATGCAAATAGTTAGCATTTCATTTAGATTGCTCTTGACTTGACTATACATATTGAAAAGCTTCTTTCACTTGTATACTTTTGTTATTGACTGTGCGGCTATAGGTACCCACTCGTACACTCCGTGCGCCTATATTAATATCATTGATACAGATAATTTATCTAATGTATCACACGTTTAGGGACGAGGCATTAACTATATTGGATAAGTCGTGTCGTGATGGGGGCATACATCAAACAGGCAGTAAACAAAAAAAAAATTGGTGAGGAAAAGGTGTTATTGGTGTCGTTTGATCTAAGTAAACATTCGTTATAATACGTGTAGAGCAGTAAACAAAATAATCAATGTAGGATGGAATATTTATTAGTCGTTAAGTGGGGATAACTGAAAAACTCCGGTTTTGTGCACGGGGCAGAAAATAAATAGGTAAAATACTGCGTGAAGTAATCTTTGATTAGCGGATTTTTTGTACCTATGTTTGACTAACGATTCGTGGGTAAGTTTTTTTTGACTGTCAATCTTCAAATATGGGTCGCTTGCAAAAAACTTGTACATAGTTAAGGGCCTTAATATTATCTATGGTTTAACTTTTTCCATTGTGTTACGAATGTTACCCATATAAAATGTATGGGTAATTGCCGTTACACAATGGAAAAAAGTTAAAGCGTAGATTAGATGAAGGCTCTTAACTATGTACCTACAATTTTTTGCAATCCACCCTCATGCCTTTTCGCCCTGATAACTTAATGAATTGTCTATGAATTGACGAATAGCTTTTGATTTTTATTTAAGTTGTGACCTAAGTTCACTTTGCTTAACTTTTAATAATATCGTGTTGGCGTTTATCCAAGTATGTGCGATCGCGACATATTAACATGGTCATGTTTAGAGTTGAGTTTGCTTAAAATGACTTAGTGCGACTCCATACAAAACCTACTGGAACTTGCAACAAATAAACTCGCATTAATCTTTAATTAAGGTGTATACATTACCCTAAAGCTCAGTATTACATGTATAATATTATAAAAATAGGAAATTCACGACGGTTAAGTTTTCCTAGTAGGTAATACTGAGGCAATGTAAAATCAAAATAAACATATATCAGCGTATTCGCTGTACAAAAACACGGGACATAATCGTGTCGGGCTTATCTTTTGTAGTCCGCGCGGGATTACGGACCTTTATCCCGGAATAAAATATTTATATCCAACATAACGAGCTACTGGACAAAAATCCGCGATTCGATACTCGCATAATCGGATAATTCTGTAAAAAAGTATTCCGTAGCGATTATAACATGATATTGCTTTTTAGGGTTCCGTACCTCAAAAGGAAAAAAAACGGAACCCTTATAGGATCGCTTTATTGTCCGCCTGTCCGTCTGTCTGTCAAGACCCTTTATCTCGGGAACGCCTGGAGCTATAGAGTGGAAATTAAAGCCATATAGGTTCTCAATTCTACAGTCCCTTGAAGCTGTGAAAAAAAACAAGCTTCAAAATTAACGTAATACAAAGTTTCGGCCGTTTTTGCCGAAAAAAAACGTATATTTCGACACTCAAGGGAATCAAAATTTATTATATATATATATATATATATATATATATATATATATATAATTTTTTTTATTAATTCGTTTTTTGCGGCATTAACGGTCTTAGATATGTTTTTTACGTTGACTTAGAAGTTTGATTTTTTCATAGCTTAAAGGGACTGTAGACCTGAGTATATGGTTTTAATTTCAACTCGATACCTTCACGCGATCACGAGATAAAGGGTCTTGACAGACATACAGACAGGCGGACAACAAAGTGATCCTATAAGGGTTCCGTTTTTTCCGTTCGAGGTACCGAACCCTAAAAACGACGTACTTGCATAGACACACTAAAATGTATCTTAAACTAGTCACCATAAGGATCAAGTAACAAATAAGTGTCTTTGATAAAACTGTTTCCCTTCCGATTAAAGTTACATAAATTCTTTTATGGAATCATACTTTTTATAGACGTGCGAGTATTGCAAATTAATTTCAAGTATCATATGAAATATCAAGACCCGTGAGTTATATAATATACAAAAGTATATCAGCTATTGTCACGACGGATTAGGGCATCACAAGTAGGGTTTCAACAAAAGAAATGCGCTTTAAAAGATTAAAATAATCGCTTAAACGCACGGACCCGTGATCACGCAAACTTGTTTGTGGATTAACTCAGGAATGAATACGATATAAATAATCTGTGGATAGTCAAAGTTCACTAGGGGGGGGTTACTTTTGTTCGTCTTAAAACGCTTCAATGATTAAAAAAAACAAAAGTCTCCTTTCAACAAGGCATGCAGTCATGTTTTTATTACATCAATTTATACGTCTAAGAATAGACGTCCTTTATGCGGATTATGAGTTTAACTAAAAATTAGGGTAACTTTGACTATATTCACAGGAAATACGCCAATGTAAATCTCTGTATACGAGTCTTAAATACAACCAAAAATGTTCAACATAGGTACTTTAAATATAGGTAACACTGAAGCTTATCAATGTCATAAAAATTCAAAAGGAACGTGGGGTCAGTTTTCAACCATACAAACTAAGAGAACTAAAAGTGATAAGATACATAGATATTAGTTGTATTTTTCGCAGTATAATATCTGTATAATGTCATGCCCTTGCCAGACAAAGAACGAATCACTTTGTTAAGGGCTATCCGCAACCAAAGGAATTCAAGTTGCTCCCGCTGAACTGCATCATCCGTTTTGTGGAAACGATAAAGCGAGCTTGGGAGTATTTAGCTATAAAGGGGAGGGCAAATGCACAAAAGATCCCACTGGGTCGAAGTGTATTCGAAAGGGCCCTCAACTAGATAAGATAAGATACATATATTAAGGAAGTTGAAACTCACTTAATTGCGTAATATCCCAAGAAAATCCTGCTTCGGCGATGTCATTAACTAAAAAGACCTACTTACTTCGAAATCATCCTCATTGACATTTTGCTTGGGAAAGACACATTTTTTTATTACTAAATCAGCAGCTATAAATTGTGAAGTAAATATAAATGTTTTAATAACAAGTGTCGATACTGAAATGTAATAAATGTCAAAACAAACGCCAAGTAAAAGAAATAAAACGCGCGTCTTATCGTCAACGCGCCAACCCCTACCGTAGGTCGCGGTTTCACCCTGAGGTTCATTGACTGCCACCATTCAACCCATGCTTAATACAAACCGACCACTTAATAATAAAACTTATAGCTACACAGGAAGGACTATTTTACAATGCACACCGCGATCTGGTAGCATCTACTGCAAGCCGAAGATAAGCCGGCGGATTACTTTGGAACGAAAAAAGAAAAAAAGTTGTGATTGCGCTCGATACTTTTTAATTCATATGACGAGACAAGCGGGCGGGTTAAAAGAAAAGCGACGTCTAGAATCAGGTACAAAAATAACGAAGAAATGTTCCAATTGTATAGAATTCATGTTGTATGTACAATTGGAGAGACATTCAGTAGGACAAATTTTCATCAGTTGGTTTTGTTTTTTATTTCAAGTAATGAGAAAATATAAGTACTTTCATGTCTCGTCTACTTTTATGATAAGCGATACTCCAATATAATGTACTTATAAAATATAAATAGGTACCAGAAATTTTGTAAGTTTAGCAAGAGGTCCCGGCGACATAAAATCCACATAACTGTGATCGCCCTTATATAAAGCTTTCTAGTGAAGTTGTTGGTACTGGCAGCCCCTTTACACATTTGTGATTTTACAATTTATATCATTAAAATATATTTAAGCAACCATTGGGCTTGGTTTTTCGAAAACTCATTTACGAAATATCATTTGATAATGAGTAGTGGCGTTTCGGTGAAGAAAAACATTGTGAGGAAACCGGTCTAATTCCAATAAGGTCTAGTTTTCCCTCTGGGTTGAAAGGTCCGATGGCAGTCTCTTTCGTAAAACTAGTGCCTATGCCAAATCTTAGGATTAGGTGCCAAAGCGGACCCGGGGCTCCTTTAGGCCACAACCGGGAATAACGCTAGGAGGATAATGAAAAAAAATTTACAAAGAAAACTAATGTAAAACTATTAACAATAACAAATAACTTGGAAGAAACTAAAGCTCACGGTGGTTGGATTGGCTTGAATTTCGGAAAACGAGTCAACGCAATGACAACAATGAAAAATGGAATTTTAACTAAGTACACGAATATGTAATAATTTTTAATTACCAGGTAGTACTCGTATAGGTACTGTATTTAATTAACGCAAAGTACAAATATTTTACTTCACAAAATTGCATACATTTATTTCAGGCGTAAATACATGAATGATCGTAAAACGAACAGGGATGAGCGCGAGAAAATCCTGAAAAAGGCCGCCATGTGGCAATCCCGGATACCGGGATTTAGCCTATCCCGCCTTACCGTAATCCCGGCCCCTAAAAATACATATATCCTACTTAACTCCGCGTGTAACCTTTTTGTGAATGTAATGGAAAAATACAGTTAAAATGTTGTGCTACTTATAGGTATGTGGGAAATATTGTGGATTAAGGGGTTGGTTGCCGTTTGACATTGCAGATTCTCTTAGGTGGTTATTATCCTTTCCTTTTCCTTTTTTATTTATTTCTTTTATTTCGAAAAACTGAATCGACCAAAAAATTCTATATAATTATTGAACCTCCTCATAAAATGTTCGAATTGTAGAGGAGAACAGCCAGACAGACGCCGGACATACGAAATAAATTTTGCCTAAGCTGTAACGGGAAATTTCGTTCGCTTCGCTCGCTCGTTCAAATAAAAGGCGAGATAGCTTCAATAAGTATGTTGACATGAATATGACACAAAATAATAATACCGTACCGGTTCCGTACCTCAAAAGGAAAAAAACGGAACCCTCGTAGAATCACTGTCCGTCTGTCTGTCTGCTGTTGAAGCTGTGAAAAATCAAACTTCAAAAAAAAGATACGGCCGTTTATGCGGCAAAAAACGTATATTTCGACACTCTCAAGGGAATCAAAATTTATAGGGAATTTCCAGTAGACCAAGAACTATGAAATTTGGCAAGTAATCTTGTCATATACTACAAGTACAGGAAAAAATCTGAAAACTATACATTTTTAATTTTGTACGGAACCCTCTGTGGGCGAGTCCGACTCGCACTTATCCGGTTTTTAATTATATAATTACAATAGTCAATAAAATTTAAACCCAAACTAAGACCATGTCTTCGAAAATAAAACTTACGTAATTTTGTGAAGTGTGTGTATAAATCCACTCAAGCCTGGTATAAAACGTCTGCAAGTATAAAGTGCCGACCGATTAGCTACTCGATGAGTCACTGAATAAATTATATCGATTATACGTGGATTTCAAACTAATCCCCGCTTTTTGGACAAAACAAACGTCCACATCTATACGAGTACGTTTACACGGCCACTTGGCGCGGTCCGTCGAGATAATCCCTCGCGTGTCTCTGTCGCACTCGCAGGTGTTACGCGCAAATCCTCGCCGCGTCCCTCTCTAATCCCTTATTTGAATCTTATCAGATCTCAGGAGATACAGCGGTAGCGTCCGATGTGTGGATGTGGTAGTGCTAGGGTTGTACGTAACGGAAAAACGCAAACAGTTTCGGGCCCCTTTTGGACTGAGGTTGTATTTGGAGCTAATTATAATATTTGTTTGGGAATCGACGCGACGGTTGAATGTTATTTCTATAACTTTGTTGCATTGCAATACTTGCAATGCACCGCTATGTTTGGGTTCGACGGACTTGTAACAAATGCATTACGTATGGTTATGGCTATAATTTTTGCAATGAAGTGCTAAATATGCAGCGGCAGTTGCCATCAGCACAAGTTTTCCTTGATGTGCGTCAATGCATACGATTATTTTGTTGTCAGTTTTAATTAACGAAAAAATGTAACTCCGGTTATAAATAGTTATTTATTACGCATAAGATAATGTCACAGCGGCTATGCTAATACTTCAATTCACCACTCAGCTAGCCCTAGAGTAACTTGACTCTGAAATTCGTAACATTTATCCTACTAAATGCGAAAGTATGGATACATGTTTGGATGTTTCAGATGTTTGTTACTCAATCACGCTTAAATGGTTCAATCGATTTGGATGAAATATTGCACGAAGATAGTTTATAGCCTGGATTAAAATATAGAATAGTTTTTATCTCAGGAAGCTAGTTATGCATAATTAGAGGTCAGATTTGTACTGGTATACTGGCTAACAATAAGCAAGTCCCGTAACCAAACTCCTCTCGCTCTCTCTCTCTCTCGCTATGCGTATTTAGAAGGAGGAGGAAAATTCCAATTAAACGGCATTTAATAAGATGGGAACCCTATAAACACACATACATAAAGCCACGTCCACACTTGAGCCGCGATTAACACAGCCCGCAATCGAAGCTAAATTTATGTTTCTGCAACACGTCAACGGATTAAGATGACACTCAGGCAACCAGTGTAAGTCAGACCTCAGTTTACGCATTATTATTACGAATCCTAGCGTCAAAATATACTGGTGGTGGTGAGGTATGAGGTGGAACAAGTTGTGAATAGCACAGCAGAGTAAGGATGCGGACAGCTGCAGCTCTGGCGTTCGTTTGATTTTCCGAAATAGAAAATTTAATCGCACTCATTAGTCGTACACCTCCCACTTTGCAGGTAGCCCTGTGGTTGATATAGTTAGTTTGATTTAAGCTGTTCTGTCATGACGCGAAAATAAACACTCCGTTTGGAAAGGATTAATATCCAGGCGCAGTCTCGCTGTTGAACAAAAGTTTATTTTTGTATTTTGGAGTGCTTTCAAATAAGTAGCCAGTTCTTTTAAAGCTGGTACTGATTAAAAGTGAAGTGAAAGTGATTGTGTTTTGATACAACTTTTAATGACATATCCGATATCAAGCAAATATATGTAGGTGGAAGTTCGAATGTTAGAGTATAATAACATTAATAACTACAAAAAGACTCTGTATTCAAGCAAGGATACTTACCTAATGACTTATGAAAATAGACACAAAAAGCCTAAGGACAGCAATCGACTCTTGTAATTAATTACTTTATTATCCAATACGGCGATGTTATAAATATCGAGCCCGCAGCGGCCATATTTCATAAAGGAAGCGACTAGGGGGTTTCTTGCGAGTGTAGTAAGATAATATTCCTAACCCTTTGTGAGGATTAAGATTTTGTTAAGGGCGGCCCCTTAAGCCCGGCAGACGGGGTCCCTGACGATTAGAGACCCTTTGCTTCACTTCTATGGTTTTTACAGCTTGAAACAAAGGTTTTATTGAACGGTTTTATTAGCTGCGCTTATGTAGCTTTTATACTTGATTCATTTGATGTTTAGAAGGGTCTTTCTATCTTATTTCTGTACTTAGGTAAACTTCTATAAAACGGATTCTAAGACGGTCTGTGTTTTTGTCGGCATTATGCAGTGGCACTATCTAGCTGCACAAATCTGTTAGTGGATTTCTGTATACCAGTAGAGTAGAGTAAAGAGTGGAATAAGTATTTTTTTAAGCAAAATATAAACAATAGTTGTGTTGAGAGAGCGATAGTTCAAGTTACTATGTTTTTTTTTTCTACTTCAATCTTTTACTTACAATTGTAACACTGAAAAAATCCCAGGGAGCATAAGAAATGTTTTTTTTTTTTTAATTTAACAGTGCTTTCCTGAACGTTATAGCAGTCGATCACAAAAAAAATCCTCTTTTACCTAATTAAAGCCTCAGATCGCATATTTAAAAATACCTGCGCTCTGAGACATTATTTGTTTTACCACCCTAGATAAGTAATGTAGGTAATATTTACACATTGACATAAAATAATGCTATATTAATCTGGGGGCACGGTAGTGCCCCCGACAAGTCGAGCAAAAGCGCAAAAAAAGGTACGGCCCTGCCATCCTTTTCTCGAAGCCATTCGGGCCATTTTCGACCTCCCTGTAACTTAGTTGTAGAAAAAACTAGAAGTCTAAAATTTCAGTGACCAAGAGGGCATTACATAGATATATTTCCAAATTATTTAGCAAGCAAATAAATATTAAAATAAACAATAAATAAAACAAAAATCATTTATTTCAGACCTTAATTTCGATCCATACAATTTTTGTTAGTAATTAAGAAGAGTGTCTGACTTGGCTCTACGTAATATCTTACAACTTTTGACAGTGGAAGAGTTTCGAGATCTGGCCTATTTTTTACATGGAATGTTTTTTATGGAATTATCTTCTCGTGTGTTTTTTTGCGCTGTATGTTAGCGATTATAAATAAGAAGGGTGTGGAATGAAAATTAGATTCAATGATTGTCGCAAAATAGAGCTTCTAAATTTAGTATATTTCGCTTCATAGTGTAAAATATTGTATTCTGGAAACGTAGCTATACGTACACAGACTCAAATCTAATCCAGCCTGCGGACATCTATGGCGGTAAGCCGGCTCATCCCGCGCTGAATCCTAAGACGGGAGGGTACTCGTCTATAACACGAGTACGAGTGTATACTACGAGTACCTATACGTGTATCGTGCGCTTGATAACTTAAACCGAATTCAAAACTGTTCTGTTCCTGAATATTATTCAATTTTGAACGCATTCCTTATGCTTATAATACCGTACTCCTCACTTCATGGAAAGTGGCGACAAAAGTTAAGTATAAATAAAAAGTGTATTCACTCTTACCACCCACAAATATAAGAATATCAATATAAGCATACATAATTTAGGAATTATACATATGTACAGTTGCTGTCAAATATAGTGTGTGTTTTCCATACAAATATACTATGTATATATTTATTTATTTATGTATTTATTTTGAACTTTGAACCACGCTCGAATGCCCTACAATTGATGCCTTACATTTGTCGCCAACTGTACCTTGCACCCGCAAACCAATCTAACATGATCGCAAATCTGTTGATGCTGCAACTGCTGATGGCAAGAGGGGAAATACGCGCGGTGGGAGGGGGGAAGGACCTCATCAATCACCGTGAGATTATCTCCTCAACTTGAGCCCAATTTGAGGCATGCACTCGGCTTAACTCACACAAACAAACTATCTTGCCTTGCAAAACAAAACCCTCTCACGAACGCCTTGGAGTTTATATTTCTTTGACAGCGTAATACTTCGCGATGTACCTTTAATAAGGATTTCGTTAAAAAAGCTACTTTATTTTGTATTTATGGGCATTTGTGCAGAATGAGGGAAGTTGGATTAATTTATTTTTTAATACTGCCACTTGAGATTTTTATATTAGAGATATTCATTTGCGATTGCAAGTCATATTTGATTCCAATTTTAAGGAATAATTATCGTGGTAAGGTAAACGTCCCAGTGCCCGACACTGACCTAATACATAACACTGAAAGTCTTATGTCAAAACAATAGTGGTGAACAATAGGTGTAATCTATTAGGCATTAAGATGTCGACCATTAGAACATTTACCTTAGTTGGAGTATATTAAAAAGAAGTTACTTTTTTCTGACGCATCTACAGCGTCTATTCCGCATTTTAATATTCGAGGTCCTGCTTCTACGCACACCGAGCCATAACGTGTCAGAGAGTGAGAGAGGGACGTGTAGGGGCGCGCGAAACATATTTAAATGCGGCACAGAATAATTAAATAATTAAAGAAATCGGCACTAAAGTATAACTTTGACCTTTGGTATAAAACATACATTTCCTCCAATCATGATCTTGTAATAATCTTAATATGAAAAGCTTGCCCATCGCATGGATTTAATTTTAATCTGATACACAAACGGCGTCATTACCAATATCAAATGTAAATTCGTAATAAAGATTAACACAATTCATACTTATACATTAAAATACCCAGTTCCAAATACAAACATTTACTCCAACGCACACACATGCAAACGGCTTAGTGCATATGTGTAGGTATCATAATGCAAATCCTTATGATCATTCTTTTGTGCGTGACATTAATTTTGTTACGTATCAAAAGCATCAAAACCCACAACTACATGCGCACGAGTGTGTGTGCGGTGCGCGTGTGTGAGTTAATCCGCCGGCATCAACAGAGAGATGCAATCAGCTGATCCTCTGATCAATCGATAAAAAAGTTGCCAAGTGCGAGTCGGGTATAATGTGGAAAATTGTATACCATATTTATATAATCATAATTAATAAATTATAATAAAAAAATATAAATGTTAGGTTTATTTTATAATTTTAAATATACAGTAAATTATTTAAGAATATCCTGTGAAAAATAAAATATAGCAATTTATAAGGTAACAATTATTACTTGAATAAACGATAAACACAGTTTAGAGAGTCAGCCGCAGAAAAAAAAACTCTTTGATCTACAAGCCTTATTCTCTTGAATCATTGTAAGCACTAATCCACGTGACTACATATACAGGGTCATTCCAGGGTCGTGGAGCAAGAATTACCAAAAGCGAATAAGATGGCCATACTGAACAACTTTTCCCATGGGACAAACCACGAAATCGCAAAAAAATAAGAGCCAATTAAGAGTTAACTGTGAGTTAATTGAGAGTTAACGTATGGAACAGCTGTTTTTTTGCGATATCGTGGTCGGTCCCTTGGCAAAAGTTGTTCAGTGTGACTATCTTATTTGCTTTTGGTCATTCCGGATCATGACCCCGAAATCACCCTGTATATACAACAATTTAACATAGTATGCCACTTCAAGAATTTATTTACTTCTGTTACTGACAGCACAGTTGCCAAATATAATCTTTGTTCAACCTTTTTCAGTAAAATTCGGTGAGCTACGACGATCAGTCACGTTTTACGAGCGCGCAGACCGCACACGCCCGAGTCAAGTTTCTGCTCTAGCCAGTGTACCTGTGGCTCGAGGGTTCCCAGCCAATGCCAGCGTAACTCCGAAAATCAATCCCGGGTCACACAACACCGGTGCGGTGGATGATCTGAACCATTTGTCAAGATTAGGCTTACAGAGGACGCGGCGTTATACCTGGCCCCCGGGGAGTTCAGAGTTTGAGGTTGGACAAACGAAAACCGTGTGTGTATTTTTTACGACGGTAACAAACAAGCATATGGCCTGCCTGGTGGTAAGGAGACACCGTAGAATATGGATGTTTGCGACTCCAGCAGGCGTAGTATGGTTGCCATTTTTAACCGCCTTCAAAAAAGGAGTTCTAAATTCGACTGTGTGTTTTTCTGTGTTTGTTACGCGATAACTCGGTAATTTATGAACCGATTTGAAAAATTGTTTCTCTGTTTGAAAGCAATTTGGCTACTGATTTGAAGTCGGTCAAAACTTTGTTTTTAAAGTAAATGATATCCACAGAGATAAGTGACAACATGGCAACCATGCTACGCCGAAGAATCTGTGGGTTCTTTATGTACACTTTGATGGAAATTGGAGACATATTGGACCCGTTTTGTTAATCGTGACTATATAATTTGTTCTCTGCTCTACCGAGTTCTCTGATCTCAAAACGAAATCCTAAGATTTAATTGTGTTACTAGTGCCAAATAGAACATGTTTGTGCAATGATTTTTGTAAACGAATGATTACTATAGCATATTTCGATCAAATGAAGATTCGTGTAATTTAAATACCATCCATAGTACAATGGGTGATACAGGAGGAAAAGATAAAGAGCCTTAATTATTAGCAATTGTTATATCCCCTGTAGACTCTAACTACCGTCAGAGTGAAATATATGAACTCTACCTCCAATGTTCGACGACCGGTTAGCCTAATAGTGGTAGTGACGCTGTCTACGAAGCTGAGGGTCCTGGGTTCGAATTCTGGTAAGGGCAAATATTTGTGTGACATTTGTTGTGTGATATTTGTTTCTGAGTCTTGGATGTTTTCTATGTATTTAAGTATTTATATCTATTAATATATAAATACTTAAATACATATTAAGAGTGCGCGTAGGTGTAAGGCGATGATTCTGGTGCCAGAGCATCGGACCGCGGCGTTTCGAGGAAGTTTTAGGTTCACAGCGTCCAAGTGTTGGAATGATCTCCCTCCACCTATCCAAGGAGCGTCTAGCAGGTATACCTTTAAGCGCCAGCTTAAAGGCTATTTGTTGACGCTCCAAAAATCCCAACCCTAACCCATCCAGCACTTTTAACATCCCAACCGTATCGCGTTTTATGCTTTGTGTTTTTCATCCCGTCGTGCTACTGTTCTATATATATATTTTCAATATTTTGCAATAATTATTTATTTATTATGTGTCTACTTACTTTTTATCTAATGCTGTGTTGCGTTGCGTTCCGTGGGCCACTTGCGGTGCTGTCTGAAAACCAGCGCTGCAGGTGTCTGTCTGACACCTCGGCACAATGCTGAGACAGCGACCGTTTCACTGCCGCGAAGACACACAATATGTGTCAATTGTCATGTATGTCTACTCCTTTGTCTCTGTGTGTCTTTTGTGTAGTGAATAAATGTCTTCTTTTCTTTCCTTTTCTTTATTAAATGTATCGTCGTCTAGTATCCATAACACATCACAAGCCTTAATAAGCTTACTATGAGGAGGCTATTTCGATTTGTGTAAGATTGTCCGTTAATATTTAAGTAATATTTAATTCAAATATTGACGTACACGATTAACAGGACGAGTCCAGTCTATTATTACAAGATAAATCCGGAGCAAGTTATTATAGTAAATCCGTATCCTAGTAATCTCCGCGGATACCCGGCCGGTGGGCACCCTAATCTGCTCTCATCCGGATGAAGTGCTCTACTTAGGTCTGTATGTGCTCGCTAGAGCGCTCTTTGTTGCTAAAGTACTCTACGTTTTCCTATGAAGAAAATACTCCAAGAATTTGAGGGAATTTAGACAGTTCGTGCATAAAACGGTTACATGGAAAAATCTTTTTGGTCATTGTGATTACTAACTCAGCGAAACATGGGATTAGTAATAATATACTCAGTGTTATTAAAAATATTACAATCTAAAGCATACATTTTACTGTAATCAAGTCGATACTAAAGCCTTACTCCTGGAGGTCAATAGGGGTGTAGACACTAAATAAAATAACCAATAATGTTGTATTTTCTCGAAAAAGGATTAAAAATGTAGTCTACTGGAGAAAACAAAAGCAACGCAAGAGGTTAAATAATCACAAAGTTATAAGAGTCCAAAATTTTAAGTGGGGTATTTCTGTCCCTTTTCCGCAAAAGGTACGTTCATATGAAACTATTGTAATTTACTATGACGCTCGATGGTCCTGACGTCACAATCATCCATCACGCTTAAACGGCTCAACCGATTTGGATGAAATTTTGCACGAAGATAGTTTATAGCCTGGATTAAAATATAGTATAGTTTTTATGCCGGGTCCACGCAGACGATGTCGCGAGCAGACGCTAGTTCATTATAAATTGTATGATGGCGTTCAAAAGTCAAGTGATTGAAAAGTTGGACGGAGCGATTGTCTGGAGCCGTAGCATGGTTGGCCTTATCACGCGACAATTGACAAGATAAGAGCGTCGTCTCGTTCCATCGAGCGGTGTCAGCCAGTGACGCACGCTCTATCCTATCACCTATCGCGTGACAAGACCAACCATGCTACGGCTCCAGGAGATGCTGGCAGCAGATGTTGCTTGCGTCACGTCCACTGCTGCTGAGCAAATGCATTTTCATCGTATGAAAAGTCAGATAATTTATTAGCTATTTACATAAATATATACAGCTCATTATTTACTCCACCACAACTTTTTATGCGGTGCTCGCCATTTAGGCTGTGTACACACCGCGTTATATCGGGATGATTCGTGAGCCGGATTACGGGACGGCCGGATTAGGACCTTGTCCTGCGGAGACCGTGCCCGCAAGATACACATATATTATTGTACATGTGTGGTATAAGCGCGCGATTAAGTTCGTAGTTTAATACAATGTTGCGGTTATTGTAAAATATACAAACTAATAAAATATGAATAAGACATAAAACATTTATTTAGCGAATCGTTTACACGTAGTATAAGTAAGTACCGGTCTCTGCATTAGGCTTTGGCTGTATCGCAGGAGACCAACACAATTACATTACATAGATTAAAATGTTTTAAACAAAATTTAAATAAATAATGCAGTGTCTGTGTGTGTATGTGTGTGAAATTGCCAATGTCCACTATTTCATGCGTAGTTCGGTGTATGTGATCTTCACAATTCCATGTAAGTACCTATCCTGTAAGGCTATTATCATCCTTTAAAAGTCTGTGTCTGTGTAGAGAAATAAACTCTAACTGCAACAACACTGACTGCAATATTTAGTTTATACTAAAAATATATGACGTGTTAATGTGGCAAAACAGCAAGACTATTTTTTTAGTATTTGGCGCCAGTGGTTACTTACGTTTTTTAAGAATACAGCTGGGTATACACACCGCAACAAATACACCGATCCGGATGTTACAGGCGGTTTATCCTCGTGCCAGCCGGAAATAAAGAAGCGAATGTTTTTAAGCCATACCATACCTTCGCCAGAGTCCTTTTTTTTATTAGATTGATTAGTCTATGAAACTAATCTTATTGCATGCACGAACAATTTCAATAAACACCTAGCTGGCGCAGCTATAGTGAAATATAATTCTCTAACATTCCTCTTCATGGATTCCGTGTATTAAAAATAAACCAACATAGTACAGCTGTAAAACAACAGGAACGTATTAATACCTATGTTTATATATCTTCTTCTTTATTTACATACATTGTACCATAAGTGCAAATCTTACGTAATTAATTTAGCTGTTGGTTTTTAATAAATTAATTAATATATATATGCGTCAAGGTTTGGTCAAGACTCTCTGTTAAAACCTTTCCACGGAATTGAAATAATAAAAAGCATTGACTCCGAAAAACGTCGAAAAGCCCGGGAGCACTAGTGAAATATAAAGCAGCGCACACACGATCTGTGGGGATCGCGCTCATCCGGATGATCCGGCGGATCAACCCCGTGTCGCCCGGAGATAAAGCTACCCTGCACCCGCTGGTACACGATGTGTTGAATCGCGATGTGACGAAATTTACAGTGTTTTTGGGGAGATGCAAGCCCTCAGTTCGAATGATAAAGTTGGACTTATAAATACAAAACTAGACCTTGTTTATTATTTCTACCAACGGGTATCATAATGTCGAAAATAAATCGCAAACACCGTTTTTTTGTAACATTTATATACCTACTCGTTGAAATACATGTTTTACTCCAGTGATTAAATTGATTGGGCACTAGGTAAAGTAATCCAATATGTACATTGCCGATGTATAGTACATTGTTGAAGAGGCTAGAAAGTAAGCAATAGATGGACGAGTTAGTTCGAGGGCCGACGCGTAGCGGTGGCCCTCGAAAGTACCAGTCCAGCTATTGCACTTTCGGCCGAGGCTTAACACAGTGCTTTTCACGCCTACTGCGAGGAAATTGCAAATAATTATAATTTTCAGTCAAAATTAAGTATCTAATTAAAGATCATAATACTAAACAGGCTCGCTTACCTCGTGCCGGCGCGGTGGAGGAGGAGGAGCGGGCGCACGCAGGCGCGACCGCGCGCGGGGCCCTGTGATTGGTCGATCGCTGTTCAAACTGTCCAACAATATTATTGTTGGACAGTTTGACGTCATAGATGGCCTGTTCGTGCGACGTCCAACTAACCCCAGCTTTGAAGCCTGAATTCTGACCATCTTTTGCCACATTTCCGAGCAGTGGCGTGAAAAAACTTTTACCTACCGAATACGATTAGAATGTGATTCATAACTAATTGACGCACTATTTTATATTAGTGTTTTCTTTTGTTAAGTAATGTTTAGTTTGTATCGGATACATATATGTTTTAATAAGTATAATAAACAATTAAAATAGGTAACTGGTTATTGAACACAACATAACATTTCAAATTCATAATCAAAGTTATATAATTCGTATTCAAATAATCATTAAAAATAATGTTTGTTAAAAGATACGATCTTAACATGGCCTACTGTTTTTAAAATCGGCTTTTTGACAAACCAATAATCCAAGCACGATATCGTAAGTTAATTGGTTAGCGTCTGTCATAATTACGTAGATCTTGAGATTATATGTCAATTTAAATTCAAATATTAGAAACCTACGTTGATTTTAGCAATAAAGGTACTAGCTCGTCTCATAGACAAAATAAATAATAAATATAATACGACACAATAAAAAAAACATAAATCGGCTTATCTATATAAAACCGGCTTATTTGTATCCAGTAGCGTCGGCAGATAAATTAACGTCGTGATATCGCGAATTTATATTCATCGACATTTATTTTCGAGATAGGTACCTAGTAATATATTTATATTAAAATTCGGCGGAAGGAGCACCTAGCAGGAACGCATGGAGATCAAGGGGAGAGGCATTTGCCTAACAGTGGGACACTCAATAGGCTCTTAAAAAAATATTAGAATGTGATTATATAGTTTATTTATTAGACGGATTATACAATACAATACAATACAATACAAATACTCTTAATTGCTCACCTCTTTATTATACCTACGTGTCAAAAAATATTGGAATGGCATGGCCGAATGACAGAAATATAATATGTGCAACTACCTACTTATCCATATCAAACTATTACTTATTCCATTTAGTCCGTGGGCGACCACAGGTTCGGTCAAAAAAGATATTATTAACCGAAAAGTTTTTTTTTTTATTTTTTGCGATGAATGACTTCAGGACTTCGCTTCTGACGCTACACAGGTACGAATTGACAAAAAGATTTATATCGCGGACGTCGGGCGTAATCCGGCGGGCATTGTGCAATCGCTAATCGCTCGTCGATGCTCGGCTCGGCTCGGAATTAATAATGATTAATAACGCCCGATTAGAGGCATTAGGCATTAACTCGCCACCGCCTTTGAGGACGTCGGATTGGTCTTATAGGTCTTATTTACATTGAGTTGTACTGAGGTTGAATTTTTATTACAAGTCATTTTTGATCGGTACTTTCTCTTTGATGGGAGCTTTGGGTAGAGATCGATTATCGTTAATTGAAGGATATATTTTCATCATAATTAGTTTTGGACAAAATAAAACAGAGAGTAAAAAGACTTTTGCCACGGTTAGTTCGTCATATATACTCGCCGTTGTCGCTCGCGTAAAATATTATTCTTTCTGGTTGGTTTCATATTCCCAATTTAATAGATCCTTGTACATTCATTATCAATTTCTAAATTCCTAAACGTTACAACAACTAATCTAATAACTATGACCGGTAAAGCTAAATCAGATCGCTCTCTTTAAAATCCACGCACATTAAAATTATCTTATATGATTTCGGCTTTTGGCCGATTAACTGAAACATAGTAATACACTTTCTGATTAGTGACTCCAAAGTTCCATACATCAATTGGTAGATCGTAGTGTGTCTGTGTGTGTGTACGCGGCTTAATGCATTGAGCTCGCCTTACGGGCAGACGGGATGTCCCGGATTAGATTTAAGGGGTAAAAGAACAGGAAAGAGAGAGAAGAGGATTTATACGGCACAGACAGGGACGGCTGATGGCGGAGATTTAGAGATTACGCTTCATAAAGAGAGGAGTATGAATAGAAAATTATTGCGTAGGGAATAAAGAAATAGAGGACATTGTTTGTGGGTAGATGACGTAACGGTTAGATTAAACGTAATTTCAGAAATTATTTTTCTTCAAGATAAAGTTAGGAAACGAAATTGCAGATTTTAATCATTTAAATTACGTAAAAAACGAAATATATGATAAACCGTGAATATTAGTTGTTAATTTTTTTGGTTAGGTACGTTACGTAGGTACCCAAAAAAATAGAGTAATGAAAAATTACAGCAGATATATAAAATTCATAAATTATTAGGTTATTATGAACGATCTATTGTTTCACATAGTTCTAGAATTGTATAATTACATAATTAGTTAATATCGACTTGGGCATAAAACTATACGTCTCAACTGTCTCACAGTCGAAACAGAATATGTCCATTTAAAACTTCTATGAATGCCCCTTTTTTACCGCCTAACCGTTAATATGACGTAAGCGCCATAAAAGCAGCCACGTCTTATGTCATTTGAGAACTAACAGGGAATAAGTTAAAAGATATCGGTGAATCAATTATGGCATCAGATTAGGTGGAGATGAGCGGGCTGCAGACAAAGGCGCGGCGCGTGACGGCGAATAAGCGCCTATAACGGATATTATGGGGACAGTGCAGTCGAATACACAATTTATGCAATTATTGACCTTATTCCATTGAGATAGAGTTAAATATTCCAATGCGACGTCTTTGACTGACTTAGGAGTCGCATAGATGATAGATATAGCAAAAAAAATCTAACCGTTTGGTGATCGTGTGTCTTTGGCTATTTTGTTATTTGCTTAAGGTGTAAATTATTGTTTTATACTACGTACCGTACGCGTAAGCGTACCTAATATTATATCCTAATCGTGCGCAAAATCCAATGACAACACGCAATTTTTATTGGCGCCTTCGTTCCATCCATAACAACCTTGTAACGGAGGGTCCTGATCAGCAACCATAGGGTGCCACAGGATTATTACTAATCTCTACCTTTAAACAACATAGCCCTAACTAGATAGCCAGGTGATATTTTTACAGCTCATGCGTAGGTCGTTGTAGTTGATTGCATATACAAAAAGTAGTCGGTAATAAAACTTTCCTTAACCCTACACTGCTATATAGATGTCGCTGCATGCCTCTCTAAGGCATAATAAGATGGGGGAAGTAGGTACCGAATTGAAAAAAAATTGTAAAGTAAAGGGCCATTGACATGGTGCATAATGAAAATCGCATACGAGTTATTGCACCATGTAAATGCTCATGCATGTTGTGTACTCTCTGACACTTTTTTGCTTAATTGTTTTTGTTACGAATAAATGTCTCTTTCTTTCTTTCTTTAAATGACCTTTACGTCATACTTGTCCATAAAGTGGCAATTACCTCACGATACGCGTGCGGAAAATCCCTGGCCTGGGCTCTCCCACCCCTTTTACCGTCCTAGGTAGGTAAACTAGGTAAGTAATGTACTATTAAGGCTTCGGTAGCGGGCTGGGGCGAGCGGTGCGGTGGCGTCTTATACAGGGTGAGCAATCCAAATGGGTCAGTATGGCGGTTTTGGAAACCATAACAGATAGCGAAATCTTGGCTTAGGAACCATGACGTTGATTTTAGTAAAAAGAAAAACTGCATTCATATACTTACAAAAATACGTGTACCTACTCGGCCCAGGAATCGAACCTGGACTTTTGAAAAATTAAATTCCGTTTTTTCCTTTGAATATCGGTTATGTAGCTCTTAAATAGTAAATGTTACTAAGAAACATGATATCTAAAACTAATAAAATGCATTGTTTTTAAACAACGAAATTTAATTTTTCAAAAAGTCCAGGTTCGATTCCTGGGCCGAGTACACGTATTTTTGTAAGTATATGAATGCAGTTTTTCTTTTTACTAAAATCAACGTCATGGTTCCTAAGCCAAGATTTCGCTATCTGTTATGGTTTCCAAAACCGCCATACTGACCCATTTGGATTGCTCACCTGGTATACTGCACTCACCAGAGATCCCCTTGTTGAGCAGGTTGTTGAAGGCTTCCTTCTTGGGTGAGAGCGGCGCGTGCCGCTCGTGGTGCGCGGGCGCAGATGGCGGTCGCGCGCGTTCCTCGGGCGAGCGCCGCGGCGGCGTCTTGCTGCGCCGGAGCTCCGATGTCAGATTCTGAAACAGAATATATAGAATTATTACAAGTTCTCAACAAACAATTAACAAAGAATGTCTCATCATCATCATTAACATATCAGCCGAAAGACGTCCACTGCTGGACATAGGCCTCCCCCAAAGAGTGCCAAACTGACCGGTCCTGCGCCAAAGAATGTCTCAGATCGCAGGTATTTGACGCCCGAGCCGAAGGCAAGGGCGATAAATATGCGATCCAAGGCTTTCTCTATTACCGCCCGTGGTGAGTACTAAATTTTATGTCTTTCCCTGGCCAGGAAGTGGGATTGGGTAAGTGGGTGACGTAAAAGGCCATCATTGATCTTTAAAAATCATGAACCATTCTTGATATTGATACAATTGAGTCTTCCCGAAATCCCCGGGATCAGCGTACGGTGTAAGACTGAAGACTCGGATTATTCACCAACAAACATCTTTAGAGACGGTTAGGCATAGGCGGAAAAAGTAAGAACAAAGTGAACAGCGATCAAAAAGGACGCATTCTGAACAAGGGTGTCTGTGTAATCGCCGACATTGCTGCCCTGGTAATCGCAAATGCAGTACTTGCAAAATGGCGGTTTCGAGATAAACGCGGTAAACATATTTTGTGATATCTATACAACAAATCTATGTGGTATAACTTTTGAAGTGTACTGAATAATACTTAAAAAAATCAAGCTTTCTATTGACATATTTTTTCCTTTACTTTACTGCCTTATTTGGATAAAATGCGTAGTACTGCATTTTCATCAACTATCTGGGCTTGTGGGCATTACAGTATTACTAAGGATAAATGCAGTATTTGTGTTTATTACTGCAAAATCACCTAGCATGTGTTCAATACTGCGTTTCTAGTTCGCAATCATGCCCTATTTTTATGCTTAGTACTAGTTAAAAGTGTTGTTAAGGCTTCTTCTGGCAAATATTTTAAGTGACGAAGAGACTAAATAAAACAGATTTTAGGTAAGTATTAGAAAAATGTTTTTATTATCGAAATAACTGAACTTAAAAATACCTAAGTTAATGTAGCCAACTTCCTAAATCTATTGGTCTACAATTCTTAATTATAATATTGAACCCAAAAACTCTATATTAGACTTATTATCACAACCAAGAAGGACTTAATTTTAATTAGTAATTATGTAATAATCAGTCTATAAAATTCACTTTGTCTCGTCCGCGAATGACGTCGACGCTCTGATTTGCTAGCACGAATCGCGGCACTGTACCGTGCGGCTTCGATGCATGCGAAGCTTTTTGTTACTCTCGCTACTCGTAAACGCAGCACTGTAGAATACTGCGTTTAGTTTTAGCATCGCAAGAGGAGCTCTTTATTATTCTCGCTACACTCAAATGCAGTAATGTTGAATACTGCGTTTGGCTTTAGTTAGTATTCGTTGCAAAAAAGTGTATTCCTAATGAATCTGCAGTAAACGTAGCAAGTACTGCACAAACTTCTAGCACATGCTGAATGCTGCAGATCTTGTTAGCAAAAGTAATATTTTTGTGAAAGTACTGCGTTTCTGGTTAAAAAAAAACATGTTTCTAATTAAAAAAAAACTGAAATTAATTTTTTTATGTATAGATTAGGCTCTTGGGATGTCATTTCTGCAAAAAAGTAAAAATCCCAAAAATGTCGATTACTGCAAGTACAATTATCAGGGCAGATTGGATCGATACCACTAATAGTCTGACATAAAACAAATTGACTAGTTGACCACATTTATAAAGCTAGCTGTAGGTACCTTTTTCCAAATAAAATTACAAAACCCGAGCGCTAATGCAAGGAAAACAATTTACAACGTAAATAAATAAAATTGAGGTACGAACTTTGATATTTTTGAATTGTAAGTAAAGATTGAAATAAGTAAAACTAGTACAATATTTATATTTGATATGATATCCCTTAGATGTTTGGATGTTTAGATGTTTGGATATTTGTTACTCAATCACGCAAAAACGGCTAAAAGGATCGAGATAAATTTTGGTATACATTATAGTGTATAGCCTGGATTAACATATAGAATACTTTTTATCCCGGGAATCATCCCCTAAGGGGGCAAAATGGGGGGCGAAAGTTTGTATGGAGATATGATATAAACGAGTTCCACGCGGTCGAAGTCGCGGGCAGAAGCTAGTCCTAGATAAAGAAAGAAACGTTAAATTGAATTAATATTCTAATATTATACGGAACGAGTAAAATAGACTTTTGTGAAATCATTGCTGGATCGCGTAATGTCAAAGTAGGCATTTGTTGTGCATTGTGAATATTATTCAACGCTTTCCAATTCCCGAAAGTAATTCTAACAATTGTAGTACCTACCTACGGGCCTAACATCTTGCCTAGAAATACAACGATTACCCTTATACAAACCCTAATTATCAGTTGATCCACGTATTTCCTAAGAAAAAGTCTAGGCTGTGGCTAGAACTTCCAAGTTCACGAATAATTCTACAATTGGTCGGTACACTTGCATTCATTTGTGCAACGGTTTTGTATGCACGCTGGGTGCAAGGCAGAGCGACGTGCAGAAAATGTGTAACGATGTATATTATACATGGTCTTATTTCCGAAACATAACGGTATAGGTTTTCGATATAGTGGGAAAGTATTTACAGACTGCAAGGAATAGCGTCATAGATCTCATAGTGAGAGAAAAAAAACCAAACCAAACAGAACAACGCTTAAGAATCCTTCTATTAACACATATGCTAAAGTGACTTGAGTAAAAGGGACCTACGTCATATAGTGTGATTCTAGTATATACTTAATCACTCATCCATCATCTTTCATTTCGTTTTCTATAACTGATTTGCTGCAGTTTCTACTGTTGCAATTTTCATTTGATAAAATTAGTATCATTGCGTGTCAACATAATATTATTTTAATATAATTTCCATTATTGTATAAAAGGTTTAATACCAGCAAATGAACTCCGGTTGAAGTTAATTGGGATAAGCCGGCTGTAAGATCCTATTATCTTGATGCTTACCCGGCTAAACGATTTACAACAAAGTGAATTTAATTCGTCAAAACATAAACATGTTTTCTAAACCATGTTCTTTCTGTGTATCGTTCGATTTGGTCGCACTATGCAATTTTAACCGAGTTTTCATTAGTTAGCTCCAAGCCAAAAAATTATGGCTAGTATTAAAAGTTGCCATACAAGTTTATATAACTTCTTTCCGTGCCTATTCCCACTATTTGGAGTCGGCCCTCCTCGTTCTCATGCGCCAAGTCGGCTATCTCTGCCTCTCTTGTTGTCCGGTAGTGCGAGGGCTTTCTTGACAAAATGGTCTTCGTCGCGTCTCGTACCATTAAAGTTTTTATTATAACTAAACTACCAATTTGGTCACGCGTAACACGGGAAATATCGGAAACGTATTTGGTAATTCCAGTCTGATTATCACCCAATTGATAAATGCGCTTGAAATAGGATATTTTGACAGTTTATCACAACAGAGCGTGGCTACGACATCAATGTGACAATTTTAGACCCGAGTTATTTGTTTGTAAAGTGAGATTACAGTTACCATGTCGAAAAGCTTGAAATTTATATTTATTAGGTAGCGTTATCTGCACAGATAAGTTTTATGCAGGTAGAACGTTGACGTATTTGTATGTTTTTTTTCGTACCCTAGTACAGCTTTGCTTAGTTTGTGACTATAGGTCGATTTATGTAAGATTGTCTACCAATATTTATTTATTTAAGTATTAACTACAAAAAATAACCGTCATTTATTTATTTTTTCATATCTACTACTCAATTACTAGGTATCTCTATTACAATAGCGCGGTGACGCGCTCTGAGAGCGTCAGCTTTCCGAGTCCAGTTGGTCGATCACGTAACGCATTGTACGCGCGTCGGGTAGATATAAATGTTAATTTTTATATGGAAAAATTACAGTTTCTACCTAACGCGTGTTTAAATACACCGTTCAAAAATTAGAGGGGGAGGACACACATTTTGTACTCTCGGGCTCATTCTATTCACTTAATCAAAAATATTGCTGAGAATTTTATTTTGAAATGCATATCGATTGATGTGCCACGCGTGGACGTTCAATGATATATTTTTTATTGCACCCCTAAAAATATTTTTTTGTTGTTTTTTCCTCACTCGAGCACCGTTACATCAGATACATTACATCAGAACTATGTAGCAACTAACAAAATTCACCTATCCTCAAAATTTTATTCAAATACACCTTATAGTTTTCGAGTAATATGCCTGTGACATACGGACAGACCGACATGACGAAACAATGAGGGTTCCGTTTTTGCCATTTTGTCTACGGAACCCTAAAAAGGTATCTAAAAACTACCTTCATAGTTCAACTGTTCGCAGGTATACCCCAATAGTGCTGTTATTTTAGACTATAATTTCTCAGTTATTATGATTACGTACAGACAGTCAGACACAGAGACCTTATACTAAACTATTTTTTTTATAGTTGAGTAGACTAATACATCTGCCTCAGTCAGGCATTTAAGACATCTTTTTACTAGAATTAATGTACTTAAATGGTACAAACAAGTCGGCTCCAGCTTTGGTGGAAAAACTGTTAGTTTTTGTAGGTAGTTGACACCTATATTGTGTAAAGTATCAGAATCGTGTTTATTATCATTATGGGTAGTTATTTTTTTACGATGAGCAAAACGTACCACAGTGAAATATGTTCTAATCTAAGAAAAGTCGAACCACTTAAGGCGAGTCGAGATTCAAATTGGACACTTGCGGCATTGCGTCAGTCGATGTTCGGACTGATTATGTTCATTGGACTGAACAACTACACCACGTAATGTTGAATCTGTGAAAGTCCTTTAATAAGGTTAATGCAATGCTGACATGTTTATGCGTGTTTTGCGTTTAAATTGCCAACCTAGTACTGAAAAAAGACGAGTTGAAATGGGCGACAAATTAAATTGTTACAAAAATACGAGTGGAGAGACATTGCTTCGAGCCAATCGGGACACGGAAATAAGGATGGCCTGCGAGCTGTGTCGTGACATAGACAATCGATCTCTTTCTTAGCGTTCTAATTAGAAAGAGACGGATAGTCTATCTTGCTGGGGACCCAGCTCGTGGGTCTCCCCGTGATAGCCGTGCAGAAAGAGATGCGATCATGTAACTTAGTTTGACTTATATATGTTTAGTTAAATGTGAAATAATTACAATGATATAGTTTTAAAAAAAGGGTGTAAACCGAGAAGAAAACAATACTGCCTGTCCATGTAAAATATTATGTATGTATGAAGATATTATTTTTCTTTTTGATAATCAAAAGTGCCATAAACCTGCTGGCTTACGGAGAAGATCTAGAATCGAACCCAATACCTTTAGTTTACCGGACCAACGTACCATCCACTTCTCCTTCACCACTTTTTAACTGAAGTGATTGCAGACTTTCCCAATTAAATAATTGTAGATCATAATTTCAAAAAAGCTTTTCACTATATCGCTATGTTTTCTTTTTATTATTGTAATTTTTCAACTGTAAATATTTTTTTTTTTATATCTGTCTACCCAACTTTCGGAATATCAACAAGTGTGGACGAATATCAATAAAGCGCACACGCCGTCGATTTGCGCCACAGATACGTCTAATATCGTATTGGAATTTGTGATGCCGTTTAACCCCAGTTAACCCAGATTTAGCTCCTCGGCGCCTGATTCGTCCTCGCAGCCTGATTGTGTTGTGACACAAACTGTAATGTATTATGTGTTAACTCTTGCTGCAATCACGGCGGGATGGTACAATTACAATGGATCTGTTCGCCGAACTTATAATTTGTTTGAATGAAACGTTTTGTGTTTGATTGTTTGTAAGATTGATAAAGATATTTGGGTTGTTCCAACTCCATGCAATGGAAACTTCAAAAGTAGTTTATTAGTTGCGTTTGTTAGTACCAGTATTTTATTTTAGGTCTTGAGGTCCGGTCAGCGCGCGTAACATGCTTGCCATTTTATCATATGTGGATAAGACAACTGTCACGTTTTTCACTCCCATTTTTTATTGGCACGAGAATGAAGCTCTCATGCTCCATATATCTGGTTTTATATAGACTCTTCGGTATGAAAAATAGATAACAAATTAATAATTAATAAGAACTAATTAATGAATGCAAGTTAATTATTATACATAGTTCACTTTAAGCAGGAACGTGTTTATCAACTAAGCACTGTTTAATTAAGTATTTGCTTTTGAACCAGAATGACCGGTCTAGGCAAATATCAAAGCAGCTCCTAATCTTCTGTTTGTTATTGAATTCGTGTGAACTGGGTCATTAGTTACTGATATTTTTGTTCACTTGCAAGTAGGTATTTCATATGAGACAGAAGTACGTGAGTTTCCATTCTAGAACTAGCTACTTACATTGGAGGCGTAATTAGATAGGAAGCGTATTAGTTAAAGCTCCCTCTCTTACATTGGCGCTTAGACAAATCCAACGAACCTAAACTCGATAGCGTTGTGTTAATGTTTTAAATAGTTCCTATGGCCACTTCAATCAAACCATCATATCAGCCGAAAGACGTCCACTGCTGGGTAAAGGCCTCCCCCAAAGAGTGCCACAATGACCGGTCCTGTGCCACCCACATCCAGCTGACTCCCATGTATTGACAAAGCTCGTGTTAAAAAAATACAAAGTATTATAATTTTAAAGTGATACATTTTCGGAGCAATACTCGACTACCCAGGTAGGATAGCTACCCCTAAACTTTGTTTTTTTTTTCAAGTGGAATGTCAGTTAATTTTACCATATTTGCTGACAGGCCACACCCCCAGAAAACAAACTAATATGGCCGCAAAGACTGATTGGTGCGTTGAAAGCACTAATTTATACTAAAAAACAAAATAGCAATTAATTGAGTAGTTAGAGAATATTTCAGTCCAGCAAACTGTTTTGGAAACAGCAGCACTTGTAATGGTGACATACAAACATGGCACCAAACCTCACGATAGTAACATTTACCGTGGAATTAGGTTTGTTGTCTATCGCTAGAGCCCTGATTAATTTATACCCGCTTATTTGTACGAGATAGCGTTTAGAAACGTCTTCTATTTGCGCGTCATGTAAGCTTATCTTTTAATTCTTGAGCTGTCAACGATACGCGCACAGGTTTTCCCGAGGATTTCGGAAATAAAACGTGACTTTGCATGCGCTTAAGTATTTCACAACAATCTAGAAGTTAAAATAGTAAAAATACCCGTTACAATAAGGCAACTTGTACCTACTTTTTTGCGCGTTTAACTATTTTTAAGAATCGTTCTCGTGACAATAGTAAATTTTGTATGATGTTTAGCCAGTCTCATGTGACTGTCTCAAAAATCGAGCAACTGCAAAAGTTTAAACTAAATGAAATAAATGAATTTGATTATGCAAGTAGGCCGCAACATTTGGCACTTTTACAAGTCAAAACTCTACCAGTTTTTCTAAATAAGAAGATCACTGTCAAGAAGAAACGCCGAAACAAACTCAACAATCAGTAATTTTTTGCCAAAAAAAAGCTTATGACAATGATAAAATAAGATCATTTATTTCATGACAAAAAATTACAGTATCAATTCGCATATACAGTCAACAGCATAAATATATGACTATGTGTAGCGCTGCAAAAATACCTGATCATCAATTGAAGGTAGAATTATAATATGACGGTCCATAGCCAGTAAAAATATGTGATGATTTACAGCCGGCATAAAAATCATTTGCCTGTAACAGCAAAAGCATCGGACCAGACCGAACAAAAATATCTGATACTCCACAAAATCAAAATTATATGACATATGACCAGCATAATTATCCATCCACCGTAAAAGCATAACCATCGGAACACTTAAAGACTGCATAAATACCTGATGCAAAAATATCTCAACTTTCCTCAAGAATGAACTTTATAAGCTTTGACATACTGTCTTAATTTGAACAAAGCTGTTTGACGCTTCTTGAAATGTCATTGGATATCGCTCTCTCACGTTTGATAACGTGTAATTGACAGGTTTGATAAATAATAATAACTCAAAATTGCCAGCTGGACCTAACGTTGCGTTTCTAAGGACTAATATTCATAAGGCCCATTGAATTATTTGACAGCTAGTCCCTAATGTAATTTGACCCCTAGTATAGTGGCACAAAAAGCGTATTCGGTGGTATACAGGTAAGTTATGCTGGTCCATCTATAAACGAAGCGAGTATTCTGAAAGCTTTGTGGATTTCTCCCCTGCAGTTACAAACTGATTCGAACCACCTCATCAGTCGTCTTTGATATGACTTGAACCCGAAATTCGTAAAATCTATGCGGAATGTATAAATTAAATTAATTGTTTGATATATATGGATGTTACAACCTTGTTAAGTTGCTGTGTTTTAAAATGTGGTTACACGAGTTGAACATTACCCTAACATTCAACCAAAGATCCTCCCATTTTACTGACGTCAGAATATTATGTTGTATGCTGCTATAGGTACCATATGCAAATCAATAGTATCTTTAAGGTTCCGTATTTACTCTGTAATTATTTATTGCATTAATAAATAGTAGTGACACAGTTTATACAATTTTTGCAGTTTTTGCATTTATTGTAATGAATGACTATTAGAATATTATGATTTAATAAAAGATAGATGTCATTATAATAGGTTTATACAATAATCAGAAATGATTATCATGAGACGTTACCATGCCAATTCTTAGAACTTTTTGATCAGCCCTTGTAAAATTCTAAATACATATTACTAACACTATTTCTAAATTCCAAAGTCACGCAAATTATTTACTCGAAATCAGTCCTCATTGTGCTCTTGTAATTATAAAGTTTTGCCTTTTTGTCCCTAAATTAACTTATGTGCTCCGCTGTTGCCCATTTTGGAAACATCAAAATTTGCTTTCACCGATAGATGACTTAGTCAAAACTAGTTTAGAAATGATTTTAAATATTCAGCTCAATGAACAATCTTGGTTACAAGCATCCCTCCCTATTCGGTTTGGTGGCTTAGGAATTCGCAAAATTTCTAGTGTTGCTTCCCCAGCCTTTTTGTCATCCACCCATAGCACGTCACGTCTCATAGGAAATATCTTAAGGGATCTACCCACAAACTATGAGACTGCGGGCGTGGAGGATGCCAAGAATGCTTTTAAAATTGCTTGCCCGGGTAAAGATTTTCCAGATAACCCAAAATCTCAAAGGAGCTGGGACGATATTTATTGCGATTTAACCTACAAATCAATTCTGAGCCGCAGTTCAGGTCCAGATCGCGCAAGACTTTTGGCGGTTGGAGCCAGAGAGGCCGGTCACTGGCTACATGTCCATCCTTCTCCAAATACCGGTACCTTCCTGGATCCGACCTCCCTTCGTCTAGTGACTGGTCTGCGGCTTGGGGTCACGGTATGCACTCCACACATATGCCCTTGTGGCACGGACGTGGACCGACTGGGTCACCACGGACTTTGTTGTCAAAAAAGTGCAGGCCACTTTTCAAGACATGCGACACTTAATGACATAATCCACCGGTCTCTTGCCAGCATCAATGTGCCTGCTCTTCTTGAGCCGCCTGGCATTGTCAGAGATGATGGCAAAAGACCTGATGGCGTGTCTCTGGTTCCATGGAGGTTGGGACGGATGCTTGTGTGGGACGCTACATGTGTAGACACACTGGCACCGTCTCACCTCCAACGAACTACTTCTAAAGCGGGTTCAGCGGCAGAAAACGCCGAAAATCTGAAATGTAATAAATATAGAGACATCGGCAGAGAGTACGACTTTGTACCCTTTGGCGTCGAGACCCTCGGTCCGTGGGGTCCCAGTGCGCATAAGTTATTTGCAGAAATCGCGAAACGTCTGGTCGATGTAACTGGTGACCGAAGAGCTGGCGGCTTTCTCGCGCAACGCATCAGCATTGCAATCCAGCGAGGAAATGCCGCCAGCATCCTCGGTACAATGCCTTGAGGGCCTTTTTTAGATTTAACTTAGGTAGTTTTAATTTATCTTAGTTAATGTTAATTATAATCTTGTATTCACTTTTAATAAATAATTACCTACTTAAAATAAGTAAACCTGGATATGAACAAAACATTTCCGAAACTTTGTTACAGAATACAAGGCAGGGAGTATTAAAAAAACGAAAAGAATGGAAATACGGCTATTAACTAAATGGTTGGATATGCTTTCTTGTAGGAACGTGTCATCTAGTTCCCTAAGCGTGATACAATGACAATTAAATTATGAATGATTAAGCTATTTTTTTTTCATTTTTACCTATCCAAAATCTCTATAATATGACCCCGTATGAAGTTTCTTAGACTTAATCTTTTCACGCGTCTTGTTCTGCGTTACGTGGCACTTTGTGTATTAAGCGCTTATAAGATTAGCGGACTGTATGCTTGCACAAATTTGTGTGTTGTCTTTGCTCAATCTAACAGCTATCAGATAAGCGTGACGAGAAGAGGACCAGATACGCGGTTAGAGATAATTAAATAGCGTAGTAGATAAATCATTTGTTTTTATCATGACCAAATTAATCAAAACAAGTATTTGTAGGCGAGGTCGAGACATTAAAGTACTTACACTAAACTGTTCATAATCAGCGGTAGTATTGAAGAAATTTAGGTTTAAATTAATTAATATAGTTTTAGGTATTGTTATTTCTTAGTTTTAGTTCTGATAATTCCTTTTGTTGAGATCTATGTAGTTTTTAAATATTATTTTAATTCGTAACTTACAATTCAAGAACATGCTATCATTTGTGTATGCTAAATAAAGTGAAATCTGTGAACACTGACATAAATGTAAACCGCCTGGAACCTACCCAGCCAGCTATTGAACATATCTCTTCCTACCAAACTGCGAGATTATGGAGAACCAGCTCAATAACTTCTTAAAAGAAATTCGTAGAAAAATAAATCATGTTCCTTTACAGCGCTTAATCTTAGCGTGATCAAGATAAAACATTTAAGATTTATTGATTATTACGAAATACTGATGCAATGATAAACTCACAAGATACCTACCAATGATACATCACGCGTATATGAAGCATATATGATAGCTACAATCTGCCTACTTCTCATAACAGCAATTACTTAAAGCTATAAAAATGTTGATACGCGATAGGTTTTTAATAACTATTCTAGTATGTATTTGTATATGCCACGAAAAATAAAGATAATTTAATTTTACACGCGCAAGAATTGAGATAAGGTGACCAGTAACCAGTAAAATTACCGTCGGGACACACAGCTCAGATGAATGGGTTGGATGGATACGTATTTCAACATCAATAGAAAAGTATTTTTTATTACTAAGTAAAACTTGTGTCAGGTACTTATTTAAAACTCGTGATTTGTATCTTTGCCAAATCGTCTTTCTGTCATAATTTCAAAGCTTAAAAGCAAAAATAATGAAAAGTTTTGCATGTTGGTTTGGTACCTAATGTTGAAATAATGTATTTGTATTGTTGTCAAATACCGTATTATAATCCGGACACTTCTTCAAATAAGCGCATCGTCCAGCCCTGCCAAGAGATTAAATTCGTATCAATAAATTCCGCGATAAGCTATCGTTAGCATCTAATCAGTTGCATGTGGCAATGAACAAACACTTAAAACAATTCAACCGATATATTTAAACGTTTAAAGAGTTTAGTCATACGATATATCATGACTATAGATTCCATTGTGTGGATAATTGTCGTTACGAAAATGAAAAAAGTTAAATCGTAGATTAGATTAAGGCTCTTAACTATGTACATTTTTTTTTGCTTTCCATTTAAGTTCATTGAAATAATAACTAGTAGATCTGTGAGATGTGGAACACACGAGCCTGCCTTTCATAATATATTATTATAATTTTAAGTTTTTTTTTTGAATATTGAAAAAGTGACTCGACAAAAAATCTATATAATTAACGAACCCGCTCACAAATATTCACGAGAATCGGTTGAGAGATGCGACCTGTAGAGGAAAACAGCGGTAAAGCTGGACATACACACCCAAGCCCAAGGTGAAGCATAGAACGTCGTGCGCTTGCGCACCTCCGTTTGATGAAAGGGATGTCTTTCAACATTTAATGAACACTTTATCGAGCTTTAATATATTTGCGCTCGTCATCACATTTTTTTTTAAATGGAGAACTAGGACAGGCATTATTAAAATTGTCTTACACTGATGTAACGGCTACAGTTCCCCGAAATACATCTAAAAATAAATACATTACAAACCTTTTTAAAGGCCTTTCAAAGATAGCTAAAATTAAAGTATCTACCATATGTACAATAATGACGAACGTTACGCAAATCTACAAACCTATCTGAACAATTTGTATGGATTTGAATGTTGTGCACCCTAAAACGAATCGATGCACAGATTTGCTATCGTCGACTATGACTGTGATTTCATGATATCGTATGACTACACTCTTTTAAAGTTTCAATATAATCATACCTTGAATGGGCACGGCTGCTCGTCACCTTCCCTAACATATATGGTTGAGGGAGGCGAAGGCTGAGTTATGCCTCATACTCGTAATCGGGTGCTGTTTGTGGAGTAGGTACGATCTGTTCATGCTGTTCATCTGTTCATGGGCATAATAACTACCTAAATATTAGTGTCATTATTATTATTTTCGTATTGATGAGAGTCATCATCATCCTGTTCTTGACAGGTTTTACTGTTATTAATAATAAATCATTTATTTCAGATATAAATCCATACAATTTGTTAGTACCTACAGACAATACTTAAAGACTTTTAAAATTAAAAAACAATAATTGATTCTCAGCGTCCAATTTGACCACTGGGTCAAATTGGACGCTGAGAGACCTTATACTTCACTGGGATACTAGATTAATATAATAGACTTCTTGTTAATTCTGATAGAAACCTTATATCGAATGTAATAGATAATATTTTGCAATTTTGTTTCGTTTTCATTTAGTGAGATTAGTCTGTTAACCGTTTATTATCGATTGTTAATCTGCAATATATAAATGATTATTGTGTAAGATTATTATTAATATTTAATTGTAAATTACCGTTTCACATGTAAAAGTACGAGTAAGTGCCCCTGTGGCCTATTTGCAGAATAAATAATTGATTTTGATTTTGCTTGACACCCTACGCGACCGTGTGTCACTGAACTACAAATCGGGATTTATTTCGTTATTCGCAGTTTTTATACAGTATAGTATCTCTTTTTATCTCCCGGACTGGGCCACCTCCGTCACTGGCCCAGAGCCACGGACGTGACCGGCGACCCCTGGGCTGTTATTCGTTACGCGGTCATGCGGCTCACCCCGCCGGTCACCCGTTACGAAACTAGACCTCTAACTACGCTTAGTTACTACGAATCGCGGCGTCAAGATACATTTGTGGGTTAGCGTTGAGGTGAACTTAAAACAAGTTACAGAATAGCGGGCGTTGCGAATGATCGACGTAACGTAAATCACTAGTCTTTATGTACTTGATTAGCGGTTATTATTACTGCCAACTGGATTTTGGAAACGTCGAATGTTGTTCATTAGATTCAACTGTTTTGGACGTTGGAGTTGACTAACTACTCACTTGCTTGTGGCAACACTGGCAACCACAGTTACCAATTTTGCGAACCCCAAAACTAATTGTGGCAACTGTGGTTACCAAGCGAAGTATGGGCTGCTTGGATTAAAAAAGCAACTTAGGCTACACTTTTTAAAACCCGAAATCAAGTAAGCCCAGCGGCTAGAGCCCTATACTTGAGTTATGGCGTTTAATGGTTCCCCCTCAAGGTGCTGCCACCTTGTCGTGGTGGGGGGGCTTGCGAGCGCCTAGGATCCCCGAGGCTATACCGGATAGGGCCACCCATACCGGGAAGGCGAGGGGGGAGGAGCCAGACTAAGAGCGGCACAACAGGCGGGCGCCCTGTGGCGCAAAGGCTCTCTCCACGTCCTTCTGATCAGCAGAACGCGTAGGAGATGAGCGGGCGAGATCAATCAGGTGGTCACATCGTAATCCGACCCTGTAGGTGTCTGGAACGAGGGCAGTTGCTCTTCAAGAACTTGGGCCACGAGGAAGAAAACCTCTGTAAAAAATTACCCGTGGGGGAGGAGAGGGCGGTGGTTGACTCAGGTCAGCTGCCGGCCGACTCGTTAACCGGCCCGTGGGGTCGGCGCGAGGGTCGCTGTTTACGGACGGGGACTGCGAGGACGGACACCTCTATAAAAAAAACCACGTGGGGCGACGGGTGCTGCTAGTTTCGGTGCCGGAGCTATTGGCGCAGATTGCAGGGAACAATCACCGTTGGTCAAACCGTTATCTCGTGGTAGTGTCTGCATGTTTCAGGCCTACTTTCGAGACCGGCGGCCTTGCCTTAACCGGCCGGGTCAAGGGGAGACCACCCCAATAAAAAATTCACAACTCTTGGCGTGAGGGTTCTCCGCGTCAGGATGCTCTTCGGAGCGGCTGGAGTGTTTATCAGTCATTAGAGGCCAAACCTGCGATACCGCCCGACCTCGCAGCGTATAAGGGCCACTTGCGGTACTGGGGATCTCTGCCCAAGTGGAGTCGTTTAGTTCTCCCCTACTCGTGGGATTTCGTATGGATTCAAATTTAAAAACAACCCCTCAAAACGGCTCTTCTCAGAGCCAAAATACAAACGGCCCTTCTGAGGGCCAAACATCAGATGAAAGGGCGCAAACGAACACGCCAGTCGCCCAGACGGAGCGGATGGTACTAAGGTCGCGGTCAGCGACTCCTAAGGTATCCGAAAATGAAAAGGTCGATGCTCGTAGTGGCACAAAAGAGGTGGACATCGAGTCTGACACTGGGAGCCAAATAACAATGCGCTCCGAGTCGGCTCTTGACTACGGAAATGGAGGTGGATCGGCTGAGTCAGACTCAGCGATGAGTTGTGCAACTGTAGATGGGGGCAAGGGACGGTTCTGGCGGAAACGCGGTCTCAGTGGCTCGGGGTCAGATTTCGAAGAAAACCCAGAGCAGAAGCCAATATCAACCTCAAAGAGAGGTCGCGGTCGACCTCCCTCTGCGGGCCACTATGTTGGCCTTGCTAAGGCCGAAGAGGAGCTAAAGCACGTCAAGAGGAAGCTCCAAGTAGCGGCGGAGGAGGAAACAGCCGGCCTAAATCAGTCGTTTTCGGATCGAAGTGAGGCCGGCACCATAAAAGAGGTCATTGATCTGGCCTTTGCGGAGGACGAGCTCTCTGCGGCCTCGCTATACCAGCGGGTGCAGAACAGCTTGCAGACCATAGCCTCGGTTTCCACCAAATCAAAAAACCTCAAAGGTACCTCCGTGAAGGCCCTAAATGAAGCCGTTGAAAGTATCAGAGCTGTGCTGGTCTATCTTAAACAGCGCACTTCTACGGAAGAGACTCGGATACTGCAGGCGCAAAATGACCGCCTGCGAGCTGAGCTGACGGAGCTTCGCTCTGAGATGGCGCAGATAAGAGCGGACATACGCGACCAGTACAAGAGACAGTCTCCGGTCCCACCTCCGCCCTTGGAGAAGACGCAGCCCGCTAGTAGCTCGTGCGAAGGTGCTTCCGCTCCTTTCAACATGGACGATGTGGTGCGGTCTATGACAACTCAGGTGGGGCTGATGTTAGATGCGAGGCTGGGAGCTCTAGAGCTCGAGGGCAGGCTGCTACCGGCCCAAACAATGCGGCCCCTGCTAAACGCCGACAGAAAGCGACAAGCTGAACGGGCAGCTTCTCAGAGCCAGGAGCCTGCACCCGCTCCCGAGTCAGTTCCAGCTGCGGCTCCAAAACGAGGCCCTCCAAACCAAACGGAGGAACCCCAAAAGGGAGAGAAGAAAGGAAAAAGGAAAGGGAAGAAGACAGCGAATCGTACAAGGGTTGCACCCGTCGCGGATCTTCCTGCCGTGGCACCAGTTCCCCGACCACTGCCTCCAGTCCCTACTTCCATGGACAAAGGCTGGAATGTAGCAGCTGGAGGAAAGAAAAACAAGGCGGCAAATCTACGCTCGGCCTCACAGCCGCAACAGCAGCCGGGACAAAAGGCTAATAAACCTAAAACCCGCAAACTCCGCCCTCCTCGCTCGGCAGCAGTAGTGCTGACTCTTCAACCTGACGCCGAGGAAAAGGGCGTAACGTACGCGCAGGTGCTTGCCAGAGCCAAGGAGAGCATTGACCTTGAGCGCCTCGGCATCAGTGCGATCAAATTCAAGCGGGCAGCCACAGGCGCCAGGGTTCTTGAGGTCCCGGGTACAGCCAGTGGCGAGAAGGCTGATTCACTGGCGAAAGAGCTGGCTGAAAAGCTTGGCCAAGATATTGTCCGGGTCTACAGACCAGTGATGTGTGCAGAACTGCGTCTCACGCAGCTGGACGACTCGGTGTCACCCGGCGAGGTTGTTGCTGCCGTTGCCAAGAGCGGCGGATGTGAGGAGAGCCAGATTAAAACAGGTGAAATCCGCCAGGGTGCATCCGGCCTCGGCTCAATCTGGCTCCGCTGCCCGGTTGCGGCGGCTAAAAAAGTAGTGGAAGCTGACCACGGGAGACTCCAGGTGGGGTGGGTCCGTGCCGCGGTGAAGCTGCTTGATCAGCGTCCCATGCGGTGCTACAAGTGCCTTGAAAAGGGCCATGTAAGGGCACAATGCACTTGCGAGTCTGATCATAGCGACACTTGCTATCGATGTGGACAACTAGGTCACAAAGCAGCTGGTTGTTCCGCGACGCCACATTGTTTGGTGTGTGCGAACGCGGCAAAAAAGGCGGACCATAGGTTGGGCTCAAAGGCATGCTCAACCCCCGGCCCGAAAACATTCCCGAGAAGATACAAGAGCGCTAGCGATGGCTTCCAAGCCTCCTCGCAGCTTTACCAGCCAGCCTCAACAACATCTGAGGCCCGCAGTGAGGTGGTACAGGAGATGGCCGTCGATTAATGGCTACTCACTTTCTCCAGGCGAATATCAACCATTCCGCCAGGTCCCAAGACTTGTTGACTCAAAGTCTGGCGGAGTGGTTAATTGGAGTGGGTATAATCGCCGAGCCCTATTCCGTGCCTCCCAGGGACAACTGGGTCGGAGACCTGGACGGCCTAGTGGCCATTGTCACCGGTTCATCCGCCAGTTTCCCATCGCCGCAAAGAGTGGAGAGGGGCCACGGGTACGTTGTGGCGTGGATTGGTGACACGATGGTGGTTGGGGCGTATTTCTCGCCGAACCGATCGCTGGCTGAATTCGAGCAGTTTTTGGTGGAGATCGGAGCCAAGATCGGCAGATGTCGGCCTGGCATGTTGCTCGTGGCCGGTGATTTCAACGCCAAATGCACGGCGTGGGGATCCCCGTCGACGACTGCTCGCGGAGCGGAGCTGGAGGAGTGGGCGGTTGCTACCGGGCTGGTTGTTCTCAATCAGGGATCGACCAACACGTGCGTGCGGCAACAGGGCGGCTCCATCGTGGATGTCACGTTCGCCAACGCCGCCCTGGCGCGCCGTATTCGAGGCTGGGAGGTGCTGGAGGACGTGGAGACATTATCGGACCACCGATATATTCGGTTCGAGGTCTCCACCCTTCCAGCAGACCCGAGAGGCCTGAGTCGGCCCTTGCGAGGGAATGGCCCGCGTTGGGCACTCAAACGCATGGACCGGGACGCGTTGGTGGAAGCAGCCTTGGTGCAGGCCTGGTTGTCAGCGACTGTCGGTCCGATAGATGTGGACGCGGAAGCCGAGATGATGGGGAGTGCCATGGTGGAGGTGTGCGACGCAGCCATGCCGCGGATTGGCCCGGTTCCCCCAAAGCGCAGAGTGTACTGGTGGTCTGGGGAACTCGCGCAGCTACGTGAGTCCTGCGTTGCAGCGAGACGCCAGTACACTCACAGCCGACGACGTCGAACTCGTGACGTGCCAGGAGAGGAGCAGCTGTATGCCGCATACTCAGAGGCCGTCAAGTTACTGCAGCGAGCGATAAGCAGAGCCAAGGACCTGGCCGAGCAGGAGATGCTGGAGACTCTCAACAGCGACCCGTGGGGAAGGCCGTACAGGATGGTGAGGCGCAAGCTCCGACCCTGGGCACCCCCACTCACGCAAAGTCTTCAGCCACAGCTTCTCGAACAGGTGGTCGATGGCCTGTTTCCGACGAGAGCGGAGCACACACCTCCACTCATGTTACCCCCTGGGGGCAGGGTAGATGACAGTGGTGACGCATCGGAGGTAACGGAGGGTGAACTGGGGGCGGCGGTGCTACGGCTCCGAGCCAAAAACACTGCTCCCGGCCCCGACGGAGTTCCCGGCCGGGCCTGGGTTTTGGCCCTGGGTCCTTTGGAGGTGCGATTGAGGGCGCTATTTAGCGCTTGTTTAACGCAGGGAAAGTTTCCCCGTGTGTGGAAGTCGGGAAAACTGGTCCTTCTGCAGAAGGAGGGGCGACCGGCAGACTCACCTTCAGCCTACAGGCCTATAGTGCTGCTGGACGAGGCGAGCAAACTGTTTGAGCGAGTGGTGGCTGCCCGTCTCAACCGGCATCTGGAGGGGGTAGGTCCGAACCTTAGCGACCACCAGTTTGGATTCCGCCGGGGCAGATCCACTATCGACGCTATTGCGCGGGTGAAGGCCCTAGCCGATGAAGCAGTGTCCCACGGGCAGGTAATGTTGGCGGTGTCTCTTGACATCGCCAACGCGTTTAACTCCCTCCCCTGGGCTTGCATCACGGCGGCACTAAGGCGCCACGCGGTGCCTGAGTACCTGCGGAAGACGGTTGAAGATTATCTTACCGATAGAGCCGTCAGGTACCCAGCGCGCGAAGAGTGGCAAGAGAAGGGGCTATCGTGCGGTGTCCCGCAGGGGTCGGTTCTTGGGCCACTCCTGTGGAACATCGGGTACGATTGGGTGCTTCGGGGGCGCAATTTGTCGGGGGTCAAGCTGACGTGTTACGCTGACGACACGCTATTGACGGCCCGCGGCGGAACATATCGGGAGGCGGCGGTTCGGGCCACGGCTGGTGTGGCAACTGTGGTGGCCCGAATCAGAAGGTTGGGGCTAGAGGTGGCCCTGAACAAATCCGAAGCCCTGTGTTTTCACGGGCCCCGGAAGGCCCCTCCGGCGGGTTCCAACCTGGTAGTGGGGGGAACGTCCATCGGTGTTAAGTCGACAATGCGGTACCTAGGCATAGTCCTTGACAGCCGATGGACGTTCCAAGAGCATTTTAAGTGTCTTGCTCCTAAATTAGTTGGAGCGGCGTCAGCACTCAGCCGGCTGCTACCCAACGTGGGCGGGCCAAACGCAAGCTGCCGCAGACTGTACGCGGGAGTGGTGCGGTCAATGGCTTTGTACGGAGCGCCCGTTTGGGCCGGATCCCTGAGCACCCAAAATCAAGCCCAGCTGCGAAGGCCGCAGCGGGTTATGGCGGTCAGGATGGCGAGGGCATACCGCACCGTCTCGTACGAGGCGGCTTGCGTGTTGGCGGGGACTCCACCCTGGGACCTCGACGCCTTGGTTCTGGCCGATGTGTATTGGCGTGTCACTGAGGCGCGGGCCAGAGGGGTCCAACCACTCCTGGAGGAGATCAGGCGGTGGAGACTTGACTCCCGTCGTGTCCTCCTTCAGAAGTGGAAAGAAAGGTTGGAGATGCCTAGTGCTGGCCACTGGACCATCGGGGCGATCCGGCCCGTCCTTGAAAGATGGGTCGGAAGAAAGGAAGGGTTCCTCTCCTTCCATCTTGCGCAGATTCTCTCGGGGCATGGCTGCTTTGGGAAATATCTGTGCAGGGTGGCAGGACGGGAACCGACGACGGAATGCCACGAGTGCGGCGACGCCGAAGATACGGCGCAGCACACGCTGGCGGTGTGCCCAGCATGGGCAGAGCAGCGGGCCACACTCGTGGACGTGGTGGGGCATGACCTGTCTCTGCCCGCCTTGGTAGAAGCCATGGTGGGGAGCGACAGGTCGTGGAAGGCGGCGGCTTCCTTCTGCGAGGACGTGATGACGCAGAAGGAGGCAGCGGAGCGTGGGAGGGAGGACGATCCGGCCTCCCAACCGATGCGCCGCAAACGCGTGGGGCGACGGCGGTTGGCGTACGACCGCCGATTTCCCCCATAAGGGTACCTGTGGGCGATGGGCACGGGGACGTCTGTCGCCTACACGAGGGTCCCTGAGTGGCGGGCGTGCCGTGTCTCGGTGCGCCCCCTTTGACGAGGTAGGGGGAAATAATTCCCCGGAGTTGAGTCCGTAATGCGGACAGCCGCTGGCGAGGTTGTGGAAGTGTGCCCAGGGCGTTCCCGTGGCCTCGCCTTTTAGCGCAGAGGCGGCACATAGAGGGGTTTTTAGTGGGTAAACCATAGGCCTCATTAGCCGACATGGGAGTCCCACATAACCACCAGGGCCCGTCCCCGCGCCCTGGTGGTATGCGTAAAGCATTTTCCCCTCTTAAAAAAAAAAAAAAAAAAAAAATGGCGTTTAATGGTTATTAAGGTGAGCGCTAAGCTGCGGTGTCATTTGCATGTTACAGCTTAGCACTACTCTGGTAGATGTTCATATTCACCCTTTAATTGGAATATCAGGTTTACCTAATGGAATACACATTTCATGACCATGACTGCTGAAGTGTCGATTATTTCCGTTAAGTCATTTATATTTGCAAAATGTTTATTGGTGAAACTACGGCTTAAAAATTTACACAAGTCAACTTTTTTCTAAATTTTGTATCACGCGGTAACGCTGCAACCGAAATTTATAAATTTCAAATTAAAGGAAAAAATTTAATGCTCCGAGCCTGATTCGGACCCGAAATTCATGGGGGGATTCCGATTCGAATCCAGCTCGGAGCATTAAATTTTTCCTTTTTTTTTTTTTTTTTCATGATATCGTGCTTTTATTTACCGTTGATTAACTATTTTGGTGTTTACATATACCTACCGGGTTACCTATACGTCAAAATGTAGGAGTTTTCTGATGACACTCAGTAAGGTTCTATTATACTATATTCCTCTTATACCTACGTTACGTGCAACGCCAAGGTTTACGGCCAATTTTTTTAATTAACCTTAATTAAAGTATAATTTATCTTACCTGAATAGCGTTGCAAACATGGCAGGTCGGAGTGACTGTAGGCGCCACTGGCACTCAAAGGATCAAACAATGCGCCTCTCGCTCTTCCCGACTCCTTGCCATACGTGGACGTGTAAGCACCTTAGGCTGTGTTTACACAGACTACCGCTCGGCATCTAGGATTGAAAGACGTAATCCACGCTGCGAGAGTGTGCCCTTATCCTTATCCAAAGTTTGGTTACCAGTAAGACCCCGGAAAGCCACGAGCTTAAAAGGAAATTTTATTGTGCATACAAAATAAATTACCTTAAACACTAGTAATTTTTTACGAGTGGTATCAATGAAAACTTTTAATCATAATTATGCATGTTCAACTGGTGTAGGTACCTTGGTAGGTAATGATTCAAGCCTATCGCTATCATAATAAGGTGGTTGATATTTCAATAGGAGGTATTTACAAAGAGTTTTTTGTTTTTAACTTGTAATGAACAGAAAATAAGTAGGTACCAAAATAGGAATTTTTTTCCGAAAATTTTAAGCAATATTGTTTTGCCTTGTCAAGCAATAAAATATAGAGTTAAAATTCATTCCTTTAACTCCGCTACGAGCAATTTTCTTGACGTACAGTCAAATGTAAATATATGGGTGCATACAACTTACCTACTTATAAATATGTCCCATTGCTCTTATGTCAGCGGATTAAGGTTTTGGTTCATATTTATGAGAGGATCGATTGATACATATTTTTACACTAGACTGTACATATATTTAAATATTTAATGTACGACAACGTTATTCATAAAAACAGATAAGACTCTTTGTAGGTATTTAATAGCCAATCATTCACCTAATTCACACAGTATTGTATGAGGAACAATATTTGCTCCGGAAGTGGTCTGGTGGTTTATTTACGATAGGTACCTATCATTAATTTAATGTAGACACAAAAGTGATAAATGAAATTATCTATTACAATACCTGTACAAACATGTTCGAGGATAATTATATTTCTAATATAAATAAATACGGGAGGAACTTCTACTATTGTACCATAACCTATTTTTCTTACACAGTATTAAAATAAAAACAATTTATTTATAACACAAAAAAACTCAGTCTATTATATCCATCAGATGTTCTAGATATAGATAATACGTGGGTTAATTCGATCATGATTATGTAGCCTGAAAAAAGTATAAGTAAATAAATAGGGTAATACACTCAGATTGAGACGGCACTCCGCGGCGGGGGTAGCCCATGCGTCGACAAACTGCCCTCAGTTTGGCGAAACGGGAAAAATAAATACTACATAATTTTTCCGAATTTCGTAATTCTGAGAACCATGTTCCGCTGAGGGAGTTTTTGTTTTTTGGGGTATAATACTAACCTAACCTAATCTTTTTATATAATTCCGTTAAATCATCTGCGTCCAAATTTTCGTTTAACGGAAAATGAAGTTCGGAATTTTGAAATTTCGGAATAAGACTATCATTATAACAAGCACTAATGACTTTCATGCGATTATGCGAATTAAAATTTCATTCCTGATGGCACGAGTGAGGAAAAGTACTAACAGCATCCTGAAAATTACTTTCCAATACTTCAGTATTGGATAGGGCAGGTCAAATCTACCTTGAAATATATTAAGAAAATGTATATCCTCTGTATGTCAGCTACGTTAAATTGTATATAAGGTTTTTGTTGTGTAACCTAACCTAATAATTAAAATGTAACTAACATCTTTTATATGGGTCGGTGAACACCTGCAACAAAGAATTTCATTCATTCATACATTTATTATTCCGAAATTTCAAAATTCCGAACGTCATTTTCCGCTAAACGAAAATTTGGACGCAGATGATTTGGTAATCGGACAAATAACTCTTTGGATATTTTTCTGTGCTCCCTAAATTGACAATAGGAATACCTTATGCCTCGCTCGGATAAGGTACTCGAAACCAATTGTCCATGACAAGTGAATTCGGTTTAGTCGAATTTAGAACGGTATGAGCAACCCATTAACACGGGCCTGCCACAAAGGCGTAATTAGTGTACATTTGCACTATTTTGTACGGGATAAACACAGACGGGCACATTGTCGAACGGCCAACAAATTTGAAACAAATGGTTTTTGGGCTTTCGAGTGCTAACTTAATTTACTCGGCTTTCGCTAACGTGTGAGCAATCAGTCCGAGATCGCTCACACACGTTTTTTCTAAAGCAATTAAGAAGTCTTATTACCATACAGATACGGTCTAGTTTGGTGTTAGGAAGCGCGCGTCGGTATCGGTTCATGCTGGGAACCGTTACTGCGTAACTTACCGCAGCTAAGGCAATTGCTCCGTTTTGTTTAGGAATCTGAACCACTCGATTTGATTCATGCGTTTGTAGTAAGCACAATTAACAAGTTTCAAACTTATAAAAATCCACAGAAAACGTGTGTGATCAAGTAATACAGATAAAAACGTCTACGTATTAATTGTCGACGGATAGCTACAAATCCGATTCATCGATAATAATATTGAAAAATCCGTGCAATCTCTCCAATTGGTACCACAAAAGAGTCCGACAACGATAAAGTCGAATTCTAAATCTGCGTAATCGGTATAATCCCGATAAGACGCGAATTAGCTCGCTATCGAGTCGGTATCTGATTTGTGGATAATCTGAACGTGCGCTATCGTTTGACGCATGTCAAACTGTGCGCTTGGACGTTGTGTTCCAATGTTATTTTTAAACTGATAGTAAAATGTACTAACGCCACGTACTACGTTGTAAAATGCATAGGGCATTCGTTTTTTTAGACGCCAACTTACAACATTACTTAGCACAATAATTTGCATGCACCGTCGTAACCTGTTAGTTAAACGACATATTTAAATCAAGTTTAAATTTCGCATATAAAAACGTTATTAATGTGGTATTGGCTTCGTAGAATCGGATCGTTAAAATGATATAAACTACTCGAGATATTTCCACTTCAACAATAAACCTTTCAGTGATCAGCAAACGCGATTATTAAGCGTCGATTATCGCTAATTAATACTCAAGTAGCACACGATTTAAATGGAATAATAACCTAGTTAAACCACTTGCCAACAGATATCTTTAAGCACTACCATCACGAACGTGACGAGTAGTTTTCCTACGTCTATTATGAAGTAGGCAGATATGATAAAGTTATGAATATGTAAACAATGGTCTTGTAACCTTACGAGTACTTTTGAAAAGCCGCAAGAAAAAAGTCATTAATGGGGCCGCAAACAATCGCGGAGCACATTAGATATTGTTAACAAAACTTCCTCCTCGATTGATATACATCGCAGGTAACGGCGCGGACGTGCGCGAGGGCCGCCGCCGGCCGCGCCGGCACAGCCCACGTTTTCGCATGCGCGACGCATCCATGCAAAAATTTTAGGCGGGATGCATTTTGCTGACGTAACAATCTTCCAGTAGCCTTACTTTCCATCTAAATCTCTCTCACTCTACACCATTCTCGACACACACGTTAGACAAGGAGCGCGTGCTTAGCACGATGCATTTGGACAACTCGTAACGTATTCGGTAAAAGCTGGTTTTGACGACCGCCGGCGCGCATTCCCATGCAAGGTATGCCCGCGGGAGCTATGTCGGCAATTTAAATATTACGGCTACTCAAAAACGTGAGATGTAAGTAGCAAGAAAGCCCGTGTGGGCCAGTCTCGCCGAAACTCGGATACACTGAATCCGAGCGAAAAAATACATAATTAAGCGGCGACATTTTTCCGTAATTAAATTGTAGCTCTTTGTGGTGCTCGTGAAACGAATATAATTATTAATTTGCGCTGTAATTTCGACAGGCAGCATCTGAATTTACCGTGGCGGTATCAGGTGAAAAAAATTTTATGTCGTGCTATTACACGATGAGATTATGCGTCATAAAAATGTTTGAGTTTTGTAAGTCAGCGCGTTTACTTTTCGCGGTGGCATTGTGGCCATGGTTGGCAGGGTCCGTTCTCATGTCGGCACCGAAAAAATATTCAAATGGATCACGCGCGCGCCTCCGTCCGAATTTCGCAGTCGCGTTTGATGCGCCCGCGTCGATTCCGGCAAATCCGTCGCGTCGGAAGTGCGTGGCGCGCGCCGTCGCCGATGCGTCGATATGTGTCGTTGACCTCAATCAGGACCTTCGATAAGGACCTGATACTCTGTTATAGTATCAATGACAAGTCCCGAGATGACTTTTTAATAGCTGAAGATTTAGAGACTTGTGCTAGTGTCAGGTCAGGAGTAGTAGCAATAGGAGTATCTAATAGCGATCACTGTTGTGACTTTCATCTCGACGTCGTAATTAGTTAACTATCGCCTTATACAAGCTTTGGTTAACGAAGCGGATGAAAATCGCTTCAGTTGTCGATATTGCCAAGACTCCTAGCACGTAGTTTAGAACGACGTAAATAAAAAATAATCATTACATATATGAACAGGTGTCGGTAATAAAATGCACAATGTAACTGCGATATCGATGTTAAGTATTCCCCTCACTAATCTCTCGGTAGATACGTATATGGTCTCACAATGCACTTATTATTCGTCAGTTCTGTTTCTAAGTAAAGTGCATACAGATTGTATTCGGTGTTGATACGGCGTCCGTCTGCCTTCTCAATGAGTTTATTCAAATGCGCACAAAAGACTGAAAACATTACAACTTGATTCTAGCAAAGAGCACTAGTTGACCCTTCTTTTCGTGCAACCAGCACCTCTAATATAGGTATTGGCCATAGAAGAAACGGGGCATTATAAAAAAGAGGTAGATATTTATGTTGTCTATTCAAAATTCCGTGTTTAAAAATGACCACCAAATATGACAGCTTAAACACGAATTGACGACCTTAAACTGAGGTAAGTTTGCAATTGACTCAATTTTAGTGTTCCACTTTTGGAGCGCTCTTCTTTATATTACATCATTGCACGCCCCTAACATGTAATAGGGATATACTTCTTACAAAATCAGAATGATAGTCAAAAGCGATGTCCTAACTATATCGTCCGATCAACTTAAGTCTTGTAGAATTGCGGCCCTCGCCTTAAAGATATACTCAGTTATTAGTAAGAGTAACACATTTTGAAAATCAATTATGACAAGAAGCCAAAGGCTAAAATAATAATATTATTATCAGTAAACTAGACGACCATTAGATTCTAAACAACCGGATGTTCAAATAATTCATTTAACTAGCTATCAATTATTGTCAAAATGAGATGAGGACTGAACCGCTGCGGATTCCTAAAAATATCCACAAAACAGTCGGAACTTTAAACTGGGATTTCTGTTAAGGCAATTAAGTGGATCTTTCTTGTAACTGAGGTAGCGCTTACCTGCTATTTATGACTTTAAACAATAAATCTAGTTTCCCATCGTGGACCCACATTGTTCATCCCATTACGTCAGTTAAACCGTAGCAATATTGTTACGAATAGGATCATCACCTTAACGGGAACGCACCAAGGACGACAGTTCAATAGATTCTGTACCTGTTTTCAAAACACGGAATGGGATTATGCCTGGAAGAACGAAGTAATTTTTTGCTGGAGACCTTTTTGTCAATAAATAATGCAAGTGTAAGTTAGCTCGTAAATCTTAATTTGTATTTGAAGATACTACACTTAAATGTAATATCGAAGCTCTAACGTAAGAATACGTAATTGCCTGATTTAAAATGTAATTGCACTGTATTGTGAATTTATAAATGTATATAGGTACGTTACAGTTTCGAAAGAGTTTACTAAGTACACACACATAACAACTAATAAATTGTAATTTACGATTATTAATTTAGAATGTTCAGTAGACCTCCAAGCATCAAACGCGTTGACCCCTCCACAGGTTCGATAGTATCTACGCTAGAAGTTTATCGGTCGAGCGACAATCAGCTTCAGCTAATTTACCCGGCCTGGTGCATCTCCGGCCACAAAACAGAGATTAGAGTTCGTTCACACAGGATTTTATTCCCTGCAGTATCGATGCGTGCACGCATATCATTGCAGCTCTTACTCATTTGTTGTTGTAATTGTAAAAGGGATAGCGGATGAGATAAGTGGGTCGATGACATTTGGCTCCGGCGGACGATTATTACGATTATGCACTTTGAGCGTTGAACTTTATTACGAGCTTTGATATGCTAGAGATACGGCATCGGCATCTGTATGTACTGATGCCCCTTGTGTTGATTTGAAGAAAGTTCTGTGCTTGTTTGTTTGGTATTTAGATATAGGCCTCCTTCAACATATGCGCTGATAAAATGATTTATGAAGTTTTCAGAGTTGATTGCTACCGTCGAGATATATTGTAATGAATGTATGTATGTAAATATTTTATTGTACACAAGATACTGGTAAAAATACAGACAAAATAGTTTAAGGTGGTACAAAGGCGAACGTATCCCTATAAGGGATCTCTTTCAGTTAACCTGAGATAAGTAATGTATTGTATTCTTGAGGTAAGTGTTTGATAGTTGTGTCAGTATACAACACTAGGAGGACCATAGCCATTGTATGTTGCGTTGTTTGTTGTTGCTTAACCAATGGTTGACAACACATACTTGGTTAAAGGGCTCAACATATACAAATTCCCATAATTTCACCAATGTTATTTATAAGTATTTATGATAAAAGAAGACAAATATCTATCTAATTAATAATGCCAACTGATTATCAATCAAGGTTGGCACTGAAACATAATGATAGTAATTAGTTATCAGGCCAACTGGCTAAGCAATAACATCAGAAAATATCAAATAACTTTTCCAATTATCACGGTAAATTTGCAAGTAGGTAAAATACTTTTTATGCAAATGAATAACGTGGTCACAACCACGTTATGGTAAATAGTTAGGTACACCTCATTAACAGTAATTGTTAGCAATCAACACCGATATCGTGTTTTAATGTTTTTTTTTTTAAATAATAGAACGCAAGAGTTATATAAGCTACGGTAGTCTAGTGGTTCAGGCATACGGCTGTCAAGAGGTGGTCGTGGGTTCGAATCCCGGCTCGTATACCAATGAATTTTTCGGAACTTATGTACGGAATATTTACCGTTAGTTTTTCGGTGAAGGAAAACATCGTGAGGAAACCGGTCTAATCCCAATAAGGTCTAGTTTCCCCTATGGGTAGGAAGGTCAGATGGCAGTCGCTTTCGTAAAACTAGTACCTATGCCAAATCTTGGGATTAGGTATCAAAGCGGACCCCGGGCTCCTCTAGGGTACAACCGGGAATAACGCTAGGAGGATGATGATGAGAACGCAAGAGTTTTGGAAAACTGATCCAGAGTTGAATTTATCCATAAATGGGCTACCACAGCAAACGTCTGCAATTTTTTCCCTTAGTATGGAACTTCTGTAGGTAATATGGTGCTGTTCGTATATGTATTGTGCCAAACTATAAGATTTTGCAATGGCGTACAGTCGAGTTCTCCAATATACAAACAACCTTTCAAAAATATCTGCACATGCGTCTAAAGATTACGTATATCTGAAAGGTAGTCATTATAGATATTGAAGAACTCGACACAAATGTGGGAACCATCTCTGTCGCGCACGGAGAAGTGGCAGACCTCGTCGGCGATGGAAAGACGAGCTAGACTCCTTTTTAAAAGAATGGCCATAGACTGCTCAGAATCGGGAGCATTGGAAAAAGTGAGGGGAGGCCTTTGCCCAGGAGTGGGACACAACAGGCTCACAATAAATAATATACATAAATAAATTAATAGTGTATTCTGGAAACGTGAATCTTTCCGAACGCGTTCACACGTCGCCATTCCCTATGGGCTCCCGTTCCCATCCCGTTCGATACGGCGGTATCAGCTATTACCGCTATCGCATCCGCCGATAGCTGGACCACGGCCAGTAATCTATACCCGCAAATAGATAATGCCGTAAACAACCGAAACCTATTGTCCCGGAGAACGCACAATACCTTGCTTATTGGGTTCAATTTGAAACAAATTTCTATTAATATAAAACGCACATTTAATCATTTACTTTATAAACAAAGTTTAAATTGACAGTACTTCGCCAAGCCACATGAACTGCTTTCCGAGAGCAAGTGCGTTGATTATACAGGAAAAAAACCAAGTCGCTATATGTGGGCTCATAATATCTGAGGAGTTCCGTCGATTCCTCGAGGATCTCAGAATTGACATTTCATTAGTTGCTACTTCAACGGAATCACGTCAGAATCGTTGACGTACTTTACATCTTTGAGGAGTTCCATAAGTTATCTGTGGTCTTCTCATCAGTTCCACTTCACCAAAATTGCGATTACCGAGCGTAAATAAATACACGAGTTATACTACAAAATACCAAAATCACTACACGCGTGAAATTTGGTATAGTTTTAGTCCCGGGGAAGGACCTAGGATAGTTTTATCCCGGAAATGATTCCCTAAGGGGGTGAAATGGGGGTGAACGTTTGTATGGAGCTACGATATAAACGAGTTCCACGCGGACGGAGTCACGGGCAGAAGCTAGTAGCTTATAATCAAATAAATTAATATATTTGGTTCTCAGGCTAACACACAAAAAAATGGTTCTTGTATCAAGAGTCGTTTACTTTTATAACAAAGTTCAATCTCTAATGCTTCTTATTCGGAATCATCGTATATATGAAATTTATATAGTGATATAATATGAGTATTATGTAAATAACAATAAACATACTTATATTTTTTTGACTGGAAAGTGCTAAATTTTATGTGCATCTGTGAGCAGTGCGTTTACTAAGTGGACTGGACCAAGTCATCAGAGATTTCCCAGTCCATGATAATCATCGTTATTGTAAAAATCGTTTATGATGAATTGAGAGTTCAAGAACACTACTTATAGTGTTATTTATTTATCTATTACAAAGTATACAGGGTGTCCCAAAAGTCAACGATAAACCGCAAACTGGTGACAGCCCGAGTCGTAGCAGTAATCAAAAAAATAGAAAGAAAAAGCCAAGTCATGTATAAACAAAATTAAAGGCATTAATAAAATGGACACACAAGATCTGTATGTCCACTTTATTATTATTCTCTTTTTATTGCACTTATAATACTCGAGCGATGATGGAGATATCTGGGGGCACGGTGCCCCCGCCAAGACGAGCCAAGTGAAACGCAAGTTAGATTTTATTGATATCTAAATAAAACGCCGATTTCGTCACTGACTCACGTTGATCATCAAAACCCTTAGGGTACTTATTGAAGTCCTAGAAAGCCGAAATTTGGATTGTAAGTTAGTATTATTGGTATACAACAACAATAAAATCCTTAAAATTTGAATTATTCCCCCCCAACCCCGTAAACTACGGGATGGAATTTTGAATGAGACTTCCGCAAATTTTGATGCTAGAGGTCTGAAAATTGATATAGGAACTCTTTGTTATAAATAACAAAACACATATTTCAGGATTTTTAGTAAATCATCCCCCAAAACTTTAAATTAGGGCATGAAAGTTTGTAAGGGTTTTCCCATACACTTCTTTAGAAATTACCTTACAAAAAGGAATGAGATCCCACTAAGAACATGGTAGGCTACAATAGATTGGACACGCGTAGGGATATGACACTAGCATGCTACTTGGTCCGAGTTCTACGGGGTATTATCTGCAACCCGGGTTACGCGGGGGGGCGGCGGCGGCCGCTGCTGCTGGCGGAGCCGAGCGGCAGAACCAACTTGCTTCGTAAAGCGCCTCTCAGACACACCGTACGCACACTTAGTCAGCAGACCAAAGTGATCTATTCTATTTTTCTATGCCTGAATTTGTTACGGTATGTCTGTGTGTCTTGTGCAAGTATTATAATTAGGTTAAGACGATATTTAAGGTGCTATTGCATTAGGTCATCCTGTAATAATAGTTGCTGTAATGAAATGAATAAATAAACAAATATATAAATAAAAACATTACATATAAAGTGATTGCCAAGACTCCCTATCTCATATAGCTTTCAGCGTAAAAAATATATCAGATCCCAAGTAACGCCAAGCTAACTCTACCAGCCACGCTCTACAAATTTTATATCTTTGCTAAAAAGTATAGACCCGTCGCTTATTAATATCATCATAAATTCATACCGTATGCAAGTGCATCAGTTTATGCGGCGACCGAGATGTGCCCAACAAAGCTATACTTTTTAGCCAAGATGTAGAATTTGTAGAGCGTGGCTGGTAGAGTTAAGCCTTGTGGAGTAGGAAGCCTGTGGCGCTACTGCGATCTGATATCTTTTTAACGCTGAAAGCTATATGAGCTAGGAAGTCTTAGCCATCACTTTACATGCAATGTTTTTAGTGGAATCTGACGTTCGCACTCAGCGTCCGCAGGTAATGCAGCATTATTGACCTCTGCTAGTTACTAGTTGCCTGTCACTTGAAGGGTGTAGTACAAGCAAAGTTAAATATAAGTATAGGTACCCTATAATAATAAATTAATGCAACCTGCACACAATCTTTATTTGGTGACAATACGAGTAATACTTAATACATGAAAGGACATGCGTACATCGATAATATCAAAATGTATACATATTTGCTTACACATAATATATATTTACATACGTTTTAAGCGCAGACGCTGCCGCTTTTAAATGATTATTGGAAATAATAGAATATAATGAAAACTTTTTCATCATACGTACGCATACGAAAATTATGGACATATTTAATTCACATGAGTATTATCGCGATTTTCCGATAAGACTTCGATATTAAACCCGTATATGTTTTTGTTGACGAAACGACCACTCCGGTGGTAAATGATGCGTGATATGGTAATACCAAGCACCTAATTGGAATTACGTGTTCATAAAAAAGGAATGTAGCTGGATATTCTTAACCCTTCGAATATAATGCAAATCAGAATTAACTCGTGCGTTAATTTTTGCATTTTATGCAACCGTAATGCCAAAAGACTTTGCTAATACGAGTATCTAAAGAGTTGGAAGTTTCAAGTTTACTACATGCTTTATACCTACATTGACCTCTCTAATATTCGGTACCTATATCATACATTTAACATCATGCTTAATATTTTGATACCATACCACGATGAAATAACCGAATTAAGGCAAGATATGCCCAAGCTGTTTTGTGATTCGATTTTCGATGGAGCTTTAAGTAATATTGAAACCATTTTGTAGTTTTACTAGTTCAGAACTTAGTTATGCAAAACTACTTAATTGGTTACACGTAAATGCCACTAATTGGCATGCGCATACTTCGTCTTAAGCCATTGAATTGAAGTTGATCAGGTGCCCATATTTAAAATACTGTCAGTACCTTCAATCTTAATTCACGTAGACGACCTACAGCCCATTAACGACCTATATTGTGACATCACGAGCATGGCTAACAGATAGCATAAGTGCTATATTTAGAATCTCAGCGAGTCATTAATCTACGGGTTAGTGGTGTAGCCCACATAGACAATTGACTCCGTAACCCCGAGCTTTGGTCGTGGCGAGGAGTATAGATAGATTAGCGTCTTACGTCGCGTGTTGTCGAGCAACTTGTTAAATAAACGTACAAGTCTCGTAATTACAATTGGTTCATATTGACATAATTACCTGTGATATAAAAAAAAATTAGCAACAGGCTGACTAAATTAGATCACAAAGGGGACAATCTTACACAAATCGGACTAGCTCCATAGTAAGCTCCATAACTTCCATTAGGGGCTCCACATTTTTATAGGGTAGGTTATCTGTAGGGTAGTTAAATGTTGTGTACCTGGGTCTTCATCTAACACTTGCTGAAATGTCAGTCGTCTGTGACTACGGCAGGTCCAACCTGTTGTACTTAAATTATGTCCACCCTGATTTGGTCGCGTGTGGGGTTATTTAACAAGTAAAATGTCAAGGGGAATCTACACTCTACAGTGCCATGTTTTACTTTGTAGACGTTAGAGATCTTAATTAAGATTTGAGGCCATCAAGTCATTAACAGTGGCTATAGGTATCAATAGTATGAGTTTATTATGATGTATTATGTAAGGCAACCCCTTGAGTGCGTTTCTACAGCTTTTCTTACTCACGGTACTTTTTACATTGTCATATTTTCTTCAATCTTTCGTACACCTACACATTCCTCTTTTCAAACCAATAATATAATTAAAATTGTACGCTTTGCATCTATTGATAAGCCATCCAAAATTATTGATATATATGCAGAAATTAACATATAGCGATAAAAACACACCCAAAAAACATTTATATTATGTTTTATCAGCCGCATATAATAGATAGATTAGGCAAACCTCCACCGGTAATTTAAAATGTTATCTAACCAGCGTATAAGCGAACAAAAAACATAGTGACGTAATAAGTATCTATTTGTGCGTAAGTGAAAATTAAAGTGAGTTAAAAAGCGTAATTACACAGATATTGCGAGTGATATCAATGGCTAATTACTGGTACGAACACCTTGTTGACGTAATTGCCGTGCAGTTTTTTCATGCTTTTTATTCAGCCGTTAGCTAGCTTGTCAGCAGGCATGCTCGATACGGGTTACGGTAAATCTCGTAATGCGGAATGTAGGTACATTACTACTAAGTGTATCAAGTTTGGCGCCCGATGACCGTGATATTTTTTTCTCAAAACATATGTGCATAGCTCAATAACAATTACACAATTGTAGTACCTTACAAGAGACATGTCATTTCAACTAATTTAGGCACGTAAAGTTTTTTGAACTAGCGGGTAAAAATCTTAATTTTTGAAATACAATACCGCTCTCACCAGCCCTGCTAGCATAACTTGACTCTCTACTACTCTACTCGCGCGCGTGATAGACTATCTGTCACTTTTTGACAGCATAATCAGAAATTGACGGACAGTCTATATCGCGCGCGAGTAGAGTCGAGAGTCAAGTTCTGCTAGCAGGGCTGCTACAAAAAAAACCGGTCAATTGCGAGTCTAACTCGCGCACCGAGGGTTCCGTACGAAATATCATACCACACGCGTCTTGCCCAACCCATTAATTTTGGAAAAATCTTAACAACGCATAGTGTAGTTAAGTCATGAGTACCTACAGCGCCATTTATCGGTGCATTTTGTTACTAACTTGCGCGACCAAGGAACTCGGTATGTACAGTAAGGGAAATGTATTCACGTACCACCGTAGAACCCTGTCGCAATTGACAGGCCGCCGTCACTCAAACTCGAGTGGTATGTCACCTTATTGCGATAGGGTTCTACGGTGGTACGTTAATACATTTCCCTTACTGTATGTTGATTTTTCAGCGATAATTCTTTATCAAGTGAATTAATTTCGATAATTCTTTTTTTATTTGCTAGAAGATACTTTCAGAACACTTTCATACGAATTTGAAGGAAATAAATTGAACACAGAAGTATTAAATTACAAACAAAATTAACATACGATTTTTGAAGAATAAAAAAAATTACGCTAGATAGAGGTCTCGTTATACTTTTCCGGTAATATTCACGTTAATATTAATCATATATATTATTTCCAAAATTTTCGCTTGGTTAACTTCGGAGATAAGGGGGGGGAATGGTATTTTTTTCAACATTTTTCTTTATAAAACAAAATTTTACCATTGTAGAAAAAAAAAACTGTTTTAGAATGTACAATTCAAGCCCTTTCATATGATACCCCACTTGGCCTACTGACTAAATTTTGAATTTTTGCCCTCCCTATTATCCGCCCTTTTTTATACAAATTAAAAGTATATATTAATTTTTTTCATTTTCCATACACGAGGATTAGCTTTGTTTACAACTATTCCAAATTTCAAATCGATAGCATTAGTAGTTCCTGAGATATTTGACTTTGTGACAGACAGACAGACGGACGGAGTCGCACCATAAGGGTTCCGTTTTTACCTTTTTGGTCCGGAACCCTAATAAACGACAAGCTGTATAGTAGGTTAGGTACGTAAATAAAATGATGTGAGCTCTACCATGCAATCCGTACTAATATTATAAAAGACGCCTGTGTGTTGCCTTTTCACGCTTAAACTGCTGAACAATTGTATGGAATTTGTTATGAAGGTAGTCTTGTTTGACGAGTCATGGAGAAAGACTAGAAAGCCTATAGAAACCCTTTATTTCATAGAAATCTTTCCTTAAGGAGTTGAAATTGGGGAAGTTTGTATAGTTGTGCGATTTTAAAAAGTCAGTTTCAGTTAATAGCTTACACTTATGCCGTTTTCATTATTTGCAGCTTGTCTTTTACTTAAAAAGATACATATAGCCTATGTTCACTCGGAAAATATTAATTTATAATAGCGTTTTTTGTTTATTTAATTTTAAAATGTTAATCTAAGGTGCTTTATTCAAGAATCCTACTCCTCCTTTCCGCCCAGAAGTAATTACGAGTATATTGATTTAAATAAAGCATTAACTGTCTTGTTTTGTATGATTTATCACGAATATTATATAAAAAATGTAATTTACCAAAGTATAGAGTAAAATATTTATCAATATTTTTTCCGACTTTTCAGGGGCTATTAATTTGTAAAGTTTTGATGTCTGATATTTTGTTGCGTTTTGTCTTTAGGTAATTTAAATGATAAATATATACGATACACATAAACCTTCCTTTCTTTGTCATTTTTTCGATACGAGTTGTCAATAAAATGACTGGACTACTATTCAAGTAATTGCGTCTTGTCCGTTGCGTTGAGGATCATGTATTGGAATGGAACGGGCAGTAATTTTAATATTTAGCGTCGCATTGACCAGCCGGCGTGGCGAGTGCCGTCTGCGCACAGAGTGGCATTATAAACTAAAACATTATATTCTATATCAATTTTATATCGGACCCCTCTATATTCATTTTATTATAAAGCTAGTACTTAATAAATATTTACAACTCTATCTAAGCCACTGCCTGACAAGTGGAACGCATGAACAAGCTAATAAAACATCTTCGCAGATCTATTCAGGTTTTTCATAAAAGTGGCAAATGTTCAAAAAAAACCGTTAATAGGTTTGAGTGATGGGTAGGTAGGGTAGGTACGATCCTAGATTCGAGCCCACGGTTCTCTGCTTGATAGTATCACACTATTTCTTTTTATTGTGATAAAATAAAACATACTACCATACTTTAAGAAATCTAATATAATCATAAGTAATATGTCATTAATTACTACATCTTATAGAAGGAAAATGGCCTGTCTCTATTAGAAGGCTCCCAAAAAGTTGGGGTTTCTTTCTGTCTTTATGTTGTATAAAAAATATAAAAAAAATTCTAGACAAAAGAGTTAATTTTCATTGCTCTCGTGTACTTGACCTTACACAATAGTAGTGCTTGACTTGAAGCCCTGATACTTCTTTACATTATAAATTATCACAACTTTTTTACAGTCAAAAGAAAAACTGGCCAATTATAATTCATTACGTAACCGTTTAAAGGAATGCAATAAAAAGGGAACCATTCGCATAATCCGTCCCCTAACGCACAAACCCACACATATGCACGGCCCGTGTATGCACACATTGTCCTTTGTGTGAGGGTGCGTGTGTTTGAACACGCATATATGTGGGTAGGTTAATGATAGTGAGCTTCCGCCGCGTCACACCTGAGAGGTTGTAACCGCCATCGGGTTATAGATACCTAAACCACCCCTCACCCCTTAATTCTGAACGCACTCTCTGCGAAACGGAGTGACATAGAGCTGTTAACAACCAAATTTAGGAGCTGTCAATCAAGTTGTGATTTTCTATTGAATAAGGTGATTGCACATAACTGTTCTTATGGACAGGTATGTGTCGGTTCATCGCTACTTCTAGAACAGCCATTGAATGGCATTTAAAAATCTCGAATATGACATTTATTGGCACACTGTTGCACTCTCCACTATTGTCTCGAAATAAGGTTCAACTGTATTTGCCTGTCTGCAACAAAATCAGGAGCTGATACAATTTTTTAAGTTTTGAACGCCATTCTTCACGTACTAAAGTGTCACTGACAGGCCAACCTTTTTCCAAAAGAGAGTGAACATGAACCTTACAAGAAAGATTGATGGCGTTTTTGGCGCTGCGGGCACGATAATACAAGACACCTTTAGGCGTTTTGGGCGTTCAAAGGGTTTTTTTTCACTAGTTTTTACTGGGCATTTTCCGCAAATCGACATCCAACGTGCCTATTTTTCGTGAAAGGATTAGACCGGTTTCCTCACGATGTTTTCCTTCACCGAAAAGCTAACGGTAAATATTTCGTACATAAGTTCCGAAAAACTCATTGGTACGAGCCGGGATTCGAACCCACGACCGCCGCTTAACAGCCGCATGCCTGAACCACTAGGCTACCGTAGCTTCTTCGTTCAAAGGGTTAAGCGAGTTCTTTATTTTGTAGATTTAATCTTTTTGGTGATTTTGTGCGAATATAACTTACGCGTTTATTGGAGATTATTTTATCCTTGTCTGTATACTGAAAATTCGAAGTAAAGGTTAATACTTTGTAAGCATTGATTGCAACAGTGAGCTTTAAACAAATCCCTGATTATCATTGCAGATGCACTTTCCGCATACATCTTCATATGGCAATCCCGGTTAGAATAAATTAATGCGTACAACAAGTTCAATCTTGATTCCATCTACTGGGACATTTACTAATTACCTCGCATTACATTCCGTAAGCCATCTTTGAATGTTGATCACTTAAACCAGTAGCTAGCTAAGTACGTATTAATTACTATTATTATCTTATCTAATGTTGCACTTTAAATGAATCTTTTGTTATTTATTCAGCTCCAAGGATAAAGCGGTGAAGTGATAATTATTCTGTTTGTGGTTGTTAATAAATCACTTATTTACATGTCATAATCTCACGCTTTGTAATATAAATCGTTTCCTTGTCTTGAAACAACAGCTCTATCCAGTTCCCGGAATGACATGTTGAACGAATTACGCATGAGTACAAAGGCTCTCAGAATTAAAAGGAAAAAGTTCAATTAATCCTAATTTGCTCTCTAAGATTAAGCCGGCGATAACCCTGCGTAAGAAAGGAACCCTTTACTTTACTTCCCGGCCCTATTCTTCTTTAAGCCGCTTTAATATGCCCTCGTCGACAAACAACGTACTTTTAAAGTGCGTAACGGAATGAATTTTAAACAAAAATTTAAAACTGCACCTCAGTAGATTCAGCAAACGATATAGGTACGTTGTTATTGATCATTGATCGACGTCTCACGCAGAAAGTAGTTTTTTACTGATGATACGAATCGGTGAAAGTAATGCCGTACTTTCTATGGATCATCACAAAAACTGTATTATTCCTAACAATCGTAGATCAGTCTGCTTGTAACGCCAGTGACAGCCCCCCATCAAGAATCACCGGCCACGTATTTTTTTCCCAACATGCATACAGCATTGAAAATATTTTTCCTTCTTAATTAGTAAAATAATTTGCATAAACAAGTGCTGGTATCCCATACTAGGGCGATCATTATTATAATTGTGCTTTTTTTCTCGCGAAAAACTTGCACTGTGTAACGGTTACCTGGAGCGATGGTAATCGTGGACGCATCCGCCGATAAATCGATAAACAAGTCGCGCGACTGTGACGAGTTTCCCAACTACCCGCAAATTATAATAATCGCGCGGCTACTGTTTTCACAGTAGAGCTTTGATTGTTATACTCGATGGGAGTTCCATGCGATCGTCGGCCGATACCGGAGGCGGGCGATGCATTCATTACTTAATTCCGATGCGTGCGTATACGATTTCTAGCGCACACTAATTACTTTTATTTTTTGTTTACGGCATATAATATTTTCGAGAGCTTATCGCTCCTTGTGCTCACGCATCGTGACGGTATAAACACTTTCGCGTGAAACAAGTGACGTTCCCAGTAGAAACTGATGCAAACCATATTTTTTTGCAAACCGCATGTTTATGTTTTAAGCGAATTACTTTTGATGCTCCTTACGAGAATGGCGTGCACCCAAACGTCATTAAATATTTAAAGTTTGAGCCCTCAACTTCCTTCACGAAAGTATATTTAACGTTCAAAATTATCTTTGTAGTTTGCGTGACAGGATTACGTACACACGTTAACTTTCGCACCGCCTTTGTTTCAATTGCATGAATAATATTTTCGTAAAGATGGATATCGAATGCGTTTAATTTATAAAACAGAGTTCATAAAACAGACTTATCCACTCGTACGTAAATATACAAGAAAAAGTTGCTATAAGCTAGTTTACGTATGTGGTAATTTGGTATGCATTATTGCTGTTCCATTACAGGAATGCGTTGGAAAAAATTCAAAAACGCAGTTGCATAGTAAATGAATCTTTAATGCCGTATTAATATTTATTGTAGGCATGTGTTTACTAGGGATTACTGCGTCTGTGTGTGTGTGTGTGTGTAGCGGCATGAGAGCGGTGTGTATGTGCGCGTGCTTCCGTCATTGCGCGGGCGCTGCCGATCGCAATGATTGCTCACGCGTTTCGCATCACTCACCCCCACCCTAGGGACAACTTGTTCGCATACATTCACCATGCAACTTATTATTAATGTATTTTTTTCGATATTCAAATGATTATCTAATTATGCAAAGCAGTGTGTGGTAACTATAATTGTTAGTTTGTGAGTATGCAAAGCATATATACTAGTGCAAGTTCATTGGTTCTTGTTGCACTGAACGAGGCGCCTCTAGAAACGCCAGTACCTATTACTTAATAACTGCCCACAACAAACGGTTACAATTGTTTTTATTGACGATTCCTTCCATTTAAATCAATAGGTGTGTCTCTTGAACTTTATTGCTCGGAGTAGCTTTATCTCTTACCTTAAATTTAATATAAGAAACGACTTAATAATAATCTAAAGTGTTGATGTTGTAATTTATTAAGGTGGGTCTACGATATTAATAAGATAATTTTGTCCTAGCTGTTTATTCTGAATAAGAAACTTTGTGGATAAATATAATCTCAAGGGTTTTTACACCGCGTTACCAATAGGTTAACGAGTTAAATAATATCGTCACGTTCTCTCAATAAAAATCGTGACCTCAGTTTTTGTCAAACTCTCAATTGAAATCGGAATAACGAAAGCTTCGGACTTGACCGTTCACAATACATTCGATGGCAATTTAGGGCTAAGAACTCAACAGGGCACTTTTAAAAAAGGAACGCACACATGCATGGGGCGTGTCGACGCGCACGAATGCACTCACCCCATTGTTTATCCCACGATTAAAACCAATTCAAACACTAACTCGCACTCGAAAATTAAGCTCGAGTGGTGCTACGGAACCCTTTGTTTTAGGCACAATACGCACTCGGCCGCGACAGCGAAAACTGTGAACATGGGAACGCAAAAAACGGCGCGCGTTTACGCGAATGTCGATCGGCAAACGCGTCGGTATTTAAAACGGTTTTATTTTGCAATTTACAGTGGTTGTTGTTAAATTAAAATGCTTAAAAAGGGTAGTAAATACTTACTGCCAACATGTCAAGTGAGCCCAATATGGAATGTCTCGTGTTCTATCTGACGCTTTAGCTTTTACTCGTTTGTAAATAGTAGATCATTTGCCATGTAACAATTTATAGACAAAGACTTTGGGTATTTATAAATGAATATTTATGCGGATGTCTTACTTAGGCCACCTACACATTTGGCGGGCGGAATTTAATATATGTATCTGTTAATTAATCTATAGGCATTATTGAACATTTCCAAAATACTACGATATCCAACAATGCACTAGGTCAATACACAACCAATTTCCTCTTAGAAATAGGTAAATATAAGGGTAGGTACCTGTTACGGTTTTCTAATACCTTAATTATATTAGATTAAACAGGACAAAACTATGCTAATATCTATCAGGACATATTTTGAAGTCAAAAATAAGGTTTCATTGTTTTTAACTCCCGAGAACAGGATTTATTTACCGATCCGAATAGTTTAGTTTTCCTCGTTGAAAAAAGCAGGAGTACTTCATTCAAATTTGGCTTTCCCCAGTATCGTCGGTGTTCGCAGAGCCAGTAGTCGCGCGGATTAAAAAGTGGGGTGTCGAGTAGCCTGCGCTCGCGCACCGCGCGCCGACAGCTGGACTGATATTCACAACATCGCCAACTTCTCGTCTGACACGAACCAGTGTTACTTTGACCTGCGATCACGCATTGTTGCTACGTCTCGAGGATTCGAGATATACTGGGGTGAGCATTGAGTTGTCGATAAAATTGTGAATAGCAGTTGACGGCTGACGGAGCGAGGTTTTTACCAATTAACCCTATTGTGCTGCGATGTCGCGACGATTATTATCTTCCAATTGCTGCTGTTTTGTAGTTGTAATTGTTGTTGTTTTTGTTGTTATTAATAGGTAGAAGTTCAATGTAACTAACCTATAATTCTATACTAATAGGTATTATAAAGACTGAGACTGAGGAGTTTAACCTGCCTCTCTCCTTAGCGTTCGTAGACTATGAGAAAAGCCTTTCGATTCGATCGAAACCTGGGCTGTACTACAGTCTCTCTAGCGGTGCCAAATAGACCACCGCTTTATCGAAGTACTGCAGTGTGTATACGAGAACGCCACTATTTCAGTCCGACTCAGGGATCGGACCTCGAAGCCTATTCCGCTGTTGCAGCTGGGTAAGGCAAGGGGTTGTTATTCCCCCAAAACTGTTCACCGCTGCACTGGAGGACGTTTTCAAGACTCTGGACTGGAGAAGGCTAGGCATCAACATCAACGGCGAGTACATCACTTAACTCGGCTTGTTGATTATAATATTAGTAGTCTTGGTTGAGACCATGGAGGACTTGAGTACCTACTATGCTCGATGACCTCAGTAAAGGCTTCGAGCGGGTTGGTTTAAGGATGAACATGGATAAGACTAAGTTCATGTCAAACGTCCACGTAGTACTCCCATTTCAATCGGAAACTTTATGCTCAAAGTTGTAGACGATTATATATACATAGGACAGACTGTCTAGTTAGGTAGATCCAACTTTGAGAAAGAGGTCAATCGTCGAGTCCGACTCAGCTGCGCAGCATTTGGGAAGCTACGCCACATCTCTTCGACCATATTCCACAGTGTCTCAACACGAGAGTCTTTGACCAGTGTGTGTTGTCATTTATGACGTATGGCACAGAAGCGTGGTCGCTTACTATGGGCCTCATAAGAAGGCTCAAAGTCACCCAAAGGGCAATGGCCTCTCCATTGCTCTTAGGGTGCGTAATCGCATCAGAAATGAAGCTATCCGCAGCAGAACTAAAATAACCGTTATAGCCCTCCGAATGACTAAACTTACTTGGTATTAGATGAGGCAAATTGCACGTAGAACCGATGGCCGTTGGGGCGGAAAGGTTCTCAAGTCGCGACCACGTACCGGAAGGCGCGGCGTGGGTAGGACGCCCACAAGGTGCACTGATGACCATGGTGAACTGGTAAAGGTCGCGGGAGTCTCTTTGGGGGACACCTATGTCCATCAGTGAAAGTCTTTCGGCTAATATGATGATGATGAGGTATTATAAAGGGGAAAAGTCTGGGAGGTTGCAGCTTAGTAAGTTTGTATGAAGGTGATAATTTCCGGAACTACTAAACCGATTTTAAAAAACCTTCACAAGTACGTACGAAACTAATAAGAGTAAATTCTGTCAAAAAAGCGCAAGCAAAAAACTGTCTGGTAGTCAGAGCAGAAAGTCAGTTTTTGTTTGCGTTTGTTTGACAACATTTACTCTTACAGTTTCGGATAGAGTATATATCGGATGGGCCTTCATTATGAAGACGGACATCGGCTATGGAGTCATGTGTTCCGAAATAAAGATTTTATTATATTATTATATATTTTATTCTGCGGCTTCGCGTGAATTTCTCTTCTCTGTAATAAACGGGCGGAGCCGTACGCGCAGCTAGTAGGTATATCGTACAACTGAGAGACATTGACATTTATGTGAAGTATTTATTGTTAACTTGTGTGCTTGTACAGTGGGTAAAGTTTTAAATATCATTTTTATCTTTGAGACATCAACATTATGATTGAAGTTTACCTGATCTGGGGAATATATTTTTATAGTTGCTAGATGATGGCCTTATGATGCTTGTGTCAGTAATGGGATAGAACTGCCGTAATATTACATTATTCTCAATCACCTTCATTGTTAAACTTTTAAGCTACGATCTATTTATACTATATTTAATATATTATGGCTCTTAGAAGTGTTTAAATAAAGCGCAGAAAAATGACTAACAAAATAATCTACTGTTGTTGTGGGTACAAAGTCATAAAGGAAGGCATTGAAAAAACGGCACTGCCGCCAAGGAAATTCACTCCACTCTCAATTGCGGCAAATTTCTAAAATTACCTGATCCTAACAACTGAGTAACGATATCATGTCGAGGTATAATGAAAAAGGTTTATAATCACGCAATATTTACGCATACTTTATCGTCAATCGATAATTAATATCTGCAGGCTGGACGGGTAGACGCTCCCGAATTTCGCCTGGAATGATGGGCCCATCGCGTTCGCGTAATCGAACCGGCAAAAAATAAAAAGTGAAGCAAATACGAAATACTCCATTACTGAGTCGGACACGGCGGGTGTGGAGTCGATTTGGGAAGGTTTTCATATTGTTACAAGATGTTGTGTTATATTTATAAATAGGCAGGTTAACTATAATAATTTCAGCGACGAGCCATCCTCTGTGGCTCGACATTGTGCTGAGTGGACTCCTTTTTCGCATTTCACGAAGTGTCAACATGTCGGTATAAATTGTGTAATTTTGTATTTGCGTAATAAACTTATTTTCTTTCCTTCTAATATAGCGTTATATTATACTCGTACGTACGGAAAACAGTTACTTAAATACCATATTACGTCAATCCCGTATTCATATATTTAAGAGAAACATAGAAACCGGAAAAGTTTAATTAAGAAAAAAGCAGTCAAATTTTTGAACGCCTAGCATTTTTGAGATCTGGTGCATGTAGAAATGTATAAAAGTTGGTACAGTGACGGTATAAATGAATATCATGTAGTATCTAAAATAACATCACACACGCTAATCAATGTCAGCGTCATTTACTCAAATAAAGGATTTGGAAGATATATAATTTACGGTAAAGAATATTCTCGCGCACCAAAGCTTACGCAATAACTACTCAGTGACGAAGCAATATTTTAGTTACTACTTATTCTTTACAAGGTAAATAGGTAGTATAATTATATGGATATGACAGATGAGGTGTCTTATGGAATATGATTAAAACGATGCTATAACTTAATTAGTTGTACCTACTTGGGCATAGACTTCAATGAACGACTGTGTGGGGAGCAGATTGATGATGATATTCTATTGCTTTACTGTTTTAGGTCTCAAATTTCCAGCATTCGCAGTAATAGATTCCCGTTTTCAAAGTGGAGGATGAAACGTTCAGTCTTTATAACTTTCAAGCGCAATATTGCGAAAAGGATATATTTGTTTTTAGGGCTTCGGAACAAAAAGGTAAGAAAAGAACCCTTATTATGGTGCTACTCCGTCCGTCTGTCTGTCTGTCACAAAGTTAAATATTTCAGAAACGCTAATGCTATCAATTTGAAATTTGGAATAGTTGGAATCAACGCTAATCCATGTGTATAGAAAATGTATTTTTTTTCTATAAAAAAGAACGGATAAGAGGGGGGCATAAATTCACAGTCTAATTAGTTGGTCAAGAGGGGTATCATATGAAAGGGTTTGAAATGTTTATTTCTACAGTGGTGAAATTTAGATTTATAAAGGAAAATGTTGAAAAAAATACTATTCCCACCCCTTATCTCCGAAGTTAACCAATCGGAAATTTTTAAATTAACTTATACGTGTATGATTATTATTAACGTAAATATTACCGGAAAAGTATAACGAGACCTCTATCTAGGGTATTATTTTTATTTTTCAATAAAATCAATATTAATTTAGTTTGTAATTTAATACTTCTGTGTTTATTTTTTTTTCCTTTAAATTCGTACGAAAATATTCTAGCAAATAAAAAAGGAATTATCGAAATTAATTTACTTGATGAAGAATTATCGCTGAAAAACCAACATACTCGTACATACCGAGTTTCTTGGTCGCGCAAGTTAGTAACAAAACTCATGACTTAACTACGCTATGTGTTGTTAAGATTTTTCCAAAATGGCGGGGCAAGACGGATCTGTTATGTGAAATTTTGTACGGAACCCTCGGTGTGCGAGTCAGGCTCGACCGGTTTTTTTTTTCAATAAGATACCACAACCAAAACCACAACCTTGGAGAATTGATGATCGCTCGTGGAGGGACGCTTTAACAGTGAAACATTTATCATCACCATCATGACGAGGCTGTCCTGTCATATCGACTGGACACGTTACATTAAGTAGTTAATTAACCAATCGATATGTTATATCACTGTTCTCAGACTCCCACAGAGCCACGATTCGTGGTATAAAGAACCTCTCTAACTGAGTGTGCACGCAGTGCCACGAATAGAGAGAGGTGGAGAAATCTCGCAAAAGGCGCACCCAAATTGAAAGAAGACAGTGAATAGCAACTACCACTGGCAAGAGTACCCGACTGAGAAGAAGAATAAAGAACCTTCAGTGCCGCTCCACGCCACCGCTGGCCCATTGCTCTCACATTGTGTATGCAGGGCGCGGCCGCCCGCGGGCCACGTCAGCTATTTGCTCGTGTCCAGAGGGCTAAGCCATTCAAGGCTAAGACACGGGGGCCAGTTTTTGGCTGATTTCGACTTGATCCGCCACTTGAGCACCCCTGCCCCCGCTCATACAGGTCTGTTTTGTTCTCTACGTGTCCGCGTTTCTGGTGTCGCGAACATTTTTATTTTATGCCCCTTTTTTATGCGATGAGCATTGAATTGGCATTTGCTACTGTTTTTGGTGTGATTATCGGGGTGCGTGATGTGGTTTGTAGTTAGGTCAAGATTCCGGTATCGGCTGCTAGCTTCGTTTTATTAATAAACCTATTAATATAGGTACTTACTATTTGTGCAAGATTGTATACATAGCATTACTTATGAATATTAACTTTGTTAGTTTGGTGTAGACCATGTGTAATTTATTTATCTCATCCTCATTACCTCACACCAACAACACAAGATATACAAATGTTTAATTGTATGTACCCAGACATATTTACTCCGGCCCCTAATCACAGCACTCCAATTACACAATCCAATATCTTCGCATCTATCTCAAGACTTAGCAAAACATTACTACCGTCCATTATTAATTGGCCAGGTGTGAGGATTATCCTTATTAGGGTACCGCAGGCGGAGACATGCATTCCCGTTCGTCTTAATCATATAAGAGGGTTTAACTGTTCGCGCGCGAGATTACTGTAACATCTGTAGGGAACTCAGTTGCTAGCAGTACGAGTATTTTAGGGTAGTCTGGGTGGCATCTACTCTGGGGAACTGTAAAGGATAGTAGACGTATATATGATACAGATATTTATGTTCCGTCTGTCACGACCGATTTTTGACGACTGGTTAGCCTAGTGGACAGTGATGCTGCCTACGAAGCTGAAGGTCCTGGGTTCGGATCCCGGTAAGGGCAAACATTTGTGTGATGAGCATGGATATTTGTTTCTGAGTCTTGGATGTTTTCTATGTATTTAAGTATTTATATCTATTATATATGTATATCGTCGTCTAGTACCTATAACACAAGCCTTATTGAGCTTACTATATAGGCCTAGTTAGATTTGTGTAAGAATGTCCCCTAATATTTATTTAATTACTAGCTTTTGCCCGCGGCTTCGCCCGCGTACTAAAAGTAATTTTAACCGTCTACAAAAAGGTGCATCTCAGTTTGACCCGTATGTTCCAATTGAATTGCAATTTGGCACAAATACTTTCAATAATTTTCATGTCTACAATGATAAATTTCAAAATCGATGCCATTTTCATAATTAACGTCCCAAAAAACCATAAAAACGACACCCATATTGCCATCGCACCCCAACAGGGGAGATGGTATTACACGTCCGCCACGTTGGATTTTAAAATCGTTGTTTTCGTAATCGGTGACCAGCGACCCGATAAACCATAGAAACAATACCCATGTTGATTTTCAGACATTGTCACCACATTTTCCCCTTTTAGGGGTTGAATTTTCAAAAAAACCTGAAACATATATTTACTCATTTATCGCTGGGAATACTCCTGTGAAGTTTCGAATGAAATACTCTTACTTAATTTGTTTTCCCGTACAAACTTTGGACCCGCATTTGACCCACTTAGGGGGTGAATTTTGAAAAATCCTTTCTTAGTGCACCCTTAAGGAACCTACGTGCCAAATTTGGAATCTCTAGATCCAGCGGTTTGGGCTGTGCGGTCATATGTCAGTCAGTCAGTCAGCCAGTTTCTTCTTTTATTTAATTATCGGCTCTACATAGACTCTACATATCGACTCTACATATCGACTACCTATCGACTCTATATAATGACTCTACATGTCAACTTTGCAAATCGACTCTATATATCAACTTTACAAATCGACTCTACATATCGACTCTACATATCGACTACATATAGACTATACATATCGACTCTACATATCGACTCTACAAAATATCGACTCTACATATCAACTCTACATATCGACTCTACATATCGACTCTACATAACGACTCTACATATCGAATCTACATATTAAGATAGATGTCCACAATATTAAATTTCAAAATCGACGCCATTTTCGTATTAACGTCCATAATAAAAACCATAAAAACGACACCCATATTGATATTTAGACATTTTAACCCCAGCTCACCCCAACAGGGGAGATGGCATTTTACGTCAGCCACGTTGGATTTGAAAAATAAACCATAGAAACGATACCCATGTTAAATTATTTTATTATTCGTTTGTATCATAGAACCTGTAGGTACTAATTTTGCGGAGTCTCACACAAATTTCCATCTCCTATTTTAGGGGCGGGGGAAAATTAACAAAAAAGGCACGTATTTTTCGTTGGTAACAGAGTCTGTGACTGTGTACCGATTTTTAGCTTCCTACCTTGAAAACTGAGAAAAGTCCCATATAAAATTTCACCCCCCCTTTTAAGGGGTTGGGTACAGATTTCCAAAAAAAAATGATGCACGATTTTTTTGTTACTCACAAATATTCCGCATACCAATTTTTAGCTTTCTAACTTGAAAATTGCGGAATGCTCCATACAAACTTCCACCCCCCATTTTAGGGAAGTGGGGGGTTAGAATGAGACAAAAAGTAGCCTATGTCACTCTCCATCCCTTCAACTATCTCCACTTAAAAAATCACGTCAATTCGTCGCCCCGTTTTGCCGTGAAAGACGGACAAACAAACAAACAAACAAACAAACACATACACTTTCCCATTTATAATATTAGTATGGATTTATTATTTATTTATAAGGCAATGTTAATAATTGCTTGTGTTATGGACAATAAGGCTTGTGTTATGGATACTAGACGACGATATATTAAATAGATATAAATTCTCAAATACATACAAAACATCCAAGACTCAGAAACAAATATTCATGCTCGTCACACAAATATTTATCCTTACCGGAATTTGAACCCAGTACCTTAAGCTTCGTAGGCAGCGTCACTACTCTACCCACTTGGCTAACCGGTCGTCCGGTGGTAATTTTTGGTTGAACTCATAATCCACAAAAACGTCTCCTCTTACAGAAATCTGTATGTACAAATCATAACTTATATGTACAAAAGCTGTTACTTGTTGATGACTTTTGTTTTTAGGGTTCCGTACCAAAAAGGTAAAAAAGGAGTTTAATTATCTATTAAATTGGTTGTAGGTACCAGACAAGAAATGTTTTTATATACTTGGTACAATACAATTACCTACTAAAGTATAACTAGGTCCGGTCAATGCGTTAAGTTATGGCACCTGAGGGCCTACCGCGAAACGATATTCGTTTTCGTTCGACAAAGAGGGAGACCTCTTTGTCGCTCGAACTGGCAAGTGCGACAGAGACGGAGATACACGAACGAAAACGAATATCGTTTCGCGGTAGGCCCTCTGATTAGGTGACATGTAAGAAACGTTACACCCGCATTGAAATTTGCATCTGTTAAACCGTTATTTTATAATTTATAATAACATAGACTAGCTGCACCGCCTGCGTATTACACAGAAGCCGCGTTATAAGCCTATACTAGGTAAAGTTTACAGGTGAAGGAATTTTTGAAATTCCGGAAATCGAATGAGTAGTTCCGGAGATTACCGCAACATACAAACACTCTCATAAAGCTACACTCACAAACTTTACCTTTTTATAATATTTTTATAAACAACAAAAACAAGGCCTTATATTGAAATATTAAAATTTTAAAAAACCGGCCAATTGCGTTTCGGACCACGCACAACGAAGGATTCCGTGCCTATTAAAAAGGTCGTATCGTCACAAAAATATTACGGCACTTACGTCCTCTAGGCAGTTTTTCACCAATATCTCAAAAACGTTTGAACCGATCTTGTTCAAAAGAATTTAATAAGCCCAATGTCCATGATTTTTTTCATATTTTTTAAAATACACCGTTCAAAGAATAGAGGGGGACAATTTTTAAAAAAATTGTCATTTCATGATTAAAGTACCTATGTAGCGGCTAACAAAATACACCTACCTATCTTCAAAATTTTATTCAAATACACGTTATAGTTTTCGAGTAAAATGCCTGTGACATACCGACAGACGGACAGACGTACCAACGGACAGATGGACAGATGGACAGACGGACATGACGAAACTATAAGGGTTACGGAACCCTAAAAAGTGTAACCTTTTTACTTCGGTGTCGTAGCAAAATACTGCACTAATGTCAATTTTTGAAAAAAAAATGGCATCATCTCTCGTATATTGCAAGATCTTTGTCATCATCATCATCATCATCATATCAGCCGAAAGACGTCTACTGCTGGACCTATGCCTCTCCCAAAGAGTGCCAAATTGACCGCTCCTGCGCCACCCGCATCCAGCGGACTCCCGCGACCTTTACCAGGTCATCAGTCCACCTTGTGGGCCTACCCACGCCGCTCACGATCTTTTTCATACTTGTCATTAACGCTACGCCTTTGAGAGCATAAATTATCAACTTAGTATGTCGCGATACCTTAGTGGCCTACAAATCGAATCGATCTACTGTACCGGAATTTAATTTCAATTTAGACACAGTATCCATTGTTGACAATACAAGAACGCAATCCAATTATAGTAAGCCTTTCATTTCCAATAGATTAAGTAACAAATATTTTAAGTAGCGTATTTCAAAACACGTCGGAATTGCGAAAATTAAAAATGGAATTGAATTTGAAATGCGTCGTGTCGTGCGCCCGCGCCGCTCTCCGCCGAGTATAATTGCGCGCGCAGATTATCAGCAGCAAGTGCTTCGATAACGCATGAGCACGAACGCGTGTTATTAAATTTATTCCTTTTTCGCCAGAATCTGCATAATGAGGGGGGCAAAAAAGCAGGTAATCGCTAGAGTTGGTGCGTCGCCTTCCTTTGGAGAAAGGCCCGTCTTTGTCTGATGTATCGAATATGATGAATATTTAAGTACTCGACGTTAAGTGTATTATTTTTGTATTATTATAGAGTGGATGATAAGGAGCTATTATTTCTTGTCAAACATGGCATCGCTATTTTTTGCTAATTGATTTTAACTTTGTTTTTTTTTTCATGTAATTAGGCACTGGACTCCGACTATCTAGCCTCTTTGTCTACAGTAGCACTTGGTAAATGTATCAGAACAGAATGTTGCAATTTTCTTTAATTACTTACTTTAATAATAAACCCCGTCACCGTACCCGTTGCATTGCAACATTGTAGTTAATTCCACTTGTTCGAAGAAATTGACAAAAAATTGATACAATCTGGTTGACATACTACTTTGTTTTTAAAGGGTTTAAAGGAAATCAATTAACACTCGTATTTAAAAAATGACGATATATCGAGATAATTAAATAATGTATTTAGTGGTCCATGGCATTTTGCTGCTACACATAAAACATTCGTCACTCTCGCATTTACATATTTGCTAGAGAGAGAGGAACGCTTCAAGTCCGACATAAACGCTATTATATGCTAGCTCGTGTCCAAGTGATAAATGTAGTTAACTTAAACAAGAATCTCTGTAATTATTTCACTAATGATCTTGAACTGGTAACGCCAGATTATATAATCGTGACGAATATGGCGCATCCGATCGATTATTGATCTAATTGGATGCTAAATATATTTAGGAGCAGTCCGGCCCTGTCAAGCCGTGGGCTACCAAAATTCCTCGCAAGCCCGCTCTTTATCCCGCTTCTTATCTCAAATTTTATAAAAATATGGGGTAAGTATACTTAATATAATTTAATGTGATAATGATAACGGCGGCTCATACTTAAAACGACTGCGGACGTTACATAACATACGCGATCGTTTTTAGCCGATGCTACTTACATTTTATGTGCCGGTTATTAAGTATTCCAAACAATTTCTTCATGGCGTGCCCATATGATCGGACATTCGTGAGAAATGGAAGCAGTAACAGGATCAGCGGCGCAAAAACGGCGCGCGTGTCGTCAGGGCGCACCAAGTAGCCAGTAAGTAATTTATGGTTAGTTTTTGGCTGCGCCGGCGCAATGCAGCCTCGCGGCTTTTCGCCTCCCCGCCTGGCCGGTCACAGACCCCGCTCCTTCAATCTCTACTTATCCGTCCGCTCCGATCCCCCATATTAATCATTTTTCCAACAAAAAACCGGAGATCCTATCGCGCCGGCCCCAGAAGCTGCTAATCGACTCGCTTTCGAAACTTTTGAATTAACAAACAATATCGCAATCGATATCTATCACACGTGTTATCGACTACAAACTCTTTCATTGTCCCGCGAAATTAATCTTGGAGGGTAAGCTGCGTCACAAAGCGAGCCGGCGCACGGTGGCTGTTGCGGACCGCATTATAATGTATAATTACCTTTTCAAATTGTTTTTTTGGGTGTCTATATTAAAACGTCAATGTAAATAACTTGTTAGCCGCAATCTCATTTCTGGGCGATTGGATATCACAATAGTGGACGTGATTTGAGAAAGGTAACGGTGTCGCGGCTTTATCCGCGATGGGGCCCATTACCGGCGCGGGCGCCGACGCGTGCCTACCCGCAACCAACACTACCCGACAAAAAAATGTACGTCCAAATATTGATCGATTCATTAAAGTTGGATTTTGTTATCCCATGTCAAATTGGATATCCTATTTATGATTTCTCATTTCGTTATCAATGTAAAACATACATTTTCTTCTACTTCGTTTGAATCAGATGGTGCATGTTAGAGACTCTATTTGCACGAGGTTATGTCAGACACTTACTATATTTATTCAATCATTGGAAAATAAAATAATGATGTGCTACTTATCATGGAATTATTCCTCGTATATCAATTATTTTCCAATCGTTTACTATTCAAATAGTTTATAAAGAGTAAACAGTTACATTACTTAATATGCGTTTACTAATAAGGATAAATCTAATCTATAGTAATAATAGAGAGATTATGTCTGTGAAATGTAAGTTTGTGTTTATTGGGTAATCTTTGAAGTGACAGACAGGACCTTCGGGATGGACATAGGCAGTTACTGTATGTTGTGTTGTGTTCACGAATAAATCTTTGATTCTGATTCATTTTTTTCCCGTAGCTCCGCCTAGATTATTTGTAATAATCAAAGCTTTTTGGGAATTACCAGTAATGTAACTATTATCCAGTACACAGAGAGAGTTACGTCAGACTAATAAAAATATAAAAACTCGTTAGCAGATGCCCGTCATAAACATATGAGCACGCCCGTGATATCTACTGATATAGAAAAATTGTTCAAACAATCGTCCACTTGTTACAAACATCTTATCGATGCAAGCCTTGCTACCCGACAGAACATATAAATTTGGATATGTCAAGCAATTCTTAAAGAGGGTCCAATAATACGCGAGGGTGTACGGCCCAATAATGTGCGTCCACTATGTCTCTGTCTCTTTTTAATCCATGCAAAAAGAGAGATAGAAACGTGGACTCTGATTATTGGGCCGTACATCTGGGGGCATGACAGTGCCCCCGACAAGTCGAGCAAAACAGCGAAAAAAGGCACGGCCGTACCATCCTTTTCTCGAGGCCATTCGGGTCATTTTCGACTCCCCTGTAACTTAGTTGCGGAAAAAACTAGAGGCCTAAATTTTCAGTGACCGCGAATTACATAGCATAGGCCTAACATGATTTCCAAGTTGAGGAATTTTATTTAGCAAGCAAATAAAAATTAATAAGAATGCCTGACTTGGCTCTACGTAATATGAGATATTTTACGGTGGAAGAGTTTCGAGGCTTGCCCTATTTTTACATGCATTGTTATTATGGGATTAACTGGACCCCTTAAAGAAAGGAGGGATATGTGCCGCAAAGATCGCGGTGACAACCGGGTCAACGTGATCCGGTAATGAGGTTGGAACCCGACCATTGTCCGCCACCGGATCTAAATTGAACCACGCCGTACATCTGAGTACGTGTGCAATTGCACGGATTATTTAACTACTGTAACCTGTCATTTTTTGTCCTCTCCGCGCACGCGCCACTTTCTACATCTGGCAATTGCGAGATAGTTTTTTGTCAGTTCAAAAATGTCGAAGTCATCATCCGAAATTAATCTATGTGTAACGTTATATGTACGCCAGTGCTTTTTGATCTTTGGAATATTTGGCGGTTATTAAACTTTGTGTTAACTGTTAAATAGATAGATTCGAATCAAGAGCGAGTCTTCTAACAATCTTTTAACATAAATAAGTGGTGTGGTTAGTATACAATTGTTTTATTTTTCCCTTTTTATCTTTTTCTTTGATCACTTTACTGTGATTTTTACAACCATGCTGATCGAAGTCTTATCACCATTGCAATTTCAAATATTAAGACGATGATAAAAAAGTAGCAATTGAAATTATTACGTTAAAAATGAATTTTCTAAACAATGATTATCTCCTTGATTCAACTTCCGTTGTACATTAGGTTTTTACAATAATAATATAAAAAGTTAAACGATAAACGATTAGTATTTGAGTTTGTAATAAACGAATTTGGAATATTCAAGAAACTAAGCAAACTACCGGCTCATTATTCTTTCTCTAATCAAAGAAAATCGAATAGTTGCAGCTACGTTCCAGCGCTATCAGCGACGTAATGGAGTTATCGCTCGAACAATAATCCGCGATAATGGATTAACTCACCAACGGATATTTATAAACAGGCGCAGATTTAATCGATACAATCGATTATTACTAGGCTTGGGGACGATAGCTGGTTATAACTTATGTTATCACATACATTATATGTTACAGTGGCGGAGCGCCCATTTTCCCACCGGCTTATATATACTCTAAACCTTTCATAACTTTTTTGCTCCGGGTTGCCCATCGAAAATTTTCACGCGCCGCCACTGATAGCTTTAAGTTTCCTACCTGGTATGATTTTTCACTACAAGTTTACAATAGATTTTTTTTAAAGTGTTCATTAAATATTTTTATTTTAGCTTCAGTAAATCGATAAAACAACAAATACAATCGATTCGTTACTTGGGGGGATTCAGGCGTTGCATTGCTGAACTTTATGATAAGTATAGTATTAGCGGTATAGCAAAAAAAATGTTTTAGGAACTTGTTTACAAAAATCTATTTTTTTAATAGAGTTAGACATCCAACCGTGTATCATCAGATTCATCAGTGTATTCTCAAATAGTCAAACAGACTTTAAACATGCATCTGCTTATCACATTGCTTCTTAGTAAAACACATAATCACATGCTAAGTATCACCTTGTTACGGGGTCATAACAAGTTGCCATTCTCAAGCAATGAACTAACGTAAGTTAGCAATGACTAGTCAGAGTTTTTGCAATGTGAAACACGGCAGAAGTATCCATGATTATTCATCAACGATTGTGTTGGCGCTCAACGTTCGCGCTCTTTAACTTACACGGTCCTCGATAATCTATCTCTTATATCCCTATATCCTTTTCGGTGAAGGAAAACATCGTGAGAAAACTAGTGTAGCCCCAATAATGTACTTTTCCCTCAAGGTTGGAAGGTCAGATGGCAGTCGCTTTGGTAAAAATAGTGCCTACGCCAAATCTTACGCCAAAGCCGACCCGGGCTCGTTTGACCACTACCGCGGAAAAAACGCGAGACGGATGACTACGTTTTTATAAAACGAAACGACGGTTGCAAACTAGCATACTGCCTGCCTCATAGTAACCAGACACCTTGCGACCCCAGAAAAACCAACATACGATAAAAAGAAATAGGTATTTTATAGTTAAACTTATCAAAGTACGTCCTAATATAAATTAGTGAATTCATATTATAAAAGTAAACCGCAATAGAACCAGTAGATAATACATTTCACACTTAAATTACAATTAGGTTGCACAATAATATCTCTTGAATAATTTGATCGATAATGCGGCTAAGAGAATCATTATAGAAATTCCACTTCAGCCTAGCTAACGTTTATGTCGGTCATAATGCATTCGTCCTCCTCGCACTTACATGCTTGCTAGCATGGGACAAATGCTTCATGGCCGATATGCACGCGACCACGCTCGCAGTACTACTTATCCAAATAATAACAAAATTGGGTTAATTAATCATTATCATAATCAATTATTTATTTGCTCCATAACATACCAATGCATGCAAATAAATAAAGCCATATTAAAGCCAATTTCAACAAAGACTGACCACACCGCTGTCCATTGGGCATCTATTATTTGAGGAACTTCGACACGAAGAAAAAGAAGAAGAATAAAGTCTGAAATAATCGACAAGAATAATTCTGCTGACTGTAGAAGGTCGCATCAATCGCAACTTTAAGGGTTTCTGCAAATATGTTTTCTTGGTTTAATCATTAGCTTTCTTTAATGACGTCAGCGTATAATGGAGTTATAACGAGCAGAACAGAAACAAATCCCGACAACGCTGCTTGATTGCTCCTTTTTGAATTATTTTCTTTAGCTTCTTGTGCGTAATGTTTTTGAAGAGTGACTTCCAAATCGTCTTAAATCTGTTACAGAACATCCGATCATCATTGTTATTGTTCTCAGTATTCGACGGTCACACTGTAAATATTCTTACGATAATTTATGTCGTTTTATCTAATGAGGCAAAGACACACAACCATCGCACGACGATATAACTGACATTTAACTAACCCTCATCTTATTATTTAGATATCTCTTAATCATTTCTCTACGGGTCTTTCTTTAAGTACATAGATATTTTTATAGCTGCTTAATGAAGCTTGATTAAATAAGTAGAGGTGTATAAAGTTATATTACAGACGAAATTGAGTACTCGACTACCTTCAGGTCTAAAATATTTTAATTTTAAAGTTATTGTCACCATTTGGAATATTTCTAACCATATGTGTTATTTGAGCTGCTATTGTATAAGTCAGAAATAAAACATTCAGGTATAATTGGGTACTTACACTAATCATAATAGTATGGAAGTGCATATAGCTCTTCAGTAACATATTCAAATATCCGTCAATGAGTAATATCCGTCAATAACTTGTACAGTCCATAAAATTTCTTATTTATTAATTTTACCGCCTGCCTGGTGGTAAACAGACGCCGTAACCAATGGATGCTTGCGACTCTAGAATAATCACAAACTAGGTGGCAACTCTTTATTGATTTGCGGATTCATTATGTTGATAACTACAGTAAAAAAACAGGTAGGTATTGCACTCTCAACACAGCAAAATAGGAAAAATTCAAACAGTGATGTAATTTAAAAACAAACACTCTAATAAAATGTAAATCAAATAGTAGGTATGTATGAAAAGATTAAACCAGCGTTTAATATAAATATCGAGTTGCTTAAATATAATTAACGTTTAAAACAACAACTGAATTACGTAGGCTGCTTTATCTTCGTTTTAAAGTGTTTGTTCAAGTCAATCCCGTTATATCAGAGCATCTTATCAAAATTAGGTTCTTGTGATCCACTCTGACCTTCCAGCTGCCAAACATGTGACTAACATTGGTACAATTAATAATTATTAAGTATTGTGTCGCATTATTAAATGCAAATGTTCCTATCTTGATGAACTTGAAGTTATTGTTGATAGCTTAATTGTTACTAAAACATGACGAAGCCAATCTGCATACAAAGATGCATTGGTCTGTTTTCATGATAATGTTACTCGTGAAATACAGTTGTGACATCATTAAGGTTATCGTATTAAAAAAAAATAAGTACTTAGAGTACATTGTACTGTTTTTTTATATATTAGGATGCTTCTGTACGAAGGACGATAGAAAAATTCGAAAGTATTTGGGTCCTTATTCCGAAATTAAGAACATCAAGGCTTTCTGACATATTTTTTTTCAGGCGATCTTATATTAAATGTATTGTTTTATTTTAAAAAAAACAGACCTGCGCCATTTCATTGGCCCCCTCCGTCTTGACCGTGTTGGCCGCGGCCCACGCCTCAGCAAAAGTCTCCATAGCACTTTGAAAGTCCATCTTTCCGAATCACGACGACATCGACATGCCGATAATTCACTGTACGTGCGCGAACCTCGACGCGTGCACTCGGGCCGACCGCCGGCGCGCTACTAACGCTCGGCCCCGCCCAGCGAACCGCCCGCGCGAAAAACCGATACCACCCGAGCTTCCCGTTTCAGCGCTTTTCTTTTTTAAGCCGCTATTTTTAACGAGTTTTTTTTTTCGCAGCAAAGCCCGGCCCACGGTGGTGGATGGGCGGCAGCATTATTTACACTTGTAATTCGCAGATTGCTACGTACCGCTTAATTTGTTACGTACGGCGGAACGTTATCTGCATCAGATTATCGCCTGCCTTTCTTTTGATTGCCTGAACGTGCCATAATGGTTGCGTTTTTTGTTATCTGCTGTTTAGACGCCTTTATACGTTAGAACAGATGAGATGGAATGGAAAACATAGTTATGTAAGCGTTATAAAATGGTCATCAATCTCTGCTTTCATATTGGAATTACATCAGAAAAAATAGACAATCGAGTTCCTTTATATCAAATTGGGATTCAGTACCTATCTCGAGGCAAAAAAAAACTACATTTTCAACGTAAAAAAATCTTAGCGGTACGTACATGAATCTAAATCTTGAAAAAGTAAATCTATACTATAGGTGATGCTAGTTTTTTATGTTTACATTTTTATCCTAAAAGTTTATTTTTTTCAGAGCTCAATACCACGTTATAGTATACCATTTTGAACAAAACTGGAACTACCACCGTGATACTTCTAAAACCCTCATTAAAACCAGCGCATCAATTTCCAGCACCGCCACCTAATTAGCTAGCTCCATCGCCCACTTAAAATAAATCAATGCGTTAATTTTCTTTTAATTGCAACATCCTCAGGAACTAGGAAGCATTTTTATTCATTAGATAATTCAAGATGGCGGGAGGGATGTAGAAAAATTGTCACTGTTCACCTTAATATTGTACGTGGTCGTTATCGCCTAACCGTGGCAGTTAATTTTTCATAATTTCGAAAAAAGAATGGCGGTTTAAAATTGAGGAAGGCCGTTATTACGTTTAATGTGGGTATTAGGGCTGCGTGTAGTCAATTTTGGTGTTTTATTTGATTTAAGCATAGTGGAAAATATTATTCGGTTAAACTGAGTTATCTTCTTACTTTGTTGCTACCTACGCATATAACAGCACATATTAATACCGTTAGTATTTAAGGCTTTGTTGTGACTTTAATTACTAGTGGCTCTTTGAGCTAAAGAACTCGCGCGCCTGTCCTTTCTTTTAAATTTAAATTTTCGAAAACCCGAATCGACAAAAAACCTGTATCAGTATTGAACCTGCTCACAATATTTCACGAGAATCGGTTGAGAAATGCGACCTGTAGAGAAGAACAGCCGGACAGCGTGACAGCGTGATATCGTCACAGACCCGACCAACGATTTGCGGCCCATAGAACTTCGATCGCTTCGCTCGCATGTTTGATTAAAAATATTTTTATGGGGACACACTAAAAGTCCGAAGAGTATCTAATTTGTCCAAAAACATAATAATACTGAAAAGTCAACATTTAGTACGCCATTTTCCGCTAAACGAAAATTTGGACGCATATGATTTATTGGAATATTAAATATGTCAGGTTAGTATTATATCCTGAAAAAAATCGAAAAAAATATGCTTTCAGAATTAGGTATGTAGTGTACCTACCCATATTCCTGGTAGAATACCAGCGATGTGGCTTGCCACATCATAATGCTGAGCCAGCGCCATTTCTCTGCCACGACACAATCATGGCTTCTTAATATTGTACTTTTTGCATGCTTTCTTTAGATACGTATTTTTATTTTACCTTTACTGTTAAAATTTTGTATTGTATCTATGCCATTGTAGGAATTAATAAAGTTTTAAACAATCAATCAATATTTTTACTTTTTACTCATTCGAGGCCACGCAACGCTACGTGTGCTACGCCGTAGCACGTAGCAGCATTTTTCCGCCCTGTCGCGGAAATCACACGTAGAGGCAGGGCTCATATGTGAGTCATTTGTCATGAATGGGTTAACTTGCAATGTTTGTTCGGGTGGAATCTTGCAACTCAATTTTGAAGCAGATATATTCAACCGATTGAGCTGAAATGTTAGGTTTAATTATAGTTTGGATGACCATTCAATAATATTGTATCATCCAGCTGATCTGATGATGGAAACAGAAGGTGGCCATGGGAATTCATGACTTAACAGATGTACAACCCCGTTGAGTGTGGGCTCGTTAGAATCGTCCCAACAAGTAGTTGATGACGGTATACATAAAAGTACAGTTGGCCATAAAAGCAACTGGCTGTATGTTTTTCTTTTGACAAAAACTTATTAACTACATCCTAGTCCTACGTATGTATACATAACAGATATGTTTCTTTCATAAATGTTGACACTAACTAAAAAAATATAGCGTGATCTGAACTGATATCGCTAATATTTAACGTGAAACGAAGAATTACTAACTCGTGGACCAAGGCGCCCGTGTGTTTAGCAGATTTACCGTGATCAATAAACGACTGGCCTATAAATAGGACAAACAATGCGAAGCCCGCTTCATCGGAATATTGTTTATCGCCTTCACAATGCGTGTACATACCTACATATAGTACCTACATATAGGTAGTATTCATTATAACGATTGGTGTAGTGTACGAGTACCCTTCGTATTGCGATCCAGATACTGTCAGTAATAATGACATTATTATTGACAGTGAAGTGATCGAATTTATTGGATCATTACTAAACGTATGTATTAGTTACAAGCCAAGGGGACACAATTTTTGTAACTTTCGGAGCGAGTATCTCCTAATATATTCACTTACCTAATCAAAAACGCGCTTAAAAACCTTAATTTTTTAAATCACCTGTCGATTGATACACAGTCAGATCAAAAACATGTATAATTTTCTCGATCTTAAGAAATAAGGTCCTAGAACTGAATGTAGACTGCTTTTTTTGTGTGAGGGTGTGCAATAAAGAGTATTTGTATTGTATTGTATACTTACATGTTTATAATAATATTAATATTTTATTGTAAAAGATGCCAAAATTATTCTTAGCCTACGTTAGTATATAATTGATAATTGGATTTGGTCCTCTGGTCGAGTTTCCATATCAGAGTACAATTGACTTATTGGCTATTAATCCGCTGACAAAAGAGAAATGGGACATATTTATGAGTAAGTTGTATGCACCCATATTCTTATACTTGGCTCCACATGTTGACATACTTTAGTTTTTTTTTTCATTTCGTTACGAAAACTATGTCATCGGCTTACAAAATACAGTTAAATTCCATATATACTATTATAGTTTTTGAGTAAAATATTTGTAACATTCAGACAGACAGACTGACATGACGAATCTATAAGGAGTCCATTTAGAACTACATCCAAATGGACATGGTCAATTAGTTCCCAGAAGCGAGCTCATCACAAACTTTGTCACATCTAAATAATAAGGAAACAACGTAAGGTATAGTAAACTTTGAGTCACTCTACAGTCGCACGATTAGAAAGACACGGTTGTCGAAAACCTGCATTCAAAATCCGATCATTATATTATAGAAATAGGGTTCAAATTAAGTATACATTTATTAAGGCAATGGCTGTACTATTAAGCGAGTGACATGTTAAATGAACGTACAGTCAGCATCAAAAGTAGCTACGCAATCGAAGACGTCAAAAGCGCTTATTCCCTTTTAATAAAGAGTTTTGACGTCTTCGTTTGCGTAGCTACTTTTGATGCTGACTGTACACACGCTCTAACTGTCCCCACTTAACGCCGCGACCAAATCTTTTATCTTTTTAGCGCTACGGCCTTCTAATTTACCCAAAACTAGATTTAAAAGATGGGCTAGCACAACCGCCCGGGTCATCGTATGCTGCGAGATAAATGAACTGTCTCTATGGCACTATACAAATTAGAAACAGTACATAGTAGTAGTCGAACGAGCGAGCGAAGCGAACGAAGTTCTATGCTTCAGATTGGGCCGGAAATCGTTCCTATGTCCGGTGTCCAGTGTCTGTCACGCTGGCAAGCTGTCCGGCTGTTCTCCTGTACAGTTCGCATTTCTCAACCGATTCTCGTGAAATTTTGTGAGCAAAGTTTGTCAATTACATATTTTTTTTGTCGGGTCAGTTTTTCAAAAATAAAAAAAATACAGGCTCGCGCGTTCATAGAGCCACTAGTAAGTAGATGAAAAAAGATCACAAAGTCAGGGCCGGTGTTCCATCCTTGATATGTGGCAGTAGGGAACATATTTCCGGTTTGATTTCTCTATCATTCTGATTTCGAAAGACAGACATCACAGAGACTGCTTCCCCATCCATGCTAAGAGAATTAAAGCGGGTATGTATATGTAATATGATTTTATGGAAAGTGTAAGGTAAACGTCCGACTGCTCGACGCTGTACTAGTATATGGCATGGGCACTCTATGTCAAAGTGACTGACTATCGAATGCAGCAAAATCCTCTTAGTTCGAATTTAACCCATATTGCTTTGACATAGAGTGCCCATGCCATTTACTAGTACAGCGTCGAGCACTCGGACGTTTACCTTATCTGATTTCTTTGTTTGTCTTTCTTTGCTATTCAGTGTAATTGGCACATAGCATATGTTTGCCCTGTAAAGAGCGGTGGCGGGTGGCTAAAAAACCGCCCTAAATGTTTTTTTTTTCACTTTACAGCGCATTCAGAAGGCTTATGCTAGGCCTTCAGACGTTACCCCTTTAATATTAAGTATCCATTTGAACGTCTAAAGCCTGCTCATTATAGCACTTTCTGACATTGGAATAAGGTCGAAATTATTTTGATTCATCGTGGTTTTACTTAGTTTTCCAATGATTAGTTTGGTTTGTTTCTCTGTGCATGGGCATAAGAGAATGCGGTTTGACAAATATTTGGTAGAATGGGTTTGGAAATGTTTACCAAACATTCAGGGCTTATTATACTAATTAACTGTGATGCGCTTGAAAGTGTTGAGTGAGACAAGTAACGTAGTAAGTCGGAATTATCAAACACTCAAGAGAGAAAAACCCGGCCAAGTGCGTGTCGAACCACGCAAAACGAAGGGTCCCGTGCCTATTAAAAAGGTCGTGTCGTCACAGAAATCTTACGGCACTTACAAACTTTTCTTTAAGGAAGGCAGTTTTTCAGCAATATCTTGAAAACCTTTGAACCGATCTTGTTCAAAACAATTTTCGGTGAATGAATTTAATAAGCCCTATGTCCACGATTTTTCATATTTTTAAAATACACCGTTCAAAAATTAGAGGGGGGGACAGAATTTTAGTAATTTTCGGGGCGATTATCTCCGACTCTATTCACTTAATCAAAAAAATTGCTGACAAACCTTATATTTTTTTAAAAGGCCTATCGATTGATGGGCCACACGTGGGGTTACAATGAAAACATTTTTTTTTGACTTTTAGTTTTATTTATGGAGTGCAGAGTGCACCCCTAAAAAATTTTTAATTATCATTTTAATTACAAAACTATGTAGCGGCTAACAAAATACAGCTATTCTTAAAATTTAATTCAAATACACCATATAGTTGTCGAGTAAAATGGCTGTGACATACGGACAGAAGGACAGACGGACAGACGAACAGGTGGACAGACGGACAGACGGGCATGACGAAACGATAAAGGTTCCGTTTTTGACATATTGGCTACGGAACCCTAAAAAATGGTTACTTTAGATTAATGAATTTCCATACAATAAATAAGTAGGTACTTACCTAGCTAATTTTATGCATTCATAGAATTTGAGTGTATTATAAAAGAGGTATAATGTTGTGAGTTTGTATGTTAAGAGGGAACGTTAACTTAGAAGTTTGATTTTTTCAAAGTTTCAAGAGACTGTAGACTTGAGTATATAGTTTAAATTTCAACTAGATAACTTCTTGCGTTCCCGAGATAAACAGACGTAGACGGACAACAAAGTGATCCTCTAAGGTTTCCGTTTTTTTCCTTTTGAGGTACGGAACCCTAAAAACATTAATCTACGGTCAAAAACAGTCGAGAACGTTTGTATGAAAAATATTACCACTCATTTTTCCTCTTAAGGGTGATAATGTGCAACTGCTCATTCGATTTCAAAATGTATTTCACCAGTAGGTATCTAGGTATAGAATCAGGCCATGTACGACAGGATTTACCTTGTGTAGTTTAGGAGTTGCTATGGCCAGCTCCTGTCTCCATCATCAGATCAGTTCGGTTGTGCCACAATATTGCGCTGTCACTCAACATAAAATAAATAATAAAGCGGCAATCACTGCCCACTAACGCGTGCGGAAAATCGTGCTTTCTACCCAGGGAGAGACGTCGAATTTTATACTAACCACGAGTGGTGATAAAAAAACTGAAGGCATATTTATCGCCCTTGCTTCACATGAAGCGACAAGTAGCTGCGATATTTAACATTCTTCGTTTTAACGCTCTACATAGGAGAACAATGATTTTTTGGATAGGAACAAATGTTTGTATCGGAGCAACTAAGGTAAGTACAATTAAAGAACATAAATACCCAAAAAATTGAGTTGAAGATGGACCTCGCTGGCGCAGCCGAAACGTTTCATACTAATAGACATTGAAGTATGACGTTACAGTTTACTATTGGTACTAATCGTTGTATGGAAAATCAAGTAGGTAAATTGCTGTTTCGGTCGCGAAATACTGCGTGTAGGTCCATAGTTGTCGTACAATTTTGTTTCTATAAAAGCGTAAGGATTCTTCTGGTAGCTTTAAGTTTAATCTTGGATTATAAAAAAAGCATATCTTTTCTAAACTTTCAAGGTCCATTATCTTTTTATGATTTTTATTATATTTTGTAATTTATACTTAATACTTATACTTGATGGTTAATTATCTATTTAGTAACACTACGTTATCAATTTTAACATGAGGAAACTACCCTAATTATCGCTTCTACTATCTATCGACCTCTATAAGCAATCTGCTGATTGGAAATAATGGTTCGAACCGCTTTCCGAGACGCTAATGTGGGAGTTTACATCATTTGCAACTAGTTCATACTGTTTCAGGGAGCTTAGTTACTCACGTACCACATTCCGATCTCGTTTCAATTTGTTTCATGCTCGTTTTGGCGCTGCGCGCGTAGAGGCGAGATCGCATAACATTGAAAAGTGATTAAGATCTGAAAAACGAACGAAAATATACCTCCAATATAGTACAAATCGATTTAAACTACCTATAAAGGTTCCTTATGTATCCTACTAATATCATAAATGCGAAAGTTTGGATGTTTGATGTTTGTTACTCAATCACGCTTAAACGGCTCAACCGATTTGGATGAAAATACGCACGAACATAGTTTATAGCCTTGATTAAAATATAGAATAGTTTTTATTTCGGGTCCACGCAGGCCAAGTCGCGGGCGGAAGCTAGTACCTACGTATATAATACAGAGTTAAAATCTGTGAGATGGTACGTTTGTTTGTTTGTATGTAGGGGATAAATCTCCGGAACTACACGTTCGTTTCGTTCGATTATAAAACAAAAGAAACTATTAGTCTATATCATAAATATCATAATTATACTGGGTGGAACAGATCGTTGGACTTTTAAGCAAATGGGATATAGATCAGGTTTAGTACTTTACTTCTCACCTAATAGCAACCATATTAATATTTCTAACAGTTACCGAGATACAACTTGTTAAACTTTGGTGAAAAAAACTGTATGTTTCAACCCTATCCAGTAGATTCAATGACGTCAGCAAGATCAAGTAAATTACAAACAGCAACATTATGGACTGACCGTTCACAGACCTTATGTCATTGCAATAAGGTTTAAGAATAATTAGTTCACTGTGTGTGATGGTATGAATGAATAGTGACATGTGTCAATTTCAAATGTAAATAATAACTAAGTATAGAATTAGGGTTGTGACTAAGATTAAAATATTTCGATTTTTATGTTTTTTTTTCTTTTAAATCCAGCTTAACAATTATAATAGATCGGTTGTACGTCACTTATATAACACTGTCCTTTCAGCTTAGTCCAAGGAAATGTTTCCTCTCTGTATATATAGTTGATTTTAATTTTATTGCCAATGATTCTTACGTAGTGGCGGGCTTATTAGGTCTAACGGGTCTTTATAAACTCAAATCTCATGGAGCTAGCCACAAGTTATAGTCAAACCTATTCTTTACCAACCAACTAATTCCAAGTCCCCATCTACGAGCAATACGCGAATCATGCGACGCTCTTTTGTCTCAAATTCATCCTTAATTTGTTTCAAGGAGACGCCATTTCCGTCAATCTTGTTACGGTTTTGTTCTTACGGCCGCTCTCAATTGAAATTCAACCTTAATACGAGCGACATAGCATCTCAAGTTGAATAAACAGAGGTTACAATGGCGAGGTTCTCGTCTACGTGAATCAGTTACTTAAGCAAGAAACGGAATAGAGAAAGCTATTCGGTGTACGATAAGTATGAATGTAAACCGAGTCACAAACGCAAAGGTCGTCATAAATAGTGAACTAATCGTTTAATACAGCTGCGAGTTACACTGGTCTTAAAAACAACAGATTCATAGACAAGGAGCTAAGGTCGAGCCTTTAAGGATTTACTTAGACATCACATAGCCTCCTGAAGGCTTCCGATACGGCGATCTTATATACCCGCTCATCCCTATATCCTAATCCATACCAATAGGCGGCTAGGCGTTGACATTCGCAAACCTCCTCCGCGCGGGTGTGTTAGGGTTATCCGTTATCCGAGATTAGGCCCTCTCTGTCTGGGGGCGGGGCCGCGCCACGCCCACCGGTCGATGGGAGCGCGCTCGCATTGTACGCTTATCTATCCGAGAGGAGATCCGGCGCGCACAGATAAGCGAGTGACGTCATATCAACGTGCAGGTTGACAGCTTGGACTCGCGACCGCTTTGAGCGCCACGCGATATATCTACGCGCGCGCGGGATCGCGTGCACGTACCTGTAGATCGTCTTTTGTTCTTAAGAAAACTGCTATTTAAAATTAGAACACGCTGCGTGATTTTATTTTTATTCGAACGTCAATTGTTTTCATGCTAACGCATAAGCTTAATCCTATATCCTATACTATTAAACGAGCAATACCTATTTGTATGTATATCCTCCTACTATTAAGCGAACAATATTTGTATGTATATAAGTATATATCGATGAAATTTGAAATATAGAGGTTTACGGTAGCGAAAGATCGATCTAGCTAGGTCTCATGTCTGGGAAAATTCGTTTTCTCCGTAGCTGAGCTCGATCGCTGCATAGAAATCTAGGTATACTCTAAGCTTGTACCAATTTTTTACAGAAACTATTTCTAAATCTAAACCTCAAATGATAGCTTTAACGGGTATTACGCTGCCAGTGAGGCACTAAGACAAAACTGGTGGGCGGCGGGAGGCCCCCCGATATGAATTTGTTATCTCCTTCGTGACGCAACGGAGATTAATTCCTTTAACATGAATTTGTCAATTAATTTGTATAGCAAAACGTTAAGGTTTTGGTGAATATAGAGTGTAGATATTTACATATAGCGAGAGCTTATATGTATGTTTGTATGTACTTAAAAAGCACTTTATCGTACGTACTACACAATAACCAGGTTTTAACATGTATGTGTCAATTGTATTGTATGTCCACTCCCTTTATCTCTGTGTGTCTTTTGTGTAGTGAATAAATATCTTCTTTTCTTTTTCTTTTCTTTTCTTTGTATGGTCTCGTTCTTTAATTTAGGACCCTTTTCGCAAAATATTTTTTGTAGTAAATTAAAGTTCGTGACTGTACCAACATATATGTCAGACAAGATCAAAGAACAAAGGAAAATTTATGCCCATGAGGATCTCTTCCAGCTAACCTATGAGTAATTGAGAGGAAGGTGCCTAGATAGAACGCGATAGACAAACTTATACCTACCGTGTACAAAACGCACAAAAAAGTTTAAAAAATATGTACGTTAGTTATACATCTATGATGGGAGAATAGAATTGAATTAAGAGTAAATATTACCCTACAAATACATTTGTACTGATAAGATGATACTTGGATTAATAGATGACTAAGCATTTAGTTTACTGATTACAAGCAAAATCTATCGGCAATATCAAATCCCTTCTTAAATAACATTATTTATCTCTCCCCTAACCCTGATTGTATTTTTTGGCTGACTGTTTATGTATCATATATTTGTATTTGTGTTATTTGTATATATGTATGCTTGTGTATGTATGTTTATATATAGAGGTATTTATGTACGTTAATTTTATAATTATTTTGATTTGTGATTATTAATAATCTCTGCACCACCTACTGCATAATCTAGTTTTATCTCTTTCTCCGATACCCAAAGATTGTCTGGAAGAGATCGCTCTTCAGCGATAAGACCGCCTGTTGTCTACATCTACCTACATGTTATTGTATTGTTTCTCACTGTAACTGCTTTGTTTGTGTGAGGTGTGCAATAAAGAGTATTTGTATTGTATTGTATTGAATTACATGCGAAGTTGTGATAACAATTTCCATATGGGACACTAGTGGTCTTGTTAAGAAACATCCATAAAATGTACTATAAAGTTCGGTTGCCCTTAATCTGTCATTTTAACATGTAGGTATATTTGTGAGAAACGGACACTACACCTTTATATATAGCCAACACTCAAGAGAGGTTGTTAATCTTCCGATTAAGACTTTATTCTATTCTACCTGTTATCTACTTAAATTTATGTGGCCTATATTTAGGACAATGATTAAGAAGGCACAATCATAACAGCCCGCCATAACTACATTCGGAATTTGAAATCTTAAGAATGGAATGGATTTTTTTTAGGACACTGGCAGTTAACGGCGATATTCCTAAAAACAGCTTGTTAACTTCCGAGGCTAACCTTGTCTAGTAGGCATGAAAGATTATCCTTTATCAATAGCTTATAGATACATATAATTGATAACTTTACAATAATATATGTTAAGAGGTTTAACTATGTCTAGACGTGGAATTAAGAAATGTACTGATATTGAAATTCAGCAAAACAGCATTCGGTATCTACCACAATCTACCTACATAGTACACATGGTACAATCCGCATCATAAACATGTACACTCAGCGTCAAATACTCTGTAGCAGTCAAAGTGGCCAGATACTAAATATCAAATCAAATCAAATCAAATCAACATTTATTCGTAACACAACACAACAAAGGTACAATATTACAAGACAAAAACACAAGAAAAAAAGAATCTGTGCCATGTCACGAAATGGGCCCAACTCAGCATGATGCTGGCTTTGCAGCCAGTGCTGATCTTCCGTTGGGTCCATCCAGTGAGGACACGGTACGTAACACATTTAATACATTACAGTAACAAACAAAAGACAGAAATAAGACATAAAAAGAAATTAAATTATATAAAAACCGAAATGACAATTTACGTAGGTACCTAAATCAAAAAGTAATGATTAAAACTAAAAACAAGCAAACAACGACATCAAATAAAATAACAATAATTACTATCTACAAATGCTATAGTGGAAGAATTTATTTATTTATTTTCGCGATCCGTGAACGCACCCATTCCATTGCCGCCCGCTTGTGACAAATGTCAACTAGACAGGAGGCATGGCCGCGGTGCGCTGACGGATCGTAACTTAAAAGACAGGTGTAACTGAAATTAATTAAGATACATACAATACAATTGATACCTTCAACAGAACCATTAACTAAAACAGATTAAACAACGGCAACGGCAATATACATAATATATATGGCAATGCAAGTGAGACATAAAAAATAGGTGAGGAAAAGTTATATGCAGCTCGTATCGGGACATAAATTTTCCTGCTTGTGCTGGTGGTCATGCATGAACTTTTTAAGTTTTAATATGGTGTACCGAACTACTTGACTACTTTGGTTGCTACCTACAAAGTATTTGACGCTGAGTGTACATATACACTTTTCAACCTTATCTCTACTAAGCAATGAGGTCCCCGAACACGAATGTATACATGTTTATGATGCTAACTGTACCTACAGTCCGTAAGCTCTTTGCACACGTTCATATAGTGTCAATGCAATATACTCGTATGGTAGGTACAGTCAGCGTCAAATACTCTGTAGCTGTCAAAGTGGCCAAATAGTTCGGTACATCATACTAAATTATTTGACTACTTTGGTTGCTACAAAGTATTTGACGTGACTGAGTGTACAGTCACGGACTTTAATCGTTGAGCCATTTAGGTGTCCACTAATTTTGGTTTTTAATGGTTTAGCTATGAATATCCGGTAAAAGGTGAGCTCTAAATGGCTCAACGAGTATAGTCCGTGACTCTACTTTAGAGATCGGAATAGGAGTCACCTAACGTTTAATAACTAACATTTGATATGAACGTAACTTTTGACATAATATAACGTTATATAATATAACGTGATAATTATGTTGAGTAATTTATTTGTGTTTATATTTTTTATGAGGCGTGCATTAGGTGAGATTAGAATAGTTTAGTTTCACAAAATCCTTAAACAGTCAGTTTCAGAAATAAATAATAAAAACCCTTTAACTTTTATTGTGTCCAAAGGAATGACTGAATACTAACGCGTAACGTTACCTAAGTTTACATACATTATTTTTGACCCACAAGTAGGTTGAACCACGGAGTGGTGTATTATTGTTTTACTTGTATTTGATGGATTTTGTATTATGAAACTATTCCTTTTATTGGTCAACTTATTCACGTAATCTACTAGATTATTTTCAAACGGATATAAAGACAGAAATCACAATATTATCTCATTCTCACTTAATAAGAACATGCTAGTTTGAAAAAGACAGCATTATATACCTACACCAAGGACAGCGCCAGTCACAGTCATAAAATTTTGTTACCCACGGAACACTATATTCCAGAAGTCATATAAACACGCCGCTTCAAACGCTTCGTAATCCTATAATCATCAATAAACCTTAGTCCCAAAAAAAAGGACAGATACGGATTTCTATCGCATTACACAAAAGGATATTCATACAATCAATCAAACTTCAAACAATATTCATACCAAAAGTAAGTAGGATAAGGGTGAATGTCGCTTAAAATGTTTTATGCGGCGACATGACAGTTCTTTGGGCAGTTGCAAATCGCTGATCAACGTAAGGATTTTGAGATTAAAATTAATGGAACGTCAGTATTGATCTCGACATGATGGTTGCTTTCCATAAACCCAGAGACCACTTGGATATTTTAATTTGTATTCCAAATCATATCACGATATCGTGGATAAAATTAACCTTGTTATTTTTTGTGCAGTACGTAAGTAAATAATCCTGTAAATTATCATCTCGCTCAATTTTGGAGTCATCAACTGGGGAAGTCTACCTCCTTGAAGAGCATCAGAATAAGTAACTACATATATTCATCTTACTAAACTCATAAAATAATAGTACCTACTGAGGTACCTTAGTAACCTACTGAGCTACCTACCTACTGCTACTGCTGCTAGTAGTAGGTACTAATAATATGTATCCAACGGCATATCATAAAACAGCAGTTAAGCTGTAAATTATAAACAAACAAAACAAACAATGCAGGTAAAAATATCGTCTCCAAGCTTTGACGGCGAGGCAAGAGCCTAAATCCATTGTTTGTTTTATAGGATTTAGAGAAGACAATCATAATTCTCTGTAAACAATGTACTTATCGGGATTTAGTCACTTTCACTTCGACCGTCTTTAGGCTCGTAGCATCGCTACTTGCTTAAGAAATGTGAACGTTGTAGTCATTCTATGAATATTGAGTGCGAGTATAATTTGTTTATTTCTTTCGTGTATAGAAGTAACGTTTTATTATTTAGCTATCGGTGGTAGTTTATCTACATTCATAGGTGCATGTAATATGCCTAAATTGAAGAATAAATCACTTTGACTTTTTAGCCTTATTGAGCTTACTATGGGTCTAGTTCGATTTGTTTAAGATTGTCCTATACTTATTATTCTATTTATTTAGTTATTCTGGCTTGCTATTACACGTTCGTATGCCAACAATACAGTTTCCTTACTTACGTTTTGGGTTTATGACGGCGAATAAGACACTTTCCTTGATGCGTCTCATACAAAAATAATATTTTAAATATCTAACCCTGGCGATGACAAATATAGCCGCTGCAGCTGTCAATATCATTGCCAGTGTCAGTTTACCACGGATATTTAAAATAGTTTTTGTAATATGAGACAGATCAAGGAAAAAATATTATTCGCCGTCCTAAACCGAAAACGTAACTGTTTATATTTTTCAAAAATAATTGACGCAGCTGAAACACCTGAAACTTTTTTTTGGTGCTAAGGAAGGTTATTCCTATCACCAAAAAAATAATCAGGCTTTTCTAAAATTTTCATCCATTCCCAATTATGATTGTTTTCTCTAAATCCTATAAAACAAACAATAGGTTTAGGCTCTTGCCTCGCCGTCAAAGCTTGGAGACGATATTTTTACCTGCATTGTTTTGTTTTGTTTGTTTATAATTTACAGCTTAACTACTGTTTTATGATATGCCGGTGGATAAAATAAGCAACGTTATTAAGAGCAATTGACAACCGCAATATACGCATATTGCGGTTGTCAATGGTAAAATGTAAATAGTTAACACATAAATATTAACTTATTTAAACAAATCGACATTCATAGAAGCATGCAATTGCCTAAATTGAAAAATAAGTAGCTATGATTTTTTGACAAATTAGCACAAAAAGTGGAATTAAGCCTTGAGTTTTAACCAGTCAACAAAAACATCTAAATAAATTGTTGACGTCAATAATTATTGAGACGGATGGTCGATGCAAGCAAGATGGTTTATGCGTCTGTTAAATTTACAGTTATGTAACTAACAAATTAGAAACTATAATTGTAATTCTATAAAAGGCTATAGCAAATACGGGACAGAGGTTGTGAGCGTGTTCATTTAAGACGCAAAAAGACGGGTGTTATAATTTTGACGTGTCTGTGTGTCTGTCTGTTGCATCGTAGCTCCTAAACAAATGGACCGATTTTAAAGAGATTTTTTTTTCCGAAAGCTGACATGATTGAGATGATTCTTAACTACGTTTTAACAAAATCGCTTCAGCAGTTTTTGAGACTTTGAACTTTGAAAATTCGTTTATTTCAGCTAAACACACGATAGGTCAAATATGTACATTTAAAAATTCCTATAATAATAGGCACCTAAAACTAAAAATGTATCACTAATTAAGCTAAACTTAAAACGAAGTGTCAAACAACCCGCCCTGCGTCCCTCCAGGTGCAAAGGTGCCCATTACGCTAGCCGCATTGCCGCGCTGAACAGCTATGGCTAACCTTTGCACCAGAAAGGATCCAGAGTGGGGATCCAGTCCTCTTTCCTGCAAACAACGACCCACTTCCCTAAAAAAGGTTTTGACCTCTGAGCATCAACACCCAGTCGTCTTCACGGCAAGCGGGAGCCGTAGCATGGTTGGCCTTGTCACGCAATAGGTGATAGGATAGAGCGTGCGTCACTGGCTGACACCGTTCGATAGAACGAGACGACGCTCTTATCTTGTCACTTGTCGCGTGATAAGGCCAACCATGCTACGGCTCCTGATCAAATAAATAATTTGAAAGTACCGAGTACTTGTCCCGCTTCCGCACTAACGTCAGCACATTGAAATGAAAAAATCGGGGGTTTTCAACTTTTCTAATTTACAGTTATACAAAGAAATATTGTTGACTCATATTTGTCTTTATTTGCATTTAACATCTAATCTCATAAATAGAACTCAGTTATACGAACAAAACTACTAAGCCGAATAAATTCCAAATGTTCTATCCCATAAAATCCATTTAAAAGAACCGAGACCAACCGAGATCGTCGGTCAATCCGTAGTACAGAATGCGACGAATTTGACAAGTCACTGATTTTTTACCCCGGACCCAGATAATCTGTTCTCTTTACCCCACTCGATCAATCTTATCGAGGCAACTATGACACTCCCCACCTCTACAACAGCTTAACCAACCCAAACCATGTAAAGCTAACTTCTACCGTATGAGTGTAACCTAAGGTATATTTTAGAATGTGTCAGGATAATGGAGATGCTCGAGCATTGTCGAATGCGCCGGATCATCGCCGGATTCCGGGAAATTCGCCCCGCATGAATACCTGCCTTTACAGGTAAGCATTTGGCTATATGATATTTTAGACATGGCAGGATAGAGTAGTTGTCCAAATAATCATAATAAGGTAAAAAGGGTTCCCTCCGCCAAAATTTACGATATATATATGTCGGGTCCATGTCTGCGTTATTTTCGCACTCACTTCCAGACATGACTGCTATTGCAAAACACTGATATTTTATAAAGCAGGTATCTATTTTCGATTCATAATCACAACGAAAGCTTACTCGATTACTCGGATGTAATCGGATTAAGGTCGGAAACGTGGTGAGTTCGTCATAGAACTAGCTAGACGTCCATTACGACTGGCACCTCGAGCAAGAGTGCCCCCACTCTCTATTTTTCCCTTTTTACAACTACCCACTTAGGTTGCTCAACCTGTCGCATTTTAATCAAAACAAAATTAAATGGACGATTTGAAATTTACAATCAAAATAAACGACTTTAAAATTAAACTAACAATTTTAAATTTAAAACGGAGGTTGTTCCATAATCGATCGCATGCGGCGCCACTGGCGACATTATAGTACGCTGTGCTCTTCGTCCGCGCGCGGATACTTGGGTAACATCTGCATGAAACAAGGTTCTTTTTAAAACGGATCATGATTTTGAAATGAAAGATTACAAATTTTCATATTTTTCCAATAAAATTGCTGTAGATAGTAAAATGATTACGACTGGAAAAATTTAGACTTTAGAAATTATTTCTCTAATTTATTTTTATTTAAGTAGGAAAAATACGTTACATTAACATTTTAATAATTAATACTAATTTTGACGATGGTTTACAGAGGACAAACTTTAATGTAAAATAAATAAAAAGGGGCACAAAGAAAATCATAGCATATCATCGACGAGCATCGCAATTGCCCCAAAACTCCCGAAAGTCACTAAATTTGTGTCCTCTAATTTTTGAACGGTCTATTTAAAACACCGGACAAGTGCGAGTTCAACTCGCGTGGTGAGGGTTCCGTAAAATTGCTATGCTCTAAGCATCAGGCGCTCCATACAAAATACACAAAAACATTGAGAATTTTCCCGTTACTTCAAATACTCAAACTTCTTATAGGTTTTCCTATAGGCAAGGAACTATTTTCCATATTTTTTTCAGAATTTTAATCTTTTTCTGCTAAATTATTTAAAAAATATCTGGGATGCTTACAACAACCCCTTTCATTTGATATGTCAGATAATAGTTTGCGAAACTTTAGTTTTAATTTTCCAGTTTACCCCCCAAAAGTGGCCCCCTTGTTCAGAATTCATTAATTTACTTTACGCGTCCATTTGTGGGTCACCAATTTACATATGTTTACCAAATTATAACTCAATCGGTCTAGTTGTTTCGGAGCAAATCGGCTGTGACAGACGGACAGACGGACGCACAAGTGATCCTATAAGAGTTCCGTTTTTTTCCTTTTGAGGCACAGAACCCTAAAAATATGTAAAAAATCATAGGCTTATTAAATTCTTTCACCGAAAATTATTTTGAACAAGGTCGGTCCAAAGGTTTTTGAGATATTGCGAAAAAACTGCTTCCTTAAAGAAAAGTTTGTAAGTGCCGTAAGATTTCTGTGACGATACGACCTTTTTAAAGCCTTCGTTTTGCGTGTTCCGACACGCACTTGCCCGGTTTTTTTTTTACATTTAACTTAGTTTTAATTTAATTTAATGTAAATTATCTACTGGCGCTCTTTGGGGGAGGCCTATTCACCACCTATGCAGTGGACGTCTTTCGGCTGATATGATGATGATGAAAGTATCTACTTGTATACTTATATTTTAGAAATAAATAATTCTAAAAACCAATAAAAATCTAATTGTTCCCTTTAAAATACTCGAGATACATTTTTCTGTAACGCTAATTCTAAACACGTTCTGCGCTCTACGCTACACCTACAATAGTTATGACTTGCTGTTTGTGCATCCTCTGTTATTGCTGACCCTGCCATTTCTTACCGTAAACAAAGCTTCTAAATGCTGCATGAACTACAGGGAAATTAGACTCTAATAACATCCAGTAAGATTGAAATTGCTGCAGATTAGATACGGTCGTTTAAACACTTGAGCACTGTGGGTGCTATTTCTTGCCTCCATACAAATAGACGCGCGAAACGTGAAATTATTGCGTGTTTACTTACCGCCCTTAGTTCTTAGAAATGTGTTAGGATTTGGATTATAAGTGGTTATAGTTTTAATAGACTTCCATGATATTCCCTTTGTATTTCATGTAACTATTTCAGATTACATTAAAATAATTTCTAAAGATTACATTGCTCAGATAGTCGCCTAATATGTATTAAACGTATTGAAATTTATAAGTAATTTAAGTAAGGGAGACTTGACCAAGAAAATTAAAAGTTTTTTTTAAAACAAGCTTTGGATGCAATTGCCAGTCGCGAGATTTGCCTGAGTATATACGATACGAGTTCCTAAATCTTGCGACAAGCTTTTATATCATGTAAAATGTGTTATGACGTTATAAGTTGATAGTAAAAGTTTTAAAGGAAACGTTTATTTTATTATTTTTAGCGCATTTAAATAAATGCTTGTTTTTAAAAAAGATTTTTACTTTTAATTTATTTTTTACTTTTTAGTCATCGCTGGACAAGTTTCTCAGTATTCCGCCATATAGGATTTACAGTAGAATAGAATAGAATAGAATAGAAATTTTTATTTGCAAGAATACGTAAGTACAAAGGTGTTACAATATTTTAAACATAGTTCCAGTTTTCAGCCATAGCAGCATGCAAATGTTTAAGAAAACAATTAATTATATTCATTTTAAGTTTAAGTACGAGTATCTACATAATATTTATTTGTTACAGTCTTGCTTCTATATATTCCTTTACAGAGTAAAAACAGTGTTCTTGAAGCCATTTTGATAGTTTCCTCTTAAATTCAAGATCATGCAACAACTTAATGCAATCAGGAAGTTTATTAAAAATTTCTATACAACTCTTGCAGACGTTCCGTTTATAAATATCGGTACGGCAAGGAGGTTGGTATAGAAGACTCTTGTACTGTGCTCTTTGTTTCCCTTTATACACTTCTGACCGCAATTTAAAATATTCCCTATGAGTACTTACAAATATTTACGCAAACCTTTTTAATGACGCGTCATGACGTCACTTTTTTTTCTAGTTATTCTCAGCAAGCTCTTTCATTGTAGGAGTGCATTAAAAATAACTAGCCCGCCATCTTGGGTGTTTCGCCATCAGACCAAGTTTATGGTACCTTAGTATTGCATTGTCATCCGACTTACATAATTGTACAAAATTTCAACTTGATTGGACTCCGGGAGGTTGGTCAAATTTAACCTGCAAGATTCCACCCGAACAAACATAGTTACATACATATGTACATACATTGCATGTTAAATAAAAACTTGTAAAAATAATAATATTAAACCTTACATTAAGGTACTTATCCCTATCAAATTGACTAGATATTTTAGCACTGTTGTATTGCATTAGAATCTAAATAAAATTCTGTTAAAAATATTTTTGATACAAGCGTTTATTGCCGACTGTACTTTTTTGCTCAATCATCAACTACTTGTTGAGAGTTCTATCAGCTCAAACACTTTTATCTAAATGAATAATTGTGTTCATATAGGTTATTAGTGTCATAATACCGAACTAACACGACTGGTTCTGTGAGCTGTATACCTCACGACAATGTCTTAAAAAAACCGGACAAGTGCGAGTCGGACTCGCCCACCGAGGGTTCCGTACAAAATTACAAATGTATAGTTTTCAGATTTTTTCCTGTATTTGTTGTTTAAGAGGATACTACTTGGTAAATTTCATAGTTCTAGGTCAACGGGAAGTACGATATAAATTCCCTTGAGAGTGTCGAAATATACGTTTTTTGCAGCATAAATGGCCGTATCTTTTTTTTTAGGTTAACCTAGACGTTTGTTCTTTTCACAGCTTTAAGAAACTGTAGATTTGAGTAGGTATATGGTTTTATTTTCAACTCGATACCTCAACGCGTTTCCGAGATAAAGGGCCTTGACAGACAGACAAACAGAAAGACGCACGGACAAAAAGTGATCTTACAAGGGTTCTGTTTTTTTTTTCTTTTGAGGTACCCTAAAAAAAAGAAAAATGTAATCGACCAAAAAAAATTATAATATTATTTAACCTGCTCACAAAATTTCACGAGAATCGGTTGAGAAATGTGACCTGTAGAGGAGAACAACCGGACAGACTTCGGACATACGAAAGAATTTTTCCTAAACTGAAACGGAGATCTTCGTTCGCTTCGCTCGCTCGTTCGATAAGTGTGCCAAATTTCAGCCCAATTGGATTACTGGCAACGGCGGCAACTGGAGGAAAAAATATTTTCATAATGCTAAAGGAGCGTTTTTCAAAAAAAGTTTACATGAACTTTTTTTTCAGCATTTAAAGTTTTAGGGTTTTTCGTATTCAAAATCGTTGATACTACAAGTTCCTTTCTTTAAAGGAACTCGTACTAAAAACTGTAAAACTACTACGTTACTGATTCTGATATGATTCCGTTGAAATAGTAAAGCTAATGAAGTCCTAAATATCAAGTGTGCCAAATCGACGGAACTCCTCAAATATTATCGGCCCGCATATACAGTGATATGGTTTTCGTCTGTAATAATCAACGTATTTATTCTCGGAAAGCAAGTCCATGTGGTAAAGAGGAAAGGAAATGTGGAAATGTTAATTTGGCTTGGCGAAGTAATAAATTAAAGTCGGTTAAAACTTTGTATTTAAAGTAAATAATTAAGTATTCGTTGTTATAGTGGCAACAAAAAAAATTCTAAAAGAAAAAAACTAATCTGTGAAAATTTAAACTGTCTAACTATCACGGTTCATAAGATACAGCCCGGTGACTGACGGACGGACAGCGAAGTCTTAGTATTAGTGTCCCGTTTTTACCCTTTGGGTACGGAACCCTAAAAACTAGTTTGTCAGTGACTGGAGTGTGAGACTGAGTACGGTCGGCCTCACAAGGCGCTAAACACCTTTGCACCGTGTCGCTTTAATTTGCCATACGATGTCAAAAGGGTTAGTGTTTTTTTTTAGTTTGGGAAAATGCCTTAACGAATCCCGCCCGCCACTGGGCAAGGTGCAGGGCGGGTAGGAGGGTTAAAGTGACATGGTAAGGTGTTCAGGTCCTTTTCAGGGCCTTATGAGTTTGACTGTATAAAGCAGGGACCGAAACCGGTTACCCTAATCAAAACCCTATCCATAATGGTAACCTTATGATATGGTAACCTTACTGATAGGGTAACCCTACTGTTATGGTAAGCATATCAGATGTGGTAACCATAAGTTAACCCTAAAAAACCCTATCTCATTAGGATTAACTTATGGTTACCACATCCGATATGCTTACCATAACAGTAGGGTTACCCTGTCAGTAAGGCTACCTTATCATAAGGTTACCAAATTGATAGGGTTACCAAATCGATAGGCAAGCCTGAAAAGGGGTGTTCCAGTCGTTGTACAAAGAAAGCGAGTGCCAGATGAAGGGGGACAGAGAGGCAAGTACCTACACGATGCAAGTGCGCCAACTCCAAGAGAAAACAATAAAGGCAATCCTGTTATGAAATGATGATCATAATAGTACCATACCACTAATTAATCAAATGAAAGGAATTCATATCCTTATGCTTGTGAATATGCTAAACTAGTATGGGCATGGGCACTCTACCGTTATTTCTACGTATTTGTAATGAGTTTTTTCCGCTATTTTTTCTAAAAACGAGCTAGTATAAGACTATGATCATACTAATTAATAATCCTAATCTGCATAGTGCGTTACAATTGCGCAGCGATAGCAACTCATAGCAATAAATTAATTTGACTTTCTACACTATAATGTGAGAGCATTTAATGCTGTTGATACTGGCAAATAATTTGAAAGGATAGTGAACGGTCCCCATTCACATAAAAAAGGAAAATTAAAGGCCCGTCTTTCGACTGTTTTCGCCTCCAAAATGGTAGTGAGCACATGTTAAAATTGATAATGTAGTTGCTAAATAGATAGACAATGAAACATTGTAATCAAACTAATATTATAAATGTGAAACAGTGTCTATATGGAAATCCATGTGGTCAAAGATACATAATAAATTAATATCGACGGAAATTGTATTTATACAACTAACGTTAAAAACTTCAATAGGGCGATGCAGAGCGTCACACATTTCCAGGCATATTTTAGCCGTAGTAGGTAATTCTTCCGATTTTTCTATGCGTTTAAACTCTGCCAAACCATATGAGAACGTAAAAAAAGAGTTTGATGGAGTTTAGGTATCGTAGACAGAGTTCGCGAATTACCGATTTAAAAACACATCACCAGCGCCATCTTTTGGTATCCCGTAGCGACAACGATTCTTCGCTACAAAAGCTAAGGTTTTGAGGACAAATTAAACAAAAATATGCGAACCGATTTTATTGAAACTTTCCAATAGTGTTGTTTATACCTCAGAGTAGAACATAGCGTGCCGTTTTTTTTTAGATATAATTACTTCAGAGGGTGGAATACGGAACCAAAGATTGTATGGGACTTATTTTTTTTTTAAATAGAAACTTGAAACTTCGTAGATTGATTTTATATCAAAATATTAGAAAACTAATTTCTGCGTTTTTGAAAATTCATTCCCTAAGGGGGTCAAAAGGCGTTTGAGAATTTGTATGAAAAAAAACGGTCACCCATCCAAATATTGACCTCACTCGACGTTGCTTAACTTTGGTGATTGTTGCGAAGTGTTCATCGCTATTAGACTACGTATTATAGGCAAGTAGTTTCTGAAGGTTACATAATCTTTTAATGATTTTTGTAATTACAATATCAGTGTTTTTAAAATAAAACTGTACTGTTTACTAGAAGGCGACATATTTATATAAGTCAGCTACTGTCTGAAAGCATCACGCGTGTGGACCAAGGTGGAAAAGTTCCATCTCACGACAAACATGCGAGTCCAGCTGTTTGATGATGTAGAGTCAGGTGCGTATGCTCAAAAATTGCTTGAGATAGGCGACGGTCGATTAAAAACTGATGATGAAGGTATGATTCTATTCACCAACCAATTTTGTCATGTTGTGGATTCGGAAGACGAGCTTATTGCTCAAGTTTTTCCGAATCTGCAACAAAATATTCTGGATGAAAATTGGTTGTGTGAAAGAACCATACTGGCACCAAAAAATGAGACAGTATAAAAATAAATAAAAAATCTTGGAAAAAATATCAACCGAAACAACAGTTTACAACTCCATAGATACAGTATTGACATCCGACGTCAGCACCAGTTACCCGGTTGAGTTCTTAAACTCTCTGGAGCTATCCGGGGTACCTTCCCACAAACTCGAATTAAAAGTAGGCGTACCCGTAATGTTAATGCGCAACTTAGTTGCACCAAAATTGTGCAATGGAACAAGATTACGGGTCACTGAATTGGGAAAATATATAGTAAAGGGCACAATCTTAACTGGTGAAGCGAAAGGAGAAGATATACTCATACCCCGTATTCCAATTATACCTAATAACTTGCCATTTAACTTTAAACGACTACAGTTCCCTTTAAAAGTAGCGTTTTCAATGACAATTAACAAATCGCAGGGTCAAACCTTAAAAGTAGCGGGATTACATTTAGGCATCTTTTTCCCACGAGCAGTTGTATGTAGCTGGCTCACGTGTGTCTAAATCTAAAAATCTACATGTTTTAGCAGAACGAAATAAATCATACAGTATAGTTTATAGAAGTATATTGGAATAAGTAGCAGCGGCGAAGCGGCCAACTTATTTTTTTAGTTTCAGTATTTTTGTAAGCTTTTCGCTTAGGTGCTTTATTGTCTGACAATATACTAGACCGTAAGCAAAGTATTTTTTTTTTAGTTTTAATTATAAATAGCGTGAAAAAGAAAATAATCTCTAGAGGGGGTAAAATAACAACAATTTGTGTAGTGAAACGAATTCTACGCGGACGAAGTCGTGGGCAAAAGCTAGTAAAATATAAATTACATAATTTAATTAAAATCATAAAAAGATATGGACTTTTAAAGTTAAGAATAATTATGCATTTTTTTTATTGTCCAAGAGTAAAGCTACCAATAGAATCCTTATGCTTTTATAGAAACATTCGGCTAAATAGTAAAAATTTTATTGATTTTCTGCAAAACCTTCTTGATGTACTTAGAAATATGTTGTTTCTGTAAACATACTTCCAAATGAAATCATGTACATATACGAATTATATTTCAAGTTACAAACTCATACACGGAAACGGATTTCATTACAATAACTACATTTCCCCAAACATAACTTCAATTCACTTCAAAAACTCCGACACAGGAAAACCGAACACGATGTACTCGTAGGTGTAATTTCCGTAATATGTATATTAAGCCATTTTCTATTTGCAATACATTTCTCCTAATACGTTTTATTACGCCTCATTCGTTGTACTCCACATACGAATTGCGTTTAAAAGGAACTTTATTATTTCGAAAGCGAGTGCTTCTCAAGCGGGCCCAGATGTGCCCGCGTATAATTTTCAGATATGGCGCTATAGAGAGATGTAGGAGAGAGAATCTATCATGCTTTATATGTGTAAACACGCGACTGAATTTTTAAAATAAATTCACTTCGCGGTACGATAGGCAATCAGTGCAAATAGGCTCTAAAGTTTAGAGTTCTGCTACTTATTGAACGAGCGAGCGAACGAAGTTTTCTGCATCAGCTTGGGACAAAATTCTTTCGTATGTTCGTTTGTCGAGCTGTTCGCCTCTCCATGTCGCATTTCTCAACTGATTCTTGTGAAATTTTGTGAGCAGGTTTAACAATTATATAGAAATAGCTTCCGCCCGCGACTTCGTCTGCGTGGACCCGGGATAAAAACTATTCTATATTTTAATCCAGACTATAAACTATCTTTGTGCAAAATTTCATCCAAATCGGCTGAGCCGTTCAAGCGTGATTGAGTAACAAACATCTTAACATCCAAAGTTTCGTATTTATAATACTAGCTTCTGCCCGTGACTTCGTCCGCGTGGAACTCGTATTATATCGTAGCTCCATATAAACTTTCGCCCCCCATTTCGCCCCCTTAGGGGATGATTCCCGGGATAAAAAGTATTAGATAAGTATGTTAATCCAGGCTCAATATATGTACACCAGAATTAATCTTAATCCGTTTAATCGTTTTTGCGTGATTGAGTAACAAACATCCAAACATCCAAACATCCAAACATCCAAACATCTAAACATCCAAACATCCAAACATCCAAACATCCAAACATCCAAACATCTAAACATCCAAACATCTAAACATCTAAACTTTTGCATTTATAATATTAGTAAGATTAATAGGATTATAAGTAGGAGTAGGATATTAACTAGTAGGTTTGTGTGTAGATTCAGATTTTCGAAATTAAGCCAACAGTTTAAAAAGATATCTAGGAACGAGTTGTGTTGGTAGCGGACAACTTATCGCCGAGTGTCAACAGACCTTAATTTGTGATTGTGTACCTATTTAAGATACTAGCTGCCCACGTATACCAAGAACCTTCGCAGAGCGATGGAAAAAAAAGCACATATTTAATCCCGTAGGTCCATTATAGATATAACATACAAACCAACAAACTTACCAAGCTACAAACTTACATTTCACAGACATTACACCTGTTTATAGTATCGGCACAGATCAAAGAATAGTGTATCGCGGATCGTTAATGGTTAAACATAATATTTTACCGGTTATAGTTGCATTTGACGATTTATAACGCTGAGTAGTTTAATACTGGTTTATTTTCCGATACTTGAAAGTCATTCGGTTTGAGAAATTACAATTTATACCTACATGTAATCGAAATATAATTATCTGAACCTGAAATAATTTGGATGTTATTAGCTAATGGGAGTCCCGGGCATCCGAGAAGAAATTTAAGTAATCCGGTTTTGTTTTCTACATCTTTACTTACTAGAAATTGGACGCCTATCGGCGCCTACGGTATAGTGCTTAGAAAGGTTAACAAAGCCGTCTATGGGGTCCATGACAATTAGTGGGTTTAATTTCTCGCTCACTCCCAATATCTCGAATATGGAGAAATAGGTTTGTATGTAAACTATCTTGAAACATGCACAAATAAATTAAAATTAATATTGACATAGAGCCCTATAAAAAATGTATCCACAGTTGACACAATACGTCTGTCGGTTTTGTAAATATTGTGAAAATACCGTTTCATTTTCTGTTTTGTTAATTTTCTCAGTGTTGTAACGCATAAATATTTGGCCGACTCAACATTTACAATTTCTTATGCTGAAGAACTTACTACAGGTTTTAACTCAATTATATATTTTGCATTGCCAACTCAAGTCAAAACAGGAGTTAAGTCACGTGACGTCACGCAACCAGTCGCGTGGTCAGGGCACAGTAGGTAGTTTTTTTTATTTTTTTTTATTTAAAATTGAGTGCTTATTTGATAAAAATGAATAAATAAAAAGAAGAACTTATTGCAACTCTTCAGCATGTGACGAATCGAATGAATATGAATTCGATTCGTCTCATGCCTATATAGGTATAATTTATCAAAATAGGACTAACTGTAGATCTGATGGCATGTACCTACAAAAATCGGCCTCGCGTAATATGTATATAGATTGGTTAATTAGATATTAAAAAAAAACTACAGAGTTATAGTAACATTCAATTAAAAATAATTTATTAAAAGTGAATACAAGATTATAATTAACATTAACTAAGATAAATTAAAACTAAGTTAAATCTAAAAAACCGGCCAAGTGCGTGTCGGACCACGCAAAACGAAGGGTTCCGTGCCTATTAAAAAGGTCGTATCGTCACAGAAATTTTACGGCACTTACGTCCTTTTCTTTGAGGAAGGCAGTTTTTCAGCAATATCTCGAAAACCTCTGAACCGATCTTGTTCAAAACAATTTTCGGTGAATGAATTAAATAAGCCCTATGTCCATGAATTTTTCCATATTTTTAAAATACACCGTTCAAAAATTAGAGGGGGGGGGGACAGAATTTTAGTGACTTTCGGGGCGATTATCTCCGACCCTATTCACTTAATCAAAAAAAATGCTAAGAAACCTTATATTTATTTTGAAAGGCCTATCGATTGCTGTGCCACACGGGGGGGTCACGATGAAAAAAAAATTTTGACTTTTAGTTTTATGTATGGAGTGCACCCCTAAAAAAATTTTTTTTTGTCATTTTAATTACAAAACTATGTAGCGGCTAACAAAATACACCTATCCTCAAAATTTTATTTAAATACACCTTATAGTTTTCGAGTAAAATGCCTGTGACATACGGACAGACGGACAGACGGACAGACGGACAGACGGACAGACGGACAGACGGACAGACGGACATGACGAAACTATAAGGGTTCCGTTTTTGCCATTTTGGCTACGGAACCCTAAAAAGGCCCTCGAGGCATTGTACCGAGGATGCTGGCGGCATTCAATTTAATTCAATTCAATTCAATTTTAATCATAGACCAACACGGATCATTATTGTTAGTAAATCTTAGCTTAGTAGGTATTAGTAATAACAAAGTTCATAATAGGTCACATAAGTTAATTTAAAGAAATTATAATAATAATACAATTTAGGCCAGTTTGAAACTTACATTCAAGGTCAGTCAATTATAATAAAGTAAATAATAATTTAAATTAAATAATCAAATTAAAACTTCACAAGGTGTCAATAAAACCATATTATATCTTATCTCACAAAAACAGGGCACGACCGGGATTTGAACCCGGGACCTCTCACACCCAAAGCGAGAATCATACCGCTAGACCATCATGCCTCTTGGTGAAGCCTCCATTGAAAGCCTCTACAATTATGAAATTCATAATAATATCAACAGTAATAAAAACAGGGCACGACCGGGATTTGAACCCGGGACCTCTCACACCCAAAGCGAGAATCATACCGCTAGACCATCATGCCTCGTGGTAAAGCCTCCATTTAAAGCCTCCACAATTATGAAATTCATAATAATCTCAACAGCAATAAAAACAGGGTACGACCGAGATTTGAACCCGGGACCTCTCACACCCAAAGCGAGAATCATACCGCTAGACCATCATGCGTCTTGGTGAAGGCTCCATTTAAAGCCTCCACAATTATGAAATTTATAATAATATCAACAGCAATAAAAACAGGGCACGACCGGGATTTGAACCCGGGACCTCTCACACCCAAAGCGAGAATCATACCGCTAGACCATCATGCCGCTTGTAACGCTTCATCAAAAGCCTGAAATGTATGGTTAAAAACTCTACACTTGTGCAAACTGATCCATATAAATATTTTACGTCATACCTGGCCATAAAATAAAATCATTAAATCTCTATTATTACGTTCTTACTGCTTACTTGTTTAAACAGGTGATTATATTTTAATTGCTTATTGAAATGTTAGCAAAATTACTAGAGTCTCACATGTGGCATGATGGTCTAGCGGTATGATTCTCGCTTTGGGTGTGAGAGGTCCCGGGTTCAAATCCCGGTCGTGCCCTGTTTTTATTGCTGTTGATATTATTATGAATTTCGTAATTGTAGAGGCTTTCAATGGAGGCTTCACCAAGAGGCATGATGGTCTAGCGGTATGATTCTCGCTTTGGGTGTGAGAGGTCCCGGGTTCAAATCCCGGTCGTGCCCTGTTTTGTCAAACCAAGGACATTAAAAAATGTATACTAGCTCTGTACTCCAATATCTACGTCGATTACTAAAATGCGACAAAATGAGTTATCAATTATACATATATTTTATTCATGCATTTCATTGCAAATTATAAGGCATTTAGATTATGCAACGTAATAGCTGTCATTATTCCAAATTTCTATAATTTGTAGGTACACTAGGTAATTTACGCAATATTTACACAATACGTTAATATTTACAGCGTGAAAGATAACAATAACGACATTTAAAGTTCTTTAAGTGTCATAAAATACATCGTTATTACTCTACATTTTTTAACATTCAAACGAAGACTCACAAGACCCGTTACATCTTGATCGGCCCCTCAAAGGAAATAATCTGTGGCCGGGATGCATTAAAATATAAATATCGTCGTTAGCAAATCATTAGCCGGTACATTTGCTGAGACCGAGACGTTTCCTATCAATCGAGGGCGAAGAGAAAGAGGGATGGGACCGTTTGGGTATTTGTTGAAATTTTTAGAATAATAAAATCCTTCAGTCACTTTGTTTATTAGATACTTAAGTATGTAGTATTTTTGAATACCACAATAACTTCGTACAATAATCCTAAAATAAATCAATTTTGCCAATATAACCTAAGACATTGAAACGCCAATAACAATTTGAAATACACTTTTTTTAAACAATAGACAACATTCCCTGATAAATTTAACGCCTGACCTCAGATTAAGTTATTTTTCATGTGTGGTCAAATGCTTGTCTCTAAGCTAATTAGAGTTTAAGCGTTAGATAAAACAAGACCACGACCGGGATTTGAACCCGGGACTTCTCACACCCAAAGCGAGAATCATACCGCTAAACCATCATGCCTATTGCAAGAGGCTTCGATAAAATCTGTTTTGTTCATAAAATGACGCGATTTTCATTTGTTTATTCAATTGTTCGAAGTCATTTTACATTTCAGCAAAATCGTTTTTTGACTTAGTTCTGTACGAGGCATGATGGTCTAGCGGTATGATTCTCGTTTTGGGTGTGAGAGGTCCCGGGTTTAAATCCCGGTCGTACCCAGTTTTTATTGCTGTTCGTATTACGAATTTAATAAGCATGGTGGATGGGGTGTGAGTGGTCCCGAGTTCAAGTCCTTGTTGTGCCCTGTGTTGACCTCTCGATTTAAACAAGAAACTCTACTTATTTTACAAAATAACTTCTAGGCCATTTGATTCTTTACGTGTCAGAATATATCACATTGTATTAGCCTGGTAGTGGCTTCCGGGCTGTGAGAGCCCTTATATCACTGTGACCATTGCTGATCTTTACATTATATTAGTTCTTAGGAAATATAACCAATATGCGAATATATTTTTGAAGCCTCAGCTTTACAAAGACCCTTCACTTTTCTGTAACCTGAAGCAAGAGCAAAATTTAGCGTAGATGCTTAACGCAGCATGTGCATTATAAGCCTTAACAGAATCACCTAGCGGTTGCCTACGCCGTAGGTGCTTTCCGCTACTTAGCGGGAAGAACACGGAATCGGCCAAAAGCGTAGCGCGTAGCGATTCTTGGCTTGACTGTGTTAAAATATCATCAAAACTTGAATTTCGGTTTGCCATTATTCCCAATAACTGAATAAGCTAGAAAAATAAATAAATCAAGAGACAACCCTGCCTATTTCATTTTGTCATCTCCAAAAGCTATACTACGATTAATATACAGTCCCCACAGATAATTTAATAACCAAACCTCTCTCAATGGGCCCAGATGTCGATTGGGTTTATTATTGGGCCCCACTCGTTTGGAACGCACTTTACCTGATTAAATGCTTTGATATCAGTTGCGGTTTTTTCATAAAGGTCGGTAAAATATAGAGTAATGACTTCTCAAGAGGTTTGAAGGAATTTTGTAACTAGTTCTCAGTAGGTGATTTGAGCCAATGTGCTGGTGACAACTATACTAACTAGGTGGGTTTAATTTTAGTTAAGTATATTTTGTTTTAGAAAATAAACCACTACAGCGGAACGATGGCACTTGTTGCTGTTTCAATGTAACTTGGATTAAAATAACGTCTAATGCAAAAAGAAGCGCCGCCTCACCATCTATATCTACCTACTTACGTTATGGACAAAACAGACTGAATTTGGTGGGAGTTGGGCGCATCTATATAGAGCAAGTGCTGCGTAAAATATAGGCATGAAAGACAAGAGGGTTTTTAGATTTGGTACTCAGTTGGCAACTGGCATCACGAAATGATACGTGACACCGAAACTTTTCAAGCACCTGCTCAAACAACACTAGAAAAATCGAATTTTCAGAGAAAAGCATTTTATAATGCTTTCATCAGGTGGCATGATGGTCTAGCGGTATGATTCTCGCTTTGGGTGTGAGAGGTCCCGGGTTCAAATCCCGGTCGTGCCCTGTTTTTTTTACTGTTGATATTATTGTGAATGTCATAATTGTAGAGGCTTTCAACGGAGACTTCACCAAGAGGCATGGTGGTCTAGCGGTATGATTCTCGCTTTGGGTGTGAGAGGTCCCGAGTTCAAATACCGGTCGTGCCCTTTTTTTATTGCTGTTGACATTATTTTGAATGTTATAATTGTGGAGGCTTTTAATGGAGGCTTTACCAAGAGGCATGGTGGTCTAGCGGTATGATTCTCGCTTTGGGTGTGAGAGGTCCCGGGTTCAAATCCCGGTCGTGCCCTTATTTTCGAATAAATTACTCTTAATTAGCATCATGAACTATAAACGTGTGTACGTTCGTTTACGTCTATCTTTGCATCCATTCCCATTTAATTTGTATATATATTCTCCTTTCATCACATATAAATCAATCACTTTACCACTGCATGCCCCATATTCATTCTGTTAACTCATTATTATTACAGGTAAGTAGTGAGAAGAGTGGATAGGACAGTTAAAGGAAGAAGACCTTAAGAAAATTCAAAAGAAAGTTAAATTGTTCATGTTGGTCGGTAATACCAGCGTCGTTTTACCTTCTGTGGATTGACATTACGGAGTGGACTTCATTTTTGGATCTACTTTCTAACTGTTAAGGTAAATATTTATGTAGTGAAAAATGCGAATAAAGTTTCTCCATTCCATACAATAGGTTCTACTCTATGTCAAAAATTCAGCTGAAACCGAAAAGCATATAACGTTTTTTTTATGGAAGTGATTTACGCGAAATAACTGTGCCAGGATCGTAGTCCGTGATCTTCGTCCAGCACTCCGCGAAACTCTTTGAAATGTATGTTGTATCAAGCCTAAATAACATGATCGTACAGCCTTCCTCGGCTTAGTAATTCTGTAAAAGTGGTAATTCTACAATTGAGCTACCGCTACTCATGCTAGTTCAAAAGTATACAGGAGCCGTAACATGGTTGGCCTTGTCACGCGATAGGTGATAGGATAAAGCGTGCGTCACTGGCTGACACCGTTCGATATAACGAGACGACGCTCTTATCTTGTCTCGCGTGATAAGGCCAACCATGCTACGGCGCCAGTTCTCAAAATATTTAATAAAACATAATTTAAGCATTTTTTCCAAAAACAATAATTAAGGCGGAACGTCACAGATGCTTATTGTCGGGAAGGGAGTCCAGATGAAAGCGAGGGCTTAGGAAGCCCTTTGAAAGAAGTCGCTTCTGATTGATGGCGGTCTCAGATTTAGTATGTTAATTCGTCGACCTTTCATCGGTAATGATTTTGGCTGCGATTTGGCAGCGATTGTGCCCAAGTTACGAATAAGGGTTTAAAAATACGACGATGCTCTTCGAGAAAAGGTAGGCCCTTGCGCTTCGCTTGACTCGACTTGGCGGGGGCACTACCATGTCCCCAGATAGGAATAAAATTAAAAAATAGAAGAAATTTAAAATATGTCACTAAAATCCCGGGTCTGCCTGCAGTACCTATAATCATATTCAATGTAACATCTGAGTAAATAAACGCTCAAACGATGTGATATAACATAACAGGTGTGACGAAATGATGTACAATAAATCGGCAAATTGGTTGTAATAAGTGTTACCACTTCCCTAGTGAAACATTTTTTGAAACATTCAGTGCCGGAAACCCGACTAGCAGGCGCCTACGCCGTAGGTGCTTTCAGCTACATACGAGGAAAACTATCGGATCAGCTACGAGCGTAGCGCATAGCGATTCTTGGCAGTGAATGAGTTAAGATGACTGTACCCAAGTAGGGTTGCGAAATATTTTTTGCGTAAAACCAACGAGTACTACATATATGCAACGGCAATTATGTAAAATAATGAAAATGATAAGCAAAATCAGCCCTAAAAGTTCACTGTCAGTTTAGAACCGACTCATCAGACCCCATTTATTATTTATCTTTATTAATAATCAGAGTACCTACAAGATATTTAGTCCTATACAGTTTGCCGGCGGGACTAACTCCATGTTACATAATTACGGACATTTTGACGACTGATTAGCCTAGTGGGTAGTGACGCTGCCTACGAAGCTGAAGGTCCTGGGTTCCAATCCCGGTATGGACAAATATTGGTGTGATGAACATGAATATTTGTTTCTGAGTCTTGGATGTTTTCTATGTTTGTAAGTATTTATATCTATTAAATATATCGTCGTCTAGTACCCATAACACAAGCCTTATTGAGCAGTAAATGCTAGTTCGTTTTGTGTAAGATTGTCCCCTAATATTTAATATTATTTATTATTTGGAGAGTGTGCTGAATACTATAGTGACACTAGTTTATCATCAAATGCTACTTAACACGTTCCCTGTCCCCATACAAAATTGTCCGTCAATGTCACAAGTCCAAGTGACAGTTGTAGTTCGTAGCCGTGAACAACCCGTGGACCCATAGTGGGGACACGGACTCCTGAAAAAAAGGTTCATGGCCCCACATTGGGGGCACCCGGACAGGGAACGTGTTAAGTGTTTGCAATAAGTCGGTACTTTTACGTCCAAAACGTCCATGTGCTCGTAACGTCCAAGCTTTACAAGTGCGAAGGGTCGCCGCCAACTCGCCGCTGCGAATCCCGCGCGCACACAATAGTGGCCCGGAACGGGCAACCATCGACAATGGGCTGATATCGACATTGATAACTAGCTGTCGATAAACTTGGTACAGCCTTTGTTACCAAGAAACTGACGTGAGCTACATTTGCGAGATAAACCTGGCGATTTTATAGAGATAGGTGGCTGCGGTAAATAGGTCGAAGGTAGTGTTCATGCAAATGTGCATCCATTTTAACATTTAGTGCCAAATATTTCGAAGCGCTACGCTCGCGGCTTATAATACGGGGAACTCCGTATGTAGAGGAAAGCGCCTAAAAGCAGAGTGCTTACCTAGTAGCAAGTTCCTGGCACTGAAAGTACGTCCGCTGAAGTAAAGACACGTTCGTAAAATTTTCATTGCATGGGTTTGACAATTATCTATCACATCAATCAATCAATATCCAATCAATCATATTAATTGTCGATAGGACTGCATTTGTTAGATAAGGTTTAGGATAACTATTTGAAATGAAGACATTGTTTTTTTTATTGTGTATTTTAAACTTGAAATTTTGAAATGTTCTTAATTTATTTAATTGTAGTGTTTATTGTGAATTTAATCGTATCGTGTATCTGATATGGGCAATGCCTGAAATAAAGATTATTATTATTGTAAATCTTTCCCGCTCACGGGACAGTGGTGTCCCGGATAGGGAATGCAAACCAGTTATTTTGACTAAATTTCATAACCGGTTAATACTTTTTTTTACTTAAATTATCGAAATAAATTACGTTTCTTGAAATAGTTTCTGTGTCATTGTCTCTTTTAGTGGTCAATTATTGGATAATTGCTTAAAAAAGGTGGAAAAAGTTCGCTCATGCTTGCTTGTTGTGATTTGACTCTAGAGGTACCTACTATACAGTGAAACTCCAACTCATCTTGCTTTTAATTTTATTTATGAATGAGGGCGTGTATTTGGGTCATTTAGTCAGAATGGTCTAGTAGTTATTTTCTGGTGTTTAACCAAGATTTTGGCTAGATGACTTTCAGCCTCCCGAACAGGCCCATTTCCGAAGAGACTTTAGGCCGTAGACCACATCCATACGCTCCGTTGGGTTATACAGAAGGTCTGAAGATTATAACCTGCCCCTCAGCTAAGTGTTCGTGGGCTACGAGAAAGTCTTCGATTCGATCGAAATTCAAAACCTGGGCTGTACTACAGTCTCTCCAGCGGTACCAAGCGGTTGACTACCGCTATATCGAAGTAGGTACTGAAGTGTTTATACGAGAACGCCACTATGTCAGTCGACTGCAGGACCGGAACTCTAAACCTATTCCACTGCAGCGGGGAATCAGGCAAGGAGATGATATTTCTCCAAAACTGTACACCGCTGCACTGGAGGATGTTTTCAAGACTGGACTGGAGAAGGCTAAGCAAGGTCATCACTCATCCTTCGGTTTGCTGACGATATAGTAGTCTTAGCTGAGACCATGAAGGACTGAAATACGTTACTCGATGGCCTCAGTAAAGCTTCCGAGCGAGTTCGAGTTAGTTCTAAAGATGAACATGGATAAGACAAAGATGATGTCAAATGCCCATGTAGTACTAACTCCTATTACAATCGGATGCTCGAAGTTGTAGATGATTACGAGTATGTAAAACTAGGACAGACTGTCCAGTTAGGTAGATCCAACTTCGAGAAATAGATCAATCGTGGATGTGGTCTTTGAGTGTGTTGCCAGTGATGACATATGGCACTGAAACGTGATCGCTTACTATGGGCCTCATAAGAAGGCTCAAAGTCACCCAAAGGGCAATGGAGAGGGCTATGTTGGGAGGTTTTCTGCGTGATCGCTTCAGAAATGAGGCTATCAGCAGCAGAACCAAGGTATCCGATATAGCCCTCCGAATCGCTAAACTTAAGTGGCAGTGGCCGGGACACATTGCACCGATGGCTGTTGGGGCGAAAGGGTTCTTGAGTGGCAACCACGTACCAGAAGATGCAGCCTACCCTAAATGAAGCAGTGTTTGCCATTGCCTAGTGCAGAATCTATATCTTGCTAGACTGAAATTAGTACACAGTGCCAAGTAGTACAGTCGCCGTCAGATATATCGGAGCGGCCAGTGTTATCTGAACACGTCTCTAATGCCTCGACAATAGAGACGTGTTCAGATATTTGTGAGCATTTTGGCCGCTCCGATATATCTGATGGCGACTGTACCTACTTGTAAAGTTTACGTAGGAGAGGTTGAAAGAAACAAAACTTGTGTACTAGCAAAATTTTCCTAAATTCACGATCGATCAATCATGGTAACTGGATTAAGGAAGCAAAAATGTACTCAGACGCAATTAGGTTGGTTACCTAGTGACATGCGAGACGCGGGCTTCCTGTGCATTCAAAAACTCGGCAAATAACGCTATTAGCGGAACAGTGAGGCCTGATCGAGTTAGACCCGCTCCCGCCTACCTGACAACCCTTGCCCAACACAGATAAGTTTATTTTGAGCCGCCCGAGTGTTCGTTCCTCATTCATTTAAGTGCTTCTTTTGTGACGAACATTCCGCTGCGCCGCTCTCAATTAACCCCACTGGAAGCTCAAAAATTAAGTTAAATACACCGACTTTGCCTGCCGTGTTTACTTATTGGCAATCGACGTGGTTACCTGTAACTTCGTAAATTAAAACTCTGCTGGGACTAATGTAGCCTACAAGTTTTATGCGGCGGCGGCGCTTTCGTTTTATTACTGTGATGCCTCGCCAAAATCGATACGGTGACATAAAGCACTTTTGGAAAGTAATGTAAACAAAGATTGTATAGTACCTACAAAATGCTACGTCGATATAACCTTACCTACATTTTAAGGTTTTATGGAAAAAGCCAGATATTGTATATGAATTACATCTCCAAATTCTACAATTGCGGACCGAGTATAACAAAGCCTGTGAGGAGTAAGCAGTGAACATAAATTTTCTGACGTATTTGAGAATTTGTTTTTATATTAATATCAGTACAAAACTACGCATTTTCGTACTATGAGCTTGTCCATACACACAAACATTATTAAAAGTGTCCACACAAATATCTACAGCAACTTATCTCGCGCGTAAATAGTAAAACTGTCGAGTTTAACTTGGGTTTAATATTAAGTAGCGACATATTTCACACTGGCTCAGCTACCTGGGCCTAAAACAATCAAACTACCACTTGGCGCACAAGCAAACAACAACTTAGCGCCGCTTAGGTTTAACTAAATACCAAGTGCGGCTTAAGTTAGATAAGTTAGATCCCGAACAAACATAAGTGGATTCCTATACGGTGTAACAGGTGGGTACTTTGGTGTAATGACAAACTGTTACGTGGAAACTTTGTCTAAATTTATGCCATGGTATTATTTTAGTTAAGGATCGTAAGGGAACACCTTAAATATTGTTCTGTTCTAAAATTTGTTATATTTGACATACAGATTCATATTTTTAATATAAGATATCACAAGCCAATCAGTCGGAAATCAATAAATGTCAAAATTACTGCTCTTCATCAAGTACCTGCTCATTAATACCAAAATGTATCTTAGATGCAAATTAATAATTGATTATTAACTCCCGACGAAAACAAGTGTTGTTATAAGATTAAAATGTGTATCTGTGTGCCTGTTTGTGGGATCGCAGCTCGCAAATGGATGAACCAATTTTGAATTAGTATGTTTTTTTTTTCAACCGTAAATTGTAATATAATTGGTTATATTAAAGTGTTTTGTTGGGGTGTTATTTATTTATTTATTTATTTAAGTAGTAAAGCATAAACATTATATATTAATTTCGCCTTTTATAAGTAGGTATTTGTGCCTAGAGACCGTATAATTTATAAAATACATGTGTTTGTAAAATAACGCGACGAGGATAAATCTTCATTTGTTTAAACAAGTGGTTTTGACTATTATTTTAAGTATTTACTGAAGCGGAATGATGGTCTAGCGGTATGTGTCTTGCTTTGGGTGTGAGAGGTTCCCAGGTTCAAATCCCGGTCGTGTCCAGTTTTTGTTGCTTCATTTGATACAAAAATAGATTTAATAACATCCCATTTAACAACACCTCACGCAGGAAGCATGATGGTCTAGTTAGCGGTATGATTCTCGCTTTGGGTGTGAGTCCCGGGTTCAAATCCCGGTCGAGTCCTGTTTTTATTGCTTAATTTTTACCAAATATAGATTTAAAAACACATTTACAATAATAATAATCGTCAGTTTAAAAGTGCTTTCAGCCTATTCTAAATACGAAGTCTACAACTGAAGCCTCTTGCAGGCAGCATGATGGTCTAGCGGTATGATACTCGCTTTGGGTGTGAGAGGTCCCGGGTTCAAATCCCGGTCGTACCCTGTTTTGTTACCTGAAAAGGTACTTATTGTAAGATCAATTACGTAACATACCTTGTTCAGGAGTCCAATACTGGAAAGGTAAAAAAAAAAGTTTTTTTTAAGGTTTTGACGTTACAGAGAGAGGTTTTCTTAGAACAGTTTTGGTTTGTGCACTCTCCGTCGCGTTACCACATAACCAAGTCTGTATGAGCGCGGCACACTGCAAATCAGATTAGATGTATTACATTTAAATTTAACTTTCATTTGTAAAATGGAGGAGCAGAATCTGTTATCGTTGTAGATTTATTTTATTTATTGCAATACCTAGGTTCACGAGGTGTTACTACTATAATAGGTATATCCAGTAGGTACATGGTTATATTGCCAGGGCAAAGCAGTTTTTGTAGCTATTATAAAACTACACAAAATAAGAAATAAATAGAAGTTGCTTCATACAATCAGGCTATTCAATAATTCATTATTATAATTTATAAAAACAACAATAAAAAAAAACAACAAAAAAAAACAATAAAAAAATATTTTTGGAAGACAGTGGCATGTCACGGGATTTTATGAGAATTTCATTAGAGCGCAAATACAATTTAATAATTGAAAGCTAATTAACAATTCAAACTTACTTAATTCTAGCATACGAGTATTATGTCATTATCATTAAATCAAATCTACTTTGATCTTTTTTTATTAAATATCAGATGAAGTTTGTTTTAACGATACAGTTAATTATTTGTTAATTTTTTCTTTGACGTCTTATGTGTGAAATACAAATGCAAAAGTCTTAATTAAGACTTCTTAATTATACGTATTTGTACACAAGGCGATTGTTACCTGCAAAGTTCTGAACATTTTAATTAAGTTATCGAAGAAATGCTTCTTTGTTGATTATTCGTAGTAACTAAGAATTTAAAGACTTGGTATAGAATTGACATTTGTTAGCGTTAATTAGGTGCAGACTTAGGGTTCCTTTTGATTATGAATTTAATGTTCTTTTTGTAGATAAATATCTAAAAGTAAAATTGAACAAGCTTCTATGACACATAAAAACATAGGTACGAGTTTTATTGCTATTCTAACCAAGGACATTTCCGTGAGAAGGGAGATGCATGAAGAGGCGTGTCTTTTTTAAGTGAAAATTAAATATTCCATTCTGTAACCGGACTTATACTCCTGGGTAAAAAAAAAAATAGTCCGTCAGTTAGATTATCAAATATTATTGAACACGTATTTTTTTTCTGTCAATTAAACAAAAAATTATCAGGATATAGCCCTTTAAAGTTCCGCATGACGTCACATTATGCTAAAAAGTGTACCATAATGTGACGTCACGAGGAATTTTAAAGGGCTATTATCTTCATATTTTTTTGTTTAATTGACAAACAAAAAAATACGTGTCCAATATGTTTTGATAACCTAACTGACGGACTAAATATCATTTTTTAGGAAAGTAGCCAATTAGCAATAGGTATTAGTTTTGTGATAAACAAAAGTTGCTTAATGGAACTTTTAAGTTAACCCCCATTAAAGGTACCTACCTAATGAAAACCGTTAGATGGATGATAAGCAGGCCCGAATACTAAAGCGATCTAGTAAAATATATGTGCGAGCATAATATTGATATTAGCTACTGTCAAGATCAAGGTGCTATTCAATAATAATAAATATTATTCGTTCTCTCTTTTAAACTAATACAAATTTTTTTTTAATTTCAAAATTAGAAAAAAATGTATTTTTTTCTAATTTTCAAATGCTTTTATGGTAAGTCGGTAAACTATTAGTACCTACACAATACATTTATCATATCTCATGCTCTGAAAGTGGGTCGTTGTTGTTCTAAAAAGTGTGCAGAAAGTGATACGTTTCTGCTCTAGTGCAGAAAAGTACATTATTCCAATTAGTCCTCGCCTTATAAGCACTGTGCGGGAACTAATTGTAATAAATATCAATACTTACCCCGCCACTGACAAAGGGATTTTTTGTTCTTACTAGTTCATGGAATTTATTTTATTAAATGAAAAATTACTTTATGTTGTAAGTTCATTACTTTTATTTTAGCTAAAATATTCACTATAGGCTCTATAAGGCGGTGACAAATGGAATACACCCACAAACCTTTTTTAACTTAAATTTGCACATGTGAGCTAAGGCATAAACGCATACATCTACTACTCTTCAATGTATACTAATAATAAATACAAAACATATTGTTAAATTTCCGTCTGTGTTTTTTTTTTACTTTCCTCGTATTCGATATGAAAAGTAGAGTGTTTAACTCGGGTGAAAGCCACCCATTTCTGAATCGAACCATTGGCGCTCTCACTTCGTTAGAGCGCCAAAATATCTCGTCAGCAATGGGTGCCTTTCAGCCCTTGGTTAAAAATCTACAATTTCATGGTTGTCGTTGTTTATATTTTTAACATCCCTGTAGTTTTATTATCTAAAGAGACTCGGAATCTTGAATCGTGACACTTTATACTAGTAGAAGATTCGCAATGGGTAGGTATACGCACCTACACAAAACATCGACATCTTATTTATCAATATCAAATCCCTTAGAAAGGGCCCCGGACACATGTATGATGATGAATAAGGGTATTAATTTACAGATTTAGATTCTTATGTGCAGAGGGCCTACCGCGAAACGTATATAAACGAACTTCGTTCGTGTATCTCCGTTTTTGTCGCACTTGCTGGTTCGAGCGACAGAGACAGAGATACACGAACAAAGTTCGTTTTCGTTTCGCGGTAGCCCCTCAGTAAGTATTGGACGTACAATTTTTTTAACAGATTTTTTTTTCTGTTTTTCACGAAGATTCAGCCGACCCGGAGATTATAAAATCGAAATTAAACTATTAGTTGAGAGACTAGGTATTACCTATGACCTTGGGCGGTCAAAACTTTTACCCCCTGCATTGAAAATTATTTGTGTTTATGTAAGTATGCAAACACCCCGTGAACACATTATCTAGCTAATCAAACTTTGCCCCAAAAAATCCATTTTAATCCGCAGAATAAATAATTAGGGTACTCAAGCGCCAATCTTCGAATTGGCATTAGAAGATACATTGATCACGGCCCTCTAAATTGGGTCCCTGCCCTCCCCCCGATTTATTTAAGAATGTTATGTAAATTTGAACACAAGTCTTTGATCGTCCGCATCAAAAGTCCTAGCAAAAAACTTCGTCTAGAGCGGAAAAAACGAGAGAAGCTTAAGAAAAATAATGATTTAATCTTACTTCCCGCTGCCACGCATATAAAGCGGCGGGCGGGCGCGAGAATCGTTTTTAATCTTTGCTTTGTAAAGGTGATTATAAGGGATTATAGGTTTGAAAGTATGGCTAAAATTTCGCGGCTGAAGAGGCGGCCCCTACTCATTTATGGCATATTTTTTGGGCGCCAGGTGGGGTTGCGGTCTTACCCCCTCCGGTACTTCTCAACTTTTCCTTATTCCTACAACTCTTCAAAGGAAATGCTTTATTACGTTTTGTTTCGTCTTTGCCGATCCTTGTTTTTGCCGCTAGAGCGTCTTAAGTTGCGAAGTTAATGGAATTTGCATTCTTCATCATTCATTATATTATATGTAAAAGTAGTTTGTCACTGGATTCAAACGGGGCAGTGCAGACTTACGTGCCGAAACACGGTACACAACCGGTCTGACTTGCATCATCCACAATATAAGAAGCGATATGGACAAAAAGAGGGCGACGTAACTCGGACCGGGTTAAGTTGTAATCGACGCAGCAACATAAATCTGTACCGTTTGGAAAATGCATTATATTTTTTCGCATTTAAACTCATGGTATTTTTTTTAAGGCTTACATACGTGTGCGTGGGGCGTACTATGGGCCTCATAAGAAGGCTCAAAGTCACCCAAAGGGCAATGGAGAGGGCTATGCTGGGAGTATCTCTGCGTGATCGCATCAGAAATGAGGCTCATTTCTGATCCGCAGCAGAACCAAGGTAACCGATATAGCCCTCCGAATCACTAAACTTAGGTAAAGGTCGCTGGAGTCCGCTGGATGCGGGTGGCGCAGGACCGGTATTTGGGGGAGGCCTATGTCCAGCAGTGGACGTCTTTCGGCTGATATGATAATGATGATGATACGTGTGCGTATTGTGCAATAGTTTGTTCATGTATAGGTAAGTACCTACTATGAACAGAGACACGTCACGAATATTTGGGCAAAAACAGCCCATGTCAGTCGTCATTTGTTTAAACAAGTGATTTCAACCATTGTATTCTTAATACGAAGTCTACAACTGAAGCCTCATATAAGTGGCATGATGGTCTAGCGGTATGATTCTCGCTTTGGGTGTGAGAGGTCCCGGGTTCAAATCCCGGTCGTGCCCTGTTTTTATTCCTCTACTGGCATAAGCTCGCGACCTGATTCCCATTAAGAGATGACCAAGATTCTGTAGTCTCAAGTACAATTTTGATGACGAGTACTTACAACATGTTTTCTAGGTAACTTGTTCCACCCGCGTATTGCACAGAACATATATTTTTGAAAAAAATAAGGTTCAGTACATAAGGTAGGTAAGTATGGTATATAAAAAATCTTAAACATAAAAAGTATAGGTACTGCAACTCCCACCTCCCGAAGAGTACTTACAACATGTTTTGATGACGAGTACTTACAACATGTTTTCTAGGTAACTTGTTCCACCCGCGTATTGCACAGAACATATATTTTTGAAAAAAAATAAGGTTCAGTACATAATGTAGGTAAGTATGGTATATAAAAATCTTAAACATAAAAAGTATAGGTACTGCAACTCCCACCTCCCGAAGGTAAAGCCCCCATTGGCCGATCCAGCCGCCTAAGCCCTGCCGAGATAGCGAGGAGTTTTGTCATTTTTCATTACGTGACCAGATCAGGTTTGTCATCTCAGAGCTAGCCTTACAAACCCCCCACACGAATTTCGCAACAGCCAGCAAAAACTTAGACAAACTAAGACCGTATTACCGAGTCATAAGACGCGTTTGCAATTGACGTCTGTAACGTTTTGAGCCGTAAGTGAAGTGCAAATGTTTAAGTAAAGCTCTCCTTGCTAGACGAAGAGTGGTGCTTGTGTAAGACTTGGAATTTTACTATGAATACTAAAACGTAGACGTTGGATCAAGATTCAAGACTTCTTAGGTATTTATAAAAGGTGTTTCCGTGCCAGCTCGACAGGTAAGATATTATATATCGTAGGCATTATATCGGTAAGATTTTTACATCGACTGAAGATTACAATGTTTCAAAGCAACGAATAAAAAATTACCTCCATATTTTGCTACGTCGCTTGCTACGTACCAAGTTCGTAGCCGCGTAGCACTTGAATTGGTTACATATTTTATGATATACTTAAACCTAGAAATTTTTATTTTACTCAATACGTATGTATCGTTTTGGATTTCTAACTCATAACGCATAAGTTTTGAACTTGTGTCATATAAATTAATACGAGTACATATAAGTAATGTCTCATGCAATTTGACTGATTAAATTTTTAAACTTTCACTCAGAGCAAAATTCAACATTCTTTATCATACCTATTAAGACACCCAAAGGGAGTTGTTGCAACCGAGGCTAAATAATTGTTATGCAAAAGTATTTCTGCCTGATAAAGATTGAATGACCTCCAATACGCGTGGGTTTGAACTGCGATGAACATGGACATTAGCTTTTCCATGCAAGACTTGCTTGACTTTTTAAGTAGACTCGAGAAGTAGACGTTTAATATCAGTACTCACCGGTACAGGATAGGTAGCTGAATACTTATGAAACTGGCGACTTAATTATATGGCTTGATCTGCGCGGGGCGGGGGCGAGGATGGGGGGGGGGGGGGGGGGGGGGCGTCTCATCTCAATCGCAAATCGGCCATCTTGTGCCCCCGGGATCGCCCCCGCGCGCCTCTCGACCCCCCTCGTCCATTATACTTTTTAAGCTCCAATCTCGTTCATTTAAACGGTTGGCTTTAGATGGCAATCGCATTTTTCCACTGCAGGTCACGTCTCGACCCGTCTCCCGGCCGGGGGCTTAAATCAACAAAAGAAAATAATAAGATTCGTTCAAATTAAAAGTGTAATGTCGCGAAAGTGCGCGGCCCGGCCTAATCCCGCCACCGCTCTTCATTAGGCGGGCGCTAAGGCCTCCGGGGCGCTTGAAAACGTCGCCAAGAATTTTTCTTTATTCATAACTAAGATTAAGAGAAATGCAAATGAAGCGAAGCGTGGTGGTACTTAGCTGTGTCAACAATGTTCGAGTATTCAGGAGCGAATCAGTATTTTTTCGCATCTCGCCGCTTCCGCCACGTGTCTCGGTTCACACTGATTTACTTTATTTTAATTTCGATTCAAATTATACTCACGAGTACTGATAAATACGCTGATTCACATTTCATTGGTTGCTCGAGGAAAAAATTGCGCGCTTGAATAATTTACTTACTTACCAAGCGAGCGTATCTATCTGGTGAGATTCTATAATAATAATACTTACTTGCATGCGGTATTGCAGTGGAATACTCGTAGTAGGTATAATTTTTCGTTTTACGAAACAGCTAGCCTAGCCTTTGACAATCCAGCGGATTTTCATTCACTGGCACTGTTTTGTAAAACAGCTAGTTGTAATGTAAAATGGTGGATACTATAGGCCTGCGACATACACATAACAACATTAAATTACAATTGATATTATTTCTTGAGAAACTCGAATGCACAAGTGAGGATTATTTTTAACATTCATGAGGCCCTAAGGATTAAACAATGTCATATAAAGTAAGATGAGTTTATACATTTGTATTTTTTTCCTCTCTCCTCAAGTATATTCGTAACAGAAATTATTATACTTTTTTCTTTGCACCTGTTATAAGTCTCTGTTTAGCCCAATGGTTAGCTGGTAGAGAATGCCATCTGGCATTAAGCTCGCCATTTGTACATATATTCTTTGTATGTTGTGCAATAAAGTTTAAATAAAATAAAATAATAAATGAGTTCGGCTCACTTTTTTTATTTTCATACATGTTGTAATGTACCTACTTAGATAATTACGTAAATAAATAATTAATTGCCGAACGTAGCTTTTTTATACGATTTTTTTACTCTTTAGGACCTCAGGAACAAGCCTTTAAGATTATTTGGAAGCCTTCAGGGGAACCGTGCATAATAATATTCCTATCTATATTCTTTTGAGTGCCACAAACACAATATTTTGCTCTTATGTTACATACGGCGCCTCACAAGGTTTATGATGGACTCATCTATGTATAAATATATTTAAAAAAGCCTTCCATCCAGATAGTAAATAACAGAACTCAATTATTAAGTATAATCCTATGTAAGTAGATACGGAAAGTAAGATTTGAACGTATTTTCGCAAACAATAAGGAGATAGAAGACGAATCTCTAAGACAAAGCGACGAGGCCGAACAAAGGACAAATTTCCGATAATAACGTCGGAGTAGGTATTGTAGGGAATTGCGTTATTTTGTAAAAGCGATCGAGCGGTTCATTTATTTGTTCATCCGGTCTTAACGTTTATGCGGGTCGCAACTCTTTCGCGGGCAGCCCTACCTCGCTAGGGTTGTGCCAACTTGCTCTTAGACAATTCGATATCGCCATATCCGAGTTTCTTGTGAATAAATAAGCTAGATTTTATTTAGATCAAAATTTTAAGGAATTGGCTTTATAATTAGATACACATTGAAATAATATAAATGACATTATACTTTTTGTAAATCCTGATACAAATATAAAATGACGAATATAATTTAGCGACTAAAACAAATGAAAAATATTATAAATTTATATTACTTAAATTAGTATTTTTGCGTGCTAAGGTCAATTATATTACAGTACAGTGCCTGAGCTTTTCGTTGAGGAATCATCTCTCAAACAAGCTCGAACACAACAAACAATTCATACTTTTTTATTTTATTATTCATTTCAATTCATTAATGTTATCTAATATGCTGACTAAAATCATTCATTAATTACAAATTTAGTCTAACTTATTTATTTATTTTAAATTTATTGCACAAACAAAAAGTAAAAAAGGTGAACTTAATGCCTTAAGGCGTATAACTTATAGATCAGCAATCAATCAATAAAAATTGACATAGGTAATTCAACAAAACAAACTCGCCTCGCCACAACCCTATCCACTCTGTTCTACTCGGCCGACTGTATTTTTATTTGGAATTTATATCTCACAGTGAATCCCACATTATTGTCTTTGGGCATTTATTTTGTGATGGGCATTAAAACTGAAACCCCTTTTTCTTGGAGCGATTTCATTTTAGCTGGGTTTAAGGAATTTAGGGCGTCTTACAGGCCTCCGATATTGCGCGCCCTCGGGGTGGAATAATTAATTTACTCTATTATTATTCCATTCTCCTTCTGATAACGTTTATACACTAGCTGCTAATATTTACGTTGCTTTCGCAAGGCGCTCGTTAGACAGTTTTGTTTAGCTTGATATAGATCTAGCTATACATATACGGCTGCAGTTAAATCTATACATACATACTAATAGAGAGTCCTATTCGATTTCAGTTCTTTTCCCACTATAGTTTATTGTAATGGTCCTTCGGATAGATGCAAGCAATTTATTAGATTAGATTAACCCATAAATAACCCTCCTTCGGCAGTCGGGTAAAGAGTTTAATAATACAACGAAGTGAAGTTGTAGTATTTAAGCTCCTTCACTCCGCAAGTTTGCTACACGCTACGTCGTCGTAGCGTGTAGCAAGTGTTTTCCGTTTTGTAGCGACAGTAGCTATACTGTTTATAATAAATCTCTGAATTTAAAATGAATCGGCCAGTATCATTTCAGACATTGTTCTGTCACGAATGATCTCAGCTTCCCATGAACGGAAAAACATGAAACAATATTTTTAGGTACATAACTCTGGTTAGCTAATTATAGTTTTTATCCGACTGGGACAATTAATTAATTTCCCGAAACATTCGACCTTATTTAATTTTTTATTTCCGACGACCGAATAGCCTAGTGGTTAGAGAACCTGACTATGAAGCTTGAGGTCCCGGGTTCGATCCCCGGTCGGGGCAGATATTTGTATGATGAATACGAATGTTTGTTCTCGAGTCTTGGATGTTTAATATCTATTTAAGTATGTATTTATCTATATAAGTATGTTTATCCGTTGTCTAGTACCCATAGTACAGGCTTTGCCTAGTTTGGGACTAGATCAATTGGTGTGAATTGTCCCACTGTGTTTATGTCTATGTTATGTGTTTATTTATTTTTATTGAACTCAAACGCTGCTACAACTGTCAACTGTCAGGTCAGCTGTCAGCAACGTCAAAATAAAATTCATTCATAATGGCAGGTCATATTCTACCTCTCGTACTATAAAATTTGTCAACTAAAAATACTAAAATGGATTGTCTCGGCCATTTTATACAATTTTTAAAACAAGAAAAAAGTTATGATAAAACGTAGCTACGGCGTAGGCGCCCGTTACGCGGGTATCTGGCGGTAAAAGTGTTAAAATTAAAGTGTATACTTGGCTTTATGTTAGTTTCCTCTCCTGCAAATCCTTTTCATATACTTGCTATAGTGGATGGCACTAGGTTTGATGCCGGATATCCCTTACATTATTATAAAGAAGTCTTACTTTATTTGTAATAAAAATACAACATGCCTTTACTTTGGTGGGGTAAATTCACGGTGCCTCGGGAGGATTCCAAATAATCTTAAACACGTGTTTCTGAGGCCCCTAAGGAGTAAACAATGTCGTATAAAGAAAACTGAGTTCGGTTCACTTTATTATTTATTTACATACTTTACAAAATTTGCTTAGCCAGTTATGTATGAAAAAAAGATGACATTTTTTACTCCGTAGGGCCTCAGGAATCATCATCATTACCATCATCATATCAGCCGAAAGACGTCCAGTGCTGGACATAGGCCTCCCCCAAAGAGTGCCAAATTGACCGGTCCTGCGCTACCAGCGGACTCCCGCGACCTTTACGAGGTCATCAGTCCACCTTGTGGGGGCCTACCCACGCCACGCCTTCCGGTACGTTGTTAAAATTATTTGGAATGCTTTCGGGTACGGGGTATGATCTTCAGCTGTACTTAAAAACCCATACGCGAGGTCTCGCCTTGTATTATGGATACTATAATAGATAGATAGATACTTATATACAATTATACATACAGTTATAAAAAACTAACTTTAGTCGTACTCCACTAAAAAGGCTCCCACTTATCTCGGCAAACAAACAGCGACGTCGCATCGGGTTAATTAATTAATTTGATTAAAGCCGTTAATGTGGAGAGGCCGAATCAAAGCGCTTTTGTTTGCCCTCGTTCATCCCGCTGAATCGCCCGTGTCCACTCGGCGAAGCACTATGGAGACCGCTTCTGTTCATTTATTAATATATCGTCGTCTAGTAACTATAACACAAGCCTTATTGAGCTTACTATAGGGCTAGTTCGATTTGTCTAAGAATGTCCCCTAATATGTATTATATATGTATTATTTAGTCGTTGAGTATTATTGTTTATGAATCAGAAATTCTACGTGATAGTTACTAGAACAATATTATTTCACTATAGACATCTTTGAATAACGAGCAGGTCGGGAGTCCATTATTTTATCGACAAACTTTTCACCGAATGCATTGTTTCACTGAATTTTCATCTCATCGTTTTTTTCTCAAAAATTGTTAACTTTTTAGGTATAGCTAAAAAGTAGGTATTGTGTAGAACCCACTTGGTTAGGTAAGGTTTATTTTATAACAATCCTGAACAGATTTTATGGTTTCTGAAAAAAATGTTTTCGATGAAATGAAAATTCGTCGAAACATTTGAAACGCTTGTCGGTAAAACAAGGGTAAAAACCTGTGTAAGTCAAATGGCAATATTGAGATCACGAACTTTAATTTGGGACCCATTTCCTTGAAATATTGTTAGAACATTCACAATTCAATAAGGTCGAAAATATAAATATAAATATAAAATATAAAAAGCCTTTTATTTCTCGATCACATGCAAGTAAAACAAAGTAACATAAAGTAATCTGAATAGAATCAGCTAAGCAAAACATATTCCGCTTCTCTAAATACAAGGCCTCATCATCATCAAGAGACTATACTGTCTATCTAATTAATATCTAAAATTCGTCACCAATTGGCTACTTTCCTAAAAAATGAAATTTAGTCCGCCAGTTAGATTATCAAAAAATATTGGACACGTATTTTTTTGTTTGTCAAGTAAACAAAAAATGGTGAAGATATAGCTTGTTAAAGTTCCGCGTGACGTCACATTATGCTAAAAAGTGTACCATAATATTTTGATAATCTAACTGGCGGACTAAATAGAATTATATATTTTTTTACCCAGGAAAGTACCCAATTGTGCCGCGTTTGTACTTACTGATAGTAAATCCAGAAGATCTCCAGTGTCAGTATACTGTTTTGAGCACTCGAGGAAAAAGTTTCCGTATACTACTGAAAAATAATGAAAAAACAGAGTTATTAGGTGTTTTGATTTAATTCCGCCGTTCAAATTTTTTGAGGAAAAAAATCAGCATATTTATATACGAAGAACATGCATCGAAGTTCTAAACAGAAAACTAGTTCCAACTATTTATGATGGATTTAGACTAAACGAACGAACGGTCGAACATTGTTGCACTTAAATTTGATTAATCACAAACGTATAACACATTCACTGCCAAGAATCGCTACGCGCTACGCTCGTAGCCGATCCCGTGGTTTTCCCCCGTATGCTATGTAGCGGAAAGCGACTACGGCGTAGGCGCCTGCTAGGCGGAGTCCTGGCATCATGTATGATGAAGTGAGGCGTTACGCGGTGCAAGAACACGGGCGGGCCAACACATGGTGAAGTATCAAGTAGTAGGATCGTTGGCGCACAAGCGTTCGTGTTTTCATGCACGCCATTGGGTCGCTGCACGCGTCGCCTGACAATAAACAACGTCTAAAAATGAAACATTTGGCTGTTTCCCATTAGAGCCACACTAACCTGAGTTACCAATCTGTATAAAAAAGTTTGGTAGCTCGCTCGATATTTATATGAAAACTTATCTTAGCTTCGGTTTCGTGAAAAAGTAGCCTTAATGTGAGAAGTTGAAGAATATGATTACCAAAGAGAACATCGTCGTGCCAGCGGCTACCGGTCTCATACATACACACATACCTACATGTCTAGGTTTGACTTAGTTTCTAGTTATTACATTTGAGTGGCCCGATGAAGATTTGGATTTCTTTCCGTAACCTACATACGGACATAAAACAACCTCTTCTTGTACGTATTAAAATGTTATAAATATAAACTTGCGTTTGCCAAGCAGTGAAGCGATAAATTAACTAGGTACGAAAAACGAAACAAACCATTTAACAAAAATAAATAGACCTCACCAAAATAGCGACGAGAATCCCGTATTGAAATGATAATTTGTAAGACTTGACAGCTGATAATCAAAATCGGTCATTCGTTAACTTTAAGCTTGCATCACACTGGCGCGGCCAGCGGTGGCGGTCCATATTGAATTTGACAGCTAATGACAAGTTTACTATGGACCGCCGCGGCCAGGCCAGGCCAGTCTATGAGAGTCCTTCCTAACATTTTATATGGAGTCACGTCAATTAGACAGTCATAAATCTGAAGAATGACAATGTATAGGTACAGTTTTGCTATCAGAACGTCCATGGGGTGACCAAAAGCAGCAACCATTAGTATTAATTATACGAGTACATGGCTCACAGCCTGCCTTTAAGAAGAAAACGGTGTCTGTGTTATATACTTACTTTATGCCTGCAACACACTGGCGCGACCTGCGGTAGCGGTAAATTGTTGAAAGCTACTGACAAGTTTACTATTGACCGCCGCGGACAGGCCGCGCCAGTCTGTGAGAGGCCTAAGGCCTTTCACAGACTTGTCATTGTTAACTGTCAAATTTACTTTGGACAGCCACCGCAGGCCGCGCCAGTGTGATGTAGGCCTTACTCTTTGCTGTGTCAATTTGTTTATATATATTATATTATAAAAGAGAAATGGCAGCCTCGAGGGCCTTTGCCAGAGTCAGTAAGCGTATAAATTAACTACGAAATAAGGAATTAAACCATTTATAAAAACAAATAGACGTACTCTTGCCAAGATGGCGACCAATTTGTTTATAACTCCACTGTTAGTGCGTGTAAAAAAAGATATGGAATTTTTAGTGAACTTAATAATTTAGATAGAAGAATAACCTATTGTGTGTACATGTTTTGTGTGTGAATTTTTGGATGCCTTCTCTTCGCCGCTGCATATGTAAGTCGCAATATTTAACGTGGTTCAAAAGTTTGTCGTGGTTTTCTAATCTATACGTGATGGGATGGCTTCCATATTAAACTATCCGGACCAATTTGATTACCGACCATAGACCGAGTGTGCTCGATGGGCGATGGGGTGGACAAACTTTGCCGGCAGTCGTACAGGCTAGGTTAGGATGAGCTACCTCAAAACCACGAATGCTAGACACTCGCCAAGGCTCTTAGGACCCTAGCATATGGTACATTTTTGCTAGATTCAGGTGACCTCTTTTTGTGGTGTTTGTGGACTGGTCTAAACAGATTGGTTAGCCAATGCATAGAGCTGGAGAGTTCGTAGTGTATGTTGTTTAAAATGGAGTATCCACAATATCATCCACATAGCCTTAACTGAAAAATATCACGCTCCATACATCAAATATCAAATGTAGATAGCGACTAGAACGGAAAATTACCCTAATTACTCTACTTTCTTACATATTACATACGTACAACTTATAACACAATACACTTCCAATATCAACTAAATAGCTAAATTACCTGCTAAATAGCAAAATTATTCATTAGTCAGGGGCTTCCAAATCCATTCTACGAGTACGTTTGCTGCAATCCGCTCGCATTTGGTTATGCGTCAGGAGGGCATAGTAGGATGGATAGGGACAGGACCCGCAACCAGCAAAATATGCAAGAGTCTCCTGAAAATGTTAATCAAACGACTCATAAAGACTTCAGTGAATACATTTTTCTGCATTCTATTTTTTAAGTTTATAGGATCACTTTGGTGTCCGTCTGTCTGTCTGTCTGTCAAGACCCTTTATCTCGGGAGCGCGTGGAGCTATCAAGTTGAAATTAAAACCTACTCAGGTCTACTGTCTCTTCAAGCTGTAAAAAAATCAAACTTCAAAGTTAACGTAAAAAAAGATACGGCCGTTTATGCCGCAAAAAATATTTATTTCAACAAATACAAATTTCTCAAGGGAATCAACATTTAAAGGGTAATTCCCGTGAACTATAACTATGAAATTTGGCAAATAATATCGTCTTACAAGTACAGGGGAAATTCCGAAAACTATACATTAGTAATGAAATCGTAAAAAAATAGTCTTTATTTAAAGTACGTAATCAATCATCGAGGTTAAACTATCTGTCTGTAAATACCCTTTATCTTGGGAATGCGTGCATCGAATTGAAATTAAAACCATATAGTACTCAAGTCGCCAGTCCCTTGAAGCTGTGAAAAAATCAAACTTCAAAGTTAACGTTAAAAAAATACGGCCGTTTATGGCGCTAAAAAACGTATACTTCGACACTCTCAAGGGAACCAAAATTTATAGGGTACCTACTTTCCGTTGACCTATAACTATAAAATTTGGCTAGTAATATCGTCAAAGTAATACAAAGTATAGGAATAAATCTAAAAAAATATATATACATTTGTAATTTTGTACGGAACCCTCGGTGGGCGAGTCCGAATCGCACTTGTCCGGTTTTTTTTCCTCAGTGACCCATTTTGATTTCTCAACCTGTAGGTATATTCACTTCCTATTCGATGTTATCTGTATAGGATAAGTCAATAGAGCCTAATCGTTGGTCTGCTAACGCCATCTATGGCTACTATTTGTTACTACTGTGTACGGTTGCGCTCCCGATTTTGTTGTCAGTTCAGCTTACATCGCCATCTGTTGACAGTATTGCTAACGATGAAATAAGTTACAAAGTAACATACTCGTAGCACAGTCCATTTGCAATCGTATAAAAAGATGGCGCTAGTAGTTGGAAAAGAAACAAGAAACCACATTTTTGAAGATTAGAGATTACACAGGAAGAGGGGGTTGGGTTTAATACATTTTTAGTGCATAGGTATGATTATTTACAACCTAAGGAATATAATGTAGGTAGGTATATTATGTAAGTATCTAACAACTAATTTAATGTTTTACGTTTACTATACCGGCTCTTCTTCCTGATGTGGGCCCCTTCTTCAATATTAGGTAGGTCCCTCGTGTGTACTCACGGCCTCTCTGGCCGGAGGGCCCTTCCGCTCGGGGGCCCGTGGCATTTTGCCCACCCTGCCACCCTATAGTTGTTACTAGGGTTTGCAATCCGGATCCGACTTGTCCGGATATTTCCATACAAGTCGGATCCGGATTGCAAACCCTAGTTGTTACGCCACTGGTCTTCAACTTTACGGGATCATTACTTAGGTACTTAGATTAGGTATGTTACTTTTTTGTGCCGCAGCTTACCTACCTATAACTTTGTTCCGATCACACAATTCTCAGTCTCATGTTTCAAAGGCATACATACCTACTTACCTGAGTCCATCCAGCCACAAATTAGGCCTTTAATATGGCCTTTAAAGCTTTGAAAGGGTCTGAACGTTAGCGCATAAATAGGTGAACATGGCATAAAATGTTTTTGACCCAGGTACCCAAACCTATTTTTTATCCGAAAATATCCAAGTTTTACTTGGATATTTTCGGATAAAACTTAAAATTCCGTAAATTACTGAGAATACCTATGAGAATTTCACGAGCAACTTGTAAGGTCAATTATATGCTGTAAGAGGTCTGTATTATTTCTCGTCCAATAGCAATTAAAAACCGGTTACAAAACCATCCATTAACAAAGTAAATACCAGAAAAATCTAGTATCAGTATCATTGTTACATTTATGCATATCTTAATGTTGACAGTTTGAACCTTAATCAACAGTAAACTATCCAAGAACTAGTTAAATCCGGTTAATTTTGTAATTGTCATTATAACAATTAAAAGACAATAATGTGGGTTGTTTACCGACGGGGCGACGATAAAAATTCCATACGCGATAATACAAATGCATTTTTAATCGCCGACAGGTACGAGGTGCGGTCCAAAAGTTTCTGGCTGTGTATGGTTTTGAGGTTTCTGTTGGTTGTGGTTTTGATTTGACCGCGTTAAGAACAATAGCAATTATCTATTCTGTGACAATAGGCAGTCTGAACGTTTTTAAAATGTTTAGTTGGAATATCGTTCGGTGATCAAGTTCCTGACAAAGGAAGGGCCCGATCGATAAAATAGTAGATTGTATGAGAAGGGGCTAAAATAAGCCATATTAGCAAGAGATGGATATTTTCCCGAGCGAAGCGAGGGAAAATATTTCGAGGGGTAATATGGCTTTTAGACCCGAATTATACACTCTACTTTTCACTTCGACTGCGAGAAAATAGTAAAACAAAGATTATCCATCCACAATCAATAACAAATTTCACTGCGAAGAGATTGTTCAATTTAGCGTTTGGGCGCGCTATTAACGGTCAGAGGCGTTTTCTTTTTTAATGATTTGGAATTAGGGACTAAAAAACACCTGATGTTTGATTGGTCGATTTTAATATGTAGCTGTATTCTGGTTGGTTGATAGCAAAGAGAAATGTTTTTTGAAAGAGTTGTGATTGGTGGATTTAAATGATTTGGAATTAGGGACTAAAAAACACCTGATGTTTGATTGGTCGATTTTAATGAATACCGTCATTTTCCACCTTTAAAGAATGGAGTAAGTAAGCAGTTTCGTTTTTCGGCATTGCCTCTATTTTCGGCATTGCCTCGCTCTCACGCTGATGTAAGAAGAGTGTTTTCTTTTGTTTGAGACCTCGCATGCTGCACACTACCGTTCTGCAGTCAGCAGCAAAACGGGCAAGGATCTCGAAATTACCTATATAAACAAACTCGGTCCAAGGGCTCACAGGTCGCTGTCGTCCCAGAGGTGTTAGGTGACATTTATTTAAGTAGTTAATTTGTTGAAATAAGGGACTGTAAAATGTAAGGGTGAAATATTCTGTCGGGCAAGCCTATTAGCTCTTGGCTACACGGCTATCACAGGACGGTCCGCGAGCTGTGTCGCGGCGATATAGACTGTCCGTCTCTTTCGAAGCGTTCTAATTAGAAAGAGACGGATAGTCTATCTCGCCGCGTCACAGCTCACAGGCCGTCTTATGATAGCCGTGCTGGTATAGATAGCTGTAATTTATTATAATTACCTGAGGGGTAACTGCGTAACTTTTCGAATGACCGTTAGGAAAACTCAACTGTCATTTTCCCAAACAAAACCTGACATTTAGATCTACCTAACGTACGTTCGAAACGTTATTGCTGATCAGATATAGGTACAACGCGCAACTAGTAAATAATAATTAATTATCTTACTTAATGTTTTGAAGGTAATGATAATATTATATAATAATCCAGTAACAACTAGCTACGTGGAGCATGACCTCATTCGAACCTTTGTTGTTCTCGTTGATCGGGTTTGTCGTTTTTCTATGAAGTAATTTCATAAGTATTTAGTACCTACATAAATTATGAAAGAACGTTATTATTTAATATGCGGAAATTTAGGTAACGTAGACATATGTCGAGAAACAAGTGATGAAACGTAAGTGATAATTTCCATATAGTACCTAGGTATATAAAGGTGAACTTTTGTTTTTCCATATTAACTCTTTGCAACCATTGTCATTGAAAAAAATTGTCTACCGACCTAAACAAGTAAAATGTTTTCAATAGGTAGTTATTTGACTATTATGTAAAATTTTACCTACTTCATTAGTTAGTTTTTCAGAGACCTTATAGGTAAGTCTCTGAGAATACCTATCAGATTCAATTATTTTAATGACGCCTGGAGACCTTTACCTATATCTAAGAAATATGGACTGTTTATTGATGTTTGACTTAAAGTGAATAGATAAGTATACATTTTGGCTCCTAAAAGTGTTATTGTGGCCTATTTGCAATTTTAGAATATTGAGTAGGTACCCACTTACGCAGCTAATAGCGAAGACTGTGAACTGGCAGTAGCTCTAGGGGGTCCCGTAGAGGCCACGTCAGTGCATAATCTTGGACACGTTCCTAGAGTGGCCACTATAAAAGACAGTCCTGTCGGTGTGTTTACGTATTAATCAAATCACGTACATTCGGGTACAGACGTACACGTACTAGGTATTCTCCTTGCTGACGCGGTGGTCATTTGACCCCCGTAAGCTTACAATTAACTGCCCACCCCACCTATAACTCTATTTCTATTTTTCATTTTTGATTTCTAGCCAAGCCACACTAGGTTGTTTAAATTGCCACCTAGAAAACGCTAAGACAAAAGGGAGGACATAAAGCCGAACGCTTTGCTGTATATTGTTTATATTCTAAAGCCTTTGCAATACTATTAAGAATAGTTGCGCTTGAGATTTTAGGCTTCAATTTCATAATTTAATTATTACCACTAACGAACCAAAATGCGAGACATACTTATCTGTAGTGCTCGTCCATTGAAGATTCTGCGATTCAAGCTATAGTCAACAAACACGGTATTCAACGAATTCAGTAGAATGCGATTGTTCATGGGATATAAGTAGTTAGAAGGTACCGCGGACGGATTCCAGTCTATCACAAAACAAAACATAGAGTCGTAATAACTTACGTAATCAGCGGTCGGAGAATTCGATAAGCTTTTTGAATAACGTCCCTGTGCCCTTAGATTCGAATGTTTAGTCAATGACAGGCTAGGTGTCAGATGTAACCGTGTTAGACTCAAGCAGGAATGGGTCTACGGCCTCCCTCGCCTGTCGTAAAAGGTGACTTAAGGAAAGGGGTCGTCAGTATTTGTGCCGGGGGGCACAGCACTTGGCCATGTACCCCAGAGAAGGTGACAAGTATGCCCAGGAGCCGTAGCATGGTTGGCCTTATCACGCGACAACTCGACAAGTGACAAGATAGGAGCGTCGTCTCGTTCTATCGAACGGTGTCAGCCAGTGACGCACGCTCTATCCTATCACCTATCGCGTGACAAGGCCAACCATGCTATACGGGGCCTGACCGAGCCCGAAGGGGCAAGGCGCGAGGGCTTTAGTGCGTTCAATCTGACATCCTAGATAGTCCTCCGAATTACTTTCTTAGCACAGATGGTGGCTGATGTGGAGTTTTTAATGGGTAGAAATACCACATAACTCAGACATCTTAGTAAACGATAAAAAAATCTATTTTGGTTAAAAAAACATTTATGTTACAAGATTTTATGCTGGCAGCCAACTACTTACTCGTTGGGAGGTTTCAATGAGCCCAAACACTTTTTAGTGGCTTTGGTCACCTTCTGTCTCCGTCATCAGATCAGCTCGGTGGTGTCATAAATATTGTGTTGACACCGAACTTACGTAAAGTGAGACAAATGTCAGCACAATCGGATATTCGGATATCGGCAAAAGGCTGAAAAAAGGTTGAAGAACATTAAATAAAATGCAAGTTAGAGGTACATAAAAGTTTGTAAAAAGATTTGTGTTTCAAATGATATTATATAATTTCAGGATATAACTAACTACGTCCCAGTCAATCACATGTCATAACTCAAAAACATTCTAAAAAAAGGTGCTTCAGTATATGCTTAACGTGCTAAAATGCTGAAATGTAATCTGGCGGGTTAGAGGTGTAATCGTGTCACTACAGAAATCAATATTTTTAAAACAAAAGACACTATTGTTATACGTAAATATTTTGCTTATGTACGTCAAGTGAAGATCACGAGGTCGGAAATGATTCAAAAAACATTTTTGGTGGAGCTTTTGTATATAGTACATTCTTATTTACAAGGAAAGTGTCGTAAAATACCTAACTATACCAACGTTTCAAGTATCTGCCAACGGTTCCATCGTTATGACAGGTTTTTACTATTTATTTAAAAAGGTTTTTGCTACCGACTGGTTACTCTCATGGACCTAAGATACTCGGGACAGGCTATACGTGATGCCACAATGAGGGACGGAAAGGCTTCTATGCAGCTAAATTAAGAACTGGTCTTAAAATGGCTGATCGCTTACCATAAACAACCTACTTAATTTAGGCGGGTTGTGATTTATTGGCCATAACTTCATACTAAATCAGTTGTGGCAAACAGAAAAAACCGGACAAGTGCGAGTTCAACTCGCGTGGTGAGGGTTCCGTATATACGTACCAGTCAATCACATGTCATAACTCAAAAACATTCTAAAAATTATATAATCTAAATTTCGTAAGTGTTTTTGAATACTCAAACTTCTTATAGGTTTTCCTGTAAATTTTAGGCAAGGAACTATTTTCCACATTTTTTTCAGAATTTTAATCCTAGTAGTTTCGGAGATAAGGGGGTGGGAATGGTCAATTTTCGTCTTTTTTCTAAATTACTTCAAATCTGTTTTTGCTAAAATTATTTAAAAAAAACTGAAATGCTTACAACGACCCCTTTCATTTGATATGTCACACAATAGGTACAGTTTGCGAAACTTTTTTTTTAATTTTCCAGTTTACCCTCCAAAAGTGGCCCCTTTGTTCAGAATTCATTAATTTACTTTACGCGTCCATCTTTGGGTCACCAATTTACATATGTGTACCAAATTTTAACTCAATCGGTCCCGTAGTTTCGGAGCAAATCGGCTGTGACAGACGGACAGACAGACAACCGAGTGATCCTATAAGGGTTCCGTTTTTTCCTTTTGAGGTATCGGAACCCTAAAAAGTGGAACAACGAATGATATTTCCTTTTCTGTCACACTTATCGAGATTTGTATGCTACCATCTCGCTCGGACGTGGTATTATTACCATAGCTTGTCCCGAGTATCTTAGGTCCATGGGTTTCTTCTTTGTATAATTGAAACAACAGATACTTTCGATAATACATCTATCTATAATTTATTAATTTAATTTGCCATAACAAGCTAGTGTTGCACATAAAAGTACATTAACACATAACAGTAACATTTTCAGGACAATTTAAATTATGTTTTTATAGAGCCCTGTAGGTTCTAAGGTCAGGCTAGTTTTTTAACAATCCTGAAAAGTTTGTAATTAAACTTTTCTCAGAAACTGCAGTTTCTAAGAAAAACACTTAGGGCAAATGATGATTCTATGGCATTCAGTAACCCTTTTAAATATGCAGAAGGTTCTACCGAGTTCAAATTCGAAGAGGTTTTGGTGTTAGAATGGTTTGCCAGCACCACCAATACGAAACTCCAATACTCGTACAGTCGCTTCTTTTAAAATGCCCCTTTGATTTTTTTTGATTGATAATCAGAAAATGTTATGTTTGGCCGGCCCTATGGTTGACTGGTTGAGAATGCCTTGAGGCATTAATTCCGCCGTTTGTACTTTTTTTTGTTTTTTGCAACAAAGTTTAAATCCAATCCTACTAATATTAGAAATGCGAATGTTTGGATCTTTAGATGTTTGGATGTTTGTTACTCAATCGCGCTTAAACGGCTAAACCGATTTGGATGACATTTTGCACGAAGATAGTGTATAGCCTTGTTTAAAATATAGGATAGTTTTTATCCCGGGTCCACGCAGACAAAGTCGCGGGCGGAAGCTCGTAAATAAATAAAATGTAGTACTTAGGCAACTGTGCGCACATTCACATTATATTACCGCGCACATTCATCAGCTCACTTACACAAACACACACTCACACATTGCCTTATTATATATTGTATCTTCGATCAATATTAAAATTTACCATTAGGGCTTAAGCGTAAAGGAGTATTTTTTGTATTTGTTTCGGTGTTTATGTTTAGTTTTGGTTTAAAGATTTTGCTTTGCTTTTCTTATTAATCTATCTATCTAGTCCAAATACTGGCTTCACTGAAAATCAAAATCATGGAATGTGTCCTCTGGCTCGCTCCGTGACATCAAGCTGAGTGCAAATTACTTAAAAATAATGTGTACATATTAAGTTACGTTTTGTTGCACTTTTATTTATGTAAAGTTTTTTCTTTCTCTCTTCTTTTCTTGACCATTTTTCGATTCCATCGTCTGACCAATAATAATGACATTAATGACACATAAATATGTACATATAGACATCGGTCGTAGGTTCATTAGAATGATGGTAATTAATGAAAAAAAAAGATAAGAGTAAATCCGTACGATTCCGATTACTCATACCTATATCCTAATACTTAGGAATTATCGAACCAAAACAATGATCAATAAATGCTACTAATTATTGATTAACTATAGCTATCCAGAGTACCCCTTATCAATCTTATCATAATCAGCATGGTATCAAAGTGGATAATTGGTGTTAGCAATTGAGTGTAAAACAATATAAATAGAGAAATATACCTAAGTACTCATATCATAATTAGTATCTTTAGTTAGTCATTGTATCCCAGCAAGTGTATTGCGCATTGCGCGTACATACCCTTGCCTATCTATCACATAATACATACACATCGACATCAAATATCTACGAGTATTATATGCCAGCTAGCACGATAGGTTTTATGGTTAAGTTTTACGGCCCAAATGACTGAAAACGTCACCTAAAACATGACCATCATAAAACCTATCATATTTATAACGTTATCAAGGCGTTAATAATGTGTGATCATAAATAATTGAGCATTTGCATTTGATTTAAAGATGCATGTAACGTATTACATACATAAACAAAATTATATTAATGCTAAATGACATAAAAATGTTTGCTTCCCTCTGGCAATAGGTATCAATGTTTCGAATAAATCATCGGCCAAATCGGATTGTTCTGTAACCACAAAACTTTTGGTAATACTTACCAGTAGGTGGTATCGTATATGCAAATGACTAATTCGGAGAAACAATTTCATCAATTTGTAAAGATTACCTACGAAGTAATATCCATAATATAAGTGTGTCTAGACAGACACACTCGACAGACAGACAAAGAGAAAGACGGACAGACAGACGTCTGTCCGTCTTTCTCTTTGTCTGTCTGTCTGTTACCTCGTCACGCTTAAACAGCGCAACCGATTGAGTTGAAATTTGGAATGCAGATAGTTTGAATCCTGGGGAAGAACATAGGATTTTTATCCCGGAAATCATCTGCTGAGTGGGTGAAATGGGGTATGAAAGTTTGTATGGAGCCACGATATAAACGAGTCGAGTACGAGGGACCGAGTCGCGGATAGAAGCTAGTGTTGAATGAAATAGAAGTTACGTACCTATCAGAAGGTAAATATAGAAAGGGATTCATCAACAATTTGAAGTAAATGAGTCAATTCGATGTAAAATGGGTGTGTACCTTCGATTAACCAGACGACTCGCGTCATTCAGGAGTATCAGGAAAATGTTCGATGAAAACAAACTCTACGCAACCGAGGTGCCGATGACATTATACCTATACCTACATAGAATGTTATTGCACCATTTTACACTTGCTTATAGCAAAGATGCGTTTGTATAAACTGCAGCTTTGCTTCTGAGGTTTACCACCAGCATGACTAACTTTGTAGAAATGGAATGTATGACGTCCGTTTGTGCATGGATCCAGGGGCGTGTCAGTATCATTTAGTTGTTGTATTGAATGCGTATGATACATATTTACATCATGATAAATAGAGCGTGGGAGATAACCTAACTAGCGAAAACATGTTGACTTGACAACGACAGCTGATGAAAACAGCTTGTTTCTACGCAGAAGTTTCATCAGTAGAACGATGCGAGTTCAGTGTGTGTCGTGTGGGTTCAATTTATTATTAGGTACTTTATGCCTACTGCTTCCATCGAAGCTTGATGCAAAGAGTAAGAAATAGGTATATTGTTAGGAATGGCTTGATGCGTAAGACTGCAGACAGTTCTCACCTGCACCAAGTTTCTCGTTTCCTTAGGTCTCTTATTTTATTCAGCTATTTTATTATATAGCAATCTGTGATGATGATTTAAAGATTATAAGATTTTCTGGTTTCAAAACTACTAAATTTTACAATAATTTATGGAGGACAAGCCTTACTTCTATTTTTATTTAATCCTATGTTTATTTCTAGTTTATTGACGACCCGAAAGGTGATCTTATTCCATAACTCATATTGTAATTTGTTGACTTAATGCTTGAATTGTTTATTATTATGATAATTATGACATTGTTTTATATCTGACGATCACAGTATAAATTCCTAAAAATTATATAGCAATCTGTGATGATGATTTAAAGATTATAAGATTTTCTGGTTTCAAAACTACTAAATTTTACAATAATTTATGGAGGACAAGCCTTACTTCTATTTTTATTTAATCCTATGTTTATTTCTAGTTTATTGACGACCCGAAAGGTGATCTTATTCCATAACTCATATTGTAATTTGTTGACTTAATGCTTGAATTGTTTATTATTATGATAATTATGACATTGTTTTATATCTGACGATCACAGTATAAATTCCTAAAAATTTACTATGTGTAATTTTAAATGCAATTGTATGTTGTGAAAATAAATAAATCAAATCATAAATCTAACTTAGCACGACTACCACTAGGAGGGTGTAAAGAGTTTTTTTTCATATTTTTATTAAATTGACTAGCTGCCCGCGCGGCTTCTCCTACGTAATGCAAAGAACGTAGGCCAACCCACAGGATAAAACATAGCCAAAGTCCATCCAGAAAGTCCATTCTATACACAGGTGAAGGAATTTTTGAAATCGGTCCAGTGGTTCCGGAGATTACCTATTACATACATAAACTTAGAAAGCTACAATCTCACAGACTTTTCCTCTTTATTTATTCATTTATTTAAGACAACTGGGGTCCACAGTGGTGTTAATATATACTTATCCTAGGTTAGTCATAAGTTAAATTAAAATTAAAATTAAAAAAACACAGGTTTTTGATATTACTAGCCCGCACTGGGAGAAAAAAGTAAACCCGGTACTGCGGTTGCAGCCGTGTCAAAACGGTAAAGTTAGCCGTGTGACCACCGTGTGACGCTGAAACGGCTACGACACACGGTTAAATTTCCACACGGTACTGCAGTTTTAGTCAGTTGTCAACACGGCTATGAGCATAGATACACGGCTAGATTTGCACACGGTCATCATATCAGCCGAAAGACGTCCACTGCTGGACATAGGCCTCCCCCAGAGAGTGCCAAATTGACCGGTCCTGCGCCACCCGCATCCAGCGGACTCCCGCGACCTTTACGAGGTCATCAGTCCACCTTGTGGGGGGCCTACCCACGCCGCGCCTTCCGGTACTGCAGTAAAATAAAATATAGCCTATAACCATCCAGAACGTCCATTCTTCACGCCGGTGAGGGTTTTATTGTGGTTTCAAAGATTTAGGGATTTTACTGGATATACAAAATCACCACGGGATCGTGCTGGACATGGCGTCCAATAGGATCACCTGGGTGATCTCACTGGACATATTCGTCCAATATAATCGCCTGGGTGGTCTCTCAGGTGATCCAATTGGACGTCGCAGACTCGTCTCTCACCATGCCTCGGCAAGCCACGGCTTACCAAACTCGTCAGGCAATGTCTTATTTTCCGCGCCTCATCCTATTACTTTTACATCCTATCTAATCTGGAATATCGGGATAGCCAAAATAAAGAAACTGGAATGTAAAAAGAGTAGTGTATCATCTCCATGATAGTACAGTCAGCATCATATTATAGTTAGTTGCAGCCATAGCAGCCAAATATATCGTAACACATCCTTACTCCTTGAGTAATAAAGACGTGTTGCGATATATTTGACTACTTTGACTGCTATTATCTATATGATGCTGACTGTACCTACAGTCGAGTTCATAAACAGGTAGGTATATGTACGTTGCCAAAGTTTAAAAAATATCTTTATTAAATATTTTCGATCTTTACAGGACATTGAACTTTCAAACGCTGATGCCCTCGGTTTTAGGTCGTGTCATAGTTACCGTTAGTTAAACCCTCGTTATTCAGTCAACAACTAAACTAACTAAGAGATTACGTTACGTGACAATACTGATACATTAGATATGAAATGCAATTTCCATATAAGAAGAACATTATCTATATTGGAAATTTTCCGCTAAGGGGGTGAAATGGACGGTGAAAATTCGTAACTCCTACGATATAAATGAGTTCCACGCGGACGCAGTCGCGGGCAGAAGCTAGTACCTAAATGATAAAAACCTAAATTTATTGAAGAGCGGAAATTTGCTACGGGCGGCTGAACCGGCAGTTTTTTTTTTTTGACTTTATATTTTTATGGTATACTAGCTTTTGCCCGCGACTTCGTCCGCGTGGAACTCGTTTATTTCGTAGCTCCATACAAACTTTCGCCCTCCATTTCGCCACCTTAAGGGATGATTCCCGGGATAAAAAGTATTCTATATGTTAATTCAGGCTTACACTATATGTAGACCAAAATTCATCTTAATCCGTTTAGCCGTTTTTGCGTGATCGAGTAACAAACATCCAAACATCTAAACATCTAAACATCCAAACATCCAAACATCTAAACCTCCAAACTTTCGCATCTATAATATTAGTAGGATTAGTAGGATTAGGTTTTGACCTTGTATTTTTATGTAAGTAAGCCAATTATTGATAAGGTATCTCAGTACACTAATTAATCATGTTTTTATAATTTTTACTTTGAAATTTTGACATTCTTATCTTTTTATATTATGTTTATTGTTTAATGTTTTCCTATTACTGTTGCGCATTTTGTGCGTAACAATCATTATAAAATAAGTAATAGAAACAAAATGTACCTAATTGTTGTATGAGATGAATAAAACTAAACTAAACTATTCAACTGGACCCAGCCTCCGCTCAAGAACATTTTACATGGATATGTAGGTAGCCTTTGATGCTCGTATTGAGATAGAGATTATTCCATCAGCCATCAAACACACAATGTTACCTACTTAAATTTATTGAAGAATGGAATTTTTGAAGTTATAAATTCCACTGGAACAATTGGAATTCAACTGACACAAAAACTTTTCACATAAATAATTACCTACCAGCCATTGACGTTCGTATTGAGGTAATTTATCACCTATCAAATTAATAATACATAAACCTCGATAGAATTATTTACATACAATGCGGTACCGCACGTAAGAAACATTCCAACTATTCCAAGACCTTTGTCGACCTAACTGAAAAATAAATATAGGGATCGATTCTAATATCCATAGCTAGATATTATTTCGTCACTGATGCAATTAACATTTTTTATTTTATTATCAGCATCATCACGCTATACAGGGTGTCCTGTAAACCGAGGATAATCCGTGGACAGCTGATAGGGCTGCTACGTCAGAATATTTAATTTTATTAGGTTTAGTAAAAATGCCTTAGTTATTGAGATATTGGCATTTTTTTTCTCCTTTAGGTCACTTTTTTGATTGCAAAAGCTACAAAATGAGTTTTTTTTTTATATCTTGTTCTTGTCAAATTCCTTAGAAGCAAGGTTTCATTCACACTGTATTTTTTTATATTTAATCCTACTTAGCTGAAAAACGACTTAACGATGACGAACTATGAGTTATCCTCTACGTGCGATTTCCGCTGCAGAGCGGAAAAACGCTGCTACGCGCTACGGCGTAGCGATGCGTGGCCTCGAATGGGTTAAACTGCATCACATTGGCGCGGCCTGCAGTGGCGGTCCATAGTAAATTTGTCAGCTAATGACAAGTTTACTACTGACCGCCGCGGCCAGGTCGTGCCAGTCTGTGAGAGGCCTTAAGAGCCACTTGTTAGGTTTTTTTTCAGTCTCATCCACAGAATTTAAAAATACTATGCTAAGCGTACGTGTGTTGCTGTTGCAAAGTGGCATTTGAACAGCAACACACGTACGCCCATCTAATGACGTTTTTAAAATGCTACATGACTTACTAAATGGCCCAATAATTTATGAGATTTTTGCTATGTGAGCACAATTCTAGCAAGACTTGTGAATTGAAATTAAAAACTTGAACTAAGTGGTGTTTATTGACCAAAATAATTAAATTAAATGCTCATATTTTTTACCGCCTACAGAAATGCAAGCACAACATTTTTTTAGAAATGCTCGATTAAAAATTACAAAAATGCAAAGTCTCGAACACTAAGGCTAAAAACTATCTAAACCTAAAAAACTGAATATTCTGAGAGGTATTTAGCTGCCCTATTAGCTGTTCACGGATTATCCTCGGTTCACGGGACATCCTGTAGGTTTAAAAATACAATAGACATATATTGTTATCTATTATCATTTAAGAACAATATATTCTTATTGTGAGACAACTCCTTGATGACAGTAACAGCCAAAAAGCGCATGCAATTCATGAATTAATTCGTTTCACGGAAAAATACTTTTTCAAATAATGCCGCGTATAGTATAATTTGAACTAACCAATAAAAAATGCCTCAAGCTTGACTCGACCATTTCGACCAATCACGAAGCCGGCAAGTGTGGTGTGACTCGGGTGGGATGTAACGTTTTGTGTGGCTCTAGTTTAAATTCATAAATGATACGGCATAATTTAAAGCAAACATTAAATATTTTGATCAAAATCATGAATGTAACTCATGTTATTCACTATACGCACACTATCGTCCACTAATGATCTTTCAATAATACAGTATTCCTCTGTACTGATAAATACAAAGTTGATTCCCCGCATCGTACGACGCGTCTCATATAAATTCCGAGCGCTCCCCTCCTCTTTAGCAAAACGTCTACTGTCGTGGAAGCGTGTGGTCGCGTTTCGTTCGAGTGTTTCGTGTCGTGATTAAAATCGTCAATTTGTGGTGACAGCAGTATTAATTGAAGCGTGTGTGTTCAGTGATATTTAAAACCGTTAAATAACACAAGAAAAATGTCTTTCAACACCGATATTTCGACTACATTGGAAAACAGCAGGTACGGGAGTTTTTTCAATGGCCGTTGATTCGGGTGGCTAGCATAGCTCCTCTATCCCTAGTGCCAGTGTGTGAGTGTTGCATTCCCGTAGCCCAAATGATTCGTGTTATGTGGAGCGCCGGTTACACCTATTTAGAGAACTAGCACGATTTGGCCATGGTTAAAATCATTATAAACCCAACGCAACATCATGACACCATTACTCATGGCATTGCTATTTCTAAAACCCGATCTTATGACCGTGGTTTTTGAATATGAGTTAGCTGGTATTGATCTTTAGTTGGCGTGTTACTGTTACCTAATTTTTCAACGGTTAAATCATTATGACCGTGAATGAGGTTATCCGGGATTTCCTAAATGCTTTTGAGCATGCGCGACGATCCAGCCGTGACTCAGACAAAATATCGGGAATCACCATGGACGAATCTGGATAATGCATACAAAACTGACTTTCGAATATGATTCACCCTTAACACCTGATACTATAACGTGACTAGCTATATTGTAGCCCCTACCATATAATAATATGCTACACCGCTCGCATAGTTACAACATAACGCGAACTCTCTCTCTCTCACACCGGCACTAATGGGTACATTCTGACCAATAAAATTCAATTGACATTAATATAATCAGTAATTTACAATGATTAAGCCGAAATGTTGTGGCTAGTAACAAGATATATATGACATTCATGGTACTTATGATCAATTGAGTATTTTTGGGAGTAGCCATACTTATCTGGTTGGTGATAAAATAATGAACACTGAATCATTAACCGGATACCTGTGACTCGTGTCAAAAGAATCTTCTTTCCTTGAGTTGCATTTAGTAAAACTTTGCTATCTATTGTGTAAAATAATTGGTTTTTGTCACAACGTACAATTCTCGGAAATATCTGCGTACCTCGCTGCATACAAAAATTTGTATGCAGCAAGGTTCACAGATATTTCTGATGAGTTGTATTATTAAAGTATGGAGATACCTTCAACTTTTTAAATAATGAGTTGGAAGTCATTCTGCCTGATCCACAGACTAAAAATTGTGTGCAGATGAAGGTGATAGTCATATGATATTTTTGCCATATTTTCAGTAGGTAGATTGTTACTTGCACCTTTTAGCATAATTGGATAGGTAATCTAAAACATTTACTAGTATTTTTCTCCTTTGTTACAGGAACAGCCTGCGAAGAATCGCCCGTCACGATGGCACAGAGTTCTCAAAACAGAGCATCCTCAATGACATGGAGAAGTTTGTTAAAATGGTGAACACCATGGACGACACAGTACTGGTCCCCAGCCGTTTGATGAACCTGCCACAGGAGGGAGACGATGACCCATTCAGCATGTTTGCTATGCTGAATGATTTGAAGACTGAGCTGTTGTGGTCTGCGGGGGACAGTGAGGAGCAGGCAGAGCAGCCATTGAGAAGAGTATCGGATCTAAGTGACACAGAGAGTGATGCGTCAAGTGCTGCCGGGGACTCTGGGATTGATGGTGAAGATGAAAGAGAGTCCTCAGTCCGCGCCGCCGCTGCGTGCAGGCGCCACCTCCGCGGGCTCCGCCGCTCCCTGCGCCATCTCACCGCTGCCGCTCACCAGCTAACAAGGTCATACCAGGAAGAAGTAGGAGCACCCATCTAGGACCTGACAAGCATTCTCCTGTGATCCGAAGCCTGCCCCGAACGTGATGTAAATATAATATTAAGCGGCCTGAACTGTAAATATAGGTTAAAAGGCTGGACGTGTTTGGGAATCTCAGTAAGTTAACAAGGTTATTATTTAAATAAACATTAATTTTCAGTATTCTTTAGTTTCTTTTCAGGATCTCCTTCTCTACAACCTGTATTTTGATAACAGACAAGATACCTAGGTAGATACTTATACAGAGAGGTAATTTCAAATGATGTAGGTAGGTATATAATAAGACAGTGGTATCTAATAGTTATTTATTTCCATATTTTTATAGAAATGAATATAATTATAATTTAAATAATAAGAATTAGAATAAAGATAATTAGAGATGCATACCTCTAATTAGCTTACGCACGCAACTACAATGTGTAAATTACGGGTATAATGAACGCGAAATAAAACATACTAAGTATACCTACTTATTTTCTTAACAGATCTATTCCTTTAACAATATCGAAAGGGTAATAAAACCGATAGTTAAGGTATATATATACATAACCATATGTATGAGGCATTGTGCCCAGCGCAACATGATTAGGATATCTTATCTAACTGATCGCTTAACGATCCACTTATTCTCCACGTGTACAAACAATATCACAGGTGTGGTTAGAAATGCACAGACTGTTTTTTTACTGTGCGGTCCTGAACAGCGGGCCCAATCCAATGTACTATCGCCCAAGGGTACGAGTGATCCTGGAGGTTATCTGTGTAAAAACTAAAAACTGTATGATAGTTTACGAAATATAGACTAGGTTTGGTAGGCGCTACCGAGATGCATTTTTCTTGGCAGCCTCACTTTATTCTTAACTGTCGATTGATTGTAATGGTCCTAATAAACTGCCAGTCCGGGCAAAATTCAATGTTAAAATTCAATTTTGATAACTTAGCGAACTCCTCTCACATCCTTTGAGTATTAAGCCTCAAAGCTCACATCCCTTTACGTGAAGGCTGGAGTCGAATCGAATCGCAATAATTCGCCTTCTATTTTACTATGAAACTGCGTCGATTAATAAGATTCGATTCGGCGCGCCGCCGGCGCTCTTCGTCAATCGACGCACTTATGAAGGCGAATTATTTCGACTCGCCTCGGCGAGCCTAGTGGACTCCAGCCTTGAGTAAGAAAAAGGAATCATCATTCATGCCAAGACCTTGGAAAGCCTTTTCCCCTTCATTTTGTACTCTGTAGCTATTGGCTCGCAAAACTGGGGTGCCAATGACTGGGGTTGCGGGTGTCACACTCCCTTTATCTTTTTTTACCCGACTGCGCGACGCAAAGGAGGGTAATGTGTTTATCAGCCTATATATGTATGTATGTTTGTTCCTATGTGGCACTCCAGAGACCAAACGCGTGAACCGATTTTAATAATTCTTACGTCAATCGAACCGTCTTACTCTTGCGTGTGTCACTAAAGACATGACAGTAATCAAGTAAGTGTTAAATAAAAAAAAGATAATTTAGAAAATAAAAAAACCCAACTGCAAAAAAGCTACCTATCTTTAGAAAAAAATAAAAAAAAACTGAAAAGAAAAAAACAAGTTCAGTAGTAACATTTCGTATGTCAATTTGGACCTTGGAGTTAAAAAATAATGTCCAAATCGCTTGTGACGGATCCGGAACGAGGCATACGAATCGTTATGACACAGATAAAACAAACTATACATTCTTATACGAAACAGCAACTTCAACAGTCGGGACCCATTAAAAGTCTAGGCTGCGGCACTAATGTTGACGACAATTTGTTGTTGTTATAAATATTATATTTTGGTATATTAATATACATTATAGCTAAGTCTGTGGCGGGTTTAATGCATTCTCGTTATGAGCTCGATTAGATATCTATTTGTGGTTGTTGCGGTAGAAATTTAGAAATACCCACATCTCGATTATTTTTATTGTTTTTTAGAACAAATGTAAACAAGGCGGTTATTTAACTGCCTATCTAGTTATACTGTATACTGGAAAATCGAGTTGTATGGACGCCTTGCCACTGACGGCCCCTTTAACCTTAGCCTTAGTTACAGATCGAAATAACCCCGCAACTGAAGTAGGGTCACTGTACGTAACGTAATAAACCGTGAAGATAAGGTGTTGAGTGAAATAGGAAATATCTATGAATATTGATAAAGGTTAAACCTATACGGAAGTAAAACCAGTTAACGGGTTTGCTTATAAAATAGTTAATAAATAGGTAAGTATCAACGATATTTTAGAAGTAAATAATTTTATATTTAGTAAATATGATATTAATAGGATTTCGAGGTCGGGTATCTCCAGCTTAATTGATTTCGACAAACTCCAATGACGATGAGTTGACTCAATTGAGTGTTACATAAATGATTGGCTCAATCGAATCTGTCATTTCGTCAGTCGAACTTAACAGAGATGCTTGCAGTAGGTAGGTATGCAGATGAAACGTTAAGTAGATATCTTTTCAACTGTTGATAATTATATTCTATGTAATTATTGCGATAATAAGCTAAATAACAAAAGATGATGAAATGATTGCCTATTATGCCGGGAGAAAACGGAATGAAATCTTTACCTATGTTGTAATTATTGGTGTGTGTGACCACAGAACACTAAATACTATAGAAGGGGTAGGTATCAAGCGCGGTTTCGATCGGGAGCGGTGTCGCCACCTCATCCCCTCCACTCCACGTCGCCTACAACTTTGTGAGCGACTGCACCACAGATTATATATGTAGTTCTTGCACGGCTATCACAAGACGGCGCGCGAGCTCTCTCGATTTTTCTCGCACTATACCTCTCTTTCTAAGTTTTCTAATAAGAGATAGACGGATAGTGCGAGAAAAATCGAGAGAGCTCGCGCGCCGTCTTGTGATAGCCGTGCAGGTGACGTTGACGCGAAAGCTTTGAACGCATGCTCAAAGTAGTGGCACGTGTGCCACGCCCACATCGCCTTTCTATAGTATTTAGTGTTCTATGGGTGTGACTAATCACCATCGAATAATAAACTCTAGTAAAGTAAGTAGATATATTTACAGCAATTTTATGGCCTGGGATGACGTATAAAACTAGCGTCATAGCATAGTATCTGGGGGCACGGCAGTCGAGCAAAACAAAGAGGCACGGCCGTACCATACTTTTCTCGACGCCATTCAGGCTATTTTCAACATCCTGTAATTTTGTGCTGGCTAGAACACTGAATTTTCAGTAACATGTAGGGCATAATATGGCTTAATTATATTCTCACTAACATTCAATTTGAACTTTTAGTTTTGTTTTGTCACTGACACACTTATTCACTGATGATCTACATAGTTCTAAGGTACCTACTTCTAGCAAACCCGCAAGCTCCAAATTTTAAACATATTTCTTTTTAGCTTATCGATTCATACAAAAACCTAAAAATGTTGCAATGTCAGTCATGGTTCAGAGTTACACAAACTGCTTAAGTAAGTTTGTAATCTTATACTTTTATAGTTCCTGCAAATAGTAATAACAAGGTACAGTGCACTATACTATGTAGGTATTTGGTTAGTGTTAGATGTACACACTATAAAACTATACAAACGTTATTTGCGGTTGCTAAAATAACATTTCCATACAAAGTCAATGATAAAATATTATTCCCAGCTGCATTCATAATTTGTATGTATTGATAACACAACCTACAAAAATAAGTAAGATTCCTTAACATTCCATGTAAAAAATTGGCTAAGTCTCGATACTCTTCCACCTTAAAAGAGTTGTGAAATATTTAGTAGAGCCAACTTTTATTTGCTAGCTAAATAAAATTATGTGACTTGGCAATCACACAATACTGCATGGTTTCAGGTATGCAAAAATTAATAAATGCAGTAAAGTTGTGTGATTCCCAGGTTGCAGAGGGCTTACCGCGAAACGAAATTCGTTTTCGTTCGTGTATCTCCGTCTCTGTCGCTCGAACTAGCAAGTGCGACTGAGATGGAGATACACGAACGAAAACGAATTTCGTTTCGCGGTAGGCCCTCTGAATTTTATTTTATGGATATTATATTATAGGCCCGTTTCACGACACTACAATGTACCGATACCGATCAAATTCCTAGCTGTTATTAGTTAAAGTTGTCATTAGCCGTCAAATTTACTAAGTATTGACCGCGCCAGTGTGATTCAGGCCTTAAGCGCGCAGTGGCACCAGTTTAGATTTAAGTAATAATTTAAGGTAAGTATGCTCATTCTACGTCATGCCATCCCTCGGCTGGTCGCCAAATACGGTCGCAAAAAAAATAGTTTCCACATAATAGACAGCGATAAATCATCATCATCATATCAGCCGAAAGACGTCCACTGCTGGACATAGGCCTCCCCTAGAGAGTGCCAAATTGACCGGTCCTGCGCCACCCGCATCCAGCGGACTCCCGCGACCTTTACCAGGTCATCAGTCCACCTTGTGGGGGGCCTACCCACGCCGCGCCTTCCGGTACGTGGTCGCCACTCGAGAAACTTTCCGCCCCAACGGCCATCGGTTCTACGTGCAATGTGCCCCGCCCACTGCCACTTAAGTTTAGCAATTCGGCGATAAATACTGCGACCTTATTTGTTACACCGTCGTACTAATACTACCTAATTCTGACGTATTAACCACCAAAATCAATGTCGTTAGATGAAAGGAAAGATAGGAACATTGACGCTTTATGTAACACAGTCTGTCTAGAATATAAAGTCCAAAGAAGTTTGAGCTCTAGCGGAGTTAATTTAAGAAGGTAATTCGCATGCTAAAGTTTGCAGAGACTTAGGGTTACTCGTGGCCGTGAACTAAAACGGGACGGTCTAGAAATCGATGAGAACTCCGCAACTGGTATTCCCAATACACCGACAACTCGTAGACTAACCAGTGTAAAATTGATCCTCAATACGCATGCTTGTCTCGAATCTAGGGGTCAGGTTTGTACTAGGAGTTGGTTGGGTGAGTCGAGACAGGTGAATCGCATAGCATAGTTAGCGTAACAAGTGAGCACGATAAGTTGTACATAACATAATCCTATAGTGTGTAACGTGTGATAATAGCTAAGCCGATCAGGTATGTGTGTTAAACAAGCTCATTCAATAAAAGGGGTAACTTTTTTGTAGCTAGCTTTATGTATACCTACATAGGTAGGTACTCTTACGTATTTGAGGGCAAATATTTAAAAAAAAGTTTTTTTTTTTCAAATCTTCCTGACTCAAACAAGCTCATCCCATGTAGTACCTACTTGTGTAGTAAGTGTGTGTACGTTGTAGTTAAAGGTCGGAGACAATTAGCTTCAGGGCTGTTTGTCTCTATCTCTATGAGTCACTCACGCACTTCTTTATCACTATTCGCGACATCTTTCGATCTCATCAAGAGTCCTTCGTCCATCAGGTTGAGTATTATTTCCGAGCCGCAGTCATAGTTACTCAGTTAGTCTCAAACAAACATGATGAAGGACTCCCGATAAGTTCGAAACATGTCGCTATTTGCGCTAGTTAGCCCGTGAGTTTTAATCGATTAGAACCTAAATTTGACTCTGTTTACTATAAACAATATAGCAATTTTATATTGTTTGTAGAAAATAGATAAAAAATATGGAAAGAAAATAGGTCCTTGCCTAAACATTACAGGAAATCCTATAAGAAGATTGAGCATTCAAAGTAACGGGAAAATCTATATATATATAAACGTAAAAGTCCTGACTGACTGACTCACTCACTTAAATCAACGCCTAGCCCAAACCGTTGAACCTAGAATACTGTTTTCTTTCACAATAGGTAGATTATATAACGTAAGTATAGAGGGGATTTTAGAAAATTCCACCCGCAAAGGGGTAAAAAAGGGGTTGAAAGTTTGTATGGAGATGGAGTAAAATTTTAAGTGAGAGACTTGAAATTTTGTGTACTTATAGACTCCTTATTAGGTACAATACGAGAAAAGTAGTTTTAATACAAGTAAAGTTAACAATATAGCGATTATATTAACCGACTTCAAAAAGGAGGATATTCTCAATTAGTCGGAAACTTTTTATGTAAGTATGTGCCTCGAGTACTCGAAGACGCCTGGACCGATTTTGAAAATTCTCTCTTTGTTTGAAAGTGTAGACTTCCGAGGTGGCCCCATGACCATGAGGTCAGGGTCTGATGATGGGATCCTGGAAAATCGAGGGAACTCTTCAAATAAGGCGAAGTACCGAATTGGTCAGTTAAAACTTTGTTTTTTTTTTCTTAATATTATTATCATAATACCTTGGTTTGCCTTATGTGGTTCTGTTTGCATATTTTCCTGTATATGTGTAGGTAACAGTCGAATCGTACGATGAAAAACCCTAACGTATATATGTATATGACTCAGGAACCATGTAAGCTATTAAGTATTGCTATGACGCAGGCAATCAGCGAGAAGGATAATCTATTACACATAAAAAAATATTCATCGCACACTGTATTTGCAATAACATGATTATTGGCTGTATGTTCGTTGCTTCCTGCATTCTGTTACTTAGTACTTGATTTTAATTATGCTGTAAAATATCATGAATAGTTTATGCATTAACTTATTTCCATACAAAAGACTTTATCCTTAATGTCGCTGTCTTTGTTAACAACCCTATCATGTTAGGATTATTTTTCATGATGGTGAAGAGAAAGGCATCAAATCGGCGCAGAGACAAACCCGAAAGGGAGATCTTTAAATTAGATAGTAGCTGTCTATCCTCATTTTTTTTTGCAAAAAGCGATGAATTTATGCAAATTACGACTTGAGATTAGTTATGTATTAACTTTACATAAAATAATATTTTAATGAATACGAATGGAATTTCCGTAAATCAGGAATGATTCAAATAAGTGGGCCATTGTAATTTTCTTGCAATTTCTCGTGCCTCATCTGCTCCGTCGCAATTTACAAAGACTTGGCGAGCACTCATTATGATTCAGATGTTCCTAAATTTAATTATGATGAAAAAACCGGCCAAGTGCGTGTCGGACCACGCAAAACGAAGGGTTCCGTGCCTATTAAAAAGGTCGTATCGTCACAGAAATTTTACGGCACTTACGTCCTTTTCTTTGAGGAAGGCAGTTTTTCAGCAATATCTCGAAAATCTCTGAACCGATCTTGTTCAAAACAATTTTCGGTTAATGAAATTAATAAGCCCTATGTCCATGAATTTTTCCATATTTTTAAAATACACCGTTCAAAAATTAGAGGGGGGGGGACAGAATTTTAGTGACTTTCAGGGCGATTATCTCCGACCCTATTCACTTAATAAAAAAAAACCGGCCAAGTGCGTGTCGGACCACGCAAAACGAAGGGTTCCGTGCCTATTAAAAAGGTCGTATCGTCACAGAAATTTTACGGCACTTACGTCCTTTTCTTCGAGGAAGGCAGTTTTTCAGCAATATCTCGAAAACCTCTGAACCGATCTTGTTCAAAACAATTTTCGGTGAATGAAATTAATAAGCCCTATGTCCATGAATTTTTCCATATTTTTAAAATACACCGTTCAAAAATTAGAGGGGGGGAGACAGAATTTTAGTGACTTTCGGGGCGATTATCTCCGACCCTATTCACTTAATCAAAAAAAATGCTAAGAAACCTTATATTTATTTTGAAAGGCCTATCGATTGATGTGCCACACGGGGGGTCACAATGAAAAAATTTTTTTTGACTTTTAGTTTTATGTATGGAGTGCACCCCTAAAAAATTTTTTTTTGCCATTTTAATTACAAAATTATGTAGCGGCTAACAAAATACACCTATCCTCAAAATTTTATTCAAATACACCTTATAGTTTTCGAGTAAAATGCCTGTGACATACGGACAGACGGACAGACGGACAGACGGACAGACGGACAGACGGACATGACGAAACTATAAGGGTTCCGTTTTTGCCATTTTGGCTACGGAACCCTAAAAATGCTTAGAAACCTTATATTTATTTTGAAAGGCCTATCGATTGATGTGCCACACGGGGGGTCACAATGAAAAAAAAATTGACTTTTAGTTTTATGTATGGAGTGCACCCCTAAAAAATTTTTTTTTTGTCATTTTAATTACAAAACTATGTAGCGGCTAACAAAATACACCTATCCTCAAAATTTTATTCAAATACACCTTAAAGTTTTCGAGTAAAATGCCTGTGACATACGGACAGACGGACAGACGGACAGACGGACATGACGAAACTATAAGGGTTCCGTTTTTGCCATTTTGGCTACGGAACCCTAAAAACAGTGCGAGTCGGACTCGCCCACCGAGAGTTCCGTACAAAATTACAAATGTATAGTTTTCAGATTTTTCCCTGTACTTGTGGTATAAGATGATATTACTTGCCAAATTTCATAGTTCTAGGTCATCGGAAAATACCCTATACCTACATTTTGATTCCCTTGAGAGTGTCGATATATACGTTTTTTGCGACATAAACGGCCGTATCTTTTTAGGGTTCCGTAGCCAAAATGGCAAAAACGGAACCCTTATAGTTTCGTCATGCCCGTCTGTCCGTCTGTCCGTCTGTCCGTATGTCACAGGCATTTTACTCGAAAACTATAAGGTGTATTTGAATAAAATTTTGAGGATAGGTGTATTTTGTTAGCCGCTAGCCGCTACATAGTTTTGTAATAAAAATTACTAAAAAAAATTTTTTTAGGGGTGCACTCCATACATAAAACTAAAAGTAAAAAAAAAAAATTTCATTGTGACCCCCCGTGTGGCACATCAATCGATAGGCCTTTCAAAATAAATACTTATAAGGTTTCTTAGCATTTTTTTTTGATTAAGTGAATAATTGCGGAGATAATCGCCCCGAAAGTCACTAAAATTCTGTCCCCCCCCCCCCTCTAATTTTTGAACGATGTATTTTAAACTTATGGAAAAATTCATGGATATGTCCAGGGCTTATTAATTTCATTCACTGAAAATTGTTTTGAACAAGATCGGTTCAGAGGTTTTCGAGATATTGCTGAAAAACTGCCTTCCTCAAAGAAAAGGACGTAAGTGCCGTAAAATTTCTGTGACGATACGACCTTTTTAATAGGACCGGAACCCTTCGTTTTGCGTGGTCCGACACGCACTTGGCCGGTTTTTAGGGTTCCGTAGCCAAAATGGCAAAAACGGAACCCTTATAGTTTCGTCATGTCCGTCTGTCCGTCTGTCCGTCTGTCCGTCTGTCCGTCTGTCCGTCTGTCCGTCTGTCCGTATGTCACAGGCATTTTACTCGAACGCTATAAGGTGTATTTGAATAAAATTTTGAGGATAGGTGTATTTTGTTAGCCGCTACAGTTTTGTAATTAAAATTACTAAAAAAAATGTTTTTAGGGGTGTACTCCATACATAAAACTAAAAGTCAAAAAATTTTTTTTCATTGTGAGCCCACGTGTGGCACATGAATCGATAGGCCGTTCAAAATAAATATAAGGTTTCTCTGCAATTTTTATGATTAAGTGAATACAGTCAGAGATAATCGCCCCGAAAGTCACTAACATTCTGTCCCCCCCCCTCTAATTTTTGAACGGTGTATTTTAAAAATATGAAAAAATTCATGGACACAGCGCTTATTAAGTTCATTCACCGAAAATTGTTTTGAACAAGATCGGATGAAAGGTTTCCGAGATATTGCTGAAAAACTGCCTTCCTCAAAGAAAAGGACGTAAGTGCCGTAAGATTTCTATGACGATACGACCTTTTTATTAGGCACGGAACCCTTCGTTTTGCGTGGTCCGACACGCACTTGGCCGGTTTTTACGTTAACTTAGAAGTTTGATTTTTTCACAGCTTTAAGGGACTGTTGACCTAAGTATAGTTAATTTCATCTCGATACCTCCACGTGTTCCCGAGATAAAGAGTCTTGACAGACAGACAGACGGACAGCAAAGTGATCCTATAAGGGTTCCGTTTTTTTCCTTTTGAGACACGAAACCCTAGAAATAACGAAATGTATATAGAATTTCACAATATGTAATTAAGTTATTATTATTAGGTACCTCCATACAATACATATATGAACACACGCATATATTCCCAAAGGGGGTAGGCAGCAGAGCACATGAAATTTAATGCCCACCACTAGCAAATGTTTATCGATAGAAAAAAATGTGATATCGCATCAGTGATAGGTTACACATCCATCGCCCACAAAATGCTTCAACATGAAGGGGGCTGTAGCATTCTAATTTGGAATTTTACTAGTTAGATACCTATAATTATTTGATTATGATGTCCTCCCAGACGTATCCGTCGACGGCGACATCCTGAGCCTGACAAATCGATTCTTTGCGTAGTTATTATTTGCGTGCATTGGCGCGAGAGTGACTCGCAAATCCAAACTTGGTTTTGAAGCTCCGGCGACATGTAAAACAATAAAGGTCTCCACTTGAATTGTATGTGTAATGGTAGGAGGGCTTGGGACGAGTTTTACGAATTTTACCTACTTAGTTAGTATTACATTTTTTTTTATTCAATATATTTAGTCTATTAACATGTTTCGAACAGCGAGCGAAAACCGCGTACGGTTTATCTGTCGCCATTTTGTACTAATAAAGTCCCTGATGCATGTAACTCACGTAGCGTTGAGAATTTTCTGGAAACATAAATCGCTAGTTAGAGTGGCTAGGCAGCAATATCAATTTAAATTCCATTGAGCAGACTGTGCTGGAAGTGGGCTGGCCTTGCGCTAATAGGTAGCTCAAACATTGCTTGGCTTCAGTAGCGGCGAGCGATCACTGAAATGTTGCGAATCTACTTCTCGATTGTTTTTCTACAATGCATTTATTTCGATGTTTATTTCTTTTCGAAGCGCTATTAAGTTTCATACATAGGTTCTACTACATATATTTAGTTGGTTCATAGAATAAATATTTATACCTATGCTTACGGTTAAGGGGCTCCCAGCTCCCAATGACCTTCGATCTGTAACTGTCATTGCAGTTTTTTTATGGCTTATCGCATTAACAACAACGAGGTTTACCGAAATAGTATCCCATATTTACTTCAAAACTCACAGTTTTCGATATATATGGCACCAAACCTTGGCAAATTTAGGCCAAAAAACCAGTTTTTTGGACGTAACTTAATATAAAAATCTCTGGTGGGTTGTTAGAGACGTCAATAAACAGTAGCATGTAGATTCCATATATAAAAGTACATAAACAACAACTTATATCAAAAACAGAGCTTTTTTGGAACATATTTGAATAAATCATAAAAAAAAAAAATTCAAAAAAACTGATGCAAATGTAGATAAAGAATTGAAGAATCGCTAAGCGTTTGTGTGTGCCATAAATATATCTATAGTTTTGACGGAGGAGTTTCAACTCAAAACTCGACAAAAAGCGCGGGGTGGCCCTTAAGTATACCTTTACATTAAATACAATCGGAACACTATTCGCTCTAATCATAAGTAGGTAGAGTCTGTCTAACAAAAACTGAACCTGAAAAAAAAGCGGCAGATTCAAAAAATCATGACAGGGTAACACAGGGTCACTCACACAGTCGCAATTTTCTCAGAGAAATTTCAGTTTGACATACTACATGACACCTCAGATAGACACACATAGAGAAAAAGTGTTTCCAATCAAATAACTACTAGGTTCATTAGACAGACTCTAAGAGTTAGGTACACTTTTGGATTTTGCTTAGGCAGAGCTTGGCAACGATTGGGGGGCTTAACCCCGCTGTAGTTACATCGGTTACATTTTGGTAAGGACTCAAATGCTGAGCCCTTAGCACTCTCGAATCCGCTAGTGACACTAACAACTCATTAACAACGTCATTTAACATCTTTGTATCTTCGGCGAATCCAAAATCAACCAAAGAATGTATGTTGTTTTATTAGGTTAACGTTTAATCAGTAATTTGACGGGTGCTGCAATGAAACTGGTGCTATCTCGGGGAGATAACAGCTTGATAAGAAGTCCTTCGTGCGCGCTTAATCAGCTATCTCGTGATTGCTGATGCACTATAAGTATCGCTTGTACAAATTGTTACAATTTGTTGTTCTAGGCACTTTCGTATTGTTTTTCTATTTCTACGTCTTGGACTAGGACACTGCACTAGGTACCTACTTGAGTATATGTCACCTAACTATGGTCCACATGAATTCGATTGTTGGGTACGTACCTACACGATTCGGTGTGACTATTTCCTATTGTGTATGAATTTTGGAGATTCAAGAATAAAAATAAGAATAAAATTTAATTGCATTAAAAATTACCAGATTCAAAGTGTTATTACAATAATAGGTAGGTTTATATGTTTAACCTTAATTGGTATGCAAAATTGTCGTTACAGTCATTAATATTAGGTAATATAATTACTACTTAACTACTACATACTACATTACTACTTTTGAGAGCTAAAGACGGCTGTGGACGCGGACGAAAACTCGTGCCACTGAAGCCATGGACGGCCACATGATAATATTGATAAATATTGTCATTTTGACATAAATATTGTTATCAGAAGTTTCATTTTATTCATAATTTGTCTGGCTATTGTTTTGTTTTGGCCACAGTTGGGCACCGTTTTGTTTTGCACCCTCGCTGTCAAAAGGTTAAAGAGATCATTAAATTCAAGTTCAACATAACACCTTACGAACTATGTCATCATTTTGAGATTTTAGGAACGAAGGAACGACTGATGATGTTTATAATTGTAGGTATCCAATGGTTTGAACATGTCCGACTGTTATGAACCATGCATTATTTATATGCCCGGTTTAATAACCATCTGAGATAAGTTCTAATATATTTCTCCTACAATTTATGATTTTCTACTTGACACCAATTGGGCACCTAAATGGATAACGACGCCGCGTGCATTTAACCTTTTCAACGCTGTGTCAAAGAGGAAAGTTGTCAACCACACGCCAAATCAATAAGACATTTAGTGCGGAGTTAAACCTTATGTCAATGCAAGAAGGTTGCTATCGCGCTGAGCTCCTCGACGCATATATATGCGTCGTTGGCGTCGAAAAGGTTAAACAACTTTATCGTGGTTTTCATAGGTATGCGACGCATGAACATTTTTTAATAGGGTTCCGTAGCCAAAATGGCAAAAACGGAACCCTTATAGTTTCGTCATGTCCGTCTGTCCGTCTGTCCGTATGTCACAGGCATTTTACTCGTAAACTATAAGGTGTATTTAAATAAAAATTTGAGGATAGGTGTATTTTGTTAGCCGCTACATAGGTTTGTAATTAAAATGACAATTTTATTTTTAAGGGGTGCACATAAAACTGAAAGTAAATTTTTTTTTTCATTGTAAGCCCACCTGTGGCACATCAATCGATAGGCCTTTCAAAATAAATATATAAGGTTCCTCAGCAATTTTTTTGATTAAGTGAATAGAATCGGAGATAATCGCCTCGAAAGTAACTAAAATTCTGTGTTTATACAGCTTTGTAAAAAACTATTAGGTAAACTTTAACATTCCCAACTTAATATATTAGATAAGCTATAAAGGAATACCTCCGAGCGTAATCTAATTAAATAGGGCGCGAAACAAGGGCGCCCCAGCGACCCCTGTCTAGGCTGGGCGACCCAGGCGTATCTAGGTTGAGTCCAGGTCAAAACCTGACACGCGTTGTTAGCAGGCTATCCACTAATGTCTATGTTAATGTGGGTGATAAGTAGGGTGATTCAAAAAATTCAACTTTAGATTTTTTTAACTCTCAACCCCTCATATCATTCTATTCAATAAAATATTAATTAGCAATTAATTTGAGAATTTTTGGTTAACATTTAGAGGTCGCTACCACCTGTCAATGTTAATAAAATATCTGCAATAAGGCATTTAACGAGATTCGTATTTGGTCGAGTATTTCTAAAATATTTTATGAAAATATTTAACAATTAACAGAAAAAAAATCGTATTAAGGTGTTACACTGGTATTACTGGTAGTCCATCACTGTAGATATACCCACACAGTAGTTTAACGTAAACAGTTAACTACCCTAATCTTCATAACAAATTAAAGCAGTTGCAATTGGTGCATTCAGTTATTCACTTACAGTTAATTCATTTGTTGTTGGTATTGTTTTCCTCATAATATCTTCAAATGTTAAAACACGGAAAAAAACGGAAATATGGTTAGTTGGACAAACATGTTCGAAATTAGTGCAAACTAAATTACCCACAGCAAAAGAAGTAATATGTTTATTTTTCCATTACAAAAATGTGATGAAAAAAAGTAAATAGAGAATCTGCTTCTTTAACGGCTGATGATTTGATGGCTTTGTGGCAAAAGGCAAGTATTCCTACCAAAGAAAAACAGCATATTATAACAAAAATACTAAAAGTTTTAAATGATTGCCTTTGCTCAGAATCAACTGCAACAATTTCAGCCTCGTGACGATTACAATGAGCTTCTTTATTTGATCATTATCTTTTTAGGGGGAGTACCTGAAAATAACATATCGTTCAAAGCTCCAGCTGGATTGCACCGTGCTCACTGGATGGCTTTGTATGCATTCAAAATTTTCGTATTCAAACAACATTACGGATATCTGCATATTTGTCGTTGTCGTAATTATTTACGCAAAATATTGGTTTACAGTGCCAGTAGCTTGCATGGCCCCTGCAAATGATCTGCAAATGTTAAAAGACTTGTTCACTACGATAGGTATAATAAAGTTGTAGCCAAAGTCGCTTTAAAAAAGATGTTGGGCCATCTTTGGTATCTTTCGGAAGAGCTGTTTGTCCTAGATTTATTCGATAAACGAGTTTCTGCTGAGACAAAACGTAAAATGGTTTTGGCACTGAAGAAAGAAGGATCAGCACACAATCCCAAAAAGGCTACTTTGAAACATGATGAAATTATTAATCAAAATCTCGAAGATTTCTTTTCAAAAAATACAATGTCATTTTTTGATACAATCGGGATTCCGAGTGACTTCGTTCTTCGTTGAAGAAGAAGAAAAAAGTTACAAGTCAGCTAGAGAAATTGTGCAAAATATGAGAGTCGTTAATAATATCACTGAACCGGGTGTGGCTTTGATGGAGCAATACAATAAATTGCACACAAATGACGAGAAAAAAAAGCAGCACTTAATATTGCTAGTAAAGAATTTTAGACAGAAAAACCCCAACGTGAATAAGTCAAATTTTGTATAAAAGTAACTGTTTTCTATTTTGTATATAAATGGCAAGTATTGATGATTATTTTTATGTAGTATTTTCATCCTAAAAATGTTTTGATAATAATAAACTCTCATTTGAAAAGTTAACGATTTACCAAAGACATTAGATACATCATGCGTTATGTTTGCAGACGATGTGTCTCTGATGTTTAAAAGCACTGAAAGTGATGACTGTAATAAACAATTAGAAAGCACCCTCGTAACAGTAGACAGTTGGTTAAAGGACCACAATTTAGAAATAAACTTTAAAAAAACCAAATTAATGCAATTCCGACCATACCAGAAAAGCCCTTTGAATCTTTGTTTAACATCGGAGAATGGACAAATAGAAGAAGTAGAACATTTTACCCTATTAGGCATTACAATAGACACGAATCTAAATTGGAAAATGCACATTACAAAAACAAAAACAAAATTAACAAGATTTATATATGCACTTGGTATTTTAAAGGCAAATACTAATTATGAAACGGCACTATCGGCATACTATGCTTATACGTATGCCTGGCTCCGTTATGGAGTAATCTTGTGGGGGGCCAGTACGGATGCTCAAGACCTATTCGTTCTACAGAAGAAGTGCCTGCGAATTCTTATCAATATACGGGGTACAGAAACATGTAGACCACACTTTATAAGACGCGAATTACTTACTCTCCCTTGCATCTACATTCTGGAAGTATGTATGTTCGTAAGGGAGCGCATGTACTTTTTCAGCCAAATTAAAGATGCTCCAAATCGTAGGATGGTTACCCGCCATGAAAACAGACTTTGTTTGCCAAAATCAAATCTGGTGATGCACAGCAATAGCCCGTATGTTAGATTTATAAAAATCTATAATATACTCCCCAAAAATTTAAAAGCTGAGGAAAAAGACCATATATTTAAACTTAAGTTAAAAAAGCTTCTTATAGGAAAAGCGTATTATAAAGTCCACGAATTCTTAAATGACAAAAATTTGACATGAAATATTTTTAATTAACAATTCTATTTCTATTATATTGTACTTATGCTCTTCAATAATGTGTTTAAAGTGAAATTATTTTAAATTATGTTAAAATATTTTATGACATTCTTTGACATGAATCTAATTATGTGTTGTGACATTGCCATGCCCTACCGGGGCCCATATGAGACTCAATGTACCTAGTTATTAAGATCTGTACAAAACTATGGTTGCAATAAATGATAATGACTAATGACTAATGACTAATTAATTTCATTAATTTTTAAAATTTCAAACTCTGGTAGCGACCTTTAAACATTAATCAAAAAAATTGAAAAAAAAACTTGGGAGGTTTTCTAGTAGGATAGATCAGTTTAAGAGGTTGAGAGTGAAAAAAAAAATAAAAAAAAAATTCTTGCACTTATATGAATCACCCTAGTGATAAGTCGATATGCGAGAATAATTATAATGAACTAGCTGTCCTCGTGGCTCTTCTCGTGCACCTACCTATCTACAGAGAATCTAGGCGGAGCCGTGGGATAAAATAGTGTCAATCGCGAAGGTCCATTCTAAAAGGTTCGCTTACGCATGCTACTTTGACCCTCGTGACTAGCCCGCTTTACAGGCCTGGCCAGGGAGAGCGCCTCGGGACAATTTCGAGGCGCTTCAATCCCGTGGACTTATTGGGTAGCTGGGGTCCCCTAACCCTGCAACCCGTTCCACTACGGCGGGGGGAGCAAGTGCGCAGTACGCAGTAGTGCGCGCCCTTCTCTACGTCTGCGGATATGGCAAGCGGAAGGGTCGTCTTCCCGCGCTCTTTCCGTAACCTCCTGCGCCATTACGGACCTACAGAAGGAGGCCATTGCTTCCCATGACCTCTTGCTGTCAAGCATCTTAGGCAGCAAGAGGCTTCCACCCAATACGTCGGTCAAAATATGCCGTTGTGGCCCCCCACGCCAAGCATACCTCCACTGCATGTGGCAACGGGGGCTTTCTTCTCGTCCGGCAACTCGGTGCTGGTACTCCCCAAAGCAACCGTGACCTGTGAGGACCAGCACCAGGTGAAATCCCCTAGCATAAGTTTGCTCATGGTAAACTACTTTCATTGGAATTACCTACCTTTGCATAGACGGTGACGGGCGCCGCGGGCGGGCGGGCTGAATTCCAAGATGGCGGCCTGATGGAAGACGTCAAAAAAATGCTCTAGGTGGCCAGTCTATACGTGGTAATAGTAAGTCAATGCATTCTACATATGTATTACTAATTGGTGAAATATTTTTTGAAATCGGATGACTGGTTCCGATGATTACACCACACCCTACACACAATACAAACGTAACTCACACAGTTGGAAAGTACCTATATTGATCTTTAGATTGAAGATTCGGAACAGAATAGCTTGCATTATGACAGCGAGAGCTATTTGCTGTCATAATGCAAACTGGCTCATAATGAAATAGGTTGTGCACGCCCATCCTCTAAGAAAGCAAGGGTAATCAAAACAAACACCTACCTCGAACTGTATACCTACTAAAGAACTTACCAAAATAACATATTAGTGTCAGTAGGAATCCGTGCAAATAACAAATAACGTAGTAGTAAGTACCTACTTACTTATCAGCCCCCACTTCCTTACGCCCAATCGAGAACCCACATAAACCGGTGGAATGACCCTAGGATTCGCAAATAACAAGTCATGCGCAGTATTAAAATTATTTTCCTTTCCATATTAGAGGATGACGTTAGAAAAAATTACTAACAGTTAGTTAAATTCAGTTGACCAAGTAAAGTAAGCCTCTCAAAACAGGCTACGTCTTAAATAGATACCTCCAGTCGTCGTCTAAAATGTAATTTAGCGCCTTATTACAATTCGATAAGGTGCAAAAAACGTAAACACCTCTCGAGAAGATTCCGACGTCATGATTCGCAAAAACTAAACTTGTTTGCTTTCAAAGGATCATCTATGTTGACCGATATAATGCAAATTTTGATGCAAAATCTGGCCGTTTGCGTCAAACTGGCTAAAGGAAAATGTAAACATTTAAACAAGACTGCTTCAAGCACGTTCCACTTGATCTTTGGACTTTAACTTTGGTGTTCTCACACAAACTTTTCCATCACATACGTTTCCATGTGCATGTGTGAGTTCTTTAAGAATAACACGTTCAAGACAGGAACCTATTATGGAGAAATTAAATTGAGCTTATGAACAGAGGTATCCTTTGTCGTCAACTTTGGCATATCGACCTCCATTGTCTGTGCGTAACGTTAATTTATTGTCGTTCATATGTAGTTAAAGTAAACACAAACAGGTGTGACATAAAAATATATTTCGTATACCTATTTTTGTCACACCTGGCTAGAAACTAGGATATTGCGCACGCGTAACGTAATTGCCTCACGACCTAAGTAACATTTAGTCTCAAACATTTGTCAATGCCTGTTATTATAGAGCGTGTTGTTAATGTTAATAGACTGAACACATTTCCGTGAAGTCTATATGCTAATCTCTATAGTTAAAGTAAACTCCGGATGTAAAGTAAATCATATTACTGGTGTGTTTGGATGAACACGACTTTAATTGTGATATTCTGGTCTAACTAAAGGCATCGCACTATGCCTACTTGCTGAACTGTCCCGATATCGGGAACTAGTTATAGTCGGGCAGCCCACGATGCTAAATGCTAATTGCTAAATATGGATTTACTCGAGCGTCGTACGGACCGTACGGTATTTTGGATTTTGCAGATTTGGTGGTAGATAGGAAACATGGTTTCAATGGTGAGGGGGCGGAGGTGACTACAGATAAAAAAACAGTCACTCGAGCACGTCAGATTTTGATAAAGTATACTATCTGATATATTAATCTGATGGTCTGGATGGTGGGGGTGGCCATGTAGAAGGGTACACGTAAGTATGTACGAGGAATAAAAAATACTCCAGCGCATCAGATATTTACAAGGGACGTTAAATAGACCCGAAAGACGCTCCCATTCACTAATCTGACAATTTGGACGATACGCGAGCCCTTGGTGGCTTTTTTGATGACGAATAGGTACTCAACAGGATACAAGGATTAATCTGCCGCGCTCGAGTAAATCCCAAAATCCCCGCTTGGGCTCCCCTAACTATTACAAGAAGTCGGCGTCCATTATAAAACGTGTGCGGGAGAGCGGTAACAGTATCCTGCAGATGGTCGCCGAGAGACTAGACTCTGGCATCCTGGCGCGCTTCATTGATCTGCACGTCAATAGGGATAAATGAAGCGCGGGAGGAGCTCTGTTAGTTAGTTTTAGTATTTTTATTTATTTCATGTGTCTAACATAGTATGTTAAGGCAATTGTTGCTAATAAAATAATGAACAAGTTTTCTGAAATAAATGTTTTTTTTTTAATTTTTTATTACGCAAATTGCTGCCAGACAAGCATCTTCAGGTACCAATTCTAAAGAATTCATGACACTTTGAATGCATATTGTTGCCATGTTGTAAGTATATCGATATTATATGTAAGCAGCCTAGTTCGCGCTTATGTCGGCGATGAAGCATTCGTCGCTCCCGATCCCTCCCAAACATACAAGACATAGTATCTATAATCGCTATTTGCATGCCCATAATAATTTGGTATGTAATATTATGTTTTAATTTATTTGCAATTAACAATAATGATGTAAGTATCTACTTTATATGGACTAGTATGTTTACGGAATAAATATTTTTCATTTCATTTCATAATATTCGGGAGTAGATTTCTTATGAATCCCATCATCAGAACTTCGCCATATTCAAACCAGGGATTGGATACCGGTATTTTCACCATACAAAAATACCGGTTTTATTTCGTTCAATTTCGTTCTTTGGTTTATAACATCATTTTTGATCAGGCTGTCTAATAATACGAAAATGTTACCTAAATACATGATAGAGTCCTACATTAAGAGCCTAAAATAATTCAAAATATTAGACTACTTCGGGGACTTTTGAAAAAACCGGTTCCGATCCCTGATTCAAACTAGGAAGGATGTGTGCCAGTCTCAAACCAGTTAAGGACACATTTTGACTTTCAAACATTGTAATTTAAAAAACCGTGGACTTTTAGTGTTACTTTATTTTTTATGTTATACCTACACTAATTAAAAGTGAGATGAATAAAAAGATCTCTTAATTCCCTTTGTTTTTTTAAAATAATAATGTTAGAATAGGAAAAACGGGAATGTACCCAAGTTTGACTAGCAGTTGTTAGGTAAGTTTTGTACTCCAAGTTGACCAATTTTCAAAACAAGGTAAATATATATCAAAAAATAATACAAGATAGCTTCTTGCCGAGTTAATAGCTCTGCATGTCGCTGTGAAATATTTGGATTCCTTTTAATGAAATTATTGAACTATTTCCGTCTTAAAATGGAGTTTTTACGAACAATTTTCTCAAATGTTTTCCGGACTCTATGGCTTCAACGGCTTTGAAAGTATCTTGGTTACTACATTGCAGGGCTTTCAATCCCGGGATTTATTACTACTGCAATACCGGGTATTGTAATAGTAATAAATCCCGGGATTGGAAGCCCTATTATATTAAAAGTTTTATTTGGTAGCACTTTAAATATAAATCAAGCAAAGCAACACAATTTTTTATTAGACTTGGTTAAACATAGAGCTTTAACTTTGCACGTGGTGCCTACCACGCGTGTACACCTTAAAATCGTTATTGGTGCTAATGAACATGCCAAATCTACGAGAACTTTGGTTAAAAACACAAGAAAAAACAAGTTAGCCAAAAAACCTGTAGTTGACCACCTGGTCAACTATAGGAAAACCGATATAAATATGGACCTTAAGTTAACCAGTTAAAAAAACTCGAGAAATATACCTAATCGTTAGTAAATGATTTAGGTAAGTTAAAGGTGACAAAATAAACATTATAATCAATTCACCTAACATGTAACAGTGCAAGCACAATGTACAAATAGCAAGAAGGTTTTTCAATAAATTATTCTTATTCTTATTAAATCTTTACGAAAATCAATAATTAGGTACTATGAAGTTTATTTAAAAACAATGCCAATAAACAATAAAATAGTATTCCCTGTCGAAGCTCGTGCCTAACAGTGATGGTGACTGAATGGCAACAGATAGCGACGAGCGGAAGTAAAATGAAAATGTGAGCTAAGTACATTGTTTGTGTCATTCCAACGGCAACGTGATTGGTTGGCCGGTTATAGTTGAAATAACATGTAGGCAACATAAAAAAGACACGATAGTGGCGTGAATTCTTAATATTTATACTTTAAGTCGCAAGTGGTCAACTACCGGTGCGTGGTCAACTATAGGGTCACCCATCCTAAATCACATCTAAATCACTGAATATAAATATAGCTACGCCAATCACCGGTTCAAAACTTAACTATGTGGCTTACCATTACGACCATTAATATTAGGTGCCTTGGAATCTAGATAAAGGGAAAAACAAATAAATAAGCAAATCATCATTAATAACCAATTCCAACCAAGTTGTACGCAGGCTTTTAACCGCTGAACAAAACATTAAGAATTTGACACATTAAGAATAAACATTTACAGAATTTGACCGAATTGGTCGACCACCACAAAGTGCTCTGGGTGAGTATTTACCCTCAGTAGGTAGATCTTGTAAGAGGAGGGTGGGAGGCTGAAACAAGATAAGAGAGATAATATAGTATGTTACATGTTAATATAATCTATTCCCTAACATCCATTGATCTGCTGCTTGATCGAGTTTATGTCAGACATTAAGTAAAACATTGGTCCCTTACTAGCAATACTTATATACATATATAGTCTCATAGATTTACTAACGGAAACTATTACAAATTGGTGACTTGGAACTACTGATGATGAACCCCACAGAGATCGTTACAAAAATGCGAACTGCTTTATGTAGTAGAACTAATAGTAGGTAGATTGTTAACCAAGGGTTGAAAGCCACCCATTTCAGTCGAGATATTTTGGCGCTCAAACGAAGTGAGAGCGCCAATAGCTCGAGACTGAAATGGGTGGCTTTCATCCGAGTTAAACACTCTACTTTTCATTTCAAATAATAGGAATATAAACAAATGTATTACTAAAAAATTATAAGTAGTCCAAGATCACATATTGAAATGCGGCTGTATAGGTTTTGCCGTTGCTCAACAAGTGTAGGTAGACCAACTTTAAATAGTGTTTGTGTGTGGAGTGTGGACCATTTTTGCGCCGCGCTGCGCTTAAATTAATTAAATGCATTATATAAATAATGCAAAAAAAAATTATTACTTTTCTAAATGGCTTTAATAACTTTAATTGACTTAAATTACAACTTTTTAAATAACTTTACCGTAATAACTAACAATAAACATCAAAAAACAATTCAGTTTAACGAAGTGTGGCTGTTTAGGTTTCTGCCATTGGTCATTGGTTTTTTTTTTAATTACTTTTCAGCCCTAGGGGCGACATGCCTCACTTTCAACCTGCTGTTCAGATAAACAATGACCTACTTTCAGAGTATGAGAGATGAAAAATATGTTTATTGAAAGCGAAAAAAAAATAAAAAAGATTCAAACGACCTAAATCTTGGAGGAGTAGTTTAATTAGGGATTTGTTCAGAAGAAATGTCTCAACAAATAGATAATATTATTTAGATATTGATCAGTTTTATAACAAAATACTAAACAGTAAACTTTTTCTTTACAGTGAAATCAGTGAATTCAGTAACACACTCAGTCAGTAGATAATGCAGGTACATTATTGTTCACTAAAGTTATGTTAATCACCGATTCATTTGCACTTACACATAAGCCCAATTAGTGATAATGTTTTGCACATTCAATAATGTTACAAAACTCATCAAATAATGTAACGGTGACATAACCGAAAAGCTAATCGTTCGTATAATACCTAACTAGTTAATTTTAGACGGGATGTGCGCGTGTCGGTTACATTCAGTGCAATGTCACGAAGGCCAGAGGGGTAATCACATAATGTTTTGAACGCGCGTTAGGTAGATCCAACTGTCATTTTTCCATATAAAAAACCGGCCAAGTGCGAGTCGGACTCGCGCACGAAGGGTTCCGTACCATTATCTATAAAAACGGCAAAAAAATCATGTCTGTTGTATGGGAGCCCCAGTCCGACTCGCACTTGGCCGGTTTTTTAGTATTTGTTGTTATAGCGGCAACAGAAATACATAATCTGTGAAAATTTCAACTCTCTAGCTATCACGGTTCACCACACACCTTTTCAATGCAATGAATCGAAACCTTTGGACTGCAATGTGTCAAGTATATAATTTTTCACCTCAGCGGCTCGAACATGGCGGTTTTGCTGCTTGAAACCAGTGAGGAAAATGCAATTTTGCTGCGAGCGTGAAGAAAACTAACTTTTTAATTTTTCATATCGTAGGTTAGTCGCAGGTCATCTTTTCATACTGCGGGGTGTAATACAAACTTGGAACATTTAAACTTCATTATCTCTGTCACTTTCACTCCGTTACAAAAAAGAGAGAGATAAAATATGTCGATTCGTCATTCGACTTCGAAACCTTCGTAGTAGGCCCAAAAAGCGGGAACGAAAAACTCGTTCCGAAACAAAATAAAATTCGACTCGTGTTAAACTCGTATAAAAATATGAAACCTATATTAAATCTAATATTATTTTAATCATATTAGTATTACATTATTCTTAAAATACAATGAAGAAATGCGATATTTATCGCGAACATTTAATATTATAAGTCTTTAGGTACTTTTTTATATGGTGAATGAATATAAATTTATATACAGTTTCAGAACGCACTTTATATTCTTTAAAAAGTTAGCACGATTGAACTTTATTACGTTTTCTTGGAGATAAAACATTAACTTAAACAAACACTAAAAACTGTACTAAATATGAGTGAATCAAGTGACGAAGCCGATGTTTTAACTCCTCAAGAGTTGAGAGATACCGTCAAAGAGGGCTGAACTGTGTTTTCTAAGTCAGTGCACCGACGACTAAGACATTGGACAAGTATCAGCGAAATGCATAAACAAAAGGAAACGGACTTAGTTTTTTCTTAATGTCATGTAAAGTTAATGTTATGGGAGAGAGTAATTGTAGTTAATGTTTGTTATTTCATATTGTTTGTTGTTTGTTTTTAGGGTTCCGTACCTCGAAAGGAAAAAACGGAACCCTTATAGGATCACGTCCGTCTGTCAAGACTTTTTCTCAGGAATGCGTAGAGGTATCAAGCTAAAATGTATATCAAATACTCAGGTGTACTATCCCTTAGAGCTGTGAAAAAATCAAACTTCTAAGCCAACGCAATCAAAAGATACAGCCGTTTATGCCGCAAATTTTCGAAACTCGCAAGGGAATCAGAACCTATAGGGTCCTTCCCGTGAATTCAGAATCTTGAAATTTGGTAAGAAGCAACGTCTTATATTAGCACAGATAAAGGAAAAATTGCGAAAACCGTAAATTTTTAGTTACATCATAAAATAAAAATATTTTTAATAATTTATATACCTACAGGTTTGTACGGAACCCTCTGTGCGCGATTCCGACTCGCACTTGGCCGATTTTTTTACATAAAAATGATTTAATTGCTTCTATGTGGTGTTTTATTCCTTTGCGTTATATGTTCTCGCCGCTGAGGTGAAAAGTTGTATGTATCACACGAGAGCAAAGATATTTGCATCTCGTGTCTTTGAGTCCCTCGCTACGCTCAAGATTCTAATTTTGAATCACTCGCTACGCTCGTGATTCAACTATAGAATCTTTCGCTTGCTCGGGACTCAACATCAACACTCGCAGCAAAAATCTACTTTGCTCTCTTGTTGAACAAATAACTATTCTATTAAAACTTGCCAAGTTACATCATTAAAAAGTACTGAAAATAATAAATGTTATCAGGAAACTGCTAAAAAAACCAGTGTGCGGTTCTCTGACTATTATAATTTTAGGTATTTCTATGTAACGTGATACTTATTCAAAATGTACCTTAAAAACTGCTGGAAATCAAGTGTGCATTCCTATAACTATTTATGATTTGAGGTATTTTTATGGAACTTGGTACTTATTCAGATCTCACTTCTTTTATAGGCGAAGCATTCCCATAGTATCGAACTTGGCAGCCTTTCACATTTATGTTTTTGATGGGATTTCATTTATTTTTGTTAGGTGTAGGTTCTTTATTTTTTTTTTATCACTTTTGTTTTAGGAAATGTCTCATTCCACTTAGGTATGTACTTTATACTATACCCTTTATACGAAGCGACTAATTCTTTTTTCTACGCTTGCGTGGCACTGTCTGCTTTTTCGTTTTGTCATTTTGTATACTGTCTTGTACAGCTGACATGCTAGAGCGCATTGCTCATTCAATATCTTGGTTTTTTTTACACGTTTTCTGTTAACTGATAAACTTGCCAAGTCAGGGCGGTATAATGTACGTAGTCGGTTATATTCTATAATAGAACTTTCTTGAGCCTTAATTTGGCTAGGATCTAGCCGTAACATTAGAAATTATTTAGACTATGCGAGAAAAAATAGTCTTTTCATTTTTGTTTGACTGATTTAGCGCACCTAGTGTACCTAGTGACCTGCTTTGCACTTCGTTAATCGTGGGTTCGGTTCCCGCAACAGTCACACACAGAGTGGTGAACAATTTTATTGTTCTTGTCTTTAAGACAAACATGTATTGTCTTAAATTGGTATGTATCTAAATTTAAATAAGTCTTATCTCATTTCCACTCCATACCTACTTATAGTAGAACAAAATTACACATTCGTTGTTTTCGAAACTCACACTTGGCCGTTTTCAGATTTTTACTTTATTTCGACCTAAATGTCTTTCGAGCCAAATTTCAGGTCGGTACGACCATTGGAAGATAGACCCATTTAGTTCATTATGACTTCATAGTAGAACAAAGTTACACCTTCGCTATTTTTAAAACTGACTCACACTTGGCCGTATTCAGATTTTTCCCTTTACTTTGACCTTAAGACCTATCTCCATGCCAAATTTCAAGTCAATACGACCATTGGAAGTGGTCTAGGTTTTTGATGAGTCAGTGAGTCAGTGAGTGTATAGTAAAAATAGCGATTTTCTGACGTCAATATCTCAAGAACTGCTATAGGTAGAATAATGAAATTTTGTATTCTAGACAATTAAGGGGATGTCAACAGATACTCGAAATTTCATATGCGTAGATAAAATATGTTTAGAGTTATAGGGTGGTCGAAATTGGCCCGAAATGGTTCGTGTAATTAACCCACGGCCGGTGTGTCGCTTTTTTTTGCTTGAACTTGGCGGACACACTGCCGTGTGTCTAGATTATGAAGTGTCGATACGCGGCGCGAGTAGGTGTTTAAAATATGCTATCTGTTTCACACCGCTCTGCCTCGTGTCTGTATCGTGCGATAGAGAGAGCTGCAAGTCCTGGAGGCAATTGCCTGCATTTCCTTGTTGAAATATTCTTTCAAGGATAACGTTTTTACCCCCCTAAACCTTTATGAAATAAATTAATTTTGGTATTATTGGATTAAGTACATTTAAATCTATGTCTGTACGTTTTCCTTTTTTAGTAAATCAGTTTAATATCACACCGTATAGCGCATGATCTAACAAATAATAAAAACAATGTACCCATGTGCCTACGACACCCTCAAACACGGGTTCGTGTACGACCGTTTGCAACCTTGCAAGTTGCATACCCGGTACATCTTACTTTTTTTGCCAGTCATCAACTCCACTTTAATCGTTTGAGAAACCAGTTCTAAATGAAATATCTGGCTTTAACGAACAAGAATATTCTCCGTGACTCGAATAATTGGCATTTTAAATTGATACAGATGTTACGGCGGTTGCATCACCTGATGACATTACGAGTATCGTTGAGAATGAGATTATTTAATGTGGAATGTGGCCGACTCTTTATAATATAGTCATTGAAATTGGAATCTTCTTCCTTGGCCGGTAGAGTTGCTTTTAGACTGGACTTTTTTGATGCAATTCGGCCAACTCAAATAATCCCAAGTATAAACGGAAATATGAAGACGCGTGCGGTGGGAGGTGACTAACTCGGACATTATAGTAGGTAGGTAGATATTTTCTCATACATGCACTGGAATATTTAACATATTGTAAACCTGTTAAGTAAGTATCAATGTCAATTCGACCAAACAAGAATAGATACATTAATGCAAGACTAGCTTTTGCCCGCGGCTTCGCTCGCGTAGTAACACTAACTTTTGCAATAATTGTTGAATTCGGCCTACTACTACTTACTTCCCTTATGAATAACCCTTCATATTATAAAAGAAACCTTCTGCCCTGCTTTCATGTTTCTAGCCACAGTTTGTCATTAAAAACTACACATTACTTATGTGAACTTTCAACGTTTCAACCCCATCTTAACCCCTTCAAGGGATGAATTAGGAAAATGCTCTTATCATGTTTTTCATCTCTTGTGATTGTGACCGAAATTTTAAACGTCTAATTTTAAAAACGGCAAGTTTCCTATATAAACTTTCCAACTCTTTTTTAACCCCCGTAGGGGATGAATTTTTATAATAACGCTAAATAATTTGTTTTGTTTTTAGTAAGGAACCTTCATACAAAGATTCAAGTCTATAACTTTCCAAATGAACGATTTCCATACAACGGTTCAACCCCTATTTCACCCCCTCAAGGATTGAATTTCGAAAAATTATTTCTTAGTAGATGTCCACGTACTGTAAAAAATATATGTTCCAAATGTCATGCCTATATCTTTAGCGGTTTTAGGCTGTGCGCTGTCTGACAATCGACCAGTAACGCAAGCGTTTTATATATATAAGTAGATTGGAATGTTGATTAATAGCAACTTTTTATGAAATGTCAAAAACGCTCTATTATAGGGAAATAGGTACCTACAAGTGACGTCACGGTCTACAATGATCAATTAGCGATATTTTTTGATCCTTACGTATTTAAACATCTTTAAAATAGCAAAAATAACTTGAGGCGTGATGTTTTTCAAGTTGTTTGTAAGAGTTTTGTGACATAACTCGGCGGTCAGACTATACTTGTTCCCAACCAAATGAACTAAGGCCATAAAGAAAGACAATGAAAGACAATGCAAAAGAGATAACGCGAGCCTATGGTTTTATGGCCTCAGTCGTCACTTTGGTTGGGAACAAGTATAAGTAGGGAGGGTGGTGGGAGGCGATTCGGTCTTGAGTAACTGAGCTTCTTATAGTTACTCAAGAAGAGCAGTAATTCAGGTTCAAGGTGAGACTGGTCAGAGTTAGGCAAGGCTGGATCCCGGTTTGCCAGTTTTGCCCATAGGCATCTATTTCTTCACTTACGTAATGACCTAATGACAATACTTAAATGTAATCTTATTTGCTGAAGAGTCGACTGAGATGTTGGTAAGATAAATAAGAACATCAATAAAATGTCAGCTTTCTTTATTTACATCGCATTCAAAGTAATATCAATTTTGCATTAGATTTGGCCTAAATTCATTTTCAGTCCCGAATTTCTGTCCCTGGTAGACTAAAGGTCAAATCGAATTTCATGATTCATTAATTATATCATCACGCTTATTTCCCGGAGTGGCACGCAGAGATCACGGGATTCCATTTGCAACGATCCTAACAAACTTCATTAGCTTCGTTCACTTTCGTACCTCATTATTCTCGTCGGTTGAGGGTAGGTTACTCTTCACCGATACTGGGCTGTTATTCGATACGCGCTCATGCGCCTCACCCCATGCGTCACGCCTAAAGAAAATAGACCTCTAGCTACGCTTAGTTACTATTACTACGCATTGCGGCGTCAAGATATATTTGTGGGTGAGCGTTGAGGTGAGTTTAAAACGAGTTACAGAATAGGGGGGCTGAAGTGTCAGTTATGTTAAACTTTTTAAAAAACAAGCTTTAATTTAAATGCGCTAAAAAGAATAAAATAAACTTTTCCTTTAAACCTTTTACTATCAACTTATAACGTCATAACACATTTTAGATGATATAAAAGCTTGTCGCGAGATTTACCTGAGTATATACGAGTACCTAAATCTCGCGACAAGCTTTTATAGTTATCAAATCAACTAATATGTGTTATGACGTTATAAGTTGATAGTAAAAGTTTTAAAGGTAAAGTTTATTTTATTCTTTTTAGCACATTAAAATAAAACCTAGTTTTTTAAAAAGTTTTTTTACTTTTAATTTATTTTTTACTTTTTAGTAATCGCTGGACAGGTTTCTCAGTATATTGTCAGCCATATTGGATTTAGAGTGACGTCACTTTATTTGTCGAGTTATTCTCAGCAAGCCCTTTCATTTGATACCCATATTGTAGGAGTGCATTAAAAATAACTAGCCCGCCATCTTGGGTGTTCCGCCATGTTGGATTTTTTTGCCGACTGTACTTTTTTTTGCACACTCATCAACTGCTCATTGAGAGGATTGTAACGAGCCCAAACTCGACGGGTTTATCCTGGGTAATTAAGGAATTCCTACGGCCACCTTCCGTCTCCATCATCAGACCAGGTTTATGGTACCATATTATTGCATTGTCATCCGACTTACATAATTGTACAAAATTTCAACTTGATTGGACTCCGGGAAGTTGGTCAAATTTAACCTGCAAGATTTCATTACATATTTAGTTACAGACAGGTCGACCTAATAAAAAGCTTGTTAAAATCATCCCAGTGCATTGAACAAAACGCAGTATTAATTACGCCTAACAACACCCCACTGGCACCAGTAAGTCTGGACCTCTGATTACGCACAGTTGTTATGAATGCCGAGGTCAAGTTAATGCTGAGGTTGAGCGGTCAGGTGAGTCGAGACAGTTAACTCGCAAAGTTGGCAGCCATCTGAGACGTACATTTGGTATTCCAATTTGCTTCAATGTGTATCGCGCGCTCTTTCTAAAACACCTGCCCATACGTGTAAGCGGGCGCGAGATGCGTTGAAATCGAATTTGAATTGCGAGATTGCGATGTTTGTCTTACACTGACCGCTTGTCCAGGGCTGTTATTCGGAACGCGCTGGCGCCCTCACCTCACCCGTCACGCCTAATGAAACTAGATCTTTACCTACGCTTAGTTACTACGAATCGCGGAGTCAAGATATATTTGTGGGTGAACGGTGAGGTGAAGTTAAAACTAGTAACAGAATACCAGGGCAGTTTCCGCGTATCGGCCTTCGGCGTTTGCGCAAGCGCAAGCATTGCCTGCGCAGTGCGTACGCTCCTGCCACTTGCCGTTTGACACAGTTCAAGAATCAAGATTTTTCAACACCACATGGTGTAATTATTATGCAGTGTTTTACAACATATTGAAATAATTTAAATTGGCCTGGGGGCCGATTTTTGAATCTCACTGGTGATATCAAAGTCACCGGTGACTAAAATTATCACCGATGACTTTTATGTCACCATTTTCCAAAAGCCGTATTTTTGAAAGTCACACGGTGTGTACCAACATGCAGAAATTTTACAATGTCAGTCAGAGACAATCTTCCCGTAACGTTCCTTTTTACGCAGATGTTATAGTGTTGTCCTTGATACCGGTTTTTAATTTCTCATACTATAACTTAAAATAGTTTTATCAAATTGGTCAAACGTAAAACGTAGCGTATCTGTCAGTGCCAGTGTCGTAGCGTAAACGAGAATTAAAGTTTTGAAAAAATCACTAGAAAACGGCGAGCAAACAGAACACAGATTTTATAATTTATAAGAAAAGGTATGTACATTTGTTAGTGGCATATGTTTTACAAGTATATTTAACTTAATAATTGTATTAACTAATAACTTGGATATGATGGCGACTGTACATGCAATAAGTACTTGCTTTACTGCTATTGGCGGTTTTATTAAAATGTTATTAGTATCAATGCTTTAGATTGTTTGTTCTAGTAATAGGTATACTGTTATGTTTTAAGATGAATATTATTTAATTCAGAAATTTAGACTGATGTTATCAATATAGATGCACTACTTGCATAAGTGCTATTGATGTTCCTATTAAAATGTTAGCTTAGGCCAGCTTCACAACCTTTCCTTATTTCATTCAGTTCCTAGAGCTACCTACCTGCCTAGCTCTCTCTACAAGTCCATATCCTACATAATGGTTCTCTGGATTATGGAACTGTGGTTGATGTAATTCACTTGGATTACTAGGAATTTAAAACATTTTTTTGGGGATTGTTACTGACCGACATTCGTTAAATCAATAATATAATGTTGCTACGTTTAAACGGCGAGATTAAATAAAACAATTATAGATTTATATATAGGTACTTAAATTTGCAAAAAAAAGTCTTTAGTAGGTGATAAGCTAATAACAGGCAGACTTATCTCTAATCTAAGTCTTTTTTTATGAGCCAACAATTGTGTCCCACTGCTGGGCAAAGGCCAAAGGCCCCAATGATCTCCACAACTCCCGGTCCTGTGATTTTTCCAGCCAGGTGTCAAGGAAAGCATCCAGATTGTTCCTCCATCGCTGTTTAGGCCTACCCAGTCCGCGCCTTACTTGCGGCATCCACTTGGTGGCTACACATGCCCTTTTTTAAATTTCGCATTAGACATCGCAAATGCCTGCTCGCGATGAATTCTTTCTGCGACGCCTACCGCAGCTGGATTATGTTGACAGTGAGGAACGTCGTCGTCTTCGTCGCTGTCCGTGTCCGTCATCGTCATCATAATGTACTCCTCCAGGCTTGCCATTTTTTATATTTTCAATAAATCGTCGCACAAATAAATATCACAATCGAGCCCCGCTGCTAATTCTTCCGAAAAACATACTTTAGCACTTTTGGCAGATGTCACATACGTCAACTGTCAAAAACAATCGCATGGTGATTTCAATTACGAGTGGGTAGGGGCACTCGTAAATCGATATCATAGGTATGACAAATGTAAGTCACCGATGACTTTCAAAAATACGAACTTTCGGAAATCTATCACATCGGTGAGAATTAGTCACTTGGTGAGATTCAAAAATCGGCCCCCTGGTCGATAATACGAGTAACTTTACCTAAGTCATCATTTAGTCCACTGTAATGTCAAAGAACAAACTTCCAGAGTTCTCTTAGTAAGAATATTTATCTTTTTGTTCATCCGCACTAATTCATGAGCATGACTCATTCCTTCGCCGTAGAGGCAAGCCGTCTCTGGAATTCACTCCATCGCAAGCAAGTTTGCTTTCAAGCGGATGCTGCGTAAGCACCTGCTTAAACAAGAATTCGACTAAAATCCATCCACCTAATGATAGCATGTATTGAATATGTATGTAGTAGTATATCTTTTAGTATGTATATTATATATTTTTTATTTATATACATACGTCTATATGTAGTGTATAATACATTTGTTTTTCTTTCTCTTCACGTATATTCGTAACAGAAAGTATCATATTTTTTTTAGCCCAATGATTAGCTGGTAGAGAATGCCATGTGGCATTAAGCTCGAAATTTGTACGTTTCTGTATTTTGTGCAATAAAGTTTAAATAAATAAATAAAATATACATTGTGTTTTAAACATTGATAAATAATGTAATAAGGTAGTTAGGTATATTAATTTCCATATACTTAACTAACTTTCTAACATTAGGTACAATAAATTAAAAATAATTACAAATTACATTTTTCACATTACAAACAATCCTACTAATATTATAAATGCGAATGTTTGGATGTTTGTTACTCCTTAAACGGTTCAACCGATTTGGATTAAAATTTGGGATAGTTTTCATTTCATTATGAATAAATAAACCATTCATTCATCCCGGGTCCACGCAGACGAAGTCGCGGGCGGATGCTAGTATTAAATATTTACCAATTTACAATTACCAACAACCTATTTCTAGACCAATGCCTCTTATAGTGCCAGGACTTTCACACCGTCCCATATAATATATATATGAGTCATACCATCAGGGTCTATATTTTTAAGTCCACCTATGTTTCAGTAGAAACTAAGAAGCACAAATATTTCAACTTATTTTAATTAACGTAGAGTTAAAATATATATATCCGTATAAACTCTACTCTTTTGTGTCGATATTAAACTTACACAAACGATACCAGTACGATCTTATGAAATCAAATTACCTACCTACATTTTGAGGTTTAGCCTTCTTTGGCTAACGAGTTTGCTTGATAATGGTATTGGGGCGGCGGAAAAATCATGTAAGTAAGTAACTTGTACCTTTAACACAATTGTACATTTTTGGAGACTAGAGGGGTAAATAAATCACGTAACGTTTTGAACGCGCGTTAAGTAGATCCAGCTGTCATTTTTTCATATAAAAAGTGACATTTAGATCTACCACATTATTCTGGATAAATAACATTTTACACATATTCATTATTATAGTGTTACTAGCTTTCGCCCGCGACTCCGTCTGCGTGGACTCTGAATAAAAACTATTCTATATTAAACTATCTTCGTGCAAAATTTCATTCAAATCGGTTGAGCCGTTTAAGCGTGATTGAGTAATCCAAACATCTAAATATCCAAACTTTCGCATTTATAATATTAGTAGGTTGTTGGGAACAATTGACCACAAAAAAAAAAAAAATTCTTACTATTTACCTACGTACCTATTGACGTCATTTCACCAAAATATGAATACCTACTTAATTACTTATCGCATAGGTAATACAATCCATATTTTGCTGAAGTGACTTAATGGTACATTATGCCACGAGTACGGTAATATATGATTTACGAACGAGAGTCTATTGGAAGCCGGACGCCGAAGGCGGAGGGCTTTGATGACTCGAGTTTGTAACATTCTTACCGTACGTGTCGCATACAATGTTTTTCATCACATTTGCGAGAAAATAAATAACTACAAAAGGCAGAAAAAAATATGTTATATACAACCGCACCAATCAAAAATTGACATCTTCACTTCCAGATCAGGCGAGTCGAGCGAGCAGCTTCAATATTGTACTATTAACTAACAATGTATGTACCAACTTTTAAATTTTAGTTAGGTTTACCTACGTTCTCGATTTGATGTGCTTAGACCCGTTACGGTACGAGGTACGAGTACCAACTAGGCTGTGACGTGAAATGAAATGACGTCTGCAGTACGAGTAGGCTTCGCGAAACATCTGACAACCAACATATCTGCGATCAAATCATGCAATATTAGACTCTATGACGTGGAGTTATGAGCTCGTAGATCGAAGATGAAGTGGCAAAGTTGCCGATGACGCATGCGTAATAGAAGGCAAGAACTGCGCAACTCGTTCTGTCTAACTAGCTTCAACTTCTAGGAGCTTCTCTACAGTTTCTTGTTTTAGGGTCAGTCGGTACGGTATGGCCTCGGTAGGCATACCCAAGACAATCAGGCAATAAGAGTCATTATGCCGACTTCAGAAGAACTTCAAAGAACGTCGAACTGTATCTAGTGTTTTGATTCTTTATTGTTTAATTTCCAATAGCGTCGTATTTTCCTTAGGTAGCAATAAATATCATTAATTACAAAACTTACTTAATGGCATCTTAATATTTATTAAGATGCCATTAAGTAAGTTTAGTAATGAATCACGAAACGTAATAAAATAATTACACGGTAAAGCCATAAAGCTAGAATAGTAGATAATATTGTGATATAAGTGACCTATGATGATCATCACACCCGAGGCAGAATTGTTCACGCGAGCCGCAGGTGAGCGTGATAAGAGAATGGAGGATGTAAAGGCTTCTATAGTAGTTTATGTGACTGTACATAATGAGAGGCCTTAAATCAGGAGTGTGGTTTTATGAAACGACCGTCAGCGAGTGCCATAGGATCACACGGGTGTTTTTGGGCCTAATTATGTACAGTTGCATACACTATTTTATCAACACACATATCATAAATGATGAATGATGTGTTCGGGAACCATTAGAACAACCGCCATTGCACCGCCATTGCCAACTAGATTTCAAATCATGACCAACTAGATTTCCATCGAACAGTATACCATGAAATAGTACATTTCGATGCTAGTGCGGAAAGTATGTCATTACGTCACGAGTACCGAGGCAAGACACGGGACAAGTGAAGAATGACATTTCCGGACAGTTATCAAACAACGTTTTTTAATACAATTGCGAAAAAATAAAAAAACAACAAGTACGGAATTCGACATTTTTATATTATTAATTCTGTAACATCATTCCAGACCGCCTGTTATCTACCTCTACTTACATGTTATTGTATTGTTTCTCTCTGTAACTGCTTTGTTTGTGTGAGGTGTGCAATAAAGAGTATTTGTATTGTATTGTATCATTATACAGTTACATCATCATAATACAGTTGAAAAATAATAAAGTTGTTAAAAAATATTTTTTAATACCTACCTACATTTCTATCTTATTTATTTTTTATTGACATAATTATTAGTGGTACAATTTGTACAAGGAAAAGTGCGAAAACCAACTCTCTGCACGCTAAACAGCTACGCAAAGTAGCACTTTTTGAGCAACTGTATTAAACATACTTTTTTGATTGTTTTTAGACTTTTTTAGTCGATAAAAACTTCGTTTTATTTTACAACATGCATTTTTTTCTTATCTACGTTATCTAATGAGAATATTTACCAGTATGATCTAAGCTTTATGACCACTTATGTTACGTTTTATGGTAACGTCACGTAAATTTTTTATGTTAAGTCTAGGTCACATTGGTCAATATTCGCGGTCTTACCCATATAGTACCTATATAACTTCTGCTCGCGACTTCATCCGCATGGAACCCGATTATATCGAAGCTCTATACAAACATTCACAGATGATTTCTGGGATAAAAACCATCCTATATCCATCCCCGGGGCTCAAACTATCTCTATACCTACCAATTTTTTTCTATACCAAGGTTTAAGCGGAAAAGGTAACAGACCAGACGGACGCATTTATAATAATAGTTTGGATATGTCGTAAATTATTTTTGAAAAATATAAACAGTTTCCTCTCTTACTTTTTGGGTCAAGGACGGTCAATAGACACTTTCCTTGATCCGTCTCATATTACAAAAAAAAATCTTAAATATAGTGTCAGTTTACCACAGACATTTAAGATATTTTTCACATCTCATGCTCGAAAAGTGCCCGCTTATTAAGTCATATTAGGCTTAATAAGCGGGGCTAAAGTAGTACATTTAGCCCCTAGGGAAAATATGTATACATATTTATGATTTTTAACACATTTAATTTGACCAATCAAAACACTTCACCATATTCAATTCACCAATCACAACTCTTTCAAAAAACATTTATTTTTGCTATCAACCAACCAGAATACCTAAAGCTACATATTAAAATCGACCAATCAAACATCAGGTGTTTTTTAGTCCCTAATTCCAAATCATTTAAATCCACCAATCACAACTCTTTCAGAAAACATTTCTCTTTGCTATCAACCAACCAGAATACAGCTACATATTAAAATCGACCAATCAAACATCAGGTGTTTTTAGTCCCTAATTCCAAATCATTAAAAAAGAAAACGCCTCACGCTAAATGGAACAATCTCTTCGCAGTGAAATTTGTTATTGATTGTGGATGGATAATCTTTGTTTTACTATTTTCTCGCAGTCGAAGTGAAAAGTAGAGTGTATAACTCGGGTCTAAAAGCCATATTACCCCTCGAATTATTTTCCCTCGCTTCGCTCGGGAAAATATCCTATATAAAAGTAATATGGCTTATTTTAGCCCCTTGTCATACAATCTTCTATTTTTGTAATATGAGACGGAGAGAGGAAAGTGCCGTCCCTGACCCAAAACGTAAGCGAGGAAACTGTTTGTATTTTTCAAAAATAATTGACGCCGCTGAAAAATCTGAAACTATTTTCTGGTGCTAAGGAAGGTTATTCCTATCACCAAAAAAATAATCAGGCATTTCTAAAATTTTCATCCATTCCCAATTGTGTATGCGCGTGTGTCTACAGTTGCGTTGTTCTCAGGTATGATTTTTTTTTGTCACGAAATGATTTCTTTCTTTCTTTCTAATAGATCTTGCGATATTATGTTAACTTGTGTTTTAGGTTACCCCGTCGCATAATTAAACTGGGCAGCGATTAGCATCCAATTTCGTCTGTTTAGGTGTGCCGAATGCCGATACAACCGGTTGCTGATCCGGTTGCCATCCTCCGCTTCGTTTCGTTCGGTCGAATATGATCTGCAGAATGAATTAATAATTTTGCTTGTAGATTCCGTTATGCATAAAATAAGCCGGTCCTCCGATTTTTAATTAGAGTTGATATACACCTGCTTGAAATAAAGTTTGAAACAAACTCATTAAATAGTGATGTAAAAGCACATAAAATATACCGACGTTTATGCCACAAAAAACGTATATGTCGACATTCTCAAGGGAATCAAAATTTATAGAGTACTTTCCGTACGTTGACCTAGAACTATTATTCTGATTCTGATTATACTACAAGTAACTAGGTACCTACAGGGAAAAATCTGAAAACTATACATTTGTAATTTTGTACGGAACCCTCGGTGGGTGAGTCCGACTCGCACTTGTCCGGTTTATTTAATATTTAAATAGCATCTGAACTTTCAATTATTAAATAAATTTTACACATCAAAAACAAAACGGAAAAATGGAACGCTCAAGAATTAACTGAATTAAGTAGGTATTACAATCGACAAACAACATACCTCAACGGAATATGTTCGAATGAATGCTCTCTGAATACGCTTTCAATTCCAGGCGTGTCACATACTGAACAGTCACGGGTATTAATGTATATTATTATAATAATATATACGTACATAAATATCTGTACACGCTTTTATGACATTAAGAATATACGGGGTATAAGGCGACAAGTTCTGTTTCAGTCGGTAGTATAGTATGTTCACATTATATGATTATAACATTACTAGCTCCCGCCTGCGACTTCGTCTGCGTGGACACGGGATAAAAACTATCCTATATTTTAATCCAGACTATAAACTATCTTCGTGCAAAATTTCATCCAAATCGGTTGAGCCATTTTTAAGCGTGATTGAGTAACAAACATCCAAACATCTAAACATCCAAACATCCAAACATCTAAACATCCAAACTTTCGCATTTATAATATTAGTAAGAAGTAGGATTAGTAGGATATTAGCTAATTTACAAATTAAAGCACGTGAAGCTATAATAACCTTTACCTTGAATAATCACTAATCAGAGTTATGTTATGTTCTGTGTTAATTTGAATTATTATTAAATCTTCCGTAATTTATTTTTAGCAACAAATGCCTACCACCGATTTGCGATTTTCTTTGATTTGGCGCCCAAGGTATTTTATAATAAATACATTATTTACGTTATCAGAATGTAATTCGTATTGAAAGGTTGTGTACCTACTTAACAAGATTAATTGGAAATTATTTAGGTAGTTCCCGTTCTGAACGGCTAGCATAACTTGAATCTCTACTCTACTCGCGCGCGTGATAGACTATCTGTCACTTTTTGCAAGCATTAATCAGAAAGTGACGGACAGTCTATCTCGCGCGCGAGTAGAGTCGAGAGTCATGTTATGCTAGCAGGGCTGATTGCGGCCGAGTAAACACTACAACGCAACCACTTGCGTAGTTTGACATTTTACCGATTCATTTCATCTCATTTCTCGCATTTGATACTCTCTGACAGTAAATTCTAGTGTATAAAATGTTAACATTCATTACGTAGGTCTTTGTTTAATCTGTTATTTATTTTGATTTAGTCAAATGATTGACGTCAAACCTTTAAATCACCGAGTCCTTTTTAAATCGGAAAGATAAATATCGTCATAAAACCGGAAATCAAACTACACAACTTCTATGGTAAAATTTTTTTTGCAGCTCTCACATAAATTTATCTTAGAAGTTTTTGTACGAATATACCGGTTATGAATCGACAGCTAGCAGATAAACATCAAAAAACTACTGACGCAAATACGTAGTGTGTCCAACCCGTTTTTTTATTAAACTTGTTGAAAGTTCGCATAACAATATGAGTAGGTCCATACTGATATATTGACGTCAATTGATGATGGTTAAACTAAAAACGAAATAAATAAAACAAACAATACAATACAATATAAAAAAACTGGCTCAAGCTCGGAACTCGGGGGCAGGGTGCACAGAAGGCAGCATTTCCGCGCTGGATGGCGATATTGACAAGCTGTGCAAGGTACGCACCATCAGCCTTCTGGTCACCTGACGCGTCGACAAGACGCTTTGCCAGCTCTTTAAAAGTGCTAAGAGCACGTGGTCCCCACGGCCCTTGATGATATACAAGTGTATTCTTCATAAAGTTTAATAAACACCTTTTCTTCATGGAGCAAACCTGTGAACCAGGTTTCTACCTAGTCATAAGGGGATGGTTTATGTGGTGTGGTATATCCATCCACTAAAAACTGCACGGCGGTCACTACCTGCGCTGTCTTGCGGAGGCCTCCAGGATCTACACTGAATGCACTGGAGCCCTCCTCGCGCCCCGACACATCTGGTTCGTTCCGGGAAAAAAAAGATCTTCATCGCCTGGGATTTTTAGGCGAGTACCCCGGCCCCCGGCACAAGGACTCGAACACCGATGACCCCCTTTGGATCACCTTTTACAACAGGCGGGGCAGACTGTAGACCTATTATTTGTGCCTCCACTCGGACACCTTGCAGCTTTCAAAAAAAGAGACTGTCTATGTCGCCGCGACACAGCGATGAGGATGAAATCTGTTTTGTTATTATTTTGTCCCGTAAGCGTATTCAGAGGCGTGAGAAGTTTCAATTGATGTTTGTAAGAAAATACTGGCATGTGAATCTGCTGCTATTAACACAATTAATTATGGCATAGTATAATCGCTTATTGTTGAATCCATTATTAAACGTAATTTTTTACTCTCATATAATTATAACGGGTAATGATATATTATTATCATTGTTTGTTAACACCTATTGTATTGATTATTGCAAATTTTATATCAATCTCTCTAAACACAACAAAAGAAAACTCTAGGATAGGTAATCTAGAAAGTAGGTAGTATTTAGCTGTTTCAAGTTAATACGTTCTATTATGTAAAAACTTAAAAATACGCATTTAAAATTTCATTTCATGTTTTTTTTAAGTATGCTGCCTACCTACTAGTTCGAATTCATCAAATCTGTTATGTTCCCTCCTGATCCCTAGATCATCAAGTGTCATTGTGCTACAATCCTACAATGTAGTGAATGCAATGGTAGTTAATGCCTTTGTCCCGATAAAAAGAATATGCATGAGGCAATGCAGCAGGCTGGACTGAAAACCATTGAAATGGATGGCATAGTAACCTGTACAATGCATTTATTCGACACGTGCAAAAATTTATGATCGATGGTAGATTATTGTATCTTGATTACACTTTCAGTTAGGACAGAATTGACTAATCAGGAATAAGAACTTCATACATACAAACGTAACGTTCACGCCCATATTCCCAGAAGGGCCAGGCCCGTATCCCCCTCTAGTCGCAAAATATCATTTTGATTATCATAACACTTTACGCATAAAGTTGTTGCTCATAAAAGTTTTTGTATTAATGATCCTCCGCATAATACGATCATTGTCATAATTATACTATGTCATTTTTTTTTAATTATGTTGAATAACATATTTTTTTGTAATCATTATATTGAAGATTATAATTAATTTTAGTTATAAGAATTGCAATTATGACAATAACCTGATTGATTCGTAAAAAAAAACAAGCTATTAAATTAGTTGACCAGCATTTAATTAGGTTAGGACAGCTAGAAAAACACTAAAAGGGGGAGGGGGCGAATCATGAAATAATCCTTATTTTGTTTGGACGAATACGACCTTAAGGTTAATTCGAGAATACTGTATCCATGAGATAATAGATTGAGTTAATATCCTAATTTCCATCGCCTTTATTAAATGCAGTTTCTACAAAAGTCTATTATGAGTTCCTGTGAGCATGACAGTAAGAGCTCTGAAGGTATTATAAATTATAAACTGAGATTGACATGGTAAGGCTTAGTTTTTCTTGTTCTAAGTATGTTCTTAGTTTTTCTTTTATGCTGGATTCCATTTGATAGGCTTAATTTAAGTTAAACGCCAAAATTGTATCGACTAATCTTGGAATAAACTGTATTTTTGTTGACAACAAATTGACACTTAGTTAACTTGTCTAGTCTCACTAGATAATATTATTTATGTTGTAGAGTCTGACCAGCGAGTCGTGACAAAAGCATTTTTTTCGAGTTCTTTATATGGCAACAATTTTACCTATGAAATAAGCTGTCAGTTATAAGTACCTATGACACCGCCATACATTTCGTGTTACCAGCATGCGTTTTTTTCAAATTTGCCGCCTTGTTCTTGTGTCACGACTCGCTGGTCAGACTCTACTAGCTTCTGCCCGCGACTTCGTACGCGTATAAATTATGGATGACATGATATTCTTATGTTTCACCATACGATACCTACTACACTGATAAATTAGATTATTACGATTTCATTTCTATAAATTATGCGTGTAACAGTTCAAATCCTCATAAACTTTGTCGTCAATAATATTTAGTTATATTGATTTACTTAATCTTTATTGCAAACGAAGTACCTAAGTACTAAACTTATAGTAGAAGAAAAATTACCAAAACCGGAATTTAAATATAAGATTTCATAATTGAAACAAATGGACCGAGCGAGGGCGAGACCCCAAAGATACTCTATATCTCCGGGTGTCTTGTCAAACTACCCCTGAGAGCCAAAGTCCTGAAGGTAAACGGGGAGGCAAGCGAGGCCGAAGGCTGAGCTTTTCGTAGGAATGAAAGGCCCAACGTACCCTTATAGATAGCGCTCCATATGCGAGCCAGAGCATCGAAGGCCCGAGGGCGAGACTCCATGGATACTTACTATCCACAGGTGTCTTGCGAGCGAAACATGAGCCTTAAGTCCCAAAGTTGAGGGGTGAGGCAAGCGAGCCCGAAGGCCGAGCTTTTCGTATAAATGAAAGGCCCAAACCGGTTGGTTTGGTTTGGGGTTTCCTACGAAACGCTCGCTCTCGGGCCTTCGGCCCTCGGGCTCGCATAGAGAGCGCTCTCTGAAGGGTTCTTCAGAGAGCGAGCGTTTCGTAGGAATGAAAGGCCCAAACCAACCCTTCAGAGAGCGCTCTCAATGCGAGCCCGAGGGCCGAAGGCCCGAGGGCGAGCCTTCACGGACACTAACTAAACCCAGGTGTCTTGCAAGCGAAACCGCATACCAAAGTCCCGAGCGAGAGAAGTCAGAAGAAGAGCGGCGAGGCAAGCGAGACCAAAGGCCGAGCTTTTCGTTGGAATGATAGGCCCAAAGAACCATTTTAGAGAGCGCTTCCTATGCGAGCCCGAGGACTGACGCACACTATCTCCAAGTGTCTTGAAAGCGAAATCTGAGTTCCAAAGTCCCGAAGGTGAGTGGCGAGGCAAGCGAGCCCGAAGGCCGAGCTTTTCGTATGAATGAAAGGCCCAATACATCGCTTCAGAGAGCGCTCTCTATGCGAGCCCGAGGGCCGAAGGCCCGAGAGCTAGCTCATGCGGACGCTCACTATACCCGAGTATTCATAATAATAATAATATTTCTGAATGTCATTAACGCTGAAGTTTTATACATAAAAAAAATGGTACCTACTTAATTCTCCGCGGAATGCCGTTGTGTCCAAATTTTATACCCACATCTCTTGACGTTGGTGAACTATGCTAATTCGACGTAAGTATTAAACTCAACCTATCATACATCTTTAGATGACCTCTGAATTCATAGCAATTATATAGGAAGACGAAGATCAAGGTTGCTGGATTTCAATATTAACAGCGACGTTGTCAGCGACTGAGTTTCCAAAATAATTAGGTTTCTTATGTCTAACAGCTACTATCGGTTGAGATATCAAACATTTTGGTTATTATAGATAAGTAGTCTTTAGCCATCTAGCACTCTTTTTCATCCCGTGGTTTTTCACGTTTTATCTTTATTTTTTTATAATGTTTGAATGGAGTTCTTTTTAGTTTTCAGTCAAGTGTATGTTTATCAATTTTCAAGTCTAAAGCTCATGGATTTGAGGAGTTCCCATACAAAGTATTGCCCCATTTTTTACCCCCTTTGAACTAATTTTTATCATTTTTACAGCCTATGACCTGGCCAGGGATTTTCTCGACCGATTAAGTAAAAGTTGCATCAAAATCCTCTATTCACTAAGCTTCTCTGCGTTTTTGAAAATATACCTTTTCAAAATAAACATTTTCAAAAACGCAGACACAAAAAAATTTAAACTACAAAAAGTGCATGCTGCTGGGTTTGAACTCGGGGACACCGACTCCGTAAGCTATGGGTGAAACCACTGGACTAACTATCAGTTGTAAGAACACGATGAATTTTTGAATATCTTGACGACATGTTACCATGGTAATGATACTGTTATAACCCCGCTCTTGCAACATTATATAGTTTCTAGTCGCCTCAGAACCTATTTTCATCCCATATTTTTCACGTTTTATCTATACATTGCTAAAAGTTTGAATGGGGTCGTTTTTACTTTCCAGTCAAGTTTATGGTTACCAATTTTCAAGTCTGTAGCTCGTACATTCAAGGAGTTCCCATACAAAGTTCAACCCCATTTTCTACCCCCTTTGAACCCTAATCTTTAAGATTTTTATAGCTTAAAACCTATCCGGCGATTCTCTCGACAGATTAATAAAGTTTGCATCAAAATCCGTTCAGCCGTTTTCACGTGATACTCGGACAAATAAACAGACAAACAGATAAACAGATAAACAGATAAACAGATAAACAGACAAAAATTCTAAAAACTGTTGGAACGTGTTCTGTTATCAATTCTAAGTATCCCCAGCCAATTTTTTTTCGTTTATCTTCCATGTACAGACTTTCGACCTTCTTCAGCTTTATTATATGTATAGAAGATAGATAGATTGTAGCGTACGTTTAAAAGGGCTGTGGCATCAAGAAATTATTAAATAAAAAAAACATTGTATGTGGCTTTTGCCATATAATGTTTTGCATGTTTCTCATAAAAGATCTTGTTAGCGGTCCGCAGGTCAACATTTTTCAAAACAATAATGCAACCATGTCGCTCGTGTAAGTTGAATGTATTGTATACCTGTACAAAGGTTATGTTTGGCAAACAAAATATGTAAGTAAATAGACTCGCAATACTGTTTACTTATGGTTACTCATCATTATTTTCGCGTAAGTGGCATTCTGACAGGAATACAAGTTGGAATACAGAAGGCATTTAATCAAAGTGATGAATGATGACTATTCAAATTACGAATGAGGTAAACTGTAGGTACTCATAAGTGTTTACAATCAACACATATATCGAGACAATAATGAATAAAGTATGAAAACAAGCCGTGTAAAAGTTATTATTTTACTTTTATATCTACACTCATTGTCTACACTAATATTAAAGGTAATATGTTATACATACAAGGTTGTATGTTATACATTGGTAATCTCAAAAACTACTAATCCGATAACCTTTAGGTAATGTATAATGTATGTATAATAAACCACAATCGTGTTTTAGGGCCCCTCAATATGTACAGTCACATAAACTACTATTAACAGCGTGTTCCTGAGGCCCTAAGGAGTAAAACCGGCCAAGTGCGAGTCGAACTCGCGCACGAAGGGTTCCGTACCATTATCTATAAAAACGGCAAAAAAACCATGTCTGTTGTATGGGAGCCCCAATCCAACTCGCACTTGGCCGGTTTTTTAGTATTTGTTGTTATAGCGGCAACAAAAATACATCATCATCATCATCATCATATCAGCCCAAAGACGTCCACTGCTGAACATAGGCCTCCCCCAAAGAGTGCCACAATGACCGGTCCTGCGCCACCCGCCACAAAAATACATAATCTGTGAAAATTTCAACTCTCTAGCTATCACGGTTCTTGAGATACAGCCTGGTGACAGACAGACGGACGGACGGATGGACGGACGGACAGTGAAGTCTAAGTAATAGGGTCCCGTTTTTACCCGTTGGGTACGGAACCCTAAAAAATTACATATAAAGTAGTGAGTTCGGCACGGCATTATTTAAAAAACCCGGCGGTTAACAAAGTTAAACGTAATCCTTTATTCCATATATTAAAAACCCTAAAAAACCGATCAAGTGCGAGTCTCACTCGCGCACCGAGGGTTCCGTACAAAATTGCATACATCATACCCGTCTTGCCCCGCCCATTAATTTTGGAAAAAATCTTAACAACGCATAGTGTAGTTAAGTCATTGTACCTACAGCGCCATTTATAGGTGCATTTTGTTACTAACATGCGCGACCAAGGAACCCGGTATGTAGGTTGGTTTTTCAGCTACAATTCTTTATCAAGTGAATTAATTTCGATATTTTTTTTTGCTAGAAGGTACTTTCAGAATACTTTCATCGAATGTGAAGAGAAAAAAATTAAACACAGAAGTATTAAATTACAAACTTAATTAACAAATGATTACCTATTGAAGAATAGAAAAAATACGCTAGATAGAGGCCTCGTTATACTTTTTCGTTAATACTTACATTAATATGAATCATATATATATTATTCTCAAATTTTTCGCTTGGTAAACTTCGGAGATAAGGGGGGGAAAGGTATTTTTTTTTCACATTTTCCTTTATATATCAAAATTTTACAGCTGTAGAAAAAAAAACTGTTTTAAAATATGCAATTCAAGCTCTTTCATATGATAGCCCACATGGCCTACTTACTACACTTAAAACTTTTGCCCCCCTCGTATCAGTCCTTTTTTATAGATATTAAAATAATATATATAAATTTTTCATTATCCATACACGTGGACTAGCTTTGTTTATAACTATTCCAAATTTCAAATTGATAGCATTATTAGTTCCTGAGATATTTAACTTTGTGACAGACAGACAGACGGACGGAGTTAAGGGTTCCGTTTTTACGTTTTTACCTTTTTGGTCCGGAACCCTAAAAACGATAGATCCAGGTTATAAAACATCAACTCGTGGTGTAGTGTAACACAACAAGAAGTACCTAGTTAAACTAGCCTTTGCAGTTCAAATACAATAATACCTAATACCTACTAATAATATGTAATCAAAATTATAGTGAACTAGCTTTTGCCCGCGGCTTCGCCCGCGGCATCGCCCGCGTAGTAAGTGTAATTTTTGTAATAATTGTTGAATTGTTACGCCGGCAACGGTCGAAGTACTACAACTTACTTCCCCTATGAATCACCCTTCGTCGTCATATACGAACTTTAACATTTCTAAATTTTTAAATGAACATCTTCACGGTACAACTCCTATTTCACCCCTTTAGGAGGCAAGTGTAAAAAAATATATTTCTGGATAGATCTACATATTAAAAAACCGGCCAATTGCGTGTTGGACCACGCAAAACGAAGGGTTCAGTGCCTATTAAAAAGGTCATATCGTCACAAAAATCTTACGGCACTTACGTCCTTTTCTTTAAGGAAGGCAGTTTTTCAGCAATATCTCGAAAACCTTAGAACCGATTTTGTTTAAAATATTTTTCGGTGAAAGAATTTAATAAGCCCTATGTCCATGATTGTTTTCATATTTTTAAAATTCACTGTTCAAAAATTAGAGGGTGGGACAGAATTTTTTTGGGGCGATTATCTCCGTCTCCATTCACTTAATCAAAAAAAATGCTGAGAAACTTTATATTTATTATGAAAGGCCTATCGATTGATGTGCCACACGCCTTACAATGAAAAACAAATGAAAACCAAAGTTTTAAACGTCTAACTTTAAAAAGGACATTGTTTCCCATACAAATTTTCAACTCTTTTTAACCCCCTTACGGGATGATTTTTTATAATAACGCTAAATCATTTCTTTTGCTTTTTAGTAAGGAACCTTCATACAAAGATACAAGTCTATAACTTTCCAAATATACGATTTCCATACAACGGTTCAACCCCTTTTTCACCCCCATCCGTTCCGTCCCCCTCGCCGTCGAACTCACGCGAAATTTACTTAGACCAACCGTGATATAGCAATTTGAGGGCAAATTTAGCGCATCATCTCAACATTCCACAGCTGTCGGAAATTAACAGATGATCGTCAGTTCGTTTGGTGTTCTTACATCACTAGTATGAAAACAATGAGGTTCTTTAGCTAGTTACAGTGAGTTATTAAGGTTGTAGGTAGGCCTTTCAGGATAGGAAAACATAAAATCCATACAAATATGCGGTTCCCGAAAGTTTAGAAGTGAATAATTGCGGAATTAACTACATACTCGTAGTTAAGCATAAGTTTGTTTGTAATAGGTAACTTCCGGAACCGCTTAGGTAACCGATTACAAAAAATCTTTCACCTGCATGTAGAATGGACTTTCTGGATGGTTATAGGCTATTACTTATCCCGCGGGTTTGCCTGCGTTATTTGCAATATGCGGGCAAAGCCGCGCGGGCAGCTTGTAGTATAAAATGCAATACAATGTAATATGATAAAAAGATCAATTAAAACCTTACACGCACTAACCCACTCGATGATCACATAAACCAGATTCCCACCTAACTTATTACCTTGTCAATACACAGGTATTTGCATTTTCCGTGTACTAATATGCTAAACCTGAAGTTCACGGCTACACGTGCCGTCACACTTTACAAGTAGAGCTATAGTAAAGGTGTCTAGACCAATAAAACTGCGTAAATTCCGACTTCTTTTGTCAGACATTCATGTAGCCACATGTACATATATTACATAGTTACCTCATGCACTTTGAAAAAGTGGAAAATATTGATTTGTAAGTGGTATAAAGCAGCAGACTTTAAATCATCCCAACTCCGAGATTCGTGCAAATGTCAATTATTAATCCTCAAGAGTGACGATCCTCATCAGCAGCAGGATCCTCATAAGTGTATGCGTACTTGAGACGGTGTACTCGTACGGGTATTCATTACAATAGGTGTAGTTAGGTACACGTTTTCAAACAAAGCTGTGTTAAACATTCATACGAAATTAACTCATCTATCACCAGCAGCCACAGTAAATGTTTCGTGACAGTTGACCTTAACTTCCTCTACCACCATTAAGTGCTGTTGACCTCAAACTAACCTGCGATTAGCGTTAATATCTAAAGAAGTACAAGATAAACTACAATGTATACATATTCATAAAACTATTAGCCACGCGTGAGTAGCACTGGTAGTAAATATTTCATAATAGTGCGATAGTGTCATGCTCATGCGCAGATAATGGTGTATCAATCAGGTACAGTGCACGAACACGAAGCTGCCGCATGTGCCGGTAGACGGATGACCGGTCTGTGACACATTAACGAGACGCTTATCTCCTCATTTATGGACACTCAACGCACAACATTTTTTTTTTTTAATGTGACTAAAATAATTAAAATTCAGTCAAATGCGGGCCCTTAGTTATACGACCCACATAATTATGGGCAGGAGAGTGAAGTTAGTTACCAACACGCGTGCTCTTTACACACAAATTGACGTGTCGCACGTCTACGCGTGTTCATAAATAAGCCATTATTGTATACTAGGTATACAATAATGGCTTATTTATGAACAGCTAACTAAGCAAAAACGCTCACAGAAGGCAATTATTTAAAAAAAAACTCTATCTATATCATTGGAAATGAGATTAGTTTATTGATTTCCTGTAGGTATAATTATCTAAATCAAACAACTGTCTTTCATGCTCTGAACTGAAAAAATATTCCGATCCCGTGTCAGAACTATTTGGCATATCGCTCTCATCTAATCCAAAACTTCTTGGTGTTCAATCGGCTGAAAAAAAATATCATCCCAGTAACTCTGTCATTTGCAATGACCAAAGAAACGTGAAGTATCAACAAAATGAGCGTGTCAAGTATGGATAACAAACATGGCGGATGTAGTGCTGTCCCGCTATCGATAATACAGCAAACATGTTTATCGATAATATAGACAGATCTCAGAACATATTAGTTATAAGTACATTATTTTATATGAGCTAATTGAAAGTGTAGTTTTTTTCAATTATTGATTGTATCTGGCATTACTTAGCGGAATTTCATGATTTAAGATACGAGAAAAATTATTCTTTGCTATTCTGCTAAATATCATGTTGATTATGAAGAAGTTATGTATTTACTAGCTTTTGCCCGCGACTTCGTCCGCGTAGAATTCGTTTCACTACACAAATTGTTGTTATTTTACCCCCCTCTAGAGATTATTTTCTTTTTCACGCTATTTATAATTAAAACTAAAAAAAAATACTTTGCTTACGGTCTAGTATATTTTCAGACAATAAAGCACCTAAGCGAAAAGCTTACAAAAATACTGAAACTAAAAAAATAAGTTGGCCGCTTCGCCGCTGCTACTTATTCCAATATACTTCTATAAACTATATTGTATGATTTATTTCGTTCTGCTAAAACATGTAGATTTTTAGATTTAGACACACGTGAGCAAGCTACATACAACTGCCCGTGGGAAAAACATGCCTAAATGTAATCCCTCTACTTTTAAGGTTTGACCCTGCGATTTGTTAATTGTCATTGAAAACGCTACTTTTAAAGGGAACTGTAGTCGTTTAAAGTTAAATGGCAAGTTATTAGGTATAATTGGAATACGGGGTATGAGTATATCTTCTCCTTTCGCTTCACCAGTTAAGATTGTGCCCTTTACTACGTATTTTCCCAATTCAGTGACCCGTAATCTTGTTCCATTGCACAATTTTGGTGCATCTAAGTTGCGCATTAACATTACGGGTACACCTACTTTTAATTCGAGTTTGTGGGAAGGTACCCCGGATAGCTCCAGAGAGTTTAAGAACTCAACCGGGTAACTGGTGCTGACGTCGGATGTCCATACTGTATCTATGGAGTTGTAAACTGTTGTTTCGGTTGATATTTTTTCCAAGATTTTTTTATTTATTTTTGATACTGTCTCATTTTTTGGTGCCAGTATGGTTCTTTCACACAACCAATTTTCATCCAGAATAGTTTGTTGCAGATTCGGAAAAACTTGAGCAATAAGCTCGTCTTCCGAATCCACAACATGACAAAATTGGTTGGTGAATAGAATGATACCTTCATCATCAGTTTTTAATCGACCGTCGCCTATCTCAAGCAATTTTTGAGCATACGCACCTGACTCTACATCATCAAACAGCTGGACTCGCATGTTTGTCGTGAGATGGAACTTTTCCACCTTGGTCCACACGCGTGATGCTTTGAGACAGTAGCTGACTTATATAAATATGTCGCCTTCTAGTAAACAGTACAGTTTTATTTTAAAAACACTGATATTGTAATTATAAAAATCATTAAAAGATAATGTAACCTTCAGAAACTACTTGCCTATAATACGTAGTCTAATAGCGATGAACACTTCGCAACAATCACCAAAGTTAAGCAACGTCGAGTGAGGTCAATATTTGGATGGGTGACCGTTTTTTTTCATACAAATTCTCAAACGCCTTTTGACCCCCTTAGGGAATGAATTTTCAAAAACGCAGAAATTAGTTTTCTAATATTTTGATATAAAATCAATCTACGGAGTTTCAAGTTTATATTTAAAAAAAAAAATTAAGTCCCATACAATCTTTGGTTCCTTATTCCACCCTCTGAAGTAATTATATCTAAAAAAACGGCACGTTATGTTCTACTCTGAGGTATAAACAACAATATTGGAAAGTTTCAATAAAATCGGTTCGCATATTTTTGTTAAATCTGTCCTCAAAGCCACTACACCACATAAGGAAAGAATCGTTGTCGCTGCGGGATACCAAAAGATGGCGCTGGTGATGTGTTTTTAAATCGGTAATTCTCGAACTCTGTCTACGATACCTAAACTCCATCAAACTCTTTTTTATACGTTCTCATATGGTTTGGCAGAGTTTAAACGCATAGAAAAATCGGAAGAATTACCTACTACGGCTAGAATATGCCTGGAAATGTGTGACGCTCTGCATCGCACTATTGAAGTTTTTAACGTTAGTTGTATAAATACAATTTCCGTCGATGATAATTTATTATGTATCTTTGACCACATGGATTTCCATATAGACACTGTTTCACATTTATAATATTAGTGTGATTTCATGCAGTCAATAACAACAAGCAGTATTAGATTTGCCCCTTGAGCTGTTCCGTGCATAACCCTAAATGTGTACCTACTGTAAGATTCTGTAACATCTTCTGTATAATTCAAATCTTGCGTGACTTTTGGGACAGCGTATTTATTAAGTAGTACATGTATCCATGTAATGCATACTATACACATGCTGCTACCATTGAAACATTATGAGATGTTTAATAATATATTTATTTATAATTTCCACGTCCTTGATTCATTTTATTTTACTATCATGTCTCCTTTTAAACGGCGTGAAATGGAAGTGATATTCACCACATTCCACTTATCCGTGTTCTTTCGGCCTTGTGCAGTTTATAATTTTATTTAGAAAGTTATTTTAATATTTTGATTTGTTTACATGTTTCGTTGACAGATGATGTACCCACTAAACTGACGGGAACTGACATTTCGGGGCAACAAATATGGCGATTTTGAGCAACATTTGACATTTGATGATCAATGTTCGGTTCTGACTGTTATAGTACTATCTCTTTTTTGGTAGCCAAATGGTGCTTGGTTAAAATGAGACAGTGTTATTTTGGAGAAGTTTACGTCTAACTAAACGAACGATATTTGATAAATACACCCTGTCCTTTAGTTTCTTTGGTCATTGGTCATTTGCAAGCATTGACTTTGCAAACAAGTTAGGTAGGTAGTTATTAGTCCGCGCGTTAGTACCTACCTACCCATAGTAGACACTTAGGGGGCGTCCATTAATAACGTGAGGCATTATTTCTAAGATAATCCCCCCCCCTGAACGTCTAACGTACTTTCACTAACTAAAACTAAAACCCACCTAGCGGGCGCCTACGACGTCGCTTTCCGCTACATTCAGGGAAAACCACGGGATCGGCTACGACGTATCTCGGCAGCGAATGTATTACCTATTAAACATCCACACCCCACAGCCCAGAGGGCCTACCGCGAAACGAAATTCGTTTTCGTTCGTGTATCTCCCTCTCTGTCGCACTTGCTAGTTCGAGCGACAGAGACTGAGATACACGAACGAAAACGAATTTCGTTTCGCGGTAGGCCCTCTGGGCTGTTATTCGTTACGCGCTCATGCGCCTCACCCCGCGCGTCACGCCTAACGAAACTAGACCTCTACCTACGCTTAGTTACTACGAATCGCGGCGCGGCGTCAAGATATATTTGTGGGTGAGCGTTGAGGTGAGCTTAAAACAAGTTATAGAATAGGGGGGGAGTGGACGTTTATGTGTAGGTAGCGGACGCTGAAACGAGTCCGTAATGTGACACAACGCTCCGTCAGGTCATGTCAACGCTCTGTCATCATTATCAACGAGAACAATGGAATATTACATTTATAATTTGAACAGTTAAGTACCCGACCCAAATAACTGTTAACTTCTTAAACGTGGGGATATTCCTAATAAATTTTCCTTTGAAGTAAACATTAATTTCTCATTGTGTTTGATATGCTCACTAATTACAATATAAATTACTGAACTACATATTTATTTGCAATATTATATAGTCAATAAATAATTCTTTAAGTGGTGTACTACTACATACAATGATGTAATATAAAAAGAGATAGATAGGTCATAAGCGCTCCGAAAGTGGCCCACTAAAACTGTGTCATTTCACACAACTTGCCTCAGTTTTGGCCATTTTTAAACACGGAATTTCATATAGACAACATATCAACCTCTTTTTACATTACAAGCTTTTATTTATTTTCACCTGACCGTTGTCTGTAGTCAAATCTTGCAAAATAAATTTGATCCACTTCCTGGTTTCCGATTGAGCTGAAATTTTGCATACATGTGTAAAACGCGTGACAATGCAATATTATGATGACATGGTGCTGATCTGATGATGAAGCTGGAAGGTGGCCATAGGAACTTCGCAATGAAACGACACAACTTCATCGAGTTTGGGCTCGTTAGATCGTCTCAATGAGTAGTTGATGACGGTATACAGAAAAGTACATTCGGCAATAAAAGCTTGTACCAAAAATGAAATGTTTGACAGAAACTTGTATTAGGTCGGGTCGACCTGTATGTAACTATGTAATGAAATCTGACCAACTTCCCGGAGTCCAATCAAGTTGAAATTTTGTACAATTATGTAAGTCGGATGACAATGCAATAATATGGCACCATAAACCTGGTCTGATGATGGAGACGGAAGGTGGCCGTAGGAACTCCTTAATTACACAGGATAAACCCGTCGTGTTTGGGCTCGTTACAATTCTCTCAATAAGCAGTTGATGAGTGTGCAAAAAAAAAGTACAGTCAGCATAAAAATCCAACATGGCGGAACACCCAACATGGCGGGCTAGTTACTTTTAATGCACTCTTACAATAAGGGTATCAAATGAAAGGGCTTGCTGAGAATAATTCGAAAAATAAAGTGACGTCACTCTAAACCCAATATGGCGGACAATATACTGAGAAACCTGTCCAGGAATGACTAAAAAGTAAAAAATAAATTAAAAGTGAAAAAAACTTTTTTAAAAACAGGCTTTTATTTAAATGCGCTAAAAATAATAAAATAAACAATAAAATAAATAAATAAATGAATAAATAAATGAACTTTTCCTTTAAAACTTTTACTACCAACTTATTACACATTTATATGATATAAAAGCTTGTCGCGAGATTTAGGTACTCGTATATACTCAGGTAAATCTCGCGACAAGCTTTTATATCATCTAAAATGTGTTATGTTATGATATGACGTTATAAATTGATAGTAAAAGTTTTAGAGGAAAAGTTTATTTTATTCTTTAAAACGCATTTAAATAAAAGCTTGTTTTTAAAAAAGTTTTTTTACTTTGCAAGTTAATATAAAGCTACACTTATTTCGATATATCTCTGTCCGTTTGTCAGCCACAGTATTTTTTTCAGATCGTAAAATCCAGCTGTCTCATAATACATTGTAACTCATAAGGAAGCACCTGGAACATAAATTTATATAATAGTCTTATAGATAAATGTATGTAAGTACTATAAACAAAGAATCCGTCACCTTAGTCATATTGTATGAAGGTCAACGGTCTGGACAAAGTGGACAATGGTCCTTCCAAGATAATTTAATTTTATCACAAAGGTGGTAATACGTCAGTATTCTCCTTCGTATTTGTATGTAAGTTGTCCTTACATACAAATACGAAGGAGAATACGTTCTCAATTGGTGACAATTTAGATAATATATCCCTGGCATTATGAAAGATTATTTGTTTGTTTCATCAGGTCGGGATCGAACCAACGTCTTGATTGCCGGTCCAACGTGATAACCAACCACACGAATTAGCCACTTGGTTAACCACAAATCAAGCGCTTGTGACGTTGTACCCAAGTTGTACCACTGGTGGTTGGTGACTCAGAGGTAAAGGTACAGATATCTTTTAGTTTAATACCTAATTACTGTTTTTATATCCGTAGACTCCCTCTCATCGAGACTATGTTTCCATACAGCCAGCCTTGTATGCCAGTCGCCAATGTAGGGTTCGTCACTCATCATTAAAATAAAGGCGAAAAGTGGCGAACCTTTTCATTCTTCGGGTATACATTCACTTGTATGAGTTGTATGGTGACGTTTAACTAGGCTCTGGTGGAAAAACAGCCTTTTTAGGGTTCCGTAGTCAACAAGGAACTCTTATAGTTTCGCCATGTCCGTCTGTCCGTCCTTCCGTCTGTCCGTTATAGAGACTGACTATTAGAATGCTGTAATTCGGCATGAGTATATAAATCAATCACGCCGACAAAACGATAGAATAAAAACGCCGAAAAAACGTGTAGAAAAAAGTTTTCATCGTACCTCCCCTACACTTAAAGTGGGGATGTATTTTTTCTCTTAAAACCCATGGTGTGGAATATCGTCGTATAGCTTGTTTAAAAATATTATGGGTTTATGAATTCCATTTTTGAATTCAGTGATCCATTTGCGTGATATTGGGCTTTAAAAACCTATTTTGAAAAACGTTTTTAGGGTTCCGTAGCCAAAATGGCAAAAACGGAACCCTTATAGTTTCGTCATGTCCGTCTGTCCGTCTGTCCGTCTGTCCGTATGTCACAGGCATTTTACTCGAAAACTATAAGGTGTATTTGAATAAAATTTTGAGGATAGGTGTATTTTGTTAGCCGCTACATAGTTTTGTAATTAAAATAACAAAAAAAATTTTTTTTAGGGGTGCACTCCATACATAAAACTAAAAGTCAAAATTTTTTTTTTCATTGTGACCCCCCGTGTGGCACATCAATCGATAGGCCTTTCAAAATAAATATAAGGTTTCTTAGCATTTTTTTTGATTAAGTGAATAGGGTCGGAGATAATCGCCCCGAAAGTCACTAAAATTCTGTCCCCCCCCCCCTCTAATTTTTGAACGGTGTATTTTAAAAATATGGAAAAATTCATGGACATAGGACTTATTAATTTCATTCACCGAAAATTGTTTTGAACAAGATCGGTTCAGAGGTTTTTGAGATATTGCTGAAAAACTGCCTTCCTCAAAGAAAAGGACGTAAGTGCCGTAAAATTTCTGTGACGATACGACCTTTTTAATAGGCACGGAACCCTTCGTTTTGCGTGGTCCGACACGCACTTGGCCGGTTTTTTTCTCTATAGTAAATGTATGACAACAGTTTTCTTTAATTTCTGGCTTTTTTGTACATTACCGAAAGTTGACCCCAAGAAAACTATTGATACTGGATAGAAATGGAATCGATTGACATAAAAAAAATACATGTAAAAAAAACTTTTCTCATTTTCATACAACTTGTATGGGGAAAGTTGTTCTCGAATTTTGGCTTTTCTAGCCGGAAATTTTATTTTTGGTCTCATACAAGCTTTTGATCCTGGACAGGAATGGGACCGATTGGCATCAAAAAAAAAGTTTGTCAAAAATGACCATTTTCTCGCACCCTGTATGTTTTTTTCCAAAATCTGTAAACGCCTATCTTCATTAATTTGAAATCGAAGGATGGTCTGCTCAGACTATTTTCGCCTAGCAACACGGGATCTGGTAGCTGCCCTCACTGACCCAAAATCTATTTCCACCCTGTATTAGTGGGTTACGGGGGAAGTGAGGTTAAAACTGGTTATATGATACAGGGGCTGGACTTGCTAGCGTCCAGGTTAGGCCACGATAACAGCCTACCACCAAGCAGGCCTTATGTGTGTTTGCCAACGTCGCAGTAGGTATTAAAAAAAAATATACAAATTTGGTTATGAGTTGGTTACCTATACTTCAACTTGTGCTCCATATACTTAATACAATAACAAAACAACATTATGTAGCTTGCTTGTACCTATACTCTATCTTGGAGTTCGATTTACATGCTAGGTAAGTCAATAAATATCAAGATCTCGATGCTCTTGAGAACAAAAGGGACATTGTCACTACAAAGTACGGTGATGAAGTTCAATATCAATGGCTTCTATGGTTATCTATTCATGCATCGTCTATCGTGAAGGTGACACATTCCTGTGAAGGAGGATATAATAAACGGAAGCTGATAGCCGATCCGACTTGTTTTATTGACAGTTCGTAACAAGGCAATCATATCGCCACTCTGAAATTGAAATTCATTTATTTGCTGAACATTACGTACAATTTTGAAGGTGGAAGACATTTTTTTTGGATCAGTAGTATCCATACCTTATTAGAGTAGGCATGCAAAACATAGGACACAATAATACATCACAAACACACGTCACACAATTGACTAATATGAGTAACATTCGAATAAAAACTATTTCTATACATATATAACATTAAATCGATTAATTAAGAAAATAATTGGCATGTCAAAGTTATTCATTACAAATTATCCTTATATTATGATTAAAATATTCTTGTAGCGAGTAGAAATGATATTTAGAAAGCCACTTTAAGACAGCAGTCTTAAATTTACTAAATGGTAAGTCTGATATTGATATTGTAGGTGGAAGCTTATTAAATATTTTGGCCGCCATTCCTGAAACATTCTGGTAAGAAATGAAAGGAAACTTAACTGAGTTATCTATTAATAAATTCAAGAACTATGTGAAGCGTAAACTTATCTCGAAAGCTTATTATAGCAAACAAGACTACATGAATGATAAAACTCTATGGAACTAATTTTGACTGAATTTTTAATCTATTATTTTCGTAATATTTTGTTTTTTGACATTAGATTGTTTTTCTAGAAACATTCTACTGGTATTTTTATACAATTTTAATATCATATATATTTTATTCTTTATGTTTAAAAATTACTCTAAAAAATTAACTGACGATTTGAAAGTGCTTGTTACTAGGCCTACTTGAATAAAGATCATTTTGAGTTTGAGTTTGAGTTTAAAGGAGGAGTTAATTGCGCCTCCATAAAACCTGCATCACACTGTTGCGGGCTGCCGTGGCGGACAATAGTAAACTTCACATCATAGGTGTAAAATTTACTATAGGCCGCGCGGTACGGGTGCGCATTACTTCGTACTTTCGTTTATTCGCGCGACGTATTTGGCGAATACACTTATATTTTTCAATTTAGAATATTGAATTGTATTGTATGAATGCAAACCTGCACCAATTCTCGGCCCTGAGACGTGACCCCTGCCCACTAGCGCCAAAATATTCTAATTCTTTACTTATTGCGTCATTTGCATTCAAATGTGGTATATCAAGAACAAAGCATCAACGTCTGCCTCCTACGACATTGTGTTGCGATACACAGACGTTAGATATTGTTGTTCTTTATTTAGAACTCCCAAGTCCTTGTCTTAAGCTACCGTACAAAACGCCTACTTTGCCACCAGGGCCTTATTTAATAAACATTACAATCCTACAATTTTGTAAAAAAGGGACATATTTGTTAAGTTTCACTAACTAAAACTTAACAAATATGTCACTTTTATACAAAATTGTAGGATTGTAATGTTTATAAAATAGGGCCCAGGGCTGCATCTTTGACCAAAAATCAAGTTTTAAACAAATCTGATAATTAATGAAAATGGTATTTTCAGTAGAAAATAAATTATATTTATGACTTTGAATCATACAAGTCTTTTACTTCAGCCAGGGGGCCGATTTTTAGGGTTCCGTAGCCAAAATGGCAAAAACGGAACCCTTATAGTTTCGTCATGTCCGTCTGTCCGTCTGTCCGTCTGTCCGTATGTCACAGGCATTTTACTCGAAAACTATAAGGTGTATTTGAATAAAAATTTGAGGATAGGTGTATTTTGTTAGCCGCTACATAGTTTTGTAATTAAATTACAAAAAAAAATTTTTTTAGGGGTGCACTCCATACATAAAACTAAAAGTCAAAAAATTTTTTTTCATTGTGACCCCCCGTGTGGCACATCAATCGATAGGCCTTTCAAAATAAATATAAGGTTTCTTAGCATTTTTTTTGATTAAGTGAATAGGGTCGGAGATAATCGCCCCGAAAGTCACTAAAATTCTGTCCCCCCCCTCTAATTTTTGAACGGTGTATTTTAAAAATATGGAAAAATTCATGGACATAGGGCTCATTAATTTCATTCACCGAAAATTGTTTTGAACAAGATCGGTTCAGAGGTTTTCGAGATATTGCTGAAAAACTGCCTTCCTCAAAGAAAAGGACGTAAGTGCCGTAAAATTTCTATGACGATACGACCTTTTTAATAGGCACGGAACCCTTCGTTTTGCGTGGTCCGACACGCACTTGGCCGGTTTTTTTACTTTCAAGCGCTCGAAAATTAAATAAAAGTAATTGCGATTGTAGTGTCCAAATTGCAGGTACCGTCTACCGATATAATTGAATACGAGTCGTCAATATCATTCGTTTTCAAATTTTATATCGCTATTTCAAAATAGCATTTCATCATTTTTGACTGTTTTCGAGTGAAAGATCGAGCGCTCAAAAGTCAAAAATCTGTCCCCAGGAGCTTGCAGCAAATTGTGGAATGTGAGGTGTATGGACTACGATACTACGACTAGATAACATTGCCCATCTGTATTATGTAAAACTTTTCGTACTAAGGACTAAGCTGTTCAAATGGTACGTCATGTTTGAACACATCATAAGAGCTATAGTTGCGTCAATAATTCGACATGGGCAATGTTGGCTAAAAGTTCAGATAACTTCACCCGCGATCAAAATCGATATAAATGTCGAATAGATGTTGATTTAAAAAATATTTCTCCTCATGATCACATGCGTATGATTACGAAGGATTCGTTAAGTAAAAACTCTTTTCGTAATGGAATACGAAACTTCAGGGTTCCGCACTTCAGAAGAAAAAAACGGAACCCTTATAGGATCACTTTGTTGTCCGCCTGTCTGTCAATCGTATTGATTTGAGGATCCGTTGTTTAGAACGCTAGAGATAAATGTTTCCTGCACTGCTTCCTCGTATCAAGCTAACGTGTCAGAACCAGTGGGCGGAATCACGTTGATATGAAAATTAAACCACAGAATAATTAAAAGTAACTACCTAAAGATACAGAAGGCCCACTGCCTAAGTAATGACGCTAGCAGTAATTTTTTGGCAATAGACAATCATAGAGTGGGATAATAGGGTTGTCGACGGACCACATAGCTGAACATCCAAAATTATTATTGTTATAGTTTCTATGTTTGTTATCCATTTAGTATATAATAATACGATATGATAATAAAAAATACGCTAGGAAATCAGGATTAAGTAAAAAATTCATGAATGGATTTGGTATCAGGATTAAGTAAAAGAACAATTCATACTTTACAATGGGATGACTTCTTTCGTCATGTTAGCAAAATGATGTTCAATTTTAATTCGTATATTAATGTGTGATAAAGAAAACTATGTTGTTACTACGTAAAACGGAACGTATATAATATAAAACGTCATTTTGTGCGATACGTTGCACAGCCCTAGCTCTAGCGGAGGTCTACCTCCGGAGGAGGTTACCATAGTCAACACGAGGTGGTTCATAGTGGTTCAAGTGTCATTTCGCGCCAAAAAGAGAGTGGGATAGGCCTGCTTAAACGCGAAACGTAGTCAACGTCAAAGTTATGTATACATTTTTCGCCTTTTTACAATGGAATAAAGTACCAAAATGTCAACACATCTGTGACTTTATCTAAGTCTGGTCGACCCCCAGCGCTAAAAGAATGTCCAAAATTTTGATACTAACGTTTAAAAATTTAACATGTTCCTAGCATGGAGAACATTGTTTTTTTTATGTGGCCATCGTGTTAAAATTAGCTTGCCCTTACCTAACCAACTTGTTTCAAGGATCGCTGACCCGACCAGCAGTAGGCAAGTCATTTTCGGTCGAGTGCCATAGCCGAAATTGAATAGGTACCTACCTACCCTTATTGAATTATTGAGAAGTCCAAAAGGGTCAAATCGTGTATGCATAGTGAAATTATTCTGGGCGTGGGAAATACCAAGCCAGGATTAGGTATTTGACTTAATACATGATGTTATTTCATCTATTTCTTACCCAAAATCCATAGGCGATTTGAGAAATATACAAAGAGACACTGTTTCTCTACCAATCGTTGAATCAATTTGTTAGTAAGTAAGCAGTGAAGTATACAGTTATTGTTATTATAGTTTGTTTCAGTTAAAGTGATGAAAATGCACATAACGTGGGATTTTACAACTACTTTTGTTGCTAAATATGAAAGGAAAAGATAACAAAGAGACGTAACAAATCTGACCGAAGTGTGGCACGCCTACTGGAGTAGCTACGTTTGTTCTAAACTAAAACAAAATATACCAACAGGTATAGTCAATAGCAAAAGTAGGTTATATTTTTACCTTATCGCAATGGAATAAGGTACAAAAGTGATAACTTACTTTTGCTCTTGACTGTACAATAGTACAGGTGCTAAGTTACTTTTATCCTCCTATACCTAAATATGTAGGTAGCCTCGTAGAGTTAAGTAACGTGTTTATGTTAGCAATTACCTCAAATCGTAATTCATTTACCTTGATTAAGTAACAAGGATTACGTGTCGCCAAAATATAAAACAGGCTCGCCGCGACGTTACTGGCAAACTACGATTCGACTCCATTTTGGCCATGACGGGTTACGTAATAAGTGTTTATCATGCGAAATTAAAACCAGTACCTATACGCTTGGTATGTGGTGAAAAATATATTAAATACTTATGCGTTAATATTTGATTTAGAGATTAAATGTGTATTTTTGGATTAAAGCAAGAGATAACTCTTTATTTATAAACAATTCACTCCAAATTATGGTATAGTCATTTATATTACCTATATAGTGTATATACATACTTACTGTACAATTCGCCTCTTTGCCCGCTTATTTCGGAAAAACACGAATATCTCATATTTTTTCTATGATAGGGTGATATTGTGTCTTTCTTAACGAATCCTTCGTAGTCATACGCATGTGATCATGATGAACCATATTTTTTAATCAACATTTTTCCACATCATTCCACATTTTTATCGATTTTCATCGCGGGTAAAGTTATCTGGACTTTTGCCAACATTACCCATGTCGAATTATTGACGCAACTAGCTCTTATGATGTTGAGACAAGACCCGTCTAAAATTTTGGGGCAAACATGGCGTTCCATTTGAACATCTTGGTCTTGACTACGAAAAGTTTTACACAATACAGATGGGCAATGTTACCTGGGTATTTTAACTATTTTCCATACAAGTCCTTAGTCCATACACCTCACATTCCACAATTTGCTGCAAGCTCCTGGCTGAAGTTAAGACATGTATGACTCAAAGTAACGTCATAAATATAATCTAGTTTCTACTAAAAATAGTAAGGTTGCCATAAATGTGTTGTGTTTTCGTTCATTGTCAGATTTGTTTGAAATTTGTTTTTTGGGCAAAGTTGCCCTGGTGGCAAAGTAGGCGTATTGTACGGTACAAAATTTCCAATCTATAATACGATGTAACGTGGCTAGTGTGATTGGCACCTTTGCGCCAGGGACGACTCGAGGGGGACTTTTTGACTAGGCTTTTAAGTTAGTCTTAAGTTTATTGTTATTATTTTATTATGTTGCTTACTATTTCGATTTGTTTAAGATTGTCCCCTGATATTTATTTATTTATGTATATTTTATTATTGCAGTTTATTGACATGAATAGAATATATTAGAGTACAGTTTAAAAAAAAATACGACTAATTAAAATCAGTGAAAATCGTCTTGCAAGATGACTTTACATAGTCACATTTTGTTCTTCACTGTGTTCTTTATTGAGCTGTGCAATAATGTGTATTTGTATTGTATTGTAAACTAGCTTCATTAACGAAACGAAATAATTAATAAATAATCAATATTAGTGGACAATCTTACACAAATCGAAAGTAAGCTCAATAAGTTGTGTTATGGGTACTAGACGACGATATATTTAACAGATATAAATACTTAAATACATGCAAAACATCCAAGACTCAAACAAATATTCATGCTCATCACACAAATATTTGCCCTTACCAGGATTCGAACCCAGGACCTTCAGCTTCGTAGGCAGCTTCACTACCCAACCCACTAGGCTAACCAGTCGATTAATAGAATGTCATTCAAAGTCCTCCGCATATTTTGTGAAGTCTCCAGAAAAATACTTGTTTACAATAACATTACCTACGTATTGGTGTCAATGTATTGCCGTTGTTCTCAAATTTGTTCTGCCTTTGCAAGGGCTTCGGCGACCAATCAGAAGGGCAAGTAAGGCAAGTCTTGTCACAAAACGGCAAAATATAATACGTAGCTTCGTAATTAATTAGAGATTTATTAATTGTATATGTACGTAGGAAAGAAAACTCCCGTGAGTTTCAGACATATTCGAAACATCTTGGACGATATTCGACGTTAAAGCAGGGATCGGATACCAGTATTTTCACCGTACAAAAATACCGGTATTATTTCGTTCTATTTCGTTCTTTATGGTTTATAATATCATTTTTGATCAGGCAGTCTAATAATACAAAAATGTTACCTAAATACATGATAGAGTTAGAGTCCTACATTAAGAGCCTAAAATAATTCAAAATATTAGACTACTTCAGGGATTTTTGAAAAAACCGGTTCCGATCCCTGCTTAAAGACGTCAGTGTCCCGTTTCATTATATTTTAAGATTTATTAGGGCAGGATAAATCGTTAGTAGCTGGCCACCGTTCAATAACTGGCCACCTCATACTAAAAATGAACTCTATTCACCTATAATAGAATTCATTTTAGTATAAGGTTTCAATTACTGGCCAACCTTCAATAACTAGCCACCTCATACTAAATTCAATTCTGTTTGTATTGTAGGGGATCAGTTCATTTTTAGTATGAGGGTGCCAGCTATTGAAGGGTGGCCAGCTACTGGTGATTTACCCTACTTATGTTTCATACATCGATTCATACGATACCCCACTTGGCATACCAACTAGACTATGAATCCCCCCCGCCCCCCTTATCAGTCATTTTTGATAGATATTAAAAATATATGTTTAAATTTTCGTACACGTGGATTCGCTTTTTTTAAAACTAATCAAAATTTCAATTTGATATCATTAGTAGTTCCTGAGATATTTAACTTTGTGACAGATAGACAGAGAGATGGACAGAGTAGGCATAAGGGTTCCGTTTTTACCTTTTTGGTCCGGAACCCTGGATCAAACTCTGCATAGAGCTACAGCATGGCGGCTACATAGCTGATTTTCAGAGCCCCTATTTCACCATCTTGACAATTGTCACCTGATAATGACAATTCCACGTACATTGCTGGGTCAATAAGCTGTCCATCAACCACCTTAAACTGTCGATGCAGCCATGTAAGTCGAATTGGTGAAATAGGGGCCCGCCCGCTCTTTATCGCTCTTTGATTTTGCCATAAATTGTATTTCACATGCAGTTTGTCAATCGTATGGCTGAAGTCGTTGAAATAGTTTTATTCGATGAACTCTGCTAACTCTGCTTATTCAAGGGCAAGTCAAGTTATTATCGTAATAGAAAGTTGGGTCACTATTTGCTTATAAGTCCCTTAGATCAAGGGCACGTGTTAACGTGCCCTTGATCTAAGGCTGGAAACAGTGCTCGACCGACGTCAGCGCGTATGGTCGGTCGCGCGTGTTTTACTATGGCCGCATACGCGCTGACGGTGAGCATAAATGTCTGAACGCACAGTATGCTTTCTACAGCGATAGCTACGCCCGACCGAGCATACGCGCTGACCGTCGGTCGAGCACTGTTTCCAGCCTAACACTTGAAACTGATATCGATTAAATACTAACTTTAAGACGATTTTTTTTTAATTTCAGAACCTAACACCTATTGAACTCTTTTTTGCCTTTTTCACGTTCAATCTTATACCTTATATACTACCTACCTACTTCTACACTTCATTGCAAAGTTTTTGTAATTACATGTCACTATTGCTTGAAGTAGAAAACAAAAAGTATTCATCAAGTTTGTGAATTCGTTTATTTGTAGCTTTGTATGTAAGGGGTAATATTTCACCAGTATATATATACTAGACTTTCTGGATGGAGATGGGCTATATTTAATCCGGCTGAGCAACCTGTTTTTTTTTGTATTATGAAACTACGAGCCGTCAGTGCAGAAGATCGCGTCCCACTTGGCTAATATAGGTGGCTGACTGGTTTAGGCTTTATATTTAGAACGAACGGGCTTTTTGCTAAGACTGGTTGTCGTGCAGTTTGATGGATCGATTTATTAGTCTAAAACGATCTTGCACAAGACATATGTAAAAATATAGACATAACAAATGCAAACTTATCCCTGTAAGGGATTTCTTCCAGTTAACCTTTGAGCAGTTGAGTTAGTGTTTCATGATTAATAACTTGCCTAGCACCTACTAAGTATTGAGCGAAAATTTAAACCAGATATTCTATTAGCTAAATAAACTCATTGAACACACATTCCTTATTTCTTCATTCTTGTCGCAAATACTTATGTAGTTATATTTTGACATTGATAAGCCCAAAGTTACCAGAAGGACACAGACACTCACCTTGTGGCAGAGGGTTCCTTCCGAACCGGTGGTGACTTTGACTAGAACTTGATGTGAGAGATATGCTAAGGTATCGGACATAGAATTCGCAAAAGAACTTGAACGAGTTCTCCCGTTATAGGATGATGGTAATGAATAAAAACACTACCTGCTTACCTTCCGGCAGTCAAATGCCTTGCCGAGTCTGGTTCCACGCCGACCTCGATACAGTTTGCACTCGACGACCATCGCTAAAATTAACAGATTTTTTGCACCCATCAGTTCTTTACTCAGAAGGTTATAACTGTACATCGGTCAGTCAATACATACGTCGTTCTCCCAGGGTAGTATAAATGAAGACACGTTGGAGGGTCCAGTTAGCGACCCTATCCCGTTGTAATAAGATCTATGAATAGCCAGTTAACAGTTTTGTTCAAGATCGGATGATCGACACAATACGGTCACGTTTCGGCAGAGACTATTGTGAATTGTGATAGCACCTACCTACTTCGAGCATTGTGTTGCCGTTTATAAGGGTTTCCGGATTGCAGTCATGGTGGCTAGGTTTATTATATTTTTCACATCTCATGCTCGAAAAGTGTGTCATATTAGGCTTAATAAGCGGGGCTAAAGTAGTACATCTAGCCCCTAGGGAAAATATGTAGGTATACATATTTATGATTTTTAACACATTTAATTTGACCAATCAAAACACTTCACCATATTAAATCCACAATCACAACTCTTTCAAAAAACATTTATCTTTGCTATCAACCAACCACAATACCTACAGCTACATATTAAAATCGACCAATCAAACATCAGGTGTTTTTTAGTCCCTAATTCCAAATCATTTAAATCCACCAATCACTATTCTTTCAAAAAACATTTCTCTTTGCTATCAACCAACCAGAATACAGCTGCATATTAAAATCGACCAATCAAACATCAGGTGTTTTATAGTCCCTAATTCCAAATCATTAAAAAAGAAAACGCCTCACGCTAAATTGAACAATCTCTTCGCAGTGAAATTTGTTATTGATTGTGGATGGATAATCTTTGTTTTACTATTTTCTCGAAGTCGAAGTAAAAAGTAGAGTGTATAACTCGGGTCTAAAAGCCATATTACCTCGCTTCGCTCGGGAAAATATCCATCTCGTGGTAATATGGCTTATTTTAGCCCCTTGTCATACAATCTACAATTTAATTGCAGTTTAAAAATGGGTATAAGAATAATTATAATAAGCCCGCGGGGGCAGCTTTTGGCCAGCTGAGGGTGAGTGGCGACCTGGGACACCGCGGACCCTTAATCTCCAAAAGCCCGGGTAATTTGGCCCTCGCCTTTGTGTGCTAGCCTTAACCCGGCCTGCCAAAGTGGAGTCGCAAGAGCAGAACCTATGTTCCAGGTTGGAAGCAGACAGTTTAAATACAATTTTAGTGTTCCACACCAAAATTGGTCCAACTGAACACATGCGATCACTCTGTGTCTGTCCCTCTATCACGGGCATTTTTTTTAGGGTTCCGTAGTCAACAAGGAACCCTTGTAGTTTCGTCATGTCAGTCGGTCCGTTTGTCCGTCGGTCCGGCCGTCTGCGGCTTAGCTCCGTGACCCTTACCACTAGGAAGCTGTTATTCGGCATGGACAGATACATAAATTGCCCAAACAAAATGGTACAATAAAATCTAGAATACACTTTTTCTTAGGGCTCACACGTAAAGTGGTGTTGTTTATTTTTGTTCTCTCATTAAACCCATGTTGTCGTTGGATAGCTTGTTCAAAAATATAAAGAGTCACGTATTTTACTATTGTTGTACTTAAGTAGTTTAGATTCTAAACTGCATTATAATCTTTTTACCCGTTGTACCCGTAATCACCTCCATTTTAATGATTGCTTAATTAACATTTGTTTACTGCAGGTGGGGTCAAATGCCTGCCCCATTCATTGCCGTCTGTTCCACCGGAATACGATGAATACTATTACCAAGAAAGTGTTAAAAGAAAAAGGTTTTAACAATTAAACAACTTACATACTTTTACAACATTTTCATCTAAGCACAGCCTTTGTTTTTGTCGCGAGTTTTCCTTAACGACCATATAATTAGACTTTACGGAATAAATAACCATATAGTTTTTTTTATTGAATGCTAGATTGCAACTAACTACGCGTATTAACCATCTTAGTTAAATGTAACCTGAAGATATATGAAAAATATATTAAGAGTTTAGTTTGTGTAATCATTAATCACCTTTACAGATCTTCCTATTAGGCAATGAAAGGCATCGCTCTGTCGCTGTCAAGTGAAAAACATAAAACTGTTTCAAATCGACACAGATAACAGTTGGATGTGATCACAGGTTTACCGAGAAAAATATTACATCCCCACTGTATGAGTAGGTAACCTGTTTTTTTTTAAACTTTAATTCTACTATTTTGTCGGGGCGTGATTGATTTAAACTTACCTATACCTATTGCCATGCCGAATTACAGCCTCCAGTAGAAGGCTCTAAGTAAGTACTACTTATTATAAGGGTCACTCACTGAGCTAAGCCGCAGAAGGACGGACAGACGGACATGGCGAAACTATAAGGGTTCCTTGTTGACTACGGAACCCTAAAAACATTAGTGCATGTACTTATTATACAAATAGCAGCCAATGCGATGTAAGGTGTTTGTATTTTCGCTCGCCTGTCCAACAACGTGATGCATTAAGAGAATAAGTAAAACAGTTGAAAAACATTCATTGTTCATGAAATAACATTTGGTCGTGCAAACAGGTCATACATCGTTTGTGCAGGCACTACCTACATATACAATACATAACATACATACGACGCCTATATTCCCAGCAAAAGGGAAAACTTTCGGCAATGAATCTACAATTGGGTACTTTCCTCATGTTAAAATTTATTACGTATGTTACTATATTGATAGTAAGCCATCAAATTATTACAGCAAACTGTAAATTGCAAAAAAAAAGAAAAAAAAAAAAAATGTTGACAACTATGTGCTTAAGTATCTAATCGCAGCATTTCACGATCAATACAGCAATTTATGTGATTTTCCATACAATGGTTAGCATTAGCACGAAGATCATTGATGTCCATTGGACTACTATGTCCATTTGTAGATATGAGCCGTTTCAGCTGTGGCCAGCGAGGTTTCGCCTTTGACCCTCTTTTTACGTGCTTTAACTGTAGCTAGTCATATATACAAACCTTTGATACACTCACAAGTACCACAGATTCAATAAATCGTTCAAGAAAGTATAAAGGTGTTTATACAAGACAGATGTTAACATCTAAAGATGCGTATACACGATTTTCTAACAGCTATGCCCTGCCATCTTCCGACACATATTAACCGTTTTATTGTTGTGTAAAACGGTCTTATTGCAGTGATAGGTTGCTGGACCATCGCCCACAATACACTAATAGTTAAAACCCTATTCGCACAGTCGACTCTTAGGCTATGGTCTCCTTTAAATAACGCCGTACGCTGCGTCACAATGCTTACTATGGATATACATCTCCATTCTCCATAATAAGCGTTGTGACGCAGCGTACGGCGTGGTTTATAGGAGACCATGGCCTTAGGCTGCGGACTGCCCGCTGGCGACGCCAGCGCCGCCAGCGGGCAGCGGGGCGGCGAGCTATTGCCCATACATTGAACTTGCTCGAATGTATGAACGGCCTTAAGGCATCACAAAAGGAACAGGCGCGTCCTCCTACATATAATTATTTAATATACAAAACTAGAATCTAATCCCTTCGGAAGATCATGATACATGTCAGGATCTCCAAATCGTTGCCAAGGGAAGGGGGGGAGATTACTTCCGACGAGCTATATTAAATACAAAATTAGTAATTTGTTGAAGAGGCTAGAAACTAAGCAATAGATGGACGAGTTAGTTCGAGGGCCAACGCGTAGCGGAGGCCCTCGAAAGTACGAGTCCAGCTATTGCCCTTTCGGCCGAGGCTTAACATAGTGCTTTTCACGCCTACTGCGAGGAAATTGCAAATAATTATAATTTAAAATCAAAATTAAGTATCTAATTGAAGATCATAATACTAAACAGGCTCGCTTGCCTCGCGCCCGGCGCGGAGGAGGAGGAACGGGCGCACGCTCGCCGGCCGACCGCGCGCGGTGCCCTGTGATTGGTTGATTGCTGTTCAAACTGTCCAACAATAACATTGTTGGACAGCTTGAAGTCATAGATGGCCTGTTCGTGCGACGTCCAACTAACCCCAGCTTTGAAGCCTGAATTCTGACCATCTTTTGCCACATTTCCGAGCAGTGGCGTGAAAAAATTATTGTTTACCTATTATCGTTTGTTGTAATTCTAACCTTGATGATTTTCTGAGAGAAAGAAAACAAGTTACTAAACACTAAGCAAAGTTCCAAACTTGAATCTATAATCCTGGTTTGAAAAAGATATAAAAAACTTGCTTTTGAATGACATCTAAATCTTGTTTCACATTTCACAGAGAGTATCGCGTCTCCGAGTTTTCAGTAATAAACTTCATATTAGTTCAATACACAACATAAGAATACAACCCATTCACCAAATAATCCAAACGCGGAAGACACGCAATACGGAAAACTACAAACGCTCCCAAAATTCTGTTTTAAACGAACTTCGAATCTTGACCGATAAAAATCATAATAAACAAGGCAACCAGCCGATAACCAGGGCCGAGGAGACATCTTGCTTACATGTCGATTACCACGACAGAATTGAAAGCAAATATCATCTGTGATCTTGACTCGATTCCGTAAAGACAAACATTGATAAGTGTTTATGTGACCTTACGAGCTCGTGACTTAGCATGTGAACTAAAAACGCAGTTTGATAAAAACAATATACCTAAAAGAATAATTGAGTTTTTTTTGCTGACTACTCTAATTTCTTACTACACTTACTCCAACTATTCGAAGCAATGGAACCGTCGACGAATAATAAATCGATAGAAACAGAATATGATACCCGTTAGAAAACTCCGACCTGTTAATGACAATGTACACTTTCCTCCTAGTCTAGCCACTAACACAAGTAAAGAGACTTATATTTTTCTAAGCCTGTAAAGTATCCCACTGCTGGGCAAAGGCCTCCCCCCTTGACTTCCTCTTGTCCCGGTCTGGAGCAATTGCTGTCAGGGATTGCTGAATAGAAAAAAACCGCACAGTTTAGCCGTTGGCACACGCATACTATGTAGAGGTCAAAACAAAATTTTTGATCTGCATTTCCTAAAAAAAATCCCTTAGACTGAGACATTTTTTTTTGTATAATTTTTTTATCAGAAACCTTTCTTGTGTAGTAGTATAAGTACAAAAAATGTTGGGTAAGTATATCGTATCTGAAGGAGTCCAACCTTGATATTTTGTGTCAAAAACTAAACAAACTATACCAACTGATAAAAATTAAACCACACACGATAGGTTTCTGAAAAAAAAAACCATAAAAAAAAAGGTCAGGGCACTCCCCTCCTAAGGGATTTTTTTTAGGAACTGCGGGTCAAAAATTTTGTTTTGACCTAGTATGCGTGTGCCAAATGGCTAAACTCTGCATCTATTTGGGGTTTTTCTTTGAAATTGGGCTTGTACGGCTACCACTAACGGTACGATGAAGATGTTGCAGTGCAGTACGAAAACGCAAAGTCAAAAGTGAATCATCGACAGAAGTATTACGGCCGCCACAGATACTTCTCTACTCCGGTGATACCGACACTGCTCGACAATGAAAGTTATGCAACAATACTAGAACCATAACTTTGATGAATCTGCGAATAGTGAAAGGTTTGCACAGTGCTCAAGTATCAATGAAATATACAGTGTACAGTCAAGCCATATTTATAGTATCCTATAATAATATGCAAATACGTTTGGGCCATATTTTTACCGATTCATCTTAAGTATTCATAACATTACCTAATGTCTATAAGTATCATTTTCAGTTCAATATGGTTATCACTTATCATATACCTAATGTTAGTAGAATATTTACTCTTAAAAATTGGGTAAAGTACAGTCACGGAAAGACGTTCCAGTTTTTGATCAATGAAAATGGTCAATACGCATTAACCTATTATCGAAGTAGAGTAAAAGATATACATGTAGGTACATGTACTATGGATTTTTGCATTTTAATTGAAACTGTTGAAAGCGAAATTAAGTGTTCTTAGGATACTGGATACCTAGATACATTCTCGATAAAACATTAATTGTTGCTTTGTTCATAAAGCTACCAGCACAGAATAAGTAATCTACCAGCCTCTGACTTACTAATTCAGGTAGATTCTAGTGCACCACTCCTTTCTACTCTCCAGATTGTTGTTTTGCAATCTCTCGATCAGATACACTTTCACAAAATTGTAGGTATAATATTATGCATCAGCTGCGTAAGCAAATACTAGGCGGAGCGACGGGATAAAATATAGCACATAATCCCGTAGGCCAATTCTACATATAGCCTACTGAAGAAAGGGTTATTATTATTATTAGAATGGGATGGTACAACGCGCGCAGATAAAGAATGGATCTGAAAATGGCGGGGATTACCAATGGTATGGTTGGCAAAACGGCTAGTAAAACGGCTGCCCATCTAATTATATCTCTAAAAATATTAGCATTTTTTTTTGCAGCGAGTACGTAACTGTGTGAGTATAGACAGCGATAGGGTGTGACCGAGATAGCATGCGAGCGGACGCCATTTTCAGATCCATTCTTTATCTGCGCGTGTTATATAGTTTCTGAGATTATCCCCAGCATACAATTTTGCAATATTTTATCAGTTATAGTGCTTTGGCTATTATGTTTACTGGTATTTTAAAGTCATATCGGTTTGACAATTTACAATTTTATACCTACCTGTAATCGAAATACTTATAATTATCTGAACCTGAAATAATTTGGATGTTATCCAAGTCAGGTCAACAAAGACGCCAATGGGCGTACCCGGCATCCGAGAAGAAATTTTAGTAATCGAGTTTTGTTTTCTACATCTTTACTGGAAATAAGACGGCTACGGCATTGTGCTAAGTAAGGTTACCAAAGCCGTCTACGCTGTCCACGACAATTGATTTAAACCTCATTTACTCCCCATATTTCGAATGTGGGAAAATATGTTTGTATATAAACTTTTTTGAAGTAAAAAACATGGCAATTGAATATTGTCATAGAGCCCAATAAAAAATAAATCAACAGTTGACATAATATGTCTGTCAGTGAAAATTTTGCTTAGTCTTGTAGGTAGACATATGAGGACGACTCAACATTCATAAATTCTCGTGCTGAAGAACTTACTACAGGTTTGATTAAGTTCTATTTTTGTTTATTTATATCACGTGACATCACGCAGCCCAAGTCACGTGGTCAGCGCACAGTAGTATTTCTAAATACTTTTTTCAGTACTTTATCGATAAAAAATTACAAAACCAAGACCTGGGGGGTAATCACGTAACGTTCCGAACGCGCGTCTGACAGTTAATTCTCAATCTAACTGTAATTTTTCCATATAAAATTGACGTTTAAATCTTACAGACGTTCGTAAGAAAAGTTACGTGATCGACCCACTGAGTTCATATAGGTATAGGTACATACTTACAGATAAAATACAATGCGCCAGAATATACGAGTATCATCAACAATTTCATTGAGATTATGCTCACTTAGAGTTAATTTATGAACAGCGGAATCGTTACATAATTAATATTGACTACGGCATGAATCTGCAGTTGGGCAATAGAAAATTTTACGCAACCGGCCTCGAGAATTACTACAAGCAACCCAATAAAAATCAAAATAAGATACAATCCAACCACGGCAAACCATATTGGCGCCTACCCAATTTAGACGGCTTAACGATGTTTGGAGTATTTTTAGAGTTTAGTTTACATTGATGAGTGATCTAAAATTACCCTGAAAAGGTCATTGTATCAATTAAATTTCACAGAATGTTTAATTATACTTACATTACCTAGATATACTTACATTTTTATGATTGGTTTTGTTTCTGTTTACTATTTGGATGAATATATAATTATATTCTTGTAGGATTTTATGTGACGCGTATAACCCGCAACAGTTAACAGTCATCGCTATTACCACACATTTACGTCAAATTTAATTTTATGCACTGGTAGATAATAAAAACAACCTGCACACACCAATCTGACTAAACGGATCCACAGTCGAAAAAGTAAAATCATTTAGATACCTATTTAGGAAGCCTTATCACGTCCAGAATACCAATGGCACAATAAGATTTCCCCAGCAAAAAAAAAATATTAACCTCAAAAATCATCGAAAGAAACGGATATAAAATTTATTAAATACGTATCATAGCATTGTACGGAAGTGAAACATGGACCCAGAAATCTATATTCCCTTGGGTACAACTCCTTGGAGGTCAGTTGGAATGATCAACTAATGATCACGGCTTGTCGAGGCTTGCGTGGTGAGTCAGACTGTCCCGAACTCGTAGAGCGTCTCGTTCTACTGTATATCCCGGATGTCCCGAAGATAGCCCTCAGACCACGACGACGCGACCTGGCCCCCTATTCTGTAACTTGTTTTAAGCTCACCTCAACGCTCACCCAGAAATATATCTTGACGCCGCGATTCGTAGTTACTAAGCGTAGGTAGAGGTCTAGTTTCGTTACGGGTGACCGGCGGGATGAGCCGCATTTGCGCGTAGCGAATACTCGTAACAGCGGTGCCGCCAAACTGACAAGTTGTATGGAAAAAATGACAGATTTGGAAATAATTTATAATAGCAAATTTTTTAAATGTAACGGATATATTATCAATTAAATAGTTACCTAGAGGCAAAATCCAACAAAAAATCAGACATCAAAAAAATCAATATTTAATTAGCTCCTAAAAAGTCCGGATAAATATTAATATATTTTTTTATCTTTATTTAGGTTCATTTACATTTGCTTTAAAATATTCAATATAAATAAAATATAAAACACAATGAATGTTTAATTTAAATCTATATAATTACTTCCGGGTGGAAAGTTTGTTGGATTCTTGAATAAAGCATCTTAGAATAACGTTTTAGAATGAAATAAGTTTTAGAAAGTTTTTCGAAACAGTATTTTGCCTAGGGTATACCGTATCGTATAGGAGCTCGCCGCTGCGCTCACAGCGGCGGATCATTCCCATCTAACCTATCCAACCCAGGTTCAATATGCAACCTGGGTTGGATAGGTTGGAAGATGGGAACGACCCTTCACAGCTCAAATGCGCTCCTGGCATCGACACCTGAGTGTGACTTGTACGTGTGGCGATGGGCGGGCAGTGTGTGTGTAGTGAGTGCTTGAGATTCTGTGAGGCGATGGACGTTATATGCTCTACTGTTCCAACTTAATTTGTTTGTTACTTATTTATTATTGTGAATATTTTTTATTGTTAGTCTTAAGTTTTGTAACGCATTGGTTGTTAAACTGTTAAGCTCACCTCAACGCTCACCCACAATAATCACCCACAATGACACCGCGATGCGTAGTAACTAAGCGTAGGTAAAGGTCTAGTTTCGTAACGGGTGACCGGCGGGGTGAGCCGCATTTGCGCGTAGCGAATAACAGCCCTGTACTGTAATGTCATATAAACGTTTTTATCAATAAATAAAATAAATAAATATGTATAAAACAAAGTCGTATTAGTTAGGTACACCATTTATAACTCAAGAACGGCTGGGACGAATTTAACGATGATTAGGGCGGTTGCATCAACTCACGTTTACAGACCGATCAACGTTAAATATGGCGCCGGCAGCTGTCATTACATACAAACTTGTCAAACTTTCCATACATTCAGATTTTAACGAACACTGCTTACGGTTACCTAGACGGTTTGGTGCAACTCACCCTTAATTGATTGGATTTGTCTTCGGTCCGAATAGCAGAATAACTATAAAAACATGAAAAATCGAAAACTATTTTTACTGTTTTCATACATTTTGTATGGCGATACGGAGTTCGCGAGGTCAGCTAGTAAATATATATTTGCATTAAACCTTAATACCAGCAACGGGCTCCGGACTGATAGTATACAAGTATAACAACTTCTTATCCTAGATTCTACAAAACGCAATCTGAGCCCATACTTGCTTAACCAAGTACCAAACCATAGAAATCGAAATGGTCTATTAGACAGTAGATAGTCATCGTCGGCATAGATTCACGTTCCGCTCGGTGACCGTGCTTGCAGTCACTTTTACCTTCGTTGAGTGTGGTCATGGCTTCCGTTCCCCTAAGACCTCGTACACACTTGCACTAAATTGTAAAACCTAGAAATCTCGGGTGTTATTTTATAAAAAATCCTATTGTGTATACAGAGTATCATGTTATTCTAGCATGGTTATAAAATGAGAACCAAACTACGTTTGTATGGAGAGTCGAGCGTCCTGGCGCCCCGTTAATAGTTTTCTGTTTATGTTGTGAGTTTGGTATGAGTATTCTAACATTCCAAAGGCAATTATGTAGGTACACAATCTATTTAGTGACCTAGACATCAGTCCTTCTATCAGTCAAACCTCTATTGATCCAAGCCAACGATAACACGCTAGTATTGAGTTATAGCCGCCATTACGCAAAGGAGTTTTACAGTACACATGGTGTTACTTTCCCGCACTAGTGCGGAAATGAGCACTTTCCGTGCATAAATGTTGAAACTTTAAAGAGCGAATAGGTAATTCGCAACTCGTGTCGATTAAAAACACTCCCTTCGGTCGTGTTTTAATTTATCGCCACTCGTCCAATTTCCTATTTTCTGCACTTGTATCGTAAATAACTATTTTTTGCAAAACTATTTGTAACCAGTATGGCATTTGGATTTTTGGAAAGTACATGATACAATGTGACATTAATGTACAAATTTGACATTAATGTGCAATTGGTGCAATGTGCAAAAATTGGTGATCAAGTAGCTACTAAGCTACTTCACTAACTTCAACGTTTTCATAGTTGCCATATTTATAAATCAATGTGAGATTTGATGTTACTTGGAATTGGAACAGACCACAAAAAAACTATTAGGTAAGTAACACTATTTGCAATACGACAAAATTATTAAATACGTACTTACAAAAGGAACTAAGCAGTGGATAGGGTATTTTCTAGATAAGCAATTTGATGCCTCTTAAATGTAAGTACATTCCTACATACCTAAACATACTTCCTGGAAAACAGTTTCAAATAAATATGTACTTCCAAGGATTTTAGCTGCACGCATAGGTAACACAATGTTTGCATTGATGGGTTTTAAGGTCATTACCAATTATATGCATATTGCTAAATGTTACCGTTTCTGTTTATGCTTTGAGAAATACTAATTAAGACTTAATTAACGACTAATGGGGGACCATTATGATCCATACAAATGTAATTAGGAAATATAAAATGGAAAGTTATGCGCCGTCTAAGTTACTGTATGAAATACCTTCTACCTATGGTAACAATTAGTTATCTAAATACATAGAAAACATTTGTCGGAAACAAATATGCGTGCACTGGGTTTTGAAGCGGGACCGCTGGCTTCAAGGCAGGGTCATTACCACTACCAACTACGTAGTCGTATGAGTGTGTTGTATGTTCGTACGAACCTTAACCACCTCCATACCGAGCTACGGGTTCCGAGACTTCCGAGACAGGACGTACGACCCCCCCTCGTGTACTTACTCTCTTCCAGTAGCCTGCCGCCCCTTTATGTGCAACTTACAGTACGCGCCACATAAGTTTGCGTCTGTGATGTTAGCAACTTCTTTTGGGTTCTTTATGTACCTATGCTTGTGCCTTTTATCTGAAAAAACCGGACAAGTGCGAGTTCAACTCGCGTGGTGCGGGTTCCGTATATTATACAAAAATATTGAGAATTTTCCCCTTTACTTTGAATACTTAAACTATATACTTATAGGTTTTCCTGTAATCTTTAAATAAGGAAATATTTTCCATATTTTTTTCAGAATTAGCCTAGTAGTTTCGGAGATAAGGGGGAAATGGCCAATTTTCGTCTTTTTTCCTAAATTACTTCAAATCTGTTTTTGCTAAAATTATTAAAAAAAAATCTGAGATGCTTACAACAACCCCTTTCATTTGATATATTATGTCCCACAATACAGTTTGCGCAACTTTTTTTTTTAATTTTCCAGTTTACCCCCCAAAAGTGGCCCCCTTGATCAGAATTCATTAATTCACTTTATGCGTCCATCTTTGGGTCACCAATTTACATATGTTTACAAATTTCAACTCAATCGGTCCAGTAGTTTCGGACCAAATCGGCTGTGACAGACGGACAGACAGATGCACGAGTGATATAAGGATTCCGTTTTTTTTCCTTTTGAGGTACGGAACCCTAATAAAACATGACACATGGGAGATTTTGTTGAATGACTTAGGAGCGGAAGTGTTAAGATATATACCTTGAGATATAAATACAGCAAATAATCCCATTATATGCACAGAATCACAAACATATTCACTTCTTCACTTAGCTCGCATTTTTTATCACTCATTAATCTCATTATTATCACGAACGCATGTCACGTGGAAACTAACCATAATATTCACTGTTACCATTTTAAGTAGAATTGCGTCGCAGAGATATCAGAGGGGTTTAACCGAGTTAGTCGAACGAGCGTGCGAAGCGAACGAAGCTTATATCAGCTTGGGCCGAAAATCGTTTGTCCGGTGTCTGTTCCGCTGTCCCGCTGCCCGGCTGTTCTCCTCTACAGGTCTCAGTTCTCAAGCGATTCTCGTGAAATTTTGTGAGCAAGTGCGTTAAATATTAGATTTTTTTGTCGTAATAAAAAAAATTGAAGTAAGGCAGGTTCCCAAGTTCTACGGCTCGCACTAGTAGGTACCTATGTAGACAATGTCAATCAAAATTATTAATTAAGGTTAATATTAATGTTATTAAAGCTAATTAAGCATTACGATTGAAATTGTTTATACCAATTCCGTTAACAACACTACGCTGCACCGAAAATGCTATAAGATTTACGATGTCTGGTAATTAGGATTGTAAGTGTCAATTATGCAGTGTCGAGCAATGGGACTTCATGAGAGTGGTAAAATCGCATTTCTAATCGAGGAACAATTAAGTAAGTAAGTAGACGTGTATCCATCTATACCTAGAAATCCCACGCCTACCGGCATGAGTCTTCGGCTGATAACAATTACTCAATCAATCTCTTCACATTTGAAAGTCACATACATCTTGAATGTAACTTTCTCTGAACAATAGCTTTTGAGCAAAAGGTGTTGTTAGTGAAGCCTTCTTTTGCATGTCACTAACCTGTTGCATTTTGTATTAGAAACATAAGTAAATAGTCATATAAAAGAGTTATGCGAAAGTTTATTAGAAACCGCACACAATATTCTATTGCATACTTAATATCATTGTTAGGGACCTTCGTACTTGCCAACTTGGGTTTACCAGTTCGGACTTCGGTACCTTACTTACATAATTGACGTAAAAAGTTGATTGATTCAATTGATTGTATAGGTAAAAGTTGAGTAAGTAATTAACATTAAATATATATTTTTCCTTGTTCACAACGCCGTGGCAAGACTATATCATAGTATACTACAACGTATTTACAATTAGGATATGATCTGGGCCGCTCCATTTGTATTGATGACGGTTATCCCTAAAGTCTGAGGCCACTCACAGACTGAAGTTGAATGTCAAAATTACCTTTGACTGCCACCGCAGGGTCCGCAGGCCGCGCCAGTGTGTCTCAGGCTTAAGATGTCGCTTTCCATAAATATTTTGAAAGGCACATACGTGAAAGTGGGGATCCCTATGATCACGGTGTTTTCACTTTAGAACCTTCTGTAGAATTGTTTTTCCTTTATTCGGATAATATTTTATCTCTCGGCTATTAGATGTCACTAAAGTCAAATTTGTACTTAGGTCCGGTGCAAACCCATCGGCACACGTCAGATGGCGGGAACCGACCAAGTCCGGTAACGGTCGGGTAGCGTGCGCCAGCACTAACCTTGTATAATTTTTTTTTTTTTGCAGTAGCAACATTCATGGAAAATGAACTTTGTGGTTGTTTTCACGCAGCTTTCTTCTTAATTAAACTATATTATTGAAATAATTTTATTAATCGCAATAATATCTACTAAATAAATGGCAAAGCAAAACATAATCATAAGCAGATTTTACTTATCCACAAAAAATCTACACGGGCCTTCTCAACAGTTCTGGGAAACGGAATGGTATCCGTCAAGTGTCATTTATGATGTTTAGATAAATTTCCAATTTGTTTTATTTGAATTGAGTCCGTGAATGCGATTTGAATGGAATTCACGATTATTACTGTATTTTTGGAATTTCTGACTCGTAGTTTGCTTATTCCATTATATATATCCCATTATATATGTATATATATATATATATATATATAAATGTATATATTATTAAATTTCCCATACCATTACAATATTTATTCTCTTATTAAATCTCACTTGCTTCATCTCCACTTCGTACCTACTGTCGTAAATTTTAGCACCAGTATTTGTGGGATTCAATTAGCAGCTGCGCGCAACTACGCTCCCTAATGGTGATCACGGAAGACCAGCGTCGGGTACTCGCTAGTAGCACCCGGCATTATGCTGAGTGTTCACCCTTTTCAGTATAAGTTAGTAATTAGTATATAGCTGATAAGTTCTTCCTTTGCTTCATTTTTTTTTTCTTTTTTTGTAATTGTATTACTTACTGTGTTTTTGTGTACTTATACTGAAATAAATTATCTTCTATTCTATTCTATTCTATTCTATTCTATTCTATTTCTCTGGACCCCCTGCTTTGTGTTATCGTAATTGCAATCGGAAGACATCAAATTATTAAATCTGAACATGTAATCGCGAAAATGCAATAAGTGTGTCGATTGCGATGAAATTTGTAAGTACTTACATATTTTCGCTTATTTAGGCATTTCATACAAGTTTTGAATTCGTATTTGCCCGATATAGCTAAAAACTTACTGCACTCTAATAATAGCTCGGCAATAATAGTTTGTGTTTACCAAAAATTTATTGTTGACAGAAACTTGTTATAGATTTGTTGCCTTGATGCCAAATGAATACACCTAACAATATAATCTTAATTTCACAGAAACAAATAACTACCAAAAGATAATGAGGAAGCACTGGAAACAGATAATATGATAACATTCAGAATTTATAGAATCGGGATCCTTTATGGGTTACTGCAGGTAACCTGAAGAAGAGATAAATATAAAGTATTGAAAAACATATAGGAACAGGAAATGGAAATAAAGGAAATTTGTAGGTAGACTATATTTGGCTAATGTTCATTTTGATTCAGTACAGACCTACAAATATGAATGTAAAATAAAGAAGTATAAGTAAATATATTATTTTCAAATTAGTTTTTCATTTCTGATTTCTAATAGAGTATTAATCCATTATTTCGGAAACTACCAGAGTAAACTTATATAACAAACCTGCTCTGGTAGGATTTCGAAATGATGGATAAAAATTGTTTCCATTAATTCAAATTCTCCTCACACCTATACTTAGGCATGTGTTTGAGGTATTTTATGTATTCCTGCGACTCTAGATGGCGCTACTGCCAAAAATGTTGAGTGACAACTCTACTATATATATTCAATATTCTCTTTGCCTATGATATCGCGAGCACATTTTGAAATTCGAACATCAACGATATATTCACTATTTTGCACCCTATTCGTTTGTAATATGGCGAAAAATCTCAGACATCGACTTTACTTAGGAGGCTGGCCATGAACAAAGGGAATTAATATGTCACGCGTGTGCCTCAGAAATGACATAATATTCCATTGATCAACGTATCAACTTGTTACTTACAACTTAGTAACGCGCAATGGAGTTGAATAGCCGTCAATTAACAGTTCTTACCTCAGCAAGTTTTTCATTATAAGGAACGCATCATAAGAACTAATAATAGAAGACGTAAATAAAAAGCCGGATCTTTATACACGTTAGCGATATAGACATATACACGGTGCCCGTGAGCATTGCGAGAGATTTTAATCACGAATTCCTGAGGCTATAAGGAGTAATAAATGTTATATGAAGCTAGGTCGAATTATGATTTTTAATTTTTTTTCTTATTTTCATACACAATAATTGCTAATCTAGTAAAAAGTGTCTTTAGGACGAGCTGTGAAAGTAGATGGTTAAGTCTCGCAACGTCGCAATCATAAAGGTGTTTCATACTGGAGATTTCATTACAACATTTTTACAAAAAAATTGAAATATCTCTAAAACCGAACCGAATTTACTCGACGTTAATTAACATTTTTAACTTAAAATATAGTCAGGAATATCCTGTTAAAATCTCTCGCAATGCTCACGGGCACCGTGTATAATTACTTTTTCCTTTATGGCCGCCGTGAAGCTTATAGTGGATAAACCACATTTCCACCAAATCATACCACGAAGATTGGATCCAAACTGTGAAAGTTTTTCTCCACAAAATAAAAAGGATATCGCCTTGTATCGTAGCTCCAGAGTCATTCGTATCCTCAAAATATGCTCTCCTGACCGGTTTCGGCCACGGCGACTGCTTCAACTCTGGCGCTGATGTCGTACATGTGCTCTGGTGTGGCTCACGTAGCCGATCTTATTTACGAAGACCCGAGTACACAATGGGCACGTGAGCACACCATTTACAAAATTATAGCTGACCGCCGCAGGTGGTCGGGCCTTCAGCTCGTCCCGTTTGCAATCAAGAGCTATACATCGACGGGATTCAAAAGTGGATGTCTTCATTCTCACTGAAGATCTCCATTTCTGGCGGTTGGCTGCCTGCTTCTCCCACTGCAATGGGTCAATTTCACAATTTTTCATGTGACGCTTAAGCACATCCTTGTACCTAAGGAGTTGTCCGCCATGCTTTCGCTTGCCCTCCTCAAGTTCTGAATAAAAGATGTGCTTTGCCACTCGACCCGCCGTCATCCTTGAAACGTGGCCGCCCCAGCGAAGTTGTCGTCTCATAAGATAGACTTCGATTCCACCTACGTTGGCTCTCCGCAAAACTTCGGTGTTCCGTATACGGTCGGGCCAGCTGATCTTTAAGATTTTACCTGGATTATAATCCTTATGGAATTATTATGAAAGATTGAACACAATAGTACATTACGATACCAGTGCAGAAAATAGGAAATTCGCAACGAGTGGTGATAAATTAAAACACGACCGAAGGGAGTGTTTTAAATCAACACGAGTTGCGAATTACCTATTCGCACGTGTATCGTACAACGTTTTACAGTACATATAGCTCTTTAAAGTTTCAACATATGCACGGAAAGTGCTCATTTCCGCACTAGTGCGGGAAAGTAACACCATGTGTACTGTAAAATATGTACCTGATTATCAAGAAAAGTAGGAAGCCCGCGTTACGGTAGGTACCTATAAAGTAATAATACTGCCGTTTAATCTATGCCTTGACAGAGCTCGGATAAACAAACAATTTATTAAAATAAGCGCATAAAATTACTTTAAAAGCCCATTTATACTTATTACCTACACGCCAATCGCAACAATGTATTCCCGGCACGCAACGCCTTACGTTTGTTGAACAATATATGAGCGAGTGCGTTGGTGAACTAATATAACAATCGTAATAAGACCTTCATGGTCTATGACATAAGAATATAATACAATATCATCTGCCAACTAGGAAACGATCTGATCTTTTAAACTTATCTGACTTATCTACCTCATCATAACTGCATATCTATCCTTGATGATCGTTTTCATTTGAAAAGTAGGTACGCTGTTCTATGTTCCATCATACTATCTAACACGTCACATAATGTATAGTATATATTCCTATTTTCGAGATTATTTTCACGAAACAATATTTTATTCCCGGAAAGTTTCTTTACAATTTCTTTATTTTCGGAAAGTTTACAAATAAGTATAGCTCCATGCTTATCAAGTTATCATTAACTGTTCTGAAAACGCGAAATGATGTGGATATCTATTTTTGTAAACAAAACACTTCTGTGACACTGGTACCTACTAGGATTTTTCGACATGCTAACTTTTAATAACTTCACAACAAACATACTTAATTTCAAAAAAAGATAGACGGAGCATGGCGAACAACCTAGTGAAGACAAAACTAGAAATAGTGATCTTGACAGCATTGGGACACGTGCTGAAGAGTTTTGTGCAATTTTGTTTGCATACCTATGTGTGCTAAAACCGGCTTCACTAGGTTGTTCGTAATGCTCTATCTTTTTTCTTGGTCTGACTCTGAGGTAATGTCGTAACAAAACATAAAATATTACGTAAATGTGAATGTTTTATTTTAAATAAGAAAAATAAACAGCTACTCAACTTAACTAAATATTAAAGTTATCTATTGGTTCAGTATTTCAGCAGAGTTACTAACTAGCCAAAAGCCTAACTTCCTTGGAACTTGGACCGGCCGCTACTCGTGCGTTGACCGCTAAACTAAGTACCTAGCATCCAAAGTCTAAAGATCAATCTCAGCTTGCAACTTACCCAATCGATCGAATAACTTACGGACTTCTCTAACGTAATGATAAGATAATTTTTACAAAAACAAATTCCTGCACCAGACCTTATAAGTAAAAATAATGTTGTTCTATCAATTCCAGTGATGAACCTAGTTTTTGATATAAGTACCTAGTTATAATTAGGTTTTTTTAATGTAACTCTCAGATAACCAAAACAACTGTTAATATCAGTTGTTATTCGTGAGACGCGCCGACCTCGACAATGACCTACCAATCTAAAACTTGCACAACGCTTGCAAAACATACGCATATTAAGTACACAGTACACACCGACCGCAAGACACACCCATGCCTGCAACATACTAAAACAATATATACCTATAAGTTTAAAAGCACCCGCCAGTGTCTATTCTTAGAAAAAAAAACTGTTGAACGCTTATGATTTCTAATATACTATCATTATGATTTCCTAGGAGTATAGCTAAAGGCGATGAATGAAGTGTCTATTAATAAAAACCCTTTCGGCTTACCTCATTTGAATACCGGGGAAACCTGTAATAAATATTATGATGACGTCGTGACCGATTTTGGCTACAGCGGCTATTTTTCACACTAGCGAGTTTTTTTTTTCTTATCTTTGAGATATTTATTGTTCAAAGCGTAAAGCCTGACAATACCTAAGATGTTTTTCCGGAAGGCAAGACGCTTCTGGGGGAACGGAAATACAATAACACTAAGCAAACTTCGACGACCTTTGTCATGCTGCGTAATAGATGCCCAACCCAAGTTAAATGGAGCTTGTTTTACAAGGAAATTATGTAAACGTCAAAGATTATTATGTGGCATGATGCAAGTTAATTTATTTTTGGGATAACACAGCGTTCTCTAGTTTATAAGTCATTCAAATTATAATAGAGACCATCGCCGACAATAAAACGGACTTAGCTAACTTGTTATTTAGCTACAGCTTTAGATTTTTATTTTCATCGATGGACGCTTGTGAGTGAACTATTAAAATACTTGGAAATATCTCAATCTAAACTTAGCGAAGGCTGGTAAAGAGCCAAATTAATAATGTGCCAGTAAATATCCAATTCGTGGGAATATTTGAACAATAAATATGGAAGAGGTAAATAAACAGTCGCTCCTAAAGCATGACTTCCTCAAAATATTGCACATAATTGCTTAGATTTGTTAATATGGTCATAAATATTTGGTTCACACGTAAACGCCATACCTCCTCCATGTTTACTAATATGTGCGGAACTTTACAATAGTGCGCGCAATAATTATTTGCTTGAGCTATATTTGGTTAACTACTAATGAGTCGAGCCTCTAAGCAGTCAATATTGTTCAGTTCTCGAAAATTCTTTTCTTCGAACGTTGAAACTTGTTTTCTTACGTTCGCTGGACTTGAACCGGTTAAACCTTAAGGTCATGTTTTGGATTGCGTCCTCCACTCGCTATTAATGTCTCACTCCTTCACATAGATACTTATTTCTTTTCACAGGCTTTTAGAAGTGAAAAGAAACATTTTGCAAGCGCCGTTCGAGCTATTCGGGCCGTAACCTGAGCTAGTGGCATGTGGCATCGTATTCGTGCGTTGATTGGCAACCCGGACCTGAAGAGCGCGTAGTTTGCGGAAATACCTTCGATTTCTTAATAGGTAAGGACGGAAGTAAACCCATGTTTATCACATTCGCGAAATACCAAATCAGGCCATTAATCAAAAAGACCTTTGCAACAGTTGACAGTAATTAGTAGTAACGTACCTACTCAACCTATACTAACAGGCCATTTCACCAAAAACGGTCTGAATAAATTACCTAAATACCTAACAAATTAAATGAAACGTGTAATAGTGTAAGTAATATAGTAATATAACGTACATACATAAAGTTAATTATTTCAATGCCACACCCCAAACTTCAGTTTTTTGACTCTCTAGTAAAGTGGTTTTCTAATGCTCCTTAGTCATTTTTTTTTCAATTCAAATTATTTTATTTTGGTAAACACAGGTTGCAACTTTTGTAAGTATTGTTAGCCCTATATTTTACCCACAAGGTAGGTGTACAAAATATTCCTTCAACCAGCTACTTATTTATATATTCAAATTGAAATGAAATAATGATTACACAGAAAAAAAAATTAGGTAATTAAAATGTCAATACAGTAATGGGCATTAAATACTTGAAACACATATCAAAAACTCTCAAAAAATACTGTAACTACCTCCGGTCCGCAGACACTCAATTATCATTCTTACTCAGACTGATTAGCCGCTTATTGCGTACATATTGATCAGTGTTTTGCCATAGCTTAAGTAGGAGGGTTCTTCGTGGATTGAAACATCTATATCTTCTATCTATCTATATGGTTTAAATCAGATAACAAAGGAATTATTTAGAAATTGACATATTTATTTGTAAGATCACATCTGTGAGGCGAGGCATCGAGGCGAGGTAAGTATTATCGTTAAGTGCTCTATGCTCATGCTCCCTCGTATCATCATATGAATTTAATTTTGCATAGGCGCATTTGGCGCATTATTTTAAGTTATTGATAGCTTATCATCATTAAGTAGTTGTCATTATAATATTCTTATTCTGTTTGCTCGTGTCATTGTGTATGAATGGGTTCACACTTTGTTTGAGTATTCTCATCATCATCATATCATCCGAAAGACGTCCACTGCTGCACATAGGCCTCCCGGAAGGCGCAGCGTGGGTAGGCCCCCACAAGGTGGACTGATGACCTGGTAAAGGTCGTGTGAATCCCCTGGATGTGGGTGGCGCAGGACCGGTCATTGTGGCACTCTTTGGGAGAGGCCTATGTCCAGCATTCTCATATTCTAGCGCTATCTGTGAGATCCTGTAATTGACTATTTTGTTTATATTCATGTTATTAATAAGTTTTATAGTTGTTGGCTCCTTAAAATAAATAAATAAATAAATAATAGGACTTGACCTCAAAATCCTTTTCGAGTTCGACGGTCACAAATAATTCCATCACGTATTTGCTCTTCTCATCCCCACGGCCTCGCGTTTGGCGTCCATTTAGAAGGCGCAGGTCATCCGTCAGTTGTGTTGTGTCTAGTAGGGCTTAAGTTCGGTTGGGTTGGATAGTGTGTGGGACGTTTTGAACGAGCGTGCATGTGCGCAGTGCGCAGTAGCTGCAAGGAGCGAGGGCCGCGTGGCGCAACGAATGCGCGCATGCGTCCTCGCGGTAAGGCCGCGCGTTTATGTCACACGCATAGACTGAAGATGATACTAAGGCAGTTGTTTCTCCAGCTTACCCGAAAGGATATGAAGAAAATTAGGCATAATCTATGTGTATGTACGTACAATGTACTAGTACGAATAACATCCAGTTTTACATCGCTATTGTTATGGAATAAGATTGAAGGTGCTTTTAATAACTAATAGAGCAGTGTCGAGCACTAGAACATTAATCAAATATCGGTTACAGACCGTACACGTACAGGACCGTATTGGAAACGGATATTTTAAAAAACAATGATCTGTGTTATAAAGCGAATAAAGTAAACTGTCATGGCATCGTGGTAATAACTAAGTACGGAAAACGATGCCAAAGTATAGCGAATTACATAACATATATGTAGAAGTTTTCTACAATAAAATCTCTAAGCGAATCTATTGCAATCTGTGTCAGCGGGTCGCTACGACGAAGTTTACTTGCGTTGTTGATATTTCTGTCTTCACTTTTTCCATGCCTTTTCCCATATGTGTAAAGAAGACGGAAAAGTGTCGAATGCTTTGATTGTGAGTACTTTATAATGACTATTATTGTAGTGTTTTAGTATTTTTGCCCCTGATTTAAGCACTTACAATACCTAACTACCTACTTACCTACTTAGTTATTTTATTATTAATTTGGGCTCTATAAAGAAACCTGTTACCTACCTATCACATCACATACTATGGTAAGTTGCCTTGGGGTATTTTTGGCGAGTGGAGAGGTTTGGACTTGAAAGTCACAATTTATGAAGTATTCCTTACAAGTGATACCATTTTTATAAATCGATCAACGCTTGTTTAAATCCAGCAATAGGTACCTACAATACAATACAATACAAATACTCTTTATTGCACACCTCACACAAACAAAGCAGTTACATAGAGAAACAATACAATAACATGTAGGTAGAGGTACCTACTTACTCGTACTATAGTAATTTAAAAGTATTTCTGGATTTAGAAAATTAGGATAGGTAACAAAAAAAAAAAATTTTCTTGATTGAATGAAACTATTAAACGGTGGAATTGAAAATTAAAAAAAAAATCATGAGCATAGTGCTTATTAAATACTTTAAACGAAAATTAGTTTCAACAAAATCGGTTAAAGGGTTTTCGAGTTATTCCTGAAAATCTACCTACCTATAGAAAAGGATTTAAGTGCCGTAAGATTTCTATGACTATACGAACTTTTTAATAAAACATGTTTCATATAACAAGCATAGGCAATAAATGTAAATCGCCCAGGCAGCTTTCTCGCTCAAAGCATAGCGATTGCTATTCAGCGCGGGGATGTAGTTTTAATCCCAAGCGTATATGTTTTTAATTTTACTTTGTTAAATAATTTTTTTTCATATTAGCATAGGTAATGATTATCAGTGGTTTCGTTCGACTTAACCCCATTTTCAAGGTTACCCCAATGCACCTTGCCACCAAAAACTTGTCGAGTCAATATGGAACCCTGTCATAATAACAATGTCAGCTCATGGTAAAATTAATGATGTCTCACGTATTATTGTGACAGGGTTCCATGAGGCTTCTAGTTCCCTCCCTCTCTAATAATGTGATTGGTTATTTTATGGCATATTTTCAGAATAAGCACAATTCTTTTCATAAAAGTTTAGTCACGAGCAAAGTTTTGTCGACCGATCCCGCTTTTTTCAGTCGTTTTCTATGCCGATATTATAATCTCAGTTTTACCTTTGTACAGTGGACGCCAAAAATACGTTTACACTTTTGCATTCCATTGCAATAAGGCGAATAGTGTAAACCTACTTTTGGCGTCGACCGTACAATTTATGATGGTATAGTGGGTCTGGGATATGTACTTTACTTAACTAGTCAAGTTATGTTATCATCATCATCATCATTTTTAGTCCGTAATCGCCCACTGCTGAGCATTTGCCTCTCTTCGAGTACGCCACCCGTCCCCATCCTGAGTCTTCAATAGTCTTATTCAGGAGTTATGATATGTTATGACATATACGACTGTTAATCTCCCAGTGTTATAAATCCACTACCTATGGTAATTTGTGCAAGCTATACGCAAATTAAGTACAACAAACTGCATTTTTTTACTCCACAACAATACTTAACGGGTAATAATATGTAATAATGTTATTGACCTAAGTATAAACAATAGCGTATTTGTTCGATGCTGATTTCTTATAGTACCTAAAGTATTAATTAAGTTTTTAAGTAATGATAATCTTTGTTGTATTGTCAAGTAAGTTTATTTTTATTTTATTTGTTTCTTTACCTCAATCTGCATTAGAATATTCAAGATACATACTACAAAAAACGCACTGTATTCATTGTCTGTGCACACGCTCATTGCATAAAAATTAACGCTTCATTTACATAACAAAAACATTAACAGTAGGTATGACAGTTGTCAAATCGCTAGTTCGTAATATAGATGTGAAAGTGAGTTGGTTTAGCTTTCACACCCATCCTATTGTGGGCACGGACCTTTGAAAAGATGAACCAATCTCATATAACACAACATATAAACACAGTACGCCGCAAAATACCATTACTTACTCTATATGTTGCGTGTGTTCCTTTTAGTTTGGGCTATTCAGAATGCTTACCAACAGCTCTCTTAAGAGAGAGTTAGACACAGCGGAACGTTGCCTCGTCTCAAATAAGGAGCAGCCAACAGCGCATTGATGGAAGTACCTCCTCAAGGAAGGCAAAGGCAAATCACTTTAAGTCTGATCTCCAATTACGCACAGTTGATTTTTTACGAATCTCGGGGCATGTAGAAGTGCACATTGTAAGATGATGTGGGTTGTCAATCGCTTAGATGTTGTTAAGAAAGGATATATTCAGACGAACCACAACCACACCACACCGCAGCGGCAAAAAGTGGTGATGCAGTGGTTACGTGTGAATAGAAAGAAAGAAGATATTTGTTCACTACACAAAATACACACAGAGACAAAGGGAGCGAATAGAGGCAAATAGAGCGGTTTATTTTCATATAAATTATCGCCTGACCACGTGTTGTCGTCGTGGTGTGGTGTGGTGATGCAGTGTGGTTACGTGTGAATAGAACTATTTATTTTTGTATAAATTATCGCCCGACCATGTGTTGTCGTTCTGGTGTAGTGTGGTACTGCAGTGGTTACGTGTGAATAGAACTATTTATTTTCATATAAATTATCGCCCGACCACGTGTTGTCGTTGTGGTGTGGTGTGGTGATGCAGTGGTTACGTGTGAATAGAACTATTTATCTCCACTTATAATAAATCTCTAAATTAAAAAAAGAATCAGCCAGTCTCATTTTATACATTGTTCTGTCACGAATGATCTCAGTTTCCCATGAACGGAAAAACATGAAACATTTTTTATAGGTACATTATTATTCTGGCTTCCGCTTAGGATAGTTTTTACGCGACTTCGACAGTTAATTAATTTTCCGAAATATTTGAACTCTTTAAATTTTTCATTTCTTTTTCTAATATATATATCGCCGCCATATCTGTAAGCTGTCAGTAACGTCAAAATGGCAGAATTGCTTTGTATTTTAACTATTAATAATTTATAATCGGACTACGATAGATATTCACGAAACGTATACCAAATGAACAAGCATAAAAAATAAATATATTCTAATATGAGAACTTATATGCGCAAATTTCGTATTCAGGCGTAATTTCAATAAATGTATCAACAAATTTGAACAATATGAGTAACACGAATTTGTTTTTTTTTAATAGCATGGCGCTCTGCGCGTTCAGCCAAAGTATGAGGAACGGGATTAAAATTACGGTTAGATCGAAAATGTAGAAGATAAGCGAAAGACCAGGAAAGAGTAGTATAATGTATATTATATTAAAGTTTGACATTATTTAAAGACTAAAACATATATAAGGCTTTGAAAATTCCTATACAAGGATGAGTTATTTATATACAGGAGTGAAGGAACTTTTTTACCTTTTAACCATATGTTTGACTAAGACAAATTACTACAAACAGCCAAGTGCTCACGTTCAAAGGCCTAGCAATTTGCTATAGTTAGACTGGTTAAGAGTACTTAAGAGTGAATGGCTGTCTCTTTCCAACTATTGCAAGTTGGTGTGACGTGACAAATTGCGTCCGTTTGTAGTGTGCCACACTGGAGCAGCCTGCGGTTGCGGTCAATAGTATAGTAAATTTGACAGCTAATAACAAGTTTACTATTGACCGCCGCGGCCAGGCCGCGCCAGTCTATGAGAGGCTTAATGCCTGCAACACACTGGCGCGGCCTGCGGCGGCGGTCAATAGTAAATTTAACAGCTAATGAAAAGTTTACTATTGACCGCCGAGGCCAGGCCACAGAAACACCAAGTTGGCGGCGGAGTCTGTTTGTAAAAAAACCGGTCAAGTGCGAGTCTGATTCGCGCACCGAGGGTTCCGTTAATTTTACCCCACCCATTAATTTTGGAAAAAGCTTATCTATAAAATCATGTAACTCAGCCATAAGGAAGCCCTTTTCGTTTCAAACAATCCATACTAATATTATAAATGCGAAAGTAAAACTGTCTGTCTGTTTGTAAGTTTGTAGGAGTTACGATATTAACGAGTTCCGCGCGGACGAAGTCGCGGGCAAAAGCTAGTTTTCATATAAATTATCGCCCGACCACGTGTTGTCGTTGTGGTGTGGTGTGGTGATGCAGTGGTTACGTGTGAATAGAACTATTTATTTTTATATAAATTATCGCCCGACCACGTGTTGTCGTTGTGGTGTGGTGTGGTGATGCAGTGGTTACGTATGAATAGAACTATTTATTTTTATATAAATTATCGCCCGACCACGTGTTGTCGTTGTGGTGTGGTGTGGTGACTGGTGATGCAGTGGTTACGTGTGAATAGAACTATTTATTTTTATATAAATTATCGCCCGACCACGTGTTGTCGTTGTGGTGTGGTGTGGTGATGCAGTGGTTACGTGTGAATAGAACTATTTATTTTTATATAAATTATCGCCCGACCACGTGTTGTCGTTGTGGTGTGGTGTGGTGATGCAGTGGTTACGTATGAATAGAACTATTTATTTTCATATAAATTATCGCCCGGCCACGTGTTGTCGTTGTGCAGGTGTGGTTGTTGGTTGTGGTACGTCTGAATAGAATAGAAGAATAGACCCTTAGGCCCCTTAAGGTCACAATCTGCAATGCGTCTTTCGACGAACCGTAGCAACATTAGCGGACCGCAGTATCAATAAAATTGCTTTACAAATGATGCAACAAGGACAGTGACACTAGATCGGTTGGTGAGTACCTACCTATGCGCTGCGATAACGGCATGGGACTTGGGACCTACCTAACTATTGCCTACATTCCTTGCTGCCAATAAAGCAAACAATGTCACATGAGTACCTATTGCCAAGGGAAAACATAATTAATTAGGTATACAAGGTGTTGCCTTGTGTTATCAGAAGTGTTTATTAACCCTGAGATACATGAAATATGACAAATAAGCGTGGTATCGTTGGCTTGGATCAATATAGGCTGCAACTGTGTGGCTGATAGATGGACTGATGTCTAGGTCTAGGTCATTAAACAGAATTTAGAATAATGGAAGACCCATACCGAACTTTAATAGACAAAACCTTGATGCTTTATCCAAAATAAGGCTGCAGTAGGTATCTAAAGAGTTAATATTTTCAATCTTTGTATGTTTACTATTTTATTAAAAATTAATATAATATAATTTAATATTCTTTGCTTCATTGTGAATCCGAAAGTACAATAACTTGGCAGACACTTTAACATTACAACTTGATTTACAAGCAATGGAGACGAAACGACACTTTACCGATCGACCTGAACATGTTTCCGTAGGTATATTGTTTAAGATGTTTCTAGACGAAAGTTAACAGGCGATGCACGGCATCCTGCCCAGGCGCACATCCCTTTTAGCCACAATGCGCCAGAGCAAATTGTTACACAACGGAGAACGATCTGGAACGCGTGTTATGTCAGTAGATTTCCTTAGGTCGCGCGAGAGTATCGCGTGATTCAGTCATTGAACGAGTCCTGCGAATACATTCTGCGAGGAATACGATTGTTTGTAAATACGTCTCGCTTACACTCATTTGATAACGCTCGAGCGGGAGCGGGACGTTGATAAATAAATATTTTTGGCATATCAATAATTGGGCTAATCAACTATTTTTTGTTGCTCGTTGCCATGGTTACGTCCCCTGGGTCACTTTTTAAAACTATGATTTTTTAGGGTTCCGATACCTCAAAAGGAAAAAAACGGAACCCTTATAGGATCACTCGGTTGTCTGTCTGTCCGTCTGTCACAGCCGATTTGCTCCGAAACTACTGGATCGATTGAGTTGAAATTTGGTATACATGTGTAAATTGGTAACCCAAAGATGGACGCGTAAAGTAAATTAATGAATTCTGAACAAAGGGGCCACTTTTGGGGGGTAAACTGGAAAATTAAAAAAAAAAAGTTTCGCATACTGTATTGTGTGACATATCAAATGAAAGGGGTTGTTGTAAGCATGTCAGATATGTTTTTTTTTATAATTTTAGCAAAAACAGTTTTGAAGTAATTTAGGAAAAAAGACGAAAATTGACCATCCCCTTATCTCCGAAACCACTAGGATTAAAATTCTGAAAAAAATATGGAAAATAGTTCCTTGCCTAAAGATTACAGGAAAACCTATAAAAAGTTTGAGTATTCAAAAACACTTATGAAATTTACATTATATACGGAACTCTCACCACGCGAGTTGAACTCGCACTTGTCCGGTTTTTTTTGTTATATTGGTAAACCCATTCCACGTTGGGGCAACTCCTTCCTGACCATGATAGGATCCCAATTTATAGTATTTTTTTCTAACTCTGTCACTGTTGTCTCTTGGCTTACCGGGACAGAATAACAACAAGAATAAGTTGATTGACCCAATTAAATATTTGGGGACTATCTTACACAAACTGACCTAGCCTAAACTAAGCAATAGACGCCGTTATACATACTTTGCTTATTGATATATGCCCCTGTATCATGTTACGTTGCGGTGCAAGAGTTGAATGCATGGAAGACGACAAAGTGTACCTACTTCAGAAGTACCTATCGTAGATTTGAAGATAAACAAAAATACTGTACAGTAATAGTATTTAAAGTACAAAAACAAACACAATTTACAGTACACATGGTGTTACTTTCCTGCACTAGTGCGGAAATGAGCACTTTCCGTGCATATGTTAAAACTTTAAAGAGCCATATGTACTGTAAAACGTTGTACGATACACGTGCGAATAGGTAATTCGCAGCTCGTGTCGATTTAAAACACTCCCTTCGGTCGTATTATAACTCGTTGAGAATTTCCTATTTTCTGCACTTGTATCGTAAATAACTATTCCACTTCGCCATTGCTTTCTGACACCAAGTAGGTTAGAAATGTTTTTTGAATTGCTTACATAGTATCCGGAGACCACAGGGCTGGCTCGTTCCTTGCCCAACGGATCGGCATAGCTATCCAAAGGGGGAACGCAGCCAGTCTTATGGGAACCCTTCCGCAGGGATCCGACCTTGGGAACCTTTTTTTATTTAATTTTTATTATCTTCATTTTAGGTTAGTTTAGTTTATTTAAGTTTTTTCTTCTTTAATCATTGTTTTAATCCTATGCATGTATGTTATAATTTTTGTTTGTTAAATACGCATGCTTACATATAAATTAAAATTAGGAAACATGGTTAACACGAACTACATTTCATTTCAACATACATAAAAATATTCTGACGTCCTCCCTTTTTTAAAGCCGGTTGTAAACTGCAATCCTAGCATAATTGTATCTTGTAACAGGCTATGAAGGCAATATTGATGTACTCGTATAATACCTACAAAAATAAGGCCGAATACTTACAATAAAATAATGAGTGCATATTTAAATGATTGACATAATCCTTTTATCGTATCCGCTTTGCAAGTAAAATGTATGGAATTACATTTTGATAGCAGTTAATAAACAAAGATAATGGAAGGCCATGCCTGGATAAGCAGAGTGATTCTGCCCCCAGCGAGTTTGGGTTTGTAATTTTTAGTGGCTTTACATTAATAACAAATATGGAAAAATTCAGCCGCGCTATGTTTTTTTTGTTTTTTGTAAAAAAACGATATTATGATCTTTGTTCAATCCTTTTTTAGCCTGCCGATTTCGACGTGTCACATATATTGTGCATTTACTAAAGACAATTAATTACATGACACGAACTCAGGATATATATTGCTCCTCAACAGGTCGTTTCTCAACCGATTCTCGTGAAATTTTGTGAGCAGGGTTTATAACTATTAATAGTTTTTGACATCACATCATATATATAATATATCCATGAACGCTGGCTGCACGCACGAAAAAGTGTCACTCATTGTCCCCTTCCGAACGCCGGCTGCGCGCACGAAATATCAACGCACAGCTCAAACCGCTGGTTCTAGAGATTCCAAATTTATCACGTAGGTTCCTTATAATATCTAGGGGTGCCTTAATAAAGGATTTTTCAAATATCACCCTCTAAAGGGGTGAAATGGGGGTCCAAAGTTTGTACGGGGAAACAAGATTAGATCGACTATTTTATTCGAAACTTCAAAGGAGTATTCCTAACAATAAATGAGTAAATACGTGTTTCCGGTTTTTTGAGAAATCAACCCCTAAAAGGGGGAAATGTGGTGACAAAGTCTTAAAATGAACATGGGTATTGTTTCTATGGTTTTTCGGGTCGCTGATTACCTACTGATTAATGTTTTCTTATGACGTTATCACGTAAAATTATCGTCAGTAAACCGGCTTTACGGACAAGCATTTTATTGTCGATTTAGATTTAAATTTTAATAATAAATAAATAAATATTAGGGGACATTCTTACACAAATCGAACTAGGCCTATAAAGGTCAATAAGGCTTGTGTTATAGGTACTAGACGACAATATGAGTGGATTGCAAAAAAATTGTACATAGTTAAGAGCTTTAATCTAATCTATGCTTTAATGTACAATTTTTTTGCAATCCACTCATATATATAATAGCTATAAATACTTAAATACATAGAAAACATCCAAGACTCAGAAACATTCCTGCTCATCACACAAATATATGCCTTTACCGGGATTCGAACCCAGGACCTTCAGCTTCGTAGGCAGCGTCACTACCCACTAGGCTAACCGGTCGTCAAATAAAAGCAAAAAAGTACAGGCTCGATAGTTCTACAGCTCACAGTGCCACTAATTAATTAGGTGCGTTAAGTTTTTATATTGTTATAAAGGTTTTTATATACCATATGGTATACATACCTACCTTTTCATATTTAGAAGTTATACACGTTTACAGCTTTGCTTCCGTTGCTTCTCAATTAGCAAACAAGTACTAAAGAATTGTTTATTTATACCTCATCCGTATAACATTAATTTGATACATCCGTTTCTAACATTATCACATAACTGCTTATTAATAGATACAACTCTACATCACTCCTAAAATAATTCGCGCGTCATCAGGCTGTCAATTCAGTTAGATATATTGCATACCAATGTGATATAAAAGTGTGAAGAGCGCTCACTATATACCACGCAAACCGAGAGCAAGAATGAGTGCGACCTACAAATGGATACCAAATTGATATGCGATACGTATAACCAAATTGACCTCCAGGTATTCCCATTCTTATTATTTGCCTTTCATTTATTAGATTTTTTTGTGTTAATTAATAAACATCACATATAACCACGAGTAAGATACATGATGATCGAAGAGCTATTCATGGAAAGTATAAAACCGGACAAGTGCGAGTTCAACTCGCGTGGTGAGGGTTCCGTACATAATCTATATTTCATAAGAGTTTTTGAATACTCAAACTTCTTATAGGTTTTCCTGTAATCTTTAGGCAAGGAACTATTTTCCATATTTTTTTCAGAATTTTAATCCCAGTAGTTTCGGAGATAAGGGGGGGAATGGTCAATTTTCGTCTTTTTTCCTAAATTACTTCAATACTGTTGTTGCTAAATTTATTAAAAAAAAAAACTGAAATGTTTACAACAACCTCTTTCATTTGATATGTCACACAATACAGTTTGCGAATTTTTTTTTTAAATTTTCCAGTTTACCACCCAAAAGTGGCCCCCTTGTTCAGAATTCATTAATTTACTTTACGCGTCCATCTTTGGGTCACCAATTTACATATGTGTACCAAATTTCAACTCAATTGGTCTAGTAGTTTCGGAGCAAATCGGCTGTGACAGACGGACAGACAGACAACCGAGTGATCCTATAAGGGTTCCGTTTTTAGGGTTCCGTAGCCAAAATGGCAAAAACGGAACCCTTATAGTTTCGTCATGTCCGTCTGTCCGTCTGTCCGTCTGTCCGTCTGTCCGTCTGTCCGTATGTCACAGGCATTTTACTCGAAAACTATAAGGTGTATTTGAATAAAATTTTGAGGATAGGTGTATTTTGTTAGCCGCTACATAGTTTTGTAATTAAAATGTCAAAAAAAAATTTTTTTAGGGGTGCACTCCATACATAAAACTAAAAGTCAAAAATTTTTTTTTCATTGTGACCCCCCGTGTGGCACATCAATCGATAGGCCTTTCAAAATAAATATAAGGTTTCTTAGGATTTTTTTTGATTAAGTGAATAGGGTCGGAGATAATCGCCCCGAAAGTCACTAAAATTCTGTCCCCCCCCCTCTAATTTTTGAACGGTGTATTTTAAAAATATGGAAAAATTCATGGACATAGGGCTTATTAATTTCATTCACCGAAAATTGTTTTGAACAAGATCGGTTCAGAGGTTTTCGAGATATTGCTGAAAAACTGCCTTCCTCAAAGAAAAGGACTTAAGTGCCGTAAGATTTCTATGACGATACGACCTTTTTAATAGGCACGGAACCCTTCGTTTTGCGTGGTCCGACACGCACTTGGCCGGTTTTTTCCTTTTGAGGTACTGAAACCCTAAAAACTATAAGACAGGATCCTACTTTACGATATTTGTTTGACAAAACGTGTCATTGTCATGCAATAAGTATGGTATTTTTAACAAAAAGAAATAGTAAGATGTTAAGTTTAGGCTCGTTTTTATTAAATATAGTTTTTTTTTTTATTTATTCGTGAATAGATTTCAGTCAGCCAAATGGTAGTTAAAAATCACGTGAGGCTTGACGCAAAAGTTACCAATGTAATAATATGTATGTTATTTTTAAAATTGCTTTAATCTTTTAATTTATTTAACCCGGCTGATTTATAACTAGACACACACCTTAGTTATACATAACATTAAAATTAAAACACCATTGACAAAAGAAACATAGCCGAGTACCACATTATAACAAAGCAAGACTTTCGATTAAAAAAAGACCCGCACTCGAATCGGTAGATCGACATCTGTTTGGCAGTTACGATGCCACAGACAAACACAGATACACACATTAAAGCAGCTATGCTCAGCCTGCGGCCCGCCGAGCTTTAGCACGTGGCCCGCCATCCACCGTGAGATCCTAGTATAAAAACCATAGAAACGTACCATGTGGGCCGGGGCTCCTAAGCTAAAATGTTTTTGCGGCCCTCGTCGAAAAAAGGTTGAGTATGGCTGCATTAAACTCATAACACCCCAAAAACAAAAAAAATTGATTGTCTCACACATTTCACATTTACACATTACAAAGTTTAGAAGATCCCAAACTGCACGGCTATCACAAGACGGCGCGCGAGCTATCTCGACTTTTATCGCACTATCCGCCTCTCTCTTATTAGAAAACTTAGAAAGAGAGGTACCTACAGTGCGAGAAAAATCGAGAGAGCTCGCGCGCCGTCTTGTGATAGCCTTGCGATGGGACAAGCCTATGTCTTGGGGGCCAAGAAAAACATAAATGCATTGATCTTGATCCAGCGTGACATCGTGACATCATGACAGACAAGTCCGATTCGGCCCAAGTTGAAGCATAGAACTTCGTTCGCTTCGCTCGCTCGTGCGATTAATTGGTCTTAGTATCAAAAATCTAAATTTACATGAGTATTTTTACCTGGCTGAATCGCAGCATGAGTTCACGCCCTTTCACTGCGCTGTCGGGTGGGACATCGGTCAAGCTTGCACGCAGCCTCATCATGTTATACCTACTTAAGTCTAAAGTTAACGCTAAGGTTTCATTAATAAGGTTCATATTCGCGGATGAAACCTATTGTTACTAGTTACCCCCGTTACAACAAGCCCCAGTCTCCCCTACTAGATGCAGATATATTCGAACGAGGGAGCGAAGCGAACGAAATTCTATGCTTTAGCTTGGGCCGAAAATCGTTTGTCAGGTGTCTCAAACCAAAATTGTCACAACTGTACCCAGTCTACCCTACTAGGTAACCATTGAACGGAAAAGTTTAAGTGTTAAATGCCACATGCCATGGAGTACAGAACCAATTCGCGAATCTGTCATAATAGACACGAGTTGGCTTTGCCTCAGAACGAGTAAAATGATGTCGTTTGTCAAAAGAAAATTTGTTATTTGACATCGTTCGTATGTTTCATTGATTGATAACTTAATTTATCTTGAATATTATAATGTTATATACATATTATAATTTGTAATAATATAAGCAAACGCCTTTAAAACTTCAAATTGATTGAATAACAATAGGTGTGCACTGTTTCAGGCAGTTTTGAAAGATGTGTCAAATTATAAGATGTATTGTTTCTTTTTTGTTATGCTTAATTTCTGAATTAAGTATTTGTTATTTAAATATCGACGCTACGTAATCGTATTATTTAAATGAAGTTTTAGTAGGAGTTTATAGAAAGTCAATTATAAATACAAATAGGTACTCTTTATGCCTCAATAAAGGGACTCTGTAGGTAAGTAAAGAATTACCGTGTATATGTAGAAAAATTATAGTCGTATAAGTAGGTATGTATATAATACTTGTCTATTTATATAGATATATATTTAAATGTTATCTACTTATAGATTACACTGTTTGTTTTCAAGCGCGGGGGCCGATCAAAGTCCAATAATACCTTCTAGGTTGACGAGTTGCAAAACGAATGTATTATGTGAGACAATAGCAACGACACAAACAAATACTACAGAAGATCCATTTCCAATTATTTACTTAAGTTTAATGGTATAGAAGAAAAACTTGTATTAAAAGTAAAATTGAATAGGTATACCAAATACTTTACAGTCTTCGGCGTAGTCACCCTTCAGGCAAATCTAAAAAAATTGAACTGTGATTCCTTAACTTAAGTACAATTGAACGAGCGAGCGAAGCGAATGAATTTCGTCGTTCAGCTTGGGTCAAAATTCTTTCATAGGTATACATACCTATATACATACCTCCGCCGGAGCAGGACATGTCCGGATGGCCGGCTGTCCGGCTGTTCTCCTCTACAGGTCGCATCTCTCAACCGATTCTCGTGAAATTTTGTGGGCAGATTCAATAATATAGATAGATAGATAGACCTATAGATTATTTTAGTCGATTTAGTTTATCGAAATTGAAATATATAATATACTAGCTTCTGCCCGCGACTCCGACCGCATGGAACTCGTTTATATCTTACAAACTTTGTGTCCCTATTTAACCCGCTGAGGGGTGGGTTTTTCCAAAACCCTAAAATTACTTTTCTTGTATTACAATAAGGAGTCCATACACAAAGTTCCAATTCTCTCACTTAGAATTTTACTCCATCCCAATACAATCTTTCAACCCCCTTGAGGATGGAAGTTTCAAAAATCCCTTCCTTGTGGGTACTTACGTTACATAAACTACGTATTGTGAAACAATCTGCTTTCTAGATTCAACCGTTTGGGCTGGGCGTTGATTTAAGTGAGTGAGTCAGTCTTTTACGTTTATATATTTAGATATAGATAGATTATTTGAAAAAAAGACTGGCTCGCAAGGTCTACAGCTCACACAGAGCCAATATGTATTTGAATTAATGAATGAATGATGATTTACAGTACACATGGTGTTACTTTCCCGCACTAGTGCGAAAATGAGAACTTTCCGTGCATATGCTGAAACTTTAAAGAGCCATATGTACTGTAAAACGTTGTACGATACACGTGCGAATAGGTAATTCGCATCTCGTGTCGATTTAAAACACTCCCTTCGGTCGTGTTTTAATTTATCGCCAATCGTTGCGATTTTCCTATTTTCTGCACTTGTATCGTAAATAACTTATTTGAAACATACACAACAACAACATTACAATTTGCTTAAAACTAGAGAAAAATAAAATAGCAATACATTGTTGAGGTATTTGAATTTCAAGCATGGAAAACTCGTCCAGATTTTGTTTTAATATTTATTGTGCTTCATTCCGTGTTCTTGAGCAAGTATTGAAACATGCTCATGCGGTATTTCATAAAACCCACTGCAGCGAAGAAGGCATAAGGTTACAGCATAAGTCAATTGTCAAACCTCCGATCATCGTCGATCATCATGTGACACCCCTGGAGTTGCAACCGTCCATAGGCTGTGACGGCTTACTATCAGGCTGGTCATATGTTTGCGCCGAGGTTTAAAAAAAGTCACGCTACCTACTTTACTACGAATGTAGTAATATAATACCTACACAAGTGCACATTCCACAGTCGAATTTAAAATGTTTTATGAATAGTTTTTAGCGAGTCCGCCTACATATTACAGCCGCTACCCAGCGTTGCATGTTGTTCAAGTACAACATCTGGGTCGTTCTTCTTTTTTACCGACAATGATCCGAGGTTTTTCTGTTTTATTGGTTTTTGAACTATCGAAAATTGTGGTTGTGAAGTGCGATTTAAAAAAAAATGCATAGGTTTCTTCATTAGAACTAATTAAAGTTTCCTTTCTGGCCAATATAAATATATATTTACGGTTGGTTTCTAAAAAAAAACATGTGACAAAGTGGACTCTTTCAGTGGGGACAACATTTTGGTTTACCACTCTGTCACGGCATTCTACGAAAAAAAAAAACATTTAAAAAAATGCTAGTTAGAGAAAGTGAAATATTAAACATCACTAATTAATAAAATAATATGGACGTTCATTCGAACATTATAAAACCGTAAACATCATTACTCAAATGAGATGCCGTAATAAGACGAGGGACAGGCCATTGTCGGTCGAAAAGAAGAACGACCCATCTGTACAAACTATTTTATTCTGTGAGGGTGCTACAGTAAGGTCCGAATTAGCGTTGAATAGAGAAATGACTTCCGACGACCTTCGGTCTATTTACTGTTCCGTGTTAAGTCACTATGTGTCGTAAGTTTAGTTTACCTAATCTCGAACAGGGATAATACGAGTCTGACAACATTGTTTTTTTGGGTCGGAATATGTTGGGATTTAAATATATTATGTATTAGCTAATCCGAGAACCAATCTATTGTTTTAAAAAATCTCTGTTTTTATGCGTTCTAGAAAGAAAGAAGGAAAATATTTATTCGTGACAATAAAACATAACAACAAATTGTAGACACATAAATACACACATACAATATTTGTCATGAAATAGTCACAACTCAGCGTGCTCAATGTTTAATAGTCATACATAACATTCATGTTCCATACCATATTGTTTGTTCTAAAACATTTTTTTTAAATGATGTTATTTTTATAATATTTTGCGCCTTGATTAATCATAATCATTAATCAAAATCATTTGTCATAATATATTGGAAAGTAAAACCTGTATGGCACCATTACCTCATCATCACTGGACTTGTACGTACAGTGCATCCATGAAAAGATATTTTACTTTAAATACAAAGTTTAAACAGACTTCAATTCAGTAGGTACTTCGCCAAGCCACATAGGTACATAGAAATATCCACATTTCCTTTCCAATTTACACCATGAACTGCTTTCCGAGAGCATTTGCTTTTGGTTAATGGTGTAAATTGACGACGCATGATTGGATTGGATCAACGCATTTGCGTTGATTATTACATAAAAAATCCAAGTCGCTATATATGGGCTGAATGGGCCGAAAATCTAGAACCACCAAGGTCATTTGAATTAATGAATCGAAGACAATATATGGTATCCATAAACGGATCAAAAATGGGATCCGGTACGGGAGCAGGCATTTATGCAAATGACTATAGTAGTAGTGTAAGCATGGGTAGTTTGGCAACCGTCTTCCAGGCGGAGACATATGCCATAATTGCCTGTGTACAGGAGAATCTAGACAGGCAAACCAGAGGGCAGACTATCTATATACTCAGTGACAGTCAAGCGGCCCTTAAAGCGCTCACGGCGCCGAGAGTGGAGTCTAGACTAGTTTATAATGGCGTCCAAGCACTGAACTACTGCATCTAGTTAGTTTGGATACCACGGCACGAGGGCTTCATCGACAACGAAAGAGCAGATTAACTTGCTAGACCCCCTGTCTACAAATCACTTTGTAGGTCCAGAACCGTTTGTGGGACTCTCACAGGGAACCATAATATCGGCCTTTAAAGCCTACGCCAAAACCAAACACCAGCACGAGTGGAGGAATGAGGCGGGTTTAAGGCACTCAAAGCTCTTCATAGAAGGAGTGGACTCGGGCTGGACCAAAAAACTCTGAAAATCCAGCAGGACGCAACTCAGGATTATATCTGGGGTGTTCACATGTCACTTCGGCGTCAAGGATCTCTTGGCCAAGATGGGACTATCGAACAGTACAGACTGTAGAATGTGTGGCGAGGAGGATGAGACTATGGAACACTTACTGTGTGAATGGCATGCCCTTGCCAGACAAAGAATAAATCACTTTGGTAACGGCTACCCGCAACCAAAGGAATTTAAGGTGCTCCCACTAAGCTGCATCATCCGCTTTGTGGAAATGATGGAGCGAGCTTGGGAGTAGCTATAAAGGGGAGGGCAAATGCACAAAAGATCCCACTGCGTCGAAGTGTATCCGAAAGGGCCCTCAACTAGATAAGATAAGATAAGATAAGATGCTTAAAACTCTGAAAAAATATGGAAATATAAGAAGTTGAGTATACCTATTCAAAGTAACGGGAAAATTCTCAATATTTTACGGAACCCTCACCACGCACTTGTCCAGTTTTTATTAATTTATACCTAGTTAAAAACAACCATTGTATATAACTGTTCAGAAATATCTAACTATTTGTGAATACCTGGTTCGGTGATATGTACCTATTGATGACCGCTGTACTTAGGTATTTACCTAATTTACATAAAAACATCATGTAGGTAGCTCTACAGGGCGTGAGGTTACTTTAGCCATGTAAGTATAGGTACAGCCTTCTTACACGTCAGACCTTGTTAGTCCTCTTTGACCTCACAAAGGCAACGTCATAAAGACTATAACAACGATTATATGATGGCGTAGGGAACAATGATTGCGTTTTAAAATAATTATGCATAATTATCTCTATGGAATAAAACTGGTGCTCGCTAAATGCTACCGCGTGCCTTCTTTGGTGTGATAACTCGATAATTTACATACATGTACAACAAAACGTACAGAACGCCATTGCATAATCAACATTGACGATACAAGTGCTTATGGGAAATATTAATTACAAGAACACGCGCAAGATATGGTTTTATCTGATTTGCGATACACAAAGACGTAGTTGCATACACGAATACTTATTTCTATTGGAATTTTCTGCATTTCATACAAGGATACCGTTAACTTGACCGAAATAGTAGTCGTGATCAATAAATCGTAAACTCTAATTATAAGGTATAGTATTTTGACGACCGGTTACGGTTAGCCTAGTGGATAGTGACGCTGCCTACGAAGCTTGAAGGTCTTGGGTTCGAATCCCGGTAAGAGCAAATATTTGTGTGATGAGCATGATTATTTGTTTCCGAGTCTTGGATGTTTTCTATGTATTTAAGTATTTATATCTATAATACAGCCTGGTCAAAAGTCTTGAGCACCCATGCGTTTTTCATACAAAAGTCAAACTTTAAAAGGTGCATTTATATATTTTATAATAGAAAGTTGTGTATCTATCGGAGAAATTCGTCATATTTATTGACGTTAATGGAAAATCCGTGAAATGTAAAACCCAACTTTTTCTAGCTTCAGTTTTCACACACAAATAGCAATTTCAAAATGATACTTATATATTAATGATTTGCTCATGTTCAAACACTTATTATATTTTACGTCTTCGGGTATTTATGGCATTGAAAAATAATACTTTATCCATAACTTACAAAGGAAAACGTGGGGTGCTCAATACTTTTGGCCAAGGCTTAGTCGTTTAGTACCTATAACACAAGCCTTATTGAGCTTACTATAAGTCTAGTTCGATTTGTGTAAGAATGTCCCCTAAATGTTTATTTATTTATAAGGTATGGATTATCGGCATATCAAATGATAGTCTGCGCGAGGCAGTCACAAGTCACGTTAAAATCTACCCGCTTTGTTGCGGGCTAAAGCGGCCCATTACGCAAAACACACCTCACTTTGCACATATGTTAATTTAAGTTATTTAAGTTTCTCGTAAAAGTGAACTAATGAATTTCTTTGAGAAATAAAAATTCTTTGAACCTATATGTTCTAATCATATGCAAGATTAGATCAAATTCGCAGGTCCGACATATATATTGAGCAAGTTAGATCAGCTATACCCGTCACTCAACCTGCTGCCCGCCGAGCTCTTGTGAGTGGCACACCACCGTCCACCAATTCCACCATGCGATCCTAGTATAAAAACCATAAATAGGTACCTTGTGTGGCTAGGGCATGCAATCCCGGGATTTATTACTACTACAATACCGGGACCCCGGTATTGTAGTAGTAATAAATACCGGGATTGCATGCCCTACTTGTGGCCCGGGGCTCCTTAACTAAAATGTCTTTGCGGCTCTTACCCTGTAGAAAATAGGTTGAGTATGGCTGGGTTAGATGACTTTGCCCTTAGTATATTTTGCTTACCTATATATAGGAGTAACAATATCTTACACAATTTATGATCTGATGCATGGGTCTTGGTTTTGGGACACTTTGGGAGAATTGACAAAAATAACCTCGGCATAATGGGGCACTCACATCAACTGGAAAATTAACCAGTTACCTAATGTGTCCAACCGATGTGACAGCCAAGTCATGGAAGGGTTTTAGGTAGCTACATGCTACATCCCAGACCCACGATCATATATTGTGCAAGTCAAAGCCAAAACTCAGGATATGACTTCTAAGGGCGGTCGTATTTTGTACGAGAATGGTATTCAAGAGTTTTACTCAAACGAAATCAGGAAAAAAACAAGTGAAATGCAGTGCACGACAAGCACAACATAATTATATATAATGTGTTCTACTTATATCTACCTTGATAGGTACGCATCCAAACAGCTGATACCTATCTCCTATCCTATTGGCATCACCGTTAAGTGTCCTCAAATCGGAACTAACGTTGTGATGATCAATGTATAAATTCATGGAATAGATCCAAAAAGTCTAAATACTAAAATAATAAGCACTTTCCCAAACATCTGATGGTTCACACGCCAAAACTCAAACGAAAGGGATTTTAATTGGCACTAGATTACGTCTAGTTTTAGAACTACCCACTCAATCATAGAGTTTCACAAATACCAACCAAATTGTAAGTGTCTACGCAAAATGTAAGTACCTAAGTGTCTATCTACTTAATAATACATTTCTTTACAATAAACTATAAAGTTTCCCTTGATCGACGACCGGCGCCGCCCCAAATTTAGTTTAACGCGTGTCTATTGCGTATATTGATAATGTATCACAGTTTGAGCATGATTACTTTTCTTAGTGATAAAATGAAGTATGTACATTAAATTCGATGAGTACATTGACTCTTTAGAACGGGACAACGCATGCCAACACGCGTTTGCCTTTCACGCACACCGCGCGTGTCAGTGCGGCTGAGATCCAAATGTAGAAAAGTGGGATGTGGCGTGATCCGATGGCGTGATCGCTGTAACCGTCAAATATAGGACATCGACCTTATTTTTCTTTAATAAGAGCTATATCAGAATGGTTAGTAAAGCATCTCACTTTTAACTGGGTACGTCACAAGCACGGGATCCCAAATCGTAATTTCGGCACAAGTTGTCATCGGGGGTGTAACTCAGTGGTAGAGTGTCTGCTTCGCATGCTGAAAGTCCTGGGTTCAAATCCCAGCTCCTCCAAATATATATTTTAACATTTTGTGCCAGAACTTGGATGATTCTTTTAAATCTAGTAATAAATTAATTAAAGTAACGTATAATAATGAATTGTTAACTTGTTAAAAAAAACCGTATTTCAATCATTACAACATAAAATCAATCCAAATACTGTTTTTAGTCTTTAAGATCATATTACTTTTCATTCATTCAGTTGAACCTACTGTCTAGCCAGACAGCACGACGGCGGTGGCTTTTTCTATAGATTCGTTTTTCAAGTCGATTTACAACAAGGGCGATACATGCTCTTGTTACGCCATCTAGTTGGTGCTGTGAAAACACGAAAATATTGTGGCGGCGCTAGTGTAGCGTTATAAGCGGACATCTAGCGCCATCTGTCTAATGCTTTACGTATTCATTTTAGAAAGGATAGCTACAAACATTTTTTTGTAATTAAAACGCCCAGAGTAATGCAATATTTTAATGAAAATTCAACTAAATGTATAAATCTTATTTATACTTATACAATAAACAAGTAAATGGATAAATCTATTTACATGTTGTTGGAGGACGCGCGTACATTGCGCATTTCCTTCCAAAATTGCACTAACAAAAATATGGGACGCTAGAGCGTCCCCATACTCAAAGGTTACTTGGGACATGTGTTAAAATAATACAGGTGTTTTTTGATCAGACGTTTCTGCATACAACAAAGGTACGCGTGTCTTTGGTATTCACAGGAAGACTTATCGAGCAAATAAATTAATAAAAATTCTTATCGCTACGTTAACTTTGGTAATATTGTAATACAAAATTGGTCTCTGTAACAAAGGTATAAGATAGTCCCAGTTACCTGTGGAGCGTGTTCAACGAGTACATTATATCAATAATTGTTTAATAGATATCATTATCGCAGTCTTAGGACGCCGAGGACCGGCTACGCCTTACCCTAGAGAGACCGCTCTAGTGCTACACTACGGCGCTACTTGATACAATGAGTTAATTAAACGTCTAAGCTGTGGGAGGTGGGTACTTGCAGAGAATAGATAGTAACGAGCTTTTTACCGACCCTTTATTGATTCTTTAATCATTTGGTTTCGACTGTATCCAACACGAAAGGCCCAATAAGGCCTAAAAATGTTGTAGGTATATCCTTTTGATAATGTCAACGACATTTATTGAGACTATATTTACTTTGGCAATCTGCTATTAACTCTCTACTCTCTGGTACTAATAGCAAACTCTAGAAGAAACGAATCTCATAATGCCTTGTAAATTAGACAGCATAGTTTGCTGGCCACTATCATTCTGATACCTAGGTATGTGTGCATCCTTTTTAAGTATCAAGATTATATATATATACTCATAATTTGTAAATGTAGTTTGGCATGTCATTATCCCAATTTTCATCTTCAACAGAGCAGCTCTGAATAGTAATCTGTTTTCACAATTTTATTTTTATCTGTGTTTTACTAATTCAAGTTTCTTCTAGCTTTTACTAAAAACCCCCTTCTATTCCGTTCTAATCTACGTGTAGAAATACTACGAATATTATTGGAAGATAGGTAAATGGCCTCGCCTATACGAAACGATAACAAGTGACTACGACACTAACTAGCCTAACAATCACTACACTAGAAAACGAGGAGGGACTAGAAAAACAATGTAGATTAACTACTGGCCGTTTACGTTGTCTTTTTGGCAATTCGAGGGTATAGCGTCTACTAAAGCAACACATACAGTGCGATATTTGTAAGGATTGCTGGTTAAATGCATAAAACCTGGCCTTAACTAGCAGCTCATCACAAATAATGAATTTACTTAGAAAGTATCTTCCACTGGTAACTTAGAAGGCCCTATTTCGAAGAAGCAGTCTAGCCAGTCAGATACATCTCGGTACCTAAAACAACATGTTTTGATTACGGCGGTCGGCTAAGTAATTATCACCGATAACTTTAAAATCAATCCAAAGTACAACAAAATTACAACCAACGACTAGTAATCGGCCTATTTAGCTACATGGGTCTACATCAGAGGTCTACAATAGGTTTGGCAGGGACGGGAAGAAACGTTAACGTACAACCGTTCAGCCTGGGTTGGCTATAGGGAGTCGAGTCGGGTGCGCTGGACTGCCAACAGGGCTGATTGTTGCTGCAGACTCTTGCGGAGGCCCTCGAGGGTTTGGAGGACCTGGGGAAGAAATATGAATATTTATTTTAGTAGAACAGATATGGCCTTCTCAACGAGAGCAACACCTATGATTATACCTACACCTACAGCTCTAATTTTCACATTAAACGTATCAGCGTTTTTAATATTTATCATAACTATTTAATTATATATAAATATTGTTCGCTTTGAGTATTAGACCCAGACGAGACGCTGTATAGTTTTTCCAATCGGTATCTACATTCTGATGAAATCAGTGTTTGGGTTCGATGCTACGTTCCAGATTTATATTTTTAAAGGCGTATTTCTCGAGACTACATTTTAGAGAGTCAGTTTTTGCAACTAATAGTTCCTTTGACATTCGTAATACTGATACACAAAATATAGAAAGCTTTTATAATAGTCACCACCTAGTTGAATTTTCATAAATCCTGACTGCCTTCTGATTGAGGTAGGTGTATTCCTTTAGTAATAAAGCATTTATCGCAGGATATTAAAAATACAGCCTAATCAAGAAGGATCTCTTCTCGTGACAGACAAATATATCAAACATTCAAGTGTGTTACTCTACGCCGATGACACAGACCTTTATAAAGTTGTCCATTCTGTCGAAGATTGTCACATGTTGCAAGAAGATTTATTAATATTTGAAATATATTGTACAGATAACAAGTCATCATTAAATATAAATAAATGCTTCGTCATCAACTACAAAAAAAAATACGTAATCATAACTATGATTTCACTTTAGTATGTGAAAGTCATCTGAGTAGAGTGACTCAAATACTTGGTGTTATTTTGGATTCCGAACTCTCGTATAAAAACCCCTAAACTGAGTCTAAATAGACTCGGTAATAAAAAAGGCTTTTAAACAATTAGGATTTATGCTGCGTGTAGGGAAACCGTTTAAAAATAATGTAACTTATAAAAATTTATGCAATAGTTTTGTTCGCAGCCACCTCGAATTTGCCTGTACTGTTTGGAAACCTGCAATTCATATTGAAAGATTAGAAGGATACTTTTTTTTTGTTTTTAAGCTCTTGATTACAGAACTGGTCATACATATAGTAACTATAAGGACTCGCTGAATTATCATAAACTCCAAACGCTCAGTGACCATCGCGATTGTATAAAATACACCCAACAATATGTCTGTCATGTTATTTAAAATTCTACATAGCGAAATGGATTTCCCTCGCCACTCCATCAAATCTGCTTTAAAATACCTCGTACCAATAATCGCTAATGTAGAAAAAAGTTTTGTTTTCCATATCTAAAAGAAGAACGTGTTACGCGCGAAATGCGTTTATAGGGCGTGCATGCAAACTATTTAACGACAACGAAAAACCTTTTTAGATTTATTTAACTTTGTATTACTTCTCTAAAAAGTGTTTTCAGATAACCAAACAGTCATAATTATGTACCTCAGATTTATTGTGTCTATATTGTTCTTTCGTAATTTTGCTTGTTACACTCTACTTTTTCACTTATTAAATACATGAATAAAACTCAAGGTCTAAATTTAAGCCACTATGTTATAATTTTTTTTTGTAAACGACTGTTTCTTAAACAAAATAAATAAAAATAAATTATGACGCTTGAACAATTAATCGAACCGGATTATAGGTACTGTATACGTAATAAAATAAAAAAATTCTAGGCCAAAACGTTAATTTCAAATTTCCAATGATTGGTTTTTAATTTATATTTTACGGATCTATGTCTTTGTTTACTATAAATCGCCCACATATATTATTTAGGCGATTAACGAGTCTAAAATTCATTGACGTCAATTCTATTAAACGCAAGTCATTTCGATGACCGTCATTTAGCATGCGGTTAATCTCGTTCTTAACTCCCATTTGCGGTTTTAGAAATCGAGACGCATTGCTATTTTATATTGACAGGTAGGTATAGTCCCGTTTTGGGGCCGGTTAAGGCTCATAGTGAACTTAGGCAAAAATATGGCAACGTATTGTTATCAGTTCTGCAATTTTTCTCATAACAATATTATGGTTTGTTGGTTTATACCAAAAAAAAGAATGCTAGAGACTATCCTACGAGTTAGTTAGCTTTTTTAGATCTGAGTGTTAACTTTAGACCTGAATATGTTCTCAAAGTATTTCCTATTACTTACTTGGTTTTTTTCTTCCTTTCAAGAATAAAGTATGTGATAGTTTAGTAGTATATGATCTTTATATCTCGTAAAGGCGTTTTCCTTTTGAGGGCTCGCCCCTAGGTAGGTATAATGCTTTGATTTAGATTGTTGGGTGTTTCAGCACGAATGTACTATGCTGCAATTTCTTTCCAGAAGTTGATAGTTTGGAAAATACAGGTTCATAGTATAGTATCTATTTAACGTTTATTTGACTTCACGAAAATACACGCTACAAAATAACAAAACACAATCAGAGAAGACGCAAAAGAGGATCCCCAATTGATGGTTTTCAGTGGGGCCCTGACACCTGACACGCATCACATCATAGTAATTCATATACCTACTTACAGGGAAATCAGGATATTATGTAATCATGAATTAGGTAGGTACTGTCCCCAATTTTACAATTGATCGTCAATTAAATGCTATAGCTATATAGGTAGTGATACCGAAAAAAATTAAATGTACATATCTTTTCCTTCCATCCCAAATTTACTTAACACTGAAACCATGGTCACCCTACAATTTTTCACACATAACAGAAAATAATGTTTCACACACATGTGTGAAACATTATTTTCTGTTTGAATTCAAACTTGCACAATTGTAATAAATTGCAGATATTCTATACCTATAGTATTTGGATCCTTCAGACCATCCTGTCATTTATGATCCCGTTTCTAGAATCACTCTCTCATGGTCTTGATAGTTAAATAATAATCATCATCATCATATCAGCCGAAAGACGTCCACTGCTAGACATATGCCTCCCCCAAAGAGTCTCAAAGTAACCGGTCCTGCGCCACCCGCATCCAGCGGACTCCCGCGACCTTTACCAGGTCATCAGTCCACCTTGTCTACCCACGAGCCTACCCACGCCGCGCCTTCCGGTACGTGGTCGCCACTCGAGAACCTTTCCGCCCCAACGGCCATCGGTTCTATGCGCAATGTGCCCCGCCCACTGCCACTTAAGTTTAGGGATTCGGAGGACCCAAAATTAGTCTGGCGATAGACCCTAGAGCTATACTAACCCGACACTATACCGACGACATCTCGGACATCAGCGTCTACGAGATTTTAATGGCTCTTAAACAACTCAAGAACCCGGTGAAGACGGAATAACAGCCGAACTCCTAAAGGCGAGTACATCACTCGCCTTTGGTTTGCAGACGATATAGTAGTCTTGGCTGAGACCATAAAGGACATACGATGGTCGATGACCTCGGTAAAGCTTCCGAGCGAGTTGGTCTAAGAATGAACATGGATAAGACGAAGATCATGTCAAATATCCATGTAGTACCAACTTCCATTACAATCAGACACTTTACGCTCGAAGTTGTAGATGATTATGTATACCTAGGACAGACTGTCCAGTTAGGGAGGTTACTCGGCTGGGCACCGTTTGGGAAGCTACGGCACATCTTTTCATCGAATATTCCGCTGTGTCTCAAGACGAGAATCTTTGACCAGTGTGTGTTGCCAGGATGACATATGGCACTGAAACGTGGCCGCTTACTATGGGCCTCATAAGAAGGCTCAAAATCACCCAATGGGCAATGGAGGCTATCCGCAGCAGAATCAAAGGTAAAGAATAATAATAATACATAATCATTTGTTTCGTCCAACTCGATAAGTACCAGCAATAACTATACGTCGGGGATTGGAATAAAATTCCAGGGACAATTTTTCGGGGACACAAAATCGATGTCACGTCAACCCTCGTAATCGTACCTCATCCCTCGCGTAGGCCTTTCTCTTCGGCGGCTCGGAGTGCGGCCTATCAGCGGAGAGTTGCGGGGTGCGAGGGGCAGGCACAGGCGGGAGCGGGCGCGGGCGCGGGTCGGCGAGCGGGGAGCGGCGCGGCGCGGGCGACGCGGGCGCGGGCCGGCGCGGCGGCTCCGGCGACTGCGTGCGCATGAAGTTCGTCACGTGCGTGCGCTCGGGGCTGCGCCGGGGCGCCTCCACCTTAGGGGACATGCGTGAAGGTACACAAACGAGGCGTAGGCAAGGGCGCATCCAGGCATGGCCAGAGGAGAATAGCTGAGCCCACCCTCAATTGCAGGGCAAGCGCTCGCAAGTTTCTTTCTCAGAAGTTTAGAGTTATGTTTTATCTCGGTCTTTGGTTTCTCAACGTCCATATGTTTTCTAGTCCTTTTTCATCTAAAATGTCTGTCATTCCGAAAAACAGTCAGCCGGTCATGGTCAAGTCGGTCGGTCTGCATGGAGGTAGCAATTAGTATGCCTCTACAATTTCTTTGCACCAAAAAGTTTATTCTTAGGCTGTCGCCCTCCGTCTAAAATCCTGACTACGCCCGTGGGGATAGTTGCGTGGTAGGGATATGCGATATGAGAATTTCTGAGGTGATTCAAGTAAAAACACGCAGGTGGGTAAGTACAGGTAGCCCCAGTGTCAATTAGGTAGTCCTAATCAATCTCTCTCATAGGTAATAACATTCATTGCCAAGTTTAAGTATACCAAGTTATAGTTATTATATAAGAATAAAATGTTCTGGCGCTCATAATTTAAATTAATACCTCAATAATTATGTGGCATTCTTGTCTCGTCAAGGTTTTCAGATAAAAATAATATGAGAGATTCGAGTAATATTCATTTTGATTTTTACTGTGTCAAAGAGTTCATTTTAAATTATGAATTAATTTATTTTAATGCTGATAGCGACACCTAGTCTGACATTCAGTAAAAACCAACAGCGCCATGGAAAACACAGAGGTTTGGGCCAAGATTTTGGATGATACGTCTGGGAAAATGCTGAAAAAATGAACAACAGTTAGCATGAGACACACACATATGAAAATGATTTACAAATTGATATGAGTGTAAAATAAGTTCAAAAAACTAAAATGATTTTTGAATCTTAATGGCTGGACGCCACGAACTTCTACGTTAATTTCCGAACTGTCAAAATCCTAATTGTGGCTGTAATCCTTATAGGTTTAATAGCGATGACGGTAAAACGGTAGGGAAAAAAAATATATGTAAGCTCGATAAAAAATTTTTTTTACTAATACTTAGTGTCTTATAACCATATTTTTTGACATAAAACGGAAAAAATGTATTGTTCCAAGTTCCAAGCCGGATTGGAACCAGCGACTTTCTGGTCGCGTATGCCAAACGTTATGCTAGAATACAAAATGAATCTTGATCATTCACGACTTCAGAAAAAACATCTCGGACAAATGGACACGTGGGAGAATAATAGGTCAGATCTAGATTCGGACTTGCAATAAGGTGAAGAAATTATGATAGACCCTAATAATATAATAGGTACCTACGTCAGACCAGATTGAATTGAAAGGAACCGCCGCACTGCTAAACAAAGTCCCTGCTGTGTGCCATTAATTTCTACGGTCCAAAACTGTTGCTATAGATACCATATAATTTCTTACCTCCGTAGCCCTAAGCTCGCGCACGCGCGGATTATGCGGTGGCTCGAGCGGCGCGCGCGACACAGTGACCAGCAGTTTCTCGGCCTCGCGGATGAGCTCGCGGTACTTGCGCTCGGCCTCGCGGTCGGCCTCCAGCAGCGGGTCGCGCTCGCGCACGGGCGGGGCCGACGGCGCGTGCCGGCGGCGCGCGCGGGGTGGGGTTGCACCTGGAATAATGGGATAATGAGGTCCTGTCATCTTAACTTAGTTTTATAAGGATGAACGTGAAGAAGCACTACACGTATGCTATAGACAAAACAAAGACCAGTACCTAGCATACTATCTGTTTGTGGATTGAACAATCCATCTACTCATGAAACTAACCGTCCAAATTTTTTAGGTAGGCGACGAATTCAGAAACTATATTTAAACAGTTCTTTTTAAATCCCGTTATTCCTGATGGAATGGATTTCAAATTTTAAAATAGTGTCACGAAAAACTACACATCCCATTCTGTACCTAATTGGTAGGTACATTTCTAGGAATTCATTTACCAGCGTTAGGTACGTAGCAGGCGATGTTTTAAAAATAGACCATTGAAGCTATGAAAATATTTACCAGCAGAACGCGGTGGCCGGCGCGGTGGCCGCCTCCTCCTCGCGCGCCGCCTCCCCGGCGAAGCCGTCTCATCAGGCTCATCTTCATCCCCTCCATCCAACCCAGTGTCCCCATCAGAATCTATATCAGCATCCGACAGTATAGCCGTCTCTCGTCCCCTCGTTCTCATGCCCCTACATTCTTCGTCGCTGCTCGCACCCTCGCGGTAGTACGGTGAGTGAGGTTGAGGCGATATGTGGGGCGACAGGTGCGGTGATCTGGAATTGGCACAAGTTCTGTTATACGAGATGTGCACGTGATATGCGTGTTGTGGTTTAGATTTGAAGGCCTATTGCGTAACTTATATGATTTTTACGCACACAATGCTGTCAAACTGATAGTGGTTTTGCTGCTTCAGTATTACATATTTTCAAGAATAGACTTTTAAGATGTTTACTCAACTTATAACTACTTTTTTTGACTGCTTCTTGTTAAATTGACAATATTTAATCTGTTTCATGAATGACTAACATATTAAATATTGTAAACTGGCCTAGTAGGTCAATCACGTCACGTAACGCATTGTACGCGCGTCAGAAAGATCTAAATGTTAATTTTTATATGGAAAACTGACAGTTGGACTGTCCTAACGCGCGTTCGAAACGTTACGTGATTACCCCCCATCGCCCTCGTATATTGTATGTGGTCTAGAAAGCAATTCACAAATAGGGCTTCGTTAAGAAGGACAACGAACTGCCAGAGGTAGTTAATCCTTAGCGACATAATCGGTCAAGTAGTAAAATGTATATAATAATGATGTACACATAATCGTACTACTTTGAACAGCAGTTTAATGCTATTATATACATGGATGTTAAATTGCCATGCATTTGTAAAGGTAGTTGTAACCTATTGAATGATAGGTACCAACGAGTATTATTCTGCGTTGTGAAATGTATCTATTTACTATTATACTTGGAAGCATCAATGAAACTGCTGCGGGTACATTCCACCTTTTTGCTGTTTATCATGTTTAATTATTATTTGTATTAATTAATTATAATGTTAAATGTATGAGTCATAGTTGCTTGAAATAAAAATCAATTTATTTATTATTTATTATGTTTTATGTTTAAAGTAGTATCTGCTCATCTTGTTAACTTTTCGCACCTACTATGTAAATTCACTTTCGAGATGGCTACCTACAGGACAGGCTGTGCCTAGTGTAGGGGTCAGTGTATTTCTCTTCTGAAAATTGTATGATGTGAAATAAAAAAAACGCAGCCATTGTTGGTTCAGCAGGAGCTCTATGCAGGAAGACTCACCTATTGCCAAACTTAGCGGGGTGTGAGTCCAGGGAGTACGGCGCATGATGCAGCTGTGGTGTGGCGTGTGGCTGTGGACACTGCAGCGACTGCTGATGCAGCAGGTGCGGGGGGCGGCGGCGGGGGTTGGGGGACGTGGCACCCAACCACGGGTTGGTGCGGATACGACAGCGGGGCCGTGGAGACGGCGTCATGCACACCACAGGCGGCTCCGGCACTGGCCGACGGACGCTCACGCTCGAGCGTCGCTGGAAATGCAGACAATAAAGAATAAGTATATTTTTTGATAGATCCGACCAAAGGAGTTTGTCAGTGGTTCAAATCCTACAGGGTAAATGTGTAACTTCAACGGGCTTCAGCCGTTTAAGACATACATATCGACTGTCATTTTCAACCTCAAAAACTGATAGTGGATTTTTCCTAGAGAGCGTTTGATAATTAACGCGATTACCCTGCTGGTTTATTATTTTTGTGTGATATTTGCTATACGCTATACGTAATATTTTAAATAATAATGTACCTATGTTAGGAAGAATTTATACAACTACCCAACAAACACTAATAGTAAAAGCAAAAAAGTCGTTCTTGGGAAATTGTATAAAATTCTAGAATAAAATTCCATAACACATTACCGAACTTACTGACTCTAAATTCAAATCTGTCGTTAAACGGACACTTATTTCAAATGCATATTATAAGATAAACGATTACATCATGGATAGGGATATTTCGCAGCGATAAAATCCTGCACTAGAAATCTGTCGCAAAATAAATAGGCTTTCTACTGTAGCAACGTAATTTTAAAATTTTATAATACTCTGATACTGAAATGATATATTGTATACTGTTTTGAAAAATGACACCTCGCCGAGTTTTTTACGCCGGTTCTTCTCGAGGCAGAGGTTTTCTTTCGGAACCGGTAGTAGTTTATCGACATTCATAGGTGCATGTAATATGCCTAAATTGAAGAATAAATCACTTTGACTTTGACTTTAACTTTATTCTTTCCACAGTATTGGATGTGTCCTACGTTACATAAATTTAAATATTTATTAGCCTCTATTAGGTGTTTTTATCGGCTTTTAGTACCCGTAACAGAAGCCTTTAGTTGTGTATTTTTTCTCTTATCAAACACATACATATACATGTCATCATAATTACGTATTATTTGATCTAATAAACTGTTCGTATAAAAAATGTAATGAAATCCATAAAAAAACAAATATTCTCTATTCTCCGCTAGATGGCGCTGGGCGTACCTTAGCTCGCGCTATCGTTGTGTTACCGTAGCTTCACGTAGCCGACGCGGCCACCGCTCTGTAACTTCCTTGTCTCGGGGAGCATAGTGCGCAGTGATCGTAAAGTGAGAGCACTTATGCTGACACCCACAAGTTATACTTGCTCGCGCCCGGCTGCCGCAAGGGAGTCCGAGCGCAATTTTTGATAGGCCTCTTTACTTCATAGGGGGCCAATTATTTTTAAATTATATTGATGGTTTGCTAGTAGGAAGTGCAGCCCAAGATAACAATCGTTATTTAATTATTAACTCCCGACGCTATTCGGTAAACGTCCGAGTGCTCGACGCTGTACTAGTACCTATATGGCATGGGCACTCTATCTCAAAGTAACATGGCCTATATTCGAATGAAGAAGAATCCTCTTAGCTCGACTTTAACCCATATTGCTTTGTCATATATAGTACAGCGTCGAGCACTCGGACGTTTACCTTACAGGTTTTGTTTTTTATCCTATTTTATTTGAATAAAATGTTCTAGTCGCGTAAAAGTCTAGGTAAATTTTTCTGTAGGTACGGTTTAGCTCAATTTAAAGATTTTGGTAGAAGTGGAAAAAGACATATCTTCATCGGGGTTTATTGCCTATAAAAACGTGTACCTATGTTGTGGTACACTTCTCTTTTACGATCATTAGGTACCCTATCTGTATTTTCCGATGTTTATTTATATTACAACCTATAGGTATGCCCACCGATGATAATGTTTACGTTGCGTGTTAGTTAAAGAGACAGCAGTTAATAAATATTGTGGGTAAGTAAAACGACCGGCCCCGCCCCGCGCATTCTCCTAGTCACCTCATAAACGAGTCAACTTTAAATTAAATTAAAGACAAATTTAAAAAACCTGGATAAAAATGTAAATAAACACAAATTTTATAATACTCTGATACTGATATGATATATTGTATACTGTTTTGAAAAAATGACACCTCGCCGAGTTTATTACGCCGGTTCTTCTCGAGGCAGAGGTTTACTTTCCGAACCGGTGGTAGTTTATCGACATTCATAGGTGCATGTAATATGCCTAAATTGAAGAATAAATCACTTTGACTTTGACTTTGACTTTGACACAGCGATGCTAGTCTGAGCCAATAACACAGCATGCACGACTCATTACCCCATTTCTCCCCTGGGGCTTAATTTCGTAAAAACTGGGAGATAATATGTAAAATTTACGACTTGAATTAATCACGCGGGGGTTCAACGCTTGATCCTTTAATTTGTACACGCCACATATTACGGAACACAATAATGAAACGCGTAAAAGTTACGGGACTAACAAAAGATAATCAATCAATTAGCCAAGTCATTTTTCCCCCGCAAAATCGGTACAGGAACAAAAGAGGATCGGAAGAGTATTAGATCTTTAACTGTAACATCATTCTATACTAGAATAATGAAGGTTCAGAAAGCTTTATGTGGCTTAGATGAAAGCGCTCCCTCGTCAATTTATCTGCTCTACTTAATTAGCGAAGTTGAACCGAGCGTATACCTACTCCGCATATAAAGCACGCGACCGCAAGAATAACTATGAAGGAACTATAACCCAATTAATGCAAAACGGGGATTTAACGCAAACTTATTATAATATTGTGTAATTACAAACTTTGTTGGGGCCAATTTATTCCACAATAATAAACTCGCGTCAGTGGGATTCGATTAAAATAGCTCCCTTGCAAAAAAGGGCGACTTTACGCGTGTTTAAGGACCCGAAACCCCGAGAAAGGACGCTTCATTATTATTTAGAGTCTTCTCCCGGAAATATATACGTTCTTGTGCGGTAAGATAAACGGACTTCACACCTCTCACGAAGAAATAAGCTTCTAAATAATACTTATTACGAATTTATGTTACGAGAGATTGCGTTAACTTGGACTTACTGACATTATTTTGGCTAAATCCTCAATGTTGATGTACATACTATTTGTAATTTTTCACATCTCATGCTCGAAAAGTGTGTCATATTAGGCTTAATAAGCGGGGCTAAAGTAGTACATTTAGCCCCTAGGGAAAATATGTATACATATTTATGATTTTTAACACATTTAATTTGACCAATCAAAACACTTCACCATATTAAATCCACCAATCACAACTCTTTCAAAAAACATTTATCTTTACTATCAACCAACCAGAATACCTACAGCTACATATTAAAATCGACCAATCAAACATCAGGTGTTTTTTAGTCCCTAAGCGAATTATACTAATTATGGTTTTACAAGTATTATATTTAAATTACAAATAGCAAATAAAATAATTTAGTAGAGACTAATTAGAGAGATTGTTGGTTGTCAAAAGTCAAATAACGTTATTGCGTGAAAAAGCGCCTCACATTTCTAACGTTCCTTCGTATGTAGTCGTAGATCGCGAGTAGAGAACGTCGCTCGCCGCAATAAAATCAGTTAGTAGCCGAGATAAATAGAGATCCCAGTTTGCTAGTGCCTCTACGTGAGCACAATGCGAAACTCCGCCGAGCTCAAGCCGGGATTTTATTTATTTGATTTCCAGCAAGTTATGCGCAGCTTCGTGTTTTGAATGCGATTTAGTAAGCGACATTTTATGAGACTACCATTTCATCATCAAAGTTTCGGGGTATATATTTCCTTTACCAAACAATACTTAAGCTTGTATGGACGGCATAGTGCTGTGGGGAAGTGCCAGCGAATCAAACATACAAATAATATAAAGATCACCAGAACAATATATTAAGATGTATCGCTAAAATCCGTGGTTCACCAGAAACAGTGAAATCCATGATTACTTATAAATTGCAACTGTCAAGGAGGAGATAGAGCGCCGACAGCCAAGTACATAAAGCGACTGTCCAAGCATCCAAACGAGCTGGCAACACCCCTGTGCAGCCACGACTACAATAAAAGGTTAAAATGACATGACATCCTAAAACTGGACCAGCGCTACTAAAGCCATTAAAGACAAGTGAATGTGCTCAATGGAGTACTCGCTCTACATGCCACAACGTCTGCACCACATCCGCTTAATAGTCGTGGAGACTATCTCGAGACTAAACAAAGAAAAAATATTTTTTTTTTTCGAAGAACACCCATTTTTTTAATTTGCGCTAATGGTTTTCACGGATCCTCAATCTACACGTTAGTAAATAGAAAATAATTATTCTCGCGTAAATTTTCCTAACAATATCCATTTAGATCGACGTTTCACCACAAATAAAGAATTATATAGCCCAGACATAACTTCCCGTCAGTATACCTTTCTAGTGGATGAAATGAAATCATAGACAGAAACGCTAAGCTAATTTGCTGCCAATTCCACGCTTATGTAAGTTATGTAAGTATGTTCCGCGAAAGCGGCCCCGGGCTCTTCTAGGATGCAACTGGGCTAGCGCTAGGATGAAGATGAAGAATTATGTCGCGTGAAATGGGAAACATTCCGATATATCTTCAATTTTGTGGTTTTTTAGGGTTCCGTAGCCAAAATGGCAAAAACGGAACCCTTATAGTTTCGTGATGTCCGTCTGTCCGTCTGTCCGTCTGTCCGTCTGTCCGTCTGTCCGTATGTCACAGGCATTTTACTCGAAAACTATAAGGTGTATTTGAATAAAATTTTGAGGATAGGTGTATTTTGTTAGCCGCTACAAAGTTTTGTAATTAAAATTACTAAAAAAAATTTTTTAGGGGTGTACTCCATACATAAAACTAAAAGTCAAAAAAAAATTTTTCATCGTGAGCCCACGTGTGGCACATGAATCGATAGGCCTTTCAAAATAAATATAAGGTTTCTCGGGATTTTTTTTGATTAAGTGAATACAGTCAGAGATAATCACCCCGAAAGTAACTAAAATTCTGTCCCCCCCCCTCTAATTTTTGAACGGTGTATTTTAAAAATATGAAAAAATTCATGGACACAGCGCTTATTAAGTTCATTCACCGAAAATTGTTTTGAACAAGATCGGATGAAAGGTTTCCGAGATATTGCTGAAAAACTGCCTTCCTCAAAGAAAAGGACGTAAGTGCCGTAAGATTTCTATGACGATACGACCTTTTTAATAGGCACGGAACCCTTCGTTTTGCGTGGTCCGACACGCACTTGGCCGGTTTTTTTTCAATATTTTCGGGATGGAGAGATGTGGCGTAGGAAGCGGGCCGGCGGTGATGGCTTGTTGATGCTTGCGCTTCTTGGGTTAAATACAAATGTCGATCGTTACCTTAGAGGGTTCATGGTAAAGGTGCGTGGTAGGCGGCGCGGGCGGCGGCGGGGGTGCGACGAGCGGCGCGGCGAGCGAGGTGGGCGGCGCGCCGGGCGACGTGCCATCGGTGGAGTAGCCGGTGGAGTAGGCGCTCTCGGGGGAGGAGAGGTGCGGCGCGGGCAGTGGGCCGGCGGTGGTGGCAGCCAGCCGCTGCTTCTGCTTGCGCTTTTTGGCGCGCCCCAGTTGCGCTTCCATCCATGATTTCAGCCGCGCGCCCAACATGCCGCCGTCGGCACCTGAGCGAACAATACATAAATAAATACATATAGGTGGATAATCTTATAAATCTTACACAAATCGAACTAGCCCCATAGTAAGCTCAATGAGGCTTTTGTTAGGGGTATTATACGACGATATATTAAACATACATCTATACTTAAATACATCGAAATCATCTAAAATTGAGAAACAAATATCCATGCTCGTCCCACAAATATTTGCCTCTTACCAGTCGTCATAATATAGGTACAGCAGGTATCGATACCTAGTAAAAATAACCTATCACGTATGCTAACGAAATTCAATCTTTTGTCGGTTCCTTATCTACGTAAATTATTAATTTAATCGTTAATATTTTCTTACCACCAGTATATTTTTATGACTGCCGACGAAACATAGGATATTGTGGGTATGAGAATGATATATAGCTTACCCAGTAATACCTAAATGGGAAAAATATCGTTATATCTTATATTATATATGGATATTTTAAGAATTTATTATAAATTTAAAAGCATGAAGGCAAAAAAAATTGCCTAGTTACTAAAATCCCATTCAAATATCTCAAAAAATTACGAAGCTACATCCGTTTTAATATTTCTTGATAGAGAGAGAAAGCGCTCGGAGATTGTGACGTCACGACCATCGAGCGTCATAGTAAATGACAATCGTTTCATATTGAACGTGTGTTTTGCAGAAAAGGCACAGAACATACCCCTCTTTAAACTTTGGACACTTATAACTTTGTGATTATTTAAACTCTTGCGTTGGTTTTTTTCTCCATTTGACTACATTTTTAATCCTTGTTCGAAAAAATACAACATTATTGATTATTTTATTTAGTGCCTACACACCTATTGCTCTCACTGCATGGGCTACATTTTATAACAAAAGTGGACTTAAATAGATCATGAACTTTCTCATTAACGTTATAAAGATCGCTAGGTCCTTGAAACTGACAATCACTCCGAAAGGCCGCCTCAAGTTTCTGTTAAAGAAGAAATCAAAAACCTTCACACAAGTGCTTTTAGCGAAGAACGCCACATTTTAGAAACAATTTTCCAACAGTAGCGTTTAAGTCTAAGCTCTCGAATTTTAAATGTAGCCATTAGGCGGCTCAAACATCTTTCCGCCGAGTCATTTCGGAACTTGAATACCCTTCACCGCACCCGACCCTCATTCAACGGTTATTACAGAATTTAACATGAAAATCTCTCGCACCATTTCACGCTTTCATATGTCACACACCTTCCGCCCCAACATAAACACTTTAACATAATAAACAAAAGCGGAAAACTCTTACGTTTAACAGAAACAATTGCACCCTCGCTCTACATTCCGCCGTCAAAACCTTTGAAGTATTATAAAACAAAAGTAGTGACATAAAATGTTTTTATCGCAACGTCATTTTATTCGAAGCGAGGAAATGAATGGCTCCCCGATAGACAGCGCTATACCGACCGGTCAACTTAACTGTTACTAGTAGAAGTTCTTAACCCGTTGAGAATAAAGTATATTATTGCTTGATTCACACCTAGGTTGGTTGTCTGTGCACTGCGTTCCCTGCGAGTCATATTTCAGAAATTCTAACCGTTGCTCGTAAAAAGTCGTAGCCGGCACCCTCTTCATTTCCATCAGCGAATAACGTCTTACAGTTACTAAATAAAAAACGTTTATTGGCTTCTGTTAAGTTTCTCAAAATATTTAGCATGTTCACGAAAAATGGGGGAGTTAATAGAAGACTTTGTTCAAGCTGTCGGTCAACTTCTAGTCACAATTGAAATTTTACTATTAAAATTCATATTGTTGACATTTTAGAACCTTAGCTAAGAAACAGAGATCACGTTAGAAAGAAAGAAAGAAAGAAAGAAAGAAAATACACTTATTTAACATCACAAATTACACAATTAAACAAACAAAACAAGCAAAAGAAAAAACTATAGGTATAAGGTACTAGCTTCTAATAGATATAAGTGTGATGTGATTATGAAGGTATAATGGTAAGACAGAAGTAAGTAAATACATTATGAAAAGTGGCTATTAATACATTACAACTGCAAAAAATATGCATGGCACTTAGATTCAAACGTCGACATTGTTTTTACAGCACGGATCGGAGGAGGTAGATTGTTCCAGCACGTTACCAATAACAAAGACTAAGTTAACTTCGAAATCCCATTCAAAGTAAACATAAATTCCTGTGTTTAGGCAAAGCATAAAATTAAATCTGATTTTAATGGAAATTGATCAGGGAAAAGCTTTTCAATTCATTTCCTAACACGCAACGGCTACGGCACCCTTGCCTTACAGCGCACACACCCAGTACTTTAAGTAATGTGTCGACAACCCCTGGCTCGTCTGCGGGAATCCGCTGGCGAAAAGACGGATGATAGCGGCTTATCCAGAGGGTGTAAACCTACCGGATTCAGCCAATATTAGCAATCCATTACCCACCGCTTGCGGTGGCTGTCAACTTATTGATGGAATGTCTATTAATTCAGCGAAGTCGTATAATTTATCAAATGCATCTGTGATCTCGACCCAGCTCAGATGATATTAAAGTTTAAATTACAGTATAATCCAGAATCAACATATGACCTTTGTATATGTAACTACTTAAACCAGATACTTTTTACTTTGTCAATATAGAAAATATTTGATGATAAGGAAGAAAACGTCAATCATATCCATTATGTGGAGCTCGGGTGATTTTTATTTGCTTTCCTTTTATGCTCGTATCCTCTTTCAGACAACTTTGTGAAAGCCATGTAAAGAAAAAAGTGAGTGTAATGTGGAAAAGATAATTTAAAGGGTACATCGAAAAGTAATTTGAAGGGTACACGGAAAGGTAGTTTGAAGGATACACGGAAAGGTACTTTGAAGGGTACATGGAAAGAATATGTCTAATCACATTTTTAAATGAAATTTTATGATCTCGTAAAAATTTAATTAATAACGATCTTTACATTTTAAGAACATAAACTCATTAAAAAAATATGTGACTAGACATGTTCTTCCGTGGCCTTTTAGCTTGCAAAGACTTAGAGTAAATGAATGCAACTATGCTTAAAATTTATGTGTGTGGACACAATATTATGCTCAGCTTCCATCTAACAGTATAATATATTAAATACTGGAATATGCGTTTGGAAATGATTTCTACCAAACTTACACTTCGCACAAAATAGCCCAACGCAGAAGTTAAAATATGCTCAAAAACAAAATACGCGCTCATAATATGCTTTAGATGAATATGCATTGAAACATTTCACACAGAATAATAAAGTTTCAGCAGGAATATAACCGCATAATACTTTATCATTCTCGCGGTTCTGTGGAGAGATTTGTAATTAAAGATATGCGTACCCAAACAAAGCCCCCGAGAAAAACATGTCACGTTGATTTTAGAGACTGAAGCAACTTCGCGAATCGAGGAAAAGGGCTGTTAAATTAAAACTCCAGCAGGGATTTTTCTTGGACGTTATAAAACCAATTATGCAAATTATGCGTTACTTAGCTTCTGCCCGCGACTCCGTCCGCGTAGAACTCATTTATATGGTAGCTCCATACAAACTTTCACCCCCATTACAACCCTTTAGGGGATGATTTCCGGGATAAAAACTATCCTATGCCCTTCCTCGGGACTCAAACTAGTTCCATACCAAATTTCATCCAAATCGATTCGGGGGTTTAAGCGTGAAGTGGTAACACACAGACAGATAGACAGACACACTTTCGCATTTATAATATCTACCAACTCCATTATAAATTTAAGCACGCATATTTCATAAGCACATAAATAACACGGCGGTCAACGTCAAGTCAAAACGAAAGCTTCCGTTTTCAGCCCGCCTCAGATCTCTTGCGGATAAAACGTGATTTATTTATGAGAATTGCCCTTTCCCACCAGATGTTTTCTTTTACTCTAAAGTGTTGGCCCGGCTGCTTTTTCGGTCAATGGGAGAATACCAGATATAGCCATACTCTACAATCAATTAAATAATGTAGGTAAATGGCTCATATTTATTTATAACTCCTATATATAAAAGTACAGTGGAAAATATTGTAATGCAAATCGTTCGTAAAATGTCTTCCTGAACCTTCTCGGCTTTTGTAGAGACATTTAAGTATCTACATTAGTATTAGATTGGTTCATAAAATGTGAATACCTACTTTAAAGTTTACATCCAATAATTCCTAACATGCTCTAAAAAGCTATTTGTTAAAATTCTTCTGGAACCGAGATTTAAATCACAAAAAACCGAGCCAACCGCGCCAAGTGCGTGTCGGACCACGCAAAACGAAGGGTTCCGTGCCTATTAAAAAGGTCGTATCGTCACAGAAATTTTACGGCACTTACGTCCTTTTCCTTGAGGAAGGCAGTTTTTCAGCAATATCTCGAAAACCTCTGAACCGATCTTGTTCAAAACAATTTTCGGTGAATGAAATTAATAAGCCCTATGTCCATGAATTTTTCCATATTTTTAAAATACACCGTTCAAAAATTAGAGGGGGGGGACAGAATTTTAGTGACTTTCGGGGCGATTATCTCCGACCCTATTCACTTAATCAAAATTCATGCTAAGAAACCTTATATTTATTTTGAAAGGCCTATCGATTGATGTGCCACACGGGGGGTCACAATGAAAAAAATTTTTTTGACTTTTAGTTTTATGTATGGAGTGCACCCCTAAAAAAATTTTTTTTTGTCATTTTAATTACAAAACTATGTAGCGGCTAACAAAATACACCTATCCTCAAAATTTTATTCAAATACACCTTATAGTTTTCGAGTAAAATGCCTGTGACATACGGACAGACGGACAGACGGACAGACGGACAGACGGACAGACGGACAGACGGACAGACGGACATGACGAAACTATAAGGGTTCCGTTTTTGCCATTTTGGCTACGGAACCCTAATTATTAGATACCACACACATTATTTATCCAGTTAAAAACGATACAAAAAAGTATCTCTATTTTTCTTAAAGTTCTTTAGTAAAACCAGTAAGTAAAGTATGTATGTATAGTGGTAGTACGACATTAGAAAACTCGCCAACATAAACGACCGTTCATTACAGACACTAAAGCAATCAGGGTCGGAAATACAATATTATTTCACACAGATGTTACAGAAAATGGGAGAGGTCTATTGTTGTAAAAGGATCCCGAAATACAAGCTCGACACAATAGCACCTGAAAGCAGGAACAAATTGTTTTACTTAATACCTTCTGCGACGCCTTTAACTATACCGCAGAACAATTTGATTAGTGACTCTCTTATACGGGTAAATGGCAAGGCATTTCTTACGAACAATTCAGAACTTAAGAGTAAGTTGTTTCGTTCGTTAATCATTTCAATAGGAAGGTATGTACAATCTCTTGGGTTGATATTTTACTTTAATAGCGCCTTATACTTATGAGGCCGAACGTCAATCGGCGACTTAGTATCTGTTTTTTTCGGAGAAAATAAGTTGTGCCAGAAATACCTTCTATAGATCATCATTATCAACGCCCCTGTAAACCGCTGTATTACAAATCTCTTCGGATTCGTTAGAGTCGGTAGAGCTGGTGTGCTTTCTCTCTACCCTCTCTTTAATAAAACAATTCACCATCGAGTTTTTTTGATCATTCATACATTTTAACTCCTGAAATACGTCCTTGGCCCTGCAAGTCAGCAGATACATGTACAACATGAATAGTAAAGAACCAGGCAGCCAAAAACAAGTTCGTAAACACCCGTTACCGCCCCGCAAATAAGTTGCACAAACACCTGCAGAGCGGGCTTGATTAATAAATCAGCCATTCATTTATGCAGGATGTCTCTAATGCGAGGGAAAGAAAGCCGCTATTTATAAGGGGGATATTTATAAGTCAATCGATACTGGAGCGTGTGCGACAAATGGGTCAACATTGCTCGCCTTCATCCTAAATTCACCCGATGAACACGGCTTATAAGGGGTTAACATTGAGTAGTACGTGTACGTGTAATTACAGCTGGTCGGAGGCTTCTATTAAGATAGCACATTTATGAAGACACTGGCAGAAATTATAATGAGACTTCTGTGTGTATTGCTAATGGTATGTCTGATTTTTCTATGTAAAACAGTCCTTAACACAACAATCTACAGTTAGAGATGCCATAGACAGACACAAAGATGCAAACACAACTTGTACCTAATTGTAACACTCCTCATCTGCGTCGAGGGTTAAAAACGGACGATTACAATGATTTATCCAGGTTTTTATCTTTACACGAATTCTCAGCCTGTTTATCCTACCATTCCTACAATCTTTTGAAATTAACTAAATATAATTTAGAACTGGTTGATAAGTTAAGAAGAGTATATAGGTACCTGCTCTAAAGCAGGTACCTATATACTCTTCTCAACTTTAGTCAGTGTCTGATTTAAAGGGAGGTTGAACGTTGGCACGTGTACCGGCAAAACGTGGTCGTATTGCGAGGTCAGCTGCCAACGTCTTGGGAACTAAGCCAAAAGGTCCTCAATAATTCAGTAACTGCCACTCGAATTTAATTAAAATTTAAAATGCTGGGAATTTCATTAAGCTGCCTGAAATTCTGTCCAGCTACTGAACTGACAAAATGCCGAAATCCTCTTTCTGAATAATTGATGCGTTGACTCGCTTGGGAAAATACCTTATCCTTTTTGTTCAACTCAAAAAACATCCGCATGCAGGCGTACCGTACTTACTTCGGAAACGTGTACGCATTCTTGATCAGAAAAAGATTTGAGCTGGTATATTTCTCTCGGGAAATCCGCCTTCTGGATATCAGCCCGTATCACGGCATACCTACATAAAAGGACACTAAGTAGAGATAGGTGTTCATATTTATTTTCCACCTGTCTCCATAACATAACTTCAACGAAGATTTACGTGCCTTAATAATGGAACATTATGTAGTGAAGTATGAATAACATTCCGCATATCAAAGCGGGAATCCCAGTGGTAAATACCACGGATCACAAAACTTGTCTTTAATTATGTCTTAAGCCACTCCGTCTCATTACCCGTGATCTCCAAAACAAGTCTTTTCTGACTAATTATCGTCAACTTTGAGGATGAAAGATGAGATTTGCGCCCCCCTCTTGTCTTAACCGTGTTAGTCGGAATATTTATCTTCTAATTATGAAAACGTAGCGATGTACTGCTTAAGGGATTAGAATGCTTCCACCCTGAAACATGCTTTACGCGAGTTATTTCCATTGCGAACCAAGCGTTCCTTTTATGTGTTGCAGAAAGTTCATACCGGTCCAGTAAGTAGCTGTAGCTTAGTTAGAAATAGTTTCACCCGAAAATCCTGAACCTTTGTCCACTCATCTGGACTTTTTCCTCCCAATACACAAAGTTATCCTTTCCGAACAGAATGGGAATTCTTGAATAACGAAGTCCTCGAGAGAAACCTTTTTATCGTCAGTCGTCATCGGGTCGAACAATTTTGGCGAGCGTTACGACGGCATAAAAGTTGCAAGCAGTATACACAGGTAAATAACAATTGGGACGTCTAAATTAAAACATAAAACCCTCTTTATTCGAGCATATATTATCCAACGACAGATTCAAGAGGCCTTAAACAAATTAGTGCTCAGCAGATACTTACGCGTACCTACGATGTAGGTACTCACAATACTCGCAAATGTAATACCTACATATTTTATGCGGCTTTCATGGAATGTCGCTGAATGCTTTGAATTAAGCAACCTCTTTGGGCCGCCGCGATTGTGTTTGTTCTCTGAATCTGCCTGCGAGGGTTCGGGAAGCTGGTGTTGTTGGTACAACTAATTGCGAGTTGCGTCCTCATTTCACAGACTAAAGACTTCTATTGATTATTTAATACCACGGGGAAGCCTTAGGACGCTTTTAACCGGTGAGACTTGAGCAAAGTTAATTAATGCTGACAAGCATTTGATGAAATGGGTCAAGTAAACGAATCAGCCTTTTTACAACGCGAACCCACTTAGACTGTAATGGAATCCACAGTAAAATCATGGGCTATCGCAATACCTAGACTGAATGTTCGTGATATTTAGGTAGGAAAAACATTTTGTAGAAGTTTCTAAATCTCGTTAGAAAAATCCAGAAAATACAGCTCACTGTTGAGTTTTAGATCGAATGGTTTAATTCTAAAACACTTTTAAGTCATCCAAAATCCGATGTTGATTGAATGAAAAAAAGTAAATTTAGAAAGGGATTTTTGTGATTGATCTCACATGAAATTAATATTTTCAGATTGTGTGATCAATGTATATCGGCGATACGCAGGTAGTTAAAGAATGTAGTTTAGAGAACTGTGGAGTACCTATAGACCCCATATTGTTTTTATTTCAGTATCGCGACGATACTTGAAATATCCATTTAATTTTATTTTATTTCTCACCCAATCTCAAAATAGTCAATCGTCCCTAGAGACGATTTACTATTTTGAGATTTGACGCTATCAGCGATCTCGTTCAAGACAACCAAAGTTCGCTTTGTGCAAATGTCATAGCAATATCGCTCAAACATGCTCATGCAAATGTCGAATAGCTGCCCCGGTTAAGCTAGCCGGAGGTTATTTACAAGTGTATTGCTATGCTACAGACGAATCAGGAAAGCTCCCAGCTTCAGTGACCTCTAATTACGCGTAACTATTACGAATCTGAGGGTCAAATTACTATGAACGTGTCACAGTCAAGTACAACAACTTTTGTACAGTTGCGAGTCAGACGGGCTAATTGCGGGCCGCTTTCAGTCTAGCTGAGCCAAGCTGCTATACAAACTAGAGCTAAAAGACTGCACGGTTGAAAGGCAGCGCCAGACGGCCCGCGATTGTGAGCCACTGAATGAGCAGTCTACGTGCATATTAGAAAACATGCACGATTTACTAGTTTTATGCCAATCTGCAATCCAATCTCGGTTAGTCCGTGAGTGTGTTGAGGACTTTAGAAAGCAAGCAAAACAATTAAAATTCACCTATATTTACTACTAAACTTTTATGACTCGTTTTGTGATTGTAAAGAAGTATTTGTCTGTATCGATAGATTCCAAATTGATATCGATGTGAGACCAAGTTAGTCCCAATTGATTAAAACATAAAAATATGATTGTGTTCCTTGTGAAGACGATTCCCTTAAAGGTTTGGGGCAGAAGTTTACGTAAGAACATCGTATTATAAATTACTAGAACAATACTCTTTTGCTATTCAGCTAAGCAATGTGCAGGTCTATTAGCGATGATGAGATGCACCTATTTGCGTATTTTTACATGCAGATAATGCGCCCACCCTCCCTCAGCACGAGCATACATGCAAATAAGTAAATACAACAAACCACCACCAACAATGAAAAAACCTCGACAAATGTTTCGCCACTCTACGAGGCATCATCATCGATAGTAGACCTGCACGTTCTTTAGCGGAATAGCAAAACAATGTTGTTCTAGTATCATGGAATTCCACAAAATAACGCCTGATTCTATCAATTATGCTTCAAGTCAAGTTTTTTCGAATGTGAAGTACCTAATAATGTCCTGTGAACGCACCTATACACGGTCGTATCGTCACAGAAATTTTACGGCACTTACGTCCTTTTCTTTGAGGAAGGCAGTTTTTCAGCAATATCTCGAAAACCTCTGAACCGATCTTGTTCAAAACAATTTTCGGTGAATGAAATTAATAAGCCCTAATGTCCATGAATTTTTCCATATTTTTAAAATACACCGTTCAAAAATTAGAGGGGGGGGGACAGAATTTTAGTGACTTTCGGGGCGATTATCTCCGACCCTATTCACTTAATCAAAAAAAAAATGCTAAGAAACCTTATATTTATTTTGAAAGGCCTATCGATTGATGTGCCACACGGGGGGTCACAATGAAAAAAAAATTTTTGACTTTTAGTTTTATGTATGGAGTGCACCCCTAAAAATTTTTTTTTTCTTCATTTTAATTACAAAACTATGTAGCGGCTAACAAAATACACCTATCCTCAAAATTTTATTCAAATACACCTTATAGTTTTCGAGTAAAATGCCTGTGACATACGGACAGACGGACAGACGGACAGACGGACATGACGAAACTATAAGGATTCCGTTTTTGCCATTTTGGCTACGGAACCCTAAAAAGGATAGATCGAAAATTTGTAAGACAAGCGAAAGTCCAGGAAAGAGTATATAGTATAATATATATTAAAACAAAAAAATATATAAGACTTTAAATATTCCTATACATTGTATATACAGGAGAGTCAAGGAATAGATACAGGAAAAGGAACCTGTACGGATTGACAGCAAATAGTATAATATATTTACAGGAACATATATGACGTACAGGTACCCTATAACGATGGTTGCGGACATATTGAAGATTTCGTAAAAGTGGATAAATAGACGATTTTTATCGATGTTTCGAAAACTATGAGATGTAACATTATTTGTTGACGCAGTTTTATTTTTAGTATATGTAAATTACAAGTCCGTTAATTTGGTCTTACAGTTTAGTCGAAGAAAGCCTACATGCAAAATGTGTGTGCACAGAAACACCAAGTTGGCGGCGGAGTCTATGTTAAAAAACAAGTGCGAGTTCAACTCGCGTGGTGAGGGTTCCGTATATAATCTAAATTTCATAAGTGTTTTTGAATACTCAAACTTTTTATAGGTTTTCCTGTAATCTTTAGGCAAGGAACTATTTTCCATATTTTTTTCAGAATTTTAATCCTAGTAGTTTCGGAAATAAGGGGGGGAATGGTCAATTTTAATATTTTTTCCTAAATTACTTAAAGTCTGTTTTTGCTAAAATTATAAAAAAATATATCTGACATGCTTACAACAACCCCTTTCATTTGATATGTCACACAATACAGTTTGCGAAACTTTTTTTTTTCTTGTTTACCCCCAAAAGTGGCCCCCTTGTTCAGAATTCATTAATTTATTTTACGCGTCCATCTTTGGGTCACCAATTTACATATGTGTACCAAATTTCAACTCAATCGGTCCAGTAGTTTTGGAGCAAATCGGCTGTGACAGACGGACAGACAGACAACCGAGTGATCCTATAAAGGTTCCGTTTTTTCCTTTTGAGGTACCGGAACCCTAAAAAGGCGTTCGGAGGAAGCTTATCTATAAAATCATGTAACTCGGCCATAAGGAAGCCCTTTTCGTTTCAAACATTCCAATACTAATTAGTATAAGTGTGCAAAATAAAAAACCAAGAAATTAAATTCGCATGAAATAAATACTTAGGTAGATATCTACATTAACTGAATAGATACTTACTTCATTATATATTATCTCTCTAATATAATATTAAGGGACGTCCGCCACATTATTCGGTAGATAAAATATGCTTAGGATAATCCGTGAGCATTTGTGGATGCTGCTACCTCTTATCCCATATCGGATCCCTTCGAGATTGCGTTAGATATCAGAATTTAATTTCCGAAATTGTAGGTACTTCCTTGGTTAGGTAACTTCATCAGAAGTCGGAGGCTGGGGTTTTTAGAGGAATATAACAGAGAGACCTGCAAAATTTAATTACTTAGGCGGTTCGCACCTTAGGGGAAGCTTCTATCTGATATTGGACACGAATTCCAGAAGTGCTTAAAAGTTTGATGGTTGACTAAGTAATTTGGACTTCCCTTTTATCATTATAGGGTGACAAAGTTTTGCCCAATGTTAGATCTCGCACAAGTATTAAATATACATAGTCCTCCTCATCCATTTCGATGACGGATGATGATGTTAGGGTCGCCTAACAAATTATGATATGACTAGCTAGACCAAACTTGCTCCGTACAAAAAAACGGTTGCAAAAGTACTATAGACATCAAAGATGTGTATACATTTTTTGCTTTATTACCTACAATGGACTAAGGTGTAAACACATATTTGACGTTGACTGTACATTTGGGCATATTCTAAGGAAGTTGCTGATGTTATCTAATCACTATAAATAATATGACACATTTTTTGACGAATAGTAATAGTTTTTCATGTAAGTGTTACTGATAATGGTACAATCACGCTACCTAGGTACATTCTAGATTAAGGGAAAGTAAGACATCATCAAATACAAGAAATAGTTCTCTCACTGATTAATGCAATTCGCGGAATTCCTTATTACCGTAGTCGTAGAAGTAGTAGATAATTATTTATTCGACATTCCTAAATAAAACTAATTATTTCGCGAAGGATTACGATATCTATGTCATTATTTTTATTTTTGCCAACCCGGCGATAAACAACACTTTAAAATGCATGCAAACGATTCACGTACAAACCACACCACGTACGGATCTCTAGAATCCTCGGAGCCGGTACAAATTCACTAGCGAAAGCCTCTAACTGCCGTACATAAATCTTCGAGCATCCGATACAAAGCCTATTAATCTGAATTCAGCACAACCCTTCAGGAGGGCGTACTTGTGAACCTTCACAGGGGCAGTGGGCTATCGAACGAACCGCTCATTTGTTAATAGTGCGTCGCCGGCAGCCAAACATCCACGTGTAGCGGCAATTTATGAATTAAAAACAATATGTGTTTAAAGATTAGAAATTGATTTGTTTCTTTTAAAAAATGGTGTTTACTTACTGGGGCGCGCGGTGTTGTGTGGTGATTGTGTGAGGTTGGCAGCGCCGGGCGCGTAGCATGCCGGGCGTGGTGCGGCGTCGCGGTGCTCCGGCCGACTGATGCACGCACGCGCCCCGCATAGACGCTACGCGCTACGGCTACGGAGGGCGCCTTTGCACCGACGGCTACGAAGGGCGCCTTTTGCATCGCTCAGCTTCAGCCTATGAAACAGTCGCGACTGTCGCGGGGAAGCGCATTATTTTCAAAACAAGGTGCAAGGGTGCCGTGCGTGTTGCTTTAACTGCCAGCTTTCTAGTTTCGCTGCCAGCTTTAAAGCCAAATAGGCAGCTGTTATATTATGCCTACTGTAGAACATTTTTTAAATGTTTAATATTTTTTAATACGGTGTAAGAGAGTCCGGTCGTTGCTCAATTCTCGTGGCGGCGATTAAGGTAACGTCCGGAGGTTGATTCGGACAATAAAAGTAAACGTTTGCCGGCCGCCGGGACATAACTCCTAAACGACATAACTTCGTTATTCATGTTACATTAAAACAACAGATTTCTCATATAGAAACTTGGAACAAACAGTAATAAAAGTCTTAGGTTTGATCTCGCAAATGTTTTTTGTAGTTTGGGATGAAGTTCTTGCAAAGTCCGTTCATGTTCAGCATACATTATTTATTAGGTGTCGTATTTTGTTTTTCGTATAAGGTTTGCGCCGGTTTGCGACCATCTTTAGTGTGCTGGTTTGCGACCACTTCAAAGTGAGTTAGTGAACTGAGACAATATCATCAACATGTGTACTTCTAATATTTTATCCATGTAAAATTATATTACATCATCTCCACTACCCAAATATAGTCTAGAAAAAGCGCTTTCTAGCGATAAGACCGCCCGTTGTCTGCTATTGTTCATGGTTTATTTAATTTTGGTGTTTTTTTTGTGTAAGAGTTTCTATTTTTTGTTGAAAAATAAAGAATATTTGTGTAGTTGAATTATACTGTAAAAATTTAATAATATCGTCGCGTTAGGTCAGCGCACGAAAAAGCGAGCATGCGAAACACATTGAAATGCAATCGTAGTGAGACGATACGAACAAAAACAACATTAAAATTTTTGAAAAAACCCACGACGGTTAAAACGTAGTTGAAAAAGGATAAAATAATATTGAAACCCCCGACATAAAGAATTTATGCTATAAACTTAATAAAAAAACCAAGAAAATCCGTCGGGGGCTGCCATCTCAATTTTTAAAGCGTTTTAACTGGTAAAAATTTAAAAAGCTGTTTTCTTGATTTTACCGGTTAAAACGCGTTTAAAATAGAGATGGCAGCCCCCGACGGATTTTCTTGGTTTTTTTATTAAGTTTATAGCATAAATTCTTTAAGGCTTTCAAAATTATTTTATCCTTTTTCAACTACGTTTTAACCGTCGTGGGTTTTTTCAAAATTTTTAATTTTGTTTTTATTTCAAACTTTTTAGAGAGCAAGCATAGGTATTATGTAAATTGTACTTCATATTTATATGTATAATACGTGCTATAGTTTCGGTTTTACCAAATTATTGTTAAATTTGGTTGTATTTGTAAATGTTTACTGCAGCGACCACTGGTGAGTTGTCACCGTAACACCTATCTAAGAACATGCACCAATCAAACCCGAACCCATTACTGAAAACCGCATCAAAATCGGACTAGTAGTTTTTGAGAAAAATGGCAACATTGGTTTGCACAAACATCCTCTCACCCCAAACGCATATACCGTTTCCGTTCCGTCGTGGGTAAAAATAGACCTTCTGGTTTATTGCAGGCAAGTAAATACCTCCTGAGGTCAATACCATCAAATTCTATGGTATTTACCTCACGCCACTTCGTCTATAGCAAACATATAGGTATGTACAGTCAAGAGCAAAAGTAAGTTATCACTTTTGTACCTTATTCCATTGCGATAAGGTGAAAAAATTATAACCTACTTTTGCTGTTGACTATAGGTACCTACGCTCCTTATGAAAACAAATCTACTATCGCCCACACAGTTAGCTGACCATCTTTATTATAGAGTAACCATCAAGCGTGTCCTGAGTTACCCTGCAGTAACACCTAGCAATGTACAAGTTGCAGAACATTCTCAAAATATCAGGGACGTTCTCAGAAATTTCCGGAAACTTACATGAGAATTTAAAAATAAATTTCCTTTAGAAAGTTTCTGCTGGGAATTTTTCATGGATGTATCATTACATTAATTACATGTATAATCTATTATTCTTCAAGCAGACAAATTAAACAGCTGGTAATGTATGTATCCAGAGAGTTTTTGACATATTTTCAGTGTTTATAAAATTTCAGTTCTGAGAACTTTCCTTATTAGAATTTTCGCAACTTTGGAAACTTCTCCGCGGTGCATTGCTAGTAACACTTAACAATCTGGCAACCATCCTAATTAAAGTAGTCAATATGGCCCTCAATTCAGGTCATATCATCTATAACCCTAGCCAATTTTTAACCGACTTCAAAAAAGGAGGCGTTCTATGTTCCATGTATGTATGTTTTTTTTTAAATGTATGTTCACCGATTTCTCTGTCAATTGTGGACCGATTTTCAAAATTATTTTTTATTCAAAAGAGTATACTCCTGAGGTGCTCCCCTTGTCACTAAGTCAAGATCTGATGATGGGATCCGAGGGAAATTGAGGGCAACCCTCAAATTTTATAGGCACGCGTGTAGTGATTTCGGTATTTTCTATTATAACTCGTGTATTTACCCTCGGAAATCACAATTTTGATGAAGTGGAACTGATTATGCAGACCACAGATGACTTATGGAACTCCTCAAGAATGTAAAATACGTCAAAGATTCTGACATAATTCCGTTGAAGTAGCAACTAATGAAGTGTCAATTCTGAAATCCTTGAGGAGTCGTCGGAACTCCTGAAATATTATCAGCTCACATAATAGTTTTTTTTTAAATAATAAGTACCTAATCAACGCATTTGCTCTCGGAAAGCAGTTCATGTAGTAAATGGGAAAGGAATTTTTTATGTACCTACCTATGTGGCTTGGCGAAGTACCTACTGAATTGAAGTCGGTTTAAACTTTGTTATAGTATTAAGTATTGCGTGCGCTTGTCCGCGCATTGGGATTTGACATTGTGAAGCGACTCTAGTTCAATAAAAATCTCCATTTAAAATTAAACATCATGGATAGGGATATTTGGCAGCGATAAAATCCTGTACTAGAAATCTGTCGTAAAATAAATAGGCTTTCTACTGTAGCAATGTAATTTTAAAATTTTATAATACTCTGATACTGACATGATATATTGTATACTGTTTTGAAAAAATGACACCTCGCCGAGTTTTTTACGCCGGTTCTTCTCGAGGCAGAGGTTTACTTTCCGAACCGGTGGTAGTTTATCGACATTCATAGGTGCATTTAATATGCCTAAATTGAAGAATAAATCACTTTGACTTTGACTTTGAAACTTAATGAGTAATGTTATTTAATGGATGCCGGAAAAAACAAACGACAGGTTTATATTTTCATAGCAAGTGGCTCATGTTTTCCGGCTCACGGAACCTAACTTTTTAAGAAAATTGTGCTGAAAGTTAACTTTACCTGCAATACTTAATTGCTGTTGTCGATTGTTTATTTAAACAATCGACAACAGCAATTAAGTATTACAGCTATATACACAACTATTGTTGATAATAACAAAATTCTTCTATTAATTCGTTGTAATAGGAAATAATAGGGCGTTAAATGTAAGTACGTAAAAACTTTTCCTCAAACCAATAACTTACGTGTAATGGGAGCACGGGGACTATCGGCATTGTGCAAATGCCGTGGTATTGGCGACCGCTCAATAGCCCAGAGGTCAACCCTGTATGTATCTCTAAATATACCTCGATGCTCCTCGTTTAGGCTAGTTCGAAGTGAAGTCCTGCGAAGTTCAAATCTCTATGGTTCAAATCCCGGTAAGGGTAAATGTTGGTGTGATGAGCATGACAGTTTTCTTTTTGTCTTTGATGTTTTTTTGTGAATTATTTATAGCTATTAAATTTTTTTAATATATTATATATATATATATATATATATATATATATATATATATATAATTAAAAAAATTGAATAGCTATATATATATATATGAAATCATTTATTTTCTAAAGTAAATACAAGATGATCATTAACATTAACTAAATTAAATTAAAACTAAGTTAAATCTAAAAAAGGCCCTCGAGGCATTGTACCGAGGATGCTGGCGGCAATATTTCCTCGCTGAATTGCAATGCTGATGCGTTGCACGAGAAAGCCGCCAGCTCTTCGGTCACCATTTACATATATATATAAATACCAAATAGGTACTTATGTGTAGCGAACTAGCGGCGGTCTAACTTACAATGCAATGGTTCGCCTCAGGCAGTGTCGGTAGGCTTTGTACCTAAATATTAGCCCAAAGATAAGTACTTACCTATATCATAACAACTGATGCATAATCGGTGCCATCGGAGGCCAGATTTGTACTAGTTCGCATGACGATAAGCGTTGCAAATGGCAGCCCTGCAGACGTATAGGTACCCGGCAATACCTACGAGTACGGTTTCTTTGCTGAGCCATAACTGCTAACAAGTGATTTTATTTATACGTAAATACATAAATAAATTATGCGAAACTCGGACATAGTAAGTATGTTTAACCCACGAGTAAAATTGAAATACTTACTAACGATGGTAAGGCAATAACCCTGACAACATAGTCCTACATGGGGAAGTTACCATAGACACAGTGTCAATTCGCGCCAAAATCCTAATGGGATAGGCCTGACCAAGTTTTTTTTTGTAAAATGTGGTTTCCCTTTAGAGCTTAGATAGGGAAAACGCTTAAGTGAGAATGATTTGCGTCCAAATCCAAACGCGCAAGGGTCCGACCTTTCGGGACACCCCGATTCAATTACCTGGCCCTAATTTGAATTAGGTACGCTCTATTTAAAAACACAGCAGCCAAGTTTTTAACCACACGTTTTAAAGCCACACACACAGCCAAAAAACTGAAGTCGTCTTTCTTGTGCTGGTTAATAGTTAAGGGCTTATAAAATGTATTAAAATATAATGAAAACGGGTCACTCACGTATTCAATGTCGAATATCGCTCGATATGTTTCGAACCGATTCGCGGTTCTTACTTCTTCGCGTGCGCCACTCGCTCGGCTGGATTGCGCAGGCGCAGGCGGGGTCAGCGCAGAAGGCGAAAATCTACCCTCGTTTTCTTCAGCATTGTTCAATGTCAGGTTACACACAATACTTACTACATCACATGCTTGTTTGATTCTCACCGGACTTTTCTATATAAAATTGCTTATGAGATGATTTTATCGCATAGAATTGTAGAAGAGGAGATGCCGTTTAAGCAGATTAAAAGTCCAACCAAAAATTAGGCTTATTAAAAAAAAGCCCTTAACTTTTGCAATGTTCACAGGAGAGACGCGAACATAAATCTCTGTAAGACCCTTTTGACCGTAGACTGTCACTTGAAAATATTCTTTAATCGCTGTTTCTGGCCCTTTTGGTGTTTACACTACCTGTTTACCTTTCATAGGCAAACCAAAGTATTCTGTCATTTCTATATTTTGACATTCCTCGATCTGATTTTTAAGTTTATTCATTCTAGCGTTATTCCAGTTGTATCCTAGAGGATCCTAGTGCCCGATGTCTAACCATATCTTAGGGGTAGACTCCCCCACAAGATGGACTGATGACCTGGCTAAAGGCGCGACCTTTAATAAAAATTCATCAGACCCCCAAAAAAATCAGCGGGCCGTCTAGCCATATGCAATTTGTTTATATCCTTATTTCTTTTTTTTTATTCCTTCCTTCCTTATTCCTTAACTCTTGAGTTAAAATTCGTTTGTCCTTATAGTTTAGGTACCTACCTACATTTGTAAGAAAAAGACAAAACACAAGCGTTTGTTAAGTTTTATGGAAATGGGGATTTGTACCTAAATCACAGGGTTAAACTTATTTAATAGGAATATATTTTAAATACTAGAAAATATCATATCAGTTCACCAATTTCATCTAAGTGGTCGGAAACCGGCACACTAAATTACTTATGTGGTGGTTAACCGGCGGCGCAATGAATGACCTGACCTTAGGTACTTTAAATTAGGTACTTGCTTTTTCTATGAAAGTATATCACACTCCAAACTCTTCCAAAGTATTGGGAAAGATCGTTGAACAACATAATCGGAATATAACGCGAAGCCTTACCCGGTTCCTAGTAACTTTTTTACTTAGCTAACAGCCATAAATTACGCAACGAATCTGAAACGCCGCCGCCTACTTCCAACTGGCTTTGGGGATTACAGTGAAATTTATTTGTTACGCATTTATAAGGCGAAAAGTTTATCGATTGCTGGCTTAAGTTTAAGGTGGTTTAAGTGTGGTACCTTTTCCTAGTGAAAGAAGGCTATGACTCGATTTCAGGACTTATCTTCCTACCTACCTAAGTACCTACTTGGTAAAAAAAACGGCACATGACTTTAAGAACGCCATTAGTCAGGGATTCGACAACTTCCTTGAACTTAAGGATTTTTTAGTAGACTATATCATTAAATGCCTACATCAAATCTGAATCGATACAAAAAAAATCGTCGGATCTAGATAGGGTGACCTCTTCTGGCGCTCTACTCTGGACTCATTTATGGGGCAAGGCAACGTGTATCCATAGGCTGTGGTAGGTAGCTGGAATGTAAGTACAATCCGTCAACATTTCTTATTGAATAATCTTTGGGTCTGAACTACTTTCGCTCAGGTACATGCACCAAAATCAAGGAATTCATTCAAACCCAAAGAGATAGCTTACGGGATGTAGATCAAAGAGTAAAGTAAGTATTCTATTGGATGTGATCCATATAGGCGATCAAACAAAAGGATTACTTTGAGTTGGAAACTTCGAAGTCCAAAATCGAATCACCGACGCAAGTTGAGGGCCTACCGCAAAACGAAAGCGAACTTCGTTCGTGTATCTCCGTCTCTGTCGCACTTGCTGGTTTGAGCGACAGAGAGGGAGATACACGAACGAAGTTAGTTTTCGTTTCGCGGTAGTCCCGGCCAGGGAAAGATGAACCCTTTTCGTTTTGGTGGGGGTCAGAAAAATATCACAAATGATCACGATGGGGGCGGGGGAGTCCGAGAAGATATAACGTGTAATTTTTTTACACAGCAGGAAAGTCAAAAAAATAACGAAATTAAGTAGGTAGTCTATAATCTTCTCATATCAAAATAATCCGCTCTGAGCGTGTTTATCCAAATAAAATCATCACCGTCCAAAACATTTGTGAAAACCCGTGGACTGAGGATATAATGTAGCGGGACATGGCTTAAATTAAAACCATTTTTTATTAAGTTAATGCTGTTTTTTTAATTAACTAACTTAATTCATACTTAGGCCCAAAAATACACGTAATCTTGAATGGGGGGAGGGGGTAGCGTTAAAATCAACAAATATCACCATGGGGGGGGGGGTCAAAAGTAAAAATAAATAAAAAAAACGATATGGTAACTAAGAAAGTAAATATTCCATAATAAATTGGACTGATAAAGTAGAATGAAGTTAAAGAGTTTTATTCCATATAACTTTATTTCCTTCTGCTTGATCAGTTGCATTGTATGAACTGAAGAAAAATTGTTATTTGTTCAACAAGAGAGCAAAGTAGATTTTTGCTGCGAGTGTTGATGTTGAGTCCCGAGCAAGCGAAAGATTCTATAGTTGAATCACGAGCGTAGCGAGTGATTCAAAATTAGAATCTTGAGCGTAGCGAGGGACTCAAAAACACGAGATGCAAATATCTTTGCTCTCGTGTGATACATACAACTTTTCACCTCAGCGGCGAGAACATTGTAACGCAAAGGAATAAAACGCCACATAGAAGCAATTAAATCATTTTATGTAAAAAAAACCGGCCAAGTACGAGTCGGACTCGCGCTCCGAGGATTCCGTACAAACATGTAGGTATATAAATTATTAAAAATATAACGCAAAGGAATAAAACGCCACATAGAAGAATAAAAAATCAAACAATAAATATATATGAAATAACAAACATTAACTACAATTACTCTTTCCAATAACATTACCTTTACATGACGTTAAGAAAAGTTAAGTCCGCTTGCTTATGCATTTCGCTGATACTTGTCCAATGTCTTAGTCGTCGGTGCACTGACTTAGAAAACACAGTTCAGCCTCTTTGACGGTATCTCTCAACTCTTGAGGAGTTAAAACATCGGCTTCGTCACTTAATTCACTGACATTTAGTACAGTTTTTAGTTCCTGCTTAAGTTATGTTTTATCTCCAAGAAAACGTAATACGAATTAAAAAAGTTAAATCGCGCTAACTTTTTAAAGAATATAAAGTGCGTTCTGAAACTGTATAGAAATTTATATTCGTTCACCATATAAAAAAACTAAAGACTTATAATATTAAATGTTCGCGATAAATATCGCATTTCTTCATTGTATTTTAAGAATAATGTAATACTTAAATAATTAAAATAATATTAGATTTAATATAGGTTTCATATTTTTACACGAGTTTAACACGAGTCGAATTTTATTTTGTTTCGGAACGAGTTTTTCGTTCCCGCTTTTTGGGGGCCTACTACGAAGGTTTCGAAGTCGAATGACGAATCGACATATTTCATCTCTCTCTTTTTTTGTAACGGAATGAAAGTGACAGAGATAACGAAGTTTAAATGTTCCAAGTTTGTATTACACCCCGCAGTATGAAAAGATGACCTGCGACTAACCTACGATATGAAAAATTAAAAAGTTAGTTTTCTTCACGCTCGCAGCAAAATTTCATTTTCCTCACTGGTTTCAAGCAGCAAAACCGCCATGTTCGAGCCGCTGAGGTGAAATAATAATTGTTCAAGTATCATTATTATTTTATCGCGTTATACACAGTGTTGCAACTCGCTGTTTTTATTTAATTTGCCGCTCTTTTCTAGGCTCATCTTTCCCTGGCCAGACTCTATTGACCGCCGCGGACAGGCCGCGCCAGTCTGTGAGAGGCCTTAAAGGACGGAACGTTTTTCATACAAAATACGGTCACAATTTATAAAAACAATCGATTCTGGTTGGAGACGGATCTATATGAATACGGGACAAGGCATACAACGGATGTAATAAAATTGTGCGAGTCTTATATTTATACGGTATGGGTGCAGATACGGGACTAGGCATACGAAAGATCTCACACCTCATGGTGATTCGTGTTGCATCTTTTTCTTTCCTACTGCAAATGAAAGAGAGGCAACGATGCAACGCAAACACGCAACCCCAAGTGTGGTGCCAGTATCATAGTCACATCATTTCACAAAATCGTGTACACCTCATGGTAGCACCACACTTGGCAGTATTTGCCCAAATATTCGTGTTGCATCTTTTTCCTTCCTACGGCAAATGAAAGAGAGGCAACGATGCAACGCGAACACGCATTCCCAAGTGTGGCGCCACTATTATAATTAACCAATTGTAGTGATTTCGTATATTTATTACATTTAGCCAACATAACGCGCTTAGAAATGCATAAAACGTCAGTGTGTAACGGAACGCTAGAAATATAATTCTCCTTCCTCATCATTATTCAGTTTGCTATCTGTGACGCGTTATGATTTCTGTCAAAAAAGTTGTAACTTTTGTGATTGTGTGAAATTTATTTTTTAAACACGATTGTTAATTTGTACCATGATTCACACACTTTCACAAAAATAAACATAGCTATTTCCTAATTCAGTTTGTATTGAATTGAAGTAGTTATGCGCGAGTAGTCGCTGGCGATAAATGCAGCGACGTCTGTGAATTAATGATTTGAATCATAATGAAAGCGTATATAAAATAACTAGGAGTAGGCGAAGTGTGAAAGGATCACTTGTTGGTGGTGTCAGTGTTCTTAAATTGGTTTGGAGATGGCGGAAAACGGGGCGTTTGTCGCCAAGCCGGTCCGTGGTTGGATCCATCCGGACTCCGTCTTAGCGAGCGACGGAATAACATATGCCGTGAGGGTAAGGAACTAGCGACATTCCTAGCGCACCTCGATCATTTCGATCAGTACAGGAAGTCCCCTGTGATGCAAATATGCATTAAGTTATGCACATTCTAAATAATACCTTGATACTATTTTGCAGTACATTGGCTGTATGGAAGTGCTGACTTCTATGAAGAAGCTGGATTTTGAGACAAGATCTCAAGTAGCAAAGTGAGTAAACTCAATGTAAAATAACTTTTAATTACTGAGATGTTAAATTTAAGATAACTCTTGGATCAACACAGTGTACTATGTAATAACAAGCACATTGTTAGATTGTTTCTTCAAGCTCAGAACAATAACAAACTAAAATTTTGTGAACACCTTTTGTACTTATCTACTTGTGATAACAGATATTTCAATTGGTTGGTTACAAATGTATTATATCTAACTATTTTTAAAGTTTGATTCAAAAACATAGTGACAGAAATCATCACATCATGTATTATTTTTGTAGAGAATGCATTGCCCGAGTATGTGCCGCGGCAGGCCTAAGGTCAGCAGACAAGAAGCGCCGTGTTGGTCAAGCAGCAGCCCGAGCTCTAGCTGCCAAGCCTCGCATGGCGCACTCCGGTGCCAATGTCGCGCTCACCATCTCTTCCAAAGCCATAACACTAGCAGCATTAGAAGGACATGAGACAGTAGCCCGCCATGACATGCCAAGAGTATCATTTGCATCTGGTGGTGATGCAGACTCCTTAGACTTTGTAGCATATGTAGCCAAATCAGCACCCCCATCGGAATGGAGGGCTTGCTATGTATTAGAGTGCGGTGGGCGGCTGGCCCAGGATGTTATTGCTACCATTGGACAAGCTTTTGAACTCCGCTTCAAGGAATTCTTAACAAAACCTTCCTCGTAAGTAGTTCTTTTTTGTATAAGTACATTTTACTTTCTTTAATCTCAAATGCATATCTTAACATGTCACACCAGTGACTTTTACATTGTCTTTATTGCCCGGTACTATATAATAACCAATATACCTTTCATTTCAAGCATAAAACAACAGTTTTATGCACATGGGAAAAGTTAATGGCCTGTTTTTATCCTCATATGACATCATCAAATTCTACATATTATGATAAAAATTGTATCCTCCTAAATGTATTGCCAAATCAATGTATCAAACTGTACGCCACAATGTTTCCTAAGCTGCTGATTCATCGAACAGATAAAGCTATCAATTAACTGGTCTGCTGTGCATAGTATACAAGGAATAAATTACGATGACTCATTCCCTGTTGCTTTAAGACACAAGTCATGGCTCTTGCATTTTGCATGCTTTTATTGCATTGGTGTGGTGCAGTATCAATGCAGTTTGAACTTTATGTTAATAATATAAGATGCAGTTTTCAATAACTTGTACAAAGGCCTTGCATCAACTTAAGAAAGCTGATTTAAAATTACATAGAGTAGTAATGCATTCCACAGATTTAATTTCATTCAACAACTATAAAAGGCAATAACTTGAACAATAATAATGCCACTTTAAAAACAAACTTCAAAATATTTCATGATTTTATAATCAGTCTCTTATGTATGAGTCATTGTCATTGGGTTACATTTGGAGGAACATAATATGCGGAGTATGAGTAGTATGAGAAACATATACCTAAGACAAACATACATTTTCTTCATATACTTGCAGAATGTGGCACTTATGAATAGTTTGCTATTCTTTCTGGTTTAAAATTTAATGGTCAACCAAATTTATTTTATTTAAAAATGTCGTCAAATTTCGTTTGTTTTATGTCACATTGACAAAACATTCCAAATACAGTTCAGTTCAAATGGAGAACTTAATCTTTTTATCTAGCAGTTGAGCGTTTTTCAAAAAAAGTGTACATGAACTGTTTTTTTCAGAATTGGATTTTTTTGGGTTTTTCTTACTCAGAATCGTTGACACTATCGATCCTCATACAAGAAAAATCCTTTATATCTGTGTGTCTTTTGTGTAGTGAATAAATGTCTTCTTTCTTTCTTTTCTTTAAAAAAGTGTCCAAAATATTCCATTCCAGATCGTCACATTTTTCTATGCAGTCTTTTTAGGGTTCCGTAGCCAAAATGGCAAAAACGGAACCCTTATAGTTTCGTCATGTCCGTCTGTCCGTCTGTCCGTCTGTCCGTATGTCACAGGCATTTTACTCGAAAACTATAAGGTGTATTTGAATAAAATTTTGAGGATAGGTGTATTTTGTTAGCCGCTACATAGTTTTGTAATTAAAATGACAAAAAAAAATTTTTTTAGGGGTGCACTCCATACATAAAACTAAAAGTTAAAAAAAAAAAATTCATTGTGACCCCCCGTGTGGCACATCAATCGATAGGTCTTTGAAAATAAATAAAAGGTTTCTTAGCATTTTTTTTGATTAAGTGAATAGGGTCGGAGATAATCGCCCCGAAAGTCACTAAAATTCTGTCCCCCCCCCTCTAATTTTTGAACGGTGTATTTTAAAAATATGGAAAAATTCATGGACATAGGGGTTATTAATTTCATTCACCGAAAATTGTTTTGAACACGATCGGTTCAGAGGTTTTCGAGATATTGCTGAAAAACTGCCTTCCTCAAAGAAAAGGACGTAAGTGCCGTAAAATTTCTGTGACGATACGACCTTTTTAATAGGCACGGAACCCTTCGTTTTGCGTGGTCCGACACGCACTAGGCCGGTTTTTTATTTATATGGTTGCACTGGAAGAAAAACCTTACATAGTGAAATCTGGGACAATTTTTTTCTTGTACTAGGATTGATAGCATCAACGATTCTGAGTAAGATAAAACCAAAAAAAAACTAATTCTGAAAAAAAAGTTCATGTACACTTTTTTTTTTAAAACGTCCAGTTAACCATTGGGCTAAACAAAAACGTTTGATGCTAGCTGTACTTCTCTTTATTGGTAATAGAATGATGTCACTCTAATAACTTTTCCTAGAACTATGATGACAATAGATACATTCAACGAGGGTTTTTTGTTTTTAATTTAATTGTTCTTTACCAAGTTCATTCATGTCTTTCCCTACTATATAAATTTGTAGTTGACAGTGTTATGCAAATTACGGCATTTACAATATTGACTGTCAAATTGTTAAGTAAACTACTACAATAGAGTTTTAAAATTGACTTTGGCTTGACCCACTAAAATTAGACTTTAAGCTGGATGTAAGATTTGTCTCGGAAGGTGTCAGATGGTTGGGGGGGGCTCCCCCTTGGATCCGCTACTGCTTATGTCCTGCTTCCTACGGCACCGTTACTACCGGTTATCTCTGACGCAAAAACGCCGCTATGCTTCCAACGAATTACCTCATGATTTTACGACGAATCTTACTACTATGTCAATGACATTTTTAAGCTACAAGGATGCTAAGTGATTAAGAGCTAGTTGTCATCACTATAACTACCTTATAGTATGCATAGCGTCATCTCTATGGCGTATGAAACGTTTGTGAAACTGACTTTACCCTGTTAGTCTTTATGGTATGTCTTTAAAGTAGTTTTTTTTATTTACATTTTAATACTATTACGATAAGAAAAACAAAGAGCTTATTGACGAATCGAATGACATATCATATAACTGTATAGTCCAGGCAATGAACTGACAACTTGTATGGAAAAAATGACAGATTTGGAAATAATTTATAATAGCTAATTTTTTTAATGTAACGGTTATATTATCAATTAAATAGTTACCTAGAGGCAAAATCCAACAAAAAAATCAGACATCAAAAAAATCAATATTTAATTAGCTCCTAAAAAGTCCGGATAAATATTTTTTTTTTAATCTTTATTTAGGTTCATTTACATTTGCTTTAAAATATTCAATATAAATAAAATAAAAAAGACAATTAATGTTTAATTTAAATCTATATAATTACTTCCGGGTGGAAAGTTTGTTGGATTCTTCAATAAAGCATCTTAGAATAATGTTTTAGAATGAAATAAACAAAAAAAACGCTATTATAAATTAATATTTTTCGAAACAGTATTTTGCCTGGAGTAGTAGATCTGATGGCATGTACAAAAATCGGCCTCGCGTAATATATATATACATATATGTAGATTTGTGCAATACTTTTTTCATAAACATTATTTTTTCATCATTACTTGTTGTTAACCATGCCGGCTGATGTCTGATGAGGTCTGTTATTATCCTTAGGCTGAACCTGAACGGGTCACGGCCCTCGGGCGAGGACCGCGAGTACTACAACGACATGCCGGACAAGATGCCGCCCGAGCCGGCGCCGGCGCCGCACCGCCACCCGCCGCCGCCGCCGCTGCAGCCGCTCACCTCGTCAGTACCGATACAATCCTTACACTTTTATACAAACCAAATCCTAAGACAACTATGGAACTAAACGCAGTATTTCGCGACAGAAACAGCAATTTACTTGATTTTCCATACAGTGATTAGTACAAATATGAAAATGTGTCGTCATACTTCAATGTCAATTAGTATGAAACGTTTCGGCTGCCGCCAACGAGGTTTTTTTTTTTTTTTTAAATTATTTAAGAAAAAAGAAATTACATTTTATAGTTTTTATATAAACTCGTATCCAGGTAATATCCAGGTCCGTCTCTAACTAAATTTTTTGGCTATTTATGTTCTTTAATTGTAGTTGCTCGCATACAAACATTTGTTGAACCAAAGCCTGGTTCGAATGGTATCGTAAAAAAAATTAGGACACAAGCCTGATACTGTTGTTTGGCGTCGTCAGGTGCGAGGAGAGCGTGCGGCACTATGTGAACCAGACGCCGCCGCCGCGCACGCCACCCACGGCGCTGCTGCCCAACCATCACACCGACATTTTTGACATGCGTCAGTATTCTTTTATTTATTTTACGTCACAACTGGCCATAAAGTAGCAATTACCGCACGCGTAAAGTAGCAATAATCCCACTTCCTGGCCAGGGAGAGACGTAAAATTTTGTAACTACAGGCAGTAGTAAAGAAAGCCCCCGATCGCATGTTTACCGCCCTTGCCTTACGCTCAGGCAGCATATACCTGCGATCTGAAACATTCCTTGTTTCACCGGCATAGGTAAGCAATGTACTATTCTAGCTGCCCGCGTGGGTTCAACCGCTTATTACTTACAGACTACAGATAACCCATGCGGAGTCGCGGGATAATATATAGCATATCTCCATCCTAAAAGTTTATTTTATGTCGATCTGATTACGATAAGTACCGCCTCGTTAAAAATAATGACACTGCTGTTTGATGGCTCCCCATTTTGAGAATTATTATACATATATTCTCGGTTTTGGCCGCTCCGCTTCGGAAACAATCGTTCCCACCCAGACGCCACGCTATGCCAACAAAAAATTGGTTTTCTATAGCGGCAATAGACGTGGCATCAGTGGCACGAATCCTCCGATGTCGCGATATGCCGACTGTGGCGCTAATGGGTGGGAACATTCTCTGCGAAAGATTCGATGCGCAAGGTTCGTAACCAATATAGGGAATTCCGTATGCAGAGGAAAGCGCCTACGAGCTAGAACGTCCACCTAGCAGGTATCTCAGTGTTAATTCTGCAGTCGTTAATAGCTGGAGATGTATATTTTTGCCTTAATCTTCACCTTGTTTGAAAAACATCACGAAGTTGTCGTTAAACGTTAACAATGGTGTTCCAGAGCCGTTCACCGCAGCCCCCGTGACGGCTCCCGTGGCGGCCGCGGCCCCGAGCGCGGCCGAGCCGGCGCCGCTGTCCGCGCACGAGCAGGCCGCGCTGCTGGCGCGCGAGCCCTGGTTCCACGGGGCCATCGCCCGGAGCACCGCGGAGAAGGTACCACACATGTTCCAGAGCCGTTCACCGCAGCCCCCGTGACGGCTCCCGTGGCGGCCGCGGCCCCGAGCGCGGCCGAGCCGGCGCCGCTGTCCGCGCACGAGCAGGCCGCGCTGCTGGCGCGCGAGCCCTGGTTCCACGGGGCCATCGCCCGGAGCACCGCGGAGAAGGTACCACACATGTTCCAGAGCCGTTCACCGCAGCCCCCGTGACGGCTCCCGTGGCGGCCGCGGCCCCGAGCGCGGCCGAGCCGGCGCCGCTGTCCGCGCACGAGCAGGCCGCGCTGCTGGCGCGCGAGCCCTGGTTCCACGGGGCCATCGCCCGGAGCACCGCGGAGAAGGTACCACACATGTTCCAGAGCCGTTCACCGCAGCCCCCGTGACGGCTCCCGTGGCGGCCGCGGCCCCGAGCGCGGCCGAGCCGGCGCCGCTGTCCGCGCACGAGCAGGCCGCGCTGCTGGCGCGCGAGCCCTGGTTCCACGGGGCCATCGCCCGGAGCACCGCGGAGAAGGTACCACACATGTTCCAGAGCCGTTCACCGCAGCCCCCGTGACGGCTCCCGTGGCGGCCGCGGCCCCGAGCGCGGCCGAGCCGGCGCCGCTGTCCGCGCACGAGCAGGCCGCGCTGCTGGCGCGCGAGCCCTGGTTCCACGGGGCCATCGCCCGGAGCACCGCGGAGAAGGTACCACACATGTTCCAGAGCCGTTCACCGCAGCCCCCGTGACGGCTCCCGTGGCGGCCGCGGCCCCGAGCGCGGCCGAGCCGGCGCCGCTGTCCGCGCACGAGCAGGCCGCGCTGCTGGCGCGCGAGCCCTGGTTCCACGGGGCCATCGCCCGGAGCACCGCGGAGAAGGTACCACACATGTTCCAGAGCCGTTCACCGCAGCCCCCGTGACGGCTCCCGTGGCGGCCGCGGCCCCGAGCGCGGCCGAGCCGGCGCCGCTGTCCGCGCACGAGCAGGCCGCGCTGCTGGCGCGCGAGCCCTGGTTCCACGGGGCCATCGCCCGGAGCACCGCGGAGAAGGTACCACACATGTTCCAGAGCCGTTCACCGCAGCCCCCGTGACGGCTCCCGTGGCGGCCGCGGCCCCGAGCGCGGCCGAGCCGGCGCCGCTGTCCGCGCACGAGCAGGCCGCGCTGCTGGCGCGCGAGCCCTGGTTCCACGGGGCCATCGCCCGGAGCACCGCGGAGAAGGTACCACACATGTTCCAGAGCCGTTCACCGCAGCCCCCGTGACGGCTCCCGTGGCGGCCGCGGCCCCGAGCGCGGCCGAGCCGGCGCCGCTGTCCGCGCACGAGCAGGCCGCGCTGCTGGCGCGCGAGCCCTGGTTCCACGGGGCCATCGCCCGGAGCACCGCGGAGAAGGTACCACACATGTTCCAGAGCCGTTCACCGCAGCCCCCGTGACGGCTCCCGTGGCGGCCGCGGCCCCGAGCGCGGCCGAGCCGGCGCCGCTGTCCGCGCACGAGCAGGCCGCGCTGCTGGCGCGCGAGCCCTGGTTCCACGGGGCCATCGCCCGGAGCACCGCGGAGAAGGTACCACACATGTTCCAGAGCCGTTCACCGCAGCCCCCGTGACGGCTCCCGTGGCGGCCGCGGCCCCGAGCGCGGCCGAGCCGGCGCCGCTGTCCGCGCACGAGCAGGCCGCGCTGCTGGCGCGCGAGCCCTGGTTCCACGGGGCCATCGCCCGGAGCACCGCGGAGAAGGTACCACACATGTTCCAGAGCCGTTCACCGCAGCCCCCGTGACGGCTCCCGTGGCGGCCGCGGCCCCGAGCGCGGCCGAGCCGGCGCCGCTGTCCGCGCACGAGCAGGCCGCGCTGCTGGCGCGCGAGCCCTGGTTCCACGGGGCCATCGCCCGGAGCACCGCGGAGAAGGTACCACACATGTTCCAGAGCCGTTCACCGCAGCCCCCGTGACGGCTCCCGTGGCGGCCGCGGCCCCGAGCGCGGCCGAGCCGGCGCCGCTGTCCGCGCACGAGCAGGCCGCGCTGCTGGCGCGCGAGCCCTGGTTCCACGGGGCCATCGCCCGGAGCACCGCGGAGAAGGTACCACACATGTTCCAGAGCCGTTCACCGCAGCCCCCGTGACGGCTCCCGTGGCGGCCGCGGCCCCGAGCGCGGCCGAGCCGGCGCCGCTGTCCGCGCACGAGCAGGCCGCGCTGCTGGCGCGCGAGCCCTGGTTCCACGGGGCCATCGCCCGGAGCACCGCGGAGAAGGTACCACACATGTTCCAGAGCCGTTCACCGCAGCCCCCGTGACGGCTCCCGTGGCGGCCGCGGCCCCGAGCGCGGCCGAGCCGGCGCCGCTGTCCGCGCACGAGCAGGCCGCGCTGCTGGCGCGCGAGCCCTGGTTCCACGGGGCCATCGCCCGGAGCACCGCGGAGAAGGTACCACACATGTTCCAGAGCCGTTCACCGCAGCCCCCGTGACGGCTCCCGTGGCGGCCGCGGCCCCGAGCGCGGCCGAGCCGGCGCCGCTGTCCGCGCACGAGCAGGCCGCGCTGCTGGCGCGCGAGCCCTGGTTCCACGGGGCCATCGCCCGGAGCACCGCGGAGAAGGTACCACACATGTTCCAGAGCCGTTCACCGCAGCCCCCGTGACGGCTCCCGTGGCGGCCGCGGCCCCGAGCGCGGCCGAGCCGGCGCCGCTGTCCGCGCACGAGCAGGCCGCGCTGCTGGCGCGCGAGCCCTGGTTCCACGGGGCCATCGCCCGGAGCACCGCGGAGAAGGTACCACACATGTTCCAGAGCCGTTCACCGCAGCCCCCGTGACGGCTCCCGTGGCGGCCGCGGCCCCGAGCGCGGCCGAGCCGGCGCCGCTGTCCGCGCACGAGCAGGCCGCGCTGCTGGCGCGCGAGCCCTGGTTCCACGGGGCCATCGCCCGGAGCACCGCGGAGAAGGTACCACACATGTTCCAGAGCCGTTCACCGCAGCCCCCGTGACGGCTCCCGTGGCGGCCGCGGCCCCGAGCGCGGCCGAGCCGGCGCCGCTGTCCGCGCACGAGCAGGCCGCGCTGCTGGCGCGCGAGCCCTGGTTCCACGGGGCCATCGCCCGGAGCACCGCGGAGAAGGTACCACACATGTTCCAGAGCCGTTCACCGCAGCCCCCGTGACGGCTCCCGTGGCGGCCGCGGCCCCGAGCGCGGCCGAGCCGGCGCCGCTGTCCGCGCACGAGCAGGCCGCGCTGCTGGCGCGCGAGCCCTGGTTCCACGGGGCCATCGCCCGGAGCACCGCGGAGAAGGTACCACACATGTTCCAGAGCCGTTCACCGCAGCCCCCGTGACGGCTCCCGTGGCGGCCGCGGCCCCGAGCGCGGCCGAGCCGGCGCCGCTGTCCGCGCACGAGCAGGCCGCGCTGCTGGCGCGCGAGCCCTGGTTCCACGGGGCCATCGCCCGGAGCACCGCGGAGAAGGTACCACACATGTTCCAGAGCCGTTCACCGCAGCCCCCGTGACGGCTCCCGTGGCGGCCGCGGCCCCGAGCGCGGCCGAGCCGGCGCCGCTGTCCGCGCACGAGCAGGCCGCGCTGCTGGCGCGCGAGCCCTGGTTCCACGGGGCCATCGCCCGGAGCACCGCGGAGAAGGTACCACACATGTTCCAGAGCCGTTCACCGCAGCCCCCGTGACGGCTCCCGTGGCGGCCGCGGCCCCGAGCGCGGCCGAGCCGGCGCCGCTGTCCGCGCACGAGCAGGCCGCGCTGCTGGCGCGCGAGCCCTGGTTCCACGGGGCCATCGCCCGGAGCACCGCGGAGAAGGTACCACACATGTTCCAGAGCCGTTCACCGCAGCCCCCGTGACGGCTCCCGTGGCGGCCGCGGCCCCGAGCGCGGCCGAGCCGGCGCCGCTGTCCGCGCACGAGCAGGCCGCGCTGCTGGCGCGCGAGCCCTGGTTCCACGGGGCCATCGCCCGGAGCACCGCGGAGAAGGTACCACACATGTTCCAGAGCCGTTCACCGCAGCCCCCGTGACGGCTCCCGTGGCGGCCGCGGCCCCGAGCGCGGCCGAGCCGGCGCCGCTGTCCGCGCACGAGCAGGCCGCGCTGCTGGCGCGCGAGCCCTGGTTCCACGGGGCCATCGCCCGGAGCACCGCGGAGAAGGTACCACACATGTTCCAGAGCCGTTCACCGCAGCCCCCGTGACGGCTCCCGTGGCGGCCGCGGCCCCGAGCGCGGCCGAGCCGGCGCCGCTGTCCGCGCACGAGCAGGCCGCGCTGCTGGCGCGCGAGCCCTGGTTCCACGGGGCCATCGCCCGGAGCACCGCGGAGAAGGTACCACACATGTTCCAGAGCCGTTCACCGCAGCCCCCGTGACGGCTCCCGTGGCGGCCGCGGCCCCGAGCGCGGCCGAGCCGGCGCCGCTGTCCGCGCACGAGCAGGCCGCGCTGCTGGCGCGCGAGCCCTGGTTCCACGGGGCCATCGCCCGGAGCACCGCGGAGAAGGTACCACACATGTTCCAGAGCCGTTCACCGCAGCCCCCGTGACGGCTCCCGTGGCGGCCGCGGCCCCGAGCGCGGCCGAGCCGGCGCCGCTGTCCGCGCACGAGCAGGCCGCGCTGCTGGCGCGCGAGCCCTGGTTCCACGGGGCCATCGCCCGGAGCACCGCGGAGAAGGTACCACACATGTTCCAGAGCCGTTCACCGCAGCCCCCGTGACGGCTCCCGTGGCGGCCGCGGCCCCGAGCGCGGCCGAGCCGGCGCCGCTGTCCGCGCACGAGCAGGCCGCGCTGCTGGCGCGCGAGCCCTGGTTCCACGGGGCCATCGCCCGGAGCACCGCGGAGAAGGTACCACACATGTTCCAGAGCCGTTCACCGCAGCCCCCGTGACGGCTCCCGTGGCGGCCGCGGCCCCGAGCGCGGCCGAGCCGGCGCCGCTGTCCGCGCACGAGCAGGCCGCGCTGCTGGCGCGCGAGCCCTGGTTCCACGGGGCCATCGCCCGGAGCACCGCGGAGAAGGTACCACACATGTTCCAGAGCCGTTCACCGCAGCCCCCGTGACGGCTCCCGTGGCGGCCGCGGCCCCGAGCGCGGCCGAGCCGGCGCCGCTGTCCGCGCACGAGCAGGCCGCGCTGCTGGCGCGCGAGCCCTGGTTCCACGGGGCCATCGCCCGGAGCACCGCGGAGAAGGTACCACACATGTTCCAGAGCCGTTCACCGCAGCCCCCGTGACGGCTCCCGTGGCGGCCGCGGCCCCGAGCGCGGCCGAGCCGGCGCCGCTGTCCGCGCACGAGCAGGCCGCGCTGCTGGCGCGCGAGCCCTGGTTCCACGGGGCCATCGCCCGGAGCACCGCGGAGAAGGTACCACACATGTTCCAGAGCCGTTCACCGCAGCCCCCGTGACGGCTCCCGTGGCGGCCGCGGCCCCGAGCGCGGCCGAGCCGGCGCCGCTGTCCGCGCACGAGCAGGCCGCGCTGCTGGCGCGCGAGCCCTGGTTCCACGGGGCCATCGCCCGGAGCACCGCGGAGAAGGTACCACACATGTTCCAGAGCCGTTCACCGCAGCCCCCGTGACGGCTCCCGTGGCGGCCGCGGCCCCGAGCGCGGCCGAGCCGGCGCCGCTGTCCGCGCACGAGCAGGCCGCGCTGCTGGCGCGCGAGCCCTGGTTCCACGGGGCCATCGCCCGGAGCACCGCGGAGAAGGTACCACACATGTTCCAGAGCCGTTCACCGCAGCCCCCGTGACGGCTCCCGTGGCGGCCGCGGCCCCGAGCGCGGCCGAGCCGGCGCCGCTGTCCGCGCACGAGCAGGCCGCGCTGCTGGCGCGCGAGCCCTGGTTCCACGGGGCCATCGCCCGGAGCACCGCGGAGAAGGTACCACACATGTTCCAGAGCCGTTCACCGCAGCCCCCGTGACGGCTCCCGTGGCGGCCGCGGCCCCGAGCGCGGCCGAGCCGGCGCCGCTGTCCGCGCACGAGCAGGCCGCGCTGCTGGCGCGCGAGCCCTGGTTCCACGGGGCCATCGCCCGGAGCACCGCGGAGAAGGTACCACACATGTTCCAGAGCCGTTCACCGCAGCCCCCGTGACGGCTCCCGTGGCGGCCGCGGCCCCGAGCGCGGCCGAGCCGGCGCCGCTGTCCGCGCACGAGCAGGCCGCGCTGCTGGCGCGCGAGCCCTGGTTCCACGGGGCCATCGCCCGGAGCACCGCGGAGAAGGTACCACACATGTTCCAGAGCCGTTCACCGCAGCCCCCGTGACGGCTCCCGTGGCGGCCGCGGCCCCGAGCGCGGCCGAGCCGGCGCCGCTGTCCGCGCACGAGCAGGCCGCGCTGCTGGCGCGCGAGCCCTGGTTCCACGGGGCCATCGCCCGGAGCACCGCGGAGAAGGTACCACACATGTTCCAGAGCCGTTCACCGCAGCCCCCGTGACGGCTCCCGTGGCGGCCGCGGCCCCGAGCGCGGCCGAGCCGGCGCCGCTGTCCGCGCACGAGCAGGCCGCGCTGCTGGCGCGCGAGCCCTGGTTCCACGGGGCCATCGCCCGGAGCACCGCGGAGAAGGTACCACACATGTTCCAGAGCCGTTCACCGCAGCCCCCGTGACGGCTCCCGTGGCGGCCGCGGCCCCGAGCGCGGCCGAGCCGGCGCCGCTGTCCGCGCACGAGCAGGCCGCGCTGCTGGCGCGCGAGCCCTGGTTCCACGGGGCCATCGCCCGGAGCACCGCGGAGAAGGTACCACACATGTTCCAGAGCCGTTCACCGCAGCCCCCGTGACGGCTCCCGTGGCGGCCGCGGCCCCGAGCGCGGCCGAGCCGGCGCCGCTGTCCGCGCACGAGCAGGCCGCGCTGCTGGCGCGCGAGCCCTGGTTCCACGGGGCCATCGCCCGGAGCACCGCGGAGAAGGTACCACACATGTTCCAGAGCCGTTCACCGCAGCCCCCGTGACGGCTCCCGTGGCGGCCGCGGCCCCGAGCGCGGCCGAGCCGGCGCCGCTGTCCGCGCACGAGCAGGCCGCGCTGCTGGCGCGCGAGCCCTGGTTCCACGGGGCCATCGCCCGGAGCACCGCGGAGAAGGTACCACACATGTTCCAGAGCCGTTCACCGCAGCCCCCGTGACGGCTCCCGTGGCGGCCGCGGCCCCGAGCGCGGCCGAGCCGGCGCCGCTGTCCGCGCACGAGCAGGCCGCGCTGCTGGCGCGCGAGCCCTGGTTCCACGGGGCCATCGCCCGGAGCACCGCGGAGAAGGTACCACACATGTTCCAGAGCCGTTCACCGCAGCCCCCGTGACGGCTCCCGTGGCGGCCGCGGCCCCGAGCGCGGCCGAGCCGGCGCCGCTGTCCGCGCACGAGCAGGCCGCGCTGCTGGCGCGCGAGCCCTGGTTCCACGGGGCCATCGCCCGGAGCACCGCGGAGAAGGTACCACACATGTTCCAGAGCCGTTCACCGCAGCCCCCGTGACGGCTCCCGTGGCGGCCGCGGCCCCGAGCGCGGCCGAGCCGGCGCCGCTGTCCGCGCACGAGCAGGCCGCGCTGCTGGCGCGCGAGCCCTGGTTCCACGGGGCCATCGCCCGGAGCACCGCGGAGAAGGTACCACACATGTTCCAGAGCCGTTCACCGCAGCCCCCGTGACGGCTCCCGTGGCGGCCGCGGCCCCGAGCGCGGCCGAGCCGGCGCCGCTGTCCGCGCACGAGCAGGCCGCGCTGCTGGCGCGCGAGCCCTGGTTCCACGGGGCCATCGCCCGGAGCACCGCGGAGAAGGTACCACACATGTTCCAGAGCCGTTCACCGCAGCCCCCGTGACGGCTCCCGTGGCGGCCGCGGCCCCGAGCGCGGCCGAGCCGGCGCCGCTGTCCGCGCACGAGCAGGCCGCGCTGCTGGCGCGCGAGCCCTGGTTCCACGGGGCCATCGCCCGGAGCACCGCGGAGAAGGTACCACACATGTTCCAGAGCCGTTCACCGCAGCCCCCGTGACGGCTCCCGTGGCGGCCGCGGCCCCGAGCGCGGCCGAGCCGGCGCCGCTGTCCGCGCACGAGCAGGCCGCGCTGCTGGCGCGCGAGCCCTGGTTCCACGGGGCCATCGCCCGGAGCACCGCGGAGAAGGTACCACACATGTTCCAGAGCCGTTCACCGCAGCCCCCGTGACGGCTCCCGTGGCGGCCGCGGCCCCGAGCGCGGCCGAGCCGGCGCCGCTGTCCGCGCACGAGCAGGCCGCGCTGCTGGCGCGCGAGCCCTGGTTCCACGGGGCCATCGCCCGGAGCACCGCGGAGAAGGTACCACACATGTTCCAGAGCCGTTCACCGCAGCCCCCGTGACGGCTCCCGTGGCGGCCGCGGCCCCGAGCGCGGCCGAGCCGGCGCCGCTGTCCGCGCACGAGCAGGCCGCGCTGCTGGCGCGCGAGCCCTGGTTCCACGGGGCCATCGCCCGGAGCACCGCGGAGAAGGTACCACACATGTTCCAGAGCCGTTCACCGCAGCCCCCGTGACGGCTCCCGTGGCGGCCGCGGCCCCGAGCGCGGCCGAGCCGGCGCCGCTGTCCGCGCACGAGCAGGCCGCGCTGCTGGCGCGCGAGCCCTGGTTCCACGGGGCCATCGCCCGGAGCACCGCGGAGAAGGTACCACACATGTTCCAGAGCCGTTCACCGCAGCCCCCGTGACGGCTCCCGTGGCGGCCGCGGCCCCGAGCGCGGCCGAGCCGGCGCCGCTGTCCGCGCACGAGCAGGCCGCGCTGCTGGCGCGCGAGCCCTGGTTCCACGGGGCCATCGCCCGGAGCACCGCGGAGAAGGTACCACACATGTTCCAGAGCCGTTCACCGCAGCCCCCGTGACGGCTCCCGTGGCGGCCGCGGCCCCGAGCGCGGCCGAGCCGGCGCCGCTGTCCGCGCACGAGCAGGCCGCGCTGCTGGCGCGCGAGCCCTGGTTCCACGGGGCCATCGCCCGGAGCACCGCGGAGAAGGTACCACACATGTTCCAGAGCCGTTCACCGCAGCCCCCGTGACGGCTCCCGTGGCGGCCGCGGCCCCGAGCGCGGCCGAGCCGGCGCCGCTGTCCGCGCACGAGCAGGCCGCGCTGCTGGCGCGCGAGCCCTGGTTCCACGGGGCCATCGCCCGGAGCACCGCGGAGAAGGTACCACACATGTTCCAGAGCCGTTCACCGCAGCCCCCGTGACGGCTCCCGTGGCGGCCGCGGCCCCGAGCGCGGCCGAGCCGGCGCCGCTGTCCGCGCACGAGCAGGCCGCGCTGCTGGCGCGCGAGCCCTGGTTCCACGGGGCCATCGCCCGGAGCACCGCGGAGAAGGTACCACACATGTTCCAGAGCCGTTCACCGCAGCCCCCGTGATCATAAAATGGATGTTGTTTATTTACGTATTTTAGTGTTTGACCCCAAAATCCGCATCCGCGACATCCCTAATGGATAGATAAAACATTTATTTGTTTGCTACATATACGCACAAGTTACAACAAAAAAATATCACAACCACTAAACTTAAAACATTCACTGCCAATAATCGCTAAGTCGTAGCCGATCCCGTGGTTTTCCCGCTAAGTAGCGAAAAGCGCCGACGGCGTAGGAATCCGATAGGCGGGTTCCTGCCAGAGAAAGTTGTTGAAAGTTTAAGGCAACACACAAAAAAGAAACCTTAAAAAAAAGGTTCTCATTAAATACACAGAAAAAAAATCGTGTGCCTTGTAGCAAAACAAAAAGGTTCCAACTCAGTGCGTAGCTTGGCTCGCAATAGGATTGTAGACTCAAAAAAGTATAATTACACTAAAAGAGAGGAAGCAAAAAAATACGTCTACTGACGAAAATCCCATTCAGATATCTCAAAAGATTACGAAGCTACAACCGTTTTAATATTGCTTCGTAGAAAGAGAAAACGCTCGTCACGATCCTCGAGCGTCATAACCCGTAGTAAATGACAATCGTTTCATATAAATTATTTAATCCCCTGCTTTATTGTTTTCTCCATCTGACACTGTTTTTAATCCTTTTTCGAGAAAATTCATCATTTTTGGTAAAACACTGGTATTATGTTAGAAGCCAGAATAATGAAGAATATATGTGTAAGCGTATTATTATTAAAAATGTTTATAAAGCCTCGTTGTGCGTTAGTTGATTGACGAGGAGGACATATACTCGTAGGTGGTATGTGTCCTCCTCGTCAATCAACTAAAGTGCCGTTAGATGTTAGATGTGCCACTGCCAAGTCGCTGCCCATTTTCAAAAGTTTGCTGAGTTGTCATTACATACTTGTCACTGCCTTAATTTGTATATATATTTATTATTCCGCCGGATGCGGGTGGCGCAGGACTGGTCATTGTGGCACTCTTTGGGGGAGGCATATGTACAGCAGTGGACGTCTTTCGGCTGATATGATGATATGTATTATATGTTTTTATATTTATTTGTGTAGGTATATTTTGTATTGTTGGATTTTTTAATAATTTGATGCTAATGTAATTTAACTGCTTTTTATATCCCAAAAATCAAATTTGATTGTATGTGTTCATAATTTTTGTTCGTCATTTTGTGCTACCCAAAGGTTGTCTGGAAGAGATCGCTTTATAGCGATAAGACGCCTGTTGGTAACTGTTATACAAGGGTGAAAAGTTGTATTTTAACCGTGAGTGTGGAATTGAAACAAGCTAGCGAATAATTCTAGGGTTGAACTCCGAGCTAGCGAATGGATTCTATGGTTGAACCACGAGCGAAGCGAGAAAAAAACATGTCTGCAGTTAATGTATTATTAATTGGACAAATGTAATGAACAGCTGGTGTCGGCCGACGGCGAGTTCCTGGTGCGCGAGTCGGCGGGCAGCGCGGGCCAGTTCGTGCTGACGGGCGCGCGGCGCGGCGCGCACAAGCACCTGCTGCTCGTCGACCCCAACGGCGTGGTGAGCACACGCACGTCCATTCTCAAATGTAATGAACAGCTGGTGGCGGCCGACGGCGAGTTCCTGGTGCGCGAGTCGGCGGGCAGCGCGGGCCAGTTCGTGCTGACGGGCGCGCGGCGCGGCGCGCACAAGCACCTGCTGCTCGTCGACCCCAACGGCGTGGTGAGCACACGCACGTCCATTCTCAAATGTAATGAACAGCTGGTGTCGGCCGACGGCGAGTTCCTGGTGCGCGAGTCGGCGGGCAGCGCGGGCCAGTTCGTGCTGACGGGCGCGCGGCGCGGCGCGCACAAGCACCTGCTGCTCGTCGACCCCAACGGCGTGGTGAGCACACGCACGTCCATTCTCAAATGTAATGAACAGCTGGTGGCGGCCGACGGCGAGTTCCTGGTGCGCGAGTCGGCGGGCAGCGCGGGCCAGTTCGTGCTGACGGGCGCGCGGCGCGGCGCGCACAAGCACCTGCTGCTCGTCGACCCCAACGGCGTGGTGAGCACACGCACGTCCATTCTCAAATGTAATGAACAGCTGGTGTCGGCCGACGGCGAGTTCCTGGTGCGCGAGTCGGCGGGCAGCGCGGGCCAGTTCGTGCTGACGGGCGCGCGGCGCGGCGCGCACAAGCACCTGCTGCTCGTCGACCCCAACGGCGTGGTGAGCACACGCACGTCCATTCTCAAATGTAATGAACAGCTGGTGGCGGCCGACGGCGAGTTCCTGGTGCGCGAGTCGGCGGGCAGCGCGGGCCAGTTCGTGCTGACGGGCGCGCGGCGCGGCGCGCACAAGCACCTGCTGCTCGTCGACCCCAACGGCGTGGTGAGCACACGCACGTCCATTCTCAAATGTAATGAACAGCTGGTGGCGGCCGACGGCGAGTTCCTGGTGCGCGAGTCGGCGGGCAGCGCGGGCCAGTTCGTGCTGACGGGCGCGCGGCGCGGCGCGCACAAGCACCTGCTGCTCGTCGACCCCAACGGCGTGGTGAGCACACGCACGTCCATTCTCAAATGTAATGAACAGCTGGTGTCGGCCGACGGCGAGTTCCTGGTGCGCGAGTCGGCGGGCAGCGCGGGCCAGTTCGTGCTGACGGGCGCGCGGCGCGGCGCGCACAAGCACCTGCTGCTCGTCGACCCCAACGGCGTGGTGAGCACACGCACGTCCATTCTCAAATGTAATGAACAGCTGGTGGCGGCCGACGGCGAGTTCCTGGTGCGCGAGTCGGCGGGCAGCGCGGGCCAGTTCGTGCTGACGGGCGCGCGGCGCGGCGCGCACAAGCACCTGCTGCTCGTCGACCCCAACGGCGTGGTGAGCACACGCACGTCCATTCTCAAATGTAATGAACAGCTGGTGGCGGCCGACGGCGAGTTCCTGGTGCGCGAGTCGGCGGGCAGCGCGGGCCAGTTCGTGCTGACGGGCGCGCGGCGCGGCGCGCACAAGCACCTGCTGCTCGTCGACCCCAACGGCGTGGTGAGCACACGCACGTCCATTCTCAAATGTAATGAACAGCTGGTGGCGGCCGACGGCGAGTTCCTGGTGCGCGAGTCGGCGGGCAGCGCGGGCCAGTTCGTGCTGACGGGCGCGCGGCGCGGCGCGCACAAGCACCTGCTGCTCGTCGACCCCAACGGCGTGGTGAGCACACGCACGTCCATTCTCAAATGTAATGAACAGCTGGTGGCGGCCGACGGCGAGTTCCTGGTGCGCGGTTATCTTATCTTATCTTATCTATTTGAGGGCCCTTTCGGATACACTTCGACCCATTGGGATCTTTTGTGCATTTGCCCTCCCCTTTATAGCTACTCCCAAGCTCGCTCCATCATTTCCACAAAGCGGATGATGCAGCTCAGTGGGAGCACCCTGAATTCCTTTGGTTGCGGGTAGCCGTTACCAAAGAGATTCATTCTTTGTCTGGCAAGGGCATGACATTCACACAGTAAGTGTTCCATAGTCTCATCCTCCTCGCCACACATTCTACAGTCTGTACTGTTCAATAGTCCCATCTTGGCCAAGAGATCCTTGACGCCGAAGTGACCTGTGAACACCCCAGATATAATCCTGAGTTGCTTTCTGCTGGATTTCCAGTTTTTTGGTCCAGCCCGAGTCCACTCCTTCTATAAAGAGCTTTGAGTGCCTTAAACCCGCCTCATTCCTCCACTCGTGCTGGTGTTTAATTTTGGCGTAGGCTTTAAAGGCCGATATTATGGTTCCCTGTGAGAGTCCCACAAACGGTTCTGGACCTACAAAGTGATTTGTAGACCCCCTTCTTGCAAGCTCATCTGCTCTTTCGTTGCCGATGAAGCCCTCGTGCCCTGGTATCCAAACGTGCGCGGTTATCAATTTTAAGATGAGTCATCATGCCTATTGCAGGTCCGAACCAAAGACCGCGTATTCGAGAGCGTGCCGCACCTGATCAAGTACCACTGCGCGAACGAGCTGCCCATCGTGTCGGCCGACTCGGCGCTGCTGCTGCGCCGGCCGGTGCCGCGCGACTCCTGAGCCCGCCGGGACGTCGTCAGCGTGTGAGTGCCGCGCGGACGACGCAGTGTGTCTTCATAAACTGCGCATATGAAATAGGGTGAATCTAGACCCAATAACATCGACGAACAAAATTTTTTTTTTAGTTTTTTTGGATTTTTAGCCAAAAAAAAATTTTTTTTTGTCAAATTTGTTACGGATAGGCTACAAACAAGTGTCAAAAAGTATAGTCATTGGCTCCGAATCATTCGCATTTTAAAAAAAAAGTTTGGCTTTACAGTCATTTGGATTAATATCCAAAAAAAAATATTGTTCCCTTCATTGGAGTTGGGTCTAGATTCACCCTATTTCATATGCGCACTTTATGGAGACTCACACTGCATATGGACTGTTGTGTCAGGACTTTCAGACTTTAAGAGCGTCCGCACATTACGCCGCTAGTAACGAGCACGAGCCACTATATATCGTCAGTGTGTAAGGCGGTGACGTACGAACAATACACGATGATTTTTAATTCGTGTTCAGAAACTAATTTTTGTAATTCAGTACTTGATGCCAAACATGATTAACTCGTAATAACCTAAAACAAACGTTTTTTTTTTTTTTTTGTATAAATTAGGAATTACGTTTCACTTAAAAATCATTGTCATCCTAACTAAAACCTCCGTGGAAAATAAGTTTCATAGACCAACCTAAAAAACCTTATATCCAATTATTAAATTAAGATTTAAGAGTAGTAAACTGTCAACTGTCACATGCGTGACAAGTAGATGTTAGAGTTTTTTGGCGTAAGACATCAAATCTCCCGCCAAATCGCCGAAATTTACTTAACTTCAATAAATGTAGGGTGACCATGCATTCAGTGGATATCAGTTTTAAAAACATTATCCTGGTTAAATTTAATGAACTAAACAGTGCCGTAATTGCAAGAGACCTCATCCATTGTAATCTGTTTTGGCTGGTTATTATTATTTTTCGACTCCTGATCACGGATTAAAAGTTACCGTGTATATGGAACACTCCCGTGATTGTCAGACGTTAGAGCGCCCGCACATTACAGCCTCTAGTGGTCCTCTAGTAGCGAGCGCCGATGCCATACTAAATGTATGACAGACCTCGTTCGCAACCTGTACCGGCCAATACACAGATGTCTGGACCTAGAGTCATTTAAGAGGCACCTTCATAATGGCTCTCAAGCAAACTGACAGCTGCAAACCCTATTTAAAAAAACATAAATTACTAACTCTTCCTAGTATATCTTTGAGACATGTAAGTTAAACGGAAACATAAAGAGTTATATGTAAAACGTGATGACATTCCCTCTTCACGACCTATCCGTAATAAGAATAGACTCGTTCAACCACCCACCAATCTGAAACTGCTATCCTCAGACCCATAATGTCCATTAAGATTTATAATAAGTTACCCGACTCGATAAAAGAAGAAGACGATAAAATACCGGACAAGTGCGAGTTCAACTCGCTTGGTGAGGGTTCCGTATATAATTTAAACTTTTATTATGGTGCCTACGTAATTTCAGAAGCAAGTGCAAGAGTAAAAATTGCTATGATCTAAACATCAGGCGCTCCATACAAAATCCCGTTACTTTGAATACTCAAACTTCTTAGGTTTTCCTATAATCTTTAGGCAAGGAACTATTTTCCATATTTTTTCAGAATTTTAAGCCTAGTAGTTTCGGAGATAAGGGGGGGAATGGTCATTTTTCGTCTTTTTTTCCTAAATTACTTCAAATCTGCTTTTGCTAAAATTATAAAAAAAAAATATCTGAGAAGCTTACAACAACCCCTTTCATTTGATATGTCACACAATACAGTTTGCGAAACTTTTTTTTTTTTAATTTTCCAGTTTGGCCTTGTTCAGAATTCATTAATTTATTTCACGCGTCCATCTTTGGGTCACAGTAATGAACAGCTGTTTACCAAATTTCAACTCAATGGTCCAGTAGTTTCGGAGCAAATCGGCTGTGACAGAGGACAGACGCACGAGTGATCCTTTTGAGGTATGGAACCCTAAAAAGTACACAAATAAAATAAACTTAGAAGATAGATTATAAACGCTCAGTAAGTCCTCCTCTCCCTAATATTGCAGTGCCCAACAGGGTTCACAATGATCTGTAGCTTTCAGTTAACATCTGTACCTACTTTTGTGATATTGTAATAAATGATTGATTGACTCTAGGTCCAGACAAAAATCTATATATGCAAAACCTGTTCAACATCAAAGACGAATATATCTGCACCACTGTTTCAACGTCAATGGCAGATTAATCCGTCAAGGATGTTTATAGTAGAAAACGCTTCGCAAATCGCGCGATTGCATTCCAAAGCGCATTTAAAAGAGCCTGAATTTGCGATTGCATTTACGATGTTGGATGTTACTGCGGTGAAATTCCTTGAATTTGATCCGCATAGAAAAACTATTAGACTGAGAGTTACTATAGATATGTTTAGATAATTCCGCACATCTACGATATAATCACCATTTAATGATGGTTTATGAAATTTGATTATAATAAAAAAAGTTGCAATGTTGTATCACAAAGCAAATTATACTACTTATGAAATATGCACTCTGTTAAAACTGTCTCCTATTTTATTAGGTAGGTAATTAGTATTGCTATTAGTAGGGAGATACGGCCTTCACGCATGTTTAATGGATGAAAAGTATTTCAGATCGAATTGAGTGCATTAAAAATATTGTGCTAGTGGGGTGGCTAAAAAAATCCTGGAAATAATCGATTAGCGATCATATTTTATATACTAATCGAAAGCCTATAAAATATAAACGAATTTACTTATTTCATCTGAGTGTAAATTACAGTAGTAGTTTCGACTTACCAGTCAGACGTTACTAGATGTCGCTAGTGACACGGTCGGGGTTATTGTAGCTTTGAGTGTTGTCTTCTTCCTTACAGGTTTTAGTGGATAGTTTCATATACTGGGTGTTACTTAAGTCGTGAAACAAAATAGCAAAATGTGAATCTATCCATGATTCTGAACAACTTTTACTATGGGGCCAACTTTGTATTATGCAAAAAAAAACAGGCTGTTCATACATTTTCGTCAGTCTAAAATGAGCAAAGTGTATGAAATAGTTCTTTCTTTTTTGTAAAACACAAAGTTGGTCCCTTAGTAAAAGTTGTTCAGAATCATGGATAGATTCAAATTTTGCTATTTTGTATCACGTCTTAAGTAACAAACACCCTGTATACCTAAATGAAAATGAATTTTATTTGAAGAATAATAACTAGATCAGTGGGTACAATTTCTTTATATTCTACGTGTCTTAATGCTAGTAGTGTACATCTATCTAAGCTTTAATGTATACTCGGGTGCTTTGAGGCTGGAACACCCGAACTAGGTCACTAAAAAATGTGTGCAGAGGATCCTACACAAACTCAAACAATAGGTAAACTCATCATGTATTTCAGCTACTTGCTATGCGCCGCTAAACGAGATAACCGTATGATATTGCGTAGCAAAACTAGATGGCGCTGCATGCCTTATTGTAACTAGGTGTAGTAAACTATAAACGGCACTATAAACCATAAATATCATAAGTACAATAACTAGTTTATGGTAGAACGTAAAGTAGGACTGGGAGACCATCGTCTGTTATTGGAAGTACTCGTACACCATTTAGTGTAGCAATCATTGTTTCTTTTTTTGAAATATGTACATTGAAGGAAACTGAAACACGTACAATTTTATCGTTTATTGTCAGTGACAAGAGCGAAAGAGGTACGTGTAGCAATTTCCTTGATTGTACTCGTAACGGTCGAACTGACAGGGGCTGAACACTTGTACCGTGTTCAACGGATGAATGCGACAAGGTATCAAGGTTCAGCTACGTATGAGGTCGACTGTACAGTCAGCATCATATAGTTAGTAGCTGCCAAATATTTCGGTACACTACTCTGGCTGCTCTACTCGTATTACCAGATTCTTGCTACACCATCCTAGTCCTTTACAACCGACTCGATAGGATCGTGCTGGATTATTACACTCAATTGTCAATTTTTTGACAATTGTCATTAAAGTTCATTTTTGACTTGGCAAATCACGATTTCTCGGTTGTAAAAGCCTAGTATATATTTGTCAGCTGAAGTACAATTTATGTCATCATTGACGTTTATTGTACCGAGATGAGGGCTGTTAAAAACTCTAATTATAAATGATGCTTCAAAAACTTCAATAGTTTCGGTACATATCCAATTAAATCTGGTAAAAAAGTTGTATATTGGAAATGACTTGTTACGATCCAAATTACGGCTGCTGTGCAATACCTTTATTACGGCTCTACTAGTGTGAGCTATTGATCGTCGTTAGAAATCATTATTGATTCGCTCTCTCGCTTTTTATATTAAGGATATATAGGTTTATTATTATAGTAATTTAAATGGGCGCCTTTACCAAACATAGACAGCAATAATTTGAACCCGTTTTTATTAAGTAATTATATATTTTAGCGACATGTATAACATGGGTGCTATAAAGGCTTACTTAATATTTTAAATGTGAATGTTTTAGCTTAAGGTTTATTATAAGTATACTTGTACATTAACCATCACACTACTATTGTCTTAGGGTCAATCAACTTTTTCTTGTTGTTATGCTGTACCGGTAAGCTAAGAGACAACAGTGACAAAGTTTCTTAGAAAAAATACTATGAATTGGGCTCCTACTGTGGTAAGGAGTTGCCCCACCATGGAATAGGTTTATTGGTAAATAACAAAAATACGTGTTTAGTGGATTTAAGCCCCATAAAATCATAGTTTTAAAGAGAGACCCACGGGACATAACCATGGCAACGAGCAACAAAAAATAGTTGATTGGCCCATTATGTAGTTAGTTATTTTGAGACTGTGTTGTACATTCGAATCTTTTCATCTGAAGTGATAAAATGTGTCATTTGCAATGCTTTAAAAATCTCTTTTTAGTAAATAAAATATATATGTAATTTTATTCACAAACATACCATGTATTTCTGAATCTATTGAATATTTAGGAAATAAAATTGAATATATTATTATAATCAGCGCACAAATATTAGCTCTGAAAAGTATGTGGCTTCATATATGTCTATGTGAAGAGGATATATAAATGTGATTTTAATAAATAAACTTGTTCAAAAGAAACTGTTCTTTTAATCATTTTGCATAGGTTAGGAGGATTTCTTGAAGTAAAACTGAAAAATAGGTACATTATTTGTTTATTAAAAATTTAATATTATAGTATAAACAGTAAGGTCATACATGGCAGTGATGTTTCTTATATTTAATTATAAATATCGGCATTAGCATTACATGAACCGAGTCCGCCACTCGCGAGCGGGGCGAGGCGCTCTAACACTCCGTCGACACTCAACACGAATAAACTCCAAGAGAACAACAACCAGCGAGCGCCGGCCCCGGCCCTCCTGCCCTTACTCTGCCTAAGCCTTCCTACTGTACTATACATCCATCCGAGGAATCAATTTCATTATCAATAATTTAAACAGTCCAATTCGAATTAAAAAAACACAGTCATGTCAATTTTCTAAAAAAATTAAATTAAATAATGCCAATTCGAGGAAAACCGTCAGTTCCCAACGTTACGATTTCATTCAGGCACTTAACATAGAAATGCGATGTATCAGGATTTCGATATCCAACGGTATCTTGCCTACATGAGTATAACATTCTTTGGGACATTGCAGCACTATTCAACGGGCCCTGCTAAAACGCAGGACCCCACTCCGTGCGATTCGCTTACTCTACTATTTGCTAAGAGATGTACTAGAAAATCAAACTAAGTCACAGTAAAATAAATAAATATGCCTCTATACAAAAATAACACATTTATATCGTGGTGAACACCTGAGCCCGAGGCGAAGCCCCGCTACGCTACGCTAGAGTACGAACAGTCCGCAGACCGCGCTAACCTACATCCGCTAACTTGATACCCTCAAATTGACTTCGGACTATAATCATTATCTCTCACAATTACAAAAGTGATCGAGGAGCGTGTAGAATGTAAACTTCATATTTTACAAAATTACATTTATATCACCAAAAATAGTCGCGTCAACAACTCTATACTCACACGGCGTAGTAAAAATAGATCGTGAATATTTACATCGTGTTTAATTTTAATGGTCTCCGATAATAATATAACGAGGGGCCCAACTAATCTAGTGTCGTACAAAACGTACGAGGGCAACGCACAACGAATCATACGATCACTAACACGCGCAACACTATCATCGAACACGTCCACAAACGACTAAAGCGTCCGGACCGAACTACCATTTACTCTCACACGAAATAAATACAGGTACGGGGACACCGGCGTGGGCCGACTCGGCGGACTCGCGCTCAGTCCGGCACCGGCGCCGGCGCCGGCACGTGCGGGGCGCCGGGCGGCGGCGCCGGCCGGTGCAGCGTGAAGGCGTCGTACACCTGCACCAGCTCGTCCAGGTGGTGCTCCTCCAGGCACAGGAAGCCGGCCAGCTGCGGCTCGGCCTTGCGCGCGCACGCCAGGCAGTGCACCACGTGCCGCCGCTCGTGCTCGCGCACCAGCAGCGCGTGCCACACCTCGCGCTCGCACACGCCGCAGTAGTGCGAGGCCTCGCCGCGCGCGCGCCCGTGGAAGCGCACGCCCACGCCGCGCGCGCGCACGGCGGCCAGCGTGCCCAGCGCCGCGCGCAGCGTCTGCATCAGGCACGTGCGCATGGCCTTGTGCAGGCGCGGGTCCGACACGCGGATGTTGCGCGCCAGGTTCCACGTCAGGTGCACCATGGGCACGATGGACTTGAAGCTCTGCACCTTGTTCCACTCGTAGCGGTCCAGCGCGAGCCCGTACTGGCGCGCCGTGAGCGGGCCCACGTTCCACGCGATGTTGTTGCACCAGCCCGTGGCCTGCACCCAGTGCACGCAGCCCGCGTTCACCCACACCAGGTCGCCGGGCCGCTGCGTGAAGCGGTACACGGGCACGCCGTGCGCGCGCAGCTCGGCCGGGTCCGGCCACCACGAGCCGTGCAGGTACGACAGCTGGTGCCGCTCGCACAGCTCGCGCACGCCGCCCCAGTACGCGTCGGGCACGCCGAACCACTCGCAGTCGCCGGGGCCGATGTTGATGTTGATGGAGCAGAAGTTGTTGTTCTCCTGGTGGCCGGGCGTGCGCGAGCCGGGCACCTTCATGTACAGCTGCACCGTGTTCATGCCGAGGATCACGTGGCCCACGTGCGACAGCATGTTGGCGGCGGAGGCCACGCGCGCGAAGGCCGGCAGCTTCTGCAGCTCGGTGAGCTGCGCGCGCCACTTGCGCTCGTCGGACAGGTCGACGTTGGTGCCGAAGCGCAGCATGCGCTGCTGGCGGCGGCGCTTGGCCGGGCCGGACTCGCGGCCGTCCGAGTCGGACAGCGCGCCGGCCGCGGGCGCGGGCGCGCCGCCGCGCTCGCGCTCCTCGCGCAGCGACTCCTGGAAGGAGCCGGCCTGGTACTGCGCGTACTTGCGCACGGTGGTGTGCGAGCGGTGCGAGGCGCACGCCCACACGCGCCGGCGGCCGGTCGCGTCCCAGTTCTCGTCGGCGGACTGCATCAGCTGCGTGCGCACCTCCACCGCGTGGTCGGGCCACGCCTCCACGAGCGTCTTGGTCGAGAAGAGGCCGAGGTCGAGCTTGAGCGCGGCGGTGAGCCCGCGCACCACAGCGATGGGGTGCTTGAGGCAGAAGTCCTGCAGCTGCGGGCTGAACGCGTCGCGCTTGGACTCGACGTACACGAAGGGCGCGGGCGGCGCCAGCTGCTCGGCGCTGAGGCGCGGCGGCGGCACGGCGGGCGGCGCGGGCGGGCCCAGGCCCGCGCCCAGCACCGACCAGGCGGCCGGCGAGCCCGCGTCGTGTCTGTAACACCACACGGAACACATTACGACGGGTGTTAACGCGCTACCCGTGTGTGTGCGTGAGCACACACGTCTCCGACGTCTACACGGCGCCGCGGCCGAGCGGCCGGCATTCCTCCGTCCGACTACGCCGACCGCTTCGTTATTTGTCGCGCGTCCATACAATTACGATACATACATATCTATACCATTTTTGTAAGTTGAATCACTCCGAATAATAAAGTTATGCAAAACTTCAACCACTGTATCGGCTAAATCATTTGAAGAACTTGCGCCAGCAACGGGCGACGACAGTTTTGCGCCGGGAGCGAGCGACCTAGGCGCTCGGCCCCGGCAATTTACTTGCATTTTGAGCTGTGAGCCCGCGCGGCAGCGTTAGCGTGGCCCTCGGTCCATGGTCCTTGGCTTGTGACCCTGTGTCGGCCGAAATCTGTTTTTTGCATACAATTTCGAAAATAAACACTCATAGGCCACTTTGTGGGGAGACTGACGTTGCCTTGCAAAAAGTAGAGATGAAGATGTTTTGGTTTATATTGGTACGGTATGGGGGTCATGAAAAAAAAGTTTTCGACCGCGGGATATGTGTGCGTTAGCCATCATCTTCAGTTGAAGAAACCATTTTTTCATGTTTTTAAAATAGCACTTTAATTTATACTTGTGGTTCAGTCTTTTCTACAATACATTTTTTATTTCAAAAATCTGATTCGAAAAAAAAAAACTACATAATTCGTGTGTAGACTAAATTTATTATAACTTAATAATGACGAAAATCCCATTCAAATATCTCAAAATATTACGAAGCTACAACCGTTTTAATATTGCTTGTTAGAGAGAGAAAACGCTCGTAGATTGTGGCGTCACGACACTCGAGCGTCATAGTAAATGACAAACGTTTCATATGAACGTGCGTATTGCGGAAAAGGGACAGAACATACCCCCTCTTAAAAGTTTGAACACTTAACTTTGTGATTATTTAGCCTCTTACGTTGTTTTTTTCTACATTGGACTACATTTTTAATCCTTTTCCGAGAAAATACAACATAGGTACTTGGTTATTTTATTTAGATTCTACATCCCCATTATAATAATTAAACCTGCTCACTAAATTTCACGAGAATAAACCTGTAGAGGAGAACTGCCGGAAAGCGGGACATCCGGACGTCCGGACATACGTAAGAAATTTCACACAAGATGAAACGGAGAACTTTGTTCGCTTCGCTCGCTCGCTCAAAGATTACTTTTGCTATATTTTTTTATCTGTAAGACTCAGGTACAGAAAAAAAGTGAGGGGCGGAAGTTGTATATTTCTAAAATCTCATGAAATAGATTTTTTGCGCCAAAATTGTACGCTTCGGATTTAAATATTTAATACAGTGGTAAGAGTGTTTTAGAATGAGTATTTTTTATGTTGAGAGAAGTCGAATTCGCCCTATGAGCGCGGGAAATCGGGGATGAATGCGGATAAGTGGGCAACGCCGTCGCCAGCGATATGACCTCTACTACGCATTTGTGCCATCTTGTATTTGCTTATAATAGATACAGATTGATTTGCACAAGCCCTAGCAATAACTTTATCGAAGAGGTCACATGAGTGAGAAGTCATGGGAGTTAACGCTTGAATCCTTCGTTACGCTCAGGATTCTATAGTAGAATCCTTCGCTTCACTCTGGATTCAATGTACCGCCCTCGACGTAAATACATAATTTTGCTCCCTTTAGACACAAATAACTATTTTTATTTCATAACTGCTTACCCAACCCATATAAGTCAAAACATAGTCCTCTAGAGACCTGTTGCACGGCCAAATCCCCCATTGGGTGGATTACTAGGGATTGAGAAAATTGTAGTGCATGTAACATAAGCACTAACTAACTACAGGATAACTCAAAGGAAATTTATTTTTTTCTCATTCACTTGTAAATGTTTCAACATTACCAACACAACCAATATTGCAAGAATACTTATAAAAGTATTGTGTTCGGAATTATTCGTAATACACGGATGTCTGGTAATCGGGGAAATTAGGTGAAAGGAAACTTTGAACTAGAATATATATCAAACTTTATAATCGTTATTTTACTTACTCGTACAATAAATATTTTAATCACCAGTAACATTCAATATTGCATTTTTGGAAAATATTTAAGATCATTATCTTATCACTCTCCGCAAAGTACAAACGACTTCTAAATCAATACTTTTACAAAAAACTATGCGCTTTATCGCGAACCAATCAACCATACTCGTAAATACATATTTTATGAGTAAAATGAAATATATGGTAGAATCCCGCTAGTTATGCCCTAGATATGTCTGAATGTTTCCTCGAGTTCTGGCTTGTTTGGTCCGCTGTAACACAGAACAAGGAACACCGCGAAACTTTTGAAACCCATCGAAACGGGTCAACATAATTTAAGGTATTTGTAACTATCGGCCTTAGCCTGAAAGAAATGGTTATTATTTATTATTAAAGCCATGAAGTTCCTCCAAAATCCTCTTAAAAACTCCTTTTTTCAGACCATTTAGATTCCAACGCTGAACATAATTGACTGGTACTTGTAGTTTCGGAGTGTTCCTTCTAGCGGTTCTGTCGGGGTGGAGCAACAGTGTACTCACTTGCAAGCGTCGAGGAGCTGCTTGGCGCTCATGGCGCTGTGGAAGGCGACCGGCTTGAGCGGCTCGGCCTTGAGCGGCTCCAGCTTCACGACCGGCTGCCGCCCGCCCAGCACCGCCTCGCTGCTCGCAGGCGCCGGGCACTCTGCAACAACAACCATATCATTACTACTAATTACTACATAAAACACGTATGCGTCCCTACGCCGCAGTCGCTTTCCGCTACATACGAGGAAAACCACGGGATCGGCTACGAGCGTAGCGCGTAGCGATTCTGGGCACTGAATGTGTTAACACTTTATTGCACAAATAAGTTTTCATCACACTTGCTCGTAAAGCTTCATAACGCGCAGGCATACATAGCAGAGATACAATAGCCTTCATTACGCCTAAGGGCGTAATGAGTGTGATCTGATTGGTTTAAGCAAATCTCGTCGGCCGTGCGCCACAAGATTTCTGCTGTGATTGGTTGAAAAAAAATCTAGGTGGCCACGCGCCGCAATAATACGACTGTACTGCTCTGTGATTGGTTGAATGAAATATTGAAGCTGCGCTCTCCACTCGCACTGATCTGGAAGTGAAGTTGTCCATTTCGACAATGTTTCTGTCTTTTGTAGTTATTTATTTCCTCGCAAACGTGATAAGAACGTACGGTAAGAATGTTACAAACTCGAGTCATCAAAGCGCTCCGCCTTCAGCGTCGGGCTTCTAATAGACTCTCGTTCTTAAATCATATATTACCGTACTTGTGGGATAATGTACTATTCTGTCAAAAATTTCGACGACCGCTTTAGCCTAGTCCGTGGTGACCCTACGAAGCAAGAGGTTCTGGGTTCGAGTACCGGTAAGGACATTTATTTGTGTGATGAGCACGAATATTTGTTTCTGAGTCATGGATGTTTTCTATGTATTTAAGTATTTATTTATCTATATAAGTATGTTTATCATCGTCTAGTACCCGTAGTACAAGATTTGCTTAGTTTGGGACTAGATCGATTTGTGTGAGATTGTCGGCAAATATTTATTTAATTTAATTTTTGGTACAAGCTTTTATTGCCAACTGTACTTTTCTGACCGTCATCAACTACTCGTTAAGACGATGCTAACAAGCTCAAAGTCAACAGGGTTAAATACTGAATTGGGAATGGATGAAAATTTTAGAAATGCCTGATTATTTTTTTGTTGATAGGGATAACCTTCCTTAGCACCAGAAAAAAGTTTCAGATTTTTCAGATGCGTCAATTTTTTTTGAAAAATATAAACAGTTTCCTCACTTACGTTTTGGGTCAGTTACGGCACCTTCTTCGATCGGTCTCATATTACAAAAAAATATATTAAATATGTGTGGTAAACTGACACTGGCAATGATATTGACACTTGCAGCAGCTATATTGATCATTACCAGTGTCAGTTTACCACAGATATTTAAGATAGTTTTTTGTAATATGAGACAGATCAAGGAAAGTGTCTATTTACCGTTATTGACCCAAAACGTAAATGAGGAAACTGTTTATATTTTTCAAAAAAAATTGACGCATCTGAAAAATCTGTAACTTTTTTCTGGTGCTAAGGAAGGTTATTCCTAACACCAAAAAAATAATCAGGCATTTCTAAAATTTTCATCCATTCCCCATTCCCATTGCCACCTTCTGTCTCCATCATCAGATCAGCTCGATGGTACCATAATGTTCAATAGGCGTGATGACTAAAAATTTTTGACCATGCCATTAGAACCAGTTTTTGGAGAGGAACAAATGTTTGTATGGGAGCAACTACAATTAAAGTACATAAATACCCAAAAATTTGAGACAAAGATTGACCTCGCTGGCGGCAGCGCAAAACGCTTCATACTGACTGACTCAAAAGTATGACGTCACACGTTGCTATTTGAACTAATCATTGTAGGGAAAATCAAGTAAATTGCTGATTCGGTCGCGAAATACTGCGTTTAGGGTCCATAGTTGTCGTACAATTTTGTTTCTACAAAAGCGTAAGAATTCTATTGGTAGCTTTAAATTTACACTTGGGGAATAAAAACAATGCAAGTTTTTTCTAAACTTTCAAGTTTCATATCTTTTTATGATATTCATTATATTTTTTAATCTATACTTTATTACAATAATTTGATGGTTTACTATCCATTTAGCAACACTATGTTATCAATTTAAACATGAGTCATCATGCCTATTGTCATCCAAACTATACCTTTACCCAATATTTCAGCTCAATCGGTTGAAGATTTCTACTACAAAATTGAATTGCAAGCTTCCATCCGAACAAACATACATACATTGCAATTTAAATAAAAGCTTGTAATAAAAAAGAACAAGTACATGACAGAAACAGCAGTGAACTTGTTCTTTTAAGGGATCTCTTCCAACGAGCGAATCTTTGAGCGACTGAGTAAAAAAAAAGTGACATGGCAGACATATTGTGCATACGTTGGCAAAACTAATACAATAAACGAAAAAAAATATATATTACATAAACAGTATAATAAACCACATAGTTGTTACTATGTGTCGCGTCTAAAATTAAACTCGTAAAGTAATTCATTACGTTTATTTTATATTCGATCACGGTGCAGACAATCGGCCATCTTTGTGGCCCGCGAAACAGAGACCGGAAATACAGGTGCGTAGGAGCTAGAGGTTTTGTAGCTACTTCCGGATACCACACAATGGAAACTCAACACTTAGTCCCCAGCAGGCTCGACATAAGTCGACTCCCCATACAAACGTAGTTTAGCTGTCATTTAAAAACGGCATGCTGGAATAACATGAAATTTTGTAGTCACAATGGCATCCGTCATATCTAGATCGGAAACTTGTTACTGTTCATATAACTTGTAATTAGAAAAAAAATAGGGAGATAAGAAGTTTACTAGGAAAAACTTGTCTATTTTTTTCTGTCGAACGTTTTTGGGACGTTTTTCAGCACGCAGGAAGCACTCCGCGCGACCACAGTCTACGGAGGATATCCGAAGTAAAAAAAAAGTTTGGTCGTTGGTTACTCAATAAACGCAGACATAAATTAAATTGAATCACGTAAACGGACTTCACTTGCCTACAGACATGTACACATTTACAGTAATCCATACATTGGTGGTCGAGTCTGACTCAAATGAAAATTTCTTTGTCTCATAAACGAAAATTGACGACCGGTTAGTCTAGTGGGTAGTGACGCTGCCTACGAAGCTGAAGGTCCTGGGTCCCGGTAAGGACAAATGTTTGTGTGATGAGCATGAATATTTGTTTCCGAGTCTTGGATGTTTTCTATGTATCTAAGTATTTATATCCATATATATCATCGTCTAGTAACCATAACACAAGCCTTATTGAGCTTACTATGGGGCTAGTTCGATTTGGGTAAGATTGTCCCCTAATATTTATTTATTAGTATTATTTATAATATCACCTATGGAAGTATCATCATCAGCCTTTATACGTCTCACTGCTGGGCACACAACAAGTAGCTGTACATAAATGAAAAACTCCAAATCAATGTTACAATTTAAAACTAGAATTTCGACGTCTTTAAATGGCTGCGTTCCATTACACACTTCATTGAAGATTAGGGTGTGAATGAGTAGTGAAGTATTTGCACTAATTGCCCCGCTGAGAGTAAGTGCCCATAAGAGCCCTTTCGTGAGATAAAAGTGAAAGAACGGGTTTAATTATTCCCACTAATAACTCCTGGTATGCCTTTGAAATTACTACGTCCATAAGTAACATTTAAAAGCTTTGCGAGTGATAAGACGTATAAGGTTAGGTATTTAATTTAAACAAAATGAAAATGATACCTACTGGTATGCCTCAAATCTCTACGAATGAGGTTATTTAACCTTTCGAGACCCGCAATTAAAAATGAACACTGAAATTTGAGTTACATATAAATGGAATATATTTGAATTTTCAGCAACAAGCTGGCTACCCAGGGAGCCGACGGGTCTCGAAAGGTTAATTTGACCAAAATGAAAATGATTTCTACATAAGGTAAAACTAACTTTTGAGTTCGTCCATGGCGCGTGTCAAAGTCAACAGTTTGTCCTTATACCTTCTGTATTTAATCATTTCAATGCGAATTGAATTACACTTTCCCTATACTAAATAACTTCACGTTTGATAGCGACAAGTCACACGTCATATTGACGAATAACGTGCTTAAAAATAGTTACAACTTTAAACAAGGAGGTTTACAGGTTTAGTCATCAAGTAGTAAATACATCCTCCATGTAACAATTTTATGTAAAGTTGTCGTATTTTCATTTAATTAAAACGGTTTTTAATTTCCGGGCCCAATGGTACAGTCAGCAGCAGAAGTAGCTAAGCGGGCCGGGTGTTCAAAATGACCTGCACGCGACTTTATTCTTAAGAAATTAAGAGCGTGTGTAGGTTGTTTTGAACACCCGGCCCGCTTAGCTATATCTGCTGCTGACTGTACGAGTACACATTTGCCCATCTTTACAAGCTTTAAGTATATTAACTTGACCTGTTCGTAAGTAAGTATGTAAGTTGTCCGTCAAAATTTGCAATCCATTTTTAGTCACTTGCCGTTATCTGATGAGCTGAAATTTTGGGTAATAGTATAGTTTGGATGACAATTCAATATTATGGTACCATCGAGGTGATCTGATGATGGAGACAGAAGGTGGTCATGGGAATTCAGTACTTAACCGACGTGAGCCCTTTGAGTTTGGGTTCGTTAGAATCGCCTCTATGAGTAGTTGATGATGGATTGATGGTATACAGGAAAGTACAGTCAGGAATAAAAGCTTGTACCAAAATTAAATTTTTGACAGAAACTTATGATTAAGAGGTGATGATCGCCACACCCGTTCATATAGCTTCTTGAGTTTGTATGTAGAAGGAAATCTCCGGTACTACCTACTCATTCGATTTCAAAAATTGTTTCACCAGTATAGAATAGTCCTTGGGGCCACCCACCCACCAGCAACACCTGCTTCTTTACAAGCTTTTATTAACTTGCAATGTATGTAACTGTGTTAATAGTTTGTTCGGATGGAATCTTGCAACTCAACTTTGAAGCAGATATCTTCAACCGATTGAGCTGAAATTTTGGGTTTAAGTATAGTTTGGATGACAATTCAATATTATGGTACCATCGAGCTGATCTGATGATGGAGACAGAAGGTGGCCATGGGACTTAACAAATTCAGGACTTAAAAGTAACCCCGTTAAGTTTGGGCTCGTTGGAATTGTCTCAACGAGTAGTTGATGACGGTATTCAGAGTAGTACAAGCAATAAAAGCTTGTGCCAAAAAATATTTTTTTGACGGAATCTAATATCCCGTGGCTCCGCCTGCGTCCTTTGCAATACGCGAGCAGCTAGTATTTAGTAAATCTGTAACTCTTTCTGACCTCATCAAAATATATCACTTTTTATCAAAATTACCTGTTACAGGTTCCTTCTTAATGTCAGGTTGCGCGTCGGAGAATCTCTTAAGCAAATCTTCGGCGAGAGCCTCAGCGGTGTCGCCGCCGTTGGCGTTACCCTCACTTTTCGTAACCTGTAACCAGAGAATGACGCGTTAGCATTATGTTTTATTTTAGTTTTGCCTAAGACCTGCCGCCAATAGGGATGGGAAGTTAGTGTCTTAAAATACTACGAACCGCTCGCGCCCTCGCTGCTTGAGATAGTCTGTATTGGGAGAGCAGTTGCTGCATCATAGACTGAAACAAAACAAAACGAAATTAAGTGCGAGTTTTTATAGCCAGGTTTACCATTGCCCTACGGCCTCGTTCACGAACGTCGAAAATCAATTGGTTGTTTCAAAGTCACCAGTCTACACTTAAAGTTGAACGACGTGAAAAGGGCACATATGGCAAGCGGTCACCTTTAGAACATTACTCGAATAAATTTACAATTCAACAACATACAAACATTCTTATGTTATTATTTTTATTTTTTTACTTAATTGAGAAGGGTATGTTAGTTAAGGTGATCTGGGCATGTTGAGAGGCTGGATGAAAGAAGATTAATGAAGAGAGTGTATATAAAAAGAATGGAAGGGGAAGACCTAGGCGAACTTACTACGATCAAATTGGTGAAATCGTACAAAAAGGCCAGGTCAAAAGTACCCTAAACCGACGAGCATGTCTGAGAAATGTTATGAAGGTGAGTGAAGCGAAAGCGGTTTGTCAGGATCGTAGTAAATGGAGATCCGTGATCTCTGCCTACCCCTCTGGGAAAGAGGCGTGATTATATGTATGTATGTATGTGTTTATACGTGATCGTAATGTCAGCTCACTACAGGCATGCATTCATTTTAGTCTCGTAATAATAAAAATTACAAAGAACATGCCACAACCACAATCGTGAATATAAATTAGAATCACTTCGTCATAAATAAACAATGATCAATACAGCAATGAAACGTTTCAATGTCGCTAAAACCTTGGGCACAATCGGAGAGCCACGTAATAAGCGTTATCACAGGATGCGCTCGTGTATCCATTTCCCAATTTACATCAAATTGAGTATTTTTTTCCCACAAGCGGGGAACTGGTTTCGGACCCCTCGGGTGATCGCTTCATTATTTCTAAGACCTTGGTTTGTACCCTCGTGCGTTAGTGAGCAGGTTAGATTGAGAAATAAAATATTATTTTTAACTCATTTTCACAAAAGTTACGTCCATAAAACTTGTTTTTTGCCCTAAATTTGCCAAGGTTTGGGTGCCATATATATCGAAAACTGTTTTGAAGTAAATATGGAATACTATTTCGGTAAACCTCGTTGTTAATGCGATAAGCCATAACAAAAATTTAAAAAAACGGAGTTACGAAGGTGATAAGTTAAAGCGATGGGGTAGAATCACAGAACACTAAACACGCGCGCCAATACTTTGAGCATGCTTTGATTGGCGCGGCCGTATGAAACTTAGATTTTTCTGTCTTTTGTAGTTATTTATTTCCTCGCAAATGTGATGAAAAACTTTGTGTATAACACGGGCGTAAGAATATTACAAAGTCGAGTCATCAAAAGCACTCCACCTTCGCCGTCGGGCTTCCGATAGACTCTCATTAGCAATATTACGCCCCTCGTTAAACAATGTACTATTAGATTGGATTATTATTTTGACGACCGAATAGCCTAGTGGTTAGAGAACCTGACTATGAAGCTTGAAATCCCGGGTTCGATCCCCGGTCGGGGCAGATATTTGTATGATGAATATGAATGTTTGTTTTCGAGTCTTGTATGTATTTATATATATAAGTATGTTTATCCGTTGTCTAGTACCCATAGGCTTTGCCTAGTTTGGGACTAGATCAATAGGCATGATGACTCATGTTAATTTTGATAACATAGTGTTGCTAAATTGATAGTTAACCATCAAATTATTGTAATAAAGTATAAATTAAAAAATATAATTGATATCATAGAAAGATATGCCCCTTGAAAGTTTAGAAAAAAATTGCATTTTTTTTATTGTCCAAGTGTAAATTTAAAGCTACCAATAGAATCATTACGCTTTTATAGAAACAAAATTGTATAACAACTATGGACCTAAACGCAGTATTTCGCCACCTAAACAGCAATTTACTTGATTTCCCCTACAATGATTAGTTCAAATACCGTGTGACGTCATACTTTAGAGTCAATCAGTATGAAGCGTTTCGGGTGCGGCCGTACGAGGTCCGTCTTTAACTCAATTTTTTGGGTATTTATGATCTTTTATTGTAGTTGCTCCCATACAAACATTTGTTCCTCTCCAAAAACTGGTTCGAATGGCATCATAAAATTTTTTTAGTCATCATGCCTATTGGTGTGAATTGTCCCACTATATTTATTAATTATTAGTGTTCTGTGGGTAGAACGGTGGAGCCCTGCGCGAGGCCGTACTTGCTGGTGCGGCGACAGGTTGTGCGAGTTGCGCTGCAGGTACTGCAGCGTCTGCAGCTGGTGCTGCGTGAGCGGCGGCGGCTCGTCGGCGCGCGCGCCGGCGGCCGGGTACGGCGGCGGCGCCGGCTTCGGCGCGCGCGACGACATCTCCGCGGAGATCGGCAGGTTCCACGCCTCCTCGATAGATGGCAGCTGCCGTCGCCTGAGAAACGTACTTGCTGGTGCGGCGACAGGTTGTGCGAGTTGCGCTGCAGGTACTGCAGCGTCTGCAGCTGGTGCTGCGTGAGCGGCGGCGGCTCGTCGGCGCGCGCGCCGGCGGCCGGGTACGGCGGCGGCGCCGGCTTCGGCGCGCGCGACGACATCTCCGCGGAGATCGGCAGGTTCCACGCCTCCTCGATAGATGGCAGTTGCCGTCGCCTGAGAAACGTACTTGCTGGTGCGGCGACAGGTTGTGCGAGTTGCGCTGCAGGTACTGCAGCGTCTGCAGCTGGTGCTGCGTGAGCGGCGGCGGCTCGTCGGCGCGCGCGCCGGCGGCCGGGTACGGCGGCGGCGCCGGCTTCGGCGCGCGCGACGACATCTCCGCGGAGATCGGCAGGTTCCACGCCTCCTCGATAGATGGCAGTTGCCGTCGCCTGAGAAACGTACTTGCTGGTGCGGCGACAGGTTGTGCGAGTTGCGCTGCAGGTACTGCAGCGTCTGCAGCTGGTGCTGCGTGAGCGGCGGCGGCTCGTCGGCGCGCGCGCCGGCGGCCGGGTACGGCGGCGGCGCCGGCTTCGGCGCGCGCGACGACATCTCCGCGGAGATCGGCAGGTTCCACGCCTCCTCGATAGATGGCAGTTGCCGTCGCCTGAGAAACGTACTTGCTGGTGCGGCGACAGGTTGTGCGAGTTGCGCTGCAGGTACTGCAGCGTCTGCAGCTGGTGCTGCGTGAGCGGCGGCGGCTCGTCGGCGCGCGCGCCGGCGGCCGGGTACGGCGGCGGCGCCGGCTTCGGCGCGCGCGACGACATCTCCGCGGAGATCGGCAGGTTCCACGCCTCCTCGATAGATGGCAGCTGCCGTCGCCTGAGAAACGTTACTTTGCTCATTCAAGACCGGCAAACGAGGGGTGTTATGTTATGAGCTCAACATGTGTATCGTGTATGTTAACATTTTTGTAGTTTTTAGGGTTCCGTACCCAACGGGTAAAAACGGGACCCTATTACTAATACTTAGCTGTCCGTCCGTCCCTCCGTCCGTCTGTCTGTCACCAGGCTGTATCTCAAGAACCGTGATAGCTAGAGTTGAAATTTTCACAGATTATGTATTTCTGTTGCCGCTATAACAACAAATACTAAAAAACCGGCCAAGTGCGAGTCGGACTGGGGCTCCCATACAAAAGACATGATTTTTATGCCGTTTTTATAGATAATGGTACGGAACCCTTCGTGCGCGAGTCCGACTCGCACTTGACCGGTTTTTAATGAGTTTATATTGATGTGTAAGTTGTCTTTAAGGTATTTGTTGCCTGATTTAAATAAAGTCCCCGGGCGACCGAGCTCTGCTCGGGTGAAAATACGAAGAAAAAAAAACGACTTTATCCAGACATGAGACCTATATATATGTATTTTTTTTTTGTTGTTATTCTGTCCCGGCAAGCCAAGAGACAAGAGTGACATACTTTCTTAGAAAAAAGACTATAAATTGGACTCTCTATCATGCTAAGGATATGCTTCCCTTTTGAATGGGTTTACCAATATAACAAAAACACGTGTTTAGTGGATTTAAAACTCATAAAATCATAGCTTTAAAGAGTAACCCAGGAGACGTAACCATGGCAACGAGCAACAAGAAATAGTTGATTGACCCATATATACAAAGATTGCTCGTTTAATAGTATAGGATGAATACAATTATTATGAAAAACTCTACAGGTGCACCAGCTGTGTCTATCCACGGTAGGTCCTTAACAGTTGTGTTGTGGTGTGCGGTTTCTTTGATCGAAATCTGTCGTGATTGTCCTTGTGTTGTGTCAAATGTTTTATGTGTCGGGGGTGTTTTATTTTAAATTTATAGTTATACAAACCGGTGAGTTTGTTTAGACACTTTCTCGACAGATGGCACATTCCGAAGCGCAAATAAAAACCTTTCCCTACTACCTGAATAAATACTGCGTCGAGATCCGGTATATTTTTTTTCTTTTAAGCTTCTTTTATGTCTTATGATTATGTTGTTTTTTAACCCCCGACGCAAAGAGAGGGGGGTTATAAGTTTAACGTGTCTGCGTATCTATCTGTGGTATCGTAGCTCCAAAATGGATGGACCGATTTGAATGCGGTTTTTTTGTGTAATAGATAATTTTAACCTAATGTTTCATCAAAATCGGTTCAGCATTTTTTGAGATATTGAACTTTGAAATGAAAAAATCGGGGGTTTTTCAACTTTTCTAAGTTGAAAAACCCCCGATGAACCTCCAGGTCTTTATACTTTAAGTCTTTTGGTACTCTATGTGTGAGCGTATGCGATTTGTGTATGCGACTGTTTGTATTCTATACAAACTAAAAATAAAAAATAAATTGTGCTGAGCATACATTGCTAACATTAAGAGGATTGTGAACCTGTAAATTTTCATACAAAAAGCGATAGGGTGTTTTCACCCCGTAAACATAGTTAGATTTTTATAATTTTTGGATATGTTGTAGATACCTATAATATAAAACTAGGTCTGTACGTTTTGATTTTTAAGAAATATTGCTTATATTAAAAGTTATTAGCACCTAAAAATCTATATTTTTGACTTAAAAACTTTGTCTATCGTTTTTAGGGTTCCATACCCAACGGGTAAAAACGGGACGCTATTACTAAGACTTCGCTGTCCATGTCCGTCCGTCAGTCTGTCTATCACCAGGCTGTATCTCAAGAACCGTGATAGCTAGAGAGTTGAAATTTTCACAGATTATGTATTTTTATTGCCGCTATAACAACAAATGCTAAAAAACCGGCCATGTGCGAGTCGGACTGGGGCTCCCATACAACAGACATGATTTTTTTGCCGTTTTTATAGATAATGGTACGGAACCCTTCGTGCGCGAGTCCGACTCGCACTTGGCCGGTTTTTTTTTTATTAATCTAAACTGATTTACTTACTAAGAAAAGAAAACGTTCAGACATAGACTAAAGTGCACTAAATCATAATACCGTTTTAGGGGGTAAAAACGTTATCACCCGAAATAATATTTCAACAAGGAAATGTAGGCAATTGCCTTCAGGACTTGCAGCTATCTCTATCGCACGATACAGATACGAGGCAGAGCGGTGTGAAACAGATAGCGTTTTTTTTTAAATACCTACTCGCGCCGCGATTCGGCACTTCACAATCCTCTTAATAGCTACCCTAAAAATGTGGCAAAAGAGATCCTGACAGTTTGACTCAAGTAACTCACTTGCCAGTCACAGAAGGCATGGGGGCGTGCGCCAGATGCGCCTTCAAGAACGCCAAGCGCTGCCTCAACGCAGAATGCGACGCTGTCGCCGCGGCACCGCCATTGTTGTAGCACGCAAACGCGTCCCTGGGCATCTGACAACTCTCGTACAGACTGCCCAGGTTGGTCCAGGCGGCTGAGTGGCCCTTGTCCAACTGGACAGCGCAGATATACGCTTGAAGGGCGTCCATCGGCTGATTCTGTTGCTGATATAGCACCCTGGACGAGAAAAATGTATCATATAATTGCGTGCAGAGAACGATCCCCTCTGCATGTAAGTCCTAGCCGGAGCGTTTACCACACTATAGTGTCTGCCAACTAAACTGATGACTGGGGAAAATGTGTGTGTGGAAAAGATATAACACCATAATCTCAGCCATTCGATACTATAATATATACAAAATGATTTCGATTTTTAGAGACGTCTATAATCTTTGGATTATCCATGAAAGTTAGGTATTGATTTTCCCGTGACCTTTTCAGCATTGCTCGTTAACAGAACGTTTACCTTTTAATTAACGGGAGACAGGCTTGGCTAATTTAAGTAATTATTGCCTTCACATGGATTTTCCCCTAAGTAGGTATATGTATTGGATCTTTAGTCACAGGAAACTCCATAGTTTAATATCTTTATCTCTATAGACTTCCTGCTAAATTTCATAGTAATTTCGATAAAACATATTGGAACAAGTTCCTACTTAATAACTAGTTGTAGCTATTGTAGAAACTAATGAACAACATTTGCACGTGCGATTTAAATCATGCGTTGTCAAGTAAAGCATTTTTTTGGAAATACTAACGAATCGAAAATACAACAAGTCTTCTAACTTTTTTCATAATCTGTAGGACTGTTCCTATGCTGGGGCAAAAGCCTCCCTCTCTTCCTATCAGCTATTTTTTCAGCTGTCTCTTTTGTCCAAATAGACATCCATAATTACTCTGGATTCAGCAAAATTCCACTAGAACTTGGCACCCGAACTAGTATCGTCCTATCGCCTTTAAAACCACTACCAAAAATCTACCCGAGTGGTAGTAGTTCAGTGGGAAAACTAGCTTTTCCTTACCCAATCGAGCACCAAGTGTCAGCGTTGCCCTCCGACTTCTCGACGGAGTTCCTGTACGCGACGAAGGCGTCGTGCACCTTGCCCTGCGCGGCGAAGCACCGCCCCAGCAGGTACAGGCCCGCGCCCGACTCGGGCTCCGCCTTCACCGCGCGGTTCAGGCACCAGATCGCGGCGCGCGCCCGCGCTGCCGGCTCGCCCAGTGACACGCAGCGGTGGTATAGCCAGCCTAAACATATCTCGGTCAAAAGTGGACCGTGATGCCTTTTGATCTACTCTAACATTGGACCCAACGATCTGGATAACTAGACTATGGAACTTTTACTCAGATCGAAAAATATTTAAAACATGCTATAATCTCAGTTAAAAGGAGCCTGGTTGTTGCATTGGCTCTTTACTTGAATCTATATAGATATTTAAATTTGTGGGGGACTTGACCCCTAGCACAATTAACGATGATGTCCGGATAATTTGATAAAAAAGTTGAATGGTCATTAAATGGTTAAATCGTGATTTCAAATGTAGTTCTCGAAACAAAAGACCTAGTAGCCTAAATGAACAAGTAAATGTAATAGATATAGTAACGAATCGAACAAAACAATAGCTTTAGTAGACGTACTGAGAATTTCACAACAAAGGGCGCGGAGAATAGAATGTTGAAAAGCAGATTGGCTAAGGTCGTAGGACGGTACGGTACAGCCATCGTCAATCAATAAATGTACATAAATTCCCGAGTCATAAGTTCGCAGAAACGTGGAGTGTCTATTGTTATGGTTTTTAGTGTATTATTGCTGGACTACCAGCAGTAACCACTAGGTTACTTTCGGACTAGAATTATTCTATTCTAAACTGGTTGTAACCTCATTTCCATTCGCATTAAGTTCCAACGTTATTTATTGTCCGGCCGAGGCAACTGACCACTGTGTACGGCTTCGGCGTGTTTAGAGATAATGCTGCCGGCCTGCGGTAAACAAGCCACAACAATACATTACTGCAATTTTATTAAACTGCTCTTACCACCTCTCTTCGAAGACGCAAGTTGTAAAAATGGGAAATGAGATACGCATCGGTTTTACTTTTTATGTATTTACGACCTAAACAAAGAACCGAAGCAATAGCAAAACTTATTTTGGCCATAAAACAAAAATAATAAACCAATACACCGTGTCGTCTCACGTCTTAGAGCGGCTATTCAAGTCCCTATTTTATGCAATGGACCCTGCTCTTTTGTCTAGATGCTGTAAGTACGGGGTGCCTCATTGTCTCAGATTCTTTTATGGCTCTTTCAGTCACGTTCAATGTCAAGTAGTTTTGTTTTATTAAAGTGACATAAATATTAGTTAACAGCGCACCAAATCGAACCGAACTATCGACGGTCTTTGTGAAGCCGGCCCATAAAACTATTGCTTTGTTCTAGTAAACAAAAAGGGGAAACAAAGATTGCACTTACCAAGTTGCCGGCAGATATCGGCTTTCAGCGTGAGTGCCAGTTGCGGCTCGTTGAGGAGTTTGGTGTAGGCGTCCCTAGCAGCTTTCCTCAAGCCCCGGGCTTCGAGGAGATGGGCCGCGTGGAAGCTGAGCTCGAGGCGGGTGAAGGTGGCGTCCTGGTGCGGCGCGAGCTTGGCGCGGCGGAAGTGCGCGGCGGCGGCGCCCCAGTAGCGCCGCGCCTTGAACATGAGCGCCAGCCGCAGGTGCGCGTCCGCGGCGCGGGAGAACCCCGGCGACACGTACAGGGACATCTGCAGCGCTTTGGTCGCCCTACGCGTGTGCAAGGGAGGAGGCAAGGTCAACGTTAACCCGGTAGGGACGCACAAGTCTCGTCCGGCCCAGGCATCATCTAAACACTTAGTAACCCATCTTCATGATGATGGCCAGAATCCTACTATCAACATCCCTTTGCTACTGGTATTTATATCAGATTTTTATGACAGCCATGTTTGTTGAGCTTTCTTAGAAAGCAAGCCATTTTATTTTTACTGTTTATTATATTTTAGATACTTCGCTAAAAAGCCATGAGAGTGCATAAGACCGCAAGCGTCCAAGACGATGAAATACTTTGGCTTGTTCCACACAAAGTATGAAAAAAAAGTGTAGTTTCCAGTAAAGTGGTTCATTTGTCCTTAAGCATGTAAAATGCAAGTCGAGAAACGAAACAATGTCAAAGTTACTGCTGAACTTGACCGCGGCCCAAGGTTAGACTACACGTAAATAACAAGAGTAGGCACCGACGATCTGTTGTCATAATAAACGTTCAGTACAACACGGTCATATAACACTCCGCCTCGATAATAAAACTCGCTTACTTTTTTTTGCTTTTGAACATATTCCGAGGAGCCTTTAAGAAAGCGGACGCATCTGTGCAATGCTAAAGCAAAAACTTTTACGATTTCTGTCTATCCGACCCAAAATCCAAACCGGTCGGCTTTGTTAGGCATTGAAAGATATTGCATTACGGCTACGGATTTATTGTGCAGACGGTCTTTGATTATTATACCAACGCAGTGCGAATAAAAAATAAAGTGTTCAAGATAGCTAAAAGCACGTCCACGTCGTTGAATTGATCTGTGGTGTTAGCTGTTAGGTGTAGGCATGTATAAAGCATAAACTTAGACGGCGCTGGCATCGTATAGGTAAGTATTTAACAATTCGACGGTTTCGAGAACAAAAACATGCCAAGACGTCCTCCGTCCGGGGCGAATGCACGAGGGTGGGTCAAAAAGGAATGCAATCAATTGGAGCGGTGGTAACATCCGTGAGGTTATTTAGGAGCGCATCACCGGAGCGTAACGTCACCGATGCGCCGCGGGGTCGATGACCGTCTGAGGCTCGTCCCTGCAATCGATCGGACGATGCAACGCAACGTCTAGACGGCAACCGCGGCCGAATCCGTCCTAGCGCCTACTATATCGCCTTTATTTAGATGACCTCCGCTGACATTTGCATGTAGAAACAAAGGAGCGAGGCAGGTGGAGGTAGCATGGCATCCGGTGCCCGCCGATACCGATGACTAAAATTAAATGATCATTACCGTACCCACACACACGCGGGCGGGCTTTCACCACGCGCCCGCAGCGCTGGCTGGTTCACAAGCCTTGCCGACAACCGTCTAAGGCGTGCCAGTATAAGTCTAAACTCACATTTGAGCATCGTTGTTACAAATCTTGGGGTCAAGTTATGTTAGTGGTGTGAGTGCTAATGTGAGTTGAAACGGGTTGTGAATTGCACAGGTGCTCGACATACACTTCAGTCCAGCTCGCTTCGTATTCGCATTCATTGTTCCTCGGTAATAACTTATGATTGCCGCCTGTCACGCAACATTCAAAAGTAATTTTCAACTAACAAACCGGAGGAAGCCACAAATATCGAAACACAAAGAAAAGACTTTCTTTGTTTGCGGAGCCGTGGGCGAGATCTTAAATGTCGTCTTATTACGCAAATTTTGTTACGATAATTAACTACCTAATTACGCATGCTTACGTATATACTTACCTAACAAACCCTCACAAATAGTTGACTAAATTTTTATTCAGATGTAGACAAAATTGAACTGAATGAAGCATCATAAAATCGACAGAAGGCACCAGTTGCATACAAATAGCAATGTGAATAGGCGAGGCACTCTGGCTAATGAAGAGTTACAAGCGAGCATGTAACAATTGCTTTATGCATGCTGATACTGTATAATTAACGGAGTTAAACGCTCATTAGCCTTTTAAACTTATCATAATCAGCCCCTGGTTTCGATAAACTCACTAATAATTTTACAAAATATCCGGATAACAAATAAAAGTAAGTAAGTTTTTAGTCATTTGATTATTAATTGAATTCAGTGGATTGAAGTAGCGTGGCATCTATGGAACTATATTTGTGACAAATGAGCAGAATGAGCTCCTTATGCTTCAGGTCTTAGAGAAAAAAATATGAGTAATTTCCTACTTGCCTAAAGATTTGTTTGATGCCCGAATCATGTGTGCGAATAAAGAGAGAGAAGCATTTTAAAAAAACAGGCGAAGTATTGTTTGTATACACATTAGGCTAGCGTTATTATTTATTTAAGTATTCTGCACCATTCCTACTCAATAATAAATGAGAATATACTTATGGGTAACATTCAGGAATAAGCGGCCGCATACATACAGACGGAGGGATCGATTATAATCCGGGCTACCTGCGCGGCCACGGCCATTATCAGCTCGCGCAGGTAACAAATTATGTATACGTTCGCAGGCATATAGTATAATCCGACGTTTTACATTACAGCTACGTGTTTTACAAAACAGCGCTGTTTTGTAATACGACGGGTTGACGATCAGTCGGATTAAATACTGAATACCAATGAAAATCCGCTGTATTGTCAAAGGCCTCCATTAAAATTAGGAACGACGACGAGCGCGCGAGCCGAGCGAGCGAAGCGAGCGTGCGGCGGTAGCGGCCAGCGAAGTGCCAGAACCGAACATGTTTTAGGGTCACAGTTCTGCCTAACACTCCTCCTCACTTCGCTCGTCGTCGTATACCTAACGGAGGCCTTTGACAGTCCGCTAATCGTCGATCCGCCGCAATACAAAACGGACCTGTTTTGTAAAACAGCTGTAATGGAATACGGCGGTTTGGCGCTATATTGTACAAAGTATCGTAATGACAATCCCGCTAATTGCCAACCCGCCGTATTATAAAACAGCGCTGTTTTTAGAGTTCCGTACCTCAAACGGAAAAAACTGAACCCGTATAGGATCACTTTGTTGTCGGTCTATCAGTCTGTCTGTCAAGACCCCTTATCTCGGGAACGCGTGGAGCTAGGTATCGAGTTGAAATTAAAACCATATACTCAGGTCTACAGTCCCTTGAAGCTGTGAAAAAAATCAAACTTCTAAGTTGGAACCCTCGGTGGGCGAGTCCGACTCGCACTTGTCCGGTTTTTTTAACAGCTAGCTGTAATGTAATTTACAAAACAGCGCTGTTTTGTAAAACAGCTAGCTGTTATGTAAAATGGCGGATTATACTATTCCACTGCGACATATACACTCAGGACCCTATTTATACCAAAATGCTCTCCTTAGCTCGTTGCTATTCAAATGCGGAGCGTAAAAGAATCGATTACGTGGAGCTCAAGGCATGAATGAACATTTCAGTAGAAAAGTAAAACTATGATGCACAATTTTGTAAGAGTTTATTTATGCGAGCGCGCCGGAGGCTGTTCGTATTTGGGGGACGAGCTGCATAGGAAATGTTGACGTGAAAGGAAACAATGTAAGCTGCAGTACAGCTGTTTGTGGCATGGGATGGGAGCCGCGGGTGTGCGGGCCGGGCGCGGGGCAGCTAGCCTGACCTAGTTCTGTTCCGCGGCTCAAGGACGGATCGCCCGCTATTTATAGTTCCGTCGTCATCACATAGCATTCACTTTACATAACTGAAGCTATCACTAGGTGCGCACTGCGGCTGCGCCCCAGCCAGCACGTGACGCGTCACAATACACGAAGATCCGCACGAGACTTTCCCACGCCGAAGCATAAACTCGGCATTTAATAACCCACTTCCCTATTAACAAGGACGCTTGAAACTGGAACACGCTAATGCAATTAGAAAATTGCGAGCAGTTCCTCCTTGCCATGAAGTCCACCGGCCCAAACGAAGTAAATCTTGTTTGTAAACATTCCTACGTAGGTACTCAGTATCTAAGTAGGTACCTTAGATACTGAAGCAAAGCGCAGTCTCGTGATCGCACGATACTACGTATAATAGGATGCACTCAGCAACCCACAATTCACCTGACCATATTGCATCACGGCCTTGGTTCCACGGCAACAGTATGCAACGCAAATTGTATGCACCACAAACGCAATGCCATTCTATACGCGGCTACACTTACACATACAACCAATCCTATACGTAAACTATACGTTCATATCGTACTCGAATTACTATTCATGAGAATGAGTTTCTTCAAGGCAATCGCTGAAAATTGGTTTTTACGCGTATGTTGGTTACATGATTAAAATGAAAACGTTTTGAAATTTTAGAGAGTTGGCAACGCTTTTCGAGCACGTACGCAAAGTAATAAAAACTCGTGTCTTTCAGTACCTTGTCCATCATTCTTTAATATCCAGCAGAGTGCTTCAAAAATAGGTAAAGGTAAGAATAACTTTTACAAGCGTGAAGACTAATAACAATGACGATAAGTCATGTAGGATAAAACGAACGTGCAGAAACGCTCGGGCTGCGTTTTACAGACAGATTCGATCCGGGGATATCAATGTTTATTTTGCAAACTAAAGCGATTGCGAACTAAAAGGAAACACGAGTAACACACGTACTTTGAACGAAATTGATAATGAACAAGCGAGGGCCCGTTTATCGGTGGCTGGCGTCATACCAGTTGACCCACTTTCGAGCGATTCGACGCTTACGGAGCACCTAACGCCACTCTAATATGCAATGTCTATGTATGTCCAGGTTATTTTCAATATTGGCACAGTTCTGCACTTCAGAATTTGAAATAAAGTGCTCATTCAATTTGAGAAAAACGTGGCCTATTCAAGTCAGTCTAGCCGGGGCGACCCATTTTCTGGCTATTCAAGTCTAATTTAAACACATTAGTCTAAACACTCGCCTCGCACATTGTATTGTTGTTTGTAATAATTTTTAAAACAATTAGAAATGCTGCAAATAAGAATTATGCGACGAAAACAAAGATATACTGTGCATTGTGAAATGAAGCGTTAAAGTAAGGAAACACTAACAAGTCGAGCTCGTTAGCGTCAACCTGTATAAGTGCAGCCTTGCGACTTAGAGGCCATCCATACGGTACTAGATACCTAAGCCAAGAGTATAGCTATTGTATTAAACATATCTATTTTAGCATCTAGGTCAGGCATGCAATGAAACACAGTACATAGTTCCTTGGTCAAGCATGTACTTCGTTTAAGATGTAGACACAATAAGCACCAAGTTCCCTGAATTGTGTGCGTCGAAGTAATAAGATTTAGGTAGTTAGTTTAATAATAGCATCAAATGACTTGAAGAGTCCTTGCCTTGGTGCGGCAATGCGGAAGAGCGGCGCGCGACAGCTGCACATGCATTACTCGCAACTCGCATGATATGACACTAATAAAAACCGCGACCGCTGCATTATGCGGACCACATTACGTACGAACAGGTTCCCTGAGGGCACCCGCTACATACACTCATTGGATAATAGTTAACACACAACGACTTCAGCTTTGGCGAAAATTGTAAATGATAATATCATTTCTCATTCCAGAACAGTAATGAAATAATCACGCGTAGCAAAACGTTGAGGAATTACGCGTAGGCAAAAAATGCAGGAAAAGGGAAGTTTAAAAAAATTTTGCAGATTAAGGTAAACTAAAGTGAATGCTTAAGTCACGTCTAACCTGTTGGTCTTGTTATTAATGTATGTGATTGACATTGACTATCCGTAACTATCCGTTTAAGGGACATAAATGAATGAATATGCCCAAAATACTGGGCGCCGCAATAAAACAGCTAAGGCGAATGTATGCCAATGTTTTAGGTAGGTACCTAATATAAAAGACGAAAACGATGCATTATATTGTTTACCGTTATTTGTTACTACGAAGCGCGCTTGAAATTATGCAGAATGAACTTCCCCTAACACCAAGGGAACTGAACATTCTGCGCTATTATTACATTACAAGCGCGGAGTGCCCTTGATAACTACCCCATACGATTCACGGTTCACAAGTGTCGTAACAAGTCCAATACTTATTTACATGCAGCTGAATTAAAAGCTCTGCACCATCCCTACGGCATCGGAAGGGTTCAACCCTTTGTAGACGACAATTTTAGGTTTGCGTCATAGATTGTTCATCAAACAAAAGCCGGGGCTAACAGCACATACGAATCATACGATGCTAGATAGTCACACGCATATCGTGCGTGCGGCCCTTCGCGGGGCGGGCGGGGGCGGTGCGGGGTCTGGCTCGCTCGATACTGACGTAACCTCATCTCGCAACTACTCGGCGAAGTTTCGACTCCGCGCGGCACTGAGCCCTTTCCATTTGCTCCCTTTTTGCGGTCACAAGCTGCTTTCTAATGCCTATTGTGCGTACAACGTGACGGCGAGATGGTAAGTAAGTACGCATCGACATCCGTGAGAACGCAGTTTCCTGTGGTGATCACGTAGACAACTGCTGTAATTCTGGCAGTTTTTGCACTAAAATTCTATGTTTGGCTTATCGTAAGCATTAAGCGCTATTACTGCATTCAAAATTCATCGTTGCTATATTTTTTCCTTAACCTTTTGACAGCGAGGGTGCAAAACAAAACGGTGGCCAACTGTGGCCAAAACAAAACAATAACCAGACAAAATATGAATAAAATTAAACTTCTGATAAATATTGTTATGTCAAAATGACAATATTTATCAATATTATCATGTGGCCGTCCGTGGCTTCAGTGGCACGAATTTTCGTCCGCGTCCACAGCCGTCTTTAGTTCTCAAAGGGTTAACAATCAATGAGCATTACTAGCACTTTACAAGTGATATTAATAAATAAGCATTAACACACGCCGCTCATTTTTTTGTAGATAAAGAATTGGTAATTCCTTCACGTGAGTGCTGCCTGATTCTTGCATACTAAATATCAGTAAGAATACCGCAGATGCAAGTACAATATGTATTCATGATTGTCTTCCAACAGCATACACAAATGTTAATGTAACATAAGCTGCGCACTGTTAGCAAAGCAAAGCCATGAGAAATCAATAGAATCTATAGTCCACTTCAAACACATATCAACCACAAAACTATTTACAATAGGGGGTGTTACAATGTCAGACACTCATGATATGTAGACACCTGTATGAATATACTTAGTTTCATTATCACAGAAATTACGTTTCAAGGCAAAGCAGTAAAACCTACAGTAATTATGTTGCTAGGTACCACAGCCACGCGTGATGAATTACACAATAGCTGACAGTCCTGATAAAATGCGCTATCCGAACTCGTCACTACGTATTAGGTAAAAAACGATAAGAAACATTATTGGAACCGACGTGAATCTGATACCAAATGGTAGACAATTAATTCAGCGCTTATAAGAAAAGTTACCGTGGCGTGGCTACGATACTAATACATACCATGGGAACCTCGCAAAAATGTCTAACAGCATGAACTAGCATAAATTGAATCCGTAAATATTTGATATTTCAACGAAAATTCTTGCGGTCTGCGGGATGATTGAGCGAAATATTGAATATTGGTTCTGGTGGGTGGATGGAGCTCAGACGTCGTCAGTTTGTTATGTTAGGTACAATAATAAATTTGTACGGTATTTTGGGCGGAATGTAGCTCATACGTAGAAGTGTTTTGATGAATTTAGTTTAAGGGGTTTATACACATGCAAATAGTAAATATTTAGAATATTAGTGATGATGTCAGTGAATTAGTGTAAGAACGGTCATGACCGTATTTAGTCGGCCGATGGGCCCGCGGCCTTGTGCGTGACGGTGACGTATCGCCGCGCCCGCGACCACGTGACGTGCTCTAGTGACGTATGGAGTATTTCGCGGAAATTCCAGCGTGGCGAGCACTTGCGATGCGATTAGCGATCGAGCGCAGCTATGCGGACGTCGTTGCCAGACAATCGGCGAATTTGGCCGGGCGTTGCGTAATGTCTGCGTTTGTACACCAACGTGACGAAGGCGGAGCGCTTACTCAGAATAATATACTTCTTTTTTAGGGTTCCGATACCTCAAAAGGAAAAAACGGAACCCTTATAGGATCACTCGTTTAATGAATTCAAGCCGTAGTTGACTGGTCATAATCATAGCCGCACCTGCAATGACTTGACAATGAATAAATCCTACGTTGCTCTGCAAACATTTCCTGCCTTCAAATATGGGCATGGAATCTCTGTGCCGACGGCTTCTCGTTATAAAGACTAAGGGCTCGTGTTTGCGTTGCACGTGTAAAAATGTGTCGAGTGTAAAAACTAGGGCAAGCGGGTCGGCACAGAGTTCACGCCCCGCGTGGGTGGCTCCAGTCTAGTTGTGGGCTTACTTTTATTACGTAAACCAAACAACCGAAGGGCAGCCGGTTGCGGCATGCCCTTTCGCAATAGACGCCCTACGATACGATATCGTTTGTGTAGGAGAAGGCAACTTTGACTCAGTTTGAAAGTCGCAATGCGCGTGGATGTAATTGTTACATTAACCTTTTATAAAAAGGGGATAGCCCTACGATGATCAGCTCATTAACTTAAATTAATTTTCCTCTAAGAGTCCTTTTAATTTATAAACAGACTGCAAATTGAAGGACATACGGGAAATGAAATAACGGAACTTTAATAAACATTTCTCTTATAGGCACGTTCATTACGTTTCCGTGGTAATAATATCGAGATGGTTTGTGTTGCGAGTAAATAACAAGGAGCGTTTGTTAGAGCGTTATTTCGGTGATGTAGGAAGCGAGTGTTCGTGTGGTAAGGAGGTCATTGACAGGGCTGGCGCGAGCGAGCGGTGGCGCGGATGCAGCGAGCGAGTGCAGCGAGCGAGTTCCGGTGCATTACGCGGCAGGTATAAATAGCGATCCGTTAGTGTCGACGACCGCGCCATCACCTCGCCTGCCCTCCCGCCATGCCCAGCGTCCTGACCTACTTCTTAATAAAACACAATTCACAATTACGTCACAGGACCCGACTTTTATAATAATCGAAGAAAAGCACCCCTCGCTCCGGGGTGTAGTGTGGGAACGTCGGGACGAGCTAAGCCCGAACGCGGGTTGAAGGGCGAAGGGAAGGCCGGGGGAGAGTGGAAGGGGGCTAGCTAATAATGCAAACGCCCTTCGAGGGCTAGAGCGGTGCGCGCGCGGGCCGGGCCGGCGCAGGTTTGTGCGTGGAGTGCGTACGTGCCACGGCCGGCGTGCTCGTACCGATCGAAGCGCCCCGCCACACCCCGCCCGCGGGCTCGGGCTCCACGATGCACCTCGAGGGTCCCCGACCGCGTCCTAAGCCGAACATTTCTGTCGCAAGCTAATTTACATCAACGAGATTGAACCCGCGTAGTCGAGCGCACCGCTAGTTAACATCGCTATGGTTTTTCGCATACCGCCGCGATAGATGCTCTCTGCAATTAAATTCCGGATATACCGCTATTCTTTTGCTAACTGGCGAACTCCGCTCGGGTAAATCTATGATCTGTAAGGCCATGGTCTCCTATAAATCACGCCGTACGCTGCGTCACAATGCTTACTATGGATATGTACTGTTGTGGTCGTCGGCCATAGCCTTATATAACGTGGTCATGATCGCGGCGTGACGCGTTCTAAGTATGATTGAACCTTTACTATTTATCCATGTAATAAGACTTGTCATTACCTACCTATGCATCATAATAATATTCACAATATTGTATTGATATTATTATGGATGAGTATAATTTGTATTTATAATAATACATACAATAGCCCCTCTGTGAGATCAACGCTCGCCTATTTTTATCTCTAACATCAATAGTATTCAATTTAGCTCCTCACGGTCAATAAAATTGTGAACATGTTTAACATGTTTTATTTATAGGCATATATATGAGATGTTTTATACATATAGTATAGGTAATTTGGACAACAAAGAGCGAGAATAACATTGATCTGCAGTGCCAAGAAGCGCAAGGTCATGCGCGGGCAGTGCAGTGCATCCCCGAGCTAATTGCACGCGCTAATGTTGCTCGGCACGCGCCGCCCCCAACAAAAAAAGGGCATTAAACATGCCATTTGCGAAACGCATAAAAATACCAGTTTCCCGTCCCTAGTACATAAACATTCAACATTTTTAACCCTGTATTATTTCCCCGCACCCACCAACTATATTTTTTTCTGATCCCCTCGAGAATATTCAGCTCAGATATATCACTGACGAGCAAATATTTAAGAGAAACCCGTGCACTAGTTAAACACGGTACAGAGCACCGGAAAAGTTCGCCGGTAATGGTGAAATTACCTACGAAATGCAATTAAAGTGCGAACGAGCGCGGCTGCCGAGCTGGGAAATTTTATCGCTTTCTACTTACGCTCGTCTCTGTTTATTTACTACACTGCGTAGTAGCGTATTGCAATTATACATGCCTATAGTTTCAGAGTATATGTCATCGGAGGCGTATGTTGTAGATACACTGCATGCATTGACCGATAAGTTAATTAAATGTCATTTGAGCTGGCATGCATGATCCGAACGGCTCGCCTGTGACTGCACTCGTTTGACTCATAGTCTGTTTTAATTATCCATACTGTAGACGAAAGTTTTTCGTAATTCAATACCGGTAAAGAACTGCTTCCGGGACGAGGCATCCTTTACTTGATCGAGTCAGAATAACTGGTTTTCTGAGACAGATGCGTCCGCTAGGGTCTTGATTTCTCAGGGGTAGGGTGATATAGAAAACAAAGGCTAGTAGTGGAGGAGCAGCTGATGGCATGACAGGTGGGCCAGCAGCCGGCAGCGCGGCACCTGCCGGACGGCACGCGCCGCGCAAGCTGCTCTAAACATGTACCTACTAGTCATTACTTATATCCTACTACTAGGTACCCTACACTCCATACCGTCAGTCCACAACGGCCTGTTGCCAGCTGACTGGCAAATGTCACACTACTCGCTAAGGATATTAAATTACTTTGATGCAAATGAACCGCCGATAGAAATTGTGGTAATTGTCACGCTGCATAATGACTTCCGAAGCACAAGTAAACCAGTAAAGGAACCTGTAAAGCCATTAGCGTTGCTATCAGCATAATGATTTATTATATTTTATTGTATTTATGTAAGTAGGTATATGCATTTATAGCTTCTGCCTGCGACTTCGTCCGCGTGGAACTCGTTAATATCATAGCTCCATACAAACTTTCGCCCCCCACTTCGCCCCCTTAGGGGATGATTCCCGGGATAAGTATTCAATATGTTAATTCACGCTATACACTATTATATGTATACCAAAATTCATCTTAATCCATTCAGCCGTTTTTGCGTGATTGAGTAACAAACATCCAAACTTTCGCATTTATAATATTAGTAGGATTAGGAAATGTATTTTCATTAGCTAGATGTACCTATTTTTTTTATTTGTTCTTTTTGTGTTTGGTCAACTGCCTGCACCTATAAGTTTTTCTGTTTAGCCCTGCGGTTGACAGTTAGAGAATGCCTTAAGGCATTAAGTCCACCTTGTGTACTTTTTGTTCGTGCAATTAAGTTTAAATAAATAAATGATGACTAGAGATTTTAAATAACTCGTAATTTTTCTACATGTGACATTGATAGAATTCGAAATTTATTCTTGACGTTGACGACGATGTGGGAATACGTAAATTATAATGTTCATGTTACAAGGAAGAGGAACCGAATATATAAATAATAAATAATTATACGAAGAAAATAACTAGGTATTTATCGTGTTAGTGTTAGGTCTTATCGATTCTATTACGTTTTACCTTCCACGGGTGTTTTCGTTTCCATACTTGTGGACAAATTCAAAAGAATGCAACTCAATTTACTGCTACTCATTCAAATCACGCATACTGGCCATAAACGTAAAATAAATTAAGATCGGAAATAACAATAATCTGCAGTCTTTCTATTTTTAATGTCATTAACTAATGATTATGGCCAATGATGTATTATTTGTTAATTTACACTAAAGTACATATTTGGTTAAAAAACTTTGGTGTTAGACAAGCAAGGACTACGAGCATTCTAAATACAGAACAAGTTCCGCTAAAACTGGCCGCTTGAGACTAGTATGGGTGGGAGTGCTTCGGAGTAGGAATAGGATACCGTTAGTGGCGGCAGTTACCGGCGTTGCGTAGATAATGCGCGAACCGGTCCGCGGACGACAGGCCGTGATAACCACGATACAGCCAGATATAATACTGTTGTTAGATAGACGCATATGAACAAGATAAACACCGCTAATCTAACTTAAGGGGGACTTGTGAAATGCTTGTGACGTTCGTTTTGCGAATTCATCAAGTATTTCCATGATTTCGCATCTGGTTTGATTGCAAAAAAAATTACATAGTTAAGAGCCTTAATCTAATCTATGCTTTAACTTTTTTTCCATTGTGTAACGACAATTACCCATACATTTTATATGGATCACTTTCGTTACACAATTGAAAATAGTTAAAGCATAGATTAGATTAGGCATAGGCCATTAACTATGTAATTTTTTTTGGCCGTCCTGGGTGGATTCTAATTCGCTAACTTTTCCAGGTCGATTGATTCTATTGTAATGGATATTCTATATAAGCTATGATTTTCCCACGACTGGGAATTACGTGTTACCGGTGTGGAAATTATAATTGATTTGATTGAATTTCCAGCATCGCGGTACCGGCCGAGAAACCAATGACGTAAGAAAAAGTGCGCGAAATCCGACATGATAGTGAACCGAGTTCATGACTCACTGACTTTACGCTGACGTAGGTACTGACATTATTACTATAAGGATTGTCCTCGTGTGGTTTACTCATCTGTTATCTAGTTCGTAGTACGGAGAAACCGCGCATTTCATGTATGAGTAAGTCGAATTAATGAATGACATGGTTTGTCATAGCAAATGGGTTTACGCGGGCTGCAAAACAGCATATAGATATGTGAAGGGTCCACGGAAAGAACACATCTAGTCACTTTTTTTTTCAAACTGAGACTTTAATCTCAAAATGTTGAGCTCGTTATGAACTATTACGTGACATTAAAATCTCATTTTGAAAAAAAAAGTGACTAGTCATGTTCTTTCCGTGGACCCTTCACATTGAGTCAAGTTTCGGCTAGGGAGTAATAGCAACACTTATTAGTTATTTTATTACCTATATACAAGGGTACCTAAGGCAGGACATAGCAAATATGTAAAATCGCTAACAAGGTTCAAGAATGAGAGCAAATATGCACATCCGTAACAGAAATGGGCACATGGTTAACTTTCATCCTAGCTCGGACACACTATTTGAAATGTCTCGTTGCTAAACCTTGCAAGAACGTCCGGTTACGATGTCGGGACCGTTAGCGCTGGCATACCGCCGTGTCGCCCGGAACAATGAAGTCGATGCATTACGTTGCATTTACTTACACTAGAGTATTTTAGACGTCGGTGTGCGAAGGGAGAGGCGAGTTAGCAAGCCAAGTACCGCATATCGCGTGCGGCCGAGCTGTTCCGGCCACACAACACTACCGACCTATATTTTATGCGGCGGCGAGTTTATTGTTTACTAGCCACACACGCACCCTCGTACGACCCTGCACCCTATACTCCCAATGGCATCCTAATCACTCCGACACTAAGCTATAGGTATATAACTTAGTGTCGGAGCGATTAGAAACAACCGGTCATGATATCGCCATTTATTGTGTTGCACATCCCTGTACAGAATAAATGTATAGAACATATTTAATCACCATAATGCCCTTCCCTTGTACACATGTATGGGGATGAATGACGAGAGGGCACCGATCCGGCTACCTGCGAAAATACACCCAAAAAAAATATGCACATACACGCACAAAAACGCGACCTCATGTCGGGATCGAGCTCAGAGTAGTCGACTCTGTTCAACGTAGTGTCTGCTGTCTGCAATTCGGAAACAAAACAATAGAAAGGACTCGCGCGCGAGCGAGCGCGATGTCGGGATACGGGCGGCAGGTCGAGTGAGAGAGAAAGAGAAGTCACGACAAGCGACGTAAACAAACCGCTAGAGGAGGCTTCGACCGCACTCACCATTTTGGGGGTCCAGGGATTCAGAAGAGAGGAGGCCGCAGCGGCCCAGGTAGTGTCGAGCGGGGTCGTCGGAGTTCAGCACAAGCACTCGGGGTCACAAGAATAGTCGTTCGCACGCACTCGTCACATACGATCCCGACAAATCCCGATCTACACTACGTTTGCGGCCCGCGCCGGTGCAGTTTACGTCACCGCATCCCGCTCCCGACTGGCTCGGCTCGCGCGGCGCGGCGCTCGCGAGCGACGACCTCGCTGCAGCGTGCACTCCCCGCGCGCCGCGCGCCCCGGCGCGGCCCTACGGCCCCTCCCGCGCGTCCTACGTCCGGTGAATCACGATGTCGACCGAACACCGAGCCGAGGACCGCCCGCACACGCGCCCGAACAACAAACATGACCTAAACATCTCTCCACGAAAACAAAACAACTAACACTCTTTTCTCAATTATTCATTCACATAATATCTTACAACATTTTCTTAAGTTAAAACTACCGGATATATTATCAAATAATAGGAGTTTGTCACAAAGACCTGCCTCAAAGACGAGATACAAATAAACAATCCGAATATTTATATATAGTATGGATAAACAAAAAATTATAATATTTAACCCATTCAAGGCCAGTGACTCAACATATGAGTCATGCCTCTACGTGCGATTTCCGCTACAGAGCGGGAAAACGCTGCTACGCGGTACGGTGTAGCACACGTAGCGATGCGTGGCTTCGAATGGATTAAAGCTGAAAAATGCAAGAAAATCACCCATCTATCAAAAACGGCAATTTTATCCTTAATTCGGTCGGTTGTAATTGTAACCTGCAGTTCAACATACAATGGAATGCACCCTACGACAATCTCGCATCCTACGTGGGATTAAAATTAACCACCTGTTCGAGTTAAAAACGGAAGGGGACATAGTTGCAGTCAGATTAATTATTCTCGTTATAATTATTGCGAGTCAAAAACACTGATTAAGTTAAGTGGCGCCCGAGTCGTTAATTAACCGATGAATGGTTCCCCTTGCATTTCTTTTCTATTTATACCCCGCGCCCTCCGGACGCTTTCTTCGACCGATTCTTGAATTTTTGATGGAAAGAGGAATATCGAGTTACAAATCAATAAGTACTGAGGACGTGCAAGTGTTCAGAAATGGCATTTGTTCTCATATAATTAATACTTGGGTATAAAAAATAAGGGCTGAGAATAAATGTTGAAATTCCATGCACTAATAGGGTTGTAGACTCGAAATTTATTAGTACTCCAAAAAAATCAAAGGCAATTAATTAAATATGCCTAGTGACGAAAATCCCATTCAAATATCTCAAAAATTACGACGCTTCAACTGTTTGCTCGGGGATCGTGAGTATCGTGACGTCACGATACAAATGACAATCGTTTCATATGAAGGTGCGTAATGCGGAAAAGGGGCAGAATATGTGTGATTATTTCATCCCCGGGATGCTTTACTTTTCTCTCCATTAGACAATATTTTTAATCCTTTTTCGAGAAAATTCATCATTATTGGTTATTTTATTTGGTGTCTAACTCGTACAGTCGACTAAACTATATAATGTTCTTTTCACCTCACTAGCTGGGAAAGCCCTTTTTTATTCTTCAAAATCAGATAGCAAAACTGCATTTTTTTAACGTGTCTGTGTATCTGTCTGTTGTATCGTAGCTCGCAAACGGATGGACCGATTTGAAAGCGGTTTTTTTTTTGTGTCATAGATATTTTTTATCCACAAGAGTGCAAAGAATATTTGAAATTGGAACGTGTAATTTTTTTAAAACATAATAACATGTAAAGGACGCAGCTGAAAAATCTGAAACCTTTTCTGGTGCTAAGGAAGGTTATTCCTATCACCAAAAAAATAATCAGCCGCACAGTCTAAAATTTTCATCCATTCCCAATTCGTATCGGACAGTCCTTGGCAAATACTTAATGCTTCAAATGAACATAACATTTGTGCGTGTGCGCACATTTTTTACGTTTGTGTTGTACCTACCTACAACTCATTTGTTTGGGCAACGAAAAGTGTTTGCTTGGTATTTCATAGATGTGTTTTATGCTAAAAATATAAGTAGGTATTGTTTTAGTCGCATTCGGGCAATTTTGACCATATTAATGGTAATTTTGAAAAAAATATGTGGAATCTCGATATTGTCGAGATTAATCGAGAGCACGTCGATTTGGCTGACGAGATCTCGAATCCCTAAACTCGACGTCAGAATTTTAATGCGAGATCTCGAGACTTCCTTACCCTTAGCTTTGTGAATATTGTGACCTATTTCATTATTTATCTTGAATATTGATTATTAAATATTCCTAACTGATTTTGCTTGCTGTCCTTAAAAGACTCAACAATTACGAGTATTTTAAAAGTGAGGTAATGTAACCTACGCTTCGCAGGGTTGTTTAACTGAATAAAAAAAAAACATTTTTCTTTTTTTTTCACCCTTCTAACTGTCACATTCTAATGTATTTCGAGGGAGAATGATGACAAAAAGCTAATTAGGCGCATCACACACTGCCGCCGCATCCCGCGCGTATAGTGCATCCAGAATAAGTTGGCGTGATTCCACTTGAAGGCAAACAATACGGGCAATAAACCAAACACTCGTAGAAGCCATAAACATTTTGAAGGAGCCGGTTCGGCTTTACCTGTTTTCGTGCAGTTGCAGACCAACAAGTCTTGATACTTTCAAATATTATTAATATAATAATTGAATAACAGCTACGTACAAGTATATTAAATAAAATACAATAGTTACATAAATTATCCTTCCTGCTAATATTCTAAATGCGAAAGTTTGAATGTTTAGATGTTTGTTACTCAATCACGCTTAAACGTCTCAACCGATTTGGATGAAATTTTCCACGAAGATAGTTTATAGCCTGGATTAAAATATAGGATAGTTTTTATCCTAGATCCACGCAGACGAAATCGCGGGCGGAAGCTAGTTTACTTATATAAGTAAGAAATTAAAATACGTGGTTTTTCAGTTATGATGAAATTTCTTCTGTTTCCGACTTTTATTATATAGTTGGAGCATGGCATTTAAAAATCCTTCTTCAATTTTCTTAGTGATTGCAAGAATTGTTAGACGGACAGGTAACATAAGAAAAGTATCAAGCAAGATCGTTTAAAGCACCGCCGGCCGCACGTGCTTACCAAGTGTTTACAAAAAATGCATTCGCCGCGACTTAATTCAATTCAATTTCATTTATTTCAGGCTTTTGGACTCATATCTGTTAGTTACAATAAAATTATTAAATTAAATTAAGTGTTAGTAACTTAAGCCTATTGTTATTGCTGATGACGTTCTCAAGTGTAATCACGCCAACTTATTCTGGATGCACTATGCAAATTTCACCGGACGGAGGTGCGGTGCAGTGTGCAGTATCTACCGTGCGGAATTTATACAGAGTGTTTTTTTTAAATGGGACAGTATGGGGAAATCCGAATCTAAAGGAGATAGAGGAAAAGTGTCCAAGGAGACATTAGGTGTTTTTTTATGTAAACAAATTTGGCTCATTAAAATTTTTGGTCAAGCGTGAGTTGTTCTTAAAAAATGATAAAGTTGGTCAATTTTTTTTTTGACGCGGGTCGACTCTGTTTCATGTAAGGATTATTTCATTGTATGGAAAGAAAAAAATCTGAACAGCAGAAGTTGGTCAAATTTAATGAAAACTAATCTTCATACAGTTGGTTTATTACTTGAGTAAATGTTCGATGTGGCCGCCGTCTTGTCTTATGCAGGTACGAGCACGCTTCAAGACACTTCTAGTTGCATTTAACAGAGACTTATGGTGAATTGTGTTTAAAGTGTTGTAAACAGCATCTTTTAATTCTTGTACGGAGTTGTATCGGGATTCATAAATTCGACCCTTAAGGTAACCCCATAAGAAAAAATCTAATGGCGTTAAGTCGGGCGATCGTGGGGGCCACTCTTTCCAAATTTGAATTCTTTTTTTTATAATTTCAAGACTATCGCGTGCCATGATGTTTACGAAGATTAAAAAAAATGTTCTTCTCTTGAATCATCTGGAGCTCTTATGGATTATCAAAATTTAAAAATGGAATAATTTTAAATATTTTTTTACACGCCTAGGCACTTGTAGCAATATTAAAGGCGAATACTGCAATTGTATGAAGATTAGTTTTCATAAAATTTGACCAACTTCTGCTGTTCAGATTTTTTTCTTTCCATACAATGAAATAATCCTTACATGAAACAGAGTCGACCAGCGTCAAAAAAAAATTGACCAATTTTATCATTTTTTAAGAACAACTCACGCTTGACCAAAAATTTTAATGAGCCAAATTTGTTTACATAAAAAAACACCTAATGTCTCCTTGGACACTTTTCCTCTATCTCCTTTAGATTCGGATTTCCCCATACTGTCCCATTTAAAAAAAACACTCTGTATACAAACTGAGATATTGGCATACAACGTTGCGAACCGTCGCCGCACGCCTCAGCGGGATGCGGCGACAGTGTGTGATGCACCTAAAAGTTTCACCTGTCCTGTATATAAGAATAGTCAAAATATTATTCGAGTTCAGTTCAGACCTTGATTATATGAAATTTATTAATCGATTCGTGGTGATTAATTGTATAAAAAAATGTTGCTTTAAAATATAGCACACTAGCTTCTGTCCGCGACTCCGTCCGCGTGGAACTCGTTTATATCGTAGCTCCATACAAACTTTCACCCCCTTGATTGATTTCCGGGACGCAAACAATCTCTATATCAAATTTAATCTAAATCGATTCAGCAGTTTAAGCGTGAAGAGGTAACAGACAGACATCAGAAATACACACATTCGCATTTATAATATTAGTATGGATTGTGCAGTGTGCACACAACTCTTTAACCCATTCAGCGCCAAACACGTCGGAGCGCTAAGGGTGTTTTTCTGGAAATATTTATGGAGTTAATCTGCTACGGCGTAGCGCTACGACCGTAGCGTGGTGGACGATGAATGGCTCTACGTGCGATTTCTGCTACAGAGCAGAAAAACGCTGCTACGCGCGTAGCGATGCGTGGCCTCGAATGGGTTAACCCAGTCTGAGCGCTTCGTGCGATTTTCGCTACATATGGACATTAACCCGCGATATGACCGGCAAAATAGTTATATCGCGGCGGAAAGTTTAAATATTTTTTTCAGTTTTTTTCAGTAGCTACCCCTTTATTCTTTACCTGTATGTTATAGAAATTAGAAAAAAAACTGTGCACACAAATGACGTTAACAGAATAGGACTGTTGTCAGCGTGTCAGGATCGGCTGCAAATTGCTAACTGCGCGTTACTAAACCTCACTATGGTTTTTTTAATTGCAAGTAAGGATATTATTTGGATTTGTTGCCTTTGTTGATGTTTTGATATTAATAACATAATAATATGCATATTTCGTTTGCATAGTTTTAATTCTGGGTTGTTTTTGTTAGGTATACCTATTTTGCCTGTTAAAACTTATATTTTCTACATAAATTGCTTTGGTCATAATCTGACATAGGAATCAAAGGGGCAAAATTTTATGACATATAGGAAGTTCCTATATCGATAAATTCAATTATCGATGCTTTTTCCCCATATACTAGTGATCGCATCCAGCATTATGTTCTTTTTTGTAAATATAGTTCTGAAGATGATTATGAATTTCTCACATAGCATATTTTAAATGATCGCTAGGTTATAGCTCGGGTTAAAAAGAGGTAGGACCCACTGAGGCATGACGCTAGAGATGCTCTATTGTCGAGGCATTAGAGACGTGTTCAGATATTTGTGAGCACTTTGGCCGCTCCGATATATCTGATGATCTGTACATTCACTTACCATTCGAAGGCATTGTAGTGGTAGTAGCAGAGGCCCAGCCCGTACAGAAACAACGGGTCCTTCCAGTTGTCCTGCTCTAACGCGTAGAACTTCTGATATGCTGACATAGCTGTTGGGCGATAAATATACATTGTAGTGTTGTTTACATACATATATAGATTCATGCCTTCATTCCCAAAAGGGGTACGCAGAGCACATTCAACTTATGTTCCAGTGCCATTTTTAGCATAAATGTGGGTATAAAAGATCGACAAGATGTGATATCGCAGTGATAGGTTGCCAGCCCATTGTCCACAACTCACTTCAACCCTGTTCCTTTAGTACGACTTACGACAGGGACTCGACGACTCTATCTGGATGTAATTTTTTTGTTAGATAGTATTTCTTATTCTAAACAGAATCAACTAAAAAATTCAAAATACTTACAAAAATAACTGCCATGTTTTACAAAACTCCGCTAACAGAGTCGTAATGTCTCAATAAGAGTGCACTATTTGCGATTAAAAATAACCCTTAAATTTGGTATTATTAGGGTAAGTAGTTAATAGTGCACTCTTATTGAGACACCCATTACAGTATAATGATTTTACCAATCAATTATAGCTTATGCCATTCTGATATCAAACCTACATTACTAGTTTCGTCCAAATTCGTTCAGTAGTTTTTGCAATTAAAAGGAATGTACTTCGGCAGACATTCTTTCGCCTTTATAATATAATTAGGATTGATATACATTTTCAAAAAAATGTTAAGCTGTCATTATGACTATATTAGTAAATATTCAGAGACCAATTTACGATTCCCAACTAACGGGCCGGACAGGGTGGTCTGGCGCCGCATCGCAGCGGATGCACGAGCATCCGGCGGTAGCTGACCGCGTCTGAAGAGCGTAGTAAATGGCAATAGCCGAGGAGCCGGTCAGATGCGATGGCAGCCGAGCACAACCATCGACCGTATGGAATGTAACATATGTATTAAAGCTTCAAATTTCTTTGGCAACTCAAATGCGCTCAAGCCCGGCGTGGTCGGTGAGAATCGTACACAATAAAGAATATTAACCTTTTGCATAATCCTCTAGCAGAAGATGAAAGTGGCCCAGCTTGCAGTATGTCTTGGGATCTATACAGATGTCCCTCCGGGCTCCGGGAGAGCTGGCCCTGTCCTCCTCCTGCGGATAATAGAGATGCACATTTTAGATTTAGATGAGGATTTATGAAGAGATCTCTTGACTTGACAGTGGACTCTTTAAACTGTTACTTAGAGAGATAGAAGTCACTAAGTTTGGAATGATGTGATTTGTGTCAAATTGTTCCTTGGATTTTTATTCTTTAATGGTTAATAAATCTTATTGTTGACCTGGAAGGGGGATGCAGAGTACAAAGATTAGAGATAACTTAACTTAATAACTATAGGCCTACTTCGATTTATGTAAGAATGTCGCCTAATATTTATATTACTTTATATATATTATAACTTAAGTTACTTTATTTCACATAACCACTATAGAAATGAAGTAATGTGTTAATTACTACAATTCTGCAAAGTTTTTGGGATTTCCTTTCATTAGTTGCACAGGTTTTTTTTTACTAATAACACTTATAATGGCAGTTCTGAGAGTTTCGAATTTTACCCTTTAAAACATTTTTGACCACATTTACTGAAAGTCCTGTACTTTTCAATATCAAAAGAATTATATATGAATTCTGATACACATTGTGTATTTATTCAGGGTTATTCACACCTTATCGTAAAGTAGGAACAGAGGACATTATAAAAAAAAATTGTTTTTTTAAAAAGTTTCTAAAATTTTATAATACTGAAATGATATATTGAATTACTGTTTTGAAAAAATGACACCTCGCTGAGTTTTTTACGCCGGTTCTTCTCGAGGCAGAGGTTTTCTTTCCGAACTGGTGGTAGTTTAGCGACATTCATAGGTGCATGTAATATGCCTAAATTGAAGAATAAATCACTTTGACTTTGTTCATTGTCTTGGCTTGATATTCAGAGGCAACTTTGCCATACATTACTATAGAATTTTCTATACATAACAGAGAAAAAACCTTTTTTTTATAATGGAATTTAAAAAGAACACATTCCTTGGTCACTTTTGTTCAACCTTAAGAGTAATATTCCACACAAGACTTATCCTGATTTTGATATGATAACAAATGTTGTATTTGAATATAATTTGAACTAAATCAATTAATGTAACAAAATAATTATAAGAACAACATCAGAAACAGGAAAGTGACCTTTTAGTTGATTGGAATTATTTAAAAAAAATTAAGGAAATAATAGGCTGTACCAATACATTGCTACAAATAATAAAGCTGGTAATTTTAAGCTAACAATTGGCTGTAGCAATACATTGTCGATAATATAGCCAATTAGCCATCTTATTTGAATCCCAATATGATATTACCTTAACTTGCACAAGCATTCCCTCCAAATATTTAACAGCCTTGAGAATGAGTCCTCTTGTCCGCACATGTTCAGTACCTCGGAGCTTCAGGAAGCCAAACTGGCGACTGAAAATAGGAATTTTATAAAATTACATTTTGGTTAATAAATCGTCATTTGACTACCCACCAAGATATTATTCTCCCGTAATACCAACACACAAACTATGTGACGAATTAAATGTCTTAGTATAATCTTCTAACTAACCTATTAGAAGATTATTGTTATTGTGTTTACCACCTTTGTATTATGGCATACAAGTTAATGTCGGGTAGAGTTGCAAATCTTATTGTAGCAACAGTTGCGAATACACCCGAGCAACTGTATGTCAACAGCCGTCGATCGTATTTGACAAAGTAGGTGCACAGTAGATGTCTAGCGAAGAAAAGTGTAACTACAATAGTTCTAACTAAAGTACTAGCAGGACTTTGTATAGAACAACACTAGAGTTGAAGAATAAATATGATATACACTAAAAAACATTCAAAGCTTGCTTACCTATCAAGCTCCGACAAAACTTGAAGTTCTTGAGAGGTTAGATGTAACTCCTCCTTTTCGTCCATCTTGCCGAAAACTTTTAGAAACAATGCATTATATAAAAAAATAGTATTTACACGATTGCTGTTAGCCTGAAGCCATTATTATTAAAATAAAAGGAAAGTAAAATAAGATTTTTTCCCAAGTTTGCTGTCATTCACAGCCCACAGATAAGACACACTCAATGTAGAATGTAGCGGCAGGCAGACTGAAAACCATAGACATTCCAACCAAATTAAAGCAGGATGACCAATCTTGGGAAAAAGAAAACCGAGCGACTACTATGAAACGCTTCGTACGTTCAGTTTGTGAATCACTATCTCTGTCGCACTTACATATTCAAGCAACCGAGAAGGAGATATTACGAGATTTACGAGTTTCGACTTTGGATTTTTGTGGTAGCGCCGCTGTTCCAGATCGTGTTTAAAACTCCTGACGAGAGAGTTGTCAGAACGAGGATACGAAAACGTCAAACCAGTGTCATTCATTCGTTTTACGTCATAGTACTCCCCCACTCACACTATTCATTCATAGCTATTTATTGTATTGATATCACTGCACTGTATTCGATTCACTTAACTGTAGTCAGTCAGTCTGTGCGTAACGCGCTGTAGGTTGTATCGTAATTAGTAATTTTGACAATTTTATTGTTCGTGAACAGTTTTTCTTATTAACATCTTAACAATATAATTATCCGACAAGAGGATCAGAAATCTCTCCATCTACACTTGTGCGGGATTCAGTTATTCGTTAAAACAGGAAATTCATTTGTAGACAATGAGCTACAGAGATTCGGTGAGTTCACAACGATGTATTTAATTTCTCATATTTACAATTGGGTGTTAGCTAAAGAACTATGTTGTAATATAGGTAGGAATAATGTTGACGGCCACTCGAGTGCTATTTTAATACGAAAGCATTAGTCATGGATACAAGGTTGCCCCGTTCCATGCGAATTTAAGGGATATCGGCTTTCATAACAAATATGTAATCGTATCTCGCTTACTATTAAGGAGATGTTGGTTTGCCTGATTATTTACGATGGCTGGCTTTAGGAGGATTTTTTTCTATCTGGATTTGCTTTAACCATCTTTAACATTGTTGAATTCTGCCGTCTAAAAAAAATAACTGGCTTTAACTAAGTAATGGATGTGTTCAGCAGTTCGCATTGTTTCCGAGATCACACTCATACTGTGCCGCTAATGAGCAACGGGTAGGATCCTACCTGAGAACATTGATGGTATTTATCCAATGGTTTATTTGTGTGCCCCTTGTTTGATCACTTCGAATGTACAGCTGATTAATTTTATTTGTATCTTCTTTAAGCTTATTGACCAAAGTTTTGTGTTATTTAAATACGAAGGCAACCTTTAGGTACCTAATAACTTTTTACCAAAATAGGTACATAGTAGTGTTTATTCAATTAAAGTTAAAGAATATACTTAAGCATGAAAATCCTTGTATATTAAGCATGGTTCTTAAAGTACCTTTTTTAATATTTAAGGGCGATTTTTAAAGTCAACCACTATAAGTGACTTGTTTGCATTATTTGGACTTCCTTACTCTAAGTTGCATTGTCATTGAAGTACTTGTAGATTTGGATGCCATTTTTGGTAATTTTATATTAGAGGTAGACTAATTCAATTCAGTATAACTGAAAAAGTCTACAGAAACTTTGAAAATAATGGTTAAAACACTGAAAATCAACTGCAACTATAAGTAAGACTGCAAATATCATTGGGCAGTTTGGATGTGAAAAGGACAAACAAAAATAATCAGCTGTACCTAATTATACAAAAAAATACTGCCAGTAGGTAGTTGTGTTTCTCAGATACTAATTTTGATAATGTAATAGTATATTATGTTACAAGTACGGTAAGATATGAATTACGAACGAGAGTCTATTAGACATCTTTGATGACTCGAGTTTGTAACAATCTTACCGTACGTGTGGCATACAATGTTTATCATCATATTTGCGAGGAAACCAATACATTTTTAACTAAATTGTTACTAATCGTAATAAAAACTACAATGTCAATAGTCCATTTTGTTAAATTTGTCTTGAGGCGCTTAGAGCAAAGACCCTTTGGCATACAACCACGATTTAAAATCACAGTTAAAAATATTATACACGGACACTAAATTGCTACATTTAAGTTTTTAAATCTTTAAATCATTCTGTTAATCTTATTTTATTCGTGTTTTTACGCTTATATTTATTTATAAACACGTTTTCAAACATAATATTTGAATTAAAACCACCTTGCTTTATAACTGACGTAAGAGCGACAGATACAATTTAAGAAAAAAACCATTACGCTCATGGGCGTAATAAAGGCTATTGCGGCTCTGTATGCCTGCGCGTTATGAAGCCCTTTACGAGCAAGTGTGATGAAAAATACTAACCACAGCCCGCTTAGTAAGTCATTCCTTTCATTTTAGGTATCTAGTTTGCTTTGTGTGTTTTGTTGTCCTGGCTGCACTCTGTATTAATAATCATTTTACACCAAAAATATTTAGATACATTGTTTCTATATAACTTAAAAAAAAACCGGACAAGTGCGAGTTCAACTCGCGTGGTGAGGGTTCCCTAAAATATCCCTTCAAGTGTCAGGCACCATTTTGCACATTTCTTCTTATGTGGCAAAATCCCGCACCTGCCAGACAAAATAATTGCCGCTTCTGGCAGTGTCCCGCTGCTGGACCATATTTAGGCACTCTTTTTTATTTGAATATGAGCGCGTAAAACTGGTTCGACACTCTTCTAACATGTTATAATGCGAGACCATAGAACAGAGACAGGCTACAGTTACTTAGTTAACGTCAACAGTTTCTTTTCATTCAAACTTCATACAGTCGGCGCGGGGCCTGTCGTTTCGCTCTCCTTGGTCCAATGTATTTGAACCTTTTACCGATAAAAAAACTACGGAGTGATGTTTTTTTATTAATTTATGTTGTTGAATACGGTAAAATGGTCCTTCTTTGCTCCAAAATTGGCTCCACTTTTACAAATTGCATCGCAACTTTTATAAATATGGAGTTATGGTACTGGTAATGATGTTATCGGAGAAAAGTGCTCTTTACCTTTATATTTGCTCGAACTTTATTGCAACTTAGCTGGAACGGAACTTAACATTTTTTTTTAATCGGAGTGTAGTTACCACCCCGAGCAAAGTAGGAACATTTTACATAGTGTAGGTATATTATTGTTTAAAAAAAACGCAAATTTTAATGGAATATAAATAAAATAAAATAAAATAAAATAGCCTTTATTTCTACCGTAACATGCTTACATTTTTCCATGCCTGCTTAATTAATTCTTTCATTATAATATTGATTAAATAATTCATTAGTTATTACATTAATTGATTCATATTAATAAATTATAAATATTCGATTTTATCATGCAATTTTTGATTTTTATATAATTATGGCAGTCGCCTCTTTGGCGTAGGCCTCCCCCAGTGCTTTCCAATTTTCTCTCTCTCTTGCCAGTCTTGTCCAAATAGCTCCACATCGTTTCTTAAATATATCTGCCCATCGTTTTCTTGGTCGACCTCTCTTTCTCATTCCGTTTCGTGGTGACCAGTCTATGACTTTTTTCGTCCATCTATCATCATTTGTTCTGCAAACATGTCCAGCCCACTTCCATTTTAAACTTCTGACTCTCTCTGTAATGTCTGTTATCTTTGTCTTTTTCCTAATATATCTTCATTTCTAACTCTATCTGATGTTTTAATTCCCAGTATACTGCGTTCCATCTTTCTCTGTTGTACAGCTAATTTTGACTCGTCTTTTTTACGTAGGGACCATGACTGGCAGCCATAAGTTATGCACGGGAGAATTGTTATAATGGAATATAGTTTTATTTAATCATTCTGAAAGTTTTTATGCCGAATCAGGAAAAATAATCTTCTCTGTTTGACTTGGAATGTTATTTTATCTTAACACCATAAACATGATATCTGTATAGAATCGAATAGTGTATTTTATCGTGATTAAAAGATATGAATATGTGCATAGATTCGATACGATAAAGTATAGTTTAATTGCAGTTTTTCTAAAAAGTATAGGCTAGCACGTATTGCCCTGCGGAGCCCCTGCCAGATAAGCTAAATTTGCAAAATGGAGGCCGCCAGATATAGACATTTTTTTCCATTCCCGCTTCGGGTCATTGCCACGTGAAGGGATATTGAGAATTTTCCCGTTACTTTGAATACTCAAACTTCTTATAGGTTTTCCTGTAATGTTTAGGCAAGGAACTATTTTCCATATTTTTTCAGAATTTTAAGCCTAGTAGTTTCGGAGATAAGTGGGGACGGACGGGGGAATGGTCAATTTTCGTCTTTTTTCCTAAATTACTTCAAATCTGTTTTTGCTAAAATTATAAAAAAAACTGAGATGCTTAAAACAACCCCTTTCATATGAAATGTCACACAATACAGTTTGCGAATCTTTTTTTTTTTTTTAATTTTACAGTTTACCCCCCAAAAGCGGTCCCCTTGTTCAGAATTCATTAATTTACTTTACTCGTCCATCTTTGGGTCACCAATTTAAATATGTTCACCAAATTTCAACTCAATCGGTCCAGTAGTTTCGGAGCAAATCGCATGTGAGTAATTTGATGTGAACCCTATAAGTTAATCACTGTCAAAATGTCACATCAAAGTTTAGTGATGTGACATTTTTACAGACGGAGGTCCGATTAATATATCAATTGACCTATTTTCATACATATATAATGACTATCAGACTGTCAAGACGAACTCAAGATTGACAGGCTAATGTTATTAATTATCCACTTCTGATTGACTGTTTTGGCAGCAATAAGAGATTAATGGTTTGAACCTGCCTCTATTTGACATTCTACCTGTTTCAAACACTGGTTGTATTTCATTAAGGGTTTATTTATATACCTACATTCAAACAATGAGTTTTACTTATTATGCAACATCCGTCCATATCTTGTCTAATAGACTCATAGATATAATTATAATGTAAACAACATTCGTGCATGTCATATTAAATTGTTTTCATTTAAGTAGTCATGTTTTGTCTGGATGATATAGGTACACCGTTCGTTATCGATAGATATCTACTGTAGTATCTAACAAATGCAAGAAACAGTGCCGTTTAATAATACAAGATTCCAATATAAATCCGAAATATAACGGGACTGGGTAGGTACTATTTCAGATTAATTTTTATATCACTCAGCGCATGTCTAATATTCTTATAATGAACATTTATTATGATTATGACATGGAATGGAACCAATATATGGAACCAATATATACCTACCATATAATTAGGTACCTACATAACAACTCGGATGAATGAAAGCTTCTACCCGCAACATTTATTTTGTTACTCCGGAGCAATAACACGAACGTTGCACTCTTATCTTATACAAACTGTTTATTTATATTCGGAGAGTAAATATTTACTAGCGAAATCGTATGATAGTGCTTATTAACATCACAATTATTTCGCTTCTCATGTCCTTAACATGTAATAACTCTAATAAATATTGTGTAAAACTAATAATAAATAAATATTCATAATAGTAGAGATTATGTGAATTAGTGCGATATTCACAGAGTGCTTGTAAACAAATGTTCAATGTTGTATGTGGTGCCCCGTATCGGTGTTATTGGGGTCTACCCACAGTAACAATTTGACCTCCAATTCGTTCCAGTTTGTTGTGTGAGCCGACACATTGCCACTTCAAAAATTAAGTTGCAAGTTGATCCAACCGTCAACAGAACCGAATCAACGCGCAACAGTCGAGGGCAATTTGTTGTATGGCGGTCAGATTGATACGTCTGTAGACCCTATAAGTGTAAATTGAATACAAAAATCAGCACAGCGGTTTGATCGTGACGGTACACTCGAGAGACTAGTGATGGGTCAGATTCTGTGTTGTGTGACGTGTGGCCTCCGTGTGCAGAGTTTCGGCTCGTCCTCGTCGATGTCGATGCTGAGCTCGCTTACGTCGTTCCGGGACCGGCACCGGCCCCTGGAGGTCCACTCCTACGGCCCCACGCCGGACCTTAATGAGGTCTATCCTGGACTGTATGTTGGAGATGCGTGAGTATTCAATTCTCAAATTTAATTCTATCTCTAACCCATTCGCCGCCACTGACTTGAACTCATGTTCGTCACTGTTGCAAGCCACCTGCCACCGACGTTTATAAGAAGTCCAAAAACAATAGACTTTAAACATGCGTGGCGTGGGCCACCTCGCATTTTTTTCTGTGGCGGCGAATTGGGTTCAGGTCCTCGATGCCTTAACTCATTCAAGACAAATGGGTCACTTATGAGTCATGCATCTACGAGCGATTTCCGCTACTAAACTGAAAAATGGTGCTACGCGCTGCGGTGTAGCAACGTAGCGTGCTTGGCCTCGATTGGCTTCAAAGAGAACCATGGCCGACTGCGTCGACTCGTCAGCAATTTTCTTCTAACGTGATCTTTACTGAGATAGCTGTCTTCTAGTATAGTACCTAATTGAGGAAAAAAAACTTTGATAGCAATAGTTGCCGTGCGTATTTAGTCTAGGGCAGTGACTTTCAACGTGTCGCGAAACTACTTTAATTGGTCCCAGTTACTTAGATACTTTTTAAATTGTAATATAAGCCATGAGCGGTTTCAATACTTTGTAACCTATAAAAAAACATAGGGTCATTTCACCGGTTTTTCAGGTTCAGCGACCACCTAATTTCGTGTAGATATATACTTAGAGGAGTCAGTGAACTGAAAGGATATTGTTTCGTTTTTGAGTAGATGGGCATTTTCAAAAATGTGTGTAATTAGCGTGAGTTGTTAAACAAAAATTACCTCGGTGTCAGTTTTGTGACGCCCAAATTCCTCTTCTATAAAAACTAAAAAAAAAAAATGCATACGTCTGACTGTCTCAATATGGTTTGTAGAATAGTTAGAATCTTTAATTGAAAAACCCTTGTCGTTCAGCTGGTCGCTAACTGACGGTTCATACTCAAGGGACTGCACCCTGAAAATTATTGAAAAGGTGTAATCTAGGGCATCACGCCATATGTTGGGTGGATAAGTGCTAAGCCGTTAGTTGTACCCGAGCTATGACACCAGTGTCAGACTTAGTCTATTCCGTCTCTTTTGCTGTGAGACTACAAAAGATCTCTGTGCACGTGTTGTAAAACGTTCTAATATAAATAAATCGCGTGATGAATCTGTCCGTAGGTGGCTGCCCACGTAACTTTAGTCACGATGTCTTACGGCTGTTACGAATTAGTACCAGCAACACGTAGGGTTGTGTAGGGTAGGGCTGAGCATTAGTAGACCGTATGTCGTTGCTTTAAAGTCTACGAATTGTCAGTTAACTGTCGCCGATGCTACAGTCAAGTGCAAGAATACGATTAATCCTCTCACAAATATGAACCGAAACCTTAATCCACTGACATAAGAGCCATTGGGTCATATTTGGGGAATGGGCCAGAATTCTTTTTATTTATTTATTAAGGATCACTAGCAGACAATACATCATACAATTCAACAAGTAGCTTAGGTAATATTCTCGGTTGATGCGGTTTTTGATGCCTATAAAAACATCCCTTGTACATTTTAACCCATATTTTTTTTACTTATTCGGGTAATCTTCAAAACGCGATTCTTTTCTAATTCACAATGACATATGCATATCCGAATGATGACAATTATCGAAATATTTGGGTTCAAAATAAAATTAAAAAAATGTTTGGTAACGCAGTGGACATTATTTTTGAGGAGTCATGGGGACTGGTAACGTAGTGGTAATTTGAGTACCAAATGTGACTTTTTTGTAATAAAAAAACCCAGTGTGGTGGGAAAATTCATAATAAACAATGAGGCCCGGTTGAGAACTAACGTAACACTAATAGGAAAATATTTCGAGACATCTACAATTTGTTTATAAGTTTTCATCCCTATTTTAGGCACTAAAAAGAATTTTGGCCCGAATATCAAAAAAAACCGGTCAAGTGCGAGTCTGACTCGCGCACCGAGGGTTCCGTACAAAATATCATACAACACACCCGTCTTACCCCGCCCATTAATTTTGGAAAAATCTTAACAACGCATAGTATAGTTACGTCATGAGTACCTACAACGCCATTTATCGGTGCATTTTGTTACTAAGGCACTTGTCCCACCGCTGGCGAGTAAGCGATGAGCTATCGGCGATTTTCTCGCCCAAGAAACGAACAAAAGATAATCGCTCCCGTGTAAATAAAAGAGAGATATATATTTATAGTTCATCGCGGTGTGAACAGCCAGATTATATCTCTCTCTTTTATTTACACAGGAGCGATTATCTTTTGTTCGTTTCTTGGGCGAGGAAATCGCCGATAGCTCATCGCTCGTCGCCGGCGGTGGGACAAGTGCCTAACTTGCGCGACCAAGGAACTCTGTACAGTAAGGGAATGTATTCACGTACCACCGTAGAACCCTGTCGCAATTGGCAGGCCGCCGTCACTCAAACTCGAGTGGTATGTTACCTTATTGCGATAGGGTTCTACGGTGGTACGTTAATACATTTCCCTTATTGTATGTTGGTTTTTCAGCGATAATTCTTTATCAAGTGAATTAATTTCTATAATTCTTTTTTTATTTGCTAGAAGGTACTTTCAGAACACTTTCATACGAATTTGAAGGGAAAAATTAAAACACAGAAGTATTAAATTACAAACAAAATTAACATATGATTTTTGAAGAATAAAAAAAAATACGCTAGATAGAGGTCTCGTTATACTTTTCCGGTAATATTCACGTTAATATTAATAATATATATTATTTTCAAATTTTTCGCTTGGTTAACTTCGGAGATAAGGGGGGGGAATGGTATTTTTTTCAACATTTTTCTTTATAAATCAAAATTTAGAAAAAAAAAGAAAAACTGTTTTAGAATGTACAATTCAAGCCCTTTCTTATGATACCCCACTTGACCTACTAACATTTTTCGTTTTCCATACACGAGCATTAGCTTTGTTTACAACTATTCCAAATTTCAAATCGATAGCATTAGTAGTTCCTGAGATATTTGACTTTGTGACAGACAGACAGACGGACGGAGTCGCACCATAAGGGTTCCGTTTTTACCTTTTTGGTCCGGAACCCTAAAAATGGCAGATTAAGATTAACTAAAGTGATGTTTAAGTCACGTCTAACCTGTCGGTTTTGTTACATAACGTAAGCGATTGACATTGACTGTCGGTTTTGTTACTATCCGTAACTGTCCGTTTAATGAAGAGGACAAAAATAATGAATATATGCCCATTTATGAGTAAGTTGTATGCAACTATTATATACCGATATTTTGGCACTTGACTGTATTTTTGCACTTAGACCGTACGGTTGAACTCATAAGGAGCTCAACACTTTTGTACCGAGTCGCTTTAACGTCATGTTTAAACTGGTATACGAAGTTGACAAACGGGCGAAACCGATAAGGTGTTAAGGTGGTCAGCTACTTACGAATTCGACTTCGATTCGACTCTACATTTGAAAACATCGCGAGGTGTTACTGACAATAACCAAGTTAGGTAATTGATCGAGTCGATTAACAGTAATTAGCTGGATAATGATAACTTAAAGACTTAATTTAATTAATAATACCCATTTGAACGTAACATCTAGACTAAAATCAATGACAGGTACCTGGGCACAGTTGTCGTCGAAAAAACGCATAAAGTTGTCGCCTCTCGCTTTACTAAATTCGGAATATGGATAAGGTGCAAAATTTTTAAATTATGTGAGTGATACTAAATAATACACTATGGGTAACACTAAAAAGATATCTCGGAAACGATCCATTTTCGCGAAACATACAAATCGTTAGCTATCAATTAAGTTAACTATTAGCTTGATCCACTTACAAACCGACACCCTGTATAATAAGAAAAATACAAATACAAAATATTTTATTTGTTAAACATAGGTAGGTATGTACATCGGTGTTTAAGTTTAACACTACAAAATGCGCAAAAATGTTCTGATCTGACACGTCCTCTAGAAATATAGGTGTGGGATATTTTTAAGCGTCAATTTTATACTATTGAAGGTGACTGTTCATCCCTATCGAACTGATCAATTTAAATTTAATTAGTATCTATCGTATCATGTCACCAGACCAAACTGATAGACGACTTCACTTACTTCTTGGTACCGATTAAAATCGACCCTCGAATCAAAGTAACTCCCGTTACTTTGATTCGAGGGGCGATTTTCCACGCAGGCCCAGTGCGGATTGGGGACTTCACATACCTCCCGAACCTAACCAACTGGTAACCTGTATATGCTTACATATAACTCTTAAACTTACATATGTTTAACTAAACACCGCGTATTGCTGCTCACATTACTCATCCCAACACAAATAAATCGCTCTGGGCATCCTAAGTACTTTACGCTCCTTATAAAGCATACAATAATACTGATATATCTAGCTCACCATTCGTAGGTTTCGTTTCGACCCACGCAGCGCGTTTTCCGCTGCGCAAATAATAAAGAAGTTTTCCGCTCTTCGGCGACTCGAGTAAAATTATATTGCGTTGCGTCATATTATGGGCGATGGTCGAACTTCTGTTTGCCGCCCTTGGCACTGTTTGCCTGGGAAAATCTATATAGACGTTGGCTATTTTTGTATCTGCATATAGGCATATTATTATGATTTGTTAGTGTCCCGGGTCATTGACTGATAACGGGTTAGAAATATAAATATACCTAATTATTTACACCCATCTATAGCAGCCATACCGACGACATCCCGGACATTAGCCTGTACGAGATTAGATGGCTCAGAAACAGCTTAAAAACAACAAGGCACCCGGTGAAGACGGAATTACAGCCGAACTCCTGAAAGCGGGAGGAAAACCAGTCCTTACGGACCTTCAGATGTTGTTCGACTCCGTCCTACTGGAAGAGACAACGCCAAAGGCGTGGAACAGAAGTGAGGTGGCTGTTCTTCTAAAAGGGTGACAACACCCTGCTGAAGAACTAACGACCCTTCTCACTTCTGAACCATGTGTATAACCTGTTTTCGAGAGTCATTACGAATCGTCTCGCACGCAGTCTTGATGACTTCCAGCCACCCGAACAAGCCGGTTCCCGAAGAGGCTTTAGTACTGTAGACCATATTCATACGCTGCGTCACGTTATACAGAAGACTGAGGAGTATAACCTGCCTTTCTGCTTAGTGCACGCGGACTGGGAGAAAGGCTTCGATTCGATCGAAACCTGGGCTGTGTACTACAGTCTCTCCCGCGGTGCCAAGTAGACTGGCGCTATATCGAAGTACTGAAGTGTTTGTACTCCAGGGTCGGAGCTCGAAACCTATTCCGTTGCAGCGGGGTGTCACGCAAGGAGATGCTATTTCCCCAAAACTGTTCACCGGTCCAAATTTGATAAAGAGGTCAATTGTCTAATCCGACTCGGCGGGGCAGCGCGTTCGAGAAGCTACGGCACATATTTTCGTCCAATATTCCACAGTGTCACAAGACGAGAATCTTTGACCAGTTTGTTTTGCCAGTGATGAAGTATGGCACCGGAACGTGGTCGCTTACTCTGGGGCTCATAAGAAGGCTCACAGTCACCTAAAGGGCAATGGAGCGGGCTATGCTGGGGGTTTCTCTACGTGATCGCACCAGAAGTGAGCCTATCCGCAGCAGAACCAAAGTACCGATATAGACCTCAGAATCGCTAAACTTAACTGGCAGAGGACGGGGCATATTGCACGTAGAACCGATGGCCGTTGGGGCGGAAAGGTTCTCGAGTGGCGAACACGTACTGGAAGGCGCAGCGTGGGTAAACCCCCCACAAGGTGGACTGATGACCCGGTAAAGGACGCGGAAGTCCGCTGGATGCGGGTGGCGCAGGACTGGCCATCGTGGCACTCTTTGGGGGAGGCCTATGTCCAGCAGTGAACGTCTTTTGGCTGATATAATGATGATGATAATCTATAGTGGCTATGGATATATCAATAGATATTATTTCACAATACTTCTGGAAATACATGTCGTATAATTATCCTAATGTTCCTCATTCTATATCGCCGTTTCGCTGATTTTAATCCTGAAAGCTAATTCCCGAAATAGCAGACACTCTAAATACTAGGTCACTGTCGTAATCAATTTCTAAAATACTTATCAAGTCGCGTCGTTCAATAGTCTTTTATGTTTTGTTTCGAAATATTTGAGGGAAACCAAATTCCAGGTTTCCATAATCTGTACCAAGAAAAAAATCGGCCAAGTGCGAGTCGGACTCGCGCACCGAGGGTTCCGTACAAACCTGTAGGTATATAAGTAAATTATTAAAAATATTTTTATTATATGATGTAACTAAAAATTTACGGTTTTCGCAATTTTTCCTTTATCTGTGCTATAAGACGTTGCTTGCTTCGTAGGTACCAAATTTCAAGATTCTGAGTTCACGGGAAGTACCCTTTAGGTTTTGATTCCCTTGCGAGTTTCGAAAATTAGCGGCATAAACGGCTGTATTTTTTGATTGCGTCGGCTTAGAAGTTTGATTTTTTCACAGCTCCAAGGGACAGTAGACCTGAGTATTTGATATACATTTTTAGCTTGATACCTCCACGCGTTCCTGAGAAAAAGGGTCTTGACAGCAAAGTGATCCTATAAGGGATCCGTTTTTTCCTTACGAGGTACGGAACCCTAAAAAGTAAGTAAGTAGTAAGTTCCCCATCAAGTTAGGAGATTGAGGTGCTAGTAGGGAAGATCAGGGATGAACGTAACAATTTGCAGTTTTTGTGACATTGTTTTGGTTTGCTTGTATTTTTGAATTTAAATTTTATTCCTACACATAATTGTGCAGACATCCTTAACGTACGTTTTAGTATAGAAAAACATGCGATATATCTATTGGTTTTGTAGAAAGGGGTAGGGTTGATTGTAACAACGCTTAGGAATGATTGTAACAGTGCCAATTAAAATAAAATATTTAGCTTTTCTGATTTAAATCGTGAATGAGCAATGTCAGCCCAGCTATTCTGTAACTTGTTTTCAGCTCACCTCAACGCTCACCCACAAATACGAGTACATCTTGACGCTGCAATTCGTAGTACCTAACTAAGCGTAGGAAGAGGTCTAGTTTCGTTAGGCGTTACGGGTGGGGTGAGACGCTTGAGCGCGTAATGAATAACAGCCCTGGTAGAGAAGCAGCGTGCGAGGAAAAAAAACAATAGCAATAAAATTGCTATATAGCTTCGCTGGCGCATCCTTTTCTATTCGGTGTTTTAACCCCCGACGCAAAAAGAGGGGTGTTATAAGTTTAACGTATCTGTGCGTCTGTGTGTCTGTCTGTGTCATCGTTGCTCCTAAACGAATGGGCCGATTTTGATGCGGTTTTTAGGGTTCCGTAGCCAAAATGGCAAAAACGGAACCCTTATAGTTTCGTCATGTCCGTCTGTCCGTCTGTCCGTATGTCACAGGCATTTTACTCGAAAACTGTAAGGTGTATTTGAATAAAATTTTGAGGATAGGTGTATTTTGTTAGCCGCTACATAGTTTTGTAATTAAAATGAAAAAAAAAATTTTTTTAGGGGTGCACTCCATACATAAAACTAAAAGTCAAAAAAAAAATTCATTGTGACCCCCCGTGTGGCACATCAATCGATAGGCCTTTAAAAATAAATATAAGGTTTCTTAGCATTTTTTTTGATTAAGTGAATAGGGTCGGAGATAATCGCCCCGAAAGTCACTAAAATTCTGTCCCCCGCCCTCTAATTTTTGAACGGTGTATTTTAAAAATATGGAAAAATTCATGGACATAGGGCTTATTAATTTCATTCACCGAAAATTGTTTTGAACAAGATCGGTTCAGAGGTTTTCGAGATATTGCTGAAAAACTGCCTTCCTCAAAGAAAAGGACGTAAGTGCCGTAAAATTTCTGTGACGATACGACCTTTTTAATAGGCACGGAACCCTTCGTTTTGCGTGGTCCGACACGCACTTGGCCGGTTTTTTTTATCCGAAAGCTGACGTGATCGAGATGGTTCTTAGCTACGTTTCAACAAAATCGGTTACGCTGTTTTTGAGATATTGAACTTTGAAATGAAAAAATCGAGGGACTTTTCTAAGTTGTAGTTATTTTCCTTGCACATACCGCTCCTGTACCTTGCATAGCCCTCTTGGGTAGGTACTCAACAGTGTTCAATTATTGGTTTTCACTCGCGTCGCACAGATCCCCTTTAGGTATTCTGTTATTTATCTTCCCTTCTACTCTAAAACCTGTGAAAATAACAAGCTGTCTCAGCTGTCTGACAAACTGTCACCGAGTTCACCAACGTATTAGAAGTATTAGAACGATGCCGTACCTACTGACAGTAAAGGCTTCGTCATACACGAACGCAATGCCGGCGGGGTGTAAGCGCGGCGCCACATCGGCGTGCCCTAATGCAGGGGTAGGCAATCTTTTAGAAACCAAGGGCCACAATAGAAGCTAACAAAAATAACGCGGGCCGCACTTCTTAATTATATGTGACTTTATCAGACAATTCCAAAATTCTGAATTCAAAACAGTCAGGGAGGCTCGCGGGCCGCAAGCAAGTATTCCTCTTGGTAGTATACCAGCCATATTATCATGCAATCATCATAATTCCTCGTTTAAACGTATCCTTGTACACAGGGTGGCCGCAAAAGACAAGGCGTTCCTCCGACGCATGGGCATCAACTACGTTCTCAACACGGCCGAAGGAAAGCGCTACACGCAAGTCGACACCGACCATCTTTACTACCGCGACTGCCCCGGCTTCCGATACAAGGGTTTCCCGCTCATGGATATGCCCACCACGGACATATCTAAGTATTTCCACATCGCTGCCAACTTCATTGACGAGGGCATTTCTAGGGGAAGTGAGTATATATTTTACTTTATGAGAATTCTTTTTCAGAATTGTTTTGTCAAATTGGTACTTAACATGTTGGCTGCCGAGTCACGCACCGCAGCGTAGCTAGCACGATAGGTTTTATAATCACGTTTTACGGCCCATTTGGGTTAAAACAGCATGTAAAACATGACCATAAAAACCTATCATGCTAGCTGCCCCAGGCACAGACTATAAACGCATATGCGCGTTAAAGGCACTGAGCGTCTTCAGGTACTCTTACAACTCCATTTTTAACACTGGTTCATTACAAGTTTTTATTTAGGTTCACCTGTCCTGTGTCTGTGATGTTTGTCATCAAATCTTGCAAATTAAATTTGATCAACTTCCCGGTAACCGATTGATCTGAAATTTTGCATACATGTGTAAAACGCGTGACAATACAACATTATGGTGACATGGTGCTGATCTGATGATGGAGCTGGAAGGTGGCCATAGGAACTTCGCAATGAAACGACACAACCTCATCGAGTTTGGGTTCCTAAGAATAGTCTCAACGAGTAGTTGATGACGGTCTACAGAAAAATACAGTCTGCAATAAATGCTTGTAAGTACCAAAAATGAAATTTTTGATAGAAACTTTAGGTACAGCCGTGTTAATACATTTTCGGCCAATCAAAGAACTGCCCGAGATAAGAGGTCCACGAACACCGTATAACTTTGCGAATTCCATCCCAGGTCGCGTGCTCGTCCACTGCTTCATGGGCGTGTCCCGCTCAGCAACATGCGCGATCGCTTTCCTCATGATCAAGCGCGGCATGTCGCTCACAGAGGCGCTGGCGACCGTGCGCGCGCGCCGAGACATCCACCCCAACGAGGGCTTCCTGCGCCAGCTGCAGCAGCTCGACCGCGACCTGCGCCTGCGGCTGCGCTGACCCCGCACCCCCCCGCGCTACAGCCCCGGCGCCCGGCTGCCCTTCCGCGGGAGGAGCCTCGACCGCTCCTACAGCCACAGCTACAGCCACTACTGAGGGCACTACAACTTCCGAGCCACATCGACGCGTTGTCTGCGATGACCAGCCAAAATTATACGAGCGTGCTATGTTTACGTGACGTGCCCGTGGCACCCCCCGCTCAGCTAGCCCGATAGGTTTTATGGTCACGTAAATCATGACCATAAAACCAATCATGCTAGATGCCCTGCTCATGGCAGAATCACTGGGTCAATGTGGCTTTCACCAAAGATATTTTGAAAACTAATATTTATTCCCCGACTCCTGGAAGTTTAACCAGTGATTTATATTTTATGGAGATTTAGTAGGTACACAACTGTTTTCAGTTTCACAAATTCAAATGAGTCCATGTAAGTAGGGAACCGTGCACTCTATATTTAGAGTTGATAATTGTGATTTTTACAGGTGAGTCGGTGTTGTATTTTATTCACGTAGTTAGGTATGCCATTTTATTTTTGAGCCAAAGGAAATATATTATTTTTATAATATGAAGCATCTGTTGTAGTATAAGTAAAGTTATGTCCAGTATCGGTAAAATAATATGTTAAAGCTTCTTTAAATTAGAGTATAATATATCTATTCGACTACATAGTACAACTCTTAGCCTTAAGTCATTAAATGACTCTCGTACGTTGTAAAGTAAAGCTTGTTAAGGGCAAGTTATTTTAATAATAGTAAGTTCTCCCAGACGGGGAATTGGGCACTCGTGCAATGCGATAGCTGGGTGATATAATGTGTTTAGCAGTATTTAGTTCAGCGTGTCATTGTCTCGAGCGAGTGTCACGGTTCGCGAGCACATTGTCCACTGCTGCCAGCGTACCATTTGGCTGCACATGTGTGCCGCCATTAAGGGTCTATTTTGGACTGCCATCCCACAAAACACGTCACAATCAGTACTATGTCTAAATTATAATCTGGCCAGCCGACCATGTGCCTAATTCTGCCTGTGAGCCAGAGAGCATTCCATTAACCCCTTTCTTACAGCTCTAGCATTGCCATCATAAAGAAAGGGATGACTTATGTTTTCTATAATTTATTAAATATACTACTGATCTAGTAGTAGGTCTAGTTTTCCCTCTGGGTTGAAAGGTCAGATGAGATGTCATAAAACTAGTGCCTATGCCAAATCTTGGGATTAGGTGTCAAAGAAGACCCCGGGCTCCTTTAGGGCTAGAGATGAGTAAATACCGGGTATTTACCCACCCCTGCCCATCTCTATTTAGGGCATAGCCGGGAATAACGCTAGGAGAATGATGAATGATGATTAAATATACTACTGATATGGTTGACCGGCCAGACTAACATAGACGAGTACCTTAAATGTTGAATTCTCACGTAATATTTATGCTATTTTGTGTGTTACCTATTTACCAAATTTAATTTGTGTCATTAGTAATGTGAAACTGTGTTTCAGTGCAATATTATATTTAAAGCACCAAGGGAAGCTAACATTGTGATAATGGATAAGAAATAAATAATTTAACAGTATATTTTTAAAATATATAGGTACTTCTATGTTTGTAATGAGAGTATAATCACAAAATATTTTTGTTAACACTATTATATTTATTTCATCTTGCCAGAAGAGATGTGACAGAGAACAATATATATGTATGATAGAATTAAGCAGTTTGCTTGTTACTGTGATAAACATTGTATTGTAGGTAATGTGGGTTGCTTTAATGATTTAGAATCTTACCCATATTATAGAATATTTGGTAGGTCACTTCACATAGTCTAGTTGAAAGATTTGATTAAGCAGCACTTGAAACATTTGTTGTGACTAGTTGATACACAAGTTAAGCAGTTTGGAGAAAAAGTTGCTATGTTTAGGAGTACAAATACATATTTAATTTTGCCTTGGTAAATGAATTATATTACAGTTTAGTGGAAAACACCCATAGCATTTTTGCCCGAGTGAGTCCAAACTTATCTCCATAAATATTCCTGCACAATTTGAAAATAAAAGCTTTGCTTGCTTTCTTCAGCCAAAGCCTTTGTGTCATATGATCAGTATTTATTATTTTTCTTCTTAATTTGTGTGAAGTGCCATATTTTTAACATCAAACCTGTAGGTATGGTATTATATAAAAAAAAATTGTCATACACAATTTTGTTACTGAAACAACAACTTAGTGCTTGTGAATAAAGGCCCACAGCAGGCAATGGCAAGAGACATTTTAAGCCATTATCTGTGCTACCATGTGCAGCTGTAGCATTCCAAGTGGAGTGTCTACCAGTGGCGGAGAGCCCATACAAGCAGATTCCCACTGGTTTTCCTAAAATTTCTTTTTAGGCAAGCTTATAGTTATATACACTAAAAATGTTCATAACTTTTGTTCCGGGTTGCCCATCGAAAATTTTCATGCACCACTACTGGTGTCTACAGAACTAATAAGAATCTCAGAAGTAGACACTTGCATGCTACCCAGCGAGCCTTTGCTAGTCATTGTCTATCACAATGTTTCATCAGGAGCTAGCAGTGATTATGTAAGTTATGATTATGAGTCTTCGTTTCATGAAGCCCTTGTGTTATATGATTTTTTTATCATAATATAAGTTGCATAGCGGCTCTGGTTATTTAAACAATTTAAAGAATTATTTTCTTACATTATTCTGTATGTAATTGTAAAGAACATCCAAATATATATCATGCTTACCTAGATTGGAAGTTAATCTTAATGTTGTAACAGTTTAACTAGAAAATCAGAAATTGAAGGAGTGTAAACATCTATGATTTGGGTGACAGTGTAACCCATGTTGGATTGGATCTAGTCTTCAGAAATGTTTGTTCTATTGTAAATTGTATGGATATCATTAAAATTGGGGACCTGAGTGGTGTTTGTGAAATAATTAAATTCTATAATACTCTGTTTATCATTGGAGTTGATGGATATGTTCTTAACAATTTAGGATATGATATATTCAATTTAATAAGTACTGAAAATAAAAGTATTTTATTTCGAAATCAGGTTTATTTTTTGCCTACAAAAGTTGCTGCTACATCCCTTATATAATACACTTGAGTGCTTGAAATATTTGCTAACAGTATTTTAAATCTACATTACACCACACACGTCTTCAGCATTATTTACAAATATGGTCTATCCATTTCAGTTTTCTTGGCTTTCTTGTCCCTCGCTCTCGGGAACCAGCGGTGTTTAGTGGTCAGAGTCATGGCTGACAAATGTTGTCTCGCGATTTCCGGAGTTACATCCTTAAACACCCTCTTCACCTCATTGTAGTCTGACATTTTCAGAATAGATTCGTCTTTAGCTTCGTCGGGAAGAGGTCTCGAATGTTCATATGGGAATTCTTGGTCTCTATGAAGTGCAACAATTGTAGATCCATCGTCTGTAATTACTATTTTATTGAAGTATCTAGTTATAATACCTGCCGGTTTAAATCCAACAGCACGCACCAAATGAGCCATTGTGATATCCTTCCAAATCTTCCAATTGAATTCTATTCCATTTCCTGACTATTTCCACACCAAAGTATCATATCAACGTGATGGTTATATTCTCTTTGTATCATAACCTCAAAACATTTTCGCAGTTCGATTTAAATGACAGGAACTGTCAAATACTGCCAATGAAATTGACAAACGAAATAATAAGGCACACGGAAATAGCAGTATAAACTCAGCGGCAGAAACATGAGCTTAAACATACTTAGAAACTAATTGTCTATGGTTTTTTACGTTCCATTACACGCTCAGTCACTCTCAAACTGTTGGTTATTTCGAGTCAACATAGTATGCAATTTATTTCTTCTTAAAACGGAACAAAATTGTCAAAGCCTACTCGCTTCTAATGCTGTCGTTTTTATTTAGTTTAGCTTTCTTTGATCATTTGATTGTGTACTTTGACAGATAAGCAATAAAGTTTATGTTAGTAAAACTTGTTCCTTCGGATTTTATAGTAGACAACGATAAATAAGAGTGTGATATGTAGATTGTACAATACGTTTTTATTTGTAGCGTAATAATTGGTGTTGGAAATAATTTAATTATTACTGCTCCTCAGAAACTGTTTTATTGACATGGATTTCCCACCAACACAATCCCCTTCAGACAGCAATGATTATCCTGGAATTCCGCCTTCTTTTGACGCTCAAGACAATACCAAACGGCGAAGGTAAGAACATTTCAATGTTATAATGTTGAGTTTTCTCTTAACCGTGAACTCTTTATTTACGTGGTAATTTCTTACGTTTTCCAGCTCATCACGATCAATAAAACGCCGTCGCTTTGACGATGAGTTAGTAGAATACAGCCTCGGTATTCCTGGGGCTTCGTTAGGAAAGAGTGAGAAAAGAATGCGTACACAATCATACACCAGTCACTTGCCGGAGTTCCCTTTAGTCAGTGTGCCGTCCACGCCCGTGGTACCAACGCCGCCCGACCGCCGCAGGGGCTCTGGGAAGCTGTCGCTTGGCCCAGGTGTAGCGAGAAAATCTAGGCGTAAGGGCCAACTGAGTCAGTTATCTACAAAGGATCTTGGAAGATGGAAACCTACTGATGATCTAGCGCTTATATTGGGAGTGCAACAGGTACTATACAAAATATGAATGTTACACATGAAAATATGTGTAACATTCATTGATGATTGAATCTGCCAATGCAGTTTCATTTATCTTAAGGTGCGTACAAATTAGAGCAGCCTTGGGTTGAGGCACGCATGGCTCGCCTATTTTGCTCAAGTTCGTACGCGCCCACGCGCTGTGCGCGAGCAGCTCAGAGGCGGTCTTTTGACTGTGCTCAAAGGCGCCTCAGTGTGCGTGCCTGGCATAACTTGGACGTGGATCTGAGCATGCTGAGGACAGAGGGACAAGATCGAACTTGTTTGTGCGCTAGGTGCGAACGAATTTGAGCAAGTGGCCTTTGTTAGTAAATTTGGAACAATAAAGGTGTTGTGGGTACCGAAATCAATCAGCCGTCATCATGTCCACTCCATTCTGAATGTCGGCTCGCTGCGAGCGCGCCGTGAGCCACTCAAATTCATACGCAGCTTTAGAGTATTTTAGAAAATACCCATACAATCCTCCATTTCTTCACAGACAAATGACCTTCGCATAGTCCATAGAGGCATTAAATTCTCCTGTCGCTTCACACTTGGTGAGCTGCAGTCCCGCTGGTATGCACTGCTGTACAACACCGAGATCTCCAGAGTGGCAGTAGCAGCCATGCGGAACCTTCACCCGGACCTTGTGTCTGCTGTGCAGCAGCAGGCTTTGTACTCCACAGCAGAAGAAGACTTACTTGGAACATTGAATAGTGTATGCATACTTTGATAGAAATCCTAATTAATGTGTTTGTGTGTTTTGTGCCTACAGTTCGTTTTTATGTGTTTTGTCAGGAATAAATGTTTTTAGGGTTCCTGTATCTCAAAAGGAAAAAACGGAACCCTTATAGGATCACTCGGTTGTCTGTCTGTCCGTCTGTCACAGCCGATTTGCTCCGAAACTACTGGACGGATTGAGTTGAAATTTGGTACACATATGTAAATTGGTGACCCAAAAATGGATGTGTAAAGTAAATTAATGAATTCTGATTAAGGGGGCAACTTTTGGGGGGTAAACTAGAAATTTTTTAAAAAAAGTTTCGCTAACTGTATTGTGTGACATATCAAATGAAAGGGGTTGTTTTAAGCATCTCAGATATATATTTTTTATAATTTTAGCAAAAACAGATTTGAAGTAATTTAGAAAAAAAGACGAATTTTGACCATTCCCCCCCCCTTATCTCCGAAATTACTGGGCTTAAAATTCTGAAAAAAATATGGAAAATAGTTAATTGCCTAAAGATTACAGGAAAACCTATAAGAAGTTTGAGAATTCAAACTAACGGGTTTTGAACACCACGCGAGTTGAACTCACACTTGTCCGTTTTTAAAGGTAATTAATTAATGGCTAGTTTATGTGAAGGTATATTAATGATTATGAAACCTGTGAAATGCCAAGCAAATTCAATCTTATATTAGTCTTCCAAGAATTCTATTTCACTGCTACTTTTTAATAATTTACCCTATTACTATTAGTTACAATATTCCAGTTAGCAGTTAGATTAAAATATCTATTTCATATCTAAATGCAGGCAAATGCTTTGTCAGTAAAATGGCTATATGTATACACTCGCGAGCAAAATAATTGCATCACTTTGCATTTTTTCGTGTGCAACTGATATCTTTGTAAATTTTTACACGAATTTAAAAATTAAGGTGGCAATTGAAAGCTGACAATGTAACCTAACTAAAAACGTCAAAGTTTGAAGTAATTACCAACTTAAGTATAGAAAAAAGGTAGATGGCTTGACAAAAGTCGGAAAACGATTGAAAATTTTACTAAGGGAATGGAGAATTAAAGGCGTTTTTGTTAGGAAAAGTGTTTATTTAAATCAATCAATACCTGGTGTTACCACCATACGCCCTTCCTACGCATTCAAGACGGCGTCTCATGGACCTAATTAGGCTTCTTATGTAATCCTGGGGAATGGCGTCCCACTCCTCCAGCAAAGCAGTCTTCAGGTCTCCAATGTCGGCAGGAACAGGATCTCGCTTGCGAACTCTTCTTTTCAGACGGTCCCACATGTGTTCAATCGGATTCAGGTCAGGGCTCATCGCTGGCCAGTCCAAGGTGTTGACGCCGACCTCCTGAAGATACGCTGCAGTGGCCCTTGCGGTATGACAAGGGGCATTATCCTGCATGAGGAGGAACCCCTCGTCGAACATACCGGCGTAAGGGATGACGTGCTCCTCCAGGATGTCGGTGATATACTTTGCAGCTGTCAAACCACCACCACGGCCGCCACCAGGCACGAAAACCAGCTCCGTCCGCCCGTCAAAGGAAATGCCGCCCCAGAACATGACGGAACCTCCTCCGTAGGCGACCCTTTCAGCGAAGCAGCATTGTGCAAATCGTTCTCCTGGCCTCCTGTAGACTTTGTTCCGTCTGTCAGAGCCATTCAAGCACATCCTGCACTCGTCCGAAAAAAGAACGGGTGTCCATTGCTCGAGTGTCCAATCCCTGTGTTCTTCAGCGAATATCCGTCGAGCTGTGCGGTGACGCTGCAGCAGCCTGGGCCCCGTCGCAGCCCTTTTTGGAGTCAGGTTGGCTTGCACGAGTCTTCTCCTCACTGTCCACTCGCTGACAGCCACTCCTCGTGCCTCTTGGAGACGCTGCTGGACTGCAACTCCAGTTAGGTGACGATCACGTAGCGATGTGGTGACGATGAAGCGGTCATCCCTCTCAGATGTGCACCTTCTGCGGCCCGTTCTTGGTCTCGGCGTAAAGGCTCCTGTCTGCTGGTACCGTTTGTAGACTCTGGAGACCGTGGATTGAGTTAAATTTAACTCGGCAGCCACGGAACGCTGACTACGCCCCTCTTGCAGCAAGCGGACGACTACGGCGACTTCAGCTTCAGTTGTGTCCATTTTTTTCAGGTTTTCTTGGTGGTAACAGATGCGGAGATGTGTACTGGTCGACTTCTGATAAGTGACTGATAACAAAGCATTCTTTTACCCCCTTTTTATGGGGGTTAAAGGGTGCTCAACTCGTGGGCGGGGCAGGCCGAAAATGCATACTAGCCAGAAAAATGCCTGTATTCAGGAAAATATGGGACCGATATTAATGTTTCTTATGTTTTTATAAAGATTAAACTGTAATGATCCTAATTTAATTAAAATATTTCAGCAATTTACTTTATTTACAAAAATATCTGATGCATACGAAAAATTGTTAAGTGATGCAATTATTTTGCTCGTGAGTGTACAGCTCACAACCCTAAAGCAGCTCAGGGAACATGGTAACCAGATTGAGACACAAGATACTAACTGGGCATTGTGATCTTAAAGATTTCCATACAATGTTTTCTTCCTGAGCAACAGGGTGGTGAAAGCTTGGAATGAACGGCCAGACAATGTGGTTTCGGCTCTCAATGTCAACCAATTCAATAACAAATTAGACAAGCACCAGTCCTACAAAAAAAAAAAATTTAGCTCAGCAGCTATATTCTTAAAGTTAATTGGATACAGGCATCATCATTTGTTTCAACTGCCTGCCTGGTAAATAAATAATTTAATTGTTCCATTTGTTCCAGAGCTCCCACCCTCGCGAGGAACGGTTCCAGGAGCTGCTGGAACAGAACCCGCACGTGTTCTACCTGTCGCGCACCGCCAAGTCGCTAATGGCGCACTGGCAGCTCCTCAAGCAGTACCAGTTGCTGCCCGACCAGGTGGTCACGCCGCTACCCAAGGGTAGGTTGTGTACACTTCCAGAGCACCTACACAGCGTTATAGCACCTGCTGGCCGAGGGTCCACACCACTGTCCAAGGACAAGTTAGGATATGGATATTATAGATGATCTGTCAAAATGTTAAAGAGATCGATTAAATATGGCAGAAAAAACTATGGAACTGTTTTATTTACAATGAGCACATGCTTATAGGTACATCATCAAAAGAAAGGTTGTTTCCTGTCTGAATAATAATCATGCAGAAATCAAAAAGACATCTCATCCACTTATTAACCGACTACAAAAAAAGGGAGGAGGTTCTCAATTCAGTTTTTTTTATGTTTGTCGTCATTTTATGAACCGATTCCTACAATTATTTTATTATTTGAAAGTATATGCTTCCAGGTTGGTCCCATTGTTATCAACACTTCAATTGGTTGATGGGAACCATGATAAATTGAGGGAATTCCTCAAATATAGAAGGCACGCATGTAATTTCGGTATTTTCTATTATAACTAGTGTATTTACACCCGGAAATCACAAATTTGGTGGAACTGATGATGAAGACCACAGATGATTTATGGAACTTTATGTATATTTAATTTTATTTTATTATTTATTATTATCGGCCCACATACAGTGATATGGTATTCGTCTGTAATAATCAACGTGTTTACTCTCGGAAAGCAGTCCATGTGGTAAAGTGGAAAGGAAATGTGGAAACGTTCATTTGACTTGGCGGAGTACTAAATTGAAGTCGGTTAAAACTTTGTTTTTAAAGTAAATTATTCCTAGTATTTATTGCTAAAAATATAATGGTCCGTCATGATATTCATGATATGTCATTTTTATATTATTACATTTTTGTTTTATTTATTTTTACTGCTTGTTCCCTCTCATCCATGAAAGGAGGCCTGTGCCCAACAGTGGGACGTATATAGGCTAATTTATATTATATATGATATTTATCTGTCTAATAGTAATTTACATTTTTTTCATTACAGGTACTGATGAAAACATTCTGACATTTTCGGACGCAGAAGACACCATAAACGATTCGGAATTGCCCGATTATAAAGAAGATGGCGTGGATATCGAGATGCAGCTGGCAGATAGGTATAATCGCATTTTCTTACTCACTTTAGTCAAATTATTTAAATAATATTGCCATCGTCATATCACTGCCTCATCTTAGGGCTGGTTGTTTCAAACCATCGATAATTGTTAGTTAAGTCTGTTAAAATAAAATGGTCCCATCAGATCGGCCCTTGAAGTGGTATGAAGTGACACGGAACCGGCTTAGCAATTATTGGTATAGACAACAACATAGAAGCAAAGTGGCAATGACAAAAGTTAGTTAGCTCGTAATATGGTTGCACACGAAATATTCCATCATGAATGGTTTCGGCACTACTAAGAAAATTCTAAGGCTCTAATAAGTCTGATTGCTAATATTCGCTTGCTTTGTAGGATAGAAAAGAAAGACATCCGCCTCCTAGAGAGCTCACTGAGCCGCTGGCAGGTGCTGGTGCAGTCGGTGGCGGGCGGCGCCGAGCTCGACAAACACACGCTCGCCGTGCTGCGAGGCCGCCTCGTGCGCTACCTCATGCGCTCCAGAGAGGTCAGTGACCTTGTAGGGCACCACAGTCTGCTGAGAGCCCGCTGAGCTGGCAGCTTTCACCGAAAAATATTTTGAACAAGATCAGTTCAACGGTTTTCGAGATATTGCTGAAAAACTGTCTTCCCTATATAAAAGGACGTAAGTACCTTTTTAATAGGTACGGAATCCTTCGTTGTGCGTGGTCCAACACGCACTTGGCCGGTATTTTTTTAAATATAGTAATGCGCGAGAGGATGGGAGAAGATCGACAGGTGAAGAGAGCATACTTGGGCCAATCGGTTGGTTGACGATCTGTCGATCGTCCCAAATATCGCTGGAAGGATATGGTGGAAGTGGATCTGCGCGAACTCGGAGCCAGCGCTAGGTGGCAAGACATTGCGCAGGATCGAGCAAAGTGGCGTGCTCTTGTGTTGGAGGCCAATACTCATTTTGGGTTATTGCTCCATCCTAGAGGTCAACAAGGTAGTGACCTTCTCCAGCGCGTCTTACGATACGTCAGGTATAATTTTTTATTAATATACGAACGTTGAATTGGTAGAGCGACCGAAAGTTTCTAAATTTTTATATATAGTAGGCCGAGGTTTAGCATGATAAGATTCGTATGAGACGCGCAAGTCAGAAAATATTTCTGTATCACTTCACTAATAAAATCCGGTTCGCAGGACCATATGTGCAGTGCAGCCATAAGCTGGGTCGTAGCATAGCATAGTGTATATATTTATCACCCATGTTTTATCTGATTACGTCACATATGCCTTTGGTTGGCTTATTGTATTTGGTTGTGAGTTGTGACATGGTATTAGGCCAGTTATTTGAAAAAATCTAAATTATACTTAAAGGGCTGTTTAAAAGTATTGGGCGGTTAGAATCAGTTATAAGGTGTCTTTTGCAATCTTTGAATATAAAGCTTAAGATCACATATTAAGAAGTAATTATTTTACTGAAAACTAAATATCACAAGTCGCGTCTCTTACATTATAAATGAAAGCGCCATCTATCTTGAACACGCCAACCTGAACACAACATAGGATGTCATTAGCAACAGTTGTCGTGACTCGCCACTAGGTGGCAGCACGTTGACGACTTTGTTTATCGTTCTCATGTAAATTGCCTCAACCAGTGTCACTCACCTCACCTGTGGCATTGCTAAATACAAAAAATGTACTCAGCAAGTTTCATGAATGAAGGAAATATAACAACCTGTGGCGGATCAGGTTTCATTTAGGCAAGGACTCGGGTGCTTTTGGTGGGTGGTTAACCCCCTTCTGAATCCGCTAGTGTATCCAACCAACTTTCATTATAAAGCATACATTTACCTTGGCTATTCGACAGCCAGCCTTTTTTTATTTTTGATAATTGAGTCGCCAAAAAATTATATATAATTATTGAACCTGCTCACAAAATTTCACGAGAATCGGTTGAGAAATGCGACCTGTAGAGGAGAATAAATTCCAGATAAACTTTATTGATCGACTCTATATGTAGAAACAAACCAATCAAGCTGGAAGCTTGTCAATATTTTTTAAAGATAATGTAAAAACTGTTCATAGCAAGCAATTAATCACGTGTCACGTCAAGGACTGACGTGTGGTGTCTGTTGTGCCACGGTTGCCATGGCGGTCCTGCCGGGTACTGGGACCATGGTCACTGGGACATGATCATCGATCACACACCTGCTCTAGGGCACTTGCATTTAAGTTAAAAACTTATACATTTTGTGTCTAATTACCACGACCATTTACGAACATTTTATATGGAGTCGTGGCAATTAGACGCAGACACAAATCTCGAGAATGGCCGTTTCATTTTTATGTATGTTCCCCGATTACTCCAAGTTTGAAAGGGTATCCTACCCACGTGGTCCCATGGTCATCAGAATCCTGGAGAAAGCGAGGGAACTCTTCAAGTTTTATAGGCACACTTGAAGCGATTTAGGTATTTTTTCAGGAATTCTCAATTCAACTGCATGTTTTTATAGTTCTATACTTCTCCTATCTTGAAATTCTTGTGGATTATAAAATACACTACAATACTCTTCATTTGTTGCACATCTCACACAAACAAAGCAGGTACAGTCGAATACAAAGAGATCGATACGGCCAAAGTTACAAAAATATGTATACACTACTTTATTGCCTTGACATTAAGGTCGTGTATACAATTTTTTGTACAAAGTGAAACGAAAGAGACATTGAGCACCTTGACCACCCTTGTAAAAAGATAAACTAAATTCAGACTTACCCTCTGTTACGGGATTTCTATTACATATAAATACACAAATCCATAATTTGTTACAATAGGTGTATGATAATACGGTTGTCAACATTTGAATAATATTAACATACAATAGAGGACATCATGTAATGAGATTTGTTTTTACTAAAGCATTGAACTGTAATTTTCCAATTACACATTACAAATGTCTCATATTTAGTAGCGGTTTCGAATATTTTAGTAGGTATATATATATTTTATTTTTATTTTAGTTACAAACTCAATATATATGGGAGGTTCCCGGGTTCGAATCCTGGTAACGCAATATATTCGTTCCTGAGTCATGGATGTTTTCTATGTATTTAAGTATTTATTTATCTATATAAGTATGTATATCGTCGTCTAGTACCCATACTAAAAGCTTTGCTTAGTTTGGGACTAGGTTGATTTGTGTAAGATTGTCCCCAAATATTTATTTATTTTATTTATTATACACCAGCAGTGTAAATGAATCATAACGAAAAATCTATAAAAATAAGTGTCTTATCTTGTCATAAGTGGTAATTATCAGTAAGGAATATCATTAACACACCTTCTGTGGTACACGTATCTTTTGATCAGCCAAGTTTTAACAATTCGTTAATGAATTAATCTAGATTCCTTAGGCTGATAAACATTTCGGTGTTTTATTTATTGTAATTACCTAAGTGATTGCCCTTATACATTATAAAAGTTATAAAGCATTAAAACTACGGCAACAGGGATACATAATGACTAGGGCGTCGATAAAACTATGCTAAATGCTTCGCGTGGCAGTTGTCCTGCACTGAAGTGGCAGTGGTTCAGTTTTTTAATGTATTCGTGCCACCCCTGGCACCAGTCCCAAGGCCGCAGCCCTAATAGCACGGTCGCCGTATGATTTGTCGCTCTCACTATCAACGGACACATCAATACTTATTGATTGCCCTCGTTCCCATTCATGTATTCTAAATCCAGTTGCTTAAACACATTATTGTGACACGACTTTAACTTCTTTATCTGACAAGACTGCGTAATTCCGTTATTTGGTCTTGTATTTATTTTATCATCCATTATCACTTAATACATGATATCGAACTCGAAACTACATTATGTACCTAATTTTGGATTGCTGTGCTCTCGTAAGGTTATTCAATTCGTTATCAATAAATAAAGATAGAGAAATGACTGAATCGCCACCGAGCGCACTTTTTAGCGATAGCGAGCGACGTATGCGCTTGCTGTCGGCGACGGCAGGTAATCCCATTGTGTTAATGTTTTGCGAACCGGAGTGCTAAACGTCGCATGTTTACACAATACCTCTTAAAACAACCATTGTTTTGCTAAAGCCCGTGCATTGAGTATTCAAAACATTACGAGTAGCGAGAAAGGAATACTGGCGGAAATTGATATAAATGTCCGGTGGATCTGCCGAGCCAAGTTTGAGTGTGATGCTGGTTCATTTCCTAAGCGATCATTAATTAATTATAGTAGTCGTTATGTGAGTAAGTAAATATTGTTTAGTAATGAGTCGTATTATCGTCGATACCACCGCTGCTGTGGTTCGAGTAACGTCTTGTTTCGCAGAACCCGTGGGTGTCAGTTCCAGTGGAAAAGAAGTTGCTTATCGGGCGTAAATATTGTTTCGCATGCATCTGCATATTGTGCATCGCAAGCAGAAAGTAATGTACAATGCATATACCTATGTTAAGTCTTGAGTCCCTACTGAAATGCAGCGCAATTGCTTGCCGATGCTGTCGCGGTGTTGTGTAATGTGTACCAACTGTACCAAGTCCCTTGCAGTAGTTGCAACTTTTACTGTATACTTAATGATTGATGTCTGCCCTTAAATTATGTTAAATAAATGTAAAGAATGATAATATTTCTTTCTTCTCATGTATATTTCAAATAATTATATTTTTATCAGTCAACGCGAAAAACTATTACAATGGAACCATATTTTTTTCTGGTGACAAAGCATGGAATACTGGTAGTTTATCTCAATTACTTTCACCTACTCGTACATAATTATGTTGGTTTGGAGTAAACAAGGAGGCGGCCAATCAATTATGTAAATTACATTTATCTACACACATACTATAAACCCACTAAAATGCGTTCAGAAACTGGCAGTAATGACTGTAATGACCAGCATTATATCAATAAGATTTATAAAAATAATTATCTTGTCTCTGGCCGTAGGTTATTTTGTACGTATGTATTTTCATTAAGATATCGATATTGATAAAGTAATGACTTTAAAATTTCGAAGCGTAGCCCAGAGGTCAGAGCCTTCGATACTGTTCGATGGAAATTTAGTTGGTCATGATTTGAAATCTAGTCGGCCATGGCGGTGCAATGGCGGTTATTCTAATCGGTCCCGAACCCATCATTGAGGATTTATGATATGTGTGTAGATAAAGTAGTTTATGCAACTGTACATAATTTGGCCTTAAAACACTCGTGTGATCCTATTATGACAACTGGAAACCACACTCGTGATTTAAAGCCTCATTATGTACAGTCACATAAACTACTATTTTATTCTATACTTGCGGTATTATTGTTCTTCTAGATGTACAGTACATCCTTTATTGTATGATTGGGCAATGGCTGGGGCGTTTGTTGGACGGTTAAATTCGTGAAACACCTCGGAAGTTTTATTTAAACTGATTAAGAGAACCTTGTTTATCCTTTATCACGTACCTATTTATCCTGTGAGTCAACGAAACGTGATTTGTCAGTCCTTTGCCTGTTGAACGCAATTTAGTTTTGGCTTTCAACAGTGTTTTTATAGGAATGTGGTGTGTCTATAGGGATATACATATTTATATATATTTGTGATACATTAAATTATATTCATAGATAGGAATAAAAGTGCCGTACAAGTAAAGCGACTTTCAGATGCGAAAAGGGAAGTCCAAATATTATTTGTTGCTAATGCCCTATATCAGGTCTCCATTTCCTCATCTTAACTCCCGCAAATATACCTACCTAACTATTTTATTCATGCAACCATGGTATTACAAGATCTTGTACAAGTATATAGTAGGTACAGCATGGACCCTGTTAGGGTGTAGCAATCTCAATCTAAATACTATAACACTCTCCATCAAACCGCGATTTTGACGTACCTATACATGAGTTTACCTGCGTCGTCGTATTATACCTACAAACTTTACTATCGATGTTAACTCGATTTCAATCAATTTGCCATTTCGAAATTGTCGAATTCTGCATATGCCGTTTTTATTGTCCTGATAAGAGAACCTTGCATTACACGCCTGTTTAGATCAACTTTGGCTGAAGGCCGATTGAAGAAATCGAAAAGGCAATTAAATATTCGAATATACATAAGTACATAACGTTTACATCCAATAATGTCTACTGGACGATACTCCAGTAGACATTATTGGATGTAAACGTGTTGTGCAATAACCAACGCGTCATGGCCAGTTTTTATGGCTTTTTGATCATAATAAACAAGCTGCCCGCGCGGTTTCGCCCGCGTATGGCAGGTATTACAAAGAACGTAAGCGAATCCGCTTGATATAAGATAGCTTATGTATATCCGAAATATTTTTTTACAAACTCACCCGTACAAAGGCACACACTCACAAACTTTACCTCTTTTTTATCATATGTATAATAATTCGTTGCTGATAAATAAGTATATTACTCATAGATTTACTTCAATCGTAAGTGGACATCGGAAATATTCAAATGAAACCATAAAACAAAACAATTACCTCCATTTCCAAATGTTGTACTGTATTTTCCTACCTTTATATAAACGTACCTACCTACGTTTTCTGTGGATAGCAAATATTTTCCATGATGTTCAAACACATCAAGCTTTTTTGTTTGTACGAAATGTAACCTAATATCATTATAATTTCCAATGTTGGTTAGCACGGATCGTTAGAGACCATAACAACGGACTGGGTGATTTAGTGCCGAGTAATAATTACTGTCCTTATGTATTCACGAATCGGGGACATGACATAATTATAATATTATTGTAAACTATAACAGAACCGTTAAGGAAATAAAATAATAGCTGTAGTCAAGTCTGAAAATAACTATTATCAGTTATCCTTCTGCACACATTAGAGCACCATTTAACCATACGCAATACAAATAAAGACTTGAACAAAACACTGTGTAATACTACTCGGTACAGATACCGAGTATCTACGAGTACCTACCTACTTACTTAGTACTGCGAACACTGGTATAAATTAAAATGAAAGTTAAACCGCATTCAACGCTTGTCTTCTTCCGTTGTATTTGTATACTTATAGGGGAGAGGAGGGCATGACGGGGTAATTAACGTTTCAAGTCCAATAAAACTAAAAAGCTATTCTTTTTAAGGTTTTTTTTATTAAATATTTATCTCTGGTCATCCCTATAGAATAGAGTAAGATGAGGTATCCCTGTGGGGCAAGATGGGGAAATGGGGCACGATGCACATTTAAAATATACATAAAAAGCAATTGGAGAAAAGCTAGTTGTCAACCTAGTCGTAGGCTAGTCAAAGTAAATGCCGTTTCTATTCTTCATCCCCGACACCATCAGTACAGCTGCAATGTGCCCAACACGCCACCCAGCCACGGAAGGAATCTAAATAGCCACTTTGACAATATACAGGGCGTGCCACGGCGATGCCACATGGAGGGAAAGTACCTTAAATATCACAGATAGCATATTTTGCTGAAAGAAGACTTCATTTTATTTTTAAAACTTAGTAAAGTTGCATTAACACTTTTTAAATTTTTTTAGAAAAAAAATGTATGGAAAAAAAAATTCGCGTCATTGGAGGAAAAGTACCTTAATTATTGTAAATGAACATCTTACTGAAAGAAGGCATTATTTCGATTTAAAAAAACAAGTTGAATTGCATTTTAAATAATTTCATGGTTAAACCGGTAATCGAACCCGCTACACGAGAAAAAAAATACCTTAAGTAGCTTTGTCATACCGATCGAAAGGCGTCAATGTGAGATTTTTTTTTTGCCAAATAACAGTGTTGGAAACAAAAGGAAGGCCATTAATTTTTTCATTTGATGTGAAATTTTGATTAGAATAATGACATTGCCGTATGGGCATACAACTAATCTTTTCCTCCAATGACGCGATTTTTTTTTCCATACATTTTTTTGTCTAAAAAAATTAAAAAAGTATGAATGCAACTTTACTAAGTTTTAAAAATAAAATGAAGTCTTCTTTCAGCAAAATATGCTATATGTGATATTTAAGGTACTTTCCCTCCATGTGGCATCGCCGTGGGACGCCCTGTATACATCACTGAGGTTATTGTCTGACGAGACGATGTTGATTTACGAGCTTACAACTTTGGTAACCATCTTGCCCCCGCGTGCCTAATAGAATTCGTCAAATATTTTAAAAATAAAGTTGCCGTATTTGAAACCAAACAACTCCTTTCTTGTTCTCGTGATTGTCGGTCAATTGGAATAAATTAACACCATTTTTGTGCTTGTTATATTAAAGAAACAAGCAAACCAAATAAAGCGCAATAATGAAATAAAATATGACGAAAAACAGTTTTTGCAATTAAATAGTGAATGACCCCTTTTATCTAGCAGGTCACCTGGGAATACGAGGATTATGTTGTATACACAACATAATCCTATGCACGCACACGCATACTAACGCATAGAAGTGTGCGTGCATTGAGGATATTTCTGTAAAATATTCCAAAGAAGGCCCAGTTATTGTACCTATTCTATATTTTATTTATTTCTAGTGAGCGGATATTCCAAAGTTGTTTCACGCTTGGACGCATGTTTGTTTCTTATCGATAATGTCAAAATGTTTAACAGAATCTAACTTTTTTTTGGCAATATGGGTTAGAGAAATTTTAATTACTTTTTTGTCGCGCACAACCGAAGGACAAGACAGAAACATTGAAGGTATTATATAGTGTCTAATATGTACTTTCAATAAGTACGGTATTTGACTGGTACCTATACCTACCTATAGTTAATGATCAGCTGCTTTGTATGAAACGTCCAAACTGATATGTTAAGTAGGTATGGAGTTTTAGGGAAATACTTACGTTTTCTATTTTGGAAATGTAAGAATAGTTTATTTTAACTATTGTAAAATACCGTGTAATATTTCAGCTTCAACTCACTGGAGATCGTAGGTACTCTTCCTTCGCAAAACTTCTAACCGGATTGCCACACAGACAACCAGTAAAAGTCCGAAATTCGAGGACGCTAAGTGATATGAATCTAGGGCTCACAATATAACTGGAAACATGCCACCGACGAGCGCGAAACCTTTTGTGAATTGGTTGGTGATGCGTTAATCGTCCTTGGGTAACCTGCAATAAGCCAGGGCAAGCTTTGCTCACGTTATCTTCAAGATCAGTAGGATACCTACTCGCATATACTCGTAATACATTGTTCCCAAATATCTTAAAAGATAAGCGGATGGGATCATGCGTTCATGATCACCACAGTTTACCACCGTCAGAAAAGTAGTATAGTACTGTTGGATGCTTCGGTATCCTCAGAATGTCAAGAAAGTCATTAGTTAGGTACTTACCTAATCTATCTTAATTCTGTTAAGTACTTCTCATTAGTCTCATGTAACTGAAATTACTAAAAAACAGGAATGCTTGTAGACTAGAACCAAGTCATGTTTTCATACAATTACTTCGAGTAAAGCTACAGCTATGATCCACATGGAAATGTAGTTTAGCTTAATTCCAGCGGAAGAATAACCTAAAAAACTTCCATAAATTAGGTATTAAGAAGTATAAGGCGAACGGCCACTAACATTAGCATTGTGTCGTTACCTACTGCTCAAATTCACACGAAGTTGGTACAATTTTCGCCCGCACGATAATTGCCACCGTTATCTTCAAACAGGAAATTTCTCGAGTTTCTTCAACTCCATCTTACTTAAAGTTTCGATAATAGCGTTGCGTTGTACGTCATCGAATACGGTAGGCACAGTCACCTGCAAAAACCTTGCACTGTCAGTTACTTTGCACAGTACAGGTACTTACAGGTAATGTTTGATGAATCCATTTCATTTTCTACTTTAAACACAATCAATTAAATTACCTACTTGCGGTCTAGTGTGGTGTTTGTAATAGATACTCTTCAAATGTGTAATATGCTTTATAAAACTATTTCATTAAACTGGCAAACGCAAGTTGAACCCACTACAATCGATTACGCGTTTACGCGGCAACATTTTAACCAACAGTGTTGCTGTGTAATTGAATCAAGTGAGTTCCACTTGCGTTTGCCAGGCTCCAGTGTTAAGGTAGAAAATTTCAATGGATTAAAAACGACTGGGTCGATAAGTAACAAAAGTACTTCACTATCTTTATTATCTTATCTAGGTGAAGGCCTTTCGGATACACTTCGACCCAGTGGGATCTTTTGTGCAATTGCCCTCTCCTTTATGCCTACACCCAAGCTCGTGCCACCATTTCGACAAACCCAACACAGCTCAGCGGGAGTAGCTTGAATTACTTTGGTTGTGGGTAACCGTTACCAAAGTAAGTCATTCTTTGTCTGGCAAGGCTTCCATTGTCTCATCCTCCTCGCCATTTCCTCTACAGTCTAACTAAACCGTCTGATAGTCCCATCTTGGCCAAGATATCCTTATAACCCCAAAGGATTTTCTAAGTTTTTGGTCCAACTCGAGTCCGCTCCTTCTATCAAGAGCTTAGAGTGCCTTGAGCCAGCCTCATTCGTCTTGATTCTAGAAGTTAAGGTTTCCTGCTGCGAGAGTCCCACAAATGGTACTAGACCTATAAAATCTTTTGTAGATCCCCTTCTTGCAAGCTCATCTGCTCTTTCGATGAAGCCCTCGTGATGGGTAACCAAACTAGTTGGAACTTAATGTGCTTTCCAAGCTTGGACGCCGTTATAAACTAGTCTAGAATCCACTTTCGGCGCCGTAAGCGCTTTAATGGCCGCTTGACTGTCACTAAGTGTATATAGATAGTCTATCCTCTGGTTTACCTGTCTATATTCTCCTATACACTTTATAGCGTATGTCCCCGCCTGGTAGACAGTTGCCAAACTACCCATGTTTACACTATTACTAGTCATTTGCATAAATGCCTATTGCCTACTCCCGTACTGGATCCCATTTTTGATCCGTCTGTGTACCATATGCTGTCTTTGATACCAGATCTTGGTGGTTCTAGACCTTCAGCTCTGGGTGGAACTTTTGTTGTTTAGTTCCTGTGGAATTCATACCTACTTGGTAGCATTTTGTCGCATCCCATGCATGTTTGTTAGTCTGTCTAAGAAACTATCAGTTTCCATGTTTGTATGCCATGTCTTTGGCTTGCTATCGCCCCACAGTCCAAGAGTTCTCAATCTTTAGAGCGTTTTGCTCGCCTCCGACTTTATCACCATGTGAAGTGGCAGTTGATGAAATAGGAACCAGGCATCAATTGAAAGCATTTTGAATGATTTTACAAGTATTACATATCACCTGACAAAGCTGAAAAGGAAATAAACATTTAGTGCTAACAATACAGGAATTAATTTGTTTGTATTCTGCATAATATGTGGTACCGTAATACCGAAATTTGAGACAGCCATGATTTGCGATGTATGCGCAACTTTTAAAATTACATACTTATGCGAAATGTTATCGGTGTAGGTATCATTTTTAGGGTTCTGGACCAAAAAGGTAACGAAAGTGTTCTGAAAGTAGCAAATAAAAAAAGAATTATCGAAATTAATTCACTTGATAAAGAATTATCGCTGAAAAACCAACATACAGTAAGGGAAATGTATTAACGTACCACCGTAGAACCCTATCGCAATAAGGTGACATACCACTCGAGTTTGAGTGACGGCGGCCTGTCAATTGCGACAGGGTTCTACGGTGGTACGTGAATACATTTCCCTTACTGTATGTTCAGTATTGTTATTCCTAATTTTAGAGTAAATTTTAGTTTTATCGTGGCAACACAATAAGTAACAGAGGAATTTTAAATTGTGTTGCCGAGTTCCTTGATCGCGCAAGTTAGTAACATAATGCACCGATAAATGGCGATGCAGGTACTCATGACTTAACTACACTATGCTTTGTTAAGATTTTTTCAAAATTGATGGGTGGAACAAGACGGGTGTGTTGTATGATATTTCGTACGGAACCCTCGGTGCGCGAGTCATACTCGCACTTGACCGGTTTTTTGTCGTTTCGGGACGACATTATATTTTCGGCAGTGATTGCCATTGCATGGCTATTGTCATCGTGCCAGTAACCACTTAACTTAACACTAAAAGTTAGCTACGTTGATGAGATTCTGTAATGTCGCGGTCTGGACGCCAGCGGGCAGAGGGGCGAACTGTATGGAGAAATGTATGAATACAATGTATACTATAGAAAATTCAGGTTAATTCCATCATAAAACAAGGGTTGAGAGTAGGTATTTAGTTAATTCTAAGTAAAAAATCCTATAGGTACTATTAAACGAATAATATTTGTATGATTAGATTAAGATTATATACTGTAACGATTTCGATGAAATTTGGAATATAGGGTTTACGGGGGCGAAAAATCGATTTAGCTGGGTCTCATGTCTGGGAAAATTAATTTTCACCGTATATTCTCTATTTTCACCCGAGCAGAGCTCGGTCGCCCAGGGACTAAGGATTAATCAGGATGTTCCGTACCATTATCTATAAAAACGAGCAAAAAAAATCACGTTTGTTGTATGGGAGCCTCCTGATTTAGTATTTGTTTTTATAGCGGCAACAGAGATACATCATCTGTGAAAATTTCTACTGTCTAACTATCACGGTTCATGAGATACAGCCTGGTGACAGACGGATAGACAGACGGACGGACAGCGGAGTCTTAGTAATAGGGTCCCGTTTTTACCCTTTGAGTCGGAACCCTAAAACTATAATGTTATGCGACATTAAACGTAATTATTACTTACTAAAATATCGCAATATAAAAAAATCGTGTACCACGTGGAGACGGTAGTTTTATTTCGTTGTGTTCGTTTATTATAGGTAGGTACTGGAGTAGGTAGTACCTACGTACGTAGGTATACTTAGGTACGCTGATGATAACTAAACGTTTAATTAACGCAATAAATTTGTCGATAAGAGCCGTTTTTCATGTCGTATAAATAGGGGCATAATGCTGAGCATAATTTATGCTTTACGTACGATGTAGAAGCTACACAAATATTTCACTGAATTCGATACGTCTATAATTTGTTGGATCACATTCCGGCCCAGTTACGTTAAGCTTTTTTACAAAATTAGGATCTTTATGGTTCCTACACACCCATCGCGCCATCATGCGCCATCTTGGCGCAGGACAGGGACCCACAACTGAGGTCCCTGTCCATAAGCGTGGGAATGCGATGGAAGTATGTTTTTCTCTGTCTTACGCATAGTTGCGTCCTGTATGATGAGCTATGATGGCACATTGTGTAGAGAGCCTACTCTCAAGGGTTACATGCTCTCGGTGTCGTGGCCAAACACTTTAGGCTTTGATGGTCGCTCTGACCATTTTAACAACGGTGGCCGTACGAAGATAAGTAGGTGGTAAATTTAATATTATTTGTAATAAATTATCGTGGGTGAATTTCATGTCATAATCACTTAGCAATATTAATAACGACAGTGATAAATATGCTGTGCATGCTACTGCTATATACATATGTATATTATTACCAGTCGACACAAAATAAATAAATAACAGAATTCTGCACTTTTTATTCCTCGAAATTAACGATGCATTTATGGCAGAACTGCACATTAAATTAGCGTGTCACGTAAATAGTTACCGGCTCAGGATGATTACCGCTGCAAACGTTACTGCAGACGGCGTGCAGTTATATGATCAATGAAAATATTTGAAACATCCTTCCGACGCATCGTGCGAACTCACGGCCTCGACTTGCTGATTTAAAATCGTGTGTAAACAGTATCACATAGAGATACAGTACGGGCTATAGTATAGCTAATACGCAACAGTACTACTGGGTACTGGCGTGTACATGCGAGCTGCACACGGCCGATACGTTATCAGAGAATTGTCATGTCAACAACACTATCTGGTTTGTTTCAACAGTTATTACAATAATGAGAGACATTTTGCAATACGGTCGGAAGAAACGTAACCGCGCGTTTCGCTTTTTCTATGGTCGGTTTTGGTAGGCTATAATTATGTATGTATATTAATTAATTAATCGTACTTATTTGAGTAACTGCATAATCAATTGCTATTTTATAACTCGTGCTTAGTCAATTGATATATTATTGAAACAATTTTTCCGGGATAAATCTTCGTGTTAAATGGGTCGTTCTTGTTTTCGACCGACAATAGCCTGTCCTTCGTCTTACTACGGCATCTCATTTGAGTAATGATTTTACGGTTTTATAATGTTCGAAAATGAACGTCCATATTATTTTATTAATTAGTATTATTTAATATTATTGTTTCTCTAACTAGCATTTTTTTAAACGTATTTTTATCGTAGAAGTTCGTGACAGAGTGGTAAACCAAAATGTAGTCCCCACTGGAAGAGTCCACTTTGTCACATATTTTTTTTAAAAACCAACCGTTAACAAATATGTGTATTGGCCGGAAAGGAAACTTTAATTAGTGTTAATGAAGAAACCAATGCATTTTTTTTTAAATCGCACTTCAAAATCTAAATTTTCGATAGTTCAAAAACCAAAAAAAAAAGGAAAACCTCGGTTCATTGTCGGTAAAAAAGAAGAACGACCCAAATACCACTTTTTACCCGATTGCCGAAGGAGGGTTACGTTTTTCAAGCGTATATGTATATATGAACCTATGTATTATTCTTTGGCACGCCCTGCAGCCTAAACCGTTTGACGGATTTCTCCTTCTTCTACAACTAAAGTACTCGGTGGTAACTACTGGAGAAAAAACCCAGGCATCAATTACTATTCCCATTAACTCCCACTGCTAAAAGATGCGGAAAAAAAACCAGCTGTTACCACTGGTAACTAATAATGGTGGTAACGGGTGGGTATAATCCTAATATTTGTAAAAAAGCAGTTGGGTTTTTCGAAAAATCTTTTGATTTCACTCGTTTATGAGTAGGTAGTTTATTCTGTTTTGATCGATACAATTTCATTATAAATAACAGAAACCTATGAATTTATAAGTTTGTAGTAATTTCAAAATCGTGGTCATCTGTCCAGTCTATCAAGTCTTGTGAGATTGAAGTTATAATGGAATGGTAAATTATTTGATGCACTGACGGTAGGAATTAAATCATTCCATCGTAACGAGGGTACCTGCACGTTGAACCCGCGTGTAGCTTCTAGCTTAGCTAGTAGGTAGGTACTTCGATGCATGTACCTAATACGAATCGTATCTAAGTAATTGTATTTAAGTGGGCAACAAAATTATATCTGATTTTAGCAGAATTTTAATTGCGACATACTTAGGTACTTTTAAACATGAATCTCGGTTTTATGCGGGCAGGTTAATATGTCTAGTATTTGATTAAGTTGTGCGTTCACTGACTTTCTAATACTTAAGCCGGGAATACACATGCTTGTAGCTGGAACACTGGCTCCTTGCACGTGCCACCTATTGTCATGTGTATACACTAGGTAACTGGCATGCATGTATCTGGCAAGCAAGTAGATCTCAAGAAATTTGATTTACTGGGGGAGGGGGGGAGGTGCTACAAAACCGGCACGTGTGAACGTATGTGATGCCGGTTTGCATGTAAAGTTTCAAAACTTGCAAATGTATTCGCTGTGGGCCAGTTACTTCTACATGACGTTAACTAGTATGCACGCTATCGTTCCGTTTTACAGCCATGTGTATCGCTGCCTTTAACTATTAGTGGTACCAAGGCGTCTGAGCACGTTTTTATTTTTAAGCAAAAGCTATCATGGCACGTACTCAGCAGGTCATACCTATTGCCAAAGTAGAGGATTCTTTCTCCGACCTTGTGGGCTGTTACCAACATCGTGCAAGGTTACCGATCGCCTCTTCGCTATTATTCAACTAGGTGGTTTAATTAAGCGTATCAATTAACAGCTGTACCTACAAGCTGCGGCATTAATTAGTTCAATATCGTGCACGTCGAGCAACGCAACAATTGTATATCTACACCGTATTTACTTTTAAACAAATATTTTTCAAGAGGGCAGGTTTGTGGAGTGATTTGGGCTTATTTTGGTTGGCAGATCGCGGTGGGGCGTAGCACCCGGGAGCATACGATCGACGTGGACCTAACGCTGGAGGGGCCTGCCGCCAAGGTCTCCCGCAAACAGGCCACCATCCGCCTCCGCAACACGGGTGACTTCTTCATGTCATCGGAAGGCAAGCGGCCGATCTTCGTCGACGGCCGACCCATACTTCAGGGAAACAAAGTGAAACTTAATCATAACAGCGTTATTGAGGTAAGGATGCGATGTTAGTTGTACCTATTCAAGTTAGCGTTTAGTCGAGCTGTAGCAGTCACATCGCAGCTTAACCCTTTTGACAAACAGTGGCGCAATATTTAAAAGCAATTGTGTAGTAGGACCGTGGCTCGTGACGCGATCACTTTTTAAGAGCGACCGCTACGTTGATAGATACCTACAAGCCCAAGGAGGCAATTTAGGATATTAAATGAAGTAATAGTAGATATAGGCAACGAATTATGTACCTATCCGCTATAGCACAATAGCTAGGACGTGACTGCCAATATGTATTTTCGTCTTCTCTCTTTAGTAGGTACTAATCCTGCTGAGTAAAACTGGGTCGTTCTTCTTTTCGACCGACAATAGCCTGTCCTTCGTCTTATTACGGCATCTCATTTGAGTAATGATGTTTACGGTTTTATAATGTTCGAATGAACGTCCATATTATTTTATTAATTAGTGATAATTTAATATTTCATTTTCTCTATCTAGCATTTTTTTTAAATGTTTTTTTTTTCGTAGAATGCCGTGACAGAGTGGTAAAATAAAATGTTGTCCCCACTGAAAGAGTCCACTTTGTCACATGTTTTTTTTTTAGAAACCAACCGTAAATAAATATTTATATTGGCCAGAAAGGAAACTTTAATTAGTTCTAATGAAGAAACCTATGCATTTTTTTCAAAATCGCACTTCAAAACCACAATTTTCGATAGTTCTAAAACCAAAAAAACAGAAAAACCTCGGTTCGTTGTCGGTAAAAAAGAAGAACGACCCAACTAGTAAATCATTAGAGGACAGTCAGTTAATAGGTAGACCTTATGGCATATCATGATCAATGTTAGTAATGTCTAATAGGTTTTATCAAACTTTATACCAGCAAGAGTTAGTGCTAGTATCCGATTGAGCTACAATTTGACACACTTATGCAAGGTGCTATCAACGAGCTGATGAAGATAAAATCATTACGATTTTTCATTGATGTATTCCTTAACTAGTACGATGTGGCAATCGGGAGTTTTAGTCGTAGCTTCGTATTGGTCTAGACTAAGGGTTTTCGCCGTCAAGGGAATATCTCAAAAAATTAGGGTTCTTGATATATTGATAAATCCGCCGTGTTAGGATTAGTTAGATCGTCTTGAGAAGATATTTAGGTTTTTTATTAGGTAATGAATTTGTATTGTTACAGATTGCGGGCCTCCGGTTCGTTTTTCTCATCAACCAGGACCTCATCAGCGCCATTCGTCAAGAAGCCGTGAAAGTCAATATTCCTGTATAAACTGTTAGAATAAACTGGATAAATAAATATGCGAGCATTTTTATTTAGAACACATTTATTTGGTCAATATTAGAACAATTCTCAAAACTAGGTTTCACTCGAAAACTTAATATTCCCTTTAACAAATAGCGCACCGCCCCCGCGATATACCGCCGCGGAGCGAGTGCGCGCCTTTTGGTTTACATCTATCACGAAACACTATCACGTGCGTTACTGGCATAAAACGATATGCATTTAACATTTAACGCAAAACAAATATTTTACGATCTCTTAAACTTATTCCATTACCCTTAATTCAATAAACTTAGCCAATCGTTTAAAATATAACAATTAATTACCAACAGTGCTGTAAAATAAAACTCTCAAACAGTCCACTCAATAGTGCGATACTACACTCTATTCTGATAGTTAGAAAAAATATATACAAAAGACAACAACATACGCAATATAGCAAAAAGTAAAAGAACAAACATGCGCGTTAATCAGTCGGGCTGTCGCAGGAACCTTCTCATTTGTTTAACGGAACCGCCTCAAAACAATCGAAACGTCCTTCATTTAATTATGCTTTTATCTATAGCACATCATTAGATTCCATATTATTTATTTTGTACATTTCGTAAGTATTCATATAATTACACCAGTTCTGCAACAATTAACCTATATTTTAAATACAATGTTATTCATATATTTATAATATGTAAAACATTTTTTTTTTATCAACTTCTATACAATATGAGCATCACTCAATACAATCAATATAAGGAAAATTAATACGAAGTTATGCTTAGTTTAACAACTAGTTTCTACAATAAACGAGACGTTTGCTACTACATGTATGCAGGACGCTAATAAAAGCACTTTATTTGGTATATATTTTTATTTAACACCCTGTACATAATATAAAAATAGTGTATTATTTTATTTTACTACGGTTTAGGCACAATCAGGCTAAAACGTTCAATGGCGAGGGCCTTGATTATGAGATCAGTAAATACACTATTTTTTTAGAAGTGTCAGTGTATACACACACACTCTATTACAAGAGAAGGTAGATACTCCGTATTTACGGTGGTGTAAAATTTTAGCTCAAACGTTAAAGGCACTATAGCATATGTATGCAAATATACGGTATTTTCAAAATATACATATAATATTATCTTTCTGTCGCAAACTAGACATATCAGGCACTTTATTCCAATATAGGATAACATTAGAAAATGTGTTTTGTCCCACCAAATACTTCCATTCAGAGCTCAAAACAAGCACGTTGAAGCGCAAAACTGAACTTTATAAAAATATTTCATAGAAAAGCTAGTTTATTTCCCAATATAATATATATCTTCTGAGTATTGGTTATGATTATTTTACGCTGAAAGTTCATTATACTATGCCATTGTACTACAACGTTTGAAACAACATTGCTGACAGCACTAAACGACACCAACATGCATACCAAGGTTTATAAATACACAATAAATATAAAGATAATAGGACATCAATAACAGCAGTACGCACTCTTTGTACTTGAGCCTATAGTAACGCCCATTTCTCGCAGAACACATATTACATTAATAAAATGGTGCTTAGAAATTACGTGAGCAATCATTAACCATATCCACAATGGTTGTTTGGTCGTATAAATAATTAGATCCTAAGTTTTATATACAGTAGGTATTCACAATTCATTCAACATATCTTATTTTCCCTACCTATTAGTTTACCCAGGTACCTTTTTTAAAAAAGACCTGCTAACTATTAAATCCGTACCCCTTTGACCAATTTGGGAGCCCGTTTCATAACATAGTAGTATAGTATATCCAAAGTAAAGTATAAATCATTAAATTGGGATTTTATGTGGGTAGTTTAGCCATTCTAATAATGACAAAAATTAAATTTTAAAATTGACATAGAAGGTGATTATTTTGTGTGGGTGGATTTGCTTTTACCAGATTGCAACTATATACACTACTATGCTGGAAGTTGCACGAAGTGTTACTTAATGTTTATGAAACAAGTCCCTGCAACACTAAACAATCATAAAATAACAAACCTAAACCTTTATACAACTCACTAACATTTAAATAACAATATTAAAATATATGTATGTTAATAAATAAACAATTAGTAGAAGTATGATAATAAATAAACAATTAATACTAATTTATGGCTATTCAAGTGCTAAGTGCAAATATATTTCTTATAATTCTGCTATGAAAAATGGAATGACTTCTAGAAAAACAATTTTAATAAACTTTGTAACACACCAGTAACAAATTACAGATCAGATCAAATTGCACTTCTAAATACATTTATTATAGAGTACCTAAATATTTTTACTTCTCATATCACACTGTAGAGAATTTGGCTTCGTCACATGCGATCTAAATGGTTAACCACTTAACTAAATAAAATAATTTGGAATCAAAGGAATGTTAATTTGGGTGGGCTCCAGTCTTGGATGAGCAGAAAGGTACTTAAGGCAGACCCTGAAAAAACCAGTACAAAACAAACCTATTACTTCAGTAACTATGTTTCAATTTAATCGTGTACTTTAGTTTTCCTGTAGAATAATCATTTATTTTAGGCTGGGATATGACAAACTTTGCGCTACCAATTGATTTATACTTACAAAAATGTTCAGCTAAGACAAAGGATTTCTTCCGGTGGCTATACACCGCTCTACTCCTGTTCTTAAGCGCCATGCCATCAATAAATTTATTTTTCTCAATAAATACCCACGGCTGCCACCTTCTCCCAGTTAAATCAGGATTGAATGATTCTTGTGCGGAAGTGCTAGCATAATGTGACCCATTTTCCGATTTTTTAATAACAACCTTTGGAATGTATTTTTTTGCTTTTCTATTCTTTTCTTTGTGCATTTGAAACTGAGCTTCATCTATGTTTTTAAGAACATCTTCGAATTTAGGTTTAATTTTCCTAGGAATTTCATTTTTAAGCTTAATGTTCTTATTATTACTACTATAAATATTGCGAGTGCTAAGCTTTGGTTCTTCTTTGGCTACTTTATGTTTTTGGAATTTCAATAGACTTTGTTGTGGTAAAGCCAATTTGACTTTTAAATCAGGAATAGATTCCCTTAAGGGAGGAATATATTTTTGCGCAGCTTTGGTACGCAATGGCCGATTTGAAGACATACCACCGGTATAATTTGGTTTTAAATATTCTTTTGGTCCAAGTTTACAGTTATTCTCTTTTTGTATATCTGAAGTTAAGCTTTTTACTTCAGATATTCGCGAACCTTTAAAATTTGAAATTTTTAGTAAAATACTCGAATTTTTTTCTTCAGATGTAGTAGACGAAACTTCCGGAGAGCTAGAAGTTGTTTGTGAACCATCTTCTTTATGAATGAAAGAGAACACATTATCTAAGCTCGACTCCCATGAGTGTATTATCTCGTCTTGAGTTTTATCATAAGCGATTGTATCTGCTCTACTTTTTATTGCATCAATGTTATTTTCATTTGGGATATTAACATTTGTCAGTAAATTGCTTACTACAGCTGAACACACTTCTATACATGTTGAATCCTTGTTTTCTGTGTTTAATGAGTTTGTGGTAGATCCCTTTGTAGTTGGGAAATTAAAATTGTCTATATTCGGCTCGGCAGCCGGACGTCGGATATTATCAACAGGCTCGGCCAACAACATTTCTAACGAATCACTGTCGTAATATTTATTACTTTTCTCGGTTATATGAGATTCTCTATCCATAAGTTTTTTATTGACATCCATTTGAGGCGTTCTGTACAACGCATCAACTAATTGAGCATCATTTGTACACATATTATCACCATATATGCGTTTCACTTTGCTCGTATGATCGACAGCTTCGTTGTTAAAATTATCAATTTCTTCATCGTCTGATTCATAGTCCGATAAATCACCATCTTTCGGAGAAGCTGGATCACCGATAACAATATTTTCTGCGATGTCCTCAGTCTCAATAGTTTCTTCACATCCCACATCTTCGACCCAAGCCTTTTCTTCATCATATTTGGTCATGTAAGTATCCTGTTCTTTTGCGTTTTGGTCTACTAAATTATATACTGGAGATGCTATTGTTTCGTCTTCCACTGCGGGATCTTTAAGAGCATGGTTTAGTAAATCGTCTTCCATTTGAACAAAATTGTTTTGCTCATAATTCTCTTCCGCAACAATACAGTGATCATCAATCAGTATGCAAAACGAAAATTTTTCGTTATTAAGTGTGGATATTGAATTTCGTCTACTACTTTGAATGATTTTTAGCAAATGGGACTCGTCTATTTTACCAATATCCGTGTTTTTTTTACATTTTTTGGGCGGCCTAAAACATTTTTTTTCTAAACATTCGTCAACATCGTCTTCATATGAATTTAAAGCAGAGTCAGATAGAGATCTTTTGAGAGAAAAACGAGGTCTAGCGGTAACATTTCGAAGAAATGTTTGTATTTTTTCATTGTACTCATAATTATTGGCGGCAGACGTGTCAATTTCACTAAACTCGTGACAATGTTCTGGTGATACACTGATAGTTTCACCAATGACTATAACGTTTGTTGCACAAACGTCACTTTCAACATTAGTTTCATTCAATCGTAAATTAGATTCAGCTTCGCCATTATACTTGTCTAAATCCTCATCGTCAAAGACTTCCTCGCGAGATGACTTAGTAACAAAATTTCCCAGCGATATTTTAAATGAATCAGCGGCAGTTATCATTTGGGTTTCATCATAACTTTTTAATTGTAATTCAGAAGATGGACTTTCATTTTTATTGTCACCAAAATCATTATTCACATCGCAATCACTAGAAAGGGTATTTGTTTCCGCTGTTGTGGCGTCTCTTTCTGTGTCTAGCCTTTCTGTACTATATTCCTCGTCCGCTGTAGTAGCTTCCTTTTTATTATCTGCTTTTTCTTTAACATATTCCACATTTATACCCGCTTTATCTAGTATATTTGTTTCAGAATTATGAGACGTATCCAAATCAATTATATTTTCTCCATTACTAATTCCAGTGAAACATTTGACAGTATTCATTTCAGTTTTCTCAGTTGCCAATATTTTTCGTCCTGGGTTTAACTGTTTGTCAGCTATTTTTGGTTCACTAGCGCCAGACAGTAAGTCAATATTTTCATTACAAAAAAGTAAGTTTTGAAACCGAGGAGAAAACAGTTCTTTACTTACATACGAACGACGAATCTTATGACAATTTCGTCTATATGTTATCCCTTGACTAAAATCTGTTTTGATTTCATATTCGGAACATGCGGTACAGGTATTACTTTTCGTATTAATCATTAGGACGCCCTGATAAAGTTCTTCATTTTTAGATGGTATTGTTTTTAAATTTTCACGGATCTGCATATTTTGTTTAATTTCAGTTCCATGTCGATCCGAAAATATCGGTGTATCATGTTCTTTCACTTCAGAATTAACACTCTCAATTGCTTTCAATGGAGAATCTTTTTCCGGTGCAGTTTGATCAACTGGCAACGTCCTCACTAAGGCATCATTGTTACTACTTTTTCTTGATACTAGTTGGGAATCGCAAATTAGATTAGTTTCCATTCCTAATTTCAAGTTTTCACAGTGTTCTAATTCTTTCGTTTTAAAAGTAATTCTGTTTATTTCCTCATTTTGATCCGATGCAACCATCTTATCAACTATATTCTGTTCATAATTAAGAATGTAATCTGTTTTAGTTTCTTTCATTATTTCTTTATCATTTATATCAAGGAGAACTTGCGTATTTAAGTCTTTATTTGCAAGGTTAGCATTAATTTGTTTACTTTGAGTTCCAAGTTGATCCAAAAATATCGGTGTATTCAGTTCTTCTCCTTGAAAATTAACAATCTCAGTTGCATTCAATGAGGATTTTTTTTCCGATTCACTTTCATCAACCGGCATCGTCCTTACTAAGCCACGTTTTCTTGATACTGGTTGGGCTAGATTAGTTTCTATTTTTAATTCTATATGTTCTGTGGCGTCACTATCAAAATGTATGGGTAAATTATCTAGTGCTGTTTCATTCTTCTCTCTTTCTGATAATATATCAAAACATTTGTCGTTTGTAGGCCAACATGAAAGAGAAGTGTTATCTTTGATAACATCTAGACAATTTTGCGATATATTTTCAGTAGTATCATTGTTTTCGTTCCTATGATTTTTATCGGTGTGAGTCGTCTGGACTGCCACGTTTCCTAAATTACATGCATTAGTTACATTTTTAACATTTTCTGTATCTTTATTGATTAAATTGGTATCTGATTTAACGTTGTTTTCAGCGACACCTTTGTCAGGTATTATATGAGGCTCCTTGACGTCTCCTAAATTACATGCATTAGTTCCATTTTTAACATTTTCTATATCTTTATTGATTAAATTGATATCTGATTTAACGTTGTTTTCAGCGACACTTTTGTCAGGTATTATATGAGGCTCCTTGTGGGTTGATTGCTCGATTGAATTTTCTTCATCGGTCTTGAACAAGATCGTTAGGTTCTGTTCTGTTTCATCGCTGCCATTAGCAATGTTTGCAGACATTTTCTCAATACGTCGCTTTCGATGAGTTGCCTCACCCCTGTGTTTTTTCCTCTTTAATTTGGATACGTATCTGTCATATTTTTTATAAGTATCATGTTGCTTATGCAAATCATCCACTTTATCTTTTATTGCATCACTACTTACAGCAGTGGATTCACTCACTCCCTTTCCTACTTTATCATCGAAAATGTCATTTCGACGGTTTACTTCGCCAGTTGCCTTTCTTTCTATATTTAAGCCATCTATTTGCTTAATTTCAAAAGCAGCATGTCTTTCTTCGTTGCTACACGTATCATTAACATTCGAATGATTGTCACCATGGAAAATTAAGCGATCGTCGTTACGAATTCCTACGTCATCACGTTTTTTTAATACCGAACTGGAACGATTGCCGGGGATATATGGGTTCGTAATAGGCTCTTCACTGGTATCAAGACAGTGATTATGAGATATATCCATTTGATTTTCAGCTCGTGATTTTATTAATGTATCCTCAATTTTATCTAAATTCAAGGCACTGCCATATTTTGGTTCTCCTTCCTCATTTTTCTTAAGACAAGCTACAGTACATTGACGATTTCCATCAAATGTGGCTATTTTATCGCCTGATGTACTATTTCTAATTTCTTCGTCGACTCCGGTCGTCGAATATCTGGCCTGGGGTGATAAATTCATGGGAATATCTAAAGCAGCCTTTTCTAAGTATCGGTTTGTAATGTCTTTACTATTGACGCTAAAATGTTCAGATTGTGCATGAACAGTATTATTACGACTGGTGTCTTCTATCACGTCAAGGTGTTTACTTAGTAAGTTGCTCGATTGATTAGCTGTAAAACTGTTAGGAGAGTGAGTGTTAATATCATCATATCTACTGGTGACGGCAGGGCTGGTGGAAGTGCGAAACAATTTATCTACATCATGGTGATGATTTTCTTTTGAATGCTTAGTCTGAGATACTAAGTTCATAGCGTACTCTTGAAAATCTTTCCTGAAATGATCTCCTGGATTTGTATTGTCCGTGCTTTCTTCAATACTTCTGGTGTTATCCGGATTTTTAATAATTACACTATCAACTCTTGTAGCTTGAGCCTTAGCTAGTGCTGAATCATTGTCATCTGGTACACATCTTTTTAACTTTCTGTATTTGCTTAGTCTAGAAAAATCTGTTTCAGTTTCCATTTTCGGAGAGAATTGATAATTCATATCGTATTCAGTGCTGGCAGTAGTAGATCGGTCTATATCCAATGCAGGAAGATTTTTAGCAAAAGATGTAGTTATGACAGATTCTGTTTTATTAGCATTGATAAATTGTTGATTTACTTCAGGGAAATTCAATTCAATATCATTGTCTAGTCTAGGTAATGAAGCCAAACATACGCCCGAGTTACTTTCCAAATCATGTAAACTATAATTCGTTTTCAAATGATCAATGCCAGAGGACTCGGATAGATGTTGACTGTTTATCATTTTACAACTAGATGCAGTGTTAGGTATAGGACATTTCATTGTTTTAGCAATTAAAGTGTTTTCAATATTCTCATCCACACTCTGGAATATTATCGGTGATTTTACATTATGTGGATTGCTCACTTTTTCGATAACTCTTTCATTTAGTAAAGTCTGCATAGGTGTGGCAACTTCAACATTCAACATTTTGGGACTACATGGCTTGATCTCAAAATTACAGCCGACATCTTTATGAATAACTGATTGACTTATTTTAGCTTCAACATCAAGAGGTGACAAAGCACGAGGCACTGGATCATGCTTATGTAGCATTCTTTTCATTGGAATTTGTACTGCCCTTGGTGTTGGTGGTTTAGCACTGGTAATATTTGAAGATTCTATGGCTTCTTCAAATTGGTTGAGCAGCTCCAAGCTATTATAGCCTTTAATATTCTCTGGTAATTTTGAAACTTTTTGAATATGTTCATATTTACTAAGTTCTTCACTTGGAACATTAACTAATCCTAGAACATAGAGTTGTTCCTGATTATGAACAGTTTCATATTGCTTGTTAAAACAATTTTTTTCTTCAGGAACGGTTTTTACACCATCTCTTTTACCACTGTTTTCAGCATTTTCATCATCTCCTTCACTCCATGATGATATAAATTGCCTTATATCTTTTTTTGTTTTTGACCCTTGCTTAGTGCTGGGACCTGGTTTAGTTGAGGGAGAAGATCTTACCATTGGGCTATATCTGTAGTCATATCTACCATAAATATCCATAGGCATTCTGTTTAGACTCTCTATACTTCTAGCACTTGTCACAGAGGACTGGCTTGCATATCCACAATCTTCTTGAGAAGTGCCATGAGTTTGTGCTGTTTCATTACTAGCATTAGAATCAGCTGGTGATATTGCCAAAGTACTTGGTGAAAACTGTGGCGGTAGTTTGGTAAGAGAATGATTCATCATAGACGGATCAATATTTTTATAACGAGTATAATCATAATTTTTCAATGGATAACATGGATGTCCATTAGCACCGTGCATATTAGCAGGAGTAAAATTTGGTAAAACAATAGTATTTTTAGGATGGTATGATCGAGGCAATTCATTGAGATAATAACTATCAGTGATAGGCATGGGCTTTCCACGAGTATCATAATCAAGATACGTCTTGCTTGCTGGATCATAAGGTAACTTGTTTGGGACTGGTTTATGCTGGACGTCTGGTGGATATGGGTGCAATTTATTTTGCATGTGATTACCAGGCACAGGTCTATATGGGGAGTGGATAACCGGATTATGAATAGGAACACCGTAATTGCCTTGTTGACTATAGGTCCGTTGGAAACTATCCATGATAGGATCAGGTGTTCTCTCAGTATATTTAGGTACTTGGGGATAGCCAGAATATGAATGGGGCGGTATTGTCTTTGGTAATTCATATTTATGAGCAAAGGGATTAGGTGGATGGTACGGATTGGGGTAATTCCCTAGATATTCATACCTGGTCGGTGGGTACCTCTCCTTTATGTTGGGGTATGGTTTGAATCGGATGTTGTTCTCATGATAATATGCATCTGGATACAACTGTTCATCATGAGCAGTGTGAGTCCTAGTAAGCACTGGACGAGGACCCATACAGTTAGCATAGTCTGGATACTGAAGCACTTCCGGAGCACCATATGTCCTCAGTGGACGGACATGTACACTGCCCGCTGGCCAGCCATGAGGGACCCCCCTCATAAGTAATGGATTTACATTTGATGCACTATGATCAGCATTCAGAATATGTTTTTGGTCACTACTTACTTGATTAATGTTATAAGGCACATCACAGTACTTTACCTCTAAATTCAACTTGTTATTCTTGGATGCAAATGCAGAATCTTCATGCAGTTTGGTGGCATTATATCCAGGTGGCATGATGATGCGTTGCATATTTTCTTGGAATGTTTGCCGTGGTGATATGTTTCGCGTGGGGTCTTTGTGGTCGGGCATCTTGTTGGGGTAGTCAGGCAGGCGCCGGAAGCCGGAGTCGGGCGCGAGCCATGGCTCGGCGGGCTTCTTGACGTCCCGCGCGGGCAGCACGACGCGGTCGGGGCCTATGACGGCGCACGGGCGCGCGCCCGCCCCAGCCTCGCACTTGCTCCTGTCGTACTGGACCGCAAACTTGACGCCGCCATCGTTGCTACGTTCCGTCAACCCTGCCTGGGCCCTCAACTCCTTAGCATCCATGGCCGACCCGAGTTCCACAATGTATCGTACTTGATATCATCTTTTACGTATAGTTTATGTATTTTCTACTATGTCACGCTCTTGGTACAATTAATATATCGCGCATCCTGAAAATATAAACAAAATACCAATCAATATCACAGATAACTACTTTGGCAACTGTCAAAACACTGTGCCACATACACCTTGTAAACTAGACATCATTAAACAATTAAAACGCAGCTTTACAGTGAAATTAACGTAGTACACTTTTAGTTTACCTGCAGCTTTTAAGATATCGATATTATTTCCTAGGAGACACCGATTTATTACGTTCCTACGATTGTCGTCCATGCACAGATATTAGTGTTGCTTGACACAAAAACATTGAAATAAATTATGACATGAGATGACGAGAGTATCGTTATCGTCCATATTTTTTTCTCTTCAAAAATATTTAAAGTTGGTACTATAATTTATGATATTCTTTCCAGTTTCACTAACTACTAAATTTAAATGGTGAAGCAAAAGATAGATTTGTAATAAAATTTCTTAACTATTTACGTTTTACGCACGGAAATGTAATGCTGGAGCCAAAAACTACTGTAATACCTTGTGTTAAAGCTCTTTTTTTTTTATCAAGTGAAATCAGCCCAACAGAATGATCAAGCGGGAGTTAGGCGGCCAATACACGGTGAGTAATACTGACAGTCCGTCTCTGTCGCTCGAACTAGCAAGTGCGACAGAGACGGAGATACACGAACGAAAACGAATATCGTTTCGTGGTAGGCCCTCAGACTATACGTGATGCCACAATGAGGGACGGAAAGGCTTCTATGCAGCTGAATTAAGAACTGGTCTTAAAATGGCTGATCGCTTACCATAAACAACCTACTTAATTTGGATGGGTAGTGGTTTATTGGTCACAACTTCATACTAAATCAGTTGTGGCAAACAGAAAAAAGTGGAACTATGACAAGGACAACGAATGTTATCTGCCTTTCTGTCACATTTATCGAGATTTGTATGCTACCATCTCTTGTACCATAGCTTGTCCTGAGTATCTTAGGCCCATGCTCTATAACATGCGATAGAGTGAGACAGCTATAGGTGGATTGTCAGTATTACTCTCCCGGATCCCTATATCACAATCCCGGATCACATGCATATTGACGTGTATCACAGGATTGTCAATATATTGCAGAATATCCGATCCACCCACGGATAAGAAATAATCTGTGAGCCACTAAAGGTAAACACGATTCTGCTTGGTGGATGATATGAGCGGTACGCAGCTATAAGATAGAGCGAGATGGGGATATGGAAGCAGCCACGAAGAAGCAGAACTATCGTCTGGCCACCCTATACAGATGCGATAAATATTTAGTGTTCAAAGGGCCATTCAATACAAATACTCTTTATTGCACACCTCACACAAACAAAGCAGAGGGCCTACCGCGAAAGGCATTCGAAGTTTTCCCTCTCTGTTGCACGTACGTACGAACTCGCAAGTCTGACAGAGAGGGAAAACTTCGAATGCCTTTCGCGGTAGGCCCTCAGTTACAGAGAGAAACAATACAATAACATGTAGGTAGAGGCGACCAACAGGCGGTCTTACTTATCGCTGAAGAGCGATCTCTTCCAGACAACCTTTGGGTGAGAAAGAGATAAAACTATGCATTAGGTGGTGCAGAGATTATTATTAATCAAAAATCAATACTGCTTCCATACTGAGTATTGCGGTAAATACTGACAATCCAGGAATGTCAGTATTACTCACCATGTATTGGCTGCCTAAGATTATTAAACGGCGCTACTTTTAATACTTTGATTCTTTGAATAACCATTAAAAAAAAATAACTAACATATTTTTCATAGTATGTAAACCGTATGAAAATTGTAAAAGTTATTCCACAGAAACTTTTTGGAAGATACTTTAAACAAATGTGAAACCTACTAGATGTCCGTTTAAAAACGAAAATTTCCTCATGTTTTATGGTGGCACTGGCACCGCACTTGGATATGCGTGTTCGCGTTGCATCGTTGCCTCTCTTTTATTTGCCGTAGGATGGAGAAAGATGCAACATGAACATTTGCATCTTTCTCCAACCATTACAATTACCTCAAACTAAACTATAAGCAAACTTATTAATTATTTCGTCGTTAAAAATGTAATATTATAATGGTCGTACCACTCTTGGCGGTATTTGCCCAAATATTCATGTTGCAACTTTTTCCTTCTTACGGCAAATGAAAGAGAGGCAACGATACAACGGGAACACGCTTATCCAAGTGTGGTGCGACCACTATAATTGCATAAATTAGAGTTGATATTTTGTGGTATCCAAATGTACTCTAATTGTCAAACTAACGTCATGTCAAATCCAAATAAAAAATGACAATATAAAAATTGACAAATCTACAAATTAAAGAGGCCTAATTTAATTCAATTCTATTCTTAAATTGTTTTATAAATTATTTCGTGATGAAATACATTTCAGTCAGTTTGATTTTAACTTTAATATTTGCTGGATATGTCATTAATACCATTTGGACATTAGCTGAAATATTCATACCACCCGAATGTAGTCGTGGCGAACGATGTTTTACCTCATATTTAGCTTCTAATCCAGTCCAGCACTTAGTTCTTTATACCTCTGTTAGAGAACATCCGCACGACGGTGATCCTACAGCAGAAGCGGTTACCAAAGTTCATACGGCGTTAAATTTTGACTACCGAAAGCCGGCGTCGATGTAAGCATCGTTATTCGCTTGTTTCAAGTCGCTAGAGTACATACATATTCTTAAAAAGAGATAATGTTTTCGTTGTACTTATGCTTTTCTTGCATGTCATAAACTTAGTAATAAATAAAATATTCTTAAATTACTTGTAGCCACTGAAATAATTCAATCACTCCATTTTTTTGAAATACCTTTTTAAAAGTATAGTGGAAAAATGTATTGCATCCCAACAAAATCAAGCATAATAATATTTGGTTGATTTGCAGTGACATCACTCTGACAATCCCTCGTAGAACACGGAACAATGGGACATTGTTCATGCATGCAGCTCTACTTGACGAAGGACACCTCTACAAGCAGTTTGATGAGATCCATCGAACTGAAACCTTGCACACATTGCCATTGATTACTTTTGCTGAACAACAGGCAGCCACATTTAATTTGTTGAATCAAAATGTAAGTAATAACATATTTAATTATCATACCATTAAGGGCCAGTCTTTACCTGACTACTGTGAAGCTGCTATGAAGCTTCTTCTTTTTTGTTGTTGGTAATTTGTGTCTATGAAAACATATTCAACCCATACAATAACCCTCATAGACCCTTGTTGAGCAACAGACTATTTACATGGAAAAACTCCCAGTAGACATGGTCTCCAGTTCAGTAAATAAACAGAATCATCATCATCATAAATTTAAGAGCCAGGCTCTTGTCGGTGGAGTAATCGCCATTCTGTTCTTCTTTCTGCCACTGTTTTGAGCTCCTGATACGACATTACATTAACCTTCTCTTTAGCTTGGTCCATAAACGCACGTCTTGGCCTTCCTCTGCCTCTCCTTCCTTCAAAACAGAACAGAAGCACATTTATATTTCAACTGAATAGACATCATCAGAGGTTTCAAATGCATCATGAATTGATTAATAATAAAAAAAAACTAGGTATGAATTGACAGATGCTGGTGCCATATTTAATGTTAACTGTTCCTTCAAAATTTCATTTATTTTAGAAAACTGGTTCCATATTTTGTTAGTGATTGTTTTATTTTCAGACTGAAGAGAAACAGCCAAAGGTGCAGAACATAAAACCCATAGCTCATATTACCACCATAGCTCCTCTATCTATTTTGACAGACAACTTAAATCTACCTGCTAACAAAATACCTGGCGAATTGTATTCTTATATGAAGTACGTACCTACTAATTGAGAAAAAAATAACTTGGAAATATTTTTATAACTCGCACAATTTATGATCAGGTCGGGGATACTTTGCAAGATTTAACAGTGATATAAACTGGTAATTATGTGCCTGTAATAATGATTGGACACATTAACTGGTGAATATTTGTGTAATGACCATGAATTTTTGTTTCCGAGTTGTGGATGTTTTCTATGTATTTAAGTATTTATATCCATTAAATATAGAGTTGTCTAGTACCCATAACACAAACCTTAGGGAGGGCATTGCAATATAATAATAATGGGAATATTAAGTACCTATACCTAATAATTCATTAAATTAATAACTAAACATTAAACATTGTAAAAAAAAGCTTACTATGTGGCTATGTTGATTTTTGTAAGATTTGTTCCCCTATTATTGTCCCCTAATATTTATTTATTAATTTACTAGTAGACCCCGCGAACTTCGTATCGCCATATTCACCTTACAAATTCTATGAGTAAGTAAGTTTGTAATTTTTTGCGTGCTGAGACAAATCCAACATATCAAACATCATAGAAATCGGTCAAGCCGTTCTCGAGTTATAAATGGTGTAACTAACACAACAGTGTTTTATATTCGATACCGTAGTTCACAATCGTACTAATTACGGGGAGAAAAGTGACAGTAGTGCACAAATCATAAAGTTACAATTTCAGTGACAAAAAAATGTAATTAATACGACTGTGAACTAGGGTATCGATAAGATAAGATTATTAACACGTTCGAACCCGCAACCTCAATTGAACCGTTGTTAAGCATATGTGACGTCTACAGAATGCGTTAACAGATTATTACAAGGTTACCTATACCACTGTTAAATCTTCCATAGTATTCCAAAGCCATGACCATCAAAAATTGTGTAGGCTATATGCCTAGAGTTGAATTGTGTTTGTGTTTTACTTTATGCCAGTAATATATGTCATAAACATAAAGTAAAAGCACAAACACAACTCAATTAGTTTATTTCATGTTTCTCAGATACTAAGTTACTGTAAGTTTCTAATTATAAAATTCCTTCCAGATTACGCAATCGCAAGTTCTTGCCAATAATACAGCATAATGTCCTCAAGTCTCGACTTTCAAACCTACAGCCTTTAAATAGCAGCAGCACTGAAGTGAACATTACCATCAATGTGTCACCATCCTCATATGGTTCATTCCGGTTGGCTCTACATGTCCGCCTGGCTTTGGAACAACTTCATAACCTCGGCTTTAGCGAGAAAGACGTAGATGATGTCAAAGGGATATTCGCTGATACCAATTTGTACCTGTTGTCAGCTACAGTTTTAATTGCTAGTTGTCACGTAAGTTACTGACGTCTTTATTATTGTGTGTCATGTTTATATGTTTATTCAAGTGTCTGTCATGTATTTGACCTTAATAAGATGTAAAAAATACTTATTTGACGTCACGTGGCATGTGTTCCACGAAATAACCAATTTTGCCACATGGTGAAGAAACTTATATGGAGGCAAACGTACATATGCGTCGGTGGCAGTTAGGGCTTTCAATCCCGGGACTTATTACTACTACAATACCGCGGATCCCGGTATTGTAGTAGTAATAAATCCCTGGATTGGAAGCCTTGGTGGCAGTGAATGCGTTAAGATGTTCAGTGCCGTCAAAGCACATATCATGTTCATATATTTCTAGGGGGTATGGCCCGTAAGCGAACGTGTTAATATCTAAATAGGTACCTATAGGCACACCCTTAAGGCCTTAAAGTATAATCTGAAACGTATGATACGTCTGGGAGAATATTATCATTCTAAACACTAGTAGACATATTTTTAGACCGTATGTATTGTGTTCCCGCAGTTGTTGTTTGACTTTTTGGCGTTCAAGAACGACGTGTCGTTCTGGCGCCGCAAGCGCTCGCTGGGCGGGCTGTCAGCGCGCACGGTGCTGTGGCGCGCGTTCTCGCAGCTTGTCATCTTCTTCTACCTGATCGACGAGCACACGTCGCTGCTGGTGCTGGTGCCGGCCGGCGTCAGCGCGGTTATTGAGGTATACCGCAGTAAACAAGAACGACGTGTCGTTCTGGCGCCGCAAGCGCTCGCTGGGCGGGCTGTCAGCGCGCACGGTGCTGTGGCGCGCGTTCTCGCAGCTTGTCATCTTCTTCTACCTGATCGACGAGCACACGTCGCTGCTGGTGCTGGTGCCGGCCGGCGTCAGCGCGGTTATTGAGGTATACCGCAGTAAACAAGAACGACGTGTCGTTCTGGCGCCGCAAGCGCTCGCTGGGCGGGCTGTCAGCGCGCACGGTGCTGTGGCGCGCGTTCTCGCAGCTTGTCATCTTCTTCTACCTGATCGACGAGCACACGTCGCTGCTGGTGCTGGTGCCGGCCGGCGTCAGCGCGGTTATTGAGGTATACCGCAGTAAACAAGAACGACGTGTCGTTCTGGCGCCGCAAGCGCTCGCTGGGCGGGCTGTCAGCGCGCACGGTGCTGTGGCGCGCGTTCTCGCAGCTTGTCATCTTCTTCTACCTGATCGACGAGCACACGTCGCTGCTGGTGCTGGTGCCGGCCGGCGTCAGCGCGGTTATTGAGGTATACCGCAGTAAACAAGAACGACGTGTCGTTCTGGCGCCGCAAGCGCTCGCTGGGCGGGCTGTCAGCGCGCACGGTGCTGTGGCGCGCGTTCTCGCAGCTTGTCATCTTCTTCTACCTGATCGACGAGCACACGTCGCTGCTGGTGCTGGTGCCGGCCGGCGTCAGCGCGGTTATTGAGGTATACCGCAGTAAACAAGAACGACGTGTCGTTCTGGCGCCGCAAGCGCTCGCTGGGCGGGCTGTCAGCGCGCACGGTGCTGTGGCGCGCGTTCTCGCAGCTTGTCATCTTCTTCTACCTGATCGACGAGCACACGTCGCTGCTGGTGCTGGTGCCGGCCGGCGTCAGCGCGGTTATTGAGGTATACCGCAGTAAACAAGAACGACGTGTCGTTCTGGCGCCGCAAGCGCTCGCTGGGCGGGCTGTCAGCGCGCACGGTGCTGTGGCGCGCGTTCTCGCAGCTTGTCATCTTCTTCTACCTGATCGACGAGCACACGTCGCTGCTGGTGCTGGTGCCGGCCGGCGTCAGCGCGGTTATTGAGGTATACCGCAGTAAACAAGAACGACGTGTCGTTCTGGCGCCGCAAGCGCTCGCTGGGCGGGCTGTCAGCGCGCACGGTGCTGTGGCGCGCGTTCTCGCAGCTTGTCATCTTCTTCTACCTGATCGACGAGCACACGTCGCTGCTGGTGCTGGTGCCGGCCGGCGTCAGCGCGGTTATTGAGGTATACCGCAGTAAACAAGAACGACGTGTCGTTCTGGCACCGCAAGCGCTCGCTGTGAAATAATTATAGTAAGATATTATTTACTAACCAATATGGACCTGGTTCTGAAATAAACGTATTCATTAATTAATTTTATAATACAAGTGATATATATTATTCGTCTAGTTATGCAATAGGCCCCTGATCTTTGAGATAAGACCCAATAATAAACTCCATGACCTACATCACTACCTGCCATAAGAACCGTTTTTCTTAGACCGAGTCCTCGTTTGTCACGCATCACCTGTCACTGGTCTACATGTGCAGCTGCTCAAGTGCAGTCGTGCAAATAACGGGAGCTCTCTGACACCGTTGTGCTTTAAAACAATTTAGGTCTATAAAGTAACCGTATTCATGGCCAGAAGGCCACTGGCTACTTGCAAACAAAAGTATTCAAAGTCAAAGTCAAAGTCAAAGTGATTTATTCTTCAATTTAGGCATATTACATGCACCTATGAATGTCGATAATTACTTTGCTTATGGTAATAATTGATTATTTTATCGTTAGGGAAGTGTTACGAAATACAAGTAGGATTGATTGGTTTTCCCTGTACCGAACATGGATAAAATATGGGTTTCATGGATGTAACAGGATAAAATGCGCGTTTTATCGGTTTATCGTGTTAAACGTTCTATATGGTAAATTGCTCCTACTCCTAGAGTTTTTAATCAACTTTAATTATATACAACAGACAGACTACACACATTTTCTTCACAGAAATGAATATATGTAGGTTGTGTAGGTAGGTTAAGAAATTAATTAGAATGATGTTAAATTATCTCTTAATTCTCTTGGTTCGAGAGGATCGCCTTAATTCAATATGATTTCTGTTCCATTCACGATAGTGGCTTTCTTGATTGAAGAACTTAATTGTTTTTACAATGCACTTGCTCTGAAAGTGCGCCTTTATATGGTTCAACATAAACACGGGAACTCGTCTATCCGCGCGGCGGAGCGGTGCGGCGCGGGGCGTGCGGGAATAATATTCCCACACACGTGCGAGGATGAGATTTCATGACACTTTATTTCGTTCGTATTAATGAAAGGTGAATTTTTTTTTTACCTTTCATTAATATATTTTAAATTTCCGCAAGGATGCATGGTAAAATGTATGATACACGCGCGGTGTCGATCAAAAACACTCCCTGACGGTCGTGTTTTTGGTCATCGTCACTCATTGGGTTTAGTAGGTAACTTTCCGCACTTGTATTGCATCATAAATAACTATTTTCTCTGTAACTGTAACGAACACATTATGACACATTGTGAGACTTTATAATATTTACAAATGCATGTCGATATTAATGCCACTGTATGATGTGTGGTGACAGTTGATCACGACTTATAACTTACCATTTGAATAACTGTTGAAGATGCTTTTTAACATTTCCAGTTATGGAAGGCTTCCAAGATCCTCCACGTGCGAGTGTCGTGGACGGGCCTCAAGCCTCGCATATGGAGAGAGGTGCCGGACGAGGCCGAGCGCAGCACCGCCGCCGCCGACGCTGAGGCCATGAAGTATCTGTCGATGCTGCTCTATCCGCTGTGCGTCGCCGGCGCTATCTACTCGCTGCTCTACGAGCCACACAAGAGGTAATTGTCGCACAAAATTATAGTTAACTATACTAATCATGTGCATACGTGGACTGGCCTCTGGCCTCGCATATAGAGAGAGGTGCCGGACGAGGCCGAAGCTATGAAGTATGAATTAGTATAATAATAACTAATTGTCACACAAATAGTTACTAGTGGTTCTATAAGCGGTAGAACACGCGAGCCTGTCTTAAAATTTTTTTTTTATTTCGATAAAGTGACTCGACAGAAAAAAAACTATATAATTAACGAACCTGCTCACAAAATTTCACAAGAAACGGTTGAGAAATGGGACCTGTACAGGAAAACAGCCGGACAGCGTGACAGGCGGACAGCGTGACAGACACCGGACATACGAATGATTTCCGGCCCAAGCTAAAGCATAGAACTTCGTTCAAAAAGAAAGCTCCCAAAAATATTAATAATTAATTGTCTCGTTTTCAGTTGGTACTCCTGGGCTCTCCACAGCGTCGTCAACGGTGTATACGCGTTCGGCTTCCTCTTCATGCTGCCGCAGCTGTTCGTGAACTACCGGCTGCGGTCGGTGGCGGCGCTGCCGTGGCGCGCCTTCATGTACAAGGCGTTCAACACCTTCATCGACGACGTGTTCGCGTTCATCATCACCATGCCGACCGCGCACCGCGTGGCGTGCTTCAGGGACGACTTGGTGTTCCTAGTGTATCTGTACCAGCGCTGGTGAGTCATTAATAATGTTCGCGTCCATCATCACCATGCCGACCGCGCACCGCGTGGCGTGCTTCAGGGACGACTTGGTGTTCCTAGTGTATCTGTACCAGCGCTGGTGAGTCATTAATAATGTTCGCGTCCATCATCACCATGCCGACCGCGCACCGCGTGGCGTGCTTCAGGGACGACTTGGTGTTCCTAGTGTATCTGTACCAGCGCTGGTGAGTCATTAATAATGTTCGCGTCCATCATCACCATGCCGACCGCGCACCGCGTGGCGTGCTTCAGGGACGACTTGGTGTTCCTAGTGTATCTGTACCAGCGCTGGTGAGTCATTAATAATGTTCGCGTTCATCATCACCATGCCGACCGCGCACCGCGTGGCGTGCTTCAGGGACGACTTGGTGTTCCTAGTGTATCTGTACCAGCGCTGGTGAGTCATTAATAATGTTCGCGTTCATCATCACCATGCCGACCGCGCACCGCGTGGCGTGCTTCAGGGACGACTTGGTGTTCCTAGTGTATCTGTACCAGCGCTGGTGAGTCATTAATAATGTTCGCGTTCATCATCACCATGCCGACCGCGCACCGCGTGGCGTGCTTCAGGGACGACTTGGTGTTCCTAGTGTATCTGTACCAGCGCTGGTGAGTCATTAATAATGTTCGCGTTCATCATCACCATGCCGACCGCGCACCGCGTGGCGTGCTTCAGGGACGACTTGGTGTTCCTAGTGTATCTGTACCAGCGCTGGTGAGTCATTAATAATGTTCGCGTTCATCATCACCATGCCGACCGCGCACCGCGTGGCGTGCTTCAGGGACGACTTGGTGTTCCTAGTGTATCTGTACCAGTGCTAGTGCGTAGTTTGAACATGAAAAAAAGTTAATTCATCACTCTTTTAAAATTAAACACATAAGAAAAGTAATGAGTAGTAAGTATTTATAATGATCATTAATTGAAATGATCTTCACTCAGCTTTATGTCAAGGTACCTTCTGAGCACGATGACGCTAGTTTTCCGTTTATGTTCGCCATTGCCATATCGATGGCGAGATGCCTGCGCCAGGAATGACTTGGTCTTTCTTGTCTATCAGTACTAGTAATGATGAATACAGCACTTTCGATTCTACTTGTGTTCATCATGGTAGTGGGTATTAACGCTGCCTACGAAGCTGAAGGTCCTGGGTTTGAATCCCGGTAAGGGCAAATATTTGTGTGATGAGCATGAACATTTTTTCTTGAGTGTTGGATGTTTTCTATGTATTTGTATCTATTAAATATATCGTCGTCTAGTGCGCATAACACAGGCCTTATTGAGCTTACTGACTAAGTCGATTTGTGTAAGACTGTCCTCTAATATTTATTTATTTATTTTATCATTTACCCACGTTACGTTGGGCTTCTGAGATGATTAGATTTTTCTCGACCAATGGATCATTATGACTGGACATGGACCAATAGTGCTGAACCAACACGGCAGACGCCATGACACAAGAAAAGCTAGGGCAGTTCATTTTAATTAGTACAGTGCAGAAGAGAGGGAGTTGGTGGAGGTAAAAGGCTTTGTCGATTGTCAATATTTAATTGCATCGCTATGCGCAATATTTACAAACGATAAAGCAGTACCTTTTTTCGAGGAACAGCCCACTTTACATTAAAAAAAAAAAACAAAAACCCTTTATCTCTGTTATGAACGAAAAAGATATCATTCAACTAAACTTGGACTTGGTTAAGGAACGGACACTTTATACAGTGTGTTTTGTTTCTCAGGTTGTATCCCGTCGACAAGTCGCGAACGGACACTGCGGCTAGTATGGACGAGAACCCCGATGAGTTGGAACCTCTCAAAGAAAAAGCGGAATAAGATTTGATTTACCAAATAACTTATATAGAAAAGCTAGTAATTTAATAATTATTTCTTTTGTATTTGCGACTGTTACTGCTACTGAATAAAATGATTAACTATCTTTGTAATGAGGGTTTTGTAAAATGACCACGAATGTTAAGTCAACTCTGAGACTAACACCATAAAATTCGAATACCAAAGTTACTAACTGCATCCCTATCGCTCTTGCATATATCAAGCGATACAGGTACAACAACAATACAACTTCGATCTAGTTAGATGGCGGCACCGACACCTCAATACAGACACCACGCATGTTCTTGTAAACCCTCATTTGATTACAACCCGTTTACTCTAAGAATGGACCCCGCTGGAACCGACCGTTGTAAATATATTTTTTATTAAGTAATAGCTGCCCTGCCTGCACAATATAAAATACAACTCGTTTACTATAAGTTTGGAGCTGGCGTCGATGACCGTCGGTTCCAGCGAGGTCCATTCTTAGAATAAACGGGTTGTATGAGTGGTAGTTGTGGTAGGTACTTATATTCAAATCAGAGACAAATGTAAACTTTTAACCCGTTTAAAGTACTTGAGAGGCTGACCAAGTAAAACGAAATTATTAATTTAAATATTTTTTTTAGTGAACTGCAATGAGGCTGTATAAGGTGCTAATAGTATTTGCGCCATGACTATTTAATTAAAATATATAGTGCATACGACCCGCTTAATCCCTAGCGAACTCATCTGATTACATCTAGCAAACTTAACTTATAATATAAGCCCCAGCAATTAGAACTATCTTATGCGCGCCAGCGTGAACTAATATTTATCTAGCGTCCGAGTTGAAAGAAATTATTTTCAAACGGCTAAATTATGCAATAAATAGTGTAATTAATTTATTTGAAATTATTATTAATTATCTACCTACTGTATTTTGTTAAAGAAATCCTTAATCTTATAAACACGGTTTCACTAATCCTAAATTATTTATCTTAACGAATTTATAAACGCAACGATTTAAGGTAAGATGTTCATTTGTTTGTTTATTTTTGGTGGAATGATATAGTATTTTGACAACAGGAATAGTATTGTTACATTACCAACGAATAAAACTCATAAAACTCATAAAAATAGTCGTTAAACATCACGCTTCTACTTATTTTTGCTATTTTAAAGAATGGAGTCTGTTCGGCTGGACAATTGTGATGTCATTTGTAAGTTTTTTTTTACAAAATTCATGCATACTATAATCCAGACAATGGGGGATTTGCCTTGCCAAAGGTGGAGAGGAAAATGTTTTGATTAATATTGGTCGAGTAAGACGTCATGCGAAAAGTGTAAGTTTCCGACCTCGGGCCATGTGTGCGTTTGCAACACATCGTCATTTGAAGCGGCCATTTTTTGGTGTTTTTTGAAATATCACTATAATTGTTGCCTCTATGACAAACGGTCTATCACAAGTTTAAAGTTGATAAAATTCGTTACATTTTAGTCATACATCATTTTAACTGTAAGTCTCACAGAAAAAAATTGTGAGGGTCGGAAAAAGTAGTATTTTTCCAAAATTTCTAAAACTAGTGATTTTCGCGCCAAAATTGTACGCTTCGGATTAAAAATATCAAGTGAGTAGTCTATAATGAGTATTTTTTTTTTTCATGCTGAAACAAAGTCGGATTCACCCTATGAGGGCTTGAAAATGTGGGTGAATGTGGAAAAAGTAGGTTTCGTCTGCGATGCGACCTCTTTCATAATACTAAACTAATGTACTAAAATATGGATTATTCCTAAAGCATTTGTAAACAATTTGATGTTAAAAATAGTGTAGTTTCAAAAGTTTTAGAATTGTCACTAAGTTCAGGATGCTAGAAATATAGTTAACAAATGTTCCTTGAGTATTTTAATATGTTCTAAACGTTGATTTGTATATTTTGATAGTTCAGCATTGTATCTCGACAATAAGTTCGTTATAATTTGTGTATAAATTATATTATGTATTTTACACGAGTATTTATTCAAACGATTTATCATAGTTACATACCTACAGTATGTTAGGAACATGCAAATATTATTATGGAAATATTCTATAAACCTATGATATGAGAAATAAAGTTATTTATACACGGTGCCCGTGAGCATTGCGAGAGATTTTAACAGGATATTCCTGACTATATTTTAAGTTAAAAATGTTAATTAACGTCGAGTAAATTCGGTTCGGTTTTAGATATATTTCCATTTTTGTGTAAAAATGTTGTAATGAAATCTCCAGTATGAAACACCTTTATGATTGCGACGTTGCGAGACTTAACCATCTACTTTGACAGCTCGTCCTAAAGACAAGTTTTTACTAGATTAGCAATTATTGTGTATGAAAATAAGAAAAAAAATTAAAATCATAATTCGACCTAACTTCATATAACATTTATTACTCCTTATAGCCTCAGGAATTCGTGATTAAAATCTCTCGCAATGCTCACGGGCACCGTGTATATGGCATTTGTTATAGATTGTTATTCTGAATATTAGTGAAGTCTTATTATTAGGACCCATAGCAATAATCTTATATTCGCCGACGTTGTATTCTTTTCGTCTGAAAATTTACAAGTAGTTAATCTATTAGAGGATATTGTTAATGGGTAATGTGATTTTTGGATAATTTTAAACTTTTTGTATTAAAAACAGGGTAAATTTTTGTTTTTTCCGCAACATGAAAGCACAAGCACAAGCAGGATATGTCAAACGATGTTAAAATAATTAACCATTTATTGTCATAACATTGCATTGCATTTATTGTCATGGCATTTAGCTGGCAGCTCAAATAGACATATACAGGGTGTAATCGTTAAGTGTAGCCAGGCGATTGTTCCGTATATATAACATATATCAGAATACTTTAATCTAATATCGAAAGTAAGTTACCCAATAAGTAAAATCACAACAATACCTTTGTAAAAATAAAACTAGAAATCTCCAAAATATTAAGTTTAAACGCTCCCATACATTTAGTACGACGTTCGTTGAGAGGCTGTAATTTCCCTACTGTAAAAGATACAAATATTTAAGATTCACTATTTACACGATTAAATTATAATAAAGAAATAAAACTACGCTTTCATGAAATAAAAATATCTAATGTTATTTTTTTAAGGAAATATATTTATTGGTTTACTGCCGTTGCTCGAAGGGACGCCCTTGTAGTGCGATACATTGCCGGGCCCTCTTCATTGTTTCTAAATGCACTTTTCCTACAATTTACGACATAGGTAATTAAAGCAATGGCTCGGCGTACACGATTATTTAGCTCTTCTAAGTTGTGCATTCGTTCATTGTACACGTTATCTTTTATGTATCCCCAAAATAAAAAAAATCACAGGATACTAAATGTATGGGAACGTTTAAACTTAATATTTTGGATATTTCTAGTTCTATTTTCATAAAGTTATTCATGTGATTTGACACATTGGGTTACGTACTTTCGATATCAGTTTTAAGTTTTCTGATATCTGTTATATTTACGGAATAATCGCCTGGCTACACTTAACGACTACACCCTGTATATCAACACGTCTTTATTACCTACCGACATCCCAGCTAGCACGATGTTTTATCGTAATGTTTTTACGTGACGTCTTAGTACAATTTCGCCGTAAAACTTAAACGTGACGATAAAACCTATCGTGCTAGGGCCTCAGTAGTAGTAAGGATGCGTTACGATATAGGGTAAATCGGCAATAACTGGCCACTGGAAGTGTCAATCAGCCAGTCACGGACTTTAATTGTTGAGCCATTTAGGTGTCAACTAATTTTGGTTTTCTATGAAACTATGAAGTGTCCAGTAGGTATAAAGCGAGCTCTAAATGGCTCAACAATTAAAGTCCGTGACTGTACTAGCCACCAATATTTTACTGTGGCTCTTTATTAAGAATACTTTGACAATGCTCTAGATACCAGCTCGGACTTCAATTCAGTACTTCGCTTAGTGTGCCTGTACACTTTAAAGAGTTCCCTCGATTTCAATTGCATCTCATCGTCCCCTTTCAAACAAAAAAGGTTTTTTCGTTCGCTGTTGATATCCGATATATTTTAGGCTGATTTATTGAAAGAAATAAAAGGCTTGCTTAGTTGCATCAATTTTAGTTTTACAGAATATTTATATTATGATAATGATAATATTTACAGGACTATAATAAATTGTTTTATGTTTTGTATAATAAAATATGGCCGAACATTACCCGTGTGCAGTTTTACCCCACAACCCCCGGCGTGCGGTTTATACAATAAATTGTATTTCGAGCCGCCGCCGCCGTGCGTAGTACCCTATTATTACTCATTTGACGTACAATAAGAATGAGGTCCCTACGTTAACCTAAATTAAATAAGTTTTTTGCCCCATAATTACCCCGGACTGACGAAAAAAAATGTACATGTGAGTAGTTTTAAAAATGTTGATAATATTTTTTGCCAGTTTTGTATGATCAAAATTAAATCGAATTAAGACATTTTCCTAGTTGAAATTAAATAAATAACTTATTAATCTTATTATAGATACATTAATAATTTATTTATTCAATCATAAACTATGTAACAACAACTCCATCGTTCTCTGTTCTCAAGTAGCCACCGAACGTCCGGTCCCTAGCCTAGTGATAACTGAATTGGGCAACTCTTACAACGGTCTGTCTTGCTAATAAAATAGTGCTAATTTACCAATCGTATACCTCCGAGTAATATAAGCGAAAAAAACCTGGCGAAAAATTTCCCGGTAATGAGACCCAGCTATACTTGAAACCATAATTAGAGTCCAGAAAAACTAACCTTTGTGTTGCCATTAAAATGAGAGGAGGGTTGACACCGGTGAATTTGCATTTTTCTAAATGATGCTAGATTCCATAATTTAGAAAAGTGTAAATTTGCCAGTGTCAACCCTCTTCATTTTAATGGCAACAAAAAGGGTAGTTTTTCTAGACTCTAATTATGGATAGAATAGAATAGAATAGAATAGAATAGAATAGAATAGACGTTTATTGCAAACCATGGTTTTTTTACAAAGATGTTACAAAATAAAAATGTATCTCATGGACCCTGGTAGGGTATAGCAATAGTTCTTAAAAACTAGTTTATATACTCTAGTGCATACATTAATTAGGTAACCTAATTATATTATATAATTACTAAGTAGACTACTATTATACATTACTAAATATTACAGTAGGTCTTCCTGCAGGAACTCTGAGACAGTATAGTATGCTTTTTTTATCAGAAATGTTTTTAGTTTGCTAATGAAAGAGTAATTTTTTTCTATATTCCTTATATTTGACGGTAATTTGTTTCAAGTATAGACCGATTTTTCGCCCCGATCCATTTTCGAGAACCCGAATCCCGAAGAGGTTAGGTAATGGCATGCGGTGTTCAGTTTCTGGTGGTTAGAGTGAGTGCCTTTGCCGACACGACGAATCGTCAAATCACTAACGGGTCAGCAACGCGCTTGTGATTATTCTGGAATCGCAAGCGTCCATAAGGCTGTGTCTGCTTCCTAAGTATAGGATATGATGAGATACAGTTTATAGTTTCATGCAAGAAAATCGGTTTAACGATGTTTATGACGGACCCACAAAGTGAACGTATACCTACGACCTATTCCGATCATCGATTTAAATTCTAAATCGATGATTCCGATAGAATTAAATGACTTTGTGTAGCGCGAGCGAAGCTAGTACCTACCTACAGATAGTCTATCAATAATTTAATGAAATAAGCGGCGACAGGTAATGCGAAAATATCAAAATGTATATCTAGTTGACATCAATTAAAATGTCACGAACTTTAATTTGGGGCACAGAAGGTTGACAATCCTGTCAAATTGTATAGGAATACAAAGAATATTTTTGCGAAAAGGGTCCTACCTAAGTATTTGGAAGACCAAGAGCAGTGACAGAAACTTTGTTTACGTTGACCCACCTGCGCCGACGTTCTCTAATCCATTCATAAATAACTACCCAATAATTACGCTTGCATATCCGTTTATCGTACAACGAACGATACAACATTTAAATCCGATCGGTGCGGTCGGCTGCGCGGTCGTTTCAATCATTTACGCTGCCGGAATATACGCGCGCTGTAGCTTATCTCGCGATAAACTGTTATAAATGTGATTGAATTGTGGCTGGTATAATTACTAAGTAATATGTTTCTTTTCGACCTTCTGTTGTCGGTCGGTTTGACCACGACGGCATTGGTCGCGTATTTGCTATTCTTAAGGAAACCGTCCGCGAGAAAAGGACCTTATAGGTCACCAGGTCAGTCTTGTTAATGTTGTTAGAAATTAGTAGACATTTTTAAATACTAGTATTTTTTTGGCGTTGTATTTGCACGTTTAGGTACCTCTATGTATATAAAATTTAACAAACTTGCACTTGATTTGAAAATACTTCAAGGAAGCTACCTAGGTAGTTTTATACTTTATACAAATACCTATCTGTCATACAAATACCTATCTGTCATACAATCGCCATTATCTGTATCGGAACACAATTGCCTAATTACAGTGATTGTAATTCCACAATTTTTAAATGGTGCCTATTGTTGGACATACCTAATTACGAGTTTATTTAAAACCATTGAACGAAAAATAGGGTGGGTTTATATACTAAGTATATAGGTAATTAGGTACTTATAACATACTGACATTATGGTTTATCTACATAATTGTCGTTATGCAAGAACTTTATCTGTAATCGTTCCTTGTCAGATAACTTTGATTACAAGATTTCAAAGTACATGCTGTGACTCAGGTTTTGAGTAGGGGAAACCAGAGATGAACGAAAAATTTGCAGTTTGTGTGACATAGTTTTGATTTGCTTCTATTTTTTAATTTTATTCCTATACATATTGTGCAGACATCAATCACGCAGTTTTTAGCATAGAAAAACATGCGATATATCCATTGGTTTTGTAGAAAAATAGCTTTCAGTGATATATGGAATTTGTTACAACCATCCCCAGGGGTAGGTTTGATGGTAACAACGCTTAGGAATAATTGTAACATCTAATAAATTTCGAATTAAATTCATTTTTGTAAAAAGTAGTAGTTGACCTACTGTTTCCTTAGGGGTGTATACAGTGAGTTAACTCTATCGGAACAGTGAATCAGGAGGGTAGGTATTTAAATATCCATGTTATTGCTGCGATTTTATATAACTATTGTCAAACCAATCCCTTAGGTTACACTTAAGACATAATATGCAATTATATTTTACAATAGACAGCAAAAACAAAAATACATTTTTAATATTTCGATTTTAATAAAGTATAGATTTCTTCGTTTTTAAATATCGTTCAGTAATCTCAGATAAACTATTAGATCCACCTATTGGCACTTTGGTTACTATTAACTTCGATAAGAATTATAGCTACGATCCACTGTGCTCCACTCCTATCATTTTAATTTTATGGTGCAATAAGAAAAAATCTTGTGCTAGCAATTCCTAATTTGGCGCCATATGAAACCTTAATAACTGATATAAATAAGTTTAAACGATAATTCAGTAACACAGAAGGAGAAAACAACAAAGTTTACATGAATATCTCACTTTCGCACTTTCAAAACACAATTTTACTTTTGTGCCGTACACTACTGCCCCGAGCGCCGCAATGACTACTTAGATTGGAAAGGGTGATGTCTGGGCGCGAATCTACTGTGAAAAATACGCAGCAATATCCCTATTATTTCTGTCCAATATGGTGCTGATCCAGTGTGCCACATGACCCACTGTTCCCACAATTACCCTACTTACAGAAAACACTAAAACTAATTTATATTTCCATTTGGTACCTAAGTACGTACTATTATTTTATGTACCATCTTATATATACTGCCTATACAAGTACCTGCACCTATACCTACTGTTATTTTATTTTACTCAGGATGGAATTACCCTCTAAAGCTGCTCTGCGCGCGGTGGGCGGTCAGGAGATGGAAATCTCGAAGAAAGGCTACATTTCAAACAGAAGACTCTCCCAATACTACCAACATGCCCGAGGGCCTGGACAGCATTAGCATCAAAGCTTCCTCCCCACGGGGACCCACCATTCTACTCGGAATGCGCAAGTTGTCGGGCAGAACACCATTGGCAGAAGTAACTCTACACGTGAAGCTAGCAGATGGGAGCGCTTATAAATTACTACGTAAGTCGACCTTGATACTGTGTCACACATCAATTTATGGAACGCGATCTTCTATATCTATAACCTTGACATACATAAACGTAACTGCAGTCAAAACAGTGACACGTGTGGTGCATTACTGATTTTCTCGCTTGTTTTTCCTCGTTTCGTACCTATATCTACATTCAACAGTAGTGGCAGGTCCATGCATAAAAAGCATAGGATTATGCTGAGGTGCTTCAGAACACGTTAGAAAGGTAGTACTTGTCTATTGCATGAGTTTAAGTATTAGGTCCCTAGTTACTTAAATATTTTTACGTCATACCTGGCCATAAAGTAGAAATCCCACTTCCTGGCCAGGAAGAGACGTAAAATTGTGTACTCACCACGGACGGTTACAGAGAAAGCCTCATATTGCATATTTATCGCCCTTGTCTTCGACTCGGGTGTCAAATCCCTGCTATCTGAGACAATCTTTGTTTTACAACAACATAATTAATTAATACTAACACTAGAATAAGTCCTCATAGAATGTTTACTAACCAAATAATGATCCTGTAATGTTGATCTAAAAATAAATGTATTATTATTATTATTTATTTACCGCCCTGGGTAAGTAATGTACCTACTATTCGTCACACCTAGCGTCACAGTGACAACCAATTGTTGTGAGTACAAAATTTTGCCTATCCAAATAGGCAAAATGTTGTACTCACGATAGGCGGTAATAAAAAAGCATATTTATAACTGCGATCTGAGACATGTTTTGTTTTACCGCCCTAAGGGAGTAATCTAGGTACTATACTTACGAGTAACGTAGCACATTAAAGTAGTAAACGTGTATGAATAAGTCATCTCTACCAATATTATGTCAAGACCCGTTGAATGTTGACTTGTCTCACTATGACGTAAGTTTTTAAGCAGTTCGGAATGCATCTCGTAAATGACCCTGGTACTTCGTCCTTTTTACAAAGACATACAGTCCATATTTAAATGTTTAATAATTCAGTTCTGTCACATGACTAGTTGTTTCGTCTAATGGGTAGATAGAATCGCAGATAAAATTGCGCAATTTGTGACGTGAAGTCAATTATTATTGGTTGGCCTCCACCTGGGTTACAAGGACTAGGAATGGGAGTGGAACGAACAAATATATATCCAGTTTATCGCAAAACTAACTGCCATTTAATTCGTTAGTAGGTACAAGATACCAAACATAGAACGGACGCATGAGTAGGTAAGTAGGTAGTATTAGAATTCTTGTCTAATTTACTTTATCTAACCTAATCGTGATTTCGTGATATATTTCATATCATAATGTAGGTAGAACATGAACATCGTAGAGACTGCCTAAGCGAAGATACTTAATAGGGAGCCATTTCATGGGATCATGCAATTGCAAAATAAGTGGGTTGGTTGGTTCTTGCAAAAATAGTCAACGGCGTCATAGTCAAAAGTTTGATTCAGGTAAGTAGGTAGATACACCATTGTTTTCGGCACCTTGGCGAGGTCGGTTGCGGTCAAGGTATCTACCTAATTTCGTAACTATAGATACTTAGCAAAAATCACGTCCACAAGTTTGCCGTTTTAATTATTAGGTATCTGTCAGGTATGCGGATAAAAGAAAATATCCGTAGACATACGGGTGCGGCAACCTGCCAACAGTGTGAGCAGTGTGATCATAGTTCGACTGTGAAATCGAATAATTGCGAAAAGCAAGGATTCTTTATTCCGTGGCAAAAACGAACACAACTTGTTTCCAGTCGTGTACGGGTAGGTATTTAACGTTTTTTTTATGCCGATAGAGCAGTAACACAGCGGATTTTTGCAGCTATATCTGAACTCAACCGCCAGACTAGGCAGGTACTGCATCGTTTCTGCATCGATGTTTACAAACATATTTGATGCGCTTCTGCTTCAGACTACAGTTGATAAAGCAAGTGTAGGTGTTGTGTCACTATCTCATCTACACTACTGTATCGATAATTTAGATGGCTTTAACACTTTACAAGACACTCAGTTCATAAATGACAATCGATGGTCAGCCTTGATTACTACCTATAGGTACAATGATGGAGCGTGGCCGTATGTAGGCGATATGTCAATCAGAGCGAGCGGCGCGAAACACCAACTATGTCATCACATATCTCCCTAGGTATCTGTCGCTCGAATATGCAAGTGCGATAGAGAATGAGATATTCGAGACATTTTCGCGGTTATAGCCTTTGTATATAAAGGACTAAGGATCATTTGTTATTACAGAGCACCCAGACACAGCGGTGGGCGCCTGGGAGAGCGACGGGTCGTGGAGCGCGGGAGGCCTGAAGATCCAGGTGCTGGAGCGGCACTGTCGTCTGAGGATCGTCTTCAACGGCCTCGTCACCAAAGTCGGGGACAACACTACACATCACGCCAAGTTCAATGCCATGTAAGTCTATTTATGTTTCTGTACTTTCAGTTGGACATTGCTTGATCACCGGAAATAGCCAACTGTTTTTTTTTTGCAATCATCAAGTACTCGTTGAGAGGGTTCCAATAAGCCCAAAGATTACATTAGATTAGATTCATTTATTGCTTATTGAAAATTGTCATTAAATTGTACAAATTTTCTTTGTATATAAATAAAATGAATTCACAGAAAGCTCGTCAGGTACATTCAATAAATTTGTTACAATAATTTCTAATAATTAACAAAGACAGACAGAAATAGTCAGCAATTTAAAACAATATTGATCTTAAGTTAATAATGTCAAAATATAATAAAATGCCAGATCTAGAAAAATAAAAAAATAGGGTCTCCTAGTCATGTCATCATGTCAAGTAAATGAATAAAAATGGAATTCAATGGAAACCCATACGGCGTCTCGTGGTCCGATAAAGAAAACTTTAATCTATTAAACAGATGGGTGAAGGTCGTGCCTCCATTGGCATCTCCTACTGTCGTAAAAAAAACTATAAAAACTTGATAAAAGTCGCTAGAATGATCAGTGATCACTATTTTCAGGACTCCCGACACGTAGTATAGGGTGGACCATAACTCTTTTCACATTTACATACATTTATGTATGTAAATGTGAAAAGAGTTATGGTCCACCCTTTATAATAAAGGAGTGGTGTGTTTCAGTTGGAGAGCGGCCTCGCAGCCGCTGGCCCATCCTGAGAACTGGAGCAATGAGCTGGCCGCAGAGGCGCTCGCGCTCGAGCCTTGGCGCGACGGCGACTGGCCCAATATTCTGTAAGTAGTCAGAAGTCACGCAATGTTGGAATAGACATAGTCTTCAATAGCTTCTAAGTCTATTAAATACTATACAAGCAATGTCCAGAAAGGAGATGTATTTCAGGGCTGAATAAGCCAATGAGGGAGTCGCATACACGACCGCAAGTCTGGCATAGGTGTAATATTTGCCCGTGGCGAAAAGGTGCCATGTTGATGTCGCTTTTTATAGATAGTCAAGGCGTAGCCAGGATTCTGTTGGGGGGCAGGTGCAGAAAAAACAAGAATATACCTAGGTATATGCTGTGGCGACCCCTATACCCAAGTCGTCGTGTGTGAAACACTTGCCTGAATTCAGTGGGTATAGATTCGCTAGGGGCCACAAAGTATCTACAATTTTACACAATATATGGCTACACATGAGAGTAGAAGGAGGAGACCACCACCGTCCTCGCTGCCATAAACATGTGTCATATAGGTTGCTGCCGTACACATATGCATGTATATATTATATCTGAGGGTATGGTCTACTGGCCAATCCAGAGTGACCCACCGTACGGTCGATTACGCCTCCAGCGCAGATACTGCCTGTCAGTACCCCGGTGCTCTACGCACCAGCTGGACATGGGAGCGGTGCCCCCACGAGGTCCTCCATATGCCTGCCCCCTAGACCTGGCCCTGTTACTCCAACTCATAATCGACCGTACTACATGCCTTGTCAGTGTGGCTTCAACACACACTCCTGGGAAGCCGGACCGGGCGTTCCCTGACCAATCCCTTGTCTTTCAGAGGTACTTACACCTCGAGATTGGACTACATGAAACTACATTAACCAGCGACCGTTGGTTAATCCCCTGTTCCACTCTCATGTAGCTTGGATGTCGATTATAGTACACAAATCATGCATGAGCACTTACCAGGAAGCTTTCTAGTTTACCTCGTGAAGACGCACGCGTTCTCGTCCTGCGCGTCCCGTCGCCTTCACGATCCATGTTCATACCTTCTCACAAGATGGCGACGCCCTCTGTCCGTGGTACCACCTCCCGCCTGCACTCTCATCCCGACTGCCAGTGTTGCCACATGACAGAATGCAAACAGTTACCAGTGGGGCTAGCGCAACTGACGCCGCACCGCGACGCGAGTCGAGAAAGCTCAACCCCCTTTTTCTAATTTGTACGGTGCGAGTGAGATAGGGGACGCTTAGTCGCGCGAGAAGCGACTGAGCAGCAAGTTGTGCTAGACGTGCTGACTCTTTTCGGTCCGAATCGCGCTCGGCGCGACATATGCTGCACGAGCAATGGGACATCAAGGGACAGCTGCTTCGTACCTCGTTACGCCCTTGTAGACAGCCATTTACCAAATTATGGCTAGGTATTCTTATACGTATTGGTTAAAGGTGCTCACAGTTTTATGGTTGTTCACTCTTAGTCCACCGGATACACTATACTTACCTACATATAGCATATCTTAGTTTTTAGGGTTCCGGACCAAAATGGTAAAAACGGAACCCTTATGGTGCGACTCCGTCCGTCTGTCTGTCTGTCACAAAGTCAAATATCTCAAGAACTACTAATGCTATCGATTTGAAATTTGGAATAGTTGTAAACAAAGCTAATCCTCGTGTATGGAAAATGAAATTTTTTAATATGTACTTTTAATTTGTATAAAAAAGGGTGGATAAGAGGGGGGGCAAAAATTCAAAATCTAGTTAGCAGGCCAAGTGGGGTATCATATGAAAGGGCTTGAATTGTACATTCTAAAACAGTTTTTCATTTTTTTTCTACAGTGGTAAAATTTTGATTTATAAAGAAAAATGTTGAAAAAAATACCATTCCCCCCCTTATCTCCGAAGTTAACCAAGCGAAAAATTTGAAAATAATATATATGATAAATATTAACGTGAATATTACCGGAAAAGTATAACGAGACCTCTATGTAGCGTAATTTTTTTTTATTCTTCAATAATCATATGTTAATTTTGTTTGTAATTTAATACTTCTGTGTTTAATTTTTTTCCTTCAAATTCATATGATAGTGTTCTGAAAGTACCTTCTAGCAAATAAAAAAAGAATTATCGAAATTAATTCACTTGATAAAGAATTATGGCTGAAAAACCAACATACAGAAATTGAAATGTATTAACGTACCACCGTAGAACCCTATCGCAATAAGGTAACATACCACTCGAGTTTGAGTGATGGCGGCCTGTCAATTGCGACATGGTTCTACGGTGGTACGTGAATACATTTCCCTTACTGTAAATACCGAGTTCCTTGGTCGCGCAAGTTAGTAACAAAATGCACCGATGAATGGCGCTGTAGGTACTTTGTATGATATTTCGTACGGAACCCTCGGCGCGCGAGTCAGACTCGCACTTGACCGGTTTTTTTTCATACTCCCCTGACAGCAAGAGTGTCGCCACGCTGGACGCGGCGTCACCTTTCCATAAAAGAGGCCTAAAGGTGCCTTTCCCCTTTATCGCATCTACCTATAATATAGTAATTATAGCATGTTGCTTATTTCTTTCTAGAGTATGAATTTTAATTTTTACTTACTAATACCTCACTCCGTACCTATTTGATAAGTTTATCACAATAATTACGATAGCTGTTGAAGGAATTATCTTTCCGGCGCCAATTTAACATGTAGATAATTTGTTTTCCTTCAACAATTAGTGGCATGTTTTTTTTTGTGGATCTAAGATACAGACATATTGTATAATGGTTGTGTTGTTAACTATTAGGAAGCTACTTAGGTACAGTCAGCAGCAGAAGTAGCTAAGCGGGCCGGGTATTCAAAATAACCTACACTCGCTCTTAAGTTCTTAAGAATAAAGTCGTGTGCAGGTCATTTTGAAGCCCCGGCCCGCTTAGCTACTTCTGCTGCTGACTGTACTTACGAGTATTTATAGCGCTCTCTTTAAAAAAAATGTTGAGTATGCGCATCAGTTAGGCTTAGAAAAACGAGTGCACATAAGTAAAGGCAGTATTCCAACGTAAGAACTGGAATTACGCGGAGATAAGATTATTAGTGCCAAATAGGAAATACTATTGTTTGACTCGTTGCAATAAGTAGTGCAAACAAGTAAGTAAATATTGCACCGATAAGGCACTGAAACTCGATTGGATGTAGATATTTATAAAATGCAGCTACCTAACTTGCTCAAATTCCGGCGAATTTATCGACTGCATTGTCTAATTAAGTACCTACCTAAGTATAGTGCATCCAGAATTATCTGGCATGATCCCACTTGAGACCGTCATCGTCATTAGTAATAACAATAGCTTAAGTCGCGGCGGGCGCATTTTTTGCAAACACTTGCTAAACACGTGCGGCCGGTGGTGCTTCAAACGATCTTGATGCTTTTCCTATATTTTCAATCACTGTAAGTAAATTGAAGAACGATTTTTAAACACACCATGTTCCAACTTTATAATAAATGTCTGAAGTGACTCTGACCTGAAAGTACCAAATTCAGAAACAGAAGAAGTTCAGCGTGACGTCACATTATGATAAAAAGTGTACCATAATGTGACGTCACGCGGAACTTTAACGGGCTATATCTTCATCATTTTTTGTTTAATTAACAAACAAAAAAATACGTGTCCAATATGTTTTGTTAATCTAACTGACGGACTAAATATAATTTTTTAGGCAAGTAGCCAATTACTCTATTATTGATATTTAAAAGTATCAAGACGTGTTGGTCTGGATCAAAACAGGCAAAGCCGAACCGGCTCCTTTAAAATGTTTATGGCTTCTACAAGTGTTTGGGTAATTGCCCGTATTGTTTGCGTTCATGCCAGATAATTCTGGAGTACTACTATTACTATACCTAATGAGCTGATAGCATTCAATAAATACTTGGGTACGTAGGTACCTACAGGAAGGTCGTTTGTCTAGCAAAACCGATGTTTGGCAGCTAGATATATATTCTAATCATGGGGTCTCGTTCCGCATGGTACGAGCTCTTTGGTCTACTCGGGGTCGTCACATTTTTGTGTGATCGTCGTGGTGACACGTGCCGGTGCCGCGGTACGAATTTTGTCATCAGTCATCACAGTTAACCGCGTTCGGTGAATTACACCTCAGAGCTGCACGAGAGCTAAGTTTAGCCGAAGCGGATAGATAAAAGGAGTCATTGTAGCTAAGTTAGCGAATTAAATTACCCTTGTAATTATGAGTCGTCATATATAGCTACCTATTTATTAAACAGTAGCAATATTACTTAGCAACTGGCTAGGGACCAGAATAATATGAAATCAACTTAAAACGTGACTCTAACTAACAAAAAATCCCGCAAATCCGAAAGCCCGATATCACGCAAACAGATCACTGAATATAAGAAAAAAAAACATCCACACTTTAGATAGGGAGGTCTTATTCTACCATTTTGTCAGCGAGATGCATTTATATACCTACCAAAAACTGCCGAATTACAGCTTTCTAGTAGTAAGGGTCACTGAGCTAAGCCGCAGACAGACAGACGGACATGGCGAAACTATAAGGAACCTGTGGACTACGGAACCATAAAACTGAGTAAGTATAGAAAATATTAAACATTCATCTCACACTGGACAAAACAAAAATTTACACAGTAGGCATGACACTGCCAGGAGCCCGCCAGGCGGGCACTCTCTACGTAGGCTTTCTGCTACTTTCTTGGCAGTGAATGTTTTAATACGCAATGAGGAGTGGAATAACTTGGTTTAACCTCACCTCACTCCTCAACCACAAATATATCACATGACGCCGCGATTCATAAAAACTAAGCGTAATAAGAAGTCTAGTTTAGTTAGGTGTGACTGGAGAGGTGATGCGAAAGCGCGCGTTCAGGATAATAGCCCTGGTGTGGTAAAGGTGATGGTTATTGGTTTCAGGGACACTTGGGAAGACGGCAGCTGGGTGCAATGGGGCGTGGTGCAGGGTCGCTTCCAAGTGTTCAGCCAGGATGTGGCGACGACGAACGAGTACTTACAGGTACCAATATTATCTACATCTAAACTTATCTACTTATATACAAATATTATTAAGAGGAGAGGAGGGAGTTTGTAGGTTTACAAACTTACAAGTTAACCTTGTCGATTTTTATTTTCAGTCCACTTACTACACTTTAGCGGCTCATATATTTTAATATTCAATATTTATAATAAAAAAAACTATACTTACTTTGCCTTCACGTGTAAAAACAAAGATAAGGTAGGTAAAGGAAAAAACGATATTTTGGAAATAACTGACATAAATTAAAAAAAAGATATTTAAAAAATACCGTGGGCGGCATAAGTGGCGAAGCGATATACCCAAAAGGCGTTGTGGATCTAGGATTACCCCGTTACCCCGTATAGGATTACCCCTACCCTACCCCCAAAAGTACCCTATTAGGTACTTTTGTCCGTAATGCCGCTATGTTGAGGAGATTTACATGATTACCAACTTTTTTTTCAGGTGCGCGGTGTGAAAGAGCGCAGTTGGGCGCCGCACGGCTACCAGGGACTCAGGAGGTCGGTGGGGATCATGGTCGCCGCAAAAGATGGCACCGCGGTTCAGTTGAAGGCGGCGGCTTATAAGAACATTTTGACGCAGTAAGTTGAGATATATATAGTTGAAGTAAATGTATAAAGTCGCCGTCAATGGAACTTGGACATTTAAAACGTCAATTCCAATACATTGTTTGTTTACATAGTTAGCAAGTTCCATTGACGGCGACTTTATATAGTGGAACCAGTCAACCGTGTCACTCCAATTTGGAGAGCATTTTGTTTATCTAACTGCATCCGCTGACGCTATTACTCTAAAGAAAAGCATGAGAGTAAGTATGTTTTCAACTCGACTCGACTAGACTAAGGTCTCATCTTATTAACCCATTCCCGGCCCGTGACGACACATATGCGTCCCTACGCCGTAGTCGCTTTCCGCTACATACGAGGAAAACCACAGGATAGGCTACGAGTATAGCGCGTAGCGATTCTGGGCACTGAATGTGTTAAATGATGATCATGAAACTGGCCTTTCGCTTCGGATTTATAAGACCGTAATCCACCCCATCTTAATGTACCTATGGATGTGAGGCTTGGACGTTAACCCTTAAGGAGGAGCATAGTCTGTTAGTGGCAGAACGTAAGGTGTTCCGAAAAATCCTGGGACCAGTCAAAAGAAACGATGGGAGTTGGAGGATCCTAAAAATGCAGAAATAGAAGACCTGGTAGCCGAACCAAACATCATAGGTCCAAAGCGCATCGTCTTCGCTGGCTTGGCCACCTTGAGAGGATAGGATAAGATAGATAGGCGAAGAGAACATACTTGGGCCGACCAGTTGGTCGACGACCTCTCGGTGGTATCAAATATCGCTGGAAGGATATGGTGGAAGTGGATCTGCGCGAACTTGGAGCCAGCGCTAGGTGGCACGACATCGCGCAGGATCGAGCAAAGTGACATGCTCTTGTGTCGTAGGCCAAGACTCCTTTTAAGTTATTGTGGCAGCCTAGTTAGTTAGTTAGGAACTGGCCTTTACAGAAAAAACAGTCTCTTTTCGGGATCCTCAAATACAACACAGGTTATCTACTACAACTGATGATATTGTAATATGTGGTTTACAGGTGCTATTCCGGGTGTGTCAGATTCCCAGACTTCCAAGTACAAAGCATCTCTTCCACTGATCTGGTTATGTCAGACTTTTGCGAATTATCGGTCGGGGTGCCCAAGAGTTACACGATCAACGTGAGCAGTAAGTTTTATTGATTGAGTTTCTATGTACTTAATACCTATATCCATACGAAGTGATGTGCCCTCTAGCCAGAAAGTGGCCTATTAAAAGGAGTCATTCATTAATGTAAATTATACCACTTATTCTAAATTGGAACAGAGTTGCACTTGTCTTGTTTCGTTCGATTTTAAAACACTACTCTATTTTCTGTTACCGACACTTGTTTTAAATTGCATTGCCAATTTTCCAAAGGTACCAACAGTTGTTTTAAACTTCATTGCCAACTTTGCGACCCTCAAAAAAAAACAACAAACTACAACTCACACATTACACATCAAAAATCATCATCATTTTCATTTCAGCAAAAGACAGGGCTCTAAAAATAGTCCTCCGAATCAATTCCGAAGGTGGCAAACTGTTCAGTGGTGTCCCATATCAGCAAGAGACGCTATACCGCACGCTTGTGGTGGAGATCAACGGAGAACCTGGCACGGGGATACTGGAGCTGAGCTATCAGCCTTCAGGTGAGGGTTCTTATGGTCACTCATGATAGGGAAATCAACATCACACTGTCTCTTTGAAGCGTTCTCCTTTAGGTTCATCCTGCAGATGCACGCATATCGCTTAGGCATAGCATTGCCTTTTCAGGACACTAAATGATCGAGACTCTTAGTTACTTTACCTACTTTATGGCGATATGTTTGTGGAGGCGCTGAGCAATCTTTACCAAATGGCGTCGATATCCGTTCGAATCCAGAACTACCAAACAAGACCCATCGAGTTGCTTCGAGGTGTAAGACAGGGTGACGTTATATCCCCGAAACTCTTCACCAACGCGCTGGAGGATGTCCTTAAGACGCTGCTGTGGGGTGAATATCTCACTCATCTCCGCGTTGCCGATGACATAGTAATAATGGCAGAATCGATGCAAAACTTGTAGAAAATACTGTCCAGTCTCAATCCTGCCTCAAGACGTGTAGGGCTCGGGATGAATTTGGACAAGACCAAAGTGATGTTCAATGAACACATCAACCCTGGACCAGTCTCTGTCGAAAGTGCTGCCCTCGAATTTGTCCAGGATTACTCATCTATACCTGGGCAAAAGTTGCTGGGCAGCATTTGGTAAGTTGCGTCACGTCTTGGAGTCATCTTTGCCACAATGCCTAAAGACCGCGGTGTTCGACCAATGCGTCCGTCATGACGTAGGCATGGAGCTGAAACGTGGAACCTGACGGTGAAGCTAGCCCACCGACTACATGTCACTCAGAGAACTATGGAAAGGTCTATGCTCGGGATCTCGCTGAGGGACAAAGTTCGGTGCGAGAATAACCGGCAGAAGACCAGTGACTGACATAGTTCAGAAGTGTAGCAAACTGAAGTGGCAGTGGGCTGGTCACATCAGTCACAGAACCGATAGTCAGTGGAGTAAGTAAGTGGGTTCTCGAATGGAGGCCACGGCTTGGCAAACGTAGTGTTGGACACCCTCCGGCCAGATGGACCGATGACTTGAGGGCGGGTCTTGTGGCGTACCTTGTATGTACAGTCAGCAGCAGAAGTAGCTAAGGGGGCCGGGTGTTCAAAACGACCTGCACATGACTTTATTCTTAAGAAATTAAGAGCGTGTGTAGGTTATTTTGAACACCCGGCCCGCTTAGCTACTTTTGCTGCTGACTGTATGTACTTTAATTTAACAAATATTATCGAGAACATCGTAACAAGGGTATCTAAACAAATAGTCTTTATTTGATTTACAATGCAATTTAAGTGTACCTATGCAATTATGAAAATTGATTCTTTAAAACTGTAAGATTATATATATATCCACTAAGAACTGACTTGTATAATTCAAATACGGTATTATTTCAGAAATAAGAGAGCCAACGACCCGCCTCACTCCGGCGCGAACGCTCAAATGGCTTAGTAAGAATGAAGTGGGCCCGGTGTCGTACTGCGCTCCCTTCGAATCCAAAGTTGCTTCCTGTCCGGAATATGTCGGAGGCAAGGGTGCTTCGCTGTCCCTACTGGCCTTCAAGCAGGAAGAAGAGGTAATTTGTAATTAACTAGTTGTCCTTCAATAGAATTAGAATTTCACCAGAACCCGGAAACCTATTGCCAGAATGAACATAAAAAATATATGCAGGCTGTACGGTTTCGGTATAATTTTATACAATTACCTACGTAATCAATGAATACTCACTTAACTACATAATAATCCAGTTTTATGAAGATCCCTTCAACATTATATCATAAAAAAGTAGTAACTCTTTACAGTTTAGTACCTACCTACGATTTCCACATTTCCACGATGTGGTTAAACAATATGATCAGTTAGTTATATTTCTCTAGGGTTACAAAGTTCCACCCGGCTATTGTTTGACCACTAAAGCGCTAGAAAAGCATCTAGAAATGAACCCGAAATTAAAAGAAGCCATTCACCAAATTGAAGCGGCTGGCGCCAATTACGAAGAGACACACTTCAAACAAACATGTACCAGGTATTGTATACGTTCATACACATTACGTGTCTAATATATTTTGACGATATGAATAGCGCAATCCCCATGTGGGCTCTTATCTACATACCAGACTCCACAGTCAAACGAAAAAAATCGTTTTGTGGAACGATGTAATATGATATTCCTTTAAACACAATTGTAATAAATAAATAAATAATAAATAAATAAACTATCAGATAATACGAATTTTACAGGGCAGCAACATTAATTAGTAGTACCGAAATAAAGGGGGACATTAAGGAAGAAATTTTGCAGCAGTTAACTGCATTGAAAGAGAAAGCTTTAAAAGAGGGCTTAGGTCCTGAACTACGGTTTGCGGTAAGATCTTCAGGTAAGCATGGAAACACTTGAAAAACAATAGAAAATTAGTCCAAAAGTATTATTTTTATATAATAAGTTCAAAAATATTGAACAGCTTACCTAATCGAAGAACATGTTGCACCATGAATGGCTTTATGGTTTATATTCCAAAATCGACGACAATACGCGGGCAGCTTCCGTTCTTAAAAACACTGCAGCATTGTAACCAATTGGATGATCAGATGGCCTGTCTGATAGTTAGCATTTTTCACGATAGAAAAAAATTCTAGCAATACTGAATTTAAGAACGTTTTCTACACTAGCTGTAGGAGAAGACAGCGAGTCGCTCTCAGCCGCCGGTCAGAACGAGACAGTACTGGGTTGTTCCGCGGAGGACGTGCTCCGCGGCGTGCAAAAGTGCTGGGGCTCCATGTTTGCCTTTACCAGCGCGTATTACCGCAGGTATGGTTCATTACGTTTCACGCCACTGCTCGGAAATGTGCCGAAATATGGTCCGAATTGCGGCTTCAAGTTCAAACCCGACTTGAAAACTGTGTTAGTTGTACGTTGCAAGAACAGGTCTTCTATGAAGCCAGCAATATTTTTATAGTTCAGTTGAAAACTTGAAACTAATCAGAGTTTGAATACTCGTCCATCTATTGTATACTTTGAAGCAACGACAACAATGTACTATTAAAGTGTACTTTGTGACAGACAAAACGGGCAGCAGTGTGTATGCGGCGGCGGCGTGGTGGTGCAGGCGCTGGTGGCGCCGCGCGCGGCCGGCGTGCTGTTCACGCGGCACCCCGCCGCCGGCGACCCCTCGCGACTGCTCGTCACTGCCAACTACGGCCTGGGCGAGGTCAGTCACTAGCAACTCCAGCTACTTTGCCTGACCTCACACTCGGTCGAGAGCAAGATGGACGAATGCTGGAGTCTTTTTATAGGTCCCATTGATTCCAAACCTGAGGGTAATTACCCCCGTGGGGGTAAAACAGCTTTTCTTTAGGGCAACAGAGTTGGTGTCTAAAATGGATGAGTAGACAAGGAGTAACTATTAGCGGCCTTAGTAGCTCGCGGGGGTAACGATATTGAATATAAGTAGGTAAGCTAAAGATAACCTCTGGGCTATTCTATACTGAGCCGTATTGGTGAGTGACGGCCTTTATTAAAACTTTTCTCTCATTCATCTTATCGCTATTCTCCTTGTTCGTAATTCCATATCAATTTTACAGAGCGTGGTATCCGGCGCAGTGGAGCCCGATACGATGGTCGTCTCGCGCGCGGCAGACGGCAGCCTCACGATTGCGAGCATCGTGCTTGGCTCTAAAACCTCCAGGGTGTCAGCGGTTGGGGATGGCGTAGCCACGGAGGCAGTGCCGGAGGCGGAACGTGGGGTTCCTTGCTTGGCTGAGAGCGAAGTGCTGCGGCTAGCGCGGCTTGGTGTGAGGCAGGAGGAACTGTGGGGAGCGGGCAGGGATATCGAGTGGGCTGTTTGTAAGGTAGGTCGTAGTCAGTAGACTCATACTCATACACCTACAAGCAGCAGCAACGCAGGAAGAGCTTTTGTTGAACGGTGAAGTGGGCTATTTGGTATGTAATTAAACCTTGTGGGAAGAAGCTTGAATTTGGCTTAGTACTCAATGTTCTGCTGTACCGTGAAACAGGCATAGCCTAGTGTTAGCCTAATTACTGGATGTTAAAAGGAATGAATTTAATCATACGACAATTGTTACGAATAAAGAATATCCGATCAGTTACTTATTTTGATATCGAACCTAGTTGCTATGTAGATTTGATATTATTAGTTGGTCGGAAAAGTAGTTCATTCAAAAAGCAACTCTATCGACCAACGAATAGGTTTTCAATCACAATAATGGAGTCAGAAATATTATATTAACAAATAAACGGAACGTATTCACACGCATTTTGAGCGCCAGCCAATCACAGCGTAGCCCGCCATTGTAGCCGCGAGTATCGACCAATCACAGAGCATAGAGGAATATATAATTGTCGAAGTTCTCAAAAAGCAAAATATAGACGAATAGGATAGAATTCATGAAAAGGACAGACATCTTAGAAATCATAAAAAGTATGGCGGCATAAATAGGGAAGCGAGATAAGGCGCGAGGCTTTTTTGGCATTGATACTCGGACTGATTGGGTCTCCTGGCTGTGACTTTAAAGTTTATTTAGTGGGTGTTTTGTTCTATAAATTAGTGTTTTGTTGATGGGAATCTCTTTAAAAATTAGTGTTTAATTTTGTGGGGCTTTTAACAGGCCTAGGAATGTGACTTGTCATTGTGGAGAGAAATAACTCCATAATGTAGAGTTATGGTACTAGGTACTGAAATAGTGTTTCGAGTAGTTTAATATTTTTATTATCACATAAGCCAGATCCCAGTCTAGGTAAACACCATAAACAGTTTGCCTAACATCTTGATCTCACCTAACGGTGCCAAATGAGGTTAAGGTGGAGTTTGAGTGCGTAATCAGATTAGACGAGGGGATCTGATGTCTCTTTTTTATCGACCAAGAGGCAGCCACCACTCTCTCACGTTACTCGAGATTCCTCAACGTTCTAAGGCATGGCCAGTACTTGGCATAGAGGGATACCTCGCTTGCCGAAGTCCTGTTGTACTCGAGAAGCGGGCAGTATTAAATACACATATATATAACCTCTATAAACATAATAGGGCGTCATACTCTCCGCCATTTCCCTGACTGCGGTCGCGGAGAGGGGTGACAAATACACAGGCTGTCAGGTTGCCATATCTCAGCTTAGCCGGTTGAACTATTTACAGATAAAATAGGGCATACACTCTCATCTTTTAAACTGAGGTAAGGTTTGAAAATGAGCAGAGTAGGGAAATATCGGGATAGGATAGGGTAGAATCATACACACATTAGGGGAAGATAGGTTTAGGGATGGTAGCACGACAGGGTTAATTTTATTCGTCATGAGTGGATAAATTTATGATTGGTCATATCTTAAAAGAGAGGAGTAGAGTTTGTGCAGTTGAATGTGATATTCTTACGTGGTAACATAATTTCACCTTTATTTCCATTGACTAGGGAAACAGTTTCGTTTCGGAGAAGGAAACAAAACTGTTATAGGGACCAGTGATAGGCTGAGCAAGTCGCTGTTGACCGTAGTTACGGGCAGAATAATACCCATATAACTACTAGCTATTTCATACTTAATTATCTTAAGAATATTGCACATTCAACTACAGTAAATTCGATATTTCTAGTGACAATAAAATGGAGGACGCGGCGTTATAATATATAAGGCTTAGGTAAATAAAATTGCTTATATAATTACATTCTTACGCAGCAACATTAAAGTGAGAGGTCTGATTAAGTTTGTTTCGGTATTTTCTTCTTACTCAGATCGTTAGGTACGAAATACTGGTAGATTCGTTCGTAGAGTCTTAAACTCATTAGGTAACTAGGTAGGTAAAGTTGCTTAGGCCATTCTATCCCCATCCGAAGCAAGAGAGTAGCATGTGTGAGTAAAGATTACTACACAACCCGTCGTTTAGAACTTTATTCTAAAATATGAGTACATAAGTTAGTTAGTATGCTATAAATATAAAAAATGGATTATATGATATAAAATCCAAAAGCTACGATCTTGCTTACACGAATGGATAATAGTTCGGTAGGGGATTTTCACAAAAACAATAAAATATTTTAATATTCATACAATTAATTTCTTATTTGTTGGTCTAGGTTTCAGTAGGACGCAGTAGGGCTAGGAATAGAAGAGTCTGAATCCAGATTTGCTACACATTAAAGACTTAGGGTTATTCGGTTCACAACGTAGACACTAGACGATCATTTGGCCAATTAGTTATAATTTATTAGCAATTAATTAGTTATTAAGTGATTAAAATCGTTAATTCGCTTAATTAATGATAGGTTAAGGGGATATGAATTGGGGAGGGTACACTGCTTCGAGATCCTTCGCTTCGTTCTGGAGTCAAACGATCACCCCGGATTTTTTTCGTTCGTTCCATTCGACACCACTAGGACGACACCACCGGTGGTATCGTTTGAAATCACTGTTCCGTTCGCCACTATACTAGTGATGTGTTGAATAGCTAACTCCAAGTTACCTTGTTCTGACTGTTGTCTGTGTCTTGAGTGACATATCCAATATCTTGTGTAGGATGGATTCTACTTGCTCCAAGCTCGGCCTATTACGTCTCTGGAGCGCTGGACCGAGGAGGAACTGCTTCATGAGATGGACTTCCCGATCATGTCAGACGACGAGCTAATTACCTTCGCTAACACTGGTGAGGTAAGGAACTCCTTATTTTGGACTACATTTATTGAATATCTTAATTGTTTAGTTTGAATACGTCTGTTGTGTCGCCTTTGCTCCAGTGTGGCGGGCTCTTTTGGCTGTTATGGATACGTACTGCTGGAAGTATCTGGGGAAACTCTGTTAATAGTCTGTGATTTGCCTGTGGCCAGGTGCTGCCCCGGGCGCTGTCTCCGCTGAGCTACGACGTCATACTTCAGCCGCTGCAGAGGGCCATCGACCGTATGATTGGAAGCAACCAAGACTGCCACGACCAGACCATCATCGTCACGCATAGCCGCTGCGCCATGGCTCTCTACAACGTGAGTTACGTAATGATCAGACATAGAAGTTTTTGTGGCAAAGACGTCAATTAACTAGGGACTTCCTTCCGATATTAAATTTATCGATAACTATTTGAAATAGTTATTTCGAAGTGACATTTCATAGTAGATAATTATTAAGTTCACCCATCGATGTTATATGTAATTTAAGTAATTCGTAGAAGTACTTTTTAGGATCTTAAAATTTAACTAAAGTTTTATTATTAACGTGCTTCTTACAAACTCCTTTTCATGCTATTCAACCGATTTCCATACAAAGTAAATTGACACCCAGGAGTGCCTTGCAACAAAGGCCAGGTTTAGGTAAATTGTATGGCATTATAGTATACTCTGATATAATACCTACCCAGTTTTCGGAAAATTTAAACAAAATATAATTATATATCTCATAGTCATAACTGTTATAAGAAGTCCCTAGGACAATTTTATTCGTGCTACAAAAACTTCTATGTCTGGTAATGATAGACTTTCTAAACTATGCGTCACGTGATCACCTCACGACCCACTGGTCTGGTAGTTGCAAGAGAATAATTGGTTGGGCCCTGAAATAATTGAACAGAGTCATTCCTTCATTCTACTACTTTTTATTTCCTAGCAGCCAACAGGCAAGTCCTGACTTTAGACGATTTTGTTAGGTTGAACTTTGGGACGGGGGGCGTCGTGGTGGAATCGCGATCCAATGGCGCCCCCTAACGGTAATGCGGGTGACGCCGGCGTGTTTTTAGTGGGTATGCCCCTCGGATGGCGGCGGGAGGAGAGAGTCCCACATAACCCCCAAATGGGCCTTCCCCGGGTCGGGGGTATGCGTAAAGCATTTTCACATCGTCAAAAAAAATGTTGAACTTTGGGAACTCTGGACTCTTACCTGAACCTTACTCCTATCTAAGCCTCGATAAACTCCATGATCGGTAAATCCAAGATGACCACGACTTACTATACCAGAGTATATATTGTCTTTAACCCATGCTGCTGTTCTACACTCAACAACATGACCACATTTCCTATCCTATACTTTTCTGTTTGTTGTAGTCGGTGTACCGGCGGGTATCGTGGAAGATTGACGTGGGCATCCGCATGATTGAGATGGCCGTGCACGGGCACAAGGTGGCCGACGACCACATCTTCAGTGTGGCGCTGCACCGCAGAAAACCGCACTGGGCCGACAAGATCACCATGATCCTCAGAATGACCGTGGTAACCTTCTCCTTTATAGTTACAGTATGGTTCGGACTCCTCAGATCTAGATTAATTGCTAGTTTCAAATGCGTTTATACTACCTACACAAGTATAGACGTGAAATTCTCTAGATGATTTGTGGACGGCGGTCTACTTTTCATTGTTCCTTGATGTGAGGTGTGGGTAATGTCTAATGTCATACATAAACCGTATATATCAAAATACGCCTGCTATATCTAATTTAATATTCAATAAGGCTTATGTTCTAGACTTATAGCTGGTTTCCATATGCTTACTGTATCTTATTAACCCCCAACGCAAAAAGAGGGGTGTTATAAGTTTGGGTGTCTGTGTATTTGTGTGTTTGAGTGAGAACCGATTTTGATGCGGTTTTTTTTTGTACGAAAGCTGAGGTGATCGACATAGTTCTTAGCTACGTTCAACAAAATCAGTTCAGCCGTTTTGAGATATTGAACTTTGAAATGAAATAATCTGGGGTTTTTCAACTTTTCTAAGTTGTAGTTATTTTCTAGGATCTAATGTTCACCAAGAGGAACATGAACGACACTATCAAGAGGGTGGACCGCATGACAATCGACTCGTTCGAGGCGGACCAGCCCGAGGATTACCTAGAGGCTCTACTGGCTTTAGACCAGGACTTCGGGCGATTCTCCTACAACCACATGAGCACCAGCTCCGCTAGTTCGGCGAGCCAATTTATAGCCATGACTGTGCTGTTGGAGGGAGGGGAGGGTATGTAATGTACACTAACGAGAACAAAGACGAAGGTCGCACTTTTATCTTAGCAGGGTAGTAGTGATCACACAGGGGTCTCGTTCAGCTCAGTATAGCATTCTTTTCCAGAGCTACTGACACAATTTGCATGAACAGATGATTGTGCATACACACATTATTAAGACCTGCGTAATTGGTACTAGACTTTATAATTTAGTTTTAGATCCCTATATGAATTCTTCCTTTTCAGACTTCTCTTCCGAGCAATGCAACGAGATAAGCGTGATCCTGAGTTCAGGTGACGTGTTGTCCGCCGAAGTGCCGCACAACCTGGATCGCCTGGCGCGCAAGCTGGTTGCCTCGGGCAAGGTGGAGGAATTCCGCGCGCAGCCGCCTAAAAACGCGCTCGGCTGGCTGGAGCTAAACTTGCCGAACATTCACCAGGAGGTCATGGAGTTCTTGAAGAAGCACGGACATAGGTGTATCATGGAGGTATGATGAGATTACACGACATATACACACTTCATTTATACCGAGAGAAGCTGTTTCTTTTACCCTACCTCATATAGGATTTTCGTTTGAGAGGTTGACATTACAATACAAATATTACTTATTGCACGGGAGTCCCTTGTTTTACCGACAAACTTTTTATCGATTTTTATTTCATCGAAAACGATTCACAGAATATTAAGTTCTCATCTTTTCTTTTCCAGTATTTTGGTTTCATCGACTATTTATTTCATTTTTATATACCTACTTATTACAAAACTATTCGATCATTATTTCATTATTAATTCGTTTTATAATACTTTAAAGTGACAGAATAACTACACGATACGACAGAACACTACTTCGATGTTTCATTTTAAAACAGTTTTATGCAATAAAAATTTGATTTCTAATAATTTTTATTTTATACCAATTGTTTTTATGCACTTATGATGACAACCAAGAACAAGTAGGTTAGATTAGGGTAGAACTGCGATCCCTAACAAAAACCAACTGCTACCATATACAAATAGGTTAGGTTATAACTGTCACTCCAACAGAAAAGATCGGCTATCAAACAAGTAGGTTAGGTTACAACTGTGACCCCTACAGAAACGATCTGCTACTAAAACAAGTAGGTTAGGTTAGAACTGTGACCTCAACAGACACGAACTTCTACCATACAAGTACCTCTTTTTAGGGATTCGTACCTCAAAGGGAAAAACGGAACCCTTATAGGATCAATTTGTTGTCCGTCTGTCTGTCTGTCAAGACCCGTTATCTCGGGAATACGTAGAGGTATCGAGTTGAAATTAAAACCATATACTCAGGTCTATAGTCCCTTGAAGCAGTGAAAAATAAAACTTCCAAGTTAACGTAAAAAAAAGATACGGCTGTTTATGCCGCAAAAAACATATATTTCGACACTCAAGGGAATCAAAATTTATAGGGTACTGCCCATTGACCTAGAACTATGAAATTTGGCAAGTAATATCTTCTTATAATACAAGTGCAGGGAAACATCTGAAAACTGTACATTTGTAATTTTGTACGGAACCCTCGGTTGGCGAGTCCGACTCGCACTTGTCCGGTTTTTTTTATACTACACCATTGTCTACCCGCAACATTTGCGCTTTTAGCGAGCGAGTTGCGTTTTGTTTACGAATAGTCGATGAAATTAAATATGGGAACGTTGACTTTTTAACTGATATTCGATGAGAAGTTTGTCGGTAATTCAAAGATAATTATTGCACACTTCAATAAAATTACAAAAACAATACAGAACACAGTGAATATAAATAGAGGCAAACAACAGGCGGAATTATCGCTAAAGACTGATTTTTTAACTGATTATTTTGTTATTGGTATTGTGCAGACTGGGCCCATAACCTGTTGTGCAGACGTGGGCGCGGTCTACGCGTGTCAGCAACTTGTGAACTTCATTAAATAAAAAAGAATGTCTGGCAATATGGCTTTTATTTCTTCACGAATATACACACGGCATATCGCCCTTTTGTTAATCTTAAATATTCACATGTTTCTTATGATAATGATAATTGTAAAATGGGACGACACAAAATTACGTGCACAAGGTTGCAAGTTTCACGAGGAAAAGAAACGTCAAACTTAATCGACAGATGAGCTGTTTAAGGTAGGGCAGGGCATAGATAACTAAAAATGTTTGAGAAATATTTTTAACAATTGGCAGTTCGACTTGGTGACAAAACCGTGGGCCCTGGTTCCTGATGACCTGATGGCGGTCCTCCAGAACATGCGGCCCGCTCCGGAGCCTATCAAATCACAAGCCAGGACTGATGCGGAAATCATCGCTGGACTTAAAACCCCCAAAAATTCTATGACAAGGTACCTATTACATGAGAACTGTTGTAGCAATCGGCATTTACAGCAATCATTTGTATGTTCGAATATGTTTTGAACGCGTTTACAGATCCAAGAAATAAGTAAGTAACCCAAAGCAGCTTCGACTTTCCTAACAAATATGTTTGACACCGCGCCACTGACAGCTACCCTCAATTTCTTTGATGATGTAAATGGCGAATAGTAAATGAGTAAATTCGACATGTTTTGCAGGAAAATTCTGAGCTGGCTACTGCCACTATGCCGGCGCACTGTGCGGCACCGCGAGGGCACTAAAGGGCACCTAATCATGGCCATCCACAAGACCCGACTGGCGGTGCGGCGACTTGGCAAACTCCTTGTTCAGCGCTGGTACTTGCCTGATGAGGAGCTAGTCTACTACTTCCGCACTTCCGAGCTGCGAGAGTACATTGACACCAGGAATCCAGATTTGCTGAAGAAGTGAGTATCCACAGAGTGCGGCGACTTTTCCTTCAGCGATGGTACTTGACTGAGGAGGTTGTCTACTACATCGATACTTAAGAACTCAAACTTGCTGCTGTAGTGAGTCTCTCTCTAGTTCCCTAAGGGGCGGCTGCCAGGAGCTGGACGGGCCACTCGTGCTGCGTCGTTAATACCTTACGCGTAGTAACGCAAAGTGACAAGTTGCTAACTTGTTGCAGAGCCATGCAGCGTCACCAACACTTCCCAGCTTGGAGCAAGCTGCGCTTCGCGGAGCTGAACACGGGCTGGCTGGCGCCGCTGCCGGCGACGAGGCCGCGGGTCGAGGCCGGCGACGCGCGCCTGCAGGCCACGTCTGTGTGCGGCGGCGAGACCATAGCCAGGGCCTGCGTCGTCAAGGACCTCTCAGAGGTACATCACACCAATGGTTTTTTTTCTGTTAACTTTGACACCGCACGAAACCATTTTAGTAGTGATGGAAATAACGCACGCCTATAGGCAGCATAATATACAGCACGTATCAGGTTAGGAAATGACTTCGAGGTGGATTTATTGACCTAAATAAAGTCACTTCAAGCCATTTACCTGCACGTCTAGCACAACTTGCTGCTCAGTCGCTTCTCGCGCGACTAAGCGTCCCCTATCTCACTCGCACCGTACAAATTAGAAAAAGGGGGTTGAGCTTTCTCGACTCGCGTCGCGGTGCGGCGTCAGTTGCGCTAGCCCCGCTGAACATCGGAAACCAGAGTATGATTGTGAATTTTGTTTCAGATTGGCCAACTGCAACAAGGAGACGTCTTGATAACGCACTCTACTGATATCGGATGGTCGCCGTACTTCCCTCTCTTGACTGGAATCGTCACGGAGCTCGGGGGACTCATTTCACATGGTCAGTATCATTACAAAGAGAATTGTAATCTGACGAAAAGTACATAATTTGATAAACGCTTTTAACTATCTTATGAGGGAATGTTTTAGAGGCTACATCAAATCATCTATTCCAATTTATAATGTGGATACTAAAATAAAGTGGTTACTTACTGTCTACAGGAGCGGTGATTGCGCGAGAATACGGACTGCCGTGCATTGTGGGCGCGGCGAACGCCACAGACATGTTCAGCACGGGCGACACGGTGCGCCTGTCCGGCACGCTTGGCGTGCTGGAGCGAGTGCGCGTGGCGCCCGACCACGACTAGCGCCATTCTCGTCCTGCATGGTTAGCACAAGACGGCGCGCGAACTGTCTCGCGGTGAGATAGACTATCCGTGACTAACCGTGCTGGACATGTACCGCCCGGCGCTTGATCACCGAGGTCCAAAGTGTTCAGTTGTTATTGCGTCGTCTAAATTGAACCGACGGCTGCGCTCAGGTCGGTTTGTGGAAGTTCGAATCCTTTTCTAACGAGGGATTTTATGTTAATCGTTGTAACTATTCGTTTTTTTCGCTAGTTGATGTTCCAAACGAATCGAAATGTGATTGTAAAATATGAAGCTCCCTCCACAAATCGACCTGGGCGATCGTACCGTCTCTGTGCATCGGGACATTTTGCGCGGAGCGCCTTGGGCAAACATGGTGCGGTTTGCCTATGGCAAACCCCCTAAAACGTTCACTGCCAGCACACATACACGTTTGCTCCAAGACAGTCGCACTCGGCGTTTATAATGGTGCCTACCCGTCGGATTTATAGGCGGTTAGAAGCATCCCACCGTAAATCAAGATTTTATTTTGTGATTTTTCAACCATTGTGTATTTTATGATTTTTCAACTATTGTGTATTATTTTGTGATTTTTTAACCATTGTGTATTTTATGATTTTTCAACTATTGTATTATTTTGTGATTTTTCAGCTTTTGTGTATTGTGATTATTCAACTATTGTGATAATTGTACAATTTTATACATTGTGATTATTAATTGTAATGTTTTTAAGATTTTTTTTTAATAAATAGACAAATTATTCATGAAATAATGTATGCATTTAAAAAATCCCATAAATATATCACAAAACATTCACAAAACGCTACATACTTTACTTTACAACGTTGACAATTAATTTTGCTCACGCTAGCTTCACTGCTAGCTTCTCATGAATTCGTTCGGTCGTGTAACAATTTCATATCCACTATCCGAATCATAAGTTGCACAATTTCTAGTCACTTGATCGAATAAGTTGATTTATTAATTTTTCCGCATCTGTCCACTTCACCAATCAAACGTCATGCCCGATGCGTCGACGATTCCGCGCGTAGCCCGCACGCTTAAATTTCGAACGCACTAAAATTTCCCAATACCCCGCAAATTCCGAACTAGGGGTTACCATTAGCAAGGACTAGGAGCTCATAAGTGTTGACGGCAAAGGGCCTGCCTAGTATGACGACGTGGCAGCGGTAGGCGGGCGCAGGCACGGCCCCGAGCAGGTGCGTGCCGCGGTAGCGCACGCGGCCCGCCAGCACGCGCGGCGCCACGCGCACGGCCTGCGCCGGCGCAGCGCCCGCGCGCCACGGGATCCATTCCACGTCCGCGTTACATAACACCTGAAAGGAGCAAAATAATGCAAATGACGCCGTAGCGTGGGTGTATTCCAACCTGTTGTTCTGAAGTTCCAACTTTGAAGTTTACCTAACATTCACGCTAGTTTTTAGTTGAAGTCGAAGATTCAAAGGTTAATTCCTCGGTTATGGACATATTCAGCATTTTTATGGGGAATTTGCTGAGATGGAAGGGTCCTTGTCCCCGTTGCGCTCAAAAAAAGTAGGTAATAACTGATCAACGATACTACTGGATAAGATGGGGTTCGAAATGCTGAGTTTGGCCGCTGTTCGTTTTACTCCACCACTTTAGCGAAATCCTTAGCTACCTGCTTCTGCTGCTGGATGTACCTGGTACTTGGTGTAGTGATGCACGGCGCCCTGCGCGTACAGGACGCAGCAGTGCTTGGAGGGCCGCAGCGCGGCGGGCAGCACGCGGCCGCGGTGCGTGGTGCGCGCGACCCACGTGGGCTCGCCCGCCGCGCCGGCCGCCACCGCGCCGCTCGGCACCGCGCCGCACGCGCTCACCACCCACACCGGCCCGCCCGACTTCCAAAGGGTCAAAACATTCCAAAGAGGGGGGGATTCTGCAAACATGACTGCCATCAAAATTGGTCCAAATATCGATTTTACAATTACCATCTCTATTGATTTTACATTGACAGACTCTATTCGGATTCTATTCAGAGTCTATTCCCTATAGCGATTACACTCGGCGAGTTTATAGCGCGACTATATCGCGACAGTCGGTATCGCATTTGTATCACGTTTGTAGCGCTGCAAAAAGTCGCAGTGCGTAACCACTCTAAAAATGCGCTTATGGTTTTTAAAACCCTCATAACAGTTACCTCACCTGGAATTAGTCCCATTATTTGATTTTCCCAGTTAAATTTGATTAGGTGGGTATTGTAACTTTTCCAATCTTCTGCATATTCTTCAACTTTATTCTTCAAGTAATTCCATCGCCTGCGGAAGGTAAACATCAGTAGTTTATAAGTAAAAAAAACTGTTCCTTTTCAATAAGTAACTTGGTACAATTTTTCTACTAATTACTTAGCACAACCTCAATTTTTCAAGATTATTTGCTAAGCTTAGCTTATTTAGGATATACGGTAAGTTCTCTTTGTCCATATATATTGGTACTTTTTGGTGCAATGAAGTTGTTACTTTATTTTGGTACACGGAGTTTTGTGGATCTTTCATACCAAATTAGTTTACCCAGGTTATGGCTATATTCTAGTACCTATAAAAGCCATTTAGTCTTTATCGAATAGATTCAGTGCTATACAGTGCTGGAATAATTTACCATAATTATTTTTAAACTGGTATTCAATTTTAAGCAGGCACAATGGTTCTTAACATTCTGTAGGTAGGTATATTGTATATACGCTGTAGGAAAGTTTTATAGGTTCTTCCATAACTAGATATTCCATAGTTTAATATCGAGTCAGCCCTAGCAACAAATGTAATATGTAATATATAAAAACTAAAAGTGTAATATATTAGGCTCTGTCAAAGAGAAAAGTTGTCAACCACACGCTAAATCAACAAGACTTAGTGCGGAGTTAAACCTTATGTCAATGCAAGAAGGTTGCTATCGCGCTGGGCTCCTTGACGCATATATTAGTCGTTGGCGTTGAACCTGCGGTGCGGATATATGCATCGTTGGCGTCGAAAAGGTTAAGTTGCTTAGAACGGCTCTTAGTCTTTTACATACGTTATCTATATGAGGGCCCCAGTTAAACTTGTTATCAATGACTAAACCAATGGTATATATGCTGATTTACTCCGTCTAGGTTTACGAGTATAGTTGCAGTTGTAACGCGGGTTCGAGTCATGTAGGCATGACTGTTCGTGTGCCTTGATATTGGGTAGGTACTATATTGGTTTTATATAGGTAAGGTGAGTGGATGTAAATTATTTAAGTTTTGTCTTAGTTTATGGATAGCCTAACATCGTGGGACCACCTGCATAATGCATCGAACTCACGCTGCATTCTATGTTCGGCCTCGTTAAGTTAAAGTAAGAATTAGCTGTTATTAGACGGGTATCGTCAGCGAACTGGTACACAGATGGCTCCGTAAATATGTTACACATGTGTATATCATTGACATAAATTAGGTATTCGGTTGGGCCGATTATATAGAGCCTTGTGCTGTGCCATGTAGAGACAGGTGCAGCTCACTTTGCACTCCGCCGATGCTAACCGAGCTGTATCTATTTGTGTGATAACTTTTTACCAAATTCAGGGTGGGCCATTTTGCTGTAATTTATTATATAAGTTTATAAACATGATTGTGAACGTTGCAACACGTCGTGACAGACTTTTCACTTACACATCGTGTTGTGGCATGTCTGAGGTTGACGATGAAGGTATCGCAATTTGCAATGAGTCAGTCTCGTTTACCTAAAACATAAAAAAGAAACATGAGCAGGTAAGTATTTAGGTGCAGGTATTATCCATATTTTATTTTATTACCCATACAACCCATTTAAAAAGTGTTATTCATAGAACGAGTGGTTCTTCATACTATTTATTTATTTAAATATATTTACACAGCATTACAGATTTACTTAAGTCAAACGAAACATCAATATAAAGGAATAAAACAATAATATTAATCAACTACGTACACTAGAAAGCATATCATCCTTCATCTCACAAAACTTCAACAGCCGTCCATCGCCACGGAAGCAGATCACACACGGGTGTTGACACCAACAGGACATTCAGCAGCGTCAGGGCACGGAGATGCGGCGAGTTCCTGTGCGACACAGTGCGAGCTGGACTGCTAAAAGCGGGCGCGTACGAGGTCTAAGAGCCATTCGTGGGACTTCTGGAACCTCACAAATTGCTCCACTAGGCAATCTTATCCTCTCCATAAAAGACGTAAAACAAAATTCAGTAGGCTGAAATTGCGCCTCACTTCCAAAGAGTAGAAAGTCAGAGGTATGGACAATATCCATAATTTTTTTTATATAGAAATATGTTGTGGATCTTTTCTAAGACTAGTATATGTAGAATCATAAGGGTTCCATATATCGCAGACGCTTCTAGCTTGCTTCGCAAAGGAGCGTTATACAATAACTTTATAGCTACTGGATCATGAAAAGCTCTAGCATTTACGCATAACGAAACCTTATCTACGAAAACAGCTTATGGCGAGATCCCTTATATGGTCATGGAACGAAATACGTTGACGGAGGAGACCCTGTTAATTGGCTCGGAACCAAGCCAGTATTGTGCTTAACGTGAAGCTTGTTATCCACACTCCACCTGAACACCGCTGCAATATCCTCTTGGAGCGACCCGCGATCGGCGACCCGCCTCACCCCGTACACCAATTCCAAGTCGTCAGCGTAAAGAAGACATCTGGCGTTACAAACAACAGATTCTAGGTCACTAACCATTGCCCCAAATTATTACTATGACGATACCTCGTGTGTACGAAAAAACTGCTAGGTATAAGTAGAACCAGTGATCTTACAATAACGGATAGCCAGTGCGTCCATTTGTTGAACATGTCAATAATCTGCAACATCTCGTCATAACAATCCATGTAGACCTTATTCTTGACTGTAGCTCTGGTAGGGGAGACTATCTGCAAGAATATATTTTTATGACACGTACGTTCTACCTGTAGGTATATTGGGTACCCACCCAATATACCTACAGGTAGAACGAACAACTCAAAAAAAAATGTTCGTATAGATGCGATAGCCAACTGGTATTTTTATTTCCTCAAAATAATATCGCTTTATGCAAAGAAATAATGGTTAAAATTTTAACGTTATATATTCGCGGCAAAAAGGCAGCGCCATTATCGTGATGTCATAAGAGCATAAACCACAGACTACTCTGACTACTAAGAAGATAGTGCAGAAACATAGAAACGTCAAATGTTGTTTACAACGCGCGAAAACCGCGACGTCCAATAGGATCACCTGAGTGGATCACCCAGGCGATTATATTGGACGAATATGTCCAGTGAGATCACCTATGTGATCCTATTGGACGCCATATCCAGCATGATCCCTTGGGTGATTTTAGTGATCAAAAATCCCCAAATCTCTGATCTCTCTTTCAATTTTAGAATCTTTCGCTTCCTCGGGACTCAAAATCAGCACTCGCAGTAAAAAAACTTTGCTCTCTTGTTGCACAAATAACTATTTTGAATTGAATATACTGACGTCACTCAAAAGACAAAATGGCTGTCGGCGTTTTCGGTCACGTGACATACAGATAATAAAACTACGATTTTAATTTTCAAATTAATAATAAATCTTATGTTTTATAACAAAATAGTGTTATATTCGTATTTCTTATGGTAAAAACTATATAAAAAAATACATTGATAATTTGATTTTGATAAGTAGATGAATGGTAAAGCTATAAACGTCGCGGGAGTCCGCTGGATGCGGGTGGCGCAGGAGGCCTATGTCCAGCTGTGGACGTCTTTCGGCTGATATGATGATGATAAGATAAAAATACCCTATTTTATTGTTTCTAACAGAAATAGGCACGCGTAATTTCTATGAGTTCTTCAATCTTACTATTTTAATAATACCTACTTGAATTAATGTACATATGTTCGAAGTACGCACTTTTTTATCCTTGTACCGGAGAGCGAGCCGTAAAATCAGCTGACGACTGAATAGATTATACTGCCGCCACTGTAGAGCTTCCGTAGCTATCTTTCTATGAAAAGCGTTCCAAGACTCTTCCGATTTGTCTGGAACCATTTAGTAATTGTGAGTCTGTACTCCCCTTTGTGGTCATATGAACACACAGACCATCGTAGATGACTCGACCTACACTAATCGAAAAAAAAAATCCGTAAAGTCGGTGCTGGCGATTCGCCGGCCGCTGCCGTGGCACGCTCGCTTCGCTCGCTCGGCTCGCGCGCTGTAGGGTCACAGTTCTTCCTAAAACTCCTCGCTTCGGTCGTCGTCGTACCTACACCGACCTGCCTTAGAGTAGAATAGGTAGGTAGCGGGGGCGGCGAATGTAATGGCTCAGCTAACAGAGTGGGTCAAGTCACCCATAGAAAATTAATACGGTCAACTAAGCCCGCGGGATAAGTGGTCTGTGGGCTCATAAGAACACGAAGTACTCTCTACTCATACGTCAAATAAAACGAAACAAGGTGAGCAGTTGTAACATTGCTTTTTAAATAATTTGTGAACTGGGAATGCTGTTACGCCAGCAAAATTCCTAACTTCTTAAAATATTTTAAGGTTATAATTTGCACACAAGCGATTGGGCCGGTAAAAAAAAAACCGGACAAGTGCGAGTTCAACTCGCGTGGTGAGGGTTCCGTATATAATCTAAATTTCATAAGTGTTTTTGAATACTCAAACTTCTTATAGGTTTTCCTGTAATCTTTAGGCAAGGAACTATTTTATATATTTTTTCCAGAATTTTAATCCTAGTAGTTTCGGAGATAAGGGGGGGGGAATGATCAATTTTCGTCTTTTTTCCTAAATTACTTCAAATCTGTTTTTGCTAAAATTATAAAAAAAACACTGACATGCTTACAACAACCCCTTTCATTTGATATGTCACACAATACAGTTTGCGAAACTTTTTATTTTTATTTTCCAATTTACCCCCCAAAAGTGGCCCCCTTGTTCAGAATTCATTAATTTACTTTATGCGACCATCTTTGGGTCACCAATTTACATATGTGTACCAAATTTCAACTTAATCGGTCCAGTAGTTTCGGAGCAAATCGGCTGTGACAGACGGGCAGACAGACAACCGAGTGATCCTATAAGGGTTCCGTTTTTTTCCTTTTGAGGTATCGGCACCCTAAAAAAGAGGGAAGGCCTTAGCCCAGCTGTAGGACACCTATTAATAAGCTATAAAAAATGTCCTGAGATCAGAGATGACAGGGTCCTTCTACTCAAGCAGTTTGAAAAGCCTGGTGAGTAGGTCAGCCTATTGGGTAGTGACGCTGCCTACGAAGCTGAAAAACAAGCCTCATTGAGCTTACTAGAGGGGCTGGTTCGATTTGTGTAAGAGTGTCCCCTAGTATTCATTTATTATTATTTATTTATGTACTGTAGGCTTGTACCTGTCAAATTATAACTGCTGTGGTGATATGACAAAGCACTGTCAACAGTTTCTTGTATCCACTTGCGCCACGCTTGCACGTTCCACGCCAGGCTCACCATCATCGCGTGCCAATCGCCCATTTGATCCGTTGACACAACCGGAATAATGTCTGAATTTAATAAAATTACGATTTAATTTTGCGATCTAAGATATTTACTAATCTTTACATCTATACCCCATATCCTATATAAAAAGACTTTGTAAAACTAACACTCAGGAATTAAGCAGCAATTTCTACGAAACATCTACCACTGGATCACACCTGAAAAACTGGCTACCGACTTTACAGCATATCCAAGATCTACGAAACAAGACCATTATCTCATTCCATCTCACCCAAATTCTCACCGGACACGGCTACCACAAATCCTACCTATACCGCTTCAAGATAACCACCGACGACCTTTGCCCGTGCGATGGAAGCACCTCACAATCCATTGACCACCTTTTAAAATACTGCCCGAAATTCACAAACCCGAGATTCAACCACGAAATCACCTGTCATAATCTCCATATAGAACCATACAACCTGCAGGAAATCACTAGTAAAGAAACTACAATAGCCTCATTTTGCAAACTCGCCACCTCCATAGTTAATAACCTGAAAAAGTTCAATGGCACATAGTTCACTCCCCATTCCACCCACCATCCATTACAACCATCATTCATCATTCATACACAGAACCACTAGTTATATTAGAAATCATTTACCATAAAGTAATCGCGGATTCAGTCGCCCGTATCCTTCGCGGGGACTGATTCCTGGTTACAAGATTAAAAAAAAAAAAAAAAAAAAAAAAAACTAATCAGACAACTTTGGAATTTAATTACAATTCTTACGGTTTGATTGCTGACTCTTCCTGTCTTCATTCTCCAAATCTGAATACGTCACTAGTGGACTTGTTTCCCTTCGTAATGAAATCGGTGGAGACCAAGAGGGGCTCGGAGGTTGCTTCGCCGTATCATACGCACTGGATTTGTCGGTAGACGGCGTATAGAAAGATACAGTAGTCGACATGGACTCTCTCGACGAATCTTTGTTTTGATACGGTAGAAAGTATGGATTCGTGTGTTGTGTAGATTCAGAGTGGGGTCCCGGTTTTATCGAAGGATACAGATTCGTGTCCTCAAGGGACGCATAGCTCAGTGTGGTCGAGGGTCTCAAGGGAGATGAGCGGGCGAGTTTCGTCGGGCTGTCGAGGTAGTTGCGCTGTCGGTCGTATTCTGTGGAATAGAGCATGTAGGAAGCGGCGGCGGACTGGCAGCCCTCGGTGGGGTCGGCGGCGGGGCAGGTCGACTGGCGGCTGCGGCTGCAGGTGCGCAAGCAGGGCCGCACGGTGATGTCGAGACCGGGTGCCACGGCGCGCGCCTGGCCGGCCAGGGCCAGCAGCCGCTCGCCGGGTGCCAGGTCCGACAGCGCGTCGATCACCAGCTGCCGCGAGCAGGAGCAGCACGGGCGAGACATGCGCCGCCAGATCTCGTCGCACCACAGCTCACATTGTACGAACACGCTCTTCATGCACTTGCACACTTGAATGACATCTGGAATACGAACGAGCTCTGATCGTGTTCTGCAAATATATAACTTTATAGATATATAAATAGATAATTTTATTAAAAAGAGACGGATGGTACTTACGTGGCTGTAAAAGGTGAACGGCGAGATATTTAGTAGCATCACAAATGACACCTGTAATTCAACCAAAATTGGTTACATAAGTGTATTTATTTATTTATTTCATCAATATCATTATCATATCAGCTGCTGGACAAATGCCTCCCCCAAAGATTGCCACAGTGACTAGTCCTGCTCCACCCGCATCCAGCGGATTACCACGACCTTTATCAGGTCATGAGTCCGCTTTGTTGGGGGGTCTACCCACGCTGCGCCTTCCGCCATGTCGTCTTTCTCGAGAACCTTTCCTCCCCAACGTCCATCGGTTCTACGTGTACCCCGCCGCTTAAGTAGGGCTATATCGGTTATCTTGTTTCTGTTTTATTTATTTAATCTTATTGCACAACACACAGAAATGTACAAATGGCAAGCTTAATGACAAATGGCATTCTCTAAAAGCTAACCATTGGACATATACACTGATACCAAAAGAAAACTGTTGATAAATACACCAGCAGTAGTTATGTATTTTTGACCTGGAAAGTATTCCGAATTTGATTAGTAGAAGTATTCAGGTTGTGTACACTAGGAAGACTATCCTATGTTTTCGACCTCGAGGGCCCTGTGCTGACTTGGAGGTCTCCGTTAATAATGAACATGAAAATCTGGTTCAACAAAGTGGTACACAAAATGTTCTTAATTTAAGAGATATAAGCGAAAAACTGAAAAAAAATCAGACAATTTGGAGATGCTGCCTACTCCTTCACTGTGAAGCTACGCTTGTAGCGCTACGACGTAGTCCGTAGCAGCTTCATCTTTATATGTAGCGAAATGTAGTGAGTAGCGGTGAATTGGTTAAGAGGACGGGTAGGGCAAGCCTTCTCCATACAAATTTTGTGCAGGTTTTTCTTCGTTTGTGTTTAGGCTATAAATATAATTTTTAGGTCAGTATACTTATTTTTCTGTTAGCTATTGATCTGATGTTATTATTTTTTATTTTTATACTTTTTATATTTTTTTAATTTTCATTATTTTTATATCTAACAAAATTTTAACATCATGTGCTGCGTAAATTCAATATGAACAAGCAAAAAAAAACGAATATTCTGTAGTGCCAAAACCGACGAAAAAAAACTTGCACAACGTTTGTATGGAGAATGCCTTGCCCTACCCGTCGCCTTAAGAGGTCCGCTCTAATTAATCTTTGAGTCATTGAATGAAGTGAATTTTTTCCTTCATACTAAAAAGGCGTGCAGATAACTTCGTAAGCGTAGCGTAGGTAGTTACCTAATTATTCAAATGTCAGTTCAGGAAGGAGAATATGTTTAAGTAAATACATAGATATATAAAAGGCTAGGCTGCGTGGATATTCTCACCATCCATGAGTTCCATCTTGTTATCCGGGACCAATCCCTCCATCAAAGCAACAATTTTGATTTGAACTTTACGTTCTACCACTGGGTCTGCCCCGGTGACAGTGAGTTGATCTGTATTCTTTCCCGATAATCTGTAAATTGCAATCTGTGAGCTTGGAAGTTATTCGAGAATTGAGCCATCAGACTCCAAGCTATTAGAAACTTTTGAAATGAACATTTTAAATCGTTTGAAGCTGAAATAACCGTTTCACCTGCCTGCGACCTGCGCAAGAGTTGCTATGAGCTATCACGTAGCGATCTGCGCTACGCTGAAGCTGCTACGAGGTAGCGTAGCGTAGCGTAGAGACTTGCTCTACGCTTAGAACTACTCTGAGCCGCTGCATAGCAATCTGCGCTACACCGTAGCGGATAATTAGTTAATTAACACTTTCAGTTTCAGGACCCAGCTAGGTGCATGTTCAGTGCATAAAAAATTCCCCATGTTATCGGTTACGAGCGTAGCGCTGCGAAATCTTTAGCACTGAGTGTCCTGATTTTGGTATGCAGCGGTAAACTACACTCTCGTTGGCAGATGTTTTGCCTAAGTAATAAATAAAGTAATACAATTTTAGTGTTCACTTGCATCCGAGCCCCATCGCTGTTGGACTGGCGGATGGAGCCGTGGCGCAGCAGCAGTCCCTCGGGCGCCGAGGCTAGCCGGTCGACCACCTGTTTCAACAAAGCTGTCCTTTGCCCTGCGACGTAATATAATGCAAGTCAAAACTCGCGCAGTATTTCATACTCAGTTCGGAGTTTTCTATAAGTAAACACTGCTCAGTGCCTCGTCAATAATTAAATGTAACGAGTGGTCGCGTCGTAACAAAGAATTCCTAAACTATTCAATTGGAGGCTATTACGCCTTATCAATACGTATTTAGATTTCATAGGCTACATGTCTAAAGCTTTTACAGCTATTTAACTCGTACTTTCTTGCTTAATGTAGGAATTGTGTTTACTCAATAACTATTTGGATAGTAAAGTTATCTTTACCTTGGAGCACGATGTACGACACTAATAATTTGGCCTGTGCGCGTATGATACCATCTAAGTCACTTTTGGCGTATCCCCTTTCAGGCACGTTATTCATTATGTTCATTAGGTTACTAGTAGTACTATTTTCCAAAGCAGAGTCAGAAAGTTTGATCTGGTCTTCACAAGATGTCAACAATCGAAGGCTGAAATAAGGGGTGAGAATAATCCACTACATATTTTGAACATTGACAGCACGAACATTCTCTAATTTTGAAAAACTTGCTTGCATTCTAATGAAGACCGGTATCACTAGTTTTTGCGGAAGCAGCTACTAGCTAGACTACCAGAAGGTCGGATGACCCTCCAATCCAGACGGGAAACAAAGCTTATTGGGATGGAGGTTCGTCAAACGAGTAAGATTAAAAAATAATGTGATACATTTTATCCCATACTGTGATTCTGACAAGGCCAAGTAAGGCATGTGTTTCAGTTCCCTTGACTATACCTCGAGCGGCAGAACGACCGCTGTCATAAGCGATAGAGGTAGCAACGGCTTTACTTTTCAAAGCAAGACAGTTAAACAACATATTAGATTGTAATTAGTTGCACTCACTACGCCGCGGAATCCTTGTACGTCTTAGCAATATCGCCCTGGATGAGGAGCGCGTGTCCCTGCGCATCCATCTCTTTCAGCAGTGCCACGTACGCCTCGATGTTCGGGTCTGAAATCACAAATAACCAACTTGGTTCACTTCGCGTCACTGGAGAGTGGAGGGTCTATAAAGACTCACGCAGAGTTTTTTTTTGTTATGTATGTGCTAAGGCAGTGGGATGAGCATCCTAAAACTTCGTCTGGTAAACGAAATGCATAATTGCACACCGCTATGACACCACCATAGAAACTGCGTCTAATTTCAGCAGACAATAGGGAAAAGGATTAAAAATATAGTCACATGGAGAAAAAAGTAACACAAGACAATAAATTAATACAAAGTTATAAGTGTCCAAAGTTTCAAGAGAGGGTATACTCTGTCTGTCCCTTTTCCGCAAAACGCACCTTCGCATGAAACGAGTGCCATTTACTATGACGCATGTACTACGTCACGGGTCTCAAGCGTTTTCTCTCTCTATCAAAGAATATTAAAACGGTTGTATCTTCGTAATTTTTTGAGATATTTATTTAATAGGATTTTCGTCATTAGGCATATTTTAATGCCTTCTTTTTTTGAGTAATAATAAAATTAGATTATTATTAAGATTCGTAGTTATGGCAACTGATATTTGTCTATCTACCAAGCTATCTTCAAAAATTTTACAAAAATACCTGGCGTGGTTACAACGTCTGACAAATAGTGCGAAGTATTTCTGATGTGTACTGAAAAAAAAGTTGCGGTTTTATTTATTTTGTACCTTTCATGATAAATAATGGATTTCTTAGTTCATAATTTCTACCTTTCATAGTTCCTATTAATTTACGGGGCATAGCGCGACATCGTATCGTTTCTTCCAATCTTCTGCAGAGATGAACGACAGTCCTAGATGGTTCCACATCTGATGGAGCTGCCGGCATTTGACCTTGCAATTTCTTCAATCTGGATCAATCAAACATACAAATACAATACAATGGTTTGATGTTCTCTTCGGACAGTCAAAATTATATGACAAGGCGGAAACTCATCAAAGCTCTAATAGGGCTCTCTAAACCACAAATATATCGAAGGGTCAGTCATGGCGTATGTCATTCTTGACGTTGGAATGCAAATATCCAAAGGATAAGCTTATCACGAGGCGGGTATTATGCTTGTCGGCTACAACTATGGTGTACAAATAAACGAAAAGGTCACCTCTGTGCAGCAAAGAAGTTTGTTTCAGACGTGCCGTGTATTTCAATCAATCTCTCGTTCCCATGTTTCTGCATTTCTGATATCAACCCATCCTTCACTAGAGCCTTGTAATCTGGTAAAAGGGTAATGGTGAAATTCGTTAAACTCAGACATCACTTGTCTAAGTACCTATCTTATTCAAAAATGTCATAAAATTATACATACTTTCGGCAACAAAGAATTCGGCGAGACCATGCGAACATTCAATTACGACATCTGTAATAATAGGAATTAATAATAGTATGGCTCCAAATGGTTCGTGTAATAACACACGGCTGCTGCGTCGCCAGTTCCTTTTGGCTTTGAACTTGGCTGGACACGCTACCGCGTGTCTAGATAGGTACTGTATTTATTGAAGTATAATTTATTTATTACTGTAAGAGAAATAAAGTAATAAGACTAATAAGGATGTGTTGATATACTTATTTGGCTTCTTTAGATGTTACTATCTATAAGATACTGACTTTTCATACACCTACTGTACATAGACGGATAAACCGGTTCGGTGTGAATGGACTCCGTTTTGGAACGTACCAGTAAAGCCGTCAAAAATATGTTCAGTCCAATACGGGGTCATGGTTACCATGTTACCAACTCGTAAGGTATTTTACAAATACTGTTTTTTTATACCGGTGACGGTCACTTATAAAATCATGACTCATGATAATATTTGTACCTTGCATAGATTCCTCCAGCTGAGGCGGCGTGGCCTGCTTGACGAGAGAGTCCAGTTTCCGCTCGAACTTCTTGGACAGGCGCAAAGTGTCTCCCGATTCCTTCACGGACTGGTGCACAGAAGATGGATTCTGCAACCTAACATCATCAAATATGTTATTAATAGACGCGTTTCCAAACCGTTCGATCCATCAGTCGAAAAATTTAGAAACAAAATGTCCAAACAGTTCGATTATCGAACTACGAGTAGGACTGGATGGAGCAAAGGTTTTGAACTTGATAGATTACGGCAAAAGGGTTAAGAGAGACCTTGAAAAGGATAAGCATAGACTCACCAATCTGAAGCGGACTTATGCGAGAGCTCGGAATGCGGCTGCTTGTAGAACGTCTCACCGCCCTTGGCCTGCAGCTGTCTGTGCAGGATCTCCATTGCCGCCCGCCGCTCCGCTTCATCGGCGTCTACGCGTCAAATTATAACTTACTAGATATCTTACTCGACAACAGTTTGATATTCAATTTATTGCACGCGCTCACTTCCACGTGCCTAAGCCTAAACTGACAAACGTTCCAAAAAAATACACATTAAATTGTACTAAGATTTTTTCTCAAACATGCAATGAAATGTCGTCCTTACGTGCGTTATAACAGGCTTCAAAGTATCACGTTTCGGGCGGAACAACTCGAGAGAACTGTAAAGGAATTTCATACAAAATTGAAGGCCTAGGCCGGGAAGTAATTTTTTTTTTAATTTTAATGTTAACATGGCGTCTGTGTTCATCAACAGGCTAAACAGCTGATTTATTTATTTTTTATTTTTTCTAGTGGCTGAATGGTTATCGGACCAAAAATATCCGCGTTAATGCCTATTACACACGAACCTTTATTAAGAAAACAAATCTGTACGATTCAATGTGTTGATGAATAAATTAAAATGTTATCTATACGTAAGTCACCAGAGACCATAGACAATATTTAGAATCCTCTGCATTTATTTTATTCATTATAGAAATTAAGATTCTTATTATCAGGTTATGTATAATGGCCCTAATAGGGTCTATTCAAACACTACACACGCGAAATACGGACCTTTCGTAAAAAAAAACATTAAGTATGGAGGGATTGGAGGGAAAATTAATGTACTATTGTGAGTGGTGTATTGTTTTATTTCATTGCATATGTTTGAGAAAAGCACTATACATGCCTGGCCGTGAAAAGGCTTGCCGGCTTCGTATCACTATCCGGCCTCCCTACGGTCGGCCGTCTATACCTACTCACCCGGCAAGGCCTTCTTTCCCGGCGTCTGCAGTAATGTACTATTTTGCAAGATTTTTAGCAGTAACTATATATAGAGACGGAAAACAATCCCCAAGCCACGTTACTATTAGGTATGATAGGTGCGTAGCGTAGTGAGTGCCGTTGTAAATACATTTCGCTGTGATGCGATTATAACCCAAGTGCGTATATAGTCTTGGAGTTCATGCGGCACATTTAGATTTGGGCTGCATAGTTGAAGAACTTGCATAGTATAAACAGAACACGAAAAGAAACTACATCAGACTTACCGGTATCACCCCCAGCACTCTTCCTTTTTCCACTGTACGAGAAAAATACCTCAAGTAAGTATATGGTTTTTTTTTTAAGAAGCAGTTATACCCATTTTACTTATAAATGTCATGCACCCTGGAACCACTGGTAAAAAAATTGTAATATTTTAATCGCTTACCAAATAAATACTGACTGCGCACCGCAAAATACTGACTTGCAAATAAAATTTTAACAATCGCAAATCAAAACCGAATTTTTATGAACGATTAGTATTATAGTTGTACAAATCAGTATTTTTAGGTTAGGTTTTGTATGTGCCTTTGAATACTAGCCACAAAAAATTAACTAGCATTTACGTGGTTTAGGTAAGTAATTAACTAGGCATGTTAAGGCTTCACTATATCTGATTATATAATACGTCACAATTTATAATTTTTGATTTATTTCCTTACCGTCTTTCGGCCGCCTCCCTTGCTGCTCCTGAAACATGCATAATCATCAGAGCCTATAGTATAAAGTTTCACTCAAGAGAAAAGAAAGCGGGTACATGTTTAATAGAAATTCTATACATACTGTAGCTGTTTTCATTACACTTAACAGCAGAACTAGAAACTTACCAGTCGCATCGTAAGAATTGATTTTTGTCACAACATAACACCCATACAACGTAAATTGGTATTGTGCAGCGAAATAAATAATTTACTTTTCTCAAACATGCAATGAAATGTCGTAATTACGTGCCTTATAACTGGCTTCAAAGTATCACGTTTCGGGCGGAACAACTCGAAAAAACTGTAAAGGAATTTCATACAAAATTGAAGGCCTAGGCCGGGAAGTATTTTTTCAAAATTTTAATGTAAACATGGCGACTGTGTTCATGAACAGGCTAAACAGCTGAATTATATTTTTTGAATTTTTTCTAGTGGCTGAATGGTTATCGGACCAAAAATATCCGCGTTAACATTTTCAACGCTCTATCAAAGAGAAAAGTGCGGAGTTAAACTTTATGACAATGCAAAAAGGTTGCTATCGCGCTGGGCTCCATGACGCATATATCAGAGGGCCTAATGCGAAACGAAAACGAACTTCGTTTGTGTACCTATCTCCGTCTCGGTCGCACTTGCTAGTTCAAGCGAAAGATACACGAACGAAGTTCGTTTTCGTCTCGCGGTAGCTCCTCAGTCGTTGGCGTTGAACCTGCGGTGCGGATATATGCGTTGTTGGCGTCGAAAATATTAATGCCTATTTTGAGTGGTGTATTTTTTATTTCATTGCATATGTTTAAGAAACGCGCTATACATGCCTGGCCGTGAAAACGGCTTGCCGGCTTCGTATCACTATCCGGCACTATCTAATAGGTACCTACACACCGGCAAGCCCTTCTTTCCCGGCGTCTGCAGTAATGTACTATTAAAACCAAAGTTTTAACTTAATTCCATTCAGCATTCCGCCAAGCCACATACATGAACATTTCCACATTACCACATGAACTGCTTTCCGAGAGCAAATGCTTTGATTATTACATGATAATCCCAAATTGCTGTATATGGGCCTATAATATTTGAGGAGTTCAGTCAATTCCTCAAGGATCTCAGAATCACCTTTGGCACTTCAGTAATTGCTATTTCAACGGGATCACATCAGAATCTAAGTATGACGTAGGTGTACTTTTATGTAGGTACTTGAGGAGTTTCATAAGTCATCTGTGGTCTTCATCTTCAGATCCACTTCACCAAATTAAAGTAAATACTAGAGTTATAATAGAAAATGGATACAATCGAGTTTCTTAGCCATCATTAACATAATCGATTCTTACGACGATCAATTTAAGCTAGCCATACGTCATTGGGACTCTCGGAAATCAAATCTTTCGATGCGACGAGTGTACAGTCAGCATCAAAAGTAACTACGCAATCGAAGACGTCAAAAGTTCTTATTCCCTTTTAATAAAGACTTTTGACATCTTCGTTTGCGTAGCTACTTTTGATGCTGACTGTACATCACCGTAATACAAGTGGAAGGCTCCCAGGTTGAAACAGTTATAGTACAGTCATTATATCCAAACAACCGACCCTACCCGTGAATAATTAGTTCTTGGATTTTTTTTTCGTAGGTCCCTCGGGGGGGTCACTGGGAGTGTAAATTCAAAAAGTAGACTGAATCAGGCTGGCGCGTATATTCGAAAAATGTTTTTTTCCAAAAAAACGGTTTTTCTTGAATAACTCGGCCATTTTTGATTTTACAGTAAAACCGTGAGGACAAAAATTGTAGGAAATTTTATTCTCTACAAGTTTGGTCCTAACAATTTTTCTTCTAGGATCGATATTTTGGAAATTAAAAATTCTCTACAACTTTGTTTCTCTTCATTAATGCCGTAAAGCGTGGAACATAGGAGATAATGATAATATTTTGAATTTGTCGCGTTTTTCAGGTTTAATTTCCAAAATATCGATTTTGGGGGAAAAAAGGTGGGAAGCAAAATTGTTCAGAATTTTATTTTCTACAACTTTGTTTCTCTTCGTTCATGCCGTAAAACGTGGAACAGGAGATAATGATAATATTTTGAATTTCTCGCGGTTTTTCAGGTTTAATTTCCAAAATATCGATTTTGGGGAAAAATGGTGTTAACCAAAATTACTCAGAATTTGATTCTCTACAACTTTGTTTCTTTTCATTCATGCCGTAAAACGTGGAACATAGGAGATAATGATAATATTTTGAATTTGTCGCGTTTTTCAGGTTTAATTTCCAAAATATCGATTTTGGGGGAAAAAAGGTAGGAACCAAAATTGTTCAAAATGTAATTCTCTACAACTTTGTTTCTCTTCATTTATGCCGTAAAACGTGGAACATAGGAGATAATGATGATATTTTGAATTGGTCGCGTTTTTCAGGTTTATTTTCCAAAATATCGATCCTAGAAGAAAAATTGTAAGGACCAAACTTGTAGAGAATCAAATTTACTACAATTTTTGTATTCACGGTTTTACTGTAAAATCAAAAATGGCCGAGTTATTCAAGCTAAACCGTTTTTTTGGAAAAAAAACCATTTTTCGAATATACCTACGCACCAGCCTGATTCAGTTTACTTTTTGAATTTACACTCCCAGTGACCCCCCCGAAGGACCACAAAAAAAATTTCCAAGAACTAATTATTCACGGGTCAAAATCTATAATGACTGTACTATTAATCGAAATCACCTAACCCCTTAACCGTTTCGTGACAAAAAATTGCTCTCTGACACTCTTTTTTGTTTAATTGTTTTTGTCACGAATAAATGTCTCTTTCTTTCTTTCTTCTCTAACCTCTGGGTAAGCTATCGTTATTTGTCAACGTGCAGTAAAATAAGTATGCAATTTGATATGCTGTGATAGGACGTCGTTTTGATAAGTAGTTACTATACCGACGCCAAATATATATTTTGACACTTTTGTACCTTATTTTCTTGTACATGGCTTAAAATGTATACCCATATACCTTCGACCGTATTTGTGTATACTCACCACGACGGCGACGCGCTTCTTCATCATCACTAGAATGAAATAATAGATCGTGTCACAAAGATATATCTTTGGTTCTACACTTCGCATAGGAATGTTGCGCGCGCTTGCTTCCACACGCGCCAAACCAACGCCTCAGCGAAAGTCCAACAATCACAATAAATTGGAGTCACATTGCGATGCGAAGTGGCAAACGAAGATGATCTTAAGCAGAGATTGGATACCGGTATTTTCACCATACAAAAATACCGGTATTATTTCGTTATCATTCGTTCTTTGGTTTATAATATAATTTTTGATCGGGCAGTCAATAATACGAAAATGTTACCTAAATACATGACAGAGTCCTACATTATGAGCCTAAAATAATTCGAAGCGAATGATTTTAGGGCAAAGTGAGGGAAATATATAAATAAAATTTAAAATTCCGGCTAAGTTAACCCGTCAAGCGCGCTATCCGCACACTGTGCGGATAACTCAATTTGGCCTATAGCGCGCTATCCGCACACCGTGATAAATATTTTGGCCAAATTAGTAGTACTCAGGACACAGAAAAAAATAATTTCCAAAAGGTTAACGTGGCGGCCGTTAGTTGTCAAAATATCGTGCCGGGCGGACTGACTCCTCATGAAATTATTGTGGTTTTAAAATAAAACAATAAGTGTTTCCCATTAAAATTATATATCAAATTACTGAAAATAGAATAAATAATGTGTTTTGAGCTTTCGTTTTAAGTATTTCGAAAAAAATGTGGGTGATAAATGTCTTCAAAGTTTAAACAAGTCATTTTTAACTACGTTTGACAAATTGTTATAGATTGAAAAATATATGTTATTAGCTCCAAAGATTGTGAAATATACATAAGTTTGTAGTAAATTTATCCCAGTATTTGATTCAGTAATCAGATTAGTGTGTTATTGTGACTGTTTGTTGAAATCGGATTTCTAATGAAATGAGTACGCTTCACGGTAATTACGTCAGTCATAGTTTTCAAAATGGCGCGCGGGATAATTTTGACCGATAATGTAAATAAACAATTATTATGAGATAAACAGTGCATAATATAGTGAAGTGATAATTTTTATCGATGCATGGTTTAATAGTGATCACAATAGTGAAATATCAATGTGAAATATGTGAAAGAGTTTGGTGTAAAAAGGCATTTTGCTTCATCGAGTGACAGAAAATCGAAATAAATTATTTTATTTCACGATAATGAAACAGGTCAGTCAATTTATCTTTATTAAAATGAATAGACAATTTTGTCTGGTATCTAAAAGTATATAATTTATACAATATAATTACAACATACGAGCACAATATAATTTTTTCTAACGGCCGTCAACATGCGTTTTTTTCGTCTGAAATCACTGCGCGCTTGGGGCACCGGGGCTAGAGGGAGACGCACGTGTGACGGGTAATGAGACTGAGCTGGTCACGTCTGCCGCATGCCCAGTGAGTTATGGGCAAAGAGCACCACGAAGTCGAAACCTTTAAAATTTAAAATGAGACGTGGCAGACCCCGTCGGCGATGCACGATGGTGGGATGAGTTGGACTGATGAAGCTTATAAGTCACGGACTTTAATCGTTGAGCCATTTAGAGCTCACCTTTTATGGGATATTCATAGCTTAACTATGAATAACCAACAGGAAATAATCTTGGTTCAAGATAATTTCGTATCATTTGAAATAATTTACCATCTTCCTAATTAAATTATTGCTTCACATCAAGTATGTATTTTTTTCTGTGTACAGTAAGGGAAATGTATTCACGTACCACCGTAGAACCCTGTCGCAATTGACAGACCACCGTCACTCAAACTCGAGTGATATGTCACCTTATTGCGATAGGGTTCTACGGTGGTACGTGAATACATTTCCCTTACTGTACCTACTACCGTACTACCACGGTAGCCCTAGATGGTGGCAAGGTACCTACAATAGTTGTCATCAGTCACTCGCTGCAGAGTCATACAAATGGCAATCCGCAATCGATGTAAACGAATAACCAACTTAATTCTAATGCGGCTGATATTGAGTATACTCACGTGCCTGCGCCTGCGCCTGCGCCAGCGCCTATGCCTGCGCCTGCGCCTGCGGCTATGCCTGCGCCTGCACCTGCGCCTGCGCCTGCACTTGCGCCTGTGCCTGCGCCTGCGCCTGCGCCTATGCCTGCGCCTGCGCCTGCGCCTATGCCTGCGCCTGCGCCCACGCCTATGCCTGCGCCTGCTCCTATGCCTGCGCCTGCGCCTATGCCTGCGCCAGCGCTTGCGCCTGCGCCTACGCCTATGCCTGCGCCTGCGCCTGCGCCTGCTCCTATGCCTGCGTCTGCGCCTATGCCTGCGCCTGCGCCAGCGCCTGCGCCTGCACCAGCGCCTGCACCAGCGCCTGCGCCAGCGCCTGCGCCAGCGCCTGCGCCAGCGCCTGCGCCTACGCCTATGCCTGCGCCTGCGCCTGCGCCCGATTCTTTCCACGCGCCGATAGCACTTGCATCCAAACCGCCTGAAACCATGGTCAACTATTTTAACTGGGGCACGGCAGTGCCCCCGTCAAGTCGAGGAAAACAAAGAGGCATGGCCGTACCATCCTTTTCTGGAAGCCATTCAGGACATTTTCAACATCCTGCAATTTTGTGCTGGCTAAAGCTAGAACCCTGAATATTCAGTAACATGTTGGCTTAGATATATTCTCAATAACATTTAATTTGAACTTTTAGTTTAAGAACTATTGCCTGTCAACTTAAGACAGTGTAGTCCGTCGACGCTTCCCCCGCACAATACATCGTACGCATGATGAAGGCAGCGAACGAAAAAACCAAAGAAGGCGAGGTCCTTATAAATTTCTACGCAAACACGTGCCCAATTTAGATATACCTAGGTCGTATCCTACTATAATATAATGCGAAACTTTGGATGTTTAGATGTTTGTTACTCAATCACGCAAAAACGGCTGAACGGATTAAGATGAATTTTGGTATACATATTAGTGTATAGCCTGGATTAACATATAGAATTACTTTTTACCTCAAGAATCATCCCTAAGGGGGCGAAGAGGGAAGCGAAAGTTTGTATGGAGCTATGATATAAACGAGTTCCACGCGGACGAAGTCGCGGGCAGAAGTTAGTGGACTATATGTCGCATCTCTAAACCGATTCTCGTCTAATTTTGTTCGATTTGTATACGGCAAAAATGTTTTCGTATGTCCGGCTGTCCAGCTGTTCCCTCAATAGGTCGCATCTCTCAACCAACTCTCGTACAATTTTGTGAGCGAGTTCGATATTTATAGGGCAAACATGCTTTCGTATGTCCGGCTGTCCAGCTGTTTATATATTGTTTGGTTTCACTCATTTTTGTTATCTTATTACCGACATTACTTTTTGCGGATTTACTACCTGCACTATGGGTCGCGGCGCGCTCCGTGAAAGACAATGCAAAAGAGTTTCGCGCAGCGTGAAATTCGGCATAGGTCCGACTCGTACCGATCTCGAATGTCCACTCCCGTCGCCCGCGCAGGCACCCGCTCAATACGTACGTACTACGCGAAAGTTAGGCTGGAAACAGTGCTCGACCGACGTCAGCGCGTATGGACGATCGCGCGTGTTTTGTATAGCCGCATACACGCTGACGGTGAGCATCGCGCATCGGTCTGAACGCACAGTATGCTTTCTACAACGATAGCTACGCCCGACCGAGCATACGCGCTGACGTTGGTCGAGCACTTGTTTCCAGCCTTAGTAGCCCCTTAAGTAACGCTAATTAAACCAGTAAGTAACGATAAAGCCGTTAGTCTCATTGCGTTTCGTTCGATCATAAAATCATTTTCCATTTTTTCCATCAACATTATATTTTTTCTCAGGACAGTTTTGTTTCCTTCCGACGCATATGACCAAGAACGCAAAAGACCAATGCACATTTTATTGGCGAATCGCGTGCTTAAACTCGTTAATTCGTGAATGACCATGCTAGCAAATGACCAAAAACGCAAAAGGCCAATACATACATCTTAGGCGAATCGCGTTTTTAAACTTGTCTATTCGTGAATGATCATGTCAGTAAATGATCAAATACGCAAAAGGCCAATGTTTACCCATCTCAATTATTGATAGCTGTAAAACATACAATAGGTTAAATTTAATTAATAACATAATGGAAATGATACATTTAATGAATGATGTTATACAAATAACACGCCTAATAATATAAATAAATATTCTACTTAATATTGACAATATTTTTTTACATATCATTATTTAAATTTGACGGAGACTAGCTTTCGCGGGCTCCTATTTCTATGCAGTTTGCCCTTCGGACATCTGAATCTTTGGTACCGTTTGGTAGGTAGGTAACCAAGTTTTGTAACGAGCTACAAAATGGGAATCCGAAATTACAACACGGGATTATTTTTCCCGTTTCGAAGCTGGTTACGAACTTTTAGCATCTGAAGAACCTTAACGAACCTAACCTACCATTTTCTAAATGTTTTGACATCGGTCGATATTCCTCCAAGGAGTTGACAAAGTTATTTTGGTCATCTGCGTATTTAGGGTTTGGACATCTGCGTTTTTGGCACATTGCTTATTAAGATAAGGACATCTGCGATTTTGGTATCACGCGTAAAAACATTTTGGTAAATCACGTATTTGGTCATTTGCGTTTTTGGAAATATGTGAATTAGGTCTTTTGCGTTTATTGGCCTTTTGCGTTCTTGGTCATATGCGTCGGAAGGTTTTGTTTACACTGCTATTCGCTTTAGTTTACATATTGCGACCAAGGTGATACCGGGAAAGGTGTAATGATAGAATCCGACCCCTAAAGTATCAAAAACTATTTCAAGTCACCCCTAAAGTATCAAAAACTATTTCAAGTAATGTTAATTTGTCAAATAAATGAGAAAAACCATCATCAAAAAAATAACATCATTAAAATAGTTTTAATTGTAAAATTAAGCTAAATCGTATTTTTTATACAAATGACGTTATTTTATGGGGGTGGGGGGGGGGGGAGGTTTACACCGACAAAAAAATTACGTAATATATAGACAAGCCGCCTTAGACCATTAATGGATAACAAGATAACAGAAGATATAATCATAATCTAAATAACCTCTTAGTCCGACAATAGGAAAATTCTCAACATCTGATCCATTAATAATAATAATAATCCAGTAGGAATTTGAAAAAAACGTCGTGCGCTTTCTACCGGTCGGGTCGGGGCGACCATGATGTACTTACTTTCCTTAGTAGCCACATCGGCAATATAATTAGATGCTTTATCAACAGCGTCTGTAAAACAATATATATAGTTGCATATTATATAGTTGCATGGTTTCGAGATGTCCCAATGGCCATAAATGTATTACAATTACTAGGGTCCCGTGCCAAAACGGTAGGTAGGTAAAAACGAATTTTTTATGGTTTAACTACGAAGGTTAGGTAGTTGTCAAGAATTATGGATTGTCTTGACTTACCACCCATGTGCTGCTTAGCTAAGTTAGACGCCCCTTGCTTGTCAATTCCATCCAGACGATCGTGTACCACATCCAGTATCATCCCATTGGGGTTCTCTCCGCCAAACCCTGGTTGTACTGAAGTTAACCTTCAAAGATTGCCGTTCATTACTATTTTAGATAAGTGGGATAAATATAAATCAGACAGCAAAAGCAGTTTAAGTTTAAGCAATTAATGGACAGTTAAAATTTCGTACATATCTGCAGCACCCGAATATGATTTATCAAACTTTCCGACGTGTAAGAAATTCTTGCTTCCTTCCTTTCTAAGGCTGCCCTCAATGAATTTCATAGCCTCACCTGTTTTAAAAACATTCATTTAGAAAGTTCATACAGAGTAATACAGAGTTTACTATGCTATAGGCTACTAGTATACGATTGTCCCCTAAGAGTAATTATTAGATTTCGTGCGTAGATATACAAGGGGCTCGGGTGGAATCCAAATAATCATAAGAAAATAAAATGTCATGTAAAGAAAGCTGGATTCCGCTGTTTTTTTTTGTATGTATTTTTATCTTGTCTCTTCTAATGGGTAAAGAGATAACAATATCAAACGTTGCCAGCTCGTCGCAAGGAATATCTTTACTGGACAACAAAATGTGTTATCGAATATGAAAAAAAAAAACTAAATAGACCTCATTTACTTCTTAGGTACAGTAAGGGAAATGTATTCACGTACCTTTTTATGCCTTATTGTCATAGTCAGAAGAGTGAAAAAGGTAGGTGAATACATTTCCCTTACTGTACCTAAGAAGTAAATGAGGTCTATTTAGGTTTCTTTTTCATATTCGATTACCGAGTGTGGCTCATATTTTCCGAAAATAATTTTTTCTTCATGGCAATAATTCCGTTCCCATAATTTACCGGTGTAATTTTTCTCATGTCCCCTATTTTAATGGTAGTAATTATTCCGTTCCCATATTTTCCCGGTGTCATTTTTGTCCAGTCCCCTATTTTCATGGTGGTAATTATTCTGTTCCCATATTATCCCAGTGCCTTTTTTTCCATTTTTTTTTTTCAATTCCTATGGTAAAAATAACCAGAACCCTTTTTTTTCAGAAAATATTTATTCTTTTTTCACATATTTGTCCTTTAACATCGGTATTGTTTTGTTGTAAATGTATTTTTCATAAAAACTTTCTTGTCGTCACCAAACATAAGTATTACAAACTAGTGACGTTCACTGCTGAACAAACGAGTAAGTGTAAAAAAAAATCACATGCCTTCTAGTAAAATTAAATCTGCCATGATCACTAGGTTCTTGGTAAGTTGTTGTCCAGTCCGTAAATAATCTCGCAGAAATAATAACATCCCGTCCTTTTCTTTTTTGACTGTTAAAATATGAATATTTGTTTCTTGAGTCTTGGATGTTTTCTATATTTAAATATTTCTATCTATTAAATATATCGTCGTCTAGTATCTATAACACAAGCCTTATTGAGCTTACTATAGGGCTAGTTCAATTTGTGTAAGAATGTCCCCTAATATTTATTAATTTATAGGTGACTGGGGAAAAATGCCACTGAGAAAATATGGGAACGGAATTAAATGCCCATAGAAAATAAAATATTGGGTAAAAATGTCACTGACAAAATATGGGAACGGAACAAAATGCCCATAGAAAATAAAATATTGGGGAAAAATGCCACTGAGAAAATATGGGAACGGAATTATTGCCACGAAGAAAAAATGGTTTTCGGAAAATATGAGCCACACTCCGATTACCTACAGCCTCAAAAACGCTCAAGTACGCTTGTAAAATTATTTGGATTCACCCCGAGCACGTTGTTTGCGACCACGAAAATGAGTAGTAAATCAGCAGCTCTGAAAAATACTCGTCTCGACTGTATACATGGATAGGTAAGTATTTCCCCTGTTTGCAGGTATTTATTAAAACAAAGTGTAATTGCTACCGAAATGACGTCAAATTAGGCAGTAGACATATGTACGAGTAGTTATCTGTGTATGCGGGACATAAAAGACTATCGGTGGAAGTACACTGATAGTCTTAACATATTTACTGTCCCTATAGGAACAGTAAACATGTTAAAATAGGTGCGAGCTTTTTACATGTGTAATAACATTAATACTTGCCCAATCCTTTGATTTCATCGGACAAGTAAGCTGCACCTTCCTCAGCAGGGCCTGTAATATATTTGCTATTTTTCAAACTGTACCTACAAATATTATATTAGGTATCTATTTTTATATTGACAAACAAAGAATGGCGTCATACATTGCAAATAAGCAATGGAGTAAAATCATTTTGGTTGTTATTAATTTGCACCCTAGTATCCTCGTACAAAAGTGTATTTTTTACATAAAATGGTAAAAATTAACTTTAGTTGAAAGCATAAAGGTGACTTTGACAGCGTACGCCATATCATCTAAGTTCATTCGGGTTAGGCTCGTAAAACACACTTTCCCGAAATGTGCACTTTCTGCAAAGGTGCACTTTCCGCAAAACGTACACTCCCAAAATATACACTTTCCCAATTTGGAAACTTTCTCGAAATGTGCATTTTTTCAAACAGTGCACTGTTCCAAAACACACGCTTTCCCAAAATGTACACTTTCCCATTTAGGGCACTTTCTCAAAAGATACACATTTATTATTTAAAGATACACATTTAGTCGGTAAAGCGGGATCTTCGGCACTGCAGATTTGTCGTATGCGTGTGTGAGTGTGACCTAGGCGAGGCACTCACACATATGCTAGGTGTTAACATCCCTACCCTTAAAGTGTACTTTCCGGGAAAATATACCTTCTGCGAAAGTGCACATTCTGGGAAAGTGCACCTATTAACAAAGTGTACATATCGGGAAGTGTACTTTTAGAGACAGTGTACTTTACGGAAAAATGATCATTCTAAAAAATGCACTTTTACAGAAAGTGCACATTTCGAGAAAGTGTGTTTTACGAGCCTAACCCGTTCATTCTTGGCGCCGTAGGCACGACAACACACATCAAATTGGCGTCCAAAGGGTTAAGATCCGCGGAAAGGGGTTAAAGATCCGCGTAAACCGCTTCAATTAAAACGCAACAGGCTGAGAAAAAAATACTCTGCTGTTCCCTAAAGTTACGTAACATTGGAGTTTAAAAGCAAATACTCCCATTTTCGTAACTTATTGGGATCTTTTTAAATCCCAATAAGTTTAGCTTAGCTTTTTATCCTTTCGGATAAGGATCATAAATAAAATAAAACAAATCGATAGAAACCGTCTTTCATTTTACAGACGTTCTGCTACTGCTACCTGGTACGTACCATGGAGAAGGTCCTTTAGTACCTTGTTCGGTATGGTAGTGTTTATTTTGTCTTCAATTACTTTTTTCTTTGCCGGGTCTACAGCAGTAGTCACCCCAACGGGAGCGTGTAGAATTCTGAAAATAATTAAACTTTTTCACTTGCGTCTGTCATACACAGTTTTTTCTCAAGTTTTTTTTTTAGTGCTTTAATACCTACTTTATGCCTCAAACACGCTATACAGATACAGTTGAAAAACATCACAACTACTAGTTCTATATGAAACTAGAGTTAGAAAACTTTCTGGGATATACCGATTACCGGTATATTATTATATGAATAGCGAATAAGACAAACAACCATCGGGACGAGTTGCAAATGTTCCCAAAAAATAATAAGACGAATTGCCAATAAGACCAAAAATGAGAGTGACCAACAACGAAAGTGACTTACGATATACTGCAAATGATAATGAAAAAGATGTAGACAAACAAAGATGAGATCGTGGCGAAATATGAATAAGACTTATTGAGAGAAAGACTAATACAGATTTTGACTAAAGAAGATGACTAAAGAAAAAGTGGCGAATAGTGAACAAGACGAATAAAGAATGAGTGTTGAATACAGAACTAAACCTAAGAAAAAGAATTGAACGAAAAACGAATAGGACGAGAAAATATGATACCGATATAAATGTCTCGGGTATAACCGAATTGTTAGCAGTCTATGTTAGTATTTACGTGTTTGTTTAATTTATTCGCCATCGAAGTGTATATAAAACCCATCCCAAGATTAATAAGAAGGTCAGGAGCCGTAGCATGGTTGGCCTTATCACGCGACAAGTGACAAGATAAGAGCATCGTCTCGTTCTATCGAACGGTATCAGCCGGTGACGCACGCTCTATCCTATCACCTATCGCGTGACAAGGCCAACCATGCTACGGGGCCTGACTTGGCTCTACGAAATATCTCACAACTTTTTATAGTGGAGAAGTTTCGAGACTTCGTCTATTTTTTACATGTAATATTTTTTTATGGATCTCACTTCTTTTTGTAATGTGTATACCTAGATATTTTTCTAGCACGAACGACTTATTGTAAGTGATTGACAAAATAAAAACATCGACAGTTCTGTTATCGATAAGTACCACTTAAACTTTTTCAAGGGTGCGTTAAAAAATAGACAATAATAAAAAAACTATGAATTGATTTATATTTTACATACTTCAGAAAACAATTAGCAATACTTTCGTAACTTTCTTTCTTAGTGTCACTGAATTAATTATCCCCTAAGTTACTCCATAACACACACACACACATACACACACACCGAAATTGTCTTTCAAATCGACGCAGAATATCACAACATGTAGTTTTTCCCAATCCCATTTTTGCCCCCAAAACAAATCTGTGTCTCAGTATATGGTTACAGTGTAGGTGCACGCGGCGGCGTCTAGGTAGGTAGCCAATATATGTCTGTGGTTGTATGTACGTATTGTCGTTGAAGTAGTATGTACTTATCGATAACAGAATTTTCGATATTTTTATTGTGGCAAGCACTAAACAAATGTTGTTCCTGCTAGAAAAATATCTAGGTATAGTAATGTGTTATCAAAACCTACATACAAATTTATGAATGCAGCTGGAAATAATACTTTTGAATAGACTTTGTAGGTCCACTAGAAGTACCTTAGGAGTTTGATGATCGGTCAGTAGGTAGGTAAGTGAGCGAGTCAATGACAAAATTGAGTAACTTTGACTTGCAGTAATTCCTAAACTACTGGTTCAAATTTAATGTAATTCGGAAATATGTAATGCCCTCTTGGTCACTGAAAATTTAGGATTCTAGTTTTTTCCACAACTAAGTTACAGTGAGGTTGAATATGGCCCGAATGGCTTCGAGAAAGGGATGGTACGACCGTGATTTTTTTTTGCTCTTTAGCTCGAGTTATCGGAGGCACTGCCGTATCCCCAGGTTCTACCCTCGACTTTACTGCCTGCGGCAGGGATCGCTAAATTGCGCCGAATGAAATATCTACAATTTAAAAAAAAACATACTCTGTTCCTCCTTGAGTGAAGGTCACTTTATAGCTGCCCTCCTCGGCCAGTATTTCGTTTCCCTTTCTTGCCATCAAGTCAGCCAGCACCTTGCGCTTCTCAAGCTCAGCTAAATATTTCAAATATCATTAAAAATCGTATATATTTATATTCAGTGCCTTTTCATTTCAGTAGACATGTGAAAAAACATCACAACTTACTTTCCGGAAATGGTGCTGCCAAGAACTGAGCAGCTTGGTCGACAACAACTAGAAAATATTGACACGATTAATATATCTTAGGGGTATAGTGCTTTTGTCGATGATACTTCAGGAAAAAGGTGGTTTTACAAATTATAATTTCGAACCGCAAAAAATTTTACCTGGCATAACTTTAGCAGTCGCCGCGTCGGGTTTTTTCTCAACTAGCGCCTTTAATTTACTTTGAACATTTTCGTAAGCCCTTTTATCTACTTTGTCGTTGGCTAAGCTGCCAGCATTTTCTATCCTAAAACGAAAACATGTATTATATACCTACATCATTGCCTTCTGAAAACAATGTTAGTATGAACTATGAACAGGACTTGAGATTCTAAAGTCCTGTTCATTTGAGAATAATTTCGCCATTTGGGCGGGATGGCTTGAAAACAAAATAGATAATGGTCATGTGGACTAAACAAACAATGCAGTTTCAATTTAATTATAATCCAATTGCATTCGACCTATACTGGTCTCTAAAGTCTGTTCTTTTATTCAACGGAGTAAAATGACAGGTAGAAATGTCAAACGCGACAAATAATGATACTCCAGCTTATTACAAACAGTGCCGTGCTATGATTTCGGTTCCTGGTTTAATTCTCAATAATCGGTAATAAAATCATGTAAACAGGGATACAAATGCCTTTTTTTTGTCTTCGATGCTTATTTACATATAACAGGCTACTTAGGCCGGCCACACACGCCACAGTACGATCGAATTTCATCCGCGATCAAAAATAACGCAATGCAGTAGGGTTACGAAGAAACTTTAGTTTTGTTTAGTTTATCGTCTGTACGTCTGTATCGTTTGTACTTGTTTGCCACGAATAAGTTTATTGTTGAAGTGAGCAGTGATTCTGAAACAAGCTACTTATACAAAATAATGCGTATCCGAATAAATAAAATAATGAGTATCCTCTTTAAATTTTATGAGGATTTGTCTTAACACAGGTAAATAAAACTTTTCGGTAATTATCGGCTGTAGCACGTCAGTATTTAAGAGATCTAAAAAACTGACAGCACATGAAACGTCGTTTTGCTCCGTTGCATAAAAAAACCACCCTTAATTCGACGTACCTTCGAGCACCGTCAGTGTGGGTCTGTTCATAGCCTTGAAGCGTGCCCAGTGGTGCGTCGCCTTCTTCCCTCGTCACTTTAACCAAGCGCTCCACTGCCTCAGCTACAAAAAAAGTCAAGTAATCGTTTGTACATTTTTAGCGCCAGATTGGAATCGGTAATTTTTCGAATGAAGCAATGGGGAATGGATGAAAATTTTAGAAGTGCCAGATTTTTTTTGGTATAATAACCTTCCTTTTATTTTTGAAAAATATAAACGTTTCCTCACTTTCGTTTTGGGTCAAGGACGGCACTTTCTTCGATCCGTCTTATATTACAAAAAAATATCTTAAATATCTGCGATAAAGTACAATACACCCTTTTTATTTTTTTTCTCAATGGTACATCGTTGATATTTCCCCTAGAAAATCATACTATTTCCTAAAAACTTGTACCTAATTTCTTGTTGTGAGTTGAAAGGTACTTTTACTTTTAATATAACTTACAAATTGTTATGAAACGGGCATTTGGTATACAGGCAATAGTTTTCTTAAATTATCAGGAGTAAAAAAATGGCTCACCTTTCTCCAGTCCCGCCTTCGCGAGATGCTTTGAAGCATCAAGTATTGTGTCTGATTAATAGGTACATGAAAAGAAACAAGTAATTTACATTATTATTCTCCAAACAAAAAAATATTATCCATATAAGATCAGCACTGAATAAGTTTACCTCCCATGTCTTGTGCGATTGTTGGGGCGATTTTGGTGGGTATTCCTTTATGCAATTCGGCATCTATCTCAACTTTTAGATTGTCTGCTCTCGGATCACTCTCCAATTTACCGGCGTATTGTAGCCTGTTGAATATAAAACCTTCTTGACCATATATGAAAAGATCATAGCATAGGTTAAGAAAAAACAAAAGCGGTCACCAACAGAAGTGACCAGAGACAGAACCGATGATACCTCTGGTCAACGTGTCCAACACTGTGGAGTGTTGGACATGTTGACCAGTACCTTTTTCTTAAATGATACAATCGCTATTGAGCCAGGTTGGCTCTGAACATGACCTTATTAACTATTTTTCAGGACTGCTGATGAAAAATTACAATCGATCATTTCAGTTTTACTAAGACAAGGTTAAATCTTTGACTGAAATCAAAGAATACAGAATAACAACATTCAAGAGTTTTTTAAACGTACACATGTCCGCCGTCAGCGTAACTTTCAGTGTAATTATCTTGCTTGAATAACTTCTTGTCGCCTGTTGACTTCATTACTTGCGCCAGCAAGTTCAGTGGGTATCTGGTGCCCGCCGCCCCACCTGCAGGTACAAAGATATAAATTTAGCGTCCACGTAGAGAGCGTCCAGTACCAGGTAGCGGTCATGGAAGGCACTTGCGTATCGCAAGTGAAGGCAAGGCAAGGCAAGGTGATTCGGCATAGCCCACAAGCTCGATCCATGCGATTGCCTTCGGGTTGCGTCCCAGTGAAATTGGCTACTAGAAGATTTTTTAGACTCATACTTACTTCTTACCGCTGTACCCTGAGACAGATGTTTGGCGATGTCTGCGACTGCGCCTGGAAACAAAATATAAAGTGTCCTTTGAAAAGCTAGTTCAGTCCTAGTGAACCACGTTTCCAGAATAATGCCTATATTGATGCAAAAATTATCACTCGAGGATCATTCATAGGCGCATAAACGTTACATTGACCCATTTGAGGCCCATGACCCACATATGAGTCTTGCCTCTACGAGCGATTTCCTCTACAAGGCCAAAAATGCTGCTACACGCTACGGCGTAGCACACGAAGCACACGAAATCGCTACGCTTGTAGCTGATCCTGTGGTTTTCTCGCAAGTAGCGAAAACGGAAAGCGGCTAATACGGCGTAAGAAAGTGTTAGCCTCGAATGGATTAAATACAAACATTTAAAACAGACTAGAAATACTTACTTTTGACTGGAACTTTCAAGTTTGCAGGAGTTTGCGTTTCCGTTTCTGTGTTTAATTTCCCCTTTATTTCATCTGCGATATCTTTAATAGGGAGATAAGGTACCAAAGTGGGTGCAGTTTCGGTTCTAAAAAAGGTGATTTGAATTGAAGAATTGTACATTAGTTTACAGTAGATACAGTGTAGTGCAAAAACCTTTTCCAGGGGCCAGGTGAACTTTAATCTTACTTCAATGACAAAGACTGACAGGGATTTTTTTTATCACTATCTAGGTGTAGTTATACCTACTATAGCCATTAACTTACTCCATGGCTCCAGTGCCATAATTCATAGTGTACGCTTCCCTTTTAACCAAATCTTTAGATGGAGACTTTTTCATTGCAGATAACACTATCTGTAAAGCCGCCTCTGCAAGAATATTATAATGTTGATCGTATCGTATATGGGAAATACATAGAAAGAGAGTTACGAGTATTTAATTTCATCGAAAAGTTTAGTAATGTACTCACCGCGATCACGAATGAAGGCAGATAAATAGTTTGCACAGCGGCCAATGACCTCTGAAAAAAGATGCGTAATTTATTGTTACCGATTTGAGTCTAACTATAGCCTTGTGTAAGACTATGTATCACATCTCCATTTCTCGGCGCGGAGCGTGCGCTGCATCGGGCTTTTGCCGCACGTTCCGCGTATCCGCGAAACATATGGGCGTGGTCCTTTGATCATTTGTTTATTAACACTTTCACTGCCTTTCCGCTACATACGGGGTCGGCTACGATCGTAGCGCGTAGCGATTCTTGGCAGTGAATGTGTTAATATGTTATCTTGTTGCTTAAACAATATGTCAATAACAGGTTCACCAATGGCTAGTTTATCGCATTGCTGTAACTAATTGAATATTGTTCACCAAGTAGTATAAGATTTTTACATACCGTCCATATCTTGCTTTAAATTCGAAGGACAAACTCCATCAACTACTCTGTGCAGGGCTGTAGCAAATGTCGGGGCCGTGGCAGGGTCGGGGGTGATGCTGCACAACCCTGGAGCTGTCTTCAATCTGATCAACGTACAATTTATAACTGCGTTATATTTGTCGTTGCGAACTGTTGACCTGTTCTAACATGTCACAACAATTACAACGAGCGCACAAAACATATGAAAATGAAATTGGTATGTGCTAGAGAAAAACCGAATTGAAGCTCTTATAGTATCACGGGACATATTGGGTCGACCTATTCGTTTTCTATCATATCCTTAGTTTGTCTCATTCTGCTTTCGTCACCCATCCTACATTCGTCACATTCTTATTCCGGCTTAGGTATTTGGTATTCGTCATTATTTTTTTTGGGCATGTCCGATGTTAGTCTATATCTTTTTTAGTCTCATTCGTTAGTCGTCCTATCGTCTTTGGTCCTATTAAAAGTTCGTGTTTTTCTTATTTGGCCTCTTTTGAAATTGATCTCGTTCTTTATTGGTCTCATACGATATTCGAGTTCGTCCGAGTGTCAGTTTACCACAGATATTTAAGATATTTTTTTGTAATATGAGACCGACCGAGGAAAGTGCCTCCCTGACCCAAAACGGAAGTGAGGAATCAATCTATTTATAAAAATCTGAAACTTTTTTCTGGTGCAACGGAAGGTTTTTCCTATCACCAAAAAAATATCAGGCATTTCTAAAATGTTCATCTATTCCCCATTGTAGCGTCTCATAGACCAACATGATCATACCAATAACTCGATTTCGTAAAATATGTCACTTATGTTGTTTTTGTAAACATCCCTTCAATTATATACTAAACAGTGGTTCTGTGAGCTGTACAACTCGAAAGCCTGTCTTTGATTTATTTATATTTATTATATAATATAGAAAAACCGAATCGTCAAGAATACAAGGTAGATTCTATTTCATTATTAAACCTGCTCACAAAATTTCACGAGAACAGCCAGACATACCAAACTATTTTCTGCCAGGCTGAAACAGAGAACTTCATTCACTTCGCTCGCTCATTCAGTTGAAAAATTTGCTAACGTGGCGTTTTTATTGTCGATTCAGTTTTTAGAAATATTTTTTTTTAAGACAGGCTCGCCATTTCTACAGCTCACAGGGCCAATCGTTATCAATTTTAAAAAGCTGGTAAAATTACTAACATATACGCCGCGATGAAATTGGATTTCACAAGCTTATATTGCGGCGTGAAGTCATGAGCGCCTTCGGACTCCAACCTCTTTATCAGGATGTCGAAGGCAGGTCCGCGCTCCACTGTCAATTTATATTTTTAGCGTAAGGCCCGGTAAATCGGTAAATGAAGCATAATAATATATATTCGAGACCAGGATATTTTATCTACAACATCTGGAACACAACTGGAAGGTTCTTAATTAAGCGAGATGGTAAAAAACTACTCACCCTCATCAACAGCATTCTGTGACAGATACTTAGACGTAACATCCAAGGTTTCTGAAAACGGAAATACAATTAAGTCTTAACCTATCCTACCCTATCGTATTAATATTTTGTGAGGATGTTTACATGTGACAAACGGGCAGACATTATCATTTTATTTACATACGGACATGGTGACACTATAAGGGTTCCTTGTTGACTACGGAACCCTAAAAAGAGAGAAATGACATAAATTGACTTCGGAATGGCGTGAATGTTATGCCGAAGTTTATTCCCCATAATTCCCGGCCTCTATAGTAATGCACCTACTCATCTTTTCGACGCCAACGATGCACATATCCGCACCGCAGGTTCAACGCCAATGACTGACATATGCGTCAAAAAGCCCAGCGCGATAGCAACCTTCTTGCATTGACATAAGGTTTAACTCCGTACTAAATGTCTTATTGATTTGGCGTGTGGTTGCCAACTTTTCTCTTTGGCAGAGCGTTGAAAAGGTTCATGATGACTTGGTAGTGCTCATTTACCTCCACCTTACCAAACGTAACAATATCACGCAAAACTACTACACGCTAAATTTGGGAACGCATTCCTTAAGTAGACCTCCATACAAACGGTGGTTTAGGCGCGAGGCCTGGACGCGACGACCGCTGACCACCGCGTGTGTGGCGTAACGCACTGGGAGTATATATACCAGCCTCGGCTAAGGGATGCCGCGGTAAACTTGTCACAATTTTTTTTATTTAAGTTTTTTGACAAAACCTTCAGGTGGCTTGGTTGGCGTTCATCTTTTGGTTCCACTACCCTAATATATGGAAAAAGCATCGATACCTAATTGAGTTTATCGATATAGGAATTTCCTGTCATAAAATATTGAACTTTGAATTCGATGTCTGGACGTAAGAAACGTTATCTCCCCGGGGTTAACACTGTTTCCATAGTATGTAATAGGTTGAATTGATTGATGGGAAATAAAAGAATAGTACCTAAGTAGTCATAAGTAATAGTTACCGGCCATATCAGTTTTCAGATCTGCGGGAGTAACGCTCTGCACTATATTGGACAATTTTGAATGTACATTTTGCGATAAATTGGGATCATCGTGATCGGTTTCTAATCCTTTGGCGTTTTCAAGTCTGGAAGAAAACATGTCTTGTTACCTGTGTACCTATAAGATTCTATAAAACTAAGAAACTTAGTTAAACGAATCTAGGCAAAAACATACAGTTGTTCACTCTCTATATATAAAGTCAGTAACTCTAGTGGCACTTTTATAATGTGTGTATTTTGTTCAAAGTATAAAAGATACAAACATCATCGCCGCTTGTCCATAGCTGCGGTTGATTTTCTCCTTCTTGTAAAGTTCATCTTTAGATTTCTTTTTCATTTCCCGTATCAACAGTTTGAAGGCAGGTCCCTTGTCCTCTGAGAAATATTATTGTATTAGGTATATCGTTATTATAATTATTTCAAATCTTTAAATGTGTAACTTCGATTTTAAAAGTAAACTTACTGTTGTATTCTGCAACCTGCGCCAAAAAATTTGAACAGATTTCAACCATTTCTGTAGGAAGAAAGAAAAATTAGATAAAGTAATTAATATGCTCCTTACTGGTACAGTCAGTATCAGAAGTAGCTAAGCAAAATAACACGCTCAAAATGACCGATACAGATCCTTATTCCCTTGACATTAGAGTTAGTGTGGAGATCATTTTGAGCAATAGGACCGCTTAGCAACTTCTGCTACTGACTGTACGAATAAGGTAGAAAAATCTACTGGATGAAAACCAACCAGCGGTCAAGTATGAACATTAAATTACCAATAAATACTGTACGCGATAAAATCTGGGCATACAAAAACTCATACATGCTCATACATTTTGATATGATTGTATTTTTATTTTATAGTTTTTTGTCTATTAGGTAGAAAAATATACTAGATCAGTAAATATACTGGTATGCCCAGATTTTATCGCGTGTAATCATTAGTACATGTAAATACTGCACTAGTTTTCATCATATCGGGATATATCTGTAGCGTAAATATGGCTACGGCGTAGCGCTACGCCGTAGAAGAACGTGGGCGTGACCATGAAGTGATGATGTCACTGGGACTTTCAATATTTTGTTTTTTCTCAGAATGTGTAAAGGGGAATGCCCAAATAATGCCTGGAATGTACAGAGATGTGCAAAATTAAAAAAAATAGCAAAATACCAAGTTTTTGAATAATTTTTGAAGGAGTTTTCGAAACTTATATTTTTTTGCATATTTTAACGTGTGATTGGGTCTTGTACATATCCTTGTATGGCTGGTGGGCATTCCCCTATTAGGTTTTTCCCACTTAAAATCACGTGTATTCACAATTAATTATAAATAATAAAAGTGCCCCGAATCTAAAAACGAACCAAAAAAAATAAAAGATAAACTTTATTGAAAACGCCCATTCGAATTCCTAAGGAATAATATAAATCACCTTACTTATACAGAAATATGAACCTGCGTACATCATATTGTGAAATCGTACGTAAGTGTTGTGTTACCTTTCATGAAAGGGGCTATGTTAGGGGGAGTATTCGGCGCGGCGGCGGCGGCGAGGTCCTTCATCAACTGCGCGGATATCTCGGTGTTAAAGTCCGAGGCAGTGAAATCGGGGGCTTTTTTCAACCTATACCACAATGCAAAATCACCTTTCGAAAAACCACTATTTTTATTTCTGTAGCAAGCGAATAAGTTTGGTAACTAACAATTTTAGATATTCGAATACCATTAGATTATTAAGGCTTCCCACTCACACGCACTTGGCTATTTATTTATTTAATCTTCATTGCACAAAATAGTAACTTATTGTACACGTAGCGGAAGCTAAGTAAACAACTATATATGTAACAACTAAGTAAGTAACTAAGTAAGGTGGACTGATGACCTGGTAAAGGTCACGGGAGTCCGCTGCATGCGGGTGGCATAGGACCGGTCAATGTGGCACTCTTTAGGGGAGGCCTATGTCCAGCAGTGGACGTTTTTCGGCTGATATGATGATGATGATGATTGTACAAAAGGAGGACTTAACGCTACTTTAGGCTATGTGACAACGTAACAACAAGCGGATAATCATTCATTGGGTTAAAAATATACTAATCGCTTTCTTGAACGCCAAGAACGCTTAAAGGGTCGTGTATTGCTGTGCCCGCAGCGCCAAGAACGCCTTTAAGTGTTTCGACGTCCGCATTCAAAACAACCTTCAACCATATTCACTCTCTTTTGGAAAAAAAGGTTAGCGTATCAGTGACACTTTAGTACGTGAAGAATGGCATTCAAAACGTTAAACCCATTCGGGACTACCGGTTCCTACGCGAGTTTTATCATACTTAGGTAAAATATTTAGGTAACATACTCATTTTGGAATATAATAAGAATACTTACTCATCGGATCCTTCAGCGTAAGTCTCCTGGAATTTCCCGTAGGAAAGCAGTTGATCTCCCCCCTTCTTTTCCATTGAGTCCGTTAGGATCGTAAATGCTTCCAGCATTTCGCCTTTTAAATAAATATGAAGTACTTAAGTCATTAAAAGGGAGATAGGTTAATTGATTAGAATATAACTTCAAGTCGACACTACAGGTGACCAAAGAGCTGGCAGCTTCCTCGCACAACGGATTAGCATTGCTGTCCAGCAAGGTAATGCTGCCAGCGTCTTTGGTACGATGCCACGGGGGCCCTTTTTAAAGATTGTTTAATTTTTATTATATATATATATATATATATTTTTTAAACTTAGGTTTAGTTTTTAATATTATTGTAAATAGTTAGGTTTCGTTTATTATATTATACCATTTAATGTAAAAAAAAAAAAACTTCAAGTTTAAATACACATATATGAATGTTTTTTTTTTGCAGTACAAACCTTGAAATTTCAGGTATGCTGGCGTTGCTGTAAATATGAAAATAGAAGTGCTGTCAATTAAAGAAGCTTTGTTAAAGCAATAAATGTAGAATTTTACTTATTCAAAGGCAACTTAGCTTCTTATCAAGTTATTATACGTACATATCGTCGGGTGACAAGCAAAAGTCACTAATTACACGTAAGAGGTAAAGGAGAACTCAACCTTATTACTACGTTAACACGGTTGCTATTTCTTAAATGATTTTTCTGTATTTAGTGACTTTTGCTTGTCACCCGACGATATTATAATTGATTAATTGATTATACGTACGTCCTCTTAGAAGACCACTCTGAAAAATGAAAATATTCAGATAAATAGCTGGAAGTCTCTTCACAGTATTTGTTTACAAATCATTCTTCATTCTCCATTCTCGTACAAATGAACACGAATAAGGGCATTGAGTGATAGTACATGTACTTGCAGTAATGACACGACAAAGCGCTCTAAAATATCTGATACGCCTGTCAGCTTTACAAATAGTCGTGTCAGATATTTTTGATCTCCTTTTTCTATCGGATGATTTTGCTAGTATACTTTAAAAATCACAGCAATAGAGAGAAACTGATACCATGTAATGGAAAATGAAGAAAGATTTTTATTTTATTGTAATATGAACGAATATTGAAATTGTTACCTTTTAGCGTGTTCACTTGTACGTTTAATGCAATGAAAACCTCAATAAACAGTGCTAATTTTACTATATTTTTATTTTGTACTTAATATCACATCATCGGATATTCTAATTATTTTGACACGAATACCTAGATTTTAGGTACGTGCATGCTAGTTTACGACACTCAGACTCATTATTAGGATGAATAAATAATTGCTTCAAGTAGGAGCCGTGGGTTCTGGTCTATTTTTGACTTGCTTTTTTAGGACTGTTTCTAAACTAGTGTTTCTAGTGCCTTTTTGAGTTGACTTGCAGGGTCCAGTATCCTAGTAAAATATAGGGTGTGATTTAAATGATATGAATTTAAAAACCGATAAGAAAAGAATGCCAATCCATAATTATTTGAAATTTGCAAAATTTACACTATAAAAAATTGTCAACAAAACTTACTTCAGCCATCATGTTAAGAAAATCATCGGTGAAATCGTCACCTCCGCCGCCGCCGCCCCACCTGCCTGGATTGAATATATCTGAAACAATAATTTATAGAGCAAGTTTAAAAAAAAAAACACCCGTGACACCACAAATAGGTACCGTAAACCGGGGTTACTTTAGGAAAAAAACCGGCCAAGTGCGAGTCAGACTCGCGCACCGAGGGTTCCGTACAAACCTATAGGTATATAAGTAAATTATTAAAAATATTTTTATTATATGATGTTACTAAAAAAATACTGTTTTCGCAATTTTCCCTTTTTTGTGCTATAAGACGTTGCTTCCTACCAAATTTCAAGATTCTGAGTTCACGGGAAGTACCCTGTAGGTTTTGATTCCCTTGCGAGTTTCGAAAATTTGCGGCATAAACGGCTGTATCTTTTGATTGCGTTAGCTCAGAAGTTTGCTTTTTTTACAGGTCCAAGAGACAGTAGACCTGAGTATTTGATATAAATTTTAGCTCGATACCTCCGATACGCGTTCCTGAGAAAAAGTGAACAGTAGATGGACATGGCGAAACTACAAGGGTCCCTTGTTGACGACGGAACCCTAAAAAAAGCAGCATATTTGATAAAAAAAAACGCATGCTGGTAACACAAAATGCATAACGCCATAATATTGTGACGCGACTCGCTGGCCGGAATCTAGGACTTGGATACTACATAATAGGTTTAGTACCTTATTTTGTCCCAGGTGGTAGTGGTATTGCGTCCCCAGGTGGTAGTGGAGTCACGTCCCCAGGGGTCGTGGAGGGAGTTACGTCTCCAGGGGTTATGGAGGGGGTTCCGCCGGGAGTCGTGGCCGTTTCGTCCGCGGTGGAATCGCCTGCCGACGCGGACGCGACGGTTGTCGCAGCAGACGACACTTTAGAAGGAGGTCTCATTTCATCTGCTTCACTCCTTCTCACTTCTTCAAATAAAATATTGGAGGCATACACATCAATACGCACCGTTTAGATATATTAAGCAGCAGGTCCGAAAAAAGTGAGAACCGTCGAAAGTGTTCAAAAATTGTAAACAATTGTTCAGATAAATTTGATGCGCGGTGAACCAATTTTCTCGGACCCATATAATTTGGACTACAATATCGTGGCTTTACTTGAACAATTGCCACAACTTAAATAAGTATCTAAACATACCTTTTTGTCGTTAAAACTGAGTTAATTTTACACGGAAAACCTATTAGGTGGTACCCGTTACAAATGCTGGAACTAGCAAACTAACATGAAATCGATACTAACCTTCGTCTTCATCATAGTCCATCATTAACATTCGGTCATCAGACTCCGAAAGGATTTCATCAATCCACACCGCAATCTGGGGGTAAATAAAGGTGGGAAAAGTAATCTGATTGATTTCACAATAGATAGGTATAGGTACGATTCAATTATTGACGGATATCGTTCATTACCTTATCAGACATTTCCATCATAAATTTGGCTTTAGAATTGATGCACCGGCGAGACGGTGTTCTCATTTTCATGTATCCGCAAATTTCGGCCATAATTACATTGGACAGTCGTAGCATCCTGAAGTACACATAAATAAGGTATTACACCTAACCAGTACAGTAACAAGATGTCGTACCCGTCAGCGAGTGTGCACCGCCCGGGCCGGGACAGGCGCTGTTAGAAACCGCGAGCAAACACTACGGTCGCGTTGTGCACCCACACGAAACGCTTGTCCGTCACCACCGCATGCGTCCTTTAGGCTTCCGCCAGCCCTAACTATACAGTAACAATATGTCGTACCCGTCAGCGAGTGTGCACCGCCCGGGCCGGGACAGGCGCTGTTAGAAACCGCGAGCAAACACTACGGTCGCGTTGTGCACCCACACGAAACGCTTGTCCGTCACCACCGCATGCGTCCTTTAGGCTTCCGCCAGCCCTAACTATACAGTAACAATATGTCGTACCCGTCAGCGAGTGTGCACCGCCCGGGCCGGGACAGGCGCTATTAGAAGCCGCGAGCAAACACTACGGTCCTGTTGTGCACCCACACGAAACGCTTGTCCGTCACCACCGCATGCGTCCTTTAGGCTTCCGCCAGCCCTAACTATACAGTAACAATATGTCGTACCCATCAGCGAGTGTGCACCGCCCGGGCCGGGACAGGCGCTATTAGAAGCCGCGAGCAAACACTACGGTCGCGTTGTGCACCCACACGAAACGCTTGTCCGTCACCACCGCATGCGTCCTTTAGGCTTCCGCCAGCCCTAACTATACAGTAAAAATATGTCGTACCCGTCAGCGAGTATGCACCGCCCGGGCCGGGACAGGCGCTATTAGAAGCCGCGAGCAAACACTACGGTCCCGTTGTGCACCCACACGAAACGCTTGTCCATCACCACCGCATTCGTCCTTTAGGCTTCCGCCAGCCCTAACTATATAGTAACAAAATGGCGTACCCGTCAGCGAGTGTGCACCGCCCGGGCCGGGACAGGCGCTGTTGGATGCCGCGCGCAAACGCCACGGTCGCGTTGCGCGCCCACACGAAACGCTTGTCCGTCACCACCGAATGCGTATCCCTCTTCATCAGGCTGCAATGGGCCCTGAAGCACAAATAGCTGGTGAGTTTCAACTAAAAGTAGAAAAACTTTGTCGTATCGGATATCTAAGGATGAGTGCGGCTACGGTTACGTATTACGTTGTGTGCAAGGGTCAAGTTTATGTTACGCAAGGTTTGTCATGTTCCTTAAGTAGGTTCGGTAAATTGCAAGGCCGAAGAAAGATCACAAAGCGATACGACGTTTCTCAGATCTGCTGCGCCACCTAACATTTATTAAATTTAAATTACTGTTTAAAAAAAAGTAAAAGCCGTTATTCCCAGTTAGAAATGACGGCATTTTTAAGTTGACACAAAAAACTCAATCGAAGTGCTTACGCATTGGCCTTCTTCTTAGTTTTGCGGCAGTTGATAAAGTATTCATAAGCCTGATCCGGCTTGAAGGGCTCGTCGGCGTTGAGCATGGACCGAAATCGCTCTATCTGTTACAAGCAAATAATGAGCTGGTAAAATAGCGAACATTATCAACTAACAAAGAAGTAGCCGGTGTAGTCACAGTGTAAATTGGAGTGGTTCATCCTGTATAACGCACTTGCTGCCAATAATAAGTAAAAAAACTTAAACTGTGTCCGACAGTAGGTATACGCAAGTGTATTGTAGCCGTGTGCCGGGAATGTTTGAGATTTTGTGAGGCGATAGATAATAGGCCATCACCGTACACGCATAAAATTTCCTTGTGTTCCCAGTATTGTTAACCTAGGGTGTTCCCATTTGTTAGTTGTAACTTACAACTTGTAAGGTTGAAGTGTACTCGTACGGTCAAGGACTTTAATTGTTGAGCCATTTAGGTGTCAACTAATTTTGTTTTTTTCATAGTAAAGCTATGCTATGACGTGTCCAGTATAAAGTGAGTTCTAAATGGCGCAACGCGACCGTGGCGTTTGCGCGCGGCATCCAGCAGCGCCTTTCCTGGCCCGGGCGGTACACACTCGCTGACAGGTACGACAGCTTGTTACTGTACTGTCAGCGCTGGCACCCTAAAGGATGCATGCGGTGGTGACGGACAAGCGTTGCGCGCCCACCCAAAATCCAGCAGTGCGTGCCAAATGCCGTGTAAACAAATTATGCCGTATAAAATAAATCAAATTGTATACGGGATGCCCCAAAAGTCAACGTCAAAACGCAAACGGGTTATCAAGGGTTTTTTTTTTAACATGACTTAGATTTTTTTTGTAACTGTTATGACCCGGCCATCACCCATTTTCGGCGTGACATTGACTTTTGGGAAACGTTGTATAATATCTTCTATAAGTATCTTCAGTAGTCACTTACAGTCTCGGGCGGCAGCAGGTCCGCGTGCTCCCTCCACATGTAGATGATGTTCCGGCGGCGCGGCTTGGCCAGCCGCTCCAGGCGGTCGGTGAGCACGGCGCCGTGGCGGCGCAGGCAGCGCGCGTGCGCCCGCATGGCGCGCCGAGATATCTTCACGTCGGTCACTTTTGGAGCTCTAAAACATGGTGGCTTTTTCAAAGCTTTACTCCCATCAAAACCTCTGTGGTCATATTATGGTCGTAAAATGATGGAAAAACGTAAGTAGGTATTTATAACAAATAGGAGTTCTGGATCTCTATTACGCCACTGATAATGCCATATATCTACCTACAACTTAATAACTATAAAGAGGAAAAGTCTGTGAGGTTGTTAGGTTGAAGGAATTGTAGGTTACAAAGCTACGACCGTAAGTAACTAGTAAATAGTAGTCTTATCTTAAGTTTGTTGATTACAGATTTCGGCAGCGGGTGCGCTTGCGGTCGCACCACGGACTTGTGGGCGACCCTCAGGTAGGTATATTATATACCTGCTGACCGCGCTATCAAAAGGTGATCGTAAGCATCGTAGAATACTTACTTGGGTCTAGCAGGTTTAGGCAGCAAGCGCGCTTGCGGTCGCACGACGGACTTGCACGTCGCGCGCAGGCGGCGGCCGGCGACGATGGTCTCGACCACGGAGGCGGACGCGGGGCTCGCATCGTAAGGCGGGTAGGCACACACCTGGCCGCGCCATTGAGACCTAATCTTTAGCAAGGCAGACTACCTACTTGGGTCTAGCAGGTTTCGGCAGCGGATGCGCTTGTGGTCGCATGACGGACTTGTGCGTCGCGCGCAGGCCACGGCCGGCGACGATGGTTTCGACCACGGAGGCGGACGCGGGGCTCGCATCGTAAGGCGGGTAGGCACACACCTGGCCGCGCCATTGAGACCTAATCTTTAGCAAGGCAGACTACCTACTTGGGTCTAGCAGGTTTCGGCAGCGGATGCGCTTGTGGTCGCATGACGGACTTGTGCGTCGCGCGCAGGCCACGGCCGGCGACGATGGTTTCGACCACGGAGGCGGGAGCGGGCCTTGCATCGTAAGGCGGGTACGGCGGGTACTTTCCCGGCGCGGACGCTGCTATGCAATAGTACATGATTTGAGAGGTTAGAAAGTACCCAAACAATTATGGAATAGTACATTATGATACAAGTGTGCTATGTTGGTCATTACACTCGAGTCGGTTTTTAAGCCTGAGCCGAAGGCGAAGGCTTAATGGAGACGAGAAGTGTAATGACCAATGCTCACGTGTTTCATACGACGTTTTTCAACACACTTGCGAGGAAAAGTAAATAAAAGTTCACATTTATTTAAAAACTTTAATTATTGAAACAGTTATTAAAAGTACAATTATTGAAATGATATGCTACCGCCTTATGAGGCATTTGTACTGTATTTTTAATTGTATTATTAATTATTTCATTGCTTTGTTCTTGGGTAACTGTAAATGTCGGTGATAATGCAACATTCTGAAAGGAGGTAGAAGAACATTGCGTGTCATCATTAGCAAACGTATGAAATCCCAAATCATCATTGGCTTATGAGGTGGAAGGACGCGGTTCAGGGCAGAACTTCTTGGATTGTGGCTCCAAATGGATTGCTTGTGTTATTTTGGCACTTATGTCGGCTTTATTTTGGATGGAGTCCTCAATATATGACTCGGCGACATTATTAGATCGCCATCCCCCATGGCGTTTTAAAGTCAATATATCGGCTCCTGAATTAGCCAGCAATGTAGCTGAAGTCCGCCTAAAACTGTGTCCGGTGTAAGCGTCAGCCTGTGGTAAGCCTAAAAACTTGGCAATTTCTCTAGGCATCGATCCAAATTTGTTCACTCCGATAGGCTGACTCGTGCATTTGCCGTTTTGAAAATTTTGGAAGAACCGGTCAGATTTTCCTTTTGTTGAACGTAAACTTTCATATTGTTTCACTATTTCATAAAATGGTCCGTGAATAGTAAATGACCGAGGAATTTTATTTTTAGTGTTCGGAATTTTGACAAGTAGCATCTCTCCGTGATTCTCTATATCTTTTGTCGTAATGTTGTTTAATTCCTGACGCCTACAGGCACCAGTAATTCCGAATATTAATGCGACCTGAAAATAAATAAAATCATAATCTATATATATAATACGCGAGCCCGATTTTTGTACATGCCATCAGATCTACAGTTATTGTCCGATTTTGATAAATGATATGTCGTTCGATTCGTCTCATGCTGGAGATTTGCAATAAGGTCTCCGATTTTTTATTTTTTATTGAAAAAGTACTACAATTTTAATTTAAAGAATCTACCGTGCGCTGACCACGTGACCTAGGCTGTGTGACGTCACGTGACGTACCTAACTCCTGTTTTGACTTGAGATGACAATGTAAAATAAATAAACAAGAATTGAACTCGAACCTGTAGTAAGTTCTTCAGCATAAGAAATTATAAATGTTGAGTCGGCCACATATGGATACAACACTAAGAAAATTAAGTAAATAGAAAATAAACGATCTTTTACAATGTTTACAAAAACTGACAGACGTATTGTGTCAACTGTGGATTATTTTTTTTAGTGACATAGAGTTGTCAATATTATTTGCCATGTTTATATTTATTTCAAAAAGTTTATATACTTATTTTCCCATATTCGAGATGTTGGAGAAGAATGAGGTTTAAACCCATTCATTGTCGTGGACCCCATATAGGGTTTATTTACCTTAGCACAATGTCGTAGGCACCGATAGGCTTCAAATTTGAAGTAAAGATGTAGAAAACGAACCTCGACTAAATACTAAAATTTCTTTTCGGATACCGGGGACTCCCATTGGCAACTTTATTCACCTGACTTGAATACCATCACAGGTGGGTATAAATTGTAATTTGTCAAACCGATATGACTTAATACTGGAAAACATAAACCAGTATTAAACTATTTAGCGGTATAAATAATAAACAGGTGTAATGTCTGTGAAATGTAAGTTTGTATGTTAGGGATAGTCTCAGAAACTATACCCATCGTATTCTAAAAATCCTTTCTTCAGTAGGTACCTATGTTATATATGTAGAATGGACCTACGGGATTATGTGCTATAATATTTTATCCCGTCGCTCCGTCTAGGTTCTTTGTATACGCGGCGGAGCCGCGCGGGCAGCTAGTTAAGTTATAATAATCGTACTTAGTTCCTATTATATCAACACTCACAATACCGCCTACAAATATTATAATAATGAATACAAAACTAAATAGTGGAACTGACCTTTGTCGCTAGATATTGATTATCCGGTGCTTCTTTAATGAACTTCTCCACTTCATTAGGTGTTAAAACCTTGGATTTTCGACTGTAAAAGCCGTCTGAACGTCTTTTCAAGAATGCAGTTAGATTGGTGTACGCTTTGATGTCAATTGCATTTTTATTCTGCACGGTACTCTTCAACATAGAATATATACACCAAAGCGAACTAGGTTTATACCTCTTCGCCAGTTCACTAAAGTAAGCCATGAACACGTTCTCTGAGAAAGAGCTTGCATTTTTGCTATTTTTCCATTGAATGAAATTTGCGTAGGCTTGCATGTATTTATCTTTTGATTTTGAGGGCAAAAGACTATCACTCGTATTTTGCGCTTCAACTATGATATCTGGCGGCGTACACTCGATAAGTAATTCTTCGTTATCTAAATTCGACATTTTACAAAACAACACTAACGAAATGCAATACTGTGAATAAACTTAACAAACAGAAACCCATTTAAAAGATGGCTGCCGTAATTTTATTTTTTCGCGCGCTCAGCGCTGCATGCGCGCGCAAGTCTGAGATAAGGGCACCGGCAAAGTAGCTAATCAGCCACATATTTATAAATTTTGAAATTGGGTATTTATAGGTAAAAATACACCGTCAAAATATAAATACCAACAAGCTAACAAGCAGTTTCATGAAATTCTTTAATTATTTATCACATTTTGAATTGAATTTTATATTTACGCAAATAACTACTTAGCTGTTTTCGAAACATTAATACTTCTTGCTAATATTTAAAAAGATATGTAATGAAAAGGCACTAGTGCGATAATGTAATGTAAAAGGCACGGCATGGGTAATATTCTGCATTATCAGTGTAAATACACTGTAATAAGACCTACTTTACGAGCAGGTGTGTTGAAAAAGTGATTATGTACCTACATTGAAGGGCTCTATCACTGAACGACTAACTATTAGCTGTGAAAGTTAGGTCGTAAGTTTCGGCGGAGTGAAAACTTTATTACACTTTGTGTATAATATACCTAATACCTTATTTATAATCACTAAATAAATATGCCGACCAATACAACAGTTCTGTCGAGAAAATTAATTATGCATTACACGACAAGTTTACAAAAAGTTGTTCCCATGTTTGGCTTCAATCAAACAGTGTTAATTTAAAACATTTTCACTATTAAATTAATGACAATGAACTCAATTCTAAAGGCAAATATAAGTCGCAAAATGTATAAGTACCTACCTACTATCCAACTGAATTCAACCACCGAGGAAGTTAGAATTTCTTACCAACATATAGAATAGAATAGAATAGAATCGTTTATTGCATATCATATCACATTACAGACATAGATGGATTTACAAATAAGTAGGTATAGGTATACATGTGACACCCTGCAAGGGCACAGCAATATCAGAGGGCTCACTAAACCATTTATAAGTAAATTTATACAAAGCTTCATTTTTTACTTGCCACCATTAAAATATTCCTCTAAACTATAAAAACATCTGCTTATTAAAAACAATCTCAATTGTTTGTTAAACTATATAAACTTTTTGTTAACTATATAATAGGTATCCCTTACCTATATGTTGGTAAGAAATTCTAACCAACATATAGGTAAGGCTGATGTTGATGATGATGCATCATCATCATCATCATCAGCCTTACACCAAAATATAAATGGATTAATACATAGGTAAGGCTGATGCATTAAGGTGTCCATTTACAGAGTTTTTGAATATCGGAAAGCCTATTGATGTTATCTGTATCACAAATATGAAATTTGATGACAACATTCAATTACCTAATGATGCTCATTTCTGCAGAAAAAGTAGAGGTGGTGGATCATTGCCGAACTTTCTATACTTACCACATTTAATTTAATGATGTACGAACAAACTCACAGATCACAAAATAATAATAATTACTATTTACAGAGTTCCTAAAAATGACAATGTAAGGAGAATATCGATAAGTTATGTTACACAAATAAGAAAGTAATCATTGGAATGCACCCGCGGCGCCCCGCCGCTTTAAAAAACTTGCGGGCTATAACCATACCTAATTGTTTCAGATTTTATTAGGTAAATTAAATAATAAAGTGTTCGGATTTCACCATGAACCACTGAAATTACTACTGATCAAGTCAATTCAAACGGCTGCCGAAGATACATTACCTATTAGATTCAGAAGCTTGGTTTGAATGAAGATCATAAAATCATATCTTCAGGGATTGATATATATAATGTTTTAGGAGATTTGGAGTTAAAACCCGACTATGGTAAACGATATATATACTATGCGGGAGACATATACCTTATCCCTTGCCTAACCTGGTAAAGGGGTAAATAGTCACGAGCCGCCGTGCCCGCAGTGACAAGCAAGATGAACAATTAACAACCTTCGCATTACATAATCGCGGACACTTTACGCTCGAAGTTGTACCTAGACGATTATATACCTAGGACAGATTGTCCAGTTAGGTAGGTCCAACTTCGAGAAAGAGGTCAATCGTCGAATCCGACTCGGCTGGGCAGCGTTCGGGAAGCTCCGGTACATCTTTTCGTCCAATATTCCGCAGTGTCTCAAGATGAGAGTCTTTAACCAGTGTATGTTGCCAGTGTAGACAATATGGCACTGAAACGTGGTCGCTTACTATGGGCCTCATAAGAAGGCTCAAAGTCACCCGTAGGGCAATGGAGAGGGCTATGCTGGGAGTTTCTCTGCGTGATCGCATCAGAAATGAGACTATCCGCAGCAGAACCAAGGTAACCGATATAGCCCTCCGCACCCATATAGCTAAACTTAAGTAGCAGTGGGCGGGGCAAATTGCACGTAGAGCCGATGGCCGTTGGGGCGGAAAGGTTCTCGAGTCGCGACCACGTACCGGATGGCGCGGTGTGGGTAGACCCTCTGTGGGGTGGACTGACCTGGTAAAGGTCGCGGGAGTCCGCTGGATGCGGGTGGCGCAGGACCGGTCAATTTGACACTATTTGGGGGAGGCCTATGTCCAGCAGTGGACGTCTTTCGGATGATATGATGATTATGATGATTACATAATCTCTTTTAGGTAGGTATTAGGTAAGTAAGTACGTCTCTTTTAGCAAAGAAGAGCGTCACATATGTGATGAAATTATAATTTTAAAGGCGTTCGTAGTGTTAGTTTAGTATCTCCGTGGTGTAGCAAAGGGTACGCAGGACTTAGAAAAAAATTCGTCGGCGGGGCATCATTATGACACATATTTTATATGGTCCTATCGTTTAGAAGCTGAAAGTAGGTATGCCAACAAAGCATGGAGCGCAGCATGCTTAAAATAAAAAGGAAGGACAAGCTGTCCCTAACAAAACACGGTGCATCAAAAAGTTGAAATGGAGGTGGACAGGACACATGATGAGGGAAAAAATAGAAAAGTGGACAAAGGATATCACTGAATGGTATCCAAGACAGGGGAAAAGAAAACGAGGAAGACCAATAATGAGATGGGAGGACGATATTAAAAAGAAAGCAGGAACAATATGGAGAAGGGAGGCTAAAGACAGAACAAAATGGAAAGCTTGGGAAGAGGCCTATGCTGTCCAAGAGGCAAGCTGAAGTTAGGAAAATAAATTAGTTTAAGTTATATAATAAGCATGCATGTAGTAAATGAAATGTAACAAAATAACTCAGCAAATAAAGGCCATCTTATCTTATCTTATCGTTTAGTTAGAATGCGCCAAAAGAAGCATGTTTTATTTGAAAATATTTAATCGAAAATCAACAATGGCTGAGACATTGGACCTATCGCGTTCGCGAAACAGAGAAATTCGAATTTCTCTATCGCACTTACATAACTCGAGTGACAGGGATGAAGATATACGAACTTCGAGTTTCGAAGTTCGTGGTAGCGCCGCAGGTTTCGGTTAGGTTCGTTAGGTAGCTTCAGATGCCCGAAGGGCAAATAGTCAAGAAATAAGAGCCTCGCTTTGCGGGGCTCCATCGAAACTTTTATGTTACGAAAAAAATTTTTGCAACTGTTATGAATTTATGATATTTGTACTTTTGGTCAAATTTTTCAAACTTGTATTAGGTACGAAACAAAATGTTTGCAACTGTTACTATGATATTCGCACTTTTGATCAACAAAAAAAATAAGTCCTTTTTTGCGTAGGTACCCCGACCGCAAACAAAGCTGACAAATAAGTTAGACATACACAAAATACTCACGGGCTGCCACAGCAGGAACTTCTGAAGACATTCTAGCGCTCCAGTAGATATCGAGAATAGAATTTGGTTTTGGAAACAGTCCTGTTATGTTTCAAACGTAACAAATTAAATTATTGAAACTGATGTGTGATACCGGAGCTTGCATTTTTCAGAATTACGGTTGAAGAAGAATTCTTATGTCTTCTTTTAGAGGATTTAAGTTTTCCAGCCAGTTTCACTGATAGGTATGTAACCTTTATGCCGTTTCTAAGGGTCGTTACAGACGGGTTCAATTTCAGCTGCTTTCTGGTTTGCTTTCTGGTTGCAAATGTGCAGCTTTAATGAAGTTGACATTCCTAACTGCACGCCTACTGAGGGCTTACTGAGGGGTAATCAAATCACGTAACGGTTCGAACGCGCGTTAGGACAGTTTAACTGTCATTTTCCCATACAAAAATTGACATTTAGAGCTACCTGACGCGCGTACAATGCGTTACGTAATCGACTGCCTGATCGACTCTTGCCAAGTGGGAAAATGCGAGTCATTTTCTTAGCATTATCCATGAGTTTTCGCATTTCCGGGGGTGTCTTTTTACAGCGAATCGAATTTTCTGCTTTTACTGTGTTAGTGTTGACATGTTTATTAATATGTAAGCATACACCTGGCTTTAGATAGTCCTGTAGAAAATAGTCAGTAGGTAGAAGTCAAATTTATTACTCCAGGCAAAATACGGTTTCGAAAAACATTAATTTATAATAGCGTCTTTTTTGTTTATTTCATTCTAAAACGTTATTTCTAACATGATTTATTCAAGAAGCCAACAAACTTTCCATCCGGAAGTAATTATATAGATTTAAATTAAACATTTTTTTAAATTTATATTATATATTTTAAAGCAAATGTAAATGAACCTAAATAAAGATAAAAAAAAATATCCGGACTTTTAGGAGCTAATTAAATAATGTTTTTTTTATGTCTGATTTTTTGTTGGTTTTTGCCTCTAGGTAATTATTTAATTGATAATATATCCGTTACATTAAAAAAAATAGCTATTATAAATTATTTCCAAATTTGACATTTTTTCCATACAAGTTGTCAGTTCATTGCCTGGACTATATTAGGTACGAGTAAGTATTTAAGTTCCCATTATCAATGAGGTTTCTAAGGCTGGCCAAACTGCCTTAAACTTAAATCAATGTGATATAACAAATTATTTTGGAGTTTTTTTCTCCCTGTCTGGCAAGCCTAAATCAATATAGTATCCCTAAAATATCTCACCTATGTCTGTTGTATCTTGGTAACCACCAAGATATTTATAAACATTTTTTGGTCTGGGCGTTCAGGACTTCATTCATTTGTTCTAATATTATGACACTGGGTCTTCGTCGGAAGAACCCTCTTTGTAACTGGGCCGTAGGAGGATAAATAAATAATAACATAATGAGTAAGTATAATGAAATTTATTATAAATATATTGATTAAATTATTTTGATTTTATTTTACAGAATTAATTAAATGTAGTTTAGATATTTAATATAAATCAATGTTCACGTTAACATGTGAGACTCGGTACCTCCTAATATTCCACGATAATTTTCGTCAGGAAGCACTAAAATTTCATATGAGTACACTTCGACCTCCTTGCCCTTGTAAGGGAGGTAGCATGTTCGGTATATGACGTGTATTTTCCCGGTGATGAGGTGCCCGTCGTGCACTGCGCGGCCGATGTAGAGGGGCTCCTGCCTCACCTCTGATATGCCGCCGATGAATGCATTTTGCGGGATTTTGTCACCAGAGGTTTTTACCCAGGCGGCGTTGTAACCGCAGAGGATCTGGAGAAATATAACGCAATATAACGCAAATATAATGAGCCTGAACAATAATTAGAACCTTCCTACTTAGACAATAAAATCGCTATTTGAACGGACTTTTTTACATTCTACACGAAATCTATTATTTAAGGGCGTGCACTTTTGCTGTTAACGCATCTTTTCACGGAACATTTTTGGCATTTTTGACAACCGTCAAGTCTCACAGTCGAAATCAGACTGAACGCAAAAGAGCCGCCCGAGTCGATCGGACGGTTCTTTTGGACGGCCACTTTTTTCGGCTGATTGTGTATCTAAATAGTTACTTGTACTAAATCAATGGATGAGCATGAATATTTGTTTCTAAATGTATTTAAGTATTTATTTATTTATATAAGTAAGTATATATATCGTCGTCTAGTACAGTCACCATCAGATATATCGGAGCGGCCAAAGTGCTCACAGATATCTGAACATGTCTCTATTGTCGAGGCATTAGAGACGTGTTCAGATATTTGTGAGCACTTTGGCCACTCCGATATATCTGATGGCGACTGTATCCATAGTACAAGCTTTGCTTAGTTTGGGACTAGGTTGATTTGGTCCCCAAATATTAATTAATTTATTTAATAAGACTTCTTTTAATGTTTATATGGCTATCCGAACTATGTGTCTACTCTGTTAATGAATTTCTAAACATAAAAACTAGTAATAAGTGATCCTTCTATTTTGTTTACTCTTATATATATATATAATCTGTGAAAATTTCAACTCTCTAGCTATTACGGTTCTTGAGATACAGCCTGGTGACAGACAGACGGACGGACGAACGGACAGCGAAGTCTTAGTACTAGGGTCCCGTTTTTACCCAAAAAATGAACTCACCGGGTACAAAATTCATTTCTTTCTGCACCCTATGGAACAGTAGTGCTACTAAGTAGTGCAACTAGTTGGAGGATTGGTAGTACAACTATCCACCTGCTGGGTTCTTTCTGCACCCTATGGAACAGTAGTGCTACTAAGTAGTGCAACTAGTTGGAGGATTGGTAGTACAACTATCCACCTGCTGGGTTCAATGGTTTTTAGAAACCCATAATATTTTTGAGGTGATGTGTATGGTAAGTCCCCAACCTGCACTGGGCCAATGTGGGGACTATTGCCTTTTCCCTCGCATCATTCAGAGGCCTGTGCCCAGAAGTGGAACGTATATGTATAGGCTGTTTTTTTAATTTTTCTGTAAGTGTTCCCAATTTTAGAAGTTTTTTAATCAAATATAAATATTACCCTTTGAAATGCCTTCAATTATGAGCATATTACCTGGAATTCGTCCTTTACGTGTTCCCTGCCACCCCACGCCACGAAGGCGCGTCGTTTCGAGGGCACATACTTTCCAGGACACATGGAGTGTCCATGCTGTGCGCAGGCTACATACAGAGGCTCGTTTTCAAACCCTGCTATAAGAGCATCCGGAGGCAGCCGGTGGTCCACAAGGGTGGCCCATCGTAGTTCACCACTTCTTAACTGCTTGGGTTGTAATTCTTTTGATATGATAGGTGATCCTGTAAATAAAAAGTAAATAAGAAAATTATCTTAATGTTTTTGTTTATAGGTTAATATAAAAAAACTGTATTATAATGAAAAAATAATTAAATTAAGCAAATTGTAACCAGACTACTTATCAAGCTGACTACAATTTTATTACTGGTATTTGTTGCTCGTACTTTCATATATCCACTCTGTTAAATGGCTTGATGTAACCTTTCTGACAAATTTGATGCATCCAATCATTTCCATTTCATTATTTTTGTATTTGTAACTAAGGAAAGGCTCAGGGTTGTCACCGAAGCCCACACAAATGTTGCCATTGTACCAAGTCAGCCAGAACTCTTGGAACTGAGCTGTTAGACTAATGAAGCTTGTTTCAGTAGCCGCATCATTGTTTATCTCTGAATCATCCGTTATCGTGCCAACCCTTGAGTGTTCCGATAGACTGATCTGAAAATGTTTGCTGCATTTAACATTAAGTACTTGGTAAATACCTATTATTGTCTGGATAAAGTATTTATATTCGAAACCATGCTAGACTAGTTTTTTTTGTAATACACATTAATTAGCAGTAAATTTATATAGGTAAGTAGGTGGATTTTAGGTGAATAGGAGCTCACATCAAAAAGGTCCTTGTGAGGTGGATTTATTCCTGATAAGTAAAGCTGTGCATATCCCGATATTGACTTGACTTGAAATCTGATAGCTCCACTAGTTGCTTTGCATACTTCTAAATATGCTGAAATAAAAGTGGAAAAAAACATTTGTAATAAAAGTTCAAAGTTGATTTCAGGCAAGCAAGCTGAGTGGCACGAGATTATTACTTGATATGGTTGAATAATGATGGTGATAAAATAAATTAGACGTGTGTACTTACAGTCCAAATCCATATTACAGATGAAAAATTACTATACCACTAGCTAGTATGGCGATACTTCGCACTTAATTAGAACAACACCTCAGAGCTGCCGTTATTTCTATATCGTTTTGCACAATGAAAAATATGATACTGGGTGTAATAGTTATCTTTATTTTCGAAATTTCGGATGATGATAACAGCAATAAACAACTTCGAATAGGGTTCAGATTGACAATCTGTGTTGACAATTAACGGCTGACCGGGCTGACGTTTATAAGAGGTTTTTTTCGGTTTAATGTTGTTACATAGTAAGTTCAATTTACAAATGAAGGGAAGCTACTCATGTTGAAGATGCAAAAAGTATGGTTTAGTGAGAACAATGCTATATTTTCTATAGAAATTACTAACTGTACAGAGGGCCTACCGCGAAACGAAATTCGTTTTCGTTTGTGTATCTCCGTCTCTGTCGCTCGAACTAGCAAGTGCGACAGAGACGGAGATACACGACCAAAGACGAATTTCGTTTCGCGGTAGGCCCTCTACACACTTTTGGTGTAAAAGCTTTTAAATGAAGCGTCTGCTAGACGGTCGCCAACACGCCCCTCCGACCGAGCGACCTTGGTTGGCACCAACCGTGTAGACAGTTGTTTGCAGCAAAATTTCATACTACAACGGTCGGTGCCGACCAAGGTCGCTCGGTCAGAGGGGCTTGTTGGCGACAGTCTAACAGACGCTTAAGAATAGGTTTCAAGGTTAAAACTTAAGACGTCTCATAAATGTCACTGTCAGATTTGTCATGTTAAGTTTGTCGAGTTGTTTTGACTTTTAGGTTTTCCCGTACCTACCCGTTCTGTGAGTCAGATTTGATTCATTCACAAATAATATAATTTCAAAACAGTTTGTAATCATTCACTTTACCCCTAGAAACGATCAAGAAGTGTTAGTATCCTTGTTATTTGCAATTGTTAAAATTATGTAGTTTGTGCTCAGTCATTTTATACTTTGATTACATAGCGTTACTTAAGTATATTACTGGCCATTGAATTTCGCATACAAGTGTAATTAACAAAGACCGTAAGGGGATTTGTTTTCACTCCAACATGGGAGACTTAATTGGTAAGTTTCTAATAACAGATAATACACTGCATTACGAATTATAACGTTTGACAGATTGTCATAGCTATATAGATAGTATCTAATACTGCTAAGAAGAAATCTGGAACTCACAAAAAAAAAAACACTATTCACAAGACTGTGAATAGTGTTTTTTTTTATGTTCTAGTAACTCAATTAAATTTTGCTATGATTTCTGTTTTAGAAATAACTACGTGGCCGAAGCACCTTAATTCGTTCTACAAGATCACAAGCAATGCCTTGGCATTTGAGGTCATGGCATCTGGCAATGCTGCTATAGGACTGTCAAGGAAGCCAGCGAATGATTGTGATTTTTGGGTATTACAATATTAATAAAACTGTATATAATAATTTGTAGCAGTCTTAGGTATCCAGTTGATTCATCCTAATCAGTAGCGTAACTATAGCGTGGCAGAGCTGGCAAAATTCCACGGGCCCCAACAGCCAGATAGGCCATGAGCACATGAGGAACCTTAACATTAAAGAACTCGCCATGGGCCATTAGACTAATGTGGACAATCTTACACAAATTGAAATAGTCCCATAGTAAGCTCAATAAAGCTTGTGTTATTGTTACAGTCAACAGTCATGTACTTTAATTGTTGAGCCATTTAGAGCTCACCTTTTACTGGATATTAATAGCTTAACTATTAAAAACCAAAATTAGTTGACACCTAAATGGCTCAACGATTAAAGTCCATGACTGTACTAGATGACGATATACTTAATAGATATAAATACATAGAAAACATTCAAGACCCTATTTTGACATTCACTTTTATTTATTGTTTCGATGACCTTACTCTTAAGTAAGTTAACTCCATTAAATTAATATAAATTGAAAAACAGGATAAGAACCTGATGTATTTTAGCCTAAAGGATTTGTTTATAATTTTTTTTTTTTATAATAATAATATTATAAAAAACTAACCAAAGATGAAATTTAAATAAAGAGATAATAATTAGGAAAGGTTTTCTCAATGTACCACATTAACTATACTTAATGACAAAAGCATGTAATAGGTACCTAACTAGCAAATTAATAATGAAATAGGTACTTAAATAACATATTTCTTTCAGGTCATAATTGGGGAAAGGCAGCAATCTTGGATTAAAAAGCAAGACAGTCCCCGCCGAGAAATTGTGAGCACTCCAGGGATCCTTAGTGGGGAGGAGTTTCGCAAATTCTGGATCACCTGGGCCAATGGGTGTGTGCGCCTCGGCAGAGATGGGTACTCTGATGCTATTATCACCTGCGTCAATGACATAAATGACCTTAAGTATGTCACATTCTCAGTTGTGGAGCAGAGGAACCCGGTGCATTGGCGATTTGAGAGTGAGTGAAATTTTTGGACTCATCCTGTCATTTTGCTTGACCAATAACACTGGCCATTTAACCTGTGTTGTCTGTTAGTAGACTTATAAAATTGTAGCTTCATGCAACGGGCCAATGGTCACATACTTTTTTTTTATGGTGCCCACATAAGAAGATAATGCTATTCTGATTACTCCTACTCCTACAATAGTAAATGGAATGCATGGCACTGGCCATAAGCACTGGTATAAGATCATTTACCAGTGTAAATGATCTTATAAGCTATACTTACTTACCCTAAAATTTCTACTCTTCCAGTACCACCAGTAGCTGAAAAATCAAATCATAGAGATATAACAGGATGTGATCTTCACTGGGTGACGTTCGAACCGGGGCAGGAGCTTCCGGCGGAGCCCCTGGTCGGCGGGTTCGAGACCGAGAGGCTGTACATCGCGCGCGCCAAGCACCGCGGCTCGCTGACACCCGGGAAATACGTGCCGTCCGCGGGAAGAGCGTTTGTGGCGTGGGGCGGGCAAGCCAATGAGAAACAGGAGTTTGAGGTAGCTAGCTATTAGTTAACCTTATGCTACATTTACACGCTTGGCCAGGCTTGGCAAGCGTCTTCAAACACAAGCGTGTCGGTTTTTGAACATAGGTCAAAGGAAGCTTCTGGGAAGCGCTTGCGATGTATTTACTCATGTGCGCGAACGTTGTCAAGCCTAACGCAATAGCCGTCAACAACTTCGACGTCCCCGTCTGCCTTTTCCATTTCTCTATGTCCATATACAAATTTCAGGTACTATGCGGTTTTGACGGCATCTGGAAACCAGCTGTTGAGAACAAAATACCAGTAGGCGCTTTCATCGCAGGCTACTCTGAAGATGCGCTAGAGAGGCTGTACATCGGCAGAGTAGAGCATGAAGGCCACCTTATCCCGGGGAAAGTTCAGCCTTCACATCGACTCTGCTACTTCTCCTACCAGGGAAGAGAAGTGGGCTCAAAGAAATATGAAGTACTAGTCCTTGCAGATGAGAATGCAAGATGTGTTAATAAAGTTTTCGTGTCAGACAGATGTTGGCAGCCTGATATGGAAGATTACGACGTGGCAGATTCAGATATCTCTAATGACACTGATGAAGAGCATTTGTAAGTGTAATTTATTTATTCATATTTATATACACTTAAACTGAGCAAATACGAGTAGTTGTTGAATTTCAGGAGTGTCTAATTGTTTATTATAGCGTAAGTATGTTTGCTTATTTTCGGCACTTTTCGGTAACTTCAGCAGGATTGGTTCGATGTTGAGGTGATTATGTTCGGCAGGATAGTCACTCTTTTTTACTCTATTTTAAGGAATATAAGTTTGTATAAGCAGTAACGGTGCTAACGAAATTTATGAATTTCTAATTATATTATGAAAATAAATAAAGAAAGGGTAAGAAAAGGTTCGTCACCTTAAAGTCGACATTTGCTTGACCCAAGACAATTATTTATCAGTCCTGCCAACGTTTCATTTCAAACGAAATAGAAATATCACATTGACTTTGCATTTGCAATAACAGCCCGGCTAGCATGATACGTTTTATCGTTGTTTTACGTGACGTTTCAGTACATTTGCGCCGTAAAACGTGACGATATAACCTATAGTGCTAGGGCTTTACTCCAGAGTCCAAAGTAGACGTCAAATAATAATATAGTGGTATTATTATTTGACGTCTACTCTGGACTCTGGCGACTCTGACTCGAGCGAGATGGTCATACATATACTAAAATAAATAAGAGCGACAGAGAGAGATATATCATTTGTTGTCCTTGTCATTATTAATTGCAAAAATTACAAGAGAAATTATTGACACTGACAATTAAATAGAATATATTTGATTGGAATGGAAATTGGAATGGAACTCTTACGAAGTTGTTTACTTGACTAGGTCATTAAAAAAGTTTGATGTTGATACGAAACTATGTAGATATAAATCAGAGGTGTAAACTGTTTTGAACCTTGTTATCATATCAAGTAAGTATAATTTTATATGCACTTGTCGACTTAGTACTTTGCTTTCAAGAGTGTACTAAGAGACTATGACTTTATAAAGGAATGAATTTAATAAGTAATAACTGACTAAGGTTTTCGTACCCCGACTGTACATATTAATTTAAATTATAAATAAACTTCAGTTGATTGAAAAATATTATTCCTGGACTCCATCTGGATGGAGTTCCAGTGCCTCCATAGTGGGCTGTTGATGTTTTCCGAAAAGGCTCCAAGGAGGCTGTTGGGCCTGTCACGAATGCGGCGCATCAGGGTGGCCACGCGCTTGCGTATTACACACTTCACACAGAAACCGTCCGAGCCCTCCTCGCAGAACATACCTGACGCGCTACAATATTGGAAGACCTAACAGCATCCTGAACCCATTATTATATTGGACGCGCAGGGAGTCGTAGGTTTTTCGGGTATACTTGCTCCATTGGCTGCAGGTATAAAATGTTTGACAGAAGGTCTTAAAGAGTGTTGTCTTAACTGCTTTTTCACATCTTGCAAACTTACGGACCAGCATATAGCACCTCACCGCAAGCGTCCTGCGCTTCCTCTCTATGTCTGCATCATCTGTGAGAGCCTCGCTGAGTCAGTGCCCCAGGTACTTAAATTTCGCCACTTTTCAGTTCTGACTGGCAGAGCGTAATCGGATGGACAATTTTTGGCGTTTTATTTCCCGCTTTAAACACCAGAAGCTCGGTCTTTGAAGCATTGTACCTAAGGCCATACGTCGCAACGTAGCCCTCACAGACTGCAAGCAACTTTTCGAGTGCGCTTACCGTCGGGCATAACTGATGTTGTTCATACAAACACTACCTACCAATTGAACATCCGACCTTAGTATTACTGAGCTCGACAATAAGATCATCCATGTATAGGTTGAAAAGCCTTGGTGAGCTCAAACCCCCTGTCTCACCCCACATTCCAACCGATACATGTCTGAGTACCCTCCCGCCCAGCGAACCTGATTGCCCTGGTTCCCATACCAATATCTTAACAAATTTACCACTTCAGTGGGTGTGCTCGTGGCCGTCAGCCTCTGCCATGCCAAATCCAAGAAACAAGTATAGAGGTGTTTTTCTTGAATTGAGCATACCTACTCTGAAAATTTGTCGGAGTCATCGCCAGTCTTATTTTTACTAGCTTTATATTAACTTGACCTGTTCGTATGTATGTAACTTGTAAGTTTTCCGTCAAAATTTGCAACTCAATTTTGAAGTAGATATCTGTGACCGATTGAGCTGAAATTTTGAGTAAATATATATCATGGTACCATCGAGCTGATCTGATGATGAAGACAGAAGGTGGCCATGGGAATTCAGTACTTAACCGACGTAACCCCGTTGTGTTTGGGCTTGTTAGAATCGTCTCAATGAGTAGTTGATGACGGTATACAGAAAAGTACAGTCGGCAATAAATATAAATTTTTGACAAACTTTCGTTCTCATGAGGCCCGTATAGAATGAATTAGTAAATGAATTTAATAATTTCTTGAAGTTCAACAACTATGTTCACGTGCAGTATGTGTCCATTGTGTTAGGCCATTCCCGGCCCATGACGACACATATGCGTTTCTACGCCGTAGTCGCTTTCCGCTACATACGAGGAAAACCACGGGATCGGCTACGAGCGTAGCGCGTAGCGATTCTGGGCACTGAATGTGTTAAATGCAAAATAGGCTTCATTTTCACAGCCGTAAACCATTATACATATTATAATTAAACAAATTAAGGTTTTAAAGTGGAAATGAGGCTTATTATCGACTTTGACAAGCTACCTGAGTTTTGGTCATGCTTTTTATTTTTAGTGCGGAGCAACGTGATGCTGCTGACGTTCCAGTTTACGCATTCTAATTATTATATATCAGAACTGTCAATCAAATTCAAGAAGCAAATGTATCAAGGCTGAAAAATGTTAGTTTATTAAAAATTTCGATGGATTTTCTAATTAACTTGAAGTTTTAAGTAAAACTGTTTCCACAAAACACTTTTCGGAGTCTGCATATCCTTCATTTTTGTTATACTTATTAGTACATTACTGCAGACGCCGGGAAAGAAGGGCTTGCCGGGATAGTGATACGAAGCCGGCAAGCCCTTTTAACGGTCAGCCATGTATAGTGCTTTTCTCAAACATATTATGCAATGAAATAAAAAAATACACCACTCGAAATAGTAAATTAATTTTCCCTCCAATACCCCCATAATGTTTTTTTCTACGGAAGTCGTCCGTATTTCGCGTGTGTAGTGTTCGAATAGACCCTATTAGGGTCATTATACATAACCTGATAATAAGAATCTTAATTTATATACTAAATAAAATAAATACAGAGGATTTTAAATATTATGTTTTTTTTATTTTTATTTATTCATCAACACAAAGGCGGCCCGAATAAATACTGATGATCCACCATAGCTTCTCACTCTATCGCATGTTATAGAGTGAGACAGCTATGGTGGATCATCAGTATTTATTCACCGTGTATTGGCCGCCATACAGATTGAATCATACAATTTGTATTCTTAGTATCAGTTCGTGTGTAATGGGTATTATCGCGGATATTTTTGGTCCGATAACAATAACAATGCAGCCAATAGAAAAAAAAACAGCTGTTTAGCCTGAGCTATTACCACGCACTTCGAAGTTCGTGTATCTCCGTCTCTATCGCACTTGCTAGTTCGAGCGACAGAGAGGGAGATACAGGAACGAAGTTCGTTTTACACAACAATAACAATTGGCTATTAACTGTGCCTTCGTCATCTTTGAGTATTATTCGTCATCTACCAAATTTTATAATAGTACGTTCACTATTAATTCTATCTTCTTCTTAAAGAACATTATTTGTCTCTCCCCTAACCCTGATTGTATTTTTTGGCTGACTGTTTATGTATATTTGTATTTGTGTTTTTTGTATATATGTATGATTGTGTGTATGTATGTTTATATATAGAGCTATTTATGTACGTTTATTTTTATAATTATTTTGAATTTTTGGTAATAATAATCTCTGCACCACCTACTGCATAATCTAGTTTTATCTCTTTCTCCGATACCCAAAGGTTGTCTGGAAGAGATCGCTCTTCAGCGATAAGACCGCCTTTTCTACCTCTATCTACATGTTATTGTATTATTTCTCTCTGTAACTGCTTTGTTTGCGTGAGGTGTGCAATAAGAGTAAATTTATTGAATTGTATTGTTTTCGTTTCGCGGTAGCCCCTCTGTTCATGAACACAGACGCCATGTTTACATTAAAACTAAAAAAAATGACTTCCCGGCCTAGGCCTTCAATTGTGTATGAAATTCCGTGATACTTTGAAGCCTGTTATAACGCACGTAGATACGACATTTTATTACAAAAACTGGCCAAGACAAGACCATCAATTTATCTTAAGTGTAAATAATTCGAGTGTTAACATTTAAGTATTATACTTTTATATAGAAAACATTGTTGTAGTAGAAACAATAAGAAATTGTATATTCTTAAGAATACATTTTATTTTAGGATTATCTACTGAACTTGGCACCCATTAAATCTCAATTCTTTTGTCGGCGATGTTGACAACCATGCATATTCTTAATATTGAACTTGGCTCCCATTTTCACATTTATGTTTTTGGTGGGATAGGTATGTATTTGTGTAAATATGTTGTATAGTCGAAGCTACTTGCCGTATTATTATTTTATAATTTGTTATTTGCACTGCCCACAATCTTTTCAGCTTTGCCTTAAGGTTTGAGTGGTACCATACTGATGGCATTAAATCCGCCATTTATTTTGTAAAAATAAGATTTCTTTTGTGCAATAAAGTTTAAATAAATAAATTAAGTAATCATTTTGGGCACGTCTTTCGTCTCGTTACTTCTGCTATTGCTATTAATTGCGTAATGTTGCGCCTGAACTAATTCAGGCATAATAATTCCCTTCTGGGTCCTATTTTACCATCTTGACACCAGGGATCGGATACCGGTATTTTCACCATACAAAAATACCGGTTTTATTTCGTTCTTTATAAATATAAATCATTTATTTTCTAAAGTAAATACAAGATGATGACTAACATTAACTAAACTTTCGTTCTTTGGTTTATAACATCGTTTTTGATCAGGCTGTCTAATAATACGAAAATGTTACCTAAATACATGATAGAGTCCTACATTAAGAACCTAAAATAATTCAAAATATTAGACTACTTCGGGGACTTTTGAAAAAACCGGTTCCGATCCCTGCCTGACACAATTGTCAAGATGATGAAATCCTAACCACCTTACAATGACAATTCCGCGTACATTGCTGGGTCAATAAGCTGTCCAGCAACCACCATAACCTGTCGACGCAGCCACATCAGTCGAATTGTCAGTGTCGGGCGACAATTGTCGATTTCTGCCAGAGGCCCTACCGCGAAACGAAAACGAAGTTCGTTTGTGTATCTCCGTCTCCGTCGCACTTGCATATTCGCGTTTCGCGGTAGCGCCCCAGTCGTTTTTCCTGCATCTTCGCCAGATGCACCTGCACCTGGAACTGCATGCAGGTTGAATATGCCTGAACAATTTTAGCATAACGAGATTGTTTCACATTATTCTGGCAAATAAAGATATGGGCAAAACCGAATCGCAGATAACGTTAATAATTATTTAAACCCATAATCAAACCTTCCAGTTCTTTTACGTTGGTAGGCACTCATCATTGAATTAGATACACCCTGTAAGATATTGGGATCCAAATTACCTAGGTTACTATTACTTATTTATTACCATGTTTTGAAATAATATTTTCAGCAAGTGTCCTTCCTACATTGACATAATATTCATAGGCTTGGTTTACTGATTCCTGGGGTGAAAGTTGTGATTGAAATAGTTCATCGTTGGAATGTTTACATTTATTTGTGCCTATAATATTTTTAAGAGTGTTCCATAAGAGTTAGGCGGTGAATTTGTGAATGCCCCAGATCGCAGGTGTTTGTGGACCGAAACGAAGGTGAGTGGTTTGTCTAAAGTTTTACGTCCTGCGTTGGCCAAGAAGTGAGATTTTCTCCTCGCGTAGCGGGCAGAAAATCCCACTTACGGCCTAGGGTGACGTAAAGATATTTTATTTTTATACATATGAGAATTGTTCACCTAAGTAAGTTGCAAATTTCTGTAATAGTAGACAGATGGACAGACGGACAGACGGACATGACGAAACTATAAGGGTTCCGTTTTTGCCATTTTGGCTACGGAACCCTAAAAACAAGAATATAAAAAAAGAAAGAAAAGAAAAGAAGACATTTATTCACTACACAAAAGACACAACAATATGCCAACAATATATTTGTAAAGACGTAGCTTACCCTTAATAGTCGTGCATATTGCTAGCAGGGCAGTGGCCACATATAGACCTCATGCATTTTCGGTAACGGGCAGTAGGCATATGTGGACCACCACAGGCTTTTTTTTAGAAAATAATAATAATAAAAAATATAAAAAACCGGACAAGTGCGAGTTCAACTCGCGTGGTGAGGGTTCCGTAAAATATTGAGAATTTTCCTGTTACTTAGAATAAGTACTCAAACTTTTTATAGGTTTTCCTGTAATCTTTAAGCAAGGAACTATGTTCCATATTTTTATGTTGCCTAAGTAGTAGTTTCGGAGATAGGGAGGGGGGAGATGGGAACGGTCAATTTTCGTCTTTTTTCCTAAATTACTTCAAATCTGTTTTTGCTAAAATTATAAAAAAAAAACTGAAATGCTTACAAGCTTACCCCTTTCATTTGATATGTCACACAATACAATTTGCGAAACTTTTGTTTAATTTTCCAGTTTACCCCCAAAAGTGGCCCCTTTTTTCAAAATTCATTAATTTACTTTACACGTCCATCTTTGGGTCACCAATTTACATAATTTTACTAAATTTCAACTCAATCGGTCCAGTAGTTTCGGAGCAAATCGGCTGTGACAGAGGGACAGACAGACGCACGAGTGATCCTATAAGGGTTCCGTTTTTTCCATTTGAGGTACGGAACCCTAAAAAGAGGTAGATAGGTCATAAGCGCTCCATAAATGGCACACTAAAATTGAGTCAATTGCACCAACTTGCCATAGTTTCGAGCCGTCAGTGGAAACGTTAGCTGTCAGATTTGGTGGCCATTTTCAACCACGTAATTTCGTATGGACAACCAAACTACCTCTTTTTAGGGTTCCGTAGCCAAAATGGCAAAAACGGAACCCTTATGGTTTCGTCATGTCCGTCTGTCCGTATGTCACAGGCATTTTACTCGATAACTATAAGGTGTATTTGAATAAAATTTTGAGAATAGGTGTATTTTGCTAGCCGCGACATAGTTTTTTAATTAAAATGACAAAAAAATTGTCATTTTAATTACAAAACAATTTGAAAGTGCACTTCTGTATGTTTTTTTAATAGTGACGGTAAAATGATATTAGGGAAATGAGATTTAGATCTTAGATACGTAACATCGGAATTATGAAAACGTCGTCAAAAAAATCACCTGCGACATTTCAAAAGTATGGTAAACAAAGTAAGTATATATGGATTATAAAAATTCGGTGAATTGTTTTCGGATAAGTGAAAATCGGACAAGTGTTTTTCGAAACTTCGATAGGTTACCCACTTTGACAGAAATTAATGGTCGGGTCGATATGGACAAGGATGTAAGCATTGATAATACCACAAGTTGGAACGAGAAACATACAATGTGAAATCTCTTGTCCCTCAACGCGTATACGCTTTTTTGTTTGTCACCACCTGTCAAAATATTGTACTGAAACTGGTATAACACGACTAAATTATAAATTACATTAGACGCATGGACCTAAGATACTCGGGACAAGCTATGGTCTAGAGTCTAGACACGCGGCAGCGTGTCAAGCCAAGTTCAAGGAAAGGAACTGGCTAGCCAGCGCCGAGCAACAGCAATTGTTATAGGTGTCCAATAAAGCAAAGAAATAGAGTTTAATACTTGTTCATAATGTTATTTTGTTCCTATAAATACATACTTAAGGATTTTGCATAACATGGCACTCATTTAGATCTTCATTCTTTTTGCGGCGAAGCCCACAGCCAAGCATAATTTTTGTGTTGAACTTGGCTCTCCTTTTTTACATTTATGTTTTTGGTGGGTAATAATAATACTACGTCCGAGCGAGATGGCAGCATACAAATCTCGATAAGTGTGACAGAAAAGGAAATATCATTCGTTGTCCTTGTCATAGTTCCACTTTTTTTCAATGTATTAGTCACATAGCTGCATAAGCGCCGGCGCTAAGTAATGAAACGATTAAATGGAGCATATGGATCGATTTTTTTTCGCTGGCATCGGCAAGACATATCTAGTAAGTGCATAAAGTGCACCGCACCGCACCGCACCGCACTTGTCGACCGGCCCGAACGTACTTGTCAGAACGCGTTTTGCGCGGTGCATGCGGTATCTTTTTAGTAGGTAATGGATTAACGATTAACGAACTTGAGGAAGATTAACGGAAGTTAAGGAGTCCGTTAACGACTTTTAAAGTTAACTTAAAAGTTAATGCGTTAATCGAAATGTTAACTTCGTTAATTAACGGATTAACGAGTTAATGCCCAGCTCTGATTAGTCATCTGATAACATATTAGTAATCTGTGATCTGATAGCTCAGAGGGCCTACCGCGAAACGATATTCGTTTTCGTTCGTGTATCTCCGTCTCTGTCGCACTCGCTAGTTCGAGCGACAAAGAGAGAGATACACGAACGAAAACGACTGCTTTAGTTTGTTTTGAAATTACATTGTCACGATTGGTGTGCTTGCAAAATTTGTACCTATTCATAAATCTCATAATTTATAAGCAATTGAAAATACTAGGTTTTGTGTGTCCTAGAGGTCAGTAAGTTAATGAACGCTTATTTTATTGAGACCGGTTCTATAGTTCTCTAACTTCCTAATCACTAAAATCACTGTCTTTATGGGAGATCTAATTGGTAAGTTACGCTATGTATTAAAATATTTTTGACAATTGTTTATGATTCATATGCTTGCTAATATAAAAACTTAATATGATTTAAGAGATGACGACTTGGCCCAAACATCTAAATGCATTCTACAAGGTCACAAGTAATGCTTTAGCATTCGAGATTAAAGCATCAGGCAATGCTGCAATAGGACTGTCCCGGAAATCAGCACTACACAACAACTGCAACTATTGGGTAAACTTATTGTCATGGTCATTTCATGTACCATAACATTTAATTAATTTACTTTATTTAATCTTCATTGCACAAAAGAAAAAACTTATCATAATAAAGGCAGACTTAATGCTGTAAGCATATTCTACCAGTCAACCCAAGTTCTTGATTCTTAGTTTGTTTTTAGATATTAGTGGGTGACGGGCGGCAATGTTGGATCATGAAAGTTAAGAGCCGTCTCAGGGAGTCGGCAAATACTCCAAATATTCTTTCTGCAGAAGAGTACCGCAAGTTCTGGCTGACCTGGTCTGATGGCTATGTGCGTCTGGGCAGAGACGGGTATTCCGATCCAATAGTCTCCTGCGCTAATAACATTACTGACATGAAATATGTCACATTTTCAGTTGTAGAGCAAAGGAACCCAGTGCACTGGCGATTTGAAAGTTAGTTTTTTGTGTGTGGCATTAAGTTTATAAAATAATCTTTTCAGCTCTACTTTTTCCAAAATAGTTGATGTTAAATTAAACTTATTTATTATTTTTCTCTTTTCAGTACCACCATCAGCAGAACAGTCCAAATTCACAGCTGTAAAAGGTGGTGAGCTTAAGTGGGTCACTTATGAGCCAGAACAGGAATTACCTGAAGAGCTTTTAGTGGCTGGGTATGAAAAAGAGAACGTGTATATTGCTCGAGCCAAGCACAGAGGTTCAGTCACTCCAGGGAAATATGTTCCGTCCATGGGAAAGGCCTATATACCTTGGGGAGGACAAGTGACTGAGAAACCCGAGTTTGAGGTAATTATTCATATAAATTGATGGTAAAAGATGGATATAGGTTTTATAGCACTGCTTATGAGGAATGCAATGTGACTGACTAAAATCGGCAGTTTTTCTCAGTATCTCAGTATTTGTCATAGTGGCATAATGCACTCATTATGGTTTGAGGCAACTATTAGGGCCTATGCACACGGCGTTTTTTAAACGCGCCGTCGACGCGCGTTTGTGACGATTTTCACGTGATTCGCAACAGGCGCGTCGAATTATAAAAAATATTTTTATTGTTTAACTGTGTACATAAGTTGGACGTGACATAATTTGTTTCAACAGTTACCCGTTACCCGATGTTGGGAATGCAACAATTTGTGTTACATCAACTAACTTACAGCTAAGATGCGAAAATTATTCACTAAGGTCATAGAATACTCACTGAAGCAGCCAGATTCTAAGTTGGTTTTTAAATTTATTCCCTGTAAAACCTTTAGTTCGGCCGGTAATTTATTAAATACTATACTATATATAGCACTTATGAAAGCATAGGCTCTTATGTGTTGATAATTCATTTGTTTGTTGTTTACAAATCCAACAAACACTCGAAAACTACAGGAACAATTTCAATGCTTTTTTCAATGAGTTGCTATATTCACAAAGATATACCTTTAGACAAGTAATAGGGTTGCTAGTATTACACTAGCATCCTGTACATATACATATATAGAGTAAGTATACATTCTTTGAATAAGAATTATTTTATAATCGTTATTTGGCCACCAAAGGTGTCATTGACGTAAAAGTTGGAAACATGTGTAGGTACCCATACTTAATCATTCCTGTGCAATATGGTAGTAGGGTAGTATTCGATTTTTTTGGGTTTTTCTTACTCAGAATCGTTGATACTATCGATCCTTATACAAGAAAAATATTGTCCCAGATTTTACAAGGTATGTAAGTTTTTTCTTCCAGTGCGTCACAACTATATAAATAAAAAAATACTGCGTACAAAAATGTGACGACCTGGAATGGAATATTTGGGACCGTTTTTTTCTTTTATGAGGATCGATAGTATCAACGATTCTGAGTAAAAAAACCCAAAAAAATTCATGAAAAAAAAAAAATTCAAATTCTGAAAAAAAAAGTTCATGTACACTTTTTAGGGTTCCGTAGCCAAAATGGCAAAAACGGAACCCTTATAGTTTCGTCATGTCCGTCTGTCCGTCTGTCCGTCTGTCCGTATGTCACAGGCATTTTTCTCGAAAACTATAAGGTGTATTTGAATAAAATTTTGAGGATAGGTGTATTTTGTTAGCCGCTACATAGTTTTGTAATTAAAATTACTAAAATAATTTTTTTTAGGGGTGCACTCCGTACATAAAACTGAAATTCAAAAAAAAAAAACATAAGCCCATGTGTGGCACATCAATCGATAGGCCTTTCAAAATAAATATAAGGTTTCTCAGCAATTTTTTTGATTAAGTCAATAGAGTCGGAGATAATCGTCCCGAAAGTCACTAAAATTCTGTCCCCCCCCTCTCATTTTTGAACCGTGCATTGTAAAAATATGAAAAAAATCATGGACGTAGGGCTTATTAAATTCTTTCACCGAAAATTGTTTTGAACAAGATCGGTTCAGAGGTTTTCGGGATATTGCTGAAAAACTGGCTTCCTCAAAGAAAAGGACGTAAGTGCCGTAAAATTTCTGTGACGATACGACCTTTTTAATAGGCACGGAACCCTTCGTTTTGCGTGGTCCGACACGCACTTGTTTTCAAAAACGCTCATCCCACTTGTCCAAAATTTTTGTCCAATAACCATTGTGTCTCACGTTTTGCTTAAAAAAATGTGAGACGCAATGATAATAAAATTGGACAAAATATCTTAAACAAGTGGAATAATGTGGGATTAATCTTTTACTTCCGTGTCATAACATGTAACATTATATACTTCGATACTTTCGCTCAGCCCAGTATGTGAAAAGATTTGTATTCTTTTATAGGTTCTTTGTGGTTTTGATGGCTACTGGGTCTCCACTATTGACGACAAGATTCCAGTAGGCGCTTTCATTGCTGGCTATTCAGAAGACACTCTGGAGAGGCTCTATATTGGGCGCGCAGTGTACGAGGGACACCTCATCCCGGGCAAAGTAGCCCCTTCACATAAAGTGTGCTACATCCCCTATGAAGGCAGAGAAGTTGCTGTAAAAAAGTTTGAAATTCTGGTATCTCCCAACGCGAATGAGAGATGTGTTAATAAAATTTACACATCAGACCGAGTGTCGTATGTGCAGCCAGCTCTTGAAGAATATGATGTTCCAGACTCTGACTATTCAAATGAAACTGATGAGGAGAATATGTAAGTTGGTAGTTTTTTTTTTGCTTACAAAGGCAGCCATACTTTTTCTGTCCACTTGTATAGGCAAATAATGGCAACACAGGTGACTGTAGAAATGTCGGCCCGTGGCAGAAAAAACAATGTATGTCATTTCCGACGAAATATCCTCTCTACGTCACACAAATGTTGCCATTGTGCAAAGTTTATTCCATTCCAACAAGGAGTTTTGTTAATGCATGATTAAGTAGTATTTAAAAAAATGTTCGCTACCTACTTAGTTTACTTATAACTTGCTCAAGCATGTAGTTTTTGGTAGACATAGGTTATATCCTCGTTCTATCAATTATTGATGTCATTTGTATTTCATTTGCACAAAAATAAAACGTGGAATTTTTTACAAATCAGTTTTTTTCCTTATTGTCAGTGCCTTGTGAGGATCCTGGCGACTGCATTGGATTTAGGTATAATATTACTACTTCTATTCTACCATTGTTGCAAAATTGGTAATTTTAAGGAAAATATGCATTTGTCGCTATTCTGGTACTAGTTTTTTCGGTTTGCTCCACTGGTCTTGTGCTTAACTATCAACACTCATTTTCAATAAAAATTGTCGTCAGCAAGTAATATGTATATTAAATCGAAGGTGAAATTCTGCAATATGGGCCGGCCACTTAGGTACCTAAATACGGTCAGCCTTTTTTTAAAATTAAACAATCTGTTCTCAGATCCTACACATTGCCTGCACATATTTTAAATGACATATTATGTTCCTAATATTCATTTTGCATAATTTGGCTGCGGTAAATATGTAATAGTTTATTTGGCAACATATTATAGTATGCAGGCAATTTTTTTTTGCTTGGTTAGTTCTCTTTATCTATGGGCTGGCAAATGATGCACATTATGTAATATGTATTATATTGGTTTACTAAAGCACTCCATAAGTTATTTAGTGGACATTAGGTCCCTATATAATGTACATTGCTGTTTTTGCTTATGGATATATTTATTATAATATGTTCATATATATTTCAGGCCACTGAATTTAAGGTGTTATGTTCTAGCCAGCTATAAACACTCGATTGGGAGGAGGACTGAGTATGTATCCTTCGTAGTTATAAGATCATTTAGTATGTACCTATAGTCGTTATATCGTTTTGATATTGTGATCTCACTAGGTAGAGTAATTTATTAATAAAATTGGAATTTAATTATTCTATTTATTTATTAGAAACTGACGTCACATTTACCCTTCCTGCACATGTTCGTTTTTTCTAAGTGCGAGATATTTTATAGCACGTTGAAAATGGTATCGTGAGATTGAGGGCTTAGATCGTTAACTACTTGAAAAAAAACAATGTTGAAATTTTAAAATAATTTAATAAAAAAATAATTTTAAATATGTATCAAACTAGATTACGATAATAACTACAATATTATGCTGTGCGATTAAAATAACATAGTCATAGCGTGACTGCCTACAACTCATTGACATCGCGCGTGCCTAAGCCACCAACCAGCAATCCAAACCAATATAAAGCTAGTACATATAATAGGTGAAATTGGGTGTTGAACTTATTTCAAGAAGGTGGTCAACAACACTCCGTCTGCTATCTGGCAAATTGCCATCGCCAGTTTCGGGTTGAGGCAGGGCAGAGATAATCGTTAAAGGATCGCTGGTTTGGCATTCAAATTCAACCTTTAAACACTTAAAGCGTAAGGATCTCGTAGTCAGGGAATCCGAGCTCCTGGCCGGCGAAGGAGATGTAGCAGGTGCCGTGCGACTGCTGCACCTTGCCGACGGTGAGGCTGCCCTCGTGCCTCACTCGGCCCACGAAGAGAGGCTCTCCGTCCTCGGACTGGCCGGCTTGGAATGCGCCGGGGGGAATCGCCGCGCCGCTCGACGGCACCCAGTTGTTGGGACCGCCAACTAGCACCTGCAGAGACCATGTCATGTTAATGGTGTGGGTGGGAGAACGTGGACAGAACCACGACGCGCGGTGACTATGCAGCGATTTACTTGGTCTTGGGCAGCGTTGCCACGCGACCGAACAATTCGAAAGGTCTCTCCTGAATGGCCGTAAATTGTGCAAGTAACTTTAGGTACCAGTATTATTCTAAGCGTTCGTTGTGGGACTATTCCTGTGCAGCTTAAACTAAAATATAATGTGTTGTGGTAAGTAGATATAACTGGTAATAACACTATAAATTTTAAAAGCCTGCTCTTGGCTTTGAGGCAACAGCTTACGACAAGTTAAGGTAGGTGTCGTTGGAATTCAAAATATTAATAAAAATATATAAGCTATGCGATCAAATTATCTCGATCCGTAGCGATGGGTTATTCAGAATTTACTTACAAGTAACGGGGTATCATGGGAATAAATAACACTAACCTGGTATTCAGCCTTCCCGTTCTCCACGCCTCCCCAGGGCACGTACGCGCAGCCGTGCGAGGCGACCAGCTTGCCGGGCAGCGTGGCGCCCTCGTGCTGCGCGCGCGCAACGTACATGGGCTCGCCCGAGCAGTCCTGGCCGCCCACCACCGCGCCCGGCGGCACCTGGCCGCCCGCCGCGTCCGCCCACTGCGTGCCCGCGGGCGACACCGCCGGCGCGCCGGGGTAGCCGGGCGGAGACGCGTACAGGGCCTGCGCTTGCGGCGCTGATGGCGGCGCTAGAGGGCAGATACGAGTTGTAGTTTCCGGCCGTGGAACGTTTGTGGCAGTGGGTCGCATGGTAAAGTAGAGACATGTAAACATGCAGGACGGTCGGGTAGGCATTGATTGGACTATTTTGTATTACCATTGATTTAGTATAAGTAACTAGATACACAATCAGCCGAAAAAAGTGGCCGTCCAAAAGAACCGCGCGATCGACACTTGCGGCTCTTTTGCGTTTAGTCTGGTTTCGACCGTGAGACTTGACGGTTGTCAAAAATGACAAAAATGATCTGTGAAAAAATTCGTTAATAGCAAATATAACAATAGATTTTTTTTTAAAAAGGATTGGATATATTTCTTTAACTAAGTTCTATTGATAGCGTAAAGAATTTCATGTAAACTCATTGGCATTTCATAGTTTTGAATAAATAATTTCGTTAGTATAAGTGACAGATTATCACGGAACAAAAACCTAAGGAGTCAGTACCTACTTATTAGATTTTTTTATGGAGTAGTACAGTTACATTATTTGTGGTTTTCAATTTAAGATTCCCGAGAAATCCTTAGCGATGTGCAAAGTAGGCCGCAGTTATAGGCTTATAGCACGAGATAGGGGACATCATCACATCAACGACGAAGAGTGGTGACGACTTCGTCGTGTGTTTATTTTTCAAGTTTATATAAATCTTGTAAAAATAAATGTTTAACTAAAGATAAATTGATATTCAGATTTTAAGTCATTATTATATGCATTATCAAAGGGACTAATGAGATACGTCAAATATACCACGCTAAAATGATCTACATACCTAGTTCTTATTCCCTTTTCACTGGTTGTGCGTAGAATTTTTAAGGAGTTTGACAGCTGCACTGATAATACGTAATGCCCACCGAACAATGTTTTGTGTATATGTATTTATAAAAAAAATGAAAGTGTTACCTAATTGTTTAGGTATTGCCTGCTTGTAAAAATAAATAATCATGATTTATTTGTGTTTTTCGTCTTCCTGTTTAAATAAATAAAATATTATAGATTTTATTCATTAAAGTGTGACATGTAAAATACTTCCAAACAGCAAAAATCCGCAACGTACTTCGTCAATAATTTACAAATGACTGTAATGTTTATACAATATTATTAAAATAATTTTATAATGCGACTCCATTCATTCGCTATTTAGTTTTGACGTGAGCAATCAAGTCACATTATGATAAAATCTCAATAAACCAATTTTTTAAATCTGTTTGATGATAATTCGCTAATATGGCCCTTACAGCGTAAAACACTAAGTTCTCATTTATATGAAGCATATATCTCAACGCAGGTTATAAGTAAACGCGATTGGCATCAACTGAAATATAGCTAGAGTTGTCAAATTGGGGCACATTTCTTGAAATTTTTGTTCGACATTGTGCGTCTATTTACTTTATTATACGTCAATGTGTATTACACATTTTCCACCTTTTCCTGCTATAAATCTCAGCAAAACGAAAGTTGTGTCGTCCCTTGTATTTATCAACTACCTTCTTACCTATTATGATGCTATGTTACTTTACCATGCGACGCGCTCGCGCGATATGATATGATAGGTAAGTGTCGGTTAATTACCAGGCCAATTGCTAGCGTGTGGTGGCAGAAATTAGTTGTGTCATAGGTATGTGATAAGAAAATATAACCCAATTGCCATAAAAATATCGATGATGCTAGTGGGATAAAAGTAGGTATGATGATATGGTAGATTGAATTAAGTTCACATTTTCATTTATAGGCTATCAAATAAAACGTTTATTACGCGAGCAGGCATGCAAAATGCAAATAACGGTCGGAAATTTGAAATTTCGGAATATTCTTATGCCTTTGGATTAATTGGGAAAAAATAACTGCAAATAAACTAGTGATACATTTCAGACAAGCTCTACAACAACATGCCTTTAGGTTCAACACGTAATTCATGCATATAAGATGTAGGTAAATTATCAATCCACAATCAGTCTTCTAACGTTAAGTAGGTACCTATGTATACTTAGGGATAGGTAGGTATACCTACTGTTTAAACAAACAGGTACCTGATATATTGATGGTGCTTGGTGCATAAGTTTTACTGTATGTGCATTGGTTTTAGGAAGGACCTGACCGTTTAAGCAGATGAACACAAGTTAGGCAAGATAAGAAGAAAATGCTGTTAACGAAACGTCTAACTAAAGCGAAGGACAAAAGAACGGAAACGTAAAGCTAAAAACGGTAACTGTCAAAATGTACCCAACGTACCACACAAATCTATTCATCTCTCCAATGCACCGATGTAACAAAGAAACAACTCTCTAGTCCCTTAATAACGTGTAATTGGTTAGATTACAATTAAAAATAGATTTTTATTATGTCAGCCAATCAATTAAATATCCTTCGAGCGTTAATAATTTAGCGACGTGCATCTATTGAACATCAAAAGCATCAATTTGGAAGAGGAGACTCAACGTTGCGAGCCCGGGGCGGCGAAGTGCTTGACGCGCCACTGGCCGCGCGCGCCCCAGCCCGTGCGCACGCCGAAGTGCGCGATGGGGAAGGGCGAGGGGTCCTGCCACTCCAGCAGCACCGCGCCCGTCACGCCGTCCCGCACCATCAGCCTCCCGCACCGCCACTCGATCAAGAACTTCTTAAACTCGTTAGGATTCATCAACCCCGGCGTCGGGACGGTCACCTACGGACGTGTCACCATTTATAACCACTGTCCACATCGAAAACAAATAACGACCGACAACGTTCTACGCTACCTTGTCCGGTTTCTGCCTGCAGTACCTAATGACCGACTGGGTGTTCTCCCAACCGCCGAGCATGATTTCGTACATGGGGTCGGCCTCCATCGGGGCGCTGGTCAGACAAACGTGGCAGTTGTGGGGCCCGCGGTAATCGAACTCCAGACTGCCGCACGCCACCGGGCCGAATTTATATTCTAACTGGTCCGGAGTATCGAATTCAGGCGATTCTGCGCGGATAAAAGAGTAAATTTAGAGTCGTTGGGTACATTTCGTCCGCAGATGAACTGCGACGGTTGAAGGTTGAAATACCTTCGATCTTCCAGGTGCCGGAGGCGCCCCAGCCGGTGCAGACGCCGACGAAGCCCACGAGGAAGGGCTCGGGGTCCTGCCACGAGAGGAAGGGAATAGCCTCGCCCTCGCGACCGGCCGAGATGATGCCGCTGTCCCAGCGGACCCAGAATCCGCGGAATTCTCCAGCGTTTAAGATTTCGGGTGTGTCGGCCTCAACCTTTTCGGGTTTGGTTCTGTTTCTTCTGATCACGCTCTTTGTGTTGCCCCATCCTCCAATGAAGACCTGGAAAATTATGTCCACATCTCAAGTTATTGCTTTTGATTTTACGGTGATATATTATGGTCAGTCGTTGACCTAACGTTTGTCGTACAAATCATTTCCGTCTATCTTTGCCGACGGATAAGAATACTTATATCTACTTACATGAAAATAACCGAGTATTTGTATGCCTACTATGGTTTCTGCGATAAGTTTTAGTCTGCCATGACATATTATATCCGACGTACCTCATACATAGGGTCCGACTCCTGCGGGCCGGTAGTAAGCGCGATGTGCGCGTCGTGGGGTGCGCGCACTTTGAACTGCACCGAGCCGCTCGACACCGGGAAGAACTGGTACTGGAGGTTGTCCTCCGTTGCCACATCTGGAATGTATTACACGCATATTGAGTACGCATATAAGGCGAATGTAACCCTCAAAATGTCTCGCCCGTTCGCTAGTGATAGCTCGATATGCTGTGCTCTAAGGTTTCGCTGCTTCAATTTTATGGATGTCTCAATAAATTTCAAATTAGGTAGTAAAGCGACACTGTGAGAGTGAGAGTTGCAAAAATTATTTGTCCCACATAAATACGATCATGCACGCTAGGTACTTAGGTATAGTAAGTTTGTTATATACTTTGAAGAACCCAATGGTAGAGGAATTAGTGGATAGGTACACTGTACTTACGTACAGTCAAGTGTAAACATATGTGCTCATAAATATGTCCCATCGTTCTTATGTCAGCGGATTAAGGTTTCGGTACATATTTATGACAGGATTTAATCGATACAGTATATTTGTTGATTACCTACTTATTGAATTCGTCAGTCATTGACAGTTAGCACATAGGCTACTTAGTTGAACCTTTGCTGCTCATGGCAAACTTAACTAGCATAGTACGTACGTACGTCAATGTTTGTTAAAGTACCTCAGCGCCATAAATATTCGGTGTCTGTTCGAACCTAAACACTGATAATAAACGCAATGCACGCCTTTTAGCGCTAACGATATTCTAGAAGCGTAGGCAATGCGGACTTTTCTTTGCTTATTTGGTTATCTGCCATTCAGGGCTTGTTCGGTTCGCTAACAGAATTCTAAATTTAGTAAGTGGCCATGTAAGAAATAGTTATTTATACAGCTTTGGAACCTATGCGTATACGGACGCCGGGCTACGTCCAATAAGCGTTTTCCGAACTTACAACGTCTATGTACCTAAGTATTAAAGTCTGTTCATATACTGCCCAATAATTAATGTAAATATCCACATTGGGCAAACTTTCCGTCCGTTGGCAAGAATGGGTAGTAGGTGCTCGATTAGTCGCGTGAGAGGTCAGACGATGATGTCATCCAATAAAATCTCGGTAATAGCGCGGCATCAGGGTGCTTGGACGAAATATAGAACAATCGATAAGCGTAACCTTAAGTCTAGGTTGGAAATTCGTAGGTGTGTACCTTATTATGGCACGCATTAGTTCATGTACAGTAAGGGAAATGTATTCACGTACCTTTTTATGCCTTATTGTCATAGTTAGAAGAGCGAAAAAGGTACGTGAATACATTTCCCTTACTGTACCTATATGTGCTACTACCTACTTATTTTAAAGAAAGAAAGAGAGACATTTACTTATTCGTGAAAAAAACAATTAAACAAAAAAGTGTCCGACAGCGGTTTAACCTTGTGGTTAGAAGTAATACCTACCCTATGTTTGATCGACAGCATAGCAGCGAAACGAATTGGTTAATACAATTAATACCTGTGTTAATGGAATATACGCAATACCTACAAATACATAGGTAATTAAAAAAATCAAAAATGATTTATAAGTCGTGCTTAAATTTGATTAACCTGCTAAGTTCCTATGTGGCGTGTTTTTTGCAGTTTCATAAGAATGTCAGTTTCTCTAGGTGCTAAATATAAAATTAACGTTTAATTTTATTGGACCGGTAGGCATTAGCATATACATGACTAAGTATACCTAAGAATGATATTTATAATTTATGCATACCTATTACTAGAATTTAGCCGTGTTATTGTAGTTTCAGTTCATTTGGATTCTAGTCGTACAGAATAATACCACTCTACCGATAAGTTACTATGTACCTACCGGTGTGTCCTTATATAGTGTGTTAGTGCATATTAGTAGGAAAATTAGACCAACACATTTGCTAGGTTGTGCGAATGTATGAACGCATAGGTAGGTTTTGCATGATATATCTATAATTTAAATTTATAAACAGGTACCTACTACTTCCTCCGGTAAAAACAAACCTTATCTAGATCGGGGATATAAATCGTACAAACAGTGAGTTCAAGATCACGCGGCAGGAAATATTTAACGATCCATTACAATACAATATAAAGGGTGTGCTAGACGGTCGCCAACAAGCCCCTCCGACCGAGCGACCTTGGTCGGCACCGACCGTTGTAGTATGAAATTTTGCTGCAAACAACTGTCTACACGGTCGGTGCGGGTCTATTTAAGTACAGTCAATTTCTGAGCAATGTATTTAGGTATCGCAATTGAGAATTGAGCTAGGCGCGAACCGCTGTCAGAGTGGCGTCCGCCAATCATCAATAAACAGGCGAGTAGGTTGGCCGGTGATCTCATGCGACCAACATTTGTATATAATATATGTCGGTAGTTAACTAGGTATCAACAATGTCACGAAGCGTGGATAAAAAGCGGATAATTAAGTGTTATTCAGAAACACTCACGAAATGCCCGACGGCCTGTTAATATCTTAAATTTATCAGGTAGGTAGAGGTAATGTCTGTGTAGGTATCTGTTTCAGAATTTGCTAGTTATGATGTTGATGACACAGCGAAGTGCGAAGTGTAGCCTCGTAAGTACCTATACGTTTCTGCAAATATTTACCTATTGCTAGGTTTCTGCAAAAGCAAACTGTCACGGAACGACAAACGACTTAATTTTTCCGCACGGACCGCACCGCACACAAACAGTGCAAGTAAAAACCATCATTAAAAGTTTCGAAATTGTTGGCTTTATTCGGGTACAATTGATTAGCCGTTAGACATTTGAAGTAGGTAGGTACCTACCTGCCTATTCAAAATGTATAGGAGTCAACACACTGCTGATTGAGAGGGACGCCGATTACAATAATCGGTCTGTGAGGTACCTTACAGATCTTGATTTTTAAGCGCCTAATTATTTTTTATAATCTTCACATTATAAAACTAAGAACGTAACGAAAATAAGTGTATTGATTCCATTCCCACGAATTCCTTGCGCCGCAAAACCACACCCGGCGCTGGCCTTGCGCCAGAATTAAGCCGGTTGTTATTTGCAAGTTCAATCTTAATGTAATGAACTAATGAAAAATGCAGTTGCCAAAGGTGCTAGATCCATAGAATTGTACTATAATGTCTTCCGGGACCAATTAAGAATGTCGTCTTGTAAACATCGGTATGCGCGTAAGCTTAACACGAGGCCTTCAAAATTTAAAATACCTAAATAGGTAGGTACGATTACTTATTGAACTGGATGTAAACTGACTCACCCATGATGTTAGACATGTTGATCGGTAAGTAGAAACACTGCACAAACGTTGGTGCGGCGCGAGTGCTATTTCAAAACTGATCGGGCCACAGCCGCTTCCACCCGAGACGCCGGCGTCGACGTAACTCTAGATGATGTCATACTACACGTTAAATAAAAACATAGTTTAAACATACTATGTTTAAGCTCACTTCTCAATTGCACAGTATTTAACTGACATTGTTACCTTTGGTAAGTGAGTTTTTTTAAAACTCGTAGGTAGCTCGATCATCGTTGACAAAGTTGAATTGTTTTTATTATAGTCCTAGTGCTTATTTTAGGACACCTCTCATTTTTTGCTGTATTACTGAGCGTTAAGTTATGATTATACGAGTTAAAAAATGCATAAAAAGTACCCTACCCTACCTAAATATCCTATAGCTTTATTTTAAGTTGTTTATTTTAACAGACGCAAACATGTTTGACCTTCATCAACTAACAAGGCCAAGGCAATACACTACCTATGTCCTTATTGTATAGGTAGTACAGCATACTGTAGCTGTTTGACATAGTACGCTTCTACCGTATGCTTGAAATGGATGAATCATAGTATCAATGTCCTAAAGCATAGAAGAGGTTAGAGGATCGAAGTCAATTAAAGTTACATTAAAGTCGGTATTCTGTGAGCTAAACTTAAAACTTCTTTATGATACGATATAGCTTACAGATTCGTGTGTATAGGTAGAAATATTTTTTGCTATGGTATTGTAAAAGATACGTTTGTCCTAGCTATATTGGTATGTGCTGAATAGGAATATTAGTCATGCTGCCTATGTAATTGCTCATAGGTTTAATTTATCGGAGTTATTCGGGATGAGTCATTATCACTAGGGAATGCAATCTAGTCCATATTTAACGAGACGTGTCTCGTATAATTTTCGTACGAGATTTCGCAAGATTGCGAGATCGAAAACACTACATGACAAAAGTTTTATCTGACTCACAAATTGAAACTTACTTTTTTTTTTCGATTAAAATGTTGTTTTTATACTCGTCATCTTTCGACTTTAATGTTTGAATTAAGATTTCGTACACTAAACTATAATCACATACTTTTTTTTCTATGGAGCTGCCAACTCAAGTAAAAAAGAATATTTCACAACTGTGTAGACAACTAAAATAAATTCGACCAATCACGTTGCGGCTTTACTAAACTATAATAAATTGACCAATGGCACGTCACGTTGGCTGCAGTACAAAAGACATCAACGACGTTGAGCGCCACCTCTGACTTGCACTTTGTTTCAGCAGAGCTTAGATTTTCATTAGATACCAAGTTTGTTTAATTATTCCTGATGACTCGTATAAAAAGTAGTGTATAGTTACACAATTAGCTCTTCAATTGTCGTACCTTATACTTAGGCCACTCGGCAAGCCTAAACACGGTACTCGACTTTAAAAGCCCTCATTGTGTAACGATTGTATAATACTATACTTTTAATTAAGTACATTAAAACCTGATGGTTAAATAAATAATAATCAAAATAGTTATACTTTTTTTTTTCTTTTTGAATAGAATAAAACAGTTATATAAACCACTAGGTATATGCAGATTTTATTTTTATTTTACATGTGGATAATAATTAAATGGAATTAATAGCATTTATGCATACGTTTTCAGTGAAAATAAAGATCTCACCTAGGTCTGTATAATCTCGCGAGATTGCATTCCCTAATGATCACTGATGATCATGAACTGCGACGGAAGATGCGACCGGCCTCTTGGCCTATTTAATTAGCAAACTGATTAATAAATCAATTACAAAGTCAGAAGGTAAAGTAATGTAGATACTAAGTAGCCTTAGGTATTGAAAGCTAGATCTAATTACTAGCTAGAATAAGCGTCCTTGACTTCGCAACGAAACAAAAACTGTTGGAATTCGGTTGTCAGAATTGTCGGCGGAGTTAAAAGCGAGTGGTGGTTTATTTTCATAGCGATACGGAATATAAGTATAGGTAGGTACGGGTTTTTTTCCTCAACTAGTTATCTACTTAACTTAGCTTTCGTCGTCCGTGTAAAACATACTTTTCATAATAAAGTATCCACTCCAGTATCCTGTGTTTCATGTGCAATGATATATGGCGGCATAATATGGCCGGCATATTACTTAATATTCGTATCGCTATCTAGTTCAATGCAGACTACCTGAGATCGTCGCTTCGATACACCCAAGACAGTTGTTACTTTATGTTACTGAGATTGAGACTGTTACTGGTATACTGGTTGTATTGTACCCACCTCAACGTCATAGTGCACAAGAATAAATACACAGACTCTAGCCGCAGTAGTGATTAAAGTTTAATTTTGTCGTTGAAGTCAGATAAGACTTGGCGAAGGTTATCGCATGTTAATGTGATGAACTGATGAATGCTTTGTAATGATTTAATGAACGAATGACTAATTTTGGCGTTGGTACCTATAGTACCCGGGACTGTGAGGTCATATAGCCGTAACGTAAGGCGTATAATGGATTCAGCCGTTATTTTGAGTGGTGATGTCTTTCGCGTCACCTGAGGCTCAAGCTGACTAAACAAATTGAATTGAAATAAAATTTACATTTGTTGCTCGCACTCATTCTGGCATGTTCTTAGGTTGGGCGCGCGTGGAATTTCTACTTATTTCAGCTAGCTTCCACGGTGGAAGGTAGCTCATCATATCATCATCATCATATCAGCCCAAAGACGTCCACTGCTGGACATAGGCCTCCCCCAAAGATTGCCACAATGACCGGTCCTGCTCCACCCGCTAGCTCGTCAAATAAGTATAAATTTGGTTTTAATCCAATACGTTTGGTCAGATAGACCCGCTGCCCTTTTTGGGACGTTTATAGTATTGTGACGTAGGTCATGTCATGATTCATTTCATCTTTTCATTTTTGCTCATAATTGCATTGCATGACGCAAGTTGCATCATGATAAAGATGATGTCATTGCCTGTTGCGTGCATCTCAACAATGTCATTTGACCATAAGAACTGACTATATATTCTAACCTTAATTAACGTTTAGGTAATCAGATACTTAAAAAAAAGGGTGTACTTAGGGTAGATAGGGTACTCGTACTATTAGTATTTGATTTTATTGAAATTAAAACCTTTAAGTTTCACCCATCCATGCCAAGGACCTGACCGCATGCACCATTTCCAAAAAAATTGAAGTCGTAAAAGTACTTATTTGTTTTTATGTTTCGTTCAGTTTCAGAAAAAAAATGTACATGAACTTTTTTTTCAGAATTCGATGTTTTTGGTTATTTCTTATTCAGAATCGTTATTACCTACTATCGATCCTCATGTCCCTCGTGTCCCAAATATTCCATTCCAGATCGTCATATTTTTGTATGCAGTCTTTTTTTATTTATATGGTCGTGACGCACTGGAAGAAAAAACTTACAGAGTACAATCTGGGTTAATTTTTTTCTTGTATAATAATAAGGATCGATAGTGTCAACGATTCTGAGTAAGAAAAACCCAAAAAAAACGAATTGTGAAAAAAAAAGTTTATGTACACTTTTTTTGAAAAATGCTAAGGTATCTATTTTTTAATTAAGTAACTTAAAGCCTGCATCACACTGGCACGGCCAGCGGTGGCGGTCCATAGTAAATTTGACAGCCAATAACAAGTTTACTATTGTCCGCCGCGGCCAGGCCGCGCCAGTCTGTGAGAGGCCTATTTAGTGGTGTGTGTTATTTAGTGCACCACTGCCTGGAAAAAGTGTAAAAGTGGACTTGGAAAATTGTGAAAATACATCTCTTTACCAAAGATAATCTCTTTACTGTCTTGAAGCGCCATCTATCGACTAAGTAAATAACTATGACAACTATTAATCAAAGCTCCATCTATGCAGTTTTCCCGGAACTACAAAATTTAGCTACGAGCGTGGTGGACGAAAGGAAAATTTGGGTGATAACCTTGCAAAGTGGTAATTAAAAATTCTAACAGATGTCGTCTTTTATGAATAAAGTAAAAGGATCGTAAGTAATGTTTACGAAAATCGTTAGATGGCGTTCTTTCATATTTTTGATTAACTATAAAACCTTACATGTTATACGATCAGAATAATACCGATCTCACCTAAGTAAGAAAAATGTTTTCGGTTTTCATCAATAATGTTGGAAATTGTTCTGGGTTAACATTGCTACGAAAGATACTACAACCTATGCTACAACCACTACAACTCAATCGATGCACTGCTACGCGCTACGACGTAGAGGGATCGCTTCAAAAAACCCACGCTACGATGATAAAGTTTTATTAATATTTATTCAAATTCTTAGTTCATAAATTATTTGCGTTTTCTGGTAGCCGCAACCAGCAGTGAGAAAAATAAATAAAATTAGATCTTAGATAGGTATTATTCATATACCTCTACCTACTATTAATTAAACGACCAGGCAGAATATTTGAATTCGATTAATTTTGATGAGATTTGCAGTACGTGGGTTTTTGTATTATTATCTAGATTTATTATATGTATGTACCTATGCTTTATGTATTTGTTATCTTAGTAGTGTTTGGCACCACCTACAAGGATAGGTTTGTTTATTTTCTCTCGGCTACCCAAAGCTTGTCTGTAAGACATCGCTCCGTAACAATAAGACCGCCTGTTGTTCGCATCTGCTTAAATTCGCTGCGTTCTGTTCTGTTTTGTACTAGTATCATTGTGCAATGAAAATTATTTCTAGCTAGGTCTCATTTTCGGGAATATCAGCTTTTTGGGTTTTTCCCAAATACAAATTATAATGTACCTCTTAGTGATATTTACCAATGATTATGATGCGCTATACTTATGTACTTTATGTTCTTTTGTTGTATAAGTACGTGGATTATTTAGTCACAGGCTATGTGTTTAGTACACGACGGGCGAATGCGGGCTAATTTGTATGGAAGTTCGACTCCTAGTGCGCCTGTTGTTATTGCCCTTGAAATTAAGTAGGTATGTACTTAGTAATATTTCGTTTTTACGTAACATACTATAATATATGATGTATTTTATATATATATTTATTGTAAAGATACAAAACACAACAAACAAACAAAACCAAAACTGTCAGTAACAGTTAGGTTACAAAACTTATTTACGTAACAAAATAAAAAAACAATAAAATACGATCAACTGTTTACAACAGCGAACTATCATAGAACCCGCGCACCCTATGCCTAAAATCGATCGTCACAGTGGTCAGAGCACTGAAATCTGCCATGTGCAGGGGTGAGGGTGCGCGCAGCTGCCAGCGCACGCGCACAATGCCCGCGAACGTTGAACCCGAAAGGTATAGTTGTGGGCTGTTGAGGTTCCGTAGGATTGAGGAATATGAGGCGAAAATGGCGATTTAGGTTAATTTTTATCTCAGCCGATCAACGTTAAGTGGACTTCAGTCCTCAAGCAAAATACCTGATGTTTGGAGAGATCTATCCCTCTCAATTTCCCTGTTTTCGACAATAGCGACCTCAACAGTAAAGTCACCACTCATGTACCTACTTATCCATTGCAAATATCCTGGGCGTGAAGATAGATTCTACCAGCAAGATGCCAGAGGTGATGTATGTCACTCGATTGCTAACCGATTGATCGAGACTGAAAAAAAATCAATAAAAAATCTTTTCAGGAGCAAATACAGGCACCTTTTTTCTTCATTTATTTACTTAAGTTTACTTGATTATTTGGCAACCGTGATGCAGTTGCATCTTACGCAGGCTGAGCTACGTAACTCTACGTTACGGATCTCTACGCGCTTACGGGTGATTGACTAAATTTTTTTGGAAGATTATTACACGCAGCTGCCAACTCTATGAAAGAAGGGAACGGCGAACAGCTGATCCAAAATGTTAAGAGAGAGTTGAGATGTCTAAGGGATTTTTATTTGCGCTTCTTTAGGAAACGAGAGTAACAGCTGACGTTATTGTGATCTGTTGACTATAAGGTCATCCTTTGACGACCGGTTTGGTCTAGCGGATATTGACCTACGAAGCTGACGGTCCTGGGTGCGAATCCCGGTAAGGTTAATAAAATATTTGGGTGATGAGCATGAATACAATTTTTTGAGTCTTGGATGTTTTCTTTGTACCTTATTTAACCCTTTATTCTAAATTTCATAGCAAAAATGACCACCTGTTAAGGTCTTCTTTTTGTATTTTTACACACAAGAGACTTGAATTATGAATTAATTTTAACTTTGCTCGTTAAAGGGTTAAGTACTTATTTATATCTATTAAATATATCGTCGTCTAGTAACACAACCCTTATTGAGCTCACTATTGGGGCTAGTTCGATTTGTGTAAGATTGTCCCGTAAGTAATATTTATTTAAGTATTTATTATTCTTGGAGAGGTACATAAATCGATGTGATTCACAGTTGTCACCAAGCTGATTGCATTTTTCTTTGCGATTGGTATCAAGCGTATTTGTTTCTCTAGTTGATTTCAGGCAAGCGGAAGTCGTTGTTTCCTACGGTGTCGATTGTTGCATCCACTACGAGTGGCGGAGGAAGCGACAGGACAATACCACAGACAATATGCTTCCCACAGCGACGCTTCCTGCCGACATCCGAGACGATACTTACAGCTTAGACACTTCGGGCACTTGAGCGACCGATGACTTGACGTGGCGTGTCGTTGTTGTGCATAGGCACGGCATTCGCGCGACGCAAGTGAATGTACCTAAAATAGAATCCACAATTAGGCGAACTAAACTGAGGTGAAAATGGACGAATATGGCCATAGTTTGGCCAGTGCTTGCTTGTTTGGCTGTGGCGGTTTAGGAAGGGCTGTACAGCGCAATGACGTTTCATATATAGGGTAAGTCCGGGGTAGTTATCCATAGCTTCTTGGAACACTATTAAAATAAAAGCTTACACATTACGAAATAAATGTTTCTCTTATTTAACTTTGTTTAATAAACTTTAGATTATTAAACAAAAAAAGTATAATTTGTATTGGAATCACCTCCAAAAAAATAGTTGAAAAAAAAAATCACGATTGGCCATCTCTCCCAAGATGTCCGGGTGTGAAGACCATACCTTTAAAGGAAAGAACTAGAGGCCATAACTTTAATCTCTCACTTAGTATGTTTTTCGTCTTATTTTTCATTGTTAAGCACATAATATCTTCGATTTCGGTGCAATTCTTATGTAGTCAAAACTGTCTTCGAAGAAGATGTCTCATAATAATTTTCCCCACAGCCGCGGCAGTTTCTTTCGTTTACACGCCGAGCTAGCTCTGATTTGGATCTTTTTAGGGTTCCGTTCCTCAAAAAAGAAAGAAAAAACCGGCCAAGTGCGTGTCGGACCACGCAAAACGAAGGGTTCCGTGCCTATTAAAAAGGTCGTATCGTCATAGAAATCTTACGGCACTTACGTCCTTTTCTTTGAGGAAGGCAGTTTTTCAGCAATATCTCGGAAACCTTTCATCTGATCTTGTTCAAAACAATTTTCGGTGAATGAACTTAATAAGCGCTGTGTTCATGAATTTTTTCATATTTTTAAAATACACCGTTCAAAAATTAGAGGGGGGGGGGACAGAATTTTAGTGACTTTCGGGGCGATTATCTCTGACTATATTCTTTTAATCAAAAAAATTCCTGAGAAACCTTATATTTATTTTGAAAGGCCTATCGATTCATGTGCCACACGTGGGCTCACGATGAAAAAAAAATTTTTGACTTTTAGTTTTATGTATGGAGTACACCCCTAAAAAAATTTTTTTAGTAATTTTAATTACATAACTTTGTAGCGGCTAACAAAATACACCTATCCTCAAAATTTTATTCAAATACACCTTATAGTTTTCGAGTAAAATGCCTGTGACATACGGACAGACGGACAGACGGACAGACGGACAGACGGACATGACGAAACTATAAGGGTTCCGTTTATGCCATTTTGGCTACGGAACCCTAAAAAAGGAACCCTTATAGGATCACTCGTGCGTCTGTCTGTCCGTCTGTCACAGCCGATTTGCTCCGAAACTACTGGATTCAATTTAGTTGAAATTTGTGTGCCGCTACATAATTTTGTAATTAAAATAACTAATAAAGTTTTTTTAGTGGTGCACTCCATACATAAAACTGAAAGTCAATTTTTTTTCTCATTGAAAGCCCACGTGTGGGGGCCATCAATCGATAGGCCTTTCTAAATAAATTTAAGGTTTCTTAGCAATTTTTTGATTAAGGGAATAGAGTCGGAGATAATCGCCCCGAAAGTCACTAAAAATGCCCCCCTCCCCCCTCTAATTCTAATCTCACGCAAAACGAAGGGTTACGTGCCTACTAAAAAGGTCGTATCGTCACAGAAATCTTACGACACACTTACGTCCTTTTCTTTAAGAAAGGCAGTTTTTCAGCAATATCTCGAAAATCTTTAAACCGATCTTGTTCAAAATAATTTTCGGTGAAAGAATTTAATAAACCCTATGTCCATGATTTTTATATATTTTTAAAATACACCGTTTAAAAATTAGAGGGGGGACAGAATTTTAGTGACTTTCGGGGCGTTTATCTCCGACTCTATTCACTTAATCAAAAAAGTTGCCGAGAAACCATATATTTATTTTGAAAGGCCTATCGATTGATGTGCCACACGTTGACTTAAATTAAAAAAAAATATATATTTTCAGTTTTATGTATGGAGTGCACTCCTAAAAAAATATTTTTTTGTCATTTAATTTACAAAACTTTGAAACGCCTAACAAAATACACCTTTCCTTAAAATTTTATTCAAATACACCTTATAGTTTTTGAGTAAAATGCCTGTGACATACGGACAGATGGACAGACGGACAGACGGACAGACGGACAGACAGACATGACGAAACTATAAGGGTTCCGTTTTTGCCATTTTGGCTACGGAACCTGTATTCAATTTTTTTTTTTACTTAATTCCGAGTTCCTGGCTATAATATTGTATTATTTTATCATCATATGATATTATTATTTCCAAAGATTCATGATCATTTCGTTATCAAACACAGGAACTAAAATAGTTATCATTTTGGATGTTCAACAACTCTATCTCACTTTATGATTTAGATTTTTTAGATTTATTTATTTCACAACTTACCTACAATTGCACTTAAAAAAAAACACATAGTCAATTATTAGGAATCTATATTGGGATCGTCACATATTAAACAATCTCATAATTATCATAATAATAAACAATACAAGCATTATGTCAACAAATTACAAAATGAGTTTGAAACTAAGACACCTTTCGGGTCGTCAATAAACTATGTAGAATGCATATGATTGTCTATTGCAAAAAAATCACAGCTAACCTCATCATGCACTTAGGCAGTGGACCTTCTGTACCTTTAGGTATTACATATGAATTGGAAATGGATGAAAATTTTAGAAGTGCCTGATTATTTTTTGACGTGATAACGAACGAACGCCGGCTGCACGCACGAAAAACGTAAGTGAGGAAACTGTTTATATTTTTCAAAAAGAATTGACGCAGTTGAAAAATCTGAAACTTTTTTCTGGTGCTAAGGAAGGTTATTCCTATGACCAAAAAAAGAAGCAGGCACTTTTGATATTTACATTCCCCATTATTCTGTGGTACCGGCCTGCATTTGATTCTAGCTGTCAACATAACGAATCCTCAAATAAATGAAGGATAGGCAGCGCGCTTGTGTTTCTTATGCCTCCCTATTCTGTACTTGTTTTAAGCTCACCTCGCCGCTATCACACAATAGGGGTGTAGACTTAAATATTGGTGATGGTCATGGTTTTAATACTTTTAATGTTGTACAGTCGCCATCAGATATATCGGAGCGGCCAAAGTGCTCACAAATATCTGAACACGTCTCTATTGTCGAGGCATTCGGGATATGTTCAGATATTTGTGAGCGCTTTGGCCGCTCCGATATATCTCATGGCGACTGTACAAAACTATGTGCAAATTTGCGCAGTGCACGTCATTGACATAGTACCGAAGGCACAATGTACTGTAATGTGTGTGCCTAGGTACTGTTATGTAAATACTGTATATTATGCGGTACCTTATATATTAGATGATTAATTTTAAATATCTTAAGTTGGAGATGGCTTTAAATCCTTTCGGTAATTTTTTTCAAATCAGTTGATTTTGCATTATCGTATTTGGCAATTTCTCCGATTTTTTTATGCACACACATATTGTAGGTACCTAACTTTATTTGAAGTTAGACTGTATTAACATGGTACCTATATAAATATATATGTACCCATCGCGCTCCTGGAAAGATGGTTTTACTAATCAAGGGTGTAATTGCATAAAATTGTATACCTAGGTATTTTTTGGCTCATTGTCTAAAAATCTACCTTTATGATAACGAGGCATATCATTGTCGTTACGTGGAGGGTAGCAGGCAGTAGGGCACGCCACGCATGTGGCGCGGTGCCGACGCATCTGGTGGCGGGAGGGGAGCCGCGGGGGCTAAAATTAGTGCCGAGCGCCACGTGCGTTTGCGACCAGTCCGCGCCCGACCTCCACCACGCACGCTCGCTACCCGAGCCCTCCGTGTTTACAACAACTTGCCACAGGTTCCCAGCGCTCGGCGCAGTGTCAGTGTACCCACAGGAGTGACCGTGGCCGTCGCGACGGAGGCAGTTCAAGGCATGCTGATGGCGGGCGCCGAGCCGGAAGGGCTCCTGGCGCTGGGCGCGTTGCCCGGACAGAAGGATACCACCTGGACGAAGCTCTTCGTCGGGGGGCTGCCCTACCACACCACCGACAAGAGCCTCCGGGAGCACTTCGCCGTATACGGAGACATCGAGGAGGCGGTCGTCATCACGGACCGACAAACAAGCAAGAGTCGAGGATATGGATTTGTGAGTGTTTTATTTATTTAGCGGTTGACAACTGCCTTCAGTCTCATTCTAGGATTATCCAGGATCTGAACTAAACTTGATCAAGATAACAATAGATCTTTTGTAGATAAATATACCATAATCTCCGCAGTAACTAAGTCCCAATCAAAACAGTTTAAACAAAAAATACTGTTAAGTTTGAAATTAGAAATGGCTTCGCTGTGTGATTGTCGAGCGCAACAGCGCGCATATCGCACGGTTAGTCGTGTTATCGCACCTCAATGCTACTAACATACCTACCTATGCCACCGGCAAGTACGTGTGTATAATGTATTCCTATACCTACAAAGCTGTATCGTAAAATACATCAAACACGGAAGTCGTGCCCTCTCCGCGCAGGTGGCTTGTGTCGACTCAATCCGGCCAAAGAACACTCCTGAATTTGACACTTCGTCGTATGTTGCCAAAGAAGTTTTCGGAATTGCTTTGAAATGGCCACGTCATATTCGCTCGGAGAAAAACAATAGTGTATAGGTATATTACGTATGTATACACCAGCTAGGGCAACCTTGTTACTGTGGTCTTTTATATTAGATGTAGACTATCGTATCTACCTATACTTTTGTTATAAGAAGTGACAATAAAGTTCACACATTTAACTTCAGGAGCATAGGTAGGTGTAACAGATTAACCTTGTATAGCGTGTAAATTCATAATCACGTTTTGTTGCTTTCACGACTGAAGCGAAATTCGAATGAATTTTAACCTCGTAAATGCGAAAAAATGAACAGATGCAAGTGAATTGTCCCATTTGTTAAAAACTGCGTGAGTTAAATATAATAAATTTGGAGGCTTTGCAAGCGGCGGTCGTGAGAAATGAATCACAACCCCATTTTCAATTCTCGGGCAGGGTACCCTAGGGTAGGGTGCTGGGAGCGAGGGACGTCCGTTGCACCCCTGTGACATCAGAATGGCTGTAATAATCGCAATGCACGGCGCCTGTCACTTTGCGACCCGAAGCCAAACTTTTGACGATAAATTTTGGGATGTTGGACCTCTTGTTGTAATTGCGAAATATTAAGAAATAAATCTTCCTTGTTATTGGTAATACACGAAATTACTTGTGCCATAACAATAAGCTTAAATAGTCCCGTAGCGAAGTTACCTACAGACGAGTATAGAATATTTGTTATTTGTGTGAAAACAATTAGGACAGGAAGAGAAATTACGCTCAAAATTTTACTCACACACGCCTTTTTGCACCACCACTGTACGGAGCAGCAAACGGTAATAAGAAGTCATTGTGTCATGTGCTCATGTGCAACTTATAACTATAACTCTTTTTAATTATCATCGAAATATATTCGTTGTAAAGTCGAATTGAAAGTAGGAACCATGTTAGTTATGAAAATACAAAAACATTCTCATTTTCTTTGCACTCACTCGGGTTCCAATTAAATGCCTTTGAAAGTACAATCCCAGGCAGAGCTAAAGTGCTCCTCAATGGCGTTATATCTTTGCAATACGTTTCATTTTGCTCTGCGGAGAGGTCTGGCTGGGTCGTAGTAGGTTGTATCGTGGAATGCTCGCCTCGGCGGGCGTGCTGGAGTAGCCGCGGGAAACAAAAGACATCCGATACCGTGCGGGTGGCTGCGCCGTCGAGAGGCACGGAAAATGCACAGATGTGCCTTCTATAGGTACCAATTTAAAGCTAGATTAACGTTGTTTTTCCATAAAGAACGCTTGAAATTTAGGTTTACACTTCTTAACTTTCTAAGAAAAGTTAGGGAAAACGTTATAAACATAATTTATATTTGCTTAGGCAGCTTAAATCTAAGTAGGTAGGTATCCTTATCGCGATATCGCGGGTCCGGCTTAAACACGTCCTAAGGTTCATTTCGAAAATAATCTAACCTAATCTGTTTATGGGATCTTTCCAAGAGTCTCTCATCTTGTTGGCAAGATAGTCATTGAAAATGCTTTAAAAAGTGTGGTATTTTTAGCATGAGTATTTTGATGGTTCAATAGTTTCTGTCGAAAGGACAGTAGGTAGCCGTGCCAGGATTCGGGTTAGGTAATAGATACTATAGAATCTAGTTCTCAGGTAAAACGGCACCCATCTGTGTTGTGTAACAGGTTAAATGTCTTAAAAATGTGGGGTAATCTATACAAGAGAAGTAAGTGTATCAATCAAGTAAATAGAGTATCAACAAAATCACACTTTTAAATATGTTGTTTACATAGGTTTTGAGCGTTGTATATTTTGTGTGCATGCATGGTTTTAAATTTCCAGCTTTAAGAATTATACCAAGAAACCACTTTTCGGATAGGTGCAGAGTCTACCAAACGTGTAGGTAATTGTATTATGGGTATAAAATTGGTCTAAATATCATAAAACATTACATAAGTAAGTACCATAGCGTTTAGTCGGCTACTGTAGACTACGACGCGCATCGATATGGATTCCTTCGCGATGTGTAGTGTGCAATTCAAGTTAGTACCTAAGCTAGCTGTCTATAGGTTTGCACTACGAGTCAAACCCTGTATATCTACATAGTACAGACAAGACAAATGAGGATTTGGCGTTCACTCCTGTCAGCTGTCAAATCTGACGTGTTCTGCATCGCGCTATCGAAGTTTCTTAAATCAGTTGCATAAATTTATATAACACCCAAACTACTTTCATTGGACTTCGGCCCTTGAGAGATCTCTCTATTGCCGTGTCTCCTATATTGGTGACCTCCGACAATGGACATAAGCCCAACTCTGAAGATCCTGACTGACGTGACGCCCGACTCGCAGCAAGCCAAGACTATCTCTCTCTCTCTCTCTCTCTCTACACGCTTGCCACGCTGGCTCTGAGCACTCGCTCGCCACGCTGGCTCTCTGAGGACTCGCTCGCCAACCTGGCTTTCTGAGCACTCGCTCGCCACGCTGGTTCTGAGCACTGGCAAGCTGCACTCTTCCTACGTCGTCGCTGATCTGACCCCTCCGTCTCAAAGAGGGGCTGATGTGGTGGCATTCACTCCTGTCAGTTGCATAAATATAACATCCAAACAACTCTCATTGGACTTCGGTCCCTGAGAGATCTCTCTCTTGCCGTGTCTCCTAATACAAGAGTTTAGCGAACGTTGATGAAGCCTCATCAAAATAAACAATAATACAGGAACGGGCTATGGACGAGAATTACGTTAAACAAGGGACGAAAACAGAATCCTAAATAGTGGGGACTCATGGTCAAAACGGGGCATTAGTTAGGTAAGTACAAATATTTTTTTTATGGAACACTTTGGAATAGGTAAAACGCATCGCATTATTTACACCTTATCTAGATGTGAACAACTTTCAGGATTAGACACGTCAAATAGAGAAATACACAAACTGGTATCTCGTATCATATCCGATTAAGTAATAAATGCTGTTATTGCTATCCACAATCATACTTTAATTGAGTTTTTAGGAGCATTTATCTGGCCTTTAAATTTAAAAGATAATTTCAAACAATTTTCTTTTGTGACTCAAATATTATTATCCGATATCGCCTTTTCCATGCTGAATTTCTGTATCACCTGCGATATAAGGATTCTATCTACCACCTCTTCTCAGGAACGAACTCTTCATTAGTAGGATGGACGGTAAGCCAAACAACGCGTACAATGCGTTACGTGATCGACCAACTGGAAATCAAGTCAGAGTAGTATCCAAAATACCTAAACAGTGGTAGAATCAGTGAGGCGTGGCGAGAGCAACATAGTAATGTTCCCACTGATTGGGCGGCTTGGATTTGGGCACGCCTCTCGACTCGAGCCTGCGACATCCATAACAATACGCATGTTTGTTTTATTTCGCACGTCTAAGTAAATAAGTTATCGCAAGTAGGTTTGTTACAGACTGTCCACTGTCCAATCACATTCTTAGTCATGGTTTCTCGACGTTAATAGTTTTAAGCAGTTAAGTAATATCCTTTTTTTGTTACGCTTGTAACGTCAACTGTGTACAAAAATAATACTATCCAATTTTATCATAAAAAACTGAGACGGTTTTAAGTTTTTAAAAGTAAGTATGTGTACAAGTTGTAGATGATTCTCAAATTGTTAAAGTACAGAAGCTTCATAATCATAAAACATACACGATTCCATCCAAGAAGTTTTCCGCAGAAAATGTTCTAAAATTACCTATAATTTCCTGATAGGAAATTTCGCGACTTTAGAAACTTCGTTGCCTTGCATTGTGTTCACATTTGAACTACTTCTACATAATTTCTTTCTTGATAGGGTTCTTCTTAACAGCCGGGTTAGATTATCGTCCAAATTTTTATTTAGCCTCTGGTTTTCGGTCTACAGATCCTTTCAGTGATCTCAAATCTCCTATGTGTAATTGTGTATGTTCTTCAAATAATAATGAATCAATATCCTTAATGACCAGATACCACGAACGTTTTTGGCACCAATCTCGCTATACGTATCACCTTGTGAGTAGCATTGTTTATAAGTCTTGCCAACGCGACAACCAGCTCGTTAGTTAGTTTATCTGGTGCTAATTTTGAACCGCCATTTACGACACAAACTCGGTTTTTTTCTGGGTAACATGGAAGCCGTAAAAACGTCGCTGAATGTGGGTCATCTCAGCTGGTTGGCTATGCAAGGCGGTATAACTTATCGGGACACAGCAACGCTTTCCGTGGAATAATGCTAATTCTGCAGATAAGTAAAATAGTCGATGGTGCGTTTGCGTTTTTAATTTTTTGTCGATAATAGGTATGTGATAATATACATAGTGTTTTATAATGAGATGAGTTAATTAATGGAATTAATGGCGTTTAATTAATGGAATGAATGGCGTTCTTGGTTCACGGTCCCGAGGCATCATCGGCTACGGTTAGTTTAAGATTTTCTGAGCGTTCCCATGCTTTCGAACGTGTTTGGAACGTATTGAGGCGTTAATCTAATCCCAAGGCATGGTAAACTTCCCAATGCTTGACAGCTTAATGCCAATAATTGACACCATGTTGTTCACCTCTAAATTTTGATTGATATACAAGTTAAGATTGAAGGTGCTAAGTTGTGTGTCCTACCTACCTATTGATGCCAAGATTAAAGTCCAAAGAAAAAATAGAACGCGCACAATATCTGCATGATTGTGGGTTAATATTAAGTATTGAGACGTTTACCTTAGCCTACTTTCCCCTTTAAGTCGAGAGAGATATTGCCTAAAAAGCGGAAAACAAAAAAAAAAAATTCATTTATACCTATATACCTACGCGCATTTAATCCCGATGTACCAATACAAAAATCATTATTCTGCATAAAATGTGGTACATTAAGACGGTATCATCGTATAAATAAGTTCAAGACACATTTTATCAACAACTGGCTTGCAGAAACTAAAAAAAACTAAGTAACTACATAAAAAAGCAATGAAAAGTAACCGGAAATTAAATAATAATGGCATAACCATTTCAATACTCCAAAGTTAAATTACAATGTCATTAATAATAATAATATATCATATTCTCTAAGAACTTACTTATATCTAAAAGCGAAAAACAAATATCAGCACCTACATGTAGAATGAGCAAAATATTCGTCAACGGAGTAAAAACATTCTTGCCATAACAAATTTTTAAGTTTACTGCGAAATAATTCAATGGGCGAATTCTTAAAATCATCGTCTAGGCGATTGTAAACGCTAATTGACATGCAGTAAACGTTCTTCCCATACAATGTTGTTCTCTTTTCTGGTATTTTCTTGCCATATGGTTTTTGAAATATTCAGGATGCAGGTTGTAGTCTTGGTCTGTATCAAAATGATGGGTAATTAAAATAAACGTCCTAGTCCTCGACGTTGCACTAGTGCATGACATGGGCACTTTATGTCGAAGCGATATGGGTTAAATTCGAACTAAGAGGATTTAATTCCGAATTCCATTAGGCACGCAGGGGCAAGATGGGATATTGGTACCTATACAAAAAGAAAAAGATTACCAAAGTTGATGCTCGGAAATTATCATCGTCAGACAATAGCCTCAGTGATTCCGAAAATACTTCGTGTTTATATTGTCAATGTCGCTATTTAGAGTCCACAAAAGGCTGGGTGGCGTGTGCTGCATGCAAAAATGGGCATGTTACAGCTGTGCTGGTGTCGAGGATGAAGACGTAGGAACGGCATTTACTTTAGCAATAGGTTGACAGCTATCTTTTCGCCTATTGCTTTTTGTAAAAAAAAATGCGTCATGTCCCATTTCCCCATCTTAACCCACAGGGATTTATCTTGCCGTATAGGGATACCCCATCTTGTCCAATATGAGTACCCCATCTTAATCCACCTAGGGGGCAAGATGGGAAGATGGCAACTTTTGCATAAAAAAAAATTAAAATAGCAATTTAGAGTTCATAATAAGTATGTGATATTGATCATGATAGTTAACATTTTTAGTTTTATTAGACTTGAAACGTTAACTACCCCGTCATGCCATCTCTCCCTTAAGTAACTTGTTTTATTGGCAAGGTTGAACAACCTGAAAGAAAAGGCCACCTGACCTTTTTTTAGGAAACAAAAGAACACTAAAAGTGAATAAAAACGAGGAGGTGCATACCTACCCAGTAGCAGAGGTCAACTTGGTGCAACATTTTGCATTGTAAATACGAGTATGATTAACAGAACGTTTAACGATTTCAACCGACATACAATAAGTACTCATTTTTAAAGTACCTACCCCTCTATTTAACCCTAACTGTACAAACATTTAATAAATGGCAAATGATAAGGGATGTTCTCGCAGCAAATTCACCCGATAGGGAGGGAAGCCCATAAGGTTCCCAGGGAGGTTAATCCGTAAGCAGATTTGTAACTGGCCGCGCTGCAGGCCAAACAAGGCAAAAAAAAAACCTAACCTCCTTCGGCAGGTAGGTAAGGTTCTCGCAGCAAAGATGGAGTATACTCGTACAAAGGAAAAGAGAGACGTTCGTTCGGTCAAGTACATAAAAGTGAAGCATGAACAACGCAAACAATGCCACCGTCATATGACTCTGGCTCATGTCGAATCGGTGCCCAGTTTTCAATTATAATTCTGCCGATTACGATCATAATTCTACAGGCTACAATGGGCTTGTGTACTAAGATTTTATTACGATGCCATTCGAACCAGTTTTGGAGAGGAACAAATGTTTGTATGGGAGCAACTACAATTAAAGAACATAAAGACTATGCGATAAAATCTGGGCATACCTGATCTAGTATATTTTTACCCCAACTGCTTATTAAGAAACAGCATTTTTTTTAAATAATCCATAGATATAATACTATAAAATAAATATATAATCATATCGAAATGTGTGAGCATGTATATGAGTTTATGTGTTATACATTCCAACATACTTATTATTTTTTGTACAGCAAATTCTGACAGTCTTTGGTAGGTTTCTGCCTCCAAATTGTTGATTTAATAGGTTTTTGTAAGTGTTGGATGAGCTATCTTTATTAAATTATCTTTTCACATTAACTAACTTTTTTTTTTTATTGACTTCTGTCTGGGGCGGGCAGTTAGGAGATATTTACCACTTTTTGGCTGATATTTGTTAAATAATTGCCTTCCATACAAAAACGTCAGTGCTTGAAGTGAACAGTCTTGCTGGCTACCCCAAGTAGAAACCAGTCAACTAACTTGTAACGTGTAACTTTTTGGTCAGATGATATTCTAAAAAGTGTAAAACACCTTGTTATAATGTAAATACGATAATGGTATTCTAGTAGAAAGTGAATGACCATTGTCAGAATTTCCTGAGAAAAAACTCAAATATTTTGATATGATTGTATTTTTATTTTATAGTATTTTATCTATGGATTATTAAAAAAAGATCTGTTTCTTAATAAGCTGTTGGTAGAAAAATATACTGAGTAGATCAGCCCTAGCATAACTTGACTCTCGACTCTACTCGCGCGCGAGATAGACTGTCCGTCACTTTCTGATTAATGCTGTCAAAAAGTGACAGATAGTCTATCTCGCGCGCGAGTAGAGTAGAGAGTCAAGTTATACTAGCAGAGCAGGTATGCCCAGATTTTATCGCGTACAGTCTTTAAATATTGAGACAAAGATTGACCTCGCTGTTGCCAGCTCAAAACGCTTCATACTAATTGACATAAAGGTATGACGTCACAAATGTCACAATGCTATGTGTAGGTAGGCACTAATTGTTGTATGGAAAATCAAGTAAATTGCTGTTTCGGTCGCAATATACTGCGTTTAGGTTTCTACAATTTTGCTTCTATAAAAGCATAATGATTCTATTGGTAGCTTTAAATTTACTATTAAACCATAAAAAAATACAATTTTTTTCTTAACTTTCCGGGTCTTATGATTTTGATTATATTTTATAATATATACTTTATTGCAATAATTTGATGGTGTACTATTTAGCCAGTACCATTTAGCAACACTACGATACTTATCAATTTTAACATGTGCTTATTTTACAGACTACAATTATTATTCCTCAAGTTACAACCGCGCTCGCAAGCGCTACTTTTATCGCGTGTCGAACTTTATTTTGTACGCTTTGACGATCACATTTCATTATAGGACGATATATGCATATAAAATGTTGCATAGGTATGTTTATAACCAAGTGTTCCCATGCATGCACTTTACATACAATTACAGCGCTGTGGCATAAGTACTCGTACTGCAAAATAGGAGATGGAGGTTTTGTACTTACATATTGTTATTTTTAGGGTTCCGGACCAAAAAGGTAAAAACGGAACCCTTATGGTGCGACTCCGTCCGTCTGTCTGTCTGTCACAAAGTCAAATATCTCAGGAACTACTAATGCTATCGATTTGAAATTTGGAATAGTTGTAAATAAAGCTAATCCTCGTGTATGGAAAATGAAATTTTTTAATATATACTTTTAATTTGTATAAAAATGGGCGGATAAGAGGGGGGGGCAAAAATTCAAAGTCTAGTTAGTAGGCCAAGTGGGGTATCATATGAAAGGGCTTGAATTGTACATTCTAAAACAGTTTTTCTTTTTTTACTACAATGGTAAAATTTTGATTTATAAAGAAAAATGTTGAAAAAAATACCATTCCCCCCCCCTTATCTCCGAAATTAACCAAGCGAAAAATTTGAAAATAATATATATTATTAATATTAACGTCAATATTACCGGAAAAGTATAACGATACCTCTATCTAGCGTAGTTTTTTTTTATTCTTCAAAAATCATATGTTAATTTTGTTCGTAATTTAATACTTCTGTGTTTAATTTTTTGCCTTCAAATTCGTATGAAAGTTTTCTGAAAGTACCTTTTAGCAAATAAAACAAGAATTATCGAAATTAATTCACTTGATAAAGAATTATCGCTGAAAAACCAACATACAGTATACAGTAAGGGAAATGTATTAACGTACCACCGTAGAACCCTATCGCAATAAGGTAACATACCGCTCGAGTTTGAGTGACGGCGGCCTGTCAATTGCGACAGGGTTCTACAGTGGTACGTGAATACATTTCCCTTACTGTACATACCGAGTTCCTTGGTCGCGCAATTTAGTAACAAAATGCACCGATAAATGGCGCTGTAAGGTACTCCTGTCATGCTCATGACTTAACTACACTATGCGTTGTTTAGATTTTTCCAAAATTAATGTGCGGGGCAAGACGGGTGTGTTGTATGATATTTCGTACGGAACCCTCGGTGCGCGAGTCAGATGGTCAGTTACATGGACACACATAACCCGCCTTCTGAGGTAGTCAGTAACAAGTGAAATGAAAAAAGTTTTCAAGAAAACAACTAAAACTCCGCTGTCCGTCCGTCTGTCTGTCCGTCTGTCACCAGGCTGTATCTCATGAACCGTGATAGTTAGACAGTTGAAATTTTCACAAGGTGATGTATTTATGTTGCCGATATAACAACAAATATTAAAAAACAGAATAAAATAAATATTAAGGGGGCTCCCGTACAATAAACGTCACTTTTTACCGTTTTTATAGATCATTATTTATAAAAAAACATTACCATTGTACGGAACCCTTCTTGCGTGAATCTGACTCGCACTTGGCCGGTTTTTTACAAATATTACAGCCTATGTCACTCCCTCTATTAAAAGGAGTCCAACTACACCTCACATGTCAAAAATCAACCCGTTTGGACTGTAGCCCTTGAGATATTCTTCTGCACATACGTCCGAAACTGTAAGAGTAAATCCTGTCAAAAAAACGCAAACAAAAAGCTACGTCATAGTCAGATCACAAAGTCGTTTTTTGCTTGCGTTTGTTTGACAGAATTTACTCTTACAGTTTCGGATAGAGTATAATATATACATACACTCAAAAACCGTCCTTCTGTCTGAAGCAGGCTAGTAAAAAAACTAACGTATCTAAGAGTTGTCTAGGCGTGGAAGCTATTGTCGTTCGAATTTGTTGATTATAAGAAGCAAACATAAATAGAACTATAGACACGAGTTGTTTGTAAGTAATTATTTAATTTTGACGAATTTCAATCATTTGAAATTCTTCAAAAGGACATTCACGAAACCCATACATCATCTATATGCAATGGGTTTTTTACTGGTCGCGGTTTAAAAACGAACTCATTTAAATCGTCAATCGAGTGACGTCATGCCGCCGATATCCGGAGGTCATCAGACATTTTACTTTAGTTCAGTCGATTTGATCAACCCATCCGATATTATACATTCGGACCAGGATTGTTGGAGCTTTGTCGTTTCGAAACAGTGTGAGTGTTTGCTTGGACGCGCAGGGCGGGGAGGGTCACGTTGGCCTGGCACGAGCAACAGTGGGTATGCAGACCTGAGCCTCATGTTTTCATTACAATAGATAATGCCGCCGAGGTGTCCTCCAGCGTAGGTACGACATGAAAATCAATTCTATCCGAACCCAACGTTCGCTGAAACTATCGTTTTATTTGCCCTGTAATGGAGGCAGTAAAATAGCTCGATAACAACGTCGTGACACGACCAATAGCAACGGAGAAAAATATAAAAAATATATCGGATATTGCGATAAGCTAATCTAAGTACCCACTTGTAATTAGGTGAGCCCACTAGCTGTTTCGGGGACGCGGACGTAAATCGACGGATAATCTGTACTCAGATTGAAAAACAAAGAATTGTCTCGTTTGTTTTTGTTCCTGACTGGCGGGTATTTATTTGTCGTAAACCATAAGTAAGTATATTTAGCGGTCATTTTAAGGACTACAATCACAATAATTCCGAAATGATTTGAGCTAACTTTATTTTATTTCAGTCCAAGTCCTTTTCACCAGTAATCAGAATGCTACAAACTAGGGCTACTACTTTAAAAACGATGTTTAGAAGCTATCTTTCAGTGAGTTCTATTAACGTAATGGCCTGTCCAGTGTAATCCGTTTTCCGCAATACAAACAAACATGCAGCTCTTTTTGTTCCGAATCGTTCATCAATCATTCTGAAAGCTACGAAATGTAATTCTAGATGCATTTAAATGACTTCAACACCGTTTACCGTCCCGGTTTCTTTTATAGCTTTAATTCGGCAATCCTAGAGACCTATATTAAACAAAAACTAGGTTATTAAAAAATTTGGCATCACCTTATAATGCTTTCCGAGAATGAATAGATACACGAGCCCATCCGTGGCCAATGACTCACATATGAGCCATGCCTCTACGAGCGATTTCCGCTACAGAGCGGAAACACGCTGCTACGCGCTACGGCGTAGCATAGGTAGTAATGGGTGACCTGGAATGGGTTAAGTACTTACTAACAAAATTAGAATAGAATTTTCAAAATCGGTTAAAGTAATTAATGACGGAATTTTGAGATAAAACAACGTAAAATAAATCAACTCGTACTCGCCCTCTTTGTTTACCAAACGTAAAAAGTAATATAAAGTAAATTCCACAAATTGACACCATATTCTTCACTGTTATTGCTATTGTTATTGGGCCATCGTCGAGCACTGGGATATTAACCTTACCTTCTATTGGCTTCTTTAGAAGAGTCATCGATACGTTCTAACTGTTCTAAGGCCGGATTCAGAAATGTAACGTTTTGTTGCAGGTAATAATGGGAGACCGATCGGCGGCGGAACGGGCTTGTAAAGACCCAAACCCCATCATCGACGGGAGGAAAGCCAACGTGAACCTTGCCATCCTCGGGGCCAAGCCCAGAGGGAACCTCGCGCCAGGTACGTGCAGCCAAGGTCCTAGCTACAGACTGGCACTCTTTTCGGTCCTATTTGCCAAGTATTTAATTTAACCTTTTCAACGCTCTGTCAGAGAGAAAAGTTGTCAACCACACGCCAAATCAACAAGACATTTAGTGCCTAGTAAAACCTTATGTCAATGCAAGAAGGTTGCTAACGCGCTGCGCTCCTTGACGCATATATCAGTCGTAGGCGTTGAACCTGCGGTGCGGATATATGCGTCGTTGGCGTCGAAAAGATTAATGGTTCTTTGAAGTTTGACACGATAGACAAAAGAGTTGCAACGGGAGATTTTGCCGAATTATAAATCAATTTAAGAACAACCGGCGATCACTTTTAAAGAGACCTTTCATGGACCTCGTTTTGTCGCAATACAGTTTGTGAATTGCCTGTTAACTGATTCAAGTGACACTTTCCATTGGTGGCTGTTTGTTATCATATGGAAACAGCTTAGCTCATCTTTTTACGCCTTTGACGTTTCATTTTCGCTCCGTATTTTTTTTTTGACCCGTAAAAATTAAGTAGATCATGACTGCCCGACATAGGGACTATCGCCCAAGGGTACGGGTTCACACTTTCTGTTCAAAATCGTCTTCACATGCATGGCGAACGCTCGAAAATGATCCTAGAGGTGTGAACCCGTACCCTTGGGCGATAGTACTTACCCATTTTTAACCGACTACAAAAAAGGAGGAGTTTCTCAATTCGTCGGAATCTTTTAGTTTTTATTTAGGTCCCCCGATTACTCTAAGCCTGGACCGATTTGCAAAATTATTTTTTTGTTTGAAAGGGTATCCTTCCTAGGAGGTCCCATGGTCATCAGGTCACGATCTAACGATGGAACCCTGGAGAAATCAAGGGAACTCTTAAAATTTTATAGGCACACTTGGAGCGATAATTTGAAGTCGTTAAAACTTTGTTTTAAAGCAAATTATATCTCTTATTATTTATGAGAAATTAATTCACTTTAAATTTACGGTTTTGTCCATCTTTTTGGCTTGCAACTTCGCAAATCCAACCTAGTAGGTACCTAATAACTAATAATAAAATATGAACATCTTTTAATTACCGCTGTACGAAAATTTTGGAGGCCGAACATTACTAACTATAGTTCGTAATAGCCAGCAGTTAACCTACTCCGATAATCATAGATCAAAGTAGTAATTAAGAATGTTCCGAATATAGGTACGTCAGTGCGTTTTCCGCATTCAGAGCATTATACTCCACTACAAATCACATGGACTGAATTCAAAGAATTTTGTGGCGACCGGTTTTAATTACCTATTTTTAGGTTTTCTTTTTACACGTTTAGGTACCTACCTACTAAGTCAAAAGCAAACCCAAGTTTTATAACAGGTATGATCCCTCGTTCGACATTTCTTTGTTTGACAGAATACTGTCAAACAAATAACTACTCGGTAGGGGATAATTATCTCATCCTTTTCTTTCGAAAGGTATCTACTTACTACCTATTTAACTAGTGGCTCTGTGAGCTGTAGAACTAGCAAGCCAGTCTCTTTCCCACAAAAAATTCAAATTGAAAATCTAAATCGAGAAAAAAAATTGACGTGAGGACATACGAAAGAATTTTGGCCCGAGCTGAAACGGAGACATTCGCTCGCTTCGCTCGCTCGTTCAATTTCTCCTACATAGACGCAAACATTTTCGACGCTTTCGGCCCTGCTTCCGGGACCAACTTCTTAATTGCCGAACCGTCGACCACGACGGTCCTTTTCGACTGCACTTGAAATTAACTAATGTCTGATGACCGGGCCGGCGACATTCGCATGCCACCTTGTTTGTGGGATATTGGAATTATTTTCTAGTTGACTAACGATTCGTATCAAGTCGAGTACCTACTCTAATCATAATTTTATTTGCGATACGGTACTTAACCCACTCAGGCTGGTAGGTACACCATGTAAGTAGATAAAGATAAGTTAGAGACATTCCCTAGAAGATACTGAACGCTTAAACTGGGTTTAAGCGCCTATCTACACATTATATTTCAGTGTCACGTAATGCTCAGTGTGAACAGCATTTAGTTAATTAAGTGCCATTCAGTGTCAAATGTTGTCGTTATTAATTATACACGAGGCGATACCTGTATATATTAAAAAGGATTAATTAGTAAGGTCGACTTCTAATATTTTTTATACATGTTTCTTCGATTGCGATTAAATTCAATATATTCAAACATTCATTGTATGAATATGTAGTATTGTATGAATATGTAGTTGGATACCTTGTGATTTACTACAAAAAAAGAACGTATTCACAGTGAAGTATGATAATATTTTATTAGGTTGAATTATACAGTTTATAACACGTAGGATTGGGAATTGGGACCTACTTTTAAGTTAGTACAAATATGGTTTAGTTATTATTATATCACATATTTACCTACCTGGCTTCATCGATCTTCACTTGTTTCATAAATTATGAAACTGATGAAATTATGAAGCATGATAAATTGCCAAAGTAAGGACAGACCCCCCAAAACTATATTGTTAACTAAAGTAGAATCTACAGTTAGGCGAACTAAGCTGACAACTAAAAATGCACAAATATGGCCATAGATCGGCCAGTGCTGTTCATATCGATATTATTAAAGGCTTTCTCTCACTATGTACCTCTACTTTCTATTTCACTTGTCAGTTTAGTTCGCCCTAATTGTGGATTCTACTTTAAAGTGTCCTTGTTAATCGTTAGTTTCCAAAACTTAACTCACTAAATCATTAACGTACAAAGAAGTATGCTCGTTGATTTCGTCAACGCGTAACCTTATCGCTCAGCTGTTTGTAAAAGGAACGTTTTTTCTAACAAGCACATGATCCTTTTTTTATCTCTCTGCGCTTGACAAAAAATACACCGTGTGAGACAATGCTTCGCGGGGGTCACCCTACATGCGGTGCTAGCTTTACTCCATTATTACGTATTTAAGCGGTTAACTTTAACTCGGAAGTTCATTTAGTAGGTAGGTACGTCAATAGATTGCATTTAACTGTTCAAAACCAGGAACATAAAGAGGTGTTTTTAGGGTTCCGTACCTCACAAGGAAAATACTGAACCCTTATAAGATCACTTTGTTGTCCGTCTGTCTGTCTGGCTTTCGCAAGACCCTTTATCTCGGGAACGCGTACATGCATCAAATTGAAATTAAAACCATATAGGTATAGTAGGTATAGGTACTTGACGGGATTGTATAGGTATACAATCCCGTGAAGCTGTGAAAAAATCTAAATTCTAAGTTAACGTAAAAAAAAGATACGGCCATTTATGCCGCAAAAAACGCATATTTCGACACTCAGGGGAATCAAAATTTATAGGGTAGTTTTCGTTGACCTAGAACTATGAAATTTGGCAAGTAATATCGTTTTATAGTACAAGTATCTGAATTTCAACTCGATACGCGTTCTCGAGATAAAGGGTCTTGACAGACAGACGGACAACAAAGTGATCCTATAAGGGTTCTGTTTTTTAACCCCCGACGCAAAGAGAGGGGTGTTATAAGTTTAACGTGTCTGTGCATTTGTGTCTGTGTATCTGTGTATCTGTCTGTGGTATCGTAGCTCCCAAACGGATGGACCGATTTGAATGGGGTTTTTTTTTGTGTCATAGATAATTTTAACCCGAGTGTTCTTAGCCATGTTGCATCAAAATCGGTTCAGCCGTTTTTGAGATATTGAACTTTGAAATGAAAAAATCGGGGGATTTTCACCCTTTCTAAGTTGTTTCCTTTTGAGGTTCGGGACCCTAAAAAACACCAATATTCAAGAGATGCATATTATCCTCGCTCAGGGCTCCGCTACCTCGCACAACCCTGGATACCTACTCACCCTTAACCATTGGATGCTTCCAAGGAAAAACTCAATAATAATAATAATGGATACAAAAAATGTTTTCGCCCATTTATTATTTATCATTAGGCTGAGTAAGAAATATATGTACGTTCTAAAGCATCTTTAAATTGATAATGGACAAAGCGATAACAGTGAATCTAATTACTGGTATCTGCGAAAGCACCAGTGCGTTTATTCAATAATAAATCGAGTGCTATCTGTTGATAGTGCAGTTGATAAAATTAGGACCGGATTGATTAACCGTTATCTTTGCCATGAGCCATGCTATGATAGAGCCGATTTTTATTGACCTATTCATGTATACTTTAACACTAGATTTTAAGGAATACTAAAGTATTCTTACGTACTTTTGAAATTTGTAGAAATGTGTCCCTACATGTAAAATTATTCTGGAAAAGCAGCATGATATTTTTTTCAACTTTAACTTCGACGAGTTTTCTTTTGTATGCTTTGAAGAAAAGTTATGTACTAAACAAACAAAAAAACAAATGAAAGTGCACATTATTGCCACTGCCATTCATCTATGTGGGCAAACTTCACTGCAGGTTCTGTAGAAGGATAACGGATTATATAGTCAGTGATGATCGCATATCACGATGCGACTATATGTTGCCATTGCCACGCCGTTTCGCGATTTTCGACAAATCTAGAACGGCTCCAACTTCTCTACTTTCTTAGAGACTTATGTCCTTTCTAACTGGGCTTGTTTATGATTGTGTTCTGATAAACCGCGCAACAGCCCCGCTATTCTGTTACTTGTTTTAAGCTCACCTCAACGCTCACCCACAAATATATCTTGACGCCGCGATTCGTAGTAACTAAGCGTAGGTAGAGGTCTAGTTTCGTTAGGCGTAACGGGTGGGGTGAGGCGCATGAGCACGTAGAGAATATTAGCAACAGGGCCCCGACGGAAGTCCCTAAACGCTCGGAAACGGAAGTGCTCGGTGTAACGTGCTCTAATTGATTGCGGGCGACAACCCTCCGTCACCTGAAAACACCCTTTCTGGTCAGAATGTTGCGTGTTACAACACCAGAAACCAATATTGTCAGTCTTGTGATTAGTATATTTATTTACCTTATTCAAAACGTAATGAATAGGTATTCGGTTTTAAGGGGATTACCTACTTACTTGGAATGGAACTCGTGAAGGGAAATTTGCTCTATTATCTTGCCTTGATCCTGCACACGATATGGTTGGAGAGGATGATACCCACTATAAAATACTTATAGTTGAGATTATTTAAGTTGGTCGACATTTTATAAAGCTGACATTGGAATTTTAATCTTCTGCCTTGGACGGTAGTCGCTTTTTGAATGACTACTTTGAAGCAATTCGGCCAACTCAAATAAACTCAAGTTTAGACAGCTATCGATTACGTATGTAGGAAGGTACGTCAGGGGTAACTATGTACTATATTCTATGTGCCTTATAATGTGGGAACATTTTGCATACACTGGACTACCAGTATAACTTGTGCGTATGATATAAATTAATCGAAATCATAATCAGTCTACTATGTTTTCCTGTTATTGAACAGGGTACTTTTTATAGGCTGCTCCAAAGCAAATCATTCCTCAGTTAAACTTTGGCATTGTGTTAATAACCATAAATAATATTAATATCATCATCCTCCTAGCGGTGTTCCCGGTTGTACCCTAAAGTAGCCCGGGGTCCGCTTTGACACCTGATTCCAAGATTTGGCACTAGTTTTACGAAAGCGACTGCCATCTGACCTTATTGGGATTAGACCGTTTTCCTCACGATGCTTTCCTTCACCGAAAAGCTAACGGTAAACATTCCGTACATAAGTCCCTAAAAACTCATTGCTACGAGCAGGGATTCGAACCCACGACCGCCGCTTGACAGCCGCATGCCTGAACCACTAGGTAGCCTAGGCAATACTATTAATATAATTCAAAAATAATATCTTATAATTATAGCTAGCTGCCCGCGCGGCTTCACTCGCGTATTAAAAAGAACGCAGGCATACCCGCGGGATAAAATATAGCCTGTGTCACTCTGGAAAGTCCAATCTATACAAGGGTGAAAGAATTTTTGAAATCAGTGCACTGGTTCCGTAGATTACCCGTTACATGCAAACCTGCAAGGCTACAAGCTCACAGACATTTCCTCTTTATACTGTGATAGTTAGATAATATCCTAATCCACTATATGATTCGAAGTTCAGTCTATTTTTACACACTGCCCAGTATTCACCTTAATGGTGATCTTCCATTCACGATAAATTTAATTAATTGCATTTTCTGCAATCAATTTGTACGCTGTCCGTTGCGTTTGCTGGCACTAAGTCAACGAAATTGCTTTGACCATCAGTGCATCACAGGGCCGTACGTGTGGTATGAGGTAACAGAATGACAGGTCATAATGAACTTCCGTACTGGTATTGAATTAAATTGACGACTGACAATGCCATGCTAAGATGGCTTCTCTTTAATTTGGCGTTGAAGGATAGAATTACGCAGACAGTGGTTGTATCGTGATAAGCGGATTTGATTTTAATTAAAGTGTATGAAGGTCGTATTTAAGTAACGGTTGTGGCAGTGGTTATATACACTCACGAGCAATGAAGCGTTCAGAGCACTGAGCATGGAGTCATCTCCGCTCGCGCGCGTCACGGTGAAGGTTCTATGCACGGTGGAGGTTTCTACGAACCACAAACTTTATAAATTCCGATGTGGCATTTGTAATCAAGTTTATCTTTCATCTCTGACAAGTTTTCAACAATGCACGATCTAGAGAGATGAAAGATAAACTTGATCTGAATTTGCAAAGTTTGTGGTTATCTCGTGAATCAATATGTTATATGACCATAGAGATAGAGTAGGTTTCTTGACACGGTCAAAACTCAAAATAACACTATAGTTAGTTAAGTTACTCGTAACAACGGACTGTTTACAGTTTTTCCAGAGAAGTGTCTCAGAACGTCTGAATGGAACCTCCTCAGTCGTCACTGCATGTTTATTGTGGAGGTCGCAGTATTGTTCCACGATGTGTCGGGTAGTGCGCACTGCCGCGGGCGCGGGGCAATACGTACTCTAAAAGCATGTAAACAATTTTGAGTCTTAATCCCCGGACATAAGTTCCGAAATGTACACATATGACGTGAGTGTACAGTGTACACAATGGGCGCAGGCGCGCGTGACACCGGGCCACCTGGCCGTGGTCTACCGGCCCCGCCATATGCTTCCCGGCGTAAGCGCAGCTCCTACATTGTCCACGCATCGGCAGCCCTAACGAAATCGTATGTGACGCATCGAATGTAGGTACTAAAACGGTGGGGTCAACTACGAACCTTATCGATCGGTATAGTTTAATGTTTTGTGATAGTTAATCGTATTCTAGGCTTTTATAATTGATAATATTATTTTGATAGAACGTGCGCGCCGTTCGCATAATTTCAGATAAAATATGTTCGGTTTTAATAAGTTTTTCTAACTGGCCTAAATTATATTATTATTATTATTTCTTTAAATGAACGTATGTGACCTATTATGAACTTTGTGATTATATACTAATATTAGGCTAAGTTTTACTAAAAATAATGATCCATGTTGGTCTATGAATAAAAATGAATTGAATTGAAAATTGAATAAGGTTTAGGTTCTGCTGAAAACAGAATTTTACTCTTACATCTTGCATTGCAGAAGAGACGAGTTTTATTTAACTTCGTTTACAATAGTTTCCCCGGACGTGTTCTTTTCTGAAATATTCAGTATCACGAAATCGGGACATGTACGATGTAATATTCATCACAATCTCTCGGAGATGGCTGTAACGTAGGTACACAGTAGTCAACGTATATAATATGACAGCTATCTTCAAAGCGTTATAAGTTAAACAATTTCGAAAACAATAACTGCCGACATAATGTCAGAACTGGATAAACGCATTAGATCTGCCGCCAAAATTCCCTGTTTAGTCTACGGCAACTGCATAGCTGGAACTTACGAGTCGTATAGTTTGTTTACAGAACCCTTCCGAAATTTAGAGCTGCGCAGAGCCGTTTACTGGTTAGTCGTTTCCTCACAGTTAGTGCCCACCAGGGATGGTGCGATACTTATAACATAACGATAATCTTGCATTTTCAATTACAAATACTTGTGGTCATGTTACAGTGTTGCCATGTGAATATCCATCGTGTGACTCTCTGTACAATTGATCCGTTAACACAGCATTCAGGTCTTCGAAACTCGATTCTCGTACCTAGGTTCTGTTTTGTCACATCTGACATGTGATCAGTAGGGGCCTGGTGGGAACAGAGTCCGTTAAAACGAGTCCGGTTTGTCGCAACCGTTTCATCCGCCAGCAACGCGGTGTCGGGGTAGTTACCGTTATTTTAGAGGGGTTTCTATGAATGAGCGCATGCGCAGCCGGCTCCCCTTCCAATGGCCTCTTTACCTGCGATTTTTGGTCTCCAACGAAAATAAGAGCACGTTTTTTTAATGTAAATTAGTTGCATACAAAATAAGTGCACGCTTGGTAAGCAGCCATTTGTTAGATTTGATAAACAGGGATAAGGTTATCGGAGTTTTCAAATTTAGTTTTTGTAGAGTTGATTTGAATAGCGTACAATGGAATAAATGCCTTAACAATATTTTGAAACGTATAACAATGCAGTTGAAAGGGAATATTGATTGACTGACTGTCGTCTTGTGAATTAAATTTAAATAAGAGTATCACTGCCCGTTTTTTGGGGGAATCGATTTGTTACTGTTGCCAGCATTAATGGAGTAAAGTCGTGTCTGTCTTCGCCGCTCGCGCATAGTGTTGGCGCCAAAATAAATAAGCGTTAATCTAGTTAAGCGGGCATCAACGAATCGCGGCCGCTCTATCGAGACCCACTAATGCAGTTGTTAGCCGTAAACTATTCGTAACTACGGAAAATTTAATCAACAATTTACAGTACAATGTTAGCTAAAATATGTGTGATACATTTTATACAAATAAGTCTATTACTTTACTCCATAAATTATCGTGACAGCCAAATCGATTGCTGTATTAGCTGTATTTCATCATTAGTGCTAGTACTAGGATAGTGGAGAAATTAATTATAATTTAACTTAGCCTTCGGATGTACATTTCATTTCAAATTAAGTACCTACGTCCATAGTTTAATTCAGCTTGGAACTGGAATATTGATGCATGTGTACGCCAATGAAAAATATTCATGCTGCCTATGGAATGGATATTACCTATTACTCATATGCCTACATGGTGTGACCTGTACCAGGGGGAAATAATGGATCGGTAAAGAACTTTGAGCTAATCAGAAATTATTTCCTTTTGAAATAAATACTTAAGCTATCGTTATCATCTTCATTATCCTCCTAATGTTTTCCCGGTTTTACTCTAAAGAAACCCGGGGTAAGCTTTCATTTCGTCGAGCTTCGGGGCAAATACTAACTTCGTTATCGTGCAGTAAAAATGGACTGCTTTATTGGCTATAATTAAAAAAAAACTGCGAACTGAAGTCAAAAGGCATGTACCCTTACCTTATTACTGTCAGGGAGATTGTGGTCAAATGGGTAACCATGTTAATGTCGATAAAGAAAACATCATTATTATGGTCTAGAAGGAGTCGTCCTTTTTATCATTTGCTCCTGTTACAGGCTACACATGTTACTAGAAAATGAGACTTGCTTTTACTACTGTATTTCTAACGTTGATAAGTATATAATTAAAGTAAACGCCCTAGTGCTTGACACTGACCCAAAACTTTTGTGTCAACCATTAGGACGTTTACCTTATCTATACACAATTCTTTCACACTAGTTAACATATAAAAGTGACTACACACTGCGACCGCGTCACCGTTGTGGACCGTTTGTAATTCAACCGACATTGAATTCGATTGTCGATGTCGATGGCCGTTGTTTGAATAGCTGCTCCATATTTACTTGCCAACATGAATATCGAAAGATAATAAAAATATAAGCTATCTTTACAGCGTATTTGCCTTATTTTTATGTTGTAAACAATTTTTACTGCATTACCAACTAGTTTTCAAATGTGTTAGCGGTTGTATGCTGCTGGCGACTTCAGCGGGCGTCGATTATGAAAACATTGTTAAAGTTTTATTGTATGGTGTTGATGAAGGCTGGTGGGGCACTTGTCCAAACAGTCGTGGTGACTGTATGAATTATAAAGTGGAGCGAGCGCCGCGGTAATCGATTCACACCTGCCCAGAACTGAGCCTTGTCGAAATTGTTGTCATTTGGAGCAACACTGTAATTTTTAAACTTTCAGGGCTGCCAAATGCTTATAATATACGATCACAATCTCTACTAGAAATGAGGCTAATTTCAACAACAATTAAAAAATTGAAATTATTAATTATCACGATTAAAAGAAATAATTAACAAATTGGACCAATACGCCACGCGGCACGGGTTTCATATGTACCTACCTATTGTTAATTCATTCTTATAATACTACTATACTATCTATATATAAATGTAATAAATATTGATGTACCTACTTAACATATTTTGCGCAGTAGGTATGTCAACTACTATATATGTACCTATAGAGGGTTTACCCTTGAATTGCCGGCAGACATTTAAAATCGTCAAATATTATTCCATCGACAACGTTTCAAGTATTTTCATTTCATCGACAAGTCATTGCGTCGAAGACTCGATACTACTTAATTTATTTCATCGAATTTTATTTCAAGACAACGTTTGAAGTATTTTCATAACATCAACAGACATTTAAATCGAACGATGAAATAATAAATTAACTAGTATCGATTCTTCGACGCAATGACTTGTCGACAAAATGAAAATACTTGAAACGTTGTCGATGAAATAATAGTCGATGAAATATCTGTCGGCAATTCAAGAGTAGGTACACGATGTATAGAGTCATGAAAACCGGTACATCTATTTCGTATATAGAAAGCGAGAGACCAAGAGCACTTTATAATATTTCACTCTCGTCTCTCAGTCATCAAAACTGTCTTGCCTGGGCACCGAGGCGCGAATTTTCGAGAGGCACGCATCCAGTCATCATTGACTAATGAAGAGTTTAAGCTTAAGCCCTTTGTGCCGCAGGGGTTTGTCCCTGTTGGGCGCTCGCGTGCCTGCCCTTCGCCGGTGCATTACTTATGCATGTGCCGCCCCTCGTCCTCGGACTGCCGTCGCCCAGGACTATCCCCGCACTATTTTTTAGGGTTCTGTAATGTTGACTTGGTATCCATGAATTTGAGGGGTAGCTTATGCACGAACGTATTTCGCTTCTTTATGTAGTAGGTCCATCGTGGAAAGTAAATCACTTTTGGACTTCACAGCATCAAAATAGAGTCGGAAATTGACAAAACTATACTCTTTCCTGGACCGGCATGCATAGGCAAAGTACGTACTTCCAATACAAAAATGAGCGTATGTATATTACAGCGCACAAACATAGTAAATAACTACGTCTTCTATTCTATTACGTCAAACGTTTCAATATTCTTAATTTATATTAGATACGGGGCAACAACAAGTAGAAATTACTCATAGAATGAATCAGATCGCGTATAGTTTACTTAATTAAACTATCCCTAACTAGTTTTAAAAGTAAAGATGTTTCAACGTTTTATCAAAAACGGTTACAGGTGTCAGTTGGTTCATCTTGTTTTCTTGACGGAATAAAATACTTATCTAAATGTTGTGAATTTTGATGGCATTGAATCAAACAAGGGGACCCAGTTCTCATAATACCTATCAAAGTGTTCATTTAACTAGGTAACTAAAAAACTCTATATATAAATGTAGGTACTTGTACAGACACTGGCTCACCAACAGATAAAGGACCTTGGTCTGCGACACAAAAGAACAACATTTGCCATTCGCCATTCTGGGCCACTGTCATGTTAGTTAACCCGTGATATTATATTTCCGTGGTGGTATTAAACTGCGGAACCCGTTTCCAAGCCTTGGATCCGCTATTGTTTTTGGGTGTGGGATTCGGGTTGCACTGATGGGTAGCACCGCACGCGCCGCGATCGATAACGAAGCGGTCGTTTCGTTCACTGCACATTGGGGAACGACCCATCATTTTTTTATTTTGCTACATTACACTTCATATTTTGGATAAGTGCATCAAAGGTTAACGTTGCATATTTTTACAGATACGGAAAAATAAACATGTCTTTCATAATCCTGAAAGTAAGATAGATACATTAGAGTTTGCTTTCATATACGCGTAAACATATAGTTTTACCCTTTATCAATCTTGCGGGAGTTTAATTCCCGGATTTCCTTAACCATACCGGGAAATGAACAACAATTTCATTTAGCTAAATCTCTGTATGACCAATCATATGAATTAGGTACATACCTTTTTATCCTACTAAGTTTTCGTTTTCAGTAAATAATACCTATTTATATACTTACTTTGATAGTACCTATTGACAATCTTGGTTAAGGTTTTCTGAATTTTCTTGAAATCTTACTATTAATAGAAATTTTCACGAAAAATGATCTGTTAAAATGCAGAAAGTCAACAAAACAAATTGTGAATTTTTAAAGACACTGCTAAGTATAGGATGAAGGTAATAAAGCATAGGTTTATAGTCGTGCCCGTTCGCTTTACAGACAGGTACAGATGTAGTGCATAATTATTTTCTATCGGATTTTCACGGAAACGTACGGACGTGTCTTGCTATTTCAGTCGGTCACAGTACAAAAAGTACTGAGGTTGACTGAAGTAGCATACCAACATTCCCGAGAAAATACAATGGAAAACAATTATGCACTACATCTGTATCTCAATCATTCACAAATTGTCAACCAAGTAGTCAAAGTAAACCCAGTTCACAAGTTTTAGTCGCTTCAATAACTCTATATTCTTATGCTTGCTGCAGCAATGGTGGCCGTTGTAGAAAATACACAGCCATAAATTTGGCAGACTTCAGCCGATAGTAGCTATAACCAACGTATTAATCCCCGATTAGCCGCTAATAAGTATGACGCTGATGGTCGATACTGCGCAAACTTATAATTGTATGAAGCGAAGCCATAATTTTCAGCCTGCAGTTAACTCGACCGCGTGATTCTGCCAGTTAAGGCTTGTCCATATATTACGTCGTCGATTTTTGAGGATAGGTGTATTTTGTTAGCCGCTACATAGTTTTGTAATTAAAATGACAAAAAAAATTTTTTTAGGGGTGCACTCCATACATAAAACTAAAAGGCAATTTTTTTTTTTCATTGCGACCCCCCGTGTGGCACATCAATCGATAGGCCTTTCAAAATAAATATAAGGTTTCTTAGCATTTTTTTTGATTAAGTGAATAGGGTCGGAGATAATCGCCCCGAAAGTCACTAAAATTCTGTCCCCCCCCCTCTAATTTTTGAACGGTGTATTTTAAAAATATGGAAAAATTCATAGACATGGGGCTTATTAATTTCATTCACCGAAAATTGTTTTGAACAAGATCGGTTCAGAGGTTTTCGAGATATTGCTGAAAAACTGCCTTCCTCAAAGAAAAGGACGTAAGTGCCGTAAAATTTCTGTGACGATACGACCTTTTTAATAGGCACGGAACCCTTCGTTTTGCGTGGTCCGACACGCACTTGGCCGGTTTTTTTATTTGACAAATTAAAATTATATAAGTAAGGCGTCATGCTACCGTGATCCAATGGTCATTTGAGATGATGTAATATATGTATGAACAAGCCCTTATCGTCATATGCAAATTTTACTAATCACATTTATATGGTCTTGCAACAATGGCTGGATAAAGAAAGTTCCTATCTATACCTTCCTAATGGGGTTTAGGTACCTAGCCTAGTAGGTAATATAGTATAATATATAGTATTGATGAGGTTTTTTATGTGATTAAGTAGGTAGTATAGTGATGTTTTCCTTAAAAGTTCTGGTAGGTTTTATATAGTGGACATGAAAGATACATACCTATTATGTTTACACTTTTGCACCTTAGACGCAATACACAGAACAAGTAAATATCTAATATAGAAACGGTAGTGGGCGGTAGGTACGCGTAGCCGGATTCATGATCAGCTCAGTTGTCATTTGATGCCGGTGAAGATTTATGCCCAAAATATTTACATGCTGTGTTGTCCGTTGTGCTATTTTGTCGAGCCCACAAAGAAGCAATAACCCAAAGGATCCTCCGACAGTGATTTCTTTTCACCGTTTCATTTTTCAGTTTTTTGACAAAAAATCTATAATTGATTATTATGACATTCACGATTACTCCGTTAGTAAAAACGAAATACATGCTTACCATTTCTTGTATGTATTTACTATTTAATGTTATTTATATGTTATACCTACATTACATATATTTAATATATATGCGAACTCAATTTGTTTGCAGCTGTATTTTAATTAGACACAATGTATCGATTAAGAAGTGTCTGTTGCCACGCTAGTAGAAAAAATGCCATCTTTTCTTCTTTTTTTCAACCTACTTCGGTTTCACTTTTCCACCAGCATATTACAAGACGGCCCACGAGCTGTGTCGCGGCGACATAGACCGGTTTTTTTTAAGCGTTCTAATTAGTAAGATAAGTACGAATAGTCTATATCGTCGGAACTGAGCTCGCGGGCCGTCCTGTGATTTCCGTGCAGATCGTCACGGCTATCATCACAAGACGGCGCGCGAGCTCTCTCGATTTTTCTCGCACTATCCGTCTCTCTTTTATTAGAAAACTTAGAAAGAGAGGTGTAGTGCGAGAAAAATCGAGTGAGCTCGCGCGCCGTCTTGTTATAGCCGTGCTGGAAGAAAAGGTTGGAATCTGACAAAATCGAGCTGGTACAATTTGAAACAAGCATTTAAGGCTCGACCTTTGAAATTTTCGTGAAAGTGAGTTGTTTAGTAACCATTTTATACATTATAAGGTAACAATTTTTCAGTCGGAAAAAATATATCATAATCTGCAAGATATGAGCAGTGACATAGTTTTCCTAGAAATTCATTTTAACAAAAAAATGTAGAGAAAAAAAATGTAAAATCACCCCTAGTTTTTCACTTGTAAACATTTTACTGCTCCATTTTTTATCAGAAAAAGATGAAATTTTGTAATCTTTATTGCAAAATAATGTATAATGACTTAGTTTTCTTCCTTTTTTGAAATAATGATCCGTTTTGACAAGTACCTTATTTGCCGATTTTCGCAAATTTTCGCGCGCGGGCGAAGAGGATAGCATAGCGAGCTAACATTAACGAACGAGCAAGACAAAATTTTGGGAGAGCTCGAGCCTTAATTAAATCCATAGTTACCAATGGATGGCTAGGAAAAAATCCTAAGTTAGGAGCTATTCCAATAATTATGTTAACGCTAATACTTGCGTCTGGAATGAGTACTTTGCGGAATTTAACAGTTATAATAACCCTGTCATAGAATTGGTAATCTTAAATACGTTGTGACGAGGCTATATTACTATTAAATTTCCTGAGATGTTCCGAACCCACGACCCACAGTGAATTTTCCAAGTGATGAAATTAGGGACACGCGGACGAAATCGCAGGAAAATGCTAGTTGAGTAGGTACTAAAATCATCTAAAAATTATTCTTGATTTCCCTCTTAAATCTCATTTTCCTTCGTGATATTTATCGGGTTTGGAACGGACGAAGTACCTACGCAAATACACGCGTCAGGTAGATCTAGATGTCAATTTTTATATGAAAAAAAATACAGTTGGACTGTCCTAACGCGCGTTCGAAACGTTACGTGATTACCCCCCTTTGGAGCGCATAAAGATGGTCACATATACTAAATATTTTAGTCTGAAGTGAGCTGTCACCAAGGTAAGAAAAAACGTCTCTCAAAACTTTGTTATAGCAGTGAATTTAGCGATATTTATAGTGTTTCGTCGTATTTATTTAGTAATACAGTATCTAAAGTGTCGTAATACCAAAAGAAAATACCAATTTTCACTCTCGATAAGCATTTTGTCGTCGAAAAGGGTCAATAGACACGCTACGTGGGGGTCAATCGATGCTCCTTATAGGGTTTGTAGACACGCTTGCGAGTCTAAAAGAGACGACTGAGAGTTCAATAAAAACGAAAGGGAAACGATAAAAAAATGTGCAAGGGTTGTCAAAATCATAATTTCAAATTAAATTAACATACTTTTCTTAGCCTCTCACACGTAACCACCCGGTATAAAAATAGGGGTTTTATAAATTTGAAATAATTGTACACTACCTAGTAAAATTTTTGTGAAAGTTAACATCGTTCCAAAGAAATAAACTTAGATGTACTAAATCATCACGTAATAAAAGATGAGTTTTGTAGATACACTCATATCCGTAGTTGTGTCTATTGACACCCGTTTACGGTCTATGTCATTGAAAGTAAACCTTCGGAAGCAGAGTGGTCGTTATTACACGTCCGCAGTAGGGCTGCAGTCGCGGCTTCATAATATCACATATCTGTATTTTATCGTGCACGGCGGAAACGTGTAATTACTGCACCGCGTGGCCAGCTTGGCTGTGATCCCAACCGTAAAATCATTTCTATTACATTAGAATCGTGAATACCATAACTCTAATCACACATAAAACTACATTTTTAGACGTCCGCAAGTAAATCGGCACATATTGCGAACTTAAATCCTTGGCCAACTAATAAGCAATGAAATGTTAATGTTAGTGTTCAATGAAAATTGTATCAGAATAAATGCCCTCCATATACCTATTCACTGTATGCATCAGATCATTGCCAAGAGGAAGTGAGATACTTTAAATTAGTCATACTGTCATACCTGACCACTTCAATTTCTAGAGCATGGATTTATTTGATAATATTAATATCTTTCTACATGAAAATTGTAATTAAATTTCATTGAACATGAAATTTTCATTCACCGTTAAAATTTCCTTGACGTGGAACCAGCATTCCACGCTAATAAATTTCAAGCCGAATATCTTCCGTGTCGAGTGACTTATGGCATACGTCCCAAGTATCTGATACTGCATTTTGTTGACACGGTTTATACTCTCCATTAATTAACTGGTCTGTGTGATTATGAAGAAAATTTAAGAGTTACAATATTGATTTTAACTTTTATTCTGATCGTGACATGATCTATCTAACACGATTGCTAAAAAGGTAGGTAAATACCTACTATGGCACTGTAAAGGAACAAATACGATTTTGTGCCAATATCCATTCAGCACTTGTAATCGTGAATCAACATAGCTTCCTATCAATTGGGTAGTTTCCTCATACAATCATTTGTTTCTCTCCAAAAACTGGTTCGAATGGCATCGTAATAAAAATTAGGGCAAGCCTATTGCTCAATACCCCCAAAATCATACCTCAGCGGGGTCAAGGCCCCTTCAAATCAAAAGTCAAGCAACGCCCAAACTAAAATCCTGATGGATCCGCCACTGTAAGACATAAGGATTTATAGTAATGTTTAAGATTTGTTTATTTATAATATTATATATAATTGAATAACAGTTTACAGCTTTTAGAACATAAATTGGAAGTAAAACATGCTTAGAAAAATATTGAAGCATTGTGTCTGCGACAGGAGCGGTGTTCAGGTTCCGCTCCCTTTGTCTCTGTAACACGACACGCCGCGCGACTTCCGCGAAGCCCTGCTCCAACGATAATCCTTCGTAGATTACTAGGGAGCTGGCGTTACTTATCACTACAAGTACCCTCTACTGTTCTGATCATTCCTTTACCTTTACTTGTAGTAATTTCAATTGCGACTTTTCGCTTTTCATATGTTTAAGCGATTAGGAAAGAATACATTTATGAAAAGACAAGAGATCTAAGTTGGAAACGTAGCTTTCTTCTTGTCTTAATTATTATTTACGTACAACAGCTGGTGAGCAGAGGTTGGTCGAGCGAGGCTGGCGTCCGGCGAACGACGCGGTTATTTATAAAACAGAGTTGCGTCTCGTTTTGTCTTCGGCTCGCTCTTTATTTTGTCTAAATATACGCAGTTTTGGGAACGTCGCTCGTCGTGGCCGCCTCCGCAGCGACACCAGAGTTGGCAGCCCGCCAGGCTCCGGCTTCGATTACTATCATATCTTTTGTACAGCCTACAAAGACATGCTTGTTCAATGACTTCAAAGAGTGTCTTATGCCCTGGGAAAACGGGATATTCAAAATAATAAATCTCACGATGGACTTGCGGATGAAACATGTTCATTAACGGGTTAGTTAGTCGTTCAGCGCGTAGGTTTCCGAAAATAATCGACTGTCGGGAACGAGGGGAATTAATGACTGTGTAAACGGAGGCTGGCCGGTGATAATCATTCCGGAGTGGATTGATGGCTGCCGGGCGTCGCAGACGACACCGTCGCGGATCAAAGCCACGAGGCCAGCGCACATGATCTCAGCGACACGGTCACTTCGAACCGTGCAATTTGGTCAAACCGAACTGGGCCACGGCTTGTCTAGTTCTATTCTTGTGCCGGCAAACTTGCGCGACATCGCAATCGTGTACAATGTATTTGAAAGCAATATTGTACAACAATCTTAACGGTTTGTTTTCCACATCTCTAGCTCGGTTTTATTGCGATTTTGGCTTAGAGCATTTCCTGAAAGTCGTAAACAATATTAATGACTGTATTGCCCTATTCGCAACGGTTCATAGGTAACAAATTAGTGTTGTTACCGACATATCGACGATTTAGAACTTGAACGATTTTGGCATAACTTCATTATGATTTTGAATAGTTGTAGAATTTAAAATACTATAAATAATACCTCGTATTCACATTTAATGACATATATATCTTAATAAATGATATTCGTATCGCCGCCCCACTCGATCCGCCTGAGTCTAAAATCGTATTTCCGTAGAATCCTTACAAGCGACTTTAAGCTCTTAGTGTCGGCTTTGCAGTTCGACGACCCGACTTCCGAAGAACATAGACGTCCTGAAACAGGCGAGAAACATTAAAAGTTCGCATGTCCCGAAATATACGTTATTACACTTTTTATGATGTATGACTAATTTATTTACTGTTGAGAAACAGCATGTTTGTCTAAAAAAGCAATACATTTGTGAATTACAGTCGTTATTAAGCAGTATCAATGATTGATAGCTATTCGGCTTTTTTGGAAGAAGCCAAGTTTGGAAAGTAACATTCGATTACGAGGAAAATTAAACTGGGTCATGAGCCGCCAACAAAGGACTTACAACGCACTGCATGTAGGCTGAACGACAATGGTAATAAAGGAAAATAATAATGAATCAAGATAAGCTTTATGGTGGACAGTGGTTCGACCTCGGCCGTCAAATGGCATGGCATCGATCGAATGGCTGCGGCCCATCACGACCATGCCACGGCATGTACGTAAGTACATACCTACGGCGTGTAGCACGCGACCAGCGCTCTGCTTTCCGAGGGGTCTTTGTGGTTTTCCTGTCAATTCGATTGGTAGTGCCCATCCATCCTTAATGTCGTGTTGAATATTGAAAGGGCTCGGTTTCCAGTTAAATGCAATTACTTTTCTAGATGTTTCGTAGATCATCAGAAGTTGGTAATTTGTTTACATAGTTTGAGCATCAGATGTTATTGGCAGATTCAGCCTTACGGAAGGTTACAGGGACGCAACATTATCGCAGCTGCCGAACCGCGACTCCATCCGGGCCATTCCGGATGTGATCCGCAGTAATCACCGATGAAAATTTCACCACATACAATGGCCACCATATTTAGAGTCCGGTAGAGGTCACGCTCTTTTGGTTTTAGTCATTAATCAACGATTTACCAACGCTGTTATAATGATTGCGCATATCCGAAATGCGACATGTTATTTGCTTCCCGCAGCACTTGCCAAATCCGTGACCGACAGTATTTAGCATGAGTTTATACCGACTTGTATCTATCTTGAATTAGCGCATACCTGGGATTGCGCAACGGAAGCAAAAGAGTAAAATGCAGATAGCTGCTTTGCCTTTTGGACGGATTACGCCGTCAATCAACGTAAGATGCCTCTTCGGAACATTCCCTTCGTTGGTCGGCGGTGCCAACGATTGAAAGCCATTTATAGAAGCCGTTTGTCGTCTTCGCTCCTCGCGAGAGGCATGTCCCTGGATGCCGACGTGCGGAGCCCGGGCGGGCGGCTAGCGACCGAAATAGATGCCGCCTCGGGCGACTTAACAATGCAATAAAAAGAAATTAACATTTTAACGTTGCCTGCGCTAAGTTCGCTCTTGTATCATTTGGATGTGGTCCAATATATTTGTGATATATTTTAGTTTGAAATCTCCTCTAGTCACTTCCGTTAAGTGAGATAGTAAATAAAAAGTTTCTAAACACGAATGAAGAAAGACTAATGTTTTTTGTCGGAATCCAGTGTCCCCTTTTTTTCTGTCAGCTAGTTTTATATAGTTTTACATTACGATTTATAAATAGGTTGGTTTGTTGCAGGGTTCGGCTTGGCTGCGGCGGCAGCCGGCGTGCGCGCTGGATACCAGACAGTGCTGCCCTCTCCGTACGGGTAAGTGAGGACTTGCTTCCCACTTTCATCGCATCTGTATCGATGTTCAATGGTTCAACACTTTGACATTTGCCAGCACTAGCGGCGCCGCATGCCGCACTAAACATCTCACGAGACAAAAATCAGATATGCTCCAATGGATACCAGCTTTCGGATGTCATGTGCAAAAAATAAGTGATATGTACCTCTATAATTACAATCAGTAAAAGGAAGAGTTTCATTCCATCTACTTATATGGTTTCACTTAATGTGGCTTCATGCATAGGTAATGCAGTACGCTATGGAATCAAGTAGATAATGTTATCAATACACGAATCAGTAAAACAACCCAGTTCAAGATGTCGGAAGTTAGATGTAGGGATTTCAACTGTACCAAAAATGAATTATTCTAATAAGTACCTTTAGGGTAATGAATGATGGCATATGTAGGATATAGGGTAGGTGATAACAGTCGACGAGAAGATTGTTGAGCTGACTTTTGTCTCGGTAGATGAGGCGAGCGGTGTCTCCGGACGGCTAGCGGCGCGGCGGCCGATGGACCACACCTAGACTAAAAATTATCAAACATTTCACATAGGTATCTATGGCAAGCGTGAGCGTGAGAGTGGATTTTTCGTTTTGGGTGTGACTTAGTCGATTGGGTTTTTTAATGTTTACGTTTTACAATGCTATATCGGAGCATGGGCGGCGCCGGCGACGCCACCGGCGCGGGCGCCGCTCACCGCAGTGACACCTATACGCATCGTTCTCGACACTTCTATTTATTTACTTTTTATGTTGTATGCCGTGTTCGTGTACGATTTTGTTGATTGAGTTTTGTTGGTGGTGGATTTCGTTTAATACACTTACAAAGATTGTATAGGGAGGGCGGCGTTTGGTCATAATGCGTCGGTCGAGGGCGCGTTGTGTGTGCGTAGGTGTGAACGCACTCTCGACCCGCGCGCGCGCCGTCCGCGCCGCCGCTGTGTTGTCCAACTTGTCCTTTAACTCTGGGAAGTCCACTCCACCGAGTCAGGGGTGCATCCACGGCGTCTGCAGCTTGCTCGTGACCTATATCCGCGTGTCGTTCGACGGCCCTCGACAAGCACGTCCGCCACTTCACCACAACATAAAATATTCAGAGACACTACTCCTAATAGAAAAACAATCAACTGAAAGCGTCATTTGATTAATAGCTTTTTGTTATTTTTTCCCAAGCGCTTTCATAGACACTTATACTTACTTACCTATGTACGTGAGTTTTTTTTTATATGGAAAGATAACTTCAAGACATTTGAGTCATTAACATGTCGTCAGCCTGGTTTTGACATGATCGTCTATATAAAAATAAATGACTGATGACAAAAGTAGCGGGTGGGCAGATACCATCTAACTACAACATTTTATTGATTTTATGAGATATTTAAGTGATAAAGTTTGGACCAATGGTACCATCAAAACATTAGTGTATCCTGCTAGATGTTTACTTGATTATGTTTGAAGTTATTTTGTGGTTTAGTTCTTTGGGCTTGTGTGATGTTCCGCCAGTGTAAAATGCTGAGTTTTGAGTGTTTATTGTAATATTTCTCATAGGTATAATATCCTCATACTTAAGATTCTCAAATTTAATAAATATAATAGGTACACAGTTATATTTTAGGTGCTTAGGCATTAGTAGGTCATATTAAAGTATGTGTGTAGGTGCAAACTTTATGAATTACTACTTAATCTAAACTACTTTGACTTTATGTTCTCCAAAACGTACAATTATTACTGACTGCCAAGTAATATTTAATTTTTGGAATCCCCCTGATCAACTCTACATTACTCCATTGCAACTATGAACTTGAATTTATACCTATACTACCAAATAGGTACTATTAGCAAAGAGTTGTAGTAGATCACAGGTGGGCGTGTTGGGCGGGCGGAGCGTGTGGGCGGGCGTGCTCCGCGCATGCGTCCTGCACGCTTCTCAACAACCGAACTAGTCGCAACGAGTCAACCCCGAACGACGAGCAATCGCCGTCTCTATCGACTACTACGATAGAAAAAGAAACAAAATCGCGTTTCGACCACGTCGACTGTTACAAGCATAGCCGCCCAAGAGCCCTTACAATATGCTGACGCGCCAAGCCGCTCGGCAGAACCACTCCAATGCACACTTGACCGCCTTCGTAACAGGAATCAAGCGAACTCTACTTCATTTTCACACTTTCCAGAGTATGAATAGAATTACGAATCTAACTGGCAAAGAGAATATTGCATCCGTCCCTGATGATGTACAGGTGTCTAATACATCACCCGATTTGCCGCATTTTGGAGTTATTTATATATTCTGGAACTTCTCCAAGTATTCACCTTCACTGTAGGTAGCCATTAAGATTAGTTATTAGAGGTAGATTATCTGCACTAATGAACCCAAAACCCCTTCGCGTTTCGTAATTGACACGTGCTGCGGCATCTTAAATCTTAATTCCGTGAGACTCCACCGAAGCGTCGCGCGATAAGCTACGACGAATGATGCGGATATTTCGGGCGAGGCGGAGTGGACGTTGCCGCTTGCTCTATATTTTAAATAGTTTTTTTTTATATATTTTTCTGGGAATGACGCACGGCGGCGGTCCCTCCACGACAACATACCACTGGCTCCGATCCGTTGCATACTTACCGTTTTATATTCTAGTCGTTGATCGATGTCTACTAACATAACAAAACTAGATTGCTCGTGCCATGTCGAAGCTGCAGGGCTAGGTACTTATAGAGTGTGATGACAGTTCCGTTTTTAAATAATTATTAAAATCTGATGATCTTTCACTATTAGCTCTGTTCGAGTACACGGCTTAATGTGAACGGTTATCTCGGGGAGATTCGGCAGCACGCGTTCAGGAATGCATATTTTGAGAGTATTCCTCAGCGCATGTTGTCCGCGGGTTCGAGTGAAGTGTTGACAATAGGATGTTGTTGTGTTTGGGCAGGTTGTCGCCGGGGTACATGTACGGGACGCCGGGGTACACGATGGGAGCGATGAGCGGGGTGGGCGCCGGCGTGACGTCGGGCGCGGGCGGGCTGGTGCAGCTGCCGCAGCTGCAGCACGCGGCTGCGATGGCCGCCGCGAACCACCTCTACGAGTACCAGGCCGCCGCCGCCGCGCAGGGTGCCGCCGCCTACCAGCAACAGTACGCGGCCGCAGGGTTCGATCCCTACGCTACAGCCGCCGGTAAGATTTATACGCATAGTTATCATCCATCGAAATATATTTCAACCGGTAGCTTAACTAAAATTGGTACGTAAGGCAATAGGCTTGTGTCCTAAGATTTTTTACGATGCCATTCCAACCAGATTTTGGAGAGGAGCAAAGTAACTACAATTACAAAACATAAATACCCAAAAAAAATTGTCAAGGATGGACCTCGCTGGCGGTTGCCGAAACGATTAATTTTAATGGACATAGAAGTAGGACGTCACAGTTTTATTTTTATTTTTTAGGTACTAAGTAAGTAATCGTTGTGTGGAAAATCAAGTAAATTGCTGTTTCGGTCGCGAAATACTGCGTTTAAGTCCATAGTTGGCATAGAATTTTGTTTCTATAAAAGCGTAAGGATTTTATTGGTATAGCTTTAAATTTACTCTTGGACAATAAAAAAGAAATGCATAATTTTTCTTAACTTTCTTTTTATAATTTTATTTAATATTTTGTAATTTATTACAATAATTTGATGGTTTACTATCCATTTAGCAACACTACGCTGTTCATTTTAACATGAGGAAACTACCTACCCCATAATTGTTTCCATGGCGGTACCGAGACGGAACATTGTGATTAGGCCGCCAGCTCTGATGCCACCAGTGGGTTTCACTACAATCCTTGTCCTTATATTAGATTAGATTAATTAATTTAATAATATGAAAATACAATATAAATTACACTAAGTCAATTTACACGACTTTGTATTATGTTATGATCGTCAAATAATTAACTAAATAAATATCAATAATCAATGTTATAAATATTTCATTTTCATAAGGTAAATAACAGAATAAAATGGATTTTCCAACAAGTGACATATAAAGATTTTTTGAATGTTTCGTCAATGATTAATTTTTTACTTTGGCGGATAGATGCTCATAATAAGTCCCCAGCCTTATCACGCGCGGGTTTCTTGCCGAAAGTGCTTTAAATGTATTAAAATAAATGTTTTCCTAATACTTTATTTTTGTTGATTTCAGCAGCTGCGGCGGCGGCGGCCAGCGGAGCCGGATACATGTCCCAGTACTACGCGCTGCCCAGCGGCGGGGTGCAGGCGCTGCCTCCCCTCTCCTACCCCCCACAACTTCAAGAGGCACGCATGCAGTAACCAATAAAACAATTAGACAGTGGCTATACTATGACAAAATTGCCCAAAAAGATTTTAAGATCTGACCCAAAATTAGTCTTTGGATATCTTATTAAGGCTAGTGGATTAATAAATTTATGAATAGCCACGGGAATGACGCGACGGTTGTAGGATTTTAAAATGTGATGAAATGACGATAGGTAAATATGGATGACGGAAACACTTAGTTTTCCCGTTTTGGATGGACGAAGTATAGGGAATTATAGTGCCTAGTATGCTATATATCTAGGTTATTATAAAATTTATGGAGTGAATAAATGAGGTCGAACGGTCCGTTTGTTACCACAGGAAAGCCAAATATTTAGACTAAACGTTAAACAATTTCTTATACTAATAGAAATTGGTTTCAACCAAAAATAAGCGACGACCAAAGCTGTGAGCTTTTAGTAGGATTAAGACGCCTGATGGTAGTTCCACCCAGCGAACTGGGAGCGTGGCGTCCCGCACCTACGTGTACATAAATATATCTGATGTATTAAGACTCCTGATGGTAGTTCCACCCAGCGAACTGGGAGCGCGGCGTCCCGCGCCTACGTGTACATAAATATATCTGATGTATTAAGACGCCTGTTGGTAGTTCCACCCAGCGTACTGGAAGCGCGGCGTCCCGCGCCTACGTGTACATAAATATATCTGATGTATTAAGACGCCTGTTGGTAGTTCCACCCAGCGAACTGGGAGCGCGGCGTCCCGCGCCTACGTGTACATAAATATATCTGATGTATTAAGACGCCTGTTGGTAGTTCCACCCAGCGTACTGGAAGCGCGGCGTCCCGCGCCTACGTGTACATAAATATATCTGATGTATTAAGACGCCTGTTGGTAGTTCCACCCAGCGTACTGGGAGCGCGGCGTCCCGCGCCTACGTGTACATAAATATATCTGATGTATTAAGACGCCTGTTGGTAGTTCCACCCAGCGTACTGGGAGCGCGGCGTCCCGCGCCTACGTGTACATAAATATATCTGATGTATTAAGACGCCTGTTGGTAGTTCCACCCAGCGTACTGGGAGCGCGGCGTCCCGCGCCTACGTGTACATAAATATATCTGATGTATTAAGACGCCTGTTGGTAGTTCCACCCAGCGTACTGGGAGCGCGGCGTCCCGCGCCTACGTGTACATAAATATATCTGATGTATTAAGACGCCTGTTGGTAGTTCCACCCAGCGTACTGGGAGCGCGGCGTCCCGCGCCTACGTGTACATATATCTGATGTATTAAGACGCCTGATGGTAGTTCCACCCAGCGAACTGGGAGCGTGGCGTCCCGCGCCTCTACGTATGCATGTATCTGATGTATTATGCGTAGCTATTAAACAAAGCTCTTGCCTGATTCATTCATACTTCCTGACATCACATTATGTAAATCATATTCCTATTTTTTATACTTGATAGAGTAATTAGATATACTTTTCTAGGTACATTTTCCATCATATTTTAATAAAACTGTGTAATCTTACCCATTATCATTACACACTTTACTTTAATGTACGTATCAGCTGTTAAATGACAATAAAATATTCTATAATATTATTATCATCGAATACTATTGCAGCTTGTGAGATGAACGGTCTTACCAAAATATTGCGATATATTTTTTACTGTAAGGCAGCTAACGTCTTCAAATCGTATTTAGTACTTCCTGATTTGACACATTGTATTTACATATATATTTTACGTAGGTACCTTTATCAGTAAAATACACATACCTAATTCAGATTATATAGAGTCATTTCAAAACCTAGTGACGATAATTTTGTTAAGGCTTTAGGTAACTGGACTCCCCTTATTATGATATCCACTAAGTACTTAAGTGTAAGGTCAGCTTCCATTACATGCTGCAATACTGCACGTAGGTTTAAGATAGGTAATTTGAAACGGTTGGATACAATCTGAGGCTATTAAAATGAAATGGCTATGTAACTCAGCCGCGTGTATCGTGATCGTAAACATGTTTATATATATAGTCGTGAAAATGACTACGAACTCCATCTAATGTACAGAAAGGGAAATGTATTCACGTACGTTTTTTGCTCTTGTCGCTATGACAATAAGGCATAAAACGGTATTATGTGAATACAAAATGGAAAATGGAGGAACCTCTCAGAGATATATGTGAATTAAATGAAGAATCAAACAGTGTCTATTAATATTGTATTTATGTAGACATACAAAGACCCACATTTTCATGTAAAGCTTTACTATGACTTACCAAAGCTATGTCATTGTGAAGCACTAGTTAAGTGTAGCTTATTCTGTGTAGGTCTATACGATATGTCCACGTTGCTCAATGCGCCCACGCAGGGCTTGGTTTAGTATTAAGGAGAGCAATAAACTTATTAAATGTTATTAATAAGGTTAACGTAATCACGTTCACGGAAACGTAATTTCTTGTACTTGCCTCTTCGTAATATAATTGTAGGGTTCGTTCTCCAAAGCGGTGAGAGTACTTACTAGTTAGTATAATTCAATGACTAGTCCATATAACGTTATTTTAATGTCTACCGGCCTACTTGTTCGTAACAATTATGTATCTATTTACAAACTATCAAGCAGTTTTTTAAAGCAGAAACATAAATTTGTCTTACTGTAACCCCTTTATGATTATTCATATTAATTATGCTTAAGGCGGCTTTTGGACGTGTCTAAATGTAGTGTACTAACTGGGGGAGGAGTTAAACCGCTATCTCGCTCTAATCTGTGAGTGAAAGTGCAGTTTGTGCATTTAGCCAGGTCTAAAGGCCGCTTAAACATCGCCTTATACATAATTTGTAGTTTCAATAATTTGAAAATACCGAATTAAAATAGATAGGTAGGTATAAAATTTGTATGTAGAATTTGCCGGTGACTTAGTACAAGTTAAGAGCACTAGACAGATAGGTATAGATCACGGAATCGTAGACTGTAAGGATAATTCTAATTATTGTAATATGCTGTTATTCGTAATTTATTTTGTTGATATTTGTAAATCTACACGTTGATAATTATTTATTATGTGGAAGAGTAATAAAAATTGTTGAATATTTACCGGCCGAATCGAACCTAATCGCAAGCGCTACCTGAGTCCCAGCCAGGTTCGGCCATAATTAATTATATACGAAATGTACACAATATACATTATAATTTAAGTAGATTTTAACTATTAAATGCATACCAAATAAAAAATATTGAAACATGTTAGCCATAGCGGTGGCCATCTTGCCTTATATATATAGAAGTCATAACAGATAGTTTATAATAAATAACTATACATATTACATATCCAGCAAGTAGGTATACCTACTACCTGCATATTATATTATTTTCTAAAGTTTCTAGGCTCATCACGCCAAACTGTCCACTATAGTGCATTTCATTCGCAGTAATTTAAGCACAATATTTATGTATTATATATGTACCATATATGTGAAATCATAATAAAAACTTAATAATTGTTATCATTAATTTAATATTATACTATAATGTACTGTAGGATAAACATAAAATGAAAAATAAATCTTAAGGGACAAAGTTGTTCTTTTTTGTCTTCCATCCTAGATTGGGTACGGTCAAGGACTTTAATTGTTGAGCCATTTAGGTGTCAACTAATTTTGGGTTTCTATGAAGCTATGAAGTGTCCAGTATAAAGTGAGCTCGAAATGGCTCCACAATTAAAGTCCATGACTGTACCTTTCCTATGATTATCGGCATCTCTTACATAAAAAGACAGATATATCGAGCTAACAGTGGACAAAATATTTTGGGCGCTAGTAGTTTCCAAACGTCTATAATGGAACGGGTTACTAAGGATTCGGTACACAGTGATAAAACTCTTTCTTTGCACGTTTCTAAAATACACAATATTGCAACAGCAGAGCGGCTTACCTTTAATTCATGCAGGTATCGTGTTTATGCTCAAGTAGTAGGCAGTCACAGGGTTGAAGTTATTTCATGGTTACATAGAACCTAGATGACACTAATTAAAAAATAATAACGTATCTATGTAAAATAAAATTTGCGTAGGTACGGTAAAATAAGAACACTGCTCGCGGGATGATATAGTATGTTTTGAACATTTACTTAAAATAATAAATGTCTGGTAATTTGAAGAAATGTTGACATAAGCTATTTCACGTACCTACTCGACAGGTAATTTATTTTTTCTTTTGTGTCTGTAGTAGTTAGTAAAAGTTTATGCCAAAAGGAGTTAATAATTAAGATCTAGCGCATCACGCCGCTTTGAGTTCGTTTAACGTGTAAACTTTTATTTCATTAGGCACTTTTATTACCTACATTCTTAGATCTTTCTACAAAGCGACCACCTATAAAACAACGGTTGGAATTTATTATATTTAGATTTGCCGCCAAATTTTTTTATTATAGGAGACGCTACACGAGCGAAATCGGCAGGACTGCCAAGCAAGGTCACAGAAAATCTAGTGTGGAGTGACCTTGATTCGTCTGGCCACCGTGCTTCCGACACGTATCCACACGGGCCGAATCACGCGGCGGCTTGCACGCAATCCTGCCGATATTGGCCCGTGTAGCGTCTCCTAATCTGATTAGCAGGCTAGTCCAAGTCGTACTACCTATACAAAGTACAACTTTATTCCATCATACATGAAAATCAATCACATACAAATGATCTACGTCTTCTTTAGCCTATGATAATACATAGGCTATAACAGAGTTTCATTACATGGGAACTAGCGGAAGAGATTAATATAATGATTGATTACGTTACCGATGCGTTACCGGTATTATATCATTGTTTGGACCAGAAAGACCAGGTGTTTTTTAATGCATGCTTGAGCTGTAATTCTTTTTAAATCCAAATCGAGTTCTCGATAAACGCTTCATTACTGTCACTGTCGTGTGTGGCTGGCATGTGGCTGGTTGTGGCTGAGTGTCTACTAAAATGGTGCCGGTTAATGTACGGCCCGATAATACGCGTCCACGGTATATCTATCTCTTTTTAACTTATGCTAAAAAAGAGAGAGAAAGATAGATGGACGCGTATTATCGGGCCGTACATTAACCGGCACCTACTAAAATTAACTCTTGTTTAAAAAAAAAACCGGACAAGTGTGAGTTCAACTCGCGTGGTGAGGGTTCCATAAAATTCCTATTCTCTAAGCATTAAGCACTCCATACAAAATACACAAAAATATTGAGAATTTTCCCGTTACTTTGAATACTCAAACTTCTTATAGGTTTTCCTGTAATCTTTAGGCAAGGAACTATTTTCCATATTTTTTTCAGAATTTTAAGCCTAGTAGTTTCGGAGATAAAGGAGGGAATGGTAAATTCTCATCTTATTTCCTAAATTACTTCAAATCTGTTTTTCTTAAAACTATAAAAAAATATATATCTGAGATGCTTACAACAACCCCTTTCCTTTGATATGTCACACAATACACAGTTTGCGAAACTTTTTTTTTAATTTTCCAGTTTACTCCCCAAAAGTGGCCCCCTTGTTCAGAATTCATTAATTTACTTTACGCGTCCATCTTTGGGTCACCAATTTACATGTGTACCAAATTTCAACTCAATCGGTCCAGTAGTTTCGGAGCAAATCGGCTGTGACAGACGGACAGATAGACAACCGAGTGATCCTATATGGGTTCCGTTTTTTCCTTTTGAGGTACCGGAACCCTAAAAATGTATATATCTTAATGATATCTTATGTATGTGGAAGTATTGTATACATTGTTGGTCTAATGACTTTATTTATATTGGAATGTCCGGATGAGACTTAAACCTTGCTGAAGAGTTAAATATTGGATTGGACGCTTTTATTGGAACATCTGAAGATTTTATTACTGGATTTGACTATATGAATTGGATTGGAACAACTGAAGATTTATTTTTGGATTGGACACATTACATTTGTTAATAATACTGAAGACTTTATAGCTAGATTAGATGATATGAATCTAAAATAACTGAAGACATAGTTTTTGGACTAGACACATTTGTTTGAAACTACTGAAGACGTTTTTACTGGATTTAACAAAATGAAAATATAACTACTGAAGACGAGGCAGTATGGCCCATGGTCTTAGCCGAATGGACGAATAAAAAAAAAAGTGGCTGAGTGTCACTCACGTGTCACTGTCACTCACTGACATAACTGTCATAACTGACATTGTGATTGTGACATTCGTTTCGATAAGTTTCGTTCCACTCCGTGTTATTTGTGTACATTTTATTGTTACAATAAATAGTATTACATCTTCACGTCTTTAAATCTCATATATCTAAGCAATACCAATTATTTTACTACAATGGCTGGCCAGGGGCATCAGTTCCCTGGTAACTTCCAGGGTAACGCCGGCTCGATGCGGTCAGGGTTTGGCGGCGCGCCGATGGGCGGCCAAATGCAACCGATGCCCAACCAGCTAGCAGGTAACTACTATGGTTGTGACTTTGAGAAACTGTTACAGTAAGCTGGGACAACTAGTGTTCCAAGAAAAATAGAGCATTTCTAGTTACATGTGAATGAAAAATGTACACACAATGCTGCTTTTTTGTAAAACTACATAAAGATATTTGGGTTCTGACTTCTGCACCTTTGAACTTCAAGTAAAAAACAACTTAACATGCCTTAACTAAGGTAACTCACTTTAGTTACTGTCAACTCCCATGTCTCCCATGTCAGTTTAATCCCTTGTATGTATAGGTACTGATCCATGCCAAAGATTCAAACTGATTGTTATTTCATATCAAAGTCAAATAATTGTATCTATAGGACAATTTTGACATGAGTTAAGCCATTTTTGCCATCACTGGCTGCCACCATAAACCAGTCATGTTACTAGATCATAATATAAACTCGGGTGTGGGCCGTGGCCACCCCAAAATGTTGGTCACTGACTCAAAATTTCATATTATAAAACCAGTAATTTAAAAAAAACCTGCCAGTGCGTGCCCCTCTCTCGACCCTTGGCAATCAGGCCTAGATACGCCAATGAATATTTATAAAGAGGAGAGTGTACATTTTAAACTTTTCTACAAATACGAACACAAATCATTTATGTCGGACTATAAAATCCATAGTGTTAGTGGTTCCAAACTTACAGCTATAGTGTTATATCTTCTGTTAGCGTCATGGTAAGTAGCCATTATACCCATCCATTATTGTTATTTACTATTTCATTTCAACTTTCAGGTGTGATGGGTGGTGCAATGGCCAACCCTGGCAGCATGGTAGGCATGGGCAACCAGATGGTGCCTCAGTATGGAGCGGCCATGCAGAACCAAATGGGAGCTATGGGCATGGGGCCTCAGGTAAATAGCCAGGTACATGATGGGCAAGCAATTGCCGCATGAGGCATCCTCGGAGCAGGTGCTTGCACAGTATGTACCCATTTAATCAATATAATATTTATTTATTCAGTGTGTGACTTACCGTATTTCAGCAGGTACTAATCAAACCCATTGAATCAAATAAGACATTTTTACGTTGAATGAATTATTAACATGTAGAGTGCCAATGATGTAATATAAAAAAAACCGGACAAGTGCGAGTTCAACTCGCATGGTGAGGGTTCCGTATGTAATCTAAATTTCATAAGTGTTTTTGAATACTCAAACTTGTTATAGGTTTTCCTGTATTCTTTTTTAGGCAAGGAACTATTTGCCATATTCTTTCAGAATTTTAATCCTAGAAGTTTAATTAAATTACTTCGATTCTGTTTGTGCTAAAATTATGAAAAAAATATATCTGACATGCTTACAACAACCCCTTTCATTTGATATGTCACACAATACAGTTTGCGAAACTTTTTTTAAAAAATTTCCAGTATACGCCCCAAAAGTGGCCCCCTTGTTCAGAATTCATTAATTTACTTTACGCGTCCATCTTTGGGTCACCAATTTACATATGTGTACCAATTTTAAACCCAATCGGTTCAGTAGTTTCAGAGCAAATCGGCTGTGACAGACGGACAGACAGACAACCGAGTGATCCTATAAGGGTTCCGTTTTTCCTTTTGAGGTATCGGAACCCTAAAAAAGGTAGATATGTTGTCTATACGAAATTCCATGTTTAAAAATGGCCACCAAATCTGACAGCTAACGTTTCCATTGATGATTCAAAACTGAGGCAAGTATGCCAACTGATTTTAGTGTGTCATTTTTCGAGCGCGTATAACCTATCTACCTCTTCTTTATATTACATCATTGTAGAGTGCCATTTAAGTAAACTTAATCCATTTTCTAACACCTTTGTCCATTACAAATGCTTATGGATGATGGAATGTATCAACCACATTTGATGGTCCACTTACATTATATATCATACGGACAGCTGTCCTCCTGTATAAAGATACGAAACATCAATGCATTCTGATTTTAATAGGTGGCTCAAAACAATATGCTGAATGACCAAAAAATCAAAACAGTAAATCAAATATCTGCAAATTTGTAAAGCACAATGCAACTTCCAAAAAAAAATTAAGAGTTAGTCTACCCTAAACTTGGCAAAAAAAAAGTATAGCTGTATAGAGTGTGAAAACTCGTTCTAGGAAAACATGCAAAAATGTGACTTTATTTATTTGTTTCACACGTTTGTTAATATTTATATACACAGTGACTTTTAATTCGTGAAAAAGAACCAATTTTTCTAATTCAGTTATTGATTCCAAACACGATTAACTCGAATTTACCTTAAAAAAACGTTCTTATTTTCCTGCATAAAACTAAATAAAGAATAACTTTTAAATAAAAATAAAAATCATTGTCACCCTAACTATGAAAGTGAAACCTCCATGAAAAATTTGTTTCATAAACCAGCCTAAAAACCCTTGTGTTCAATTATTAAAATAAAAGTAACAAACTGTCAATGTCATGCATAACAAGTAAATGTTAAAGTTTATTGACGTAAGACCTATCAAATTTCCCGCCAAAGCGCTGAAATATAGGATGACCATAAATTCAGTGGATATCAGTGTTAACATTATCATTAAAGTTAATGAACAAACAGTGATGTAATTGCATGAGACCTCGTTCATTGAAATCAGCCTTTGCTGTTTATTAATATTTTTCGGCTCCTGATCACGGATTAAAAATGATCGTGTATAAGCCCTTTACATGCCGCTATCCGTCATTCTCATATTGGCTTTACAAGCCACGGTAGCGGTCAATTATTTTAATTGTTGAGCCATTCAGGTGTTAACTAATTTTTTTTTATAGTTAAGGTATGAAGTGTCCAGTATAAAGTGAGCTCTAAATGGCTCAACAATTAGAGTCTGTACGCAAGAGCCCGGCTTTTATGGACACTGCATAAATCATCTTTTTTTATAAATAAGGCCAACGATAGTGATGATCCCGTAAACCTGTGTAATGTTTCATAACTTCGTGTTCCAGGGTATGGGAGTTGGAGTGGGAGGGGGCAATCCAAATCCAGGGTTGAACCAAGCTGTGCAGCAACAAGGTAACACATTAACACGTTAACTGCCATGCTAGATTTGCTACGAACCTATGCACACCGCGTTTTCTAAACGCGCCATCGACGCGCGTTTATGTCGATACGCACGTGATTCGATACAAACGAGCGTCGGCGGCGCGCTTAGAAAACACGGTGTGCATAGGCCCTTAGTCGCCCCAAAACTTTTTTTGTCGTCGTCGGCACGTCTTTTTTAGGGTTCCGTACCCAAAGGGTAAAAAGTACTCGGTGACGTCACTCGATGCATCTCTTCTAGCGAAAATACCCAAATGCGTATTAACAACGACGCGTATTTTGATTACTGATTCAGCCTAGTCGGTAGTGTCACTGCCTACGAAGCAAGAGGTCCTGGGTTCGAATCCCGGTACGGGCATTTATTTGTGTGATGGGCACGAATATTTGTTCCTGAGTCATGGATTTTTTCTATTTGTGTAAGTACCTATTTATTTATCTATACGTAAGTATGTTTATCGTCGTCTAGTACCCATAGTAGAAGCTTTGCTTAGTTTGGGACTAGTTCGATTTGTGTAAGATTGTCTGCAAATGCAACGCTTTGAAAGTGCGCCTTTATATGGGACAACATTAACACGGGAAGTCCTCTATGCCCGCATGGCGGTGCAGAATTGATTTCGGGCCAATATTCCCACACACGTGCGAGAATGATATTTCATGACGGTTCAAAATTCACCTTTTATTTACATATTTTTATTTCCTTGCGTGATGCATTGTAGAATGTTATATGATACACGTGCGGATAGGTAATTCCCAACTCGTGTCGATCAAAAACACTCCCTGACGGTCGGGTCGTCATCGTCACTCGTTGGGAATTACCTACTTTCCGCACTTATATCATAAATAACTATTATTTAATCAGTGTAATGATGTCCGCAGCGAACCTGCAGCAGGCGGTGGCGGTGGCGGCGCCGGCGGCGCCCGCGGCCGCGGCCGCCGCGGCCCCGCCCGCCGCGCCCGCGCAGAACAAGGACTTCAACACCGCTTCACTCTGCAAGTAAGTCGCTATACACAGTCAATATAGTTATTTCTTCTTCGTTGGTTCCTCGTCCTTAAGGCTGGGGGTTGTGACCACCAGGAGCAAAGAAAGACATCATGCTCTGGAATCATGTAGTTTGAAAGCAGATTGGCAATGTGTATTGTGTCTATACAGTTTGTTTTTATGTGTTTTGTCACGAATAAATGTTTTTTTCTTTTTCTTTTTTTTTCTTTCTTTTTCAATGTAGTTGGGTCAATCGACTATTTCTTATTGTTATTCTGTCCCGTTAGTCAGGAGACAATACGACGGATTTTTATAAAAATGCTATGGACTTTTAACATACTCAAAAGATGACCCATAGAAGGGGTTACAAATTACTAGTAAACCTCAAATTTGGTAGATTTCAGTCCATAAAATTCACTTTTAAAAAGTGTTCCAGGCGACGTAACCATAGCAGCTAGTGAAGAAAGTGGTTGTACCCAGTTTAGCATATTTTTATCCCTTTCTGCATATATTTTAAACAATAATATTAAATTAACTGATGATAAATGTATGAATTGAGTTATTTTTCGTCAAAATAGGTTTGGCCAAGAAACAGTACAAGACATTGTCAGCAGAACACAGGATGTTTTTCAAACACTAAAAGCAATCCAAGTAAGTATGACATATTTGCTATTTAAAAAAGCTCCTGAGCTTCACTTGAAATTCATATTGATTAGGCATGATTACCTAACAGATAATTTATCGATATATGAAATTCTTCGGGTATTACTTGTTTTATTTAATTACCGACATAGAATTTACAATTTGTGCGTGCAAAATAAGCGAATAAAAAATGTTATGAAGTATATCGATTTAACCGTAAAATTTTACAATATCTAAAATGTATATTAAATACAATTAAAAACATTTTATACAACCAACTTGTAAGTGAGATTTGGGATAATGAACAGATTCTGTATTGCGAGCCACATTGGAGAAGTGAGTTGTGTCCTCATATTTCGTAGACTAGATGTATTTATTTTATTTTTCATTTGTTAATTGGCTACTTTCCTAAAAAAGTATATTTAGTCCGTCAGTTAGATTATCAAAAAATATTGGACACGATGCTAAAAAGTGTACCATAATGTGACGTCACGCGGAACTTTAGCGGGCTATATATTCATCATTTTTAGGGTTCCGTAGCCAAAATGGCAAAAACGGAACCCTTATAGTTTCGTCATGTCCGTCTGTCCGTCTGTCCGTCTGTCCGTCTGTCCGTATGTCACAGGCATTTTACTCGAAAACTATAAGGTGTATTTGAATAAAATTTTGAGGAAAGGTGTATTTTGTTAGCCGCTACATAGTTTTGTAATTAAATTGACAAAAAAAAATTTTTTTAGGGGTGCACTCCATACATAAAACTAAAAGTCAATAGTAGATTGTATGACAAGGGGCTAAAATAAGCCATATTACCACGAGATGGATATTTTCCCGAGTGAAGCGAGGGAAAATATTTCGAGGGGTAATATGGCTTTTAGACCCGAGTTATACACTCTACTTTTCACTTCGACTGCGAGAAAATAGTAAAACAAAGATTATCCATCCACAATCAGTAACAAATTTCACTGTCAGAGGCGTTTTCTTTTTTAATGATTTGGAATTAGGGACTAAAAAACACCTGATGTTTGATTGGTCGATTTTAATATGTAGCTGTATTCTGGTTGGTTGATGGCAAAGACAAATGTTTTTTGAAAGAGTTTTGATTGGTGGATTTAAATGATTTGGAATTAGGGACTAAAAAACACCTGATGTTTGATTGGTCGATTTTAATATGTAGGTAGCTGTATTCTGGTTGGTTGATAACAAAGATAAATGTTTTTGAAAGAGTTGTGATTGGTGGATTTAATATGGTGAAGTGTTTTGATTGGTCAAATTAAATGTGTTAAAAATCATAAATATGTATACATATTTTCCCTAGGGGCTAAATGTACTACTTTAGCCCCGCTTATTAAGCCTAATATTACATACTTTTCGAGCATGAGAAGTGAAAAAAAAATTTTTTCATTGTGACCCCCCGTGTGGCACATCAATCGATAGGCCTTTCAAAATAAATATAAGGTTTCTTAGCACTTTTTTTGATTAAGTGAACAGGGTCGGAGATAATCGCCCCGAAAGTCACTAAAATTCTGTCCCCCCCCCCCTCTAATTTTTGAACGGTGTATTTTAAAATATGGAAAAATACATGGACATAGGGCTCATTAATTTCATTCACCGAAAATTGTTTTGAACAAGATCGGTTCAGAGGTTTTCGAGATATTGCTGAAAAACTGCCTTCCTCAAAGAAAAGGACGTAAGTGCCGTAAAATTTCTGTGACGATACGACCTTTTTAATAGGCACGGAACCCTTCGTTTTGCGTGGTCCGACACGCACTTGGCCGGTTTTTGTTGAATTGACAAACAAAAAATACGTGTCCAATATTATTTGATAATCTAACTGACAGACTAAATATAATTATATTTTGTTTTCCCAGGAAAGTACCCAATTATTTCTAACATTGCCATGGTTATATTTCATCAACTTAGTTATGAGTATTTTTTTCCAGCCTCCCAACGGCACACAGATCGGCGAGAACGCGAGCAACGACAAGAAGACGAAAATGCAAGAGCAGCTGCGCACGATACGGCTGCTGTTCAAGCGGCTGCGGCTGGTCTATGACAAGTGCAATGAGACATGTCAGGTGAATACCAGGTTTATGGGAAACTAGTACTTATTGTCGTATATGTATAGCTTGGACGCGACGCGAACCATAGTAGAAAGAGTGGGCAGTAGGCTATCTACGGCCCAATCCGCGATATAATTGCCTACCGTACTTGCCTGTGTTGTCACTTTTAGCTAAATTTTAACTAAGTGCCTAAAAATTGGCAAGGGCCGGGAAGTTGTATTTTTTACTTGTGTTGACTGGGTTTGTGAGGTCGGTTTTACCTAAACGATGATGAAACCTTTCACGATGAAAGAAAGAGCGACAGGCGATACCTATGTGGTTGCGGGGCCAGCGGGGACAGCAGTTGAATTATTTAGACACCCAAACACAGCAATAAGTTCTACTGCGATTATCACACATTTATCATTCATTTAGCGGTGCCAAAAAGCCGTGACGCGCGAACCTTGTGCGGTGTTAGCCCCGACTGGCGCACTGAGAAACGGTTCGAGATTTTGTTATGAGTGTGCGTGCGGCGATACTATGGCGCACACATACAAGCCGCGCGCGGTGCGTTTGTATGAAGATAACGTACTTTCCACTCTTTCTACTATGGCGGAAGCGACCCGCTCAAGTCACTGCTATAGCTGCGCGTACGATGGTGCGAGTGAGAGAGAGAGTTCTGAATCGCGCTATCGAAGTTTTTGATCACGAGTATACAGGGTGGAAACTAGAAAGTTGAGATTGGGCAGTAAGCGCAGCTACTAGAGCCCTTGCTGCTACGCGAAAATGCTCTTAGAAGACCTTTACTAACTTTTTAAGTGATGACAATCGACATTCACAGATTTTTGATAAAATGTACAGTCAGCGAGAAAATGAGTAAATTTATGCCAATCGGGCCCATTTCTATCAAGGATTAAAATACTCTTTGAGACCAACTAAGGTTAAAGTACTAGAACACCCAAAAATCAAAGAAAACTTTTTCCATTCCCCTCCCCCGCCCCGTGTCGTGTTGTAAGTGATTATTATATGTAAGTATGTAACACAATCTTCTTTTATCAAACGTTGCAGGGCATGGAGTACACACACATGGAAGGGCTGATCCCATTAAAGGACGAGGCTGACAATAAAACGCTGGACGAAAGGCGGAACACGGAGTCTTACCGTCGGGACCTGGAGGAGAACAGAGAACTCACAGAACAGGTGAAAACTGTTTTTTCAATCCATACTATACTTATTTAAATTGTTGTCACACGGGTCTAGGGCTATATTTATTTGCCATTATTTCTGACGTTTTCTTCGAAACGGCCATACTATAAATCTTGCATTTCACGAAGGCGAGTGGATCGACGAAATTAGATTTTAACATCATAATAATAGGAACGCGCCCACATTTGTGAAATGCAACAACTGTACAATACTATAAATGGGTCAATCCACTTTTTCTTGTTGTTATTATGTCCCGGAAAGCCTCCAGACAACAGTGGCGGAGTTTCTTAGAAGTAACACTATAAATTGGACTCCTATCATGCCAAGGAGATGACCCATCATGGAATAGGTTTACCAGTATAACAAAAACACGTGTTTATTAGATTTAAACCCCATAAAGTCATAGTTTTAAAGAGTGACCCAGGAGACATAACCATGGCAATGAACAACAAAAAATTGTTGATTGGCCCAAATGCGAAAGTATATAACTCTGTCTGTTACCTTTTCACGAACTGCTGAACCAATTTAAATGAAATTTGATAGAGTGAGACTTTGGGAAGTACATAGGATAGTTTTTATCCCGGAAATCATCCCTTAAAGGGGTGTAAAGGGCAGTGGAAGTTTTTATACGAGTGCGATAACTGATGCTGCGCTTGTGGGAAGCCGAATAGCGCATTTGCATTTAAACCACCATTTTGCCGCATTTTACAGACACCGTCTATTATAGTGACAATGCCCTTACATCCAATACTTTGACATCTGTCATCCCAGTACAATTTATGACATCGTATGTCATCATTGACGTTTATTGTACCGGGATGTAAAATATCGGCTGTTAAAAAATTCTAAGTATAGGCCTATTTTTTGAGATATGATGATCCTTGAAAAATTTACTTGGTTTTCAGAAATGTTAATATTTTGCAGTTTTTACGTATTACGCAGGTAGCACAATTTTTTTTTGCTTGCATATCGTAGTTTCACAGTCCCATTAGGGGCCTAAAAATTTTTTAGGTTTTTTTTTTTGTAAGATTTTACTGGCCTATATAGGAAGAAGTCGAAGGTATTTCTAGTTTATTTATTTCTGTCTTGATGAAGCTGTCTGCCTCCCAACTGCGAATAGCGAAATCGAATTTTGTACCAGAACATTTCTTGACGTACTGCATTTATTGATATCCATTGTTAGATAGGTATAGGAACAATTTGGGCCATTATGATTACATCATTATTATTTATTATTGTTTCAGGTGGTCCTCAAAAACAAGCAGCTCAAAGAAGTTATAACGAACCTCAGGACTATTATTTGGGAAATTAATGTTATGTTGACAATGAGGAGATCTTAATTGTGGCAGATGTTAAATCAATTCGAATATCCTTGAAAGTTACATGTCTTATGTAGGTATGGGGTACAAATGTATTCTGTGGTTGAGTGATATTCACTTGGAGGCGTGTCTGATGTAATGAATGGATGAATGATAAACTCAGGGCCTGATTTACCCACAGGCTAATAAGGAGTAAAGTAAGCTTAGAGCATACATAACTGGAGTAGCCTTTCAGTAATTTACCCCTCTGTAGAAAACCTTGCACAACGTGCAAAAAATCATACAAAGACAATTTCACAATCGACTAATGGTCATTCACAAAATCGCCTCGCAAGAGAACACTGATCATATAAATGCCCGCATGTTGCTGTAAGCACTTGATATTATAAGCGTTCAACCACTTCAAGCTTTCAGTATGCAATTGAGTTTCAATATCCTATTAAGATGCTTCCCCCCACCTCCACAAAATTCGGCAGACATTTTTGTACGCAAATACGACAAGGCTACTCTAGTTATACTAAGGGCTAGAGCTTAGGGCGCAAGGACCAAGAGGGGGCGCGGGCGCGGCGCTGAGTTGAAACTTACATAATGTTAGCATATTCATAGTTAGCCTAGAGTGGTCAGAACTCTAAATCAGGCACTGGATAAACTAAGTAGTTTTTTTTTTCATTCTGTGATAGTTTTATATTAAAATATCATGTTTAATATAAGTACCTATAAGTGAGTATTATTCGTCTCTCCTGTAGAAATCCATTTGTCTGTTTTTGTACAAGTGTACGTAATACGTATACACAATGTGAATACCATGGCACCACAGTGTTAAAAAACTGGACATGAACTTTTTTCATTCTTATCACACACTAACTAAAAATATGTTAGTGAGATCTGTCGCGTCACTACAAATCAAGAAGACGCCATACAAAAATGTGACCAACTGGAATGTACCTACTATTGCAATACGAAAAACGCTAACAAATAAAGCTCTGGGTGCCAGTCCGCTGATCAGAGTGTAGTGATTTATGAATCGTAATTATAGGTTTATTTTTTCTCCTTGAAATATATTTTACATGGAGGTACCTGCATGTTTTATTTCAACGAAAACTACAGCACTGAAATAAATAACTTTATTCCTTTAAAAACATAAAATAAGTCTCCAACTTACATACTAAATCGGCAAGCCGTCGGTTCTTTTTGATATAATTCCACGTTTAAGTACGTTCAGAAATCAAAGAGTGAAAGCTTACGCTAATTATTTCACACTGGGGTAGGCAGAACAGATTGAGTATTATTTTTTTGCGGCTCCAGAAAGATTTTAGCAATTCTGGGTTCCAAGTTTATTTATGCTTAGGGGAATACCTATTTGTTTACGTAATATTACAATTCAGAAACTAGCTAAAGCAGGGTACAACGCTTCCTTTTGAATGTTTAATTTTACAGGCGGATTTGCACTCAACCAGCTGGCAAAAATGGTTTCTATTGGGACTTAATTACAAATGAGCTATATAATTTACATCGCTTCGTTTCTCTCAAACTTTTAGCACACAACTTGAGGTGAACAAGCAATCACATTTTTTACACATTTTATTGAGACGAGTAAAAAAGTGCACATTATTCATAACCTCAACCAAAACTAACCTTATTATAAAACAAATAGGTTTTCCTGTAACGAGTATCTTACAGACTACTTAACTTGTAATAATTTATCGACGCTCAATCGGCTTCACGATCTCTGCGCTGGCTTTTTTCGACTTTTTCTTCTCGTACGGGCGATGGTCGATGGGGGATTCGATTTCGACCTTGTCGGGTATTTCCGGCTGGTCGGCGAGTTCCAGTAGTTCCGGCTGTTCCGGGGAGGCTTCCAGCTCCTTGCCGGCGCTGCGTCCGACTGGCAGGGCGTGGAAGGCCTCAGCGAGCTCAGGGTTGATCTCTTCCAGGGGTGTGTCGCCGGTGCGGATGTAGACGGGCACGTAGCCGGGGACTGGCGGCAGGAACTGCCATTTGGGACGGGCCTCTGGAAAGAAGAATGGTTTTATGAAGGTAGGTTCAATGACAGGTGACCGATGTTTTGCTAAGACTAATATGTTAGGTACATATATCGACACAAGAAAATATTTTCTTCGTGTTCGATGACAATGCAAATAGATACTAGGTAATTACTAAAAGGCTTGTACTAAAACGTATATGTTTAAACCCTATTGACGTCGATATCCGTTCTACTAAGAGTCTATAAAGGCTGTAGCGTCAGATATAAGTATACCTAAGTATATACCAAGTGAATAAAAATAAACATTAATTAAAGGTTCATAATGAATAACCTATGCCCAAAATACGCGTAAAAAGGAAATACAAAAAATCGACTTGATAATATTAGAAGACAAACAAAGATTGAAGACATAACTGTAGGGTCTGTAGGTAAAGGTCAGGAAACTAAATTGGAAGTGGACAGGACATAATGATGAGGAGGAAAGACAAATGGAGTCGCACTGCCATAATATGGTAAGACAAGTGAAATAAAAAAAAATCGAAAAACCCAACTGTTTTTTGACTTGATAAAGTCTTATAAATCGATGAACGCCGGCTGTATGCACGAAAAACGACATCCATATGTCGAAATCCGTCAAACGGTTTTGGCTGTAGGGCGTGCCAAAGAATAATACAGACACACATACATACATACGCTCGAAAAACATAACCCTCCTTTCCTTGGGCAGTCGGGTAAAAAGAGGAAGAGAGGACGACAGTAGGTATGGGTGAACGAAATCGTACAAGTAGCCTGGGGAAACCTGGACAAGTCTTGCAATGGACACAGATAAATGGAAAATGTTTGAGGAGGCCTTTTCCAAAAGGCAAACAGATAAAGTAACTTGTAATAAAAAGTAACCGTAATAATCTGTAAACAAAAAAAAAATATTCGGTGAAACATATAACCTCCTCCTTTTTTGAAGTCGGTTAAAAAGTGAGGACAATAGTAATTATTATTGTATAAAACTGCCATTAATGATAGGATTATGCATGCTTGTAATTTGTCTGAATAAAGGGCTATTTTATTTTTACCCGACTGCCGAAGAAAAGGTGGGTTATGTTTTTCGAGCATCTGTATGTATGTATCTATGTGTGTATGTCTTATTCTTTGTCACGTCCTGCAGCCTAAACCGTTAGCTTAAGACATATGAGGATTCCTCTTAATCGTGGGAGTGACATAGGCTATAATATTTGCAAAAAAGCAGTCGAGTTTTTTTAAAAATCTTTTTATTCCACTTACTATAACTTTTACTGAGGAAGTTAGTATATATTATATTCCAAAGGTTCGGCAAATGTACCTACAAATAGCGAAAACAATCAAGAGTCCTATCTAAATGAGAGGAGATGGAACTTTGGATTTGACGCACGTCACACGTCAGCGAGAAAGTAAAGTCCAGGAGGTCAATCTGACTACATTTCGCATTGCGATATGATACCAATGTGGCACGATTCAGACACGCGGTTAACTCAACGCGCGTAACATGTTGCTATCATAACTTATACTTTAAACACCGCTTTGGCCTAGTTTCTAGTAGCGAGATCTCAGGCGGTCTCAGGTAGTCAGGGCCTGCGAAGTCGACGGTCCTGGGTCCAATAGGCTTGTGACCTCATGTTAAAATCGGTAACGTAGTGTTGTTAAATGAGTAGTAAACCATCAAATAATTGTAATAAAGTATAAATTACAATATATAATTAAAATCATAAAAATATATGGACCTTGAAAGTTTTTTTTATATAGACTAAGAGTAATTAATGTATGTAGGTACTAAGAGTAAATGCTACCAGTAAAATCCGTTTATACGCTTTTATAGAAACAATTGTAAGACACCATTTCCATACAACTATTAGTTCAAATATCTAAGTGTGACGTCATACTTTTGAGTCAATCCGTATGAAGCGTTTCGGCTACCGCCAGCGAGGTCCGTCTTTGACTCAAATTTTTGGGTATTTATGTGCGTTAATTGTAGTTGCTCCCATACACACATTTGTTCCTCTCCAAAGACTGATTCGAATGACATCGTAAAAAAATCTTAGGTCACAAGCCTATTCTCGGGCCGTTCGGTTCGAGAATAAATAAATAAATAATAAATAAATATCGTGGGACAATTCACGCCAATTGATCTAGTCCCAATCTAGGCAAAGCCTGTACTATGAATATGTCTATATATTCACAATTAATATCTCGGTCGAACGAAAACCAATTTCTGTAATCACGAAATCTCTCACTCGAGATATGTCTACTCTTAGCGTTCGAGATGCAACGAGTGGTCAGTAGCGGTAGCGATCGAGACTGTTGTAGCCGTTGTAGGTACCTATTTAGAAAGAGAGAGAGATGGAGTACCTAATCACTGATTTTTGTGGCATTTACCTACCTATTTTTGTGATGAGCATTTGTTTTCTATTTCATTTTAAGATTTTTTTATCTATATAAGTATATCGTCGTTTATTACCCATACTTATTTAGTACAAGCTTTGCTTAGTTTGGCTCTAGGCCGATCTGTCTTAGATGATGATATTTATTTATAATGCCGAATGTCTTGCCAATTGCCCTCGAGCTCAGTTATCGCAGTAATGACTCCCCTTTTACGCGGCGCCCGCGCAGACACAACATGCATTTCGCTCATAGATAATGGCTAGCCAGCCGCTTGTTCGAACCGCTTCCCTTGTTACTGCGGTCGTTCAACTCCGACTTATTGGATGGTATCGGCCTATGGCGATACGATTGCTAAATAAGCAAGTCGAGTAAGGCCTTGGTCTCCGGTCGGCGCCGCACGCTGCGTAGGTACAGCATAAGTTGTATGGAAAAGCAGCTACGGTTCTATAGAATGTGACGATGTAAACGTGCGACGTTAACCGGAGACCATGGACTAAGAGTGATGGTGTAGAAACTTAGTAGGACAGATCGACAACGATACAATTCCGTTGTGTTTAGTATTATTACACTGGTGGCTCTGTGAGCTGTAGAACCAAGGACCGGAAACCCCTTTTCCCCTTTTGGTAACCCTATCAATTTAGTAACCTTATGATAAGGTAACCTTACTGATAGGGTAACCCTATTGATAGGGCACCTATTTAACCAACTTGATTATTGTCATCTGACAATGGACCGATGATGATGACGTTGATGGAATTGGACGACCGAATAGCCTAGTATTTAGAGAACCTGACTATGAAGCTTGAGGTCCCGGGTTCGATCCCCGGTCGGGGCAGATATTTGTATGATGAATACGAATGTTTGTTCCAGGGGTCGGATACCGGTATTTTCACCATACAAAAATACCGGTTTTATTTCGTTCAATTTCGTTCTTTGGTTTATAATATCATTTTTGATCAGGCTGTCTAATAATACGAAAATGTTACCTAAATACATGATAGAGTCCTACATTAAGAGCCTAAAATAATTCAAAATAATAGACTACTTCGGGGACTTTTGAAAAAACCGGTTCCGATCCCTGGTTTGTTCACGAGTCTTGGATGTTTAATATCTATTTAAGTATGTATTTATCTATATAAGTATGTTTATCCGTTGTCTAGTACCCATAGTACAGGCTTTGCCTAGTTTGGGACTAGATCAATTGGTGTGAATTGTCCCACGATATTTATTTATTTAATGACAATTCGCTATATAATGCTGGATTTACCACAAAAATGGCTGCGGGGCACGTGATTGTTACTTATAGACCCAGTAATGTAAGGTGAATTGCCATTGTCGGGTGACAATTGTCAGGTTGGTCAAAAAGGGGCCAGGTTATGATTGTTGCGATTTTTTTTCATCTGCCTCTGTGGATAGGTAACATTAGACTTGGACCGAAGAATTCATTTGAGGAGACGAATGTTACATCCACAACGGTACCTATACGACAAAAACGCGATCATCATTGACGAGTCCAAAAAAAATGACTACCGCCTACCTATAGCTGTATTGTTGTAGTTGATGACGATGCAAAAGTGGTTCAATGAATCCTACTTGAATAAATTAATTCTTTCTTTCTAGTTTTTACCAAGTATTCTTATCCAAATCTAAGAGATAAATAGCTTGACCGCTTAACGGGGCTGTTATCGGAACAATCGGATCAATCCAATAGTGCCCTGGCGTCCTTCACCTTCCCGCCACCGCTCCCCGACGCAGCTACCGATTCAAAAGTTAACGGACTTTTAGTCCACATTTCTCGGAACACTTGTCAGGCCGTCACTGAAAATTTTCGCTCCAGGTTACGGCAATGCCAAAATAATGAAGGATCACATATGGATGACGTAATTTTTAAAAAATAAAATCCCTATTCATGTGTTTTCATATAATTAATAAACGGTTTTCATCTGATATAATTAGTTTTCATTTTATTTTAGTTTGAAATGTAAAAAGTGTTATGGTCCACCCTGTATATTATAGCTACACAGTCTTGTCTTTATTTATACAACATAAATTCATTAAAAGTGTAAAACGGGTGCTCGACAAGCCATATTTTTAATCAACGCTTAAAGCTACATAGGCTGGGAGCATCTATTATATTTTGCGGCAATTTATTATACACAGTGGGTTCCATTACATGCGTGAGTCTGTTTGATTTGGCGATCTTGCGACCAATGACTGCGAGTTTTCCGGCGTTGCGTGTGTTACGATTATGGATCATCCCGTTTGTTTTATAATCCGCTATGTTCACCTCACCTCACCCGTCACGCCTAACGAAACTAGAGCTCTACCTACGCTTAGTTACTACGAATCGCTGCGTCAAGATATATAAGTGGGTGAACGGCGAGGTGAGGTTAAAACAAGTTACAGAATAGCTGGGCTGAGACGGCGCGGGAGGGAACGATACCCTTGCGCTACCCTCTGACGTCTCCCCTCTTGCCCCTGTCCCGTCAGAGGCGCCGTCTAAGTTACACTTGAGATTATTTAAGTTGGCCGAATTGCATCAAAGTAGTAGGACCGGTCATTGTGGCACTCTTTGGGGGAGGCCTATGTCCAGCAGTGGACGTCTTTCGGCTGATATGATGATGATGAGTCTCTTCAAAAAGCAGCTCTACCGTTCAAGGTAGAAGATTCTAATAACATAAGCCACCTAAAATATTAAGTATGTAATTTCTTTTTGATCTTGTTTTAGTGTATATGATATCAAACTATGTCTTATGTTGTTTATAATTTAGCTAGCTTGTGTTACTAAAAGTTATGTTTGCCGCGTATCTCTCTGGAATCGTTCTCTTGAGGTATCCACGGAAGATCAGCGTCAAAGTACTCACAAGGTACAGTCAGGGACATTCCCGGTCGATCTCCTTTAGGGCGATATTCGTTTGTCCGATCGACGCGTACCCGAAGCGGCGGGGATTAGCTAGTTGCGCCGGCCAAGGTAAATTTTTTTTAAAAGGTCGACCGGGAATGTCCCTGACTGTACCTTGGCATAAAGCTGAGTGGAGGCCATTTCAATGACGATTTAAATTTCTCACAACTTTTAATAAGCCAAGTTTTAAAACGTCATGAATAAACTTACTTTCTTTCTTTCTTTCTAATTCCAATGACAGGTTTATAAAAAGTCGGCCACATTAAATAAACTCAAACGAGTCAAACATAATGCGAAACTTTAAGCGCCGTCGCGTCGGTTGGTTTCATTAGGTACTTGTGAAGTACTTCACGAGGGCAACTTTATGACGGCTGTAATACTTTATGGACACGATAATGACAACGACTTCATGAGTCGACGATAATTCACAGATACGTTGGTAAGTTAGAAAGCGTTTTACAACTGTAAACGGTGCGAGGTACTTAACTCGAAAGTTGTCTCTTTTTCGACGTTGATAGAGTGTCTGCCGATGGTTGTAAATAAATTAAACTGTATGAGTTTAACGTATTGCTCTGTTACAATCGTAATTTATTTCAACAGGGGCTTATAGTTGGGAGGATATACTTTTCTGTGATACTTACTATTGATAAAAATTAATACCGCAACAATTAATTGACGTATATTCCATTCCGCACTTATTATCCGACTACTAAACGAGCAATAGGTATTTGTATATATATATTTGTACTCACGTTCCCGAAAACGGCTCTAATGATATCGATGAAATTTGCAAATACAAAAATAGGGGAGAAAATACAAGTATAGGGTTTAACGGGGCGAAAAATCGTTCAGCTACGAGTAGGTCTCATATCTGGGAAAATTCGTTTTCTTTATTTTCCTCCAGCCTCGTCGTTTAATTTTGACCCAACAGTTGGCAGGTTGAGAATGCCCTGGGGCATAACCTGCATGTAGGTATGCGATAAAGTTTCTGCACCTTAATAAATACCGTAAGTAGGTACTCGTCTAACTACGGTTACTTTTCATTGATGGATGCGGAGTAGTAGAGTAGGTCAAGATCTCTTGAGCTAGTTATTAGTATATCGAGCATAAATATTAAGGCTTGTTCACGAAACAAAGTAGCCATCGAAAACTAAGTCTCCACTGTCACCCAGTAGGTCTAGGTAGTTCAATCAAACCGCAATAAGATAGCCACCGAAGTATTCTTTTTTCACGTGTAAGAATCTAAAATCCATCTATTTTTCCTGTTAAAGTTCTGAAATCCTACATAATGCCAGGCAAGTCTTAAAGCTAAAATGGTTGCATAGAAACGTGTCTACTTCTGGCATGATTTAAAACAATTTGTGACCTGCATATAGTAATAAAGATTCTGGAAAGATATTTGCGGAACATTATAGCACCGATAATCTATTTGAATAAAAGAAAAAAAAAAGAACCTCTATGAACCAAACGTGAAAATTACAAAATCTCAGAATCAGAATCAAAATTACAAATCAGATTTCGAAAGTTAGCCCAAAAATGGATAGCAGCTGTTATAAATATCCAAAACGCCACTCAAAACGATAGGTGAAGAGACCTTCTTTTAATTAATTAAATTCTTTAAACAATGTCATTTCATATTGAAAACCTGAATTATACAACAGTGGCTACTACTTTGTCACCTAAACCCAAGATTTGGCGTTGCGTAGGCACTAGTTTTACGAAAGCGGCTGCCATCTGACCTTCCAACCCAGAGGGAAAACTAGACCTTATTGAGATTAGACCGGTTTCCTTACGAGTCACGATATATTCCTTTACCGAAAAGCCACTCTAAATACCAAATGATATTTCATACATAACTTTTTGTTTGAAAAAACCCAATGGTACAGGGGTTCGAACCCGCGACTTCCAGATTGAAAGTCGCTTCTCTTACCGCAAGCCATAAATACTAATATTATAAATGCTAAAGTAAATCTGTATGTATGTCTGTCGTCTGCCTGTTCACCTTGTCAAGCTTAAACCGCTGAACCGATCGAGATGAAATATGCGATCTGAGGCTTTCTTTATTACCGCCCGTGGCAAGTACCTACAATATTTTACGTCTCTACCTGTACCTGGTCACGAAATGGGGTTTCCGCACGCGTAGCGCGACGGTAATCACCACTTTACGGCCAGGCTTTTATTGTACTGCTTTTCTATCCAATCATCAACTACTTCACGATGTTGCTTTTAACGATCCCAATTCCCAACTCAATGAGGTTGCGATTTTTATTGCAGTTCCAATAGCCACCATCCGGCTTACGTTTTATCTGGCTGGCTAGTCAGTTCATAGTCTATGAAGTCATAATATTATCAATTTACTCGCCGTATGTGTGACTTTTTACCATATCTCAGAACAAATGCCCATCGGGAAATAGGTCAAAAACATACAAGATTTAATTACAAACTGATACCGGGGCGCGTGAAATTGTAAAAAAGCTTGCAAAACACGTGAAAGTCGGAAAACAGTTAGTTAACCACGATTTCAAACGAACAGTTAAGTGCAAACGGTAACCTTTTATTTCCTAGCATTTATAGAGGATGCACCCGCAAGGCTAACTAACAGAAAGGCGTTAAATTGCAGGCTAACAGTAAACTTAGTTAGCGTCGAGTGCAAGGCATTGACCGGCAGTTACTAAATTTTCGATTGTCTATCGTGTCCGTGTGTGGCTAGTCGCACAATATAAACATATAAATCAGTAAAGTTAGTACGGTCAAGGACTTTAATTGTTGAACAGTTTAGGTGTCAACTAATTTTGGTTTTCTATGAAGCTATGAAGTGGCCAGTATAAAGTGAGCTCTAAATGGCTCAACAATTAAGGTCCTTGACTGTACCATGGCTTCTAATAAATAAATATTATAGGACAATCTTACACAAATCAAACTAGTCCCATAGTTAGTTCAATAAGGCTTGTATTATCAAGTAAGTCATTTGTTACTAACATACTATGGATCAATTGGTCTGAAATAAAGTTTTTTTTATAATATATATATATATATATATATATATTATATATATATATATTATTTTATTATGGATACCTACTACACGACGATTCATTTAAAAGATACTAGCTTCCGCCCGTGACTTCGTCTGCGTGGACCCGGGATAAAAATTATCCTAAATTTTAATCCAGGATATAAACTATCTTCAAAATTTCATCCTAATCAGTTCAGCCGTTTAAGCGTGATTGAGTAACAAACATCTAAGCATCCAAACTTTCGCATTTATAATATTAGTAGGATAAGTACTTAATACACAGAAAACATACACACAACAAATCACAAATATTTGCCCTTACCGGAATTCGAACCCAGGACCTTCAGCTTCGTAGGCAGGGTCTTTAACCACTTCGAATTAGACAAATATTGATGCGGGCTAATTTTATATCCTGGAGCCGTAGCATGGTTGGCCTTATCACGCGACAAGTGACAAGATAGGAGCGTCGTCTCGTTCTATCGAACGGTGTCAGCCAGTGACGCACGCTCTATCCTATCACCTATCGCGTGACAAGGCCAACCATGCTACGGGGCCTGGTGAAAGAAAATCGGATCAGTAGTCCGGATATTACAACCAAATACCTACAAACTTACCAAGCTACAAACGCACCTACATTTCACAAACGTAACTCTTTGAAATATGAATTAGCATAGATGACTCGGGCAGTATTGCAGCTATGTACTTGTATGTTTTATCCTTGGAATCATTACTTATAGTAATAGGGTACATCTATGTCTGTCAATATTGACCAGCTTGACAGGACTGGCTTTCCACGGGGCAGCTTGAACTTGCAGCCATGTACCTGTACCATGTACATGTTTGACTTTATGTGTGTGACTTGACAACGGGATAGCTATAAATCTGTATTATGACGTGTTTGTTTATAATAGGACTAACTTCCGCCCGCAACTTCGTCTGCGTGGACCCGGGATAAAAACTATTCTATATCTTCGTGCAAAATTTCATCTACATTGGTTGAGCCGTTGAAGCGTGATTGAGTAACAAACATCCGTACATCTAAATAGCCAAACATCTAAACATCCAAACAGCCAAACTTTCGCATTTATAATATTAGTAGGATATTTATTTATTTATTTTTTGGAAAACCAACAGCTACAATAAATTGACATAAGATTTGGACATGTGATACAACACAGCCAATTACAGGTTCTCACCAGTAATAACATAATAATATTTAAAAAAGCAACTGGTGGCTAGCACTATACATATATTAGGATATTAGTAGGATTAGTAGGATGCTAAAGTCAAGGTACTGGCTGTGACGCCTATACTGCAGCCTCACTAACTGGGTATGTGTGCTTAAAGTTCAAGTGCGTCGATGTATGATTTCTATGTAACGGTCAAGCTGAAGGTGACTTTGGGTAAGCATTTTAATTGGACATTAATCTTCATCAAACGGATTATGTACCTATACCTAATTAGAAGTACAATAAACTCGTAAAACTGTTTGGTACCTATTTACTTACTGGTTTTTTTCTAAGTCAGTGAAATGAGGCAGTCGTGAGTGGATTAGGCACTAGTGGTAATAATAGGTATTTTTAACTATTTATTACAGGTATAGGTACTAGCTGCTGGCTGGTTCCGCTTGCGAACACAGAACGCAGGCAGAGCCGCGGGTTGACTAAATGCCTACCCCGAAGGTCCATTCTAAAGACTGGTGAAATACTTGTTTAAATCGGATGAGGCCCTACGTAAAAAAAAACTTCATCATCATCATTTTCAAGTAATCGCCCACTGCTGAGCACAGGCCTCCGTTCAACTACGCCCCCTGTCCCTATCCTGAGCTAATCTTATCCAGAAGTGACCCGCGATCTTCCTAATATCGTCCACCCATCGAGCTGGTGGACGGCCGACGCTCCTTTTATCTAAAAGTGGCCAGTCTGACACCTTTTTGGTCCATCTACCATCATTCTGCCTGGCAAGGTGGCCTGTCCAACTCCACTTGAAATTGGTGATGGCATCAAAAAAAAACTTACAACTCCAACTCAAAAGCTACAAACTTTAAAATATTAGAGTGTCCTTGTAGCTTGTAAGTCTTCTAACAGAGTTTAAGTGATCAGCGACCAACTTAACTGTACGGTTTATATTTTCATATAATCGCGTAATATCTAGTTCACGGCCTCGAAATAATAGTCGTTATCACAACTCGCCGTGGTATGACCTATAGCCCCTACCCGTGGGGTTATAAATAAACCTCAACTTTAATCCCTGCAACGCGGTCAATTAATTGTATTATCACTTTGCGAACTTATGGTTTCACGAGCAGAGAGCGTGTAAATAGAAAACTGTATGTGTACCTACCAAACTAGCAAGCAATTAAACTATTCCTATACGAGGGAGATTTTTAGCATGACTGCTAACCTACCCTAACTACCAAATAGGTACCTATTGAGTGCGAGAGGTACGAAATGCTATGTAAACATAAACAGATGACTCAGGTGATAAGTGTGAACCTACGAAGCTGACGGTCCTGGGTTCGAATCCCGGTGAGTGCAAATATTTGTGTCATCATCATCATATTAGCCGTCCACAGCTGGACATAGGCATCCCACAATAATTGTGTGATGAGCATAAAGAATTGTTTCTCAGTCTTGGATGTTTTTGTTTATGTATATCTAATAAATCATCGTCTAGTACCCATAACACAAGCCTCATTAAGCTTAATATGAGGCTAATTCGATCTGTGTGAGGTTTTACCATAATATTTATTATCTATTATTTATTTATAAACAATGTAATTATTCTACCGTTCAGGAGCTGTAGCATGGTTGGCCTTATCACGCGACAAGTGACAACATAAGAGCGTCGTCTCGTTCTATCGAACGGTGTCAGCCAGTGACGCACGCTCTATCCTATCACCTATCGCGTGACAAGGTCAACCATGCTACGGCTGCTGGTCTCTTCACTATAATAGGAGCATTGTTATATCTTATCATAGTTATATATATATATATAGTTCCACGCAATACAAATTCAAAGTGAAATTTAATAACTAGGTAGGTAGGTACTTACTAAGAATAGATTAAATTAAAAGTTTTGAAGTGGCACATTGCAAGTATTGCAACGATAAAACATAAGTTACCAATTCGTATGACAGTACGGCTTGGTTGACAGACAATTTGTCTTCGACATGTCCCCAGCATGTCCGTTCATGTCTCTATCTTTCAAAATGAGAACACGGAGAGACGTATAAATAAACAGGGGCTGGCATACGCGTCACATTTTGTAACTCGAATACCGGACAAGTTCTTAACTACGGCGATCTAATTTTACGATCGATCGAAATACCTAAGGGTTCTTGAAAAGTCAATATCTCGGTTCATCTGACCGGTGGCGATAGAGTAGTACAATTAGTGATTACAGGCTCCCACAAATTTGGTCTAAAACACGTACAATCGCCCCTCAAGGAGACCTTAATAATACGCCAGTCAACGGTCATCAGTCATCACTTTAGAATGACATTGTTCAATAAGGCCATGTTTATGGGGAGGTGAAATTCGCGCAAAGGGCAACATATGGTGTTGCTTAGGAGTGTTCAGTCGTATGCACGGGCGAGAGCGCTTTCATTGTTGCCTGACAACACGCGCCTTGCGCCGCCACACGCGTCGGTGTACACAAACAAGGCCTAACTACATGTTAGTATATATAGTATAAAATAATAATGTTTAACCCCCGACGCAAAAAGAGGGGTGTTATAAGTTTGACGTGTCTGTGTATCTGTATGTCTGTCTCATCTGTCTGTGGCATCTTAGCTCCTAAAAGTAAACGAAAATACCGATTTTAGTGCGATTTTTTTTGTCCAAAAACTGACGTAATCGAGATGGTTATTAGCTACGTTTCAACAAAATCGGTTCAGCCGGTTTTGAGATATTGAATTTTGAAATGAAAATGTCGGGGGTTTTTCAACTTTTCCAAGTTGTTAATTAAGTAAGATTTGCGATACAAGTGAAAATGCTGTGAGTTCTAAATAAATTGGAGAAACGCACTAGACTGGTAGTGCTCGATCAAGTAACTGGGTAAGTGGGCTTTTCCAAATATGTCTCGTCTGTCAGTGGGTACTCGCTTGGCCTACGACGGATCGCGTCTTGCTTGCTTTTCACTTCAAGTTTTAACGACAATAATCAACTCAATAACTTATACAGAAACGAATTGCCAGCTATCTCCTCATAGGAAAACGCCTCACGTCTTTCTCCGTAGGATTTTAACGTTTATTCAGATTACGATACCTTAAATAATCATTCCAGTCGATTCCACTGTTTATAACATTTTCTATAGAGCAAGAACACCCATGTCAATCTATTTAATGCTGCACGCTGTAGATAGCATTAGACATATGATTTTCATACATTTTTGTGTGTAAAACGACGAATAGCAAATATAATTAACCTATACAAATAATGAAGTGGCCCAAGCTACCCACCCAATCGGTAACATTGGACGAAGTCGGCGAAGGAAGTCATCGCCCGCTGTCCAGTGGCGCGTCCCACCGCTACCGGGAACGGGTTGGGTAGATCGCAGTTTTTGCATTATTATAAAATTCCATTCCACATAAACAACTTATCTATACACTTCACCCACTGCGGCTTCAGTACCTCCACGTGACGGTACTTCAACGCATTGCAGCAATGGATTGGGTGTAGTTTTTTCATTCCGTTGCTTTGGAAGGTAACAGGTTGAAGTCGTGCCTATTAACTTTTTTTGGTATCACTTCATGGCATGATACTTTTAGGTGCCGATGAGTTCATAGTGTTTTACTTAGAATTGGTTAGTCGGTTTATAGGATTCGCACTATTCGCAGGGTAGATTCAGTTTCATAGTATTGAAGGTTAAACAGTATGGTAGGTGTAGGTACATTTTATCGATAATCTTTTACATCAATATTTGGCCAGAAGTGGTGGTTTACTTCTCTTAAAATATGCGTCTTTGGCTTGTGAGCTCCCCAAAACAGTTAAGTCGGTATATTTAAACGCTTTTTGATGGCAGAAGTTTTTTTTTATGTTTTCGGCTGTATAAAGATAACGGACTTGAAGATTGCTTGCAATCTGTCCCGTCACTCCGATAAACTTAAGAGCGCATTGACCTAAGTGAGACTAGGTTACTGCCAATTACTTTCCTGCATCAAGCATGGAGATTAAGTCCGGTTTAAGAACTTGATTTGATTTTTAGAGGTTAAATCATGTCTAGTTCAACGGATGAGTCAAATATACTTAAAGTTAGATTCATCATACCTAACCGTTGATAATGAACAAAACATAGGCACCACATAAATGATGTTTCCAAGATTAGGTTCCAATTTTTTTTCATACAAATCATCACTTCTATAAAAGATTGATGATATTACTGTACCCTTGTTAAATACTTAGTCATCATTTTTTATACCATAATCATGTTTATTCAATAAAATAAAACAAAATTGACTGGGCAGGTAGCTAATCGGAATATTCAATAGACAATTAATTTTTTGCTCAAAATTCTAACATTGATGGACTTATCAGGCTGTATTTTAGAATCAGCGATCCGGGGGCACGATCGCGGAAAAGATGCGCAAGAGCATGATCAACGCTACATGATTCACCGCGGAATAAATTATAAGGTATTGCCCATTTATTACTATGTCAACTAGTTTTTGTTTCAGCACTTTAGTTAATTGGGGCTTTTTCGGAACTAGACAAAGCACTTTAATAGATGTTTAAAATTTTCGGATCAAGGTTAGTACGGAACTAATGGTTTTGATGTTCCATTGATCACGATTGTTGGAAACAAAAAAGATTAATAGTAGGCATTAATCGATTATGCTGTAACGGGTACTCAGGAATAGAAATTCTAATACGGAGGATTTTAATTTTACTGTACGAGTCGAGTATCTATTTTATCAGGTATTTGTGTAAAGGTTTTTATTCATAGAAAAACTATAAATCGAAAGCATTTTAATGGTGCAATGCAATGAATAACATAAGTTAAAATAAAAAAAATAGATCAATCACTCACCTATAACAACACAGAACACCACACACAGCAAAACCAAGGACTTGTACATCGTTGACAATTTGTTTTATTTCCGTTAATGAAGTATGTAATTAGTGTGCGTGGCCGGCGCGGGCGGCGGCGAGCGGCGGAATGGAGCGCGGGCGCCGGCAGCCGGGTTAAAAGCGGTAAAACCTGCGCGCGCCGCCCTCGTCAGCCGCCCCCTTCCCGCTGCGGGCTTTCCTCCACTAGGAACATTTCTACTGTTACTTTTAGGACTCGGTGATCTACTTTTGTTTCTATTTCACATTGTATTTGTTTTGCAATACAAAAAAATGCGTATAAGATGCGAAAGTAATGAAATGAACCAAAACAACCCTCTATAACAAATTTGATAAGGTAAGTTATATTTTAATTAATCGTGAACCGTATTGTATTTCAATTGATTTGACGTGACATTTATTCTTTGCATAGTTTTCCTAATGCAGTTGGACGTCAGCTCGCTCCCTCGCTCAATTGCCGGGCTAGAAACATCGTTACTGTGATTAGCTTCCTGGACAACCAATTGCTTCAGTCACGTGGTCCAGTGAGTCGAACTGTCCAAGATTGAACCATGACGTCCACGATAGTAGGTATTTAGTTTTTTGCACTAGAGTCACCCATTCACGTGAGCATCGTGGTTCGAGATCCAACTTCTAAACAATTTATTAAGGATTTCGCGTTATGACTCATATCGACGGTGGAAATTTCAAATGTCGTAAGGGACAAGCAGGCTTTTGTCCCTTACGACATTTGAAATTTCCACCGTCGATATTAAAATGTAGGTACACCAGTCCCCAGCAGAAACAGTCAGGATTTTCACCAGCGTAACCGCGTTATACCTACCACATTACTATTATTATTTCATCGTATGGCAAACAAGATGAAACAGAAACAAATATACATAATCAACTATAAATTAATATTAAGGCTAATCAGCCACTTGATGGCTTCGTCGCTAAGGACGATCAGGTCGTCTGGAGGGCCAACAGCGTAGCGCGGAAGGGGCAGTCCTCGATTACCTGCCTATTATTATTACGCCTGCCTGTACTATTAATTTATTTTATTTTATTTATTTATTTATTTATTTATTTATAAACAATATATTTACACGGCATTACAGACAAGCCAATACACCGAGAAATTAAACATTACAAAATAATAGATACAAAACATATTCAACATGGACAATAATATAGGTGACATCAAACAAAAGTACTGGACAGCCTATCACCCATCGACTCACAAAACCTTAGACATTCACGGCACACAGTCGCCCATCTCCAAGCAAACAAGTCACATTCAGGTGCCGATGTCAAGAGCGCATTGAGCAGCGTGAGCGCGCGCGGGAGCGGCGAATGTATGTGCGGATACCGTGCGCGCCTCCGGCACTGCCAGCAGTGGGCGCGATCGCGGTCTCAGCATGACTCTGGGCACATCCGGAACATACAGCCGCAACACTCGAGCCACAAGCTCCGGGCAGTCTGACTCGCCACGCAGAATGCGACAAGTGGTCAGCAATTTGTTGTTGCTCTAGAGAATTGTATCCGAGGCATCCGAGTAAGTATTTCGTTGGATAGAGAAACGGATAATACCCAAATCTTTTTTTAAAGATGAATCTCAGGAATGCCTTCTGGATCTTCTCCAGAAGTAAGGCGTAGGTGGACTCATATGGGTGGTGAATATATGGTCATACCGACGATATATTTGCCCGCTTTGTTATGGCCACTTTGGTATGTGAAATACCATTTGGATTTTAGAAATAACCCACATTGTCGTTACCTTTGCCTGTCAGTGTTGACTAATAGCAAAAAGAAATATGAATACGTACGATTTCATGAATTTTTCAATAACTTATTAGGTAAATACAACAACTATTATTGTAAACAAATCCTGCTTTTTGTGGAGAAAACCTGCTAACCAGTTACCCAACTGAAGATCTCTTTTAGCCGTATTTCGGACTTTGAGAGATGTAATAGAATAGACTATAGTTTTGTTATAATCTGCATCTGCATTCAGTGCCCAGAATCGCTACGCGCTACGCTCGTAGCCGATCACGTGGTTTTCCTCGTATGTGGCGGAAAGCGACTACGGCGTAGGGACGCATACGTGTCGTTACGGGCCTGGAATGGGGTTACATAACCAGTGTGCTCCCAAACCTTATAGTGGACTCTGAAGTTTAAACTTTGATGACTACAATATAAGTACGCGTAAGTACTGCAATCACGGACGGAGCGGCTTGATACTGGTTCAATCAGGATCACATATCAGACGGTTAGGCTAGGTCATTTTTTGCTCACGACGCAATAGTCTTTGTTAAGACCTTTGAGTCAGGAACTTTGCAGCAGAGACAGGTTGACAAACGTGTAGCAAAGGAAATAAATGAACTTTATTTTGAAAGTAGGCCGAAATGGCACTTTTAGAAGTGGAGATCTGTCAGCGTTTCTGAAAAAGAAGAGCACTGTTAAGAAGAAACGCCGAAACAAACTCTACCAGTCAGTCATTTTGTGTCCAAAAGCAAGATTATTACGATTATAGTATTTAACCTATCTAAAAAAACTTTAACGGACCAAGTTAAAATTAATTCATACTCGTAATTCAAGTCTCTTTCTACTGTATAGACCTAAAAATTCTGCGCCATAAAAAATACAAAAAGATGAACTTAACAGGTGGTCAATTTTGCCATGAAAAGATTGTGCCCTCCTATATATAAAGGGTTACGAAGGAACCTTTGTATTGTACGTTAGATAAGTACTAATCTGTTATTATATGCACAATAACTTGTTAGTTTGTCAATAATTACGTCGTTGGTGGCTTATTTTCTCATTACATCCAGTCGTAAATCTACCTATCTTAAATAACTAAGGTCATAACATCGCACAAAGTATTTGATAAGTACAGGATTGGTTGTAGAAACATTATTAATCATACTCAAAACAACCAATTCCTGCTACTGCGATAGTTAAAGAGTACTTTCCGAGAATTCGATATCTCCGGGAGCAAGATTTATTGTAATAGGAGGGGCTTTAGTGTTTCTAATAATTGAAAACATTTCAATACTAAATTACGTACCTACTAAAGTAATTTAACTACCAAATAACTCTTTTATAAAGATGCGTTATACCTTCCGTACTTCAAAAAGAATAACTACATCTTAGAAAAGTTGAAAAACCCCCGATTTTTTCATTTCAAAGTTCAATATCACAAAAACGGCTAAACTGATTTTGATGAAACATGGCTAAGAACACTCGGGTTAAAGTTATATATGACACAAAAAAACCGCATTCAAATCGGTCCATCCGTGGGAGCTACGATACCACAGACAGATACACAGATACAAAGACACGTTAAACTTATAACACCCCTCTCTTTGCGTCGGGGGTTAAAAAAACGGAGCCCTTATAAGATCACTTTGTTGTCCGTCTGTCTGTCTGTCAAGACCCTTTATCTCGGGAACGCGTGGAGGTATCGAGTTGTAATTAAAACCATATCCAGGTCTATAGTCCCTTGAAGCTGTAAAAAAATTTCTAAGTTACTTCTAAGTTAACGAAAAAAAAACATACGGCCGCAAAAAACGTATAATATTTCGACACTGTCAAGGGAATCAAAATTTATAAGCTACTTTCCGTTGACCTAGAACTAACTAGTAGGTACCTAAGTGACGTTGCCTATGAAGTTGAAGGTCCTGGGTTCAAATCCCGGTAAGGGCGAATATTTGTGTGATGAGTCATGCTCATGTTGTTTCTATGTCTTGGATGTTTTCTATGTATTTAAGTAGATATATATTTCTATTTTATATATCGTCGTCTACATAGTACCCATAACACAAGCCTTATTGAGCTTACTATGAGTTTGATTTGCGTAAGATTGTCCCTTAATATTTATTTATTTATATGTGCATATGAACAATGTACTTACATATTATTAGATGTACCTACTTACCTTGGTGTCACATTTAAATCTCGAAATGGGCCTGAAGTATTCCATCTACGCTATTTACTGAAGGGATATACCGATAGGTACACCTCTTTCTTAAGAGCACAATGATAGAGACACCAAAGTGGAGATATGTCCCTTTGTCTCGCAAGCGTTTTCATATGTTACTTTCAAATCGATGTGTCCGTCCCTCTTGCCGCTTAGGCTATCCTCGGGTCTAGCGCTCCTTTGAGGTACAGTCAGCAGCAGAAGTAGCTAAGCGGGCCGGGTGTTCAAAATAACCTACACACGCTCTTAATTTCTTAAGAATAAAGTCGTGTGCAGGTTATTTTGAACACCCGGCCCGCTTAGCTACTTCTGCTGCTGACTGTACAATTCCGCACGTGGTTTACAGTAACTGGGATGACACCCATCGTACCGCGGCCGGCAGTGGAGGAACCAGGATTTTGGTTGGGGGACGAGGGGGAGGGGGGTTCAACCCTGGGGGGGGGGACTTGACCCTACTAAAATTAGATTTTACGCGAATGTAAGATTTGTCCCGGAAGGACTCAGATGCTTTTGATCCGCTACTGGCGGCCTCTCGAACACGTGCTCTGCGGTAGAACAGGATGCCATGATTGAAGTTTTCTAGCTGTTAAACATCCGTACGTAAGTAGGTACTATCGCCCAACGATACGGGTTAACACTTTCGTAACAAAATCGTCTGCACACTGGCCGTTTCATTGGTGGAGGATATAAATAGCAAACGCTGTGAAGTGCATTCGAAAATAACCCTAGAGGTGTGAACGTGAACCTGTGGCGTTGGGCGATAGTACATTGTGATACAAGTGAGATATGTTGATATCTATGCTATGCTATGGTATGGTGATGGTTGTTGAGTGACATCCGAGGCGGAATTGTCACGCGAGCAAGGTGAGCGTGATAAAAGCCGAGGATATGTAATGATCAAAGCTCACGCGTTTCATACGTCGTTTTTCAACACATTTGCGAGTACAAAATGCTTTTCATAGATGAAAGTTTTATAAGCTTCAAAGTTATTTTCTTTAGTTATTGATGGCAACAGGTTTTTACTCACATATACATCGCCAAGAATTACCAGTCTCGTCAATTCTATTTATCACTTTTCTATTCACCACGAGTCAAAATTTTTGATAAAAACCACAAACATGCATTAACAATGCTTACAAATATTTGTGAAATTATCTATAATGGCGCGCAACAATTTTTTTTCGTGAAGTTCGAGCGATGCGCGCGCAGGAAATAAAGCGAGACTTAGATGAAATCTCTAACTAAACAGCCAATACGAATTAAATAGATATTTTCGTAATCAATACAAATTCATGCAAAATTTTATCAAAAGTAAATAGTTTTACTAAATGTACCGTTTTTATATCATATCCAAGAAAATAATTAATTAATCCACAAAAAAGGATTTAATTTGTTTGCTCTCTATCTGCCGAGAATAAAAAATCTGTAAGTACAACCCGGTTAATTTAAGAATGCGCCGTATTCATACATACACCTTGCTGCAAGGTGCTAACGTGTCTTAATCGGGATATAACCATAATAACCACTAGTCCTGTAATGTTATAAAACACGCGTGTTTAATACCCAGGATTATGAGCCTAAATGCGACGTAATAAGAGGCACGTTACGAGCAAAAGTCGACGAGTAATAAAAAGCATTTTTATTTATTCTGTGATAACGGTCCACAATTTGCAATAAATAAGTGATAACCAACAAAATAAACCCCACACACGTTCATCATTAAGTCGGATGTGCAATAAAAAGTATACTTTACGAGCTTTAATTCCATCAATGTTCGACGCAAATCAAGACGTGCCAAGTAAGCGTAAGTGATTGCAAACACGGAATCATGAGTTGGAAATTCGCACGATATTATCAGCGATGCTGAGCGTGATTACAATAAAATTATATGTATTCAATTAATGATGAATAATGTGCTTACCTAAGTACATACGTCTTCCTTCCGTCATTGTTTTAATGGTTAAAACATATTAAAAATCAGATGCACATTTCGAGATTCAAAATGTGTCTTGTCCTTGGCATGTTTATAGCTTATCCCAACTTTCATGACTCTTTCTATCAAAATCAGGATGACAGGGCATGAAAAAAATGCTATGTCCTATGGATCACCCTGTTATCTTTGTATTGTATTGTCATCTATATTAAAAAAGCATAGCTTCAAATCGATATGACTAATGGACGGGGGTGAAGATCGACTTGCAAGATTTGTTGTTTATTTAATAATAACATGTCAGATAACGATCATCTCCGCTTAAGTGCAGAAATTAAACTAAATACAAATATTTAAAGGCTTCTGCAGCTTGTTTATCTTATGTCCATAAAACACAATATCCCATAAATATTTAATGAAACTGCATTGAAAGTCACGAGAAAGTTGTACGTGAATGTTGAACGGTTGCGCCTGTAACAATATGGGCGGATATCCAGGCTTTCTACGACTTGTAGCTTTTATTGTAAATAACTTAAGTACCTACTCGGAAATCTTGATTCTGTAGAAATTGAGAGAGACTAAAAGTACCTACCTATCGAGTTGAATCGTCAGTTTAAAATATACTTTATTCTGACTTCTTCGGTATTTAATGCTACGAAGTAAAATTTTAGCAACTTCTGAGCCTGATTGTAATACACGTACCTAAGTACGTACTCATTAGATTTTAACCTAATATAAATAGGTTAAGCACACATAAAATCCATCCACATAATGGTAGTATATATTGAATATGTAGTAGTATATCTTTTTGTATGTATCTTATATATTTTTATTTATGTATGTCTATATGTAGTGTATAATACATTTGTATTTTTTTCCTCTCTCCTCAAGTATATTCGTAACAGAAATTATCATACTTTTTTCTTTGCACCTGTTATAAGTCTCTGTTTAGCCCAATGGTTAGCTGGTAGAGAATGCCATCTGGCATTAAGCTCGCCATTTGTACATATATTTTTTTGTATTTTGTGCAATAAAGTTTAAATAAATAAATAAATATGTGTGTAAATCAAGCTGTTGTCCTTTAAAGAGTGTTTGCCGGTATATCGAGTTACTTTTCTCTTACAATGAAACATTTTTTTATATACACTCAAGATCAAAAAGACTGTACAGTTATGCGATATTTCGAACGAGACACCTTTAAACAATTAAGTACAGTGGATATGTCCTAACGCGGGTTCGAAGAATGTAGGTATACGAAGAATGGATACAAAATGAAACTGTTTTGATTATGGTTGATGTTGTATAGGTAACCGTACCATATCGATACCCAGTCGTGTCAAGGTGTCATGTTATTGCGTATAAGTGCATAATTCAGAAAACCTAGACTGGAAGGTAGTAGGTATTTGATGTTGACTTTAAACAGAATAGAAAATTGAAAATCTGAAATGAAATAAATATAGAGGCCTCGGCAGAGAGTACAACTTTGTACCCTTTGGCGTCAGGACTCTCGGTCCGTGTGGTCCCAGTGCGCATAAGTTGCAGAAATCGCGAAACGTCTGGTTGATTAACGGTGACCGAAGAGCTGGCGGCTTTCTCGCGCAATGCATTAGCATTGCAATTCAGCGAGGAAATGCCGCCAGCATCCTCAGTACAATGCCTCGAGGGCCTTTTTTAGATTTAACATAGTTTTAATTTAATTTAGTTAATGTTAATCATCATCTTGTATTTACTTTAGAAAATAAATGATTTTAATAAAAGCTATTCTTAAAAAAAGTTTTTTTTAGAGTTAACTTAGGTTTAATTTAATTTAGTTAATATGAAGTTAACCATCATCTTGTAAATATTTACTTTCGAAAATAAATTACTTGTAATTCAAAACAGATGATTCACTAGGTACAGGAATCAGTTTTCGTATGTAGATAACGTAGTTCAATGTTGTGTGTGTATGTTTGCAAATGTCTATGTAGAGTGATATCATTAGACATTATGGTTGAGAAATTGACACTGGAATTGGAAACTTCTACCTTGGTCGATAGAGTTGGTTTTTGAATGGACTACTTTGATGCAATCCGGCCAACTCAAATAATCTCACTCTAGTCAGAGATCAATTTATCTATGCTCAAGTATGCACCGCCATCTGACATGCTTCATGGAGCTTGTCACATTAGAGAGGCTATTGGCGGTCAGAAACTGATCGGAACAGGGCTGCTACCACGAAAATCCTCACCTCGAATGTCTCATTCTGTATCGCACTTTTCCAACTCGAGTGATAGAGATGGAGATATACGAACCGTAATTTTCGGGCGTTCGCGGTACCATGATCAAGGCCGCCGCAAGGCCGGAACGGTGCATCGACCCGAGCGTTGATGTGCGTGGTGCGCCATGTTTTGTCACGCCACCAATAATAACTAGCTGCAACTAAGCGATTATCCAGCTATTTTAACTCACCCCCACATTGAGACATAGCCTATACCTCATTCCATATAGAAATAGAATGTAAACGAACAAATTCATCTATGTTTCTTCGTTTACCTAGATCCTATTATAGGATGTCAAAAGGAAATACTGTACTCATAGAGGAATAATAGAATAGAGGGACTCACAGACACATACAGACATGAGTAACAAGCATGCATGCATAGACAATACCACAAGTGGGAACGAGATACAATGTCAAATCACCTGTCCCCCAGCGCGTATACGCTTTTTTTGTTTGTCACCACCTGTCAAAATATTGTACTAAAACTGACACCACCATGATTTCACCGTTATAACACGACTATAGTAGATTGTTAACCAAGGGCTGAAAGGCACCCAATACCTGACGAGATATTATGGTTCGAGTCAGAAATGGGTGACTTTCACCCGAATTAAACACCCTACATTTCATATCGAATACGAGGAAATTAAAAAAAACGGAAAATTTAACAATATTTTTTGTATCTATTATTAGTATTTAGATCAAGAGTAGGCGTTTCTGCCTTAGACAATACGTACAATTAAATACATATTAGGTAATTTCATCATGTTCGCAATAGCCTACCACTTAGTAAAGGGTCAGGCATATGCGCATGCACAACCACTGACGTACCGACGTTTCCGAGATAACCGACAAGCGTAAAGGTTAAGGATCAATCGTTTGCGTTGGCGGCGAATGCAACGAGAAATATTGTTATGTTTAAGATATTTAAATATGTTCATTTTATTTTCATTATTATGAAGCTATCTGTAAGATAACAAAACCGTTGGTGATTATGAGTGAGATTTCTTTTTTCTATCTTTTTCCTGTTTGCTCTATTTTTTGTGATATGTGTCCAAAGTTTTAAGAGGGGGTATATTCTGTTCCTTTTCCGCAAAACGCACCTTCATATGAAACTATTGTCATTTACTATAAAGCTCGGTGGTCGTGACGTCACGATCCTCGAGATGGAGAAAACATCTAACAAGCATCATTAAAACGGTTGTAGCTTGGTAATTTTTTGAGATATTTGAATGGGATTTTCGTCATTAGGCATATATTTTTGCCTTCTTTCTTTTGAAGTAATAATACATTTGAGTCTACATCCGTATTTGGCTCTAACTGGTGGTACAAAAAATCTAGTTGAGATGTCCTCCCTAGTAGTATACATAGTAATCTCTCAAAGGCTGAAGCAGAGAACTTCGTTTTCTTCGCTCTCTCGTTCAACTAGTATGCTAGTGCGAGCAGGACGAATGCTTTACGCCTGAAATAAACGCGATCATGCTGGCTAGGCAGGTCACGAGATGTCATAATGTAAAATAGGGCTCCATCAGGGTACAGACATTCATTAGGACAAGACAGTCACAAAGCTCACATTGATTTCGTTTGAGCAATTAACTAAACTATACTAATGTTGAAAACACGTAGCAAGTAATTGCAATAAACACTAAATATTAAATAACTGATATACTTTACTTTAAAAACAAAGTTTAAACCGACTTGAATTCAGTACTCCGCCAAGCCACATTTCAAATTTACCACATGAACTGCTTTTCCGAGAGCAAATGCTTTGAGTATTACAGAAAAAAATCCAAGTGGCTATATGTGGGCTGATCATATTTGAGGAGTTCCATTGATTCCTCAGGGATATCAGAATTGACACTTCATTAGTTGCTACTTCAATGGAATCATGTCAGAATCTTTGACGTACTTTACATCCTTGAGGAGTTCCAAAATTCATCTGTGGTCTTCATCATCAGTTCCACTTCACCAAAATTGCGATTTCCGAGGGTAAATACACGAGTTATAATAGAAAATACAGAAATCACTACACGAGTGCCTATAAAATTTGAGGGTCCTCCATTTCCCATCATCTCCTATCATCAGATCCTGCATTGTGCTCACCTGAATAACTTGAAAGAATACGGTCAAAGGTCTATACGTACCTATAAAATTTGAAAAAATATCTTCCAACTCCTAACCATTGAGGAGTTGTACCTTCCATCATCAGCTCACCAACATGAAGTGATGCCTACCAGACGCAAATACCTGAACCTCTTTAGAAAATACATGAAACATGTAATACGTGCCTGTAAAATTTGAGGGTTGCCCTCGATTTCCCTGGGATCCCATCATCAGATCCTAACTTGTTGAAAATGGGACCATTTCAGGAGTACACATTTTCGTTTTTTTTTTTTTTTAAAGTTGGTCCGCAATTGACGGAGAAAACGGCGAACATACATAAAAAAATAGTGGAACATATAACCTCCTCCTTTTTTGAAGTCGGTTAGTAAGGAATATGTAGTAATTAAAAATAAAAAATGTTTTTTTTTATCTCTAGCTTAGCATGAATAAACAAGCTATGAGAGGCTATCGCGTTTGCCCTCTCATCTTTATTTTTAGGTAGGTACGGATGTGGATATTCATGTGACAACCGGATAGCCTAGTGGGTAGTGACACTGCCTACGAAGCCGAAGGTCCTGGGTTCGAATCCCAGTAAGGGCAAATATTCGTGTGATGAGCTATCATTTGTAGGATAAAATATTGACGTCTCTATCGAGGTAATAAACTTCTAAAGTCCGAAGGAATTGGTTGTACAAGTATTTAATCACGACGATTTATAATTATTGCGTACTGTGAAAATGTATTTTTATTCTTAATAGTATCTTCATAAAACAAAGAAAATTATCTTCATTTCATGCTGAGTCGATGAGTCATCTTCATCTTGTTGATCACTCTGATCAATATAGATATATATAGTTCCTATCTATACGCTGTTTTTGCTCGATGGCTAACGTTGTTTTAGGGTTCCGCTCTTATCCTTTTTAACCCAGGAAGATTAGATACCAGAGGGAGGCAAATGTTATTGGAGTGAATATGTGTGCATATTTTTGTGACTTCTACCTCCTTTACCTCCACTTCACCATTTACTAAGTTGGCGTTTCGCGGTTCGCTCTGAACTCCTACACATATTATCTTGCCACATGGTCCGCGGGCGACCCACTCCGTTTCACGATACAGAAAGCGGTACTCCTGGACACTGCGTGGATACTCAGGAGGTTCCCCTCTCTGTCGCCCTAACCACCACCGGTAGCTTAGGCCCCACCCCCTGCCGGCGATACCCTAGGTTAAGTTTTTTTTATCAAGTGTTAAATTTGAATTTTTTGTGTTCTTGTTTTACATTTATACCCATTTTTTACCTAAGATGAAAAATAAATACAGAATTATAATATAAACTAGGGATCGATCTGTCATCACGGACGGCTATTGTAGCCAATAAACCTGATATCGACAATCATGCTGAAAGATCGATCGAGGCGCCAGGCAGTGCTCGTCGACATCACCATCCCTCATGACGAGAATGACCTGAAAGCCGAGAAGGATAAAGCCAGCAAGTACCTTGACATGGCTCACGAGGTAAACGCCATGTTGGATGTTGATTCAACGATCATCATCCTGTCAACAGTCTAAAGCGAAGAGTCTCGACCAACACCTTAAGAGACTCGCTAGATGGCTGGGTCCAGGGTCAGATACAGAAGGCGGTATTCCTGGACACATTGCGGATAGTGGGAACGTACTTTTCTCTATATCGCCCTAACCACCGGTTTATAATGTTTGAATTAATAATATCTGTGTGCGTCCCATAACAGCATCCGCTCGATGATATCCTTGCATTTCATTAATTTGTCGTAAGGGCAAGCGCATGGCTATATAGTACTTGTTTGGTACTTTGCCTACGAAGCTGAAGGTCTTGGGTTCGAATCCCGGAAAGGGCAAATATTTGCATCATGAGGATGAGTATGAATATTTGTTTCTGAGTCTTGGATGTTTTGTATGTATTTAAGTAAGTATTTATATCTATTAAATATATAGCCGTCTACCCATAAAACACAAGCCTTATTGAGCTGACTATGGGACTAGTTCGATTTGTGTAAGATTGTCCCCTAATACGTATGTATTTATTTGGCTACTGGCACGCCTCACAAAGGTTCGGGACGCCATTTTTCCGTGAGCGGGAAAGGCTTATATTACATATTATTAAATGGTTAAAATCAATTCACACTTAACCGCTTTTTTAGCATCCCCAGTGCGAGCTCATCACGACCGCCAATTAAATTAATTGTATTCGATCAAAGCATGACGGGTGTTTGAATACTTTGAATGGGTGTCAGACTCATCAAGTATGGGTTATGCTCGTATTTATCTTTAAATAACACAAGTAAATAAAACTTCAGTTATTCTTTTTGTGTGAACTGACTCGTAATCAGAGGATGTAAGAAAGGAAAGATAGGTACCAAGGACGGTACTTGTGCCAATGATTTTTTAACATATGACGAAATACCTCTTTATACTCGTAGGTAGGTAGATAGCCTAGAATAGGCATGATGACTAAGATTTTTTCACGATGCCATTTGAACCAGTTTTTGGAGAGGAACAAATGTTTGTATGGGAGTAACTACAATTAAAGAACATAAATATCCAAAAAATTGTGACAAAGATTGACCTCGCTGGCGACATCCCAAACGTTTCATACTAATTGATTGAAAAATATGACGTCACGCATGTCACAATGCTATGTACTAACCGTTGTACGGAAAATCAAGTAAATTGCTGTTTCGGTCGCGAAATACTGGGTTTAGTTCCATAGTAGTTTTACTATTTTGTTTCTATAAAAGCGTAAGGATTCTATTGGTCGCTTTAAATTTACACTTGGACAATAAAAAAAATGCAAGATTTTTCTAAATAAATATAAATTTCTTTTATGATATTAATTGTATTTATTAATCTTTACTGTATTACAATAATTTGCTGGTTTACTATCTATTTAGCAAGATTATGTTATCAATTTTAACATGAGTCATCACATCAATTCATTATGCCTGTTGGAACGGTTAAATTCGTGTACATTCTATAGTTAATATATTCTATATTCTATAGTAAATATTAACTTAATTATCATTATCATCTAGATACCTACTAGTTTCGGTTCATTAATTGATTTGGTACCTACTTCATATAAACAGCACGAGAAAATTTTGCAGGTTAAATGGTTTTCTCAAAATCACATCAGGGAAAAAAGAAAATCAAGTTGCAACATGAAATCAAGTGTTTTTGAATAGGTAGATATTATGTAAAGCACGCGGTACATGTGTGGCATGTGTAATAAATAATACTACAACTACTCTCTCCTGACCGGTTTCGGCCACGGCGACTGCTTCAACTCTGGCGTCGATGTTGTTCATGTGCTTCTGGTGACTCACGTAGCCGATCTTATTTACGAAATCCTGAGTACACAAAGGGCACGTGAGCGTATTAACATTAAACCTGACCGCCGTAGGTGGTCGGGCTTTCAGCTCGTCCCGTTTGAGATCAAGGGCCATACATCGACGGGATTCAAAGGTGGATGTTTTAATTTTTACTGAAGATCTCCATTTCTGGTGGTTGGCTGCCCGATTCTCCCACTGCACTGGATCCATTTCGCAATTTTTCATGTGACGCTTAAGCTTGTACCTAAGGAGTTGTCCGCCATGATTTCGCTTGTCCTCTTCAAGTTCTGAATAAATAACTACAACTTAGAAAAGTTGAAAAACCCCCGATTTTTTTCATTTCAAAGTTCAATATCTCAAAAACGGTTGAACCGATTTTGATGAAACACTCGGGTTAAAATTATCTATGGCACAAAAAAACCGCATTCAAATCGGTCCATTCGTTTGGGAGCTACGATACCACAGACAGATAGGTAACACAGATACACACACACACGTTAAACTTACGAGTATAACACCCCTCTCTTTGCGTCGGGGGTTAAAAAGATGTGCTTTAACACATACACTCAAGAGCAAAAAAACAGGTTGGTATACTTTTTATAGAAATTCGATATTTTGCTCTTGATTATACACTCATAAAATAAAATCGCGATTATTTACAAGGACGTCAGTTTTATGGAGTAGGCGAAAGACTTAAGATTTTATAAGTTGTTTTTGCCTAATATTTTGATAAGTTCTCAGCTAACAATTTAAACATTAAATCATTCAATTAATACTGTTAAATAACAAGGTGCGACCTCAACTAAGGATTACGCGTTTCAGGCCTCGTTTACGATTTTTTGCTCGCATCTTGTTAAAAATAACTTGTTAGGGCAATTACCTATACTTATCTTGTTTCTGTTACCTACATATATATTATGCCGATTCAAACTGGATTCAACCGGATGCCCATTAGTGGTGAACACTGTTTTTGTGTCAGATACATTTCAGTACGAAACCTTACTTCAACTTTAATTACGATTCATAGTAAGCTTTCTCTCTTGATTCTTGAATAGCAAAATTTCATTCGCCACTTTTCCGAAAGTGAATAGTCAATAGGTACTCAGCGTAGTATGAGTATCTACGTAAGCCACATGTGAGAAGCTAACTAAACTGTTTAATTGTCAAGAAACTTGTCCACCGACTGTTGTTTCTTCTGTTATTTTTTTCCATTTATCCTAACATAAGATATTTTGTTCGTATTTATTAAATTATGAACATTACTGATTTCCCTCACTTAACAATTGATTTTCCTTGTTTGTACATAAGTACTTACTTGCCTATTCATTACAATTTATCGCTACGATCTTAGAATTATGCATAATTCTCTTGATTACTAAATTGTAAAGCCTAGGTCAAATAATAATTAAAGGACATGACTAATTCACGCAGATGCAGAACAGTTCATTAACGGCAAAATTCTCTATGACATTTTGTTTTTTACACAAACTCTACGATCACAAAATGACGTTTACCAAGAATAATTAATGCCACTTAAGAAAACATCCAAGTTAATAGGGTTGAATCCATATAATAGGAGCTCTGTCGATTCCTCAAGAGGCTTAAGGATTCCATGAATTGGCATATCCTAAATATGTACAAGAATTTTAACAAATATAGGACGCTTTTTATCCTCGAAATCAATTCGTAAGGGGGTGAATAGGGGATGAAAGTTTATACGGGGCGTCGTGCACAAAACTATTTATTGTGTGCTTGAAAGCGCCTGACGATTCATACATCTTTTTCTGTGATGTGGTATCATTTGTATTTGATAAACAGGCGTTTATTAGGAAAGTCGACCAGGGTGTTGGGTGCGTATGCGTAGTCCTTTTATTCCCCTTGTAATTATGGGAGTTGCCCTGTGCTATGCCCTCATATGGCTGTAAAACCGTTATTACTTATACATAACCGTCAAAGCGGTACCTTTAGTCTAGGAAAGACACAATCATTTTAATATTTATTTATTTAAGAGCTTTCGTCAAACTAACGATGCAGCAGGCCTCTAACTAAACGAAGGAAATATTATTTCCAATAGTCATACTTTTGGAAATCTGTTAATTGGGTATGATAAAAAGTGTATCATAATGTGACGTCTTGCGGAACTTTAACGGGCCATATCTTCATCATTTTTTGTTTAATTGACAAACAAAAAAATACGAGTCCAATATGTTTTGATAATCTAACTGAAGGTTTAAATATTTTTTTAGGAAAGTAGCCAATTATTGCTCTAACAAGATTAACGCAATAAACATTAATTGGAAATAGTATCCAAATATCAAAATTTGTGTTACCTGGCTGATTCGCATCATGCGTTCACGGACCTTTCACTACGCTGTGCTGTAGGTGGGATACTGGTCAAGCTTGCACGACGCCTCATGTTATAAACCTAAAGTTAACGCTAAGGTTTCATTAATAAGATTCATATTGACTGATAAAATCTATTTTTACTTAGTTACCGCAGTTACAACAAGCCCCAGTCTCCCCTTACATGTAGCTGTATGTTCTTTTAGTTAGGTATATATGTATATATCTAGGTATTTAAAATTTAATCAAGTTATTATATTATATCCTGTTTGTGGTTTTGATTGAATTTATCAGGTTTTTTTTTACTTCATTCTTCGCTCTGTCTTCGCTTGTGTCTGTAATTATGCGTTCTGGGAAACCATCTAATTATCTTTTTATTGGTTTGACTAAGAATTATGATCTGGATTCATGCGACGTTGCTACCTACATATAGGTATTGACTAAGTACTTATTGTTAATACAATGTTGCAGATAGATATTTTTTTTAATTGCTGAGAAGTGCAATTTTACGGGTGTGATAATTGAAGTTAGATTAACGGCAAATGAAGTGACAAAATTAGAGTCCTTAAGTACCTAATTAATCGATTAAGACATTACATTGCGTAATTAGAAATCGCGGTTTTTAACCCCCAATATCGAAGTACGGGATAGATCCGTACCCTACCGCAATTATCGCAGGGTATTTGTAAATATACCTTACTTTCTGATTTTTATATACGTTACAATGTAATTTAGAAGTACGTAGTGTTATTTTTGATAAACAAGCTATTTTAATTGACGCGAGGTATATTCGTGCAGCTCGAATCTACATTCAAAAAGGATTGTCCGAAGGCATCCCGAATTAAATAGTCAGAAAATACAAAATATAGAGAATAACCCTAAATCCTATTTCTAGTTTGGATGTTTGTTACTCAATCACGCTTAAACAGCTCAACCGATTTAGATGAAATTTTGCACGAATATAGTTTATAGCCTGGATTGAAATATAGGATACTTTTTATCACTGGTCCACGCAGACGAAGTCGCGGGCGGTAGCTAGTTATTGTATATATTACAATCTTGGGCATTTAGTTATACAAACAAGAACTGTTACAATTTTAGCAAATATTGCAGTCAATTTAATGACAAATCGATAAATGATGTAGGTAGGCAAATACACATAAATACTTCTTCTAAGAAAACCAGCAGCTTTATTGCCACCATTCCTTCTTCTTGGATATCCTAAACCTCCCACATAAATACGGAGGTGTCAGCAATTTTTTTTTCGACTTAAGGCCAATGTATGAATGATGCCAATTCTCCCCTACTATGTAGTTGGTGTGGCTTCAAATAAATACTTGGGTAAGCCGAAGCTAATTTGGCTTGCTTTTTCTGCAAGTGCAACATTAAAAAATTCTCGTGATCTTAAAATAGACAAACCAGTTCTATGATCACCTCGCCAATGCTACAATTGCATAGATTTCTTTAGTCTTAACTGTACGGGATCTTACAGAGTAAAAACAATCCGTCTTTCTTGGCGTCTATAGTTATGTCTTATGTCATCATCATCATCATATCAGCCGAAAGACGTCCACCGCTGGCCATAGGCCTCCCCCAAAGAGTGCCAAAGTGACCGGTCCTGCGCCATCCGCATCCAGCGGACTCCCGCGACTTTTACCAGGCCATCAGTCCACCTTGTGGGGGGGCTACCCACGCCGCGCCTTCCGGTACGTAGTCGCCACTCGAGAACTTTTCCGCCCCAACGGCCATCGGTTCTACGTGCAATGTAGCGCAACCATGGTAACCGATATAGCCCTCTTAAACTTAAGTGGCAGTGGGCGGGGCACGTATGTTATTTGTCTTTTCATTATTATGTGTTGTTGTTGTGTTTTTGCAATCGGATGAGTAGTTCTGGAACATACCCATTGCATACAAACTTACAAATCTACAAACAAAATCCCTTTATAATATTAAGCTCCAAATCTAAAAGGCAACCTACCTATTAGTTAAAAATAAAAGACGAGACAAGTAAAAATCGTAGTATTTAATAATTGCACAAACTCATACTCCACATACAACTGTCTCCAGCTGCAGAACTACCTTAATTATACCTAATGGCTTGTCATTTCTACTGCTATTGGTTTTCACACTTTAGATGTCCATTTTCTCTCACGATCACAGATTTGCTTCACAAACTACGAGTGTCATAGTTTTGTAAGTAACTGTAGTTCAACGGTTAGCGTTTTTTACCGTACCTGGAAAGAAAGAAAATATTGTTAAGTAAAACATATATTATGCCTTGTAAACATATACCTTTACTCTCTTATCAATAAATGTAAGTAAATAAACTTACGTATGCAGATTTCACGTCCAATGAAAATTATATTTTCTACCCATGAAATGTAGCCATTTAGGTATTATCTAATTTTGGTTTTTTAATAGTTAAGCTTTGAAGGGTCTAAAAAATGAGCTCTAAATGGTTCAACAATTAAACTCATTGACTTGATCTCTCTAAACTAAATCTGATGTACAGTCATGGACTTTAATCGTTGAGCCATTTAGAGCTCACCTTTTACTCGATCTTCATAGCTTAACTATGAACAACCAAAATTAGTTGACAAAGCCCGTGACTGTACCTACGTCAATGTTGGTTGTACCTATTCAATTAGAACCAAATCCATCTGTTACCAAAACAATAAAATATTAACAGTAAATGTTTAAAGCAGAAACGTCCGCTAACGAAACTCTAATTTTATGGACGGATTCCAGAGGTCACGGGTTCAAATCCCCCTCGTGGCGAATAATTTTAAAATTTTCCACTGTGATCGAAATTTAGAACAAAATATTAAATATTGAGTGCGATTTTTTGGGAAACCCCTTCATTCGATTCCACTTGATATATTTACAATACGAGTAAAACTTTGCGAGCTCGTTTTACCAGACAAGAATATACTCGTTAATTTCGAATCACAGGAAAGAGCAATGAACTTAGGTGCAGTAGACGTCTCCGGTCAAACTAATATGTAACAATAACAAAGGTAGGGTACCTAACTCTTATGACACATGACTAAATTGGCCAGCCAATGAATGCACATATTAAACGTACAATATTGTACATACTAGTTGTATGATAGGTGATCCGATCTAACATATACTCGTATGTTCACGATTTTGCGTCAAAAACTGACTTAAAGGTACCTGCTGTGGAATGGCATTTGGCAAATAGAAACCGGATTAAAACAGATTTAAGGTAGTTTATGATGTTGTTTGAATTTGTCCAATGAAAATTCAAATGCTTTATCGTCATCGACAACCAAAACAAAATGCCAAATTATTATACGTACGAGCTAGACTGCGCTGTAGCTGTAGCGGTGGCAGTGGCCGTAGCATGGCTGGTTTGGTAACCACCTCCACCTCCGCAACCACCTCCGCAGCCGCTACCGCCTTGTTGTCCGTAGCCACCGCCCTGATGTCCTATGTAGTTGTCACCGCCGCCACCTCCGTAACCACCGCCGCCGCCGTAGCCGCCTCCGTAACCGCCGCCGCCACCGCCACCGCCACCGCCACCGCCACCGTAACCGCCGCCGTAGCCGCCACCGCCGCCATAGCCGCCACCGCCACCGTAACCGCCGCCGCCGCCATTGTATCCACCACCGCCGTGATGGCCGTGGTGACCACCGCCGTGACCTATAAAATGAATATAATACATTATTCAAATAACGTCGTGTGAACCGAAATGCTTGATGACGAAAACAAAACATGAAAGAACATAACTAATATTATCGAAATATAATGTTAGCTGATATGGTTTTGAACCAATAACACGGTTGAACACAGATTATTTTAGCCCACAATATTATTTACCTTGATTCTCATGAACAACTTTCACGACTATTGTCTTGGATGGCTCTTGGTAACCGCCACCGTAGCTGCCGCCGTAGCCACCGCCGTAGCCACCCCCGTAGCCACCACCGTAGCCGCCGCCGCCTCCATGATCGTAGCCACCGCCGCCACCGCCGAAGAAGATCTTCTTTAGCAAGTGTCGTTTCTGACGATTACTCTGACTTTTTACTGTCTCCTGCTGCTCTTTTTGGTCTTCTAATTTCTGGAGTAGAGAAAGTTAATCTCAATTTCAGGTCTATAAAATTATTTCTGAAATATTACTGCTATAGTTTAAATATGCCTACAGTCACAATAATATGAATTACCTACTTAAATATATAAAACCTACCCTCTTGGATTTCTTATTCAAAACCAATTTTCTTGTGTTAAATCTACTAGACAGCTTGGACTCCGTTGTTGAGATAATATTTTTTTTCTATACTAATGGCATCAGTTTGTAGTTTATTTATATGCTCGTGTTCAAATTGGCATATATATACATGTATGCATTAATGATCTAATAAAAAACTAGCCTGACCAGTGCGCGATGTTGTTAAACTGGCAGCGCAGGCGCATCACAATTATGTCTAGACCACACAAAACAAGAGCTTATTAATAAGTCTCAAGGCTAAACTTAATAATTTACAATTTTATACTATAAAGGTTGGTTAGGTACAAGCTTTCTATTATTAACCTTAATTCAAATTGTGGATAGGTAGGTATGTAGATATAAAGGTAAGATTGTCGGTTTGTATGCCTTCCCGCCCTAACTAACGCGCTGTAACTTAAGTTACACATGAAAGTATTTCTATCATCAGCTAAAAACTAGTAGCATTATATTAGGTCCTATATTTACCTGAACATAAATCGGCTTGGGTGGCCCGCCCAAAGATTTAGCTGAAGGCTCAGACCGCCCTTGCGGAGCGTTCTGCTGAGCAAGAAGCACTAGGACAGGGAACTGCCGCGAACGATCATTGCTGTGATGCCTCGAATCCCTCGGGGGTGCCAGCACAGGCGCCACTAGGACCACTCGGTCACCCCCGTCCAGGGTGTTGTCCCCCACACTAGCCGCGCTCACCGCCACCAGCGCCAACAAGCTCGCTACCACGCCACTTCGTCCCATTGTGATCACTGGCGCAGGACCCACAACGCCAACCTATTTATATGACCAGTTTTTTCTGCGGACTCCGTACGACGTCACAAGGCTCACAACTCGGTCGCAAGTCATTTCGTACGAAACGAAACGGCGCGTCCGATTCCCACAATGACGTTATCATTCGATATGATTTAATCTCTGTTCTATGATATGTTAATAAGGTTTTTCGTGATTTAATTTATGGAAAAGATGTTTAGTAGAGACCGGTATTGAGATTGCTGTAAACAAAACAAAAGATGATACTGAGCGGTCGAGCGAAACGTGATATAACACGCCTGGTAATTTGCAGAGTCCATGCACGTATACATCTGGTTATTCCCTTAAACCGGATGCCAGCTTGGAATGTATCTATATAAAACGTAGGTGCTTACGCTTCATATGTTGTGAGAGGCTTTTTGTCTTTTTGTGCGAGATTAAGATAGTTTATTCACATATACTTACTTACAAAGCTGTGCAGATTTAGCTTGAATATGTCTTGTTCCTTTTATAAACAAGTTTGTTGCGTGCGAGGGCTTAGCGATTGTTATCCTTTATTTTCTGTGAATAACTTGTCTTGACGCACATTATATTGTAGGTGGTTAAACTTTCTTTCGAGCCGCAAATAAAATAAAATAATAACATAATTTATATCCAGGAGCCCTTTCCTCTTACAATATCGCTTAGTTAATGAGTATCTATTGTACGTTAGGTACAATAGATAGTATTGAGCAGCAACCTAATAAAAGTAATATAGCACCCTCCCTTTGACTCCTTATTGTGACAATTAGTGTCAGAGATATGTTTGAGATTTGTCATAAATGTACAAATATAGTAAGATTTTTCCCTGTCAAAGTCTTTACGACATTGATATAAGATTGAATTTCAACTGGCCTGTAGAAAAGGTATTTTCCCTTTAACTAATATAATCTAATTCCACCGACCGATGTAGATCTATGTGAATGCTAGAATTTGCTACAAACATCTACTCGCCATTCAAACAACTTGGCTAGAATAGAGAGCTATGTCATCTATGTGCCAAAAGTCAGTGTATGACGTCTCCCTTTTGTTAATCATGTTGATGTGCGTACTAGTGTTTTACTAAGTTCAAGCTGCTATAAACTACTTTCCACATTTAAGGTGCGCAATTTGAGATTTTTTTTGACAGTTGACGATATCACAATTCTTGTCACTCCAACTTAATGCACGAATAGCAAAATTTTACAGATCACTGGTGACATCAACACTTTTCGCAAAATTGTCTTAACGATCGCCATATCACGAGATCCCTTCAAAACAGTTCGAATCGCGCCGAAGAGGTTACATGATATCACATCGCCGCATCATCTGTTCCGTTGCATGGTTTACCGCAATTACGACGCAGACCTGGTGCAAGTAATCCTTGCTAATGGAAGGTTCCGAGTAACGTAGAAAATGTATTTTACAGCCATTGTCGCCTATTAAAACCCATATGAAAAAGTTAATTTATGCAAAATCTTGCCTAAGTTGGTGCGAATTAGATGGGGCTCGGGACTGACCTTTATGTCGTATCCTTTCTGGTTGATGAAGAACGAGTCACGTATAAATATAATCTGGGTTTTACTCTTAACTAAATGTGGATTTTATTTTAAATCTTTTTGTTATAGCCAAGTAGTCTTATACGAAAATAGCATGACCTACGGCTATAAAGAACAGTTCTATATACGTGAATGATATAAGGACTTTATTCTCTAATTTTACAGTAACTGACGCAATCAATAATACCTACTAATAATAAGAACTTTATTTCGGACATTTTTGAAATGTAGGTATGAATGAAGCATTAACGGATGCAACTAGTACTAAGCAAGTATTACTCATCAATCTGCTTTTGGTTATAACCATACAGCTAGCTAGGCTAGGACTAGGCAACCGCCAGGATACAGAGTGAAGTGCCCTTTTAGCCCCCAGCTCCCAGCGATCTTTAGGATATTGAAAAAACAGTAGGTATATACAGACCTACGTGATGTGACATGTGAGTGACTAAACTTTACTTTTTGAAGGCGAAAGATAAGGTCATTTCTGATTTACCTCCAGCCATAAACGACTTCTTAATGCAAAATTTAATTTGATTATGCAGGATTTTTTGAGTAAAATTAAACAAAATCAACGTGTGATATTTTATTTTTTATGTTATCGTCATTCAACACGGTCCTTCATGGCAGTCCTGCAACCTTAAGAAAACTATGGGCATTCACTGAAGCTTAATTATCTAAAATAAATATTTTAGGTGGAACTCAATTAGGGTCACGCGACTTTTTTTTGGAAAATGCTTCTCTCTGGCTCGCTCTATCTTATAGCTTGCAGGACCGTGTGAAAATGCCTTACGTAATACAAAACTCATCTTATATCCTTATAGGATTTGGCATGACATTGTATCCACCGTTGTATCCATATTCTGCAACAAGTAAGAAGAGTATTCATTTTTAGATTTGTATGTAGGTATTACTATATTCTAGGTCAATAAATCAGGAAATAGGTAGGTACGTCTTTTCATCTTTGCTTATATTTCTGTTTTTTTTCCCTACAGCGGTATCAAATTCTATGAAGTCAGTGGATCCGCGTATTTACTCCATCTTCATAAAATATCAATAACAGTTAATAACTATGACGTACATATTTTAAAGAATATTGAAGTCGTACATGGCATTTATTGTACGGTCGACGCCAAAAATACGTTTACACTATTCGCCTTATTGCAATGGAATAAGGTGCAAAAGTGTAAACGTATTTTTGGCGTCGACTGTACATGTTGTGATAAAATTATACAAATAGTCTTGAAAACTAGGCCCGAACATTCGATCCCAAAAAAAAAATAGGTATAAATAAAAAAATATACAAAGAATAATAATTACAATCTTGGGCATTTTAGTCATACAAAAAAGAAATAAATAGGTAGTACAGTCAATGACAAATCGATAAATTACTATGAGTTATCATAAACACTTTTTCTAAGGAAACCAGCAGCCTTATTGCCACCATTCTTCTTGGATATCCTAAGCCTCCCACATAAATATGAAGGCGTCATCATTTTTTTTTCGACTTAAGGCCAATGTACGAATGGTGCCAACCCTCCCCTACTATATATGTAGTTGGTATGGCTTCAAATCAAATAAATACTTGGGCAAGCCGAAGCTAATTTGGCTTACTTTTTCTTCAAGTGCAACATTACAAAATTCTCGTGGTCTTAAAATAGACAAACCGGTGAGAAGCCAGTTCTACGATCACCTCGCCAATGCTACAATTGGGAATGGATGAAAATTTTAGAAGTGGCTGATCATTTTTTTGGTGATAGGAATAACCTTCCTTAGCACCAAAAAAAAGTTTCAGATTTTTCAGCTGCGTCAATTATTACGAGTATATACAAACAGTTTGCGCACTTACGTTCTGGGTCAAGGACGGCACTTTCCTCGATCCGTCTCATGTTACAAAAAATATCTTAAATATCTGTGATAAACTGACGCTGGCAATGATATTGACAGTTGCAGCAGCTATATTTGTCAGTTTACCACAGATATTTAAGATCTTTTTTTGGAATATGAGACGGATTAAGGAATGTGTTTATATTTTTCAAAAATAATTGACGCTGCTGAAAAATTTCATACTTTTTTCTAGTGCAAAGGAAGGTTATTCCTGTCACCAAAAAAATAATCAGACAGTTCTGATTTTTTTATCCATTCCTCATTGAATAAATTTCTTTAGTCATAACTGTACGTGTCTTACAGAGTGAAAACAATAATAGCCGTCTTTCTTGGCGTCTATTTATATGTCTTGTATGAAAAATTACTTTTTTGCAGCGGCCATGGATGTTTTTTTTCTATAATCGTTTACAGGACCTCTTAACACGCATACATATTTAAAACTAAACGCGTTTAATAATATCGCAGCCGAGATATTTAAGTTTCATGTTTTGTTATATATTTCCACAGGTCATTCAAAAGTTAATTTTTCAATGACTGTGGAAATATATACCTATTGCAAATATCTCGCCTCCGATACATTTTAGAGTATTACATTTTGTAACAAAATATGTTTGTTTTGAATAGATCTATCATAATCTACCACCATTACGAGTGGCCGCTCTCCTAAAAAAAGTACAACATTTTACCCCAATGCCCTTTCAGCCAATTTCCATCCCGAATGTCAATGTGTTTTTGCAATCGGATGAGTAGTTCTGGAAAATACCCATTACATACAAACTTACAAATCTACAAACGAAATCCCTTTATAATAATAGTATAGTAGACTCGCCTTTTATGCGGATTATGTGTGAACGGTTCAACTTGAACCTACCATTGGGCTCCAAATCTAAAAGGCAACCTACCGATTTAGGTATTTATCGAAAGAAAAAGAGACAAGTAAAAATCGTAGTGTTTAATAATTGCACATACTTCACATACAACTGTCTCCAGCTGCATAACTACCTTAATTATACCTAATGGCTTGTCATTTCTACTGATATTGGTTTTCACACTTTAGATGTCCATTTTCTCTCATGATCACAAATTTGCTTCACGAACTACGAGTGTCATAGCTTTGTAAATAACTGTAGTTCAACGGTTAGCGTTTTTTACCGTACCTGGAAAAAAGAAAATATTGTTAAGTAAAACATATGCCTTTTAAACATATACCTTTTCTCTCTTATGAATAAATGTGAGATTTTTTTATTTATTTAATTGTATAAATCTTTAAAGTTGGCTTCATAGCCTGCATAAAAACATAGATACGCATCGCATGCAGATTTAATGTCCAATGAAAATTATGCTCTACCCATCACATGTAAAGGACTTTAATTTATTGAGCCATTTAATTTTGATTTTTTAATAGTTAAACTATGAAATGTCCAGTATTAAGCGAGCTCTCAATGGCTCAACAATTAAAGTCCTTGACCGTACCTACTTAATATTTAAGATAAAATCTTATACCGAATGGAACGATTTTTTTGACCGCAACCCTGACAGTACGTCTAGCAGAACTTGCTGCCATGTCGCGTCGCACGCGACTAAGCGATTCCTGTCTTTTTTTTAAATTCATTTAGAACACAAACAGTCGCATAACAATATATATTTAAGATAGTTTTTTGTAATATGAGACAGATCAAGTAAAGTGTCTATTTACCGTTCTTGACCCAAAACGTAAGTGAGGAAACTGTTTATATTTTTCAAAAATAATTGACGCAGCTAAAAAACCTAAAACTTTTTTCTGGTGCTAAGGAAGGTTATTGCTATCACCAAAAAAATTATCAGGCATTTCTAAAATTTTCATCCATTCCCAATTGGATCTAACTGGTGTTACAAAAAATCTAGTTGAGGTGTCCTCTCTCTTTAGTAGGTATAGGTAGTAATGGTAGTATACATAATTACTCAAAGACTTTGATCATGCAATTTTTTGGGAAACCCCTTCATTCGATTCCACTCGATATATTTACAACTAGCTTCTGCCCGCGACTTTGTCCGCGTGGAATTCTTTTATATCGTAGCTCCATACAAACTTTTGCCTCCCATTTTGCCCCTTTAGGGGATGATTCCCGGGATAGAAAGTATTTAAATCCAGGCATGTATGTATACCAAAATTCATATTAATCCGTTTAGCCGTTTTTGCGTGATTGAGTAACAAACATTCAAACATCTAAACATCCAAACATCCAAACTTTCGCATCTATAAAATTAGTAGGATAGTAGGATACGACTCAAAGTTTTTGAGCATGTTTTACTAGACAATTCAAGAATATACTCGTTTATTTCGAATCATAGTAAAGAGCAATGAACTTAGGTGCAGTAGACGTCTCAGGTCAAACTAATCAAGTGGTTCGTGTAATATTACACTCGGCGCTGGCTAGCCAGTTCCTTTGCTTGAACTTGGTTTGACATGCTGCCGCGTGTCTAGATATTTATGTAACAAAGGTACGGTAAGTACCTAACTCTTATGACACATGACTAAATTGCCCAGCCAATGAATGCACATGTATAAAATGTACAATATTATACACACTTATGATAGGTGAACTGATCTAAAATACACGTCAAAAACTGACATTAAGGTCACGGGGATTTAATTTATTTACCTGTTGTGGTATGACATTTGGCAAATAGAAATCGGGTTCAATCGGGTTTATATGATGTTGTTTAAATAAATGCCTTATCGTCATCGATAATCAAAACGAAATGCCAAACTATTATACGTACGAGCTAGACTGCGCCGTAGCTGTAGCGGTGGCAGTGGCCGTAGCATGGCTGGTTTGGTAACCACCGCCGTAACCACCGCCGCTGCCGTAGCCGCCTCCACCTCCATAACCACCGCCGCCACCGCCACCGCCACCACCACCCCCGCCCCCTCCGCCACCGCCTCCGTAACCGCCGCCGTAGCCGGCACCGCCACCGTAACCGCCGCCGCGGCCAATGTATCCACTACCGCCGTGGTGTCCACGGCCGTGATGTCCACGGCCGTGACCTATAAAATGAAAATAAAACATTACTCAATAAACTTTGTCTGAGCCGAAATTCTTGATGACGAAAACGAAACATGAAAGTAACGTATAGCGGCAGCTATTCACATTCATTGTTAAATGTGAATGTTGACCATCTGTATCTTACGGCAATACTATCCGAATATTTATAATGGTACTTGAAGCTGGCGAACGGATAACACGGTTGAACACTGATTACCTTCTTTAGCCCACAATATCATTTACCTTGATTCACATGAACAACTTTCACAACTATTGTCTTGGATGGCTGTTGGTAACCGCCGCCGTAGCCCCCGCCGTAACCACCTCCGTAGCCACCACCGTAGCCACCACCGCCGATCTTCTTCAGCGAGTGTCGCTTCTGACGATTACTCTGACTCTTTCTGGTCTCCTGCTGATCTTTTTGGTCTTCTAGTTTCTGTAGTAGAGTCACAATCATATTAAGTATCAAAAATATATGTACGTAGGTAGCTCTTGGATTTCTTATTCAAAACCAAATACTTAAATTTTCGAGTATCTTCTTAGGTAGGTAGCTTGGAATCCTTTGTTGAAATAACTATTTTGTTGTGTACTAATTGCATCAATTTGTACTTTATTTATATGCCTAATTTTGAATTCATATGCACGTGCTCAAATTGACATATATATATATTAATGATCTAATAAGCAACTATAGCCTGACCGGTGCGCGATGTTGTTAAACTCTCAGCACAGGCGCATCACAATGATGTTTAGACTACACAAAATAAGAGTTCCTTAATAATTTACACTATAAAATGTAGGTACAAGCTTTCTATTGTTACCATTATTCCAAATGGTTAATATGTAGATATAAAGGTAAGATTGTTGGTTTGTTCCCACCCTAACTTTGAGTTACCTCATGAAAGTATCTCTGTAAGTATACATGATAGGTTTTTCGGCCTGGAAAGTTTTTTCAATCAGCTAAAAGCTAGTACTCGTAGCATTATATTAGGTACCTACTATATTTATATACCTGAACATAAATCGGCTTGGGTGGTCCGCCCAAAAATTTGGGTGATGGCTCAGACCGCCCTTGCGGAGCGTTCTGCTGAGCAAGAAGCACTAGGACAGGGAACTGCCGCGAACGATCATTGCTGTGATGCCTCGAGTCCCTCGGGGGCGCCAGCACAGGTGCCTCTAGGATCACTCGGTCGCCCCCGTCCAGGGTGTTGTCCCCCACACTAGCCGTGGTCACCGCCACCAGCGCCAAAAAGCCCGCTACCACGCCACTTCGTCCCATTGTGATCACTGGCGCTGGTACCACAACGCCAACCTATTTATATGACCAGTTCTTTCTGCAGGCTCCGTACAACGTCACAACTTGGTTGTAAGTCGTTTGCTATGAATCGAAACTACGCGTCCGATTCCTACAGTGACGTTATCGTTCGATGTGATTTAATCTCTGTTCTATGCTATGTTAATAAGCTTTTTCATGATTTAATTTAAGGAAAAGATGTGTAGTAGAGACCGGTATTGAGATTGCTGTAAACAAAACAAAAGATGATACTGTGCGCCCGAGCAAAACGTGATATAACACGCCTAGTATAATTTGCAGAGTCCTTGCACGTATACGTGGTTATTCCCTTAAACCGGATGCCGGTTTGAAATGTATCTATATAAAACGTAGGTACTTACGCTTCATATGTTGTGAGAGGCTTTTTATTATCTTTTTGTGCGAGATTAAGATAGTTTATTTACGTATACCTACTTACAATGCAGTGCAGATTTAGCTTGAATATGTTTTGTTCCTTTCATAAACAAGTTTATTGTGTGCGAGGGCTTAGCGATTGTTAACCTTTATTTTCTGTGAATAACTTGTCTTGACGCACATTATATTGTAGGTGATTAAACTTTCTTTCGAGCCGCATATAAAATAAAATAAAATCATCATCATCATCATCATCATCATATCAGCCAAAAGACGTCCACTGCTGGACATAGGCCTCCCCCAAAGAGTACCACAATGACCGGTCCTGCGCCACCCGCATCCAGCGGACTCCAGCGACCTTTACCAGGTCATCACTCCACCTTGTGGGGGGCCTACCCACGCTGCGCCTTCCGGTACGTGGTCGCCATTCGAGAACCTTTCCGCCCCAATGGCCATCGGTTCTACGTGCAATGTGCCCCGCCCACTGCCACTTAAGTTCTGCTGCGGATAGCCCCATTTCTGATGCGATCACGCAGAGATACTCCCAGCATAGCCCTCTCCATTGCCCTTTGGGTGACTTTGAGCCTTCTTATGAGGCCCATACTAAGCGACCACGTTTCCGTGCCATACGTCATCACTGGCAACACGCAACACACACTGGTCAAAGACTCGCGTCATGAGACACTGCGGAATATTGGACGAAAAGATGTGCCGTAGCTTCCCGAATGCTGCCCTAATTTTTGAGTACTATGCTCGATGACCTCATGTGAAGCCTCCGAGCGAGTTGGTCTAAGGATGAACATGGATAAGACGAAGATCATGTCAAACGTCCACGTAGTACCAACTCCCATTTCAATCGGACACTTTATGCTCGAAGTTCTAGACGAGTATATATACCTAGGACAGACTGTTCAGTTAGGTAGGTCCAACTTCGAGAAAGAGGTCAATAATAATATTAACATAATTTATACCCAGGAGCCCTTTCCTCTCTCAAAATCGCTTACCTAGTTAATGTGTATTTATTGTACGTTAGGTACAATAGGTAAGTCAGTATTGATCAGCAACCTAAAATAAAAGCATATGGCTCCTTATTGTTACAGTTGATGTCAGAGGTTGGTTTGAGATTTTTCATAAATGTACAATTCAAAATAATTACTTTGAGCCTGTACAAATTATAGTAAGATTATTTCCCTGTCAAAGTCTTTACGACATTGATATAAGATTGAATTTCAACTGGCCTGTAGAAAAGGTATTTTCCCTCTAACTAATATAATCCAATAACACCGACCGATGTGGACCTATGTGAATGCTAGAAATCGCTACAAGTACCTAGGTACCTAATACTCGCCATTCAAACAACTTGGCTTGTGAAGAGAGCTATGTACCAAAAATCAATGTACGACGTCTCCCTTTTGTTAATCATGTTGATGTGCGAACTAGTGTTTTACTATGTTCAAGCTGTTATAAACTACTTTCCACATTTAAGGGGCGCAATTCGAGATTTTTTTGACAGTTGACGATATCACAATTCTTGTTACTCCAACTTAATGCACGAATAGCATAATTTTACAGATCACCGATGACATCACCACTTTTCGCAAAATTGTCTTAACGATCGCCATATCACGAGCTCCCGTCAAAACAAGCCGAATCGCGCCCAAGAGGTTACATGATATCACATCGCCGCATCATCTGTTCCGTTGCATGGTTCACCGCAATTACGACGCAGACTGGTGCAATTAATCCTTGCTAATGGGAGGTTCCGAGTAACGTGGAAAAGGTATTTTACAGCTATTGTCGCATATTAAAACCCATAAATATGAAAAAAGTTAATTTATGCAAAAACTTGCCTAAGTTGCACTGAATTAGATGGGGCTGGGGACTGACCTTATGTCTACTCGTAGTCTTTCTGGTTGATGAAGGACGAGTCCCGTATAAATATAATCTGGGTTTTGCTCTTAACTAAATGTGGATTTTATTTTAAATCTTTTTGTTGGCTATACAAGTAGTTTTATACGAAAATAGCTTGACCTACGGCTACAAAGAACAGTCCTATGTATGTGAATAATATAAGGACTTTATTCTCTAATTTTACAGTAACTGACGCAAACAATAATAATTAATAATAATAAGTACTCCTGGACACTGCGCGGATAGCGCGTCAGGAGGTTCCTGTCTCTGTCGCCCTGACCACCGGTAGCTTAGGTCCCGCCTCCGTAAAAACCTAATCTAAGATTTTAAGTGCATAAAGGAAATAATAACAACTCTATTTCGGATATTTTTGAAATGTATGAATGAAGCACTAACGAATGCAAATAGTACTAAGCAAGTATTACTCATCAATCTGCTTTTGGTTCTTACCATACAGCTACTAGCTAGGCTAGGACTAGGCATCCGTCAGGATACAGAGTGAAGTGCCCTTTTAGCCCCCACCTAGCGATCTTTAGGATATTGAAAAAACAGTAGGTACAGACCTACGGGATGTGACATGTAAGTGACTAAACTTTACTTTTTGAAGGCGAAAGATAAGGTCATTTCTGATTTACCTCCAGCCAGAAACGACTTTTTAATGTATAGGTCGCAAAATTTGATTTAATTAGGATTCTTTGAGTAATATGAAACAAAATCAACGTGTGATATTTTATTTTTTATGTTATCGTCCTTCATGGCAGTCCTGTAACCCTAAAAAAACTATGGGCATTCAAGGCAGCATTAAAAAAAAAAAGTTTAGGTGGAACTCAATTACGTCACGGGACTTATTTTGGAAAATGCTTCTCTCTGCCTCGCTCTATCTTATAGCTTGCAGCACCACGTGGAAATGCGTTAAGTGATACAAAACTCATCTTATATCCGTATAGGATTTGGCATGACATTGTATCCACCGTTGTATCCATATTCTGCAACAAGTAAGAAGCGTATTAATTTTTAGATTTATATGTGTATTTACTATATTCTAGGTCAATAAATCAGGAAATGGTACAATCAAGTTCGAAAATATGTGCACGGACAAAGTGATCAAATAATGTGAATATAACTTTATCGCTAAGGGCATAAGGTTGCACAGATATTTTTGAACCCAGTGGAACGTACCTACTTATATTTATGAACTCGATTGTAGGTACGTATTTTACACCTTTGCTTATATTTCTGGTTTTTTCCCTATAGCGGTATAAAATTCTAAGAAGTCAGTGGATCCGTTTAGTTACTCCATCTTCATAAAATATCAATAACAGTTAATAACTATGACGTACATGTTAAAGAATGTTGAAGTCATATAGGATATTTATTGTACATATTATGATAAAATTATACAAATACCTACTCTTGAAGACTAGGCCCGAATATTCGATCCGAAAAATTATGTACAGTATTTAATCAAATTCAAAATTCTTCATTTCGGCTAAATGTTGATATCGGGTTAGTTACAGTAGAAACTTATATCTATTTACACATTAATAAAAAGTACAAAACACGGTGTGACACAGATCACAGCTATTTTGTATAACTTACTACTGTCCTGAATTAAATGTTTAAGAATATTAAAAAATATATAATCGTACCTGGTACTTGGCTGACGACTACAGTCGTGCCCCTGTTGGGAGAGCTTGCGCTGTATGGGGAGATGGGAACATTGCCGGAACCTGTTGAAAAACAAATGTTATACACATCTTAACGGAACTAACTCGTACAATACAAAAATTTAATACTCTTTATTGCACACCTCAATACACTGTACAGAAGATAATAAACCCAAGTAGAGGCAAACAACAGGCGGTCTTATCGCTAGAGAGCTAGAACCTAATTATTTTAACCGACGAAAAAAGAAGGAGGTTCTCAATTCGGTTGTATTTTTTTTTAAATGTTTGTTACCTCTGAACTGAATAAATGTCATTTATGAACGGATTTGTACAATTCTTTTTTATTTGAAAGTATATGCTTCCAGGTTGGTCCCATTGTTATCAAAACTTCAGCACGGCTATCACAAGACGGCGCGCGAGCTCTCGATTTTTCTCGCACTAACCGTTTCTCTCTTATTAGAAAACTTAGAAAGAGAGGTATAATGCGAGAAAAATCGAGAGGGCTCGCGCGCCGTCTTGTTATAAGCCGTGCGTTGGATGATGGGAACCGTGAGGAATTGAGGGAACTCCTCATATATAGAAGGCACGCATGTAGTAATTTCGGTATTTTTTATTACAACTAGTGTATTTACACCCAGAAATCACAAATTTGGTGTAGTGGAACTGATGATGAAAACCATAGATGACCTATGAAACTCGTACTTAAAACTGTAAAAGTACGTTACTGATTCTGATATGATTCCGCAACTATGTAATTAAGTCCTAAATGACAAGTGTACCAAATCGACGGAACTCCTCAAATATTATCGGCCCGGGCGTATCTCCTAGCGTTTGAACCGATCGGTTCTAACGTCATTGTCGGCTCAAGATTATTTCAGCAGGCTTATGTCTTCATCAAAAGTGGACTCTGATATTCGTCTCTTATAATAGTATTTGCTGTCGACGACAATGACGAAAAACAAACGCCTTAAAAACGCTGAATATTTACCCGCCCACATAGTGATATGGTTTTCGTTTGAAATAATCCACGTATTTACCTACTCTCGGAAAGCAGTCCTTGTGGTAAAGTGGAAAGTTGTGAAGAAATGTTGAAATGTTCATTTGGCTTGGCGGAGTACTAAATGGAACGGTTAAAACTTTGTTTATAAAGTAAATTATATTAAATATTTTTGGTTTGGCGTAATAATGTAACGTGAAAGTTGCCACGATAACTTTTTTATTTTTTCTTTGTTGGTACCTATTTGTTTTTTGTTTCAATATAATTGAGTTCAATTTTGGTGAACTTTACAATTTTTGGCTATCTCTTTTTTCATAATATTCTTTGCTCTTTAAATTTGCTTGTATTGTCTACAAAATTCTTGCAATCATCTATTTCTTTAGGTCTTCTATCTTACTTTTCCTTTTAAATGCAGTATCCTGCTTTTTCTAGATTGTCATTATACTTGCATCCGTTGTCGTTTGAATTTTCTTTGAAGGTAACAAACGGACAAGTTCTAGGCATGTTTACCTACTTTGGCTATTTCGTAAGTTATTTATAAGTTCCTATTAGTTTAACGTTACCTGGGTAAGTAAGTTTCTTGTACTTATACCTACATTATTTTAAGGTTAGTCATTAAAATAGGTTTATTTAAAATAATCATAAACAATTGTTTAAGTTTAATATACATATCTTATCACGAATAGGCATTATGGAATCTTTAAAAAATGTTGTTCACCTTTGAATTTTCCTTATATTATTGATATTTTTAGAACCTACCTATTTCAGGAACCACGATTACTGTAGGCGCTCGTGACTGAGCTCCTGCTGATGGATACGGTCTCCCTGCACCTAAAACATAATACTTTTATATTCTTACTCATAGGTAAGACACACATTTCTGCACATATGCAGAAACACAAAATAAAAAGTAATAATTAAGATATTATTTACCTAGTCTGAAAACCTGTCTTTTCATTCGCTGCAGAATCAGGCTGTCCTGCTTATTCATAACCTGGAATAAAAGGTAAAACGCTAATCATTTGTTATAAATATTACAATGATAATATTTTATTGCTAAATTACAGACACAATCTTTTTTATTGTTAAAATTTTACTAATGAACGTAGATGCCATTTTTTGCAGATTTGACCATTCAAATTAACCATGTCGGTACTACGACACGCATTATTAATTGAAAACAATCTCGTAAATCTGACCTCCGCAACGCTGATTGGTGCCCTGATGAGCTCATCTTCGTGGATACACTTAGCAATGGTAAACAGCGATATTCCAAACAATAATACAATACTCAATCTAATTGTTTTGGACATTTCGACTGTATTGCCTTTTTTCCTGTCTAGTCCGGTTATGTACAAATGCAGAGGTAATCTAGTCTTATGGTTTGTGTCGTTTCCTTTTATATTCTTCAGTGGAAATTATACTTTTCTTATCTTATACAATTAGGTTCTGTATGTTTCTAATTGCGTCTACTTAATGACTGTTATCACTATTACGTCAATATACTTTGTCAGTGTCAGGGTCATGGCAATGCAGTCCTAGCCTAGAGGAAAAAGACATTGTAAATAAGTCTAGCAACTAAGAAAACCAAGTTACAAATTATGTAAAATTTACTGCATAAATCTGGATTGTAACAAAAATATTCGAAGATTGTAGGTAAATGTTAAAATAGGGGAATTTTCACTACTTACATTATATAACATGCTGCCGTGTGTTATTGTTTATCATTATGTTAATTATATCAAAGGCTTCGAGTTAGTTCCATTAAGCTTCTTAATCCTTTTGTGGCGATTTGGATACGAACGGACCTGTTCTTCAAGTTTCTGAAATAATAATAAAACTATTAGAGACACTTTGCCAGTGACACGTTGTTGTTTATTTTAAAATTATATATTTACATCCTTTTTATGTATGTATATACTTACTTTAACATAAATTGGTTGAAGTTCTCCTTCGCTTTTAGGCACTTCGTCTGGTGTATCATTTGCTTCACCAGCCAGCACCATCAAAAGCGGAAAATCCTTGGCCGTCTCTGATACTTTGTCACTAACGTGAGACGTAGGTGACAGCACTGGTGCTACCAGTACTATTGTCTCATTTTCTCCATCAATTACTGCTGTACTTAACAAAATCACAAGTGCTGTTATGATTTCAGATGTATGTTTCATCGTGTCTGGTGTGGAATGTTTTAGGATGCAATATCGGTTCCGTATTTATAAGTTTTATTCAATGGCAGCAGGGTTCATATCGTGACGGGTTAGGCATGAGTGATCTAATGTGTACATTAAGCAGGTAATGCTGTCAGAAGTCTCCGTGTAACATATAAAACATATTTTACAATCATTTTTTTTATATCAGCATGATTTAGTTGTAATACTCTGTCTGCAAAATAATTTTCGTTACATACAGGGCTCTCTAATAAATCGCTGTTCATAAGGATACTGAATGAGGCAGGTCTCCGTTGGCTAAACATGGACGCTAGGTTGTCTCGGAATTTTCCAGCTTTCGGCGTTTAAACTGTAATTTTTCTCCATATTTATGGTAAATCCCTTTTACAGTGCCACTGGATGTTGGGACTAGCAGGACGTAGAGAAATGGAAATTTTAATCTTATCATTATGATTATGAATAAAAACTAAATGTAAGTACCTACGTTGGTACGTTATGGCTGATTATCGATTGCCTTTTGAGTTTTGAATGGCCGCTCTAATTTTAAAGTAATAAAAATAAAAACAACTGAGAAAAGCTACGGATTAAATTCCATTAGATTATGTTTCTGGATCAATATTTGTGTATTTGGCACTTCAATTTGCACACGCATATGATGACCAATAAAAATATCTGACAGTATGTGCATACTTAGGTATATCAATAACATATTAATTATAATAACGTGAAAAATGTGTTGAATATAAAAATTAACGCCGTATGCCATTTTGATTTTCTTGTTAGAAACCACAATCTTTGAATGTAGCCGAGGCAAAATACGGTTTCGAAAAACATTAATTTATAATAGCGTTTTTTTTGTTTATTTCATTCTAAAACATTATTCTAAGATGCTTTATTCAAGAATCCACCAAACTTTCCACCCGGAAGTAATTATATAGATTTAAATTAAACATTCATTGTCTTTTTTATTTTATTTATATTGAATATTTTAAAGTAAATGTAAATGAACCTAAATAAAGATAAAAAAAATATTAATATTTATCCGGACTTTTTAGGAGCTAATTAAATATTGATTTTTTGATGTCTGATTTTTTGTTGGATTTTACCTCTAGGTAACTATTTAATTGATAATATATCCGTTACATTAAAAAAATTAGCTATTATAAATTATTTCCAAATATGTCATTTTTTCCATACAAGTTGTCAGTTCATTGCCTGGACTAATGTGTTTCCATAATTGTATTCAATGTGTTGATTTTTCCTGTTTTCTTCAGGTTTTAAAGACATCGCGGCAGATAAGATTGTCATATAAAAATAGAAGTTATTTTATAAGAAAAAAACTCACCAGATCATTTTCAAACCGCAAAAAGCATTAAGAAATAGCTTTTAGCTAAGTACATGCAGAACAAGAATTAATTGCAAAAAAAAACAGTTTCGGATATCATATATATTATTTACAAAATAAACATTACACATACATGGAACATGCACGTAAAAGTAAAAGCAGATCAAATGTTAATAAGTTTCTGTCAAAAATTTCATGTTTGGTAGAGGCTTTTATTGCCGACTGTACTTTTCTGTATACTATCATCACCTACTCATTGGGACGATTGTAACGAGTCCAAACTCAAAGGGGTTACGTCGGTTAAATACTGAATTCCCATGGCCACCTTCTGTCTCCATCATCAGATCAGCTCGATGGTATGATAATATTGAATTGTCATCCAAACTACCTATACCAATACCCAAAATTTCCATGATAACAGCCAGTGACTAAAAAATGGATTGCAAATTTTGACGGACAACTTACTTACTTATATGTATAGGTACTTACATACGAACAGGTCAAGTATATAAAGCTTTTAAAAAGTTTTTGATTCCTGTGTGTAAAAAATACAACCATTTAACCAAGGTGTGTATTTCGTTAAACAACTGAATAATTAAATTGCAGACGAATGAAGTGCTTAACTATACTATGTATTCATTTAAATCAACCCATAAATGTCTGACTGTACATGATAAATTCATAATTTTGGTATTATTTCGTTATGAAAGTATAAACTAAGTAAGAATGATTTCTTTACTCTGCAAGGATTTGCTTCACAAATTAAGCCCAGGTGTTTTTTTTTAAGTTTTCCAAATGGTTTAATTTATTTTTGTGTATGGCTGCCTGATTCAGAATTTAGACTCAGCTCAGCGCTATCAGATAGATTTGAACTTTTTGCCAACAAGTTTTTATTAAATACATAAAGCAACAACACTACATAATATAGTTATTAACTACAGATATTGTGTTATATCTGCAAAATAATTATATATGTGTAAAAGAATTACAGAAATGTACTTCTTGTATATAGGTATCTCTTCTTCATTATATCACTATGATTAATGGCCGTGTTATATACAAAAACCCAGCGGGTGCCAGCTCTCGACTGTGGATTGAGGCCATTGCTCCTACCCACTGTTAAAAGTAGGTACTGAGAGGATGTTCCTCTTATATTACCACTGCTTATTAATATTTTTTATCAGTATTAGACAATATTTTACTTACTTTCTACTGAAACATGATTAGATTATCATAAGAATCTGGTCATTCAGTCGTAACAAAAGCTACGTAACTAAACTATGAAATAAGCTGTCAGTTAAAAGTTTTTGCTATTACGCCGCCATAATTTTTTGCTACCAGCATGGGTTTTTTTTTCTAATTTGCTGACTCGAGGATTCTATTAATGAATATGTTCTCTCTATTGTTTTACTGCTCTGTGACATTCTTTTATACACAATCTAATATAGAACTATATGCCCGATTTTGACCAGACAAAATCCACCTACACCAGTGGGTACTGGTGTAGGTGGATATTTGATTATTCATCTAATTTAACTTTTTAAGTGTGATATATATGTAGATGAATAGCGATTTAAGTAGGTAACACAAATTGACGGTTGCGTTGCGATACGGTCAGCATCGTATAGTTAGCAGCCAAAGTAGACAAATACCTATGTCGTAACATATCCTTACTCATACAGTAATAAAGACGTGTACCGAAATATTTGGCTACTTTGCCTGCTACTAACTATATGATGCTGACTGTACCTAGATACTTCACACACACACAGTGTTTGTTGCCCGTCCATCGGTTGTTTCTATTCGCTAGCAGAACAACTTTTAAAATCAAGTATATATAACTGGTCTTTCTACGTTCAATATTAATGTAAGCATATACCTACCTTTGTTTCATAAAATTGAAATGCGATGGACTTGACGGTAAACACATGGCATTACGTGTCACAAAGAACTGGTAAAATACGTTGAATATAGACATAAGTGCCAGCCGAATTATGGGCTCCTTTGTTGTGTGTATCATGACATGATATCAGCGACGCAATAAGAGCAAGGTGCTCATTATCCAGTATTGTTTCAGTGGGAGTGGTCGGAATGGTTGCGGGGATTCCACAGATGTCTCATTCTTGTCACTCATCATAACGATACCTTTTTTTTTTAATTTCAACTTCGTACGTACTACTATGAACTAATATTTACTCATTACTTTTTTTATCATCATCTATAAAGAAATATAATGTAATCACTATTTTCCTTAAAATATTTGTAAGAGTTTAGACTACATAGCTTATGTTTTTGGTAAAATATAAACTGTTTACTTTCCTTGCTAATACATGCTGCGTCATGTAAGAGGTGAGGGATCCATCAGAAAATTACGTTTCACATTTCAATTTGACGTTAATACCTTCTCTAGCTAGCTGAGTAGCATTTCGCCTATTCAGGTTTAGTTGAGAGTCATTCCTAAATACTTACTGATGCATTTCTGAGTAGCGAGCGCAAGCGATGTAAGTAGGTATATAAATAAAGGTATGATGCAAAACGGGGTGTGGATCAGTTTACTGTGTGTCTGTCTGTATGTGGACTCATAGCTCCAAATCGGATAAACAGATTTGAGTGCAGTTTTTTTTAATCCAAAGTCTTGTCTGTCGTGTTGGATAGTTAGCTATGTTTGATGTGTCAGGAGTTTTATTTCTGTAGGGATATTCTAATGTAATCTATTGGTAGGTATAATGGTATTTCATTTCCGTGTAGGTATCGCCGCCTCCAATCCGCACTGCATAAATTAAGCGATCGTGTTATTTATTAATGTTGAATAATCTATTATTGGATTTGTTCATAATATAACTAAAAAATAACAACATCTACCTGTGACCTTAAAACATTGACGTCACGTAAAATAAATCCAAACTAATATTACAAATTTGATTTTGAAATTTGGTTAAGGGTAGAGTTAAGTTGCGGTGAAACAAGTTTCAGAATATCTCAGAATTTCGAATTTAAGAAAGTACATTAGATAGTGAAATAGGATTTTATTTTTATTAATAGTTGAATTAATTCTATTGTGTACCCTTCAAAATATAATGATTATGAATAATTTTCGTTACACGATGAAATCAATTAAATGGCTCCCAAGATTATGAGGACGTTACAGTGCTCACTAGCGACAATGGTGATTAATTGATTATTTAAAAACGATAGATATCTACACACTGTATTTTGTATTTAAGTACCTTGTGAATACATCAAACTAGTTTTTATGTTGCTGGATTCGTTGATCTATGAACTCAAAAGAAAAACGGCCGTTTTAACTTTGGACGCATAGATTGACGAATTCTTAAGACCGTTTTCTTAGGCACTTTAACGTTTGCACTGATTAGCGGCAGATAATATTTTTTTATGGCAGTTTTAACCGGATGGACCACACAAACCATAAAAACTTGTTTATAACGTTTACGAGTATTAGTCGTGGGAATTTGTCTTGCCAAGTATATATATACACTCAACAGCAAAAAAACGGGTGGGTGAATATCAGATTTGGGTTGAGATATTCTATCATTTTTTTACATATTCACTAAATGAAATAACACCTTGTTAAGGACTTTAATTTATATAAAATATGTTATTCTACATATCTTAATTATCTAAAGGAGTCTTAAAGTTTTAGCAGTTTAAAATATCGAATTCCAAAAAAATAGGACTGCTCCAAAGAAATTAGAAAATATACCAGATAAATTAGAGATATATCAAATAGGCGCCATAGAACTTAGAAATGGCGACATTAAACTATGGTATTTTTGATAAAACTGGACTTTGTTTTTAATTTTTTATAGAAATCAATCAGTGAATTGAATTAAACAGAACAGTGGAAACATACCATTATATTTAATACTGTAAAAACTAGGAGCAATTTTTGCTCCCAAAAGTTTTTCGGTCTATTTTGCTCATTTACTTACTAATATATGTTACAAATAAATCCGATTTTTTGGCAAAACTAACATTTAATGAAACACATAGTCATCAAAACATGTTTTTTAATACCAAAATGGGTTTCATTATATAAGTACCTGTATAAACAAAAGGTAAAAATCTTGATTGATTTTATTCTTCATACATTGTTTCCACCTCTTAAATAGTCTGGAACAAAACATACAGTTATTTCAATGAGCACTTAATTTTGTTTCTTTGGATAAAAATAATTATTTGATACTTACATGTAGAATAAATAGGTAGTTAATCCGTTTTAAGTATAAGTATCTTTTACTTTTTTCAGAAGTGGTTTCTTTTTAACTTATTCAGAATCATGAGTGCTATTAATCAGTAACACCCGAATAATTTGGTACATTTGGCGATTCTTTATGAGAATCCTGATCCCAGGATCAGGTCCCAAAATGTTCATACCATTTTCATGTTTTAGCCTTCGCAGTCATATAAAATGTATGAAAACAAGTCACAAGTGGGATAAAAATGGGTGTCCCCATTCTTTCTCCAAATCGGTACCTAAAAGGTAGGTATAATACCCACAATTCCGAATAATAAAATAAAAAACTTTCTTCGATAAAAGTAAGTGATACATTTTTTCCATAATCTCTGTAATGGATATTTTTACAAGTAGGTAGGTACCTTTGGGGGTAGCAGATCGTTGAATGGAGCTTCAACTGTGGGTCTAGCCGGCACTGTGTTAGTAATGCCTTTTATTGGTAGCCCTGGTTTTGAGTCCTGTAAATCACAACGTTAAACAGGAAGTTAATACGAGGGATCAACTTTACACCTCATTTTGTTTCATAATTTTTAATCTAAACAACTCTCACAGTAAAATCTAAAATCATTACAAAATAAAAAAAATTACAAAAAATTCCTTGTGTTGATAATCGTAATAAGCAATGCGTTGTAGTAGGTAGGTACACGAGTAGGACACGTTAGTTGTAAAACTTACCAGATTGAGTTCGGTTCCCGATTTGGTCGCTAAACCGCTTAAACAATTGAGATAAGTATCTATATTGTTGATTTAAACTCGTAAGTGAATACAATAATAACTCAGTGAACTTAACTAACTATAGGATAGTATAAAAAAGTACGAAATAAGCGGAGAAATCTGTAAATAAAAAAGGAACCGATTACCTCTTTGGGTGGTAGTAGATCATTAGCAGGCGGTTTTACTGCGAAGTTTTGAGGCTTTTGAATGAACGTCGATGATTGGTTAATCGAAGTAGGCCTATTTAATATTTTCACAGCTGTCAACTTTTGAGATGTCGGTAGTACAACCATCTGTGTGATACTAAAAGGGCGTGCAACATTTCCAAATGTATTTTTCACTGCAGAACTTGTCGTATCAAACTTTCGATTTGAACCTTCCGATTTCGATTCCTGGGTATTCGCACTAATGGTCACAGCTTTGAACATTCGAAACGTCGATGATACCGACTGAGCGGCGCCCAAAGGGCTTGCAAAATTTCCAAATGTAGTCCTCACTTGTGGCGTTGAAGTCTGAGACTGTGTTCCAGATTGAGAAAGTGATAGACGTGGCGTGACACTTGTCAATCTTGAATTAACTTCTGGAGCTTTCGTTACCCGATCAATCGACCTAAGCGTAGACAGTCCGAGACTACCAAATTTTGGGTTACTTTGTACAGTTTGCCCAGGCAAAGGGAATATTCTATAAGCGTTCGCACAACACAAGTAGCACAAAACCAAAACTGTTATACTCTTCATTTTAAACGTCAACCGTAGGTAGCAAAAATTCGGAACGAATGAATATTTTGTAGACTGATGAACTGGAATGGCGGGTTTCGTCTTTATACGAACTCTGCCGAATGACATTTCAAGAATTCGATTTCCATATACAGACGTCTAGTTGACCTTGAGCTGATAATTTGCTCGTAAACCTTTGGATGATACCAAGTTCGGAAGTTTGTTGAAAACAGGAACTTGTTAACATTTGACCTAGGAATTTGTAAAAATTCTTATTCAAAGAGCACTCAAAAAAAATGCATAATCATGCACAATTTATTTTAATATGGAACAAGTTCTAGATGCTAATTTCGTGTAAGATATAAGAAATTAGTTGGTACAGTCACCTACAAGACTGTCTCAAACTAAAAAGACAAGGCGCGCAAAAACCTCAGTCACAAACATATTTTCATCACACTTGCTCGTCAATGGCGTTATTACTTGCGAGCGTACATAGCAGTTATAGCCGTTTTACCTCCCACGGGCAGTTAAGTTTAGTTTTAAAATAATAGAACCCTCTGATTGGCTTAAGCAAATCTGGTTGCTCTGTGATTGGTTGAAAAAAAAATCTAGTTGGTCAAGCCGGCCCCGCCCCGCAAGAATACTGCTCTGTGATTGGTTGAAATATTGAACTCCACTAGCACTGATCTGGAAGTGAAGTTGTCAATTTTTGATTGGGTGCGGCTGTATGAAACTTAGATTTTTCTGTCTTCTGTAATTATTTATTTCCTCGCAAATGTGATGAAAAACATTGTGTATAACACGGGCGTAAGAATATTGCAAACTCGAGTCATCAAAAGCCCTCCGCCTTCGGCGTCGGGCTTCTGATAGACTCTCGTTAGCAATATTCCACTTACGCCCCTCGTTAAACAATGTACTATTTCACTTCTCATGCTCGAAAAGTGTGTCATATTAGGCTTAATAAGCGGGGCTAAAGTAGTACATTTAGCCCCCAGGGAAAATATGTATGCATATTTATGAGTTTTAACACATTTAATTTGACCAATCAAAACACTTCACCATATTAAATCCACCAATCACAACTCTTTAAAAAAACATTTATCTTTGCTATCAACCAACCAGAATACAGCTCCATATTAAAATCGACCAATCAAACATCAGGTGTTTTTTAGTCCCTAATTCCAAATCATTTAAATCCACCAATAACAACTCTTTCAAAAAACATTTCTCTTTGCTATCAACCAACCAGAATACAGCTACGTACATATTAAAATCGACCAATCAAACATCAGGTGTTTTATAGTCCCTAATTCCAAATCATTAAAAAAGAAAACGCCTCTGACCGTTAATAGCGCGTCCAAACCAGACGCTAAATTGAACAATCACTTCGCAGTGAAATTTATTATTGATTGTGGATTATTTTACTATTTTCTCGCAGTCGAAGTGAAAAGTAGAGTGTATAACTCGGGTCTAAAAGCCATATTACCCCTCGGTTAGAGCGTATCTCAGTAGGTACCATTCAATGAATTTAAGTTCTTGCCTTTGTTATGGACATAACCAAAGTTAAGGACTATAAAGCCTGTTTTGGTTGGACTCATAACGCATAAACGGCGTCTCCTCTTACTATAAATCTGTATGATAAATCAAAATCATAACATAAATGCACAAAGCCGTAACTATTGACCGCAGGAATTACGACTTGTTTTTCTTCTACACTGTATGATACTAATATGTGAAACGCAACGTATGGGGGGCTGCCCCTTCCATACAAATTCGATTTCCATCCAATCCTCCAAAATTCAACCTCTGTAAAATATTTTTCGTGTACTGAAAAGCTTGTGTCTATGTCTGTTTGTTTTGCTTTTTTCCAAATCAAAACAGGGAGATAAAAACTCCTCATTAGTCCATACTAGCTGTCGCCGCAGCTCCGCCCGCGGTTGATATAATATAGCCTATGTCCAAGTAAAACATCCAAGTCTCAGAAACAAATATTCGCACTCATCACACAAATAAATTCCCTTACCGGCCCGTGCTTATTCGAGCCCGCGGGACCGCTGACTTCGTAGACACTACCACCTAGGCGAAAGTAGTCGTCAGTAACAACAACTGTTGTTATTATTATACATTGTCATTAATAAGTAACGTCGAATTGGGGAGAAGGTTCGTGACACCCGCGTAGGGTCGTACCTGTAGCTTTAGTGTGAGTTTACAGTAAGTCGGAATACGCTAGCGACTATCGACAACAGTTAAAGATTTGTATGAAAACTCTATACACCGCCCCTGGCGGTCACTCACAGAACTAAAAATCTAATCGGTACCCCGAGTCCCATATAAGTATACTTTTCTCGCAACAGTTAACTCGATTGTTCGTATAGTTTAATAGATTTTTCAATATTCAGCCTTAAATTACAAGCATTTATCGTTTCAATTTAAATGCTAGCGTTTGTCGGTTATGACATTACAGAATACGCGCATGGCCAACGTCGAAAAATTCCCCAACGCCAAAGTTTAAAGACTTTAAAGGAATCTATACCTTAAGCTTAACGACATTAAGTATAATTTTAACAGTGTGCGATGATCCTCATCTAAGTCTGTCGACCCAATATGGCGGAACGTGTGCCAATTATTTGCATTTTTAGGGTTCCGTAGCCAAAATGGCAAAAACGGAACCCTTATAGTTTCGTCATGTCCGTCTGTCCGTCTGTCCGTCTGTCCGTCTGTCCGTCTGTCCGTATGTCACAGGCATTTTACTCGAAAACTATAAGGTGTATTTGAATAAAATTTTGAGGATAGGTGTATTTTGTTAGCCGCTACATAGTTTTGTAATTAAAATGACAAAAAAATTTTTTTTTAGGGGTGCACTCCATACATAAAACAAAAAGTCAAAATTTTTTTTTTCATTGCGACCCCCCGTGTGGCACATCAATCGATAGGCCTTTCAAAATAAATATAAGGTTTCTTAGCATTTTTTTTGATTAAGTGAATAGGGTCGGAGATAATCGCCCCGAAAGTCACTAAAATTCTGTCCCCCCCCTCTAATTTTTGAACGGTGTATTTTAAAAATATGAAAAAATTCATGGACATAGGGCTTATTAATTTCATTCACCGAAAATTGTTTTGAACAAGATCGGTTCAGAGGTTTTCGAGATATTGCTGAAAAACTGCCTTCCTCAAAGAAAAGGACGTAAGTGCCGTAAAATTTCTGTGACGATACGACCTTTTTAATAGGCACGGAACCCTTCGTTTTGCGTGGTCCGACACGCACTTGTTAAATACAAAATACGCGACAATCCGAATTTTGCGGATATAAGTTGTCGATTCAAAACCCTTATTTTTATAAGTTCTTTAATTTGAGATAGGTATCGATCGGATCTACGGTAAATCTTGACGAAATAATACGTTATCACGCACCATTTTGGAAGTGAAATAGTAAACTACAGACACTACGGTATTTTTCGATTCGAAATGTCAAATTTGTGACTCACGCTACCGTTTGGTAATACGATTCGAAAGTTTAGATTACGCATCGAAAACTAGACGCTAGCGAGTAACGTTTTGTAGTTGTTTTCGGAGTATATCGGCGCCATGAGTACGGCGCATTTGACAGCTCGAACTTGCGAGAATCGAAATCTAGTCGAAGCGCGTTAGCTCGATATCGAGAGAAGTTTACTATTGTAAGTATTCGATAGCCTCTCATGGTAAGCGTACTGGTGCAAAGGTTGTCCGTCGCCATTCAACGTGGAAACGCGGCGAGTGCGATGGGTACCTTTGCGCCAGGGACGACTCGAGGGGGCCTGTATGTCTAGTTTAAGTTTGTTAATTTTTATGTTAAATTGTTATTTATGACTTGTAAATGTACTATGATTTTACCAAATTATAAATATATTATTACTTAGTAACAGCTAAATAAGAAATATTTACCTCCTTATAGTTCTCAGATATCTGCTTTGTAACCCGTATTAAACTTTACGTTGGCAAGGCTCATCAGGTTTAGTTTAAGGGTCATTTGTAATCACAGTGAGTAGTTTTCGCCGTCGAAACTTATGGTAAACAATTGGGAATTCCTTCTTGACAACTCATTGCATGATATTTTTTATTGGATTACGCAATACCCGCGCTGGCGCAACAATGCGGCTTAAACAAGGATGTGTATGACAGGTCGATAAATGAGGAAGATCTTGTATGCAAATGACTGTGATAAACGTATTATGTCATAAATTTTAATGCTATGTGTTAAATGTGACAGCTCAAGCTACTCGGAGTTTCCTAAAGAAAACAATGTGTAGACATAAGATTGAGTTCAGCATATCTCGCCAATAAAGTCTTCATGCAAATGTTTTATCATCATCATCATCACCATCATAGCAGCCGAAAGACGTCCACTGCTGGACATGTCCTGCGCCACGCCACGCGTATCTAACGAACTCCCGCGACCTTTACCAAGTCACCTTGTGTTTTACGTATATAGAAAATATTTCAACGCATTAGGCGGGGGGTGTCTTGACCCTAGATTTTACCCGAATGTAAGATTTGTCCCAGAAGGACTCAGATGGTTTTTTTTTGGGAATCCGCTACTGGTTGACACCTTTCGGAAGAGGGAGCAATTCATATGTCGATCGGTTTTCTTTGCATTTGCTTCGTGTTTTTTTCGTAAAATTCTAGGATGATATTGTTGTATTACAAAAACTTATTTAGTAGGAACGAGTACGATGCGAAGGCACGAACAATAATGAAAAAAAAACCGGACAAGTGTGAGTTCAACTCGCGTGGTGAGGGTTCCGTAATATTGCTATGTTCTAAGCATCAGGCGCTCCATACAAAATACACAAAAATATTGATAATTTTCCCGTTCTTTGAATACTCAAACTTCTTATAGGTTTTCCTGTAATCTTCAGGCAAGGAACTATTTTCCATATTTATTTAGAATTTTAAGTTTCGGAGATATGGTCATGGTCAATTTTCGTCTTTTTTCCTAAATTACTTCAAATCTGTTTTTGCTCAAATTATAAAAAATATATATCTGAGATGCTTATATACAACAACTCCTTTCATTTGATATGTCACACAATACAGTTTGCGAAACTTTTTTTTTTAATTTTCACTTTACCTCCCAAAAGTGCCCCTCTTTAGTGGCGTTCAGAATTCATTAATTTACTTAACGCGTCCATCTTTGGGTCACCAATTTACATATGTTTACCAAATTTCAACTCAATCGGGTCAGTAGTTTCGGAGCAAATCGGCTGTGACAGATGGGCAGACAGACGCACCTATTAGGACGATCCCTTATAGTGATCCTGGGTTCCGTTTTTTTCCGTTTGAGGTACGGAACCGTAAAACCATAAAAGCCGACTGCGTAATAATAATTTCTAATAAAGACCGTAACGATTTCTACAGTTGGACTTGGAATCCTTTACTAGGAAGATTTTTGCCTAGATTTTAAATGGGTCCCGCCCGGCTGCATAAAGTAGGTACCTACGTTCCTTCTAAGAAATTGTTAGGTATTTGCTTTATGTGTGTGTCGAGCATGAAATTATTTCTATGGTGTGTTTTCTAGAATTGTTGTTTTTTTTCTTTTCATTTTTTTATATTTTTCGCAGAATGGTGTTTTGTTTTTATTGTATTAAAAGAGAAAAACACATTAAGTACAAAATTAATAGACGCGTACAGCTGTTTAAGGTTTACGCGTGACGCGAATGTATTGCACCGCTCATAACAATAATATCATATAATATCATATAATATCATAATGCTAATATATAGGTACCTAATTATTACGGGTATTTTTATTATACTTAGTTTCACTCCAGAAAAAAATTGAAATTGAGATTTACTTAGATCTATCTAACTTACGTAGGTACAAAGTATTACGATTTATGCGTGTATGGACTCTAAGGAAATATGGCGATGTAGTATTTTTGTACTTCGATATTTTTATATTCCATCTAACACACATGTGGACATGTTTATACTCTGTTAAACATATACAGAGACGAAATTATCGGACATTTGTATACATCGTCATATTTTCTTTTAGTCTATTGTCGCAACACCTTTATATTTCGTCTAATATACATGTGGATTTTTTTTTACTTTGTCAAAATTATACAGGGACGAAATTATTCAACTGGACATTTTTATACATCGCCATATTTCCTTAGAGTCCATACACGCATAAATCTATTCGTTTAATAGTATAGGATACAGATATATAATGGACCACATTCACGAAAACCCACCCCACTCTATCCGTTCTATAAGAAAAAAAAACAATTAGTGCACGCTACGCAATTAAATGATGTATAATTATATCAATCAACGTACCTACAAAGGCGCCTGTTGAAATTGAGTAGTTAACGGATTATATGTGTACAATATGACACTGTAGAGCAGGCGTTGATATGCTGGGTTTTAAAGATCCGTTAAAACTTATTGCGATCAATATTTTGGACATTACTTAGTACCTTTATAAAACCAGCAGGTCTAGTAGCATGATACGTTTTATCGCTATGTTTTATGTGACATTTCAGTAGGTACATTTTGGCCGCAAAAATCCTACTTATATATTTTTTTATACAACTAACTCATAAATATGTCCCATCAACGCTCTTATGACAGTGGATTAAGCCGATACCTTAATCCACTGTCATATTTATATGAGACTTAAATCGATAAATATTTTTGCACTTGACTGTACGCGCCTCAGGTAGAACTAAATGTCATTTTTTCTATGGAAATAAGACAGTTGACTTGTCCTAACGTAAGGATGTGCAAATTGCGGAAAGTTTCCAAAAAGACGGAAAAGTTCCCGGAAATTTCTAGAAAGTTTCACAAGAAATAAAGGAAATTTCCAATTTGGAAATGGAAAGTTTCAATTCTCATACAAAAATGAGGAAAAGTTCCGAAAATTTCCTATGTTAAATTGCAGAAAAAATTCCCAATTTAGGAAACTTTCCGTCGGCACATCAGTATCCTAACGTGATCACCCTTCTGGTCTAAGTTAATTTTTTTGTTTAATGTTCGAACCTCATCCTTATCTAATATCATCGTAGGAATATTTATAAATACACACTGTGACGAGCCTTTGGATTTACGAGTACATACTGTGTATACTACGCAGAGAGAAGGTATAATGGATTTTAGAAGAATTTTCTTTAAATTATTTAGTGATTTCAGTGCCACACTGCAGCACTGATTCGGAAACGATTATTGTGTTATGAGTGGCACGCAACCTATACAAAATACACAGAAAGCAATGGTCACATCATTACACGTACACACACACTGGAACATTAGAAATGGGAATTAAGTTTTTTTACTCATCTTGTTTCGTGATAATTTAATTGCTCGAAGACGCAGGTTCGAGTCCTGCCTTTGGCTTATATTCGATCGTAGTAATTATTTTCTCTTTCTTTATTTTGATCCCTGTATCGATGGCTTACTTTTATATCTGTGTAACACTTGTTAAACTTTGGTATCAAAGTTCTCAAACAAAAACAAAAAAAGGATAGAGAGCAAATCTTTATTGATCTTTTTAAATATACGTAAATACATGGTGTAAAACAGAAATCAATATCGTTGAATATAATTATTTGTGACTGGTAAACCAATTAGGTACGCACTTAAATTACACCAGTTTAATGTAAATTGTTGTGTGTTAATTATAAATATAATCTAAATTATGGAAATAAATAACAACATTATTCTTTATACGGGGTGTTTCCTGTAACAGGAGCAATAAATTAAACGGAGGCTTCCTTACTGCATTTGTAGTAACCCCTTTTGTCCATTTCTTTTCAAATGTTTTTAACTCGGAGAAAAATTGATCTGAAGTTATGACTTCCGAGTAATGTATCTTGGCACCACGAGATCATAGCACAGTAGTCAATGCAGATTTTGAGGTAGCATCATGTAGTGAGTCATAATAGTTTTTGCATTTTTGTTTTCAAAAGATATTTTTGTGATTTTTTAAATTTTTTTCAATTTTTTTTTGTGTTTTTAAAATAATAAAATACTTATATCACTCCAGAAGAGTAAAAAAGTACACCAAAACTTTAGTTAAAGAAAAAAAAATCCGAAAAAAAATTTTTTTTTTCAATTAAAACCACTTAGAAACAATTGATCACAAGCTTAATAATCTACCATTTAATTTATTGCTCCTGTTACAGGAAACACCCCGTATACAAAATATTTATCTAAAACTAGAAAAAAACAAGAGAGCATTTTAAATACCTAAAGAGTATGCTTTGGAAATACAATTTAAGTAGTGGGTACTTAGGTACGCGCATATTACCTAAATTTTCCTATTTGGTCACCGACGAGAGGGGCACAGCATTCCTGCGAATAAGATGCTTCAACCCCCCCTCCCCATTTACGAATAGGATGCTGAATTCAGGAAGGCATGATTGTTTAACCATTACATTAATTCACTTGTTGAGAGACTTCAGCAGCATGCATGTCGGATGCCGCATCGCATACAAGATACTAGTTTTAATAACCTTAGTTATGCGAATGACAGGGTGCTGCTGAGCCCCTCAGTAGGACTTAGAAAACTGTTATATGTATATGAGTAGTATGCTAATAACCACATATGGTCTTAAATATAACTGTATTAAAGGTGAAATTATGAATTTCCAGGCTGGTAATAAATCTCCTGTGAGTTTCCTCCAATATTATTAAATGGGGTGCCTTTGAAAAGTGTGTCTGTTTTTAAGTGTCTTGGACATATTATATGTAGGGTTGCCAACCGTACTATATTATATAGTATTGTACCATATTTTGACTCGGAATACACGGTGGAATATAATCGGTGATCAGGAATCCAAAAATCTTAATTATCAATCTACACAGAAACCAATACGTGAGATCTCGTGCAATATAGCTCACAATCTAATTAATCACACTTAAAAAATTAACATCGGTAAAATGTAGACTGACTGAATAAATAGACACCCTACTTTTATTGAAGGGAAGTTACTCGTAAGTGTACATACGTCAAGTGCTTGCTGGCTTTGGCGGGAATCTACGTTTCAGACTAAACCATTAGTAGGGTGCCAATAAATTTTAATTAAAATTTAATTTCAACTTAAAAATTAGTTATGATAAAAAAAAACTTGGTTCCACTTAAGTGCTATATAAACGTGACCGCCATCGATTACTGAATTAGAAAAATGGGTTCCTGTTCACCGATTATATTCCACCGTGTATACTGTTGAAGAAATGTATAGTACGCAATAATACTATATTTTGGGGTCTTTACGAAGTGCTTCAAATTGCCCAGGATCCAATTCATCATCATTATCATCATCATATCAGCCGAAAGACGTCCACTGCTGGACATAGGCCTCCCCCAAAGAGTGCCAAAGTGAAAAGTGCGGTCCTGCGCCACGGTACCCGCATCCAGCGGCGCAGGTTTCAATTAAATTTGACTGAATAGCAACATTGTCCAGCCAAGTACTTTATTTTTTTACAGTGTACTATATTTTTGTCGGTTTTTTCTGGAAAATACTATGTCTCCACCAAAAAAAGTTGGCAACACTAATTATATGTGATGATCTCAAGGATGATGAGGTGTGGATATAAAAAGGAAGCGGAGGGCCCTGGCAACCAGAGCCAATACACATAGGTTTAGGCGGTGTACACTACCTGTTAAATTTACTTTATTTTGAGCTTTTGCACAACATTTTATACATGTGCCCATGTACCAGCTGTTCGCCAAGCGAGCTGAGTGCGCTCCGCGTCCAGTATAATAATAATAACGCGTTCAGGTCGTTGTTGCGGCTGCCACGCTGGTGTAGCACGTCCGGTATGTTCGCGCACGCACGTGTGGATGGTTTCTCGGCCATCATGCGTGCGCGATGCACAGCCGCGCTTCGGCGCCTGCGCGACAGCCGCAAGAGCCGTTATAGCTGATAGGCTGGACAGTTAGCTTCTCATCCATTGGACTAGAGTACACCAGTAGGTCAATCACGTAACGCATTGTACGCGCGTCAGGTAGATCTACATGTCAATTTTTATATGGAAAAATGACAGTTGGACTGTCCTCACGCGCGTTTGAAACGTTACGTGATATCCCCTAGATAGTGACCTCGTACACGTGAGTGTCCTGGTTTTTGAAATAATACGAACACTAGTAATTTAAGTTTAAATAATAATTTTTAACATTTATGGCAGCGAACGAAAAAACCATAGAAGTCTAACGAGCACCGAAAAGTGGCCCCATGAAAAGAATGCACATTGCCACTATGCGGACGTATGCGGACGTGGGGGCGGGGTGTCAAAAGGATGCCAAGCAGCCGTTTAGTTCGAACATGCGCACACATGCGCATACCGGGATTTAGGCAAGTATTTGGGTAGACATTTGTAGGGAGTTCGTCTTCTATGGTTTTTTCGTTCTGTTATACACATGCATAACTGTTTTGCTTACTCGTATAAAATTGCCTAATGTAGGTAAAGCATCGACAGCATTATGACTGCATATAACACCTTACATTAAGGAAACCTAGTTAGTCGTAATTTAAGAATATTGATAACTATAAGTTTGTGTTGGTTTTCGGGTTAATAAACTGCTTGGGTGTTATACAAGAGTTTCCTTGAAGACTCCACGGAGGCTGCCCTGTAACAAATTGGTGGCAGCGGTGGGATGACATAAGAGACCGAGCCAGGTCCCGTCATTCCGAATCCTAGGACAGCTTCCCGATCGACGGTTAGTCTCAGCACTGTCGCTGAGCCCGCATCGCAACCCCGGATCGACGATCAGTCTTGGCAACCTAGCCGAGCCCGCATCCGGAACACCAGCAACATATTAGCCCTACGCATTGCTCCAGGTCGACGATCAGCCTTGTGATTTGTCAATTCACGAGCCCGCACCTATTCCAATTTTGATACCCTCACGTTTCAAGACAACGTGACACCGACGTATTTTCCGCCGTGTGTAACCTCGATACGACGACGACGCAACGTGTGGTCGGTCACCAACCCTTTCACTGCAAAACATGTTCCTGCGCATCATCACCATTCTGTGAGTTAAATTTTATTATCAGTGAAAGCATCTATTTCTCCAAATTCAAGTGAAAAGTGCCTCCAAGTGCTTGTTTTTACGATAAAGAAGGAAATATACTTAGTTAATAACTTATTAAGTAATACTTATTAATATTCCCCATTTCAAGTGTTTTCTGATGTTCTGGACTGCATAATTAATGTTTTCTCCTAAGACTGAGGATATAACAGAAGAATCCGAATACGAATCAGAAGACGACACATCCACAGAGTATCTAGATTCAAACCCTTCCACAACTGAGACAAAAATTGAATTGGGTCGAGTTTCTCCGCTTCTTAAACCGAAAATGAGTGAGAAAATTACCTTAGCCTTCTTAACTAAATTCATCAAAACTCATAACGGGGATCGCGAAACCCTGCCAGCATTCCTAACCAATTGTGAAAATGCTATGAGTTTGGCTAGTCCAGAACAACAGAATGTGTTATGTAAATTTATTATATCACAACTCGAAGGTAAGGCTCAATTAGCCTGCTGCTTAAAAACTTTCCAAACATGGGCTGAATTAAAACAATTCCTTAAAACAACATTTGGCGAGAAAAAACATTCCACACATCTTCTTCTAGAACTCCAAAATTGCAAACAACATATCTCCGAATCGGTAACGGAATATTCACTGCGCATAGAATCATGCTTGACCCGAATACTGGCCGATATCCAGTATTCTCATACAGATGAAAAGGAACTTCCTGGACGCATAGCCGCCATGGAAGATCTTGCCCTTAACACATTCTTACTCGGCTTGAATCCCAATTTTTCATCTATAGTCCGATGTCATAACCCTTCCAACCTTAACAAAGGTATTTCATATGCAATTGAGGAAGAAAAAATATATAACCTCAACCGAACTCATTCTAAGCCAATTAAAATGTGCCGTGTCTGCCTCAAAACGGGACACTCCTCATCCGAATGTTTTCGCGCCAAAAGGGAGCGCAATCCTTTCCATGTGCAACCACAATATTCCACAAGCTCATTTAATCAGCCTTCTACCAGTTCCATGGCTCAACCCCAGTTGTTAACAAACACAATGTCACACTCTGTATTAACCGCCGTCACACTAAATATCACGTGAATGAGATAAAACCCGCTCATCCCTAAATAAAACCTAATTACACCTAGCAAAATCTACACAAATCCTACTTCAATCCAATTTTGCTAAATCAATGTCCCTGTTTCACTTATTATTACATAACACCATTTTTAATACATGAGTCAAGCTATATCTCAAGTTACGAAAGTAAATGAACAATTAACTTACATGTCGCGTGTCAACAATCTAGTCAATGTCATTGAGAACTCATTACTCACCATATCCGATTACCTACCTAAATTCAATTTTAAACGCAATTTTATTTAAGCCAACATTCTCCATCCTTCGATTTTATCCCCAACAATGTTATACCAATATTTATCAACACAAAAAATATATATTAAAAATTTAATAAAAACTCAAGACTTTCCCGTCCCAGTCACATTCAATAAAAATGGTCTTCGTTACGCCTTATTTGATGACGCATTTGTATTACTGTGAGCAGTGAATATTTCATTTGTCCTATATTAACTATTTATTGAAGTATCAGTAACCCATGTTATGAAACCTCCTTTTTCACCGAGGTGTCCAAATCTCTACCAAAAGAGTGTGATTCCAAATTAATCTTTGGTGAAGTCGATATTTGGCATGTATTAAACAACAATAAATGGATATTTGTAAAGTCAAAACCTTGTCACATAACCGTAAAATGTAACAATAATATCAAAGATTACTCTGTTCAGGAATTATAAAATTAACTGACGATTATAAACGTTTCCCTAAAACAATAAAGCTGCTTCCCAGCATGTGTAAATATGTTTCAATTCGAAATGATCTGTTTTCTGAATTTAATATACTACTCTAGACACTTTCTCTAATTCGTGTTTTTATATTATTCCTTGTTGTCAAATGTATTAAACATTTCTGGTGTATAGTAATAAATACAGATATTCAGCATCCAGTTGTTGCACCCAAATACTTGGGAATTACCAGAGAAATCCTCGTTTGAGCCAAAATAAATTTTACTCATCCCGGAACTTGAGCAACTATTAGCTGCTGAACATAGCCTAAGTTTAAAATAAGACTTAGAAAGTATAATCTATTTTATAATGTATAATTTCAATGCTCTAATATTAAAATACTACTTAGCTGTACTTATTTGTAATTTTCCTACTCAGCTTCATCTATTTAAGATAAAGCCTCGTCTTATCGGGGGGGATGTTATACACATGCATAACTGTTTTGCTTACTCGTATAAAATTGCCTAATGTAGGTAAAGCATCGACAGCATTATGACTGCATATAACACCTTACATTAAGGAAACCTAGTTAGTCGTAATTTAAGAATATTGATAACTATAAGTTTGTGTTGGTTTTCGGGTTAATAAACTGCTTGGGTGTTATACAAGAGTTTCCTTGAAGACTCCACGGAGGCTGCCCTGTAACAGTTCGCTGGTTTATGGACCCCTGTTTGTCTGATATAAACGAAATTTATTTTTTCTACTCCAGCACTGTAATTTGACAATTAAAAGGCTAACATCAATATTAAAAATATACACTTTTCGTGATTCCACTTAAATCTATGATCTATGAATTACATTATAATGCTCCGATGGATATTATAATAAATTATAAGCCAACTGGTATTTTTTTTAATTTGCGTTAAAGTGGCCAGCGCCTACAGACCATGTGCCAGCGCGAAAGTGTTTTATTTAAATTTATGTTTCCATGACCGCATCCATGACAAAAGTTTATGTAAATGAACTTATTATTACTGTAACTGCCATATTTACAATAAAGACTCGTTTATTATTACGTAAATTACAGATATGAAATAAGAATATTATTTTTCCAAAAGATTTTTATGTTTGAAAAATACATCTACTTAAACAGTATTGTTGTCTATGGTAATAAAAAAACATAAAGCGCGGGAATTTAATTATTTTCAATTGTCAGTTAGGTTCATTGGTAACGCAATTTATTTAACTTTTGAGGTTGTAACTGAATTTGATCCATCTCCAATGCCAACCACTCCGGACTTTCTACAAAATGAAATAAATATGTGGGTCGTTCTTCTTTTTTACCGACAATGATCCGAGGTTTTTCTGTTTTTTTGGTTTTTGAACTATCGAAAATTGTGGTTTTGAAGTGCGATTTAAAAAAAAATGCATAGGTTTCTTCATTAGAACTAATTAAAGTTTCCTTTCTGGCCAATATAAAAATTTATTTACGGTTGGTTTCTAAAAAAAATCATGTGACAAAGTGGACTCTTTCAGTGGGGACAACATTTTGGTTTACCACTCTGTCACGGCATTCTACGAAAAAAAAAACATTAAAAAAAAATGCTAGTTAGAGAAAGTGAAATATTAAACATCACTAATTAATAAAATAATATGGACGTTCATTCGAACATTATAAAACCGTAAACATCATTACTCAAATGAGATGCCGTAATAAGACGAGGGACAGGCTATTGTCGGTCGAAAAGAAGAACGACCCATGTCCCAGATCTTAAAACAAAACAACGCGCCAATAATCATAACAAAAAACACCATTCAAAGCCTTCATATTCATTACCATAAATAAAATGTTTGTTTTTACATGTCTCTATTTTTATTTATTTATAACTAAAAGTATAAGTTGGTTCTAGCTGTCGTAGAAAAAGTACTGTATGCAACGTTATATAATTAGGTCTTAAAACTCTCGAGTCTTTATTAACAAAACTCGCTAAAGCTCGTTTTGTTACAGCGACTCTCGAATTTTAAGAACCCATATTATATAACTGTTGCATAAAATACTATTATTTATTTATTATAACATCTACTCCCTGTACAAAACGTAATAACCTGCCTGAATCTACTATTACTAGTATAGTGTTGTTTCTTGGTCGCCTTTGCAAACTAGGTAGGTATAGGTACACAACATGAGATGCAACTATCTTTACAATGTTGATTTCGTGTGTGATCTACTGATTTTTATAGTCTCTATTTTTTATTTTGCAAGTGTAAAACATCGTGCTGTCAAAGTCAAAGTCAAAGTCAAAGTGATTTATTCTTCAATTTAGGCATATTACATGCACCTATGAATGTCGATAAACTACCACCGGTTCGGAAAGTAAACCTCTGCCTCGAGAAGAACCGGCGTAAAAAACTCGGCGAGGTGTCATTTTTTCAAAACAGTATACAATTTATCATTTCAGTATCAGAGTATTATAAAATTTTTAAATTACATTGCTACTGTTGTCGAAAATCTCAATAAGTCGCTAGATATATTTATATTTCAAAATGGTTAGCTATTCTGTTGGAACTAATTGCTAAGCATATTTATTCACACACGGAGATGTAACTAATGTTTAAGTGTTAGAACATGTTGTCACACTATTGACCAACAATTGCAAGTTTTTATGTGAATTTTAACATATTTTATAGGTAAACCAGCGAGGTTTCTAACATAAATATCTGCTTAGATATCCATTCGACATTAATGGAAATCTTATTTTACTCACTTAATAACCAAGTACAAATTAAGTGTAATGGGGACTATAACATACTCATAAATATGTCCCATCGCTGTTATGTCAGCGGATTAAGTATGTACATATTTATGAGCGGATTAACTCGATACATATTTTTGCACTTTCTTGTATTTCGTCTCCGTAAATCCCCTCTATCGAAATAGTTAGTGCCCATTTACAAAGAAAATACAAACGTTGCTCGTTTAATGGTTAGTGTAAGATACGGATGTTAATTTTTCTATATACAAAAACTGTATCTATTGGCTACGTCCTGTCTAAATCGGTCGCTGTAAGTTTATCTTTAACCCTTTTGAGTCGGTAGACGAGTTGACTCGTCCAATTGCGATACAAAACTCTTTCTAGGAAAGGGTTACAATTTTATGATATTTTAAAGCTCTTGCCAAGTATCCGCGAGCGAGTCTCGGAACTAAATTGATCAGATCAGGTGAAATACATGTTTACTCTCAGATGTGGCAACATCATCATGTTTAAATGTTAAGTATTTAACTTATATTTGGGATTAACTGTTTGAGACCAGAACAGCAAGAAAGTCGTCGCTATCAGTGCTGAGGGGCCTTGACTTCCTGAAGGTAGCCGCGCCTACGCCTTTGCTCCGTCCGACGAGCTCCGGGAAGGGAAAGTTGGGGATCCCTCGATGTCTCACGTCCAATAGACCTTCGCCAAATGTTGCCTGAAAAAGGAAACGTGTGTTTTATTATTTGCCTTTCTCACTGTTATTGCGACTTCGTCGTACTAGGAGTTGGTACTGTTGGTAGGTAATCGCACTCCCATGCATAGGTACTTCCACCTTTGTTGGGGAATTTTTTCTAGGATACAATTTAGATATCCTTTGTCTTTCTCCGGTACTCAAACTATCCTCTCCTTCTCTATTTTTCTATATATAATTTCATCTTAATAGAAAATCGGTTCAACAGTAAGGTAACAAACAAATAGAGTTTTGCATCTATCAAAGAAACTGAGAGAGAGAGAACTGACATTTTGCACCAAACCGTTCTAATCTTAAAGCGGTGTTCTTTAAAATCTGAATGAGGGAAGTTTGTCAAGTTCCTATGGAATGACAGCTTCCGGCGCCATATTTAACGGTACTACGTCTGAAATCGTAAGTTGATGCAGCCCGCCCTTAATATATTATTTATTATGTGGCAAATATACGAGTAGATAAGTATAACTATTTTGGCTCAGTGATCCAAAAAGGGTCTTGGCTTCCGAAACGAGAGCACGCCACTTATCTACGAGTAGGTATATATATGTATATATATATACATTACTCAACATATTTCTCATTAACATTACCTACCATTATCACACGTGCATACCCATCGCAAAGCGTGTAATATATTTAAATTATATTTTGCGTAGCTAAACCGAGGCAAAGTTTAAATTAAAGTAATTAAATAATTTATGCCGTTACCTTTGTTAAGGGTTCCGTAGCTAACATGGCAAAAAACCTTTATAGTTTCGTCGTGTCCGTATGTCACAGGCAATTTACTCGAAAACTATACGGCGTATTTGAATACAATTTGGAGAAAGTAGTTCCGTAATGAAATTAGTAAAAAAATGTTTAAGGGGTGCACTCCATACATGTAACTGCAATAAAAAAAAAAAACATAGTACCTAAGTCCACATGTGGCACCAATCGATAGGCCTTTCAAAATAAATACAAGGTTTCTCAGCAATTGTTTTGATTATTTAATGATACTCCTGATGTTAATGCAGTGGAGAAACTTATGATAGGTATAAGTGGGTAGTAGATAGGTGTATTTGATGTTCCTAAAATATTGAGATACAGATATTCGCATATTAGTTCAGCTCGTAAAAAATATATCATCTCCTTTGCCTCTGACAACTTGTCTATTGCGCCAGACTGAGGGGTTGTGCCATTTCTATAATATCGGTATCTAAGTAAAGTTAAAAACCGGCCAAGTGCGTGTCGGACCACGCAAAACGAAGGGTTCCGTGCCTATTAAAAAGGTCGTATCGTCACAGAAATTTTACGGCACTTACGTCCTTTTCTTTGAGGAAGGCAGTTTTTCAGCAATATCTCGAAAACCTCTGAACCGATCTTGTCCAAAACAATTTTCGGTGAATGAAATTAATAAGCCCTATGTCCATGAATTTTTTCATATTTTTAAAATACACCGTTCAAAAATTAGAGGGGGGGGACAGAATTTTAGTGACTTTCGGGGCGATTATCTCCGACCCTATTCACTTAATCAAAAAAAATGCCAAGAAACCTTATATTTATTTTGAAAGGCCTATCGATTGATGTGCCACACGGGGGGTCACAATGAAAAACATTTTTTTGACTTTTAGTTTTATGTATGGAGTGCACCCCTAAAAAAAATTTTTGTGTCATTTTAATTACAAAACTATGTAGCGGCTAACAAAATACACCTATCCTCAAAATTTTATTCAAATACACTTTATGGTTTTCGAGTAAAATGCCTGTGACATACGGACAGACGGACAGACGGACAGACGGACAGACGGACAGACGGACAGACGGACATGACGAAACTATAAGGGTTCCGTTTTTGCCATTTTGGCTACGGAACCCTAAAAAGTAAGTACAAAGGGCGCCGTTGTCGTGTCAGAAAGAAGATACCAAAATGCCCGTAGCAAAAGTAAAGGGGGCCAGATTTTGTGTGACAATAAGGGGGCGCTGGGTGACCTCACAATATTTAATTTAAACGTGCAGAATTTCACATCGTCACACGCCATTGCGTCATTTGTTGTTACATACATATTTGTACAGGTAAGGTTATCCGTAGAGGTAGGTACTAAATTAATACTTTATTCTACTTCTAATATTCAATGTTTGACATTTTAAATAGGGCGTCGGCTTACATTTGTAAAATTACCCACTAAAAATTAAAAAACCATTTAGCAGACCAATAAGTAATTTTGACCCCCGCATAATCTACTATTTCGAGACACATTTATTTGTTTTTGTATAGAGTGCATGAATAAATATGTAATGTCCAGTCCAGTGTCGTGGGAGAATTAATGATGGCTTCGAAAACCATTAAAAGAATCGTGTTTAAGATCACGCGTGAGTCGCCGAGCGATACTAAATGTTGCAATGCGTCAACGGGCAACACTTGTGTAAGTAGGTGTTGAGCGTCGGTACTAAATACATAGTCTACAAAAATACCTAGTACACGAAGTTAAGTTTTATATTAAGTTTTGGTTTAAGAAATCATGTCATACCTACCTTGATATAAATAAAATAAAAATCATTTATTTCAGACCTTAATCTCGGTCCAATTTCTGTTAGTACATTTGAAAGCTTACGAGCTAAGTTAGTTACACAAAGAAATAAAATAATGAAAAAAATTAAGAAAAATTTGAGCTATTGAGAAAGCGAAGACAGTTAGTTCTATTTCGCTGTCCCAATAGCTACCGCACTCAACCCAAGACTAGATCTTTATGTGATCCTAATAAATATTAGACATTCAAAATTGCGCAGTCTGTTTCATTTCATGTAAAAAATCCGGTCTGTCACAAAGTCAAATATCTCAGGAACTACTAATGCTATCGATTTGAAATTTGGAATAGTTGTAAACAAAGCTAATCCTCGTGTAAGGAAAATGAAATTTTTTAATATATACTTTTAATTCTTATAAAAAAGGGCTGATAAGAGGGGGGGCAAAAATTCAAAGTCTATAGTTAGTAGGCCAAGTGGGGTATCATATGAAAGGGCTTGAATTGTACATTCTAAAACAGTTTTTCTTTATTTTTCTACAATGGTAAAATTTTGATTTATAGAGAATAATGTAGAAAAAAATACCATTCCCCCCCCCCCCCACCCTTATCTCCGAAGTTAACCAAGCGAAAAATTTGAAAATAATATATATGATTAATATTAACGTGAATATTACCGGAAAAATATAACGAGACCTCTACCTAGCGTATTTTTTTTTTATTCTTCAAAAATCATATGTTCATTTTGTTTGTAATTTAATACTTCTGTGTTTAATTTTTTTCCTTCAAATTCAAATGAAAATGTTCTGAAAGTACCTTCTAGCAAATTAAAAAAGAATTAACGAAATTAATTCACTTGATAAAGAATTATCGCTGAAAAACCAACATACAGTAAGGGAAATGTATTATCGTACCTCCGTAGAACCCTATCGCAATAAGGTGACATACCACTCGAGTTTGAGTGACGGTGGCCTGTCAATTGCGACAGTGTTCTACGGTGAATACATTTCCCTTACTGTACATACCGAGTTCCTTGGTCGCGCAAGTTAGTAAAAAATGCACCGATAAATGGCGCTGTAGGTACTCATGACTTACTACACTATGCGTTGTTAAGATTTTTCCAAAATTAATGGGTGGGGCAAGACGGGTGTGTTGTATGATATTTCGTACGGAACCCTCGGTGCGCGAGTCAGACTCGCACTTGACTGGTTTTTTCAAAACAGTATACAGTACATCATTTCAGTATCAGAGTATTATAATAGTTATTTACGATACAAGTGCAGAAAATAGGAAATTCGCAACGAGTGGCGATAAATTAAAACACGACCGAAGGGAGTGTTTTAAATCGACACGAGTTGCGAATTACCTATTCGCACGTGTATCGTACAACATTTTACAGTACATATGGCATTTTAAAGTTTCGACATAGGTACTATGCACGGAAAGTGCTCATTTCCGCACTAGTTCGGGAAAGTAACACCATGTGTACTGTAAAATTAATTTTAAAATTACATTGCTACAGTAGTAAGCCTATTTATTTTGCGATAGATTTCTAGTGCAGGATTTTATCGCTGACAAATATCCCTATCAATGATGTAATAGTTTATCTTATAATATGATTTTGAGATAAGTGTCTGTTTTACGACAGATTTGAATTTAGAGTCAGTAAGTTCGGTAATGTGTTTTGGAATTTTATTGTAGAATTTTATACAATTTCCCAAGAACGACTTTTTCGCTTTTAATAGCCTGTAAAAAGTTGTTTTGAGCTTCCCTGCGCTTCTTAAAGTGATAAAGACTATCGCAAGTCTTTATAAATAACATTGATATTTAAATTTTGAAGTTCATATAGCCTGCGTGAAATGTGATCAGGATTCTATTGCGCAAGACAGGAAAAGATCTAGCTACGTGTGGCGTCCTTGCGAGCTAGCCTTTTTAGTGAAGAGGAAAACCTTAGTCCCACTCAACAACTGCCTCGTAATTAATTTTACTTTTGAGTTACAAGCATGGTTCAAGCCCAGCCGCTGTGTTAACTGAAATATACTCGTGTTACATCAAATCATTAACAAATAACTTCTTTTCTAAGTTTTCTTCTGTCCAAACTTTTGAAAAGCTGGGTGCTGATGATTGATGATACAAAAAACCTATTATGAATCCCAGGAAAAGTACCTACCTATTTATTTTAAATATTATTCTTATTATCATTTCCAATCTGTAGGTTCAGTTTATCGTCAGGTGTCGTGAGGAGCCTTGTAAAACCGACGATAACAGTGAAGATCAATGTCGTTTATCGTTGTTAATGCTCAATCATTGCACGCCCGTCATATATTGCCAAGTAGGTGTGAGTATAAAGGATGGAATGCCAGGATACCGATTTTTGACTTTTGAGCGCTCGATAATTAAATAAAAGTACATACGATTGTAATGTCAAAATTGCAGGCACTTACTTTCTACCGATAGAATTGAATGCGAGTGGTCAGTCAGTACCACTCGTTTTTCAATTTTCTATCGCTATTTCAAAATAGCATTTCATCATTTTTGTCTGTTTTCGACTGAAAGAGTCGAGCGCTCGAAAGTCAAAAATCGGTCCCCAGTTCCTCCGCATCGATAAACTATATGGTTTCTCATAAGAACAAGATTGTTTCTAAAATGAACATTAAGCACTTTACCGGTTAACATATTTTAAATTTATTACCTCTTTTTCAAACTCGCGGGTATTGAACCTTAAAAACCGTTATTCCAAGCCCAGATGGTACAATCAGAACTATAAGGTCGGTTTATGTACATGTTTGCAGTGCAGAGTTCATCAAAAAATGCTGAGTCTCACACGACGTCCACTGCTGGACATAGGCCTCCCCCAGAGAGTGCCAAATTGACCGGTCCTGCGCCACCCGCATCCAGCGGACTCCCGCGACCTTTACCAGGTCATCAGTCCACCTTGTGGGGGGCCTACCCACGCCGCGCCTTCCGGTACGTGGTCGCCACTCGAGGACCTTTCCGCCCCAACGGCCATCGGTTCTACGTGCAATGTGCCCTCAATTAATCCCACTTATGGAAACAATATATGAAGGCAATTACATAAATTGTGGTCTTGAATTTGTGCGCTTACCTTATATTTTTCACATAGGTCGCATCACTAGAAAAACATCAACACTGTTCTTTGCCACTTGCATCGAGAATGAATATTACACACATTATTTTACCATAAATCTTCATCGGGCTTCATAAAAACCTAATGTTCCCGTATTTACTGGCCAATTATTTCTGAAAATAAATGCCACAGTTTGTTTTTAAATACTTATCGATAATCTCTTGCCTACATTCTTTAGCTTTGTTGAGTGTGGTTGTGGTCGCTTAGTCTTATCCATTCGTTCATCGTACCTACATTAATATGCAGATGGGATTCTACTGATATGCGACATTACAATAATCAGATCGTTAGCGGCGACGGCAAACGATGACTGGATCCGTCATCGTGGGAATGCTAATGAACTCATCACCAATTTGCGAGATAGTAAAATAATCAATTCCTTACAACATCTGCGCCATAATGATATTAAATAATCTATATATTCACATTCTGTCATTGAATCGTAAAATATCGGCTTTTAAAGTTAAACGTGTCTCTAAACCGACTTAGGTATATTTCTAAAAATCGCCAGCTCCTTACGAAACTCATAATAATAGGTAACTCTACTGTATAATATATTAATAAGTCGAATTATTAATAAGTTTGTTAGTGGTGTCATTTTTTATTGCCTACTTATGATCTTTTCCGCTTTAACTTAAGGTTTGACTGGTAGAGAATGTCATATGATATTAAGTCTGCCTTTCGTACGATAAGTTTGTCTTTTGTACAATAAAGTTTAAATAAATAAATGACCGCCTATTTCGGTTTGACGATTTCGTTACCGACTCTACCGTTAGAACTAGCGCTTACAAATACCGCACCTTTCGCAAAGCCGGTATTAATTAATTAAAGTATTAATAGGTATAAATACCGAAATGGGGAATGGATGAAAATTTTAGAAATGCCTGATTATTTTTTTGGTGATAGGAATAACCTTCCTTAGCAACAGAAAAAAGTTTCAGATTTTTCAGCTGCGACATTTTTTTTTTTTTTATATAAACAGGTTCCTCATTTACGTTTTGGGTCAAGAACGGTAAATAGACACTTTCCTTGATCTGTCTCATAGTACAAAAAACTATCTTAAATATCTGTGGTAAAATGACACTGATCAATATAGCTGTTGCAAGTGTCAATATCATTGCCAGTGTCAGTTTACCACACATATTTAATATATTTTTTCGTAATATGAGACCGATCGAGGAAGGTGCCGTAACTGACCCAAAACGTAAGTGAGGAAACTGTTCATATTTTTCAAAAAAAATTGACACAGCTGAAAAATATGAAATTTTTTTCTGGTGCTAAGGAAGGTTATTCCTATCACCAAAAAAATAATCAGGCATTTCTAAAATTTTCATCCATTCCCAATTGTCCTCTTAATTGTAGGGATGTTTACAAAAACAACATAACTGACATATTTTACGAAATCGAGTTATTGGTATGATTATGTTCGTCTGTGAAGACGCTACAGTTATGCAGTAGACATTGTTTAATTAGGATCTCGTTTGCCCAAAATTACCGCTTTGTATTATATAAAATAGAATTACTCAACTCTACAGAACTTTAAGTACAATAATAATTTTGGTAATAAATAAAAATCGTAAATTCAATCATTATTTTTACTATAGGAATGTAAATTGTTTTTCCCCAAAAATAACATAACCGCCAACAATTTTACAAAAACAGCATAAGTGACGAAGTTATTTTTCATATTTTTGAAGCGATAACCGATTATTAATGGAATCCAAGATGCAGATGTTACTCCATAGCCATATGCCTGCATAAAAAATGGAAGGTATTGTTTAAAGAAATTATATTTTAGGAGAAATTATTTTTTTTTCGCTTCCTGTAAAATCAACACCAATGTAGGTAGTTATGTTGTTTTTGTAAACATCCCTTCAATTTATTTAACAGGGCTTTACTTGTGACGTGCCTCAGATTTTCAAAAGTCCAAATTATTTTTTGGGGTCTGTTCATAATTAGCTCAGTGTGTGCATGCCATAATGTCAGTAGCTGGTCATCATGACAGTAAAAATTTCCCAAATCAAATTATTAAGGAATTATCCTTATAAAAATTCAGTAATCGATTTCGGCGAAAACTCGGGTCGAATCAGTAGGATTGTTGTCGAGTAAAATATATATATTCTACTTACTAAACTAATCTAGACGTTCCGCAAAAACCCTCCATCCGTGTTTTCGCAAACACGCAGATCATATCCATAGGATCGCGTAAAAATTGTCTTTTTACGCTCAAAATCGAGATTAACCCCTATGTTTTTCGGGTAAGTATACGGACTTCGGTATCCTACGCTACGCCAACATATATAGCATATTCAATCGTTGATCTATGCACTTTATTTATTGTGTGGTTTTTTCGATAAATCTGTTACATTGTTATAAACGCGCGTGCTAAATGCGGGGTTTGGTTGAGCAAGCGGCCTATGAAGCCTACGCTGTACTTATTCGGCTGATGTGATAATGTATTTGACGCAGGTCGCACCATTATTGACTAAGTACATTAGAGAAATTAGAGTAGAACCTGAGAAGATTGCAAACTTCTGATAAAACATTTTGTTACAAATTTAATATTTGAGACAAAGATGTGACGACGGAGTTTAGTAGGTACAACGCGTTTGCATGAATTCGTTTTGCCAATATGATGTGTGACGTACTTTTGGTACCTAGTTATGTATTGATTAGAATTCTGACGAAGTGTGGGCGTTTTTCATAAAAGGTGTACATGAACTTTTTTTTCGGAATTCGATTTTTTTGGGTTTGTCTTACTCAGAAGTGTTGATACTATCGATCCTTATACAAGAAAGAAGTTGTCCCAGATTTTACTAGGTATATAAGTTTTTTCTTCCAGTGCGTCACGACTATATCAATTAAAAAAGACAGCATACAAAAATATGACGATCTGGAATGAAATATTTTAATATTATAAATGCGAAAGTTTGGATGTTTAGATGTTTGTTACTTAATCACGCTTAAACAGCTCAACCGATTTGGATGAAATTTTGCACGAAGATAGTTTATAGCCTGGATTAAAATATAGGATAGTTCTTATCCCAGGTCCGCGCAGACGAAGTCGCGGGCGGAAGCTAGTTAAATATAAAAAATCTTTTCCACTGACGCAACGGTGGTTTCTCTTAAAAATGTCCGAAACAATTATTTGCTTATCCACTGAAAAGAGAACTCTGCTTAGCGCCGTTGCTACGCTAGTAATTAAATATGTATAAGTATTAAGGTTACCTCATGCGGCTTGAAGCCACCTAGGGAGTCGAGCCCGTTGAAGCCGAACGCCTGCGAGGCGCTCTGGCTGCCGGAGCCGTGGCCGAACGCCGACGCCGAGGACGCCGCGCCGGACAGCGACCCGCCCGACCCGCCGAACGACCCCGCCTGACTGCTGGCCTGGCTGCCGCCGAAACCGCTGGAAATTGGAAAGGAATGTGTTAAAAATTATACTAGAATTGCTTTTATGCTATATTTTTAATCCTCATCTTCACTTAATTGATATAGGTCTGACGGTCATACACATTAGAAATACAACAAATGTCCCGTATGCTTCTGAAAGTTGAGGACACTGGAGCCTAAATGCTATTTGACGTATTACGGACACACAATGTTCTTGTTATAAAAAATATATTTAACACTCAAGTATTTTACTGTCAGCTGTAGAGGACAAATAAATTAGAATCTAAGTGTGACTCATGTTACCTGCTGGCTCTGGTTAATTTCACCTTATTCCTATGTTTCTCAATCCGGTTTATGCTCTAGAATGTATTTTTCTCCTGTCTTACATATCAAAATATAATGGATACTAGACTTTTTTGCAGGATTTTATATACGTACAGATTTTTAATAATTATTTAAGAACGGATTTGTAGCAACCGGCCCTAAAACGTGGAATGGAAAATGCGAAATGTAAATATATGTGTGCAGTGTGCATACTTGTATAATCTACATTGAAAATTTGAAACATTAGTAAGTATTACACATAACATAGCATTTAGATGAGCTGGGTATGAAAGGTCCGGTTTTGGTTAACCATAAAATCGTTAACTTCTAAAAAGTTGTCAAGCGACCAATATGAAAACGTCTCTGACCGCAAAAAACGATAACTAAACTAACGGTACACTTAACGCATGATATAATACGAATCGATGAACAGTTAGAAATTACATGATCACAGGAATAAGATTAATTTGTAACTTGTTTGTCAGGCTCTAAAAAATCCGCGGGCAGTAAGCCAAAATTTCTCAACGCGAAATAAATTCGCAACTATGTATGTAACAGTTACATATTAACATAACGGTGTCACACTACTGGGCCGGACCGAGATACCTTATTGGGTGTTTACTGCTACAGGTTTGTGGAGAAAACTTAGAAATGCCAAGGTCTGGAATTGCACATTATGATTAACATAACATCCACTGGTATTTTGTTTCCCATATTAGGTCCCCATAGGCTGCATGGTACTATTTCCTGTCGTGTTTTGGTGTGAGAAAATTTTATTATTTGTATTTCGAATCCGGAGACTATATATGTCTAGGGAATGTGGGCCTCGCCGGTATTTGTCTGTCTGATTTACCAATACCGAATGAAGAAAAAAGAAAAAAAAAATTAAAATGAATCAGAAATGTGTTTGCAAGCTGAAATACCTATGTAAAAATCTCTGTCTACTATATTTGACTACTAACACAATTTAGAACACTCTTGTTAGAATTCATTTAGATTTTTATTATAAAACGTGTCATGTATGCATTCGTAACTCAGGAGTTTCAAGATTCAAAGAAAAAAATATTTATTCTTCAATTTAGACATATTACATGCATCTATGATTGAGATCAAGATCCTTGATAAGCAAAAGCGGAGCACTCACCTGCCGAATCCATTGAACGAGGATGCTTGGCTAGCCGAGTGCGAAGCGCTGAATCCTTCATTGAACCCGAAAGAGAATGACTGGGACGCTGACTGGCTGCCACCGAAGCCGTTAGCACTGCTGCTTAAGCTAGCAGTAAGTCCTCCGTGTCCCGTAGGAGCAACGTTGAAACCACCCCCAAATCCAAAGCGGGGCTTGACGGAACCAGATGGCACGTTCCTTCCCTTCGTCTCGTTGGGAAGCAACGTGCTAGGGTCACGCTCCAGATGCTCTATATAAGGTAGAACAGGAGGTGTGATAATTGGATCCAGTTTCTTCTCCCGTCGTCGCTCATCCGGAAACACGAAACCGTTGGCGGGCGCTGGCGCCGCCGCCGCGCTGCACAGCGCGACCGCAAGACACACGCACAAGCAGATGAACTTCATGGTAGGGAATATTGTAAACACTATGTCCGATCAGCGATGTTTTCTTGTTTTAATAGGGTCGCGCGAGGTCAGCGGCAGTGTTGGCATGCGGCACGCGCCGTAGCCTTCAGAAAACCCACTGCGCCGCGCCCGGGCCTACGTCCTGCCAGTACAGCATCCCCTCTACAAACCGGTGGCTTCCATAAACCTCGAAGACCTTTTCCTTTTAGACTTAATGATGTTTTGTTTAGCAAATGTAGCGACATAATCTGAACAGTGGAACGACGCGTAGGAATAATGCTATTGATTGGGAAACCCAGGCGGCCTACTTACTATGGTCGTTCGGAATCTAGGCACGTAGGAACTGTTCATTCATTTACATATGTGACTAAGATTTAAATGTACTATGTATGGAGGAAGTGATCATGGGCCCAAATATGGAAAATCATTTTGTTGTAAATACTTAATATCTGATTACCATCAAATATTTTTTCATGAATAATATCAATATTATCTATAGACAAAAAGGAAAAGGTTTTGTAAACGACGTTAAGCGTACCTATTAATTCAATAACCCCGTATTTTATGATTATAACATTTGAGAAACATCTTCTTGCAGTGCACTACTTCTGAGAATATAAACGACATAATCGCAATTATCTTAACTATTCGCCCAAGTCTGTGAATTGCAATCATTTTCAGGATAATAATATCCTATGCCCATTCTGGCTGGTTAAGGTACCTTGCATACAGATGATAATACTTTTGTATGTACCTAGATATAATATGGTTCTTCGGGATCTAAATTTTGCACTCTCATGTTTGGATAGAGTGAATGTGTAATGACTACTTATACATAAAGATGTATCCATTTTTCACCTTCTTAGGGCTTGTGCAAAAATCACAGATCAGGGGGTGAGGGGGGAAGGGTTTAAGGAGACCTCACGTGTATTTTTCTACAGTGAACGAACCTAAGAAAAAATATCTACCACATGAGTAAAAATAAAAAAAAACCCCGGACAAGTGCGAGTTCAACTTGCGTGGTGAGGGTTCCGTAAATATTGAGAATTTTCCCGTTACTTTGAATACTCAAACTTCTTATATGTTTTCCTGGGCAAGGAACTATTTTCCATATTTTTTTCAGAATTTTAAGCTTAGTAGTTTCGGAGATAAGGGGGGAATAGTCAATTTTCGTCTTTTTTAAGGTACGGAACCCTAAAAATAAACAAGATTTACTATAAGTATAGAACACTATTTATCTTACAATTAGGTCGAATGAAAAAAAATATACGTGAGGTTATGTGGGAGGGGGGGGTGGGGGTAGCCAAGAACCTCACCAAATATCACCAAGGGGGAGGGAGGGGTCAAAAAGTAGCGGAAAAAACCTCGCGTGATTTGCATAAGCCCTTACAGGGCAAGAATCTTATTGCCATGAATCAAGGTTAACAATGAAAACACCTTTTTATAGTTTACTGTAGAATCATATGGTTGGAATAGATTGTGATTGATTGTGATGAGGGATGACACATTTTTTAAATGTCATAATATAATATCATGACATCATGACAATCATCAATGTCACCATCACCATTGGGATTATGTTCATGTGATTGATATAGTTACACTGTAAAATATCTGATCAAGTGGATTACACCGACCACTAGAAGGAGTTTGACTACATGGCAATAGTGGCAATCAATCCACAATTAAAAAACAGGGCTGGGCCATAGACAAATCGGCACAGGTTATGCCATGACTTAACAATGGAATCAGGTGATTTCAATAAAAAATAAGACAGAAAATAGTACCTACGCTGGAAAATGCTTTCCTGTTTAGGGTTCCATACCTCAAAAGGAAAAAAACGGAACCCTTATAGGCTCATTTTTTTGTCAATAAGTCTGTCTGTCAAGACCCTTTATCTTGGGAACGCGTGGAGGTATCGAGTTGAAATTAAAACCATATACTCAGGTCTACAGTCCTTTGAAGCTGTGAAAAAAAGGTACAGCCGTTTATGCCGCAAAAAACGTATATTCCGACACTCTCAAGGGAATCAAAATTTATAGGGCACTTTCTGTTGATCTAGAACTATTAAATTTCGCAAGTGATATCGTCTTATACTACAAGTATAGGGAAAAATCTGAAAACTATACATTTGTAATTTTGTACGGAACTCTAGGTGGGCGAGTCCGACTCGCACTTTGTCCAGTTTTTTTAGAAGTTAGTTTCAGTTTCCGTTTTAAACACATATTCGACACATTTAAACGTTTCGACTTCGACATTGTTAATTTTTATTTTTAGAAAAAGTACGCAATACTTGCAGAATAAAGTTCATTTATTTCTATATTTTATTTCTTTAGGTAACGGTGGCATATTATGTGTTCTAGTAGAAAAATTTGAAATTTTTTTGGTTCCCAAAAAAACGTTATTCTAGTAGATCAGTACAAAAATCATGTTGATTTGCCAAGTGGAAGGGTTTACTTATTTACGTAAATAAAATGTTCATGCCGTATTTATATAAGTGATAAAAACATTATTCTTGATGTAAAATGGAACTCAAGAAAGAAATCTCGTGCCAAAAAGAGCTATTTATTAATAACATACAACACTTGTGTCAGACATTTTTGGCAGCCCTAAGTGGTCGTCCTGTATAATCCGAGACGGGGCCGCGGGGCGTGTGTCACGGCCGCCATGCGTAAACTACACAGATTTACCCGCTATACCTACAGGGGCTCAATGCCTATTAATTTAATGACAGCATGTAACATATTGTCATCAATATGTATAGTGGCGATCTCACCGGTGCGGACTGTTTTATTTTAATTTTATTTATTTATTGGAGAACAAACAGAAACAAGTGTATAAGAAAACTTATAAACTAAGAACACCATGGACACTAAGCATGCCCTTATTTTATTTCCTAACAAGCTCTCACTACAGACACATTTGATTGTTAAATGTTAATGCGAAGAAGCTTTATTGAGATCCGGGCAAATGTTATTTATTATTTTATAGTTATTCTTGACATCGGTTCTGTAACTACAGTGTTACATACCCGATGATTATATTTAAAATAGGTACCTAAATTAGAAATACATCTTAATTTTATAACCGGCTCTATTCAACATTTCCGAGACATTGTAGTGTTACGCTTTTAAGGGCTTTTGATCCTATTATTTGTGATAAGATAGCGAACTTACAATAAAAAACTCTATTACACACCCATTGTATTATGTGGCCTAGCCCGACTACATTGGACACGCATTAACTACACACACACTTACACAAACATATCACTCATAAACACACCACGAGTTTAGTCGAATTTGAATACATGCACTAGGTACACTCAATGCAAGGCGTTTGGCTGATACTAGATCCTGGATTGCCGGAGTTGAATCTAGTTTTCACCTAAGGAATCTGACGAGTCAATTTCTTAGAAGTTGGAAACTTTTCACATACACGTAGGGCACTCAAGCAAGGCCTGAGTTATTTATATGTCTGCAACATTTCGCTCTGTTTGTTCTGGGATGTAACTCATTCGATTATACGGACCTTCGGCATCTGCGCTGATTAGTGGAAGTAGAGTGACACTGCAGGCCAATTTAAGGGGCAGACAGTACAGTGGATGTTTTAGAATATAAATGGTATTCAGAGCACCTTGTACATAATCGACAACAATCACTATATTTGTCACAAATACGCGGCTGCACGAACGTTATAGGGACTGCGTAAAATCAGCAGCGCGGCTAAGCTTTGCATAATTTATTATAATTAATTTATAAACTAGTTAAATTGGCAATCTGCGTAAAGTACATTTTGAAAGTACTCTTAAGAATCGTGTATGATGATGAATGATTAGGAGGGATGGTTTGAATCAAATAAATAATAAGGGAGGATAGGTTGAATCTTGACGGCTTCGTTGGATGGCCAGAGATGTAGGTATGGTTGGGAGTCTCTGGATTAATCAAATTTAACAATAGGTATATGCCCCATTTTCAAGACCTAAGGTCTGAATTCCTAAGGTCCCTTGCAGTCGGGTTTTTCAGGTCGTCGTTGTATTTCATCGGGAAGGAGCGTACTTATAGTATAATTTTAGTTAGTTCATAAGAAATATAAGTATGTAAAATATTAGAAAATATTAATTCAAATATTGTAGTTAGGTAATTAAATCAATTATCGTTGTTCGAGCTGATGCAGGTGGGGTGAGTTGCATGTTCACTTATGTAGACGACTATTATTTTTGATTTGAATGTTTAATGTTCACGTCGTTGTGGATTTAATTAATTACTTATTACGGATATTTATTACGGGTTATTTTACCCTCTGACTTAATTTACGGACGATTAAATATATTTACGGATTATAATTTGACAGCAATATTTGCGATTACTGAAATTATCTTTCACGCGTTTTAATTTGGTTTTGCGGATTATGATTATAAAATTACGGATGATTTTTTAACGTTTATTTTATTTTTAACGCATTATTTAATGCGTTGATTAAACTACATTTGCGGTTTATTTAATTTCCAATTTTATTTACATTCGTTTTATTTATTACGAATGTTATTTACAACGCAATTATTTATTGCGTTTGTCGAGGTTTCATTTGAAACATGATTTGACATTATTATTCTTACGATTCGTTTTACAACAAGATTTTTTAACACAACGTAGAGGGTCCTATTCGTATTTCTTGAACTAGACGATCACAAGTAATTTATTTATGGCCAGTATTTTAGTTAACTTATTAAATAGTATTTTATTAAAGGAGGCTAGTTTAGACTTTCTACAGTTCTACGTGCAATGTGCCGTCCACTGCCACTTAAGTTTAGCAATTCGGAGAACTATATCGGTTACCTTGGTTCTGCTGCGGATAGCCTCATTTCTGATGCGATCACGCAGAGAAACCGATGGCCGTTGGGGCGGAAAGGTTCTCGAGTGGCGACCACGTACCGGAAGGCGCGGCGTGGGTAGGCCCCCACAAGGTGGACTGATGACCAGGTCGCGGGAGTCCGCTGGATGCGGGTGGCGCAGGACCGGTCAATTTGGAACTCTCTGGGGGAGGCCTATGTCCAGCAGTGGACGTCCTTCGGCTGATATGATGATGATGATTCTTGACAAATAAATCTTATTAATTCTCAGTTCTCTGACCTCGCAGGATGGACAATGTCCGAGCTATAAAAAACAATATCAAATTATCCAGTTCAACGATGCCATAACCTAAGGACACGCTTCTAAACCTACGAGTATGTTTCTATAGATTTTTTTATAATATTTCATTTATCTAATCACTTGTCATAACTATGCAGTTATACCTCGTTCCAGATAACATTCGATTTTTAACGGCCAAATTCATCTACGTTTCTTCCTTTATCTAGGACTAGCTTTTTCTCGCGGCTTCGCCCGCGGCTTTGCCTGCGTACTAAAAGTAATTTTAACCGTCTACAAAAAAGATGCATTCTCGATTTACGAGACGAATCGTGATAAAAAATGTTATTTTTTGACATGTATGCAAATTTGTAATGTATTTTTTATCATGAAATAAATAATCTAATCTTATTGTAAATAAACCTTAAACTCTCGCCTCTTTTTATTTCAGCGGATAAAAAACTTATTAGACCGTCAACTTTTATAAAACAAGTAACTCGAATCCTGTACTTACTTAATTAAGTACAGACGTGACTTTTAATTAAAAGTCACGTGTTTCTTCTGCGTTATCACGTATCCATTACTCGTTTTAATTACTTAAATATAAATTAACACGAAACAGTAGCTGACCTAAGTGTCGATTTTCGAAAGTAGTTAACGTGTCTGACTCGATTGCGGCAAGCGTTTATAATATGCCTTTCTCTGACATAAACGAGGGTGTATTGAGTTAGACTCATATACCTAGTCACGTGGAATAATCTATTCACATTTTTTTTTTGTTTCGACTGTGTGCCTAGTATAACATGACACTGAAATTAGTAACCTCTTCGCGTAATCAGAAATTAGACCTACACTGGTCCGCCAGTAGCGACGTGACCGGTAATCGCTGTGAATATCGTGTAACGACCCTGATCTTCATTTATTGCATAACTACAGTATACATTATATTACGGTAAGCATCATGCAAATATTACGAATATAGGCATTAGTCCTAGAGATGTGATGGGTGTGTCGTGGGTGGACGGAATGGTGTCCTTATAAATTCCTATATGATATATAGTGATATTAGTGACACTCGAGTGTTGACTGAACTGATAATGTTGTATTTATAATGTCAGTCTTTGATGTCTAAATCTAAAAGACTTGTGTTACTATAAGTAATAAATAGCCTCCGGTCTTGTTTTAGTCTGAATGTATAATAGTAACGGAACGTACTGCGATTAGCTTGTTTCTTGGCCTAGGGCATTAATAATAATTTAGTAAAAGATCTTGTTGAAATAAACTACAGAAAACTAATATACAAGATAAATATTGAGAATCTCATTGATTAAGGATCAGGATCCGAACTCTACAACTAGGGTTTACTTCGTCGGACCGATATGTCTTCAATATTGTCACAGCATAACTATATCAACATGGAATCCTCGTCGCGGTTACACAATCCACGCACTGCGTAGCAATGACATTGGACGGGTTGCCTAATTTGTAGCGTGGCATGCATTACAATCATGTATAGTTATTGGAGAATTTTATTTGATTTTATACTTGGAGATTTGCTTCTTATTAAAATAGTTTTCCAGATAAATTATTTAGTAATAACTTATTGATTATGGTAAATCGCTTAGATAGCCCTCCGAATCGCTAAACTTAAGTGGCAGTGGGCGGGGCACATTGCACGTTGAACCGATGGCCGTTGGGGCGGAAAGGTTCTTGAGTGGCGACCACGTACCGGAAGGCGCAGCGTGGGTAGGCCCCCCACAAGGTGGACTGATGACCTGGTAAATGTCGCTGGAGTCCGCTGGATGCGGGTGGCGCAGGACCGGTCATTGTGGCACTCTTTGGGGGAGGCCTATGTCCAGCAGTGGACGTCTTTGGGCTGATATGATGATGATGATGATGATGAATCGCTTCCAGGCAATGTAAAAAGTATTTCCGAATAAACTGTAGATACTTAATTACAATATGATCCATGTGTCAAAAATTAAATAATAATAATTATGCTATTTGGAGCTTTCGTTATCTACATTCTTTAAGGTAGCTCGTTTGTTTAATTAAATTTTGATTTTATATGTATAAGTATTCATGAAATTAATTGATTTGTGTTTTCATTCGAGTCTCAGTATTTAGGATCCTGCACCACTAAAGTTGTTGTTTAGCCCAATGGTTGACTGGTAGAGAATGCCTGATGGCATTAAGTCCACCAATTGTACTTTTATTTGTATATTTGTGCAATAAAGTTTAAATAGATAAATAAAATATCAATTCAGTTAGGTAGGCATTGATTGATTAAATAAACTTAGAAACGTATATTTGCTATATACATTGGCCACGGCCGTTACCAGGAACGTTGGAAAATTACAGGCAACGGCAGTCGACAAACAACCAACGAACAACAAAGGCAATATTATCGGCAAGTTTGAGACCAATACTCTTTTGCCGCTGTATATACATATATTTTCGAAAACTGATAAAGTTTTAGTCACCGAAAATGTTCGCAGGAGGTACCGAAGTCACAGACCTTTCTTTATATTCATATTTCTTGTACCGGGAACATTACAGGTTTTAAAAAGTATATACCTTCAGTGACAAGTAGTGATGTCCTTTGAATATATTGAAATACAAATTGGGAAAATTAAAATGGCAATAAAAGTTTGTTAAAATGAACAGTGCTCCGGCAAATAAAATGCCTTTCACCAAAAACTGCTTTTGTGTACTTATATTACCTACTAATTCTGACTTTCATCCTTATAAAAATTTAATATGTAAATTTTTTCACATTTTAAAATCGTACATATTTTATTTGATTTATTAATTAATAATTTAGGCTTATGTATCTTTTTTGTTACTTATAGAAGTACTTTGGTAAAATTTGTTGTTTTCGTCCAGGGGTAACATGAGTAGTAAAGGCAAATGAATGTGTGTTCAATGGCAAGTCAGTTTACTAACGGACAGACTAACTCATACTTTGCATAAATATTGTTGCGAATACCGAGGTGATGTCACCCTGGTAAAGCCAACATGTTGAAAGTTTGAAATCCATTTATAGCATTTTTTGAGATGGATCCGGTATCAATGAGGATACGTGTGTCTCGTGTGAGTTGTGAGTCTTCCTTGCAAAGTACCTATTGCAGATTTTTGAAGTCGTTTGAGACCGGCCGTATCGTATCCGTAGCTGATATAATTCTATTTAAATTTCATTTAAACTCGTGCCTGTATTCCCAAAAAGGGTAGGCATATGAACGTTTATTTTAAGCGCCATTTCTTGGTTTAAAGATGGAGAAAGTCAGATACTACAGCGATAGGATGGTGCTGTAGAGGTGGTCCTCTACAGTGCTGGCTCGACAGCACTGTTCGGATTTAAAATCAAGCTGTCTGGAAGCCTATAAATATTTATAAGAAGAGTCGAAGACGCCAAGCAGTCGCCCCCGAGGGGCCTCCGGGCCACGAAACTTATACTTCTCGTAAAGATCTCAATAAATATGTTATTTATTATATTGCGTCTTCCTCTACCTCTGAGCACCTTCCCTACAGTACCCCATCGCCCATAACACACCCCAACCCTATTCCCAGAATCAATACGGACGGACGGAAGACGCTTGGTAACGCTTAGGTCTATGCAAAAGCAACACTGAGCTGACCAAGTTATAATTATCTCACATTACGAAATTCATCGGACTCGAATAGTGAATTATAGTGAAAGTAGGTAGAATAACAGTATGACTAAAACGTTTTTTATATCACACACACATTATTTTACTAGAATTTCTCATGGAGTAGGTATATACATCACATCTGGAGCATAGCGTTGTACGGAAGCGAGACGTGGACTCTAATCCAGCGTGACAGAGAGAGACTGAACGCATTTGAAATGTCGGCATGGAGAAGGATGGAAGGTATAAGTTGGACAGAAAGAAGAACAAACGAAGAGGTTCTAAATTTGATAGGAGAAAAAAGATAAAGAGGGAAATATGTTGGGGCACCTGATACGACATGACAATTACATAAAAACTATAATTGAAGGAAAAATAGAAGGAAGGAGAGGCAGGGGAAGGCCAAGACGTGCGTTTATGGACCAAGCTAAAGAGAAGGTTATGTAATGTCGTATCAGGAGCTCAAAACAGTGGCAGAGAGAAGAACAGAATGGCGATTACTCCACCGACAAGAGCCTGGCTCTTAAATTTATGATGATGATGAGGTATATACCCATCATTTTAACTTAAGGACCACAATAGACATAAACAGTTTACTTTATTCTCACTTGAAAACCTTGGCCACAGTAACTTGAATTCCGATGCAATAAAGCAGCTCTATAGAGTTACTTTGCTTTTAGAAACTATGCTAGAAATGAAGTCTGTTTGCTTATCGAGACATTTATTGCCAATCGTATAAGCCGCATTAGGCGTTCCGTTCCTCGTAATCATAGTTCCAAAGGAGAGGCAACATATCCTCTACATGGTATATTTAAATACAAAACGCGAGTTATAAATAATTGAAATTGTTACTGAACAAAGAAGTGTTGATGAAACAGTGAGAAATATATATTTATTTATAATATATGGGTAAGGCCGGCAAAAAATGATATGATAATACGGAAATTACATTAATACTACATTACTACAATGGCCAATTCGTGACGCCCAAACCACTGCATTTCGCAGTTTATTTTCGCGAACGTAAGGTCTACATTTCCGAGCATATTCGAGAAAAAATATTTTTGGTGCCTTATTGTACCTATTAGGACATATCTGTAAATTGTAAATTGTAACCTTCAGTTCAACAAGTAATAGAAATGTAGAACACATCGAAGGAAATGTAGGGCATTAGTGATTCGCGATGCGATTGTTAAAATGTAATAAAACAAGCACATAATAGTACATTGTTTAACGAGGGGCGTAAGTGGAATATTGCTAACTAGAGTCTATATTTGATGACTCGAGTTTGCAATATTCTTACGCCCGTGTTATACACAATGTTTTTCATCACATTTGCGAGGAAATAAATAACTACAAAAGACAGAAAAATCTAAGTTTCATACAGCCGCACCAATCAAAAATTGACAAATTCACTTTCAGATCAGTGCTAGTGGAGCGCGCAGCTTCAATATTTCATTCAACCAATCACAGAGCAGTACAGTAGTACTATTGCGGCTTGTGACCACCTAGATTTTTTTTCAACCAATCACAGAGCAGAATTCTTGTGGCCCGCGACCAAAGAGATTTGCTGAAACCAATCAGATCCCACACAAACTCATAATATTCGGCTATTAAATTTTAAAACAGCACCGTGTTTATACATACGCCTTGTTGCGAGGTAACAGCGACGTTATAAGAGGCAAGTTACGAGTAAGTGTGATAAATAGTAGATTGTATGACAAGGGGCTAAAATAAGCCATATTACCACGAGATGGATATTTTCCTGAGCGAAGCGAGGGAAAATAATTCGAGGGGTAATATGGCTTTTAGACCCGAGTTATACACTCTACTTTTCACTTCGACTGCGAGAAAATAGTAAAACAAAGATTATCCATCCACAATCAATAACAAATTTCACTGCGAAGAGATTGTTCAATTTAGCGTGAGGCGTTTTCTTTTTTAATGATTTGGAATTAGGGACTAAAAAACACCTGATGTTTGATTGGTCGATTTTAATATGTAGCTGTATTCTGGTTGGTTGATAGCAAGGAGAAATGTTTTTTGAAAGAGTTGTGATTGGTGGATTTAAATTATTTGGAATTAGGGACTAAAAAACACCTGATGTTTGATTGGTCGATTTTAATATGTAGCTGTAGGTATTCTGGTTGGTTGATAGCAAAGATAAATGTTTTTTGAAAGAGTTGTGATTGGTGGATTTAATACGGTGAAGTGTTTTGATTGGTCAATTTAAATGTGTTAAAAATCATAAATATGTATACATATTTTCCCTAGGGGCTAAATTAACTACTTTAGCCCCGCTTATTAAGCCTAATATGACACACTTTTCGAGCATGAGATGTGAAAAAATAATTATCAGTATTTTTCAATGTCCTGTCACGTTTCAGGCAATGCTTTATATTATTCAGTCGCTTATTCATATGATTCAGTCTCCGCACTTGTGTCAATATCGAACCATCGGGTGTAATTCCATTAAATGTAATTTTTATTTACGTCATCTAGAAATAAATTAAATACGTTCTAAGACCAAGGTGAGTTTCGGCTTAAAGTTTCATTAACATCTTCGGGCCATCGTTGTGGATCATACACACTCTGATTCGAAATGGTTGAAATGTTTTGTGACTAATGGGTTCTTACTTGGAAATGCTGTTGGGCCACGTGGAACAAAGTTATTGTCTGTTTTATATTATTGTATTTTCAGGGGCCATTGAGGAGCGTGAAACAGGTATTCGCCACAGTGTTTAATCAGCAGGTGTCTCGGTTGATAATACATAAATGCGAAGTTATTGCATCGGTCTCCAGTGTGTTTTCGTATGTCCCGGTAACCCGAGTGTTCTCTGAAATAAGTTCGCAAACGAAATATTTGTCGCCAAACATGGCGTCCATAAAATTCCTCATTGTTACTGCAGTTCTCGTCGCCGGCACGCACGGTGAGTGGGGGTTGGAACTAATCCTATTAATTGCGTCGTCCTTTGTGTTACTTTTTAATCAGTCTTGGCAGCTACTGGGCAGCAAGTTTTTTTTGCCGTGGGTTTTTTAGTGCATCGTAACAATAACGTACCATTGTTGTCTGAATTGAGGAAGCATTGTTTATAAAACTTGTTTATGATGGTTATTGTATGAGTGACTTCAGTAACTTTCCTATTTTGCTACTGTGATATTCAATAATTTTACAGTAAGTAGGTATGTATGTGACTGTTGATTAAGGTATATGTCCAATACTTGACACCTTAATTCAATTATTTAGTTAAAGGGGTTAGTGTCCAGCACTGGGACGTTTACTTTATTCCTGAAAATTTATTTAAGGTTCGGTTAGTCTTTTTTAACTGTACTGTGTAACTGAGTACATTCTGAAAAACACACTTTTTTAAAGTCTTATTTTCAAAGAAATGTAACATACAGTTACTCAAGATCTCCGCTGTCAGAGAAAGATAAAAAAAATACATTACAATATTGAAAACAAACAGTTCCAAGGCTTTAATGGCCGCTGAACATTACTCACCTGTCACAATTGAATAAATACCTACTTGTAAGACAAAAGACCGCCTTGGGTACCTGGGCAGTAAATATCGCAGAAAAATATGTTATGAATGATTTGTAAAATGACGATCCCATTTTATTTTAATTATCTAAATGTTATATGATTAAAAGGATAGGTAAGTAGGTATAGATCCTTGAGATGTTCAGCCTAAGGCCTTGGTCTCCGGTCGGCGCCGTACGCCGCGTCAAGTTGTATGAAAGGGTCTTCCCCTTCCAACTTGCCCTTCCACTCTTTTTATATACACTTCGTTAATCTTCTTTCATCCATCCTCTCTACATGCCCAAACCACCTTAAACACACCTATATTATAAGACTGTTTCGTTTGTTTTACAGCTAAATTTGTGTGGCAAGACGACGACGACGACTTCCCTGCGTAAGTTATAAACATTGAAGATTATAGTTACTTATAAATAAATTATAAATAAATATCGTGGGACAATTCACACCAATTGATCTAGTCCAAAACTAGGCAAAGCCTGTACTATGGGTACCTACTAGACAACGGATAAACATACATATATAGATAAATACATACTTAAATAGATATTAATCATCCAAGACTCGAGAACAAACATTTTATCATACAAATATCTGCCCCGACCGGGGATCGAACCCGGGGCCTCAAGCTTCAAAGTCAGGTTCAGGTTCTCTAACCACTAGGCTGTTCGGTCGTTACTTACTTTCTAAAAAGCTTTTTTATACTCGTCGACTTTAATGACACTAAACTAAAACCACATACTTTTTTCTATGGAGCTCCCAACTCAACTCAAATAATTATTGCACAACGCTTTAGACAACTAAAATAAATTTGACCAATCACGTGGCGCCTTTACTGAACTATGTATAATGAATTTGACGAATAGGACGTCGCGTTGACTCCAATACAAAAGACATCAACGACATTGAGCCGGTGCACCTCTGACTTGCACTTAGTTTCAGCCAGGGATCGGATACCGGTATTTTCTCCATACAAATTAAACCGGTATTATTTCGTTCTTTGGTTATGATATCATTTTTGATCGAGCAGTCTAATAATACGAATATGTTACCTAAATACACGATAGAGTCCTACATTAAGAGCCTAAAATAATTTAGTATATTAAACTACTTCGGGGATTTTTGAAAAAACCGGTTCCGATCCCTGGTTTCAGCAGGGCTTAGATTTTCATTAGATATCAAGTCTGTTTAATTATTTCTGCTGACTCGTATAAAAAGTATTGCGTATAATAGTTACACAATTAGCTCTTAAATTCTCGTATCTTACTTAGGCAACTCGGCAAGCCTCGTGGCCTAAACACGGTACTCGACTTTAAGAACCCTTATTGTGTAACGATTATATAAAATACGATTAAAACGGCTATTTTTTTTTGTAGAATAGGGGTGTAGACTAGACTGTAGATTTATTATAACTTCAAAATTCAAAAGAAAGAAGGCAAAAATATGCCTAATGAAGAAAATCCCATTCAAATAATCAATCAAAAATAATAATCTCAAAAAATTACGAAGTTACAACCGTTTTAACCCTTAAATGCATGATTTTTTGTATAACTTTTTAATAAATTGAAATAGATGTGTCATGTTGTATAGATTGAGGGAAAAATAAAGAAAAAAATCATAGTATTTAAAAAAACATATATTTTTTCCAAAAAAGACTTGATGCATATATACATCACTATGCATTAACGTCTAAACGCTAAAGATTACATATTTAACAGTAAAATTATAATCTGCAATTTATTATTACATTTGTTCTCGTATCTTTATAGCACAAAACAAATAACTTAACGTACAACAGATAGACTTCACCCCAAATAGCATTCTCCACCAGTCAACCTTTGGGCAAACAGAAAATTTAATAATTATATACCTATGTCTTTCCCGTTCACGGAACAATGTAGCTTTGCGAATCTGAATCCGGCCGAATGCTCATGACTAAGTTTTTCGAAATAAACCCTAAACAGGTTGAGCTACTTTTGGCAAAGTGACCCGTTTAATAATAATGAACATGTTTGAGACTCACTGGAGTTTTCTACATAATATTATTGATGGAAATATGTAAAACAGTTATTTCTTGGATTCAAACAAAGAGGCACATTACATTTTGAGCAAGACCAAGATGTTGTCCCGTTGCAACTAGGTATTTTGCACCTAAGACGAGTAGCAATCACAGGCCAGTAATCAACGCCATCTTTTCTTACATCTACGCTTGGAAGAGGATGACTAGTACCTTTTCGTTTCTTGGCTTGTAATTGTTCTTCGATGGAAGCATTACTTGGACGTCCTCTTTTGATGCCGTAAGTTAATCCAATATTGCAAAGGATATCAGCTAATTCATTGCGAAATTGACCAAGATTCGGTAGTTGTTTCTGAGGAACACCCTTTGCAATGCAATTCTTCTTCATTAAGATCCAGGAATTTATTACGGCCAAGTCCAAAACGTGATAAAATAATCGTAAGTACCATTTACGGCTCTTGACCCTGACGCTATAGCGGCCTAAATAGCTATCCATTAGGTCCACACCACCCATATGCATGTTATATTCTTGCACAATTTTTGGACAAGGTATTTCCACTCTTAGTTTTTGTTTTTTATCATAACGTGCAGTTTTTCCCATCGGCTGGGAACCAATGTAGTCAGATAAAAGCGTAACTATCTTGTTATCTTTCCATGCTGTCACCGAAAAGTCAACCCCGTCAAAGTGCGTAATCCTTTCTTCATGTGTTCCCCTTGGAACTGCTGCTTTCAACATCTCTTTTTTATCCGGTAAACGACAGTTTGGAAGTCTATTTTGCTGCACGGTACCAACGCAGTGTATTCCTTGTTTTGCCAGATGATAAATCAGAGGCAAGGAAGTGTAGAAGTTATCGAAGAATACGATGTGATTTCTCATCCTCGGAATCACCCTTGCTAAACGTAAGACCACATTGTTTGTTACTCCCAGGTCCGGCTCACCTGTTGGTCTATCTTTATTTTCTTGCCCAGAATAAATTTCAAAGCGGTATGCATAACCCATGAGACTACACAAAACGAAGGGATTATATCCCCATTTGTGAGGTTTATTAGGTAGATATTGTTTGAGGAAGTGTGCGATTTTGGTAGAGCACATTTGCTCGTCTATAGAGAGGCGTTGGTCCACTGGTATTGATGAAAACCTTTCATTTAAATGGTCTATTACTGCTCTAATTTTATGTAATCGGTCGTGATCTGGGTGCTCTCTTGGCAAATGTTTGGTGTTATCATTGAAATGCAGCAAACTACGTAAAGTAAATTCTAATACAACCGATTTTGCATGGTGATGTATTTACGCATCACATATAAAACACAAATTTTCGGAAAACTATACTATTATTATCAAACCTGTTAATAATATACATTACACTTACCTTTTATCCTTTTCAGAAATAATTTTTACTTGCAGTTCTTATTAATATTTATCAATAAATTTTGAACTTGTAAATTTCGCGGCAACCAGTGTAGCAACTTACGCGCCAAAGATTGAAAATATGACACTACAGAAAAAAAAAACTATCAAAAGTTTATGGGTGCGTTCAGAATCTAACACGTAAACGTCACATTTATTAAATAAAAGTAATAAATGTGATTTTGGATAGCTGCATATTGAGCCACGGACCATCAAATATACGATGCATATATATATCATTATGCATTTAAGGGTTAATATTGCTTGTTAGAGAGAGAAAACGCTCGTAATTGTGACGTCACAACCAGCGAGCGTCATAGTAAATGACAATCGTTTCATATGAACGTGCGTTTTGCGGAAAAGGGACAGACCTTCTCTTAAAACATTGGACACTTATAACTTTGTGATTATTTGACCTCTTGCGTTGCTTTTTTCTCCATTTGACTACATTTTTAATCCTTTTTCGAGAAAATACAACATTATTGGTTATTTTATTTAGTGTCTACACCCCTATTATTGCATTTTTGGGACTCCTATTGTTATTGGAATTGATACAATTCGGCCAACTGAAATAATCTCAAGTCACCATATTCAGTCTGATGATGGAGACAGAAGGTGGCCAGAGCAACTCTTAAACTTACAAGATAAATCTGACGTGTTTGGGCTACTTATAATCCTCTTAAGACCCCCAGTACGCTCGCTACAAGTTGGCGCCCCATCTTATCTTATCTTATATGGATGGGGCCCTTTCGGATACACTTCGACCCAGTGGGATCTTTTGTGCATTTGCCCTCTCCTTTATGCCTACTCCGAAGCTCGCTCGCTCGTCTCCATCATTTCTAAGATAAGATAAGATACACAATGAGATCCTCCATATCTAAGGTCAAGGGAAAACAAGTTTAGTATGATAAACTTCTGTCTCTATATGTTTTCTTTTATCTGCAACTGTATCAAGTTTCCGATCTAGATATGGCGGATAACGTTGTGTTTACAAAGTTTCATGTTATTCCAGCATGCCGTTTTAAATTGAGCACCAAACTACGTTTGTATGGAGAGTCGAGCTTCCTGGGGACTCTTAATTACTAGTTTATGACTGTGCAAAAAGTACAGTCGGTAAGCTTGTACCAAAAATTGTATCTTGTCAGACTTTCAAAGTTTCGACTTTATTTCTTTTGGTTAGATGACGTAAAAATGTTTCTTCTTTAACTGTCAATTGCGAAAAAATAACGACTGTATTGTTTTTTTCCAGATTTAAACCTTTTAAGGTAAGTCTCGCTTCATTAACTAACCTTTAGGTATTGCCCTATACCACAAAATGCGTAATAAACAGAAGTTCGTCTTTGTTTCTCACACTTTCACTGAAACTCGCTTTACAGATACAAATGCCTGTGCCACCTGTCCCCCCTACGCCTCCCAGGCTTCCGTTCGCTCCGTTTCCTCCTTTCCAGCCTTTCCAGCCCTTCCAACCCTTTCAGCCCTTCCAGCCTTTCCAGCCGATGAAACCTTTCGCTCCTACCCCACCGTTCAAGCCAAACTTCATCAATATCCCCCCGCCGCATATAATAACTCCGGACGAGATTAGGAACGCGAACCCCGGGCCGAACCAGATGTATAATGGCGTGATGGTGTCGTCCAGCAGTAGCATGGTGATGGACAAGGACGGGAAGTGGGTCAAGAAGGGGGGCACCTCCGTCCTTACCAACCAGGACGGCAAGGTGAACGATTACAAACGTGAGTATCCAATAACAGAGTCTGACCAGCGTGTCGTGTCACAAAAATGCCGCAAATTTTAAAAAAGCTTATGCTGGTAACACGTAGTGCATAGCGGCGTAATTGGTACTCATAACTGACAGCTTATTTCATAGGTAAAATTGTTGCTATATAAAGAATTTGATAAAAAAAATTGTGAAACGACTCGTTGGTCAGACTCTAGCATATTATTGTCGAGGCATGGAAGTAGTACTTTTGGTAGTAATACGTTAATAACGGGGCGAGTATTCGTTTTAAACGGACGAACTTGCGATTCGCTTTTAATTAATATGAAGCCGGCAATTGCCTTTCCAACCGAGGCTAAGATAGGTAAGTACTTAGTGCTTTTGTATGTGAGTATCAAGTTCGCCTGCATTAGTTTCGTCTTTGAATTTACTGGACTAGTTCATGGAGTTGGTCAAATCAATAACGCATTCAATTCTGTGTTCGGGTTGAGATTTTATCACATCACCAAACTTGTCGAGTGAAATGCCAAAATTGACTCATCGAGCTCACCTCGTCAACTCACTGATGAGGCTCACGAATTTTATCAAATCACTAAACTTTTTTGGCCAATTTCGCCATTTTACTAAACGGACCCAGGTATTTGATCAAATCACAGGATTATTTAGGAAAATTATGAAATGGAGTAGCCATCTTATATTATTTGTAAATTCATCATATCCCTTAGAAAGTAAATCAAATCCCAGATTTATAATTTCATTGCGACGTATAAATATAGACAGATAAAATGACGATTTTTAAGCAAAATTTTAAAGATGAAAACTAATGATTTTTTTCCATATTTTACAGAGGGCAACGCACCACCTGACCTCAACAAACCTATAAAGTGAGTGGTCTGTTTTATTATTTTGTTGTGTATAATAATAAGTTGATATAAATTTAAGTTTAGTAGCCCTACCGTTACCAATTGAAGAGTTCCACTTCTACTTTGTAGTTCCATCATCAGATCTAATTGATGGTTTAAGTGAAAACTTAAGTATATGTCCTCTTGCATGTTAATTAATTTATTGGTGTTACAAAAATTCAATAAGTAAGGTCATATAGAGATTTAGGTTCACGTTTCTTCTGAGGACATTGCTAAAATAAAGCAAGATTTTTGGACTCTTAATCCGCATAACTGCGTCTCCTCGTATCGCTCATCTCATGCAATCAAAACATTTTTGACCACAGGAAAAACGAGCCTAACTTTTTAACCGAATTCGAAAAAAATGAAGAGGTTCTCAATTAGGTTGTATTTTTCCTTAAATGTTTGTTACCTTAGAACTCCGTCATTTATGGACCGATTCGTATAATTCTTCAGGAATGGAGGGAACTCCTCAAATGTATAAGGCACGCATGTGGTAATTTCGGTATTTTCTATTATAACTAGTGTATTTACACCCGCAAATCACAAATTTGGTGAAGTGGAACTGATGATGAAGACCACAGATGACTTATGGAACTTGTACTTCAACGTGTAAACTTGAAATAGCAACTAATGAAGTTTTAAATGTCAAGTGTGCCAAATCGACGGAACTCCTTAAATATTATTGGCCCACATACAGTGATATGGTTTTCGTCTGTAATAGACAACGTATTTGCCCTCGGAATGTAGTCCATGTGGTAAAGTGGAAAGGAAATGTAGAAATGTTATATATATAGTATTTTATTTTTATTATTAAAAGACACTTTTTCACAAATCGACCTAGTCCTATGGGGCTAGGTCGATTTGTGAAAAAGTGTCTTTTAATATGGTAAGCTCAATAACGCTTGTGTTATGGGTAATAGACGACGATATATTTAAAGGATATAAATACTTAAATACATAAAAAAAACATCCAAGACTAAACGAATGTTCATCTCATCACATAAATATTTGCCCTTAAGTATACCTGGATTCGAGACCAGGACTTTCAGCTTTGTATAGGCAGCGTCACTATACACTACACACTAGGTTAACCGGTCGTCAAATGTATATGGAATAATTGTATGATCATCTATAGGTATTATTAATAGGTACTCGCAAAGTTTCAAATCAATAATGGAAGTGGGTGAAAATAGATTTGCAAGATTGATTTATATTTCTAGTGATGTTAATACAGTTTTCTAACAATCCTACTGATATTATAAACGTTCTACTAATCCTACTACGTGAAAGTTTGGATGTGTGGATGGATGGATAGATGTACGTTGTTCCACTCAATCTCAAAAAATACTGGTCGAATTTATATGCAACTTTCTAGTTATGTACCTTATATATCAGATTAGGACAGGCTATAATTTATATCAAATTTCATCCCTTTTAGGGACGCAAAATTGATGAAATTTTGTATGGAGACCAAATGATTTTGCTAGTTGACTTCATCAGGCGCTGGGTCTCAAAATGTATGGGAAAACTAAAATCCGACTCGCACTTGACCAAAATTCTAATTGATATTAGGTATTTAATAACACTTTGTAGATGAAACTATGTGTGTCTACGTGTCCAGTTTTCTCGCCTAAATGGCTATATTGGCTATATCGATTTATGAGGATGAACGTAAAATAGTTCTTATAGCAAAACTCACATTTTAAGGAGATGAAATAAGAAATGAAAGTCTGTATGAGGAACCGTATTATACACGAACGAAGTCGCGGGCGAAAAGCTAAAGTAAATAAATAAACACTCAATAGGTCATGCATGATTCTAAACCTTTTGATACGCACTGAATAACATATAAAATAAGAAAAACAAGTGACGCATGACGATTTTATGTGAAAAAGGCTATGTAATCAACTGTTCATTAACTGTTATTGTTCTAGTTCACGTTTAAGTAGTTCTTTACTTGTGGTGAACATAGCAATATATCAGGTTTAAGAAGGTTATTCTCAAAAAGAAGTTATTTACATCTTTACTTCACATACAGTCGAGTTCTCCAATATCTATACAGCCATCCTTTCAAAAATATCTACACATGCGCCTTATGTCAGTAACAATAAAGACTGTGTACAGATATTTTTGAAAGGTTGTCTGTATAGATATTGGAGAACTCGACTGTACATAAGTATAACTACCTATCACTAATTTAACTTAGTCTTTGTTGCTAATGCACACCTAATATCGCAAAAATGTAAAATGTATGGGTAAGTATACGCCGATCGAAAACTAAGTAGAAACATTATAACAAAAATATGTTATCTTAGTGTTTCGATGATTTCAAAGACATATAATTTCTTGGGCATCATTATTATGTTTTCAATATCAATAAATCAATATATCTATATAGTTATGTTTATCTATCATACCAACTAAGAAAAAAAGCAAGTCTTACTTCATTTAACTATAATGTCTATACCACGTCGTAAGCATATTTTAATACAACGTCGGACCAAACAAGCGTGCGGCCCGCCTGATGGTAAGCGGTTACCATAGCCTATAGACGTCTGCTACACCAACCTGTGTTTCGCTTGCTGCGTTTCTATCAGCTGGGAACCTAACCTAACCTACACATAACATAACTTCGTATTGAAGGTTAGCCGATTTGTTTGAAAACTGTTAGGTTTGCAGGAAATGAAACTTAAGGCTGGAATTCAGTCACTGAATAGGAATCACAGAAGAGGAAATAAAACGGTACACTTTGTGCAGATTTTCTACCAAAGGGTGTACCATTTTTTCGCTCTTGAGTGGTCCAATCCAGACACTGAATTCAGTGACTGATTCCGACTGTGTGAGGCCAGCATTATAGTGTTGCCACATCAATCAATAGATCGCCGAACGACTATTTTGTACATTTGATCGGTTCATTGGTTTGGTATGAGGTGTATATTCCAGAAGACAATAAGTTATTAATTAATTATTAAAAATATTTTTTTCCTTTTCAGGGTTGGACAACAGTGGTGAAGTTTCCTATGTCTCTCCTACACTACACAACACCAACAATACCAACATACAACACCGCAATCAACATACTATTGAATATTTAAAATAAACTTTATAAATAAACAAAGACGAACAATTTTCACTTTTATACCACTAACACAAATATCAAATTCGGAATAAATATTTATAATTCCACATTCGATTTTTAATTGTTGCAGATGCCTAAACTGGACTTCCCAAAGGTAATTTACCTACTTATTATACTTAAAACACGAAAAATATATTTAATTGCATGTTTAAAAAAATATTCCTTTAGTATCATTTTCAATTATCATTAAGTATAAAAAATATAACAACCCTAACACATATTAGGGCCTATGCAGACTGTGTTTATTAAGCGCGGTCGACGCGCGTTTGTGTCAAATCACAAGTAAATTGACACATTAATAAACGCAGTCTGCGTAGGCCTTTATACTACATTATATGGAACAACATAGAAAACGATTTTAGGGCTTAAGGGTTCTAATCAACAACATCATACTTATATTAAATTCATAACCTTCTAATGACCCAACCCCCCAAACAATCAGTCTTTCTGAGACAAATCTTACATTCGGCTATCTAATTTTAGTAGGGTCAATTTTGACAGCTAATTGACAACATTGCATTTTTTCATGGCGGCTCTAACTAAAAACCATTTAGAGATTTGAGCTTGCTGAGTAAATATAAAAAATAATGGATTTTTATATTCGCTAGTTCTTGAGAAAACTGGAAATTACTTTGAAGAAGCCATTATAGGCTGAATGCGGCTTTTCCATAACTGTGCTTATGCATCCTGTATGAATAAAAAATTGTTGTGAGATTGGCAGTTATTTGATTACTTCTATCTTGTCAAGTCAGCAGAAGTCAGTGACTTGTAATACAAAGCGTTTGATAAAATTTTGAAAATAATAATGAAAGTCACGTTATCGCTGATTCTCGCAATCTGCCGAAGGTGATAAGCGACAGTTTCAATGCCGCAGAGATCCGAGGAGCAAAAGTCCTGTTATCATCGCGAGATGCGTACGTGGAAACTTCAATTGGGGAATGAAAAAGAAGTATTTTGTAGGTGACATCAGTGCCATGTTCTTGGAACTTGGCACAAAACACGAAATTAATGGATCTTGACGATACATTTTCTTTTCTTCATTACTCATGATTACGATATTTTTTGCGATTAGTAATTTGCAAGATTCAATTTTAAAACGAAAACCGTAAGTAAGGAACCGTCAACTTGTCAAATGTCACTGTCACAGCATGCTATTTACTTTTTAAAGGTAAATAGCATGCTGTGACATTGAGTTTTTGGTAGTTTGAAACACCCAAATAAGGGGGTTTAACTTAACATAAAATGAAAAGAAAACGTGTCTCCTAATTTTTCAAATACTATTAAATGCCTTAACAAAATTAAGGAGTCAGAAAAATGAAATGTTGTTAATTACAAGTGCTGCGACCAGGCCGCTCCAGTCTGTGTTAAATAGGGGTGTAAACACTAAATAAAATAACCAATAATGTTGTATTTTCTCGAAAAAGGATTAAAAATGTAGTCAAATAAGAAAGAAAGAAAGAAAGAAAATACATTTATTCACAAACACACAGGACACACATATTATACAAACAAAAACAAACAAACAAACAAATGGAGAAAAAAGCAACGCAAGAGATGATCCGACGCTCGAGTGTCGTGACGTCACGATCTACGAACGTTTTCTCTCTCTAACAAGTAATATTAAAACGATTGTAACTTCTTAATTGTTTGAGATATTGGAATGGCATTGCCGTCATTAAGCATATTTTTTTGCCTTATTTTGCGAGTCGCAGTAAGGAGGATAATCTTTGTCCGCGCTTCTCTCAGAAGCTAGAAATCGCAAAGTAGTGTACTTATAATATTTTTTAAATTATCAAAATCAGTCCATGCGATCCTCGGTTCAATTCTAAAACTGCGCATGGAGATTAAACATTATTACAACGTTTCCTAACAGTATTATGTTTAGTGCCTATAAGTACTATAACTGATTAACACACTCTTGGCCTGTTTCACGAAGCTCTAGTTACAGTTTGACAAGTCTAAACAGGCAAAACTGGTCAAATGGCCAGTCGTTATTAACACCTATGAATCGTGCATCGATACAAACCAACAATTGGTTTAGCGGTGCTGTTGTATTATTTTGTAAACTAAAATTGTATTTGATTTAAGAAAAAACAAAAGTACCTAATTCATAACTGTTAACCGACTTCAAAAAGACAATCTAAACAAAAACACCTAACTACTAAAAAGGAAATTAACATCTTCAAATTAAGTATTTTGCCACTTGAGAGAAAATAGTTCTACAATCACCTTTGATATTATTATTTATACATTTTCTGTAGTTTCCTTTTCGTTTGCCCTATGCTGAGATACAGGCGTCGCAAAATCCAAACGACTTCTTTAATATTTAGTCTCAACAGAATAAATCACACGCATATAATTATTATAATACCAGCATTGTTTACACAGTATTATACATACTCAGTAATAATTTGAAAAATTACAATTATAATTTCATTTACAGTTTCCGGAATTCCCTAAAATGAAAAAGTTGAAGGTAAATTCGAGTTTATTTTTTGCCTCTAGGTCTAGATGGTTTGCTAATAAATCGTACTGTAGTTAATTTCTATAAAAACCGTCTAATTAAATATGGATTGGGCGGTAATGCCCGCACTACTAAACTCCTATTTAAACTGTATGTCCAATTGTTCATAAAAATGTCCATTCAACGAAGGATCAGTTTTTTTCACCCATTAATTTAGCAATTGTCACTACACTCCTTTGACATAGATAATATAGAAGCAGATCTAGATGGTAAGTAACCGTGACTAACCCTTCTGTAAATTAAATAGGTTAAGCACTAAAGTTAGAACACAAGTGCCTCCATTTTAAATAAAATTACACTTCTTTTCCCAAATGTGTACTTACTTAAAATTGTTAGACAACCTAACTTTAATTGACTGTACTTAAAAAAAAACATATACTACGCTAATTTGGCAAGTAGCTTAAAAATATGGCCTATCCTATTTAGTCCGAATTTCAAAATGGTAAGTACTAGGTATAACACTTGCTAGATTATTTAAGAAAACTTAGTTTTTTAAAGGAGTGTGAGATGCTTGTTGTTATTTGTGTAATACGGCATATGAAATTCAAAGTTCAATTTACATCGAGTATTCAAGGATATATTTTTTAAACATGGCTTGGATTTTTTTCTATTTTACATTACTGTTATGACGTAGGTACCGTTTCCGGGTTGACATTGACTTTTGGGACACCCTGTATGCATAGTTTAATTTTTGTTCTGTGATATTTGTGTTGTTCCCGGAGTATACTTGAGATTATTTAAGTTGACCAAATTGCACCAAAGTAGCCAAGTCAAAAATCAACTCTATCATCCAAGATAAAAGATTCAAATTAATGCTGCACAAAAGTTATTTTTCTCGTAAAACTATGGTTAGTACTGTGTGTATGGATGTACTTAACTATAGTGTTTATGTAGTTTTAAAATTATTGTCTGAAATAAAAATTAAATTTAGGTAGGTATTAAAGACACTAACATGGAAATTATCAAAAACTGACAATACTTAATTACGTAGGTACTTACATAAATTTATATAAATAATATAAGCTGGAATTGAAACGACTTCGCATCGAAATAATAAACATATGGATTAAGCGTGTGGTCTCATTTTTTCTTTTGATAAAATAGTAGTCGTGTATGTCCAGTGGCAAGTTCTCACATTGGTCTACCTAGTGAGGATATGCGGAGTATAATTTAGTGATTAATGAAACTAATGAACTCCTTCCAATTGCAGATAAAGCCGCTAAAATTCGAACCGATCACGTTCAAGCCGCTCGTATTCGAACCCATCATATTCGACCCTATAGAGCCCATCGATCCTGAAGAGATTAAATCTCACAAGCCCAAGAAAGGGGAGACATTCAGCGGATTCTCGGCATCATCTTCCTCGAGCAGTGTGACAGTGAACGGGAAGACTGTCAGTGAAGGAGAGTCCTGCGTCACGACGAATCTCAACGGAAAAGTGGACCAACAGCAAGCCGCCTTCCGCAAAGGTGACGAAGACGATGAGAAATAGACAATAGCGGAAAGACCTAAGTTTAAGAGTGGATGAAGTGGTAGATTGTATTCAAGTTTAGCTGTAAGTTGTTGAGTGCATATTCAGTTGAATTACAAAATATATCATATAAAATACAAACTAATAGCATCATCCACTTAATCGTCCACTTCACGGCATTTGAATGCATGGTTTCTATCTTAATGCAGTATCAATGTGTTATCTGTTCTACCCTAAATCGTGTGTACCTATTATTTTAAAATATCTGTAAGAAACAACTGAAACAATCTGTCACGAGCCGCGTAATCGAATGTTGCTAAAATATAAGTAAAATCTTAACCATAAATAAGTTCCCAATAAAAGATCTAAATTAACACCGACTGTTTATATTTTCAGAGTTCTGAGAACAATGTTAAATACTTTAAAACTTCAATAAACTGTAAGTAAAGTACATTCTAATAGATATGTATTCTATTATTTATCCACACCCTTTCCCTTCATTTCAATAAGCATACCAAGGACCTACTTATTCACATTGATTAATAAACAATACAATAATAATTTTAATAACCATACGAGGGGTGTTCAATAAACATTAGTGAAAATGATTACGTCTCACTACGATAATTTCTGATTATTGGTCATACTGTGTCACTATTCATTAATACAGTTAATAAGTAAAAAAGGATAGTATTCATTTGTTTTTCTTTGATAGCTAAAGATGTTGGCAAAACTCTGGTGTGGTAATCGAAAAAATTGTGTTTTAAAATTAGAAGTTTATTTAGTTTGATGCCACGAAATTAATAAATCAATATCATGTCACCATTTTTTTATGGCACAGCCCTCCTAACATAGTTCAAGGGAGGTTTTATACTGGCCATCAATATATATATTTTTAATTTCTTAAATAGGGTGAACTTAGGTGACAAATAAATGAATATAAATACGAAGGGAGAGTCTAAATCGTCTAAGATAAAAACAAAGAAAAACATACCAATTCTGTAAGACTATACTTTAGTTAGTGTTACGCTGTGTAACTCTTTTTAAAAGAAATAAATTATTACAATAAGAATAAGAACAATTTATTGAAAACTTATTTTACAGACATATAACTATGTGTTAAAATTTAATATTAAGAGATAATTACAAGAGCCTGAACTAGGATTCCCTGTGTTTCAGACAAAAGAGGTTCAATGTAACTATTTTTAAACATAAACTATCATTATACATATTCATAAAGATCTAATCATGTCAACATGTACACATAATATTTACTAAATAAAATAAAAAATAAGAAAGTATTAAGGGAGACTTTTCGGAGAGACAAATACTGGCACTCTCACGTCGACACAGTATATCCGCGGAAAGCGAGAGTTCTTACTCACCGCGGGAAGACAGCAGCAGAGTGAGTGTAAAAACTCTTTAAGAATGAGAATGAATGCTGTGATGCGCTAAATAGCTGTAAAGAAGTGTAAGGTGTACATTTAGATTGGGCTGCTCCCTTAGAGCATACATAACTGGAATAGCATTAGGTCGTATTTGCGTACAAAAATGTATACCGAATTTTGCGGGGGCGGGAGGGAGCATCTTAATAGGACTGAAAGCTTGAATTGGTTGAACGTTTATAATATCAAGTGCTTACAGCTACATGCGGGCATTTTTATGATTAGTGTTCTCTTGCGAGGCGATATTGTGAATGACCATTAATCGATTGCGAAATTGTCTTTTTATGATTTTCTGCACATTGTGCAAGGTTTTCTACAGAGGGGTAAGTTACTGAAAGGCTACTCCAGTTATGTATGCTCCAAGGCTGCTCCTCATGAGAGCAAAGTTAAATTACCATGCTCTACAATTGTACCTGCTACCCGTAAATATGTATATCACTATACCAGTTTTTTAATAACTGTTGGCTGTCAATCGCAATCACATTCGCTTTTGCATCTGACAATATAATATGATGGCGTCTGTAATAGGAGCAAAAAAATTTAGGAGGACTCCATAAGGCTTGTTCACGAAAAAAAGTAGCCATCGAAAACTAAGTCTCTACTGTCACGCAATTAGATAGCCAATTGAGTATTCGTTTTTAGGGTTCCGTAGCCAAAATGGCAAAAACGGAACCCTTATAGTTTCGTCATGTCCGTCAGTCCGTCTGTCCGTCTGTCCGTCTGTCCGTCTGTCCGTATGTCACAGGCATTTTACTCGAAAACTATAAGGTGTATTTGAATAAAATTTTGAGGATAGGTGTATTTTGTTAGCCGCTACATAGTTTTGTAATTAAAAGGACAAAAAAAAATTTTTTAGGGGTGCACTCCATACATAAAACTAAAAGTCAAATTTTTTTTTTCATTGTGACCTCCCATCAATCGATAGGCCTTTCAAAATAAATATGAGGTTTCTTAGCATTTTTTTTGATTAAGTGAATAGGGTCGGAGATAATCGCCCCGAAAGTCACTAAAATTCTGTCCCCCCCCTCTAATTTTTGAACGGTGTATTTTAAAAATATGGAAAAATTCATGGACATAGAGGGCTTATTAATTTCATTCACCGAAAATTGTTTTGAACAAGATCGGTTCAGAGGTTTTCGAGATATTGCTGAAAAACTGCCTTCCTCAAAGAAAAGGACGTAAGTGCCGTAAAATTTCTGTGTCGATACGACCTTTTTAATAGGCACGGAATCCTTCGTTTTGCGTGGTCCGACACACACTTGGCCGGTTTTTATGTGTAAGAATCTAAAATCCATTAATTTTTCCTTAAAAGTTGTGAAATCCAACATAATACCAGTTAAGGCTTAAAGCTAAAATGATTGCATAGAAATGTGTCTACTTCTGGCATGATTTAAAACAATGTACGACCTACATACGGTAAATTTAAGAGTCTGGAAAGATATTCGCGGAACATAATATCGGATATAGCATCGATAATCTATTTGAGTAAAGGAAAAAAAAGAACCTCTATGACGCAAACGTGAAAATTACAAAGTTAGCCCAAAAATGGATAGCAGCTGATATAAATATCCATACCGCCACTCAAAACGCCTATCGTGAAGAGATCTTATTGTTAATATAAATTCTTTAAAAAATGTCATTTCATATTGAAACCTCAATTATACAACAGTGGCTACTTTTTTTCATGAACAAGCCTTATATAATAACCGCAGTTATCCTATAGAGGTCCCCATCTGTCTTAAAAAAAAAGAATTTAAAAAAAATTTGATTCCTACTTAATTTACTTTGCATCACGATATCGTAGAATGCCAGTCATTAAATATCTTGGTACACTGGGCACTTAGGTAGTAATAGTAATTATTACTGTACCTTTGTGTTTACATAATATTTTAAGGGATTTTTTCAACTTTTAATTTTATTTTTTGATGTTTAAAATAGAAAAATGCTACAGCAACCTAGCATTCAAATTAATTAAAAAAAAAACCGTTACAGTACTCCCGTGACACTCCCCACCCTGCAAAGGTAGGTAATTGTCGACAAAGATGAAGATTGAGAGGGCCTTTAAGATAACCGAAGGATTGAACTGAAAGTTCTTATCAAACAGTAAAACAAATAAGGTAGGTACTACGATAAATATGTAAATATCCGGTACATTCAAAACTAGTCGCATTTATTGGTATAGACGGACGTATAATAAGACTTTATGTGTGAGGTGATGCAGATGAGTTTTGTCTAAACGGGATTTGATTGGGTTTAACCAGCAACCAAAAACTGAATTCTAGACGATAGCCACAACTTCTCGTTTCGAACTACAACTAAGAAATGACAAGTTCCTAAAGTTAATTAGTTTAATTACTATGTTTACGCGACTGGTCATTGTCGCGAAAACCTTGGTTCCTCGAAAATATATCGCTGAAAATCTTTCCGCAAAGTGACAAAGGAGAATCATTCGTCTTCATCATTAAATGTGCAATGTGAGTTGAGGCTGTTATTCATTCGGCTATTGAAAGAGTAAATTGACTCATTTATGTTGTGTCTAATATGGCTAATTTAAATAATTTTGGTAGCTGCGGCAAAATTGGCACCGTTACTATATACTGTTTACCAACATTTTTATTGTTTTTTTTCCACGCTAATATTTAGAAGGATGCGCTAAGACTGGATTATTTTTGAAGCCTCTAAATTAAGCTTAAAAATATTGCGTTGCAATATACCACCGTATCCTCACGAGTTTTTTATTTATCGTATACACATGTACAGTATTAATGCATATACATACAACGATGCATTAAAATTAGGTACTTACCTACATGCTACCCTGTAAGGGCATCACAATGTCATCTTAATAATACATCATTATTTCATTTGGCAAGAATACGTACCCATTTTTCTGCATTTGTGTGTTTTTTTCCACTACTATTTTATTACGTTGGTTCTATCTATTTTATTAGGCAATTTATGAAATTTATCGGTCGTACCCTTCATAACTACGTCAAACTTTTTGACAGTCGTAGGAGCAAAGAGGCGTAAAAGAGTATAATATAAAATTAACCTAATAGCTGAATTAAGGTTAAAGTTGCATAATATAGGTAGGTATGTACTCAACGGATTTTAAAAACGAATACTACTTAGTCGTTAATAGTAGATTGTGTTACAAGGGGCTAAAATAAGCCATATAACCACGAGATGGTTATTTTATATAAAATATTTCGAGGGGTAATGTGGCTTTTAGACCCGAGTTATACACTCTACTTTTCACTTCGACTGCGAGAAAATAGTAAAACAAAGATTATCCATCCACAATCAATAACAAATACCACGGCGAAGAGATTGTTCAATTTAGCGGCATGTTTTTTTTTTACTAAACTGCTTTGACACAGACAGATACAAAATATTGACACCACGAATAAACGCCTCTGAGGCGTCCAATACACGGCGAGGTATTATCACGCGATCCACGCGCTGTCTCTTTCTCGTTGCATGTTATAGATAGAGACAACCATAGTGGATCATCAGTATTTAATCACCATGTATTGGCGTCTACAGGTGCGTCGTTGACGGCCAGAGGCGTATTTTTGTTTTAATTATTGTGAATTAGGGACTAAAAAACATCTGATATTTGAAATTAATTCTGTTTTCTGATTGGTTGATTTTAATATTAGCTGTAATCTGAAAGAGTTGTGATTGGTGGATTTAATACGGTGAAGTATTTTGATTGGTCAAATTAAATGTTTTAAAAATCATAAATATGTAGACATATTTTCCCTAGGGGCTACATGTACTACTTTAGCCCTGTTTGCTAAGCATAATATGACACACTTTTCGAGCATGAGAAGTGAAAAAGTAATACTACTATACCTGTCCTTTCCTATCCTTAGACCCAAAATTAAATATAAATATCAGAGACTTGGAAATTATACAAACTGCCAGTGTGAATAATTATACAACTTTACAATTCTTGAGCAATTTTTATATATGTACTCCCTTTGTCAATTTAACTAGGTATATTGCATGGCATAGTGCATCCTAATATACCAAGTATTTATGTTTTGGTGTACATTCGAATACTATGAATGGTATGACCTGGTTACATACAAATTAATGATGAAATAAAATATTGTTACACTGTGATTACTGTAACCTACATTTTGAAATCGTATCATCTGTTTCATTCCGCACAGCACAAACCTAAAAAGACCACCGAAAAAGTGATTTACAGTCAACAAGCCAACAAGTGCTGACAGTGTCACTTGATCCCGATTCTCCCAAAAAATTACGGATGGGCGATTATTTTCCGCAAAGAAGACGTCGCCGCTTTGTTCACGAATGAGTCAGATCCATATTTGTTTTTCTACAGACAATTATCTTACTAATTGCTAAAAGACTACGTGCTAAAATGGCCTAAAAGTTTGTGCTTACTTGAGCCCCTATGACTTCAGGTGTATTTATGTATGGGTTTCTAACATACTGCGGTCTTCAGCAGAAAACTAATGGCAGAGCGTTTGGTATATATTTCCCAGCTGGCTGGCCAAAACTATCAGAACATATCTGCTTTCAGTATCAACCGTACCCATTGAAAGTAAGGAAAATCAACATGTCGAAGTTCGTAATAATACTTTTGGTCGCGGCTTTCGCTGCCTGTATCAATGGTAAGTGTAATATACTAATCATTATTACAGCGAAGAAAAATTAAAAAGTGACGATGTAATTTTTTGGTAACATAATCTTTACATACGAGTACGCCTGCTGTATTATAGGTAATACAATCTTATGTTAATGTCTTAAATTCTGAAGAATTTTTTTCTCAATTGTTCTGTTTCATTGTATGACTAGGTACTGAGATAGCTTTTATGTCGTAGTGGGTGGTGGCATTGCCTACGTAGCTGACGGTCCTGGGTTCGCATCCCGTTAAGGGGAAAATATTTGTGTCATGATCATGAATATTTGTTTCCGAGTCTTGGATATTTTCTATGTATTTAAGTATTTGTATAAATTAAATATATAGTCGTCTAGTATGTACCTACACATAACACAAGCCTTATTGAGCTTACTATGGGGCTAGCTTCTATTTATGTAAGATTATCCCCTAATATTTATTTATTTGTACCCGCCGCATACCTATTTTACATATAAAAAACTCATTTAATAAATCAAATCTATTGTTTCAGCTGATGATAACTCAGATGACTTTGTTAGCAAGTTCGTTAACTCGGGTCGTACCATGTAAGTTGAACATGCCTTTATATTATAAGGCAATAGTCATAATACTCGTCATCCTCCTAGCGTTTTCCCGGTCATGCCCTTATAAGTCAATAGTATGTGTAAATATATATCCTACTAATATTATAAACTAGCTATTGCCCGCGACTTCGTCCGCGTATACCCGGGATAAAAACTATCCCATATTTTAATCCAGGCTATACACTATCTTCTTGGTTCAACCGTTTAAGCGTGATTGAGTAACAAACATACAAACATTTAAATATCTAAACATCCAAACTTTCGCATTTATAATATTAGTAGGATGTGAAAGTTTGGATGTTTGTTACTCAATCACGCTTAAACGGCTATACCCATTTGGATGAAATTTTGCACGACGATAGGTTTTTGGATTAAAATATGGGATATTTTTTATCCCGGATCCACGCAGAAAAAGGGCGCCGGGCTCCGCCTCCCGTGCGTCGCCGCGCCCCGTTATCGTGCTACCCGCGCTCCCGCGCGCCGCGCAGGCGAGGACTGAGTTGAGCGGTCTACCTATAGTTGCACTACTCGTAGGCTCTTTCCTCTACATATGGAGCTACGAAATCGTTGGCACTGAATGAGTTAGCCGTAGCCGAGCTGTAGCTGTTAGAGAAAGTCAAATAATTGAAGCGCGTTTTCGAGACTGTTTTAATACTACGATATAGTCTGCCTGATGGTAAGCACCCTAGCCTATGGACGCTTACGATTCCACAACTTATTGATTTGATTCGTTGTGTTCCGACGACGAACGCGGGTCCCTCACTCTCAAAACACAACACATCCTTGGCTCTGGCGACCTTACCCACAACCAGGAAGACAAGACCACTAACTACAGAGCCAGAAGTGGCGTCATTTTAGCCGTGGTCTTCTGTAAGGTGGGAGGGGCTTCCCAATATTTTAAAACCTAGGTACATAAAATCAGGCTAGACGTGTTTTTTTTAAATTAATTGTTATCGTTTTGCTATCAGCTGATTCTAATATTATTCTCATGTATTCATTTTCACTTTTATAGGTGGGATACTGGCGTTATGCAGCCGATCGACCAAGCCATGGTAAATTCATTGAAAATTTGATTTTGTTCAGTAATATTTTATTCCCAGACACACAGGACGGTGATCAGGATGATGATGATGATGACTCATACTGATATATATTTATTGCAAAACCATGGTTACATAAGCTAGTAGAAATCTTAAATGCTAAATATGCGTAGCCATTTCTTATGGCTATAGTTAAACTATACTTTGTGTTCATAAGAAGCTATTATTTAAATTTTTAAGTATAGTATAAATCCCTTTAGACCTGATGGAAAATATGAGTGCGAAACATCGCGGACAACGCTCGCATATGCAATTCACAAATACATTAATTAGTGCAGTCACCGAGCACCTCATTACTTTAATACTCCGGTATTTCTATGTGAAACAATTATATACTTAATTACAGGACATGGGTGAAAAGGCTATCAAGGATCTACAACCAATTGCTAACGGAATGTCGTCGGGTTCATTTAAATCTTTTGAGCATCATACAGAGATGAAAGATGGCCAAGTGGTATCTGATGGAGGCTCCAGCAAAACGGTTACAAACAAAAACGGGGTCGTGAAAGAAACTAGCTCCACTGAATAAAATGTACGGCGAAAGATTTCAATCAACCCCCTACCCCTACCCTAGGCTTACCTTAAATTGTTAGTAAATTGAAATAAAATAATCGCGCGATTAACATTGTTTTTTATACATCCCGAAAATAAACATTCCTAATGCTCGACACTGGCCCACTACTACGCACCCTACCAATCATAGCAATAGAATGTAAATTATTGAAATAGAAGCAGAGGCGGATTATTCATATAGGCAAACTAGGCATGTGCCTAGGGGCGCGGGCTTCCAAAGGGGCGCGCGATTTTTTTTGAAGTGGATACTTCTTTGCTCGCGTTCTTGTATAGGGGTACAGTTCAAAATGTATCTTCCGGAATAACTTTTTGTAGAGAAGCCTAATCTGATATGTTTTAATCCTTCTTTATTTGCCATTAGTTGTTAATCACAAAATGTTATTTAGTTTATGTGGCGGACATGAAAATAATGCTGAAATGACCGCCATATTCAATGTGTTCCGATACAGTCAAATGAGCTACGTCAGTCAATGTTGCCCTATATACCGATTAATCTGTACTTATACAGATTATAGTGAATTAATTCAGATGTATATTTTACGAGTACAAGGTACTGTACAAGGGTTCCATAGCCAACAAAGAAGTATCCACTTAAACTTAATTAACGGTTGTATCTCCGACACAACCCGCTTCTTTTTTTGTTATAATTTTTAATCTATGTCCGCTAGAGGGGCGCCGGTGAGGTGCTTGCCTAGGGCGCTCGCGACATTTAATCCGCCTCTGAATAGAAGATGAATAGATGAACCAGTCACAAGTAAGGTTTCATATCGAATCACATTGTCACTTCTGTGGTGTAGTACCTACTCCTCATCTTCTGTATGTTGTGTTGTTCTGTCTACCTAGCACGATAGGTTTTATGGTCAAGTATGTTCAAGCCCATAACGTCACGTACAACATGACCATAAACCTATCATGCTAACTGCTCCGGTTGTATATTAGTAGAGCTTGCGAAGTTGCGCTTGTTGACGTCGACAGACCTACATTAGAAGTTAAGCTGTTATTTAAATATAGTAATAATTTTATTGAAAGTAAATACAAGATTATAATTAACATTAACTAAGATAAATTAAAACTAAGTTAAATCTAAAAAAGGCCCTCGAGGCATTGTACCGAGGATGCTGGCGGCATTTCTTCGCTGAATTGCAAAGCCGCTGTTATTTATTTATGTTTGCTTGAATCGAGTAATTAATCAGGAAGATCGCCTTTATTTAAATGAAACAGAAATATTTTGAATTAAGTTGATTCTCTCGAATCGAGAAAAAAATTATAACTTGGCTGAAGACAATTTCACTACATTCGAGATCCTACTTTAACATTTTCCTAATTCATTTCTTGATGCAAAACTATTTACCTCGACTCTATAAGTAGGTATATATTTTTATGACGATATGGGTAGGTAGGTATGTGTCAAAGTCCATTCTGATTTGCCACATCTTGTTACAACAAAATGAAAGCAGAGGTCTGACATCAATTATACGTTTCGTATTCATAAACTAGATGGATTGGGACAATGGGACATAAAGTCAAAGTCAAAGTCAAAGTGATTTATTCTTCAATTTAGGCATATTACATGCACCTACGAATGTCGATAAACTACCACCCTGGTTTTGAAAATACACTTTACAGAAACTATTTTAATAATTGGATGTATGTAGTTGTAATGTATAGGTACTTGGCATTTGTTGGGTGACTTTCAGTATATGAGTGGATTGAAAAAAAATTGTACATAGTTAAGAGCTACGGTTAAGAGCTTTCGTGACGGCAATTACCCATATAAAATAAATGGGTAATTGCCGTCACGAAACTGTAAAAAATTAAAGCATAGATTAGATTAAAGCTCTTAACTATGTACAATTTTTTTGCAATCCACTCATATGTAAACGAGTATATTCAACCAATCCTGATTTGCGTTGATGACACAGTTAAATTACGATTAGCGTCAAGAGACTTAACAATTCCGCTTTCCGTCTGTACCTAAGTCAAATTTTAAACAAGGGAGGTTAAGGTATTTTTACAAGCATCTCTCCCTATTCGGTTAGACGGCTTAGGAATCCACAAAATTTCGAGTGTCGCTTCCCCAATCTTTTTGTCATCCATGACTTCCGGGGTCCAGGGTTTTTCTATTACAGGGCCCACCCTGTATACTTTAGGAAATAAATAATTACATTTAAACAATTGATTTTGGAAAATACCAACATTCATAACTACTATACGATATACTTGATTTTAATTCCATTTTTTTGGCCGGATACCAGATACCGAATATCCGGTGGTGCAGCTGGCCAGATATCCGTTATCCGGCCAACGGATATCCGGCTGAAAGTTAGAAGGCGTGTGCGACGCTCTGTGCAGGTTGCAACTTATTATTTGCTGTTTTGATAGAAACATGCCGCAAGGTCGCGGGAGTCCGCTGGATGTGGGTGGCGCAGGACCGGTCAATTTGGAACTCTCTGGGGGAGGCCTATGTCCAGCAGTGGACGTATTTCGGCTGATATGATGATGATGATGATGCCGCTTATTTTATAAGCAGTTCAATTTAAATTGCGGTAAGTGATTATTTACGTCGTGAGTGTCTGTTTTCATTATGAGTCACTGTGTTAAAACACTATCCGGTATCCGGCCGGATACTACGTCACCATTCGGTATTCGGCCGGATAGTAAAATTGTGGCCGGATAGGCCGAATACCAGATAAAGAAAACATCCATCCATTGTATCTCATATAATTTATATCCATAAACGTGCAGTGCCACCGTGCCCCTAGCTTCTCTCGTTATTACGTGCGTCGTTCGGTATATATGTTCAGGTGGTTCGTCGAAACCATCACACATTCAGTTTCTACAGGCGGCTTTAACTATTCACAACTAGGAGAAATTAAAAAGATAACATGTCGAAGTTGATCATTCTTCTTTTCGTTGTAACGTTCGCTGTTTTCACCACGGGTAAATATGAGTCTTCTTAATTTTAACCACAACCTCCTCATCTTCTATTAGTATTTCAAAAATAGAAGAAATTAAATAATTATTCTTCTTTTCGTTGTTACTTTCGCTGCTTTCATTCCGGTTAAATATAAATATGATCATAATTTTATACCATCGTATATGCAATCAGAATTTTATCAGTGAAAGAACAGACAATCGACCACGGGGGTCTTTGGTTGTCTGTAGTATCGGGTTACAATAGCAACATTCAATTTATTTTCTTGGGTGTGGTAAGAGTCAACTAATGCAATAGGGTTGAAGTGTTTTGTGGGTGATGGGTTAGCATCCTATTACAGCATCATCACATTTTCTCCATCTTTAGACATAGAAGTACCAGAAGTGGCACGAAACTGATTGACATACCCGTATATTGGACTGTGAAGCGACAAACGAAACTATACCTGGTACAAAACTGTACTAGTAATTTGTCACATCATTTAATGGAGTATCTGTAGCTATACTACAAGGCCCACTTGTTCCAGACGCATATTTTCTGGAAGACAGCTTATGTAAAATACCTAAGTAAGTCAATAAGTACTAGGTAATTCGTCTATAATGACAGTGTCCCAGTGCTAATAAGCAGTATTATGCATAGGTACAGTCAGCATCATAAACATGTATACATTCTATGACCTTATTGCTTAGACATGAGATCGAAAAGTGTATACATGTTTATGATGCTGACTGTATATTCAATAAAATTATTATATGTAAGAAACATTAGCCAAAAATATCTGTGCAAGTTTTTATTATCACTGGCATAAAGGCGTATAATTATATGTTTTTGTCTTTAGCTTATTCATGGTGTTGATTGTACATAATTATATTAATCAGTCAACCGATTTATGGTACACTACGAATATCTACATACACACATTAACACATTCAGTGCCGGGAACCCGATATCGGGTGCCTATGCCTTAGGCGCTTTCCGCTACAGCACGAAATCGGCTACAAGCGAAGCGCGTAGCGATTCTCGGCAGCGAATGTGTTAACAGACTACGAAATATCTACGGCGTAGCACACGTAGCATTAGCGTCGAATGAATTAACCCTTTCAGTTTCGATGACGCACATGCAGCGCTCGGGTGCCTGGCGAAATTTCCCTCTACATACAAAATTATTAATTTAGCTGCCATTGCCTATATCCTATCTGACCGAACTATTACGAGTAGAACGGTTGCCTAGCATGTACTTCACTCCCGCATGCTTAATAGTTGGAAGTAGCCATATAGTACGCTCAATAAGGCTTGTGTTATAGGTAGGTACTAGACGACAATATATTTAATAAATACATAGAAAACACCCAGGACTCAGAAACAAATATTCATGCTCGTCGCACTTATATTTGCCCTTACCGGGATTCGAACGCAGGACCTCCAGTTTCGTAGGCCCCGTCACTACCCACAAGGCGAACCGGTCGTCGGTATGTGCTCGGGGTAGCAAACGTGGCTCTATGATTGAAAGGATTCTGCACTAGCACCATAACATATACTTTAATTGGTTAATTTTATAGAGTCTGTAATGTTTTCAGCTCAATTTGATGACGACAACGATGGCGGATTATTCGGTTTGTAAGTAGTATCCACACCCGCAAACTAAAAAAACTTACTTTTCGCTGCTACCTACTGTATATTAGTTTTTAATTTTCCCGATCAATAATATCCTAAAAACTATTTTTTTCTAGCTCAATGTTCAATATTGGCAAGGAGATGGTAAGGACTTCAGTTTTCGCTGTTCTTAACATAGAATATTTAAAAATATGTCCAATAGTTAGTTGAGAATTTGAGAACGTCTGACATCAAATCATTTAAATAAATATTGTAAGGTTCTTATGTACAGTCGCCATCAGATATATCAGAGCGGCGAAAGCGCTCACAAATATCTGAACACGTCTCTAATGCCTCGACAATAGAGACGTGTTCAGATATTTGTGAGCGCTTTCGCCGCTCTGATATATGTGATGGCGACTGTACAATTTATCTAAACGCTTAATACCTTTAAACGTCGTGCCAGCACAAACTTGCATTGCATTATTTAAATTTAAAATAGTTCCCGTCTCTGTCACAGACGGGCACAAAAGATTTTCGATCATTATTGAAATCGCAGTTGCCACAGCAAGACGCTGTAAGTTTATTGTATTGTGAAATAATTTAGTCATCTTTCACTAAAGCGGCCTTTAGACCTTGCTAAATGCAGAGCACTAACTGGAGGAAGGGTGTCGCGACCGCCCCTCTTTATATAGGAATGTAACACATTACACAATATGTGATATTACAGTATATGACATACTCTGGTTAGACTGCGCAACTAGAGGGCGGCGCGAAAGTTTAAATATGATCAAAGGAGGGATAATTTGAATCCTACCTTAATCATCCAACGCAGTCTACGTATATCTGCTTCGCTATCCAACACAAGGAGTCTCGCATGCCCCACCTGTGGGTAAGAGGGTTTTTATGACACCACTGTCGCTTAGGTCTTAGAACTCAGCACCTGCGGGTTCCAACTACCAAGCAAAACGGAGTTGAGCAATGTCATGTGATTAGATTAATCACCCTACCAGTCTCAATTACATGATACCAAGCCCTTGTGCTAGGTATAGGAGGTTGGCCACACACCATGTGTGTGCTTTCTACTTCCTCATGTTCTTGCCTATCGGCCGAGCAACTATGAGCCTCCTCTTATACTAAACTCGCTCTCACAAACAAAGGATTATATACAAGTAGTCTCAAGTAGCAGTCTCAGATGACTTCATATTAGCAACCAGAATATATTACGTCATCACAATAAAGAGGTCATCCTTATGGGCTCGATAAGTAAGTCAGTCAGTGTCGTCATTAGGTATTACTAAGCCCAACTAGTTCCCATTAAGCTATTCTCCACGAATCTATCGGTGCCTGCCAAGGCTGCCTCTACATTCGAGTCGTCCTCCTTACCAAACCTATGAGGAACATGGACGTGGCCGGCCAGTCGCTACAGCGCAACTTACTGCCTGCTTACCAGGTCTTACAGCACTATACCTATGCACCACCGGGCCAACTCCCGTGCATGGTATCAGGTTCAGAACGACACCCGACTACCCCCGTTCCACTGCCACCGTACCAAAACAGTGTCCATGCTCTCCAGCGATGGTGGGGGGGCCTTATGCCCTCGCCCTTACCAGAGATGGTGGGGGGGCCTTATGCCCTCGCCCTTCTCTCCAGCGATGGTGGGGGGCCTTATGCCCTCGCCCTTACCAGAGATGGTACGGTGGGGTCACACCCGCATCCGGGTTAGACTAGGATCCCTTAGAGCCATCATGCCACGTAATAAACATATCCTACGGTGGCATGGTAGTGTCTCACCTCCGTGTAAGACCATCAGGGATAAAGCTAAGGGAACCTACATCCGTCAATATCAAGAAGTACCATTAACAGAGAGCTTTACCTACTCAACACCCTAATGGTGGCAAAATCGGGGTAGTATGGTCTGGGTAGCGAGTTATAAAGTTACTGTAAGCATGAGCGTAATTGAGACATTAATAACAGACGAGATATCAGGATATTGAGACATTCAGTTAGCATGCGACATAGATCAGTATCATTACGTAGAAATCATGACTCTCATGATATGAACCATCTAGGTATAAAACGTAAATTATAGAACACATTTATCGTAGAACAATAAAGCAAATAGAAGAAATACTAAAGTGCTGAGAAACTGAGACACTTAGCTTTCTGACACCGGCTGCGTAGTCCTCCGCCTCCAGCTCCTTGGCGAGAACACCTCAGACTTCTTCTTCGACACTCGCCAACGGTAGACCATCAAATGAGGCTCCTCCAACGGAACACACGCTTAAATATCCCAAGACTACAACCTTAGTCTACCCATAGTCACAAATATCTCATAACCTTGCCAGTGCAAATAATCTCTTAAGGCGGTACTACACGACCCGACCACGAGTTAAAGTCATCGCGATATCATCTCTATATCATGATTCGCGACACTCCCAACAACCAAAAGAAGTGGAGCCATCGCGAAGTGATTGTCACGACAGTCATCAAGACACCATCGACTGTTATCATTCGCGACACTCCCAACAACCAAAAGAAGTGAAATCATCGCGATTGTCCGCTACACTCTGGACGACCAAAATAATTGAAGTCATCGCGACGTCACCCTTTACGACACTCCTGACGACCATTAGAAATAAGTGTAGGCAAATCACCAATCCCAAGTTGGCACAATTGTACTAAATATCTTGAATACTCATCACCTTTCCTTGACCTTATTTTCGCAAGTCATTACATGGTTTTCTTCCATTCAGATTATTAGAAACTGAAAGGACTTCGAATTTGCACGCCATTAGTACTCCAGTAATAACGTCATCCATCTCGTTACAAAGCTTCATTAAAATTATCTCCATGAACTGCAGCTATTACTCTTCTCAATTCTAGAAGTTCAAATCAACAAATAAATTCTCAAATTCTGTTCATCCGAATGAATAGACCAAAAGAAAATCAGCAAATTGTATTGTATGTCTACTCCCTTTATATCTGTGTGTCTTTTGTGTAGTGAATAAATGTCTTCTTTCTTTCTTTCAATCGAAATAAAATAGAGTCAACGCTATTCTGTGCTTTTGCAGCATTCCTGAACTGCAATGCTACGTTGTTAACTTCTAATCTATTTCTTGAAGTAGGTAAACATCTCTATTTATTTCTCTAACCATATCTGCCATATCGATCCTTCCAAAGTTATTCAGAACAAAACAATCCTGCTTCTGCCTTACTATCACAATCTTAAACACTGTAATCCCACAGTAATCACTCTTCAAACTATACCACCTATAGTATCAACACATCTATCCATGTGCGCATCTATCTAAGTCTATCTCCACAGTCTCTGGCAAGGTTGTCCTCGACATACTCGACAGACCCTCGCCAGCCAAAGGAAAACTGCCTTTTCCAACGATAACTACAAAAAGTTAAGATGGTTATACCAGCTATCGATCTCTAATTTTTTCTACAGCTGATAAGATCTTATATAGACATCCACAAGTTTGAGCTCCAGCGAACCCTCATCTTTCAACTTCTATAGCTGCAGTTACCAAAGACTTAGACACCTTGATCAATTCAGTTACATCCCCTTAAACAATCTTGTGATATAACGAACTAAACAGCCTGTAACAATTTAGACTTAATGTAAACAATGTAGCTTCAGATTGGCCTATGGTTCAACGACACAAGTTGATCTACCATAAAATGATACTATCCTTCCATCACTCTAGTTAGTACAAAAGACAACAAGTATCACGTACCACTCTACAGAGTAGATTACCAAATAGCTACTGATGTCTAAATGACAAGTATACTACGACCTGTTAATACAATAGATAACATGTAGTCCTATATTCATGTAGGTATCTTTCTACAAAGCAGACTGACAACATAACTAAACAAGTAATTCGAACGTTGAAGATGACTATTCGAGTCACTCAGTGTTTTTGCAAATGTTCATCAACTTTTCCACATACCTCGACGTGTCAACTCTTACTACGATATACTATTACATCAACTCTTGTTCGAATTCATAACCACCTTCTAATTACTCACTAGCTTCCGACCTAGTCAGCGACTCCTCACTACTAATACCTGGTACCATTCTATAAACAATTCGATACATATCATATGTCCGTTCAGATTACGAATATGCTATCAGGACAGGTGTAATACAGGAAAACTCCTATAACAGTATGTCACCAGATGCTGTTAAGTAGTAGTGCAACTTGGATGCAGACCTATCTCTTTTACTCCAAATGCCAAATGATTAGCTAAATCGGCTGTTTCGCTAATGTTCTAAACTAGAATCCACGAGTAGGTATTGACTTCGAATCTATAGCTGGAATGAACTAGCAATGATGCTACAGATTACCTACTTCATACGATATCATTAGTGACATCAATCGGTTGAATAAAAATCAGGACTCCTACGAGTACAAGGATAAATAGTGTTACGATCTTGTACTTAAAAACCACTATTTATGAAACCATTTCTCATCTTAAGTGCAGACTTCTACTGCAAGAGCTGAACTTCGACTAAGTTCCTATTTCTTAACATCATACGATTTATAATACCTAGGTATTGGACTAGACTTATTTACCAATCATTACATACACTAATAGCTTCACCGTACTTGCTAAATAAGCAAGTTTCAAATTAAGATTTCGATATACATTAAATAACCATGTAAAAATCTCATTTTCATTTAAGTAACTGAACTCATTCTTTGGATTGTTAGTCCTAGCCAGACGTTTCAAGTTTCAATACATTGTCCCTCAGAGAAAACTAGATAATGTAAGCTTTACTTCCATTAAGTCTTGCAAACATGTAATAACTTAACTGTCACTTAATTCCAATAGTTCTATTAAGTCTGTTCATCTAATAAAAACACATTCTAAATCTTTATAATGACTCAATGCTTTGACTTTAATAGTAAACTTCAACAATAAAATTATTTAACGAAAGGTATATTAATCAAATAGGAAAATCAATGTAAATGATGGTACAAGTACATCTACAAGTACTACTCAAGTAATGACCCGTCATTCCCTATATGTTAATTTGAAAATATTTGGTCATCTATGTCTATACCTGTATACCTATGTATTGAACACGATTCAAGATAATCTATGATACTATGCATCAAACCATCGGCGATAAGTTAAACGAACTCTACTTCGGTACTTGAATCTACATACAAATCTTTATTTTAGTATATACTATGTCTAATATTCAGCGTTGTAGAATTATGTCCATTTCGCATCTAATAATAGGCACTATTTAAATTCATTCGAACAATCCTTGCAGAATACTGACTTATTTGTATAGAATAGCAATTACTCATTTACTTCAACTGGTTGTAATTATCCTTAGGTAAGTAACGACAACACTCAATGTCTTTAAATACTCGAATAATTACTATACTTGAAATATGGACTACTTATTTCAATAAGTAGAAGATGAAAACGTTTAATAACCTTTCACTGTGCCTATAGTTCATGTATTAGCTACAACAATATACTGTACTTACAGTTCGCGTAGATATTACGATCAATACCATTAGAATTCCAAATAACTAGTTGAGTAGGTATTAAACTTTCACAGGCGATTCGTGAAACATTATGCACACAATACCTACCAATGCATAAATAAGATGATCAAGTATACCCTGAGGATACAACTACACATAAGTGAAAACCGCATTAAATTAATCACTTGACTGTATTACGAGTTGGTTAGCTACTCATTAGACTGACAAACGTAACCAGATACTTTAATTGTAATACATAGCGAAGTATTTAAGTATTATTGAAGTATGTTTACTGAATTATAACTCGTAGGTAACTATTACTTATACCGTAATTCAATTGCCTATACATATATACAGGTAACTATATATCCTACGTATTTACTTCTGCCTATGTAGATATGCGAGTACCTTAGTACGTAACTATGCAATGAACCGAGAAACTCATCGTTCAATCTCAATACTAATTCAGTATACTCAAACACAATCCGGGATCTGAACAGTTTCATCAACACCACTACAATCGAACTTGAAACTAGAAATGAGAATATAGTCGAAGAACTTTGTCAAACGAAGAAAATACCCACTTGATTCCCCTGCATAAATCCTCATATGTACACATATCGCACCACTCAATGAATATATCGTTCATCTATACATTACTACATTGACTACCTACTGTTACGCCATTGTATCAGAGAACTTCAAAAGTCAAAGTCAAAGTGATTTATTCTTCAATTTAGGCATATTACATGCACCTATGAATGTCGATAAACTACCACCGGTTCGGAAAGTAAACAAAGACAATTACTGCTAGAATTTTCAGATCGTTTTAGAAGAAACTTTCATATGCTAGAAAATCAAACTTTCACTCATACTTAATGCAGTAGTTCCCAGAAACCTGAAACGAGTTTCTTTCAGAATACACAATAACATGAAATCTAATTTTCGGCATTATATCTCCCTATATAAGCATGACGAATCGAAGGGAAGAGATGGAACTACTAAAAACACTTTAACAACAAGAGTGTTCCAACTTTGTCAAAGAAACTGCTCGATTAGAACGTAACATTAATACTAGAATCGTTCCTAAACCGCACGAAATCACACATCCATCCTGCAATGGAATGTCTAGACCGAAAATTTTCTAAGTTTGGAATATAGTACACATACTGACAAACCACGGTTTGAAATTTCAAACTTGCATGAAACCTTTCCTTACAGAAACGAAACTTTACTCGTATAGTATGCCAATGAAGTAAAACATGAAACTGAATAAATGTCTCGAACGTACCTATACTTAATGTTCGCACTAAAATTGTATGCATCGCGTCTTTTAAATTAACTACTATATTCTAAATTAACTAGATAGTTATACTATGTATCATAGCTTATTCAAGCTTAATATGTGCGACCGTTAGTAATCTGCCTCAAAATGAATCTACCATTAGGTACTGACCTATACGTATTTAATTTATTCCTGTTTAACCCATGTAATGATTACAACTATGCTAGTCTGTGCACTATGAAAATTCATTCTAAGTTCTTCCTTTAACTGAGTCTAATTTAATATATTAACCCACACAAGTAATTAGGTACTATAACACTAGTCAATTATCGCAATAGTAAATAATGTAACCCCAAAATAACATGAAGGCAATAAGTATCGACTCCCATTTAATTCAATTGAAATGACAGAATGAATTTTCCGTTCCTAATCCATATTCATCCGCTAGACGTCTAATTATTTCCATGATTAAACGTACTTTAAATGTATAACTATAATGATTCTTTCTGTTATCACACGTATTTTTACTTTCTATCGCTATTTGAAGAAATTAAAATTTCAATTACGTAATGTAAATTAACTACTTGTCCGACAGTGGAATCAAAATATTTAATTGAAAATGAAAATTTCGCTAAATTGTGAAAGAAATAAAATCTCAACTGATATAATTTTCTTGAAAGAAAAACGTAAAAGAAAGCAATAGCATTACTACAAATTATGACTGACCACACTGAATCAAAAGTCTGACAAGTTATCTTGATTATACTTTGACTGATATCCAACATACATATACATATATAACGAATCATACTATGTATGTATAGTCATTCGCACGCATGATTATAGAATATTGGTGAATCCTGATTTCAAACTCATTACCAAGTTAATTGACTTATATGAACCAAGAAAAATACTGGCTAATTAATTTGTTCCATGACATGTTTCGTTTTATGTAGGTAAGTAAGTACTACCTCTAACCTTCTTAAGAATACTTCTTCAATTACTTATTAAGTTCTTTGAAATCTCTTTACTGTACTGAAATATGTATTAATAGGATAAAAACTCTATTAGTTGACCAAGCGGGCTATAGCATAGATGAATTTATTTTAAGAAAAAAAATATACTTATCAGAATCTATGAAACTACCGAAAATGTAACAAATTGACCTGGAAACTAAAATGTTATACTTTTACCAATAAATATATGAATATTGAATATGAATGCTCAACATAAACGTAAATTGTATTGAGTAACTCAAAATAGTAAAGTTGAATGTAAATATGTTATGGATACTTGACATTAATCTAATTTCTCTAATTGTTAGGACTCGTGTAGAACTGAAACGATTTCTCTAATTGTTAGGGCTTGTGTGGAACTGAAACGATATTTCATTTACAACGTCATTACGTAATAGACACCAAGCTAATCACTCATGGAATTATGTACGAAACTGACGTTATGTGACCTAGTGACTACCGACGTTCACTTCACTCATGCTATGTTATTTATTCACCTCTTTGTCTATAAATAATGTGTCTTGCCTTTTACATTTTACACGTTGCAATAAGTATACCAAACTAATTCTGACCGCACTGGTTTCCAACAAGCTACACAGAAATAAATTGTCTCGAATACGAATTACAGACACAATAAGTAGGAAATAATCTACCTGAGTAACGTCACAACTTACTGCAAGTCAAGTTGTCTACTTACAAACACCGGGCTACGTACTCTGTGTATTAATCGAAAACAAGGAAGCCATTTCACACAAGTGAACCCTTTCTCGTCACTCAAATACTTCGACAACATAGCGAAACTGTCCAACTCGTAAACCGAGTCACATACTTATGTATGTTTGTAATCGCTTGAAAGAAATAAAGAATGATGTACCTTAACACCACAACAACTAAATCTTGAACCGAGTTCACAGGCCAAATCAAAACACTAGCATCAATTGAAAGATCTATCAATTCAACACTAATTACGATAACACTGCTTTGTGAACAACCAACGAACTTCACTTCTTCCAAAATTAAGCTGCAGCGCACTACGGCGTAGTGCTACTAGTCACTTTGCAAGTCTAGTAAGAATCACATCTTGGAAATAAATGTTTTAGCATTTCACAAAGATAGTATGTACCTACACACTACACAACACACACTATACAAGCTATATCTCGTACCACTGCTGTAACAATCATTGTCGAAGAAACCATCGATTCTATTCCGATCTCCATATCAGTGTAATATTTCAAGAAAATCCTCACAAACTGAGTCTATACCTCAAAACAATCGTCGAAACAGAATCTGACATCGAGATTCACGTAGATGCTTAAGCCATTTTCTTAACTTTTACTATCCAACGGTACCGCGTTCCTCGTACCACTTTCCAATGAACTGCACCTACCAAAATCACGACTTTCTAGATTGTTTTCAACACTTATGAAAAATTCAACACACTTTAGAAATATTTCGGCCCATCGCCACGAAATATCGAACTACCCTCATATTTCGGCCCATCGCTGCGAAACATCGAACTGCCGTCACAATCAAGTTCATTAATTTGCACGGAATTACTCCAATCGCGATCTAACGGCGGTGCTAGCACAATTCTTTGATACACATATTACCATAAATATGAACATAATATAGATCAGTCTTGCACTCTTTCACTTTTACATCATATTCGACTGAAAAAATCATTGATCTGTAATGCATCATAATACGCAAATTTATGATTAAAACAGTTTAATCCGCTACTTTTCAGCTTTGTTTATCCACGGTAACTGTTTCTTAGCTTCTATAAACTGGACGTTCAGATCATGTACATGATGTACAAAATAGTTATGAACCAACATTAATGCTTATGAAAACATGGAAGCACTTGAAAATGAATCTTCACTACAACATTGAAGCACTGATCGAGAAGTAATCAACCGGGCGACGACTGAATTGACATCATTAGCGTCCCATATAAGTTCTAATTCAATGTATCATTATTCAACTGGTATTGTATGTAATACATTCTATATGATGTATAATCTGGTTAAAATTTGCATTACTCTCATACACATGTAAAATTAGGACAAATAAAATATCCTGCTGTTTGTGTGTTTCAATCAATCAAGGAATCGTACGTGCATCAAAAATAATCTAAATGCGACACCATACATCTTTACGACCTTAAATTGCCATAACACAGGTTCAGACAGAACTGACTGAAACAAACTGCCCAATCAAATTGCCTATCAATGATATAAACGATAGGCACGGATTCAAATATCCCAGCATCTCCACCATGTCGCGACCGCCCCTCTTTATATAGGAATGTAACACATTACACAATATGTGATATTACAGTATATGACATACTCTGGTTAGACTGCGCAACTAGAGGGCGGCGCGAAAGTTTAAATATGATCAAAGGAGGGATAATTTGAATCCTACCTTAATCATCCAACGCAGTCTACGTATATCTGCTTCGCTATCCAACACAAGGAGTCTCGCATGCCCCACCTGTGGGTAAGAGGGTTTTTATGACACCACTGTCGCTTAGGTCTTAGAACTCAGCACCTGCGGGTTCCAACTACCAAGCAAAACGGAGTTGAGCAATGTCATGTGATTAGATTAATCACCCTACCAGTCTCAATTACATGATACCAAGCCCTTGTGCTAGGTATAGGAGGTTGGCCACACACCATGTGTGTGCTTTCTACTTCCTCATGTTCTTGCCTATCGGCCGAGCAACTATGAGCCTCCTCTTATACTAAACTCGCTCTCACAAACAAAGGATTATATACAAGTAGTCTCAAGTAGCAGTCTCAGATGACTTCATATTAGCAACCAGAATATATTACGTCATCACAATAAAGAGGTCATCCTTATGGGCTCGATAAGTAAGTCAGTCAGTGTCGTCATTAGGTATTACTAAGCCCAACTAGTTCCCATTAAGCTATTCTCCACGAATCTATCGGTGCCTGCCAAGGCTGCCTCTACATTCGAGTCGTCCTCCTTACCAAACCTATGAGGAACATGGACGTGGCCGGCCAGTCGCTACAGCGCAACTTACTGCCTGCTTACCAGGTCTTACAGCACTATACCTATGCACCACCGGGCCAACTCCCGTGCATGGTATCAGGTTCAGAACGACACCCGACTACCCCCGTTCCACTGCCACCGTACCAAAACAGTGTCCATGCTCTCCAGCGATGGTGGGGGGGCCTTATGCCCTCGCCCTTACCAGAGATGGTGGGGGGGCCTTATGCCCTCGCCCTTCTCTCCAGCGATGGTGGGGGGCCTTATGCCCTCGCCCTTACCAGAGATGGTACGGTGGGGTCACACCCGCATCCGGGTTAGACTAGGATCCCTTAGAGCCATCATGCCACGTAATAAACATATCCTACGGTGGCATGGTAGTGTCTCACCTCCGTGTAAGACCATCAGGGATAAAGCTAAGGGAACCTACATCCGTCAATATCAAGAAGTACCATTAACAGAGAGCTTTACCTACTCAACACCCTAATGGTGGCAAAATCGGGGTAGTATGGTCTGGGTAGCGAGTTATAAAGTTACTGTAAGCATGAGCGTAATTGAGACATTAATAACAGACGAGATATCAGGATATTGAGACATTCAGTTAGCATGCGACATAGATCAGTATCATTACGTAGAAATCATGACTCTCATGATATGAACCATCTAGGTATAAAACGTAAATTATAGAACACATTTATCGTAGAACAATAAAGCAAATAGAAGAAATACTAAAGTGCTGAGAAACTGAGACACTTAGCTTTCTGACACCGGCTGCGTAGTCCTCCGCCTCCAGCTCCTTGGCGAGAACACCTCAGACTTCTTCTTCGACACTCGCCAACGGTAGACCATCAAATGAGGCTCCTCCAACGGAACACACGCTTAAATATCCCAAGACTACAACCTTAGTCTACCCATAGTCACAAATATCTCATAACCTTGCCAGTGCAAATAATCTCTTAAGGCGGTACTACACGACCCGACCACGAGTTAAAGTCATCGCGATATCATCTCTATATCATGATTCGCGACAAAGGGAGATAAACCATCTCGCTCTAATTAGTGAGAGTGCAGTTACTGCACTGGATTTAGCAACCTAGGTCTAAAGGCCGCTTAAGTACCGCAACCCCATCAAACTCAAACTCAAAATGATCTTTATTCAAGTAGGCCTAGTAACAAGCACTTTCAAATCGTCAGTTAATTTTTTAGATTATTTTTTAAACAAAGAATAAAATATATATGATATAAAAATTGTATAAAAAGTACTAGTAGAATCCTAGGCCGTCCTACATTTTGGAGGAGATTTTCATACTTTCTCTTTGGCAGGGAGATGGCTTGGAAAACATAATGAAAATGAAACCTCATGGGCCGGGCAGCGATATGGAAGGAAGCTATCACAGTGAATCGCACGAGGAAACCATTATAAATGGCCAGGAAGTTAAAAAAACTGATGCGACCAAAGACGTTTCAAATATTAATGGCGATATAACTGAAAAGGACTCTTGAGTCTGGATAAACACATGATGATGACGATGAAATAAGTATATAATATTGTAAACAATGAAATAAATTAATCGTGCGATATATGAACTTTATTACTCATCCCAATAAAATATGACAAATTAGGTATATAATGTAAAACTTTTACATAGAGAAGCAAGATGAATTGAGACGGGATGTTATCGCAAACTCTAAAGCCGGGTCCGCTGCGACCTGTTTTTGTGTTTTTCTAACACCTAACATGTTTTGCCAATCAAAACAAAACCCTATTTGTTTGCCGAAACTGACGGATAACATGTTAGGTGTTAGAAAAACACAAAAACAGGTCGCAGCGGACCCGGCTTTAATCAAGACGTAAGTAAATAATAAAAACATTTACGCTGTTTAACAAAAAACACATTCTCTGTTTACCGTAAAACGAGGTGAGAAGGCACGTCGGGGGCAGTGGGGATGCAAATCGAGAATTTATTTTTTCAGTTGCTACTTTAATTTTCGGACTCAGGTTGCTCGAAAAGTAATTTTATAAAAAAAATATACATGTTTTTTTCTTTTTTAGGCAACCCCAAGTAGTCAAACCATAAAATAAAAAAAAAAACACTGTGATGTTCAAATGCGGCGGATTTTTGTCTGAATTTTAATTCGTGTTTTATGTGAGATTTGACAAAGTAAGTGTACTATGGGTACTAGGCGACGATACACATACTTATATAGATAGATGAATACTTAAATACATACATAGAAAACATCCATGACTCAGGAACGAATATTCTTGCTCGTCACACAAATAAATGCCCTTACCGGGATCCAAACCCGGGACCTCCCGCTTCGTAGGCAGGGTATTACCAACTTACATTGCAAGTTAAAAGCTTGTAAAAACCACACAAACCGGTCCATCTGTTTGGGAGCTACATTTCTTAGACGCCTGTCTGTCTGTCACATATTTTTGAACTTATTAACACTCCTCTTTTTCGCTGGGGGATGAAATTAGATTTAACTACTATACCTCTAAGTGAAACAAATACTAATTTACAGACTAGTGCAATCAATTACGACGGCGTTACAAATCAGGTGAACTAGTACCAAGTTAATAAAGAATGTCATTGAACAGATTCACAAGTGGATTTAGTGGTATCTAAAATGTACTCGTACAGTGGCGAAATGAAATGGTTCGTCACTTTTGGATCTTAAAGGCATTGAAATTAAGTCGAAAAATGGCAAACCTTTTCATTCTTCGACAATACCTAGGTACTAGTAGTAAAAATGATAAAATCATCATTCGCTTGTCCTTATCCCTTTTACTTGGGGTCGGCGCAGCATGTTTTTTTCTTCCATACCTCTCTATCACCCGTCAGCTCATCACACACTTCCTTCCTATTCATATCGTCTTTCACGCAGTCCATCCACCTTTTCCTTGGTCTACCTCTTCTCTTGCAACCCTCAACATTCATACTTAATGCCCTTCTAGCAACATTACTATCATCCCTCCGCATAACATGTCCATACCACCGTAAGCGATTCGCTCTCAGCTTTTCAGTTATGGGTGCTACTTTCAGGCTTCCTCTTATATACTCATTCCTTATTCGATCCATTCTCGTCACGCCACACATCCATCTCAACATTCTCATCTCTGTAACATGCAATCTCGTTTCATCCGTCATCTTTGTAGCCCAACATTCTGATCCATGCCATCCAAAAATGATAAAATACGAAAAGTAAATTGGCGCCTAGAACTAAGCATAATCTTAACACATATCGTAGTTTCTTGAGTTCTTCAGGCGCATCAAATGTATATAACCACTCACTTGCTAGTGGTAACCACAGTTTAAATAAAGTAAAGCTCAGGTGCATGACAGAATGAGGGTTACCGTTTTTGCGCTCACCAATTGGTGCCACTGGCGTTTCGGGTCCAGAAACATAACTATTAACGTTTGTTATTGCTGGCGTAAAACAAAATTTACATTTAAATCTTCGTAGATTCGCTTTTAAAGCACTGAGATTCATTGACCCGTAATACGTAGGTATTTGCCATAATTAATCAGCTACGAAAATTGAGAAGGGTATGTTAAGGTGGTTTGGGCATGTTAGAGAGGATGGATGAAAGAAGATTAACGAAGATAGTGTATATAAAAAGAGTGGAAGGGCAAGTTGGAAGGGGAAGACCTAGGCGAACTTTATCCGATCAAATCGGAGAAACCTTACAAAAAGGCCAGGTCAAAAGTACCCTAAACCGACGAGCATGTATGAGAAATGTTATGAAGGTGAGTGAAGCGAAAGTGGTTTGTCAGGATCGTAGCAAATGGAGATCCGTGATCTCTGCCTACCCCTCTGGAAAGAAAGAGGCGTGATTATATGTATGTATATATGCAAAATATTCACAACAATATTAGCAATTATGAAAAAAACCGCAAAATCCACTCACACACTATGGCATTTAATATTTTAATTTAAAGCCCCAACGCGCGACTAGCGCCTCTAGCGGCGAATTCACTCGCCGTACGTTCGTAGCCCTCATTGGCGAAGATGGTGTTTTTAGGAATTTTCCAGTGTTTGAAACGAGTTTTGCGATGTTGATAGGTTTTTAACTTTCAGAAGAAAGAGGTTATGCAACTAAGGTGTGCCCAATCGACAAATTATTTTTCAGCTACAAAACGTTAAATTAAATTATATGTAGTTGGTATGTAATCTACCATGAAGAGTGTGTTAGCACAAATGGCTGTATCATTTACATTGTATAAATTAGAGTACCTACTTCGGTATTCATTGAATGTACAAATAAGGCAATTTTACTTATTGGCCTTTATTACTATCACAAATTAGAAAATGGCAACTTGATATGATCCATGTTGTATCTATTTAGCGTTAGACCAAAGTGAGACCCAGTTTGAGATTCAAAATGTGATAACTATATATATTTCACAGGCTTGTCTTTAGAAATCAGAAATAAAAACAAACACCTTTTAACAGCATTTTAGCTAAAACAGCTTTATTGAACGTTTATGAATAGGGTTTTAAACCAAAACTCTAATTTACAGAATATTACATTGTGATACAAGCTATATTGATCATTACGTTAGGCGGAATTGTTCACGCGAGCCGCAGGTGAATGATGAATGACGAATTCAGAGCAATGACGCGTAGTTGCAGTATCCAAGAGGCACCCGGATGGCTCGCGGTATTTGAGCTCCCGAAGTGCTATAGAACCGCCCTGTGCATCCCGAACTGAGCCAACTTGGCCTGGGGCGAAAATAGGGAAACAGGTGAAAAAAATATTGTCGCACCAGCAGCAGAGGGATGGCGTAAAATTTTCATTATACTATAAACAGCGTACACACTTTCAGGCAACCGCTATTTCAATCGACTGCCTTGCGTCGCGACAAATTTTTTTTGCAACAATTTCCGCCCCAGACCAAGTTGGCTCAGTTCAGGTTGCACAGGGCGGTGTCACAACACTCAAATGCCGCGAACCATCCGGTTGCCTCTTGTATACTGCAACTACGCGTCATTGCTCTGAATATAATAAATAACACTATTACAAGCTCTGTACATACATATATAGGTACGTGGTGGTGGTATGTATGTTCGGTGGTACGTATGTCGGGAGCTCTGTTCCAGAACTCCCGACGACCAGGCCCCGTAGCATGGTTGGCCTTGTCACGCGATAGGTGATAGGATAGAGCGTGCGTCACTGGCTGGCACCGTTCGAAAGAACGAGACGACGCTCTTATCTTGTCACTTGTCGCGTGATAAGGCCAACCATGCTACGGCTGCGCTGTTGAGTGTGAAGAACCTGCATTTGTTCACCTTTCAACACAACGAGGTCACAAAGTGTTGGCAACGCGGTTTCTGACTCATCTAGAATCACAAGCTTCCTTAAGCTACGGTGCCTTAGTGCCTCTTTGACATAAATTAGTCAGGTGACTTGTTTGCCGCTGCCGTGCATTCATAAATCCGTGTAAGCCAATGTGATATTTTTTATGAACAATATTTGTATTTCCAATACGTGACTATCTTCACCGCCGACAAGCGTGTCATTTTAGCGTTTCTGACGCAGACTCGAATTGTCCATTCGGTTCCGCTCGCAGTTAGAGTCCACATTTGGCATTTAAATTGATTTCATTGTTCGCAAAAATTACATTGTTGTGGTAATCGTTCTCGGATTTTTTAATACCACGATTACCACGTACACCACGCTGTAGGTACCGTAATGCAAAATAGACATATTTCTATGGAATCTATAACTTCAAACCACACCTACCCTTTTTTTACGTTGGCGGAATGCTTTGACGCACCGTCCGCCCGGTCGGGGGCAGGGACCGGAACCGGTTACCCTAATCAGGGTTTTCCATAGGTTAATTTTAGAAGTTGTTTTTAAAACCCTATCCATAATGGTAGCTTTATGATAAGGTAACCTTACTGATAGGGTTACCAAATCGATAGACTTAAGCCCGAAAAGGGGGTTTCCAGTCCTTGGTCGGGGGGGACTGGACGGGTGTGGTGGGTCTCCCGGACAGAAGGCCCAGACTACCCACTAAACCCCCAGTGATTGTCCAGCCTTGTCGCTGCCAAGGAGGGCCAAAGATTCGCTTGAAGCATTATACTTTGACCCTCGCGACTGGTCTGTTTGTGCGGGAAAGCGCCCCGGGAGAATTTTGAGCTAGGGTCCCCCGACCCTGCCTCCCAGACCACTACGGCGGGGGAGCAAATACGCATAGCGGCGGCGTGCGCGCCCCACGCGATGGCGTGCGCGCCCCACTCTCCGTCTGCGGATATTAGGAGTGGAAGGGTCGTTCTCCCGCTCTCTCTCCGCAGCCTCCTTCTGTGTCATTACGGACTTGCAGGAGGAGGCCATAGCTTCCCAGGACATCTCACTGTCGAGCATTGTCGATACGTTTATAACCTTTTGCGGTCTTAAAAGCGTCTTTTTTTTAGGCGTGTGGGCATCAATCTACATAGGCGTCCCATACAATGCCGTGCTCCGGACGACTCCTGAGTAGAGGAGACTGAGGGCCTTCTTGATTCGGAAGCAGCCTTCACAGCGAAACCACACCTAGCCTTTTTTTGTTTTTCAGGGGGGGAAATGCGTTACGCATACCACCCGGGCGCAGGGGGTGACCCGAGTGGTTATGTGGGACACCCGTATGAGCTGATGAGACTCACGGTGTACCCACTAAAAACCCCCCACTTGCCGCCTCGCCGCCATGTGGCGAAGTCACGGGAACGCTTGCGCACACATCCGCGACTCTGCCGGCGGCAGCCGCCCACAAGCGGCTCCCTCGCGGACGCCCGGAGGCCCTCCACGTGAGGCACGCCCAGATGGTTCGACGCGCCTGCCTCCTCGATCTCCATCTGTTCAGTAGCGGACTCCCTGAGCTCGATACGAAACCTTTAACCTTTGTCGCTGTCTGTTAAGTACTTCCGGCCATTTCAGGACTGACAGACTTCGGTTTACTCTCTCTACGATTAAAGGCTAAATGATGCCACTGCCGCCACATGTCTGGTACGGTTGTCACATGACGTGAATATTAGGTATATTCTTTCCCTTACAATTTTGACCGGAAGTGAAAGATTTTTCAAACTTTCCGCCAATTTTAGATGCGAATTATCTTCTGATTCTTGCTCAGCACAACTTTCTCGACTGTGTGCCATGCATTTTATCATGTTGTCACGTGACGTAGGTATATTGGGTGTGAGCTTACGGACTAACTAATAGTCACTATATGACAAGACAGGTATAAATTTTAAAAGTCCACAACCAATTTCGGTTATAAGATTTTCGTACACACTCGCAGTTTACATACCAAATCATATAGTCTTGATATACCTAGTCTCAGTTGGTAGGCGCCTATTTATTATTTTTATTCATTCACAACAAAGGTTCTTCTTTCCGTAGGTAAGTAGGTACACAGTTGTCCCGCGAGAGCGCGAGGGCGAAAGGGCTGCTCTCTCCGCAGCGCCGGAGCTAAGGCAGAGTCCTGTCACTGTTCAGTCGACCCTGTCACGGAAGTTACCATTTTCTAATTTGCAATAAGGTCTTCGTTTTTTTTTATAGGAAAAGTACTAAAATTTTAATTTAATGTAACTACTGTTTTGGCTGCGTGACGTCACATAATAATACTCCTGTTTTGACCTGAGATGACAATGTACACTCTAAAATAAATAAACAAGAATTGAACTCAAACCTGTAGTAAGTTCTTCAGCATAAGAAATTATAAATGTTGAGTCGACCACATATGGATACAATACTAGAAAAAATGGAAATTAAACGATATTTATATATATAGGTTTACGTATTGTGTCTACTGTGGATTTTTTATTGACATAGAGATGTCAATATTATATGCCATGTTTTTTTTTTACTTCAAAAAAGTTTATATACAAACTTATTTTCCCGTATTCGAGATGTTGGGATTAATTGTGGTGGACCCCATAGACGGTTTTGTTTAGCCGCAAGGATCCTGTCTTTCTAACACTCTATTTAGTATCCTCTTAAATGATCTACCGCAAGCGATAACATGTACGATACGCCGATGACGTCACAGCAGTGGCGAGCACGCCAACGAAGAGCGAACTCGAAAAGGCTCTAAATAACGTTGTCAGGCATCTGCACGAGTGGTTTAGGGCTAATGGACTGGCACTAAATAAAGATAAGACCTGCTTCATGATGTTAAAATTAAATGGTCATCAAACCGAGAGCCTGCAGATGTGCGCAGCCGATGCCCCTATACAGCATGTGTCCTGCACGCACCTGCTCGGTTTACACCTCGACAGCGCACTGACATGGGAAAAGCATATGGATGAGATATGTGGTCGACTGGGGCGCGCATGCTTCGCGCTGCGCCGGCTGGCGCGCACCGCCGGGCGGGCCGCCGTGCGGCAGTGTTACTTCGCGACGGTACCGCGTGTTCTCCATGCAGAAGAGGGCAATGCGCCGCATGGCCGGCAAGCAGGCCAACGCCCCGGCACGGGAGCTATTTCTGGAGTTCCAAATCCTGCCCACGAAAACCTTGATCAGTTCAAACGCAGGGGCACGAACTCAAGATATCCTTTAGGGAGCAACAAGCATGGAGACAGGCTGGTGGCCGAGTGTCATAGACTAGCGAAGTCAGCGAAGTCGGTCTATAGCCTTGGACCTTCCGTTTACAATCGTCTGACAGATAACATTAGAAATGCACCTTCCACCGCAGGATTTAAATCCAGATTAAAAAAATGGCTTTTTAAAAATACATTTTATCAATATGATGAATTTTTCAACATATCATTGGCCATATGACATTTAAATAATTTACTATAATAACAATATACCTACCATTATGTATTTACACCTAATTATTTATAATTAGAGCATAATATCTACTGTAAAATGACCTGTAACAATTGTTATCAATAAATATTTCATTTCATTTACCTTACTTAGCACAATGGTGTAGGCGCCGATAGGCTTCCAATTTCAAATAAAGATGTAGAAAACGAAACTCGATTACTAAAATTTATTTTCACATGACGGCGACTCCTTGGCGACTTTGTTGACTTGAATACCATCCAAATTATTTCAGGTTCAGATAATTATATTCTGAATACAGGTTTATTTAGCGGTATAAATAGTCAAATGCAACTATAACTGGTAAAATATTATTTTAAACCATTAACGGTCCCCGATACAGTATTCTTTGATCGGTGCCGCTACTAATAATAAACGGGTGTTGTTAACGCCCAGCGTATGTGTGCTATGCAAGCACAGGCACACACACACTCACATGCGTCAGCAACCAGCCAGCGCGGACGGGACCGCGCCCCACTCTCATTGCTACATCTACCGAACGCATACGTTATATAATCAATATTAATCATGTAAAATTAATTAGTAAATGGAGTCAAAATTCATGAACTTCTGCATTATTTCTCACCTCCGTCCACCGCCTGAACTACTAATCGCTCCTGTTTCATCATATGGTCCCACGAACCGAATAAAGAAGAACCAAACATCGAGCACTAGGGAACAAAGGATCGCGAACAGTAAAGTTAACAGACCGTTACGTGGACATTTCGAGAAAAGGAGTTTCACAATCAACCTACAAGTATCATTAAGGAGCAGAAGATTCACGTGTCCTGAGAGAATTGCCATTAATCGGAAGAGAAAATCACGCCTACTGTGGAGAAAGTGAAAGTGAGAACCTGGGAGAGTAGCGTTACCGTGAGTTCGTTCCGATCTTTTCTCTGCTAGACGAATCCCTCGTTAAGTGTATACGTAGTGTTATTTTTATTCGCACCTTAAACGCGAATTTCTTACAGAGCTAATTGCATCATCCTATTGCATACCTAACGGTACTTTATTACCCGCCTTACCTACTTAAATTCGCACTTTAAACGCGAATCAACCAAACTAGTGCTTTAAATCATTTCTAGTACACAGTTACTATTTACTTCTTATAATTATAGTAATTAGTTACAAGAATTTCATCTCATTTTACATAATCGCACTTTAAACGCGAAATAATCCTAAATTGTGTTACCTACAAAATTGACTATTGTCAACGCTTACATTCTTTGCAAACTTATCATAATAGGTACGAAATTAGTTACATACATACCTCGTATTGTACCTAAGACCAAGATTAGCTGAACTTAGCTACTCGTAAGTATTAATTGCAGTGTTTTTTGCACATTCCAGCTGTTGCTTAGTGCGCGCGCGGGCCTTGACCTTGGATCGCTTGGCGCCGGTAGCAACCGCTTGCTACTCAGCTGTTTACGAACTTCGCATATCTCACTGCACCTTCATTACGCTTCATAAAAACAACATTTAAGTATCCCAATCACTTATTTATCTGTTGTAAACTGTTTTCTTGCCTAACTTTCTTGCTTACAGCATCACATTTGGTCATATTACGTGTTGTAAGTACCCACATGATACTAAGTCAGTGCAAAAACAAGTTAATAAAATGGATATAAAAGTATTAGTTAAACAACGAGCTACATTCAAAACAAAAGTTACTCAATTTGAAAACTATTTAAAATCTCTGGACAGTTGTCCACAATTAAGCAGATTGCAGATGACCGAATTAAACATTCGTTTGACGAAAATTGAAGAGATTTATTCCGATTATGATTCTGTGCAATCTGACATAGAAAATATATCTGAAATTTCAGACGAGCATTACTCGGACCGTGAGATGTTTGAATCGAGGTACTTCGGTGCAGTCGCGCTTGCTCGAGAAGTGTTGGAGAGAAGCGGGAGCTCTGCGGGCCTCGCGCAGGAGTCCAGGTCAGTCTCAGGTTCTTGTGGGCATCACGGAAGGCCAAGCATTAAGTTGCCAACCATTCATTTGCCTAACTTTTCGGGACAATATCAGGACTGGTTGGAATTTCATGATACGTTCAGCTCACTTATACACTTAGATGAAAAGATACCTAAAATAAACAAATTTCACTACTTACGCGCTGCATTAAAAGATAGTGCTGCTTTGATCGTACGATCGCTTGACTTCTCGGCTGAAAACTACGATGTAGCTTGGGATTTGCTTTGTGACAGATTTAATAATAAACGACTTCTCGTTAATAATCACCTTCAAGCTATATTCGGTATTGAAATATTAGCTAAAGAGAATTCCAAAGCGTTGCGTAACATCATTGACACTGTCAATAGGAATTTACGTGCATTAAAAACCCTTAAATTGCCTACTGAGCATTGGGACATACTCATAATATACACAATTTCACAAAAGTTTGACACCGCTACTACACGTGAATGGGAAGAACACCGTAGCACTTTAGCGGACTTACCTACTCTTGCAATGTTTTTGCAATTTATTAAAGGTCGTGCCGACCTCTTAGAAACAATGGAGGATATTCATAATAAGCGCCGATACAGTGACAATACATATAATCGCCACAAATCATTAGTAGTCAGCTCTCAATCTCTTCCTTCTGAGAGACAGTATATGTGTCCATTATGTAAGAATAACCACGCACTATATCGATGTCTTAAATTTAAATCTATCTCGTCAGACGCGAGAATGCAAAAGGCAAAATCATTAAAGTTATGCTTAAACTGCTTACGTCAAGGGCACAGCGCAAACGCGTGCAGAATTGGTCCGTGTCGTTTGTGCAATAAACCCCTTAACAGCCTACTGCATTCCCACGACGCGTCTTCGGCGGCCACATCCTCGACGCACAGCAGCGTCGCCCTCTGCGCCGCGCCGCCTGCGCCGCAGGACTCACTCGAGTCTCCTGAAACAGACGAATATTATACAGAAAAAGAAAGTGACGATTCGCAAGATCACATTACTTTATCAGCTGTTCAAAGCAACTGCGTGCTTTTGTCCACAGCCTTAATTCATGTTACCGATCATAATGGACAAAAACACACAGTACGCGCCTTATTGGACAACGGAAGCACATCGAGTTTTATTACTCAAAAATTATGTACAAAATTAAACTTACCAACCGCTTCGACCTCGTCGTTAGTTGAAGGGTTGAACGCACAAACTTCACGTTTGACAAAACAATGCGCTATCACTTTGTCGTCACTTATAGAACCATACAACGCAAACATAAATTGTTTTGTTGTTCCACGCATCACACAACAATTACCTACAGTACGCATAAACAATACACTGTTTAATATTCCACCAAATATTACACTAGCTGATCCGACATTCAATATACCATCTGAAGTAGATATGCTTCTCGGAGCGGATATCTTCTGGAGCGTGTTATGCTCGCATAATATTTCGTTAGGTACAAATATGCCAACGTTAAGTAAAACCAAGTTTGGATGGTTAATTTCCGGCCTCATACAAACAAATAAACAATCAAATACAGTCCATTGCAACTATACCATTATTACACACGATGATAAACCACAAAATCAATTAACACAGTTTCTTGAACATGAAAAATATGAAAATGTGCCGCAACGTAAACAAGTATTAATGGAAAAGCAACAATGTGACCAACATTTATTACAGAATTTTCGTTGTGATTCTGATGGAAGATTCATTGTTACTATTCCATTAAAGAAATCTCCTGCCAAGTTGGGTGATCCATATTATGACCGAGCATTGACTAAGTTTCAATCACTAGAGCGGAGGTTTACTAAGATAAAAACAAAAATAAAAACAACTTCATAAATTAAATCACTTTTTTAACACTTCATTTCTATATTCTATTCTAAAACACCCAATACAGCAGAGCTACACTAAACACATCACATCACAGTCCTTCCTTTTAGATATTACCATACTTTACTCATGCATACTGCACCACAACTTCTTATAATATGTAGCTACTTCTCGCCATTTAAGTAATTTGTGGTATAAATCTAGCTAAAAAAACTGCTGTACATAAGTGTATTATATATTTATAGTGTCGTTTTTCGGGTAAAATTAGGCACCCAATAATAGGTGATTTCGCTGAATTACGGCTTCATACTGAGTACACGTTTTTTAATACAGCTGTCCATAACGCCGGTCCGGTAATGATATGGACCCGAAAAGGTAGGGCGGCAAATTAATGAAAGCTAATGTATGTATCTTTGTCTACCAGGCCGTAAAGCCTGTTCACATTGAGCTTGTGACTGATCTGAGCAGCCATTTTGGCTGCAGCTGCATTACACCGATTCACAGCCAGCAGAGAAAAGCGTGCACTGAATTATCTCGATTCCTAAAATAAACTTCAAACAATATTAGTTCTGAAAACCAAAATATAAATAAAGTTTAATTTTTCCTCAGCATGTAGTCCGCATTTTAATAGAGAGTGCAGTGAGATCGGTGAAGTATCACATGAAGCGAATTGTTTCGTCAACTAACTTAACTTACAAGGAGCTAAATACGGCACGGTTAAGGTAATTTTAAATTCGAGACCTCTTACGCCCTATCGTCAGATCCGTCGGATCTTTCAGCCCTAACCCCGTCTCATTTTTTAATCGGACGAACGAACACATTGCTTTCATCTCCTCAGGGTACAGAAACAGCTGCTATCCACACGTTGTCACGTTATATGAGAACCCAGCGACTTAAAGCTCACTTTTGGAACCGATTTTACAATGAATATATTTCAGAACTCCAAAAACGTCAGAAATGGACCAAAGATGGAGGACAACTTATTTTGGGAGAAATGGTGCTCGTTAAGGACGACCGGCTGCCTCCTAATCAATGGTTATTGGGACGAGTAACACAACTTTACCCCGGCCATGACGGTATGACCCGTGTGGCCGACGTACTCACCGCGTCTGGAACTCTCCGGCGCGCCTTCAATCGCCTATGCCCACTGCCAGTGGAAGACCACAACGTTGTTCCTGGGGGGGCAACATGTTAACGCCCAGCGTATGTGTGCTATGCAAGCACAGGCACACACACACTCACATGCGTCAGCAACCAGCCAGCGCGGACGGGACCGCGCCCCACTCTCATTGCTACATCTACCGAACGCATACGTTATATAATCAATATTAATCATGTAAAATTAATTAGTAAATGGAGTCAAAATTCATGAACTTCTGCATTATTTCTCACCTCCGTCCACCGCCTGAACTACTACTCGCTCCTGTTTCATCAGGTGTAATATCTGTGAAATGTAAGTTTGTGTGTTGGGTTAGTCTCAGAAACTATACCCATCCTATTCTAAAAACCCTTTCTTCAGTACCTATGTTATATATGTAGAATGGACCCACAGGTTTACGTGCTATATTTTATCCCGTCGCTCCGCCTAGGTTCTTTGTATACGCGGCAGAGCCGCGCGGGCAGCTAGTTATAATTATTACAACAAAAACAGCAAATATCATATTAGCTACACGAATAAAATTGACAGCAAAATAAATTAAGTGATTGATCGACGTGCAAAATGTAACAACTAAACGCTATGTCAACAACATCCAATTTTAAAAATAGAGACGTTTTGTTGTGCCCTCACTAGTGACATTAATGGTGTTATTGTCAATTTTGCAGAATACAAAATACAATACAATCCTTCGCAGGCCATATAAGCAGAAGCCGTAGACGAGTCCGAGCATTGCGCCTCGACAGTCCAGCGGTCACGCAACTAATAATATTACACAACGTTTGTTTGTTTATTAGATCAGTTATCGAAATGCCGAAATTCACCTTCGTGTTAATGATTGTTACTCTGGCCGTCAGCGTACAAGGTAAGTCCCGGATGTTAGAACAAAATATTACAAAGATTCGGTTTTCATGCCTACTTTAGTATCTATAATATTTGAAAGATACGGAAACAGAGAATCGATAATACTGTTTTTTTTGTAATCGTTTGTCCCTTTATAATTCAAATGATGGATGAAAAATACTAACCGAATTGATGTGTGACAGAAAAAGAGTACCTCTGAATGAACCCTTCCTTGTGCATGTCCAGAGCGCATTCCTATAGGTTCGCTCTGGACAAACTCAGATTAAAAAATCTTTTTATTTATTGTGTTGTGTACTCTTGTCAGAGTTATTGTGGTCATGGGGGTCGTTGCACGGCTCTTTGTATTATTTCTCGCTATCTCTCTTGCACGTAGGTTTCGCATGTACAGGTTTAGAAGCAACTCGGCATCCTAGCAATAGTACTCTGCCTGTTCTACAATATTATCCAGGAATTTAAACATCGAAAAGTAACCTTTGAACTGAACCGTCACGATCGCACGTACCTAGTTCACATTTTTGTATATCCGTGGATAAAAGTTAATAATTTTTTCACCTCGCAGCTCGAACAAGCATATTTTGCTGCGTGAAAACAGTGAGCAAAATCGCACCCACTCACTTTAATTTTTAGGCTGAGCACTGTCATTTCATAGTGTGGGGTCTATTACCAATTCAAAATATGAACTTCATTAGCTCTGTCCCTTTCATTTCGTTACGAAAAAAGAAAATTACAGGAATAGGTCGATTCCTTTCCGGTTCATCCGACACTAAACTCAAAATGCACCAGTACTCAATACGGTATCCCCTTGGATCGCATAAAGGTTTTTAGACTGATGCAGTTTCGCATAATTGGTTTGGCATAATTATTTGTGGCATAGTAATATTTTGGCCTATTGTTTTTCTGGCATACTACGCTAATAGCATAATTTCAGTTGAACTAATCTGTATTGGCCGAATATACATTACGCATTCTATTGCTTGGGCTAATCATTATTTGGTGTATCTGGTCAGATGTATTATGAGTCATAATCTCCAAGTTTACTGTTAACTTTTATTTTATTTATACTTTCTTTTAGTTTGCCTTTCTTCTTTGTTACATTTTAATGTTCCTAGCCTTCTTACAAGTAACTAACCTTGCAGCTTATTTTGGATTTAGTGTACGAAATTAGTTTTTACTATGTTTACTTAGTGCATGCCGTGTTTGCCTGTAATTGGGTGGATACTCTAGCATTAGTTCATCATCTGTTGTGAATAAGTTTTTTTACAGTATTACATCTGTTGGCAAACCTTAATAAATAAATAAATCTGTCATCATTCATAATTTCAGTTATTTTGTTACGGGTGCATTGAAACTCCATTAGTCTAAAAACCATTGTGCGATCCAAGGGGATACCCCGGAAAGATACCACAGATGCAGTATCCGAACGCCCTCTGACACTTTAAAATATGAGCGCGTTGTTAAATTGTTTTAGATTTTATTTTTTAATTTAAGAATCTTCTGCTTCCTATGACTCAAAATAAACACTCGCAGCGAAAAACAACTTTGCTCTCCTAACAATTTTTATCCATTTTGTCTCATGCATTTGAATTAAATGTCTATTAGTCGTAGGTATTAGAATAATAAGTATTATTTTGATTAAAATGCGATTCATACGACTTGAATCAATCTGGTAAAATCATAAAGATCAAGGAAGTATTTTCAATATTTTATTATAAAACTTGAAATGGGGTTTTTTACCTAAAAGCGGGTCAAACAGGTATTCAGGTATCTTGTGCGTATCAGCAGGAGAGCACGAAAATAAAAATAATGCAAATTTAGCACAAAAATTCATATAAATTACCTGGCTTTAGTGTGTTACCAGTTTCGGATTAGAACTAACTAATGCATCATTAATATTAAAATGTTTAAATTTGGTATTTTTTATTGGTTTTATCGCAGCCAATATAAAAACAACAAAACAAGTTTTCCCTAAAATAAGGCATTGGTAGCTAGATTTTTTCGCCCCCTTAGAAAATGGGGCGAACATGTCATGAAAATCATTAGGTAGAGTCGTTTATAAGAACCCATTTACAAACAAATTAGGATTAGTTCTAAATATTCTAATGCATATATAACAAAATTGGTAATTACGTGTGTACTAAAATGAACTTGCAGTATGTAATAAATAAGACTTTGGTAGGTATATAAGTATAACTGCTACGAGAGCAAAGATTAAAATGAAACTCCAGCGTTTTCAACTTCCAGGAATACAAGTTTTCTTTCAGTTTGTAGAATCGACATTGAATAAAATTGACCATTAGTAGATTTATTACACATTGACCCTTCTTACGTTGTTCTTTACGACGCTTGTACACGCTAGGCTAGATATCGTAAAATGCAAATTCAGATAATAAAACGTAAAAGTTTATAATAGCTTTTTAAGCCCATATTAGCTCTGGCCTTGATGCAATAAAGATTAACGACCATTTAGGGTCATTGTATAAGTAGAATCAGTAGTAGTAATTTCGAAGTGTGTCTTCCTTAAGACACACTTTGAAAATACCCACCTTGGCTTGGTTTGGCACTGATTTTGATTTTTCTCCACTATTTCGAATGAACAATTAATTAACAATAAAGTTAATTCTCTCTGGTTTGATGAGACCATCAGACGCATCCTATACCACAAAGTCAGAGTCGGGTCATAATTAGGCGTATTTAAAAAGTAAAAATAACCCAACATACAAAACTCATCATTTCACGGCCTGCCTGATGATAAACCGACACTGTAACCTGTGGGCGTGGGTAGGCCCCCCACAAGGTGGACTGATGACCTGGTAAAGGTCGCGGGAGTCCGCTGGATGCGGGTGGCGCAAGACCGGTCAATTTGGAACTCTCTGGGGGAGGCCTATGTCCAGCAGTGGAAGTCTTTCGGCTGATATGATGATGATGATGAACCTGTGGACGCCTGCGACTCCAGAATAGTCACGAGCGCTTTGCCAATACTTCATAGATTAGGGGGGTTGTGTGCAATGTGCTGAAAGCTAAAGAGAAATGCAGTCCCGTGCCCTCAACGCAGTTCGTCCCAGATAATTCACCCACGCAAATCTGAACATATCTGGCAAATTGCGTTTTTAATCAAGAAGCGACGACAAAATCTACGACATATTAATTCACTGCTACTTATGTTTAAAAATAGTTTCGCGGTAATCATCCAACTACTTAATACAAAGCATAAATATTTCTATTAAACCGTGTTTGTTCTCTTCACCAATTTGCACCTCAAAACACCCGAATATTTTAAGTAAGTACGTAGTACTGATTTTGTGTCTACCACTTACCGATATCACCTATTACTTTGGCTGTACTAATATGTATTATAAAGAGGAAAACTCTGTGAGATTGTAAGTTTAAAGTTGTAAGTTTATTGTATGTATGGATTAATTTCCGGAACCGCTCAATCCGATTTTCAAAATTCTTACAACAGTGGGTATATACGGGATGTAATCGTTAAGTGTAATTAGGCGATTATATGTACACGCGATTGAATAAAAAAACACACATTTCTTTACAGCAACAGCTCGAAGTGACGCCCTTGTCGTACGATACATTGACGGGCTCTCTTATTTTTTTCTAATTGAAGCCATGGCAAGGCGTACACGATTCTTAAGCTCTTCTAGGTTGTGCATTCGCTATTTTAAATGACGATAAGAAAAAATCACAGAGCGTAATCTACTAAATGTATGGGAGCGTTTAAACTTAATATTTTGGACATTTCTAGTTTTATTTTCAAAAAGTTATTGATACGATTTTACTCATTGGGTAACGTATCTACTTTCAAAATCTGTTTCAATTTTTTTAACCTTTCGGATGCTTTGACACTGACGTTGCTGAAGGATTTTAAATTGTTCGCTTGTCTCATAGAGTCAATTTTTAATAGTACTTGATCAGTGCTAAGACATACGAAGGGTTAATTTCTGTTATTGAATAATGGCCTGGTTAACGATTACACTCTGTATAGAAAGGACATTCAGGATGTACGGTCGAGGGAACATGAAGGTTTGGCACATTTCAACTCTATTTAAACGACGTTAAGATCCAAAGGTGCTAAACATTCAATATCCTCGACTGTACTTACATATAGGCTATATTTCATCCCGTGGCTTTGCCTGGGTTGTCTGTAATACGGCGAGCGGAGCCGCACGCGCAGCAAGTGTGCTTATAAATGAATATAATATGACAACGCCTAAGATAAATCTGGCCCCGTAGCATGGCCTTGTCACGCGACAAGTGACAAGATAAGAGCGTCGTCTCGTTCTTTCGAACGGTGTCAGCCAGTGACGCACGCTCTATCCTATCACCTATCGCGTGACAAGGCTACGGGGCCTGGTCAAAGATCAGTTCAAGACTACTGGTGATGTACCAGTCAATTAGTCAAAGGCCACCTGGTCGACGGGAAATTATGAATATTAGATGAGTAATGCAAATATACGTTATATTGACATTTAATTAGCAGCGATTATAGTCATGAATAATCATTATATCATCAGCTTCAGTGACATTTGTATATGACCAATAAATTTTAATTATTTATTTATTGATAGTCTTTTATTCGGACACAAAATGTAATATTCCTAACATAAGTGTTCTGTTATGGAACTTAATCATATATTTGGCTCTTCTTCCATTTCTGCGCGTCCGCTTGCCAAGCGGCAACGGCCTCCGACAATGATTGTATATTTATTAGGTAATCTAAAATTACTAAATACCTACGCTTACTAGTCAAAGTCAAAGTTACTTATGATTATGCACATTGAATAGAATCACTATGCACTAGGTGTCAAGAGTCAATTTGCTTCCTCGCGCGCAGATTTAACGTGCCAGCATGGCTATCACAGCACGGCTATCACAAGACGGCGCGCGAGCTCTCTCGATTTTTCTCGCACTATACTTCTCTTTCTAAGTTATCTAATAAGAGAGAGACGGATAGTGCGAGAAAAGTCACGAGAGCTCGCACTATACTACTCTTTCTAAGTTTTCTAATAAGAGAGAGACGGATAGTGCCAGAAAATCGCGAGATCTCGCGCGCCGTCTTGTGATAGACAGGACGGCCCGCGAGCTGCGTCGCGGTGACATAGACTTTCCGTCTCTTCTTCACCATCGAGCTGATCTGATTATGGAGACAGGAGGTGGCCATGGGAATTCAGTAGTTAACCGACGTAACCCCGTTGAGTTTGGGCTCGTTAGAATCGTCTCAATGAGTAGTTGATGACGATATACAGAAAAGTCATCATTATCCTCCTAGCGTTATTCCCGGCTGTGCCCTAGAAGAGCCCGGGGTCCGGGCTCTTCTAGGGCACAGCCTACATCCTAGGGCACAGCCTAGGGCACACCTAATCCCAAGATTTGGCATAAGCACTAGTGCACACGATCAAGCGACTGTCATCTGACCTTCCAACCCAGAGGCAAAACTAGACCTTATTGGGATTAGACCGGTTTCCTCGCGATGTTTTCCTTCACCGAAAAGCTAACGGTAAATATTCCGTACATATTAAGTTCCGATAAACTCATTGGTACGAGCCGAAATTCGAACCCACGACCGCCACACACAGAAAACACGGAAAGTACAGATGGCAATAAAAGCTTGTACCAAAAATGAAATGTTTGATAGAAACTTATATCATTTTAAATGTTATGTTTCATTCGATTTTAAAACAAAATAAATTCTACTCTATGTCCTATTGCAGTTGGTTCAAATTGTATTGCCACCTCGTATGGTGGGCGGTTAGGGGATAACACGAATGTCCTCTGTATTTACAGAGTCACCGCTGTATGTTTCAGGCTTCCCGACGTTCGAGGATGACGTCGCGGCCGCCGCCGCGTCCGGTAACTGGGCCAAAGTGCACGAAATGTAAGTATGCATTAGGACTGCTGTACAGTATGCAGCAGAAGTAGCTAAGCGGGCCGGGTGTTCAAAATGACCTGCACACGACTTTATTCTTAAGAAATTAAGAGCGTGTGTAGGTTATTTTTAACACCCGGCCCGCTTAGCTACTTCTGCTGCTGACTGTACTATAAATATTATGATACAATTGTCAAAAAAACTTACTAAAAAAAAAAATATCACAAGCCTCGCTAACCTTCTAGGAGCTTAGCACAGCTCCACAAGACGCGCTTGATGCGAGGAAAGGCGCTACAAATAGGGTTTGCAATCCGAATATTCATATTATCCGAATATTCGCCATGAAAATCATTGGAATAACGCAAGGTTTACTATCGGAATAAAATGAATATGTCGAATAATATTATAAAGTATTTTTCACGTGATAACGTCTTATACTTAAATCGCTGCACGCACGAAAAAGTGTGGTCATTGTCCCGTTCCGTTGACTGACACATTAACGAACAGCCCAAACCGCTGGTTCTAGAGATTCCAAATTTGGCACGTAGCTTCCTTATAAGGTCTAGGGGTGTACTAAGAAAGGATTTTTCAAAATTCACCCTCTAAAGGGGTGAAATGGGGTGCAAAGTTTGTATGGGGAAACAAGATTAGATCGACTATTTTATTCGAAACTTCACAGGAGTATTCCTAACGATAAATGAGTAAATACGTGTTATGCAATTTTTCACCAATGTTTTCTTGACGTTATCACTTAAAATTATCGTCCGTAAACCGACTTTAGAGACAACCATTTTTTTTACATTATTTTATGCCGAGGTAGGTACTAACCATGAGCAATTAGATCAGACATCGTCATCCATAAACGATCGATATAACTTATACCTATATACCTTAGGTACCTAAGCATTTGTTTACCTATGTATTATCTATGCAATTGATGAGCTTGAGTAGTTCAATTATTTCTACTTTGTCCGACAAACACGATTTCTATCGGTTTACTCTTAATTCATTCATAGAATACTCTTTGCACCTGCCTGTGCCTAGTTCTCTGGGCGCATTTTAGATGCTTAAATAAAATAAGATATTTTTCTTTTATCAACCTGTACCTAATTTACAATATTTCATAGTCTCCGGCTCGGGTCTGAGGTTTGTGTGGCCCACAGCTGCGCCTCCTGTGGGGCCCCCGTAGACTGCTTCGGCCACCACGGACTCGCCTGTTCCTCAGGCGCCGGCCGCCTGTCTCGCCATGCCGCTCTCAACGACATCCTTAGAAGGGCGCTCGTCAGTGCCAATGTTCCCGCCGCTCTGGAGCCCCAGATCGTGCGGAGCGATGGTAAGCGCCCCGACGGGATGTCGTTGATTCCGTGGAAGATGGGCCGTGCGCTGGTATGGGACGCCACTTGCGCTGACACGTTGGCTGCGTCCTACCTCTCTTCGACAAGCGGACGTGCCGGTGCGGCGGCGGACGCACGGGAACGAGCAAAGGCGGTCAAATACAATTGTCTCGGCACCCAGTACGAGTTCGTTGCGTTTGGTGTCGAGACTCTCGGCTCGTGGGGCAAGGGCGCACGTGGGCTTCACGGGGCGCTCAGCAAACGTTTGCGGGAGGCAACAGGTGACCCTCGCGCGGGCAGCTTTCTCGCACAAAGACTTGCAATCGCAATTCAACGCGGGAATGCTGCCTGCGTGATGGGTACCCTGCCAAAGGGTCAAAATTTAGATAGTTATTTTTAGTTTTTTGTAGGCTATTTTTAAGTTAGTTTTAATTTTAAATCTAGTTTTAATTGTATATTTAATGTATTTCATGTATATTTTTATGTGTTTTAACAATAAATTACATCTGTCATATTTCAATGATGAGCGGATTTTCTGATTATTAATTCTTCATTAACACCCCACGCAAAACAGGGGTGTTCTAAGTTCAATATTTGTATTCTGTGTATATAGTGTCTCTGTCTGTAGCATCGTAGATTCACCGCAGTTTTTTTGAAAATGAAAGTCTTGTTTGTCGAGATGATTCTTATTTAATATTTACATTGTTTATTTTACAGATTGAGAAGGGGATTCAATTTCAAGGTAAATATGTTGAGATAGTCACATTCAATCAGTAAAATGAAGAACCTTGTTGTACTGTTACTTATTGGTTATACTGGGTTCTTTTTGGACCCCTCGCCAAATTGAGCTACAGGAAGCCAAGAAATAATAAACTGTGAAACTTACAACAATGATTTATTCTTAGATACTTCGGATTCAATAGCCACTTTTTAAAATCATATGGTTAAAGCGCACCCATCAATGCGCTTTCCGAAATTTAGCCCCAGGAAAGGAAACTCGTATTGTGGTACATGAATACATGTCATTCAAAAGGAATTTTCATGAACATTGAAATATGTTGTGAAATTATCTAAGGCACCTATTCCCAGAGAATATATATCATATTCTGGCGAAACAGATTTTCATTTTTTTTACTACTTAATTTCAGCCCTACCAAGGCATTGACACCGACGCCGACGTGCGAAGCCTGAAGCCCTCAGGCGGTGGCCACGTGTACGCCGAAGCCGAGTCCAGCTACCAGCACTCTTCCAACGTCAACGGGCACGTCGACCAGGAGAGCGGCGGCCACAAGATTGTCAACAACGACGGGAAAGTCCGAGAGTGGGACTTCAAGCCTTAATGACATTTGCAGGTCGTAGCCCGCGTCCCGCATCGCGGAGCTCGTTTTACACATTCACTGCCAAGAATCGCTACGCGCTACGCTCTTAGCCGATCCCGTGGTTTTCACGCTTAGTGGAAAGTGCCTACGGCGTAGGCACCCGCGCTAGGTGCGTTCTTGGCAGTGTATGTGTTTTTCTGGTTCGCCTTTAACAAAAACAAGAATAGCAGCATGCGGGATGTGGTCTCTATGTAACCAGTGAAAATGAGCCTTAATCCCGCCGGACAGAGGCCGATTTGCACTAACGTAACCATTTTAAAGACGTGTGTGCGTCTGTCAGTTGTGTGTTGTTTAGCGTGTAAATCAAAAATTTCGAATTTCGAATTATTTATACGTTAACTAGATCCAATTTAACATGCTCACTTATTTTCATGTAGATTATAAATATCCATTTCTGAAATTTTTGTATATAATATACAAACATTTCAGACATTGAGATTGGAATTAGCATTGTTTTAGATTGCACTTTAGTTGTATTGTGGAATAGTGCAAAACTTTACGATTAAAATGTATTTTGATAACTTTAGATGACATTTGAGTATACGTATTAATTACGATATTGTAGTATAAGTAATTGCGATAAAATCTGTAATTTAATCTTAAAACAGTAGTCCCATAAACCACAAGTCAATAAAAGTACAAAAGATAATATCTGATATGATTGAGGTATATTTCTGAACCAGGTAGACAATGCTAGAAAAAACGCCAAAAATATTGAACAAATACATGCCTAGGTACATGTTGCACACAATATAGATTTAACCCCAGCCATCTTGTGTTTTATTCACTTTAACCATGGAATTGGTAAACTAGAATACACATACATAAGGCTTATTCACGAAAAAAAGTAGCCATCGAAAACTAAGTCTCCACTGTCACCCAGCAATTAGATAGCCAGCTGAGTATTCTTTTTTATGTGTAAGAATCTAAAATCCATCAATTTATCCTTAAACGTTGTGAAATTCTACATAATGCCAGTTAAGGCGGTCTTGAAAGATATTCGAACATTATAGCATCGATAATCTATATGAGTAAAGGAAAAAAAAACCTCTATGAAGCAAACGTAAAAATTACAAAATCTAATAGGTACTACAATTCAGAGATTTCGAAAGTTAGCCCAAAAATGGATAGCAGCTGATATAAATATCCATAACGCCACTCAAAACGATAGTTGAAGAGGCGTTCTTTTTAATTAAATTCTTTAAAAAAATGTCATTTCATATTGAAAACCTGGCTACTTTTTTTCGTGAACAAGCCTTAGGTACGGTCAAGGACTTTAATTGTTGAGCCATTTAGGTGTCAACTAACTTTGGTTTTCTATGATGCTATGAGGTCTACAGTATAAAGTGAGCTAAAAAATCAAAAATAGTTTATTCAGTAACTTATAAGATACTTAACTAAATACAGGTAAATGGCTCAAAAATTAAAGTCTGTGACTGTACCATCTATGCCCTAACATGTGTGACATATTATTTGTGAACTCGTTATTAATAAAATACCTACGAAATGTGCCTAACCAATAAGAAGTGGCAATATTGTTCAGGTGCATCATCGTTTGAATTCAATCCAAACAACTCGAAAACAACAGCGTAGGTATTCAATAACTTTCGATAAAGATTGTTACTTAAAATGACAAACTACAAATGTGTTGTATACGCAAAGCACTTTCTGATATTACTTCTAACGAAGTTACGACTAAGTAACTAGTTAAACGTACATAAATTAATAAGGCTAAATGGGGAAATGAGGATATCCGCAGCAGAACCAAGGTAACCGATATAGCCCTCCGAATCGCTAAACTTAAATGCCAGTGGCACGTAGAACCGATGGCCGTTGGGGCGGAAAGGTTCTCGACCACGTACCGGTCGACGCAGCGTGGGTAGGCCCCCCACAAGGTGTACTGATGACCTGGTAAAGGTCGCGGGAGTCCGCTGGATGTGGGTGGTGCAGGACCGCTCATTGTGGCACTTTTTGGGGGAGGATTATGTCCAGCAGTCGACTACCGTAGGCAAAACATTTTCAGGAGTGCCAAAAAACCGTTACGATTCGAGAAAAAAAATCGTTACTTTTTTGTTTCTTAATACTTATAATAATATGCAGGTTAGTGATTCATTTTTAGTTTTCTGATGTCTTTTATATCGAAAAACTGGGTTAATGACACAATGCTTACTTAAGGAGTAGTAAGTATGTCCATTAAGACACAATTTTTCTGATTTTACAAAAAATTGGCAAAAATTGTCCTTTACTTCAATTATACCTTATTAATAATTATACAATATACAAAATTCCAAACTTTTTGAATGTCACGATTGAAACTATTGTATTGTGACAAATAGTATTTTATACAATCGTTACACAATGAGGGCTCTTAAAGCCCAAGCCGTTTCCGAGTGGCCTAAACACGGTACTCGACTTTAAAGTCGAGTACCGTGTTTAGGGTTAGGCTAATTGTGTAACTATTGTATAAAATATAGAACTCAGGAGGTCTTACTTAAATCGCCCGCGCGCGCGTTTCTCTGTCGCCCTGACCAGGGGGGTAATCACGTAACGTTCCGAACGCGCATCGGGTAGATCCAACTGTAATTTTTTCTATATAAAATTTGACATTTAGATCTACCCGACGCCCGTACAATGCGTTACGTGATCGACGTTAGGTTTTTATAATTTTTTTGTACTTTTTATATAATTATTGTAAAAACCCAAATCTAAGAATAACGATAATGATGATGATAATGATGAAGATAGTGATGATGATAATGATAACGATGGCGATGACGATAATGGTGATGATGATAATCATAATGATGCCGATGATGATGTTGATGATGATGATAATTATGATGATAACGGGGGGTGAAATTTGAAAATCCTTTCCTTTCTTTAGAAATGTATGTTTGTTAAGAAGTAAAGAAATCATCGTTTTAGCTAAAACGTTTATATAAACGAAGAAACATTGACACTACACACTTTAATTCTAATTAGACGCCTCTTCACGCTGGGTGATGGGTCTTTAAGCGTGAAGAAGTTGTGACCGCTGGGTTAAAGCAACCGATTGAGTTAGTTTGAATCCCGGGGAAGGACACAGAATAGTTTTTATCCCGGAAATCATCCCCTAAGAAGGTGAAATGGGAGGTGAAAATTTGTTGGAACTACGGTATAAATAAAAAAGTTCCACGCAGACGGAGTACAGAAAAAAAACAAAATACCCTTCCATTTAATTTACCCTTTATTCTAGGGCAGACTTCTTTTAAGTATTTAGAAATAAATAATATTCCAGTTTCCCCCAGTCCCAGTTATTCGAACATCAGACTACGGGAACTGTAGAGTTCGATCAATCAAACCAGCAGGAAATGAAAAAAAAATATGACCTATCGATCAGACAAGCCAGTCGGACGTCGTGGCCTAAGGGGATTTTATTATGCTGCTATCAGGATTTAAACTTGGGAAAAAAGATGGATTCAGGCTCGGGTCACGCGGGTCACGCCGTACACTTAAACAAAACAAAAACTTTTAAGTAACCATAGATCAATGATTTGACCAATTCAATGTTAAATTGATGGGATTTGCAATAAATACCTACATGCTACTTTTGATGTACCTACCTACCTAATGAATCCTTTAGAAAAAACAATGAGATAGGTACATACTTAGGTAATGCAAAAACTCAGTTCGCATCCGGGATCGCAATCCATGTGTCATGGAACGTGAGCCACGACTCGGTGGTTATAACCATGTAGGTATATTTTGTATGATTATTAGATAATCATGAAGTTAAATTTTTCAGATTAAAAATATTGCTTGATCCTAAAACCATTTCATTATTGGACACGGAAGGTTTTGGTTTAAAATCTAGGTAGTAAAGTGTGTGTGACAAAACTTTGAATGTGACAACGACAACAGGGTTTATTTTTAACCCCCGACGTAAAGAGAGGGGTGTTATAAGTTTAACGTGTCTGTGTATCTGTGTGTCTGTGTATCTGTCGTGGTATCGTAGCTCCCGAACGGATGTACCGATTTGAATGCGGTTTTTTTTTGTGTCATAGATAATTTTAAATCAAGTGTTCTTAGCTATGTTTCATCAAAATCGGTTCAGCCGTTTTTAAGATATTGAACATTGAAATGAAAAAATCGGGGGTTTTTCAAGTTTTCTAATTGTTTATTCAAGCCTTATATGTATGCACTTCACCTGTCACTCATATCATCATCATCTTCATAAATTTTATCACCCACACTTTTTTGTCTCCTGTGTAATTTTTTTCAAAAAAAATCGAAACTGTTTCAATAAGACCAATTAATGTCGATGGCATCCCGTAACTGCTGGTGTAAACCATCATTACTTACAATTGAGTACCTGGTTTAGAGCAGTTTCCTTACCAAACATGACAGTTTTGTATCTTGCGTTACCGGACTAAATAGTGGGTCCAAAAGTTGATTGGCCCATAATCACCATCATTATCAGTAGAAAGACGTCCACTGCTGGACATCGATCTCCCCCAAAGAGTGCTACATTAACCGGTCCTGCGCCACCCGCACCTAGCGGACTCCCGTTATAATATGTATCGATGTAATCAAATCCTTTGAACCACTTCCACTGGACCGTGGTCTCCGGTTGACACCGCACGGGGTCAAATACGGAAGTGCAGTTACATTTACCATTGCAGTTATAAAAAAACCGGCCAAGTGCGCGTCGGGCCGCGCAAAACGAAGGGTTCCGTGCCTATTAAAAAGGTCGTATCGTCACAGAAATCTTACGGCACTTAACTTACGTCTTTTTAGGAAGACAGTTTTTCAGCAATATCTCGAAAACCTGTGAACCGATCTTGTTCAAAATAATTTTCGGTGAAAGAATTTAATAAGCCATGATTTTTTTCATATTTTTAAAATACACCGTTCAAAAATTATAGGGGGGGGGGACAGAATTTTAGTGACTTTTCGGGCGATTATCTCTGACTCTATTCACTTAATCAAAAAAATGCTGAGAAACCTTATATTTATTTTGAAAGGCCTATCGATTGATGTGCCGTGCCACACGTGGGCGTACATTGAAATTTTTTTTTTGACTTTTAGTTTTATGTATGGAGTGCACCCCTAAAAAAATTTTTTAGTCATTTTAATTACAAGACTATGTAGCGGCTAACAAAATACACCTAATCTCAAAATTTTATTCAAATTATCTTTATAGTTTTCGAGTAAAATGCCTGTTACATAGAGACAGACGGATTAGACTGACAGACGGACATGACATGACCAAACTATAAGGGTTCCGTTTTTGTCATCTTGGCCACGGAACCCTAAAAACAGAGACCACGGCCATCGATTTGAAAATTTGCAAGTAATGTATATATGTATAAGTCCGTCGGATACGTAATAGATGACAATAAGGTACAATAATTTGGTACCATCTAATTAATGGTCAACTGATGTGATGAATTGATGATACAGTCAGAAGACTCTTCAAGAGCATTTCATTTTTTTTTCCGTGTCGTGTTACAGATTTTTGAACTGTTTATGCTTGTTGATTACAATATAAATATTTATGAACGTACGTTCAAACTAAACGTAAATGTAATTATTTACTTTCATTAGTTACATTAAAGTTGACTGTTATCTTTATGTAGTTTATTAAAACGGTGACTTAACTTCATGCAATAAGTAATTAAACTGTATAAACACAATTATCAATGTTATCTAGCGTCGACCTCCACCTTGAACCGCGATGCTCACAACGCGAAGAGTCCAGCGTACGAATATCTATTCAGGGTACTAGGTTAGTCATTTATTAAGCACCTGTGACCAAATCCTAGAAATGCCGCTTCATCTTTAACATGGGGACGATTTGAGACATACAATCCGCATTTCAATTTGGCCAAGCTGAACAGAATAATCGTATAAGTCGATATGTGATAATATTCCGTAACATCGATAAGTGGAATTGTCGATAAAACAATTTGGTCATTCCCTCTGTTTGTATCGTTTGATTTTTGCTTTTTGCTATTAAGAATTCCGGTCCTTGGTAATGACTCCTATTTTCGGAGTCCTAATACGACTCGGAGCTCAAAACAGAGACTTTATTCAATGAGGAATTTTTTACCTACTGATGCAAGACTTCTAATCACTTCTAACTATGGCTCCCGAACTAAACGAGCGTGGCTAATGGATTTTGGTGAATCCTAATGGATTCGATTTTATTTACTTCGTCTCTTCTCTTCTCAGTAGTTTCCTCATTGCTGAGGGAGGGTCGTGACTACCACAGACGTCCTGCACTACCTTCCTCCAAGCTTCTATTACGCGCCATACTTACGCAGGCAAATTTTCTGCATACATGCCCTATTATGTACTATCGTCCAAGGCTACGGGTTCACACTTTCTGTTCAAAATCGTCTGCACAATGCACGGCGAACGCTCGAAAATGATCCTAGAGGTGTGAACCTGTATCCTTGGGCGATACAGGTTCACACCTCTAGCCACACCAACACCACATGCAGGTAAGTACACCAGATGCTCGTTTTTGAAACGCTTAGGAGCTGGTGAATAAAACTGAAAAGAAATATATATTATATTTCATGCATAATCTCAACATTTGAATTTTTTGTAGAACATTAAAAACTTTATGAAAATAAATTGAAAGAAGGCTGTTTTTAACATAAATTTTACAACTTATTCTAATACACAGCAGGTATTTTCACGATTCTTTTCCTTTTTTCACCCACCGAATGTTTAATGCGTGTTAATATGTAATTAATTTTTAATCTACTTTTCTAAACATTTGCTTACTTTTGTGTGTCCATCTTGGATCAGTGTTTTCTGTAGGTTTATAAATAGGCCACGAGGGCATTTTTATTTGCCAAACGGTAATTTAAAATCCTACTTCCAAGTAATTTTTGGATATTTAGCTGTTGGGGAGTAATGACCCCACGGACCCAAATGCTCCCGTGAGTCGGTCAGGACCTCCGACTCCAGCGTATTTTCGTCGGTCGGAGTGGAACCCAGGGAGCCCGCAGGACTCTTAGCTCTGGCTTGCCTTCTATTGGCCGTTCAGAGAGGAGTCATCAGAGCGGGGTGTAATTGTTAAAGGGTATAACGCCGTGACTTATTACGGAGAAAGCGCAACACCACCTCAGCCCCCCTATTCTGTAACTTGTTTTAAGTTCACCTCAACGCTCACCCACAAATATAATCTTGACACTGCGGTGCGTAGTAGCTAAGCGTAAGGTCTAGTTTCGTTAGGTGACGCTGTTTTAAGCTCACCTCAACGCTCACCTACAAATATATCTTGACACTGCGGTGCGTAATAGTAGCTAAGCGTAGGTAGAGGTCTAGTTTTGTTAGGTGACGCGTGGGGTGAGACGCATGAGCGCGTAGCGAATAGCAGCCCTGAGGGCCTACCGCGAAACGAATTTCGTTTCGCGGTAGGCCCTCTGGACACCCCCCAGCCACTCACCCCGTTGTTGCTCTTGGGCGGATGGACACTTTCAGCAGCCCATCTAATGGGCGGCTAGTCATCGCCTACCTCGATAACTTTGTGTATATTGAACTTGTGTTATAATGTTTTTTGCTTCTTACGTCATTTATAAAATTTTATTTGTAGGTGAATTCGGTCGGACATTATTGAAAACAAGGTATTTAAGTTTCCACACCTAAAAATCTCAACAACAAAGTCTTTTAAAAATACATTAGGGCCGATGCGACACACATTCTAAGCCGTGTCTTTCCTATAAAGACGAACATAGAAAGACCGAGAAACTATTCAAATAATACGATTTCCTTAATTTACTTTAAAAACATGTTGTTAACGTGATTTTTGACGCACAAAAAGACGCAGCCTTCTCTTGAAAAATGTTTACAGCGATTTGGAAGGCTCGCGCATTGTTATGGTAAACCTGGAGCCGTGAAAATGTAATAATTCTCAGAACTGTTCACAAAATAATTTGGGTTTAAGCTAGAGCAATTATCACCCTAGCGCGTTACACGTTATAGTTCAAAGTTGAATACAAGTTAGTGTGGTGATAAGCAAGTGTAGAAATTATTTATGTGGAGCGCAGGACTATAGAGTCATCACTAACCGACGGACTGCGAAGAAGCATAGTTGTGCGCGTGCAGCGAATGAGCTAAACCACACGGGCAACGGAGCAAGTTTCAATAATCGATTAGTAATCTATACATTTGAGACATCATGAACCGGCTTATTTTAATCAGTGTTGCGTGCATGCAGTTTGGCTGGATTTGCGGTAAGTTAATATTTGAGTGTAAAAACTTGCATTTAAATGTTCTACGACCAAATTATGGTCCACCATATAACGTTGTTAGTATGACAATAATAATGTCTTGTCTTGTCACTGACATATTTAATAACGGCATTGTAACAAGTTCCTATCACTATCGTAAGCTCATGGTAGTGCATAACATAAGGGAGTGTTTTTTCGCTTAGGTACAAGATAGTAAAGCAACAATTAAATCCAGCCCTTACTGCTTTGTATTTATTTTTACTCGATTCATGAACACAAAGTTAATCTGGGTATGGATGGAGAAGAAATTAGCATCTCGTGTCTAACTCTAAGATATACAGGGTGGCACATTTAGATCGGTCAGTATGGCAAAGTCTGAAACTATAAAACATACGAAGATATCTTCTTAGTCATCGATTTTAGTAACAAGAAAAACTGCATTCATACATTAAAAAAAAAATGTAGTCAGCTCGGGAATTATACCCGGCGGACGTTTTGAAAAAAAGTGAACACTATTTCTATTTAGATATCGATTGTATAGGTCCTAGGCAGTAAATAATACTTTGGGGTCTAGCAGTGGATGTCTTTCGGCTGATATGATGGTGATTTGTGCCCCGGGAGGATTCCAAATAATTTTAACAGTGTATTCCTGAGGCCCTTAGGAGTGAAAAATGCCATATAAAGTAAGCTGAGTTCGGCTTACTTTTTTATTTTATTTTCATACATAGAATCTGGTCAAGCAAAAATGTGTAATGTAAAAAGCGAGCCAAACTCAGATTTCATTCATTATACGTTTTTTAACTTCTTAGGGCCTCAAAAACCCGCGTTTAAGATTATTTGGAATCCTCCCGTGGCACTGTGTATATACTTATACTAGGAAAGTGTTAGAACATAAAACTTGAATCACTAGTCTGCAGGTTTTATGAACTGATACAGTAAATGTTAATTGACAGGAGCGTTTATAAAAACTTTATATGCTATTCTTGATTAACGACTGGCAAAAACGGAATTTCCGGTTGAGCGCCCTACATCCGGCGAAGCTCGCTAAAAGCTTTACCTGTTTTTTTTACTACGAATTTACCTATTGTAGTGATTAAAAATGAGATCATGTTTGGTTAATTTCGGACCAGGTATGCTATTCACAACGTGTTTCACCTCGCCTCACCACTAACCTCCTAGAAAAGGTACCTTTTTTAGAGGGCAAATGCACAAAAGATCCCCTGGGTCGAAGTGTATTCAAAAGGGCCCTCATCTAGATAATATAAGATAAGATAAAGGTACCTTGACGCTGGGATTCATAATATCAATGCCGCATGAGATGGGTTAAGCTCTGGCACCTAATCCCATGATTTGACGTAGGCGCCAGTTTTACTAAAGTGCCTGTCATCTGACCGTCCAACCCAGAGGGAAAACAAGACTATGTTGGGATTAAGCCGCTTTCCTCACGATGTTTTCCTTCACCGAAAAGGTATAGTTAAAAATTTTTTTTTATATCGTGGGACAAATATGAAACGATATTAGGTACATCGTTTTTTGAAAAACCCAGCGGTAACCCACGACCTCAAGATTGAAAGTCGCGTGCCTTAGGTACCTGTAGCTAGTAGCTCGAAATTTAATATACTAAACTGAAACTTTTGCATGCCACATGTATTGTTAGATATACATGTATTCGCAATTTAACTATGACAAACATTTCTTGTGTATACGAGTGCGTACATACCAATCCTACCATGTATACCTATAGCAAATAAATCATTTCATTTTATTTCATTTCATCGTAAATAACAAAAAGGAATTCCGATTAAACACAAATGTGACAACTACTCGTAACCTGTCATTCATTGTTTGTTGATTAACTTTTTTGAAAAATAGCGTATTTATAACTGCAATTGAGAATGTCTTCAGACACGACCGCATAAACCACCTACTTCATTCATAATTACTCAAATCATACTTTATTGTGCTGAATTGAATATATTGTAGCCATAAAACCTCCATCTCGACCGACACGGTCTATTATTCATTTGATTTCGCGAGTATATTGGCGATAACGATAACGCAAGAAAACTATAATAAGTAAACAGTACTAAGTACGATATTATTTTACACTTAGTGGTAGAGAAATAATATGTGAAGCATGAGCCACGAGTTTTTTTTTTTATTTTTATTATTATTTATTTATTTATTCAAAGACCAACTCGGATCATTCTTGTTAGTAAATGCTTACAACTAATGTTAGTAGGTACATCATCATGTCATAATTACGAAATAAAAATAAACAAAATAAATTTGAAGAAAATTATAAAAATGATAACTATGTCATATGTATATATCATATTATTTATTATTATATGACTTCAAATGAGCATTATTGGGACTAATATTATTTCAAAAAAAATTATAGTCATCGTTACGCACCCCTTTATTATATGACGTTTTTGTCATAGTGATATTATCTGCGTAAAGGCAACGTTAACGTCGTAAATTAATCTCTAGCGACCACTGTTATTTTTCAATTGTTAACAGACAAATCAAAACAACGATTGTCTATTTTGTACGTCAAAGTTTGTATTTGTATTTGTGCATCTTTTAAAGGAAGTGCTAATGAACCTGTAATCGAAACAAAAGACAATGACCTCCTCAAACCGGCGTCTATTTATTGTATTGATTGTTTTCCTACATTAGATTTATTATAAATATGTATTTTAAGACTGTGACTCGACTATTAATTCTATATCTAGTCCACTAACTACTACCTACTAATGCAAATCATCCATGATGTATAAGTACATAAGGAGGTATGGATGTATGTCACAAATAGCTTGCTAAACTATATTTTAAGAGAACTTCTATGGGATTGTTATTATGAAAAATAACGACTCCAACTCTTCTCTTCTGTACCAAATTTATATGAGAGCACACTCCAATCTCCAATGACCAAAATGGTATTTATGGTCCTCAATAAAGAATTGAATAAAAAAATGCAAGCAGATGAAAAAAACCTCCTGATAAAATAGCATAAACGAAAATCTTTAAACTACACTAACTTTTTCCTCTTAAACTTTAACCACATTTTCACGTCTAATTTGTACCTACAGTCGACAATAGTTTATAAATCTACACTGCTGAAGATCACAAAGACATAATATATATTACATGTTAGACACCTGCCACGTATCGTAATGGGAGATTGATGGTTCCCTCATTAATATTATTTTCAAACTCACGTTTGAATGATCACTCATTCTCGTGACTTTATTCATGTTATTGTGAGGCAGTTTAACGATTAGTCAGGTATTTGCTGCAAAGGTTATATCTTCATTAGATAATGTTGACAGAGGCATAATGTTCTGCATTGTTGAAGTTGTCTTGAGACGGTCCTCAATACATTATCAGTAAATCAGTGAGCACAATAGAGGGACAAAGCCGCCTTTAGCTTTATTATTCCATTATACGTATCAGGTTGTACACATCTTAATCGGTGGTGATTATTTATTAGAAAATCAGTTAACTTAATTATTGAAGTCTTTATGTATAATTTGGGATTCCCAACCCAATCATCGAAACAAAGACAATTTAGAAAGTAGTGTTGTAAATAATAGCTTACAAAAACGGTTCGGACGGTTTTAATTACAGAAATATACATATTCTTTAAATAAATATTACTTTTAATTTGACAGAAATGCAAGTTTCTACGTTTAAATATATTTGCATATAATATATAGATGTCCGCAGGTGCTGTTTTCTTCGTTTTCTTTGTTCTTACCGCTGAACTTTAACACGAGTATAGGTAGTATACATTTTAAATATTTGGACTCCTTTCAACTCTATAGGGGTTTGTGTTTTGCATTGAGCATTAGAAGTTGTATGCTTCTTCATGGTTTAAACGAAGTGTATTCCGCTGGCTCAGCGATCCGAAGTAGGTCTTGGTTGGCCCCCTGATGCTATAGTTGGCTCGAGCGTTCCCTGTTTTGTGGGATCTACTCCCAGTTCCATATATGCAGTTTCTTTACCATTTTATAATCCCTTGACCAACTCGTCGACGACCAATACGTTATAAAATCCGAAGTCACAATTGTAATAATATAATCTTGACGTATTGTACTCGTAACAACAACACGTAATCGAAAGGTGCAGATTTACACTGGTTCACATGAGCTTGAGGTGAACCAACCCTGCTCGTACCTATATTATTCGGCATGATTTAAAACATAGGTAATGATCACGTACCTATTTCAAAGGTAGTTATTGTGGGTGAATTCACAAAAGCTGGCGTAAATAGATGGTATGACTGAAATAATAGTACCTAGGGCAACACAAAGAATGTCTCAGATCGCAGGTATTTGCTCCAAGTCGAAGGCAACGGCGACAAATATGAGTGAGGACAATAAGTTACCTCTCTCCCTAGCCAGAAAGTGGAATTTATGGCCCAGTACCTACTCGTATGTCAAAATTGTCATTTGTTGGTCGATATGACGGCATCCACACAGTGATATACGTATTATGTCGTTCATTTTGTACACTATAAGTCACGTAAATTTACTCTAACTGAGCGTTGAAAGTTATTTAATAATCCAACGTAGGTATGACAAATTATAGGTATTATAAAAACAGGAATCGTATCGAATAGGAAAACAATACGACGCGGCAATTCTGACGAATATAATAAAATAATCATAACCAGGCAGCGTGCGAAAAGTATCTATATTAAAACATTTAATTACATGAAAAGTGACGCTCAGTTTCAAAATTTCTTGTATCGTATTTGATTTGCGGACATTTTAATAAACTCAATCCTAGGTGAAATAACTATATTATGTATTAATAGTTTATATTTAAGTTAAACGTATTTTTTTATTAGCAACGGATTAGTATGAGTTTATAGCGGGACAGTCCTAAAGTCAGCTTTAGATAAAATATACATATAGATGTAGAAAGCGAGCTGTCGCTACCGCTGCTATGAGTGACTGAAATTTTTCACAAAATAATAATACTTCGTATGCTTTTTTTAATTGGTCCTGTTTGCAAAAGGACGCCACACGTCCTTTGTCACTTGTTTTATTTCATCATATATTATTGGCGAAGTAATAATCTTAACGATCCTGAAAGAGCTCGTATCTATGGCCTAGTGAAAGCAGAGCATAATTCGGTATTAATGAATGAATGGATAAATAAATAAATACATATTAGGCGACAATCCGCGAAATCTACATGTCGACTCTACATATCGACTCTACATATCGACTCTACATATCGGCTCTACATATCGACTCTACATATCTGGACCCCCATATAAAATTTCACCCCCTCTTTTAAGGGGTTGGGTGCAGATTTCCAAAAAAAAATATCGCACGATTTTTTTGTTAGTCACAAATAGTCCGCATACCAATTTTTAGCTAACCTTGAAAATTGCGGAATGCTCCATACAACCCCCCCCCCCCCCCCCCCATTTAGGGGAAGTGGGGGGTTAGAAAGAGACAAAAAGTAGCCTATGTCACTCTCCATCCCTTCAACTATCTCCACTTAAAAAATCACATCAATTCGACGCCCCGTTTTGCCGTGAAAGACGGACAAACAAACACATACACTTTCCCATTTATAATATTAATAAGTAAGTATGGATTTAATCGACATTTATTATCTATTCTTTATATTTGACAAAAAGAAACTAGTAGTTGTGTATCGTTTATCACTTGATAATATTAAATTGATCATAATTTAATGATTATCAAGTGATAAACGATTTACAAACTACCAGTAATTAGGTGTTAAAAATACAGACAAATTAGGTTATATCGGTACAAAAGCGAACCTTTGATCAATTGAGTGGAAAACAGTGAATGCTCCCTCAAGATCGAATGGATATTAAGATTATGACAAATCTATTACTAAGTAGTTTTCTGATTGTCTGTTTATGACTCACTTGCGGTGTAGGTACGTATGTGGAAGTAGTATTCTGGTTGAATGCATTTAATTTTATTATTTATTTATTTATTAAGAACAATTTACTTAATACTTAAAATTAAACATTGTCCCACAAAACTGTAGTAACAGTTTGACTGTGGGATCGGCAGTCTCAAGGTAAGACATAAACATAAATAAAAGTGTAATATACTATACATAAATCAGTTCAGTTATATACTAAGCTTACATGGTATTATATGAGTAGATCTAGGTAATGCTTTTTTAATAGTCTCTTGAATTTATTCTTATTTTTTTCACATCTAATGGCTTCAGGCAAACTATTGAGTAGGTATGGGATACGCTTTTTGAGGGTTCTGTCCCCATAGTAATTATTTATCCTAGGAACAAATAGTTTACCAGTCGCCATAGCCTTGGTATTATAGGTATGATCGATTGGTTTTAATGAAATATACTCTGGGTTATGTTCCAGACAGCCATGGTTATTAGTAGCAAGTAGATACTTATGTTTCATGCTTACCGGTAATATTCTACAGATTTTAAAGAGTTGTCGATAGTTATCTTTACATTTGAGTTTGATTTTTTCGTTGACAAGTAATTTTAAAAATCTAATTTGAATGGCTTCTAATTTATCTATATTGGACTTTGTTGTGAGTCCAAAGCTGTCGAGAGCATAACTCAGTATGGAGTCTACCAATGACATATACAAACATCTTAGTGTGCTAATAGGAACTCTAAATCTTAAATGATAAAATTTACCTAATAAAACTCTAAGTTTTTCATAAATAAAATTGACATGATATGACCAGGAGAAATGTTCATCTACTTTCATTCCGAGATAAGTGATAATTTTAACTTTTTCTATAGGTTCACAGGTGCAGTTAGATTTATTTTGATGGAAGCAAGGATAGGTATGAGCATATAAATGCGGATGGATATTCTTGAATGGTAGATACGGGGAGTGAATTAACAAAAACTTTGTTTTGTCAGCGTTGAGAACTATCCCATTGTCGTGAGACCACTTAACAACCGCGTCAATGTCTTGCTGTGCCAGACGGAAGATTTCCTCAAGGTCCGTGCCCGCGCGCATAGCACAGAGGTCATCAGCGAACATGTGTGCTGAGCAATGCTGCAGCACACCGCACAAGCTGTTGACGTGCATCAGGTAGCAGACAGGTCCACAGCCCGAGCCCTGCGGCACCCCGCACTCCACTGTACACTCACGACTATAGGTGCTCCCAACTCTAACTTTGAACGAGCGTGAAGTGAGATAATCGCGGAACCATTCGTTCAACGGCTCGCCCACTCCACACTCTTGCATAGCCTTCAATAAGGTACTCGATTCTAGAGTATCGAACGCCTTTTTGAAGTCGAAGAATACAGCTAACACTATTTTTTTATCATTAAGGTAGCTGTTAATTTCGTCTGTAAATTTTGACAGTAAAGTTGCGGTACTTTTTCCTTTTTGAAAACCGTGTTGGCGGGGATTTAAGACTTCGTGTTTATTAAAATAGGAACCAAGTTGGTCAATTATACACTTTTCCATAATTTTGTCAATGCTAGATAATATCGCGATAGGTCTATAGTTAGAGAAAGATTTACGGTTGCCTTTTTTGTAAATAGGACGAATTATGGCTTCTTTTAGTTTATTAGGAAAAGTATGGTGTTTAACTGACAGGTTGACTAATTTGGCAAATACAGGACTTATTTTATTTACGACACATTTGATATCAGACATGCGCACTAGATCACTACCCGGAGATTTATTTACATTCATATTGTTGATTATTTTTCTTACTTGATGACTATTGACGGGTTGCCATCTCATACACATATCTATTTTTTTGACATAGTTATCCCTATCGAGCCAATTATCATTACATTCATGTTTAATGTCTTTGATTTCGTCTGAAAAAGTAGTGGCGAACTTATTAGATATATAATAGTCATCACCCATGCATTGCATATTTGAGTGAATGATGTCATCCAAGTTTTTGGTCTCTTTCCCAAAGCAACTTACTATAGTTTTCATCACAATAAACTAAAAGTTCCGGCGTCGTTAGTGGCAAATGGAATGTTTTGCTCTAATCACCGCTGTGCTCACTGTATAGTGTATAGGAATAAATATGCACTACAGCTGGTGGAGCCGACAGGGCAAGGTGAGGTGTAGGAGGGAATGCCTCTACTGTCACTCTTGCAGCAGCGGTCACTACACGGCAGTCGGAGTGTGATTGTGGATCAATTGTTGTTTTATTGGTACAGATTCCAACCTCTACACTCACTACTCATTCTTATGCTATTCACAACATCGAATCGCCTCATCACTTACCTACCCTAAAGCGGAGTTTGAAAATTTGTGCACAGTCAAAGTGTAAATGTGTGAACACGACTTTATTGTTAAGGGCATTTTAAGGTTACTCAGATATTTTTAAACATTTGAGAACGTACCTACAGATGTTTATTATTATTTATTTATTAAGCTTTGCCAACAGATACAATCTATGTGTCGGTCCCTCATGTCTGAGGATCGTGGTCAGCAATGTCAGCATCAGGGTTGCATCTGTATTAGCGAATGATCTGCCTCCACCGTTTATGTCCTGTGCGTATAAAACTAATCTTAGGAAAAATCAGAATAAAAACGTGAATAAATCAGTAAATTAACTTTTAATTACAAAAATTACGATCGTACTACAAAACGACAACGCAAATCGACAAGACGACCGTCCCGCACCGAGCCTGAGCCAAAAGTGAGTTCGCTCGGCGCTGCCTCCTTCAGAATGACGCCACCGGCGCGAAGTTGGTTGCATGCCGCGCGGCAGGAGGTGCCCTGGTGTTAACTTCGTGCCAATACGGCTTCTCCTGACTCGAGAACGCCCTCGTTCTCTCCCGATGTCTCTTGGCAAGTTGACTCCCGGCCTGCTGAGGTGAGCTCGCAGGTCTCATTGTCTGCACCGTATTATTGATGGAGCGGATGGCGCTCACAATGGCTTCCGTTGATGATTGGTCCACGATGACAGTCTCCGTGGTGGCCGGCGCCCGCTCGCCCACGCCACGTGTTGTCGCAGCTGTAGAAACCATACGGCTTCGCGAGGGGCTGCGCTGGAGCGGCGGCGTGGAAGTCGGTGTGGTGTCCCCTGCGGCAGCATCTGCAGTCCCTGGCGGCGGTACCTGTCTAGGGGGGGCTGGCAGCAGGGGCGATGGTGGCGGGACGGAATGTTCCTCTAACACATTCAGGCGATTTAAAATACTCTGCATCTGTCGCCCGAGATCGACACTATTAGATTTGTCGCGCCGTCTATCCCTACTGCGGTGTCTGCTTCTATGCGAATGCCTCCTAGTACTACGCGATTCACGATCAGACATGATTGATATGCGCAAAAACTCGACAGCAAATACGAAGTTAAAAAGTGAAAACTAATCAAGCAAAAGTTAGAACACACTTTGTATTTTATTAAGCCGTTGATAACCGTTAATTCAAAAGAACAAAGCAACGTAATCAATATAGCATGGCACACTCTAACGTTGAATCGAGATCTTATAGTTAAGAACGCAGTACAAAATAGCACAAAGCACGAAAGTTATAACTTTAAAATTACGACGGTTACATTTACGATTTTGACGTAGTAATGAAAGTGATGGTAAAGCGTAAGGCACGTATAAGATCCCACTTCTGATCTTAGGAAAAATCAGAATAAAAACGTGAATAAATCAGTAAATTAACTTTTAATTACAAAAATTACGATCGTACTACAAAACGACAACGCAAATCGACAAGACGACCGTCCCGCACCGAGCCTGAGCCAAAAGTGAGTTCGCTCGGCGCTGCCTCCTTCAGAATGACGCCACCGGCGCGAAGTTGGTTGCATGCCGCGCGGCAGGAGGTGCCCTGGTGTTAACTTCGTGCCAATACTAACTTAAACAATATACTTATACTGTGTCTTGCTGGAGTATGAACCCCATTACATGCAAACAAAGTTGTGTTTTTCTTTACAATAATTATAATACGCTTTCATTTTGCAAGTAAATAAGTAAATCTTTCAGCCTCCACACATTGCTGCCATAAGATAAGATACTTCGCTTTTGCTAAGTGGGTAAGTGGGTGGATATTAACTCGAATATTCGTAATAATAATAATGTATCAGAATAAAGCGGAAGTTTTTTTAGAGTACCACGACGGGGGCTACCAAGTATATGACCTAACTGATGGTAAGCAGAGAGATGGTAGCCTATGGACGCATGCGGCTCCAGAGGAATAAGAAACATTTTGCCGAACCTTTATTGGTTGGTTTTGTTTATGGTATTGGTTGGTTTGTTTTGGTTGGTTGGTATGGGTAGGTGCGTTGCATCGTCAGCTAGAGACAAAGACACGCGACTCACAACAGCCCCGCTATTCTGTGACTTGTTTTAAGCTCACCTCACCGCTCACCCACAAATAAATCTTGACGCCGCGATTCGTAGTAACTAAGCGTAGGTAGAGGTATAGTTTCGTTACGCGTGACGCGTGGAGCTGGGGTGAGGGTGAGGCGATGGACACAACACCGCATAGCTATTTATAGAGCAAATATTGCTGTTCTATAGGTGCGATCTGCTATAAGATGGTCAATGATGTAATATAAAACCGGACAAGTGCGAGTTGAACTCGCGTGGTGAGGGTTCCGTAAACATTGAGAATTTTCCTGTTAAGGTTAAGGAACTATATTCAATATTTTTTTCAGAATTTTAAGCCTAGTTTCGGAGATAAGGGGGGGAATGGTCAATTTTCGTATTTTTTCCAAAATTACTTCAAATCTGTTTCTGTTAAAATTATAAAAAAAAAACTGAGATGCTTACAACAACCCCTTTCATTTGATATGTCACACAATACAGTTTGCGTAACTTCTTTTTTTAATTTTCCAGTTTACCCCCCAAAAGTGGCCCCCTTGTTCAGAATTCATTAATTTACTTTACGCGTCCATCTTTGGGTCACCAATTTACATATGTGTACCAAATTTCAACTCAATCGGTCCAGTAGTTTCGGAGCAAATCGGCTGTGACAGACGGACAGACAGACAACCGCACTCGGTGATGGGTATGAGGACGCGAGTGAAACCACAGGCTGCTCTTATCGCACTCGTTTATTATATACGCCGGGTAAGGTGGGCGCAGCCACGCACACATATACAACATCTCCTTCCCCTAGAACAAGCAACTCTAACTAACATTACATAATTATAATTACCTATACTTTATAATTAACCTTTGGGCGGTTACGCAATTGCATCCTGTGACTCGCCGTTGGCGGCTCGTTAACCGTTTCGTCCGGCCGAGGCTCCTCGACTGCTTCCTGGTATTCGTCGTCCTCTGATGTTCCGTCAAACGCCTGTGCTGGGCACTCGGATTGTTCTGAAGATTTGGCGGACCCGGAATCTTGGTGAACCCTTATAGGATCACTATCCTATAAGGGTTCCGTTTTTTCTTTTTGAGGTAAGGTACCGGAACCCTAAAAACATGAGCTACACAGTAAAAAGTATATGGTGAGTTTGGTCAATTGACCAAGTTTTAGTGTGCCACTTTCGGAGCGCGTAAAACCTATCTACATCTTTTTATGTTACTACATCTTCATGGTAGTAATTTTATTGATTCGTTAGAGCTGAGGTGTTGGCAAGCCTTGTGTGCAGGTACCGTTCATGGTCTGTCATGATCTCATGCTCGTCCCAATTGTCCGCATAACACGGTATGACTTCACGTAACAACATTAGGTATACTGCAAATGCTACAATCGTTTGATAACTATTGTTATTAAATATTTTTCATACTCAACAATTCTAAATGTTAGGTACCTATAGTACCTACACAACGTTTTAGGCCCCGCTAGGTCGCAGAATTGAGATTCAATTCTGGAGAAGAGCCATCTTTCAGATTAGATTAGATCAGCAATGGCCCAATACTTGACACTTTCTATCTTAATTCATACCTTTTTTTTTAAGAGGGGAAAATGCTTTACGCATACCACCAGGGCGCGGGGACGGGCCCTGGTGGTTATGTGGGACTCATATGTGGCTAATGAGGCCTATGGTTTACCCACTAAAAACCCCTCTATGCGCCGCCTCTGCGCTAAAAGGCGAGGCCACGGGAACGCCATCTTAATTCATACCTGAGACAACACTGCTAAGTAGTTATATACTGTTTACAACATAAGGCAAACGTCCTATTTGCCGACGGTGCACTAGACTAGTGCATGACATGGGCACTTTTGATCATTTCCAGGATACTAAAAGTATCTTTCGAACGTCTAAGACCCTTTTTCGTTGTGTATAATAAATATATTTATAGTGTCCTTTAAATGCGAATCGAACTTGATCTTATGTTGTTCCGTTTCTAAATCAAATAGTAATGAAAGAACCTTTCGTTCCGGCATTTTGTTTACGCCCCACTAAACTAGTCACGCCTGAAAAAGCCGTGTCCGTGTCCGTGCTGAAAACTTAATCCATTTGCAGTTCGTCAGCCGTTCAGGTTAGTTATTTTATAAATATATTTATTTTCTTTATACAATTCTAATCAAAATCTTAATCTACTCTGGTTTTTGTCCAGTAATATTGCCCCTTTTAAATAATTTACCTGTCAAAAAAAAATCTAAAGTATAATATATACAAGACGATAATAAACATTGTCTTAATCCATTTCCAGTCGTTCAGGTTAGTTATTTATTTATAACTAACTTTCACCCGCGACTTCGTCTGCGTGGATCCGGGATAAAAACTATCCTATATTTTAATCCGGGCTATAAACTATCTTCGTGCAAAATTTCATCCACATCGGTAGAGCCGTGTATGCGTGATTGAATAACAAACATCCAAACATCTAAGCATCTAAGCATCTAAACATCTAAACATCTAAACATCTAAACATCTAAACATCTTAAACATCTAAACATCTAAACATCCAAACATCCCAACCTTCGCATTTATAATATTAGTAGGATATATTTATTTTCTTAAGAAAATACTAAAAATATCCTGAAGTCTACTCTGTTTTATGCGCAATAAAGGAACTACTTAGCCAGAACATAGCCTCAAATATTAAATCTTTTCTTCTCTTATAACTTTGTTTTTTGTTTTTTTCCGACTTTGTCATAATTCGAGATCTGTGACTCTGTGTGTGGTGGTTTTGAAAATAAAATCACATGTAACAATTGTTTTTCGTATTTATTTGTAAACAATATTTTACAATAGGAACTTATTATAAGATAAAAGAAAAAACCTTATATAGGCTAACGTAGCCTAAAATTAAGAAAATAAAAATTAAATCATAAAAGGTCCCCAAGGTCGGATCCCTGCGGAAGGGTTCCCAAAGAAAAGAAAAGAAAGAAACAAAGAAACAATGTATTCGAGAGCGTTCGAAGACTGGCTGTTATATGATATGATACACTTTTTACTCAGTTATTAATTATTTTCCTCTTTTTATTACATTTTTTGAACTTGCTGAACAGGAATCTGATGACGAACCTTTGTGTAACATGTGTTTGTGTGATCTTTCAAAGCCAAGGTTATGCCGCGGTCAAACAAATTATTGTCTGAGCAAATTGTTTGCCTTCTCCGAATTTGCACCTGCGCGGAATATTTTTTGGTCCTAATAAGAGTTAGTTTGCGCAGGTTTTCCCATCGCAAAACAAATTATCTCATTGTGTTTTTGTAACATTTTTAATGGACGTCCGAGTTAAGTGCTCCGACACGATCTCATTTTAAGATTATCAATGCGGAGATTCGTTTTCCTCATACGCGTCATATTCATCGTGTTAATAGGACTTACTCTCCGTCAACTTTCATAAGTAAAACCGGCCAAGTGCGTGTCGGACCACGCAAAACGAAGGGTTCCGTGCCTATTAAAAAGGTCGTATCGTCACAGAAATTTTACGGCACTTACGTCCTTTTCTTTGAGGAAGGCAGTTTTTCAGCAATATCTCGAAAACCTCTGAACCGATCTTGTTCAAAACAATTTTCGGTGACTGAAATTAATAAGCCCTATGTCCATGAATTTTCCCATATTTTTAAAATACACCGTTCAAAAATTAGAGGGGGGGGGACAGAATTTTAGTGACTTTCGGGGCGATTATCTCCGACTCTATTCACTTAATCAAAAAAAAATGCTAAGAAACCTTATATTTATTTTAAAAGGCCTATCGATTGATGTGCCACACGGGGGGTCACAATGAAAATAGTTATTTGTTATGCAAGGCTGCAAAGTTGTTATTTGGCGCGAGTGTTCGTATTGAAAGCCGAGCTAGCGAAGGATTCTAGTATTGAACCACGAGCGAAGCGAGTGGTTCAAAAAGAGAATCCTGAGAGTAGCGAGGGTTTCAAGAAACGAGACGCAAAATAAATTTGCCGCCGAGCGAAACACACCACTTTTCACCTCACCACAGCGAGGAAAAAGTTAGATGATAGAAAAACAATTTAAGTATAATAAGTATTTTATAGGGTACATCAAACATTATTACAAAAAATCTAAGTATCTACCTTATTAATTTATTCATACATTTTATCTATGATACATTACATTTATGTTAAAAATTAAAAGTTAAATTGCTGCAGTTGGTAATATTAATAGTTACATTTTTTTTGGGCACTGTTATACTAGTTTGTTACTTGAGTAAGTACTATTGTTTTGTAAATTATGAGGACATTGGTCATTTGATTCTAATACTGTGGTAAATGTTGGAGACTGCGAAGGACCGGCGGGCGATTTCGAATGAGTTTCTGATATGTTTACTTTAGATGTTGATGGACACTGATCTGACACAAAGGGATCTGCGCAAGACTGGTTTAATGTTATTCCTCCAACTTTTTCCTGGCATATTTTAGACTTGTTTTCTATCGAGTCTTCTAGTATATACCCTTCCGCCACGGTACTAGACTTCCAGCCTCCGTGACGCTTCAGCGTGATTAAATCTGCTCCCGAGTCGGCTAAAAGTGTGGCTGACGTCCTCCTAAAACAGTGCCCTGTGTATTGTTCTGGATCTTTCAGGCCTAAGAATGCCGCGATTTGTCGTGGTAAACCACCAATTTTCGTGCTGCCCATAGGTTGCCTGACACACTTTATATCTTCACTGCTACTGGAGTCACTCATTATTTATAATTTCCGTAAATAACCAAAACAAATCTAAAAGGCGCGGAAGAATTTAATTTTTTTTTTTTACTTTTTTAAACTTTTCCTTTCGGGTGCGTTCAGAATTTGCACTATTAAAATAAATTCAACTAAAATTATCTTTTGAATATATTGCTTATTTTAGTATTTTCATATTGCAAAATATTAAAATAATGTAATTAACTGTATTTTATTAACTGTATTTTAAATTATTCAATACCGAAATAAAATAAAATAAAATCAAATACCGGAACATGCATGCTTAAATATTTACTTCATGGCTGACCCATGATTCTGAACGCATCCATAGAAAAAAGTGGGGTGTCGTAATACTACGTCACGTTCCAAATTCAAAAACTCTTTCCACGCTAGCGGATATAATGGGCTTTTGGGCGCAGATTTTGAGCGATAAAGCAAGCCTTTTCGAGCCGGTGAGGTGAAAAATTTTTTTTTACTTTTAGTTTTATGTATGGAGTGCACCCCTAAAAAATTTTTTTTAGTTATTTTAATTACAAAACTATGTAGCGGCTAACAAAATACACCTATCCTCAAAATTTTATTCAAATACACCTTATAGTTTTCGAGTAAAATGCCTGTGACATACGGACAGACGGACAGACGGACAGACGGACATGACGAAACTATAAGGGTTCCGTTTTTGCCATTTTGGCTACGGAACCCTAAAAACAAGTAAAGGCTACAATGCTTAAATCCTTCAATAAATAGGTACTTATAATGGGGCAGAGGTATTTTTTGCAGTGAACATACTCAGAGCTGTATAAATTGTACCTATGTTTGTTATGAATGATATGTGATAATTGGTTAGATAAGTAGCTCGTCTTATAAAAGCGATCTTGCACTTGGTTATAAATAGATGACGTAAGCCACAATATGTTTATGTCCCATTTATCTGTTGCAATAATTACTTAGCTAATGTAAAAAATCATCAACAATGATGAGACTGCGATCCGCGAGATATAATATTGTTTACTTAAAGGTTAAAATTACTCTATGCATAATCAAATTTTGAATTTATTGGAAATTTTACAGCTTTTCCGTATCGTGTATGTATAAGTGCACATTTTTTTTACCTTATCTTTTTCTTTGTGTGTTGATATTTATGTCGATGGTTCAATACTTTACCCAGTGTACTCAACTACACAGTTCAACTCATCTTTGCGCGCAGCTGCATGTGTGCGTGCGCTTATAAGCTTGTAACTATGCAGGTTTGATTCGTGGTGGCGTGACCCGGCTGTCGACGTTACATGCGCACGGACTCACACAACGGCAGTTATAAGTGCACGCACGCATACAGGCCTTCTTAAACATAGATCTATCTAATACTATCTATGCCAAAATACTTATAAAAAACTCATACCTACTTATGATATCTCCCCAACGAGTTAAGTAATTTACCCATTTCTTTATTTTATTTCAGGAGCACCAAACCCCGCAGGCGTCGGCGCGTACGCGTATCAAGACTCGGCTGGAAATAGGTACGGTGGCACTTACGGCCTAAACGACGACCAAGTGCACCACGGAGCAGACATCAACCCAGTGCCGTTCGGTCTAGACTTTGACGATTTCTTTCCCGCATACTTTAGAAATTTCGAGAACATACTGCAAGAGTAAGAACCATTTGGTAGCTCAGCATGAGCTTCCGGTGAAGGTTCACGCCCTGCATTTGAGCCTTGTTATGTGGTATGGTACTGATGTCCTGTCGATGGATCTGGACGACGTGATATCAGCCATAACACTATGCTGGATTCAAATAGAAGTCTAGGCATGCTGCCTAAATGGTAAAAGGTTTTTCCGGCATGCGTAGGATATATTTAGTCAATCTCAATGTATAATCAACATTATGTATTTCAATATGAATACGCTAAAAGTATAGGCGTTGCAGGACAGCAAGATACAATAACACTTAATGCACATGCACAATGCACAATTTTCGGCCTCGTATTAAGTAACGCTGAATACATATTTGTACTTAGGCCAATGATACATCCCCGTCATCAAGGTCAGCCTGTTCGTCTGTTATGCTAATATCTTAACACTTTATAGGACGCAATCTAAATTTTAATGTAAAAATTACCGCTTTTTACGGTCATCGTATATGCATATTTTTCTGCTAAAGAGCATTTTAGGTCTATTGCAATGGCAAGAGATTTTAATTGGTCCGTTAATGGGTTTAGGGGGATTTTTAGGGCAATAGTTTAACGATAAGTGTACAATATTATATTTTCTGTAATCATTTGTTGTCTAATAATCAATTCAATTTCATTTAGGATTTTATCACTTTATCCAATACCATCGCTGCAACAGCTTCGACCGTTGTGGTTTTCCCCATTAGAACCACTCACGCCACTACAGCCTCTGCAGCCACTACCACCCCTGAAGACACTGCAGCCACTGTGGCCACTACAGCCACTGCAATCACTGCAACCGTTTCAACTGCTTGAATATTCTCCGTTTTTTTACTGGCAAACATCACCAACGCTGCCATCATCACAGCATAGAACAATACAGCCGCTGGAGCCCCTACCACCATTGAAGCCTCTGCTGCCTCTGCGGCATATACAGCCACATAGGCTGCTACAGCCTATGTGGCCTCTAAAACCTCTGAAGCCTATACAACCCATTTGGCTCCTGTGGCAGTCGCCAATTCCATTTCAACAGCCGAATTTCTCACTGCTCTACCCTTGGAAGTTATTTCAACCGCTGCAGACTTCACGCTCGTCGCGTTCACTAAGTACGCCGTTGGTTAAGCCGTTATAAAGTTGGGGTGTTTTTTTAGTTTCTCATTCGTGTTGGGTGTTTTTGACTTCCCTTTGTATTATTGTTGCTGTAATTTAGCCAAAAATCTCTTGTTAGTCTCGTGGTCCTTGTAATCTTAGTATCGGGCAGAGTTCCTTTTTATGTTTTGTGATCTTATTTTAAAGAGTACTAGAGACTATACTTCCTTCGTTCTTTTGGTTCAAATAACCTACTAGTATCTGACGTATTATATAACCATTGGTAAATAAGCTATTTTTATTGCCTTTCTATACTAATTTGTGTCTGTTTCGTAAGAATGATCTTGAACTTTCGGGCAGTTTTACTATTTTCTTGGTACCTACTCTTCTCCGCAATTTATAACTCTCTATCTAGCTTACACAATTCACATGACACGCTTACTTTAATCATGTTTCTAATGTTTCCATACGCACTATTGTTGACCATAGATAATGAAATTCAAATAGGAAATCAAGTCTGTTTAATATATTTTCTTTAATACTTACACCGAAAATTTTGTAAAAAAAAATTGCAATAGACTGTTTTGGGATGCATATAAAAAAAATGTCCTTGATTGATATGAAAGAGTAACGAAAACTAGTCATATAATTTGTAGTACAATACAAGTAGTACCTACTTAACATTTCACCAGAACATTTCTAACAAGCATAACTTGATTTCCATATTAAGTTCCATTATTTAGATCCCAGCGCGTGTTTAGTGTGTGTGCGTGTGCTAACAATGTGTTTGATTTGCAGGGCATTTAAAAAAAATAAAGAGTATCAAACAAAGGCGTTAGATTCGGCCAAAAAAGCCTACGACATTACGTCGAATCAGGCTGGATTCATGAACTTCGACTTCTCCAGGTTCGCGCCGTTCAACGCCGGATTTGGTAATTTCGGGATGCCCAACTTTGGATCCAACTCGGCGTTCGCGTCAGGAGTAGCTATGCCAGGGTACTCCCACCAAATCGCCACGATTAATCCGGAGAATCCGGTAAGTGAATTTTCTATGATGGAAAGGAAGAATCGCGGAGGCGACATTGTGGGCAAAGCTGATGAGGTATATACAATACAGTACACCAACGGTAGTTACCGTTTTGCTGCAAACAAGTACTTATCATAATACCCTAAGTACCTATTAAATCAATTTGAAATAGTCGTAGCTCCAAAATGACAAAAATCATAAATATTCTTATTGTCTAGATAATAAAATTTCGTAACGATGACGTTCACGCAGTATACATTACATCTGATATGCAAAATAGCTAATTAGTAATAAGAACGATTCCTTCAAATATCGATTACCTATTATTAAGACTTAAGATGAAAAATAAATAGTTTTTTAATAACCAAAACCCAAATATACGAGTACCTTACCTACCAAACAATATATTTGTGTTATGTGACTTATGTATTAAAAACATTTAGCTCAGTTAAAAATTAGCAATATTATATTTTTCTGACAGGGTATTTAATCGCGATCAATCACTTTTATAGCAGGTTGTCAAACAAATGACCGAATCCCGCTTGAAATTAGCACGTGTAAGTTTTATAACATACCTAATTGTTACTGTTTCGATTTTAATACACTTGGTCAATTCAATGAAGATAATTGAACGTAGCACTATAACACTTTTAACTCTCGCGCTTTGTACACATATTTAAGTTATTGACCCGTGTAAAACAATGATTTAAAATTTAAATGCGTGTAGTTCCCTATAAGCACTGTTGTGATATGACGGTCATTTGACATCACCACGGTGACCACATGACATCGTGACTAAAATGCAATTCGCTTTTTGCCCGACTACTGCAGAGTCGAAAGGAAGGGATATGTTTTTAGCTGTCTATGTTTGTTGTGTTCCACTGTTTGTAGCGTTTAATATCGATTTTGATCAATGGGGTGTTTCTTCGGGTACCTATTACATACCTAGTTGTACTTTTATACAAGGCCTTCTACACAATTCACGTTTCCAGAGCCAGCCGAACGTGAACATCCAGAACCGCTTCGGCACCGAGGACGACCCCAACCGCTACATGAGCGTCTCCAGCTCGTCCTACGCCACATCGTCCAACGTCAACGGACAGGAGCAGAGCCATCGCGGCGCCGAGACTGTCGTCAACAACAACGGGGTTGTCAAGCGTTATAAGGTGGAGTCCTAAGATTTCACAGCCTTAGTATTGATTGATGATAATGATGATGACAAGTGTGTGAGAGGTTCATTGTGATTGATAATTTATAGTTAAGCAATACCTACAATAGATATGTGCTGTGACTCTCATTAACGTGGATAATAAATGTATGTAAAACTTTAGTTATGTGGCTCGGATTATTATAATATATACAATGATAGTAACATATCTTTGTTGTTTTAATATATATTTACAATGTCACTCTGAAATGCTCACCAGGTGAATAGTGATCCAAATGCTATTATGAGGTAATTAATTCATACGAGAGCAGCCAGCAAATTTAATTGCAACGAGGACAGACAAAATCATATACTTCAGCACGACGGAAATATTGATCAGGAATACTCGAATCTGAAAAAAGGCTCAGGTAGGTAATGTACGGTCTTAATACTTAGGTGAATAACTTAAGTAAGGCCCCTCTGGCATGTGTGTAGTGTGGACTTTTCGAATAGGCATTTGTTTTGTTTGTCCGAATAGGTATTTGTTACAAATTTAAGTGTTATGGATCTATTCGAACAAGTCACAAATACAGACAAGAAGGGCCTTGGTTAAGTTTTTCACACTTGAATACCTACATCTACATAATGTTTCATCAAAATATTCCCACCTTACACCATTAATGGACATACCGAACCTAATTATACTTATTTACGGTAAAGTTCCTCAGATGCGTCACCCTCAAGATAACATTATAATATTCTCATTAAGAGTGTGTAGGTACATCGTCTACATCCTGAACATTAAGTACCAAGGTCTTAAGATAACATCAGTGCCAGCTATGGGCGCATTGTGTGGACATTCAATAAAACACAATGACAACTACATAAATTAGTTTAATGTGGCCAATTTTCCATCTATTTTCATCCTTGGCGTGGTGGTTTCATACACCCAGGCGCTTCTTTGGACGCAGCCTCTTGGTCCTTGTCCAGGGTGGATTCCACGACTTAATTCGCTGCACTTTTTGCAGTAAAAATCTTTCATACCATCATCGGTAATTTTTCTGTGAAATTTAACAGTTCCTGTGTTTGCTCTTGGATTATAGACTTGATTCTCACTGTCCTGGCCTCTCCAGTTGATGTTGTTGAAGAAGTTTGAAGGTTTCCACGCCATTGGGTTCCCCGCTGAATTCGGATAGTGGTCATATTCATCTCGTATATTTCTATTTATGAATACAGCGTCAGGATAAACCCTGTTCTTGAGACGCGAGTCGGGTGTTCTTATTCGTGTGCTTTCTAGCGACTTCATACCGTAAACGATAGGCACTTCACTGCTGTCTTCCTGTTTATTGGTTCCACGGCCTATATTAAATGTAAGTGATCCCGAATCTGCTGGACCGAATTTTTTTTTAATATTATATTACCATTTCATTATACACACTGTCAATGTTCTTCAAATGGCTGAAGTATTAAGTAAAGTTATATACAAACCATCATTTGAGGAATGTAATCCTCTTCTATTATTATTTCTGAGTTTGGTGGAAACAACAATTGTGTGCTTTACTTCAACGTCCTCATCGTTAGCTTGGCTTGTGTTCGTCATTATGGAGGAAGGTTCTGTTTCACCGAAGTCCAATTTCGATGAAATACTTTGCCCCGATGATACTAACACTGAAATAAAACCGGAAAGCAATAAGACAAATTAATTATTCTAAGTACTTACTTATAACCTAACACAAAACTAACCCTAACTTCCAGCAGAGGAAAGAGCAACTGGCTACAATTCCACCATCTTCGTCTTTGCTGGACTGCATACATTGTAAAAGATGGGAAACGGCTGCCAGACTTCTAAATTAGCACTTTGTATATTTTTACGATTGGGCCGTTTTAAAAAGGAGTCGGGTAGCAATGTCGATAGAAGCCTCTGGTGAAAATTTAAAAGGATCTCATAGACAACCGAAACGACGCATGTTCAAAAACTAGTCACTTATTATTAAAACCTTACTCCAAATCGTAAAGCAGAAGAGGGCAGCCATCGCGGCGTAGTCGCAAGTAAAGCGCGGCTTGCGTGCGCGCAGGTTTATATAAACATCGAAATTGCTGTAAACGATGTCCCGCAGGAAGTAATTATTGTGACAATGTACTAAAGTAAGACTGATTTTGTCTCAAGGTGCTACGATGTGGTTTAGGTATAAATAAAAAACTTAAGAATTGACGTATTTGAAGTTGGCAAACCAATTTTGGAGTTGATAAGGTAATGTTGAATAGTTTTAAAGGTAGCGTAGATAAATAAACGTATTTCTTGGTTAACACTCAAAATTGCCATTATGATCCAGATGGCTAAAGTGTTGAACCATGGTATGGCATGTTTTCTTTTCTCCGCCAGGCCACACGCCTTAAAACCCCCAGAGAAGTGAAGGCGGCAAACTCGTTTTTAGCCAAATTGGTAAAAACGGAACCCTTACAGTTTCGTCATGTCCGTCTGTCCGTCTGTCCGTCATGTCACAGGCATTTTACTCGAAAACTATAATTTGAATAAAATTTTGAGGATAGGTGTATTTTGTTAGCCGCTACATAGTTTTGTAATTAAAATGACTAAAAAAATTTTTTAGGGGTTCACTCCATACATAAAACTGAAAGTCAAAAACATTTTTTCATTCACATGTGGCACATCAATCAATAGGGCTTTCAAAATAAATATAAGGTTTCTCAGCAATTTTTTTGATTAAGTGAATAGAGCCGGAGATAATCGCCCCGAAAGTCACAAAAAAATGGTGTATTTTAAAAATAGGGCTTATTAAATTCTTTCACCGAAAATTATTTTGAACAAGATCGGTTCAAAGGTTTTCGAGATATTGCTGAAAAACTGCCTTCCTTAAAGAAAAGGACGTAAGTGCCGTAAGATTTCTATGACGATACGACCTTTTTAATAGGCACGGAACCCTTCGTTTTGCGTGGTCCGACACGCACTTGGCCGGTTTTTTGCTCTATAGTAAAAAAAATGTAAACAAAAAAAAACCACGTGACGCGAGGGGGCTACAATGCGTGCAGTATGAGATCCTGGAGTGTTCCGCATGAGAGGGCAGTTTTTAGTGGATAGAAATATTAGCCCATTATACCACACAACCCACTGGATCTGTGGTCACCTGTGGGTCGATCACGTATCTTTTATTACGAACGTCTGTAAGATTTAAACGTCAATTTTATATGACAGTTAGATTGAGATTTAACTGTCAGACGCGCGTTCGGAATGTTACGTGATTACCCCCCTGGTTCGCAGGTTTTTTCCATTGATGTTTTGTAGGTCTCACAGTCGAGCTAATTGCAATATTTGGCAGATAGGGGCATCCCCTCTTTGATGTAACTAATTTTGAAAGTCAGAGTCATGAAAGTGAGGATATGCCCCCTTCTGTCAAATATCGCACATTGAATATATACCAGCCAGGTATCATTACATCATCATCATATCGGCCGAAAGACGTCCACTGCTGGACATAGGCCTCCCCCAAAGAGTATCAGGTATCATATACAGTGTGTAAATTTGATAAGGGCGAATATTTTGATGACGATTAGTGTCAGTCCTAAAACCACCTTTACATAAATTTTGTTAAGTAGGTAACAGCTTCATTTTTCATTTCATACAAAATAATTAAGCTCGCAATACGCAATGTATTCACTACGCGTCATGACATTTGTTTACGACATCCATAAAGTCAAAAAGTTCGTTATGTCAAATCAGTTTCCAGGGGAGCATTCCATGGAAAATGGTAACTTTTAGTGCATGAAAAAATGTAGTTCAACAAATATTTCATTGATGCAGAACTATTCTTAAAGGCCCTAAAGTTATCTCTTTTGAATATTATTTTGGTAAAAACAAGCTAACAGAACATTTTCACATTTAAAAGCAAGACCCGTTATTGTTTATAACAGACTACCTATTTGTAGTCATATTCAACCGATGTTTTTTAAGCGATGTAATTACTTACGATGCTACTTCTAGGCCTATCTTAAAATAGAACCTCTTCTCTTACTGGCATGCATTTCAATTTAAAATATCACTTACACGTATTGTCACAAAAATACTGACATGAAATCGCAGTGCGCTCTGTCCCGTACAAACGCAATTATTTACATTAAGTTATTTCAACTTACCCTCTTTGTTACTTTTATCACAGTTACCTTTACCCTAAAGCTAGATTTTATGTGAGCTATCGAATAGTCTAGAAAGCGTATAAATATAAGTGGTTTTAGATAATAAAATTATCAATTGATTGCATGTCCCGTACAAACACGACATTTCAATTACCGACGATTCTGACTGAAATGGATGATTGTCAACCAAATACTAGCTCGGAACGTTATAGGAAATGGAGAAAAAGACAAGAAGAAAATAATGCAGACTTTAAGTTGACAGAAAAAGAACGAGTTAAAGCCTGGAGGAAGAAAAAGGCTGAAAAGTTATCATCTCAACAAAAGGACGAGCAAAAAAAACATGAAAGAGAACGGAAAAAAGTTCAACGAGCTAGAAAAATGCTACAAAAAATAGATAGTTCCAATACCAGCAATATTTCAGAAGGGAACACTAGTTCTATTGCGGATTGTTGCGAATTTTCACCATATAAGTGTAAGCAAACATACTGCAAAGCTGTATTGAAGTGTGTGAAAGCATTACCTGCATCTCCTAGAAAGCAAAGGGCAGTTGTTATGGGTGTAGCCAGAAAAATTGGACTAAATATGGAACTAGAAATGACAAAGTCACTTGCACCGGAAAACTATGATGATGAGGTGGTTAGTGCTGTGGAAAATTTTTACTTTCGTCCAGAAATCGTTTACACGTGCCCGGGAATGAACGATACTATGGTGACTTGGATAGAAGGTAAGAAAACAATTTTACGTAAACATTATCTCACGATGTTTCTAAGAGAATGTTTTCATTTATTTAAAGAAGAGTATCCTGAAATTAAAATCGGGTTTTCAAAATTTTGCCAGTTGAAGCCTAAAAATGTTTTACTGCTCAAAAATACTCCATCGGAGCAGTGTAAATGCATGATCCATGAGAATTTCATCTTAAAATTGAAAAGCTTGAAATTAAATTATGATTATACTTATTGGGATAAAGTATTGTGTGATTCGGCCTTGAACTCAAATTGTTGGAATAATTTGTGTGAAGAATGCAAAAATGGGAGTAAAGTCCAACCACCTGACGATCTGAATAAAATTATAATATACAAACAGTGGAAGAAAAATGAGGACAACAAGATTAAGTTAAAAACATCAGAAATATGTTTGGGCGAGTTGCACGAAAACTTCTTATCTGAGTTTTCTCAAGCTATAAAACATATTAATATTAAGAGAATACAGGCACAAGACTTTCGCACTGACACACAAAATGAAAATGTGAGAATCCTCCAAATCGATTTTGCGATGTCGTATTCTTGTGAATACCAGAATGAAGTGCAATCTGCTTTATGGAGTAGATCAAGTGTGACACTTTTTACTGCTGCTGTTTTTTTTAAATCAAAGTGCAAGACCTTCTTAATTTGTTCCGATACAAAACACAAGGACAAAGACTGTATCTTTACATTTGTGGCACATTTATACGACGAGATATTCAAAACTGATTGTGACAATGCAATCAACGAAATCATATGGAGTGACGGACCCTCATCTGAATTCAAAAATAGGTTCATGGTCAAGCTATTGATGCTACTTTCTCAAAAATATAGAAAACCCTTTCAGTGGAAATATTTCGCCACATCTCATGGCAAAGGTGTTATTGATGGCGTTGGTGGGAACGTTAAGAAATTAGTTCGTCAAAAAACTCGCAGCCAAGGCAATGTTGCCATTATACAGAATGCAGAAGAATTTGCTGCATTAGCATCTACCTTGGTACCGGCTACAACAGTTTCCTACATATCAGCTGCCCAAATAGCTGACAAAATTCAGAAATTCAACCCCTGGGAAGCTGCAAAACCTATACCAGGAATATCAAAATTTCATGACATATTTGTCAATGGCAGTGAAATAAAATGCAAAACACACGCTTTGGGAGACGACAATGTTAAGTTTTTCAGTTTAAAGTAGGTATAACTGTATAATTAAAAACTACATTTCGTACTAGTCCCGTACAAACATTTTGGTCCCGTACAAACGGCTGAGATTTAATTTTTTTCTCGTTATTAAATAAATATTTCATCACATATTTTTCGTTTTATTTAACATGTATGAATGTGTCCATAATAGTGTATTTTTGTTTATCGATTAAATACTCCTATTTCGCTAAAAAATTGACAAGTTTGAACAAAAATGGAAACATGGTAGACTAGGCATGTCCCGTACAAACGCTACTATTAATTGGATTTATTTAAAAATGTGTAACTTTTTAGAAAAATAAAAAATGGTGTAGTATACATCCTTTAGTCCTTTATTAATATTTGTTGCTAGTTGTGTAGGATAACACTCGGTTTTCTACATACTTTTTATTTTATCCCCAAAAATGCGTACGATTTGTCCCGTACGAACCGTGGAATGCTCCTTGGGCGTAATACATTGCTGCTCGGTCGTAGGTACTTAATTGTTTCTTATCTTATTTTATAAAAACATTTTTTTAATAAATAAAAAAATGTTATAAAACAATAGGATGTTCAATAAACATGAGCAAAACAAATAATAATTATCTACTAAACGTATAATTACTGTTAGTAGTTTTTTTTCCGATAGCTATGTTGTAGTACTTACCTTTACTGACACTGCAATGACATCATATACCCATGAATTTATCTATATTAATATCATAAAGGGGAAGTCTGTGAGATTGCAAGTTTGTGTGTAATGGCCAGGGGGCGAAACTAAGATGCCGATGACAGACGTATGACGTCAAGCTACATACAGTTTTTATCTAGATTATAGATACCTAATCAAATAACAACTTTTATATATTATTATACAATTTTTATAACTGGCGAGAATTATATTGCCCTGAATTTACGTGTGAAATGTATATAGGTATGTCAATAAGATGCGATATTATGTTTAAACTTCTGCAACGTTCTGCATACTTCGTCATCCAACGAAACATTAGTTGTGTTGTTTCATTTACTCACTTGAGGATTTTTTTTTGTTAGAATTACATTACCCAATAAAAATGTTATTTGTATTGTTTTTAAATATTTACATTTTTTGTATAAATAGCAATTTTTTTTATAAATAAACAATAATATTGATATTACCATTATTATATTATTAAGAATCATTGAGGTGTTGGTGTTGCAATGTTGGTTTAAATTTAAAAAAAACATCCTATATGCGACTTTGCGTCATAATGACGTCACCGGCACCATAGTTTCGCTCCCTGGTAATGGGTAATCTCCGGAACCGCGTATAGTATTTCAAAAATTCCTTCTCCTGCGTGGAGAATACCTAGACTTTCAGGAAGTTTCTAGGCTATATTTTATCCCGCAGGTTTGCCTGCGTTCTTTGTAATACCTACGCGGGCGAAGCCGCGCCTGCTGCTAGTAGGCAGGTACTATCTCTAGTAGGTCCTTTCTACTTAGGACGGCAGAGTATGTATAATAGTCATTAAGTTTACAGCACCTACAAAGCCAAATTCTTATTAACTTCGTACATCCATGTTATTGGCATCTTAGCAAAAACAAACGGCTAACATTAGAGAAATCGCAAAAACTAAGCAATTTAGATAATAACTTGAACTGTATGTAAGAAGATCATCTGTCAAAATATAATACCTAATAAGCTTTAACAATAAAATGGTTCGTTCTCCAGTGCAATCAGTCAACGCTGCCCGAGCTTGTGGCGATGGCGGACTGATCGGGAACAGCGACCCTAATACGTACCTGAGTGCTGAGGGTCCTGTGGCGGTACCGAGTTACCGACTACCGACCAGATGGATGGTTGGACATGGACAGGCGGTCTGGTTTACCTTAACCGTCCAGAGCGCAGTCGCAATATGTAGCTTTTGCTCGAGGGTAGGATGTCTTCAACTCTTCACCAAAGTGGCGACTTGGTTGGCTGTTATGTTTTTTATCGCGGGGAAAATTTTAATCACGTAGGTATCAAAAAATGCTGACTTTTATTTTAGCTATGCAAATCAGTATATTTAAAGTTGTGGGTTTTTTATGTGTCTTTTATTACCAGCCAGTGCCACCTATCTGCCTTGGCAGTTTTTTATCCTGTTTTTACCAGGTTTTGTAATATTACATTATAGCGCCATCTACGCTATGAATGTCAAACTACTACGTCGCCAATATCACTATCACTACGTAAACAAAATGGCACCTTCACAAGAAATGAGTTGACAAAAATTACAGAAGATGGCGCTAGTAGTACCTGAAAGGTATTACGGTAAAGACTGATATAATTATTATGAACTTTAAGTACGAAGTTTCATTCGGGGCTACAATCAAAACTAATAATAATAATATTCTAACACGAATTCTGTCCGCTAAAGAATTAAAACTTAAAAAAATAACTATTATTAGCAACGATTGTTAAGAATAAAACATTACAATTCAATTCCGATGGTAAATCAGGTAAAATATGTAGATGATAACTATAATAAGGTCAAGAAAACAAGAAATGTGGTACACAGACAAAAAGATATTCGCCCAACGTGGGGCTCGAACCCACGACCCTGAGATTAAGAGTCTCATGCTCTACCGACTGAGCTAGCCGGGCAGTTGCAGACTGAGTTGAAATTTATCTTTAGTTGTAACTAGTTTGTCATTTGTCCCTATAAACATTTACAGATATAAAAACCATATTGTTACATACATTATTTAACCCCACGCCACTGAATGAATTAAAAATACCTACTCGCAAATATGACTGTCTTCTTTTCAGAAAATTGTTTTCTTGAAAAACTGCCATAAACGATGAAATGCTTTATAAAATAGAATTAGGAGCGATAGAAAACTGAAAAACGATTGGTATTGATTGACCACTCGTATTCAATTCTATCAGTAGAAAGTAAGTCTCTACAATTTGGACACTTGTATTTAATTTTGGACTGACAATTAACTTAGAAAGAGATAAATAAATATACGTGACTGAGCTAGCCGGGCAGTTGCAGACTGAGTTGAAATTTATCTTTAGTTGTAACTAGTTTGTCATTTGTCCCTATAAACATTTACAGATACAAAAAACCATATTGTTACATACATTATTTAACCCCACGCCACTGAATTAATTAAAAATACCTACTCGCAAATATGACTGTCTTCTTTTCAGAAAATTGTTTTCTTGAAAAACTGCCATAAACGATGAAATGCTTTATAAAATAGAATTAGGAGCGATAGAAAACTGAAAAACGATTGGTATTGATTGACCACTCGTATTCAATTCTATCAGTAGAAAGTAAGTCTCTACAATTTGGACACTTGTATTTAATTTTGGACTGACAATTAACTTAGAAAGAGATAAATAAATATACGTACCTACTGATTCAATGCTAAGTGATTGCTGGTGTACGATACTGGGTACTTCGTTCGCTTCGCTCGCTCGTTCAATTAACGTTATTTAGCAAACTAATAAAATAAAAGGTAAGTAGGTGTCTAATTGTATGATAGGTATAATTTACCTCCACTCTTTTCCTGAAGGCACAACATTACAATAACTTAAGAGCACACAAAAACCAGCAACTACGCGGCCGACTTAATAAATTTGGATTCTATTTTACGCATTGTCAAACCGTGAGCTTGCAGGCAGGCAGGTACTTAAATTGTCACCTCAAAAACGAGATTTATTATCACGCCTTACCTTCCTTTCTTTTTTCTTTAGACTCCATGAACCTTTATGCCTTTGTGTACAGCTTAAATTGTGACGTCTCAATTGATATGCCTTTTGGGGGCAGTTTTTATTCCAATATTTTGATTTAAGTTTCATGACAATATTGTCTGCTGCGATTAACTCGATAAGGTCCATCTGTAGTTAGGACAAAGCTGAGAGCCCGACGGGCAGACGCAATGCGGAAAGTTTGTTTTGGTGTAACTACTGGCGAAATTGACTTCTTTCATTAGAAAAGTTGAAAAACCCTCGATTTTTTAATTTCAAAGTCCAATATCTCAAAAACGGCTGAACCGATTTAGATGAAAAGTGTTCTTAACACTCAAGTTAAAATTATCTATGACCCAAAAAAAACTGTTTTCAAATCGGTCCATCCGTTTGGGAGCTACGATACCACAGACAGAATACACAGATACACAGACACGTTAAACTTATAACATCCCTCTCTTTGCGTCGGGGGTTATAAAGGTAGGTATGTAGGTACCTACTTATATAAGTAGGTAACATAGAATTTCTTCTTGCGGAACTGCCAGGACAGTTTCTTGGCGAGACCGCGCGAAATCTAAATAAAAACTTACACTAGAGGGACTATCTCGGCATACATACTAAGGCCCCATTTTATAAATATCCGATGAAATCCTAGTAAACCAGATTTTTTTAACATTATACTTACCGACGCAAAGTCTGACGGATCCTTATAAACGGCTACGGTTACAGATACTTACCTATTCATGAATTTGAGCAATGAATCACCTCCGCTCATGTGCCCAAAATAATTTGTCCACGAAAAGATGCACTTTCCAGAATATTTTTTCAAACGTTCCATTTCCACTTTCCCAGCGAACTCTAACAAGAAAAAATCCGCAGAACAACAAACAGCTGAACGCAGATAGCTTGTGTGGGCTCATGGCGCGCTCAAAGAGTCAAAGGAGGCAAAGAGGCACCCTGGGGACCCGCGATCAAATGAGGCCCGCGCGCCCGTATGAATCTGTTACCATTTCAAATTGCCTTACAGCCACAGTCATAAATATTATATGTATGTCACTAAACTAAGGTGACAAAAACATGTCATTAACACACTAAAACAAAAGTTTTGAATGTGAACGAAATAATTGAAAAAAAAAATAGTTCAGTGCCTAAATGGAATGAAAAAAAGAAGCGGGTTGTGTCGGAGATACAACCGTTAAATAAGTTTAAGTGGATACTTCTTTGTTGGCTATGGAACCCTAATAAAAAAACCGACCAATTGCTAATAATTTATATAATAATAACTGCCCCTGTCCTAAATTGTATCCCATGGATTTGCGATTGATTTCAATCTAAAGGTAATCTACTTAGATAAGCATTTTCAATGAATTATTAAATTCAAAGTGTTTTGATTATTTAAAGGAATCTGCTATTATGGTGTACCCGTAAAATATATATCTGAATTAATTCACTAAAATCTGTATAAGTACAGATAAATCGGTATATATGGCAACATTGACTGACGTAGCTCATTTGACACGCGATACATTGAAAATGGCGGTCATTTCAGCATTATTTTCATGTCCGCCACATAAAACTAAATAACATTTTGTGATTAACAACTAATGGCAAATAAAGAAGGATTAAAACATGTAACAAACAATTATTTGAAATCAGATTAGGCTTCTCTATAAAAAGTTATTCCGGAAGTCACGTGATACATTTTGAACTGTACCCCTATACAGGAACGCGAGGAAAGAAGTATCCACTTCAAAATTCAAAGGAATAAGAAATCACGTATTTGTAAAGCCTTTGACATTAACTTTCAAGTTTACTATAACCGCCACCGCAGGCCGCGTTAGGTCTGAATCACACTGACGCGGCCTGCGGTGGCGGTTCATAGTAAATTTGACAGCTAATGACAAGTTTACTATTGACAGCCGCGGCCAGGCCACACGCCAGTCTGTGAGAAGCTTAAGTGTGATTAAGAGGAAGGGGGAATAATAAAAACCTCTTTAATTATCTTATAAACATTTTGATCTTTTTGTCAGTTGGAACTGGCCACTTAGTTTATGTGTCAAATGAAATGAAATAAAATGTCAATGTCATTTAATACATTTGATGTTATTCACAGAGTACTTTTCTATATATTGTATGACGTATTGATGTTATTTTATTCGTGTAGTATGCAATGGTAGTATGTGTAAGATTCAGTATTATTGTAGTGCCGATTTTATGTGTTTTGCGTTTCATTTCGTACTTGTATTGTGTATCTTACATATGGGTGCATGAACAATCTCTTTCTGAGGTATTAACTGTTTGTCTGCGACCATATGTTAATAAGATTCCCTATGTCCCTTTGTCAAATTTATGACCGTCAGTTATAATCAAGACGATCATGTTTGGTAAGTACCTACTTAGATCCGTTTATTTAGTTTGATTACCTACCTAACAGTAACAGTCAACTGGCCAAAAGTGACGTAAAAACGCGTCGTTTTAACCGTCTGCTCTAAAAGTGTCAGTATATCAGTAGATACCCTGAGTAGTGATATTTTATGTACTTGGTAACGGTTTGCACCGGCCAGGAATTCACTGGGCCTAGGGGACAGAATGTCCCACGACACGTGTCACCTCGGGGCTTTTGTTTCTAGTGTAACCTTGGCTGTAAGTGTATCAGGCTTATGCCTGTGTTCAATCTCTATTATTTTTCGTTTTCAACATATTTCGTTCGCGTCTTTTCGTTTCTAATACTCGTACTCGAGATGATTTTCAAGACTACCCCAATACGGCAGATGAGGGCTGCAATCAGCAAAGTGCACTTTGGCTGCAGTGCCACTGCAAGCGAGTGCCGCTCCGCAGTTGGCCGTGTTATGCACGATCAATTTCCATTGCATGCAAATCTACAAAAGTGTGGCAACAGTTTTTAAGTGTCCTTTACCCAAAACCATATGGAGTCGTTTAAATATCTTTTCCATTTATTTATCATATGCGTTATCCCAAAACTTATTTATGACGTGTATAATATGTTACTAGCTGCCCAGCAGGCAAATCCGCGGGATTAAATATACTCCTATGTCCAACCAGAAAGTCCATTCTATACGAAATCTTCTATATGAAATTTTGAAATCAAATAAGTGATTCTGGTGATAACCCCCTACATACAAACCTACAAAGCTACGACCTCAGAGGCTTCTTCCTCTAATATTATCCTAAGTGTTTCCTGTACCTACGTGCAGCGTTTAAAATGGAAACCTAAGCCCCTTAGAAAACTACACTTTAATTATTGTTTTCTAATAATCAGGTACACGTCATAATAATGTTTTTCTTGCGTACCTAAAGTCAGCAATCAGCATCATAAACATGTATACACTTTTCGACCTTACGTCTAAGTAATAAGGTCATAGAATGTGTACATGTTTATGATGCTGACTGTACCAGCCTTATATCTCCGAGAATCACGACCTCGCCCTACGTCTCATAGTCACATAAGTCATTCTTCAACTAAAGTTATAAGGCCGGCAAAAACTCTGGTTTCGGAGAATGCAAATTAAATGAGTACGATAAACAATTTAGCTTCAAACGAAAGCCGCATCTCAATTTTAAAGTCAGTTTATATTTTATAAGCAGATGCAAAAAAGTCTATTTCGCTGGTAGGTAGGTACACGAGTTAGGTGCGCGATGAAATCCGCAGTGATCGGCACGATACAAAAAGATCACGCGCTAGATTAGAAGTGTTACCTATTGTTTAAATGTTAATTTATGTGCATAGGTATCTACTTAGTATTTCTCATTTTTTAGGGTTCCGTTCCTCAAAAGGAAAAAAGGAACCCTTATAGGATCACTCGTGCGTCTGTCTGTCACAGCCGATTTGCTCCGAAACTACTGAACCGATTGAGTTGAAATTTGGTACACATATGTAAATTGGTGACCCAAAGATGGACGCGTAAAGTAAATTAATTAATTCTGAACAAGGGGGCCACTTTTGAGGGGTAAACTGGAAAATTAAAAAAAAAGTTTCGCAAACTGTATTGTGTGATATATCAAATTAAAGGGGTTGTTGTAAGCATCTCAGATATATATATTTTATAATTTTAGCAAAAACAGATTTGAAGTAATTTAGGAAAAAAGACGAAAATTGACCACCCCCCCCCCTTATCTCCGAAACTACTATGCTTAAAATTCTGAAAAAAAATATGAAAATATTTCCTTGCCTAAAGATTACAGGAAAACCTATAACAAGTTTGAGTATTCAAAGTAACGGGAAAATTCTCAATATTTTATGGAACCCTCACCACGCGAGTTGAACTCGCAGTTGTCCGGTTTTTTCATTGCCGTATGACTATTGTCTAGAGAGAGAAATTAAATTTAATTTTGTATCTACTGCCATATAGGCCTTAGACGTACCAAATTCTAAAAAATAATCATCATAAATAACCTATAAGCAACGGTATCCGCTTTTCAGCAGGCCTTTCCTTGCGACCATCCTTTAAAAAAAACAATGATGGGTCAGTAGGGGCAAGTGCGCCACCGGGGTAAGTGTGCCTTTCATCAAAACAACATTATACATCCATGAACCATGCAATAAACTTGTTTTACTTGGTTCCCCATGGATCCAACATCCATATGTAAGAGGTCGTTAGTTGTGTAATATCAGTAGATTTCGATATTTTTGATGAAAGACGCACTTACTCCGGTGGCGCACTTGCCCCTATTGACCTACCTACCTAAGCATAAAAATCAATGTACAATGTAACCAGGTACAGTCACGGACTTTAATTGTTGAGCCATTTAGAGCTCACTTTATACTGGACACTTCATAGCTTCATAGAAAACCAACATTAGTTAACACCTAAATGGCTCAATAATTAAAGTCCTTGACCGTACATATTGTAATTTCGAATGTGAGCACCTCATAGTCTCATTTATGGTATAATATAAACCGTGATAAGAAGTGATGACATTGAACACAATAATTATAAACAAAGATCTTGTAGGTACAGTCGAGTTCTCCAATATCTAAACAGACAACCTTTCAAAAATATCTACACATGTGTCTTATGTCAGTGATAATAAAGTCTGTGTACAGATATTTTTGAAAGGTTGTCTGTATAGATATTGGAGAACTCGACTGTACTTAGGTACAGTCGAGTTCTCCAATATCTATACAGACAGCCTTTCAAAAATATATGTACACAGGCTTTATTACTACTGACATAAGACACATGTATAGATATTTTTGAAAGGTTGTCTGTATAAATAGAAGTAGTTACGCATTCCAAGAGGTCAAAGTGGTCTACACACGTCTTTATTATTAGGCAATGAGACCTTGTGTAGATCATTCTGAGCACTTCGCCCGCGTAGCTGCTTCTGCTGCTGACTGTACTAGACGGAAGACATGGATTGAACATAGTTTGCAATTATAATACGTACCTAGTTTGGGTATGTATAAGTATCACACAATAAATATGTAAGTATAATAGTTTCTAGTATAGTTATATGCAGGGACCCCATTAACCCTCCATAATCCACTGCCAGCTCTGACATGTGTTGGCATTGTTGGCAATCCAATTTTCCCTCACGAAATGTCAAGACATATCAAGTCACAATACGAGCATGTAAAATAAAAGCCAATATTTTCCTGTACAACCTTATTTTGTCACGTGAGCTTATGAATGTTTCGTTCAGTGGATAACCTGATATTCGTATGAATCCAATTTTATTCAGTTTCGCTAACGACTACTAATGGTTGAACTTTATTTTAGGCAATGGCAAAAGATTTTATTACACCACAATTTGAACTAGCTGTTCCGCGTATCAATCTGCCATTCATAAAAAAATACTTTTATTACAAGCTTTATATTAACTTGACCTTTTCGTATGTAAATATGTATGTAAGTTGTCCGTCAAAATTTGCAATCCATTTTTCAGTCACTCGCCGTTATCCGATTGAGCTGAAGTTTTGGGTTTAAGTATAGTTTGGATGACAATTCAATATTATGGTACCGTCGAGCTGATCTGATAATGGAGACAGAAGGTGGCCATGGGAATTCAGTACTTAACAGACGTAACCCCGTTGAGTTTGGGCTCGTTAGAATCGCCTCAATGAGTAGTTGATGACGGTACACAGAAAAGTACAGTCGGTAATAAAAGCTTGTACCAAAAATGAAGTTTTTGACAGAAACTTATTTTAACGTATGTCCACCCGGAAGCTGTAAGATTCATCCCAAGTGTTATGTATTAGTAAAAGATTTTTAAAAATCGAGTGTAGTTTTAGAGAATACTACTCCTGAGTCCCGACATTCAAACACACAATCTACCTTTTATTTGATAGGTATAGAACATATAATGATTTTATACATTTTTAGTAAACATGTTCACCCTATGTTTAGGCGCGGTGTATCAAACACTTTTTGTGGGCGCAATTTGTCCGTCACTGCACGTGACTTGGCCTCCTGCGCATACAAGTCGCTGTCACTCAAATTCGAGGAAATAAAACCTATAACCCACGTCTTGGAGTAATCAAATTGTACATGTAACGTTAACGTCAGACAAGAACTAAGATTAGACGTTAGACATGATTAGTTGGTTTAATATCTGTCAACTTTAGAAATATGCTGATTTTAACCTCTTGTATGCTGGGACACTTACAGCGCTAAAGCAATTTGAATTTTTTGTTTCTGACACAGATTCAATTTTTGATAGCCCTGATCGGTGCAGATCTGCTACTAAGCATACGAAAGGTTAATTTCAATTTTCATTACTCCCTTGTTGAACGGAATTTGTCTTAGATTAATACAACACTTAGTTTAAATTAATGGTAATGGTGGTTGTTGATAATGTTTCAGATAGCCGGGATTTAACGCCCGATCTAAGGCTTTCTTTACTACCGGCCGTGGTGAGTTCAACATTTTCAATCTCCCCCTGGTATATAATATATACCTAATACACATATACCCTTAGATCAATATCATAGGTAATCTGGTAGGTCAATCACATAACGCAATGATCGATCTACTTAACGTACGTACGTTAAGTAGATCCAAAGGTCAATTTTTATATGGAACAATTACAGTTAAATTGTCCTAACGCGCGTTCGAAACGTTACGTGATTACCCCTCTGTACTACAAAATTGTATTCTATTATCACTTTCAAGACATTAAAAAACACGAATCACACTTTATAATTACCATAACATTATTGAATGAATACCTATCTATGTGAAAGATTTTGTTTATATGTCTCAATTATAAATCCAATTACTCAGACCGTTGCTAAGTGGAGAGGCAATGAGGAACAACAAACAGAATCAGTCAAGTCGGCCGTCACTGCGCAGCCGATAATCACGGTCGTGTTCAATAAAAAATAAATAATCATAACAAATAAACAAGAGCCTTAATCATCTCGTGTCAGAATTGAAAAGTAGGGTGACCGTGAAATGTTGTTTACGGGATAACCTCAAATTAAACGATACCACTGCACGGTTATCACTTATCACAAGAAGTCGCGCGAGCTGTCTCGTTAAGTGTTCTCATTAGATTGTAGAGAATCCATTTTAAACAAATAAATAGGTAAACAATTAAGCAATTATGTATTAGAAATTAAGACATTGTAAACAACATGATGCAATAAATAACTTGAACTTGAACTTGAGTATTGCTCGTTTAGTAGTATACATAAGTATAGGATATCAATAGTACAGTCGAGTTCTCCAATATCTATATAGACAACCTTTCAAAAATATCTATACACAGTCTTTATTGTTGCTAACATAAGGCGCATGTGTAGATATTTTTGAAAGGTTGTCTGAATAGATATTGGAGAACTCGACTGTACTGACTGACTGTACCATCAGCACGGCTATTAAAGGACTGCCCGCGAGCGGTGTCGCGGCGACATAGACTATTCGTCTCTTTCTGAGCGTTCTAATTAGAAAGATATCCATCTCTTTCTAATTAGAACGCTCAGAGACGAATAGTCTATGTCGCCACGACACTGCTCGCGGGCAGTCCTGTGATAGCCGTGCTGGTATTGAGATGACCGCTATCACCCGCCCAGTTAAATACATACGGACTGTCCCATATTCCTGGCCGATGCGTGGTCACATGGGGGTGGCACTCAGTTGGAGTTGCGGCTCGAATATTTTAAATTAACGATCCGTTAAGTGTTTGTGTTGTGCTTTTCATAACTCTTTAACTTTCTTTGTAATTATAACCTGGGAATGATTGCTTGCGTTGTCAAGCCAACTCTGGAGTATTATTTGATTTTTACTGTAATGCTGCTTTCCAATTTATTTGTTTTTTGTGTCCTTTGAATGTTGAACTTTTCCTAAAACATTGATTTTTCGAGTTTAAACCAGGACAGGACAATATCTACTTATGAATATGCCCTTTTTAGGGTCAATAAATAATTTGTCCATTAGATTATAGTAACCGAAAAACCATGTCCTGATTATGAATAAGTAGATAGAAAATGTAGTTGATGATGAACGTGGTATACGAAATGTACGAATAGAGCTGAAACTCGGATTTTTCGATGGTTTTTTTTTCATATCTGTCAGTATCCATACGTACTTAGATACTTTTATATTTCTTAAACGCGGCGCGGCGGGCGAGACACATTGCACGTAGAACCGATGGCCGTTGGGGCGGAAAGGTTAAGTAAGGCGTGGGTAGGCCCACAAGGTGGACTGATGACCTGGTAAAGGTCGCGGGAGTCCGCTGGATGCGGGTGGCGCAGGACCGGTCAATTTGGCACTCTCTAGGGGAGGCCTATGTCCAGCAGTGGACGTCTTTCGGCTGATATGATGATGATGATGATATTTCTTAAAAAGTTAAATCGAATATTTTATTAGTGACACGAGGTAGTTAATTATAGGTGTCCCCCAATTTTTTCTTAGACTTAATCCATTGTGGTTATGACGGAAACAGTCCCTTCTCAATCCATCAAACGTCAAAACACGTAAGGCCCCTTAAAAATAATGAACTAATAAACCAAAAGTAGGTACTAATAAAAGCCGCACTGCAAACTGAGAAATATTGAATAATTAACCTCTCCCTAGCCAAACCTCGCTTCACATAAATCTGAAATTTTAAGACGAGGGGAAGAGCACCTGCGCTGAAAAGGTGCAACATGCACTTACTCGCCCAACCTCTTTTACATGCGACTAAAGCCTCATTCATCCTAAGTACAAAGAATTAAATACGAGTTTGTAACGGCAAGGGAGTATTACAAATGCATCAACTAAGTTGGTAAATATTGAGAAACCCGTGACTGCTTAGTTTATGGAAGAGGAATGATAAGGGTAATACAGATATTACAGATCCTAATCCGGAGGATGGAACAATAAACACCTGGTGCCATTTGGGTACAGCCACTTATTGGTAGTTTAATTACTCGTCCGAAGCTAGTGAAAGATCATTTATTTAGTTATTTATATTTGGAGACACACAACAGCCTACATAAGCACATGCGACACATTTGCATTGTAAACTACCATTTACATAAGGAAATTCGAGTTTTTACCCGACTGCAGAAGGAAAGGAGGGTTATGTTTTTCGAGCATTATGTATGTATGTATGCAGCCTAATTTATTTAGTTCATTAAGTAATTAATAGGTTTTCAATTGCTTTCAACTTAGGTACTATTGTAACAGGTTATCAATTGCAGTTAAATATTATTTTTACCTGACTGCCGAAGGAAAGCAGGGTTATGTATGTATATATGTATGTATCTATGTATGTGTGTATGACGTGTATGTCTTATTATCTGGCACGCCCTACAGCCTACAAACCGTTAGACGGATTTCGACATATGAGGTGTCGTTGGATTCCTCTTAAATCGTGGGAGTATATTAGTAAAAAAGCAGTTGAGTTTTTCGAAAATTCTTTTGATTTCACTTGTTGAATTAGGCCACTTGGAATCGGTATTTTTTGTGCTTTATCGAGACTTACTAATGTCACCCAGCACGATTAGCAGAAGGCGACGCGCGAGCTTGTCGCGGCGAGATATACTATCCGTCTCGTACTAAGTATTCTCATTAGAGAGAGACCGATAGTCTATCTCGCCGCGACAGCTCGCGCGCCTTCTTGTGCTAACCATGCTGATTTCATTACTAATTGCCGGTATACTGACTGGTAAATGCTGTGTTGTGTACCTAGCACTGGACTAAATACACTCAGAGCAAAAGTTCCGGGTAAAGTTTGTACTGAAATTCTATACAAAGTGTACCCGGAACTTTTGCTCTTGAGTGTATATTAAAAATTGCCCTACAACTATATTGAATAATTTGAATCATAGGCTGTTTGTTGGTGTCAGCAAATAATGAAATATTAATTTATTAATCCCCATTTAATTAGGTAGCTTCAAAGCTGTTAGGTAAGGAATAAACCAATTTCACCTCGGCATAAGGCTGTGGATCCATTACTTGATAGCAAACTGCGGTTACCATAAATTCCAATCATAATTTTGGCGGGAACGAAAAATATGACAGTAATAAGAAAATATAGCGCTTTGAGAAAGACGCGAAGAAGAAAAAGTTTGGGGCATTATGGTAAATATTTGGCGCGTAAAACGGAATGAGCAGGATTATCGTCCAATTTCGAGTTGTTAAAGCTATTATGTCTAGAATATTTTTGTATTATAGTTTTATATAATTTATATACTTAGTTATAATTTATATCTGATTTTAGTGTACCTATAAGTGCATTGGAACTGCCGGTCACTATAGATACATTATTAAATTTTGACAGGGTAGGTTAGGTTATGGTTAGGTGTAGTTATTCATCCCCCTCGAGGGTGCCCGCTTTGTCGGGGTAGGGGGGGCTTAGTAACCGTGGACCAGCCTGTTTGGGCTGCCGGCTGGGCCGAGGAGGGCGTGTTGGTATAACGGTGCACCACTCTCCTTACGTCCTGCGAACTTGACGGTGCCGTTCCGCTGAAACAGCATTGGTGGTACCGCAGAGGAAGAGGAATGCCGTTATTACGGTGCGCCGCTTTCCCTATCCTCTGCGACCGAGACGTGGTCGGTGGCGAAACCACAGACCTGATCCGCCACCGGGTGCTGGAGTTTCCGCACCCATGATCTCCTCGAAGCGGACTCAGGGGCGTCCGCTACTGAACAGGTGGAGATTGAGGAGGCAGGCGCGCTAAAACATCTGGCGTGCCTCATGTGGAGGGCATCCGCGAAGATGCCGCTTGTGGGCGGCTGCCGCCGGCGAGCTTGCGGATATGTGCGCAAACGCTGCGCTCGAGTGGTATGCGTAACGCATTTTCCCCTCCTAAAAAGAGGTTGTTATTTTGTCTGTTCTCGGTCGTGCTATGGCGATCTTTGAAATTAGCTCAATAAAGTTAATTTTTCGTACCTATATATCTTTCGTATTTGTTTTTAACATGCGAAAGCTTAGTTAGAAGCTAGCCATTTTTTTTTACCTTAATATATGTATACATAATATACTTTTATTAAAAATACTTAAACAATAACTTATTGAGCTAATTTCAAAGATCGCCATAGCACGACCCAGAAAAGACAAAATCCAAATGCTCGCATTTGTGGATCTTCAATGTAGAATTGTATTTCAAAATTAAAGAAACAGATTTATTCCGAATAAATAAATTAAAAAAGCGAGCTAAGGCTCGTTCCGCTGTCTGACCGTTTTTCGTTGCCGATCTTCCAACTTCGGATAAATTGATGATGCATGATTTTGCATCATCTGAGTACCTAAATAAATTTGAATTTACAAACCATTTAAGTAGCACAAAACACGGCCGTACATTGTTTGTTTTAGCCATTAACCACGTTTAAGCCAAAATGGATCCTCGGCACAGGGATCGGATACCGGTATTTTTTCCATACAAATTAAACCGGTATTATTTCGTTCTTTGGTTATAATATAATTTTTGATCGGGCAGTCTAATAATACGAATATGTTACTTAAATACACGATAGAGTCCTACATTAAGAGCCTAAAATAATTCAAAATGTTAGACTACTTCGGGGATTTTTGAAAAAACCGGTTCAGATCCCTGCCTCGGCATTGATTACAGCCTCCGTCGAATAAATTAAATTGTATAATCATTAGAATTTGCGTTTTTATTGCCAAAATACATCAACATTCTTTTTTTTGCCATTTTTTATTGGTCGAGTAAAGACCCGCAGCAGACGGCAGGTTCCGGGACCAGAGATGTAATTGCGTAGCATTTCGAACGGGCGTGACTTTGGAGTACCTATGGTACTGAGTATTAGGTACCTACATATAATTTTAATACGGAAACGTAAATTAAACAGAACTAAGTGCTCGCACATTTTATCAAAACATTAATGGAATAAAAACATAAAGAGCTATGATTAATTACTTGCCACGTGCCATAGAGCTTCCATCCATTCATTCCATTGAAAGAGGCAGCCCTAGCGGGGTCAGTGGGAATAAAAATAACAAAATAAAACAAACATTCACTTGGACGGTAAAACTTGGGTGAATCATCAACATCATCATATCATCCGAAAGACGTCTACTATTGGACATAGGCCTCCCCCAAAGAGTGCCTTGGGTGTATATTGCAATTTAATTAGACGACTCAGGAGGCAGTGGCGCAGTGGAAGCGTGGTGGGCCCATAACCTATAAATAAAACAACGCGTACTGTAGTTTGAGCAATACTAACTATATTTCTGATATAGGTGCATAGACAAAACAAGTTTATAATGCGGAAACAAATGGCCCAACTACTATAAAGAATTTCTTATTTCGATATATTTTAACAGATCTGGAGCCGTAGCATGGTTGGCCTTGTCACGCGATAGGTGATAGGATAGAGCGTGCTTCACTGGCTGACACCGTTCGATATAACGAGACGACGCTCTTATCTTGTCACTTGTCGCGTGATAAGGCCAACCATGCTACGGCTCCTGTAGTAGGTGTTATCGAACCGCAATTAGAATGGGATTGGATATGGCAGTTTTGCCATACTAATATACCTACGTCAAAGTTCATGTGAACTGACAGCTATTTCAATGAAATCCTATTCTAATCGCATTTTGATAATACTTATATATTTGTTTTCGTTTTTCAAATCACTCTACTGTCACTGATGTATACCCTATCCATACTACACTTACTAATATTATAAATGCGAAAGTGTGTAGGTATGTCTGTCTGTTAGGTAAGAGTCACGCTTAAACCGCTTAACCGATTTTGATGAAATTTGGTATAGAGATAGTTTGAGTCCCGGGGAAGGACAAAATATAGTTTTCACACCTCTCATTCAGAAAAGTAAGTTTTGGTCCCCGACGAGAGGGAGCAAAATGCCACTTTTCTGTTCAAGCTACTTTTTAGGGTTCCGTAGCCAAAATGGCAAAAACGGAACCCTTATAGTTTCGTCATGTCCGTCTGTCCGTCTGTCCGTCTGTCCGTCTGTCCGTATGTCACAGGCATTTTACTCGAAAACTATAAGGTGTATTTGAATAAAATTTTGAGGATAGGTGTATTTTGTTAGCCGCTACATACTTTTGTAATTAAAATGACAAAAAAAAAATTTTAGGGGTGCACTCCATACATATAACTAAAAGTCAAATTTTTTTTTTCATTGTGACCTCCCGTGTGGCACATCAATCGATAGGCCTTTCAAAATAAATATAAGGTTTCTTAGCATTTTTTTTTATTAAGTGAGTAGGATCGGAGATAATCGCCCCGAAAGTCACTAAAATTCTGTCCCCCCCCTCTAATTTTTGAACGGTGTATTTTAAAAATATGGAAAAATTCATGGACATAGGGCTTATTAATTTCATTCACCGAAAATTGTTTTGAACAAGATCGGTTCAGAGGTTTTCGAGATATTGCTGAAAAACTGCCTTCCTCAAAGAAAAGGACGTAAGTGCCGTAAAATTTCTGTGACGATACGACCTTTTTAATAGGCACGGAACCCTTCGTTTTGCGTGGTCCGACACGTACTTGGCCGGTTTTTTAATTTATTCATTGGCATGTAGCATTTACGCAATGTGCCAATTGAACACAGATCTTAAGAAAATAATCGATTAAAAACGAACATATTTCAAGTTTTAACTTTAGCAACGTTATAGGTACATTTACATATTAAAACTTGAGAATTTTTCGTAATATTTGAAAAAATTGTCACAATAAACTATACGTTTTACTGAAATCAAATCTATGATGTTATTGTATATAAATAATATAAAAATGAATATTGATATTCGTTAAATTTTCCTCATAATCGGTGTGAAAAGTTACATGTGTCACTCAGGAGCAAAATTATTTTCGTCTTGGGCGTTAACACTTGAATCCCTCACTACGCTCAGGATCCTACGTTAGAATCCCTCGCTACGCTCAGGATTCTATTGTAGGATCCCTCACTACATTCAGGATTCAATACACCGCCCTCGCCGTAAATATACTATTTTGCTCCCTTGTGACACAAATAACTATTTTATCCCGGAAATCATCCCCTAGGAGAGTGGAATGGGGGCTGGAAGTTTGTATGGAGCTACGATATAACCGAGTTCCACGCGGAAGGAGTCGTTTAACCCGGAAATCATCCCCTAAGAGAATGAAATGGGGGCCGAAAGTTTGTATGGAGCTACGATATAAACGAGTTCCATGCGGAACGAGTCGCGGGCAGATGCTAGTTCCATATAGGTAAGATTAGAAAAATCGTGCGTAATCGTCATGCGATTTCAAGGAAAACCATTTGGAAACGCATAAAAATGAATAGGTACCTGTTGTTATATAATTTAAACTTTCGTCAGACATGTTGAAATAATAGGTACTAATAATAACACGCTTAAACTCACGTATTCGGGCGATATATAAATTGAACCATAGAGACTCACTTAGAGATAAGTTTAAAAATATTAATATTATGACATTACATTGTCAATATATCTATGAAAACCTTCTGTATGTACATAAAAATATTGTAAATTTTAGGAAAAACTGTGACATACATAATATTAATACTAGAAATAAGCATAAGCTCGCAGTGCCCACCCACTCGGCTCCAAAAAATTAAAAAATCATTAATGGGTAATTGTGTAAGGTTTTATAACAAACTTCCAGGAAACTTAACTGAGTTATTTATTAATAAATTCAAGAACTACGTGAAGCGTAAACTTATCTCGAAAGCTTATTATAGCACACAAGACTACATGATTGATAAAACTCCATGGAACTAATTTTGACTGAATTTTTAATCTATTATTTTCGTAATATTTTGTTTTTTTGACATTAGATTGTTTTTCTAGAAATATTCTACTAGTATTTTTTATAAAATTTTAATATCATATATATTTTATTATTTATGTTAAAAAATTACTCTAAAAAATTAACTGACGATTTGAAAGTGCTTGTTAGTAGGCCTACTTGAATAAAGATCATTTTGAGTTTGAGTTGAGTTTATTAACATTTAACATAGTGACATCGATTATTAAGACCGAACCGATGTCCGAATTTTGAAAAACTAAAATTAATGATAATTTTTATGCCTAGTTTGGTATTGTATTGCATATTTAACATGTTGTTCCACGGGTTATAATCTAATATTCCAAACTTAACCTCAATACAGGGCCGTTTGTGACACGGCGTTCCCATTCAAATCGCATAAGTTACAAACGAGCTGGTAAACTGTGGCTTCGAACCAGGGCTGCCACAACGAGAATAATATTAAAGTAAGTACCTAACCATTGAATTGATACTTGAAAAACAATGTACACTCAAGAGCAAAAGTTTTGGGTACAGTTTGTACAGAAATTCTATACAAAGTGTACCCGAAACTTTTGCTCTTGAGTGTATTTTATCAAACGTTTTTTAATCGTGTGTTATTTTTGTCGATTTTTAGGGTTCCGTAGCCAAAATGGCAAAAACGGAACCCTTATAGTTTCGTCATGTCCGTCTGTCCGTCTGTCCGTCTGTCCGTCTGTCCGTATGTCACAGGCATTTTATACTCGAAAACTATAAGGTGTATTTGAATAAAATTTTGAGGATAGGTGTATTTTGTTAGCCGCTACAAAGTTTTGTAATTAAAATTACTAAAAAAAATTTTTTTAGGGATGCACTCCATACATAAAACTAAAAGTCAAAATTTTTTTTTTCATTGTGACCCCCCGTGTGGCACACATCAATCGATAGGCCTTTCAAAATAAATATAAGGTTTCTTAACATTTTTTTTGATTAAGTGAATAGGGTCGGAGATAATCGCCCCGAAAGTCACTAAAATTCTGTCCCCCCCCCCTCTAATTTTTGAACGGTGTATTTTAAAAATATGAAAAAATTCATGGACACAGCGCTTATTAATTTCATTCACCGAAAATTGTTTTGAACAAGATCGGATGAAAGGTTTCCGAGATAATGCTGAAAAACTGCCTTCCTCAAAGAAAAGGACGTAAGTGCCGTAAGATTTCTATGATGATACGACCTTTTTAATAGGCACGGAACCCTTCGTTTTGCGTGGTCCGACACGCACTTGGCCGGTTTTTTTTAAATAAATTAAGAGCTTGTGAAGTAGGTATCAGCGTAATTCGTCCCATTAGTTTTTCGTTCAATTCGATAATCGATTCGATATTCATAGTTTAATAAACAAATTAAAATTTAGTAATTTACGATTTATGGTTAGACGTAGTTTTAAGACGTACCCGTGTCTTCTACCAAGGTATGATTAATGATAATTTAAGATTGACGGGAAAAGACAGTTACAAATAGCAAAACGCAAAACGAATGAAACGAACTTAGAATGGGACTGAAAACAAAAAGACTAATTACAAATGTGACCAACATAGAACGTATGCAAAAAATAGGCGAATAATTGAATGAGACCAAAATCGAAAAGGAATAATGAAGAAAAAGAGTCCTAGGAAGACCAAGACGAAATACGATTAAGATTTATTAAGGATACAAGTTACAGAATTAGACTTAGGAAGATAGAGGCATATAGCGATTAGCGAACAAGACGAATAAAGAATGTGTGACGAATATAGAATGACACGAAATACAAATTGAACGTAAAACGAATGGGACGAATTACGCTGCTACCGTCAAGTAAAAATTTATGATGTAAAAATTGTCGTAAACGTAGGTAATTTGTCGCACGTTGTTTTTCAAATGATCGTTTTGTCAAACGTTTCGTCAAATTCCATCGACGAAGATTTTTTTTGAAACTTGGTTTTTGTTGAATAATTGTTGCCGTTTGCGGCTTGGCGTTGACTTTTGGGACGCCCTGTATAGTTAAATTCTTAATAACAATAAAAGGTATCGCAGATTGGTTTCATGACATTTTTCATTACAGATAAAATTACACGCGTTTATGAACAAACATCAAAATTAGATGGCAAATTTTTGCACTGCTTCGAAAGCTGATAATGCAACGTATAATTTTGGCAGCCCTGCCGCTGCCCCGTGACTGGCATGACTGGCACACAGCTTATACAAAACTACCCTTACCCCAGTTAGCGATGTCGCAAGCGCCAGGTAGACGGCCACTGTCGTGCGTGCGAGGGATGTTCTTTGTGAACACTAATGTTTTTACGTACATGTGTACCTACGTTTTTGCGTTTACTTTTTAGGGTTCCGTAGCCAAAATGGCAAAAACGGAACCTTATAGTTTCGTCATGTCCGTCTGTCCGTGTGTCACAGGCATTTTACTCGAAAACTACAAGGTGTATTTGAATAAAATTTTGAGGATAGGTGTATTTTGTTAGTCGCTACATACATAGATCTGTAATGAAATGACAAAAAATTTTTTTTAGGGGTGCACTCCATACATGTAACTGCAAGTCAAAAAAAATCGTTGTAAGTTCCCGTGTGACATCAATCGATAGGCCTTTCAAAATGAATGTAAGGTTTCTCAGCAATTTTTTTGATTAAGTAAATAGAGTCGGAGATAATCGCCCCGAAAGTCACAAAAATTGTGTCCCCCCATTCTACTTTTTGAACGGTGTACTTATTTAAAAAATATGAAAAAAATCATGGACATCGTGGCTTATTAAGTTTTTTCACCGAAAATTATTTTGAACAAGATCGGTTCAAAGGTTTACGGGATATTGCTGAAAAACTGCATTCCTTATAGAAAAGGACGTAAATGCCGTAAGATTTCTGTGACGATACGACCTTTTTAATAGGCACGGAATCCTTCGTTGTGCGTGGTCTGACACGCACTTGGCCGGTTTTTTAACCACAGAATCGAAACTAACTACCGGTATTCGACTTACGAATTAATGTTTCCTCGTCATGTTCCCTGTTTCATATATCCCTGCCCTTCTCATTTCGTAAGAAATAAAGTGAAGGTGGGGATATCCCCACCCGCTAGCGTATGTCATTAGTCCAGGCAATGAACTGACAACTTGTATGGAAAAAATGACGGATATAATTTATAATAGCAGATTTTTTTAATGTAACGGATATATTATCAATGAATTAGTTACCTAGGAGGCAAAATCCAACAAAAACTCAAACATCAAAAAAAAAAAAATTAGCTCCTGAAAAAACGGAATAAATATTAATAAACCTTTTAATCTCTATTTTGGTTCATTTACCGCTTTGCTTTAAAATATTCAATATTAATCAAACACGAAAAGACAAAGAATACCGTATTTAAATCTATATAATTATTTCCTGGTGGAAAGTTTGTTGGATTCTTTAATAAAAAGCATCTTAGAATAACGTTTTATATCAAATAAACAAAAAAACGCTATTATAAATTAATGTTTTTCGAAACCGTATTTTGCCTGGAGTACATAGGAATATCCTATGAATGCGCATGGGACATATTTTTAAAGTCAAATCCCATCTCTTAAATGTCTAAAAGTGAAGACAGGTTTTGACGCAGCTCACATGGGCATAGCAGTCAGGTTAACTCGTGCATAGAATTTAATTCTATGAACTAGTGCTTAAAAACAGCAAATGCATGTAGCTAAGTTCTAAGTGTGTGCTAAGTTTATTATCATTTATAATCCTAATATCTGTTGCTTTGACTGTTTGTGTTCCTGTTTCAATGAATAGGTACTTAGTATAAATTAGGGTGAATAATTAATTACCTAAATATGATACTGAGGCGGGACCTTTTCGTCACATTTGTGTGAATTTTGTTTTATTTTACTTTATTTTTATTTTATTTTTTTATCGTACCTAGTTCTATAATCTATATAATGTCACGAATAAATGTTTTTTTTCTTTCCTTCTTTCTAAATGGCATAGATCCCAATGCTGCCCTGGTAATCGCAAATGCAGTACTTGCAAAATGGCGGTTTCGAGATAAACGCGGTAAACATATTTTGTGATATCTATACAACAAATCTATGTCGTATAACTTTTGAAGTGTACTGAATAATACTTAAAAAAATCAAGCTTTCTATTGACATATTTTTTCCTTTACTTTACTGCCTTATTTGGATAAAATGCGCAGTACTGCATTTTCATCAACTATCTGGGCTTGTGGGCATTACAGTATTACTAAGGATAAATGCAGTATTTGTGTTTATTACTGCAAAATCACCTAGCACGTGTTCAATACTGCGTTTCTAGTTCGTAATCATGCCCTATTTTTATGCTTAGTACTAGTTAAAAGTGTTGTTAAGGCTTCTTCTGGCAAATATTTTGAGTGACGAAGAGATGAAATAAAACAGATTTTAGGTAAGTATTAGAAAAATGTTTTTATTATCGAAATAACTGAACTTAAAAATACCTAAGTTAATGTAGCCAACTTCCTAAATCTATAGGTCTACAATTCTTAATTATAATATCGAACCCAAAAACTCTATATTAGACTTATTATCATAACCAAGAAGGACTTCATTTTAATTAGTAATTTTATTATAATCAGTCTATAAAATTCACTTTGTCTCGTCCGCGAATGACGTCGACGCTCTGATTTGCTAGCACGAATCGCGGCACTGTACCGTGCGGCTTCGACGCATGCGAAGCTTTTTGTTACTCTCGCTACTCGTAAACGCAGCACTGTAGAATACTGCGTTTAGTTTTAGCATCGCAAGAGGAGCTCTTTATTATTCTCGCTACACTCAAATGCAGTAATGTTGAATACTGCGTTTGGCTTTAGTTAGTATTCGTTGCAAAAAAGTGTATTACTAATGAATCTGCAGTAAACGTAGCAAGTACTGCACAAGCTTCTAGCACATGCTGAATGCCGCATATATTACAATACAATACAATACAAATACTCTTTATTGCACACCTCACACAAACAAAGCAGTATATTGTTAGTAAAAGTAATAAATTTGTGTAAGTACTGCGTTTCTGGTTAGAAAAAAAACATGTTTCTAATTAAAAAAAAACTGAAATTAATTTTTTTATGTATAGATTAGGCTCTTGGGATGTCATTTCTGCAAAAAAGTGAAAATCCCAAAAATGTCGATTACTGCAAGTACAATTATCAGGGCAGAATGTTCGTCATGATTTATGAGATATAGGATATGTCTATCACATACCTACACCTACATACTTAATTTTTCACGCCAAAGATATGGTCAATACTATAATACGTAAGATAAATTTCTAAGATACATGTATTTCCTTCCGAGACGTTAAAATACGTAGTTACGTACATTCTTTTGGATAAGTACAACTTTTAGCAGTCGACTACTACACCTCTGACCTTCTCAACCACAGTGTTTGTTTGGTCTACATTCATTTAACCTTCAGCAATGTCCTCAGTCAATAAAGATCTCCCTAATTCCATATATTTTTTGCGACGTACAAAAACATCGTTGTCAAGCCACGAGGGACAGGACAACTGTGTCAACAGCAGTGGGCAAACAAACCGCCTTGTTTAGGCCTCCACGACAAATAAACTTGTTACAAGTTTTCACTAACTGTAACTGGGTCCAAGACGTGGTTTACAGGCAAATTATTTAATAAAAAAAACAACAATGTTATACTTACAATGGAATACAGCACTTAAAATCAAAAGACGTTAAAATTCATTGCCGCAATTAGAAAAAAATTGGTACATGTCTTAGTTAGAAGAATGTATCGATGTAGCCAGCAATTTTTCTAGGAATTTTCATTATTGCAGGCTACTAACTTGAAGGAAACTAATCTTGTAGATGTAAGGTAAACGTCCGAGTGCTCGACGCTGTATATGGCATGGGCACTCTATGTCAAAGTGACACGGCTTAAATTCGAATGAAGAAAAATCCTCTTAGTTTCGTATGCTTTACTAAATAACTATCAAATGTAAGTACCTATTACAAGCAGAACTGCATGCTACGTACGTGAAAAAACTGAACAGATGGTTAAGATAAGAACTACCCTTTATTTAAAACCGGTAGCCCTATGATGACACAAACAAACAAAATTATCACCCTACTGACAGAGACACATTTGTTTAGTTATTACAGATGACATTTAAATAACAAATAATTCTGCTACCTAAAGCAATGCATTACTACAGCTACTTCATACTCTAGGATCTTTCATATAGAGTTGGGATTACAATGCAGGATATTGTAATTAGTTTTACTAATCAGTCAACAATCGATCAATTAGAGTGCTTGCGCCGGCGCCGGCCCGACGCTAACACGTAAACAAACACTGGATTATGATTATAAGTGATTATAAGCAGCGATCAACAAATTATCTGCCTCATCCATCATCCTCCGGGGAATCAATCAAAATTCATATGGTCATACAAGTTTGACGGACGACATCATATCAATGGAATGCTGGGGACGAAACGTTGGAAGCTATTCAGTAGTTTTTTTTAACGGAGCAACAAAGTATCTCAACATGGTTCCTGGGCGCTTTGCAAATTTTTCTTATAGCTGTTTCTTACTTACTTAAACACTCGCGTGGCAGCACCTGAGGCCGCAATTCAAAAACTGAAACTAAAATTTTGGTAATTCACTATCGGTCAGCTTTATGGCAAATATCCTTATTTGGCATGGAAAAGTAAAAAACAAATACTGCGAAAATTATAAAGGCCTATTATAAGTGAAATGTGATGAGCCTATGCATTTAGAGTTACCTGCGAACGCTGCTATACTTACGGGAATAAGGCAAAAGGCTTCAAATGTGTATATCCGATCTGAACACCAAATTTGTGAATATGACATAACTCTAGTCGCCATTAATGATAACTCTATCTATGTCCATAAAGCGTGAGATGTTTTTGAGACCTTTTCAGTGTCGGATTATTACAAATAATTGTATATTTGTCCTGTCAGTAGCAAAAATATCGATTCTCTCTCGCCAGTCAGTCAATACGTGGCTTTATATTGAAATGAGCTGCAATCTGCGGCACTGACGATCAATCTCTCGGCTCGAGCTGACATAGTTCTGGAGACGCGCTTAATATAAATAGTTCAGGCTTATTCCAGGGAAGAGATTTATTAAGAAAATGCAAATCATTTAAGGGGAGTTAGGAGAATTAAGAACCCGACATTCGCCAACTAATAGTTTTAGCTTCCTACTTATGATTTCTACTTTCTCAGGCTAAGCTGTCAGGCTCCTACTGTAAGTAAGATAAAATCTCGATTTGTTAAATACCTCAAATTTCAAAAAATGGTAAATAATTAATAATTCACCAATTGGCCTCTCCACGGTTGTTATCGCAGGCGAATCGTCCCTTGATGGATGGCTTCGGACCATTTTTAATCATCCCTGTGCATCGCTGCCACACGCATATTTTCCACGGAGCTGCTTAAAAAATGTACTTTAAGGTTAAACCCATACGATTTCTTATAGTTTGAACACCCCACAGTCAAAGTCTCTTATGCCGTGAGCGCTTTTTCAAGCCGTTAGTAGCTCCGCTGTCAAATATTACTTACCGCATAAATCTGGAACGGATATTATAATAGCCGTAATTTAACGGGAGCTAATCTAAATACACGCCTTACTAAACTCCGTTATAAGAAAGAGGTATTGATCCAGGGTGCAATTAGTCCAGTTTAGCCTCGAGACTCGAGAGCCCACTACCAGAGATGATAAATTACCGTGTAACAGAGACAAAGCTTTCCAGTAGCATTGTTCCTGGCATACGCTCCAGCCTGCTTTTATAGACACATCAGCGGTTCATTCGTGACAAAACCCGGTTCCATTACGCGTAGCATTGTGCCAGCACTCAATGCATGATTAATGGTACCAGTCTTCAAAACATATTCATTCGTGGGAATGCTTCGCTTCCGATCCAATACAATGCGAATACCCTATCGATATTTTCCGCGAGAGGCGAAAAATGCGATGTTTACCCCCGCTCGATTAAGCGCGGAGGATGGGTTTTTGAAAAATCGCTCCGAGATACGAGTACGCGGCGCGTGCCGCCAAACCACTTGACTGACAAACCAAATTAAGTTCTGTTCCCTCCTGAGTAGAATCGAAAATAAATCCAACCCTTCACGTCCCTTACCCACTTGGTGCTCCTTCGAGCGTTGTTTTATTGGAAACGGATAATTTATTTCATGTATTTATTTCGTTGTGGCTTGTCGAATTCAATATCGTGGGAGCGAAACAAATTTCTTCCACTGATGTGAGGTGTTATTAGCGCTGATAAGAGTCGTTTTTCTCCCTGTTAAATCGAATTGTTTTCGTCTGTTATTCTCCGAGCCTTTGAGAATTTCGTTCACTTATTAATTCGCATTAAGAATGATTGAATTTGACTATCGTGAAAGTTATCTCGTTTATTCTGAGTGGTTCAAAGTCGAGGCGGAATAATTTTAAAAGTAGGAATGCGCGGACAAACGACTTCTATTGCTCTTTAGACCAATTTGCGCGGCCCAGAAGTTGGGGCATGGTTATTTCCCGAATGCCCAAGTTTTGTATTTACGGTCAAGAATTGGGATAAACTCCATTAGGGACCGGGAGGCGGAAATTAACTTAGACCTGCGGCGGACGGACCGCTGGCGGACCAAAGTTTTTGGAACTACGGCGGGGGATTTTAGAGGACCAATTTAGCATCCCCTCACTTTGTTCAGTCAACGATGGTCCCAATTGTACATGTTTACACTCATAAAAGTGCCAATTGATCACTTTCTCAGTGTACCTACTTTGTTAAGTAAGCGGTGTTTCAGACCTTCGATAAATCGTTAACAACAGACATAAAACAACAATCATTACAAAACCCTCGTTTATACAGGCAAAGCTCTTAAAATTAACTTACCGAATACCGAAATAGAACACAAATAGCGGGTGAAATAGAAAACTTGGATAACGAATTAACAATTAATGCTGACGACCTAACTTCGGCGATTTGAACGACGATCTTAATCTTTGTCGGCATAATTTTGCTTTCCGTGACGAGATGATGCTTTATATTTTGGGGAAGTTCACACTCAACTACTTACTGAATACTGATATTTCGGTGGGAAAGTATTTAGACATACTTTAAAATATCTATCAGTACGTAATACAACTATATGCTACGGCATATTGTTGACTGTACTTCCTAATAAGGTTTTCAGAAAATAATTTAGTACTAGACTAAACTTAATAATTTACTTTAAAAACAAAGTTTTAACCGACTTCAATTCAGTACTCCGCCAAGCCACATGAACATTTCCTCATTTCCATTCCACTTTACCATATGAACTGCCTTCCTGGAGCAAATGCGTTGATTATTACAAAAAAAAATCGCTGATAGTATTTAAGGAAATCCGTCAATTCATCTAGGATCTCAGAATAACCTTTGGCAATTCAGTAGTTATTAGTTAGCTATTTCAACGTAATCATATCGGAATATGTGACGTACATTTACAGTTTTAAGTACGACTCCCATAAGTCATCTGTGGTCTTCATCATCAGTTTCCACTTTACCAAATTTGTGATTTCCGAGCGTAAATACACGAGTAATATTTGAAAATACCGAAATTACTACATGCGTGCCTAATATATTTAAAGAGTTCCCTAAATTCCTCGAAAGTCGGTTAAAAACGCCACATTTCGCAGTTCTTGACTTTGCCGAAATGTTACCAACATTGCGGTAAAATACCGAGGTTGTTTAACTTTTTAAATAAAATCTGTTCCAAAGTGGTTCATATCAGCATGCCATAAATCATTGCAATATTTTTACAGCGGTTAAGTCAGCCATTCGCTTCGAGTTTCGATCGTAGAATTTACAGCGCCCGTAAGAGTTTTATGGAGAGCCTCGTATACCTACCTATTCGGTTTATCTTTAGAGCACTAACTTGTGCGGATGCCGCCGACGACGTAAAACGAGACGAAATCCGTACAAGTGCATACGAAGTTGCAAATCATCCTGCATTGGGTATTTTCTGATTTGAGATAATGTTGCGGCTTAGGTACATTTCACTTACTTAGGTATATCAACAATAGCAGACAATACCGCAGAGGCAAAGCATCCATAGAACTACCTAATTCCATAGCTTTTGAAGGAAAAGAAAGCCAAATTGTTTCTTTATACCACGTTGGATGAAAACAATACAGCCTATAGACACCTGCAATTCTTAAAAAATCTTCGTCTTGCTTACTGCTACGTTCAACACCATACCACTATAATTACTATAGGTATAGTCAGCAAGCAGGTTATCATTTTTTCACCTTATCGCAATGGAATAAGGTACTTACAAAAGTGATAACTTACTTTTGCTCTTGACTGTACCTACGTAATGCATCTCATCCTTCTGGCGTTTTTAGCATAAGAATTTTGAAAAAATGGAGATTTGCTTTGCAGATTTTACTTAGGTACGTATTGGCAGTAAGAACCGAGGAAGAGACAAATAAATAAATATTGATACGGTAGAAAGAAATGCATTTTACTCGCGAGTCAATTTGTCACAGTCGCTGTTAATTGAATTGCAAAGTGATTGATTGAGATTCAATCCGATTAAGCGGATGGGAAAAAAACGTGATTTAATTTAAACTAATTGTTTTTACATTATTCCTGAGAAAACGCGCCGGACATTTTTTTTAAGTGTTAAGGCGTAAATACACTTTTCTCTTTTATTCAAATGCATTGGCACGTGTATTTATGATTATTTGAGCACCAGTTTAATAAGTAACATTTTGTACCTTAGTACATCAAAAAGGACCTACCTACCTACAAACCGATTTCAAAACAAGAGTAGAAACAAACATATATTTATTCACAAACACACAGGACACACATAAATAAGCAAGAAAAAACATATAAAACATGAAAAAGTGTGTCTCTGTGGCAGTGAACCGGACACAGGCTCAGCATTATGAGTATGAGTACAGTCAGCAGCATTAATATTAGGCATCAACAATAAACGCGCATATAAATTTCTGACATGACTCTATTGCTAGTTATGGCGTGTCACATGTTTTTGCTGGCTTTTTAAGGCCGATATTAATAATGCCAGTGACTGTTCTACACCTAAAGTACAAGTTTTATGGGTATTAAGTAAGTAATCATGTCAATCTGAAAATAAGGATGAAACCGATTATAGGTAGGTATTTACCGTTCCTAGAATAGTTGACTATTTTTGTAATAAAATTATTAAATAACGTTTTAAAATAGGATCACAGTACAGTCGCCTGTTATGAACACGGTGGCAGTTGACGGTGATTGTTACAACTTGCCCCGCCGAGCCGATACAATTTAAACTGAGGATCAACTACAGCCAGCTGGCACAGATGTGTCGTGGAGTCCTCTGGATTAACTTACTCGGTTGCACGTGACGGCTAATTTACACTTTAAGCTTGTACCTAAAAGCTAGTCTAAGCACTAGAATTCATGCATGTGTAATTTATAGAATAATCAACAAAGATTCGTGCTCTTATTTTACCGACAGTGACGACTTCGTGACGATTCTATTTCCAGAATCTCTATGGAATCCCTATTCCCAAACGTAAACGGAAACATCGCACAGCGGCTAATCTCGAGGGTGGGTGCTTACGCAAATGTCATTCACACGAACCCTTCGCGACATTGCCAACCGGTCTATCAAAGCCTACCCTTCCTCCCACCGTCCTAGGAAACTAGAAGGATGGAAAGCGTCGCTTACTATTACCATTAGAACCTTGCTAGCACAACGTCATATGTGGCTAGAAACGTCAAAGTTACTTGTGACTTTGTTCATCCAAAGGCCTGGTGTGTCTTCACATGGTCAACCGCAACTGACGCGGGGTCCGGATAATCCTCCCCGATTGCCTTTCGTTCCATTTTCAAATCCACTCCGATCGTTTGTCGTCCGAACGCTGATCGCTCCGCATCCTAATTTCACTTTCGAGTTTGGAATTGCCCCGATTTTGATAATTAACGGCCGATGTGCTTTTGTTTTCCCCGTTCCAGCTCACGTGAAATTACTTTGTGTAATGTGTGCTATTGGGTTCAATAGGCCGTCTATTTTGTTGCAATATATTGTAGAATTTGACATTTATGATGCTATCTAATTTAACTGTTATCATTGGCAGTTATTTTAATTCAAAGTAGTAGGTAATCACTGATAGAAAATGAAATGGATTTAAGTAGGTATAGTAGCTCTATCTACGCCGACGCGTGTTGGTAAGTATTATATAGATTTATATTCAAAGGACACTGTTTCTCGAAATGTTGGAAATATGTTTCACGTTTTCACAAAGCACTCTAATTTATGTGCATGACAAACAACTGAAATTGGGTCCCTTACAAAGGTCGACACATTGTACAAATGTCAGGATAACTATCCCACTAATGACCATGTGCCAGCTTGACAATACAATTTAAGGGCACGGGGGATGTCTTGGGGGCTGCCCTTTGATTAATTCCGACTCTGCAGCCCTTAGGAATTCTTAATTTAGGAGATTCTGTTGGTAAATTAAGAGTATTGACCGGCTTGATAGTTGGAATCCTTTGATCCGTAAATATTTGGGAGTCATTCCAGCAAACGTCTTCTCTTATTTCTATTATTGACATATTGTTAGTAGGTATGTACTGTCACCTGCATCTACATCTGACTAGACAAAAGACGCACAAGTATTTGACACGCCCTTATTGCTCTAGAAATAGAGTTTATTCTGATATTTTTGAGCGCCCTACTCGTATCTACTCTCAAAAGCAAATAAGGAGTGCAAATTATTACCTATTAAATTCTATACAAACTGACTCTGTTTCTATATTTCAAGGACTTTTTTGGCGGTACATATACTACATAAAGTTTCGGAACATAGATTCAATATCTAAATATGTTTACATTTAAATAGTACGCTCTTCTCTAGAAAGTTATTCAAATAATAGGAACATATCATCATCAGCTAAATCGAGAACATTAGAGCCAAAACAACAGAAGGGTCAAGTTCCTCTTGGAGTCCCTTTAAAAGAAAGGGTTCGAAACGGTTCACTTACTGGGGTGCTTACTTTGACCGGTCAGTTAAACAGCGATTTAGTATAAGCTGTGAACTCGAGCAAGTGCTCTAGGGTTGTAATTACTACCTGCAGCTTGGCCTAAAAAGGTTTCCACTATCACGTAATTAAGGCTCGTGGTCACTGGACCGTGAGGGACCATAAATGCGACCAAGAGGTGTAAGCACACGCGCGGCATTCAAATATTTACGGCTCGGGATATTTAGTGGGGTTTTGGTAAAGTTTCTTACGAGTATTTTAGGGAATTAATTCGAGTTCACTGTTCAGTATGAAATGCTTAAACTTGTCGGTAAGAATAAGTACCTAACTATACGTAATTTCTAAAAGATTGAGATATGTATTTGGAATATGATTTTTCACGCACACACATTTTAGGTTCTAATTAAAAATTGTCTTGAATAACCTACGCACGATTTGAATCATGGGTAAAACTACGTGGGGACCTCTAGGTATACACACTTCAAAGGCCACAACATTAGGCTCTGTATGGCTTAAGGTTTTCAGTTTGTATGACCCTCGTTACAACATTATACTATTTAGATATGGTAAGAGAACGTTCTAGACAATATACACGCACAGACAATAGCAGAAGTAGCTAAGCCGGCGGGCGATGGGCTCAAAATTACGTACAAGCTCTCATATTGAATATTATGACACCTTGCTCTACGCCATTATCATTAGCTTTAAGTAATAGCCGGTGAATATTCAGGCTTCATAAACCACGCAGTGTGCGACCCTACAGTTAAAAGTAACGCGCGTAGCAAGCCAAACGAAAATAAACCCTAATCCCTTGGAATTACGTCATGCAATATGTAAAAGGATATAATCGTAAAGTGCAATGGCTCTCAGTTCTAACACTCTGCGTAAACTAGATTGTGGGTACTTAGCTAAGTATTTAATTTTGCCACCTTTGTCGCTGCCCTTTCTGCATATTGACATTCATGTTAAGATAAACGGCCCAATGTTTGACACCTTAACACCTAATTTGTTGTTGATACCTATTGCTCACCTCTATTGTTATAAATTAAGATTGAAAATGTCGACGGCCAGTATTGGGACGTCTGCCTTACCATAAAGTGACCATGACTAAATGCCATAATTTGTATGTAAATTCGAGTTCACGCAGGTCGGCTAGGACCAGCTATTATCTTTGTCGTTGGTGGCTACCATTTCGTTAGAATCTTCTTGTACCCATACGCACATTGATAGTCATTCAGAAGTACCTACCTAATCTCTCTGTAATTATTACAAATTTACAAATTGCACTTCTGATAATACTGTTTACAGATTAACGATGCACAATACATGGAACAAGAATACCTACCTGTTTTGGTAAACTGTGATAGATTTACTGTGTGAATGTCATGCCCTTGCCAGACAAAGAATGAATCACTTTGGTAACGGCTACCCGCGCAACCAAAGGAATTCAAGGTGCTCCCACTAAGCTGCATCATCCGCTTTGTGGAAATGATGGAGCGAGCTTGGGAGTAGCTATAAAGGGAAGCACAAATGCACAAAAGATCCCTCTAGGTCGAAGTGTATCTGAAAGGGCCCTCAACTAGATAAGATAAGATAAGATAATACTGTTTCTTGTTGTTGTCGGCAATTCTACGACCACCACCAGCTGGTCGATCACGTAACGCATTGCACGCGGTCAGGTAGATCTAAATGTCACTTTTTGTCAAGGAAAATGACAGTTAAGTTGTCCTAATCCGCATTCGAAACGTTACGTGATCAACCCTCTGGACCGACACTACCGACAGCTAAAAGCATTTTATGAAAATGTTTATATTACCTTCTGATCTGAAGATATTCTGAACATATCCAACCGCACAGTTTCATATAAGTACCAGCGTATAATTATAACGTATACTAAAATTTGATAATAAAGTTTGACATGATGTATCGTGTATGTAATGATGATGATGGTGTCCTCATATCCCTCATCAAAGACATAGCTAGGGCTCTTAGAAGGGTCTTCCTTTGTTTCTGTCCTGCGCAGCAATCTCCTTCCAGCTAAGGCCCGTTGAGGCAGCCTTTTTTTGTCGACTGTGCGTCTCCAAGTGGTGCGAGGGCGACCTCGTTTGATTTTCCCGAAAGGTTCCCATCTTAAGCTTTGCCTGGGCAGGGTGTTGTCTGCCCTACAAAGCACATATCCTATCCAGCGCCAGTTCCTCAGACGAATCTCCTTGGTTATAGGATTTTGGCCGGTCGTAGTAGGAGTGACTGTAAACTTTTTTTTGTAACAATTTTTCATGAGGCGTTTATTATCATTAGGTTAGGTTAAAGTTGGTTTTTTTCATATTTTTACAATGCACGGTTCAAAAATTAGAGGGGGGGGGGACAGAATTTTAGTGACTTTCGGGACGATTATCTCCGACTCTATTCACTTAATCAAAAAAGTTGCTGAGAAACCTTATATTTATTTTGAAAGGCCTATCGATTGATGTGCCACACGGGGGGGCACAATGAAAAAAAAAATTTTGACTTTTAGTTTTATGTATGGAGAGCATCAGCAATATCAAAGGTTACTTAATTTTAAACTTTGTTGTATCAATCATTATATAGCATCTTGGCACGCCGCACGCTGTCCCGGCCGTCTGCGCCGCAGCGCATTGATATTCACTGCACCCACGGCCCTGATTGGGCCGACGTGGGTGCATCTGGTTACGGCGAGATTGACTCCCATGATTCATAATGCCGCTCAATCAGCCATTGTTTACGGTTATTGGGGTTTAGGGCTAAGACATGGTTTGTTTAGCGGCATGTGAGTTTTTATTACGAGTTTATGTTGGTCAATAAATAAAGTGCCTCTTTTCTCGACGTCCTTCTAGACTGGATTGAATCTTTCCAGAAAATCTACATAAGTACCTATATTTTTTTAGTGAACGATGACGACTTAGATTATTTGACACTTATTGCAATAATTGACCTCTATTGCTATAAACTAAAGTGCCAAGCAAAGCAATGCACCCAGTATCCAGCACTTGGACGTTTACCTCTCAAAATCTTCAACTTATATTCCTTGTATATAGGTACTTATATATTGTATGAATGATGAATCGATATTTATCGAACAACCGACATTAGCATAAGGGAATGACCTGCTAGCAACCCACCGATACCACCCTTACCAAGCCTGTAGCCTATTCTGTAACTTGTTTTGACCTCACCTCACCGTTCGCCCACAAATATATCTTGACGCCGCGATTTGTAGTAACTAAGCGTAAGTAGAGGTCTAGTTTCGTTAGGCGTGTCGGGTAAGGTGAGGCGCATTAGCGCGTTCCCAATAACAGCCCTGTTACCTATGACAGACCAGTTCGCCCACTATCTTATACACGCGTACAATGGCTTATTTGACTAACAAACGGTATCGAACGCGATTATCCTAGCTGCTGCATTATGCATGGGCACTTCCTTCCTTCGGTCCGTTGACGAGTTATGGACAGTCTAGTTTATAATAATGGGAAAAACGGAGCTATTTCTAGATATATGTGGCTCCCCAAGTCTGCGCCAATACTGTCTATGTAAATAATAATCATATAGCGGTTTTACATTTCTCGACGTCTGCATTATAGTTTTCTTTATTTGGCGCAGTTAAGTTAATTAATCTGCTTACATCGACCACATTAGCCTAGTTTATAGTAGTTATAGTGTAGTAGTGACCCTGCCTAGGAAGCTATGGAGGTCCTAGGTTCGAATCCCGGTAAGGGCATTTATTTGTGTTAAGGGCACGAATATTTGTTTCAACCAAATATGCCCGATGAATTTCCTCGAAAAAGGATTTAATTTTTTTTATATTATTGATACATCTAAACACTTAACACAAGAATATGATCATCTAATTATAAAAATCTCGTCGATTCGTTGTATACATTAGGCGTAGCGTTACGACCAACCCTGCCGAAGGGCCTCGTCTGAAAACCAACTCAAGGCTTCAAGTCTTGTAGGTATATGCGGAGACGAGCACCCGTTGCCCAACTTAACCAATTTAGTATTTTAAGTTTGAATAATAAGTTAGACGTTATATTTTGTGTTCTTATTAGCAATAAATTAATGTTAATTTGAAAAATATTGTCAAATGGAGAAAAAAGTAAAGCAAGGTACTACATAATAACAAAGTTATATATAAGTGTCCAAAGTTTTAAGAGGGGTATATTCTGTCCCTTTTCCGGGAAACGCACCTTCATAAGAAACGATTGTCATTTACTATGACGCTCGAGTGTCGTGACGTCACGATCCCCGAGCGTTTTCTCTCTGTAACAAGTAATATTAAAACGGTTGTAGCTTCGTAATTTTTTAAGATTATTGGATGGGATTTTCGTCACTATACACATTTTTTGACCTTCTTTCTTTTGGAGTACTTAATAATACATTTTGAGTCCACCCCCCTATTGTTTGTTTTTCAGCAGCCATGGATGATTTCCTTATAATAACTATTGTAAAGAAAGGATCTCTGAATTAACATAAACTTATATCATTTAAGGCGTTTAGGTAATAATATCAGATAATATGAGGTTAAATTCTTCAACTTTAGTAGTAGTAGGTATAGGTAGGTAGGTAGTAGGTACAATTAACAAAAGTATTAGTACAAGGCGAACTTATCCCTTTGTGGGGTCTCTTCCAGTCTACTTTACTTAAGTACCTATTGAAATGCAATATACCTATTCAAACGTTTTTGGTCCTATCCCCATGGGCTGATAAATTAATAATATAAGTGATAAATTAATAATCTTTTAGTTTATATTATAAACTAACAGATTTATTTATTTTATGGCTACACATCTATAAAAATTGAATATATTTCAATTACAACATGTTTATCCAAACCCCTTTAAAATCGCATCGACATCTTCCTTTAAAATGATCTCGTCGCCGCAGTGACAGTACCTACACTGAACTGATATCCCTGTCAAATTTTCATAATTAGCCTACGGGCACACGCGATTGAAATCGCTTCCTATTACCTAGACACGGTTTCAGCAATGGGTGTGGTCTCGAGCAATCAAACAAATTGCTCGATAAAAGCCTTTTACATCCAATTTCAGTCTTCTGCAATTAGGCCTTTAAAATATTAAGGGCTTTGACAGACGGACGGACGATGACTTGACTTTAATAATACATGTGGAGGTAGGAAGACGAATGTAATCCGTGGAGTTAACGTCGGTAATTTTTTTGACAAGCCTTAACTTAACATTGCGTTTAACCGCCTTTACCGTCTTCATCATCTCAAACGTAATATAGAGTGATCCGTTGGATAGATATCAATGCTTAAAATCTCATCTAACATTTCAATACCTACAATATTTACCCATACGGACGATTTTTACGCCGTTATACGGAAAAAAATCGTCTCGATGATGGGTCGACTTAGGGGCAGCTCCAACAGCATTCTGGGGGTGATTGCGGGCCGCTATGATAGTCCAATCTTGGCTCACTGGATAGGTATGACGAAGAGCCTAAATAAGTTAGATTTATTTAGTATTATTAGTTACTAACACTAGTCTTAAGTCTTCACTAACAAAATATGGATGTGATATCTGAAATAAAGATTAAAAATAAAATATTTCCATTTTTACATGCTTTATATTAATTTGACCTGTTCGGATGTAAGTATACCTATAAGTATTTATGTAAGAAGTAAGTTGTCCGTTAAAATTTGCAATCCATTTTTCAGTCACTTGCCGCTATCCGATTGAGATGAAAGGCCGTGCCAGGATAAGCTAAGTGATTCTGCCCCCCTAGAGTTTGGGCTTGTAATTTTTACATCCGTACCATCCGGTGTGGCTCTACTACATTAGTAATTAAGTAATGTGCAAAATTTCAGCAACCTAAACTTTGTAATTTTTGTTTTATTAATTAATGCTGCCTTTTTTACCAGTAAATACACTAACGACCTATAATTATGTTTTTCACGTCTCATGCTCGAAAAGTGTGTCATATTAGGCTTAATAAGCGGGGCTAAAGTAGTACATTTAGCCCCTAGGGAAAATATGTATAAATATTTATGATTTTTAACACATTTAATTTGACCAATCAAAACACTTCACCATATTAAATCCACCAATCACAACTCTTTCAAAAAACGTTTATCTTTGCTATCAACCAACCAGAATACAGCTACATATTAAAATCGACCAATCAAACATCAGGTGTTTTTAGTCCCTAATTCCAAATCATTAAAAAAGAAAACGCCTCTGACCGTTAATAGCGCGTCCAAACGTTCAAGCGTGGTTGACTGCATGGCGGCATAAGCTACGAGATTGAGCGGGATAGACTGCTGTCTATCTCGCTTTATCTTGTGCCCGTACGCTGTCCGCTGCGCGGCCGTTTGGATGCGCCTGTAGACGGTCAGAGGCGTTTATTCGTGGAGTCAATATTTTGTATCTGTGTCAAAGCAGTTTAGTAAAAAATAATAAAAGCTTATTAAAAACATGCCTCTAAATTGAACAATCTCTTCGCCGTTGAATTTGTTATTGATTGTGGATGAATAATCTTTGTTTTACTATTTTCTCGCAGTCGAAGTGAAAAGTAAAGAGTATAACTAACCATCTCGTGGTAATATAGCTTATTTTAGCCCCTTGTCATACAATCTACTATTTTTTTAAACATCATAGCTGTTGGAGAACATGGAGATATATTTACATAAAATGTTATATATAAAACGGAATGATTGAAACCTCTTAAGAGAAACGTGCATCATACTAAATACTGGCCACTTGACAGCCATGACAAAAATTTCCCTTAGGAAAAATAAATGAAAATTCAAATGAGGTCGAATATTTCGGTAAATTAATTATTTGTCGCAGTCGGATACAAACTATACCTACTAAGCGCGAGCTAGAATATTCATGACAGAACAATAATTATAATTTAGTTATTCAGCTCCGCTCTACGCATGTCGTTGTTCATCGGTTGTTAAAAAGACAAGCTGTAATCATGAGTGGAGCGAAGGCTTGTTTGTTTACCGGTTGTCTTATTGCCGTGTCGCTCATCCTGCGATGCGTGCGCGCACGCCCACTCCGACAGGAACGGACGAAGGTAAAGCAAGGTTTAGACGAAGCCAGTAACGCTGGCGCCAGTCACTGGCTTGAAAAATAGCCATAGCTCTATTCGCGCCGTGCTATGGCAACCAGCGCTAGCTTGTCTTGAAAAACTGTTTATATACGAGGCCAATAACAAGCCAGCGCTGGCTTCGTCTAAACTTAGCTTTAAGCTTCTCACCGACTGCCGCGGCCTGGCTGCGGTGGTCAGTAGTAAACTTGTCATTAGCTGTCAAATTTACTATATTGACCGCCACCACAGGCCGCGCCAGCGTGATTCAGGCCTTACTTGGGCCAAGCAAGACGGAACCGCGGGAAGGATCGAAAATTAATCGCAATTCCATCTTAACCCATTCAAGGCCAGTGATATGAGTCATGCCTCTACATGCGATTTCGGCTACAGAGCGGAAAAACGCTGCTACGCGCTACGGCGTAGCACACGTAGCGATGCGTGGCCTTGAATGGGTTAATGCAAATGTAAGACGCAAAATTTTGTCTCGCTCGCTTACTATACATATAATAGCGCATGCTGTGCTCTTTACTGGCAACACACGCTGGTCAAAGATTCTCGTCTTTGAGGCACTGCGGAATATCGAACGAAAAGATAGCTTCCTGAACGCTGCCCAGCCGAGTAGGATTCGACGATGACCCCTTTCTCGAAGTTGGACCTACCTAACTGGACAGTCTGATCATTTCTAACATTAATAGCTAGGTATATTTTATGGATCCGACACGCCAGTGGTGCCAACTGGTGAGCGCAAAAACGGTAGCCCTCATTGAAAGGAACTAGAACTAACTTTCTTTGGTCATTGGAACTAACAGACCTCTTTGAGGTTGAAGGGGGGTTAACGAGGAAAAAATCCACCAATATCATTTCAGGGCGCGCTCGCTCATCGCTTGCTATTGGTGCATACGGTGCTATACGCAACCTCGCAAAACTTGTAGTGAATACTCACCCTTAAATGGGGGCTTCACAATCTTATACACCTTTGAATTCGCAAATGTATCCTTAATCCCAAATGTTTTTTTCAATAATTTTACTAAACGTAATTATTTAATTTACGGAACCCTGGTCGCGATACTAGGCTGGTTTACATACAATGCATACGGCTTGTTTGAGTCCCGCCAAGTTGAGAAGGTTAAGCCAAGACCAGACCTAAATATGTATGTCAAATATGCTCTCGCCTTCGAAAGGTAACTAAGTGTCGTTGTAAGTATGCACTTAATCGTGGTACAGTCGAGTTCTCCAATATCTATACAGACAACCTTTCAAAAATATCTGTACACAGGCTTTATTATTACCTACTGACATAAGACACATGTGTAGATATTTTTGAAAGGTTGATTGTATAGATATTGGAGAACTCGACGACTTCAACACCGACTCCATAAAAAATTAAATATTTAATGTACATTATATATAGTGGATACCTTCTTGTGTGGTAAATGCAAAGAACATACATTGAGTAGAAAGAAATAGGATGAGTTGTATGTTGTAGAAACAAAAATACCTATTTTTTTTGCTTTTTAGTGCATTTTTGTTTGAGGTCGGTATGTAGTCCCAAAAAAGCGTTAAAATGGGTAGACCTACAAAACGCGCTCCTCCTATGAAGCAGTGACGTTTAAATGAGAATAGTACTGAGCAACATTCATAACTGACGAAGTTCTGAGGTAACACATATGTACAGAGTAATAATAAAATAAAAATAAAATACAACCGAATTGAGAACCCTCCTCGTTTCTATGAAGTCGGTTAAAAACAAGACATCCCCAACTGTAAAAACGACGGATCGCTACAAATTCGTCACCCACTCGGGTTGCGATATCGATGCGATAAGGTATGTAGATTTATGACCCGGGTATCCAACGATTTGTGTATCCATCGGCGTGAAGAGATGTAGGTACATATCTGGATACACGATATGTGCGACCTTTATTTATACTTATCGGTAAATCTAACCGCACGTGGTCCTGTCGTATGATGAACGAGCTTAGGGTAAGACTTCAGTGCCATAAGCTTCAGTGTCCTTTAAATTAGTTTGATTCAATTATGTCCAGTCGATGTTAAGGCTATGTTTACACTTTTGCACCTTATTCCATTGTATATCATATCATCATCATCATCATCATATCAGCCTAAAGACGTCCACTGCTGGACATAGGTCTCCCCCAAAGAGTGCCACAATGACCGATCCTGCGCCACCCGCATCTCCAGCGACCTTTACCAGGTCATCAGTCCACCTTGTGGGGGGCCTACCCACGCTGCGCCTTCCGGTACGTGTGTTCCATTGTATATGTGTCAATTGTATTGTATGTTTTATCTCTGTGTGTCTGATGTGTAGTGAATAAATGTCTTCGAAAAATGTAAATATCTCTTTGACGTCGACTGTACCTAATTAAATTATTGGTATTGAGTTGAAACTACAGGTTCTATGTCATGTCTCGCTTATATGTATTAATAGTAACTTTTAATTTTTTCTCCACCGATTTCATCAATTGCCCGTAACGGCCATTTTAAATTAGTTTTAAATTAGTCTAGCTTTCGACTACGTTTGCGTGGGAATGTGGTGGGAATAAACATATTTCTTCTCTCAGATATAGGAGGATATATGCAGTTCTAATTTAACCTATCAAGTAGTTAAAAGTTTAGTTAATAAATGTTTGTGGCAAATTGGCAATACTGGCAATTGATCAAACAGGTAAGACTTTTGAACTTCTTCTCTACACATTTTTAACTTGTTTGATATTAAAGGACAAACACGTGATGACAAATGAGTCATTTGAAATGACCATAGTGAAATTTGTTACAAATGTATGTATGTATGGAAAATTAATGGAAAATAGTATGCTAACGGCAATTACTGTATCTATAAATATACGTATATGTTTATTTTTTCATATTGCAATGAGTGGGAGTGGGACACACTAAGACGTGAGTCGCTTTCGGCTCGTTTTCATCTTATACTCGTAACTGTAGATTAATAGGTATTATAATTCGTGATATCTTGAAAAGACGGTTCACTTCATCATGCAATTACCAAGCTAGACAATAACAGAGATATTGAAAGTAAGTAAAGAAATTGTCTTATTTTTAAGGCAGAAACTCACCGGGGCGCACGCTTTGTGCACGTTTTGCACAAACTGTGTGAGCCATGGCAATAGTTTCTAACTGTGCGTTTGCCGTTGTAGGATTGGCGGTTAAACGGAGCGAATAAGGTACGTGCGTGATGTCACCATCCTCAATCGCTCCGCTCATGAATGCAGCCGCCATCGACCACGCGCGTCACCCCGCTGTTACCCGATACTGAAAAATGACTTAGTAACCTAATAAATGCGGTATTCCATCATGTTTAATCCCGTGGCCCATGGTTATTGCGTCGCTTGTATCTCAATAGCGAAAAGATAGACCAATTTTCCTTACAGATGTGTATGGTAAACGGGTATACTAGAAAAAGTTGTCGTTGAACGGCACCTATGGAAAATCTTCGCATTTAAGGCTCACTTGTCTCGATTTGGTTGGTGGTTGGTTGGGATGAGCCAACCGCATTCGCATTTGCATTCGCATTGAGTTTCAAAGTGCTTCGCGGATTCGTTACGACAGGTTAACTCAATAATAACAATGCAAAGATAAGAACACAAATTGACCTGTCTTACTACATACATATGTACATACTAGGTACTAGGTATATCCTTGGGCTCATAATAGATATGTAGTATAAATAATATAAATAAATAAATATTGGGGGACAATTTATTCTGCATATCTAGCACAGTATATGCTCAATAAGGCTTGTATTATGGGTACTAGGCAAAGATACACATACCTACTTATGTATATAAATATATATTTAAATACATAGAAAACATCCAAGACTCAGTAACAAATACTTGTGCTCATCATACGAATATTTGCTCACACCGGGATTCGAACACAGGACCGGGAGTTAAAGGAGTTTAAACTTAAAATGAAACACAGCAGAACTTTGTTTTCCGTAGCAACTTTTAAATTAGTACCTATCATGTTTTTGTTGGTTCTATTGTGGTATTTCGCTTTAGCAGCATTTTCTGGGGAAAACTTTTGACTTGCGAATCGGGCATTGAGCCAAAAGGTAATTGTGTTGGCTTTAGTTCGAGTAGTAAGTAGGTACTTATATTTAATGTTATCGTTTATTCAACACTTCAATTTTATCTGCTAATAGATTAAATATCCTACCTAACTTTAAACTGCAATAATTGGGTACTTTCCTGGGTGAAAAAATATAATAATATATTTAATCCGTCAGTTAGATTATCAAAAACTATTGAACACGTATTTTTTTGTTTGTCAATTAAACAAAAAATGATGAAGACATAGCTTGTTAAAGTTCCGCGTGACGTCACATTATGCTAAAAAGTGTACCATAATGTGACGTCACGCGGAACTTTAACGGGCTATATCTTCCGCAGTTTTTGTTTAATTAATAAACAAAAAATACATTTCCCATATTTTTTGATAATCTAACTGACGGACTAAATATATTTTTTTTAGGAAAGATTTTTTTTTTTACAATTGGCTACACACACTGGGTCACTATCAAATTTACCTTATCGCTAAAGGACAATATAGCTGAAATGTCTGGATTGTGTTATGTCTTTGTAACTACATAGACATGAATGCTAAATGCCTCTTTGGCAAAACGTCTGGATCTTAGAACGTAACAATTTAAAATGATCTAGCAGCAAAACATCTTTATCTTCGAATGTCTTTATTTCTTAATAGACAAAAATGCTAAATGATCCGGTAGCAACACGTTTGTATCTTAGAACGTTTTAATTACTAAGCAGACATGAACGCTAAACAATCAAGAAGCAAAAGGTCTGGATTGTGTAATGTTTTTATTGCTAAATGGAATAAACGCCAAGCGACCCATTAGCAAAACGTCTGGATTTCAAATGTTAAATATGGAAAAATCCAAATACAAGTACTAAATCAATTAATCCAAATTTTATTTTTAAGTGTGATGGGATAAACCAATGTTTTTAGGGGGTATGCGTTACTAACAAATAAAAATGTCAGAATATATATTATAACTTATAAGCCTGGCTAAAACTGTTTTTATTTATAAATTATGACACATTAAATTTCCAGACGTTTTGCTACTAACTCGTTCTGTGTTCATGTTAATCAAATAATTTTACTTTCGACGAATTGGGAATTCTAATTATATAGACTATTTACATCTCCTGACGTTTTGCTATTAACTCGTTCTGTGTTTATGTCAATTAACTAATTTCACTTTCGGCTCATTAGATATTCTAATCATATGGACTATTTATATTTTCAGACGTTTGGCTACTTATTCATTCTAATTCTTAGCCATCCAGCTAAACTGTATTTTTGCTGACTGAGTATTCTACTTTCATGTCGTCGCAGCTGAATTGACTATATGCTGACTGTGTATTTAAATTTTATGTTATCTAGCTGAAATGGTCGTTTAACGATAAGGTAAATTTGATAGTGACCCCACACACTAGTACAACATGTTAAAATTCATTATTCCAAATCTTAATCTTACATGCAAAGACTAAGGCAGAAACTACGGCAAGATCTATGTATTAAATTTGCTGCATTAGCCTAACAACAACACAAACTTTCTAGTCGCTTTAGTAGAATAAAGACTTATCTCCTACTACGGCGTAACAGTCAGACAGAATCGCCTTTGTGTGAGTAAAGCAAGTCTTCATTAGACGCCCCTGCATCCAGACCAGGACACTTTGGTAGAACAAAGACTTATCTGAACTGAACATACTCCCAGCATCATAATAAGAAGAAGAACCGTCTTTGTCTCTTAATCCAAATCTTTCATAGACGCCCCTGCGACGTTTTGATAAATGCCCCGACTCCATTTAAATCCTAATTCATTTAAGCGCCTTGCAATTAACATGTGCAGCGGAGCTTGTAAATTGCCCCAACTGTCGGCACTTGATTCAGAAATATGCGCGACATGTGCACGGTAATATCCGTAATTAGAAACTTCACCGCACCTATTCTAGAAAGCGTAAGCTAAGAAAGTTCACGGACGTGCGAAAAAATTTAACCATATTGGAGGAGAAAATAACTATATCAGCACGGCTAGCGGTTGGGGTAAGCAAAGGAAGGGGGGGGGGGGGGGGGCGAGGACGCTAAAATAAGCATGTTTTGTAAGGGCAACTTTTCTCTAAACTGGATAATAACAGGTGTGAGTTCGATGATGGTCCAAAATCCGAATCAGAGCACTCCACTACCCACGTGGTCTTGTCTGTCCTACCCCTAGAGTGTATATAAAAAGCCGGAGGCACGGAGCGGGAGCTGCTCTCCCTGCAGCGCCGGAGCTAAGGCAGAGTCCTGTCACTGTTCAGCCGACCCTGCGACGGAAGTTACCATTTTTTTAAATGGTGGGTATCCTAGGCATCCTATGGCCGAACTCGCAACTTTGGACCACTCGCTCTAGTTCTTAAACGGGCAAGTTCATCAAAAAATTGTAATCAATAAAAGATGCCTATTTTAATGTATTCTTTAAAAATCTAATCATAAAAGTCCTAAAATCGTGCCCCCCATTTGCTATACTCTGACCCGGCTAGCAATACCACGGCAGATTAACTACACGTCTCTTTTAAAATGGTCTAATTAGAATAAGACGGATAGTCTATCTCGAGTGCGGTCTTATGCTAGCCGTTGTTGTTGTTGTCCTAGGGCACCCCAGTGGTGCAAAGGGCCTTCATAAGCTCGCGCCACGCCTTCATGTCCTGAGCGACGTCCCTGGCCTCGCTCCAGCTCAGTCCTACTGCTCGCAGCTTACTCTCGACTGTTCTTGTTCTTGCACCATCACTTGCCAGTTTGAAGCGCTTGGAGTATACTTCCACCTTATAGGGAGGCGGTGTTGTGTTTCTGGTGGTGAGTAAAGTCGCACGTGTTTTCGAAGATGCTCTTTTTGTCGAAGATGAGCTTTAACGAACCCTCAAATCAATAAAGGAACGCCAACGGTCGCTTTTCCAAGTTTAACTGTATTCTGTGAAAATTGGTCACATTTGACTCCAACTACAGGGATAACGTCCATATGTTTCAGCCATCTCCTGCAAAAGAAAAAAAAAAAGTCTCAGTAATTAAAAGCTAGTTTACCGACGTAGCCGCGGCTTAAGAAGCGATTAAACATTTTCTCACGGGTGTTAAAGTTTTCCCGAAGGCGTCAGAACGAACACGCCGAGACGTCGGGCTTAATTGTGCAGTGGTCAGACGGAGTTTTCAAGACTTTTTCATAACGCTGCGCAGTTCAATTAGGCTAGGGTTATCCAACATTGGAGTTATATAATTTTTTGTAAAAATGACATTTTGAATTTAGACATTTTACTAATGCTATTTTGCTGTCCTATAGGCAAACTAAACTTGGAACTGGGAAAGTACAGAAGACCACAGCGATAAATAATTGTCTAAATTGTTTTTTAACAAAGTATTTAAGCTAGCTATTTAATGTAATGTATTTAACCAAATATGGATTTTTCCGAAATAAAAGATAATATATGATATAATGACACCACCACTTGCTCTGCCAGGCTTTGCAGAGGCCAGAATACTATACATTTTAGTCCAAAAGGACTCTTACATGGTTTTCTAACCTATGTGCAGTGAGCATTAGTAGGACGGCCTGAAAGTAAACGAGAGTGTGATACACTATCACTTTCTTATATGCTACAGATAAAGTAAGAAACAAAACTCTGTCAGTACATTTACATAAAATTCAATGCGTTTTACCACGCATTGACCGTGCGAATCTACAACATAATATATTGTATTGAATTATATCCATCTGCAATAGTACTTATTTCATCAAAATATGGGTGATATTCTAATTGAAAGAGCGAGCGAAGCGAACGAAGTTCTCCATTTCAGCTTGGGTCAAAATTCGTTCGTATGTCCGGATGTCCAGATGTCCGGCTGTTCGGCTCTACAGGTCGCATTTCTCAACCGCTTCTCGTGAAATTTTGTTAGCAGATTAAAAAAAAGCTATATATGTAATTATTGACTAAAGATCGGCTCGCTAGTTCTACAGCTCACAGAGCCACTAAATATTACTTTATTAGATACACCGCGTTACAATTAATTACTTCCTACTTGGTATTTTTCCTACTTAAATCCTTCCAAAACGATTGACTTTCATCGGAATACGGTTCCTCCCTTGATGGATAGTTGTAAAACGTTTCACGTGTTGAATGCGAAGACTACTGTTTCGAACGGGAGACGGGGCGGGATTATCAACACGCTCTCGTTGAATTCAATATGGCGGTAAATAATAATTTTATAGGCGGACTAGCTGTTGCCCGCGACTTCGTCCGCGTAGAACTTGTTAACGTCTTAGAAAATCCGGATCCAGTGAATGCTCTGTCACTGCCGATCCTCGTATATCCCCTTTCTTCGTACTATGTGTTCAGAACCCTTGTGGAAATGTTCCTGCCTGAAACTAACTACACTAAACTAACTAACTAAACGATGGAACTATAGGGTTTCTCTTATATAAGCGAGCAGGGCGCGGGCCCGCAGTGCTAAACGCGCCGGCAACGCGTGTGCTCATGACTAGGAACCGCGAATCGGTTCGAAACATGTTGAGCGATATTCGACCTTAAATACGTGAGTGACCCGTTCTTATTATATTTTAATATTGTCTGATTCTCATGGGAGCTATCTATATAAAATCAATAAATCATATTTATTTGCAAAATTACAGTAATTTTGTTACATCATGGGTTTTTACAGTGTATTTGGCTTGCAAAAATTTAGGATAATGAATTTAATTTACAATGTCAACATTAAAATTATAGATAATTAATTAATTAGTCAAAATTAGTTACATATAGGGTACATCAATAATAATCAATCATCTTAAATTCTAAGTATTTTTAATGCTATAAATAGGTACATTTGTCAAGAAGCCATTATTTAAGGCACTTGGCAAATGGTTATAAACCATTTTATTAAGTTGTATGTAAAAATATTGGTGGGATTTCACGAAAATACGAGTACAGATATTTTTATGTATAGACATGGCATCGGAAATATTAGCAATTTTTGGAATAATGGAGCAGTCATATTTTGCCCTTCAAATAACCCTCACACACTTTTTTTTTACCTTGAAGATTCGATCTATGTCAACAGAGTTGCCCCAAAGTATCAATTCATAACTGAACACAGAAGACACGTAGCCATGGTAAGCTGCCAGCGCCGCCTCCACTGAGACTGTCTTTCGCAATCTTTTCAGGGTAAAGACGAATCTATTCAGCTAACCACACATTTGTTCAATATGTTCCTTTCAGTAAAGGTGTTAATCGATGGTGAACCCCCTTTTCACCACTTTATAGGATGAATTTCAAAAAACGTTGTAATTTGTTTTGTAAGTAGTCTTTTAACATACTGGCTAATAACGAAGTAACACATTACTCTTCATATATACTTTGATTGAACCCTATTTTAACGCTTTTAGGGGTAACATTTTCCAAAATACTGAAAGTACTTTGTGGCCCGACACGCATTTGGCTGGTTTTTTTTTTCAAATTTAATAAGCCTCGTACACGATTATAAGGAATCAAACAACACCTCATATAAATCCACCATGCCGTTTGGACTGTAGCCCGTGAAATATATAGACATACATACATACGCTTGAAAAACATAGGTAACCCTCCTTTTGAGGGAATCCAGTAAAAAGCCGTTTTATGCAAGTGCATATGTGTATTAATACCAGAATGTAGCAATTGCCGTGTTATCATCAGAGATCGGAATTTTCGAGGCAAAACAAAACACTGTCGCAATCTAGCTAGTGTTAGAAACGTGTCTTTTATCGAAATCGAGTATTGTTATATTAAAAAAACATGCCTATATATTTACATTATTTTATAATCATTCGCGACTGTTAATTTAAAATATGCAAAAGAAGTGGTAAGATACGGAATTGTTTTATATATGTTATTCCATCTAAACCTTAACTATACTTTATCATATTAACTAACAACCCTTTCTTTTGGCTTTGTCGTAGTCGGGTATCAAAGAGGTAAAACTTTTAATGAAGTGACTATACATATATATATTAATAAATATATATTCAATATTTTAATTTATTTGGTGAACCTTGTTTGTCTTCTATTACACAACTATCGATATCGATAAAAAAATGTTTCTAACACTAGCTTGATTGCGACAGTTTTCTGTTTTGCCGCGAAAACTCCGACCTCTGGTTATCATCATCATAATTATATTTAAGAACCAGGTTCTTATCAGCAGTGGAGTAATTTCCAACTTCTTCTAATTTCTGTCGTTTTCTTTATTTCTCTATAAGATGAAATGATTGCTGTGGCAGTGGCTAGAATGAAAAAAAAAAACTAGTCAACTTTGATACCGGCCTAAACTATGTCAGACGGTTTCCGAAACCAAAAATGATGCTCAATAATTAACAATTCATATAGAGCGTGACGTGCCTAATGAATGTGCGTTTGGTACGAAATCATTGATGTTGGGATACTTTAAATTAGGTACCTACCCAGGGAATCGTTTGACCTACGAAACGAGTATACGAGTATATCCACCCGGCATGTGCCTACAACAGTAAGTAGGTACGTACTTTACTGAACTTGGCTCCATCTGAAATGTAAATAAAATGCCAGTTTTATTATCCTCAAAATCTCACATAGGTATAGGTAGTGTTTTTGACTTGAACTTCATTTTCTATACGAATCGTAGTTATATATACCTATATATCTGTACAAAATGTACCTACATAGTATAATCAAATCAAATCATTTATTGCACTCATGTTAGTATACAGTTCTTCAACATGAACCCTGTAAGGACACAGCAATGAAATAAATAATCATCATCATCATCATCATATCAGCCGAAAGACGTCCACTGCTGGACATAGGCCTCCCCCAGAGAGTTCCAAATTGACCGGTCCTGCGCCACCCGCATCCAGCGGACTCCCGCGACCTTTACCAGGTCATCAGTCCACCTTGTGGGGGGCCTACCCACGCCGCGCCTTCCGGTACGTGGTCGCCACTCGAGAACCTTTCCGCCCCAACGGCCATCGGTTCTACGTACATTGCACGTAGAAATAAATAATAATTTAAATAATAATAATTGTTACATTCTAATTTTATATTTCTTAGCAAGTTAAGCAGTAATGTAAAAAATGTAATTGACAAAAATATAAAAATTCAAATAGGTACTATTAAAAGATAAAAATGAGAATTTTCATTTGATACACGTGGGACTTTAGTCGAACCATGTCTACTAATACTTCAAAATCGATTCCTTCGTTATATGTGTGCAATATTGAAATGTATACTACAAAAACTTATACCGTAAAGCTAAGAATTCCTTACACCAGAAAAGTTACCAAGTCGGTTTCAGTAGACATCCAATTATAAATGAATCAATCCGGCTATAATACCAATACCGACGGGGAGTGTTGCTGTAAATAAGGTTGTCACAGGAGCTCTAAACTAAAATATCAAAAGCGAGGTAGCACCGACCCGCGAAAATCACCCTAGTATAAAAACAGGTAAGACCCAATTTGCAAACCATGTGAATTTCCTGATGAGGTTCTTTATGTTTCATGCGTGGACATTTGTCTCGAGGCGCCACATCGCTAACGAGCGCGCCGCGTGCGCCGACGACGCTGCGCATGCGCAGAACATGCACATGGTGTTGCTAAATGGAACAATATTATTACAATAATCGTTTTAGTTCTAATATAGCAAAAACGAGATCGGGCGATCGCTGTAGACAAGTGAGCCACAAAAATCCTTACTCGACTCGATGATTTTTTCAACCACGTAGGTACCTACGTTTTGTGCGATGACCTTTATTGCAAAGACTCTAGTTTTCCATAATATCAAGTTTCCTAATATCTCAAAATGATATACTTGTAAGTAAAGTAAAAGTAAAAAGTAAATTATTATTTGGTCCATAAAAATATTTACTGACCAAAAATAATGAACACTAAAACTTACTATTTATCGGCAACCCCCACACTAGGCCAGGCCTGTGTCGTGGGAGTTAGATACATGTGAAATTACTTTACAGTACACATGGTGTTACTTTCCCGCACTAGTGCGGAAATGAGCACTTTCCATGCATATGTTGAAACTTTAAAGAGCCATATGTACTGTAAAACGTTGTATACGATACACGTGCGAATAGGTAATTCGCAACTCGTGTCGATTTAAAACACTCCCTTCGGTCGTGTTTTAATTTATCACCGCTCGTTGCGAATTTCCTATTTTCTGCACTTGTATCGTAAATAACTATTTTATACGAGTAGAGCGGCTTTCTTGAAAATATTTAACAATAAAAGAAAAACATTGCTAAGCCTACTACATACATTAGGACAGAACAAATTTAAATGTAAAGATTTTGTTTTATTTTTATTTAACGAAGGTAATTTACTAAATTTTACTATTTTACTAACTAATTCTAATGATTAACACAGTAGTTTTAAGTATACCGATTGTGATTGCCGAAGTTATCAGCCGTGCTAGCATAACTTGACTCTACTCGCGCGCGTGATAGATCTGTCACTTTTTGACATCATTAATCAGAAAGTGACGGACAGTCTATCTCGCGCGCGAGTAGAGTCGAGAGTCAAGTTATGCTAGCAGGGCTGTTTGTTCCGTGTGTGAAAAATATTCAACTAACGACCATCTATTATTAAATGGCTAGTTTTGAACATAGAAGACTACAAAATTGCACAAAAAGTGTGACATCACTTGAATCACAAACCACATTAATATTGAGGTCCAAAAAATTGGCAGCAGCCTGATAAGATCGCGCCTGACAATGACAAATCTTTGATTTCTTGTTGCCATTGATTGTTGCCCACCCACGTGCATATTGAGACTTATTTGACTGAGTTTAGGAACCCAAAAATTCCCTTTCTCAGCCACATAAATAATGGGTAATCCCAAATATATGGCAAAAATATTTCGCTCGTCATAGAGCAGCAGCTGTAGAGTCCCAAAATGGGAAAATAAAGCATTAGATTCCTACCCACTTAGTACTTACTTGATTAGCTAACTTTTTATCATGGTTTGGAACATTATTTGCTTAGGACTTCTTAACTATTATGTTTTCCTTGTGTTAACATCGCCGTCTTTTCTTCATTGTTGACTTTCTACCGGACGGCTCCGCTCGCGTACCTATTACTAAGAACGCAAGCGAAGCCGGGGATAAAATATAGCCTACTAGCTTCCGCCCGCGACCTCGTCTGCGTGGACCCGGGATAAAAACTATACTATATTTTAATCCAGGCTATAAACTATCTGCGTGCAAAATTTCATCCAAATCGGTCGAGCCCTTTAAGCGTGATTGAGTAACAAACATCCAAACTTTCGCATTTATAATATCATAATACATAGTAGGTTAGTAGGATGTCCATCTATATACCGGTGAAAGAGGTCTATTCTATATGATATAATTTTTGAAATCGGATGAGTAGTTCCGGATATTATCCCTTACATGCAAACTAACTATACTTACAAACTCAAAGACTTTTCCTTTTTATTATAATATTAGTATAGACAAAGTTATGTATACTACACTATTTTTCTCCCTCTTATTCTTTAATAAGACTATTCAATTCCAGTTCGCTCAAGACAAAAATGAGATCTCAAAAGCGAATAAAAATAGCCCCAACAACAATAAGACACATTAATTTTATCCGAACATCTTGTAACCCGTTGTGCGAAGTACAAAAGCAAACTTGAAAAGCACATCCCGAGTGCGTGTGCGCAGGCGATGCAAAATAGTTGATTTATTTGCCCACTCCCTGGCCTTAACACCCTGATAGCGACCCAACACAACGCCTTAAGTCCAACGTGATAATATCCCACAAGTAAACAACTGGTTCAACCCTAGTTACTACTCAATAAGGTTGAATTTCCCTTGCCTCAGCAGCGTTGAAAAGGTGATTGTTGGTAAACGCAAAAGCACTCCTGATTGTTTGAATATGCGTCCCAGTGATTTTGCAGTTGTTACTGGCTGTCGTTGTCCATAAAATAAATAATATTGTCTCGCACAAGACACATGGCTCCTAAAGCGACTCCAGAAGTGACGGAGGAATGAGTAATTGAGATTGAATAGACAATTTGAATTCGTTTAGACAATTTAATGTATAAGCCGTTTTATATGCCGTAATTGAGTAGGCGAAGCGAGGATGACTTACTAGGACAGGATTCAATGACCGAAACTATGCTTCATTAGTTAACTTTTGTTACCTACCAAAAAATATTGAAGTCTGTTCGGTTCAACGTTGTAACGACTAACGCCCAAATAGACCGGACTGCCAGGGATCACCACATATAAAACCATAAAAACTTGAAGTATAAGAATAAGAATAAGAATAAGAATAAGAATGGTTTATTTGCCAGAATACGTTTACAAAGGGTCTTACTTGCTACATAAATGTGTCTCAGTATTCAGTCGAACATCCGACATGCAAAATTACGAGTAGAGGTATGCCATTTAACTGAGCTATCGTTAGGTGAGTACTTACATTACATCGCATTATAGACAAAAAGAGTCACTTACTTAAATCGCAAAAAGTATAGCCGGCTTTAAAATTTGTCATATCAAATTAAATTAAATTAAATTGAATTGCATCCCAGATATATGTCACCTTAATAGCTAATGAATGATTTAAAGTTATATAAAAATGTTGAATTATAAATGTCAAATAATTAATCTATTATCATTATACGTTTTGCTCATCTGCTATTCATTCATTCTTAAAAGTCAGATATTCATTTACACTATAGAAACAGTGAGTCAAAAGCCATTTTGTCAATTTTGTTTTGAACTGCTTGCCTTCTACTGTTTTCAAATCGTCTGGGAGCTGATTGTATATCTTTATACTCATATTGTAGGCATTTTTCTTATAAATATCTGTGTGACAGGCTGGTTTATATAAAAGATTTTTGTACTGTGTTCGTATTTTCTTAGCAGTAGTACTTGACCGAGTTACAAAGTAATTGGGGTTCATTTTAACAAATAGACAGACTTTACGTATGTACATACATGCCAACGGTAACATGTTCAGTTTTTTGAAAATAGGCCTACAACTAGCTAAGAACCAAGTATTTGTTATTGCCCGAACACATTTTTTTTGTAGCTTAAAAACTCGGTCAACGTCCACAGAATTTCCCCACAGTAATAGGCCATAATTAAGAATAGATGCCACATGACCATAATAGGCCGTAGTTGCAGCTTCAATGGAGACAGTCCTCCTCAGTTTTCTAAGAGCAAATACAAAACGATCCAATCTAGTGCAAATGGAAGCAATGTGTGCCTTCCAATTTAAGTGTTCATCTAGAGTCAATCCTAAAAATTTAAAATGGTCAGTTTCTTCTATATAGTTGTCATTGTAAGTTACATTGAGGATGATCTGTCTTGAGTTATATGATCGGAATTGCATACATTTAGTTTTCGACAAGTTTATCAAGAGATTATTGCCACTAGCCCAAGTACTAACATCATTTAGTGCATTGTTAATATCATTTTGGTAAGTATTCTGATCATTCCCCTTTACTACAATCGTAGTGTCGTCAGCAAAAAGAAAGCATTTAGATGATGTGGCGGAAGGGAGATCATTTACATAAAGCAAAAACAACAAGGGCCCCAGAATACTACCTTGGGGTACTCCGACACTATTTTGTCTTAGCTTAGAGCGGTAAACTTTTTTTGTTAGTTTGCCAGAAACTTCTACAATTTTTGTAATTTCGGTACATTGGCTTCTGTTTCCCAAATAACTTTTCAACCAGTCATTTGCTAATCCCCTGATGCCAAAGAAGTTTAACTTTGTAAGTAGTAAAGAGTGATCAACAAAGTCGAAGGCCTTGCTCATATCTAAAAATATGGACGTGATCGGTACTTTATTGTTTAAAGACTCTGTAACATACTTAAGTAGCTCAAAGCAAGCCATTTCAGTAGAACGGCCTTTCCGAAACCCAAATTGTTCATCGTGTAACAAGTTGTGTCTTGTCAGGAAGTTATTAAGCCTGACATACATGGCTTTCTCTAATATTTTTGATATAATGGGAATTATGGTTATCGGTCTATAGTTGTTGGGGTCATCGCGATCACCCTTCTTGAACAGTGGCCTAACTATTGATATTTTTAGTTGTTCGGGGAAAGCGCCTTGGCTAAAAGAGAGATTTATTATAATGTGAGAGCGGCCGAGACAAGAAGGTACTAGCTGATTTGATAACTTTGGTTGATATGTCATCTATTCCACTACTTTTACTATTATTTAGAGAGGTTATTATCTTATAAATTTCATTTGCATCAGTTGGTAATACAAAAATGGTAGATGTATTGTTGCTCATCTTGTCACTATATTTGAATTGTTTATTAGTTGCTGATAAAGACTGAGCACTGCACTGATCTATAAAGAAATTATTCAATAGATTGCAAATTTCCTCTGGGTTCTGGTATGTTACATTATTGGATCGTAAAGATGAAATGTCGTTTTTTTGTATGTCAATCGAGGTCACTGACGATATTACGTCCCAGGTCGCTTTGCATTTATTCTTATTGCCAGCTATATGTCTACTGTTAACTATTTGCTGAGATTTATATATACATCTTCTTAGGATGTTATTGTAATTCCTAAAGTTTTGAAGATTAATTGTAGAATTCAGTTTTACAGTCCTATTCGTAAGTAATATCTTACGCTTAACTTGGCACGACTTTCTAATACCTTTTGATAACCATTTTACCTTGCTCTGTCTATTAGTAACTTTTACCTTTACAGTCGGAAAACATAAGTTATAGAAAAGCTGTAGTAGATCATAGAAGGCGTTGAACGCCTGTTCAAGGTGATCAGAGGCCAGTACCTCCGAGAAGGAAAGAGCTGAGATACAGTTACAAAACTTACGCATATTATCCTTGCTGTAATCCCTTTTAAATTCAACCCACGTAACAATATTTTTGCGTTTATTAATGTTAAATGTGATTGACTGCGCTTTATCATGGTCGGACAGACAAAATTCATGAGTCTCGGCTTCCACTTTCCTCAAGTTACTCGCAATTTGATCGATGCACGCATTTTTCCTAGTTGGTGACAAAATGTGCGCTGTGAGATTGTGGTTTAACAATGTGCTCATGAGTTCCTTGATCGCTGTATTCTGATGCAGAAAATCGATATTCCAATCGCCGCTAATTACAATTTTTTTCCGTTTATACCTACACGATAGGTAATATAAAAGCTCATTTAATTTTTGGATAAAGACACCCACATGGAATAGCGTCTGTGTTGGTATTCTATAGATCGTTAAAATTAGTAAATCAAGGCCCTCAATTTCAATTCCACAGCATTCAAAGTAAAAATCCGATGCTAATTTTGAGATGTAATCGATTGGCTTGATTTCAAGCGATTTTCTTACTAAAATAGCCGTTCCGCCTCTACTTTTCTCTCTGCAATATGAAGAAGCCAATTTAAAATTATTCAGCTTAACATTATTCTCTGAGCCCCGTTTGACAAAACTTTCACTAACGCAAAGGACGTCTACGTTTTGTTTATTTCTGCCTAACTCAGTCAACGAGATATCTAAAAGTTCGAGCTTCCCTAATAATCCTCCTATATTTTGGTGCATTATCATAAACTTCGTTTTGTTTAGTATGTTATAATTTTCTATTGGTTTACTCACGAAAAAACTCTGTGTTTGACTCATTTGTACAGTGTCATCAGTACAAGTCATTGATGACAACCTTTACCTTTGCCTTGACGTGTCGTATCAGACCTATCTCACAAGTAAAGAGTTGAATGACCAAGTAGGGAAAGAAGAAGCAAAAATGAGGTAAATACAAATATTCCGAATTGCAATTAATCACATATGGATTTTTATTCCTATGATCAACATCATCAGCCTATAATAATATACGTTTACTGCTGGGCACAGTCCTCTCTGCGTGAGAGGGAATATTGGCTAGTAGTCATCACGCTAGCCCAGTGCCCGTACCTACACTATATTCAAGGACTATTATAGATTCTACCTGTTTTATTTTGCAAACTTTCCACTACCATTTGTTTCCACTAACCCCAATCTCAATGCTCAATCCCGATAGTTATTTGCCGCGCTAATATCAGTGGGTCGCAACTAAAGCAATCAGTGTCGGTTTTATTTATCGCCCGCGACAGTCGCATGCGACATCACGTGCTACTAATGCCGGGAACCCTCATTATCCTGGACAAAGGACATTATTGCTTTTCACTTTATTGATCTATTTGCTTTTACTGTTTTTGTTCCGAGCGCTTTGTCAGGTGGAAAGCGCAATGTCTCAAGCTTAATAAAGGGCATCGTGTTCAGGCTAAATCGCCATAGTTTATAGATAGATCAATATGCTTGACTTGACCACGATAAGCACTGTGGGGCAGATGGTGACCGGCATCTGAGCTCCTGTTACACCAACAGTGGCCTTATCAGGTCCACAAAAAAATCACTAGATCGGCAAAAATGGTATTCGTAAATACTTTAACGTCAGTTAAAGTCGTCATCACATTTTTCACTCCTCTCGGAGATGTCTTTATCTTCCTAATAATTTAATAAAAGTCTACTTCACTTTAACAATATGGATAGCTATGAAATCGTTATGGTTATGATTTATGGTATACGTTTCTGTAATTATAAGAGAGCAGTCAAATAATGTCAATAGTTTATTTATGTACATTTTAAAGTAAATTAATCCAAAACTATATTTTTACGGATTTGCCTTTCAGACACATCTTTAAACCTACAAATATATAGGTATTGATTATAGAGATGAAAACCTAAATACAAAAGAATATCAACTGAAGCCGATGAAGAAATCAAACCTGCGTCTTTACTTGACCGGAGCCAACGTCCTGACCTTCTGGACTTTGCGTATGGAACACTGTTTTAAGTATTATTACCCGACTGCCGAAGGAAAGGCGGGTTATGTTTTTCGAGCGTATGTACGTATGTATGTATGTGTGTGTGTCTTATTCTTTGGCACGCCATATACAGCCTAAACCGTTTGACGGATTTCGACATATGAGGTGTCGTTGGATTCCTCTTAATCGTGGGAGTTGTTTGTTTGTTTGTAAAAGGTCTTTATTTATCATAAAAAAACAAGTACAATGTAAGTACACTAACACATACACTTACACACAAAATAAGATTAAAGTTACTTTATACAGGCTAGTTTTCGCCTTTAAAAGCTGGTTGCATTGATAATGAGTTTTATTTTTATTACATGGAGAAACTGATTACATATACGTTCTAAGTATGAAAAACTATACCTAAGGGTATTTATTTAATGTGACCCATTGTTATTGGGTGCACTTTTTGCATTAAGACTTATTTATTTCATTATAAACAGGATACAAAAGCTAAGGTTAGGTGAATCTATACAGTACGTAAATAATTAATTTAATACCTCTTATTGTGGGTAACACAATAATATTAAAAACACCAGCGCTTGGCCGTAAGCAACATCGTGGGAGTGACATAGGCTATATGGAACAAAGCAGTTGGGTTTTTCGAAAATTCTTTTGATTTCACTTGTTTTTATGTTTGTGTTTTGTGTTTGTGTTCTTAAATTGTCATTTTGGTTTTTACTTAATTTGATTTCATGTTATGTTTTACTTCCGTTTTTACGGAAGACCAGCGCTGGCTGCAAAGCCAGCATCATGCTGAGTGGGGCCCATTTCGTGACACGGCACAGATTCTTTTTTTTTTTTGTCTTTATCTTGTAAATGTTTGATTCTGATTCTGTTAGTATATATAGTAGTTGATACTGTTAGATTGTTACTCGTACGTCGTACGTAAGGTGATGAAATCGCCTGATTTAAAATTTGTATGCCGTTTTATCGGCAAAAAGTGGAGATCCTTTGAATTATAACATAAAAGGCGGGCCGGAAGGCGCAGCGTGGGTAGGCCCCCCACAAGGTGGACTGATGACCTAGTAAGGGTCGCTGGAGTCCGCTGGATGCGGGTGGCGCAGGACCGGTCATTGTGGCACTCTTTGGGGGAGGCCTATGTTCAGCAGTGGACGTCTTTGGGCTTATATGATGATGATGATGATGATAACATAAAACCTGTTGTTAATATTACCTACTTTTTGCACAAATAAACTTTTGACTTTGACTTTGACTTATTCTGTTCATGATGTCATTCCATATTCGAGTAAAACAATTTAATTCGCTAAACCTATAGTTATTTATTAGCCTCAGTATTGACGGGCCATCAAGTTACGTCCCCATCAAATGGTCAAACCGACGGATCATAACTTCAATCCATATTCGAATAAACTTCAATCCATATTCGAAGGCTGAATTCGCTAAAAGTAATTTTAGCGAATTCAGCCTTTAGTTTATTAGCCTCAGTATCGATCGGCCGTACAGTTACTTTCCCATCAAACGGTCAAACCGAAAATATTTGTTCAGTAACTTCTCATTACATCGCTCCCGATTCGGACAATGTGGGACACTTATTATCGAGTGTCGAATTGTCGACGGGGGGCGATCGCCCCTGATTGAGACATTGAGTCACCGGGTCAGGGGCGTCGTAATCCGCCCCCGAGTTTATGACGCGCGTGCTAACATAACTCCCCAAGCGACTCCGATTTAAGTTAAAAAAATGGTTTTGAATAGAATTGTCATAGAATCTCCCAAATATGGTAACTAATATATGGAACCTATCAATTCGTTATAAATATGAATACTGGTCGATTCCTAATCGTTCTCGAGTCTGTAGGTCTAGCAGTCAAGCCAAGTCGCGTCACGCGAGATTCCTGTCTCACTCGCATTGTGGAAATTAGAAAGAGGAGGGTTGATTTTCTCGCCTCGCATTATGTCGCGGAGTTACTTGTGCTAGCCCCGCTAATTTATTTAGATACATCAACAATGAGGCGCATTCGAAACATTTGAATTTAGAGACTTAGAAATCTTAGTCATACAAGGTACCGAACATCGGGACGTATTATATTATCGTTTACAGTTATTTTGTTGCGATATTAAACACTAGCTTCTGCCCGTGACTTCGTCCGCGTCGAAGTCGTTTATATCATAGACCCATACAAATTTTACCCCCCCTTTCACCCGCTTAGGGGATGATTCCCGGGATAAAAAGTATGCTATAAGTCAATCCAGGCTATACACTATATGTATACCAAAATTCATCTTAATCCGTTCAGCCGTTTTTGCGTGATTGAGTAACAAACATCCAAACATCTAAACATCCAAACATCTAAACATCCAAACATCTAAACATCCAAACATCTAAACATCCAAACATTCGCATTTATAATATTAAGTAGGATTACTTAAAATGGCATGGAGCTGAAAGTGACCAGTAAAATCACAAGTTTATCTCGAATGGCTCCGAGAATCTAATCCAGTGTTATTTATATATAAAAGCGCGATCTTAGCTGCCGTCCATATTTTCATACTGCTTATGTCCGGCGCGTGCCCACGCATCCCTAATGCAGTTTTTAATAAGGGGAGCAAGGTTCCGCAGCACACGACAGTTATAGCACACAATGTTATCCGTGACCCAACTTTTGTTTGAATTGCTTATATTTTTTGTAGGGATTATTCCCGGTTTCGTTTTACTTAATGCCTCTTCTTACTTATAGAGGTAAACAAAGTAATCAAACTAGGAATAACATATTTTTGTTGCTTTTTACGGCTTTTATTACCACCTTGCCAGTTGTAGTACAATCGTTTTTTTATGCACATAACAAACTGTGTTCATCACAAGCGAATGTATTGTTACTTATATACATACGAAATTAAATAATACTTAACATAATTTGTCATGAGCCAAACAGCATTTTTTTTAACTTTTTACTTATAGGCACATAGTTAATTTTTTTGGACATAGGACAATATTTTCCAAAGATGTGTACATGACTTAAGTAGTGTGTACAGTACCTACACCGGTATCGCTTGATAAACTGGGAAGTAAAAACCACCAAACTGTCGAGAATCTTAATAAGTTACGTCCGTTAAAATCTGTTGTATGGGAAATTTGAGAGTTTTCTATGGGAAGACATCACCCGTCATCATATTAAAACGTATACGCTTGTAGAGTGTGGTTGCATCCTTGCATCCCGCCCTATACAGCGTGTATATTTGATATAACCGCAAACTTTAGGGGGTCTTAGTATAGGCACTAATAAATATATTTATCGTAAAATTATTTTAAAAAAGCGAACTTTTTTTTTCATGTAAAATAATTCAGCACGCAATGTATTTCTTTGTTGTTGTTTGTTGATAATTAACATCTTAATGTCACAACTGTCACTAGTGATAATGATAACTTACATTGCTGCTCAAAAAAATTTCAAAAATTAATTACGGCATGGTAGTTAACGCTACATTAACAATTGCTATAAAAGTTACATTATAATACTTAAATCTACGTCTGGCTACAATATGCGGCTATATTTAATATACACGCTGTATAAGAAGTTCATCAGTCATACCTAAAACTTTACCTTTCTAAATTGACTCAAAATGCGATATTTCTCTCCAATTCCTACTTTTAAAAGTTAAAGAGCGGCTCAAAGGAGGGTAATGTTATGATCACGTCCCCGTCTCGTCTAATTCAACTTCTCGGCGATCATTTCCCGGGAGTCCTGTGCCGCTTTACGATGTTTCATAACTACATCGCGGAACTTCGCGTTATTTTGGTAACTTGTCACCTTGGCTACAGACAGAAGAATATTTTGTTGAAACTAAATCAGTATAAACAATAAAGTCTTTACGTTGATTGAGAGTTTTACTGTAGAACTAATGCTACTAATAGGTAATTTCCCAGTAATTGACACTGCCCGAATAGTTTCACAATAATTTAAAGGAATGAAATGTTTGCGCAAACGTGGTAATGTTCGACATCTTAATTTCAATATTTTCAGCACCCTGATTCTCACCTTTATTGCTATGAAATTAAGATTAAAGGTGCCGTCTATTAGAGCAGTGTCTAGCACTGGGACATTTTACCTTATAGATGAGCCGTTCTTTATTTAAAATGAAGAGAATTTTACAAAACGAAATTCCAGAGATGAAGCGGAAATGAGCGAGCGCATAAAATTCAAGAACTGCAGTCCAAACTTCACCCGGTGCACGGCGGCGAGAATGCAAATAATATAAACGAACTAAACTACGAACAGAGTCAAATAAGTTACGTACTCGGCACAGTTGACTGGGTAAGCTCTTCTACGATTGATTTTCTTGACAATTTTGACGCCTTAAACTCTAAACTTCTTCAGATATCCAAGTTTTATTCGTCGGAATAGGGTAGATGCATCATGTTGAAATTGATAACGCAGTGGTGCTAAATGGATAGTAAACTATCAAATTATTTTAATAAAGTGTTAATTACAAAATATAAATAAAATCATAAAAAGATATGGACCTCGAAAGTTTAGAAAAAATATGCATTTTTTATTGTCCAAGAGTAATTTTAAAGCTACCAATAGAATCCTTCCGCTTTTATAGAAACAAAATTGTATACAACAAATATGGACCTAAACGCAGTATTTCTAGACCGAAACAGCAATTTACTTGATATTCCATATAACGATTAATTAGTACAAATAGCAAACTGTGAAGTCACACTTTTATATAAATTAGTATGAAGCGTTTCGGCTGTCGCCAGCGAGGTCTGTCTTTAACTCAATTTTTTGTACAAACAAGTGTTCCTTTCCAAAAACTGGTTCGAATTGCATCGTAATATCTTAGGTCACAAGCCTATTGTGATCTATTTGAGCCCTTTACAAATGTTTTTACAAAACAAATGTCTTGGCAATTTTGGCAATTGACTTATTCGGGGAAACGGAAACTCGAAACATGGCCATGTTTGGGGGACCTTTAATAGACACCTTTTTTTATACACGTTCTTGAAGGTAAAGGAAAACTTACACAATTAACTATTTTTATGTTTTGCTTCAATTGCTAAAAAACAAAAAACGTCGCTTGCACTAGCACTATGACCACAAAGGCAGAGACGAGTGTATATTTTCAGTTTTGCTACGTACATGATCGGCTACCATGCAGACTGGGTATTCATTTTATTGCAGCATCGACATTTACTACATTGCAAAGAAAACAGAGACGGAGATGAAGCTACATCATAATGCGCGATTCAGTATCTTTGATGGCGTTTTGCAGCCGTTGAATGAAAGCTATCAGTACACCGTGTCGCGCTGACTGCCGCGATTCAATAATCCTGCTGACTAGCGCCCGGTGCAGCGAGATTAATGCCCAAGAGACAAGCGATCTTCCACAAACATATTCACTGTCACTGCCAGAAACCCGCCTAGCGGGGCGCCTACGACTTGGGCGCTTTCCGCTACTTAGCGGGAAAACCAGAGGATCGGCTACGAGCGTAGCGCGTAGCGATTCTTGGCAGTGGATGTACCTACGAACTTGAATCGAACTTATTGAAGTTCTGAAATTCTCGTTCAGTTTAAACGAAAAAAATAACATTTTGACGCTGCCTATATGTACGTAAATACTGTGCCAGTACTACCTACATTAGTTAAAAGTAGAAAAATATGCTCCATTCCATTAATTCCATATATGTATTAACATTTTCAGTCTTTGTATATAACCTATAAGTTACGTTAAGTAACCTACTCGTAATTAAGTATAAACAATGTAAAATGTGCGCATGTTGACTATAGTTTTTGGCTTTACCGTCCTCACTTACGCATCAAAGGCTCAACGCAAATATGACACACCTCTGGTAAAATTTTAGGAATATGCTAAAAGTTCGCCCTTCACACCGCTTGTTTGATATTTAGTCAGCTGTTGGTAAACAAAGTATTTTTAGGAACCTCAATTCATGCGTTGATAGAAAAAAACACTTCTTGTGTATTTCGCTTTAGCCTAGTTGGTACGTTGGTAGTGACCCTGCCTACGAAGCAAGAGGTCCTGGGTTCGAATCCCGGTACGGGCATTTATTTGTGTGATGAGCACGAATATTTGTTCCCGAGTCATGGATGTTTTCTATGTATTTAAGTATATATTTATCTATATAAGTATGTTTATCGTCGTCTAGTACCCATAGTACAAGCTTTGCTTAGTTTGGGACTAGGTCGATTTGTGTAAGATTGTCCGCAAATATTATTTATTTATTTATTTATTTCATATAATTCGGAACATCGATTTGTTTCCTTATACACAGGCTACACAGCAATATTTTGCATAATTCTTTTTTGGGTGTGCATTCAATGTTCGTGGAAGTAACACACATTAAACTTTTCCGAGAATTCCGCATACCTATATTGGAAAACGTAATACAATTGTAAACAATGGCCTTATTGCCAATAAATGATGTCTATTTTTATGTCTAATATACAACAAAGCTTCTACTTATGGGTGGGATTTAAGCAACATCAAAATAATTATCGCTGTATGTGATTTTGTAATTTCATAAAGTGAACGAACTAAACCCTCTTATGGGTCAATATGTCCAGCAGCCTGTGTTTGCACACGTCATCGTACCGATAATGGATGACACAAACGATTACTGGAATTACAGAAACTCCTGTCTGTTTGTCTGCCGGTGTGTTATCGGGTAAACACGCTGGCTTCCGATGAACAGGCCACACGGGTGCTACTGGGTCAATACAACTACAATAATTGATACATGGGTTATAAATTAAACGCGGCTGAAATATGAGTTCCTAGGTAGGTACTTGCTTTTTTAAACTATTATTCTATTCTAGTAAGAATTTATTTTGTCAAATATTAGGGCTTTGAAGTCCAATATCACGCAAAGGCATCCCTGGATTGGAAAATGGTTTTAATGACCCATCTGATTTTTGAACAAGTTATCTACCGTGAAGACATAATGCAAAAGATCGAGATAGAGCCGTTTTCGAGAACGGTATTATAAATATAACGGATGCCTTAATAAGTGTGCACTATTTCGATTAAACATAACCCTTGAATAAAGTATTATTAGGGTAATTAGTAATGCACCCTTATTGAAACACCCGTTATATAAAAATATTGCTTGTTTAATAGTGATAGGATTTAAGTGTTAGGTATCAATGCAAGTTTCGGTATCGCGATCTTTTATCCCGAAAAGATGCGCTTTAAGTAGTGCGGCTTTGCTCAGAATTTCAATAGTTGATGATTCAATGTTGGTCATGTCCGCCGCTATTACTTAACACTTAGCCCAAAAACCTAGTCAGCCCGAGCCATCTACCGGCTCAATATATTTCCTTTGTGGCGAAGAGCTATCACTTCAGAACTTCATTGATTAAAGCCGAGTGTAATTGCCCCGGCCGCCATTCCGTACTCCTTTGTTCTGGCAAAGGAACTTTTCTTCCTAACGCTTGAGAACGAGAAATTGAAATTATGTGCAATTGTGCATAATGAACCCGATCGTCCCGATCAGCAATGGTATGCAATGCTCTAGTTTTTATTGTAAATGGACCACCAAAAAAGACTTTTAAATGTAATAACATTTACATAAATTTCGTTACTAACTGCTTCATTTTTGACACCCATAAAAGTTAAAACGTTTGTTATGTCATATCAGTTTGGACGTATTACGTTGCTGCTAGGTCGTACTTAAAAAAATATTAACTTATTTTGCTTTCTCATATCATTTGTACGGTCAAAAACTATGGCTGGTTAAAATTTACGCCCGTATAAAATTGACAGGCTGTATTATTAATAAAAGAGAAAGTTGCTGTCGAGTCGTACAAAAACGTCAAGAGGGTGGTAGAGGTACAAAAATCAGTGGCGGTTACTCCACCGATAAGAGCCTAGCTCTCAGACGATGATGATTATGATGCTTAGGTCAAAGCCGATAAAGACAGAGCTTCATTTTAGACACAATCTTTAGTAACCTATAGGATCTTAAATATGTACAAGTTTTAATCTTCCACAGTTTATCTTATTTTATCTAGTTGAGGGCCCTTTCGGATACACTTCGACCCAGTGGGATCTTTTGTATTTGCCCTCTCATTTATAGCTACTCCCAAGCTCGCTCCATCATTTCCACAAAACGGATGATGCAGCTCAGCGGGAGCACCTTGAATTCCTTTGGTTGCGGTTATCCGTTACCAAAGTGATTCATTCTTTGTCTGGCAAGGGCATGACATTCACACAGTAAATCTATCACAGTTTACCAAAACAGGTAGGTATTCTTGTTTCATGTGTGCATCGTTAATCTGTGTCCAACTTGGTGTTCGGAAATCTCGACTTCCTTGCGAATAAACTCTTTGTCGGATAGAAACTTTAATATCAGGATTAAATGAAATTCTCGTCTTGGCACGACGTGTGAAACCCTGGTGTTATCCAGCCCAAGTTATAAGAGCAGGCACCCGGGAGGAATATGAATGACTTTTGTTCAGTTCGCCTGCAAGTTTCAGGAGCACTCCCGAATGTGGCCATCTTATTATGCGATCACATTCCAAGTTTAGAGAGAATCTACTGGAACACGGGAATATAAGGCGGGCAGATATAAATGACATCCATTTTGAATTTCAATGAGTTTGTATTGTACGTAGGTACAACATCACATCGAGTCATTTAAGTTAAGCCATGTGTAAAGTTTCGTTTCTAGAATATAATGGATGCCCTAATTTTATTTTTTACTTAACCTGGATTTGGTATTATCTTGATGGGTCGGTTACGTGTACAGTCAGGGGTATTAATATACGTACATAAATAAGGACTTAAGTATCTGTACTGGGCTATTATTGTCAATGGCATAAAGGTAGTAAGGGCAGTTCAAGCACCTTTTTCGCTCTTCTTACTATGACAATAGGGCATGAAAAGGTACCTACGTGAATACATTTCCCTTACTTTACGTATATTAATGCCCCTGACTGTACATGTGACACGCCTGGAATTGAAAGCGTGAATAAACTATCATATCATATAAAGGTATCCGTGTAGGTTGGGGATTTACTGAATATCTAGTCCTAGTATTTCTAAGGTATTGCAAAAATAAAAAAATACGCAAACCTAGTTTCAATGTTCCAATCTACGTTTACTCAAGAGCAAATGATATGGGTATAGTAGTTCGTATTGAATTTCCATTCAAAGTGAACCCGTGTTTTTGCACTTGAGTGTAAAAATGGTTATCAAATTTAACTTTTATATAAATTCGCCAGCCTATCGTCTCATAGTAAGTAGATTGTACAACAAGTGCATAAAACGAGTCACTTCAGCCGAGACGTTTAGGAATGAAAAAATAAGTAAATAAATATCCACCCGAGCCACTGGCGAGGGTGGATAGTTAAGTCGAGGGATAAAATGGCTCATTTATGCCTGAGTTATCACACTGCATTTCACTTCAATTGCGAGAAAATAACAAATATTTGCAAATTTTAATAAAATAATAGTTCATTCCCGCATTACTTTTTAAAGTTTTTATGTTTAATTTTCGACACGTGATATTAGACTTGGGTACTTCATAGTGCCAATAGTCATTTAGAGGTTCGATACGTTTTTAAATAATTATTGACTTCTATTTCATCTGGTTTTATTAACTTAGTAATAGAAAACACGAATGTGAAATTTATTAAAGCAAATCAAAGAAAATAACAAGTTTCTTCTACGAAGTTTTATTGTGCGTGTGGCTATTAGGCCCGATTATCTTAAACATTCTTTAAAACAATTTTACTTTGTGCACTAGAGCATAAAAGTAGCATTTTGTGCAGCATACATCCAGTACAAAGGCGAACTTTGCAAGCATGCGAAGTAAAAAAGGTATTTTCCTTAGCATTTACAAGGTTGTATCAAATAAAACGGCCTTCGAAGGCAAATATATGCAGTCTTATTAGGTATATCTTGGAAATAAATAGGACGTTGTCTGGCGATGTTGTCTTTATTTGTCGGGCGAACGGCCCCAGACAAATATTTGCCTTCCACGCAGCCATTTTGTCTCGGATATTATTTTCAGTGTGGCGAAGTGCGGCATCGATGTACTTATTTGGAATAGCTGTTTTTGTTATCAGACGTCATTATTTATAGTTTCTCAAGCTGTACTGCATGCATTTCACACGTCTATGACAGTTATAGTTCCTAGTTTAAAATTATATTGAACACTCGGTATTTCGGCCCACATTTTCATACACTCACAAAATCCATGTGTAAGTGTTACTTAGCTTCCCTTTATTTGGTTAATATGTCATGGTAGGTACCTAATAAGTTGTTCCTAGTTAGTTTAATTCTATAATATCTGTGTAATAATTGTTTGAATAAATAAATAAATGTATTGTAGACAGGATTGTAAAGTAATAAAAACACCAACTATTTGCAACACGATATATTTTCAAAATCCACTACACAAGTATCGATCGATCGTCATCATCCTTTGCGCAGCTGCCATCTTCTTTTATATATTAATTTATTAAATAAATACACATGTCCGACTTACAGTGGAGACCAGACGCCATGACATGGACGAATACAGACACATCGCAAAACAGAACCCAGCAAAAGAAAAACGTTCTTCTTCTTATCCACAGTTGCCCCCTTCCGTCGCTTGATCTCAAGGTGCAGTCAGATATAACAATGTGTTTGTAAAGATTTAAAAAATAATCTGTTGAAACAATGAAAGAAATCTTCACACGAAATTGTTCGTGACATCGATGATAATCGAAACACGAGTTTAGCCATTAATGTCCAACTTTCTTTCGTTTTACATTGATGTGCTAGACGCTCACCACCCGAGGGCGTAATTGTTTTGTGTCTGGCTTAGTGCCCCTTATAGCAAAGCCGTTTAACAAAGCTACTGGTTACAGTTTAACAAATTTAAACAGGCAATACGTCTGTCGTCAAGCACCTGTTTGTTTAGACTCGTAAAATTGTAACTTGTACCTAGCTTCGTGGAACGCGCCACAGTGATTCTACGTTTGTTATTTCACATTGTTCTGTCCACGTATTAATACTCGAACTTGTTCGTTCTACGTCAGATACATGACGCTTGATCATGAAGTTATTCGCGGTAGACTAATATTTTTATATATCGGTCATCTCAAATACAGATTCACCGGATCTTGACAAAAACAAATTGCCACCATGCTGCTCAAACAGCAAAGCTCTTTATCATTTATCACCCGGCGTGATTTTAAAACTAATATCTGGTTGCGACGCGCATCTATCATCGCACCCAGCAATTGTTCAGTCAATAGAGGGTTTAGCTCACTCAATGAATAAGACAGTTATACATTATTCACTGTTTGTAGTCTCCCCTTGTACGTGTTAGGTTTTTTGTCCCCCGAGTTGATAACTTCATTGCGATTGTGAGGCCTTGTTGGTTGTTTTATGCAGAATGCAGCATGATGCTGCGATAAATAATACAGCTCTTCTTTAACTTCGTTTGGGAGTCTTTCCTTTGTGATAGAACTTAGTGCGTAAAATTAAATATAGTTGTTTTTAATATCACAATTTTTAAACCTAAATCGCAACCATGCTTACATGCTGCTCCGCGTGCAGCAGTATTTTTTCTCTTTATGTAATGGAATCTGCAGCCAAGAATGCCAAATAACAGAAATGATCGTTTCGTCAGTCGCATTGAAAAGGCTAAGCACATTTCGTCGGGTGACAAGCAAAAGTCACTAATTACACGTAAGAGGTAAAGGAAAACTCAACCTTATTACTGCTTCAACACATTTGGTATTTCTTGAATTATTTTTCTGCATTTAGTGACTTTTGCTTGTCACCCGACGATTTATTGTTGGACATCCTGTTACTCGCTAAGCTGGCAACTATATATTTCATGGGTCCTTGTGGATCAGAATAGGATCGATAAATTATAATTAATCTGGCTTTACTTGGCTGCCCACGCGGCTCGCCCTGCGTATCAAAGTGAACGGAAGTAGAGCCGAGGGATATTAAGATGTAGCCTATAACGTGTCCACCCGAAGGTCCATTGTAAAATACTCCTTTTTTTTGAAATCGGATGTAGGTGGTTCCAGAGATTACCCGTAACATACAAAGTCACATATAAGCTAGTAAAAACAAAAACCTAACTCTAAGAGAAAAATATGAATAAAGGAAATAATAAGCTTGTACTTATTCTTATTGTGAGCCTGTAGTGTCCCACTGCTAGGCAAAGGCCTCCCCCACTTTTTCCAATGCTCCCGATTCTGAGCAGTCTCTGGCCATTCTTTTAAAGTACTTATAAGTTTAGATAAATATACTAGTGGCTCCGTCTCGCAAGTCTATTTTGTATTATTTTTTTGGAAAAAAATCCCATATTTCAATCGTCAATTTTTTTAAATATTATTATCGAACCGGCTCTCTAAATTTCACGAGTATCGGTTGAGAAATGCGACCGGTAGATGAGAAAAGCCAGACAGCTGGACAGCGGAACAGCGGGGCATCCGGATATACAAAATAATTGTGGCCCAAGCTGTAACGGAGAACTTCGTTATCTTTGTTCGCTCCTTCAATAATCAGTGGACAGATTATGGCCGTTTATTACAAACAAACATGAAAAATACTTGAAATTGGCGTATAGCGTGAAAAGGTAAACGCTAACACTAAACAAGATATATAAAATAGCCGTGATCTGTGTCACGCCGGGTTTGTGAACTTTTATTTTGTGCTGAATTTTTATTTTATTTTGTTTTGAACTTTTTATTTGATCTTTAGTTTATTAATGTGTAGGTTATAACATAGACATAAGTGTATGTAACTAACCCGATATGGATACTTATCCGAATTAAAGAAATTTGAATTAAGCTTTTGTAACCGTATTGTATGAACCGTCCCACACAATGCACATATGCAGGTCAGATGCAGTTTAATCCCCGGGGTGTAATTTTCGTAACCCTGCCCTGCGGGGCTGCGTTTTCCCTGTTTCCTCATTCCACAGAGCTGTTCGGTACTGTGACTGTGACATTTGAGTATGACTTTTTTTTCTCTTGTACGATTAAACAATGCATGAGTCGCCCCTGACCTGAGCATACAACCTCTTTCTCCATCTCGAGCCAAATGATGCGATGACAAGAATTCATTCTATAAAGTGACACTCAACAAAAAGATTACTTACATTTAAAAAAAACTCGCGTGGTAAGGGTTCCGTAAAATTGCTATGCTGTAAGCATCAGGCGCTACATACAAAATACACAAAAGTATTGTGCATTTTCCCGTTACTTTGAATACTCGAACTTTTTATAGGTTTTCCTGTAATCTTTAGGCGAGGAACTATTTCCCATATTTTTTTCAGAATTTTAAGCCTACTAGTGGTTTCGGAGATAAGGGGGATGAATGGTCAATTTTGGTCTTTTTTCCTAAATTAGGTACTTCAAATCTGTTTTTGCTAAAATTATAATAAAAATATACCTTTCATCCCCTTTCATTTGATATGTCACACAATACAGTTTGCCAAACTTTTTTTGTAATTTTCCAGTTTACCCCCCATTGTTCAGAATTCATTAATTTACTTTACACAGTGACAAATGGACAGACACACGCACGAGTGACCCTATAAGGGTTCCGTTTTTTCCTTTTCAGGTACGTAACCCTAAAAATAAGCGCATTGTCAAAAACTGGAAATTCATTTCCGACAACCCACGACGTTAATTTTTTTGTATGTACCTAGTTTTGTTAATAATTAAAACTTTTTCTGGAAGCTCTTGTAGCTGATAACGACTGCCGGAATCCCTAAAAACCGGAGGTAATAGTTTCTGGTCTCCAAAACACTATTTCTTTATAATCCTTGTGAAAGTGAAACAGCATCACAGCAACACTAAACAAATACATCTTACCCTAAAAAAGCGTTAATCTTTAGACGATGTCAGGGAATTGGACAATTTCCCCTGCCCCCGGCTTTGCCCCGGGCGCGCATATTTCAAGTGCAGGATTAAAACGTCTATAGGAAAGTGCGAATCCGTTGTGTTTGTATGTGACAGCTGATCGCCCTTAATCTGGAGGTTTGGGGTCGACCGGGCCGGCTGCCATACAAATGAGCACGAATCGTTTTGAAAACAGATTACTTGTTTTTAATGTTCCTTTAACCCTGAAGCGAAGGTTCATCGATATGTGTATTCTGCCCGTGCTAACCTACGGTGCCCAAACATGGTCACTCGCTGAGACACAATAGACCAGATTGAAGGTTTGCCAACGAGCCATGGAGCGTAGCAAGCTGGGAGTCAAACGGATCGACCAGGACCGGGATCGGAGTATAGGTACTCGTACGTGACAAAAATGGTGAAAGCATTTATTTCGAGTTACACAAGACTCATACAGTAAAAGTTTAAAATTACACAATTTAGCACCTATATCAAAATTAATATTAATACAGATAGGCACTGTTGGAGACATGCATTTCACAACAGTGCCTTATATACGGAGAATCAAATCTGCCTGCTATCAAACGCAGGATGGGGTTGGGGCTGGCCCGCGCCCGGCGCACCAGGGATGCGCACCGCTTGCGCATAGTTGCGTAGAAGCAGTCGACGCGCGCTTCTGCGAACATCGTTGACGCGCTGCAGAAGCGAGGCAGCCCCACCAGCACCCGGAACGCGTTGTTAAATTGGATCCGGAGGGCCCCGAAGGCCCGTTGCGTGTAATTTCTCCACAGGGAACACGTATATAGGTAATCTTTACAGATTTCCTTCTGAAACAGAAACTGGCAGCTAATAAGTTTGAATTTTGATATTGTGTGGCTGTGGAACTAGCAAGACGTTATAAGTATGTTTTACAAAATCGTATGATACCTTAGTATATATTTTCTTATATTTTTATGTAATCCAGTGACCAAAAAATGCCATACGATAAATAAATAAATACCTTAATATAGAAGATGAAGCATACAAGTATTTCTCTACCATAGGTTCGGGGTGCCAAATTACATAATACACCATGCCAACTACAATATTAAATACTAATACACAATGAAAACAAACAAGCAGCATAGACAATAGTTATTTATGCTACAAGTGTGGAAAGTAGGTGATTTCAGACGAGTGTAATTTTTATACATGAGCGAGTGAAACGAGCAAATTTAATTCGACACGAGTCGGAAATCATATTTACGCGCGTCATACAACGTTTTACTATGCATTGTGCGAGGAAATAACAAAATGAATAAATCTCAGTTTAAAATTGGTTAAAATTGAATTTACCTAGGTAGTATCATCTGGAGCTGCATTTAACACTTCTCCGTAGCGTTTGCTGTCAAGCTTATTCACTTAAAACTATTGTTTTGTGTTATTATTAACATATTAGTATTTATGTGCCTTTTATAAGAGAGTAATGAAAACTTTTTACATCAGGCTGACGTCGCAGATAAAATTTTAAAAAAATACTGAAAAGTAAACAGCACTAGTGCGGAAGAGTAGCACTTTCCGCACGAATTGTCTGCTTGGAAAAGGCTCTTTTCGAGCACATGCATTGTAAAGTACGTTTTTACAGACACCCTTGAGATCTCACAATAGTAAAAGAAAATCCAAAAAATATTGTCTCTACAAAGATAAACCATTTGTAGTAACAGCGTCTCTACCAGCCAGTACGTAAATTAAATTCAAGGGGCCTTTATGACCTCCTAACGCGGGGCCCTCCGAATCTTTTAATCTAACACACGTCCCATTTAGCAGCTCGGCTCCAGATGCTTGGCAATTTAAATTTTATTGACGCAGAAATTTTACATTTTGGCCAGTAAAAAGTAAACCCCTTTGCTTTATTAAGGTTTACGTGTTATGCTCAGCCGTATGTGTAAAAATTAATCTAGCTATGCGCTTACGCAAGAGGGAGTTTTTGAACCAAGACGATACCCATACGCGTTCCAGGTTGGCCTTCTTTATTGTAAACTTGCTCCTTGACCACAACTACACTCAAGAGCAAAAGTTTCGGGTCGGTGAAATATCGTCATATTTCCTAAAATAGTGCAGGTTGTACAGTTTTTTTAATCCTGTCATGATCATTTTTAATTTTACTTATAAACTGCAAAACTAACAGTTAAAAGAATAACATTACCAGGTTTAAATATGACTCGTAAAAACCCATGAAAAAAACAGCGTTAACGGAGCGAGATATCGCAAAAATCGTCATTTTTGGATGTTAATATTTTTATGATAGGATCATGTTATTTACTTTAGGGTGACCCGAAACTTCTGCTCTTGAGTGTATAATACGCATCTACTAAAAAGGGGGTAGTGGGTATTTTCAAAACCACAAGTTAATTTCCAGGACATGAAAGTAAAGCAGCAATAAAATAACAACGTAAACGTTTCTTCGCATCTCGCGTGTATTAAGTACCACTTAATTTTCTTTTTCTTCTTTAGACGTAGGGGAAACATTATTCTATAAAATAGCTTGTTATAACAAAGGATCAATTCACGTCCAATAAAAATAACATAAAACTAAAACGATAAATCAAGTAAAACGCGACGGACACGACAAACCCACTTCCCATATCACGAGTCATGACCACCATGTCCTGCCATGATTTACAATGTCCCAATACACCGCATTCGTCGCTAGTGCTACTTGACCCCGAGATTTGTAAAATGAATATTCGGAGGTCAGAATTTATCAGCAGAATAAAAAAAAACATATGTATAGAAGGTTCACTGTCTAAGCCGAGCAGCGGATACCTTAGACTCTAAGGTATCCGCTGCTCGGTAGGACTTAGTACTACTTACTCGCTCGAATCATGCTTTCCTTCTTGTCGCACAAGTCACAAACTCACAACACGTGCTCCTTCAAATCGCTAGGGTTGACAAGTTTGTACCTACGTCAAACGCGCCACCCAGCAACACTAATATCAGCGCACAGCATGAGCAAGTGTCAACCCCGTATAGTTTGTCTGCTCGGAGCAGCATACACTCAGAAGCGGCAAGTGCGATGGGTCTGCTTATACTAGTTATCTATGCGAGTTGTGGGATAGTGTTGTGAATACCAGCCCTGTCCATTGCGTCACCCCACTCAACACTTTAGATTGCGTGTAATTGGTGTTAACTTAACAACTGTTAATATATTGACATGTCATAACAAACCGCCGGTTGACGGGCGCGGAAGAGTGCGGGCCGAGTTTTAATTGGGTGAATGAAATTAATTTTCAGCCTGTTAAAGCTCGGCTGGGATTAGAATTTATGGCGGTCATAATCGGTCGCGTTAATTAAAGATTGTTTGAAGAGTACATGCAAATGGTGGAGCATTGTTTAATGAATAAAACAATTCGAGGTTTTATGACGAAAAGGAAAATGCAAGAAATACCCAATTAAAATAAAAAGGATTGAGCAAAACGATCCTTTATTAATAAGAGTAACAATATAACTATTCCAACAATTTAAGCAAAAGACGCTGTTTTAAGCTAAATTAGTTTTTGGGGTAGTCTCTGCCCTGTTGGCTAGTAAATCAAGGGAATTTCCAGAATATTTTAGTAGCGTACGTACAGCGGCGTATCTTTCCTTTGGTAAATATGAAACGAATGTGGCAGTTATTTTCTAGGCCCCAAAAATATTCTCAAAACTTTTAGCAATATGTAAAATACTATTAGCAATTTCCTCAATACATATGAACTATCATATAAAGCTCAGATATTTGTATTACGTCTAACTAGCATGAAATGATGCATCGCAGCGTTTTTGTTGAAGTTAAACGGCGCGTGGCATCATTGCGGAACAATTAGGGATGCTTGGTCAGTCATTACAAGGCATGCGCATGCGACGCGAGACGCATTATTGTTAATCATCCCATTGAGATGACGATGAAATATTGATGATATGTTAGTTGGCATGTTGTAATTTGCGAACGGCAGATACAGACGTTGAGAGGAAAGTCTATACTGAGTCATTATTTCAGCAACTTCTCTGTCTAATAAAATAAATAAATGAATAAAAAATGAATGAATTTTGTCGAAATGTGTATTCATTTAATTACTTTTTGAGTTATTTGCTAAGTTTTCAAATCTCTACTACTAAATGCCATCAAAATCTACAGAAATACCAACAAAAATGGTTGTTGGTTGCAAAAATGAGACAGCAAAAACGCCTGACCCTACTCCAAAAATCACTTAACTAGTAGGTATAACGATGGCGGATTTTGAAGATTTTAAATTCAACATGCGATGCACGAACTCATTATATTTTATGACATTTTATAAAAAGAACTTTTGCACATAATAATTGACTGACCTAAGTTGAACTGGATAAACCTTTTTGTTCCTACTGGCCTATAGATTTATATACATTTCCGCACGCCACAAAGCAATGATCCTTTACCTCTCCGTCTTCTACTGCTAGCATTGCTAACAAGCATCATTGTAATGGTCTCAGTATAAACGTTTCCTATTCCCTCTATCCCTCCAAGTGAGAAGGAGACGGCAGACCCATAACTCAAACAGTTAAGAAACCATGATGGTCACACGGCAGTTACATCGGTGTCAAAGCGGAAATGTTTCCGTTATATGACATAGGGGAAATAGGATTTATTTGTTTGTATAGAACTTATAGGGAGAGGAAACGGTAGTGGTTCAAACGTAAACAAAATTGACAGCGTGATAAAGTTTAGTGGCGATAAACATATCATAACTTTTGTTATAGTAAATTATTACGGAAGTGAATACACAGAGAAGGCTACTAATAACAAAACAAAATAACTTGGACAACAATCGAAAACTTACTTTGAAAATGTAATGAACGCTACAGACTAACTTTGGAATCAATTTCCTGCTTCTTACAAGAAGTATGAAATTTCGTTTCGCACTTCGCAGTTTTCAAAAGCACCCATGAATAAAGTATGGTATTACATTAGTTTATACCGGAAGGCGCGGCGTGGGTAGGCCCCCCACAAGGTGGACTGATGACCTGGTAAAGGTCGCGGGAGTCCGCTGGGTGCGGGTGGCGCAGGACCGGTCAATTTGGAATTATCTGGGGGAGGCTTATGTCCAGCAGTGGACGTCTTTCGGCTGATATGATGATGATGATTAGTTCATAAATGTCGATTTTAAGTATGAAAAAAAAGAGTTTTTAAAAAATGCCTTACTTTTCCTTTCAGTACCGCTAAAGGAGCGCACTAGGGCTTAGCTAAATCGACCTATTGTTTAACAGCTTCACTAATTTTGTACATTTCAACTTCATGACCTAGTGCATCGAATTCCTGACAAAATGTGACAAATGCCGGTGTCATTGTAACATTTTACAAAACTGACCATTTAAGCTGATATCTTTAGAAGGGTATGAAATAACCCCGTGATTTCTTAGACCTTCTACGAGTATATCCCGCGATGCAGGCAAGCCCTTCCTCAAGTGACACGGGCGGGTTGATCGTAGAATTATGAAGGGTCCCGTTATCGGCCGCGCGACAAATCGCAGGATTATGCTAACGCGGTTATGGTTATCGCTACGGTTATGCTAGCCAGTTACATAATTATTGCGGCGTTAGCAAACAGGGTGATTTGCCTGGAGCTGTAAGGACTAGTTAATTTGGTTTTACTTTCAGATAAAGATAATAAATGAATAATTAAGAAACCTGTAGTAAAACATAGCGAGAGTTTGTTAAGTTAACGGATAATTTACGGAAATAGATTGATTATATTATCGTGTTTCATTACGAAAGCATTAGGCTCTATTCTGAAAATTGCATGTTAAAATGTGATTTTAATTTATATGGTTTGTCTTGTCGTTTATCATATGATAAAGAGGTCATTCCCATCTGTTACCACCAATTTGTTACCAGTGGTAACAGCTGGGAATTATTTTCCATCTTTTACCACTAAAGTGGTGGTAACTACTGGGAATATTTTTCTGCTCGTATGCTTACAGCCTCACTTAATTTTTAAAAGTTTTTGAAACGGTAAAAATATTAGGTAAACTAAACAATTCCCTAATTCCATAATATCACGACGTGTCTTTGTTACCTATTTATTTATTTATTTAAACTTTATTGCTCAGTAACAAGTTACAAATACAAAAGGCGAACTTAATGCCATAACTCATAAGGCGTTCTCTACCATACATCCTGTAGGCCAAATTTGTTATTTAAAATTAAAATACTTTATTTACGAGTTTACGACCAACTTGAATCATGGTGTTCGTAACAATTATAATACTTATTAAACTAGTGTTAGTACATTACATTACATTATTATTTTATTATTATTACACTCAAGAGCAAAAGTTCCGGGTACACTTTGTATAGAATTTCAGTACAATCTGTACCCGTAACTTGAGTGTATTTGTTTCTGCGTGCATGTAATATGCAGCAGTTGTACAAGTACAGGCCATCTATCTTGTCCGCTATCACGCTCAGTACCTACCTCTAGCACAACTTGCTGCTCAGTCGCTTCGTGCGCGACTAAGCGTCTCCTATCTCACTCGCACCGTACAAATTAGAAAAAGGAGGGTAGATCTTTCTCGACCCGCGTCGCGGCGCGGCGTCAGTTGTGCTAGCCCCGCAGAATGCTGTTGGAGCTAGCCCGCACTCTGCGCACCAGGGATGTGGCTCTCTGTGTAGAAGCAGTCTACCCGCGCTTCTGCAAACATCCCTGATGCGCTACAGAATCTTTGTTATTTGGAAACTGCTACCTATTTTACACTCCAAATTAATCGTATACGAGGTGCTTAATATTATAAACAGAGCTCTTCAAACATAATTTCCCAGCGCATTAGCGTATATTGTGGTCATAAAGCATCCGTCCCTCTCTAGCCAACCGTTACGTTGGAGAGGGACGTGTGCTTTATGTCTGCGATAAACGGTAACGTGCTAGGGTGTATGATGGACTGGGCTGTTCCCTTATTCATTTTAAGTCATCACTTTTTATACAAGAACGTAAAATGATAATAGCCTGTCTCTTCCAGTTTCGCTTGAAGGCTTTCTTTGAATGTGACAAATATTATCTATGTTTCTGCCTAATTCTGGGATTTATGTAACGAGTCTAAAATCACCCCCGTGTAACTTTTTACCCAAACAACCCTACCTCTTTTAAACTGAACCTTTAATTTAAAGTAGAATATATCTATAGGAACAGGTTTAAATGTATGACAATTGTGACTGTAGACATGTAAATAATGTTCTAAAAAATCACGCGAGACTTAAATTTAAAAAGGATTTTTTTTAAATATTAGGCTATGTATGGAGTGGCACATGAAGCAAATGGACTCCTCGGATTTGCCGGCACATACGATTTGTTTTTTATCTGACGTAGCTGAATTTCATTGACGCAGCGTTGATAAAAAAAAAACGATGTTTTATTTAATAATATCCTGCGCCATTTTGGGACACCATTTATACCGTATATAAGCTTATTTTGATAACATTTTCAGGAACACGATCTCCATGCTCCAAACTGGAAAAGTTGATCATAATTAGACCCACTCAAAAGTTAGTATCAACCGTCCGTTTCGCAAAACGACCAAATGCTACTGAAAGGCTATCGTCTCTTCGCTCTCCAGTAATTGTATATCCCGAGTTGATTATTGACTCGGATCCCCTGAATCCACTCATTATCCGACGCGACGCCGGATTTCCGAGAATCCGGAATCTGGGAGCGGAGCGTAACCTAATTTCCACTGCGTTCGTAGCTTCAGACACACAGACGTGTAGCTAAGTAGATGACCCAAACACCGAATACCTACGATATCCATAATATCATTTGCATAGGTAACGCTAGTGTTTGCCATAATCATAAAACCATAAAAGAGGTTTCCTCTGAAACCATAACATTTTCAGGACAAATTATATAAAATTTGTATAGTACCCTGCAGGTTAGGTTATGTTTGTTTAATAAAATCCTAAAAAGGTAACAGATTCCGAGAAAAACTAATTAGGGCAAATTATGATTATTGCAAACCTTACATTTATGGCTAACTAAATTATGGATTTCATTAGTAACACATGTACTTAGTAAGTATGGTGAATACATCCCTTGAAGAACATATAGTTTTGGAACTTAATCCCAGTTATTTTTTCTGTTTACAAATACTTTTTTGACGTGATAACGTCTTATAAATCAATGAACACCGTCGGCACGCACGAAAAAGTATGACTCATTGTCCCGTTCCGAACGCCGGCTGCGAAATATCAACGCACAGCCCAAACCGCTGGTTCTACTATTCCTAACGATAAATGAGTAAATACTTACGTGTTATGCAATTTTTCATCAATCTTTTCTTTTGACGTATCACGTAAAATTATCGTCCGTAAACCGACTTTATGGACAACCATTTTTTTATAATATATAACTACCTACGCCCATCATCTATTTTGCATCATCAATAAAAAACTCTGTGACAACTTTAGTGACTAGACGTAATTTACTCGGAGCTTGATTTTGATAAAATTTTGGGTTCATGCGAGGTCTATTCAGCTATATATCTACTTGTGTTCGCTGGCACTGGCTGAATTCTGATTCCGGTTTGGAAATTTTACGTTGTGCAATTCGTTTTCGTCCGGATTAATATAAGTCTTAATAGTAAAGGTTATAAACTCATGAAACACACCTGAAGTTTTAGTTTTTTAAGGTTTAAGGTTTAAGATCATTTAATCTCATAAAGAATTGTACAATTCACTTATATGAGATAAACATATTATTACAAACAAAAATTGTTATGAGCGCACAAAGACACTAAACTATTAAATATAAAAGGGTACTTGTACAAATAATTATCGAGTGCCGCTCGCACTGCATGCAGCGAGCGACAATAACAGCAAAAACAAGTAATGCACATTTTATAATTATGGATCCCGAAAATATGCTCGCAAACTTAAGCAACCATGAACATTATTCGTTGCGTAAGAAAATTAGGAGATGTGATTTACTATAAATGAGCTTTAATTTTTTTTTTTTGTTAAGTACTCATAATAATAGTCCGAAAAACATTTGTATGTAAAGTTTACGCTATCATTCCCCCTTAGATTTTTATTAACGTATTTTAAGATTGATTCTGATTCTGGCTAATTATCGGTCAAGTCATTTTTACCCTAAACTTAGTAAAAAAAAAACACGTACCAGTCTCGTTTGCGCTATATAGAGCGCAAAAAATCGTACTAGAAAAAAAATGCAAAAAGGTGACTAATAAATGTAGTATAGATACTCTGACAAATATAGGGTAATCAATCAACTATTGAAATTTAAGGAATAGTGCAATAACAAGAAATAGCGAAAGGAAAATCTTGTACTAGACGAATTTATGATTGAAGCAAAATACTACTGGAAAAAAATCTAGTTTTTTTTTCCAGAATACCTACATATAAATTTTACCATGGGGAAAATATTATTATCTACGATCTAACTATTCGAAATTCCATGGTAAAATATGTTTTCCTTCTACATCGAAAAAAGAAATATTTATCAACACGAACTGAAAGTTCCCGAAACATTTTTCTTTCAGAAACGCGCATCAAAGTAAAAATTGACGAACACAACCAATATAAGGCGCCGATAAAAAATAAAGGAAATAAAGATAGCAATAAACATAACGCTTCCTTAATCATAGAAAATAGAGTTAACGACGACCGTCTAACTAATGGAAATAGCGTCGGAAGCTGGGACGCGCGCGTGGACACATTTACGCATGAGGTGCGTTTGCGCAATAGGGATGTGAACGTCGATGAAATATCGATATCGTTACTGGTACCGTTTTAAAGCCCGTATATAAGTAATATGTCAAATCAAGATCAGATAATGTTAGAGCGTAACTATGTACAGTCGACGCCAAAAATACGTTTACACTTTTGCACCTTATTCCATTGCCATAAGGCGAATAGTGTAAATGTATTTTTGGCGTCGACCGTACCTACATGTAAATGCAACAGTAACAGTCATATTCTTACAATTGCCAGCCGTTTTTGTGTTTTGAGAAGTATATTTAGACAAAAAATAAAGTGGTCTATATAAAACTCACACTATTTTATTGCGATCAAATATGACAAACAAGCACAATACAATGATTCAAATACATAGTTGATTGTGGTCAAGCGTCTCAATCTCTTGATTTTTTAACCCGTTCACGTGCAAAACTACGACTTAATTGAGGTACCTCACGCGAACGTACCGGTTGCCAACAATTTGGCAATCAATTTATTCAATCAATCCCTTAAATAAATCTGACTGAACATCGATTTGCCGATATACGAGTGCCGGGAACTATCGATGGCTCGTCGATATTTTATCAGCTACCCGCGCGGTTGACAGACAGATCGGCTGCGAGGACGCCGCCGCCGACAGGCTTAAACCATCCTGGGTGGATGGAAAACTGAATTGATAGCATCCTTGACAGTAGCGAGTGCGTTTTGCACGTGCTTCAAGTTGTAGCGCCTTGTCACTGTATGCGTAAATTATTGTATGTACTTTAAGCCGTACCTATCGCAACTTTAAATCTGTTTACCAGCGTCCCTACCTATATAATTTGAACACAGTATATATGAATGTAAAAAAAATACTGTTTGACTTAGTTCGTCGATTTTTGGTTGATTGACAGACATTATCTTGATATCTCAGAGTTGTATATATATTTGTGTTTTAAAGATTAATTCACTAGTGTTTCCCTTGTACACACCTACCTAAGAAGATATATGTGTTAGATACTCTTTTATAACTTCATTATTAAGTTTACGAAAAATACGGGCAATGCCAGATTCTTAGCTTAGTGAAATCGGTTTCATTGCCTAAACTAACAACGCTTATTCTAAACAGGGATAAAGGAAATTTCAAACTAAGTTTTCAGTAATTGGCTGAAAACTGATACGGAGCTTCGCAATTCATAGTTTCTAGTTGATTAAATATTAATTTGAAACTGAAGGGATACTTTCGATAGTTGCAATAGGTATACCGTTATAAATAAATAATAAATATTAGAGGACATTCTTACACAAATCGAACTAGGCATATAGTAAGCTCAATAAGGCTTGTATTATAGGTACTAGACGATGATATATATAATATATATAAATACATAGAAAATCATCACACAAATATTTGCCGTTACCGGGATTCGAACCCAGGACCTTCAGCTTTGTATAGGCAGCGTCACTACCCACTAGGCTAACCAGTCGTCAGTTATGGATTATAAAATTCTCAATAGTCATCTTAAATAAAAAAAATATTTTCAATTAAGTTTTATAAATTATAGATAACTAACTTCTGCCCGCGACTCTGTCTGCATGGAACTCCTTTATATTGTAGCTCCATACAAACTTTCAGCCCTCTTTTCACCCTCTTGTATTGTATGTAAACAGATTTCATCTAAATCAGTTCAGGGGTTTAAGGGTGAAGAGGTAACAGACAGACAGACAGACACACTTTCGCATTTATAATATTAATATGGATTGTACATCTGCAGGTCGATCACGTAACGCACGAACATTATTTGTCTCTCCCCTAACCTGTTTATGTATCATATATTTGTATTTGTGTTATCTGTATACATGTATGATTGTGTATGTATTTTTATATATAGAGGTATTTATGTACGTTTATTTTTATAATTATTTTGATTTTTGATTAATAATAATCTCTGCACCACCTACTGCATAATCTAGTTTTATCTCTTTCTCCGATACCCAAAGGTTGTCTGGAAGAGATCGCTCTTCAGCGATAAGACCGCCTGTTGTCTACCTCTACTTACATGTTATTGTATTGTTTCTCTCTGTAACTCTTTGTTTGTGTGAGGTGTGCAATAAAGAGTATTTGTATTGTATTGTATTGTAACGCATTGTACGCGCGTCAGGTAGATCCAAATGTCACTTTTTATATGGAAAAATGACAGTTAAATGAAAGAAAGAAAGAAAGATACATTTATTCACAAACACACAGGACACACATATTAAACAATAAAATAAACAAGAGAAACATATAAAACATGAAACAAATGTGTCTCTGCGGCAGTGAACCGGACACTGGCTCAGCATTATGCTGAGGTGTCAGACACCTACAGCGCTGATTTTCAGCCAGTACCGTTGGTGACTCACAGAAACGTCATACAATTTTAATATATAAACTACATACTAATATATTATTGGGATAGGCGAGAGAAAAATAATTACGTGATACCCCTAACGTTGAATTGACATGTAACTAAATAAAATAATTGTTATCTGCATGTCAAATTAAACCAATATCTCACTCTAAAAAGAAGTAGGTACTTATTTACCTACCTACTTAAAATATTTGAGTGTAAAAACTCATGATGGATATAACTACCTACATAATTTCAAAGAATTCTAGAAACTGGATACGGCCTTGTTTCTGCTGCATGGCAATTGGAAAGTTATTATTTCCTTGCGTCTGTCCGTCCATAGTTATCTGTACACTTATACTCGTGACGCAGCCACACGGTTCGCACATAAATTACACGAATATTCGAGGGACTATATCATATTCCCGGGAAATTCGGGAGGAATTTCACGAGTCGCGCGCGACTTCCGTGCGTGGCGGAGATATTTTACGTCGTGCGTTCACGGAATAGACACCTGAATTTATTGGTGGTGTAAATTAGATTAAGTTTATTTGTGTTGTTGTTTATTAGTGAGCATAGTTTTGGACAATTAAGTATGCTGATTTATGTTTGATAGCGAACAATTACGGCATCCTAAAATCTAAAAGTAAGTTTAAAGGTAAAATTACTTACTTACTACGCTAGCTCGATGACCCAAATTTCTATCTTGGCCTATGGTAAAATTGGCAAAAACTATTAAATAAAAGTGTTGTGTTGTTTGCGATGTATGTTTTATGATAACAGCAAGACCAACTGTATGGTCAGGTGGTTTAACGTCATACAATCAAAAATCCGACGATGTTTTGTAATAATAAATATCATATGTAGATATAAAATTCTTAAATGATACAGTGTTTCATTTTAATAGGCCTGAAATATTAACGACATCCGATAGCCGTAAAGTGTAAATCATAACTACAATTTATGGCCCAACTCTGTCTCACCGTGGACATAAAGTAAATCCGATACTTTTAAACAAGTTAGCAAATATGCAAAAGACGAATTTACATCACGATGGGAGCCGGCACCTCGCTGAGCAAGCTTTATGACATGCGTACATCAGATACTGCACCTGAAAACCACACTAAATACAACCTTGAAGCCTTCATGCGACCGCAACCAACTTAAACACTATGCTTCACTTGATTTCGGACTCTGTGACTACGGATAAGGGTTTGATTTTGCTTATCAAAATTTATAGGAAGTTGACTTATTTCGGTGCGTCGACTAAAACCTTAACGTTGATTTTTGGTGGAAGTAGCTCCCAAACAACGTAAGAGCAAGATACTAGAATTTATGCAGACGCCCAGACAGTGTACGGGACGAGTGCATATATCAATTTCTTGTTCGAAGCGATGATAAATTAGTTGTGATAGTGCCGGGAAACCACAAACAAATTATGGGAACAAGACAATGGAATGGAGAAATATCGTCACTGGATATTTTTTTCGTTTATCACTTTTATCAGACATAATATTTGATTTTGATAACTCTAGCAACGACTTGAAATGAAACTCATTTGTCTTGAAAAAAGTTACCTTTCGTCTATTACTCGCGAGATAAAAGGTTTAGGTATTTTGTCACAATTTCTTTACAAAGTGTACCTATTTTGTTTGCTCTTGAGTGCATTCATATAATACACATGAAATGCATGCACTCAAGAGCAAACGATGTTTTTCAATGCCAAAATTTAAGTTAAATAAACTAAAGTAAAAAAATTAAGATAGATAATAACCACTTTTAGATCAAACAATAAATCTTCTCAAAAATAAAGAACGCTTTATTTTTCATTTTCGCAAATCGATTACCGACACTAAAGTGGTTAAAAAGTTATCTAATATTCTAGCTGGTCGGAGAAAAATATTTTCGGTTAGAACACGGATCGCGCGTGCCGTGTCGGTAAATCATGCGAGAGGAATGGGCCGGACTACGTGCGGGGGAGAACCGGATAAACTGCAGAATTATTAGTACTATTACTGTAAGAGGCTATCATCTCATTATAACAGGAACGCTACAAGCGTGAATTAGATGACGTTATTCAATGTCCCAAATATAAGCTAGTTTAAAAAAAATTGCCACGTTTTAAATGAAACGAAAAATCTCGTCAAAATAAACACTTTAAACTTAAGTTTTCTTGATTATTTTACCGCACCATTTCCATCATTAAATTATTAATTAAAAGTAATAGCCTAAGATACGAATAGAGGCATGATTTGCACCCATCAGTTTAGTGGATGAAAAAAAGACAACCCAGCGTTAGTATATTTTATAGGTTTCATAAAATTTGTTCGTTAAACAATTAATTGCAATGTTTAAGAAAACAAAATTTGTTTTTTTTTTTATTCATAATATTTTTTATATAAAATATATATTTTAATGTACTAAATTCGATATAAAATACTTGACATCCATTAAACAGTTGGGTGCAGAATTACAGATCATCCCTCTATTCGTATTATGTCCCACTTTAAATAATTTAGCTGCAACCTACACCGTGGTTTCAGGACTTTCAGTAGGTAAAACTAATGACTGTGTACATTTACTCAGGTTCTGTAAGGTATCTATGGTAAAAAAATGTAAATGCAGCCTTACTGTGCGACTATGCGGTCTATGCGTAATAAGTGAACCTTAAATTTGTACCCAGTGCAAAGTGGTAGTTGACTTCTAATAAACTATGCCTTGCAGTATTGGCTGTCTCGGAAGTTCCCGCCCGCCCGCTTCGGCTCTGTGATCGTAATTTGATTTATTATTTTTATACGCCAATAAAAATAACTAAGTTAATTATAAATTAATGCCGTTATACGGGACACGTGACTTTTTGTTTTATTTATGTTGTGTGACTGTTGTGGCGGTTTCCTGGAACAAATTTAATTGATCATTATAATGGGCCTATAATCCAATTCAGCAGATACTTATATAATGTTTTTAAATTTATATTAACGAGTGACAATAATAAGTCGGGCTATGATGAACTTCTTCTTACCCAAAAACCTGAAAGTATCAGTGAAAAACACACAAGATAAAGTTAAACTTACTCCTGTTAAAGGAGGATGAAATTTTGTCGTAGTAATAATTTTTGGAGCTATACATGCTTCAGTTTCTTGTCAAGCTGTTTTCTGAATTGTTCCCTAATTTGTGCAAGTAATAGGTAAAATTAAACTTGCCTTCTTAGACACCAGTGTATGGAGTGAGTTTTAAGTTTATCGTAGGTACTTATTTCTTTATTGACTTCTCCAACCCATTATTAAACAAACTATGACTGCAGCAAAAAGGACTATACGTATTTTTCTAAGTTACTGGTTGACATCGTAAATGTTTGTGCCGACCCTACATAAAGATTACTCGTCCGCTCTATCTTTATGAAATTTCAAAACGCTTACGTCACAGGGAGTGTTCATGGGTCATAAACTAGACAACCTTTCAGTCCTTTTTCTGACATCTTACACCTCATTTAGCCCTAAAAAATGTGTAAATTGATATATTACACCATCAACACCTACCCCCATTTATCCCCTTAGAATTACACTAGAATGACCAAGAACATTTTGAGGACTACATAATCATCGTCAGCCAGTAAACGACAGACTGCTGGGCACAGGCCACCTCTCATGGATGAAGAGGAATATGTTAGCAGTCCCATGCTGACCTAGTGCGGGTTGGGGACTTCACTACATCTTTGAATTTTCCTTCGCTGAAAATTTGAGGACTTCACGTTTATAATATTCAATAAGTAAATCCCTTATAATAATTCCGGTGTCTCTTGAAAAATGTGCTCCTTTCGCGGAAACGTTATTTAGATATAAAGTCTGCAGTTGACGCACTTACTTGTTCAGTGATTTTAAATCCCATAATTTGAAAACATCGAGCTGACTGATCAAATTTTGACAAGCTATCTACTCTAGAAACAGTTCAACCATTTACCTTTTTAGTAAACCAGCCGAGAAGACTAAGCCTTTTTTAGTAAATCTACCGGTTTCTCATATGAGCTGTCATGGTTGCTCCTCGTCACCGCGCGGGACATCTACGCTACGGTTATTTATTGTAATGGAGCTATGAGTATAGCTGAGCGATGCAATACGTATGCTAAGCGGCGAGGGTCCGCGATGGATCGGCGAGCACTCGTGCTATGCTGTATGAGACTGATACGCTCTGCTTGGCATCGACAATCTTGAGTAGAAAATTCCGTCCAAAATTGTCAAAATATTCGGTCAGCGCAGCGGCTGTTCGATTGCGTATTTTTTTTTTTTTTTCAATTTCAAGACAACTACGTGGTCCACTGGTGTTAGTTAATCTCAGTCTAGGTTAGTATTTAATAGTAAGTAGGGATTTGGTGCGGTCGGTAAGTATTTTTGTCAGGGGACAATCAAACTTACCAGCTATCATGTTCAGGATGCTGTTGCCACTCCCGCGCGCGCGTAACGTTTCATATTTACGTTAGGTAGACCGAAATGTAAATTTCGATTGAATTTTAAAAAGATGGCTACAATCAAGGTCTAGATGTCATTTTTTTATGGGAAAATCTCGTTGGTAAAGTTACGTAATTTCCCCTCTGGGCTGGTATGATGCTAGCATTTTTATCTGCAATTATGTATATAGCAAGTTGTATGTTTTGGGTAATTTCTGGAACCACTTTACCGATTCCAAAAATTGTTTTAACTACGTGTTGAATAGACTTTCTGGACGGTTATAGGCTATATATTTTATCCTGCGAGTTTGCCTGCATTCTTTCCAATAGGCGGGCAAAGCCACGCGGGCAGCTAGTCGCATGATAAATAAAAGGTAAAGTAAAGCGTAGATTCGAAATTAAATAGATAAAAACCGGCCAAGTGCGAGTCAGACTCGCACACGAAGGGTTCCGTACCATTATCTATAAAAACGGCAAAAAAATCACGTTTGTTGTATGGAAGGCCCCTTAAATATTTATTTTATTCTATTTTTTAGTATTTGTTGTTATAGAGGCAACAGAAATACATTAAAAACAAAATACATTAAGAACTAAAAATTTCAACTGTCTAACTATCGCGGTTCATAAGATACAGCCTGGTGACAGACGGACAGACAGACAGACGGACGGACCGCGAAGTCTTAGTTCTTTGGGTACGAAACCCTAAAAATTAAACACATAAAGAATGTACTCGTAGCAGGTGTGATTTTTTCAGCCTGAAGCGAAGTGATGGTTGTCTTAAATCTTACCTATTTAATTAAAAAAACAATCATTTTACTATGCCCAAAGCCTGATCTGAAAGAGCAAACCACAGGGTCCTAGTGGAACATTCAATATATATAAAAAAGATGGGTCCGGTAGGCAAATTCGCTGACATATTACTGGCAATATACGAAATATAGTGCGTGTTCCTAACTCGGGCCCTATATTTTATGGCGAGAGGGCGATGATTATGAAATGGGCTTGGATGTACCCCGGCCCTGTAAAAAGCTCCACGAAGTGTACAAGAACGAAAAATGCAAGCACAACTTACGAAAAAGGTTCGGTTACGTCTGACCTATATTTTTTACTACTTTTTTCAATGTCTGAAATATTTTTGATAAATAATGTACCTACAAATAATCTCTCCATTTGCGTAGAGCCTGGAATATTTTCAATCTGGCTCTGTAGTCATGGCCAGTTTTATGATATGTTTGAGTACGTTTGGATTTGGAGTATTGTACAATATCATTCATTGTATCTCATTTGTCGACTTTCTATTTATTTAATATTGCATTATTTATTGTAGATAGTTTACATGGTATCTTTAACATAATATGTAGGTATACGTACATAATATGTATATATAATTTTACCTAAAAATTCTAGACAGACGCGTGACTTAACCTCACGGATCATTAGAATTAGAAATATACGTATGTATGTAGACCTCCCTTTAACTTATTCTCGACCAGCGACCAGAAAATAAATTAGAACGCTTCCACCGCACGTGAGGAAGCGGCCGTTTCGTTTCCTCTCCGTAATTAAACTAATAAAATCCACTGAAGTCCACGAAATTCAGCGCATTTAGCGCAATAAAATGTGATTTATAAGGGCTTAGGGTCGCCCGTGTTGACACCGGCACGGATAAATTTCACTTAGGAAAAATCTCCGACAGTTACCTTCCCAACCTTTTATCTAATTCCGTCAAGATTATTAGAAATGTATCTTACCGACTAAGTTGTAAAGTTCACATTTAAGAAACAAAGAATAAAGGTATGAGTATTACATAAATTAGAAGCTAACGTTTGCGGGTACAGTAAAAACGTCTAAGAGATTCTTGAGTTTTAAATGAAATGTAACCCGCTATCAACTTAAGCACTCGTTTTACAAATGATTTACGAGCATTTTGGTAAAGGAGTATTTGTTCTTTGATTTTTGTCCGACGATCCGCTTAACAAAAAGTAATCATCACTTTTCAGAAACAGCGCTCGTTTTTCACGCCTTTTATTTCACATAAGTATTTAAATCTTTTTAAATCTGAGTCCCGTTCTTTACCTAAATATTAAAACTGCGTAAGCACGCATTTTAACCAATTTTTTCACAAAAGGCTTTTGATCATGCTGAGCATTATATACCTACATACTATCTAAATACACATAGCTTACCCAGAAACAATTTGTCCTACAAAATGTGAGGAAGGTTTCCTACCAAGCACGACCAATCCACTTTCGTAAGTCTAATCCAATCGATCGATACAATTATTATAAAAAATCCGACATACAACTACGCTTACTTTAAATAGTAAATACCTGTTCATAAAAGTACAATGCACAATAAAGCAGAGCTGTCGATTTCCGCAATGGTCACCAGTTCCGACAGCCCGAGGCGGAGGAAGGAACTGGGAAGCGATTTGCATATCAATGGAGTGTTACTGAATTGCACTTGTCAAAAGATATTCCCAGTGTAAATCTAGATGTACAAATACATGTGGGTAGGTAGATAGGTACCTGCTTATTCAACATTCGCGTTCTCGTACGAGTATTATTATGTTAGCTGATTGTTTCATTTAATTCTTCCATTAAAATAGAAATATCGTTCCGTGGATTGACAAGTGCCTACTTAGTACAGTCGACGCCAAAAATACGTTTACACTTTTGCACCTTATTCCATTGCAATAAGGCGAATAATGTAAACGTATTTTTGGCGTCGACCGCGACCGTACCTAAAATGAAAATTTAACATATAATAAACTATCCGCTCCTTGAAATTAAGAATGAATTGTTGAGCCGCGCGCGACTGTTGTGTACCTCATCATATCAGCCAAAATACGTCCACTGCTAGACATAGGCCTCCCCCAAAGAGTGCCACAATAACCGGTCCTGCGCCACCCGCGTCCAGCGGACTCCCGCGACATTTACCAGGTTGGGCCTACCCACGCCGCGCCTTCCGGTAGGTACAGTAACTCGAGAACCTATTCAAGTTTTATTTCGCACAATATTAAGCAAGGAAACTGACTCCGTATTTCAAAAATAAGTTTGTATCAAGACTCGGTAGCAAAACGACTATTTACACAAAGCCGTCAACACATATTCTTTTAATTGTAATATAAGCGACTCGAATTCGCCACAGCTGTTAAAAGTTGTAACAATAGCGCTTTATGCTACGCTTTAATAAACCCTCATTATTCCCACATTGTAATTTCACACCAGAAATGTTAAATTTATCCCCCGTGTGATGTAAACGGCTAAGCCCCCTATTGTGCGACAAAAATCGTCTTTGTCGGTGGCGTAAGACGACATATGGCGACGTTCGCGAGCGGCGTGACAAAGCGTTTAGCCGGTCGGATTAAATACGTGACGAAATGATTAAATGTGACGGGATAAGCGCTAGACGAGCGCTTTCACTGCGTTTTGATTCAACTCTACTATTATAAAAGGGTTCAAACCCCACTATTCGTAATGAACATTAAACTTGAAAGTCTATCTTCAAATGCACGTATTTGAATTTGCCTAATTTTGGCAAATTCAAATACGTGCATTAAAGTACTATCATTTTCGAATGCACACGTGCAATTCCTTAACAGTGCAAGTTAATTTCAAATATCCTTCAAGAGATTTTTCGCTTTTTAGCGTTTGAGAAAGTACTACTGTATAAACGAAGTAGCATTTTCAGAACAATTTCTGGGCACAAACTGCCTAGCATTTTTAGCTTGGTTAGACACTAGATTGTGGTAAACCTAAGTGAACCAAAACGCGTGAACACATACATGCGTATGTATCCGTGTTAATGTATGCACATACGCACGCATATACACACCTGCACCTCTTACAACATAATTAAAAATTATGTTGAAGATTATCGGAAGGTACGTGTAAAATGAACTAGAATAACTATACTTATAGTAAGTAGTTTACCAAATAGATAAAAAGTGATCATTGGTTTTTAACTACTAAAAAAAAATTACAAAAATTCTTACTCCTTGTGATGAAGTGAATTACACTCGCGGACAGTGAATACGGGTCGGTAAATTACCGTCGTATTTCCTAAAATAGTGCATTGTGGATTTATTAAAAATCCTGTAGTGATCTTTATTTAATTTACATCTAAACTGTAAAAATAAAAGTTAAATAATTAACATTACCAGGTTTAAATCGGACTCGTCAAGACCTTTGAAGAAAACAACGTTAACCGAGCGAAATATCGCAAAAATTTTAATTTTTGGATATCGATATTTTTTATGATAGGATCCCGGAAATTGCTATTACATTAGGTATTACGAAGAGTAGTACATTATGTAAATAAAACTGGTGTAAAATATTTAAAAATACCTATTGTGGTTATTTAATATAGGGTGACCCGAATTTTTTGACCGCGAGTGTATCATATGATATACGTAGTGATAACACGTATAGTAAGATAAACTCCGACACTAAAGCCAATAATTTCCTTCCGGAGATCCCCCCACTACCAACAATAGTTTCGGAGTTATTTAAGCTTGTTTCAAATGACCCGCGTTTCAATTGACCCTAGTCTCCCCTGCCCATTGCCGTACATTTATTTTTTTGTATAATTTTATTGGGATTCTTAATTTAGTCTCTTTCACTTACATGCGAGTGGAGAATATTATTTATTGATCTGTTTCTGTCTTATATCTCTTAATTTAACGTTTGGGCAATAAATTTATTATTATTCTTATTCTTAACCAATACCGCAACTTACACGCAGTAGCACTACACACAGCAGTTAAGTTAACATAAAGAAAAGGTACTTTTGTTTCTCTACAAGAGAAGCGGCCGTAAAGTAAGTACTTACCTCACGTTAGCACTATCGCTGTGTTCTCCCTGCGAATATCGTAAATCTGCACAACTCCCGAATGTACCATTAGCCGACTGTTAACCCACTTTCGGAACATAAACCTTTTAACGTGCTTAGCCTAATGCACAATTGGTATCTTAAGATGGAACACTAATGACGTTCTTAACTTCTTATCTCGAGTTTGGTATTTAAGATAAAACAAAAATTTCAATGATCTAATTTGTCTAGCTGTTTACAAGCTGCATAGAAGAATCGGGTCAGGGGATTTTCGACCAAGCTGCTGAATTGAAAAAAGGTTAGTAACGTGTAATGTGTCAAAACTAGAGCGTATCAGAACTTAGAGCATGCATGACCTGGAGTAGCCATGTCATATTTGCGTACAAAAAAGTCTGCCGAGATTCGCGGGAGCGGGGGGAGCATCTTAATAGGATATTGAAACTCAATTGTATATTGAAAGCTTGAAGTGGTTGAACGTTTATAATATCAAGTGTCCTTACAGCAACATACGGGCATTTTTAAGATCGGTGTTCTCTTGCGAGGCGATTTTGTGAATGACCATTAATCGATTGTGCGTATGATTTTTTGCACATTGTGCAAGGTTTTCTACAGAGGGGTAAGTTACTGAAAGGCTAGTTATGTATGCTCTATGTATCAGAACCAAATCGGTTCAAAATAATTATATTTAAGTAGTCAAATAGATCCGCAGTCAAAATAAGAAGAATCACGGGCCAATCTCCTACTGACCCGCGTACAAGCCAGGCATTTGTTTGGAGCGTATCTGAAAGATCCGTGCTTGGATTTCGGAAGAATTTTTCCTCTTGACTCTTGACGGATGGCAAGATATTAGGCTACCCCACGCAACGTCCACCTTTTCAATTCGATAAGTAAGTAAAATTAGTTAAGTTTTACGTACTTACAAAGTTATTGTATCCAAAAGCAGGTTCAATGTTTAGAAGTTCGTTCTGTGCGTAAATTAAAAAAGGAATGTTAGAATTACCTAAGAGAGAAAACATTTTTAACGCATGGCCAGAGAAACCTAGCAATGTGCGTGTACTCGTACAGTTACAGACGTAGTTAAGTGAAGTGGAATTATTCTTCCACAGAATCCATGTCCCACAGCGAGCAATAAATAACTTAGCAATTATGTTACACTCGAACACAAAGGCTGAAATCTGAGGGGCACATGCGGGGGGCATTACTTGTAGGTACATTAAAATGATTACAAATTGGTATTGGATGGGTGCGAATCACGTTACGCTCCAAACAAAGTATACTAATCCACCAAAAATAAAAGCTCATGTGTATGTCAGTTTTGTAGTTTATACGTCCTTTTGACTTGGACCTGGCATAGAATTAAGTTAAGCCAGAATTCATTCGGTTAAGAATGAATATGGGTCTCTTTGCTATGGGAGGGTTTGCATGGCTCTGTTATTCTATGTGTTGTGTTATTGCACGCTATAATCAAGTTTATAATTTTATTTTTATTGTTAGTATACTTATTGCTGAATGACTCACAATCATTAAACATTGTGGACAACGTGATCTTAGTATATATGCGACAACACCATAAATAGATACTACAGTTTAAAAGTTTAGAATCCGAGCGCTATGAATGGTTCTTAAATATACCGATAGGTTCAGGTGGTGGGAAATATGCATGTTTTTTTGAATTCTTGCTAGAAATAAGTACAAGATATAGGTTTGCCGAGAATATTCTTAAATCCCTGTAAACATTTACAACGTTTAAGTTTGTATGTTGTTGAATATTTTAACGTTAATACGCGAAGAACAAAGCTAAACAATATATCCATGTACCTCATTTATCTCGGCCGATTTGTATGAAAACATAACAGTTCTCATGGAAAGCAGCTACACAAGTATTTAAATTTGCTGAAAAATTGGTGACTCATTGCACTCATTACAGATCAAATTCCTCGAAAAATTGCGTTTCATGAGCATGAAATTTTGCAGTATTTAAGACCCATTGAGACGAGTCATTGGAAGTATTGGACCAGCATTGGCGCACACGCCGCGCCGGCGTGACCAACGCAGCCGCCCGCAGTGTGCGCACGCGCTTATCGGGTCTCCACTCGCTTACGATATCCTTAAGTATTCCTTTTACGATTTAGACTTGCGTTACTTACTGCATAATTATGTAGTACCTGACGATATCTTGAACATGAATGGATGTCCATAACGCCTGACAAATGCGCGCGTCGTGCCGCGTGAAATCACGACTGTGCGTATCTAAGCCCACTCAAACTGACATTTACTTGTTTAGTTTAGTTTAGTTTATTTATTTCATTGTACAATTTTCATAGAACATTTTGACTTACATTATATTACTTATCGTACAGCGATCGTCGAGGTATGCAATAATAACATTGATGTTTATAATAATGTGTGAGATATACACAATACATTTGTATACCAACAATTAAAATGAAAATAATATAAAATAAAATGTCAAGTCAGATGCAATATACAAAACAAAAAACAGTCGGGATATTCCTGTGTATCATCACAATGTCAAGAGAAATACAACATGTCAATAATTTTCAATTTTAGATGAAATAAAAATAAGGTACTAGAGAGTATCTATCAAATAACATAAGAAGTTTTATATAAAACAATGTCAATAATCCTAACACTAATGAATAAGTAATATAAAAATAAAATAAAATAGACACAGCTTGGAGTCTATTAGAGGCCTGGCAATGTTGTATTACGCCGCGGTCCGTAGCATCCTTTGGCCGCTATGTAGAGAAAATTATCGATAGACTTGTTATCATGTGCTTCTACTAGATGGCCTCACTGGCTGAAAGGCTCGTAATGATACACCCCAAATGAGGTACCATCCTCAGCCATGATCGAACGACCGGAGAGACGGTGAGTACAAACGTGTCACGGCCCCTGTGTCCAGCTTGACCGACCCAGTCGTGTCCAGTCCAACAGTGGACACACATTGCTACACTTGTACAGCCACAATAGGGGCTCGTTACGACTCGCCCGATTTACGATCGCACCGCGAACAATGCTAGTTGTTATCGCGACGCGAATAGAGAAAACAATATTTCCAACATTTACTTTCACGAACTTTTATCTTGATCAACAAAATGCCCAATAAGAATCCAACTGCAAACAACACAAAGTTCAATTTCAAACAGCATTCCAGCGAAGTAAGATCTTGCGAAAGTAATTGTAAATTTATTTCATTTTATTGCGGGCGGAACACCGGCCGGTAAAATTATGTGGTACCTGGAATTCGTAGGTGGGAGTGCAGAAATTTTAGTGTCACTAAATTCACTTTTGAATTGTTATTTTGTGTCGACTATTTCAAGCGATATTCTGACCATATACTGGATATTTTATAGTATTTAGCAATCTAGCTTAGACCAATAAGTAAGTTGTAGGTACATAGTTGTATTCAGAGTCGGAAAATATTTCTTACAATTGCACATGATGCCTAGGCCTACTAGGTACCAAATTAAGCACACTTTAGACGACAGCTTCTCAAATAATTCACATTAAAACAAAGTTAAACCGACTTCAATTCAGTACTTCGCCAAGCCACATAGGTACATGAAAATTTCCACATTTTCTTTCCAATTTACCACATGAACTGCTTTTGCGAGAGCAAATGCGTTGATTATTAGATTATTACAGAAAAAAATCCCAGTCGAATGTGGGCTGATAATATTTGAGGAGTTCCGTCGATTCCTCAGGATCTCAGAATTGACACTTCATTAATTGCTACTTCAACGGAATCATGACAGAATCTTTGACGTACTTTACATCCTCGAGGATTTCCAAAGTCATCTGTGGTCTTCATCATCAGTTCTTCATTCACCAAAATTGCAATTTCCGAGGGTAAAATACGAGTTATAATTATAACAGAAAATAACGAAATCACTACGCATCACGTGTGCTTATAAAATTTGAGGGTTACCCTCAATTTCCCTGGATTCCCATCATCAGATCCTGACTTGGTGACAGTGGGACCATCTCAGAAGAATATAAAAAAAATATTTTGAAAATCTGTCCACAATTGAAAGAGAAATCGGTGAACATACATAAAAAATACATACAGTGGAACATGTAACCTCCTCCTTTTTTGAAGTCGGTTAAATAGAAAAAGCATTATGTAAATCTCCTAGTAAGTCAGTAGCTATAAAATGAAACCCGAGTGTATCCAATTCGTGTAACAAATTCAAAGTGTGTATGCGTAATAAATTAAACAATGAAAAAAAATATGTTTAAAAAACCTTCCGCCAAAATTTAGGCAATAAAAGCTTTTTAAACATCCACGTAATATTTTTCATTGCCTAATTTATTCAATAACCACGCTAACAATTCAAAGTATCTAATCCCGGAAGCGTGATCATAATTCCTATGTAATCCTATAACCGCTCCATGCAACCGAATATCGCACGCATCTTGCCGTGTCACATATCGCACATAATTTAATCGACCCCCGCGCCTTCCAATTTGAATACATTTAGTATTCATCAGTGCGGGATTAATTAAAATCATGACACATGATAGGCGCAGTCTCATCGGATTCCATATTGCTCTGACGAGTAAATATGAACATTATTTCAGATTGGCTACTAAGTTATCTCAGTTAACGTAGTACCGTTAATTATTTAGCGCATTTTTAATTAAGACTCCTAGTGCACATTACTTTAGCGCTATCCTGGTTGCATTCCACAGAAACTAGTAGTCTGCCTTGTGCCTAGTTCCGATAGTTAGCTTAAGCACTATTTTTGCCAAGGCAATAGGCTTGTGACCTCATGTTAAAATTGATAACGTAGTGTTGCTAAATGAACCGTAAACCATCAAATAATCGTAATATAGTATAAATAACAAAATATAATTAAAATCATAAAAAGATATGGACCTTTGAAAGTTTAAAAAATACAGCGTGTATTTTTAATATTACCTCAAATTGTAACCAGAGGTAGGTGTTAGGGCTGTGAACCGATATTGCAAGAAAATTTTAATTTAATCTTAACTACCGAAGCGTAATTAATTTTTGAAAAATTATCGAGCAGCAATGTATTGCGTAAACACATTTGACTCATGGAAGAAGCGGGTCACTTGTGACAGTTGTGACGTCGCGTCAGTAAGACAAAGTAGTGATCCATTGCGTGCTGAATTATTTTATATGGACAAAAAAAGTTGGTAGTTAAGAGAAATTTCTTGAAATATCGGTTCATAGCTCTAACACCTACCTCTGGTTACAATTTGAGGTAATATTAAACATACAGGCTGTATATGCAATTTTTTAATAGTCCAAAAGTAAATTTAAAGCTACCAGTAAGTAAAATCCTTACGCTTTTATAGAAACCAAATTGTATAACAACTGTGGACCTAAACGCAGTATTTCGCGACCCAAACAGCAATTTACTTGATTTGACGACATACTTTTGTGTCAATCAGTATGAAGCGTTTCGGCTACCGCCAGCAAGGTCCGACTTTAACTCAATTTTTTAGGTATTTTTATGTTCGTTAATTGTTATTGCTCCCATACAAACATTTGTTCCTCTCCAAAAACTGGTTCGAATGGCATCGTAAAAAAATCTTAGGTCACAAGCCTAATCTGACCTTGCAATGCAACCCAAACGGGAAACCAGGAATCTAGCACAACTTATTGGTATGTTGCGTCGCGCGCGACTCGGTGACTCCTGTCTTACTCGCACTATGTGGAAATTAGAAAAAGGAGGGTAGACTTTCTCGTCTCGCACCGTGTCGCGATTTATTTTATGATTACCTAATCCTCCGAAATTTAGGTGGTCAACAGTGTCGACTTATTCGAAATGATGAATATTTTTTCTCACACGTGTGGGGTGACTGACCTCGTGCTAAGCATCCTCATTCAGGCAAAGCAATGAGCAGGCAATTACTTTAATCACCTCGCTCTTTTGCTGCCTAGAAACCTTATTCTGACAGCCGCTAGCCGGCAAACTTTGACCGACAAAGTTACAATGATAATTTCGGCTATTCAATTATTTGGTGGGTTTACAGTTGCTTTTAAAGTAATCAACATCGTTGTATGCGGTTTTCTATACCAATAAATGAATACCGGAAAAGTGTATATATTTTAAAACTCCTCTCTTTGTAGTAGTCCTTCTTCAAGTGCGGTTGCCCATTTTTAATGAAAATCATCCAATGTTTTATCTTTGTGTATCTTCAAAAGGAACAAAAGGAACCCTTATAGGATCACTTGTGCGTCTGTCTGTCCGTCTGTCACAGCCGATTTGCTCCGAAACTACTGGACCGATTGAGTTGAAATTTGGTAACCATATGTAACTTGGTGACCCAAAGATGGACGCGTAAAGTAAATTAATGAATTCTGAACAAGGGGGCCACTTGGGGAGGGTAAACTGGAAAATTAAAAAAAAAAGTTTCGCAAACTCTATTGTGTGACATATCAAATGAAAGGGGTTGTTGTAAGCATCTCAGGTATATATTTTTAGAATTTTAGCATAAACAGATTTGAAGTAATTTAGGAAAAATTACGGAAATTGACCTTCCCCCCTTATCTCCGAAACTACTAGGCTTCAAATTCTGAAAAAATATGGAAAATAGTACCTTGCTTAAAGATTACAGGAAAGCCTATAAGAAGTTTGAGTATTCAAAGTTAAGGAGAAAATTTTCAATATTTTACGGAACCCTCACCACGCGAGTTGAACTCGCACTTGTTTTTTGGTGGTAGGAATAACCTTCGTTATCACTAGAAAAAAGGTTCAGATTTTTCAGCTACGTCAATTATTTTTGAAAAATATAAACAGTTTCCTCACTTACGTTTTGGGTCAAGTGCACTGCACTTTCCTCGATCTGTCTGATAATACAAAAAAAAACTTAAATATCTGTGGTAAACTGACCCTGGCAATGATATTGACAGTTGCAGCAGCTATATTTGTCATTACCTGTGTCAGTTTACCATTGATATTTAAGATTTTTTTGTAATACTATGAGACGGATCAAGGAAAGTGTCTATTAACCGTCCTTAACCAAAAACGTAAGTGAGGAAAGTTTCATGTTATTCTTTTTAAAAAGAGAACTGAACTACGTTTGTGTGGAGAGCCAAGCGTCCAGCCGTAGCATGGTTGGCCTTATCACGCGACAAGTGACAAGATAAGTGCGTCGTCTCGTACTATCGAACTAAACGTAGTGGTTATATTCTCTTTGTATCGAACGGTGTCAGCCAGTGACGCACGCTCTATCCTATCACTTATCGCGTGACAAGGCCAACCATGCTACGGGGCCTGGCGACCCTTAAGTAACGCATTAAGGCCACAAAGCTAGAGAAAACGTACGTCGTTGCGTTCTCGCGACTCAGAATACCGCTCTCGCCCACGGCAACTATTGTTCCTGCTGAAAGAAGAACACTATTTGTTCTGAGCGCTGAGAGCTCCGTACATAAATTATTAGCATTGAGCACTTGCCACTAAATGGTCTGTCTTTTGTGACTGCATCCGTAGTTCAAGTTTACATGTCTTTTTACTTTCTAAAGAGAACCCTTAGTCATTTCTTTAAGAGTGCTTACTTTACGTGCTTAGAGGGTCCCAAAACTAAATATTGTAGGACAATAACATTTCTACCAACCCCGTTAAACTAGCTACACCCTTTTCAAGTCTCCCAAAATGAGCATTGACAGTTTACTGTTGCGAACAAAATCTCCGACAGTTCATATTAATATCACCGTAAAAAAATTGTCCGGGGCAAACCCAGCAATGTCTGTAAAAAAACTTAACCTACCTGTAGGTACATAAGGCAAGGATTTTTTTATTGGAATAGCGTCTATCTTGTTCTAACCAGACTGGTAGGAAAGAGACACATTATAGTCCTGGTGATAAAATCATATCAGCATGCTAGAACCCGGGGTTGTATTTTCAGTTTCACGTCACGTAATATCGAGCGAGCTACAGATAGCCCCCCGCGTTATCGCGAATGGCGCACGATAATTTCCGTATAAAGAGCTTTGGCGTCTTTGAATGGTACAATGCTGCATAATTATGTTTTGTTTACAAACTTGATACTGAAGCCACCGCTCCCCCTGAAGCGGATTTGGGAAGCTCTGTTTTGTAGGAATATATTGATTTGCCTCTTAGGGGGGTTACTTTAGACCAGATAATTCGTATATTACTAAAGACTCTCACCTCACCTCCACCTTCACCTTTCACCTTTAATACAGGGGCGGTTTCACAAAAAAGCGTACTTTTTTCAGCAGTATGGGTACTCATCATCCTCCTAGCGTTTTTAAACCCCGTCGCATAAAGAGGGGTGTTATAAGTTTGACGTATCTGTGTGTCTGTCTGTGGCATCGTAGCTCCTAAACGAATGGGCCGATTTTAATGCGTTTTTTTTTTGTCCGAAAGCTGACATGATCGAGATGGTTCTTAGCTACGTTTCATCAAAATCGGTTCAGCCGTTTTTGAGATATTGAACTTTGAAATGAAATAATAAATAGTTTAAAAAACACTAGAAAAATACGCTTTTATAAATGCACGTAAAAACCAAAAATAGATTATAGACCGTTCAAGTTGTCTCTATTTCTGGGCTGAAGTGTAAACTATGTGCTTTTAATTATAATATTTGATTGTAAAAGCGTGGGGTCAGCGCCCCACGTTTTTACAATCAAATATTATAATTAAAAGCACATAGTTTACACTTCAGCCCAGAAATAGAGACAACTTGACGAACGAACGAACGTGTTTTTTAAACTATTAATTTATTTTATACTTTTTAATCTTTGATAACGAAATATTTTTAATATTTATACATTTATTTAAAGTAGGTAAATGAGCCCGCATCCTCTCCATCTCCGCCAGTGCGTATGTATTGCTTAGAACAATCTATAGCTCTTCAATCTGGAGACCACTATAAGTGATTTTACCTTTCTCACAAGTGCAAACACGACGATGATACGATTTTCCACTTAATCGTGGTCAAAGTTCATTACAAGACCTTTCTAACAAGTTCAAACACGGCTATGATACGATATTCCATCATGGATGCCAGTGCCTATCTTCCGGCTTCATCATCAGACCTTGAAACATAATCGTGGTCAACGTTCATTACAAGACTTTTCTAACACGTTCAAACACAGCTATGATACGATGTTCCATCATGAAATTCCAGTTCATATCTTCCGGCTCCGTCATCAGATCAGTTCGGCAGTACCATATTATTGTATTGTCATAAGAACTACATACAGCTGCCAATTTTCATGACGCTACAATCCTTGGAAGATGGTTAAATTACCTTAGATTCCATTACATAGTTAGTTACATACAGGTTTTCTAAGTTGTAGTTATTCCCGGTTGTGCCCTAAACGAACCCGGGGTCCGGTATGGCACCTAATTCCAAGATTTGGCGTAGGCACTCGTTTTACGAAAGCTACTGCCATCTGATCTTCAGCATTATGGGTGGATACTATTGAATGAAAAAAAAAGTCCAATGAGAGAATTTCTTTATCAGAATCAATACCCATCAGAAGAAAGAACACACAAAGGCAGATCAAAAATTATAAAACACTAAAAAACAGGTTAGCGAGTGTAAAGAATGCAATGTGAAACAGCAATAAGTATTCCTTATTGTTATGACAAGGCGGAGACTCGTAAAAATGAACACACACACTACCGTGCCCCCAGATATTCCAACTGTAATGTTTCACTCGATTAGTAAGAACTCCAGTCCAGAAAAAACTGTCTACAAAGACCGTATTCGTGAAGCAAAATACCAAAACCCTTTTTCATAACACATTAATTTAAAACCAATATTAATCCGGGTTCTCTAAATCATCTCCGAAAAATTTATGTACGAATATCACATCGCAACCAATTTTTCGCATAATGTCATTTCGCCGAATGATCATGTTCCAATTGAATTTTATGGAATTGTTTCATTTCCCAACTAAACGTTTGGCAATTCTATCTTTGGGCTCGGTTTTTAATTGGAACTTTTTGAAATACATATTTTCATGTGGTTTATGGTTTAGTCGGTATAATATACATTTAGTTAATTAATAATTACCAAATGTGTTTTTTGACGACGAAGACGTTTCCGCTATGTTTTTGTTTATGCACCAACAAAGACAAACGTTCTTAGGATGTAATGTTTGAGTTATTGATCGAGCATGGAAATGAACATGGTATTAATCTGGTGCCAAAAGTATGCATGTTAGACTTTGAAAAAGCTGCCATACAGAGTATTCGAGCGAATTTTGAAGGAATTACTATACAAGGATGTAACTTTCACTTAGGGCAAATTTTATACAGGTAGGTTTTTGTTTTTTAATTACAGAGCTTACACACATGAACAATAAAAAGTCGATTCTAAGCAATAAGTGAGGTTTCATAGAACCGGCTTTTGACCGATGAGGGGCCGCGATGCCGAGGGAATAAAAAAAACAGTCGGTTCTGGCGCTTCGCCGGCCGCTGCCGCGGCACGCTCGCTTCGCTCGCTCGGCTCGCGCGCTGTAGGGACACGGTTGAACCTAACACTCCTCCTCGCTTCGCTCGTCGTCGCACCTAACTGGACTCTGTGAAATGTTTTTTTAACGATAGATTAAATTTATTTTGTTTTTTTTACCAAATGAGCATCATATTTGTCTAAGGCAAGTACAAGAGCAGTCATAGTTTTAAAGATCCGGTTTTAGTGTGTATCTTTTACTTCGTTTAAGTAAAAAGTTGCCTCATATATGAAAAGGGCACTGTTACACTGACGAAACATTATTCGTTTAATAGTTGTTAGGCCTAGTGAAAGATTTGACAAATGATCAGTATGCCAAAAGTATTGAGTCATTACAATAATCCGCTTTATAATAATTCTGCCAAATGCAACGTTGTCATACAAAAATTTGTTAATAGTTGGTTGTCAAAGTGAATCATCGGCGAAATGTTGGTTGGCAAATGAAATTCGGACAAAAAAAGTTCGGAGAAAAGGCAGAACACCATTAATCCGACTTCCAGAACAGCACTAAAGGTTAAATCGTCGTTATAATTGAATCCCCAAAACCCACAGATTTCAGGGCTTCAGGTGATTAAAGTTTTTCCGTGATTAAAATGTAACTGGAAATGGATACAGAAAAAACTTAAAAAGAAAGTTCACTTATATAGTAGAATGTTATTACGAGATCGTCGCCGAAAAGTTATCGTCATGTTGTTAAAATAGATGATGAAGCACCAATACATATGGTGACGAAGGCAAGTCCTAGAATTCCATATGTTTACCTACTTGAATAATTTAAAATGGTGTGTATGATATTAATGTTCAATTCATATATAATTAATATACAAGTCAATTAAAAACAAATCATGTCAACAATAAAATAACAATAAACTTTAACTTAGGACTAGTCATAAAGTCCCCCTCGAGTCGTCCCTGGCGCAAAGGTACCCACCATCACACTCGCCGCGTTATCGTTACCATGTTGAATGGCGACGGACAACCTTTGCACCAGGTGTGTGTATTGGTACTTTTTATTGCACCTCTACATATCTCATGCGAGTAAAAAGTTCCCAACTGACTCATACAACTTTCGTTACAGGGCCTGCGTTTGTCGTGTCATGAAAATTGTTCACTTTCTGATGTCAAGTAAAAAGATGGAATATTTTTACGGCACTTGGTTATAACTGGAAGGGTTTACAATAAGTACCGTTTTTCTGCAGCGCTTAAGAGAGCTCGTAATGGATCTTTTTCTAAGCGTACGGCCTGAATGGTAAGCCAACATCTTAGCCAATGGCCGTCTGCGACTCCACAACACAAGCACGTTGCCAACCCTTTAATGTGGTCAGAATTCGTTGTGTTGACAGCAAGAGATAACCCACTTTTCCCGTTTCCCACTTTTTTCATTTTTTTTATACCACGTCGGTGGCAAACAAGCGTACGGCCCGCCAGATGGTTAGAGGTTAACGTAGCCTATGGACGCTAGCAACTCCAGAGGACTCGAATGCGCGTTGCCGACCCTACTCTCAACACAGCGGATGCTCGGGTGCTCTGGCGACCTCCGACGTCCCTCACCATCATGAACACAACACCACGTACTTACAGAGCAAGTAGTGGAACAGTCTAGACTATAAGTGGACTATATTGATTTAAACTTTCACATAAACTATATATATAAACGGGACTTAGCCGGGAGCCTGTCATTCCGTGACCATGGATGTTGTGACACTCACCTCAACCTCAGAGAGGTAAATATAGTACATTATTGTAGAGGCTAGAAAGTAAGGAATAGATGGACGAGTTAGCGGAGGCCCTCGAAAGTACGAGTCTAGCCTCAGTCCAGCTATTGCAATTTCGGCCGAGGCTTAAAACAGTGCTTTTCACGCCTACTGAGAGGAAATTGCAAATAATTTGTGTTATGAGCACGAATATTTGTTCCCGAGTCATGGATGTTTTCTATGTATTTAAGTATGTATTTATCTATATAATTATGTTTATTGTCGTCTAGTACCCATAGTACAAGCTTTGCTTAGTTTGGGACTAGGTCGATTTGTGTAAGATTGTCCGCAAATATTTATTTATTTATATTTAATTATAAACATAAATCAAAATTAGGTACCTAATTAAAGATCATTATACTAAACAAAAGAGCGCCGGCCCCTTTGATTAGTCGAATCGCTGTTCCAACTGGACTACAAAAACATTGTTGGGCAGTTTGAATTCAATGGCCTGTTCGTTCGATGTCCAACTAACCCCAGCTTTGAAGCCTGAATTCTGACTAGGGCATGCAATCCTCGTATTTATTACTACTACAATACCGGGATCCCGGTATTGATCCAGGTATTGTAGTAGTAATAAATCCCGGGATTGCATGCCCTAATTCTGACCATCTTTTGCCACATTTCCGAGCAGTGACGTGAAAAATAAGTTAGTTACACGCGATTAAGTCCCGTTTAGTAACAATAATGTAGAAGTGAACTTTCTGCATTACAATTTATTTCGGCGTAGGGAGGAGTAGCAGCAAATTACATTTCATTTGGAACCACCCGAATTACGCTCTTTGTTTAATTTTCTGCTCATTTCCACCATCCCCTAATGCGAGCCCACCCGGCGTTACTCGGTTTGCTTGGATTTGTTCCAAATTATTATTTATAAGTTCTAATTTTGGTGTAATTATGCGGAATTGGGTTTAATTATTGTGGTATAAATCTTTATCTCTGAAAACCAGTTCGGTCCCATACCTAGGGTAGACCGGGGTCAATAGTACCACGTGTCAATAGTACCATCGCCTAATAACTCTGCAACAACATCGAAGTATGCAGCGTATCTCTACCTGCTCACTGGTCAGCCATTCGCTGCCGCGCGAAACGCACTTGTATTTTTGACTGACCAAAGTAAGTATATACGATTTATGTTTTGTACTAGTGTTTATAATTAAATAGTCGCAGGGTAAAAGTTTTACTGAATTGTGATTCTTTAGTTATTAAAGTGTGTAATGTGTCACAGTGTGGGGGTCAGTTAGATATAGAAATGAGCCTTTGTAAAGTTTAGTGAGTGCTAGTAAAATACCCGCAAAGTCATTCGTTTCAGTAGTATTATTTAAAGATTATTTGTTGTGAAAGATGGGGTTGATTGTACCAGGGGTTAATTCTAACTATATGGGATTAGTAATTGTTAAATAATTTGATATTTTTGTGCTATGAGCACCCTTAAGTGATTTTTGGTTTGAACTTGGAGAATATTATGTTACGTTTAGTTCAACTGAAATGCTAGCTTTGTCTAGTTTAAATACGAGTCTCTATAATTAAGACTGATGTAACGTAACAGAATTATTCGTCTTAAGAAATGAACAATAAATACTGATTGATTAATTCATTATTTTGGGTTTTATTTACCTCTGCTTTTCTAGTACAATACACCCGTATAATTCAAACACAATTCAACACAACAGTAACACAAGGACTTCATGAACAAAAACTCAATTATCACCATTCTGATGCTATCAAATGAAAATTATTTTCTAGATTCTGATAGCCAGTTGGACTAGAATGTTATATTTTAAGCGATTTTCACGTGCTAGTTTTAGATCCTGAGTTGGTCATGTAATGCAATGGTAATGTGGTACTATTGGCCCCGGTCTACCCTATTCATAGAATTCGGTATTTTAAGAATACATTTAGCCCATATGTAGCTTATAACATCGCAATCTTTTCACACGCATAGAAATTTCCCTCCGGAAAATTGTAAGCATAAGGGAAGACGCGGCGGCGCTCAAAGGCAGTTTTTCCATATCATGGGTCGTTCTTCTTTTCGACCGACAATAGCCTGTCCTTCGTCTTACTACGGCATCTCATTTGAGTAATGATTTTACGGTTTTATAATGTTCGAAAATGAACGTCCATATTATTTTATTCATTAGTATTCATTTAATATTTTAGTTTCTCTAACTAGCATTTTTTTGAAACGTATTTTTATCGTAGAAGTCCGTGACAGAGTGGTAAACCAAAATGTTGTCCCCACTGAAAGAGTCCACTTTGTCACATATTTTTTTTAAAAACTAACCGTAAACAAATATGTATATTGGCCGGAAAGGAAACTGTAATCAGTGCTAATGAAGAAACCAATGCATTTTTTTTTAAATCGCTTTTCAAAATCACAATTTTTGATAGTTCAAAAACCAAAAAAAAAGGAAATCCTCGGTTCATTGTCGGTAAAAAAGAAGAACGACCCTCATACATTAGTGGGTCATGTCATGCTTACCCGGAATAATATCGGGCTTATTCGGTACGAGGTGAGATGAAGTATTACTTTTGGAATAAAAATGATGTGGCAATGTATAGCATGATCGTCGCTTAGGCCGTTTTTCCATGGGAGTGCGTAGCGGCTTACGTCTTTGAGACTTGAGGTAAGCTAGAAAGATACCTCGCAATTTGTACAGCGCCGTAACATGTTTTTAAAGACGTTACTCGTTTAGATAGGAGTGAAAATAATTTCCGTAATTCTACATGTGGCATTTTTCAAAAAAAGTGTACATGAACTTTTTTTTTCAGAATTTGATTTTTTTGGGTTTTTATCACTCAGAATCGTTGACACTATCGATCCTCATACAAGAAAATAAGTGTCCAAAATATTCCATTCCAGATCGTCACATTTTTGTATGCAGTCTTTTTAGGGTTCCGTAGCCAAAATGGCAAAAACGGAACCCTTATAGTTTCGTCATGTCCGTCTGTCCGTCTGTCCGTCTGTCCGTCTGTCCGTCTGTCCGTCTGTCCGTCTGTCCGTCTGTCCGTATGTCACAGGCATTTTACTCGAAAACTATAAGGTGTATTTGAATAAAATTTTGAGGATTGGTGTATTTTGTTAGCCGCTACAAAGTTTTGTAATTAAAATTACTAAAAAAAATTTTTTTAGGGGTGTACTCTACAGTCAGAGATAATCGCCCCGAAAGTCACTAAAATTCTGTCCCCCCCCCTCTAATTTTTGAACGGTGTATTTTAAAAATATGAAAAAATTCATGGACACAGCGCTTATTAAGTTCATTCACCGAAAATTGTTTTGAACATGATCGGATGAAAGGTTTCCGAGATATTGCTGAAAAACTGCCTTCCTCAAAGAAAAGGACGTAAGTGCCGTAAGATTTCTATGACGATACGACCTTTTTAATAGGCACGGAACCCTTCGTTTTGCGTGGTCCGACACGCACTTGGCCGGTTTTTTTATTTATATGGTCGTGTCGTGACGCACTGGAAGAAAAAAAATTCATAGTAAAATCTGGGACAACTTTTTTCTTGTATAAGGATCAATAGTATCAACGATTCTGAGTAAGAAGATAAACCCAAAAAAAACTAATTCTGAAAAAAAAATTCATGTACCTACACTTTTTTTGAAAAACGCTCATCATACTGTGTGGTAGTTTCTCTTGTTTGAAAAGAATTTGATCAAATGTGAAAGTTACGAATAAATAATAATTGTTTTCTATATTGTACGTGAGAGTTCGTTTACAGATATTGTCTTCGGTATTTGTTATTTGTCTACACATATTGATCTACACTGTTTTTTTCAAATAATTACTTAATAGTGCTCTTGGCGTCGACCAGATCTTACAGTCTGTTCATGTTCATTATCAATGCTTGCAATAATATAAAAGGGTAATGTAGAGGGCTATGCTGGGAGTTTCTCTGCGTGATCGCATCAGAAATGAGGATATCCGCAGCAGAACCAAGGTAACCGATACAGCCCTCCGAATCGCTTAACTTAAGTGGCAGTGGGCGGGGCACATTGCACGTACAACCGATGGCCGTTGGGGCGAAAAGGTTCTCGAGTGGCGACCACGTACCGGAAGGCGCGGCGTGGGTAGGCTGGTGGACTGATGACCTGGTAAAGGTCGCGGGAGTCCGCTGAATGCGGGTGGCGCGACCGGTCAATTTGGCACTCTTTAGGGGAGGCCTATGTCCAGCAGTGGACGTCTTTCGGCTGATATGATGATGGTGATGAATATAAAAACCAAGTGCGAGTCGGACTCGCGCACGAAGGGTTCCGTACCATTATCTATAAAAACGGCAAAAAAATCATGTCTGTTGTATGGGAGCCCCAGTTCGACTCGCACTTGGCCGGTTTTTTTAGTATTTTTTGTTATAGCGGCAACAGAAATACATAATCTGTGAAAATTTCAACTCTCTAGCTATCACGGTTCTTGAGATACAGCCTGGTGACAGACAGACGGACGGACGGACAGCGAAGTCTTAGTACTAGGGTCCCGTTTTTACCCGTTAGGTACGGAACCCTAAAAATGATTGCCCGCTGTTGCAATTTCCTCACAGATTTTTCCACCTACAGAGTAATCCGTAGAATGTGTATAGACATAGTTTCTGACGTAGCTGTTCGTAGCTAGGTAGACATACAGATTAGAATCTCGTAGGTGTCGTGTAGTGCCAGGATGCAACGAGACCGGTGCCGATGTCCTGATTATTCAGGTTCACCGCCTTCAGACGCCATTCATGGAATATATTGACTATCATATCCCTTGTGATATGACTACATTGTCAAGTACGATTTATCTTGAGGGGTTTTTATAATTAGTTTTATTAGATACGTTTTACAAATACGACGCTTAGTTGTCTCATTAAATCGAAATGAATAATCAACATTTTATGTTCCGTTTCCATACAGTCAAGTATAAAAATATGGGTGCATACAACTTACTCATAAATATGTCCCATCGCTCTTATGTCAGCGGATTAAGGTTCCGGTACATATGTATGAGAACATTAAATCGATACATATTTTTGCCTCATTTCTGATGCGATCACGCAGAGATACTCCCAGCATAGCCCTCTCCATTGCCCTTTGGGTGACTTTGAGCCTTCTTATGAGGCCCATAGTAAGCGACCACGTTTCCGTGCCATACGTCATCACTGGCAACACACACTGGTCAAAGACTCTCGTCTTGAGACACTGCGGAATATTGGACGAAAAGATGCAGAACCAAGGTAACCGATATAGCCCTCCGAATCGCTAAACTTAAGTGGCAGTGAGCAGGGCTCATTGCACGTAGAACCGATGGCCGTTGGGGCGGAAAGGTTCTTGAGTGGCGACCACGTACCGGAAGGCGCAGCGTGGGTAGGCCCCCCACAAGGTGGACTGATGACCTGGTAAAGGTCGCTGGAGTCCGCTGGATGCGGGTGGCGCAGGACCGGTCATTGTGCTCTTTGGGGGAGGCCTATGTCCAGCAGTGGACGTCTTTGGGCTGATATGATGATGATGATATTTTTGCACTCGACTGTACGTCATTTAAAATTTTAAACCACCCCCCGTTCCCTGTAAGAAAACCGACTTTTCTCGTGACTAGTTGTCTCTTATAGCTTCATACCGTCCCGACTTCACGGCAGATTGCAGCTCTGGTTTTAGGTTAATGAAGCGACGAGCGAGAGGCGGTCCGACCGCCCAAAAAGACCAACGCCTAAGTAGTATTGCAAAACGAACAAGGAAATGGGACTTGGAAACAATATGTTGCGTCATTAATGTTCCTGATGGCAGAACAGATTTTTTGTAGAAGAGGAAATATTAAGTAGCGTAGATTGAACACAAATGATAGTATAGATTTCGTATCAAAAAAAATCATTCACATTCTTGCTGATATTTATGTCTATTATAGTGTTTTATTACACGTAGTTTTTATTATAAATGATTTTATACAGAAAACAAATGTAATTGAAAAAACAAACCGTAATCGTTTTCAGCCCAAGACAGGGCTGGAACCTGCCCATCTGTATTGCCGGTACAATGCCCTACCAACGAACCAAACACCAACCAACGAACCAAACACCAACCAACGAACCTACCAAGTTTTTATTATGGCTAAAAGCTTTTTTGCAGTTGACATTCTTGAAATTGTCTATTACTTAATGAATATGTTCTTTTACACAATTTTTGTCAAAGAAATAGAAAAATATAACATAATACTTTAAAATCAAATAGACTCTTATCGAAACTTTTGTAAGCTGCTGTAAATTGCAAAAGGAAACCTATAACTTCCATAATTCATTTAATAGATACATATTGCTAAAATGAAGCCCGCAATCTCAAAACAAACTCAAAGAAAAACAAAATCTAATTATAAATACGGTGGAAGTGTTTGTCAAAAGACGATCAGCTCAAAATAAACCGCGAATCTGAAATGTTGAAAACAAAATTTCATGGAAGGATTTAAGCGATAACCCTTCCTTTAATCCTGAGATATGGACTACTTACTGCTAGAATCTCTTAGTCTCTTTAGACTAAAATTTAGAATGTGAGTCGTCTGAGTAAGAAATTAAAGTAACTTTCTGAATGACAAATTTGAATGAGATCAGATTTTGTGAAAGCGAAGGGTCGATATTCAAAGCCGCTGCAGACAGTATTACCCAAACGTCTATTATGCAAAGATGAAGGGTGCAAACGAGGCTATAGGGTTGACAGCTGGGGAAGCAGGAATCTTTGGTTTTTTTAGACGGCTGTTGATAAGATTTGAAATGTGATTGTAATACGGTATTTGATAACAGTAAAATAAATTGTTCTTGCTATAGCTTCTGCTCGCAATTCAATCCGCGTGGAACTCGTAGCTCCATACGCTCAGCCCCCATTATAAAAACTAGCTTATATCCTTCCCCAGGATTCAAACCAGCTACATAACAAATTTCATCTCAATCGGTTCAGCGGTTTAAGCGTGAAAATGTAACAAACAGACAGAGTTATTTTCGCATGTTTTATATTAGTACGCGGTCAAATGGGGTAACATGGTATGATGGGACACACCGGGTTACATGACATACCGGATTTCACCAGGAACGAGTGTGTGTTTGTATGTACGAATAATCTCACCCTCTAGCTTGCATGATGTTAAGATAGCGGTAAAAGCTATACACAGAATAACACACCCTAGTCCTAAATAGGATGTTTGATTGTTTAGATGTTTGGATGTTTAGATATTAAGATGTTTGTTACTCAATCACGCTTAAACGGCTCAACCGATTTGGATGAAATTTTACATGAAGATAGTTTATAGCCTGTATATTAATATATAGGATAGTTTTGATCCCGGGTCCACGCAGACGAAGTAGCGGGCGGAGGCTAGTACCTACTTACGTAAAGATCAAAAAAGGTGCTGTTTGACTACAGAAAATCGTGATATCATTCTCAAGTATTTCCCGAGAAACTTCATTCTAACAGGAGGCCAATTTTTGACTTTCGAGCGCTCAAAAATGAAATAAACGTAGATACTATTCTAGCGTCACAATTGTAGGCACTACTTTCTACCGATAGAATTGAATACGAGTGGTCAATACCACTCGATTTTCAATTTTCTATCGCTATTTCAAAATATAATTTCATCATTTTTGACAGTTTTCGAGTGACAGAAACGAGCGCTCGAAAATCAAAAATCAATCCCCAGATCGATGTTAACGTTTCATAATGTCGTTCGTCGACCGCAACAGAGCCCAAGGGGTTATGGTTTTGTAACCTCGCATACAATGTAGCGGGCATGGTCCCGTCCGTGTCCAAAATATATTACTCTATGAATGTGTCGACCCTGCACGTGAAGGCAAACCCAAGCGCAGTAAATGAAGTGTCACCTTGTTGATAGGTAAACACGTGTACGCTGAGGCTACCGCACGGCAACCTGCGGCAACTGGCAAGCTACGGCAACCGGTAACCGAGTTAGGGTGCGAGACGTGTCGCCATGATGCTGGGACGCTAGCTAGTGAACTTCAAATATAAGTAACACCGGTAAAACATATTGTACTCCAGGCAAAATACGGTTTCGAAAAACATTAATTTATAATAGCGTTTTTTTTGTTTATGTCATTCTAAAACATTATTCTAAGATGCTTTATTCAAGAATCCAACAAACTTTCCACCCGCAAGTAATTATATAGATTTAAATTAAACATTCATTGTCTTTTTTATTTTATTTATATTGAATATTTTAAAGCAAATGTAAATGAACCTAAATAAAGATAAAAAAATATATTAATATTTATCCGGACTTTTTAGGAGCTAATTAAATATTGATTTTTTTGACGTCTGATTTTTTGTTGGATTTTGCCTCTAGGTAACTATTTAATTGATAATATATCCGTTACATTAAAAAAATTAGCTATTATAAATTATTTCCAAATATGTCATTTTTTCCATATAAGTTGTCAGTTCATTGCCTGGACTATTGGGCCAACTCCGGCTTGGACACCGCTGACTCTGCTGTCATACCAGGTCAGCCAACATGAAGGTATTGGCGACAGGAATGATAATTATGGGATGTAACATTACGAACAAAGGTCTTCAGCGTTTGATATACATAAAAAATTGAAATAGTGCAATTCAGCTTTATACTAAACTAGCTTCTGCCCGCGACTTCGTCTGCGTGGACCCGGGATATAAACTATCCTATATTTAATCCATGCTATAAACTATCTTCGAGAAAATTTCATCCAAATCGGTTGAGCCTTTTAAGCGTGATTGAGTAACATCGAAAAATCGAAACATCTAATCTAAACGTCTAAACGTCAAACGTCTAAACGTCTAAACGTCTAAACGTCTAAACGTCTAAACGTCTATACGTCTATATGCCTAAACGTCTAAACATAAAACATCCAAACTTTCGCATTTATAATATAATAGGATAGGATAGGTTTGTCTAATTCACGTGCAACTTATGTTTTATTTAAGAAAAAAAAGAAACGCCTGTATAAGGACGCTGAAAAGGAAAATTGTAAAATGAAGCGTATAATCATGGTATTCTCCCAGAAATTTCCACAAAAGAAAAGACTAACATAGGTAGGTAATCAATATAATCGACATATTTATTGGTTGTATAGATTCCGTTTTCCCATTTGTGTCTTGATCTGCAGTGCTTAAGAACCTCAAATACATGAAGTAGAAGTAGCTCTACAGCGAAATCGATGGGAAATTTTGGCTTAAAAACTTGACTATCAAATGGTTAACAAATTGATGTAGTCATATGTAGTGGAAGTTTGGAAGAACTTTACATGAAAAAATAAAACACCAAAAGCTCAAAAATGCATCAGCGTTCTGAAATACCTATTAACGGCTATTTTTAACGGTTTTACCTATTATACATAATCACACATCATACATTCGCATGTTACTGACAGTACAATGTGACTCATGCGCTGAATTTCCCACATTACTGAACTCGCAGCCAAATTTTTATGCAAATCACGCGTTTCAATCGCGGCGGTAACGCCGACGAAATGAATTGATTAAAAATGATTGATTCGCTACCTGACGCGCGATGATTGATCGCCGCGATTTTATTCAGGACTCATTAATCGCGTTAATGACTCTCAAACCGAGATGTTTACCCACTGGGTGCATTACTTAATGAGTTTTGGCAAATTTTCAGTAAACTTTGAAACCATAAATGGTAATTCATTAGCAACAAAGAAGGTACTATGAAAACAATATCATCTAATGTCACTAGAATGGAGAAATCTTAAAATTTGTACATAAATTAAACTACCTATCTACTACAGCCCAAGGGTTCTGCCTAATTGCTCACGTCAGTCTGTACCTACCTACATTGAAGACACACATTTTTCCAATCAGCATTTTCAAACAGAGAAAGCGTCAGCTCACGTAGAGAAATCTCACCTCCCCAAACAGATATTTAAACTCAACGGTCAGCCTTGTTAGGTACCTCATACTTTTTCTTTATTGTCTTTGCTTTACTCCATTGCGATTTGTTTTTACAACTCCAACATTTCGGTTCACGTTTGCTAGAACAATCCAGCGGTCTCCGACATATATAGGCATCGGTAGTTCATTAAACCCAACATAACAATGACTATAATGCTAGCAGCGTTGTTAATACGACTATATCTTAGTTATATAAGCATTTTCCTATAAATACAATACAATACAATACAAATACTCTTTAAATAATGTTAGGTTGTAAACATAAAAACCACTACGTGTAATAAATGCGCACGTAACGCCGCTATTACTCGAATACGGCTCTCATTCATGGAAGTACGATAATTGCGTCATTTCTCCCGCAGAGGGCGCCATCAATCTGCTCTCGCATTTTCCCGATTTCCCTCCAAAATTACGACTGTGAACCTTATTGTTTTATCCACTCCGGTTCGTTTAACTTTATGATTTATTGTTGCTTAGTCTGACCAGAATATAATTTGTTTTTATAACGGGCTTTATGGCTTTTTGTGTGATAATTTTCTGGGTTTAGGGTTTTTGTGGTACTCCGGATGGAGTAAATGATTGTTTTTTGCATATTCAAAGTATACTGTAGTTAATATCATTAATGAGGAGGATCCAAAGGCTCTTGATTACAAGTAATATTCATTTATTTAAGCCATACCTATTTATAAACATAATATACATACTTAGCACGCTGTATTAATTCAAACACATTAATAATATATCATCGTTTATATTGATGGCGGTACATAGGAACGTTCATTTAGAAGTAGTTAACCCTTTGAACGCCATTCTTCACGTACTAAAGTGTCACTGACACGCCAACCTTTTTTCCAAAAGTGAGTGAATATGAACCTTATGAGAAATATTGAAGGTTGTTTTGACAGTGGACGTCGTAACACTTAAAGGCATCACCTTTAGGCGTTATTGGCGTTCAAAGGGTTAAAGCATTTACATACAGCGCGCTGCGACGTCATAAATGATGAGGCTGAGGAGGCCTACAGTATCCGTAAATTAAAATGCATGTCTAACGAGGTTCTCGAGTGGCGAGTTGGCGACCACGTACCGGAAGGCGCGGCGTGGGTAGAGGCCCCCCACAAGGTGGACTGATAAATAAATAAATATTAGGACAATCTTACACAAATCGACCCAGTCCCATAGTAAGCTCAATAGGGCTTGTGTTATGGATACTAGACGACGATATATTTAATAGATACAAATACTTAAATACATAGAAAACATCCAAGACTCAGGAACAAATGTTCATGCTCATCACACAAATATTTGCCCGTACCGGGATTTGAACCCAGGGCCTTCAGCTTCGTAGACAGTGTCACTACCCACTAGGCTAACCGCTCGTCGAAATGGCCTGATGGCCTAGTCAAGATCGCGGGAGTCCGCTAGATGCGAGTGGCGCAGGACCGGTCACTTTGGCACTCTTTGGGGGAGGCCTATGTCCAGCAGTGGACCTCTTTCGGCTGATATGATGATGAATGTCTAACAGTTTACCAATTTTCGACGCTATATAATTACCTACTTGGACCTAACCTTATCAACACTCGTACAGGGATGGTCATTGAATCCCAGATTAATGCACAGTTCCGCGTAATAGGAATGGGAAATCGGAGTCCCAGTGTCCCGAGGGCCTTGGGGGGGAGATACGCATCTTTCAAATCTTACTGCAGCCCGCTGCATCGACACTAGCTAGAGGCATGTCTAGGTGTACGTGCCTGTGTTTGCCGACTTTTCTTTAAAAGTGATTTTAGGGACATTTGTAAATGATATATATTAATATATTTAGACATATATCAATTTATTTATACATACGAGTATATATGTATAAATAAATTGATTTAAATGTTAAGGTTTACATACAAGAATTAAGGAAACTGTAAGTCCACTTTTACTTTACCAAATGTAACCACTAAAGACTGTTTGTTTCTAAATAAATAAGTAAACGAAACGTACCTAATTACTTCAAACTATTTTACACTTTCGTATTAAAATGGGTTTGTTACCGCATTTGAAGTGTTTCGAACACTTGTTAATTAACATACCTAGAATCCAGGGAATGAACCTCCAAATTATTAAAATTTAAATGAACTTTTTCAGTAGTGCGCAGGTTTGCAGCATTTATTTAGTACTGTCAGGGATACAAAATTACAAATATGTAATGTAACTACATATGGACATAGTGACAGACAAAAATGTGTGAACTTTACTTTATTGTCCACAAGTGGAGCGCCAGACTTCCCCATACATATACCTACATAGAATACTTATACTTACCTACTTAAAATAAGTCTTCCGGTAGACCAATTTTGGTACGGAGCACTAAAACCTTGCAGGAATAAAGCTCAAGAATTCTTATTAAAATAATTAAATATTTCAGAATACTTTGTAGAATACTTCGTTTCACAACTGTGCTGCAATTATAAGTACGCTGCTCTTTTGTCCCTGGTCCCGAAGACAAATTCGCCTGTCACCTGGCGCGCGGTGGAATTTCTCATTTGCACCCCTACTGCCACGAAAAAAATCATCAACCTGCTTACTTTTGCGTAGCTTTAATTAAAAGAAAATGGCAAGGTATATCCACGAAAAGATATGCAAGCCTTGTAAGGACTGTAGGTACCTCTTAAGGTTCATTAAAAAGCTTTTACCGCAAAAAATTCTTTAAAGTTCTTCAGCTGGCGAAGTAGTTAGGTACGATTAATAGTTAAGCATATCTAAAATTACGTATAAGGCGTCGGTCGCCGTTGAAATTAAGTACCTAATCTATCCAAAAAAAAAACAAAAGAAGCTCGTTCATTAAAGTCGCACGCGAAGTTAAAGGCGACCGAAAATTATTTACTCGCCACCATCCATACATATACCTGATAACAATCGTAACGGAATAAAAATGCACTTTAAACACAATTACTAAACACTTCACATGGAGAACTAGGTGTAAATAAAATATTTCGTCGGGTGACAAGCAAAAGTCAGTAATTACTCGTAAGAAGTAAAGGAAAACTCAACTTTATTAATACTTCAACACAGTTGCTATTTCTTAAATTATTTTTCTGCATTTAGTGACTTTTGCTTGTCACCCGACGATTTAAACATCTTGGAAAACTAGTTCACCCGATGAACGAATTGCCGACTACTCATATGGACAATCTCTATAATAACAAAGTACCTACAATAAATAAATAAATATTGTAGGTGATATTTAATGTCTGCAGTAGTCACGGACTTTAATCGTTGAGCCATTTAGGTGTCAACTAATTTTAGTTTTTAATAGTTAAGCTATGAATATCCAGTGAAAAGAGAGCTCTAAATGGCTCAACGATTAAAGTCCGTGACTGTACCTACAGATTTCAGTTCAAGTGCACTTATAGTTGACCAACGCTGCTCCTTAAAGGATTGCAAACAGCACACCGTACCGAGTCCGGCCCCGCGCGCCGGCCGGCGCTCTGTCAACGAGTCATCCAACATTCGCCCGTGCCTCGGTCGGGAAACGGAGACATTAAGAATAAAATTAATCGGCCTAATACTCCAGGCAAAATATGGTTTCGAAAAACATTAATTTATAATAGCGTTTTTTTTGTTTATTTCATTCTAAAACATTATTCTAAGATGCTTTATTCAAGAATCCAACAAACTCTCCACCCGGAAGTAATTATATAGATTTAAATTAAACATTCATCGTCTTTTTTAGGGTTCCGTAGCCAAAATGGCAAAAACGGAACCCTTATAGTTTCGTCATGTCCGTCTGTCCGTCTGTCCGTCTGTCCGTCTGTCCGTCTGTCCGTCTGTCCGTCTGTCCGTATGTCACAGGCATTTTACTCGAAAACTATAAGGTCTATTTGAATAAAATTTTGAGGACAGGTGTATTTTGTTAGCCGCTACATAGTTTTGTAATAAAAATGACAAAAAAAAATTTTTTAGGGGTGCACTCCATACATAAAACTAAAAGTCAAAAAAAAAATTTTCATTGTGACCCCCCGTGTGGCACATCAATCGATAGGCCTTTCAAAATAAATATAAGGTTTCTTAGCATTTTTTTTGATTAAGTGAATAGGGTCGGAGATAATCGCCCCGAAAGTCACTAAAATTCTGTCCCCCCCCTCTAATTTTTGAACGGTGTATTTTAAAAATATGGAAAAATTCATGGACATAGGACTTATTAATTTCATTCACCGAAAATTGTTTTGAACAAGATCGGTTCAGAGGTTTTCGAGATATCGCTGAAAAACTGCCTTCCTCAAAGAAAAGGACGTAAGTGCCGTAAAATTTCTATGACGATACGACCTTTTTAATAGGCACGGAACCCTTCGTTTTGCGTGGTCCGACACGCACTTGGCCGGTTTTTCCATACAAATTGTCAGTTCATTGCCTGGACTATAAATGAAGTGCAAGATATCGCTCGCGCTCGGCACGATGTACTGTGTACGAATTGGTTCATAATTTTCATAAATGACGGAATTCTGAGGTAGCACTCATTCAAAAAAAAATACTTAAAAAAAATAATCCTTTTTAAATCGATTAAAAAGGGGCCTTCATTTCATCTTACACCATGTCTCGTTTCCCCAACTAACCTCCAGTATTTACCGTCAATCAAGCCGACAATCTCATTACATTACCCTAATCCCTCCAATATCCAATCAAACAGGACATTCCGCTTATCGCGGCCCTGCCTATCTGAGGAGGACAAAGCGCGATCAGTAATTACTCCCCCTGACGAACGCAACTAGAACTTCATTACCCTCTGTTCTACTCGTGTCGATCGAGATTGTGTGGAAAGAAATGAGTTCTGTGGTGTTTTGTTGGGGTTTAGTAGCGTAATTGGGAATGGGTGTTATGGATGTTTTTTTTAGAAATGCCTGATTATTTTTTTGAGGATAGGAATAACCTTCCTTAGCACCAGAAAAAAGTTTCAGATTTTTCAGCTGCGTCAATTATTTTTGAAAAATATAAACAGTTTCCTCATTTACGTTTTGGGTTTAGGACGGCGAATAAGACGCTTTTCTTGATCTGTCTCATATTTCATATTACTGTATTATGTTTAGAACATTCAAACTTTCGTGTTAATTTACTTATAATTATTAGTAGGTTAGTTAGGCATATTTGTAAATAAATTATTCCATTACTCTACGGTTAACAACAGAGTTTTACTTTTATACCTACGAGCCTCCAGCCAAGTCTCCCTGCACCAAACCTCTGTTAAAATCCATCCATTTAGTTTAGGTACTTAAACGCCTTTAGCCTCGCAAACATTCTCGCTTTTCTTTAATTAAATTTGTTGGAAACATTGGATTAACTTGGGATTTATGATTAATGATAATTTGCTAAAGTACTTCCGTGCCATATCCACGCATGAAACTCGCAACAAATAAACGTTTAATAGCTGCACAAACCGTTAATTTACCCTCTTAAATTAATCGAAAGCAAACACACTGCCCCGTGCTTTTATTCCACGCCATTATATTATGCCGACCCTTTTTCCTACGATAAAAAATGCAGTGACAGGTCCCCATTACAATTTGGATAAGCGTACAGTGTTATTAATACCCTTAAAAATGCTGTAGCGTAATAAAAACAGCCATTTTGACCAAGGTAAACGAACGTATAGATAATATTATAATATCGAGCAAAAAAAATGCAAAAAGATTCGCAGTCGGTAGGATTCGAACCTACGCTCCCAGAGGGAATCTGATTTCTAGTCAGACGCCTTAACCGCTCGGCCACGACTGCTACAGTCAATGTTGTGAAATTGTACTTTAGGTGTTTGTACAATTTTTCTATTTATTGAAATAAATAAAGTATTTATTTTCCTCTATGATATCGATGAGATACTTTTACTTTCATTACTTTTAGCTCCAGGGAGCGAGAACGTGGCGATCAATACATTAGGGGTATAGTATAGACTCTAAATTTATCATAACATCAAAAGAAAGCAGGCAAAAAAATATGCCTGATGACGAAAATCCCATTCAAATATCTCAAAAAATTACGAAGCTACAACCGTTTTAATATTGCTTGTTAGAGAGAGAAAACGCTCGTAGATCGTGACGTCACGACACTCGAGCGTCATAGTAGGTACCTAAATGACAATCGTTCCATATGAACGTGGCTTAAAACTTTGGACAGTTATTATTATTAACTTTGTGATTAGCTAACTCTGCGTTGCTTTTTTCTCCATTTGACTACATTTTTAATCCGTTTTCGATAAAATACAACATTATTGGTTATTTTATTTACTTAGTGTATACATCCCTATTCATATTCGATTTTATCGATGCGCCAAATAGAACCCATCATGTTGTACATAGTAATGTAACAGGCTTAGGATTCATGAAATAACACTTTTTGTCTTGGATAAACTGTAAAGTAGTAAAATCTCCATAGTTGCTTAAAATACTTCATTGTGATAAAGAGTTTAACAATTATTACATTATTAAATCTTCATTAACTTTAACTAGGTATCCACAGATATTAGATGCTAGTAAAAATAATCAATCTGAATAGGGATTATTTTAACTCCTCATCCTCATAATTCGTCAACAGTCAATAGCATTTTATACGTAACACAAGAATTTTATCTACATTTTTACACATCCGCGTGAACTGACCGACTATTTCACCCGCTCCACACGTGGCGCCGTGGCTTAGTTGGTTAAAGCGCCTGTCTAGTAAACAGGAGATCACGAGTTCGAATCTCGTCGGGGCCTAAGTGGTAATTAATTTTTTTGTATTTGTATTCTTTTGTTTTTTATACAAGGAAATAATTATTATGATTAATCCTGCTATACACTTCCGCACAAAAAAGGAGTGCAATGTTTTCAGGGTTCATGTTATGTCTTTCTTTATTTCACAATTATTGATTACTAAACTCCTTAATTATGTTACACCGTGTATTTCATAATTTCCGATAATTTCATGGAATCAGTCCTTTGGTTTTATGATTTTTTTTAAGATACTAGTACTATTATTAAATTATACTATTTTGAAGATATATAGGGGTAGATACCTTATTAAGGGTATAAATGTCATTTTTAGGGTTCCGTAGTCAACAAGGAACCCTTATAGTTTCGCCATGTCCATCCGTCTGTCTGTCTGTCTGTCTGTCCGTCTTCGGCTTAGCTCAGTAACCCTTACAACTAGAAAACTGCAATTCGGCGTGGGTATACAGTGTTTTTTTTTAATGGGACAGTATGGGGAAATCCGAATCTAAAGGAGATAGAGGAAAAGTGTCCAAGGAGACATTAGGTGTTTTTTTATGTAAACAAATTTGGCTCATTAAAATTTTTGGTCAAGCGTGAGTTGTTCTTAAAAAATGATAAAGTTGGTCAATTTTTTTTTTGACGCGGGTCGACTCTGTTTCATGTAAGGATTATTTCATTGTATGGAAAGAAAAAAATCTGAACAGCAGAAATTGGTCAAATTTAATGAAAACTAATCTTCATACAATTGCAGTATTCGCCTTTTAATATTGCTACAAATGCCTAGGCGTGTAAAAAAATATTTAAAATTATTCCATTTTTAAATTTCGATAATCCATAATAGCTCCAGGTGATTCAAGAGAAGAACATTTTTTTTAATCTTCGTAAACATCATGGCACGCGATAGTCTTGAAATTATAAAAAAAAGAATTCAAATTTGGAACGAGTGGCCCCCACGATCGCCCGACTTAACGCCATTAGATTTTTTCTTATGGGGTTACCTTAGTGGTCGAATTTATGAATCCCGATACAACTCCGTACAAGAATTAAAAGATGCTGTTTACAACACTTTAAACACAATTCAACATAAGTCTCTGTTAAATGCAACTAGAAGTGTCTTGAAGCGTGCTCGTACCTGCATAAGACAAGACGGCGGCCACATCGAAGTAATAAACCAACTGTATGAAGATTAGTTTTCATTAAATTTGACCAACTTCTGCTGTTCAGATTTTTTTCTTTCCATACAATGAAATAATCCTTACATGAAACAGAGTCGACCCGCGTCAAAAAAAAATTTACCAACTTTATCATTTTTTAAGAACAACTCACGCTTGACCAAAAATTTTAATGAGCCAAATTTGTTTACATAAAAAAACACCTAATGTCTCCTTGGACACTTTTCCTCTATCTCCTTTAGATTCGGATTTCCCCATACTGTCCCATTAAAAAAAAACACTCTGTATAAACAAATCACGCCAACAAAACAGTAGAATAAAATCCAGAAAAAAAATTTTTTTAGGGTACCTACCTCCCCTACATGTAAATTGGTGATGTTTTTTTTTTCTCGTTAAACCTTTAGTGTGGGGTATCGTTAGATAGCTTGTTCAAAAATATTATGGGTTTACTCAAACAATTTTTCAACTTAGTTATGCGTTTGCGAGATAATGGGATTTAAAGCCCTAATTTTTGTTCGAGTCATGTGTCCCCCCCCCTTGCCGGCTAAATAGCTACTACTGGGGATGTGAAAAAATTCGTGGCAGTAGTACATATACTGTAGCAGAAGACATAACTAGTTAACGAGTAGTAGACATGGCTAGTTAACTGGTAAGAAATGCACTTAATTTCGCGGCGAGCGCGCAAACGAGGGTAAGCTATAATAAAAACCCCAAAAGCCCCTTTTAAGTCCGCATTCTGTGACAGACGGGCAACTACGGAACCCTACCCTGCGCGTGGCCCGACACGCACTTGGCCGCTTTTTTATGTTTTGAAAACAGTCGTAGTGACTCTGTGACACGGTAGTCATATTGAGATCAAACTAGTAATAATATTGCGTTTTACTGTCTGTGACCAACCCATCTATTTAATAAGGTCAGACACGCCATAGAACGTAGAATGGAGACAAATCAAAGAAATATTTATAATAATCACTCGTATATTCACATTTTTGTCATTTTATATTATTTACACATATACAAACAAAGTTACGGTCGGCCTCACAAGGGGCTGAACACCTTTGTACCGTGTCGCATTAAAAGTCATAAACTGCCGTATGAAGTTGTCAAACGAGTGAAAATAACAAGGTACTTAGGTGCTCAGCTAATGAGGCCGACTGTACCAATAATACTCGCCCTTTCGACATAGGTAGGGAATTTTGTCTTTATTACACAAATAAACTTGATCGTCTGAAAATCGACTTTTAAACAAAAGAAAAACATCCTGATGTCAATTTGAAAAAATCAATCACTTAATCAACTTCAAATGCATTAATTCTAATCAGATTTTCAGATGGCTCGAACACCAATACGGATCCTGTATTTAACTTAAAATAGTGCCCATTAAAGTATTAAACACAACTATTTGGCACATGTAGTATGTTTGCAACGTGTCTTTTAAATACAATTCGAATGTAAACACCAGATAATTAACATGTGTCCAACAATAATGGATGATTGTTATCAGATTCATTGTACCAAACAGATTGGTGGCATAACGGTTGGCATACATGTATCTTAATTAAACCTGTTAAGAGCTATTTTGGAATAACACAAAACTGTCGATCTGTAGGGTATAATTAACACTATCCGCAAAACTAAGTGGCGAGTCGGACAATAAAAGTAACAATGAAACCTTTTTGTGGGTAATAATAGCATGATTCTAATATTTTACGACCTGACTCACTAGTTTTGCGGATAGTATAGCTTCGGAACTGACTGGATGTACTTTAATTTTACCAATAAACAATCTGAATCTGAACAAAATAGATGCATTCCAGCTAGGGAATGCAATCTCGCGAGATTTCAGACCAAACCGAGATCTCGCGAGACCACAAAACCAGGCCCGCGAGATATCGAGATTTAAGAGAACTCGCGAGATTGGGCGTTTTTCACTGAAAAATTATGCAAATGCTAAGAATTCCATTTAATTATTAACAACATGTGAAATAGACACAGACACTGCATGTAGTGGTTCCTAATATCCATTGTATTTTAATATTATAATAAAACAAAATGAATATTTTTTATTTAATCATCAGGTTTTGAGAAAAGTCAGGTTTTAAAAGTACATAATATAATTATAATAAAATAATAATAGTATGTTTTAATCATCAGTCAGATGAAACTTTTGGCATGCCGTGTTTTATATGGAAAGTTCAATCTCGGAATCTTGCAAGATCTCGTACGAAAATTGTACGAGACTCAGTCTCGTAAAATATGGACGAGATCTCGCAAGATCGAGATTGCATTCCCTAATTCAACAAAGACAAAGTACGACTCATTGTTTGTTTAAAAGCGGTTGCAAGCAGTAAAATAGTTACAATTTTTTTTTCACATAATTCAAGATGCCAGGGCCATAATTATCACCACCAATAAAGTTATTACGAGGCATGCACTTTAGAAAGTAAACAGGTAAATTTTAAGACATCTAACTACCTGACCTGACTTAAACAGGGTAATAAATTTTGATACAATTTGTACCCTAGCAATATTTTGGCACGAAATACTAGTAAATATCCATAAAGAACAATCAAGATATTTTATGATTCATTGCACTACTGTAAGTAGTAATAAATTATTGTCTACAAAATTCTTTGAACTAATTTATAATTGTTACACTGGCACACTGGCTTCATTTTAAAACAAAGATGTATGTTGGATAAATTTGATTGGCCCAATTTTATGATACTCATAAATTGCAGACTTCCTTGTTTCAAAATGTTAATTTTATTACATGCAAGATGGCGATACAAAGAAAATAACGACAACACTCCGTTTACATTTTATCTTCACGACCTGTTACTCAACTTTGAGTACTTACGATATTATAAAAGAGCATTAAACAGTTTACATTATTTTTAGGAGCTACCATAAGTGAATAACACGACGTAAAGATTAGTGGCTACGTTGGCAATACTTTAGGCAAAAGTCGATAAAATTTGATACTATACCAGTCTTAATTAGTTTATAGTTTCTCTATTAAACATCTAAAACTTTCATAAAATCTCAGGCACATTTAATATACGTATCATACATTACAATATAATCACAATGTAACTAAACTTTAGTTCTATCCAATATTTACAAACCAAATTTAATCTAATATGGCAGTACTGAGGTTTCATACAATAATTACGTGTTAAATTAAACGGGATCACGATTATATTGAATTTGAACTTCGTATTGTTGACACGGAACAAATTATTGTTTGAACATCACAACCAACTAAGTACCGGATAAACAATTGAAATCCCAAACAATAATTTATCGATTAAAGATTCAGAAGTCGAATTCAACACCCGCGTCATCCGGCCATCTAGAAATGTACAAGAACTAAACAAAATCAGTCTCTGTATGTAACCTCCACTTTTCACTCCTCGAGAACACGAAAGGGTAATGCGCACTTGGAATAAGGCCCCTAACGTCCAATAACTTATTAATTGTTTTGTTCACAGTATTCATTGTAGTGTTCACTATTTGTTTCGTTCTCTTTTTTAAATACTATCAATTGTTTTGTTTACTCTTTAATTATATTGTTCACTGCACTAATAGTCCTGTTCACTATCTTTGGCGTATTAGACGAAGCGCGTAAGTTGCGTATGGAAGTCCCTCAGGAAGATCTGAAGCTGCGGCAGCGTGGGCCGGTCGTCGGGCGACATCGCCCAGCAGTACGCCATTACTGCGAACCTGAATAAAAAAAACACGTTACTAATCTTGCTTGGCGTAATAAATTACTTACTTGCATGAAAGCGTTGCATAAAGGTAGGTATGAGACTTGCTTGATCTGTTTCTTTATAGAAAACAGGATGATAATTATTTATATAAATTTATTACGATTAACATTTAACTACGAATCAGAAAAGTACCTTTAAGACAATATATAGTACAAAGAGTCAAAATAAATGACACCTCGCCGAGTTTTTTACGCCGGTTCTTCTCGAGGCAGGTTTTCTTTCCGAACCGGTGGTAGTTTATCGACATTCATAGGTGCATGTATATGCCTAAATTGAAGAATAAATCACTTTGATTTTGACTTTTTGATATTTGATATAGTACAATACAACACTTGACATACAATTAATGGACATAAAGTTACGGATGATAATAAACTTTGTATATGATAGACATATAAACTATGATTTCGACTGGTAAATTTACTTGTAATACAGTACACTCAACCCAATAGGTATTTAAACAGTATGATAAATTAAACGTACACTAAGTTGCACTTTATTTTATTAGTGAATAAGCACCTCTATTTGATTCACAAAAGATGACAGTAAAGAGATTAGAGATTCATTCATAAAGTCTCGACCCACCACAATTTACGAGTGCAATAAAATTGAGAATGTACACAATAGTATTTTATACAATCGTTACACAATGAGGGCTCTTAAAGTCGAGTACCGTGTTTAGGCCACGAGGCTTGCCGAGTGGCCTAAGTAAGATACGATTGTTGAAGACTAATTGAAGAGCTAATTGTGTAACTATTGTATACAATACTTTTTATACGAGTCAACAGAAATAATTAAACAAACTTGGTATCTAATGAAAATCTAAGCCCTGCTGAAACGAAGTGCAAGTCAGCGGTGCCGGCTCAACGTCGTCGACGTCGGTTGTCGTCTTTTGTACTGTAGCCAACGTGACGTGCCATTGGTCAAATTTATTATAGTTCAGTAAAGGCACCACGTGTTTGGTCTAATTTATTTTAGTTGTCTGAACAGTTGTGAAATATTTTTTTCAGTTGAGTTGGGAGCTCCATAGTAAAACAGTATGTGATTATAGTTTAGTGTACGAAGTCTTAATTCATACATTAAAGTCGACGAGTATAATAAGAAGTGAGGCGCGCCTGATCCTTTTAGGCAATGGGTTGATCCTTAACAGGTTGTGTTAGTTTTGTGTCACATTTGCGTTACGGTATCACAAAAGTCATTGTGCTATTTTAACGCTAAATTTTAACGGCCTTACCCTAATATTGCGTGTAATGCGGAGTTGGTATTGGCAAAAAAACGGGAAGGTACTTACAATTCATCAGGACAGTTCGCCGGCTGTTGTAACCGGTAGCCGTCCCTCAGATACGCCGCGACTTCGAAAGGGTCGACCTCCGCATACGGCTGATGGGACAACGTGGTCAACTCCCATAGGAGTACTCCCAGAGCCCACACGTCCGCCGCGGGACTGAACTGCCGCTTGCTCAGGGCTTCTAACGCCAGCCACTTGATGGGCCGGTTCTCGTTGTCGCCTAGACAGTGGTAGTCTGCGGGGAATAGGTCCCGCGATAGGGCGTTGTCGGCAATCATCACTCGGAGGTTTTCATCGACACTGTTGACAAGACGTTCAAGTTAGAAAACACAACATACACGCTGTACCTATCCCTTTGCTATAAATACACGTAACCTAGCTAAAAAAGTTTTCTTTAAAAAAAACTGCGTTGGAATCAGTCGGTCTAACCATGGGAATTACATCAAGCCATTTGAAAGTCATGAAACGACTCTTTTAGCATCGGTAGTTAATTTTGAATTACAAAGTGGTTACTTACATGCAATTCCTGGCTGCGATATCCTTATGTAAGACATGTTGCGAGTGCAAAAACGCCAGGCCATCCAACGCGTGTAGTGCCATCCTGACTACGTGTTGTGTGGTGAGCGGCGGCGGTGGCGCGCTCCCCGCCGCCCCTCCCACTGTCACTCCTCTACACGCGAGCAGGAACTGCTTCAAGTTTCTAAAGCTAGTGCCCCATGGGTAAAGCAGGAATGGAGCAGTTTGATCTTCGATGCTAACGCCCAGCACTGACAACACGCGTTCATGTCGGAGGCCATAGAGCATACAGCCTTCTTGAAGTAGTAATGATACCTGGGAAAAGAAAACTCACTTTAACATCCGGATCTAGAACGGGGTATAAAAAAACAGAAACCAATCTTGTAAATATTAATTTACCTGCACTTGAGACGCATGTTCAGCAACAGTCTTAACGAGCACTTCCTGTTCCCTGGCATCTTCATCAGCGTACGTGCCCTTGTATACGCGGCCGAACGTCCCCTCCATAGCTACTGAGCGCAGTCTGACGCGACACCTCTGAATAGTCAACTCCGCTATTCTCTGTTGCAGGTCCCTGGCCCTATCTTCGGCAGCTGCTACAGGGATTGAGGTAGGACGTCGGTAGCTGGTGTAGCTGGCCGCTGACTTACAGGACGAGTCTGGGAGGAAAGCGTGCGCGTCTTGTTCGTCGCTGCGAGCTCGTCGGAGCTTCCTCGCTCGCGCTCGACACGCTGCAGCCGCCACAGCGGCTATAAGAAGTGCAGCGCCGGCACAGCCTGCTCCAGCATAAAATATATCCGCCGATGTCGGAGCCTGGGCGACGCTGTCAACCCTAACCGCTGGCCTAGGCGCCTCTTTAAGGCAGATCTTCCTTCGTCGGAAATGAAGTTGAATGACCGATGTAGAACTCATAGTCACGTTAAGTGATATCTTGACGTCCACTTCGGCGGCGACGGTATGCGTGCAGGGCAAGTCGAGCTTCCATGTTCGAGGTTCAGTTGGAACGAAACCTTCTTTCGTGATGTTGAACATCGGTGGGTGCATCGCATCTGCATGCGATGGCACTTCAACGTTCAGCGAGTATGGTAACTGTAACAAAAGAAAAGAGCATTTAGCCAAGATAAATAAATAACACTGTTTCAAGTAGCTTATTCCTGTCTTAGGTAAGGAAGTTCCGTTAGCATATGCAACGCAAATGTCTGATCGACAGCCAATTCTCAGAGGACCACAAAATGTATTGCCAAAAAAATGGAAAGAGAAGAAGCGTTAACCGCGTCTCGGGAACCCAACGCGGGCCCCGAGCACTTAACTTTTTATTCAGATTTGCCATTTCAATTCCATAAAGAATTATACCACAAAAGTACGTGAGCTCATTGCATGTCCCGGCTATGTGGAGTAACGGAGCCGAGCCATCACGAAGCTAACCGTATAAGATTGACGGACAGCGGCACGCGAACACGGCGCGGGATCAAATGTCGAGTCACCGCCGCGGGGGCACGAGTGCCGCTCCTTTATAGAATAGGAACACCCTGCCCGTGAGGTCAGACAGAACCGTGCTCGTGAGCAGCAAATGTAAAAATGAATACTCGCATAATTGGCTTCTGAATACATGGAGAATTTCCTAACCCGCAGGTTAGATTTAGTGCCGGCTATGTAAATAAACCAACAGCTAATGCAAACTTGGACTTCCTGAATTTGCATACAGCTGCGCACGCTGAGTTTACGTTAGGTCAACGAGGCATCCTTCCTTTACCGGTGTATGTCAATGCAGCCTGCCACTCAGGAGCTGCATCGTGAATAGAATCTGCGGTAATAAGCTAGATAGTAGTTGAGTTGCGACTTGTGACATTCGGTATCTGAAAGACGTGTTTACGTATATGTAAGAACACGTGAGACCGCGAGTCGTTCCCTCGTTCGAAAGCTTCTACTTGTCGGGGTTCTTGCGGCGAAGCTAACGACTATTCGATGCACGAGAAAATAAACACGTGTTTCACAACTTCAATTTTGAGCGTATGTAGATAGTATGATTGAAGGCGGACTTCAAATGCACGCCGCGTGTAAACCGGCAACGTTTTTATAATGTAACGATTAAATTAGAGTCATTATCTCGTTACTAGCGCATTGCGCGGTTAGAGCAAACGAAACTATTCCCCGCGGGCCGTGCCGTGACCACGGAGGCAGGCCGAGGTGCGACTCCGGAGCTAATTAAATATTATCACTGAGAGACAATAGAGGCGCGATCGCTCATCGGCGCTAGTTAACCGGTCATCAAATATTTGCTCCACCTAGTCAAAGGCGCCGCCGCGTAAATAAGGGAGCGGCCGGCGATCTGATAGCGCCGCACAAAGCCCGCGAGATGATGATAAGCCCCGCCCGATCGCAACCGCATATTCGGAACATTTGCTTTTTAAATCCTCCTCTCCCCACTCGTGCACGCTGCAGCATCAACAAATTCAAATTACTAGCGGCTATAAGCTAAGCGAGTAAAAGTGCCGCCCGCATATCTCTTTGCATTTCTGTGAGCTCTTTAGCTTTTAATCTTTTCGAAACTACAACAAAAACGACCGATAAAAAAGCCGCGATGCAACTTATTTAAATATCGTTGTTTCTATTATCATCCAGAAGCGTAAGTAAAAAGTTTACTTATCATAAGATTTTACCCACGTCTCGAATTCAAATCGCGAAAGCATCTCGTATTGCAGCGAATGGTACTTATGACTTGCAAATGTCCGTCCTAAATAAGCAGATGTCTTATTGACAAGTTCAGTGAACTTGTTTGCGCAGTTCTGATGCTGGGCCGTTGAATATGTAAAGTGGGAGTCGTGACTGGTCGCATCAAAAGTTTGCTTCGAGGATTGGTCAAGGGGGACCTTTGTTGGGATTGGGTTCAGTGGAAAAATTGCAGTTATTATCGTAACCGTCAACTTAGGTCACTTTATACCAATTGTGGTTCAATGGAAGTATGCACCACCATTAGAGAAACAATAGAAAAAATACAATACTGCTCGTCGGCTTTCCTAGATATTCAACAAGCCTTCGACAAGGTGACACGAAGGTCTGTTGTGTAAAATAAAGCTTAATCTTCCACACAGTTTCTACAATATGTTTAAATTATACCTCACAGAAAAAATATTCTACGGTAAAGAAGGTGAAGAAACCTCAAAATTCCCTCCAGGCTTCACTACCGCGACCTTTGCCGACGATACTGCAGTAATGGCAAGACATAACGACCTCAAAAATGATGCACTACAAATTGGCCTGCAGGAGGATCATAACTGGCTTGAAAAACTGGCCAAGTAACGTTTACCCTTCGCAAGGGAAACTAACTACCCATCGGTTAAACTTGCAGATAACACGCTAACACACAGCGACTGCGTAAGATACTTGGGAATGCACCTCAATCCACGCATGACCTGAAAAAACCATATGAAAATCAAAAGGGACGAAATCGCATTCAAACACAAATACGGATGATGGGAAGAAATGCTAAATTGTCAATGGACAGCAAACTACTTATCTATTACTCAAACATTAATATTATACAAAGATTACAGAACAAGATCCTGAGATCAATAGCGAACGTACCATGGTATATTACTAACAGTGAATTGCATGAAATCCGTCAATAGGCACAGTAAAGGAAGAACTCCGGGACATTTCCTTGAAATATAAGCAGCGACTAATTAACCGTCCCAATAATTTAGCACAACAACTGACCGTCCAGGACCACATAAAACAACGACAGACTTCAAAAATGAGGAGATGCGACTTGCCAGACTGTACTAATCCACACATCGACTTAAAAATAATAATAATTCATTTATTTTCAGACAAAACATCCATAGCATTATTAGTAACATTTGTTCACTTATGACTGGGCAATTTCTCAAGAAGAAGATGCATCGTTACTGACGTCACCGAGCAAAAGTTAAAAATGTTCCATTTTGTAACTTTCATTTGTCATACAAATAGTATCGTTATTTTGGTTACAAAATGGAACATTTTAACTTTTACTCGGTGACGTCACTAACAAAGGATCTCTTCTCGCGAAAATGCCCGACTACGTTAAAACAATATATTCATTATATTATACATTTATTTTACATTGGATATATCCTGTCAATTTTCTCCAAAATGCTGTTCAGGAAGCTGTTGTCACTATCCTTGACTCGCCGCATCAGTGATGCTACTCGCTTCCGTAATATTGACCTGAAGCCATCTATACTCGCCTCCATAAACACACCTGATGCGCTACAGTGTTTTGGCAGTCCCAACGTCATCCTGAACGCATTATTATATTGAACGCGAAGAGCGTTTAGCGATTTTTGTGAATATTTGATCCAGAGGCGGCATGTATAAACAGTCTGACAAAACGCTCGAAATAATGTAATTTTGACAGGACGGGAGCATTTAGCATTAGCAAACCTCCGAACCAACATATTCGCCCTCACCGATAACGCCCTTCGCTCACTTTCTATATCAATATTATCCGATAGATCGTCAGTGACCCAGTGGCCAAAGTACCTACTTGAACTCCTTGACTCTTTCTAAGACTACTCCATTGAGCTTAACTGGTGGTACAAATCTAGGTGTTATATTGCCTGCCTTAAAAACGAGTACTTAGTCTTCATTTCGTCAATAATATAAGCAGAGAACGAAAAAAAAATGAAGTATTTTCACAAATTAATAGCTGTAAGTACATATTTTATCCTGCGTTAGTGTTCAATAAGATTAGCAACAACCAATCTTAAAAAGATATGTAGAATTATTGTTATAATGAGCATTGGACGAATTACTCAAAAAGCGAAAGAGTCCGACGCAACCCTACGAAATTTACGTATATGGAAACGCTAAACAAATAAATGCACATATTTGGTTAGCGATGCGGGATGCGAATAAATGGCTGGAGCCGCGGGATTTGCATGAGGACTCAGGAGCGATCAAACAAGCCGCTCAGTTAGCTGATTAGTCAGGAAAAAAGCTGGCGCAGTTGGAAACATCCGTTAGAGACTAGTAAACTAAGCGAAGGCAGGACAAGTAACTCTCAAGTTGGCTCACTGAGACTTACTTCCTGTAAACAACTCGAGTTTCGCGTAGTTCTTTCTTCACTAATGATCAATGCTTTGATATTTTCCTTTTTTACGTTGGACTTGAAAATACACAGTCGTAAGTAAACAAGACATTTTTAATCATCGAACTATTGCAGTTGTAGCATGTTTATTTGTCAGTGATTTGTCTAGTTTATTTATTGAACAACCAGGCAATTGTAATGCAGATATGGATAGAGTAATGCGAACGATAAAAGCAACAGTTGCCTGCTTGTTTACGAGCTATCTAAATTCTGGCAGGGGCGGCATTTCCATGAGAATGGCTTGTTTGCGAAGTAGGGATACCGGGGACTGAATAACTTACCTGCCCAAGTTAATTACGAACTTTAGAAGCCAGCAACTGCCGTATCTAATGAAACAACAAATGTATGACCAAGTAAGTACACCGATTGGGTGGTACACATTAAAATGCACGCTTGCTAAACGTTTCCTGTTTCAAAACAATCAACACGTCGTAAACGGAATAACAAGTACGTTAACTAACTATATACACAAAGATTTATTCCCTATAGTATTTTAAATAACCAATAAACTCGTAAAAGAGTTATCCTGAAACTCAGTTGAGCTGTAATGCTCAGACATTTTATGCTCAGTTGAGCGTCCACAAATTGTGAACGATGAACATAATATTCCAAGTCAAATATGAGGCTAAAGTAAAACAAATGACTCGTCGGTCGTTCAAGCTGGTGCTCAAAAGACAGTCATTAGTTATGCTTGGTTTAGAATTCTGTTCATACACGAATTACCATAAGGTCCTATTGTTTTTATCAAATCGATTGTTCATCGGTTAGTCATCCTTGTTTAATGTTAGTGTAATCAATCAGTATTGGAATTAACTTCCGTTGTCCATAGTAAGCTAGCTGCTTTTCTATCCTTCCAAGAAATTGAAAAGTGCATTGAAAACACGCCGTGTTGGAGCCATATTAGGTTGGGTAGGCGAGACAAGTAGCGAGAATGTTTTTTATTCACTGGATGTTGTACATATCGCTCGACAAGCATTTCTGAATACCTAGTTTGAGGTAATAGGGATGGGCACCTCGCGTAATTTATTAGGCTGGGCTTTATAGGAGATTTGCAACTTGGAAAGAATACCTATTCCAATATTGAACATAAACGTTTTTCAGGGCAAGCGAGTAAGTTTTTTGGATGGGCTTTGAGGAGTTACCAAGCAATCCCGTTCATTGGAAGGTAGGGTCATTACGCCGGTTACCAGCCACCAAATTTAGTGTGCCGGTTTGTGACAACTTAGATGCGTTAGTGAAGAAAAGGATATTTTCTCTTAATTTTGTTTGATTCTGACGACTCCCTGTTTAGGGTATGTCCTGTCCTTGCATTAGGTGGTCGCTAACTAAAGCTGGTCAAGTAACCGGCGCAATGGCTAGAAATAAGTGAATACTAAAAGGTCTATCTATAGGTATAATAAGTGGGAAACTTACCGGTTTCCTAGCGAGGCTCTGCCACGTAAAGTGCAGCTCCCCAATCGTGGCAGGCACGGGCACCACGAAGTTGAGCGCGTAGAAGTTTATCTGGCCCTCTCGCACGTAGAACAACTCAGCTGTTAAACCTGAGACAAAGAAAGGGTTGATTAGTACTGCGGAATCTAATTCACATAAGAGAGGTTATCAGTTATTGATGACATTTAAGTCAAGTCCTACAACGCTTTACCAGTTGCTACATTTTCAACTGAAAAACTTTTTATTTTCTCAATAAAGTTTTTTTCCTGTGTACAGGCGAACCCGTAGGATAAGTCCAACCCATGAGGCCGTGCCTATCAGTGGTAGGTACACCATTTAGTCCATTTAACTATGAAGACCATTTATAGAAAAGCGTAGTTAATATAGACAAGAGAAACTCGAAGCCAGCGCGACACTATTGTTACCACAAATAAGATAAAAATAAGTAGACTTTTTTTTTTGTTCTACTCATCGCTCTGCTCCTCGCGCTGCCGCGATGTTGCCCTCTCTGGCCAATGGCCATACACTGCTCTCCTTGCGCGATTAATCGCGACGCTCCGCATTAGGTTACTTGCCAATTGCCTTTGGATGGAAATGGACATTGAAACTGTGGCAGCCTGCACGCTATGTATTTTCAGTATAGCCAATTATATAAATGCCTTAAAAAGCGCCCAAAAAACCGCATTTTCATACAAACTTCCTCTCTCATTTCACCCTTTTAGGATATGATTTCCGGGATAAAAACTGTCCGTCCTAATTTCTCGAAATATCTCTTTACCAAATTGCATCTAAATGGATTCAGCGGTTTAAGCATGAAAAGCAACGGTGGCATGAATAAAAGCGGTGACGAGTATAACCAACGACGACTTCGCTGTGTGGCCCTCTGCGGCCACTCACGAAAAATTCAGCCCCGAGCAAAAGGGTCCAACGCGGCCCGGCTCGTCAAAAAAAAAACCAACGACGACGTGTTTCCGCAGCGAGCGCTCGACTCAGAGGAGCAGCCTAGCCTATGCCGCCTACTCGCGCGCATATTGCTCCTCCTTTGACTCGCGATAAAAAAAAACCGACAAAACAGGGAGCGGTGGGCATGACGAGGAGCAAGACGAGCAGCATGGCGAGTACGTAGCCACACTATGTCCCTGCCGCCTTTCCTCGCTATTCCCCTCGTTACTCGACGAGTTTGTGGCTGGGGTATTCAGTTTATTGCCGCATTTATATTCAGCCGAAGTGAGCAGAGAAGTGGGCAGGACGGGTGTAATACCGCATTTTACACGCGACGCCACGCAGTCTGCCGCAAATTCGGCAAAATGTCGCGTAAACAACATTCAAAAGGCATTCATAGATCAATCTGCGCATCAATAACGCACGGGTCAGAAAGGCGCACAAAGCCGCGGCGAGATCAAAGAGGTTCAAAGGCACCGCAACAGAGATGCGCCCGCGCCACCTGCCTTCTTGTAGGGTTACCAACGTATAAAGTTTTAGTAAATCCCTGATGTAGGTACGTAAAATATCCTGACATGGCGTGTGACGTTATTGTATAAACAGATATTTAATAAATTTACTAGGTATTAACGGAAATTATAAAAAAAAAACTACTGATCCACGAATAGCAAATTTAATTACAAAGTATCTATAAAATAAAGACTAAGGATAAGCCTTCAGAATTTCGTGTATTGGTTAAGTGTGATATGTTCCTTCAACATTTTCACTAAATTATAAAAATTCCCGAAAATGTCTGGAAAGATCCAAATACCTGGTAACGCTAGCTCCATGGGAACATACGAGCCGACATTTGAAACAACTCGAGAATATAATGGTAAATCGTCCAAAAACCAGTAGCTCATTTTTTATTGCTCTCGTTCACATCGTTAAATTGGGCGATCCGTGTTTCCGATACCGTGCCCAGATGATTTTATATGGTTAGGTTGATAAGAACAATTAACTAGGCGATAATAAGTATTATTTTTTAATTCTTCTTGTTTCTATTTAATTCATTATATGACCAAATATCTCCTCTCCGCGCTAACGCTTTCCCGGTTACATCCGCAAGGAGCTCGGGTCCGCTCGTACCTCCCAAGTTTTGGCGTAGGCACTAGTTTTAGCGGAAGGAATATCTGACTTTCCATTTCATCATGGATGAATAAATCATGTAATATCTAACATTATTTTGTACTTACGGAGAAAGCAGTCGTAAGGAACAATTTAGTACAATAAAAGTCTTCCTGCCCATAAATTTAAAGTCTCGTATGACCATTAAAAGTAATATGAGAAGATTTTACAAGTAAAGATTATGAGCGAGTTCCTGCGTTGAAGTTATTTCCGAGAACCAGTCAACGATCCACGGAGCTCTTGTTATAATTGTTGTTCACTAAAAGGTGACATTATAAAATAATAATTTAATTAAGAAAAGAAACTCTTCATTATTCGAAACCAGTTTAGAATAATTTATAGGAAACTATGAGAAACTTTTAAACTAAACAACATTTGCGAACCCTCGTTTATTTCCGTTTATTACCAGTACCAATTAATTAATCTAATATATGGAGACGGCTCCTCGTATATTATGACCAAAACAAGTTTTTATTATAGCTATCGGATGCGCGGACGCTCAGCACGCATCCAAAAAAGCCGCATATGTCGTAAATGTATTATAAATGTAGGGCTTTTTGGTTGTATTTTGACGACCCTTACTAAGCAGCTATTGACGCTATCGTTATAAATTACAAGTGTCCTGTGTAAACTCGTAATATACATTTTATAGACACAAGCAGGGGGTCCGACCAAGGGGCCAAATTATTACTATGAAAAGTAAATATTTTACGACGAACAACGTAAATGAATTAAGTTTATACAATGAAAATTGAAAACATCTTATTATTTTACCGGCGAAACTCTCAATTGGAGTGTCCGTTGATAACGGGAATATAACGAGACATATCTATCGCAATTTCCACTTTTACAGTTTTAAGTACGAGTTCCATAAGTCATCTGTGGTCTTCATCATCAGTTCCACTTCACGAAATTTGTGATTTTCGGGTGTAAATAGTTATAATAGAAAATACCAAAATTACTACATGCGTGCCTTATATATTTGATGAGTTCCCTCAATTCCTAATGCTTCTCATCATCCAACTGAAGTTTTAATAACAATGGGACCAACCTGGAAAAAAAGAAAAAAAAAAGCTTTCAAATAAAAAAAGAATTGTACGAATCGGTTCATTAATGACGGAGTTCTGAGGTAACAAACTTTAAAAAAATAAATACAGCCTCCTTTTTTTGAAGTCGGTTAAAAATTCTGAAACAGCTTTTATGGTGTCTAAAAAGAAATTTACCGGATCATATCGAAATAAAAGCAACTTTTGCCTTGACACTTACACAATAATATCACGGCAATATTATACATTTTTGAATAAATGTTATGTTTTACATTATCTCGAACTGTGTATAAAGTACATTAACGCAACATGGTGCTTATTAAAATAACGCAATAGCTTCGTATGATAAAATCCTTAAGAGCATACATTGCTTTATCGTTGTAGCAAGCGTTCAATGCAAATGAGAACGGCGTGGATGCGATAAAATTAATAATTTGACGCCGTTTATGGTTATTTGTTTGTTCGCCGCGACACGGCGATTACCTCCCATATCATTTGCATACGCGACAGCTAGCGCGACCACTAATCGACTCGACACCTTCCACTGGCAATGCTAATTGAAAAGGAATCCCAGATGATCAGAGCGGAGAATTTGTAGGTACGACGGACCAAAAAAGAAGATCTCGTTTCACCTTGCGAGTTTAGTGCTTCGAATGGTGTTGTTAAGATATTTCAACCATCAAGATGAAGATTGCCGATTAAAAATGCAGAGATGCCACGAGTTAAATTATGAAGTAGTAAAGTTCTGTTATATACCCATGTTAAGTATCTACTTAAAAGGTCCCGAGAGCATGCTACCGGGCGCGGCGTGTTTGAAGCGGCGGCAAAAGAACCTCTTGATACGACAAATAACAGAGATAACCGCACCGTGCTCCATCGGCGCCCACTTTTTGCTTCTTATTTAAACTAATTTCTAAGAGAACCGCCGCTCCGTCGGTCCCTTATCGCAAATTTGTTAAAACACATATAGGTACCTCCGTCTCCGACTTTGAGGGCACCTCAAGAGGGGCGGCTCGAATAATAAAATATTAATAATTCCCCATTGTGCGGGAAGAATATCCCGCGATAAATCGCGTGCTTCACTATTGACGCATCTACAGTATTCGCACCTTCGAATAAAGCGCTCATTACATTCGTACAAAACCCCATTTGTAAGGAATAAAGCGCGACGCACAATAGGCTCTGATATTTCGTACGTTCCCCTTCATCGAAGCGTTTGGATATAAAGATTTTAGGGCAACACGGGCATTATTTTGAAATTATGCGGACGAGGCGTGCAAGAAAATAAAATAAAAGTGCAGAGGTGGTTGAATAAAGGTGTGCAGAGTTATGCACTTGAGTCGGGCGGGGGTTCGTCGGAAAAAATGTTGTTCATTATTCAGTCGCCTCTGTGCAATATGCGGCAGGCAAACACACGACAGTGAGATACCCACGGGCGAGCGGAAAACCGCTAAACGGACAGCAGTTTACAGCTTTACCACATCCCATAACCTAACGCGATAAAGTAATCATAATACGTACACAATGTGTCGGGAATAGCCGTCGGACGCCGTTAAGATCTTCGGGAATACATAAAAACTGTATTTTAATCGGTGCATGTTGCAATGGCGACAGTTTTATTGGTTGTTGGCGGAACAAAACTACGTTATGGTGAAGGCAGGCCCTCATCCGGGCGGCTGGTTACCTATCGAATCGAGCACAGCGGTTTAGGTTATTGTACCTTAGCATGCTGTTTGGTGCCTCATGACCAGAATACACGTTGGTTATATACATTTGAATTTTATTCCTTTCGATTACTTTTTATGAGTCGAGCTAACACCATTTTCACATAAACTGCGACTTGCATGAAATTGTACGACAATAACAGAAACAAGGCAAGCCATGTAAGGACAATTTATAGCTTCACTCGCGCAAACAAAATGACTTTTGTTGTATTGGAGACGTTGAAAGTTAATTGTGTGCCGTCGTATAAGACAGCGCGTGGGTAGCCTAATTCAGCCATTGGTCGTATAGTAAGTTTACATTGCGCAGGCAAACAGACGCCGACAGAATTAGCCGGGATATATCGGCGACACTGGAACGCGTTCACAACAATCAACACCTACAAATCAGCTTTTAAAACACCTTAAGGCACCATAAATCTCTTTAATTTAATGCTGTTTACACTAAAATGAGGAGGACGGGCAGAAGCAAACATTCTCCAGGCAACAAAAACTATTTTATTTGACCTCAAAAGAGGTAACTTGATATGAATGACAATAATAGATCAAAGTCGTCATTTACTCAATATTTTATTTAATCTAACGTTCCGGAAGTGATGTGTGAAACTCGATTCCTTATTGAAAATATTTGTCAGTTGGTTAAGGCCGCTTTGTCCTTAACAAGATTCGTCTTAACAATAGACACAAAACGATCCCTTTCAACTGCTTTGTAAAATTAAAGCTCACAAAAGCATAAGCGGAGGTGTGAAGACGTCTTCTATATACGCGCTATCCCTCTTTTGTAATAAGATAAATAATATGTAATTGCACCGTAAGTAGTAGAATAAATCTACTTCAATAGTGAAGTATATGTACCTAACTCTAATAAAGTAGAAACTAAATCGACCCTTGACATGCCAAGAAACACTGCTAGACTTTATAAAATGCAGCCGAGGAACATAATTTTCCTCCAGTGAGGATTTTTAGGGTTCCGTAGCCAAAATGGCAAAAACGGAACCCTTATAGTTTCGTCATGTCCGTCTGTCCGTCTGTCTGTCTGACTGTCTGTCCGTCTGTCCGTATGTACAGTACCTACTTTACTCGGTACAGGCATTTTACTCGAAAACTATAAGGTGTATTTGAATAAAATTTTGAGGATAGGTGTGAAATGACTAATTTTTGAACGGTGTATTTTAAAAATATGAAAAAATCATGGACATAGGACTTATTAAATTCTTTCACCGAAAAGGTTTACGAGATATTGCTGAAAAACTGTCTTCCTTAAAGAAAAGGACATAAGTGCCATAAGATTTCTGTGACGATCCAACCTTTTTAATAGGCACGGAACCCTTCGTTTTGCGTGGTCCGACACGCACTTGGCCGGTTTTATTCTCTTAAAATTTTTGCGCAAGACGACTGGCGCCCGTTTTACGGTTTCCGCCAATCTTGTCTGATTCCGACAATGAAGCTGAATAACAACTCGTAAGAGGATCGTTAATAGCTGAAAAAGAAAATAGGTAAAATGAAATCAGCAAAATCCGTGCTTAAGGGTAGCAATAGGTGGTTGTCTCGTAAATATACTTAGTATAGTGAATTAAATAAAACCAAGGTGTAATGCATAGGTGTGCTTAAGCATTTCTAAGGGTGCAGGGGAAGCGTAGGCGACATCCAGGGGTGGATAATACGAGTAATAATCGCCGCCATCCTTCACCGCCGTCGTAACACGTCGTTTACCCCGCCCTCCCCTCGCTGCGTTGCGCCGTGTTTATCACGCGGCAATGCAATTACACCTACACTCGTTTTAATTGTGCAATTAAAAATATACTAAAATGTGCTTAAAATAAACTTGACGACTCAATTAAGATCTTAATTACAATACTAATGCATACAGCTTTTAAATACTAATTGTTGCATTTTTTTTATCACCAACATCTGATATGCGACTTTTTTACAAATAAGTAATGAAAACGGCCAATTAATTTGTGTTTAATCACATCGTGTGATACGCATGCCGTCATCCATATCGACGGAATTAGTCAAGGGTATTTTACTTTTATTTTTAAACCGGCTCCTGTCGTAGAAGACGCCTGCTGCCGCATACATTGCGGGGCTCAAGGAGAGCTCTTTCGCCGTCTGTATTGGAACACGACTTGGACATGAATTGTTACGAATCTCTCTGGAAAGTGAAGCGTTTTAAAAATATCCGAGCGCTTATTGGCTCGTTGATGGATGTGGCTTTTTGCCCGCGTGCCCCGGATCGGCCCCGGGACACTTCGGCCTAATCCCACTGAATTAGTTTGACAGTCGGTATCTTTTCCTGATTTTTTGCGTCCTAAGCCCCAGATGTTTATTGGAATGTTCTTCCCTTAATTATGTGCAACGAAACAGAAACTGCGTTGATAAACTTTCTCAATTTTAACGAAGGCGTTAAAGTTGCACCCCTGTTACATAATCATTAAAGTTAACTGTATTAGAACTGATTTTTTATAGGTATACATAGAATATTCACCGGCCATTACGGAGGCGTAAGTAAACGAAATAATAAATAACGAGTGTTGTAATAAAATAAACAGCAGTTTTTACGAGGCCCACCCTGCGAGTGCTGCGACGACGGATTTATCCCCAGCGAGGCAAGTGTTACTAAATACGTAAACAAAACACGAGCGCGACCTGTCGCCGCTTATACGCGAACGCCTAAATATCTCCGAATCACAAAAGCTATTCAGAACAAGGTCTCAATTCGGCAGCTACAATTGAATCAAAATTCGATATCATTCTCATCGCAGTAGGCATCTTGCTCTAACACACTTGCACTGAACCATGACTGTCCATATGATTTAAATACGTCAAAAACTTGTTCTAGAATGGTGCGCTATTTGTAAAAGCAACTAGGTATATAGAACTTCCATTTACTTATCTCCATTATACTATTTATACTAGATATAGGCAGAGAATTTCCAAGTGCATCCGTGTAAGTGTACAGCTGTTGCGGAAACTCCTCAAATTTATTAGATCAAGTGCAGGGAGCGTTAGTAACAAAGTTATGCGAATCCCGAGCCAACTATTAAACATGCTATTTAATTAAAGCCCTCACGAGCACCGTTTGAAGTGCTCTTGATTTTAGTGTACAATAAACATGTAGTTTCATGGCTATTGACAAAGTTCAAATCTAAACAATGACGTTTGTGTTCTTTGATCTAGCAGACATCGAGATAAAGTAAATTGCAAGTAACGAAGTAAGGAATATATGCAATAACGCATGATTCAGTTATCTTGTCCACGAAGCGCGAGCGTTAACGAAGTGACTTCATTATCAACAACGTACGAGTATATAGGTGCGAAATGAGTGCAATATTGCAATTACGCTAAGCTCAGACGCGGCTCTTGAAACAGTTCTTTATCAAGCTCACGCCATTAACCGGTGCACCGGCAGCCATGTTGGAATATCAATCTGTTTTCCATTTGACAATTTACGTAAATTTCTAGCTCGATAGGCCATGTCCCCGGCAGCTTGAGTAATAATGAAATTGCTTATCGCCGTACCCTGGAGACGGTCGTGATTGCGCAGAGAGCGGGCGAAGCCGTGCTCGCCTGCGGACCACAAATACCGCAACTAGAGCTCGATCGCCGTCGCCCCGACACTGCCTAATAGCTCCAACACCGTGCACAAAATTACCCAGCCCCCAGGGCTCGACAAACAACGTATATGCAATCTGACTCTTGTAAAAAAGTTACCCATTTCTTTCAACAACTTGAGTGGCGAAGGCTCCGTCACACGTAGAAGAGAAAAAACAAGCGACCGCACTCGTGACATGTTTGTAAATGTTGCGGGAATGTGGGTTCACACAGAACCCGCGTCAATTTCGTCTATCGTCTAAATTCAATTACCGAGTCGGCCCACGTGCACGACACGCCACGACTAATATTCCAGACCTTATCTATGGATTAGACTATCCTTCAAGAAAGGTTATCACACGCACGGTAGCCCGCTGCTGTAGGAATCCATCGCTTATCGCGACCGATTCATGTTACTGCAATAAAAGATTTACTTTCGGATTCCTCGATAAGAATTTAGGAACGTCAAGTGTTCTTTCTCATCACACACAAAAGTTTTAGGAAAAAGCTCAGCGTCAGATGTTCAAACATGTCTTTTCCGGAAAACCCACTGGACCCATGGGACCGTTTGTGGCAGTGCAATTCAAATAGAAACTGTGTACCGAGTGGAGGTGTCCAATAACAGAACACACGAACACGCTTGGCAAATAACGCTCACCAAATATTATCCGACTGCCACACTGTATAATGTCGTGGATTTGTACTAACATGACACGGCTGTAGGACGGGAGCTGCGGCTGTTTGTTCAGAGGCTTGGGGCCTGTAGAGACCAGTGCGCTGTGAGAGGAAACATTTGTTGTTGACAATTACATATATCTAAAATAAATCACCATATATTATACAATATGCGCATCTTGTACGTCTCGAGATCGCTTGCGAAGAAAGTTTTGCCTCGAGGCGTAAATTGTGCGTTGGCTGCAAAAGTGCATTTTACAGAGAGCCCTTGACAAAAGCTCTCGGAGAGGAGTGCTAGAACAAAGTTGCCGTGTTTACACCTAGCGAGCGTATCATGTGGAATCTCGTAGTACAGAGCTCTACTCGGAAAGACGTGACTCAAGTTCAGGAATGTCACGACTACACAGCAAGCAACACGGAAAAAAACAATATCTTAGAAAAGCTCGAGTAAAGCGAGGCGCGATAAATTAGAATACAGGAGATCGAACGGAATCGCATGCAACCGGCAATTATCGAGTTGGCAACCGTTCAGAAAATATAATTTACGCCGCCGTTCGGACACGATGGAAATCATAAAATTTAAACATCGCCTGCAAAGTAAACAATGGGCAAAAAGAGCAAAACGTAAAACGGTCGGTGCGAGCCCTCGGCCTCCGGACGCCGCCCCGCCGCGCACTCTTCATTTTTTTACTCAACTCTTTTTGAATATCATAAAGTATTCGGTTGTTAACCAGCAGCGTTGCGCTGTTGCAGCGCAATTTGAGACATTTCCATTATAAACGCTCTCCACTTGACCTGCTCTGCTCACTTCATTATAAAAATGTATTCCGGCTTCATTGTCGCGGGGAAGACAATAGGAAAAAGAAACGCCTGTCCGGTAAATGTGGCTGAGGTCGGTGGAGTGGAAGTGACATTATTTTATCGGCGTTAATGAACCGGCGTGCACCGGACGGGGTTATTAGCGATCTAATTATACGGTTTTCCAGGGTTTCCGCCGCGGGCCGATTCCGGCTGCGCCGGCGACGGCCCGGCCATTCGACGCGCCTCCAGCCCTAAAGTGACGAGCCGTGACGGACCGCGACACTATACAATACGATTGGTTAATTTATTTTATCAAAGCCAGGCGCAGGTTACACTGACTGGATTTGACGGGCGCCATATCCACCTGTCGCTTTAACAAGCGTAGCATTGTTAGTAAAATTTAAAACTCAAATTGGTGATGGTTAAAATGTTTAAGCAAGCGTGAGATTCAAACAGCATAACAACAGAACAAATTCAATTAATTTCCCAGACACACCACGATAACATCTGTTTGGAATATAAAATACACCAACACGTCCCGTTCCTTGTTTAAAGCCCACATAAAAATGAGACCCCGAGCGACTGACGGTAACGTAAAATAAAAAACTTCACGTATAAAAACTGCCTACACGTACAAGGAGATCTTAAATTTCGATCTAACGACCCTGAAAGAATCCATTATTATTAATAACCGATGTCTAAATAAAACATACGGCGGACATAAAAATATAGGAGGTAAAAAAGGACATTTTGGAGTTCGACTCATTTATTAACACTGAGGAGCGGTGAATCGAGATAAAACAAACATGGCGGGCGGCGCGCGCGCATATAAACATGGAGTTTATCGTGGGAGGCTGTCACAACAGCGGCCAATGGGCCCCTCTGATGGCCGGTGAAAGCTCGGAAGACACCCTGTAATACGACATATATGAGATGTTATCGCGCCCACAAAAACATTTGAAGCCTACGCGCGTCTTGTAATTTCTAATCTAAGTTTGAATTCCATTACATTGAACATCATTAACACACTTCGATAAACATCAGACCTAATACATAAATATTATATCTTAGTTTCTCGTCGAAATAATATAATATGCAAGTGATCTTTGCTTGGATAATGAAACCTGACAATGTGCGAGTACTTTTCTAAAACACTACATCATCACACACGAACCTATTAACCTTTTAAAGCACTATTCAAACGTAACAAGCTGTGCTCCGTTTATCAACGAAGCAAAACAACAAAGGACCGGATCGTGATCTCCATCACTGATCCATCAGCGACGACCGCCGCGAGATGGATTGCTCGTATTAACCCAACAAGCACCTATCCCACCGAGCCGACGGAATCATCGCCTAGCTGTTTGCTACCTCTAAAAACCAATTTAAATTTCTTACGAACGAGTGGCGAGCTAACGAGCCTTATTTTTCAAAACGAGGCGGATAAACAAACATTATAATGTAGTGGAATAGATGTCGATCTGCTCCCGGTGATTTACCTTAGGTGGTGCCGTATAAATTTCATGAGAGATGGTAGATAAAAGCAACAAAGACTCGTTACGGAGTAGATTTCTGCGAAAAATCTTACGCGATCCGTTATTAAAAAGTCCATGGTGGAGGTCGTACTCCTCGCAGCTCGAACTATGGTTTTAAAGTTTTATTCAAATACAGTCTTAACTAAGAATTATGAATGAGTTAATTGGTGTAATGAGCTGGGAACGTAAGGGGGAATCAGCCCGTCGCTGGAGATATAACCACGACTCCATAATAACAGCATGCGGTGTCTATGAATCATAATTAAGGATGCAAACCAGAGATTCGGCTTTCGGTGTCGATTAATGCCGAGCCGAAAACAAACACAGCCGGCCACGCCCCGAGCCGCTTTTTTGTCGAAGCCTTAAGGCGAGGCCACTCTTTATTCCATCTGGCCGCGGCCCATTACAATTAGACAAGCTGACCATAGTATTTATAGTCGCTACCGCTTGCCCAAGATAAAGGCGACTGCACGACACACTGAATGTTTTGTTCTTATACTGCCGATAAAGTCCGCTAAGTCACGACACGACATTGGCGACACTGCGAGTCGAGACGGAAAAATAAAAGTCGCATTCGCACCACACGATGCAAACCCACGATCAGTTAAACGGTAGCTCGGAAATAAACCCAAGCAAAAGGAATTAGTTGCCACCAAAATAAAATAGGAAGCCGAGGTCACGTCAGACTTGAATGCAATGGAATAAAAAAATGAAAAGACCAACTTGGGGAAAAGGAGGTAATGGATTATTACGTTAATGAGGCGGCAAGTTCCAGGTCCCTAATGACTTATCTGATGCCGTGTACTCAAAGCGGCTGTCTAATGGAAACCGCCGACCCTAACTTGCCCTAAACAAAACCACACACTCAAGTAATTTTAGTTAAAGCATAGAGTACCCATGGGCATATGAAAGCCCTAACATCCGAGTTAATATTTATCTTTCGCACAAACAAAACCTATCTATAGGTAGTAAAGTAGCGTTGTCTGACGAAAACGATAAAATAAAGAGGTTCTACAACGGATTTTATAGGTATGTAACCAACAAATGACGGTGTAAAGGATATAAAAACATAACATAGGCTCCTTTTATTCGCATGTAAAAGTAACTTGACATAAAATTGCTAATATATTTTTCACATCTCATGCTCGAAAAGTGTGTCATATTAGGCTTAATAAGCGGGGCTAAAGTAGTACATTTAGCCCCTAGGGAAAATATGTATACATATTTATGATTTTTAACACATTTAATTTGACCAATCAAAACACTTCACCATATTAAATCCACCAATCACAACTCTTTCAAAAAACATTTATCTTTGCTATCAACCAACCAGAATACGTACAGCTACATATTAAAATCGACCAATCAAATATCAGGTGTTTTTTAGTCCCTAATTCCAAATCATTTAAATCCACCAATCACAACTCTTTCAAAAAACATTTCTCTTTGCTATCAACCAACCAGAATACAGCTACATATTAAAATCGACCAATCAAACACCAGGTGTTTTTTAATCCCTAATTCCAAATCATTAAAAAAGAAAACGCCTCACGCTAAATTGGACAATCTATTCGCAGTGAAATTTGTTATTGATTGTGGATGGATAATCTTTGTTTTACTATTTTCTCGCAGTCGAAGTAAAAAGTAGAGTGTATAATTCGGGTCTAAAAGCCATATTACCCCTCGAATTATTTTCCCTCGCTTCGCTCAGGAAAATATCCATCTCGTGGTAATATGGCTTATTTTAGCCCCTTGCCATACAATCTACTATTTACGAATAGTAGGTAGGTATAAGTACCAAAATGCATTGAATATGAAATTGCACAAGCAATATAAAACGTGCAGAGAAAATATTTACATTCGGTAGTTGTATTCAATTTGCATAAATATTGATAAAGCAAATGTAAGAAGCTTGCACTACGCCCGGCATAAAATTTCTCCTTATGATAGAAGCCTCGCAGCAAACTACTACCGCCACAAACAAATTGTTTCATCAAAATGTCTCTTTCGCATCCTGTTAAGGTAAAAACGTGACTATACGAGACATTCTCGAATGTCCTCTGATCACGACCCGCAGATGCAATCTCGCGACGGGGCTCATACATGGTAATGTGGCACGATGGGCGCGCCGATACAGGAGCCATACCTGCACAATTAACCTAACAACCCTACGATTCGTTAGAGCTTGCGTCAACCCGTCCGGTTTTTAGTTCACCGCAATCTGAAACTGAAATCTGCGAAGAGAACTGAGTGTTTAGACATGGAACAAACGGCGTCTAAAGTTAGGCTTCTAATTATGAGGGGGATGTCTATTTTGAAGATGATTTTCGTAAAATTAGTACGTGACGTAACAGGGCATAAATCAAATAGTTTCCTTCCACACAGCAGACATCTTAATGATGAACGGGGCTGTTGGCGTCGTCGGTCGGTTTGAGCCATTTGCCGCTAAAATCCACACGCGGTCGTTACAAGAATTACGAGCGGTTAAATAAACGCACCTACAATACGATTGGAACCCGAACTGAACATAAACCGAACCAAAAATAGAGTTAAACCCGACACCGAAAGGGTAAGGTATGTAACGAATTAGTTAAGAAAATGTGTTGGTCGCTCCTGGATTAGATGATTAAGGGAAAGAGTAGATACATTTATAGATTTCGTTTATGGTGTGTCAAAAGGTTTTTATTTCGAGTTTTAAGATGATGGCCACATTAGGCATATAATAACGACCTCTGAAGGGTATCCAAATATTAGTTCACGCGCACCTCCGAACATCATCTAATATTTGAACAGCGCGACTGCTTCTCCAAAGTGTATTTTCTGATTCAACAACTTCTAACGTTCGACTCTCGTGAGGGTATCACTATGTTTACGCAATCAAGACAGCAAAGGAAGGCAACTTCCATACCACTTGCGTGAAATAGCAAATATAGCAATAAATGTAATTTATACGTAACAAAAACCATGATTGTAGTTTACTTATTCAAGGAAACCTGCACGTCAAAAATGTTAATAGATGTCACAATAAATGACATTATCCAGGCTCCGAACAAAAAATGAACACAAAATAAAGCTGGAGTTATGTAAACAAACAGACGCTCACAATGCAACGCAGCGTCAGCGTCATTCCCCAGGGGTCGCAACGACAATTTGGTGTATTTTATTGATTCTGTGACTAGACGTTATCTAGTCGGCCGTGGGCTCGGAGCGCTTCACAATAACCCTTGTTCGGATCGAGAATGTAAATTCGGGTCCATGCGGGCCCTCGCAGCGCGCCGCGGGGCGCCCGCGACCATGACTCGACCCATCTCTACTTCACGCTGCGAAACATACGAATTCACTTACAGACATGTAAACGTTTCCTTCCAATCAATCCACGTCATCCATAAACGTTAAGATGTTTTCATTTACTCGAAACGACAACATTGGGTAACAACGGGCCACACAGTCTTTATCTATACGTGTCTATACAAATAAAGCCCACACATTATCCACAATGCGCGCTTCCTCTGCGGAGACAGTAGAAAAACTGCTGTGTGCCAAATTCCTGCTGCGAGGCGACGGTGGTGGTCGCAGATAAGCGAGCCATATTGCACTTATCTACTAAGTGAAATGTCAATTTTGACATTAAGGGCGATGGTATAGGTAAAAAGTGCTATGATTTTTTTTAGATAAAATAAGATACTTGTAATGGGCCATATCGTGGAGAAGTCTAATAAAGTCCAAACTGGTATCCATACTCGTTCATAATTCCGTAAATAAATTTCTAAGAAAATTCCAAGTCTATAAAGAGCTTAGGTAGGTACACCTCCATTCTCGCGCCTGGAAGCACTAAAAAATTTACGAGTCATAAATCAGTACCTAAGAGGTGTTTTCAACTATTATTGATTGTAGGTTCTCAGAACTGCCGTCACATGTTATTGTAGTTCAACCTCAAATCAGATCCATAGAGTTTTGCATTAGCAGTAAACTTCATGGGGACGCATAAAACCTGGCACGTCGCGTCTGTCCCCATAAACTGTAAGTCGTCCGTCAATCTCACGGCAACGGTGGCCAATAAAATGTTATTATTTAGGAGCTCATAACTGGGACGATTTAGTGCTCATAAAATAAGGTGAGTTGACCGCATCCCACCCTTCTCGAGATTTATTCCTTCCCCGATAATCCTAGCGCGCTCAAGTGGCAGTAATTAGATCATTGACCACGTCTACATTTGAAGGCGCATGATGGATATGTTCGACTGGCAGCCATATCCGGTGCAAGCAAATTTAACTCCAAATAGCCCTGTTTATTCAGGGGTGCACTGAACCATTAAAACGCAGTCGACTCGTAACTACGTCGACCGCGTTAAATTCTTCAATACTATCATAATGCTCAGCTTTAATTGCTTTCTTACGAAGTCATTAAAATAAAAGTGGCTCCAGCTCGATAGTTAAAGCCACGGTTTAATTTTAACCGCAACGCAATAAAATTAGAACAATTACGCTCATAGAACTTCGTTACGCTGATTAACATTAGGTTGATAGCGAGGTGCTTAAATAAAAGCATGCTTCAATCTAAAAGCCATAAACCGGTCCCCCTGTTTAACGTCAAAAGTTTCGTGCGCATTCTACACTCGCGCCGCGAACCGCGGTGCGATATTTGGTTGCGAAGCGAACGCGGACTGGAAACCTACCACACTCTAAGTGTTTCGCGGTTGTCGCGGGCGTTTGCGTCGCGAGTGTGGAGCGCGCATCAGGCCATTTTCTACGCTCATAAACGTCTAACAAAAGAGCTCGTGGCAAAAAGTGGAGTATTGTCGCGACCCTATTGATTAATTTGTTTCGCCATTAGAATTCTCTTCACGGCACCAAAACGTCCCGGTGGAGAACATCGCAGCCGAATTTTAGGGCATTATTTATGGCGTGCCATTCTCTTCAAAGGACTGTATGATTTACAACCGACCTAACGCACAAAGCCACTACCTTATTATGACGTGCTGGCCCGCGCATTGTGCCAGCATTTTATTCGTCCGATTGTACTCCGGTTTGTTTATTTTGGGTCCTTCTCCGTAAATACAATATTGTCACAGAAACACAATTGACTCGGGCCATATTTCACGGTGCTTAATTATGAAATGTTGAATTCGTTATGTTTTGCCAACATGACAAAATGCGGTTTGGAAACCACTTAAAATTTGAGACAAACGAGCACGGGCCTTTTAGTTTGACAATTGTAACGTTAACTTCCTAAAACGGGCGTCTACTAGGACCTACTTAAGACTTGTTTCGTAAGCTACAAGACAGGATTACGGGTAGATGTTGAAACAAAATATTTCGATATGGGAAAGTACTTTAACTTATCGAGATGCTAACGAGGTGAAGAATGGCGTTTCATGATGATAGTGGTGTATCGTGTTTAGAGGTGATTAGCAGCGGAGTAGCTAAGTAGTAAGGTACACGAGAGGATACAGCTACGTAGGTGCAGGCCAGTTACCGCCCAACGCCTACTGCATTTGTGGACATACTGATGTAGCGAGCCTGTGTGTGGTCTTACTATATTTAAATACATGTACCTCCCAATACGAACCGGACTAATAATCATTTCAGTTAAATGGGTTTAGCAACAATACTGCAGTGTCGAAAGTTGGGCAATGCAATGACATAGTGTCAATGTAAACCCTTCGCATCAAATCACTGTCAACGAAGCAGCTGTCTTCCATCAAGAGAAACGACGTGTGAAACTTTTCCACCTTTAATGTTTCTTGGCAGTGCCACTAAGTGCATTTAACAATTTAGATAATGCCTCAAGTGCTTAAACCATTTCTCGCGCAGTAACATAAGCATAACTCGCTTTTAGCAACACTCACACGCGTAGGGACTCTGCGAAATAATCCTGTGAATCTCACACAGTGGTTTATTATTATTACACACATTTATTTACACATTTTCCATTTAACCAGCCCAGCGGTCGCGTGCCGTTCCCACCGCCTATTCAATTACGGCGCAAACTAAACAAAAATTGTCACCGCATCATCCCTAATGGGGCATCTTTGAGTCTTGAATAAATGTACGGGAGGAATAAAATACGGCATGGTCGTGTGCCATCACAACGGGAGATTTAATATTGTTACGCGTAGCGTGCGGTTTCACGCGGAGTGCTTCACGGAGTATTAAGCGGACCATTAACTATGGCCGCCGCTCGTATTTTGGTCAACATCATCAGTATGCCCCGAGCTATTCAAACAGTCACCTTTCGATGTCAAAACAAAACTAGTGACCGAATTGGATCTTGTAATGTCATTAGCGCTAAAACATTAATGTGTCGGACAGTTGCTATTTCAGTTTGGGTGCATTCTTCGCTCACACATCATCGATCATGGTCGGGGAGCTGTCAGGTTTTAAACTGAGCTTAAACTGGGTTTGAACTGAGTCGTCGCCGGTGGCAGTTGATGGATGCGTCGTGAAGGACGGACAGACGGCCTGCCGGGCGACGGCCGGCGCGTCAGCTTGCCCGACGAGGGTCTACGCCGTCTGACCACTTGCCATCCGAGTTTTAATTTTACAGGAATCGCAGAACCACTCTTGTTACTAATTCGATTCCGACGTCTAAACAAAGAAAAGATACATTTAGCCAACTAATTTGTTTTCGTCGAAAGAACATTCCATTAGAATAGTTTTTGTTCCACTAAAAGCCCGCGTAACGATATTAGGGATGGAGGAAGTGGGCAGCGCTCCTGTCGCGGCATTTCTCCCGTCGCCGGCATTGTCTCGCGCAGCGCTGCTCCAAGCGTCCCAGAGGAGCCGCACTCTCACAAGTGATTATTTTGTGTCACGATATTGGAAAGAACACTCTCCTAGATCAACTGTTAGCGCGAGTAAGTCTGAGATTGAGAAACCATCTGCATGGAATGGTTTTTAATTTCAGGTATTACCCAGAGTTGTCTGGTTTACCATAAAACAATACGGTTGTGGTTGTGAAAAGTAGGAAAAGCTTTTGTTAAGAGAAACGAGAGTTAATTTGTTAGAAACATTAGTTTATTTCCGAAATGCATTGTTAAGAAAAAGGTTCGAGGTATTGTTGGAAAGTTTGAGACACACCTCGGTGTGGATGGCGACGCGCGCGCAATAACCTCTGCTCTGATCGATCGATTTTTTTGTCGCGCTGACATCTCCATCCATTCCCGGCAAATTGCCACAAAACCGACGCGCGCCGAGCGACACAATCCCTTGTCGAGGTGTGATTGAGAACCCCGCCTAGCCGCTTCGACCATTATTTTGAATATGCCTCTATCGATCACGTAAAGCTATTTTAAAAGTAAACCTTAGCCGGAGCAGCTCAATATTCTTGACGTATCGGTTACATAGTTTGTATGTTCACTATCATGCATCAAAATCTTTCACTGTCAGTAAAAATGTCTACCTTTAACGTACGCGAAGATGGATGAGATATTTGAGACCTTTACAGATCATGTGCCCCGTTCGCGAACATGTACTGTGAGTAGAACTAATATTTTTAACAAGCTGAAAGTCATAAATTATATCCATTTATCATTTATGGTTTTACAAACAACACGGCCAATTACTTTTTATTTAAACGGAGGAGGGTTTTATTTATGCGAGTGTCGTTCGTTTAAGTTATTTGCTAGAGATCTTGTTGGTGTGGACATCATGCAATTATTAGAGTTTATGCGCTCGGGGAGTTTGAATCCGTAATTCTGTCTCACAAATAAGACGGTTTCACGTCGGCGTTTAGCAATTGCTACAGCTCACTAAGTGGGGTGTAATAAACTTAAATCCGACTAAGTTCTCGGGCAATCGAGCTAGCCATAAAAAATGCTAAAAGTGATAATTTAGACTGAGCGGAGTCTATTTGATCGGCTGCAGCCCGCCTGACCTAAATACATTGCCAATGCACACAAACACATTATCAAGTGATAGCTACTAAATACGAGCTACGTAATGACATCATCCAGCCTAGCTGAACTAAATTCAAATATCAAATATTGACAGATACCATAACTTTTTTACTTTTCATCGGTTAGACTGCATACAAAACACAACGTGGAAGGGAATATGTGAGATGTGAGTAAATACATAATAAGCTACAAGTGAAAAAAATATGAAAATGAGAAAATATTTATTTCACTAATAGTTAAGTGCGTATATAATTTTATAACCTTTACGGAAGTGAATACAAGATTATAATTAACATTAACTAAGATTTTTTATCCAATAATAAAACTTCTCAACTATCATTATTTATTCAGTGACTTGAAATAATACTTTTCTCCAATATGCTCGGAAATGTTCGCCTTACTGTAGCAAAAATAATACGTGAAGTTCCTCTTTACTGACGAGCGCAAATTAAAAAGTTAAATTTCATTAGGTACTGTACAGTTTTAGCGGCCATCAGGAAAGTGTATGAAATTCCATTATTATATACTTTTTTACCTTTTAACATTATATCAATAAGATTTATAAAAATAATTACTCGCTGACGCTCGTTTCATAAAAATCTAACTCGTGATTCAAGGCCTCTCATTATGTACAGTCACATAAACTACTATTTATGTATTCTAATTGAAACTGGAACCACGAGTCATGCCGTGTACCTACTTTCCCGGCCTCTGCAATAATGTACAATTAAATCCACCGTTGCAACTATGTATAATTAAATATAAAATAAAGTATATTTTTCCCTACTAAGATGAAACGGAAATCGCACGTACCTGCAGAAGTATAAAGCCCGAGGTGGGAACAGCGTAGGCAAGTCGAAGAATCGTAACCATAGCAATCGTTATCGGCTAATCAGTGGCTCGATTGATTACCGGGCACTACAACACGTTACTAGCGTCTCGTAGAAAGTAATCGATTCCTGTATGCGAGATAAAAAATAATAGGCTTGTCTGTTATAGATTACTCGGATAATCTATTCAAATTGGTGTTTAGTGTTCTGTTTAATGGTTTCCAACTTTTCTCATTCTAGAAAATAAATATAAAATTACGTTTCTAATTAAAGTTCTACAGAGATATGTTTATGACAATATTTATTACGATTCAATTCACGACTTAATAATACAATTTGATATCAATTCCACCATTAATTTAACCGTTGGCTGATCATGATCCATCTAGAATAACAAACATCTATCGTCCTATGTTACGCCCATAATATGTCAAATTTAAATTCAAAGTCACGCTTCAATAACTAGTATCTAACTTATAGTTTTCTTGCCAACAGAAGACAAGTAAAGGAACGAGTTGAATTTCAAGTGCCGTGTATTTATAGAGAATCCTTAAGTTTTTACTTCGTCTCGAGTTAATATTCAACAGGCAATAACTCATGAAACTCATTTTATGTTCGCTTAACAAGAGGACTCATCTCGCCTGCATGAGCATTCTTTGGGCCTTACAAGAGTTAGTTTTTTCAAAACGTTCCTTTAGGTAGCTGGTCGTAGCCCTAGTTGGTATTTGGATTAATTTGCGGCCTGGGAGAGGCATAACACCGGATCGTCGGAGTCCGGAGAGTCGTATCACCCGTAATTGTCATATCGATTGTGGCATTCTTTGCATAATAAGGAGCCCGCAAGAAAACCGAGCTGGTATGCCCGCTTTCTAAGAGTTTTTCTGACACACAACGTATCTCGCAGCGCTCGGGCACGTAACGATCGTGGTAGCGATAGTCGGCCAGAAAAACCCTCCATTATCACACCTTACTGAAGTCGATAAAGGTGATTGGCCGCTCGTTTGAAGCCTCCTATTGTGGCAAACCTATTAGCATTTAGTGGAAAGAAAGTCCGAAGCAAACAAAATAGGCACCCATACCAGTAGACTTATAGCGGAGCTAGTGCTACTTTTCGGTTGATTTGTGTTGAATTACCTTACCCAAGAAGAGTACGTAATAATATTAAAACGGTGTACGAAGAGACTCTGAACTCTATGAATATTAAAGGTATTCATCCTAAAGTTGTTTACGTCATTTTTATAAATTGATTTCATGAGCGATTGTGATATTGTAATGCCAAATGAATGTCAGCTAGTAATAATTGAATAGTCACCCATTTAGTAAAAGCCGTCGCACATATGCGCAGACATTTGACAGATTACGTTCTTTTGTAAAATGTGCGCAACGTCAAATGTGGAGGCGATGACAAAGCATTAAAATTAAAAGTGCACGTGTTGGCAGAATTGCAGAGGTCGGGCTAAGCCTCGCTCTCCGTAATTGAAAATAACGAGTTGCATATTCATGTAACGCGCATAATAATCCCCGTCGCCTGCGGCTCGGCTCTGCACCTAATTCTATTTCTGCCTGCGCCCGAGTGCCCGTAAGTGCTTTCAGCTTATGCTGGATTTGGACGAAAATTATGCGAAACGAAACGACTGTCAGAAAATCACTCTATATCCAGTTCCTTGTACATGTAAGACAAATTATAATACTCACCGGCAGAAAATTTGGCCCAAATAAGAAAAAGTTTACTATGCAGAAAAACATTATTTAATTTATTCAATTTATAGTTTGAAATCACGAAAAGTTTTTGGGCTAAATTTTCTGCCGGTGAGTGTAGTAGATATACGTGTAACCTGTAGGTACCTGATATCAGGAGTTTTGATAACGATTAATTTGTAAATTTTTCAAAAAACTTTAGAATTTGTACAATATCACTATATAACTGAAGCACATTCAATGCCCAACATTTATTGTTGGTTAGGGATTTTAATTACATCTTCTTAATTCGAGTCACGGCTCCGAATCGTGGTATAAGTGCAGCTTACCGCAGGTCCAGCGGGAACCCGGATAAAAACCCCGCGCCCAACCTTCCGTGAAATTAAATTTATTTAGGGCCCACTCCACGTCATTCCGCGTGTCAACGCTATTTACATAACGAATAGTTTCGACAACGAGCCCATATTTATATAACGCCGTCGGTTTATTGAAATATTTCATTGTTAATTCTTCTAACGACGTTAGCTGCTTAGGGGCGAGATCCCGAAACGCTACTAAATGAAGAAATGACATATGAACGACGGAGCGATGAACACTTGTAGCCCTTTTTGGCTAAGCACAGCAGGCTGGTGCTCTGAATGCAACATTAATAGTATTTATTATAATAACAAAGAGGGATTTTATGTCTATTCTGGAGCGCTTTATTGAATCTCTTCCAATCCTAGTACCTGGAGGAAAAAAATGCGTTGAAATGACTCCGGATGTGAAGGATAAGCCACGGAGTGGGACAATTTACACGTAGAAGTACGGAGAACTGATAATGTTGGCATAGGTCGGAGATCGTACTTAAGATAAGGAGATAGCGCCGGAAATGCCCTTCACACAGCCTTCAGTCCTAAACAAATTGCAATAATCATTAAAGTCAACCAACGAGATCATTGTTGACAACATGATAAGAATTTCAAAGGCTGGTGCTTAACATTAGTCATTGGGTATTTTACGATTTGGGAGGTCCATCGATTCAGAATACATAACTGTATGTACACTGATTTACAGTATAGATAGACAGTAAAATTGCCGTAACGTATTGCGACAGCAGAGCGTGTGCACTTGTATATTCCAATTCCCATTTATCTGTACAAGCGATGCACTAATCAATTTTGATTACTCAAACATTTTTAATGTGGCATGTGGTCTCACGGCATCTATTAGCGGTACTAAAGCCTGTTATGGTGGTAGGTAACCGTGTGAAGAGGTTACGGTGTCTAGACGAAACCTTACACGACAACCAAGTATCAAGTTACTTTGAGTTTACGTAAGTTTTTTTTTTAATCGCCCACCGCAGTCCTAGTCATGAAACCCAAGCCTCAATAATAAGATCTTCTTACTGCTGGATGCTGTAACGTTAGAACTGGTTTTTTTAAAATGTAATTACCTATCACAGAGGCCCTAGCACGATAGGTTTTATCGTCACGTTTTACGGCGAAATAGTACTGAGATGTCACGTAAAACATAACAGTAAAACGTATCGTGCTATAGCTGTGCTGGTGGATACATAGATAGCATTGGTCAAATTATACGTCAGACAGATTACATGCATAATAATTTAGATTAAGGTACGCTTTTACAGCATTTGTGAAAGTTAATTTGCATCTAACCATGCCTATCCCACTGTTATTTTGGCGCGAAACGACGCTTGTCTATAGGGTTGCCAGCTTATTTTGGGGGATAGTATTTTCCAGAAAAATACGATAAAAATATAGTACACTGTAAAACAAATAATATTTAGCCGGGCAATGCTGCTATTGAGTAAAAGCACTTCGTAAGGACTCCCAAAATATAGTATTTTTGCATACTATATATTTCTTCAACAGTAAATAGTACAAAGACTCAAAATATATATTGTTATTGTACTAATACTATGTGATATAGTACGGTTGGCAACCCTGTTTGTCTATGGTAACCTCCTGGTGTGGGTCTGGCTAAGGCTGTACAGCGTGCTGCATGTAATGACGTTTCATATAGACGTTCCGTTGTACCTACGTAGTAACAACATAATTTCATTGATCGCACACCATTATAGGAATATCAATTTTGAAACATCTTGCTAAAATGACGAAATAAAGTAATCCCACTGCAAACTATGAACTGTTTTGTAATTAATCTGTAGATATTCATGTATTTTTTACTTAATCCTGACTTCCCGGCTATTGTTTTATTTTATTATCATTATCAATTTATCAAATCAATTCTTTCCAAAATGGATGATCATTTCGATAATAGGAACTAAAATAATTTTCATTTTGGTTGTTCAGTTATGAGGTACGTCAACAACCCTGTCTCACTCTATGATTGTCTATTGCAAAAAAATGACAGCTAACGTAATCACTTAGGCAGTGGACCTTCTGTACCTTTAGGTACTATTAATTATTCTGGGGCCGGAGTACAGCATTTGTGCAAGTTAATTTGCATCTAACGAAATCCCGTCTTGTGAGAGTTGTGAGTATGTCCGCTTAACGCGGTTGGCTTACTTGCATACTTGTTTGTGTAATCGAAAGGCAATTGTTATCTATTGTTTTGACAGTTAACCCACGCAACACGAATAGGCGTGCTTGTTATCGATTATATCACACAAACGGGTTGATAATTCTTTCGTGGGATGACGTACATTTGTATTGTCTACTGGGCTGTTATTCTTTACGCGCTCATCCGTCACGCCACTCACGCCTAACGAAATTAGACCTCTACCTACGTTTAGTTACTACGAATCGCGCCGTGAAGGTATATTTGTGAGTGAGCGTTGAGGTGAACTTAAAACTAGTTACAGAATAGCGGGGCTGGTAAAAGGGAGCTAGCACTCCTAAACATATGCTGTCTATATATGTCCATATGTGTACTTATGTGTACAGTTCAAGATGAGTGTGATCAATCCGTTCATCCGTTTTCATGAAATAAAACTACGAATCAATTTTTTATTGGGCTTTGAAGATCTTTTTGCGGGCCTGAGCTACCACAGACATCATAATCACATAATACATCATAGCAAACAAGATGCTTGGAAAAACGAAAAAAAAACCAGACAAGTGCGAGTCGGACTCGCCCACCGAGGGTTCCGTACAAAATGACATATGTATAGTTTTCAGATTTTTCCCTGTACTTGTGGTATAAGACGATATTACTTGTCAAATTTCATAGTTCTAGGTCAACGGGAAGTACCCTATAAATTTTGATTCCCTTGAGTGTCGAAATATACGTTTTTTGCGGCATAAACGTCCGTGCCGTGTTTTTTTCATGCTAACTTAGATGTTTGTGCATACTTCCAGTTCTCACCTACGGTGCACAGACTTGGTCTTTGACGGAAGCGCAGAAGTCCAAACTCGGGGTTTGCCAGCGAGCTATGGAGCGCAGCATATTAGGTGTAAAGTTAATGGATCGCATCCGGAACACCACGCTGCGCTCCAAGACCCAAATAGAGGATGTCGCTCGGAAGGCGGCCAAATTAAAGTGGGACTGGGCTGGTCACGTCTACCGCATGCCGAATGAGCTGTGGGCCAAAGGGACCACGGAGTGGAAGCCACAAAACTCAAAACGGAGACGCAGTAGACCTCGTCGGCGATGGCGGGATAACTTGGATTCCTTTTTAAAAGACTGGCCAGATATTGCTCAAGAGCGCGATGAATGGAAACAGAGGGGGGAGGCCTTTGCTCAGCAGTGGGACATAACGGGCTCGATATAATAATAAAAAAAAAAAACTTAGATGTTTGATTCTTGAAGAGAGCTTCAAGGGACAATAGACTTGAGTATATGCTTTTAATTTCAACTCCATTGAGGTCCACGCGTTCCCGAGATAAAGGGTCTTGAAAGACAAACAGACAGACGGACAACAAAGTGATCCTATAAGGGATACATTTTTTTCTTTTGAGGTACGGAACCCTAAAAAGAACGCACACGACAAACAACACGACTTGTCAAATATTTTTACGCTCTATGGCATATTACGTTGTATGTGGAGGCGACTGTACCTCACAAAATGGTCACGCCAAGGAGTGTAACTGGAGGAATTACTGTTAATTCAATTATCAGGTTGTATCATCAAGGAAGCGCGCCCGCGCCGGGTGCTCGTGAAACAATGCGCTCGCGCACCGCGCACCTACCCTTGTTGAGAGAGAGCCTACGACGGCCAAATACATGAGCTATAGGCGATTTAGAACTAAATTCTTAACTGATCTGGCCACAGAGTCTAACATGTCTTGGGGTAACAGTGTTACCCCAAGGATAGGAACGTGTATATGTTTTAGCTTCTAGTAACAAACTCAGACAATTAATGTTCATGATTATATGGGTTCCAATAAATATCCTGCAACGAGATGTCAAGATTGTTATTGTCCAAATGTGTGTTTTGTTTGAAACCACCACATATAAGGGGCAGTATCACATTACAATTATCTCATTTTCGTTACAATCGAAATATAAAATTAGTAATTGCTACACTGATCAAATACAAAACTTATGCTTATAAACTAATAGATCAATATTCAGCTGCCTTCTTTCTTTTGGAAAACAAGTTGAACATAGCTATAGCCAATGATGTAATATAAAAACCGGCCAGGTGGATGTCACAAAAATCTTACGGCACTTACGTCCTTTTCTTCAAGGAAGGCAGTTTTTCAACAATATCTCGAAAACCTTTGAACCGATCTTGTTCAAAATAAATCTCGGTGAAATAATTTAATAAGCCCTGTGTCCACGATTTTTTTCATATTTTTAAAATACACCGTTCAAAAATTACAGGGGAGGACACAATTTTAGTGACTTTCTGGGCGATTATCTCCGGTCACCGACTCTATGATTCACTTAATCAAAAAAATTGCTGAGAAACATTATATTTATTTTGAAAGGCCTATCGATTGATGTGCCACACGTGGGCTTGTAATGAAAAAAATGTTTTTGACTTTTAGTTTTATGTATGGAGTGCACTACTAAAAAAAAATTTTTTTAGTAATTTAATTACAAAACTATGTAGCGGCTAACAAAATACACCTATCCTCAAAATTTTATTCAAATACACCTTATAGTTTTCGAGTAAAATGCCTGTGACATACGGACGGACAGACAGACAGACAGACAGACAGACATGACGAATCCATAAGGGTTCCGTTTTTTGCCATTTGGCTAAGGAACCCTAAAAAGAGGTAGATAATAAGCGCTCTAAAAGTGGCACACTAAAATTGTGTCAATTGCATCAACTTGCCTCAGTTTCGAGACGTCAATGGAAACGTTAGCTGTCAGATTTGGTGGCTATTTTTTTATTTCGAATAGACAACATATGTACCTCTTTTTATATAAAGTACATCATTGGCTATAGCAGTGTAACTAGTAATTGTTTTGCAAGTCGTTGATTCTTATGACATTTTTTTATTTTTCAAAGCGTTTATAGTGGTTTTTCTCCCGTGCCTTGGGCCACCGCCGGCTATAAGGAATCAGATGGACGATAGCGAGTAACCATAAACCTTGCTGTCGTCTGATACGCCCAGCATCCTCTACACTAACTCAATACTTATCATCAGTTCTGCGGATTCTCATTATTAGATGACGAGCCTCTAGCTTCGCCTCCGGGTGCAAAAAACACTGAACCGGCTATATTTCCTATTATTTTATTCAAATTGACTGGCGCAGTTGTCGTAAAGACATTTTAATGTGCTTTGGCAATCGCGTCTGTAAGAACATACGTTCCTACATAATAATGTGACGTGCATTATCATATTACCGTTCCCACAGTGTCACCGAAGCCTTAGTTTTATAGCCATATGTGGGTGTTTCGACATCCTTCAATATAAAGCTGATATACATCTGAGCGAATAAGTTTTGCAATAGTGTGATTTCTCAGAAGGTGACATATCCGAGCGCGTTAGAGCACTGGTTTTAGGCGTCGCTTATTGGCCGAGCTCCATGGAATCTCCATAAATGTCATCACAAATAAATTACAGCTAAACCACCGGGCGATCACACCACAGATATGATACGCGTCGTTCGAAATTTAAACATATATCGAATAAAGATGTGAGATATGGTAATTTTTATATTCGTATCGTTATCGATAAATTACAAACATTTCAAAACGAATGTGTGAAACTGTTTCTTATAAGCGTATATTTGTTTTTTAAACGCGATCAAAATACATTCGGCGTGGGCGATTTCATTAACGTTAATGTGATACCGTTGCCAAGGAACGGTTTGTGAGTTTTTCTTCTAAATTAATATTTATTTAAGTACGCTAATGCGTAGTCCAATTTTCATCTCATATTTGACTTACAACGACCTCTTAATGGTAATTATGGGGACATAAAATAGATAAAATATTGGTATGTCGGTGGACAGAAACAGTTAATTTTCCCATAAGCTTTTCCAATAATATTAAATTTCTCTTTACGTGGTATATGATTCTAATTAGCAATAATATCTAATAGCTTCTTGGCGCAATTAGCTAATTGCGCTATCATCGCTGGTAAAGAGCCATTCCGACTACTATTGCATCGGTATAATATTTTATACTTTAAAAGTTTAAGTATAATTGGCATGACAGCTGTCAGGATTGCCTTTTTACAAGCTATATATTTATTATCTACCGGTTACTATTTAGTGGGGCAGTTTCACGTGATAATGTGGACACGCTGGACAAAAGCACCAGTTTTTTTAGGTATTACTTAGGTACGTAGGTTTAAGTTTTTGATAGGAACCAACTCCTCGGTCGGCCATCTTTTTTTATGGCGGTCATTTTGAATTATGGGTTTTTGTTTTATGATTAATATCTCGAGTTCTGAATCACGTATCACACACACACACACACACACACAAACTTTGATTACAAACTTGGTGTCTTAATATGTACATATTTGGGGTCAGGGAATTCAACTTGATATTTTTTAGAGTCGAGTTACCAAAGGATACGAAACGGAACCCTGTTACAAAGCCTTCGCTGTCCGCCCGTCTGTCTGCGTTTCAGTAATAGCTAGATTGTTAAAATGTTCACAGAGTCTGAATCTATTGCTGCTATAACAAAAACTAATAAAATTAAACAGTGCTCCCATTCATGAAGTGTAATTTTAAGGCGTTTTTTTTTCCCCGCCCATTACGACAATTTGTTCTAGCAATCTAACTCACTAATACAGTATACGCTCAACACTCGTGCGCTTATATTTTGAAATGGTTCAAATGCGACGAGTATACGTAGCCAGTGAGTACCTACCTACTCGCAAGTAAGTAACCACGGGTTACTGGTGACAAATGGCATTACGTCCTTCACAAAAGTTGCCGTTCGTAGCTCATTATTGTTTTGTAATTCTAATTTCTAAGCAAGAACAAGAGGCAGATGTTCGAGACGGCGACAAAGGCGGAGTACCCGGCCCAGCAGGTTACTACAATAGGGAATGGACAAAAACGGTTAATGTGAGGCACGGAGGCCTTACCTGCGTGCATAGCTTGTAAATCTGTCATTCTTTATCTCAATGGACATGACGAGTGAGGATATATTGTTGTGACGTCCCCTAATTAAAAGAAGAGATTAAATTTAAAAAAAAAATGAGCGACGTTTTAATTCCTCACGCTGTTTGCATACAGTAATTGCTTAGGAGGGAATTAAACAAAAACTGATAAGGTATCTGAGATTAACACGTTGGCTGCCCACCATACAAAACCTACAGCATTACTCCAACGCCCTATATTAATTTACTGATCCCACCGATGATGCTCAAAGCATCGCTCTATTACTGGGGCCATTGAGCATCACCGGTGGGATCACGTAATCTTATTACTTATGTTATGATTTTGATTGTATTACATGTCAGAGGTTGTATATCAACTAGACAAAAACAAACTCCTTGGATGTGACTCGAAAAACTTGGCAGGCCCACTTACATGATGGTATAAAGTAATGATGGTCTACCAATTTTAGGAGCCCCTCAGAAGCTAGGTATTTAAAAATTCGAAATAGTCAAGTTGTAGTAATTAACTGTAGAGTATCCTCTACAAAATAGCATCCAAAGTTTGACTCTTACCATGAAAAATTAGCTTCTGATCCTACCGGTGATGCTCATAGACACACAGAGAAGATTACGTGATCCCACCGGTGATGCTCATGGCAGCCAACGTGTTAAGTTGGTAAGGATTAAGTTGGCTGGCCCGCATCTTGGATGGATTTAGTCGGGTTTTAAGTCTACGCCGGTTGGTACTGTTAGTTATTAATCCTCATCCTACTTAGGAAGATAGTCACGATAATGTCGGAAAGCATTAGTCTGTAGTTCGGTGAATGCTTGGTTCTCAGGTTGTCACGTCTCACATGAAACCTATGCGTGTCTAGATTTGGTGTTGTTTGATTAACCTGGCATTCCAGCTATTACCCTTATTAGTGTTCATGAGAAGATTATAGAATGGTGGATTTCATTGTGTAAAAGGATATAGCTAGAAATGAGATTGTGGGCTGGACAAACAGGGTCAGGGATAAAAAAAATAGTCCGACCAGTCAAGCGTGACAGTAGCAAAATTAATGGCAGGAAAAAATACGTATCCCTTTCTTTTGGATGATACTACTATGGTAAGTCACGGTACAGTAAATATACTAGTGAATGCCTCTAACTAGGTACTTGGTTATTGACACAGTTAGCTGGCTAGACTAATAATCGCATATTCTGCTAAATTTTATCGAGGTTAACGGTGTATCTAAAATACACATAATTAATGTTACTTCATAGATTTTACATATGTATTTCAAGTTTCCTACTTCGACCTAAAAATAGTAATAATACGATTCTCTCCCATCATAAAGTGGAGTTGCACTATACATACACCTTGCGTCCATCCCAATACAGAACACGTTTCTAGGAAACTCTTCGAAAAAAAACTCCGAATAAAGTCCGCGCGACCACGTCTCTGAATGAAAGGTCCCTTTGTCAAGTGAACCCAAATAAAGGTACTTTGATTTGTATGGATACGGATTGTTCGGTCTGAAAGCTGTGAAGCTTATTTTGCTTAACGAAATTGGTGTGAAACGAGATTACATCTAATCGATTAATTCGAATATGCATGTTTTTTTGGTTTCGTACAAAGGCGGTCAAATAAGTACGAGGTGCGGTCCAAAAGTTTCTGGCTGAAGAAATATACAATAAAAATAAAATGTGTCATCGTTATTGTCATTTATTCTACTTGTTCGTGTATAGTTTTGAGGTTTCTGTTAGTTGTGGTTTTGATTTGACGGCGTTTAGAACAATAGGAAGTCTGAAAGTTTTCGAAATGTTTAAGTTGGATATCGTTCCGTGATCAAGTTCCTGACAAAGGAAGGGATCAGCCCGACCGATATAAAAAAGGTTAGATGCTGTGTACGGAGATACCTCTCCATCATTTTCCACCATTAAAGAATAGAGCAAGCGTCTCTTAGGGTGGGAGTCCATTGACGACGAACCTCGCTCTGGCCGGCCTTTGGAAGCACTCGCCGTGGACTGCGCTAAATCAGTGGAAGAGAAGAAATAGCGGCAAGGATAAGGCTTTCGAAAACTTTCGTTCTTAGGATTCTTCATGAACATTTTCACATGAATAAAGCACAGAATAAAGTTAGCGAGGTGGGTGCCCAAACTTCTTTCGAGCTTGCAGCGAAGTGAGCGAAAAGCGTGCTCATGAAGTTTTAGACGCATACAGAGTTTTTTGGAGTCAATTTTTACGGGGGACGAAGCCATGGTTTTGTACTATGATTCTCTTTCCAAAGGGGAATCGATGGAGTGGCGAGTTGGCGAGGCCAAGGTAACACAATCCACCAAAAAGGTGAAGGCTACGGTATTCTGGGATTGTCACGGAATACTACTGATTGCCATAAAAGAAAGGAATACCACGGTAAATGGTAGCTACAAACCCTTATTGAGCAGTTATGTGAGAAACTTCGTGGAAAACTTAGCAGAGGTGTTCGGCTTCGCCACGACAATACACCCGTTCACACTGCTTCATGCAATTGCAAAGGCTGCTGTTGCAAAATGTGGCTTTGAGGAAATTCGCCACCCACCTTATAGTCCCGACCTGGCCCCGAGTGATTATTACTTGTTCTCGAAACTTTATGCAGACTTAAGGGGAAGAAGATTATCTTCAAATGATGAAGTGACCCGTGATTTACGCCCATTTTGAGGACAAAACTTCTGAGTATTTTTTATAAGGGGATAGAAATGCTTATTAAGAGATCTGAAAAGTGCATTGAAATAGATGGAGACTATATCGAAAAATTATAAAAGTTTTGTAAATATAATAGGTATACCTACCTACTTCTTTTCTTTGTTAGGCCGGAAACTTTTGGACCGCACCTCGTACTATGATATTATGTAAACAAATTTTGATCCAAGTCCAATTAAATAAGGTGAATGACCCCTTGCTTTATTTATGCAGTTATCTATACTTGTGTTCGCACTTTTATGAACCTTATTAACCCACAATGTCTAATTACCTGGTTTGTTGAACCTTCCTTACCTAGGTAATTTAATTTAGGTATTCTACTTAATCAGTCCTAGAAACACACCTGGAATTATTTATTCAACTGTTATAGGTAGGTAGGTTTATAATTATTTTTATAGGTAATTTCACAATCAAATGGGAATCATTAAGGAATCATTGAATATAGATAGGTTAGTAATTTCTCTTGCAATATCTTAAAACCTAGTAGGTATTTTTAATAGTACCTTGAATTGGCAGTCCTGAAACTGAATAAAAAACTGTAATGCTTACACTCAAGAGCAAAAGACGGCTACAGTTTGTATTGAATGTACCTAGAACGTAGATAGGCAAAGGCAGGTACTTACACAATTACCGATATCAATATTAGATAACATCGCTAATAGTAGGTACCTATTTAGGTACCTACCTACTTATCTAACCTATCAGAATTTACATTTACATTTAGGAATCAGATTCCTATAGATTTGATTACACCAACATACCGTATCTACCTTATGGTAATAGAAAATGTAATTGTCGGTCGTTACGTTACCTATACCGTATATTGTATTTTAGGAACTTTCGGTCTAATTATTCCTCTAATAGGTAGGTACCTAGTTACCAAATTAGGCAATTTGGCCTATCCACTGTGAACAAATTTAAAAAAAAACATTTCATCAAGCTGGACGACCGGTAGTTGCGGTGCCAATGCCAATACAATGCCAATCAACATCCAACTGTGTAACGTTTCCATTTTACGTTCGTGTTTAAATAAAACTTGTTACCACATTACATTTAACGCCAAAAAGGTGATGTAGGTATTTGAAGTATTTTAACTACAATTTAGACCTAACTTTGTAGGTTAGTTATCTTCAATTGTGCATTCGAGTCTCGCCGAGTAATATCAACTAGGTATGTTTATTTGATTTGTTTAGTACATAATCTTAGGCGAATGAATATGACTTACCTAGTAATCTCCAGACTTCTGCACTACTCAGGTAAACATTGAGATGAGCCAGACACGAGGGCAACAAGAACACGAAAATATACCACTTCATCGTTCCACCTTTCCTTCCAGTTTCTCATAGATAAACAAAACCGGCAAACTTCATCTCAGTCTCAAATGTTCACAAACACAATATTCAATTTTGTTTCACATTTTCAACCACCGTCCGACCAAATCAACGAAGCAGTTCTCGGCGATACAAGATTATACACTCGAATAAAACGTAACGAATTCACAAGAAACCAAGCTAACCCGAGATTTAAGTAGTTTAGTACCGGATGCTATAAACTTTATTCATAAAAACATTGAGCAGATAACTTATCTTTACGAATTCTGTTTATAAACATTGATAAATTCAATGTTGGTGTACGAAAACGCACGACACGACCTCCCGGCGACGCTGTTATAATCAAACTAGTTTTCTCGTTCGTTCGTTCATCGTTCGTGTTGTGCTCGTTTCGTTTGCATCTCGGTCTTGGAAAAGGCGGGCCCTCGGTCCTCTCGGATCGCCGTTCATGTTGTTTTGGAACCGTCCCACTCACACGTGCATCACTCACTAAGCTTACATTGAGGCAACGTAGTTTCAAAATTGTTTGTAAGGTGGCGCTGTCATTAAGATAAAAAAAAAACTTTTCGCGGATATCGTTCATGAAATTGATGTCATTAAATATTTCCTGGACAAGGTATTAATATTTAACAGACAGTTATTGACGAACGAGCGAAGCGAACGAAGCGTTTCAGCTTGGGCAAAAATTATTTCGTATTTCCGGATATCCGGCTATCCGACTGTTCTTCTCTGCAGGTCGCATTGCTAAACCGATTCTCGTTTCGTGAGCAGGTACAGGTTATATTATATTATGTAGATTTTTTGGCGATGCATGCAGTTTCTGATTTTTTTACCCGACTGCCGAAGGAAAGGAGCGGAGGGTTAGGTACTCCAAAAAACGACGCTCGCGAGTTCTATAGCTCTCAGAGCCATTAGTCAGTACGTAAGCTAAAGCTAATTTTATATTATCAATAAATAGTACAGGGACAAAATTTAATCGTACGTAAATCTAAGTCTAGGTAACTACTACTGACTACCTAACCTAGTAGTATTTCCACAAATAATGCTGCTTAGTCATAGTCATTATTCTTATTTAATCAAAACTAGATAAAAGGCCCCAGAAATGCACGCGTTCTTATTTGACCCTAATGAGATCTGCGGTCTGGGACCACGGGACCACCCACGACCGGCTACCGGTTCGTTGGGTTAATCAGCGTGTAAACCAACCGATCTAAACATGCACTAATCAATTCAATTAATGAAACAGTAGCTGGAGATGAAGACGGAGACATTTATTTAGAATCTAGTTATTACTGTCGTTTTTAGCTCTAGTATTTTGTTTTAGTTTGGCCAATACTTAACGTTCATGTTGATATTAATACCTATAATGTTATCGGGATTCCCTTGACTGGCCTAATAACTTTTTGCCTAATTTCAGTTTGTCTAACAACTTTTACTACTTATAATGAACTAGCTTCCGCCCGCGACTTCATCTGCGTGGACCCGTGATAAAAACTATTCTATATTTTAATTCAGGACTAACTTAGTACAAAATTTCATCCAAATTGGCTGAGCCGTTGAAGCGTGATTGAGTAACAAACATCCAAACATCTAAACATCCAAACATCGAAACATCCAAAATTCCTCTAATAGGTACGAAATGATTTCTACTCAAATAAAAATAAGACGTGTGGCACTCGGGGACTGCCGCGGTAAAGCTATTGCATAGCATTTTGTATCAACTTATGCAATTATAATTTTTTATTTATTTTATTCATGCAGTATTTCTTTTTCTTTGATATTAATTCAAGTTACACTTTTTGAGCGTGGTGACGATAAGAAAACAAATTTTTCTATTATTAAATAAATAAAACAAGTACAGCTATTCACTGTTGTACATAAATACCTATACACCTATATACTTTCTCATAAACAGCTGCTTATGTATTCGTCCGATTTCGGAGCAGCTCGTCTCGATTCGTGCGAGTTTCGTAGAGTCGTACAATACGTCTAATCGCACACAACGCCGTGTCGAAAACTGCCGAACTGAAACGACTTTAGACGATGCACGGCCTTCAAGCCACACCTCCTTGCCCGTCGGAGTGGGGAGCGTGAGGTTTTTTCGTTACGGAATTTCTGGATTCGGTCCCCGCGCTCAAGGCCCGCGATAGCAGCTATGCAATAGCTTAAAAATGAGATAAAGTGAGGAATTATGCCAAATAATTTTAGATAAAATAAAATTAGGCAAACCGAAATTAGGAACAAAGTTGTTAGGCCAAACGAAGGTAAAACAATGTTATCATTAGGTACACTATTACAAGCAAGTTGGTATTATTATAAGTACCTCTAACCACCCTCTAACCTAGGTAGCAAACGCGTTTATTTTTTACACGTAAAACAATCTTCATATATAGGTACGTTACGTATCTTACTTAGCGGATAACATGAAGCAAAACCGATAATAGCCGATAATCTTGTGGGATGCCGAGTCCTGAATTAACATAAGCAACATCGGATAATTTTCTACGGTAATCAGCGTACGGGTACTACCTATACGGACGGAGACGAAATGAGCTTGTTTGTTTCTGCCGTAATTTCCAGCTAAATTACAGGGTGCCGAGTTTAGTAATAAGCCTGCGATCGGTCATTAGTCTTGTTTGCTTATTAGGTAGGTATCCTTGTCTGCACGAGCACTGAATAACATCTCATTATTTTTACTTAGGTATCCCAGCGAAGCATTATTTACGGCAATGTTAACAAACATTGGTTAAAATTATGCAATTATCGATTTGACTTTGTTTTTGATTGTGTTAGTAAAAAAGTATAAATACTCGTACCTATAATACCTACATCCCTACATGCCTCTATTAAATCGAGCTTAACAAAAATTACCAATTTCCAGAAATCCAGATTCTGCGGCCCTCGAAGTAGATTATTTACTATGTATATATATATTCAATATTCTCTTTGGATTATTTGATTAAACATTGTTTTTCCTGTAATACCTTAACAAAAATATTGTTTGATGTAGCTGATTCCTTAATTCGCTCTTTAGTTCAAGTCTTCGGTAGTATAGTGGTAAGTATCCCCGCCTGTCACGCGGGAGACCGGGGTTCGATTCCCCGCCGGAGAGATTATTTTTGCATTTTAATAAAACTCTACTATTCCATATTTTAATCCAGACCATTATTTATCTATATCCAGTCTATAAACTATCTTCCTGCAAAATTTCGTCCAAATCGGTTGAGCCGTTTAAGCGTGATTGAGTCACAAACATCCAAACTTTCGCGTTTATATTTATTTATTTATTTAATTCACATATAAATAATATAATATTAGTAGGATTATCTATAATGTGTATAGATAAAATAATCATATATACATATATGAACTTGTTTCAAACAAAAATTACAGTCGATTTTCAGTCCTCATACAAATTAAGATGTTTGACAGCAGTGTGTGGTCGACATAACGCTTCTGCCTTAGCAACATTGGTTTAATTTTTTGCTTTCTTGTTTAACATTTTTATATATGGATTCAACAAATACTGTTGACGTTATCTACTTAACGGCCACTGCCTGTTTGGCACATTTCGCTCGGTGCAGTCTTAAGAGTAGAACCTGTAGAACTCTTGTCGGTGGAGTAATCGCTAGCCGTTTCTGTCCTCTGCCATTTCCTTTACTTTGTTAGCCTTACTTACTTGCGTCAACAGCGTCATCTAGCGGACAGGTGGCGTACCATGAGAATCGTGTAAACTTCGAACTGTTTTCTATAAGCTACACTGCTGCCACCTGTCAGGTTTTTTCCACGTGCTGCAGATATATGGGAAGGTAATGTTTCTGTTTTGCTCGACTACGGGAAGGGATACGGTTTTAGCAGTCTGTTTGTATGTAACGTGTGTTCCCACCGTTTATAATAGGTCTGAACCGATTTTGATAAATGAGGTGTCAAACGATTCGTGATTACGGTCCGCTCAAAAGACCGTGAGTGTGATGTCACAAGTCTATTAGGGTTGTGGGCATGCCCATCGTGCCCACAACGGTGGATCCGCCCTTGACCGCGACCCTAACCGTTGTAGTAACTTGTTTGTTGCAAACAACTGTCTACACGGTCGGTGCCGACCAAGGTCGCTCGGTCGGAGGGGCGTGTGGATTTAATACGATGAAGTGTTTTCATTGGTCAAATTAAATGTATAAAAATCATAAATATGTAGGTATACGTATTTTCCCTAGGGGCTAAACACGGGCTAAATGTAGCAAATGTATACTACTTTTGCTAAGCCTAATATGACACACTTTTCGAGCTTGAGACGTGAAAAAGTAAATACGACTGTAGTGTCAAAATTGCAGGCACTTACTTTCTACCGATAGAATTGAATACGAGTGGTCAATACCACTCGTTTTTCATTAAATTTTGTATCGCTATTTCAAAATAGCATTTCGTCATTTTTGACCGTTTTCGAATGAGAGTCGAGCGCTCGAAAGTCAAAAATCGGTTCCCAGCTCTGGTGGACTGGACTCACCCTAAACGTTTAATTAATTCAGTTTTTAAATTAGAATAACCAGTTAGCACTTCTGGTCTCACTCGGGAGCTCTGCCACATGACTTAATTAAATACCTAATTGCCAAACAGCTCATCGCCCGCACTGCTACATTCCGGTTTGGGGGTAAGGTAACAGGTGAAATTGCTAGCAGAGGCATTCCATCTTTTAGATACTTAGGGCTCATTTTCACTGATCGTTAGATGGGATGCCCCAATCACGGGGCTTTCGGTTTGGCCTCGTGTTACTTTTGTTGCCTACTCTACTCGTAAACACGAGCTCATCGCAAGCGGTATGCGCGGTCTCTGACGACCAGTGAAAGAATGTTGCACCAAACCGTCAGTAATCGTCGGCGGTGTTCGTTATAGTACGGTAACATTCTTACCGTACGTGTCGCATACAATATTGTTCATCACATTTGCGAGGAAATAAATAACTACAAAAATCTATGTTTCATACCACCGCACCATTCAAAAATTGACGAAATTGACAACTTCACTTCCAGTGCCAGTGGAGCGCGCAGCTTCAATATTTCATTCAACCAATCACAAAGCAGTACAGTAGTATTATTGCGGCCCGTGGCCACCTAGCTTTTTTTCAACCAATCATAGAGCAGAATTCTTGTGGCGCACGGCCATCGAGATTTGCTTAAACCAATCAGATCACACCCATTACACCCTTTTAGGCGTAATAATAGTATTTTTCATCACACTTACTCGTAAATGGTGTTATTACATGCCTGTATACAGAAGGACAATGGCCTAAATTGTTCCCGCGGGAGTTATGGCGAGTTTGTATTCCCTAGGGAGTAATGAACCACATCTGAGTGATTTTTCTGTCTTTTGTAGTTATTTATTTCCTCGCAAATGTGATGAAAAACATTGTGTATAACACGTAAGAATATTCCACTTACGCCCCTCGTAAAACAATATATACTATTATATAATCGTTACACAATAAGGGCTCTTCAAGTCGAGTACCGTGTTTAGGCCGTGAGGCTTGCCGAGTGGCCCAAGTAAGGTACGAGAATTTAAGAGCTAATAATGTAACTATTGTATACAATACTTTTTATACGAGTCAACAGAAATAATTAATAATTAAACAGACTTGGTATCTAATGAAAATCTAAGCCCTGCTGAAACGAAGTGCAAGTCAGAGGTGCGCCGGCTCAACGTCGTTGATGTCTTTTGTATTGAAGTTAACGCGACGTCCTATTAGTCAAATTCATTGTAGTTCAGTAAAGGCGTCACGTGATTGGTCGAATTTATTTTAGTTGTCTGAAGCGTTGTATAATAATTATTATAGTTGAGTTGGGAGCTCCATAGAAAAAAGTTTAGTGTATGAAGTCTTAATTCAAACATTAGTCGACGAGTGTAAAAAGGCTATTGTAGCTCTGTATGCCTGCGCGTTATGAAGCCCTTTACGAGCAAAAGTGATGAAAAAATCTGAATGTATTAAAGTTTGACAAGATTTTATTGAATGACAGCTGCCGGCGCCATATTTAACGTTGATCGGTCTGTAATCGTAAGTTGGTGCAACCCGCCCTTAGTCATAACGTAAGGTTTTGCTTTATAATAAATATACAATCACATTTTTAATACAAAATAGACTTTAATTTCATACAAAATTACATTAATTTCGTATAACAATTTATTACAAAGTATAACCAAATATGAATAATAACATAGTAGGTTTTTTTAAAACATTCTCATTAAAAGAAATAAATATCCAATAGTCGAGTCTACCAAAACTCGACGAGGCGATATAGACTAGAAAATACAAAATATGATCGTGCGATGCAAATTAATAACACAATAATGTGTTACATAGTACAAGCTGCATGAAAGCATATTCAAACATTAAATAAGCTTAGATTAATAATTAAGTAAAAAAGAGAGATTACAAATATGGCACAGAGGAACTGTCGCGAGTGGCGAGCGCTCACTTCTCTTTGGGCTTCTTTTCCTTTTTGCGCGGCGGCGGCACCGGCGCGTCGCCCTCCTTCTTGATGACCTTCTTTACGATTTTCTTTTTGGGCGCCGCTTCCGCCGTCGGCGTTACCGGGGCCTCTGCGCTAGGCGTGGAGGGGGCCGAAGCACTTGGCGTGGCGGGCGCCTCCGCACTAGGCGTGGCTGGCGCGTTCGCGCTCGGCTTAGGGGGCGCCTCCGCGCTCGGTGTGGCTGGGACTTGTGCGCTAGGCGCCTCCGCTCTCGGGGTGATCGAGGACTCTATTCGCGCGGCGGTGGAGTTGCCCTTGGGCTTGACGCCGATCTGCGCGAGCGAGACGGCCGGGGCCGCGCGGGGCACGGGGGCGAGCTCGCCGGCGATGATGGCGTGCGCGAGCGCCGCCGCGTCCTCGAGCTCCGAGTCGGGCGTGGCCAACGGGTCGGCGACCAGCGGCGGGCTCAGCTGCAACTTCGCCGCCGGCTTCCTGCGCTCGCGCTCCTCCGCTACAACCAAATCCCCTTTATTCTCTCCTCGTGTTAGGCGTGGCGTTAGTATGGCGTCACATTATAGAGCAAGCTCGGTTAGGGCCTGGAACAAAGTCGAGGGAAAACAGAGCTACTTGGTTAACTTGAAACTGTGCGGCGGAAAGTTAGATCGGTGTCAGTTTAGCGGAGAACTGAAGCTGCATTACAAGGACCATCGATGGCTTTCGAAGACAAACTTTATTAACTGTATTAACGGTTCTACTAATGAGTTGAAGTGCTCGGTGTGCGTATAAATACTTGTTCAATTGATAATGTGTCGCGGATGAGTTAGCACTGAAGAATGCTCCTTGCAATGTGTGAAACATGTAAAGCAAATAAAACGAATTTGGAGTTGTGGCACTTTGACCGTAGCGGAAAGTGCAGCAACCTGGGATGAGTGAAGTGCATCACACGGGCATGCGCGGCCAAGTTCACTCTGCAATCTGAGTAGTAGATGTTGCAGAGTAAAAGCGGCCACCTCATTCCGCCGTCGTCTCAGCCCTCGCCGTGTCGGGAGAATCTGAAGTTACATTCGATCCCAGAATAGCGTCATGAGTCGTTGACCAAACGTACCTACTTATTTCATCCACTTGGACGCAACCCAACATCCGCTAATAAAATGACGTCGTTTATTCGAGTTTCAAGGCCAGCTTCTGGCTAAAATCAAACTGGACATAATAGATTCGCCCGATTCATCGCAGTATTGCGTCGGTTCCAAGTGCACGTTGTTAAATTACCTGATCTATCAAAGCCTCGTCTCTTGCGCTGCCTCCTCGGTAGCTGGGTGAAATAACAACGAATTTTGAAACGTATGCTCAGTAAATCAACATAAAACCAAAATCATCACAAAACGGCACAAAAACATGTGGATGCATCGCGTTGTGGATCGAGAGACGTTACGGGGAAGGCGCGATCGAACCAGGATGCACGTTCGGACGCTGATAACCGTGGAACATGAAACCCCCCGAAACATAGTACTTAAGATGTACCAAGAATGGAAATTAGTTCAGAGTTTAATGAGTAATGCTCCCCACAGCAATGAACTAAGAACATTAAAAAGCTGATCGAAATGATGTCCGAAACATTTGTGGACCTTTTAGGTACTTCATTGCAATTTGGAATACGTTAACTGCGCGGTAAGAGTCGGTCTACATAATCTTACAGTCGAATTTCTCTTAGATACGATCCTCATTCGTCGCCACGTTGTCTCGATCCGCGCCTCGTTTCGATGCGGCTAAACATAAAACATTAGTAGAAGTCTAGAAAACTGCAAAATGAACTAGATGAGAGTGCAAAGCCGTTATCGCAGCCCGTCCGTCTACTCACATTTGGCGGCGGGTTCCGCGGGAGCCGACTCCTTCGACGGGGTGTTGGCGAGGGGCGGGCTGTCGTTCGACGCGGTGGTCGCGTCGAGGGCCTTGTCGGGGGTCGCCGGGAGCGCGGCGGCCAGCGCCGGCGGCGTGGCCTGCAGCAGCGCCTCCGCCACGGCCGGCGCCTCGCTAGGCGGCGTCACGGGCTCCGGGGTGCACTTGGGCGTCGCCGGCGGAGTGCGAGGAACTTCACATTTGTCAGTCTTTTCTTTGATCGCCTGGGGAGCTTCGGCGGTCTGCGCGGCTTCGGGCGCTACCGGAGAGGGCGCTACTGGAGTTGGTTTACCTGCCGCCTCGGCGACCGGCTCCGCCGCCGGCAGTTCGGCGGGTTTCGCTTCCGCCGGGACTTCGGCGGGTTTCGCTTCCGCTGGGACTTCGGCGGGTTTCGCTTCCGCTGGGACTTCGGCGGGTTTCGCTTCCGCTGGAACTTCGGCGGTTTTCACTTCCGCTGGCACTTCCGCGGGTTTTGCTTTCTCTGGGGCTTCGGCGGGATTCGCTTCCGCCGGCTTAGCTTCTACCGGGGCTGCGGCGGGCTCAGGTTCCGCCTGAGCCTCCTCAGGCGGCGAAGGCTGCTTACGCGCGGGCTCTTTGGGGGGAGAGGGTTGCTTCGGCGCCTCCTTCGGGGGCGAGGGCTCTCTGGGCGGCGACGTTGTCGACCGGTTGAGGGTCTGCGAGATCTTGGCCCAGATGTTCTCGAAGGAGTCTGCGCCCATGTAATCGATGTTGCCGGCCTCCCAGCCCTGGCGCCGCGCGAGCTCGTCCACGGCCTCGCGCGCCATCGCGCCCGGCACCACTCGCGCCAGGTTGCCCGCGACCCCGCTCTGGAATAGACGTCGAATACCGCCATTAGTATGATGCTATTCGAAACCCGATTGGAGGAAAGTGAGAGGGTTGTTAATAAAAAGTTACGTGCTAAATACGAGTACATACTTAAGTCATACGGAACATGCAAAGCTTAGTGTCAAACGGGGAGCTTACGGCTGGCGGGTGATAGTTGTAAACAAATTTATATCAATTACCTGGTAGAAGTACACTAGAGTCCGAGTGATTCGTTTCATGTGATACGTACCTACCTCCGACAGATTTCCGACTGAAGACAGGCACTTACTTGGTTTTCGACCGGCAATTCGTTAATGTCCTCTTCCAGTTGGAGCGGGGACATGGGCTGGGGCGACGGGGATGGCGACGGGGTAGGAGATATTTCGTGGGAGCAGATCTTCCGTCCGTACGGATCCATGGCCGCTCTATGTTTTAAATAGTAGTTGTCGTACGGGTGCCTCGGCGTTATATCCTCATGATCACCACTCTCGGTCTCGGAGGCATCCCCGTTCATGTATTCTTTCGCTCCTGGCACATCCGTTTCCCTGTTTTCTTTGGGTGTGTTTTCATAGTCTATGTGAACGTGATGTACTATGTGAATCCGTGAGTTATTTGTGACGTAGTCTACTTGAGTGTGCTCTAAATCTTTATGGCCCTGCGAATCATTAGATGATTCGTGTCTTTGTGACTGTTCAGAATTGTTATGATCATGGAGGAGATGGCTCGTGTGATCGTAGTGATGATCATGAGGATACTGTGTGTGAGTGTGCCCGTGCTGGCCGTGTTCGTGTTCGCTGTGATGGTGCTGAGAGTCGTGGCCCGTGTACAATGGACCTCCCTCGTGTTCCTGGTACCAGCCGTGATGTTCGTCGGTTTGACGGCCGTGAGTGTGAATGTGAGAATGGTCGCCTTGGTGGTCTCTATGACCATTGCTGTGAGTATGGTGGTGGTGAGGTTCGTTGTGCCAGTTGGTGTCGTGTTGGTTACCGGATGGCGGTTCCCACACGTTAGGGTTCTGTGCTAGTGCTCTGTATTCCCAAGCGTAGTCTCTTACTGCTTGGCGGTCATCCGTCGCTTCTAGGTTTGGGTTGGGAGGGATGTTTCCTCTGTAATTTTGCCAGGGGTCGTAGTAGTCTGTGATGTAATCAGTTTCTGCGAGCGCTTCATCTTGGACTTGCGCGTCAGGGTGGTGCCACCGGAATTCGGACTGCGGGTCCAAGCTGGGCGCGTAATGTTGGCCGACGTCCGAAGGAGGCAATGCCGGAGTGGCTACCTCAACGTCCTCAACCTATCGGTTGAAGTGACAATACTCAGTGGGGATGCATGCAGACACGCTTGAACTAAGCTACGAACACAACACACGGAGCTTTGTCCAAGCGACTATTAGTAGGTCAACATAACCACGGTACTAAATAAACATACGAAGATACTTTACAATTAACAAATGAATACCTACATAAAATATCTTAATAACCACACTCGCTACTAACCACGAGCGTTCGTTCCACGTTTGAAATGACTATTCCGTTCAATACCACCGACTATTAGTGATGTCCTGCGAATTATCGTCTCAATATGATGATGATGATGATGATGATGTCCTCCCAGACGTATTCGTCGACGGCGACATCCTGACAAAAATTATTATCTAAGACTGGGAAACTTTACGTGCATGGGCTCGAGTGTGACTTGCAAAACCAAATTTGGTTTTGAACGTACGACAGGTACGTAGGTATTCAAAACCTACAAGCTGTTGCACGGCACTACGCCCTCGTGAAATTTTGCCGGGAACGAGACTACATCCATCTCATGATTACAATAAGCTGACAGACACACTTTTTACAATCAAGGGTCTTCTACAGGTTTCGTAAGAAAAAAAAAATGTATGAGCAATTCTCATAAATATATTTGGTTCACCTCTCCGATTTTGATAAAAATTGGCAGGGGTAGGGTACATGAAAGTGAGCAATTTCCACCCCATTCCCCAATATGTCCCCGAAAATTTTCCATGTAACGTTTCTTTTTTGTTGCTTGTATCCACTTGAATTAACTCTTAACTTAAGGTACTAGAGATATTACGAGAATCACACATCACTAAGGATAGTGTCAAAGGGAATAGTGATTCCAAACGACACTACCGGTGGTGTCCTTCTGGTGGTGTCGAGTGGAATGATCATCCGATAACTTTTCTTTATAAGTTTAACGCTATGTATCGTATGTTTATATAGCCATCGCGGTAATTTCACCAAAATACCAACACCAACTATATCCCAAACATTGATAGCTTAAACAACTCGTGCAACAATACCACTATGAAATGTTAGTATTTTGGGGAAATATAGATTATCACAGCATAAAAGAAAAATCAAACAGTGCAGAGGAATAAGTGCACGAAGCATTTTAATGCAAGCGGTATTTAGTCACTGCACTCGAACAAACAAGCACTAAAACTATTCAGGGCAAATAAACGTACAAACTGCACTCAAATTATATGTGCGTAAGGTTGTAAATCTAATGCGTATTTGGTATCTCACCTCTGAAACACTAATATCCTGTTGCGAATGCTTGGAAAACATGGTGAACTGTTCAGATCGGAGTCTGGTGTGGGATTGGATCAGTTTACTGGGCTCCGCGACACGAGGACTTTGCGGTAACCACCGACCGCGAGCGGATCGTTTTCATAGTGTAATTCAATATCGCATCACGTGATGGTACCAAAGTATTACCAGCATTATGACGACGATCGTCATCGAAATGTAATAATTAAAATGCATACAATTTTACGCAGAGCGCAGTAAACTGATTTTAAACACCAGAATCATACATAATATAGTAGGTACCTACATCCTAGTCAAAAACAGAGTCTGCGACAGGTTTTGAGATGATGCCTCACTCTTAGAAATGCAAATATTAGATTACCAACAAAAGGTGCAAGAGCGCAGGCCATGCGGAACCGGATTACACATATTGTATACGAAATCTATTATATTTCATTGAATGATATCAAAAGAATTCGTGACTATTACTAAATCAAATAATAACAATAATCAATTTGCATTAAGAACTAACTTGTGGATTTATGGAACCATAGTTTCCCTGAATATTTACCGCTATAACTTTATGACGCGGTTAGAGACCGATAAGTTTGTTTTATATGACGAGAAGATAACAGAATACTCTGATCTGTTATGCACTGAATTAATGATCTAAAAAAGAATCCACAATTAGGCGAACCAAACTGACAGGTGAAAATGCACAAAAGTTTGGCTAATGCTGCTCATATCGATATTATTAAAGGCTTTCTCACACAACGTACCTCTACGTAGTGTGTGAAAGCCTTTAATAATATCGATATCAACAGCACTGGCCAGACTATGGCCACGTTTGTCCATTTTTACCTGTCAGTTTAGTTCGCCTAATTGTGGATTCTACTGTAGTGCGAAAGAAAATGGCAATCTTATCGCCAACATTTATTTATTCATCGATCGAACTTGCCACCTATAAATAGATAAACTGACGCTTATTTACATCAGTTGCTCTTGCATTAACGCCGGCTGTAGGTCGTTGCAGTACCGATAAAACATCGTTAAAATGATCCCCATTAAGAGATATCCTTCAAGATCACGTGAGTCATGTGAACACAACCTCATTATTCGCTGTCACAATGCATGTAAGTTTTCATATGACTTACCATGGAAGAGTCGAGCTGGTGGTGAACGTGACCCACAAAGAGGTCCCACCAGATCTGCAAGAGCCCCTTGATGTGCTCGGGGGCGTCGACGGAGTGAGACTCCCAGTTGTAGGGCTGCAGCCATGGCTTGGCGGCGCCGATGAAGTGAATGATTTTTAGGTCTTGCCCGAAGCTGGAAGGTTTGGGGGACACGATTGAGACATTGTCTTGTAAGTATCGTCATAACGATTAAATTCTACCAATCCTACTAATATTATAAATGCGAAAGTTTGGATGTTTAGATGTTTGTACTCAACCGATTTGGATGAAATTTTGCACGATGATAGTTTATAGCCTGGATTAAAATATAGAATAATTATCATCCCGTGTCCACGCAGACGAAAACGCGGGCGGAAGCGAGTATTTTATAATCTGTAAATCGGGGGAAGTAAATATTCATTTCCACCATATTTATTACCTATATTATTATATAGTATAAGTGCAAAAATTATATATCAGTTGGTACGAGTACCTAAGTGTAGGCAGTCTACGCTTAGCTAGTACTCACTAATTCCAATGATTGTACGAAAACATTTTACAGGTGTTCTCTTTATCAAGAGTGCATGTAAATTGACGTAAAAGTCAAGCCTGGTATATAGGTTAAAGTGTTTATGAAATGCAACAAATATAAGACATTTCCATACTGTTTGAGTGCAGGCAAGTAGGAGTAGAAGGCGGCGGACGTGACGTTGTAGAGGAAGGGCAGGTGCTTGTTGATGTCGCCGCGCGCCCAGTCCGAGAAGAACGAGTTCAGCAGGCCCTGGTCGCCGCCTGCAGACACATGTATCGTTTACTATCACACACATCTGCCCGATGAAGCCGAGACCTGCCCAGCTAGCAGAGGCGTCTCTAGCCCATGTAGCGCCCGGGTGCAAACATTACCCTAGCGCCCTCTAGCACCCAACCCCCTTCCCCACGCGCTAGCCGCCCGGCGAGTGGCGCCCCGTGAACTGCACTGTAGGTAAAGCCGCCCCTGCCAGCTAGCATGATAGGTTTTATGGTCATGTACCGTGTAAACTTTCAGCATATTTCGCGTACGCATATGCTTGGTTGCGTTACGGTATCGTCCTATGGGGAAATAGCACAGATACCCATTACCTATTCGTAGCACAAAAAAAATGTATACGCATACTAGCAAACATACGCCAACCGGAAAGTTGCCGGCCCCACTTTGCTAAACTAAAGTTATTAACCTTACCATCCATTTATATACTGGAAGTAGGTCTGTTTGTAAGAAAGCATATACACAATTTCAACTTTGCAAAAGCGAACGTCGTAATAACAAATTGGCTATCCTCACTCGTAGAATTAATTTAACTATATATAAAAACGGACCATATTACCAATGTATAGAAATTTATAATAAAATCCCAGAATTTATAAAAAAAGAGGACAAATATAATATATTCCGAAGTAAACTTAAGGATTGGCTCATAGACAACACATTTTATTCACACCAAGAATTTATGACATATGATCTGAATACCTAAAATGATTAAATTTGGCTTTTCTGTTTTAATAATATTAATTGAATTAAGAATCATATTTTAATAATAAATAACTAACATTGAACATTCATTAAATTCATTTGATAATAACATTTTAGCACGAAAACTACTGCATGTTAGCTAACAGGGCCCATGTGAAACTGTATATTTTTATGTAAGATCTTGAACACCATGGTTGCAATAAAAATGATTAAATGATTAAATGTTCGAACCTCAAAAGGAAAAAAAACGGAACCCTTATAGGATCACTTTGTTGTCCGTCTGCCTGTCAAGACCATTTATCTCGTGAACGCGTGGAGGTGTCGACTTGAAATTAAAACCATCTACTCATATTTACAGTTTATTGAAACTGTGAAAAAATCAAACTTCTAAGTTAACGTAAAATAAAGATACGGCCGTTTATGCCGCATAAAACGTATATTTCGACACTCTCAAGGGAATCAAAATTTATAGGGTACTTTCCTATATATAGGGGATATAGGGGTATTTATAGGGGACCTAGAACTATGAAATTTGGCAAGTAATATCGTCTTATACTAGAGGTACAAGTACAGGGAATAATCTAAAAACTATACTTTTGTAATTGTGTACGGAACCCTCGATGGGCGAGTCCGACTCGCACTAGTGCGGTATTACATGACGTTTCGGCACATTACACACGGCTTAAAAATTGGACCATAAAACCGGCTGCCCTGTGACCGTTTCATCTGGGCACGACGTCCATGTGATTGAGGCGGGTCACTGCAGAAGTAGAAATAGTATATACCACTCAGCCCTACGTAGATATCTAGGCAATACCTATAATTATTATAGCAGTTGAGTAGCTTTAATCATGGAGCCCAGAAAAGCAAAGCCCTTAACAGGCTGCGCGAGTTCTACTCGACCCACTTTTGAATGCCATTCCAAGTCTTCGTGGAAACAAATCCAGATAAAGGAGGATAAGCTTATTGCATGTCGTTTTGAGCATTTCATGCGAATAGCTACGTCTGCTACAATGTACAAAAATTACGAGCGCTATTAATAAAATAATGGGACTTTCATTTGGCAGACAAAGAGTAAGAGTGGCGCTAATTGTTCATGACGTCGTGGCCAACCAGCTACTGCATATTTTAAGCGGGCGATACTGCACGTCTACTCGTATGTGTGGACAAGTCTGATATATTACGATCTATTTCTAATTGATAAATATTTACAGTTCTAAAATATCTATGAGCGTGTGTCTAGCTGCCAATCATGTCTAGTTAAACGACGTCAGATGATATAGCAAATAGTAGTGATATCTGCAAATAGTATAAAAAGATTGACACTGCGCCTGCACTACGTCACAGCGTCCGATAATAGATCATATACATTGTACGTCCATTGACAATGAATGAGACTAACCGCAATCTTTGCATCTCCGTTTAGGTGACCGGGATTGGATAATCATGTTCCGGAAAAAAAATCTCGTATTTTTTTCATAAGTCACAGTTTTTTCACATATAACGCCCCGCTGAACCTCATGCTATTTCAACAGTCGTAGCATAGTAAAATACCAAAATATCTACCAAAATATTAACCCTCAGGACAGGCCTCACAGTCGACTTTCGTCCAGTTGGCTTGGGTACTCGGTTTTCTACCTATTGATAAATATATTTGATTGAAAGAGTTCTTGGAACAGTATACTCTTAGATATAATGAAATCAATATTATACGCAAAAACGCTGCACCATTTCCTAAATTATGGGCGTCTTGAATATGGAAGTATTTGTTAGGTGAGTCGCGATCCCGTCTTACCCCAGGACCAGGGACTGGAAAACCCCTTCGGTTGTCAAATTTATAAGGTCCCACCCAGCTGAAAACAGCAAACACGTACGTCAAGGGAACGATTGCCTCACCACACAGAATAAATAATAGTACTTACGGACAGAAGGCAGCCCGCTCGCGCCGCATGGCACGTGCTCTTTCGTTCCTAGCGCGATGGGGTAAATGGGCACCTCTAGTGGCTGATCCAGGATTTTGGTTTAGGGGGACTAGACTCCATTGAGGGGGGCAGGCTTGACCCAGCTTGAGCCTCCTAGCCTTCTGTCGGTGTACTATTATTTATTCTGTACGGTGAGTCAATCATTCCCTTGACGTCCGTGCTGGCTGCCTACATCAGCGGGACAGAAACCGCACGGTTAGCATTAAATGGGTATTGGATCTGGTTCCACTGACTGTGGACACCTCGGAGGTGTGCAAGAGCCAAGTTTAGCCGAAGCTAACATGCCTGCTCACCGTCAAAACTGCCACGGTCTTGTGCGAACTTGATGAGCGCGTCGAAGGTCTCGGTGGAGGGTTTGTAGACGAACACGCCGGAGTTGAAGCAGTCGGGCCAGCCGACGTCGGGGGCGGCCGAGAGCTCTTCCCGCTCGAAGAGCTCGTCGCAGTTCTGTATCACCTGCGAACAATTATTAGATGTTTCATTAGGTATACCATCGCAGAGACAGTACGGACTATTTTCGTACACGAAACGGATGTTTGAAAGCAATAAATGATTGAGTATTGATTGAGGTATTACAGCGTGTTTCAACTTGTGGGTCCCATAGCCTCTCAGCTAATTACATTTTTAACCTTTTCAGCGCTTTGTCAAAGAGGAAAATTGTCAACCACACGCCAAATCAACAAGACATGTAGTCCAGAGTTAAACCTTATGTCAATGCGAGAAGGTTGCTATCGCGCTGGGCTCCTCGACACATATATTAGTCGTTGGCGTTGAACCTTCGGTGCGGATATATACGTCGTTGGCGTCGAAAAGGTTAAAGTTAAAATTATGCAAGTTATGAACAAGTATGAACAAGAAGGTTTGTAGTAATCTTTTTCCGTAGGTACTAAAAGGGATCGCGCTTGGAAAATTTGTCTCATGAGGCTTACTCAGTGAGGTGTCTGAGGTAAGTGTACGGACATTGGCTTTAAAAGCCTGTTCATCTGCTAAGTCCTAGTACCTACTATACTTATTTTAATGATCTTGAAGTATCTAGGTATCTTGGCTGCTCAGACTGTGAAACGAATACCTAATAAGTAAACCTATTTTCATCGAGTATTGAAAGCTAACTACCCAAATTACATTATTAGTTTTTGAAAATGTTAATGTTTTTACTTTGCTTAGGTAGGTTAACTCTCTCAAATATTTTCCTAAAATACTTGTTATCTAATTTATATAATTATTAAATCTCCGGCATTTTCCGGTTCGGATGGGCTGGAAAACCAGCTTTCACGAATTAACTGCTTTCATATTCATGATCATTGAGCAAGCCACGGCGAGTTATTTATAACCAGTCACTAAAATGCAATGCAAACGGACTGTTCTCATTCATCGGCGTTGATAATGATAACATATAGGCATAATACTACATATTTTTTATAGTATGTAGGTAGGTATCAGCGGCGGAGCGCTCAGCCTAAAATTTATTTTTAGGTAAGCCTACAGTTATCCTACTAATATTATAAATGAGAAAGTTTGGACGTTTAGATGTTTGGACGACTTAAACGGCCAGCCGATTTGGATGAAATTTTGCACGACGTTAGTTTATAAAATATAGGATAGTTTTTATCCCGCGTCCACGCAGACGAAGTCGCGGGCAGAAGCTAGTACACACTAAACTTTTTTATAACTTTTTTGTTCTGGGTTGCCTATCGAACATTTTCACGCGCCACCACTGATAGGTATTATAACTAGTATGCTAGTTGGATTTAATCCACGTGTAGATACGTGCGTAACATCGTACGACTGAAATAAGATAAATATTTAGCGTACGCTCTAACACTAATTTCGCACGTGAAACATAAGTTGTTCATGAAGCCTTTATCTGAGCCCCAATACATAGCACAGATGACATAATAACCCGCGATAAAAAAATGTAGCAAGTCAATGAAACTGAAACACTATCTCATTGTTTGTTATTGTAACCGAAACGGTTAGTAATTGAATAATGCACACGTATTGAAATCATGACTCAGCATACTTACAGGGTTGTCGGTCTTTATTAGACCCCCCAAAAAACTAGATCAGAAAAACTGGGTCAGATCCTCAGACTAGATTGACCCCCAAACTTCGTTGAGTTTCAGTTGATGTAATTCCATGCCACACTTTCTGTGGCACGTGTCTCATATGAAAATCATAGAATGAAAGTGTAAATGTGTTGGAGCGGGTCCAAAAAGTCGGGAGCAAATATGTGGGCCACGGTTATGCGGGCCATCATCTCGTGTTACTGCTAAACATCCACATCCGGTAACATTGACTTGACTTTCTTATCGTCTAAACAATTGGACGTCGAAATAGATTTGATGGTGTTCATGTAATTACAATTGTTTTTAAGAAACAAAAACAAAAGATAGTTGGTTGCGTTTGCAGAGGATTATAGTTTGATTGCTTTTTATATCCAAGAATTTAATTCTAGAAACACATTCCAAGATGTTGCATTTTATTGAAGTTATCTAATCGTTACAATAAATTGAGACGGGTCAGGCAGATCAACTAAAAATTATAACACGTTACCTACCATAAAATATCGACTTCCGGAGATCCCACCAATTTAAACAAAAGAAAGAAGAGTCAATTGAAAAGAACAGATCGATCGTCAAGGTCGATCTAATAATTCGGGTTATAATTTGTTAATTGACTGTTGTCATGGTAACGTTGGTACATAACTTTATCTGTGTGGCGCTAGCTCATTACATGATTGGAGTTTTATAGATAATTGTACGATATAGGTGCTCTTACTTAATTCATTATCCGTCAGGCATAAGCTTTCTTATGGGTGGATTGCAAAAAAAATTGTGCATAGTTAAGAACCTTAATCTAATCCTGTTTTTCATTGTGTACCGGCAATTACCCATACATTTTATATGGGTCACATTCGTTACACAATGGAAAAAGTTAAAGCATAGATTAGATTAAGGTGAACTATGTACATTTTTTTGCAATCCACCTTTATCGCAATGATTATTAATGAGTGAAGCGTCTTTCCCTCCGCTTCTACGAGTATATCATGTGATTTTGATTATATTTACGGGTTCCTCGAAAAATGTCGTCGTAAAAGTGGTCTTCAGTGGTGGTTCTGTAGCTAAGCCTATAGGTAGGTCTATACCTAAATCTCTTGACAACTAAGCAGAAGACTCCTACTTGGTCATTACATTACGCTTCCACTTAGGATCTTAGGTCCATAGTACAATATCGTAAAAAGTTTATTCACATTTCTTTGAGATACGAAGGCGTCACTAATAAATCATACCTTCCAATTAGTGTTTAATGTTGAAGATACTCTAGTTACTCATGTATAAGTCATAAATTTAATTTATTGCACCAACAATGCATTCAGTTCAGCAGCTCAGTAGGTAGTAGCTATTAGAACGACAAATGGTCAAACAAAATGGTGTGCATACAATTAATACCTTGAGAAAAATACTTATGCAGATCATTTGGAGTTATCTTATTCTGGGTAGCTACTTGTGCTGCTGACTATTTAATAATTACCTATACTTACGACTTACGATCACGTTACGGTGCGTTACGGACTATGTCACTAGGAAAAATATGTCTATTTTGTTACTTTTTAGGGTTCCGTAGCCAAAATGGCAAAAACGGAACCCTTATAGTTTCGTCTTGTCCGTCTGTCCGTCTGTCCGTCTGTCCGTCTGTCCGTATGTCACAGGCATTTTACTCGAAAACTATAAGGTGTATTTGAACAAAATTTTGAGGATAGGTGTATTTTGTTAGCCGCTACATAGTTCTGTAATTAAAATGACAAAAAAAAATTTTTTTAGGGGTGCACTCCATACATAAAACAAAAAGTCAAATTTTTTTTTTTCATTGTGACCCCCCTGTGGCACATCAATCGATAGGCCTTTCAAAATAAATATAAGGTTTCTTTGCATTTTTTTTGATTAAGTGAATAGGGTCGGAGATAATCGCCCCGAAAGTCACTAAAATTCTGTCCCCCCCCCTCTAATTTTTGAACGGTGTATTTTAAAAATATGGAAAAATTCATGGACATAGGGCTTATTAATTTCATTCACCGAAAATTGTTTTGAACAAGATCGGTTCAGAGGTTTTCGAGATATTGCTGAAAAACTGCCTTCCTCAAAGAAAAGGACGTAAGTGCCGTAAAATTTCTGTGACGATACGACCTTTTTAATAGGCACGGAACCCTTCGTTTTGCGTGGTCCGACACGCACTTGGCCGGTTTTTTACCACAGACTTACCAGGGTATCAGCGTCAAGGAAGACGCATTTCTCGTACTGCGTGAGCCCCCAGCAGTGGATCTTTGTGAAGGTGATGCCTAGCTCTGGCCGCTGCAGCAGCGCCAAGTGCGCCGCGTCGCGGGAGTCTAGTACGTCCACGGTCACCACCTCCGTAAATACTGCGCGAAGACGGTCTCTGTGGAATATCGATTGATAACGTTTGCGTTATGTATTGATTATTTGTTGCGATATAGTGTAGCATGAAAAAAACGCTTGTGGTCGCGGTAGTTTCCCGTCGAATTTTCCCCAGGAAATATCCTCGCTGATGCAATTCGATTGCTATCAACGGGCAAGCGGGAATACAGTCCCAGACATCACAGCACGCCAGTTTTGAAGCTTTTTGTGAAATTAAATAACCTAACATCCTTTGAGTCACGGCCGACGGCTGCATATTATTATAAGCAATTCAAAATTTTCTCGATGCAATATGAAGAGGTTTTTCGCATATTGCCGAAATGACAGAGAATCGGTAAATTTAAAGTCCAAATATAATTTAGGTACTGAGTGAGGTTTAAAATATTCAGATGCCCATTAATTACTTGGTCACCTAATTATCGTTTTTTGGAGAAAATCCAGAACCCAGCAGGAAACCATTAATTTACCCCGACATCCTAAATACACCGTGTCGCTGTCACGGCCAACGATTAATAAAGATCATCAATAGAACTACCGATCATTAATTAGTCTAGACATTTTGGAAACAGTGGCTCATCTGTATTTGGTAATCGAACTAGCTACGGTCAGCTAAAGTGACCTACCACTTTTGAGCTTTTAACACACAAATAATAGCCTTCCAACAGTGGCAAAATAACCTGATACAATCGCTAATTCACAATAAACCCTCTAGTCGCGAAATACTCTAAAATTCAATATTCGTAAATTTATGCCACTTTTTAATCGCTTTAAACAGAAGGAGATTCGCATATTAGGTCTTTGAGAGGTGATTTTGAAATTAGGGTTTATTAATGACTAGAGTATTTTCGGTGTAGTGTCAAATCAGCCGGTAGGAATAGTGGCGTCGAAAAATGATAGACCTCTTTTTGGCTGACGGTATAACACAGCTAACACTAACTTGATCAAATCAACCGGTTATCAAATGTTCACCTCATGGCATCAGTAACTGATGGTGTGATGAGCACCACAGTGGAGTGTGTGGAGCCAACGCGGCGTAGTGAGTGTGCCAAGACCAGCGCCCCCAGGCCGTAGGAGTCGTTTGTGGCTAGCGTCACCCATGCTCGACCTGTGGACAAGAACATAAAATAAATTTAAAGCAGCTCGTGTTTTCAAGCCACAAAAACTAGAAGACATCAAGTGAAACAGCCGACGAGCCATCTCATTGGGGAAGTCCTCACAACAGTGAACATCACGTTACGGTACTTGATTGATGGACGATGATCGCGTTTAATGCCGAAAAAAACTAGACAACATGAAGTGTAATACGCCGACGTGGCAAATTATTGGGGATGTCCTTACACTATAGTGAACATCACAGTACCTACCTACGCTATTATTGATTGACTGCACACTTTACCTCATGCGAATTGCTGAAAGCGAGTAGTCTTATAAGTACATCAAGCAGGCACTGCATTGCATACAAAGTATAAATTATGTTAATAAGTTAATGTTTGAACATTGATCGAGGTTTATTCCTGTTTTAAGTAGGCGTAGCGTAGGCTTGCATTCAATTCAAATGGGAGAGCCTATTACCTACTAATGCTGAGCCTGAAGAACGATTCTAAACACACCCTTTTATGTTATCAATTCAATAGCTAGGTATCTTATCTTATCTTATTTAGTTGAGGGCCCTTTCGGATACATTTTGACCCAGTGGGATCTTTTGTACATTTGCCCCCCCCCCTTTATAGCTACTCCCAAGTTCGCTCCATCATTTCCACAAAGCGGGTGATGCAGCTTAGTGGGAGTACCTTGAATTCCTTTGGTTGCGGGTAGCCGTTACCAAAGTGATTCATTCTTTGTCTGGCAAGGGCATGACATTCACACAGTAAGTGTTCCATAGTCTCATCCTCCTCGCCACACATTCTACAGTCTGTACTGTCCGACAATAGCTAGGTAAGTTTCTATCATAAAAAAAATCTATTCTGAAACCACTTTTTAATGCAGACTGTACTTTTTTTGCAGTTACTAACTTATCCAACAATCATTAATACCTTTCCAATGAGTCGATGAGGTTACCTCGTTTCATGACAGAGTACCTAACCACCTTATTTTTCATCAGCTCTATGACGTTATACCTAATAATATACGTCTAACTATAACTAAACTAAATATCATGATCCTCCTAGCGTTTTCTCAGTTGTACCCTAAAGGAGCCCGGGGACCGCTTTGACACCTAATCCCAAGATTTGGCTTTACGAAAGTGACTGCCATCTGGCTTTTCAACACAGAGGGAAAACTAGTCCTGTGGGTCGATCACGTAACATTTCTTACCCGCGTTAGGTAGATTTAACTGACATTTTTCCATATAAAAAGTGACATTTAGATCTACCTGACGCGCGTACAATGCGTTAAGTTACGTGACTGGTTTCCTCACGACATAACAAAATATATGTAACGGTTAATTGAACATATTAGCCCAATCGAACACTGGGAAAAGGGTCAAAATTAACTATAAAAGATCGACTACACACAGACAGTTTATAACTGGGCGTTAGGTCTGCTTTTTCTACAAGGTTACAAAACAGACGTATCACAATGTCAAAATATTTTTTAAATTAAAATTAGACGTGAATTGTGAATTACAACATTTGAATCTGATCATCACCGCTCGCCTTAGGTGCCAAAGACGCAGTTGTCTAAAATAGCTGGAAATCACGTTTTAATGAAGTGTTCCGCAAATCCGTATTTCAGTATATTTAGCTTGGGCTAAGGGATATTAAATTAAATGCGTGTTTAGTTTCCTGTGTAGCGTGTGTAGGTACTGCGTACCTAAATCCTGGACGTAGGAACTTGGCACGTGGATCACAATTGGCGCCTGTGAGCTTGCCCGCAATTTTTCGCTGTCAATATCGACACGTGTAGAATTAGCACTCGTTGAAAATGAAACAATAATTGAGGCCTAATTTATTAGTTGACCGAACATTGCCTTCACCATTGCACCTATGGCGCTTTATATATCTAAAATTTATTTGAAATAGCTAACGACTTGTATAAAATAATTCACCGCCACATGAAAAAAATCTATAACGACATAAAACTGCATGTTTCTGTTATAATGTAATTTGGACAGGCTATTAAAATGTTTTAGAAACATCAACATGAACGCGCTTTCATCTTATATCATAAATGATGCGTATCATGAAAACAGCTGAACGTTGATTGTCATTTAAGAATGCACATGTTATGTCTAGCTTAGTCATATGCGAGATAGAATTTAGTAAAATATGTTCAACGTGAATAACATGTTGAAGTGGACGTGGGCCATACACCCGCATGTAATAGACAAGTGCCGCACGTTGGTCCGAAATAGCGCGACACAAATAAAATTGAAAATAAAACCACTGGATAGCGTCAGATACTCAGCGCCGGCTGACGACGTCTTTGCATTCCACAATTAAACCGATAAATACATCAGTCTTCTCTAGACTCAGTCAGCCTACGCTTCGTTAGACGACCACCGCATGCAACTGTAGCGCAGTGTCAACGACTCGTTTCAAATAAGTACTTTGACACAATTTATCGACAGATAATGGCATCATAGATCCATCTTTCTATTCGAATATAGGATCTATGATGATGATAGAGTGGGTGGGTAAAATTACGTCAATTCGGGAGCATCAACTACTGAGAATTTTATTTGTAACAGTAATTAATTTTGGCATAGGAAATGCCACCAGCCGAGACCAATTTTAATGACCTGGTATCTGCACCCACAAGATGTTTGTTTTTGAAGCGTTAACGACGCACTAGCATTTTTTATCCTACCAAGGTCTGTCGTAAATCAAATTTCGACGATGAAAATATAAATTGACTCGGCAACTGAATCGAGGCGTGACTGCAGTGCAAAATAGTTCCTGTGAAGAAGCGACGGAATTAGACATCGCCGATCTATTTCTCGAAGCATGTCAAAAGGAACCCCAACAAGGCACTCGAGAGTAGAGGCAGGATCAGGCGTGGGTCGGGAGCAATGTCCCTGCGGTTTCTATTTAGGTGCGGCCGGTCGGGCGGGATGGAACCACGCGGGCAGTCGACCGCTAAACGGAATAAAGGAATGCAATCGAAAACCCATTCATCTTATTTCACCACCTATAACTACGTCGGACGCATTACAAATATGTAATTGAGATTCGTAATAAATATCAATAAGTTAAGTTAGCTTTCCATAACTCTACAGGCCGTCTGACATGTTCTGGTTCCGATACTAATCGGTAATATTCATGACTATTATTCAGCAGAGCTGAAGCGACAGAGCCAGTGATCGTTGTAAGTTTTAGAGAAAGTGGGGTAAAGTAGGAGAATGCAGTAGGCAAGCCGAGTAACCTGAGAATGCGCCGCGTTTGCGAGGCAGTTAATATTTTATGGAGGTAGGACAATGGCTTGAATAATTGTGATTACTCTTAGCCGCGGCACCCAGGTACCTACTGAAGTGTAGAATTATTTACATAACTTCTACAACAATATCGACGAATTGTTATTCACAGACAAATTTCAAACTGCATCCTCAGTACAAACAATATCGTTTTTTTACTGTACCTACACTTGTACAGGCTACAGGCACTGATACAGAATAGATACAGTGGCTGATTCATATCCGAGAAGTTTGTTTTATATTATTTATTTATTATGGACACATTCATTCAACTATGTATTTAAAGATAAACAAGACGTCGAAGGATAAGCCCCGAAAAAACATACAATTTAATGATCCTGTATAAATCCGACGACAATGCTTGACGTGATGAAAATGAAACATTACTTTTAAGATTTGTAGATTTTCCAATCAAACGTTCGGCAGGTTTTTTTTTAATACGATACAAGATTCTGAGTTGGTCAGACAACTGATCAATCCGTTTGTAATGTGAGGTTACTTTATTATAAAAAGACGAGGAAGACAATCTGTCGATGGACAATATAATTTGCACTTGACTGACTGTACATATTGTCGGCGCCAGATCAGCCGCAATCAGGTCGAACGAGACTGCGGCCGGGATTGAATATCAGCCTAACCGCAACCCTCCCGCGAAAACTGCCTTAAGTTTCTACGACACATCGGTATTAACCTTTCGTACGACTTAGCATCTGTGGCACTCATCGGTGCTATCGAAAATTAACACTGTGACAGAAACAACAATTTCAAAATCTTTCAGCACTGTCAGTATCCGAAAGGTTGAGACTTCAACAAGCTATAGGTACAATCACCAATTATTATATAGGTACCAGATCAACCAACAACAGCTTTAATATATAGTCTAGTCCATCTAATATAGGTATCTCTTCCGTCAACTGGCAGGAGCTGGGCGGCTCCGTCAACCAAGGAACCTTTTAGGCACTTGCCTAGAGAGGCCAAAAACAAATTTAGCCGACTAGACCGAATGATTCAATTGTATCAACTGCGGTTTCTGGAACCACTGTCGAATACGCCTCGGAATGCCGCTGAGAGCAACTTGCCAAATGCTATCTCTGCAGCGCACAGCGCATAGGGTGGTGGAGTCATGGTCAAGACCATTTGCTGAATACGGTGTGATAAACCCCGATGATAGTGTTGTTGATTATGAATGTGTACCGCAAATAACGTGTGTTTATTTACTCGCACTGTTAGCGGCATAGCTGTATCGCCTGTATCTCGAGATAATTAAATTCAAATCATAGTATATCTATAGATACATCGAAACTCCAGCGACATTTTATATGGCGCTCGACTATAAAGACTAATAATGAGTTAAGAAACTAATCTTGATTATACTTAACATCCCGTTTTCGTCGGGTGTTAAAATAGGAGAAGAATTGCATAATGTAGACATTTCTTCTGTTCTCATTTTCAAACCGTAATATAGAATAGAGAAGACAAAAAAAATAGTGGGTAGACTAACATAAATTAAAATTCTAGAACAAGTAATTTACAGCGATTCCTGCTCAAGACGAATTAATATATGTGACATATACTTGCAGCATTTACCTACAAAAATAAATAACCGCCTCATGAAAAGTATTTTTTCCCGGTAATGTTATAGCTACTGCAGAATAACATTTTAAGTAGGTACCTACCCTATATTTTAACTCGGACAATATGAGTCCATAACCTCTACTCAACATATTTTTTTCAGGTTTTCAGTCAAGATTCTGCGCTTACAGTAATATTTAGTAAAAAAATATATTTGAAAAACCCAAATTCACGTAAATTGCCGTCTACAAATAATTAAGGGCAAAAAGGACTCACTTGACATTTTGTAGCTGGGTGTAGTTTCGTGTGACAGTTCCAGTCACCTCTAATGTCACAAACTACACGCGCACTCCGCGCAACACTCGCAAATGTATGCACGCAGCGTGCGCGATCGCGCCCCTCGCTCGCGCCGGTCACACATGCACACATACAAACCTCAAACGTCACTATCTACGCACACTAAGCAACGCTATAGCAATGTTTACAGTTACAGCAAACTAAAAGCCAGAAAATTACTAAAATCAGCTATGAAAATTAAGCAAACACAAGCATACTGGCTGAACAATAATATTCATGTTAAAAATGTATAATTTGTCTATTAATTCCAAAGAATGAGTACAAAGAATCAGCGCTCGGAAATTAACTCTGGCAGCACTGGCGGTCATCAGCTGTTCGTTGGGATCGATAGATGTCGGTGGGAGTCGCTTTATTTTCGACATCGTACAATATATAGCTATATCATAACGGTATCCGTAGTAAAATCACTTCGCTACCCAATGCGCTAGTTTCTTTCATGGTCCGCGGTCTTTTTGATGTCATCGTTCGTAAACCCGGGTCGATGAACGAATTCGGTTTAAAGATGACGAGAAAATTATGCAATGCGAAATATATTGACGCATCCTTATTAATTTATGGTGGTAAAAAATAAAGCACTACCTAAAATACGTAAAATGCCGTAAAAGGAAGGATTGTGCTGTTGTGTTTGTTTTTGGTGTTTCGGTGGAAACGATGGCTAATTCTCCGACTAGCATTGAGACGCAAATAGACAGTTTCTTGGAGCAGTTTAAGAGGAGTGCCTCTAAGGCTATGGAAGAACGGATAGAATGGCCTGATGGTCCCTCTCCTGGTGCGGTGGTGAAGTCTCGCAGCAGCTGCTTCACACTAGATTCTGCAGCTGGTGAGTCTATTTAAATATGATTCTTAGTAGCCAGAGAGCCCCACAATATATAATCAAAAAGCTCTGCCATCAGTAAACAAAAAACACAAGTACCTACTGTAAGTTTGAAATCATGTTGTTAATCGTGATAACGCAACGATAACGTCATTCATTAAGCACTATATTTATTAGGTAATGATAAAATTCATAATTCAAACATAACTACCTTAAAATCAAAAGATAAAAGCTTTTTTCCGTAATTATAGAATATAATTGATAGGTGTGAACACGCCTTACGATTTGCGATTGTTTATTTTTTATTTAACTTAAGGCACTGTTCACTTGTACAGACACATAGATTATGAAATAGTTTTTCTCCGGAAATATTATTTTTTATCGCGCACGCATACCGTGATATAGTGTTAATGTTAAGAATGAAATACCTATATTATATCCTATTTTATTATATTTGGATTTGAAATAAAAAATCAAGCTACTTACTAAAGCAGGGATGACTTTTCATCAATTTACTTTTATTGGAAGTATTGGTATCCCAATAAAAATGTACTTAATTAATTGGTTGGTTTTACTTATTCTGTGGTAACGCACAAAGGAACTGTATCGCTACGAATTAGGGCATCGTCCTCAGAAATCCGATAAACGAACTTCGCTGTCAGGTTTCTTATTATACGGAACTTAGAAATGTGTGTTGTAAGTAATGTAAGTAGTAGAAAAAATAAGAAATTGTGTTCTAAATAAAAGGTACAGCAGATGCTCTAAGGAAGCGTCCTTTTAAATATTTTGCTCCTGCTACAAGGCCCACCCCGTATTAACGATTTAATAAACTATAACATATCTTAATTTAATTTATATTTTGTATCTAAATAACTAGTACTACCTAAATGTTTTAAAAACTTTTAGGATACTTTTTATTGTCATGAACGTGACTGGAATTGTCAATGTGTGTGTGTGCATGCATGCGTGTGTGTGCGTATGTGTGAGATTGTGTATGTGTGTGTGTTTAGAGGTGATAGAGAATTTGAGGTAGGTAGGTATATGTATGTTACAATTTAGGAAAGCTAATGTTAATATATTTTTATTACAGACTATTGTTAATACCTCAGATTTCTAGTAAAGTTTTAATTAGTTGTTAGTTATTTAATATACTATTTAAGTAATTCTTTAGTTTCATAATAACTAAGGCCTGTCAGCCACTTTATCATAGTTTCTTTACACTTAAAGGAAGTACCTAAGAGGCTAAATGTTAATTACGTTTGTAATTTTATTGTACAAATGGGCAGCCTGAATATCGTATTGTCTGTTTGCATAAGTAGACAGATTTACTGGATGGTACGGTACAGCTACACTACATTTGCTCTTCTTCGATTTGACAGTGGGAGTTTCTAGGTAAAGATCTCTATGTACTCTTAGTACTATCGATAAAACATATAATTTACGCATGCTTAGGAGCTTACATTCATTAATAACGATCAGATGTAGGATGTCTATAGGGTTTGTAAAGGATGGTTTTAAATAAGCACCTCTACCCTCTCTCCACTTCTAGGTAAGTACTTAGTTTTAGTTGCTCCTCCCCACACACAGTAAGTCATATAAATTTGAATCCAGCGCCCGCCCCAATGAGATACGGGCATGAGCTTTTCACGCCTTTTCGAGTGTGAGTCACCTTGGAAAGAAACCCACATTACTGTATGAGTGTACGCCGTGTACCTATACTTGACAATTTAAGACTTTATAATCCTAACAAATATATAGCCCACACGAGGAGTCTCACATATCCACCCGGGTCCGTCCCCACACTGCGAATGCGTGAAGCATTTTTCCTCCCCAAGAAAAAAAAGGGTAACCCTACACCCTACCTAGTAATTTAACAATAATGTAACCAGGTTCACTACATTCTTTATATGCCTAGATGCGTTCTAAAAGCTATAAGTAAAACTCGTTACTGTCCGTGTCATAAAACATATGCTTTCAAAATGCCATGCCGTGGTAAAAATAAGTGCTCATACTTCATACGTTGGGTGTTGGTATTATTATTTGTTCCGCATCGGTGCAGACCCTCGGTGGTTTTTATTTTATTTCACTCTCATATCACCTGCCTTTATTACACCGTTTTCTCTACAAAGACCGGAATTGTTCCTGTATGGAGTAGTGATTACCACAAAAAGAACGTCATATTCATCAGAGTATGGTTTTAAAGAGCAAATTTAATAATATATTACTTACAGAAAATACCCAAATCGCCAAAGTGTGCCTGTAAAATTTGAGGAGTCCTATGGTCGTTATGGATCGTCTTATTTAACAATAGGTAGGTACGTTATATTATATTACTATAGGACCAGCGAACAAAAAACTATAGAAGGCGGTCTCCTTACAAATTTCTAGCCAAACACGCGCCCAAAATCCGGTATGTGTGCGCATGTTCGAAGTTCGAACTAAACGGCTGGCTTGGCATCCTTTTGACACCCCGCCCGCCCCCACCCCGCCCCCAGGTCCGCATACGTCAGCATAATGGCAATGTGCATCCTTTTTGTGGGGCCACTTTTCGGCGCTAGTTAGAAATGTTTTTTTCGTTCGCTGTATAGGGCCAACACTGTAGGAACCTACCCTCTTTCAAAGAATAAAATAAGGAACGAACGCGGTTAAGAATTATCGTTATCACTGAATAAATATTTAATTAAATATGATACATTTAAATTCACCTCACATAATTGTAAATTGTACAACTACTCGGTCTCTATTTAATTGTTATTGTCCAATTACCTGGTATGTTTCGTGCTGTTTATTAAATACATGCATCCGGAATGCGCGTAACTCATCGGGCCGGAATCCCCAACTGCTGAAAAGGTAAGTGTAGCTTATAAACTTTTTAATGCGTGCTCATAGAAGTCATAGAGCACGTGCTCATGTGTATGTTTTCAAAGTTTTGACGGCCAAAAGGTTATGTTTAAAACTACGATGGCAAGCATAATTGGTGCCGTGAAAAAATCAATCTTCTAATTCAACGTAGCCAAAAGTCAATTTCCGTCGTCAATCGCACATAGTCCGACTCAAGTCAGGCTAAAACGTTCGGGGACAGTAGAGGCAACTTTTATTTTTCCGTCTGTATATCTGTTATACTCGATACTCGTACATATTTAACTTGCTTTGGTTGGGGAATTTGGGAAAATCAATTGGATCATTGTACTAACGACGCGACGTGACATCGTTCTGAGTTCCTGTATTCTAAAATAGCCAAAATCCGTTGAATAATACGTCAGGTCAGACTGAATGAGCTGAAGGCAGTTCATTCAGTTTGACTTTGTATTGGATAAGAAGGAAAGATGCCTACTTATATTACATGTAACTACTTACTTAAGCGTACCTAGCTCTATTATCATGTGTTTGTGACTTTGTGTCGTACTTAACAAACTCAGGCTCAATGTCTCCGGACTGTTACCGAGAAACCTTAAAAGGCGAGTTGCGGTCGAAGGGTTTTACAAGTAGCCCGAGTAGTGTACTCCACTCCCAACTTAGGAACCGAGGCTTTACAGGGTATCAAATTCTCGTGAAGTTACAATATTGTATTTTTGTCACGGGCAGACATTTTTTACAGCATATTCGAGATTTGAATAATTTATTCATGGATCCCTTGCCATTTTAACGCCGGGTAAGTCATGGTCAGGTCATATGTATATTTCTGATCGTGCTAATCGGTTTGTAACCGTTCTTTATTTTAATCACATACTCAAACCTGATGGGTAATATGAAGTATACTATACCTGGGCCATTTTACGGAAAGTAGTACACAACTTTTTTTTAATTATGATATAATCGGGTTTTTCTTTTTCTACTTAGAATCGAAAGCACTTTCGATTATAGGAGAAAGTGTCTCAAGATTTTTTATTCCATTTCGTTACCGTTTCCATACTATTGTATGGTGGTAACGGAACGAAAAACCGAAAATTGTATGATTTGTATGTAACATTTTGGACACTTTCTTTCTCCTATTAGGTTCCAAAGTGCTTTCGATTCTGAGTATAACCCGATTTTGTCAAAATTCAAAAAGTCGAGTTTCGAGTGTGTACTTTCCGTAAAATGGCCCACCTAAGTACCTACTTACCTGAGTATAAAGTTGGCGTACAGTTAAAACGTAATAAGTTTGGTCTCATACATTCAGAAGGTTTTGGTGGTTTTAATGAGTTATCAGTAAGGTAGGTAATGAATGAATAGCCAGGTTACAGTCGGAAGTACCTAAATTATGTTTATCTTTGTCTTCACTCACACACATCCCCCCTATCCCTATCAAGTCTGTGATATTGTAGCTTTGTAAGTTTGCAAGTTTGTATGTTTTGGGTAAACACCGGAACATCTTATCCGATTTTAAAATTCTTTCACCTGCGTGTAGAATGGACTTTCTGGATGGTTGGCCTGCGTTCTTGAAAAACGCGAACGAAGCCGCGCGGGCAGCTAGCACACATGGGATTTTAGGTTATAGAACAATTATTTATTATTATGTTATGTTAATCAGTGACATATTTATAGACGTAGACATAGAAAAACTTTATTTCTTTCTATTATCTTTTTATTTGTGTCGCAGATTGCTGCGATATCAATTATTTTGCTTTCCTGTACAAACGGCATTTAAGATTACGATGTTTACCTCGACTTTTCTTTTGCTAACCCTTACAGAAGTCTATGTAGTTATGGAATTAACTACGAGTATGAAGTCATTCAACTAAAATTGCGCGATTGTCGATATGCGGCACCAGATTAATCTTTATGGCAGGAAATGCGGTGCTGAAGGGTTATATAGGTACCTACTAGTCCTACTACCTACTCCCGCAACGAAACAAATGTTGGTTTGTTCCAATTCCAATAACGTTGCACTAAGCTAAGCAATTGGGCCAATCAACTATTTCTTGTCGTTATTCTGTCCCGTTAGCCAGGACACAAAATTACAGTTTCTTAGAAAAAATGTTACAATACGGACTTCTAAAGATGGGGTCCATACAAAAGGGGTCGAACTTGTCAAGAAAAACCTCACATTTGACGTTTTAAAACCCATAAATTGTAGGTTTATAAACCGGACAAGTGCGAGTTCGACTCGCGTGGTGAGGGTTCCGTATATTTTACGACGAGAGAAACACTCTAATAACAACCTCAAAAGTTGTTATTAGAGTGTTATAAATAAATAAAACCTCAAAAGCCTGCTCAGTAGGATGTTACATTGGTACCTAATGTACCTATACCTACCTAACAACCTGAACCTACCTATCTAGTGCCACCGACAAGTCGAGCAAAAAAGGCACGGCCTAGCAACCGTTTCAGGAAGCAAAGCCATTTGGTATATACACAAAAACATAGGTGTGGAAAAAAAATGAAAGCGAAAGGACCCTATGTTAAATTAATGGTTATCTTCGAAATTAATCTAGAGGTCAATACACTATTGGCCTTACCCGTGCTCACATGCCGTGCCAGATCGTGTTTCCCACAGGTTAGCAGAGCTTTATGGGGGATATTTCTGTAACACATCATATTTATCATCATTACTTTTTTCATATTATAACTATGTACCTATTTGGATGGGTGGATCCTTACCACGATCAGCTTGACGCCTTGACGAATAAACCACGGTATTTTACAAACTGCAACTGAATGTAGGTATAATTTCATTTAAGTAATTATAAGTCAGCCAACAAAATAAACACGGCAAAAAAACTGTGAATATGATCGTACTATTCGCGCCGTTTTGCTATTTCAATATTTTCAATATTTTCAATGTTGTGAATGTTGACCACAACCACAAACTAAATGATTATTGATTTGACTTTTTTAATTATTTTGTATTAGCATAGATTATTCACAGAGTACAAGGCCATTACACACCTTGCAATTTATCATAAGGGAGTCACAACAACCGACAGAGACGCAGTTATAGTTGGGATGAGACAGTAATATTCTTACCATTCATTCTATCTGTTAGCTGCGTCTCTATCGGTTGTTGTGACAAATTAGATCGTTTGTGATTCAACCTAAATAAATATGCTGCCAAAAAGTCGCTATTGTATGAAAAATATCCTTTATTTGTATCTAAGATTAACATCCTTAATTTTGTATTCAATTACGAAACTAAGAAATTTATTTTTAAAATAGTTTACGTGAGTTAATAATTTTCTACACGTCTTGCGCGCGCTCTTCAGCTAGCATTTAAATGTTGGCGCGCTGAATTGTCAGACAGCGTCAATACGGAAACGAACGACAGTGGCGCTGCCCAGTGGTGGCGCACTGTACTAAAGACGTGTTCTGCGGCGTCCTCCGATTTTATTCACAGAAAGTGTTCGCCATATTGCTTCCGTGAATTCAGTGAAATATTTGTGCATTTCTCTTCAATTATGACTGCAATATGAAAATTGTTTGAAGGAAAACAATCCATGTTTGATTAGTAACTGCGGTTATATATTTTTATGCAGCTCAGACGTTGAAATATCGTGAAAACGGTAAGTTTTATTCTTCCTCTGCTATGACTATATGGCCCAATATTCCACGGGAGTTCGATCCGCTATGCGATAATGAAACTTAAAAAACGCGATTAAGGTTAATAATTGCGCGATTTTTGTTGTGTTTATTTACATGAATTTGAAAAGTTATCGCGGTTTTCTCGTATTTGTAGCGGGGTTGTGAATTCTCACAGCGATCGGGGCGGGTTTGTCGCGAGGTTGTACATACACATATACGTAGGCACATGTGATTTAATGTGAACGATCGGTTGTATTGTAGCGTCGAGCGGGCGAACCGATGTCGTATGAGAAGATGGATGTGGTGAATCCGGCGGAGAAGGAGGCGAGTGAGGTTCTCCACTCGCTCCTGTCCGTGGAGCGGCGGAGCGTGGACAGCAAGGAGGCCATCATCGTGGCCATTCCGCAAGACCAGAACGGCGGCGGCGAGTATGGAGAGAGCGCGCAGTGGCACACGCCCGTCATGGGCCAGCACTCCGTCTTCGAGATGGGAACCAACCAGAACATGCAACAGCACAACTATAATGGTCACCAAGAACAGGTAACCTAACATTCAGTTATCTTGTACATATAGCAGCCTTATTCTTACAACAAATAAATACTTTGAACTTTGATTCTTCAGTGTTTTAACACGTATATTACTTATTCCAGGTTCTATGGCAAGGTCACACAATCCAAGTAGAGAATGGAGAGGCTAATATGCAAGGAATGCAAGGTGCATACAGCATAGAGTTCTCAAATGTTGACGGAGATGGCATGGAGGTTGAAACCAAGCCAAAAATGGAGAAGAAAGGTGGAGCGAAGAGGAAGAAAAAGGGTGCTGATACAGATAGTGACGAAGAGGTCCTTGACAACAAACTTGAGGATAACCCTTTACAAGTAAGTAGAGATAGTATCAATATTGAAATGGCTAAAGATTTATAGCAAAAATGCATGTTCAGATATTTACTGCAGCAAGGTACCTATAAAATTAATAAGTTACTCTTACTAGGCATTGGTTTGATAATTTCTTACTATAGGCCCTTACTAGAGGTTAAACATTCACACACTAAATATGGGAGATGAGCATTGGGTCTTAAAAGCAATGCATACAAAATATAGATCTAAAATAGGCTCCAGTTAGTTAAAAAGACCAATTTATAACCCTTTCATTGTCAATTTTAACAGATTTAAGTAAAAAGAATACCTGTGTATATGCAATGTAAATCCAATGTCATTATGTCATGTCATCCCGAGTTATGGAAATTAAATTTTTGGTAATTTTCTGCAAAATAATATAGTTAAACCACCACTTTTTTTAACAAAATAGGGAGCTACCTAATCTTTATTGAAATTGTTATCAAGAAAATAAAAATTGACACAAAAAATTATAAGTAAATAAGTAAAGTAGTCATACCACAATATTTCAGACACTTTTCAAATCATATAAATTTCATGCATTCCTTTCGATGTAGGGTTTATTATAAATGCATAATAACTTGATTACTTTGGATTTGATTTTGGGTGACCTAACTTGTCATGTTCATGCAGAAGATAATGAATGGGTCGTTCTTCTTTTTTACCGACAATGAACCGAGGTTTTCCTTTTTTTTTGGTTTTTGAACTATCAAAAATTGTGATTTTGAAGTGCGATTTAAAAAAAAATGCATTGGTTTCTTCATTAACACTAATTAAAGTTTCCTTTCCGGCCAATATACATTGTTTACGGTTGGTTTTTTAAAAAAATATGTGACAAAGTGGACTCTTTCAGTGGGGACTACATTTTGGTTTACCACTCTGTCACGGACTTCTACGATAAAAATACGTTTAAAAAAAATGCTAGTTAGAGAAACTAAAATATTAAATAATACTAATTAATAAAATAATATGGACGTTCATTTTCGAACATTATAAAACCGTAAAATCATTACTCAAATGAGATGCCGTAGTAAGATGAAGGACAGGCTATTGTCGGTCGAAAAGAAGAACGACCCGAATGCAATTTTAAAGATTTAAGTGTTATTACCATGTTAAGCGTATGCCATGCCCGTTTATCAATTTTCATCCAAATTAAACTAACCAAATGCATATCTAACTCACTGGTTCTTGTAAAAACTTTGTCAGTCATCGGCTCTCTATTACACGACAAATAACAAAGGTACCCAGTGACCATGGTGATCATCTTTCTTTGCACAGTCAGAGTCAAATATAATGTACATATATGTATATATGTTTCGTCTTGTACCAAAGGAATAAGGTGACATCTTCTTTGACGCCCACTGTACACCAAACAATGTACAAGGAATTTTTATTGTCAGGTGACGATAATTAAATTGGTTAAATAGAAGCCTGAACATGTTAATAATATATCATAGTTTACATATATAAAAAAATACTTTTTAAAGTATTGAAGTCTGAAGTGACATTAAAATTCACTTGCTAAATCAAGTGCTCAATTACATGCGATTTATTTTCGAGAGTATTCTTTTACATTAAACTTCATACAATTACCAATGCCTTTTTCACTAATCTTAATGGCCATTGTAATTAAGGTGCTTTTTAACTACGTGTGATGTAATGATATCTATTAAATTTGCCGGCCGTGGGTTCGAATCCGGGCTTGTACCAATGAGTCATGTATGGAATATCATTTGATATTCGGTGAAGGAAAACATCGTGAGGAAACCTGCATACATTTGCGCACAACCCGCACTGGACCAGCGTGGGGACTACTCCCTGATTCCTCTCATCCATGAGAGGAGGCCTGTGCCCAGCAGTGGGACAGATTTATTATTATTATAATATTTTATGTGTACATGTCAATCAAAATTATCAAATTGCAGTAGATTTACACCTTCTAGATACACATACAGCACATGATCTATTCCAACTAGACGTTCAGAAACACAGAATCAATTTTCCAATGTACTTGTTACATTGACGTATAATAAAGTAAATAGACGCACAATGTCGAACAAAAATTTCAAGAAATGTGCCCCAATTTGACAACTCTAGCTATATTTCAGTTGATGCCAATCGCGTTTACTTATAACCTGCGTTGAGATATATGCTTCATATAAAAGAGAACTTAGTGTTTTAAGCTGTAAGGGCCAAATTAGCGAATTAGCATCAAACAGATTAAAAACTTTTTAGTTTATTGAGATTTTATCATAATGTGACTTGATTGCTCACGTCAAAACTAAATAGCGAATGAATGGAGTCGCATTATAAAATTATTTTAATAATATTGTATAAACAATACAGTCATTTGTAAATGATTGACGAAGTATGTTGCGGATTTTTGCTGTTTGGAAGTATTTTACATGTCACACTTTAATGAATAAAATCTATAATATTTTATTTATTTAAACAGGAAGACGAAAAACACAAATAAATCATAATTATTTCTTTTTACAAGCAAACAATATCTAAACAATTAACACGTTCATTTATTTTATAAATACATATACACAAAACATTGTTCGGTGGGCATTACGTATTATCAGTGCAGCTGTCCAACTCCTTAACAATTCTACGCACGACTAATGAAAAGGGAATAAGAACTAGGTATGTAGATCATTTTAGCGTGGTATATTTGACGTATCTAATTAGTCCCTTTGCGACATATAATAATGACTTACAATCTGAATATCAATTTATCTTTAGTTAAACATTTATTTTTACAAGATTTATATAAACTTGAAAAATAAACACACGACGAAGTCGTCACCACTCTTCGTCGTTGATGTCTCCTATCTCGTGCTATAAGCCTATAACTGCGGCCTACTTTGCACATCGCTAAGGATTTTTCGGGAATCTTAAATTGAAAACCACAAATAACGTAACTGTACTACTCCATAAAAAAACCTAATAAGTAGGTGACTCCTTAGGTTTTTGTTCCGTGATAATCTGTCAATTGTACTAACGAAATTATTAATTCAAAACCATGAAATGCCAATGAGTTTACATGAAATTCTTTACGGTATCAATAGAACTTAGTTAAAGAAATATATCCAATCCTTTTTTATTTTTTTTCTATTGCTATATTTGCTATTAACGAATTTTTTCACAGATCATTTTTGTCATTTTTGACAACCGTCAAGTCTCACGGTCGAAACCAGACTAAACGCAAAAGAGCCGCAAGTGTCGATCGCGCGGTTCTTTTGGACGGCCACTTTTTTCGGCTGATTGTGTATCTAGTTACTTATACTAAATCAATGACTTGTTAGATACATTTACATTAAGATGCCGTCGCCAAAACGTAATGCTTGTTGTTATGCGTTTCTGTCAATCAATTCTACCTTTTCTAATGTCGTACTTGTTTAAATTTTCAGGTGAAAGAAAGATTAAGGAGAGGGTGTGATTGCAAGGACAACTGTTACCGTGGGCTCAATCCAGAGGCTGTGTACCGCCACCGTCTCAACATCGCTGAACTGACTAAAAGTGAACATGACATGTATCTAATGGGCATCACTATGGCGAGCTTGGCTAACCCAGCTGAGACGTCTCGCCACAAGGTCCGGAGGAGACTAAGGGCTTGCTATGTGTACCAAGGAAGAAAGGTCTGCTTGGAGGCTTTCTTGTATTTAGAAAATGTAACACATTACCAGCTCAAACGAATCAGGCAACACGTCATGACGCACGGTGTCGCACCCCGGATACATGGTAATGTTGGCAAGAAGCCTTACAACACATTCACCTTAGACATATACAAACATGCAACTAATTTCTTAAAGGAGTACCTGAAGCAGCATGCTAGCTCGCCTAAAGACGTTCAGCCTTCAGGAGACCAAGGCAAGAAAGCCAGCAAGACCATTATTATACAGGGAGACTCCAGGAAGCACTTGTTCGAAGCTTACAAAGAGTATGGGGAAATTCTCGAGCCTGGAGTAAAATTGATGGGATATTCCACTTTCCGGGCATTCATGAAGGACCAATTCCCTCACGTTAAGTTTGCCACCAAGAAACAAGACATGCCCAAAGACATGGTGCCATTCCGTAGCGGGAAATGCATGTCGTACGACAAGAACAAGGATCAGGCTAGGTCGCAACAGGAAAAAGATAAAGACCAGAAGAAGGCGGCTATGGAGGCTAAGAAGAAAGAGGACCACGACAGGGAGCAGCACGTGCAACAGCAGCAGCAGCAGCAGCAACAGCAGCAGCAGCAGCAGCAGCAGCAGCAACAACAGCAGCAGCAGCAAGTGCAACAAGTGCAGGTGCAGCATCAGCAGATGTCGAGCCAGCCGCACGTGGTGATCCACCAGCAGCAGCCGCAGCAGCAGTCCATGCAGCAGCAGATGCTGGTGCCGCAGGTGTCGCAGCACCAGCAGGTGCTGACGCAGCAGGTGGGCGGCGTGCAGCAGGTGTCGCAGCACATGCAGCCGCTGGGCGTGGCGGACGAGCCGCCGCAGCCGGTGGAGATGGCGCAGCAGGTGATCCCGCTGGCCGTGGTGCAGCAGCAGCAGCAGGCGTACATCGTCACCCCCGTCTCGCACTTCCAGACCCGCGTGCAGGGCGCCTGGTACAGACATTGACGGTGCAGGTGCTGAGACCACGGCCACGCTCGAGGCGGCAACTACGGCAATAAGTTAGCGAGAATACCTAGGTTTACGCCTATTCAGTATTGATAAACTGATATATAACGACTATCTGTAAGGATAAGTTTAATCATATTTACACCAGTAAATTAGCAGTAGCTATGTAGTTTATTTTTAAAACGGTTTTAAAATTGATAGTGTTGTTTTACTGAATTGACGGATTATGTAGACATCTTGCTGGTTAGATTGCGAATGTACCGAGTGTAGTTTTATATTTTTCTGCGGGAGTTAAGATGTAAATGGAACATTATTTTATTTTTAGACTATCTAAGCGTTCAGGCGGTGTTGTCAATCAATATAAAATTCACTTTGAAAAGCAGTGCCTTTAAAAATTATGATGTGGATTAAGACATAGCTATGATGTGTGATTATACTTTCAGAATACATATGTAAGTAACAAACCACAGTGGATGTATGTATTCGTACGCACTAATCGTATGCCGTTACAAATTATAAAGTACATATCAATTTAATTTTATCTGTTAAAAAATAGATAGTTTCTACTTGATTTATATAAAAATGCATAAATTTGTACTATATATTTGGAGCTTTTGTCTTAAACTTGGCTAACAAAACATATTGATAAAATGCATTTTATGCATCCAATGAGCCTCTATTAAATTAATAATTATTGCCAAGAAAATGGTCCCATAGAAATTAAAATTGTATGACCGGAGGGTTTTGGTTTTGATCGGCTAGGTAGAATCAAGTGTAAAAATATAGTAACAACATTAATATGTGATAGATAACATTCTTTATACTTACTGTAATTCCCATGGTGCCTGCGAGACTAAAATCCTGACACCTGTCATTGCATTAATTTTGTAAGGCCTGAATCACACATGCGCGGTCTGCGGTGGCGGTCAATAGTAAATTTGACAGCTAATGACGAGTTTACTACTGACGCGGCCAGGCCACGCCAGTCTGTGATAGGCTTATAGCGGCCTTTAGCCCTAGCTAAATGCAGTGCACTAACTGCACTCACACTCATTGTTTAGATTGAGATGGTTATCTCCCCTCCCCCATTTAGTGCACTGCATTTAGCAAGGTCTAAAGATCGCGTAACCTGTAAATAAAATTTAGGTTATGCAATGTATTGAGATATCAGGATCGACTTCTTATCTGTTGAGGCCGGGGACTATTGTCACATGTTTTGACTATTTTGAAACATTTGAATCTCTCTAATTTTTACACTTGATTGTAAAAGTGAGTCTGGCAGCTGTCAGTCGGTTACAAATAAAAGACTTCCATGAATGGCGCTTATAAGATTCCTTTAGTTTAGATTTTTGGCCTTTTAATGGATTTTTGGCTGTATCTCCATTGATTGCGCTATAAGAAATAAATTATTTTAGTATAGGTAAATACAATATTTAAGTTGTGGATGTTATAATAATCACATGCATTATATCTTAATTTTTCACATCTGTCTGTCGAAAACTGGGAGCACTTTTATAGCGTAAGAGGATTTGATAACATTAATTTTATCTTCTCTGACTTCCCACATGGCTACATTAGCCATTTATAATGAATTATTTTCATATAGGTACCTAAATATAGTGTTTTCTTTATTATAATTATTACGTTCATGTCTCGTTTAACGGGTTTCAAAAAGAAAATCATGCACTGAAGCAATAATAATTCTTCTCTCTGGAAAATTACACTGAAAATCTCATATTTCTTTCTACTAAGTTAAGATAGACCCTAGTACGATATGTAACAAAATAGAAGCGTGTAATGTAATCATTATCAATTTTACTATAGACAGTACAGAATTGTGCCTAGAAAATATGCTTATCCATGTATTTTTATAGAGCAATAATGTGTGAGATTCGAAGCAGATGCAAGTACTACATAATCATTTTTAATGTACCTACCGGCATTGTGTTAGTGATTTGTGGGAATATTTGTTCCATCTGGATCGTCTTTGAATCGTAGGAATCCCTTTTACCATAATGTTCGGCGTCTATGTCAAAATTGTAGGGAGACATCATGATGTGATAGAAATTAAACTTTTATACTCTACATTTGCTTGTTTCTATTTTCGCAGTGTCATTTTCAATGAGGGTTTGGGTTGTGCAGGGTCGGGTCCCACGCTTTCCTGCAATAAGCCGGTGCATTCTGACCGGTGATTGTCTGTCGGGGGTGTGCGTTCGTCGCACTCGTGCGCCGCTCATTGGTCTCGGCAATTTAATAAGTGGCCCCGAGCCGTTTGTAAACAAAACTCATTGTTTCGGCCGCAATCGGACAGTTTGACGATGGCGACTTGCCTTACCGGGCGCGGACTGCGGCATCTCGCCGCCTGACCGTGATTTACCGATTGCCGTCATGAAGTTTTGGAAGTGCACCACTAAAAGGGAGAGAAGACCTGCTGCTCTCGGTAAGAAATTTTAAAACACTAACTAACCTTCATACTGAAGTATTTGTACGCCACTTTGGCCCAGAGAACTATATATTATGCAAGTAGGAAAGTTATTGAATTAACCCACTTTCATGTAGGTACTCAACGATTTCTGCAATTTGTCTTCATTGTGGATTGCGAGGATGAGACAATTCAGTCCATTGGACTATTTATCTGAACTTACTAACGGACCTAATAATTTAATAATGATTATGGGGCACGATGTGACCATATGACATACTTAAAGACCTCGCAATAGTCAGATAGTCACTAATGTGTTTCCTTTAGGTACTACCATAGTCGGTAACCGTATTGTGGTGGAGATTGTCGTCATCTTGGCGAGTCACGTCTATTTGTTTTTGCCCGACTGCCGAAGGAAAGGAGGGTTATGTTTTTCGAGCGTATGTATGTATGTGTGTATGTTAGGGTGTTGCTAAACCGAAAATTTGAAATTTAAGTGAGTCACCCTATTATATTGGTCTAATACGTGAAAAAATTACGTCTGTTTTTTATTTTTATTTTTGGATAAGATTTAGGGGTCGCTACCGAATTTTGAAACTCCTTACTTAAGGTTGCGTTTCTCCATAGTAAGTTTTTTTAAATATTTTAACATTTTTCTAGTTTATGAGCTACATTTGATAAAGAAGGAATAAACAATCGAGAAAATACGATTTTGGTTCACAAAATGTTCGACGCTTATTTGAAATCAAATATAAAAAGTCTTAAAATCATTGCCAAAGTCCGTTTTTAGTATATTTAGCACAATAAAATTCACTTGAATTACTAACTGAAATTTAGTGATTTTTTTTTGATGTTTTCCAGATTATTCATTTCCTATCATTAAATGTAGCTAATTAAAAAAGTAAAATGTTAAATATATAAAAAAACCTTACTATGGCGAAATGCAAACATTAAAGAATTTCAAAATTCGGTAGCGACCCCTAAATCTTATCCAAAAATAAAAATAAAAAACAGATGTTATTTTTTTACGTATTAGAACAATACAATAGGGTGTCTCACTGAAATTTAAAACTTTCGGTTTTTAAGCAACACCCTAGTGTATGTCTTATACTTTGGCACGCCCTGCAGCCTAGACCGTTTGACGGATTTCGACATATGAGGTGTCGTTGGATTCCTCTTAATCGTGGGAGTGACATAGGCTATAAGTAATATTTGCAAAAAAGCAGTTGGATTTTTTGAAAAATCTTTTAATTCCACTTGTTACCCGACTGCCGAAGGAAAGGAGGGTTATGTTTTTCGAGCGTATGTATGTATGGGTTGTATTGCCTTATTCTTTGGCACGCCCTGCAGCCTAAACCTTTGACGGATTTCGACATATGAGGTGTTGTTGGATTCCTCTTAATCGTGGGAATGATATAGGCTATAATATTTGCAGAAAAGCAGTTGGGTTTTTTGAAAAATCTCTTGATTCCACTTGTTATAAATGGTTTAATTCGTTATTTCGTAGTTAATTAATTTATACGCTTACTGACTCTGGCAAAGGCCCTCGAGGCTGCCATTTCACTTTTATAATAATAATATGTACCTACTAACATAGTCTAGGTACAATCTTTGGAAATATCAGCTCTTGGAACAACTTCCGAGGAGACTCCTCAAATATTATGTAGATCTTCAGATCCTAACAATTAGCTCGATTTACCGATACCTTCCCCTATTCGCAGCATCGCTTGGGGGGCCGATTCTTGACTTTCGAGAGCTCGAAATTTAAATAGGTACGATTGTAGTGTTAAAATTTGCACTTTCTACCTATAAAATTGAATACGAGTGGTCAATACCACTCGTTTTTTAGGGTTCCGTAGCCAAAATGGTAAAAACGGAACCCTTATAGTTTCGTCGTGTCCGTATGTCACAGGCATTTTACTCGAAAACTATAAGGTGTATTAATAAAATTTGGAGGATAGGTGTATTTTGTTAACAGCTACATAGTTATGTAATGAAATAACTAAACAATTTTTTTTTTAGTTGTGCACTGCATACATTTAACGAAAAAAACCATAGAAGGCGAAACTCCCTACAAATTTCTACCCAAACACGTGCCCAAAACCCGGTATGCGCATGTGTGCGCATGTTCGAACGAAAGACTGCTTGGCATCCTTTTGACCCCCCCTCCCCCCACGTCCGCATACGTCCGCATAATGGCAATGTGCTTCCTTTTTGTGGAGCCACTTTTCGGCGCTAGTTAGACTTCTTTGGTTTTTTCGTTCGCTGTTGTAAGTCCCCGTATACACCGTGTATATAAAAAAATTAAAAAAAAAACATGACACTAGCTTATTAAATTCTTTCACCGAAAATTATTTTGAACAAGATCGGTTCAAAGATTTTCGAGATATTGCTCAAAAACTGCCTTCCTCTATAGAAAAGGGCGTAAGTGCCGTAAGATTTCTGATTGTGCGTGGTCCGACACGCACTTGGCCGGTTTTTATTTTTTTATTTTCTATCGCTATTTTAAATTACCATTTCATCACTTTTTACAGTTTCCGAGTGAAAGAGTCGAGCGCTTCAACGTCAAAAATCGCTCCCCCCACAATATTTGACCCCTTGATTTGTGATAAGTATGTTTAATCGAAAAGCAGATTATACTGATCTTCAGCCCAGTCGTTCAACAGATTTGTGAATTGCATCCCAGAATGCGATGGTAGGGAACACTCGTCTCTGGCAATAAACGTTGATTAGCTTTCAAGGATTTTTTTTCTTATTGTATTTTAAACTAGCTTTTGCCCGCGGCTTCGCCCGCGTACTAAGAGTAATGTTAACCGTCTACAAAAAAGGTGCATCTCAGTTTCAGTCTTTTATATGTATATTTAGATCGACTCTACATTGACTCTGCATATCGAACATAGACTCTACATATCGAATCTACATATCAACTCTACATATCGACTCTACATATCGACTACATATAAATATCGCATCTACATATCAACTCTACATATTGACTACATATCGACTCTACATATTAAGATAGATGTCCACCGTGTACAGATGTCCACCGTGTACTTAGATAGGTGTCGACTCTACATATCGACTACATATCGACTCTACATATCGACTCTACATATCGACTCTACATATTGGCTCTACATATCGACTACATATCTGGACCCCCATATAAAATTTCACCCCCTCTTTTAAGGGGTTGGGTGCAGATTTCCAAAAAAAAATGATGCACGATTTTTTTGTTAGTCACAAATAGTCTGCATACCAATTTTTAGCTTTCTACCTTCAAAATTGCAGAATGCTCCATACAAACTTCCACCCCCCATTTTGGGGAAGTGGGGGGTTAGAAAGAGACAAAAAGTAGCCTATGTCACTCTCCATCCCTTCAACTATCTCCACTTAAAAAATCACGTCAATTCGACGCCCCGTTTTGCCGTGAAAGACGGACAAACAAACAAACAAACAAACAAACAAACATACAAACACATACACTTTCCCATTTATAATATTAGTATGGATTTAGCAAGGCAACAAACAATTGGGTAGTACTTAAGTGGTTTGATGAGCTGCCGTCTTGTTAAATTTAATAACTGTTAGCAGATTAAGGAAAACAAAAAATAAAATAAAAATGAAGTCCTAAGATCTGTCCGTCCGTACCTATTAGATTATTAAATACTACCTAACTTATTGCCATTAGGTTGGTTTACACTGGTAGGTAGGAATTTACCTGACGTGTTGCACTTTCGAGTACGCCAGGTTCTAGCTATCTGTACCCCCTACTGCGCCGGGCACCGCAGGAGTTGGATAAGTGACAAATCCACTCCCAAAGGATATTTGTAGCAGCTCCAGAAGGTTAGTGTCCCCAGATTGCCAATGACTGGAGCCTGATTGCTATGCGCGCGTTGTCCGGCGTCGGCCTTTGTTTGGCTTCGCATTGTCCTGTCCCCCGTTTCCGATTTTAAAACTTCTGGGTGCGTTTCATTTTAATTTCTCTGTCGGACGGATTGTGTGCAGTAGGGGTACGATAGCGATTGTCCTAGATAAATAATATATTTTTAGGTACAGCGTATTCTTTGTCTCTGTGTTGGCATATGTGAAAGAGTCATCGAGGCCTACTTGCAGAAAATGTGATTGATTCTCTACATTATATTTTGCTTTGTTAGTTTTTAGTTTCCTTACCTACCTCAACGTGAAATGTGGAGTGCAATCCTTAACAGTCTACTATTTCTATCTAAGTAATGTGGGTCATATAGATCTGCTGATTTGACTTTCTTGTACTCCATAAAAAATATGAAAGAATTATAGTTGGAAGCGGGTTATGCCTTGACATGTTTTTCAACCAGAAATTAAGGTTCAGTCTTTTAACTTTAGGGAACAGAAGAGTAATGTTAACTTTTCGCGGATTCCATTCCTGGCTATATCAACCCAAACCGAATGCCATCCTTTTAAAATGTCCATAGTAGGTAAATAATTCGCCTGATAATTTACCATTTATCCAATAAGCGATCGAAGCGAAGGTAGGGATGAAAATCGTTCGTATGTCCGGTGTTTGTCACGCTGTTACGCTGTTCGTGCTCCTTTACAGGTCGAATTTCTCAACCGATTTATGTGAAATATTGTGAGCTAGTTTGTTAATTATAACTATAGTTTTTTTTGTCGAGCTACTTTTTCGAAATAAAAAAATACAGGCTCGCAAGTTCACAGAACCACGAATTTATACTTTATAGGTTTCCAAGCCCCTGATCAAATCAAAGAACCATTTATATGGATAAATTACATGGCAGGATGCGTTGATCCAATTCATATCGGATCAAGTTACCGCCTTTACGAGACGTCGAGCCGCCAGCGTCACAATAGCGACCCAACGAAGCTACGAGTATGTATACTTATTAGGTACTAAGGAAACATCAATTTGAGGATATAACAATGGGTGAAGTGCCTAGTTATCATAGTATACTGACAATGGCAGACAGGTGACGCATCCGCTGCGTACCTGACGTGGAGTTCATATTTTATCCTTAGGTAACCACACTCGTATCTTACGTGCTATGTAACTTGGATTGTGGTATTGCTAAGAAACATATTCATCACGTTTAATTTAAATACTGTATAATGTATATAATAATTTATTGCACTAAAAACATTACATGTAAAATGATTGCCAAGACTTCCTAAGCTTAGCCACGCTTAGCTTGTAGAGCGTGGCGCGTCGCTGGTAGAGTTAAGCCGTGTGATGGGACGAGAGGACAAAAATAATAAGTATGTTGGAATATATAACGGAAAACCTCACACATGCTCAAATATTTTAATATGGTTGTACTTTTATTTTGTAGAGTCACACAAAGGATTATTTAAAAAAAATGCTGTTTCTTAATAAGCAGTTGGTAGACAAATATACTATAGATCAGCGGGGCTAGCGCAACTGACGCCGCACCGCGACGCGAGTCGAGAAAGCTCTACCCCCCTTTTTCTAATTTGTACGGTGCGAGTGAGATAGGGGACGCTTAGTCGCGCGAGAAGCGACTGAACAGCAAGTTGTGCTAGACGTACTGGAGCCGTAGCATGGTTAGCCTTATCACGCGACAAGTGACAAAATAAGAGCGTCGTCTCGTTCTATCGAACGGTGTCAGCCAGTGACGCACGCTCTATCCTATCACCTATCGCGTGACAAGGCTTGCTGCTCAGTCGCTTAGCGCGCGACTAAGCGTCCCCTATCTCACTCGCACCGTACAAATTAGAAAAAGGGGGGTAGAGCTTTCTCGACTCGCGTCGCGGTGCGGCGTCAGTTGCGCTAGCCCCGCAGGTGTGCCCGGATTTCATCGTGTACAGTCTTTAGTGGCTCCGTGAGCAGTAGAAGTAGAACTCGCGAGCCTGTTTCATTTCGATTTTTTTTTGAATTTCGAACTAATCGAACAAAAAAATCTAAAACTATAATTAATGAATCAGCTTTCAAAATTTCACGAGAATCGGTTGAGAAATGCGGCCTGTAGAGGAGAACAGGAGGGCAGTCGGATGCATGACATCCGGACATACGAATGAATTTTGGCCTTTAATTAAATTAGGAATGACAAGTACAATAAATAATAACCAAGCCACCATCTATATTAAAACGGCATAGCTATCACATTCTGCCGCGTAACCTACGTGTCTAACGGATCAGGCCACACGTGCACACGTAGGAGTGCAGTAGGACCCGCATAGCTTATCCGTCCAAATCCAAAAGACACTAAGTATACTCCAGCTTCGTATATCCTTATGTCTTATTCACAATCACAACAGTAAACGGAGTGTGTATAGCGGTACGAGATAGCGTCTCGAGTCTCGACGTATAAATCCAATCAGAGCTCATTTCCTAGAGCTATGAGTGCGAAGGTGTGCAACGCGGCAACGCGCAGCCGCGCCTAAAAAACTAAAAATATCCGGCGCGCTTTAACATGAAAAACATTACAGAATTCCTAAACAAACTTTTAGAGCAAATGTTTTCCATCGTTACTTGTAGCCATTGCCTTGTAATGCGTTGTTTTTGTGGCTGTAGATTGTAATAGTTTTGGATGAAATTGCGGAAGCACACAGCAGCGGGCCCGGTTTCTTTTATTTCGGTTTGTATTTAAAATTGAAGTGACACCCTTCTAGGCAGCGGCATTCGCTACGCTACGCACGTCGCACGACTGGGAGAAAAATCGTGGGCGCCAATCGCTAATATTATTAAGTGTAAGTACCTATTAGAGCGTTGTGTGCGCCATATTGGGTTTCTGCCATTATAACTACCAGTTGCAGTTAGATTGGTTAGACGCAATTTCAATTACTAAGTATACCTGTTCTACGATCGGATACGGAACTATCTCTCTCTTCTACTTCTTCAACTAGTTAGGTCTTCAATTATAGGACTCAAGCTGCAAAATGGACTAAAATTGTGGATCGAAGTCAATTTCTCATAATGCGGGCTAATTACTGCATTGCTTACCTCCTTTTCAAAGCGTGTTTAATACATTTTATGTAATGTTATTGTTATTTAAACTCCCACACTTACTGTTAGTGATGCAGCTCGAGAAATTCGTTCTAATTTAAGCAGATCCACTTAAGCGAGTTGTAATTACTTGCTGGCAAATCGCACTACTTAGTTCTTGGGTGGCACCTGAATCGAGCAAATTGGAGTGTGAATGTGGTTCTATGATGAGCGACACTAAATAGGGGTGTAGACACTAAATAAAATAATCAATAATGTTGTATTTTCTCGAAAATAGATTAAAAATGTAGTCAAAAGGAGAAAAGAAATCAACGCAAGAGGTTAAATAATCACAATGTTAATATAACTTTGTGATTATTTAACCCCTTGCGTAAACTTTGGACACTTATTATAAGTGTCCAAAGTTTTATGAGGGGGTATATTCTGTCCCTTTTCCGCAAAACGCACCTTCATATGAAACGATTGTCATTTACTATGACGCTCGGTGACATTCGTGACGTCACGAATGTCACGATCCCCGAGCGTTTTCTCCCTCGAACAAGCTACATTAAAACATTTAAAACGGTTGTAGTTTCGTAATTTTTTGAGATATTTGAATGGGATTTTTAATTATTAGGCATATTTTATTGCCTTCTTTCTTTTGAAATAATAATAAATTTTGAGTACACCCGTATTGCTGAGCTAGCACTAGCTCTAGCTCTAGCTTTATTGCTACGGGTTACTTATCCATACTTCCTTACTGATTGAACGAGCGAGCGCAGCGAACGAAGTTCTCCGTTTCAGCTTGGGCCAAAATGCTTTCGTATGTCCGACTGTTCTTCTCTACATGTCGCAATTCTCAACCGAATCTCGTGAAATTTTGTGAGCAGGTTCGATAGTTTATAGATATGGATGTTTTTTGGTATGCTCAAATAAAAATATTTTGAATTGACTGATTCATGAGCTCACCGAGACACTAGTAATAAAATGCGAAAGTAACTCTGGAGCCGTAGCATGGTTGCAACGCTATAAGACCTTTTTTACAGGCATTCTTAACATTAACACTTGGCTGGAATCGATATAAGAATGATATAAGGGTTATTTTAACGCTAGTGTGCTAGTTGGGTGGCCTTATCACGCGACAAGTGACAAGATAAGAGCATAGTCTCGTTCTATCGAACGGTGTCAGCCAGTGACGCACGCTCTATCCTATCACCTATCGCGTGACAAGGCCAACCATGCTACGGCTCCTGTCTAGCTGTTACTATGTATTTCACGATTAGGCGTAAAACGCTAACAGACAATACCTACAGAGAGTTAGAGACTAAAGTACCAAGTTAATCGTTACACGACTTTTCGACGGAAGATTCGATCATGTGCATTATGCAAAACATTAGGAGTCAGTGCTCGTTGGAGTTGAAAATCCGTTAACTACACAGCTGATTCGATTTGATTCGTATTTGCTAACATACGCTTGTATATGTGGAGGTTTTCTGAAAAAGTTTTTGTCACCTAAATATATAAAAGAAGAAATTGACTGATTGACTGACTGACATATCAACGCACAGCCCAAACCGCTGGTTCTAGAGATTCCAAATTTGGCCCGTAGGTTCCTTAGAAGGTCTAGGAGTGCACTAAGAAATAAATTTTCAAAATTCATCCCCTAAGGGGGTGAAATGGATTCCAAAGTTTATATGGGGAAACAAGATTAAGTATTTCACTTAAAACTTCACAGCAGTATTCCTAACGATAAATAAGTAAACACGTGTTGTAGGTTTTTTGAGAATTCAACCCCTAAAAGGGGTTGAATTCTCAAAAAACCTACCTACAGTTTGGCCTACTACTGTGGTGACGAAGTCTTAAAATCAACTTGGGTATCGTTTCTATGGTTTATTTTTCAAATCCAACGTGGCGGACCCGAAATACCATCTCCCCTGTTGGGGTGAGCTGGGGTTGAAATGTCTAAATATCAATATGGGTGTCGTTTTTATGGTTTTTATGGACGTTATTACGATAATGGCATGGTACGCAATGGTAATGTCGATGTGTAGAGTCGATATGTAGAGTAGATATGTAGAGTTGATATGTAGAGTCGTTATGTAGAGTCGATATGTAGAGTCGATATGTAGAGTTGATATGTAGAGTCGATATGTAGAGTCGATATGTATTAGGCGATATGTAGTCGATATGTAGAGTCGATATGTAGTGTCGATATGTAGAGTCGATTTGTAGAGTTGATATGTGGAGTCGTTATCTAGGGTCGATAGGTAGTCGATGTGTAGAGTCGATGTGTAGAGTCGATATGTAGAGTCGATATGTAGAGTCTATGTAGAGCCGATAATTATATAAAAGAAGAAACTGGCTGACTGACTGACTGACACAGCCCAAACCGCTGGATCTAGAGATTTCAAATTTGGCAAGTAGGTTCCTTATAAGGTCTAGGGGTGCACTAAGAAAGGATTTTTCAAAGTTCACCCCCTAAGCGGGTGAAATGGGTGTCCAAAGTTTGTATGAGGAAACAAATTAAGTAAGAGTATTTCATTCGAAGAGCTTTTTTGGGACGTTAATTACGAAAATGGCATCGATTTTGAAAATTAACGTTATGGACATGAAAATTCTTGTTAGTATTTGTGCCAAATTGCAATTTAATTGGAACACATGGGTCAACGGTTAAAATTACTTTTAGAACGCGGGCGAAGCCGCGGGCAAAAGCTAGTTTGATTATAAAGATTACTACCAACTTATTGAGTGGTGAGAAATGTCAAGAACGAGTCACAAAAATGTTTATAGTACCTAAGAACAATTTGAATACAAAGAAAGACGGAAACATAAGACAAAAACTTCAGAAGATGAAACAATCGAGTTCAGTTAAACAAGGAATATGAGAGAGTGGCAACCAAGTTGTTGTGACGTAGCGCGCCTTATCAAAACATCTCTAATCTTTGTTTCGTCACATAACATACAGATTACATCACATCTAACGCATCGCAGTTTCAGCATTCAGTATAGTGTATGTAGGCCGGCGCGGCGGGAGCCATCCCACTGCGGAAGGACGCCAACGCTCAGTCCGCGTTTCGTTGTCATCGAAGATTGCCCGATCCGCGCCAGTGAGCGCCAGGCTCTTTAAACATAAACACTTTCATTCGGTCACTCGTTCAATCGGAAATTAAATTTGTGAATGTTGACAGCAAGCAAGTGACATGCGAATACGGTTCGAGGTGCCGAACAAGTTGGAAATATCGTTCGGAGGTGCATATTTATTTTATTTGTGTGATTTAATTAAATGCTGCGGCAGTGAGTGGGTTTTACCTACATCTATTAATATTCTTGTGATTGCTCCCCGGTTTGTGGATGTTATTTGAATGGGTATTAAATGTATACATTTAGGTAATGAAACTAAGTAACTTGGCTACATTTTAATAAGATGCCATGAACTGTTTGGTTGATGGTAAGGAGCAAATGTTCTCATTAAAAATGTAGTTATTTCCATGTTTCCAATCTTTATTTAAGTTTTCCAAGTGATCTACTAGGTACTTCCACAATCCTATTTTCACTCGCGTTGCCGCCAAATAAATATTAAACATAAAATACTTGTTGTATGTTACATTGAAAAAAAATCCTTCCTTATATAACGCTCGTTGGCCGTCGCATGTCACGGCTAACCACGTTACTACGGAATAGTAAAAAACCTCGCATAGTAAGCTGTACGCTGTACTTAACTAAATATTGACTTTACAGACTCATGCTATTCCAATATTAGCTGTTCACTGCGATAACACCGAATTCCTTTGGCAATGGTTGCTTCGATTACATTTTAAATTCACTTTGCATATACATCAGCGTGCAAGCATCCTACAAACTCAATTAACTAAGTACATCCTCAACCCTCAGGCTTCGCAAACAGAGTTATACCTACCTACTTGGCCTAATATTATGGTGGAAATTTTACTCTCGTTTAGTATCCTCGGGGGCTGTTTTTGTTGATTAGATTAAACGCCCATATACCTATCATTATTATTATTATTGATTTATGGGCCGTAATGTGCCGCTTCGATCAGCAAGTGATCTACACTACACTCGAGAGCAAATAAACGGAATCACTTCGCATTTTTCAGTTTTTCCGTCGTATCTTGAAATTTAAGTTTTTTCTCAGAACTCTAATGACGGAAATATATTTCCTAAACATTTAGCTTTAAAATAAATTAATAATGATGATAATCGGTTCAGGATTTTTCAGTTTACAAACGTTTTCCCGATTGGTCGAAATTTACGCGTTGCTGAGGTCACTAATTGAACCCCCATTAAAGGGTATAAAAAGGGTGTAGGGGAGGGGAGAGCTATCAGCTCTTAGCCCGGGCCTCAACCAAGTCGAACACATGTGGGACTACCTGAAGAGGAATGTTCGGAAGCGAGATCCTGCACCATCCGACATTGAGGAGCTGAAAACGGCGTTACAGGAGGAGTGGGCGGCGATTCCGCAATGCTACGTGCAGAAATTGATTAGGTCGATGAAAAATCGTTTAACATGTGTAGAAAGGGCTAGGGGTGGGAACACAAAGTATTGACTTTGTTAAATTTTTTTTTTTATTAAGAAAAATGTCTGTCTTTAATTATTTGTATTACGATTATTCCAGGCGTTTTTGCCCAATCTTAGGAAATAAGGGTTTTCCTCGGTCATTGACCCCGATATCAAGGAAAATTATGCATTTTCATGTAGGCTACACTCTCAGCTATCATTTGGTAGGTACCAATTTGTTCAGGATTGCATGAAAATTGAAAAAGTTATTGGGCGGAAAAGCCAAACGTGCAGAGTGATTCCGTTTATTTGCTCTCGAGTGTATTGTGGCAGCCCTTTCTTGTTTAGATTTCACCGTTAAGGCCCGTTGCCTCCAGGAAATTCCAGATTCTTTGGGCGGTGATATGTTATACCTCTTCTGGGTGCATGATGTGCCGCCCTAGGTAGGTACCTACTTCTTTTGTGCATTAGTGGTCCGCAGGAGCAGAGAATTTGCATTCCTGTCTCCTGCCTCCTAGCAGAACCTGCAAGTTGCGTCCTGTTTCATACCCATTTGAATCATGTGTTTCAAATGGTGGCACATATGGGCCACCATTACACGTCATGCACATACACGTTATTGAAATGATACTTACTCTGTAGTTTGGTATTACACAGAAATTAAAGTCTTGGAATCTTTAGATTATAAGGCGTTACTTACAATCGACTCTATCCGTGTATTTAAGTAGCTCATGTGTTCATTAACCTTTTCAACAACGCCAATTAATCAACAAGACATTTAATGTGGAATTAGGTAAACCTAATGTCAATGCGAGAAGGTTGCTATCGCGCTCGGCTTCTTGGCGCATATATCAGTCGTTGGCGTTGAACCTGCGTCGAAAAGATTAAAACAATCCAGGCATAGTGGAATTCTCTTTTGTTTTCCATCAAGAACCCTGTTGTGATATCCAGTAATCGATAAGTTCGCCTTTGTTAGTATTGCCTATATTATTATAATGTATGTTGACAAATTTGTATACAAATGTACATACCCTCTTACCTTCAGGCAAGCTCAGAGCAAATTGTCCTTTAAACGCAAGTTGCGTAAGCATCTCTTTTCTACTATTTAAGATGGATGATCCTCGTGATATCTTTGTGCGGGTACATAAAATTGTATGTATTTAAGTATGTATAAGTAAGTTTACATTGTATGCATTATGTATATTCATGAAATTAATTGATTTGTGTTTCCATTCGATTCTCAGTATTTAAGATCCTGCACCACTTAAGCTTCTGTTTAGCCCAATGGTTGACTGGTAGAGAATGCCTGATGGCATATTAAGTCCGCCAATTGTACTTTTATTTGTGTATTTGTGCAATAAAGTTTAGATAAATAAAAAATAAATAAATACTCGTACAGTCAGCACCATAAACATGTATACAGTTTTCGACCTTATGTCTAAGTAAAAGGTCATAGAATGTATACATGTTTATGATGCTGATTGTACATACATACATTATCATGGTTGCTGTAAATAATTGAAACTCCGAGGTGTTCATTAGTCGGGCGGGAGTTCAGGAGACTGGCAGATGAGGTTAGAAGAGGTCTGCCCTTCTGTACTGTACCCTTCTTATATGTCTCCGATAGAGAGTTAAATGACTTAAATCTTCACCATCTCTGTTTTCCATTCAGTCCCAATAATCTTTCAACGTGACTACAAGAATGCGTCGAGTAGATCCGTAACCCTCTGTGCGAACTGTTAACTTTTTTCTTGAACTACTTTCCGGGAAAAGGCCTTTGATTGACGTCCGATACGAGACTGAACCCACGTGCCGACGAGTATATACGACATCCTTTTACGATGTGTCCTGAATGGAACCGGCTTTGATAAGTAGGACGTTTCGGTAAATAAGTTTGATTTCAATAAAAAAAGATAGAGTCAAATTTAATATTTTTCTGTTCACGATAGGATCGCGCATTACTATAGGCCAAACTACACTATTTACTACACACGGAGAAATTTAAGTTCCAGTGTCGTTGACATTTGGGACAGAAGGGACAACTGTTTTTTCGCGTCCGTAACGACCCATTAACTTGAATTTCGGTAAGTAGTATTTATTACTGCTTTACATAAAAAATGAGGCGTCAATTAGTCTTATAGGTACATTATTATTTATCTGATTCTGGACAATTGCTTTCATACACTAATGCTATTAATGATACATGAATAATGTAGATAAACATTTCGTCAACATTTATCCACAATAGTTTTCATGCACTCAATAAAATCCCCCGTGTGCGACTATATTGCGTCGAACAAAATTAGAGAAATCCGCGAGATCCTTGTTATTCATCTATTAACGCTGTAACAGCCTAGTTTACGGGATTCATTCACAATCAGTCATTGCAAATAGAACTATACATACATTTATGTTTGGTACGCTACACCGCTGCAGGTTATTAATTTAACAGCAATGCATTCGCATTTTCAATAAGTTTGCGTAGGTAACCGAGGTCGGAGAACAATGGACTCTGGCGCACCATCACACGTCATGCATAACAAGGTCAGATAAAAACATATGTGGAATAAGTATATTATAGATATATGATATGTACCTGGTACCTACATATAAGAAAGAAAGCAGCTTAAACTACCAGTGCAGGCACCCTAAACGACCGCGGGTGACGTATATGGGCATGCGGCCTGTTCCACAGGGTTTCAAGGAATGCCGTCTGAGGGGTCTGCGATTGATAGATTTTTAATCGAGTTGAAAGCCAAATGGGGCAATGCCCAAGAGGTACTTAGGAACACAGCGCAACGCGGTAATATTGTATTATCTTGTTTTATTGTTTAAAGTAGCAAGTTAACGTAGACTTCTCTGTTAAAAAACTCCTGAATACCTACTTAATTAAAAATGGCTATAATGCACACAGTTGCACTGTCGCCTAATAAATCTCTACTCATAACATGAACTACAAACTGTAAAGCATAAAGTCTTGTTCAGATATTTGTAATAACGTCTTACAAATATCGACAAGACTTCTTCTTCGATCCGTTTTATCTGACGGCGATTGTTCATGTAAATTACCTATGCAACATGCATGGGATGCGAACTCCCGGCATATACCTACGCATATTGTATACGCACGCGTTGTAGAATGTAGTACCTATCTTAAATGAGAGAAACCGGCTATTTCCTGATCTCACAAATTCTCATCAGAAACAAATGAGCTGCCGGTGTTAATGTGTACTTGCAGTTTTTCCATTAATTATTCATACAGCACACATTCAATTAATCAGCATTGGCAAATGCAAATGATTAATGCCTTTGCGTTTTCGCTTATTACGTAAAATGCGGTAAAATCAGGATAAAAGCCGAGTTTCATATGAACCACTTTCGAAATTTTGTTTCTTTTTTAATAATCTAACCGACGGACTTAATAGAATTACTTATATATTTTTTACCCAGGAAATTACCCGTTCTGGCGGCCTTACTCACCACCAAACCACACAACACCCACAAAAATAACTTTTTTTTTATTCCCCTGCGCCTCTTAAATGTTGTGGTAGTTGGTAAAAAAAACCTAACGTAACAAACATGTCCATCCATAGGCAAGCCGAGCTAATCTGGCATATATCTGTAAGCACTGGAATAGGAACGTAAGAGGAAGTTATTTATTTAGCACTGCCAAACAACATATGTAATTATAATCAGAGAAAAATCAAGTACAGTAAACGCGGGTTACTTTAGCTCTGAAGGGTAACTTTGGCCTTCGCAAATTACTGTGTCCATCGCTTTTTTATGAATTTGAACAGGGTCAAATCAGCTTGGTTTTTATTTCAGCTAACTGTTCACGTTGTTACTTTTTTTATGTGACATTGCTATGTGTGGTTTTTATGCGGGTCAAAGAAACCCTCCAATGGGTCAAAGTAACCCGAATTTACGGTACCTATTTAAGGTGCTACATTGTCACTCAGCATGTTGGCGTAGAACACCGGGCACATTGCACGTAGAACCGATGACCATTGGGACGGAAAGGTTCTCGAGTGGCGACCACGTACCGAAAGGCGCAGCGTGGGTAGGCCCCCACAAGGTGGACTGATGACCTGGTAAAGGTCGCTGGAGTCCGCTGGATGCGGGTGGCGCAGGACCGGTCATTGTGGCACTCTTTGGGGGAGGCCTATGTCCAGCAGTGGACGTCTTTCGGCTGATATGATGATAATGATGATGATGATTTAATATATAGATGTTCAATTGCCGTACTATCAAGCGGGTTGAAATCCAGTTCTACGGACGTCACGCCACTGCTATTTAGTATATCTACGACCGCTTTAGCATAGTTGGTTTGGTAGTGACCCTGCCTAAGAAGCAAGAGATCCTGGATTCGAATCCCGGTAAGGGCATTTGTTTGTGTGATGAGCACCAATATTTGTTCCTATGTCACAGATATTTTCTGTTTTTAAGTATTTATTTATCTACATATATATACTTAGTTAAGTGTGTTTATCGTCGTCTAGCACCCATAGTACAGCTTTGCTTAGTTTGGGACTAGGTCGATTTGTGTAAGATTGTCCGCAAATTTATATTTGTTTATTTATCTAGTATCGCTAAGTCCTCTACAACAAAGGGTGGTGGTGGTGGATCGATCGTAGTCAAAATGTAGCACCTTATCTCCCCCGTTATTATATTTTTTGTAGTAAATCTAGATGACGCGGCTATCGATTACATCAAATACGGTCAAGTTGACCGCAATTGTATATTACTTACCTAGGGTGGTAAAACAAAGAATATCTCAGATCGCACTTATTTGACGCCCGAGCCGAAAGCAAGGGCCAGGAAGTGGGATTTTCCGCACGCGTTGCGTGCGTTTATTGCTACTTTATGGCCAGGTGTGACGTAAAAAACCTTGTGACGCGATTTAGTAGGTATGTTGAATGTTAAACAGTTCAAAGTAATTATTAATTGTGTTTATTTATTAGCCGAAGCTCATATTAGCAATAAAATTTCATACCATCAGGGACCCAATTCACGAAACTACGGTCTAAACTGGCTACCGTTAGGAGCTCGACCAATATAATTACCGATTGGGTACTGTTGCCGGTTTAGACTTAAACTTAAAGTAAAATTATAACCTTAGTTTCGCGAAATAGGCTCCTGAAACTAGAATCAATTTACCATACCTTTACGACGGTAGGTCTATTAAGTACAGTCTCTATATCTTGTCTAACATGTACATGTACAATGGCATAGAGATGCCGTACGAACCTGTAACAATGACAAAATCAACCTTAAATCGCAATCAGAAATAACTTCCCATCACTGAATTGAGTTTCCAGTAATTGCCAAACTCTCTGCCAAACCTTTTTTGCTTTCCAATTTCCATGCATCTCGATACTAAGCTAACATAATCGGATTTCCTTTTTATTCTGCGTTGAAGTTTTATCCTCTTTTTTATTCCGTCATTGATTATTCATCATAAATATCATAATAGTTATTTATGATACAAGTGCGGAAAGTAGGTAATTCCCAACGAGTGACAATGACCAACAACACGAGCGTCAGCGGGTATCTTAATACAACATTTTATAATGCATCATGCGAGGAAATAAAAAAATATACATAATAGGCAAGCAACATCTCCTGCCAGCATCTCCTGATGATGCCTCGTAGAGAGGCGAAACACGTGTCGAGGTTTTTTCATTATTGGTGGTGGTTTGCTGTAATTATTTGCATGTTTATACGCAAATAGTTGCATTTGATCTCCGCTGATCGACCTGCACGTTTTTTAGCGGAATAGCAAAGGAATATTGTCCTCGTAATATATCATGAATTTCCGCAAAGTAACGCCTGATTCAATAAATTACATAATAGGTAAAATTATAATAAAAAATAATTGTAATAAAATTCTCGTACGTGTGTGGTTCTATTGGCCCGAAATACATTCCAGCACCGCCCCGCACCGCCGTGCGGGCATATAGGACTTCCCGTGTTTAAGTTGATCCATATTAAGGCGCACTTTCAGAGCAAGTGCATTGTAAACATATTATGTGAGATTGTGCGACACATACATTTTTTCAAAAACTAGTGTGTGGCTTTTCGTAGCTCTATATAGGGTACGGGAAAAGTAAGTTTCCCCGCACTAATGCTTTTTACTTTTCCCTAAACAACGGTCGGCACGGGCGACATCCCAATCATACCGCTCGTATGTAGTCGGGGAATAATAACATACCTTCTTTATGTAGGTACTTGCATTTAATTGTACGGTCGACGCCAAAAATACGTTTACACTATTCGCCTTATTGCAATGGAATAAGGTGCAAAAGTGTAAACGTATTTTTGGCGTCGACTGTACATACTATTTCTGCTATTGTAAGATTTGTAAGTGTTAATATTTCATTTAATTGACAAGTTGTTACGACAGTTTTCACGATCACAGTTTTGTTTACATTATCATTACGCATCAGTAATCTTATATCACCGATCACTTTGTATAGGTAATTCGCACATTTCGTAACACTCCAGCAAGCATTCCATTTCTGTAGACCCATTTTGCTCCGCTGATCAGTATTAATTGAAGCCTGTGCCTAAATGAAGATATAGATTGTGCGGAATGCATAGTTTAGATGGCAGCCATCAGTTCCAGTCTGGTTCTGCCGCGGCCTGGTTTTGCGGTATCGGAACCGAATGATTCGAATATCTTTGTTAATTCCTTCCGCTTCACAATAATTAAATATAGTGTTAGCGTAGTTGTTCTTTTTCTTGCTTGCTTTAAAAGTAACGTATAATTGACACGTTCTCTATGAAAAAGTATACCTTGATTCGATTGGGTATTTAAATTCAGGTAAAGAACTAGACCACACGTTAGTTCGTATATCCTTTATGGCATTCATGTACGGTCAAGCTATGAAGTGTCCAGTAGGTATAAAGTGAGCTCGAAATGGCTCAACAATTCAAGTCCGTTACTGTCTACGTATTATCAGAGACGGACTGCTGTTACAGTAGGATAAATAAATAAATATTAGGAGACAATCTTACACAAATCGAACTATCTAAACTCAATAAGGCTTGTGTTATGGGTACTACTAATATAGTTACTATACTAATAGGTTCTACTAATATTTAGTATAATGATAGTAGACGACGATATATTTAATATACTCAGAAACAAATATTCATGCTCATCACACAAATATTTGCCCTTACCGGGATTCGAACCCAGGACCTTCAACTTCGTAGGCAGCGGCACTACCCACTAGGCTGCCCGGTCGTCAATTCCAAGGATTAGTATTTGAATTATGCCATATAAAATTACACAATTGCGAAAAAACGCAAACCAACTATGTAATCATCACACACTTTGCAGTAATAAATAAGCAAACGAATACTTCGGTTTTGTAATATAAATCCATATTATTCTATATCTAAGTGTCGGAATATATCTAGTATATCTACCTACGATTATGCATTTGATAACACCAAACTGAAACGAAAACCCGATGAATATTTTGCCCGATACTTTAGACAGGTACCTACCTACATCTAATCTGAGATAAAAATATATCAAGATTATTTGGGATAAATTCTGATAAGAACGTTGCTTTCCTCTTTTATACCTTAATTGTTATACCTTACAAAGAGAAAGAGTACTCACGTAATATACAAATATCACCAATATTGCTTTCACACATGTTTTTAATCTACTTATATAGCGTAACAGCTACAAATCGAATGTGAATTTGCGAACCCACATCCAATTGAACAGATATTGGAATCATCTCGTTTTGATCCTCAATTTATCTCATTGATTGTTGGGAAGCCAACGATAACGATTTTCAATTGCCCGATATTTCAGATCGCAGTCGCGGTTCAGCGCGCGCTTTGTGGTGCTACGTATTGTGTGTTATAGCTGAAATTGAACCTTATATCGCGGTGTTGGGTTCACGCAAGTGAAAAGGTCGATAAGGGGTGATGGTGATGTCGGAGCGTGACAGCGCCAGTGTGATCGTGGTGGCCGGGGCCTGTTGCCGCGTGCGCCGCAGGATGCAGTGCTTTGGATTCCGCGGTAAACCCCATTAAATCCGAACACTACACATTAATTCTACAAGTGATCCTTCTAAGCGTAATCAAACACTTGTTGAAGTTCAAGGAAGATCACGAAAAAAGTCAGTTTTGAAGCGTGTCGCGGGCTCATAGAGCTCCGCGATTCATTTCACTCGCCGTTTGGCGAACCGTGAAATCGATTTGTCACTTATTTCTTTTGTCCAAGCTAGTCGCAAAACAACGCACGCAATCTTGATCCGGCGGGATGAGCAGTCGCGTCGCACTTGTAGTCGCATCGCAGTCGCATCGACAGCGTTCGGATCGGCGCACGCGCCGCCGTCGTCAATGTGTCGCCTGAAGTACCGCGCCAAGATGAGATTGAGTTGGTTTTTTGTGAAAAATCAGAGACTAGGCAAGTTTTTGCTGGTGTTATCAAATATTTTTTGTGAGCTCGGATTGTTACGCATTCAAGCGGGTAATGTTTACCAGCGTTGGAAAATTTTCTAGAGAATTGAAATCGCGGCTGTTTTTATAAAATACACATTTACGAAGGTACCTACTTACTTCTAAAGATTTGCCTAGATGCCGTGATCGTATTTGTGTCGGACATAAAGAACTCGTCCCTCTCGCACTTGCATTCTTGCTACATATATGTGTACGTTTACGACCGACATAAATGCGATCATGCTAGCTAGGCTGACGTCGTAAATTACGGCGTGCCGTAATTCTTCAAAATTTGCAATTTGCCGTGGGGAAGTAAAAAATTCAAGGACGAAGCTAATTCGACTTTAACAAGTTTGTGGCCAAATAAAGTTGGCGGCATTATGCAAAGTAGTCACCCTTCCCCGCTGTGCTCCAGTTTGAAGAAAAACCCGGATATACGAATGCGTAGATACTCAGCAGGTGGTACCCTTCACAGGGCTCGAGAATCGAGAAAAAATACATCCCACATAATCCGGATCAATATTATTAGCGAGTTTCCAGATTTGTTATCATATTCCAATACCACTCCAGTTTATTTTTAGATTACCACATTCCAATACCGATAGAAATTATTTTTATCAGTTTGTGTATACATTTTGTTTAAACGAGACCGCTCTGTGGAAAACCCGTTAAAGCGTAAATATTGGCGCACTGGTAAACGCTATAATTTTTAATTGGATGGAATTATCGATGTTTACGTTTTTAAATACTGTTTCATACCTACCTGATTTTGCTTTTCTCTTATCCGGTTTAAGAACTCCAAATACGCACGATAACACGTTCTTAATGAGCGTCCATTAAGTTGTCCGGAATAAATCCCTTTATTTTTATCATCCCCAGTAAAGTGGCAACAATTCTCCTGAAAAGGAAAGTGCTTACTTTGAGCTAAATCACGCATTTATACGACCTATCTCAACAAAGTGTTCCAAGGGACGGAAACAGACGTAAAATGCCCTTTTCGTGGGTATGGGGTAGGTATGTATGAGTGAGGCGTTCGTTGCATGTCAATGGCAGACAACTAGGGTCCTCCACAAATAAAATGTACCTTTTCAATCGGAGCCCTGCGTACGAAACTTTGGATTGCCTTTTATTTGTGTTGGTATTTGTCTGTCTGATGTGTAAATATTACAGTTTAACATAAACAAGAGCTAACTGGAAGCATGAAGTGCCTATACCTATCCAGGATAACACGCAATTCTCTAGACCGACTTGGAACAGTTGGAACCTTAGTTTTGGAGAGCGTGGATATGGATACAATACATTTAATTTCGAACCGAGGGGATCTTGTTCAGAATTGGACATTCGATTCGATTGAAGGGTTCTTTGGTTCTTTTTATACGATAACTATGACTTACTATGGTAGTAACTAGCATTTATATGTAACTAAGTAGGTAGTAGGTACATTGAAACGTGAGCAATAATAGAGTTCCGAGACAATTCCAGTGTTATCACAGAACGTCGTATTATTACGGAAGTAACTCTATCCTGGTGCACCTACACCTAGTTAACAGTGCAACGGACCGTGAAGAAATGATGTCTATTACTACATATAGTACCTACTTACTACGTAATACGTACGTACTTTTGTGGCACCAACTGTATTAACCTTAAGTACCCGCTAACCTTTGTCTCGATGTCATGAAAGCACGTCTGTACGATATATTGTCTAAACGAAATTCCGTGTTTAAAAATGGCCACCTTTGACAGCTAACGTTTCCATTGACGACGCGAAACTGAGGCAAGTTGTATGTTGGTTGTATGAACTGATACAATTTTAGTGTGCCATTTTTGGAGCGCTTATAACCTATCTACTTATATACCTCTTTTTTATATTACATCATTGCTTGCTACGGCGTAAATGTTTTTGGTCCAGTAGTGTTTTCTGTATATTTATTATTTTAGTATACACTAATATACTCCCAACTCAATTCTCGCAAATCCATTTGACTCATTCATGAGCGTAATTTCGATTGTGTTGCATTTTCTAATTTAAAATGCAACAAATATTTTTGTGATAATTTGTAATTGAAACTCTACAGTACAGTAGCCCTATTTGGGTTCCTTTATGTCATAGCCCTAGTCTGATTGGTGACTTATAGACTTCAAATGTTGACAGCTACTAGTAAATAAACAAATATCGTGTTGTATATTGCTCTATTTTGGTTGTTATAATACCAACGCGTATCGAAGTTTCTTCTTTCTAAAATGGCGAAGCATTCTATCGGCGGCACAGTAACGCAGTCTCTGCCATACCACTGCAGGTTGAAGATAATAAAGATCAGTACGTATTATCCTCTGGCCTTGCCCTTTGTTGTGTTTATGTAACCGGTGACGCTTGATTACGTCGGTAAATAGACGGATTGACATTGTTAATTCTGGAACTAAGTACCCGCTTTAGCAAAACCATGTAATTTACTTGTTGGTTGATGTCACGCAGAAAAACAAGACCGCTAAATAACACTTAGGGTGAATATCCCATACCTAGCTATCCAGTATGCAGTATCAAGCAGGTATATGAAACACATCTTCGCACATCTCTGGTGGATATTCACATTTCACCGCTGATTCACCTCTACTTTGAGCCTTAGGGTGAATTTCACACTAAAGGCTCAAAGTACACGTCAGGTACCGGATTGGTTCCCGGTTCGGGAGCTCATATTCGAGTGCTTACTTATATCAAAACCGTTGACAACGCTCGAATGTGACAATATGCGGTACATGCGCTATAATCTCAAATGCATGTAATATAGACCCCGATCCAGGAACCTGACGTGTGCGCGGGCGTTATTTAGAGAATAATGAAATTTTACAACTCTGAGCAAGTGCTTTAGGGAAACTCTTACCAGATTCCTTGTAAGAAAAGCGAGTTTGTTTTAGAATCTAAGTGATTCAATAGAAAACTGTTTGTAGACGTAATGTAATTTGAAAATTGACGCGGCTGGCTCTCGAGGAAAGCGGGAACTTGAAACCTCGCTAGAGAAAGCGGAATTCATGTACATACCTAGTATCGACACTCCATGGCCCTTCAGTCTACGTAGGGATAGGGACACAGGTTAATTAAGCCTTGTGTATCCGACTAAAGAAGCATCTTAACCTAATTTTGAACGTCCGGGAGCGAAGCGGAAACTCTTTGTAATACCTGATACCAGTGGTGCAGAATTGACTTGACGTGATATTTGCAGTCGAGTTTATGTTTGTATATTATAAATCGTTACCACATTTATGTAGTCATCTCGTATACCTACTGTATAATAGATTGAGATCGTGGTTGAGATCAAAATAATTCTTAGGTAGGTATATAAAATCGCCCCTTCATTTGGTGTAAGTAAATGGCAATGTGTATAGAGAATCGCTCGTAAAATGCGATCAAACCATCCATGCTACCTGGAGCAGACATAATTATGGTAGCAATTTGGCCATTCAATTGGTGTGAATGACAATATTAGAGAATCATTCAAAACAGCTATAAGACCTACTAAACAATCTAGAGCACTCAGCGCAAAAACAAGACCCGTAGGTACGCATCTAATTGTATTCTTGTATGTACGAGTACCGTTCTAAAAGTTCGCTGCTAATCGCCTCGGCTAAATTGTCCAAAGTCCTGACCTTTCCACACGTGAGTTGGTCAGGTCGTTGAACCCTAGTTAAGTCTGCAATTGGCGCGTGGGCATATTGAATCAATCGCGCATTTCGGTAGAGACAATGTTTATCTTAAGTGCCGATATGTAAAGCGTAGACAATCGGAGACACATTTAACTGGCCTTAAGGATATTTTATTTTTATATATTTAACAAAGCTCTTTGCTTCAACTTGGGCCGAAAATCGTTTGTCTGTCCGGCCGGCGTCCGTGTCCGGTTTCCGGCCAGTGCCTGTCTGTACCTACTGTCTGTCCCGCTGTTCTCCTCTGCAGGTTACATTTCTCATCCGATTCTCGTGAAATTTTGTGAGCATTCTCGTTAATTATACTGATGTTATTGTCGAGACACTATTACGAAATAAAAAATATTTGGAAAAAATCAGGCTCGCGAGCTCTAGTTTATTTATTTGTAACCATGTAACTTAAATCTAAAATAAAAGGACCCGAAAGGGTGTAGCAACAATCAGATGCTTCATTTACAACTAGTTGTAAACACCTTGTTGTGTACCTAGGTACACAGTTTTCAGCAACCATTGTACGGAACAGGTACTAAGAGCTCTGATGTGTCTTTACTATACTTTGCCAGTGCTATAATTTTACTAATTTGCTTTTTACATACAGTCGCCATCAAAAATGTTAAACCGAACATGCTCACTTTTATTCACAAACGTCTGAACTGAACACAAAACACAGCTCTATTTTCAGGGCGTTAGAGTGCCTTTAAAATAATTCTTAGCTAGTGAGTGCCACTGTTACGACGTATTTGATGGGTACTGGACTTAATTCTCATATAATATTTACACTACATTTAGCAAGTAAGTACTTGAATTAAACTCAAACGTTACGTATACCTTGCATATTACGAGTGGGTACAGTAATAAGCGTACAATAAATATTTGCGGGTTATTATTACGCCATGGACAGGAAAAACGTGTAAGAAACAAGAAACGACACTCTGCGGTATTCAAACACCACGTTTATTTGTCACCTTGTTGCTCATGCACAGTCATATCTGCATAGTACCTATGCGCTATGTACAGTCAAGTGCAAAAATATGTACCGAAACCTTAATCTGCTTACATGTCCTACTTGTTATGGCGATTTTTTGGCCAAATGCTGCACTTTGTGATGAAAGCAAGCCGCTTTGCACAGTGATAGTAGGGACCAAACTGAGTGATTTGACCCGCAGCAGCAGAAGTTTCACCCCTTAGGAAGAGAGATGGCGCCACTTCTTTAAAAATATTTCAAAAAATTGTACAAGCTAAACGAATGGACTAATTTCAGTGTTTAATATCTCAAATGAAAGCTCATTATATACACTTTTAATAAAAAAAATAAAAAAAACTATAAATTAAAAGCTTTTGGCAGAAAATGGCAAATTAAGTTTTATTTTTGTACTAGGTTGGTAGTTTTTAATTGATTTCGTATATTTTTTTTATATAATATGTATATTTTTATGTACGATTATGTTATTGGGTAAATAACAAGTATTATAAAAAAAAAACTCGACATCAATATATTTCATAGTTCACGAAATATTAAAGTTTAAATGTGAGAGTCATTTCTTTAAAAAAGATTTCTAAAAATTGTACAAGCTAAACAAATCCATTTATTACAATGATTTATGTCTCAAATTAAAGCGCATTGTATATATTACTTATAAAAAAATAAATATATGCCTTTTTTTTTGGCAAAACCTGGTAAATTAAGTTTTTTTCTTTACTTGGTTGGTAGTTTTTTCTTGATTTCATTAAAAAAAATGTATACAACAAGTATGTTTTAATGCGTATGTACATTACTGGGTAAGAAACAAGCATTATAAAAAAAACAAGACATAAATATCTTGTATAGTTAACGAAATATTTAAGTTCAAATGTGCGCGCTACTTCTTAAAAAAATATTAATGAAATCTCCAAGCGCAATGAGTGCTCTGATTTTAATGTTTTATGTGTTATATGAAAGAAAAATGCTTAATTTATTATAAAAAATAAAAAATACATGAAAAATCCGAAACAAAAAGTTTTTTCCTGGTGCTGATATACGAAAAAAATATGAATACTTTAAAAACAGTAAAGTAACTTTGCCATTTTCCATTTAAAGGTTGTAGACAAAACATAAAACTGCATTGGCATTGGCATAGTTGGTTCTGGATATATGTTGCTTAGTAGTTAGCGGATTTATGTCAAATTTTTAGCTTTAAATCTGAAAGGATACTCACGTTAAAAATAAAATTTATATTAGATAACTTAAATGTATCATGCATGTTGCGTTTTGAAATGAAAGACTATATATTTAAATCTTTATCAAATATCTTTATTAAAACTTAAATTTACTATTCGGGTTCACAGATATATGTACTTAGTACTATAAAGGAAAAGGCGTTTTGAAGTACGCTTACAGTCACCTTTGCAGGATTTACAATAGGCGGTAAGCTGACGCGACGAAAACCACAACGCATTGTATCGCAGTAGTTGAGACCAAATCACCGTAACTGCCGACCATTGTGGCATCCAACTCTCTTGTGTCTTGGTCCATCCCCAAGAAAATGAACATGGTATGGAAACTTCTCAATTCAGAGCGTTTCTTCATACGTGGCCCCACTCAGTCAGCTGTTTTTCTCAAGGACTTGTATGGTTCAAAAAACAAGCTCTTGAGAAGCCTGCCACCTACATCAGCTGCTCTCTATAACCATGCACTGGGTACAGCTTAACAAGCCAGCTACGGATGGGAAAACGCTCTGAATACAGATGTTTCCATTCAATGTCCATATTCTTGGGGGTGGACTAAGTAAGGAACAAGAGATTTGGACTCCACAATGGTCGGCAGTAGTTAGGGTGATTTAGTCGCAATTAAGCCTCCTCGACCATTGTGGCTGCAAATCTGGCTGTGATACTATGCGTTGTGGGTGACGTCGCGTCAGCTTACCATGCACTACCCACTGTAAATCCTGCAAAGGTGGCTGTACAAATCAAAAGTGAGTTCATATAATTTTCAATGCAGAGTTATTTTCTATGCTGACCACTGATTTCCACTGGCTGGTACAAAAGTTTAGGTCTAATGGTATTCAACTAGGCACAAAAATAATTCAACAGTAAGCTACAACAACCGGTCCATGTATAACAGATCAGTGATGTAGTATTGGAATGGTACGACTACTTCAAAACGACTTTTCCTTTTCATTTCTACATCTACCGGTGAACGCGAAGAGGAAATTTAAATTTTAATAAAAATATTTGATAAACATGTATGTAATAAATAGTCTTTTATTTCAAAAAGTTACCTACATAATTATCTAAGTTAATATAACTTTTCAACGTGAGTAGAAGTCCTATCAGATTTAAAGCTAATTTTTTTACATAAATTCGTCAGCTACTGAGCAACATATATAATATATCTAGGAATCAACTATGCTGGGGATTATATAGTTCTTATTTTTTGTCTAGAAATTTAGTCACTTTAAATAAAAATAATGACAAATTTTAAAGTAATTATGTTTTTTTGTAATTCAGCACCAGATAGAACTCTTTATTCAGTTTTTTTATTATTATATATTTATTAAAATAAATTACGTGATGTGTTTTCATATGACACATTTAACATTAAAATCAGATCGCTCGTTGCGCTTAAAGATTCCTTTAAATTTATTTGTAATAAGAGCGCGCACAATTAAACTTAAATATTTCGTAAATTTTGAAAGATATTTAAATCTAGTTTTTTTACTACTTTTTATTAACCCAGTAAAATACATATGCATTAAAACATACATGTTGCATGTATTTTTTAAATGTAATCAAGTAAAAACTACCAAAAAAGTAAAAAAAAATTTAATGTCTTTTTTTGCCACAATATTTTGGTATATTTTATTTTTATAAGCAATTTATATAATTCCCTTTCATTTGAGATATTATACACTAGAAACTAGTCCATTTGTTTAGCTTGCATAATTTTTTGAAATATGGTTTAAAAAAATGGTGCTCACGTTTAAACTTCAATATTTCATGAAGTATAAAAGATATTGATGTCCAGTTTTTTTTATAATACTTGTTATTTAGTCAGTAATATATATGTGCAATAAACCATTCATGTTGCATACATTTTTTTTAAGAAATCAAGTAAAAACTACCAATTAAATTACGAAAAAAACTTAACATGCTGTTTTTTGCCAAAAGATTTCTTAATATATTTTTTGTATATTTTTTTATAACTAACATGTAAAATGAACTTTTATTGGAGGTATTATACATTAAAATTGGTTTATTCGTTTAGCTTGTAGAATTTTTTGAAATATTTTTTAAGAAGTGGCGCCATCTCTTTTCCTAAGGGGTGAAACTCCCGCTGCTGCGGGTCAAATCACTCAGTTTGGTTCCTACTACCACTGTGCCAAACGGCTTGCTTTCATCATAAAGTGCAGCATTTTGTTCATAACAAGTAGGACTAACATAAGAGCGATGGGATATACATATTTATGAGTAAGTTGTATGCCACCCACATTTTTACACGTTTTTTTTTGGCTCTTATTATCTATTTAGCCAGTGTCATGTCGATTTTGAAAACCAAAAATATTCTTAAACGGGATTTTACACTTGACTCTACGTACAGTCACCAACATTAATATTTAATATCTGCCACAACAAACCCCGCATAAATATCTGACGTCAGATGGTTTTACCTGCTTAATATGGCAGATGTGGGCAGATATTAATGCTGGTACCTAACTGTATACTCGTACTAGGTAAATATTTATAAATGTCTAAAAATACTTAATTTTCCCTTCACCGTCACCCCTGGCTTCAGTCCCTCATTACAAAGGGTTAAGAATTGCGAGAGGCAAAAACTTTAGCATTCCAAATTGCTTCCGATGTCACCAATGCTAATTTCGATTTTAATTACCATTTGGAATTTCTCGATAAATTATAATAAAATAGAAATGGGCACAGGCAGAATAACTGTGCAGAGGATGCTAGGATTTGAGTAGGTAGTTGTATTTGTATATCTTCATATTAAGTGTCAGTAAACAAAGATGCAATAGAAAGCCGGTGGATGATGAATTTAAAGAGAACTAGCGATGTTTGTTTGAAGGAGAAAAGTACTAACTTTCGCGCTTGATAGTAAATCCTAACATACCTTTGCGTATCAACAATTCCACATACAAGTGAACGGTGACTGTGTTCGTGGGCAAAAACTAACCGCAACATACATAGTAACAAACGGCATGCGCACAATTAAACATAATTTATTTTTCACATCTCATGCTCGAAAAGTGTGTCATATTAGGCTTAATAAGCGGGGCTAAAGTAGTACATTTAGCCCCTAGGGAAAATATGTATACATATTTATGATTTTTAACTCATTTAATTTGACCAATCAGAACACTTCACCATATTAAATCCACCAATCACAACTCTTTCAAAAAACATTTATCTTTGCTATCAACCAACCAGAATACCTACAGCTACATATAAAAATCGACCAATCAAACATCAGGTGTTTTTTAGTCCCTAATTCCAAATCATTTAAATCCACCAATCACAACTCTTTCAAAAAACATTTCTCTTTGCTATCAACCAACCAGAATACAGCTACATATTAAAATCGACCAATCAAACATCAGGTGTTTTTTAGTCCCTAATTCCAAATCATTAAAAAAGAAAACGCCTCACGCTAAATTGAACAATCTCTTCGCAGTGAAATTTGTTATTGATTGTGGATGGATAATCTTTGTTTTACTATTTTCTCGCAGTCGAAGTGAAAAGTAGAGTGTATAACTCGGGTCTAAAAGCCATATTACCCCTCGAATTATTTTCCCTCGCTTCGCTCAGGAAAATATCCATCTCGTGGTAATATGGCTTATTTTAGCCCCTTGTCATACAATCTACTATTTTGTACAACTACACGCGGTAACAAATGTCTATTACATTAGAATTAGTGTTCCCACCTGGTTTATTTCGAGCCCATTGTCTTGATCTCACGTAATTGCAAGCAAGTGGTCTACAAATAACACCACAATTCTATTTAAATTACCGCAAAATAGTAGAAATCTTAGGCCGCGTTTACCGGTGTTTGTATAAATTTTATTTTTGGATTATCTACTAAACTTCGTACCCATTTAGATCTCAATTCTTTTGTCGGCGAAGTTGACAACCACGCAAATTCTCAATATTGAACATCGCTCCATTTTTCACATTTATGTTTTTGGTGGGATCATATAATATGACCACGACCGTAACAGGGCCGGCGGTCATGGCGGGATTAGCCGGACGGCCCGTGCATGGCACGCTCCGGTGTTGGCCGGTGCCAGAACGGTCTAGTGGGCAAAGTTATTTATACAAAGCATATTTTTTGAATGTGTCGGTACGGTTACGGTCATGGTGTCATGATATGCTACGGGCAAATGGCCACAGTCCATTAGGCATAGGTATGGACATCCATATTGATTGACAAGCGCGCGCGCCGTGCCGTCCGAAATTACGCCGATGCATAAATGCGGCCTTTATACTACGTATATCAAGATTACCAAGTTCCGTCTTATAGAATTGTCATTCACAGTCTTTCTCATCCATAACTGCAATCTTCTACGCCAATGTACAATGTTTAAGAGCTAAAACACATCCGACATATGTCATGTACTATACAGTCGACGATGATATGTTTGATTTAGAACCTCATCACATTGTATTAGGGCGAATAATGTGTGCAAATCTTGAAGTCGACTATACAGATGTTATCAGTAATCGGAATCTAGGAAGCCAATTGTTGTCATGTTGTGTGGAAACGGATGCTGTCATCTGGGCTATTATTCTGCACGGGCTTAATGCGCCGCACCTCACCCGTCACGCCTAACGAAAGTAGACCTCTTATTACGCTTAGTTACTACGAACCGCGGCGTCAAGATATATTTGTAAGTGAGTTTAAAACAAGTTACAGAATATCGGGGCTGCGGCCACGGACAACGTTGACATAACTGGGGCGCCTGGAAATGTATGTTCGTTGGTTATTTTCTCGCTTATCCCTTTGAGAAATATGACCATGTTCTTTTATGGTTTGTCTTTTTAGTCGATGTAATTTTCTGACGAATAACATGAGCTCAAAATTCTTGTAATACTTTAAAAAAATATTTCATTCAAAGCGGCATAACAAATATATATTTTGAAGCGACTAGCTAGATCCTTTAACACTTTCGCTGCCAAGAAACCGCGCCTCGGCTCTGTTCGTAATCATTAATCTGTTGTCGCTACAAGGTGGAAAACCCTTGGTATTGCTACGCGTAGTGTGCTACGAAAATGTCGTTTCTGAATCCATGCTTAATCTTATAAATACGAAAGTGTGTCTGTCTTGTACCTCTTCACGCTTAAACCACTAAACCGATTTAGATGAAATTTGGTATAGAGATAATTTGACTCCCGGGGAAGGACATTTTTACCCCGGAAATCATCCCCTAAGCAGGTGAAACTTTGTATGGAGCTACGATATAAACGAGTTCCGCGCAGTTGGAGTCGCGGGCAGAAGCTAGTGTGTAATACATTCTTATCAAATCGAAGAACATTGCGGATATTCGAAATGTAGATGAATGAAAAGAAGGATGCGTACCTAACTATTAACACATTCAGTGCCCAGATTCGCTACGCGCTACGCCCGTAGCCGATCCCGTGGTTTCCCTCGTATTTAGCGGAAAGCGACTACGGCGTAGAGACGCATATGTGTCGTCATGGGCCGGGAATGGGTTAATATCCACTGTCAGTGAAAGATATAGGTATCTAGGAGGGTTTAAAATTTTAATTAACATTGCCCCAGACTAGCTAACTCATCAATAATTAGCGCAATTTGCTCAAGAATTTTCGCATTCGTTTTACGTGGCACTTCATTTGTTTTATGTTGAAATTTGCCAAGGTGACTGGCATATTGCGAGTAGGTATATTGACAAAAAGGACATAAGAGGATTTGTGCCGTAAAACCTGAAATCGTTAGCCTAGTTTAGTCTATACTTAGGCTAAATGGAGGTCAAGAACAGAAGTTCATGAGTGTTTTAATTTTTTTCAGAAGACTATCGGACGATTTGGTTGTCTTTAACCGACTTCAAAAAAAGAGGAGGTTCTCAATTCGGGTGTTTTAAAAAAAAATGTTTGTTACCTTAGAACTCCGTCATTTATGAACCGATTCGTACAATCCATTTTTATTTGAAAGTATATGCTTCCAGGTTGGTCCCATCGTTATCAAAACTTCAGTTAGATGATTGAGGGAACTCCTCAAATATAGAAGGCACGCATGTATAGTAATTTCGGTATTTTCTATTATAACTAGTGTAGGTATTTACTCCCGGAAATCATCAATTTGGTGAAGTGGAACTGATGATGAAGACCACAGATGACTTATGGCACTCGTACTTAAAACTGTAAAAGTAGGTTACTGGTTCTAATATGATTCCGCTGAAATAGCAACAAATGAAGTCCTAAATGTCATGTGTGCCAAATCGACGGAACTCCTCAAATATTATGGGCCCACATACAGTGATATAGTTTTCGTATCAACTTATTTACTCTAGGAAAGCAATTCGTGTGGTAAGGAAATGTGGAAATGTTCATTTGGCTTGGCGGAGTACTAAATTGAAGTCGGTTAAAACTTTCTGTTTTAAAGTAAATTATTTATTTATAAACTTAAACCTGTCCCTGAAACTTTTCTCCCCACGGAGTCTATACATAAGTTATTGACGCACAAACTTCGCAGAAGAGGTGCTCCCTTTCCGTCTTTTCACTCGTCTTCGTGACAGCCGTGACAGGTATTGAATGTTATGCTCTTTTGTTTTTTATACTTGTACGTGACCGGGCTGAAGTCGAATCAGCTTTGGAAATTCCATCTATCGCTCAAACGCCTATTTGTATACATACATCCTTCAATCAACTAAAAAACGCCTCCTCTTAAAAATGAGGTGAGGCTAAAGGCTGCGGTCTGGACGCCAGCGGGCAGCGGGGCAGCGAACGGGCGTTCATACATTCGAGCGACTTCAATATATGCGCAGCCGCTCGCCGCCCCGCTGATCTTTGGCGTCCAGACCGCGGCCTTAAAGTTACAGTAGTTCATATCATAGTGTGCGTCCAGTTAAAAGTTACCATTTCGTAACGTGTTAATTTCGTTCCAGAAGCGGAGTGCGATGGATGCGGCGAGGACGAGGGGCGGGCGGTGTCCGAGCTGCTTCTGCCGCAGTATGCGCTGGCCACGGGCGGGCTGGCGCGCGACCACCGCCCGCTCATCACCTTCCCCGACAACAACAACTTCCACCTGCTCACCGCACCCGAGTACAGGCGGCTGCTGCTGTACCTCACCTCCGTGCCCTCGTGAGTACAGCATGACTCCTGCCCATCAGGCGACCACTGCCCACTCATCACCTTCCCCGACAACAACAACTTCCACTTGTTCACCGCGCCCGAGTACAGGCGGCTGCTGCTGTACGTCACCTCCGTGTCCTCGTGAGTACAGCATGACTCCTGGCCATAAGGCGACCACCGCCCGCTCATCACCTTCCCCGACAACAACAACTTCCACCTGCTCACCGCACCCGAGTACAGGCGGCTGCTGCTGTACCTCACCTCCGTGCCCTCGTGAGTACAGCATGACTCCTGGCCATCAGGCGACCACCGCCCGCTCATCACCTTCCCCGACAACAACAACTTCCACCTGCTCACCGCACCCGAGTACAGGCGGCTGCTGATGTACCTCTCCTCCGTGCCCTCGTGAGTACAGCATGACTCCTGGCCATCAGGCGACCACCGCCCGCTCAGCACCTTCCCCGACAACAACAACTTCCACCTGCTCACCGCACCCGAGTACAGGCGGCTGCTGCTGTACCTCACCTCCGTGCCCTCGTGAGTAGGTACAGCATGACTCCTGGCCATCAGGCGACCACTTGTTCACCGCGCCCGCGGACAGGCAGCTGCTGCAGCTGCCGCCCGCTCATCACCTTCCATCTTATATTGAGCTTTATGATACCACCACAGTTTTCTGGTCGGAGCGACGGTTGCCATAAGACATGAGAGGTTCATAAATTAACTTAAACAAGCTCTTTCCCCTTTTAATAAATTCGTGTGTAGATCAGTTTGACCTCTTCGTACGTTTAGCTACTTCTTCTTACACATGGCTAATGTACCCAGTTTGACCTCTGCCAACAGTCGGAAGTCAGGGCGAAGTCCAATGACTGCGTGACGCAAACTATTACCGAACTAGAGCAAACATTGATGTCATAAGCCGTTTACATTGCAATAATAAAGCCAAATATTTATTTAAAAGTTGGTTGATAATATTATCAACCAAATCCAACCACAGTACCTATACCTACACTGGAATTATTAACAATGAATTTTCTGGTAACCCTATGACGATATCGAGGAATATTAGATAGTGTAAGCACCAATGAGGTTGGTTTGGTAGAACATTTACAGAGACTAAATCGAACCAAATTGTATAAAATCTTATTGAAGATGAGCGAAATTGACCCGTTTAAAATTAATTGTCGTTACCAAAGGGTCGTCCTAAGGGTAATGAAAGGAGTCTACCCGGACGGAGTCACCGACAAAACGAGTATGCTTTAAATTAAATAAACATTTTGCTTTTTATGCAAGAAACAATTGAAGCTAATTTCTTATTAGGTGTCATCAGCAAACTTTTTCATATTGTTTTTAATTTAGTTATTTTTGTTTAATTTCAGATTATTAGAAGCCGACATGGGCTTCCACATAATAATAGATCGAAGAAAGGACAGATGGAATTCAGTCAAAACAGTTCTAATTAGGATCTCAGTAAGTATTTAGATGTACTTTGTAATGTATACAGGGAGGAACATTTCCTGCTGAAACACACACACTAAGCTGAAAGGACAGTGTTATATGCCATCAAAAACATCCTGTAAAAAAACCCAAGTCTCGCAGCTCAGTCTTTCTACCGTAAAAAGTTGTGAGATCCATGTAATACCAAGTCGGTTAATCTATTTATTCTCTACTTAAAGGACCTTCTGTCTTATTACATAAGTTATTATCATGCCAGTATTAAAAAGATTTTACGTTTTAAACAAATAGATCGACTTGGACATCGCATGAAAACACAATGAATATTACAATTATATTAGATTAGATTCTTTAGTCTATCGCGCCTCACGCGATTGAAACTCTCGTTGCTGTTGGTTGCTGGCCCGTCGTGCTGTGTAGTGTGATACATACTAATAATCAAATCATGCGATGTCCAAGTCGATCTATTTGTTTAAAACGTAAAATATTTTTAATACTGGCATGATAATAACTTATGTAATAAGACAGATGGTCCTTTAAGTAGAGAATAAATAGATTAACCGACTTGGTATTACATGGATCTCACAACTTTTTACGGTAGAAAGACTGAGCTGCGAGACTTGGGTTTTTTTACAGGATGTTTTTGATGGCATCTCACTTCTTTTTGCAGTCTGAATTGCTTTGAGAAAAGGATGGTACGGCCGTGCCGCTTTTATTTGCTCGACTTGGCGGGGGCACTGCCGTGCCGCCAGACTTAGGTTTTCCCATGATTAAGACATTAAACTCTATTTGTATTCTAAATTTGAAGCTTCTATGTCTGCTAGAAGTGCCTTGGACTTTTGATGATCGGTGAGTCAGTGAGTGACAAAATTTAGAAACTTTAACAAGTTGTCATTCTTAAACTACTGCTTCAAATTGACTGAAATTTTAAATATACCGTGTTTATATAATGCCTGATTAGTTACTGAAAATTCAGGTTTCTTGTTTTATCCACAACGAAAGAAATTATAGGGGGGTCGAAAATGGCCTGAATTGCTTCGAAAAAAGGATGGTACGGCCGTGCCGCTTTTTTTTGCTCGACTTGGCGGGGGCACTGCCGTGCCCCCAGATAAGTGACGTACAACCGATCTATTATAATTGTTAAGCTGGATTTAAAAGAAAAAAAACATAAAAATCGAAATATTTTAATCTTAGTGACAACCCTAATACTATACGTAGTTATTATATTTACATTTGAAATTGACACATGTTATTATTTACATTTGAAATTGACACATGTCACAAGTCATACCATCACATACAATAAACTATTTATTCTTTAACCTTATTGCAATGACATAAGGTCTGTCAACAGTCAGTTCATAATGTTGCTGTTTGTAATTTACTTGATCTTGTTGATGTCATTGAATCTACTGGATAGGGTTGAAACATACAGTTTTTTTCACCAAAGTTTAACAAGTTGTATCTCGGTAACTGTTAGAAATATTAATATGGTTACTAGGTGAGAAGTAAAGTACTAAACCTGATCTATATCCCATTTGCTTAAAAGTCCATCGATCTGTTCCACTCAGTATATAAGCGATGCGCAAACTAGATTACACAATCGTAAAGTTACCAGCAGAATTCTAGCACCAGAAAATTTTAAGGCCATCCTACTCATCTCACGCTGCCCGTTTTGTAAATAAGTCTTGGTAAATAATAGATATACTTAATGACAGTAATTTAATCGGTTTTGTGTTGGTCGAGGGCGCATTCTTCCATGCTCGTCAACTCTAACGCCACGTTTACATACAGGCCGCTGCCGCCGGCCATAGTCGCCTGACAGCTCGCATGGATCCGCGCGAATTCGATACATTCCTCAAATAGACCCCCATGGTTCAAAGTATCTTTGAAGTTAATAGATAATTCAATGCACGAGCCTCAACTCATGGTGTTTTGTTTTATCCATAGTTACAGTAGAAGTGAAACGCGTCTTTGTGTAGGTAGAGAACAATCTATAAAAAAACCTATGAAATAAGAATAGTATAGAATCTGTACTAAATTATAACCTCACTTTTCAGGAGTTTTTCCCGGGCATTATACACACAGTTTACGTGCTTCGACCAGCCAGTTTCCTCCAGAAGGCCCTCTCTGAAGTGAGCAGCAAGCTGTTCAAGGAAGAGTTCCGGTTCCGAGTGCTCGTGTGCTCGTCGGTAGAAGAGTTGTACGAGCACTTTGATCGGTCACAGCTCACGGCGGACCTGGGCGGCGAGCTTCAGTACTCACACGCCGAGTGGATACAGCAGAGGATTGTGAGTTTTATATTCAAGCTCATTAGAAACCTTTTCCGGTGAACAGCAAACTGTTAGAGACCTGGGCGTCAATCACGTAACGCATTGTACGCGCGTCAGGTAGATCTAAATGTCACTTTTTATATGGAAAAATGACAGTTAAATCGACCTAACGCGCGTAAGAAATGTTACGTGATCGACCCACTGAGCAGCGAGCAGCAGCAGTACTCACTCGCCGAGTGGTTACAGCAGAATATTTTAAGTTCTATAAATAAGCACATAAGATCCCTTTTCGATGGAGCACTTCGATCGATGGTAGCTCAGCTAGGATGATTGGATGGAATAGAAACAGAGACAACAAAATACATACTCAGTATACAGCGTGACTATGTATTAGGAAAATAATCCTACTAATATTATGAATGCGAAAGGTGTTTGGATGTTTGTTACTCAATCGCGCTTGAACGGCTCAACCGATTTGGATGAAATTTTGCACGAAGATAGTTTATAGCCGTATTGAAATTAGAAATATAGCATAGTTTTTATCCCGTGTCCACGCTGACGAAGTCGCGGGCGGAAGCTAGTATAAAATAAATTGTCAACATTATCACATAAATTTCAAAAGAATTGGAAACCTAATTATGTAACTTAATAACGGTGACATGGACTTCGGACTGTCTTCGGTTATATTTTAAAATAATTTGTTTTCATTCATTTCAGGCGTTAGAATTGTTCTCAACTCTAATGAAAGACATCTCGAGCAAACTGGACGACTTTATGCACGAAATAGTGGATTGCGACATGGGAAACGATCCGACACAAACCAAAGAATTATTAGACTGCCAGGAAACTAGGTCAGTAGCTGTTCCATTCGTTTTACTGCTAACGATATGTTAGGAGTGTCCGCTTTCGTGATTTAATTTGATTTGTTACTCAGTTGCTAATCAAAAGTAATAAAAAGTAGCGTACCTACAGAATACAAATGTGCGCCACACACTGGTTCTGCTATTACCCGACAGTGGTCAAAAATAGGGGCCTTAAAATCGGATTCGGAGTTAAGGCGACCGCGACAATCAATTTATTCTACGTCGGACGGCGAAATGTACCCAAGTAATCGTGTAAAATGGATCTAACCATTTAGTATTTTCGCTAGTTGAAGCCTGAATTAGCAAAGCTCTTTAATATCATCATCATCATCATCATATCAGCCCAAAGACGTCCACTGCTGAACATAGGCCTCCCACAAAGAGTGCCACAATGACCATCTTTAATATAAATTGCTGCAAATACGGCCTAGGCATATCTTATCTACCTACATTGAAAGTACCAAGAAATAGGCACCTTACAAAAAAAATTGGTTCCTACCCACATAAAAATCATATGACATGCCGGAACACATTGAAGAATAATACGAGTACATTGAAGAAATGTGGATACGAGAGATTTAAAGTGATCTATTGGTTAATTCGTTTGGTCGTCAATTATTTTAGGTAGGTACGTGAGACGATGTTAGTTTTATCTTAATGCTATGCCTCCCGAACGAAGTAAACCTGCCTAATATTCAGCGTTACGGCTTCCAGGCACGTAGCTCATCTGAAGTTTAGGATTGTTTGGCCGCTTTATACTGGTTATTTACTCAATGCGTGGATAAAATAACTTGGCTTATATAGTTTAACTTATTTATTTATGAGAGAACTTCATGCTTGGCCGGAAAACGTGTTTTAAGAAATAAGAATGGCTTTGAGCCTTAATGCAATGCGTCGTATTTTGTGTTCTTTAAATTAGCGCTGAGGCGAGTATAACAGCGCTACGATGAAAGGGCTTCAGGCATATTATAGTGCAACATCTATTCATCGTAAATAGTTAATGTATGTTATAAACATCGTGAGGAACCAATCCCAACAAGGTCTAGTCCTCCACCTGAGCTGGAATGTCCGCTGGCAGTCGCTTTCGTAAAACTAGTGCCTACGCCAAATCTTGGGACTAGATGCCAAAGCGGACCCCGGCTCCTTTAGGGTACAGTCGAAGTCAAAAATATATTTATATTTGTGTACCGTATTCCCTTGCAATAAAGGCGACACAATCTGTAAAAAACGCTAGGTAGATGATGATATATCTTTACATTTCAGGTATAAAGAGTTGAAGACGGAGCTGGCGGCAGCGACCACGCATGGCGAGGAGCTGCTGACGCAGATGAGGAAACCAAATCTAACGTATATTATTAATATTATAAGTCATGTTGCCGCTGTTGAGAGGTTAGTTTTAAAAGTATTTATATTTTAGTGCATTCACTGTTGAAAGCGTAGGCGAAAATTCTGTTATCGTGAACGCATACTTGCGTTGCCCCACTTATTTCAGTAGTTTGGATATATTATTTTGTTTAGTGCCAGACTTGTCGGTACCGAACAAAATAAACGAACTAACTAGACTAGACAGTATTGCCGGTAGTGAACGCGAAACTTTGTACAAGTCTTATCTATATTATAATGATGATCATTCAGATCATTACATATTAGTGGATGGTGGTGGAGGATGGTCTTTGTTATCTGCAATAAATGATTATTATTAACGCTTTGAACGCCAACAAACCCTAAAGGTGTTGCGTATTGTTGTGCCCAGGGCGCCAAGGACGACTATTGGAGTTATGGCGTAGGTACACTATCAAAGTTACCTTCATGTTTTCAAATAAGGTTCATATTCACACTATTGTGGAAAAAAAGTTAGCGTGTCACTTTAGTAAGCTGAAAATGCCGATCAAAATGTTAAATGATTATAAAACATCCTAGTTTTACATGGATTTTTATATACATGCAGTATATATTTTTTTTTTATTTCCAGGCTACTAGTACAACTAGAAGAGACTGAAAAACAATTCGATAATTTTTGGCAGAAACATTCCATGAAATTAAACCACTGGCTTCAATTTAGGACATTTTTATTAAATTTCAAACAAATGCAGGTTAGTTCATTTCATTGATCACTTACTACATACTAATAAACAAGCATGCCATGCCTTAACTTAAACTATGGGGGTAACGGTCTAAAAGTAAAATGCGATTGTGGTTTATTCCGATCGCGGTTACGGAAGTCGAACATGGGCGTCTTTGGAGTGCATATTCGATGCGACTCGTCCGTCTCCCTTGCTGGTCGGAACACGAACGCGTCTGTGGACGACCCCGCTCTATTGCCCACCAATTCCGATATATCCATGCATTGTTCATGATTAGCACTACTTTCAAAATTGTCGACACGTATGTCTTTCCGCTTCTTAGATTCCAATTGAAAAGTTAATTTCTGAATTTTACGTGTCTTATCCTCTAAAGAAGCTTTTAGTTCCTCAGCATGTTTAGTCTTCTTGTGAAATTCGACTTGTAACGATGAAATCTTTCTTTTGCATGTCTCCAACTCGGCCTTTAATTTTTGCACATTTAGTGTGTTGATTTCCTCCAGGCACTTGAGTTTTTCTCGCGTATGCTTTGCCAAACTTTCTTGATAAAGTGTTTCTTGTTCCACTTGATATGACCAAAAAGACATTGCTCTCATAGCTATATCCATGATAGTATCAGGTCGCATGCCCGCTAAAACGATTGACTTAAATGTCTCTGAAGGACGTAGATCCGCTTGTATGACATCGAATTTATCCCGCAATTCATTGCCACAAGCCGGACAAGTCAAAGAATTTTCAATATTTCTTTTGAATTCACTTTTTCCATGCTCAATACAAAATGCATGTGAACACGTTGTCACCCACGCTTGATTTGTCAATGATTTTCGGCATTTTCGGAAATTACACACCATATCGATAGTCATTTTCGAAACAATTTTTCATTTGACTTTATTAAACTTCTAAAATAGCTGATTATCTCGTATTTTACATTCGTGTCATTTATAAACAATATCTTATTTCCCGTTTCCTATAAAATTTGAATAGTTTTTTGAACTTATGTATGGAATGGCATTTGATATTACCTTATTTTGAGGTTATAAAGTTTTTTTTAGAGTCAACTAATGGCATTTTAAAAAGTTTTTAGACGCTAGTTGCCAGTTATTTTAACACGAAAAGGTTCTTTATTGGGCACAATATATCTATTCATTTTTAGATCTCTTCGGTTTTTACCGGTTTTTCAAACCCTAACGCTTTGATATTTCTTAATGTATTTTGGACCATTTAGACTAAGATTAATTCATAATGCCAAAGACTAAAATTTATTAAAATATAATACTTAAATAAGTTTCTATAAGAACTAAATCTACTTATAAAAATATTTTGTTATTCAGGCCACTTTAGACAATCATCTAAAGACAGCATGTGACATGACCGAGGTCGGAGAAACAGCGAGTAGAGTGGAAAGTCTCATTCAAGAAGCAACTGATTTCGAGAAACTTTGCAACTGTGATCTGGATACTGCTGCATCCGTTATAGACGACGGTATGAACATGTTAATTAATTTCACAATTATTTATTTCGCGTTCCGTGTGTTATACTACGAGTATACTAAGTTTTCGTTAATTTTCATTTTGAAAAGCTCGTAAACTATTGTAGTCCATTAATCAATCGTTCCTCATCTCAGTAGCAGAAAAGCTGAACACACACGCTCATCCCTTACTTGCGTAAATAGGAATAGGACGAGTCTCTTAGCTACTCAGAGCGGCTACCGCGAAACGCAAACATCGTTTTCGTTTTTGGTTCATGTCACTCGAATACGTAAGCGCGATAGAGATAGAGATATATACGAACGAACGAAGTTGGCGTCTCGCGGTAACTACTCTGATGGTTTGGCAAACTATTTTATTTATTTATTTTATTTTACTGGGAAATAAACAGTTTAAAATTATACATAATATAAAATTAATTTACTAACTTAATAAAATATTGCTTTTATTTTCGCGATCACCCGTGCATATTAAGCATAGTTTTTTTATGACTCTCATATGGTCAGTTTTCAGTTAGTCTCAACATGTTTTGTAAATAAACGCCCTTTCTACAGGAGAGAAACTTATGCAGGACCCCCTTAGCTCCGTAGACCACATCGAGTCCAAGTGCGAGGAGCTCCGCCGGACCAGCGCACTACTCGCCGATAAGATACAGAAACGGAACCTGCTGCTCAACAAGGCCAGGGAACTTATGGACAGGATAGACAAGGTGAGATGTGTAGTTGACCGTTTGTAGACCTTATAGCATGCTAATAAGGTTTTAAAAAGTTTACGCAATGGCTTTCGGTTTTTTTTCAACGTTACCAGCTACGAGCGTAGCGCTACGAAATCGTTGTCAGTGAATATGTTAGGCCTCTCACAGACTGGAGCGACCTGCAGTGGCGGTCAATACTATTACTATTGACCGCCACCGCAGGCCGCGTCATTGTTATTCAGGCCTTAAGCGACAGCTACCAATCACATTTTCGTTCATCGATTTGGCATATGTTAAATACTTGCTGGTAGAAACTCTAAGAAATTGTACTACAGCTAATCTTGTAACAGGCGAACGATTGGTGCGCTTCCGGTGTGGAGATCCTGGCCGGTGAGGGCGGCCTCATCGCCGTGGACAAGCTCCTCGAGGACGCGCGCGGGTTCGGCCTCAGCGCGCCGGACCTCTTCCGTGAGGCGCTGCTGCAGTCCGCCACGCAGGAGACCAGGGCGCTCGTCACACAGGTAGGTTGTCCACCGGGCCAACTGCGTGGTGTGGATACTGGATGCCGAGGGCCTCATCGCCGTGTACAAGCTATTGGACGCGTGTGACTTCGACCTCAGCGTGCCGGAGAACTTCCGCGAGGCACTGTTACAGTCCGCCACGCTGGAGACCAAGGAACTCGTCACACAGGTAACCCCTTTTTTTTTTTTTGTTTAGGGGGGGGGAAATGCGTTACGCATACCACCCGGGTGCAGGGGGTGACCCGAGTGGTTATGTGGGACTCCCGTATAAGCTGATGAGACTCACGGTATACCCACTAAAAACCCCCCCACTTGCCGCCTCGCCGCCATGTGGCGAGGTCACGGGAACGCTTGCGCACACATCCGCGACCCCGCCGGCGGCAGCCACTCACAAGCGGCTCCCTCGCGGACGCCCGAAGGCCCTCCACGAGAGGCACGCCAGATGTTTTGGCGCGCCTGCCTCCTCCATCTCCACACGTTCAGTAGCGGACCCCCCTGAGTCCGCTACGAGGAGATCATGGGTGCGGGAAATTCCAGCACCCGGTGGCGGATCAGGTACACAGGTAACCCCTTACTCAACCTCAAACCACGGCGAAAGACTATCTCTAAAATATTTGTTCATTGACCACTCTTATGCCTTGTCTTTTTCTAATTTTTTAACGTTAAGTGGCCTTAAATTATCTCCTAGATGGTCCAAACAATGGTAGTGGACTACCGTCTTATCTACTAACTTGCGCCCAATCAGACTGCTCATAATCAATTATTAGTCTAACCTCTTTGACTAATACATGCTTAAGAAAACACCATAGCAGTACAAACGCCAACACAGTTAACTGACCATCCTGTATTTATATTGAACCTTATTACAATGCATATAAAGTGCAAGGATGGTCAGTTAACTGACCAAGTCATGAAATAGTGTAGGACTTTTCACCTGATTTCCTCTGCTCAGCCGTTACTGCCTGATCATCTTGCCTTCTTCTTGCACCTCGTATCCTGTATTTGTATCTCCGAAAGCAGGTTCGTAATAATCATAATCATCTCCCCCACAGGTGGCCCAAAGGGTCGACGACGTGTGGATGATGGCGACGGTGAAGCGCGCGACGCTACAGCGCGCGGCCGCCAAGCCGGCGCGGCCCGTGCAGTCCGTGCCCCCGCAGACTGTACCCGCTGTCAACGCACAGGTAGGCCATACTTATGTATGTAAGTAGGTACCACCACAGAACACTAGATACTATAGAAGGGGTATCAAGCGCGGTTTCTATCGGCACCGGTTTCGCCACCTCATCCCCTCCACGTCGCCTACAACTTTGTGAGCGACTGCACGGCGATCAGGTGACGTTGACGCGAAAGCTTGTGGCGCGCGTGCCATGCCCACATCGCCTTTCTATAGTATGGTTAGTGGTCTGTGGTAGGTACGATCTCCACCGGGCCTGATGGCTGGCCGCCGCATATGGATGCACGAGCGCCGCGTTTTAAGAATGGAGTAGGTAGCCGACGATTCCATTCGAATATAAAATGTAAATCTGGATTGGTGCTTTAAATTCCTTTGGCATCTTGTATAATGCGCTCAGGCACGCCTCGGTACGGCCCGGTAGTGTGTGAGAATCTTACATTATACGTGGTCATCTATAACGAGACGGATACGTCCTAGATTCGGTTGAAACCGCCTCAATCAATCGCGCCGGAGCGCAAACTCTTGGTATTCCAGTGTTTAAACCGTCCGCCTGGTGGTGCTGGAGATTTCTCCTGGATTTTCCCAAGGCTAGTCTTTTACCACGCATTCCGATCGCTTTATTGGGTTCCTATAAAAGCCACATGTTGGCTGTGGCTCGTGCCAAATATCCACTAGTGGACTTTTCACACCGAACTAAACTACGAATCAGCGAGCCAGTTCGCCGAGTTCTTCCATCAGCGGTTTGGTCCGTTGGTAAGCCAGAGGGCTCTTCGGTCCGTCATTTGTTCGACTCTTATGTGTAAATATACTGGCCACCAATCGTGTCAAGTTAAAAATCACCCAGGCACCTACACCTACGTAAGTACTATCGCCTTTCTTTGGGGTAAAAGTGCGCATGGTTCGCCGGACTGTATGGAAAATTTGTGAAGAGGGACGTATGTTTTCTTGAAAGTGCAACCGCTAATTAATGCCGGATTCGACTAAACAAAAATAACGTACATTCCATTATAGTCCACACTATTTTCACGTTTGGATTAAATCCATATTCCTGTTCGTTCCAATCCAGCTAGCAAGTATAGCTAATACAGCAATATGATTACTTCTTCGCTGGAAGTTCTCACAAAGAGTGCACTTTTACGTTATAGATAATATTTAACTTCCGTGTGCTCAGCGTAGTGTCGTGACCGTATGTACCTATGACATAATATCACATCATTATTACACAGAGCAGCTCTGGGTTTCACAACAATAGCTACGGTTCTGATTGATAGGTACCTATGTAAAAACCGATGATGAACTCATCACTTACACCATAACACGTGACCAGGAATATGAAGGAACATGCATCGGAACATCACATAATGTATTTCTATTTTAATGACTCAATCGTGTTTAACCCTTTAATTTGCAAAAAACAGCGAAGGTCCTTAGTTCAAGTCTTCGGTGACGCAGAAGTCCAAGTGATTCTAGTCAGGAAAAAATACAAAAAGACGGTCTACGAGTGTGTTAAGCCGGGTTGTATTTGCGGATTAAAGGGTTAATTATGTTTATTTATTTCCCTGTTTGATATTGTTGTTGTTGTTCCCTATCTTGGGATTAGGCGCCGACGCGGACCCCGGGCTTCTTTAGGGCACAACCGGGAATTAACCTTTTCAACGCTCTGTCAAAGAGAAAAGTTGTCAACCACACGCCAAATCGACAAGACATTTAGTGCGCAGTTAAACCTTATGGCAATGCAAGAAGGTTGCTATCGCGCTGGGCTCCTTGACGCATATATCAGTCGTTGGCGTTGAACCTGCGGTGCGGGTATATGCGTCGTTGGCGTCGACAAGATTATTAATGACTAATAATAATAAGAGGGATTATAATGATTTTCCTCTTTGAGGTTACTCGACGTTTCGGATGTGTCACAACATCCTTGGTGAATCTGCCCGCGACCGTTTATCATTTACAATGATATCGACCTTATTACTTCTATTTAATAGAATATAACGAATAAATACCAGGTCATCAGTCCACCTTGTGGGGGGCCTACCCACGCCGCGCCTTCCGGTACGTGGTCGCCACTCGAGAACCTTTCCGCCCCAACGGCCATCGGTTCTACGTGCAATGTGCCCCGCCCACTGCCACTTAAGTTTAGCAATTCGGAGCATTGGTAAAGGTCGCGGGAGTCCGCTGGATGCGGGTGGCGCAGGACCGGTCAATTTGGAACTCTCTGGGGGAGGCCTATGTCCAGCAGTGGACGTCTTTCGGCTGATATGATGATGATGATGATGAACGAATAAATTGATTTATTTTCCTCGTGACGTGAAAGTGACGATTACAACAATTACTTTTGTCCCTGTTACGTCGCCCATAAAAAACCTACCATCGCGTATCTAAGCGGCCCTATCTCTGTGTTTACGAGGCCTAGATCTTGTGGGATGGCTTTCTGCGGTTGCGCATGTATTTGTATGCAAGACGCAAAAGGTACGGGGACGCGACTCGCATTACTTGACTACTAAACTACTGTAATTTAGTAAAGTTGAAAGTCGATGTTGAGTGTCAGTGGTAAGTGTGCTCTTGAAATATTAAAATGAGTTACTTCGTAAAACGAGATCGTTCAATATTTTCCGAAACCAATATTCGATGTTTTTGTACATATATAGTTTCATACTTAGTTTTATCGTAACATATAATAGTTAGCACGTTACATCCTATAAATTCCAACGAAAGCCCGGGGTCCAATTGATACCTAATTCTAAGGATTGTCAGGCCCCGTAGCATGGTTGGCCTTGTCACGCGATAGGTGATAGGATAGAGCGTGCGTCACTGGCTGACACCGTTCGACAGAACGAGACAACGCTCTTATCTTGTCACTTATCGCGTGATAAGGCCAACCATGCTACGGCTCCTGAATTCGTTTATGTGACTGCAACAGCCTGCCATCTATCCCTCAGATAATGCACATATATAGATTAAATTAATTTGTTAACAGTCGTTAACCTTTCGAATGTTTTGACACTGACATTGCCGAAGGATTATAAATTTTCGTTTCTGTCACAGAGTCAATTTTCAATAAGACATACGAAGGGTTAAGGTGATACTTAAATACATTTCAGAAATCTAGCATATTCAAAGAGCAAAGCTATCTCCACCATACCTACCACTAATCTAACTACTACCTAAACCATTTTAAAAGGGCAAATGTGAGCACTTCTACTTTCCTAGGGTCATCGTATTGAGTGATGGGAGCATTAACTACGAAGTGAATTGATGACGCCGTCAACCTTTAGGGAGCTATCTGCGGGCTATAATAAACTAGAAAATGCTGAGAAATCGACTCGGGATGATGCCTCTCGAGGATTATGAACCCGAATCACACATTAACGCTATTCTATTGTATTGTTACGCTCAGTGTTGGGCATTCACGAATAAAATCATGAATAGAATAAGAATAACGCGTGAATAATTCACATGTGAATTATTCACATGTTATTCTTATTCAAATCATTTCGCCGTGAATAATTCACACCTGAATTATTCTTGCGTTATTCTTATTCAAGTAAATCTAATCCTGATTTTTTATTTTAAATAAAGTTCAATGAATACGAATGTAGTTCGGATCGGATACATACTATAGCTACTTGTATACCCCTTGAGTTTGGTATAATTTGGTTTGTATGGACGAGTTCCATACATTACACTTGCTGACGATGGTCTGATGATGGAGTCAGGAGGTGGATAGTGGAACTCCTCAATGGCTACTTGTATACCCCTCGAGTTTGGTCTCTTTTGTTTTGTTTTGACGAGTTCTACCTATTACACTTGGTGACGATAGTCTGATGATGGAGTCAGGAGGTGGATACTGGAACTCCTCAATGGCTACTTGTATACCCCTCGAGTTTGGTCTCTTTTGTTTTGTTTTGACGAGTTCTTAACATTAAACTTGGTGACGATGGTCTGATGATGGAGTCAGGAGGTGGATAGTGGAACTCCTCAATGGCTACTTGTATACCCCTCGAGTTTGGTCTCTTTTGTTTTGTTTTGACGAGTTCTATCTATTACATTTGGTGACGATGGTCTGATGATGGAGTCAGGAGGTGGATAGTGGAACTCCTCAATGGCTACTTGTATACCCCTCGAGTTTGGTCTCTTTTGTTTTGTTTTGACGAGTTCTATCTATTACAGTTTATATCTATTATAGTTATGACGCACAGTTTGGGTTCCGTCCGGGCCTGTCGACGGATATGGCTATATTTTGTCTCAAAAACACCGTAAGTCGATATCTTAAGAAAAAGACGTCGGTTTACGCTTGCTTCCTAGATCTTAGTCGCGCTTTTGATACCATAGACTATAGTTTACTATGGGAAAAGGTATCAAAGGCCGGTGTGCCGAGAAAAGTAGCCAGTCTGTTGGGGTTCTGGTACGGGAACCAAACTAATAGCGTCAAATGGGGAAGTAGCAATTCGGACCCATATAAATTGAATTGTGGGGTTAGACAGGGTGGGCTGACATCGTCATTACTGTTTAATCTTTACATGAATGAACTGATAGAGGAGCTCAGCAGGGCCGCAGTCGGGTGTCACGTAGCAGGCGTATGCGCCAATAATCTTAGCTACGCTGACGACATGGTTCTGCTGAGTCCCTCTATCACGGGACTGAGGATGCTAATAGCCATATGCGAGCGCTACGCTGCACTACAAAGACTTCAGTATAACGTGAAAAAGTAAAAGAACCTGATGTAGTGCCGCCCGTTAGACTGAATGGGACTGAATTAAAAAATTTCAATAGTTTTAAGTATCTTGGACATATACTGACAGACAAACTTAAAGACGACGACGATCTCGAGAGGCAACGACGGGCCATTGCTATGCGAAGCAATATGTTGGCACGTCGGTTCGATCACTGCTCTGACCAAGTCAAAATTACTCTGTTTGGGGCCTACTGCCAGGCGTTCTATACTAGTCACTTGTGGTACCATTACGCGAAGCGGTCGTTCAACAGACTCAGAGTACAGTACAACAACGCGTTTCGTGTGATGTTACGGCTACCGTGGCGGTGTAGCGCGTCTGGTATGTTTGCCGTGAACAGAGTGGACGACTTCTACGCTATTATGCGTAAGAGACACTGGTCCTTTGTCGGGAGAGTGAGCGAATCGACAAACAGTATTGTAAAGGTAGTGTGCACGACATGCTACCTAATGAGTAAGGTGTCTACGACTCCTTTTCTGTAGTGTTTTGTTAATTTTTAAGTTTAATTTAATTTAATATTTTTAATTTTATAATGTAATGTAATGGGTTAATACCTAAATAAAGAACTAATTTATTATTATGTATGTCTTTCCCGCTCACGGGACATGATGTCCCGGACCTTTGGGAGGCGTGCGTGGGGCTAGGTACCTACAAAGTACCAACTGAGCCAACACGTAGAGGCCCTTTTGACAATTTAATGGAATGCAAGGAGTACACCGAGCGGATGCTGTCCCTGCCCGTGTCACGGGACGCGCACAGAGACAGCACCCGCTGGGGTGTATAGGGACTATTACTGGTTGATGGAATCTAAATAAAACGGGTTATTGGGTGAAAATGATGGACTAGTGACTGGGCTATTGGTGAAACAACGGACGCCTGCCTAAGGGCTATTGGTGAAACATCGGACGCCTGCCTAATTATTATTATTCTTTATTTAAATTTTATCTTAGGTTAGTTTTTTATAATATTGAGGAGTTCCACTATCCACCTCCTAACTCCATCATCAGACCATCGTCACCAAGTGTAATAGATAGAACTCGTCAAAACAAAACAAAAGAGACCAAACTCGAGGGGTATACAAGTAGCCATTGAGGAGTTCCACTATCCACCTCCTGACTCCATCATCAGACCATCGTCACCAAGTGTAATAGATAGAACTCGTCAAAACAAAACAAAAGAGACCAAACTCGAGGGGTATACAAGTAGCCATTGAGGAGTTCCACTATCCACCTCCTGACTCCATCATCAGACCATCGTCACCAATTGTAATAGGTAGAACTCGTCAAAACAAAACTAAAGAGACCAAACTCAAGGGGTATACAAGTAGCCATTGAGGAGTTCCACTATCCACCTCCTGACTCCATCATCAGACCATCGTCACCAAGTGTAATAGATAGAACTCGTCAAAACAAAACAAAAGAGACCAAACTCGAGGGGTATATACAAGTAGCCATTGAGGAGTTCCACTATCCACCTCCTGACTCCATCATCAGACCATCGTCACCAAGTGTAATAGGTAGAACTCGTCAAAACAAAACAAAAGAGACCAAACTCGAGGGGCATACAAGTAGCCATTGAGGAGTTCCACTATCCACCTCCTGACTCCATCATCAGACCATCGTCACCAAGTGTAATAGATAGAACTCGTCAAAACAAAACAAAAGAGACCAAACTCGAGGGGTATACAAGTAGCCATTGAGGAGTTCCACTATCCACCTCCTGACTCCATCATCAGACCATCGTCACCAAGTTTAATGTTAAGAACTCGTCAAAACAAAACAAAAGAGACCAAACTCGAGGGGTATACAAGTAGCCATTGAGGAGTTCCACTATCCACCTCCTGACTCCATCATCAGACCATCGTCACCGAGTCCTATACATTAGTATAGGACTCGTCAAAACAAACAATGAACCCAAATTTATCATAAACTCTATATTGTGTGAAAATTAACTTACATAATTTTACCGATGATACCAACCACAAAATTATTCTTATTCAAATAACATTTTATTTGAATAAAACCTTTGTGGAATAATTATTCCGGATTTTATTCTTATTCAAATAAAAAGTAGCATGAATTATTCACCTTCATGTTATTTTAAATAACGGGCGCATGATTTTATTCTTATTCACCTCGAGTTGAATAAGAATAACAATTCTGTTTTCATTCTTATTCCTATTCAAGTTAACTTTTTAATTTTGAGTGTACGCGTTCACATGGGCCTCGGAATAAACGTTTTACCTTCGTTTCGCGCATTTAAATTGTCGCGCAGAATTACTTTAACCCTTTTCAGTCAGGGGCCTTATATCGACCATGTACAGTAAGGGAAATGTATTCACGTACCTTTTTCGATCTTCTTACTACGACAATAAGGTACATAGTGCACCTATTGCCTGTCAAATATGCATCTTAATACGAATAAGGTAAGAGTCACATTCGATTGACATTCATTATTAATATCACCCGCTAGAACACGGTACGTATAGTAGCTATAATAAGTCATGTAATAATATTTATAAAAGTGAAAATAAGTCTAGTTTTATGTATTTGCCTGTTATCCTTATAAAACCAGACATAAAAAGAAGAATGAAAATATTTATCCTTAAATACTTGGTATAACCAATGACGCGAATCTATCCTTAATGATACCTACTCGTATAAGAGGAGATTATGAAATTACGATCACTGCCAGTACAGTGTGCAATGAGAAAAGGCTTCCCTCATTTCCCATTTTAATTGGCTACTTTCCTAAAAAAAGTTATTTAGTCCGTCAGTTAGATTATCAAAAAATATTGTACACGTATTGTTTTGTTTGGTAATTAAACGACAACTGATCAAGATATAGCCCGTTCAAGTTCCGTGTGACGTCACATTATGGTACACTTTTTAGCATAATGTGACGTCACGCGGAACTTTAACGGGCTATATTATCTTCATATTTTTTTGTTTAAATGACAAACAAAAAAATATGTGTTCAATATTTTTTGATAATCTAACTGACGGACTTAATAGAATTATATATTTTTTACCCAGGAAAGTACCCAATTAGGCAGTAATAAGTAGTTAGCGTAGGACAGGGGTCGGCAAACTTTCTAACCAAAGAGCCAATTTCAGTAAGAAAATATATTTTAAGAACCGTAAAGAGCCAACACAATGTTCGATCTCACATTTCCTTGAACCTATCTTTAAGAGGGGTCATCGAAGAGCCGCAAATGACCCTTCAAAGAGCCGCATGCGGCTCGCGTGCCGCGGTTTGCCGACCCCTGGCGTAGGAGATCCCAGATGTAAAAAATATAGGACTCTGAACTTACTTATATTACGCCATCTAGCTGGTGCGTGATGTAACTGATGTACGAGTGCTAGTGTAATGTATGGTTTATAAAACGATTTTGACCAACTTCTTCATACGACTCAGGTACATGGTAATGGTACATTTCATTGAATGATAACAGAATAATAAACTATTAAACAACTATTACCGGCAACACCAAATCGTTAAATATAAACGAGTCCAGAAACCGAAACTTTATTTGTTTCTAAGTGTGGAGGTCCACCACAGATGTGCAAAGCTCTCAAGCGACTCAATCTCGTAAAATATGTAGGAGATCTCGCGAGATCGAGATTGCATTCCTTAGCCGTGTTTGACCGACGCCTATTTGCAACCTTGTTTTCTTTTGCCGAACACTGTAACTGAGCTTTAGGATGAGTACCCAACAGAGATGTGCGAGGATATGTTTCCATATACTTTCCATATGCTTGACAGCTAGGGCTTGGTGTCGAATATATGCAAAGCCCGGATGACGGGAGAAATTATGTGTTGACGTCTCAATAGTGCGAGCACACACATTTTATAAGCCGATAAAAAGTCAATAAAAAGCACGATGTAATGGACCACCGTTACGAAATTCAGAAATATTATAGGTAGGTAGTTGTAAACAAAATTAAAATGAACTGTTTGTATTTTTTTTTAATATTTTATATAATTTTCGTAATAAACAATTAGTATTTTTTCTAATATATCTAAGCTTACCTAGGTACCTGATGTAATATTGTGTAACAACCTGACAAGTAAGATAATAAGCTTGATCAATAAATTTCTGATTCAAAAATTGTTCGTATGGATGTCGATAGAATAGTCGATATTTAATTAGGCACTAGTGAAGAGTGCATTTTTGCTCCCGTCGTCCGGGCTTTGAATATATGAAAACATTCAGTTTCATCAATGAATGCGTACTCACCCTAAAACAATCTGAGTTACAGTACCTACAGTGCTCGACAAAAGAAAGCAAGGTTGCAAAGGCAGCGGTCAAGCACGCTCGTGTCGACAGGCAACCTAACGTCTCCCGGGAGATATAAACGCAAAAAGGTTATAATCTGTTAGAAAGCTGAGGTCGTATACGTGCTGCCAACACAACTTTCTTGCCATTCGGCTTGTGGTTTATACCTTTACCCTGCTATTGTAAATGGTCGCATACACGGAAAGTACACAACAAACTATTTATCTATACAATTTCTTACAACAACCGACAGCGACGCAACTATAGTTGGAATAAAACAGCAATACATACCTCCACCTTGTGGGGGGGCCTACCTACGCCGCGCCTTCCGGTACATGGTCGCCACTCGAGAACCTTTCCGCCCCAACGGCCATCGGTTCTACGCAATGTCACTGCCACTGCCACTTAAGTCCGGCCCGGTCACTTTGGCACTCGTTGGGGGAGGCCTATGTCCAGCAGTGGACGTGTTTCGGCTGATATGATGATGATGAAGATGGTGACATACCTCACATTTTAACAATAGCTGCGTCTTAGTCAGTTGTTGTGACAAATTGCGTCGTTTGTAGTGTGCTAAAGACACTCGCGAGACAGTAGTCATATGGTACGCAGTTTAAGTACTTTCTATTGATATTTAGGGCAGGGAGGCCCTTAACTGAAGTGGAACATTGGCGATGATTGATCGAATCGTTATTAGGTCTCTAGCTTTCGTCACGTACGATTGTTATCAGATACACGTAGGTAAACCTTGGAATGAAGTTTATGATCACTCATGACAATCATGACATATTGTAATGTGAGTTGTGAACTTCTGTGTTAAAAGCTCTTGGTGCTGCACGTAAGCATTGCCATGGGCATCAATAGGGTGTTTGACAACTGTAATGGTACATTACTTACCAAGGGCGGTAAAACAAAGAATGTCACAGGTCGCAGGCATTTAACGCATTTGATAATTATACGATCTGAGGCTTTTTTTATTACTGCCCGTGGTGAGTACAAAATTACTCGGTGATAATTGATAATCAAGCCTCAAGCTATTTATTCCTATTTTAAAGATTTTCAAATGCATGAAGACCAAAAAAAGGACCCTGATAGACCATAGAAAACAGTGACGTCACTGGTTTGTGTTCCCTACAAAACTACAAGCTCCAAAGGCACTCGTACTAACAGCGTTTTTGACGTGTCATAAAAAGTTGCTGATTTGATTATCATTGAAAAATACATTAAGTAATACCCTATTCATTTGTGTCAGCCCCTCGGCAACGTGTTATTAACGGGAAAACTGTATTTTGGGAAACCGCGCTTGAAATCAAACTTCGTAGTTACCAAAGGTGCCGCATCGTCGAAACACGCGTAACAAGCTCGCATATGTCGTGTTGCCGATGAGAGCGACCCAGAAAACTAATCCGATGCTTTGGAAAGCGGTAAAATAAAGCACTACATCACACGATAACACGCGACGCGGCGGAATTGTCCAAAATGGCGGAAAATTTAAATAAAAGGCCTCCTAAGTTGCTGGAGAGGCAATTTCCCGGATCCATTTCATTGGGTAGCGGAAATTTGACAGCGACCGCGGCCGGCGCCGCTTTCGACGAAAGGAGTGTATACCTATTTAGGACCCATTCAATTAGTAGGCAGATTTTATGGACGCCGCGCCGTCTTCTTAACATACTTAACAACATTTTAAATGAGAATGAAATATTATAAAAAAAAATATCAAAAGTAAATTATTCAATATCCACCTCAGACGTTACATTTGTCTCAAACTAACAATGCCGTGTATGATTATAATAGGATTCCGGACAAGTTTCACAAATCCAGTAACAAAGACAAGAGTCAATTAAAAATGGAATTTCATCATTGAATATTCTACTCACAAATTTTCTAACGAATAAATACTACTTATACATGAGTAAAATGAAACAGGATAAGGATCAGAACAGGATAAAGGATAAATAAATCAAATTATGAAATCGAAGGAAATAATCCGACATAGTTAATCTTAGATAAAGTATAAGCAGCTAAATTACCTATTTACTTAATAATCCTCGTAAACCGTCAGACAACAAAGCGAATAAACTCCTAATGTCAACCGGAAATATTTTTACTAAATCTAGGTTCAGTAAATTAATAGATAAGCTTTATTAGCACAATAATTTGATCTATTTATTTGTCCAGTGCGGTTTGATATTTCAAACGCCTAACACGAATTCGACGGTGTGGAATCGACGTTAAATAATTATTTAGGACAGCTGCTGTACTCGATATTATGTTACTGTTTAAACGTTTATCGGTAGCATCGTTAAGTATTATGTTTGAATGCATAAATGAAAGTTAAAGTTGTGTTCATTCTGTTACGAGTATGCCTCTAATAAGGAAAGCCTTGTATAATTTTAGATAAGTAGGTACAGTACACCCTACTATACATATTTCAATGGAAAAGTTACCTAAGAAAATATATTGTTCATAAAAACAATATCATCTAACTTTTATCTGCTTACTGTATTACTCGTAAAAGGTTGCATCAGGAAGTTATTTCCAAGTTCAAGATCTACGTTAAACACTATTAATTCTTACTGCAAATGAATAACCAGCGATTACCTATTAAAAGTAGTGAATGGGCAAATCGTTTCTGTCGCACTGTACCAATCACATTGCTACTAGAACTCTACAATGCACTTGACCAGGGGGATTATCGGACTACACATGTTGGTTTGATATCAAATTTACATCGGTCGCACGCGCGCGCGCCGATTCTAACATCGTTCTAACTTTTGTACGCACAGACAGCAGTTAGCTGTGCACCCCTGCATGCAAATCTGTCGTAAAACGGACACTTATTTCAAAAGCATATTATAAGATAAACGACTACATCATGGATAGGGATATTTGGCAGCGATAAAATCCTGCACTAGAAATCTGTCGTAAAATAAATAGGCTTTCTACTGTAGCAATGTAATTTTAAAAATGTGTAATACTTTGATACTGAAATGATATATTGTATACTGTTTTGAAAAAATGACACCTCGCCGAGTTTTTTACGCCGGTTCTTCTCGAGGCAGAGGTTTACTTTCCGAACCGGTGGTAGTTTATCGACATTCATAGGTGCTGCATGTAATATGCCTAAATTGAAGAATAAATCACTTTGACTTTGACTTTTACTTTTGTATACAGGGGTATGCGGTTAACTACATTGCTGACTTTACCAACGTACAGTAAGGGAAATGTATTCACGTACCTTTTTATGCCTTATTGTCATAGTAAGAAGAGCGAAAAAGGTACTGTATACATTTCCCTCACTGTACGTCTATCGTTCAAACGAAGCGCGCAAAAATGTAAAGTTAATATCAAACCAACAGCAAAACTTTAATTAAGATAATGCTTAGACATCTAGTAATCTTGTCATACATAATAGTGGCTCATTATGCATACCGAAGGGCCGTGGGAGTGTCGTAGTCCACAATTACCCTTAAGGTCAGCAGCATCTGAGGTCGCCCGAGTTAACGCACCCAGTTCTTTGTACGAGCACTTTGTTCAGATTCAAGCTTATTAAGTTTCTCTGTGCTTAGTTTCTTTGTGACGATGTCGAGTAGGTACTTCAGCTTCTTTGCCGTAATTGTGAATTGTTGAGCTAGAGATTGGATTCAATTAACCGTGAAACATACGTAAATTGTTATTTTATAGCATAATAAATCTTATGCTGATAATTAGTCATGATTTATTAGACACTCATGCATGCGAATTGAACGGACGATGAACTTCACTGAAACCACTAGTGCAATTATTAGTAGGTAAGTAGTAATTATTGTTTTAACAATTCTAAACATTGCCATTTGTAATTGTTCAAAACGATCTTCAAAATTCCTTACGATTCTCGTAAGTACCTAACCGTAATATTAGAAGTTTGTTTGTGATCCTGATCTCGTTTAGATTGCCTGCTATCCTGAAGATTTAAAAAAATACCTTTTCTCTTAGTAGTGCGGATTACGTATTAAAACAAAACAGATACCAATCACAATCAAAAGACCTCAATTGGCCACAAACAACCTAGGAAGAAAGTAGCAATAAAATATCGCGCGTGATGCACCGCGGACCTCTAGGAACACGTATAGCGCCTATATTTCGCGTATTATAATGCCACCCGTGTCTATGTGTTGACAATAATTATATAGTGAAAGTGTATGCGAGCAACACTATTATGACAGGCATGGGGCTGCGCAATATCCGTGACCGTATTCGTGATCCGATTAATTGTACGTCTATATCTTATAAGTCCGTAATTTGTCACTAATACCACGGTTAATGTGTGCGTTCGATTTCGAACGCGCCGAGTTAGACACGATGTTTTGTTACGATGAAATATCCGTCGCCAATAGTTTTCAGGAAAAACACATGTCTGTAAATTCTAATGGGGAAATAATGGTCTTTGGTTCGTTGGCAACTTGTGGTGTTTCACAGGAGTGGTTTAGAAAAAATGTAGCCGCAAACGGTACCTATCTGTTAGATACATATATGCTGCAGAATAGTTCCGAGAATACTACCAAAACGTCGGCTCCAAATCACATTTGAATAGAATCCTAAAATCATCACCTGAATTTACTCTCTGTTCATCTCTGCACATTAAGCTACATTTTGACATAAGCGTGACTATTTTAGTGATCGATTAGGTCATGTTCCATCGGGAGCCCAAAAATAATTGCTTAGAGATTTTTTTTACTCTTAACTAACCGTGAGACATGGCTCGACAATTTTTATTACCTTTTAAAGAGCAGTAAATATTAGGCTTAGCAAGAAGCACTATTAGTTATCTCACTATTAATTAGGTAAAAACAGACTTGACAAATCACATCTATGTTTTTGTATTGAATGATGTCTTCACGGTATTGTAATCGTTAAGTTAAATTACACTTCCCGTCTGTGTACAGTATGAATTGTACATGTCAAATTATAGTCTTTTTTTAGGGTTCCGGACCAAAAAGGTAAAAACGGAACCCTTATGGTGCGACTCCGTCCGTCTGTCTGTCTGTCACAAAGTCAAATATCTCAGGAACTACTAATGCTATCGATTTGAAATTTGGAGTAGTTGTAAACAAAGCTAATCCTCGTGTATGGAAAATGAAAAATTTTAATATATACTTTTAATTTGTATAAAAAAGGGCAGATAAGAGGGGGGGCAAAAATTCAAAATCTAGTTAGTAGGCCAAGTGGGGTATCATATGAAAGGGCTTCAATTGTACATTCTAAAACAGTTTTTCATTTTTTTTCTACAATGGTAAAATTTTGATTTATAAAGAAAAATGTTGAAAAAAATACCATTCCCCCCCTTATCTCCGAAGTTAACCAAGCGAAAAATTTGAAAATAATATATATGATTAATATTAACGTGAATATTACCGGAAAAGTATAACGAGACCTCTATCTAGCGTAATTTTTTTTTATTCTCCAAAAATCATATGTTAATTTTGTTTGTAATTTAATACTTCTGTGATTAATTTTTTTCCTTCAAATTCCTATGAAAGTGTTCTGAAAGTACCTTCTAGCAAATAATAAAAGAATTGTCGAAATGAATTCACTTGATAAAGAATTATCGCTGAAAAACCAACATACAGGGAAATGTATTAACGTACCACCGTAGAACCCTATCGCAATAAGGTGCCATACCATTCGAGTTTGAGTGACGGCGGCCTGTCAATTGCGACAGGGTTCTACGGTGGTACGTGAATACATTTCCCTTACTGTACATACCGAGTTCCTTGGTCGCGCAAGTTAGTAACAAAATGCACCGATAAATGGCGCTGTAGGTACTCATGACTTAACTACACTATGCGTTGTTAAGATTTTTCCAAAATTAATGGGTAGGGCAAGACGGGTGTGTTGTATGATATTTCGTACGGAACCCTCGGTGCGCGAGTCAGACTCGCACTTGAGCGGTTTTTTTATTAAGAGTGATGTTAGTCATAATACTCATAATAGATATAAATCGATTACTCGTCGTCACGACTCATGAAGCTTATGAGGCAATCGGTCCAATTGGAAAGGTTAGGACTAAGGTATGGCAAAGTTCATGAGTTGATGACCCTTTTGGACACTGTGAGTTCTGTACTTCTGTCACTTTGCCGAAACATGTTTCACCCAATTTAGGGATCAGTTTGCCAAAAGAGGTTTCACCCAATTAAAAAAAAAAAACGTTGTAGAATAAACTTTTATTTAATAAAATAGAAGTCAATTATTATTTAAAAACGTATCGAGTCTCACGTGTCGAAAATTAAACATAAAAACTTTAAAAAGTAAAGTGGCGGGAATGAACTATTATTTTATTAAATTCTGCAAATACCCATTTGTTACTTTCTCGCAATAATCAGTGTGTAGAGGTACAATTTAGGCATAAATGAGCTATTTTATCCCTCGACTTAACTACCCACCCTCGCCAGTGGCTCGGGTGGATATAAACGTCTCGGGTCTTGTTTTATGCACTTGTATTGCACAATCTACTATTTCCTGTCAGTCTTTATGAAATTGACATATGAACAGCCTGAACGTACGCAAATTCAAGCACCTAATAATTGCAGAAATAATATAAATGGCTAAACGAAGACACGTTACTGCAGATGTATAGAAATAGAAGTCACTATAAATGCATCTATGTAAATATGCCTAATATTACCATATGTGGGACAACTATCGCGTTTGATATTCCTTGATTATTATTGAGGTGAATAGAGGTCAATCAAATGTAGGTTATAGAGGTCGTATTCATTACTAGTTAAAAAAATTGGACAGAATTACAGGTCGCCTATTTATCATAAAGAACACTTAAGTTGTCAAAACAACGATTATCTCCATCCATAATTTATACCTCCACATTTGCAGCAACTGTTACATGAACGATGGTCTTAACTTTTAGTATTAACTCAGAAGCAAAAGTAGCTACGCGGATCAAGTGCTCAAAATGACCTACACACGACTCTAATCTCAAGAGGATACCATTTGTTTTCTTAATATTGTTCTAAGTAGATACTGAAAATGGTAGCAGGTACAAATTTTCGGTATAAGTAGTATTGCCTATATTTTTAGTCCTTTCTCCCCTGTCCTAAAAAAGTACATTAAATCTTACAAGTATGATTGGACGCAATACGTGTTCGTATGAGCTAAAATCTAGCCTGGATCCAGAAGAAAGACATAAACAACAGCTCCATCGAGTTTGAGTTAAATATTATAGTTTCGATGAGTAGGTAGAAAATATGATACGCAATGTAGATAATAATGGCTCGTCTCTTAAATGGAGAAGTACGATAGAAATCTTGTTTTTTTTAAACACATGAAAGCGTTCCCTTGGTCTACAGCCTTCTCCATCTTTGACATCGTCCACCTATTGGTACATATGTAGGCGGTTAGTCAATTTCATATTTTAGTATGCTGATTGTATAGGCGTATAGGCTACCTACTGAGCAAGCCTACCCTGTGCTTCCCGCTTTGCGGAATGCCGGCATCAAGGTGAAGTGATAGGACTCCGCGTTGACTCGATATTACGTGGGCGTTGTATCATTGTCATCAATCACTGATAAATGTTATTACTTGTCATTTGGGGCCTTCAGCCGGTGAAAACTCCAGCATGTTTGTACTTAATAATATAATATATGTATATTAACTACCTACTCATAATTTAAGACTAAGGTAAACCAAGGATGGCCCGATTCCGAATAAGGACCTTTAAAAACTATCAGTTGTCAAAACTGTCAGTGTGTCAAATTTTGTCGGTATTTTAGTGAAATTAGGTGTTTAATCTATTTAACATCAAATTATAGGTAAATACTGTTATTTTAAGATTATTTATGCACTGAAGTAAAAGTTCCCTATAATAAGGCCCACTGAATGTATACCTATCTAACAGTACGTCAAAAAAAATGATTTAATAAAGAACTGATTTATAAATATCCCTAATGATTAATTCTGTTGAACCTGGCGCTCAATTAGCACCACTTAAATGAAACAAATCCGGTCAGGAGCGAGGAATCCCGTCCTCGAGCTAATGCTCTTGTCCAAAATAACGTTGTCTGCCACTTTAATTGAGTGCTCTAAATCAGAATAAAATATGATATAATGCATTCGCTTAGTATACATATATGTATTCGCCGATATTATGTCACCTTTAGGTATATCATTTAACTTAAAATCAGGCTTCTTCTTATCATCGAAACTGAAACTATGTAACTACTTATATAGAATTCTAAAATTAAATCTGAGTTCAAATTTCTTTTGTTATACATAACTTAAATGTATTACCTACCACCACCACCACCACTATGTAGGTATTTTGAGAGTATTTAATACAGCAAACAAAGCGGTTCTTTTCTTCTAAACTTCTTCCGACATTCCTTTGTTTGTGGCATCCCAAAAATAGGAATGTTAAAAAGTTTTAAACGACTCGGAGCGAAAACTAAGCAGTGTTTTGTTTCTCGGACCTTTCAAATTCACTTCCTGCTTCGTTTCTTGTTTTCTATAGTCGAGAGGGCCAGTTTAAACGGAATCTGTTTAGTGGGTAATGCAATATTGATAGCACGTACGTCGTCTCCTCCATTACACATGGATGTTTTGTTCCTCCTTCGCTGAATTGATCAAATGTGCGTCATGTAATTTGATGAGTTTTTTAAGATGGACGATGAGGCTAAGGGGTCTGAATGAATACTGGTTTGAAATGGAATAATGACAGGTTTGGTTTTTTGTGGTGTAATGTAATAAATCATGTTTAAATATTTATCGTTATAAACAGTTGTCGCTTTGAATTACTTTATGAAGCAGTAGACTACTTGTTATGGTTAGGTATACTAGTATATTTCTCACGTATCTTCAATGCTGAGGCTGTTATCTTTATGTCATCACTTTACCTCTTATGGTTTTTGCCAATCCTTTTTATTCTCGGCATACACCACACGGCAGCACACCTTGCAGAACTTTGTGCCGAAGGTGGTTGGCATCAGATCATTCACGTGTATAAGGCTTTAAAACATTCTGCTAAGTGAGATTATAATTAGTTGTAGTGTTTTTGGATACCAAATCTATCATAACATAATTGAATAAAATAATTAAAACTATAGAAACATCTTTTATGTTTTCGGACTTTTGCCAACTTTTTTTATGTTACCTTTAATCAACTCAGGGTATTTATTAAGGCCGCATTTACAAGGCTTCTCCAAGCGTCCCGCTTTCACATTATCGGGAGCTACTCCTTAATTGGCTTAGAATTACTTCTTGTAGGAATACGTTTATTGCAAAGCCAGGCCTCAACTCAACCTGCGTAAATAAATCGGTAAATTGCATTCCTCTCCCAAGGTGAGCGCTGAGCGCACACCGCAGTCGTTATCTCATATCTGAAGTTCATAAAAACCTGATCTTATGTCATGCCCAACAGTATGGCCAAACATGCGTTCATGTCACTTAGCTAACGATTAGATATGTACCAAGATGGTGAAAAGTTAATTTTAAAGAAAGTAATTTATGGATGGAGATATACCTAGTCACGAAAATTGAGAAGGGTATGTTAAGGTGGTTTGGGCATGTAGAGAGGATGGATGAAAGAAGATTAACGAAGAGAGTGTATATAAAAAGAGTGGAAGGGCAAGTTGGAAGGGGAAGACCTAGGCGAACTTTCTCCGATCAAATTGGAGAAATGTTACAAAAAGGCCAGGTCAAAAGTACCTACCCTAAACCGACGAAGCATGTTATGAAGGTGAGTGAAGCGAAAGTGGTTTGTCAGGATCGTAGCAAATGGAGATCCATGATCTCTGCCTACTCCTCTGGGAAAGAGGCGTGATTATATGTATGTATGTATGTATGTAATTTATGGATGAAGTGATACTGCATTGGAATGAAACATTGCTTGTGATCATTATTTATTTATTGTTTAACCGGGTTATACGCGGAATTAGGTTTTCATTTATTATGTTCCTGACATGTTACGGATTCGAGAGCATCCAAGTCCCGACTAAGGTTTGGTATGCACCGAACATACTACTACTAAGTACTTATATGCGCAATTATTTTAAAGCCAATAATAATACGATGGTGTCTATCTGTGCATCTATGTAGTGAAATAGCATTACTAACCTTTTATAAAAAAAAAAAACCGGACATGTACAAGTTCAACTCGCGTGGTGAGGGTTCCGTAAAATTGCTATGCTCTAAGCATCATCAGGCGCTCCATACAAAATACACAAAAATATTGAGAATTTTATAGGTTTTCCTGTAAGAACTATTTTCCATATTTTTTCAGAATTTTATGCCTAGTAGTTTCGGAGATCGGGGGGGGGGGGCTCAATTTTCGTCTTTTTTCCTAAATTACTTTAAATCTGTTTTTGCTAAAATTATTAAAAAAAAACTGAGATGCTTACAACAACCCCTTTCATTTGATATGTTATGTCACACAATGAAGTTTACGAAACTTATTTTAAATTTTCCAGTTTACCCCCCAAATTGTTCAGAGTTCATTAATTTACTTTACGCTTCCAACTTTGGGTCACCAATTTACATATGTTTACTAAACTTCAACTCAATCGGTCCAGTAGTTTCGAAGCAAATCGGCTGTGACAGACGGACAGATAGACGCACGAGTGATCCTATAAGGGTTCCGTTTTTTTCCTTTTGAGATAAGGAACCCTAAAAATGATGCGCAAAACATATAATTTAGCTCCAAACTTCTATTTCTGCGTTCGTTCAACCATTTTGCTTTAAAAGCGAACCTTATAAGACCGCGTGCCGATATGCCGATAATAATGATCAAGCTCATAATAACCACTTATGGTTCCATACAAGATGCGCCATGGGAATGAACGCTAAAGTAAGGTTCTGCAGCTGTTGAAAAGTGTCACATCCCATCCCACCCGCGTCCTGCCTCGCTCGTTGTTCACCTACACTTTAACACTCTTCACATTATCCGGGTTTTACACAAAATTGAACAAAAGTGCAATATGTAACGGAAAAATGCAGTAAGTCCTATATGAAACTTACATACTCCTATATGTTTTTTCCGATATGTTTAAAGTGCGTGAGACTCAGTTATTTTCGCACAAACAAATAATTGTCTACATGCTCTTGAATTCCCAACTAACAAAACTATTGCCTCTACTGCCATCGAAATAAGAGATATTTTAATTTGCATTAAAAATACTGTCTCCTATTATGTATCTAATGAATCAATCATGCCACATTGCGCAGATTGATCCAGTTCGTGATACGAAGAGTTAACGAAGAACGCAATGCATGGGGTTCATTAGTTTTTCAACGTTTCCCTGCTACAGTCAGAGCGTGTCGGTATCGGTATTGTGAATGTTTTTGTCGCGAACAGTGGCATTGTTACGCGGTGGTCCATGTTGAGTGATCTATCGCGGCCCTGCAGTGTTATTCTGTAGAAGTCATCGTACATAAATAATGTCTCTAAAGGTACAGTAGCACTTTTCCCAAACGCTTTTTCAGCGATTCAAAATGCGTGATCGTTTCGGGTGATGGCGGGTTAAGAAAGGGTGGGATGGAGGACTGTAGGATGACTGTATATTTTGAGTCACGTGTGCGATGATTCAAAGGCAAACCTCGAAGATACTGTGTGAACTGGAATAGCTCTCCCTCTTTAACGCATGCTAAAATATGCGCATAAAAAGGAACAATATCACAATAAACTCGTAGGTAACTGCTGTTATCGTACAGAATAATACTGTTTTATAACGATCGTGTTTACTCTGTGAACGTGACGTGGGAACCGTTCTGAGAACATCTTAAGTAATTTCTTTTTAATACTAATTTGAAACGAGCGGTGATTGTGTGATAATGATAAATGTGTAGGAAGCAGCTCTAATGGAACGACTGCCGTTTTCATATTATCCTTGTGGATTTCCATACTGGTATAATAAAATGATCCAACGGCTGGTTGAATCTTTGTAGAGTGTCCATTCGTGCAGCCTAAATACCGATCGCCCACCGGTTGCCTTATTTGGCTCGAGATCTTTGGCCCTGGCCGGCTAAAGTCTCTTTGGTATCGTGATTCTGGCAGCACTTAATTAGTATGTCAGGCCGATATTTTCTTGTTCTTCGTCGAAGTCAATTTTATATTTCTTTGCTACTACTATGTAACGTGTTTTGTTTACCAAACCTTACGTTACGTTCATAAATATAACATGAGGGTTGTGTAATCAATGACCACTGGAATCTTTTGTATTACGGCGTGAACCTCTGTTCTCCCCACTACACTGTAGATATTTTCTCTTACCCGTTTTTATACCTATTTAATAAAAGGGAATCTACGCGAAATAAGTTAGGTCACCATTAACTATTTTACCTGCTTATTTATACAAATAACAAGGTTAAATAAGTTGACGCCGTCAAAAATACATTCTTTGCTGCATATGCCTTCCGCCAAGCCTACCATACCGTAGGTGGCAACAAATAATATTTGAAACGGGTCAATATTAGCACCTTGAGATGCCAATACCGTGCGTCCAGTCCACCCACTCTGCGATTGCAGCAAGGAATCAACTTGATCTGTCCTTATAATACCGCTGTCTGAAACATTCCAATTCAATTTCCTACTTTCTAATGGACTTTACGAACTCGTATCTGAACTATTTTTCAAGAATAAAAAAAATGATGCTTGCATTGCTATATACGACCACTACAAAATTAGAGTAAAATCGACTAAGAATTCTAAGATATCGAACAATTTCTACTAGATTCCCCTTAAAGCATCGTATGTATCATTGACGCAGCACAAAATAACGAACATCGAACGACGAGATTTATGTCTGTCTGTAATTCCTAAGCTGATGATCTTTACAGTTTTACAGATCCCATTTTTAATAATTTCTTATTAATATTGACTTTACCGATCAATTGACCATCGATTCACGAAACCTATTAACCAAGTTCAATGCCGCAGCATTGAATGATAATAGCACAAACGATGACTCCGCAATATCGCTGTAACATTAAATGAATTTAATTTTGCTGTATCACTGTATCGCAGGTATGTGTAGCCGACATAAAGCTTGTCTGCGTCTGAGTACGACTGACCCAAAAAACCATCTGTTTTTCAATTAAGTACTTTGGAGGCTGCCACGGAGCTTATCGACTCGTCATCTATGTTTTGACACTAATCTTTATTAAGAAGCGTTTTCTTGTCTTGTTATACATCACAGAAACAAGCTAGCTCTTATAGATTGTAACCTTTTAACGGCAAACATGACAAACACATTAAAGATTCTATGCCAGTATAGGTGCGCCACGTTTGCCATAAGGCATCTTGTAGGACACGTCTTTGAACTCGGTATCCTTCGCCCGCAACCCACTCAATTATTTTACCATCAGCTTCCGTTGTTCGCGTCTCGAAATAACATGGATTTAGCAAGAAAGCGGCGACAAACGTACCTTTGACAAACATGGACATTAGGCGAACAGGCCGAGTGGCGCAACTAACGACGTGAAATACCTAAGCACCAAGGCAAGCGCGGCAAGGGTCTCTGATCACTACGTTTAGAAACAGCATTTTATTACCATTTCAATCCTTGCGTTGCCTCATTCTGCTCTACACAACTGCCTCACAGACTTTGTTGCCGCATATTTGCGGTGGCGGAAAAGATTTCACCACTTTCTTCCAGTAAGTACATTTGGCACTTCTGGTCTAGTTTCTGAAATCCAAATCACGTACCTAACAAATGACCCGATGAAAGAGAGCGTGGTGGCGCTGGGCACGCGTGCCGGACTTGTTTGCGATCGGATCGTGGAATGTACCTTTTAGGATGAGGTTTTCATCAATTTTACTTAAGTTAGTATAGTAGGCATAATTTATGCTTCTCTTAAGATAAAAAAATAGATCATTTATTTTCGATAAGTAGGCGCAGGCGGTCATGCAGACGGCGGACAGTTACCTACATATCTTTTTATTTTATCAAATATGCGAGACCATTTAGTAAAATTATAATTGATTGTATTCCAACGTTTAAACCTGAATAAGTCGATGGATCATGAAAACTACACATAATATCCATGCATAGCTCATAAATAATTAAAATGTGCCACTCACGACACAGATCACGTCATAAAAAATCTATTGTGCTGCCAGACGTGATATCAGGGTTTACTCGTAAAGCCAGCAAAAACTTAACTAGAACAACATTCCATTTGTATGCTGTTTCATGTTCTAATACATTAATTTAACTACATAGATATAAATGCATCGTAAATAAGAATCTCGGTCATTACTCAACGTTTGAACGTTATGTCATTTGAATATTGTTGAAATCTAACCAATGTCATAATCCGCATTGTTATTGTTCGCTCACAAAACTTCTTTATTAGCATAACACTCGAGTGTGGGAAACGCTGCGTCCGAAATATTAAATATTCTGACATTGAAATTATGATACGTAGTTTCATTATAAATGAGCAGAGAACGTAACTGAGGTTGTTTGCAGAAACAAAGAACGAAGAATGTGTGTTTGTTTTAGGCAATTATTTGTAAACAACGCATTATGAAGAGTGAATGAAGCGTCATCGTCATCACTGTTTACCGTATCGTCGAACCCGTCGTTTCAGTCGCTTATCGGTGCTACGTGTCAAAATAGTGAATATATCATGTGGAGGGAGACATTTCAATACTGTTATTACTTTTCGATTGTCTGGTGTTTGTGTTCATTTTTGTGTATTCTAGCTACATTCGGATTTCGCCATGCAAGTTTGATTATAAATTAAGCATAATAGATTTACACATACTTAACCCTGTTCGTTGTCGCCATAATTACTGTTTAATAGTTATATTTCTTCATTATGTCTGCTAGATATCCTTTGATGTAGTTAATTGTTGATGGAGGATTTCCTCGGCGAAGGAGAGCGCGCCGCGGGTTGTCGTCTCGCGCTTGGCAGTCTGTCCGATGAGCCGTAGCGCGGCGGTCCTGCCGCCTGGCCACGCGCCACCTACGCTTTATTCATGATTGCCTGGTACCTTACCGTTCACGTTAATCATAATTCCAGTAGACTTTTTCGGGATATTTCATTGCAATTTGTATGTGAAACTAAACATTTTGAAGACAATAAGTGTGTGAAGAAACCACTTTTTGTCGTGAAATTGTGTAAAAGTTTACAGTGCAAGGTGACTTTTTAACAATTTCGTGATCAAACATTGGATTTATTCTGTGAAGTGTGTTCAAAAGACGCTTAGTTAGTAATTAAGAGGTGTACTAGGAGGTCAGCCTGATGAAGCGGTCGACGTGGGTGGACGTGGAAACGGGCGGCCGTCTAGGCTGCAACGGCGAGATCTTTTGGAGCGAATGTGCTGAATGCGATTGCGCTTACTGCAATCCCAACTACATTTGCGTGTGCAGCGACAAGGTATAATAAACAAATCAAAATGAACATTAGTTTACTTACAAAAACAATTGATGGAAATGTGTTTTGCATTCAAATGGCAAATAATATCGCCTACCTACTGCTGCGGCAGATATTTTTGACGAGCAAAGAAAGTTCACAGCGAATGTAACGTTATAGCACCTACAAGACGTTATCCGAATGATGTGATGTTATCGGACTAATTTTGTACTGTAAGCAAATATTTGCATTTCTTAAATGACCAAGGTTCAGGTCTTTTTAAGAGGTTTAAACAACGGCGTTGAACATGCTTTTACATCAGGACCCTACAGCCCAGTATTTGAATATTGTATCTTCGTTATTTATTTCAAATGTTGAAATGAAAAAGAAAGCTTTCGTTTTTTTTTACGTTTGAATGATATTCGCATTCCGCACCAACCATCAACCTTTATTATAATCGATGTTTCTTTGATTCGCTTGGCACACTAAACTCCTTTCTATAAAATGACTATCATCATGTACATCGAGATTTTAATACTACCTTCGGATTCAAGGCCACATCTACTTCCAAAGCTGTTTAAAATCGGATGATCCTACATATTAGGTACACACGTATTGAAGCTAGCGAGGCAATCAAAAATGTCGAATTTCGCCCGGGGCTAAATTACACCGAAGCTATTAGATCTTACTTAAAGCATGTGTGTTGGTTAAATTCATAATCATTTCGAATGGAGTTAGGTCCTGTTACTCCAAATTTAACAAGGTCTTCTTATTAATATAACATATAACCATTATTAAATATATATGAGCCATTACATTTTAGCGTTATGTGGTATAATTCAGCATTAAAGTATGCTTGTCTAATACTTCGCATATCTACATTTCCTGCAGAGCTCTATCTGTTTACTGTGAAAGGAGCATACCTATGTTAAAGGGCATATACGAGAATCTGTTTTCTAACATCAAAAGCGCCTATTATTTACCTAGAAATCGGTTGATCTTAGCAGTTATCAGTCTCATTTAGCAATGATTTAACCCACTAAAGTTCAACGATTTACCTTGAAGTTCATTATAAAGTTTCTACGTGTTGTTTAAATCTGGTATTGCCAAATATGTCGAGGCCTTACCAAATTCGACGTTACGACTGTTGCCCAAAAATAATGTTCTTTCTTATTTTATGTTCGTGTTATGACCGAATCGTCTGGAAATTTCAACTCTTTGTTCTACAAGTTAGATTTTTTCACTAAGTATCCCCTAAACATTTTTTATTCTTAGCAGACTTTAAAACCATGACCATACACTCTTTTATTAGAAAACTAGAAGCATTATTTCCTAAAGGTTTCCTCAAGGGCTCCACAAGGCGTCTTTTCAGAGAAGGAGGGTTTCAAAGGTCCTGAAAGGAGCTAGAAAAACTCGTCTGGTACCTTTATGCCTTACAATGGTGCTTCACAATTCACAATGCACGAGGAAAGTGAAACTTAGGTTATTTTTCTTAGCCTCTTTGTTTCGGGCGCCGTGAGACGCGCGTTTTGCTCGTACGCCTGGGAAAGCTTTTATCATTATTGTTTATTGATGTTTGATATACTGTGTGTTTATTTTCACGGCCACTATTTTCTAACCTGTTACATTTTGTGCCGCTGCTTTTGTTTCATAAACGTTTTCTAGCAAATATTGAATTAAACAAAGCGTGAAGTTACTGATTTGTCTGCAGTGCGGTAAATTTAGGATTCGATCTGGTTTTCATGCAATAAGTCCTAGTATAAGTTATTCTGATTTGCGCAACGTCGATCTAGGACACATGATAAAGCTGGGTTATTTAGTATTCACATAGTTAAGAGAATAGGCGTCGTAATTTGCGTGTCAACGGTTTTCTCCTAATAATCTGCATTTTAGTTCTACGTTGAGTCTACTAGTTAATAGTTACTATCATATTATCAACGGTCTTTTGTTACGAGGTAACAATTACCTCACAGTTTATCGATTGAGAGTATTGAGACCCAGATTGTCGTGATTTGGCCAATTCCGCAATTTTTGTGAACAATCATGTTAACTTGGAGGTTGGATTTGTTTTCGATTTGTGGGTGTTCGATTAGAGGAGTTCGTGAGGCGTGTTTTATTGCTCACTGCGCCATGTTGAGGGCGAGAAAGTAAAAAGTTGCCAAATATGAAGCTGGATATATATTATTATTAGCCGGTAATGGCCCGTCACGATTATTCAGACTTAAAAAATCTCTTTGAACATTTGTATTGAGTAATTAATACCTACGCAAATCATAAAAACAGAAAATGTATGCTTGCTTGGTGTCCGTTTTCGTTCTTTTAAGCTGGCTCTTATGACCGCGATGATTCGATGATATCATAATTTTTGACGTTATCCAATATTTAACCATGAGAATCTTAATTAATGAAATCGGTGAAATAACATTATGATCGGCTGCCACAGCGGAAGTTGACGTGACATACTTAGTTTACTCACCACATTAAAGTTTATCGGATAATATCCGAATCTGAAATGGCATGGACAATTGGACCTGTTAGTGAAAGGGTTAAATTAATAGTTATCCTCGCCTGGTCAGAAACGCGTTGTTTGTGTGTGAAGCAACCTCAAACGGCCTTCACGGAAGGTAATAGGTACCCATTTATAATTGGTTTTTGGTCGCATTTCGTAACAGTAGTAAATGTAGTAATGCAAACTCATGAAAGTTACAAAAGTGATTAAAAGTTGATTTACGACGGGCATACGCTGGTTGAAAAACTAAAATTGTTACTCAGTTTCCCAAGAAAGGTCATTGGCAACCTATACATACTGATATATGTGTTTGGATCCTATCATATTCGCGTATAGCGAAATTAGCGAACCCGATTAGTTTTGGCTTGTCTCATAGTTGCAAGAGTTTTTCCAAGACTTTAACTATGAGCTACAGAAAAAACAAATTAGTTACCTATAATGACTGGGACATAGTCGGATAGGGATAGTTTAAGACATCGGATAACACATTAACTACTTATCGTATTCTGGTCCAAGTCGGGGTCCGCGTCTCTATACATATATTGTCGAAATGAACACTCATGCATTGCTTGGTACTTAGGCACTAAACCCAGTTTCAATCCTGACAATGTATGAGCTGTCTGGTATTTTATTGAGAAAATTGATGTCAAGTGCCTGTGCTGTCAGCACCGCGACAGGTAATATTTTATACATTTTCATAGAGGTTGCTCTGTACGCCCCTCGACTGTTTTCTTCTACCGACGACCCACTGAAAATACGCATAATTTCTGTCCATCTGTCTATATCTATAAAGTTTTGATATAGAGTATAGTATAGTATCGTCTCTCGTCAGTTTCTACAAAAAGAGAGTTATCGAAGCCATTTATTATGATTGAGACGATTGTTGCAGATCGATTGGTCACCTACTTAACAGCTTCCACATGTTTACAGATGTTTCCTATGCGGCCTTTTCTTGATGATATTATTAATAAGCAATTTTAAGTCTTTTAAACTTATTCAGTTGTATCGGAGCAGAGTCGTTTTCCGATTTCTAATGTCTATATTACCATATGGCCTTTCACGTCGAGATTGGATAACGCACGCAAATTTTGGGTCGATCTTTATGCTCGCTCGATTTGTTCCGACGTATACCTATACCTACCCAATGGTCTAATATAATAATTCGTCATTTCCTTTAAAAAGACACACTGCCTGCTATATAAATAAGTTCACTCGTGTAGTTGCAATGCTAATTATGTACAATGATACACATTTTGTTAAATATCACAAAAGTATTTCCTTGTACTTCAGTAATAAAATCCGGTTCGAAGGACCATATGTCTGTAAATAAGTTGTAGTTTAGAACCAGGTGTATATTAACAAGATTATACAGTTTATAGGTAGGTTTAATAGTATAATTAGGCAATGAATTAGCCAGGTAACTGATATTTTGCTGCCTAATGTTCAAACGCCACTATAAGTAGGTCTATTACTCTTATAAACTACCCCTAATAAATATTCTCAACTCTTGTGACCTGTACGTGTTAGTGAATAAGGAGCGCATAGATTTATATTTTTTTTTGTAATAAAACATGTATTGTGACAACGGTATATCATACTTAGGTATTGATACAAGGAAATTTCAACGTATAATTTCATAAACTTATTCATTAGTTTTCCTTCAATCGACATCGGGCGAACACGTACTAGCGTTGTCGTAATATATCTATTATTTAAATATATCATTAGTGAGTGCATTTAAATTGACATCGCAATCTTTATTCATGATAGTTGACCTCCGTGAAATATAACTTGTGCATTAATGTGACAATCATACAATGTTGGTGAATTGTTGTGGAATATAACTAATGGCTATCTCATACAAGTCTAAATGAGTAATATTTCCTTGGAAATTTAGTGCTTCAAATATGCGGAATTGACCTTTGGGTCCCCGCACAAACAATGGTATCTTTAGCGGCGAGTCGAGGTGCGAACGGTCTATTTGCCGAACAAACGCGACTGCCTGTTAGCACGTTGCTGGTGCTCGGATAACATGCCTACCGGTATTATGTTTACTGCATCATTACTGTCGTAATTGCGGATCAGTGATATAATATTCTCGGCGTACGGTTTTGTTATGTCTGCAGGGTAACGAAAACTAACTCGTCAGTTTTTTGGTGCATCTGCGGAGAAAAGTCTAGCATTGAATTAACTTTAAGTAGTATCACTTTAATCACCTAACTTTTATCCTGCCATCAGTGTCCACCTTCATAAACTTTAGTAGGTACAATCTTGAGTTACAAAGTTTTACATATATTTTGGGATGCACCGAGATGCGTGAGATCTTCTCCTATTATGGTTTTAAAAATAAATAAATAAATATCGTGGGACAATTCACACCTATTGATCTAGTCCCAAACTAGGCAAAGCCTGTACTATGGGTACTAGACAACGGATAAACATACTTATATAGATAAATACATACTTAAATAGATATTAAACATCCAAGACTCGAGAACAAACATTCGTATTCATCATACAAATATCTGCCCCGACCGGGGATCGAACCCGGGACCTCAAGCTTCATAGTCACGTTCTCTAACCACTAGGCTATTCGGTCGTTTTACAAGGCCTGTCGTGTATAAAAAAGCCGGTCATTGCCCTCACTTAACTAGATAGCTCCTGTCTCCGCTTGCGGTTCCACTTGTTCCAAAGTAGTTGCAACCCGGTCCAGGGATGCGGTCTGCGGTCTACCCGTTCTCCCATGATGGCGACAGATGTCAGCGCTTATTTCTTTTCGAAAGTCGTTTCAACAAGTTACAGCTTTAAATCCAGCCTGAGGTAGAATTCTCAACAGGAAATAGCTCTATAAATTAACTAGACTCAACGTCATTTTTTGCAATCGTTAACTATCAACGCGCTTTACAGGCCGCAGTCATTTTGGCCGCTAATATGAGATTCAGCGTATTGACTTTGAACCTTCTAAAAGAGAATCCTAAGTCATTTTTCCTTATATCGGCCTTACAGAACGTGATTCAGAATCAGTTAGGAAGCAAATGCTCAGTTCCTCAAACACCCTGTAATTATTATTAGTACCAGTCAATTACGGAATTGCGTCGTATTGCGGAGCTAGTTATCGTCTAAGTCTGTGAACGTCGGCGAAAGTTGACGTGTTCTTGAGGGGTCGATGTCGAATGGTGACGATCCTCTCCAGACCCCGGGGATATCGCGTGAGTCACAACAATCAATGATACCTTCGCGTTGGGATGATTCAGTAGGCAGTCTATTACAACTAGATTAGACTGCAGTCTAATCTATTATATATAATGCAAAAAGTAACCAAAACATACTGGCCTGTTTATTAGTTGTTGTTAACCTTACTCGGCGTTATTGTTCCACATGTTTACTGAAAATTAAATACATTAAGCCAGTAGTTTCACGATACCAATTAGCAGCTGCTGTTGTAGCGGTAGAAGCATTTTAATGAGCGTATTAAATCAGCGGAGTCAGCAATAACCTTAATCATAACTGCTCATGGTGCCTCCGTTACGATCACATGCGGGCAAAAACTATTTCACTCTTGACACTGCACAATGGGTAACGGGACGAATGCCACACGGCACCGCAACCTTCTAGGTGCAATTCTCGCCTACTCGCATGCTACAAAGTACTACTAGTACTAATTACTAATTATGTAGGACTAGGTACCTACCTACCCGCCGTTACTGCTCCGCGTTCCATTCGCGAACTAATGAAAGCCATTTGGTCAAATGACAAAAGCATGTTACTCCGTAATTTTTGTTGTGACGAACAAATGGGCCGAGTGGTCAGTGAAAGTTGTGGGAACTTTTTTGTTACATACACGGAATCAGCAGCTCAGCAGGATGTGTAACTAGTCTAGTGAGGTTGTCATTGCGTTAAATAAAGTACATTTTTCTACACAATTATTGGACACTCCAAATAAGCAGGACAACTCTCACACCGGACAAGAGATACTTGCATATTTACTTTTAGTAGGTATGCTAAGATTATTTTTATGACGTTGTAAATTTAGTTCTTTGCAATAAAAAAACGTGATTTGATTTAAGCTTTGGCTTAAGTAGTATTTTATGAGTGTAAATGTCACCCTGCAAAAGTAAAGTGAAATAATTTACGAACTTTCATTGAGTTGAAGAACATTTGCCGATTTGCATATGCAGAAAACATTGCCTGACTCATTGCAATGCAATTAAGTACTAGACATGGAAGTCGAGTGAAAATCGTTAAGAGGCATGATGCCATTGAATTGGTCGTGGTCTTCTACCAGTTCTTAGTGTAGCATGACAATAACGCCCATCCGAGTTCGGCCGCGATGCCAATCGGCACCAATTACACTAAATTGTTTACGCCCGTGGATTCGTGCCGTAAATCATTATGTGAAGAACCTCTATAACCAAATTATTATGAGCAAATTCTTTTCCACTTTCCAAATTTCTTTCCTGATTCACTCATACTAAATATCACGAACTTTTGATTGATAATAGAACAGTTATTTAGAGAAAAGATTAATAATTACAAACGGATGAGTCTCCAACATAGTCATAAACGATTTATGGACACTTTACCAAAGCAATCAGCGTTCCAAATTTGTGATTACGTGCCTCCCTCCTATGTTCTTGATATACCTATTTAGTGAAAGTGTACCAAAGGTTCCGACATCTTGAGGTCGCGGGTCAAACGCATTTGAGCGCGTACGAGCCGTACGCCCCGCGGTCCGCTGTGTCGTCTGATGTAACCTCACTTCCGTACATACAAATAACCGTAGATAATAATTCTGAATACTTTAATGAACGGATGCTAGAACTATTGACATTACTGAACCCGTTGTTTACTCGACTGTGACAAATTGCTCTTTTGACGACACGCGAACCTCCCGCTACCTAATAGGCGTTTAGGCTTTAATATAAGAACTATTTATACTTGTATTTTTTAAAGCTTGACATCAAAAATGTATATTTAAAAAAGAGATTTGTTTTGAAGGTCAAACATATCACGATGTGGCATAACATCTAGATGACATTGAGAGCTTCCCTCAGACCAGACAATGCGATCCGGTCGGTAGGAATCCGACATTTTTCATTACTTGAAGGTCGTCGCTGAGATTACGAGCCAGCGTGTATCAGGTTGAGTAGAAAACTGTGGCCCACTTCCTGGCTTGTTTCGGCGCGACCGGTTATTTTGATTGCGATTCGAGCAGAGAGTTTCGTCGCAAAACGGTACGGTCTGCGCCGTCATCCGGGTCAACGCAATTAATTCACACACCGCTAACAGATATTTATGTCCCGAGCATGGAATACTCGTATTAGCTACGCTTTGATCACATTCCTCACCCAATCAGCTACGAAACCCTTTCGAAACTAATAACTTATCCAATTTCTCGGGTTTGCATCACGTACCTGTCGGTTGCGGCAATTATTAATTAAGTAAACGAATGTACGCTCGAGTCGATTACTGCTAAAGGTACCATTTTACATTGCGTTATCACCGAATGTAGCCGGAACGCACTCCGACCTCGTTTGACAAAGCCATTTACGTATCAGTTTAATGCAAACACTGCGTGCATTTAATATTCGAGATGATTTTACATCGATATGGATTTGAAGTGCGTCGTAATTTCGCCTATGACTTTTTAAATGGACATAATAGCACATAGTGATGGCGTCGGATCAGGTGAAGTGTAATGTCCTGAAAGGTTCACCTGTCACTATTAATGGACTAGACGTCGTCGCTATAGCTTCGGAGGACGTGGACAAGTGTGATGGTGACAAAATGGACATGAAATGTTCAACAACTTTAAACGTACATGACCGCCGCGTCGATACTGTGTCTGATGTCGAAGTCAAGTGTAATGGTGACGTAGCCAGTCCGGGACCATTGACATTTGTGTACGGGAGGCACTCGATCCGACGGTCAGGCAGGAGCGCTCGGGGCACAACCCTCGTCCCAGTTACTGCGAAGAAGAAGCCCCCAGTTCCACCAAAGCCCCGACGAATGAGCACCTCTCATATCTGGATCAGCGTAGTGGGAGAACTAACTTGGAAGCTCCAGTGTGTAAGTGGATGTTTGCCGTTGCTTCATGTGATAACTGTATGTGTAGGTGTAGATTGGTATAATATACTAGAGATTCTTCTTTTAGATATTTACTGTAGGTATGAACATTAACCGGAAGGTATTTCTAAAAATTTAATAGCATTTAGGTTACATTTGTATTGGCTAAGCAGTAGCGTTTGCTAACGAAACAATAAATTCAATGATTATTTTATTATATTTCCTTTAATTTGAAATTTATAACATCATTAGGTACTAACAAGCAGTAGATCATTATCTTACTGTGCAGACATAAGCATATCCCGTTATCCCTTAGCTACAGATTGTGATAATGATTATGATTAACCGTATAGATTGTTTTGTGATTTACTCAATAGCGGAGAAAAGCCTTAGAAAATTTTGCTTGAAACGCAGCTGCAACTAAGAACACAACAACCACTTACTTACATGTTTACGTAAAGGCAACGAACAATGCTTTTTGGCGTCCAACGTAACGGCTATCGGTACAGTTTCGTAAAACAACCAGAAACGTGTTTCTGCACATATTCATAAGTGCACATTTACACGTTCACGTACCATAATCAAAATTCGCGGTAGTATCGGTAGTGTGTAATTAGAATTGTGGAGATTAGATAAACATCGGCTGACAGAGTAATTATGTAGAATGCGAGAAATAAGACATTGTTCTCACATGCAGACACGATCACGTATTACCGTTTATCTAAGTAGATACAATTTCTATCCCTCCTATATTATAATTATCGGTACGATGAAAATACTAGATGAATGTACTTACACAATTTGTACGGTCGAGGAAGATGAAGGTTTGGCACATGTCAACTCTATTTGTACGACATTAAGGTCCAAAAGTGCTAAACATTCAATTTCCTCGTCCGTACAACCTCCAATACTAGTATAGAATGTTCAAATATATTACGGGAACAGAGTACAGGTAAAAATGGTAAAATAATGAGAGGCCCCCCACAAGGTGGACTGATGACCTGGTAAAGGTCGCTGGAGTCCGCTGGATGCGGGTGGCGCAGGACCGGTCATTGTGGCACTCTTTGGGGGAGGCCTATGTCCAGCAGTGGACGTCTTTGGGCTGATATGATTATGATGATGAATGAGATAATTCGAGTCGTACCTACTTAATCGGATCATTCTAAGTTATAGATGCTTGTGTTCCGTGTCCCCGAAAGTTAAGGACATGTTCGGAACCCATAATTTCATACATGTCAAAACTATGTCGGGAGATTCGGGAGTACTTGAGAGTAGTTTATGCCAGCCAATACATTTCTAATAATATACTCTAGTGTCCTGAACTTTCAAGAACAGATCTGATAGCACATTTTTAGATTTTCTGTGTCAATATAGTTGAGGACTTGATTTGTCCACAATATATTACATTCCATTGCGTTTCGCATATCATTCGTATGATATTTTTTGATAATAGAATATAAACCATGACACATCCCCCACAAGGTGGATTGATGACCTTAAAGGTCGCGGGAGTCCGCTGGATGCGGGTGGTGCAGGACCCATCACTTTGGCACACTTTGGGGGAGGCCTATGTCCAGCAGTGAACGTCTTTCAGCTGCTATGATGATGATGATGATGATGATATAAACCATGTAATTATCAGATATTTTGACCCATCCATGTCACTCAACAATTTGTGTTTTAAATACCATTTAAAGTCCTATGTTTACTTATATACTTAGGTAAATATCAGGTATTACTTTGTTTCGCCGTTTATTTGCAATTCAGAACGTTTCCGTTATGTTATACAATATTTACAATTAACACACATTCTAGTTTATCTTAGTAAGATAATCTTACTGTGATAAAAACAGCGCATTTTACGATACCTTCCATTCGATTACCGCTGATCTTTGTTTGTATCAATTCTGTTATTATATAAGTGGTAATATGAGAAGAGTTTACGCTTCTTGGTACGTAGGCAGGTTGTTTAGATATGGATAAGTATAAGCAGTAACAATATTTAGGTAGTCGTAACCACTGCCCGTTTAAAGAACGTTACTGAGATTGTCAGCAGGATGAAGTTAACAAAGTTTTTTAAAAAGTCGTAATTAGGAATTGATATGATATTGATTTGATATTATTTATTTATCGCTCAATATATATATAAATGCGCTAAAAAATATTTTCAGTATTTTTTTTAGGAACTTGTTAATCATGAGTTATTTAAGAATATATTACATTTCACCTGTAATAATAACTTAATAACACAGGTGTGTCGTTTGTCTTTGTATGTCATAGATCTCTCTAGGAAAATATACATGCCAAATACCTTGACAGTAACAAATCTGGTGGGTATTAGTAATTATTATCTCCAAGTTAATAATAATATTCAAACTGTCCAAACAGCCTATTAGTTACACGGCTATAAGTAATGGATCCTTGCGAAATGTTGTTATTCAATGTGTCGGTTTAAATTTCAAGCGTTTATCCGAATGATTGCAAGAAATTAATGCATTTTTAAAGCAACCTAGCATTTGCGTAATTAGAATAACACATTAATAATTACGTATGTAATTGGTTGATTCGTAATGTGTGGTATGTACAAACGCCAAATGATTAAGGCCATATACCAATCTGTAATATTAGAACCCCGTCATAGCAAATCATAAACTCACATAGACTAAAAGAGATGGAGTTCAATTCGACTTTTAAAGACATTTTGTTCAGTCAGACAGGATAACTATTTATGGTCACTTTTAAAATTATTGTAAAAACAAATACATAAATGTCCAAATGTACAAATGGTTCGTGACAACTTGGCCTTTCTACCAAATTAGCTATATGAGGACACATCATTGAAAAAATTCGAATTGCACCCTTTGTTCTTAAAAGAAGCTAAACCTCAAGATCCATAGAGATCATCTAACTATATACTGCCCGATAGCAGATAGCCAGGGTTGAACACTGCTAATCTTCAGATCGTGTTGTTAACGGCGTGATAGAAGATAGGATAGCTGTTTCATGTTCTTCCTGTCATGGGAAGCTGAGATCCTTCGTGACAAAACAATGTCTGAAATGATATTGGCTGATTCTTTTTAGGGTTCCAGTACCTCAAAAGGAAAAAACGGAACCCTTATAGGATCACTCGGTTGTCTGTCTGTCCGTCTGTCACAGCCGATTTTCTCCGAAACTACTGGACCGATTGAGTTGAAATTTGGTACACATATGTAAATTGGTGACCCAAAGGTAGACGTTGAAGTAAATAAATGAATTCTGAACAAGGGGGCCACTTTTGGGGGGTAAACTGGAAAATTAAAAAAAAAAGTTTCGCAAACTGTATTGTGTGATATATCAAATGAAAAGGGTTGTTGTAAGCATCTCAGATATATAGTTCCTTGCCTAAAGATTACAGGAAAACCTATAAGAACTTTGAGTATTCAAAGTAACGGGAAAATTCTCAATATTTTTGTGTATTTTGTATAGAGCGCCTAATGCTTAGAGAATATGAATTTTACGGAACCCTCACCACGCGAGTTGAACTCGCACTTGTCCGGTTTTTTTTAATTCAGTGATTTATTATAAGTGTAATAAATAACTTTACTTCTTTCTGCTTGGTCCGTTGCATTGTGTGAAGTGAAGAAAAGTAGTAATTCTTCAAGGTATCATTATTATTTTATCGCGTTGTACACGGTTTTGCAACGCGCTGTTTTTGTTAATTTTCGGCTCTTTTCTAGGCTCATTTTTCCCTGGCCAGTGTCTAGGGTTGAACGTCGCAGTTGCATCTCACATGGCCATTACTGTAACGGTGTGTAACGGGGTGACCCGCTTGCAGCTATGCCGCTGCAGTTATATCTGACTTTGCTAACCCTAGAGCTCTAAATAAAGAACAATATCACTGATTTGACCTTACGGTTTTCCTATAAATATCCTAAACGTTAGTTGTTTTCGTAGAGCATTTTTTGCAATATCAGCAAAATGTCAAACCTGCATGATTTAAAGAGACTAAACCCGTATAACTAAATACGACACAAGTACCCAATGTTTAACCGACTTCAATAAAGGAGGAGGTTCTATGATCCACTGTATGTTTTTTTTTAAGTATTTTGAAATTCCGCGATATTTTATTCTTCTAGGTTAGCATTGACAATTTCACAAAGAGCTTGATGGACAAGCCCTAACTTCCATTCATCCCTATTCAGTCCGATACCGGTTTGAGTACAATATTGTATTCATATTCAAAATTGAATTTGCTTTGCAAATCTGTGGGTACCCGTAGGAGCAACTGTTATACCTACATTGAATTAATTCTAGAACTTGTAAATCCTACACTTGGACATAAATTAAGCTGACGTAATTATATTTCATTAGGTACTGGTCTGAACAATAAGTCTCCAACTTGACAATTGTCATCTGACAATGACAATGGTTCGATAAGTAACTATACGCGGAGCGAGGATGTGTTGCGAAGATGTGAAAACCTACATCGAATTCATTCTAGAACTTATAAATCCTGAACTTAGACATAAATTAAGCTGACAAAATTATATTTGATTTCTGTTCTGGCCACACCAACTTGACAATTGTCATCTGACAATGTAGTGATAGTCATGATTCTAGATAGTATATTTACATTTATGATGATATTAATAATTATGTCTCAAACAAACGATTTATTTCATGTAGCAACACCTACAACCTACAAGAAATCATGTTTATTAACAATGTTGACTCTAGGCGGGGTTCAGAGCTAGTCAGAGTTCCTCACGGCTATATTGCGAACGAACAGTTAAGTGCAGATTTGGAGGAAAACCAAGTTGAGCTCTTTCCATAATCACTTTCGATGCATCCTATGATATTGTTACCATTTTTGTATCATTTACACTTGTGTTCATGTGCTTAAACAGATCGGACGATGATTGTTTACGATGTGATGTATTTATGTGCGTATACTTATGAATAAGGTTTTCCTACTGGTCACGTACATGCGATAACATAGTTCTTAGTTGTGGAGTCTTTAGTGTGAGAGGAATTAGTAGCAGTGTAACAACAGGGTCAGTGAGGCTGAGACAAACGAACCTGTGACTCACAGGTTCGTTTGTCTCAGCCTCAGTCCATACATCAGCATCAATCAAGGAAGCACCCGGGTAATTATAACTGGAACAATAGCGTGTGAATTGGGACAGTATCAGTTGTGTGGTAAGGGATGTCTATAAGGGGAGGTTGGAGGACATTCTCGGGGACGAAAGTCCCCACACCTGCTATAGGTACTCATTTGCGGCCATGAGAGTGATCAGGCCCCTATTTCACCAACTTGACAATTGTCACTTGACAACGACAACTATCCGTACATTGCTGGGTCCACACGTAACCTAGCGACCACCTTTACTTCTGGAACACGCAATGTATGGCAAATTGTCATTGTCAGGTGACAATCGTCAAGTTGGTTAAATAGAGGCCAGAAGTGGCTTCGCGAAAGACAATGACAATTTTCGGTACATTTCTGGCTATAAGGTAAGTAAGTATACTATACCTAAGGGTGGATATCCACCAAAGCTGTGTGAGGTAACGGAACGGAGCGAGGATGCGTTGCGAAGCTATTAAAGGTGTGACCGCGTCCACAAGTGCTGTGCGAGAAAAATGAGCGGAGTGAGGATGGTGAAATGTGTACAAAATTACAAATGAGCATTGCCTGTTACCTACGCACATCTCTCGCTCGCGTTTCTCGCTTGTTCTTCGCACATATTTCTCCTACGCATTCCTCGCTCGACAGTCTCGACACATGTCTCGCAAGCATTTCACGTTTTGTAAGGTAAAAACCTCGCTCCGCTTGCGTGCGGTCCGAAGCGAGAATAGGAAAATGATGCATTCCTATTGGTTGACTTTTTTCTCGCTCAGCGCCTCGCAACCTCGCACAGTGGTGGATATTCACCCTAATACCAAGCAGCAGAGAGTAACAACTGTGTTTTATTTACATACCTCAGTTTACATACATAGATATATATTAGAACCTGGCTTTAACCTTTTGTAGCAGCTTTACAAATAAGGATAAAGTAGCATTTGTGCATATATGAAGTAGAGGGCTTCATAAAGTCAATATGAGATACGGAGTTTCAGTTTTAGTAGCCTTACCCAAAGCTTTATTTCGTCAAACAATTTCGAATTGAAGGAAGGAGAAAGTTAATATATTGCCTTAGGTTGGTGTGTATACAATAAAAATCTTTAGTTTTGCAATACTATCCTAGTAATCCTACTAATATTATCCTACTAATATTATAAATGTGAAAGTTTGGATGTTTAGATGTTTGTTACTCAATCACGCAAAAACGGCTAAACAGATCAAGATGTATTTTGGTATACATATAGTGTATAACCTGGATTAACTTATAGAACACTTTTTATCCCGGGAATCATCCACTAAGGGGGTGAAATAGGGGGCAAAAGTTTGTATGGAGCTACGATATAAACGAGTTCCACGCGGACGAAGTCGCGGGCAGATGCTAGTATAATATAAAATACGAAACGTGCCTAAATCAATGCCCCCTTCTCACGAGAGAGTGAAAAGTTCCGATTTCAAGGTACATGCTCTAAAATAAGTAGCCGCGGAGCTAACCCATTATTATTTCTGGAAAACAGGCACAGGTCTGCGTCGTACACGGACTAATTACGGTATAACCACGCAATACGCCATACTTGTATTAAATAAGTACATGTTCAAGTAGGAACTATGCTTTAATAACCAGTAGTTAGGGTCCTTGGCTCTTAGTTGCTTCTGTAACACCAGGGTTTCACTCAGAACTGCAGGTATATGAGACTGTGGAATTACTGATTTGAAAATATAAGAGCAGTACTAGGCTGACGTAGAATTAACAACATTTCATTTTTCTGACTCCTTAATTTTGTTTAGGCATTTTCTTTTCATTTTATTTTAAGTTATCCCCCTTAATTCTGGTGTTTTAAACTACCACGTTCGAAAAGGGCATAAGTACATTTAAAGGATGAATAAGATTAGTACTGTGGTCAATTTATTGAATTAAAAAGTAAATAGCATGCTGTGTCTGCGACAGTGACATTTAACATTGACAATGACAAGATAGAAGGAGTCAAATAACTGTCGATGTCACTGCAATTTATTTTTCTAACAAGATGCATAAGCACAGCTATGGAATAACCGCATTCAGCCTTTAAATGGCTTCTTCAAAGTAATTTCCAGTTTTCTCAAGAACTAGCGAATATAAAAATCCATTATTTTTTATATTTACTCAGCAAGCCCAAATCTCTGATTGGTTTTTAGTTTGAGCCGCTATGAAAAAATTAAATGTTGTCAATTAATTAACACGTTGATGGACACTATACTTCAATTAAATGTTGTTAACATACATTTGACAACGCCTATAGGCGTTGTGCCCTTCCACGTGTTAAGGGTATCATCTTATAATACTCATTAGCATTACACATATCCACGTCATCTGTATTTCTTGACAATTGTGATCTGGTTGCCTTCAAAATAAGAGCGAATAAACTATTACTGAACCATCGGGCTGAAAAGGTAAAACTAGGGTCAATCACTGACCCCCTCGAGGGTGCCCGCCTTGTCGGGGCGGGGGGGCTTAGTAACCGTGGACTGCAACCCACGGCGAAGCTAAGAGGCACCCAGGGCCGGCCTGTGTGGGGCCTGCTGGCTGGCCCGAGGAGAGCGCTCCTAGCGGGCTGTGCATTGCCCGCTTAGGATGCGTTGGGCAGGGACCGCAGCAGAAAAGGAGTACCTCCTTATCTTCTGCGGCCGAGGCGGGATCGCAGGGGGAGAGGCGTGTTGGTATAACAGTGCGCCACTCTCCCTCCCCCTGCGAACTTGGCGGGGCCGTTCCGCGGAAGCGGCATTGGTGGGGCCGCAGAGGAAGAGGAATGCCGGTATTACGGTGCGCCGCTTTCCCTATCCTCTGCAGCCGAGGCGTGGTCGGTGGCGGAACCACAGACCTGATCCGCCACCGGGTGCTGGAATTTCCCGCACCCATGATCTCCTCGGAGCGGACTCAGGGGGGTCCGCTACTGAACGTGTGGAGATGGAGGAGGCAGGCGCGCCAAAACATCTGGCGTGCCTCTCGTGGAGGGCCTTCGGGCGTCCGCGAGGGAGCCGCTTGTGGGTGGCTGCCGCCGGCGGGGTCGCGGATGTGTGCGCAAGCGTTCCCGTGACCTGGCCACATGGCGGCGAGGCGGCAAGTGGGGGGGTTTTTAGTGGGTATACCGTGAGTCTCATCAGCTTATACGGGAGTCCCACATAACCACTCGGGTCACCCCCTGCACCCGGGTGGTATGCGTAACGCATTTTCCCCCCTAAACAAAAAAAAAAAAAAAAAAAAAAGGGTGAGCAGTTTTTTATTAAAAAACCGGCCAAGTGCGTGTCGGACCACTCACAACGAAGGGTTCCGTGCCTATTAATAAGATCGTATCGTCACAGAAATCTTACGCCACTTACGTCCTTTTCCATAGAAAAGGCAATTTTTCAGCGTGTCTCGAAGATCTTTGAACCGATCTTGCTTGTTCAAAATATTTTTAGTGAAAGAATTTAATAAGCACTATGTCCATGTTTTTTTTTTTCATTTTTATAAATACAGAGTTGCTGCTGGACCAAAGAGAAGGAACCGAAGGTTCTCGAGTGGCGACTACGTACCGTAAATACCAACTGTACAAATAGGCTTGTGACCTAAGATTTATTCACGGTGCCATTCGAACCAGTTTTTGGAGAGGAACAAATAAAAAAAAAACAAGTTAATTGCTGTTTCGGTCGTGAAATACTGCGTTTAGCTCCATAGTTGTCATACAATTTTGTTTCTATTAAAGCTTCTATTGGTAGCTTTAAATTTACTTTTGGGCAATAAGAAAAATGCATGTGTTTTCTAAACTTTCAAGGTCTATCTTTTTATCATTTTTATTATATTTTGTAATTTATACTTTATCACAATAATTTGATGGTTTACTATCCATTTACCAACACTACGTTATCAATTTTAACATGAGGTCACAACACACGCCTATTGCCGAATCTGGCGCAGATCATCTACTGCGGAGCAATGCCTTGTAAATCTCTGAAGCTTAATATACCTAGCACATTGTGTATGCATAGGATAGGCATGGTCGCTACAGTGTATGAATCACTGTACGCGCTCAATTGAGCCTGTGATTGAGATATGTATGGGCAATCAGTTCAAGTGCACACACGGACGGACGGGAGTCATCCTGGGCTGATATTCTCAACGCTTACCGATCAGCCAGAGGCCGACCAGTGTTGGTATATTCTCCGATTGCGCGTCGTTGTTATGGATCTAATAAGCTGAAACAAAACTCGCAGTATCAAAAATTAAAAACCACAAAGCCCTTGGCCCAGACGAGGTGACAGGCTGCCAGCAGACCTGTGTAATAAGTGACTAGGAAATCCAGCTGTCAGCTGAACCACTGTGAGCTGCTGCTCACAGCTGCTGTGAGTTCACTGTGTGTTGAACCACGAGCGAAGTGAGTGGTACAAAAATAGAATTCAGAGCGTAGCGAGTTTCCGTGTGTAATGTAACACAAATCTTTTCACCTCACTAAAGCGAGGAAAATACTACATTAGAAAAACAACTGAAATACACCACACTTGTTCACCTCAGGAGGGTTCCACAAGCATTGTGAATACCACTGAGATGAGATTTACTGCGGGCTGTCATAAATATACATATAACGATTCAGGAACCGGTTTGTACCCATCTGAGAGTTCCTTCCTGGAGCCGTAGCATGGTTGGCCTTGTCACGCGATAGGTGATAGGATAGAGCGTGCGTCACTGGCTGACACCGTTCGATAGAACGAGACGACGCTCTTATCTTGTCACTTGTCGCGTGATAAGGCCAACCATGCTACGGCTCCTGGTATAATTAGATCCCTGAATCCTAACAGGTAGGTATGAGTAAGTTCAGGAGTTAAATTGGTAGGTACTTACTTTAAAACGTTTGCATTTGCAGGCTAGCCGCGGCCGCTTATACTGAGTGTGAATCAGAATGCTTTTCAGTGACAACATACATATAATTCTAACTGTAATTAATTCTGCCATGGGGACGATTCGTAAATTCTGCTACTACTATGATTGAGATAGATAAATGTAACCTAGTATCCACTAAAATAAGAGTTTTACTCGATTTGCCTTAAACGGAAATAGTACTTAACCTGAGCGTAAAGAAAAAAAATCTGGAGCAAGGTCTATTATTGGGTGGTAAATAGCTACTATTATTTTATTTTACTTTCAGTATTTAATCGTCTCTGTCTTTTTAGAATTCCGTACGTCAAAAGGAAAGAACGGAACCCTTAGGTATAAGATCACTTTGTTGTCCGCCCGTCTGTCTGTCAAGTCCCTTTATCTCGGGAAATGGTAAAAATTCATACTTATTCATACATATGAAAATTCACCTCGATCCCGCGACGACTGGCCTTGTGGTACTCCCTCCAGCGCTCATGTAGCAGCAGGGATCGGATACCGGTATTTTCACCATACAAAAATACTGGTTTTATTTCGTTCAATTTCGTTCTTTGGTTTATAATATCATTTTTGATCAGGCTGTCTAATAATACGAAAATGCTACCTAAATACATGATAGAGTCCTTCATTAAGAGCTTAAAATAATTCATAATATTAGACTACTTCGGGGACTTTTGAAAAAACCTTTTCCGATCCCTGTGTCGCAGGCTGGCGACCCATTCTCTCACTATTGTCTGCAATAAACTGATTTTATTTTATTTATTTATTATTTATTTTATTACCAAGACACACTTTTCACACGCAAGAGTCACATGGGAAGAACGTACTTTGAACAATCCCGTATTTATGTACTGATACAGATATACATCTTGAATTAAGTGAGGTAATTTCCATGAGGAATGTCTTTATGACAATACCTAAGATTAACTATTCCCGACACAGCCTTCGCACGTGCCTATACGTACCACCAAAACAAAAGAGTTCCACAGATGCTTCTCAACATGGGTAATAAAAAGAACAATACAGCTCGGACAGCCGTTTAAGATCAATACCACTCAAGAAGTCCACAAGACCGTTCGAATTTGGGCATTACGCAAACCGCATAAAGCACGTTTCACTTGTCGGCGTATTTTAGAAGTACTGTACAAGATACGGGTAAGCCAAGAAGTCTAATAACCCATTGAAATTTAGACTTTAAAGTCACTACGTAAAGCGCTTTTCACGTGTTGTCGTGGCATAGAAGAACTGTAAGTATAAGAAATGAGCCGAGTCCCATGGTTTCTGTACAGGGATGCATCGGCAGGTGTGCTCTACTAACACTGATGTATGGTCACTCACACAGGCGTATCCACGATGTGACGTCCATACACAACAGGCTCGCCCTTTATTACCGATGCAGCACATTTGACTGATAAGTTGCTCTACTTCGATGGTCTGGTGGTATATACGATTTACATAATTGCATCGATATTATTATGTTAATTGGGAAAGTTGAACCCTTCGTATTAGGTCCGCTTCTAAATGAGTTTTTAATCAGTAGAGTAGTTCTTTCTTTACTTGACAAAGAAAAAAAACTAATATTATATCAAATAAATCCTATTTTTATACTTTAGATCGAATGAAATTTCGGTTGTCTGATATAGTTACAAGCTCTTGTTAAAAAAAAACTTGATGTCCAAGGCTTATGTAAATGAATGAAAACATTTATTTCAGAAACAGGTCCATACGGTCACGGACTTTAATTGTTCAGCCATTTAGAGCTCACTTCATACTTGACACTTCATAGTTTAACTACTAAAAAATCTAAATTCCTTGACCGTACAAATTTTTAACTTAACCTACTGAAAAAAAAAACATATTATGAATACAAATATAAACATGTAGAGAATAGCTCTACAAAGTAAACCGGTTTCATTGCTCTTAACTATACCTAATTAAAAAACAGATTTCATCCTTTTATATTTATTATTGATTTACGGGTATAATTATAACCTCCCAAAGTAGCCTAAAAATAGCTTTATTACACCGAAATCTTAGTAAGTTATCTAAGGTCTTAATCAATGTAAATTCACATACCAGCACACATTTGCAAAGCCCAATTCCATTTCGAAAGAAGTCTGCTTTCATAACTGGAATAAAGTGGAGCATCCAGCCGGGCGGTGCGAGCAAAAGTGGAGGCAACAACTTTTTTTATGCTCCCAACGTATTCCCGCGCCCCTTGCCATCCAGCCAGTTCCTTATTCTTACACACTCAAACAGCCAAGGAGCTTGTGCCATGTGCGCCCTTATAAACACCTTATTAATATTAAGCAAATTAAAAACTCTAAAGATTTTAATTGCTTCCTCTTGATTTTTAAAACAAGTGCCGTGGCATGTGTGCAGAGATTTTGGTGATCGGTGACTATGGATGCGCTAAATGTTGTGGTTAAGACGAGCTATAACATTTTTAAACAGTTTTCGGAACAACACAAACCCGTAAGTTACTACCATCTATTTATAATTAATGCTTTTAACATCGCGTTTGAAATATCTTGCATGTTTATGTGGGATAAGTTTGGTAATATTAGAAGCAGGTTTGTTTTGAATGCTTCGACAAATATGGCCATTTAGCTTGGTAAATTAATCGTCTAAAATCCCAAGTAGGTATCCCATATAATTATCAGTGATCGGTTATTTGGATTCTCCCTCGCAGGATATCAAGTAGAAAAGTTAATATAGATACGACAGTTTCCCGCGATACCGAACAAACCGTACAAAAATAAAACAATTTAAATTATTTTTAAGGAATTTTTTACTCTTACATGGCAACCAGTTGAGACAAAAACTTCTATTCTTTTCCTAATCTCTACACTTTATTTTAACAAAATATATTAAAACCTCCACAAAGTATTAGCTTATATATCTGTCATGATGGAAAAAAAACTTCAAAATCTAGACATTGACATTTCATTTTTTTCTCTGGATTTCAGTTCTAATTATTTGCTTTTAAGGATTGCATAGAGCTGTATAATTTATAATATAATATTAGGTCATAGATCTTATAGCTCAAAGGCAATCGAATAAATAAGTATCCACGTTAAGTTTGCACACTATGATTTATGGTTCAATTTTCGTTTCATCGACTTGTTTCTGAGATTATCTTTTACGACAACTGTGGCTTACTCTAATTGAATTTTTGAAGTTTTAAAGTGTAATAAAAAAAAACACATTGTATTTTTTTGCCTTTTCTAACAACATAAAGCCCGGATTCCCGGGGCATATCCATACTAACATAATGATTGAGGTCGTTCACCCCATGTCGAATCCAAAAAACCGATCACTGATAATTATGTACCTATATGAAGATTATTAAGTAATGCATTTTCTATCAATTTAATAGGCATACAGGGTTTAAAGTAATGGATAGGAATGGTTATTAATCACTGATTAATAGATGTTGATTATTTTAACATGGGCTTAATTAAACATTCATATTAAAATGGTCTTTGGGCAAGGACCGGAAAACCCCTTTTTCCTAACATTATGATAAGACAACCTTACATAGAGTAACCCTATTGGCCTATTGTTATGGTAAGCATATCGGATGTGGTAACCATAAGGTAACCAATACGCTACACTCTTGATTATTTATATGCACGTATGCAATGTGCCCCGCCCACTACCACTTCAGTTTAGCGATTCGGAGGACTATATCGGTTACCTTAGTTCCGATGGCCGTTGGGGCGGAAAGGTTCTCGAGTGGCGACCACGTATGTACCGGAAGGCGCGGCGTGGGTAGGCCCCCCACAAGGTGGACTGATGACCTGGTAAAGGTCGCGGGAGTCCGCTGGATGCGGATGGCGCAGGACCGGTCAATTTGGCACTCTTTGGGGGAAGCCTATGTCCAGCAGGGGACGTCTTTCGGCTGATATCATGATGATGCTCTTAGCTATTAACCACAGGAAAGACGAATTGTGTTTTAAACACTGTGTATGACCCCTTTACCAAATTAATCAACGCCACTTCACCAGAAAACGACACAATAGTTACAGTTGATAATCTAGGCTAAGTATAAAATATAAAGAAAGTTTTGTTTTTTATGTTTCCCTATAAATTACCTAACATCCGCGTGACCTAGCTATGTGACATGCCTTGAGAATTTGATAAATATTTGACAAAATATATTATGGCATGTCAATGACAGCTATTTTTGTGCCAAAAATCAACGAGAAATTCGCAAAGTAATGTAGATACTTATAGATAAATGGGGAATATAATCGCTGGAAATGTTATAATAAATTCCATAAACAAGCAAGGTACGTGCATGGTAAATGGTAATTTAAATTCCAGCCTGTAAATAATTGTCTTTCTTTACTTTTCGTACACGCACTACTTAACATTCCGCAAATAATCGTCTCAATCGTTCCAACACGTTCGTAATTGCAGTTAATGCGAATCGTTATATACCTTTTATTTAATACTAGCTGCCCGCGCGGGTCCGCCCGTGTTTTGCAAAGAACGGAGGCGGAGCTGCGAGGTAAATGCCTATCCATCCCGAAAGCCTATTGTCTCGAAAATCTATTGGAGACAGATTTTTAAATCGGGTAGATAGTTCCAGAGGCCACCTCTACGAACTTACAGTCACAAACATTACCTCTTTATAATATTTGTATGCAAGGTAACCGATATAGCCCTCCGAATTGCTAAACTTAAGTGGCAGTGGGCGGGGCACATTGCACGTAGAACCGATGGCCGTTGGGGCGGAAAGGTTCTCGAGTGGCGACCACGTACCGGAAGGCGCGGCGTGGGTAGGCCCCCCACAAGGTGGACTGATGACCTGGTAAAGGTCGCGGGAGTCCGCTGGATGCGGGTGGCGCAGGACCGGTCAATTTGGAACTCTCTGGGGGAGGCCTATGTCCAGCAGTGGACGTCTTTCGGCTGATATGATGATGATGATGATGAATATTTGTATTGAAGATACAGCCTTGGCCAAAAGTATTGAGCACCCCACGTTTTCCTTTGTAACTTATGGATAAAGTATTATTTTTCAATTCCATAAATACACGAAGACGTAAAATACAAAGTGTTTGAACATGTGCAAATCATTAATATATATCATTTTGAAATTGCTATTTGCGTGTGAAAAAAAAAGAAAAAGTCAAGTTCTACAATAAATGTTTAATTGTATATTTTTTTCACGGAATTTTCCTTAACGTCATTAAATATGACGAATTTTTCCGATAGATACACTACTTTCTATTATAAAATATATAAATGCACCTTTTAAAGTTTACTTTTATATGAAAAACGCATGGGTGGTAGTAATATTTTAATTAACCTGACGTCTGCACCGTGTGTGTTTAACTACTAAAATAAATCTAATACGATGTTGCTAACTACTTGTAGAGCCAGTAAAATCTAGTTCGTTGTCCGGATTAGTCTAGGCAAGTTTTTCAAACTGAGCCTAAGGAGTAATTGTGGCTCCGTTTTGTCTGTAGTTGCTTAGGCTATAAAAAGTTACAAGCGGGTTTGTCCTAGGTTGAAAACTAGTCTTGTCTAAAGCTGTTTTGTAACAGAGCAAAACTACGCTTCCATAGAATACAAGTTACGTTGAGCAAGTGAAGCTTCGTAGCTTAGCACTTATTGTTAATTTGTATCGTAACTAGCTTAGCCAAAGAAAAACATGAAACGAGAAAGATCTGTATATTTATGTGTTAGTAACTGGGTTGTTAAAAACGCGCGGTTTTAACGATTTGGAAGAGATTTTCAACGCAGGAGTTTACGGGGAAGACTTGCTTTCGTATTTTAATGGGTTAAACTAACCAATCGGATATCTTATTCGAATTTCATAATGTCTACCTACCTTCTCATGGTCAGTTGAGACTGTCGTCAATCGTAACGAACGAATCCGTAATATGTTGGTCCGTGAGCTTATCCCTGGCAGTCTCGTGGCCAGATTCATACTGATACGTTTGTGATATATTGTGTGAACTTTATGAATAACAACCCAGTAGACAAATGTTGTTGTATTAGGTCCACATAATACTTATCATGTAAATGTGGTAATTTAATTATATAATACACGAATATACACTGTACTATTTCTTGTAATTACAAACGTTTAACTTTATGTTTATCATTGTCGTAGATGGAGACATCAGGCGGCTCAGAGAGCTCGAGTGGAGAAGACGCGGAGGCGCGGCGGGCGCGGCGCGGTCACGTCCTCGCCGAGCTACTGCAGACCGAACGCGTATACGTCCAGGAGCTCGGCTCGATACTCGCTGTAAGCACAGCCCTGTTAGCCTACACAGCTCAAGCGGAGAAGACGCGGAGGCGCGGCGGGCGCGGCGCGGTCACGTCCTCGCCGAGCTACTGCAGACCGAACGCGTATACGTCCAGGAGCTCGGCTCGATACTCGCTGTAAGCACAGCCCTGTTAGCCTACACAGCTCAAGCGGAGAAGACGCGGAGGCGCGGCGGGCGCGGCGCGGTCACGTCCTCGCCGAGCTACTGCAGACCGAACGCGTATACGTCCAGGAGCTCGGCTCGATACTCGCTGTAAGCACAGCCCTGTTAGCCTACACAGCTCAAGCGGAGAAGACGCGGAGGCGCGGCGGGCGCGGCGCGGTCACGTCCTCGCCGAGCTACTGCAGACCGAACGCGTATACGTCCAGGAGCTCGGCTCGATACTCGCTGTAAGCACAGCCCTGTTAGCCTACACAGCTCAAGCGGAGAAGACGCGGAGGCGCGGCGGGCGCGGCGCGGTCACGTCCTCGCCGAGCTACTGCAGACCGAACGCGTATACGTCCAGGAGCTCGGCTCGATACTCAATGTAAGCACAGCCCTGTTAGCCTACACAGCTCAAGCGGAGAAGACGCGGAGGCGCGGCGTGCGCGGCGCGGTCACGTCCTCGCCGAGCTACTGCAGACCGAACGCGTATACGTCCAGGAGCTCGGCTCGATACTCGCTGTAAGCACAGCCCTGTTAGCCTACACAGCTCAAGCGGAGAAGACGCGGAGGCGCGGCGTGCGCGGCGCGGTCACGTCCTCGCCGAGCTACTGCAGACCGAACGCGTATACGTCCAGGAGCTGGGCTCGATACTCGCTGTAAGCACAGCCACTGTTAGCCTACACAGATCAAGCGGAGAAGACGCGGAGGCGCGGCGGGCGCGGCGCGGTCACGTCCTCGCCGAGCTACTGCAGACCGAACGCGTATACGTCCAGGAGCTCGGCTCGATACTCGCTGTAAGCACAGCCCTGTTAGCCTACACAGCTCAAGCGGAGAAGACGCGGAGGCGCGGCGGGCGCGGCGCGGTCACGTCCTCGCCGAGCTACTGCAGACCGAACGCGTATACGTCCAGGAGCTGGGCTCGATACTCGCTGTAAGCACAGCCACTGTTAGCCTACACAGATCAAGCGGAGAAGACGCGGAGGCGCGGCGGGCGCGGCGCGGTCACGTCCTCGCCGAGCTACTGCAGACCGAACGCGTATACGTCCAGGAGCTCGGCTCGATACTCGCTGTAAGCACAGCCCTGTTAGCCTACACAGCTCAAGCGGAGAAGACGCGGAGGCGCGGCGGGCGCGGCGCGGTCACGTCCTCGCCGAGCTACTGCAGACCGAACGCGTATACGTCCAGGAGCTCGGCTCGATACTCGCTGTAAGCACAGCCCTGTTAGCCTACACAGCTCAAGCGGAGAAGACGCGGAGGCGCGGCGTGCGCGGCGCGGTCACGTCCTCGCCGAGCTACTGCAGACCGAACGCGTATACGTCCAGGAGCTCGGCTCGATACTCGCTGTAAGCACAGCCCTGTTAGCCTACACAGCTCAAGCGGAGAAGACGCGGAGGCGCGGCGGGCGCGGCGCGGTCACGTCCTCGCCGAGCTACTGCAGACCGAACGCGTATACGTCCAGGAGCTCGGCTCGATACTCGCTGTAAGCACAGCCCTGTTAGCCTACACAGCTCAAGCGGAGAAGACGCGGAGGCGCGGCGGGCGCGGCGCGGTCACGTCCTCGCCGAGCTACTGCAGACCGAACGCGTATACGTCCAGGAGCTCGGCTCGATACTCGCTGTAAGCACAGCCCTGTTAGCCTACACAGCTCAAGCGGAGAAGACGCGGAGGCGCGGCGGGCGCGGCGCGGTCACGTCCTCGCCGAGCTACTGCAGACCGAACGCGTATACGTCCAGGAGCTCGGCTCGATACTCGCTGTAAGCACAGCCCTGTTAGCCTACACAGCTCAAGCGGAGAAGACGCGGAGGCGCGGCGGGCGCGGCGCGGTCACGTCCTCGCAGAGCTACTGCAGACCGAACGCGTATACGTCCAGGAGCTCGGCTCGATACTCGCTGTAAGCACAGCCCTGTTAGCCTACACAGCTCAAGCGGAGAAGACGCGGAGGCGCGGCGGGCGCGGCGCGGTCACGTCCTCGCCGAGCTACTGCAGACCGAACGCGTATACGTCCAGGAGCTGGGCTCGATACTCGCTGTAAGCACAGCCACTGTTAGCCTACACAGATCAAGCGGAGAAGACGCGGAGGCGCGGCGGGCGCGGCGCGGTCACGTCCTCGCCGAGCTACTGCAGACCGAACGCGTATACGTCCAGGAGCTCGGCTCGATACTCGCTGTAAGCACAGCCCTGTTAGCCTACACAGCTCAAGCGGAGAAGACGCGGAGGCGCGGCGGGCGCGGCGCGGTCACGTCCTCGCCGAGCTACTGCAGACCGAACGCGTATACGTCCAGGAGCTCGGCTCGATACTCGCTGTAAGCACAGCCCTGTTAGCCTACACAGCTCAAGCGGAGAAGACGCGGAGGCGCGGCGTGCGCGGCGCGGTCACGTCCTCGCCGAGCTACTGCAGACCGAACGCGTATACGTCCAGGAGCTCGGCTCGATACTCGCTGTAAGCACAGCCCTGTTAGCCTACACAGCTCAAGCGGAGAAGACGCGGAGGCGCGGCGTGCGCGGCGCGGTCACGTCCTCGCCGAGCTACTGCAGACCGAACGCGTATACGTCCAGGAGCTCGGCTCGATACTCGCTGTAAGCACAGCCCTGTTAGCCTACACAGCTCAAGCGGAGAAGACGCGGAGGCGCGGCGGGCGCGGCGCGGTCACGTCCTCGCCGAGCTACTGCAGACCGAACGCGTATACGTCCAGGAGCTCGGCTCGATACTCAATGTAAGCACAGCCCTGTTAGCCTACACAGCTCAAGCGGAGAAGACGCGGAGGCGCGGCGGGCGGGAGACTCAGACCACAAGATTGTTGTTATATTTTCATTTGTAACTTGCTAAATACATCTATAGTTATTAATATCATTCAGCTTGATTAATTTGGGGAGGCCTATGTCCAGCAGTGGACGTCTTTCGGCTGATATGATGATGATGATGATGATGATGAGTAATCTTCCAATTGCGTCGTTGTCTGCTGATGACGCACGTTATTAACGTCAATGACCGAGTAGACGTGTGCGCCGCGCCGCCGCGCCGCCGCCGCCGACGATTTTTCCACGCCGCCGCCGCCGATGAATTTGATCGGCGTGGAATCGGCGTGGCATAATTGCGTTTTTTTCGGAACAGTGTTAATTATTCGATGCAAATTATTTAAGTAATTTTAATTCCAATGCCGAATAAGGAATCTTTAAAGCACTGACGACTCTCTAATTTTCTACATTAAAGAGTTTGCTTTAATTCGCTTCGCAATAAATTATAAATCGGCAATTCTGCAGTTTACGTAGTATACATGCATGATTATAACATTCTTGCGAACATACAGATACACGCCATGGCAACCTCTTAATTCCATTTTTCAAATCATTTACTTATTTCATTACTTTTATTGTGATGTAAATTAAATAGGTTTTTTTAGCCTCCTGTAAAATTGGATCAGATAGAGTTAAAAGGTTTGCGACTTAAATTTTTTTGAACTCAAGGATTAGAGGAACGGCCTCTAATTCATGAGCGTGATCTTATTTTACCTAACAATCTATAATCATAATCAACTGGGGCATATTCCAGTAACTAAAAGTTTTTTTACTCATTCCATGAAGAAGTCTGTTCCCTAATACCTCTGGTCGGGTCTGGGTATACCACAAAGGGCAGATTCCATGGATGTCCCACTAAATAAGAAATGCTCTACCCGTAAATGTGACAACTATCGAACTACTTATCTCCCTTATATTCCTTGCTGGTAAAGTTCTATTGTATAATCTAAACAAACGTCTAGAGTACTACAGAAGCGGACAAATCGCTATAGAGCAAGCGGGTTTAGTTAAGGGTAGAGGCACAAGAGAGCAGATCGTAAATATCAGGCAGTTAATCCAGAAGAGCAAATAATTTAACAAACCCATAAGTCCCAGATATAAGAAGTAAGAGTTCAAATATTTTAAGACCAATCGAGGCAGGGTTGCAACTGTCTCGGCAACTATTCGTCTTGTTCAGCGAACACATAATGCGCAGACTGCGCTGACAGAGCTGACAGGGCGGCGTTCGAGTTGGTGAATTACAATTTGCAAATCACTGATGACATGACCCTAATACATAGTTGCATATGAGACTGAACTAGCTAGCTAGACTTCTAAAGAAAGTCGAAATAATCAGTGTACAGTAGGGCCTCCACGTAATCAGGGAAAAACGAAGCTAATGTTCATAGCTGGGTTGATGCAGAGGGCACGGGAACTACATGACCAGGACTTAGTAGAAAACTTTGTCTACTTTAGGCTCACAGATCTCCAACTACGGAGACTGTATAAAATAGGTCATCAGAAGATCGAAAATTGCTTATAGAGCAGTAAAGCGCTTGGAAAATATATGGAATAACAGGAACATCTGATGATGATGATCTGTCCGACCGTTTTCGGTCATGACAACCACTCCGACTTCCTATTTTTGCATTCATTTTGGCGCTCGTGCGCTCGAAGATGGCTTATGTAGCCTATCCTTGCGGCGAAATTCAGTGCACATTGCGGGGACGTAAGTACGCCGTTCTGATAGTTGTATGCTATGGCAGCAGGTGGGTGGGCCTTTAACTGGTCGCGTTTATAGTCAAGGTCAACTTTGGGCTGATCCTCGAACTCGCGAACTTGGAGTGAACATCCTGCGCCATTCTGACCGCTGTGCTGCCAAACACTCCCATTGAGAGGGCTCAATGTTACATCTCTTCATATGTCGCTTTTGGACATCATTGTACCGGAGGAGTTGTCCGCCTTGCTTCCGCTTGCCCTCCATTTCAGAGTAGAAGATGCGTTTCGCCACTCTCACCTCCGCCGTACGAGACACGTGACCGCACCACCGAAGCTGCCGACGCATTAGATAGGCCTCAATGCCACCAACACGGGTTCGTCGCAGGACTTCGGTGTTTACCATTCTGTCGGACCATCTGATCTTCATGATGGATCACAGGCATTTGAGGTGGAAACGATCCAGAGTGCGATGTGGTGACGGTACACACACCACGTCTCAGAGGAGTATAGGAGGTAACTGGAACATCTACCGCAACACCAAAGCCAGACTTATACGCACCCTTATCTTCGCCATTTTTCTTTATGCCGCTGAATCATGGACTTGGAAGCCGCGCTTGAGAGCAAAAATAGATAAATTTGAAATGTGGCACTTGCGTAGAATGTTGGTCATCTCATGTATACAACGGCGCACTTATGTGTCGATACTCAAAGAGCTTTGAATCAACATCCGACTTTCAACTGCATGATTCCAGAGAATGAGGACATTATTTGGGCACGTGGCCCGCCAAGACCAGTCCAGCTTGGAGATGATGATAATGGTTGAAGGAAAGAGGAGTAGAGACAGAGCACCCATACGATAGATTGATGCAATCCGCGACGCCACGCGCGTCAATATCCAAGGCGCAATACAAATAGCCCAAAGTAGAAGGGTTTGGAGAATGTTTTTGAAGAACAGCGCTCTTGGTAGTCACGACCCTCATTCTTGAGGAACCGACAAAGAAGAAGAAAAATCAAAATTCTTAATTGACATTTTTTTTTATTTTTTTTGGTGCAATTAAATTTCAGAAAATGTTAAAACTAATTTATTTCACAATGAGAATTTACGCTTTATAGTTATTTTACCATACACCGAAAAAAAAGTACCACGCCGATTTCACGCCGATCACGCCGCCGCCGCCGATCAAAATCCCACCGGACGCCGCCGCCGATGATTTTGCCATCGGCGCACACCTCTATGACCGAGTGAAAAAAATCCAACACCATTTCCCTAATGCGCGTCAACCCATTGATAAATGTCCTTACGCACCGCTCCATTGATCGCGCGATATCTCCTCACGTATTCATCATATCGATGCGCGCTCTGAAAACCAATTGTGTCATTAGTATGCAAGTAGAGCGTGGTCCACATCGGGCAGTGCAGTCGCGGTCGAGCCACGCGCATGTGCAGCGGATGCGCGCGCGCCGGAACATCGTGTCCGCGCGCCCGGAACCGCCTGCACGCGCATTCGCGCTCCACGCTCTCCGTCGCGTGCTCGCCCTCACCATGAAATATGGAAAATACGACCTACATAAATCATCAGCCAACATCTCCGTCGGAACCTCTTACTCCTGGTACTACAGAAAAAATGACAACCCCACTACGCGGAAGAAGAAAAAACTTACGCGCTCCGCATCAGATTCCACGCTATTCAGCGATTACGCGAACCAAATAGCACTCTTCGAGAAGGAAAAGGCGTTCCGCAAAAAGTGCAAGAAGTCAGTGAGTGATGTTGGCAAAACTGGACGTGTTAAATTTAATCCGCGTAATATCAAACCGGTGTACATGGAACCGTTCACTGGAAACTTCTTTTACGGTAAGACGCTGCCCGGTTACGCGTATAAGAAATCTGAGGAGAGAATTACATATTTGCCAGACTCCGATGCTGTTACAGCATCCGAGTCCATGACAACTGTAGAGTCCCTCACGACCACTGCCCCTACGGTAGTCGATGCGCCTGAGTTGGTCCGAAATCCGCTTTATGGATGCGCTGAAGCCGATGTACAAATACCGACGCCTGAATACTCCACTAACTCAACTGGTTCGAAAGATTCACAGCTAAAATCATCCAGTTGCACAGAACTTAGAAGGACGATGTGTAGCAGCAAGATTAGTGAAGATATCCTGTCCAATATACTTAAAGATTACAAAAGAATCATGAAGGAGTGGAACACCACAATCGATGATCACTATTTTTCTATTTCCCACGGCAGTAAGAAAGCCTCCACACTGTGCCGGCAGAGCAATACTGACAGCTACGTTCGCAGCCTACACTCTACTTTATCGTGCCGCAAACCCAGTCGATGTCAAAAATCCACAAGCAACAAGTACTATCATTACGCTTACTCCCAGAACCTGAACAGCAAACGAGAAATACCAAAAAAAGCCTCAACTTTAAATCGAAATCAAACATTTGGTAATTGGTCTTGCACGTTACAGAATTTGAAGAAAAAGTCCAAGTTTTGGAAGGTCAACGATGGTCTGTCACCTTCAGAATGCAAGTGCTTGGAGGCTATATACAGAGATTACGACAAGCGTCTACAAGATTGGTGCGATACGATTAGCCAGTGTTCGACGTTAATTAGCTCGGTAATCATCCAATATTTATGTGACATCCAATACAGCCGAGGCATGTAAATTTGCGCCACTTTTCGACTCTATTCCAATGCAGTTAGGGTTTCCAAAAGTGCGAACGCGGCAGATGGTTATGTCACGAAGCGTCGTAAATAAAGAAGTTAATTATTGCATAAGCGTCTACTCCGTTAAGGAGATCGATTCACAAGTAAACAAATACTCAATCTAATAGTAGGTAGGCCAGCCTATATTGAACTGTCTCTTTCCAGGGTTACAAGGAGGAGATAGAAAAACCAGAGAACCAACAACTGCTGCCGGCGACGCTGGTGGGGCAGGCGGACGTGCTCTTCGGCAACCTACACGAGCTCTTTACATTCCACCAGGACGTGTTCCTCAAAGACCTGGAGCGATCCATTTCGGCGACAGAACTTGTGGCACTTTGTTTTGTTGAAAAGGTAAGAAATTGATTTCACTAGTTATGTATTTTAAGAAGGAATACACAAGCAACTATTATCATTTCGCTACCACATACCTGTTCTTCAGTTTTTTTTTCTCCAATTAGTATTAAGTTACGCAGGTGTGTCGACCGAATCAACCGAACTAACGGCTGTCCAGTAACGGCAGAACCTATAATTGGACTAAGCCTGCAACCTGCAACTAAGTTAGGTTGACGACCGGTTAGCCTAGTGGGTAGTGACGCTGCTTACGAAGCTGAAGTTCCTGGGTTCGAATCCCGGTAAGGGCAAATATTTGTGTGATGAGCATGAATATTTGTTTCCGAGCCTTGGATTCTATGTATTTAAGTATTTATATCTGTTATATATACCTATCGTCGTCTAGTACCTATAACACAAGCCTAGTTCGATTTGTGTAGGAATGTCCCCTAATATTTATTTATTATTTAATTTCACGGTTATATATATAATTTCTCTTTTTATTTATTTACCAGCAAAATAAGTTTTTCAACAACGTGTTAATTGCTGTTTCGTCGTCTTATGTCAATCCAGTCTAGTCCTTCAATGTGGCCGAATTTTTACCCTTTAATAATTCATACTAGTCTTAGATATGTCAGTGTCTTCACTTCTCTGTCAGTCAATATCATCACTTGTCAACAGAGGGAGACATTCTTCCGGCTCTACAGCTACTACTGCCAGAACATCCCGCGCTCGGAGCGGCTACGTGAGACGTTGGTGGACACCCACCTCTTCCTGCAGGCCTGCCAGCTTCGGCTGGGCCACAAACTGCCCCTCGCCGCGTATCTGCTCAAGCCAGTGCAGCGGATCACCAAGTATCAGCTACTTTTAAAGGTAGTTGAGAAGATTTTTCAATAGCACGAGGCATGCTTCCACCTCAGCTGCTGAGGCGTTCCTGCGAGCGTGCCAACCTCGACTGGGCCACAAGATGCCTCTCAATTAGGTGATTGCCAAAATTTTGTAGCCGCAGTACGAACATTACTTCCAATTCTATTAAAGTTGGTTTACGTTCTATTTTTTAGGTATTAATTACGCGCGCGAACTGCGTAAAAATTTGTCTAAGTAACTTTTGTTGATGATTAATTTGGTAAACATTCATAAAACGGTGTACATCTATTCCATATTACATACTTCAGGAGATAAAGTCAGTAGTTATTCTAGAAACCGGGCAAACGTGTCGGGCCACGCGCAGTTTAGGGTTCCGTAGTTGCCTGTCTGTCTTTGGTGCATCGACACGCGCGCGCCAACTAAATGTTGCGGTTGCGTCGGTCGAATGTGTACGAAAGTTGGTATTTCCCAGTACATTTTAAAGTTGGTCGACTATTACTCGGTAACTAGTTATGCCTACTTAAGGGGGGACAATTGACTCGAACAAACATTAGGTATTTAAAGCCATAATTTTATTATACATTGGTTTTTAGAAATCCGTAATATTTTTGATCAAGCTATCCAACGATACCCACAATATGGGTTTAATGAGGAAAAAATTACATCCCCATTTTACGTGTACCCTAAAAAAAACATTTATTTCTACTGTTTTGACGGCTTGATTGATTTATATGCCCATGCCGAATTACAGCTTTCTAATAGTAAGGGTCACTGAGCTAAGACGCAGACGCTCATGGTGAAACTACAAGGGTTCCTGTTGCCTACGGAATCCTAAAAATTATATTAATACAGTCGGGTCACAAGCAAGGGCATGCATCCATGCACTCAACATAAACATACTCGTACTATTTGAGGATATCCATATGTTCATGTTTATCTCAAAACCGGCCCAAAATGTAAGTCGACGACTAAAGCAGTTTTGAAGGAGACACATTTTCAACATCCGTAAATAAATGTAATTAAGTAAAAATCTAATTTTTTAATGCAGCCTTGGTGTTTTTTCGAACAGCCATTTTAGCATCAAATCGAGTTTTGACTAGTTCAGATTTAATATCAAAGTCAAAGTGATTTATTCTTCAATTTAGGCATATTACATGCTATGAATGTCGATAAACTACCACCGGTTCGGAAAGTAAACCTCTGCCTCGAGAAGAACCGGCGTAAAAAACTCGGCGAGGTGTCATTTTTTCGAAACAGTATACAATATATAATTTTAGTATCAGAGTATTATAAAATTTGTAAAATTACATTGCTACAGTAGAAAATCTATTTATTTTACGACATATTTCTAGTGCAGGATTTTATCGCTGCCAAATATCCCTATCCATGACGTAGTCGTTTATCTTATGCTTTTGAAATAAGTGTCCGTTTTACGACAGATTTGAATTTAGAGTCAGTAAGTTCGGTAATGTGTTATACCTATGCATGATAAATTAATTATATAAACGAACGTCATCTACCATCATCAACAACAAAAAAACCTATAGTTGCTAGCACAGAACAGGTTCCGACAATCCAGCAGCGTTATGTTATTTTTACGGAGGATATACCTGAGGTACAAAGATTGAATACAACTAAACATGGCAAAAGTAATGCCACTTTGGGGTTGCAACAACCTCGCTTTCTCTCATAGACAATTTTAAAGCTCGTAACTTAGGAATACCGACAGTTTGAAATAAACGAGCCTAAACAATATGAAAGTCGTAAGGAGAGAGACTCCCCTTATTCAGAAACGTCAATCATACCTATTTTAACTAAAATTATGTTAAAAATCCTTTGTCTTCATCTGTCACTTTGACAATGGGCTTGTGACCTCATGTTAAAATTGATAACGTAGTGTTGGTAAATTGGTAGTAATAGTAAACCATAAAAATAAAGTATAAATTACAAAATATAATGAAAATCATAAAAATATTAAAAGAACCTTGAAAGTTTAGAAAAAATATGCATTATTTTTATTGTCCAAGAGTAAATTTAAAGCTACCAATAGAATCCTAAACGCAGTATTTCTCGCCCGAAAGAGCAATTTACTTGATTTTCCCTACAATGATTAGTTCAAATCGCAAAGTGTGACGTCATACTTTTGGGTCAATCAGTATGAAGCGTTTCGGCTGCCACCAGCGAGGTCCGTCTTTAACTAATTTGTTTTGGTATTTATGTTCTTTAATTGTCTTAGGTCATGAGCCTATTTTTTGAGTATTTATGTTCTTTAATTGTAGTTGCTCCCATACAAACATTTGTTCCTAACCGACAACTGGTTCGAATGGCATCATAAAAAAATCTTAGGTCACAAGCCTATTATGTTTGTGAGGAAACGACAAAACACATTTTAGTTAACAGAAGCATGTTAAGTTTTATGAATAAGGAGGAAGCAGTAACTATTATTTTTTTGCAACTAGAACCTAACGTGTTTTTCTTGTCAGGATCTCCTGCGGTACAGCGAGTGCGGCTCGATGAGCTCCAACCTACAGCAGGCGCTCGATTGCATGCTGGTGGTCGTCAAATGCGTCAACGACTCTATGCACCAGATCGCCATCACTGGCGTACCGGTAAGTCTTCTTTCTGTTGTATAGTTATCTTGTTTTTTTCTGCGCCTGTACGGATTTTATTCCGCACTGCGCGGGGTTTCATAATACTAAGTCCATACGATGCAGAAAGTTCGTGCGGCGCCGCACCGCAACCAATCTGCAGCAAACCACAGATTTTAATCCGGATACGGATTATTTTCCGCAGTGCGCGCACTTCAAGGAGGTTCCATACTTCGCAAATTTTGAGGGAAAAAAAACAGTGCGTGCACAGACTTATAATGCATCAAGTGTCGTTGTCTTTTTCGAGTGCTTTCCTGGCAATGTACCTACTTCTATTTTTGCCGGTTAGAGGCACTGGAGCAGGGGCGGCTAATCGGATAACTAGTATGTTCAGAGATTACTTCTAACTCGCAAAGTCACAATCATTACTTCTTTATAATACCTGTTAATATAAATGTAACGGCAACAAATCACTTCACTTATTGAATATCACGCTTGTAAGCGTCAAAAGATTAAATCTTATTCTAATAAAAGTAGGTAACTAATGTTGATCTCAAAACATCGCGTGAAACATACATAACTTCCTTTGCTTATAAAATCTTTGAACCGATTTTGTTCAAAATTATTTTCGGTGAAAGAATTTAATGAGGCCTATGATGTCTATGATTCTTTTCATATTTTTTAAATACACCGTTTAAAAATTACACAATAATTGTGACTTTCGGGACGATAATGTCCGACTCTGTTCACTTAATCAAAAAAATTGCTGAGAAACCTATATTTATTTTGAAAGGCCTATCGATTGATGTGCCACACGTGGACTTACAATCATTTTTTTTTGACTTAGGTACAGTTACATGTATGGACCTAAAAAAATATTTTTTAGTCATTTCATTAGTCATTCAAAATGTTATTCAAATACACCATAGTTTTCGAGTAAAATGGCGGTGACATACGGACAGACGAACATGACGAAACTGTTCAAATATTATTTAGCACTAGACTAAACCTAGTGGCTTTTCTCCTAGAGCCTTGTATAATAAGATACCATTATTTACTATAATTTAACCATATTACCATACTCGTTGAAGATTTCTCCTCCGACAAATCAGTCACCGTCCACTTAACGCGACGTGTGTATAGTCACAATATAAATTACGAGGCATGTCTGATGGATGTGAGTGCACACTATTGTGATCTCTATTGCCATTGAATAGGGTGTTCCCATGTTTAATATATTATCCCACGAAACGGGTCGACTGGGTGTCAGTCAAACGATATTGTTCCTTATTACCATGGAACACGGTGGTTGTGTAATTGATGTATTCCCACGGGGCGACGCAAACTTGCGGATGGAAAGTTAGGTAGTCACGCAAGGGGCAGCTGATAGTTCCATAAGTAGGTAGGTAACCAGAATTAGAGGATATTTAACAGATCATTACGTATGTTTACTAAGGTTAACTAAGTTATTTATTGAACAAGCGAGCGAAGCGAACAAAGTTCTCCGTTTCAGCCAAAATTCTTTCGTATGTCAGAATGTCCCGCTTTCCGTTTCTCTTCTACCGATCGCAGTTCTCAACCGATTCTCGTGAAATTTTGTGAACGGGTTCGATAATAAAATTATACACGGAGAGAGAGTATACCGACAGATTTTAACCATGGATTCCTGCCCTGCTAGCATAACTTGGCTCTCGACTCTACTCGCGCGCGAGATAGACTGTCCGTCACTTTCTGATTAAGTGCTGTCAAAAAGTGACAGATAGTCTATTACGCGCGCGAGTAGAGTAGAGAGTCACTTTATGCTAGCAGGGCTGGTGGTATTACGAGTAAATTATGTTATATAATTATTATTTCCATTAACATAGAAATAATAATAATAGTAAAGTTCTTACTAACATAATATTATTGTGTAATTGTCCGAAATAAATGCTTTAATTTTTAACCGACTTCAAAAAAGGAGGAGGTTATATGTTCCACTGTATTTTTTTGCCGTTTGGATTTTTTTCTGTAATGGTCGCACCACACTTGGGTTGCCTCTCTTTCATTTGCCGTAGTAAGGAAAAAGATGCAACACGAATATTTGGGCAAATACTGCCAAGTGTGGTGCCACCATGATAATCAACGCATTTGCTGTCGGAAAGCAGTTCATGTGGTAAATTGGAAAGGAAATGCGGAAATTTTTATGTATTTGTATATATGTGGCCTGGCGAAGTACTGAATTGAAGTCGGTTTAAACTTTTAAAGTAAAATTAAAGTAAATCAAAAATGCCTCATTAACTTACTTAATTTCTGGAACAAAAAAAAGGTAACGCTAAGTCCTTGTGAACGATACCTTAGTGTAAAGAGTGCAAAAGAAAACTTGGCACTTCACGAACGTTAAGGGGTTATACAAGGTGGACTGATGACCTGGTAAAGGTCGCGGGAGTCCGTTGGATGCGGGTGGCGCAGGACCGATCACTTTGGCACTCTTTGGGGGAGGCCTATGTCTAGGAGTGGACGTCTTTCGGCTGATATGATGATGATAATGATGATAATGATGAAGGGGTTATAGGGGAGGTTAAATACAATTTTTTGGACCACAAACAGCATTATGCAAAAGTGAACCCGAGATAATTAATTCACTTATAATTTTTTCTTAGAAAATACCGGCTTGCCAATTAAAAAAAAATAGTTAAAAAAACGAATGGTAACCTATTTCTTCTTTAGACCCACTAACAAGACAAAACAATTCATTCATTAACGATTTTAAAACAACATTTACTCGTATGCGAAAGTATGTAAGTACCCATGCCATAAATAAGTTAATCAGTAGATTCGACTTAATTTGTAATAAAATCCACTCATCTTGACTAAAGTTGTTTATTCATGATCATGAGTTTTCTCCCGTATCTCCTTGTTGCATCTGAATTTGTTATGGGTAAGTAATTTGGTTTTTACGCTTGATTCGCCCGTGTTTTGTGACCCTTACCTTCTTGGAGTTAATGGAATTAAAATAAATATCTACTTTAAACCACGTGTATACCTACCTAATATATACGTAAAAACAACTGAAATAAGACAGGTCTTTCCGTATCTAAACGTTATATTATATTAACTTTATTCAATTACAGCCGTATAAGATAGATAAGTATTATACTGGCACTTCACTTCCCGGTATTTGCCCAAATATTCGTGTTGCATCTTTTTCCTTACTACGGCAAATGAAAGAGAGGCAACCATGCAACTCAAACACGCAACGCCAAGTGAAGTGCCAGCATTTTAATTCCATTCACACCGCTAGTTCAACCTACTATATGAAATTCTCTATTCACACGACGTTTTAGAAATAACGATAACGAATTGCTACACAGGGTAGGCTGAAAAAAGTGTAACATTTCGACCGTCACAAAAAATTATGTCATTTTGGACCTTATGTGTAAGGTGCGTTGCTATTGGCAGGTGATGCATGATGCTTCGAATTTTTATGTTAATTCTTGACTTATTCTCCCAGGTGGACCTAGCGCAACAGGGCGAGCTGCTCATGCAGGGCTCCTTCCTTGTCGCCTCAGAGAGCAAGCGCGACCTACGGCTCCGGATACGGCCGCGGCGCCGGCACATCTTCCTCTACGAAAAGGCGATGCTTTTCTGCAAGCCGGCCGCCAAGAACAGCCACAACAAGGCTACTTATCACTTCAAGAATGATCTCCAGGTACCTCTACATATTAACCCTGTAGCAATGAGGCGACTTCATACGCCTCCTTCCTTGTCGCGTCAGAGAGCAAGCGCGACCTACGGCTGCGAATACGGCCGCGGCGCCGGTACATCTTCCTTTACGAAAAGGCCATGCTTTTCTGAAAGCCGGCCGCTAAGAACAGCCGCAAAAAGGCTATTTATCACTTCAAGAATGATCTCCAGGTACCTCTACATATTAACCCTGTAGCAGTGAGGCGACCTCATACGCCTCCTTCCTTGTCGCATCAGGGAGCAAGCGCGACCTACGGCTACGAATACGGCCGCGACGCCGGCACATCTTCCTCTACGAAAAGGCCATGCTTTTCTGCAAGCCGGCCGCTAAGAACAGCCGCAAAAAGGCTATTTATCACTTCAAGAATGATCTCCAGGTACCTCTACATATTAACCCTGTAGCAGTGAGGCGACCTCATACGCCTCCTTCCTTGTCGCATCAGGGAGCAAGCGCGACCTACGGCTACGAATACGGCCGCGACGCCGGCACATCTTCCTCTACGAAAAGGCCATGCTTTTCTGCAAGCCGGCTGCCAAGAACAGCCACAACACGGCTACTTATCACTTCAATAATGATCGCCAGGTAAGGTTGGGTTGCAACAACCTACACTTTACACGTAAAGTGAAATATATCGCCAGCAGCTTTCATCTGATAGAACACTGTTCCTCCCGTGCCATCGCCAACACAATTAACTGACCATCCGTGCACTTTATGTGCATTGTAATAAGGTTCTATTTAAATACATGGTGGTCAGTTAACTGTGTTGGCGTTTGTACAATCAGATTTTAACAGACATAACTTAAAATAACCGACGGTTTGAAACTGTACTGGCACTTTCTGTAATCATGACACCGGAAGGGATTTATGTGTGGCGATGGTCCGGGATGCTTTACCGTGTATCATGACTATAGATATAAAAACCTAGATTGAAGGCAGAACTTGACTACTTGACTAATTAGTGTTATCTCTAGATTAGATCTAGATTAGTGTTCACTATTCATAATATGTAATTATATCTAGAACCTACTTGAGGCGAACGTGTAGGAATGTCAACTTTATCCTCGCCTGTGACATTTCAGAACTCGTTGCTCGAGATCTAATTGCTTACGTGTTGGATAAATTAATGATTTTTACATATTGGCTAGACGCTAAAATGTCAAATTTACATAAAAATCTACTAACCAGGAAAATATTTCTCACATACTTACTCGTACCAATGCCAATCAGACGTATTCAAGTAGGTATTTAATGCATTCATGTTGTTATGTATGTACATAGTTGACACATGTTACAGTAAGTCTCAAACATGAACCCTGTAAGGGCATCGCAGTACATAGGTATTGCGTATAGGTACATGTATATTGGATACTGAATATTCTAGGTTTGATTCTAGCTAAGTAGACCACTTTTTGTTCACATCAACATTCTCGTCTTACGCCCATTACAATTTTCTGATTATTATAATGTTTTTCACTTTTTGCGTCGGGGGTTAAAAATAGAATATCTAAGTAATCTTTGTTAGATTAACTGATTTGGCCTTTTCTACTCAAATCTAATCATCATCATATAGATAGATCTAAAACCTTCATATCCTGATTTTTCTCCAAGGTTTCTGTTACGCCTAATTCTCAAGCAATTTTTCAAAGAATTTTCTGAATACTAAGAAGACAACGTATTTCTTTCACAGATGTCACAAATCGGGCTCACAGAGTCGGTGAAAGGCGACCTCCGCAAATTCGAAGTATGGCGGGAGCATCGCTTGGAGGTGCACACGATCACGGCGCCCTCCGTGGAGGTGAAGCGCGCCTGGGTGGAGCGCATCAAGCGCGTGCTGCTCGACCAGCTCAAAGAGCTTAAGGGGGAACGCGGCAGGAAGTACGGGGCGCAGCACAGGTGGGTACAAGGTGATAGAATAGAGATTGTTTTATTTTGAAATCGAACGAAATAAAACAAATGCAACTCTGTTCCAATTTAGAATGACACAATTCCATTAAGTGATAAACATTAGGTATGCCATTGTTTCTGTTGCTAACCCAACCTGTATCAACAGGACACTGATCCAAGCGAGCTCCTGGGACCTGGGTCCCCCCGGCATCGGGCAGCCGAAGCCGCCAGCCCCCGCCTCCAACCCTCGCACGGCCTCCTGCGACTCGCACGACGAGCCCTGCTGGTCCACCGACCCTTCCGAGGATGAGGAGGACGAGCCCGAACAGGCGCCGGTATGTACACCTTATTACAATGTGTTAAAAGCCAGTTTGGGTTGGGGCGTGTTGAGTTTCTAATGAGATTGTGGTTTAGTACGATGGAATGTGGAATCTAGTGTCAGAGTTTTGTTCACGGTGACCGAAAACGATTTGCATTTAGCGAGTTTAGTTAGACCAAATGAACGAACAATATTTTAAGCAATTAGGGTTGATTTTTCGCTAAGAAAACTTGACAGAAGCCAGGATACTTGTTGATTCACTTGGTCTGGACGTGGTCTGAACCCGCTATTAGGGTGAGCATCCATTAGAGATGTGCTAAGGGATATCTCTGGTGGATAGATGCTCACCCTTACGTTAGTTAACTTAGTTATCAACTTATCAGAGTATGTGAAACCAATTCGATGATGCCGTTTTCGATTACCGTGGACAAACACGATTACTATTATTTGTTATTTGGAAGTGTTCTTATTTTAGATGACACTTACTGTGTGTAATTATCGAGTACATAGTGAAGGAGATACATTGATTTGTATATTCAATGTTGTAAATTTTAAACTATTGTTACTTGTTTAAATAACCGTAACGTGCAGTAACCGGAGAAACTAACAGGGTAGAATAGTGCTTACTGTCGCGAAAGAGCTTTCTTAATACGGGTCTCCTAATAGCGACTAATCTTGGGTTTTCAGCGTTGAGTGAAGTGAAAACCACTCTCTAAGTAAGTGTTAAGATTATTAAAGGAATGCGGGCTGAATAATCACGGGTAGCGCATGACAAAGGCTGACTCCAGCGCACATAACGCTTCCCGAACATAACATTAAAGCATTCGGATGGACAGAATCAGGATGCGGGACCCAATGGTTTATGCTGGCTTACCTAACCGAGAATTTGCAGCAGTTCCAATAGACCTAGGCATAGAAGCAAGTGCTGCCAATTTTCTACGAATCCGTAGTAATCTCCATGACGTCCGTTAGAATTCACGCCGTCCACCGCACAGTTAAGTTAGCGAACCACCCATCATCGCTTTTAGTTCATTTAAATCCAAAATTTGTTAGCGACACCCGCACTTGGGTTTTTAGATTTAGTTCTGCACATCCACGTGGCACAAAATCTAACACGAGAAATCCGCTTTTTTATGAAGTCACGCTCATAGTGGCTGCTTAAGTAATTCCGGCGCCATCTTGTCGCGCGACGCGATCACAAGATGGCCGCCGTGCTCTAAGTTGTGTTGTTCAACAGGTGACGGAGGCCGTCGCCGTCGGTCTCAACGGTACCATACACAGAGTGGTACAATTCTTTTCTGTATCGGGGTCTGCACAGGCCAACTCCACGTTTTACGTGTCCCAGTACTGATAGATACCTCTACAGAGCTTTAAGCCTGTAAAGGCCTTGTAAATACAATGAAAGAGACTGAAATTATCCAAAGTTAAAAGTACATAACCAAAGAGTTCGACGTAACCGAACGTGGATATATCAGTTGTTATTGCCGAACATTAACTGTCGTGTAAGTCATTGTTTTGTTTGTTATGTCACTCATTTGTCAGTGTGCTTTTTAGTTCTGTTAACTGCGCTTGCTTCGATAAATGTTCGTTGATTAATGTTTATGATACATATATATTTTTGTTTACGAATGGTAGAATATAATGGACAGCATCGTATCTTCATGGCCAAACTGTACCTACTTACTGTCGTTTGATACTGAATGTTATACAACTGAACTGACACCGTATTTCCACTATTGACATTGCACTTATCAGATGAGTTGTGAGGAGTGTTTGCATAATTCTGCACAGCTCGGCACGGCTCTTGGCTTGCGTCACTCTAACCACAGCTTTAGACTGTGATCTTGGCGTATATACTATTGTATTATTTCTACACACTCGACTTGTAATGAAACACATACGTAGTGCGCACTGTAATCTGACAGTAAAAAGTTGTATATCTATTTCTATATATATAAATGATAAACTGATTGGCTCCCTTTCCAGCATTTTGCGAGTAAATTTAGGGTCATTGTCAAATACTATAATAAATATTATTGTCAGTTTATGGTTCAGTTACACTCGAACATTATACTCATCATAGCAAATGCAGCTCGATTAGTGAGAGTATAATTATTGATTATATATAATAAACTTTCAAAACATTACTATTATGGTATAATTGCGTTTTTACTGATAACTATATTTATGAAAGCTCAGTGATACTTAAATCATCTTGTGAAAACGATTCCTATCCTATCAATATTCTGACGTTACTTACTTAGGTACCTACGATTTCTATATATGTGAAACGCGTCACCTTTTAGAATATAATATATTACAGGGAGCGAAACTATGGTGCCGGTGACGTCATTATGACGCAAAGTCGCATGTAGGATGTTTTTTTAAACCAACATTGCGACACCAACACCTCAATGATTCTTAATAATGTAATAATGGTAATATAAATATTATTGTTTATTTATAAAAATGTTTGGTATTTATACAAAAAATAATGTAAATATTCTAAAAACGATACGAATAACATTTTTTATTGGGTAATGTAATTCTTACAAAAAAAAATCCTCAAGTAAGTTAATGAAACAACACAACAAATGTTTCGTTGGATGACGAAGTATGCAGAACGCTTAAAGTTTAAACATAATATCGCATCTTATTGACATACATTTCACAAGTAAATTCAGGGCAATATAATTCTCGAACCTCTCGCCAGTTATAAAAAAATTATAATAATATATAAAAATTGTTATTTGATTAGGTATCTATAATCTAGATAAAAACTGTATGTAGCTTGACGTCATACGTCTGTCATCGGCACCTTAGTTTCGCTCCCTGTATATTAATATCCCTAACTCAGTTTAAGTATATATCTACTGGCAACTTACCATTGACGAGATGCGAGGAGTGGATGTATAAAGTAGCCAAATATAAACTGCATGATATAGAGATAAGCTAACGTAAAGGTAAAAGCGCAGACTTAGTATTGCATTTTTCCAACCTTATGGAGCATATGTTTATGATTAAAATTGCATGCCTCGGTTGATGTGTGAATGAAATGCTGTTTCTACTAAACACTGTGGCAGATAAATATAAACATAATGTATTACATATAATGAACACTTATTATCTACTAAAGGTTGGACTGCAAAAAATGCCCAGAATCGCTACGCGCTACGCTCGTAGCCGATCCCGTGGTTTTCCTCGTATGTAGCGGAAAGCGACTACGGCGTAGGGACGCATATGTGTCGTCACGGGCCGGGAATGGGTGTAAAAAACTGTAAAAAGTTAAATCGTAGATTAGATTAGTTCTAACATTTTTTTTGCAATCCACCCTAAAGAAGACATACTTATAGCGAAAGATCCGAATTACTTGCTTAGCAAACTCGTATACCGACCTATTAACGCTACGATAATATTTTAGATAGGTATACTTATAAACCCAGATTTAGTAAAGTAAATCGTTTACAATAGTTGATAATTTTGACACCAGCTCATTATAGTGCTAACCAAAGAAAACTCATTCAAAATTTACATATTCACGTACTCGATGATCGCTTTGTATCTTTTCCATACAATGGTTTTGTTGCAAATGTGTGTTCCGAATTTTCCAATTCTTTTGTGATTCACGCTCACGTATTTTTCACCCCAAGAATAAGATAAATCTATATACTTATTCTTGTTTCTACAATGCAAATAAATTAGGTAGATAAATTGTATGGAAATGGACCAGAAAACCATTCATCCTACCCGTATGTACAGTCAGCATCATAAACATATATACACTTTTCGACCTTATCTTTAAGTAATAAGGTCCTAGAATGTATACATGTTTATGATGCTGACTGTACACTATTCCGAACTGATGACACTTTTTATTACATTTGATTATCTACCTTCACGCCTTTAAAATAAAGATCTTATTACAAACTGTCTTGCAAATTGCTTGTAATAAAGACTATATCGACGTGAAGTAGAAAATAATTACTTAGTTTCCGGACATACTTAGGTACTCTAAATTCTGTCAAACGAATGCAAGCAAAACACGACTTTACGACTATGAGGCATTTTTTGCTCTCGTTTCTTTGGCAGGATTTGCTCTTAAGCGTCTGCTAGACGGTCGCCAACACGCCCCTCCGACCGAGCGACCTTGGTCGGCACCGCGGTGTAGTATGAAATTTTACTGCAAACAACTGTCTACATGGTCGGTGCCGACCAAGGTCACTCGGTCGGAGGGGCGTGTTGGCGACCGTCTAGCAGACGCTTTACAGTTTCGGTCGTAGGTACTATACGTACACGCTAAAGTGTGCCGTGTTGTGTTGGTGGAAGGTTGTAATGAGCGTTTGTGTGCAGGCGGTGGGGTGCGCGCTGGTGGCGCTGTCGGAGTACGCGGCGGTGGGCGCGAGCGAGGTGTCGCTGCGCGAGGGCCAGCAGGCCGAGCTGCTCAAGGTCGGCTGCGCGGGCTGGTGGTACGTGCGGCTCGCGGGTACGTGTATCTGGGACATTACAATATTATAGCCTTTATTTAAACAAACTTAAATATTTGTATTTTATTATATGTGTTTTTCTACTCTTCTGTATCCATTTGGTCTTGCTGTACCTACAGCATAGCCCTCCCCTAGAAACTTCCAGAATTTGCAATCATGTGCTTTTTCTCATCCAAGTTGCACCCTAACAATGTCGTCCTCCCATCTACGACGATGCCTGCCTATTTTTCTTTTTAACCCCCGACACAAAGAGAGGGTTGTTATTAAGTTAGCGTTCTGTGTATCTGTCTGTGGTATAGTAGCTCCCAAACGAATGGACTGATTCGAATGCGGTTTTTTTGTGTCATAGATAATTTTAACCCGAGTGTTCTTAGCTATGTTGTATCAAAATCGGTTCAGCCGTTTTTGAGATATTGAATTTTGAAATGAAAAAATCGGGGGATTTTCAACTTTTCTAAGTTGTAGTTATATTTGGAATTGTGACTCTGTGATATCTTTTGTACATTTATCTTTTTGTTTCGTATCTGTGACATAAGGTTCTTTAATAAAAAATGTTTTTTTTACCATTCTATAGTTTACTGCGAGCACAATATAATATTTAGTTTATTTAATTGTATGCGACGCGCGTGTGTCGTATGTGATCAGAAAATACTTAGAGAAAGAAAGATGGCGGCCCGTGCGTGGCGATATTTATAAACTTCGGCGCTGGTGTGCGCATGCGCGGGATGCTGTCGTCTCATTGAGCGCGATCTCCGCGCCGGTGTCGCAAGCCGCATAGCCGCAACACCTGTTATGGCCTTATTCATAAACGTACATCAAGACTAATATAAATAAACGTCAACATCATCATCATATCAGCCGAATACTGCTGGACATAGGCTAGGCCTCCCCCAAAGAGAACCTGTAAACCGAGGGTTCTCGAGTGGCGACTACGTACCGTAAATACCAACTGTATAATAGGCTTGTGACCTAAGATTTATTTACGATGCCATTCGAACCAGTTTTTAGAATTATGACGTCACTGTCTACTATTTGTACTAATCGTTGTATGGAAAATCAAGTCAATTGATCTGCCGCGAAATATGTACTGCGTTTAGATCAATAGTTGTCATACAATTTTGTTTCTATAAAAGCGTAAGGTAGCTGTAAATTGCTCTATGGACAATAAAAAAATAATGCATATTTTTCTAAACTTTCAAGGTCTATATCGTTTTATGATTTTAATTATATTTTGTAATTTATATACTTTATAACAATAATTTGATGGTTTAGGTACTCCATTTAGCAACAATACGTTATCAATATTAACATGACGCAACGCAACTACCCTATAACGATCTATGTTCCACCCAGGCGGGCACGGCGAGGGCTGGGCGCCGGCGGCGTACCTCGACCAGCGCAAGACATCGCGCTCCTCAAGCCGCTCGCACGACCGGTTGCACGACCACTGACTCCAACACAAGCGTAACCAGGATTCAACTGCCTAGGGCACTAAGTGTACATAGGACTTTGCGATCGCATTTATGCCGAGTCGACAGTTTCTGACTTTGTCACGCGATAAACGTAAGCGTTACAGTCGGTTACTATAGGCTGGCCGCTTATAAACACGTACGTTGCTAATCTTATGGAACTCTTATTAAGCGGTAGACCTGTAAATGGGGCCTACTACGTCGTTGATGATGCCTTAATTATCTGGATAAGGTGATTGTTCCCACTGTTGGACTATATGGTACCTACACAGCACTTAGAATTTACGAAGTGGTATAAAAAATGCTTAGGTACTCCTATTGGTATAGCCCTCTAAGTTCCGTAGACCTTAAACATTTGTGCAAGCTTAAACTTGTACAATGGCAGAACGATCGGGCATTTTCAGGTGGAGGAATTTCAGCATCATTATACCCACCTCGTTTCACGTCACATGAGGATGGTTGTCCTCAAGCCACGTCCAATCGACGTATAAATGTCTAAATTACCCTTGGTAGGTATGTACCTTGTAAAAGCATTTTAGCATTTTGGCGGCCTTATTTATTGAGCTCGAAGGTTCAAATTAGCACGATACTTGATCCGTATAGGATAGGTACAAGAATCTTGGACCATTAATGGCGGCCATTTTGTACGGGTACCCGGGTCACTTTAAATTCGCTCTGACGCTTTCTATCTCTACTATAAAGTGAAAGAGACTGCCAGAGTGAAGATTTAATTTTATTCTGGAGTGGCCCCCGGTACTGCATTGAAATATCGACATTATGAGTAGCGGTTTGATAGGATTGTATGTATAGGGCACCTTTAGTTGTCAAAGTCACCCCACCTCGTTGTTAATGTCGAACAATAATATTTGTTAATTATTGTAAATGTTGTTCTAAAAAAGCTTTATTGTAAATTAGTGTTAGTCGTAGAGTCGTTGAGGTAATCCAAAGCTAGGGCGTGGCGCAAAGGTGCGAACGCACGTGGTGTCCTACTCTAATAAGTCACCAAGGGCCCGTGGCCACATTTGTCTGCGTTGCGGCGCCGCAAAATAACTCGTGTTGCGGCGCCGCAAAAACTCGCGTTGCGGCGTCGCAAAAACTCGCGTTGCGGCGCCGCAGAAATTCAAGCCGCGCCGATCAGTCTTCAAACAGATATGGACCCATTCACACGTATTCTGCTCTTGTTGTTGTTAAGAAGACGCAAGAAAAAAAAGCAAAGTCATTTCAAGAGGAATTATGAGGCGTTGAAAACAGAGATACCGAATTTCATGATTATTTTAGAATGACAATATCAAGCAACAATACTAAGCAAAATATCACCTCAGATTAAAAATCTACATACGTGTGAAATGGTCCATATCTGTTTTTGCGTGAGAGACCATTAGAGTGGGATTAACTCACCTCTCATTGCAACGTATAGCTGCATCCCTCTCGAAAGTGTGAAGCCTATGCTCTAGCGTGTTGTGCGCATACAATAGAGATGCAACAAAATCGAATTCCGTAAATTATTTAGCGTTGCTTAACCTATATAGTGCAGGGGGTGCGGTGCACCCGGGCGACGGGTCCTAGGGGGCGCCGAGCGCCATTTCACGGGGCGCCACTCGCCGGGCGGCCAGCGCGCGCTAGGGGGGGTGGGGTGCTAGAGGGCGCTAGGGTAATGATTGCACCCGGGCGCTACATAGGCTATAGAGACGCCCCTGAACGTGTGACAGGGATTTTGAAGTCCCGCAGTATGACGTAGACACGTGCCTTCGCACTAAATGCCAGCCCGATAGCGTAGGGGGTTCAGTGAGCCGTGACTGTTTCATAATTGTTCTGTACATACTTTTATTATTTAATTATAGGTATTTATTTGCTAGATCGGCTTGTTGGTGTTAACTCGTGCTCGCGCCTTTTCCATGACAGTCGCTGTGGGTGTTGTACCGTTAGGGACCTGTATATTATTAATGTTGCTATTACTGAATGGGAGTTTATGGGAGTGTCGTCGATTTTCTAAACTAGGCTCAGATTGCTTGATTAAGGTGACAGCTGTCATCCTAGTACAATTAATGTCTTCTTTGACGTATTGAGGTTATATATTGTACCGGAATGACAGCCAAATGATAATTGTCCCCGTACTCAAGCTATCTCAAATAGATAGTAAAAAACGAAATTCAAAATAGGAATATCTCAATCTCTATCACCATAGCATTATTACTATTATTATATAGAGATGTATCTGCGAGTTTCGTGGTACCGCTCCGCCCCTGATACTAAAGCTGCATATACAACATGCCAGTTTACACTACAGTAGTCCACGTAAATGAGTACATTCTAACAGAAGCTGTCTCTCTCTCTCTCAACAATAAAACCAACCATAGAGTCACAGCTATCTTTTAGTTTGGAATTAGATGTATATTTATTACTCACTCAAGCAGACTACTGTAAAATGGCATGGTGTGTATAGGCAGCTTTAGCTTTAGGGGTGGTACTACGCATCTCGAAGATCTTCTCTATCACTCTATCAATCTATTGTGATAGAGATGTGGTACAGTCAAGTGCAAAAATTTGTATTTATTTAATCTTCTCATAAATATGTACCGAAACCTTAATTCGCTTTACCTACATAAGAGCGATGGGACATATTTATGACATGTTTTTACACTTGACTGTACTACAAATATCGAAGATTCATGTCTATTCTCTATCGCTCTAATAATGCTAGTTCAATAAACAAGATCCATTATTTGTTAGTATTATCGTTAGAAAGACTATGTTACTACTTAGAATACAATATTTAAAAAAAAAACTTAAAAGAAAGAACTTTAACCTAGTGTAATAAAGAAGGAGATATTCCAATCCAATGAAGCTACTACAGATATACACGGTTAATAGGAGATTGTATGAAAGTCCGGCCCTCTCGTTATGTCCCTATCTAAGCTAGGTGAGACGTAGATAATTCGTAGTCAACGATCATTTTCATATCACTAGATATCATATCATTCATAAATTATATGACCTACCTACAGAGCTTTTCCTGAAATCTAATAAATCATATTATGTATTTAATAAATTCGTAATGTACTCGAAATTAATTAAGATTTATATCAAATCGGGATCCATAGATATTTATACATTTTTAAATAGGTACTTATAATGTTATAATGTACCTGTCAAGTGTTAAATTGAAAGGTGCTTAAATGTGTCCTTTTCAGGCCAAGGTACAGTCGATGTCAAAGATATGTATAAGTAAAAAAGAAAGAAAAGAAAAGAAGACATTTATTCACTACACAAAAGACACACAGAGACAAAGGAGTAGACATACATGACAATTGACACATATTGTGTGTCTTCGCGGCAGTGAAACGGTCGCTGTCTCAGCATTGTGCCGAGGTGTCAGACAGACACCTGCAGCGCTGGTTTTCAGACAGCACCGCAAGTGGCCCACGGAACGCAACGCAACACAGCATTAGATAAAAAGTAAGTAGACACATAATAAATAAATAATTATTGCAAAATATTGAAAATATATATATAGAACAGTAGCACGACGGGATGAAAAACACAAAGCATAGAACGCGACACGGTTGGGATGTTAAAAGTGCTGGATGGGTTAGGGTTGGGATTTTTGGAGCGTCAACAAATAGCCTTTAAGCTGGCGCTTAAAGGTATACCTGCTAGACGCTCCTTGGATAGGTGGAGGGAGATCATTCCAACACTTGGACGCTGTGAACCTAAAACTTCCTCGAAACGCAGCTCGAAAAGTAGATACATTCTTGGCTTTATTACAAAGGAATTAGATGCGTAATGTACTAATGTACAGTTCCCAGCGAACGAGCCGGACGGGGTCGCATCGAGCCTATTTTGAAATGGCTATAGAAAATTGAAAAACGAGTGGTATTGACCACTTTCGATAGGCATGATGACTAATTTTTTTGACGATGCCATTCGAACCAGTTTTTGGAGAGGAATAAATGTTTGTATGGGAGCAACTACAATTAAAGAACATAAATACCCAAAAAAATTGTGACAAAGATTGACCTCGCTGGCGGCATCCCAAACGCTTCATACTAAATGATTGAAATGACGTCACGCGCATGTCACAATGTTGCACTAACCGTCGTACGGAAAATCAAGTAAATTGCGGTTTCGGTCGCGAAATACTGCGTTTAGGTCCATAGTTGTTATACAATTTTGTTTCTATAAAAGCGTAAGGATTCTATATGGACAATAAAAAAATCAACTTTTTTCTAAACTTTCAAGGTTCATATCATTTTATGTTATTAATTATATTTTTTAATCTATACTTTATTACAATAATTTGATGGTCTATCCATTTAGCAACACTACGTTATCAATTTTAACACGAGTCATCATGCCTATTCTATCGGTAGAAAGTAAGTGCCTATTCTATCGGTGTAAAGTAAGTCAAAAATCGGCCCGCTGGTCGATGAGAGTTTTGCATAAGTGGAAACACGTCTTTGACGTCGACCTTACACCCTCGTCGGCAGTCAATAAAGAGGTGTCTAATTTTAGCCTCATTGACAACCGACAAAGTGGTAAAAATACCTTTTGCCTATAGGAACGACACAAATGCTCATCGTACATCGTACCTAATTATTTGCTTAAGTACGGGACTATTCTCCTGCTTGCATGTCCTAGAATTCGGGCCGATAAAAGGAAACCTTTTGTAGACTGAGATATGTTTGGTTATAGTGACCGTATAATTCGATTTTGGACTCTGTGTGAATTGCGTAAAGTTGATTTTTGTACAAAATGTTAACCTACATAGAACATTGGTTCAGTAACTTTTTGTTTCCGTTTTATTGAGAAGCCTCGGACGTGTTAATGAATACTTTAATACTTTGATTATAATTACTTATGTAGGCATGTGTTTTTGCTAGTCGGCATTCATTCTTTAATTTTAATGAATTAATTTTGTAGATGAAACAAAATCATTTGTCATTCTCATTTCTCATTGTATGTGTAGAAGTTTCTGACTTTTAGTGCCACACTCCCGGCCTATAGTTTCATGTAATGTAGGTATTATTTTCATTTCGTGAAAATGTTTTGTATCATATAAATTAAGTTCATTTTCGAGCTGGCCACAATACACATAATTGTCCATTTGATTTGTGTTTTATTTATTTTTACCTCGACCATTTATTGACATTTCATGTTTAGAATATTGAACAGCTTTTTTTTGTGGTACCTGACTGTTGCTATAATAGGACGGACCCAATATAGCTGTCGAACTGCATGGTTGGAGAGTAGCCTGGGGAAAATCCAGGGGGAACTCTCCGGCACGACCACGCGCGGGGGGGGTTGAACAGCCCGCTGTCTTCTATTTAAGTATGTGACGGTTCATACCTACAATATAGGTAGGTACCTTCAGAAACTGTTGCGTTCAAAGCAGTAACGCGGAGGAAATGTAGACATCTGATAAAGGATGAGATTACAAGCAGGTGAGATATTCCCATTTGTTAATATCATAATCTCATTGTTGCCATTGGTCAAATGTAGCGAGCCTCCACAAGAGCCGCCCCACAATAGAGATTGTCTCCGCTCCTTTGTTGCCCCAGGGCCAGTCCTCCAAATCCGGCCTTGAAGACATGATGCGCCGACCCCAAGTAAATGGGATATGGGCAAGTGAATGAAGATTACCTAAGCTGCTAAGTAAAGAGAGTGGTATTGGCAGAGTGCAAAGTGGGTGGAGGGGGTAGCCTAAACGATCACAGCGCTCGCTACGGCTAAAATTGTCATTTTTGTCACTGACTTGAGCTGTCAAATCCATATTTCTCACTGAAAACAACAATTTTAATATTATTGGCAATAATGTTACTGACTACCATTGTCCAAAATTGTGTAATATAGTAAAATAACACAAGATTTCATTAATATTTTTCACAATATTTACTTACTTCTTATTTGACAGCGGTGACAATATTGTCCATAATGGCCGCCTGTCACGTGGCGCTGTCGTCGCGCTCGGTGGTTTATCGAAGTTGTGTTAAAATGCCTTAAATATCTGGATTTCGTTTCGATAAGGCAGGCGTGCAAAATGAAAATCTTATCATAATAAGTACTTACCTACTTATTTATAATAAGACCTTTTTATTGTAGGACGACTAAGTAGTTATTTAAGTAGACTGGGGAAACAGTCCCGGCTTACATTTACCTAACATTAAATTTTAACCATATAGATAATCACGAGGGTCATATAAACACCCTACAGCAGCGATTCCTAGATTGTTCCACGGTATATTAGGATATCGTCAAAGCCGTAGAAGCTTAGGAACCGCTGCGTTTAAGTTTCCACATTACCTTACTGATCGCGATGCGAATGCCAATGCCATTGTATTAAGAGAAACACCCGGAACGCGAAGCTGATGTCATACAGGCCACCTACAAACTTAATGGTTAGCTGCTATTCTATTACACTTCTGAAAAATGACTCCTCTTTCATATTCCGAATTTAAAATCTAGTGTAAGTTGTACCACATATATTATTCTATAGAATTTCCCCACTCGTTACATCCACTTTTGTACCACTCAGACTCCGGTAACAGATGGGAATGTTTTATTCCCAGAAGTTAATTACTTTCTTTTATTTTTTTATTGCCATCTCTGTAGATGTAAATTTTGGTAACTACTGGAAATTAGAAAAAACAGAGGTAATTACCACAAAAAAAAGACCACAAAAAGAAGTGTAAGAAATTGCTATGCTCACCAGAGCTCATGTTTAAACTGTACCTAACTAACTCTAAGAACATGAAACGCAATAAATTATTGAATTGAAAAAAAAAGGAATTGGTTGCCTACTACTTTCCAAACAGTGGGAAAAACTTAGCACAAACAAAAAGGTGGTAACAGCGAGGAATATTCCAGACCACCGCATCAGATTTTTACGGAAATGTGGAGGCTGCATAATGCCGTAATTAAAAACCTAATTCATGTTTCAGAGTGCAAATATTGTATAACGGCTGTGAATTTCCTAGTGATTTTTATATTGAATAATTAACTTTTTAATGTCCTGATATACCTCTTTTTAACTCGTAGAATTTATATGCCTATTTCCCTTTCTAAAATTATAAGACCTATGAAATAATCATGCCTTCTCACTTTGTAAGTTTACATTATTGAGTCGTATTTTAATTTAAATCTGGTGGTTTACATACGGCACTAGGCACGGTCAGGGCTATTGCCGCTAGTCCGCACTGCTCTATTCGCATTGTGAACTACAACTCGTTGGAAATATCTGCGCAGATATTTCCGACGAGTTGTACTAGGATTTTTTTCTCAGTTATGCGCACTACGGACAGATGGGTCAATGAATTCCCAGTGCGGTGGCGGGGAGAAATTTTGTGTTATTGCGATGGCGCCGCATTGCGTCGTGTTATCCGCCTTTATAATAAGGAAAAAAGTTAGATCTGTAAATAAAAGTTCGCAGTAAAAACGTGCCTATCTTCGTTTTACAAGTCTCTATATCTCAGTGGCATAACTGCTCATTGGAGACCCATTTCCATCCTTTACCTACTCGAGCTAAACATAGCATCTCTTTACTCCCACGACAAGAAATAAGCAAAGATAATGTCAACATTATTTTGAACCTTATTACCATAGTCACAAAATTCAAATTGGTAAGTAGAGTATTCCGTTAGTGTGTTTCATGCACTTTGATTCATTCAATTGTTTTGACCCACGCTATTTAGATTGTGTAAACGACCTCAAATCATTTTGTTTATAGACTTATGCCTACTAGTATTTAGGGCAGATCCCTAGTAGTGAGTAGATGGATTTTGTATATCTACTTTGAAATAGAAATTTTATACATAATCTCTATAGTTAACAAATTCAATATTGGAGTTTTAAATAATTAAAAACTGTGTCGTAAGCAAACTTGGCGGCGGTTTCAGTGTTGGTATGCCTTTAATCGAGCTTATGATAATAAATACCTTCTTAACTGTATCAAAGCCTGACGAAACAATTATGTTATTGAAAATAAACCATAACTGAATTATTGGTGTTTTTCTCAATTAATTATGCTTTACTATTTATATTGATTTACCTATACGGTGTGAGTCTCCATAAAGTGCACATATGAAATAGGATTAACCTAGTCCCAATTCCATCAACTGAAAAATTAAAAATATTTTTTTTAAATAATTTTTCAGTTGATGGCCAAACTTTTTTTTCATACGGTTATGGTTCGGCTTGCCTTTTTTTGTTGCCTGTCCGTAACCCTCACCACCAATGGTGCCACAAGGCTTCGAAAAAAAATTATGGCTATTGATAAAAAAATTGTTTTTCCCATCGATGGAATTGAGGTTAGATTCACCCTATTTCATATGCGCACTTTATGGAGACTCACACCGCATAGAGCACTGTGCAGACATCCCCTAGCGTAAGTATTGCACATGTAAACCAACTCTCCTGGGAGCACCTTCTCTGGTGCAAAACGTCAAGAAAGATGTTCTACGTGGCCAGTAGTAAAAGTAAGTTTATGTACGTACTTGACGTACAAATACCTACCAAGTGATAAGGACTGTGCGCAGTGGGGACACCAGATCGCGACAACTTTACGAATCGTTGGCGTTCAAAGGGTTATACTTGGAGGATGCCAGTTGTATCTAAGTAGCTATACTAAGATATTTAAACACTATATTTCTATGATTTTAAATCCACTGTATTTGCTCAAGAAATAGTCTCTAAAGTCAAATATAAAGATTTTCAAAAATACAGCAACTCAATGGTTAAACCCATCACAAGGTAAAAAAAGAGATTTGTACAATAAACCTTTACTTAATTAAGTGATATTTTAATGTTTACTGAGACGCCCGCTGCCTGGACCAGATCTTGGTCTTGAAGATTGTGTCAATCTTACTGAACACGGTTTCAGCAGATTTGGACGCATCTACCCTGTAGTGCAGCCCTTTCCGCATGTAGTAGTCAACTAGCGGCACAGTTTGACTGTGGTACGTTGCTAACCGCTTCTGAAGAGCAGCGACGTTGTCATCAGAGCGTTTGATCAAGGGCTCCCCAGTCACATCATCAATCATTGATTTCTTGGGGGGGTGGAACTCTTCATGGTAGCTTCGGCCACTCGGAGGATGGATCAGTCTGCCGGTAATCCTTCGCACCAACAAGCTGTCCTCAATGCCAAATTCAATGACTGCATCAAGCTGGGTTTTTCTTTTTGACAATAAGTCATCAAGCTGGAATGAAGATAAAAGATAAAGAATAATTGTTACATGAATTAATCCTTGATTTCACTAATATTATGATAAGGATTCAATGATTATTTGTTGCTCAACAATGACATACAAAATATTCATTATCAGTTTAAAAACTTTAAAACATAAAGAAAGATTTTCTAGAATGTTCTACCTTATCATTAAAAAAAAATTCTGACCAGCAAACTACAATCCATAACAATAACAATAATAGCCTTTATTCAGATACTTTACATTTTAAAACTTAATTAAATGATTAGTTAACACTTTGTACTTGTATCTGTTTGCCCTGTGACGATGGCCTCTCCCAACTGTCTCCAGTCCACTAATTGCCTGCCGTTGCCTTAATCTCATCAGCCCAGTGTTTGAATGGTCTACCTCACTTCCTTATTCTGTTGTAACAACTACAGTCCATAAGAAAGTAATTATTCTCTAATCTCTTTCTATACGGCTAGTGTAACAGTGAAAGAATGAATGCTTTCTAACTGTGCCAATGATGCATCTGGTTTGCCAGACTGTTGAGCCTATAAATGGACACTTAAAGTTTGATAATCGGTTTAGCCTTGTGGATAGTCACCCTGCCTGCGAAGCTGACGGTTCTGGGTTCAAATCTCAGAAAGGGCAAATATTTGTACAATGATCGATGTAGTATGGGTACTAGACCTAGAAATATTCATGCTCATCATACAAATAAGGTTTGTGTTACGGGTAACACAAACCTTATTGTGCCTATTATGGGGCTAGTTGGATTTGTGTCAGATTGTTTTTATTTAATTAAAAAAATACTGAATTAATCAGCAAAGTATAACCGTATTGTACCTTCGCGGCTTGTGGCACAGTCCTGGGGAAACCATCAAGAAGGAACCCATGCTTGCAGTCCGGTTGGTCCAGGTTCTTGTCAATCATATCCACAACCATCTCGTCCGAGACCAGCTTTCCTTCATCCATGGTCTTCTTAAGCCGGCGGCCGAGCTCCGAGCCCGAGGACACCTCCTCGCGAAGCATGTCGCCCGTAGACAGGTGGCACACGCAATATTTCTCTTTTAACTTTGGTGCCTAAAAAAAACATTTTTCAGTTCATAAACAAACATGACTGATAATTATGTAATGATAATGATAACGTAACACTGTTGATGATATATTTTCTAGGTAGATTTTATTTCTTACAAACATGAACTTTAAAATCGAGATTAAATGAAGGTCAAAGAGCACAATGGGTCACTGTCAATCACGTACCTGAGTGCCCTTGCCGGACCCCGGCGGACCAAGGAGCACCGCCCTGATGCCAGTAGGATCATCAACGGGCCGGGGCTTCACTGCGGTAGCTGCTGGTGCCATAACGCTGAAATTATTTTGAAATTAGGCCCTATGGACAAAAGTACACCCTATTAGGTATTATCAATAAAATATGAGAGAAAGTAGACGCTAGCGGCCGCCTCCAGCTGTAACGTTAAACGCACTGTCCTATCTATTACCTAAATTAAAGTATATACACCTACCTACGGAATTAGTTAAATAATTAGTGGCAAGAGATTGATGCCGACATGTGGTGACGTCGGTCGATAAATGTCAGAAATGTCAAAATCAAAATTGATTTATAACCTTGATTCGCGCCATTCAATCTTTTAATTTTTTTATTTTATTTATTTGTTTCTTTTATTAATCTTTATTCCTATCCGTAATCCCGATTCTAAATTATAAGATTTATTATTAGATTATGAATTGCAACTCCAAAGTTTAGAACGGTTAGGTTTTTGAAATGTTACGTCAAAATCGTCAATCAAATCAAATGTTCATTGTTGTTAGCGGAGGGAGGCAAATCTAACCTCAATATGCGGCGGTAAATAGATTTTATTATTGAGAATTAGCAAAATAGTGCAAGCTATAGTTCCTTTCAAGGTGCTATAACATCATGACTACCGCCACAGTTTGGTAAGTAAACTCTTTAACAGGTTACGTGTTTGTTGAAAACTTTGTAAATAGCTCTGACAATAAAAGGTTCATATTTATAGCTATTGGAAGCAACTTTGGAGATGGACGACGTCAAATAGCTTATTAAGTGAAGAACTAACAGCTGTATTGGACAAAAAAGAGATAATCGACGCGTTACGAGAAGGCTTAGCGAGTTACAAGCCTGGGAAGAAAGAAGGTTATGCTCAGCTGCAATCTCAACATGCAGATCAGACTTCACTACTGAATGTCGTTCACACTTTACAGAATTACATGGTAAAGATTAAATATTTAAGATATCCTTACAGAACAGAGAGTCATCTTCACAGAGCAAATATAAACTCACCATTTGTTTGTGTTTCATCTTTGTTTTCAGGATGTTGATTGTTTTCAAATATGGGATATAGTAAAACACTACCTCTGTGACATATCTTATGGCACAACTGAGAATGCCCTGAAAAATGTGGCTTTCGTAGACATCCGCCCCACCTTCCTGCTTCCAAACATATGGAACTTCTACTATGCCGAGAGATTGTTCCTTCTCAAATTGTTGCAGCATATTTTGCAGCATAAAGATGATAAAAACCATAAGTATCAGGCACAGTTTAGTAAAATTATCAATGATATAAATTTGGATAAGTTGAGGGAATCTTTGATATCCCAGTTTGAGAAGGTTTTGTATACAGCACCTCCCTCTCAGAGAATACACAATGAGTTCTCTAGTGACACAGTCCGACGGGAATGGGCGGAGTTCAAACTGCGAGAACAAGTTGCCATATTACAAAACTTACTTCTCTTAGCAGATGAGAAGCCATTTAATGATGTTGATTTCACTAAGCTGTTTCTGTTGTATAAGAAACATAATTTTGGAAAGAATTTGGGGTACAATGAGTTGTTGGAGCAGGAACATAGGGAGCTGTGCACAAGGCTGATGTATTTGGAGACTTGTATTTTCCTGGTGGTTGTTGCAAAAGTAGACAAAAGGTAAGAGAAAACGAAACAAATGTCTTTAATAAAAGAGTTTTTTTTTGGGTCCTTTAAGTTCCTTAGTACGACCCAATGTATTTTCTCTCTCTCTTTATGCATGCGTTAAAAAGAGTCAGTTACATAATAGGGTTCAAATATTTTATGAATTGCCTCTTTTTATGAATATCATTATTTCATGAATTGAAAGTTATTTTACAAATAAATTATAATAGGTAGTGATAAACATAAAATTATTTTAGTACATTTCAATATGCCACAATAGATTTTTTTAATTTATTAAGAAACTAACAGTCATACATAAACCTTGACTAAGATAAAAGAAACAGAAAAACAGATCTATAGTTTCCTGAAAGCACAAGTAAAAAAAATATGTGGCTAATATATTAAGTGTAATATGACAACATAGCAAAACATAAAATCTTTTAAAAGTAATTAAACGTAATTTAACGAATTTTATAAGAGTAAGTGTACAGTAGCAGGTGTTTGATAAATTTATTCCCTTGTGTCTGCATTGGTAACCTCTCACATTTCAGCCAAGAGAAACTATCATCATGGATTGACAAAACGAAAGAAGTAGTAGAATCTGAGCTCACACAACTGCAGCTCAGTCCCCAACACAGCCCCATGCTAATGGCATGGATGCTACTCTTATTACAGGTGAATTTATTTGATACTAGCTGCTGCCAGATGATGAGTATTCCTAACCTGATGTCTAAGCTACTGTATTGGAAAGTTTTGTCGAATCCGTTCAGTTTTTTTTGCGACTAAGAGAACATATGTTGGGACAGACTTTTAAAATTGTAAATTTATGACTAGCTGCCTGCCTGCGCGGCCTCGAACGAGTATTGCAAAGTATGTAGGCAGCCGCAGGATATAATATAGGCTATGTACGGTCAAGGAAAATGAAGGTCTGGCACATGTCAACTCTAATTGAATAATGTTAAGATCCAAAAGTGCTTAACATTCAATTTCCTTAACCGTACAACCTGCAGGCCCATTCTATATACTGGTGAAAGAGTTTTTGAAATTGGATAAGGAGTTCCCGAGTTCCTACGACTTTTCCTCTTTATAATATTAGTAAAGACACAGTAAATATAAGCAATGAATCAATGGGCAGGGCCATTGTTCCCATTCACAACTAAGGGCAAGTGCATACAGGCCTTCTGCTCCCATTCCAAAGACTAGCCTACATGACCCATCTATTTAAATCTGACATATTAATAATACTTGTATTTCAGAGCAAAGAGCATGCAAAACTGTATGAGAGCCAATACCACCACTTTGGCGCTACTTCGCTTAAGATGCGTTTGTTCGAGTTTCTTCACGCGATGCTGAGTAGCCCTGTGTTTTCTGTAAGTAGACTTCAAATTATATAATGTAAGCGGGGTATTCCGTCAGAGAAACCCTCCTAGCGTTTTTTTCAGGTATATCCTAAAGAAACACAGGATCTGCTTTGGCATCTAAGATTATCACGATGTCAAGCAGTTCAAGAACAAATTCAAGCACATTTCTACCAAACATTTTGACATATTTTTTATAATTTGATCCTACAGAATAGGTATTAAAAAATAAACTTTTCTCTAAAATCAAAAATCAAATTTTGAGGTCCAATATCTTGATATTGGATCTCAAAATTTGAAGTAACATTGAGACTTTGAATGGTGGGATATGCAAAAATCATAGTAGTTGTGTACATGTTATGTACCAAAATCCGAAGCCGAGCACTCCACTATCCACGTGGTCTTGTTTGCCCTACCCCTAGAGTGTATATGAAAAGCCGGAGGCGCGGAGGGAGAGCAGCCCTCGCCTGCCGACCGTGCTTTGGCACGCAAGGGCGGAAGGGCTGGTCTTCCCGCAGCGCCCGAGCTAAGGCGGAGTCCGACTGATAACTCCGCGATCATATAAACATATTCCTATACTATTAAACAAGCAATATTTGTTTATACATATGTGAAATTTGGAATGTAGGGGTTTACGGGGGCGAAGAAATCGATCTAGCTAGGTCTCATGTCTGGGAAAATTCGTTTTTCTGCGTAATTTCACCCGAGCTGAGCTCGGTCGCCCAGACACTAAACATGTATGTCCTGAATTTCAAAAATATGTATACGTCCAACATTCGAAAAATATGTATACAACTGCTACGAAATATTCACTTTTGGCGAAAATTTTCTGAGTCTTACAACTCCTATGAATTTTGCACTATTGACTAATCCCAGAGGGAAGACTAGATCTTGTTGGGTTTAGACTGGTTTAGGGTTTAGACCTGGTTCCTTACAATGTTTTCCTTCAGTAAAAAAAAATGTTGTGTTTTTGAGAAATCCAGTGGTACATAATTGTTTTTCTTGAATCATCATCATCAGTCTATATTCATCCCACTGCTGGGCACAGGCCTCCTCTCATGAATGAGAGGGAACGGGCAGTAGTCCCCACGCTGGCCCAGTGCGGATTGGGGACTTCACATACCTCTTTGAATTTCTTCTCAGATGTATGTAGGTTTCCTCACGATCTTTTCCTACACCCAAAAGCTAACGGTAAATATCAAATGATATTCCGTACATAGGTTCCGATAAACTCATTGGTACGAGCCGGGATTCGAACCCACAACTGCCGTTTGACAGCTGCATGCCTTTCTTGAATACTGCAACTTATTTGAATATGTGACTGAAAGCTTAAGTACGCTTTTATAAAGGTTCTTTATGTACTAGGATCAATCACCATGCGCGTCGGTAGCCAGACGCCACACCTTCCGTTTCCTCAACGACCTTTGCGATCGCTTCGACGGAGACGGCACCATCAGCAACCAGCCGGGGGTCATGCTGCTCTGTTCCCTCCTCCTCGAAACGGAAGAGACAGCTACCGAGTTCTGGACTCTGACGCAGAAGGAGGAGGGGAATGGTGTTGTGTCCCTGTGGAACACTGCTTTGGAGTATTTTCCGTATAACTTTAGTGCATTGAGCGTGCTGTCAGCTGGACTGGCTAATGGAGGGATAAACAGTGTCCGAAATGTAAGTTCGTTTTACTTCGTTTGAAAACTGCACTACAGTTTGGTGGCAAAACCCACCAATGGGGAAGGCAACTGTCAAACTGACAGCACCAATAATGGTCTTAAAAAAGCTAAATTTGTATGGCGGGAAGTAGTTTTTATTTATTTTTGCGAAAATGACTATGTTTCGTCCCGAATTGCTCCGAAGTGGGAATCCACTGTTTTCCGAAAAAGGCTAAAAATAAAAGTTTGTGGATTAATGCTACGAGTATGGGGAAGATTTTTGCCTAAGAACTGTATGTGGTTTCCATACAAAGTTAGGTACCATCGATCTTCTGTCTCTCTCATCGACCTCATCGTATGGAATCTAGAAGAGCGCCATCTACAATTAGCTTTCAATGGCCTTCCCCATTGAAGAAGCCACGTAAACTTTGGCTAAGTTTCTTAAAAGAAGAATGGCATATCTTCATTCAACTTTAAGCAAGTACTTTAACCCCTGGTTATACAATTACTACAATTCTATCTGCCATTTGGTCTAACGCATCTTTATAAAACCGAGCTTTAGTGTACCTAACTTACTATCTGTGTTACAGCTCATAGGTGAACTCAAAAACTTACCAGTCTACACTGAAATCTACAATCCCAACACAGTTCAAATAATGGCTTTGAACTCCGAAGAGGCCATAATAGGCCGCGACTACTACCCGCTAGGCGGACCCACGTACCGCATCGACGCCGGCTCCAAAGCCACTATCATGGAGAGAAAGGAAGCTACAATGATACACTATAGAACGCCGTGTAGCTACTGGACTGTTTTAAACAAAGTCATTGAGCAAGCATTGGATAGGAAAGGACACCACCAACACGACGTTAATGTGACGCTAGAAAGGGTTTATGAAGGGACTAAAGTGTTGAAAAGCGTTTTGAAAGCGTTGGTGGTGTATAAGGAGATTCCGAAGGCGTTGGTAGAGCCGAGTGAGGGTGTGTTTGATGTGCTGGTGAGATTCATGAAGGCTGAGACGCCGCCGTTGCCGCTGCTCGTCGAATGCTTGGAGATGTGCACGGCTTTGATACCCATGTTTCCTAACGAGATTCATATGCGGTGAGTATTTGAATTCAAATATTGAATCCGTAGGTTCAGTTCAGAATCACTTTCCTGAAGAGTACACTTCCCCGAAATATTTAGGAGTTTCCGTTTGTTCTTACTCTTTCTTGTCTTTTTTTTCGTTCTTGTCATGTATGTCTACTCCTTTGTCTCTGTGTGTCTTTTGTGTAGTGAATAAATGTCTTCTTTTCTTTTTTCTTTTTTCTTTTTACTATGAACTAAATTTATTAAAAAAAAAAATGTTACGGTCCTGTGTTTGACAGATGCTTCGTTGAAATATTTACCTTTCAGTTAAGTGGATAGGAATAGTAGATTGTATGACAAAGGGCTAAAATAAGCCATATCATCACGAGATGGATATTTTCCCGAGCGAAGCGAGGGAAAATAATTCGAAGGGTAATATGGCTTTTAGACCCGAGTTATACACTCTACTTTTCACTTCGACTGCGAGAAAATAGTAAAACAAAGATTATCCATCCACAATCAATAACAAATTTCACTGCGAAGAGGTCGTTCAATTTAGCGTGAGGCGTTTTCTTTTTTAATGATTTGGAATTAGGGACTAAAAACACCTGATGTTTGATTGGTCGATTTTAATATGTAGCTGTATTCTGGTTGGTTGATAGCAAAGAGAAATATTTTTTGAAAGAGTTGTGATTGGTGGATTTAAATGATTTGGAAATAGGGACTAAAAAACACCTGGCCCCGTAGCATGGCTGGCCTTGTCACGCGATAGGTGATAGGATAGAGCGTGCGTCACTGGCTGACACCGTTCGATAGAACGAGACGACGCTCTTATTTTGTCACTTGTCGCGTGATAAGGCCAGGCCAACCATGCTACGGCTCCTGATGTTTGATTGGTCGATTTTAATATGTAGCTGTAGGTATTCTGGTTGGTTGATAGCAAAGATAAATGTTTTTTGAAAGAGTTGTGATTGGTGGATTTAATAAGGGGAAGTGTTTTGATTGGTCAAATTAAATGTGTTAAAAATCATAAATAGGTATACATATTGCCTAATATGACACACTTTTCGAGCATGAGATGTGAAAAATAAATTATGATTAAGATTTGAATTAAAACAAGTTAGGTTTTTTTTTTCCTTTTTAGACTAGTAAATACTGGGCTCCTGCCGCGCATAGTAAATCGCCAGCTGTCGCCCGCACAATACGCGGCCGGCGAGGCGCTCGACTCTGGCGCCGTGGGCGCCTACCTGGTGACGCTCGAGCAGCCCAGCGGCGCCTACAGCTTCCTGCACGCCTACATCGAGATGCTCTGCACATTCCACGAGGTAACATATAGAGCCGACAGCTGTCGCCCGCACAATACGCGGCCGGCGAGGCGCTCGACTCTGGCGCCGTGGGCGCCTACCTGGTGACGCTCGAGCAGCCCAGCGGCGCCTACAGCTTCCTGCACGCCTACATCGAGATGCTCTGCACATTCCACGAGGTAACATATAGAGCCGACAGCTGTCGCCCGCACAATACGCGGCCGGCGAGGCGCTCGACTCTGGCGCCGTGGGCGCCTACCTGGTGACGCTCGAGCAGCCCAGCGGCGCCTACAGCTTCCTGCACGCCTACATCGAGATGCTCTGCACATTCCACGAGGTAACATATAGAGCCGACAGCTGTCGCCCGCACAATACGCGGCCGGCGAGGCGCTCGACTCTGGCGCCGTGGGCGCCTACCTGGTGACGCTCGAGCAGCCCAGCGGCGCCTACAGCTTCCTGCACGCCTACATCGAGATGCTCTGCACATTCCACGAGGTAACATATAGAGCCGACAGCTGTCGCCCGCACAATACGCGGCCGGCGAGGCGCTCGACTCTGGCGCCGTGGGCGCCTACCTGGTGACGCTCGAGCAGCCCAGCGGCGCCTACAGCTTCCTGCACGCCTACATCGAGATGCTCTGCACATTCCACGAGGTAACATATAGAGCCGACAGCTGTCGCCCGCACAATACGCGGCCGGCGAGGCGCTCGACTCTGGCGCCGTGGGCGCCTACCTGGTGACGCTCGAGCAGCCCAGCGGCGCCTACAGCTTCCTGCACGCCTACATCGAGATGCTCTGCACATTCCACGAGGTAACATATAGAGCCGACAGCTGTCGCCCGCACAATACGCGGCCGGCGAGGCGCTCGACTCTGGCGCCGTGGGCGCCTACCTGGTGACGCTCGAGCAGCCCAGCGGCGCCTACAGCTTCCTGCACGCCTACATCGAGATGCTCTGCACATTCCACGAGGTAACATATAGAGCCGACAGCTGTCGCCCGCACAATACGCGGCCGGCGAGGCGCTCGACTCTGGCGCCGTGGGCGCCTACCTGGTGACGCTCGAGCAGCCCAGCGGCGCCTACAGCTTCCTGCACGCCTACATCGAGATGCTCTGCACATTCCACGAGGTAACATATAGAGCCGACAGCTGTCGCCCGCACAATACGCGGCCGGCGAGGCGCTCGACTCTGGCGCCGTGGGCGCCTACCTGGTGACGCTCGAGCAGCCCAGCGGCGCCTACAGCTTCCTGCACGCCTACATCGAGATGCTCTGCACATTCCACGAGGTAACATATAGAGCCGACAGCTGTCGCCCGCACAATACGCGGCCGGCGAGGCGCTCGACTCTGGCGCCGTGGGCGCCTACCTGGTGACGCTCGAGCAGCCCAGCGGCGCCTACAGCTTCCTGCACGCCTACATCGAGATGCTCTGCACATTCCACGAGGTAACATATAGAGCCGACAGCTGTCGCCCGCACAATACGCGGCCGGCGAGGCGCTCGACTCTGGCGCCGTGGGCGCCTACCTGGTGACGCTCGAGCAGCCCAGCGGCGCCTACAGCTTCCTGCACGCCTACATCGAGATGCTCTGCACATTCCACGAGGTAACATATAGAGCCGACAGCTGTCGCCCGCACAATACGCGGCCGGCGAGGCGCTCGACTCTGGCGCCGTGGGCGCCTACCTGGTGACGCTCGAGCAGCCCAGCGGCGCCTACAGCTTCCTGCACGCCTACATCGAGATGCTCTGCACATTCCACGAGGTAACATATAGAGCCGACAGCTGTCGCCCGCACAATACGCGGCCGGCGAGGCGCTCGACTCTGGCGCCGTGGGCGCCTACCTGGTGACGCTCGAGCAGCCCAGCGGCGCCTACAGCTTCCTGCACGCCTACATCGAGATGCTCTGCACATTCCACGAGGTAACATATAGAGCCGACAGCTGTCGCCCGCACAATACGCGGCCGGCGAGGCGCTCGACTCTGGCGCCGTGGGCGCCTACCTGGTGACGCTCGAGCAGCCCAGCGGCGCCTACAGCTTCCTGCACGCCTACATCGAGATGCTCTGCACATTCCACGAGGTAACATATAGAGCCGACAGCTGTCGCCCGCACAATACGCGGCCGGCGAGGCGCTCGACTCTGGCGCCGTGGGCGCCTACCTGGTGACGCTCGAGCAGCCCAGCGGCGCCTACAGCTTCCTGCACGCCTACATCGAGATGCTCTGCACATTCCACGAGGTAACATATAGAGCCGACAGCTGTCGCCCGCACAATACGCGGCCGGCGAGGCGCTCGACTCTGGCGCCGTGGGCGCCTACCTGGTGACGCTCGAGCAGCCCAGCGGCGCCTACAGCTTCCTGCACGCCTACATCGAGATGCTCTGCACATTCCACGAGGTAACATATAGAGCCGACAGCTGTCGCCCGCACAATACGCGGCCGGCGAGGCGCTCGACTCTGGCGCCGTGGGCGCCTACCTGGTGACGCTCGAGCAGCCCAGCGGCGCCTACAGCTTCCTGCACGCCTACATCGAGATGCTCTGCACATTCCACGAGGTAACATATAGAGCCGACAGCTGTCGCCCGCACAATACGCGGCCGGCGAGGCGCTCGACTCTGGCGCCGTGGGCGCCTACCTGGTGACGCTCGAGCAGCCCAGCGGCGCCTACAGCTTCCTGCACGCCTACATCGAGATGCTCTGCACATTCCACGAGGTAACATATAGAGCCGACAGCTTTCGCCCGCACAATACGCCGCAAGTTATTTGAGACAACTAAAGAGTCGCGATAAGTTGTAGCTACTAATCCTCCGTTTTGGCTGTTTAGGACCTATGCCTTTTTTTTATATGGCCGTTTAAACTTTTTTAAAAGTTTGTACCTCGACGAATAAGGGAATTTGTATGCAAAATAGTTGTCGAGCAAAATCGAGCCGGCAAGGTTTTTAAGTTTTGACAAACCATAAACTATGCACTTCACGTCTTGATTTTTTACCAATAATCAACTCTAATCAACTTTGCCGAACATTTTTGAGAAAAGGCCAATTATGATGATGATGCAATAGATTCGTAACATATTCTAAAATCCATAATGTTCCAAAATTAGCAGGTATGCGACGACGAACGCATCGCCTTCGACATCATCCTCCCCGGTGTAGTCCTGATTCTCCGCGAAGTGTTCCCGAGCGTGACCGAGTGGCGATACAGTAACGCGTGCCAACGCCGCTCGCTCCTGCACATGTGCGCCAAGTTCCTCAACCTGATGCTGCAGCAGACCAAGCGCAGCGTGGCCAAAGACACGTGCGTGTTTAGTCTGCTGTACACGGAGAACGCACTGGAGTTGTTGAAGATTGTGTCTATTGGTGAGTTGTGAGTGAAATTACAGCAACGCTCAACAAGTTAGAGGCATTTGCTTCTAACAGAAGAGTGGCAGGCATATGCCTCTAACCTCACGCCTGTTGGCTTCATTGCCTCAGTTTATAAGTGGAAACACCAGCTAATTACTATTTATTTTAATAAGCTTTTATTGCCAACAACTCTTTATGAAGTGCGGGCGTGTCTTTGTGACACAAAGGCTTTTTCCAACTTCTTCCACTCTTCTTTATTTATAGCTGTGGGGTAACATAAAAGGCGCGCTATCTTTTTAATGTCGTCAGACCATCGTTTTCTTCGTCTTCCTCTTTTTCTTTGGAATCTAGGTGTCCAATTTTTTAAGTCTTTTGTTCGTTAGTTTTTGTTTTCTCTGAGTGCATGGCCTACCCATCTCCACTTAGGGTTTTAGTTTTAGCCGTGACATCTTCTACTTTTGTTATGTGTCTTATATCTGTAGCTCTTTTTCTGTCTCTGAGACTTGTATTCTAAACGAAGTACCTTTATATGGTAGGTAACAAACAGCTGGAGCGCGTGATGCACGGCGAGACGAACTGGACGTCCGGCGCCTGCACGCAACATGTCACCACCGTCCAGCGCTGCGTCGCCACCACCATGCTCGCCCTCCGGCTCAAGCCCGCCGTGACCTCGGCGAACGACCTCACACCTCTAGAACAACTCGTGTTCGCACAGAACCCGCAAAAAGGCTCGCTGAGGGTCGTGCCCAGTGTTACGAGCTATATTAATCATGCGTTTAATAAGAATCTGCCGGTGCTCTGTTTTCGGCTGCTGAAGAAGTTTGCTGATGTAAGTATCGTGTCAATTTAAGCTCCATGAAATAAGTTGAATAGTTGCTTGACCGATTCGATTATTCATAATATGCACAGGGAATATCAGCCTAGCTTTATGCATGCTTCTTTCTTTATACCATAACTAGAGAACTAGAGAATATTCTATGGACTCCCGTTTTTCTCCACAGCACTAAGAATACCACAAAATGTGACTAAGTCGATGTATTTCAGGGTTTCCAAATGTCCCTCTTCGCGTCCCTCGAAATGACAGCGTACCAGGTCCGCGTAATGTTCCTTGACCGACTGAGCGACAAATACGAGAGCACAGAACTCAAGATAGCCATACTAGAGTTCGTGGCTACCTGCATCGGCAACCAGCCGGGTTTGACTGAGGCCTTCTTCAACATTAGCCACGAGAAATACAAAATGGAGGTCGATAAAGCTGAGAAGAGTGTTCTGGTCAAGAAGAAACCTGATGACAGTATTGAAGGCGTCTTAAGTTATATGGCGGATTATCTTGGGACGGTTAAAGCTGTAAGTAACATCTCGCCTTATCTACCGTAACGAACTATATTTATCATCTCTAATCCTTCTAAAACATAGTAAGCTATTTATTCCCATGCAACCTATTTCATGAGAGGGTTGTTAATCGACCTCCTGTAGTAATTGTAAGTCCTCGCTTTCCTTCAATAGTATTACGATGTTATGTGATATAAGATGCCCCTTCCCTCATATTCACTTTATTAATACCAATAAGCAATAAGGTTTTTCAATAACTTATCATTATATTATTATTAATAATTTTGGACCATAATAAATCTCCGTGACTTCTATTAATTCTGGTTACATTTTCCCAGGATCCAAAACTACTTGACAGCCCATTGTTATCATGCATCATGGGTCTGTTCCATGCTCTATGGAAAAACAACATGCAAATATTAGTAAACAAATTACGTGAAAATCCCAACTTCTGGGAGCACATGACCAGCCCACTCTTCAGTGAGATCCAACCGGGGTTGAATACCTACGCACAAATATTCAACGTTCTCGGCATTGAGCTGTTCGTCTCCAGAGAAAAATTAGAGCCGGGCTTTAAAGACATGCTCGAGAAATTCTTCGACACGAACAAAAATTATCTCGACACGTGGATCGAGTACATTTTCTCCTTCAAATACCGATGTGACGGCGAAGAAGTAGTCGACAGAGTTCCCGCTTGGTTGGGACTGTTGACGTCTTGGAAAGATTTTACTACCATCTTCTGCAAATGCTTACCCATTAGTCTAAATATTGCGCATAAAGCTAAAATGGTTGCGCCGTGTATGACCGCGCTGCTGAATGAATTGGATGAGCTGAAAGATGGGAGACTAGTAGTCATTTTATCGGAATTGTATGTCATCATGCTTGCGAATTGGAAGGAGGATTGTTTCGAAAACAGGAAGGCTAGCGCTAAGCAGATAGACAACCTACTCACTAACACGGCCATAGTGTACGAGTGTTTACACCCTCGGGCGGTGCGCGCTATACTTTCCATAGGAACGGTCGCGATCAGCAGCTTAGATTACGAGATCAAAGCCAACAGTGCGATGACTCATAGCATTATCAGATCCGTCACTAATATAAACACATTAGAACTGGAGAAATTGTTCGATGGTATTAAAGAAGAACCGGCGCTTAAGCCGAAAGAGAACGCGAGCGAAGAAATTCCACCCGTCGTACTCTCTTTAGCTATGTTAGAGCAATGTTTAGAACTCTACGACAACATGTCCGTCAATCTGCCGCAATGGTTCCAATCGACGAGATTTATCAACAAACTGCTCTGCTGCCTTCAGAACTGCCTGCACAATCGTCGTCACTACCACACTTGCCTCGCCGCGTTGAGATGCCTAACAGCGTACTCTAGAGGCCCGTTCTCTAATGAACTCCTTATGAGTGACGTCGATCAATTCTTATGGATGAAGTTACTGCCTCCTAAATTCGAGAATGGGAAAGGGGCGTGGAAACCAGAGGAGTGGTGGCGGGTTTATGGTCACAGTTTGGACTTTATATCAATGATGGTGATGAAGCACGGTCAGTTCTTTGCTGGCGATGCTATAAGCTTCGTGGGAGTACACCTGGAGCATCTGGTGGAAGCCGTTCTGTTGCCACTTCAATTGGTCAATTTGGATGCGTTGAACCTGTGCGCTTCCACGCTGAATCTGGTGGTACAACTGGTCAAGTTCGAGTCGAGGTGGCGCATTGAGAACATTAACTCCTTGATGTGTATTATGGTAAGATGTTTCTTGTTTTACCATTAAATCTAACATATATTTCTGTAGCGAATTTTGGCTGTGGCAGAAATGAAATGACATCAAAGTCGAGTGAATGCGAAATTAGAGCGTTGAGAAGTATGTTTGTAGTGAAATTGAGTGATAGAGTCAGAAACAGTGGATAAGTGTGGAATGGATGGAAATATAGTCACGAAAATTGTTACGGGTATGTTAAGGTGGTTTGGGCATGTAGCGAGGATGGATGAAAGAAGATTAACGAAGAGAGTGTATATAAAAAGAGTGGAAGGGCAAGTTGGAAGGGGAAGACATAGGCGAATTTTCTCCGATCAAATTGGAGAAATCTTACAAAAAGTCCAGGTCAAAAGTACCCTAAACCGACGAGAATGTATGAGAAATGTTATGAAGGTGAGTGAAGCGAATGTGGTTTGTTAGGATCATAGCGAAGCGAGATCCGTGATCCCTACCTACCCCTTTGGGAAAGTGGCGTGATTATATGTATGTATTTCTGTATGCTATATGAAATTAATGCTATAAAATAACTAAACCCACTGTCAATTTCAAGAGAATCCGTCTGCAGAATCTAATCAAAGATAAAATCTTCAAGTCTGTTTCACTTGTAACTTCGGTACTTCGGCAACATTGGTCAAACAGAACACGTTCGTCATTGGTCAAGTGTTTGGTACTGCAAGTGGCGAAACCATTAATCGAACTAGATGCTTAAGGAAAGAAGGGCAATCATCGGCAGTGCCTTGAATGAAATCGTGTTATGTTTTGTAGAGGAGCATCAGCGCGTGTCTCTACCAGTGCGTGACCTTGGTGCTGCGCTCGCGGCGCTCCTCGGAGACGATGGACGAGAACCAGTATTCGCCCATTGTCCTGCACAGGTTGGTTGAAAAACAGTCAGCTGCTGGGAAATGTCACCCCCGTCAACACAAATTTCTATGCTGGGAATAGAATAGAATAGAATATTTTATTGCATATCACATTACAGACATGGATGGAATTACAAATAAGTAGGTATACATGTGACACCCTACAAAGGCACAGCAATATTATAGGGCTCACTAAACCATTAAGGGAAGGTCATTGGTTGAAGCAATCGCTGTAGAGAAACTCCTATGCAGGGAGGGTCCGTATCTCTGGAAGTGCTGATACATAGGCTTGGTGAAGAATCACCTAACTTGCGTGTTTCTAGTCACATTATCTTTGTCCCATCTGACATTTAAAAACAAATAAAGAAAAGTACATGTAGTGGATTGATTAGTTATTTATTCGCCATTTTCGTGATTTCGGTAAGATCCATAGCTCAAATGATCGTTCAAGCCTGTAACAACGCATTATTTCCGTCTACAGGATCTTAGAAATCCTGCACATGGCTACACTATGCCTGCACTCATTCAGCCCCTCGCTGCTCGCACTGCTGGCGGCGCCGGTGGACGTGGAACGCTGGCAGCCGCTGGTGGAACTACACTTCGGCGCGCCCAAGATCTCCTTCGAGCCGTGCCCGCAGCTCACCTTCGGTTCGCTGCTCGCCGCCATTTGCATGCTGACGAGGTCGCTCAACCATGTGAGTGTGAGGTGGAACTGTGTGAACGTGGTCCCACTGGGTGTCTATGGTTATCAATTAATCGCTCCCGATGCCATAATTTTTTTATCCATCTTGAAATGCTTTATGTGTTTCTTCTCCCATTATCCTGTCGTCAATTTTGGTCAGATTTTTAACCCTATTGCATGGCAGTGCATCTACGGACACATCAACCGAGACTTGAACCACGTTTTATTTAACCAAGTTTAGGGTTAAGGCCCAGTGATACCGGCAACCTGTCCCATCCATCGAGGGCTTGCAACAGCTTCAACTAATGTCAACTATGATTTGATTACCAGGCCTACCACGCAGAGGAGTCCAGCGGTGCGCGCTCTCCGCGAGGCCGCCGGCGCACTTGCTCGTGCAGCCCGGGCGAGCCGCGGCGCGCCAACCGCAGCGAGTCGCTCACCAGCATCTCCAGCCAGGCCAGCGCCGGCCCGCCGCTCAACGAGCGCCTCGTGGCCGGCGCGCTGGAGGCCACCGCCACCCTCGCGGCCGAGCAGGTACTGTACAACGAGAGCTAGCACTTCTCACAAGTCCTACCACGCAGGAAGCCAACCGCAGCGAGTCGCTCACCAGCATCTCCAGCCAGGCCAGCGCCGGCCCGCCGCTCAACGAGCGCCTCGTGGCCGGCGCGCTGGAGGCCACCGCCACCCTCGCGGCCGAGCAGGTACTGTACAACGAGAGCTAGCACTTCTCACAAGTCCTACCACGCAGGAAGCCAACCGCAGCGAGTCGCTCACCAGCATCTCCAGCCAGGCCAGCGCCGGCCCGCCGCTCAACGAGCGCCTCGTGGCCGGCGCGCTGGAGGCCACCGCCACCCTCGCGGCCGAGCAGGTACTGTACAACGAGAGCTAGCACTTCTCACAAGTCCTACCACGCAGGAAGCCAACCGCAGCGAGTCGCTCACCAGCATCTCCAGCCAGGCCAGCGCCGGCCCGCCGCTCAACGAGCGCCTCGTGGCCGGCGCGCTGGAGGCCACCGCCACCCTCGCGGCCGAGCAGGTACTGTACAACGAGAGCTAGCACTTCTCACAAGTCCTACCACGCAGGAAGCCAACCGCAGCGAGTCGCTCACCAGCATCTCCAGCCAGGCCAGCGCCGGCCCGCCGCTCAACGAGCGCCTCGTGGCCGGCGCGCTGGAGGCCACCGCCACCCTCGCGGCCGAGCAGGTACTGTACAACGAGAGCTAGCACTTCTCACAAGTCCTACCACGCAGGAAGACAACCGCAGCGAGTCGCTCACCAGCATCTCCAGCCAGGCCAGCGCCGGCCCGCCGCTCAACGAGCGCCTCGTGGCCGGCGCGCTGGAGGCCACCGCCACCCTCGCGGCCGAGCAGGTACTGTACAACGAGAGCTAGCACTTCTCACAAGTCCTACCACGCAGGAAGCCAACCGCAGCGAGTCGCTCACCAGCATCTCCAGCCAGGCCAGCGCCGGCCCGCCGCTCAACGAGCGCCTCGTGGCCGGCGCGCTGGAGGCCACCGCCACCCTCGCGGCCGAGCAGGTACTGTACAACGAGAGCTAGCACTTCTCACAAGTCCTACCACGTAGGAAGCCAACCGCAGCGAGTCGCTCACCAGCATCTCCAGCCAGGCCAGCGCCGGCCCGCCGCTCAACGAGCGCCTCGTGGCCGGCGCGCTGGAGGCCACCGCCACCCTCGCGGCCGAGCAGGTACTGTACAACGAGAGCTAGCACTTCTCACAAGTCCTACCACGCAGGAAGCCAACCGCAGCGAGTCGCTCACCAGCATCTCCAGCCAGGCCAGCGCCGGCCCGCCGCTCAACGAGCGCCTCGTGGCCGGCGCGCTGGAGGCCACCGCCACCCTCGCGGCCGAGCAGGTACTGTACAACGAGAGCTAGCACTTCTCACAAGTCCTACCACGCAGGAAGCCAACCGCAGCGAGTCGCTCACCAGCATCTCCAGCCAGGCCAGCGCCGGCCCGCCGCTCAACGAGCGCCTCGTGGCCGGCGCGCTGGAGGCCACCGCCACCCTCGCGGCCGAGCAGGTACTGTACAACGAGAGCTAGCACTTCTCACAAGTCCTACCACGCAGGAAGCCAACCGCAGCGAGTCGCTCACCAGCATCTCCAGCCAGGCCAGCGCCGGCCCGCCGCTCAACGAGCGCCTCGTGGCCGGCGCGCTGGAGGCCACCGCCACCCTCGCGGCCGAGCAGGTACTGTACAACGAGAGCTAGCACTTCTCACAAGTCCTACCACGCAGGAAGCCAACCGCAGCGAGTCGCTCACCAGCATCTCCAGCCAGGCCAGCGCCGGCCCGCCGCTCAACGAGCGCCTCGTGGCCGGCGCGCTGGAGGCCACCGCCACCCTCGCGGCCGAGCAGGTACTGTACAACGAGAGCTAGAACTTCTCACAAGTCCTACCACGCAGGAAGCCAACCGCAGCGAGTCGCTCACCAGCATCTCCAGCCAGGCCAGCGCCGGCCCGCCGCTCAACGAGCGCCTCGTGGCCGGCGCGCTGGAGGCCACCGCCACCCTCGCGGCCGAGCAGGTACTGTACAACGAGAGCTAGCACTTCTCACAAGTCCTACCACGCAGGAAGCCAACCGCAGCGAGTCGCTCACCAGCATCTCCAGCCAGGCCAGCGCCGGCCCGCCGCTCAACGAGCGCCTCGTGGCCGGCGCGCTGGAGGCCACCGCCACCCTCGCGGCCGAGCAGGTACTGTACAACGAGAGCTAGCACTTCTCACAAGTCCTACCACGCAGGAAGCCAACCGCAGCGAGTCGCTCACCAGCATCTCCAGCCAGGCCAGCGCCGGCCCGCCGCTCAACGAGCGCCTCGTGGCCGGCGCGCTGGAGGCCACCGCCACCCTCGCGGCCGAGCAGGTACTGTACAACGAGAGCTAGCACTTCTCACAAGTCCTACCACGCAGGAAGCCAACCGCAGCGAGTCGCTCACCAGCATCTCCAGCCAGGCCAGCGCCGGCCCGCCGCTCAACGAGCGCCTCGTGGCCGGCGCGCTGGAGGCCACCGCCACCCTCGCGGCCGAGCAGGTACTGTACAACGAGAGCTAGCACTTCTCACAAGTCCTACCACGCAGGAAGCCAACCGCAGCGAGTCGCTCACCAGCATCTCCAGCCAGGCCAGCGCCGGCCCGCCGCTCAACGAGCGCCTCGTGGCCGGCGCGCTGGAGGCCACCGCCACCCTCGCGGCCGAGCAGGTACTGTACAACGAGAGCTAGCACTTCTCACAAGTCCTACCACGCAGGAAGCCAACCGCAGCGAGTCGCTCACCAGCATCTCCAGCCAGGCCAGCGCCGGCCCGCCGCTCAACGAGCGCCTCGTGGCCGGCGCGCTGGAGGCCACCGCCACCCTCGCGGCCGAGCAGGTACTGTACAACGAGAGCTAGCACTTCTCACAAGTCCTACCACGCAGGAAGCCAACCGCAGCGAGTCGCTCACCAGCATCTCCAGCCAGGCCAGCGCCGGCCCGCCGCTCAACGAGCGCCTCGTGGCCGGCGCGCTGGAGGCCACCGCCACCCTCGCGGCCGAGCAGGTACTGTACAACGAGAGCTAGCACTTCTCACAAGTCCTACCACGCAGGAAGCCAACCGCAGCGAGTCGCTCACCAGTATCCTCAGCCAGGCCAGCGCCGGCCCGCCGCTCAACGAGCGCCTCGTGGCCGGCGCGCTGGAGGCCACCGCCACCCTCGCGGCCGAGCAGGTACTGTACAACGAGAGCTAGCACTTCTCACAAGTCCTACCACGCAGGAAGCCAACCGCAGCGAGTCGCTCACCAGTATCCTCAGCCAGGCCAGCGCCGGCCCGCCGCTCAACGAGCGCCTCGTGGCCGGCGCGCTGGAGGCCACCGCCACCCTCGCGGCCAAGCAAGTACTGTGTAACGAGAGTTAGCACTCCTCACAAGTCCTACCACGCAGGAAGCCAACCGCTCGTCGTCGGCAGATCGGTCGTTCTCTCATAACAAGGAAAATGGACGGCAATACGCATGCGACACTCCCGGAGTTTGCCATCATTTCTACTGTTCAATTTATTTATCGATTGGGTACAAGAAGAAGGTGGAAGTTCTTTATATATTCACATGCGATATCTTTTCCAGGCGCTGCTAGTAGTCCGCGACCCGAACGTGCCGTCCCGCCACAAGCAGCACGTCCGCCGCGAGCTTGCCTCCGAACTGGCGCTGTTCCACGACTTCGTGCGCAAGCGCATCCACTGCGGCGGCCACGCGCGCTCCCACCTCGCGCGCAACCACCTCGGGTCCTGGCCCCTACCCCCTAACGTGGAAGAACACAAGAGGCTACAACAAGTCAACAGAGAGAGAAACCCCATGGACCAAGACGATAATCTCCCCCCACCACCGCCCCCCAAACGCGTCTCTCACGACTCCATGCGCCAGTTCATCCTCCGCAAAAAGTACCTGGACAAGTGCGCTCAAACACCAACTAAAGAACCTTCTCCCGTCTCGCATTCCACCCCCGCCCCTGACAAGAAAAAAGAAGCTTCTAGAGCCTCGAAGCGAGTTTCCTGGGCAGAAACAACAACAAGCGACGAAAGCCTCGATAGTTCTCTTGACTCCATTGAACCGGTGTACTCGAATCTTACAGACGTACAGATCAATAATGATGAGGATTATTTCCATTTTATGTCTGTTGTTTTCCTTTACATTTGCCAGAATGAATTGTAAGTTGTATGTGAAATAGTTTTAAGTTTTCTTATTATTGTATTACTAAATAAATGCTTTGTTTTTTGACTATTCATTTGGTGTTTCATTTCATACGTAAAGTAATTATGTGTGTGTGCGTTATCATTATGATGTGCCAATTAAAGAAAACATCATAAATATACGGTCTTCCCTTCGAGAAAATATTTTCTTTCTAGTCAAAGTCACTTTCCTTAGTGCCAAACTCAGACCAATTAAAAAATATTTCTATTTCTTTGCTCTGCGGTGCCAAATTCACTTTTTTCCTTTCGCTCGCGAACTTTATGTAAATCTTTGTAGCCCATCTGTTGATATGGTAACTAAGATAGTAACTAGTCCATAATTTTGACCGTTTTTGCTTTTTAAGAGAATTAAAAAGGGTGCCTTACTGCTAATATTATTCGTCCTTCCCTGGAGGCCTACCGCCAACGGCATTCGAAGTTTTCCCTCTCTGTTGCACTTACTCACAAACTCGCAAGTCTGACAGAGAGGGAAAACTTCGAATGCCTTTCGCGATAGGCCCTCTGAGGGCCTACCGCGAAACGATATTCGTTTTCGTTCGTGTATCTCCCTCTTTGTCGCTCGAACTAGCAAGTGCAACAGAGACGGAGATACACGAACGAAAACGAATATCGTTTCGCGGTAGGCCCTCTGGCCAGACTACCCAGAATTTAGTTTTGTTATTTTACGCCATCTACCATCCGATAGCAGTACTAAGCCCTGATTCGACTTTTTAAAAGATACCTAATATTCAAAAAACATTTTAATTCTTTTTATTCTGCAGATAAATAATTGAATTATATATTTTTACTACAATTACTAATAATGTGAAAATTCAATTTGACCCAACTTCCTCAATTATTATAGCATCTGTTCGTGCTGACATATAGCAACATTTTTAACATGGCCGCATGTTGAACGAAACGATTTTCTTTACTGTTTGCCAAAAATAAATAAAACTGCTGTTAATTGTGTGCGGATATATGTCGAACGCATAGCTGGGGAACAAATTTGTACACGAGACAAAATACCGGTAAGAAATTGTTGGTCGCCATTGGTTTCCGTGGCAATATTTTGGGATGTTTTTGTCGGTGTCACCGTTGTATGTTTGTTATATTGTAGTGTTTGGTGAAGATGATGCATCACCCGAACATGCATCATCAGCCGATGTCGGGGCACCCGCCGCAACACATGGGCGGGCACCAGGGCATGCCCGGCCATCACCAGATGCAGCCGCACCAGTTGCACAGAGAGAACAGGCACGTAACGCTAACTAGGTAATGACCGCTTGTTACAATTATTTGCTCTCAAACCCACGTAGTAGTTAAAATCACTAAATATGCCACACGTAGTAGTTAAAATCACTACTTTTGCCATTGCTACGACACTAGGACATTCAATAGATCTTCCTGCTATTTATTTTAAGTGAAGTTGTGAGGTAGACCAATATTTGACACTTGTGTTGCATCTACATTTTTACTCATTTCGTGACAGTATAAAATTAATCACATAATTTTATTAGAAGAGGCTAAACTACAGCAATGAAGCTTAAGGTTTAACTGAACAAAAGCATTCTCTTTTTGGATTAAGGTTATCATGACTTCAATACTGTTATTAGGTTCCAAATATGTTTAGATAGAGTCTGGAATAATTTGTGAATTCAAAACACCTTAATCTTGCAAAAATATTTGTCTTTTTGTTGTTCTACGTTTTTCATTTAGCGGCAAATGAGTAGTTGCCAATTTGGCAGCTATTATGTAGTAAGATGACAAGATACTTTTTACACAAGGTGAATGCAAAATCCTTCAGGAGGGTTAGCTAATTCTTTGGCCAAGGTAAATTGTATTTAAACACCTTTAGATTTGCAAAATCATCATTACACATCACACAACTCCTAGCATTTAGCTGGCACCTGCACGGCTATCACAAGACGGCGCGCGAGCTCTCTCATTTTTTCTCGCACTATACTTCTCTTTCAGTTTTCTAATAAGAGAGTGACGGATAGTGCGAGAAAAAATCGAGAGACCTCGCGCGCCATCTTGTGATAGCCGTGCTGACTGTACAAATGGATTAGTGATGTGACAAGTTTAAAGGAATAAATATATTTTAATTATTGTTTTCTTGCATTCTACACACATGCAGGAAAAACGTTGTCAAATCCGTTTGTGTGTAATCATCATGCAATGTATATTAACATCAAGCAAATAACTGAGGGAAGTGTGTTTTAGTAGGTAACCCTCTATAATGTTCAACATAAATTAATTTAAGCAAATGATTTTGATCTGATCACTGAAAATTTAGAGTGACAGGAATGGTTCAAAAGATAAAATCCTTGACATACCATTGCACAGATACTGACAAGCCTTATCTGAACACTTCTACCCAACTTACCCTCACTCCAAGCTAAGGCTGTGCATCCACCAGAGATGACAATGTGATAAGTTGTGTTTCCCTACATTGGGCACCTGGTTTGCTTGACTGCTAAGTGTCAGTTGTATAGAAACACATTTTAGCACATCGCTGATGCTTGCGCAGGCCTGCTTTTATAGGTAATATACTTAAGTAAGGCCCCTGTACCATGTAGTTGTAGACTCTTAGACTAGGCAACTGTTTGGTTTGTTACAATAACTAATGTCTATACAAACAAGTCGCAACTACATACAATACGCTTAAGTTTATTACCTACACTACAATCCATCAATAATTCTGGATGCCCCAAATATGCTCTCTCCATTTGACAATCATCCATCCTAACCTGACATAAGCTTTATTGGGAGTCAAATTTTAAGTATACTGGCTGGCTACTCACACCTGCTGCAGGGTCAATATAGGAATGGGACCCTTAATTGCCTCCTGAATTGTGATGTGAAATTGCCCCTGCTTGCCTCACAATTAAGGGTCCAATTCCAATATTGCCCCTGCCGCAGGTGTGTGAGTAGCCAGCTTTAAATGCTTTTAACATTACAATACCACTGACACAACTGGCTCATTAAAGCTGGAGGAGGCCTTTATCTGAGAAGAAAGTTTCAACCCCCAGAAACAAGACAAGCTTAATATGGAACTAAATTTGTTTGAAAGAAAATAAGAGCTTTAAAATAAGTCAACCTTCTTGTTTTGTAGTGTGTGCTTTATTAGAATAAACCACTTTCTATTACTATAAAAAAAAATCTGATACTTAGTCTTATATCTTGAGATGGAACCCCTTCTTTACTTGCTACATATCCCACCTTTACTTGTTTTCTTTTTATAGTGTGGTGTAGGCCAGCCAATATATTTTTCTCTGTCTTATCAGCTCTTTCCTGCCTTTGTGTATTTTTCTTAACTAAAGGTGCGTACGAATTAGAGCAGCCTCGGGCTGAGGCACGCACGGCTCGCCTGTTTTGCTCAAATTCGTACGCGCTCACGCGCCGTGCGCGAGCAGCGCGCGAGCAGCGCGCGGCGAGCCGACCAGTGGCGGTCTCTTGACCGTGCTCAAAGGCGCCTCAGTGTTTGTGCCTCACGTAATTTGGACGTGTATCCGAGCGTGCCTTGAGCAGAATGACAAGATCGAACTTGTTTGTGCGCAAAACGCGTACCAATTTGAGCAAGTGGCTGAGCCGTGCATTTGTAATCGTTTGTTAGTAAATTTAGGACAATTATTGATACAAATACATGAAAAGCAAAAGGTGTTGAGGGTCCCGAAATCAATCAGCTGTCATTGTGTCGACGCCATTTTGAATGTCGGCTCGCGCGAGCACGCTGCCTCACCCGCGCATGTTTATCTGGAACTATTTTGCGCGCGAGCAGCTCGCCGCGCGGGGCGAGCATGCCTCAGGCTGAGGCTGCTCTAATTCGTACGCACCTTCAGATACACTACTTTTCTATGGATATGTTGTAGAAAGTTACCATTAATATAGTTTTGGTGAATTTGTCTCTGGAATATATTTATAAATTATCACATGCGTTTTTCATACAAAAGTCAAACTTTAAAAGGTGTATTTATATATTTTACAATAGAAAGTTGTGTATCTATCGGAAATTATTCTTACGTTAAGAGAAATTCCGTGAAAAAAATATACAATTAAACCTTCATTGTAAACCCCGACTTTTTCTAGCTTCAGTTTTCACACGCAAATAACAGTTTTAAAATGATATATATTAATGATTTGCACATGTTCAAACACTTATTATATTCTACGTCTTCATGTATTTATGAAATTGAAAATTTATACTTTACCCATAAGTTACAAAGGAATACGTGGGGTGCTCAATTCTTTTGGCCAAGGCTGTATGAGTATGACACAAGCACGTGTAAATTTAGTGTAATAAGAAGGTACACGGTATGACTAAAACTTAACAAACTTACAAAATAATATTGACCTAATAAAGAATAATGGCCACCACTTTAGCCTAGTTGGTATTAACCCTGCCTACGAAGCTAGTGGTCTTGGGTTCCAATCCTGGTAAGGGCTAATATTTGTGTGAAGACCATGAGTATTTGTCCCTGAGTCTTGGATGTTTTATATGTATTTATCTTATCTATGTAAGAATGTATATCATTGTCCTAGTATCGACTACCCATAGCTTTGCATAGATTGGGACTAGGTGAATTTGTGTGATTTTACTGAAAGTAGTGCAATTTATACAACTATCAAATTGTTCAATGATGCTTATCCTTGCGCACTGATGTCAATGTGATGACAACTGGTGTCCTTCGCATTGTGCCCGATCGCCGATGCTGAAGTAGGTACTGAGAACAGTTCTGGCAGTTACAGTAAATGCACAAAGTCCCCAAAAAAATGTTCTATATGTCAATCTATTCAAACTGTAGAAACATGTACGGTTATATTGTACGTCACCCTAGGCCGGTGGGATTGCCCGCTAAAATCTCACTTCCTGGCCAAGGCAAGACGTAAAACTTTAGACAAACCACGGGCGGTAATTCGTAAAGCTCCAGATCGCATATCCTGCGATCTGAGGCATTCACGAATTCACCGTCCTAGGTAAATAATGTACTACATATTACAAATTTATTACATGAATTATTTATTTATTTATTATCTATACTTTTGTATCTATAGTATGTAGTGTTGCGTTCCGTGGGTCACGTACGGTGGTGTCTGAAAAACCAGCGCTGTAGGGATCTGTCTGACAACTCGGCATAATGCTGAGATAGCGACCGATTCACTGCCGCGATGACACACACAATATGTGTCAATTGTATTGTATGTCTACCCCCTTTGTCTCTGTGTGTCTTTTGGGTAGTGAATGAATATCTTCTTTCTTTCTATGTACAATTTCTGCTTTTAAATGCAGAAAACATATTTATTAATATATATGCGCCTTACTTAAAACTGACATATCAACTGTATTTAACATGAAAGGAAACGCATGCAACAACAATATTGCATGATGGTAAGCCGGCATATATAGTCAGCCTATGGACACTTACCACGCCAAAGTAATCGCAAGCTCGTTGCCGACCCTTTATTGAATTGGGGATGTGTTGTGATGACAGCTAGAGGCAAATGCAGGCCCCTAGCCCTCAACACAACGCAGCGGGACATTGACATAATCATACTTTATACATCATTTTGTCTGTGTCACTTGCTAAGTTGCTAATATTCGATACTCTTACTTGCACCTCTTAACGAAACAAATTATTTTATTAAATATCTGAGTGACACAAGGCAGTGCAGACTCTGCCTTGAAGCAGAGGAGACGCCTACACACATCCTAACCGATTGCCCTTGTCTTATGTGCAGCCGTAACTGCATTCTGGGCAAACACTTCATGTGCCCGGAGGAGGTCAAATTTCTTGAGTTCAACAAAATCCTGCAATTCTTCGAGTTCGCAGGACTTGTCCAAGAATTGTAGTAAGTGGCGATCACAAAAGATCAGCAATGGTCGCAGTGATACAATAGCCACTACCAGAATAATAATAAATTTATTTTAATGTGGAAGTTACCACGCTCAAATTTTACGCGATATGATACGGAGAACAAATGTAATGGAAAAATAAACTATTGTTGTCTGAAGCCCAGGACAAGGCTCGGAACTTGTGCCCTTTGTATTGCCGGTACAGCGCATTCCCTCTGAGCTACCCAGACATTAGCTGATGAAGCGTATCTTTCCGTCACAATCGCCGCCGCTACTAAATAGCGACCTCTGTATTTCCTTGAAAGGCTCACAGCCTTAAATGATGGTTTTATTTTTCCATTACATTTGTTCTCTGTATCATATCATCTTAAACCTTTAAAAAAAAATCTAGTGCTAAATATGTAACATCCTAGTTTAAATAATCTAGATTCGACTTGTCTCAATAACATATATTGTAAAAAGAAAGCAATATAAAGATATTCACAATTAATACCGGATTGAATGTTAACTCAACTTTGACACCATTTTCACCATCATGTTTAACTAAATAGAGTGGAGACTGCATTGATATGCAAATGTTGTGTAATTTGTTGATGCGTCGAGGGTCTCTTGCGGCGGCCTTTGTCGCGAACTGGTCGTGAATGGGCCCACAATGGAACATATGACGACGACCCTATTGATCCGCGGGCCCAGTGATCAATGTGAGACCTTTCTTCGGACAGACTAATATATCACGTGCATTGAATGGGTAGTCAGTTGAAATAACAGTTTCTCGCCGTGCAGACCGCTGCGAGCTCTACCTCGGCTCGAATCTGTGCCTGTGTCTGCTTAAAGTGATTAAAATTAGCGTTTTTCAGCAAACAATAGGATAAGTGACAATGTTTCAAAAGACGGTCTTCAAAATAGATTGACCGGCGCGGTATTAAACAAAAGCATTTTTCACCTTGCATTTTACGTGTCTCCTTGATTGAAAGTGTCCGTGTATTGGCGCGCCGCGCGCCGGTACTGCGACTAGCATGTGACTGAGCGGTCGGTTGCAGGTTGCCGCTGGGGCCGTCGGGCGGCGGCATGGGCGGGCACGGGCAGCTGGGCATGGGCGCGCTGGTGCCGCCCCCGCACCACGCGTCCGCGCAGCGCCCCCCGCACCCCATCCGGGCTATGCCGCATCATCCGCAGCAGCACCACTCTATGCCGCCGGTAAGTCTACTACCAGCGACGTATCATCGCTCGTCTGTCTTCACAGGCGTTTTTCGAAAGAGTGGTATTTTCTCGCCCTGCTGCTCATTACTGATCAAATAATTCCTTGGACACATATTTGGTCACTTCCTCACCGTCACATCGCCTTTTAAACATGTTTACCGTCGATGTGACATCCGTCACTTTCACGCCCGCATACATGAGTTTCGTGCTGAAAGTGCTGGCAGCGGCAAAACGGGCTTCTGTAACTTATTAAACCTGGTTATTATTCTATCTCCAAATGGTATGGTCGGGATTAGCTCTAAGCGTAAGATTATGGATGTATAAATGACGGCAAAAAGTATACATAGTTCACTAGGTACTTGACATGTATTATTTTGCTTAAACTTGAGTTATGGTCGCTTAGTTCAACAGACATTTTACTTTTGATTCAAATACTACCGAACTACTCATCAATCAAGTTTTCTTATGTACCTACACGTAATTCTGTAATCGGAAATAGGAATTGTAGTCGTCAAAGAGTGACAGAAATCCTAGTCAGCCCTATAGTGATGTCAGACATGCGTCAGCCGACCTTAACTCAACCCCTGTGGATACATGTTTGATGTGAGAGAGAAAACGGTCCCGTGATCAAGTTTATACTCGTCGGATCTGTCTCCAGTCGAGAGACAAAGAGACTGGCTCGGTAGTCATAACTGTGCGTGTGAAGGGTGCTTTATGAGATACCCAACTGTGAAAGTATCGTGCAATTGCACACGTACACGATTTGACCAGAAGATATAAAGGAATGAAACGTTCATAAACGTAATACATATACAGTACGGTGCAATAAAATGTAAAAGTGCCTAGGTCAGAATCTAGGTTCAAACTCGATATATTTTTCGGACGCTCGAATCTGAATCGATAGACGAAACTTCAAAAACGCGGCAACATTTGGCGATTATTATGTTTATTGTGCAATTCAGTTTCGGGTGAATGGCCCCTGAAGATTGTATAAAACTAACGGAAAACCGACAGCTTGTGCAGTAAACATTTGCCTCTCTTAAAATGTAGCGCGTTCTGCACAAAGTTTTCTCGTGGACTGGCCACTACGTCGACAAAGCGCACAAGCAAACACGTGTTCGGTCAAGTACATTACTACACCTGTCGGGAAGGAAATGTCTAGAAATACGAGGCAGGTAATGCCAGTTCCGACCAAAGTATGTATAGTGCTTTTCTCAAAAATCACGTCTCGCTTACGCTCGGCCGTCTATAAAGGGCCATTTACATGGTGCAACAACTCGCATGCGAGTTTTATTACATTGCAGGGTTTGATTGAATTCATTGCATTTCGATAGCCCGCAGCCCCGCAATGTAATGAAAATCGCATACGAGTTGTTGCACCATGTAAATGGCCCTTAACCCTTTGAGAGCTAAAGACGGCTGTGGACGTGGACGAAAACTCGTGCCACTGAAGCCACGGACGGCCACATGATTATATTGATAAATATTGTCATTTTGACAAGACAATATTTATCAGAAGTTTCATTTTATTCATATTATTTTGTCTGGCTATTGTTTTGTTTTGGCCACAGTTGGGCACAGTTTTGTTTTGCACCCTCACTGTCAAAAGGTTAACACTCGGCAGGAAATTCCTTCCTTCCTATCCTTTGTAGTAATGTACTATCATTTAACACGTTCACTGTCAAGAATCGCTACGCGCTTCCCGATCCCGTGGTTTTCCCGCTAAATAGCGGAAAGCGCCTACGGCGTAGGCGCCCGCTGGGCAAGTTCCTGACAGTTAAAGTGTTAATTATACTCTTTGGCATAGGCAAAATTTTCGTAATAAATTTTCCCGAGCGATAATGGATAACTTGTAAGATTGTTCAGAAAAATGTATCATATAGCCCCGTGGATATCAGCAGCGGCACCGTTGGGAGATTGACCCGCGGCAGCCTCTATCTCGATTGCTGTTGTTATTAGTACATGTATGTATTGAAGTGCGTGTGTTGCAGCAACCAATGAAGCAGATGCGCCGCGGGTACGGCGTGGGCTACGGGCCGGCGGGCGTCGTGCCGGCCTACGCGCACCCGCCGCTGCAGCCCCCCGCGCCCATACCCATCACCGGTACCACACCTTGTTATTCCTTCCTTCCACAAGAGACCATACACAGATTTAGGTTCGCGTCTTTCCTGTAGACATTGTCAAAGTTAAGGGTTACGAGGCCTAATTTTTGGTTGGACTCTTAATCCGCATAACGGCGTTTCCTCCTATACATACTCGTATTATTATGCAATAAAAACATTATTTATTTTACGTAAGCGCTTAACTATTGAACACAGGAAAGACGAAATTTGTTTTAAACACTGTATAACCCGGACCCCAGGCCCCAGGCAATAAGCAAGGAAAAAATACCATTTTTTACTGTGTTCCATGCATAAAAAATAATATATAGCTTAGTTTTTACCTATGAAATAAGCTGTCAGTCCAAGTGTACCTATTACGCCGCTATGCTATTTCGTGTTATCACCATGAGTTATTATCAAATTAGCCGCATTTTTACACGCCGGTGTAGCAAGAGGCCAAAAAAAATTACAGCCTATTGTAGTGTAATTTGAGTACATACTTACATGGCGACCCTGCTACACGGTCTGTTAATTCATAAGACTCTAAGCTCAAAGTACTCTAACATTATTCTGTATGATTAACACTGGCAATAAAGCGTGGTTTCCGTTGCAGCAGCCACACCGGCCGTCGCCAAGGAGCCGGCCGCGACGACGGTGGAGCCCGAGGAGGCGGAGGCGGACGCGCGGGCGGCGGGCGCCGAGGCGCCCCCGCCGCCCGCCGCGGCCAACAGTAAAGAGAAGACCCCCATGTGCCTGGTCAACGAACTGGCCAGGTACAATAAGGTGCGTGTCGTCGCAACGGTTATTTATTTATTTATTTAAACTTTATTGTACAAAATACAAAAAAAATACAAATGACGAGCTTAATGTGGGTCTATCAACTATTTCTTGTTGTTTGTGTCATAAGCCCCAGCTGTCTCCTAAGACAATATTCAACCGATATTTATTTTATTTATTTATATTTGGAGAACCAACAGCTACAGAAACATAATGATATTATAGATAGAATACAAAAAGCCAATTACAGGTTCCCACCGATAGCATCAGAGTAAGTAAACATTTGTGAGATCACTATTTTTATATTAATGAGATTTCCTAGGGGTAACAAAGTGTGGGAACTTATTTATTAATTTAACTAGACTATTATACCAACGTCATAAGGGTAGTGACACAGTACGATGAACTTAAAACTGTTAACTTAAGTCTTAAGGCTACGCTCGCTCAAATAAATTCCTCGTCAGTTTACGCCTCACAGCAGGAATATTACTGTTAAATATGTCAATATCAAGGTTTTTAGTTAGCTCATTAACTTTTTTACAGCCACGAATTAGAAAACTGTTCTGTCTGTAATTACGCGAGGCCACCACCAGCCAGTAAAGCTGTATGATATAAAAAAAGAAAACACGGCTAAAATCCTCAATGAAAATTGTTTCAGATTAAGCACCAATACCGCCTCACATCAGAAACAGGACCGGCTCACAAGAAAGTATTCACAGTAACACTCCGATTGGGTGATACTGAAGAATACACAGCTGAGGTGAGTTTCATTTGCATTGTATATTGGGGCTTATTGAAGTTTAAAGATTTCTGGAAATGGAAGTAATTGTTGCAAGAACGAACAAGATGGGAACTTAAGTAACTGAAATTTTCCCCTGTAGCTATACGATAGTGGTATTAATCGACCGCGATAAGTTTGGGAATGGAGGTGACTTTTGCCTGTTATGTTAAAGTGTGTATGAATTGACAGCACACCCCATTCCCTTACCAATCGCGGTTGATTAACTCTTAAGGTGCGTACGAATTAGAGCAGCCTCGGGCTGAGATACGCGCTCACGCAAGCAAAAGGTGTTGTGGGTCCTGAAATCAATCAGCTGTCATCGTGTCGACGCCATTTTGAACGTCGCACAATGTCGGCTCGCCGCGAGCACGCTGCCTCACCCGCGCATGTTTATGTGCAACTATTTGGCGCGCGAGCAGCTCGCCGCGCGGGGCGAGCATGCCTCGGGCTGAGCCGCTCAAATTCGTACGCAGCTTTAGGCGCATATGGTAGGCTTATTAAACCTACGTCACGGTTGAGACTCGGTTCACTTTAGTTGTATTATTTTTGATACTGTATGCAGCTTAGGATGGTATTCCACTTGTCCAAGATCTTTGCCCAATGTGCATTGCGTCTCACATTTTTTTAAGCAAAATGTGAGACGCAATACCACCATAAGGTCGGGCTGAACCAACTTACGATTACAGACTGATCAATGTTAAACATGGCGCTGGCAGCTGTCATCCCATAGAGACTTGTCAAACTTTCCATACATTCAGAATTTAACGAACACCTCTTACGATTACAGAAGGTTTCGTGCGACCCACCCTAATACCTCATTTACATTCAGCCCCTGACGCTGCCGTATAATTCCCTAAATAATGCTCCAGCAGGATCGAGAGGAGTGTGTGTTTACGTACTGCCCTACCACTCACTTCGCTTTCAAGTTTCGGCAATGGCAGACGTCCTTCCCCTCCAGGCGCTCGGCGTGTACTGAGCGACGGAGCGGAATGTAAACACGCACTCCTGCTCGCGCTGCCGGTCCTTTGACTTCCGCACAAAAAACCGCCTTTTTGGGGAGCGCCGGGCAACGCGAGTGGCAATGGCAGTGGCATGAGAAGTTCGTGTTTACACACCCGTCCTGCCCACTGTAAAAAACGTAGCATAAACGTTAATAAGTGTTGTGCGCTTGTTGTGCAGGGGTCGTCGATCAAGCGCGCGCAGCACTCTGCGGCGAGCGCGGCGCTGTCGGCCACGCACTTCCCGCCGCCGCCGCCGCGCGCGCCGCCCGCGCACGCGCCGCCGCTGCCGCACCACCGCCACTCGGGTAACATCCCCAGTCATCAGTATCAGTACACTACCCGCGGCTGACGCGTTCCCACGGTCCAGCCCCCTACAAGTTGGACCGAAGGCTTTTCGTTACAGTTTAGGGTCTTATCACACTTGCGATTTACAAGCGATTTGAAAGCGAAGCGTACGCGCGGCGTGTTCGTCGCGTGCCCGTAACCAATTCGCCGCGAGTGCGTCGCGATTTTGCCGCGATTGCGTAACGAATACGCTGCGCAGCCGTCAGTAAATCTCAACTGTTGACGCGGCGAACTCGCTGCGCAGTCGCGGCGTATTCGTCACGCGGTCGCGGCGTAATCGCGGCGAATTGGTTGCGGGCACGCGACGAACACGCCGCGCGCACGCTTCGCTTTCAAATCGCTTGCAAATCGCAAGTGTGATAAGGCCCTTAATGCCGGCTCCTCATGCTTGGTGTTTGCCACAAACACCAAACGCGTGCCAAACATCGACTAAAATCACCCAACACAAACACGTATCCCCAGGCTTGGCGAACGTTTAGTATATTCCGGATCGGCAAACATGGCGGATGACGAGCTTGTAGTTGCAGCGATAACTTTCAATAAAAGCTAAATGAAATTAAACGAAAAAGAAGGAAACAAAGACTTCTTGTTTTTATGGTTAACATTTATTGCTCGGTCACTGAGCGGATCGCTCCAAACTAGTACCATCGCTCAAATGTACTAGTGCGGTCTTTTAGTTCACTAGTACACTAAGCACGGTTTTACATACAGGCGACCTATTCACACAGTTTTCTTTCCTTGTCGCTCGCGCACGCCGAGAGCCATTCGGATACGTTCGGTCGCTCGCTCACTCATTCGGATCGCATCGTTTTGCTGTCCGTGTCACTGCTCGCCCTTCCACTCGGTTCTCGCTCCGGGTGAACTAAACGTACTAAAGAGCAGAGACGTTACGAAATAGTTCGGTCTAGTACGTCGGGAATTAGGTCTTTTTAGTTCTTAGTACATGTACTACACAAGCCTATGTCCTGTATTGCCACTATTTTCGTTACGTGAAATCATCATATCGCGACAGCTGGTCCACTCGCGACGCGTCATCATCAGGCCTGACGCGATGCGACTCCGTTTACCGTCCACGTAAAGACGCGATATTCACGAGCCGTGAACCACCAGAGATTTGCATGACAGTTAGACGTAAAAATATATAGGAACTAGATGGCGCTAGTGGTAGTACATTTTGATCAGATTACACACACAATGTATCTTTATATGTATGTATATGTGATTACAAACACATATTTATATGGTGCACTAACTTCCGCCCGCGACTTCGTCTGCGTGGACCCGGGATAAAAACTACCTATCCTATATTTTAATCCAGGCTACAAACTATCTTCGTGAAAAATTTCACCCAAAACGGTTGAACCGTTAGTAGGATATTCACCCTAAGGGCTCGTATTCGTGCCCGCTATCCTCCCAAATCCTACTAATATTATAAATGCAAAAGTTTGGATGTTTAGATGTTTGTTACTCATTCACGCTGCGGCTCAACCGATTTGGATAAAATTTTGCACGAAGATAGTTTATAGCCTAGATTAAACTATAGGATAGTTGTCATTCTGGGTCCCCGCAGACGAAGTCGCGGGTGGAAGCTAATTATAACATAAATGTGATACGCAGATGTACGTTTGTAGGTGCAGTAATGCCGACAGTGGAACTGAACGCGCTAGCCATGAAGCTGTGCCAGCCGGCCATCTACACGTCGATCCCCGCCGTGGCCGCGCCCGCGCGCGCGCGCTCGCGCCCGCCCGCGTACCGCGCGCCGCCCTTCGTGCCCAACGTCTACCAGCGCATGCTCAGCCCCGGGCTGGTGTACCGCGTGCGGGTCACCGTCGGCGACAGGTTAGTTCTATCTACACGTCGATCCCCGCCGTGGCCGCGCCCGCGCGCGCGCGCTCGCGCCCGCCCGCGTACCGCGCGCCGCCCTTCGTGCCCAACGTCTACCAGCGCATGCTCAGCCCCGGGCTGGTGTACCGCGTGCGGGTCACCGTCGGCGACAGGTTAGTTCTATCTACACGTCGATCCCCGCCGTGGCCGCGCCCGCGCGCGCGCGCTCGCGCCCGCCCGCGTACCGCGCGCCGCCCTTCGTGCCCAACGTCTACCAGCGCATGCTCAGCCCCGGGCTGGTGTACCGCGTGCGGGTCACCGTCGGCGACAGGTTAGTTCTATCTACACGTCGATCCCCGCCGTGGCCGCGCCCGCGCGCGCGCGCTCGCGCCCGCCCGCGTACCGCGCGCCGCCCTTCGTGCCCAACGTCTACCAGCGCATGCTCAGCCCCGGGCTGGTGTACCGCGTGCGGGTCACCGTCGGCGACAGGTTAGTTCTATCTACACGTCGATCCCCGCCGTGGCCGCGCCCGCGCGCGCGCGCTCGCGCCCGCCCGCGTACCGCGCGCCGCCCTTCGTGCCCAACGTCTACCAGCGCATGCTCAGCCCCGGGCTGGTGTACCGCGTGCGGGTCACCGTCGGCGACAGGTTAGTTCTATCTACCTTTTTTTAATACTTACAAATGTACGGTCTGCCTGATGGCAAGCAGACACTCTATCACACGGCCCGTGCGACGATTGAAGAACCTGTATCCTTTATGCCGCCTCCACATGCCACGTGTTTGCCACGAACACCAAACTCGTGCCAAACACTGATCACAATCACCCAACGCAAACGCGGCATCCCCAGGCTCGGCTAACGTGCTAGTATATCCCGTATATTTCTTTGATTTGTCCACAAAAACCGACACCGACAAACACATATGAGTGAGTTCAAAGTTATACGAGAGCCCCACGTATTCAAGAAATCTCTCAAAATGTTTTTCTGAATGGTTTACTGAATGGTTGTTTTTATAATATTGAGGACATTAATTTTTAAATTTTTGCAACAACCTAAGGGTTTGCGCATTATACTGTATAACTGTGTAATCATGAGTGCAATAGATAAATAATAATAAAAAATAAATAAAAACAGGCAAACACATATCCTCACGTTCGCGTTTGTTGTTTGGTGGCCGGTGTTTGGCGAGCGCGCGCAGGCGGCCGCGGTCAGTACAGCACCGGTGTTCCTGTTTGTTGCAGGGCGTGGCTGGGCGAGGGCTCGACGCCGCAGGGCGCGCGGCACGACGCGGCGGCGCGCGCGCTGCACGAGCTGCGCGCGCCCGACGCGCCCGCGCCCGCCGCCGCGCAGCCCGCCGCCACCAACGGTAAGCCGACCACCGCCTGCAGCCGCCAGGGCCACTCCTTCAATTAAATAGGCTTGTGACCTCATGTTAAAATTAATTACGTAATGTTGTTAAATGGATAGTAAACCATCAAATTATTGTAATAAAGTATAAATTACAAGATATAATGAAAATCATAAAACCCACTTCATAAAAAAAACTCATATAATACCAGCTGAAAGTTTAAAAAAATATGTATATTTTTTATTGTCCAAGAGTAAATTTAAAGAATATAATCTTTACGCTTTTATAAAAACAAAATTAAACAACAACTATGGACCTAAACGCAGTATTTCTCGCCCGAAACAGCAATTTATTTGATTTGCTCTACAATGATTAAATCAAATCGCAACAACAACTATGGACCTAAACGCAGTATTTCTCGCCCGAAACAGCAATTTACTTGATTTTCTCTACAATGATTAGATCAAATCGCAAAGTGTGACGTCATACTTTTGAGTCAATCAGTATGAAGCGTTTCGGCTGCCGCCAGCGTAGTCCGTCTTTAACTCATTTTTTTGGGTTTTTATGTGCTTCTTAATTGTAGTTGTTCCCATACAAACATTTGTTCCTCTCCAAAAACTGGTTCAGATGGCATCATATAAATATCTTAGGTCACAAGCCTATTATAGATATTCATACATATAAACACATTTAAAAAGACAGACTACTAAACTACTTATAACTAGGACAGAGAAGGGCTTAACCGCCTCTTCATCACGGGAGTGTTCCACCTGTCAGTGAACGCGTTCAGGATGCTGTTGGTGGCGCAGGCGGGTAAGCACGGAGGCACAACGCTTTCTTATGATAGCGTAAAAGTCGTCGGTGCGCGCCGCGGCTTAGGCCATTGTAGCTACTCGCTACATGCTGATTCAGCAAAATAGTTTACAAGCCAGAGCGACCGGGACGGCTAGTCAGTCTGCCGCGGATTAGCGCAGCACTCAGGTAGTTAAACCATGTTCAGATGATAAGCGCTCAACTAGTATAGTGTACAACTAAATACATTTTGTTCAGGGCCCTATTTCACCATCTTGACAATTGTCAGATGACAATCACAATTCCACGTACATTGCTGGGTCAATAAGCTGTCGAGCAACCACCTAGGTCGACGCAGCCATGTAAGTCGAATTGTCACCGTCAGACGACAATTGTCGATTTGGTGAAATAGGGGCCTGGCCGTACACGTGATAACGCGCGGTTTAATGTACGCTAGCTCTCGACTGTTAAGGCTGGCGTCCACTAGACTCGCCGAGCCGAGTCGAATCGAATCGATAAAATTCGCCTCCATACATTACTATGAAAGTGCGTCCATTGATTGAAGTGGACGCCATCCCAGGGACTGCAAAAATGCTTTCAATTATTTTCAGGTGACGCCGCTTCAGATATCCTGAACTCCGAAGTGAAGTCGCCAGTATCACTAGTTCATGAGCTAGCATTGAAACGAAATCTAACAGTTCAGTTCACTGTGAAGTCGGAGCGGGGACCGCCACACATGAGGGTATGTACACTTTTGTCTACTTTCTATTTAATTGTAAGTCAAAACTTTTCTAGTGCAAGTTTGTGTCATCTGAAGTAATCTCTGATCGTTTTAATTGCTAAAAGTATCTATAAATTTCGTTACCTAACCTAACTAATAGCCGGGTCCACACTGGACGCATGCCTCGGCCGAGCAAACGTCGCCCGAGAGTGCGCGCTATGTGTAGACGTGCCTCGGCAAGCCACTCCGTTCTGCAAACAGAACGGCGAACGGTCCGCATGCCCGGCCTCACGCCTCGTCCGAGCCGAGCGTTGTCGGCTTTTTGGCTGACATTAATGGTTCCGTGGCGCGTTTTTAGGTAAAGTCGGCCGAGCCAACTTGACTCGGGCTTGCCGCGCGCGGTTGCCTCGAACACGGTAAAATTCGACCGAGCCGTCCTCGACTCAGAATGGCGAATGAACCGCATGCTCGGTTCGAGGCATGCGTGCAGTGTGGACCCGGTTAATGACAATATCGCACCGAAATTATTCAATTTCGGTTCGAATCTAAATACTTCGCCACGACTTCGACCGGCAGCGGTGCGCAAAACGTCTTATTGAGAGGCCGCGTTCCGATTTCTCGCGTAGGTCGCTCTCCACGTGTAGGTCATTGCCAGTTCAAGCCGTTAGCAAAATCTGTGAAGTATGGAACCTCCTTTAAGTGCCCGCACTGCGGAAAAATAATCCGTATGCGGATTAAAATCTGTGGTTTGCTGCAGATCGGTTGCGGTGCGGCGCCGCATGAATTTTCTGCTTCGTATGGACTATTATGAAACCCCGCGCACTGCGGAATAAAATCCGTGCGGACGCCGGCCGGCAACCCTCCGCAGTGACGCAGTTGTTCTCGCGGCACGGTGCTGCAAGGTCATGGCGTCGCCTTACTTGAGTTGGGACTAGAACTTAATTTTGAAGCAGATATCTTCAACCGATTGAGCTGAAACTTTGGGTTTAGGTATAGTTTGGATGACAATTCAATATTATAGTACTATGGAGCTGATCTGGTGATGGAGGGTGGCCATGGGAATTCAGGATTTAACATACGTAGCCCCGTTGAGTCTGGGCTCGTAAGAATTGTCTCAACGAGTAGTTGATGACGGTATACAGAAAGGTACAGTTTGTACCTAAAATGAAATTTTTGACCGAATCATTATTCGTTGGTTCGTTTTTTAGGTGTTCATCACGGCGTGCACAGTGGGCGAGATGGAGACGGAGGGTGAGGGCAACGGCAAGAAGGTATCGAAGCGGCGCGCGGCGGAGCGCATGCTGGATGAGATGCGGCGCCGCTGGCCGCCCGCGCTGCTGCGAGCGCGGCCGCACGAGCGCCGCCGCCCGCCGCCCGCCAAGAAGAAGCCCAGGAACCTCATCAAGGTCACTATACTTACAATACACCCCACCCCCACAAGAAGGTATCGAAGCGGCGCGCGGCGGAGCGCATGCTGGACGAGATGCGGCGCCGCTGGCCGCCCGCGCTGCTGCGAGCGCGGCCGCACGAGCGCCGCCGCCCGCCGCCCGCCAAGAAGAAGCCCAGGAACCTCATCAAGGTCACTATACTTACAATACACCCCACCCCCACAAGAAGGTATCGAAGCGGCGCGCGGCGGAGCGCATGCTGGACGAGATGCGGCGCCGCTGGCCGCCCGCGCTGCTGCGAGCGCGGCCGCACGAGCGCCGCCGCCCGCCGCCCGCCAAGAAGAAGCCCAGGAACCTCATCAAGGTCACTATACTTACAATACACCCCACCCCCACAAGAAGGTATCGAAGCGGCGCGCGGCGGAGCGCATGCTGGACGAGATGCGGCGCCGCTGGCCGCCCGCGCTGCTGCGAGCGCGGCCGCACGAGCGCCGCCGCCCGCCGCCCGCCAAGAAGAAGCCCAGGAACCTCATCAAGGTCACTATACTTACAATACACCCCACCCCCACAAGAAGGTATCGAAGCGGCGCGCGGCGGAGCGCATGCTGGACGAGATGCGGCGCCGCTGGCCGCCCGCGCTGCTGCGAGCGCGGCCGCACGAGCGCCGCCGCCCGCCGCCCGCCAAGAAGAAGCCCAGGAACCTCATCAAGGTCACTATACTTACAATACACCCCACCCCCACAAGAAGGTATCGAAGCGGCGCGCGGCGGAGCGCATGCTGGACGAGATGCGGCGCCGCTGGCCGCCCGCGCTGCTGCGAGCGCGGCCGCACGAGCGCCGCCGCCCGCCGCCCGCCAAGAAGAAGCCCAGGAACCTCATCAAGGTCACTATACTTACAATACACCCCACCCCCACAAGAAGGTATCGAAGCGGCGCGCGGCGGAGCGCATGCTGGACGAGATGCGGCGTATGGCTCCATCTTCAGGTGTATGGTGAGATACCTCTCTATAGTGATACCGGCTACAGCTGGCTTGTTATTATGAAGTTCGTACAGACAATTAACTACTACTTACTATTAATTTAATTAATTATCTCTCGGAGTACCAACAGTTGCAAAACAGCTCTTTATTTAATAATTTTATTCTGGAGTTTAGTTGATCCTTAAGACTATTTATACAGGAGGGTAGCGGCGCGACGGCGGAGGCGGGCGGCGCGGACAACCCCATCTCGCTACTAGCGCAGGCGCGACACGCGGCGCGCGCGCGCTCGCCGCAGTACCGCGTGCTGGAAGAGCGCGGCGCGGCGCGGCGACGCGAGTTCCTCGTGCAGTGCGACGCGCCGCCGCACCGCGCCACCGGCCTCGGGCCCAACAAGAAGACGGCCAAGCGGCGCGCCGCGCATAGTCAGTATATTACTGCCTTACGGGACTAACGTGACTACATTGCTCGCGGCGCTTTGGTCCGTTGCAACCGGGCGCATGTGCTCGGCGAGCCACGCCTCGCCTGACACATGCGGCCGAGCATCCGCATGCGTCTGGTGTAAACACTGCTTTTGGCGTGCGAGCGGCAGCTTGAATATTGCCCACAGATAACCTCCAATAGATAGAGCCTATAGGGCGACGTGCGGTCACCACGCATAAGTCTTGTAGCACTAATAACCACCCCCCAACCCCGCGCCATATTGTCAGTTTCGACCAAGTGCGCGATCTATACGTGCGTCAAACAACCAACAAATTAAATTTGATTTTGCGTTATAAATGACTTATTGCTGTGTGAAGTGGTGTGGAAAAACTCCCGAACGTCTAATTACAAAACCGACGGAATAACATTTCACAGGTAAGTTAAATTTATCATATAAATGTAAATTTCATTCTGTCACGCGGAGTTCATTTTACGCTGGTCCATAAAAAGTAGTGAAGTATGCATGTCCCTTTTCATCAAATGAATATGCCAATATACTGTTCCTTTCTGACGAAAGCACGTGACGCTCTAGTGATGGGCTAGTGACGCATTCGAATTTTACCGATTTAAGGAAACAATACATTAATTCATCCGGGCTTTCGTTTACTATTTTAATACGAAAATTCACTAAAGATTATATTTATATCCTTGTCATTTTATTGTCAAAATTCTTTTGTTAAAAAGTCTCATAAAATAGATAGTATTATATACGATATACGATGTAAGATTTAAACTGAGGGGCTACCCCTTCCCTCCCTGTCGCTCGAACTAGCAAGTGCGACAGAGACGGAGATACACGAACGAAGTTCGTTTTCGTTTCGCGGTAGGCCCTCTGCATCAAGAAGGCGGCGTGGCGGACTGCAACCGTCTTACAAACTATGAGGAGACGTAGTAAATTACTATCTCGCTCTATTTTATAGCTTCCAGAGCTTGTGAACAGAATATTATTGTAGTAGTAGTACCTACTGGAAGTTTTTTGTTTGGTTTAAGAGTAGGTATTATGTAGTTTTATTTTATTTATATTGGTTAATTTAGAGTATTGTAGAATAATATGTAGTGCCGAAGTTAGCTGTTGCTATTTAGTATAAATATAATGTAGAATGAAATAAAAAAGAATAATGAATACATAGTTAGTTACCATATTATTGAATCGTATGAAATAATACTTTGATATTATTTTTGCTTTCACATAAGACGGCGTCAGGTGAGCGAGATCTGCCGCCTGATTTCGGCCCGCGTAGATAGAAGCCGGAGGCATAGCGACCTGCAAAAGTCAATCCCTATCTCGCACTTTCTTATAAATTTTGTACCGCTCATGTTGTCCGCCGCGCTCGGACGTCTGGTCTGGACGCGGCAATATACTACTATTAGTGCCACGAGCAGGCCAATGCCTAGAAAGAACCATTTCATATAAATACTCGATGTGATTTACGTACATTTTTATGTTACGTGGTGAGCAAAATAGTCAATGAACGAAACATGATAATAATATAACAGTGACGGCTGTTCAAAAAAATTAAACCATGTTAAAGGATACCTACGCCATGTAAAATAGTTTACTAACAATTAATTGCGGCAACGCTAAAAACCGTTAACGACCAACGCGTCCCATCACTACGCTTCTGGCGCCATGATGTGACAAAGCGCGCTAATTTCGAAACAGCCAATCGCAGCGCCGTTACCGTCTTCCCCGCAACCCGCAGGTGTGGTGACCTTTGAATCGAACTAAATCACTCATAGGCTCTATCTATTGGAGGTTATCTGTGATATTGCCGCTTTCGAACTTTTTTAGCATGTATAAAGCATACCATAATTTAATTCCAGATGTGTTATTAGCGATGGAAATAAACGGCGGAGCGGAAGGAGCGACGAGCGCCGCGCTGGCAGAAGCGAACACGAACGGTACCACCGATACGAGTCCTGCAAACGGCACGGATGCTAAACGAAAAGTAAGTTAATTTGTATTGTATAATTGTTCATTAACTTTAGAATGTTAAATATATTTAACATATTTTAATATATTTTATTTATTTATTGCCTTATTGACTTATAATATATATAATTATATATATTATAAGTCAATAAGGCATTATTTTCGTTACGACGCAATTAGAAATCGTCCTTAATAACTATGTGTACCGGATGCATGCCTTGGCTGAGTACGCTTCGCCCTAGTGTGCGCTCAGTGGAGCCGTGCTTCGGCGAGCATGCGTGCGGTGTAGACACGGCTACTTATTTATAATCCATTAAGTGAAGGAGAATCTGGTAAAATTTTGAGAAGAGACAATCCAAAATATTTTTCATCACACTTGCTCGTCAATGGCGTTATTACCTGCGAGCGTGCAGAGCAGTTATAGCCGTTTTACCTCCCACGGGCTGTTAAGTTTAGTTTTAAAATAATAGAACCCTCTGATTGGCTTAAGCAAATCTGGTTGCTGTGTGATTGTTTGAATAAAAAAATCTAGTTGGTCACGACGCCCCGCCCCGCAAGAATATAATAATTAATAAATATTGAACTGCGCGCTCTACTAGCACTGATCTGGAAGTGAAGTTGTCAATTTTTGATTGGTGCTGCTGTATGAAACTTACATTTTTCTGTCTTTTGTTGTTATTTATTTCCTCGCAAATGTGATGAAAAACATTGTGTATAACACGGGCGTAAGAATATTGCAAACTCGAGTCATCAAAAGCCCTCCGCCTTCGGCGTCGGGCTTCTGATAGACTCTCGTCAGTAATATTCCACTTACGCCCCTCGTTAAACAATGTACTATTCCTAGTCACTGTGTTATGGAATAGGTAATTATTTCGAGCACTTCACGTCAGCTGCGAAGCATTTTTTGTTCCTTCCCTTCATAACCGGAGATAATTTTTAGATGTGATGTTCTCGTTTAAAATTCTTAAAGGTGTGATACACTTTCCGAACCTCTTAGAATTGGTTATTTTTAATTGCCCGTATCATCTCTTACGTCTTAGATCTCTATTTCATATCAGCTTTGCCCGCAAAAATTACTCTCGGCATACCTTTTTCAGACGAGTCCCTAGTTTTCATAATAAGTATCTGATCGATATTGATCCTTTTTACAAATCATTGTTAAGTTTCAAAATGTTAGTTAAATGTAAGTAATGTTGCTCGTCCTTAAAAAAACACTTATGGTAAATGTTACTTTCAGATTTCTTTAAATTTGTACCTATTTATTACACTAAATTTACAAGTGCTTGTGTCATACTCATACACTGATACTGCGCTGTGGACCGGTATAAGTATTTTTTCATATCTCATACTCTGAAAGTAGGTCATTGTTTATCTGAACAGCGGGTTGAAAGTGAGGCATGTCGCCTAGGGCTGAAAAGTAATAAAAAAATACAATGACCAATGGCAGAAGCCTAAACAGCCACACTTCGTTAATCTGAACTGTTTTTTTGATGTTTATTGTTAGTTATTACGGTAACGTTATCTAAAAAGTTGTAATTTAAGTCAATTAAAGTTCTTAAAGCTATTTAGAAAAGTAATAAATACACAATTGTAACAAATGTAATTTTTTTGTAATATTTTTTTTGATATTGTATTTCCTGTGTGTTGTTTATATTTCAATTATTCGATATGAAAAGTGGAATGTTTAACTCGGAAGAAAGCCACCAATTTCAGTCTCGAACTAAAATGGGTGGCTTTCAACCCTCGGTTAACAATCTACTATTGTTTTAAGCTTTTTGTGTTTCATGTCATGATTAGGTTGTTTTGTTAACATAATTACGATATATGAACGAACGTCCAGTTGTAACATTGTTTCCGTGCGGCAGGAGGCGGTCGCGGGCGCGGCGGGGGGCGCGGCGGGGGCGGCGGGCGCGGCGGGGGGCGAGGCGCGGCAGCCCGTGCCCGGCGTGCTGCTCATGGACTACCGCTCGCCGCACGCCGCCAACGGTCAGTGCCTCGCCGTCACACACTGTTACTACATTACTAATAACGCCGGGAAGGAAGGCATCGCCTGCCAAGTATATTATAAGATAAACGACTACATCATGGATAGAGATATTTGGCAGCGATAAAATCCTGCACTAGAAATCTGTCGTAAAATAAATAGACTTTCTACTGTAGCAGTGTAATTTTAAAATGTTATAATACTCTGATACTGAAATGATATAATGTATACTGTTTTGAAAAAATGACACCTCATCGAGTTTTTTACGCCGGTTCTTCTCGAGGCAGAGGTTTACTTTCCGAAACGGTGGTAGTTTATCGACATTCATAGGTGCATGTAATATGCCTAAATTGAAGAATAAATCACTTTGACTTTCAAGTGTGATATAGACAGGCAGGCGGATCCCCAATAGCTTCGGCCGAAGTTTGAATAGTGCTGTTCTAAAAAAGATGCTCGGAAATTTGAAAATTACTGGAAAGAAACAAGGAAAATTCAGTAGAGATCTTCGTATGTCTTATAGTTTCAGACTCTCCCATACTGACCGATCTAAATGTGCCACCCTGTATACTTAAAACTTAAATGTAACAAGGTACCTATACAGATTTTTACAGTATGTTCATTTGTTAATAAAAAGAGCCTGAATGTAGTGTAGTTTAATATCTTATATGGGCAGATTATTCATCACGAGCTAATAATAATAAGTATGATTGATTCCAGGCGTGAGTGAAGCGGGCGCTACAGGCGCGGGCAGCGGCAGTCCGGGCGCCAAGGACCAGCTCATGTATCTGTCGCAGCTGCTCGGCTTCTCCGTGCAGTTCTCCGACTTCCCCAAGGTACACATGTCATTCTACATCTTAATGACTTTGGAGACTTTTAGAAGTAGCGCCTTTCCTTGCCTTACAAGTCTTCTAAAATGTCCATGAAAAGAAATGTCTTGATGGGCATTGATTATGTGGCTCGGTTCCTCGCCCTCAAACCATAATAAAAACAAGATTCCCTCTCATTCATCATCATCTTCATATCAGCCGTCCGCTGCTGGACATAGGCCTCCCCCCAAAGAGCTATGCGACATCGCGCGTCAAAGGAAAATTTACTATATACTAGCCGCTCGGGTTCCCGTTCGTCGTGCCAGTCTCTTTGAAAGTGCTGTGTCAGCGGTCGACCTATATAAGGACTCTTGTTTCGATTCAGAGCGCCGGCATCGGCATGTATGTCGTACCGCGGTCGCTACCGGCACCGCTTACTCGTAAATTCCAAGGCTCTTATAATAGGCTCGTTTCCTAATTTTTTTACTATTTGAACCAGTTTTTAGGGAAGAACTAATGTTTGTATGGCAGCAACTACAATTAAAAAACATACATACCCAAAAAAATTAGTTCAAGACGGACCTCGCTGGCGGCAGCCGAAAAGTTTCATACTAATTGACATTGAAGTATGACGTCACAGTTTGATATTTGTTGATTAGTACATTGTATGGAAAACCAAGTATATTGCTGTTTAGGTTCATTGTTGTCGTTAAATTTTGTTTCTATAAAAACGTAATGATTCTACTGGTAGCTTTAATCGGACGGACTATAATAAAAATTCATATTTTTTCTAATCTTGAAAGATTACAGACCTTGAAAGGTCCTTTTCTTTTAACTGTCAATAGTGTCAATAACTATAGTGGGGTGTAGGCGAATTTACGTTCGACAAACGATAGCGCGTTCTATCTCACGTGCAGCGCCATCTACCGTGCAATTGGAACACCGTTCCGTATGTAACTTGGGAATATGCCGCGTAGGGCCTTGCGTCTCTTTAGAGCTTGCTCTCTATGCGAGCCCGAGGGCCAGCCCACGCACACTCACTACTCTCGAGTGTCTTACAAGCGAAACCTGAGGGCCTTAGGTCCGAAGGTAGAGCGGCAAGGCATGCGAGGCCGAAGGCCGAGCTCCGCGTAGGGCCGAAGGCCCGAAGCGTCCTTCCAGAGCGCGCTCTTGGAAACCCTACCGCCGTATGTCTTACAAGCGAACCTGAGGGCCTGGCCCTCAGGTGAGCGGCAAGGCATGCGAGGCCGAAGGCTGAGTTCCGCGTAGGGCCGACGGCCCGAAGAGTCCTTTCATAGCTCGCTCTCTACGCGAGTCTGAGGGCCGAAGGCCCGAAGGGGCGAGATCACGCGGACACACACCCCCCGCACTGTTTCACAAGCAAGACGCAAGAGTGCAAGATCTGGCTTACAAATGATGCTTTTAACGCGGGTACCATGTAGACCCGGGCTTTGGGCGAAAACTAGTGTTTCTATAAAAGCGTAAGGATTCTATTGGTAGCTTTAAATTTACTTTTGGACAGTAAAAAAAATGCTTATTTTTCTAAACTTACAAGGTTCATATTTTTTATGATTTTTGGTATATTTCGTAATTTATACTTTATTACAATAATTTGATGGTTTACTATCCATTTAGCAGTACTTTATCAATTTGAAGATGAGGAAAGTACCGTATTGTTTGTGTCGCAGCGTAACCACGGCGAGTACCTGTCGCTGGTGTCGCTGTCGACGGAGCCGCCGGTGATGTGCCACGGCGGCGGCGCGTCCACGCAGCACTCGCACGAGCAGTGCGCGCGCGCCGCGCTGCGGGCGCTCGCGCTCATGGGGCTCGACGCGCCGCCGCAGCCTGCGCCGCTACCGTGCGTACTCTATTCTATAACTGTACTGTCGCTGGTGTCGCTGTCGACGGAGCCGCCGGTGATGTGCCACGGCGGCGGCGCGTCCACGCAGCACTCGCACGAGCAGTGCGCGCGCGCCGCGCTGCGGGCGCTCGCGCTCATGGGGCTCGACGCGCCGCCGCAGCCTGCGCCGCTACCGTGCGTACTCTATTCTATAACTGTACTGTCGCTGGTGTCGCTGTCGACGGAGCCGCCGGTGATGTGCCACGGCGGCGGCGCGTCCACGCAGCACTCGCACGAGCAGTGCGCGCGCGCCGCGCTGCGGGCGCTCGCGCTCATGGGGCTCGACGCGCCGCCGCAGCCTGCGCCGCTACCGTGCGTACTCTATTCTATAACTGTACTGTCGCTGGTGTCGCTGTCGACGGAGCCGCCGGTGATGTGCCACGGCGGCGGCGCGTCCACGCAGCACTCGCACGAGCAGTGCGCGCGCGCCGCGCTGCGGGCGCTCGCGCTCATGGGGCTCGACGCGCCGCCGCAGCCTGCGCCGCTACCGTGCGTACTCTATTCTATAACTGTACTGTCGCTGGTGTCGCTGTCGACGGAGCCGCCGGTGATGTGCCACGGCGGCGGCGCGTCCACGCAGCACTCGCACGAGCAGTGCGCGCGCGCCGCGCTGCGGGCGCTCGCGCTCATGGGGCTCGACGCGCCGCCGCAGCCTGCGCCGCTACCGTGCGTACTCTATTCTATAACTGTACTGTCGCTGGTGTCGCTGTCGACGGAGCCGCCGGTGATGTGCCACGGCGGCGGCGCGTCCACGCAGCACTCGCACGAGCAGTGCGCGCGCGCCGCGCTGCGGGCGCTCGCGCTCATGGGGCTCGACGCGCCGCCGCAGCCTGCGCCGCTACCGTGCGTACTCTATTCTATAACTGTACTGTCGCTGGTGTCGCTGTCGACGGAGCCGCCGGTGATGTGCCACGGCGGCGGCGCGTCCACGCAGCACTCGCACGAGCAGTGCGCGCGCGCCGCGCTGCGGGCGCTCGCGCTCATGGGGCTCGACGCGCCGCCGCAGCCTGCGCCGCTACCGTGCGTACTCTATTCTATAACTGTACTGTCGCTGGTGTCGCTGTCGACGGAGCCGCCGGTGATGTGCCACGGCGGCGGCGCGTCCACGCAGCACTCGCACGAGCAGTGCGCGCGCGCCGCGCTGCGGGCGCTCGCGCTCATGGGGCTCGACGCGCCGCCGCAGCCTGCGCCGCTACCGTGCGTACTCTATTCTATAACTGTACTGTCGCTGGTGTCGCTGTCGACGGAGCCGCCGGTGATGTGCCACGGCGGCGGCGCGTCCACGCAGCACTCGCACGAGCAGTGCGCGCGCGCCGCGCTGCGGGCGCTCGCGCTCATGGGGCTCGACGCGCCGCCGCAGCCTGCGCCGCTACCGTGCGTACTCTATTCTATAACTGTACTGTCGCTGGTGTCGCTGTCGACGGAGCCGCCGGTGATGTGCCACGGCGGCGGCGCGTCCACGCAGCACTCGCACGAGCAGTGCGCGCGCGCCGCGCTGCGGGCGCTCGCGCTCATGGGGCTCGACGCGCCGCCGCAGCCTGCGCCGCTACCGTGCGTACTCTATTCTATAACTGTACTGTCGCTGGTGTCGCTGTCGACGGAGCCGCCGGTGATGTGCCACGGCGGCGGCGCGTCCACGCAGCACTCGCACGAGCAGTGCGCGCGCGCCGCGCTGCGGGCGCTCGCGCTCATGGGGCTCGACGCGCCGCCGCAGCCTGCGCCGCTACCGTGCGTACTCTATTCTATAACTGTACTGTCGCTGGTGTCGCTGTCGACGGAGCCGCCGGTGATGTGCCACGGCGGCGGCGCGTCCACGCAGCACTCGCACGAGCAGTGCGCGCGCGCCGCGCTGCGGGCGCTCGCGCTCATGGGGCTCGACGCGCCGCCGCAGCCTGCGCCGCTACCGTGCGTACTCTATTCTATAACTGTACTGTCGCTGGTGTCGCTGTCGACGGAGCCGCCGGTGATGTGCCACGGCGGCGGCGCGTCCACGCAGCACTCGCACGAGCAGTGCGCGCGCGCCGCGCTGCGGGCGCTCGCGCTCATGGGGCTCGACGCGCCGCCGCAGCCTGCGCCGCTACCGTGCGTACTCTATTCTATAACTGTACTGTCGCTGGTGTCGCTGTCGACGGAGCCGCCGGTGATGTGCCACGGCGGCGGCGCGTCCACGCAGCACTCGCACGAGCAGTGCGCGCGCGCCGCGCTGCGGGCGCTCGCGCTCATGGGGCTCGACGCGCCGCCGCAGCCTGCGCCGCTACCGTGCGTACTCTATTCTATAACTGTACTGTCGCTGGTGTCGCTGTCGACGGAGCCGCCGGTGATGTGCCACGGCGGCGGCGCGTCCACGCAGCACTCGCACGAGCAGTGCGCGCGCGCCGCGCTGCGGGCGCTCGCGCTCATGGGGCTCGACGCGCCGCCGCAGCCTGCGCCGCTACCGTGCGTACTCTATTCTATAACTGTACTGTCGCTGGTGTCGCTGTCGACGGAGCCGCCGGTGATGTGCCACGGCGGCGGCGCGTCCACGCAGCACTCGCACGAGCAGTGCGCGCGCGCCGCGCTGCGGGCGCTCGCGCTCATGGGGCTCGACGCGCCGCCGCAGCCTGCGCCGCTACCGTGCGTACTCTATTCTATAACTGTACTGTCGCTGGTGTCGCTGTCGACGGAGCCGCCGGTGATGTGCCACGGCGGCGGCGCGTCCACGCAGCACTCGCACGAGCAGTGCGCGCGCGCCGCGCTGCGGGCGCTCGCGCTCATGGGGCTCGACGCGCCGCCGCAGCCTGCGCCGCTACCGTGCGTACTCTATTCTATAACTGTACTGTCGCTGGTGTCGCTGTCGACGGAGCCGCCGGTGATGTGCCACGGCGGCGGCGCGTCCACGCAGCACTCGCACGAGCAGTGCGCGCGCGCCGCGCTGCGGGCGCTCGCGCTCATGGGGCTCGACGCGCCGCCGCAGCCTGCGCCGCTACCGTGCGTACTCTATTCTATAACTGTACTGTCGCTGGTGTCGCTGTCGACGGAGCCGCCGGTGATGTGCCACGGCGGCGGCGCGTCCACGCAGCACTCGCACGAGCAGTGCGCGCGCGCCGCGCTGCGGGCGCTCGCGCTCATGGGGCTCGACGCGCCGCCGCAGCCTGCGCCGCTACCGTGCGTACTCTATTCTATAACTGTACTGTCGCTGGTGTCGCTGTCGACGGAGCCGCCGGTGATGTGCCACGGCGGCGGCGCGTCCACGCAGCACTCGCACGAGCAGTGCGCGCGCGCCGCGCTGCGGGCGCTCGCGCTCATGGGGCTCGACGCGCCGCCGCAGCCTGCGCCGCTACCGTGCGTACTCTATTCTATAACTGTACTGTCGCTGGTGTCGCTGTCGACGGAGCCGCCGGTGATGTGCCACGGCGGCGGCGCGTCCACGCAGCACTCGCACGAGCAGTGCGCGCGCGCCGCGCTGCGGGCGCTCGCGCTCATGGGGCTCGACGCGCCGCCGCAGCCTGCGCCGCTACCGTGCGTACTCTATTCTATAACTGTACTGTCGCTGGTGTCGCTGTCGACGGAGCCGCCGGTGATGTGCCACGGCGGCGGCGCGTCCACGCAGCACTCGCACGAGCAGTGCGCGCGCGCCGCGCTGCGGGCGCTCGCGCTCATGGGGCTCGACGCGCCGCCGCAGCCTGCGCCGCTACCGTGCGTACTCTATTCTATAACTGTACTGTCGCTGGTGTCGCTGTCGACGGAGCCGCCGGTGATGTGCCACGGCGGCGGCGCGTCCACGCAGCACTCGCACGAGCAGTGCGCGCGCGCCGCGCTGCGGGCGCTCGCGCTCATGGGGCTCGACGCGCCGCCGCAGCCTGCGCCGCTACCGTGCGTACTCTATTCTATAACTGTACTGTCGCTGTAACACTTGAATTCAGCATTGAGGTAAAAACTCACAAAATAAACGGGAGCGTTTTAGCCAGCATTCTAACGACCGTTCTAACGAGCATTCTAGCGGGACGACAGTAAATTTGCTTCGAACTTTTTGCCAAGTCATTTTATTACTGTCCCGCCATCCCTCTCCGCCCACACCTCCCTCGCAGCATTAGAGCGTTCGCTAGAATGATTGTGAAAATGTTCGTAGCGATGTTTGACGCTCTGGTAGGCTCTGTTCGTTGTTCAGTTCGATAAATTTAAAAAGGATGAATGCTCTATGTTCTGTTAGATGTGACTGCAAGTGTATCAGCACCTTACAATGACGTTCCACTGCTTGCAGGGCGGCGAGCGCGCTGGCGGGCGCGGCGGCGCTGGGCGCGGCGGAGTGAGCGCCGCGACGCACCCGACTAGATCGTCTACTCTCGATTATTGCAATATCGTCGTGAATATTTCACAGCGCGAAATATAAAGTTCGGGACGACTTCGACGATATATACTATTCACTCGTATCACTAATTTCTAGCTATGACATATTCACAATGACGTTTTATTTGATCTCGGGTCTTGCAACAAACTAGTTCTTTTTTTAACGAAATCACGATTTCCTATTATCTTAGTTTTACTTTGTATATTTTTGTTACGTTGCGGCCCCTGCGGGGGCTATTTTGAGTTTAATCGTTCTCGAACGCTTCGGAACTGCCGCTCACAAACTAGCCGTACGATTTTATATACCGATCGTATATGTTATAGATTTTGTTATCGAATACAGAGTTCCGTTCGACACGGCTACGCGCCTCGATGTTATATTGATAGTCTCAATTGATAATTATATACCCGCTGCATACTTATATAAATTGATTTATAAAATATAGTTGATTTTTACTAGATAGTAATCAAGACGTAACATATTAATAAAATTACGTAGGAACGAATATTGTAACGAAACAGGCTGTGGAGCCAAACCAAAAGTTAGTTCGGGGCCGGCAGGGCGAGGCCGCCCTCGCGGTGGTCGCGGCGCGCGCCTGCCCGCCGCGAACGCTAAGTTGCATCATGCGGCCATGGTGTCTCTTAGTGTAAGCGTCGCATCGCCGCAGTCCGCGGCCGACGAGTGCGGCGATCCGAACGTGTGGCCTCGATTTTAAACACTCTAGTGAGTGAGCGTTTCAAGTCTCCCGCGACCCTAAGCTATGAAATGTGTAATTCTAGACTTAAGATGAACACCGCGCGCGCGACCCGATGTGGATCGGTGACCTACCGATTTAGGCTAAGGTTGAAGGTTGCTCGTAATTTTAGGCTCTGTAACCTATATCTAACGCATGTACCCGTATTTAGCGTAGTGTTTGATTAATCAGTAATCGCATTCATAGCATGATTGTTCTTTCTAGGTGTAAAAATATCATAAGTGTGAATACAATTGATCGGTATCGATGTAGCGTTTATTTGTTTATGTTTAGATGCGCGTCCGGCGGGGCCGTGGACCGATCAGTTGTATTGTATTGTTTGTGCCGATTGTACATTTCATTGTAATGGGTCTGACGACGGCTGTGTAGGGAGTCGCGGCTTCGCCCGGCATGTCCCGCTGTCTGCTGAATAGTTTTGCGCCGAGTAAAACCCACCTAACCAGCGGCAGGCCGGAGCAAGCCGCGACCGAGTAGGCTTCTATCTATATTTACTTGTACTTTATTAATAGTATATATTTATATACAAACGATTTTAAATCGAGGCCATTGAAACAATTTCTTCATGTAGAAAGTTGCACAAGTGACTAAACATTAAGAAATTATTATTTGACAAAGAAAAACGCCACAAAGGCTTTAGAAGTGTTTTTATTTATTTTGTTCTACGGAACTAATATTTATATTATTTAAGTGGAGGAAGTCCCAACTGAACTTCGTGCTGTTAGCAACTTAATATAAGTATTCAACAATAAAAGTTATAAAATTGGAATATTGTATTATTTACTCCTATATTGGGAAGGGTGTATCCCTACTGGGATCCACCCTGGGGAAAAGGTAGGTCAAGGGTCCTATCAACCTACTAACCTTTGCCCTAATGTTTCACTAGACCTGAACTTTTCGGGTTTTCTTTAATGTCATCAAATAGAAGTCATTAGGTTTGTTTTGCAATAATTCTAATAGTTAACTATTTCAAAAAAATGCATTAACCTTTTGAGAGCTAAAGACGGCTGTGGACGCGGACGAAAACTCGTGCCACTGAAGCCACGGACGGCCACAGCCGCGCGTGCGCTTTTTCTTTAATTTTATGTAATAAAAAGCTTTACAAGTAACTTGACCCATTTTTTTAATAGTTATGATACGTACATTAATTTTGACATGACAATATTTATCAGAAGTTTCATTTTATTCATATTTTGGTCTGGCTATTGTTTTTGTTCTGGCTTCAGTTGGGCACCGTTTTGTTTTGCACCCTCGCTGTCAAAAGGTTAAGTCAAATGAAGCATTTAGGGCTCAAGTAGGTCTAACAAGGGTGAACCCGATCCAGGTTGCTTTGGTACGAACCTCATTAGGGATGAATCCCAATAAGGTCTAGATTCCCCTCTGGATTGAAAGGAATGATCAGTCACTTTCGTGTAAAAACTAGTGCCTTGCTGATTCTTGGGGCTGGGTAGCAAGTGAACCTCGGAATCCTACAGGATGCCACCGGGATAACACATTGCGCTAATCATGCGGTCGAATAGCGGATACCGCACGGTCAAAGTAAAATCAAACAAACGCTAAGTGTAAAAATAAAAACAAAGTTTTATTCATAAAAAATAGTAGCAATGCGTAACAATATCACCAGTCCCGGGCGGGACCCGAGGTAATCGTCGTGGCTGGTCGCGTATGTACATAATACTGCGGGCCTAATACTAGCGGTGGGCGCTCACTTGATGAACTTCAGACCGAGGGTCTGCGTCATGAAGCAGAGGATGTCTGTGTGCTCGTCGATCTGAAATGCAAACGATACATTATTGTTGATGTTATCATAATTTGACCGGGAGATGTACGGTTGATGTCAAATTATATATATACAATACAATACAAATACTCTTTATTGCACACCTTATTTTTTATTTATTTATTTAATCATTGCTTTGTGTGTACAAAAGGGTCTTATCACTATTATCTTACATAATATATTATGTATCAACACAACCCTGCAAGGGCACTGCAATAGTACTTTATTACATTTTTCCAATTAAATTAAATTAATAACTATCATGGATCGACGTTTCAAATTAATATGATTTTACTAAACTAATAAAACAAGCTTTTCCTATACAATCACGTCAATCACTAAATATTCTATAGCCGCATTCTGAGTAATACACATTTTTGCACCATTTAAAATTCTCATACAAATCGAACGAATAATTTTACAAATATTAGGGTGATACAATTGACTAAATGAAAGAATAATAACATACACTAAATTAATGAAAATCAAGATGTTCTACTATTGCGATGTTTTATAGCAGTCCGATAATATTGAATTGTCATCCAAACTATACCGATACTCAAAATTTCAGCTCAATCGGATAACGGCAAGTGACTGAAAAATGAATTGCAAATTTTGACGGACAACTTACATACGAACATGTCAAGTTAACCTTTTGAGAGCTAAAGACGGCTGTGGACGCGGACGAAAACTCGTGCCACTGAAGCCACGGACGGCCACAGCCGCGCGTGCTCTTTGCGCTTTTTAGTTAATTTTATGTAATAAAAAGTTTTACAAGTAACTTGACCCATTTTTTTAATAGTTCATGATACGTACATTAATTTTGAGATGATAATATTTATTAGAAGTTCGATTTTATTCATATTTTGTCTGGCTATTGTTTTTATTCTGGCCTCAGTTGGGCACCGTTTTGTTTTGCACCCTCGCTGTCAAAAGGTTAATATAAAGCTTGTAAAAAGAGCGTGCGCGCCTCGCCTCGCCTCGGCTTTATGACACGGATAAGGCAAGCTTGTACTTACAATCTTGGCAGTGGGCTTGCCGGTGCCGTGGCCCGCCTTGGTGTCGACCCGCGCGAGCAGCGGCGCGCGCTGCGCGGCGGTGGCCGCGGAGTGCTGCAGCGCGGCGATGTATTTGAGCGAGTGCAGCGGCACCACGCGGTCGTCGTGGTCCGCGGTTAGCACTAGGATGCCCGGATATGCTGTTCGCTCTGAAAAATAAGGATGTTATGTATTTAGTCATTTATAATAAACCAAGCAGAACTCAGGGGGCAAATATAAAGTAGTGATAGACTAAATGTCAGATCAATTTCTAGCAACTCTGTAATTTTTTTTGACATTACTTGCCGACATAAGGTCTAACGGATATTTATAAAGCCCGGAGGAGGGGTAAGGCACGGATCCGCGCTAAGAATTTAATTTATATATTTAAATCTCACGGTCGTCTGCTGAATGTAATATTAAAAATATTGTGAATAAATGAGCATGAGTATGATGGAACTGACCGTCGACGGGCGCGTGTATGTTGTGCAGCGGCGAGTACTGCAGCAGGTTGCGGAAGTGCGCCTCGTCGTCCGCGCTGCCGTAGTCCGACACCCACGCGTGCCCGATCGTGAACCGGTGGAACCGCAGCATGTCCAGCACTCTGCAAGGCAATAGCTCATCAGTGGCCCGCACTATCAACACATTCAGTGTTAACCTTTTGACAGCGAAGTGTAAAACAAAACGGTGCCCAACTGAGGCGAGTACAAAAATAATAGCCAGACAAAATATGAACAAAATGAAACTTCTGATAAATATTGTCATGTCAAAATTAATGTACGTATCATGAACTATTAAAAAAATGAGTCAAGTTACTTGTAAAGCTTTTTATTACATAAAAATTTACGAAAAAGCGCAAAGCGCACGCGCGGCTGTCGCCGTTCGTGGCTTCAGTGGCACGAGTTTTCGTCCGCGTCCACAGCCGTCTTTAGCTCTCAAAAGGTTAAAGATTCCGTATCACTACGCTAAACCAATACCGGTTTTTCGGCAACTAGCGGGTGGTGATCCTCACGTAGCGTTTGTTAAACGCTCAGCGTTTGTCTTTACCATCTTTGTAATATTGTGATTATTCATTAATATTAAAATCACAAATAGTTATATGTTGCTAATACGCGTTAAACAACCGGCCAACGGTGTGTCGTCGGCGGCGCGCGGCACCACATAATTATACACAGAACAGAAGTAAATCTACATAAAAGCGCTCCCGAGCAACACGGAAACGCAAGAAAAAAAATTAAAACTCAATACCTGCCTAGTTTTCTTTACAAAAAGTAATGATATCCCACCAAAAACATAAATATAAAAAAGGAGAGCCAAGTTCAATACAAAAATTATGCTTCGCCGCAAAAAGAATGGAGATCTAAATGAGTGCCAAAAGTTATGCAAAATCCAAATATGTATTTATAGGAACAAAGTAACATTATGAACAAGTATTAAACTCTATTTCTTTGCTATATTGGATACCTATAACAATTGCTGTTATTTAAAAATGTGAGATCTTAAAGTAGGTTAGATTTGACTTGGCCAGTTAGTAGTTAGCTTGGTTGGTTAGTAGTAAAAACTCCATTTTGTTGATACGGACACCGTTTGTATGGTATGATATCGGATGATCCTCGGGTTCCTCCTAATACGGAAGTGATGTTGGCACTCACCCGACTTGCACGATGGCAGCTCCGTACAGGTCGGGGCGCTGGTTGGCGCACGCGGCCACCAGCAGGCCGCCGTTGGAGCCGCCCTGCATGGTGACCAGCGCGGGGCTGGTGTAGCGCTCCCGGACGAGGTACTCGGCTGCTGCCTGGAAGTCGTCGAACACGTTCTGCTTGTTGAGGAGGCGGCCCGCGTTGTGCCACCGCTCGCCGTATTCACTGGAAACAATAGGTCAGGTTAGAATAAGACTCAAGTTGCATACACTTATCTTCCTGTTTTTGTTAATGGTTCGCAAATAACGTAGCCCGAATGCGGAAAACGCGTTAGCTACCGTAAAGCTGGGACGTCGCGAGCCGCCAGTGCGTATATTCTATCGTTAGAGTCCCTTGACCCCTCGACATCGTAGATGACGGCTAGAGTCAGGTCTACGGGCTCTCATCAAATATGTGTACCTGTCATTTACCATATCACTCGCGAAAATTTGATACCCCCAATTGACAGTAAGCTCAGTGAAATTTGCTACCGTGCATCCCCGGACCCGGATATCTCCGGGCTAATTTATGCCCACTCGTGTCTGCTTTCCCACCACCGCATGCGCCCCGTTCCCCGCCCCGACCAATCACGGTGCACGATTGGGCGACCTCGTGTCAAATTGAGGGGGTGCGGCATGAAGGCCGGAGATCTCCGGGTCCGGGGTACCGTGGGGGGCGGTATGAAGGACGGAGATCTCCGGGACCGGGAGACAACCCCCGTAGCCGTACCCCAGCGCCGGGGTGGACCCGCCTTGTGGGAGACCCTGTACAACGTACCCGCCGCCGCGTATGTTGGGGATGGCCACGATGCCGTTGAAGTGCTGCATGAACACCAGCCGCGTCACGCTGAAGCTGGGCTGCACGTTGATGTTGAACCCGCCGTAGCCGTACACTAGCGCCGGGTTGGACCCGTCTTGTGGGAGACCCTGCAACCAAACTCTATTCGTCAGGCCGTGTTTACACCAGCGGAGCGTGGGGAGACGTCGAAACAGGGCGTAGAAGTATTTGTGTGTGGGAGTTTCTAGAAGCAATGGGTATAAGCGATGAAATACAAAGGGCTACCATAATAGATACATTTCTAGTGGAAGCGGCATAGAACAGACTCACAACAGACCAATAATCTGTGTACGGGCCAGAGATGGGCAAAATGTAATCGATTAACGATTAAGCTTAACCCACTTAATCGCGATTAACGATTAATTAATCTTAATCGAGCGAATTCCGATTAATTAAATCCCGATTTTAATCGTAGATTAATATCGAGCGATTAAATTTCTAATCGATTAATTAATTAATTAGATTAGTTTTACCTCGATTAATATTAGGAACAAATAAGATTTGTAAAAGTCATCGCGTATGTTCCTAGCATCTGACATTTATAGGCAACGTGTCAAATTTAGTTTTCGAGAGAGTTAAAACAGAAATAAACCTTACACTTTTCTTTATATCTATCACAAAATTTAGTATAACAAATGTGATAGTTCGAAACTTGTACCTTCTTAGAAACGATGAACATAGGAACTTTAGTGCCGTCTTTGCTGGAGTAGAATATCTGCTTAGCCTCGTATTGCGACGCATCGAAACCCTTCACCGCCACCTCTCTGAACACCTGCAAAAAGAAATTCCTATGTTAGAGTGATAAATGATATCTCAAAACTGTTTCTTAGAATAAAACTACACGTTAGTGAATACCGTATTTAAAGTTAATAATAATAGAGCCGTTTATTCCTTAATCATACATAGGTACATAGTTGCATTTCATTTACTTATGTTTTTCTAATAGGACCCCTCCTGGTTATATGCCTCTTCCCCCCTATTTCTCCTAGTCCTGTTTTGTGCTTTCTTGATTTAGCTACTGGGATAGTATCACCTTTTCACCTGGTTTTTGGTCTCGTTGAGTGTCTTGTACCATGAGGTCCTTGCCATTCTGCCACCGCTTTGGTCCATCTCCGGTCTTCTAATCTGGCTAAGTGGCCTGTCCACTTCCCATTTTAAGGATCTTGATTCAAGATTAGTCAAGATCCAATTTGAAGTTAGTGACTAGTATATCAAATATAGTTTCTGCTGTACCTCATTTCTTATTATCATCATACTCTTCTTATATTTATTATATCTATATGCCTAAGTCGCTGCTCACTGCTGATATTAATTTTGCTGAAACCGGTTCATCAATCCTGTTTTTCACAAAAAAAACATGGGTTCAAGCCACGTTTGGGACGAGTAGAGCAAAAAAGGAAAAAACCCTCAAAAATCTTATTGTATTCTTTGCAAAGTGGTGGGTTAACTGGGTTTACGGCTGCGCAAAGGTAAAGCCGTGTAGTGTCGGTAGCCGCACCGAACACTAAACAAGATGGTTCATTATAAATTAATCTTCCATTTCTTTCTTTCATTCGCCGTCTTTAATTTAAACCATATTCGTACACAAGTTTATGGCACTTGTCCCACCGCTGGCGAGTAAGCGATGAGCTATCGGCGATTTTCTCGCCCTAGAAACGAACAAAAGATAATCGCTCCCGTGTAAATAAAAGAGAGATATATATTTATAGTTCATCGCTGGCTGTTCACACCGCGATGAACTATATCTCTCTCTTTTATTTACACGGGAGCGATTATCTTTTGTTTGTTTCTTGGGCGAGAAAATCGCCGATAGCTCATCGCTCGTCGCCGGCGGTGGGACAAGTACCTAAATGAAGACATACCGTGGGCGTGTACGGCTGCCTGGTGCACATGGAAGGACATTAAATGTTAGAAGATCTTTTGCTGCTGCTTCTTGCCCGAGAAGCGCACCACGGAAACGTCAGCAGCAGCTCGCCAGATGCCGCGCAGTTGGAGGACTCGGTCGTCGGTACATCAGCAAGAGCGGCCACACGTTGAGAGTGGACGCAACAAGTAGCGGATGAGTTCTTTCACAAATTTTGTATAACATCGACGCACACTGGGCGTTTGAGTGGCCGCGTACCGGCCTTAAGGTGCGGGAGTGCCTCGCGCTCGCTAGTGGCCGTAATGTACGGCAGAGCAGCCGCGTTTAGTGGCGGCAATGTGCGGTGACTCTGAGTAAAACTGTACTCACCGTGGGCGTGTAGGGCTGCCTGGTGAAGTCGACGTGGTAGATGAGGCCGGGCGTGAGGAAGGACATGAAGTGGTAGAAGATCTCGTGCTGCTGCTTCTTGCCGGAGAAGCCCACGACGGAGCCCACGCCCAGCGGGAACGTCTGCAGCGCGGAGCCCGACGCCATGCTGTGCAGCTGCAGCACGCTCTGGGGAAACTGTACTCACCGTGGGCGTGTAGGGCTGCCTGGTGAAGTCGACGTGGTAGATGAGGCCGGGCGTGAGGAAGGACATGAAGTGGTAGAAGATCTCGTGCTGCTGCTTCTTGCCGGAGAAGCCCACGACGGAGCCCACGCCCAGCGGGAACGTCTGCAGCGCGGAGCCCGACGCCATGCTGTGCAGCTGCAGCACGCTCTGGGGAAACTGTACTCACCGTGGGCGTGTAGGGCTGCCTGGTGAAGTCGACGTGGTAGATGAGGCCGGGCGTGAGGAAGGACATGAAGTGGTAGAAGATCTCGTGCTGCTGCTTCTTGCCGGAGAAGCCCACGACGGAGCCCACGCCCAGCGGGAACGTCTGCAGCGCGGAGCCCGACGCCATGCTGTGCAGCTGCAGCACGCTCTGGGGAAACTGTACTCACCGTGGGCGTGTAGGGCTGCCTGGTGAAGTCGACGTGGTAGATGAGGCCGGGCGTGAGGAAGGACATGAAGTGGTAGAAGATCTCGTGCTGCTGCTTCTTGCCGGAGAAGCCCACGACGGAGCCCACGCCCAGCGGGAACGTCTGCAGCGCGGAGCCCGACGCCATGCTGTGCAGCTGCAGCACGCTCTGGGGAAACTGTACTCACCGTGGGCGTGTAGGGCTGCCTGGTGAAGTCGACGTGGTAGATGAGGCCGGGCGTGAGGAAGGACATGAAGTGGTAGAAGATCTCGTGCTGCTGCTTCTTGCCGGAGAAGCCCACGACGGAGCCCACGCCCAGCGGGAACGTCTGCAGCGCGGAGCCCGACGCCATGCTGTGCAGCTGCAGCACGCTCTGGGGAAACTGTACTCACCGTGGGCGTGTAGGGCTGCCTGGTGAAGTCGACGTGGTAGATGAGGCCGGGCGTGAGGAAGGACATGAAGTGGTAGAAGATCTCGTGCTGCTGCTTCTTGCCGGAGAAGCCCACGACGGAGCCCACGCCCAGCGGGAACGTCTGCAGCGCGGAGCCCGACGCCATGCTGTGCAGCTGCAGCACGCTCTGGGGAAACTGTACTCACCGTGGGCGTGTAGGGCTGCCTGGTGAAGTCGACGTGGTAGATGAGGCCGGGCGTGAGGAAGGACATGAAGTGGTAGAAGATCTCGTGCTGCTGCTTCTTGCCGGAGAAGCCCACGACGGAGCCCACGCCCAGCGGGAACGTCTGCAGCGCGGAGCCCGACGCCATGCTGTGCAGCTGCAGCACGCTCTGGGGAAACTGTACTCACCGTGGGCGTGTAGGGCTGCCTGGTGAAGTCGACGTGGTAGATGAGGCCGGGCGTGAGGAAGGACATGAAGTGGTAGAAGATCTCGTGCTGCTGCTTCTTGCCGGAGAAGCCCACGACGGAGCCCACGCCCAGCGGGAACGTCTGCAGCGCGGAGCCCGACGCCATGCTGTGCAGCTGCAGCACGCTCTGGGGAAACTGTACTCACCGTGGGCGTGTAGGGCTGCCTGGTGAAGTCGACGTGGTAGATGAGGCCGGGCGTGAGGAAGGACATGAAGTGGTAGAAGATCTCGTGCTGCTGCTTCTTGCCGGAGAAGCCCACGACGGAGCCCACGCCCAGCGGGAACGTCTGCAGCGCGGAGCCCGACGCCATGCTGTGCAGCTGCAGCACGCTCTGGGGAAACTGTACTCACCGTGGGCGTGTAGGGCTGCCTGGTGAAGTCGACGTGGTAGATGAGGCCGGGCGTGAGGAAGGACATGAAGTGGTAGAAGATCTCGTGCTGCTGCTTCTTGCCGGAGAAGCCCACGACGGAGCCCACGCCCAGCGGGAACGTCTGCAGCGCGGAGCCCGACGCCATGCTGTGCAGCTGCAGCACGCTCTGGGGAAACTGTACTCACCGTGGGCGTGTAGGGCTGCCTGGTGAAGTCGACGTGGTAGATGAGGCCGGGCGTGAGGAAGGACATGAAGTGGTAGAAGATCTCGTGCTGCTGCTTCTTGCCGGAGAAGCCCACGACGGAGCCCACGCCCAGCGGGAACGTCTGCAGCGCGGAGCCCGACGCCATGCTGTGCAGCTGCAGCACGCTCTGGGGAAACTGTACTCACCGTGGGCGTGTAGGGCTGCCTGGTGAAGTCGACGTGGTAGATGAGGCCGGGCGTGAGGAAGGACATGAAGTGGTAGAAGATCTCGTGCTGCTGCTTCTTGCCGGAGAAGCCCACGACGGAGCCCACGCCCAGCGGGAACGTCTGCAGCGCGGAGCCCGACGCCATGCTGTGCAGCTGCAGCACGCTCTGGGGAAACTGTACTCACCGTGGGCGTGTAGGGCTGCCTGGTGAAGTCGACGTGGTAGATGAGGCCGGGCGTGAGGAAGGACATGAAGTGGTAGAAGATCTCGTGCTGCTGCTTCTTGCCGGAGAAGCCCACGACGGAGCCCACGCCCAGCGGGAACGTCTGCAGCGCGGAGCCCGACGCCATGCTGTGCAGCTGCAGCACGCTCTGGGGAAACTGTACTCACCGTGGGCGTGTAGGGCTGCCTGGTGAAGTCGACGTGGTAGATGAGGCCGGGCGTGAGGAAGGACATGAAGTGGTAGAAGATCTCGTGCTGCTGCTTCTTGCCGGAGAAGCCCACGACGGAGCCCACGCCCAGCGGGAACGTCTGCAGCGCGGAGCCCGACGCCATGCTGTGCAGCTGCAGCACGCTCTGGGGAAACTGTACTCACCGTGGGCGTGTAGGGCTGCCTGGTGAAGTCGACGTGGTAGATGAGGCCGGGCGTGAGGAAGGACATGAAGTGGTAGAAGATCTCGTGCTGCTGCTTCTTGCCGGAGAAGCCCACGACGGAGCCCACGCCCAGCGGGAACGTCTGCAGCGCGGAGCCCGACGCCATGCTGTGCAGCTGCAGCACGCTCTGGGGAAACTGTACTCACCGTGGGCGTGTAGGGCTGCCTGGTGAAGTCGACGTGGTAGATGAGGCCGGGCGTGAGGAAGGACATGAAGTGGTAGAAGATCTCGTGCTGCTGCTTCTTGCCGGAGAAGCCCACGACGGAGCCCACGCCCAGCGGGAACGTCTGCAGCGCGGAGCCCGACGCCATGCTGTGCAGCTGCAGCACGCTCTGGGGAAACTGTACTCACCGTGGGCGTGTAGGGCTGCCTGGTGAAGTCGACGTGGTAGATGAGGCCGGGCGTGAGGAAGGACATGAAGTGGTAGAAGATCTCGTGCTGCTGCTTCTTGCCGGAGAAGCCCACGACGGAGCCCACGCCCAGCGGGAACGTCTGCAGCGCGGAGCCCGACGCCATGCTGTGCAGCTGCAGCACGCTCTGGGGAAACTGTACTCACCGTGGGCGTGTAGGGCTGCCTGGTGAAGTCGACGTGGTAGATGAGGCCGGGCGTGAGGAAGGACATGAAGTGGTAGAAGATCTCGTGCTGCTGCTTCTTGCCGGAGAAGCCCACGACGGAGCCCACGCCCAGCGGGAACGTCTGCAGCGCGGAGCCCGACGCCATGCTGTGCAGCTGCAGCACGCTCTGGGGAAACTGTACTCACCGTGGGCGTGTAGGGCTGCCTGGTGAAGTCGACGTGGTAGATGAGGCCGGGCGTGAGGAAGGACATGAAGTGGTAGAAGATCTCGTGCTGCTGCTTCTTGCCGGAGAAGCCCACGACGGAGCCCACGCCCAGCGGGAACGTCTGCAGCGCGGAGCCCGACGCCATGCTGTGCAGCTGCAGCACGCTCTGGGGAAACTGTACTCACCGTGGGCGTGTAGGGCTGCCTGGTGAAGTCGACGTGGTAGATGAGGCCGGGCGTGAGGAAGGACATGAAGTGGTAGAAGATCTCGTGCTGCTGCTTCTTGCCGGAGAAGCCCACGACGGAGCCCACGCCCAGCGGGAACGTCTGCAGCGCGGAGCCCGACGCCATGCTGTGCAGCTGCAGCACGCTCTGGGGAAACCGACACCTTTCACTTATGTCATCCTTGTACTATCGCCCAAGGGTACGGGTGTGAACTTTGTGTTCAAAATCGTCTGCACAAACGGCGGACGCTCGAAAATGATGCTAGAGGTGTGAACCCGTACCCTTGGGCGATAACTGCCCAAGTTAGAACATGCTTACGTTGGAACATTAGCTTAGATGTATCTCACCCCTAGGTAAGACGTCGCTGACAGTGACGCCTGGAGGAGTTAGATGTTGTAATCCGCAGTGCCAGCACAGTCACTCAAATCATTAGTCCCCTGTATGTCGCACTGAATAATATTCATCATCATCGTATCAGCCGAAAGACGTCCACTACTGGACATAGGCCTCCCCCGAAGAGTGCTAAATTAACCGGTCCTACGCCACCCACATCCAGCGGACTCCACCTTGTGGGGGGCCTTACCCACGCCGCGCCTTTCGGTGCGTGGTCGCCACTCGAGAACCTTTCCGCCCCAACGGCCATCGGTTCTACGTGCATGTGCCCCGCCCACTGCCACTTAAGTTTAGCGATTCGGAGGGCTATATCGGTTACCTTGGTTCTGCTGCGGATAGCCTCATTTCTGATGCGATCACGCAGAGAAACTCCCAACATAGCCCTCTCCATTGCCCTTTGGGTGACTTTGAGCCTTCTTATGAGGTCCATAGTAAGCGACCACGTTTCAATGCCATACGTCATCACTGGCAACACACACTGGTCTAATACTGGGACCGCACTTGGGGTTGCGTGTTCGCGTTGCATCTCTTTCATTTGCCGTAGGAAGGAAAAAGATACAGCACGAATATTTGGGCAAATGCCGCCAAGTGTGGTCCCACCATAACATTCTCGTCTTGAGACACTGCGGAATATTGGACGAAAAGATCCGTAGCTTCCCGAACGCTGCCCAGCCGAGTCGGATTCGACGATTGACCTCTTTCTCGAAGTTGCACCTACCTAACTGGACAGTCTGTCCTAATAATATTTTATTAAAGGTCTAATGTGGCGTCACCTTAGACCCGTTCTCGCAGACGGGACCGAGATTCTTAGCCTCAGCAACGCACTATCTTGAGGCGACCTCCACGCCCACCACTATTGATGTACCTTAAGCACTGTAGCACCGGTTAGCCTAGTGGCTAGTGACGCTGCCTACGAAGCTGAAGGTCCTAGGTTTGAATCCCGATAAGGACAGAGTAATATTTGTGTGATGAGCACGAATATTTGTTTCTGAATCCTGGATGTTTTCTATATACAATATTAAAAGGCGAATACTGCAATTGTATCAAGATTAGTTTTCATTAAATTTGACCAACTTCTGCTGTTCAGATTTTTTTCTTTCCATACAATGAAATAATCCTTACATGAAACAGAGTCGACCCGCGTCAAAAAAAAAAAATTACCAACTTTATCATTTTTTAAGAACAACTCACGCTTGACCAAAAATTTTAATGAGCCAAATTTGTTTACATAAAAAAACACCTAATATCTCCTTGGACACTTTTCCTCTATCTCCTTTAGATTCGGATTTCCCCATACTGTCCCATTTAAAAAAACACTCTGTATAATAAGTATATATTAAACATATCGTTGTCTAGTACCCATAACAAAATCCTTATTGTGCTTACTATAGGACTAGTTCGATTTGTGTAAGATTATCCCCTAATATTTATTTATAAATGTGTTTTAGTAATTTCAGTAATAAGTCTGTATCTGTATATCCTATCACTTGCATGTTTGATTTAGCTGTAAGTGTAAGTTGGCCAATAAATAAATAGATGTAGCGAGACGCGAGGAGACCAGTGCGTTCAATACGAGCGGGAGCCAAATGGTGGCCGCCATGGATTTTTGGTGGAAATACCATGTAACCCAGTCACTGGGTTAGTCCCACCAATTTGTTACCAGTGGTAACAGCTGGAATTTTATCCCATCTTTCACCACTAAAGTACTCGGTGGTAACTACCCAAAAAGTCAAAGTCAAAGTGATTTATTCTTCAATTTAGGCATATTACATGCACCTATGAATGTCGATAAACTACCACCGGTTCGGAAAGAAAACCTCTGCCTCGAGAAGAACCGGCGTAAAAAACTCGGCAAGGTGTCATTTTTTCAAAACAGTATGCAATATATCATTTCAGTATCAGAGTATTACAAAATTTTAAAATTAGATTGCTACAGTAGTAAGCCTATTTATTTTGCGATAGATTTCTAGTGCGGGATTTTATCGCTGCCAAATATCCCTATCCATGATGTAATCGTTTATCTTATAATATGCTTTTGAAATAAGTGTCTTCCAAAAATCCATCAATTACCAATTCCCACTAAATAGTTCTCACTGGTAAAACATAGGAAAAAAATCCCAGCTATTAGGTACCAGGTGGGAATGACCCCAGTCAGCCATATTCCGGTGGTAGAGTACCTGGCACGCAGGTTTACTCCACGAAAAAATATATCTGTAGCACTTATTACTTACCTTTACATCTCTGACATAGTGTATAACAAGTTTATCATTATCTACAGCTGAAGCCCAGTCCAACACGTCACTCGAATGTTCCTGCAATAAAAAAACAATCGTTAAAGTTTGGTAAAAAGACTCAGTAACAGTTTTTTTCACCTCTTCTATCCCATATCACCCGTTATACTTGCTAAAATGTGTTACCGTTGATTGACGGACCCGGATATCTCCGGCCTAATATAGGCCCACTTGTGTCTATCGCTTTCCCACCACCGCATGCGCCTCGTTCCCCGCCCCGACCAATCACGGTGCACGATTGGGCGACCTTGTGTCAAATAGAGGGGGTGTTTCATAAAGGCCGGAGATCTCCGGGCCCGGGTGACAACAGTTATTTTTTGTCCATTCTATTTTTTATTCAACATGTTGTGCATGGTAGTTATAGAAATGTTAATACAGTACTATTTTGATGGAACTATGTTAAAATATGTATACATATTAATTTACATTTTGTTACCTCGCTTAATAAACAAATAAATAAATAAATAAAGCTTGACAATAATATTGAATAAATAAAATAGATCTGCGAGTAGTAAAAATTACAAAACAACGTGTAAATATGTGTCAACACGGAGCATGGGATATTAGTATATTGTTTAACTAGGGGCGTAAGTTGAATATTGCGAACAAGAGTCTATCAGAAGCCCGACGCCGAGGGCGGAGTGTGCTTTTGATGACTCGAGTTTGCAATATTCTTACGCCCGTGTTATACACAATGTTTTTCATCACATTTGCGAGGAAATAAATAAATACAAAAGACAGAACAATCTAAGTTTCATACAACCGCACTTCACGATTTCACTTCCAGATCAGTGCTAGTGGAGCGCGCAGCTACAATATTTCAACCAATCACAGAGCAAAAAGATTTGCTTAAGCCAATCAAACTTAATCAAACTCCCTAGGGAATACAAACTCGCCTTAACTCCCGCGGGAACAATTTAGGCCATTGTCCTTCTGTATACAGGCACGGAATAACACCATTTACGAGCAAGTGTGATGTATTATTGTATTGTTTGTATTTTATTTATTGTTTGTAGTTACCGGTATGAGCGTCTCCCAGTTGTCCTCGGAGGGGCGGTGCAGGTCGACGCGCACGAGCCGGTAGTTGGGCGCGTCCTTGTTCGTGCGGAATATGCACACCGAGCCCTCGTTCGTGATGTACTGCAGTCAGACAAACTTACTAACATGTACAACCTTTTCACAGAATTAATTATTATTTTTTTATTATATTTTTATTAATTATTATTTTACATTCAAACACAATAAAAATTGTTAATGAATTAAATAAACTGAAACTGAAACTGAAATATTAGCACTTAGCGTACCACTCTATTTCATAATGTGACAACTGAAAATTAAGTACATGAAACTATATGTAAAAATTCGAATGCTATTTTTTTAAAGTTCCATTTATTGATTTAACATTCCATCTTCACAAGATTAATTTGCCATTGTTGTCATTGTTGAAAAAAAAAAACAATCTTGGGACGAACCAACCCACTATTTTACTCAAATAGAGACCCATGTCTAAAGGGCCAGAGGCTTGTGACTTCATGTTAAAATTGCAATAAAGTATAAATTATATACATTATGCATTATATTACAATATGCATTTTTAGGGTTCCGTAGCCAAAATGGTAAAAACGGAACCCTTATAGTTTCGTTATGTCCGTCTGTCCGTATGTCACAGGCATTTTACTCGAAACCTAGAAGGTGTATTTGAATAAAATTTTGAGGATAGGTGTATTTTGTTAGCCGCTACAGTTTTGTAATTAAAATAACTAAAAAAATAAATAAAGGTGCACTCCATACATAAAACTGAAAGTCATTTTTTTTTTCATTGTAAGCCCACAACATTAATCGATAGGCCTTTCAAAATAAATATAAGGTTTCTCAACAATTTTTTCGATTAAGTGAATACAGTCAGAGATAATCGCCCCGAAAGTCACTAAAATTCTGTCCCCCCCCATCTAGTTTTTGAACGGTGTATTTTAAAAATATGAAAAAATCATAGGCTTAGGTATTAAATTCTTTACCCGAAAATTATTTTGAATAAGATCGGTTCAAAGGTTTTTGAGATATTGCTGAAAATCTGCCTTCCTTAAAGAAAAGGACGTAAGTGTCGTAAGATTTTTGTGACGATACGACCTTTTTAATAGGCACGGAACCCTTCGTTTTGCGTGGTCCGACAAGCACTTGGCCGGTTTTGTTTATTATCCAAGAGTAAATTTAAAGCTACCAATAGAATCCTTACGCTTTTATAGAAACAAAATTGTACAACAACTACGGACCTAAACGCAGTATTTCGCGACCGAACGAAACAGCAATTTACTTGATTTTCATTCTGCTTAGAAAAAAAATATTTTAGCTATAAATCCAAAGCTTTTTTTTATTACTTTTCCATTCTATGGAATTGGGTCTAGAATCACCCCTATTTGATATGTGCACTTGATGAAGACTCGCACCGTAAAAAAGTCAAAGTCAAAGTGATTTATTCTTCAATTTAGGCATATTACATGCACCTATGAATGTCGATAAACTACCACCGGTTCGGAAAGTAAACCTCTGCCTCGAGAAGAACCGGCGTAAAAAACTCGGCGAGGTGTCATTTTTTCAAAACAGTATACAATATATCATTTCAGTATCAGAGTATTATAAAATTTTAAAATTACATTGCTACAGTAGAACGTAGTTGACGTACCTCGTAGTCGGCCTCGAACTTGTGCACGATCTGCGTGAGCGGCAGCAGCCCCGAGATGTCGGGCTGCTTGCTGAGGTCCGCGAAGAACAGCAGGTTGTCGCGGCAGTCGCGCACCGGCGACACCACCAGGTAGCGCCCGCAGTCCGTCACCTCCGCGCCGCTGCGCGACGACACAGGTGCATTATTATTTAAACTCGATCACCACTTATAAATAGTACATTACTGCAGAGGCCGGGAAATAGCAATTCGTGGATGAGTTGTGTTGCCGACAATAGAGACGAATCCACGAATTGCCATTCCCGCCGAGGCAGGTATAGTGCTTTTCTCCATAAATGCGAGGAAATCAAATAATATTTTCAATAATTTTAAAACAGCGAGTAGTAGGTATGTCAATAACCTATCATGTTCCCGCCCAACTTATTTTTTAAAAGTATGTACACGGCATGACTCATGGTGCCAGTTTCAATTGACCCTCATTAAAAATTTAAAACATTAGAATCAATTACAATTTTATGTTTTATGTAATTAAAATTCTTAAAGATTACACGGAATTGAAGTCTAAACGCAATTTAGTTCGTTTTGAATATTATTTCGAAAATATTTTAATTTCTTCAGTTAATACTATTTGAGACATTTTTTAAAACGTCACTTCGATCTCTTGCAAAAGTAATCGTTTTGTCTATGACAATTTAAAAAAAAATACTTGGGAAAACTTTAAGCACACTACAATCGGGTGCAATTTGTCACACCAATTTGCAATAGTTGGAAAGAGACAGCCATAGATTAGATACTAACCAGTCTAACTATAGCAAGTTGTTATGACAAATTGCTAGGTGTTTAAACTTACGAGCATTTGGCTGTTTGTAGTGATTTGTCATGGTCAAAACATATGATTAAAAGGTAAAAAAGTATACACTAAAGGAATTTCATACATATTCCTGGCCGCTAAAAGCTACAGCTTAATGCATCAATAATGCCTTTTAACTTTTTAAATTTGCGCTTGTCAGTAACGAGGAACTTCACGTACTATTTTTGCTACAGTAAGGCGCACATTTCCGAGCATATTGGAGAAAATACTTTAATATGACTTCTCCAAAATCACTGCTTATGCGTACTTAAGAAAAAGAAAAGAGAAAAAGATATTTATTCGCGAAGACACACAGAGATAAAGGCAGTAGACATACAATACAATTGACACATATTGTGTCTTCGCGGCAGTGAAACGGTCGCTGTCTCAGCATTGTACCGAGGTGTCAGACAGACACCTATAGCGCTGGTTTTCAGACAGTACCGCATGGCCCACGGAACGCAACACAGCATTAGATAAAAAGTAAGTAGACACATAATAAATAAATATTTAATGTAAATTATTGAAAAAAAAAATCAGTAGCACAACGGGATGAAAAACACAAAGCATAAAACGCGACACGGTTGGGATGTTAAAAGTGCTGGATGGGTTAGGGTTGGGATTTTTGGAGCGTCAACAAATAGCCTTAAAGTTTTTTACTTAAGCCTTTACTTAACATTAATTATTTCTGAACAGTCAGACAACCACCCGCCTCGAGTGCCGTTTAAAAAATAGGACCGGAACTAGAATAGGATTGGCCAACGATTCTTACACGTGATTGGTTCATTTTAATCTACCTGTCAAGATTTTTTAATGTTACCAATGCGATATATTCATTAAATCATAACATTCATGTCAATCATTTCATTCACGAGACAAACTTTTTTTGACCACTGTACATGCACAATCCTCAACTATTCTTTGAGAGCAGCGAACGAAAAAAACCGTAGAAGGCGAACTCTCCAGAAATATCAACCAAAACTCGTGGTATGCGCATGTTCGAACTAAACGGCTGTTTGGCATCCTTTTGACACCCCGCCCCCACGTCCGCATAATGGCAATGTGCACCCTTTTTGTGGGGCCACTTTTCGGTGCTAGTTAGACTTCTATGGTTTTTTCGTTCGCTGTTTGAGAGGGCTATATTTACTATAATAAGCCTGTCGAAGGTAGGTAGGCGCGGGAAATGAGAAGACAGATTTTGAGTAGAAAAATTGCCAAAATACGAGCGAACGGTGTACGTGCGTCCGTTAGAAAGATGCAATGGCGACTCGAGATCAAACGACACACACACACATCATGCACACCCTTTCCTTCACATTTTTATTTATTTCAGTTTCCCTACATATGCACCAGATGGCGCTACAGGTAAGTAATTCTCTATCTATGCATGTATTTATTTATGCCATATGTATGTATCTACATATATGGTTTTTAAATTTATATTTAACGCAGTTTCCTTAAGCCTTACGCACAGGAAAGCAACAGACTTCAGCGTCAATAAAACCGAAATGGGTCGGGTTTATGTTGTGTAGTTTGGAGTTACCCGCCTTCTATCTCCATAATCAGCTCGGTGGTGCCATAATATTGCAGTGCCACCGAATTTACCAAAGTAGGTATGCCAAATTTCGGCTCAATCGGATACCGGCCGGCATGCGGCTGAAAAACGGTTTGCAAATTTCTAAGGACAACTTACATGAATTTTATCTCCGAAGAGGCACTCCACTGCAACCAACGCTTAAGGCACGATATTAATTAGTAAAAACCGATCAAGTGCGAGCCTGACTCACGCCTCGCGCACCGAGGGTTCCGTACAAAATCTCATACAACATACTCGTCTTGCCCCGCCCATTCATTTTGGAAAAATCCTAACAACGCATAGTATAGTTAAGTCAAAAGTGCCTAACAGCGCCATTTATCGGTGCATTTTGTTACTAACTTGCACGAACAAGGAACTCTGTATGTAACAATGTCGGTATTTCAGCGATAAATCTTTATCAAGCGAATTAATTTCGATAAGTCTTTATTTATTTGCTAGAAGATACTTTCAGAATCATTTCATACGAAAGTAAAGGAAAAAAATTAAACACAGAAACTTTAAATTACAAACTTATTTACAAATGATTTTTGGAGAATAAAAAAAAATACGCTAGATAGAGGTTTCGTTATACTTTTACGGTAATATTTACGTTAACATTAATCATATATATTATTTTCAAATTTTTCGCTTGGTTAACTTCGGAGATAAGGGGAATGGTTTTTTTTTCAACGTTTTTATTTATGAATCAAAATTTTACCTCTGTAGAAAAAGAAAGAAAAACTGTTTAGGTTAGAATGTGCGATTTAAGCCCTTTCATATGATACCCCACTTGGCCTACTAACTATCCTTTGAATTTTTTCCCCCCTCTTGTCCGTCTTTTTTTATAGAAATTAAAGATATTTAAATTGTTCATTTTCCATACACGTGGATTAGCTTGTGTACAACTAATTAAAATTCAAATTGATAGCATTAGTAGTTACTGAGATATTTGACTTTGTGACAGACATACAGACGGACGGAGTCCGTTTCATAAGGGTTCCATTTTTACCTTTTTGGTCCGGAACCCTAAAAACAGGGGAGGACGCCTTTGTGAACTGAAACTAGTGTTCGCTCGCTGATCTACCGTCTTAATAATATCCGTTCTCTAAATATTTGTGTTTGACTACATCTAATAAATACATTTTAAGAAAACCTGAATTGCGGTTGCAATTGCTCCTGCAAAGACATAGCAAAACACGAATTTGTTTGAATTACATCGTCATTTCTAAGCACGCAAAGGATCTATTTACTGCTCATTCAAATTTGATTTTACTAACTACACATTCACATGTACTCATAACTTGTTTACCGATTAACGAATAAAATCATTGCTAGTCTAACAAAATATAGTACTAACTAGTTTGTTCAAAGTGTCCAACGATATTTACGCTTACTTAGATCTACATCAAGCACTAGTTAGTCCAAGAGTGGGCTTTAAACATATAACTAATTACTATACAATTTTTAAACATCGCCCAATCTTTTTTTGATACAATAAAAAATTTAAACAAAATAGTTGTATTGACATACTGGCGTCGGTCTTCGCCCAGCTGTTGAGTGTGGATATCACTGTCAATAGGTAAGCAACATATCAGACTTTTGAGTAAGTCGTTGACACTTTGAACAAACAATATTACTCTTTTCGACGCCAACGACGCATATATCCGCACCGCAGGTTCAACGCCAACGACTGATACATGCGTCAAGGAGCCCAGCGCGATGGCAACCTTCTTGCATTGACATAAGGTTTAACTCCGCACTAAATGTCTCGTTGATTTGGCGTGTGGTTGACAACTTTTCTCTTTGACAGAGCGTTGAAAAGGTTAAGCCAGCTAAATTCAATTTCAAAGTCCAATTTACTAGCATGTTATGACACCAATAACCCTCCTTTCCTTTCGCAGTCGAGTAAAAACAGCCAGTATCTAGTGAATCTTCAGTTAAACTTTACATGATACCAAAAATGCCACCATTTTGGAGATTTACATAACTTAAGTTTTCTTAAGCTTAAATTTACCTATAACTAAATCCCGCGCAATGCTCGATATTTCAAACAATAATACTAGCGATGTAATTACATCGCCCATGCCGCGTCACCGTCAACTTTGAACTTTTAGTATAATGAAAGGGGGTCCTAAATCATTACAACTTAACCCTTTCAGTCCGGCTGACGAGTTTACTCATTTTCAATTATTTGTCACTACATTCCGGATTAATGCATCATTTCTGTTAACTTAATTACCTAAGTTAACTCGCCTACAGGACTGAGGAGCACATATCTTAGAACATACATAACTGGAGTAGCCTTACGTCGTATTGTGCGGGGTCGGGGGGAGCATTGTATGTATATCTTGAAGTGGTTGAACGCTTATAATATCAAGTGTTTACAGCAACATGCGGGCATTTTTATGATCAGTGTTCTCTTGCGAGGCGATTTTGTGAATGACCATGGGGTAAGTTACTGAAAGGCTACTCCAGTTATGTATGCTCTAAGGCACATATCATTTCACTGAACCTGGCGTAGTGAGTTTGCCGAATCGAAAGGGTTAAGGGATAAGAAGCCTTACATCCTCCAAAGCGGCTCCTCGGGGAACTCGACCACGACGACGTCCTCAGCCTGCGGCGTGTTGAGCCGGTGGAAGCACAGCTTCTGGTCTCGGTTCACCTCCGTCTCCGAGCCGTCCGTCTTGCCCGTCTGCTCGGGGTACCTCTGCGAACACACAAGCCAGTGCTCAGTTGCCCATGTTCAATTGGTTACTAATGAAATCCGTAATAGGCATGATGACTAAAACTTTTTCCCGATGCCATTCGAACCTGTTTTTGGAGAGGGACAAATGCTTGTATGGGAGCAAATACAATAAAAGAACATAAATACCCAAAAAAAAGAGTTAAAAGACGGACCTCGCTAGCCGCACCCGAAACGCTTCATGCTGATTGACTAAGTATGACGTCACACTTAGGTATTCGAACTAATCGTTGTATGGAAAATCAAGTAAATTGCTGGTTAGGTCGCGAAATACTGCGTTTAGGTCCATAGTTGTTATAAAAAATTGTTTCTATAAAACCGTAAGGATTCTGGATTCTACTGGTAGCTTTAAATTAACTCTTGGACTATAAAAAATGCATAATTTTTCTAAACTTTCAAGGTCTATTTCTTTTAATGATTTTAATTATACTTTATTAGAATTATTTGATGGTTTACTATCCATTTAGCAGCACTACGTTATCAATTTTAACATGAGGAAACTACCCTATTTACAGTCAATACGATACGAAACAATGTTATCAATATGGAGTCTATCACGTGAACAAGACACGTGGACTCGCATTTAAAAAAATCCGATTAATCATGAAATTTTGTGTAATTATCAACAACTACTGTGGGGTGTAGGTGAATCTACGTTCGACAAACAATAGCGCGTTCTATCTCACGTGCAGCGCCATCTACCGAGCAATGGAAACACCGTTCCGAATGTAACTTGCGAACAATTTTTTACAGTACACATGGTGTTACTTTCCCGCACTAGTGCGGAAATGAGCACTTTCCGTGCATATGTTGAAACTTTAAAGAGCCATATGTACTGTAAAACGTTGTACGATACACGTGCGAATAGGTAATTCGCAACTCGTGTCGATTTAAAACACTCCCTCTGGTCGTGTTTTAATTTATCGCCACTCGTTGCGAATTTCCTATTTTCTGCACTTGTATCGTAAATAACTATTTCCTACTTTTTTGGAGTCTAGCTCCACTGCATACACAATTACACATGGACTGCATACACAATTAAATACGCAAAAAGTCAATTTAGTCAAAATGTAATTGTGCTGAAACTATTTATAACAAAATTTCTTTTCGTTGTAAATTAATTAAGCCCGAATGGAATTTTGTCCATTATAAATTATGAGCAAAATCACGCGGTAATATATGAGTATAGGTATAGTCAACCAATTTGAATCCTAGGCCACTGTAGAACCTTTTTACAGTAAACGTCAAAGTGACTTCTATGGCTAATACATAAATGAATAACTAAAAGCGTGTCAATGAGACAGGGTTCTAGAGTGGCTTAGGATTCAAATTGGTTGACCGTAAGATGTACACATTTCAAATCATATTCACAATTGGTCATATTTTTGAGTGTACGTAAATACAAATGGACATATATTTTTAGACCTATATCATATTTGTCAATTTTACTATGGGACATAATTCTATTTTCAACATTATTCTGGTTGGACAATTTTCCTTGTTAGTGTGTTTCAAATTGACATTTTTCTAATGTGACAATTTCGACATATAATTTTGAATGACAGTAATCAACGATATGGGGTTTATGGAGTCTCTCACGTGAACAAGACACGCGGAGCCACATGTAAAAATATCCAATTAAGCTTGAAATTTAGCATAAACGGTTATTGCTGATGTGGGGTGTAGGTGAATTTACGATCGACAAACGATAGCGCGTTCTATCCTACGTGCAGCGCCATCTACCGAGCAATAGGAACACCATTCGCAGCCTAATTTGGGAACATTTTGCAAGCAAGACTATCTCTAAACTACACCTAATGCGTCTTGAAGGTTATTTCAAATAGTCAAATAAAGTAAATTTAGTAAAATATGCTACGATTCCGGTGTCGACTGCCGATGATAACCGCAGCACGGATTTAATTTTCTTACAGCGCGGCACCCAAGTCGAAGATACAGGTGCTTGCGATATCATACATTTATGGGTGGGTTATACCAAACAGTCTGTAATCGTAAGCGGTGTTTGTTAAAATCGGATTGATATTGACAAGTTTCTATGGAACAGCTGCCGGCGCTACCCGCCCTACGTATCTAAACGGCGAAAATATAATTGATTCCAAGAAGTCGCAAATAATATCACTAACAATACTTATAATATCTGAACAATATCGCACAGGAAGGTCAATCTATTCTCGACCATGAGCAAATAATTACTAGGTTAGGCACATTCATTGGAGTGCACTTATCATTGCAATAAAAATTATAGTTACATATTAGAACGTCATTATCCTTGTGGAGCTGACCAGGGTTATTCTACCGTCTTAAGGAAAAAGGACGCATCTGACTATGAGACTCGTGTGAGATGCGTCTTTTTTGCTTAGGACGGCAGTAATAAGGAAAATTACATTGAGGACTTTGTTCATTGGTTTGAAGATCTAACCATGACACGTGCAAATCTATTTTTGTATCTTGCCGGCCACACTACTGTTTTTATGGATATTGGCGGTAAATGTGCAAACAACAAGTGAAAAAGACCCAACTGCTTTTTCACTCGCCTATGCCAGCCACTTACACGATTCTGAGGAATCCAACGACACCTCATATGTCAAAATTCATCAAGCCGTTACGACTAGCCCGTGAAATAGAATTTCCTTGTCCACATACATTCATACGCTCGAAAAACATAACTCTCTTGAGACAGTGGCTTGTTCAAGAAAAAAAGTAGCCATCGAAAACTAAGTCTCCACTGTCACCCAGTATGTGCAGGTAGTTCAAACTGCAATTAGATAGCCAACTGGGCATTCTTTTTTATGTGGAAGAATCTAAAGTCCATCCATTTTTCCTTAAAATTTGTGAAATCCTACATAATGCCAGTTAAGGCTTAAAGCTAAAATGATTGCATAAAAATGTGTCTACTTCTGGCATGATTTAAAAAAAATTATGACCTGCATAGTACGGTACTTGAGTCTGGAAAGATATGCGCGGAACATTAAAGCATAGCAAAAATAATGAACCTCTATAACCCAAACGTAAAAATTACAAAATCTAAGACTACAATACAGAGATTTCAAAATTTAGCCCAACAATGGGTAGCTGATATAATACCTTCTTTTTAATTAAAATTTTTAAACATGTCCTTTCATATTGAAAACCTGAATTATACAACAGTGGCTACTTTTTTTCCTGGAGAAGCCTTATCAGTCATTCTGGCGTTCATCGTCTGTCAGACAAAATACGAGTCTGCTGAAGCTAGCGTCTTCTAGAGAGCCGCATACATTTTTACAGTACACATGGTGTTACTTTCCCGCACTAGTGCGCAAATGAGCACTTTCCGTGCATATGTTGAAACTTTAAAGAGCCATATGTACTGTAAAACGTTGTACTATACACGTGCGAATAGGTAATTCGCAACTCGTGTCGATTTAAAACACTCCCTTCGATCGTGTTTTAATTTATCGCCACTCGTTGCGAATTTTACTATTTTCTGCACTTGTATCGTAAATAACTATTTGAGCACCAGTGATAAATACATTTGCCAGAGAGTATCATAAAACTAATCATAGACGAATACTTTTGTTGAAATAAATAAACTCTGACACAACCTACAAATAATCTCTCTAATAGTACTCAAATTAAAGAATATATTACATTATGTCCGTTACCTAAAGGTTGTCTGTAAGAGATCGCTCCTTAGCTTGTTGTCTACCTATACTGTAATCATTATGTTCTGTACTGTGTTATTTTTTGAGGTGTGCAATAAAGTGTATCTAGGGCGCTATTGGTTGTTTTCGCATGCCGTGTCTTAAATAATTATACGATGAGAGAATAAATTAGCATTTCACGTCACTACCGGTTCACACTGTGATTAAAAGCTTAACGTTTTAATTCTCTCAAACGGTACTTACAGAGTAGAATAATCCCTTGTTGTCCTTGGTCCACGACATGGACGCAAACTTGACCTTTTCGAGCACCTCTGGGTAGTCTTCACCTGTAAAATTCAATTATATGCATGAGTTCAACTGTACATTAGTAGAGGAGTGCCTTTGGGGTCATATCATAGTAATTCCTACACAGACGGGCTTCGATGTTTTAGTCCTTTTTTTGTATCTTTTTGACAGACTAAAAGTCCGGAAGAATCTAAGTGTGCACAACGCGTTTTCTCTACCGCCATCTTGAAAAAATAAATAATAGCTAATATGTACTATTTGGTTTTGAGGTCATTGACTCGGAATGACAAAAAGTGACGAAGATGGTCAGAATGAACAACTTTTGCCATGGAACTAACCACGAAATTGAGAAAAAATTAGAGCCAATTAAGAGTTAACTGTGGTTTAATTGAGAGTATGGAATAGCTTATTTTTTTGTTTTTATTTGCACTACTCGCCAGTTGTTTCCAAGTTTTCGTAAGCAGGCCACTATCGGCTAAACCAGTCGTTCTCTGTTGAAGACTAGTTCTCCTACCTGTGGCAATGTCCTTCAAGTGTATAGTGATCCAGTCAGAACCGCTAGCCGACAGGCCGTAGGCGAAGGTGGCGCCATCTTCCGTTAACCTCGAGCCGAAAAGCACAACTTGCCGGCCAGTTGAATACAAGACTTCGTAAGCAGGCCAGTTGAATACAAGACTTCGTAAGCAGGCCACTACCAGCCGTTCTCTATTGAAGACTATCCTGTGCGATGTTCTTCAAGTGTGTAGTGATCCAGTCAGACCCTCTAGCCGATAGGCCGTACGCGAAGGTGGCGCCATCTTTCGTGAATCGCGAGCCGTAAAGCACTACTCGCCGTCGAGTTATTTCCAAGACTTCGTAAGCAGGCCACTACCGGCTAAACCGATCGTTCTGTATTAACGACTAGTTCTCCTACCTGTGGCAACGTCCTTCAAATGTATAGTGATCCAGTCAGAACCGCTGGCTGACAGCCCGTACGCGAACGTGGCGCCATCTTCCGTGAACCGCGAGCCGGAAAGCGCGACCGTGCCGTCGTCGGACAGAGTGTTGGGGTCGAGGAACACGCGCGGCTCGCCGTCCAGGCTGTCTTGCACGTATAGGACACTGGAAAGTATAAATACATAGTTTATTCAGTTCCGTATCATCTCAAGGCAGAGCAACTTAAAATTAGGAGATACGCTAACGTAATTTTGAAGTTTCATTCATCATCATCTATTCTTCGGGAGGGCCCGAAGGATTTCCACAACGACCGTCCTTGCGCTGCCTGCATCCGTTCTTATTCAAGCATTGATTCCATTCGGAAAGACACTAAAGAGGACTACTTGTAAACTTAGTTATTTTATACATGTTCAACAATTTTAATGAATTTCCTAAATACCAGATAGTTTTTTCTTAAAAATAATAATACAAGTTTACTTCTCAAGCATTTGTAAAAAACTATGATAATGCGTTTTGGGCACGACTTGTCGATACTACTAGCGCCATCTAGTGACGAATAGGAAAAACGGCTGCATTTACAGGGGAGAGGTTTCATGAACAGCTAGCAATCATGATAGTATTATAAATTTTGGGTAATGATTTATTCATTGCCTTCTTTTTTCCTCTTCTTTTTTATTGTTCCAAGCGTTGTACAAGTTAGTCAACAAACTGCCATCCTCATGGTGAGACTACTATCGCCATCTACAGAGAAACGGAACAAAGCTAGACAAATATTGTTTGCAATTTGCATTTCAGTTAGACACTACATGCTTATTTAAAAATTAATTGAAATGTTCGTTTTAAAATACGAATTGGCGACATTGGCGTAAAAAAAGGGCAAATACGCACTTCTGATTCTGCGTGAGCCTCGCGTTGATGTTTGTCTTCACGGGACCACGCGTTCATGTACGGCCGGATTATTTTGTGAAATACTCACTTCTGATTCTGCAGGCCAGTGTTTTTGAAGAAGAAGTATCTGTCCCCCCGCCGGAAGGGGCACGAGTATTTGGGGTAGTTCCACAGCTCCGTGAGCCTCGCGTTGATGTCTGCCTTCACGGGGCACGCGTCCAGGTATGGCCGGGTGATTTTGTTCTCTGCCTCTATGAATTCTTTGGTTTCTTCAGAGTCTGGGTCCTCTAGCCAGCGGTAAGGGTCGTGGATCTGTGAAGGCGAAAGCATACGGTTGAACGGTTGGGTACTAGCTGCCACCGCGGCGCCCACGCATTGCAAAGAACCCGGGCCAACCAGCGGGATAAAATATATCCTATGTCCATTTTGAAAGCCCATTCTACAAGGTGAAATAAATTTTAAATTGTATTAAGTGGTTACGGAGATTACCCTACTAAAAAAATGCAAAGCTACAACCTCACGTTATTTAAGTAAATGAAGAAAGTGATGCTTCCAGGTTGGTCCCATTGTTATCAAAACTTCAGTTGGGTGATGGGAACCATGAGGAATTGAGGGAACTCCTCAAATACAGAAGGCACGGTGCATGTAGTAATTTCGGTATTTTCTATTGTAACTAGTGTATGCACAAATTTCAAGTAGAAGAAGAAAATAAGTTTATTCATGACGTTTTAAAGCTTAGGCTGATACATAGGAGAAGAAACAGTAGTGAAAATTTTAAATCGTCATTGAAATGGCCTCCACTCAGCCTTATGTCCAAGGTACCTTACCTTGTGAGTACCTTGACGCTGGTCTTCCGTGGATACCCTTCCAAGTGAACGCTCCAATACGCGGCAAACATAACTTTTAGTAACAGAAATCAGCTAAATGATAAATAACATTAGATATTATAATTTGAGGAGATCCTATAAAAACTACATTGCTGATAAAGACCACAGATAACTTATGGAACTCGTACTTAAAACTGTAAAAGTACTGATTCTTACATGATTCCGTTGAAATAGCAACTAATGGAGTCCTAAATGTCAAGTGTGCGAAATCGACGGAACTCCTCAAATATTATCGGCCCACATACAGTGATATGGTTTTCGTCTGTAATAATCAACGTATTTACTCTCGGAAAGCAGTCCATGTGGTAAAGAGGAGAGGAAATGTGGAAATGTACATTTGGCTTGGCGGACTACTAAATTGAAGTCGGTTAAAACTTTGTTTTTGAAGTAATCTATTTCACTTTATCTTAACCTGAGTGAATCGAATCGCAAGACCCAATTAGACTTGGTTACATTTTAAAAACAAAGGTATTATGCGAGTCTAATATGGTGGCAGGTAAACCTAAGCTTAATTGTGCACGCTGAGTCAGATTTACAACAGTGGGACTACAATCAATGTGCCGTTGAATTAAAAATACAGTTCGGCGGGTCTCTCGCTCGCACATTTGAGTGCGAGATCCGGCGTAATGATTTATGTCTTCATTGTCAATTTCATTCTGACCCTACTACTCTCTGCGGGCGCTATGAACTATGAATAAGTAATATCTATGTAACTAAAAGGACACGGCATTTACTCGCATATAAATAAGATGCATAAGGCCGCCCCTATAAGGCTGACCTCAGGATGACGCGTGCAAACATCATTTGTACGGCTTTACCTTGTAATTTCTAATAAAGTATAGTTAATGTGAGGTGTGCAATAAAAAGTATTTGTCTTGTATTGTATTGTTAATAGATAGGCATGTGACCTCTTGTTAAAATTGATAACTAAGTGTTGCTAGATGGATAGTAAACCATCAAATTAATGTAATAAAGTATACATTACAAAATATAATTTAAATCATAAAACGATATGGACATTGAAAGTTTAGAATAAATACGCATTTTTTTATTGTCCAAGATGAAATTTAAAATAGAATCCTTACGCATTTAAAGAAACAAAATTGTATGCCAACTATGGACTTAAACGCAGTATTTCACGACCGAAACAGCAATTTACTTGATTTTCCATACAACAATTAGTTCAAATAGAAAAGTGTGACGTCATACTTTTATGTCAATCAGTATAAAGCGTTTCGGCTACCGCCAGCGAGGTCCGTCTTTGACTCAATTTTTTATTACATACACACATTTATTCCTCTCCAAAAACTGGTTCGAATGGCATCGTAAAAAAATCTTAGGTCACAAGCCTACTATGCTTATACTATCTTAGTGGCTCTATGAGCTGTAGAACTCGCAAACTAGTATTTGTTAATTTTTTTTTATTTCAAAAACTGAATCGACAAAAAAAAAACTATTCAATGAAACTCCTCACAAAATTTCACGGGACTCAGTTGAGAAATGCGACCTATAGAGGAGAACAGCCGCGCAGGCAGCCAGTTTTAAATAAATACATAATAAAAACCGGCCAAGTGCGAGTCGGACTCGCGCACGAAGGGTTCGGTACCATTATCTATAAAAACGGCAAAAAATTAATATCTGTTGTATGGGAGCCCCAGTCCGACTCGCACTTGGCCGGTTTTTTTGTATTTGTTGTTATAGCGGCAACAGAAATACATAACCTGTGAAAATTTCAACTCTCTAGCTATCACGGTTCTTGAGCTTGAGATACAGCCTGGTGACAGACAGACGGACGGACGGACGGACGGACAGCGAAGTCTTAGTAATAGGGTCCCGTTTTCAACCTTTGGGTACGGAACCCTAAAAACGATCTCAATAACGATCTGCGTGATCGCATCAGAAATGAGGCTATCCGGAGCAGAACCAAGGTAACCGATATAGCCCTCCGAATTGCTACACTTAAGTGGCAGTGGGCGGGGCACATTGCACGTAGAACCGATGGCCGTTGGGGCGGAAAGGTTCTCCAGTGGCGACCACGTATCGGAAGGCGCGGCGTGGGTGGACTGATGACCTGGTAAAGGTCGCGGGAGTCCGCTTGATGCGGGTGGCGCAGGACAGGTCAATTTAGCACTCTTTAGGGGAGGCCTATGTCCAGCAGTGGACGTCTTTCGGTTGATATGATGATGATGATCGCAATAAAAACTCAATCAGTTGACGTAATAATTTGTAACGTAAACATTAAAATGGATAACGCCAACTCTCAAGTACCGTCCCTGACATTTTCACAGTTAACACTACTTGTGCTATTTATATCGTTCACGAACCATATCAATAATAATCAACACAAACGAGGCGAAACGATTAGACTTTGACAAAAAATCAAAGCATAGCATTCTTGTTTAGAACGTTTTTTACCTACTTTAAAAAATCGAGGAGGTTACTAATTCGGTTGTATTAAATGGCCGTGACGAGCGAATTAACTCGCTTTAATCCTAGATTTATAAGTATATCTGCATATCTGCATAATAATATAGTATTTTCACACTATATGTACCCCACATACACTCAACTTCATCTTCTACGCATACGCATTCTTCTATGTTAAGTCCATGTTGCAGCAATATTTCTAAGACACTGTCATATTGTATCCTGGCTAAGGTATCAGAAAACAACAAGAAATAGTTGTTTGCACATTTTGTTCTACGTCAGTTAAATTACGACGGAGGGTTGAGTGTATGTACTAATGAATGTCAATACTATAGTGAAGTATATAGTAAACACACGATATGATTTAAAGTTGGAAACTGCCAAATCTTTTAATGAACGTAAAAGTGATACCTAAATTGTTGTCTTTGTTTTTATTTTAAGATTAGGTATACCTACGTAAATGCTTAGAAACTGTTTTTTTTTTATGGAGGAGCGGGTCTTCCTGACACAGGTATTTTTTACCTAATAGGAAGACCCAACCCTATATTGTCACAATGTAACTCATTTATGCAATAAATCATTTTTCATTTTCATTTTCAAACCCATTACAAAACGAAGTCACGTCTAATGTTCCTCACCAAACAATAAAATTAAGCTAAGCTTATACATATTGATTTGTACAAATTGTCTATGGGTCGTTCTTCTTTTTTACCGACAATGAATCGAGGTTTTTCTGTTTTTTTGGTTTTTGAACTATCGAAAATTGTGGTTTTGAAGTGCGATTAAAAAAAAATGCATAGGTTTCTTCATTAGAACTAATTAAAGTTTACTTTCTGGCCAATATAAATATTTATTTACGGTTGGTTTCTAAAAAAAACATGTGACAAAGTGGACTATTTCAGTGGGGACAACATTTTGGTTTACCACTCTGTCACGGCATTCTACGAAAAAAACAAACATTTAAAAAAATGCTAGTTAGAGAAAGTGAAATATTATATATCACTAATTAATAAAATAATATGGACGTTCATTCGAACATTATAAAACCATAAACATCATTACTCAAATGAGATGCCGTAATAAGACGAAGGACAGGCTATTGTCGGTCGAAAAGAAGAACGACCCCTATTTATGGGGGCTAAAATAGAGTGGAAGTAAATAGACGTGACTGGAATTAACGTTGGGAATATTGATCAGCTGTGACTAGTCGTGTATGTTCTAGCAGTTCTAGGCAGCCAGTACTCGGCTAAGTAGGGTAAGCATGGGAAATGGGGCATCTGGACGGATCGAAGTGTGGCAGTGTTAGGTATTCATAGAGAGGAGCTTATCAAATAAAAAGTAACGTTTTAAAAATCAGACCCGGTTATTAATATGAATATCCTATTACATGCCTAAACATGCTACCTATAGAATACTAAATTTTAATATAAAATAAATTGTACAATAATACTATACAATTTTACAAGCTTTTATTTACTTTCACCTGACTGTTGTCTGTAATCAAATCTTGCAAGTTAAATTTGATCCACTTCCCGGTTTCCCATTGAGCTGAAATTTTGCATACATGTGTAAAACGCATGACAATGCAATATTATGATGACATGGTGCTGATCTGATGATGGAGCTGGAAGGTGGCCATAGGAACTTCGCAATGAAACGACACAACCTCATCGAGTTTGGGCTCGTTAGAATCGTCTCAATGAGTAGTTGATGACGGTATACAGAAAAGTACATTCGGCAATAAAAGCTTGTACCAAAAATGAAATTTTTGACAGAAACTTGTTCTTCTTTTCCATACAGTAGCAAAATAGTATGGGAGTTGCAACGTTGTGATGTCACAATCAACTTTCAATTAGTATGGGTCGTTTTCAAACTTTACAGGCAAACTTTGATTTTAACTCTCATTTATGTTGTTTTTATTGTCGTTGGTCTCCTCTCTAAACTGGTTCGAATTACATCGTGAAAAAAACCGGCCCAGTGCGTGTCGGGCTACGCGCAGTGTAGGGCTCCGTAGTTGCCTGTCTGTCTTTGTTATATCGACACGCGCGCGCCAATTTAGGGGAGGTACCCTAAAAAAAAATTTCATGATTTTATACTACCGTTTTGTCGGCGTGATTCATTTATATACCCATACCGAATTACAGTTACAGCTTTCTAGTAGTAAGGGTCACTGAGCTAACCCGCAGACGTACAGACGGACAAGGCGAAACTATAAGGGTTCCTTGTTGACTACGGAACCCCAAAAAATAAGAAACTGTTATTCTCCCATTGGCGGCAGTGGGATAATTCGGACTTTCACTTGAACACAAAACTGTTTTTAGGGTTCCGTACCCAAATGGTAAAAACGCAACCCTATTACTAAGACTCCGCTGTCCGTCTGTCACCAGGGTGTATCTCATGAACCGTGATAGTTATAGACAGTTGAAAATTTCACAGATGATGTATTTCTGTTGCCGCTATAACAACAAATACTAAAAAACAGTAGTAATAAAATAAATATTTAATAGGGCTCCCATACAACAAAAGTGATATTTTTGTTCGTTTTTATAGATTCCGACTCGCACTTGGCCGCTTTTTTGTTCCGATGAAGATCGTGATTTTTGGTTTTGAATATAAAATATCTCAGCTCCTATTTATGATAATCTGTTCAGTGGTCGTCGACCCCGATTGTAATTTTATGTTAAATCAGGTCCGGGTCAATGCCTTCCAGGACCGATGGTCATTATTGTACAAGATACAAGAATTTCTTCATTATAACTACGCACCTAAAATTCGAGTTGACGTCAATGTAATTATTTTTAACCTGTTACATCTTTTTTTACTGTCATTTCTGGATGAGACTAGCACGGGATCGGGATAAGTGGCGTACTCGAAGAGAGGCTGATGCTCAGCAATGGGTGATTACAGGCTGATAATGATGATGAATGATGTTACCACCAATTTGCTAAGGTGGGCAACAAAACCCAGTTATTTATTACCACTAAAGGTATTTTTACCAGCAACACTATTTGGTAACTTATAAAAGATTAAAGTTGCTCGATTTGTGCAGGAATGGCCGTGTGTAAGATTGTCAGACCAAATTCTGACGTCTCGACTCCCGACAGAATCATAGACAAATTAATTACTGTCAATGGGCGATCGGAAGCTGTCATGGTAATGCGTAACACTGCTTTATTTTTAATCCTCCGCACGTAACTAGAACCAAGATGGCGGCAATTATGCAGAACACTAGTGCGCAACAGCGCATGCACAGATGGGAAGAGAATAGATAAGGCGGCGCGGGGCATCTTGCATGTTGGTATGAATTCGCCCCGCCTCGCCTCACCTCAAGTAACACCCCAAAATTGTTCAGATATATACATAGATAGCCAATGTGCGATAACTTCAGCACAGGAGCAGACGTTTATTGTATGACTCATACGCGCGACTCCTGCGCAGGAGTTACGTGCCGGGCATTGATAAGTAAAGTAAGTAATGAAGTGGTCAATCGCATTAAAATATCCTTCTAAGGCCCACCATACATTACGAAATCGCATTAAAATGTAATCAATAATCATCTTGTATCGGAAATAAATGTGAGTTTCGTTTGTTTCAAAAAAACCGGTCAAGTGCGAGTCTGACTCGCGCACCGAGGGTTCCGTACGACCAAGGAACTCGGTATGTACAGTAAGGGAAATGTATGCACGTACCACCGTAGAACCCTGTCGCAATTGACAGGCCGCCGTCACTCAAACTCGAGTGGTATGTCACCTTATTGCGATAGAGTTCTACGGCGGTACGTTAATACATTTCCTTTACTGTATGTTGGTTTTTCAGCGATAATTCTTTATCAAGTGAATTAATTTCGATAATTCTTTTTCTATTTGCTAGAAGGTACTTTCAGAACACTTTCATATGAATTTGAAGGAAAAAAATTAAACACAGAAGTATTAAATTACAAACAAAATTAACATATGATTTTTGATGAATAAAAAAAAATTACGCTAGATAGAGGTCTCGTTATACTTTTCCGGTAATATTCACGTTAATATTAATCATATATATTATTTTCAAATTTTTCGCTTGGTTAATTTCGGAGATAAGGGGGGGGGGGAATGGTATTTTTTTCAACATTTTTCTTTATAAATCAAAATTTTACCATGGCAGAAAAAAAAAGAAAAACTGTTTTAGAATGTACAATTCAAGCCCTTTCATATGATACCCCACTTGGCCTACTAACTAGACTTTGAATTTTTGCCCCCCCTCTTATCCGCCCTTTTTTATACAAATTAAAAGTATATATTAAAATTTTTCATTTTCCATACACGAAGATTAGCTTTGTATACAACTATTCCAAATTTCAAATCGATAGCATTAGTAGTTCCTGAGATATTTGACTTTGTGACAGACAGACAGACGGACGGAGTCGCACCATAAGGGTTCCGTTTTTACCTTTTTGGTCCGGAACCCTAAAAACGAACGAAACAAGACAAATGCCAGCTCTGTTCGAATTTAACATGATTTAAATGCCTTGATTAAAATTTTGAAGAGCGAGCGCGCGAAGCACATTGTAATGTGATAAGATCGGATGCGACAGTGACGAACAAAAGAAAACCTGCAGCAGGCCTGTCCCACTTGCCGCTTTGATTAAACACTGCTCTCGCGCACCTCCGAGGAGACAATTCATCTGATCGCGGTTGACAGTGCCACACATCACCAGAGGCGGATTAAATGCCCAGAGCGCCCTTAGGCAAGCTCGTCATCGCCGGCGCCCCTCTAGCGGCCAAAAATTAAAAATCAAAGCAGATTTTTGTCGTTAAAATCTGCTTCATTGAAACCCCTCGCCCCCCTAAGCACGTGCCTAGTTTGTCTATATGGATAATCCGCTTCTGCTCATCACCGCGCAGCGGGCGTTGTTATGGCAACAGGATGGTTCGCAAACGTGACGACCCTAACTAGACAAAAGAGCATGGGCTGTGTGCGCTAGAGCGGGATGGCGTGATTTGAGTTTTCTAGCTAGATAGGTGTTTTAGATAGTGGACCTTTTCTACGTAAGTACTATTATTTATTCTGTGCCTGCAGGTAAATGTGGGCTAATACGCTGGCAAACTAAAATACTAAATAATAGTAGGTAGAGAGAGAATGACACGTAAAACAGATAACTAGTAAACCGATAAGTAACTTTGTTGAGAGTACACACATAACAATACAAATGTTTTGAAATTAAGGCCACGATTATTTTCGTCGTAAAAATGATATCAAGACGGCACGTGTTATACCGACAAACAATTCATCCATTACTATGAAACATAACTGCAAAATTTGTTTCGCAGAATTTTACTCAGAAACGCTTAACTTTTTAGGAACAGCTCAATAGGTCATTATGTAGAACTCAATAGGTCATTATGTAGAACCCATTAGGTTAGGTTTGTTTTATAACATCCTGAGAAGTTTACTGTTTCTGAAAGAAATGGTTTTCGATGAAAAGAAAATTCGTCGATTCGATGAAACGTTCTCGGTAAAATAAGGGCCTCCGAAAAAAACCACGAAATACCAATAGGAATTGACGCGCGTGTTTGGCAGGCAATGCTATTGGTGGATTTTCCGTTACCTATCACAGCTTTGGTGGATAGGTAAGGATAGGATACCGAACCCCCGAACACTTATGCTGAGGTTAAACGTCAGTTGTCTGTCATCATCATCATATCAGCCGAAAGACGTCCACTGCTGGACATAGGCCACCCCCAAAGAGTGCCACAATGACCGGTCCTGCGCCACCTGCATCCAGTGGACACCTTGTGGAGGGAGTCAGTTATCTGTGGGTAAGCTTTATTTGTATTAGGTTAATTTGACACTAAGTATGGTGAAGCGGAGGTTTCCTTTAGTTGACTCGGGGTTCACCGAAAGATTTATTTTTAAATTTTTCATATGCATTTATTACTACTCAAACCATCTTCGTTCTTTTCAAATATCACTGAATCAATTAGTTATATAGGTTTAAATTTTAAAAAGATTAACAGTTTACAATTGATCTATTCATGTGATATACAACTCCTCTATATGTCTGTATAAGCCTTAAATTCGATAAATAGCAGTTTAGAGAGAGAAACAATAAATCGCAAACAGTGATAGCTAAAATAGCAAGTATGATAGATACTTATAATAATAACCTACTTTATCATCTATTACTTAATTATTCGACCCAATTAATCTTTGATTGATCTAACACGTGTCAGTCGTTCATAATCAGTTAATTATTACAAATAAATTAATCATTTTAACCCCGATTATTCCCGATTTACAAATATTTTCTTACATAAAGGATGTTACGTGTCTAATCGCATTGGAATCAACGCGACCTTTCTTATTATATTTCAATGTTAGTTAAGTTTTTTTCCAAGAATACCAGTTTGACCAGTGCAAGGAAATTAATTAGAGAGCCTTTGAGAAGTTTGTTGTTAGGTAAGATATCAACTAGGTATTCTAGGTAGATTCGCTCCAGACTTCGCAATCTGCATTCTTGGTGCTGATCAATCCATTACCGGTAAGAGCGAGTACGAGGGGAAAGTTGTGAGAGAATCTCACAAACCACATGTAACACATAATTATTACTCTATCTAGATACTAATATTATTAACAGACACGTTCAAAGCAGTGTTATAACCCAGGAAAGCGATGATCATCAATTGGGATGTGTCATCATCATCATCATATCAGCCGAAAGACGTCCACTGCTGGACTTAGGCCTCCCCTGAAAAGTGCCAAATTGACCGGTCCTGCGGCACCCGCATGCAACGGAATGGGATGTGTACATTATACGAATTATATTATTCATTAAGTAGATGCTTCAGATTCTTTCTAAGCGTCTACTGAATGAAAACGAGTGAAATCGAAAGATTTTCGAAAAAAACCCAACTGCTTTTTTGCAAATATTATAGCCTATGTCACTCCCACGATTAAGAGGAATCCAACGACACCTCATATGTCGAAATCCTACAAACGGTTTAGGCTGCAGGGCGTGCCAAAGAATAAGACATACACACATACATATATACGTATATACATATATAAATACATACGCTCGAAAAACATAACCCTCCTTTCCTGCCGCAGTCGGGTAATAATTATTCGGATATAGCAATAAGGATCAGGAACATATTGTCAAGGAAAAAATACATTAAACGAGCAAAATAAGAAGGAATGAAGAGCAAGAGCGAACGCGAAGAATGCAGTCCACATCCTAAACAAGAGTTCTAAAGCTATAGATAGTTCAATCCACGAATAAGCGTCCTCAACTCTCAATTTCATACTAGTTTAAGTAATTTACTTTGGCTAAGTTCACCATGTGTATCAGTGTTTACGTCTGTGACAGCGTAGCTCCTAAACGGATGAACCGATTTGAGTGCGGCTTTTTGTAACTAAAAGTCCTGCCAGTCGAGCTGCTTCTTACCTATATTTTTTTCTATCGGGGGTGTTCCAAATTTTTAAACTTAGTAGGTATGAGAAGGCCGGAAGACTTCGTCCAATAAACTGGCTGTTTGTTTACCTTGGTCCCGTGATAATCATCAACGACGCTCTCGTCCCGCCGCGCCACGGGGTACACGAACGTCATGTTCCTCGGCAACGTCGAATAAACTGGCTGTTTGTTTACCTTGGTCCCGTGATAATCATCAACGACGCTCTCGTCCCGCCGCGCCACGGGGTACACGAACGTCATGTTCCTCGGCAACGTCGAATAAACTGGCTGTTTGTTTACCTTGGTCCCGTGATAATCATCAACGACGCTCTCGTCCCGCCGCGCCACAGGGTACACGAACGTCATGTTCCTCGGCAACGTCGAAGCGCGGACGTGGGCGCACTGCAACAACGCAAACAACACATAGTACACACGCATCCTGCTCGGACAACCGTCGAACACTGAGCTAGCACAACGCACCGGACTGTAGTCCTTGCTAGCCGACGCGACTTGTGATGCTGACAGCTTCATGGTGGAATTAATGTTTTTTTTGACAGCTGCCAGTATTGTCAGGCAGTGTCTGCTAGCAAAGAGTTAAGTGTCCCTGTATATGGACATTATGGATAAGCCGACATGCCGGTGTAATAGGTAGTGTGGCTCCGATATGCGCGGATAAACTATAGCATATATCCATTCCGTAAGTCCATTCTACTGTTGAAAGATTCTTGTGAAGTCGAACGCGTTACGCATTTAAATACATAAATAAATAAACTACGCATCGTTCACTAATAAAAAATAAGTACAATTGGGAATGGATGAAAATTTTAGAAATGCCTGATTATTTTTTTTGGCATAGGAATAACCTTCCTTAGCACCAGAAAAAAATTTCAGATTTTTCAGCGGCGTCAATTATTTTTGAAAAATATAAACAGTTTCCTCACTTATGTTTTGGGTCAGTTACGGCACCTTCCTCGATCGGTCTCATATTACAAAAAAAAATTAAATATGTGTGGTAAACTGACACTGGCAGTGATATTGACACTTGCAGCAGCTATATCGGATTGGTCATTACCAGTGTCAGTTTACCACAGATATTTAAGATAGTTTTTTGTAATATGAGACAGATCAATTTACCGTTCTTGACCCAAAACGTAAATGAGGAAACTGTTTATATTTTTCAAAAATAAATGTCGCAGCTGAAAAATCTGAAACTTTTTTCTGGTGCTAAGGAAGGTTATTCCTATCACCAAAAAAATAATCAGGCATTTCTAAAATTTTCATCCATTCCCAATTGGCGGACTTAATGCGTACATGATGCCTTAATGATGAAGTTCCGGAGATTTCCATTAATTAGTAAACATATGCACGAATTCATTGAAATTAATGATAAAACCCTCTCATTTACGAAATAATTGATACAGAAAATTATCGCAATGAAGACTTTATAACATAATTATAACGATTATTTTAAGATAGACGACGAACTGGAAACAAAACGTGTCAATAGCCTTTCGGAGATAAATCGCACGTGCCTAACTGTTGCGCATTTAGTGTTATGAAAAATACTTATAATATTATATGTTACGCCATTGTGTATATGTAGAGCGCACGAAGGACTGGTTTTAGAAAGTGGGTTGGTAATACGATTTGTAACAATCCGTAGCCCTAATCCGTGTGGATTTATTAATTCTATTCCCGCGTAAGATTACAACTATATGTGATTGTGTCTAGTAAAAGGGACCACTTTGGGGATTTTAGTTTCCGAGTTATTTTTAAAAATTAGTCAAAAACTACGTAGAATGGGTTATTAATACTAATCGGTTTTTAATACCTTAAATATCATAAATCTTTGACGATAGTAGATTAACTTGGTACCAATCATTACATAAATTCCTAGTAGAAGTGTATTTTTCACGAGCATACACTTTATAATATTTTTTTTTACATTCGCGCGTACATTTTGCCTACTGCATGTTAAAAATTTATAAAAAAATAATGATTGCACCTAGGAAAATGATTATTTTTTCACTAAATAGCTAATTTTGACTAGTTTTAGGAGATATTAATAACTCCATACCGCTAAAGTGGTCCCTTTTCACAGACACAGTCACATTATACATAAACCATGTTGTTAGCATTGATCATTCATATTAGAGGTACTACGTCTCGTCTATTTACTATGCGCATTTATGTGTTATTGTATTCAGTTGGTCACTGTACAAAAAAAACCCGCCAAGTGCGAGTCGGACTCGCGCACCGAGGGTTCCGTACAAACCTGTAGGTATGTAAGTAATTTATTAAAAATATTTTTATTATTTATGATGTATGTAACTAAAAATTTACGGTTTTCGCAATTTTTCCTTTATAAGACGTTGCTTCTTACCAAATTTCAAGATTCTGAGTATACGGGAAGTACCCTGTAGCCCTGTAGGTTTTGATTCCCTTGCGAGTTTCGAAAATTTGCGGCATAAACGGCTGTATCTTTTGATTGCGTTGGCTTAGAAGCTTGATTTTTTCACAGCTCCAAGGGACAGTAGACCTGAGTATTTGATATCAATTTTAGCTTGATACCTCCACGCGTTCCTGAGAAAAAGGGTCTTGACAGACGGACGGACGGACGGACAACAAAGTGATCCTATAAGGGTTCCGTCTTTTCCTTTCGAGGTACGGAACCCTAAAAAGTACTGAGTTTGACTGAAGTGACAAATACGAACGTCTCCGCCAAAATACGATGGAAAACAATTATGCACTACATCTGTATATTTATCTTACAATTATACACGGTGTTTTTTTTGGATTCCGATCCTTTCAAGGACTCATTCCTGAGATAAAGCGAAGTAAACTTCTCTATGAGACTAGTATTCTAATTCGTACTATTTCGAAGATATTCAAGAAATAATTTTCGTGAATTAACTCTCTTAGTATAGTATAAAGGCTTGAACCCGGGATCGCTAACTCAATAAGCAAGACGACAACCACTGCACCAAATCGTCGTCTATGTCTTAGCCGTCGTGACGTGAGTTTCATTCGAAATTGTATATTAAGAGTTCGTAATATAATTAATTATTTTGTATGAAAAACTTTTTTTTCTTTACTTTTGAAAAACTAAGTACGCTACGTCGATTATGTGAGTGTATGTGCACGGATATATGACTGAGTTATCGGAAATGAAGGAATACATCCTGTATATGTACTAAGTTAATCCTACTAATGTTATAAATGCTGAAGTTTGGGTGTTTGTTACTCAATCACGCTTAAACGGCTCAACCGATTTGGATAAAATTTTGCACGAAGATAGTTTACAGCCTGGATTAAAATACAGGATAGTTTTTTTATGTAGTCGCGGGCGGAAGCTAGTATTATATAATATCTGTGGAAAAGTGAAAAGTCTGCGAGATTGTATCTTTCTAGAGTAGTAAGTAGTAGATAACCATCTCCGGAACTAATAATCCGTATTCAAAAAGAGCCGCCATCGCCAGGGCAGCTAGTACTAAACTAAATAAATGGACGTTATTACGAAATTGTAATTGTTACATAAGTACTTACAACTCTTGAGATATATTTGTCACTAAATATTTAGTACAACATAAGTGTAAATTTAATCACTGATAAAACAAGAAACAGCTGCATACTGCAGCGCGTTGCGTTATCGGCTCTCAACGGAACATCTCTCTGGCTGGGTATACACTACACTGACAATTATTTCTCGCAAGATTACTTGTACAACCTCTTATCTCCCTATGTTATAGTTGAACAATACTTTGTGCGTACGTTAAAATACATATTTTGCTACGTAAGCGTTAAGCGCCATGTCAATATAACATCAAATCCGATTGTGTACCTTACGCAAATGCATGAAGGTAAATGATGGCTTGCACACGCCAATGGATTAATCTTATATTTGATGAAGTCGAGATGGTAGTTATATGAGCCCAAATGGATAAGTAAAGGTTAGTGTATAACATTTGTTTATTGATGGGCTGAGGCTTTGGCAGTGCAAGGTGTTTGTTGTGCAAAGAATGTTAATTTGTAGCTGACAGCGCTCACTCTTACTGTTTTTCTTGATTATCTAGCTAGACTGGCTAGAGCCTTTGTATCAATCAACACATTTACGTTCGAGATAACAAGTTTGATCCTAGAGAGTGTGGCCCTTGGCCCTTTAGATAATAAGTTAAGCTGGAAACTTGTGCAAGAGCAAAACCTGACATGGAAGAGTGTTAACACAGTTCGAAGAACAACATCCCTATTGCACTAGATATATTTGAGGGATGAATAATGAGATAATACCTTTTTGTATGTATCTTATATATTTTTATTTATATATGTCTATATGTAGTGTATAATTCATTTGTTTTTTCCTTTCTCTTCACGTATATTTGTAACAGAAATTATCATACTTTTTTCTTTGCACCTCTTATAAGTCTCTGTTTAGCCTAATGGTTAGCTGGTAGAGAATGCCATGTGGCATTAAGCTCGCCATTTATACATTTTTGTATTTTGTGCAATAAAGTTTAGATAAATAAATAATAGAACTGCTGCCTGTGTACTATAAAGAAAATAAAAACTTACCTCTTCAATGACAAAGTGCCAGCCATTTTCAAGAATACTGTTGAAACCCAGTGTATAAAAACAATACACTTTGCTCAGGATCTGATTTATGATGTAACTATAAATCATTTTTTAATTTTATTGTTTAACACATCACCCTCAATTTGTCACTTGTCGTATGAGGATATTGAGAACATTAAATACACAACGCGCTCAAGTAATATCTCGGGTCATAATTATCAAGAACAATAGTCCACTAATTATAATTTTGTAGTCAATGAAGCATTGTACATTCATTACATAATATACAGCAGTTTAATAGTTTATCAATGCTATTAAATAGTAGGTACTCATATTTATCTTCAATTTTATATAAATAGATATTTGTAGTAGCGGCTAGAAAATGTCATCATCATCATATCAGCCGAAAGACGTCTACTGCTGGACATAGGCCTCCCCCAAAGAGTGCAAATATCAGATGTCAGTAATTCATTTAGAATTATAATTAATCACAAGATTAAATCTGTACCGGTGGGAATAAGTTGATAAGTCGAGATATAAAACTGAAGAAATTTGAGCCTAATTAGGTCTATTTAAAGTTTTACATCTCAACTTATCAACTTATTCCCGCCATAAAAGGAAATTTTCTCTGAACAGATTTACTTTCCGTTTAATTCTCCTATTTGCTAACACATAATCAAAGATGTACGTAATTATGCCAGATTAATTTGTTCTGCTAAAGAAATATATATACAATTCTGTATTTATATGGGTACAAAGTACACATCTTGGAAGTTACTGGCTACATTTCAGTAAAGTATTTTTATTAGTAATACTTAACTTCATTGTAGAAGAAAAACAAAGTAGCTCCAATCATCATTTTACTAGTTTTCCCTAGACTTGCTAAGTTTTTCCTTGACTATACTATGTAAATGAAAGTTAGTGTTCGAATTAGTATTAGTAAGATAATGGGAGAACAGATATCTTGGTACTTGAAAGTAGTGTAAATAGATAAGTGAAGTCCAGCACTGATTATTGATTCGTAATTTACACGTAACTAAGTATTTCATTACGAATTATTCAGACCTTATACTTTTGTTTAGAACCTAGGAAGTACCCTTAAAAACTTTGTATGAATAAATAGAAAATGTTTTGTTACACACGTATAGAAACCGCGCAATGTGAAGTCTTGAGAACATAATAAAATAATCAATCATCGGAATATTTTTGGGAGCTTAAGGTTAGATAACCATGAGGGTAGCTAGTTAAATACTTCTAATAATAGTTACACTTCATAAATAGTTACTCAAGGCACTAAAAGGCCGCTAAGCTGTTTGTCCTTACGAATATCCTTATCTACGACACCCACAGTAGCAACTAATCGTTGATCTTACGTACACAATTCAAAAGTTACAAAGAGCTGTCACAAATTAAATTCAAGTTAGACAATACAGACGGGAATAAAACTTACAGGTAAGTGATGAATATTAACAGGCGTAGGTGTATGTCTCCGGAATGTAACCAAGTTTATTTGGTTATTATTTAATACCGGAGAAATTGGCAAAATCCGGCGATGAGTAGCAAAAAAGCGACGCACAACCTTGTACGTTGACATTTAGCGAAATGTTGCTATTTGGTAAAAAAATGACGTTTGGGGATATATTCGAGACACTTTATTAAACGCTAGATACAAAACAAAACACTGCATTTGTTACAGCTACTGTGCACTATTTGGCGCCAGTATTTTCGCAATACTTAATCGCTATTTAAGTCAAATTATATTAGTAATTATAGCTATTGATGTTTTGATTCATAAGCCGAACAAATCTTGTGATTGTGACTTACATAAATAAACAGTTAAACTATTGGCTCTGTAAACTCGCGAGCCAGTCTTCAAAAAATATACAGGGTGTGGCCCGTAATAGGAGCAATAAATTAAAAGGTAGATTATTATGCTTGTGAGCAATTGTTTCTAAGTGGTTTTTATTTAAAAAAAAACTTTTTTTCTTCAACTTAAGTTTACGTGTACTTTTTTACTCTTCTGGAGTGATATAAGTAACTTTTAATTTAAAAAAAAACAAAAAAAATTTAAAATATGACAAAAATATCTTTTGAAAACAAAAATGCAAAAACTATTATGACTCACTACATAATATTACCTCAAAATCTGCATTGACTCGGTCATAACTTTAGATCAATTTTTCTCAGAGTTAAAAAAAAAATGAAAAGAAATGGACAAAAGGGGTTACTACAGATGCTTTAAGGAAGCTTCCTTTAAATATTTGCTCCTGTTACAGGGCTCAACCCGTATATTATTTTTTTGAATTTCGGAAGTGACTCGATAAGTAAATTCTCCCTTCTATATAATCAACGGACCTGCTCACAAAATTTCACGAGAATCGGTTGAGAAATGCGATCTATAGAGGAGAACAGACGAACATCTGGACAGACACCGGACATACGAACGATTTTCGGTCCAAAGCTGAAGCAAGATTCGTTCGCTTCGCTCCCTCGTTCGATTACAAGTATACAAGTGAAAGTTAGCGCTTTTAACAAATGAGTCTTAGAAAGCCGAATTTATTCAGTTTTTATGTGTTATGGAATTTTTTGTAAGGAAGAAGTGAAATTACAGTACAGAATTAAGATTTTTATTCATAACTTACGATGACTGGTCGCCGCACGTCCTAAACAAGCAACACAACATGTCCGTCGTAAGGCACTAGTCGAAAACGGACGCTGTATAAAAATAACAACCTCACCACTGAGGACATTTGCATAGAGTTCTAACAGTGGCCTGTTTCAAGAAGATACACGTTAGGTTAAGGCTCTTAACCAATCCCCCTCGACGGTGCCGGCCTTGTCGGGGCGGGGGGGCTTAGTAACCGTGGACTGGTCACCCACGGCGAAGCTAAGAGGCACCAGGGCCGGCCTGTGTAGGCCGCCGGCTGGCCCGAGGAGGGCGTTCCTAGCGGACTTGGCTAAGCCCGCTTAGGATGCGTTGGGGAGGGACCGCGGAAGAAGAAGAGGAGTACCGGTATTGCGGTTCACCGTTCTCCCTATCTTCTGCGGTCGAGGCGGGATCGCAGCGAGAGGCGTGTTGGTATTACGGTCGGTACCAATGCCGTTCCGCTGAAACGGCATTGGTGGGACCGCAGATGAAGAGCAATGCCGGTATTACGGTGCGCCGCTTTCCCTATCCTCTGTGGCCGAGACGTGGTCGGGTTAGTAGGTACACCGTGACTCCGACATAAACACTCGGGTCACCCCCTGCGCCCGGGTGGTATGCGTAACGCATTTTCCCCCCTAACAAAAAAAAGGGTCTTGACCAATAACAACTCCATTTGACCAGTGTTGCTTGGTTTACACTTGTAAAATTTTAACTTGTAGCTTCGTGAAACGCCACAGGTGGATTAAATTCAAGAAATTACACATAAATAAAATTAATATTAGTATTACAATATTATGATTGGCAAATGCCAGTTATTATATTGTTTTGTATGAATTGAAATAGTCAGTAGCGTACAGTCAGCAGCAGAAGTAGCTAAGCGGGCCGGGTGTTCAAAATGACCTGCGCACGACTTTATTCTTAAGAAATTAAGAGCGTGTGTAGGTTATTTTGAACACCCGGCCCGCTTAGCTACTTCTGCTGCTGACTGTACCTAATGTTGCGCTCATAAAACGACGATTGTAAGGATACGACCATACCACTCCATCGACCATCTATTATATCTAATATTGTATGGTCATATCGATTGACGACCGATCGATAAGAGTAAAGGTAAAAAACTTAAGAAAGGCCCCCTTGTATGTAGTTCTGACCTGTTGGAATAGAAATTAACCCTTTATTAAGTTAGACCTTGCTAAACGCAGTGCACTAACTAGGTGAGGGGAGAACTATCTAGCTCTAATCAGTGAGTGTTAGTGCAATTAGTGCACTGCATTTAGCAAGGTCTAAGGGCCGCTTTACATATTTAAAATTTGTAACACCTACAAAACAAATGCCTATTCGAACAGTGCACAACTACATGCACAAGGCATAAAGTTTTTCACCAATAACACTAACTCTCGTCTCGCATCCAGTCACAAACAGAGCAGTTAAATAGCATTGAAAATAAAAGAACTGTCACAAATTTAAATAAATAGCACGAAGTGCTCAAATACCTGGAATCGATCAAAATACACAGCCACCTACACATACAAATAACACAGTCATCTACGAGAGAAATCTACAAAAATATAATCCTATGCCCTATTCCGACAATAAGATTTTAGTTACACCTAAAATAATTACACTGGGTATTATCGCTATTGGATTTATCGCATTTTCATCTGAGTTTAATCAGTGAGCCATTTAGAGCTCACTTTATACTGGATATTCATAGCTTAACTATAAAAACCAAAATTAGTTGACACCTAAATGGCTCAACAATTAAAGTCCTGATGATACAAATATGATCTTGTTCATTTGTTTCACAGACTTAGACACAAAGGACGATTCTTTTTTACGGCAGTTTTTCGAGTTCGTACGATCGAAAACACGGTGAACAGACCATTTGTTAACGTGTGGAACGGAATACGGATTAATGGTAAGTAAAGCGTGTTGCTGTTTGTACAGCCAAGTTCAAACATATACCTTACTGTTTTCACTTTATGGTCGAGTTTACTTCGTGTGTCACTTTGCGCAAACATTTGGTTCTAACTGCATGTGTCCAGCCGGACGTTCCACATATCATAGTAGTGTTAGTCTAAACTTAACCCTTTCATACATTTTAAGTGTAACAATAAAATAAAACAGATTACATGGTTATTTACAATGAATAATAAAATAATTTGGTTCTTTAAGTTTAATAGTCATAATTAATAATATTTGGTTCAAAGGAAACCTTAAATATTGTCATAATACTGATATTTATTTTAGTCATAAGAGTCAGGATAGTGACTAAGTGTTATTACACGTGTTACCGAAACCAGTCATCTAGGACGGCTGTTTTTTTTTAAAGTATCTTAGCTTTTTGCGAAAATAATTATTAATTTTAAAACGACCTTCTGGCATTAAATAAAAACAATTAACAATTCCCATCAGCCCGTTTAGTTACCAGACGGTTCTCCCGTACACCTAAAATGTATGAATTAACGGATATATTATTTCATACGTACTTTATCAAAAAACTCGGACATACAATCCTAATTCGTTGGTTCGACGCCAATGGTCACTCCCAAACTTCATGTCAAGTGAATAATGTCGACAATCCTGTGAATACTGGGTGCCAACGCCAACGTCATTAACATTTTGAGGGCTACGGAGCCAATCTGCCAAAGACATCAGAGGGCCTACCGCGAAACGATATTCGTTTTCGTTCGTGTATCTCCGTCTCTGTTGCACTTGCTAGTTCGAGCGACAAAGAGGGAGATATACGAACGAAAACGAATATCGTTTCGCGGTAGGCCCTCTGAATGTGAACCTTACACAAACGCTTTCCGGTTGCTATCGGCCTGCACTTGTTGAAGTTAAAATGCCTACATCGATTTAGAATAGTACGTATAGATGAAAAAGTTTCGGTAACACATTTGAATCTTAACATTTAATAAGAATGTTCGATTTTGTAAAGCTTTTAATAGATATCACAAGTTTACCAGTAACAAGTGGAAGAGAGATCGAACGTACAGCTTCTTTAGTGTCGTTTGAGTTTTGACAGCCTATTTTAAAAGGTTATCTCGTATCTGTGACGAACATAAGTTCCTACCAATAGTGATATTTAATGGACGGCCGATGGATGCAATATGGTGACGAAAGCAAAAGATGGATAAGATTTTTATTAAATTTGAAGTAATATTTATGATAATGATTTTATAAGAAATTTGATGATGGTGATAAAGTTCCAAATAATGGTGAAGTATCACTTTAATAATAGGAACCTTTTACTTACATCTGTAGATGTAGACAGGTCATTTTCTCTGTATAAGTGGATAGTGAACTATAAAGGGAATGGACTGAAAATATCTAATATAGAAAAAATTATGATTCTTTACTTCAACAATATAATTCTATAACTTTTTTGCAATTATGTTCTTTTATTTTTAAATCAATTGTAGTCATATCCATATTATATCGTTCGACAATATTGACGTAATTTGCACCCATCAGCCGTGTAATAGTGATATTCGATGCCTTATATCAGTAAAAGATTTTATAAGATATTAGCTTCTGCCCGCGACTCCGTCCGCGTGGAAAGCGTTTATATCGTAGCTCCATACTTTCACCCCCATTTCACCTCCTTAGGGGATGTGTTCCGAGATAAAAACTATCCTAAGTCCTAACCCGGGATTCTAACTATCCATACCAAATTTAATCTCAATCGCTTCAGAGGTTTAAGTGTGAAGAGGTGACAGACAGACACAATGTCGGATTTTAAATATTGGTATGGAAGTATGGATGGCCGAAACCCTACCCAAGTTTTAACTCCATACGACACTAAAGAATCCGATTTAATTAATGATTAATTGAATTCCAAGTGCCTACACATTAAACAAGTGTTTGAAGCACCTTACATAAGTGAGATCAATATTATCGAGTGCCCAGAAAATCCAAAAGTAATTGAATAATACTGTAATTCCTTCTTATACTACAGGTTATTGGCAATGTGACCTTAAAGGTAAAATTACAAATTAAAAAATTACAAAACTATCTTATACTAGAAGATTAACACTACAAAGATTTTTAGAACATTGGTCTGTTTTTATAAAGCTCTATGCCTTGAAATACTCTTGATTTTTATATTGCTCTAAGAATGACACACAATGGATATTTTAACTCTACAACAAAATATACAATTAGTCAAGTACAAACTATAGTTAAATTATAAGTTCGGTCACTATGTTAACCACATACTATGCCTGTTAGTATCTCTTTCACTCTTGTCTACGGAGCGCTAGCGGGCTTCAGACACCCGCCCTCCGCTATCAGTAACCTCCGATATCACAACTCAGTTAATAGGTCGACCTACAGTAAGAACTAGGTGATTTAAGAGTACACATAAAATTTAACCCTCTAGTATTTTTTTAAAGAGTGAAAGAGACGATGTGTTAATTCAGGACCATGGTCTTGGCATAATAACTGATGTTTGAAGCTCTACTGATGCGTTATTCACATTAACTTCTTACCCTGACCAGTGAGATCATTCATCATCGTTACACAAAATAATCTATAAATGAAATAAGACTAAGCGAAATATAATGTACAGTAAGGGAAATGTATTCACTTACCACCGTAGAACCCTATGGCAATAAGGTGGCATATCGCTCGAGCTTGAGTGACGGGGGCCTGCCAATTGCGACAGGGTTCTACGGTGGTACGTGAATACATTTCCCTTACTGCACATTACATAATTTTAACACATTAGCGTCTCGAGTCTTTCACAGCTCGCAGTACTTCCAAGAGTTTCCAGATCTTGCTTATAAAAATATTAAATAATATACGGGACATAAAACTTATGGCATCGCGTAGTTAAGTAAGAATTGCGAAACGTGATGAGAATATGACATTCTCTAAATCCAATCGTAGCACCTACACTATGGTCGTACCTATTGCTTTGCGATTATTCGAATGAAAAGTTTTTGTGTATTGCAAAGTAGTTTTTCCTCTATTAGAATCACGGAAATACGTTCAAATATTTTTAATTCGATACGGCGTGTGGGTACATTTATATTTTGGATCTTATCTCAGAGGAATAAAATCTACAATTGTATACATCGTTAAGACTCGACCTACCTCATGTAAAGAACACATTCTCGTCTCTAATCCCATATAACGTTAATCTATATTCGCTTAAGCCTTATAAAGCGTCACCATACCAATCGATCGATCTTCTATTGATGTTAGATTGCATAGATTGCTGCGGCAACACTCTAGACTACCATACATCTTCACTTTATTACAGTAAGCACCTTTTTACATACACTAGCCTCATTGGCGATTCATTCAAATGAAACATTAAAGTTGCAAAGCGCTGACACTTCCTTTGTCCTTTGCCGTAAAACCTAATTCGAACATAGAATAGAGAACTGTCCTGTCACAGAGAAAATACTTGTAAATCGTACAACCAATATCATTATGTCGCAAAACTGATATTTTTCGACGTCAAAGAAAAAAGCTTCTATATTCGAATCTATCATTAAAGGTATATGCAGTGTGCAGATACTTTGGGACCTTTTTCGCTCGTATCTTTTTTTTGCTTGTTAGTTGAATTTTGTTGTATTCATCCTACTACTCTTCGGATTAATTAAATAACTGCGGGATGTTTCTCAAGAAAAAATGCCACTATAATTCATTGTAAATTTTTCTACGAGTTTTATGTTATTTCCAGTGAGAATCACGAGCTCTTTCGATCTTAATAGGACAAAGAAATGTCCTAAAGATTTTTTTCATACATTTTTAAAGTTTCTTATTGTGTTATAAGTTATAACACAGTAGGAAACTTTAAAAATGTATTACCCATGTACCCATTCGCCAAATGTCCCGTCTGGAAAAAGCTTGTTTAAGCAGAGACTACGAGTCTTCTCATGGGATGAGAGATGGCCAATAATAGAAATCATTTTGCGAAAAGGACGTTTTGCGAACGGATCATTTTGCGAAAGGGACGTTTTGCGAACGGGACCTTTTGCAGAAGGGACATTTAGGAAAGGGACGTTCCGCGAAAGGGACATTCTGCGAGTGGGACGTTATGCGCCCTAACCGAATGCACTTTTAGATTTGATGGAATTGAATTAGTACAGTGTGTACAGAGTGCTTGTACACGGAGCACGCGGCCCCTCGCTTACGAGAAGCTGTCCTGCTCGCACTCGTCCCAGCTGTCGCAGTCGTAGTGGTCGGGGTCGTAGTCGATGTCGCAGGCCGCGTGCCCCGTCGCGTCCGAGCTGATGTCCGTCACCGCCTCCGACACGGGCTTCGACGAGATGTCCAGGATCTATACGTTAACGTAATCGATATTACATATATTTAACACACCAAATTAAAGCTTTCAACTAGGAAAGGGTTTCTAAGGCTGAGGTTACACGGGCGGTTCTCCCGCCGCGGGAATCCGCTCCAAAACCGCACTAGACACAATTAACTACATTTAATTTTTCTGACTCCTTAATTTTGTTTAGGCATTTAATAGTACTTGAAAAGTTAGGAGACACGTATTTTTTCTATTCATTTTATTTTTAGTTAAACCCCCTTAATTTGGGTGTTTTAAACTACCACGTTCGAAAAGGGCATAAGTACATTTAAATGATGAATAAGATTAGTACTGTGGTAAATTTATCCAATTAAAAAGTAAACAGCGTACTGTGTCTGTGACTGTGACATTTGACATTGGCAATGACAAGATAGAAGGAGAAATAACTGTCAATGTCACAACTTTTTTTTTCTTACAAGATGCATAAGCACAGCTATGGAATATCCGCATTCAGCCTTTCAGTGGCTTCTTCAAAGGAATTTCCAGTTTTCTCAAGAACTAGCGAATATAAAAATCCATTATTTTTTATATTTACTCAGCAAGCCCAAATCTCTGAATGGTTTTTAGTTTGAGCCGCTATGAAAAAATGAAATGTTGTCAATTTAATATGGAAGTTGTATGCTTCATACTACAATACGCGATTTTCCGTCGCGGTTCACGGGCGGGAGAAACTACACTATGGCGGTTTCCCGATATTGCATCATTCTGAGCAGGAGCTTGTTCGGGGATGCTCGACGTGCGTGGCTAGTAAGAGCTGCAAGAGCGGAGATCCATGTTGCGAAATGAACAAAAGACAGGGATAAACCGCATTCTGAGTAGTTTGATGGCCTGCGGCAGCTTTCTCAGGTGGTTTCCCGCGGCGGGAGAAACGCCCGTGTAGCTTCAGCCTAAGGTTCATTGATACCGCGAACAGACTGTCAACTTCGCGCTTCTCTGATAAATGTTTACCGGGAAAGCTGTTGAAAAATGCCCCTCGGCAGTCCGCTATTGTACAGTCGGCATTAACCAGATGTATACACATTTTTCGTCATGTCACAGGGTAATAAGGTGCAAAAGTTTAAATATATTTTTGACATCATCATGATGATCATTATAAATACAAATAAACTAATAGCCCTGTGAGCTGTAAAAATCACGAGCCTGTATAAAAAAAATTTTTTTTTGAATATCGAAAGTGACTCGACAAAATAAATCTATATACCTAATTAACGATCCTGCTCACAAAATTTCACGGAATCGGTTGACAAATGCGACCTGTAGAGGAGAACACCTGGACAGCGTGTCAGACACCGGGCATTTCGGCCCAAGCGGAAGCACAAAAGTTCGTTCGCTTCGCTCGCTCGTTCGATAAAGTGTCGAAGTGACTCACATCGGCGGAGCTGCGCAGGCTGTAGTTGTCGGAGTGCGCGTCCCTGTCGGCGGCGGACAGCGCGTGGAGTGCTAGTGAGCTGCGCTTCGCTCGCTAGTTCGATAAAGTGCTGAAGTGACTCACGTCGGCGGAGCTGCGCAGGCTGTAGTTGTCGGAGTGCGCGTCCCTGTCGGCGGCGGACAGCGCGTGGAGTGCTAGTGAGCTGCGCTTCGCTCGCTAGTTCGATAAAGTGCTGAAGTGACTCACGTCGGCGGAGCTGCGCAGGCTGTAGTTGTCGGAGTGCGCGTCCCTGTCGGCGGCGGACAGCGCGTGGAGTGCTAGTGAGCTGCGCTTCGCTCGCTAGTTCGATAAAGTGCTGAAGTGACTCACGTCGGCGGAGCTGCGCAGGCTGTAGTTGTCGGAGTGCGCGTCCCTGTCGGCGGCGGACAGCGCGTGGAGTGCTAGTGAGCTGCGCTTCGCTCGCTAGTTCGATAAAGTGCTGAAGTGACTCACGTCGGCGGAGCTGCGCAGGCTGTAGTTGTCGGAGTGCGCGTCCCTGTCGGCGGCGGACAGCGCGTGGAGTGCTAGTGAGCTGCGCTTCGCTCGCTAGTTCGATAAAGTGCTGAAGTGACTCACGTCGGCGGAGCTGCGCAGGCTGTAGTTGTCGGAGTGCGCGTCCCTGTCGGCGGCGGACAGCGCGTGGAGTGCTAGTGAGCTGCGCTTCGCTCGCTAGTTCGATAAAGTGCTGAAGTGACTCACGTCGGCGGAGCTGCGCAGGCTGTAGTTGTCGGAGTGCGCGTCCCTGTCGGCGGCGGACAGCGCGTGGAGTGCTAGTGAGCTGCGCTTCGCTCGCTAGTTCGATAAAGTGCTGAAGTGACTCACGTCGGCGGAGCTGCGCAGGCTGTAGTTGTCGGAGTGCGCGTCCCTGTCGGCGGCGGACAGCGCGTGGAGTGCTAGTGAGCTGCGCTTCGCTCGCTAGTTCGATAAAGTGCTGAAGTGACTCACGTCGGCGGAGCTGCGCAGGCTGTAGTTGTCGGAGTGCGCGTCCCTGTCGGCGGCGGACAGCGCGTGGAGTGCTAGTGAGCTGCGCTTCGCTCGCTAGTTCGATAAAGTGCTGAAGTGACTCACGTCGGCGGAGCTGCGCAGGCTGTAGTTGTCGGAGTGCGCGTCCCTGTCGGCGGCGGACAGCGCGTGGAGTGCTAGTGAGCTGCGCTTCGCTCGCTAGTTCGATAAAGTGCTGAAGTGACTCACGTCGGGCGTCGGCGGAGCTGCGCAGGCTGTAGTTGTCGGAGTGCGCGTCCCTGTCGGCGGCGGACAGCGCGTGGAGTGCTAGTGAGCTGCGCTTCGCTCGCTAGTTCGATAAAGTGCTGAAGTGACTCACGTCGGCGGAGCTGCGCAGGCTGTAGTTGTCGGAGTGCGCGTCCCTGTCGGCGGCGGACAGCGCGTGGAGTGCTAGTGAGCTGCGCTTCGCTCGCTAGTTCGATAAAGTGCTGAAGTGACTCACGTCGGCGGAGCTGCGCAGGCTGTAGTTGTCGGAGTGCGCGTCCCTGTCGGCGGCGGACAGCGCGTGGAGTGCTAGTGAGCTGCGCTTCGCTCGCTAGTTCGATAAAGTGCTGAAGTGACTCACGTCGGCGGAGCTGCGCAGGCTGTAGTTGTCGGAGTGCGCGTCCCTGTCGGCGGCGGACAGCGCGTGGAGTGCTAGTGAGCTGCGCTTCGCTCGCTAGTTCGATAAAGTGCTGAAGTGACTCACGTCGGCGGAGCTGCGCAGGCTGTAGTTGTCGGAGTGCGCGTCCCTGTCGGCGGCGGACAGCGCGTGGAGTGCTAGTGAGCTGCGCTTCGCTCGCTAGTTCGATAAAGTGCTGAAGTGACTCACGTCGGCCGAGCTGCGCAGGCTGTAGTTGTCGGAGTGCGCGTCCCTGTCGGCGGCGGACAGCGCGTGGAGTGCTAGTGAGCTGCGCTTCGCTCGCTAGTTCGATAAAGTGCTGAAGTGACTCACGTCGGCGGAGCTGCGCAGGCTGTAGTTGTCGGAGTGCGCGTCCCTGTCGGCGGCGGACAGCGCGTGGAGTGCTAGTGAGCTGCGCTTCGCTCGCTAGTTCGATAAAGTGCTGAAGTGACTCACGTCGGCCGAGCTGCGCAGGCTGTAGTTGTCGGAGTGCGCGTCCCTGTCGGCGGCGGACAGCGCGTGGAGTGCTAGTGAGCTGCGCTTCGCTCGCTAGTTCGATAAAGTGCTGAAGTGACTCACGTCGGCCGAGCTGCGCAGGCTGTAGTTGTCGGAGTGCGCGTCCCTGTCGGCGGCGGACAGCGCGTGGAGTGCTAGTGAGCTGCGCTTCGGCTCCTCGCGCGAGAGGTTCTTGCCGTCGGAGCGGATGACCTCTGATGGGTTCGAGCGTTCTGCGTGTCAAGTAATGCGAACATTCATTACCAGCTGCCCGCCGACATACAGCCTTAACCAAAACTATTGAGCACCCCACGTTTTCCTTTGTAACTTATGGATAAAATATTATTTTTAAATTTCATAAATACACGAACACGTATTAATTTATTAACGCTATTTGCGTGTCAAAAATGAAGCTAGAAAAAGTTGGGTTTAACTATAAAGATTTAATTGTATATTTTTTACGGAATTTCCCTTGAGGTCAATAAATATGACTAATTTTTCCGATAGATACACAACTTTCTATTATAAAATATAATGCACCTTTTAAAATTTGACTTTTGTATGAAAAACGCATGGGTGCTCAATACTTTTGACCAAGACTGCACAATACCGAGAACCCAGGGAAACTCACGACGTCCAATAAAGGGTTAGGGCGACGTCCCACTCGCAGAATGTCCCTTTCGCGAAATGTCCCTTTCCTAAATGTCCCTTACCGAAAACGACCCTTCTGCAAAAGGTCCCGTTCGCAAAACGTCCCTTCACATAAATAAAGTCTCGTTCGCAAAAGGTCCCTTTCGCAAAATGACCCGTTCGCAACACGTCCCTTTCGCAAAAAGACCCGTTCGCAAAACGTCCCTTTCGTAAAATGATTTCTAATATTGGCCATCTCTTATCCCAAGAGAAGACTCCTAGTCTCTACTTAAACAAGCTTTTTTCAGACGGGACAATTTGCGAATGGGTCATTTCGCAGACGGGACGTTTTGCGAAAGGGGCGTTATGCAGTACGTACTTTCAGCGAAGGGGCTTTTTCTCAGAAGGGACGTTTTGCGAAAGGGGTGGGACCTTTTGAAAAAGGGACGTTTTGCGAATGGGTTATTTTATATAAGGGACCATTTGCAGAGAAGACGTTTTGCGAATGGGACGTAATTTTGATGGAGGGACGTTTTGCGAGTGGGACGTTATGCGCCCAAACCCAATAAAGGTCGAATGAATGTCAATGAAAAGACGAATATGTCCAGTGAGATCACACCCAGGTGATCCTATTGGACGCCATGTCCAGCAAATTCCCCGGGGTGATTTTAGTGGACATATGTATATCCAGTAGGATCCCCCAGAGTTCAAAGATTTGGGGATTTATGATCTCTAGGGGTAGGGGTCCAATATAATCACCTGGGTGATCCACTCAGGTGATCCTATTGAACGTCGCGGGGAAACACTGTACCGTTTACAAACGGAGCCGCGTGACAACATATTACCCCTAACCGACAGTGCTCTGCGTTCCCTTTCCATGTCGACATCATCTTTGAGGGTGTCTGTGACCCAATGTCACAAATATTTAAATTTAGACACAGTCAGAAGAGGAGAACCGTTGAGACTTATGGGCGGAATAGAGTACGTTTTATTGCCAGATTTAAATACGAGAACTTCACTCTTCTTAACATTATATTTGAGACCGTGGGCCACAGCAAATCTTTCACATATGGATAGCAAAATTTTGAGACCGTTTACTGAGGGACTCAGCAGCACCGTGTCGTCAGCATAGCTGATGTTACTAACAAAACAGCCATCCACCGCGCATCCCACGCCAGAGCTGCTGAGTTCCTCAATTAACCCATTCACATACGCCTTAAATAGCGTGGGCGATGTTAACCCCCCCTGTCTCACACCACACTTCATTTTGTAAGGGTCTGAGTACTCCCCCCGACCATCGGACAACATTTTCCTGACTTTCATACCAGTACTCAAACATATTTACTGTTTCTAGCGGTAAATTTGTGTCATTCCGCAGTTTATCCCACAACACCTTGTAAGTATGATACCAGGTCAAATGCCTTCGACAAGTCCAAGAAACATGCAAATACTGGTGTACTCCGATCAGTGTAATACTGAACAGTGTGCTTTAGACAAAGTATAGCCGCTTCAGTTGATAGCACAGGCCGAAAACCAAGCTGGGCATCGTGTAGGTTTATGTGTCTATTTAGATAATTATGTGTTAAGCACACTGTCCAGTACCTTAGCCAAAATAGTGGCCAGAGAAATTGGCCTGTAGTTAGACTTGTCGGAGGCATCGCCCGTTCTGTTTTTTATAACGGGTACTACAATGGTCCTCATGAGGTCGTCCGGCAAGTAGTTATGACGAACGCAAAATGTGTAGAACATAGCCAGAACCCTGGGGAGATGAGCACCAGCATGCTTCAGATGCTCGATGCTAAGACCGTCGTGTCCGGGTGACTTACCCCTCGTCATTTTGCAAATAACCTTAGAGATTTCCGCTGGTGTTATTCTGATTGAGTTGCCACCCACACACCGTCCAGCACCGAGCACCGGGCGCTTGATTGAACTTGATTGAACCCACGAACGCCGTTTAGCAGTCACATGGTTGAACCACTAGGCCACCGTAGCTCATACAAAATTACTAAGCTAGAATCTCACTGATTTTCTATTGTATTTTTCTTTTTCTCTTTTTTTTTCTTTTTAGTACATAGGGTAAATCGCCAGTAGCACCCTTCAATAGCTGGCCCCTTCATACTAAAAATGAACTCTGTTCCCTTACAAACACAATTCAATTCAGTATGACGTGTTCAGTTATTGAAGGGTGGCCAGCAATTGAAAATTTATACTAAAATGGATTCTATTACAGGTGAATAGAGTTCATTTTTAGTATGAGGTGGCCAGCTACTAACGATTTGATCTACTGCAAAGTACTAAATTGACTAGACCTTTTCGAGTTCTAGCTTGGGTGTATGTGAACTAGAATTATCAATGGTTCTAGTCACATAGACGGGTATTATTTACCTTTGACGAGTGGATCAGCTATCTCGCTCCTTGGTGAACCCAGGCTACCGCTGTAGTATGTTTCCGGATTCGCTTCGTGACGATCTGCAGTAAAATAATAGTCCATTGTTTGACGAGGGGCGTAAGTGGAATATCAAAAGCCTTCTGATAGACTCTTGTTTGCAATATTTCACTTAAGCCCATCGTTAATATGTAGTAATTAGTAGTTCGTGAAACGGGCCACAGGTAGATGTGTGTGTTACCGCAGTCGAGGATCTCGTGGAACACGTAGTTGGCGATGGCGACGGGCTGGCGCGTCCACGGGTGCGCCATGAGCTGCGCCACGGTGCATCTCTGAGAGGGCTCCTTGCACAGCATCCAGCGCAGCAATTGTTCCAACTCTGAAAATAATGTAATGTAGTAAAAATAGGACTCATGAAAATTCTTTTTCACGCCACTGCTCGGAAACGTGGCAAAAGATGGTCAGAATTCAGGCTTCAAAGCTGGGGTTAGTTGGACGTCGCACGAACAGGCCATCTATGACTTCAAACTGTCCAACAATGTTATTGTTGGACAGTTTGAACAGCGATCGACCAATCACAGGGCTCGTATCGCGCCGGCGTGCGCTGCCTGTGCTCCTTTCTCCTGCTCCGCGCCGGGCGCGAGGCAAGTGAGCCTGTTTAATATTATGATCTTCAATTAGATACTTAATTTTGATTTAAAATTATAATTATTTGCAATTTCCTCGCAGTAGGCGTGAAAAGCACTGTGTTAAGCCTCGGCCGAAAGTGCAATAGCTGGACTCGTACTTTCGAACATTCGTAACTTCGAACTAACTCGTCCATCTATTGCTTACTTTCTAGCCTCTTCAACAATGTACTATACTTTTGGTTTTATTTGACCTTGGCCGACAATATTGTACGAAAATCCATTACCATCGTGTCATCCTCCAGCGCCCAATACGCAGCGCTTCACGGTCTATTATCAATATTATAAATAGGGGTGTAGAGCCTTAATTTATTATAACTTCAAACGAAATAAGGCAAAAAAATATGCCTAATGACGAAAATCCCATATCTCAAAAAATTACGAAGCTACAACCGTTTTAATATTGCTTGTTAGAGTGAGCAAACACTCGTAGATTGTGACGTCACGACCATCGAGCGTCATAGTAAATGACAATCGTTTCATATGAAGGTGCGTTTTGCGGAAAAGGGACAGAAAATACCCCCTCTTAAAACTTTGGAGACTTATAACTTTCTGATTATTTAACCTCTTGCGTAGCTTTTTTTTCATTTGACTACATTTTAATCCTTTTTCGAGAAAATACAACATTATTGGTTATTTTATTTAGTGTCTACACCCTTATTATCATAAACATACCACAGGACGCTGATTCCAAGTAATTAATTTATAAACAAATAATTATACTAGTACAATCAACATTACAACAGACTAGTTAGATGGATAACAAGTGAAACCACAAGATTAAAAAAAAACCAACTGCTGTTTTGCAAATATTATAGCCTATATCACTCCCACAATTAAGAGGAATCCAACGACACCTCATATGTCGAAATCCGTCAAACGGTTTAGGCTGCAGGGCGTGCTAAAGAATAAGACATACACACATACATACATAAATACATACGCTCGAAAAGCATAACCCTCCTTCGGCAGTCGGGTAAAAATAATGCATACCTTCTGAAACAGGCGACGGTAAGACAAGTGGCCCCTGTATCGTGTCTTCTATATCGGAGAAAGGGTTCACGAAGTATGTGAGCACGTATAAGGTTATACCCATTGACCACATCTCTAACTCGGGGCCGGCGTATCTGTGAAGTAAAACAACTGTCTGATAAAAATGAAAGCTTTGGTACAAGTTTTTATTGGCGAGTGTACCTTTTTTACAAGCTTTTTATTAAGTTGCAATGTATGTAACTATGTTTGTTGGGGTGGAATCTTGCAACTCAATTTTGAAGCAGATATCTTCAACCGATTGAGCTGAAATTTTGGGTAAAGGTATAGTTTGGACGATAATTCAATATTATGGTACCATCAAGCTGATCTGATGATCTGTAGATGATGAGGCTAACTACGTACTAATATCGGGTGGTTGTAAAATGTAACGTGGTGGTTCTGACTGCCCTGAACTGGTGGAGCGGATAGTGAGGCTGCACATTCCGTTGCAATCTCGAATACATCTACGTCCGCGAAACCGACCACTGCTTACTCCTCCGGAGACACGAACCCAGGCACATAGTAAGTCGCCGCTTATTCGAGCTCTGCACTACCTCAATGTACTTCTCGCATCTGCATCTGACTGGGGTGTTTTTGCTAGTAGCTGGGTAAAAGTCTGTTGTGAATGCTTGAGGTTCTGCGAGGCGATGGATAACTAACGGTCCTCGGTAGTATATTAAGTGATCAAGTAATGTTACTTCTAAGATTCACAGTGCATTAGTTTTGTAACTGTAATATTGTGTAATAATAATTGTTTGAATAAATAAATGATGGAGACAAAAGGTGGCCATGGGAATTCAGGACTTAACCGACATACCCCCGTTGAGTCTGGGCTCGTTAGAATCGTTTCAACGAGTAGTTAATGACGGTATACATAAAATAAATAAAAGCTTGTACCAAAAATGTAATTTTTGACAGAAACATTATCATAACAACATATATTACGAAACTTCAAGTGCAACTTACTTGTTACCAGCCAGCACTTCCGGGCTGCAGTACTCTGTAGTACCATAGAACGTAGAGAACAGAGTATCCTTGCTCATGAATGTGGCAGAGCCGAAGTCGATCAGTTTCACGTGGAACTTGTTGTCTATGATCACGTTCTCGTCTTTAATGTCGCGATGGAGGATGTTAAGAGAATGGAGGTATTCCACGGCTTGGCCTATCTGGAAAGAAATAGGAAGACTATTCAAATGTAATTGTATAACAAATGGGTAATAAAATATGTTTTTGTTTGTCCTAAGGCGTTTCCAGCTAACGTCATATTTTCTTGTAAGCCTGCACATGATTATATATCGCACGTTTTTAGGGTTCCGTAGCCAAAATGGCAAAAACGGAACCCTTATAGTTAGCTGCTGAAATGGGAATGAATACCACTGTATCTTGGTTGCAAAGTAATCTTCTAACCCTGAACAGTAATAAAACTAAATTTATCTGTTTTCATAAAACCGCTTCCTCCAGTCCACCTTCTTCCCCTCCAATAAAAATACACACCTGCAATAACACTGACTCTTGCTCCTGCAAAACCATTTGCCGTACTAATACAATTAAATATCTAGGTCTCCTCATAGATGAGAATTTAAGTTTTAAGCCCCACATTCTTTCTCTGTCTAAAAGGATCAGGAAAAACATTTATATATTTAAACGACTACGTCTATCTGCCGATATAAATATTTTAAAAATGACTTACTTAGCCTTGTGTCAATCAATAATCACCTATGGCATTTCAGTGTGGGGCAGCGCTGCAAAAACAACAATTCTGGTAGCTGAGAGAGCTCAGCGTTCGGTTCTGAAAGTGATGCCTTTCAGATATCCAACAAATAGCCTTAACGCAGATGCTCAAGTTCTATCGGTTCGTCAGCTCTTCATTCACAAAATAGGCGTAACTATTCATAAATCTGCATTAAACATGGAAAATTACTCGCATTTACTAACCAAACGAGTATTTAAACTTCCCGTACCTAGAGTAAATACTGCTTTTGGCAGTCGTTTTGGCGATGCCCTTAACTCAACAATATACAATACCATTGTAAGTAATACTAATATTATTGGAGTATCAGTTAAGGAGGCCAAAATACTTCTTTTCAACTGGCTGTCATCACTGAGTTATGACGAGACTGAAGCATTGTTAATTAAGGTAATTTAAAATAATTTAAAAACAGTTCTAAAGTAATGTTATTTTATTTTCTCTTTTTCACTATAATATAAGCTTTATTTTTGTATTTTGTCAACGTTCTTATGTTCATTTTGTTTAAATTTTCAACAACTCAACGTAAACTTATTGTAAACAATAATATTATATAAGCATGACACCAAATAGGAACCTGGTTTCCCGCGATACAGGCCTAGCCTAGTGCGGGAACCTCTGGCACTTTTGCATTGTAAATTCTTATGCACCTTACCAGCTTTTGATTTTAACTGTATTTTTATTTTTTGTGCAATAAAGTTACTTTTTATCTTTATCTTTTATCTTTATCTTTATAGTTTCGTCATGTCCGTCTGTCCGTCTGTCCGTATGTCACAGGCATTTTACTCGAAAACTATAAGGTGTATTTGAATAAAATTTTGAGGATAGGTGTATTTTGTTAGCCGCTACATAGTTTTGTAATTAAAATAACAAAAAAATTTTTTTGGGGTACACTCCATACATAAAACTAAAAGTCAAAAAAAAAAAATCATTGTGACCCCCCGTGTGGCACATCAATCGATAGGCGTTTCAAAATAAATATAAGGTTTCTTAGCATTTTTTTTTATTAAGTGAATAGAGTCGGAGATAATCGCTCCGAAAGTCACTAAAATTCTGTCCCCCCCCCCTCTAATTTTTGAACGGTGTATTTTAAAAATATGGAAAAATTCATGGACATAGGGCTTGTTAATTTCATTCACCGAAAATTGTTTTGAACAAGATCGGTTCAGAGGTTTTCGAGATATTGCTGAAAAACTGCCTTCCTCAAAGAAGAGGACGTAAGTGCCGTAAAATTTCTGTGACGATACGACCTTTATAATAGGCACGGAACCCTTCGTTTTGCGTGGTCCGACACGCACTTGGCCGGTTTTTTCTTCAGTATAATCACGCTGCGCACAGCTACAGTTCAGTAGGATAAGAATGAGGAAATCAACGCATCATGTTTAGATTGTTGGCACCGTATCTTAAAAGCGTTTACAGTTAACATCAAAGACACTGATGATATTTACACTTTTACACCTAATTCTATTGTAATAAAGCGAAAAATCTCTTGCTCTAATTGAGCGCAGATTATTTTCAGTATGTCATCAACGAAGCTAGGTGCTTCTGCAATAGGGTATTTTCATATATCAAAAATAAATTATCATACCTAGTATTTGTCTTATTCAAATCTATTTTTGCTAAAAATATTAAAAAAAAAATCTGGGATGCTTCCAACATATTTTTTTTCATTTCTCATACTCTGAAAGTGGGTCCTTGTTCATCTAAGTGGCGTGCTGAAAGTGTCATATTTCTGCTCTAGAGCAGAAAAGTATTTAAAAAAAATGTACGGTTAATCGAAGTAATTGGGCAACGGCCTTAACCTATACAGGCATAGTACGATTCATTTTTAATTTATTACATTTTTATAGACGAGAATATTTGATAATTGTTTTTGATATTTAATACAAATAATGTTTAATAATTATTTATGACTCGCTTTCAAGTGTAAGAGTTATGCAAATAATGGCTTAATAGAATTAGGCTTCTAAGAAGTTCTTTGAGCTATTATTGTATTATTTGCCAATACGAATAAGACGTATGTAATCTGATCGACCATCCGTGTCAATGGAGGGCGGCTGAGATACTAATTCTATCTCTTTCTTACGATAGTTTTATTGTTAAACATATAGATGAGTTTGTACTTTCAGCTTTTCTACTACTGACATGGTTGGTGGACGACTATGCACGTTATGAATTCACACAAAATTAAACCATAAAAATAAATGGGTAGATTCTTATAAAGTTATTAACATAAAATAGATTAATTATTCAGCAATGTATACAATATGTCTAAAACATGATTATTTTAGAATTGTACAAAAACTTTCAATAATTATTATGACTTGGCGCCAATTCTGACGTAAAAATTTAAAAAAGTTAGACTGAAGATAGCTTTAGCGAGAAATTGTATTGCAAGGCGTTTGGAGAGTTATTAAAAACCTTTATAATATCAAAAGAAGTGTTTAATTACAGATTTCTATACAAGACAAAAGGAAAAACTTCGATAAAAAAGTAAAAATGTTGTTTAAGACACATATTAAACTACCCGGATTTCGAGAAAAAAAATAGCTGACATTATGGTGCGTTGGGTGTAAATAACTAAACTGGCGGGAAACCTAAAATAAAAAAGTGCAAATCTTTCTTTGGAAGTTTTATTAGCTGTGTTAAATTTAGAAATTAATTTTAATAAGATGAGTTCTAGCGGTTCTGAAATGGATTTAACACCCGATTATATAAAAAAAGAGGCTCAAGCGGTCGTGGAGAACCTTTTACCGACAGTATCAAAGGAGCGATATATAAAATCGTATAACGATTTCATAAAGTAGTGGGGCGAAAAGCGAGTGAAATCCTTATCGGAAAACAAGAAAGAAACTTCAGTATTGTGTTTTATTTCCTCATATTCGAAATGAAAAGTAGAGTGTTTAAGTCGGGTGAAAGCACCCATTTCTGCCTGAATATATAATCTCGTCTATCGTAATAAAATATCTCGTCAGGAATGGGTGCCTTTCAGCCCTCGGTGAACAATCTACTATTTATACCTATACCCCTTTCATTTGATATGTCACACGATACAGTTTACGAAACTTTTTTTTTTAATTTTCCAAAAGTGGCCCCCTTTTTCAGAATTCATTAATTTACTTTACGCGTCCATCTTTGGGTTACCAATTCACATATGTGTACCAAATTTCAACTCAATCGGTCCTGTAGTTTCGGAGCAAATCGGCTGTGACAGATGGACATACAGACAACCGAGTAATCCTATAAGCACTAGAAGGGTTCCGTTTTTTCCTTTTGAGGTACCGGAACCCTTAAAATCGTAGAATACCCGAGGTGTCAACTAATGTTGGTTTTCTATGAAGCTATGAAGCGTCCAGTATAAAGTGAGCTCTAAATGGCTCACCAATGAAAGTCCGCGAGTGTACCTGTCTGAATATATAGCTGAGTAGGAGCTCGTCGAGCGCGGGCCGCCGCTCTATGAACTCGAACAGGTCCATGCCGGCGCCGTGCTTCTCCATCACCATCTGGAAGTACTTCTCGTTCTCGAACACGTCCAGGACGCTGACCTGCGGGTGCCGACAGAGTTACCGGTGGCTTTGTGAGCTGCACAATACAACCGCTTGTACTGTGATACAACTCGCGAGCCTGTCTTTTTTGCCTCACTACGGCAGGGCCGAAAGGGAGGGATATGTTTTCAGCAGTCTATATTTGCAGAACCAAGGTAACCGATATAGTCCTCCGAATCGCTAGACTTAAGTGGCAGTGGTCGGGGCACTTGCAATTGCACGTAGAACCGATAGCCGTTGGGGCGGGAAGGTTCTTGAGTGGCGACCACGTACCGGAAGGCGCTGGATGCGGGTAGCGCAGGACCGGTCAATTTGGCACTCTTTGGGGGATGCCTATGCACGTCTAGCAGTGGACGTCTTTGCTGATATGATGATAATGATGATGATGAGTCTATGTTTGTAATACGGGGCAGCGCCAACGAACACTCTCCTGAAGGTGATCGCTGGGAGGATGGACAGCCCTATTCTCGCTCAGTGGATGTCCATCCATTTGCATTCAAATTATAATTATACTTTCCACTAACACTGTAATCATAATAATAGTGTAAGTTCTTACTAACATAATATGGATGTGTAAAAGAGGCCGAAATAAATGCTAAAATGGTTTAAATAAATCTTGAGTCTTTAATTTTATTTAAAACACTACATAAAAAAAGCGTCGAGTTTACTAAAAAAAAATTATAAACTCAAATTATTTTAGCCTCCAAGCCTAATAAAGCTTGAAGGCTAAAATATATTTGTATCTCAATATTTTGACAAGGACTTCTAGCCTTTAGCTTTTAGGCTCCGAGAGTCTAGGCTCTTGAATAGAACTAGGCTTGGGGGATAAAGTCATTTGGAACACTAGGTGTGGCCCGTGGCTAATAAGTAGCAAGGTGAAGTGTCTTAAGAATACTCTATTTCATACAATACCTATCTATTTATACACGTTAGGGTGCGCAGATACAAGCAATATGCTTCTATGTTGCAGTAATCTGTAAAGTAACTGTTACATCGTCGAAACGTATTCCTTCTTTCATTCTAAGCGCAATCTTGTACATCGATACCTCGGAGTCACGCGAGGACAAAGTTTTCATATGATGTCTAGACCTACCGGTGTCATCAATTGATTTCGCATTAGTAGTGAAGTCTATACCTGTGAAGGCTCCGATGGGATAACCGAAGGGGCAAGGGAAACAGGCTTGCACGGGTGTTTGAATACGCGGCAACAGGAAAACAGAAAAAAATGCGGCTTTTTATCTCGCACGCAGTCGAGAATATCAGATACAATGCTTTAAAAATAAAGTTGACTCACTATATTTGGATGGTTGAGCGTCATTAGCAGACTTAGCTCCAGTGGCACCTTCTTGCCTTCCGGCCCGTCCACCCAGAACTGGGCTCCAACTTTTTCTTTCAATATAAACTTGGCGACTGCTAGGAGACGGTCCGAGCGACGATACGCCATTTTAACACAGCCATACGCGCCTTTACCTATGCAACAAAAGTGAGATTAACAATTCAATTCAATCTTTGTTGATGGGTCAATCAACTCTTTCTTGTTGTTATTCTGTCCCGGTAAGCCAAGAGACAACAGTGACAGAGTTTCTTAGAGAAAATACTATAAATTGGGCTCCTATCATGGTAAGGAGTTGCCCCATCATGGAATTTTACCAATATAACAAAAATACGTGTTTAGTGGATTGAAGCCCCATAAAATCGTAGTTTTAAAGAGTGACCCAGGAGACGTAACCATGGCAACGAGCAACAAAAAATAGTTGATTGGCGTTGATAACACGGTTACAGGTCAGTTACAGAATATTCATTTGAACATTTCATATAGGTACACGACATCATAAAATATCATTACTACAAACATTATTATTAGGTATTATCGTTACACTTTATTATTCGTGACATTATATAAATTATAGAACTACTTTGTGGCGCTATAGTATCGATACAGGTGATCTATGGCTTGTATCGCTGGTTATTAATTCTGCCGAATATACAGAACTATCGCAAAAACGTAATTTCAGAATTCCTGTTCCCTCTACAAATTCAGTTTTTGCCCAAAGATTTAGCTCGTTTCTCCATCCATTTATATATAATAAAATATGTACAAGATTTCCTTTGCAAGACTACTCAAGGTGCAACCATGGCTCAATTCACTTTCTTATGAGGACATAGAGAAGATCCTGGAAATAGTCAAATAAAACATACACACATTCACACACACATGCACACACACATCTTAACAAACACACAAATTGTATTATTTATTTAATTGATATTTATAATATACTATGTAATAATTATTTTTAACATGCATGTAAAATGTAATATACGGTCTCCTGCGATACAGGCAAAGCCTAGTGCAGGGACTGGTACTTATAATACTACGTGTAAACATGTTTGCTAAATAAATGTCTTATGTCTTAAGTCTGTGTGTACAACCGCCTTTAGATAATCCTACTTATTCCAGTCTCACCTATTTGTTTTAACGTGACGTAATGCTTGTTGTACTCGCCGCAGATCTGTTCTTCGCCGCACTGGCTCACAAGCGACATGGAGTGCGGTCTGCTGCTCACCGATTTATTCCCCTGCGAACAATAGAGATGGTGACTCCAAATGAAATAATCAATAATGTTGAATTTTCTCGAAAAAAGGATTAATAAGTTTCTGTCAAAAAATTAATTTTTGGTACAAAGTATAGAAAGGTATTTATATATATATTTTTTTTTAAATAAAATGTACGCGACTTGTGGCGTCGAACGGTGGAAGGACGAATGCGCTCCGTTGCTAAAGCGGGATCTTCGGCGCTGAAGATGTGTCGTGTGCGTGTGAGAGTGTGACGTAGGCGAGGCACGCACACATATGTTAAGTTGCGTACGAATTTGAGCGGCTCAGCCTGAGGCATGCTCGCCCCGCGCGGCGAGCTGCTCGCGAGCCAACTAGTTCCACATAAACATGCGCGGGTGAGGCAGCGTGCTCGCGCGAGCCAACATTCAAAATGGCGTCGACACGATGACACCTGATTGATTTCGGGTCCCACAGCACCTTTTGCTTTTCATGTATTTGTATGCCAACAGTACCATCTGAAATGGCCCGCTATAAGGAACAACACATAGCTCGCCTTACCCATCACTCCAATCCATTGGCCTCTGGATTGCTCGATAATGTCAATGTGGTTAAGAGATTTAAACGTAACCATATTCTTTAAGTAGTGAACGGGGCATTGGCCTCTAAATCTACGACCCGCCATTTTCCATTCAACTAATCTGATTATAGTCTGGAGACTGATTGCAGATCTACAGGAAAAAAAATGTATTTGTATCAATAATTGTTCCAAATTTACTAACAAACTATTACACACGCACGGCTCAGCCACTTGCTCAAACTCGTACGCGTTTCGCGCACAAACATGTTCGATCTTGTCGCTCTGTCCGCGGCACGCTCAGATACACGTCCAAGTTACGCGAGGCACGCACACTGAGGCGCGTTTGAGCACGGTCAAGCGTGAGCGCGTACGAATTAGAGCAAAATAGGCGAGCCGTGAGTGCCTCAACCCGAGGCTGCTCTAATTGGTACATACCTCTAGGCGTTAACACAGGTTTTTTAAAGTTGTAATGGGGTAAGTACTAACCAGTAGCGAGCTATCGGCCGTGGACGCCACGCTGGAGGCGAGCGTGGTGTGCCGCGCCGAGTCCTCCAGCTGGACCCCCAGCCACACGCAGCGGACTCGGCTGCCGGCCGCCAGCTGCATCGTGGACACCGTATATAACACACCTAAGGGAAAAAATAATATTTCTTTATTTCTAACACTTCTTCTTCGTGTCGAGGTTCCTCAAATAAGAGATGCCCAATGGGCAGCGGTGTGAACAGCTCTGGCAGTCGCGTCGTGTTTCGAGCAGGAGTGTGGGCATGTGGGGCACGCCATCAGGTGCGCCACGGTTTACGGTGCTGTATCGCAAACACATTGGCTTGATTGATTCGCCACGATGCAGTCCCCGTCAGGTCATGTCTTCCTTGCAGCGGCAACATTTGTAACACTACGTCAGACTATTACTAGATTCCTGGAATGCTCGTAAAATAAAATTGTCATCGTGACACCTCATGGTCAATACGAGTGTAATACCATGACTTACGGGCTTGTAAACGCACCGTCATGTGACATAGCCGGTACTCACTGAGCTGCGCGCCGTCGCGGTGCAGCACGACGCCGCGGTAGGTGCCGTCGGGGGCGTCGCACTCGCACGACCACTTGCGGCGCGCGGGCGTGGACGTCACGTGGGCTCGGACCAGACGTTTGGCGACGCATGGAGTTTCGGGGGCGTCCACTGTCAAAACAGTATTAATGTTAGTGCAGATCAATATCAGTGAGCTCGGGGAAAAGGAACCTAGAGTGGTTGGAGCTTACGTCGCAACGCATTTGTTTTGGAGAGGCGTGACCGCCACCTATGCTAAGGTATCTTATTCCTGAAAACGATATATTCGTAGCAAGCAACATATTCTTTTATACGTAACATAAATTTTAGTAATAAAACGGCATTCGTAATTCTATTCCGGCATGGGTAGAGAATTCCAATGAATGCGTTTTTTCTTTATTCTGAATTCAACAACACGGTTTTAATGTCAGAGTTCCTTTAATGACTCTATTCTATCGGGTACTCCGGATATACAATTCACAACGTCATCATACAGATCGTTCAATCCACGAAGAAGCGCGTCCGTAGCGTAAGTAGGAGTGGGTCTAATCTTATAATATAATCTATATCTTGTCTTTTCTAAATTAGGGTTCCGTACCGAAAAGATAAAAGGGAAACCTTATGGTCGACTCTGTCAGTTTTTAAAAGAAGTAACAACTCACTTTCATATCTCCTCCTCGGCGCGGACTCAGTCTGCGTCTCCAAATCGTTATCATTACTCAAGCTATCTATGCTCTCGTTGCCGTTATGCTTCGGCAAATCCTCAATCTCGCACCCAGGAGGCGGCATCTCATTTATAGGCGTCAAGAAATCCGCACTCGTTTCATTCGAGTCACAGAAGTCTATAGACAAACTGCTCTTATCGTCTTTCACTTGACCGGGCAGATTTACTTTGACCGAACGATATTTACTAGAATCAAAGGACAGTCGTAAAGACGGGTCGTTCATTCTAACCCTAGGCGTGTTCCCTGTGGGCGTGAGTTCCTGAGAATGCTGTGACGTGTAGTATATGGAGTCTGATTTCTCGTTAGCTTTAGCGAGTTGCTTGGCGACGGGGTTGCTCTGTTCCGAACGGAGGATGTTTTCGGAGCGCGATTTGGAGATGCTGCTGGGGCAGTAGTTCTCGTCGTCTATGGATATCCCGGACATGCCGGAAGTCACGTCGGGGAGGGCGGATGTGTCGTTGCGCTGCTCTGTTGTGCTGATGCTCGAGACCATGTCCTGTGGATATGATTAGTATTAGTAAAATAATGGTTTGTATTCTAATGCGCGCCGCCAAAATCAATACACATGCTACGGATTGACTGTTTAAGAGGCAGATACAATGGCCCATTTTATATGTCCCAACAGGCAACAGACAAAGGCACTGGCAAATAACGAAGGACCTTTTACCAACAATTATACACAACATATCATATAATTTAGGTTGAAATTTCCGTGATACAAGTTAGCAAAATGTGAATCTATACATGATTCTGAGAAACTTTTACTATGGGACCAACTTTGTGTTATGCAAAAATATTTTACTTTCATCCTCAAAATTGTATTCAAATACACTTAGTTTTCGAGTAAAATGCCTGTGACATACGGACAGACGGACATAACGAAACTATAAGGGTTCCGTTTTTGCAATTTTGGCTACGGAACCCTAAAAACACCTGTTGATGAGTGAGTGACCCATGAATGAGCAAAGTGTATGAGATAGTTGTTTTTTTTTGGCATAACACAGATTTGGTATTTACTATTTTGTATCACGAATTTAATTTAACCCCGTATAATGTACATTCGAAAGCAGTATTTACGAACTTATAATATGTCAATGAAACTCTACTGGATTGTAAGCAGGTAGAAGTATACAGGAAATAGCACCTAGGGTCTCCGGACACACTAAGGAACGCAGTCAGTAATACCAAGGCACTCTTAAACTTTTTGGAGGAGCTGGGGTGGTTAGAGTAGCGCCACCCTGCCGTTTCACGCAAAATAGGCACACTGGATGTCGACTTGCGGAAAATGTTCAGTAAAACTAACTAACTAACTAACTATGTCAATGAAAATTGTAAATTTTGTCCCAGTCTGGACCCCTCACTTTCAGCGCAACACATCTTCACATCTGCATGTTCAAAACCACAACGTGGTATTCTTTATTACCTGCGTAGGAGTAGGTGTGTGGGTGACCAGGCTGCAGGACTTGTCGAGACAGAGCGCGCTCGAGGACTTCTCACGGGTGGCGGTGGACAGTAGGGATTGCTGCACGTTGGACATGCAGGCGGATTTCTGGCTGCCATTGAACGCGCCGCACGAGTCGTCTGTGTCTGACGCTGAAACATATGTTAAATCCATACTAATATTATATGCGAAAGTGTGTCGGTCTGTCTGTTACCTGGACCAATTTACGAAAAGTTATACACTCGTTTTTTTAATTTTGATAAAATCGTGTTTCTTCTACTTAGAATCGAAAGCACTTTCGAATGTTGTAGGAAAAAAAAAGTATCTCAAGATTTTTTGTTTCATTCCGTTACCGTACTAAGTTTCCATACTAAGCTTGTACGGTGGTAATAACGTAACGAAAAACCGAAAATTTTATGTAACATTTTGGACACTTTTTTTCTCCTATTAGGTTCGAAAGTGCTTTCGATTCTGAGTAAAAAAAAAACAATGTTATAAGAAAAAAAAAACTGGAGTACAACTTTCAGTAAAATAGCCTCTTCACGCTTAAACCGCTGAACCGATTTAGATGACATTTGGTATACAGATAGTTTGAGTCCCGGGGAAGGACATAGGAAAGTTTTTATCCCGGAAATCAGCCCCTAAGGGGGCGACAATTTAAATGGAGCTCCACACGGATGGAGAAAATGGGAGGCCTCTCACGTTGTAGGTTACCTGGAACACCGCAGGGGGTTCCCTTACGCACAAACTCACCTGAATCGTCATCCTCACGATTGACCAGCGACAGCGTCATGTCCCGGCTCTGGTCGGGCACCTTGACCAGGTCCTGGGGCCGGCAGAAGTTGGGTATGAGGTCGTCGATGTGCCGGCCGACCACCTCGGAGTGCGGCTTGCCGAACGTGAGCGTGGCGAAGTGCTGGTTGCAGGCGGTGATGACGCCCGCGTCGTCCACTACTAGGAGGCCGCTCACGTTGTACGTCACCTTGGTTGAGATACTTGAGATAATATAGGGTTACCGATCACTGAAAATTGTTGCCCAAGTGTATCGTCTGCCAGAATTTTAATTTTTCCTAAATCCCATTGTCTTTATAACTACGAAATGCTTCAAGATTATTATTTAAAAAAACCGGCCAAGTGCGTGTCGGACCACGCAAAACGAAGGGTTCCGTGCCTATTAAAAAGGTCGTATCGTCATAGAAATCTTACGACACTTACGTCCTTTTCTTTGAGGAAGGCAGTTTTTCAGCAATATCTCGGAAACCTTTCATCCTATCTTGTTCAAGACAATTTTCGGTGAATGAACTTAATAAGCGCTGTGTCAAATACACCGTTCAAAAATGAGAGGGGGGGGGGGGGGGGGGGACGGACAGAATTTTAGTGACTTTCGGGGCGATTATCTCTGACTGTATTCACTTAATTAAAAAAATTGCCGAGAAACCTTATATTTATTTTGAAAAGCCTATCGATTGATGTGCCACACGTGGGCTCACGATAAAAAAAAAATTGACTTTTAGTTTTATGTATGGAGTTAAGTACACCCCTAAAAAAATTTTTTTAGTAATTTTAATTACAAAACTTTGTAGCGGCTAACAAAATACACCTATCCTCAAAATTTTATTCAAATACACCTTATACTTTTAGGGAAAAGACGGACATGACGAAACTATAAGGGTTCCGTTTTTGCCATTTTGGCTACGGAACCCTAAAAACCTAACGCCAGTAGTAACACGATAAGTAATAAAATCGTAAAAAATGGCGTTTATGACAAACCTGGTAACTGGCCGAAATGAAAACTCGGAGAAACGATACATTCGGGAAATGAAACTTAGTGATTGCGATACCTAATATAGACACAGGACCGATAATTTTAAGACTTGAAATGAAAATTGTTTATTTTTTTCCTTTTATAAAAGTGCAATGCTTGCAGTGATTGGGACTTCCTTTTAAGTAAATAAACCTGTGTTAGGAATACACCTTATTCTATAGGTTTAATAAATTGTTTTAGGAGCTTATATAGTTAAATTTGGGTTTTAGCCTAATTTAAGTAATACTAATACAATAGTTCAGTTAATAATTAGCACGATACAACAGTAACTCCGTGACATCATAGCTTAGATGTAATTAATTAGCTGGACAATTGAAAAGCCGCTCGCTTTATAGGTAATGCACATCTTGAGACTATTAGCAATGATATGTAGGTAGTATGCCCCTCTTGAGTGGAATAAAACAAAGATAAATGTATATTCTTACCCTGACATTAACTTCATAAACAGGCCTGTCTTTGTGAGATTTCATGCCGGACCAAAGTGTGGTTTCTGTATTATCTGGCCTTGATATCCAGAGGCACAATGGAAACGACCCACCGTCTAGAGTTCTACCTGAAAACCCAGAGAAAAACAAATGTTATCATATGAACATAACTTTCTAGAATTAAGTATAAGTAAAAATATCGACAAATTGTTTTGACTTCGCACTTATAAACTGACAACTTTGCCCGAATAACACAACAAACATCTCAGAATCACCTCGACAGATAGGATAAATAAACAATCTGAATCTGATCATCGATTTAAAACAATCCGCACTCAAATCGAGACACAGGCAGGCACACCGAAGTTAAACGTATATGACATCTCTTGTTTGCAACGGGGGTAAAAATCATAGTTAAGAGTAGTTTGCATCAAAATTTTGGATCGAGAACGCTAAATATGGCCATGGCACCGTATAAAAACGTCATACAATCAGATACGACCGCAACTTCCGAATGCCGACTGTTCGAAACAACCGGCTCAGGTCTGTATTCTCCAATAACGCTTCATATATCCTTACTATACTAATATCCTAATATCTATTTCACGCCACTGCTCGGAAATGTGGCAAAAGATGGTCAGAATTCAGGCTTCAAAGCTGGGGTTAGTTGGACGTCGCAAGAACGGGCCATCTATGACTTCAAACTGTCCAACAATGTTATTGATGGACAGTTTGAACAGCGATTCGATCAATCACAGGGCACCGCGCGGTCGCGCCGGCGGGCGCCGCTCCTCGTCCTCCGCGCCGGGGGCGAGGCAAGCGAGCATGTTTAATATTATGATCTTTAATTTTGATTTAAAATTATAATTATTTGCAATTTCTTTGCTGTGAAAAGCACTATGTTAGCCTCGGCCGAAAGTGCAATAGCTGGATTCGTACTAACTCGTCCATCTATTGCTTACTTTCTACCCTCTACAACAATGTACTATACCTAATATCTTGACTAAAGTCTTCCGAAATCTCGACAAACAAAATGGAACTGTTTGTTGCACGCCACAAGACTGTTCGCTGTGGACCGGTCCATACCTGTCGCCCTCTGCTTGGCCACGCTGCGCGGGATGGGCGCGTCGCCGGCCGGCAGCTGCACGGCGGGCACGAGCGACGCGACCGGCAGCCCTAGCAGCTTGTCGCACGACTCCGCTTGGAACAGCATGGCCGCGTCGTCTGAGCACGAGACGATCGTGCCGTTTTCAGCGTCCACTGTCAACTGGAAAACAGAAGAATACATTAGTTCCACTTGAGTCTGGCCCTAGAACACGGATTATATAATAGTTCTACGAACAGACACTCAAGTCTGAATAAAAAAGCGCATACCTACCGCTTTTCATACCTACTAAATTTAACAATGGAGCGACCTTGAACGCGCGGGTCGTTGGCCGCACGAGCCGACTAATCGACGCTAGGGTTGACACCGCTAATTTTATAATTAATACTTGTGTGAAATAAAAAACGGTTTATTTTTTCATAATTTTAATAAATCATTTTTATTATGATATGTCTACAATTGGCATCTTAATGGAGCGTTGAATGATTTATTGCCTTCTTTAAATTTTCGGTTTTTTAATTTATAAGTAAATAAGCATATAAATATCATATGAATAGTTTAAAAGTAGCATTAAAACTTGGAATTAGTCAATAAGTTGGTTTATAAGTTGTTTTAAAATATTCTGATTACGTGTTTTGTCCTCGCGAGTGCATTTCAGCCCTTCCAAAAGGTCATAGATCCCTATAGCAACGAACTATTATACTAATTGGACATGGATAAATATAAACATGAAATCAATACAAGCAACCAAAAAATTTGGACACAATGGCAGTGGCGGAGTAAACTTGCCGGAGGCTTGGGGTAGGTATCTATATAAGAAAATTTACCAAAACTCAAGCAGGCCTTAAAAAAATATACGTATTTTAAAATAGGTATTAAAGGTTCAATGTTCCGTATTTACGTCTTTGTTCAAACTTACTAGTTTGTACCTGTCATGGTAATAATTAGTACTTAGGTATATAAAGTAGGTATTTTATTATTAATATACCCCACAACACTGCAGTGCGCCGATTTTTTTCGAGACGTCATTTTTTAATAATTGTTCACAACTTTTATTGTGCGCGTAAGCAGCCTCCGGCCGTGAGCGCGTGTGCCAACCAACCGGCTGAAACCCCGCTACCGGAGCGCAAAGTGTAGGTATAATTTTGAGTTCCCACGGTGCAGTTAGGTAGCACTGCCTAGGGTGGGACTGCGCCGATCATGTCCGGTCACTAAGTGCATGCTGAAGGGCGACGCAGACGGGGTAGGCCTAGACTGAGAAGTCAGGATGACTTATACGCATTCGTCGACAATTGTCCGGAAGAAGCGTAGATACAGTCAGGTGTCAGGGCGTTCTAGGGGAAAGGCCTGTCCCAGCAGGGGACACCGATGTAGGCTAGGGAAATGAAGTTAGTTCGTGGGTCGTAAGGTCAGGACCAGTCTCTGTTGAGAGTGTACTACAATGGCTTACCACAACGGTTTTACAGCTGACCGGCTCGGCGACCACTAGACAGGGCCCGTCGTTGTCCAACTGCCGGATCCACAGCGACACCTGCACCCCTCGCCCGTCTTTAGACAGCAGCTCCACTACCTGCAACAAACAGACGCTTTAGTGGTAGTCAGTTTTTTTTTTACCTAGCATTGTACAGAACCTAGATGCCTAGATGGTTCTGGTGCATTAAAGATCAGATTTAAAGTTCCATTAAACAACTAAGTAATATTTTTTAGCTACACACATACTATAAACCCGCTAAAATGCGTTCAGAAACTGGTAGTAATGACCAGCTATCAATAAGATTTATAAAAATAGTTAACTTGTCTCCGGCCGTAGGTAATTTTGTACGTATTTCCATTAAGATATCGATATTGATAAAGTAATGATTTTCAAATTTCGAAGCGTGGCCCAGAGGTCAGAGCAAATCATGACCAACTAGATTTTGTTATGGACATCTAGTTGGTCATGATTTGAAATCTAGTCAACCATGGCGGTGCAATGGCGGTTATTCTAATGGTTCCCGAACACATTAATAAGGATTTATGATATGTGTGTAGATAAAGTAGTGTATGCAACTGTACATAATTATACCTTAAAACACTCGTGTGATCCTTTTATGAAATTCGCTGACGCTAGTTACATAAAACCATACTTGTGATTTAAGGCCTCTCATTATGTACAGTCACATAAACTACTATTTTATCAAAATGTATCAACCAGTGTTTCAGTCAGTTACCTTCCCACTGAGCAGCACGACGGTCCCGTCCTCGGCGTCCCCGTCCTCGGGCTCGTGCAGCGTCAGCCTGCAGGCCCTGTTGCGGAGCAGGTCCGCGAACCGGAGCCCCACGAGCTCCCCCGACGAGTAGCCGAGGAGGGAACATGCTTTGTTGTTCACTATTAAAATCTAAAACAATATCATTCATGAGGTAGGGCGAAAAAAAGTGACTGGCATTGAGAGGTCAGCGCTGGTTTAGAGTAAAATTGTAAGTCTTTTCCATACAGTTCACTTGACGAGGAACCGAAGTGCATGGAGGGCAATACAGGTGTAGACTTGAAATGCGTTATTACTTTAAAAGCAAAAAAAAATGGCTAATGACGAAAAACCCATTCAAATATTTAAAAAAATTACGAAGCTACTACCATTTAAATGTTGCTCGTTAGAGAGATCGTGACGTCACAACCATCGAGCGTCATAGTAAATGACAATCGTTTCATATGAAGGTGCGTTTTGCGGAAAAGGGACAAAATATCTCCCCCCTCTTAAAACTTTGGACACTTATAACTTTGTGATTATTTAACCTCTTGCGTTAATTTTTTCTCCGTTTGACTACGTTTTTAATCCTTTTTCGAGAAAATACAACATAATTGATTATTTTACTTAGTGTCTACACTCCTATTGCTTTTTTTTACTTTATGAAAAAAAAGGAAGCATCCCAATTACATAGTTTTTAAAAGATAATAATGGTTTCCTGCATTGCTGAGACAGAACACCCACACGAAGGATGTCGGGCGTCAACATCCAGGGGACAATACGACTAACCAGCCTTGAGGAACCGAGACGTAGAAGCCCCCTTATAAAGCAAGCAATAAGTACTAACTTTAGAAGTATTTGGCTCTATGGTGAATACAGCTTTGCTTGGGTTGATTGCTTGCTGCAGACGATCTGTTTGAGACTGCGCGGGTGAGCCCGTGACGTCACCGGCGGCCAGGGAGGTGTTAAACCGCAGACCGTTGGGGCCATCCACTGCGAAATTATAAATAAAGCCAATATAAATGTTTTATTTGAAACCACAGTTTGCTTCTTAACTCTACAATGCCTATAAAATAGGGACCAATCTTACACAAATCGAATTAGACCCATATTAGGTTTAATAAGCGCTCCTCGATAAGTCACCGCGCGTAATAGGCCCCGCTTTTTACGAAAGACTACCCGCCATTCTCAGAAATGAATCATCGGATGATGGTTTTGGACGCCGACTGAAAGACTTTTTACTGTCAATGTCGCTGTATTCAGTAAAGGAATTCACTGACCAAAGACAATATTATTGACATGTATTATTTTTATTTTGTCTGTTTTTTTTTTCCTAACTTAATAATAATCTAGGATGCCCTAGAGATAAATTATTTTTATTGTTATTTCTGTTTTATAGTCCTTGCACACATGACATTTATTTGTATTCACGTATTTGACATAAAATTGTTATGTATTGACATTATACTAGGAGACCGTATTTTTAATTTTATAGTTGTTGACATTTTTATTATTATTTGACATTATTATTAAGATAATATTGTTATGAAATTGCTAACTATTTCTATTGAATGTACTTTACGAGCTTTCTGTGAATCCATTTTATTTATATACAAAGACAATTTGTAAAATTAAATGTCAATTTTCAAGGAGCAATAAATGAATCTAATCTAATCTAATCTAAGACCTGTGTTATGGGTACATACAACAATATATTTAATAGATTACATCCAAGACTCAAAAACAAATAATCATGCTCATCACAAATATATTTACTGGGATTCGAACCAAGGTACATTTTTTCAAGGCTTTGTAGGCACGGTCACTATCACTACCCACTATGCTAAACTGGTTGTCAAATTAATGTCTTATATTATCAATTCATCACCATCCCTTAACAGTTTCATTTGATCAGGGTTAGAAAACTAATCGGGTTGGGGACTTCACATACATCTTTGAATTTTTTTGTGGATGTGTGCAGGTTTCCTCATGTTTTTCAGTCACCGAAAAGCAAGCAGTAAACATCACATTATATCCCGTACATAAGTTCTGAAAAACTCAGTGGTACGAGCCGGGATTCGATCCCACGACCACCAGCCATCAGCCATGCCTGTAGCGCCGCGTACCGTAGTGAGTGGGTAACTTTAATTTCTTAATTAAATTTATACTTACATATAAAACAATAGGGCAAAGTAAAATTCTGAATACTGCAGTAAATTAAAAACAAATTGATGTTGGAGTACTTGTTCCGTACCTCTTACAAGATCAACAGCCGGCTTGACCTTGGTGGGTGTCTCCAGCTCCATCCTGATGGGCCGGAGCCTGCGGTTCAGGCGGGGGTAGCTCTGGTTGCCATCAAACGAGTAGTTGTGCGAGCCATGGTGAGCTCGTGGTTTAACTGTCCTGTTAATATTGCTTAGATATAAGTCAGGACTTTTAACACTAACTCTCACACTTTGTACACATATTTAAAAGATTACTTTATATGGTTCTAACATGATATTATTTTTGTGATTACATTCAAAGCCAAACTAGGCCACTGGACAAAAGAAGTGTTGGAAGACCAAAAAAACGATGGGCAGATGACATTGTAGAAGTTGCAGGGAAGAGTTGGTGGAATTGCGGCAAAGAAAGAGAAGAATGGAAAAAGATGAGGGAGGCTCCTACCCAAAAGGGATCCATTTCCAACCAATAGATTAATACATAAAAAATATAATAACAAAATTTGTAAAGAAATGGAATAAAAGCTGTATAAATAAAAAATAAATAAAAATTAAAGCCAAAACACCAATAAAAGATCAAGTTGATTGTTTCAGTGTTATAGCTTATAGCACAGTTTGCTATTCTTAGTTCTAAAATTATTCTTTGTTTATTTTGATTTTAGGAATGTAAGTTTTTCATTATATAAAGTCTTAAAACCATATACCATTATAAACCATAAAAATGTTATATAAAACAAAGACAATTATTCCACACAACATTTTATGCGTACCTGCATTTGAAGTCAATTTCAAGTAACTTTTCAGGTGTATGGAAGTTTTTATTCACATTCCAATGCTCCTTAAAATCAGCTGTGGCTCTCTAAAAAATTAACAAAATCCATTCAAACACTGTAAACTTCACTAGAACTATTATATGACCTTCAAAACGGGAATACTTACTGGCCTTGGTGTTAAATTTAGATGTTCAGGTGAGTAAACATCGTCAAACCTGCGTAATTTTGGTATCACAGGGCTAAGAATGCCGAAATCCGCTTCTGTTTCCCTGTTATCACAAAAACACCATTTCAGTAATTAAACATAAATATTTTATCATAAGAACCACTTGCGTCGCGGAAACATTGCAATAATGACTAAATAATACGAAAATGTCAAGATCAGTTGGCTTTCTGATTTATTTACATCCTTCGACTTATTTTCAGAAGGAAAATCAATACATTCGGGCGCGCAACTTCAAACACTCGCTGACGGTTCTTAACTTGTTAAAATGGCAACAAACTCAGTAACCTCACCTGTTATAGTTTGATAAACTTGCAGCATCCATTTCCATGATTTTTACACGTATTTTTATTATATACTCGCATGTAAAGGTTAGTGATTCAAATTGCACCGTTGCTTGAATTTCAAACAAAAGAAATCAGCTGTCAAACTGTTTTGTATTTGCTACACCGCCATGAAAAATTTGACACTTAATAACAGGATCTACTTTTTTTTACAAAAAAGGTGCTTGTTTATCTTTATAAATTCACATGTGTATTAGTTATTTAATCTAAATTATAACATGTGATTAGAAAATCACATTTTAATAATTACTCTGATGAGTGTTGAGCGCCATCTTACTGCAATATTAAGTAATTGTATGCATGATAAAGGTTACTTAATTACTACAATGTTATTATAACATCCGCTAGAGGTTTCTACCGTTCTCCACGAGATGGCGCTTCAAACATAAGTTTTTTTTAAATGTTTTTCGTGGGGATTCAATTTATTTCGCTCCTACATCGTTAAGGTCATTTTTGTAAGTGTAAAAAACAAAATGTAAGATTTCGTTTAATTTTCTTCGGTTTAATAAAATTATACTGACGTGGATTTGAATCCATGATAGAGTACGAATGCATACCTTAACTTTGCAGTAACATTCGACTGGGAGCGTGGCGTCTCCTGTAATCCGGCTTCTCGGAGGTCGGGGCCGGAGGATGGTTTGAGGTCGGGAGTCCTGGTGCTGAGTGGCCCATGTTGACTGGACGTCCACACTAAGCCTGGTATTAATATGGACCTCCCGGAGGAGTCTGGGAGGTGCAGGTTAACTAATGAGGGGCGAACCGGGCCAGGGGGGAAACCCAGCAGCCAAAAGTCCCCGTATCGGGCAGTAGTGGGATAGCGGCCGGGAGTGGGTGCTCAGTGACAGCCCGACCAATATAACCAGACCCGTTCCTTTTGCTACTCGCGAACTCGCGATCGACTTTTTTCCAAAAAAATTTTTTTCATTTCGAAAAACTGAGGGCCTGCCGCGAAAGGCATTCGAAGTTTTCCCTCTCTGTCAGACTTGCGAGTTTGTGAGTAAGTGTAACAGAGAGGGAAAACTTCGAATGCCGTTGGCGGTAGGCCCCCTGAATCGACAAAAAAGTATTATATCTATTTATTTAGTGAACACAAAGTTTCACGAGAGTCGGTTGCCTTTCGTATATGTATAGGGGCTCGCACACTTGTACTTACCTACCCCTAGTCTGCCGAGACTTTACGTCAATAGAGAGCGCGACTGGAAGGGTTCACATTAGAAGAAGAAGAAGAAGAAGAAAATAGTTTATTAGTGCAAAAATATACATAGAGTGCAACAAAACTTAACTTAATACATATAATTTTTGAAGAAATTTGCACTAAAAGGCTTACACTCAGCTTGATGTCACGGAGCGAGCCAGAGGACACATTCCATGACGCTGATTTTCAGTGTAGCCATTATTTGGACTAGATGGCATAGCACTGAGATAATTTTAAATACCTTATTAAGAAATACAAAATCTTCAAACCAAAGCAGAATATAAAAACCAAAAGAAAAAGAAAAACACAACGTAAATTAAAATCACTCCTTTACGCTTAAGCTCTAATGTGTTATACATAAAATATTTTAATATTTATCAAACTTTTACAGATATATAAAACGGCTGTGTGTGAGTCGGTGTATGTGTGTGAGTGAGCAGATGAAAATGCGCGGGTGTATAATGTGAATGTACGGTTGCCTAGGTACTACATTTTTGTTTATCAATCAAAAATTTTCGGAGGGACATTTTAAAAGAAGCGACTGTTTTGGAGTTTCGTATTGGTGGTGGCAAGTCATTCCAACACTTGGTGGCAGCAAAACGAAAGCTACCACGAAAGGCAACCCTGCGGTGTGGATGACTTGCAAGTCGTGATGCGTGTCTTACAGCTCGCTGAGAGAAGTTTAGTTTTTGGAAAAGGTACGCTGGTTCTTTATTTTTTATCACCCCAAAGAGTAATGTGGCGAAATGGAGATGTCTGCGCGAGCTCATGTTCATTAAATCATATCGATTTAAGAACGGAGTAATATGGGCACGTCGCGGGACGGGAAAACAAAAACGTGCACATGCGTTTTGAATTCGCTGCAAAGCTTTCCCAGTCCGAGCCAGTAGGCGCCCGCCGAATACAACATCACCGTAATTTAGTTTGGACAGTATAAGCGAATCACACAGTTGTATGCGCATATCAACAGAAAGACACTCCCGAATTCTGTACAATACCTTGAGTCTATAAAAGCAGTTTCGCATCGTCTCCGCGACATGCTTCTCAAATCTTAAGGATTCGTCCATTACCAAACCCAGATTACGAGCTTCTGCAACTCTTTCTAAATGAAAACCTTTTATAGAGACTTGTGGGTCATATGATGAAATTATATCAATCTGTTTCCTTGTACCTAACAACATAAATTTTGATTTGGAGGGATTTAAAATGAGATTATTTTGGTGACTCCAATTGACTATATTACATAAATCTTCATTGACTTTATTTACAGCTATACTTGTCTCATCTGTTTTAAAAGACAGGTACAGTTGAATATCATCGGCATATATTTGATATTTGCAGTTTTTTATACGGTCAATTATATCTGCACAATATAGACAAAACAGCGTGGGTCCCAAGATCGAGCCTTGAGGGACACCCCTAGTTACTGGTAATGTGCTTGAAATTGAATCTGTACCATCTTCATTACAAATTTTGACGTACTGCGTACGACCACTAAGGTAGCTGTGAAACCATTTAACAGAGAGACTGCTAAAACCATAGAAACTTAATTTAGATAGGAGGAGGGAGGTATCGATTGTGTCGAAAGCACGGGAGAAGTCGAGCAAGACTAGTATTGTTCCCTCGTCGACGTCTTGAGCAGCTAGAACATTATCTACCACATCTAAAAGAGCAGTCGCAGTGCTGTGGGACTTCCTAAAACCAGATTGCTTTTTTGGCAGGATGTTATTTGCCTCAAGATACTGTGTCATTTGCACGCATACAACTTTTTCCATTATTTTTGATATAACCGGAAGTATACTAATAGGACGTAGATCTTTGTAGTCATTGGGATTTTGAATTTTAGGAATAGGTTTTATAACTGCAACTTTCCAGTGCTCGGGGAATATGCCAGTTTCCATAGATTTGTTAACTATAGCCGTAATTGCTGTCAGTGTTGCAGGTAAAGTTAGCGAAATCATATTTATATTAAGGCCGTCGTCACCTTGCGCATTGGTTGTAATGGATTTTATTATATTGAACACCAATGATTCACTAACAGGACTGAATTTAAATATATTTGTGTCAAATTGATGGAATTCATAGTATGTCAAAAGGGATATGCTAATTTCATTATTACTAGGAAGCTTTAAAAAGTGCTCATTTATTTTGTTAGGGTTACTTAAATGTGTAGGCAATTGAGAATCAGTTTTCTTAAAATTGGCAACATTTTGTTTGATGTTTTTCCACAGTTTACGAGGATTCTTTATAAAATTTATATTGCGATTGAAATACGCGGTTTTTTCACGAAGCATAGCGACATTAACTATGCCTTTTAAATCTTTGTAGTATTGTTTATGTGTATCAAGTTTAGTTAGCCTGCTTGTAGAGTGTGCTTCATCACGTAACTTCATCATCTCCCTAATAGTATAAGTGATCCAAGGATAGGAGCCTTCTTTTACATATGTCCGCTTGACAGGAGCATGAAGATCAAATAACACAAGTAGGTCCGTATTAAGAGCCTCCACCATTTCATTCACGTTCCCGGACAAGTTTTCTAACGACAATGACATAGAGTTCACATCCTGGATGAATATATCCTCTACTATATCTTTAAGGGGTCTGTAAGTCAAAAGTTTGCGAGGAATTTTTTGTTTCTTTATATTAATTTCACAGGTAAGAAATCCGTGGTTACTAAGAGTAGGAATATAATTCACAGATACATTGCTTACGCGCATGTTAGAACAGATGACGTCAATTAATGTTTCACTATGTTCCGTAAAGTGGGTCGGTTGATTGACATATTGTGTAAGATTCATGCATGTTAAGAATTCGTTAAATTTTTTAAAATTAGCTTCGTTAGCGTTCATAATATTGATGTTAAAATCCCCCAGCAAAATCAGATTATCGAACTCTGCTAACGTAGAAATAGATTCTGTAAGGGCGTCAATAAAGACGTCGGTGTTGAGCCACGGTGGGCGGTAGGCCGTGCCGATTACAAACTTGGTACCATTAATATTAAGTCCTAGCCACATTTGTTCCACGAAATTTATAGGTGGGTGAGCAATAAGTCGTGCATTCAGTCCGCGTTTAAGATAGAAACCGACACCCCCGCCGCGCGCGCGAACTTCCGCGGGACGGGGGATGTGGCGCAGACGGTAGCCGGGCGGTGCGGGCGCTCGGGCTTCTTCACCGGCACGCAACCACGTCTCGTTAATAGCCATTATATCGACGCTATACCTGGCCATGGCTACTAAAAACTCGTCGTGGCGCGTACCGAGAGACCCCGGGTTAAGCAGTCCTATAGTAATTTTTTTATTCTTTACAAATTGAATTTTAAAAGAAAAAGTGATCTGGATAAGTTTACTACGGGTTAAGTACTTGCAGAGCAGCGTTATGTGACGCCAATCAATGTAATATAATGATATTTTCTGTCTAGTAGACACACGCGAATTAGATATAAGCTTGTAAGTTAGTTTTGTATAGTGTTTAGTAAAATATTTTATAGATTTATCGTATAGAGCTGATAGTTGACACACGGAAATAAGAAAGTGATACATAATAGATGCCATTCCTAGACTAAGCCAGTAATTACACACACCATAGAAAAGTACATAAGCAGACGCAGCCGGGCAATCAGTAAACAAGAAAATAGTAAGCATTGCGTCATAACATAAACATTTAAAAAATTTCAAAAGCATTTTAAAAAGAGGCATAGGTGCAAACAATGTCATTAACCAAAAACTTTAGTGATATCAGCGTCCGTGCGTAATCGGTGTCGGGGCGCCCCATGCTCCTTGCGCGCATAGATGCACCCATCTCGTGTCCACACGTATTTCCATTGTTTAAGCATAGCTTCAGCGCGGGCTTTGTAAAAAAGCTGGCGATTATGACGCGTCAATCTTTCATTGACATAAAAAGTTTTAACAGTCGAGGTCAGTCCCATGTCAGCCGTAGTGATACCTCGCCGGACCCGTGCCGCAGCTAGCAACTGTACGCGCTGCGAGCGGCGCGCCAGCCGCACGACGAGTGGGCGGGGCCGGGGGTCCTGCGTTTCGCCTCGCCGTATAGGACCAACGCGCTCCGCATATACGATGTCTCGCTCCTCCAATGTTACACCTAATTTGTTAGACACGGTGAAAGCGATGTGCAAGGGCCGCTCGTTGTTCTCTTCAGGAATACCCGCTATTTCTACATCATTATGCAGGATCTCCTGATCACGGTCATTGATCTCCATCTGGAGACAGGCGATAGTTTGTTCTAGTTCGCTGTTATTGGATGTATTGTCACGTTGATCGCGTTCGCGCTCCAGAGCTTCCACACGAAATGTAAGCTCTTCAACTGTCTTATCGGTCTTCGTCATTGCTTCAGTAAGCCTCAGGACAACAGACCTGAATTCGAGGAGTTCGGTAGAGACAACGGACCTGAAATCCTGGAGTGATGTTTTAATTTCTTCTCGCAGTAAACGAATCTCCAAAGATAGATCAGAGGGCGCCTCCTTCGCTTCACGAGCCGGCAGTGCCGGCACCGGTGATGTTTGCGGTGAATGATGGGAATTAGGAATAGACTTGCTAATATTAGTCTTACGTAATGTAACATTTGAACGCGCCGGTTCATCAGGTTTCTTGGTCACACATTCTTGGCATTTCCAGTTTTTCTTATGGTCAGGTGTCATTATTTTATAACGTTCCTCAGCATTAGTGCATTCAAGACCGTAATTTTTTACACACTGGCTGCATTTCAAGAAATGCTTAGAGTCTATTTTCTTAAGACATTTCGCACACGATATAAGTCCTGCGGGCGGTGGCGACATCTTTGAGACTCTAGCAACGACACTTAGATGCACTTAAACAATCGTTGCGCTTTAGCTGTCTGTATCTAGTGTTAGAGAGTACATGTAGAAAACCATAGATGGCGCTAGTGCAATAGCAGTTGAGTGATTGTTTGTCGTGGTGCGGTGTGGATTTTAAATTTTAAACGGTCGTCACAACACTATATTTGTACATTAGAAAAAGAGTCCGTCTTGAGGCACTTGCATGTTCATATTATAGTTAAAGTGTGTAGTAATCTGTTTATTTAAGAGAATTGTGGTCGCGAATGGTATTTAGAGTTTAAATGAGCACGAAAGCACTGTACACTTGATGGCTTAATATCTTCACACACTAAAGTATTTGACGAGGATAACATTTACACAACGTAATTGGCAGTTTCTGAACACATTAATAACAAAATTAGTATAAAAACTGTGATTCTACTGTTTTACTCATAATTTAAATACAGAGCCGATGTTACTCAGATGACAGCGCCACCTAGCCTCCATTATTCTTTGGTACTCATTCAACTTTTATAATCAATTCAATTCAATAATATATATTATATATAATTGATATTTGTTTTTTTTTTGTTTTTATAAAGGACTTTGAATTAACACTTTTAGCTAAAACATCCTCGTTACTTAGAAAATTAATTCATCAAAATGTTTTAAGTTTTGTTTTAATTTTTTTTTAATTAAGACGTGTTGTAGCAATCTTCTGAAATCAAAATAACGGGCAGTTTTGAAGAAATACAGTTCATAATTTCAAGAACAATGTTTTAAATTTGATTCTAATGATTCACAATTCCACCATTTTACCGTTGTCCAAGCTGAACTTTGCTACTATCGTGTCGAAGAAATGTTTCGTCCTCGATAGTGGTACGCATTTAGGTATATGAATAAACTGATTATCACATAAAAATATGCAATAACTGAATAAAATAAAGCCTATAATCAAATAAACACAAGACAAGATTAGAGCTTTTTACCCAACTTACGTATTCTACTACATTTTCTTACATCTACGTTGTCTATGTCAAATAAAAACACTGTTATTATATTTCATTTTATAACTTTTTAGGGTTCCGTAGCCAAAATGGCAAAAACGGAACCCTTATAGTTTCGTCATGTCCGTCTGTCCGTCTGTCTGTCTGTCCGTCTGTCCGTATGTCACAGGCATTTTACTCGAAAACTATAAGGTGTATTTGAATAAAATTTTGAGGATAGGTGTATTTTGTGAGCCGCTACAGTTTTGTAATTAAAATTACTAAAAAAAAAATTTTAAGGGTGTACTCCATACATAAAACTAAAAGTCAAAAAAAAAATTTCATCGTGAGCCAACGTGTGGCACATGAATCGATAGGCCTTTCAAAATAAATATAAGGTTTCTCAGGAATTTAAGTGAATACAGTCAGAGATAATCGCCCCGAAAGTCACTAAAATTCTGCCCCCCCCCCCCCCCCTCTAATTTTTGAACGGTGTATTTTAAAAATATGAAAAAATTCTTGGACACAGCGCTTATTAAGTTCATTCACCGAAAATTGTTTTGAACAAGATCGGATGAAAGGTTTCTGAGATATTGCTGAAAAACTGCCTTCCTCAAAGAAAAGGACGTAAGTGCCGTAAGATTTCTATGACGATACGACCTTTTTAATAGGCACGGAACCCTTCGTTTTGCGTGGTCCGACACGCACTTGGCCGGTTTTTTTGATGTTGGTTGACCATTACCGCTTTAAATCCTTTTTCCTGCAATTATTTTCCTTTTTATTTCCTTCTTAACTCCATTTTGTAATAAGTAACGGGTTTTCTTTCTTTATCGATCGACCGATGGTACAGAAAGGAATAAGTTTACTGCATTACATACTTTAATTACTGTGCTAATAGTGTTCTAGATTTTTCTTAGAACAAAACGAACGGTTTGGCACGTTCCGGTTGCAGCCTGCACTTTCAAATTCCAAGGTCCTTGCAATCTCAACTCCACCCAACTACTGTTATGAATTTAGCGATCCTGAATTCGCAACTCTATTTTGCCCATGGATTAAGACTTAAGTGAATTGCACTTTGAGGTTGTGGAAACCACGTAGAAACACACGCTAAATGTTAATTATTTCGTTTGACGGACGTTGATTTTGATTGTAGGGCGGTATTGTTCACGGATTATAGGATATGGGACTGATTTGCGATTATTGCTAGCTGAAGGTTGTCTTAAATCAATGAAAGTCATGTCTAGCCCATGTAATACCTAGGTATGTTTCAAGTAGTTTCAACTGCAGGATAATTCTGCAGTACAGTCAGCAGCAGAAGTAGCTAAGCACTTTAACATGCTCAGAATGATCTGCACAGAACCTTATTCTCTTGACATTAGAGTCCGTGTGCAGATCAATTTGAGCACTAGGCCCGCTTAGCTACTTCTGCTGCTGACTGTACCTTTAGTGAAAATGCCCTTACATCCATGACAGCTTTATTGTACCGGGACGACGGCTGTCAAAGATCGGCTTAGTAGGCTTTACCTCGTAGCAATAATGTACTCGTAGATGAGCTGTCGTTTACAAGTAGGCCTAGAAAGAAACCGATTCACCTGTCATTTTCAAATTGCTGTTGTCACTGTCTGTTGAACGATAGGTTAAACTATCCGTCGTCTACAAACATTCTTGTTCCCGGCATATAGGGATATGAATTTTGACTTCTCATTGTGCTAGGCAAAGAGAAGCCAAAGCTTTGGCCTATCCCACAGCACGAAGCTTAATCCCGATAAGGTCTCCTTTGGGTTGGAAACTTGGAAGTCAATGGCAGTCAGTTCCGCAAAATTGAGTGCCTACGCCAATCCTTGGTTTCCTTTAGGATGCAACTTGGATATCGCTTGCATGAGGTGGGAGGCCTTCAGCCCTGCACGGATATCACAAGATGGCACACGAACTGTGTTGCGGCGAGATAGACTATCCGTCTCTTTCTTATTATAACACTAAGAAAGAGACGGATGTCTATCTAGCCGCGACACAGGTCGCGTGCCGTTTTGTGATAACCGTGTTGTGCATGAGAGACTGCGATGTAGTTTCTGACTTTTCAGAAAAACTTCATTAGTTCGCGCGCGGTCTTTACGTAATGTAATGAGACTGAGACCACAGAACACTAAATACTATAGAAGGGGTATCAAGCGCGGTTTCTATCGAGACCGGTGGCGCCACCTCATCTCCTCCGGGTAGCCTACAGCTTTGCGACGGTGGCGCGAAAGCTTTGAGCGCATGCTCAAAGTACGCGCGTGCCACGGCCACATCGCCTTTCTATAGTATTTAGGGTTCTGTGGCTGAGACCATTATTTAATTCGTGGACTTTACCTTAACGAGTTATTATCAACATGTACACGCAGGGGTCAGCCTTGTCCAATCTATACCTATGTAAAATACGTGTAATAATAATTGACAAGGCAAAGTGTATCATTAAAGTTACTAATTAACAGTTAAGACAAAGGCCATTCAAGTCCTCACAGGCGATGCGTAAGGGACAGTTCAAGGCTCGAACCCGATCGAAATACGCTATTCAGACTCATGTCTTGATACATTAAATGAATGGGTTACAAAATATCCCCTTACGCCTTGGCCACGACTTTGGTCTTAAGCGACCTGCGGTAGCGTTTTAACTGTTCATTGCGCGGTCGAGACGCACAACGCACAGTGGTTAGTTGGGATCACGCGCAATGAATTGGAAAAACAGCTGCCGCAGGTCGCTTAAGACCAAAGTCGTGGCGAAGGCGTTAGGCATGTTTCTTTATTCCGCAGCGGTGGCAAACAAAGAATACGGCCTGCCTGATAGTAAGCAGACGACATAGCCTATGAACGCTTGCGACTCCCACAAGTCACAAGTGTCACAACTTCACAAGCACGTTGCCGACTCTTTCATTGAACGCGCGAGCGAAGCGAACGAAGTTCTCCGTTTCAGCTTGGCAAAAATGATTCTGTATGTCCGGCTATTCTACTCTACAGGTCACATTTCTCAAACGATTTTCGTGATGTTTTGGGGGCAAGTTCAATAATGATATAGATTTTTTTGTCGATTCAAATATAAAAAAAATTGAATAAAACAGGCTTGTGAGTAGAGCAGCTGCTCTAAACTCACAAGCCTATTTTATTTTATTCACGTAGCCATCTAGTGATTACAGTAGAATTCACAATTAGGCATTAATATGAATAACACTGACGCGGCCTGTAAATTTGACAGCTAATGACAAGTTTTCTATTGACCGCCACCGCAGGCCAGCATCTTAAGTAGGTGAAAATGCACAAACGTGGCCATAGAGTTTGGCTAGTGCTGTTGATATCGATATTATTAAAGGCTTTCTCACACTACATATAGAGGTCCGTGGTGTGAGAAAGCCTTTAATGAGATCCAAAACGTAAGTGAGGAAACTGTTCATATTTTTGAAAAATAATCGACGCAGCTGATAAATTTGTAACTTTTTACTGGTGCTAAGGAAGGTTATTCTTATCACCAAAAAAATTATCAGGCAGATCTGATATTTTCATCCATTCCCCATTGTTGATTCTATTTTAGTTGAAAACTTTAATTTGGCATACCATAGGTATATATATATCTTACTTACTTATATCGATTACGTTTATATATAGATCCTATAGACATCTCTTCGAAGGATTTTAGAGGTTTAGTACAGTCGACAGCATTAGTCTTAAAAAATAAAAATTTAGGCATGTATCAAAATTATGCGTAGGTATCTAGTCTTCACAATACTATCGCCGAGGCGTTTTCGTTGAAATTCCTTGTCAATTATATGAAAAATTTCGCCTCGCTTTACACTGCTTAAATTTAGTATAGATAGGTACATAAGGGAAATGTATTCACGTACCTTGTTCGCTTTTTTTACAATGACAATAAGGCATAAAAAGGTACGTGAATACATTTCCCTTACTGTACCTAGTACCTACCCTGAAAGTCACTGAGTATTGAAAAAACCCGTTCTGCTATCACCTCTCAACATGTAAGTATCACTCTATTGTCATCACAAATCTATCTAGATAATCACAGAAAGTCTGCACTTCACAAACTTACCTTAACATTCGACAAAACCACTAACACCAACTTCTCGATTCTCATCTGTTTCTTAGTTCTTTTATTTCAAAAACACAACAGTCAACGCTCTTATAGTCTTGGTAATAATGTATAATATCACTTGGCTCATGCATTAGTATCTTGTACGGTAGTCGCAAAAATTGCCATCTTTTGCTATTCAATTTCGAGCCTTGCATAGAAGTGAATAGAGTATTTTTTAAGTTCTTTTTTTACTACTATGTACCTATACTACTAGTATTTTCGCAGCTGTATATGTAACTTTGTAGACAGGTTGGCACGCGTAGGTGCTTCATTAGGTTTATTTATAACTCTTTATTTATGAATGAGGTGGTAACATTCGAAAGTATCATTGTCTAGGTTTTACGAAACCTCGTCTGGGTCGAGTTTATTAAGACAATTTTCGTGGACTAGCTTGGCTTAGCTACTTTTGCCAGAGTAACACTGTAACTACTATCTTTGCAATTGCATGTATGTCTCTACTCAGAAGTTATAAAGGAAATCGATTAACCTATTTTTTTACAAGCGGCCAGTTTTTACCAGTTACAAAAAAAGGGTGTACCTACATGCCAACATTCTGCGGCCAAGTATATACACGTACCTATGTGTTCAGTACGAGACGTTACCAAATTTGTTTACGAGTTTTGACTATGTAGGCCCTTTGGTATGTTACTGGAAGCCTTAAGACATGATTTTAAGTCGACTGTATCCCCCTAAGATATGCTGTGTTTTTCGAGCAGTTGTTAATTGTGCAAAAAAATACAGTTGGCAATAAAATACAGTGTGCACGCTGGCCGACTGGTGGGACTCACCGTGGCTAAAGCACTTGGGTGCAGCTGCATGCCCCAATGTATAGAACCCTAAATTAAGTAGTATGTTACTAACACGGTATGGACTTTGTCCGAAGTAAAAATAAATTGAATTGAATTGAATAAAAACTTGTGCCATTTTTTTGTGACATAATATTGTTTTTGTTTTAAAATCTACGCGTCCAGTGTAATGATGCATTCAGGATGCTGTTTGGGCTTCCGCGGTACTGTAGTGCTTCGGCTATGTTCGCTGATGCTCAGTCGGACTGCTTTTACACTATCATGAGAAAACGAAGTTCAAACGACATCTTGAGCACGCTAGCCCAGCGCTGGGATTCGCCGCTGGTGTGGCGGCATGCGCAGCCTGCACGCGCCTGTCGCCGCTCCAACGTGCCGCTTTTAAATTGTTTTATTTTATACATACTAACCTTATGTTAATGCTGTAATTACTAACAACATATATGGATCAAGATGTCCGAAATAAATATTTTGAATTTGAATAAAAAAAAACTGGTTGCAGTGCTCCTTGTGTTTATTAGGTATTGTCTTCATTGAACGAACGAGCGAAGCGAACGAAGTTCTTTGCTTCAGCTTGGGCCAAAATTATAATGTATGTCCGTTTGCCAGGAGACCGATTTTTGACTTTCGAGACTTTTTCACTCGAAACCTGACAAAAATGATGAAATGCTATTTTGAAATAGCGATAGAAAATTGAAAAACGAGCAGAGATGCGATTTATTTGAAATACTTCTATTTAAAATGCAAATACAAAATGCAAAATACCTATTTTGTATTTTGCATTTAAATGACTTTTAGTAAAAACCATTTTGTATTTTATTTGAAATACCATTCGAGATGTATTTTGCATTTTTAATATTCATTTCAAAATGCAAAATACTTTGTGATAAGTTTAGCCAACATTACCAGTCAAACAAAATGAAATGAACGAATGACGCTTGCATTGCCGAATTTGACCGATATTGCCGAGATTGCCTGCTAGCCATGCGTGCCCGTTTTTTCTTCTTTGGTCAGAGTGCGCGCCTTATATCTGACTAGTGTCAAATTGTCAATGTCGAACGAAAACGACGAACAATATCTATGGCTATAAAAACGCAACGCCGCTGACGCCGACGATTCGATTTCACGGATTTATTGTTTGCTGGTGCTGGTGAAGTGGTTACTGATTTAATTTGATTACCTACTTTTATGATATTTAAGTCATAGTAGTTTATTCATGAACAATATACATTGTTTGAACATTCCTTACATATAGGTATAATTTCGACAACTTACAAAAACTATAATTATATCTAAGAGTTATAACGAGATCCAAACAGTAAAGAGACAATAATAATAATACTTATTTCATCGAAACAATAGCATTAATATAGTAAACAAATAGTAACTCAAAAGAATAAAAAAAAATGATAAAAATGTCATAGTAGTAAAATCAAAATAACAATTTCATCGAATAAGATGGAATAAAAGTGTTGTTGTTATCCCTTAATTTAGATAACGTATTGATAAAAAGCGTAATAAATAAAAATTGATGTTTACTTTTTTTCACTTTTTAACAATACCAGTCCAATTGTTATTAATAAAAGAAAAGTGTAATAATAATAAAATCAGAACTAGATGCACAATCAACCGAAATAAATGGCCACACAATTCACAAAATGGCTATCTTTTCGTTAATCTAGTTTTTTACATTATTTTAAGTGAGTATTATTATTACTAATAACATAACAGAATTTATTGATACGCGTACTGATAAATATAACCAAAATGTCATGCATAAGGTGCCATTTGGCTCGGCATTGTATCTCTATTCTATTTCTCATGATGCAAACAAACCTACTAAAGGTTTTGCCAAAGATGGGTATTGTAATGAATTGTAATATGTATTTCTTTTTGTGTTAATCAATAAATTAAAAAAAAATATCTACAATGAATTAAAATATCATTCGATTTGGTCAAAAGGTATTTTATTTTGAAAAAGTATTTTGAAAATACCTATTTTGCATTTAGCATTTGAAATACAAAAGGCAAAAGTATTTGGTATTTTGCATTTGAAATAGTAAATCTGAAAAGTATTTTGCATTTTGTATTTAAATGCTTTTTTAAAACCATTTTGTACATCTCTGAAAACGAGTAGTGTTAACGACTAGTATTTAATTTAATTATATCGGTAGAAAGTAACTGCCTGCAATTTTGAAACTGAAATCGTATTTACTTTTATTTAATTTTCGAGCGCTCGAAAGTCAAAAATCGGCCGCCAGGCCGCATTTCTCAACCGATTCTGGTGAAAATTTGTAAGCAGGTTTATTATATAGATTTTTTGTCGATTCAGATTTTCGAAATTTAACAACATATTTTTAAATAATAAAAGACAGGGTCGCGAATTGTACAGCTCACAGAGCCTATCGTATCTTAATTTGTTCACAGTTTACGTAAGAAAGGTACACCTTTGGACGACCGGTAAGCCTAGAGGGTAGTAACGCTGCCTACGAAGCTGAAGGCCCTGGGTTCGAATCCCAGTAAGAGCAAATATTTGTGTGATGAGCATGAACATTTGTTGAGTGTGGGATGAGTGAGTCTTGGATGATTTCTATGTATTTAAGTATTTGTACTTATCTATTAAATATATTGTTGTCTAGTACCCATAACACAAGCCTTATTAAACTTACTATGATGGGACTAGGTCGATTTCTGTAAGATTGTCCTCTAATATTTACTTAATTTTATATTTCTTCCCGATGATGTCGTAGATGTCGAGGGTGTCGTCTTTTAACTTTTAAACCTTCAATTGCTAGAAATTACACTGAAAATTAATTTTCACATGCTCTGCTTACCCCATTTCGGAACACAGGCTTGAATGTACCTATGTATGTTACGTCATCATAACAATAGAAAATATACAGATAGTTTAATCTTATTACGGTTCAATCGTAACACCACATTAGGCTGAGCAGGATTAGCGAAAGCGTACGAACGGCAAGTGGGTCGAATTAGACTTTTACTGCATAAGAAGATTAATTGTGCTGTTAATAACTTACCTACCTACTTAGCGGTGCTAAAGAAGTGTGCTCACAATCCGCTCGGTGTATTTAAAGTTTAACTTAATCATTATGATAATTGATCACCTCAATTAGGTTGCGTCTCTCTCTTATGCTCAATCAACAAGAGTTTAATATTTGTCACACGATACTCTGCTTCCGCAAAAAAAACATCAGGCCTGCTAGCATAACTTGACTCTCTACTCTACTCGCGCGCTGTCACTTTTTGACAGTATTAATCAGAAAGTGACGGACAGTCTATCTCGCGCGCGAGTAGAGCGAGTCAAGTTATGCTAAGCAGGACAGAAAGAGGGTTGCTAGAAGGACCTAATTAGTTCTGATTATCTATTCTGTGGTTCTGTCTAAGCTGGCCAATCTTCTGCCTTTCTCACAGAGCCTTGAAGACTAGCGTGTGTAGTTTTCTCCATTGTGTCAAGCACTGGCTGCCTGGCTGGCCCCTGGAACAATTTAAATAAAGCTTCAAGTTACAATTTTACAACAGCATTATCATAGTTGTACGACTAAGGATGTTGTTAAGCCGCCAGGGTGTTTACCACAAACATAACTAAGAAAGAAAGAAAGAAGACATTTATTCACACAAAAGACACACAGATATAAAGGGAGTAGACATACTATATAATAATATTCACCAAAAAGAGTACACTCGTATTATAGGTTACAAATATAAAATTTCTGCAAATACTGTACTTACAGGCGTCGAGTGAATAGTCACCTTTACAATCTTCCGTCGGATTCTCGGATCAGCTGTCAATTACACCGGATGCAATAGACACCTGTCAAATTATTACCATCACTTTGAAAGCTTATGTCAATTTGTTTTAATAGGCTGTTTCATAGGTACCCGTAACTAACGGTGCATTTTTTTTCTATCTTTACGGCTCGATAGAAACTCGGTAAGTTGGTTATTATAAGTAATGGATTAACCGAAATCCTGTCAAATCAATAGTTTTTACAGCATTGAGAGTATGAGCGGTTACACACTGCGGCTTTTTGTAGCGATTAAAACGTGCGACTGTATATTGCAACACTAGCCATAGATCATCTGTCATAATAAATTACCAGTCCCGCTATTCTGTAACTTGTCTTAAGCTCACCTCAACGTTCAGCCACAAATATATCTTGACGCCGCGACTCGTATTAAACTACTTAGCTAAGCGTCAGAGGTCTTGTTTCGTTGGGCGTGACGGGTGAGGTGAAGCGCATTAACGCGTGCCGAATAACGTCCCTGTATCGATACTGTATCGCTGCAAGTGACCAATCTTAATATTGACCGAGGCCCAGCAAGCTTGCGGTACGTATACTGTAAAATGGTCAGGCTTACTGAGGACAGCCCTACGTTTACACTATGATTTTACATTTTTTATACAATCTTGTTTTTTTTAATCATGCCCAATCCAAAAAAAACAACGTAGCTATCACTATCACCACTGTCTCAAAGATGACGCGTTGTACGAGTAAATAACTTAAAAACAACTGAATTCATAGTTGAAAGTTTCAAGACGTTTAACTATGAATTCAGTTGTTTTTACTGGTCCCTTAGTGTAACTACTTAGCTACCCCAAATAAGCATATGATACAGGTATACATATTCAGAACGGACATACTACGAGTATATGGTTTAAGTATGGCGAAGGGAAGTCGCGTGACCTTTGACGTGACATTACGTTCACCACATTTTGTGCCCTACTGTTTATGGACAGGTCTAGTTTAGGTAATTATGTCTATTAACGGGTATTTAGAATGGGATATGAGATACCTATGCCATAGCTATATTTATAAATATCCCAGAGGCTGTCTAGCCATTTGAAACCAATGTTAGTTAACACTAAAATCCTTCGCTTTGTACGCATTGTTTAAAATACTAGGTAGGTATGTTTATTTCTGATGTTTCGACACGGGTTGGCGGTTGGGTTGGGGCTTGGGCGTCATCTCGAAGCGTCAGAAATAAAGTTAAATATATATCGCTTTAGAGCTGAGTAAAGTCATATTTTAAATAAACAACAAACAACAATATTTTTAGTATTCTTTCCAGTGTAAAGCTGAGAACTTTAATCTTGAGAATCAACTTATTGGACCATAACATTTTCCGAACAGTATTAGCACCGACCAAAATTCACACCATTGATTATATCCGTGATTTTTTCCACATCGGCATATAACTTTATAGTGATTATCCTGCGAGAAAACATATTATAATATACATAAGAGAGCTAACGAATAATGAGAACTATTTTCTAAATTTTTTTTAGGCGTCCGTACCTCAAAAGGAAAACAACGACCGTCTGTCACAGCCGATTTGCTCCGAAACTACTGGACCGATTGAGTTGAAATTTGGTAAACATATGTACATTGGTGACCCAAAGAGGGACGCGTAAAGTAAATTAATGAATTCTGAACAAGTGGGCCACTTTTGGAGGGTAAACAGAAGAATTAAAAAAAAAGTTGCGCAAGCTGTATTGTGTGACATATCAAATGAAAGAGGTTGTTGTAAGCATCTCAGTTTTTTTAAATATAATTTTAGCAAAAACAGATTTTAAGTAATTTAGAAAAAAAGACGAATTTTGATCATCCCCCCCCCCCCCCCTTATATCCGAAACAACTGGGCTTAAAATTCTGAAAAAAATATGGCAAATAGTTCCTTGCTTAAAGATTACAGGAAAACCTATAAGAAGTTTGAGTATTCAAAGTAACGGCAAAATTCTCAATATTTTACGGAACCCTCACCACGCGAGGTGAACTCGCACTTGTCCGGTTTTTTAAATCACGTGATTGGAATGTTTGTTTGTAATTCTGCAAATTATGGATCCCATTTATTCTAGAGTTGACATTTTGTAGACTGTGTAAGTCAAATGATAACGCAAGATTAAGATTTATTACTATGAAGCTGAAGAAGTCAGATGCCGGAGACAGAAGGTTCCAATACGTCCTAAACATGCCTCATCACATGAGATATACCCGTGTGTGCCATTAGGATCATATATGAGTCGTTGATAATTGTGCAAAAATAGTATCGTCGACAATAAAAGCTTGTACCAAAAATTGCATATTTTAAACTTATTTATGATGAAACATGACTCAAATAGAATTGGAACTTACTGACTACGCTGTAGCGATAAGGTTATAAGATTGACTTATGATCCAACCGATAGGCGATCGATATAGATCGCAATAGAGACATAAATATGACTAAATTGCATCTACTGATCGACAGGGCACTGTTTTGAACTTTCGACATTTGACTCGTGTTGTAAAAAGATATTTAACTAGGTATTACGTAATTTTTGAAAGTCATTTTACGTTGATCGTCTCAACCCACATAAAAAAAAAACTAAAATACAGTACAGTTATATTTCGATTTCTGAAGCGTTGTGAACCAAAGGTTGGGAAATAGTCATGTCAGAGAGGTAGTGCCTATTTACTAATGTTTTAATTAAATTCTAGTCTGATTCTGATGAAGGCACAAACATAAGTAGGTATTTGAATCTCAGTTACGAGGTCCTGATGGCTATATGAGTATTTAACTGTCCCAGGGCCAGAGTAACAACAAGTTACCTAATCAAATTATCGGCCAAAAGTAACTATGTACATGAAGTACTATCGGAATACATACCTTATTGACTTGCAATACAAATTCAAAATCAAAACATTTATTCATGACATCAAATTAATTAATAAACTAACTAACTAACAAACTCTCCTCAATAAGAATCACCAGACGTCAGTTTCTTTCAGGCTTTTGTCCAAACGTTTCAACGAATCTGGGCATAGATTAAACTTTTTTTAATTGCATGGCTTAGAAAGGCTTTGTTCCCGAGGCTTGCATAATACTTGGCAATTAATTGTGGCTGTGTCTTAGATAACTGGACTGTGTAATGTGGCTATTGTTTGAAATATAGAAGCGCGATATAGGAAATTCGGTGGGTTTCCACTGTCATTTTGATTACGTGATATTAAATTATAATTACAAAAAAATTGCCGCTTCAATTATTCATTACTAGCTGTTGCCCGCGACTTCGTCCGCGTGAAAGTCGTTTATAAATATCGTATCTCCATATGTATGAGGAACAAAATCCTACGTAGGGTGAACTTACATTGTTGTTGGCTCCTCTACAATAGCTTGGTCGACCTCATTCCACCATCTGCATAGCTACACGACAATACTGAAAACCGCGTTAAAGTCCTGTACTTCCAGTAGTTTTTATGATATGTATAAAGTACTAGCTTCTGCCCGCGACTTCGTCCGTGTAAGCTTCGTCCTAAAAGGGTAGACATAAATTTATAGCCTGTTAAATAATATCAATTAGAAGTTTGGTCAAGTGCGAGTCGGATTTTAGTTTGCCCATACATTTTGAGACCTACGAACGACCTATGAACGAGCAAAAATATTTGGTCTCCAATTCTCCATACAAAGTTTCATCCCCTTTTTCATCCCTAAAAGGGATGAAATTTGACATAAAATATAGCCTATGTCCTATTCTGATATATATAAGGTACATAACTGGAAAGTTTCATATAAATTCTTCCAGTAGTTATTGAGGTTAAGTGGAACGTAAATCCATCCATCCATCCATTCATCCAAACTTTCACGTTTATAATATTAGTAGGATTAACTAGTAGGATTAGTCCAAGTCTCGTACCGTATCAGTCAATGGAAATGCACCACCATCCCATCTTAAATAGTACAAAACAAATGCAAGTCGGAACTGCGGAATCGCACCGTGACCGGCGATCGAAAGCGGCGCAAGCGTCGACGGTCATTAGTCATACTCATCAATGAATGAGGCTTTAGATGAAGAACGTCTTATACCGATAAATGAATATTTCTTACACATCCTGGATTTTATCATAGGGTAGCCCGTCAGGATGCAGCATCTATTTTGGTGGGGTAATTGACCGAGCGAGCGAAGCGAAAGAAGTTATCTGTTTAAGGTTGGGCGAAAATTCTTTCGTATGTCCGTATGTCCGGCTGTTCTCCTCTTCTGGTCACATTTCTCAACCGATTCGCTTGACATTTTGTGAGGAGGTCCAATAATTAAATTATATAGATTTTTTTGTCGATTCAGTTATATTTTTTTTTGAAATTAACTGATTTGCGAGCTGTACAACTATATGTCATTCTTCACTCGTCCCGAGTCTTGCCCCTATATCGATATCTCGGTACTCGTCACGTAATGACATACTTTCCGCACTAGCATCGAAATGTTCTATTATTTAAAGGGGGTAAAAACATACATTTTTATTCGTCGGTTAGTCAAACTTTTGTTTGGTGTATTGATTGACTGCTGGAGATGCTTTAAAGCTTTAAGTCCCCCTTTTGTACTTATTTCTATAGTGCAATGAAGTTTGAATAAATAAATAAATAGTACACAAGGATCACTGTATCTAAGATGACATTATACTTACCTACCCACCACTAAATATAGAGTTAAGTACTTACTCTATATTTAGGGGTGGGTAGTACCTACAGCATTATTCTTCTAGGGTTCAAATATTAAATAATACCTCAGTAATACTCGTCAATGATCGCTCGTTTCGTATGTCAAAGTAATAATATCATATGTAACTGTAAGCTTACAGGTAGTTATAGCGTTTTTAATAAAAGTAAGTATATCTTTATTTACTTATTGTCAAACATATGTTACGAAAGTATTACGTGCGGCCTACTTTCGGCTATCTGACGGTTAATTAATGTATGAGTAGTTGGTTATTAACTGTGTGCCATGACTTAACCATGCTCACTCGTAGGAGTGTTAACGGCATAATATCATAACAAACTAGAGTTAGTACTTTACTTGAGTACTTATAAATGTGGTGTATATGTATAGTCGCCTTCGCATAAGGATAGAGCTACTCTTAATAGGTAGATATCCCTTTAAGAAATAATAAGTTCGCGTATTTATTAATACTACTATTACTACAACCAATCAAATATTACTACTCCGAATCGCTAAACTTAAAGTGGCAGTGGGCGGGGCGCATTGCACGTAGAAACGATGGCCGTTGGGGCGGAAAGGTTCCCGAGTGGCGAGGTCGCGGGAGTCCGCTGGAATGCGGGTGGCGCAGGACCGGTCAATTTGGCACTCTTTGGGGGAGGCCTATGTCCAGCAGTGGACGTGTTTCGGCTGATAATGTATATGATGATGATGATGACTATTACTACATCGGTACATAATCATATCGTTGCCAATTACCTACATTGCTAACAGAATCTAAAATCGACCTTAGTGTTTAGGTGTTTAAGCATGTTCAGATATTGTGTGCATGTTTATTGTTTAGCCACTCTACCAATAGGTATTGGGCCTTCAATATACATTCACACCACTTCTACACAGTGTAGTAGCAATTGTTTTGCTTTAGAATTATAACTATTCATAGGGGGTATAAGGTATATGCCATAATCGCCACGCTTGGCATGCGGGTTGGCGATCGCAGTATTTCCACCGTACTCCAGGGATGCTGTTGCCCATCCCCCGGTCGTAGTTTTAGGACATACCCGGGTCCGGTGGCGCAGGACCGGTCAATTTGGCACTCTCTAGGGGAGGCCTATGTCCAGCAGTGGACGTCTTTCGGCTGATATGATGATGATGATGATGAGAATTATAACAAAATAATTGATACGATTTGTTGATGTATTTTCAGTGATTTAGGCCCGGTTTTATAGAGATGCGTATTATACACGATGATTTTTTATTCGTGATCAGGAACATTTTTTTCTAATTCAGTAATTGATTCGGAACACGATTAATTCGTAGTTACCTAAAACAAACGTTCCTTTTTTCCTGAATGTAATTTAATTAGGAATTACTTTTTTAATAAAAAAACATTGTCACCCTAACATGGTATTAAATCTATGAACCTAAAACCTCCTTGAAAAATTTGTTTCATAAACCAACCTACGAACCAATTGTGTACAATTATTAAATTAAGTAACAAGTGGATGATAGAGTTTATTGACGTTAGACCTATCAAATTTCTCGCCAAAGCGCTGAAATTTGACGTATGTATCTACTTAAGTTTACAAAATTTACATTATCATTAACTTTAATTAACTAAACTGCGATGTAACTGGTTATTAATATTTTTCCACTCTTGATCACGGATTAAAAATCATCGTGTATATTTGTAATCACTTTCTTGAAAACGGCTCCAAAGACTTCAATTAAATTTGGAATGTTAGGGTTTACGAGGGCGAAAAATCGATCTAGCTCGGTTTCATGTCTGGGAAAATTGGTTTCCTCCGTATTTTCTCTATTTTCACCCGAGCAGTGCTCGGTCGTCCAGGGACTTTTATGAAATTAGTCTCAGTTTGGGGAGAATTACTAGTCTTAATGTAGTAGTAGGCACGGAGCCCTTCGTTGTGCGTGGTCCGACACGCACTTGACCGCTTTTTCATTCAGATGCCGAGCCGGGTATACCTAGGTACCTTGTTTGTCTCACAATTCATGTTTTTCTTTTGTGGCAGTTACTTAAATATGTTGTTGAATTTTTGATTATTTTTATTCATTCACTTCATTAAGTTCCACGCATGGTTTTTCCACGAGATTCTTGAAAAGACTTCCCGATTGGTCATAATTGCGATATTTATTTCCCTTGTAATATTTCAAGACGTTGGTGACATTTTTATGAAGATTTAAGTATTTCATTACAATTATAGTTGACGTACAACTCAATAAGGAACTTAAAATGCCTGGTGTTTTACTTATTCTCTTTTTACCAACTCATTCGTGTTGTTGAAACAAAATGTCTTCTATTTATTTTAAACTAGCTTCCACCCGCGACTATGTCTGCGCAGACCTGGGATAAAAACTATTCTATATTTTAATCCAGGCTATAAACTATCTTCGTGCAAAATTTCATCCAGATCGGTAGAGCCGTTTAAGCGTGATTGAATAACAAACATCTAAACATCCAAACATCTTTTTTGATTTAATTTTTATTATCTTCATTTTAGGTTAATTTAGTTTATTTAAGTTTTTTCTTCTTTAATCATTGTATTGTTCACATTTATAATATTAAAGACAACATCTTTTCGCATTTATAATATTAGTAGGATATGTAGGTATGTATATGTATATATAAATACACTTCTCCCACCAAACCGAATCCTATATGAAGTAATTTACGCAATAATTGTTTAAGTACTTACTTGTTATTTATGCACGCCTTAGTTAAACTTCATTAACTTACTTTAGTATATTAATTACTTACCTACTTATTAACTTCTGTACATGGAAAGCTAAAGGCTCTGTAGCAATATTGTTCTGATCTGAATAAATAAAAAACTCGATCAAACTGGTGGAAACCGGATAAAAGGGGTCGATACACCCTGTCAGAACAAGGTCAGGTTGCGTGGTGACATGACCCACAAGACAAGTGTCCGCAATAACGCTACGACATTAACGATTACATACTTATTACATGTACAAAACGATTACAAGTAATTGGAGCAGCCTGGCTTGCAGTTGTATTGTTATTTTATACTTAGTTAATTTAACTGTGCAACTTTTAAGACTTTTATAGCAGCCGATTGTGTTCATTTGCGTTCGGTTGACGAAATTGACAATAAATAGTTGGTGCTTTGCTTATGTTGTCCATGGCGACCTCTTAAATTTTGTTATTCGAAAGGCGTTTGTCAAATTAACTTCAAAGAATATCGTGACCTTTTCAACGCTCTGTCAAAGAGAAAAGTTGTCAACCACACGCCAAATCAACAAGACATTTAGTGCGGAGTTAAACCTTATGTCAATGCATGAAGGTTGCTATCGCGCTGGGCTCCTTGACGCATATATCAGTCGTTGGCGTTGAATCTGCGGTGCCGATATACTCGTCGTTGGCGTCGAAAAGATTAATATGCCTTGTGTAGGTACAGCCAGCTGCATAGGTTGTATACAGGGTACAACATTCTATGTGGGGGTTATGTTTCTCTGACGCGTTCCGCTGACTGTACATACATTGTGACGTCAGGAACTGTCATTGAACAAAAATACGATTATAGTACAGCTAGACGATATTATATAGTAAGCATTTTCCGTTAGTGACGCATGACACGTTTTCTGGTGGTGAACCTTGAGACGCGATAGAAGCGGATTCAGGAACTTTATACTAGGAATGTACCTCATACTTATCTCCACACTGAATACCCAACGTGATATTTGTCAACACATAAACAACGACTCAAGTCCGCCGTGGCGGACTTGTCGATATAAGGAATCTTTTTCCGTTAACTTATGAGTAACTACTGGGTATTTGTATTGTTGATGTCTTCATTATTAGCTACTAGCTTCCGCCCGCGACTTCGTCTGCTTGGACCCGGGATATAAACTATCCTATATTTTAATCCAGGCTATACACTATCTTCGTGCAAAATTTCATCCAAATCGGTTGAGCCGTTTAACCGTGATTGAGTAACACACTTTCAAACATCGAAACATCTGAACAACCAAACTTTCGCTTCGTTAGAAACCCGAAAAGTACTGTAAGGGTATTGGGACCGAGCGCGACGACAGCGCCACGTGACAGGCGGCCATTATGGACAATATTGTCGCCGCTGTCAAACAAGAAGTAAGTAAATATTGTGAAAAATATTAATGAAATCTTGTGTTATTTTACTATATTACACAATTTTGGACAATGGTAGTCAGTAACATTATTTTTATCTCAAAAACGATTAGAAAATGTTTACTGCAATATGGATTTGACAGCTCAAGTCAGCGACAAAAATGACAATTTTAGCCGTAGCGAGCGCTGTGATCGTTTAGGCTACCCCCTCCACCCGCTTTGCACTCTGCCAATACCGTAGGTTCAGTGTCAATACATTGGCTTTTCAAAGGTGCGGTCGTGACCAAGTATCCTTATATTTCAAAACTATCGGCTAAAAATGAACACAATCAAATCGGTTTCAAAATTAGGCCAAATATGATCAAACGATTTCTGGACGAGCCCTTACCCTGAACCTGCTGAAGATCTGCACGCTCTGAAACCTGACATAGCTGCCTGACTTAACAACCTTAAAGCTATACTCTGACTGCTCTTTAAAATTATGTTAATAAAGTAAATGAGATCTTCCGAATCGCTAAACTTAAGTGGCAGTGGGCGGGGCATTGCACGTAGAACCGATGACCGTTGGGGATTGGTTCTCGATTGGCGACCACGTACCGGAAGACGCGGCGTGGGTAGGCCCACCACTAGACTGATGACCTGGTAAAGGTCGCGGGAGTCCGCTGGATGCGGGTGGCGCAGGACCGGTCACTTTGGCACTCTTTGGGGAAGGCCTCTGTCCAGCAGTGGACGTCTTTCGGCTGATGTTATTGTTGGATGTTGATGATGGTGAGATTTTACTGTAAACATTCACAAATTTCAACACTACCTAAAGAGGGTAATAAATAAATAATAAAGTGTTCCCCTTCTTATCAGAATGTGATCGACATTATATTTTTATGTATTGTTCACCTTGATCACGTCCGAGCAAAGCCGTAGGCAGGAGCTAGTTGCGCAACGTCCCCTTTCTCCGTTGGGTAACTGGTCGCCAAGTGTAACTTATGCAGGGTACCTATTATAGGTACAGGTGGAGCAATTTGTATCATATTTAGACCACATCGTCATTTAGACCATATTGGCTCCAAACCGTTTCAGGCCAGCCTGCATGCAGGCCATGCAGCATGATAGGTTTTATGGTTACATTTACGTGATGTTTAAGTACATTTTGGGCCGTTAATCGTAACCATATAACCTATCGTGCCAGCTGCCGTATATATATCGCAGTGGAATAGTATAATCCGCCGTTTTACTTAACAGCTAGCTGTAATGTAATTTACAAAACAGCGCTGTTTTGTAAATTACATTACAGCTAGCTGTTAAGTGTGTAATACGGCGGGTTGACGATTAGCGGGATTGTCGTAACGTATGTTCTAAAATATAGCGGCAATCCGCTGTATTACAAAACATCTAGCTGTTTTTTACAATATAGCGGCAACCCACCACCGTATTACATTACAGCTAACAGTTTTAAAAAACAGCGCTGGTTTGTAATACGGCGGGTTGACGATCAGCGGGTTTTTCATTACGATACGTTTTACAAGCGGCAATCCGCTATTACACGGCGCTGTTTTGTAAAACAGCTAACTGTAATGTAAAACGGCGGATTATACTATATGCCTGCGACATATATATAACTTGTTGTTATGAACCATTTTGGCTACATAATGCAAATATTTAAAGCCGGATTCACATTTGTCTGACGTGACGTGTCGTCACGCGACAGAACGACATCGGTTTCAGACATTTATTACGGTTATATTCATATTCTTATGATGCGCACTGATGTGATGGCTCCTTCATTCGCTACACGCTCATGCGTCTCACCCCACGCATCACACCTAACGAAACTAGACCTCTACTTACGCATAGTTACTACGCATCGCAGTGTCAAGATATATTTGTGGAGAGCGTTGAGGTGAGCTTAAAACAAGTTACAGAATAGGGGGGCAGTTGTGTCAGGCGTCCGACCCGACCGCATCAGAGAACATCACGTCAGATAAGTATAAATCCGGCTTAAGTCGCAACGGACTACCGCGTACTTCAAGAGTTCGTTTTCAAGAAATGCTAAGAAATTAAAGACATTAGTAGTAATTAGTACCATGAAACTTAAGTTGTTGACTCTGAAAACACTTCATTTAGTGCTGAAAATCCGAAAACAGATATAATATATGCATTTTTATTTATTTTATATATTCGTCTCAGGCACCCAGAGTAACCGGATATAATTTTATAGTGAAGTAAATAAATAAATACTTCCTAAGAGTATTATCCAATTTCCTTGATAGTTAAGATACACAGATATTCAATTACACAGTAATAACGTACTACGCCCATCCATAACCAAACACTTTGTGCACCAAAACAATACCGCATTGCCTGCACTATCTAACAGAAAACTATCTCACACGTCAACTTTAATCTGATCATTATATATAATAGGAGTAATTAGTTAAATTAAAATCATATTAACCTTAGAGCGGAGGTCAGGCGTGATACGATGCGGGTCATAATATTGACCTTGCACGATACGCGTAGGCATGAAAAGAATTTAAGCAGACAATTTGGTGAAATGGAAAAGGTTAAAGAAAGTAGAAACTATACAAAAACTTGAATATAGTTTTGATCTGTATTATTCATCATCATCATCATATCAGCCGAAAGACGTCCACTGCTGGACATAGGCCTCCCCCAGAGAGTTCCAAATTGACCGGTCCTGCGCCACCCGCATCCAGCGGACTCCCGCGACCGCGCGCGCTGTATTATTATTATTATATTTTTAGTAATCATTGGTATTTAGATTTTTTAACACAAAAATCATATTTGATGCATTTACCCCTGAAACGAAACTAAAGCCAATAAGGTATAAGATACTTAGTATGTACCTAACATATTAAGATAATATTAATACCTAACATTATCAATTTTTACATCAGCATTGCAATTCAGCGAGGAAATGCCGTCAGCATCCTCGGTATAATGCCTCGAGGGTCTTTTTAACCCCCGACGCAAAAAGAGGGGTGTTATAAGTTTGACGTGTCTGTGTATCTGTGTGTCTGTCTGTGGCATCGTAGCTCCTAAAGCAATGGACCGATTTTAATGCGGTTTTTTTTGTCCAAAAGCTGACGTAATCGAGATAGTTCTTAGCTACGTTTTAACAAAATCGGTTCAGCCGTTTTTGAGATTTTGAACTTTGAAAAAATCGGAGGTTTTCAACTTTTCTAAGTTGTAATTATTTAGATTTAACTTAGTTTTAATTTAATTTATTTAATGTTAATTATCATCTTGTATATACTTTAGAAAATATATGTTTTTCACTTATTAAGTATCTTATACCTTTTTCGCTTAGGTCTGTTCTAAAGTAACATTAATCGAGATGTTTCGTTTACTTAAAAAATATGTATGTCTAATTGTATATTTCAATTAAGTTCATGTAAATTAAGGACTTGTATATAACTTTAGAAAATAAAATTTATTGATTATTATCGGTCAAACGAGGCAATATTTTTTAAATCGTTTTCTAAACCGGCATTTTGGACTCTACTAAAATGTGGGCAAAGAAGGACCTTCAAGACCGTATTTCGAAAATGCGTCTAGCGATCACAAAATGGACAAAACGCAAAAACTAAGTGATGAAAGCTACCATTAAACAAAATAACAGCAAGCGATCATTTAAAATCGTTAATTTTCAATCCAAGCGTCGATAACTATTAATCTAATGCATATTTTGTAACATGTCAGCTATCGTATTGTTTGTTCCAATCTTTTAGACACTCTAATGATACACTCATTGTTCTAGTTCATTCGTTACGATAGTGGCATGGCAGTTTGAACAAAACCTTTAGCCTTCGGTTTCAATAGAAGCGTGCCTAAATCATCGATTTAGTATCGATTATTGGCCCGGCTTGTCGATATTCGATAGCAAATATGACGGATATGGTCGTGTTGCAAACGACATTGACTATTGTCTTTGGAACGCGTGCCCCGGATTCGACCGAATTTGAGTTCAAGAACGGAGATAAAAGACTTTTTGTAGGCGTGTCTGATTATGGAGGCCGTTAGAAAAAGTTTTTAAAAGTTTTCACACAGTTTTTGTTAATACTATTATTTTAATCATTACGTAACCCGTGTTAAATGTATCAATTGATTTGTTAAGCTAAACATGACATGTCTCTTTCGAACAGCCCAAGACGGTCTATTATGGATTGCTGATATGGTTTTAGCATTAGAACTTGTGTCACTTTCAGCTTATTACGAAATGGCGTTCATTGTCATCCCAGAAAGGTCAGGAGCGAACTCGATAAAAATTAGAAGACAAGTGACAATATTCGGTGTGAAACGTTAAGGGAGTCTAAATGGGGTGTCGACATCAACCTTCTGTTCAATGCACGTTGTGAAATGTTTTCATTGGATAATTTTGTTAGCGCATGTTATCTATAGTCTTATGTCTTCGTTATGCAGTTTTCACGGGTTCGATAATTGACCTATCGCACTTCGGTGTTTGCAATGTCACGCGTTGGTAAAATAATATTGACCTTGAATGCAAAAAAATAAACACACGAGCCTCGAGGCACAGTTAATAAAAATACATGTGTTACAAAATGAGACCATAGATTGATCTAGTATTCTTAAACAGAGGGGCGGGACTGGTCTGTGACTCTGTGTCAAAAGTAATATAGTTATTTGTTATACAAGGGTGCAAAGGTGTATTTTAACCGCGAGTGTGGATTTGAAATACGAGCTAGCGAATGGATCCTATAGGGTTGAACTACGAGCTAGCGAATGGATTCTATGGTTGAACCACGGGCGATGCGAGTGGTTATAAAATTGAATCCTGAGAGAAGCGAGTAGTTCAAAGATAGAATCCGGAGCGTAGCGATTGTTGCAATACACGAGATGTAAAATGCAACTTTGCACCCACGTTCAACACAAATCTTTTTATTCTATTATCTTCACTAAAGCGAGGAAAACACTACATAAGAAAAACAAAGGAAATATGTAAAAAACAGTAAGTAAAAAAAAGTAAAAAAAAATAAAATATATGTCCATACGTACCAGCTAAATTTAACCAGATGGGCGAAATTTGTCCGGTCTGGACTGGCCTTTACATGTTATTATGTTTAAAAAAGTAACTAATAACATGTTCGGATTTCAAATAGGTATTCCTTTGCACGCTTGCGGATAAAATGCAGTTTTGCTATCTGTTTTTAAAGATTAAAAAAGGGCTTTCCGAGCTAGGGAGGTGAAAAATAATTTAGCAGGAAGTCTATGACTCAATGTATTGCGCACTCCGTTACATGTTAGGCTTGGCGCCTGCTTGAAAAATATTGATATCAAACCTATGCGTTTAGTCTGATAAACCCCTTCATAAAATACTAGCTGCCTGTGCCGCTCCGTACGCGTATCACAAAGCACCCTCGGAGCTTTGGGCTCAATATAGAGTACTAGCTTCCGCCCGCGACTTCGCCTGCGTGGACCCGGAATAAAAACTATTCTATATTTTAATCCAGGCCATAAACTATCTTCGTGCAAAATTTCATCCAAATCGGTTGAGCCGTTTAAGTGTGATTGAGTAACAAACATTCAAACTTTCGCATTTCGCAGGATGTCAACTCCGAAGGTCCATTCTATATAGGTACCTACTGGTGAACAAATTTATGGAATCGGGTGAGAAGTTCCAGAGCTTACCCCCTCTAAGTATACAAACTTACACACTCACAAACTTTACCTCTTTGTTATGTTATAAAAATTAGAAATTCTGGGAGAAAGACAGAGAAAATTAGGGTTGAAAAATATTTTGGGACATGTATAGTCTGAGTCTTTGCGGCTCGTGCATGGTCAATTACGCTAGACTCTAACGAGTTAATTTAGCCAAAACAATGGCCCATACAGCGTGAGATGAGACTAGAACGTAATTAGGTATATTTACACCATTTCCATTACACTACGTCGATTTTACGATCGGGTGCTGACGCAATGAAGGATGTGGGAATTGTACAACTATTTGTAGATACGGCGCTGGGTGCCTAGGTGCCATAATCTAGGCCGTTCTATTCGTAATTGAGAATATTTATTTTACCTTTGCATCCATGGCTGCCCAGTTATGTTATTATAAGTATCATACGACCGAATAGCCTAGTGGTTAGAGAACCTGACTATATGAAGCTTGAGGTCCCGGGTTCGATCCCCGGTCGGGGCAGATATTTGTATGATGAATACGAATGTTTGTTCTCGAGTCTTGGATGTTTAATGTCTATTTAAGTATGTGTTTATCTCTATAACTAAGTATGTTTATCCGTTGTCTAGTAACCATAGTACAGGCTTTGCCTAGTTTGGGACTAGATCAATTGGTGTGAATTGTCCCACGATATTTATTCTTATTATTATAAGTATCATACTTATTCTTTTATTTACAGGGTAGCCCAAACTCGGAAGACAGACAGAAACGACTGGCAACAAGAAGAATGGACTTACCTCGAATGTTTACCACCAATCTCGAAGTGGTCAAGCACTCTTCGGGATACCAAGCAATTGGCCTCTTTAATAAGCTACCCGCTGACTTAAAATGCATCTCTAATTTAACGATATTTAAAAATAAATTAAAGGCTTTTTTGTTGAGGAAATGTTTTTACTCGATCGAGGAGTTTTTGTCAGCATAGGGTATAAGTATTACATTTGATTGACATGGTTATTTGCGTATGGAATTTTGTCATTGATTTTTAAATTGTGGACATATTATTTTCTTAATTGTATTTTCAATGAATTATTATTATTGTTTAGTTTTTATATATTTGACATTATTATTTTATATTATTATATTCAAACACAATGTTTATTGTTATGGAATAAATGACTAATGACTAATGACTAATGACTCAACGGGATTACGACGGTTAAATACTGAATTCCCACGCACGGCTACCTTCTGTCTCCATCATCACATCAGCTCGATGGTACCATAATATTGGATTGTAATTCAAACTATACTAATACCCAAAATTTCAGCTCAATAGGTCTGCTTCAAAATTGAATGGCAAGATTCGAAAAAACATAGGTAGTTACATACATTGTACGTTAAATAAAAGCTTGCAAAATAGAAATAGTTTTGCGTAGTCGGGTTAAACTTTTTAAACTTATAATATTATTATTGTAATAATAGACAGAATACGACCGATTTAAAGGTGGTTTTTGAGATGATTATTATACAATTGTTAGAAGAAACTTTATGTACTAGTCTTACTTTTTAATACTAAAGAAATTGATTTGGTAATCAATTTCTTTAGTATTAAAAAGTAAGACTAGTACATAAAGTTTCTTCTAACAATTGTATAATAATCATCTCAAAAACACACTTTCAATGGGTCGTATTACTGTGTATTATTACAATACTACAACACAAACTGGTGTTTTGTGTTGTTATTTGGAAAATAATATAGTTACTTAAAATTATAAAAACCTGTGATTCAGGTCAATTAGTTAAGGTGGAATCAACCCTCTGACTATGACTACATTGACGCTGAAAATCTGTTTACCATGTGTCCCCAAATCATGGGAGATTTGATTCCTGCGGATAAAGTTATCTGATCGGTGGGAATCAAACTTCTATTTATGGAAGATCAGTAAATATCTGTTCGCTGTACGTTTTCCTATTTCTAAATGCATTGTTGACTGCGAATCGAGTTATTTATTCGATGGGAATCAAGTATGTGGAGCCACGGTCGGTTTACCAATTTACGTACCTGAGAGATTTGATCCCCTGGGATCCAGGCTTCCAATCAGTGGTAAACGAGTCTCCGTTACATAGGGGACACATGGTAGGTAACAAGTCTACAGTATGGTATTTCATTAAACAATGAATTGATAAATTCTGAATCTTTTGACCTCAATGGGTTATACAATACTGTAAAAAAATAGAGTCCAAAATCAAAAGGGGGGATCAATCCTCCCCAGGTTCCCCTACCGAGTCAAGGTTTGCAGCTTTGTTAATCCCCTCATATAAAAGTTATGATCCCGCATGTGACTACACTCGCTGGTTGTTATCGCTGGTTGTTTCACGCTGCTTGGACGCCTCACGGGCTTTTATGATCCGATTGGATATTTACCTCCGGAGTCTCTGTAGATCATAAAAAACTGGCCAAGTGCGAGTCGGACTCGCGCACGAAGGATTCCGTACCATTATCTATAAAAACAGCAAAAAAATCATGTCTGTTGTATGGGAGCCCCAGTCCGACTCGCACTTGGCCGGTTTTTTAGTATTTGTTGTTATAGCGGCAATAGAAATACATAATCTGTGAAAATTTCAACTCTCTAGCTATCACGGTTCTTGAGATACAGCCTGGTGACAGACAGACGGACGGACGGACAGCGAAGTCTTAGTAAGAGGGTCCCGTTTTTACCCGTTGGGTACGGAACCCTAAAAAGCTGTCTTTTGTTGTCGGCTGCTGTCAGCTATGGAAACATAGATAGCTCAATTCGAGCCATTGTGCGTGAATATTTCGTCTTGGACAATGGAAACGAATCTCGTATGCATTGCTAAAGTAACGTCAGTCGCGGATTGCCATTGTTATTGTGTCAATAAATATGTTTTTTTTTCGTATTATGCAGTAGTTTCCCATATTCGTGGTAATTCGAGTCGTGTGTTAGGTAACTCGAAGAATAGGGTATTATCAAATGTTGGTAATACTTGAAAGAGTGTACATACTCATTCGGTTTGAAAAACGGTTTTAGGTTTTCGACAGTGGCATTAGATATGATGAAGCGATGAATCATGAACATAAAGTATGTAGCATGAAGACTAAAAAAAAAAAATATAAAAGCCGTTAACTAGAATTTATTTATTAAGATAAAGCCGCCTATATTAAGTCCCATTGATGGGCACAGGCATCCTCTCATGGATGAGAGGGCACGTGCAGGACAGTATGTAGTTCCCACGCTGGCCTAGTGCGGGTTGGGGAAATTACATACACCTTTGAATTTCTTCGCAGATATATGCAGGTTTCCTCACTGAAAAGCTGAGGGGTAAATATCAAATGATATTCCGTACATAAATCTTATTATATACATATTATGTATCAGAATATTTGATCTACTTACATATTATATCAATTATAACGCAACCCCATCATGTTTAGAGTTGTCAGACCTAAGTATTTGATGACGTATGATAAGTATTATAATAAACACACACGTTTGTAGGTTCAGCATTACAACAAATTCAATCATCTCTTTTCACCTTTTTTATATCTACACGGATTTCATTCCATTGACTCTCAATCCCTATAATCTTTACTTTTAAGTGTACTTAGACAAAGAATAAACATAAACTTTTGTGTCTAAATAAAATGATAATCGAAATGCCCATCGATTCGTGATATTGATTTACGTAATTCGCTCGTAATCGATTCCCCGATAAAGCCTTTGTTTTTGTTTTTCCTAGCACGATTTACTCGATTATTGAGTAATAGCCAAAATAAATGATAGTGGAAATATTTGCTGTTGCGCACGTTTTATCACGTAATACTTTTAGAGTCGTTTGAATTAAATAATTCGTGGTTCGAATTCATGATTTATTAAATTTTTCTTCATCTTTTGTTCAAGTTCAATTTAGTCAGGTCATGTCAAAGGAGTTATATTTAGTAACTTAAAATTTAATTTCAAAGTGATTTCCATCCCATCTGATTATAAGTGCGTCGCGCTCGCATATTATTCTGCCGCAGAGGTAGCGCGCCCCCATCGTCCCTGTACTGCTGCTGCTGCATACCAGGTAGAGGCAGTGCGACTCGAGTCTCAAGTCTCGGGCCTAGCAGAGTTTCTTGCTAGACTCTTCTTAGCTAGGCTAGGTTTAGTGAACCAGCGATAAAACGCCCAGTATCGACCACTGACAACTCAGATTTGGTTGAAACCGTTCAACCAATCTCATTGGAGCGCAAACTCGTAGAATCCAGTATTTAAAGTTTAAAAGTCAAGCGAATCTGGGGTGTCAGTGGTATCGAACTGGGAGTTTTATCGCTGGTTCACTAAACCTAATAGCCTAACTGAGAAGAGTTACGTCTAATGTACCTACCTACTGTATATGTTACGCGTTACCGGAACCGGACGTCTGGACAATATTTCTAGTCTATATAATATATAGGTATTCATGTGATACCTAACCAAGTAGAATTAAAAGATTTTTCAAAAAACCCAACTGCTTTATTGCAAATATTATAGCCTATACCCACTCCCACGATTAAGAGGAATCCAACGACACCTCATATGTCGAAATCCGTCAAACGGTTTAGGCTGTAGGGCGTGCCAAAGAATAAGACATACACACATACATACGTTCGTAAAACATAACCCTCCTTTCCTTCGGCAGTCGGGTAAAAAGTATGCCAACGATTTTGATTTCTGAAGCCCGGAAATTATGTTTGCATTAAACAACATTGTCGTGGGAAATGTCTTCTATCAAAGTAAAACACTTTGTTCAAAACACGTATTGTGACTGTCCTCGATTACCGGCTATTGCCGGAGCATTATATCCGCTTTATTTTTTACAACACAATTGGACACATGCCGTTGAAAGGCTTGTGGGTAATGGAACGTTTAACTTGAACGCTTAGAACGCGTGGCTCGCTTTTATTCCAAATTCCAGAGATATGAACTACACTTTACACGTAATTGACTGGATCGAAATTAAAGAGCTGTCGTCATGCGTTAGCCTTTTGGATAAATACATAGGCGCACTGTGACCAAACGAAATATTGCAATGTTCTCTTGTTGTTACGGTTTATGATGAAACTAAGTACTGACATTCTTCCACCATTTCCCGGACAATGTAACTCGTACACTCGTAGGTAATGCATTTTGACGGTAGGTGTCATGGAAATAGGGCTAACCACTTTACCCAGGAAAATCTTACGGCTTAAACGTGTGATCCTGTTTATTCTCGATCGATTAAGTAGATAAAGTTCTACTTCATAACATTGGAGATCGCTCTTCAGCGATAAGACCGCCTGTTGTCTACCTCTACCTACATGTTATTGTATTGTTTCTCTATGTAACTGCTTTGTTTGTGTGAGGTGTGCAATAAAGAGTATTTGTATTGTATTGTATTATGACAGCTGACACAAATCAAAACATTATTTACGTAAGTAAATAGAACTCGAAAATATTACGATTGTTGATCGCGATCGGTGTGAACTGGTTTCATTACGACAAGTTTTTACGTCAAAAACGTGACAATTTTTCCACAGTTAAAGGTACGTTCCAAAACCCTCAACGTGAACGGCTGTGACGGTGTAATGCGTATACCTGTGTTAATTTAAAGTAGTCCATTCAAAAAGTAACTCTACTGTCCAAGGAAGAAGATTCCAATTCCAATTAAAGTTTTGTGAAAATTCACACATTAAATAATCTCAACCATAAGATTCGATACGCGATATTGTGTTAAATCTGCGCTGATAAGACCCAGATATGTCCCAATGATAGCAGAATTTGTTAAGAGCTTAAATTCAAGTACTTTGTTAGGTAACTTGTTTGGTTACCTATGTTCAAACTGGTCACGTTAGGTACCTGCATTTACATTCGCTTGAAATTAGTAAATTAATTCAAAACGCATGTAACGGGTGCCGGTAACGAGCTCAAAATAAAATCTATCGATTTTTAGGGTTCCGATACCTCAAAAAAAAAACCGGCCAAGTGCGTGTCGGACCACGCAAAACGAAGGGTTCCGTGCCTATTAAAAAGGTCGTATCGTCATAAAAATCTTACGGCACTTACGTCCTTTTCTTTGAGGAAGGCAGTTTTTCAGCAATATCTCGGAAACCTTTCATCCGATCTTGTTGAAAACAATTTTCGGTGAATGAACTTAATAAGCGCTGTGTCCATGAATTTTTTCATATTTTTAAAATACACCGTTCAAAAATTAGAGGGGGGGGGGACAGAATTTTAGTAACTTTCGGGGCGATTATCTCTGACTGTATTCACTTAATCAAAAAAATTCCCGAGAAACCTTATATTTATTTTGAAAGGCCTATCGATTCATGTGCCACACGTGGGCTCATGATGAAAAAAACATTTTTGAATTTTAGTTTTATGTATGGAGTACACCCCTAAAAAAATTTTTTTTAGTAATTTTAATTACAAAACTTTGTAGCGGCTAACAAAATACACCTATCCTCAATATTTTATTCAAATACACCTTATAGTTTTCGAGTAAAATGCCTGTGACATACGGACAGACGGACAGACGGACAGACGGACAGACGGACAGACGGACAGACGGACAGACGGACAGACGGACATGACGAAACTATAAGGGTTCCGTTTTTGCCATTTTGGCTACGGAACCCTAAAAAACGGAACCCTTATAGGATCACTCGGTTGTCTGTCTGTCCGTCTGTCACAGCCGATTTGCTCCGAAACTACTGGACCGATTGAGTAGAAATTTAGTACACATATGTAAATTGGTGACCCAAAGATGGACGTGAAAAGTAAATTAATGAATTCTGAACAAGGGGGCCACTTTTGGGGAGTAAACTGGAAAATTAAAAAAAAAAGTTTCGCAAACCTACATGTTATTGTATTGTTTCTCTCTGTAACTGCTTTTTTTGTGTGAGGTGTGCAATAAAGAGTATTTGTATTGTATTGTATTGTATTGTGTGACATATTAAATGAAAGGGGGTTGTAAGCATGTCAGATATTTTTTTTATAATTTTTGCAAAAACAGTTTTGAAGTAATTTGGGAAAAAAGACGAAAATTGACCATTCCCCCCCTTATCTCCGAAACTGCTAGGATTAAAATTCTGAAAAAAATATGGAAAATAGTTCCTTGCCTAAAGATAACAGGAAAACCTATAAGAAGTTTGAGTATTCAAAAACACTTATGAAATTTTGATTATATACGGAACCCTCACCACGCGAGTCGAACTCGCACTTTTGAATATTGGTTGAACTAACTTATCATATCTACTTAAGTATGAATATTTTTCATAGATGATAAAGCTAATTCTTTTAAGAAGTTAAGTTTGTAATTAGGTAGGTATTTATAATCGTTCAGGAAATGACCTTCAACCTTTACAACTTTATAATTAATACCTAATTGTAATGCCGCACCCATAATACACATACCTACGTAAATCCGGTAGTGAACCGAAATTAATCTACCTTTGGCAGTCAACGGTAAGTTTCTACCATTGTCTTACCAAGGGCATTCTTATCGCTAAAAGATTTAAGGCCTGCGCAAACCGGCGGAGCGCAGCGCAGATCACTTTAAATTCATCAATGTATATTCTTTTCTATTTTAATTACATTAAGGTATAAATTTGAATGCTTGAAACCGACCTCGGAGCATCACGGGGGATTTCTACTCTGCGGCATCGAGGAGCATGTTAGAGGATACCGCGGCGGTAGGCGGCGGCATCCCGCGGCATCCCCCGCTATGCGCCGAGGCCTCCCAAGGTCGCCGGGGTAGCGGGGCTGCGGGAGGGGAAGGCTCGGCACAACTCAGCGGATGACTGGGGAGAAAACGAATTTTGATACCGCAAGCACCTCCACAATGCCGCGGCATCCCGCGGGATCCCACGGCATCCCATGATCGGTGATTCGTAGGCCCGGCGCACTTCGGCGCATACCGCAGTATCGTCGGCGCTCTTCAACGCCGCGGGGAGAGGATACCACCGCGGCATCCACCGGTATGCGCCGAATGCTCCCACGTGCGCCGGCCGCCGGCGCTGCGCTGGCGAGCGCCCGCGGTATCGCGGCGGATTTTCCCTCGTCGGTGTGCGCTGCGCGGAGTAAATCCTCCTAGGTGATCTGCGCTGCGCTCCGCTGGTTTGCGCAGGCCTTTAGAGACTTTTATGGTAAGCCGTCAGCCATTACAAGACGAGTTCTTAATTTAGCTGCATAAGAGCCTTTTCGTCCCTTATTGTGACAACGCAAGGAGGTCCTCTGTAGAAATCTATACTCTAAGACCATGTTGATATTAGATTGGAATCCTATTTCTCAAGACTCCTCTACACAATCGGCCATAGTGGCCCATCATACATGTTTCCATCGCATTCCAAGGCATAACTGCGTCCCTGTCCTGCGCCATGATGGCCCATTGTGTCGAGGAACCTTTACGGCTCGGCGACGACTTCCAGTGGCGGCGGCAGCGGTAGCGGTGTGCAGTGCGTAGGAGCGAGAGATCGGAGCACGGCCTCTCGCTCCCACGCACGTTTGGCGCACTGCTGCCAATGCCGCTGCCCCTGGAGTCTTGGCGTAGCCCTTAGGCTCGGACCGCATACAACCGGCATCGTGTGAGAGAAAATGATTTTGAATTAGATTCAATTTAATTTGATTTTACGATACAGGCCCGGATATGTCACGCATAAGAAAAATCGAATTAGTAAGCCAAATGCCAAGGCGGCACCTTTTAGTAAGTACGACCGACTACACCTATATTACAGTTAACTGGCCATTGATGATCCTTATTACAATGAGATAAGGGTCTAATTCTGTCTGGTCTGCTTAATTAAGTGCGTTGCTATTTGTACAGCTGGACCGCTATCCTGGCCAGCGTAAAAAGAGACTTATCAAATTAATAGCTGCGCGCGCGGCTTCACCCGCGTATTGCAAAGAACACAGACAAATTCGCGAGATAAAATATTGCATATGACCCAGAAAGTCCATTAAGTACATAGTATATTCTATAAGTACAAAAAAGAAAGATTTTTTTTGAAATCGGAAGTAGTTCCGGAGATTAAATACCTCTTAAGTACAAACTTAAAAACTTTAAAAAGCAACTATCTCACAGACTTTTCCTCTTTATAACATCCTATACTATTAAACGAGCAATAATAAATAAATAATAAATTAGTTCTTTATTTAGGTATTAACCCATTACATTACATTATAAAATTTAAATTAAAAATATTAAATTAAATTAAACTTAAAAATTAACAAAACACTACAGAAAAGGAGTCGTAGACACCTTACTCATTAGGTAGCGTGTCGTGCACACTACTTTTACAATACTGTTTGTCGAATCGCTCACTCTCCCGACAAAGGACCCGTGTCTCTTATATTTGTATGTATATATACATATAGTCCCTGGGCAACCGAGCTCAGCTCGGGGGAAAATAGAGAAAATACGGAGAAAACGAATTTTCCCAGACATGAGACTTAGCTTGATCGATTTCTCGCCTCCGTAAACCCCACATACCAAATCTTATCGAAATCGTCGGAGCCGTTTCCGAGAATGTGATTGCAAATATACATATATAGGTGTATACAAATATTGCTCGTTTAATACTAGGACATATTTGCAATCACGTTCTCGGGAACGGCTCTAACGATTTTGAAGAAATTTGGAATATATGGGTCTACGGGGGCGAGAAATCGATCTAGGTCTCAAGTCTGGCCCCGTAGCATGGTTGGCCTTGTCACGCGATAGGTGATAGGATAGAGCGTGCGTCACTGGCTGACACCGTTCGATAGAACGAGACGACGCCCCTATCTTGTCACTTGTCGCGTGATAAGGCCAACCATGCTACGGCTCCTGGAAAAAATTATTTTCACCGTATTTTCACCCGAGCTGAGCTCGGCCGCCCAGGGACAGTACAGAATAAAGAAGAACAAAGTACAGAATATTAACAGCTCCGCACGGCTTCGACTCAGATTTTGAAAGAACTGCCTGCGGGATAAAATATTGCCTATGACTATGACCAATATCTAGTATACATTTTTGAAATCGATTAAGTGGTACCGTGGATTTACAAAGGCATAAGTTGTTATTAAATGTTCTTGTTCTTCGTGTTTCGTACTCGGAATAAGGAAAGGCCTACATAAAATGGTAGTATTATAGGTACACAAAATGTCCGATAGTGTCGAAGCAAGTGTTCCCACAGCCGTATTAAAATTAGATTGGTAAAGGTCACTCATTGAGCTCTAGAATAATTGGACCCAAGATCTAAATCATCGTGTGATGAGAAGTGACAATGTTAGACAATGAGCATAACCGGTTACAGTTGTGTTGACATTCCTATTGTTGTCTATCATGTCGGTATCTTTACGAATGCTTAAATAGGTATTTGATTTTAGTAAATATGCCAGACTATTTGAAATCAATGTTTGCAAATGTAATACCTGATATAATCCTCAAATCCGTTTACAAACGACAAAAGTCGTATCTTGCGTCGACCACATGACACCGATTTTGCTGCGCAGCGCGTCCTGCCACTCCGATACATTTTAAAATCTAAGTGCCATCGTTTCTTTTTGACAGTGGACTCCATTAGAAGCGGTGATAAATTTTGACTAGTAAAAGTGCCATTGCGGCCCACTTGCAGAATAAATTAATTTATTTCGTTTTTCAGTTACAAAACAAACTTCCTACTTGGTCAATTCTAGAAGGATTATGTCTCCTTGCTACGCGTGGATAAATCTATTATAGTTTGTGTTGAATAGGTAAGCTATTAGCACTTGGCTGGAGCGGTCAAAGGTCACGAGTTTAATGCTATGTGAACTAAATCTGTTGCTAGAAATTAGTTCACGTACATTTAAAAGTTTTTCATATGCTTTCCATTGATGCCCTAAAATTTAGATAAACTAGACTTATACGGTATACGTGGCAGTGCTCTGGCCTTGATGAGAACGTACCAGACTGAACGCTGTCAATATGTAGAGCTTAATAATGACTCGAAGGTACTCTAAGGTCGCAATACGCTCGTATGAAAAACATGTAAAATATGGTGTTCCTCAAGGGTCTGTACTTGAACTCATACTTTTTACAATCTTTATAAACGATCTACCAAATGCTTTAACCTATGGAACCCCCTATATTTACGCTGATGATGGGGAAACATCAATTCTGTTCAAACAAAAAAGGCATTGAGAATTATTGAGAGGTGTGTGTCTCCATTTTCGACTCACACCGCAGTAATTTGTAGATAGAAAAATCTTGATCGTCATTTTACTCTATCCTCAGACGCGTATTGCAAAGCACGTAGGCCAAGCCGCAGGATAAAATGAAGCCCATATTGTTGACGGTTGGCTTGTGGCATTAAATAGGCTTACTAACTTATTTATTAGGCTTACAGCAATTTTAATTATGATTTATAACTAAGTACATTTCTCTAACACATACTGCAAAATCTATAAGGCATTTTTTAATAATATAATTTACATTGATGATAAAAGGATTTAAAAACAAAATGACTTAAATTGAAATGCAATAATACTAAATACTATATAATAGGTAAACGAACAATTTAAAACTAATTTTAAAAAAAACCGGCCAAGTGCGTGTCGGACCACGCAAAACGAAGGGTTCCGTGCCTATTAAAAAGGTCGTATCGTCACAGAAAATTTACGGCACTTACGTCCTTTTCTTTGAGGAAGGCAGTTTTTCAGCAATATCTCGAAAATCTCTGAACCGATCTTGTTCAAAACAATTTTCGGTGAATGAAATTAATAAGCCCTATGTCCATGAATTTTTCCATATTTAAAAAAATACACCGTTCAAAAATTAGAGGGGGGGGACAGAATTTTAGTGACTTTCGGGGCGATTATCTCCGACCCTATTCACTTAATCAAAAAAAATGCTAAGAAACCTTATATTTATTTTGAAAGGCCTATCGATTGATGTGCCGCCACACGGGGGGTCACAATGAAAAAAAAAAATTTGAATTTTAGTTTTATGTATGGAGTGCACCCCTAAAAAAATTTTTTTGTCATTTTAATTACAAAACTATGTAGCGGCTAACAAAATACACCTATCCTCAAAATTTTATTCAAATACACCTTATAGTTTTCGAGTAACAGACGACGGACGGACAGACGGACAGACGTACAGACTTAATACTACTAATAATAACGGAATGACATAATAATCTCCTTTGTTATCTTTAATGTTGCTAGTCAGTCTCTACTACATTTTAGATCTTAGATTTCTAAATCCGTATATATCGGGTTGCTCACGACTTTACCTTAAAAGCGTTAGTAAATACCTATTCATTATCGCCAATTCGACGTTATAAATAAAACGAATGAACTAATCAATTTTCATACCAATCGAGGACAAAGATAGCGCTGTTGATGACAACGGCGATTTTGTAGTACAATCGCGTAATATTTATCTCTTCATAACATAGTTCTAGATTTTGCCACCTGCACTACTAAAATTGTCATGAAAAGCTCAACAAATTTACAAATGCAGGCACCGGCAGCGCTACTTTCTTATAATAGACGGAAAGTCTCAATGAGAAGTTGTTAGTTCCAGATTTGAACGCTTGCATGAATAAATTTGTACTGTTTCTTAACACCTCACGTCAACGCACCGCTCGGTATTGCCGCAAATGGTTACAAAACTAGTTCGAAACGCAATCAGTTGGGATAAATTGCAGTTATAGGGCTCAAACAATAACAACAATATCACAAAATTTGGCATTGTTGTAGTTTCAAAATGGCGTATTCATCAAAACCAGCCGTCCGATTGGCTATTTCTATTCTTGTTGGCCGTTTTACTTATTACTCGTACCTATGTAATGACAGGCAAGACATAGGTACGAGGTTCTAGAGGTAGGTAGTAATAAATATATTACTACTACCTCTAAAAATAAAGCATTTAGTCCAAGGACTAGTGTCTATATATCTATCTCTCTTTAGTTTCTAAATCTATTAACCTTAACGTTGACTAAATTAGAATGTCAGGCTAAGTATTCTAAGTTTAAATTGACTATAATTCTATAAGTGGCGGTTCAAGTCCATACGACCTTTGGTCTTGGTTTGGTTAAGTCAAATGGTCACGTTATACTAAAATTATGTGCACTATGTTAGGAGTGACAGAGATAGACGTAGGAAGTAACTAAGTTATCGGTATTTCATAATCTATATTAATCACTATAGTCATGAATGTTACGGAAAATAATTGGGTCTATTAGCAATAAATGAAAATCGCTCATTTCCTTTACTGTCGTTCTTGTAACTTAAACTCTAACATATTGTATACACACTTTTGGTATAGGTAAAGCCAATTTACAAACTACCGTAAGGTATAATAATGTTAGACTACTAAATGCCTATTTTGAATTAGTATATAATAAAAATAATATAACATACATTTTACACATCGCCGTTTAGTATAATATACCTACATCGGCTACATCTGTACCTAAATGGTATTGTATCTAAAGTTCATTATAGATTGTAAAATTATGCATTTTTTTATAATATGTTTCTCACGTTATACTTAACAAATGTTATACCACATAACATTATACAGATTGTAATTATATACGTATTATAAGCATGATTAGGTATCATTAATTCGTATACGTTCTATTACTTAAATACTTACTCATTTTATTTATATGATTTTAAACGATTACAGTCATGATTTCATTTGTAAATGCTTTGTGTAGGCATGAATGAATTGGTTTGTATGAAAAAAACACAACATTAGAATATGTAAGTGCAAGGCCCACTAAGAAATAATGGTTTAATTGGGAGATTAGACTTCGATTGATTTTAGTCTGATAGTTAATAATTATTATTTAGTTAATTGCGAGTTCTTTTGGATAAAACATTTGAATATGACTATGAAGCTTGAGGTCTCGGGTTCGATCCCCGGTCGGGGCAGATATTTGTATGATGAATACGAATGTTTGTTCTCGAGTCTTGGATGTTTAATATCTATTTAAGTATACTATTTATCTATATAAGTATGTTTATCCGCTGTCTAGTACCCATAGTACAGGCTTTGCCTAGTTTGGGACTAGATCAATTAGTGTGAATTGTCCCAATATATATATTTTTTATTTTTTTTATTTATATATGCATTTTAAGTAAAAATATTTACTTAGTCACTTCCGCCCGAGACGTCATACGCGTTTACATCCTGTACTATTTTTCGAGCAACATTTTGTCTGTGAGCAATTAGAGAACAGGATTCGGGTCTATATTTCTCTCTCCCTTGCTCTTACACGTTCTTATGCCAAAATAAACGTTCACCCGAACCCAAATACTGTTTCTAAGAGCTCGCATACCGTATATTTTGTTTATTTATTTGTTTATTTTGGTGTGTCTGGATTTTTTAGTTGGTCCGGCCATCTAGTTGGTGAGCGGTCTCTGGGCCTTTTCCCCTCTGTATTCCCAATCCCAACGATGACTAACTTTGGGGCTGTTTTCTGCGCGTCTCATTATGTGTCCGAAGTAGCTGGCACACCAAAATTTTACACCGTCGCTAACATTGCAGCTGACCGTAACCGATGGAGACAGTTCGTCCGTTCCAGCCTTGCATACTACCATGACCACGATCTTCAGACATGAAGGACCGAAAAGAGAGAGAGAGAGAGATAAGTGGGTTACGAATACGGTTATAAAGACTGATGAGTTTTAGAATGGTAGTAATTTATCGACATTCATAGGTGCATGGTGCATGTAATATGCCTAAATTAAAGAATAAATCACTTTGACTTTGACTTTGACTTTGAATAGGGGCAAAGCATCGATCTGACTCAGATCGATGCTTTGCCTTGAAGAAGACCTTGTAAACAACATGATGCAATAAAGAACTTGAACTTGAACTTGATGGGTGCAGATCGTGCCTCAATTCGTATATTAGGCTATATGTTAAGTACTGAAATCCAACAAGGGTATATGGTATTTCAACTGTTATAAATTATCATTTCCAAATACAAATCTAGAAATACACTTGAGGACATTTTAACTTTTTTTAACGAGCATATGTGCCTGAATGGCTTTTAATAATCTAAAATACCATGCTGAAGTAACTTAGTAGTTGTACTTATAACGTCTATATACGTCGCACTCAATGGGGCGATACCGGATATCGCCCCATTGATCCGGGCGAGTCATATGATAAGGTTCACAAATCAATTTTCGAGTTGTCAGAATAAAGTACTTGTACTTAGTATTTGGTACCTAGTTTTTGTAATGTGCAATTCCAAATACCGTAGCAACTAAGGCTGTATGTTAGTTAGGTGTCTATTTTTTATATCCATTCAATTTTAAATAAAAATAAGATTGAATAGTAGTAGTATATTTGATTTAACAACTTACTTTAGCTTATCACATTTAAGATTAATACATGATAACGGGTATGTTACAAATACTAAATACATATATACTCGTAAGTTAAGATGTACGAAGACTAAAAACATTCATAATTATTTACCTTAAGACTAGGTACCGCTATTGTCAACATTCGATTGTCGAACTAACGTTCATCAAATCAACAGCCCATTTTAGCTAAAATGCTGTTAAAAATTTGTTTGTCTTCATCTGTCACTTTGACATTAGTGTTTGTGAAAAAGAGGCACAATCCATTTTAGATAACAGAGGTATATTAAGTTTTATGAATAACAAGGAATAAGGTTTTTCACCAGAAAACTTCGAAATAATACGTCGTCATCCGCATTTATGTAACAATTTGACGCAACTCGTAATATGACTCGTTATATTACCATTATGACATTATCAAAAGCCAATTCGATCGTGTCTAATGTCACATCATCTTGTCCCACATTATACGTTTTCCGACAAGTTTTCTATGCATACTCAATTACAATTCCGTCATTCATTTGCTGCACACATCTTTTGTCCGCAAGTGTACATAGATGTACCTACCGTAACGAACTCGCAGAATGTACAATGGATGTCAATAATACGTACAAAATCGCTTGCTCAATGTGGTTGCGTACGAGCATGTGACATTCGCGTATGTGTCAAATTTAATATGGATGTATGTCGTTATATGCGGTATTTTCTTTAGCATAAAGGTCAAAGTTCTATGAATTATTTAACCATAGGTATTACATGGCGGAAGCGAGTGATAAAAAATACTAATTTTAGGCGGCTTTTAAATTTAGAAGAATCGTAATCGTTAAGTGCCAATCTATATTTGCTACCTTACAATGTAAGTTACTTATTATCTTGCAATGTAAGTTGTGTTAGGCGAACCATCTTTCTTCCACTTGGTACCGACTGAGCTGGTATTTGGTATAGTAATGGATTTATGGTAAGTGTCAATCAATAAATAATGGTACCAACGAGCTGATCTGATGATAGACACGGATGTTAGGAATCACTCAGGATAAATGTTTTTACAGGTACCCATAAATTCGCATTCAGATTCGCAAAATCATGTAAGTATTAGGTAAATGTAATTACCCTTCCTACCTATCCTGCTAATATTAAAATAGATGTTTGGATATTTAGATGTTTAGATGTTTGTTACTCAATCACGCTTAAACGGCTCAAAATATAGGATAGTTTTTATCCCGGGTCCACGCAGACGAAGTCGCGGGCGGAAGCTAGTTTGAAATAAATAGTTTTTTTTACACATACCTACCTTTTTACATCTATACTTACACTCCTTAAAGTGCTTCAAAAGATTAATCAAGTCTCGAGTCTGTGCTCATGAAAGCTCGCCTGGAAAAGCAGTTAAACTAATGAAACAAGCGGTCGACAGCAAAGGCAAGGCTTAATTGCATGCCCCTTGCGGTCAGAATAAATAGACATTTTACCTAAAACGAAATCTGTGAGATTGACCAATTATGCTAAAGTAGCGCCTGGGATCAACAGAAAATACAGAAGACATAGAATTGAGAAAGTCCATTTGGCTTTTTACGCGGTTGTTTTCATAATTTAAATAAAACTTTTTTTGTCAAGTTTTGACTGGATCTGATTTATAAGAGCTTATTGTTGAGGCATTGAAAAGGTTCATCACTTTTCGACTTTATTTTAATGATGTTTAGGTCCAAAATAGACAAATCTTTTCTTTTTAACCGCATATCCTGGACCACATGGTCCAGGCCATTAGAAAGAAAGAAGTAAAGAATAATAGTTATTTACGATACAAGTGCAGAAAATAGGAAATTCGCAACGAGTGGCGATAAATTAAAACACGACCGAAGGGAGTGTTTTAAATCGACACGAGTTGCGAATTACCTATTCGCACGTGTATCGTACAACGTTTTACAGTACATATATTATGGCTCTTTAAAGTTTCAACATATGCACGGAAAGTGCTCATTTGCGCACTAGTGCGGGAAAGTAACACCATGTGTCATGTGTACTGTAAACATTTATTCGACACAAAAACATATTTTTATTTTTCTAATTGTTTCCGTTAAGGACTCTTTGGAAAATTTTAATCAATAGGTATGATTAGTTGATCACCAAGCTTATGATTGTAGCCTGGCTACTTAAGTGATTGTTTGCTTAACTATTAAAGTATAGTCTATTCGACTTTACGGTAGATCGATTGTGTTATGCTAATGTTAATATACTAGACCGAAGTGTGACAGAATGAATAATCAATCGTGTAATCATGTTAAACACAATTGTACTATACATTATATTTTAATCAGCTTTTTTAGACAAATAATATAAAGAGGTAAAATTTGTGATTACTACATTTGGAACTACCCATCCGCTTTCAACAATTATTTAACCAGTGTATTAGAATTAATCTTCGGTACACACATAGGTTTTAAGATCGAGTTGCCTGGGATGTTATTCGGAACACGCTAATGCACCTCACCTCACCCGTCACGCCTAAGGAAACTAGACCTCTGATTATTCTTAGTTAATACGAATTGTGGCGTCAAGATATCTTGTGGGTGAACGATGAGGTGACGTTACAACAAGTTACAGAATAGCGGGCTTGGAGAGCAGGAAAGGTGAGAGTTACCCGTAGATATCCCGTTCTTCAGACACGGGTATACGGAAAAGAGTATTTTCCCTGTATGTCTAAATAACTAAGTAACTGAATTCTAATATTTCCCCAAATATCCAGGGACGACGTAACGTGGACGCTGACGCAAAAGGATAGGTTGAGAAAGGCTTGAAGTTTTTACAAGGATGGAAAGAATAAGCTGGACAGAAAGGAAGACAAACGAAGAGGTTTTGAGGATGTTAGGAGAGAGTCGATGCTTGTTAAAAATAATACAAAATAGAAGAAGCAAAATGATCGGACGCTTAACACGTCACGACAGTTTTTAGGGTTCCGGTACCTGAAAAGGAAAAAACGGAACCCTTATAGGATCACTCGGTTGTCTGTCTGTCCGTCTGTCACAGCCGATTTGCTCCGAAACTACTGGACCGATTGAGTTGAAATTTGGTACACATATGTAAATTGGTGACCCAAAGATAGACGCGTAAAGTAAATTAATGAATTCTGAACTTTTCTGACTGAACTGAAACTGGGCCACTTTTGGGGGGTAAGCTGGATAATTAAAAAAAAAGCTTCGCAAACTGTGTGACATATCAAATGAAGGGGTTGTTGTAAGCATGTTTTTTTTATAATTTTAGCAAAAACAGATTTGAAATAATTTAGGAAAAAAGACGAAAATTGACCATTCCCCCCTTATCTCCGAAACTACTAGGATCAGAATTCTGAAAAAAATATGGAAAACAGTTCCTTGCCTAAAGATTACAGGAAAACCTATAAGAAGTTTGAGTATTCAAAAACACTTTTTTGAATACTCAAACTTCAAACAAATTATATACGGAACCCTCACCACGCGAGTTGAACTCGCACTTGTCCGGTTTTTTTTTAATATCTTGGAGGCCAAGATCCAAGGAAAAAGAGGCAGAGGAAGGCCCAGACATACTTACGATAGCCAAGTAAAAGAGAAAATTGCTGTTGAGTCGTACGAGACGCCAAGATTCTGGCAGAGGACAAAAATCCGTGGCGGTCACTCCACCGACAAGAGCCTAGCTCTTAAATAATGATGATTTATTTATTTATTTATTTATTGATAAGGACGTTTACATGACATTACAGTGTACACCAATGCATCACGAAACTTAGACTAACAATTTAAAATATACATAAAAACAATAACAAGTAACAAGTAAATTAAATTGAAACAATGGAGCACCTATCATCCATCGCCTCACAAAATCTCAAGCATTCACTAGACACAGCCGCCCATCGCCACGCAAACAAGTCGCATTCCGGTGTCGATATGGAGCCGTAGCATGGTTGGCCTTATCACGCGACAAATGACAAGATAGGAGCGTCGTCTCGTTCTATCGAACGGTGTCAGCCAGTGACGCACGCTCTATCCTATCACCTATCGCGTGACAAGGCCAACCATGCTACGGGGCCAGGAGCGCATTCAGCTGTGAGAGAGCGCGAGGCAGAGGGGAGTTCCTCGCAAGACACGACATGCTGAGATCATTAAATGATTGTTTCGTCTGACCTCCAGAGAGTTGTACCCTCAGAGCAGCGGGGCTAGCGCAACTGACGCCGCACCGCGACGCGAGTCGAGAAAGCTCTACCCCCCTTTTTCTAATTTGTACGGTGCGAGTGAGATAGGGGACGCTTAGTCGCGCGAGAAGCGACTGAGCAGCAAGTTGTGCTAGACGTGCAGACCCTCAGAGTGTTGTATGATCGAGGGAAGACAAAGACGAGGTGAGCAAAGTCCATTACACTCGAGAAAGGAATGCTAAAACTACCACCATTTAGTATATAATAGTATTAATAGTATATGTTAAGCTAGGAACAGGAGACGGATATATTGAAATTTCCATTGAACCAATTTTGGCACAGAATACTAAACAGTGATCTTACTTCGCGTAAGTCTATCTGTATCGTGCAATTATACTGAGTTACACCCTATTTGGTGTCCATTACGCTCAACAAAGGGTGCGTAGTCACAGTTGGCATAACCACAACACCTTGTGTGGCTTTCAGTTTGCTATCCGTCATCACAGCTCTCGTTTTGGATGCGGTTTTGGGTGTAGCGAAAAATGTCAACGAACCCTTCGTTTGGAATAAGTAAGGTTAGGTGTGAAACAGATTAAAAACACTAATTACTACTGTACTGTTGCTGAAAGTTCCATAACTATGCTAGTATCCTTATAATGGAGCATAATTTTGGCCATCGAAGTATCTTTCTGCTTATAGCGATCTCCGCAAATATGTATTTCAAAGTGTAGTTATAAACTTAGAAATATTTCCAACAAGCCACAGAAAACACAATAGTAGCCGAGGCAAAATACGGTTTCGAAAAACATTAATTTATAATAGCGTTTTTTTTGTTTATTTCATTTTAAATCATTATTCTAAGATGCTTTATTCAAGAATCCACCAAACTTTCCACCCGGAAGTAATTATATAGATTTAAATTAAACATTGATTGTCTTTTTTATTTTATTTATATTGAATATTGTAAAGCAAATGTAAATGAACCTAAATAAAGATAAAAAAAATATTAATATTTATCCGGACTTTTTAGGAGCTAATTAAATATTGATTTTTTTGATGTCTGATTTTTTGTTGGATTTTGCCTCTAGGTAACAATTTAATTGATAATATATCCGTTACATTAAAAAAATTAGCTATTATAAATTATTTCCAAACATGTCATTTTTTCCATACAAGTTGTCAGTTCATTGCCTGGACTATAGTACCTACCTTAATCTGAATGAGACTCTAATGTCATCAGACTAAGTTCATAAGGGCTCGTCCAGAATTCATGTGATCATATTTGGCCTACTTTTGATCCCCCCTTGCTGATATTTGGTGTTTATTTGGCTCTCCCCCCCCATTCAAGATCACGTGTATTTTAGGGACTAAGTAGGAAATAAGTTAGTTAATTAAAAAAACAACAATAACTTAGTAAAAAATGTTTTAATTTAAGCCATTACGCTACGTCATGTCCTCGGTCCGCGGGTTTTCACAATATGAGAAAATGATTGAGTAATTTCGTTTTTTTCGTAAAAATGTATCTATAAATATTACGAGAACAATATTCCTTTGCTATTCCGCTAAAAAACGTGCAGGTCGATCAGCGGAGATCAAATGCAACTAATTGCGTATAAACATGCAAATAATTACAGCAAACCACCACCAATAATGAAAAAACCTCGACACGTGTTTCGCCTCTCTACGAGGCATCATCAGGAGATGATGGCAGGAGATGTTGCTTGCGCCACGTCCACTGAGCAACATCCACTCATCATCTGAGCTTGGCGCAAGCAACATCTCCTGCCAGCATCTCGTGATGATGCCTCGTAGAGAGGCGAAACACGTGTCGAGGTTTTTTCATTATTGGTGGTGGTTTGCTGTAATTATTTGCATGTTTTTACGCAATTTGTTGCATTTGATCTCCGCTGATCGACCTGCACGTTTTTTAGCGGAATAGCAAAGCAAAGGAATATTGTTCTCGTAATATATCATGAATTTCCGCAAAGTAACGCCTGATTCAATAAAGTATCTATAAATTAAAACACAATTAAATAAGTATCTTTTAATATTTTTTCTATTTCACAACAATTCTGCTAATGCGTCTATAATGGTCCATAATAACTAATGTTAACTGTATATTAAGCCTAATGGTCAAAATAAACTATTTTAAAAGAGTGACTCCTATAGCAATATTTTTCCATTATTAGAAACTTAATTAGGATTGTTCATTTTTTTTAACCCCCCATTTTTATTTTATTTTTCGAAAATATAGAGTAATTCAAGAAACTAATTTCAATATTTTAGCAATTAATCGCTTTGTTTATTTTTTATAATTTTTTGAAAATATGAGATACGACTTCTCGTAAATTACATGTGGTGGCTGAATCTATGTATAGGACACGCCCAATATAGAAAAAAAAGTTTTAAATGTCAATCGATGGTTTGTAGACATCTGTCAATGTCATCATTGTCATTCTAAACGTGTTCATTTCTCATTCTGAAATTTCTGCAATAAATTTAAAACCCAAATACAATGCCACATGCTTTAAGCATGCGGAACAGTTTTGGGAAACCTATATATATATATAGTCACTAGCAACTCAAAGCAAAAAAGTGGGATTACATGTAAACGAAGACAAAACAAAAGTAATGACAAACAGACAGCCTATACAGATCATGCTAGATTCGTCACCTCTAGAATATGTTGAAGACTACATTTATGTAGGTCACTTAATTTCCTTTAAATCAAGCACTGAAAAAGAAGTTGATAGAAGAATAAAACTCACATGGAGTAAGTATTGGTCCCTGAAGGAAATTTTCAAAAGTAAAATGCCTACTAAATTGAAAACTAAACCCATGAACACCTGTCTACTCCCATGTCTCACTTATGCATGCCAAACCTGGCCCCTAACCAAAAAAACGCTGTACAAACTGAAGGTATGTCAGAGAGGAATGGAGAGAAGCTATCTGGGATTGAAATTTAGTGATAGAGTGAAAAACAAGTCAATCATAAAAATAACCAATGCCACAGATGTAGTCAAACGAGCGCTGCGACTCAAATAGAAATGGGCAGGGCATACACTAAGAGTTAAAGATGAAAGGTGGTCAAAGATAGCAACAGAATGGTACCCCATGGACAGCATATGAAGAAAAGGAAGACCACTCTCAAGATGGAGTGATGATATCAAAAAGACAGCGGGATGCTATTGGGGAAGAAAAGCTAAAGACAGGGAAACCTGGAAAGCTTTGGAGGAGGCTTTCACCGCTTTAGGCGGTCCTTATGCGGAAGAAGAAGAATATTTTAAGAATAATGAATAGGAAAGTGAAATATTAGTGAAAAATAATAAAAAACAAACAATATAAAACTTTATTTTTAAAATAGTGCATAAAATATGGCCAAAAACTCTGTTATAAGGAAATAAAAGCTCATCTTATCTTATATATTTACAAAATTAATAAAAAGTGGTCTGAATTAAATAACATGTTTTATTGTCAACATTAGATATTCTCTTCCTGCAAAGTAGCTCCAACATTTCTTAGCTTCGCTGTAGGTTTAACTGTCGGTTGTTTTTTTCACAGATTTAAAGTTGCTGTTTGTCACATCTTTTTCAGGCTGCAATATGAACAATTAAATATGAAAAGTTATGTAAATAAGCTAAGAAACAAAATATATTAGGGAAATCTTAAATATGTGTGTAAATACTGTCACTTGCTAACCTCAATGGGGCCACGAGGGAGGCTTGTTTCTCGAGATCCCATTAATTACATTTCACTTTCTGTATATAATATAAATTACACATATATGTTGTAAAAGATAGGTTATAGATACGTAGGTTAGGTTCGTTAGGCATCCTTAGATGCCCGAAGGGCAAACAGAGCAAAAAAATTGTCAAAATACCAGGATATCATACACCTAACGAACATATCCTACCTAGTGTTGGAAGAAAAGTGGGAGCGCACATACATATACAGCATGTTTAAGTCCATTCCAATAGAACTTAATGGGACTGCAAGAAACAAGTCTCCCTCGTGGTCTCATTGATGGGACAAATCAATGGGACCACGACAAAACCGCGCACATACATAACACAGGCGTGTAATACATATGTATGTATGTACTCTGTTAATAAACCTGCCCATAAAGCTAGCTTTTAGTCTGATGAGTCTAGTAGATATCCTTTCTGTATTTATAAAATTTATATTTTTAAAACTGAATGAATTGAATGCATGTGGTTTTTTTATACTTACTTCGAAGTGATCCTCGCAGCAGTATTGTGTATAACCACTGATAATACTGAATACTCCACGTTGGCTTCACGACACCATCTTTCACGCAAGTCTTCCCGGATGCGAACTATCGTTTTCGAGCTATTTTTGGAGTCGTTTTTACACGTTGGATAATAACATTTCATGTAATTTTCCATGTCTTCCATTAAGTTAATCACAAATAACGATATTTAAATTAATTTCGTATCTCACAGTTCTGTTAAAGTCGGTTTATGTTTATAGTGGCTTGACAGAAGCTTGACAGTGACGGAAAATACCACAGGTTCGATAAGTGTTTCTTTTTTAATGACCGAAGTCTTTTCTGATTCAGCCACGAGGGAGGTCCACAGAAGGTCAAACAAAGGTCACACGGATATATGCTGAAATATCTTTAATCATCCATTATTTTGATGAAGTAAATGTCGGAAACTGTTTGAATACCTCATATCTCGAAATGGTTTTCGAAATAGCACTTAAGAAAAAAAATGAACAATCCTAATTATGTAGGTAATTGGTTGTGATATTTATTCTTAATGAATAAAAAAAATGTTGTGGCAACAACTTAATTAGGATATATGTGCACGGATAGAAAAACTTAAACGGACATACACTTTAACGAATAAGCACTGTATGGTCCACATTTGAAGGTTCAAAATCGAAGTCACAATCACCAAAACCAGGTTAACTGTGCAGTTGTAACAGTCTTAAGTTTAAATTATTAAGGTTCAATTCAAGATACGGTAGCGGCGAAAAGAAGTTTGCGAGGTGTAGTGAATGATAGTTGATAAGTTCAATGGTTGTTGGCAAGGCTGCCGGCAAGGCCGCTGGGCCGCGGAGTAATGGGGTATGATAACTGGGTTATAATAAGCTGGTGTCAAGAAAATAAACAATTTGAAAAGAGTTTAGCACTGATTCATACTTTGGGTATTTAAAATAATTATAGGTTGAGCAGCGAGGTCTATCTCTAGGTACTTTAGTAGGTTCCTTCTAAATGTCTTTGTTGGTCACAAACGTTCATTACTTCAATATCGTCTATATTTTCATTTTTATCGCTTCAATTTTTGCGTTGCTCGAACTAAGTAAATAACCATAATTTGTCTCCAAACCGGGATGATTATATTTTGTCAGAATGTGTATTAACCCCAAATCCGTGGCAAACATTTGAACCTATTGCTCTACATCTCAAAGTATATTTTTTGGATATAGACAATTTTGACATCCGCATACGAGGGAAATCCGTTTTTTCCCTTTGAGGAACCCTAAAATTAAGTGTTGTCTAAATAAAATAAATATCAAAATGTGATATGAAAATTGACTATTTTGTAAAAAAAAAATATGTGACGTATTTCCGATTATATAGATTTAAACTTTCACGATTCTTACGGCATTATTTTTACTAAATACCGTCGTCATGGTTATGCCGTGACAATGGATGTTACGACACATCCAAAACGTCGATAGACCTCAGAATCTGTACACAATCTATCAAGTAGGTATGTCAATTTTACTTTTAAGACGTAATTAAATTTTAGCATTATTCAGGCACGACAATTTTCCACGTCCAGTATTTTCAAATTGTCATTATTCAGATTTGACCAATAATTTCGAGTTATCAATTTTCCAATTACGCTGAATCTTTGAAACATTTCTCTAAGCTAAGCGAAATTGTGCGTTTTCGTGTAGCGTAATAATAACTGACGACACGAAATGCGAGACATTTGCATCTCGTGTAGAACTGTAAATTCAAGCCCTGTCAAAGAATCTTGCATTCATACATTTCTTTTATAAGTTTGTTACACATTAGTTACTTTAGGGAGACCTTTGCATTGCTCATTATGAAGGCCGCATTCGGATCGCCGCTGTTTCCTGTTACCGTTTAAATGACCTTTCTTTTCCAAAATAAAAGCAGTAGATGTCAACATAACTACAGGAAGGAAATAAATCACCGTCTCAAATAATATGTTAATTATATTTTTAACCGACTTCAAAAAAGTTCGACTGTACCTATGTTTTTTAGGGTTCCGTATCCAAACGGTAAAAACGGGACCCTATTACTAAGACTGCGCTGTCCGTCCGTCCGTCCGTCCGTCTGTCTGTCACCAGGTGTATCTCATGAACTGTGATAGTTAGACAGTTGAAATTTTCACGGATGATGTATTTCTGTTACTGCTATAACAACAAATACTAAAAAACCGGCCAAGTGCGAGTCGGACTGGGGCTCCCATACAATAGACATGATTTTTTTGCCGTTTTTATAAATAATGGCTCGGAACCCTTCGTGTGCGAGTCCGACTCGCACTTGGCCGATTTTTTTGTGTTTGTTACGCGACAACTCGGTAATTTATGAACCGATTTGAAAAATTCTTTCTTTGTTTGAAATCATATACTTCCAGATTGGTCCCGTTGTCACCAAAATTCAGTTCTGATGATGGGATCCTGGAGAAATCGAGGGAACTCTTCTAATTTTATAGGCAAACTTGAAGCAATTTGGCTACTGATTTTAAGTCGGTTGAAACTTTGTTTTTAAAGTAAATTATTTAGTTTCAATTTATTTCTATATCTGTGCCCTGCGGCTCCGCTCGTGTATGACTTCTAGCCATTCACTCCAACAAGAACTTCAACACCTCATTCTACACCCATACCCGGATAGCAATATTATACGGGAGGAGCCTTTGTATTTTGTTTTTACATTTTTGTCGTGATTAACTTGTTTTTACATAAATGGTATAGGTACTTAAAATAAAATAAATGTAGTTATAGGTAGTTTATACATAAAATTTGATGACATTTCGTTCAGGAAGCAATCGTGATAACTCGAATCCAAAGTAATTTTAAGTTGTTTACTATTATGTATAAGTTTGACATTTCATGTATACTGTACCGTAAATAATCTCATGTCAATTTCAAGCACGTATTATACAGGTCACAGTGCAAGTGACGAGCGCAATACGAACAGATAGTAATCTAATGTCACGAACTTGACGCTTTTTTTGCGAACACCTTACATCCGCATTGTAGTGTAGGGTTGCGTGTGGTACAAGATTCGATATCTAGCGATTCGACTTGTCGTTAATTAATGTATTTTTGTATACCACGTCGGTGGCAAACTAGGGTCCGGTCTGCCTAAGCCGTTAGCTTAGCCTATGGACGCTTGCAACTCCCCTCCATTGTATTTCTGTAATTTTTAATATCATTACTATCAGCCCCTATACGTTTCAGTACTGGGTATAGGTCCCTCCCTGGGCGATTGGGAATGGGATCGGATTAGACGTTGGCCTAGGCGTCTATCTAAGTAGGTCGGGAGTTCCATCACCCGCCTAGAATAGGTCCCGAGCAGGAAGGCCCCCATGGTGTTCTGGGGTGCCAACAGCGGAGTGGGTAGGGCACCATACCCTGTCATCTACGTGGGCCCGCAAGGGCAACGCTGACAGAGTTCCGGATGTGTGCAATAGCGTTCCCGGGGCTCTGTCCAAAAGCGAGCGGTGGAACACCCCAGGGGTTTTAGTCTGTGCGAGTCGGACATACCCACTCGGCTTCTCCCGAGCAGGGTGGGATCCATAACGGATTTCCCCTGGGGAAAAAAAAGGCGTCTATCTAAGTATGCTCTCTCTGTTACCGACTATTATTTTTGTTCGAACTACTTACCTATTCATTATGTAAGGTATTTATTTACCTTATACGATACAATGCTTTGATATTGTGTAACATTCTAAGAAGTAATTGCTCCACAACACAGTCCTACTTACATCTAGATATGTCTAGATAATCGTTATACAATCATTACACCGGCCGACCAATTATCTATTATAATTTATTCATATCTAAATCAGAACAGGTGGCAAGAACACAGCCTACAACAAAATATGGTTCAGTCTTATTTTAAAGACAGTAAGGTTGAAAATATTAAAAAAAAGCATTGTTGCCTAGTGTACCTGTGGGTAACAATTATTAGTTCCCAGGCGGCCTTTAGTTCCTGAAGGTTATCTGGTCTTGGCATCCGTATCTAGGTGCTGGTCAAGTCGCTTCGATGTTACGAGCAGATAGTGTTTCTGGCAAATGCGATGAATTTTATTAGGGTGAATGTGCGTGCAACAGTTTAGAATTTCGTAACAAGGTAAACGTTATTTTTCATCAGTGAGGTAAAGGAAAGATTTGAATGGAGGCACTAGGAGATCCAAGGGGGGTGCCAGGGGCCTCAAGAGCAGTCACCTGCTTCTAACTGTCTCAGCCTACTACTACTACTAGCCTGGCTAGCAATGAGCAGCGATATCGCAATTATTCCATTTATTCTGCATTGAGCAAAACTTTCATTAATTATCAGCGGTGTCGCGGGCCACGAAACGCAGGGGCTCCATTCTGCAAGTCCTAATGAAAGCTCGTGATATAGCCACTTCAAAGCCAATTTTGCGAATCAGCGGTGTGATAGGCTGAGTATTCGCTATTATTAGGGTTCCGTACCCAAAGGGTAAAACGGGACCCTATTACTAAGACTCCGCTGTCCGTCCGTCTGTCTGTCTGTCCGTCTGTCACCAGGCTGTATCTCATGAACCGTGATAGTTAGACAGTTGAAATTTTCACAGATGATGTATTTCTGTTGCCGCTATAACAACAAATACTAAAAAACAGAATAAAATTAATATTAAAGGGGGCTCCCATACAACGAACGTGATTATTTTGCCGTTTTTATAGATAATGGTATAAAGCACAATCGGCATATATTTACAATAAAGTACATAGCATAGTCAATATCCATCAACGATTACTAAAAAATTGCAAGATTGAACTAACGACATGGCTGTAACTTATAAGCTATGATGACACAGAGTCATTGCTGTATCGTGCTAATTATTAACTAAACCTAATTGTACACACACAAATATATACACACACGCACACTCTCTCTCTCACACACACACACACATACACACTCACACACACCTACCAGTAATGTATTGTATTAGTATTACTTGAATTAGGCTAAATTATGTATTTCCTACCTATGTATTTGCCAGTTATGGAAGAGCGGGGCATCCTAACACAGGTTTACTTACCTAAAAGGAAGCCCCAATCACTGTATATTGTACTTTAAAAACAAAGTAAAAATAAACAATTTTTCATTCATTTTTCATTTTTTTCAAAATAAACAATTTTTTCAATGGTACGGAACCCTTCGTGCGCGAGTCCGACTTCTTCAGGAACGAACGTTTTCACGTTCATTAGCGAACCCTCTATGCTCGTCAAAAAATTTATACTTCAGTCGCATGACGGTTTAAACTTATATATGAAGAAAGATAGTATTAACCTTGGTCGGCTAGGTAAAAAGCTCGAAGCAAATTTACAGTCGTTACGCTAGAATGCTCGCGAAAACAGTTTATATTGTGAGCTTTTACCTGTAATTTAACATTTAGAATGCTAATTACACGTAAATGCTCAAGTGTATCAACATCTTAACGATGTCACTGACTATCTGCATATTTTGCTATCGACGTAGTTGTAATGTAATTCCGTGCATCGCGGCCGATCGCAGCCGCGCGCGTTTGATCGCGTGCGCCTGACGCGCGCGGCGTACGACACTAGTCAGTGTATGAAAAAGCCGCACGCGTCTGTCGCATACCTCGGAAGCGGGGCCATACATTTTCATACACTGACTGTTGTCGCATCAGCCGCGCGCGTCAGTCGCACGCGATTGACCGCGCGCGGCTGCGATCGGCCGCGATGCACAGAATTACATTACAACTACGTCGATAGCAAAATATGCAGATAGTCAGTGACATCGTTAAGATGTTGATACACTTGAGCATTTACGTGTAATTAGCATTCTAAATGTTAAATTACAACCATCGGTGCGGCATTAGCTGTCAGCTGTCACCGACCAGGCTAGTACTGAGGGCGTACGGCGGAACGAAATTCGTTTTCGTTCGTGTATCTCTCTCTCGAACTAGCAAGTGCGACAGATACACGAACGAAAACGAATTTCGTTTCGCGGTAGGCCCCCCTGATTAGTATACTGCACGCTACATTTCGACGAGTGCTTCAGTGCAAACATAATTACTTACTGTACACTGACAAGTAATAAAATCTGGGAGACATCAGTAAGCTCTCGCTAAACAGGCCTTACTCCGAAACAGGACATAGGTACCTATGGTAAATTTTGTGATATCATCGAAACGCTACATAATCAGTGATATCACGACACGTCAAAAAATAATCTAGAATACCACCGCAGGCTTCGTCTCGTGCCGTCGTGTTCCACGCAACAGCCCGTTTTCGAAATGCCGCTGACAAAAGAATTCAATTACAATATCATATAATTCGTAACATTGTATATTATCTTAAATGATTAACGAACTGAAGAAATAATAGGAAATGTACGTGTGTGTTACAGACCAGTATGCTAAGACCTTCCAGTTCGTAGATTCTTCTAAGAACGAGGGGTCTATTGCTGGTGCAATAGGTATTTTCAGATGGGGCCGAGTGATAACAGTTGCCTAAGTTCGCTAATAGCCGGCTAATGTGTGAGACTCTGGCCCTGAGTCGGAGTCGATTGTGTTCTGATAGCGGTACATGTACTTGCGTGTTTGTATGATAATAAAAACATTCACATCGTGCAGTTCTTTCGACTAACAGTGTCAATAGTACATTACTTATCTAGGGCGGTAAAACAAAGAATGTCTCAGATCGTAGGTATATGACGCCCGAGCCGATGGCAAGGGCGATAAATAAGTGAGCCGAGGGTTTCTTTATTACCGTCCGTGGTGAGTACAAAATTTTACATCTCTCCCTGACCAGGAAGTGGGATTTTCCGCACGCATAGCGTGCGGTAATTCCTACTTTATGGCCAGGAATGACGTAAAAAATATAAATGTTAAAGAACGCGGTCTGTGTTGTAATTTATGAATCAAATTTATAATTACGCTTTAGGTTGCGTATTGATTTTTTCTGTATCGTAAAACGAAAACTTTAAAATAGACATGGACACCTTTTTTATTTTAGTAGTAAAATAGGCATAATTATAATTTTACTGTAACAAAGGAATCAGTGTACTTAATTTAGACTTTCAATAACCATAAAATTGTAATAATTACCATAAAATAATCTAGCAATTCAGGCACGGAGTATAATTACAGTTCAAAATGAATCGGCAATACTGTATAGGACTGAATTCAATTTTGTTTCCAATTGCAATATGGGGCACAAGAATTTGCAACACTTCCTAGTATCGAGGTTAAATTAAATACAGGCGCAGCGAACGAAGGCGTCAAGTGCGTTGGTATGTCACGAAATATTCATACGACAATACGTAATAATTTCAAAAAACGCGCCGTTCTAATTAAAGTCTTCTCGTCGCCGACATAAAGTTTAAAGTTGAATGGATGTGTATAACCGATGCTCTGTTGTTAAAATTGTCGCGTCGGTATCGATATTGATAGTGTTTGCCTTATAAGCTTGGTTAACCTATTCATTGAATCAGTGAAGGTGACCTGAAATAGTTTGGAAGCATTAGTGCATAATACTTATTTTGATACTTACTAAATTGTCACACATATTTCTAATAAAATCAACGTCCATCATCGGTTAACAAGAACAGCATGTTAAGTAAACATAAAATTAAGAAGGTAACTAATGAATCGTAACGCGAATCTGGGGGCACGGTAGTGCCCCCGCCAAGACGAGCCAAGCGAAGCTCAAGAGCACTACCTACCTTTTCTCGAAGCGTTTCGTCGTTTTTTTGAACACTCATAACTTGTGTTTGGATCATACCAGATAAACATAATTCTCGGGATAAGATGTCAATAGTAGACTTATTAAACAAAAACAGCCAAGATGTAGAATTTGTAGAGTTAAGCCGTGTGGAGTAGGAAGCTTGACGCTACTTGCGATCTGAATTCTATTAGTATATTTCAGCTACTTCCATAGCATTATGTCATATGGTATTTTATTGTGGGGCAGTGCTTCAGAGATTCATTCGATATTTGTTTTGCAGAAACGGGCTATTCGGGCGATATATAAATTGACCCATAGATACTCACTTAGAAATAAGTTTAAAAATATTAATATAATGACATTATATTGTCAATATACCTATGAAAACCTTTTGTATGTACATAAAAACATTGTCAATTTTAGGAAAAACTGTGACATACATAATATTAATACTAGAAATATGCATAAGCTCGCGGTGCCCACCACTCGGCTCCAAAAAATTAAAAAATCATTCATGGGTAATTGTGTAAGGTTTTATAACAAACTTCCAGAAAACTTAACTGAGTTATCTATTCGTAAATTCAAGAACTATGTGAAGCGTAAACTTATCTCGAAAGCTTATTATAGCACACAAGACTACATGAATGATAAAACTCTATGGAACTAATTTTGACTGAATTTTTAATCTATTATTTTCGTAATATTTTGTTTTTTGACATAAGTTTGTTTTTCTAGAAACATTCTACTAGTATTTTTTATAAAATTTTTATATCATATATATTTTATTCTTTATGTTTTAAAAATTCCTCTAAAAAATTAACTGACGATTTGAAAGTGCTTGTTACTAGGCCTACTTGAATAAAGATAATTTTGAGTTTGAGTTTGAGAGTTTGATTTAACGCTGAAAGCTACATTAGCTAGGGAGTCTTGGCAATCACTTTACATGTAATGTTTTTAGTGGGATGATATTTTCGGTATAAAAAGACACCCAAAGTTTAATATTTTTTTCTAACTGTGTGGACTAGGATTACATTTTTTTTTACTGGCGCGAATATTATACATCACGCAAGTCAATTTCCTGTCAGCAAAAGCACAACCTTGAACTTAGAAACAAATGACGCAATTTGACAAATCGTTAAATAAAAGAAGTCTTGTATGCGATTATCACTAACTTGAAATTACCCAATTATAAGTCAATTAGAAACAAAATTAATTAACTTAACTATGAAAAATTAATAAGCACAATAATTTGTGTCATTTATTGCAACATAATTAGTTAACGATAATTATAATGACGTCTTAACCCATTCGAGGCCACGGGACGCTACAGCATGTGCTACGCCGTAGCGCGTAAGAGTGTTTTTCGCTTTGTATGAGATTCATATGTGAGTCATTGTCCATGAGTGGGTTAAGTTAGGAGGTTTTACTAACCTACGGTTAGGAATGGTAGTTTCAACTTTCGAAGATTAATGAGCCATTAAACGAATAGCTTTAATTTGATGCGTATTTATACAGGAAAAAACCGGACAAGTGCGAGTTCAACTCGCGTGGTGAGGGTTCCGTAAAATTCCTATTCTCTAAGCATTAGGCGCTCCATACAAAATACACAAAAATATTGAGAATTTTCCCGTTACTTTGAATACTCAAACTTCTTATAGGTTTTCCTGTAATCTTTAGGCAAGGAACTATTTTCCATATTTTTTTCAGAATTTTAAGCCTAGTAGTTTCGGAGATAAGGGGAGGGGGATGGTCAATTTTCGTCTTATTTCCTAAATTACTTCAAATCTATTTTTGCTAAACTTATAAAAAAATATATATCTGAGATGCTTACAACAACCCCTTTCATTTGATATGTCACACAATACAGTTTTTTAATTTTCCAGTTTACCCCCCAAAAGTGGCCCGCTTGTTCAGAATTCATTAGTTTACTTTACGCGTCCATCTTCGGGTCACCAATTTACATATGTGTACTAAATTTCAACTCAATCGGTCCAGTAGTTTCGGAGCAAATCGGCTGTGACAGACGGACAGACAGACAACCGAGTGATCCTATAAGGGTTCCGCTTTATCCTTTTGAGGTATCGGAACCCTAAAAAGGTGCATATAGTGTCACATTAAAATGTGTTTTATTGAAACCTTACTATAATGCTTCATGAAAACTATATAGCAGCCTAAGAGTAGCCACGATAGCCTTAATTGTTTTTTGTGATAACAAACATAGGAACTAAAATAGTTATATAATTTTGGATGTTCAGTAATGTTGTGCATCAAGAATCCTATCTCACTCTATGATTGTCTAGGTATTGCAAAAAAATTACAGCTAACATCATCATTTATTTTGTTGGCGTGACTGGCCCCGTAGCATGGTTGTCCTTGTCACGCGATAGGTGATAGGATAGAGCGTGCGTCACTGGCCGACACCGTTCGATAGAACGAGACGACGCTCTTATCCTATCACCTATCGCGTGACAAGGCCAACCATGCTACGGCTCCTGATTTATACACCCACGTTGAATTAAAGCTTTGGTCACTGAATTAAGCCGCAGACGGCCGGATGGACAGATGGACAAACGGATGTGGCGAAACAATAATGGTTCCTTGTTGACTACGGAACCCTAAATAGGTACATTCAGCCTAATTTCAAGGCTTTAGAGAAGACAATCCCGTCAAAACTGGGCGCAAATGATTTGCAAGTTTACCCTATGCTCTACTGATATAAATTGATAATAGGGTAGTTTCCTCATGTTAAAATTGATAACGTAATGTAGCTAAATGGATGGTTAATCATCAAATTATTGTAATAAAGTATATATGTACATGTTGATCCGCAGGTTTGCAAAATGTACAGCGAATGTGAAACTTACCTTATTTAGAGCGTACTGCCAGTCTTTTTACACATGCAGCCTGTGGATCAACTGTACGAAGGCAGCCTATAGCGCCCTGCGCGTCCTCTATAACAACGCATTCAGGATGCTGATGGGGTTGCCGCGTTATTGCAGCGCGTCAGGGATGTTCGCGGAGGCGCGCACGGACGACTTCCATGCTATAATGCGTAAGCGAGTCGGGTCCCTGATGCGGCGTGTCCGCGGCAGCACCAACGGCATCCTGAGCGCAGTTGCGGCAGCGTATGACAGCCCCATATTATGTCACTGGACACGATCTCATAGCTGACATGTGAGCTATGAGAAGTGACCATAGAATAGATTAGTACTTACATATACTACACTAACATAACTCCTAAGTTCTAAAACTAACAAATATGGATGTGTTTTGTCCGAAATAAACAAATTTTATTTTATATATTACAAAATATAATTAAAATCATAAAAGATAATGGACCTTCAAAGATTAGAAAAAATATGTTTTTTTTAATGGTCCAAGAGTAACTTTAAAGCTACCAATAGACTCCTTACGCTTTTATAGAAACAAAATTGTATGACTTCAAATATGGACCTAATCGTAAATACTGTTCGCGACCGAAACAGCAATTTACTTAGGTACTTGATTTTCCATACAACGATTACTACAAATAGCCAACTGAAACGTCATACCTCTTAGTTTGACTAAAATTTTTGGGTATGTATTGCTCCCATATAAACATTTGTTCCCCTCCAAAAACTGGTTACAATGCCATCGTAAAAAAATCTTAGGACACAAAGTCTATATTGTGACAGGCCGTTGAGGTACGGCACTTGTCCAAAGCCGCGATAATATATTATGGAAATAATTAATTCGCGAAATGCAATATCAAAACCACATAATAAAAGACGCCTGATATTCTAAGTCAGACTACTTGCCCCATTTTTAATTTTTTGGTGTAATAAATTTTATATCGTAAGGTCTAAATACTGTAATCATAAATGGTTCGTTGCACTCTGTTAGCCAAGTTTACGTGTAATCTCGTCTAATCTTAAATAGTAGATATTTTTTTAAATAACTCGACGCAATGTTAGCTAACGGTTGAATTAGTGAAGGGAATGTACCACCATCGATCGAAACGAAAAGTTACACTTAATAAAATTAATTTATTTCAGGCTACGAAGGCCCATAGTTACAAATACCTTAAAGGCTAACATACATACAATGCAATTATAAAAGTATTATTTAGGCAACGAAACAGTGTAGCTCCGTTGCGTCTACAAGTGCGGTGTAGAATAGGCTTGTGACCTAAGATTTTTTTACGATGCCATTCTAACCAGTTTTTGGAGAGGGACAAATGTTTGTATGGGAGCCACTACAAACTAAAGAACATAAATACCCAAAAATTTGAGACAAAAATTTACCTCGCTGGCGGCAGCTCAAAACGCTTCATACTGATTGACTCAAAAGTATGACGTCACACTTTGCTATTCGAACTAATCATTGTAGGGAAAATCAACTAAATTACTATTTGGGTCGCGAAATACTGCGTTTAGGTCCATAGTTGACATACAATTTTGTTCCTATAACAGCGACTCTATTGATAGCTTTAAATTTTCTCTTGGACAATAAAAAAATGCATATTCTAAACTTTCAAGGTCCATATCTTTTTATGATTTTAATTATATTTTGTAATTTATACTTTATTACAATAATTTGATGGTTTACTATTAATTTAGCAACAATACGTTGTCACTTTTAACATGAGGTCACAAGCCTATTCGGTAGGTTGTCCCGGAACTGTCGAAACACGACACCCTTCGGCCAGAAGTCAGCACATGCGATGGTCTCCTGCAGCGGCCGCGGCACGCGCACCACAAACGAGCTGAAGTGCACATAGTGGCGCGAACGCAGCTGGAAAACCCTCAGCGAGTAACCAGTCTTCTGGTGAATATACCAGGGATCGGAAACGGTTTTTTCAAAAGTCCCCGAAGTAGTCTAATATTTTGAATTATTTTAGGCTCTTAATGTAGGATTCTATCATGTATTTAAGTAACATTTTCGTATTATTAGACAGCCTGATCAAAAATGATATTATAAACCAAAGAACGAAATTGAACGAAATAAAGCCGGTATTTTTGTATGGTGAAAATACCGGTATCCGATCCCTGGAATATACTACACCACGGTATCAGACTTAATTCTTTGAACGGCTTAAGCACAATTGCATTTAAATAATTTCAGTCAGATTACTTAAATTGTGTTTCTAAACACCATTAATAAAGAAAATACGGTGATAAGAAACTGATTTAACCATGCGAGTGGGACTTTCAAACGGAACGGCGGTGTCGTAGGATCGAATCATGGCACGTATAGTTGAGATTGTTTGAGTTGGCTTCTGCTTGCATGAAAGCAGTCCATTCAAAAAGCAACTTTATCGTCCAAGGTAGAAGATTCCAATTCCAATGACAGTTTTATAAAAAAGTCGCCACATTAAATAATCCCAGCCACGAAATTTTTGTACCAGGGAATGTGATTTGATATTTGTAACTAGCCTTCAGGTAAAAAAACCAACGTGAGGAAATGCACGTACATCCACAAAATTGGACGGTGAAGTTTCCAGTTCTACTAGGCCAGCTCAGCGGGGCGTTCACGATTTTAATTATATAAATGGTACCTAATTATACTAGTAGTATAGTACTGAATGTACCTATAGGTAGATACTGTAGGTAATGCCTACACATAGTACACCATCACCGTCGTGGCACTTCATGTCTCGACACATGCTGAGTGGGCTCCTTTTTGGGACTAACCTCAACAATGTATTATTTTTTTATTTTGTTTTTCTCTAGTTTTAAGCAAGTTGTAATGTTGTTGTGCTGTATGTTTTAAATAAATCATCATTCATTCATTCATTAATGCATTCATTAATTCATTCATTAATTCATTCATTAATTCATTCATATTATTTTATTCGTTACTTAAATTACTTTGCTGCAGGTGTATAGAAATGGTGTAATGTAATTTCTTCTATTACCAAACAACCATTATACTTATCAAGATAACAAACGACCTAGTATAATTTCATTATCACCCAATAACATTATCGCACCTTACATAATACATATAATGCGAATTTTGGAAACAATAAAACCTCGTATCTTACACAATTAGCTAATTAAAAAGTGAACTTATTGATAGCAGTTATAGTTCAAATTAGAAACAAGCACGTAATAAGAACTAGCGAAGGTTACCAATGGAGTAACACGCTTTATTGTACAGGTATTTATTTCAATTGGGGGTCAGCTGTCTTCGCAGTCATTAGAATGTGAGTTCTATATCTCGTTAAATAAGGTTGTAAATGGTGTACTTCCAAGTCCGAGGGTCAGTAATGCGGGCAGTGGACCGCCGTGCGAAATGGAAAGTGCTAACCTACTTCGGTTTTGGGCAGTTATGCAATGGATGCAGGCAATGCACCGCGGTGCGGGCAGCGGAGCGGGTAATTAGTATTGGTTTATTAGGGAAAACAAAACAATTAAGATAATTGGTATGTAAGTAGGGGACTCCCGGAAATATTAACGAATAACAACAAATTAAAGTAGTAATTAGAATAGAAATAATTAACACTTTATTGCACAAAGCAAGTACATGACTGTAAAAACGAAATAATTAAAAAGATTTGTACAAAGGCGAACTAAAATAAAATAAAATAAATGTTTAGAGAGGTAAGGCACAGTCGAAAGTCATCTCACTCATATATTCAGCCCAACTTTATGTTCTTCCAGATTACAGTTCACAGGCGACTGCAGCAATACCGCTACTTGCTCTGTACCTAGGAGTAGGTGTTGTATTCCTGGGTGTAATCACTTATTTATTTATTTATTAAAAACATGTTAATACGACATTACAGTAAAAAAACCAATGCGTCATGGAACGAAACTAAACAAGACAAAACAGGTACACTATTTTGGCAACGAAACGGCGTGGCTCCGTTGCATCGTCATCTCAGGTGTAGGATTCGGCAGATTGCCCCGGAACTGTCGAAACACGACACCCTTCGGCCAGAAGTCAGCACATGCGATGGTCTCCTGCAGCGGCCGCGGCACGCGCACCACAAACGAGCTGAAGTGCACATAGTGGCGCGAACGCAGCTGGAACACCCTCAGCGTGAAGCCGGTCTTCTGACGAACGTACTCCACCACATCATCAGCCAGCATCATGTAATGATCCGAACGCGCGTCGGGTAGATCCAACTGTCAGCTAGCTAGACCTTCACCAGGAGGTGCCAATCAAGGACCGGAAAACCCCTATTCAAGGCTTAAGCCTAATCGATTTGGTAACCTCATCAATTTTCGGTTTACTTATGGTATTTTATATAGGTTTATTAGGTTAACTAGCTTTGGTAAATTGTGCGTATCTACACAACACCCATAGTGCAAAACCGCGTAACAGCACTGGTAAATACTGCGTATCTACACAACACCCTACTTTACAGGAGAGGCTTAAAACTTTTCTAAGTAGGACTTTACGTTCGTTGGCGGGAAATCTTAATTTGGCTACATTTGTTAGATACGCGGTACTCGTATTAGCCAATGCCAGTTACGCGGATTTGCCCCATGGGTGTTGTGTAGATACGCAGTATTTACCAGTGCTAGTTACGCGGTATTGCACTATCCCCGGCGACATCCTATATGCTTACCATAACAATAGGGTTACTAAGGTCGTAATACTATTTTTTATTGTAAATGATTGTTTGACATGTATAAGTGCATGAGGAAGACCGGTTTAGCCTAGTGGGTAGGTGATGCTGCCTACGAAGCTGAAGGTTCGAATCCCAATAAGGGCAAATATTTGTGTGATGAGCGTGAATATTTGTTTCTGAGTCTTGGATGTTTTCTATGTAGTTAAGTATTTATATCCATTATGTGTATATATCGTCGTCTAGTACCTATAACACAAGCCTTATTGAGCTTAAGTACTACAGAGTTCGATTTGTGTTAGAATGTCCCCTAATGTTTATTATTAATATTATTTATTTATTATGAGGGATAACAGGAATACATCATGATCATCATCATCATGTATAAATGAATAAATGTTTGTTTTAGATTTTTTGATTATGACAGCTGTCATCAATTTATAACCTTAAAACGTAAAATTGTTCTGACATGACAGCTATTATAGGGATCAAGATTCACCGCGATAAGTATAATCGCTAATTCAAGACCAAAAAAAAAACTACGACAGATACGTTAAAATGTTTCGTTCTTTCGCTACTAAGTATAATCCCAAAAGCTTTGTACTATTAGAATTCAACGCGCGCATGCGCGTAATCGTGATTTTGCTATTTTATTTTCAAATCTTTCATAACGCGGGATGAGGCAACACTATCCATGATTAAAATCAGTCAAGTGCGAGTCGAGCCACACAATAAAATATTTAATGATATATTTTGTTAGGGCGAAAATTGAACGACAGGTGTGCTCTTCTTATCCAAAACAATTTTCGCGGACAGCAGTTGCTATGATCTTGATTTACCTTTTCTTTTATCGTTATTGATGTTTCGATCGCACGGTTTGCAAACTATATCCTTTGCCACTTTCGGAGTGATTACGTTCCAAAATACTATAATCAAAATACTTGCACAAAAACAAGTTTTATTTTAAGAGAATAAAAGACCTTACAGAAAACCGCAGCCATAGTATCGCCACTACTTGCTCTGTAGGTATGTGTATAAGGAATTTAACTACATACTAAGACGGACGGATTAAAAAAGGGAATTGGCTACTTTCCTACAAAAAATAAAAATTTAGTCCGTCAGTTAGATTATCAAAAAAAAATTGGACACGTATTTTTTTTTTGCCAATCAAACAAAAAACGGTGAAGATATATCCCGTTAAATTTCATCGTGACGTCACATTATGGTACACTTTTTAGAATAATGTGACGTCACGCGGAACTTTAACGGGCTATATCTTCACCGTATTTTTGATTATATATTTTTTACTCAGGAATGTACCCAATTGAACTACATAGGAAGGTTAGATTGGTGGAGAGATACCGACAGACGGACAGATAGACATTAGACAGACACATACTGAAACAACACCTAAGCAGATACATTCAGAAACTTTATTATGAATATGATTTCCGGAGAAAATTCATCTTAATAGATAAACGTGACATTGCAAATATTGTAACATGTTGGTCAGTTTTTATGGGTTCACGTTTTTTTGCAAAGGTAGTAAAATTGTATAGTTTTCCGGTGGCGTCACTGTCACCGACTAGCAACTTTACTTGCTTGGAACTTAAACAAGCCTATAATTTCGCTCCCGGAATTATTATTACGCAATTGTATATAATAAGGTTTTATCGATTAATCTTTTGTAATGAAAAATCGAAGCACAAATAGCTAATTAGCATAAAAAATGAGCAAGAATGCAGTAAATGGGCTTCTGATTGCTATGTGAATAATAAAATATGAGTCATACCAGAAGAAAATACTTAAGATCAAAATATAAAAATGCGTGTACTGAAATATCAAGGAAATGCCAAGTATCTGGGTTGGTTTCATTATGGTATCGTAGATAAAACCGTCAATTTATTGAAGAGTAAAATGGGAGGTATTTAAATGTCAAGGGATGATTTGGTAAAGGATGCTATGACGCCCTTTCCGTGGGTCAATGATCCAAAATGGCGGATTTTTGTCAGAGTATATATTATAGTACTGAATCTGTTTCCCATAATATGCGTTGTTGCAACTTTGTTTGGATCCCTTTGAGTCGTGATGAGTAATTAAATAGAGTCAACAAAGCACATGATTTGCACAAAATTATTGTCAAATAATCATGATTTTGGATTGCGATAATCTAAACGGTTTTAAGGAATCCAAGACGGTAGTTTGATTTTAGATTTCAACTACGTGCATACACCTTGATTACAATCAGTTAACCGCTGACAGATTTGACCCACCTTGGAATATTCTACCTTAATACCAATGTAATTAAGTCTTTATTACAACCTATTATAGGCAGCGTGTTTACAAAATAAACTAATATTCTGACGTTAAGACAGAGTATCGAGTGAATTAATGCCAAATGTCTACTCCTTTGTCTCTGTGTGTCTTTTGTGTAGTAAATAAATGTCTTCTTTTCTTTTCTCTTTTCTTTAAATGTCAGTAGTTAACTGATTTTAATCGTAGTATTCACGTCAATTTCTCGAAGGGGTAGGCAGAGATCACGGATTTCCAAGACCGATATTGCTACGACCTTGACTAACCTTTCTTGCTCCATTTACTTTCATGATATTCTTCATACATGCCCGTCGGCTTAGGGTACGCTTGGCCTGACCTTTCTTTAGGTTTTCTGTGGTTTGGTCGGAAAAAAGTTCTATGAGGTCGTCCCCTCCCAACTGTATCATCCACTTATCTGTGATACATTCTCTTTGTTAATCTCCTTTCATTGTAGAAAGGGATTCTCTACACTATTTCTTATTTTATCCCTAACTATGTGATGGTCAAAATGTATGAAATAATGTGACGTAGAGGAATAAAAAAATGGAGACACTTCTTTTCTTTATCGGAATAAAGAGTGCTCGTGATTGGGAGAAGTATAAAAAAAACACACACATACTTTTGAAAGAAAACGCCTAAGTAACGTAGTTACTCACATTCGGTTGGGTTCATGTTGAAAATGATAAATCCTCAGTGTTCATATTTTTATAATATAAAAGGTCGTCAAATTGCAAACTTGCGCGTTCAAATAACTAAACGATTAAGGTTCAAAATCCAGCTAAAAACCAAAACAATAACCAATGCCTTACAATCAAACCGTATCAGTCCCCCCTAAATCCCTGACATTTCGCTGGCTTCCGCCCCACCGGCGCTTGCGCAGCGCGCCACTGTCACTCGCGCGCTGAGCCCGCGCGCTGTACCATGCGTCGGTCGTGAAGTGTAGTGAATAAATAAAAAAAAAAGTTTAGTGAACGAACGAAAATGTTGCTCCAAGCTGTTGTGTTTGTACTCGCTGTTGCTTCAGGTAATTGTGCTTTCGTGTCGTGGAAATTGGATTAGATGGTGTTTGGAAAATTGGTGATTCGTTAGGGAAATTCGATAGGAAAATTGTGTATTTTGTGTTCATATGGGCTATAAATAAATACATTTATGTGTCCAAAAATAATAAAGAAAGTTTACATTATATTCAAACATGAGTAGTGCTTATAATTTTAAAAATGTAAGCTTTTAATAAGTTTTGTAACAAAAATGTCTAAATATCTTAAAAATATACTTTTTACGAAATATAAAAAGGTGTATATTTAAAAAAAATAGTCAACACGAGAGGTAATAAATATAACTACAGTATAGTAGTACAGTCACCGGCATAAATATATAATGAACAAAGGCTGCAATAGTTATTTACGATACAAGTGCAGAAAATAGGAAATTCGCAACGAGTGGCGATAAATTAAAACACGACCGAAGGGAGTGTTTTAAATCGACACGAGTTGCGAATTACCTATTCGCACGTGTATCGTACAACGTTTTACTGTACATATGGCTCTTTAAAGTTTCAACATATGCACGGAAAGTGCTCATTTCCGCACTAGTGCGGGAAAGTAACACCATGTGTACTGTAAAAATATAAATCTTTTCCTAGAGTAATTATTTTTGCAGCCTTTGATCCATCATATATTGATGCCGGCGACTGAACCATCAAAGCGATATGCTACCTGTCCGTAATTTATTCGAATAACTACTCTACTAGGCAAATAAAGGCAATCTCATATTTAAAACTTTCTTCTGATGATGTAATTTGAATGTAAGGTGTAAATTTCAAGGAAACGGAAAAAAAATTGGACTTATCATAACATATTGGCAATTAAATGTATCTTGTCACTTGATATTTGTGCAAATCAAAAGTTTATAGGTCTTTAAAATCAAAGAAAGTAACTCGACAGTCAGTAAAAGATAATAATTAATTGAGCATAATCACTCACTTTCATTGTAAGTGAACAATACTAACAAGATCTTTATGTCTTACCAATAGTGCGGCCTTCATTGAATGGTATTCTGGGAAAATATACTTTTTACATAAGCGTTGTAGCGTATTTAAGTATAATTTAAACAAGACTCATAGGTTTCATACATTATTAGTTAATTTATTAGAAAAAAATATATAACAATTTTTTTTATTGTCATACGCTGGCGACATCCACTTAATGCTGTTAATTTTCTTTTAATATTATCTTAGTAAAGAAAAGAAAAGAAGACATTTATTCACTACACAAAAGACACACAGAGACAAAGGAGTAGACATACATGACAATTGACACATAGTAAGCGACGAAGTCTTGAAAGATAACTCTATGTTCGTCAAAATAGTGTATAGGTGTTACAAACGGTATCCTTAATTTAAAATTCGTACGTCGTCGCAACAGGCCGGTGATTGTATGTTTTTTCGTAATCCAACTCTTTTGTTTTTACCGCGTTCACAATACACAGTCGCGTGCGTGGCGACGCGTCGGTGAAAATTAATCATGCCTTTTCCTTCTTGCGATACGTCATGTTATGTGCCAGTTATATGATGGAGTAGCGAATGTTAAAAGTTTGTTAAATGTTACACGGGAAAACTAAATACATGAAGTCTAAGTCAATGTTATTTATTTTACGTCATACCTGACCATATAGCAGCAATACAGAGACGTACCATTTTGTACTCGCCGTGGGTAATGGGTAAAGAAAGCTTCAGATAGTATATTTATGAAATACCTGCGATCTGAGACATTCTTTATTTTACCGCCCTTGGTATCTATGAATGTCGCTAAACGACCACTGGTTCGGAAAGAAAACCCCTAACTCGAGAAGAATCGGCGTAAAAGACTCGGCGAGGTATCAGTTTTTCAAAACAGTATACAATAATTTTGGTATCACAACATTATGTAGTGTTATAAACTTATTCGCGTCTCAATCTCAAATAACTAACTCCTGTTGCCATGTATTTGTTAATTTTATTGGAATATACTTTACATAAATATCAAAATTACGGTTACATTACTCAAATTAAAAGCAGTCTCTTAATTTGACAAGCATAGATGACAAATTACCAACAAAACATACCATAGCACGAATTTTCATCGCATTTTCCACACTACAATAGAGTAGGAGGACACGCAACCCGCCAAACAGCCACATTTTACAGTCTAGTATTTGTCGAAAAAGTACAAAAGGAGTTACTTCACACCATGCAACGATTGTCACGGTACTGTTATGCAAAGCGTTCCATTCAGTAAGGACGGTTGTAAATTCGTGATAAACTTTGTGGTAACATGATTCGTGAGTGTTGTGAATTGGTTGCATTATTTACCTTATATGATCGTTATATTGGTCCGAACTGAGAACGTGTGTATAGATTTTTCGCTTTTACTTGTATGGAATCTGACAATGTGATAGACCAAAGGGCAATATTAGAAACCGGAACTTCCGTTTGGAGTCACGATGGCTGTCAAACTTACAGGTATTTTAGATTGCTATGTACATAAAACTTATAGATAACTCGTTTTTAGACCGTCATATCGATGTTTAAGTATCTTTAAGGTACCGACTGGTATATTATCACCTATAGGACAACATAATGTATTGAAGAAGAGTTAAAGTATTGATTTGTTATTTACTTATTGCAACTCATGGCAGAGTGCAGTAAAAAATCATAATTCATAATTTATTGCAGCCATGGTACAAATATATTGGTATATTATTCAAACTACATAATATGTATTGTGATTGAATATATTATATTTTAATATTTTTCTGACTTGGTTAATCTCAGTTCACTAATAATGCCTGGCTTAAACGTACATAGGATTGAAAATCATTTTTAACGAATTCTATTGACCTTATTGTAATACAAGAGTACGTAGAGTTTTACTTATATTTCAAGTTATACTAAATTAATAAAATGTACAATGTATGTAAGTTGCAATATATCAGCTCTACTCGACAGCCACTTTCCACTGTTTGCCAACGGCAGGAAGTTTCTTGTTATGCTTAACATAAATAATGTTGAAGATTTTACTGCAACATTCATTGTATCAAGTAAATATATATTACCCGTACTTAGACATATTTTGCTTGCCTTTAACGTTTCCATTAATTACTTTTAGATGCTCAGTATATTTTACGAATGAAATAATTATTTATATAACATAAATCTTTAAGAAAGTATTAAACTTAGTTAATGATACAGAATCAATTACCAGCAACGCTAAAGAATAACCTCAAAAAGTAAAAGATTGTGTTTATCATTCGTTCCCATGCTTATGCTCAACTATAGTCCATTTGTCTCAGTTATTACATATCATGTTTTCATAAAGAATATTCTAGTTATAAGACAAGCATCTTGCAAAACTATCTGAAGAGCAGTATTGAGCTTTAATCTCGGTCAAGGTTAAGTTGCAGTTCAGCCGGCTTATTAGGTATTCCACACGCTGGCGCCTAGGAACAAAGCATCTAGGTCTCCTGACGAAACTAAGGAATGTGTGGAATATTCAGTGCCTAATGGGTCTTTAACATAGTGCTTGTGAGTTTAATTAGTGAGTATGCCTAAAAAAATGTAGTACCTACTCTTTTTAATGAGCACGTGCTTATTGTTGGTTTCTAGTTTTGAAGGTTAGTTTGACTATTCTAGTAACAGTTTAAGTTTTAAGCAGATATAATTAATAAATTATTATAATTATGCGATAAGTGTTAAATCCCATCTTGATCTAAAAACCGTTTTAGGTGCTACTAATACTATTCTTAATAATTCAGTGTCACCCCAAGTGACTCAAAAGACGCTATACAAATTAGATGAAGAATAATTATTTCTTTCCATATGAACTGACAAAAGTAAAAAAAACCATCATCTACATATTCTGAGGAGTTAGGTATATAAATTTTTACTAGATTTGTGTAAAAATGTGTTCTTGGTTTCAAATTTCATAATTTGCCTTACAAGTCATATCTTAAAAAGGTGTATTGTTGTACAAACCATATTAAAAAAAAAATTGAGAAATCTCTTATTAAATGTTCTATATAAAATATTAAAATAAATTACTCCTGTAGAATAAACAATGTTAAAACACACACGTTTTGTATTTTGTTTAGGTGCTTTACTCATTAATTATGTTTTGTATGAATTGCTAGCAACAAAACACAGATTTTATAGTTATTTTATCGCTAACTTAAAAAATACCTTAACATTGTTCAAAATCAATATGTTCATTGGGTCAAGGTGGTAGTAAAACACGTTCAATTTAGTCACATTGTAATCTGATTTGTATAATTTGGCTATAGGCAAAAATATAAATTGCGGAATTAAAGATATTTACATTTTAATAACCCAAAGCGACCTATTAAATTACACACAAGTGTAAAATATGTTAACATCCTTAAATTTGTATGTATATTCGAAGCCAAGGATAGGGTTACGGCACGGACCTTTATATGTCTTTATTACCTCTTTTATCTCAACATTTGGTTTGATATTAAAATTACATTTGTTGCACTCACTTATTCTAGCACGTACTCGTAAGACTTCGCCGGTGCATTTAGTTCAATAGACCCATCGTTTGTTACGGTCTCCCTAATACTGCATCAATCAAGTTACACGTTAGTTCAACCGCTCAGAATTATTATCATATTTTAATAGGTATGATAGGCACATGCTGTTATAAATTTTACAATCGGTTTAACACTTGAACTAGACAATGCTACAAAGTCATTAGAGGCAATAAAACGAAGCAATAATTTCATAACAATTTTAATGCCAAATTCCCGAAATCCTAATTGCTTACACAATATGAACATAATCGGTGATTTTGGTTTTGTATTCTTTCGCAACTAGTATTGTGAAAACATTAAGCCTCGATATTAAATACTTAATAAGGATATAGGACCTTGAACAGTTTAATATCCACCTTACCATTTCCTCAATTGGGCTGGTCCATATAATCTGAGTGTGATGAGACGAGATTCCCCGGTGTCTATTCACCATACCGTGAGAAGTTATGGAAACAGTCAAGAAAATTTAAATTTCTTGATTTTTTTCTTGAAAATGGCAATATGTGATAAAGCGATGCTCAAAATGTGCCCAACATTTTCATCTCGTGTGTCTGTACCCAAAATGCTAGACTACTTAGCATTCCATTATATATAACAACAAACCGGCGAATACAAACGAGAAACGATCGCAGCACTTAATTTGTTTATCTGAAAACATTGAATTCGCGGTTCATCGTCTTTAACACGACGTTATGTAAGAGGTCAGAGTTTGCTCAACTTGTCGGATTCAGTGTTAGCTAATTTACTTATTCGCAAGGTGATCGAGTGAGGCAACGGTAATAACTTACCTACCACGGCGACACTTTCATTGTTTCAAAATATCGGATTTAGTGTTGGACTAACGACCAGTGGAGAGATGAATTTGGCATTGTTGGCACAAGTGAAGCAGAATATGTTGCTAAATAAGAGCATAGCAAAATGTGTGAGACCGAGGGATCATTGCATATGATTTTATTCTTATTTTATTAATTATTTTTACTAAACGGGACTTAATTCTTAGTGCCTGTGTTTTAGCAAATAAATAGTGTGACTTTGACTTTTTAAAATTGTAGCTCGTAGCTAAATGAAATGAGTCCCAGGGAACCTGATCCGGGAATCTGAAGGGTGCTAAGGGCCTACGCCTTACCTACGACTCTCATCTTTCCAAAGCACGTACCGAGATGGCCAACCTTTTATTACCCGACTGCGCGATGCAAAGGAGGGTAATGTGTTTATCAGCCTATATATGTATGTATGTATGTATGTATGTTTGTTCCTATGTGGCACTCCAGAGACCAAACGCGTGAACCGATTTTGATAATTCTTACGTCAATCGAACCGTCTTACTCTTGCGAGTGTCACTAAAGACATGACGGTAATCAAAATTCAATATGGCGACAACCAGACGCCAAAATTGAAAAAAAAAAAAAAAGTTAACGAAATATGTCGAGTGGGGTATCACTGAATAGGTATTTAAAAATCAGTTATAGGTTTCTCTTACAGTTTTTCATTTAGAGTGACCATTTAAAATCTATAACGTTATAAAGTTATAGTAATTCTGTTCAGTATTAATACTGCACTGCGCGACGCAAAGGAGTTGCCGTTGATATTGTGCTGGGATGTTACTGCATAAGCTACAAGGAACGACTTTAGACCGAGCTGTGGTTGATTTAAGTTCACACATTTTTGCAAAAGTCAAGCATATATAGTTTTGAGCCGCGTTAGGTCTCTAAATGGATTAATTATCAGTAGTTTAGACCACCGCAAGCTACTTAATAATCCTCACGATATTAACTCCCTCAATGAAATGACAAGATTGCGAAATTTGCCGTCTTTTAATACTAACTAAAAAGTGTTAAATAAAAAAAAGATAATTTAGAAAATAAAAAAACCCGACTGCAAAAAAGCTATCTTTAGAAAAAAAAAACTGAAAAGAAAAAAACAAGTTCAGTAGTCGAGAACATTGAATCAGTTTCATGATTAACATTTCGTATGTCAATTTGGACCTTGGAGACAGCAACTTCAACAGTCGGGACCCGTTAAAAGTCTAGGCTGCGGCACTAATGTTGACGACAATAACGGGTCCCGACTGTTGTAGTTGCTGTCTCCAAGGTTCAAATTGACATACGAAATGTTAATCATGAAACTGATTCAATGTTCTCGACTACTGAACTTGTTTTTTTCTTTTCAGTTTTTTTTTTCTAAAGATAGCTTTTTTGTATTTAATACAAAGTAAAAGAAATGAGTGAATCTCACCACACATATTACTGTCCTCTATTTTTGCTCCTTTACTTACTATATATATTGTTCCCAACCAAAGTGACGACTGAGGCCATAAAACCATAGGCTCGCGTTATCTCTTTTGCATTGTCTTTCATTGTCTTTCTTTATGGCCTCGGTCGTCACTTTGGTTGGAAACAAGTATATATCCTTTTGCCACTTGCGTCACATCACGTGCGGTCAGTATTTAAGCGCGAAATGACGAGTAAGTACAGTAAGGGAAATGTATTCACGTACCACCGTAGAACCCTGTCGCAATTGATAGGCCGCCTTATTGCGATAGGGTTCTACGGTGGTACGTGAATACATTTCCCTTACTGTACTGCGTCCATCTTTATACTTTGGTATGTTTCAATGGTTAACGTACACACAACTGTTTTGATGTGTAAGTTTAGCGTCAGTTCATCATAAATTGTGTGACGTGGATGACTATGTAATTGAATAATCCTAACGAAATTAATAGGTAGACATTAATAATGCTACAGAGAGGAAGGCCATGATTAGGCATATTTTTGTGTCAAGCTATAATCCTATTGACATACATTGCTATACATTGCACATAGAACCGATGACCGTTGGGGTGGAAAGGTTCTCGAGTGGCGACCACGTACTGGAAGGCGCAGCGTGGGTAGGCCCCCCACAAGGTGGACTGATGACCTGGTAAAATTCGCGGGAGTCCGTTGAATTCGGGTGGCGCAGGACCGGTCACTTTGGCACTCATGGGGGAGGCCTATGTCCAGCAGTGGACGTTTTTCGGCTGATATGATGATGATGATGATAATAATCCTATTGACACCGTCGTCGAGACTGTAATCAATTTTGTGAGTTCTTCTTGACCCGCCCTAATCGACTTCCGTCACTATACTTATTAGAATGGTCTCATTCGATTCCTGATTTATAAATATACCTACGAGTTAATTTACCGTGAAAGGGTGAATATGATCTGCATTCCTCATCTTCAACTTCGCCTTGAGTCTATCTAATCAGGATCTATCGTGATTTTAACACGATATCGACGTGATTGTCAGTATCATGCTCCAAAATTGCTTTATTTTCGTCTTTTTACAGCGCTCCAAAAACGCGCAAGCAAACTCAGCCAACCGGGAGCTAAACACATTGTTATGCACAAAGTTATAATTTGGGTGTTGCATAAGCACACTTACATCGGCCGACGCAAACAGTCACGGAACTTTGTTTTGTTCAGAACGCTTGCCGTCAACTCTTATCAACATATCCAGTATAATTCTGAACTCCGATTACGCGTAATTGTTACCAAGTTTAGGCCAAGTTATACTAGTGACGTGTAGTGAGGTGTCTTGAGATAGGTGGTGAATCGCATGGCTTTTTTATTGTTTTTATTGTTACGGCGAATCCACGCGTCGCTTTCACGGTCACGCGTACTTTCTTCGCATTGTTCGTCGACAGGTGTTTTGGGCTCATTAGTTCGTCAATTGCGCAATTTTTAATTGCTATTAAGTTTATTATTTAGCCGAGAATTAACCGGGTTGTCATGAAGTTCTACGAGTTTTTTTAAGTTAAATGTTTTATTATATTCTCAATTGCTGCTTCTGCTTCAGATTAAACTTTATTATTTATAAACAATACTGTTGAAAGAAGAGTAATTGATTTGAACTTTGGTGATACAGATATCACGATTAACCTTTTTTTTTATGGAAGGAAAATCCATTATGGATACCTCCACGCCACGGGGATAGCGCGGAGGTTATGTCGGACTCGCACCGACTAAAAACCCCCCGATGGTCCTCCTCGACGCATTTCGGACGGCTCTGGGATCTCCTTAGAACGCACCAGTGCCGCCCTATCGTCATGCCTCAGTGGTATCTACCTTTTTTTTTCCCGATTGCAGCCCCCAACTGCAACCGTGTACCACCCCGAGGACCCCTTGTACGACAGGCAGGGGATACCGTAGCCGTATTCTAATGCCCGGGCTACAGGGCGCATCACGATTAACCTATTTATGCAACGAACAGCTTCAAATCCTAGAACTACGAGTGTCAAACCACTACCTATGTAATGGTTATGTTATTTTCCTATTTTTACCCGACTGCGCGATGCAAAGGAGGGTAATGTGTTTATCAGCCTATATATGTATGTATGTATGTATGTATGTTTGTTCCTATGTGGCACTCCAGAGACCAAACGCGTGAACCGATTTTGATAATTCTTACGTCAATCGAACCGTCTTACTCTTGCGAGTGTCACTAAAGACATGACGGTAATCAAAATTCAATATGGCGACAACCAGACGCCAAAATTGAAAAAAAAAAAAAAAGTTAACGAAATATGTCGAGTGGGGTATCACTGAATAGGTATTTAAAAATCAGTTATAGGTTTCTCTTACAGTTTTTCATTTAGAGTAAAATCTATAACGTTATAAAGTTATAGTAATTCTGTTCAGTATTAATACTGCACTGCGCGACGCAAAGGAGTTGCCGTTGATATTGTGCTGGGATGTTACTGCATAAGCTACAAGGAACGACTTTAGACCGAGCTGTGGTTGATTTAAGTTCACACATTTTTGCAAAAGTCAAGCATATATAGTTTTGAGCCGCGTTAGGTCTCTAAATGGATTAATTATCAGTAGTTTAGACCACCGCAAGCTACTTAATAATCCTCACGATATTAACTCCCTCAATGAAATGACAAGATTGCGAAATTTGCCGTCTTTTAATACTAACTAAAAAGTGTTAAATAAAAAAAAGATAATTTAGAAAATAAAAAAACCCGACTGCAAAAAAGCTATCTTTAGAAAAAAAAAACTGAAAAGAAAAAAACAAGTTCAGTAGTCGAGAACATTGAATCAGTTTCATGATTAACATTTCGTATGTCAATTTGGACCTTGGAGACAGCAACTTCAACAGTCGGGACCCGTTAAAAGTCTAGGCTGCGGCACTAATGTTGACGACAATAACGGGTCCCGACTGTTGTAGTTGCTGTCTCCAAGGTTCAAATTGACATACGAAATGTTAATCATGAAACTGATTCAATGTTCTCGACTACTGAACTTGTTTTTTTCTTTTCAGTTTTTTTTTTCTAAAGATAGCTTTTTTGCAGTCGGGTTTTTTTATTTTCTAAATTATTGTTTCTAAAAACGTACCCTCCAAAGTCTACAGGTGTCATTATTGACATTACAATCACATTTAAATTATAATATTTTTGTTCTTCATTATCACTGTGTTCAGAAATAACGATCAAACTTCGTCGGTTCATACAAAGAGTTATTAGTACGACTAACGACTATGTGTGCTTAGGAGTATTTGCTTTGTTGAGTTGTTCACATATACTCTTGCGGCGATATACCTACTTAATTAGGCTGGGAATCACTAAGTTAAAGCTTATCTATCTTTATAAACGGTACTTAAGAGGTGTTTAGAGTTTTTCTAAGAAAAAAATAATGTATTGGACACACTTATTTATGTCCTAGTCCAAATATATTTTCTAATAAAATAAAAATCTATTACATAGGGGCTTCAAGTTATTTTGCCGAAATTTTGTTTAGAACAGATTGAAACAAAAGAAGTTAGTGAAAACAGAAAACATTGGTTTAAGAAAACCATTAAAAACATACTCACGTAAAAAATACAGGCATAGTTGGTTTTCAAATAAAAGAAGTTAGTGAAACAGAAAAATATGGTTTTCAAAAACCTTTGGTGAGACAGACACGTATACCCAACTACCTCTATAGCCGTAGACCACCAAACAAGGCCGCAACCGCCTTTATGCAAAGTCAGCGAGAAATCGTCGCGCGCGCATTTCGTATGTATCGGAGAAATGGCGGTAACTTTCGCATTTCTCGTATGTTGCGCAACCACTCGAATTCTAATTATATCATATCTCATAACGCACCGAATTGCCGATCTGTGATGATGACTGTGCTGACATGTTAAGGGGAAAATTACGTGTTTTGTCATTAGTTGTTCATTTAGTACAGTTTTTATAGTGTGTAGCACCACACCTATTTATTATGTACATATTTATTACAATTCAAACACTTTTAATATTAACTCTTCTTTTAAGCAAGGCTTGTTGCTAACGACATGTTTTACCCTCTTAAAATCCGGCCATTGATGTAATTAGACAAAAAGTAGCTTTTTGTACAAAGTGAGTTTTATATAAGCATGTCTTGTAAAAAATCAATTCCAGGCACTTACTTCTTTTTATTACCTTAATATTACGTAGTTACCACTTCAGCAACTGATGCAACCAAAATAATATGTTGGTAATGTATTTTTAAACGATAGTCTTTACCATTCTTACTTACATTTTACATAATTTAATAACACGTTTGACCGTCTTTAACATAAACTGTTTGTTAAAAAGGCGAGACATTCTGCTCAACATTTGCATATTATGCTGACTGAAGTAACATAATGGATACCTTTCACTATTAGTGCTTGTTTCAGTAATTTTAGGATACTATACTTAAGCGCTTTCAACATGAAACTTATTATTATTTTATATTATTATATTATCCTGTTTCTCAATCGCGGATCGCGGCTGGCTACATCATCGCAAGTCATTATCGTTCACTTGTTTTTCCAGAACCTTTCAGGACCTTCCTAGAGAGAGATAGATACTAGGGAGTCTTGTTGTTGAGTAATTTGCAATTTACAAACGGGCTTATTTTAGAAAAAAAAAACAGTGTACATACATCCCACTGCCAGGCACAGGCCTCCTCTCATGGATGATATTAGGGAAAGGGCTGTAGTGCCCACGCTGGCCCAGTGCGGTTTGAGGAATTCACATACAATTGAATTTCTTCGCAGATGTATGCAAGTTTCCTCACGATGTTTTTTAGGGTTCCGTACCCAATGGGTAAAAACGGGACCCTATTACTAAGACTTCGCTGTCAGTCTCTGTCACCAGGCTGTATCTCATGAACCGAGATAGTTAGACAGTTGAAATTTTCACAGATGATGTATTTCTGTTGTATTTTCGCTATAACAACAAATACAAAAAAATCGGCCAAGTGCGAGTCGGACTGGGGCTCCCATACAGCAGACATATTTTTTTTGCCGTTTTTATAGATAATGGTAGGGAACCCTTCGCCCGCGAGTCCGACTCGCAATTGACCGGTTTTTCTTCACCGAAAAGCTAACGGTAAATATTAAATGATATTCCGTACATCAGTTCCGAAAAACTCAACGGGATTCGAACCCACGACTGCCGTTTGACAGCCGCATGCCTGAACCACTAGGCCATCTTAGCTTTTTAACAAACACTATTCTTGTAGTGAAATTGACATTTAATGTGAGAATAGAATTGGACGGAAACAACTCAAATGAAGACTATTCATCGATAATTAAGAAACGCTACCACCCACCACTAATAAATCTCGTGCCCTGGCAGGCTCATATCGTTAATGATAACCCCAACAACCGAGTTTAATGCCATCGGTAAACGAGCGCTGGTGCTTTCAAATTTCGTTTTAAGTATCGAAAAGAAAGTTCACAGTCCGGATAAATTAATCTTGTTGCAGGAATCTTTCACGTTTGAATATATTACCAGTGATAGGCTTTAGATTTTGTACAAATTGTTTGTTTGAAAAAAAAAAGTTCTAGTGTTCACTGATTTTGATGTAGGTGTAGGTACTTATTATAGAAATTACAGTTAACAGACGATTAAGAAAAACACTTCATAATTTTCTGGAAATAAACATAAAGAAAGCAAAAACAACACGAGGACTCAAAATATGTATGATAACAATACGTTAGTATAAGACATTGACGTTTTGACATTTCTTTACCCTGTACTGTTTAAGTAATACACATTAAAATAAAACCACACTGGATATAATATCTATCGCTATGTAGAAACGAGAGTCACTCACACACGCCCACTAATTATACGTTTGTGTAACAATGTGTTTGTGTGTGTGGCGTTTGCGCGCGTTTTCTCCGATGGGCTGGTAGTTTTAAGGAGGATCCGTTTATGGTCAAAAGTATCATATTACATTTGAATATGCACAAAAAATTACATAAGCACTTAATCGTGCAAGTAAATACATATTCATCTTATATCATTTAATAAAGTAGGTTCCTACCTACTTTAATAATTACTGTGTGTTAGGTTAAAATGAAAACCCATTTCTTCCATGAGTATCGTAAGACCCGCCCGACTATGCACAAATATAATACTTGACTTGAATATGCACAAAAAATTACATTAACACTTAATCGTGCAAGTAAATACATATTCATCAAAAGATTAATTTTTCAGAAAAACTGGGTAACAACCAGAGTACTAAAATAATTATAATAAAGTAGGTTCCTACCTATTTTAATAATTACTGTATGTCAGGTTAAAATGAAAACCCCTTTCTTCCATGAGTATCGTAAGACCCGACTATAGGAACAGGGTTGAATTGTGTTGTGGGTTGTATAATACGGGCTTGCAAGCTATCACTGCAGTGCCTATCCCATTTTGTAAGTTTTATTACTGAGCTGTAAGATTGCTGCGGACTTGACCTTAGAGCTTTTTACGTCGGCACGTATTCAAATGAGGCAGCAAACACATTGTATTCAGATTTAATGCATTTTTATTGCAACCGGAATTTAGCTCGTGTAATCAAGTCACTATAAATCAAACAAAGATTTATATGGAATATAGCTTCAATCATCGGTGATATCCTACATCTTATTGTGATGTGAGCGATATAAGTACCTACTAGAAAGTTTTATCTAAATTCGTAAGGAAGTTTTTGCGTGACAGAGTAGAACAGTTACCAAACATCCTCGTAAACACGCGTTTTGCATTATAAATAGTACTTCAGGATGTGAGCTGTATATATATATATATATATATATATATATATATATTTTGGATCTGACTGTTGCTATAATAGGACGGACCCAATATAGCTGTCGAAGCGGGGGGTATAACACTGGAATACTCTAAGAGTTTGCGCTCCAGTGAGATTGCTTGAAAGGTTTCAACCGGATCTGATGTGAAATTTTATGTAGATTTGTGATCTACTAATGACTCAAATACCCTAGCTATGTTATTATTATGTGGCACCATAAAATTTACGTCCAAGATTATAAACTAACGTAACCTAACCGTCTGTTTACAATCTCGCTAGGTAGATAATAAATAAACTAACAGCGTTAGACAATAATATATATCAGTCTCCAATTTAAAGCACAATAATCACTAATCATAAGCATGAGTCGCACCAAATCAACTTGATCACCTTTAAAGTTATCGAAGGCGTTCCACAAAATGTAAAAACTGGTTCCGGAGATATGGTTTTACTATGAAATCAATTTATGACGTAGGTATATTAACAGAGAATCCATATCGGAATGCGATATAGACGTATTCATATTAGATTAGTCTTGTTAAACCCCTTCGCCCTCTCTAACATTTGGCTATAGTCAGTGAAAACGAGAGTGCACGAACTAATGCGATTCAAATTGAAAATGAATACTCTAGTAGCACGTTCCGAATGGTGCCTTAATTTAAGTAGGTAAGTTACAAATTATTGACAGTAACTTTTAGATCCGGTTTGTGTTGTAATTACACAGTACAGGTAGTTAAATAGGTATATGAATAAAACTTTCAAAGCTGATTAAATGTGTACTTTATTTATGACTGTCTTAGATTCAAAATCAAATGGAGCTGTGGGAAGTTTCAATTAATCCTATATAGATACGACAGTCAACAATAGGATGGGAAAAGTTTTGATATAAAATCGTCACTGAGCCATAAGTTGGCAACCTTTTTAATTAACACAAAAGTGGGTTACGTTACGGATCGAAAGCGAGTCTTCAATTAGATGTTGCACCGGGCATGTGCAAGCGATTGTGCTAAGTGTGGTCTTTGTTTCATTATCTCACGGCGTTGCGACTGTCTTCTCACAGCCGACCCCTGTCTATGATTTAGCCAGTTGCAGTCAACCGTTTCCCATAAGAAATGTGGTCATTAGATCCACCAACCACCAACTTGTCTTAAGCACAGCCAAGCTAAAATGAACATACTGTCAACGTGATAAAGACTGTTACCGTGTTAGATGTAAGTTGGCGAATTTTGCTCTGTCATTTGAAGATTACGATAGAATATGTTTTGTTGTAGACATTGTTAGTCATCGAAGATTGTTAACATCTATTTGCATGCATAATAAGTCGCATTAAAGATTTCTTACTATATATTTGTAGTGTTGGTCTGCCCACGTAATAGCCATGGAATTGACAGCAAAATGCTTTGAAATGATCACGTTGCTAACATAGTGGCGTAGCATGGGTGCGTCGATGAAGCTTTGCGTCGATTGTGATATTGTCGGGGCAGGCCCACTGTGCTTAGATCTTAATAACACTATTTACACTCAACAAAATAACAATCTATGTAAAGTATTTATCTGACGTACAGTTTTTATTGTGTCACTTATTTGGATTATCTTTTTTTCAGGTAATTACGCAACCTCGATGTATCGTCCCTGATGTCGTCGGTGTCGATGGTTTGCAAATTAATTAAGGTATCATCCCAATTTTTTTGGCGTTTTTCACAAAGCTGTAAGCTACAATTTTACAAGTCTAAACTTATGTTGCCTGTTTAGACTTGTGAAATTTTAACTTCTAGCTTCGTGAAGCAAGCCAATGCACATATTATATTTTCTCCAAAGACGGTTAACTAATTGCAAAAACATGTAGTAACCTGTAACAGCAATTTTCCCATGCAAAGGTGAACGGATTAATTCGTCTTTAGATATCACTTAATAGCACATTACAAGTGTGTCATTATCGCGCATCGCTTTTGCAATGCTCTATCATCTTCGATGGTTAATGTTTTGCAAGATTCATGTGTTAATATTAGGTATTAATCACATCTTAATATACTTTACTAAAATGTTTAAAAGGTTTTTAGCTTGGCCATCGACAGTAACAAAGAAGTCAAAAAGGTACCTATTTGGTCATATGGATACATCTCATTCTTTGGAGTAATATTGCAACAATAAGACAGAGAGGAATAATATCTAAGCTACGCTCCAGTGATATGAATGGTCGGTCGAACTAAGTGAATAAATAAATAGCTGGTCTCATAGTAACCAACAGCAACAAAAGGTAAAAACAGCTCGTGTCTAGAAGTCTAGCTATTGACGCATTTGTATTTAATATTTCATATGCAGATATTTGATTTATTGCTAAATTAACCATAAATTGAAATACAGTTGACACAACGTAATACAGACATTAATCTATTATGGTGATCTTAAGTTACGAAACGATCCCTGTGTTATACGCATGATTATGATTTGAGACGACTGTGCCCTGACAGAATACAGAATATCCCTCATACAATAATTAGAGAGAGTGTATTATTTTTATCTGATAAGTCAGTTACCGTTTTTTCATAAGAGTTTTATTGCGAGGTAGGTACTTTTTATTTTGTAGTTCGTTATTTATCATAGAAAAATGATGTAGATATTTGGCAAATTAGGTGGCATAACGGCCATATCACAATATTGGCTGTCAAAATCAAATATTGTGGCCAAAATATACCTTGAATGTCACTTGTCAAGATTTTACACTGGCTAATTTAAGTGCCTTGTCAAATATCTGGGATTTTAAGCGGGGTAACCCTGTACCGGCGTTATCGCGGCTTTTACCAGCGTAACCTTTCCTACTCGCTTTTCTCCACTTTGAATGATCCTAGGCGTTATCTTTTGTGAGCCCGTTTTCGCTCATGTCGGCCAGCATCAGGGATTCCAATCCCGGGATTTATCACTACTACAATACCGGGATCCGCGGTATTGTAGTAGTAATAAATCCCGGGATTGGAAGCCCTAGCCAGCACGAAGTCCAGCCATCGCTTCTTTGGTCCCAGTGCTTTATAACGCTAGCTAGAGAAATTGGCGCAACTCACTTAGACCAGTCTAGATAAATACTCAGCCAAATAAGGCAAAGCCTGCATAACGTTACCTGTATAGATCCGTTGTACGGTTACCGCACACACAGTGACATGCTAACTCGTAACTTAAGTTTTTAACTGCAATGAATACACGAATATCTGAATTTACAAATGGCGCATCAGAAACATATAAACAAATACAGAATGACCAAAATTGAAGTAAACGTGAACGTAGGTACATAAATAAATATTATACCTAAGATACAATTTACCTAAAAGGAAAAAGCCATTGCATCATTAGTACTTAATAATAAGTATAACTTGCATGGAAACAGTTTTATTAGGCAGGCGTCCGATGTTTCATCCAATAGCCCAGCCACTAGTCCATCATTTTCACCCAATTGACACGGGCAGGGACAGCATCCGGTCGGTGTTCTCCTTGCATTCCATTAAATTGTCAAGAGGCCTACGTGTTGGCTCAGTTGGTACTTTGTAGGTACAGTCGCCATCAGATATATCAGAGCGGCGAAAGCGCTCACAAATATCTGAACACGTCTCTAATGCCTCGATAATAGAGACGTGTTCAGTTATTTGTGAGCGCTTTCGCCGCTCCGATATATCTGATGGCGACTGTACCTCCACGCACGCCTCCCAAAGGTCCGGGAGCCTGGAGCTCCCCATGTCCCGTGAGCGGGAAAAACATACAATAATAGTATAACTTGAACGTATATTTAATATTTACAACGTTAAGTGTTAATCTATTGCGCCTAATATAATATTGACCCCAATCAGTGAGCGAGCACATGTCAATGCCGGTTATTTGCTAATTATCCTAACCTTAAGTAAACGATAGGCAGAAATATAATGTTTGTCGTTAAATTGGCACCCAAGGCCTTGGTGAACAACTTAGAAGCGACACATGTCATAAATGGCGAACTCTGTTCGTCTTTTGCTTTTTCACGCTGGAACCCAATGATGTAATATAAAAAAAAATTACATCATTGCTTGAACTACTTAATAGATTTTGATGAACTTGGACATGGGAATAGTTTGAGTCCCGGAAAAGGGAATAAAATACTTGTCATCTCGAAAATCATCATCAAAGAAGATATAAGGGGGTGGATGTAGGAGACTAGCCTTTACACAGACGATGTGAAATAGCTAGTAAGAACAAAAATGCAACAAAATCTAACTTATTAATGTTTATCGTTGTTGTCTAGAGAAAAGTTTAAAGACCCTAGAAATTATGTACCGAAGATTGATGTAGAATATATTTGACACTAATAAAGTTTATCAAGGAAAATCATGCGATTAATGTCCATTGCTATAATCATCATTTGTCTTAGATCACCGCTGACCAATACCTACACAACGCACCTTGAAAAATTACTTGTATTTACTCACTGACTCGTAAGATGATCTGTTTGGTTTTATAAAACAAATTAATAATAAATAGTATGTAAGAATTGTATTGTAATTTTTTTTCTGCCTGCCGGTTGATAGTAAGCGCAAACATTACGGCAATAAACCAAACACTCGTAGAAGCCATAAACATTTTAAAGGAGCCGGTTCGGCTTTACCACCTGTTTTGGTGCACTGCAGACCAACCAAGTCTTCATACTTTTAAATATTATTAATTGAATAATTGAAAAGCAGCTACGTTCAGGTGTGTTCAATAAAATACAATAACAAGTTACATAAATTGTTTATTTATAAAGTAATAAATTAAAATACCTGGTTTTTCAGTTATGATGACTTTTATTCTGTTTACGAATTATCTTCGGTACTTTCAGTGTCAGAGATACTTCCGACATTTATTATAAAGTATTTAAAAATCCTTCTTCAATTTTCTTAGTGCTTGCGAGAATTATTAGACGGAAAGGTAACATATCAAAAGTAGGTATTAAGATCGTTTGAAGCATTGCCGGCGGCACGCAGCACGTGCTTAGCAAGTGTTTACAAAAAATGCACTCAGGTAGACCTCAATGGTATCTTTTGGATGGGAAAAACGGCAGTTGAATTGTTATAATGTTCGAAATGTTACCTACTTAATTACCCCTCCGGACTCTGGGCCGCGATACCAGTCTTAAATGACAAAAGGGCACCTCCCCAAGATATTGTTTATCTCTGTCATTCATATTTCGATAGACTGAAACTTAAAAGTGAAAATTTTCCTATGACATAACATAATAAACAAACATAGGTACTAACAACAAACAAACAACAAAACAGTAGCAGGTAAACATAGGTTGTTTCTCTCTGTAACTGCTTTGTTTGTGTGAGGTGTGCAATAAAGAGTATTTGTATTGTATTGTATTGTAATAATAAATGTCTGGGGACCATCTTACACAAATCAACCTAGTCCCAAACTAACCAAAGCACTATGGGTACTAGGTACTTAGATGACGATATACATACTTATACAGATAGAAAACATCAATGAGCTAGGAACAAATATACGCGTTCATCACACAAATTAATGCCCTTAGCGAGATTCGAAACCAGGCCTCCAGTTTGTTACCAGCTAGCCTCAAGTGGTCGTCAAACATGCCGGAATATCAAATTTTGACATCGGTAAAATTGGGCCCATGTAAGTTCCCTCATATCTGTCACTTGATAGATCATATATGTTTCCACTTAACACTTGCGACATCCAGTTTTTAAGTGTCAATTGGCATTCAAAGCTTATTACGACCAAGTGTTCCGTGTACATTTTATCAAGAGGTTCGAACGAATCGATCATTTGTATCACAGCTAGGATTATGCAATAGAGCTTGGTTTACGAGTATGTACTAAACTAACAGGTTGAGTACTCTGTGTTAGAGGTTTTTAAGTTTGCGATGATTCAAGGATTTAAATAAGATGTATGCTAAGCGAATTTGCGAATATGGTTAACGTATTTATTGCAATCAGATATGTTTATCAGTTAAACAGCCTAGTTACTGTATAATTTATTGAAAACATTTCTTTGTCTTCTTTAAGAGCTACACTCTTCTTTGAATATAGTTCAAAGTTGTTTAAGTACAGTTAAAAGATCCCACACCAAACGGCTAAATGTTCAGGAGCGACATGCTTTTCTGTCTAATTTTCATTTATTCCATATTGTTATTCTTGGTTTTCCTCATCATCCTTTACTTTGCCTGTCCCTTGATAAAATTATCATATGTGGGAAGTTACATGCCTTATGACATAAGTGTCTCATCGTCTTAATTCGGAAAATAGAGGAAGAACGCATCAATAATCATTGCAACATTAAACAAAAACCTATCGATATTAATGAATGCCTCATTATTCGTACCATAACGGCTTCCTTCCGATGAAACAACTACACATCTGTATACAGTAGGCTCGAAAAAAGTGCACCAGTGAGATAACTCGCTTCCTGGCTCTGAGAAAGCGGATCACTACGGTGTGAGACAAAGGAGAATGCGACAATGTTACGCTTTACTCACGTAACTTATTCACGGCTAGTCTGTAACAAGGAATCCCATGCTTTTACTTGTTACTTACATTCACTAATCTGAGCTGGATCTCGTCCGTACCAATGAATACCATTCTCCCATATTTTGATTGGCGGCTCGCACTAATATGCTAGATTGAGACGATATTCGCGAGGTATTAACTATAATATGCGATAATTCGTGCATTATGTTCATTCAGAGACGTCAAGTCCGGGAAAACTAGATAGCATAAACTTACCTACACTTTGATTATTAATCCTGTTATTCCTATTATCTTGTTATTATACTGAGAAAATTTGATGGCCTTGTGTACCCTTGTAACCAGATTTTTTACCAAAATTCTTAATTCCAATGTAATATACCGTGATGCAACTGCTATAGGTGGATTAATGGTACGGTTTCACTGATAACGTTTGAAAGGATCAAAGTAATTATTACCAGTAGATTTATTAGTTCCAAGAGTTTCAGTAATTTCGCTCACTGCCGCTTGTTGGCAGACTGCTACAGTATTCAACCATTTCGCCATTCATCTCTGGACATTTCCCTATGCAATAAATTAAACTCGATAATCCTAACAAGCCTGTAGAAGCAGCAAACGCCACAAGCTTGTCACCCACGCTGGACCTAGCAATTACTATCACGACTTATTTAATACAATAACACAATTTACCTCGCTGACGTAACGCCGGTAGAAACACAACTGTTGAAACAATTGTCATTTAAACTGAACCACGCAAGAATAGTCCATTGCATTGTATATTGGCAATGGCAACACCACTGGTGAAATTTTAAATCGTTATTAGCCACTTATTTCTAGATTTGTGAGGTGCAATAAAACAAGCTGTGTGATTGTCACGGATGAAGTTTAAATTTTGGCGGAACGCGAATACTTACTCCTTAATTGATCATTTATCTGCTTTGCTACATATACAGGGTGTAGACATGCGTCTATATTCACTTTGTTCACAAACATAACAATTCTTTGCTCAGACAAAATGTTACTCGTTGTGGCACTAAGGCAGAGAAGTACAATAAATGCGTTATTACATGGAGTTTTTGCTTTCACTTGTATGCGGTATGTTTTTGAAAATTAACTTTTAACCTTGTTAAGGCATTAATCGCATCTTTACTTGACTATTCTGGCCAAATAAGTATTAAGCATGAGGCTGTACTGTAGACTGGCCTAAATACCTTTAACGATAAAGGATACCCTTTCATAATGTTCTTTATATCAAAGACAAAGTAACTAAGTAGTTGACTTTTAATGCTCTGTCATTAATCAATCTATCTATATCTCTGATCTATATTTGTATCAAGGCCAGTGCCCTAAATGGTACAATAAGTGGGGCACGCAGTAGAAGGTTGAAAACTCAGCTATTGTCAAGTATGAATAGAGATACACTTGACACTCATTGCTAGCAAAAAGTCTGTAAAGCAGGTTTGTTAAAATACGTAAAATATAATGAATAACTTTTTGACTATGATTAGATATCGGTCAAAATACATCAATTATCAACACGCTGTTAATATATACACCCAGTGTGATATTATGGAAGTACTAGTAGCGATATTGGGCACAGGATACCACTACCAAAGGGGTCATAACCATAACGGAGCAATTGTGCTTTAATTAAATTTTTCCAACCGGACTACTTTGAAAATATCGAGATATAGCCGGCTTATCATTATGACCGGAGAATGGAGATATCCCGAGCTGTCATTGAGACAGTTGTTGTATAAGTTAATAATACGCGATTAAGTCCCGTTTAGTAAAAAAAAGTAATTAAAATACTTTCATCGATGAATTAAATTTTCTTAACAGAATTTGGTATAAGCTTACTATATTGTATTAATTTCCGCGTAACCACTGAAACGCGTCGCTGAATATCGCACATCATACATTATTCATCATTTCATGCATATCGCGGCCGGTACGGTGGACCGGGGTTACTTTGATTCGGGGGGTGACTTTGATCAAATAGGTTTTTCTCCAAAATCATTGTTTTTACTTGTGAGTGAACTGTGGCAGTGGATATTTTAGTATTCTATCTTGATGTATACTCGATTAAATCTTCTTAATTTCAAATAGGTTTGCTTTTATACTACATTCAAAATTATCAAAGTAGCCCCATTTTTTCCTAAAGTAACCCCGGTTTACGGTACGACAGTTTGGATAATCTTTGCATGTAAATATGTAACCGATTGCAGCATATCCGATTATCCATGTAAACTTTTCTGAAATTAAAACAAATAAAAGTATTGAAGTGCAAGTTGAAATTCAATCGACGACCTCTGTAGCCTAGTTGGTAGTGACCCTGCCAACAAAGCAAGAGGTCGTGGATTCGAATCCCTGTAAGGGTATTTATTTGCAAGAAATAACAAACAATCTAAATGTAAATACCTACATCCATTATGCAACTAATATCAAAAGCGCGTACGTCTATTGACGTGCGTTGGTTGACGACTGCTATAGCCTGGTTGGTAGTGAGTTGACGCTGTCTATATCCGAGAGGCCGTAGAGGTCCTCGGTTCGAATCCCGGTAAGCATTTATTTGTGTGATGAGTACGAATATTTGTTCCTGAGTCATGGATGTTTTCTATGTATTTAAGTATTTATTTATATATATAAGTATATAGGTATATTGTCGTCTAGTACCCATAAATAGTACAAGCATTTCTTAGTTTGGGATTAGGTTGATTTGTGTAAGATTGTACCCAAATATTTTTTTTATTTAATCAAACGTGTCGAGAACTAGGTCAGAAAAAGCCCATTTTATCTCAAGGGAACTTTTTATTTGTACAAAAGCAGTTATAAAATGTGAAATGTTCTAAGCGTCGTTGCGTTCGTAGATCGCCAAAGCAAATTTATCCGCTGTCAATTTCTGGGCAGGCGCTTCCGTGCATTGACTTAACTTATAACAAAAAATATTGTTGTTTATTTATTCACACAATGCCAAATTCATACTTGTATATAAACCACACGCTCATCACAAAAAAATATTTAAAGCTACCCGGAAAGTGAAGTTTTTTATCACGATGTCATTAATCTAAAGAAAAATATATTAATTCAAGACATTAGGTAGGTATTTTAAAGAGCAGTAGCGTTTGAACTCTGTCCTTTACCTCATCTAACAAGTTACGTCTACATCTCTGTTATTCAGTGCCAAAAGAGCTTCTATGAGATCTTCAGTCTAATGCTCAAGTTCCATTTTGTATTAGCACGATAAGGTTTGCACCAATCATGTTTTGACATCATCAACAACTCATAAAAGGCAATTGTAAACACATTTCTTTAGATTAATACTGTTGCTAAGTAAAACCGGATTTATGTGCGACAAATGATATGATTAATCTTACGTTTTGTGAGTTATTGGAAAACATTGATCATTCGTTTTTGCTGTAAAGGAAATCTGATAACTTTGTATCGATGGGCTTGTCTACATTCATAATTATTGATAAAAATACTGGTAGTACTTATTTACCTATTTTTCTACTTCGAAAATAATATTTGAAAAATCAGCTAGAGTTTACTTCACTTGGCATGCGCAGATAGTGTATTTAAATCACCAAGGAGCGAAATATCGTAATAAGGGTTCAAGTTTTCAGAACCATCAGTAAATATCTTCCTCTAAGGTCTTTGGTTCCGTATCAAATTTTCAGCCTCACGTCCTGTTGCTAGCCTGTTTCCTACAACACACTTTAGCCCTACCCCTAAAGTCAATTCTTACGACACTCAAGGGAGTGATAGGTATACGAACACACTACACAAGCAAATAAATTAATCATGATCGATCTCAATCGTACCTTAAAGATTTACGGATGTTTACAGTTGACATGTGCGTGTGTAATACGCTCTACATAGTCACGCCACGCCGGAGTGAACGTACTATAATGTAGTACTCAACGTGGTACCAGTGTCAGTCACATATCTCACTACATTAATTGAATAATTATGCAGACATTAAGCCAATTTATTGATAAAAATATACAGAAAACCCCTATATTATTTTCCTTAGTTTATTTTTAATACTCACTTTCCTTCCTTACTACTTTAAGTAGAATATTAGGCGCTGTATTACTAGAGGCTTTATTTATTATATAGTTTATATAAACAATTCAACTACAATACTTAATTTAATGAGGAACTCTTAACCTTAAGCTGTCGTTCATTATTAAAATGTTTACACGAAGCCTCTTGGTTCCTCTTGATGGTTGAAGCCTCGTCACTTCCATGAGCCTTTATTTGTAGTTGAGATAATGATATTGCGACTCATTCGTGATTGTTAAAATGTTGTATTATTATAGACTAGCTTCCGCCCGCGACTTTGTCTGCGTGGACCCGGGATAAAAACTATCCTATATTTTAATCCAGGCTATAAAATATCTTCGTACAAAATTTCATCTAAACATCCAAAGAAGTAGGATTTCAGGGACTCTTCTTCTACTACTGTATTTAGTCACATTCTGTAAAAGTGCTTCCAAGGTATAGGTAGATATACATTTTATGCCAACTTAGGCCAGAGGAGGTTAACCAAACCTATATTCGATCAATAGAAACACTAACATATATCGATCATAGAAAATAAAGTATTTGTTTAGGCATGAAGGGAAGGAAAAATTAGGGAAGCATTTATGCATGTCGCCCAGAGACCACGGTAGAACTTCTGAAACTCCAATGACAGACCTTGTATCAGACCCCGACATTACGATGCCTACGAATCTTACGACTTAACACGGTGGCATGATAGTTTAAAAAGGGCAATAAACGTATGCTCCGTTATTTCCATTGTATTTTGCCTCTGGGTTCTATAATGCTCATCCATAATAATAATCATACAATCTGCTAAGTTCGCGAACTTTGGAGTGCATGATCGAGATACTGTCAAGCCTCAAATTTATAGCGGGAAAGGAAACCCACCGAGAACCGGTAAGGGACAGGTGAACGACCTTCGGATTTAATCATCCCTACCTTATTTGTACTAAAGTGTCGTTAGTGTCAAGAGTAACTGGCAGGTTGGAAAAGTATCCTTAAATGTTCTGCCACAAAATCTAACCTAGTGTCCATACGGTATTTGACAACAGTTAAATTAAATTAAGGTAAACAATAGTCCTCGACGTGGCACTAGTGTATGACATGGGCACTTAATGTCAAAGCAATATGGGTTACATTCGAACTAAGAGGATTTTTCTTCATTCAATATTAAGCCAGACTGGCACACATGGGCACTTTGACATAAATCAAACTTTGACTAGTGCAACGTCGAGGACTGTCGTTTATTTTATTCTTACACTAGCTTCCGCCCGCGACTTCGTCTGCGTAGACCCGGGATAAAAACTATCTTATATTTTAATCCGGGCTGTAAATTATCTTCGTGCAAAATTTCAATCCGCCTTGACCTCCTCTATCATTCCTGAAAGTCTACAGTAATATACCAAACATCCTGTATAGTGTTTTTGCCAATTCAGTTTTTCGAAATTTAAATAAAAAAAAGTTTTGAAGATAAGACAGGCTCGTGATTTCTACAGCTCACAGAGCTATCTAGTCAGTAGTTGTTTGTCGTAATAGTATATCAGATGATCAGACAAACTGAACACTAAACTTCACGACGCACTCAATGATGCAAAGAGCAGACACGAGTGACGAACTCTTATCAAAGCAAAGTTGCTTCCGCAACAGGAATCACGACCCGTACCACTCAGAAATATGAGGAGTGGGATGTTTATAAAAACTGTTAAATCAATAATCAGTACAGGACAGGTTGCTAGAACTTAATCGACTACCTTGTTACCTAACACCGTGAGAGGTGCACATTAGTTTAAATGTGTAATATTAGAAGCGAAAGTGAGTTTCCCTTCGAGCTTCCTTGTGTTAATTGATACTTGCGATGGGAAATGCGGCGAGGGCTACTGTTTACTGGGAAACTTCCTTAAAACTTGACTGAAACGTGAAACATGAAACAATTTTCATGAGAATAAATCACACATTGAGCTAGTCCCAAACTAAGCAAAGCTTGTACTATGGATACTAGACGACGATAAACATAAAACATAGGTACATGCTCGTATAAAACATCCGTGACTCCTGAACAAATATTCGTGCTGATTACACAAATAAATACCCTTACCGGGATTTGAACCCATGACCTTCGTAGGCAGGTAGGTATCTAAGAAAATCCAGGTTAACCAATGGATAATAGACGCTTACCATACCAGTAAAGCTACCTGACCGGGATTCAAATCCCGGTCATCATTCTTCTCTTTAGAACCTTTGTTTGGCACGTAATCCCGAAATTTTAGCTGAGCACTAGTCTTACGAAAGCAACTTCCATCTGACTCAGATTAAAAATCGCGTGTTAGGTTCGAATTTGACTCCCGGTATCGAAATAATAATAATAATTATTAATTACAACACTTGCCCATATCACAACACAAACGTACAACAACAATACAATATACAACATAATCAATTCATAAATTTACATTAATTAATTACTAATGTATGTTTTAGCATGAGTATTTTTTTCATGGCTTTTAGATGCTGTTGAGCTTTAGTTACTTTAGACATCAACGAACGCGGCAATGTAACATGAGCTTCAAAAGTCCATTTTTTACACCATTCAAATTGTATTCAAATTGAATATACTCATTTATTGATATCAATGCTGCTTTCGCCCGCCCGATGGTAAAAGAATTGAAGTTTATTTCATTTAAACTTATCGATCGGTTGGCGAGGAACTATGCAAACCTAAGCCTTCATGTACTCCTAACAGAATGTACCCGATAGCATTATTTTCTATTAGAAACAAACACCTAATTGCGTACTTTAATTTGTGTCACCGCTATATTAATTTGTGTCGCCGCATTGCTGATTACTAAATTAAGAGCCGGTGGGCGTAAAGGTCACGTAGGTTGCTTCAAAGTTGTTTATCCGTGCATGATATTATGCCAAAAGAACGTAAGCGAAAAGATTCTCATCCATACTAGATAATATAACAATACAAAAGTTACCTTAAAATACTAATTATTCATAAACGTTCTACAAACCTATTTTAGCTCAATACCGTTAAAATTTGTTTGATTATATTTGTTCCTTGTACCTTGATTGAATGTAAAATAAAATACAAAACATAAAATCGCCGGCAGTGAGGCGGGGCCTAAGCTACAGGAGGTCAGGATGACAGAGAGAGGAACCTCCTGACTATCCGCGCAGTGTCCATACCACCTTCTGTATCTGACCCTTGATTCAGCCATCTAGCGAGTCTCTTAAGGTGTTGGTCGAGTTGAGACTCTTCGCTATTAGACCGTTCACAGATTATTATTATTACAATACAAATACTCTTTATTGCATACCTCAAAACATGAATCAAAAATACAGGACATAAAAACCTACATACTAATTATAAATAAATATATATATATTAATTACAGATTTACAGGAACCATCTAGGCACTTATAATCTTTCGCGTTTGAAATGCTTCTGAGCGTGAGCATTCAAATTAGCATTCATCATCTAGAGAAGTGCCGTTTACATATTGTGTACGAGATGAACATTTCATTATATTGATCTTCGCAATGTGGTTAGTTTTATTTTAACAGCATGAAACTAAACTCTCGTAAAGATTATACATAATTTGACTCTTGGGTAGTAACCTGTATGTCTAAGGATTATCAAACGAGAGAGAGAAGCGAACGAAGTTCATGTAGTCCGATCAGTAGGACGAAGCGGAATTACAAATCCTTGTAATCCGATTAATCGAACCAACCGGAAAAAAAAGTTCATGTGGTCCGATCGGTAGGACAAAGGCAGTAGGACCACGTGGCCAGAGGGTGATTTATGCTTCAGATTGGACAAAAATTCGTTGATATGGCCGATTGTCCAGCTGACATATACAGCCACTAGTTTATATTTATTCAACAAATTCATACAATCTATTTCCGTTTGGGATGATAAACAGGTAAAGAACTTACCTATACCGAAAATTTACGAATGTAGAAAGTAAATTGTTATCAACTTTTAAAGTGAAAAAAAAAACTATAATTTCTAACTATTTGCTTAGTGTTATGTAAATATAGTAAATTGTACAATTTCTTTGAGTAGGTTATACGGCATGGCTAACAGGTTTGGTCATCGCTAAGCTTTCGTCATTTGTTTATAGTAAGTAATCCTCAGCCGATCTGACACAAGACGGTGGTTGCTTGAGAGACGTAAAGGTGCTGATACACTCGAGCATTCACTTGTCATGAGCATTCTTGCGAATGATAAATTGGCTCTATTAAAAAACAATCAGTCCTTCAGTTAGATTATTAAAAAATATTGCACACCTATTTTTTATTTTGACAATCAAACAAAAAAGCCGGTCATCATATTCCGTATACGGAAGAATTTTGGCCCAAACAGAAACGGAGAACTTCGCTCTCTTCGCTCGTTCGTTCAATAAATTATAAAGTTACTAGAAAAGACGTACAAAGTAGGTACGTGGTACGTATACGCATACGTATACACGCCAAGTTCAATAACATCTTTAATTATACCCGACATTAAACTGCACTAGCTTTGTAGACATAAAAATGAATGCATTATGCAATATTAACAAGATTGCACAACTTAAATTAAACAAAAGCGTAATTATCATCTTGTTTGTGATACATACACTTAAGATAATCGAATAAAAGTTTCATTGAATGGTGTGCAGCGTTACGTGTCGTAATTACGTAAATACGTATCTTCGAGGTTGCTAATTATATATTTGGTGGTAATTTTGGGCGTCAATGATAGAAGCCAGCGAGTAATAACATTTTTGCATTTATATGATTAGTCTAGCGCACATGTTCGTGCCTAAACAGAGGAGGGAAGTCAAGTTCATCTTCATACCGAAACCAGGTAAAGGACACTACACGGACCCAAAATCCTTTAGACCGATAAGCCTAACCTCCTTCCTGCTGAAGACGCTGGAAAGGCTGTGTGACAGACATCTGAGGGAGAGTGCCCCTGCATCAGAATCAGCACATTCATTGACATCGAGGGAGCCTTCGACAAGACTAAATTCACCAGCATAACCGCAGCACACTGGCAAGACACGGAGTGCATGAGGTTATGATTAAATGGATAAACAACATGTTAAGTCAAAGGGTCATCAGGCTCGGGAAAGACGAGACAACGCAAGCTCAGGTAGCGAAGGGATGCCCCCAGGGAGGCGTCCTCTCACCATGTTCCAGAGTAGTGGTGAGAGGACGAAAGACGAAGAAAATACACACATCAGTAAGTATACAATAATTCAACAGATATTATTTCAACAAAATTAACAAGCATCAAAATCAGTTTCAAAACAGCACAGTACCTATATCTTATTTCCGTATCTAAGTATAAGATATGTTTTATCTAAGTTAAAGAGATTAACATTAGTGTACTTTTCTATACAACACTTGATTGACGTGCACAAACAATCATAGACGTGGCTTAGGATATCCGGGCCATAATTAGTTTGATTTTGTTTCAACTAGCTATCCACGCGGTTTTGTTGGTGTATTGAAAACAACGTAGGCAAACCCGCGGAATAAAATATAGTTTATGTCCTCCCAGAAAATCCATGCTACACAGATGTTATTTTTTATTCATTTTATTTTTATTTATTGTTCTACAATTATACAATTCTTTATATAATAATTTGAGGCACCGCCAAACTGTTTAACAGTTTGTTGGCGGTATTATCACTCTCGATTCGAATCATGAGATGACACATCTCAGGGGACAAGCCAAGCCCGCCACCTTCCACTATAAAAAGAGCTGTAGGTGATGATGTCCTCCCAGATGTATCCGTCGACGGCGACCTCCTGACAAATCGATTCTTATTATTTGCGTGCATGGGCGCGAGAGTGACTCGCAAATCCAAACTTGGTTTTGAAGCTCCGGCGACATGTAAAACAATAAAGGTCTCCCCTTGAATTGTAAGCGTAATGGTAGGAGGGCTTGGGCCGAGTTTTACGAAGATAGATAGATGGTGATAGCACACAGTTAATTTAGTTGTCCAGTGTCGTGGTTGGCCGGTCCAGCATGGAATGGAGCTTCTTTTATATTAGCTAGTATTCGATATGTTTACTATTTAATTTAATTTTTATGTTAGTTTTGGTTGATCTTAGTATTAGGTACCTACATGCAGATTGTGTAATACATGTATGTAGCATTAATACGTTAACTAATACATAGGTACTTTATGAAATCGTTTAAGCGGTTAACCAAAATGTTTGCTCTTTATAACATTGGTATAGAAAAGGCAGTAGATAAACGCGCCCGCTCACTGCATGCTGAAGCGACGCAGTAGAAACCACAGGATGCAGCGAGGGTTAAAGTTTTTTCCCCGTTTAATGAGACCTTCACGCCCGCTGCCTCAGAGAGCTAATGAAGCAATTTATAACCGGCTGTCTAATTTACATGCAGGCTGAATCAGACGTGTTGAAATTAGCCACTCACAGGAATCTGGGCTGTTATTCGCTACGCGCAAATGCGGCTCACCCCGCCGATCACCCGTTACGAAACTAGACCTCTACCTATGCTTAGTTACTACGCATCGCGGTGTCAAGATATATTTGTGGGTGAGCGTTCAGGTGAGCTTAAACAAGTTACAGAATAGGGGGGCTGTACTCGTATTTGCAAACACGCCAAAGACTGTGGTAGGGTAATAAGGTTTTTTGAAAACTTAGATGTAAGGTATTTAAAAATTACAATAACGGAGGATGATGTTCAGATAGACGTCGGTTTAAACCTATAAGCCATACCAATATGTATTCCTAATGTGTGTTTCAAAGCAAGATGACGGTTGATAAACCTTGCCAGAACAAAACTTAATGTTTTTGGAAAAATAAGAATTATTTTTGAGTGATTTAGAAGGTAACGCTGTTTTATTAAAGAAAATTCGGATCCCGGAATTGGTTCGCCATTAAATGAAAACAGACAAATAAGTTTCATAGTTTACTAGCAACATCCACTACTAAGAGTATTTATAACTCCCAAAAATTGTTTAATTATATATTATAGCTTAAACGCCGATTAATATAAAACACTTGTAAATTGTACAAATCCGGCACTTAACGTAATGAAGCCCTCAGATCCCAAGGCGAAGCATTCGTGTATGTAAATTCATTGCGCAGTGCTCAACCATCTATGCGAGCCCCACCTTCTGTGTGGGAACGCTTTACTGCCTTAAGAATTTAAACACCAGTCATCTAGAGAGCTGCTTTAGCAATTATGTAACTTTCGCTAAACCCCTGCTTTTTAACTTTACTCATAGACCGGATTTTGCAGTGATTATCTATGGTAACTAAAGGGCAAAGTTCTTCAAAAAGGGTCACCCAAGTCCCATGATCGTTTAATTGGCTCAAAATTATTACCATTTCTCTTTTCTAGGTATGTCTGGTTATGAAACCTTTTTTGTTACTTGCGTGCTTGGTTTGCTTAAAAGACCTTTGAAATATTTACTTTGACTTTCGTTACGAGTACGCTTTTCTTCTTTATCAGAACTTCATTAATGTAGTACTTACCAACCAACAACCAACTCCCTGCTTCGTGGTTACCTCATGACTGTGGATTCAGACCTATTTCAATGTCCCTTCATATAACGCGGTCAAGAGCTTAAAACTGTCCTATATCCATTAAGAAACAAACTGTCGGATATGCGAAAGTAATCTTCGGAAATACGTCTTTTTACATAAAGCAAAAGTTACTTTTTGTTAATCCACGGCTAAACAATAGAGTTCTGTACATATAATTAACTCTCAGGTTACAACGGAAGAAATTAGAGCTTCTTCCAACTTCTCACAGCCATCAGCTGTCACAGCGAACCACATATTATTCAGCGTGACAGACACGCAGCCTCACCAACATGATTAGGCACATTATTTAAGCTATATTAGACTTTATATCGATGTATTAAGATGCTTAAGAATTCGCAGATAATTTGATATATATTTATACACGCGATCCCCATGTCTACAACGACATTGTTTCAGGATATATCCGCTCATGTAATGCGTGATTAATTGTCTTATACATCGCCTCTTCTTACATTGTTGCTTTCTTTGTTGACAGACGTAGTGAAAACTATTGCGTAAAACATTATAATGATCTCAAATTCGGGTAGGTATTGTTGAATAACTGGATTTTTTAATTTTGATTGTGAGTTGAACTAGTGTTATTTATTCTTGCAAGCTTTTAGTTCTCATTGTTAAAGTAAAATCACTACCGAGCTGGTTACAAAATAAAAAGATTACCGAATACAATTCATTGATTTATCATCAACATTAAAAGTTAAAAAGGGGGGAATTCAAGTTTCCAAAGGTACTACAAAAAACAAATAGCAATTAATAATAACCTCTTCCAAAGCACATCTTAGCCACGTGATCCGTTACCTACTTATTTATATATTTCGCCTAATATTGATAAACATTTTGACCCATCTACGCACATAAAAGTAGTAGTATTAGTTTATGATTGCCCACTTACTTGTGACGTTATTCTATCATAGGTACAAGTTTTAAGTAAGAATCCATGTTATCACAGCTCAACCGTGACCCTATCACATTAACTTTTTACACATGATTTGAATAAATACCATCACATTCCAAGCAAAACAGAACTGTCAGCGAGAGCCATAGAATTTGAAATTGAGTGGATTGAGTAGTTTTGAAACTTCTTTGCCAATGCCACTGTTAATAGATGCATGTTACGTGACTGTGTGCCAAAGTTAGACTTGATTTGCATTTTGTGGTGGGCATTGTGGACAATCCCAGTTTTTGCTAATATGACGGTTTGATTATATTATCTTAGTTGTAATTTATGGCATCATGGTATATAAAGAAACAGGTGATATTAGGTGGATAGAGAAGATAAAAACCAAACACCTTTACCAATCTCCTGAATTATTTTAGTAATCGAAGACCTCACGCTGGCCCACTAAGGTTTTCGGAATTCACCTGGACAACTTTGGTTTCCATCGTAGGTATATGTATACAGGTTTGCTCACGATGATTTATTGCATTGTAAAAATTATACCTAGTAAATATAAAAAGTTTTTTCTGTAAGCATATATCTACTTACGTTTCGAGAAACTCAATGGAATCGGGCCTCTACATCTTCCTACATTGAAATATAACCATTCCGAAAATGTATTGAACCAATTTTTAGCGCTTAATGCATGTTCAGTTTTTTAGAAATAACGATTACCTATGTATCAGAAGTATGCTATAAATTCTTTGAATCTCAAATAGGAAACAGATTGTGATCATGGTCAATAAATTCATTGCAGGAGTAAAAGCCTGTTCAGGCACTGTGATCCCAAGCATTGCTTTCTCGTAAATTGCACAACTCTTATCTAAATACAATCGAATAATATTTAATTATACAAAATTGCACTTCACTATATTGCAATGTATAATACAGTTTTGGAATGTATATAATCTTTTTCCCTGTACGATCATTCTCTTCTATATTTTTAACCTCATTTTACCTAGTCAACTTGCCCTGATATTACTAGGAGTAAATGTATGAGCGAAAACCATTAAAAGCAGTCGTCAATCATTAGAGATATTAATTAATTCCATTTCAAGAGGCCCTAAAACAATTTCACACTTCACAACTTGTTTATTTAGGTACACATTAATGTCAGTCTATTTTGAATGTTCGTGTCACGACTTGGTTAGCGCAGCATACCGATGCGTACTTCCGGGTCGATCTTCATACTTATCAAGATCGATGATCTTATCATTTATCGTCTGCTCGCTTTCCAAAGCTCACATCTCTGCTTTCTGTTTCTTTAATTGTGAACTCTATTCTGTAACCGGAAAGATTGGTCTTGCAATGCACGTTCTCAAGAGATACGAGATGGAGAGAATAGCTTGATTTTTGGCTGATTGATTGGGTTGGGATTACTCTCTTTCGGCCACCCGTCGATTTTGCTAGTTTGTTGAACAAATAGCTTCGAATTGCTTTAAATATTACGTAACAGTTTTGATTCTATTATCAGTTATAGGTATGCTTTATTATTCAGATCAAGATACGGCCAAGTTCTGGTTTTGTGTCTAAGCCCATATCCAAAAACTCGTAGGAGGAGAGTTTGGGTAGGTGGATTTTCTAGTCGTTTTTCACGTTTTATTTTGCACCCGAAGTAATGCGGGGCCATTCGATTATTTAAGTTTAGTTTAAAGTTCTGAGCATGATCTGTAATTTGCCTTTGTATATACCTAATGAACATTTGTATGTCTGATTATTGATGAAAATCGATAGGTTAAACTGTATCGTTCGTGTAAACTAAAAAAATAAGTGATAGAATTAAAACAGTATTTTTTTCAATTCGAAATTCAATATTTGACAACTCCCCAGCATGTCATTATCTGACACAATATACCAGATAGCAGAAACATGAAAGTGAGGATAGATATTCCCACTTTCATGATTCTGTATTTTAACATTAAAATGACAGAAAAATGAAACAAAACTTTTCTAACAATTAATTGAAATGGGATCGGAGCCCTGACAGAAACATGCCAGATTACAACCACTTGAATGTTGAGTTCAAGTATAACAAGATTCTGGTGAATGCTCATATTTGAGTCTATATTAAGAAAGCTATACATATTTCGAAACGACATCAAAATATTAAATTATTATTAATTATTAAGAGTATGTGTATCGTATTGTATTGTAAATCATACGCCATTTGACAGTAGCAACTTGCAATTACACCGATTGATGAAAAAACAAGTTTTACCCTTCAATAGGCTTGTGAGCTAAGATTTTTTTACGATGCCATTCTAACCAGTTTTTGGAGATGAACACATGTTTGTATGGGAGCAACTACAATTAAAGAACATATATACCCAAGAAATTGAGTCAAAGACGGGCCTCGCTGGCGGCTGCCTAAAAGATTCATACTAATTGACATAGAAGTATGACGTCACAGTTAGCTATTTGTACTAATCGTTGTATGGAAAATTAAGTATATTGCTGTTTCGGTCACAAAATATTGAGTCGTCGTCATAGTTGTCGTACAATTTGGTTTCTATAAAAGCGCAAGGATTATATTGGTAGCTTTAAATTTACACTCCGACAATTTAAAAAAAAGCATAACTTTCAAGGTCCTTTTTTTATGATTTTAATTATATTTTGTAATTTATTATGACAATAATTTGACGGTTTACTATAAGTTTAGCAACACTACGTTGTGAATTTTAAAATGAGGAAACTACCCTATTAGATTAATCGTAAACGCAACTAGATCGTAATTAATTGATCGATTAAATATTACAAAATCGGGGTCGTAGTATTGTCTCATTCTACCTGCGAGCGGAATAATCGTCCAAAGTAGTTCAATGACCAAAGCACTGGGCTGGTACTCACAACTGTTACCAACCACTCGCCTGAGGGGAACCAGCGAAAACCTGGTTTCCGATTACGCGTAGTTGCTTAGAAACTCGATGTAAAGATATAGTACAGGTGAGCGATGAGGCGATTCGAGACAGGTAGTGAATAAAATAGTGATGTAACGACTGTGGGAGTCGATTGTGGCCGATGGTCGAGTCGAGGGGAACGAATCGAATATTGAGATTAGGGGTGTAATCGATTTGGACCGTGAATCGGGTCACCGATGTGTGTCAGTGTGTGAAACGGAGTGTAATTCGACGTGTACAAAGTACATTGACCAATGCAATGGTTAAATACCTACTCGTATCTGTACGTGCAAATAGGTACTCGCATGTGTAGGTATTAGCTAAATATATTCTTCTTTTCGTAATTTTCAAGTTTAAAACTTTATGTAGGTACGCATATTAAAAGAATTGCAGTAAAAATAATATTGATTCATGCTATAGGTTATATGCATAATTTTTACGATTGTAGGTCAAAATTGCAGGCGCTTACTTGTTTTCTACCGATTGAATTGAATACGAGTGATCAATAGCACTCGTTTTACAATGTCCTATCGCTATTCAAAGCCCAAAAGTCAAAAATCGGTCCCCTAGACGAAGTGACAAAAAAAGTGTTTGATATTGAAAATTGGTAATATTTAGTTATAAAAGAAAAATTAAGAAAGGTAATAGGTACAGTAAGGTCAATACCTAATTTATGCCGTCAGTACATACCTAACTGGGATCAAAGAGCCTAAGTACCATAAGGCTGCACGTCCACTTGTGGTTCCATAAATGGGTCGATTTGTAGAAGACATAATAATTATCACATCTTTGCAGGACGCAATCTAAAAATCATTTAAAACAAACCAAATCTCGGCTCAATGTCAAAGTCGAAACAATTAACTCTACAAAGTAAGTGTTAATTAGCAGTGGTTATATAAAATGCAAATTCTCCGGCCCTTGACCCAGCAGTAAAATGCCGCCCAAACGAGTTCTGCCTTAGTAACCGCGATTTGGCGACACACTTTACGTGCCACTGGCTTCATGAACTGATAATAATTGAGTTGACAAGATCGTAAAACTGTTGACATTTTACCTGTTTGTATGTATGACTTAATTATTGCTACTCACAACCACAACTACAAGTTGTGTCAGCGGCTCCACCCGCGTAGAAATCGTGAATTTAACTCTCATACAAAGTTCCATTACTAATTTCTCCCTTGATAATTTCTGGGATAATAAGTATTGTATGTCCTTTTTCTGCTGATCGATTGCGTAACTTTTCGTACCAGCGTAAGTTAAAATACATTAACAGTTCTGTTGTCATAACGCTCGTTTGAATAGTTACGCAAGTACCCCTCTAGACTTGAACTATCTCCGTACAAAATTTCATCAAGTTACGACTTCAAGTGCAAATTTTCTTCTTTTTATAAAACATTGAGAAGATACAAGCGGTTTCAATAAAGAAAACTTGCTGGGAATCGCAATCACGGATCGTCATAGTATCTTATTTCTCGATTCATAGCGAGTAATTTCAAGTTACACACTCATAGTACATAACAATAAATAGCGATTAAAACAGCGACCACCCTGTAGACCATGTAACATTATTGATGTGTTTATTTCTGTTGCAGGTAACGACGGTTCAACAATGAGATTGACGGCGCATTTAAATTTTAAATCGCCATCGAGGTTTGGTAGATAGCAATATATTGATCATGTTTTGTTGTAGGTATCCGCCTTTAGACACATCGGAGCGGTGACTTAGAGTACTTATGTTTAAAATTTTTGCGCCCCCTGAATTATATAAGTAGATATATTTGGGCGCACTGCACGCTTGATGGGTTGGGTACCTAATTTATTTATGCAGGAAAGATAAGATATCATTCAAATCTATGGGTTTTAGAATCGGTACAGGCGGAGAAAGGTTTGCATGTATGTAGTATTTAGCTATTTGTAAGTATGGCTTAATGCAGTGCGATACATCCATACAATCGTCGGATTTGACGCACTCACAGAAAAACGAGTCGCTATGATAAACTTAATCGGATTTCGGTGGACTCGGCGGTGCATAGGTGCATTGTGTAAACATATGGATGCAAATCTGAAATAAATTACTATTTGATTTTAATTTATTTTAATTTTAATTTAATTAGTCACGTGTGCCGCGCATGTGCCGCGTAGCACCGGTTTGCATCGGAGCGCTTAAGGATTAAGAGACTTTAGTTGGGATATTGCTTCAAAACTAATCTATTATTAGCTTAAGATGTGGTTACGCCACAGTCACATCGTTTGTAGTACCTATAGTTGTAAACCAAATTAGAAATGACATCAATTCTACCTAAATACGCTTTCATTTCCCTTTCTTGTCACCGCAGCAACAATGACAGACTGTTAGCGTATAAAAGACTAGATTCGGCGATGTATATTACTTATCAATCATCATTATACTTTGAGAACAATAGACTTGTCAAATTATATTCATGCATAGAACGCTTTCAAATTATTATTGAGAACGTTCTCTCGCACAATTTAGGGTAATCAATCTGCGACGCTTCATGGCATTTGCTGATGGATCTTGACACATATTACTTGGTATTAAGGGCCTTGTATGTTGTGTAGAACAATATAAGTAAAGGCGGCCGTTGTGTACTGCAACATCTACTAAGCGTTTCAATAATCTTTATTACCTTAACTTTATTTTAGGGATAGATGGGCTCAATGATGTGCAATGTGCCATTACCGACATTCACGAATTGTATGTGTGTTTTCCTAGCTCAAAAAGATTCATCTATATCGCCAATAGTGTTGCCAGTGATGACATATGGTACTGAAACTTGGTCGCTTAAGAAGCCTCATAAGAAGGCTCAAAGTCACCCAAAGGGCAATGGAGAGGGCTATGTTAGGAGTTTATCTGCGTGATCGCATCAGAAATGAGGCTATCCGCAGCAGAACAAAGGTAACAAATAGCCCACCGAATTGCTAAACTTACGTGGCAGTGGGCGGGGCCAAATTGCACGTAGAACCGATGGCCGTTGGGGCGGAAAGGTTCTCGAGTGGCGACCACGTACCGGAAGGCGCGGCGTGGGTAGGCCCCCCCACAAGGTGGACTGATGACCTGGTAAAGGTCGCGGGAGTCCGCTGGATGCGGGTGGCGCAGGACCGGTCAATTTGGCACTCTCTAGGGGAGGCCTATGTCCAGCAGTGGACGTCTTTCGGCTGATATGATGATGATGATGATATCGCCAATTAGCATATCACTAGATGTGCTAATAGCCTGTAAAAGATACTTCATTTAATCGTGGGGATGTTGCGAGTGTATTCGAAAGCCAATTAATAAAATATAAATTTATTGCAGCAGTAGAATAAGGAGCTTTGGGTCAATTTAAATTAAAAATGTCAAGAGAACTTCAATATATGAAATATAGGTAATAACATATTATACATATATAGGCCCCTTAACGGTTTATACCATAGTGCTTTAATAAATACCTAGTTGCTTATAAGTGCAAGTAAATTATCCTTCAACTCATGTGTTGACTTTATAACCGGAAATTAACCATAAACAGGCACACGACAGCAATTACAAATCATAAAACATTAAGAGACGATTAAATCACTTATAATTTTAATGAGCAGGTGTTATGCAAGGCTTTATCAAGCCAGTTTCAGAGATTGTGAACCTAAACCCGTTATCGTATTGCACTTGCCCCGGTTTAAAAACGAGTATGGTATCGGTTGGTGACACCTGATATATCGGCTCGAATTGAGAAAGAACCTTGCGAAATACGGATAAAAGCTATGCTTGATTTGTTTCAGTGGGGTAATTCTAGAAAAGTCCTTGAGCCTATGCATTCAATAAGTTTCTGTCAAAATGTTGTATTTGGTAAGGTCGCCATCAATATATTGGAACACGTCTATATATTGTCGAGGCATTAGAAACTTCTTCAGATATTTGTGAGCACTTAAGCGGCTCCGATATATCTGATGGCGACTGTAGAAGCTTATATTGCCGACTGTACTTTTCTGTATACGATCATCAAATATCATTATACTATCTTATTAAGACGATTCCAACCAGCCCAAACGCAACGGGATTACGTTGGTAAGTCCTGAATTCCCATGGCCACCTTCTGTCTCCAACATTAAATCAGCTCGATGGTACCATAATACTGAATTGTCATTCAAAATTTCAGCTCAATTGGTTGAGGTTATCTGCTTCAAAATTGAGTTACAAGATTCCACCCGAACATAGTTACAAAAATTATTTTCTCGGAAATGAGCCCTAGAGGTACATATATCGATTTTCCACTCCCGCAAAACTTATAAATCTCATAAATCATTAGATCCGTTGAACAAACAAATATACAAATGTTGCTCATTGAATTGTACAGGATAATGTCTCCATTTATACGAGCTTAATAAACCTACGCTGTAACAGGTACTATTTCGACAATGTTCACGCTATTTCGGTCCAGTTATGTCACAACAAATTCTGTAACGGCTATCGAGAATTGTGCGCCGGCGCTGTTGTTGCGAAATTGTATCCCGTTGACCATTTCCTGGCTTGTTACTGGTGTATTTGGATTTCTGCGGTTTCAAGGATTAGGCGATTAAGCTATAAGAGGGAGCGGATAGTTTTTTATTCAAATGTTATGTAGTAATGATAGTAATTACCTTGTTTCCACCGGTATACGTTTTTCCGTGCATCCTTATGTTGTATGGTAATTTTTTTGACAAGTTGTAAGCGGTCTGTATAATCGATAAGTTGTTGGCAAATCGTTTTACAAACATCATGTGGACGGATGCAAGGCTAGTAGGAATACAGAGATTTATAAATGACCTCATTAAATTCGTACTAGATAAGATATAATAACTCGGTTGTATACTTAAAAAGAAAGGCTTTAAAATTGTTACAAAATAATTACTATAAGGTTCCCAAAATTTAGTTGTCACCCACTTCTACTGAACTTGCATACAATATACTCAATATCAACATATTTTTGGCCGCGTTAGTAGGGTACTTATTATTGCGGTAGACTGTAGCCTCATTAGGTAAAGTGGTCTCATGACATTACTACTGAACACGATAACCACTGGCAACTTAAGACCTTAAAAACACTCATTATTGGCCTTTGTTGCACCAAAATCAATGCTGCACATTGCCACACCGACAAAAGGTTATTTTGCCGTATAATTAAACGAGTTACCATGCGTAAAAGCCTTTAAGGCAGATAGTGATCTACTTAGGCAATGGGTTTATGTAATATCTGGAACATGCTGAAACGCTTGTCACCTGTAGTTGAACAGTTTGTTTAGCGAAGGGATGTTGTTGATGTCGTCTTGTCTTTGGTTTTGCAAGTAACATTACATTTGGCGTTCGCGTGTACCCTTCCTTGTAATTCCAATAAAAAATATTTGCGGTGGTATCAGTAGGTAAGGGTGGGTTGCACGGAACCGTCCGTACTCGTAACCGGAGATCGTTAAATTTGATTGTGTGGAAAGTTTGACTAGTTTCTATGGATGGACCGCTGCCGGCGCCATATTTAAAGTTGAAATGCTATTATTTTATGGGTCAGGATTCACGAATTATCAGTAGTCACAAATGAAATGAACCATATCAAAGTACAGTAAAACATAATCTTGGCTTTTTATCAAATCTAACGATCGGTTAATTTTTGTCATAATACCAGTCTTGCAGAATGCAAAAAATGGACATAGACACAACCTTCGCCTGCGACAGTCGGGTAAAATAGTGAAAGATTACCTACAGGTACATACTTGGGCAATATCGGATAGATTTATGTAACAATTTAACTGGAGCACGCTTGCGCTGATATCCATTTGTCGTTCGAACTCGAGGATTGTCCAGCTTTAAGCTTTAACAGCTTTCGACCACTTTCAACAGGGCTGTCACTCTCTAGCGTTACATAAAGCTTTTAAAGACGACATCTGGGTGAATTGACTGAATATAGAATTAGACAATGTAAAATCCACGAAGACACTTCATACTCCTACAGATGAAGAGAGAAATGTTTGTACCTGTCAAAGTCTGTATGTCATTGTGAATCAATAGCATACAAACATGCACGCTAAGAAAAAAAACACGACAAGTGCGAGTAGGACTCGCCCACCGAGGGTTCCGTACAAAATGGCAAATGTATAGTTTTCAGATTTTTTCCCGTACTTGTAGGTAGTATAAGACGATATTACTTGCCAAATTTCATAGTTCTAGGTCAATGGATCCTATAAATTTTGATTCCCTTGACAGTGTCGAAAATCGAAATATAAGTTATAATATATATGCGGCATAAACGGCCGTATCCTTTTTTACGTTAACTTAGAAGTTAGATTTTTTCACAGCTTCAAGGGATTGTAGACTTCTTGAGTATATGGTTTTAATTTCAACTCGATACCTCCACGCGTTACCGAGATAAAGGGTCTTGACAGACAGACGGACAACAAATTGATCCTATAAGGGTTCCGTGTTTTCTTTTTGAGGTACGGAACCCTAACAACACAAACTAGCACGCAACAAATGTAGTGAGGCGTGTCTCCGGAGATTTAACGATTTATGCGAGCCGAATTTAATCGATAGATTACCGTACCGAACATCGAGTACCCTATAACACTTCATTTAAACTCTCGCGCTTTGTGTTCACCGTGTCGAAACTTCAGTAATAAAGGTAAGTAAATATCGCATTTAGATCCGTGTAAAACAATATTGAGCTAACTTTGCAAGTCAAATTCAAGAGGAACTTCCCGATGCGCAAAAAAGTACAGCCGTAAAAGCTTGTATAAAAACAGACTTAATAAAAAAATACTGCAAATATAATCGCAAAGTGACAAATAAAGACAAACGAATTTTAACGACACACATAATGTTTTACATTTTAAGGCCAAATTATTTCGGTTAGTGACCTTAAGAAATTCCACAAAGTTTGTGTACCTAAGTAAGCTTTGATATCGCACTCTGATCGTCATGTAAGATGACGGTATCGGAATTTTGCATATCAATATGCTACAATGTAACACAATGGCTCTGCGGGACGGCAGATGCCGTGATTGCGATCTTTGCATCTTGTGTCAATGGACTGGTGTTAGTATTATGTAGATAAGTACCAAGTAAGGACGGTATAATTGATGTTGCTGTTTTGTTGCATTGGCATATTCCATTAAAACGCTATAATGTCCTTTCATATTATATAAACGAGGTGATAGTGAAAATTCACTTTTTTTGGCTTTTGTGTGAATCAGCAAAAAGTTTGGTAGCAAAACTATTACGTTATGAAACTTAAAAGAGGAAGGAGTACGCGGGTTCGATTCCTTTTAAGGCGTTTTATAAATCATCATTTTCTGTGACCTTTGCGGATCATTATTTTTGTAGTTTATAGATTTAGATCACACCGAGGGTAATATAAGCGGAATATTATTTTTCAATTAAATTGATCAGAAAGAGGCTTGTATTACACGTCTTTGTGAATTGAGCCTTCGTAAAAGTTTTCTTCATCTTGTTAATCAAAGTTTCCTGCCACCTGAGTCAACCCTACAGCATCGTAAACAATCCAATAATATCAATCTGATGCTTACACAATCCAAGTGGCCGCAACTAACCACAGTGCATTACGGACATTAAGTAGGTACTCCACATTCCCTATTCTTCTAGCGTTTGTCGTTTACGTACCGCCTGGGGTGTCGACACCGACTCCCGCGCCGATATGGGCCGGCAATCTATTCAACCATACATACACACACTTAAGGATCAAATTAGTATGTGCTAAGACTGACTATACTTTAATGCGAGCCAGTCAACTTATCCGCACAGTGGCGAAAGGTTTCCTGTATATGTTTCTCGTTTGCATAACTGCTGGACTTTAGGTGTTATTTCAATAATAACAGGTAACGTAGAAACGGCAGTATAGTTGCGGTAAAATTAGATTGAAATGTCATAAATTATGAGTCTTTATTAGTCTGTTGATTTCTTGAGATTATGCAGGATGGGCTCGAGCATTCGCGCCGATGCTAGTGTAACTCGCATCCATGGAAAGAATTCGGTTCAGTAGTTAGGACTTATAAAGATCGAAAAAAATGTTAACAAAACCAAGATAAACATGTGATTTATTTCAAAGTTCAACTAGTTTCGAGCCAATTCCTAACTAAATATGATAGACGACATCTTAATAGGAGTACGAACTTGTTATATAGAGTGGATAATCCAACCCGGACAGTATGGGGAGATTAGAAACTACAAAAGAAATAGTTAAAGATTATACAGCGTGTGTCTGTCATAAGAACATTTATTTTAAGGGCTGAAATTATAAGCCCTAATTAACGTAAATTGTTTTTTTTGAAATCTCTAGTTTCAAAAAAAACGGTTTTTTTTTTCATACAAATTAATTCGGCCCGCAATGTATTGGTAACAAAGCTAACAACTGACAGTAACTAGCTCTGCCTCTCTGAAACGTCAAGTGAATGTTTAGCAGTACATTGCTGCTCGAGAAAATTTAAAAATTAATAACTCTCCATTAGAAAAGGTAATTGTTATATTTTTTCGATAAAACGGTTCACAGCACTGAAAGCTATCGTTCCTTAAAATAAATGTTCTTATGACAGACACACAATGTATACAAGCATGATGTTAATTTTAAAGACTTATATTTCACTTATGTACCAAATTCTCCATATTGACCTATTGATTGATAGATTACTCAACCCAAACTGAATGAAAGTGGTAAGACATGTTCACGTGATTTATATAATATATAACAACCCTTAATATACCGACCAGTATGTAAACAATTTCGGCTTTCCCCCTTCACGTTTCCACCAGTTTCCCATATTTTCTATTTCACCTGTGCGGCCACTCTTCCGCGTCGCATCCCGCGAGCCACGCATTGTTCACTTAGTTAATAATAGCTGCGCATGAGCAATGCTTCTAGAAGAGCCTGCGTTAATCTAATCTTTATCATGTTTGATGTCTAAATCTTTGGGCCCGTTTCGACTATCTAGAATTAAAGAGTTAGAGATTAAACCACAAAACTGTTTTAACTTATTTTGGAATAAACTCCACAATACTTTTTTATGATTTGGAGACCAGGGTAGACAATTAAAGTTAAGTACATACAAAATTAACCTATAATTTAAGTTTATAATTTTATTGTAACTAACACATATGGGTCCAAAAGCCTGAAATAAATGACATTGAATTGAATTGAAAATTAACCTATACTATATTGATAAACCTGCACCACAACAATATTTCATTAGTTTAATAGTTAGTGGACGACGTATTTAATTACATCTGACATTGTCACTTGATGACATTGTAATAGATTATTTATAGGTGTTACAAAAATAAACCGTCATTTGGTTTTATAATCCGGATGTGAGAGTATTAAAAATTAATTACATGTTTAATGTGTCGTTAGCTCGTTAGCAATCGTTTTTAGGGTTCCGGACGAAAAAGGTAAAAACGGAACTCTGTCTGTCACAACGTTAAATATCTCAGGAACTACTAATGCCATTAATTTGAAATTTGGAACAGTTGTAAAGAAGACTAATCCACGTGTATAAAAAATGAAAAATTTAAATATGTATTTTTAGTTTCTATGAAAAAGACGGATACGATGCGTAATGCGTCTGTGAGTCGGCATTCTGGACTCGGGCAGTATTGTTAAGATTTTTTTCAAAATAAAGTGGGGTCGTTACGGGTATATAATATGAAAGTTTGTACGGAACCCTCGGTGCGCGAGTCAGACTGCCACTTGACCGGTTTTTTTAACTCATTGAGAGCAATAATTAGCTACAGATTCTATAATAGTTCTTAATGGTTTCACTCAAGATGTTTTAACTAAATTATATGGATAAACCGCAGTTTTTTACTGGTTATGTAGTGTAATGGATAATATAGTTTTATTGATTGTCACGATCGATTAACAAACTCGTCCATTACGAAAGGTTTACAATAGTTTGACAAATACCCATCACCTTTACTGATATATTTAGTTAAATATTGAAAAGCATTTCCGTTTCCCCGTTTCGTCTTGCATATTTTATAGGCGATTAAAACCACTTTCCATCAGGCGAATAAAATTAATCACAAATTCCGCTTAGCCTAACTACGCTCAGAAACCCGCCGCATCCAGTTGCTGTGCCTTATAATTGTATCTTCAGGAATGCATTTTCACTCGTATCAGATACTTCCGCGGTTCCGCAGAGTGGTGCCGCTTGTGAAACGCAATTTACGGTCAACGTAGCGAGATGATAGCCCACAGGGATGTGCACGTGTTATAGACCTGTGAAACTTCGAAGAGATGGAGTTAGAGGAAAATATCGCAACGTCGTAGGGATTCCAAAATTAATTCGAATTAATTTTATTTCATTTCAAGCCCGTACTGCTACTGCTGGGTATTTACCTCTCTCTTTTTCTTCCGCGCGTCTCTCATCATCATATCAGCCGAAAGACGTCCACTGCTGGACATAGGCCTCCCCCAAATAGTGCCAAATTGACCGGTCCTGCGCCACCCGCTTCTAGCGGACTCCGGCGACATTTACCAGGGGGGTAAACACGTAACGTTTCGAATGCACGTTAGGATAATTTAACAGTCATTTCCATATAAAAATTGACATTTAGATATACCTGACGCGCGTACAATGCGTTACGTGACTGACCCGCTGGACTTGATGTGACGTGACTATGCCAATTAGAAGCTGATATTCATCATCATCATCATCATATCAGCCCAAAGACGTCCACTGCTGGACATAGGCCTCCCCCAAAGTGTGCCACAATGACCGGTCCTGCGCCACCCGCATCCAGCGGACTCCAGCGACCTTTACCAGGTCATCAGTCCACTTGTGGGGAGCCTACCCACGCTGCATCTTATTACTCAAGAAGCTAATATTACTCAAGAGAAATTATATTATATGTAAAATATGAAGATATGCAGGAATAAAATAACCAATGATAAAGTTCAGTTTGTATAAATTGTATAGTATGTGTGTATCGATTAGATAATATAAAGTTCTAATTAGGTATTGCTCGTATCTTAAACTCGTTTAGGCTAAAATCTAGTCATAACAGTAAACAAGCCATTCCTAGGCGCTTCTCCGTTGATAATTTACTCTTGCATTACCCATTGGAGACATAATTAGACTAATTTAGTTTGCGTCATGAATGTTAGGTAAGGACCATACCCATGGAAGTTAACTTAGTGAGTTTACTGTTTATGGGTGTTTTCGATTTTCTGCCGCTAATGGAATTATACCATTTGCCTGTTATACACGGTTTGCAAGGAAATGAGTTGCAGATTTTATTATCATAATATTTAGATAATCATCTCCTAGACTTTAGTTTTATTTATGTGAACAGTGGAGAATTTGTTTTATAAAGTAGGTATCTTTTTAAGTATGTATCTATTTAAGTATGTATTTATCTATATAAGTATGTTTATCCGTAGGTCTGGTAAGGTCGCGGGAGTCCGCTGGATGCGGGTGGCGCAGGACCGGTCAATTTGGAACTCTCTGGGGGAGGCCTATGTCCAGCAGTGGACGTCTTTCGGCTGATATGATGATGATGATGATGATCCGTTGTCTAGTACCCATAGTACAGGCTTTGCCTAGTTTGGGACTAGATCAATTGGTGTGAATTGTCCCGCGATATTTATTTATTTATATACTGCTTATTAATTTATGAACTACTTAACACAGTTTAAATTGGCACTCTAGATTTTACTTGTTAATCTTGTGTATTGTGATGATGATGATATCATAAGCTGTAGACAGAAGTTTTAGAAGTAAGCAGAATTACTACTCGTAAAATAAACACATTTAATAATACAAGCCTTATTGAGCTTACTATAGGCCTAGCTCGATTTGTGTAAGAATGTCCCATAATATTTATTTATTTTATTTATTTATTATAGTGTGTCTATTAAACAATAACAAAGGTCAGATCCAGTGGCGAAACAACTTTATGACTTACGATACTATAAACACTCGGAAACACGCGAGTATTTAAAATAATAGTTAAAAACACCGTTATAGCAAATGGCGAGCCTTTAGAAACAATTAACGTTACGATAGAGTTTACCACACAAGTTGCTACACTAGGCCTTGCTCCAAATTAATTGTTGAGAAAAACTAGTTAAATTGTTGGAGATTAATGTACAGCATGGTCAGCATGGAAGAATGCCTCGCATGGCTTGCGTGGTTAGAATAATAGTCTAGTTTTATTTCCAGTACTCATTATACACATTCTATCGGTGGGAAGTATTAATGAAACTTATGAAAGTGCTAGACCATCATAATGGAACTAAATAGTTTAAATGAAACCTGATTATTAGTGCTCCGCACTCACACACGATGTGCTAAAGTAAGAAGTTCGTCAACGTTCCGGTACCCTTACTTATTGAATTATAAATATGCAAGTAAAGCTAATTGTGTACCTCAAATATCGACACAATGTGACTGTGTAACATGAGATTGTGTACCTTCTGATGAGTTAAGTACGACTGCAAAGATGGTCATTAAAACGTGGCTCCTTACTGGCGCCGTTTTATTTTAAATGAATTTTATACCTTACGTATATTTTTACATCTTTTGAATACTTATATTTTTATCTGCTTTCTCAAATTATCCCAGTCTCTTTTAGAAGTAAAAAATTTCGACCAGAAACTCGTTCGCCCATTTCACATGCGTGTTTAGCAAGAACATTAAGCGCTCACGACATAGGGCCAGTTTTCATCTAAGAAGTATGTTGCAACCCGAGCAAGGCTATATCTACGAATAATAATGTGAGAAATATACGGGTAATTTGTTTACGCTTTATTCAACATGTCACTCAACTAATGACTGAGCCTATGAGACAGTAATTAAAAATGTACCTACTAATCGTACTTAACATAATTTTCGATATCTTATACCTCGCGGTTACAAAAAATTACCATGTGTCGTGATCAGTTTGGTTCCATTTAATATGAAACCTCACCACGTCCCCGCTCGACGTAATATTAGTACATTCAGCGCCGTATAGTTTGTAGCAACCATAGTAGCCAAGTATAACGTAAACTATTACCTTATTCTTTCAGTAATGAAGAATATTTGGCTACTTTGGCTGTTGCTACCTAAATATATGATACTGACTGTACATTTTATACCCCGGCGACAAACAAGCTTACTTTAAACATTAGTCTCATCTTGCCACCGACATAGTGTAAAAATAAAATTCATACCTGACCATAAAATAGCAATTACCGCACGCGTCCAGCCCCCCTATTCTGTAACTTGTTTAAGCTCACCGCAACACTCACCCACAAATATATTATCTTGACACCGTGATGCGTAGTAACTAAGCGTAGGTAGAGGTCTAGTTTCGTAACGGGTGACCGGCGGGGTGAGCCGCATTTGCGCGTAGCGAATAATAGCCCTGGAGCCGTAGCATGGTTGGCCTTATCACGCGACAAGTGACAAGATAAGAGCGTCGTCTTGTTCTATCGAACGGTGTCAGCCAGTGACGCACGCTCTATCCTATCACCTATCGCGTGACAAGGCCAACCATGCTACGGCTCCTGGTCAGGGAGAGGAGTAAAATTTTGTACTCACCACGGGCTGTAAGGCCTGTAATAAAGTCAAATACCTGCGATCTGAGACATTGTTTGTTTTACCGCCCTAGGTAAGTAATGTACGTTTATAGGGGTTAACATGACTTAGAATATGGATCCTCTAACTGTTGTGCTCGCTCATGTCGTGTAAAACACCATGTGTAAGCGCAACTCGCGGAAGGCGCACGCGCGAAAAAAAGTTCATCCGGATCATACGAGTATTAGCATAGACACAGACATGGATCATAACAAACAATGTGATTGCAACATCGTTATGATCATGTTTTTTCTTAACGAAATTAAGTAATTGTTACATGCCAAGATTATGCATAACATTTGTGATTAATTACAGACTGTCATACATTTCATGCTTATTGGGAGTTCCTTTAATGCCTTAGGGTATATTACAATCCGTAGAAAGTGATACTTCGATTAGATATGGATCTGACTTGCGTAATGTACAAGATTTCCTTGTTTATGGAAAAGGGCTGTTAGTGCTACGGATATTCTGTTTTGTAATAAAACAAGTGCAGCAAGAAGTATGTGAAAGTTAGTGGCGATATTTAGTTTCGACACAGTACTGTAACTATAGGACTGTATTGCGCTGACAGTTTGTATTGTATTTTACTGAAATCGCATCCATATTTGTAACATTGGTCGGCATTGTCTAACTTCTGTTCACATTTGCTAACGGCGTATGCCAAATAAGACGAGCAACGCATGAGTTGCAATATGTCTGTGGAAAAGAAATCCTAAGAAAGTTTTCACTTTCACGATCTGTCAGTACGTATTGGAGCTGGCGATGTACAGTTAGCAGCAGAGAAACTTCACCCCCCGGATAGAAAGAAACGCTTTTGTTTCTCTGCATCTGACTGTATATAGAGTGGCCGATTCAGTTTATCTATTGTTACAAGTATAAGGCGGAAATTCACATCCTCAAACCCTGAATTTTGACATACCATCTCCTTGGCATATAACTAACAACTAGGCCGTGATTCCATTTGTCTTAATTAAGAAGGGAACATAACTAGGATATCGCTTTTGTTTCAAGTCAGAGATATGAAAGTGGGGATATCATTATGATATACCGACAACGTCACATTGGGGCATCATCAAGAATGCGCGTTCTTATTACGAGTCCTGCGGGCGTAGCATGGTTACCATTTTATCACTTATCGCTTGTGGATAAGACATCCGTCACGTTCTGACAAGTATGCGAGTGCGAGAGTGACGGAAAATGGCAACCAACCATGCTACGCCCGCTAGCGTCAACTAAGTAGGAGCGGAGAAGTGAGGTGAAACAAGTGAACAGCAAGGTTGAATTCCCACTCTGCATGGTTCGCGTGATCGTGCCGAAGTTTTTCCCTGGATTTTTCCCAGGATATTCTCCCACTGCACATTCTGATCGCTTTATTGGGTTTGTCCTATAAAAGCAACAACCTGGTTTAAAAAAACATGGTTGTTACGAATCTCGGGGTCAATTTCTAGAGATGATCGGTGAGGTGAAGCGAGATATGTTGTGAACGGCGTGCAGCCACCAGAACGAGATGAAACGACGGAAGCCGGAAGCTTTGACCTTACGTGGGCGTCTTTTATTATAAAATCCCTTCGGAATTGTAATTTAAGATGTGATAGTGAGGCGGTCATAACACTGCCGCCGCATCCCGCTGAGGCGTGCGGCATGACGATTCGCAACTTTGTATGCCAGTGCCTCAGTTTGCCTGTAGATTCCGCACGGTAGTATTTCACACGCACCGCACCTTCGTCCGGCGAAATTTGTACGCGGCACCGGACGTCGCAGCGTGTGTGATGGACGATGCACCTAAATAAAAAACTGTGTGGAAACCAAGTTTACTAAAACATCTGAAATCCTAGCTATGCGTTGCATCATTTTGGCGGTATTTGTGTTGTTAAATATGTAAAAAGCTATTGTTTTAATTTGAATGGGATCAGTATATCACGGACAACGATAAATTGAGATCAAGTTCCGTCGGAAGTGGCACGGAAGTGTTAACCTTGCACAGACGTCTGTTTATCAATTTCTCGACTACTCCCAATGCGGATGACAGATCGGCCGCCCACATCGCAAGGTCACCACGACCGGTTCGATAACTAGAACTTCTATTACCGTCAAGTTATGCATTAGGTTCCATTTCTATAAAAACAAAAGAAGAACAAGTGGAAGAAACAATACACTCAATTTAAAATCTAATAATAATACTTACATAAGGTTGAAATTGGATTGTTTGCGACCTGACTTGTATCATTTTGGATTGAGTTCAGAAGGTTCTATTTGTTTAGCCGCCTGCTGCGAAGACTGTCACGATAGATAGTCTTTTTGTTGGCAGGCTTTGCGATGTGGGTTTTTGTTTCAGCATTATGTCATGCAAGTACGTTGCGCCGTATTAGGCGGTGGATTTGAATATTGAAATTAAATAGGCAGGTACTGATGATAATCTAGTTTGAATATAAATGCACGTATGTGGGATTGGTTTCTTTTTTATGGTTGTACATGTACATAGTTCTGGGTTGCGTGCGTGGTTTGAATTACTTTGGAATAGCGATTGAGTTGACGTATGTCAGTTGGAAATACAAATCGAATCAGTGAAGATGTTTTTCAAAAACTTAGGACTTTTCATGCGTCAGAGTATGTGCCGGAACACAAGGTTATGTTAAAAATAGATTAGGAATACACTGGCACCAGCCTCTAGTTGGTCAAATGCCTATTCCCGACTCGTGACGACACGTATGCGTCCCTACGCCGTAGTCGCTTTCCGCTACATACAAGGAAAACCACGGGATCGGCTACGAGCGTAGCGCGTAGCGATTCTGGGCACTGAACGTCTTAAGGGCATAGTCCTCTTTAATGCAATTTTATACGTACCATTCTACCTAAATTAGAACAAATTTGCATTTGTTTTGTTTCATTCTATTTGAAAGCAAAACAAACTTTACTCTATTTCCTAACACAGTTGGATCAAATTTCATTGTCAATTTTCCTTGTACGGTGGCGGCTACCGGATAGATTCAAAGTGATGTGCTAAAAATCGGTCACATCGTTTATGTAAAACGAATTACTTATGAGAAATTCACTAATTAAACGTGATTTGTAACTAGCAGGAAAAATAACACGTATTTCCCAAGCACCAAGGCCTTTGTTTCTTATTTACCTAATCCCAAGGTTCAATTCGGCTTGATTGTGCAATTAAATAAAACCGTGTTCGCGCGGCAGATTCTTATGACACTGGATTTTTGCTGCCCGATGTTTCATAAAGCTAGAAATGGAATTTAAGTCTTCAAGCTTCACCATCAAAATCGTTTTTGAATGGATTACTTTGATACGACTCGGCCAAGTTAAATAATTGTAGGTATAGTCGTTTCATTTTCTCCATTGTCTTGTACCATTACCATTATATTTCGTCTACCGTGCGAGCTTGTCGTATTTTTAAATGGTTGCAATTAAGTACTGGTATGGGCAGATCAATAATGTTTTGGCAGGGTTTAATGCATATGACATTTCACTGACTTGTTTAATTAAAGTACCTACTTACTTACCCATTGCAATGTCTGGTCAATGAAAGATTTATTAAAAAACTTGCTTTATTTGTGAAGAGGAATCAAAATAGGTAGGTAACAATTTTATAACCTTCTCTATACCTATTGTGTGTTATGCGGTACGTATAAAATAAATTAACAGGTTTTCAGGAGGCATATGATACTCATATATAAACTATTAGGACCGGGAAAAGTATAAAACGGTAAACGGCCTTTAAAACTGAATTTTGTAACTTGAACTATTCGATAATTGCTTTTCCGTACAAACTTACACCATGATACGTTTGTAAGGGGATGATCCTTTTGTTATTTTTTTATACCGATGAGATGTATTTGAAACAACTACTCATTGGTACCTTCGACGTCACACGTGACTGTCGCAAGGGCGCGCGCGCCGCATGCAGAGCGCGGCCCACTTCGCCAAATGCCATGCGCCGGAGCAAATGTTAATCGTCTCGTTTCGTTTCAGGTAATTGTCGCGGACACGCTTGCGACACCAGCGGCGGTCACGGATGGCTATCGTGTGAGCTGTGGTGCCCTTGGTAGTGGTAGGTGGCGCGGAAGCGGACAGTGTTTTGATGGCAGCACGGAGCACCATTGGCCCGTTTCACATTTTCCGAGTCAAACAGGCAACACAGAGGTGTTTGACCAATGACGGTAGGTCATTTGGCCTGTGTTGCCCGTTTAGCTTGTAAATTGTAACTTGTTTGTGAAACGGGTCAAATGTGGTCAATGGTGATGTGAAAAATAAAAGTTGAAGTGGCATCTAAATATGACCATATCATATGATAAGCGATGTCATTGAGACGTTTTGTGGAATCCGCTCCAGCGGGGCTAGCGCAACTGACGCCGCACCGCAACGCTAGTCGAGAAAGCTCTACCCCCCTTTTTCTAATTTGTACGGTGCGAGTGAGATAGGGGACGCTTAGTCGCGCGCTAAGCGACTGAGCAGCAAGTTGTGCTAGACGTACAGGACTGTTGGGAACGGCAAGGTAATTGCGTAACTTTCAATGCACTACATGTGGATCTATGTCATCAATGGAACTACTTTTATGTGAAACATTAGGCGTTCGTTTCAATCATCATTCTATTTAAATTGACGCATAAGTACAAAGTGTTATAATCGTCATGCCTAGGCTCCTTCCTGGCAACTTGACTAATTAAATCAGCTCGAAACAACCCAATAACAAATTATGTCTCCAGAGGTAAAAGTGCAAGAACTCTGTGCAAAGTGCTCAATAAATTCCCTACTATCTGAAATTTTCGATCCGAGCTATTTGTCTCATAAAAAAGAAATACAACTCGAGACATTCATTATCAAGCGTTCGCACGAAATGCGAAACCAGCATTTTGGTTTCATTTTAGAATGAAGTATTTCACACCGACCCAGTGACTCATAACTGGAACATTAGAGTAACCGCCTAGTTAAGTACCCAGACTTAATCTGGATTATAATCGTAGCAACAGACTGCGTTCAATTTCCCAGGCGTGACAAGCTTATCTACTACTAATCCAGTTTGTGTGCCGTGAGTGAACGGAGCGGTTGTCCTTCGGCCACGCCTAACTCGCTTAAGGGCTGTACTTACCCAGAAGAAAAACATACTATGAACCTATAAGTTACATACACGGATAAGTCTTTTTTGAGGCAGTTAAGAGTGTAGTCACGCGGAAGGCGCTGTGGAAAAATATCGAATGAGACAAGAATGTGCGTCTAGTGCCTTGACTTGTAGGATTAGGTGGCGGAAGTAGAGGAAGTAATTCGATCGCTCAAGAAAGTTCTTATGAATAAAAAATGAATTAAGTTATTATGAAAACAAATAAGGTCGACAATTAGCAATGATTTTAAAAGAGGTTGAAATGCATGCGCTCTTATTAGTCTAACAGCGTTATTCACGGACATAACTTGTGTCAAACTTTTTCCTGCCACGATAAGCTCATAGCGCTATAAAGTCCGTAGGTATGTTTAAAATGGTGCTATTCCTATCCTATGTCTTCGTCTATCACTAAACTATTTGTATTTATATTTTTTAAACGATTTGCTAATAAATGACATTACAAGTACCTACTGATGCATAAATTATTGCAAATTGAGATATCCAATATATTTATTGATGACCGCAACAGCCTCCATATCTGTATCAGCACTAGTATTCTGCATACTTCAACCTGCAGTGAAAGGAGAGTGCAAGGAACTGCGACCTTCACGCGCAAGGCCGTGGGTTACTTCCGCGTTTAAAATAATATCAGTATCAACTAGGCTACGTGTCTGCAGGCATGCTCGGAGTTTAATTATACTAGTACCTATATTTATGTACAAGAATACCTGTGTTTCAATAAGCAGTTACTAGCGGATACCTTCGTTATCCATAGTTCAATTCATTCCATAATAATCCCATAGGTAAAAGTGATTTTCTTGAAACCGTTTCTTTTCAGTTTTTTTATCGTACGTGTTTCATGGCTATAGCTCCGCTATATATGTATATATTGACACTGGACTGTTCTGAAGGGATTCGGGGTCTCCGAAACCGTAACATTTTCAGGATAATTTAAATTAACTGTGTGAGCCCTATAGGTTAGGTTAGGTTTGTTTTGTACCAATCCTGAAAAGTTTACAGTTTCTCTGAAAAAAAAACTACTTACTACGACTAACGTTTTCCATCGTTACATTCATGTTATTATGGATTTCATTCGTAACCCAGTTACTAGTTGGTTGCAAAAAAACCCTGGGTTGAAGTGCATTCAAAAGAATCCCTAATATTAGAAGATATTTTGAGATACTAGTGATACTTAGTACTTAGTATCTCATATACAGATTTCACATTAAGTCATGCCACTCGCATGTCATATACTACGACTCGTAATCCGGTAGCCCGCTGCCGTATGGGCCGCTGCTGTCACTCATAGTAGGGTTCAGCTACCATAGCGAATTGTAATGAGTCAAACCACATTGCCTACGCTTGTATTAGTCGGTAATATGTATTTTGCAGATTTAGTTAAGTCTTGATATGTAACTACGAAATAATCCTAAGTATCTATTACCATTATAAAATGTTTTCAATCATAAATACACTAAAACTAATACTACACTACACTAAACACTATAAAAGGGTAGACTTTATGATTAAATACTCTCTCGCTTGAGTATACGTACACCTTGATTAAAATCAGTTAACCACTGACAGATGGGATCAAACCTTGGGATATTCTACCTTAATACTAATGTAATTAAGTCTTTATTACAACCGTTATATTTATAGGCAGCGTGTTTACAAAATAAACTCTAATATTCTGACGTTAAGATAGAGTGTCGAGTGAATTAATGCCAAATGTCAGTAGTTAACTGATTTTAATCGTAGTGTAGGTATATCTAAGAATGGTTGACAAATGAATATGACCTTGGTTGTCATGGTTTTATTATTGTTGATTACTTGAGCTGGTAACTTTTTTATTCATATTTTTTATCTCTGTACAATTGTACATTCCGTCACAAAATTCATTAAAATCGTTGTCATTAAAATCGCAGTAACCACAAATTACATTTAGCTTTTTTTTTTTAATAATGACTAGTCTTTCTGCCGTAATTATAGTTTAACGACGAAATAGACGTTAATTGTTGCAAAACTTGATCGATTGTTGTTCATTCATAAGTTCCGTGTAGTAAGGCATCAATTTATTAAACATACTTTTTATTAACACTAGGTATAACTGTAATGATTCTTATGCGTCTTTGTCCAAATCGAAGCCAAATTATTTTGTCCCGTATAGTCAATAAGGAACCTTTATAGTTTCGTCACGTATAATTCAAATAATAATCTACGCGAATATTTATTGGAAGTTAATTATTTACGTATTAAAGGTTTTACAATAAACTCAAACTCAAACTCAAAATGATCTTTATTCAAGTAGGCCTAGTAACAAGCACTTTCAAATCGTCAGTTAATTTTTTAGAGTAATTTTTAAACATAAAGAATAAAATATAAATTGTATAAAAAATACTAGTAGACATAAATACCTACTATGCTACGAGTTTTTTTTTACTTTGTAATAGTCTTAAAAAAACTTGTTATTCATTTTGACAAATTAGATCAACTAGGCTAGCTCTACTTACTTTCCTAATTTCCATTCAACAATTTGGCGGCTGATTCCATTCAAGTAAGTTACAACAATATACTTACTCAAATCCGGAAGTTGCATCGACGCTGCATTCTGTCTTTATAACGTTCTCGCTTTAACAAGTAGCTAAGTATCTTATTTCATTTAAGATTAGAACAATCTTTCGTTAATCATCATGCAATTTCAAGAAAAAAAAATGTAAAAGAGCTGGTAGGTATCTAGTTGTTTGAAAAGTAATCTCTTTGGTATTCTAGGAAAACGAAGATGTCCGATAAAACCCTACTACTTATTATGGAAAATCGAATCTACTTTGTCAAATATTCATTGTAAAAAGGTCCCAAATACTACTTTACTTCATGTAATATTCTAAGTTTAAAACGTCCGTTAATTTAGTTGTCCTTCTTTCTGTCTTCTTAATTTGATTAGGTACTTATCAGACGATTCCTGTAGTTTGATTTGTTTCAATGATATTGATTCTCACATTGATTAATTGAAATTAAAAATCAATGAAAAGAAATGGGCATGATTATATATTATACATTAATAATTATACTACATGAGGTTAATTATGTAGAGAAAATCTTGACGATTTCAGTATTCTTGTTTGAGTTCTTTGATATTAATAAAGAATTACTAGGTTATCTTTGCAAGATACCTAGTAGTCCTTGTAAATGCCATTGCAAAAAGCGTAAGCTCTAATTTTTTCAACGATTTATATAATAAACTAATACTCGTATACATACTACTTAAATCATTGAGCGTGGTATTTTTGCTCCTAAATCTTGAACTATTTTTTGTCATTACTGGTTTTTGTGATCACATTCCTCGACCAAAGTCGATATTAAATTGTCGCCTCGTTTCAAACTGGGCACCCATTTTGCTTTATTGAAGGTTGCATATTAATTTTTTTTATAAGCAATTGAATTTAGTACAGAGCTATAAGAAACTAGCTATTATGTATGTTATAGCAATCTGATAAAGAATGTTTGTATTTCCATTGAAATAAACTTTGAGGTTGATATATGTTCCAAGAGCATTCTGTTATATTCCAAAGAATATGGTATACATAAGTTACAAGATTACGTAGATAAGAATAAAATGTTTTGATCCCAATGCCATCACTCCAATCTAACTTTTACTTATACAACTATTTCTTAAATATTTTATTTGTATAATAATATGCAAGGTTAAACTAATTCAATTCAATTCAATATATTTTTATTAAGACCAACTTTGGATCATGTTGTTAGTGACAATTATAATACTTATTAAACTAGTGTTAGTACATTACATTATATTATTATCATTATTTTATTATTATTACCTATTCCTGCGTGCATGTATCATGCAGCAGTTGTTCAAGTACAGGCCATCTATCCTGTCCGCTATCATGCTCAGAATGCTGTTGGAGCTAGCCCGCACTCTGCGCACCAGGGATGTGGCTCGCTTGCGCATAGTGGTGTAGAAGCAGTCTACCCGCGCTTCTGCAAACATCCCTGATGCGCTACAGAATCTGGGCAGCCCCATCAGCACCCTGAAAGCATTATTATACTGCACGCGCAGAGCGCTATACCGTTTATACGTGTAATCTGCCCACAGGCTGCCTGTGTAGAAGGTAGTGCAGTAGGCTTTAAAGAGACAAAGTTTCACTTCTTTTGAGCACTTAGCAAACCTGCGGGCTATCATATTTGCTCTAACGGACAGCGCTCTGCGCTCGCGCTCAATATCTGCGTCATCTTTAAGGTCTGAGTTTACCAAATGCCCCAAATATTTAAACTGCTCAACTATACGCAATGGATGACTATTTAATTTAACAGGTGGAAACACTGGTGTGCATTTGCCCTTGACCCCAAAGACGACGCATTCGCTCTTTTTTACATTGTAAATCAATCCATGGCTCGCAGCATACCGCTCGCAGATGGAAATGAGCTTGGCAAGTCCACACGCAGAGGCACTCAGCAACACCATGTCGTCAGCGTAGCTTAAGTTGTTAACGCACACTCCGTCTACGTGACAACCGACACGGGTGTTGCTGAGCTCCTCTATAAGCGCATTCACATAGAGGTTGAATAGCTTGGGTGACGTCAACCCCCCCTGCCTCACGCCGCACTCAAGCCCATACGGCTGCGAGCATGAATCCGACCATCTCACGACATTGACCTGATTATGGTACCAGTATTTAAATATGCCACTGATATCAGCTGGCATTTTCAGATCATCCAGCTTTTGCCATAAGATATCATAGTGAACCAGGTCAAATGCCTTGGACAAATCTAGGAAACATGAGTAAATAGCTGTTCGCCTGTCAGTGTAATACCTGACGGTCTGCTTCAATGCCAAAATGGCACTCTCAGTGGATAACCCTGGTTTATACCCAAACTGGTTATCATGCACTGTTAGATATTTATCTATTTGGAAGTTCAGCAGACCATCAAGCACTTTAGCGACAACGGTGGCGAGCGAGATAGGTCTATAGTTACTCTTATCACTGACGTCACCAGTTTTGTTTTTCACTATTGGAACCACCACGGTCCTCATCATGTCGGCAGGCAAGTAAGTGTGGTTTATACAAAAAGAGTAAAACATCGCCAGTACTCTAGCCAGATGTGGGCCGGCATGATGAAGATGCTCCACACTGAGGCCATCATGGCCAGGAGACTTGCCTCGCGAAATGGCACTTAATGCGTTTTTAACATCTTGGGCTATGCTAACATAAAGGGCTTCACATACCTAACCAGTCTTAAATATCAATTAGTAGGGTACATATAGAAGAGAAGTACGAAATAAGTTTTAAGAAGCAATTGGTACATTTGGTTGGTATGCTTTCGGTTTCGTTAAATCTAATGACAAAATTAGTCTCAAATTGGGTATAAATGTTTGGGAATCACGTCTTGTTTGAAATAGGCAGCAAGGCCCGAGTTTAGCATACTAATTGGACAAACGTTTAGCTTTGTTGTATAATCGTCTACTATTACTCACAAATTAAACTGGAAACGTTTAGTGACTTGGCTGTTGACTTTATGAAGTCATTGGCAAATTCGGACGTAGTAAAATTTCAAGGAAAAATCTAGAAATTATTTTATTTAAAAGTTTAACAGAACTAAAGGAATAGTGGCGAGGAAGCATGAAACGCTAACATTTATAGAAGGAATTAATGGTAAGTCGAAGTACAAAATAGGAAGAGGTTTGAAATATATTTCAAACCAAAAAAGAAACTATGTAGTGAGAGGAATAGGGAACGAGTAAATTATTCAATAAAGCTTAACCCGATTAAGGGTGAGTAATCACCAGAAATGTGGTAAGATATGTCTTCATACATTTTACACTTGGATAGACTTCATAATAACATACATGTTAGAGAGAGATTATTATACAAACAAGTCATCCTCATCATCTGCGTGTAACGAAGTGAGCAATAAAGTTTTCTAACGATGCTGTAATCCACTGAAACAAGTTCACGACCGCCGCAAGCGGCGTAGAAAATCGTATACAAATAAGTCACCCGACCACTTCTTTCTCCGTAATCGTGTTCAGCCTGTATACACGGGATTGTGTTACTGAGACGGAGCTTGCTATGATGTTATGCAGAAAAGAACAATCAGTTAGAAATAAAGTAGAAACAAAAATCAGACAAATTACCAAATTATCCTGACATTGGGTTTCTTTAAATACGTTGTGTTTTGTCTCTTGTACCAATTTGTCATTAGTTTTGCATATGCACTTTGCATGCTGAATTGTAATTAAGCACCAAGTAAAATAATTATAGTAATTTGTCATTCAGCTACAAACAATGTACCTATGCAGCTAGGTTCAATGTCAAATTCGAAATCAGTGTCAGGTGGGTCGTTCTTCTTTTCGACCGACAATAGCCTGTCCCTCGTCTTATTACGGCATCTCATTTGAGTAATGATGTTTACGGTTTTATAATGTTCGAATGAACGTCCATATTATTTTATTAATCAGTGATGTTTAATATTTCACTTTCTCTAACTAGCATTTTTTTAAATGTTTTTTTTTTTCGTAGAATGCCGTGACAGAGTGGTAAACCAAAATGTTGTCCCCACTGAAAGAGTCCACTTTGTCACATGTTTTTTTTTAGAAATCAACCGTAAATAAATATTTATATTGGCCAGAAAGGAAACTTTAATTAGTTCTAATGAAGAAACCTATGCATTTTTTTTTAAATCGCACTTCAAAACCACAATTTTCGATAGTTCAAAAACCAAAAAAACAGAAAAACCTCGGATCATTGTCGGTAAAAAAGAAGAACGACCCAGGTATGTAAAATGTGTAGCAATAGCATTATGTCATATGGTATTTTATTGTGGGGCAGTGCTTCAGAGATTCATTCGATTTTTGTTTTGCAGTAACGGGCTATTCGGGCGATATATAAATTTAACCATAGAGACTCACTTAGAGATAAGTTTAAAAATATTAATATAATGACATTACATTGTCAATATATCTATGAAAACCTTTTGTATGTACATAAAAACATTGTCAATTTTAGGAAAAAACTGTGACATACATAATATTAATACTAGAAATAAGCATAAGCTCGCGGTGCCCACCCCTCTCTCCAAAAAATTAAAAAATCATTCATGGGTAATTGTGTAAGGTTTTATGTTCCTGGAAGTTTGTTAAACTTCCAGGAAACTTAACTGAGTTATCTATTAATAAATTCAAGAACTATGTGAAGCGTAAACTTATCTCGAAAGCTTATTATAGCACACAAGACTACATGAATGATAAAACGCCATGGAACTAATTTTGACTGAATTTTTAATCTATTATTTTCGTAATATTTTGTTTTTTGACATTAGATTGTTTTTCTAGAAACATTCTACTAGTATTTTTTATACAATTTTTATATCATATATATTTTATTCTTTATGTTTCAAAATTACTCTAAAAAATTAATTGACGATTTGTAAGTGCTTGTTACTAGGCCTACTTGAATAAGGATCATTTTGAGTTTGAGTTTGAGTTTGTAGGTCTGATAGCAATGTAATGATTAAATTTTGTTGCCCGCTATACGGATTATATTACGGCTAGATGTAATCTATTTTGTGGAAATAAAGGCCAATTAAACTGGTTCCTTATCGTGTGATATCGTGCATGCATTTCGTCTATCCAAGTAGACATTGAAGTAAATTTGACATGCTCGATTCAAACCCGGATCAGTAACTCGATGACCAGCTTTATGACGCAGTTGCTTTTTCGGTCAATTAAATAGAAGTATAGATTGTAGAATTTTATTTCCCTTATGTTTCTGTCAGAAATGTTTGTTATCTTATCTACAATCTACATGAGCCAATTCTATACTATACAGATAGTTATACCTAACTGACCAAAAGGCTGCCAAGGTTATTAGCGCAATGCGAGCTACGAAAGTAGAATATAGTTTGCGTATCATTGACGACGAAGTTATTCTGTCTTAAGAAGGCAGCTGTCCAGACTTGTGTGGGATTGCACTGCATATTGTCTTTGCATGTTTAAGCTCTGAAATTCTCAGCTCCTACCTGTTTCATAATATGTCATGTATGTATACCTACATATGACATCTTCTGCCCCAAACCCGTATGCGTGAAATAGTACTAAGTCGGTACATTAAACGTGTTGTGGTCGTGTGTACAAAGTTTTACATCTTCCCATGGTCAGAAAGTATGATTTGCCACTTTATGGCAGTTACCACTTTATGGCTAAGGATGGCGTAAAATATGTATACCATTACTATCGTGTATCGATAGTAGCGCGTTCTGCGCATCGATCCATTCGTGTGTCGCGGGTATTATATCGCTGACGTAAGCGGGCCGAGAACTTTCACCTTCGTCGGCGACATCCGACGCCATTGAACTTGACGGTTGTATAAGAGGGGTCTTATTGACTGGCCTTTTGTGGTACTAGCCAGTGACCTTGAGCTAGGGACGAATAAACTTAATCAAGGCATTTTAAAGTGTAGCTCCTGGTTGGAGGATCGCACGTATTTTACTGAGTTGCGGATGAAACAAGAATTAAACTGTTGATGTTTGTTAGGCAAAGTGTAAAGAATTAAGTCTTGATACTGAAGTTTCCCAGATAACTTGGGCACTTTTCGTTGATTTCATATTTGCAAGGTATGCGACTAATCTTTAAGATAATGAACCTAGTCATCAGTATAAGAAAGAGAAATGTGTACCTACATCAAAATACTATAAATAATAAAATAAAATAAAATATCTTTATTTCATACCTAAATTGATCCATATTTTGTTAGCATCGATAAATAAACTTTGGCCAATTGGACTCTTAATTAACAATCAAATAACTAAAATAAGGCGGGCCAACTTTCAGAAATAACAATTTTAAGCTGGCCTATAGTTACCTTAGAAAATTGCGGATGATTGTAAAGATACAACAATTTCGCATGCAATCTCCTTAAAAAGCAAAAAGCATTTTCAATGTAAAGAACATCACGGGTAAATCCATTCCAGATCATCGTAATTTTAGAGTGCGTCGAGTAACAAGATATTTACAAAACAAAGAACTTGATATTACGAGTGAGTTTGTCAGGAATGCAAGTGCAAGAAATGATTGCAACGCGCATCATTATTCATAATCAGACATCCATTTGTTGCAAGTGCCGACCTTTAACTTGAGACTCGGAATGATCATTCATTCTCAAAGTCGAATTACTTTATTTGTAAATTCTCTTTCTAAAACATTATTTCCCCCAACTATCCGATGGGATCTTGACAGATTAACTAAATTTTGATTTGTTATTGATTGATTTGGATTATCATCTGCATAATCATTACTGTAAGAATATTATAAGGATTTGGTGTGGTTGGTTTTAGATCCAGTTTTTTTGTCTTCAATACCTACGCGGAAATTTCCTACACATTTTTTTACGACTCGTTGAAATATTGTTCTGGATACTTGAAAGTAGGCGTGCGGAGGTCGTAATAAGATTATAATATCAAACGTCTTGCCTTGAAATGTTTTGAGATTATATTGAACAATTGGTCTGATTTTAAACATTTAAATATCTCAGTTCATTTATCTTGTCGCAAAAAAGACCAGACGGCTAGTACATAGTCTGACAAAGAAAGATTTATAGAGCAAGTCCATTTAAACGGGTATCATTTACGCGCAGTGCTTGAATGATAATGCCATTGGATAAATTCACAACTAGCTTAATTGCTCTAAAACTGCATCATTAATAGATATCTATTTAAAACATTAATACACCTGTATTGTAAATTTATAGGATTACCAGTTTTTTTTTCAAATAGTTGATTACCGCAATTAGTGATTAACGTCATTGTAATAGACAATTAACTAAATGGTTGTTACGAAAAACAAAAGCTAGATTATCTAATGCCTAGTCACAGTCGAAGCGTTAAATTGCGAATCAAATTTTTGCCGAGGCTTAAGAGAATACTGTTCTCGTTATACAACATCATCGTGATAACTACCCATTGTCTGCAAGAGGAAACCAGTATAGTTCCGCTTCCAATTTTGCTCTAGCTTGTTTTAGAGCAATTAATTCTTCCGACAGTCGATTTGAGCTGCTATTGTGTGTTAAAAGCATCGATCAGGACACACTGCGTCCATTCGTCGCTATTCACCCGTCCAAGGTTTAGATGCATGGCCTTAGCTTCCCCTGGTATTCTTCAATCGGACAACACAATGCCTCCATCACCATTGTTAGTGGCGTCCATAGCGTGAACAATCGTAAGCTCTATCTCAATGACATCTGATTATGTCGATCCATCCAGCATACCTCTTGTACCTGACACTGGTGCAAATTAAAGGAAATAAGTGACCTGGCAAACAAATCAGATATTCATTTGCACATAATATGTATTAGTACATAGTTTATGTATTAAAATTGTATCACGTTTCCGTGAGTCGCCAACGGTGCTGGCCGAAAATCAGCGCTGTAGGTGTCTGACACCTCAGGATAATGCTGAGCCAGTGTCCGGTTCACTGCCGCAGAGCCACATTTGTTTCATGTTTTATATGTTTTTCTTGCTTATTTTATTGTTTAATATGTGTTTGTGAATAAATGTATCTTTCTTTTCTTTCTTTCTATAATATTTATTTCCCGAAGTTGCTGCTTTATTTTTTATTGATTCTTTGTACTTGTGTCGATCAAAATCTCGTCCCCGATTGTAACAACATTCATACATACCTGCCGCAATGCTATTCTGAATTTCAATGAGACTAATTTATTATCCCAGAAATGCTGACCGGTTACTAAGGTATTTTATTTCTTACGTATCCAAGCCTGCATTATTCATTGCTGTTTAACCTATATTCTTGAAATATTTGTTTTTGCTTCCATCACCGTTACTTTTGGCGAATTTTCGGTACAGTTTTCTTCTTTGAGGCTTTCTGAGTGTTTGGCAAAACCCCCGTTGTACAAAACAGTTAAAATTCTACGTACAGCACAAGTTGTACGACGTCCTTGTATGCGTACGCAAAAAGTAACGGATGTTGTATGCAGAATGTTTTTGTTCTGATACTTGACTTGAATTTACGACTGATAATCTGGGCTTGCTATTCTTTATGTTCGGTTTTGTCTGCAGAATTATAATCTGACAGAATTTATCTTGAAATAAAATATTTATTTGTTTGTAGTGACTATTTACGGTTTTTGGAAAATATGGTAATTTTGTGGTTTTGTTTGTACCGGAAATGTTAATTGTATTTTTTTTTTCTTAACAGTCCTTTAATATATTCACTAGCGTTGATTATAGTACCAATAACTCGTGCTTTATCTTATTTATCTGTGCCCTTTAATTGAAGACTACTCTACGAATGCTGTGAACATTTGTAGTTTAATTTTATATGTATATTTATATATAATAGTTGGTGTAACACACGGCCGCTGCGTCGCCAGTTCTCTTCTTTTGAACATGGCTTGACACGCTCCCGCGTGTCTAGCTATCACTATAAATGTCTCAACCAACAACGACAGAATGATTAAGTATAAGTTTGAAAACGGTTACTGTTCTCAATTTATTCAGTATTGCAGAATCGTCACACCCACTATTATTCCAGGTATTAAATTAACACATAACAAAAGCAACAATGAAAAAACCTAATCGATCATTACATCAGGCTACCCAATAACTCGATTGCTGTAATCGTTACTTTCACTCCGATGCGCCGGCGCGTCCGGTGATCTCAAAGGTTGACCGACCGCGACTTCAAGATCGTCGTGATAAATCCAGATCACGTATCACACGACCCGTGCATGTCTAATGGATATTGGTTTAATTGCTTAATTGAAATTTTCTTATTTCTACAGACCTCAAGGTATGGTGCAATGGTTAAGAAATTTTGATGGTGTTCGTAGGGACTGCTTTATGGATGAAGCTTTTATTTTAGTGAAGTTTGAGATTGGATGAGAGTTCTATAGTCATGGTAACATTAAAGTCTACGAAGGAAGTTACGAGGAAGAAAACAGGTAACCTGTTTATGTTCATAGGTAAAGAAGATTTATTCAAAGGTAAAGTTCTAAATGTATTCTCTGCGCTTGATAGTTAGGAGTTTGAAGATATTCTCCTCATTTTACACCAGGGCAAAAACTACGCCCGGAACGCCACATTGAAGGATACACTTCAAATACGCCAATTTTTATTCAGACAATAATTATGCTTCAGCGTCCTTAACTTGCAGGGAGAGGAGGGCCTTTTTTCAATCGTAACAATTACGTCAATCCATGCTTGGTAATTTGGCAAGTCGTTCCTTATTCCGACCCGCTGAAATAGTATCAGCCGCAGGCAATAATGCAACCACATACCGGACAAAACGAAGCAATCATCAGTTGGTAAACACCCAACCAATTCCACTGATGTCGCAACTCTCAATCTACTTAATAATTGGTAACCACAAATCATGTTAACGAGATGTCAGTCTCATTGGAACTGGCAGGAGAGACAATGCGTGCTGATTAAAGAAAGCAGAGGTCATGATTGCAAGCTTAAGGTAGGCGGCATGTCAAGCGGGAGTTGCCTTGACCTTGTCGGTCACTCTGTTGCAAGCTTGTCAGTACCTATTAGTTACACGACTACAAATATTAGAATAACAATGTGCAGAGATGACTCACCCCATCTTTAAACTTTTCTGTCAGATGATTCATGTTTCGAAAAGCGGTGGCCTAAATGAAAACTGGCTGTCTGCTTCATTTCACAGCATCGAGTATTACGTTATTGCGAAGGTATCGATCAATAAAGATGACTGAAGAATTCGGAATTTATATGATTAATTGATTTGAAGGGATTTTTAAAACCTAGAAATTGAAAGTGAGTAAGCGTATCCAAAAGCCAGTTCACATTTTATTGATTTTATAATGACGTTTAAAAACGACCTCGTGCCTGTCTAACCAAACATGGAATACGACGTACCGATCGAAAATATGTTTAAATGATGTAAAATACAATTTCTTAACAATAAACAAGACGGTCCTTGCGTAACACAACACCACCACAGTGCACGGATTTCAGAACGTTTCTGGATGGAGTTTTTCGAACATGTATTAACATGTTCGAAAAACTCCATCCAGAAACGTTCTGAAATCCGTCAATGTTAATATTTGTGTTCACTGTGGTTTTCACCGAGCCAGAGTTTACCAAGGTGGATGTTGTAATAATGATATCTTTGGATGATTATTACCATGAGAATCGGAGCCAAATCACCATGCGAGCACGCTGGGCGACCGCAGCTGATGCAACTGCACCGCAGAACATTTATCACCGATCGTTGAACCCGTGTGTCTACATGATAGACAAGCCGACATCTAACGATAATTCGATTGACAACTTTTTGCTCTGCCGACATTATTGGGGGATTAGGTTCGTCGTGTCAGACTGTCATTTGTTTACAGAAGCTGAGGAACGAGGTGTCATTTTCATTTCGTTACGGAATATACTCGTATGTCGTAAAATACTGCAATGCTGGCTGCCTTAGATCAGTTTTAACTACCATTTGTCAACTGACTTGAAAACTTACAGTAGAGAGTAGAGTTTGAGTTAGAGTTTGAAAAATTTGTTTTAACGTGCTTTATTACGTTTTTTCTTAGCTAAAAGTTTTAGTTGTGTATGTAGAGAGTCTTGCAAACGGGATTTTCTTCTTATTCAGACATATTTCAAATGAATACTTGTGACCCCAGTTGACCTCTCGGTGCATTTGCCAAGTTGAATCTGGTCGTTCAACTTTATGCGTGTTTACCTGCTTATCTTGTTTGACTACTTATGCCCTTTGCAGTTCTTTGGCAGTAGGTACGACAAATTATGCGGTTAATGAGTAAAATTTACAAGAATGTCGACTCTTAATTCAATTATTTCCGAGAAGTAGGAAAGGACACCAGTGTGAATTCCGTTCTTCAAAAACACGATAATCGTTTTGAGAAAAAATATACCTACACAGAACTTGTAATTAAACAAATGTCTAGACTATTATTTAGCGGAAAGCAAAGGAAATAAGCGTTTTCATATTTTTTTCAGTGGTGAGAAGGTACTTTAATTATTATTGTAAACATTTTTTTGCAAATCATAAAACAATACGTTAGATTAGGTTAAGTTATATATCGATACATAAATCCGCGCCCGATAAAATATACAAATAAAGTGGGAAAAGTTTTTATGTGTCTTAAGTCCAAACCTTTAAGACATTGATATAAGATTGAATTTCGCTTAGCTCTAGGAAATGTTAAGTCAGATGCGTCAGTGAGATTGCCAAATCCGTTATGTGCACGGTTTAAATTATATATATACATAGTACCATGTATCTGTGATTACTAGGCATGAAGTAAATGATGCACATATCGGATTAAAAGAAAGAGACAAAGAAAGAAAGAAAGAGATATTTATTCGTGACAAAAACAATTAAGCAAAAATAGTGTCAGAGAGCATTTTTTGTAATGAAACGGTTCTATCTCAGCATAATGCTGGCATTACTGCCATCTATCTTCCGATAGAACCTCCGAAAGAATTTAGCACTCTCATCGACTTAGACTTCCAAAGATTGTGCAGATAGTTTAACAGACTTGTTGCAATAAAATGTACACTATCCCAACATTGCAAGACAACAATATTATGAATACTATTATGGGGTCAGCCGATACAATCAAGCTGATTTGCATTCTTTCTTTCAACACGAACCACTCGAGTGTGAAGGTTTGTGGAGTAACGCACTGTATTATACGAGAAATACTTTCGCATAAGAATGCTGGTTTCGACGCATAAGGACGACTACAAAATTCGTCGTCCTGATCAAAGAAAACCCGGCCGCGAAATGAAACCCGTGCAGGCCCGATTGGCGCGAACGTGTCGACCCATTGTGGGTAGTCGGTGTAAAAATTTACAATATGCTGAACCCGGAAATTAGTGTAGGAACATTTTAATTATTATATTACATTATATTTTTCTTTCCTTATTTACATAGTACCTAATCGTTTCAGTTGTAATTAATGTTTTTGATCGGGTTTGACTGGTGCCATTGTTATCGCATTAAATGATTTGACTTGACTTAAGGAAGTCGTCATTTTTATTTACTAGACGTCGCGACTAGACGACGACGAATACGAGTACATGACATGGGAATCTGTAGAATTGGGAATCTGTAGAATTGGGAATCTGTAGAATTGGGAATCCGTAGAATTGGGAATCTGTAGAATTGGAAATCTGTAGAATTGGAAATCTCTAGAATTGGGAACAAACCAATCTTATGACATGGTTCATTTTAATATAATGCCTTTCAAGCATAAGTACTTGACAATTGAGCGGTGATATCGACTGTTCTTATTTTGTTGTTTTTTTCTATTTCACGTACAATAAAGAACCTGTGTAAATACATAATACGTCACCTGCACAAAAGTATGACCATAATGGCGTCAATGTCACAAGCTACCTATCAATAAATCATGTCAAACTGTCTGTACTTTCTGTCAATGAAATCAAAAACAAAAAACGCTCTACACCTGACGCTAAAGTAAGCAGGTACCTACTAGTCCATTCCGTGAAAGCGATAGTGGCCTCGCACCGCTTTTCTACTGGCCGGGTTTCCAACGAAGGTGAAAATCGTTGCCGCCATACTGACTGGATTACAGGGGTGTGAGTCTCAAGGCCGTACGCGCTTGCCGTAAAATCTGCGTGTAATTGTTGGTCAACTCTTCTAATTGGTCCTATGAGGTTATTGTGACTTGTTTGTGAGCTACAAATTATCTGTTTATTGTTTTCTTATTTCACATTGATGTTAAGAGGTTCACTTCGACCAGTTCTAAGGACAGATAGGGACATGTCTAGTTAATGTGAAGTGGTGATGTCACTGGCGATGAGTAAATTGTGCTATTCGATGTGCAGCACAAATCTGAAATTTATATTGCTAATTAATTGTGCATATCTTATTAATGATACGGGAACGTGACTAGATTGAATTTTGTATATCTAAAGAAGTTTCTCTCAACATCAGTGTTTCTTTATACATTGTGTATAATTTTAGTTGTTGATACGTACGCGTGTAACGTAATAAAATATTACGTGGCGGACTAGGATCCGAGTACGCAACTGTTACGCGTAATTACCTGCGCCTTATTCGTCGGTGATAGTGACTATTTTGGTCTAACATCTATGGCTATTTGTTGCTCAATATAAACAACGGTGCTTAATTGTAACAAATGATTACTGGCATGTTGTAATCGATCGTATTGCGACCAGTTTTGGTTTTCTGAGGATTCTTATTACAAGTAATGGTATGCGGTAGAGGATTATTTGTTGCGCAGAGAATAATCGATAGCTAGAGAAAGTCATGCAATGTAAATATTTGCTTAATCAGCATATATTTGAGTGTTAACTTAAACTTTACACTATCTCTCTCTCTGGTCGGTCCTTCATGTCTGAAGATCGTGGATGACCACTATCTTCAGACATGCAGGTCATGAGGCAATTCAATGGGGAGGTGGGATGCAAGTCCGGAACGGACGAACTATCTCCATCGGCTCCTGTCAGTTAGCGACAGTGTAAAATTTTGTTGTGTCTGGATTCTTTAGTTAGCCCGACCATATAGTTGGTGAGAGGCCTCTGGGCCTTTTCTCCTCTTTATTCCCAACGATGACTAGCTTTTCGATGCTGTCGTCTCCGCGTCTCATGGACACGGGACGATCGAAATAAACGTTTTGACTTTTGATACATAAACCATTGTCATTACTTAATTTCTCAGACTTTCTGAAAATAGAATCTACCTATATCTCTATTAATGATGTCTGTGGAATATTTTGTAGCCTTGGTTTTTATGTAGGGGGAATCTTCGCAACTAGGTACCTTCTTACTAATTCGATAAAAACAGTCTATAGGATCTTATCATGGGAACATTAGAAACCTGGAGCAACTGTCCCATGGAATTTCCACGCAGTTTTGTTGAAAACTTGTCCGCTCTAATAACGGATTCAAATTTCATATAATTTCTGTTATTAATATTAATGAACCCTTTTATGAAATGCAATAAATCTGTCTGTATAAATATGTCACCTTGTCACAGTTTCAAAGCTTTCGCCCATGGTCAGCCATGGCGATCCTGTTTTGCAAGATATCTGCTGTTAGCTTGTTACATAGATCTTACTTTTACAATGTACTCTGTGGTGCGAAAGTATGTCTTTCTAAAATAACCAGCTACGGTAGCCTTGTGGTTCAGGCATGTGGCTGTCAAACGGCGATCTTGGGTTCGAATCCCGGTCCGTACCAATGTGAGTTTTTCGAAATTTATGTATAGAATATTATCTGATATTTACCGTTAGCTTTTCCGTGAAGGAAAAACATCGTGAGGAAATCTGCATACATCTGCGTATATAAAATCGATATTTCTTTAATTCATCATTTAATAAATTTTACACAAGGACTAATACTTGGAAAATTAAACTAAATGTAAATTAGAACGGTGTAATTAGATAAGTTGGCAAATATTGCGCGCGCGCGGTTAGCGAGCTTTCGTTGCGCCGCGCTGGGTCGTGACATGTCGTTGCTGCAAAGGTTTACGCTGAACCATTCGAATTTTAAAATTGATATTTAGTCTAGGTACGCCTTTATACCTATCCATGTGAATTAGCTCATCAGAGCAAGATGTAGTTTGGAACGATGTAAACAATAGAATATAGTCTGTAAGCTGTTAAAAATATCTTATTTTATACCAATACCTTTATGTAAAAGATAACATTAATATTAACAAATCTTCTTCCCTAAAGATGTTTGTTAACTTGAATGAAATGGTTAACATGTTTTATCATTCGAAGGTTTAGGTATTAGGTACATAGACACTCAATTACACATGTCTATTTTTTTATTTAAGCCTATATTAACAATCTAAATTCTATTTTTTTACATCAATACATATATAAAATATAATATTATATTCTAAGTTTATACTTAAATGGGACTGGGCCGGACACGTCTGCCGCATGCCAAAAGCGTTATGGGCTACAATTACCACCAAGTGGGTCCCACAGAACAGAACACGGCGTCGCGGTAGACCACGTAGGAGATGGCGAGACGAGCTTGACGACTTCCATCAAGTCTGGTGGGAGGCTGCCCAGGACAGGGATATGTGGAATAGAAGGAGGGAGTACTTTGCCCAGCAGTGGGACACTTAAGGCTCTTAATAAATATAATATAAAAATAAATAAGTTTATACATGTACTCGTACGATACTAATAATAGTTTAGTTATAGTATGTTTGTTTGCATTCTTCAGACATCGTTACGATGAACATTGTTTTGTTTTCGCATAGGCCTCCCCCAAATCTTTCCAAAGATGCCGCTCGTGGCATTTTCTTGTCCATGTTGAACCTGCTACCATTTTTATTTCGTCGTCCCACCTACGGAACGGTCGCCCTCTCTTCCTTGCTCCTTCTCTAGGGTACCATTCGGAAACTAATTTGGCCCAATTCTCTGTCTTGCTTCTGGTTATTTACTCTGTCTAATTTACCTACTCAAATATTTATATTGCACTTAAAGCAATGCACGATTAAATATAGGACATTGCAATGCTGCGACAGTAATGCTTAACCTATCCGACCAATAGATATTATCTCTTTATTAAATTCCTTATCTACGGCATTCAATACTCGCTGACAACCTTTAAGTAGCTGTAACTAGAGCAACAAAGGCTGCAAAGGAGTTGCATAACACCAATTGATTCAAACTATACAGGATAACCCGATTGATATTCACCGCGGACCACGACTTTCACTATTGTCGTATAGATGTCGCTGATTAAGACGTCGTGCACTGAATTCTATAGTAAATGGAGCGGAAACCAGATGCCAGATACCGAATAAATCAATTATAAGACATTGTTTAGCGTGAAGTTAAGATTATCTCACAATGTTCATATTAAACGCTCAGCGGGATGTTCAGTACTTTTTTCTTTCGATGCTCTGTGTGTGACTTTTTAAAGAATATTGGTGGAAGTAATTTTGGCCATAGCAAAAATGGCTAGATTCAGATTGACATGTTATTTCTTGTAAATTCTTTTAGAGTTCAATATTGTTACTGGTAAGAAGATCATGTCAAATGCCCATGTTGTACCAACTCTGACGACATATACCTAGGACAGATTGCCCGTTAGGTAGGTCCAACTTCGAGAAAGAGGTCAATCGTCGAATCCAACTCGGCTGGGCAGCGTTCGGGAAGCTACGGCACATATTTTCGTCCAATATTCCGCAGAGTCTCAAGACGAGAGTTTTTGACCAGTGTGTGTTGCTAGTGATGACATATGGCACTGAAACGTGGTCGCTTACTATGGGCCTCATAAGCAGGCTTAAAGTCACCCAAAGGGCAATGGAGAGGGCCATGTTGGGAGTTTCTCTGCGTGATCGCATCAGAAATCAGGCTATCCGCAGCAGAACCAAGGTAACCGATATAGCCCTCTGAATCGCTAAACTTAAGTGGCAGTGGGCGGAGCACATTGCGCGTAGAACGGATGGCCGTTGGGGCGGAAAGGTTCTTGAGTGGCAACCACGTACCGGAAGGCGCGACGTGGGTAGGCAAGGTGGACTGATGACCTGGTAAAGGTCGCGGGAGTCCACTAGATGTCACTTAGGCACTCTTTGGGGGAGGCTTTTGTCCAGCAGTGGACGTCTTTTGACTGAAATGATGATGATGACTGGTACGAGTAAGTATATCACGTTATTTTTCTAAAGGCGTGGCTAACATTCAACTAATGGTGTAACACATTGATGTAACAATTAACGTAGGCGGTTCGTGTGAACAAGCCCCAAACTGGTCTGGCGAATGACTGCCATAATAATGACCTCACATTCGATTCACATCACAGACACCTAATGTCATGACTGATGGCAATAACAGTATGTGATGGCTTTTACGTAACAAAATAGTGGAGCAGGTGAAATAGAGAAGAGTTGAGTAGTTTAAAATGATTATATATAGTTATGTTACTTTTGTTTGTGTTTACCTTCAAAACCTGTGACAATCCTGGAAAACACGCGGCGCGACATAATGCCCGTGCGTAAACGCGGATTCAGATCGAGCGTCCAAGACAAATACGTAACCAATTCCAGTTAAAGGGAGAAGTACCTATTTCCCAGGCTAAGTCTTCATGAAATGATTGGATCTCACCTGGCCTATGGAAAAGGTTTTTTCATTATAAGTATCAGCGTTTAGTAAGAATAGTCCTCCGGGACCGTATGCCAGACGTACTAATGACAGGTTGTGATATTGCGATATCGACGTCATCAGTGACGTTTTCTTTTGCTATTCGAATAACGATGTCATAGACAAATAACAGACCTATATATCAAAATCTATACCATGAATCTGAACATGAAACGGCAAAATTAGATAATCCAATTACACATTACGATTACCAACAGAAACATCAACAAACATTTCATAACTTACTCTATTTTAACATCCAGAATTATGCTTCCCAGCATTTGTTACGCATATTACGTCTGTTTACAATTTCCTCGAGATACGCACGTAACTTCATAACGCATGTTAATAGTAAAGCGGTTTCGTAACTCTGGATAGGTACGCAAATTATCCCAACACACGTATGTGGTGCGAGTGCGGTCCTTCCGTTTGTCGCAATTTGCTTTCTCTACGTGCAACGTGAGTGCAATGTTGATTGAATGCGCAAAAGAATAAGATTCCCACCGAACTGACGACTACGCGCGACCGCGTGGCGCCGGACGCGTGAGCACCCGGCGGCAGCCGCTTGCGTTTTAATAGAGTGCAGTAGGCAAAAGCCGGATGGAGCCGGTCAGATGCGACGGCAGCTGGCTCAGCCGTCCACGTCCGCGAGGATCGGCTCCTCCGGCCGCAAATCCATTCAAATGTGAAATGTAACGTGTGTATTAAAGCTTCATGAACCTGTATCATTCTTACTAACTGACCAAGTCAACTATACAAACGAAATATATTGCTTTTCTTTTGTGCCAGTTGACTTCTTCATTTGGTCGGGACGTAATGTGACGCGATATTTCGCAACTAATCGATGCCCTTAACCGATCGATTATACCTATACAAGCCTTAATATTCTGTTGATAAGAGTTCTTTCGATTCACGTCAGGGATTTCTAGTTACATTGCTATTCGAAGTTAGACTCTATTTGTAGTAGGGTATCGGTGCTACTGGATTGTTTGGGTTGGTACAGCCCGGTTGGCAAGTGTGTCAATGATTTAATTTAATTACGAATGATGTTGAAGGGCTGGCTTATTGAGTAATTTGTAACTTTTAATTTAATTGTCTAATTTGGTTTTACTTACTTAATATATTTGTTCGAGTCTGCTTGCAACTTAAATTTCGTCATATAAATAATGGTACCGGTACCTTATAAATAATGTATATTTTTAATTAATGAAGACTGGTGAATACATAACATATATTGATCCGGTGTCAGTTTCTCCAACAAACACAGCTGGATGTATTGCGATGATTTATCCACACAAATTGCCAATTTAACCTCATGGTACAGCAACAGCGGAACCACAATATATAAATGCTTGAGTCACGCTAAAATAGGCTTTCTATCAATGTTATTAGATCTGCCACGTGCGCAAAACATGCGTAGTTTCGCTAACCTCGCATTGCCAAACAAATCCGTTGCGAAAAATACCAAAAACTATCAAACGTGCTCCGAAATTATAACATTTCATAACCTAATGACGGTTAGGTCACTGGTCGTGAGTGGTTAAGTACATGTGCATGGTGTACAAAATGGTTACAAGTAGGAACGAAACGCAGAATAAATTCTGAGAAACGAACGCATCCCGAAACAGACTATACACTTTAAGAATAAGGTCGTTTTCTGGTTGTGTTTTTCGACAAAGTTTAGGTTACTGTATAACAAGTCTAACGCCGTGCGAAATTATAATGGCGTAACTTTGCAGGATTTTCTAAATAAATTCACCGTTCAACATCTAGGTTTTCGCGAACCTCTAAGAACAAACATCCAACTTGATTATTGCAAGTAAAACACGACTTTGTATGCTTTTAAAGAAAATACAAAATCGAATGACAAAATGCCTATAAGCTACATGTTGCGGCTACTGTACTGAGATAGAGCAATTTTGCCGAGAAAACAATTTTAGGTTACAATTTGCGTAACATTTGCCTATTAAGTCATCGCATTGATGTTTGCATGTATAAAGTTATTAGACAATAACTCGAGCTGCTCGGCACTGGTCCATTACTAGGCACCTTCAATTTAATGCATAGTAATAGAGGGAAAATAACAAGGTTGCTATTAATGGAATCAAAGGAAAACATTGAGACATTTAGGTACCTTATATTTATTATACTCGTACATTAAGTTTACGTTAAGGTACGTGAATAGGAACTTAATCGATTGCCATTGCAAACAAATTGTTTGCATTTTTGCGATTTATAAGGATAAGGATTAAATATTCGTCACTGTCACACTTACACAAGGTAAACGCCCTAATGTTTGACTCTACAGTTCCAATAATTGACAAATTGCTGTGGGTCGTTTACATTACTTGTCACAGCCGCGTCCCAACCGTGTCGCGTTTTATGCTTTGTATTTTTCAACCCGTCGTGCTACTGTTCTATATATTTTTTTTCCTTCAATATTTTACATTAATTATTTATTTATTATGTGTCTACTTACTTTTTATCTAATGCTGTGTTGCGTTCCGTGGGCCACTTGCGGTACTGTCTGAAAACCAGCGCTGTAGGTGTCTGTCTGACACCTCGGCACAATGCTGAGACAGCGACCGTTTCACTGCCGCGAAGACACATAATATCTTATCTCTTTATCTCTGTGTGTCTTTTGTGTAGTGAATAAATGTCTTCTTTCTTTTCTTTCTTTCTTTCAATCACCAAATAATTCAAGAATAAACTTCACTATTATGAGGTCAAAGATACGTAAAATATCCCACATTATATAGTCAGTAGCTTTGTCAACTTTTATAGGTCTGGCCTGGCGGCGACAAGAAAATTGTAAATTAAAAAAACCAATAGAGTTCGCATAAATGAATTTTAAAACGATGACTAAAATGATGCCAATATGGTTTAGGCAATATTAATTATGTTAATGTTAAGTTCTTTATAAGAACTCGTTTACAACTAAGGTTTCCATGTTATCGTAGTCGCATTTTTGGTCATTACAGTCTAGCTAGCCTAGCATGATCGCGTTTATGACTGACGTAAAACATTTATTGTCTACTAACAAGTACGATATTTTGAGAGAGACGAATGTTTATGTCGGATCGGATGCTAATACAATCTTCTACGAGTGCAGGGCGGAGTACTTTACTGCTTCTTGAATGTCCTTATAAGTTAGTTAAAAATGGTATCTGTCAGTTTGACAGCTGCGGCGGTTGTCTTGTAGAGACAAACTGTTTAAACTAAACATATGTAAATACTTATGTAAGGGGGTAGAAGAGGTATAAATATGGGATATCCTTACTAACGTATAAACTTCTTCTTCAATATTTAATAAAACATATCTTAGGAACACGTTAGAACACTTTCCATTTAAGGATTTTACCTATTTATAGATACTTAAATTAAGTATGTTGCCTGTTTGACAGCTAAATCGGATACGTTTAATTGGCTGTTGAATTTTAAGTATTATGGGCTGGTCAAATATGAACCTACTTACATAAGTTTTTATTGCTACATTGGGACGTGTTTAGAATAACTGAGTTTTAATCATTAAGAAAAGATTGAATTAAAAATTATATAATATTTAGAGTGTAAAATCATCGTTTTCACGTGTACATTGCTGTAAATGATCAACAATGCACACGTGAAAACGATGGAGTTCCAAGCTTCCATAAATGACGGTATTAAAAATTATATAATATTTAGAGTGTAAAATCATCGTTTTCACGTGTACATTGCTGTAAATGATCAACAATGCACACGTGAAAACGATGGAGTTCCAAGCTTCCATAAATGACGGTGGGACGTAAAATAATTTCCACCGACGTTTTACTAGATAACAAAGGATTTTTTTAAAAGCGTCTACGACAGTAGTTGAATTTCAAAATGGTCTCAAGAATTTATATTAGTAATATTTCCACCTCCATCCAATAAATTCAAATTATACCTTGCTTCAACTCATATTACATAGAACTATATCGCAGAACTCATTAATGCATTTAGGAATGATTGAAACATATTACAACCAAATTACTACGGGCAAGTGAAACTATAGGTGGTCCGGACTCCAATAGCTTTATCAATTTATAGTGGATTGATTTAGCAACTAAATCAATCCAAGTAAAACACGTGCATGGTTGAGGCTGCACTTTACATAATCTCATTAAGTAGCGTGCGTTTGCGCAAGTACTGTCAGTACTATACACACAGTAAGTGTGCTAGTGAGACAGTATCTTAACTTCGTACATTTTATGTTTATACAGAATTATACGATTTATAAATTACTTGAGATATAAATGTAACGTAGTTCGAATGCAACTTGAATTGAGAAAACTTGGACAGGGACGGAAATTTCTCAGTTCGGGTTGCACAGGGCGGTTCCACAACGCTTCGGGATCTCAAATACCGCGAGCCATCCGGTTGCCTCTCGGACACTGAAACTACGCGTCATTACTTTAACTAAAGCCTTTGTTTAAGGAAAAATCCATACCAATCCTGAAGTACAGGTAAATTCCTTTCGAGACGTTTTTGCATTTGTACACTGAAAGAAATAAACAGTGAATCCTAATGAAATATCAGTAAACTTAACTGATAAAACAGTAAACTTAACTGTTTTTTCAGTTAAGTTTACTGATATTTCATTGGGATTCACTGTTTATTTCTTTCAGTGTAGTAGTATTTGTATATTTACAGGGATATACGTACACGTTGACGTACACAGACACACGTATGTGTGTTTGAGGCTGGCTATAGAGGTCACAACTACAAATGCAAAAACATCTTGAAAGTAATTTACCTGTAATGCCTATCCGTTTGTTACCTTTTCGCGTCTAATCAGCTTGGACCGGATATAACTAGATGAAATACCGTGAGGACAAAGTTGGAGTCCAGGAAAAGCACATAGGCTATACCTACTACCATCATCCCAGAAATCGTCTATTAAGAAATCATCGTAATTGCGTGAAAGAACGATTAGCTTTACGTAGACGAAATGCTACTTGCATTTCGTCTACGTAAAGCTTAATCGTCACATTAATAAGCAAAAGTTAGACTTATCAAACTATAAACATAAACAATCAAATGAAATTAAGTTTCAGTTCCTAAAGACTACGCCATAAAATCTGAGCATACCTGATCTAGTATATTTTTCCCCCAACTGATTAAGAAACAACACTTATTAAATAATTCATAAAATACAATCATATCAAAATGTATGAGCATGTATGAGTTTTTGTGTCATACATTCCAACATACTTATCATTTTTTGTACAGCAAATTCAAAGAAACAGCTCTTAATCAGCAGTTGGTAGAAAAATATACGACTTAGATCAGGTATGCCCTGATTTTATCGCGTAGAGTCTTTATGTCTTGAAATCTAGATTTTCAAATCACTTAATGAGAACTATGCACTATATGTACGAGTGGAAGCTCTGCAATATGTTAGTATGGGTATGTGTATGTGAGCGTCCGTGGTTAATATACTGGTTACGATATTCTTATTCCACAAAACTTATCGTTGAACTACATCTGTGCGATATTTTCACGCTTAATCTTGGGGGCGTAGAGGTTAGGAAATGTTGTGATATGAGACTGTCACTTGTGGGCGTATTTCATAATTAGGCATTCATGCTCATATGTGATAAGTTCAATATATAGATAGGCGTTTTTTAAATATTATTAACAAGGTTAATGTGTCCCATGTAGGATGTACAAAGCAATTCATAAACAAATGATGCTCTCATTACTTTGACAAACTACTGGGGTGTTTCATAGAATCATGATACCTTACTTCAGGAAAATAATACAAAAAATAAAAACAGTATTTTAATAACGGTTAGCTGTAGCTGCCTGTTTAATGTATAATTGTAATTTCTAATTTAATTCTTATCGAAAACAATGTACATCCGTTCTTTGCCCTATTGTTAATTAATTAGACAATAAACAATAAGCCGGCTAATTGTAAGTTACATAATTTTTATGTGACAAATTGTTAAAATCCGTTGGCTTTGACAAGAATAAAAAAAGTTTATGGAAATAATATACCTGTCTCTACATTATTATCATACTTATGATGCTTACCTTAGTTAATGCATACTTGGTATGTTAATTTCTATAATAAACGTAGGTAGTGTTTTTAATGGTCAAATCCATGCGCCATAAAGCCTATGAGTTCATTGAAACAGTTATATTATTTTCCATTCTCTAACAATAAAGACTATACGCGATAAAATCTGGGCATACCTGATCTAGTATAGTTTCCCCGCAAATGATTATTAAGAAACAGCACTTTTTTTTAGAATAATCCATAGATCTAATATAATACTATAAAATAAGAATACAATCATATCAAAATGTATGAGCGTATGAGTTTTTGTGTTGTACATTCCAACATAAGTACTTATTATTTTGTGTACAGCAAATTCGGACAGCCTTTGGTAGGTTTCTGCCTCAAAATTATTGATATACCTATTAGGTTTTTGTAAGTGTTGGACGAGCTATTCGGTGCTTTATTAAATTATCTTTTCACATTAACTAACATTTTTTAAATTGACTTCTATTTGGAGATATTTACACTTTAGTCCATTTTATTCTTGCCAGATATTTGTTAAATAATTGCCTTCCATACAAAAACTTTCAGTGCTTGAATTTATGCAACTTTTTGGTCAGATGATAATATTTTTAAAAGTGTAAAACAACTTGTTATAATGTAAATACGATAATGGTATTGTAATAGAAAGTGAATGACCATTGTCAGAATTTGGTCTACAAAAAATAATAAGTATGTTGGAAAGTATAAGGCAAAACTCATACATGCTCATACATTTTGATATGACTGTATTTTTATTTTATAGTATTTTATCTATAGAATATTAAAAAAAAATGTTGTTTCTTAATAAGGACTAGATCAGGTATGCTCAGATTTTATCGCGTACAGTCTTTATTCCTCCAGCAAACTCTAGCCGTCGCCTGAAATACGTAATTTAAATAGGTTTACAAGTGAACGGATACTTTGTATCGACAATAGCAAATTTCCGTCATGACATGGATCGAAAGCACTAAATCTCACCCTTACGCAAGTAACACACGTAACCACTTTGTAAACTGATCTAGTTAATAAGGCAAAACACAGCCTTCCACAGGTATAAAACTATACTATTAATGTATGAAAATGTGTAGTTGGTTTACAAGAGGTAGCGGATAGATGAAAGTTATGCGTCCGGTGCGATGTTCTTCCATTTCGTAGAAAATGTTTCATGGAATGGTTTATTTCATAAACAAATGACCTTACTTACTCGAATAAGTTCACCTATTGCCACCACAAATTTAGAAAAAGTATTTAGAAATAAAAATGTAAAGCCTAAAACGTAACCTAAACCTAACCTCAAATTAAATTAAAAGACGCTGGCGTCTGCATTTGCCCACCTATTACTGAGGGGGCTTAAAAGCCATTTTCTGAAAGAAGAGTTCGGATTACACAAAGGATTTACTGGCTTTTAATGAAAAATACAAAGGCAGGAGAGAATATTACCTAAAAATGCCACAATCGGGATCAGCACGGCTATCACAGGACGGCCCGCGAGCTGTGTCACTGCAAGATAGACTATCCGTTTCTTTCTAATTAGCACGCTTAGAAAGAGACAGATAGTATATGTCACCGCGACACAACTCGTGGGCCCTTCTGTGATAGCCGTGCTGAGTCCTATCAACTAATAATAAAAACGACCCCTACTCTTGTAACTTGCGCCAGACGGAGACAGATAGCGGCGCGTGCGCCGAACACGTCGAAATGGTTTATCGTCGCGTATAACGGCCAAGTAGGCTTTAATAGGTTTAGATAATAGCGCACGTAACTCGACTATCGCGGGGCGTATATCTTTAAAGGGTTTATTACGAATTTTCTGTTTGAAACAATGACTTGAAAAATTGATTTTTCACTAACTAAATAAAATTTAATATAATAAAATAATTAATTATTAAATATGTATTATTATTTTAATTATTAAATATAATTTTTAGCTCACATCTTTACTAATATTATAAAAAGGAAAAGTCTGTGAGGTTGTAAGTTTTTAGTCAGTAAGTTTACATGTAATTAGGGGGTAATCTCCAAAATTACTCATCTGATATCGAAAATTCTTTCACCAGTCTATGATATATATGCTTAGAATGGACTTTTAGGATGGACATTTCATGCCGCGGCTCGACCTAAGATAAATTTAGAGTCAGACCAACTCTTGCTAGCTCTACTCGAATACTGAGGTGCTAGCGCTCTCGCTCACTGCATTCATGCAATGTTATGAAATTGTGTTTAGATACGCGGCCACTTAATATATTCTTATATACCTGGATAACAGAGTACGTAACACCGGAAATTAGTAGTTAATGTAGGTTGTCTATCAAGAAGGGTTTATTAGGTAATATTCGTTAACTAACGGCAATTCACTAGCAAATTGATTGGCATTAGTGTTAGTTATGTCCACAACGTCCAGTCGTCCTTTCTTGTTTATATGACAAAAACAGGTTGCTTTTCTAAAAATAAAAATTTACAACAAATTACCTTTTGAAATAACATTGCAAATCCATTGCAAGTGAGATATGAACTATCGACCTTTTTCTAGCTCAAGAAACGAACAAAAGATAATCGCTTCCGTGTAAATAAAAGAGAGAGATATATATTTATAGTTCATCACTCGCTGTTCACACCGCGATCAACTATATGAACTAATGGGGAATGGATGAAAATTTTGGAAATGCCTGATTATTTTTTTGGTGATGGGAATAACCTTCCTTAGCACCAGAAAAAAGTTGCAGACTTTTCACTTGAGTCTTTTTTTTTTGAAAAATAAAAACATTTTCCTCACTTACGTTTCGGGTTTATGACGGCGAATAAGACATTTGCCTTGATGCGTCTCATATTACAAAAAAATATTTAAAATATCTGACCCTGGCAATGACAAATATAGCTGCTACACCTGTCAATATCATTGCCAGTGTGAGTTTACCACGGATATTTAAAATAGTTTTTGTAATATGAGACAGATCAAGGAAAAATCTGTTTATATTTTTCAAAAATAATTGACGCAGTTGAAACACCTAAAACTTTTTTCTGGTGCCAAGGAAGGTTATTCCTATTACCAAAAAAATAATCAGGCATTTCTAAAATTTTCATCCATTCCCAATTGCTCTTTTATTTACACGGGAGCGATTATCTTTTGTTCGTTTCTTGGGCGAGAAAATCGCCGATAGCTTATCGCTCGGCGCCGGCGGTGGGACCAGTGCCTTAAATATCGAATCTTAGTTAATGTTGATTATAATCTTGTAGGTATTTACTTTCAATAAAATTATTACTATCAAATATCAAATTATTTCAGGAAACATGCCTTTTACTCAGTATGAGAATAGTTAACAAGAAGTATTAGCTTACAAAATTTTAAACAAAGTCAAAGTCAAAGTCAAAGTGATTTATTCTTCAATTTAGGTATATTACATGCACCTATGAATGTCGATAAACTACCGCCGGTTCGGAAAGTAAACCTCTGCCTCGAGAAGGACCGGCGTAAAAAACTCGGCGATGTTATTAGCCATATCACAGCACCAGATGTTTTGTTTTTATTGTAATTTCTTATGTCTTAACAAATTGTTATTGACATGCCATGTAATGCACATATTACTTAATGGTGAAATAAATAAATAAAAAATATATTGCCGTACACTATGCTATGCTACAGGTACCTTTCGAAAGAATGTCGATTAAATCTGAAAAACTAAAAACTAGATCTAAAAAGTTTGACAAGAACGTTATTTAATGCTATACCTGTGTATACCTATTGGTCACAAGGTAACGTTATATCAGAGATCGAAAAAATATAACAAAACTTAACCACACCACGTTTTATATAACTACAGTTTATTTTGTATCATAATTTTGTTTAAAACTGTTTGGCCTACTTAGACAAGGCTGCATCTTGTTATCAAATTATCTTGCAATTTGATACAACCTTCAATTTCGTCAATCATATCGCCGGTATCATTTTATTGTCCGGATCTGGCAATCCGTGCATCCGATAACCAACCTTGTTGAAATTGTTTCAAAGTCTATTTTTGACGAACAGTGTGTTCGGAAGCAAGATGTACTGTTACGTCACAATATTAACACTTCTGTTTTCATGTCGTTCATCACGAAGATTGCATAATACTGCTCTGTACTGAGATGCTTCTCATCTCGTTAACATTCGAAGCTATAATTAAAATAAACAATCTCTGTTTTGGCACTTAATCGCGATTTATTACGAGTTTAATCGGTATTATATTATGATCTTAATCTTTTTGAAACATTCTATATACTCAGTACTCACCTTGATAAAAAAGCAACCAATATTTACGGACATCATTATTTTTTACGTCATACCTGGCCATAAGTCTGCAATTACAACTTATTCCTTTGTAATAAGGCGAAAAATGTATTATTTGACGTCGACTGTACTTCGTTATGATGTTATGAATGACAAGTTGTTGATGTTTATTTTTCGGCTTGAATATTTTGTCATATTTTCGCTTTCTCAACCAACTCAGATGACTTTTCAATTGCAAACTTTAAACATTTAGAGCTCTTATCCTCTTTAATTTTCATTTTAGATCTTGAAAACTCCATATGTTTATGTTACCTGTATAAATGTGGGTGTACTTTAGGGTCTTGCAACGTAAGGTCGCATTCGTGAAATTCCTTTTGCAGCAGTATTCCGAGGTCAGTGACTCTCTTGCTCCCTATATGCAGATTGTTGTCGATGACTTGCCCACGCGTATGTGCAAAGTTGGAATTTTTACCAAGTCTTAATGACTCGTTGTCTCTGTATAGCGGTAAAGCCCGTTGTACGAATATAAGAATAAAGCCAAAAACTAAAAAAGGCAAAGCTTAGAGCTATTCAAAACCCAATCGTCAGGTACTCATTATGCAGGGTTGATCAACTTTTCTTGTCGTTACTCTGTCTCGGCAAAGCAGGACACAATAGTGACAGAGCTATTCTAGAAAAAATATTATGGATATTAGACTCTATGCTTAAGAGATGCCCACTATAAAATGGGTGTACTGTTGTCACACAAACACGTGCAAATAGTGCATTTTAACATCATATTTTAATCGAGTCCTCCAAGACCAAGGCAACGACCAACAAAAAAAACCTAAATAGATAATTGGCAAATTAAGTCAAGCACTTTCAAGCCCTATATGTCCAAGTTAGGCTGCCGTGACTTGTGTACATAAATGATTTTTATTACAACATCCTACGTAACACAATCTGCGGAAACAAAATTATGCGTGCATGATAATAGATAATTTCAATGAATAAATTAACGCACGTAATTATGAATAATTACTGTTTCTAAATAATGCAATGGTCTGTAGGTGGTCTGACATAACATAACATACTGCGCATACTTGTTATTAAATATAAACAAGCAAAAACAAACGTGTCTCAAAAGCATGAAAGCAGTCACTTTGAACATAAATAACAGCTGCCAACGTTTACTTGGCTCGCACAACCGATGCTGATCTGCGAGCGCCGCTACGCCGTGGGCACTTTTATCCTATACTATTAAACGAGCATATATATATAACTGGGAAAATTCGTTTTCTCCGTATTTTCACCCGAGCTGAGCTCGGTCGCCCAGGGACTGTTCGATAATACGAGTATAAAATGAATACTTACGAATATCTTAATGGAGAACAGTAAGACTTTATTATCTGTGACTCAATCTGCGTGAACATGCCACTTCTATACGTAGCAAAATAAAGAGTGTGTCATTGAAATTTTATAATAGTCCTCGTATGATTTCTTCACCCGCAAGTAAACGGTGGTGTAGAAAGTTACTAATCTGCATAGCAGTTTATAAACATTATTCTTATACCGGCCGGCAAAGACTAAATGCCTGTCTTTCCGACATGACTTGATAGAAGAAATTGATTTACTATATAGTTTATCGTGCGATAAATATGATCATAGTATGCCATGACCAAGGTATCTAACCGTTAAGTATCGGGTCATTCTTGATGAATGTCTTATTTAACCGGAATCCGGAACAGGAGCGTAATGATTTTACGCACGAACTCATATTTTCATTACTGTCTTGTTTATGATAGTTGGCCTAGACGCTAATGAATATTAAAACATTAATTAGGCCGAAGAAAATGAAAATAAGTAGGTAGATAAGGTGTTCGTTTAGATAGAAACGATTTGTATGCTAAGAATTATTGTTTCAAATCTGTAATGACAGACGCCAAAGCGCCAAAGCTTGGCGCAAAACGTTCCGATACACAAAAACAATATTTAAAATAACATTTGAACCAATATAATATCGGTGATGACATTATGATTCGAAATATTCGGAAAATTCATTATTATTAATAACGATGGTAGTGATACAAATCATTTCAAACAAAAATTATGAAGAGGGGTCACTATCAAATTTACCTTATCGCTAAAGGACAATATAGCTGAAATGTCTGGATTGTATTATGTCTTTGTAACTACATAGACATGAATGCTAAATGCCTCTTTGGCAAAACGTCTGGATCTTAGAACGTAACAATTTAAAATGATCTAGCAGCAAAACATCTTTATCTTCGAATGTTTTTATTTCTTAATAGACACAAATGCAAAATGGTTCGGTAGCAACACGTTTGTATCTTAGAACGTCTTAATTACTAAACAGACATGAACGCTAAACAGTCAAGAAGCAAAAAGTCTGGATTGTGTAATGTTTTTATTTCTAAATGGAATAACCGCCAAGCGACCCATTAGCAAAACGTCTGGATTTCAAATGTTAAGTAAGTATACATAGAAAAATCCAAATATAAGTTAACACAAATTAGCAGTAAAGGAATTACTTCAAATTTTATTTTTAAGTGTGATAGGATAAACCAATGTTTTTAGGGGGTATGCGTTACTAACAAATAAAAATGTCAGAATATCCATATTAATATTATACCTAACTTATAAGCCTTGCTTAAACTTAAACCAGACGTTCTGCTACTAACTCGTTCTGTGTTCATGGCAATCAAATAATTTTACTTTCGACGAATTGGGAATTCTAATTATATAGACTATTTACATTTCATGACGTTTTGCTATTAACTAATTCATATGGACTATTTATATTTTCAGACGTTTGGCTACTTATTCATTCTAATTCTTAGCCATCCAGCTAAACTGTCTTTTTGCTGACTGAGTATTCTACTTTCATGTCGTCGCAGCTGAATTGACTATATGCTGACTGTGTATTTAAATTTTATGTCATCTAGCTGAAATGGTCGTTTAACGATAAGGTAAATTTGATAGTGACCCCCGAGTATAGCAGTTAATTGTGTATTAAGCAAGAACGTCTGCTAACGATAATTACAAATAAAAAAGGCAAAAATGTATTGCTGCACGCCGGATTTAAACCGGCGATATTTTGGCGTACACGGCCAGTCACTCTAACCAACTAAGCTATCGAAAACGTGCTCGGTTTTAATTGCTTTATTTAATTCAATGAAAAGTGCGCTATTTCCTTCATAACATTGAAAATTACGCGGAAGTCAAATTAATCTTACACTATGTCTTACTTTATTACGGATACTGCCCGAGGCGTGACAGTTGGTGCACGTGCTACAAATGCCAATTACACAAACGTTCAATTATAATAAAATCATAAACTATTAAAATAAAATATAGGAAATAGTAAAATTGATCTGGAACTATGAATGGCAGGCAGTTATATCATTTGTAACTTATGTGCAACTGAGATAGTATATTCTGGCCAGGCCCCGTAGCATGGTTGGCCTTGTCACGCGATAGGTGATAGGATAGAGCGTGCGTCACTGGCTGACACCGTTCGATAGAACGAGACGACGCTGTTATCTTGTCACTTGTCGCGTGATAAGGCCAACCATGCTACGGCTGTTAGAACAGACTCCAAGTACTGCAGCCAAAATGGTATGAATATAGGACTTCAAAAAATACATTAAAAACTGTCACATAATTAATTTCTTATCGAGTTGATAATAGGCGTAGTTGCACTTGCATACTGACTTTTTCTTACAGAATTAAAAAAAAAAAACTAGGTTACAACTCCGCAGAAATAGAAGATACTATTCATCCCAAACAAGGGTCCCAATTTTTTATATTTCCATTCCGTTGCTTTGCCACACACGACTGTACAGTCGACTATAAAATGGTGGTGTTCGAGATAAAAATTACAACATAAATTTGCGTACAATGTCAATGGCGACCACGTACCGGAAGGCGCAGCGCGCGGTGGACTGATGACCTGGAGCCGTAGCATGGTTGGCCTTATCACGCGGCAAGTGACAAGATAAGAGCGTCGTCTCGTTCCATCGAACGGTGTCAGCCAGTGACGCACGCTCTATCCTATCACCTATCGCGTGACAAGACCAACCATGCTACGGCTCCTGGTAAAGATCGCGGGAGTCCGCTGGATGCAGGTGGCGCAGGACCGGGTCACTTTGGCACTCTTTGGGGGAGGCCTGTGTCCAGCAGTAGACGTGTTTCGGCTGATATGATGATGATGATGTTACAATTACAATGTCAAAATTATAAGGATCACGATCGTCAATAATAAGATATAAAAATAAAATGATATTCAAAATATCTATTAAACAAAAATAAACTATGTCAATTTAAGCATTACGATTACGATACGATTTTATTTATTTTTATTTTATTGACAAAAATGTTATTTAAAATTAAAAAAAAACTTAGAGTTTTATAGTTCTTAAGCTGAATAATGAAATACCTGTGTAACTTTTATAGTTAATGTTATGTGCCGAAATGGGTTGCCAATGTAACTCACATAGTTATTATTAAGACCAAATTGTACATGCTAACAATAAATATTCTCTTCTCTTCTCTACTCAAATCTGTAGTCAGCTACCCAAACAGAACATTTCCAATCGTTAAATTAATTCAAACTAAATAAACTAACAACTATGTTTGAATGTAGTTTAATTGGCTTTTAAAGTATCACCTTAGGGTATCTAGTTATCAACCTTCAAGCTTTGCTATTCACAACCAGTCTCGATTCACCTTACCCCTCATTCCGTAAATTTTGACTCTAAGATTCGTAAAAACTACGCATATTAAATCGAATAAAAAAAATACCAAAAATAGACTTAATATTATAAACATTATATCCGTCAGACGCAAAAATACGCTAAGCCTGAGGATATTAGAGATCATACTCATCCGGAAACTCTAATGACCTATTCATAAACGCTCATCAAACCGCTTTTAGCTAAAATGCTGATTCATTTGACTGTATCTGTCACTTTGACAGTTTTGTTTGAGAAAACAGGAAAAGACATATTTTAGTTAACGGAGGTTTATTAAGTTTTATGAATAAGTGGGTAAATAGGTATGCATCTCTAGGCAATTGCGTGCTCATGTTCTTTACGTCAGTGTTGTACTTGCCGAACAAATGTTTGACTTTAGAATTCCGACTTGTACTAGTTCTCCGGGTTCGAGTTGTCGGCAATCGTTGTGAATATCCTGCGCGCGAGTGTGAAATATCCAATGATTAATGACCAAGTATTCGCTCCGGATTCGGCCGCGTACGCGCACAGTAATCCAGCCCCGGTCGTGATTTGGCTATTTGTTCGCACGTTTGCAATGCCTATAATTTACTTCAACCGGGCATGCAGCACTTAATCTATACTAATGAGTTGCAGAAGAACGTCGAGGTAAACTCTAAACGTCGATTAATCAATTTGAGACGTCGATTTGCAACGTAATTTCGATATTAGATACCTATCCCTACATTGGGAAATTTATACTAGATATATACTAGAGACGATATGAATAGGAAGGAAGTGTGTGATGAGTTGACGGGCGACAGAGAGGTATGGAAGAACAAAACATGCTGCGCCGACCCCAAGTAAATGGGATAAGGACAAGCGAATGATGATGATACTCGTACCTAAACCATGCGCCCTCGATTCTATCCAATAGTATGTACCTATTTCTACTCTATTTTGCTTTGTATACAGGGTGTGCCCTGTAACAGGAGCAAAAAAATAAACTGTAGATTATTAAGCTTGTGAACAATTATTTCCAAGTGGTTTTAATTGAAAAAAAAATTGCATCAATATAAGTTTAGGTGTATTTTTTTACTCTTCTGGAGTGATAAAAGTTACTTTTTATTTCAAAAACACTAAAATTAATAGTTTTTTTTTTTAATCTCAAAAAATCTTTTGAAAAATAAATGCAATAACTATTATGACTCATTACATGATGTTACCTCAAAATCTTCATTGACTGCTTTGCTAAGTCTCGTGGTGCCAAGATACATTACTTTAGATCAAAATGTCTACAGATAAAAAAATAATAAGACACAAGTGGTTACTGCAGATGCTTTAAGGAAGCGTTCTTTTAAATATTTGCTATTACAGGGCCCACCCCGTGTAATACAGTACGGTATGTCATATGGATGGTGGTAGTGGTATGCAAAAGTAGTCATCACATTCGCATATTAGTGTTATTCTTTCTGGTTGCTCCAAAAGGAGATGCTGCCTGTCTAGAAATGGCATGCCTAATAACTAGTCAAACACCAATATAAAGTCTATTTAACTATATTGTGATACCAAAAAGTAATTTGACTAAAAATTGGCTTTATTTAGTAAGTTTTTTATCTTGAATTTTCTTGTGCGAATCTCCGAGCACACAAGGAATCTCTCTGTCAATGAGCATTTTGTTATGTAAGTTTTAATCATGCTTTTACGGCGCTCTAGTTCTCAGAAAGTATAAAAAAATTATTATCTCACTCAAATTGTAGGAGTTACTGAATCGTCAATTACGAACTTTGTTGTGCTTACTAGCACTATTAATTAAAAGGGTAAAGGTATGTGTTTCCTCACGAGAAACTTTATTTATTATTTTATATATTTCTGCTTGCTATAAAAATTATATAACTAGTGGCTCTTTAAGCTGTAAAACTCGCGAGCGTCTTTTTAACTTTATTTTGAAAAACTGAATAAGGTTCAAAACGTGCTCAGCACTGGCACATTAGCACCTTCTATCTTTATACGTCTTCTATCTAGATGCCTATTAACGGTATTAAAGGTGTCAAACATTGTGACGTTTATCTCAATATACTAACCTACTATCTTTGTAATTTGTGTGATAAGAATTTCTATTTCTGTTACAGGTATGTTAACACATCGAAACAGATGAATATATAAGTTGATTAAACACGTAAGTGAAAATTTAAGAATTGTGTAAAACTGCTATTGTTTCTGCGGCGAGGCTATTGTTTGGGACGCTTGACACGCAACTTCGCCGCGCACAACGGTGTTTTATTATTGGTATGTCAATGATTTTATTTAAGTAATTACTATAGTGACCACGTACTAGATAGCGACCGAGTAATACATACATACATATAATCACGCCTCTTTCCCAGAGGGGTAGGCAGAGATCACGGATCTCCATTTGCTACGATCCTGACAAACCACTTTCGCTTCACTCACCTTCATAACATTTCTCATACATGCTCGTCGGTTTAGGGTACTTTTGACCTGACCTTTTTGTAACATTTCTCCAATTTGATCAGAGAAAGTTCGCCTAGGTCTTCCCCTTCCAACTTGCCCTTCCACTCCTTTCATATACACTCTCTTCGTTAATCTTCTCTCATCCATCCTCTCTACAAGCCCAAACCACCTGAACATACCTTTCTCAATTTTCGTGACTATATCTCCATCGATTCCACACTTATCTCTTATCACACTGTTTCTGAGTAATACTTATAGTTCATCTAACACTAGCCTGTAAATTTTATACCGCCTTATATTTTAACCAGCCATAGTTTTCAACCGTACAAATGATATGAGAAAGCAGTTTTGTTAAATAAAGAGTTTTTTTTAAGTGCGGCCGGCCAGCAATGTATTACGTCCAAACTGATTTGACTTACCAAACTTATTGACATTTATGGATGTCCTCATGGTGTCGTAAATAAATGGCATGACGTGTAGTAAATACATTGCCTGCTCAATTAATTTGTATGAAAAAAAATAGAGCAGTTAACGAAATGTATGTAAAAGTATTGTTTAGGACCGACACTAATCGTCATCTAAATATTCGCCCGTATCAAATTTACACGCTGTATATTTATATCATTTGATTGATCGTGATCACAATTCCACGGTTTGATTAACTCTCAGCGATATTATAACTAATTATCTCACCTAGACCGCAAACGGGAGCCCTGATTTAACGATGTCATATACTCGTATTCGTGTTAACCTAAATATCTGCGGCGACAATGACTAGCTCCGGGCGCCAAGGTTTATCTCAAGTAGATACCTACTATATCAAGGTTTCGCTAAATCCGTTTGACATATAATTGAACTATTACTACAAAGGATGTGAGGTGATCTTGGCTTGACAACTGACTTTGAACGCAAGGGGTTGGTGTTTGAGGGGTAGGTTTTTTTTAAAACATAGTATAAATCGTGCTATACTCGAACACACTATATAATATACAGTACAAATTATGAATAAGTAGGTTAAATTAGTACAAAAAGAAGGAATCTAAGTGTCTAAAGGCAAAAACAATAAACCCGCAGTTATCTATCATTTACTTATAAATACAGGAAAAAGTTTATTTTAAGTCTACGCATATATCAATAATCAACTGTTAATACTGATGATTAATATAGTTTCAAACATGAATAGAATATTGATGGTTACGGGAACAATATTCCTTTGCTATTCCGCAAAAAAAACGTGCGATGATGAAAATAAATATACCTATTTGCGTATTTTTGCATGCGGTTAATTTTCGTAACTTATCATGGACATGGACTTTCGCAAAGTAGGTAACACCTGATTCAATAAATTACTTAAAAATAAACAATTGTAACTTAAAATGCCGTTAATAATCGATTATCCCTAATAGTCACATTGACATTTTATTAACAGAGGTCGTTTATTTTTATGAATTAGGCAGAAATATATCTATATAACAAAGCATAACATTCATTAATTAAATCATTGTAAAAAGTTTAATATGATGTGTCAACATTTTTAATACAATAATATATTAATATTTTCTCAGAGGTATATCATATAAGGTCTCTAAGCAAGCTAAAATCAACATGTTAAAATAAATATTTACTGCTTCCTGTATTTAAAGAGATATGACGATAACAGTTGTTGTTACAAATTCTGTATACTGTCCTAGTATTCTGTGTAGTTAGTTGATTAATAATTGTCAATATGACAGTGTCAAGAAGCCCCGTTTACTTCCTTTAGCCATTTTGATCTTATTGCTACCACCAACTTACTCAGTACAAGACGACACGCTTGCCCAGAACGGGTTGAAGAGTTCACATACATCTTTGAATTTCTTCGCAGCTAGAATAGAATATATGTGCGTTGTCAATAATTACAATGCCACCTGGTAAATACTTGCTTAGGTATCTAAGTGTTAACTCACGAAGCGACTAATCTTCGTACTTGACCTACTCGGTAACTGGCGAAAACAGTCATTGCATCTCTCGTAATTGCAGGAACTATTAGTAATTTACCTCGGTGTTCAGGCTTTAATTTACTAAATAGCGTTTCACTGGATTTGGTCAAATTATAAGTGAAGCAAGTGGATTTAGCTTGAACTTTACTCCTATTAAATCTTTGGAATTATTACAAAGAATGTTCATAAAGACAGATTTTACAAATATTATTTATATACATGTTTTAAATTATCATTAAGAGTTCTTTTTTAGTTTCTTTAAAGTTATAATATATGTATACGAGTAGGTATGTGTGTACATAAAAAACCGGACAAGTACGAGTCGGACTCGCCCACCGAGGGTTCCGTACAAAATTACAATTTTTTTCAGGTTTTTTCCCAGTAGGTACTTGTAGTATACGACGATATTACTTGCCAAATTTCATCCCTTGAGAGTGTCGAAATATACGTTTTTTGCGGCATAAACGGCCGTATCTTTTTTTAAAGTTGACTCAGAAGTTTGATTTTTTCACATCTTCAAGGGACTGTAGACTTGAGTATGTATATGTTTTAATTTCAATTCGATACCTCCACGCTTTCCCGAGATAAAGGGTCTTGACAGACAGACAGACAGACGGATAACAAAGTGATCCTATAAGGGTTTCGTTTTTTTTCCTTTTAGAGGTACGGAACCCTAAAAAAAGACAATAAAACGTCGAAATAGGTATGTGACCTTGTTGCGTTTCTAAGTAGCAGGTATAACAAAAATGTTTTTAATAATATCAGGACTAGTTTTGGAGTGCAAAAAAAGTCCTTTTAATTATTATAGACCAAGTACATTGGTTTCTAAAGCTACCGAAAAATAACGTTTCGACATCTAGTGCAATTATGTAGATATAATGTTATTAATAACATTTTAATTACCTGCGCTGCTTTTAAACTGGCAATCAATTCTCATTAATAAATACTTACGCAGTTTCCATTTAGTTTTAAGGATAACCAGTAATTACAGTGATTAAATAAAATAACATCTTGAACAGGTACAAATACGGAATAGTGCAGGAAACGAAACGCATTTTTGATGCTCTTTATAAGGATAACCTTGATTACTACATACGTAACATTAACATAAATTCGTACCTGCGATGTCCGATTAATTTTAAATTACTGATCTAAGTGCTACCGGAATTAATTTTAATTATACAGGAACAAAAGAACGTAAGCGATTCTTAATATTGCGGTGCCTCGGAAGGATTTACTTTTTTAATTTCCTTCAAACTACACTGTATGTGTATGTAATCTGTGAGGATGGGTGCCACCCAGACGGAATGTGGACGCCATATTCACTTCCATTACGCTGTTTTCGTAATAAGAATTCCTTCCGACGTAAATATTAAAATTTTAAATGTTCGTTCCGATTGGATGAAATATGAATTAAATATAAGGCGTATAAGTAGGCATTAACATTGTTTTATTGCGGACACTAGGGCTGGATTGGAGATAACTGAAATAAGGAAATATTCTTAAGATTACATCACAAAATTGCATGGCCTATTCTTAGCAGAAAATCTATTGTTTCTTGTTCACATTGACGCGATTTTGTTGAAAGCCGTCAATATGGCTTAGATACACTTCACTTTGTTTACATTTTTTTAATGACTTGCACTTTGATCGAGAGTAAAAATCGGTCTATATCTACCTATTATTTTTAGAAATTATACATTATGCACTCGATCTCCTATTTATACACGCACTTTTCTACATAAACGCTTATATTTAAGTACATAAATAACACACAGCACTTCATAATTCTAACCACTCTGAAAGTTGTGGGCGTTGTTTATTTAATGCCTGTCTGGTTTAATGTAATGCACGCGGCATGGAAATAACTTAAAACTTTTGATGTATTGGTCTCTGGGTGCGGGAAATTGCACCTGTTAGGATTGTTATTCTACATTATGATTGAATATGTGATGTACAAACATGGAAGGGTGTTAATGGAATTGATTTTGATTTGATTGAGTTAATGAATAGACCTAATTTGAATAATTACACGTTCTACTTAATTAACAATATCTGGTGATGATAGGTACCTACCAATATTTAGTCAACGTCATCGTCACCTAGGTAATCCCTAAGGTGTTTAGTTTCGCCAATATGTTTAAATTGTTAACATATGACGACCGCTTTAGCCTAGTTGGTAGTGACCCTGCCTACGAAGCAAGAGGTCCTGGGTTCGAATCCCGGTACGGGCATTTATTTGTGTGATGAGCACGAATATTTGTTCCCGAGTCATGGATGTTTTCTATGTATTTAAGTATGTATTTATCTATATAAGTATGTTTATCGTCGTCTAGTACCCATAGTACAAGCTTTGCTTAGTTTGGGACTAGGTCGATTTGTGTAAGATTGTCCGCAAAATATTTATTTATTTATTTATTTTCCAACGATTCAATCGGATCGGAATGAAAATTGAAAAATGCATATACGCACATTTTGTTAATTTTGTTCATAAATTATTTCCATAAAGGATGACTCACGCTACAACGGCCCAGCCACGGCCGAGGCTCGGTAGCGGCTCGGTGTCGGCACGGCTTGAAAATGGCTCGGCCGCGAAAAAACGCCGTCATTTTTCTTTGAAAACGGCCCGGGCGTCTCAGGACAATAGCCTATTAAGACGGTATCCACTTTATGACCGTATTTGCACTAATATTGTGTCGTGTCTGATAAATTATATCAAACACCGTGGATATTGCCACACAAGGCCCGCGGCAGTGCTACCTAACTGCGCCGTGGGAACTCAGAATTATACCTAAACTTTGCGCGCCGCACACGGTACATCCGCCAGTGGGTCGGCGCACGCGCTCACGGCCGGACGCTGCTTACGCGCACAAGAAAAGTTATTCACCAATTTTTTAAAAATGAGTTCGTAATGTTTTTACGGAACACCTAATATCTATTTCAAATTAATAGGTACAGTCGAGTTCTCCAATCTATACATGTGTCTTATGTCAGTAATAAAGCCTGTGTACAGATATTTTTGAAAGGTTGTCTGTATAGATATTGGAGAACTCAAATGTACCTACATTCAGACTGTCGTAACCATAGACAGGGTGAGAGATACTTGACATTACATTTTATTTAACATGCTACGTTGATATGCCTGTATGTAGGTATGTAGCTATGGAGTTCAGATACTGGCAGAATCTTCGGAAATACATACAAGTCTTTTGAAAAATGAAAATTGAAAAACGATAACAATTAAATTGATCAAACAGTGAAGTGCATGGAATGTGTGGTTCTGCACGAATAATAAAACGTCCTAGCCGACACAATGTTTTTTTTAATACTACGACGGTGGCAAACATGCATACGGTCTACCTGATGGTATAAGCAGACACCGTAGCCTTTGGACGATTGCGATTCCAGAAGAATAACAAGCGCGTTGCCGACCCTTTATTGATTTGAGGATTTGTTGTGACAGCTGAACGGAGATTTAATTTTTTTTTATTTAGATTCAATAACAATTGTTAATATCAGTACATTCATGACTTCATTCATTTTGCATTGTAAAGATAGATGTCACAATCACATATAGGTCACACCACATGCTTTATAATTTATACAAAAACCTTAGAATTTAAAATATAAAGTAGGTTCTTAAATAAAATTGTATTTTTATTAGAACGTTACGACGTCTGTTACTTAGATACATACAGCAGGGCAATTGCGTAACTCTTCATACGCGTACATATCACCTACCAGACTGATAAAATATAATTGTCATGCCATAAATCTCAACATTAACATTAAAATTGATATGTAAGTATCTAAGTACGAATTAGAGCAGCCTCGGGTTGAGGCACGCACGGGTCACCTATTTTGCTCAAATTCGTACGCGCTCACGCGCTGAACATTTAGAGAAGGAAAAATATTCGTGCAACATTACATCAAGGTGAAGCAATTGTAGTTGGTTACACATCATTATAAAAATATTTCAAAAAATATTAATTATAACTTCATTTCTAAGCGGTGTCAACCCTAGCGTCTATTGGCTGGCAACGACCGGCGCGTTCAAGGTCGCTCCATTGTTAAATTTAGTAGGCATGGAAAGCGGTAGGTATAAGCTTTTTTATTCAGAGTCGAGTATCTGTTCGTTAGAACTATTATATAATCTGTGCCCGCGGGGTCCCGGATACAGCCAGGTGGCGAACTTGCTCAATATAAGCTTGTTAATCGTTTTATCAGTCGACATAATGTTAATAAACACCTACTAAACTTTTATTTATGATTGAAACAGGGTTTAATGCGATATATGTATAATTCCCTAGGAAATTTTTCGTATAGGTATGTACGTAGGCGTCTGTCAGGCAGTTCACCTCTACAGAAGTAATTTCTGAACCGATTGTCGTGAAATTTTGTGAGCAGGTTCAATAATTATATACATTTTTTTGTCGACTCAGTTTTCCGAGTTTTTTTAGTCTTATATTGTTTACTTTAAAATACCTTAATTGTTGCAGAATATATTCGTAACTTTTGGTTGTTATTTAATTCAGCAATATGTATTTTGAATCTGAGCTCTACAACTGTCTTATTGTAGAATTCAGATTCAAAATACTTATTGCTGATCCGTCTCGCCACAATTTGGTATTATAATAATAATATTCTTTTTTGCACCTAAATAAAAATGATAACGAAACAATTACTTAGCACTAAATTAGGTAGCAACAGGCGGTCGTATCGCTCAAAAGCGATCTCTTCCAGACAACCTTTGAGTAGCAGGAAATGAAGAACATGAAATTGGAAATGATAGTGCAATAATGAAGCAAGAGAAGTAAGATAATATACCTCTAAACAAGATATACACAAATAAATATAAATACGTATACTACATAAAATACGTTATACATACCTACATGTATATATAAATGAAGGGACTGATAAACTAAGTAATGACATCGCAAAAAACTTTTGAAAATGGGCAGCGGTTTGGCATATCAAATTGTTTTTTGTCTCTGAAAAGATTCATAAAAACTCACTACAGAATACAAAATTGTTTCTGGTATTTCTAGCTCTACCATCCGGTGCGTCGTGCGCTTAATTGCTACTGACACACGGGAGGCCTATGTCCAGCACAGCTATCACAAGACGGCGCGCGAGCTGTCTCGATTTTTCTCACACTATACCTCTCTTTCTAAGTTTTCTAATAAGAGAGAGACGGATAGTGCGAGAAAAATCGAGAGAGCTCGCGCGCCGTCTTGTGAATCTTGTGATAGCCGTGCAGCAGTGGACGTCTTTCGCTGTATAATAAAGAACAATTTTGCAGCTGCACCGTATAATACATTTAATTCTAGGCGTTAATTTTCAGATAAAACAATATCATTATAATTATACCTAGTAGGTACCTATGTAATATGTGGATTTTGTAGATATCAAACCCGCGTATTGCATAGCCATAGCTTGCCGGATACATGCTTGCACAATTCACGTCGTCAGGTCCCGTCACGATGACAGCTGGCTATTAGAATGGTCTTTCAGCCTGGTTTGTTATGCGCGGCTAAATCTTCTAGCGATAACGTAGTGTCATGCTGAGCTTTATAATGCAAGGTGCTTGGGAGTAGGTAATCCAAATAATTTTATCAGCGTTTACCTGACCATGTTTAAAAAAGGCTGGGCTCCGTCTTTTTGTATGTATTTTTATTTTATCTCTTCTACTAATTTTTAAATTAACATTTCATTTTTCTGACTCCTTAATTTGGTTAAGCATTTAATAATATTTGAAAAGTCAGGAGACGTATTTTTTCTTTTCATTTTATTTTAAGTTAAACCCCCTTAATTCGGGTCTTTTAAACTACCACGTTTGAAAAGGGCATAAGAACATTTAAAGGATGAATAAGATTAGTACTGTGGTCAATTTATTGAATTAAAAAGTAAATAGCATGATGTCTGTGACAAAGACATTTGACATTGAAATGACAAGATAGAAGGAGTCAAATAACTGTCAATGTCACAGCATTTTTTTTTTCTTACAAGATGCATAAGCACAGCTATGGAATAACCGCATTCAGCCTTTAAATGGCTTCTTCAAAGTAATTTCCAGTTTTCTCAAGAACTAGCGAATATAAAAATCCATTATTTCTTATATTTACTCAGCAAGCTCAATTCTCTGAATGGTTTTTAGTTTGAGCCGCTATGAAAAAATGAAATGTTGTCAATTGTTAAACAAAATAGATGGTCTGATACCTTTTTAAGGTACGAATGTCAATAAACGTTGCTGACAATATAAAATTACAGCAAGTTGTAGAACTAACGGATTACTTCTAAGAAGTCGAGGGGACCTTGAACTCCTTTAGATCATATCCGGGATTTGGGCTTAAATGATGAAGAGGTTCACGAGCTAGGTTTACTATTCCTATATAACAACTGTTTTTGTCCCATTGTACTTTCTAAAAGACGAATTACTTGTCAAAGTATTATTAGTATTATCAAACGAAATACAGCTGGTGTCGTTTTCGCACATCGTAAGCCGACACCCATATATTATGACGGAAACAAAAGATTATTATACTTTATACAACATATCCTTGAAAGTAGGTAATCAATATTATTAAGAAATACCAAATGAACGCTTAAAATATTGTATTTACGTTATTAAAATAGTAACGTATTAAAAAAGCAAAAAAAGAAATCATTGATAGGAAGACAGAGAGACGGAGAGAAGAAAACAAACAATACAACTAATTCATGAAACTAATTTGTATTTAAAATACCCATAATACTTGAGATTAATACGACAAGTGAAAGGTGAATCGTAAAAAAAAGACAAGGGATCGCTTGGGTATTGGGTTCCTAAAGAAAACTTTACCCCCTAGGCAGCAAAGAAATGAACGCTGACGTAAGTGATAGATTAGTAAGGATCTACTCGTATGTAAATGGAGAATTAATTATTTTATGTCTCAACATCGTTTTCCTTGAAATCGTATGACAATTAATGCACGATTTGTAAATGGAGTGATATATATTTAACAACGCAGACCTTTACGCGCTAAATAAATAAATAGTATTTAATATATATAAATACTTTAATACATAAAAAGCATCCAAAACTTAGAAGCAAATTATTCATGCTCTTCACACAAATTACCGGGATTCGAACCCAGGACCGTCAGTTTCGTAGGCAGGTTCACTAACCCCTTAGGCCGTCACAATTCTTCATGGGGTCAATGGTTCTTTGGCATTTTGCTATTTTTTCCTTTTCGTGTTTCCTTGAACCAAAAAAACTTTAAAAATTGGGTCCACTTTAAAAATGCGAGTAGAGGAAGTTACCTGTTCCACACATGCCTTATCCACTTACAAATCTTATGCATTCCTATTACACAATAGATATCTTTGTTGTCTACTCAACATCAGTTCTGCATAAAGCCGCATGTCCACTGATTAGACGATCAGCTGTCAATGCGCATTGCGCAATACGAACCGTTGCAGGCGCAACTTCCTTCCTTGCTGATTGACGTGGCATTTAACCGCGAACTAGGACTCGAGACGAATACCTTAAGTCAATCTGTCAAGAGTTATTTTACATTGACAGGCTTATCATGACAAAGTTAAAGATTGGACGCGGTTTAGGTAACAGGTCAGACCATGTGGCAATTTATAAGTGCAAAGTGCGTAGATGGGATGATGAGTAGCATAACCAAAAATAGATAGATTTTTTAATAAATAAAATAAATAAATAAATATAGTGGGTCCCAAACTATGGGTACAAGTACTATGGGTACTAGACAACGGAAAAACATACTTATATAGATAAATACATACTTAAATAGATATTAAACATCCAAGACTAATAGATATTATCCTACAAATATTATAATACTAATATTATAAATGCGCAAGTTTGGATGTTTAGATGTTTCGATGTTTGTTACTCAATCACGCTTAAACGTCTCAACCGATTTCCATGAAATTTTGCACGAATATAGTAGCCTGGATTAAAATATAGGATAGTTTTTATCCCCGGGTCCACGTAGACGAAGTCGCGGGCGGAAGCTAGTTATAAATATAAATTTAAGAGCAATATTAAGACGTGCTAAAATTTGTTAAAAATCAAGATAAATACCATCATTATCAGCCAAGATATTTAGTCCCACTTCTGGATGGGCCACATTTCAACTTCTCTACTTGAGATATTCTTATTGTGTATCATTTATAAACACCTAAGATAGCCTAGTATGCAGCTGAAAAACGATGGTTACCGGGAGCTTTTCTGAACGTATGTATGGAATATCATTTGATATTTACCATAGCTTTTGTTTTGGGTAAAGGAAATTCAGGTGTAATGCATGTAAAGTTTCCAATCCGCACTGGGTCAGCGTGGGGACTTATGCTCATTCCCTTTCATCTGTAAGAGAAGTGCCCAGCCGTGGGATGTGTATTAGGCTGATGATGATGACGATTTACAACTCATGGCAGTATTTTTGAACAGCTTCCAAGGCGAAGGTAGGAGAGCAACAATTTACGAGTATTTCCTGGTAGGTTGGTTCAAACCGTTATAAATAAGTAACCAAAAAGTTTTATCAATCCATTTGTAAATTGAATTCCGAGGAGCCCTTTCGCCAATCAGCTGCGCTTGCGCCGGTGTTTGCACAAACAAGGTCGTGAGTGAATTGAATAGTGGAAATGTAAGAAGGTTTGCGCCAGGCGCTGTCAACCTTTTAGATCGAATTCTTCATGAAAAATCTGTATGAATGGACTGGGTATGCAAAGTAGGATTAGTAACAAGTGAAATCAAAAGATTTTTCCAAAAACCCAACTGTTTTTTTTTAAACTTATAGTATATTTCACTCCCGTGGTTATAAAGAATCCAACGACACATCATATGCCAAAAACTTCAACGTGCTGACTCTCTACTATTAAAGTATTTAATTAAGGAAATACCTAATTCGATTTTATGGGCACTTACTTATTTTTAAAGTATAATTCCAGAATATTAGTTAAGTTTAAATATCGGTCCATTTCAGAATAAAAAATACGATGGAAACTTTAGTCTCTTAATAAATCTTCTGTTGTCATTAGTGAGCAAAAATTGGTAACAAAGTAGGAAAATTATGCCATTGCAAATGTACTCATACAAATTTCATATAAAACCTTAAAAAGGTTGGCGTTCACTAGACTAAGCTTTTTACATAAGTTGAAAGTGATACACATTTCTCCGTACGCAGGCGGGTCACGACCATGACGGAACGTGCCGCCCCCGAGCGGTGTTCTAATTGAACATATGTAATAAAATTGTTATCAAACTGTGATATAAGTTGCCATTTTGGTACCCATTTGTGTCGCAACCGATTTGACGACCGCTTTGGCTTAGTAGAACCCAGGACCTACGAATCCGGAGGTCCTGGGTTCGAATCCGGGTACAGGCATTTATTTGTGTGATGAGCACAAATATTTGTTCCTGAGTCATGGATGTTTTCTATGTATATAAGTATATATCTTGGCCTAGTACCCATAGTACAAGCTTCGCTTAGTTTGGGACTAGGTCGTTTGGGTAAGATTGTCCCCAAATATTTGTTATTATTAAATTATTGTGTTTGGTATAATTAATGGTTGTTTGTTGTACGAAATGTACGTGCCTAGAGTCTAGGCACGTACATTTCGTACAACAAACAACCATTAATTATACCAAACACAATAACTAGACATAGGACCTACTCGGATTATAATGACATTTTGATTCATAAATAATCATTTATTTTGATTCGTAAAATGTGTAATATTAGTACCAGTTTAAAAAAAATTTAAACAACTATTTGCGGAGTAATAAAAAACGCAACTTATATTAATCGTGTTTAATCAAATGTATTTACTTCGACGTTTCGGATTTGTATGCTTGGTCGAGAAAACTGTATCCCGTTTAGTAAAACACTTCTCAAGTATGTTTGAAAATCTCACAACTTGTTGTTTTTGTTCCAGGTACGAGGTGTTTGAGGCGTTAAAAGTGAAGCCATACCATCACGTATCTAGGCTACTATTTAAAAATCTGTTTCACAAAGAAACCGAAAGTGTTTTTTCGAACTGTGCAATCGAATATCGTGATTTAAATTATCGAGACAATCACACCGTTCCTATTGAACTAAACATGATTTTAATACGCTTTCCATTTAAAGCGAGCAATCGTTTGTAGTAATCACACGATAAGACTTGCCTACTTAAATCGAAGGTACGGGTCCGTTCTCTACTGTCAACATTTTTATGGCGTAAGTTATACACTTCTGAGTAGATGGCGTGACCGCGTTTACTTATCCGACATAACGCATTCCCTTACGTCGTCGTACATAAAAGCCATCATGTTACCGGTTTGCACATATACTTTCATAGCCGTGAAAAGCTTAAATAGATACACTAGTTCTACAATATGCGTGAGAGACAGATGAGTTAATAAAATTATGCTATTGGGTGTTGCTCACTTAAACTCTCAAAATATCTGAAGCGCTACGGCGATACCGTACCTCCCTATCTGTCGCTCGACAGCAGAGAGGGAGATACACGAACGAACTTCGTTTTCGCTTCGCGGTAGGGCCTCTGACGTAAAAACGATTATATATGAAGTATGTAGATAGCCTGTACAATCTCGTAATCCCCATTGTCGGGTCGCCAATGCCCTACACGTACATTATACATTCACGAAGTTTCTAGAGCATTTTGTCAAATGTCTCAAAATTCCGTGGCCCTACCTTAGACCACCGCGCGTTGTTGCGATAGTCACGACCGAATTGTCACTGTCTGTCGTCGGGTCGGGGGGCTATTTTACCAACCGTATTGAATTGTAATAGGTTTAGTATTTATCACGCGCGCTCTGACCAATACATGAACTGCAACGGATGGTGGATTTGTACGAAGAGCATGAGTATTTATTTTGTATCTGAGATATAAGTATCTTCTGTGTCTAGTAACACAAGACTAATTGAACTTACCTTGGGGGTAGATGAATTTGTGTAAGATCATCATCATCATATCAATCCAAAGACGTCCACTGCTGGACACAGGCCTCCTCCAAAGAGTGCCACAATGACCCGTCCTGCGCCACCCGCATCCAGCCGACTCCCGCATCCACAGTGCTCCGCCATCGTGTTCTGTCGTGGGCTACGCGCTTCGCCTCGGACCACGTCAGACCGATTTCCTTTAGTTCCGCTGCCACGTTTTTGGATCGCCACGTTTCCTCTTCCCTTGTCCCCTTCCCTTGTTCCTGTCCCCTTCCCAGAGCTTGCCTTGGGATGTCAATGGGAGCTTTTCTTAGAGTGTGACCGATTCAGGTCCACTTGCGGCGATTGATTTGGTGACCGATTGGCATTTTATAACAGAGTTCGCGTTCTTCGTTGGAGATCTTTTCGGGCCAGTAAATACCGACAATCTGCCTAAGGCATCGGTTGACGAAGACCTGAATTCGATGCGTGATGTCTTTAGTCACTCTCCACGTTTTGTTCCCGTAGAGCAGGACTATTTTCACATTAGAGCCAAATATTTTTAATTTCACCCTACGTGTCAGCTTCTTAGACTGCCATACGGGTCGCAGTTGCGCAAAGGCCGCCAGGGCTTTGGCTACCCTAGAAGATGCTATACGATGCTGTAGGTAAACTTCTGTAACAATTTGAAAAGAAGAGGCTCGTTTTTATATTTTCTTGTCTAGCATCACATGGTGGTGTTAGATGGTTTAGTCCCACTGGCAAATTACGCTTGGTATGCCAAACTAATGTCGATTTAATACGTCAGGTCGAATGGACCCGTTAGCCTGTGTTCAGATGTTGCGACACGGTGCACCTTGGCAGGTTAATTTGCATTGTCCCATGTCTATCAGTAGCTACGGAAATAAAGGATTGGACTGTAATGAGAGTAAATTAATAAAAGTGGGTTGCACCAAACCGTCTGTAATCGTAAGCGGTACTCGTTAAAATCTGAATGTATGGAAGGTTTGAAAAGTTTCTATAGAATGACAGCTGTCGGCACCATATTTTACGGTGATCGGTCAGTAATAGTAAGTTGATGCACCCCACCCCCAGCTTGCTTTGTAAATAACAGTTGAATGTGGGATACAGGCATAAAAGTAGGGGCATTCATTAAGTAAGTAACAAGATAAGTGTAAAATCAATTGATTGTTTTTATTTGTTGAATACTTGTTGAAATAATGAAGAAAAACTCAACGCAATTGCACAATGTACATACCTACTCATATTCATTGATGACAACCCTTTTCGAATACGTTAGGTTTTTTTAACGTGACGTTTCCTGATGCTGCTTTTTAAAGTTGACGAATAAATGCCAAAAGTGTAAAAAATTTGGGAATTCCTAAGTACACGATAAACGCACGACGCACAATGTAGTTGATGAGCAAATTTAATCCTAAAATCCTAAAACAGTAAACGTTTGAAGATTGACCATAAAAGTAGTAATACAATCACCTAACCTCCTATAAAGACATAAGGGTCAATCATGACATTGCCGCTGCAGTTTCCCACAATCTAGATGCGTATGATTGAGTTTTTCCCACAGTTGCGTAGGCGTGGAAGGCCGGTGCGCGCGCGCAGTGTCGCAAGTCACGCGGCTACGGGACATCAATAATGATAGCCTAATTAATAACCTACTCGCTTCTGGGGTAAAGTGAAGTTTCTCAATTCATCATTCGTGGAGCTTGACACTCAATATTTTTACCGTATGACTGCAGGTCTTGCGTAACGCTTCCTACGTAAGTTAGGTAGATCGAATGTGAATTTTTGGTAAGGGAAGATGACAGTTGATTTGTCTCAACGCTCGTACAAAAAGTTACGCAATTACCCCTCTGTTTTCGTCATGGGTTTCGCCAAACGGCATATTACAAACCAATAATCATCATCAGTTGTTCTCTCACTGCTGAGGATTGGCACCGTGTCCTATTCTTGCTGACCAGACTCCTACCACCTTATGCATAGCCTCGTGCAGATGTACAGTCAGCATCAAAAGTAGCTACGCAAACGACGACGTCAGAAGTCTTTATTAAAAGGGAATAAGAGCTTTTGACGCCTTAGATTGCGTAGTTACATTTGATGCTGACTGTACTTAGCTGCAATAGTGAAGTGATTCTACAAAATGTAAGTCGTACAGAGAAATGTGACCCCGTATAGGAGTTTCAATATACGTTTCTCTGTAGCTGACTGTACTAAAAGTACCGAACATCACCATAATGCAATATAGCTGGCAGGACATGATGTATCTATACCCATTCAAGTAGTCGCCCAGATAAAATACACATCATAACTTTTTTGTTGATTCAAAAGATTCACGATAAAGTTTTTGAAATATACAAATTAGTACCTACAGCTAATAGCAAATCAGCCACGGTTACTGGTTGCCCAATATAATTTGACGAGGTAGATACATTACCCGCCATAGCAAATTTGGGCAACCCACGGCACCATAATGACCCTTGCAATAACTTTAAAACAAATACTTGTATTGTATATATATGTTCTACACATTAATGCCCAGGTGTCTTCATATAATATAATGTATTGTCTCTGAATGTCTTCATATACGGAGTTGAAATGCAGGGATAGCAAACAATTGGTTGTTAGGAAAGCACAATAGGGCTTCGTTTCTGTGATACCCGGCAATTTTGGCATTTAGGGAGATTACGTAAACGCGTTGCGAGAATCAGCAAATTATTTCGTATGACAGCTAATTAGGGAACTATTTCATTTGTAATTATTTCCAAATAAATAATATAATGGCAGCATGTCGCAAATTTAGTTATTGGGAAAAAACTTACATTGAAGAATGTATTTTTTTGCAATCTGAGTGGGTAATTGTGTTCGTTGATGAAGTGAAGACGATGAAACTAAGCCAAAAGATGGGAAAACACATATACTTGTGTTAACCCTCTTTTGGCTTATTTTCATAAGAAAACACTGCTCTTGTAGGTAACTAGCTGTTGTCCGCGACTTCGTCCGCGCATATCCGAGATAAAAAATATCCTATATTTTAATCCAGACTATAAACTATCTTCTTGCAAAATTTCATCCAAATTGGTACAGCCGTTTAAGCGTGATTGAGTAACAAACATCGAAATATCTAAACATCCAAAGATCCAAAAAATATTAAGAATAGTAGGATTATTAATAAAATCGGTCAAGTTTGAACCGCCTCACAACTTTTCCAATGTTTGAGATCTGTAATAAAATCCAAAACCAAACTATCAAAATAGCTACAACTACTAAGTTGTTTTTGAAGTTTCTACTCAGTAAATTAGTTTCTGTTACTGTTTTATGTTTTCAGTCCATCTTTGTGAATGTGTTTGCACCCTTTGCGAGTCTTAATGTGCTAAAATAATAAACTTAATCTAGTTCCCTCTTTGAAGTATCCATTATAAATATTGCATATTCTGTTAGATGTTCTAACAATTTGCTATTAACTGTGCCTTCATCATCTACCAAATTTTACAATAGTTCGTTCACTATTAATTCTATCCGACTGTGGAACTCTCTCCCTCTTGACATCAGACAAGCAAAATCTATCGGCAACCTCAAATCCCTTCTAAAAGAACATTATTTGTCTCTCCACTAACCCTGATTGTATTTTTTGGCTGACTGTTTATGTATCATATATTTGTATTTGTGTTATTTGTATATATGTATGATTGTGTGTGTATGTTTATATATAGAGGTATTTATTAACGTTTATTTTTATAATTATTTTGATTTTGATTAATAATAATCTCTGCACCACCTACTGCATAATCTAGTTTTATCTCTTTCTCCGATACCCAAAGGTTGTCTGGAAGAGATCGCTCTTCAGCGATAAGACCGCCTGTTGTCTACCTCTACCTACATGTTCTTGTATTGTTTCTCTCTGTAACTGCTTTGTTTTTGTGAGGTGTGCAATAAAGAGTATTTGTATTGTATTGTATTGTTGTATTGCAGCGGTTCTAAGCATTTTCTCAGTAAAACCTCATTAACGTACGCAGATGTTCCGAGTTCTGACCCACTCCCATAGGTCACGCTCCGATCCACGAAGATGCCTCATGTAATGAAACTTTCTTTGTTATCAAACACACACGCAACACATTACATTACTTATTGGTTGTTTCGTCACGGAACCTTCGTGAAGGTCACCGTAAGGTCATAATGGGTCCAGGAGTATATTTCTTACGTCACGATTGCTTCATAGATCAATAGAAGCATCAGCATCATGTTATAATTAAATAATTGTGATGTGAATGCCAGTAGGTCATATAAAACCTGATTTTGAGGCGGTGTAAGGGGAATTTGTAGCTGGTTGCATGCATGCGTTCGTAAAAGTGTTTTCATTGATGTATTCAAAGTATTACTATTGTCATCAACGATTTGTGGTGGCTTCAACTGGTAACTCAATATTTTTCTTGTAGGATCGGTTACACTATGGTGACTTTTTGCAGCGATACAGTATCGATAGAGGTGACTATGACAAGTGATCTATGGCTAGTATTGCGACACAGTTGCGCGTTTTTATCGCTGCAACAGTTGACAAGTTTCCGCTCTAAAGTTATAAGTTGTAATGGTGTTCTGAGAGCAAGGGTGGTCTGCTGCATGTGGACAATTAGTCACTTTTACATAGCGACTGTTTGTGAAAAAAATGCGTCAAACGCAAGATAACGAATGGTTCCGGTCCTTTGAACACGTATCCCATACCTCTTTTCTCCAATAAGTTTCAACGCATCATCTCAATGACGGTGATGTCCAATAAAGATAATAAAAAAGTACAGTAAAGCCTTCAAAGTTTCGAACTAATAGTCTATGTTTAAATTGCAGGTTACGCCTTGAAATTACAGACTTTGATTCAAATCCTTGATCGCAACTTTTGAATGTCACTTTTTTAGTCTATTGTTAGTTTGTTACAATGTGTAATTAAACGATAGTCATAAAAGTTTAGATTTATAATCGTAATAATTGCTTTCAATTTCATTAGGAATCACATTCAGTGGTTTATAAATTGACTTTTGAAATGTCAAACATAATTGCAACGTTTTACGATGGTATATCACACATGCGAGAGAAAAGAAAAAAAAAACAGTGTTATGTGTACATAATAAGCTTTTCGCCTATATACTTTTAATTCTTGACTTCTGCTAAATGCCATATTCCCATCACTATGAATCAAATTGAAATAACAACCAGACGTTACAAATCTTCAAGAGCGGACTTATAAACAGTATAATGTTACTGGAATTACTTACTGCTCTAGAGCGCGGACTCTTGTATAGTAACAAAATAGTTATTTTTCAGTAGTTATGCTGTGTTCACTGAAAATGCTTCGATCGTTATTGTAAAAATGCAAGATAGCATTGATGACGACCGAATAGCCTAGTGGTTAGAAAACCTGACTATGAAGCTTGAGGTCCCGGGTTCGATTCCCGGTCGGGGCAGATATTTGTATGATGAATACGAATGTTTGTTCTCGAGTCTTGGATGTTTAATATCTATTTAAGTATGTATTTATCTATATAAGTATGTTTATCCGTTGTCTAGTACCCATAGTACAGGCTTTGCCTAGTTTGGGACTAGATCAATTGGTGTGAATTGTCCCATGATATTTATGATATATTTATAGCATTGTTCAAACTCATGGTTTGATTCTAGTAATTCACAGTATTCAATATACATAATTTTCATTGAAACCCCATCGAGTTAAACCGGACAACTTATAATATTACAGTATCCGTTTAGTGTTCAGTATCAAAATTGGCAAAACAAAACACTCAGTTACTTTTACATAATGTTAGTTTCTATGTAATGACATCATTGGGGTTTAGAGTGATGATGCGTCGAACCAACAGACACCCACATGCTTCTTGAGTTTCTTGACATTTTGCAACTCGTGTAGGTACAATTTACTGCGTTCAGTTCAGTGACGTGCGTTAGTTGTCTGTATCAAAATCTGTATCGATTCTATACAATGAACATCTAGTCATCGAATTTTAACTTTCGTGGGACATGTGTAAAAGTGTAAGCACTTCCTCCTCCTTCAAATCAGGACTAACTAATATCAAATCATACCCAAACAATTCTGCTTCACCTTTTAACCAAATGCCACCTCCATAAAGTATCTTAACCAACGTACTTTCGACTTGAACTTTGAATCAGGTTGATTAACAAGTTGCCGCGACCACGACACTGTCTTTATGGTTCTTTGTCCTACATCCTGAATACCAGACCAATTGACGTCAAGTGGTTTTTTATCGGCGCATATATTTTTGTCAAGGGCTCGTAAAATAATATTTTTGCACAGGAAATCGACATAATAAAAAACCTAGCACTAAATGCCAAGGTCGTAACGTAAGTGCTCTACAAAAGGTGTAAATGAAAAACTGGATTAGATCAATCAGGTTTAATGTGATCATTACTATGCATTGCGAGATTAAATAATAAAACATTCGTCCTCGCGTCTCATTTTTACAGTTTCGCAATGCATCGTTTTCTCATTTTTGGCAATGTAAATTTTTGTCAGGAATGCTCCGGCAACCTTGGGGCCGTTATTTCGTAACCGTGTAGGCATATCTTAAGTTGTGTATAGAAAAAAAGTGAAAATACAACGATTACGGTAGTGCAGCTCACCGTGACCGCGCTAACGCAAGATTCAAGCTGCGAGCGGTTATATTATATATATTTTTTAATTTATTTATTCAATGTATTTAAAGACTATAAACATGTTTTGAACAGCGAGCGAAAACCGCGTACGGTTTATCTGTCGCCATTGTCGCACGTTTTACAATAATTTTTAGTTAAAGATTATAGCAAAATAAAAATAGGGTACAAACAATAGGGTAGTTTTTATTACATAATTTGTGCACCGCTCGGGCGCGCATCGTTAGTTGGCAAATATTTTGTTAGGATTACAAACTAGTTTGTGTAGAACATTTATATATAGGTACATTTATTTGTTTTATCAATTTTCTAAAGGTTTGCATTGTAAAATATATACGATGCCTAGAACGATAACTCATTCAGCGACTTTTAAGAATTTCTATACAAAAAAACATCCCTGAAACCGTTAATTTTATACGAAGTAGAACAAACTTATTCTAAATTCTAATCCAATGGTTCTAAAGTGCCATCTTAAGATTCAATGTTTTATATCATCAACATTTAGCAAAACGTTTGTATGCTCAATTTAGAAGGACAGCATATTTTACAGAATAATTATCGTGTTTTTTTTTTAAATTGTTACACATTAACAAATACGTTTCAAAATCCTTAAAAAATCGGCTTTTTTAATACCATAACGGTATGCAGGCAAGCAACACGCGTATGTCGCTTATTTTCCGTCACTTGGGCATAAAGTTGGCAGTAGTGGGGAAAGCCGTGTGGTAATATAGTGCAACGATCTACGAAATATACATCGTTCTGTGTTTTATGACAACGGAAGCATGGCAATGTTAGTGAAACATTTTTTGTTAAATTTACACTGTAAAAAATCCTATGTATAAATACTTATGTATAATTTTGTAAGAATTGCGCCCCTTAGTATTATCCGTTTGTGTAAGTCACGTGCGATCAAAGTCAAGAGCAATCCCATTAAGCTAGCATAAAAAAATGTATTTCATTAACTGTTTCAATAAACATTTTTCAACTATGAGCTTGCCAAATAATTATGCGTTGAAGCCTGTATAGAGCACAACAAATAGTTCTGGAAAAAGAAGAATAAAGAATTAAAGATAGAGTTACCATCTTTGTCACGAAAAAAAACAGTCAATTATGCAAATACCCAATGCAGTAAGATGTTTTATGTCAGGTTTGCATTGAACAAAATGTATTTACCTACGTAATTTTAACGTTTAAATAAGATTTATGTCTTAATTGAACGTTTAAAAATTGTTAGATAATCGCAGTTAATTCAATTGGGCGTGTCAATTACAAAAAAAAATTAGAATCTGCCTCGGGTCATACGCATCATTTTCGAAAAATAATGGCCATTATACTATCAATTACACTTGAGACTTGAGATGTTGGACACCGTAGACATGCCGGCGGCATTGTTGCCATATACATCCCACATTCTACCTTAATAGCCTAAACTATTACAGTGTTGCAACGATTAAAACCCGAAATTACGACTGACGTCGTAAATTTGAATAAATCATGCACCCGTTTCTAGTGATTTCAGTCATCAATAGATTATTTTGGCATAAAAATAAAATGGTAGGTACGCAGCTACGTAACGCAATGTTTTTTACACGAGAACTGAGACCCTAATTTTGAAGCAACTCAGGATTATATCTGGGGTGTTCACAGGTCACTTCGGCGTCAAGGACCCTTGGCCAAGATGGGACTATCAAACAGTACAGACTGTAGAATGTGTGGCGAGGAGGATGAGACTATGGAACACTTACTGTGTGAATGTCATGCCCTTGCCAGACAAAGAATGAATCTCTTTGGTAACGGCTACCCGCAACCAAACGAAGTCAGGGTGCTCCCACTTAGCTGCATCATCCGCTTTGTGGAAATGATGGAGCGAGCTTGGGAGTAGCTATAAAGGGGAGGGCAAATGCACAAAAGATCCCAATGGGTCGAAGTGTATCCGAAAGGGCCCTCAACTAGATAAGATAAGATAAGAGACCCTAATTGATTTACAATACAATACAAATACTCTTTATTGTACACCGCACACAAACAAAGCAGTTACAGAGAGAAACAATACAATAACATGTAGGTAGAGTAGACAACAGGCGGTCTTGTTCTCGGTCGCTGAAGTGCGATCTCTTCCAGACAGTATGATTTAATTGTTCAACGTTAGCAAATTAATATAATATTCACCTGAGATTCAGATATGAGTTTAGAATATAACGAAAAATAGTGAATTAAAAAATAATATTCGACTTTTAAGCTAATGCAAAACTACTAAAGCTTCTTCCTCATATTCTGTCAACGAAGCAGCATTCGGAGATGCTGGAGATGTTTACAGCCTCCCGCCATTCCGTGATTACGTCTACATTTCGTCACACCTGCATTTAACTTACAGGATGTAACAAAAATGGGGTGTAAACCCATTAAGGCCAGGTTCGGTAGCGTATTGCAATTCCAAAAATGTTTTTTTTTCTTTACATTAATTTTTTAAATTAAAGTATAATGTTTTTTGTTTACATTGCTTGTGTATGACAGCAAAAACGTAAAAGCCGTCACCTGCGTATCAAAAAAATACACAAAATATTTGTTTTCATAACATTTTCAATGAAATAAACCCTTGCAGCCTTCACCCTCGTCGGGGAATGTACCAAGTCATACACAAGCAATGTAAACATAAACAAATACTTTAAATAAAACATAGACAAAAATTTCAAAGTAAAAAAAGTTTGGAATCGCAATACGCTTACCGAACCTGGCATTCATGGGTTCACACCCCATTTTTGTTACACGCTGTATATCGACGGGTTATTTTTATAGTAACTATCACGAAATTGCACATTGCACATAGAACCGATGGCCGTTGGGGCGGAAAGGTTCTCGAGTGGCGACCATGTACCGGAAGGCGCAGTGTGGGTAGGCCCCCCACAAGGTGGACTGATGACCTGGTAAAGGTCGCTGGAGTCCGCTGGATGCGGGTGGCGCAGGACCGGTCATTGTGGCACTCTTTGGGGGAGGCCTATGTCCAGCAGTGGACGTCTTTCGGCTGATATGATGATGATATCATGAAATTCCGCAAAGTAACGCCATATTCAATTAAAGGTTGTGTTCCGGTCAAAAAAACGCTGAAGAGCCGACAGTGCGTCAGAAATTGCAATGGCTCTGTCGCGGTGTCTCTCTAGCTCTTTTAAATTACGGAGACGCGTACAGAAATGTGAATGCATGAACATTTCAGAAGTGCCTAATTATTTTTTTGGTAATAGGAATAACTTTCCTTAGCACCAGAAAAAAGTTTCAGTTTTTTCAGCTGCGTCAATTATTTTTGAAAAATATAAACAGTTTACTTACTTACAACTTACGTTTTGGGTCAAGGCGTCAATAAGACACTTTCCTTGATCCGTCTCATATTACAAAATAATATCTTATTATTTATAAAAGAGAAATGGCAGCCTCGAGGGCCTTTGTTGTTGATCTAAATCTCACTATGTATGAAACTGCTATATCACTGATGCCTTGGCTGTCATTCACGTATATGTTCAGCTTTAGGTACTGCACGGAAACCGTGAAGTGAATAATATAAAATTGTTAAAAATACATAAATTCTTACTTAATAAACTTAATTTAATGGTCCAATGAAGCATGGGTCTATCTTTATGTATCTGCAACTTGCAGTCTTGCGCGATTTTACGTAACGGAAAAAACGTAATAGAATTTTCCGAGCATTCAAAGCTATTTACAGCATTTCTGTTTTATTGCCGATTAATTTCAATGTATTGTACCAGACTAGTTGGAGAAGCGGGAGATATTGCAGGCAACCACGTAACTATATTTACATTAGAAATCTTATGCAGTTCATTAATGTCCTTGTAATTAACTACCTATAGCCGTCTTTTATTTTACGATCTAAAGAAAGTAGAAACTCTTCCAGTTTTTATATACATTATGGAATTTATTTGTATTCTTACTTTATTTATGCCTATTTACCCTTAGCTTTTCGGTGAAGGAAAACATCGTGAGGAAACCGGTCTAATCCCAATAAGCTCTAGTTTTCCTTCTGGGTTGGAAGGTCAGATGGCAGTTGCTTTCGTAAAACTAGTGCCTATGCCAAATCTTGAGATTAGGTGTCAAAGCGGACCCCGGGCTCCTTTTCTGGATAACCGGGAGTAACGCTATTAGGATGATTATTTATGTTAAGTAAATAGTTTTACACTAAGGCCGTCTAATTAAGTAAACAAATATATGGGTACAGTCGTAAACTAGTCGATCTAGTTCCACAGTAAGCGCAATAATGCCTTGATCACACGTGCCGAGTATATTGGCCGAGACAGTGCTCTCGGCCGAGAAAAGTGGCGAGCGAGTAAATAAAACAAGGTCCGAGTGACTCGCTCGCCACTTTGCTCGGCCGAGAGCACTGTCTCGGGCACTATACTCGGCACGTGTGATCAAGGCATAAAGCTTGTGTCATGGCAACATATAGGTAAGAGAACATAAAAAAAGTAAAACATCCGAGATTTTAGAAAAAATCTTGCTAAGTGAATTCAGCGAGGGATCGGATACTGGTATTTTCTCCATACAAATTAAACCGGTATTATTTTGTTCTTTATTGTTTATGATATAATTTTTGAACTGGCAGTCTAATAATACGAATATGTTACCTAAATACACGATATATTCCTACATTAAAAGCCTAAAATAATTCAAAATATTAGACTATATCGGGGATTTTAGAAAAAACCGGTTCCGATCCCTGAATTCAGCTGGATATCTAGATTTAGGTACCCACATTTGAACAATTATAATAATGCAGTGGTGCTCCTAACGTTTGGCAGACTGACTATTTAGAAGAGTTTACCAACGAATGTATCTATTTTTAATCGTGTAACATATTATTAAAGTCCACACTATAATTTGATATTAACAAATGATTGACTCTAACAATAGCAACAATAGAATATAAACGCGAGTAAAACAAATTCGCATTACGTTCTAAATAAATTAAGGCGAACATTTTCGCATGTCAAATTTAACGATCTTAAAGCCTACGTTAACAATCGTAATGAATTTAGTGAGAGGTCCAAGGCCTTCGATACGAGTATATTACGATTGTTCATTTCAGACCACGACTGGACTATAATTCAAAACGCTTCACCTTACCTCAAGTAAACCAATATATATCAGACCTCCAATTAAGTATCGTTATTACGAATCCCGGCGTCAAGATAGGGAAGAGCGATGAGATGAGGTGAATGAAATTGTGAATGGCATAGCTGGCCAGTTGAGAATATGGGTGATACTGTTCTGCAGCGAAAGGTCGCGTAAAGGGCAGGGCACGATTTGGCATTGTTTGAGAGCAACTATAACTATGGTTGCTTAATTGAGAACGGCTCGTAAACACGTATGGTGAATTGTTAATGTCCGTTGTGTTTTGGGAGAATGAGATATAAGAATTGGATTGGCAATATTCAATTTACAGTGCTACCGATAACTGAGCTGGATCACAATAAGTATCAAGGGAGAAAAGTTAAGAAAGATATATTTGGTAATTTTGATAAAAACCATGCAAGAGAGGTGTTTCAAGAAAAGGAAGTACCCTATTCATTACGGCCGGTCTCTTAAGCGTGATAGTCTTATAACTTAAATTATTTTCAGGTAATGAGAAAGTAAAATGTAATTGGCTACTTGACAAAAAAAGCGTAAAGATCATATTGGTAGCTTTAAATTTGCAATAAAAAAAGTTGTACTTTTTTGAAATTTTCCAGTTTCACCTTTTTAGGGTTCCGTAGCCAAAATGGCAAAAACGGAACCCTTATAGTTTCGTCATGTCCGTCTGTCCGTCTGTCCGTCTGTCCGTCTGTCCGTATGTCACAGGCATTTTACTCGAAAACTATAAGGTGTATTTGAATAAAATTTTGAGGATAGGTGTATTTTGGTAGCCGCTACATAGTTTTGTAATTAAAATGACAAAAAAAATTTTTTTTAGGGGTGCACTCCATACATAAAACAAAAAGTCAAAATTTTTTTTTTCATTGTGACCCCCCGTGTGGCACATCAATCGATAGGCCTTTCAAAATAAATATAAGGTTTCTTAGCATTTTTTTTGATTAAGTGAATAGGGTCGGAGATAATCGCCCCGAAAGTCACTAAAATTCTGTCCCCCCCCCTCTAATTTTTGAACGGTGTATTTTAAAAATATGGAAAAATTCATGGACATAGGGCTTATTAAGTTCATTCACCGAAAATTGTTTTGAACAAGATCGGTTCAGAGGTTTTCGAGATATTGCTGAAAAACTGCCTTCCTCAAAGAAAAGGACGTAAGTGCCGTAAAATTTCTGTGACGATACGACCTTTTTAATAGGCACGGAACCCTTCGTTTTGCGTGGTCCGACACGCACTTGGCCGGTTTTTTTTTTATGATTGTATTTATATTATGCAATTTATTGTAATCATTTCATATTTTACTATTTCAATATAGCAACACATTAAACATTTTAACACGAGGGAAGTACCCAATTGTAATATAAGGTCAAATTCTCATAGCATCTACATGATTGGTCACTTCATCAAGCAAGTTTATATTTTCTTAGCCATTGTTGACTCAGCTGTCAATCAGCGGTACCATTGACAATACAACCTACACGGTATTGGCATCTAGACTTGCGAAAATTCTCTATGGTCAAAGCCAAGCCGTCCCTTGTTATTTATTGCGACATTAGCAATGTAAGATTAAAGCTACAATAAATCATTCGTGTTGTCCGTTCGCCTACCCGAGATCCTGGGTCCACCCACGTCTATCCTGGTCCATTGCTGCCCACGTAAGGATCGTCATCTATGGACTTCATTGCATTGACTTGAATTGCTTGTAATAGTCCTGCTTTGCTCTTTTTGTGCTGGGATTATTGTAAGAAGTTTTGCTCATATCTTGTTTTTAGCTTTGTTTTAGTGTCTTACTCTTATTGGTAGGAAATGTCTTGACTCAAATGGAGGTTACAATTATATTGCTTGAGACTATCCTTGCGCTGAAGGTGAGTTTATCAATTGTTTGGGTGTACGTACGTTATAATTTAATCCCAAGTTACATGGACAACAATTTTCTCAGAGAGCATTGTTTTAAATTAACTACACTCAAATTATTCCGCCTTTTAATTGCGGTCAAATTTATCGACTGCTGTATTTTTTTCAGAAGCAAACCGTGGTTTACATTTTGATTTCATTGATTACCGAAATATACTAATTGTCACTAACAACGCAAAGGTTTGCGACGGCTACGGACTTACCCACTGACAACTTAGTAAACAAAGTAGAATAATAAATTTACATAGAAATCTTTTTTCGACTATTTTAATCCTGTCCCATTTACATCTTCTTGTCCAATTAAAGGTTAGGTTTGTTTTTACTTTGATTTTTAACTTCATTTTCTTGGAATTCATGAGCCTAGTGGGCGTGAGTGCTTTTTGAAATCGGTTTGGAATGCAAATTGCACGCGAAATGCCGCCATATTCTGCGTAGAGTAGATACAATTTCTTGAATCCTTTTTTTATTATATTTCTTTACATGGAATAGTACTCAGAAGGCGTAAAGTTAAAAAAAGGAAAAAACAATGGTGGGGTAAATATTTTCTTACTAAGATAGGAATTGCTTTTTATGCAAATGTTTTGTCTCCTTTGCTTTACATTAAAGCTTGTCATTTTTATCGGTTAGATGAAGGGCTTTATGATAAGTGACCTTTACAAAACATCAATAAACAATGTTACGGGATAAGAACTTCACCGTGTCTATCATTATGTTCTCCAACATTTCATCACAAATCATCTCGAAGTTCCCACACAGCCCATGGTGCGGGCGGCCGTGATGAATAATTGCCGTACTACCAGAGCCATTTGCAACACCGATCAAGGAATCAGTCGATTGATTAACGAGGTAGATACACCGGCGGTTGCAGTAACTGGGCCGATTTCGATAATGCCTAGTTGCATGCTTGAACTTAGGGGCGTGTGTTCCGGCTTTAGGTATTCAATGCAACCCAGGATGTAACTGATTTTGCTTGGATGAGTGCTTCTGGTGTTGACGTATCCTGTTGATAACGGTTGGAAGTAATGGTGTTGATACGATAACAAAGGATATCCTAGTCAACATACAAATACCTAAATATGCAAATGAAGAAGCATCGATTTGTTAATACAATCGCCATCATCGAAAACACTAATTTGTCTCCAAAAGATTAGCTCGACTTCACGCATCTGGATGAACAATAAGTTAAAGACATGCAATATGATTGCAATAGTTTAAAATATAATGCTTTTTGTAAAGAAACATTGTTAAACCTTTACTGTATTTAAAATAGAACACATACATGTCATGTCAAATTAAACTGTTACAAGGGTGCTAGGCCACCTGCGGGCGCGCAAGTCAGTGGCACGTCGCGCGCCGACGGCCGTGTGTCGACACGATCATTACTGCTACACCATTATCACGACAAAGAAATTTATACCTTATGTGGATTTCAATAAAAGTTTAAATGCCTTGATCTTGCTCTTTTTGAAACAGACAAATTATTGCTCCAGAAAATCTTAAATTCATTCGAGTTGCACTGTATATCAATAACTTTAGGATTCAAAATGTATATGAGCAACTGTACGAGTATGTGTTGAATCTAAGGTTTGTTTGGTCTGTTGATAAAAACGTGGGCTTAGTGAGTTACAATTGGCGTTTATCTCGTGTTAAATGTCAATCTCGTTTTATGTAGGGCATTGTTGCGAATTTTGTTTAGGAAAATAATTGATCGGTTCTTACGAAAATAGTCCAATAGCTATGGGTTTCGTATGTTAAATGAAATGTCCAAAGTTTTAATGACAATATTTGAGTTACCTAGTTATAATAAAACTGTGCGTAAACATCATCAGATTACGAATGGCTTGGAATGTTACTGGCAAGCTATGCTGGGTAAGATCGAAATGTTTGCTACTTCATTTGCTTCAGAAAGATAGACACAGAAAAGAGGAAGACTTGTAATTTGTTTACACAAATTCCTAAAATTGTTTTTCCAACAACGTGTAGTTCATATTTCATCTGGACCTACGTCTAAGTGTTAGTAAACAAAGTGCCACTTTCAATCATACTGACCTATGTTCACATTACTTATGTACACAGCGAAATTTACTATCGCATAACCCATTATTACCCCTAATACATCTTGTTAAAGGTCATTTTCAATTGTTTCAAGTACATCATCGAACTTTATAGCTTTTAGTTTGTATTGAGCGTTGTGGGAAACGCATGCTTTGTCGGTAGTTAAGATACTATTGTAGTTGTTTAATGGTGTTAATGTTCTCATGTTAGTTCTGACAAGGTTTTGTTGCAACATGCGTATGGACCTTAAGCAGTATTATAGCCAGATCAACATTGGTAATGTAATTAATAATTTCCAATCTTTATAATTTTTTGATAGTTTGTATCAAGTTTGTTGATGCTTTTATTTTTTGATGCTTTGTTTGATGCAGTTTTTTTTAAGATCCTGCTCTTTTTAGGATTCGAAAACCATTAAAATTAAATTTTTATCGCAATCAGATTTGGAATGAGAAATATGTAACAGCCGTTTTCACTAATATCAATCGTGATACACTTAACAAAGAACGTCTTAGGAAATATAATGTACAAATGTAAAAAGCTGTGATGATTAAAATGATGTAACGAGTCAAAGCCCTCAACAAAAGTAATTAAACGTGAGAAAGTAAATTTATTTGTTGTTCGATTTACGAGATTGCGTTTCACGCAAACCCCAAATGAAAAGTAATATCAGTTGTGTTCTGAATCAAAATAACAATGAAGCGATTTTAAGTTATATAGAAGTATAGAAGAAATAGACGTTGATAAGTTTTCTAGCATTTATTACGTCTCAGGTCTAGTATAGACTTAAACTATTGTTATTTGCAGGCAACTGGTGTCTACTTAATAGTAAAGGATGTTGAAGCATAGTAGGTATATAGTCAAAAAAACTGTTAATAACACAATTCAAAGAAGTGTTAGTTGAATGTTGAATTGAGACTTAATTTTCCTATTTTTTTATGTTTATGGTAATTTTTAACATTTAGGTAATTCTTCAAAACTCCATATCCGCCTTTTTTATCTTCTTCGATTATGCAATACGTTATGACTTTAATGGCAGTTTCTGCGGTCCACAGACTAATACAGACCCACAGTATTAAATAGTTGTCTCTGTCACTTTTTATAGTCAGCTGAGGTGAGTTAGAATGTGAGGAACAGTACGGTATTTTGAGGCTATTAACGAATCGTCTCCATATACTGTTCACCACTTATACGTCAAAGTCAAGTCGACACTTATAGTGTTGTAGCTATATTAAAGTTTATATTCATCGACGTTTTATCGTCGTGAATTATTTATGTATGCGAGGCGTTTGGTAAGTTTGAGAGACAGAGACTGGAGATACAGATGTGACGTATGAAGACCTGGCAGATAACATGGTTCTATTCCTTTCTTACTCTTTGTTAAGTACAAAAGTGAGAAGAGATCGGATATAAAGAATAAGTTTAACTTATTAGGGCCTATCTGCCTTTTTCTGTTGTGCTGCGGCCCTATGGGCACAACCTGCAGAACACGGATTACTTCAACCAGACATGAAAGAAGCTCCGTTTGTGCCAAATCCCACACTGGCTCGTGATGGCAATGCAAACGTGACAGAACGAGCTCAGCGAGATAAATCTCTTAATGTCTGATGCTGTGATACTTGACGTGAATGCGTAAAGAGACAATGACAAAATTTTTGGGAATCAGAGCAAAATTTTAATATTGCGCCATGAACTAAACTCGGACGAACGAATGTTGCGAATTTGTTAGTGAGATTTAATACTCGAACGTGAGTTTACTTTATAATGTTTATTTTATAGTGATTTTTTGCTTCTACATTATGGTATGTTATGTATGGTGTATGTAATGTATAATGTAAGGGTACTAATATAAAAGAGGGTCGAGTTAATGTCCAGATTGTTATATTGAAATATTTCATTTTACATGTCAACTTAAATAATTATTATTTACATTACATTTTAAATAATGTTAATATCAATAAATTGTAATCATGTGATATATTTAATTAGGTTGGCTATACGTACCTACTTATTCTAGTAGTCCTATTTTTAGTCAGCAACCCTATCCGACAAACTCATCAAGACTCTAAAATAAAAAAGCCAGCTATGATTATCCTGTTGAATATAACCAGAAATATATTCCCAGGATTACCATATTTAATTACAACAAAGCCTGCATTATGCAATCCCAGCCTCCCATTGCTAGCAAAATCTAGATAAACTCGACACAGATTATTTTATCTACAACTCCTGGTAATGCAACACTGCACTTTGGCGCACAAGGACGGAAATTTCGCAAGCCGCATACTTTGAGTTCGTGGTTGCACTGCACTGTTATATTATCGATAGTCATTTGTCTACTAAATAGATATCTATTATCGTTATTGATATCGATAAAATGGTTCGATCATAGAAATAACTAGCAAGCCGTATTGGTCATTTAGTTACGCGATTGATAAAAGTATTCACTCAGTGTAAAATATCAGAAAATCTATCAGTATTTCCTAATTGACCGAAAAAAAAATGTCAATCTTAGTAATTTTTAAGATTACGTAATTCTTACCCAATGAATGCCACTGCCTTTAAATGCCGTGGAAATAATTGTACGTGAAGAATTTCCTTAAAAAACGTTGTGACAGCTTTATAATGTGGGAATCAAACTAAGTTGATAGCATGGTCTGTTTTACAACTGGAACCGTGTCTGTCTGATGTCAATAATTTTGTGACATTTCATTTTCAGTTAAGTATTACAATTATCAGAAAATGCACTGGGGAGGTAATATTTTTTTATGATCAAATCCGCCTTGAGCCGTACTTTACGAACCGAGTACATAACGAATATTAATAGTATACTAGATTCACTGTAGTAACAAGCTTTAAATGATTTAACGATTTAACCAAGACTGTAATGTAATATACAAAATGTTTTTTAGGCAAAATATTGTATGTCAATTTGACCAACTTCTTTCAAGTCAGATCGAGTAAAAATTATGTACCTACAGACATGTACAATTATGTACATTTATTTATGTAAGATGACAATTACAATGGAATACTAAAGTACCATCAAGCTGGTCTGATGATGGAGACAGAAGGTGGTCATAGAAACTCCCAAACTACACACGATAACCCGTTGGATTCATTTGAATGCTCTTGATTAGTTCATTACAGAAAAAGAACCCCTTTTCATCCGACGAAAAACTAAATTTTTGACTGAAATTCAACTATCTAGTTTGAATTCGGCAAGACAATCAAGTCTCTCTTTTGTTTTTCAGAATGCCTAGCGGCCCAATCAGATCGCTCACGGCACGACAGCAGGCGCTCTGGACCAATCAGAAGCGTTCCTGTCGCCGCCGACATCAAGCGGGATACCGACTTCGACTGCCCTGAAGAGTTCGGATACTACCCACACCCCACTGACTGCACTTTATACTACGTATGCGTTTTTGGCGGCGCTCTACTCGAATCTTGCACTGGTGGCCTTATGTACAGGTGGGAAAAAATCATTAATGAACTCCTTTTCGGAGTAACTGGTTCAAATATTTAAGATTATATTTACTTTTATCAAATATTTAAATTTATAAAAACGGCTCAAGGTATTATCGTTATTTGGTCGGATATTTAAATTACTCATAATTGATTTGAAAATTCATAAAATTCCAGCCACGAGCTCCAAACATGCGATTGGCCGCGCAACGTTGGCTGCGACGCCACCGGCGCCGGCGCACCCGTGGTTTCCGACGACCTTGAACGCATCAGCCAGCGGGAACGCAACCCCCCGCCCCCACCGCCGCGCCGCAACCCGCCACCGCCGCCTCGGGCGCAGCCCAACCCCATCGTTACCTCCAGAGGACAGCCTAAGTTCAACCGAGATGAATACGAAAAGGTATAAATACATAATAATATGATAGCGCATATACCTACTTAACTTAAATTAAGCACATAAACCAACTAAGTTTCTGATATCAAACATGTGAAATTAATTGACGTAATTGGGAATGGATTTTAGAAATGCCTGATTTTTTTTTGTGATAGGAGTGACAGGAAATTTGATGATAGGAATTATCAGCTGCGTCAATTACTTTTGAAAAATATAAACAGTTTCCTCGCTTACGTTTTGGATCGGTCTCATATTACAAAAAATATCTTAAATATCTGTGGTAAACTGACACTGGCAATGATATTGGCAGTTGCAGCAGCTATATTCGTCATTACCAGTGTCAGATTACCACATATATTTAAGTTTTTTTTTGTAATATGAGACGGATCAAGGAAAGTTATTCCTATCACCAAATATTCAGATCAGGTATTACTAAAATTTTTATCCATTCCCCATTGTGTTTTACAGCAACAACTATACGCTGATGTTGAAGACGATCTACCACCAGTTGAAGAAATCGAAAGCGATAGACAACAGCGTGTTTATAGAGGACAGCCATCCACCATTGGACAAGTGCAGAAAGACAGGGACGGCTATGTTTCACAAGTCGCCAGCTCAGGAAGAAATCTTAACAATAATATACTTCCTGCATCTATTGCACAAAACAATGGTAAAATAGGGTCCTTTTCTTTTGGCACACAAGTTGAAGAAAGAAGAACAGCTACCGCTACTCAAGCACCTCAGACCTACCAGTAAGTATTTGAAACAGATTATGAGACTGACAAATTTGTGACACCTTAGCTGCAATACATTAATTGACCGTATAATTTCAGTGAGGACACGAGTGACAACGTTACTGACTCTCTTCTTGACGTACAGTTAGACATTTTAACGAACGAGATCGACAGGAATAACGTTATCGAAAAACCAATTGTGAGGCGTAAAAGAGAAATTGTAGACGAAAATTCTAACAGTAGTACTAATAATACAGATACCATCTCCAAAAGGAGTGATAGCGATGAAATAATGGAGTACGTAGAAATGGACACAGAACCAACGGAAGACGATGACGAAGATGATGTACATGAAGACAGTGAGAGAGGGAAAAGACAAATAAGATACTATTTCAAAAATGGCTTTAAAACTGCAGCAAAAAATTGGCCAGATTCGAAACCCATCAAGTTTATTGATTTGCCTCCTTTAAATCATGCTAGTAATCAGAATATAAGGCACCAGTCATCTTTGAATGGACTTCACAAAAATAATGTATACGATGCTTCCAGCAAACCTTACACCACCATTAACGGTATATATTCAACAGCAAATCCTTTTGCATTATACCAAAACGAGAACTCACAGTCTCAGAGACCATTTAAAGCTAGTCCGTCAGATCCCTTCAGTCAAAGGTTACCCCACAATCCTATGAATTCTGCGACCCAAATTATTACGAAAAGCCCACCTATATCAGCGCTAAAAAACAATGAAAACCCTTTTGCGGCTTTAGCCGGAGGATTTTATAATAATGCTCCCAAGCAAAACAACCAAAATACCAACCGCTTTCCGGCTCAATCTTATGTTGTGAATAATCAAAATAGTCAAAATGTAGTGCACGACTCATCTCTTTTGCCAAGTACAGTAGTCACTGGCAAACCAGTTTCAACCGTTTCACCATTCGGTCATAATGCACTAAGAAATCCATCTCAGCATGTTAATGAAGATTCAAACCATCCAAATACCTATAGGAGACCTATTAAACAAGACAACTATAATGACGACGATGCTTCAAATGAAAGTGGCGAGGACGATTCCTCCGAAGAAAATTCATCAGAAAAAGAAGAAGATGGCGGACAACACGATTTCAAATTTGATTTTCCCGATCCTCCGCATGAATTTACACATCCCAGTAATAAATATGCTAACATTGAAAACCCGTTTGCGAGTCCTAATTTTGATTTTGATGCATTCTTAGCTAAACTAAGAGATGAGCCTTATCAAACTATAGGTGTCACTACACCCAAGCATAAATTGAGTCAAAACGCTGCATTAATCACAAAACCATCAGAGAGGCCTGCTTCTTTTTCATCAAATTCTGGAACTAAATCATCTACATTAAATTATCAAGGTATGAGTACTCCTCGGCCATTTAGCGTAATTAATCTTCCCAGTGCTTCAGCTGGTCCTAGTCAAAGTTATTCCAACGTGCCAACAACAAAACAACCTGAACAATCGCAGCAACTGAACTTAAGACCTCAGTCAAGCTATCAACATTACAGGCCAAATATCGAACAAATACAAGATACTCAGCAGAATGCTGGCACTGCATTACCGAAACTGAAACCGCCAAATTTTAGAGACGAAAGAATTTTACCAATAAATTATAATTTTAACAGACCCATAAATACAACACAGAGACCCAATTTGAATAAAACACAGCATAAAGGAGAAACTAAGCAAGTGTATGCGATTACTCAAAGACCATATGTGTCAGTAACTGGAACGGGAGCACCTACATTATTTTCAACGCCTAAACTACAGTATTTGATCAAGCCAGAAAAATATGTGACGAGTCGGCCACATTTTCTTTCAACTATTAAACCGTATCTCGTATCTACAATTAAACCTCACAATGCCTACTTGTCTTTTAAACAATCAACTTCAAAACCATTAACGACATTAGCCAATGAACAACTTGCAGCTCTTCAACATTATTGGAACCATCCTTCAACAGAATTGTATTTACATTCAACACCAAGGCCAACTGCGTTTTCGAAACTTCCAAAACTAGAAAACTTATTCGCACAAACATTAAGACCTTCGGTGCAATCTGCCATAAGAAATCAGAACAATATAAATAATAATATCAAAGACACAGTCTCTTCTACTACTAATCAACCAGCAAAGCGTCGACCGATTCCAAAGCCTTCGCCAGAAATGGCCGATTATTACTACGATGACGAAGACGAGCAATATTATTATGAACCACCAGTTAAATCAATGTACATGCCTAGTTCAGAGGTAAAACCACAAAGACCACCGATGGCTCAAAATTATCAAGAATATGATGACAGTGAAAGTTACGAAAATGATGAAGATGAACCAACAGTAAACATTACACCTCAACGACCTAATTATCGTCAACCTTCTAAGTACAAAACGGAATCAGCCACTAAAAACCATAACGATGTTTCCGTAGTTACCAAAGCTCCTCACAAAGAAGCCCATAAGTCTAAAATACCCGTGCCAGTTATGGTGGATTTTGTTTCACCCGCGCCAACAGTACTGATGCGTCCAGACGTATCTAATTATGAAGTAATCCATCACGTAAATAGGAATAAGACTTTCCACATAAGAAAACCTGCCCATGATAGCGGGCCATTTACTGCAAGGCCTCCCAAATATTTAAATCAGACCACATTAAGACCGTATACCGTTAGGCATAGATTGGCTAAGCCAACTACTGTAAAGGAAACAACTGAGACCGAAGATAACAAACAAACCAGGGGCAGAATAAGACACCACAACTTAGTAGCACAGACAATGATGACCACTCCTCGCGACAATCATAACCAAGAGACTCGTTTCTCTAAGACTAGACACGATGACAAAACAAACAGGTACGACTGACTATAAAGGAGCTCTACTTGACCACTATGTAAATATTTCTGCGCACTCTTCAATTTCAGGCTTTTTAATAATCACCAGGATCTGCTTATCGTCTTCTCTGCGTCGTGACGAAAACTGATTGGGCATATGATTAACCATTGACATAGTCGTAATTTTTCTCTCAATAATGTTTCGCAGCACACACATTCGGATTGTACAGAATGGTTTATGACTAAGTATACACATTACTGAATCAACTAACACTGACTGGACGTGGACTAAAACTTGGACTGACTAAAATTTTAGGTATTATTATGATTTGTATTTATATTTAAATACTTGGATGTTGTAACTAATTCAATTTTCAGCTTGGAACCTGTTGATAACGTAACTCCAGCTACATACACCGCCAGCCCGCGGCCTAAAATGCTGTACAACGGGACTCAGAATTACACACCTGACCAATTTGATCCATTCTACGCCGTCTACGACGAAGACAGTGAATTATACAAGGACACAGGTATTTTTTTATTTTAATTTTAAATTATCCTGATTTTAGGCATATTCATAAATTATATCAGGTTTATTTTTAACCTAAGTATTTGCATGTTTTGGTACATTACAGTACTAAAATATAGTTCACTTGGGATACGGTTTAAATGTTTCCTGCAATATAAAACAATAGTGGTCACTCACTAAATATTGTCATTGTCACTTCACTACTCAAGTATCCTATTTATTTTAATATTACTTAACTAATAAATGTTACTGCACATTTTCACTTTAAATTGTGTACCGTGCACTGCAAGACGCAATATTTGCATAACCGATCCATATAATTATCTAATTGCATTGTACATAAACATAATAAGCATTTTTAAAACATAACATAATCTCAGTATTACACGAGCAGCTCATTATACATAAAGAATTCAATACAAAGATCACTTAAACTTACTTTAAATTATTAATGGTATCATCAGAATTTATAAACTTTTATCGGTACTCCTGGAAGCATATCAACAATTATCAACCATAAACAAGATAACTCAAACGTTTGAAAAGAGAACTGCCTAAGACCTCACAAGTTTTGTTATTTTTATTGTTTCTTTAACAATGTTCATATACCTACATTCAAAAGTTCAGATATTACCCTTACACTCAGATGTAGGTGTACACATCTAAGAGTGGATAATGGACTCATCCGTTTACACTCAACTGTATTCATCGGCAGTTTATCTCTTTTCGAATGTTCTGCAAGCATAGACATCCAACGGACACGGACACTGGGAAAGGTAACTAACTGGCGGTCGGTACGGTGTTGGCAGATTATGTTCAGCAATATAACACGGCCTCGCTCCGCCCTGCAGTCCAGCAGACGTACCGCGGCACGCCGCCGCCAGCCAGGCGTCCTGAGCCAGTGCAGTACACGCCAAGACCCTCCGCTGACGACTATGACGAAACACTTATTCAAGGACAGGTATGAAAACACATTGTAATTCTGTTTTTCTATGGGACCAGAAAAGTATTTTAGAAAAAGAAATAAACATTACTATATTCAAAGAAAGGGAAGAATTTATGTAGATAAAGTTATTCACTGCTCGGGCATTCCATTCTAAGGGTTAAAATATAAAACATTTTTAAGTATGAAAGTGTATTACATTACAAAGTACGCTCAATCATATATTTGTTATGTTTTTTAATAAAAAAAAACTGTTGAGAACACTTGTTACACATCAATCAATAGTTAGTTGAAATTTAGGTTAGTATGGAAGACACACGCTATACTATACGACATGAACCTGAAATAATATTCTTTACGTCATACCTGGCCATAAAGTAGCAATTAACGCATGCTACGCGTGCGGAAAATCCCACTTCCTAGCCAGGGCGGTAAGAAAGAAAGCCTCAGATCACATATTTCTTCGCCCTAGGTACGAGTAAGTGATGTTCTATATTTATTCCAATTACTGACCCCAATTTACCAATATATGTATTTACGACTTGCCTATAACAACGATTTTCATTATTTAATTTTCCAGATAAATAACCAGAATCATTACCAACAAGCACCCGTTCGCCAATCAACAAGGTAAGATTCTATCAAAAAAATCTCTATTATTACTCATTTAACTGTATTGTAGTTACTAAATAGTATTAATTCTAAACGTAATTGCGAATGATCCAGGGGCGAAGGTAACGAATTGGGTTACGAACACCCGAGCAGTGTGAAGACGACGATTTACGAAGCTACCTCTATTAGCACAACTCCTACGACAAGCACTAGCACAACCACAACATATCGCCCTACTACTGCACCCTTCACCGAAGCAATGACCCCGTCTAGATACTCTCCAAGGTACTACAAAAGGATTCGTCAACCACAAACTCATCTAAGCTTGTTTCGTACATTTTTAAACTCATTAACGAATTCATTACAGTTTCAAATCAAAATCATCACCATCTTTAAACTGATTTTATTTTCTAACAACTAACATACTAATTTGTTATCATTTTAAAACAAAATTCAGTTTAAAGATTTAACATACATTTTGTTAACATGTACATACATTTCACGTCTTGGCTCTTCCTACATCCTGCTTTATGAAAGCTGGCTAATGTGCGAAAGTTTTATTAAGCTTTTGTGGTATCTTTTATCCTTTGTCCCCCACTTTTTTTAATATTTTAATATTTTCCCCCTTTTTCCGCTATCTAATTGAACTAAAGTGTACTATCCAATAAGAAAACATTATTTAGGCTTCTTTCTCGTACTTATATATATTTTACATACTTATAGGAAATATTCAAGAGCTTAAATTAGAAAGTTTTCTTTTGGTTTGTATTCAACAGATCATCCACAGATGAGAACCCTAAACAAAATCCCAATAATTCCTCAGACCAAAACCCTTCTGACGGGATCCCTACGTCAGCTCCTACTTCACCTTCTATAATAAACCTCTCATCCCTTGCTAAACCCTTTGAAAAGACAGATAATACTCATCGGTTAAAAGAAAACTTACCAACTGAAAAATTGACCCAAAGACATTCTCTTCGAGTGACTAACAAAAATAATAACATTCCGGTGGAAGTGTTGAGAACCCCTTCTAATGAAAATAAAAAGGTTGTTTCTCTAACCACTGGGTTTTCAATTCGACGAAATCCGAACAATACTAATAGCCCCTACACATTGACGGTTCTTACGCGACCCTTTGAAAGTTACCAAAAAAGTCGAAAGCACGTCACATCTGAAGATAGGCCAAAACAAAAAGAAACATTAATTAAAACTGATGAGAATGTTGTTTTTAATGCCAGAAAGCCAGTGGAGTATGAACCTTTTATTGATGAGGATAGTGTGGGATCGTCAGAAAGTTCTTTGCGACGTTCTAGTGTAGAAGCTGATGATATATCTGTATATACTCGTTCTCAAAATAGACCGAAAATTGCATACCAGTATCCTAGGGAAGAAACTGCCACACTGCCAACCACAACGACTACTAAATATTACCTAAAGACTGTTATTAAGCGACCGGCTCCGGCTCCATTTTCCTACGAAAATGATCAAAATGAGAGCTCCACTGAAAATACTATAGACACTGAAGCATTGATTGAATCCGGCCTTCGAAATGTTAAAGCTTCACAAATTCAATCAACAACTTCGACAAATAGAGACTTGTCAGACTGGGAACACGATGAGGGACCAAGCGATAAGTGGAATAAGCCAGTGATTTCTCCATATAGGACTTTAAATAATCTGAGAAGTAATGGAGAAAATAACAATGTTATTGACTTTCCGGCCAGTACTACTACTAGTGCTACTTCAACTAAATATCTCACAACGCAGAAGGTCATACTAAGTTCCACTGCCAGGCCTCAAGAAACATTTAGTTCCAAACCATCTTATTATAGTTATAAAGTCGACGATGACGAAGTCACTGATCACACTACTGAGGTATTTAGTGGTAAAGTAAAATCAGTTATAAAAGCTTTCTTAAGCAACTTTGGCGGTGCTTCAAGCACGGAAACAGTAAAACAAATAGTGAGCACAATCGCGCCACAAGAAGATAAAGTCGTCAACATAGGCTTTCAAAAGAAAATGCTGAAATACATAGATGAGAAACCCGTTCGACATCATATTCAACGTGTGCATATCATATCAGAGTCACCAACTACGAGGCTTAGTCCGACTACTATTGACACACCACGTTTTACTGAACGAGATTTCTTATCCTCAACTAGTGGATCATCATCCACTAGAGGAACCTCAACTACTACGACGCCAGCTCCTTCAATTTTATCATACCCTGAAACTACGCCAATGTTAGAAGCTTCGACTAATAATGCATTACGCAACATTCCTAGCAGAGATTATCACGAATCCAAATTTAGTAATTTTAACAATTATGTTACGGAAAATACGCAAAAAACTGTTATATCGCAGCCGGAAAACTCCCGAAAATTCCTTAAAATTATCGAAGTACCTTCCAGTGAGCTGACAAAACCTGACAATACCTTTACCAATAATATTGACAGCGAGCTAACAAAACTGACCAAATCAACAGAGGCCACTAAGACAACGACTGAGACAGAACGTTACAGACCTGTCCCAATCCCGAAGGAGATAGCTTCAACAACAAGTACGACGAAATCGACCACTACCTACAGAATTGATGTGACGCCGACAAAAAAGAGTTTATCCTTTCCTACTCGCGCCTCTCGAGTGAATCCCGCAATAAAGTTAGCTGCGACAAACCCGGAAGTTGGGCGCAGGAGTTACCAATCGACGAAATGCTCTTCAGACAACAGTCTGCAACCGAACCCAAAATGCAACGAAATCAAATACCAGAGGTACAATCGCTGGCCAGTAGCCTAAGCAGCCTGTCGTTTCTCATATAATTTACTTACGGAAGGTGGAGGCTTCGACTTCTATCTATACGTCCTTACTTTCCGCCTCGCGGTATAACTAGCATGAAGACATTTCGTTTAATGGCACTTACAGCTAAATTCTATCGCTTAACATTCTTTCATTGGGGGACTTAAAGTCGGTTGAGTTAAATATTTAAGAATTGTTAACTCCTGACGCGACCATTCCTTTCCTCCATTGGTCCAAAGTAAAACATGTATTTTAGATGTAGTAAAATAAAATGCAGAAAGTTCCTCAATGTAGTTTAAACCTCTACTTATCATGCACCACATAGAAAATTCATCATATAGTACGTAAGAGCACCCATATCACACTGGATATAAAATGGTACCTGCATGTGAACTTAACTTACATTTTAAGTCATAGTTTGAAAAATACTTCATGGAATCAAATAGCAGCGATCAGCTGCTATCATAATGGTAAAAACTTTTTATATATTAATAAAAACGCTGTATGCTATCAACTTAACGATAATGATTTGGTCTGTTATTGAGATCAAATGCTTCATCTATAAAACCACGCGTACTAACCTCAGTTATAACTATGAGCGTCTCACTTGACACTTTATGTATTTCAGGCCCAGTCCCAGCCCAAGTCCCAGCATCACCCGCGGAAGAGGCTCCGCGCACTATTCCACCTTGGATCAGCCACAGTCCAACAGAGGAACCCCACCAACGTTAGAAAGCCAAATGAAAACATTGACTTCATTACGCTTTTAGTTTTCTACGATAGCAGTAGATTGCTTGGTCATGTCACCTACGTTTAGAATTATTGCACGCGAAAATCTTATGTTCTACTTACTACTAAGGCATTATCCTACTTTTCTTACAACAACGAAGGATTACTAAAGTAAAATCGCCTACAATGATTCATTATCTACACATCCGATTTATTTATAATTATGCTTTTGATTTTCGTCCCATCTTTCATTTTCACTAACTCTAATATCAACAGATCTAACTTTACTAACTAGTATTATTTCTGAGCAGTCGCAGCCGTCCTACTTTGAAGCCATCGACGGCCATCGTTTCAAAGGTGACCGAGTTCGTGGACATCTATACCAATCCACCGAGGAGACCAGGGTCAGTGTACCCGCAGCCGACACCTGACAAGACTGCAGCTAAGTGTAGGAAGGACGTATGTCTACTACCTGACTGCTACTGCGGTGGAAAGGATATACCTGGTACGATACATTTTTATGACAAATTTGCTGAAATTTAAATTATTTCATATTTAAGCGTATAAAATGAAAACAATTTCCCTCAAACTATAATACTGACAAAATGGTATTTAATGAATTTTACATTGCGGCGGTGAGCCAAACATGTGATAGCTATTTGAAACAGTTTATGCCACTGATTTAGCAATGTACAAGTTGCAGAAACATTCTCCAAATATCAGGAAAGTTCTCAAAAATTTCAGGAAACTGTCACGACAATTTAAACATTAGTTTCCGTTAGGAAGTTTCCGAAGGGATTTTCATGGATGTATCGTTAATTACATCCATATCCAGGGAGTTACTGACATGCTTTCAGTGTTTGTAAAATTTTAGTTCTGAGGACTTTCCATAGATAAAAAATCGCAACTTAAGAGACTTGTCAACGTGACTTCTATAAAGGGATCGTTATTTAAAAAAAATGAAGAGGTTATTATCGGTTTCATAAGCTGAAGAGATATTCTAATTTAACTAGGAGATTTCACGCATACAATTTTAAAATGAAGTTTGTTTATAATATAGGAAATTTACCTGTCAACGAAACACCGCAAATGGTGTTAATTACGTTTGACGACGCAGTAAATGATCTCAATAAAATATACTACGAAGAACTTTTCCAAAATGGAAGAGTCAACCCTAATGGCTGCCCTATATCTGCAACTTTCTACGTATCCCACGAATGGACTGATTATAGTCAAGTTCAGAACCTTTATGCAGATGGTCACGAATTTGCTTCCCATACGATATCGTAAGTTTCCTTCAAAAATTGCAGTAGTGGAACTATCCAATGCTCTCTATTGGTGCAAGATACCACTAACAACGTATTCAACTATTCATGACCATCTATATATCAATTTCCGTTATAGTATGTAAAACCAATTTAATTTTGACAATTTATTAACATACATTTTCTTCTTTCTCCTTCTTATCTTGACCATCCCTACCATACCTTATCTCTTTGTCTTCCTCTTCCTGGCACTACTCACACATCCAATCACCACACGCACGATCACTACCAACATCCCGAAAACACAGGCGACTTGGATGTAGAGACCGTGCCACAAATCGTTCTACTGACATTCGATGACTCCGTGAACGACCTGAACAAGGTGCTGTACGCTGATCTCTTCGAGAAGGGCCGCGTGAACCCCAACGGTTGTCCCATCTCAGCCACATTTTACGTGTCCCACGAATGGACCGATTACAGTCAAGTACAAAACCTCTATGCTGCTGGACACGAGATGGCTTCTCACACAATATCGTAAGTCTTTGAAGAGTAATGCACAAACACAGGATTCAGCGCACCTCATTGAACAATCAAATTTTATTCAAACATAATAAATCTTTACTTAAATTTTTTCAAAATTCTTACAACTTGTAATAATTATATAATATCATTCATCTCTTTTATTTTGTAGCTCTTTTCTTTTCTGTTACTTATAACATTTCTTTTTTCTCAACTTTTAATTTTGGAAATAGTCAAATATTCCAAAAAGAAATAGGTAATTAATATAAAATTTATAAAATTTCAGCCATAGTTTTGGAGAACAATTCTCCCAAAAGAAATGGAACAGAGAAGTGGGTGGGCAGAGAGAGATTTTAGCAGCGTATGGTGGTGTGAAGCTAGAGGACGTCCGAGGTATGAGAGCTCCGTTCCTCTCAGTCGGAGGCAACAAGATGTTCAAAATGCTGTACGATTCTAATTTCACGTATGACTCCTCAATGCCTGTCTATGAAAATAGGCCACCCAGCTGGCCCTATACTCTTGACTACAAACTGTTCCACGACTGTATGATCCCACCTTGCCCTACGAAATCGTATCCAGGTAAGCTTTTCTCACCTTTTAGTACTAGTTACCGTCAGAACATGACTAGAAAGGCCAATCGGTAGAGGCGAATTTCATGCATGCGGAAATTGATTAAATTTATAAAAAAATTGAAACCCTTGTTTTAATTTAAGATATTTATTATAAGTTTAATTTTCATGTTTCATGCCTTACAGGAGTTTGGGAAGTACCTATGGTGATGTGGCAAGATTTGAATGGTGGACGTTGTTCCATGGGTGACGCCTGTGCTAATCCCCCTGAAGCCGAAGGAGTTTACAAAATGCTTTTGAAGAACTTTGACAGACATTACACTACCAACAGGTACGTTACTAGTACACTTGAACATTTAAGTGTACAAAAGGTTTACTTAATTAGTTAGTAGTAGTTCATTAAAAGTTATAGTAACGGTCTATATGTATAAAAATATATTGGACCATATTAAGCATAATATGATAAGGCACCTTATAACATATATTGAAGAATCAAACATTTATTCTTGACACACTATTACAAGACAAAAACAAAAGAAAAAAGTACCTAAATCTGTGCCGTGTCACGAAATGGGCCCAACTCAGCAATTCAGAATTCCCAGTTTAGAATTCCCAAGTCTGGGTTGTATGAAATTTTGTCTTTAAACATGCTTCGGAATAATAGGTATCTATTACTAAATTACTAAAACAAAAATCAAAAATGTGCCTAACTATCATTTACAATCAGAACACAAACTATTACATGCCAGCAGTCTTACAACTAAGCGTTGGTTAATATAAAATAGAAATTAAAAAGATACGAAAGAAAATAATCAAAAATATTTGGTTTAAGGACGTAAACGTAACTACTCAGTAATCTTTACGTAGTTAAGTAAACTTGACTGAATGTCTTAATAATCATTCCTCTTAAACTTCAGGGCACCGTTCGGTCTCTTTTACCACGCGGCGTGGTTCACGCAGCCCCACCACAAGGAGGGCTTCATTATGTTCCTGGACTTCATCAACCGGATGCAGGACGTGTGGATCGTTACCAACTGGCAAGCGCTGCAGTGGGTGCGAGACCCAACGCCCATCAACAGGATTAACAACTTCCAGCCCTTCCAATGCAACTACCCAGTACGTATTAGCATTTATATAAATATATATATGAGAGACTGTCGGTGAGCCCATAATCTAACTCGATAGTTTTATAACACAGAGAATTCGTATCGAGTCTGTCTGTCGAGATTGTCTTGACGATTGTTAAATGATTAAAAGCGATCTTATAATGAGCACATCCTATTGTAACAATAGCAAGACTCCTTACGTATAAACCAAAATGTTCTTGGAATGGTGGAAAATTTACAAGCAAAATATCAATGTCCTTATTCATAAACGTCCATCAAACCTATTTTAGCTGGAATGCCGCTAAAATTCGTTTGTCTTTGTCTGTCACTTTGACTTTTGTGTTTATGAGAAAGGGACAAAACACATCTTCGCAGAGGTTTGTTATTTTTTATCAATAAAGGGGTAACATTTACTTAGATCAACGATAAGAGTTCTAGACCAATAGTAGTTAAAAACTTAGTCATCATCAACATCATATCAGCCGAAAGACGGCCACTGCTGGATATAGGGCTCCCCCAAAGACTGCCACAATGACCGGTCCTGCGCCACCCGCATCCAGCGGACTCCTGTGACCTTTACCAGATCATCAGTCCACTAAATTTAGTCATCCTCCTAGGAACCCGGGGTCCGCTTTGACACCTAATCTCAAAATTTGGCACAGGCACTAGTTTTACGAAAGCGACTGCCATCTGACCTTCCAACCCAGAGGGAAAACTAGACCTTATTGGGATTAGACCGGTTTCCTCACGATGTTTCACCGAAAAGCTAGTAACGGTAAATATTCCGTACATAAGTTTCAAAAAACTCATTGGTACGAGCCGGGATTCGAACCCACGACCGCCGCTTGGCAGCCGCACGCCTGAACCACTTACCAAAATTAGTACTTAATACAATTTTTTTATCTTTCCAGGACCGTCCCAAGAAGTGCAACAATCCTAAAGTGTGCAATCTTTGGCACAAATCCGGAGTTCGATACATGAGAACCTGCCAGCCCTGTCCCGAGATTTACCCCTGGACGGGCAAAACTGGGATCAAATCCTCTCGTATCGACAACGATATTGAGAAATAAACATTTTATTATTAGAATCGGTCACGCGGTTGGAAATATCTATCATGTTGGCCGCAGTTTTATGAGAAACGACACATCAATAAAAAAAATGAGTAGATGAGACATAACGTTTGAAATTAAACGTTAATATTTTGTCATTGAATCCTCATAAGACCGCGGCTATAACTTGCGCCTAGAGAATTAAGACCAGTCAAAATATTGCGCGCTTTTTAAGCAGTACCACTGTATCCTTAGACTATAAAGGGTCATGTTCTGTATCTTTAATGCAGTAAAATTGTTTTGTCACCAATAGACGAGTGCCATTTAGATTTCGATGGTCACAAAGCAAATGTTGATATTAGGTAAATTTTCACCGTGTGGCGAAATGTGATTCGATTGCATTAGTTCAATTTGTTTATCCTTCATTTTAACAACCATCGTTGTATTGGGAACTGTGATATTAAGTGTTTTCAATCATTTGGAGTAAAGTTATCAACGATTTTATCATAATTATTGTCACACTAATTTTATATTATAACGATTTAAGTGCAATCATTATTGCAATTTTTTTTTCCTATTTTGTGTTCGTACGTTAGTAGTTTTAATACTGAAATACTCTTTGAATGACTAGAAGAGGTCTAGATTATTATATTGTACCTTAATTTAAATGTAGATTGAGTGATAATCATTGTTTAACTTTCAGTATTTTAACGTCATCCTGGTAGGTACGGATTACCATTTCCATTTTTTATATGAAAGCCATATTAAAATTTAGAAAATCATTTTTCTAATCTTGCCAGCTTTGTGGTTGACACTGCCTTTTAATATAAATTTGTAAATATAGGGTTAGCCTAGTTGGTACTTTTATAATAGCGTTCATTCAACACAAAAACATTGTAAACAGACGATTATTTTATATTGCTCTACTGATTAGCAATCAAAGATTGAAAGTTATGTTGGTGAAAGATAATATCTTCATAACAACGATTAACTTGAAAAAACACATATTACATTTTCTGAAAAAAAAAACTGGCGTTAGATAGACGTCTGACTACATCGCAATACCTACTGTGATGAAGCACATGTCTATTTGACTGCTAATTATGAACGCTACCATTAATGTTTACTATTAAGCCACTATTGAGTTTGTGCTTTGGGTCATATTTCTCCATCAAAATGATATTGGTCTGACCCAAACGCAATTGCGTTTAGCTTCGTTTTAAAAATGCAATTTAAGATATGGTACCTATATTTCAAGACGATATGAATAGGATGGAAGTGTGTGATGAGTTGGCGGGCGATAGAGAGGTATGGAAGAAAAAAACATGCTGCGCCGACCCCAAGTAAATGGGATAAGGACAAGCGAATGATGATTTCAATCAATGTCAATGTATTTTAGGTATAACGAAATATTAATATGGCAGTTTCTTATTTGAAAAAACGCTTGCATAGTATTTAAGGTTAAGTTTCAAATCAAATCATCGCAGAAACTAATATTTGGTTTTACTTATAACTTGGCAATATAGAATCAGAACAACAGTTAGAACAACTACTTTTTTTATCGAAGCTAAAACTTTTAGTTAATTAGATTAAACTTTGGTCTCCTATTCGATCCGCTTTAGACTAAAGTGAATAAGAAGCGCTTGCTACGAATCTATTTAAATCTAGTTAGGTACCTATTAAGTATTTAAGTTCTAATTTTGTGAATATAGATATAGTATTTAAATTGGTAGTTTCACTTTGTAAGAATTTTGTATTTTCGGCTAAACAGAGTGTTTTGGACAGGATTTGAGCACTGAGGTCATTAATGGTGCAATTTGAGCTGAGGTAGTTTTTTTCTCGATACCTATGTAATTATATGCCTGAGCTGTAAACATTGCGACCAATGCTGTTTAATAAACTGCAATAAAATAAGTTTTGTTTTTCATTTAACTTCCCATTTTGGCATAGTAAATTATAGTCATTTGAAAAAGTAACTAACCTATACCATTAAACGAGCAATATTAGTATATAAATATATATCTACATATTTTTGTAATCACGTTTTTGAAAACGGCTCTAACAATTTCTGTGAAATTTTAAATGTACCTGGGTTTACGGGGTTGAAAAATCGCTCTAGCTAGGTGTAATGTCTGGAAAAATCGTTTAATCTGTGCCTCTATTTTCACCCGACCAGAGCTCGGTCACCCAAGGACTTCATAATAGAAATGATATTCCATTGAAAAATAGGCAATACACCTATTTATCTTGAAATGCACAAAGTTTATTGGAATGGAACTGTATCATTTAACTCTTAAATACAGTATTTGTCAGATATTTTTGTAGTTATCTTGTAGTGTCAATAATTAGCTTCAACTAAATTAAATATGAACTCCAACAAAATATATTTTTTCACTACGAGTACGTCTGTAAATTTGACTTTCTTAAAATAATGTGGGAAAAATTACACACGATTGAGTTTAAATCCGCAAACTCATAATTACATTTTTACGAAGATTGCCTGGGTAAGGTAGGTACTGTGTTTCCTACTATAAGCAAGCAATCGATACAAGTATCGAAACCTAAGGCCAATGAAATACCGATGAGCAGCAAAAGTACAATGCTCACAAAATATTAATTACTTTTATACCATGTCATGGTCACAGACCGTGACTGCCAAGGCCCGAGGCATCAAAAATTCAATTTTAATCATAACACCTGCCAGATGACATTTGGTTAACCAAGGTCCAACAAAGATCGCCTATAAAAAGGGGATCATCGCCACCGTTTACTTTCAGAACCATTTCAACAAAGCGCGATGAAGTATTTTGAGATCTTATTCTTTAAATTTATTTTAATTCATCACGTTTTAAGTCAAGAAATTGAATACTATCCCTCGCAAGCATCCTCGTTTCAAAGAAAGGTAGTTTCTGAGATAAAATTTAAATCTAATGAACATAAGCACGATTTGTATAAAAGAGAAGCACAATGGAGAAAATTTTATTATAATGAAGATAACAAAATAAAAAAAAATAGTACGCAAAAGAGAGCCGTAGACCCCGTGTTTCATGGACATCCAAAAACCAGAGAAGAACTTTGGAACGAACGCTTCATTAATGAAAGTATGGCTTTCGATCAAACCCCATCTTTAATAAGTCTTATACATAATATAACTTTAACTTATCTCACTGATTGCATTCCAATCATTCTATACGACAGTCAAGTAAAGTCCAAAGAAAGTTATTTAATTCAGAACATGCTTAAAGATTTCCCGATGGCATTTATCCATGGGTATATCAACGATGAAAACGAATTAGCAGAACCAAAACTTCTAATCGCTCAAAAAGAGTGCGTTCATTATATTGTTTTTCTGTCTGACGTGACGAGGAGTGCTAAAGTTCTAGGAAAGCAAGCGGAAAGCAAAGTGGTAATAATTGCCAGGTCCTCGCAGTGGGCCGTGCAGGAGTTTCTAGCAGCACCAGAGTCTAGAATGTTTGTGAATATAATTGTAATTGCGCAAAATGTTAAGGCTGGTGATGACGATACTTTAGTAAGTATTATTAGTTCTGTTATTGTAAAATATGGTTAACTTTACCTACGGGTTTTTTGACTCGGCGTATAGACATTTTTTTTATATGTTTAAACTTTATTGCACAAATATACAAATAAAAGTACAATTGGCGGTCTTGTGGGCTAAACAGAAACTTTAGTGGTGAGGGATTCTAAATACTGAGACTAGAATTGAAGCACAAATCAATTAATTTCATGAATACATACTTATATAATGCATACCATATAAACTTACAGCCATACTTAAATATATACAATTTTATTGGACATGAAATACGTAGGAAATTTATTGACACACATCATATTGATACATTGCGCTTGGTTCACGCGGAAGCAAATGCGGGCGGGAAAATGTCACAACAAAAATCTAACAAGACATTGAGTCAAATAGACCTACTGATTGTGTAATATGACTTAGTAGAAAATAAAGTTTGTAACAATTCAACTTGATAACGAAAAATGTATATTCCAAAAAAATCTGCAACGACATTTTTGTATTAATTTATGCATCCTTTTGTTTATCTAGGAAGCACCATGCATCTTGTACACCCACAAACTGTACACCGACGGTCTAGGGGCCAGCCAGCCGGTGGTATTGAATTCGTGGTCACACAATAAATTCTCCAGACAAATCAATTTGTTCCCTCTCAAAATGACTGAGGGTTATGCCGGCCACAGATTTGTGGTAGCTGCTGCTAATCAGCCACCCTACGTCTTCCGAAAGTAAGATCACTGCTAAAAATAAACATGCGATTAATTAAGATATTAATTATGTAATAAATATAGAGGCCTCGGCAGAGAGTACGACTTTGTAACCTTTGGCGTCGAGACCCTCGGTCCGTGGGGTCCCAGTGCGCATAAGTTATTTGCAGAAATCGCGAAACGTCTAGTCGATGTAACTGGTGACCGAAGAGCTGGCGGCTTTCTCGCGCAATGCATCAGCATTGCAATTCAGCGAGAAATGCCGCCAGCATCCTCGGTACAATGCCTCGAGGGCCTTTCTTAGATTTAACTTAATTTAAATTTAATTTAGTTAATGTTAATCATCATCTCGTATTTAATTTAGTCATTCATTAAGATTAGATATAATTGGATGGGTCAGGTAACACAGGATTTCCTAGCTCAGAACGCAGGGACTAGATATGCATAAATATTGTGTTTCTTTTGTATCTCAAAACACACACACTTGTTGACTTTTCTCAATCATCTCAACCTCCTCAATAAAAAAAAAGTCATTGACAATAACTTATTTTTCTGTTAACAGTTAGTCGCTGCGCTAGCATCTAGACAAACTAAACGGTTTAAGTAACGATGCTACTCGTATTTTGATTTATTTACTTTACCTTTGTATAAATAATTATCTAAATAACAACGAATCTGCTCACAAAATTTCACGAGAATCGGTTGAGAAACGTGACCTGGGGGATAATCACGTAACGTTTCGAACGCGCGTTAGGACACTGTAACTGTAATTTTTCCGTACAAAAAATGACATTTAGATCTATACCTGACGCGCGTAAAATGCGTTACGTAATTGACCTGCTGTAGAGGAGAACAGCGGGACAGACACCGGATATCGGACAAACGATTTTCGGCCCAAGCTGTTCGCTTCGTTTCGCTCGCTCGTTCGATAAATATCCGAAAACAGTCTAATTAACTACCATTTTATGAATTGTCCTAGTCATGTTATACCTAATACGTTATAATATTTTTTCTACTCCTGTACTTTTATCTGTCATTTACATAGTCACGAACACTAATATAAAGACATACAAAATAAGTTTGCAGAAAAGTCTATACTCTATTCCCCATAACAGTACGGCACAACCGTGAAAACGATACGCTTAGCAGCCATACGTTTCTAAACCTATACATTAGGTACTACCAACTTAACAAACCACTGAATGTTTTTACTTTTTAGAAATTTTTGAACTAAAGGCATTGCTACTAACTTATTCTTAATATGGCAGTACTGGCAAGTTGACATCAATTAAAAACAAAGTTAACCATAGACACCCATTTGTCTCATTTTCACGTTTCCCGAATTCCCGGTTATTTTATAAATTGTTGTTTGAGTTTGCGGCCGTTGTGTTTGCTACAAAATAGTTGGTGTTTCTCAAAAGTAATAAAAATGGATGACGATGAAAATATTGCTTCTACACCAGAAGAAATACACCGGCAGCCCACAAGCAGTGACCGAAAATTTGTTGCCTACTAAATCTCGGCACCTATACGACAAAGTTTAAGAAAAATTTATTCTTTGTTTAATTTTGCATTTTATTCCACAGTAGCTAGTCGTAGAAAAAGTATTGTATGCAACGTTGTATAACTAAGTCAAAAAACGCTCGTGGCGTCTTTCTTTACAATGTTCGCCTTCGGCTCACATTGTAACCCACGCCACTCGCCTTTTTTGACCTCTCTTATACAACTGTTGCATAAAATACTATTTCGGGCAATCATAACATTTATTTCTTTGGATGTGCAGAATAAAGACAGACCGAGATGGCGGAAACCCAAGAGTCGTGTGGGATGGAATTGAAATTAGGCTACTTAATTTATTGGCTGAGAGAAACAATTTTTCGATAGAAGTGAAGGAACCACAAGAACTGCAATTGGGGTACGCATGTGTCGTTATAGTAAGATGAACATAGTAAACCACCCGGCGAGCATGAGGCAGGGTATCTCATACCCTGGTAGTATTAAAAAGTATTGGTATTTTCTAAATCTTCGACTGACGACACTAGCTCGCTCAGTAGCTGGAGGCAGGGGTGTGCGAAAGGGGATAATGGCGTGATCACAGTGTGGCGTGACACACTGGCCGGAATATTCGAGCACAAACCTGTCTCGGGTATGTCATACCCTGCCTCATTTTTGACGTATTTATTTTAAGTATACATTTTTAATAATTTTATTAAGTTTTTTTTTATTATTCTTAATTCTTTTTTATGATTTTATTGTATAAGTTTGAGACGCGTTTATTTATTTTAGTTAATATTGTTTTATTATTTATGAACACTTAACTTCAAGAAAATCAACAAAAAAATATTCTAAGCTATATCCACCGGCAAATGGAAAAATAACTGGGTGAGCCTTCACCTAGACATGTAAATGTATCTGGACGGTATGTCGGATACCAGGACTGTTCATACGTAAGGATATAAAAACCAAACATTCCTGCAACGCTTGCGGCAAGCCCATAATGTTTGTAGCATGCAAAATTGAAAAATTTCCGGATCTAGGTATGGTAGTAATTAGTCATATTTTTTACTTAAAAATTTTAATTACTCTATTTTAAGAAGAAAATCTCAGTATCTTTCAGTTTAAAGTTGATTTATATTTTAAAGAGTTATTTTTTTGTATTATTATTGATTTTTTTAAACCCCTAAATTTTTGTTCCTATAATTACATAGTATAAGAAAAACATGAATAAATAAAAATAATTTCATAATTAAACCTTTTTTTTGATTTAATTCCATTAACTAATTAATTATTTAACTATACATTATCAAGAAAATAAAATAACATTAATAACAAGTATATTATGGGGCATTAAATTTTGGGTATGTCATACCCTGCCACATGCTTGATGTAACTTTTTTTCACATCATGCTCGCCGGGTTAAAAAAAGATACAGCGCTTGAAAGACTGGTGGTGGGGAACAAAGTTATTGGGTGATTTAAGTAGTATGTAGTATGTAGCAACCAACCGACAATCCAATGATGTCAATTCAATCCCGACCTTCAGACAACAGATGACAATTCACTTTTATTGTGCTAGACCTTAGAGCATACATAACTGAAGTAGCCTTTCAATAACTTACCCCTCTGTAAAAAACCTTGCACCATGTGCAAAAAATCATACAAAAACAATTTCACGATCGATCATAAAATCGCCTCGCAAGAGAATACTGATCATAAAAATGCCCGCATGTTGCTGTAAGCACTTGATATTATAAACGTTCAACCACTTCAAGCTTTTAATATATAATTGAATTTCAATATGCTATTAAGATGCTCCCCCCCCCACTCCGCAAAATTCGGCAGACTTTTTTGTACGCAAATACGACATAAGGCTGCTCCAGTTATGTATGCTCTAAGTTCTAGACTTATATCCAAATTTTATTTCATTATATTTTTCAGACCAGGGGATGCCGTACTACAAGAGATTACAGATGGCAAAGCTGACATTGGGATTGCTGGTATATATTTGACCAGTGACCGAATCAGAGACACCGATATGAGCTTTGCCCATTCTTCGGACTGCGCTGTTTTTGTCACTCTTATGTCTACAGCTTTGCCTCGGTATAATACATTATTTAAAAAAACACATTCTTACATTTTCCTTAGAGTTCATGTCATCTGTTAAGCAGTGGGCTCCGATTTCCATTTTAACATATTCTGACTTTTTACAGATATCGAGCCATTCTTGGTCCTTTCCACTGGACTGTCTGGTTGGCACTGACTTTAACGTACCTTTTCGGAATCTTCCCATTAGCGTTCTCAGACAAACATACCTTAAAACATTTGCTGCACAATAGCGGTGAAATTGAGAACATGTTCTGGTATGTTTTTGGGACCTTTACCAACTGCTTCACGTTTGTTGGGAAGAACTCGTGGAGTAGAACTACAAAGCTTACGACGAGGCTTTTGATCGGTATTGTTTTCTTCTTTATATTTTGAGGTATATTGTGTAAGAGGGACAGCACTACTAATCAACACTATGACTGTGAGACTAGAGATCGAACTCGAATTACATAGTTGATATTCATACGGAGGTCCATAGAAGTGAGACATATTTTAAACCGACATAAAAAAAAGGTGGAGGTTCTTAGTTTTACTGTATCTACCTATTATAATTTTTATGAATGTATTTTCACTGATTTCTCTGTCAATTGTGGACTGATTTTCAAAATATTTTTTTTTATTCGAAAAAGTATACTTTTGAGGCGGTTCCATTGTTACCAAGTTAGGATCTGATGATGGGATCCCGGGGAAATTGAGGGAAACTCTCAAATTTTGTAGGCACGAGTGTAATGATTTCAGTATGTTCTATTCGCGTATTTTACCCTCGGAAATTGCAAGTTTGATGAAATGGAACTGATGATCAAGAGCGCATATGATTTATGGAACTTCTTAATGATGTAAAGTACATCAAATATTTTGATATGATTCCGTTGTAGTAGCAACTAATAAAGTGCCAAAGATGATTCTGAGACTTGGGTTTTTTCTGCAAAAATCAACGCATTTCCTTTTGGAAAGCGGTTCATGTAGTAAAGTGGAAAGGAAATGTGGAAATGTTCATGTCATGTACGTATGTGGCTTGGCGAAGTACTGAATTGAAGTCGGTTTGAAATTTGTTTTTAAAGTAAATTATAATGATAAACGTTTATCTTTAATGTCATGTTATGTCTATGACATCGATGATTTTTTTTGGCCATCACTTTGAATCAATTTCAATAGTATTTAGTGATCAGTAATTAGTCACACGAAGTGACAATACAATCACACGATTATTGCAATGCATCTGAAAATTGGTCTAATTTTTCTCTAACTTCAAACATCTACCTACTTACTACTTAGGTATATTCCTCTTGAAATCTTCAATAAATTTAAATTAGACCCATTTCAGGTTGGTACTGGTTGTTTACTATAATCATCACAAGTTGCTACACCGGTTCCATTATTGCCTTCGTCACGTTGCCAATATTTCCGGAAACAATTGATAGTATTCAACAGTTATTGGATGGATTCTATCGGATTGGTACCTTAGGTAAACATTTTTTAAACTATAAATTATAAATACTTATTACTGATATCAGTACTACTTTTCTTAAATAACTAATTTCATTAAATACCTACTAATGTCCTTATTCGTTAGCGTCCAGCAAGCCTTGTTTGTTAAAACGGCATTAGAACATGTTTTCCTTTATACGTGGCTTTGATATTGAAAAAAAAAAACCGGCAGTGTAGGGTTCCGTAGTTGCGTGTCTGTCTTTGTTACATCGACACGCGTGCGCCAATTTAACGTTGCGGTTGCGTCGCCCGAATTAGTGCGAAAGTTGGCCTTTCCAAGTACAGTTTTAAGTTAGTCGACTATTACACATTAACTAGTTAATGTCTACTTAACCGTGATAGTTTTCCTTTTAGATTCATTATTATGTACTACTGCCATAATTTTTTTCATATACCCCGTAGTAACCATTTAGCCAGCAGGGGGTACACTTTACTATATATCACGCAAACGAACCTCTGAATAGAAAAATGGTGTTAGAGAACCCTTAATATTTGAACATGCTATCCAAAGATACCCATCCCCACTTTACGTACTTCCATTAAAAAAATGCTTTTCAAAAAAAAAACCACCATTTTGTCGGCGTGATTGATTTATATAGCCATACCGAATTACAGCTTTCTAGTACTAAGGGTCACTGAGCTAAGCCGCAGACAGACGGACAGACGGACGGGCATGGCGAAACTATAAGGATTCCTTGTTGACTACGGAAGCCTACAACTAAAAAGGCATGTTGAATATGGTAGTAAGTGACTTATAGACTGAGTTCGGCCAAATACGAATAGAGACTTAATCTGAAGTCATACTTAACCATTTCTGAACTAATCTTGGAATAAAAGTAAAGATTAGTCTTTGGTCAAATAGACTCCGAGGCCGCGGTATGGACTCTAGTGGACACCTGGGCCATGTGCTCATCGCAGTTCATACATTTGATCGAGTTCAATATATAACGCCCGCTCGTTACACGGCTGCCCACTGGCATTCAGACCACGGCCTAAGACGATAAAAAAACGTTACTTTCCTGCTAAAGACTATATCCTCATTCAGAGCACGTGATTAAATAGAACTCAACGGTTGAATAGAAATACTTATCTGATACTGTTTCTACTTCAAGATCGTGGTGGTTGGGAAAAATGGTTCCTCAACTCCTCGGATCCCAAAACTAATAAGCTCCTCAAGAAAATACAACTAGTTGCAGACGTGCCTTCGGGAATCAGAAATACCACAAAAGCATTTTTCTTGCTGCCTTTTGCTTTTTTGGGGTCTAAAGCAGAACTCGAATACATCATTCAGTCAAATTTCACTAGCAGCAAAAAGTAAGTTGGGTTCTTTTCAGCTTTAGAGTTGATGTGATTTTATGTAGGTATAATTTCTAGGGGCAAGTCCTGAGTACTGACAATGGGGAATGGATGAAAATTTTAGAAATGCCTGATTTTTTTTTTTGGTGACAGGAATAACCTTCCTTAGCACCAGAAAAAAGTTTCGGATTTTTCAGCTGCGACAATTATTTTTGAAAAATATAAACAGTTTCCTCATTTACGTTTTGGGTCAATAACGGTAAATAGACACTTTCCTTGATCTGTCTCATATTACAAAAAACTATATTAAATATCTGTGGTAAACTGACACTGGTAATGACCAATATAGCTACTGCAAGTGTCAATATCATTGCCAGTGTCAGTTTACGACACATATTTAATATATTTTTTTGTAATATGAGACCGATCGAGGAAGGTGCCGTAACTGACCCAAAACGTAAGTGAGGAAACTGTTTATATTTTTCAAAAAAAATTTACGCAGCTGAAAAATCTGAAACTTTTTTCTGGTGCTAAGGAAGGTTATTCCTATCACCAAAAAAATAATCAGGCATTTCTAAAATTTTCATCCATTCCCAATTGTGTGTGAAGAATCTTATGAAAATAAATGAAGTGAAATTCCTCATCCAGTTAATTATGGTATCAATCATTTTCCAGAAATAAAAAGGCACAACTTCACATTTCCAACGAGTGCTTCGTACCATTCGGAGTGTCCTTATCATTTCCTAATAACTCCCTCTACTCGGCAAAACTTAGTGGCGATATAGCTAGGATAGTGCAAAGCGGCCTGATGGATAAAATCGAGGGTGAGGTTAAATGGGAAATGCAACGCACGCCTTTGGGAAAATTTCTTTCAGTAAGTAAGACATACTGGGTGTCTCTGACCTTGGGAACTTTAAATGCAAATATCGATTATGCTCCTGAAACGGAACTGCTTTTGTCCTACAACTTTTCAAAAATATGTTCCCTTTCATTATTTCATACAATTCATACATTATTTCATATTGGTGACTCTTTATCAATGATATAGATATCAGTACTGAAATCTAAAAATATATGTGTTGAATATAACTATCTAAATTAAGTCCCCGAGTCATGTCTGTGCAATTCATTTGTAAAATTGGAAATCAGATTATTTGTGACTGGCAGGTCCATTCTTTACACAAAAAACTACCTATACTTAGCTTAAAAGAACTTACCGATGATGCAGAACTGGTTATGATGCAGAAAACCTTGAAGGGGCACGGAGGGTAAAATGGTGGCGCACTGGTTTAATAGCTTGATAAAGGCAATATTTTCTATTCTTATGAGATGCTTAGCTGCCCGTTATTTGGTAGTTTTGTTGACACTGACACTGTGCCAGAGCGCATGTAAAAAGAGAATACGTGCATTCCGCACCAAAGGTTCGCCCAGTGTAACTTTATAAAACATGATATTAAAGGTAGCCAATATTGCGGAATTTTATTGAGGTCGTATTTGACCAAATAGGTATGGATTTAAGTTGAGGGTAATAATATCCATTCTTGTTTGGTCAAATTGATACAAGCTTAAATTCTTCCGGCAGCGCAAAACCAATGCCCTCATTAACATCTTAAGCTCAAGACCATATTATTTATTATTTACTTGGGTACCACATTTTACTCCTTTATTCCGCCTAGAACTTGTTAATTGTCTTATACTCTGAGAATTATTTTGGGGACTGAATGTCTCCTTTAACATTTTTTTCTCAGAACCCATGTTTAAGTACCACGTTTCATCATCCACTGCTGGACATAGGCCTCCCCTAGAGAGTGCCAAATTGACCGGTCCTGCGCCACCCGCATCCAGCGGACTCCCGTGACCTTTACCAGGTCATCAGTCCACCTTGTGTGGGGCCTACCCACGCCGCGCCTTCCAGTACCACGTTTATGACTTTGCTATTCGTTTTTTTCTCGTTGCTATTCAACTTTTCACAAGCGTTAATTAATAAACCCATTCAAATTTGTTATAAGTATTTTTGTTTGCAATTCAGTTATATGAAAAGATAACAAGAAAGACATACTTTTCGCATGTATAATATTGGTATGGCTACTGAAGAGCTTAATTTATTTTACTCCTCAGGCAGGTTCCGGATCACTGAAGGGAGGAGCAATAGCAGAGAAAGGATTGACTCTTGCAGATACCCAGGGCATGTTTCTACTTCTGGCCGCTGGCTTCGTCCTTGCGGCTTCCGCGTTGATCTCCGAGTGGATGGGCGGTTGTTCTCGCAAATGTAGACCTAAAAAGAAGGAAGACGTACTTTCCAGTACTAACTCTAGGGAGCAACTCATACCAACACCCAAGTCAGATCTTGATACAGAAATAAAAGTCATTTCGGATAGTGCTGAAAGATTTCGTCTCAATCCGAGACCCGATAGTGAAGATTCAAGCGATAGTTTGGAAGGAACTATTATCAACGTTACAAAAGAGAATATTATAATTCATGATCATTTTTCGGTCGATGGATGGGATTCAAGACGATCGAGCTCTGTTGATATAGATAAAGAAGTCCAGGAGATTTTTGAAAAAGATGAGAATAGACGAAGAATTAAATCGGGAACAGCTCCGCTGACTGATAGTCAAAGACAGTTCACGGCTTCCAAGGGGGCATTTGGTGATCATTTATCTGATGATTGAATAATAGATTAAACTTTGGTGTGTAATGTTAATAAATTAAACATTTGATTGACATCCAACTCTTTATTATCCTTCAAACAGTCATCAAAATAATTTATAACAATTTTCTAACACTGTCGACAAACATTAATATCTCATTCTTCCACTGAGTTGTTTATCATCGTACAATTTATACAAAGGCAGAGATGGCTGCCCCAACACAGAAATAAAGGCGCCGTAAGACCTAAATTAATGCAATATTTGGCCCGGCCTTATCTTAAAATAATTATACAACTATGACTTAATCCCCGAGAGCAGCCCGGAAACTCAAGGCTGCCCTCCCATTATCAGTAAAAATATCGATAAAATACAACAGGGTTTGCATTATTTTGTAAATTCAAACGAAAGTATACCTAATACCTACCTAAGCATTTTGATACATATGTATTGCACAACTGATGTTAAGGAGGAGTTACTGTGAAATCGTCTGAGTATTCGTTAAGGATATGTATAATATTCCTATATCCTATCTGGGTTGTCACTAGCTGTGAAACAATAGCAAAGACAGAGGAAACGTAAGGACCATTATATCTACTGCCGCGAAACCAGCACCTGATCTCGAATACGTACTTTATACTTATGACTACATTCTCTTTAAATGCAATGAACATCCTATATGTTAACTGAAAAGAAAGTTCTTTGCTATTGGCACACAGTTGATTATACGTAAAACATACACAAAAGTAGGTACAACTACAAAACAAACCAAGCAAACCATTTACAATAATGCGCAACAAGGTTGTGCGTTCAGAGGAATACTATAATATAATATTTAATTACAATTAATCTTGCAAGCATTTCCGATAGCAACCTCACAACCCGGAAATTATGCTCCCAATACCAGCTTCTTTCGAAACATTACGTCGGTTACCTCGATGCGGGTAGCGAGACCACGTTCAGGTGAACCTCCCAATGTTTATATCGGCCTACCTTAGAAACGTTTACTGCAATTCTCATCGAGCTAACCAAAATAATAATTTCTATTTGTGCAAATATAACCACTAAGTCAACATCGGACTGTACTGCATACTTTTAATATACGTTATAATCATCATTGGACAATTTGTTCAGTGCATCAGTTTCTATGATAGGTATTTAGGTAACACCATAAGTGCATGACTTCTGTACATAATTGTGAAATACTAATGCTCTTGAATTTTGAGAATGCAACAAATACGTACTACAATAAAATTTGCAGTAACATGTACAAATCACGCACTCGGGAATACAACAACACAAACGCCTTTACATCAAGGGTTGGATAACAAAGACAGATTTGAATATGAAAATTTAGCTTCAACGTCAATTGATTGAGCAAATTTTTACCAACAAAGCACATCAACATCAGAGAAAGGAACGAGTAGGAACGAACGATCTAGAGTTCAATTCAATCAACACAATGTAGAATCTGACAAGAGAAGGAGAGCAACAGTGTCTTACCACGTCGACAACACTAACATTACACGAGGCGTACACGAATGTCCTTACTTACAGGTCAACATTCATTATGCTCCGGTATTAAAATATTACTTCGTTAAATACTAATCGTGTATATTATTTTACAATGCGAAAATACATTTCTTACGTGTTCAGACTTTAGAACGTCAAAACTGGTTACTTCCCTGTACAAATTTAACAACTACACATTAACATTTTGTTATTGTGATTTGAAGGATTATTCTAAGGATCGTTAACATCAATGTGGTAGTGTTGCTCTTTTTCTTACAGTATTTTATACAGTTACAATCACAACGTCTCTTTTATCTCCAATAACAGTTTGACTGTGTCAATAAGATAGGTATAGCGATAGTCCAACAGCGCCCGCGAGCTCTATGTACATCAGAGGGCACGTACAAAGACCATTTATTAAACACTACGTTCATAAAATTCAACATTTCCTTAATAGACTTACAATTACCAGGATGTGAAAAATATTGAAGCATAAATGCTATCGTATTATACAAATTTGGTACAAAATGGTAAAAATGTGGTACATTTAGGCACTGTGAGTAAGGCATCTACAGTGAGACGATTCGAGAGGGTAGGAAGTGGCGAAGGATTCTTGGACAGTCTAGAGGCGAGGGCGGAGACGTGCGGGGCGATGATACCTAGCTAGGAGTCGATGGACGATTACATAGATCAACGCTTGATTATATTACCCCCCAGACACATTTAGTAATCTATCTACAATAGGGCGGACTGTGTAATAAAGTGCTGTACCAAAATATTTAGTTCATGAAACCAGTATCTTATTATTATCCATTAATTATATTGTGTTTGTATCTATAACATCAAAGATCCGTTTATCGCTCTCCATTTGTTCATAGCTACGACTACTACATTTTTTTAATTAAATTAAGTAGCAAAAAACTTCAGATCACATTAACAAAATAAAACATGTACTAACAACAACCTTGCTGTTTCCTTTAGTCACTGACGATACCCACGAATACAGTTTCAATATACTACATAACAAGTAGACAGCGAATGCTTCAATTCCGTACAAAACAAATATATGAGAATGCGGTATTAATCATAACATGTTTTCAACCAATTTGAAATACAGTCAGCCTTTTGTAATAATAATTCAACTTTTTTAATCGAATTACAATGACAAAAATGTCACCTTCATATTCGAATTCAATGTATTACTAATAACAGGATGATTTTAAATACATTTTTAACGAATTCCTTATCCATTTTTCACGGAATTCAAACACTGGCTACGTATATTATATTAAAATGGTATGATAAGTTTATAAAATTGACTCGATAAAATTTTGGTCTGAAAATTAGAAACCCGCACAAAGAATAAAAAATCTGATTAAAAACTGATTCGTAACCGGGAGACTATATATATAAGATAAACTAAACATGTTTTTCGAATAAAATATTTAAAAAATAGATACGATACATATGTCACTAGAAGTGTACAAGTCAGTGGTATATCCGTATATTTTACTGTGTTTGTTTAATTACGAGTGCTTAAAAGTGCGAGTGTATTCATAAGAAATTTTAAAGCTTTGTGTGGTACCTTTATATACTCGACTCTAGCTAACATTACCTACTTACGTAACATTCGTTCCTAACGGGACGTGTATACATATTATGTAAATATCATTATGTTTTCCATGTATAAATATCTCAATAGATAAAGTAGACTTTACAATATACGATTTATTATCTTCTGTGATGACACTACGCTTACTTAATTTACAAGATTCAAAGTTCGGATGTCACACTATAATAATTTTAAAATGGCACAAAAAACTTTTTAAAACACTAACACAAAAAGTCAACAGTCGATTTAGTGTTCCACTCACTAGTACACTAATTGTCTTGTGCGCGCACTACATTCCGCTTTAGTTCCTCCACTCTTCAATTTCTTTCTGTTTCATATTATAAAGTCACTGATTTTAAATTGACTAATTTTAAGCTAGACAGACAATGGCACGGATTGCACATTTAATGTTATTTATGTACAGGGGAATAGAATCTATCTATAGGTACTTACATGTAACATTCATCGGTATAACATTGAAAGGTTGCAGCTATGCTTCAACACTTGCACTTCGTTCGGAAACACGCACTGAAGAAAATATGCAAGTCGGAAACTTACGCTTTATTCTTTGGTCGCTAAGTCCAAAAAATACGACACTCAGACCCACAGGGTAGTGAGCGATGCGATGTTTCCGAACGCTGTCCAAATCTTAACAATTATGTGTGTACTCGCATCGTGCATTATGAATTACATTAACTACAAGGGTTGTGATTGAACATTTAATTATCTTTTACACATCGATTCCTATAGAAATCGTAACAATATGAAATCTCAACGATTTGAACTTGATAAAATTCGTTTGATATGAGATTTGATCGTGCCGTACAATGTGGACCGTGCCAAATTGTAGAGTACCTTTGCACCAGACTTTTGGAAGGTTAGCACAATCGAGCACCATGAGCGTGTGTGCGCTCTGTACGGGACGGTCCTTGGCTCGAAGTCGCGCGGGGCGGACTTAGCAGTGCGGGTGTAGGGGCCTCGAGTATGACCCGAAGGCCTCGTAGGCGGGCTATGTGGCCCAGCCCTCGATCCGCGGCCGCTTGTTGTGGGGCTGCTCGTAGTCCAGGGGAACATGCCGCATGTCTTGCCCCGGCGAGCCCATGTTACTTGACGTTACTGAACCTGGAATGTACGAAAGACCTGTTGAATTAAACGTAATGGTTAGTCATTTGGAACTCGTAATGTATGTTAAAATAATTGCATGGTAAACAGATATGTAAGGCTTGGTCGCGATTTCAAGCGTCGACGGCAGGGGCAGCCGCGCGTCATAAGTAGGAGCGAGAGGCTGTGCTTTGGTCTCTCGCTCAAACTTATGGCGCGATGCTGCCGCTGCCACCGTTGCTCAAAGTCACAACTCACAGGCGAGCCTTTAGGCTTCTTGAGTCCTAGCGCGTGTAGAAAACGCGTGGACTCAGGAAGAAAATGAAGTATCTCTAGTTAATCAACGTTTAAAATTACTCGGTAACTGGGAGTGTCTTTGAAATTATTACTAAAGCAAATTAAATATTTCATGTCATAGCAAAACATTTGGAATCAGCATTTTAATGAATGAACCCCCTCATGAACAAGCCGTGATAAAGCGATGATCGAAATAGTTAATTGTGAGTTACCTCTATTAGACTTAGAGTACACACCATCAATGACTCCAGAAAGGTGGGCGGGTTGTGGCGCCGGCGCCGGCGGGGCGCGGTGAAGGTGATCGGGTGCGCGGGGAGGTGATACGGGTTCTGCTTTGATTTTCACGTTGCTAGGCGACGCAGCGGGCGGCGGTGTTCCTCCACCGCCGATAACTGGCAAGCTGCTACTGTGAATGGAAATATCACATAAGTTGAAGATAACAGCAACTTAGAAAAGTTGAAAAACCCCCGATTTTTTCATTTCAAAGTTCAATATCTCAAAAAAGGCTGGCTCTCTTTGCGTCGGGGGTTGATAACTTCAGAATGAGAAACGAAACTAGTAGGTAGGTAGTTATACCATATACTATGCAATGACTAGGTGAGAAAGAGAAAGATGCTTCACCATTCTCGTACATTGAACGTTTCATACTTGGGACTAGATTAACTTTATATTTCGAATAATGGAATACTGATATTCTGCATTGTTCAGAAGTAAGTATATGAATGCCAAAAGAGTGACAGTGTGCTTCGATAACAATATAAAAAAATGGCACTTCCCTTTGATATTTTTGCACGAGTTAATAGGTCAGTTCGATAACTGAGTGTGTCAAGCTTTTATCACATTCACTTCATTTTGAACAAAAAACATGCACTAAATATAACCTAGATAGCTACCTATTTATGTTGGGATTTTATTATTTTTATATAGCAAGTTTATTTATATAAAAGCAGCTTAAACTAAAATTAACGCTGTTTAAAGACGATTTAGGCGTTCAAACCTTATGACCTAATTTGTTTTACTGCGTTACCTAACTTTTTAATTAGAGCACTTGAATGACGATACAGTCGTCCCGCATTCACTGATAACCTTTGCATGTGGGCGTGCAATTATCACGAGGGCGCTCGTGCGTAACCACCTAAAGCGAAAGTGATCTACATTGCAATTTGGTAACACCTTCGACGGCTCTCATGACCCCCTCTGTCGTCTTGTTCTTATACAAGTGAGGGGGGCAGGGAAGGCTTATCGGAGTGGTTTGATAAAGTTGATACTTTGAATGCAAGCGTTGTTTTCGATGCTTCAGCAAGTGCTCCGGTAGCCGTGATCGTCTAGTGGTTAGGACCCTACGTTGTGGCCGTAGTAACCCAGGTTCGAATCCTGGTCACGGCAGTGGTAACACTGTCTCGGCGGAGCTATATTTTTTAAATAAAATAATATATGATGGATGTTAAGCTTGCCCATATACGGTCAAGGGCACCACAAAGTCTCAAAAATATGTACACAGATCTTATTTCTGCAACAATAAGCTTGTAGTATACATATTTATGAAACGTTGAGTGAATACACATTGGTGCCCTTTGTACGAATTTGAAACGCGACATAATTTTAAATAACTCCCTCCTATTCCTGAAAGTTAAGGACAACGAAACCAAATTTTGATTTCTAAAGTATATCCGCATAGATTATATAGAAATGAGTCGATGTTCATGCGTATTTAAAAAATATAAGGTTTCATACTTAGAAATCCTTTACGAATAGCTATCCTTCCTCCTTTAATGTGCGAAAGGAAACTCAGATTAGAACCTAAATCCCGTGTATGTCCCAATTATCTAATAAACATAATAAGAAATATAAGCTAGAGGCCAGATATGATCTTGGCATTCAATAAGGACAAGTGCAATGATACAATCAGTGTGCTGTTGAAACTGGTTTTATGCAAAAGTAAACCAGTGTAAGGCAACGAAGTGAACGCAGGTTTCGCCGCTATAGTCAACTGCTCCGGTAGCCGTGATCGTCTAGTGGTTAGGACCCTACGTTGTGGCCGTAGTAACCCAGGTTCGAATCCTGGTCACGGCAGTGGTAACACTGTCTCGGCGGAGCCATTTTTGAAAAAACAAACATATTTTATGAGTTAAAACATTTTATGAAATCTTACATCGCCAGTAGATGAAAATAACTGATAATGATAAATCAGCTTTTTGAAGATGGTTTTATACCCGGGTAAAATTAAAGGCACTACTAGTAGTCGTAATTCGTTATGCAGAAGGAATATTGAAGATAACTAGCCTTTGCCCGCGGCTTCACCCGCGTACTTAAAGTAATTTTAACCGTCTAAAAAAAGGTGCATCTCAGTTTGACCCGTCTGTTCCAGTTTAATTGCAATTTGGCACAAATACTTTCAAGAATGTTCATGCCCACAATGTTAAATTTCAAAATCTTTGTTGTTGTTTTCGTAATCAGCGACCAGCAACCCAATAAACCATATAAACAATACCCATGTTGATTTTCAGACATTGTCACATTTCCCCCTTTTAGGGGTTGAATTCCCAAAAAACCTGAAACACGTATTCTCATTTATTGCTAGGAATACTCCTGTGAAGTTTCGAATGAAATAGTCTTACTTATTTTGTTTCCCCATACAAACTTTGGACCCACATATCACCCGCTTAGGGGGAGAATTTTGAAAAATCCTTTCTTAGTGCACTCTTAGACCTTATAAGGAACCTACGTGCCAAATTTGGAATCTCTAGATCCAGCGGTTTGGGCTGTGCGGTGATGTCAGTCAGTCAGCCAGTTTCTTCTTTTATATATTTAGATCGACTCTACATAGACTCTACATATCGAACATAGACTCTACATATCGACTCTACATATCTACCCTACAAATCGACTCTACATATCTAGCCCCCATATAAAATTTCACCCCCTCTTTTAAGGGGTTGGATGCAGATTTCCAAAAAAAAATGATGCACGATTTTTTTGTTAGTCTCAAATTGTCCGCATACCAATTTTTAGCTTTCTACCTTGAAAATTGCGGAATTCTCCATACAAACTTCCACCCCCCATTTTAGGGAAGTGGGGGGTTAGAAAGAGACAAAAAGTTGCCTATGTCACTCTCCATCCCTTCAACTATCTCCACTTAAAAAATCACGTCAATTCGTCGCCCCGTTTTGCCGTGAAAGACGGACAAAGAAACAAACAAACAAACACACACATACACTTTCCCATTTATAATATTAGTATGGATGAATATGGATATGGATTGTATATTTTATTGTATGTAAACTTTATTCACTACTTATGAAACAGTTACAGGCTAGATATGATCTTCTGTTGTTGAAATTGGTGTTATGCAAGACCAAACCAGTACAAAGCAGCGATATAAACGCAGGTTTCGTTTTAACTGTCAACAGCTCCGGTAACCGTGATCGTCTAGTAGTTGTGACCCTAAATACGCAGTGGCCGTAGTAACCCAGGTTCAAACCTGGTCACGGCAGTGGTAACACTGACTCGGCGGCGCTGTCCTTTTATTTTGATTAAATGGATGCCTAAATTTAAACGTTGCCATGCACAGTGGCGAGAGCAAAAATTTACCTAAATATGGTATTAATAACATGGATAAAGTGGATACTGAACGCCTTCGGTTCCGTTCAGTATCCTTTTGTATGTATATATAGATTTAGCATAGATTTAACACAATGATCAACCGCGCCATCTTTTAATTAATATAATATCGGGCTTATAACGGCGCAAGAGCATTCAATGATACAGTTCAAAAACAAAAGAGAAGGGAATTTTAGTAAGTGTCCACTTTATTCACTGCCACTGTCAACTGCTCCGGTAGCCGTGATCGTCTAGTGGTTAGGACCCTACGTTGTGGCCGTAGTAACCCAGGTTCGAATCCTGGTCACGGCAGTGATATAACTGTCGCGGCGGAGCATTATTTTTGGCAACTTCTTCCTTCCTTCCTTTACGCGTATTTTATTTTATTATTTTGTTTATTTATTTATCACTGAATAACATGAGCGCCATTAAAAGTGAAATTTAAAAATCTTTACTATGTAAGTGATTGACGTATTTTTTAGGTCAGTATAATAAACTGATGATGTATTGACAATGATGTAAAGGTAGGTACTATTGGTTCAGTGCTGCGTAAGTTTTGTATACAAAACCAGTACACAGCAACAAGAGTATTTGGGCCTTTTTGCTTACAAAGTATGATTTACCATTTTCCTTTGGTTCATTAACCACGCCATCTCTGAATTTCTGCTTCAAATACTAACTGCTCCAGTTATAGTACCAAGCATTGAAAGCAATCAAGCGAGACCAATAAAAATGAAAGTGATCCGGTTTAAGGCCCTACCCGCCGTTTTCATCGATTTTTGACTAGTTTTGAATCGTATCTTCTACTTTTGCACTACAAATAGAATTATAAGGAAAACGGCTATCGATTCTTCAATCTTTAATCTCCATTTTTGTCTACCATATTTTGAAAGAAATCAACAGTTATTTTTTTATGATTTTTTAAACATTTGTCTAAAAAAACACCTTTTTTGCATCTAGATTGCTGTGAAAGATCTCTCATATACGAAATCTACATATTTGGGTTTGTTTCTGATGTCTCTATAAACGTGTCTAGGGTTTTGATTTTAAACTAATTAACACAAAAGTTATCGCCAGAAAACCTGTTTTTTGGTCTAAAATTGTTCAACTTTGATGCCAAATATCTCGAAGACAGTGATGTTTAAAGTAAATATGGGCTACTATATTGCTTAAAGCTGTTGTTGTTAATATGATAAGCCACAAAAAACCTTAAAAAACTAAGGGATTCAGATCGAAGGTCATTGGCGTATGGGATCCCCTTAACTGCAATTCGGCAAGTGACCATTTTAATTTCTTCGAGACAGCATTTCCCCTTTTACGTCTGAATTAGTTAAAAATGAGGGGGGTGAAGTAGTTCACTGTACGCTGGTAAGGTTTGTAGTTCAAGAGAGAAAAATCATATGACTTCGATGCTGCTAGTGATTTCGATCATTTTTCATCCAGAGTCAAGTTCATGCTGCAAAAGTGACCGTTCGTTTTGCAACTAAAGTATTAGCTCCGGTAGCCGTGATCGTCTAGTGGTTAGGACCCTACGTTGTGGCCGTAGTAACCCAGGTTCGAATCCTGGTCACGGCAGTGGTAATACTGTCTCGGCGGAGCTATATTTTTATTTTTATAATATGAAATTACATTTTGCAGTAAACGCTGCTGCTAAGCGCAGATACCCGTATTGCTAGACCATTTTTTAAAAATATTTTTTATATTTATATGACATGAATAGTATGTATACCATTTAAATCATGAACCCTATTCGCAATTATCATATTTTTATTCTTTTGAATTGATTTGACGCGGTCATTAACAAAATCATCTTTCAATTGAGACCATAATTAAACTTAAAGCAGCGCAAGAGCACTGAAGTACCACGCAATACCAGTTACGAAACAAAAGTGAACGAATTTTGTGCAAGTGACCACTGATTTCGCTACCACCGTCACCAGCTTCGGTAGCCGTGATCGTCTAGTGGTTAGGACCCTACGTTGTGGCCGTAGTAACCCAGGTTCGAATCCTGGTCACGGCAGTGATATCACTGTCACGGCGGAGTATTTTTTTACAACAGTTGGTAATTAAAATGTCATTAATTAATTAACATTAATAGCATAACCACATTCGATGCGGTAGTTTTCCTACAACTTCGCATTTTATATACCTACTCGTAAAAAAAAGAATGCCCGCATTTTGAACATAGAATCATAAAATTTGACAGCCATCATCGTCTACTTCATTGAATTAAGTTTTAAGTTATGGGTTCAAATTGTCAAGTTCATAAAAATAATTTTAAAGGGTAAATATAAAAAGCCAGCTGATTTTCAATTATTTGGAAAACATTCCGTACAAAAGCCATCATAGAAAAAGATATTAAAAATTGCCAATGCCAGAGCAGGAAGCACAGAGGTATCTGGCACGAAGGTTTGTATTCAACCGAATGAGTAGTCTATGTGGTTGGTGTATAGATGTTTTTGTCATTAAAAAGCGAATAATTAGGAAAGAAAATTGGGCACAGACATGTACCTGTTGTGCTGTAGCGTCTGGAGTTGGTGCGCACCCCACGATAGTCCGATCCCCATGTCCGAGCTCATACTGAAGTCCTGTGGTCCGAAGTTTCCGAGTCCTGAGTAGCTTAGTGGTGTCTATAACAGATTAGTCAATTGTTAAAAATACAAAGAATATAATATAAACTCTTTAAAAATTTGCTGCTCGCGTGCGGTATTGCAAAGAACGCAGTCGAATCCATGGGATCCATCCACCAGGGATTGCTCCGTTTATACAAATTTACAACCATCCATCCCATTAGAGTAATCATATACATTTCCTCTAATAATATTAGTAAAGATGATCATTTTAATCACGGCTCTTTCACCCAATATTTGTTGTTTATTCGTCGACTTCGGTATTTTAGTTAGCGATCGATTTGGTCTAGCAAAAGATCACAGGTTAGGAACAGGCTCGAGACAAAGATTTTTTCTCTTTTAACTTGAAATGTCCATTTCAGTTCTCATTTCTAAATTCTTAGTCCTAAGTAGGTTTCAAGTACAAACAACTTATCAAAATTTATTTGTCACACAAAGGGATAATACCTCCGAATCGCTAAACTTAAGTGGCAGTGGGCGGGGCACATTGCACGTAGTACCGATGGCCATTGGGACGAAAAGGTTCTCGAGTGGCGACCACGTACCGGAAGGCGCAGCGTGGGTAGGCCCCCCACAAGGTGGACTGATGACCTGGTAACGTACGGGTGGCGCAGGACCGGTCATTGTGGCACTCTTTGGGGGAGGCCTATGTCCAGCAGTGGACGTCTTTCGGCTGATATGATGATGATGACAAAGGGATAATGCAAATCATTTAATTTGGTTCCAACTTTAAGTCACAGAAAATATTAAAAGACTCACTTCGCCAGAGTAAGATATGTCGTCCTGAGGCGGTGGCATCGAGTTAGGTATGACAACGCGCAGATTATTATGCCGCGGCGAATGATGCGGCGGCGGCGCGTGTGCGTGCGGCTTGTGGGGGTGCCGGTGGGGGGAGGGGGCCGGCCCCGGCGACGGGGAGGGGGTACAGCCCGCCCCCAGCGGTGACCCCGAGCCTGGGTAGCCGTTTGACATCTCGAGCATTCCGCCGCTTGGGTATACTGGAAGAAGAAAGTGGGTGGTTAAGACCAACAATCACTGATATAATTCATTCGTTTTAATTTTCGTTCTTTATCAGTCAGAGTTATTCGAAATAGGTTGTATGTAGATAGAGTATTCACCTGAATCGGTTTCCGAAGACGATGGCCGTGGACTGATTGAGGTATGCATTTGAGGACTAGCTTGCAACAGCGACTGTTCATAACTTCCGACTGGTACGCTCACAGGCAGATTGTAGTTGCTTCCGGTAACGCCAACGCCGACACGACTTCCGTTCAACTGGTTCCTTTGCATCATGATTTGGAATTCCTCGTCGATTTTCGAGTATTTGGCTTCGGTCCGGGGCGTCAAGTTGTATTCCGATTCGGGCACTTCAGGGCTGTCCGGTGACATCACTCCGTTCTTATGCTCTTTCTTCGTTAGTGCCTGCAAGTGTCAGCGAAACCAGCTCAGGGGGCTTGACGAGCCAAAATTGTAATTCTGCTAACTGATTAAATAGGCCATGCATTAATTAGACACCCTCGTTACACACTATTAGTCTCCGCATTTAATGTTAAATCTGAAAAAATCTTTGAAAAAATATTGTTACTAATACTGTATGTAGTGGAGGGTAAAAACCAAAAAGTGCTTCAATAGTCTACAAAGCGGTATTACTACGTAAATTTGTGAAACTTTTTAGCGTACATTTGTGTGTTGTGTCGAATGCAATGATGCAACTGACTTCACCCTCGAGCCAGGTAGCGGCTGTTAGCTCCAATAAACACAACAATATTTATGAAACCCATGCTGTTCGAGGAAAAAATAACATAAATATTTTGGGTATCTAGTCATGTTATAAATTGTTAGTATGTATAAACTTGGTGTCTGGTTGGGGTTTGACAGGAAGTTACGGGCATGCTGCTCAGTTTGGTGTTTATCTAGTGACTATAGTCAGATTATAACTTTCGTCGGCATTTAAACGCGGGGGATTAAGATATTACGGAACATATTGTCTACTGGGGATTCTACTGGTGTATTAATGCATTAGGTTTGTGTAAGTAGGTATAAGCACGCGGTTAAGGGGTAAGTCATTTTGCATGGACATTGCATTGCGATCACTGGCACACAGATGACGCCGTACTTTATGTACCTCGATGATGTTCCGGTTGGTCAGCGATTCGTGGGGCTCGTTGTATTCAGTGTATTTTAGTAGGACCTGAAACACAAATTTACTTTAACTAACTACATTTCAATAATCTATTAAAATTCGGATCACATTTCTTAAGTACATAAAAATATAGAATATAGGTATCTCGGTACCTATTGAAATGTCACAATGTCAGTTGTCCGTTAGGGTACATACATAAATGATGTAAGTTTTGATGAAATTTGACAATAATAACTATAAAGAGGGAAATAAAAATTATGGTGATCAAAATAACAGATGAAATATATAAATGATATGTAACGAATCCGCATTTCTGCTAATATTATAATAATTATTTTCTATGATATCAATTCTTATAATTTTGACATGTATGTAAATAAATACTGTAATTTATTAAAAAAAGTGATAGTATATCTTATGTATAGGTATATACATAGGATTAAACACTTTGCATGGTTTGCATTTCGACTGACTTGAAAGATAAGGTTTGTAAGTGACTTTTGAAATCGAACTCGAAAAGAAGATCGAGACGTATATGACCTTACAGCAACAACAATGCGAAGATGCGATGGGGGTCATACAAGTTTTTGGGGTCATGAAATTTCAATGTTTCTAAGACACAATTGACAACAATAATAATAAGAACAAAAGTTTCATGACACAATTTCTCCTTTTATGTATTATGCTAGATATAATTTTCTTTCAGTCCCTTATAATGTTCAATAATTATTATTTTTTCATTATGTAATGAGTCTTTTCCCGACTGCCGAAGGAGAGGAGGGTTATTGATAAACTTATTCGATTCTTATCAATTTCAATTGTACATCATCTACATTGTATTTGCAGCAGAAAAATGATAGCATGCTGAGGTACATAATTTTAAAATCTTTTTTCTCCACGACCGAGTGATCTCGTCGTTTAAAAGTTTATTGATAAATGATAATAATTATACCTTCTATAAACGTATCGGTACTTATAACAAAAAGGAATAACTTTTTGTTATAAGTACCGATACGTTTTTATAGTGTCATCGCTTCTACGCAATGATATCCTATTCTAAAATTGAAGTTAATTTCTGAAAGTTGGTGGAAAACGGCAATATTTTATTGGATAATTTATTATTAGTCATTACTTAATACCTAAATGAAAGTTATTTTTTTCTATAATTATGTTACTAACTTTATTTACTCGATAACTCGAAGAACCTGCAGTTATATTTGAGTAGCAAGCGAGATTGCAGTGTATTAAATATTCACAATAAAGTTTGAAGAGCTTGGAAATCAATACTAGCTACCACAGTTATTAAACAATATTGATAATTGAACCAATTTACCCGCTACAGAATATGGAATTTCGTTTACAAGTTACAGTGTGTGTGAATGGCATATATGTATGAACAAACATGTGTCTAACGATTGCTTGTTTTACATTGGAATAAATTGGAATATATTATAACTTATAACTAAAAGCTTCATCTACTTACTTTAGTAGGTACTTATTTTGAATTTTAAAGGTTTACCTAGTTAGCATCATGGATAGTATGGAAGCAAATCAAATTGTATGGAAGATCCCGATAATCCGAAACCGAATAATTCCACACATTTTGGGTTCGAATTTCAAATCCTAATAATGGATTATTATAGATAGATAATTTTACCTAAATACTGTACTGACAATGACGATGCTAAAGACTCTCATCCTCAGGCAAAACTTGTTACAAAATAGGAGTGGTAGGTAATATTGGTGCATTAATCCATGACCTTCTACAACCCAGAATTAATTATACTTAGAAGTTAATTCCTAAACGTAACCTTGGGCAAAAACGAGAACAAGAAATTGAAACCTGTTTTGGTTTTAGCAACTAAATAAGTAGGTGTCGGACAAAACAGTCTCATATTTGCCAACAACAATCGTTTATCGATGTCGCGGGACGGAATTGATTTTATCTTACTCGTAATGTAACACGAATTAAAGTGAGATGGAACTACTATTTTACTAACTAGTGAACTAAGTCATATGCCGCATGTAATGTTGAAGGCTAGAATTTTATCATTAACTTTATCATTATATTTTGCTATTTCAAACATATAATTGGTGATGTCGTTGCTATGTTTCAGCTTCAGTTCAGTATTTACCCCCGTTTAGTCATCTTTTGTATTTTTTTCCTAAACTATTTTTGAGTTCTGTACAGCGCTCGCTACCGAGGGTTAAATGCATGATTTTAGTGTTACGTAAACATTAAAAAAGAGGATTCTTGCATTATGTATCACGGAGTGAAAAAACACGCAAATTCGCGACAGGAGTCTTTGAGGCAAACTATGATAATTTAAGAAAATTATACGTTTGTTGTTCAAATTAAGGGGTTTATTAGCGAAGAATTCAGATTCTATAGAATTGTGAATACATATTAAGATACTATCTTGTGTAAACATTAGTTGTAAGCATTTACTAACAAGAATGATCCAAGTTGGTCCTTGAATAAATAAATAATAATAATAATAAAGGCTAGCATTACATTGGAAAATGATATCTTTCTTAGGATCTAAATTATTTAACAGAAGACTAGTTCGGATAGTGAAAAAGGGATGAAGTGATGAAACCAGAACATAATGACGTAGATGAGTATTTTTAAAAAGTTTTATACACTCATATGAAAAAAATATAGACTGAAGAGATCTTCAAATTTCAATGAAGGAATGATGATGAATATTGAGATGATGCCTACCTTATCCATATCCGTGCTTGCATACTGGTACAATTTGTTGTTAGAGCTAAAGATGATGAGAGCGATCTCGCAGTCACAGAGCACACTGAGCTCGTAGGCCTTCTTCATCACACCAAACTTGCGCTTGTTGAATGTAACCTGGAATTAGATACACAATACCATGTTAATTTAGATATTTTAGATATAGACATGTTTGAAGACAATGTGTGACAATTCTCTATCGGAAAAATATTGTTTACATATTTGATTTACTTTTTATATTGCACTATGTGTTATTAAATTAAAGTATTGTATAACTATCAAGTGCGTATCAGTTTAATGATCTACCACTCATAGAGGTATTATCTGCCACAGGTGGACGGCATCGGAACGAGCGAAATGTGCGATTTTGAGGACTCCAAAATGAATCCAAAGTTACTTAAAAATATATGTTTACCATTGGTACCTATTCAATCATTAATTTCATTGTTTGAAATTTTATGAGTTTATAAATACTAGATAAGTTGTTTTTAAATAAGGTTGTTTTCGACTTTGAGTTCGCTACTTTAAATACATTTAGTTATTTAAGTAGTTCATTTTTATCTTTTATTATTATTTTCTTTCCCTGTTTGGCATGCAGTGCGGCTAGTCACAGATATGGTCTGGGATAACCTCCCTGGGGACCTGATGGGCCGCCAAGGGGGAAATATAATTATATTAGCATTATTAAGTACCTAACATAAAATACATACCAACATTTAAAAAATGTATCAAATAATTTCAATTAGGAACCGATAGCTTTACATTAGGCGGTAAATTTTTTTCCGTGATAACGTCTTATAAATCGATGTACGCCGGCTGCACGCACGAAAAAGTGTGACACATTGTCCCGTTCCGTTGACTGACATATCAACGCGCAGCCCAAACCGCTGGTTCTAGAGATTCCGGCACTCAGGTTCCTTTTAAATCTAGGGGTGCACTAAGAAAGGATTTTTCAAAATTCACCCTCTAAGGGGGTGAAATGGGAGTCCAAAGTTTGTATGGGGAAACAAGATTAGATCGACTATTTTATTCGAAACTTCACAGGAGTATTCCTAACGATAAATGAGTAAGTACGTGTTATGCAATTTCATCAATGTTTTCTTATGACGTTATCACGTAAAATTATCGTCCGCAAACCGACTTTACAGACAACCATTTTGTGTATATTGTAATGTACCTAATATATTGTTTGTTAATTTAAAAAATGGAATTATATGCTACACAAGAACTGTTTGGGCCCTTCTCTGTAAATGTTTCTTATTCTCTTTTAGTTAAAATAATATTTAGATTAAGATCGTGAATAGTTATCGTTGTAAAAACTTCAAATATGAAATGAATTAATCGATTCTATAATTTGAATGAAATGTGATTGTCCGCTTTGGGTCATGGCCATGAATATCATTACTTCCGTAATTCATTGACTTTTCAATAGCATGAGTGTCCGTAATTTCACTAGTGTATATTCCATATCATTATAATCATCATAACCTTTTGGGTTAATAGCAACAGTGTTGATGTATGATTGCACTGTCTGAGTCAATATCATTATCATTTGACCTAACTCAAGTCTTACTTAATATGTTACCCTATGCGATATTGTACTCATGTAACGTATTAGTTGATATTGTTTTTGGAATACCCTAGTTTTTTTTATAATGATTCCCAACCCAGTTAACCCAGGCGTGTCACTCTTCATTAATCAACTCTTCTTTCAATTTAAGTTTAGTTGTACTCATGATGTCATTTATATTCTGCATTTTAACCATATTTATTTTGATATTTACGTTCGTTCTTGAAAGTAGGTAATGTGATTAATTGAAAACATCTACAAAACCTAGCACTAGCAGGTAGACATTCTATTTCAATGTCAAAGGAATCATTACCATGGAGCAAATTGACCTTCGCTACTTTCGTTTCAGCTGCCTGTCTCTTATTACAAACCATTTAAGGTTAAGCCCTCACGTGATGTACATGTTACGATTTTAGGGTCAATTTAAGCTGGTCGTAAAGAGTAATTAATAAATTAGCAGCGGGAGCGGTCGTTGTCCTTTCTGATAATGTTTTGTAGCTCCGTAATTTTGCATATTTACTCCAATCTTTTACAATCGGGTATTGAAAATCAACCTTTATCTGCATAACTGAAGTTTGAATTTTGAATAATTAAGGAGTGTGGCAAGTTAGCATGATAATGTTTTGCAGAGGCAGTTGATACGACACATCTGGACACTGCACTGCAGTTAAGGTCATATGTCGTTGTTCTTCATGTTGTTTAGGTATAGCTATTGGAAATCGTTGAAAAAATATAGGGACACCTATAGAGATTTGGGTATTTTGTATAATTTCTTATTTTCTCTACAACAATGTTTGCTATATAAAAGTATAACTTCTTAAATTTGAACACTCGAATTATTTACACAAAGTATAGATAACTTAGACGACAAGACGTGATTTGACTTGGCTTGTTACTTTAAGTAATTTTGCACAGTTTTGGAACCTCACCTCTGTGTCACTGTAAGTCCAACTTGACCCTATAAAAACCTCTTTAAGTCGAAATCCTTCCGAACATTTTTGCGTTTCATTTGAGGATCGTGTTACCGAGGTTCTACTGTAATATCTGACAACATTATTAAAATTTGTTTTGGTGCAGTATTTTAATATATTTATCCATTCACTAATAAACGGATCACGTATGTTTTCTTTTCGGGCTGCGACAACTTCCCTGTATATCCGGTTTTGCGTTTTCAAGAAAACTACAAAGCAGTTTGGCAAGTTTCCTACTTTTTGCTTTTGAATAAACAACTTTACTCAGTGCAAATAAAATTCAGTTTCAAACACTCACAATTCGTGGTTATTTGACTCGGGTTAATAACTGTTTCAGGTACTGACCTGCCGATTCCGTTCATCTGTGATCCGAGATATTTGTATTTTCTTCCGACCCATGGTGGCAGCAATCTTGGAGGGGGTGCGGGGAGCGGGGCGAGAGCGAACCGGGCTGGCTATGCGGACGTCAACAGCTTTCTGCAATAAACGAGAATGAACCATAAGACGCAGTAATAAAGTACAATTTGTGTAAACGAGCAAAATAATAAAACAAATGAAAATTAATTATGGCGTCGTACATTGAAGCGTTGCAAAGTTTTTAAAGGGATTAAACGCGTGTTTTAACTTGTATGGTCGGTAAAGTTGTGGTGTAGGAGGAAATTTTGCTGGCAAATCTACATAGGTTAGTTGGTCTCATCGTGCCGTAGCAACAATGACGTTTTCACGATACAGATTCATACGTTGGAAACTGCGTACGTGCAAACGTCAGTGAGAAGGAAAATGATAACCGGTGTATTATATACATACGTAATTAAGTGATAAGTGGATGAAAATATTTAAATTGCGTAATGGTTTAATACATTGAGATGTCATTAGTCTACGGTCAATGGACCTGTTGTTCATAATGAATCTCATGATAGTCTCTTCTTTATTTTGGTAACGAGATTTCTAATAACAATAGAAAAGCGCAACTGGAACGAATTAGACTTATCAAAATTTGATAAAAGTAAAGCAAAGGCGCTCTTAGTAGTAGAATTGAAGGTAATTAGCATATTTCTACCATTAAACAAGTGTAACGTGGCCATTTGCTAAATTAGCAACCGTAATAAATAAGTTTTATTATGTTTTATATGAAATGTGTGATAAAAATATTTAAATTCTGTAACAATTTTGCCTTCCATATGGGGTTTTTAATTTTGCTAAACTCCAAGACAGACCAATTTTTTTGATATTTAACTACCTTAATTATTATCCGGATTCTATAAACTTCAATGATAATATTTTGTGTTCATAGTCATATTTGTTTTGCACTATTTTATGCTGGCGCTTCACTTGGCGTTGCGTAAATATTTGGCGTTGCGTGGTTGGCTCTCTTTCATTTGGCGTAGTAAGGAAAAAGATGCAACACAAACAATTGGGCAAATACCACAAAGTGAAGTGCCAGCATGACTAGATTACTGAAGTCGTTTAGAAGCAAAGCAGTCGACCAATACCTACGTTCACTTTGAAATTCGATGGTTAGCAATTTCTGCTCGTAGCGGAATGTATGGAATGCCAAATCGAATTGTGGAATTCCACTATGACGAAGAAAAATCTGTCTTCCTATTAAAGAAAGAGTGGCAAAAGTTTATTTAGGAAAATACACAAGTAGGTTAGGATTGGTTAGTAGGTAGTAGGTATTATCCAGAAAAATCAATTAGTGATGGTTTTGGACAAATCACTCTTTGGACTTCTTTGGTTTGGAGTTGGAGTGTGTGTTTGGATTGTTTGGTGTGGAGTGTAGGTACTCAGTAGGTACTCACATAGGGAACATCTGAATCATTAAAATTTCTCTTATGTAGATATTATCAATGTCAAGGTTAAATTATTCGTACTGTTTAATGTCACATGACCTAAGTCACAGTGCAATTAAAACAATGTTTAAGTAATGGAAAAAAGCAGATAAAGGTTTTAACTTCAGTACAGCCCCGCTTGTTTGGGTGACGTATTTGAATAGGCATTTGTTTAGTTTGTGTAAGATAATTTTAAATATTATGTAATTTCTATTCGAATATGTCACCACTACATACCTTTATGAAGGGCTTTACTAAAGTTTACCAACTGGTTTTAAACTCAAAATAGTTTAAATATACTTTAGTTTTAGTTTATTTTCCGAAGTCTGCGTCAGATCCTATTTTGTTAGACAGGAAATTATTACACATGAAGAGGTAATCATTAGGAAAACCTGGCACGCCATAATCCGAGTGTCAATCCTTTATTAGCAGGAAAACGGCTACGGTTAGGTAAAAACGAGGTCGTGGCGTACTGAAATGCTGATACTGGGGTCATTATGCATATCAAAGCGACCCGTCTAGCGTGCCGCACACACAAACACATATGCCATGCCTTATTGCCTTGTTGTGATAGGCCGAGTTCGCATGCCCATAGCGACTGTTATGATCCCAATTTCTATAACGTGAAAAAAGATGGAGAGTTATGATTTGGCAGCAATATATGTTCGAACGTTTTTAGGACGACAGATTTTATTTCAAATATGGACGGTATAGATTTTCTTTCCAGTCTTTAAGAAAACTAAGTATTATAAAACTGAATTGACATAATCCGCCGGTCTCTTGCAACCATCAATGTGCCTGCTCTTCTTGAGCCACCTGGCATTGTCAGAGATGATGGAAAAAGACCTGATGGTGTGTCTCTGGTTCCGTGGAGGTTGGGACGGATGCTTGTGTGGGACGCTACCTCCAATGGACTACTTCTAAAGCGAGTGCAGGAGCCGTAGCATGGTTGGCCTTATCACGCGACAAGTGACAAGATAAGAGCGTTGTCTCGTTCTATCGAACGGTGTCAGCCAGTGACGCACGCTCTATCCTATCACCTATCGCGTGACAAGGCCAACCATGCTACGGCTCCTGGTTTCCGTGTGTCAGAGGGCCTACCGCGAAGCGAAAACTAACTTTGTTCGTGTATCTCCGTCTCTGTCGCACTTGCTTATTCCAGCGACAGAGAGGGAGATACACGAACGAAGTTCGTTATCGTTTCGCGGTAGCCCCTCTGAAAGTTATGGTGCTGCACCGTGCAAGCGATTTAAATGTGCTTGTAGGTATTCGTTTGTTTGAAAGTGAGTGTAAATGCCCCTTAATATTTACCTACGTATACAGCCTGTATGTTTAATACTAACTCAAATTGTAACCAGAGGTAGGTGTTAGAGCTATGAACCGATATTGCAAGAAATTTATCTTAACTACCAACTTTTTTGTCCATATAAAATAATTCAGCACGCAATGGATCACTACTTTGTCTTACTGACGCAACGTCACAACTGTTACAAGTGACCCGCTTCTTCCATGAGTCAATTGTGTGTACGCAATACATTGCTGCTCGATATTTTTTCAAAAATTAATTACGCTTCGGTAGTTAAGATTAAATTAAAATTTTCTTGCAATATCGGTTCACAGCCCTAACACCTACCTCTGGTTACAATTTGAGGTAATATTAAAAATACACGCTGTATATACTACCTACATAAGAACGATAAACTTTTCTTCAGCTGCGAAGTATGCGAATGGTGCTGTGTAACTTCTCAATCAATAATCAATGTAATAATAATGTTAACGTCCCAAGTTTGACTTTTTAATTCCAATAATTGACACACTTTTGTTAATCTATATTCATATGAATAGGAAGAATAAGATTGATGGTGCAGGTCGATAATAGGTACATTCACTGTCACACTTTAAGAATCCTTTATTTATGACTGCACATATAATTCTATATAACTCAAGCACTATATTCCAGGTAAAGCATGCATGCTTACAAGTCAGACGTTTTAGTCATACTCTGTTCCTTGAACCTATTATTGAGTAAAATAATAGGTAGTTAATTGTATTAATAATAATGGAGAATATATTCACACCAAGTGTACTTATATTTATATTATTAATACAATTTATTATGCACTACGTATTATTTTAGTCCAACAATGTAGAATTAGTTTAATTCAATTGTATTCTGAATGAGAAGACTTATATTTATTTATTTAAACTTTATTGCACAAATTAAAAGTACACAAGGCGGACTTAATGCCTTAAAGCATTCTCTACCAACCGCACCGTTATATTGCACTCTTCAGGGTATTATATTATTTGTGGTAATTACCAGTATTACCGAAAATTTGACAACCTGTAAATGTAAACGTCCCAGTGTTCGACTTATGCCCAATACTTGACATCGTCACTATTAATTTATAGCAATAGCTAAACAACAGGCAGGCTGATATCTATTAGAATTAAGATGTCGAACATTACCTGAAATTCACGTATGCTCTACTTATTTATTCACTTCATCGTATCTAATTGTACCAACTGATACCCAAGTGGAGAATACCTAAAAGTTTCTGCCAAAAATAACATTTTTGCTACAAGGTTTTATTGTCGTCTGTACTTTTCTGTATGCCGGCATACTCATTGAGACGATTCTAATGAGCCCAAATTCAACGGTACCATAATATTGAATTGTCATCCAAACTATACGTATACCCAAAATTTCAGCTCAATCGGTCACAAAGTGGGTCAAATTTAACTTGCATTTTCATAACAGACACCGGGACAGGTGAAACTAAATAAAAGAACTTGTAAAATAGCATATTTTGGAGGCAAAATATGTACATCAATGAAACTTTGTTTATAACTTTATCCTGGCACTAGAAATTAAGATCTGCTCAGTCCTACCATAATTTAGGGGTCCAACCCCCCGAGTAGGGGCATGAAAAGAAATATACACTTTTTACAAACTAGGCGAATCTATTAATATCAATAAAAATTCAAATATATGTAAATATATTAGATAAATGTTCGATACAAATATAAAAATTATAGAAATATTCAAGATTATAAATATTCAAATAGTATAAAATTGTGTAATGATATTTGATAAGTGAATAGAAGTGAATAAATGGCTTTATTAATATTATTATCGTCACTACATAATAAAATAAGAAATTGTAACTAATACATTAAATGCAGTCGGTTTTCGGCCACTTTCAGTTCTTGAGATCATGCGCGTAAGATTATCAAGTACTTACACATATAGAACAAACATAAGTTACATTTAAACATTTAATACGTATTAAGACTGACGTATTCTATGGCTTATGTTACTGTATAATACCTAACGGCAACTATGCTAGAAATGCTCTTCATATCATTTTCTACGTTATCGAAGCCCCATTAAAACACTAAGTGCACTTAATTCTTCGCAATAGACCGTGTATCAGACAATTTCGTATTCATAACTGATGTAAACCACAGGTCGGCATGGTGTTTATATGAAACGATACGCCATAATTGCCAACTACGCATGATTAGGCGTAACAATACGCCTGCTGGTGACATAATAGAATTGAAGTGGTGTTTCTGGACATCCTGTATTCTCGGTAACGATGTACCTATGTATTCAAAAAGTTGTAGGCAAAGTACCTACTAAAATATAATATATTAATTTTTTAATTTGTATAAGATTACTTTTTGTAGGTACACTACAACCTTACAACTAAAAAATGGAAACACCCTGTAAGTTATACTAAGCTAACAATATTGGGAACACAAAACACGGGGAAATTTTATGCGTGTACGGTGGACTGCCTATCATCCAGCATCGCCTCACAAAATCTCAAACATTCCCGGCACACGGCTACCCATCGCCACGGAAATAGGTCACATTCAGGCACTGATGCCAGGAGTGGTGCGCTCCGACGCGCGACCGTGCGCGCCTCCGGCACCGCCAGCAGCGGTCGCACGCGCGCACGCAGCTTCATGCGGGGGACATCCGGGACGCTGAGCCGCAATAAGCTACCTATACCTACTAGTTGGATAACGTCCGAGTCCCCGCGCAAAAAACGACAGACTGTCATGAGAAGGTTGTTATTACGCCTCACTTCTAAAAAATTATGACCTAAACAAACGAGTAAAAATTGGTTAGAATATAAATAAGGGTAGTATCCAAACTTTTTCTTATAGAGGGACCAAGGGAAAGACTTTTGTATTTTCTCTAAGAGTACGGTAATGTGGATTTATATGGATTCCTAATGAGGGAAGACGCCTCTAATTTGCTCTTTACTAAGGCATTAAGCAGTAGCTGTATAACTCCAGGATCATTGGAAGTGCTTACAATTACGGAGCACGAAACCCCATCGTTGGTAGCAGCTACTGGCAAGAGCACGAATATGCTGTGTCTTACATCGCGCCTAGATCCTTCACAGAGAAGATACGATTGATAACATCACTGTCCAGGAAGTATTGCGCATACATAGGGGCAGAACTTCGCCCACTTGCACAAACGCAACATTTCGCTGTATTGAACGACAGATTGTTATTTGTACTCCACTTCAACACTGCGGCAATATCTTCCTGTAAGGAAAAACAGTCCGGTGCATCTTTCACACCATAAATAAGCTTGTGGTCATCATGTATAATGAAACGGTTCACTCAGGTCTTTGAGGTCGAATGTCGATACTTGTCGACATTATCATGTGTCACGTGAGCACACATTTAGTTAATATTTGACCTCAAGGACGTGAGTGACCTCTTTCATTATATTTTTTACATTCAAATATACATTAACATTAGTAACTAACAACTATGAGTAACGGGAGGTTAGACTTAAACTAGACCGGTTGCGGCAAAATTTGTGAGTACCATTAACGACTACTGTATCCTGCGATAAGCTCTAACCCGTACATCTACGTGTTGGCTGTAATATATAATTTCTGCTTAATACAGGTAACGTAAGAATAAATATGACAGTTTGGTGGCGAATTATGCCTTCAGTCCCACCTCGTAGCCAGAATTGGTAGCTAGCTTCGAATTGGGAGAAATAATCCCAATACGGAGCTGGCTACGAAGCGGGAATCCTGTAGTCCCACCTCATAGCCAGATTCGGTAGCTAGCTTCGAAATGAGAAATGTGGTTTCCCGTCTCGCAGCCAGCTTCGAATTGAGAAAGAAATCCTGCGATAAGCTCTAACCCGTACATCTACGTGTTGGCTGTAAAATATAATTTCTGCTTAGTACAGGTAACGTAAGAATAAATATGACAGTTTGGTGGCAAATTATGCCTTCAGTCCCATGTCGTAGCCAAATTTGGTAGCTAGCTGGCTACGAGACGGGCCTAAAAGATTCCCGTTTCGCAGCCAGCTTCGAAGTGAAAATTGTTTCTCCCATTTCGAAGCTTGCTACCAAATCTGGCTACCAGATGGGAAAATCGTTGCCATTTCGTACCTGGCTATGAGACGGGAAACCGCAATTCCCATTTCGAAGCTAGCTACCAAATCTGGCTACGAGATGGGACTAAAGAAAATTATGTACATCAATGAAACTTTGTTTATAACTTTATCTTGGCACTAGAAATGAGGATCTGCCGAGTCCTACCAAAATTTAGGCGTCCTATACCCGGGGGGTGTCGTGGTGACATGCTCGCGATCCCATGGCGCTCCCATTAACGGCAGAGACGGAAACGCCGGAGTGGTTTTAGTGGGTAGACGCCCTCCCCCTTCTCTTTCAATAGAGTTGGCCGGAGGGTGAGAGTCCCACATACCCCCCTATATAGCTTCCCCAGGCTGAGGGGGGATGCGTAAGTGCATTTCCACTCCGTCAAAAAAAAAAAAAAAAAAGGCGTCCTATACCCACATGTCACATTCACATGTTGCTGTTGAAGGTCGGTTGAAGACAATATTTTTCTTTTAACTCGACCAATTTTGGGTTTAAGCAACAATATAGATTTCTCAGAATTACCTCTGTGGATGTCGTCCGTCACGTACCGACAAGTACCTGTGCGAGTGCGAGTGACAGATGTGTATTTCGACATTAAAATATATAACCCCGATTAATAACTAATCTTAAAACATGCCACCTCGGTACATAAAAGGTACACGTAGCCAGCTTCACCACACAACACACGTACCCTTTTTTCTCACGGCTCATTAATTTATTTCTTGTAAGGGTAACAAAGGCGTAATAGCGTGTAAGCGAAGCTAATGAGCGGAAAAATCTCTGCAAGGTAGCTGAAAAATGAGTAAGCCTAATTGAGCGATCGTAATACAGTATTAAAAACCGGCCAAGTGCGTGTCGGACCACGCACAACGAAGGGTTAAAAAGTGCCTATTAAAAAGGGCGTATCGTCACATCATGCACCCAGAAGAGGTACAGCATATCACCGCCCAAATAATCTGGAATTTCCTGGAGGCAACGGGCCTTAACGGTGAACTCTAAACAAAAAAGGGCTGCCACAATAGATCACTCGCTGGTCGAAGCGGCACATTAAAGGCCCATAAATGACTAATAATAAATAATAAAAACCGTCACAGAAATCCTACAGCACTTACGTTCTTTTCTATAGAGAAGGCAGTTTTTCAGCGATATCTCGAACACCTTTGAACCGATCTTGTTCAAACTAATTTTCAGTGAAATAATTTAATAAGCAGTATGTCCTTGATATTTTCAATTTTTATAAGTACTTACACCGTTCGAAAATTAGAGGAGGGAGACAAATTTTTTGATTTTATTCAAATACACCTTATAGTTTTCGAGTAAAATGCCTGTCATACGGATAGATGGACAGACGGAAATGACGAAACTATAAGGGTTCCGTGTTTGCCATTTTGGCTACCGAATAAGAATACCCTAACATATAAAAAGTAAAAGAAGGTGAAAATCGCTTTAAGTGTTCTGTGGACTGTGGTGTCTAGAGGGATTTAGGTCGATTAATTAAGAAGATTTCTAGCTAACTGATGCTGCGACGCGAGACGAGAAAATCTACCCTCCTCTTTTTAATTTGTATTCACGTACCACCGTAGAACCCTGTCGCAATTGACTGGCCGCCGTCACTCAAACTCGAGTGATATGTCACCTTATTGTGATAGAGTTCTACGGCAGTACATGATTTCCCTTACTGTACAGTGCAAGTGATACAGGAGTGGCCGAATCGCGTCGCGCGCGCATCTTGATTTGGCAGCGTTGTGCGAAACGTACAACAGGCATACACAGTTTCAAGAGTATCAAACATAAATGAACTTATACCGTACATGAACGTGTTTTCGTATGAATGAGGTTCTATTTATAAATAGAAGATTACTGAGTGATTATCTTTTATAAATATAATTATCCGTGCAATTCCTAAACTAAATCTGTGTTAGGTATCCGTTTCAATAACACTTACTTATCTACTTAAGTAAAAGCTCAATACAGATTTAAATAAATTTCAACCGAAAGGGGTGATCAGGGCACAGTTTCCTAGTCAAAACCTTTTAGCGGACGAAGCGTAGGCAGCTACGCTCGCCTACACGCGGCAAACAGCCCCTCACCTCAGCGCTCGCCCACAAATATATCTTGAAGCCGCGTTTCGTAGTAACTAAGCGTAGGACAGGTCTAGTTTCGTTAGGCGTCGAAGGAAATTCGAAAACTCAATTCTGAGTGTCCAAAGACCTGTGATAAGACAAATTGAACTTTTGTTTATTTTCGCGAGTCTATCTTACAGATAAATTCTACGATAGCGTGGGCGGCTGTGTCTTTTAGTAGAGATTCTTTCGGAAAATAACCGTATAATGCTTAATACGGTTATTTTCCGAAAGAATAAAGCATTATACGGTTATTTTGCGATGTAGCAAGTAAAAATTGAGTGCTGATAATAAGAGGATTAAACTGAATATTTTAAGCTTGGCGCTGATATTTAGACACTTCTTCGTTTAGAAATTATAAATTTTACTGAACGCATCAAGATGAAAACCTAGTAGGACGTGTGACATACCTTATTTACTACTTAATAAATAATATCATTTATGTACCTTCATGTTAAGTTAAGAATCGTCAAATAATGGTAGGTAGCCGCGTTCCAAATCGTATGTACCTATTTAACTGTGCTATGTATTTTAAATACCAACGTAGATTAAAAGAAAATCGGCATTGCATAATCGTCTGTTATTTATTAACCCACGTTTACAATAATTTCTATCATACACGCTAATTAAACCATTCGAAATTCGAACGACATTCAAAAGCAGAGGAAACAAAAACAAGCGCGTTTCCAGAAAATTCCCGGCTCCACCGCTCACTCGACTAGTTCACTAACTAGTCGAGCTGCCGGCAGTTATGTGACCTTGCGTCTAAAGGGAGTAAGGGGGGGAGGTAGGGGGAGCGTGCACACAAACAAGCCTTGCAGTGAGAGTTAACGGTGCATTCTGCGACAAATATGATATATGTTTAGTTTAGGGTTCGTTTCACTTTCAATGACGCGTAGATTGTATGTTTGAAATAACAGAGCTATAGCTAAAGAGCGTGAAAAAGTACTTGTGCATGAGCTTGTCTTTATGATTTGTCAGTGTCAAGTCTATTAAATAAAAATGTATATTTAGAATTTAAGGTTAGTTCAGTTGATTTGTCGTTTCACCTCAGTAAGTAATAATTTCTCCAACATTGAATATCCAAATACTGCTCGAATTTGCGTTAAATTTAGGTAATATTCGTTTAGGTAAGACAACTGTGATACTATAGTCATGCATGCGCTTATGAATGAAATAAACAGAATTACCTATTGAAAGTACTTCAATTACTGATACAATCGTGCTCTTGCGTTTATTTTTAACAGCAAATGGAAATATGTCAAAAGCATTCCTCAGTTCAATTAACAAATTTTCCTTAGACGGAAACCGAAATGTTTTACAATTAATTATCGAAGCATACATATCCGTTCAGAGCGTGCCATCCCTAATGCGTGGGCGGGCACACAAACGCAGACTTTATAAGCCTGTGGGGGTTCCTGTAGGGCTGTCTCCACGGGTCTGTATTATGTCTCTGTAGTGGTTTCCGTAGGCGTCTGTGCCGGTTTCCGTCTGTGTGCGGACACGTGGAAATCCTGGGAAGCTAATTGATGTTTATTCCATCTTGCTCGCAACTTGATTTCATTTTCCCGATTAGTCTGTTCTGCAGCTTCGTTTAATGAATTCAGTTTATTAATTTATGAAGCTTATGATTCGACGACCGGTTAGCCTAGTGGGGTAGTGGGTAGTGTAGCTGCCTACGAAGCTGAACGTCCTGGGTTCAAATCCCGGTAAGGGCAAATATTTGTGTGATGAGCATGGATATTTGTTTCTGAGTCTTTGATGTTTTCTATGTATCTAATTATTTCTATCTATTATATAAATCGTCGTCTAGTACCTATAACACAAAGTCTTATTGAGCTTACTATATTTATTATTTATTTTAATATTTATTTATGATTATATTTCTATATTCAGGTTCCACTTTCCCCTGGATGTGGGAGCTTACTACGGACATTACAAATATATAGTCAATTTAATACTAATTACGAATATCTCTTAGCGAATTCGAGTTAATAATGAAATACGTCATATGGAACTAGAGACCTGAAAAGGCGGCTTTACATAATATGACTAAGGAAATCCTTAATAACGGTTGTGTGTGCTGTAATTAGACCAACTGCTAAGGTTCCCTTCAAAGTTCTATTTTGCAGCGGGTTGTAATAGCGAAGCAGTTCGTGATTTGACACTTTGAAAGGTTGAATAAAGAATGACGTTTCGACTTTGTTTTCGCACGCGACTCATAGTACACTCAAGAGCAAAAGTTCCGGGTACAGTTTGTACTGAAATTCTATACAAAGTGTACCCGGAACTTTTTTGCTCTTGAGTGTAGTACAAATACCTAGACTTATCTTAATATTATAAATGTGAAAGTTTGGATGTTTGGATTTTTGGATGTTTAGATGTTTGGATGTTGGTTACTCAACCGATTCGGATGAAATTTTTGCACGAAGATAGTTTATAGCCTGGATTAAAATATAAGATAGTTTTTATCCCGGGACCACGCAGAAGAAGTCGCGGGCGAAAGCTAGTGCTCCATAAACACAAAAACTTCAGCAGATTACACAGATATTCTGTTTTGAGCAATTATTTCTTGTTGGAATATTTTCCCCAGTCCTTAGTTATACTCTCACGGCAAGTAGTTCACCTTAGAGTACCACAAAATGTCTACACACTAACTTATAATCGGCTAGAGTCTTTTGAATTTCAGATTTATTTTTAATGTTGGTTTTTGCCTTAATTATACATATTCCAACACATACTCGTTTCCACAAATGCGTATCACCATTTTGGTTTCGGATACAATTTTTTCTCTACTCTGTAGAGTTTCTCCAGTAATATTTAGGTAGATTGTTAGTTTAAAAACTACTATCGTCAATAAAAAACTTTCATGACAGACAAAATTGTTTCAAATTAAATTGTTAGAGCTTCATGATGTAATAGCCAAAGCCAATACAGAATACATTGTCCTACCGGGCTTTTTTATTGGAAAACGTTTTCCAAACAAATAGCGACTTTGCTCTATACTTCCCAGTAATTGTACTCGGTAATCACTTTAGTTTTAAACTCGGCAATTTCATAATTTGATCTAGATATCGATATTAGTTTGGAATACTGTGTGTTGTGTTGTGTCACGAATACATTTTTGATTCTTGATTCTTGAAAAGGTAGATTTGATCCGTTTTTGGGTTGCGATGCGAAGTCAACGAGGAGCCCTTATAGTTTCGCCATGTCTACCTGTCCGACTGTCCGTCTGCAGCTTAGCTCAGTGACTACTAGAAAGCTGTAATTCGACATGGGTGTATAAATCAATCACGCCAACAAAATAATATAATAAAATCTTGAAAAAAAAATTAAAGTGGGGATGTAATTTTTTTTCTCTTAAACCCCATGGTGTGGTTCGTTGGATAGCTTGTTCAAAAATATCATGGGTTTCTAAATACCATTTTTCAACTCAGTGATCCGTTTGCGTGATATTGGACTTTGAAGCCCTAATTTTTGTTCGAGTCAGTGTCCCCCCCCTGGAGGCTAAATGGCTTCTACTGGGAATGTAAAAAAAAATCGAGGCAGTAGGTACCTACATATAATGAATTTAAAGGGAAAACTATCACGGTTAAGAAGGCATAACTAGTTACCGAGTAATAGTCGACCAATTTAATGTGTTCTTGGAAATGCCAACTTTCGCACAAATTCGGCCGACACAACAGTACTATCGCCAGAGGTACAGGTTCACACCTCTAGGATCATTTTCGAGCGTTCGCCATGCATGTGCAGACGATTTTGAACAGAAAGTGTTAACCCGTACCGTTGGGCGATAGTACCTACCATTTAGTTGGCGCGCCCGTGTCGTTATACTCGATATACCTACACTGCGCGTGGCCCGACACGCACTTGGCCGGTTTTTAATATAAGGACGGAAGTTTTGGCAAATTGATGGTTGTAAAAGTAAGTCGTCAATTTTAAATGTGTGCACATATGGGCTTATTTTGCTTTCTTTATTTTCTACCCATACGAGTATATCATTGCTTTACGATAGTTACCATGATTTTAAATTTTTAATAGTCATTTTTTATTCTACGAAAAGCGTGTACCAACATATGTAGTTTAATTCCATTATTTGCTACATAGCTAACAGACTTTTCTAACGACTTTTCACTTCTATTATTATTTGACCTATATGCTTTTAATTTTATTATTTACTATATAAATTTTAATTATTATACACACTCCTTACAATATACATAATTAAGGCTCATTTTCATCATCATCATCATATCAGCTGAAAGACGTTCACTGCTGGACATAGGCCTCCTCCAAAGAGTGCCAAAGTGACCGGTCCTGCACCACCCGCATCCAGCGGACTCCCGCGACCTTTACCGGATCATCAGTTTTATGTCTTATCGGTCGGTAGTACTAAGAATACATAAAGACCTTCCCTATAAACACCCCCTTTCAAATCGAAGAAGAGCAAAAGTAGTAGTGGCTGTAGGTACCCTGTAGTAAATCTGTTTATGCAAAAAGACAATTCAATGTTAAATCTGCACATTTGTACAATAAAATTAACAACCTTGTGGAGGGCCTACCCACGCCGCGCCTTCCGGTACGTGGTCGCCACTCGAGAACCTTTCCGCCCCAACGGCCATCGGTTATACGTATCGCTGAACTTAAGTGGCAGTGGGCAGGGGGCACATTGCACGTAGGCTCATTTTACTTTTAATTATTTGTACACCAGATTATGGTAAAATAAGGAATGGACATGCTCAAAACTTGTAACATATAATTATACCCTTATTTATGCAAATAATGAATGATTGATTGATAGATTCTTTTGTGCATTCAATATTGGTCTCAGATTGCTTCAAGCCAAACCAAACTTTCACTCTCGCAACTTTATTTATTTTATAGCTGCCTAATTATTTCCTTGTAAAACTTAACAAGAGACCTTAGTTTTCTCGCATAATATGTATACTACAGAATATCCTTTATATTCTGAAAGTAAATATCGGTGCTAATTCTACACCTGAAACTCGTGTCGTTGAGATCCGTGTCGATTTTTTTAGCAGATTAACTCGATTTTTATTATACGATGATTTCCGGGATAAAAACTACCCATGTCCTTCCCCGGGATTCAACCTACCTACATACCAAATTTCGTCTCAATAGGCTCAGCGGTTTAAGCGTGAAGAGGTAACAGACAGACACTTTTGCATTTATATACTAGTTTCCGCCCGCGACTTCGCGTCTGCGTGAACCCGGGAAAAAAACTATTCTATATTTTAATCCAGACTATAAATTATCTTTGCGCAAAATTTCAACGAAATCGTTGAGTCGTTTATGCTTGATCGAGTAACAAACATCCAAACTTTCGTATTTGAGTGGATTGCAAAAAAATTGTACATAGTTAAAAAGCGCTTTTTACAACAACTGTAAAAAATTAAAGCATAGATTAGATTAAAGCTCTTAACTATGTACAATTTTTTTGCAATCCACTCATTTAATATTTCTGACTTCGTCCGCGTAGGACTCCTAAAAGGGATGACATAAATTGTTGCCTATTAAATGGATGTATTTGACTTTATTTATTGAAGTGACATTAAGACATCATGTAGAATACAACATGTAGTAAAAGAAATATAAATTCAAAATTTTGATTAGCCAGTTATACAACATAAATAATATCAATTAGAATTTTGGTCAAATTTGAGACCCAGAGCCTGTTGAAGGCAACGAGCAATACAAAGCTCCATACAACGTTTCATCCCCTTTTTCGTTCCTAAAAGTGATGAAATTTGACATAAATAATAGCCTATGTCCTATTCTTATATATAAGGTACATAACTGGAAAGTTTCATATAAATTCGTCCAGTAGTTTTTGAGATTAAGTGGAACGTACATCCATCCATCCATACATCCAAACTTTCACGTTTATAATATTAGAGGATTAGTATGGATTTTTACACAACGGTTGTGCCAAACAAGCACACGGCCTGCCTGGTGCATTCTTTAGAATAGGTAAATTTCTACGGTTTACTAGAAACTTGATTTCATAAATAATATGTGAACTTAAGAGGGTTAAGTGAAGCCATCACGTCACATACCCGGATAGTACTTGTTTTGATAAGATGGTAACGATTACAGAGATAAAGATTGTCACAATGCTACTGATAAAATATTTGCACGCGCTTTCATGGCACCAATAATAATAAAACAAGTGCGTATCGGACCACGCAAAACGAAGGGTTCCGTGCTTATTAAAAAGGTCGTATCGTCACAGAAATCTTACGGCACATACGTCCTTTTCTTTAAGGAAGGCAGTTCGGTGAAAGAATTTAATAAGCCCTATGTCCGTGATTTTTTTCATATTTTTAAAATAAACCGTTCAAAAATTAGAGGGGGGGACATAATTTTAGTGACTTTCGGGGCGATTATCTCCAACCCTATTAACTTAATCAAAAAACATGCCGAGAAATCTTATATTTATTTTGAAAGACCTATCGATTGAGTGCCACACGTGGGCATACAATGAAAAAAAAATTGACTTTAAGTTTTATGTATGGAGTGCACGCCTATTTTTTTTTGTCATTTTAATTACAAAACTATGTAGCAGCTAACAAAATACACCTATCCTCAAAATTTTATTCAAATACACATTAAAGTTTTCGAGTAAAATGCCTGTGACATACGGACAGACGGACAGACGGATAGATGGACATGACGAAACTATAAGGATTCCGTTTTTGCCATTTTGGCTACAACTACATGTGTTAGCACGTTTGCCCCGTCCCATTTGGGCCACACCATCTGATCCGCGGCGTCGGCCGCCGAGTCGGCGGCTCGGTTGAAACATGCCAAGTACTCTGCCTTGAAGCCAATGTACGACTTTGTGCCAGTGGCGGTGGAGACTGCGGGACCTTGGGGTACGGAGGCCAAACACTTCATACGGGATTTGGAACGGCGGCTTAGGGATAGGGGCTGCGATCCTCGTTCCGGATCGTTCCTGGCTCAACAGATTTCCTTGTCCATTCAGCGCGGCAACGCCGCCAGTGTCATGGGAACTTTCGGGCCACCAAATATCCAGGACGGTCCTTTTTGTTAGTTTAGGTTAGTTTAGTACGTATTGCTGACGAAGCCTGTTGCGGATTCTATTTATAACAATTGACATAATTTTTGGCTACGGAACCCTGAACACTGCCTGTTGCAGGAGAGACATTCAAAAGAAGTCATCAAGGTTTTTGTTTATAGTAATTATTAAGTAATCCCGCATCAGCATTACAATTTTATTCAGCGAGGATATGCCGTCAGCATCTTCGGTACAATGCCTCGAGGGCCTGTTTTTAGATTTAACTTAGTTTCAATTTTCAATTTAATGTAGGTAATATTAATCATCATCTTGTATTTACTTTAGAAAATAAATGTATATTTTTAGTAAATAGCTTAGTTACTTGATGTTATGAGAAGTACATTTTAATATTAAACCTTTTTAAATTCGACAAATCGTGCCAATATTGGTTAATTAACATATTTTCTACAATTGTTTTTTTTCTTCATACCAAAAATACGTGTCCAAAACTTACTTTATATTTAAAACAACACCTTGGGCCGAATGGAATTAACTTTAATTTTCTGCTTATATTAACGTTAATTACGATTCCTTAGATTTACGACATGAAACTCATGGTCCGGCAATAATATGTTCTCTCGAGAGTTCCGTAGCGAGCGTTACCTACCAAATGTTTGATTAATTTCCATGTCATATCCAAAGTCCCAAAACCAGTGTTAATATGGCAACACTAATTCTCGTCCTGTCAAAAAAAATGTCAAACATTTAGTGTATGAAAATAAAGTTGTCCACGTAATAAAATTTTGTGACTTGGCAAAAGTGCAGTACAGTTATGTGATTCAACAAGCAAATAAAGATTAATAAGGATGCCTGACTTGGCTCTACGAAATATCTCACAACTTTTTACGGTGGAAGAGTTTCGAAATTTGGCCTATTTTTTGGGATTTAATTTTACTTCAGCACTTTACAAAACAACTCTTCATCGAGTGGGAGCGCGTTCCGTTGCTAGGCAACGCATTCTTGTCCTAATACCAAGATGGCGTTCGTGACGTCAGCGGGGAGGCAAGGTCTCAGCCGAGCGACGACCGCGTCACTTCCCACAGAGAGACCTCAGACTCGAATCGAGGACCGTCCTTGAGTCCGCAGAAATGAGAAATGTCATCCAACTCACGCGAAAATTAAGAAAAATCCCTAAACGTCTGCGCGCTTAAGGTTCAACATCGCGTGACGCGAAACATGACATCAGCGTGGTTAGACATGTTTCAAGTTCAATGAAAACAAAAGTGGATCGTTATTTGTACAGTCAAAGCCATTCTTAGCGCTGGTATAGAGTACGTTGCTTTTGAAGTGGCGCTGCGAAAATGCTAAATAAAGAAAAGGAATCTTAAACTAAGAAAATACGTTAATTATGTAAACGTGAAACGGCACTTTGTAATGAATTTCGCAACTGATCAATGTTTAAAATTAGTGTGTTTAATGTCTGAATGGCTGTTTATAACGACGTTAAAATTAAAACAGAAGCAGTTTACGCAGTGAGTGTGGAATCAAGCGTTCGGTGACCGAGTGCCGGCTGCTAGCCGTGACAGAGATGACAATTGCGCATGACGTCACCTAGGCAGCCACGGCCCAATGCTGATAATGAAAACCGCAAATGTGTGCGTGTGCGTCCGTCAACACAAACAAACCTGCATGTGTTGAAGACACATTTGTAACGTCGATGATCGTAGGATTGTAATTAAGCTGAATTTAGCCGTTTGTATTTTTTACTCAGCAATCCTGTAATTAGTATTACATCATTATTTAACGATATGGCGTATCCCAAGCTGATTAACAAAGTAAAGATAATTAAAGGTATTAGTATAATCAGAGATAAGGGACTTCCAGGGGAAATTGAAAAGTTGACAGAAATCTTCATCAAATTATCAGATATAGGAAAAATTATCCGATACCAAATGCCCGCACGACTAAATCACTTGCAAGGAAAGAGGTTATAAAAACGATATTTTTATTATTAATTATAAAAGGATCACGACAAAACAGAAGATATAACCATGCACTTGGTAATCATTAAAACATTTTAATGTTAAATAATTGCTTCAGAAAAATACACCATTCTAGACTTCACAGAAGATCTCAAAATGATTCAAAAACGTATTAACACACTAGAATATTTAGTCCTCATTGGATTGATTGACCTACAAAGTGGTTGCGGTTAGTTCAAAGAAGGTAAGGAGTACAGGAAAACGTGACAATTCCTTCCTCGAACTCGAAATCTACATTGAAAAATATGAAACCACAGATCTCATACAAAATATTGCCTTAAGATGTACTCAACAGTTTTACCTCTACAGTTACTACATATTTTGTAGCGTACGTGACTTCTGTACCCGTGACTGAATTTGAAGATCGTAGTGATAAACATCTTAATGATTTAATTAAATAGCACCATCTTGTTGAGTCTGACAAGTTGGAACACGTGTAACACATCCCCAATAAGAAGCAATTAAGCCTGAAATAATTTACAAGGAGTTACGTTAAAGACAGTTTTTCAATATTAGGTACAATATTTAATAACGTCGTCGTTTAGTTTTCAACATTCGACTTGAAAAATTACACTTTAGTAATGTGGTATTGGTCACCACACGTCTCATAATATTAGTACAGTATAAAGAAAAGTAAATGCCACTTACTGCCTCTCTAATAAATAAGGAGCTACCATGCTTTACATTTTCTGTAGTGACATCGAAATTGCTGGCAGCTCTTGTTTCGACATCGACATTTGTAAATGCCTTAACTTCTTGCATAAAACATCACTCCTTTGTTTGGTACCTATTGTGCTCTATAATTTGTTTTTTTTTCTTTTAGACTTGTCTGTTTTGAGCACACAAATATCACAATAATTACAGAGTACTAGGGAATCGTTTAAGTGCCACTTGACAAACAGGAAGGCTATCACACATTTCATTGATTTTTTAGAGCAAAATGGGTCGGTCGCTCCTATAATTCGATTTTCATCTAACTTAACAAACACTGCTTTGTTTATTCCTAAACTATATTGACTAGGTTAACCTTCGAAACCATAGTTAGACAGGACCTAAAAAACGATCGATATATAATCTAACAGTTAGTAGTTATGTATTAAAGCCGTCCTTGGATATTTTCTAACATATGTTAAAAAAGTCGTTCCAGTACTTTTCAAGGTTCCCCCAAACTAACCGACGTACTGGGGGACTTTCGTTTATTAATAAATAATTATAATAAATACAATATATTACAGATTTCTATCAGTACCAATATTAGTGACAATTAAACTACAATCACAGAGATCGGCTGTTACAGTTATAGTGAAAAATCCACATGCCAGGTGAAATTCAATCTTATGTCATCGACATAAAGACTGCCAAGGAAAAACTTTTCACGCTTTATCTGTAGCGTGACCCGCTACGCGCCCACGTCTTCATGAGACATTCGATTATTTAGTTCAAAATAATTGATTTGTATATCTCAATATAAACTGTTGACACAAATTGTTCACTTTATTACAAGCTTTTATTTAGTTTCACAAGTCCCGATGTTTGTCATCAAATCTTGCAAATTTCCAAAGATCCACTTCCCGGTAACCAATTGAGCTGAAATTTTGCATACATATGTAAAATGCGTGATCACGCAGTATTATGATGACATGGTGCTTCTGATGAAGGAACTGGAAGGTGGTCATAGGAACTTCGCAATAAAACGACACAACCTCGTCGAGTTTGGGCTCGCGTTAGAATCGTCTAAATGAGTATACAGAAAAGTACAATCGGCTATAAAAGTTTGTACCAAAAATGAAATGTTTGGCAGAAACTTATTATTTATAATATCAAATTTGCGAAATGTATATTTTATGAATCGTGAAAGTGAGACACAAGGTAAATATGGTGAGTTGAATTACAAAGCTTCTATAACTAAATATGAATGAAAGTATATAGGTGTACGCGGGCTGGGTTTCCACAACTCGACGTCATACTTGCGCCTATGACGATGAAAGTAGGTATTTTAATAAAGTACATTATTTAGCAAAAGTAAAAAAAAAAAACTTTGAAGCACAATAGTTGGGATATGGGATCAGGATATAAATAGGTACTCATCGTCATAGTTTGTAATCATCCATTATTAGAGAATAGGCAAGGAAGAAAATACACATGCAATGGATCGTGAGAAAACGTATCAATTATAGAACTTGAAGCAAAATCTTAGCGGTAGGAGGAAAATGTTTGAATTCACAATATAGGTACTCGTACTTCTAAAAGAGATTTTTTTTTCAGGAATCAATTGTTTTCACATAACGCATTATTCATAAACTATACAGTTTGCTGTCCCTATTGAAAGACAATATCAGATTCTGAATACCCAATACATGAATTCATGTCAAAGAGCAACATTCAAATGTGTGTCCTAAAGCGTAGTGATAAAAAATGTTTTCGTTTGTACTGAGTTCCGTTGCAAGTGGAAGATAAGAAGATATGTCAGGTCAGTCCTTTGTTGGAGATTACAACGTTAAAGTGTAACCCGATGGAGCGCCTCTTCACATGCTAATGGGAATACAAGATGGCGCCAACCGCGATAACATCAGAATCGACAGGCTGGCATGGCAACACTAGAACTGGTTTAAAACTGTAAAATAACCGATGAATCCTCTAAAGTTCCACTCTACGGATAGACCAACCTTGACTGTACAATTTGCTTTGCTCATATATAGGTACCACCACTCGTTACTAATGTATTCCTAATTCCATACAGTGATAGCTCACTCGTGCGACCTCGCTACCAACCGGGCCCGATCAATGGGTTTTGGAGCTTAACTATACAACGTTTCAAATTATTAACTGTCAACCATCACATTATAGATTTTGTCAATAGCCAGAATATTAAGCTGTAGCTAGGTAATTAATTTGTAATTAAGAAGTCTTCAAGGACTGGGAGCAATGACTCGAATCCATTTTGCTTTATAGCTCCGACATTAACGAGACTAAGTTTAACTAATGGCAGGCAGTTCATGGTGTACTGTAGCAGTTCAACCGCCCGCAAATCCGATCTAATAAATCTCAAGTTAAGTAGGTATTGCGTCACGGGTAGAACAAAGGCCGAATTCTTTCTCTCAATCGCGAGATGTTGTAACGGGCATTTGTTTACTGGGCTCGGGCACCCGTCTGACCCGAAACGCGAATCTGTGTCAAGCAGTTTATTCAATCTGCCGCGTGAGAGTCGCGCCTTCATTCCGTGCAACTCTGACACGTACTACAACATCTTAAGGTGTAATTTCCTGGAGTGACGTCCTTACGGGTAACACAGCTACGCCCTTGTGGTTGTTATCGTTCCTGTCCTTGAATGGCGCTAACGATGTGTTGGATGAAAAGAAGCTTGAATAGAGGCTTGTGGTGCGTGATTGTGCTGGGATGTAAAAGGAAACAGTAATCGATATTCGTGTTTAATCTGCTAACTGCGCCAAGAGTCATCAATTCCGGATTAAGCACCAACTAAATCTCGCTTAATCTTAACGCTCTACTGGCGAAATTCGTTTATGGATGGCATACGTGGCGCCACGAGTAGGAAGAGGATTACCGAGCCCTCTCGACTGTGATACAGATAACAAATATTAGGGAACGATGCTGCTGCCAGATCCATGTAAATCAATACACCTAATAAACACTTCAGTAGAGCGAACGATATATCTTTTTCCTTATCGATAACATAACTTACTCCTACAGATTTTCGTTTTTGTAGCGATAAAAGAAGCTCGTTGGCTTTATACCTTATTAAGTATATATATTCACTTATTGATTATTTAGAAATAATACTAGCTATACTTTGCACGTTTTCGATGTAAAGCATAGCTAGTAAAAATACATTTGTAATTTTGATAAAATATTTGCATTCATTGCAACTTTATCACAAGCAAGAACATAATGTGGTTAGTAGAATGATATCTCTTAAGATAGTAATTACTATCTACTAGATGTCCAACAAGATAAATATTATCTCTGTGAGAATCCTCGAATTATCATTTCTGTCATCCTTATAGAGATCTTGCGTAAAAACTATACGAAACACTACATGCCGTCGCGTTGGTAACATTGTGCGGGTAAAAAATGGCCGACATCAAGGACGCAAGAAGCTGTCCTAGTATCGAGGGCGTTTACACTTTTTAATCAACGCTTCAGGCTTTTGCGAAACGGCAGGTTTTAAAAGCATCACTAGGGACGACCAAAGAAATATGACTCTCCGCTATTGAGAGACGACAGAGGAATTAGGTATACGATAAAGTTAGTCAGAGTCAATTATAATAAATCACTTGTCCTAAGAAAATATGCTCCCTGCTTTTTATACATTTTATGGCGAATTGAGCGTTAATGTAAGTATGAATTAGTAGGCTATAATTTATTGAGACTCGCTACGTTTTTAAACCACTATGAAGAGATTGTGCAGCCTTACAATAAATCCAAATGCAGAATTTCGTTTAAACTCCACCCAAAACCAACATTAAGTAAATGATAACACATAAATTGCATAATTAAACGCATCAAAAGATTGGGAACAGTGCTTGCCAAGCATAGGTATCTCCTTTCTTTAGAAATTGTAATTTTTAGGGTTCCGTACCAAAAAGGTAAAAAGGATCCCTTATGGTGACTCTGTCCGTCTGTCTGTCATAATTGTATAGAAGGCTAACACTAGTGTATGGAAAGTGTTTTATTTTAACATTCATTTTCATTTTCTGTGAAAATGATGAATACGAGTATGTGGGGGGGTTGAACATTCAAAGTCTAGTTAATAAATCATGTGGGGTATCATATAAAAGGGCTTGAGATGCACTTTCTAAAACCATATTTTTTTCTACTATGGGTTAATTTTGATTTATGAAGGAACATGTTGAAAAAAATACAATTTTCCCCTTATCTTCGAAGTTTTGCAAGCGAAAATTTTGAAATTATTACAATTGATTAAGAGTACTTAAGCTAAACAATACGGAACAATAAGACGACACTATCTAAGTAGGATCGTATTCTTTATTTATTAATCAAAAATAATTTCTGAAGTAAGTAAGTTGTTTTTAAATGTCTATGAGATTATTGTTAGTCCCTTCTTTCAATTTTTTTTTATCGAAATCAGTACACGTGATAAAAACATATCGCTGAAAAACAAACATAGTAGGTGGCAAGTTATTAGTACCACAATACAGATGGCGCTGTACAACTGTAACTTCTACTATGAGCTGTTAAGATTGTACAAGAAAGAGTGGCGTCGTGACGTGACGGGTATGGTGTTAACTCGGTGCGTGAGTCAGACTCGCACTTGGCCGGTTTTTTTTTCATTAGGGATCTTAACAATGTATATGTATATATGCCAATTGCATGACACAATTCCAGCTGTATTAAAATTTGTTATTTAAAAACTTCCTTTACAACTAGCGAGTCTGCGATTTGTAAACCATCGAGTTAATTAAATACAGACTCAGCAAAATAAACGCCGTGTAATCCGATGATAATATCGAAAAGCTGTATCGAATATCGACATTGCGAGTTACCTTGCAAAACCAGAATCGCCTCATTGTAGACCAGTCTCCAAAAAAAAACAAAAAACAGGCGTGCAGTACGCGACGATCTCCTGGGAACGCAAGCGCGCAGTTTCAGTGCGGTCTACTAGGACTTATTTCGTGGGAGTTAAGGACGCTTTTCGTGCACTCTACATGCATTGGAACACGGTTACCATAAACGGTTTCGTTGCACCTGTCACTATCCTAGACGCGAGAGTTAGGTATCGGTTACTCGTCGTAAGAGTTAGTGTAATTTTTTTATTAAAAATATTTTTTTAATTTTGGAAATTTATTCATGGCTTTCCTTTGAACATGTAATTAATATTTTACCAATGTTTCAATGAATTCAACCACTTGAGAAATATTTAAATTGCCTTAATCAATTTCGACTATGAAACAACAATACAATGGATTATTTCATTTTCAATTTACTTTCTTGATTAACTACCTAGTAGAAAAGTAAGGTGAATCCGGTAAAGAAAGAGGCGGATGATATTATTAATACTAGTGTCACTTAATTGCCTGAGGAACTGGTTTGCAGGCTAGCTCAGTAGGGTTTGCGTTTCAAAACCACAGGGGTACGATTATATACTTATCAAGAACTAGACATATGTAAGGAAAATATGGTTATTAAAATAGGCAGTCATAATTATATGTATAATAAAATTAATTGAAAAGCCGTGATACCGGACGTGATACATCAAAGGATAATGTAAATTTGAAACTTTTAAAAGACTTCAAATTACCTACCGAATATGAAATATTTTTATGAAGTTACAAATATTTATCTTATTACATAAAACTCAAATTATATTACTTCATAATGGTTAATTTAAACATCGGAGCAACCGACTTCATTCAACCAATCTAGGAATTAATTATAATAACCAATGGTCAATTCTCAACTACCGTGTAAAAATTTACATTTGGTTTAGAAAAGATCTAAATGACGTAATACGAGTATAATACTACCTAACAAGAAAATTTGAATTATTTAAGAATAGGTGCTTTCTTCGCTTCTTGCCGATTTTTGCACTTACAGAAGCCTCATTTTACATAAGAGTTTTAGATAAAGAAACACCTATAGCAAGTAACATCCCTGGTACCGTGGTACCAGTCGGCCCGGTTCCTGCACAGTAGCAACGACACTAAATTGCAAGTCTCGATGCGCCGGCGCCTCGCGTCTGCATACTGCGTTGGATTAACGAGTAATCAACTCATGCGCAAGCTAAAGCAGTAATCAAGAGAGGCTAACTTTTAATCTTATATTTCGCTTGAGGGGCATTTAGAATACACTCTCTAGTATCTCTAGGATAATAAAAGTAAGATCATGAACCCCAGTATTCCTTGACTTACACTAAAATTATTGTAAGTCAAGGAATATTAGGGTCGTCTCAATTTGCGAAAAACTAATGACACCATATGTCATATAGACACCATATACGAACAAAAGACACCATAAGCAGTCTTTTAAAAGTAGTTTTTTGAATTTAGAAAGTCTGACTTTCAATCTTTTATTGCATTGAAGAATAGTTGCATTTTCACTCAGCCCATAAAGTTTGTTGATGCTTAGCAAGAGAGTTTAAGTACCGTTTTATCATCCTAGGACATAAAATGTTTCTCCTCCTTTATATTTTCCAATTTGTATTTGTATATTATATTGTGTTTGCATACTGGATACTCATCGTTGGAGTATTATTTTTACCTATCCTGATGGAATATTTCACACTCAAAATATAGTCAAATGATAAAGGTTGTATAAGTACGAGTATATTATACAGTAATATGCGTAAGCAGGTATTGCTTTTAATCCGTCAAATACCAAAATTACAATGCATTTACAATGTTTATTATTTTACCAATTTTCTTAAGTATACAGAAAAAAATGGCATTTGATATTACGATTATAGCGATCTGGCATGTGAAATCAGATAAGAATTACAAATATTGGAGTTTAGGTAAAATAATAAATATACCAAATAAAGAACACACGAGATGATAGTGTTCGGAACGTATTGAATTGCAAGACCTTACAACGACAGAATCGAATAAATACGTTGCCTAACGCATGCCTAATGATATCATGGAGACCCACGCACTGGCAAACAAGACGCTTTGACATCACCTTAACGATAGTTACATGTATACAAACAATGTTTACACTCCATCACTACGCTTACTATGGATTATTGATACACAAACGAGTTCAACTAATATTAATTGTATTTATTGGCAGTTTAGTTTCACACGTCTGATGGATAATCAATATCTGGGGACAGATTTTTGACTCGAGCGCTCGAACCTTTCACTCGAAAACTGTCAAAATTATGAAATTCTATTTTGAAATAGCGATAGAATATTGAAAAACGAGTGATATTGACCGCTCGTATTCAATTCTATCGGCAGAAAGTAAGTGTGTACAGTCGTATTTACTTTTATTTAATTTTCGAGAGCTCGAAAGTAAAAAGGTGGCTCCCAGAGTTTGATCAAGTCATTGAAGATTGCGATGATAGTAAAAGTTGGTAAAAAGGTGACGATGCGCCCGTCAACGGCGAGCTTCTGACAAATTCTACATTGACACTTATTTATTTTTACTGCAACCTACAAATGTCACCAAGGCGTCTGACGAACGCGAACTGCTGTCAGTCAGACGGCTTTCAGTAACTTAAGATCTTGCCGCCAATCGCCTTATTTGTAAACGTAAGCATGTAAAGAGCATGCAAAACGTTAAACTGATAAAGAATGTGTTCAGAAAATTAAATACCGAATTATTTTAAATTTTACTTCCCTCTGGAGCTAACCTTACAAATTCAATCAAGCAATAACCATATAATATTTCTAAAACCTTTCGATTCGTCGAATTTACCTCAAGTTGGGGCAGGGACAATGTATAATGACATCTGATGTTTATTTGATTTGAAATTCAATCAATCAGAAGCAAGTGGAGTCACGCGAGGTGATTTCAAGGAATTGTGGCAGTACAAAAATCTTTTGAAGCTAAGGAGTTTTGGACGATGAAGAAATTATTGGGATTTTTATATTTATCGGAAAGAGGCTAGATGTAAATTATTAATAACGCCAATCACAAATAGTAGAATAGGTTTGTGTCCTGAGATTTTTGTACGATGCCATTGGAATCAGTTTTTGGAGAGGAACAAATGTTTGTATGGGAGCAACTACAATTTTATTAAAGAACATAAATACCCAATAAAAATAGACAAAGATTGACCTCGCTGACGGCAGCTCAAAACGCTTCATACGAATTGACCAAACATTACCCTCCTCCTTTGGCAGTCGGGTAATAAAGGTATGGCACCATGAATGTCCCAATGCTATGTGTAGGTAGTAGGTACTAATCGTTGTATGAAAAATCAAGTAAATTGCTGTTTCGGTCGCGAAATACTGCGTTTAGGTCCATAGTTGTTATAGAATTTTGTTTCTATAAAAGCGTAAGGATTCTATTGGTAACTTTAAATTTACTATATTGAACGATAAAGATCATATTTTTTCTAAACTTCAAGATCCGTATCTTTTTTATGATTTTAATTACATTTTTTAATTTATACTTTATTACAATAATTTAATGGTTTACTATCCATTAAGCAACACTACGTTATCAATTTAACATGAGTCGTCACCCCTATTCTCCGTCCAGATTGTATTAAGTACATGTAGATGTATGTTATGAAAAGCCGAGATCTATTTACGATATACACCCGGTATGTAATGGGTAATTTTCTGCCTATTTAGCAAATTATTATAGATGTTGCAAAGGAAGTGAAGTTAAAGGTTAGCCGTAGGTTTAGTGATATCACTATTGTGTTCTCAACGGAAAACCTTCGATCGGCACTCGTATGTTTACTTGAACACTAAAACAAAATACTGCTAGTTAATACAATTCAAGATGTTGTCTATTAACTAATTAGTCACACTGTTATTGAATATTAGTAGGTATGAATATTATGATCTGATAAATTACCAAAACGTTACTTATTGAAGCGTCCTTGTGCGAAAAAGTCAAGAACATTCCTTATTTAACTTAAAAGTATATAACCTTTGCACATCGTAATGCTCGTGTTAACGGATCACATCAAATAACAATGTTACACGCACAAATAAGTGTATTGTTCTAAACCATACTCACAGCGCTTGTGACGTCATCAAACGGCGTTGCCAAATTTGTTATAACCCGCCAAAACGGTGATGACTTTGTTCCTTTATGATGCGGTATCGACAAGAGACTTGCGGTTTTGGCCGGGTTACAACGGGAGTTGATCAGAACATACCTGGAACAAAGATTCGATTGTAAATCTAATGCGTGGAATGATTTTGCTGTTTCAAACGGTGTGATATCGATTTTATTGCAACTCCTAACACTGGTGAAATAAAAATTCCATTAGCTTAAAACAATTTAAAGCCAAGATCTTATCCCCAAATCGACATATTTAGCTTATGAAATTATGATATAAGCCTATTATGTGTGCCTGTGATACACTATTCAAAATGCGTTCTTTGATCGATAAAGTGAAGTGGAATTCAAGTAAAAAAATCCACAGATAAGACGATATTAAAAAAACAATCCTGAAGGTACATTTCATCAACAAGCACATGAAACTATGACAATTTACCGAAAGCCTCGCGCTGAACAAATTATCACTCGGCTTTATATCGTGAGAGACAGTTTCCCTAACACGCGACCCTGCAAACCAATTCACAATTTTTGTTCTCTAGTGAGCTCGTCACACGTATTGTTTGACCCCTAGATTAGTAAAGTAATGCGTAGTCTGAGGAGGATGTTTTTTAGGTTTTACAATATACAAAAAAAAACTGGTTGCAAAGAGCTCAGCATCGGAGAAAATTGCGTGCTGATGAGGAGATCTACACCAACAGTGGGTGAAAAAGGGTTGAATAAGAAGATTTGTTGGTACCAGCAGCAGCTTGTAATAAATAACAATTTCACATGCATGGTTTCCGAATTAAGAAAATGAAGTGTGAACCTAATTAGATTCATAGTGGATTTTATAGCATAATTCAGTTACATTTCAAAGAGCCTTGTTACTCGAAACTTCTGTTTTGAGAGGAAGTAGTTCTGAGATCGGTTTATTTTTGTTAATTATGCAAGTAATACCAAACGTTTATACGGGGATCCGTTAGTTGCTGTAGCCGTATAGCTGAACACATACTACTAAATGCATAAGCTGCTAACGTTCGGGTTAACACACGAAAAAATATTTAATCCTCAACGTTGCGTCTAGATTCAACTATACAGGCAGTGTATTGAAATTTTCCCTAGCATTGCAGCATTACCTACACCCAAGTGAAATAAAATGCGTGACCTGTTTCCAGCCTGACACGACTGAGGGGTGATGTGGGGAAGGGCTGGCCGTGTCACGTACTGACTGCTTTATTTGCTACAGTGTGTGCGGCCCAATGAATTAGGAGGCTATTGGATGAACTTCGTTGGTATCACTCTTAGTGAAGCTTTGGAGTTCCACAAGACTTACAGAAAAAAAAAATAACTTCATGTCTCCTACGTGTGATTTTTCAATGATTAATATAATACTCCGACAATTGTGACTAAAATTGTGTTCTATCGATGCATTGTGGTTACATTCGAAATATGGGTACGACCCGTACGACTCATAGTATTAATTAATTATTAAGTTTAACGTACTTTTAACATCAATTTGGTTTGACACATCAAACACTGCCGCAATTTATATGTTAACCTTTCAACATTATCACAATTTTTTGCCTGTATTCGCCCGTTATACCACTCGAGTACACCATTTCTATACGGTCTGTAAATAGTGTAAAATAATTGGTTGAAACGATGAGAGAACAAATGCTTTATTTAAAAATAATGGGCACTTATTCGTCCGTTTCAAGCAGTTATCTCGCCCGGATAGGATGGTGTCGTCCGATAATCGGTAGGTCATGTTTACTCGGCATGAATATTAAGAGGTTGCGATAGCACGCGTCCAGCTTCATGTTTTGGTAAAATATGATAATTCGGATGAATTTGTTAATATGTATTTTAACAAGTCAAATGTAAAGATTTTAGTGGAAGACACAATTGCATTTTTACTAATAATATAGCCTACGTCACTCTCACAATTAAGAGGAATCCAAAGACACCTCATATGTCTAAATCCATTAAGCCGTTTGGACTGTAACCCGTGAAATAGGATTTACTTGTCCACGTACACACATACCTTCATACATCTATACATACATACGCTCGAAAGAACATGCGACGTGGGTAGATATCATATAACTGCCTGCATAAAATTAACAGAGTCCTGATTTCGCTAAAAGCACACTGCGGCTAAAAACCAAAGTAGACCATCAAAAATATTGGAATACTCTAAGAACCTGCAGCCCCTACAGGTAAACGCTCTCCCGACAATTAACCCCGGATTTTCAAGAGCTAAAGAGACCGGCACTCCGTCTTCTCGACAGCCATAACTGGTCATGCACCTTTAAACAAACACCTTTTCACTGTAGGTGTTACAGACAGTCCTCTCTGCAGAGCCTGCATGGAAGAGGAAAAGACAGCCGCCCACGTCATCGTGACATGCCTTGGGGTGGAAGAATACCGAGCAAAGCACCCCGGAACAGCGGGGTCACTACCAGATGCCGTCAGCAACATACCTAAAGGGTCTGCTAGGCTTCCTGGTGGAACTGGGTTGACATGAATAGCACTAGCCTATTTCGCGTATGGGTTATTGCATACGCAAAATAGGCGCAATTATGACGTTGAGTTGCGGAAACCCAGCCCGCGTACACCTATAGGTTTATTATTAACAAGAGCTAACGCAAAATTTACAAACTGTAAATTGCAAAGTTTGGTCCTTCAACACATATGTTATGATTAGCTACGGCGCTCGGTTTTGGCGTTTCAATTTAAACAACCCCTCAACAGAAAGGGTTGATGATTTAACATTTACAATTTTAATAAGTATATTTGAAAACAGGATTGAGTGTAGGAACATTCGGCAGAACGCTTATTTGCCAGATCGTAGATTGATTTTCTGCCAAAATTTGAGGTACCCAGTGGTAGAGGGGCTTTCAAGAATATAATAAACAGGATTTTATTTTTTTTGCACCCAAAGGGCAATGGAGAGGCCTATGCTGGGAGTATCTCTGCGTGTTCGCATAAGAAATGAGGCTATCCGCAGCAGAACCAACGTAACCGATACAGCCCTCCGAATCGCTAAACTTAAGTGGCAGTGGGCGGGGCACATTGCACGTAGAACCGATGGCCGTTGGGGCGGAAAGGTTCTCGAGTGGTGACCACGTACCGGAAGGCGCAGCGTGGGTAGGCCCCCCACAAGGTGGACTGATGACCTGGTAAAGGTCGCTGGAGTCCGCTGGATGTGGGTGGCGCAGGACCGGTCATTGTGGCACTCTTTGTGGGAGGCCTATGTCCAGCAGTGGACGTCTTTCGGCTGATATAATGATGATGATGATGACGTATGCGATATACCCAAGCTTACCTTAAGGCAGGTGGTATGCTTGGTAGGTATTTTAAACTATTTTTATTCTCAGACTGAATTAAACTTGCTAAATTAACGTTATGACTAACATCTTAATTGGAATGACCCTCGCACTTCCGAAGTCTCAATTTTACTTAAAGTGCCACCGACCAAATTTTGTTGATACGTTAACTTTTAACAACAAAACAAACATTTATAATCATAATTTTAACAATTTTATTATGACAATATCTACTGCTTCTTTTTTTTTCATCTATTTCATGTTACTCTTACATTGGATTTTCCATTTCTCTTTAAACTCAGTCACTTGGCGTTCTCAAAAACTTAACGCTTTATAACTTCATTGGTACGTAAACAAAAACAAGTCGGCTATAGCATTCATTTAACGAATTCTGCCGCATGTTGCTATGTGTGCACACTGACAGTACACTTGCGTAAATTACTACCAGTTGTGACTGGCTGACGTCATTTTTTTATTGAAATTTTCACATCTACTTAAAATGCAGTTTTTGTCAAGGTCTAAGATGTATCTGTGACGAGTATATACCTATACCATTTCTTGTTTACTTTTTCAATGGCAATGAAATTATTCTGCGTGCGAAAAAAAACAACGTTTCTTATTTTAACTCTAAACCCTGCTGCACTGCGTCTAGAAGTAACGTTTGTATAATCAATATTATATATTATATATATATTTAATATTCTCGCAAGTGAATGTCTAATGTCATTAAATTGTTTTAAGTACATTAAGACCATCACCAATCATTGAAAACAAGATATCTAACGTGGCGGGCGACGTCACGCGTTATCGTCCGTTATCGCGACCGTAGACGGTCCGTTTTTAGAAATATTAATTCAGTAATACATACGTAACTGTCCTATTTTTAGTTTGGCCTAGGCTAAAAATACAGCGGCGAGTAATGGGTACTTGATAACTAATGTTTAGTTCGTCAGTGTCGTTGACTTGCAATTGACTGTTGTTATTGACGTACTGTTATCTGTATTGTTTTATTGGATTCAAGACGTTTGTGTTCCTTCATTAAGTAATATATCATCTAATTACTTACATAAGAAATTACTTTCTAGCGTGCTTTTTAAAGGATATTTGTTTTGAGCATTGACATTTTACATCTAGATTTTAGGGAAGAAATTGATGAAAAAAGAAAATGTCTCGAATAGGTAAGGAAATCTAAAGAAACAATAAGATAAAAGGAATATGACAATGTCAGTTGATATACAACCAATCGCTTATTGAAGCGGAATGTGGCGTAAAGACGCGGAAACTGTATTCTAACAAAATACAAATCCACAGTGACGTTGAATCACGTCTAATCACTAGGTACTGGCAGTGTTTTTTAGCAAAACAAGGAAACCTCTCGACACTGGCGGTTACGACCAAAACCAATGATGACTGTTTCTGACCTCATAATACAACAAATGATGTCATTATTTCGTATTACTATAACTTAGAGGACAGAACTGAATTTGCTATAGTCCTAGGAAACCATTTAGAGCATATGTCTCATTATTAACAGGAAGACTGAAATAATTTACAAACCGTACGTCAAAATTTAACCATTTTATTTCAAAATTTTAAATGATGTACCTAGCTAGAGTTTAAAAAAAAACTGTTGGTAAAATACCACGTTAAAATTGTAATTTAATAGATTAAGAGATTTGTAAAGGGTGAGAGATCATAAACTTTATCTAATGTGTACGAGTAACCTGATAGTTGTAAAACAAAAGGCCTTATCTACAAAAATTTCACACCTATTGCTTTACCTAAATTTGATGTGTCAACTTTATGCTGAAAAGTAATGTAGCCCAAAAGTGACAATTGCAAGCCCAAAACTAGATAGTATTATCTAATCCGTTACATAAGCTGGTACATTTGGCGGTACTCGAGCGTACGCCTTGGTCGAGTGAGCCGCAAGGTCGACCTGTCGACATTGACCGTGAAGCTGTGTAAAAACTCCGTTTCCGCAAATCGAGAAGTGATTTTCGGTAAAAGTTGTAATTAGGCATCTGGAACCGAGTGACAATGGTGTAAACATGGCTTGGGATAGCTGGGTCGGTTAAAAACTGATTATGAAACTGTTTATTTAAAAAAAAACTTTATCTTTGCCCTATTTTATACCACAGATGTATTTCGACGGTTAGCTATGGTATGTTTGGCTTTAAATTAAAACCCATAGGCTAGAGGTGGTATTATTTAGTATTGCACCAGTCGCTGTTTACACATCTTTGACGTGTGAAGTGTTGCAGAAAATTTATAAGTAGAGATCAGCATAGACGAGGCTTCACCTTACACAGTACAAGTGCCAGACGTATACTTTGATCTTTCTTTAGAATTTTCTGTATTAACATTTTCTTAACGCTAGTTGGCCCCAATAGAATGAGAAATTATGAAAAGAGATAGTATGTATTTAAGCACTTAAGATTCCCCCTATTTCTAGTGACCATAACGGAACATACTGGTCATACTTTCCGGGAACTGAAGCGACCAGACTCAAGTTATAAATAGCCGTTCTACATTCCAAAATTCATTATAGTGCCAACAATTACAAGACGGTATTAAGACCGTCAAGAACGTTTTAATTAACAAAAATAAAGGCGTTGATATTTGTCGTGAGCTATCAGTCGGCGCCAGTGCATCATGAGGGTTACGTAATGTAATTGTAACACCCTCGTACCACTGTACTCGTAATGAGTGTTAATGTGAATTAGCTATCGCTTTGTTCTTATCTAACAATTTCTGGGGCTCACTATAAAGCATCAAATCCGTTGACAACGCTTCTTCTTCAAAATTGTAGTCTTTCGTAGTAACTAGTTGCCTGACCTTGTTCCGACTCGGCCGGCCAAAACACATTTGATTATTCATTATTTTGCATTAATTCATACTCTGTCTGCTTGTTTTTGTTCCTTTTATGTAATACATTTTATCTTGGATAAATGTTTTTTTAGCAAATTGAAATATTTGTTGTGTATCATTATTTTTATTTTTAATCTTATAATTTTGCTCTGTATTGTTTTTGTTATTTTTATGTAATTAAAATTGTCGTGGGTACATGTTTTTTTTAGCTAATTCAAATATTTGTCGTGTATCAATCATTCTTTTAATTTTATAATTTTGCTCTGTATTATTGTTAATTTTATAATTTTGCTGTGTACGTATATTTTCAAATACAGCAGTCTCAATTTAGTTATGAAATGAAACTCTGCGTAGTACCGTGCTTTGATTGTTCTATACTGCAAGGAATTATCTCAAGGACCATTTTATTCAGTGTACCGTGTATCAAGTGAAGTAATCAACTGCACTGAAGTAGGAACACGCTGGAGTGCATCAACGCATTGCGGACCTTTTGAGTGATGACCTGTATCTATTCAAATCGGATTTGATAAGTCCCCGAGCATTGAATATAGAGCTGCAATAAGAATCAAAGGAAACAATGATCATGCACACAAAGCAATTTATAATTAAAATGAATACTTAATTAAACCAATTTAGAGGATGCAAATACAACACTCAAACTGAACGTAGTATTGCTAAACAGATACAGATGTTAATGAGGACATTACTATTCAACCGGCTTTAAGGTATGGTGGCTCGTGAATTTTCCACGGTCAGCTCTTAAGGTCGCATTTAGCGGAAATTATTTATCGAATCCAGTCAATTAACATTTTGATGATATTATATTTGCTTGATATAGTTAGTGAGACAAGGTTGAGGAAGTGGATAGACAATGTGACGGTTTCGCAACTCGCGCGCAGGAGGAAGCGTCCGGCGATCTAACCATTAGCCGTGCAGGTGAATACGTTAAGTCAACCGGGCTTGAATATGGGCGTGGTGACATTTATTATCATTCTGATGACGTATCTAATTGCATTGACACTGTGTATTAGAAGGAGCTTAGTTGAAATATTAACACTATAACTAATTTAATACAATGATTTTTGTAAGTTAAGTGCAGCAATCGCTTCTATTGATTAAAGTTAAATCCTAAAGATAACTGTAAAAAAAAATGATGTATGTTACTGATTTGTGAAAGAAAATGAATAAGACCATTAAAGCAATCAATTTGATAATTTTGGTGTTTCACAAATCCATATAAACGTCGTCACGTGAATAGAATTATACATATACATTATACAGTAACAATAGTTGTATGCGTCCTGTAAACGTCGAACGTGAAGCCTTTCTAATTCAAACCATAAAGTTGAAGGCCTCCTTTGAATTTGTCAAGACATGGTCAAGGGCGCCGGAGCAGCCTTCTGCGGCTGACGTGTAAAACATTAACTTGAATAAGTCATTAACACTGCGTTGTCCAGGGCATTACGTTTTCATCCTATTTGAATGACGCCTTCGTCTATTATAGCACATTCAAATTCAAAATAGTTTATTTGCTAAGAATACAGTTTACACTGGATGTACCTACATATTAATTGGTCTCATGTATCCAGCCTGTCTATAGGCGTGCAAATATTAACACATTAGGTACAAACCTTATTCAAATTATTATTAATATAATACAAGCTTTTACCAATACTTATAACTTCCATATTTTACTTAATAAAAATTCACAGTAATAAATCTTCCTGGAAATTATAGTACGACCGTTTAGCCTAGTGGGTAGTGACGCTGCCTACGAAGCAGGAGGTCCTGCTGGTCGACCACATAACGCATTGTACGTGCGTCAGGTAGATGTAAACGTCAATTTTTACTAAAAGTTAATGATTACCCCTCTGGGTTTGAATCCCGGTAAGGGCAAGTATTTGTGTGATGAGCATGAATATTTGTTTCCGAGTCATGGATTTTTTCTGTGTATTTAAGTATTTATATCTATTATATATATCGTCACCTAGTACCGTCGTATAACACACAAGCCTTATTGAGCTAGTTCGATTTGTGTAAGATTGTCCCCTAATATGAATTATTATTTATTATAATACATGTTGTTGTGGATAATTGACTTAGTTGCATAATTGTTTTAATCAATAAGAGATACAATTTATTTGCTCATATGATAAGCTTGTCAAAATTTGTAAATGTAGTCTATAACAACCTCGTGATGTAGAGATATCTAGTATCAGTAGATAGTATGAACGGTAGGAGAGAAACAAACCCATGTATTCTACTTCGTCGGATAATTTCAATAACAGCTTCGTTATTGCTGATTCCATAACAACAATGTCACCCCCATCAAGTATGATTAGATACGAGTAAATACCCAACTGAAGACCGACATGTTTTAGAATCGTGTTTTGAAGAGAGAGAGAGAATTGCTGAACGATATATATGTAATTGTAGTATGGATAACAAAAGCGAAACAATTCAATATGTTACAAAAGAAAGTACGATTCGTGAGCGACACAACCCTTTCCATTCACATTAAAAAGTTGTTTAATATTCCATATGCTAATGAACAATATTGATTATACCTAGGCACATCGAATTGTAACCGATGCCGACGTCAGTAGGTGTGTGCATACAAGTGTTGTTTTATTTAAACTGTAGATTGCTTGGTTCTTAAGTTGACTGACACTAGTAAAATTACTATTGGCCAAGGTCATGATAATACTTCATATTTACAGTTGGACGCACTCTTTTTCTGTAGCCAAGGAATGGTTTCAAGCTATACGAGAATGGCTAAATTAATGACCTAGTAGCGTATATTAATTAGTTTTTAATGACATTCAATACCTTAGTTAGGTTCAATCTATTATTAGCAGTACCTATTCCTGTTGTTCTTTATCTTTTTAAAATACTAATCATATTCGTATAAACGTTAATCTAACCTACTTTAGCTAGTTTGCCGTTAATATTTGTTTTTTTGAAAACTGAATATATTAATATTTTATGAATATCACAATACTTATATAGAATAATAATTAAATATGCCGTAAAAATAGTTCGACAAGTGAAATGCTGAACATAATGTGTAATTTAATGCAAGCACCTTCTTTGTGAGAGACCATCAATTTGCCAACCTCGTGCGTTATTATGCTGGCATATTACAGTCCGCAAGTACGGAGTTATACCTACTGAAGTTGATAATTTAGACGTGGTCTTTTTGTTTCAAACATTAGTACTTAAACGAAATATGCAACAGCACAAACCCATGTCCAGAGGGGTAAACACGTAACGTTTCGAACGAGCGACAAATCAACTGTCATTTTCCCATACAAAAATTGATATTGAAATCTACCTAATGCGTTACGTAATCGACCAGCAGGGAACTACGAATTATTTAGACATGTACTAGACATTATTTAGTTTTGAGACACGACACGACACGAGTGATCACCACGGAAATAATTATAGAATAGAAACACACTGAGGGTTTTTTTTGGAGTTTACTTAAACTCGTTTACTTATATTACACATTTATATGCGAGAAAAAAATTTTCACGTATCAACAACATCTCGATCGAAATATTATGGAACAGTCTTGTTTCTCGTAACAACTACTTTCTAACGATTTTATAATCAAATAGTAATCTAACTTATACAGTCATTATTCTTATGCCAATCAGTTTTTTTTTTTCATATTGCAGCTTCATATTGCAAAATATTTAAGACAGCAATAGCAGTAGCAAAAAGGTCCTAGGAATATATAATAAAATCGGTCCATTCAAATCAGTTTTATTTTTTATTTGTAACTTTTACATGCATCACAAGACTTCGACTTTGATGATATGGATCGTGTTGGGGCTCCATTAGCAGGCCTCCGTCACGGAAACAGTCCATAAACGAGCTACCCCCAGCCCGCTCGGGGTTGACTAACTCACAGTGAATCACTTGACATTGAAAACGCACGCTCAACAAAACTGAAACACCCAAATCCGGGGGTGATTCTAGGGCGCTCCCATCGATCTCTGTGGAAATGGGGTCGCCCCCCTCCACCAGTGACCTTGGGCGCCGGAGACGCACGAAGCCTGCCGAAAATCACCGAACTGCCTTCATTCATTGGGATCCCTCTACGCCCACGAGCGAACGACGGCCGATTTCGAATTTAGAACAAACATCCTGGACCGAAGTTGGAAACTTGGTACAAACTGAAACTAGATAGATTATTGTTTAACTCCAATTCGGTTTCTTGAATCTTTATTATTCCTTCGAACTCTTCGTTTATTTTAGGTACTCGCGAGTCTGTTATTATTTGCTACAAGTTTTGAAATGTTGTAACTTAATGATTGGTGTATTAAATTATCTCATTAACATTTAACAATAACAACATAACATCCGTATGCAATCAACAAACCGATCATATATCTGCGGGTGGCAAGGCAGCCAACAGACAATGCGGGGTCGCGTTATCAAACTGTAATAATATTTGCTTATGACCTTAGGAATTTTCTGTCATCTTGGATCTGGAGATGTAACTCGTTGAAAAGTATCGTAAGGACTTCGTAATAATTGCGTCTTCACTTACATTTCGTAAACTACAGATTGTTTTACGAGGATGTTACTAAAACTTGAGGAATATTTCTTATTCTAGCAGAGGAATGTCACCCGTTTTACAAATGGCAGCCTTCATAGACTTCTGGATGACGTAACGTGATAGTGAAACAGTCAATATTTGATATGGAGCCATTAGCCACGGCGTGCGATAACGCGCGACAAGCGCCAAGTTCACTAATGAATAGGGGACACAACACAAGACTGTGCCAGTTCTGTCTTCCTATTCACTGCCGCGCCATGTCCTAATCTTGCACCCATTCTACTCACACCGCTAACGTTCGCAAAGGACAGCATTAACCGATCGAAACAGTTTCGATCTTGAAGAAATCTGAATACTGCGCCCGGTCTGGCAGGTTCGGCGTGCTCACGATTCGTGACAAGTATACAACTCCTTGGCAATGGAAATGGAATGCAAATCTATTGATCATTTTGTTATTCAGCGAGAGCTGTTCAATTGTCGGAATCGTAGTTCCAATAAATTTTGTGAAGGTCCTAAACTGTGGCTAATCTTTTCACACCTCTGGCTTCTATCATCAAGTCTTAACTAGGTTGGCAAGTGCCCAAGCATGATGAAACGTTGACGGTAATTGGTAGGGAACCAGAAGATGATTAAGCTAAATAAGTTTTCGAGGTTCATCCAGGTCAAGCTTACAAAAATGTCATAACGGTAAACGTTGCAAGCTCTTGTACAAACAGTTGCACTTTCGCTAAAACACGTCGCCAGGGAGACGAGGGGCGAGGAGGGTGTCACGAGGGAGGGGGCGGGGTTATCAGCGTTGATAACAGCTCATCCATCACTTGCATCTATCACACAATGCTCGGTGCGACGCCAGACGGAAGATTTTGAATCAGTAATATGAATAAATATGTAGAGTTGTTTTATTTTTCGGTCACGCTGAACAAAAAACATTAGACTCATCATCACCATATCAGTCGGAAGACGTCAACAGCTGGACATAGGCCTCCTCCAAAGACTACCAAAATGACCGATAGTGTAGATTTATTATTTCCTATTTCGAAACGCTGAATAAGATCTCAGAAAGCCGACTAATCCGCCAGGGAAATTGCGTAACTTTTCAAACGTGATTGTATTTTAGACGATGGTCCTATAGTTGACTTACCAAATATCATTTTTACCTTCAATAAATGACAGTTGAGGGGCATTTTTTGAAATGTATTTTTTTAACAACTCTCGTTTATTGGGTACACACATTTTTTGAAAAAGCCTGCGGGCTTAGCATGGTTGTCATTTTATCAAGTATGGCTGTAGATAAGACCTCCTTCACTCTCGCACTCACATACTTGTCAGAACTTGACGGACGTCTTATCCTCAGCTATACCTAAGTGATAAATGGCAACCATGAACCCGCGTTCGAATAATTACACTATCACCCCTAGCAGGACAAAATTTTAGATACCTTTCAACTTGATTTCGTAAGATAAATTAATAAATCAATAAGAATTCTATTTTCTAACAAGATTGAATGCCCTAATAATATTGGCTATTATTTTGTAATAACAAGGAAGGACATAGCTTGACTGAAGATGTTGAAAGCGGACATGATACTAGTATTTCAGCACCAATGAGATCTGCAATGACACTTTTCCTTGAAAAATTCTTTGTAATTTCATTAATTATGGTATCAGTATGACATTACAAAATAGAAGCGAAAGAAAACTGTTCAATGAATTTATTATACCTTGAGCTTACTACCTACAAGTATTTTTTATTTTCTAATTGCTAAATGTACCAGTCTTCTTTCTCTCTCTGTATAATTTATAAACGGTTGCATTGCAGACAATAAGAAATTAAAAGTTTACATACATTATGGATAGTGTAAGCTAAAATATTTAATGCAAGAAATAAAAGAATTGATATAAATAAATCTGATCACATTAATTAGAATGAAGATAATGTAGCCAATTTGTTTTGTTTTTACCTTTTTTTTTGAGAATATTCGTTAAAGTATTTTTAACTTAATGGCAATAAAGAAAAACCAAATATTTTTTTCAAAAATAAAGGATAATTCAATGCAAAATATTCAAGATAAAATAAGCCGCTCTAGAAGCCGGGATTTTCCGTTTATCTTCTTCTATATCAGGTTCTGGTTGCTAATTCAAACTGGAGAAATTGTTAGTGGGTTGGGTCTTAACTTTCTGTATTTCTTATTTGGTCCGTTATTCAATTTCCGTAACTTTATTTTGATAATGTTAAAATAACACAGATATACACTGAGCAAGTGAAGATTTTTTATAAAGCTTAAGAAAAGCTAGGCAAAATCACGTCTGACGTTGTACTTAGTTCGGATGAATACAACGACATTGTCAACGATATTACGTAACTGCTCGTGACTCTTATTACGATTGGCTCGAACAATAGAGGTATCAAGTCTTGTCAGAGCGGAGTAATGACTTGAGTCCTTTTAACTGCTATCAATAAAGTCGTTAGTTGAACAGCGGTTGAATCTAAACGCTTCCTCCTCTGAAGTGAGTTCTAACATGCTTTTTCCTGCACTTTTCGTATCTAGGCTCGATTTGATACTTTTAATTGTTTTATTAGTTTTAGACTTCTAAGTATTATTCGCAAAATTACTGTCAGCAACACTAACATTTCGTACAATGCAAACGCCTTAAATATCTGCACAGGACTGAAGATTCCACTCTTTTTTATTGTTAAAGAAGAATTATATTCGTTGCAGACTAATTTCTAAGTGACCTTCCAAGAAGTTCATTTCAGTTTAAACTTGCTTATAACACGTCATCAAGATAAGCTTAACATAAATCCGTACCTGGCTGACTGGCTACGATCGAAACGTTAATTTACAAAATAACAACAAAATAGCATTTAGTAATAAAGCGGACGATATTAAAGGAGGCAAAAATAATAAAAATATGGTGAACACGCACAGTCGCACATCCACAAGAACGTGAAGAGCCCACGAAGTAAACCGCTAACACACACGGGGAAAAGTACCAAGCGCGAGCCTGCTTGCTCGCATGAATTCTGCTCCGTAATTACCGATAGTCTAGCTAGACTATGTTCAAGGGAAATATATACTTGGGAAAACAAATGTCATTCCTCAAAATTAGACGTCGGGTCGAATTAAATAGACTAGTCAAAACAACATGGGACAAGTTTTGAAGATATAGAAGCACTGAAATCAAATATACCTATAAATATGAAAAATATTTTTTTTGATTCATGCTTACTGCCGTGCCTTTCATACGGATGCCAAACTGGATATTTATTAAATACACAAAATCACAAATGAATACGTGCCAAAGAAGTATGGAACGCACACCATTAAACGGAAAGACAGGAAAAGGAACGTTGATATAAGAAAAATAACTAACGTTCTGGATGCCCTATCTCACTGCCCAAATTTAAAATAGTCATGGGCTGGTCACGTAGTGCGCATGCACAATAAAAAGTGGACATATATGTAGAGCAACGAAGTGTTAAGGACCATCAGGGAAGCGGAAAACAGGCAGACCGATGAAATAGTAAAAGCAGTGGGAAAAAACTGGAATTGTATCTCGTTTTTTCTATCAGTTTGCTACATTGAGCGATTTTTATCCAGTGAATGGACATGGAGGAGGCCTATACTCGAAGAGAGGTCCTTAATAATGAATAACTTTAATTTTATCAACCAAATATTTAAAATGTATTACTTTAAATTAATTGAAAAAGTATGCATTTTAAATAATTTATTAAGGAATTAAACGGCTATAATAATAATATAAAAAAATCTGATAATTAAAACGGATAATTCTTAGACGTTTTATTCAAATAAAGTCCATTGAAACGATTCTGAAATACTTTAAAACAACGTATAAACACCACACAATGAAGATCAGATCAATTTAAACAAGAATCACATGACAAACAAGACATTGTTTAGTCACATCACGACAAATAACGAAGATCGTTATGCTTGATGATGATAGCATCAAGCGTCCGTTTGACACATGATTTTCAATTAGTTTTTAATTATCTGATTTAATGTGCATCTAACGTGCAGTTTTTCAATATATTGTGCAACTTTATAACATTACTTAATTTTTTTCTGACCAAAAACACTAAGTGAGCGACCGGTTCCGATTCTACGAAAATTACGGAACTCTAAAAGCATTTTTACACACACTCCGCAAATGTTGCTCACACGCATCGTTGTCGAGCAAAAACGACCGGGCGACTGATCTTGCGTCTGCCAGCACTCGAGCAGGTTCGTTACTACATGTTTCTGTTTATTTTTCATTCTTTACTCACCATTTTTCAGTTCCAACATCTATTTGTTAGATGACTTTTAATTTATGCTTTTATTTGCAAATGGTTGACTTATTTTCTCCTTTGAAATGTAATTAATGGTCCAGGGATTTCCTAAGGGATAACAGTTAAATAATTTTTACACCGTATTCATCTTTAGAGATATAATTTCTCTGCGTGATATGAGAAAAGAAGTGTTGCAGAGGTATTCACCTTAATTGTTTTGAATGCTGGTTTACTTAGGCTGTTTGCCCAGAACCTGTACTATTAAAGCTTTAGTATCCCTAACCCGGCATCGCAGCAATGGTAACTCGTTTTTAATTACATTTTAAGTACATAGCTACTTAGATCACTGTACAGTCGTCGTTGAGGACTCGGCTATCTTTTAAACGGCAACATTATAAGGCATGCATAATTTTACGGGCTTCTTAAAATATTATGCTATTACACTCGTAGTAACTTTCGGTTCCTAGATTAAAATCATTTGTTTTACTGTTAGGGCTAACGGGCCGGCAATCAAGATTGTGGAGTTTTTGACTCTGTATAGGAATGAAAATGATCATCGGGTACTATTTTTATTAATTGATGGTAATGGTAATTATGACTCAGCGCTATTCCGATATTGGTTGTCAGCATTCATATTACTATTAGTGTAACGTTAACTCTACATGATTGAATTTTTATGTACTCAAATAATCAGATTTTATATTTTGCAGCATATATCAAAAACATCTAAGTACTGTTTCTGTGCCAAGTTGCCAGCCGTCAATAGTTATTGAATGTTCTGCCGCTTTAAAACATTTGAGTTACGAGTTCCATAAGTTGAAATGACACCATTTACATTACTGGACGAAACCGGATTAGACAATAAAAACCTAATTGGAGTTCATATTTCCCTACGCTCAGAAGCGTTGATGTAGTTTAGGTCCAAACTTTCCACGATTCTTTCCGCGATTGAAAACTATTAAATACCACAGACGTCTCAGTTTTCTAATTTTAGTAATAAAGATTGTCATGATAATGTAATTACTCTAAAAGAGTCAGTCCTCAATTCTCATAAGGTTGTAGTCATGAGTGCATTTGCCAATCGGGGAGTTGTAGGGCAGGTCATGGCTGAACGTAAACATTAACGGATGTGTGGACGACAATAATAATTGTTATCGATATTTTTTTCATTATTTTTCCACAAGGCATTTAGAGTAACAAGTTATTTGCATTCAGTTTGGGCTCTATGAAGCTTCTTAATTGTAAATATTTACAAAATAGTTTTTTTCTGAATTTTAACATAACTCTTTACACGACTATTTATTAGTAGATTAATCGATAAGTAACCGCATTGCGAATTTTCTGCAATAGTAAATGTGCGAAGTAGTCTTATCTGGCGGCGACGCGAGCACCAGGCGAGCAGCGGATCGCGGCGGTGTCGCGTTACGCGGTGGCTGTTGACACCACTGCCTGATTAATATTTATGATACGGCTGAGCATCTCGCATGGCCGGTTCGCTCGACGCGAATTTCCCCCCTCTCGCTCGCACGACCCCGCAAGCCGTGTGCCAGACAGAGCACACATGCAACACATATGGCGACTCTTTCAACATTGACGGCGCGAAATGCGAATAAGAATCCCCAATGGTCTCGATTTCCGAAGTTGTTTTTCTGTTCAAATCGTTAATTTGAATTATTAATTTAGATATTTACCTTGCTTCTATTTGTTTGGGATTCGTTAAGTGTAATTGGCATTTAATTGTTAGTTGTATCGCTCATAATTTGCTACCGGTTTTGGGATGAATTGTTCTTCCCACTGAAGGATTTCGGCCGTGTCGTACACATACGACACAATATTGTACGAATCGTGCGTATGTGGGCCAAAGCGTGGGACCAAGAACGCGTCGCGGCTGACCGTATCGAGTGAATCGAGGTATCTCGACCGGACAGACTCGACAGACTTATAAAAACTACACTAACCATAGTGGAAAGTGGTGCTGTAGGACGGATTACAATAATTAATAGAAGGAGGGCGGTATAAACAACTGTTTGTTCGCTCAAAACGATTATTTCGAACTCGCAATGGACGTATCTTTGCATTTTTAAACATAGTGCCGTCACAATAATGGGATTAATAGTCTGTAGTTTCCTCAACATGTTGGTGTTCGCCAGGAGCGATGACGCCCGTGTTCATTAGAATTACTCATTGAATCGTTTCATTTGTTAGGTATTTAAGTCTCACTTACTCTCAATTGAGATGAAATAAAACAATGAGGTTGATCTTTTGTTTGAACAATTCATTCAATGAACTCATCGTGTCTTCTAAAAGGTGCTAAAAACTTGTTTCACCGAGTTCATTATCAAACACGTTCATGAATTTAGCTACTTATTTATTCAGACGTGCGTATCCGTTGCAAGCCGTAGGTGTTGTGTTCGTTGCTTCTTTATCGATGTCTTCGCACCGCAAGTGTCTTGCGTTAAGAGCACTATCATTGTATGCTGCCTGTAAGCTATTATCCTTGTTTGTCTGGTCATTTTCCGTGCGTTCGCGCGCCTCTGCCGGGCCGCGTTCGCAAGACTTCGCTCCAAGGTCACGTTATCGTGCTATCGCCAGCCCTGAACCGATAGAAGGTCAGCTATCAAAATCGTAACGCGGGATAATTAACCGGCTCTTGTATTTATGTAATCCAATGGGACATCAGCGTGTCGCACGTCTTACAGGAACTCGTCAATCTCTGCCGTCGGACGCGCGGTCTTGGCAATTTACGAGTGCGACTGGGGCACGTACCGGACGCCTACTCTCGCTTTTAAGCAGCAATACAGTAATATCGTCTTAGATTAAATTAGCGGCGTGTTTACATTTTATAAATAGAGCGTTCACGTGGTCGCGTGCTCACGTCGCGGCAGGCACTCACCGTGGGCTGTTAACATCCTCCGCGGCGGGAGCGTGTCCTGGCACAATGAGGCACTAGCGCGGGAACTGAAGCACTCACAAACGGCGCACTAAGTTCGGTGGCACACGCGATGACTGCACGGCGCGACACCCACAACTAGAATGCGAGGCGACGGTCGGCGGGGCGGGGGGCGCTGAGACACACGACTGAGGCGCGAGGACTGCGGACGGGCGCCAGCGCGATCGGTGCAATTGGTCGGATGGGGGCTGACGTCACGCGCGCCGGCCAATGGCCGCCCCGCCGGAGTTTCCAGTCGTCGCCGCCAGAGGCGCCGCGGTCGAGGAAGTCGCCCGCCCTACAGAGCTTCCTTCAGCTAGGGCGTGTGCTTCCACGGGCGGCAAGAAATCACTACCAACTAAATAATGAGCTGTCGTTTGTCAACGATATTTGATTAGCGTTTCATTATCTTTGTCTTCGATACAAAGGAACTCTAGAGTTTCATGTGTCGTAGCTGTCACGGATATAAAACTAAGGAATTCGAGTAATTTTTCTTAAACCTTGAATTATTAACAGATAAATAAAAACAAAATGACTGCATTTTATCAGATTTTAAAGCCGAATAAACTAATGGAAGTTAGACCTCAATCAAACTTGCTAAGCCCAAGTAATCTTCAGTGGATTTTGTTCGCGGCCACATTTAATAACTTTACTGTCTCTTCGCTGATATTTAATTAAGTGCTCCTTGTGGCGGAAGTTCTTTAGCTTCCAATATCATCTTTGGAATATTTTACCTTGTCTCATAAAGCTGTAATTTCGTTATTTACTTGAAAACATTTTGTTTTCCTGTTGTCCTTAAATTACTAGCGAGGCTATAAAATAATAATACGTTACTCAACTAGGGCGGTAAAACAAATAATATGTCAGATCGCAGGTATTTGACACCCGAGCCGACGGCAAGAGCGGTAAATATGCGTTCTGAGGTTTTCTTAATTACCGCCCGTCTTGAGTTTACAACTTTACTTCTCCTGACCAGAAAGTAATGTTTTTCGCAAGCTTAGCGGGCGGTAATTGCTACTTTATGGCCAGATTTGACGTAATATAGATTTTAATATGCATTTGGATCAGCCATATTGAATCGCAAAATAATAAACCTGTCAAAATGTGAAAAAAGTGAGTTTACTGTTCAGCTAAATAACTAATAGTAGTATTTATAATGTCTAAGTACGAAATAATGATTTATTAGTATTTGAAAGTTTTCAGTTTCTCCTCAGAATCTAATACGATTTCAATGGCAAAAACGTGTTCGCTGGTCGGTATATTGATATTATTTGCTTTTAATTCGCATATTGGTAAAAAAACCGGTATTAGCAAATAGGTTGCGTTATGTCAAAATGAGAAGCTTTTTTTTCTCTGCTTACAATTGATAATAATTATATGAGTAGAAAAACTCCAGAACTCCAAGTTTTGAGAAACAAGAGTGTTAGGTATGTGTAATAAATGAAATAGTATAGGAAAAGCAAGATTAGCGAAGATTTCCTGTATCATATATAGACAATTCCGTTTGGGTATACGTACAAATCTAAGATTATTAGTTATTTATGTCTTTGATGTCTATATGATTTTAATTTGTTTAATTGTTTGCCTAATCGTATTATATCTCTTTGCCTGAGATACAGCATAATCCTAGTTCAGGCGCATTTAATCAATCAACTATATACGTCTCTACCCAACTCTACCTTTATATTATCAAAATGCTAACAGAAATATAGATATATTCAAACACAAATACAAACATTGAAACTCCTGCGCTTCAAGAGCTCTGTCATTAGAGCTGGTTGTAAACAAATCCCTTAGTGGTGCCCGGGGGACCGACAGCTGTCTCCAAGCCTCATTCGACCATTAAACACCCACTCACTGCCATAACCACCAGCCAAAACACAAGCAAATCTCAACCTAATCGCAGTAAAAACACAGCTCAAATCCCAAAACTAACTTCCTCTCTTACCCAGAAAACCTGAACTATGTTTAATAAAAACTGAGTTTTATGACGACCCAGTAAAGTTTAATTCCAATTAGCCGGTTTATATTAGTGGATGCGGCAGGAAATTGAGTCGTACGTCTAAGTAAGTATAAGTCGCGATTAGAAAAAGTAATTTATTGTGAAGGCGCGAATATCTTAAAGCTGGGTTTTATGAGAATTGCGTTTATTAGATGACAGATGAAATGTCATAATTTCTCTCTCTTTAAGTAACTACATAGATACATAATTACACAATCAGCCGAAAAAAATGGCCGTCCAAAAGAACACCGACTCGGGCGGCTCTTTTGTGTTTAGTCTGGTTTCGACCGTGAAACTTGACGGTTTTCAATAATGACAAAAATGTTCTATGAAAAAATGATTTTATAGCAAATATCTCGCATTTCACTTCCATAAGGAGTGGTTTCCATGTTTATAAGTATTATTATTGTCTTTTTTTGAAACTCATATTATTAACTCCGTACCAAATTGGAATCGGTTTGCAGTTTAGGTGCAAAACGTAAAAGATGTCATACTTATTTCAGTATATAAATACTGAAACTACTAATACTGTTTTTAGTGGAATTATAAAATTCCACTAAAAACATTACATGTAAAGTGATTGCCAAGACTCACATATAGTTTTCGGCGTTAGAAAGATACCAGATAGCATGTAGCGCCAAACTTCCTACTCCCAAGTATTAACTGTACCAGCCATGCTCTACAAGGGAAACTTTTTTTTAGCAGGATTCAGAACGATCACTTATTAGAATACAGAAAAAGCGTTTTGGAAAATTTCAACCCTAAGGGGGTTAAAATGGGGTTCAAAGTTTGTATGGAGAGCAAGAAATTTTTGAAGTAAGAGAATTGTAACTTCGGTTTTAAACTGTTTGTTTGAAGACTCTAGTCTTAGGAAGACTAACTAAATTCTGTGTTTTTGAAATTAATTTCATAAGGGGTTAAAAGACATGCATCTCCTGAAGTGGCTAAAATACGTTAGAAGTTTGTACGGGCAATAAGACAAATTTAAAGCAAAGGAACTGTAACTTCGGTCAAAGAATAGAAAACAAATTACAGCTTTTTTTTATTCGTCCTCTAAGGAGGTTAAAAGAGTTTGGAAGTACCTATGTAAGGGAAACAAGTAAGTAGGTTAAGTTAGAACTGCGACCCCTACAAAACCAAACAGCTACCAGAAATATAGGTTAGGTTAGATTAGAACCTCGATGCTCACAGAACCGAAAAGAAGGTAATGTTAGATTTAAACTGTGAATCATTCTTTAATTTAAGAACTACATTTTGGCTAATGACAATAATTTATTCTCTAACACCGTTAAATGGGGACCGAGGAAGGAGATGGAAAGTTCTACGTCTTTTGGCATAAGATAATTTTGCTTTCAAAACTATACAGGTAGGTAAAACTACTGAACGTATTTAGCCTAAAATTTTAATAGCAATAATTTTTGTAAGACTGTAACAAGTTCTACGCGGACGAAGTCACGGGCAACAGCTAGTAACTATTATAAATGTAGATAAGTCTGTTTTCTGACTAACACGTTCTGATCAAATTGACAGCTGTCAACATTACAACAAATTGTAAATAAAATTATGTCAAGAACTACGATGTCTGCAACTACTGCTGCTGAACTCTATAAAGACCTGTGCGTACTGAACGTAGACAAGTGGGAAGAGATTGCGCAAGACAGGATCAGCTCGCGTCAACTCGTATTGAAAGTCAAGAACCACGCTGCCTGCAACCTGCTGGTCGCTGAGCCAGCGAAGTATAAAGTAGATACATAGTACTGCGATGCCTGCACATTTTCACTCCGTTACAACGACCTGACACTACAATCAGCACCTATTTCTACAGCGCGTACGTTTTATTTTTAAAATAAAACGTACGCTTAAGTGTATGCTATTATACTAGCTAATGTTCGCATAGCGCGACGAATGCCTCTAATAGTTTAATCACACTATGCGAGCGTAACATATATGAAACTTAAAAGCACCTAATGATCTAGAGACCATTCGTATTTCGATTAACCATCGGCTGAGGTGGTGATTTCGATAAAACTTGTCTTTGATAATGTAAAGGTGCGACCAGACCGCAGCTTAAAAAACGGTCACGATACGGAATCGCAGTGACGCGTCGTATGCGTACCGTTTTTGACGCATGCTCCCCACACCGCTGCTTAAAATACGCTGACGCACCGTAAATTGATCTGCGTAAAAATCGCAAAAAATATTACACGGAGATCTTATGGCAGACACCACACCGGTGACGTAAAACACGCAACTGTTTTGTAAATGCAGCGTTTTTTACGCAAATATTTGCGAATCGGGGTTTCTCGGTTATTGTCGGTAACACTTCGTTTTTCACGTAGAGATCATCAGATTCTAGACATACCTTTTAAAAAAGGAAAACATTAAACCGACCATTCAAGAAATACTGATTAGCACATCAAATAATCTGAACGCAAAAAAAAAGCTTCTTCCTCATCAGATGACGTACACATGTTGCTGTGATTGTTGCAGTTGATCATCTACTTATGTCATATAGGTATCTAAAGCATGATTTTGACGCAGTGTATTTTAAGCACCGGTTTGGAAGGTTTGCGTCAAAAAAGATTCGCGTGAAGCACGTCACTGCGATTCCGTACCGTCACCGTTTTTTAAGCAGCGGTGTGGGGAGCATGCGTCAAAAACGGTACGCATACGACGCGTCACTGCGATTCCGTATCGTGACCGTTTTTTAAGCTGCGGTCTGGTCGCACCTTAAGGCCGCAATTTAATTAATAGAAGGGGATATCCCCTCGACATCGCCTTTGTATTATTTTTCTATATTATTCTGATTTTGAAAACTATATCGTCAGCCTAATAGGTACGTCTCACTGCTGGGCACGGGTCTCATCTCATGGGTGAGAGGAAATGGCCAGTAGTCCTCGCGCTGGGCCAGTGGGGGTTTGGTGACGTCACATACACCTTTTAATTTCTTCGCAGATGTATGCCCTATGTTTTACGATGTGAGGTGTACATAACCTAATGAATATTTGAAATAATTCTATTATAATTATTGAATTTTTATTAAACTAATCAAATAAGACTGAATCTTAATATTTTTATTGCATAGAATGTTAGAATTACATTTTGCATATCATTATAAAGTTTCCTCTAGTTATCTTCCTGCCGGAATTATCAGTAAATAATGAATAAATAGTAAATGCATATTAGGGGACAATCTTGCAGGCAGTAACGGTAGTTTCCTGCTGCCCGCTACCCTTTCGCATCATCTAATATACATATCAGCCAAAGGTCTGCCATAGCTAGACATTGGGAGGCCTATGTCTAGCAATAGGGTAGCCTGTTACTAGCCGAAAATCTTAGTTCCTTACCGCCCTAATACAGCGTAAGTACTCCCACATCATTTGCCAGATCATCGGTCCATCTTGTGGGATGACGGGTGGTCGTTTTCCGGTACGAGTTCATAATTTTTTAAATATTAATTAAGACGGTGGCAAACATGCTTACATCCTACCTGATGGATGATCCGTATAGGCTAGGCATGGACTCTTGCGATTTCAGAGGAGTTTAGCCCGTTACCGACCTTTTATTTAAAGATTCGCTGTGTCGATAGCAAGAGCCAAATGGAGGTCCCACCTTCTCAAAACAGCTCGACGATCTTACTCATCACCAACAACACAATACTACATACAGAGTAGTGGTGTTATTGCCATAATTTGCCGTAAAGCCAAGGCAGGTGTACCTTTTTTATTTTTATATTTTTAATGGGAGGAAAATCCGTTATGGATACTTCCGCGCCACGGGGATGGCGCGGAGGTTATGTCGGATTCGCACCGAACAAAAACCCCCCCGATGCAGGGATGGTCCTCCTCGACGCATTCCGGACGGCTCTGGAATCTCTTGCGGAACGCACCAGTGCCGCCCTAGCGTCATGCCTCAATGGGTCCTACCTTTGCTAATACTACGATTGCAGACCCCAACTGCAACCGTGTACCACCCCGAGGACCCCTTTTAGTCGCCTTGTACGACAGGCAGGAGATACCGTAGCCGTATTCTAATGCCCGGGCTACAGAGCGCAAGGTAGGTGTACCTACAACCCCAGTATAGGGCTGCTCCAAATATGACCGAGATGATATTCCGCTGTGCGCTACTTCTTCAGATGTTTGATGTTCAACTACCTTCTATCGACCGATAAGCCAAAACATTAATAGATTAAGCTGAAATCTCAAGTCCCTGCAGCAATAAAATTGCTTCATTAAGGCACGTGCGTACAATCTAGTTTCATTAAATTATGAACGCGGGCAGGAATCCGTGAGTATTCTATTTCGGTAACGCTTCCCCCGGCGCGTGCGTCGGGTTTAATGTACTGGACGTGAACATTGACTCAAATGTTTTGTTTCAACCAATGCTGATGGATTAAATGAGCTAGCTCGTATTTTGATAAATTGACCCGTTAATTAGGCGGCTTCAGGGATGGAGTCTTGGCTGATTTTAGCTGCGGTGTGGTCTAAAAAGAGGGTTGCATCTCTTGATTAGAGGCCTTACTGTACGGCCTGAATGCACGCTTTGCTACGAGCGGGGCGTGGAGCGTCCATATAAATTGCATTTGTTTTATATGCACACTGCACGCCTCGCTCACAAGGGCGCGGGCACTCAGGCCGTACACTTACAGGTTTTTTTTTATATTCGTATGGGTTATTAAATCGTTCCTATAATCTAATATTTATCTGCTGGATCCTTAGGATAGGGTCGTCATTTTTCAAGCTGAACAAGTCCTGTACCTGTTGCCTGCTGTACTTGGTGAGCGGGTACGCGCTGATGATGTGTCTCTCCATCCAAACTGGTTCATGTATGCTCGGCTGCGACTACAGCCGGATCGCAGTCGGTTTAGCTGGCACCAGTCTCTTCCGGGTAGTGAGAACCCCAGCAACTTCAACACTTACGGGTGTACCCCATAAACAAATTCTGTTGAACGGGCACTGCTTAAATACGAAACTTCACTATCATCAGATAGGTTAAGTGAAATATTATGCAAATATAGGCAGTAATTTATTTAATCAGTACATAAAGCTTGCAACGGTTCTTCAAAACCAGGACTTCGATTCCGTTCACGATAATTGACACAAAGGGATAATCCTTATTTGATTTCTCATTTCTTTATCAAACTGACAGACATGAAGGCGGGGAAAGTCAGTCAATAATAGCGACCCACGCGTATATTTCCAATTTCTTTTTTCCTTTGTTCTGTAAATCCTGAAGCAAAATGAATCAGCAACACAGAAGAACTTCCATTTCATAATTTCCTACTTAATTCTGAAAACAGTAGCAAAGGTATTGGTTGTTATTTGTTGTTGAATTAGAGTAGTTTTGAACTTAAACAAACAGCCGAAGAACGTGACCGGGGCGCACTCTAGTGCCAGTTTAAAAAATATCCTCAAGTCGGAAACGTTTGTAACATAATAATTAATTCTGTAAATAACGTAGCATTTGTTTCACTTATTGAAATTAATGTTAGCCTGGTGAGACGACCGGTTAGCCTAGTGGATAGTGACGCTGCCTACGAAGCTGAAGGGGGTTCGTATCCCGGTAAGGGCAAATATTTGTGTGATCAGCATGAATATTTGTTTCTGAGTCTTGGATGCTTTCTATGTATCTCAAAGGGAAATATTGTACTACTACTTTTACTTATTTCGATCATTAAGTTTTTTATTTTCTACTCCCGTATTAAAAACGGGTCCTCACGTATTTAAATGTCTAGTACCCATAGTACAGCCTTTGCCTAGTTTGGGACTAGATCAATTGGTGTGAATTGTCCCACTATTATTTTATTTTTATTTTTATTTTTATAAACATACTTAATATAGATAAATATATACTTAAATAGATATTAAACATCGAAGACTCGAGAACAAACATTCGTATTCATCATACAAGTATCTGCCCCGACCGGGGATCGAACCCGGGACCTCAAGCTTCATAGTCAGGTTCTCTAACCAGTAGGCTATTCGGTCGTCAAAATTTAATGTCGAATATCGTTCGATATGTTTCGTACCGATTCGCGGTTCTTAGTCATAAGCACACGCGTTGCCGGCGCGCTTAGCACGCAAACGTGTCAAGCGATATTTTACATTAAATACGTGTGTGACCCGTTTATATTATATTTTAATACGGGAGTTTTCTTTATAAAACACTTAATGATCGAAATAAGTTAAAGTAGTAGTACCTACAATATTTCCCTTTGAAATCCGAGATAACCGAAGTAACGTAGACGAATTCGTCAGCAAAATCTTTAATGTTATATGGAATGTATACAATACTCGTACGTATAACCTAGTTACCTTTACCTCCTACAGTTACGAAAGTTTCGCAAACTGTATTGTGTGGCATATCAAATGAAAGGGGTTGTTGTAAGCATGTCAGATATATTTTTTTTATAATTTTAGCATAAACAGATTTGAAGTAATTTAGGAAAAAAGACGAAAACTGACCGTTCCCCCCCTTATCTCCGAAACTACTAGGCTTAAAATTCTGAAAAAATATGGAAAATAGTTCCTTGCCTAAAGATTACAGGAAAACCTATAAGAAGTTTGAGTATTCAAAAACACTTATGAAATTTAGATTATATACGGAACCCTCATCACGCGAGTTGAACTCGCACTTGTCCGGTTTTTTTAGTCTAGCTAAACCTCAACAAGCTCAGGAAATGTAACTCATAGTAAAATTGTTACTACATTGGTGTTACGGAGAAATTTCATGAGATTTCAGTGAAATTTACCTGAAACTCAGTATAATTGGAACACGCAATGTTGGGTGCTTTCAGGATATTGCTTGTTGCAACATGAATTTGGGTTAATGATTCAATCTGCCAGAATTAAGATTAGTTATAACTATGGTGTAGGTAATTAAGAACGACAAAGAAAATTCTAAGAAGTGTTAATAAGAGAGGATTGGTACACTTACTTAGTTTTTGATGATACGTAGTGTTCATGAAAATGGTAAAATAACTCAACCAAAATATATTTGTAAATATAATAATGACTGAAACTACCCACAGTTTTTTTATATGATTTTTAAGTTTCACCTATCATACTATGTATCTGTGTGTGTATTTGATTTGAGCTATTATACGAGTATTATATTTACCTAAGGAAGTTATTATCTCTCTAAGTAAATAAAGTACCGCTCACAACGTATCTTCTTTACCTTAAGTTTGACTGGTAGAGAAAGCTGTGTATTTTTGTGAGACGTTTCGATAATTATATAGGCAGTTTTTTTGTCATTCAGTTTTCAATACATTTTTTTTTGCGGAAACTGATCCACGAGTTCTACAGCTCATAAGCCACTTGTTATTTGGCTGCTTATCAAATTAGTACAAATAAAAAAATGTGGGGACAATCTTACACAAATTGACCTAGTACCAAACTAAGCTAAGCTTATATGGGTACTATCGCCCAAGGGTACGGGCTCACACCTCTAGGATCATTTTCGAGCGTTCACCATGCACATGCAGACGATTTTGAACAGAAAGTGTGAACCCGTACGCTTGGGCGATAGTACTTACTAGGTAGATAACATGCAGTAACGAATAGTCACGATATGCTCAAGTAGTTGCAACGGTACGATAGACCATGGGACCGTTACGCGCAAAAAGCTGAAACGAAACCCCGTGTGGGCCGCAGACGAGTTTTTGTAAGAATCCCTGCAACTGGGGTTCCGTACAAGACGTTACATTATTGAAGGAAATGCTCGCATCGTTTTTTTATGGACCTACAGATACAATACAATACACAAACACTCTTTATTGCACACCTCACACAAACAAAGCAGTTACAGAGAGAAACCATTCAATAACATATACGTAGAGGTAGACAACAGGCGGTCTTATTGCATCGGTTGATATATTTTTAATTAATTAGAATTCAAAAACATTCTGCGCTTAGACATGCATTAAAATGGACAAGCGGAGAAAACCTATTAAAAAACCGGCCAAGTGCGTGTCGGACCACGCAAAACGAAGGGTTCCATGCCTATTAAAAAGGTCGTATCGTCACATAAATTTTACGGCACTTACGTCCTTTTCTTTGAGGAAGGCAGTTTTTCAGCAATATCTCGAAAACCTCTGAACCGATCTTGTTCAAAACAATTATCGGTGAATGAAATTAATAAGCCCTATGTCCATGAATTTTTCCATATTTTTAAAATACACCGTTCAAAAATTAGAGGGGGGGGAACAGAATTTTAGTGACTTTCGGGGCGATTATCTCCGACCCTACTCACTTAATCAAAAAAAATGCTAAGAAACCTTATATTTATTTTGAAAGGCCTATCGATTGATGTGCCACACGGGGGGTCACAATGAAAAAATTTTTTTTGACTTTTAGTTATATGTATGGAGTGCACCCCTAAAGATTTTTTATTTTGTCATTTTAATTACAAAAGTATGTAGCGGCTAACAAAATACACCTATCCTCAAAATTTTATTCAAATACACCTTATAGTTTTCGAGTAAAATGCCTGTGACATACGGACAGACGGACAGACGGACAGACGGACAGACGGACAGACGGACAGACGGACATGACGAAACTATAAGGGTTCCGTTTTTGCCATTTTGGCTACGGAACCCTAAAAATGATATCTAACATTGAAACTTGAACAAAATTGCCGCCGATACTAGTTTTGGTCACTTCATCGGTTTCATATTGTTTATCATTACATGTGTTGGTATATATACGTAAAAAAACTTAAGTAAAGCCCTATATTTACATATTTTTTAGCAATAGAACAAGAAACAGAAATAAAAAATATATATCCTTTGCAATGGTATTCTAAGTAAGTACGTACCTTACCTACCTATGTAATTTTACTGACACAATTTTATACAGAACTAGTCCGATACACGATGCTCACACTTGGCCGGTTTTTTTTGTCCTAATGCACATTATACAATATGCTACGCATAACATTTAACCTTTCGCCTACCCCGAACGTCTCCCACAAGGTAATTTATTTGGCGCAACACGTCATAAGACTTGCATCATGTTCATTAAATTTTCAAACTCAAGATGTAGCGCATAAGGTTGAGATCAGAATGGATTTATGTAACGGTTTGTGACGTTTTCTGGTGCGGGTAACGACCAACGTAGTGCAACATGTGGTAAGGACCATCGCTGGCTCTGCCCGGGAGATTCTCAGATAGAGGTTTACGGTAAATGAGAAAATTTTCTGTTGTTCGTTGTTTTTGTACAAAATATAAAAAAAAAGTATTTCTTTATTCAAATAAGTATCAATGTTTGAATTTTCTTTTCAATGGCTCCAGAGATCTAACTTAAAATGAAAGAAAAATATGTTATAATGATTCATATACATAGTTAATTCCCCTTTTTTCGATAATAGGATTTTAAGGTTATTCAATCATGTGATTATCAAAATGCTTAGAAAAACAAAAAGTAAATTATCATATTAGAAACTTATCATAAGACTATTTTATGCTAGTTCATATTGTTACCTCGCCACAATGAGCTGAAGATCCGTATAAAAGTCTCAGAATCATTTATTCACTTATACGAAAAAGCAAATGATTCAGTATTCTCGTGAAGACGATCGTCGCGGGCGCACACATGTGGCACACATTTTGTACCCCCGCGCATCCCCCGCTAAGGGAACCGCTGAAAAAAACGGACCACCAACATTAAAATCAAACCAAAACAAACCCTGTCACAATGTATCAGAGTCGAGTTTAGAAAACTGGGTTCTGTGGCATCCCTTCGTTGGTACAGTTAGAGTTGCTCCTATAAGGGACATTTTTTCTGAGAAATGACATTATAAGGTCAATGTACCCGTTTCTGCGCTTAAAAAGTTTTGTTTAAATCTCGAATAATGTTAAACATTTTGAATTTTTTTTTATTCAAAAAATGTGTGAGCACTTGGTCATTTGTGTTTGGTTGTTAATTCCAAAGATTCCAAAGAACTTATAGAATCAAATTCGTTTTAAATGAAACGTCACATGATTTCACAGATAATGTCTACGTGTAAGTTCACTGCGCACTAAATTTTATCGCGCGTTTGAAGATTTTCCGAGAATATTGATCATGTCATATCTATCTGATCGAGATAAACTTGAGGCCATTTGACGCATTTCCATTACGTTTTTCTAAAAAACTGCTCGTGTGTAAGAATAATTGTTGCGCAATTATGAAACCATTAATATATATTGGCTTATGTTTCTTTTTTGGGGTGCTGGGGCAAAATGAGCCGGAACCGAACCCGTCTGTGGAAATCCACCAAGGAACTGTAGTAGGAACTCTAAACGATGGGATTTACGAATTTCATGGGATACCGTATGCTGATTCAACTTCAGGAACACATCGTTTTAAGGTAAAAACCTAGTATTTTATTAAAATAGGTAATAAGGAAAAGCCCCAGTGCTTGATACTGGCCTAGTGGCTGAAATTTTCAATCTTTATTCATGACAATAGGAGTGAACAATAAATGTCTACTATTAGGTATTAAGGTGTCAAACATTGGAGCGTCTATCTTAGTGTAAGTAGAAGAAAAATTATCATTGGAAACTGGAAATTGTGACGCAATATTATGTTTATCGAGTTGAGCGTCAATTTGACTAGACAAGAATGGAGTTTAAACCAAAATTTGTCCATACAATTTTGTCGTTTGATGTGATACCAAGTCTTTATAGATGGTCCTGACCAGTGAAAGTTACATTTACTTACAAGAAAGAAAATCGAAAATAAAGTTCAAAAATAAATTTTATAAACAAGCATCGATTATGAACATAATCAGTTTCCTGTCACACCATCATGTCAGCAAACTCCCATCCCTAAACATTTATTGTCAGTCTTACAACTGATATTATTTTATTAATGGTGAACTAAATAAATTGTCACATATCCCATATTTCAGGCTCCATTGCCGCCACCAACATTTGAAGAACCTTTCATCGCTGATCGTAAGGACATAAAATGCGTCCGACCATTGGGCGTCGGTTACGAGGGAGTAGAAGACTGCCTGGTAGTAAACGTCTATACTACAACCCTTGACACTACCCGTAAACTCCCCGTCATGGTCTGGATTAAAGGGAAAGAGTTCGACAGGGAGTACGAACAAGAGTTGTCCTTCAAGAACTTTCTCGATCAAGACGTCATTATAGTCTCCCTAAATTTCCGGGAGTCGATATTTGGCTTTCTATGCTTAGGGACGGATGTTGCGCCAGGCAATGCTGGTCTCAAAGATATAATTGCTGGGTTACATTGGGTCCAAGTAAACATTGACAATTTCGGAGGTGACCCTGATTCTGTAACACTTTTCGGTCATGGAAGCGGTGCAGCTGCTGTTGATTTAGTATCGCTATCGCCAATGTCTACGGGCTTAATACATAGAGTGATAACGCAAAGTGGTTCCGCTATCTCTCCATGGGCAGTAACTAGAGATAATTTGGAATATGCGATACAGGTCGCCGAAGCCCTTGGTCATACTGTCTATGATATTAATACACTTTCAGAAGTGTATACAAAAACTAGCGTAGCAGCTTTGACGGCGGTCATTAATGAACTCGAATTGTTTGACAATTCGTTAGCATTTGCACCTTGTCTGGAAAAAGAAACATTAGTTTCTTCATTGCCATTTATGTCGAGATCACCGAATCAGATTCTCCATGACGGGGGATTCTTGCAAGTACCTTTCATGACCGGTTATGTTGACAAAGAAGGTACTATACGAGCTGAAGAAGCAATAGAGGATGGTTGGTTGGAGAAAATGGGCGATTCATTCGAAGCATTCTTGCAGCCTGATTTACAATTTGAAAACGAAGAAGATGAAGCACGTGTAGCAAACAATATAAAACAGTATTATTTTGGCAATGATGGTATAGACATGGATGAATACTTGACATACCACGGTGACACTATGATTAAAGTATCAGCTATTCGAGAAGCACAATTGCGAGCCGTTAAATCTACGTCTGATATATATTTATATCAGTTTTCATACAAGGGGGCTTTGGGTGATCCATTTGTCGGACCAGTGGAAGTAGATGGCGCGGCTCATAGCGAAGAATTAGCTTACCTGTTCCATGCGACGACAGAGGCGCAATCTTCTCAGCGAGATCTAACTGTAAGCGATATTTTGATTGAACGGTGGACCAACTTCGCTAAAACTGGGTAAGACTCGATTACTGCATCCTTAGTAAAAAAATAGTTATTTTTCTATACTATATTTATAATAATATTATAAAGAAGTAACATTTGTATGTTGGGGGTAATCTCCGGAACTACTCCCCCAAAGGCCTCCCCCAAAGAGTGCCACAATGACCGGTCCTGCACCACCCGCATCCACCGGACTCCCGCGACCTTTATCAGGTCATCAGTCCACCTTGGGGGGGGGGGAAGTCTACCCACGCTGCGCCTTCCGGCACTTTAAAATTAGGAGAGTAAATTTATTTATTTAAGGATCACCAACGGATAACACATCGGAACAATACATCAATATTCGTGTTTTACTCGTATATACTCTGCTGCTGCATATACGTATATAGAGTACATACTTATTAATGTATATAATGTACAAAACGCTTATTTCAGAAATCCGGTTAGTGTTACTTCCCAAGTAACATGGAATCCATTCACGGCAGGAAACAACAACTTCCTTCACATTTTAAATGATGAAAACGAGCAGAGTTCAACCTTTGAATTAGAGATGCAGAATCCTCACTTTGTCACCATCACCTTCTGGAACAGCATTTATCAAGGACACTTCAAGGATGCAGATGGTCAATTTGATCTTAATGAAAGGTTTGAAGAAGATCTAGAAGTCACTGTAATAGATGGAGTAAGCGTTGAAGATGGTATTGACGATGGTGACGGCGGGAATGGAGAAGATGCAGAGGATAGTGGAGAATATACTGAGAGTAGTGGAGAAAATACAGAAGATAATGATGAAGATACAGTAGATGTAGCACCTGAAGAAGATGATGATGCCGAAACAGGTTCAGCATCTACGGCTGTGGGATATACGTTTTCGTTTATTGCTGCATTTGCGTTGCTCAACCAATTCCACTTAACGCGAATCATTTCTTAATATACTAGCCAGTAGTGAAATCGTTACTGGCTGAGTGTTATCGAACATTCCTACTTTCGTGGATTTCCTTTTTGAAATCGACGTAAAGTGATTTATTTCGTAGTTTTATTGTAATATGTGTTTTGTATCGTTAATTTTAAGTAATGATCTTCTAAACTAATGAATTACTACAAGGAAAGTTTTAGTTTAAATGATCTTTATGTATATTAATTAATAAATAACTATGAGAACAACGTGTCTCCATTCATTGAAAATGTGGATGAAGGACCAATTATTTAACCATATGCGAAAATTCAGAGGTGTATGTGAAGTAGGTATTGGACCCGCACTGGGCCATCGTGGGGCTACTGCCTATAAGTTTCATCCATACTCAAGTAACATACGGTTTTGCAGACAATTGATTTATAATAGTGTATTTTTTTCATACGTTAATCTAAGAAGCTTTATTCAATATAATATATAGATGGGTGTTTTACACACTTTACTTCAGAGGGGTAATCACGTAAAGTTTCGAACGCGCGTTTGGACAGTTTAAATAAAGCATGAGATCGTTCTAATTTCAAAATTTAAATTCAATATCTACTTACATTCTTTTTAATTATTAACCTGTTTCATCCATGACGGCCAGCTTTATCTGTGTAGCAAAAAGTTCGTATTTAGAGTTCTCTTTCCGCACAGACTACTTTTTTTTTTACAATGATACCAATTGTTCTCATTTCTAATATCTTAATTGTAGTTGTCTATAATTTAATGATCTTTAAGCTAAAGAAAATTTCACATTGTAATTAATTACCCTACAAACTGTATGGAAAAAGTTTTCTTTCATTTGTAGGTGTTCTAGTACTCTACGTCACTCAGACTCGAGACGTCAGAGACGTCAGGCAAATCGCGCCCAAAGCCCAACTACAATTATACTTACAATACCTCTGGTCAGCTTTACTGTGCTTCCTGCGACCGAGTGTTCAAGAGTAAGTTCGGCTTCGCAAGCCATATCAGGGCTCACGCCCGTAACTAGCTACTAACCTTAGTTGGTTTCAAAGGGCACTTTAATCCTTGATAGAAATGGGACCGATTGGCATAAAAAAAGTCAAAACTGTTGATTTTCTCGCTGACTGTACAATTTATCAAAAATCTGTGTATGTCGATTGTCATCACTTAAAAAGTTAGTATAAGTCTCTTAAGAGCATTTTCGCGTAGCAGCAAGGGATCTAGTAGCTGCCCTTACTGCCCCAACTCAACTTTCCACCCTGCATAAATAAAGCATTAATTGTCTTGTAAATGATGATGTATCCGTTACACAGAACAAATCTGCACGGCTATCACAAGATTACCTCTCTTTCTAATAAGAGAGAGACGGATAGTGCGAGAAAAACGAGAGAGCTCGCGCGCCGTCTTGTGATAGCCGTGCTGTTCTTATAAATTATTTTCAAAATTTGTAATTATTTCCCTTGAAGTGAAAATTTAATGACTGTACTATCATCAGAGGAGGCTTGAGAAGAGGAGAAATTATACTTATGCGGCACATTCGTACACACTTACACGTGTGCACTCATCGAGTACCTACTCTTAGTAGACAATGATCAGATAATATTCTAAGATATGTTCATCAATGTCAAATGACATCTAATCATCGATCGTAAGATTCATGAGGCCCTTTAATTTAAAACATTTTTACATTAGTATTGTTCTCGTTTAAGATTATTTCGTTTGGAAAAAAAACCTATGAAATTGGTTTTATCTTTTGTCTTTTATAAGTTACAAAACTTACTCGCCTGAATATGCGATTTAACTTTAACAATTGATACCATTATGATCTGTTAAGCGGCGCCATTTAAAAAATATTAGATTTCGTAATACCCGCGATAAACTCCGCATGCTACCACCACTTATTTCTTAAAGTCTCACAGCGTACCGTTACGTGTCACGCGATGAAGCGTATATTGTACATTGTAAAAAGTCTTATACTCATGAGTAACCCGTGTTAGTTACTCCCTTACTTTTTGTTTGCAGTAAAAGTTCAGTATAAGGTGTAGGTGGGTTGACAGGGTCGGAAGGTCAGCGTTTACCCATGCAACTCGGTGCTCATGGATGCGTTATGCCTTGAATGTCACCTGTTTGTATTATTAGAACTGGGGAATTGATAAGTGATTTCAATAGGTCGATGAATATATTGCGTATCGTGATCTTTAGATTTCATTGGTGCAAATATATAATTTATTTATTTATTTATTTATTTATTTATTAAAAACATGTTAACATGACATTACAGTAAAAAAACCAATGCGTGCGTTAATCACCTTTAATGTTGCGTCCTGGCAAAGGTCACTGGCTCACGGGAGTCCACTGGATGCGGGTGGCGCAGGGGGAGGCCTATGTGCAGCCGTGGACGTCTTTCGGCTGATATGATGATGATGATGATGATGACGACGATGAATGATGCGAGCCCCGGGCAAAGGGTTTGTTGAAAGTATTAACGTAACGTTAATAAAGTTTAAAAAACCGGCCAAGTGCTAGTCGGCCTCGCGCATGAACGGTTCAGTAACATTATCTATAAAAACGGTAAAAAAATCTCGTTTGTTGTATGGCCCTTAAATATTTATTTTATTCTGTTTTTTAGTATTTATTATTATAGCGGCAACAGAAATCCATCATGCGTGAAAATTTCAACTTCTAAGTATCACAATTCATGAGATAGCCTGGTGACAGGCGGACAGACAGACAGACGGACAGCGGAGTCTTAGTAATAGGGTCCCGTTTTACCCTTTGGGTACGGAACCCTAAAAACTACGGTGGATACATATAAGTCAGTAAAGTTGTTTTTTACTATTTTTTGGCATCGTCATTAGAACCGGTATTTAGAATCGATATAATAGAATGGAACGAGCAAATAATTAGATCGGCAAATATCTGTATAAATAATAGTATTTTATGCAACAGTTATATAATATGGGTTCTTAAAATTCGAGAGTCGCTGTAACAAAACGAGCTTTAGCGAGTTTTGTTAATAAAGACTCGAGAATTTTAAGACCTAATTATATAACGTTGCATACAGTACTTTTTCTACGACAGCTAGAACCAACTTATACTTTTAGTTATAAATAAATAAAAATAGAGACATGTAAAAACAAACATTTTATTTATGGTAATGAATATGAAGGCTTTGAATGGTGTTTTTTGTTATGATTATTGGCGCGTTGTTTTGTTTTAAGATCTGGGACATATTTATTTCATTTTGTAGAAAGTCCGGAGCGGTTGGCATTGGAGATGGATCAAATTCAGTTACAACCTCAAAAGTTAAATAAATTGCGTTACCAATGAACCTAACTGACAATTGAAAATAATTAAATTCCCGCGCTTTATGTTTTTTTATTACCATAGACAACAATACTGTTTAAGTAGATGTATTTTTCAAACATAAAGATCTTTTGGAAAAATAATATTCTTATTTCATATCTGTAATTTACGTAATAATAAACGAGTCTTTATTGTAAATATGGCAGTTACAGGAATAATAAGTTCATTTACATAAACTTTTGTCATGGGTGCGGTCATGGAAACATAAATTTAAATAAAACACTTTCGCGCTGGCACATGGTCTGTAGGCGCTGGCCACTTTAACGCAAATTAAAAAAAATACCAGTTGGCTTATAATTTATTATAATATCCGTCGGAGCATTATAATGTAATTCATAGATCATAGATTTAAGTGGAATCACGAAAAGTGTATATTTTTAATATTGATGTTAGCCTTTTAATTGTCAAATTACAGTGCTGGAGTAGAAAAAATAATAAAAGACAAAAAAATAAAGCCAATATTTGCATTTCGTTAAAAACGCCCCATACTAATTGATAAATAAATATGACGTGGCACCGCCCCCTTTACTGACTGACTGACCATTACACGGCAAAACAAGAAATCGTCAGTTTTGATTGTGAAGTATCGCGATTAGGTATTGTACCTACATGGCTGTTTTACAATAGATTTTCAATTACTTTTGGACTAGGAGACTATAAGGAAATAGGTAGCATATTTTTGGAAACAGTAAAGTCGCCTCTTTTTATGACTGAATATAATATTTTGTAATTCACTATTTGTTGTGATCGTACTATGATAGCTTTTATCCATAAGGGACACTGTGTTTTAAGATTTAACAAGAATAAATATTAAAACAAAATGTCATTGACTAATAAATTAAGACCATAAAATCATTTAGGACGGATGCTAATAATGTAAATAATTTAAAAAAAAACTTCATCCGCTTTAAAAACCTCTACAGTGAAGGCATTTTATGACCATAAACACACATAAATGTATTTCGAACAATATCGGTACTTTATTAGGCTTTCCGTTAAGTATGTTTATCAAACGGCAAAGCTGACTATTAAGTCCACTAGGGTTGCCATTATTTGCAAACTTTGATATTAACTGTTGTTCACTACTTTTTCACACGAATTATGCATAGTGAAATTTAATTCGTGAATCAAAACAAAAACGTATGATTATATCGATAACTCTGAACCACTTTTACTATAGGACAACCCCAGCCCGCGGGGAAAAAATTCTGTTTCATGTGAAAACTATTTTATTGACCAAAATTAATTAAAGAGCTGTTTTTGGTAGACATTTAATTGAATATTGAAAAAAAAACTATGCTGTAACCGTAGTTTTGGATATCTATCAGGATTTTTGTGATCTATAAATTAAATTAGTGCAAAAGTTTTTTTATTTCTGTATTAATTACCTACGTATATGTAATTATGCCATATACCTATTATGGAAAATTCTTCTAGTCGACTTAACAATATATATGAATAACAAACCTAACCTACACAATTTTCTAAGTACGTGCTGTTTCTTTCCATGTATGATTGAAAGATGTACAAGACTTTTGGCCCGGTATTTCTTCTTGACAATACACTCCTGTTTTATGGTAGATTTTGACGTTTTAAAGAGCCACACGGCCTGGTTACAGAATAACCGCTTACGTGATTTCGGATTTTATTAATGATAGCATAAATTACTTACTACTTTTTTTCGAAGCCGCCTTTACTCCGCTTGGCAACCACAGTTGCCACACTCGATTTAGGGGTACGTTCGGATTATCAGAAGCAAGTGATGGTTATTGTAGTTTATTTATTTATTAAAGGATATACTTTAATATTCTGAAAATAAGTGCGTGGCATCCCTGAACTCCTGGAAGCAATAAAGAGTGCAAAAGTGCAGATTTGCAGGCGACGCGGTTTATGTTTCGTAGCGTAACGCAGCTGGTCATTAACGACTGCGACGCAATGTGCCGTAGAATGTTGGGAGCTCACGTAGGGGCGTATTTATTCTGGGTATGTACCTAGGGTCAGTCGGGGCAAGTGCGCCACCGGGGAAATGCGCCTATCATAAAACATATCGAAGTACACATATTACAACATCACAGACCCTAGGGTCAGTCGGGGCAAGTGCGCCACCGGGGAAAGTGCGCGTATCATAAAACATATCGAAGTACACATATTACAACATCACAGACCCTAGGGTCAGTCGGGGCAAGTGCGCCACCAGGGAAAGTGCGCGTATCATAAAACATATCGAAGTACACATATTACAACATCACAGACCCTAGGGTCAGTCGGGGCAAGTGCGCCACCAGGGAAAGTGCGCGTATCATAAAACATATCGAAGTACACATATTACAACATCACAGACCCTAGGGTCAGTCGGGGCAAGTGCGCCACCAGGGAAAGTGCGCGTATCATAAAACATATCGAAGTACACATATTACAACATCACAGACCCTAGGGTCAGTCGGGGCAAGTGCGCCACCAGGGAAAGTGCGCCTATCATAAAACATATCGAAGTACACATATTACAACATCACAGACCCTAGGGTCAGTCGGGGCAAGTGCGCCACCAGGGAAAGTGCGCGTATCATAAAACATATCGAAGTACACATATTACAACATCACAGACCCATGCGATAAACTTGTTGAACGAGCGAGCGAAGCTAACGAAGTTCTCCGTTTCGGCTTGGGCAAAAATTCTTTCTTATGTCCGGCATCTGTCCGACTATTCTCCTCTACATGTTGCATTTCTCAACTATTTTTAGTTTGTTGCATGGATGCATGATGGCGTAATTTGTGTAATATCTGTAATTTTTGATATGTTTGATGTAAGGCGAACTTACTCCGGACTTGCCTCTACTGACCCTAAGCCATTGACAAAAAACCGCGTTATAAGGCGTTAGTATATAATGACAAAAATTCATCACATACTAGTATAGGAATAAAGATAGTGTACTCAGAGCTGGAAAGTGATAGGTACTGTACGAATAAATGCTGTAGAGTTTTATCAGTGTCAAACAGTTTTTTTTATGAGTTAATAGTTCAGTCTTTTCGGTTGCTACGTCCAAAGTTTTATGGCATTACGAGGTCTAATTTTGGCGTCTGCGCCCATACATACATGTAAAGGTTTTCGATTTACAATTTGTACTATTGGAACATTTATATATGTACCCAAATATACATGTATTATTGTATTGTCTAAAGGAAAGACGCTATGTTTTTGTTTCTGAGTTTGACGTAAAATACGTAAGTAGTAGTACAGTAAATAAATACGTAGTAAATACGTAAGTACAGTAAGTAGTAAATTAACGCTCTCGGCTTTCCTTAGACTCCAAGCTCTGTCCAGATAACGAATAGTTAATATATAACGCGCATATTCCCTATATTTGATAAAACATACAACTGTCTGTTATATAGTTTTCTCTTAGTGTACATTGCCAACATTTAAATGCTTCTAAAATCAAAAGTGATGTTTATTTCATCGATAGAATGTCAAAAGGCCGTGCCAGGATAAGCTAAGTGATTCTGCCCCCCTCGAGTTAGGGCTTGTAATTTTTATGGATTGTGGCTCTACAGTAAATTATGTGCAAAATTTCAGCACCCTATACTATTCAATTTTTGTTTAATAAAATAAAAACGAAATATATTTTTTCTTAGATTTTTTTCTAGCCAACCGATTTTAGCGTTCTTTACATATAAGGGTATATTTACTAAAAGTTATTATATGACATAAATTATATTTTGATTATGACATAGAAAAAAAAATGTTGTCTCAACTTTTTAGTTTAATTTTTATTTTGAATTTAAAGTTAATGTGTTTCGTTCTGTTTTTCGAGTCGTGTACCTACAATACAAATTAAAGAAAACCCTTGGTTTAAATTTACGTAAATCTTCAGTTACGGTGTTTTGCGCGGCGCCGCACACGTGCTAACCGCGCGTCGTTTTTAACATGCTGGTGTTTGACGTGGCGTCAGTACATAGTGTGGACATGCCCGGCAATAATTTATTCTAATAAGAATCACATTAGACTACTTGGGTTAAGAAAGGCAAAAAGAGTGCAGTTTTTAAGGTTCCGATACCTCAAAAGGAAAAAACAGAACCCTTATAGGATCACTCGGTTGTCTGTCTGTCCGTCTGTCACAGCCGATTTGCTCCGAAACTACTGAACCGATTGAGTTGAAATTTGGTACACATGTGTAAATAAATGTTAGTTGGGAGTATTCAAAGTATGGGCAAGCGGTCTGTTTTTTTTCTAAGCATGGTTTTTTTACAGAATTACATTGGCCCTAGTTTCACCTGATGGAAAGCTAAACAAGGCCAGTGTGCAGTATTCAGTGGTAAAATTTAAAACAGCCGGTCCATAGTCGGTTGAAAATATTGATCCACACAAGTCCACTGAAGCACTCGTGCGCGCGCGGGCCATGTGCTCGACATCCGCCTGCGCCGGCGCACCTTACCGCTGTTACCGACTTACAGTTTACTTGGATCGATCGTTATGAAAACAAACAGATTTGTATACCAACATGAATACGTTGTTCGTTCTTGATTTTTTAATGAATAAAAAGGTGCCTATTAAAAATATTACAATTAGGTGAAATTGGAAATCCTGTATCAAGTTCTTGAAATATTTGCCCTTTAATTTGAAAAGTTATATTTCGTTGGAGATTTTACCGCTTAGTACATAAATTTATTAGGTTTATTATTTGCGTAAATTCCATTGCCTAGTAAACTGCAAATGCAGGTACCATTTATTTTTCCGAAATAAATAGGCAGGCAAGTTGCAGAAATTTCTCAAAATATAAGGAAGGTTCTCAGAAATTTCCGAAAACTTACATGAGAATTTAAAAATAAGTTCCTTTAGAATGTTTCTGCTGGGAATTTTTCATATATGTATCATTAATTACATGTATATTCTATTATTCTTTAAGCAGGCAATGCAACCAGCTGGTAATGTATGTATTCAGAGAGTTTTTGACATGTTTTCAGTGTATATAAAATTTAAGTTCTGAGAACTTTCCTTATTAGAATTTTCGCATTTTTGGAAACTTCTCCGCGGTGCTTTGCTAAGTCATACACATTTTAAAAATTTCGCTTTGAAGGTGTAAGGTGTTACGTGTAAAATAATTAGACCATAAAATAATATAAGCGCCGATTTTGAGTGCAACCAAAAATTTGCTTAATAACCATTAATTATGGCAATCAACACAAGAAAGGCGTAAATCTATATAGGCGTAGACCCAAAGCAACTTATTATTTGTTGAACCCACTTAAAAAGGTTGGATTTCCCATGAAACACTAATCGACGTTAAAAAAACGTACGATTTTTCATTTTGAATTATCTCATGTGGTAGGAATTTCAAAACACCAATTTAAGTGAGCACCGTTGCATAAACTATTTTTTTTTCAGTGTCCCAACCAAATTGCGTATTATTTTTTTAGAGGAGGAAATTTGATTGGAGGCGATACTATCTTAAAATAAATAAATATATATATAAACATTAGAAGGAGACACTCTTGCACAAATCGAACTAGCCCTAGATAAGCTCAATAGGCTTATGTTATAGGTACTAGAAGACGATATAGGTATAAATACTAAAATAAAAGGGTATAAATTACCATTTCCAATTCTACCCCGGTTTAATAGAAAACAAAAGCCATTTTCCTAAACAGGATGAGTGATTTCACTCTACGATCTGTTAACGGTTCTAAAGTAAATTTTAACGATTTGACACCAAGTTTTATGGCAATATAAAACACTCCGCTTCAAAGTTGTGACGTTTATAAACTTATTAACACAAACTTTCGAGTTTCTATGAGGGTAATAAACTTATTGTTTAGACTGAGTTCAATTGATTCAGAAAGTGATTTTAAAGTTCCCGAAACTAAAAGGAAACGGTATTTGTTTCTTTTTTAGAATTGCTCGATTATTTTGAAGCGAGTTTAAAGGAAAATTAATTAAACTTGTCCCAAGTTTGTAGAAAATATTCACTTCAATATAATATACTACTATTAAATACCACTACTGATTTTGAAGGAGAGCTTTTGAAAATGTTAATCGTTTCTGGACCTATTTGTCTCTAACAATATTTCGTTAAATATTAAAGAGAGATAATAATATAAGATCCTATAAATAAATAAATAAAATAAATATCGTGGGCCAATTCACACCAATTGATCTAGTCCCAAACTAGGCAAAGCCTGTACTATGGGTACTAGACAACGGATAAAAATACTTATATAGATAAATACATACTTAAATAGATATTAAACATCCAAGACTCGAGAACAAACATTCGTATTCATCATACAAATATCTGCCCCGACCGGGAATCGAACCCGGGACCTCAAGCTTCATAGTCAGGTTCTCTAACCACTAGGCTATTCGGTAGGCTATGGAACTGAAATAACTTTTTTATTTGCCATATAAATAGGTTTTGCGTAGAGTTATAACTTAGCTATTATTGTTTGACACGGGTCTAACGTGATATTAATTGACCTCTATTTCTTTTTATTTTTATTTCTTTCTATGTAATATACTTACTTGCACTACTTGCACAATCGTATCGAGTCGGGTGTAAAGGGCTATCTCCGATACAACACAACCCGCTTTTTCGTATAAGAATAAATTCACATAATTATAATCATAAAATATATTTTATGATTATAATTATGTGATATATATTCATTCAATATACTGAGTTGATATCAGTGCCAGTCAACAAATAGAACACTGACTTAGTTTACATTGTAGGCACATACTTCGCATAACTACAAAACTCCATCCCAACGGTATCAATGTAGTTACTGTAGTTGACATTGGTACCGTACACATTTATGTCGGCCTTGAAAAACTGGGATTGCGTTTTGATGTACTCCCTCCGCTGTTTTACATTGAAATAAAATAACTTACTTCCCACGTGAATAAAGGCAATATTTGTACGTGTTGGAAGGAGGACCGTTACGTACACGTGTAATAGACAGCCTTCATAAAAACACGCGTGTAGCTAAGTGTACTGCCTGAGTGGACGCTACGCTGTGAGCGGGTGGTGCAGCGTCCATATAAAACAAATACAATTTATATGGACGCTGCACGCCCCGCTCACAACGTAGCGTCAACTCAGGCCTTACACTAGGAAGTGATCAACACCAAGGTGATGGTGATCGTTTTCGCCCTAGGACGAGCCTACGTGTGGCTCGTCTGAGGCGCGAGGGGCCTCAAGAACGTTCGTTACGTATTCACCGACTTCAAAAAATATAACCTCCTTTCCTTCGGCAGTCGGGTAAAAAGGATCACGTTTTCAATTTGTCGCAATCGTTTATTTTTTATGTATGTTCCTGGATTAGTCAAAGTGGAGTCCGATTTGGAAAATTATTTTTTGTTTGAAAAGGTTTCCTTTCCAGGCGGTCCCATGGTCATTGGGTCAGGATCTGATGGTGGGATCCTGGAGAAATCGAGAGAGGATCTTCAAATAAGGCGAAGTACTGAATCGCAGTCGGTTAAAACTTTATTTTTATAGTAAACTAGAAACTTTAAAGTAAAACAGAATCTTTCACAAGTTTCACACGGGATAGAATATCATGGTGCCGTTGCACAAGGCCCGCCGTCGGGGTTGCACTCTCCGGGTATCATTTACGAAAAAGGCTATATTAGCAACGTACCTACTCAATTACGTAAAATAAAACACCACCATGGACGTCACTGAATGTACGTATTCGGGGAGGCTGAAGGTATACAACTCAAATACGCTCAACTTGTTGAAATTAGATGAAACCAGGGACTTTTTACTTCAAAACTAATTTCAAATTCTTTAATCTTGACCTTTCACTTCTCTATCGACTCTTGACAAAGTGATAAGATGACCACAAGAAGCAAAACATAGGACTAATTAAAATATAAAAAAACCGGACAAGTGCGAGTCGGACTCGCCCACCGAGGGTTCCGTACAAAATTACAAATGTATAGTTTTCAGATATTTCCTTGTAGTATAAGACAAGATTATTTGCCAAAGTTCTAGGTCGACGGAAAGTACCCTATAAATATTGATTCCCTTGAGAGTGTCGAAGTTTTCCGTTTAAGCTTAAGCCAAAATTCTTTCGTATTTCCGGATGTCCAGTTGTCCCGCTGTCCAGCTGTCCTGCTGTCCGGCTGTTCTCCTATACACGTCGTATTTGTCAACCGATTCTCGTGAAATTTTGTGAGCAAATTCAGATTTTGAAAATTAAATTAAAAAAAAACCAAATGCAGACTCGTGCGTTCTGCAGCTCACAGAGCCACTATTAATACTTTGATTGAATTGGGTATAACATAAGTTTTTCAGTATGTAATTCTAGTCTAGGCACCACTTCAGTTGCTCGAACATAGTCAACAAATTTTCTAACTGCCGTCTAATCACCGTGGTTGTATACAAGTCGGTTATTGATCGGACACTTATTTCTGTGAATAGCCTCTAATCCTTGACCGACAATCTGAAATATCCTGCATTGAAAACAGTACTGAAATAGTAGCATGAAGTAAAATTATCCCGTTCAGTGTCTAGGCCATTAACCTACCTTCTTTTTATATGTTATCTGTAAACAAAGTGGAGAACTAATTTATGGAGAACAATGTTTTGCTTTTTTTAATTAAATGTTTGCTGTTTTTAACGGATTTGTATTTACATTCAGAAATTGAAAAGAGTTTAAGGGAAATTTTATTATTTTTTAAGCTTATCAAAAACTTGTATACTGTGTTATACTTAATTAAAAAACCGGCCAAGTGCGAGTCGGACTCGCGCACGAAGGATTCCGTACCATTAATTATCTATAAAAACGGCAAGAAAATCATGTCTGTTGTATGGGAGCCCCAGTCCGACTCGCACTTGGCCGGTTTTTTTGTATTTGTTGTTATAGCGGCAACAGAAATACATAATCTGTGAAAATTTCAACTTCTCTAGCTATCACGGTTCTTGAGATACAGCCTGGTGACAGACGGATGGACGGATGGACGGACGGACAGCGAAGTCTTAGTAATAGGGTCCCGTTTTTACCTGTTGGGTACGGAACCCTAAAAAGGGTTAATAAATTTAAAACATCGCATCGGTAGTGGCTGATGACTTTTTAAAAAAGGTTATATATTTTACCAATCTACCTAAAAAGAAAAATAAAGAAGTTTTATGTTTTTTCCGGCAAACAATTCCCATGCTTACGATATTAGAGCAGAGGGGTCAAGCTATCCTATAAACAAATAATCATAACATCACGTAGGTAGCCGTATAACAGACAATGATGTAAACTTTTTACATCATCCGATGCAATCCATTTTCTCCAACTTCCGAACAGGAATGCAATTGAAAAATGGATCGCTGAATTATAGAGGAAGCTAGTTCGACAAGCTCTTCGGTAAATGAACAGGCAGTCTGTGTGATGGGCGTCTTGCAGAGTAATTGCTGCTATTTTGAGAGATCATACCTGAAGCCAGGTATGGTGCAGTGCAGATGGATTTATGGATAAGGTCATGAATAGTTGCAACATTTGTTGATTTGATCCTTGAGATAGGTAAGAGTGAAGTAATGCATTTTTGTCACAGTCGAGTAGACAAGAATTACATTGGCTGCAATTTATAAAACTTTTCACTTGTCTTGCTCACAAAGCTCGTTTTGATGCGGTGTGTAGGCTGCATAAAAGTTTTTTTTACTCTAGTGCGTAAAGTAAAATCTGCCTCCGCCCCAATGTGTCATCCCCTTGCAACACCACAGGATGAACCCCATTTACACTCTTATATTTATGCACTTATTATACAATCTACTATTTAGTCCGATGTAAGTAAAAGTTTTATACGATACGGCGGAATACTGTTTTTATAAGGAGTCTACATTTTTATTATAATTTTCTATGTATCTTGGGGTCTGCTATATTCAACACAATTATAATTATAAGCTATATTCAAAATAAATTGTACGTTGAAAGTAACCGGTATAATATTTTCATTTCTTTTTGGTGCATTCATACATATTGTATTTGAGTCTATTCATGGTCTGCAAAATAACATTAATCAATTGGCCTTTTTACATTGACATCATTAAAAATTAACTTGTGCAACGTCTACTCGTTGGAATCGTTCATCTCGCGAGTTGTTAGAAAACTTTTTAACAAGTGATAGGGCAAAATGCGAGGCATTTTACTTGAATAAATATACAATATAAATACTGTTCGTAGTTTTCAACGAATATATTACTTTTATCTTCTGTTTCGTTTGACTTTCCATTTTAAAATTCATTGTGATGCGGTGTGTAGACTGCATAAAATGTTTTTTTTATCATCAGTCCAAGACAAAACCTTCAGCTAAAATAGCGTTTTCTTACTATAATATTCGAAACATTTTGAAAAAAACAACTGGGTTAAAAGTCAGGTAAGGTAGGTCAGTGGTTAGGTAAGGTAACGGAGGAGTTTCAGGATGGCGAGGGCATACCGCATATCTCACACGAGGCGGCCTGCGTGTTGGCGGGGACCCCACCCTGGGATCTCGACGCCTTGGTTCTGGCCGATGTCTATTGGCGTGTCACCGAGGCGCGGGTCTGAAAGGTCCAACCACTCCTGGAGGAAATCAGGCGGTGGAGGCTTGACTCTCGCCGTGTCCTCCTTCAAAAGTGGAGATATAGGTTGGGGGTGCCTAGCGATCCGGCTCGACTTCTTCCAACCCATCTTTCCAGGACTAGCCGGATCGCTTCATCAAAGGGGTTCCTTCCACCTTGCATAGATTATCGGGGCACGGCTGCTTCGGGAAATATCTGTGCATGGTGGCAGGACGGGAACTGACGGCGGAATGCCACGAGTGTGGGGACGCCGAGAATACAGCGCAGCACACGCTGGCGATGTGCCCAGCTCGGGCAGAGAAGCGGGCCACACTCGTGGCTGTGGCGGAACATGACCATGAACATAAAGTGATCAGTGTCCTCTTGCGAGGCGATTTTGTGAATGACTATTAATCGATTGTCAAATCGTCTTTGTATGATTTTTTGCACATTGTGCAAGGTTTTTCTACAGAGGGGTAAGTTACTGAAAGGCTACTCCAGTATGCTCTAAGAGCCCTACCGATAAGAACTACCAACTAACTTCCAATCTAACTTGCAAGCTAATTTTGTGAAACCAAAGGCTTGTGTCAACAAAATCCCTGTCTCGTCATCGATTACACCGGTTCTAAGGAATCACATAGGCCATTATTCTGTGTTCTTTTGTTGCACGCCGCCATTTACCATAACAAGGGTAGTAATTCCATATGTAAGTGTAATCAGCGATTGTTTGCATATCGATTACTAATTTTACTTCAAACGGGCGTTTATGTGATTTGACGGTACGAGCTTCTTTCATATTTTATTTAATGCTATGTTAAATATTGCATGATTAAGCGAACACAGTCTATTTCATCAATTAACACCGTGTCACTTATAAATTATTAGGTACCTACGTTTTATTTTTAAATTGAAGGTTTATACTGTGTTTTATCACATAATCGTCTTTACTATTTACCAGGTAGATACATGTACTTACAGCCATCTTTAAATATAGGTATCTGATAGAAAAACCTTAAAATTATTTCGTTTATAGGGCATGTCAGATAATTCTAGGACAGCAATTTTCCCGTTTTCTCCAACAAGCAAAAATAATGAGAAGTTCAAAATAGGTTGACAACATCTCCTAAAAACGTGGTACAGATCCAAATAACGTCATCAATACAGCGCAGAGTTGGCTCCCCGAAATATCTGTCCTACATAGATTCGGTCCAGCAGGTAAGCTGGCTAAATCAAGCCAGCGGTTACACCGATTGTCGCTCAATTCTCATTAATTCCTGGACGGGGTTAAGCGGTTTTCGGTGTAGCCGGTTCCAAAAATAATTGCCAGCCTTTTGCATTTTAACTGCATTAGTGTAAGTGGAAGCGGAATTGATCAAAAGCCAGTTTGTAATAGTGACGGACGTGTTTATTTTCCATTTTATGAAAGTTTAGCATTGCTTGCTATTGTTTTTTTTATCATAAATAGTTTAACCATTTGAAGTAGACTATTTATTTTTATAGCGGACAAATTAAAACTATATTGATATAAATTATTTAATCAAATCATGTAGTTTCTAATAATAAATGTAATGAAAATAATCAATTTCTCGATCCCCTAATTGCCGTCTGTATCAGCTAAACCAATCGCTATCAAGCAATCCAAACCAAGGCAGGGTTTAAAAATATATCAAAGCACCAAAAAAAAAAAATACGAATACAGTCAATTAAGCTATATTAAGATGAACTCTATCGATCAGCCCTCCATCGATTTCCTTATTTTCCCACTGTTTATCCATAAGGGTATAAAAGGCCAATAGGTCTGAGGGTCATCCTACTCTAAGTGCCGGTGACATTTCAGCGTGTGCATAATTGGGAGTGGGACTGACGCCTCCCTCCCCCTTAGGGGGGTGGCGGCGTCGACGTGTCAAGTCAGGAGGTGAATAATATATGGACAGAGGAAGCGGATGGCTCTGCCACTTAGTGGGGCCTGAATAATGTATTCAGCAGCAGGAGTGAGCAGTCCAATTGTTTGTTGGTCTCCGCTGCAGTTTAGTTGCAATCTGCGTATCTTGTTTTGCTGTTGAGATGTTAAGCTTTTACTATGATGATTCATGGAGTTGGAACACTCTGGGAGAATTAACAGGGATACATATCTAACCTAGTCATATCGTGGCTGCTACACTGACATGTAAATTGCCCAGTTAAGAAAAGAAAAAAGAAAAGAAAAGAAGACATTTATTCACTACACAAAAGACACACAGAGACAAAGGAGTAGACATACATGACAAATGAGTTAAAGCTCATTTCAGAGTTAAATCACTGTTAAATCTCGCAAAGTATCCGGGACCCATGACCTATCATAAACTTTGCAGGTTCTACATAGTTCGTCAATGTCATCGCGAAACAAACTACTTTGGTTCATAATAAATTTTGTTTTTTTTCCGTGATTGTTAACGGTTTTGGCCTATCACGAGAGTTGTTCTTTATTTTTCAATCTGTGTACCTATTATACACAAAATCAGCAGCAGAAATCACAAAATGTTGCCAAGGTAAAAAAAAGTATTTCGACTTTCAGCTCTCGACCATAATATATCCTCATCCAAAATGAGCAGTTTACACATGTGGATGCGTTACGTGCCTTTTACCGGGTGCTTCTGTTCTTCTTAGTTCTGACTTAAAAGCAGCATTTAAAGTTAACTGAACTTCTAACATGTATTGTTTTCAACTATGTTTTTTTTTTATAGGGGACTATCTTATTAAATCGAGCTATAGATAGTAAGCTCAATAAGGCTTATTATATTTTGTCACTGTTTAAATGGAAATGTTTAAATGAATGGACTGTTGGACTGACTAAAATAAGCTATGCAGTCATATGAACATAGTAGTTGAAGTAGATATAACTCAAAATGATATTAGCAAAAAGAAACGAATCGAAAACGCGCCTTGAAATATTAAAATTTTCTTATTTAACTACGCATGCAAATGGATATATTAAAGAACTTAATATAATTCATGTTAATAAAATAATTAATTGTTTGAAGGAACCCTAAGCCTGTATACCTAGTGTTATACCATTCAGTAGATAATGAAATAATTCACGACTTTCATTGCAATAATAAAGCCTAGTTTCAGGACATTTTAGTCAGAATAGTAGGTATAATTCGAATTGCGCTTCGTATCGTCGTGCCTAAATACAGATTTACCATCTCTTATTTAGTTTGAGAAAGACGATTTTTTAGGCTAAATGGAACAGTAAATTTAGAATTTTCGAGATAAGAGACAAGATAGATAGTTTCAAAACACAAGATAAAGTACAAATGCTTGCCTATACATATAAACGCGTACTGATTGGTTTGTTCACAAAATGGAAAAAAAAACTTGAGAATTGTTTTCATCTAATATTTGATACAAGGATAAGCAATAAATATGTCGACTGGCAAAAATAAAATCAGAATTATTGTTAATGTACAGACGTAGTCAAAGATACGTAGTCGATACACCCATTTGTAACGGTTGTAATTCACTTTGGCCAATTTTTAAGCCCCAGGAAACTAAATGGGTTGTTTAATTTTCACCAGAACGGGGGGTTTTTAATTTACAAAAACCAATGCCTTGTCATCGTATCTACTCGTCACGCACCGCCTACACCCAACATAGCTCTAATATGACCTTAAACCGTACAATTTGTCGTCAAAAACACATATTTCAAAACTATCAACAGCGAAACAAAAAAAGTTCATTACTTTCCGTTCCTGAGTGCATTTAAAAGCAATAAGTCGCGTCGTTTCGGCGCGAGCGCAGGTGGCCCGGATACTGAAAGGGGAGGAGAGGGAGAGGGCGGGACGTAGGGGAGCACCCTCTTTACTTCCGTCATGTTTCAGGGCAACGTGTACGTGTTGTTTTGTTATCCTCTGTATTAGGATAGCCTCTTGACGTTTACGGTGGATTTATTGAAATAAATGCATTTAAAGATAGTTGGAGATTTGAAAAGATGTCCCTGCAGACAATACATATACAACAGTTAACAGTTACGTTGTATGGTATAACTTATATTCCGATCATACAGTCGGCGTTGAAGATATGGATATTTTTTTCCGTATTGAAAAATGAAAAAAAAAAAAAAAAAGTTTATTTGGTTATAAAAAGGATTTTTACAAATAGCCAAGGTTGGAGCCTCCTATTAAGCAATTAATTTTGCTTGTGTCAGGAGACACCGCTCTTCCAAAAACAAGAAGTGGTAATTTTAACCCATAATAAACTACTATTTGGTTTAGAGATTAGGGTAGGTGCAAATATAACTTAAGCTATATTAAACTAAACTATTTTAATTGATTTTTATATGGAAAAATGACAGTTTAACTGTCATTTTTCCATATAAAAATGCGTTACGTGATGGACCTGCTGAACGCTAACTTATCAAATAATTTACGATTATACATATTATTATTTAGTATTTAAGCGACTTGGTAATATTTTACTGTTATGCTTGTATGTTGTGAATTAATAAATGAATATAAACATATATTAAGCCAAATAATATATTTGAAAGTGGTTATTGTTGTTGAATTTTTGACTGCTACCTTCCTTTAAACAGTTTATAAGCCAAACGATAACAATAACATTTTCCCATCAACCTTCTAGAAGTATGAAATTTACTCGGTCAATTTGGGATTGTTATGCAATGATTAAAGAGAATTAGCCTATGTCCAGCAGTGGACGTCTTTCGGGTGATATGATGATGATGATGATGCAATGATTACAGTGCCTATGTTTGACGATTTAAATACGGATATTAAGGGCGGGTTGCTGCAACCCTTGAGTCCCACCTCGTAGTCAGATTTGGTAGATAGCTTCGAATTGGGAGAAATAATCCCAACACGGAGCTGGCTACGAAGCGGGAATCCTCTATTCCCACCTCATAGCCAGATTTGGTAGCTAGCTTTGAAATGAGAAATGTGGTTTCCCGTCTTGCAGCCAGCTTATAGGGAACGATTTTCCCATCTCGTAGCATTTGGTAGCTAGCTGGCTACGAGATGGACCTAAAAGATTCCCGTTTCGCAGCCAGCTTCGGAGTGGAAATTATTTCTCCCATTTCGAAGCTTGCTACCAAATCTGGCTACCAGATGGGAAAATCGTTGCCATTTCGTACCTGGCTATGAGACGGGAAACCGCAATTCCCATTTCGAAGCTAGCTACCAAATCTGGCTACGCGATGGGACTAAAGGGCACCAACTTACGATAACAGACCGACTAACGTTAAATATGGCGCCGGCAACTGTCATTCCATACAAACTTGTCAAACTTTCCATACATTCAGATTTCAACGTACGCCACTAAGATAATTAAATACAAATGTTTAAATTATTAACAGGATCAATATCAACCCTACCACTTTTTTATTGTCATTAACTACATAGGTACGTATATTTAAAACGTACACTTATTATCCGTTCAAATGTTAATTCTAGACTCGGAACAAAATTGCGCTTTATTATAGGTTCTATAAACGTTGTCAACTACTACTCTTCAATTACCAGCTCGTTAAATTGTCTTATAGAGGTGCTTATATACAACTACAATATTTCGAGCCCATTTATTTGTCTGTAATTTGTCATTAAACGCAGCGAATAATTAATATTTAACTACAGAATAATTAATAGTACATTTGTTATTTATAAATAATTAATAGCGCTAAGCTCGTAGCCGATCCCATGGGTTTCGCCGTAGTGACTACGACGTAGGCGCCCGCTAGGCGGGTTCCTGGCAGTGAAAGTGTTAAATTGTTACTTTAACTTGACGACTGCTTAAGCCTAGTTGGTAGTGACCCTGCCTACGAAGCAAGAGGTCCTGGGTTCGAATCCCGGTAAGGGCATTTATTTGTGTGATGAGCACGAATATTTGTTCCCGAGTCATGGATGTTTTCTATGTATTTAAGTATGTATTTATCTATATAAGTATGTTTATCGTCGTCTAGTACCCATAGTACAAGCTTTGCTTAGTTTGGGACTAGGTCGATTTATGTAAGATTGTCCGCAAATATTTATTTATTTAAAAATTTCTAGATATTTTTTTGTATATGAAAAACCTACAGCAAGCAAATTACAGTTAATTTTTAAGTGCTGACATACATTAAAAGCCCGCATACAAGCTTCATTGGAAAGTAATGCATCAATTTCTCCCCCGTCTCCCTACGACTCTAGCGTCGCGTTACGGGGAGGTACGGGGCAATAAGGGATGATGAAATAATGAACTTAGTACCGCGGTAACTCGATTTTACGCTTCACTCCTGAACTTTTTCAAGGTTTTACAGGATACCTATATAATATATTCGCTCTTGTACCTACAGTCCGCATCATATACCTAGTTACTAGCAGCCAAAGTAGCTAAAATCTACTATGCTTCAACTTTTTTGCATTGGGTAACGAAAGTTACCCATATGAAATGTATGGGTAATTGCCGTTACACAATGGAAAATCAAAAGAATTTTCGAAAAACCGAATGTTTTTTGACAAACATTATAGCCTATGTCACTCCTACGATTAAGAGGAATCCAACGACACCTCATACATCAAAATCCATCTAGCCGTTTAGGCTACAGGAGGCCACAAAGAAACAGACGTACATACATATATACACTCAAAATACATTACCCTCCTCCTTTGGCAGTCGGGTAAAAAAAGTTAAAGCATAGCTTAGATTGAGGCCCTTAACTATGTACAATTTTTTTGCAATCCACTCACTCCTTATTATTGTAGCAGTAGCTACGGATATATAGGTCGCCCTCGCATTACTTGGAGACGCAGTCGACAAAGAGGCTGCCTCTATAGGCCTTGGCTAGAAGGAGATTGAGGTTGCCGCCCAGCGCAGAAACAGATGGAAAACCCTTCTAAGAGCCCCTGATGAGGGATCAGAGGATACTATCATCATCATCATCAAGGACATATAGGTAGTTTTTTTTTTGTTTGAGATTCATTTCAACCAGATTATAGTCATCTTTATTTTTTGGATTCATAATGGAACTTATTTTTTTTTTATACCTACCTACTGACCCTTAATTTTTCAGTGGGCTTTAAAAACGATACCTAACTGACCCCCATTTACCCACATACATTATTAACCACAAAAAGCGATTATTAAAAATGTATATCCACATTAACCCTATAATTGAGGTTTAATGTACCTCAAAATCTCGTTTATAAATGAGCGGGGTCATCGACCGTCTTTTGACACCGGCTGGGTACAATCCGCCAGGATTGACTAAATAGACGTAACTTTATATGTGATCTATGGTAGATGTGCCCTTATTCCACCGACAACAGAGTCACTTCCTGTCACAATTAGTCTGTTTTTGTGTACAGGAATTGTTTTTTTGTTATCCGTTAACGTGTGTGAGCTAATTAATGATGAATGTTTTCGTTAGTTTCAGTTGGTTTAAATAATATGTTCAACAGATTTTCAGCAGCAGCACACTTTTTATGAATATCTAACTACGAATTAAACAAATGCGGTAATCCAATTCCATCGATTGAATCGGATTTGGAGATAATGTTTTTCGAGTGCAAATGTACGAGTTTTAAATAAATCAATGTAATTGATTGTGGATCATCATGAAAAAAAAATTAAGAGCCAGGCTCTTGTCGGTGGAGTAATCGCCATTCTGTGCTTCTCTCTGCCACTGTTTTGAGCTCCTTACATTAACTTTCTCTTTAGCTTGGTCCATAAACGCACGTCTTGGCCTTCCTCTGCCTCTCCTTCCTTCTATTTTTCCTTCAATTATAGTTTTTATGTAATTGTCATGTCGTATCAGGTGCCCCAACAGATTACCCCTTCTGTTTTCAATAGTTTTTAGTAGACATCTTTTTTCTTCTATCAAATTTAGAACTTCTTCGTTTGTTCCTCTCTCTGTCCAACTAATACTTTCCATGCCCACATTTCAAATGCGTTCAGTCTCTCTCTGTCACGCTGGGTTAGAGTCCACGTCTCGCTTCCGTACAACGCTAAACTCCAGATGTAGGTCTTAATAAAACGTTTTCTGATCTTTCGAGATATTTTCGCTTTTAATTGTGGATAATATAATATATTTCAGTTGTTTAAATAATGGTGTAAGCTTACAAATCATCATTCGCTTGCCCTTATCCCAATTAATTGAGGTCGGCGCAGCATATTTTTTTCTTCCATACCTCTTTATCGCCCGTCAACTAAGCACAACAACTTCCTTCCTATTCATATCGTCTCTCACGCAGACCATCCACATTTTTCTTGGTCTACCTTAGGGTTAGCATACGTCCAGATTTGTCCGGACATGTCAGGATTTTTGACCCTTTGTCCGGATTGCGGCCGGACTTGGCAAGTGTCCGGATTTTTAGGAATGACCTCATAAAAAAACAGTTTAGGTGTTTGGAGCTAAATTTCATACTACAGCGACCGGTGCCGACCAAGGTCACTCGGTTGGAGGCGCGTGTTGGCAACCGTCTAGCAGGGGCTTGTATGCACTATACAGTACACCGCAGAGCGCAGCGCGCCGCCGGTGCGTCGTTCAAGCTACGCCAAATCTCTGTTACAAGAAATGTCAGGATTTTTAGGGTGATGTCTGGATTTTTGTCAGGACATTTAATTCTTCCATATGGCAACCCTCCATCTTCTTACTTAATGCTCTTCTTGTAACACGACTGTCATCCCTGCGTAAGTGGGAAAGTATTAGGTGTAAGTTCTCTAATACAAAATACATTTTAAAATCAAAACATGAAAATAAGTAGCCGAATCGACTGCATTTTTGGGAAGTCGGTTGAAAAAACAGCGCTATTATAACTCCTCTGGAACTGCATGCGTCCATATGTTACGGTATCCGCTTTCCCCTAGAGAGGTCGTAAAGGTCGTCGTTTTTCCAATAGAAAGCTACCACCAAGGTACTGACGCCGAAAATAATAAGGTGAGATTTTCCATAATTGAGGCCAGAAAGTGATAGATAAATCCCGAAACATGTTAGTAAGTACCTAGATTCAGATGCAACTTCATATGAAACATAACTTCATATTATTGTGAAACTGTATATTTTTATGTAAGATCTTAAACACCATGCTTGCAATAAAAATTATTGATTGATTAATTAAATTAAATTATTCGTATTTGTAACTGTGTCCGTTGATGTCTTATTTTTTAATGGTATTCGAGTATTTTTCATCTATTAAGAACCTGCTGAATATCAATTCTAGCATACAGTAATCAATTCAGGATATGTAGGTTCAATGGAACACAAATTCAAAAACCGAACGTATTATTTATGCGTTCCTATCTGAGACAGTAAACTTTGCAGATGTAGATTTAATAGTACATTACTGCAGACGCCGGGAAAGAAGGGCTTGCCGGGTGAGTAGGTATAGACGGCCGACCGTAGGGAGGCCGGATAGTGATACGAAGCCGGCAAGCCCTTTTCACGGCCAGGCATGTATAGTGCTTTTCTCAAACATATGCAATGAAATAAAACAATACACCACTCAAAATAGTACATTAATTTTCCCTCCAATCCTCCATACTTATTGTTTTTTTTTTACCAAAGGCGTCCGTATTTTGCGTGTGTAGAGTTCGAATAGACCCTATTAGGGCCATTATACATAACCTTCTAGATAATGAATAAAATAAACAGGATTTTAAATATTTCTATAATGAATAAAATAAAGAGGATTTTAAATATTTCTATAATGAATAAAATAAAGAGGATTTTAAATATTGTCTATGGTCTCTGGTGACTTACGTACATAGATAATATTTTAAATTTATTCATCAAGACATTGAATCATACAGGTTTGTATTCTTAATAAAGGTTCGTGTGTAATAGGCATTAACGCGGATATTTTTGGTCCGATAACCATTCTGCCACTAGAAAAAATAAAAAATAATAATTCAGCTGTTTAACCTGTAGATGAACACAAATGCCATGTTAACATTAAAATTTAAAAAAATTACTTCCCGGCCTAGGCCTTCAATTTTGTATGAAATTGCTTACCAGTTCTCTCGAGTAGTTCCGCCCGAAACGTGATACTTTGAAGCCTGTTATAACGCACGCAAGGACGACATTTCATTGCATGTTTGAGAAAATGTTATTAACTCTAGGCTAGATACAAATTAACATAATGGTCCTGAAAAGACTCCTTCAGAAATAAATGCATTTGGTTTTAGACAGTCATTACGTTCAAGATTATGTTGTTCTCACCATTAAAAGATCTACTTTAACTCATTAGATCCTTAACTTATCGAAAACTTAACGACCTACCACAATGGCACGGTCGCAGCTCGGCATGTCGCCATTACCTATTCTGCATTCGCTAATTCAAATTGACACATCAGGCCAGACCGAAATACTCGAACCGTCTGGCGGGCAGTGGGGGCACCCCCCTTAGTTATATCCGTGAACTGTCGTCATAATGCTTTTTGACAGTACAAAACTCATACAACTCGTACATTTTTAAATGCAGTTGGAGTGTTTTATTGCGATTTTTGAGCTATTTTTGTAATTCGAGAATTTTGTTGGTTAAAATGATATGCGTTAACTATAGGGATATAGGAATTCTCTTAAACTGCATGCTTTTATACAATGTTGGACTTGTTTTTTACAATACGGAAATGTGCAATTGCCTAATAATTAGGCATTAGGAGCGAGCGAAGCAAACGAGGTTCTATGCTTCAGCTTGAGCTGAAAATCGTTTGTCTGTTCGGTGTCCGGTGTCTGTCCCGCTGTTTTCATCTGCAGGTTTCTCAACCGATTTTCGTGAAATTTTGTGAGCAGGTTTGTTAATTATACAGAATGTTACAAAATAATCCTAAAGCCGAAAGGAGGTTAATTGTCTCTTTACCAGAGACCTTCCCTTGTAAAGAGTCTATTGGCAATAATCGAAAACCGTACTAGTCCACAAAAAAGTGGTCCACAAAAAAAAGTTTTGGATCAACATAAAATAATCATCATTGAAACGCAACCCTGAAAACGTAAAAGTAATTATGTAAATTTTTAAATAATTTCCTCTGAGAGGAAAATGATAACAACCTTAACCGAGTAACATGCTCATGTTTCTCAATTTATGACGTATTGGAAACAAGAATATATATGTTGATGAAGATTTATTGAGATGACTTGTAACCGACACCATATTATTTCATCTGTCTTTTTAAGTACTTGAAGCGGTTTAATTTCCTTTTATTGAGATAGCATACCTTTTTAGAGTAAAATGGTTTAATTATTATTAAACTAGGTACAAATGATACCTAAACAGTTAGTCTTCTGTTAAAATAATGATATTAATATAATATAATAATACATCTTATATTTCGAACGTAATCCATAGGTATTAAGTTACAGACTTATATTCTAAATTGTTGTTACTTAAAAATGAAAGTAAAGTAATATTTATGTAATTATTCAAGTATGGAGCTTAGTCCATCACTGTACAAGGAGGGAGTCCCATCTATCCGCTAACGCTACCAGGATGCCCGTTGGCGCTGCCTCGCCAGCGGTTTAGTATCGAGGCACACCGTTTACGCATGATGCATGGCCATCATGCGTAAACGGTATGCCACATATAAAAATCAAAACCGATAAGAGACATAAAGTCCAACTTACTGACTGTATAAGTAGTGTCATTTTTTTGCTTCCTTGTACTAGACAAAATTTCTGGACTTTTATAGGTACTGACATCATATGTAATGTAATGTAAGTATTAGAAAATAAAATGTTCTGTTCTGGTACTTCGCCGGCCGCTGCCGCGGTACACTCGCTTCGCTCTCTTCGCTCGCTGTATGGTCGCAGTCTACCTAACACTTCTCCTAGCTTCGCTCGTCGTCGTCTAACTGAGACCATCCTTAACTTACGGTAGGTTACGCTATAAGTCGAGTGTGCGAAGTAACTATTTGAACAAAAAGAACAACTTTTTTTTGGAATATAATATTAGCCAAAGGAAAACGTTTGCTTATTGAACAATTGTCTTCATAAAACTTGACAAAGTAATATGATACCAAATAATAACTAATTTGACCAAACAAATATTTTTAAACATGATCCTTAAATCTATTCTCGGAAAAACGATGTTTAGTTTAAGTAGAACTTAAAGTATCCTAGTTCTGGAGTGAAAACATATTCGCTGTGCAATAAAAAAGTAGAAAACAAGAGTTTGCATTCAGCCACGCCGTTAAATCAAAGTTTCATCCTGCTTCAATCGTCCATCGATCTTCACTATTTATAGGCTCCATTATACTCGATCAATATTGCCTTTAATCAATTCGTACGAGTTCGCACATAAGTAATGTGCGAACTTGGCGTAGCGGTGCGACAATGATGTGTCGGGCTACGAATCAGTCTCAATGGCTTATACAGGGTGAATTCTAAATCGTGAATCGTAACCACGTTTACCGGTAAAGCTACTTAAGACTATTACAGAGCACTAGTGTTAATTACAATTAAGGACCCGCTTAATTAATTATGAACAAAACCAGAAAGTGCGTCCCCACTTGTCATCCGCCTTGGTCACCCTACACGAGTCACGTTGTTGAAATTTTCATGACAAGTGCGAAACATAAATGTAGGGTGACCACGAGATTTTAAAAATTAGGATAAATCAAATTAAAAGTGGACAAAATAAAAACGTACTTAATGTAGGTTTAAAAGCATTGTAAGCTATTGTTAACTATGTATAGACTTCAAAAAAAATATTACGATTCACGATTTAGAATTCACTCTGTATATCTTCGCTTTAGACCGATTTCAAGAATTATATTTTGTAATTTACATATTTTTTCTGTGCATTCACTAGGGTCAGTCAGGTCAACGCCATGCTTAACAGCGAGAAGGCATGGAAGGCGATGGCCTCTTTCAGCGACCACGTAGCATCACACAAAGATGGTACGGGAACGTGAGAATGATCCTCTCGCGGATCCGTACCGCCAGCGACGAACTGGAGGCAGAGTCAGGCGCTACGCGCATTTTCTACCTCCACCTTAATGGGATTTTGGGGTTCGGGGGACACCCCACAAAGAATGATCCCACAGAGCTGTTCAACTGGCGCATAATGTATGCGGCCTATTACCCTGTGGGCCACCCACCGGGAAGCACGCGGTCGAATTCTGAACACGATTCCGCGGCGTTCCTCTACAAGGTGGAGCTGGCACTCGTGGTTTTAGACGGTAGTCCAAGGTTTTTACCGCGTTTAGTCCCATTCTGGTCCCCCGACCGGACGGGATGCACATGACAAACGTATTTTCCCAACAAAAAAAAAAGGGTCAGTCAGGTCAGCTCACGTATGTATTAAATAAAACGCGTTCTGTTTTTAATTGAAAATGAGTAAAAAAATACATATTAAAATGAAAAATCGTTAATGAACCCGCGTTAGGGCGGCATGCTATGCCACACCGCCGCGCCCGCGCCACCCCGCGCCCAAAGTCAAATCCTCGCCATCAATGTATGTATAAATAATCGTTTACCAATGCGTCCGAAAACACGCAAACCACCGGCCGTAGTACGATATTTCAGGAAGGTATTCCCCCGTCCGTCAGACGCAACTTCAGCACATCCTATTTATAAGCGTCTATGTATAAATTCACTAAAAGTTAACACCACAACACACGTAACGAATATAAACTCGGAAAAGCCTCTATTAATAATCGACCGACTGACTTTGCTACCAAAAATAATAGTCTAATTGTGAAAAGTTTATGCGCGATGGGTCGTGGACCGGTGCTATCTTGGGGAGGCTATACTTAGTGGTGCGTGCGAGCCAGATTGTATGTAAAATTAGTGCTGAGTTTCCGAACGAGACGGCGTCTGCACTGGTGGTGATGACGCCGCGGCCATTCACTGCCACGCCAACCACGGTGACGAACCTCACTAACTGCCAAGCTTGTGACATTCCTGCATGGCCTGTGTTCAGGTGACATGGCGGTCGGTCTTGCCAGGGTATTTTGCGTAAGTACGCAAGTGTCGCCTTCACGCTAATGGTTATGACTGCATGCAGCTCAATGTTTACAATGAGCTCACCGATTTGACATGCAATGTACATAAATCATGTTTTAGTTACCCATTTATCTAATAGTTGGTAAATGTCCATGGAAGCATTTTTTTGATTCGACTGTACGTAAAAATTAATGAGCTGTTTTTTCGATAACGTTACATAAAAGGGATCACGTTCTATGTCAAGGCGAGGCTCAAGCGCTTCAGGATTTTTAGGCCCTATTGAGTTTCGAATATTCGTCCCCGGAAAATGAAATGAAGCGGCAAATCAAAGGGTTTTTGAGGGCTCTTGTTGACCGGTAAAAACAGAATTTGTAAATTGACCCCACCCTTTGTTGGACGATAAAATCGATGTAATAAGCTGCTTTGCGTAAGTTTACGCGGAGTATCTATGTCTATTGTTGATAAAGTTCTTTATGTACTTTGAGCAAGTTCTATATTTATTATGTTCTGATTTGTTTAGTTGTGGGAATATGATTGGTCGCATTCTCTAGGACTGGCTGAAAAAAAACATTAAAAAAACTAGGGTTCCTTACAAAAGTACAAATGTATAGTTTTTAAATTTTTCCTGTACTTGTTAGTATAAGACAATATTACTTGCCAAATTTCATAGTTCTAGGTGAACGGAAAGAACCCAAAAAATTTGATTCCCTTGAGAGCATCGAAATAAATACGTTTTATGCGGCATAAACCGGTACAAAATGACAAATGTATAGTTTTCAGATTTTTCCTGTACTTGTAGTATAAGACAATATCACTTGAAAAATTTCATAGATCTAGGTCAACGGGAAGTACACTATACATTTTAATTCCCCTAAGAGTGTCGAAATATACGTTTATAGCGGCATAAACGGCCGTATTTTTTTTCACGTTAACTTAGAAGTTTTATTTTTTCACAGCTTCAAGGGTCTGTAGACTTGAGTATATGGTTTTAATACCTCCACGTGTTCCCGAGATAAAGGATCCTATAAAGGGTTTTCGTTTTTTCCTTTTGAGGTACGGAACCCTATAAATGGATTTATGGAAAAAGGTTCCCGTACAACATGTGACGTACCTAGGAGGTGAATAATCATGCAATCAATCAATCATTTTACGTCAAGGGCATTAACGCATAAGATCTGATCATCTAAGCTAACATATCGATACCAGCTCGATACGGTTAGCAATTAAGTATTAAGTAAGTGGTTAATTTATGTCAATTTGAATGTTTATTGAGTAATCGTTTGTATCAGTTTATGGGACAATAGAACTGTACGTAATTGCGTCTGTGTCAACTACTTTCGAGCTGACAATATTTAGCATGATTTAAGAAATACCTACCAGCCTTGTCTATCGCAATTGCCTGTAGAATGCTGTTGACGCTAGCTCTCACCCTGCCTAATAGTGAGGCTATCTTTTTTCGCATGTTTTTTTTTGTTTTTTTTTCTTCAACTCTAGTTTACGTGTACTTTTTTACTCTTCTGGAGTGATATAAGTGACTTTTTATTTTAAAAACACTAAAAGAAATTTAAAAAAATTAAAAAATCACAAAAATATCTTTTGAAAACAAAAATGCAAAAACTATTATGACTCATTACATGATGTTATCTCAAAATCTGCATTGACTACTGTGCTATGATCTCATGGTGCCAAGATACATTACTCGGAGGTCATAACTTTAGATCAATTTTTCTCCGAGTTAAAAAAAAAATGAAGAGAAATGGACACAAGGGGTTACTACAGATGCTCTAAGGAAGCATACCTATAAATATTTGCTCCTGTTACAGGGCCCACCCCGTATATTACGTTCGCTAATGAGAACAGGGTTTTTTTATATCTAAGACGAGAAGTTCAAGTCAATGCAAATGAAGGCAAAGGTACTTAGAATATAAATAAGTATAGTTTGTAGCTTTGTAAGTTTGTATGAAAGGGGTAATCTGCAGAACAATTTATCTGATTTCAAAACTTCTCTCACCAGTACCTATATCGAATGGACATAGGCTACGTTTTGTAGCCTGTAATACTCGGGCGGATTCGCGCGGGCAGTTAGTTAAGTATATTTAGTGGGTAGTGACGCTGCCTACAAAGCTGAAGGTCCTGGGTTCGAATCCCGGTAAGGGCAAGTATTTGTGTGATGAGCATGAATATTCTCAGAAACGAGTCCTGTATGTTTTTGATGTATTTAAAAGTATTCATATCTGTAATATATATCGTGTTGTCTAGTACCTAGCACAAGCCTTATTGAGCTTACTATATGGCCAGTTAGATTTGTGTAAGATCGTCCCCTAATATTTATTTATTTATATATTATTTTATTTTATATTTATATATATTCTATTTTTTTAGGTATCGAAGAGTGGCTAAAAACAAAATCCTGTATTGATATTTAATGAGGGACCCAATTTCGGAACGCAGTTTTAATGTATTGAAAGCAAAACTATAGATTCGCTCCTTTTTGCATCTGTAGGCGCTATCAACATGTGAGCGTGACGCACTGATGATATTTACAAGGGGTTGTTTTCTAATTTAAAAGGGATTATTGGTTGAAATATTTAGGTTAGGTAATGTTTCACATCTTTGACATGTGAATTAACTGAACATTACGAAAATACTCGAAAGGGTTCATCTTTTTTTCTAGACAGGTAAACGTAAACCGTAAGTAACGTTTTTAAAGGCTGATTTGATAGATCCAATAAGAATAGAAAACTTGCCATTATTGCAAGTTTTTAAAAGACAGAATTTTAAAAAATATCTAGCAATGTCTCGTATAGGTACATTAAAAGTTTTAATGGTTCCATTAAAGGTTTTAATTTAAAAACAACAATCAATAGGAAAACTATACGTACTATACTAACATGACAAAAAAAACATAGTCACAGAAATTCTCCATGAATTCCAAAAGCATACGATATTTTTCAATGGCTACCTATACAGATATAGTTTGACTATATATTTTGTTGTTTGTCAGAAGTCAAAACACCATTCCTTATATTTAACTCTATAGAAAAACTTTGATTTTTTCACAGCTTCAAGGGACTGTCGACTTGAGTATATGGTTTTAATTTCAACTCGATACCTTTACGCGTTCCTGAGATAAAGGGACAGACAGACAGACAGACAGACAGACAGTACAGTACGGAACCCTAAAAAACAGAAGTTGAGTCTTTATTTTCTTTTTTAACTCAGCCAACTCAAACATCATCAAATCATATCATCCGAAACACGTCCACTGCTGGACATAGGCCTCCTCCAAAGAGTGCCATAATGACCGGTCCTGCGCCACCCGCATCTAGCGGACTCCCGCGAACTTTACCGTTCATCAGTCCCACCTTGTGGGGGGCCTACCCACGCTGCGCCTTCCGGTACGTGGTCGCCACTCCGGAACCTTTTCGCCCCAACGGCCATCGGTTCTACGTGCAGTTTGCCCCGTCCACAGCGACTTAAGTTTAGCGATTCTGAGGGCTATATCGGTTACCTTGGTTCTGCTGCAGTTAGCCTCATTTCTGATGCGATCACGCAGAGAAACTCCCAGCATTCTCTATTGCCCTTTGGGTGACTTTGAGCCTTCTAGGCCCATAGCCAACTCGAACATATTACACGACATATCATCGACATCTTAAATCTCGTAGAAGCAAGTCGGTATGATGAAAACTTCGCATTTTTATTCGGACCTCAGGCTCCTTTAGGATTCAACCAGGAAAAACGCCAGGAGGATGGGCTTTTATTTCGATTTTTTTCAACATTTGCCCAACAAAGCCATTACCGAAGATTGTTCCATCTCGTTTTCTCGTGCGAGTTAGTCGTGTCACTTACTATTAGGATTAGAGTGGATTTAAACCAGGATTGAACCCATAATAGTAAATGTATTCAGACATGAAAATAATACATTGTTTACATATTTCTTCTAAGACAATGACAAGACATCAACAGAAAAACAAACCTAGCAACGCGCCTCTAGTAGGCGGCCAGCTTAACTGGCTTTCATGATTAAAACTGTTTGGTTTATTTTCCAACACCTGCCCTTAAACTAAACAGTTTTTAAACCAAGATTAGAAACACAACTAAAATGTTTATCTTTACTCAAAGATTTAGTCAAGACATCTGCAGGCATACGCTCAGTAGGCAAATATTCTAAATCAATGATTTTATCCTTTACAACCTGTCTTACATAATGATGTCTGATATCTATGTGTTTACTCCTACTATGATTTGTGTGACTATTGCAAATCTTTTGCGCCGACTGACTATCGTTGTACAAAGTCACAGATGGGTATTTACCAAGGCATTCATGTAGAAGGCTTCTAATAAATGCAGCTTCCTTTGCTCCTTCGCATAATGCCATGTACTCCGATTCTGTGGAAGAAAGAGCTATCGTTCTTTGCTTACGGCTCTCCCATGAGACGGCTGCGTTACCTATTTTGAACACGTAACCTGTGTACGAACGTCGGTCAATCTGGTTAGACGCCCAATCTGCATCTACATATCCTGTGACAGATAATGTGGTCTTTTCATACACTATGCAATAGTCTATAGTTCCCTTCAAATATCGAAGAAGACGTTTCGCCGCTTTCCAGTGTGTATCGGAATGACAATTATTGAACTGGCTTAATAGGCTGGCCGCATGAGCAATGTCAGGTCTACTGCACACAGCAATATACATTATACAACCAATGAGGCTTCTGTACTTGGAGTCAAGATCTGTCTGCTCTCCTTTTTCAAACTTCATGCCGCTTTCCAAAGGTGTATTCACTGACTTACAGTCTGCCATATTAAATTGTTCTAATACTTTCTGTATGTAGTTTTTCTGATCAAGAATAATTCTATTTTTATCTTGAAGCAATCGCATTCCCAATACCTGGTTGGCTCGGCCAAGATCCTTCATTTCAAATGTTCTCATTAATTCCTCCTTCAGTTTTTTCTTCTCTGCTGTATCTTTACTGAAAATCAGGATGTCATCGACATATAACGCTATTATAATGAGGTTGCCAGTCGCATCCGATTTAATGTAAACGCAGGGCTCACTGAGTGATTTTCTGAACTGAAGAACTGTCAAAGCATTATCAATTTTGTCGTACCAAGCCTTTGACGCCTGTTTCAGTCCATATACTGCTTTATTGAGCCTGAATACATAGTTCTCCTTACCATCCACTTTATACCCATCAGGCTGTTCCATATAGACGGTTTCCTTTAAATCGCCATTCAAAAAGGCTGTCTTCACGTCCATGTGGTCTACATTCATGTCCAAGTTGACTGCCAGGGCAAGTAAGATGCGTATTGTTGAGTACCTGACCACAGGCGAATAGGTCTCATTATAGTCTATGCTTAAATTGTTCCAAGCTTTATATCCAGTCTCTGCGTTCCGTACATGAGAAAACGATGACGGTTGTACCATTAAACATATTTTCGCGAGCGTCTTTTGTTGCTTGCGATCGTCGGTGACTTTAGGTACACCGGGTGCAGCTTCTTGGATACAATCCCACAAATCTTCGTGAATCAAATACATACGCATTAAAAACTTCCAGTTTCCATAGTTTGTTATTCCACTGAGCTTTTCAAAATTGACCGATATTCCGGAACTCGTTGCCGGAGACAATACTTTATTTTCCGACATCTCGGATTTTTGAACCGACTATTTACGTACTGTAATTACGTGTCCTGGGCCCATAACCTATTAGGATTAGAGTGGATTTAAACCAGGATTGAACCCATAATAGTAAATGTATTCAGACATGAAAATAATACATTGTTTACATATTTCTTCTAAGACAATGACAAGACATCAACAGAAAAACAAACCTAGCAACGCGCCTCTAGTAGGCGGCCAGCTTAACTGGCTTTCATGATTAAAACTGTTTGGTTTATTTTCCAACACTTACACGGAGGCGTGGTTTGCCAAAATCGAAAACCCCTTAAAGATTCAAAGCCATCAAACACCACAGATTCAACAGACTACCCATAGTTCGAAATTCTGCAACTTCTCGCAGCTGTCAAAGCGTCGCTGTCTCCAGACTAAGAACAAGAGCCAGGGGCATCAACTATTCATGCTACGAGTGCTTGTCTGCCGCCGAACGAGTGTCTGCTACGTGTTCGCTCTGTTTTGATATACTCTGTGTTTTCGAACGATTTTCAAACATCGGCTGATATTAGTAGTAATTTTTTGATGAAGACACTACTATTGCTTTGATAAGTAAAATGTGAATCTCTTCAATATTTTTCCCCATTGGAACAAACTGTACTTTGACAGGTTACTAATAATCTTGTTGAATTTTAGGAATATTCATCAAACTTGCTCACAATGGGTTTCACATATTGCACGTAGAACCAATGGCCGTTGGAGCGGAAAGGTTCTCGAGTGGCGACCACGTACCGGAAGGCGCGGCGTGGGGTAGGCCTGAAGGTGGACTGATGACCTGGTAAAGGTCGCGGGGGTCCGCTGGATGCAGGTGGCGCAGGACCGGTCACTTTGGCACTCTTTGGAGGAGGCCTATGTCCACAGTGGACATCTTTCGGCTGTTATAATGATGATGATGATGAAGCATACTGAGCTACAATAGCTTATATGTATTGCGTCAATGGGCGTATTAGTTTTTTTCTTAAATTATATCCGTCACGCATGCGTCGAATTTAAACCAAGGAGGCTTGAAGTCAAATATTGTGGTGTTTGAAAATCTAGCTCTAAATTAATTTTAAAATTGAAAATACCGATATACCATTGACAGAATTATATGAATTCCTGAAATTAGAATATGTCATTTTCAATAATGGTCAAATGCCAAAGCCACAAAACGGACGACTGACATTTGTAATTTTTATTACGATGAAATAATTTTTGTTTGAATTTATTTTGTTTTTGCGCAAATGTGACAAAAGCATTGTTTATATCAGTAAGAATCATGAAAACTTGAGTCATCAAAGCCTTCGGCGTCCGGCTTCTTTTGTCGTTCCTCATTCTTACCGACCTTGTAATACAATGTTCTAATACCGATCCACCTAATATTGCACCCAACCAGGGACTATTTGCAGTAACCACGGAATCTCATGAATGAACCGTTAAGTGATCACATTATTTAAAGTTACATATTATGACAGAAAATATCTTATAGGTTATATCTTGAGATATTGTGTTACCTAAGGTTAGGTGTCATTTCATCCTGCACTAGAAATCTATCGCAAAATAAATAGCCCTTTCAGACCGGAAAAACAAGACCCTACTAACGTAAAATGAAGTATATTGACATATGTTTTAGATTTGACAATTAAATGTAATCAACCCGCACAATTGTATTGGCCGGGTCTGAAAGGGATAGGCTTTTTACTGTAGCAATGTAATTTTAAAATAGTATGATACTCTGATACTGAAATGATAATATATTGTATACTGTTATGAAACAATGACACCTCGCCGAGTTTTTTACGCCGGTTCTTCGAGAAGAACCCTCGCCTCGAGAGGCAGAGGTTTTCTTTCCGAACTGATGGTAGTTTATCGACATTCATAGGTTCATGTAATATGCCTAAATTGAAGAATAAATCACTTTGACTTTGACTTTGATCTGCTTTGCACAAACTTCCTCAAAAGCAAAACTCGATATCCCTCTATCTATACACATGTATGAAGATATACGATACCATTTGAGTGTTTTTTTCTGATGGTAAAACATTAACAATTGTGATATATCCTATAACCTATCCTTTTATAACCTGAATAAACTTTTTTCATTTTCATTTTTTCATTTTTCATTTTCATATATTTAAAACATACTCAATTAAGACTGAAAATAAAGAGCAGCCAGGTTAGTTAGGGATATCTATCTACCAAACCATTCAAGATAACCATTATACCTATTTATATCTTCAGAAGAATATAGTCTCTACGATTTCCTCTCAAATCATTCTCAACTTTACAATACCGTAATAAGGTCGGTTTAATATCGCAAGCAGATAGTTATCAGCCATGACTGCACATGGAATTATGGCTGTTTATAAAAGACCTGACAGAATTAAAAAAAAATACAGCTCACCGGTGCAACTAATCTCTCGTCATAGTAAACGGGTCATTAAAGACGCCATCAAAATGGGAAATGTGGCGGGTCGCCGGCGATCGCGCGGGGCCGCCAAAGAGTATGAAAGTACATAAAGAATACATACCACAGGAGCGATATTCCTTTTTATATCGTCCCGTGAGAATCAGACATAATAACATAAAATACTAACTTCCGCCCGCAACTTCGTCTACGTGAACCCGGGCTAAAAACGATACTATATTTTAATCCAGGCTGTAAATTATCTTTGGGCAAAATTAAATCCAAATCGGAGCCGTTTAAGCGTGATTGAGTAACAAACATCTAAACATCCATTAGTAGGATAATATAAAATTATATTTTGATATTCCTTTCAACTTCATTTCATGTATCCTCACTTGAAGGACATGAAAGTGGAGATATCTTTCTGACATACGGATACGTCGCATTTTATAAGTCGAATCTCGGCCATTTAGGCACATATTCATACATTAATTGTATACCTATTTATCGTACTAGATATTTGTGAAATGCTCTTAAATCTCATTGTAGGCTAGGTAGTTGATTATACTGGTTTGAAACTGAATAAATGCATTCTCTGTCTGTTTAAATACTTTTTGTTGTATTGTACTAGTGATGCCGATATAGTAATTCAGTTCCCTGATAAATATTTAGTTAGTATGCCTACTAGTTACCTACAGTGTGAGTAACCCAAATGAATCAGTGTGGGGAATTCAGAGGCTTTTCTGAGTAATGAAAGCGTTGATTTTGGTAACCAACAAAACAACATTAATTGATTAGGTATCAAAAGACGTGGTAGGTGTTGAAATAATTCGGCAAAAAACTGTAGTTAGATTTGTGAAATCACAAATCACTACCACTACGGTTGCATTAGCCTTTATCTCTAGTTCTTATTAGAGAATGAAATAAAATAATGTTACAATGGCCCACATAAACGCAAATTAATCATTTATGACCTTCATCTTTACAGCATAATTTATACAAAATATTCAACAATATTAAAGAAGGTAGTAGAACTGAATCCGCTCACAAACCAACTCAAAGTCGCCTCTGGCTCCCAAATCATTGCGCGCGCAGCTTTGAGGGGCGCAGGGCAGGGCGGGCGCCGCCTAAAATAGCCCGCACGTGCCGCTCGCCGCCGGCTGCCCACGCGCAGGCAAAATGGCGGCCGCTCGCCATAGTGTGCGTGCGCGCATACGCGTGTATATATATAACTCACACACTTATACTACCAACCTATCAGCGAGTGCTTGCGTTCTTACGCTGTTATTGCGACGGGCATCGTGGCTTCTTCACTGTAGTATGTTTAATAATGGCGTAAGCGCCATTAGCACTAAGGTCCTGTTTCTTTGACACATATATATATATACATACAATACACGCACAAATATGCATATATCAGTGGCATTCTTATGACTATAGCTTTACGGGTTTTCTTTCTTAGCCTGTGCTTGTATGTTGGTTGGTAACGTCATATATTATAGTTTCGTTGTAGACGTGTGTGTGTGATTGCTACATAATTGAGGTTCGTATAGGCGGTGATTGGCTCGGTTGAATTGTTTGTTGTGTGTTGGCAAGAGACATTGAGTATGTAGTGGTAATAATTGCACGAAAGTATGTGGATTATTGTTGAAAAAATTGATTAAAATCGATGGCGAATAAAAGTGTGATGTTTTGCAACTGAAAGAGAGTTAATAGTATATACACGCAAAACGAATGACAAATCACGTTCATCATACTTAACTGTAATAACACAGCACATATACACTTGTATCGTAATAAGATGACATAAATTCAAGTATTAATATTTCATGAATGGTGTAGAAAGACCACCTGCAACGTGTGGTGTCCCAAATATGTCTTGACGTGATGACACCTATACCGCGGCAAATATATTGCCGGCTTTTAGCAGTATCGTCATCAAAATAACATTGCCCGTAAGTAACATAGAATAGTAAAATGTTGTTACGTTTTTTAGATTTACTACAGTGCCAAAAGTGTATGGATACGTACTTCGGCGTACGAGGTGGTACGTACGTATGTACTATCGCCCAAGGGTACGGGTTCCCACTTTTTGTTCAAAATCGTCTGCACATGCATGGCGAACGCTCGAAAATGATCCTAGTGGTGTGAACCCGTACCCTTGGGCGATAGTACCTTGTTATGAAACTAATCTCATATATTATGACTATGACACATTTGTTTTTTATATTCTATTCTACTTCTCTGTCTCTTAGCGGTTCCCAATTGTGGCGTATATGAGCCCGGGGTCCGCAACTCTACTTTTGGTACCTCTTATCAAGCAAAGTAAAACAAACGTAAATCACCGAATTATAAAGTTATATATGCAACAGATTTCTTTACAATGTTGACATCGCAAAATATAATATGTATAAAAATTAATAAATTACCTAAGCCTGCTTTTGATATGATATAGTCTGATAAAATCTACTGCAAGCCACCTGAGCTCAAGATAAGTTCTACAGTAGCCCTTTTGTAAGTGGCAGAGCACTTGAGTCCATCTTAGTGCTACTTCAGAATACCTTTAATAATGACGAATCATTCATCATCGCCATATGCTGAGAATTAATCGCTGGAGTATGAATCAAACATTCCTACACTTTGAACTAAAAGGGCTTAAGTATAGTCAATACTCAAGTGCACTTACGCTGTTTTTGGGATTGAGAAGTCTTGTAGGTGTTCCGAATTCCGGGGCACATGTGGACTGTCTCCCAGACATTCGCCGGTTCTTAGGAAGAGGTGATTCATGAAAAGCGTTGGTATGGATAAAATATGCCGATTAAAAAATATATTGTCTAGTTTCCGTTTCGGCGTAGACTCGTCTAGCTCACGCGTTGTCAAATACAAGTGTATTTTTTGGAATCTATTGTTGAGAATTAGGTAGGTCGAAAATGTCCAATTTAATTAACAGCAATTAAAGGCTAGAAAATATTTTATCTGCTTAGGTATTCTAATTGAATGTGTTCAAATTAGGTGATGAAATCACAATTGATACAAAATGAGGATTGGTGATTACCTTCCACGAGCTGTAGCCGTGTCATGATGCTACAAGTTGCACTTTACCTACAAGTATAAACAGGCAATAATGAGGTGCTTGTGTAGGTCGTACAACTCATGATGAAGCCTGGTTTAGGATTCTCGCGAATAAGCGAGCCAAGAGGCACCAGGCATAGCATCTGTTCCCCGCGAGCAAGTTTCACTTGCATGACTTGCGGTCGTGCGTGCCGCTCCCGTATCGGCTTATATCTAGCCATAAGAGACGTTGTCTCTCCCTTTAACACCGTTTTTGTAGTCTGTAATAGACTAAAAGGCCTCTGATGATGATGATGATGTAGACTTGCAAAACTCTAACTTTGTAGCTTTGTGAGACGGTCCATTTTTATTGCTGATGTCCGTTCGAGCCCCTGAATTTTAGTAATGTTAGGTATGCTGACGATTGCGCTGTTTAATGAGGGTTACTTTATATTCTGCTTATATAAGTAGTCCTCCCTGTCGTATCTGACGACGGCAACTCTTACAATTGTCTCTGATGAGCACGTATGTGGTTCGCAAAGCCGAACTTAGTTTTAAATGTTCGTTCTCACTGTGTGCACTCAGCCAGCATTAGATTTCAGTAAGTTCACTGATCCCTTCCTTCAGGTACGCCATCGCCGCGCACACCAACGCATGCGCGGGCCTCGGCGCGCGCGCCGCTATATTTAGCCGCCTCCCGGCGAGTTCGAGACGGCTGGAGATTTCCAACATTCTACATTATTGTTTTTCTATGTTGTACCTACGGCACAGCTACGGACAACTGGTGTGAAGTTGGTGGAGGTGCTGCGTGACTATGACTACTATCAGTAGGGCATCTATCCGACATAGTAACAGAGGCCCGTCATGTGCTTGTCCCAAATGTAATGGCACAAAAGCGATATCCTATCCCTATCCCAAAGATTCTTACGAGTAAATTGCTCTGTCAATTCAATCAAATGAAATCGTAACGCAGAAAATACCACGTAAAGGGACGTCATCATCATCATCATCATCATATCAGCCAAAAGACATCCACTGCTGGGCATAGGCCTCCTCTAAAGAGACCCATAAAGACCGGTCTTGCGCCGCCCGCATCCAGCGGACTCCCGCGACCTTAAACTGCACGAAAAGGAGAGAACGAGGAGGAGAGCCATTCGCTGCCGAGAATCGCTACGCGCTACGCTCGTAGCCGATTCCGTGGTTTTCCTCGTATGTAGCGGAAAGCGCCTACGGCGTAGGTACCCGATATCGGATTCCCGGCACTGAATGTGTTAAAGTTGATAAAGAAAATTTTTAAATCATTAATAGCACTCATATTTTAGACGAGTTTTAGGGACACCACGCCACTGTGAAACTGAAACACATTTATAAAGATAGCTAAATAACTGTATAAATATGTAACAAGATGTAAGTAAATAAGGTTCATTCAATTCATGGTATTAATCAATTCAATAAGGAGTTAGATGGCAAATTGATTTCACCTTTGCATTTCATGTGACGACATTGCGGCAATTTATCCAATTTCCCAACCTCAATCATATCTAATCATATTGCTATTGGATTCAAATTATGTTGAGCACCTAGGTAATTTGACTACTACAATTTCAGTATTTAATACTAATTCTAATCTCGTTACGGCCCCGAGCTCCGACGGACGACAGTTCTGTTCTTTTCGATAAATATTTGTGCTTATACTTACAAGTTGATAATATACATTAACTCAATTAAATTTAAACTAACATAAGTTAAATCTAAAGAAGACCCTCGAGGCATTGTATTGAAGATGCTGGCGGTATTTTCTCGCTGAATTGCAATGCTGATGCGTTGCGCGAGAAAACCGCCAGCTCTTCGGTCACCTATAAAAAGAGAGGCCTAAACCCTCCTACGTATAACAAACATGACTGGCCAACTCTACTGTCACCCATGCAATAGAGTATTTAAGAGCAAGTTTGGCCTAGCCAACCATATTGGAGCTCATAATAGGGCTAATCCATAATTTGTTACGGTCGCTGTCATCGAAATCGATGAGGAGGACTATAAATCCCAGCGACGGCGCGTGAGAATTTTGACTGGACAACCTGGAGCAAAAAAGTTTGGTAATATATGGAAAGAAATTTTAGGCAAGCCGGTGGGAATCGACTTGTATGGGCGCTCCGCCACTGCTATATATATATACCTATATATGTATATATATATATATATATATATATATATATATATATGTATGTATGTACGTAATTACCTCTCAGCTTTGGCAATTTCAATGATATTTATTTACAAAACATGGTCATCCAGGTGCTATAAGCATTACATCTTATTAAATTATAATAATAAATAAATAAAGAACCCCTGGGTGGGTAAATGCCCCCTCCAAGGATGACCATTTATCTCTGTCCTGCGCTACTTCGTACCAGAGCGAGCCGGCTGTCCTCTTGCATATTAAATTATCGATGAATAAAAGGCGAACTTTCTCAGATCAAATTGGAGAAACGTTACAAAAAGGCCAGGTCAAAAGTACCCTAAACCGACGAGCATGTATGAGAAATGTTATGAAGGTGAGTGAAGCGAAAGTGGTTTGTCAGGATCGTAGCAAATGGAGATCCGTGCTCTCTACCTACCCCTCTGGGAAAGAGGCGTAATTATATGTATGTATATCTATGTATGTATGTATGAATAAAATATGTATTACAAATTATCTAATATGACAATTCGCTAGGGGTATAAGAGTAGTTTGTCTTGCTTGATATAGTTACCTAATGTGCTTAACCAACAAATTATAAAACACATTAATATGAAAAAACTTCTCGCAGCTCTCCCCCTATAGAATACGGATAACTATACTGAAAACCGAGACCAATTCCATTTTGTTTTTTTGCTTCCTTGAAAGGTGAAAGCAGCTGTCACGAGCGAGTGAGACAGACGCAATGCAGCTGGTTGACGCAAGGCGATGAATAAATATCTTACTCAGTGTGAGGACATTAAGATGTTTTTATTTTTACTTTTATGTTCACCTTGGGAATTAGCAAAAGTATAGGTAATATTAAATTAATTTTATCCGATGGTAGTTTTTCTAACATCATTATATAGACAATAGTGACGATCTTTACTATAACCACGTGCAAGTATTTCAATTCGGTGCGGAATATACAGTGTGTGACTTCCATTAAATAACATAATTATATTCTAAGGGCTGAAAGTATAAGCCCTAATGAACGTACATTGGTATATCTAGTTTAAAAAAAAAACCGGACAAGTGCGAGTTCAACTCGCGTGGTGAGGGTTCCGTGAAATATTGAGAATTTTCCCGTTACTTTGAATACTCAAACTTCTTATAGGTTTTCCTGTAATATTTAGACAAGGAACTATTTTCATATTTTTTTCGGAATTCTAAGCCTAGTAGTTTCGGAGATAAAGGGGGGGAATGGTCAAAATTCGTCTTTTTTCCTAAATTACTTCAAATCTGTTTTTGCTAAAATTATAAAAAAAATATATCTGAGATGCTTACAACATTTGATATATCACACAATACATTTTGCGAAACTTTTTTTTTTTTAATTTTCCAGTTTACCCCCCAAAAAAGGCCCCCTTGTTCAGAATTCATTAATTTACTTTGCGCGTCCATCTTTGGGTCACCAATTTACATATGTGTACCAAATATCAACGCAATCGGTCCAGTAGTTTCGGAGCAAATCGGCTGACGGACAGACAGACGCATGGGTGATCCTATAAGGGTTCCGTTTTTTTCCTTTTGAGGTACGGAACCCTAAAAACGGTTTAAACTAACTAATTCGGCACGCAATGTCCGTAACAAAGGTAACAACTGACAGTAATATTTGAAACTAGCTATGCCTCTCTGAAATGTCAAATAAATGTTAGTACATTGCAGCTCGAGACAATTAAAAAAAATAATAATACAATTAGAAAAGGTAGTTGTTATATTTTCTCGATAAAACGGTTCACAGCATTTAAAGCTATTACTTACTATGTTCTAATGGATGTCACACGCTGTATAATGGTATTTCACTGAGGAATGCACTCTTTGGGGGAGGCCGTCTTGGACGTCTTTCGGCTTATATGATGATGGTGATGATGACTTGACTGATAGGCAAATCAGAAACTTTCTGTTAGTACGAAGTTTGTAGAGAAATACTTGCAAAGGACGATACGATTTTCTGCGGTCAAACAGCTTCCAATAGGGTAGTTTCCATATGTAAAAATTGATAACGTAAAACTTTGCTGAATGGTAAGTATACCATCAAATAATTGTAGGTAATAAGGTATAAATTACGAAATATAATTAAAATCATAAAAAGAAACCTTCAAAGTTTAGAAAAAAATTACATTTTTTTACTGTCCAAAAGTAAATTTAAAGTTACCAATACAATCCTTACGCTTTTATAGAAACAAAGTTGTAAGACAACTAAACACAGTACCTATTTCACGACCGAAACAGTAATTCACTTGATTTTCCATACAACGATTAATACAAATATCAAACTGTGACGTCATACTTCAATGTCAATTAGTATGAAACGTTTTAGGCTACCATCAGCGAGGTCCGTCTTTGACTAATTTTTTTGGATATTTATGTTCTCCCATACAAACATTTGTTCCTATCTAAAAACTGGTTTGAATGGCATCCTAAAAAAATCTTAGGATACATGCCTTTTGTCAATATTATGTATTAGACGTTTCCCGAGTATTAAATGAGCTCCATATAAGAATAATTAATGTTACTCTTACCAAAATATCGTATGTACCTTAACACACCACATGAGTGCAGATTTTTTTTAATCCATCAAACGTGTCAGCAAGATAGACGTATCTAAAAGTCTTAAATTTCAGCAATGAAGACCAGACTTACCCAAAAGCTGTAACGTAATTTACCAACGCTGCACTGCAAGCATCATGCCATCAGCCGATCTATATGCTCTGAAGCGGTAATCAAGATAGACCTATCTAAAAGCCGTAACTTTCAGCAATGAAGACCACCATATTGATGATGGTTAAGCTTGGACCAGATTTACCCAAAAGCTGTAACGTAATTTACCAACGCTGCACTGCAAGCAAGATCGATCATGCCATCAGCCGATCTATATGCTCTGAAGCGGTAATCAAGATAGACCTATCTAAAAGCCGTAACTTTCAGCAATGAAGACCACCATATTGATGATGGTTAAGCTTGGACCAGATTTACCCAAAAGCTGTAACGTAATTTACCAACGCTGCAAGCAAGATCGACCATGCCATCGGCCGATCTACACGTAACATGTGTAGTGTAGTGGCAATATTATGCTCTGGAGCGGTGAGCTATATGAAACTTCTTGAAGTATAGCGGTTCCATACGTTTGTTTCTGACCATCGTGTTAGCAACATGCCATTGTTAAAATGATCGTAAATGCTGCCAGTGCCACATCAGACATGACGAATCACAAAGCCGCATGGCCGTTTAGCGTGGGCGTCCGAATGATGGACATTGAGGGATAAACAATATGGTACGAGTATGGCTCAGAAAATTTAATGAAGGAAATCTTTGCTTTCATACTAAAAAAGAGCTGACAAATGGAAATTGAATAATGGTAGCAGTAATGTAGTGGTAGTAGTATAACTATTTAATGTTCAAAATAAACACAGTAAAGAACTAACAAAAACATAAGTGTAGTACAAAGGTGAATGTAACTTTGAGTAGATGAGAGTAGAAACGAAAAGAGGTAGACAAATGCAACCATGTACATCACAGTACAAGAAAGGCTATAGATAGATATACATACACATACGAGTATAATGGTAAACACACAAGAAAGGAGAGGAAAAACCGTATTGACAGGAAATAAAATAAGTTTAAAAACAATACTAATGTGTAAAACAAAATATTCAGATTGCCAAAGTTTCTTTAATTTCATACAACATAATATAATACAAGAAATACCTACTCTTGCTTGTGGAAAATATCTTATGGATAATATTGGCTTAACGGAATGTTTATCGTGAGTGAATTGACTTGTTCTTTACTAAGACTGGCACGTCCGTCCGCGTCGAAGATTAATATCATTATTGCGTCACAGAATTTACAACTAACATAACCTCCTGCCGCCCAATGACCTATCAGAAGGTCTCCGCATAAGTAGTGGTTCCGGCCCAAGCGTAATGACAATTATAACTTTTTAACGCCCGCATACCTTTTAAAAGGACTTCAAATTCATCTTGTCACAAAACTTAAAATTTACCGCGTATTGAATTCGAATGCTTTCTGAACGAATACGTCACATTTGACGTTGACACTAGATGTCAAAATGTGAAACTTCATCTGTCAGTTTTGGCGTAACCTCCATTACAATGGCCCGGCGTCGAGGACAATGTAAGTAAATCTGTGAATTTCTTTGATATCTCGGCAGATTTCGCATGTGTTTTTGTTGTGAGTGTTGCCGAAGATGTTCATCTTAGTTTTACCGTATTTATTTCATGCATTCAATCAATATTATTGTAAATATAACAACTAATAATCGGGAGACCTATTAAAAGGTCTGTGGGCGTATATATTGTTAAAGTTTTTAATAGGTCTACGGGCTGCAACCGCTATGCTATTTTGGTTTGCAATAACAATTATTTGGGTTCATAATATATAGCTTGAGTAATGGATGGATAAACATGAGAAATTATTAATGGGTCAACATGAAAAAGTCCATATACTAATATTACAAATGCGAAAGTGTGTTTGTTTGTTTGTTTGTTTGTTTGTCCCTCATTCACGGCAAAACGGAGCGACGGATTGACGTGATTTTTTAAGTTGAGATAGTTGAAGGGATGGAGAGTGACATAGGCTACTTTTTGTATCTTTCTAACGCGAGCAAAGCCGCGACCAAAAGCTAGTATAAATATGAAACTTTAAAACTATTTATTAGAAAGTCAGAATTCATAAACCTTTCATTGTTGTCTAATCTCGTTTTTAGGGTAGAATCGGGATCCAATTATTAAGACTCCGCTGTCTGTCTGTCTGTCCATCTGTGACCAGACTGTATCTCATGAACCTGAAATTTTCACATATGATTTATTTCTGTCACAGCTGTAACAACAAATACTAAAAAACAGGATAAAATAAATCTTTTAGTGGGTTCCCATACAACAAAAGATTTTGTTATTTTTTAGCCTCTGTAACATTTATATTTTTATTTCTTTTTGTGTTAGCTTATGCATGATTAACTTCTTCTAACAGGTATTACAAACGACAAAGAACTAGAATGTTTTCTGAAGGAAGTACTCGACCAGTCAGATGTAGAGGGCGATGACTTTGGAGACAACGACGATTTAGCAGATGGAGACTTTATTTTAGAAAGCCTACATCGAACTCTGTCTAGTTCTTCAGATTCTCTTTCGTCAGATAACGAATCTGTTCATGCGGAGAGCGAAAGCCAGCGTGATCGTGGTCGGGGTCTAGGAAGAGGCCGCGGGCGTGGACGTGGTCAGAGTCGCGGTCGCAGCCGCGGTCGGGGTCGTCCTCGAGGTAGAAGCACAGGGTCAAGAGCAAGAGGAACAGTTAATGTTGAGAGAAATTCGACTTACCTGGATAGTAGAGAATTGAGTATCGAAAACTCTGCTGACACTGTTGAATTGCCTGAATACGTGGAATGGAAAGAAGGTCATCCAGAGTTAACTGAAACACCGATAATGCAGCCTGCTTATTTGCCTGTAGATCGAAGCTCGTTTGATAAAATTGACTACTTTCAGCAGTATATTGATAATTCCGTCATTGAAAATATGGTCGATAAAACTAACTGGAGCTATTTCTCGCGAAATTTGAAATCTTTAGATTTCACTTTTGAAGAATGCAATATTTATATTGCAGTATCAATGCTGATGTCGTGCATAAACTATCCTTCAATAAGAATGTACTGGTCAAAGGAATTCAGGGTACCTAGTATTGCGAACTGTATATCTAGAAACAGGTTTTTAATGCTCAGAAATTCGCTGAAGGTGGTTCTCGACGAAGACGTACGCAAAGAAGAAAGAGACAAGGATAGATTGTGGAAGGTTAGACCTCTTCTGGATGCTGTGCTAAAAGGTTGCAAAATTCAAGAATGTACTAAAGAAATGTGTTTCAGGGAATTTGCGGACTGAAACAGTTTTGCCCTGGTAAGCCGAATCCAGTTGGTTTGAAGGCGTTTGTGTTAGCGACTCCAGGGGGGCTGGTTAGCAATTTCGTCGTCTATCAGGGAAATACTACGTTTCCAGATTATGAAGAGACACAATTTGGCCTAGCCGAAAAGGCGGTATTATCACTAACTGAAAACTTAGTACCTGGGCATAAATTATATTTTGACCGGTATTTTACATCAGAAAAACTGATTTTAGAACTGAGGAACAGAGGGCTAATGGGCACTGGTACTCTTATGAGAAATCGAATCCCTCATTCTGCTCGAAGTGTTTTAGTAGACGACAAAGCGATAAAGAAGAAACCCAGAGGATATTGGCATACTATCGGTAATGATGAGAAAAAGCTGGTTCTGACTAAGTGGCTTGACAGCAAACCGATATCTTTTTTGTCAAACATAGATGCTGATCAAACTTCAGATAACTGCGATCGCTGGTCGAAATCTATGAAAGAGTATGTCTCAGTTCCAAGACCGCAAGTCGTCAAGGCATACAATACAAACATGGGGGGTGTAGATATGGCAGACCGAATGATGGCAGTGTGTCCATATCGCTACAGAACCTACAAATGGACTCAGAGAGTAATTTCACACTTCATTGACTTAGCTGTCACTAACTCCTGGATATTATATCGTTCCGATGAGCTGAAAAAAGGATCTAGAACAAAAGCTATACCGCAAGTTCGCTCATTTAAAATGGACATTGCGAAGGCAATTATTAACGCCAATGCCAGCACAGCTTTCCAGAAGAACGGAACAGACTCAAATGATGGTTGTGAGTCTCAGGAAGAAAGTCAAGAGGAGCAACAGCAGATATCCCTCTACAGAAAACGGGCCGCTCCTGCCCCTATCCCGGAAGATATCAAACGTTATAGAGGGGCTGATCATTTGCCTGAAATAAAAGAGACACAAATGAGGTGTCGCCAAGATAAATGTAAAAACAAAACGAAGGTAATTTGTAGTGCCTGCAACATTCATTTATGTTTAACCCAGTCAAGAAACTGCTTTAAGGAGTTTCATAAGAAGAAAAATCAGAATGCGACTACTGAATGCGATGACTAAAGTAATCGATTTTCTTTTTGAAATGCGTAATATAATTTTGATTGGTTTATATTTGTAAGATAAAAGTGTTACTTACTATTGTTTTGATCTCATTTGAAATAATGTACGTTCAAGAATTTAAAATAGTTGTTTAATGAGTAGGTAAAAACCAATGTAAGACTCGTACTGATCTCTTTATTATGTTTATTAGTTATTTGTAAGACAGAAGTGTTTCTATTGTTTTGTTTTGAAAATTTACAATTATAATGTTGTGATTTTATAGAGATATTCTTTGGAGTCTGATTTATTTCGAAGGTTTTGACTTGTTTTGTTGATTTTGATTATTTAGAACTTGCTACTTTAGCGAGTTAGTCTTATGAATAAATTTGCTACTGGTAAACGAAGACTGATTTAGTTTTTGATATGTCTGATCTCTAATAAAAGATATTTTTCAGTCATTCCTTTTTTAATTTGTCCGTTTGAGACTACTTAAAATCCCAATAATTGGTTTTGCTAATATGTTGAATTAGTGTTGCACTGAAATAAGGTTAGTTATGACCTGATATAGGAGCTTCGGTGCCAAAAATAAATGCAAAGTCGAAATAGCGGTCGATAAATTGATTTACTTATCGATGTTTATTTTATTGCTTACACGCTTGATCGATAATTACTGATTTTTGTACTGATAAATCGGTTATTATTTCATCCTTGCATTTATCCCCGCCATCAAAACTCCGATATCCGGTCATGAAACTATATAGGATTTTAAAAGGTCTACGGGCGGTTACCCCGTTTTAGTAAATAAAAACGACATGGTCAACTTTGGTGCGTAATTGAAGGCTCATTTTCCATTTGATTAATTTTCCAATGTATTATTGGTAATAAATATATACAGTAAACTTACAATCTAAACGCCATGGTTGAAAAATAATCAGGATGTGACCAGGATAAATGATAACATGTGGCAGACGTAGGCATAAAATAATAATAATAACAAAATATATGCAGAGTGTTCGATTTATTGCAATTTAATAAAATAATACTACTGAAGCATAAAAAATTAACATATAGGCATATAATAAATTTAAATTAACTCTTAAACAAACGTTTTAATATTTTTTCATTTTTTTTGGTTGCGGCCCAGAGACATAAAAAAAAGACATTCGATTTCGGAGTTTTTTCAGTCTGAAAGCCTTTTACACATATGCCTTATGGTACCATAAAAACCACACATTCTTACAACAACGCTTAATCAAGTTATTGTCACCCAAAGGTCTTGGGCCGGAACCATGTGAACCTATAAAAAGGACTCTGGGCTGCAATCTAGTGTTTGGGCAAAAAAATCTGGGCGGCAGGAGGATAAACATTGTTTAGCTTTCAAAATATCCATCAAAAATTAAGTCCTATAAACCGAAAAACAAAAACAAAATCTAACCAAAACACTGCGGGGTAGAATCCTTGAGGAAATCGGAAACCGACTTTCATAACTTTCTCCGCCAATACGCTTCTTATTGCTGCGTAAATAGGGGTGTTATTAGTATGGATGTATTGGAGTTTTTAAGTCGTTTTAATTTGTTTTGGTTGGGAGCGACACGTGCGGCCGTGCGCAAAGTAAACTGAGATCCTTTGGCAGCTGCGGCGTGATTATGACGCCTTGACTGAGTCAGTTCCGTAGACGTATTCTGTTGCGACTGCTACAAAGCTTTGCAGGGAACGCTACAATGCGTAGCGGCCTATCAGCGTAAAAGCTTGCTTCAATTGGTCGATCCTAAACTATTCTTAAAAAGCGGCCAAGTGCGTGTCGAACTACGTACAACGAAGGGTTCTATGCCTACTACTACATTAAGACTAGTGGTTCTCTCCAAACTGTGAATGTCTTGACTAATATGATATGTTGTCTTGTTCATTCGCCTAACACATTTCTTACAACCGAATATCATCGAACAAACATGTATAGTTACATTACTTTAATATCTATAATAATTAAGGTACGGTCAAGGACTTCAATTGTTGAACCATTTAGATGTCAGCTAATTTTGTTTTTTTAATAGTTAAGCAATGAAGTGTCCAGTATATAGTGAGCTCTAAATGGCTAAACACCTAAAGTTTGTGACTGTACGTTACTTTTAAGAAGCCTTAAGGAATTTACTAGCGTCGTGATGTAATCAGTAAGGGTGGTTTGCACTGCACCAACTTATACAGGCTGATCAACGGCACCGGCAGCTGTCATTCCATAGAAACTTCAACCTCTCAAACTTCTCAAACAAAAAAGTCAAACTTTCCATACATTCAGATTTTAACGAACACTGCACTGCAGACGGTTTGGTGCAACCCATCCTAATTCCGCTGCACGGCAGGTCAGTCGAGCTTCAGATTCTGGGAGCATTAAGCTCGCACGTCTACAGTTTAAAAGCGTGCCCAAATAGGTATGTGATAGCTAAACAAAGAATATATAGCTAAACATAATAATATAGTCCACCTTCACAGGGAAATTACCAAACACAGTGTCTCAATGTATTCTTGCTCGCGTGGTAAGGTAACACAGAGTTGCAGCAAAGATGTGTATAAAGCATTCGCATAAAATATATCTAACTAAACTTTCACGAAGAAAGTCTTCGTTAAAATCTCCAAAAACTAGCGTGGGCAGGTCGACTCCGCCGGCTAGGAGTGTCAGCTCTAACTAATTTGTCATGGCGAAGCAGAAAACGCTCACAGGAAACTGACATCACTTGGTAGACATCAACGGAATTCGCGTATAAACACAGCTTCGCTGTTGGTAGGTACTCGTTGCAGGCCGTAAGGATCTGTGCTTCTAAAGACTCCGCTGCAGTCTTACTGCTTTTAGGCGGGCTCCATTACACAGCTTTATTTTTTAATTTCTCGTACTTACGGCACGGTTTAACCTATGTATAATAGCATTTTATTCATTATACATGTTGCATTATACTTATATTGTTTAATTATTTAGGCAGGAACTGTTTTCAGTCAATGTTTACCTACTCATTTCCTCACGATATGGCACTATAATACAAATTTTAGTTCTCACGTCCCTTGAAGTAGGAGAACTCTTTCACTTAGTTAATTTGTCTACCATGGTGTTGTACCTAAAGACTGTAGGCGATAAAATCTGGGCCTACCTGATCTAGTATATTTTTCTACCAACTGCTTATTAAGAAACAGCACTTTATAATGCACGATAAAATACTATAAAATCAAAATACAATAACATCAAAATGTATGAGCTTGTATGAGATTTTGCGTTATACATTCCAACATACGAATTATTTTTTGTACAGCATATTCTTTTGTTTTTTTGCCATTTTGGCTACGGAACCCTAAAAAAGGTGTACAAGAGTTTTCCGCACGCGGAATGACTGTGACCAAAAAAGGTACATATTTTTTAATCGAAATGTTTCAATACACAAAACTATGTGCTACAAGCAGTATATATATCTATATCTGTTGCTATGGCTAAGCAGCGCCTTTACCAACTTATATCTTTTGTGTTTTGGATATTTTTTATAATTTAATATTTATTGTAATAATTTGAAATCAAAATTACACTCTATTTTGCAAAAAGCCACCAGGGGGGGGGAGGGTAATCACGTAACGTTCCCAACGCGCGTCTGACAGTTAAATCTCAATCTAGGTAACTGTCATTTTTCCATATAAAATTGACGTTTAAATCTTACAGACGTTCGTAAGAAAAGTTACGTGATCGATCCACTGTCCAGTTACAAAAACCTCTTAACTCCAATTAAAGCATGATAATGTTAACTTAAAACAACAGATTAAAAAAACAAAGTTGTTGAATGAAGACAAAACAAAAAAATCGAGATGTACGTAATAATAAATACATGTAATAAGGGCTGGGGGTCCTTCTTCTTCGTGTGTCGATTGTTTCTTCATCTTCTTTCGTATGTGCATGGTAATCCATCTGCTATGTCATTTCATGTCTCTGTCATGTCCCCATTGTATCTACTATCATCGATGGAATAGCGGCCATGTTTGTACAAACCAAGTGTGACCAATGGGATTTTTGCGTAAGACATAATACTGTCATATTCCTGTTCAAAAATGTCCTAAAGCATATGTTCGAAACGTTACAAAATGCTGGGGTAATAGCTTTATGATTAATATTTCAAAATAGTGTTTTCTTACCAAGAAAGTTTGTGGACACAGCACAGCGGGGCCGCAATACAAATTGTGGCTCTGACGAAATTTTCAGCACAGTCAAAATTTTTGATTGTGCTAAGAATTTCGTCCTACCGCAATACAATTTGTATTGTAGCTCGGCTGTGTCCACCAACTTTATTAGGTACCAAATTAGATTTTCATGAACGAACGCGCCTGGTAACATCCTCCCAAATCTATATTTATGTAAAAAAAAAATAACCACCTAGTATCAATATTCCGATATGAACTGAAATTGCAATGCTACAAGTGATAACTGATACCCACTTGTTAAACAGACGTACTTGAAAACTCTCCAAACGCAACAGGTAGCTCTTTCACAACATTAAAGTCCGAAATCGCTTAACCAACCGCCAAACATTCTATCACTGCCATCACCCAATTTTAAGCTTTATATACATACAGTTTGTGGTGATAATCGTTTGATCAGTGTAATTCGATTCGATAACTATAAAATTGGTTATGATAATTGAAGTTAGTAGATAGTGCAGTTGATCTCAATCGTAAAGTCTACGCCAATAAGCGAAGAATGCGATTCAACTATGTCCTTAGTTCGTTGATCGTGTAAGCTTCAGGGGGTTGGCCGGGTGATTCGAAAGACTGTTTTCGCTGTCGAAATCTTAAAATTAGAGCAAAAGCAGACTTCATAATATGGATGCTAAGGCAGACATTATTTTAGTCAGGTCTGTTTTTATCATTCGCTTCCGATTTCGATATTTTTTCAATCTGATTCGCGCGCCGTGCTCACCCTGTCACAACGATCGTGCGAAACATGTTCGAATGTGATTATGGTGAAAACCCATGAACCAAATTACGGACCAGTTCACGTTTTCACTAAGTACAAGCTGGTGGGGTTATGTAAACTGGGTCTATCACGAGGATTTGAATCATAAGTAAATTAACACAAAAAATTAACAAGAACACTCTGACATTCAACAGTGGAGGGAAAAATTTCTGCGAATACTAGCAACCATAAATCACTATACAGTTCCAACACTCGAGCCAAACCCTGACTCAATAAAACCAAACTGCCGTATTAACTAATACGAGCAACTTTTATTTTTAAATAGGCGCATCGTTCAATTTCGGCTTCAGCAACAGAACTACAAGCACTTATGTAAATTTTTGGGACTCCGTAGCAAGCAAGTTCCAGTATTTTTCAGGATGCTTCGGATAATAATGATGAGATGGAGACTATCGGGAATATCAATATGGCGAACATTGCCACTGCAATATTTCAGATCGTTGTCCAAATATTCGACTATCGTTTTCATGCCGTTGCAAAACGTCTCCCGCTTGGCCCAAAGAGGGGGTGATTTGGTGGGTTGGCCGGGTGCCAGCCGGCGTCTCTGGCGCGCGGCCAAATCGGGAGCGCGCAGTGGAAAAAAAACGGCCGTCGCGCATCTTTGATATGCGTCAGAGGCGCGCGCGCAGCGATCGGAGAAACATTTTTTTCAATTGTTAAGTAGTTCTTTTCACATGTCGTTGGAAAATGTAGAAGGGTTTTCAGTAGTTTTCTATGTTTTATTTTTTTCTTGTATTCGATTGACTGGACTTAGATCGCAAACGACATCATTTTTATGCAGCTACATATGTTGCAAACGATTTATTTGCATCTGAAATTATGATTCACCTATACCTATACAGACACTGGTGACACCTTTAAGACTGAAACATTTTAGTTTGCAACAATATGCACATTATGTAGGTATCAGCTATTGATTATATTTGTTGCAATCACAGTATGCATGTATGTTTTGCATTTTAACAAACGACGTATAGGGTAATTAATTGAGGGCCCCCTTCAGGGACCGACTTAAAAATATAGTGTTAAGAAAAGTAGCTATCTATTAGTAATTTCACAAGTATATAAGGAATTTTAGGTTCTCTATTTCTATGCATTTTTGTATAGCTTGTCGTGGTTGGCAGCAATGAAGGGAAGAGAAGCATAAAAGACAGTCCAGACAGTTCAACTCGTCGCGCGGCTGTATGTGTGCTTTGCATTTGTTACTGCCCCTGTGTGGGCCTGTAACGACTACCGCCGTATCACTCCCACATAAATAAAAACTGCATAGTAACAAGCACACACACACGGCAGCCGCGCGCAAAGATGAATTGATCTTATCTATAATACACAGATACAGACTACGTGATGGACCAATGCCATATGACGCAATGCCATGGGCTAGAAATCCGGGATACAAACCTAGTCGTATAAAGAGGAGCTTGGAGAGCGGTGATGTAGAACAGTGCTTCTGGTTGTCTGGTTGTCACGACCCTCAGGGCTGGATCATGACTCCGAACGGCGGCAGTCGCAGCGGTGCGCCTTACAGCCATACAGGAGAGCGAGAGGCCGTGCTTCGATTTCTCGCTCTCTCTCGAAGTCGTGGCCAACCCATCAGCCTGGAAGAACTGACCGACTAAGAAGAAGCAAACATTTTGACTTGATTAAGGACTGTACCAACTACTAATAAAATTTACATGAAATGAAATGGAAATGAAATCGTTGACAGTCTAAATGTTTCAATGTTTGCCCGCTTCATAACTAACATTTGACGTCAAAGCCACGGGCGCCAAAACACAAAAACTACCTAATTTATTAGATTATACAGCATTCCGGTTTACCTATGGAGTTGGAGAACATTAATCAACAATAATTAGTAGAAATATCTACATATGAAGTGAATGCCAAATCAAGAGCTAATTAGGAATGTGTTTCTAGGTATAGATTTCTGTTAGAGGTTCCATTATATTGTCATTATAAACTTTATTTAATCCTAGCCGACTACATATTGTAAAAGTATAATGATTGTCACTGATGGCACTGATGTATAGGTACTTTTTTCTTGTATGCTAAATAAACTCCGCGTTGTATTTTGTCTAAAATATGTGATTTAATTAAGGAATACATTAGATTCAGCAGAAATAGTGAAATGTTGTTTTTAATAAGTCGGTTGAGTGGAAATTTGTTATGAACAAGTGAAAACTATTTTTTTTTTCAAAAATCTGCTTTTTTCATAAATTATAGCATATGTCACACGATTATGATGAATCCAACGACACCTCATAATATATGTCAAAATCCATCTAGCCGTTTGGACTGTAGCCCGTGAAATAGAATTTTCTTGTCCATATACATACATACATACGCTCAAAAAATATAACGATGACAATGCATTGATCACGACAGTTCATGGAGAATTTGCAAATATAAAACAACAGAATGGAGCCCTTGAACTCTGAATAACCCATATTATTTCCGAAAACGTGAAACTCATTATAGAAAACCCTCGCACCTATCTCAATTTACATCACTAACATTGTACAACCACGATTTACGGCGTCGATTTTCAGACCACTCGATATTGTTATGAAAATCCGACCGCAGCCGGAGTGTTGGCGCGGAGCCAGAGCAACAGGCGTTGGTAGTCTTTATTGCCGAATGACGCTAGAACATGCTTTACACACGTTCGCTACGGATTATTTCCTTTTACATATCTAATGTAACTGAATCGTAGTCGTGATAGGTGTTTCTGAAATAAGGGATGTTGACTGATTATTAAATCAGCAACTTTTATTGAAACGTCAATAAGGCTATTAAATAAATCACGGTAAATTTTAACGAACAAATTCGTCTACGTTTCTTCGTTTATTTAGTACATCAAAGGGAAACATTGTATTATTAGTTTGACTTTTGCGATCATTCTGATTATTGGATGTTTTGTATGTATTTAAGTATTTGTATCAATGAAATATATCGTCGTCTAGTACCCATAACACAAGCCTTAATGAGCTTACTATGGGACTAAGTAGGTCGATTTGTGGAAGATTGTCCTCTAATATTTATTATTATTATTTCCTTTATTCATATTTACTTTAATTATACTATACTTTTACAATAATTATATAAAAAGTAAAATATAAAACTATTCATACAAAACAAAATCATTATAAAAACCTAACCTAGGGTGCCGCCGGCAGTGAGGCGGGGCCTAAACTACCGGTGGTCAGGGCGACAGAGAGAGGAACCTCCTGACTATCCGCGCCGTGTCCACCAGAAGTACCGCCTTCTGTATCTAATCCTTGATCCAGCCATCTAGCGAGAGTCTCTTAAGGGCAGGGTAGGGTTTTAAAGGCGAAAGAAAGCACATTTTCATGATTTTTTGCGCCGATATGAGTAATATTTATTTATTCATTTTATATATATATTATAGTATAACTTCTAAAGTAAATTAGAAAAAATTTTCAATAAAAAATATTGATAAATATGCCCGTGACAGCGAATCTCCGGAGGCGCCTCGAAAAAAAGTTGTTTTGCGGTGACCATGAGAACTCGTTACCGAATCATCTGAAACAAAAAAATCGATGTGCGTTTTAAAGGTGATATGTTTCCCCAGGTAATCAGAGCGAGTTTTTTATTTTTATTTTTGCAGCCTTTGGAGTGAAAGGCGCGATTTTAGCGAAAAAAATCTCGGTGAATTTGTTATTAAAAAATAGAAAAACCTGTTGATTTATGTGTAGAAATAGTGTTTAAATTTTCAAAAGAATTGGTTAAATACATTTTGAGTTCTAATGTTCACGAACTTAAAAAATGACGTTTTCGGGAAAATCGATTTAAAGTTTTTTATACTCGAACATCCAAAATTAAGCATCAATAAAAGAGCATGAATTTTTATACTTACACAGAATCATCAATGCCAGCTCCGTACAGTGAAACACTGTCATTCAGGATGTCCAATGCAGACTTCAAAAAAACTTCAAAAAGCTGCTTCCAAGTAGGGGCATCGCACCGCTGCCGGGCAGGTATGAACATCGAGTATGACGGCCGGTCGTTTGAAACGCTGTAGCTCCGTTAATTTTGCTCCGATTGACTTGAAATTTTTACACAATACTCTCGACATATTGTACATTCAGAAAAAAAATAAAAAAAATGCAAAAAAAAAGTCTTAAAACCCTACCCTGCCCTTAAGGTGACGGTCGAGACTCTTCGCTATTAAACCGTTCGCCGGAACGACTATCGGGACGATGATGGTTGAATCAACATCCCACATGGCGGTTACTTCGTGAGCCAGGTCTAGGTACTTGCTGGCTTTGTCCTTCTCGGCCTTCACGAGGTTCTTGTCATGGGGGATGGTGATGTCGACGAGCACTGCCTAGCGTTTCGATCGATCTGTCAGCACGATATCCGGCCTATTGGCAAGAATAGTCCTGTCCGTGATGACATATCGATCCCAATAGAGCGTGGCACGACCATTATTATTATTATTATTTACTAAGTGCTTTTCAAACATAACAATACGCATTTTTGCATTTTAGAATGGTTTTTCTTGAAATCGCATGAAACTTAACGCACGATTTTTCTAATTTTGTAGGGAAGTTTGTAGGGAAATAGGAACAAGTGACATGACGATTGTCTATGGTCAAATAGCATCCATTTTAAGATATGTATGTATATAAAAATCTTTAAATAACTAAAATGTCATAGCGACCGTAGGATGAAATTTCAACGAAAACAGTAACAGAAGCAAATATTTAAAGGACGCTGGAACCCTTGTGTCCATTTTTTTTAATTCTGAGAAATATTGATTTAACGTTATAACCTCAAAGCAATGTATCTTGGCACCAAGAGACCATAGCACAGTAGTCAATGCAGATTTTGAGGTAATATCATGTAATAAGTACACGTAAACTTACCTACTTTCAAAAAAAAACATTTTTTTCATAGTACCACTTGGAATTGTTGCTCACAAGCTTAATATTCTACTGTTAAATTTTTTGCTCCTGTTACAGGGCCCACCCTGTATATGTAACGTATATTTTAATCTTCCTTCTTAAACACTTCAGGAGATAACCTACTTACTGTACTTAACTTTACATAATCACAATTAATAAAAATTAGCCGAATTGAGTTACGGCTAATTAATCCCCACAACAAGCAAATTTCGTAAGTAATTCGCCGATATTGCGGAGCTGGAAGCATGCCAGCACAATCGCCATCTTGTTTTTTAAACAAAACACATTAAGTCTGAAGATTACAAATTGTAATTTCGACCTAAATGCTCTCACAATTAGAGCTTGAATGGATCACTCGTTCAACGATGTCCGTGATGTTTTGGTTATAACAAGCTTTAGAGCTCGTAGATACAGTCGACGACATTATTGTTAATCTTTTGGCACAGGTGTGCGAGAAGAATTCAATTTTCAACAGCAATAACGGCTTAAATAAATATCAAATTGATAGCAATTTAAATTATTTTTGACATGGACCAATTATTTGTTTTTTCAGGCATTGCAATTGCAGTTAATGTATCTGTAATCAATTCGTAGATCTATTACCACCCTGTGTTGTTTGGATATACCTACTCATCATCATCATTATTTTTTTCGGCGTTTAATCGCCATTTGCCGAGTGCCTCTATTCGAGTACAGTCACCATCAGATATATCGGAGCGACCAAAGTGCTCACAAATATCTGAGCACATCTCTAATGCCTTGACAATAGAGATGTGTTCAGATATTTGTGAGCACTTTAGCCGATCCGATATATCTGATGGCGACTGTACCTACGCCTTTGATCCTGACTCTGCGGCCTTATAGAATTATATCAAAAACACCAAATGCCAGGATAGTATAGCTACATGTGTTAGAAGCCTTTAAGTATACAAACATGCAAAGGACGTTAGCGCATATACGTCTTTTCTTAAGTTGCACATGAATATTAGCCAAATAATGATGTTATGATTCATTTAAAAAAAAAAACAATTTTCCTTTTTGATCGTAATTTAGAATTTTGTTAGCGGACGTTTCTGCTTCGTAAACATTTATGGTTCATTTATTTTTTCAGCCCTTGTGGCATAGGTAACATAAAACAAAATAAGAAAAGCTAAGTAAGATAAAGTCGGTTCGCTCACTGCTCTGACCAAGTCAAAATTACTCTGTTTGGGGTCTATTGCCAGGCGTTCTACACTAGTCACTTGTGGTACACGAAGCGGTCGTTCAACAGACTCAGAGTACAGTACAACAACGCGTTTCGTGTGATGTTACGGCTAACGGCTATCGTGGCGGTGTAGCGCATCTGGTATGTTTGCCGTGAACAGAGTGGACGACTTCTACGCTATTATGCGTAAGAGACACTGGTCCTTTGTCGGGAGAGTGAGCGATTCGACAAACAGTATGGTTAAAGTAGTGTGCACGACATGCTACCTAATGAGTAAGGTGTCTACGACTCCTTTTCTGTAGTGTCTTGTTAATTTTTAAGTTTAATTTAATTTAATAATTTTAATTTTATAATGTAATGTAATGGGTTAATACCTAAATAAAGAACTAATTTATTATTATCTTTCCCGCTCACGGGACATGATGTCCCGGACCTTTGGGAGGCGTGCGTGGGGCTAGGTACCTACAAAGTACCAACTGAGCCAACACGTAGAGGCCCTTTTGACAATTTAATGGAATGCAAGGAGTACACTGAGCGGATGCTGTCCCTGCCCGTGCCATGGGACGCGCACGGAGACAGCACCCGCTGGGGTGTATAGGGACTATTACTGGTTGATGGAATCTAAATAAAACGGGTTATTGGGTGAAAATGATGGACTAGTGACTGGGCTATTGGTGAAACATCGGACGCCTGCCTATTATTATTATTCCTTTATTTATATTTTATCTTAAGTTAGGTTTTTACAATATTGATATAAAAAGTAAAATATAAAACTATACATACAAAATATAAAATCATTATAAAAACCTAACCTAGGGTACCGCCGGCAGCGAGGCGGGGCCTAAACTACCGGTGGTCAGGGCGACAGAGAGAGGAACCTCCTGACTATCCGCGCCGTGTCCAGAAGTACCGCCTTCTGTATCTGACCCTTGACCCAGCCATCTAGCGAGAGTCTCTTAAGGTGGCGGTCGAGACTCTTCGCTATTAAACCGTTCGCCGAAACAACTATCGGGACGATGATCGTCGAATCAACATCCCACATGGCGGTTACCTCGTGAGCCAGGTCTAGGTACTTGCTGGCTTTGTCCTTCTCGGCCTTCACGAGGTTCTCGTCATGGGGGATGGTGATGTCGACGAGCACTGCCTGGCGTTTCGATCGATCTGTCAGCACGATATCGGGTCTATTGGCAAGAATAGTCCTGTCCGTGATGACAGATCGATCCCAATAGAGCGTGGCACGACCATTTTCGAGAACTGGTGCAGGTGTGTACTTATAGTAAGGCACTTCGGAGACCACAAGACCGTATAGCAGAGCAAGTTGCTGGTGAATAATTCTGGCTACAAGGTTATGTCTGTGCAAGTACTCGCCGTTAGCAAGATGACCACAACCGGAGATAATATGCCTGAGTGACTCCCCGGGACGGCGGCATGCCCGACAAATGTCGACCGTACCGTCCTTCAGGATATACCTCCGGTAATTGTTCGTCATGATAACTTCGTCCGCAATTGCACAGACAAAGCCTTCGGTTTCCCCGAAGAGATCCCCGAAACGTAGCCAGTTCACCGATGCGAGCAGATCTACATCGGGCCCTGTGAGGGCCTTATAGAACCGCCCGTGAAGCTCCTTGCTCCTCCATACCGCCTTGCGGTCCTCGGCGCTCATTACTTTAAGTCTGCGCCAGTTTTCGTTTGCCAAGGAGAGTGGGGTGAAGTTTCCGTCCACTGCTACTACGTCGCGATGCATCCCACACTCGTTGTTCAGGAAATAATCCCGGAGGCTGCACACTTCGCGGTTGTGGAGGTCTTTGGCATTTAAAAAGCCGCGACCTCCACATTTCCGCGAGATGTACAGTCTCATAACAGACGAGCGTGGGTGTAGCATGCGATGCGCAGTAAGCAGAACACGGACTCTTCGGTCCAGGGCATCCAGCTCAGTCTGGGTCCACCTTAGTATGCCAAAGGAGTAAGTAAGCAAGGGCATCACCCAGGCGTTGAAGGCGCGCACCTTGTTGCCGCCCGACAAAAGACTATTAAGTACTTTACAGACGCTATTATTATTATTATTATAAACCTCGATATGAGTTAGTACTAAAATCTACTTTGCGCGCATACGCGTCATGGCATAGGAGCTGCAGAGAAACGTGTCCCTTCTTGCATACAAACTTCTATGCAGGGGGTCACGTTTCTATAATGCTGACTGTACATAAATTCCAAGTAAGAAAAGCTAAGTAAGATACACCTCTAATACGAGTTAGTACTAAAAATCTACTTTGCGCACATGTCATCTTCCCTTATCCCCAAGGATAAATGTGACAAGTATAGATTACGCGTCAAGATAACAGGTATTAATGCCTTATCCAAATGTAATAAGGTGGAGTCTTGAATACATTTTTATGATCTCGAGTGTACAGCAACGGAGAGATGCTATGTGACGATGACCTCGAACGGACGTCTAGCCAAATGTTGGTGCGTCTCAGATAAACAAGATTTCTAATAACTTCTTTCTTAACCTCGTATCTTCCTTTGCCGTTGTTTTGTAAAGTGAACTTTGTGACGTGTGAATCAAGGTTGCTTTTATATTAATTTGAACTAGTAAAATATGCAGTTGGTAGAGTATTGGAGCGATTTGAAATAATTTGCGTCTACACAATATATTATCTATAAAAAGTGGCCATTTGCAAATGCATTGCGATAAAATATCAGATGATAAGTGTCTTTCACGACCATCGTCACGAAATTAGAAAAGATACTTCATTTTAATGTAAAAAAAGCGATATTTAAGGAAAGTTTTCGTACAAACGAAAGCTAAAACAAATTCAGCAAAGGGAAGGAAATTCCAGATTGTATAGTTATACAATTAATAATTTCATTTGAAAATGCTTTCAATTCTTAAACTGTCATCACAGATCTAGAATGTTCTGAGTCTGACACTTATTTTAGTTTATGCTAAGCGTCTTCAAATACCTATATAACATTAGAATTCTAACGTACAAAATCGTCTACGCATCCCCGTTTATCTCGGATATAAAAGGGAAATATTGAACTAGTTTTACTAATTTCGATCAACAATTGTTTCTCAAACATAACAATATTAATGGTTTTGCGTTTAAAAATGGTTTTCTTAAAAATCGCATGAATATTTAACGCACGATTTCTCTTATCGTATGGGCCATTATCATTTCCTGTGATTTATTTTTTGCATGTGCGTTAAAAAAATTGTATTCTTTATTTTATTTCCACTGCATACTTGTCGCAGTAGTTTAAATTCTTAAGATTATTATTATTTTCTTAGATCTATTTATACATATGGAATAGGGTATACTTAGATATCAGCCTGTCTATTGTGCATCTTACGCAAAAATGCTTCTATCGAGCAATCTGTTCATTAACTAGGCCAGCGAAAGATAATAAACATGTGTGCTGAAAAGCATTGCCAAGAAACTTCCGTGTCGCGTGCGAGCGTTTTACACATTTCTAGGTCACACTGTAAGTACTTATGTATACCTAAATGCCTGAACAACAAACATTCTTTTACCTCACCTGCTCGGAAAGGCTTGCTTTATCGCTCAAAATCTGCGCCCAAAAGTCTATTATATCCGCTAGCGTGGAAAGTGTTTTTGAATTTCGAACCTGACGCTCTGTCGCGAGACTCAACTTTTTCTATAGGAACCTCTCAGGTCATTATCCTGCGTTCAGAAACTTATGGTGTTATGCTACACAAAACAAAAATATTTAACAAAATAATTACTTTCGTTAACCCCTTGACAGCTAAAGACGGCCACAGGCGCGCGTGCGCTTTGCGCATTTTCGTTAATTTTATGTAATAAAAAGCTTACAAGTAACTTGACGCATTTTTTTAAATAGTTCATGATACGTACATTAATTTTGACATGACAATATTTATAAATATATATCAGAAGTTTCATTTTATTCATTGTTTTGTTTTGCACCCTCGCTGTCAAAAAATTAAGAGGAGAGACACAATATTTGCTTCACAAGTTCTATTTTTATACATCATCAATCCTCTAAAGACGCTTGCAACCCAGCCAGCGGGTATGGATGAAAAACAGTAGTGAACTCGTCAAAACGCTTTATTCAGCGAATTACGTAATTCCCATAAAAATTTGGGTCTAACTCCAAATTATTAGCTACTATAATTATGTTTTATTGCAACAATACTGTAAGCCAATAATCTAAAACACCTATCCGAGTATCAACAATATTTATGTTTCCTCTGCCAAGAGTTTCTCTAGTAAGTAGGCGGGCGAGCTAAGGTTACCACGAGTTAGGTTTACGAAGAGAACGGTATTTGCGCTATTCAAAAATATAATAGCGAATAATAGCGATTGAAAAATGTATTTGATTGCTATCTTGTATGGCCTATGTCCAGCAGTAGACGTTTTTCGGCTGATATGATGATGATGATGATGATGACGTGTTTACCTTTGCTTACTCGTGGGTGAGCGCGAGAATATCGTTGCCAGTCTCGCTATTCTATAACTTCTTTTAAGCTCACCTCACCATTCACCCACAAATATATCTTGAAGGCGCTAGTTGTAGTAACTAAGCGTAGGTAGAGTAGGTGTTGACGCTCCAAAAATCCCAACCCTAACCCATCCAGCACTTTTAACATCCCAACCGTGTCGCGTTTTATGCTTTGTGTTTTTCATCCCGTCGTGCTACTGTTCTATACATTTTCTATATATATATTTTTTTTCAATATTTTACATTAATTATTTATTTATTATGTGTCTACTTACTTTCTATCTAATGCTGTGTTGCGTTGTGTTCCGTGGGCCACTTGCGGTACTGTCTGAAAACCAGCGCTGTAGGTGTCTGTCTGACACCTCGGCACAATGCTGAGACAGCGACCGTTTCACTGCCGCGAAGACACAGAATATGTGTCAATTGTATTGTATGTCTACTCCCTTTATCTCTGTGTGTCTTTTGTGTAGTGAATAAATGTCGTCTTCTCTTCTTTTCTTTTTCTTTTCTTTAGAGAGGTCTAGTTTCGTTAGGCGTGACGGGTGAGGTGAGCCGCATTAGCGCGTTCCGAATAACAGCCCAGGCTTCAATTCCTGTGCGTGAACAAGCGTTTTCAAAATAAAGGAGGCCGTGTTTTTTTTTCTCTAATTGGAAATGTATACCATGATCGTTTAAAATAATTTTCGAACGAGGTAGCGAAGCGAACGAAGGCCTATGCTTCAGTTTGGGCCGAAAATTGTTCGTATGTCCGGTGTCTGTCCGGATGTCACTCTGTCCGTCTGTTCTTCTCTACAGGTCACATTGCTCAACAAATTCTCGTGAAATTTTGTGAGCCTGGTTCCTTAATTATGTATAGATGGTTATAGTTCTTTTTTGTCGAATCAATTTACGGACTAATTTTTTGTTTAAAGACATGCTCGCTATTTCTGCAGTTTACAGAGGCCCTGGTAATAATTTGTGCCTACTTTAAATGAGGTACCTAAACGTCCTAGTCCTCGACGTTGCACCAGTATATGACATGGGCACTTTATGTCAAAGTGACATCCTGGATCAAATTCAAATAAAGAAAAATCCTCTTTGTTCGAATTTAACACATATTGCTTTTACATAAATTCCCATGTCATACCTATTTACCTTATTAGTTCTTATTGGATTTGTCTTCTTGACTTTAATTTTTTTTTATATTTGTTACCCGTTCGACAACTATTATTAATTCAATTTGTTTTATTGTAACACGGGACAAGGAAAAAGTGAGAATTGAAGTGAAACGTGACCCCTCGCCTCCCTCCTGCTTACAAACTTCTACGTAGGGTCAAGTTTCTTTGCCTCTGACTGTGTAATCATAAATAATCATAATCATAGCAAAGGATGGAATTATCCGTATTTCTCGAACTCATGGTAACACGAGCGTCTGACGAAAGAACACGTAGATAAAGGCGAAAGAAAACTAATATGCATCTAAATGTCATGGAGCCGTAAAATATCGGCGGCGACAACGCGGTGATGTCAGCAGAACTCAAGGCGTTGCCGCTGACTAACAAATACAGGAAAAACATGGCACATTATATTATATTTTCAAAAGCCGGAAACTACTCACAATATAATCAACATTCACTATCATCATCACCAGGGAGCGAAACTATGGTGCCGGTGACGTCATTATCACGCAAAGTCGCATATAGGCTGTTTATTTAAACCAACATTGCAACATAAACACCTCAATTATTCTTAATAATTTAATAATGGTAATATAAATATTATTGTTTGTTTATAAAAGTGTTTGGTATTTATACAAAAAATAATGTAAATATTAAAAACGATACGAATAATATTTTTTATTGGGTAATGTAATTCTAACAAAAAAAATCCTCAAGTATGTAAATGAAACAACACAACAAATGTTTCGTTGGATGATGAAGTATGCAGAACGCTTTAAGTTTAAACATAATATCGCATCTTATCCCTTTACAACCGAGAAATCGTGATTTGCCAAGAAATTGTATAATAATATATAAAAGATGTTAATTGATTAGGTATTTATAATCTAGATAAAAACACTCTGTATGTAGCTTGACGTCATATGTTTGTCATCGGCACCTTAGTTTCGCTCCCTGATCATCACTCTACATGTACCTAACAGACATGTTTGACACTGCAATCGTATTTACGTTTATTAAATTTTTTCAACAGTCAAAAATCGGCCCCCAGTTCGGCGACAACCTTTCCTTCTCTACTCGGCATGTCCTTCTTGCCACCTCAACTTTTACGTGCCATTGCGACCCGAAACGGAATGGAAACCTCACATGCTTGACAATTGGGAGCCAAATATATGAAAACACGCTCATTTCACCTAAATAATGTGCCATGATTTCCATGTGTTTATTAGTCAGTGGCAAAACCCTTGAGCTCTGCTGACATCATCGCGTGGTTGACGCCGATATTTCACGGCTCCAAGACATTCAGATGCATATTAATTTTCTTTCGCTTTTACCTACGCCTTCTTTCGTCAGACACTCGTGTTTCCATGAGTTCGAGAAATACGGATGATTCCATCCTTTGCTATGATTATGATTATTTATGATTAGTCAGATGCAAAGAAACTTGACCCTACATAGAAGTTGGTAAAAATCCCACAGATCAAGCGCAACCTTTAGCACTCCGACTGGCCAGTGACTAAGCTGGCACGCCGCCAGTAGCTCGACCTATTTACTATCTTCCTACTAGGATGGGGACTGTCGCACAAATTAGGTTATGATTGTGAATATACTGCCAGTAATTGACAACATTTCAAAAATATTGTGTCTACAACGCATCCTCTGTCAGGCGGTGATTGTGCGGTCCGGGGATTTGTACCTTCACTTTCAACGATTTATAATACCTATAAATTTATAAGGAATTAATGAAAAAAATACATATCATATATTGGTGTTAATTTAATTCCAATCCTTGCCTTGAATGTCAGGAATGTTGTTAGACAAAGTAGGAATATTAGTGTTTGATAAACTAGTGATGATTGCCGTATGTTATGAATACATTCATGTAAAAATTATTACAACACAAAATATCAACTAGGTACCTACTTACTTAAATGAAATGGGCTATATTATTATGAAGATTAAGACTATACGGACGTAGTTTGCTTGAATGACTGACAAGCGACTATGCCAGACCGATCTTCAGAGGATTCGTAAGGCGTATGAGCTGATACTATATGTGTAACCATACAGTGTCATTACAGTTGGTTTTGACAGGTGATCTATGGCTAGATTAGCGCGAAAGTCGCACGTTCGTGAAACGCGTGTTTTAATCGCCGTGTGTAACCGCTCTATGTGTGCTCCCGCGCAGTCCATATACGTGCATATGCGCGCCGCCCGCCCTCCGCGCGTTTGGCTCACGTTTCCTCACAGACTAATGAGATCGGCTGCAGAGTGCGCGCAATGTTCGTTTGCGCGCGGCGCCAGCTTTTTTATGAAATTATTGAAGACGAATACAGTTCATTTACAATTTATGTCAGTAACAATATGTGCTATTATTTAAATGAGTATATTTCCCGTGAAACCATTTGTTTCACTTTTTTATGTGATCATTGGTAAAAGTAGGCAAAATAAATCATTTGCTCCATAATTACTTACTTTTCAAAACCGACATGTCATCAAACATTTAATTGGGTAGTTCTCGCGTAATTCCAAAATCGTTGTCTCTCTAAGTTTTCAAAGGTGATTATTACGTCCATATAAATTTCAAATTCAAATATCTATCAGTGAAAATTATTGATTTCTATATTATTATTGCTATACAATACATTTTTTAATAATATTCACGTAAAAAATGGTTGCACGTTATTCGTGGATTCAATTCAATTCAATTCAATTCAAATACTCTTTATTGCATTCATGCACTGAATTCAATATCTGGACCACTCAAGAGCAAAAAAAAAGGTACTTCTTCTCGTAGCAATTCTGCATAAAGTGTACCGTTTTATTTGTGCGTGAGTGATTCAGATGATGATTTAGTGACCGAATTCCGTCCTGTGTGAGACCTATAGGATATATTTCGTAAAATTCTTAGATTTATTTATTTCACACCTATTTATATATGTTTTTAACAGTCTGCACCACACTCGGGTCGCTGCTCTTACTGCGCTCGTGTTTGTTTACACGGCACGTCGTCAGTGATGCAATTCTTTTTTCTCAACGCATGCCATACAGTACTAATTACGCATTCGGCGTTGATTTCTAGCTGAATTACGGTGAATGTCCACTAGAAATGTGTGGAGCTGTGTTTTCATATATTTGACACCCATCTGTCAAGCTTGCGTCGTGGATGTTTGTCACCACGCATGTTTTACGTATGCGTGCGTGTGTGTGTGCGTGTTTTACATATGTTTTATGAAAAACACGTCTCCGCAAATCTCCGCATGGCTATCACAGGACGGCCCGCGAGCTGAGTTGCGGCGAGATAGACTATCCGTCTCTTTCTAATTGGAACGCTTAGAAAAGATGGATGGTATGTGTTGCCGCAATGCCGGATAAGCCCTGCATTAACAGTGTGCACTTTCCATACAAAAGTTTTTCAGACTTTTGCTTAATTACAAAACAATACGAGATCTCGGCAAACTCTGCTAGTATTAGTGCACAGTTTTAGTCAATAAATACGAATTTATTCAGAACCGTGTCAGGCTTCTGTTAAAGTAAGCTAATCATGTTTTAATACCCTACAACCTTCATCGTTCTTACCAAAGAAACCTGCTGCGCGCAATTCCACTGCACTTCTAACAAAAATACATAAGTATAATACTAGTAGTACTAATACATTTGCGGCTTTTTAGAATGACATAATATATAGGCATCGGAGAAGTTTCTGGTAGCCTTGTGTTTATGATTAATTTGATGAAACCTTGCCATATTCTAGGTATGCCTGAATACTAAGGCATCAGTCGGAATAATTAATATGTTAGACTTTCTGAATGGAAAGCAGCGTCATCTATCGGGATACAAATTTTGCGACATGTTATTATTGTCATAGTTAATACCAGTTGTCGGCGTTTGTATCACCACTTATGATAGTTTTAAGTTAGGTCCCCGCCGAAAACCAGCGCCTCGGCTTGCTGTGTCTTGCCGTGGCTGTTTAACGTCCTTGTTCTTTTTTCTTTTGCTTGTTTTGTTTAATTTTGTAATTTGTGACTTTAAATAAATGTATTTTCTTTCTTACATATAAAAAAAACGTATTTCAAAAAGCTGTCATTTTTTTAAAATAAAACGTTTTGAAAAATTATGTACCGGATCACTCACGTCTTTGAGGTCGAATATCGCTCGACATGTTTGGAACCGAATCGCGGTTCCTACTCATGAGCACACGCGTCAAAACAAGTCGAGCAATATTCCACCTCAAAGACGTGAGTGACCCGTTTCATAATATTTTAATATGTCTGAGGCTCATGGAAGTTTTCTATATAAACGTTTTGAACTGATTTTATCATGTATTTCGTGTATCCCGACGTTTCGCCTTTTTCAGCACTCAAACGGGTCAAACGGGTAGTCTGAAAATAAAAGAAATCTCAGCCATTTCTAACTACCACATACAAAGTAGTAGTAGGTACCCACTTGTAGTGGGTGTAGTTTGCAAAGGCAATATTAGCTGAGTTTTAGTTAGTTGATTTCCTTCTTTTCTGCCAATTTAATTTGTTCGTTGAGAATCGTATTCCAACTAATCATCATTCGCAATCATTTCAAATGTTCTTCAGACCTTTTGTAATAAAAGTTAAAAAGGCGTGTTACGATCCAAGCTTACATTGAACAAGGTAATCGAATAAAGTAACAGAGCGGAAGTGTGGCCATTATTAGGTTTACCACGTCGTTAACTGTACCGCGTGACGTGGGTGGTAAGTTTAAGTAAAACAAATCATATGCGGTGATGTTCATTACCTTATAATGGCCGATTTGGTGCTCAGCTATTTCCCCGCTTGGGCAGTAATATTATTAAGGGATAGGTACCTTTTTGCACGAGTTTATTAGTTTGTATGTTACAGTCTCTAGAACAACACATCCGATTTCAAAAAAATATTTCATGTATGTAAAGTTGATCTCTCTATGGACTTTCGAATTACGACCGGTCGAGCCGAGCATTATCTTCGACTAACATTATCTAATAAGTATATTCCGCATGTCTTGTTGCTTCATGAAATGGGCCACAGCATGGCTATCATAAGACGGCGCGCGAGATGTGTCGAGGTGAGATAGACTATTCGTCTTTTTCTAATAAGAACATTTAGAAAGAAATGGATAGTCTATCTCGCCGCGAGACAACATGTCTCCTGCCTGCTCTCTTCCAAGCTTGATACTGTAAATGATTGAAATTCTATCTAATAGAGATTGTAGGTACCTAATCTCCCATGCTTGATAATGTATCAGTTGATATTGTAAATGACAAAACAATATTAGTAGCTACTATCTCATACTTACTCTCTCTCAAGCTTGATAATGTATCCGTTGATATTGTAAATGACAAAACAATATTAGTGGCTACTATCTCATACTTACTCTCTCTCAAGCTTGATAATGTATCAGTTGATATTGTAAATGACAAAACAATATTAGTGGCTACTCGTACTATCTCATACTTACTCTCTCTCAAGCTTGATAATGTATCAGTTGATATTGTTAACGACAAAACATTATTAAAAGCTACTGTCTCTTACCTACTCACACTCTAGCATATGACCTAGCCCTGATAAAGTATCGGTCGTTATTAAAGATCATAAAGCATTAATTAAATTTAAAAAAAAGTGGATAATCTTACATAAATCGAATTAACCCCATAGTAAGCTCAATAAAGGCTTGTATTATGGGAACTAGACGACGATATTATATTTAATAGATAGACATAAATGGGTACTTAAATACATACATCCAAGACTCAGAAACAATGCTCTCCTCACAAATATTTTCCCTTACTGGGATTCAAACCCAGGACCTCTAGATTCGTAGGCAGCGTCACTAACCACTAGGCTAACCGGTCGTCATAAACAAACATACATATCTGGCTCTTCCCTACTCTTTCTCAAGCTTGCGCTCGAATGATCTAGCCCCGCCGTCGAAACTTGATATGCGTCTGCGCATTCCATATACGGTTGTAATGGCGGCGCCGACCAATCAGGGGCCGGCCCGCCCAGCGCTGTTTAATGATTGTGTGCACTGGCTGAATCATTCAGTGCCTAGATTGGAAGCTAGAATGTTTTAAAAACATAGCATAATGTAAGTATCTATGCCGTTTTTGGCTATTTATTTGTGGGATAAGCTAAGAAAATCGGAAAATATTTACAAAAACATTGTAGGTACAATAAGCCAAAAAATTGTCTAAGTACCCACTTTTTGATTGTATTATTTGTATATTAAGGTTCAATAGTGGTAGACCACATTCTCGGCTTACTGTAGCTATCTATGTTTACAAAATAAATTATTTTATAATTTATTTTAACCGATTAGTTAAATTAAATTACAGCTCGTATCAAGTTAACAATAAGGACTACAATTCCTGTCGCCACCTAGTATGTGGGCTTGTAATTAGATATTTGTGAAAACAAAATAAATTACAATTTTAAAACGCCTCTGACACAACAAACATAGGAACTATCTCGACAAACTTACCTTTAAAAAACTGCACTCAAATCCGTTTGGAAGCTTCGCTACCGCAGACAACCCCCCCTTCGTTCGTCGAGGGTTAAAATATATCATACCTAGTTAAAAAACATGAACGGGCGGACTTCGGACGATATAAAATCACACTCAAAGTATATATTGACGCATTACCGCTTATTCCACCTTTCAGTTTATAAAAGGGCATACGTGTTTAAAATCCCAAGCTTGCCGATATTCCTTTTCTTAATGATTTCACACTGTATCTAATGAATTATTATTATCATCAAACGAATTCCGAATTTAAATGATGTACCTATAATTATTTGTTTGTTATGAAAAAACAAAAACAACGGTCTTGATTTATTTTAGTTGTAAGTAAACAGTATATACAGGGTGAGCAATCCAAATGGGTCAGTATGGCGGTTTTGGAAACCATAACAGATAGCGAAATCTTGGCTTAGGAACCATGACGTTGATTTTAGTAAAAAGAAAAACTGCATTCATATACTTACAAAAATACGTGTAGGTACTCGGCCCAGGAATCGAACCTGGACTTTTTGAAAAATTAAATTTCGTTATTTTCCTTTGAATATCGGTTATGTAGCTCTTAAATAGTAAATGTTACTAAGAAACATGATATCTAAAACTAATAAAATGCATTGTTTTTAAATAACGAAATTTAATTTTTCAAAAAGTCCAGGTTCGATTCCTGGGCCGAGTACACGTATTTTTGTAAGTATATGAATGCAGTTTTTCTTTTTACTAAAATCAACGTCATGGTTCCTAAGCCAAGATTTCGCTATCTGTTATGGTTTCCAAAACCGCCATACTGACCCATTTGGATTGCTCACCATGTATATTGTATGCCTAATTAAATTAATAACTTGGTCACAAAAGAGTACAATATATATACTGTTTACTTCCAATTAAAATAAATCAAGAACACCAGTTTCAGATCAAGACTGACTATCATTTAATATACGTACCCACATGCAGTAATTGTACATAATACCGAAGTACCCTACATCCCCCTTTTTCAAAAAAAATATTAAATAAGGATAAGCCACTTGTTGATCGAGCTCGTTTGAATAAAAACATATACCTATGAACACTGATAAAACGGTTTTACCTTTATTTAATAAGTTGGATAATTATATACTGGCTGTTATTGGAATTTACAGCGAGTTTTTGAAGTAGAAGGTCATGTTTAGGTGTAGTGGAAGAAAAGAATACAATATAAGAAAAGAAAACAATATGGAACTGCCAATTTTTATTTGGTCATTTCTCTCATAATGGACGTTATTGATCTACATTTAAGGTCTATTTCGGAAGAGGAAAGGTAGAAATAAGCCGTTTCAAGCTCCTCCAACAATGATCGGATTTTTATGTTTCCCAGAACCCGATCCCTTTCACGCTTGAAAGATTCGCTCAGTACAAAAAACCTTCAAGTAAACTTAGAAAATACAATAGGTACACGTCGTTTGAAGGGATTGAATGGTATTTCTAGTTCTATGTGTAAAACCTGGTGTTCTGCCTTTTCTCCGAACTTTTTTTGTCCGAATTTCATTTGCCAACCAACATTTCGCCGATGATTCACTTTGACAACCAACTATTAGCAAATGTTTGTATGACAACGTTCCATTTGGCAGAATTATTATAAAGCGGATTATTGTAATGACTCAATACTTTTGGCATACTGATCATTTGTCAAATCTTTCACTAGGCCTAACAACTATTAAACGAATAATGTTTCGTCAGTGTAACAATGCCCTTTTCATATATGAGTCAACTTTTTACTTAAACGAAGTAAAAGATACACACTAAAACCGGATCTTTAAAACTATGACTGCTCTTGTACTTGCCTTAGACAAATATGATGCTCATTTAGTAAAAAAAAACAAAATAGTACTATCTATCGTTAAAAAAACATTTCACAGAGTCCAGTTAGGTGCGACGACGAGCGAAGCGAGGAGGAGTGTTAGGTTCAACTGTGTCCCTACAGCGCGCGAGCCGAGCGAGCGAAGCGAGCGTGCCGCGGTAGCGGCCGGTGAAGCGCCAGAACCGACTGTTTTTTTTATTCCCTCGGCATCGCGGCCCCTCATCGGTCAAAAGTCTATGAAACCTCACTTATTGCTTAGAATCGACTTTTTATTGTTCATAAATATTAATAAAAAAACCTGTGTAAGCTCTGTAATTAAAAAACAAAAACCTACCTGTATAAAATTTGCCCTAAGTGAAAGTTACATCACTTACATCCTTGTATAGTAATTCCTTCAAAATTCGCTCGAATACTCTGTATGGCAGTTTTTTCAAAGTTTAACACGCATACTTTTGGCTTTTGGATTAATACCATGTTCATTTCCATGCTCGATCAATAACTCAAACATTACATCCTAAGAACGTTTGTCTTTGTTGGTGCATAAACAAAAACATAGCGGAAACGTCTTCGTCGTCAAAAAACACATTTGGTAATTATTAATTAACTAAATGTATATTATACCGACTAAACCATAAACCACATGAAAATATGTATTTCAAAAAGTTCCAATTAAAAACCGAGCCCAAAGATAGAATTGCCAAACATTTAGTTGGGAAATGAAACAATTCCATAAAATTCAATTGGAACATGATCATTCGGCGAAATGACATTATGCGAAAAATTGGTTGCGATGTGATATTCGTACATAAATTTTTCGGAGATGATTTAGAGAACCGTAAAACCTTTGTACTCGTATTGTTCAATGTTACATTTCTATCGTACTCTAAGGTACTTTCTTCTCTCGTAACATTAGAAATAATGTGTGCATCTTGGCATGCGCGTAACACGGTTGTGGGCCTTGAATATATGCACGTCACTATAATACATACACACATACATACACCTGAAGAACATAATCCTTCTTTTGCCGCAGTCGGGTAAAAAAAAGAGCAATATTTTTTTTTTAATTTATTTATCAAAAGTACAAAACAATTAACAATGTTATGTTACTCGCCAAACTGCGATAACAGTTTGTTGGCGAGACCGCGCTCATTTTAACTAGTGTTAAGTACCTATGTTAAGTCGTTCTTGGGAAATTGTATAAAATTCTACAATAAAATTCCAAAACACATTACCGAACTTACTGACTCTAAATTCAAATCTGTCGTAAAACGGACACTCATTGCAAAAGCATATTATAAGATAAACGACTACATCATGGATAGGGATATTTGGCAGCGATAAAATCCTGCACTAAAAACCTGTCGTAAAATAAATAGGCTTTCTACTGTAGCAATGTAATTTTAAAATTTTATAATACTCTGATACTGATATGATATATTGTATACTGTTTTGAAAAAATGACACCTCGCCGAGTTTATTACGCCGGTTCTTCTCGAGGCAGAGGTTTACTTTCCGAACCGGTGGTAGTTTATCGACATTCATAGGTGCATGTAATATGCCTAAATTGAAGAATAAATCACTTTGACTTTGACTTTGACTTTGACTTTGACTGTTAGGTATGCTATGTGAACTACATATAATCTTAAACACTAACTTACACACTAAACATGACAATGCCTGAACACTTCACCCCTGCACTTAAAATGCTATACTTTACAATTATTTATTTGTTAATAGGTACCGTATATGATGAAATATTTAGAAAACCTGACACAAGACATAACAAACATAATACCAACTAATTATTACACGGATAACCTACTGCCCGTTCCCTCTCATTTATGAGAGGAGCCTGTGCCCAGCAGTGGGACGTTTATAGGCTGATGATGACGATGACGATGATGACACGGATAAACTCACGTATTAGATGGTACTATGGGCGACATGTTTTGAATACTTCGGGAGTTCACAGGCGCTGTTTGCTCTGCGCAAGAATGGTGATATATTCTGGTTTTGCCCGCTGATAAGGGGAATGGCACTGTAGTCGTAGACAGGGCTGTCATGTCAAAAACGGTTCGTCCGTTTGAGAGCTACAATGACACAGACACACACATAGATAGGTAGGATGTTAAATTTATAATTGCGTCGTGATCTTGCGTCGGGATTTAAAAAAGTATGTACGACTAGCTTTTGCCCGCGGCTTCGCTCGCGTAGTAAGTGTATTTTTTCAATAATTGTTGAATTGTTACGCTGGCAACGGCCTACCACTACTTACTTCCCTCTATGAATAACCCTTCGTCGTCGTAACACGCACTTTCTAAGTTTTTAAATGAACGTCTTCTCGGTAGATACAGCCTCCTATTTCAACTCTTTAGGGGGCAAGTTTAAAAAAAAAATATTCTGGATAGATCTAGGTACATATTATAAATGAAACCTGCTGTCCTGCTTTCATGTTTCTAGCCACAGTTTATCATTATAAATCACACATTACTTATGAGAACTTTTAACCCCCTCTTAACCCATTCAAGGGATGAATTAGAAAAAATGCCCTTAACGTTTTTGACTGTACATTGGGAGCTTGTGACCGAAGTTTTAAACATCTAACTTTAAAAACGACATGTTTCCTATACAAACTTTCAACTCTTGAATTTTTATAATAACGCTAAATATTTGTTTTACTTCTTAGTAAGGAACCTTCATACAAAGATTCAAGTCTATAACTTTCCATTTTTTTTTTTAATTTATTGATTAACACAAAAAGAAAATACATATTACAATTAATTACAATGCCCATCTTGGCAAAACCTTTAGTAGGTTTGTTTGCCGATGGGGAGTTCTTGACTACATAAAACGGTTCAACCCCTATTTCACCCTAATTTCAAAACAAGGGTTGAATTTCAAAAAATCCTTTCTGGTACACGTCCACGTACTGCAAAGAATATATTTATGTTCCTCATGCTTATATCTTTAGCGGTTTAGGCTGTTCGCTATCTGTCAATTCTCACCGACCGGGCTGGGCGCGCCTGAGCGCATTTTACAAGTTGCCAAAGGAATTTGAAGCTTTAATGCAGACGTTACATTTCATATTTGAATGGATTTGCGGCCGGCCGGCTCCTCTCTGCCGTGGTCGGCTGTCGTCGCATCTGACCGGTTCCGTCCGGCTTTTGTCTACTGCACTCTATTAAAACGCGATGCGTCGCCACGCGACCCGACCCGGCCCGTTCAGTGGGAATCCTATCCTACTAATCCTACTATCCTACTTCCTACTAATATTATGAACGTGAAAGTTTGGATGTATGGATGGATGGATTGGATGTACGTTCCACTTAATCTCAAAAACCACTGGATGAATGTATATGAAACTTTCCAGTTATGTATCTTATATATCAGAATAGGACATAGGCTACAATTTATGTCAAATTTCATCCCTTTTAGGGATGAAAAAGGGATGAAACTTTGTATGGAGTCCAAATTGCTCGTTGCTTTCATCAGTTCGCTGGGTCTCAAAATGTATGGGAAAACTAAAATCCGACTCGCACTTGACCAAAATTCTAACTGATAATATTTCATAGGCTATCATTTATGTCACCCCTTTTAGGATAGTTTTTATCCCGGGTCCACGCAGACGAAGTCGCGGGCGGACGCTAGTCGTTCATAATGCTAAATACGTAACTTAACTAGCTATTCCTAGTGATTATCACTCACTTTCATCCATGTATATAGGGCCTAATAATAAAGAAGCGTGTCTGTGAAATGTAAGTTTGTAGCTTTATAAGTTTGTATACATATACGGGGTAATTTCAGAAACAGCTCATCCGATTTACACATATCTTACACACGTATTTATTTAGTACATTTGGGATGAACAAAAGTTATATTTGTGGCTCCGCTTGGGTTCCTTGTAATACGCTTCTGAGCAGTATAGCTTACAATACAGAATGAGTCCCACGATCGATTCCCACCGGGTGAACACAGCTTCAATAATTCATACGGACGCCTACTCAGATACTGAAGTTAGCATACTACGCCTGTGATTATTATAACTTATACTTAGTTGCTTAAAGTTTAAAAACCTTCAACAGAACTAAAGTTCTTTAGCCGTTTTTCACCTTTGGAAAATCTAAAATAAAATTATACGAATTAAAACTTTCGTGAGCCGTGTTTAAAGTGATACTAATAATTATATTATACAGTTAAACTGTGACGACCGGTTAGCCTAGTGAGTGGGTAGTGCCGCTGCCTACGAAGATGAAGGTGCTGGGTTCCAATCCCGGTAAGGGTAACTATTTGTGTGATTCTGAACATGAGATTTGTTTGTCGAAAAAAAAAACTATATTAATATTTAACCTGCTTTCAAAATTTCACGAGAATCGGTTGAGAAATGCGTCCTGTAAGAGAACTGGACAAACGACCATACGAAAGAATACTGACCCAAGCTGCTCTTTCCCTTAAGCCTCATGCACGGATTCGTATTTATGACAAGAATACGACACGAAAACAGCATAAATGACTAGGCTGGTTGACATTTATGGAGAAACATTTTAGTTCGCCGTAGGTGTCAACCAACACAGCCAGTTATGTTATGCTTTTTAGGGTTCCGATACCTCAAAAGGAAAAAACGGAACCCTTATAGGATAACTCGGTTGTCTGTCTGTCCGTCTGTCACAGCCGATTTACTCCGAAACTACTAAACCGATTAAGTTGAAATTTGGTACACATATGTAAATTGGTGACCTAAAGATGGACGCGTAAAGTAAATTAATGAATTCTGAACAAAGGGGCCACTCTTGGGGGGTAAACTGGAAAATTAAAAAGAAAGTTTCGCAAACTGTATTGTGTGACATATCAAATGAAATGTTGTAAACATGTCAGATATTTTTTTTTATAATTTTAGCAAAAACACATTTGAAGTAATTTAGGAAAAAAGACGAAAATTGACCATTCCCTCCTTATCTCCAAAACTACTAGGATTAAAATTCTGAAAAAAATATGGAAAATAGTTCTTTGCCTAAAAATTACAGAAAAACCTATAAGAAATTTGAGTAGGTATTCAAAAACACTTATGAAATTTAGATTATATACTCCCTCACCACGCGAGTTGAACTCGCACTTGTCCGGTTTTTTGTGTCTGTAAGATTACAAATACCCTCTTCAAAGGCGATTAAACAAGTAAACTCTACGTAATTTTCATATTGGAATAGACAGGGAAATATCTACAAATTGCGACTCTGAGTGAACCTTTTATGGTTACCATAACATAATCACTTTTAATGTGGCGCTCCGACGTTTCAGACTAATGCGTATTTGATTGTAAACTTATTATTGACCTCGTAGTTTAGTAGAGTTTTTATTCGTTTACGTATTTGAGTGAAATTCAGTTGGAATTCTTTGCACGCGCTTGTTTAAAACACGCTCCCAAAGGCAAGCTAACACGATAGTCTGATCGCTAAGTATATACTACACCAATTTGAATTGAATACATTTCATATTCATACCATTTTCTAAAGAATATATACGATGAAAATTAACATTAATTAAATTAAATTAAAACTAAGTATCTAAAAACGGCAGTCGTGGGTTCGAATACCGGCTCGTACCAATGAGTTTTTCGGAACTTATGTACGGAATATCATTTGATATTTACAGTTATCTTTTCGGTGAAGGAAAACATCGTGAGGAAACCTGCATCTGAGAAGAAATTCAAAGAGAATGAAGTCCCCAATCCGCACTAGGCCAGCGTGGGGACTACTGCCCGTTCCCTCTCATTCATAAGAGGAGGCCTGTGCCCAGCAGTGGGACGTATATAGGCTGATGATGATTAAATCTAAAAAGGTACTCGGGGCTCATTGTACGTGATATTGTGCCAAGGACGTTGGCGGCGTTTCCTCGCTGAATAGCAATGCTGATACGTTGCCCGAATAAGCCGCCAGCTCTTCGGCCACCAGTTACATCAACCACAAGTTTCGCGATTTCCGCAAATAACTTGCGCGCACAGGGACCGCACAGACCGAGGGTGTCCGCTGCACCCGCTTTAGAAGTAGTCCGTTGGAGGTGGGATGGTGCTAGCGTGGCTACACAGGTAGCGTCCCATACTCGTACCAGAATCTCAGTGGACGTGGCGCAAGCATCTCCTGCCAGCATCTCCTGATGATGCCTCGTAGAGAGGCGAAACACGTGTCGAGGTTTTTTCATTATTGGTAGTGGTTTGCTGTAATTATTTGCATGTTTATACGCAAATTGCATTTGATCTCCGCTGATCGACCTGCACGTTTTTTAGCGGAATAGCAAAGGAATATTATTCTCGTAATATGTTGGCGACAAACGTTTCGTGAATCATTTGTGCTATTGTATAATGAATTCTACATCATATACTGTAAATTAACTTACGTAGTTTCTGTAATTCATTTTTGTCTATGATGTCTATGCGAAGACGAGTATACTTGCAATTAGATATCAACGATTCTAACGAACTAAACTTGTTGAACACAGACAAACGGACACCGGTACTGAAACTAAATAAAAGCAATAGACGGAAGTTACTACCGCTCAGCTATACTTATCTGCTTCAATCCCTCATTGAAAACCAGCGCCGGTAGCCTCAACAAGTAACATAATACCCAGCTAGTAAGTTGTAAGTATCGCCCACACGCACTCAATTAATATTTATCTAAATCAATGTAACTTGAAAGCTATGGTCACTGCTTTAAGACAGTATTTGCCTTGACGCTTTTGTATCCGATCTCAACTTCCTTACGAGAAAATATTCCAATTATCCCTAAAATATAGAAAATTACGTTATTTTTACAGGATTATGAACACTGAGGTGTTTCAACAATGTTTTTTTGTAAATACAGTGTTTTGTATCGCTTTACGTGACTATGGAATTGTAAACTGCAGACGCTGGTGATGCCTCTCGAAAAAAAACCGTAACACTATATTTTAGACCTAATACGTACCTACTACATACATAGGTACCTAATCGTCATGTAATGAATACCTACCTATTTCTTGTTATATAAATAAATCTATACTTACGCATTAATAGTGAACGCGAGCGACACTTGTAGTTTCAAGCTAGTTATACAAACATATATGTATGCAGTATGCACCTATGTCAAATCCGAACGTCAGTTGCTAAATGATCACTGTCACAGGTAGCCAACACACTCGAACGCCGCACAAGATGGTGAACACCCGCAGAAACGTGAAAAAAGAACGCGAGAAGCAGGAGCGTGATATGGTAATGCCGAAAGGGGACGAAACTGACGTGAAGCAACTTCACTCACTGACCAGCCTACTAGTAAAATTTTAGACAAAAACGTTAAGGTATTCTACAAGACTTACGTAGCAAACAAACCAGTTGCGGATACGTCAAAATTAGTTTTGAACCTGGCTGAAAAATAGCCTCAAATACCGCCTGTTTCACGCAGTAGCAAACGCTCGAAGTCCACTTCTTCTCGCATATACATTAGTATGCACCTATGTCAGACCCGAACGTCAGTTGCTTAATGACTACTGTCACGGGTAGCCGCTATCTCCCTCACGGTGTAGTGTTTACCTGAATACTGATAGTTTGCATTCGTCCGCTCAGTTGCGAGACTCGTAAATTCTTCTTAAAATCGATAATTCATGCCGTTTTCTCTTGTAGACGGCAGATTTAATAAACATTATTCCGAGCTTCCATTGAATGACACATCAATCCACATGCGTACCTACAGGGCGGCTGGAGGTTCAAACCCGCCCTCGGAATGTTCAAAATATTACATTCAACATAATATTAGTGTCACTTTATGGATGTTTCTGTTGTTGTATGTACTTGAACCACCCATGAAATTTCTTCTGCCTGCGAAGCTGATAAATTGTTGAACCTAGATATATATATATATTATTTATTTAATACAAATTTTTATAAATAGTTACAGTGTTGCACTAAAGCAACTATTTAAAACCTGGATGGTTTAGGCAATAGTTGGCGAGATCGCGCGGTTCGTCCCGCGTTCCTTAAGTTAGTTATTATACAGTGTGTGTCTGTCATAAGAACATTTATTTTAAGGGCTGAAAGTATAAGCCCTCATGAACGTAAATTGGTATCTCTAGTTTAAAAAAAAATGGTTATTTTTTTTCATACAAATTAATTCGGCCCGCAATGTATTGGTAACAAAGCTAACAACTGACAGTAACTAGCTCTGCCTCTCTGAAACGTCAAGTGAATGTTAGCAGTACACTGCTGCTCGAGAAAATTTAAAAAATTTATAACTCTCCATTAGAAAAGGTAATTTTTATATTTTTTCGATAAAACGGTTCACAGCACTGAAAGCTATCGTTCCTTAAAATAAATGCTCTTATGACAGACACACACTGTATAACAAATTGACATCATTGGCTACAATTTTATTCCTTACCTACACTTATTCATCTAAACTTAGGTAGTACTTTTTAAGTAGCTTCTTACTTTTGTCATGACTAATAATGGCATCGGTAAGGTCCTGTAATAAGTTCTTGGGCAGGTTATTTAAGATAAATGGAAGTAAGTAATCAATTGTCCTGTCACCATAAGTGTTATTATTGCGTGGCAACAGGTATGGTGGCAAGTAATTTAACGTACGCACTGGTAACAGCAAATTTTTATGAGCTAATGCTCATATATTATTATATATGTTTTATTCTGAATTTGGATGTTTTCTATGTATTTAAGTACATATTTATGAAATATATCGTAGTCTACTGACCCATGACGTGAGAATTACATTGCTCAGGTACTATGGGACTAATGCAATAATGTAAGCTGTAATATTTAAAAAAATCGAATCTTTATTTAACGCTGCATTTTTTTAAGAACGATTTTGGGTTCTCTACATATAAGGGACCTAGGCTTGAACTCACTATTTCTTTATTAATTTGTCAAACTTGTTTGGGGTTAAAATTCGGATTGATAGTTAGGTGGCTGGTTTCACATGCACAGCTAAGTGTCGGCCACTAGAGAACAAGTGAAACTGAGTAGATCATAAACGTAATGTGCACTTGAAACACTCGGGCGGCGTCGACAAAAGCGGCGCCGGCGCACGGCCCTCTTGACTAGGGTCATTGCTTTTGGATCTGCATTTATTATCATTCATCCTTAATATCTAGCTTGAGAGGGATTTAAATGCTTGATGGTAAACGGTCACCATTACCAAAATTATATGACAGGGCAGCTAAAGGGTCTGCTAGACGGCCGCCAACAAGCCCCTCCGATAGAGTGACCGTGTAGACAGTTGTTGTTTGCAGCAAAATGTCATACTACAACGGTCGGTGCCGACCAAAGTCGCTCGTTCGGAGGGGCTTATTGGCGACCGTCTAGCAGATCCTTAAAGAATGGAAGTCACTCCGTCAAACATTTTCTTAGCTATGTATAACTTGGGTCTTTTCAGGTCGAGTGTGAAAATACATAAAGGTAGGTACCTATGTATAATTTCATGTTCTAGATATACATACCATCAGGTGAGATTGTGAACACCTGTTTTCTATAAAAATAGGTTTTTATCAAACATTCCTTTTTTTGTTCAAACTTTTATTACCGACTGTACTTTTTTGCAGGGTTCCAATGAGCCCAAGTCGATGGGTTTATCTTTTGTAGTTTAGGAGTGACTTTGGCCTCCTTCTGAATCTGTCTCCAACAACAGTTCAGTTGGGTAGTGCCAAAATGTTGTTTGAATATTAGTAAGTTAAGTTTAAATATAAATCCCATAAAAAACATGCTATGTAAAACATAGGCCAAGTCTCGAAATCGAAACTCTTCCACAGTAAAAAGTTGTGAGATAGAGCCAAGTCAGGCATTCTTTTGAACCTATATACGAAGCTGAAGGTCCTGGGTTCGAATCCCGGTAAGGGCAAATATTGGTGTGATGAACATGAATATTTGTTTCTGAGTTTTGGATGTGTTCTATGTAAGTATTAAAGTATTTATATCTGTTATATCGTCGTCTAGTACTCATAACACAAGTCTTATTGAGCTTACTATGACACTAGTTCGATTTGTGTAAGATTGTCCCCTAATATTTATTTATTTATTTGCTTGCTAAATAAGATTCTGCAACTTGGGAATCACACAACATATAACGCATTTATATTTTTTTGCAAACCTACCTTGTTATTATTATTTGCAGGAAATAGGATTACAATCTTACTTATGCAGTTTGTATATCTCTGAAACATGACTGTAATTTCAATATTTTTAGGTTTTTGTACTGAGAATATATCTAAGCCATATTATTCCCTGTATGTTACTACAAATTCAGGGTTCTGGCTTCATGCATGTTGAAAATGGTCTGAATTGCTTCGAGAAAAGGATGGTACCTGCGGCCGTGCCTTTTTGTTTTGCTCGACTTGGCGGGGCACTACCGTGCCCCCAGAATTGTCACATCCGTTGTTTGTTGTGTTGCGGATCAACAACAAACAATAAACAAACAATAGGTAAATAAATATTTTACCACCGATTGGTCCAAGTGTTTCCGTGTGATGTCGTAATTGAATATTTTATTAATAAATTATTGAATTAAATCTAGCCGGTTCAATTTTTGCTTGCTAAACTTTGTAAATATACATAGGTACTTGCCTAACCTTTTTTTAAAAAATAAAACAGCGCTACAATTAAAAAAAATATTTAAAAAGGCATCATCAACCGTGCAAATTTTCCTGATAACCTTCCAGTCCCACGCATTGTAAATTTTCGCTAACGCCTATAAAATCAATCCCCGCACATAAGGGCAGCCATGCACGCGCGGCGCATGAAAAGGCCGCATGGGTCAATGCTGCTCACTGCACGTGAGGCACGCCTGAACACGTGCGAAGTCCGCTTTATTTACTGCGGTAAAATGTAAATTCTTGCTGGTTATGTGCTCCTGGTATGTTAAGTTTATATTTTGCTTTAGATCACATTGAAAAAGAGTTTTTAACGTGAAATCTGTGCAGAAAACTACCGGAAGAGGGACAGGGTTGAGTGGAGCTAGGAATTTTCTATATTTACACAAAAACTACTTACAGTAAATGGGACAGATTTTTTAAGCGTTACATTAAGATTTTTGGTTTATAGGTTAATGGGTATTTGAATAATTGGCCTCCGTATAAAGTGCAATGTTATCTCTGATTTCGCATCTTTGGACAGGCGATGTCGTCTAAACTACTGACCATGTTATTGCTATCCAATTTTATGTATTTAGGTATTAATGTGATTTTAATTTAAAAGAAAAAAGTTAATAATTTATAAAACCCGATTTTTTCTGTGTAACGGATATATCACCATTTAAGTAATTACCTAGAGACAAAATCCAACAAAATATCAAACATCAAAAAAAAATCATCTTTATTTTGGCCAATTTACATTTGTTCTATAATATTCGTCACCTAGTACCCACAATACAAGCCTTATTGAGCTTACCGTGGGCCTAGGTTGATTTGTGTAAGATTGTCTCGAAATATTTATTTATTTATTTATATATTCTAGATAAATCATACAAATAATTTACTTTAAAAACAAATGTTTAACCTACTCAAATCAGTACCCAAGTCGCTTCAAGTGTGGCTATAAAATTTGAAGATTTCTCTCGCTTTCTTCAGGATCCCATCATCAGATCCTGACCTGATGACCATGGGACCACCTGGGATGGAAACCCTTTCTAAAAAAAACTAAATCAGTCCAGGCGTTTTCTAGTAATCGGGGAACATACTCATACATAATAAATCTCCGACGAATTGAGAACCTCCTCCTTTTTTGAAGTCGGACACATTGAGTGCCCAGAATCGCTACGCGCTACGCTCGTAGCCGATCCCGTGGTTTTCGTATGTAGCGGAAAGCGACTACGGCGTAGGGACGCATATGTGTTGTCACGGGCCGGGAATGGGTTAAGAAGTCAATCAATGCTTAATTTAAATCTATATAATTACTCCCGTGTGGAAACTTTGTTGGATTCTTGAATAAAACATCTTAGAATAACATTATATTACAAAATAAACTAAAAAAACGCAATTATAAATTAATGATTTTCCAAACCATATTTTTCTTGAGTATACGTAGATTAAGTTTCCTCCCCAGGTTCCCACGCCCACGTTTTGGATTCTCGCACAAAAATGCTTTATTTCTCTTGACATTTTACTATTTAATGAGAATAATGATCACAGAGCTATGGCATTCATTGAAATCAGAAACTGTTAAGTAATGTCAATTAAATCTAATTAAAATATCCACCAAGGTGAACAATAGGCTTGTGTCCTGTTTTTTTTACGGTGCCTGTTTTTGGAGAGGAACAAATGTTTGTATGGGAGCAACTACCAACAAAAGGTATGATGACTCATGTTGAAATTGATAACATAGTGTTGCTAAATGGATAGTAAACCATCAAATTATTGTAATAAAGTATAGATTAAAAAATATAATTAATATCAAAAACAAATATGAACCTTGAAAGTTTAGCAAAAACTTGCATTTTTTTATTGTCCAAGTGTAAGCTACCTACCAATAGAATCCTTACACTTTTATACAAACAAAATTGTATGACAACTATGGACCTAAACGCAGTATTTCGCGACCGAAACAGCAATTTTCTTGATTTTCCGTACAACGGTTAGTTATATGACGTCACGCATGTTACAATGCTATGGGTAAAGTAAGAAAGCGGGCAAACACTTTTGAAACCAATGTACCTATGTTTAATTCATGAACAAGGCTATCGCCAGTGTTGCTGTTACGCTTAGTAGCGCCATTCGTGCTTCGTTATGCTTCTTTATACAGGCATATGTATACTTCAACTCTATAACTTCATGCTCCTCCAAAAGATATCACAGATCCGCAAAATTGTGACAACGCCGCTCCAATATTGGCTCTCAATTTTCATTACCTTACAAAACATGCACACGGACCGTCGGTACCGCGTAATTGATAGAGTACCTGGCGTGGGCGTCGCCATGGCAACGGGCCCACGCAGCCCCCGCCCTCCCCGCCCGGGCACCGTGACCCGGCAGACCTTGACCCCGCTCAGCTGATCGACACGCGCACCGGGGTTTATAAGGAACCGACACCGTGTAATACGGGGACGTTTTTAACGGAGTACCACACGTCGGAATAAATAAATAAATATTAGAGGACAATCTTACACAAATCGACCTAGTCCCATAGTAAGCTCAATAAGGCTTGTATTATAGGTACTAGACGACGATATATTTAATAGATACAAATACTTAAATACATAGAAAACATCCAAGACTCAGGAACAAATGTTCATGCGGAAGGTACTTCATTCAAAGAAAAGTAAAAACAGAATAGAATAGACGTTTATTGCAAAACATGGTTTTTTTACAAAGATGTTACAAAATAAAAATGTATCTCATGGACCCTGGTAGGGTATAGCAATAGTTCTTAAAAACTAGTTTATATACTCTAGTGCATACATCAATTAGGTAACCTAATTATATTTTATAATTACTAAGTAGGTTCATAACAAAACGATATTACAGTAGGTCTTCCTGCAGGAACTCTGAGACAGTATAGTATGCTTTTTTTATCAGAAATGTTTTTAGTTTGCTAATGAAAGAGTTATTTTTTTCTATATAAAACAGTGACCTGCGACGGCTAGTAAATATAATATTTATAATAAATGACAATATATAGGCTTCAGGAAGTAAAAATAGATTTATGCTTATCGAACTAGCGAGCGAAACGAAGTTCTGTGCTTCAGCTTGGGCCGAAAATCGTTCGTCTATCCGGTGTCTGTCACGATGTCACGCTGTCAAGGTGTCCGGCTGTTCTCTACAGGTCGCATTTTTCCACCGATTCTCGTGAAATTTTGTGAGCAGGTTTGTTCATTATATAGTGTTAGCGTAGGTGTGACTAAACCCGTCCGTCAGGCGATGGTGACGGAGTGGGGGAAGCCGTCCAGTCTATAAAAGCTACAGCGCGCTCATTTTGGACTACATTCTAGCATTGGTCACTTGTTAGACAAAACCTTCGGAAACAATTACTGAATTTGAAAAACTGGTTCCTGATCACGAATAAAAATCATCGTGTACGAGAATATAGGTATTTTTAGGGTTCCGATACCTCAAAAGGAAAAAATGGAACCCTTGTAGGATCACTCGGTTGTCTGTCTGTCCGTCTGTCACAGCCAATTTGCTCCGAAACTACTGAATCGATTGAATTGAAATTTGGTACACATATTTAAATTGGTGACCCAAAGATGGACACGTAAAGTAAATTAATGAATTCTGAACAAGGGGTGGCCTTTTGGGAGGTAAACTAGAAATTTAAAAAAAAAAGTTTCGCAAACTGTATTTTGTGACATGTCAAATGAAAGGGGTTGTTCTTAGCATGTCAGATGTATTTATTTTTATAATTTTAGCAAAAACAGATTTGAATTAATTTAGGAAAAAAGACGAAAATTGACCATTGACCCCCCCCTTATCTCCAAAACTACTAGGACTAAAATTTTGAAAAAAATATGGAAAATAGTTTCTTGCCTAAAGATTACAGGAAAACCTATAAGAAGTTTGAGTATTCAAAAACACTTATGAAATTTAGATTATATATGGAACCCTCACCACGCGAGTTCAACTCGCACTTGTCCGGTTTTTTAAAGACAACCTCGCAAGTTCTACTACTTACAGAGTCACTAGTTTTATAAGAAACGGAGAACATTCTTCGCTTCGCTCGCTCGTTTAATTGTATTATCATTGGTGAGCAATTTAACTCCTACATTTTGTGGAATTAAAACATGCGTGTGCCCCTAAAATTATATTAAAAGTGTATTCTAAATTGCATCAACTACACTTCACAGGCCGGTAATCATTGAATATGGCGCCGGCAGCCGTCTTCCGATAGAAAGCTGTCAAACTTCCCAAACAATCAGATTTTAACTGGCGTAACTAAAGATTACCAACAGTTTGGAACAACCGGCCCTTATTATATTTCCTCTTGCATCTGAAGTTTCTAGAAACGGAAATTGAACCGCAAAGCCTTTGAGTCCTTACAGCTGACAGTTCAATCGACTGGTAGTATAGCTTGGTCGTGTCTGACCTAAGTCTCCACTGTACGACACGTATAATAGGTATTTTCATCTCATTATCATCATCATCAGCCTATATACGTCCCACTGCTGGGCACAGGCCTCCTCACATGAATCCTCATCTCAGGGAACGGGCAGTAGACCCCACGCGTTTTTTATCTATCAAAATTAAATTATCAATGTATTTTTATAATAAGTTTTACTATAAAAAATGCGAATATAACACTACCTATTTTACTATAACTACATAAGATTTATTACTAATATGAAAATTAAAATCGTCGTTTTATTATCTGTATGTTACGTGAACGAAAACGCCGACCGCCATTTTGTTTTGTGTCTCTGCAGGTCTGTCACGTAACGCATTGCACGTACGTTAGATAGATCGAAATTTAAATGTTTATATGGAAAAATGACAGATGACTTGTCCTAACGCGCGATCGAACCGTTACATGATTACCCCTCTAGCCTACATTGAACTGTGATTACGCAAGCAATTTTCCTAAGTACAAGTTTAGCGTGGATGTTGTAACAAGCCGTAGCTTGCTACGAAACCGCCGTAGTCTGCTACGCGCTACTCGGCGCTACGAAGCTTCTACGATGCGCCGGTGATGCAACCTTTTGTTTCAGTAAAAGTATATATAATCGAGCCACAAATCTATCTTTTTATTTATTTATGTTTTATTTATTTCAATAACTTTGTTACATTCCACAAACACACATCTAAGCCAAACTGCAAGGCAGTTTGTTGGCGAATAAAACACTCTTTATATTAATAATTAATTTTAAATGTGCTGGTAACAACATACATACGAGTACGGTAGTAAAGACCTTTATCAGCTTTATTACTATAACCGCATTTACCTGTTTTGTCTATTTTATTCTAATACCTACAACTATTAAAACTACATAATGTGGGTAGACTATTTTGTTTACAAGCAAGCATATATATATGAATGGTATGATTCTAGCTCTATTATTTCCGATGCAAACCTCGGTCTCCCAAACACTACATAATGTAATGAATCTTAAATATACACAGAAAAGTTTAATAGATTTTAGTTCAGACCTATAACGGCGTATATGCCTATAAAAAAACTCAAACCCCTTAAACAACGAAACAAATCCCTACTTCCTTCCTGGCATTCCATTTTTAAAACCAGCGGACGTTTGATTGAACGCAAAGAACTTAATTTTCACCCCGTGTGGCTAACATAGGAACGCAGGTGCAACTGACGTGGGCGGTCCGTGACGCACGTGTGGCGTCACGTATGCCGCCATACTACATCAAAAGGGTGTAACTACACAGTCGTTTTATACATAGCCGCCATTTTGGATTGGCTAGGCTCTGTGAAACTAGTAGATAGGATTGGCAGCGCCGCGTTTTGAAAGCTGAAAGTGGGCTTTTACTCGCCACTTTGTAATGCAAATTTGCCTAGTTTTATTACTTTTAGCGGGTTAGAAATTAAATTTGTAAAACGATAACTTATGAATATAAAGAATGTTTGATCATAGAATTTAGAAGAGTTGATTACGATCGTGATAGATTAACGTTAAAAGTTTAATTAATTTTTTTTTGTTCCGGCGGTATATACACTACCGGTCAAAAGTTTAAGTTCACTCTTTGTTTTAGGTACAAATGAGTACTTTTGGACAATAATTTTTTGCAGTTCGGAAGCCGAAATTTGTTTCCAACTGATATGTTATTGTTTCCAGATATTTGTTTAATTAGTCAGACACAATTCACGTACATTTCTAAACAACGCATTCCCTAAAATCATATAGGAATGACGGCAAAGGCTGGGCCATATATGGGCTTGCCACTTAAAACGTACAATGATCAGATACAATGTTGGTTTTTAGGGAATCAGTTGTTTAGAAATCTACGTAAATTGTGTCTGACTAATCAAAAACATCTCCGTAAACAATAACGAATCAGTTGGAAATAATTTTCGACATCTGAACTGCAAAACATTATCGCACCAAAGTACACATTTGTACCAAAAACAAAGGGTGAACTTAAACTTTTGACCGGTACTGTATCTATGAGTTTGTTATGAAAGACGGCCAAAAATTAGATCCATTAAGAAGCGTGGCTCATTACGAGGAGTCAGACAAGACAAACGTCGGGTATTTAATTAGCATTTATTGTGATAAATACAAGGCTTTATATACTAGATCGGACTAAGTCTCTTTACCTTTTGCTACGTAGGTTTACTGATAATGGATTCACATTAATATATTAGAATACATTAAGATACAATGGTATCAGGGTAATAAAACCTGTAATTTAATATTGAATAATTATAGATAAAATAAGTAATTTATTTACTATCCAGGTCACGACGTCACATGTCTACGTCGAGGCTAATACACTACAATTATCCGGTATTCAAATTACATTATAACCCTTATATTATAAACGTTTACAGTTTATTTCCGGACATTAGGAATGTTAACATAACTGTATCCATGATTTATTGTCCTTTAGATTATTTTTACTGCAAGTCAATCTGACGCATACATTTATTATTGAAACGTAATTAAGTGGGAGGAAACAATTGAAATCACATATTGATTTAAACTTTCACGACTCTCAAAAATTGTTACTAAACGTATAATAAATAATAATAAAAATATTTATTCATCCACAATTGTTACACTTTTCAAATAACAGTTTGATGCCTCTTTTTAAGTAAATTAAGGTAAACGTACTAGTGCCCGACATGTCAACAGAAAATACTTATTTGAATCACGATATTATGCTCATTTAAGATGTATTAAACAGTTTCATACGGTTTGGGAGACGAGGTATTTACTGAAGTTACTGATATGGAATTCGTTTCATATGGTGATCTTATAAAAAATCCTGATAATATAAGAATTAGGTAATTAATCCGAATGTACGAGTAAATGGCAGGCGGTTATGCTGGCAGTCCCAATAGATGTCATTTCAGTACAAATGTCATGAATGACAGACTGACATTTATTGGGACTTGGGTTTAACTCATTGTCCCAATTGATGGCAGCTGGTTTTAACAAATATGTTCATAACTTATAAATAAGTTATTTGTCTTGAAATTGTGATAAGAAATATTGAAGTCACTAACATTTAGTAACTTAAAAATTATGTCGTAATCAATCTTAGTTTATTATTCGCTAGTTAAATTATATTCGTCGAGGACTAGTACCGCGTCGGGCACTAGTACTTCTACCTTATATCTGTGTTAAGAGGCACCGCTCAGCATTAATCGTCGCTGTACAATACAATTGTAAATAATAATTATTGAGTGAACATGACATTAAATTAACAAGAATCAAGAGAAATGAACAGCTCAAATACTTTAACAATCTTTGACATTATCTGTGTCAATTTAATACAGAACTAGTAGGTGACTAAGTGTATTCAAATAGGTCTACTATTTCAAGATAACTTTTTAGTTTCGGCCAGTTTGTTGTCAACTTTTTCACGTGATAAAGTCTTATAAATCGATGAACGCCGGCGCCGCCTGCACGAACGAAAAAGTGTGACTCATTGTCCCGTTCCATTGACTAACATATCAATGCACAGCCTAAACTGCTGGTTCTAGAGATTCCAAATTTGGCAAGTAGGTTCCTTATAAGATCTAGGGGTGCATTAAGAAAGGATTTTTCAAAAATTCACCTTCTAAGGGGGAGAAATGGGGGTCCAAAGTTTGTATGGGGAATCAAGATTAGATCGACTATTTTATTCGAAACTTCACAGGAGTATTCCAAACGATAAATGAGTAAATATGTGTTATGCAATTTTTCAGCAATGTTTTTTTTATGACGTTATCACGTAAAATTATCGTCCGTAAACCGACTTTACAACAGTCCTGGCCCCGTAGCATGGTTGGCCTTGTCACGCGATAGGTGATAGGATAGAGCGTGCGTCACTGGCTGACACCGTTCGATAGAACGGGACGACGCTCCTATCTTGTCACTTGTCGCGTGATAAGGCCAACCATGCTACGGCTCCTGGTAATCAATATTATTATCAAAAATAAAGATTTAATAAATGTTCCCGACCCACCTCCTGTCTTATTTTTTTTTTCATTGTTTAATTTTTTTATTTGTTTCATATTTGTTACATGTGCTTTCAACCCTTTGGAAGTCCACGTCACGTGATAACTATGAAATAAAAAAGTTATCGATAAATTTGATATGTCCCTAGTCAATTATCATTCATTAGGTATTGCCACAAAAACTTATATGTCTAGATAGCACAGTTAAATCTCAGGGGCGGCTCACTCCGTGATTTCGTCGTGCCGCTACAAGTACATGTCGGCCTACCGGCTCCACCCGGTATGTCAGCGCTGCTACGGCACGTTCGATCGCAGCGCGTTGAATGCAATAGAAAGGGATGGTCACATTTAGGTTCGTTAATCCATCCCTTAACAAACTGTTGCTGTTTGTTTTGTTAAACAGAGTGTTTGTTAACAGAGAACCTTCTGTACGTAGTACTGTTATTGATCCTGTGATCTCGCAAAGTATCCCAGACCCATGCCACATCATAAATATGATCAATGAATAGTTTTCGATTAGGTAATTATAAATAAGATATATTTTCCTAAATAACTTACTATGTTGAGGCAATTAAACGATTTTACTTTGCGAATAAAAACAAACTTTACTAGGGAACTCTCGTAAAAAAGTTCTCTCAAAGTAAAGGGGACACTTTAGGGTAACGCACTCTTCTTATACCATCTCGATCGAGCCCTTCAGTTATTTTTCTATGACATTCTGTACCTAATGCAACCCTGTGCCTCGTCTTCACTTTAAGCCTCTTTAAACACATCGCCTCACTTTAAGACAAACTATAGTTGCCTCGGCAATAGGCTAGTGTTTTCGATGGGCAAAAGTTATGAAAGAGTTTAGAGTATAGGTATATTTAGGTTGCCTATATTATCATTCAAACCTGTTTTAGATATAGCATCAAATGTCAAATCTAATTACAATGTGAGCACAGCCTGAGCACAACTAAAGTTAACAATGAGTGTCAGACATTGCAGCCTCCAGTCTCTGTCTCACTCTGGTTGGTCCTTCATGTCTAAAGGTCATGGTCTAACTATTCTACTAGTATTTTTTATACAATTTTTATATCATATATATTTTATTCTTTATGATTAAAAAATAATTTAAAAAATTAACTGACGATTTGAAAGTGCTTGTTACTAGGCCTACTTGAATAAAGATCATTTTGAGTTTTGAGTTTGAGTTAACGTAAGTCTGCAACGGACTAACTGTCTCCTTCGGCTAATGTCTGTTGCAATGTTAGCGACAGTGTACGATTTGGGTGTGTCTGGATTCTTTAGTTGGTCCAACCATCTAGTTGGTAAGTGACTAGTTTTTCAAGGCTGTCATTTTTACATCTCATTATGTGTCTAAAGTAGCTGATCACACGTTGTCGAAAGACGGTTTGTTATTTTCAGCTATAAGAGGATTGACACATTTTCGCCTCTCCCTTGCTTTTATAGTTCATGTTTCCATGTCGTACATGAATATTGGGAAGTACTCCAGGCAAAATACGGTTTCAAAAAACATTAATTTATAATAGCGTTATTTTTGTTTATATCATTCTAAAACGTTATTTCAAGATGCTTTATTTAAGAATCCAACAAACTTTCCACCCGGAAGTAATTATATAGATTTAAATTAAACATTCATTGTCTTTTTTATTTTATTTATATTGAATATTTTAAAGCAAATGTAAATGAACCCAAATAAAGATAAAAACATACTAATATTTATCCGGACTTTTTAGGAGCTAATTAAATATTTATTTTTTTGATGTCTGATTTTTTGTTGGATTTTGCCTCTAGGTAACTATTTAATTGACCATTTATTATTGACTATTGATTTGATTGATCCGTTACATTAAAAAACATTGCTATTATAAATTCCAAATTTGTCATTTTTTCCATACAAGTTGTCAGTTCATTGCCTGGACTAAAGATCAAAGCGCCTGGTAACGCATTTTGGTTCTGTTGGTAATGCCCCTGTTTCCAGTCTTCGGTCTAATAGATAGAATTGGAATGAAATTATTTAGTTAGTGCCTGATTATTATAGGTATACATATATAGCTTTCCACGCCGGAGCCGGCGATGGCGATCCTAAATAGTTGCGGGCGAGAGCGCTGATATGGCTTACGAAGCCGAACTTACTCTTAAACACTCGGTTGCATGAAACACAGTAAAGCTGACCAAAGGTAACTAGTTACTAAAGGAGTACCTGGTGGACAACGGTTGAAAGAGGCCAACGGAGGTTGACAATGCCGTTACGGTTCCGGGTCAAATGTACACTAACCTTTAACTAGGCAATTACAGATTCCATTAGAAAACATAGTCTCTAACTTTGAAGGGAGTTGCAAAAGAAGCAAAGCAAAGCGATGAAGAAAAAATAATTACGTGGAAAAAAATTCCGTTAAAAATAACTCGCGGGTAAAAAGGTATATAACAAGTATGGCGCAGAACATTACGACACTTGGGGCCACAGGAAACCGTTAAAACACTGAACTTTCTCGGAATGAAATTTCGTCTACATTTATGGGTCTACAATATTGTAACAACTGCGTGGGTGTGCCCCATTGATATTGTTTTGCTCGTCAAGTGATTAGTATAAGGTGTTTCGACACCACAGGTGACCAAAGAGCTGGCAGCTTTCTCGCACAGCGGTTCAGTACTAAGTATTGCTAAATATTCAGCGAGAAAATGTTGCCAGCATCTTTGGTATATACGATGCCACAGTGTCCCTTTATAGACATGCTTTAGTTTTCACTTGATTATTTGTTAATGTAAATAGATATCAGTTCCCTATGTATATTTTATTGGGATTTATAAATATTTTAATCCAGGCTATAGGTAAACTATCATCGTGCAAAATTTGATCCATATCTGTTGAGCCGTTTAAGCGTGATTGAGTAACAAACATGTAAACATCCAAACTTTCGCATTTATAATATTAGTAGGATAAATACTTAAATATATAGAAAACAGCGATGGCCGTTGGGGCGGAAAGGTTCTTGAGGGGCGACCACGTACCGGAAGGCGCAGCGTGGGTAGGCCCCCCACAAGGTGGACTGATGACCTGGTAAAGGTCATCAGATAATTCTACACACTTAAATATTTGTGATTTTACTAACCACATGGGGTTCCGTCAGGTCAGCCGCGGAAGGGGAATGGAGTAGTTTACGTGCGGGTCCGCGCGCGCGAGTCTGAAATATCTGAATGCACAGAACTTTGTGAGCTATGTGACATCGAGTGAGGACAGATTGAACGAATAAATTGTTAAAAAAACAACAATTCGAAAATCATTTTGTCCTGTATAAATTCCTAAAAATGTGTGACCTAGTGCACGTTTTATTGAGCCCATATTTTCGAAAATCTAAATTACTTTGTACAACGTCGTCGGCAGTGACCCTGCCTGCAAAACTAGAGGTCCTGGGTTTGAAGGGCATTTATTTGTGTGACGAGTACGAATATGTTTTAGTAAGTCATGGATGTTTCCTATGTAAAACGTATTTATAGTATTTATGTATATAAGTATGTATATCGTCGTCTATTACACGCTTTGCTTACGTTAGGATAAATATAGGGCGATTTGTGTAAGGTTGTTCCCTAATTATATACCTATTATTATTAAAAGGCTAAAATTCAGATATTTATATACATAAACGTACTTCTAATAAAAATGCGAGTAAAATATGGATTGGGGTAAAAATAACAGTTTTGCTTTTGTACATATTTTTGGGAACGCCGCATTACACTTATTAATTTTGAACAATTAGCTCTAAACATTAGTAATTTTAACTTCACATCTAAAAGGGTTTAGAATTTTTATGTTCGAAGTGTTTTGCCTTTATATAGGAATTTTGTACGTAGGATTTGTGGATTTAGCCTACATAATATGTATGCAACACACGCGGAGGGTTTGTTCGCTCTCGCGCAATAAGGACACAACTCAAACGAATACACAATGAGGACACTTTTTAATAACACGATGGTGGCAAACAAACATATGACCCGACTGACGGTAAGCAGAGAGAGAAGACGTTTGCGACTTCAGTGGATTGTCAAGCATGTTGCCCACCCTTTATTGATTTGAGGATTCGATGTGTTCAGGTCCCTCACTCAACACAGCGCATAGGTACTCGGGAGCGCTGAAGACTTTACTAACCACCGGGGACAAAGCGCCACATGCCTACAGAGCAAGCAGTAAAGTTATTTTGGTAGTGGTTTTCTGCAAGGTAAAGGTAATGGGGAATAGATGAAAATATCAAAAGTGCCTGATTATTTTTTGGTGATAGGAATAACCTTCCTTAGCACCAGAAAAAAGTCTCAGATTATTTAACTGCGTCAATTATTTTTGAAAAATATAAACAGTTTCCTCACTTACGTTTTGGGACAAGGACGGTGGTGAATAGAGACTTCCGTCTCATATTACAAAAAAATATCTTAAATATCTGTGGTAAACTGACACAAATATAGCTGCTGCAACTGTCAATATCATTGCCAGTGTCAGTTTATCACAGATATTTAAGGTATTTTTTTGTAATTTGAGACGGATCGAGGAAAGTGCTGTCGTTGACCCAAAACGTAAGTGAGGAAATAAATATAATTGACGCAGCTGATAAATCTGAAACTTTTTTTGGTGCTAAGGAAGGTTATTCCTATCACCAAAAAAATAATCAGGTACTCCTAAAATTTTCATCCATTCCCAATTCTCCATATCAAATCTTCATAGCTCTGAATATGCGCTGCTTTTTTGATTGAACGATCAATACCAACTTATTATTTATTTATTTATTTATTAACAAATAATAATACAGCATATATAGAGTCCCACCAAACAGTTTACACAGTTTGATGGTGGGTTCGAGCAGTCTCTCTACATTTTTTCCAGCTCTAAGAGTGTTATGTACGAACCCGTTAATTTAAATATCACTTCTTTCCAAAGTTATCCAGTAATTTAAACATGGAAGTTAATACACACAGGTACATTATAAATAGGTCCAGTAAAAGTTACGCAGAAGAACACGGCTTCCGATGCATATTTAACTTAGGTAATCTACCATACGTAGCATGTTACTTTGCACCCACATAAAACATTAAAGCTTGACAAATTAATTATAGACTGTCTTTCACGGCGTTGTTCTGAAATAACCCTTATTACCGCTTGTGAAGGTCGTTGCGGTTTTTAATTCAGTTGCATACGTTCCTAGCAATCCTTATTAGACATTCTTGCGTCCGTAAATTGAATAATTCCTTTCTATCATCGGTAACTGGTTAAATCAGCACTTTAGTTAAAAGCTAAAGCGAGTTAAAGCTAACTTTTCAACCTTTTTTCAGTTCCGTTTTAAACAAAATTAAATTCTAAAATTCTACTATAAAAGTCTAAAACACATACCGAACTGACTCTAAAGTAAAATCTGTCGTAAAACAAAATTCTTTCAAAAGCATATTATAAGATAAACGATTACAACATCGATAGGGATATTTGGCAGTGATAGCGTTCTGCACGAGCAATCTATAGCAATATAAATAAATAGGCTTTCTACTGTAGCAATATAATTTTTGACTTAATACTGAGATACTAAAATTAAGTATCGTAAGAAATTTAGAAATCGCGAAACGTTTGGTGGATGTAACTGGTGACCGAAGAGCTGGCGGCTTTCACGCGCAACGCATCAATATTGCAATTCAGCGAGGAAATGCCGCCAGCATCCTCGGTACAATGCCTCGAGGGCCTTTTTTGATTTAATTTAGTTAATGTTAATCATCATCTTGTATTTACTTTAGTATCGTAAGTATATTGTTTCGAAAAAGTTTATTACGCCAGCTCTTCTCGTGGCTGAGGTTTTCTGTCCGAACCGGTGGTTTATCGATATCCATAGGTGCTACATGCACTATGCCTAAATTGAAGGATAAATAACTTTTGATTTGATAACTGCTGCTATGCATACTATAATTCTATTTATGCTGTCTTTGTACTCGTAGAATTCTGGGTAAATTTTCTCGGTTCCAGGCCTTGAACAAGTAAAAACCATCTCAATGTGCAATAGAATTCTTCTTCTGCACTCTTCTGGAGAAAACCGAGTAATAACAACATTTTGAAATTAAGGTTAAATATTATTATAAAAAAGCATATTATTTTAATACTGTAATGCCAATTTAAATTGTTATTTTTGATCTAATTTAGCATGACAAGCTACTGTTGGTTAACGAGTTAAATGCCTTCTAGATCATATTGAAAAAGTTAATAACTGCGTTTAAATAAGTAAGAAAGTAAATACAAGATTATGATTAACATTAACTAAGATAAATTAAAACTAAGTTAAACCTAAAAAAAAGCCCTCGAGGCATTGTACCGAGGATGCTGTCGGCATTTCCTCGCTAAATTGCAATGCTGATGCGTTGCTCTTCGGTCACCAGTTACATCGACCAGACGTTTCGCGATTTCTGCAAATAACTTATGCGCACTGGGACCCCACGGACCGAGGGTCTCGACGCCAAAGGGTACAAAGTCGTACTCTTTGTCAAGGCCTCTATATTTATTACATTTCAGATTTTCGGCGTTTTCCACCCGCTTTAGAAGTAGCACCGTTGGAGGTTAATATTCGTAGAAAAGAGTTAATTTCAGACATCCATTTAGGTTTGTAAGCACATTTTGACTTGATACCAGTTTTTACCTCGTGTGCTTAAGGGAATACATGATATGACGAATCATACCTTTACGAAAGGTCAGCTTATGGTTACAAGAAGACTTAAGATAATCGGAAAAAAACTACTTAGTTTAGGAGACAGCAGCTGTAAATACCTAAATCTATCAGCTAGATTTATGGCTCGATTCCTATGTTATGTACCTATCTCGACACGCTGATTGCAATATAATGAAAAAATATTCTCTAGAGGCATTGATATTAATAGTACCCAACACACTCACTTCGACATAAATTCTACGAGTACCTGCCTACAGATGTCCTTTTACCGCTGTTTAAAAATTTAGTTTCCTTTTAAATTATTCAGAGGTTTCAATTATTGACTCCTGGCCCATACACGGGGGCGCGTGACGTCAGAGCCACAGTTCCGTAGAAACAGGTCGTAACTATATACAAGTTTCGTGTACAGTTACTCTTCTGTTTTTTAAGTTATGGAGGCACGTCAGGCCGTGATGACGTGATGAGTGACTGTTTAAACTTTCCCATCCAATCATCATCATCATCATCATCATCATCATCATCCTGGCCGATTTCGACCACGGCGACTGGAAAAAGAGAAGAGTTCTGGCTAACTGGAGATCCAATCATAGCTAAGTTATGTAACTAGTGATATTGCGGTTGCGAGGAACGGAAAATTTCCAACAATGGCCGTCAAAGTTGCCAACAACGGCAATGTTTCCGACTACTTTGAGTTTGACAGGTGACAGCCGCCTGATGCCGCACAATTTTTGACTGTTAAAATTAGTCCCTGTGGTAAAAATTGCAGGATTTCAGTCAGCAGCAGAGATAGAATGTAACTACACGCGTACGAATATCGAAATGATCTACACACGTCTTTATTATAAGGCAATATGAGCTTGTGTTGATAATTTTGAAACTTTCTACCTATTTTCTACTGCTGACTACCTACGCCAACGTACAAACGAAAAGTTAACATTATTTTGTGATTAAAATAAGGAAAATACACAACCACATTTCTTGTACATTTATATTATTATTGTACCGGCAACATTTCAGACAATAAGTGTAGTAATGCGAGTGACACCGGTGTGTTTTTAGTGGGTATGCTCCTCGGATGGCGGTGGGAGGAGAGAGTCCCACATAACCCCCAAATGGGCCTTCCCCGGGTCGGGGGTATGTGTAAGCATTTTCACATCGTCAAAAAAAAAGGCACACACCTCCTTTCCATTCAGGTTCACCGATCGCCTAAAAACGTGACAAAACCAACTTAAGACCAAAAATACATCCGAGAACGTAACACCAAAGATTGTGAGGCAGGAGGTCAATCTGCCCCAACATATTACGTGGTAATATGACAACAATAAAATTAAGGGCACATCAGAATGGCGTATTTGGCGAAGTACATCCGCCTAATAGAAGACCGGACCAATAACAACAACACTATTCGCTTAGTTGGTCCGGCGGCGGATCGAGGTAGTAGACACCGGACGACGTGTGGTAACTTTCAAATGGGCCTGGGCCGGACACGTTCTGGAACGAACGAGCAAACGCGTCGCTGGAAGAAGCGGGTCGGCAGACCCTGGCAAGATGGTCGGACGACATAAAAACGATCGCAGGGTCTGTCTGTAGGGCATATCGGGCTGAATGCAAGAAAATTGGAGAGGCGTAGGTATGCCCAACGGCGAGTGCATACACGCTAAAGAAGTAGAAAGAAGAGAAAGGAGATTTTTTTGGTTTTGTGTTCCTGGCGGTAAACAGGTAAGGTCGCCCGAGCTCCCGAGACTGACGCTGGATTGGAGAGTAACGGACTTGTATACATGAACAAAGGCTCGGCACTACGCTTACGCATTCACTGGCGGCAAAGGACATGTGCGTTTGCCTTTATACAAATTTGTTCCTAGGGGGCGTGTCTGTCATCGAATGCGTTAAGACTCTTCTGGATTCGCAAACGTCCATAGGCTACAGTGTCTGCCTACCATCAGGCATGCCGTATGATGTTTTCCATCGTCGTAGTATTAAATGTGTTGAGCACGCTTGTTTTCACGCGCTCCGAGCTTAGAGTGAGAACTGAACACATTGATATTATATTGGGTATGTGATATGTTGAAGCGGACTGATCACCAAGAAATTGTTTTCCCTGTAGTTGACAGTTTGGTAATGAGCCGAAAGAAACATCCGTTGCGAAACACTGAAGGTCTCATAAACGGCCTTGTACTTTGTAATTTTTCGTATCATCAAACATTTATACGTAGGTAAGTACTCTTAGTCCTCAACGACACATGCCTTTCTGGTAAGGGTGACTGTTCCCACTGATCTCAAATCATTTTGGATACTATACGTAGGTATTATAAGTACCTAAAAGTTTCGGTCACAATAGTAAAACGACTTAACCTTTTTTTCATGGTTTTGTTTTTTTTAAGTAGGAAAGTACTTGGTTATCGTGATAAATTTATAAACTCCAAATAATTAGGAAATGAATTATCTGCTAATTAACACATACCATGTTATTAGGAAATAGAGGTTATTTTACCAAATTGCAGATTCATCCTTCGAATCAATAATTCGAAATCTCGAACTGTAATCGCAAACGTGCTTTTAAACAAAATCCGACGATTCCATAACGTTACATGACTTTATGCGTAGGAATAGGAAGCGAACGTTACATCGCGGACAAATCGCCTTTGCAACAGCAGTTTCACACCTAAGCCCGAAGCCAGCCCGACACGCGGTAACACGCAATGCATTTTAATGTTCCGGAGCTAGTAAAACTACTGCGACATTTCTTGTTCATGGAATAAAACTAAGATCTACTGCAAATAGCCGAGCGGAAAAATCGAACCCCGGTTCGTAGGTACAGTCAGCACGAACTTTAATTTGGGACCCACCTAAGGTGAAATATCGTATAGCAAACTGAAGACATTTAGAGCTAATATTTTAATGGAGTGTCATAAAGTTTTCCATAGACAATTTACATTTACACGAACGGAATGAGTCGGTCAAACGATCATTTCCGATTTTTTCCGACTAATTAAATGAATAAATAAATATCGTGGGACAATTCACACCAATTGATCTATGTAGTTCCAAACTAGGCAAAGCCTAGACAACGGATAAACATACTTATATAGATAAATACATACTTAAATAGATATTAAACATCCAAGACTCGAGAACAAACATTCGTATTCATCATACAAATATCTGCCCCGACCGGGAATCGAACCCGGGACCTCAAGCTTCATAGTCAGGTCCTCTAACCACTAGGCTATTCGGTCGTCGAATTGTTATTCGTCTTTGTGGCCCTGTCTTCTCTCCGGCCATATTTGTTATTTGCAAATTATATTTCGTAAAAATGTCAGTTTTCAATCAATTTTCTTGTCTGACACTGACACATGATAATAATTAGAAAACTGTAAGGCCTGAACCACACTGGCGCGACCTGCGGTGGCGGTCAATAGTAATGTGACAGCTTAGTGACAAGTTTACTATTGACCGCCACCGCAGGTCGCCCAGTCTGTGAGAAGCTTAATGATAGCTTTTGGCATTTAATAGTCTTATCTTGACACTTCATCACTATTATTGAACTGATATTTTCGACCTTATTGTATTGTGAATGTTCTAACAACATTTCAAGGAAATGGGTCCCAAATTAAAAAGTAAGTACCTACGAAATATCATTTATTAGTGATATTTGACAGTGGCTTTTCGGTGAAGGAAAACATCGTGAGGAAATCGGTGTATCCCTAATAAGGTCTAGTTTTCCCTCTGGGAAACTATTATATAATCTGTGATCTGGGTTGTAAGGTCAGATGGCAGTCGCTTTCGTAAAACTAGTGCCTATGCCAAATCTTTCGAGTAGATGCCAAAGTGGACCACGGGCTACTTTAGAGCACAACCGGGAATAAACGCTAGGAGGATGGTGATGGAATAAAATTGTAGCGATTCAAAGGCGCGTTACACAAACGCGCGACTGTTGCGCGACACTAATAGCTGCATCACTTGTCAAAGTCGCCTGTGTCGAAACAGTACCACGTTTGTCACGCTGCAAGTCACCATGTGTAAACGTTAGAATAGGGTATTTTCATCTATCAAAATTAAATGATCAAAATATTTTTATATACCTAGTTTTTTTGCGTTTAGGTTCATAGTTGTCGTACAATTTTGTTTCTATAAAAGCGTCAGGATTCTACGCTTTAAGTTTACTCTTGGACGATAAAAAAATGCATGTTACTAAACTTTCAAGGTCCATATCTACTTATTTATGATATTAATTATATTTGTAATTTATACTTTACTAGCTTCCGCCCGCGACTTATTCTGCGTGGACTCGGGATAAAAACTATCCTTTATTTTAATCCAGGCTATAAACCATCTTCGTGCCAAATTTCATCCAAATCGGTTGAGCCTTTTAAGCGTGATTGAGTAACAATAGTTATTTGTTATACAAGGGTGCAAAGCTATATTTTAACCGCGAGTGTGGAATTGAAACACGAGCCAGCGAATGGATTCTAGGGTTGAACCACGAGCTAGCGAATGGATTCTATGGTTGAACCACGAGCGAAGCGAGTGGTTCGAAAATAGAATCCTGAGCGTAGCGAGTGGTTCAAAAATAGAATCCTGAGCAAAGCGAGTGTTGCAACACACGAGACGTCAAAATAACTTGCACCCGTGTGTAACACAAATCTTTTCACCTCACTAAACCGAGGAAAATACTACATAAGAAAAACAACTGAAATATGTATAAGCAGCCTTTATTTTCGACTCTACATATCGACTCTACATATCGACTATATAGACTCTACATATCGACTACATATCGACTCTACATATCGACTCTACATATCGACTCTACATATCGACTCTACATATCGACTCTACATATCGACTCTACATATCGACTCTACATATCGATTCTACATATTGACTCTACATATCGATTCTACATATTGACTCTACATATCGATTCTACATATTGACTCTACATATCTGGACCCCATATAAAACTTCACCCCCTCTTTTAAGGTGTTAGGTGCAGATTTCCAAAAAAAAATGATGCACGATTTTTTTTGTTAGTCATAAATATGCGGACTGCATACCAATTTTTAGCTTTCTACCTTGAAAATTGCGGAATGCACCATACAAATTTCCACCCCCCATTTTAGGGAAGTAGGAGGTTAGAAAGAGATAAAAAGTAGCCTATGTCACTCTTCATCCCTTCAACTATCTCTACTTAAAAAATCACGTCAATTCGTCGCCCCGTTTTGCCGTGAAAGACGGACACACAAACGAACAAACAAACAAACAAACAAACAAACAAACATACAAACAAACAAACAAACAAACAAACAAACAAACAAACATACAAACAAACAAACAAACAAACACACATACACTTTCCCATTTATAATATTAGTATGGATTATGTTTAAAATAGTAACTAATAACACGTTCGGATTTCAAATATTCTTTGCAAGCATGTGGATAAAATGCAGTTTTGCTATCTGTTATTAAAGAATAAAAAAGGTCTTTCCGAGCTAGTGAGGTGAAAATATCTAAACATCCAAACTTTCGTAGGATTACAATTATTTTATGGTTTAACATGAGGAAACTACCCTATTACATATCTTGTAAGTAATTTTGCAATATTTATAACAATATCTGAAATACATAATGCAATGAACTACTAATTACAGCTTATAGTCCAGGCAATGAACTGACAACTTGTATGGAAAAAATGACATATTTGGAAATAATTTATAATAGCTATTTTTTTTAATGTAACGGATATATTATCAATTAAATTGTTACCTAGAGGCAAAATCCAACAAAAAATCAGACATCAAAAAAATCAATATTGAATTAGCTCCTAAGAAGTCCGGATAAATATTAATATTTTTTTTTTATCTTTATTTAGGTTCATTTACATTTGCTTTACAATATTCAATATAAATAAAATAAAAAAGACAATGAATATTTAATTTAAATCTATATAATTACTTCCGGGTGGAAAGTTTGGTGGATTCTTGAATAAAGCATCTTAGAATAATGTTTTAAAATGAAATAAACAAAAAAAACGCTAGTATAAATTAATGTTTTTCGAAACCGTATTTTGCCTCGGCTATTAAAGCTTATTAAAGCTTACACTAAAAAGTCGCTACTAAATGACTTATGTTTGTTCAACACATTCTAAAATCAAATCCGAATAAATTTTGCCATCACCTCTAATAAAACACGTAGGTACCTACTAAGTAAAATAAAAACATTCAATCTTTTCATACTTCCACGTCACAGTGAACACTTACCTACTCGTACAGTCTGAAGAAAGACAAGTGCAGAACCCTCACTCTCAATACATATAGCTCTAGCTATGACTCAAAATGAATATTTAGGCACAAGATATAGATGACAATAAAATAATAGCATTTATTTTTTAAAGTAGGTATATACCAGATGATACAATAATTAGGTAGCAGGGATAGTCATTTTATTGACAACTGGTATGAAAAAAAAACAAATTTGGTAATAATTTATAATATTAATACCTTTTTTCTGTGTAACAGATATATCATCATTTAAGTAATTACCTAGAGACAAAATCCAACAAAATATCAGACATCAAAAAAATTATCAGCAAATGGTAAAAAAAATACCTTTATTATGGTTATTTATATTTGCTCTGTAATATTAAAAATAAATCATACAAGAAAAAGCCAACGAATGCTCCTTTTATATCTTTAAAATTACTTCCGGGTGGAACATTTGTAGGATTCTTGAAGAAATACCATCTTAGGAAAGATAACATTTTTAAATGAAATTTTAAAAAATACGCTATTCGACAATTATGTTTATTTTTCAAAAATCAAATAAACATATGCTAAGCTAACAAACTGTTTTTTTTTTTACTGGAGTAGGAAGTAGCGAGAGTAAGAGAGACCTACGTTTATCTCTAGCTGTCAACACGGCACATTCTCAAATCAATAAAGGGTGGGCAATGCGGATGAGACTGCAGGAGTCACAAGCGCCCATAGGCTGAAGTTTCTGTTTACCATCAAACAGGTCGTATGCTTGTTGGCCGCCGTCCTGGTATTAAAAATAAACAGAATCTTTGATTTGTTAAATATAACTCAAATTAAGTCAAAGTGCATCGAAGCCAGAAAGTCTAAAAATAAATTATCGAACCAACCTAGCGACATTTGGAAAGGTTGTGTATGTGTAAGTTGTGAACACGTGTAGAAATCCTATTAAACTAGCCAGAGAACTTCTGGGAAGTTTTAAACTTTGTTAGCGGTTTAAAACTTCGTTAGTATATATTCGGTTGACCGGTTTTATAATATCTACTGGAACTTATCTAATTTCACGGCTAAAGACAAATGCGGGGCCCTTTTACCATCAAAACAACGTACAGTCAGCATCATAAACATGTATAAATTCTAGGACCTTATTGCTTGGAGATAAGGTCGAAAAGTGTATACATATTTATGATGCTGACTGTACCCCTAGGAGCTCTAGCGATCTTACCACCAGAACATTCACAATGCAATAAGGTCGAAAACTTCAGTTCAATAATGGCGAAGTGTCAAGATCAGACAATTAAATGTCTTATCGAATGGGCCCTTGAATTGATAACCTCTTTGCCGAAAGCTATTATGGTTTTCTAATTACGAACATGTGTCAGTGTCAGACAAGAAAATGTATTGAGAATTGAAATTTTCACGAACTATACGGTCTCTCACAGACTGGCGCGGCCTGGCCGCGGCGGACAATAGTAAACTTGTCATTAGCTGTCAAATTTACTATTGACCGCCACCTCAGGCCGCGCCAATGTGATGTAGGTATAATTTGCAAATAAAGAATATGGCCGGAGAGGAGACAGGGCCAAATAAACGAGTGACAATTAGTCGGAAAAAAATCGGAAATGATTGTTTGACTCGTTGCGCCGGTTGACGTCACTGAGCGGGTGTCCCTAGAAACGTATAAAACGTAAATTGTCTATGGCAAACTTTATGACCAAATATTAGATCTAAGTTTGCTATACGATGTTCCACCTTAGGTGGGTCCCAAATTAAAGTTCGTGACTGTACCTACAAAGCGAGCAGTGGTGTTATTATGGCTAGGATTCTCTGTTTGATTTCAGTATTCCAACATTAGAGAACCGGAATACTTAGGGATCCACATTTTGTACACGAGTTCGATTCTAAGTCATAACTCTGTTTTATGTTTCCTGCACTAAATAATAAAAAAAATATCATTCGACGAATTGAATATCTCTGCCGATCGTCAACTAAAAATATTTTTTCAGTCAGGCAGTCCATTGCATGCCAATTTTTTTTGACAGAGAAAGCTCTCGTGTATAACATTTATCAAAGCCAACGCAGAATTCGAATGCACAGTCAAGGGTGCCATCTATCAGTGTCACTTAGGCGGACTCCTCTTTTGCCACATTTCACCAAAATGCACACGAATAAATAGACGCGCACGTCAGCCAAGTTCTCAAAGCAAAAGGGAGACACACCGTGCCGTTGCTTATTTATTAATTTATTTGCATTAGACAACAGACATTATTTGTTTACAAATGCCTTACCTAACATACTTATAAAAAAAAAGAAACATAAATCATACTTACAGTCACAGGTTAACCCTTTGAGAGCTAAAGACAGCTGTGGACGCGGACGAAACTCGTACCACTGAAGCCACAGACGGCCACATGATAATTTTGATAAATATTGTCATTTTGACATGACAATATTTATCAGAAGTTTCATTTTATTCATATTTTGTCTGGCTATTGTTTTGTTTTGGCCACAGTTGGGCACCGTTTTGTTTTGCACCCTCGCTGTCAAAAGGTTAAGACGGCGACGTGCGGCTGTTTCTGGGTGTCAAATAATCGGCCTAATCGCTGGCAAAGTACAACCTTCGGCCGAATCTCCTCCTTCTATATGCCTCTTTAGATAACGATTATGATACGAGATAATGATTACACCTAATGTTTTTCAGTTTCAGCACTCGAGTGTGTAAACAAAAGAGTTTGAGCTCCCTGAGTGTTTGTTACATAGAAAAGAGGATGTTTAGATTTTAAGACATCTTGAAAGTATCATGATACGAAATAAAATTACGTAGGTACAAAAAATAAAATTAGTACAATAATTTCATTAATCCAATTATTTTGAAGGCTTGGGTAAGGTTATATTCGTCGCTATCTTATTGTTTAAAAGGGTCCCCCACAATGATACCTACACGTATCACTGGTATGACTGGTAACTGTCAATACTGTATTAAATGAAGCACAGAACTATTTTTCTAAATAACTTCAACAACAATCAAAGACTACTGGCCAGAGGTCATTATCGCACGAAAAATCTTAACAGCGCCATTCAGGAATCGATGCGAACGGTACAGCGCCAGCTAGCGGCAAATTCGACCAACTTATGTGCAATACCGTTTGTTGTTCGACCAACGTATGTACAATAACGTTTATGTAAAATGAACACTTATCCTAGTTGAAATTCTATGATTACTGGCTCGTTCTTTCGAATTTGCCGCTAACTAGCGCTGTAGGTACCGTTCGCATCGATTCCTGAACGGCGCTGTTAAACGTAGCGTGTGAAACTCATTGGTATGTAATTGGAATCCGAAAGGATTTAACATAAATAGACTTTTATATTTAGACACCAATTATATAATATTTAGATATATTTTTTTACCTTGAGACTAATAATCGCTTATTGGTACCAACTATATAACTATATAAGTCCTAACAAAGTAGGCGCTTTGGTCTTTACTGTGAGCCTATTAAATAAGTCAAATTATTAAATAAAAACAACAACAAACAACACACAAAAAAGGACAGAATAAAATCTCCCATTTATTCCCATAATCGTTAGACATAGCATAAATATTTTTTTTTTTAATCAGTGGGTACCATAAATAGTGGGAAAATAAAACTACTCATAATTAAATGTTTATCAACTGTAACAATACTGATAAAAACATAGGATAAGATCTATAAAGCGAGTCGAGTGACCGCGCACATAATCTCGCATTGAGATTTTGCAAAAAAACATGTAATTTAGTTAAGTACTCTTTGGGGGAGGTATATGACTTAAATCCAGCTTAAAAGCAGCAGTAAACGTATTTCGACTGATATTATGACAATGATGAATACACATTGGCAGGGAAGCAAACAGTATAGCCATTATTCTACCGACAACAGCTTGGCTCGTAAATACATGTATGAAATAAATATATGTGATGATAACATATTTAATTAACGTACGTTAGTGCGTAGCACACTTAGTAGGTAAATCATTATTTTAACAGTGTGCCTGGTGGGTTCATATCACACAGGTAATTATTGTATTGTACGTCAATACGGCCCTTGAAAGAGAATGAGTTAGTATGGAGCCGGATACCCGATTAAAATAGGTAGCGTTTCTTCCTCCAAAACGTGTGTTTTTAGTTGAAAGGATGCCGCATCGTGCATGTTAGCAGCAAAAGTAGCTACGCGGGTCAAGTGCTCAAAATGACCTACACACGACTCTAATGTCAAGAGGATAATGACAGTCTAGATCATTTTGAGCGTGTTATTTTGCGTAGTTACTTCTGCTGCTGACTGTACCAAACAAAGTTTTTTGCGGTATAAACGGCCGTATCTTTTTTAACGTTAACTTAGAGTCTGTTAATTTATTACGTATGACGATTTGGGGGACGGGGTGGGGGGGGGGGGGGGGGGAGTCCGAACATGTCTTACGTTACAAGGAAAATACACCAAATTCATATAGTTTTCTTACGCTAGGGTGGGAGAGGGTCAGAAAGTGGTTAAATTTATAAATGATAATGATGAATGATTAGGTAGCCCCTTAGAAGTTTGCTTTTTTTCACAGCTTCAAGGGACTGTAGACTTGAGTATACGGTTTTAATTTTAATTCGATACCTCCACGCGTTCCCGACATAAAGGTCTTGACAGACAGACAGACAGCAAAGTGATCTAAGGGTTCCGTTTTTTACTTTTAAGGTACGGAACCCTAAATCGAATAACACTAATGTGAAATAGATTAAACCTATATGTATTATATCAACATCCTATGATCATTTATCTCGGAGCTAATGGTCCTTAAAAAAAAGTGATCAACATATGACTAAAATATAGGCTCCACAAAGTTCTTATTTTGCGGCTCTATAATCGCGCTTTGTTCGTTTGTGTACAATTTCATTAATTTCTTGAAAATTTACACCCAGTCCGATACGTATACTACTTACTACGATTGAACTACTGTGGACTACTGATGTGCCGACGGAAAGTTTCCTAAATTGCGAAATTTTTCTGCAATTTAACATAGGAAATTTTCCTCATTTTTGTATGAGAATTGAAACTTTCCATTTCCAAATTGGAAATTTCCTTTATTTCTTGTGAAACTTTCTAGAAATTTCCGGGAACACCTCCGTCTTTTTGGAAACTTTCCGCAATTTGCACATCCTTACTGTGGACATCCTTACTTACCTACTATGCAAAAGTTTGTGTCATTTCTTAATTAACTATCTATGATAGGTATGATCTTGTGGATGAAAAGTGCGTGGGCGACAGAGCTACTGCAAAAGCTTACATATTTTGTAACATAAGCACCCTAATTCCTACTTATCAGGATTACAGACAAGGATTCCCAACGAAGTCCGTCTCCTCATTATCCAACATCGGGAGAGCACCCACGCAAGGGCAAAGTGGGGGACAAACGCAGCTGGAGAGAAAACGTGCCCTCCCTCCCCTCAACCATACTCCGGCCATGCGAGAAATAAATGACTGCTCAGTTTGCCCATCAATGCTTAACCCTTAATTGGGCATGGCTTGAGAATAGATATTATGATACTTAGGTTTATCGCAGCTTTGAGTTCTAAATTCGAGTCCAGAATTAGGCGTTGTAACTTGACAGCCGAAAATGTTGCCAGACATAGGAAAAAATAAATAGTGATAGGTTTATGTCGATACAAATATGTCGATATAACCTTGTGCCTTCTATAAATCTGATCATATTTATATTTTTTCAAGTAATTGTCGTCAAAACTTTCACATTCATACATACTTGCCAAATAGGGACGAACTACAGCAATTTATATGATATAATATGATCTGATGGATATACGGTTTAAAGCGGATGTTTACGATACCACTCCTCAAATTAGGAATAAAATATACAAAAATAATGCTGTTATTACAACGGGCCATTGTGATCCCTGAAACACAATAATAATGATTAACTAGACTTTTTAAACATCGATATTAACAGCACTGGCCAAACTGTGGCAACATTAGTGTACAATGAACTGTCAAGTTAGTTAGCCTAATTCTGGACTCGACTTGTAGCTATTTCTGAAGTATGTACAGTCGACGCCAAAAATACGTTTACACTTTTGCACCTTATTCCATTGCAATAAGGCGAATAGTGTAAACGTATTTTTGGCGTCGACCGTACAATAAGCAATAGGTAGTGCAATAAGATGTATCGATTTAGTACTCTCATAAATATGTACCGAAACCTTAATCCGCACACATTTGAGCGATGGGACATAGTTAGTTAGTTAGTTAGCTTTACTAGGCATTTTCCGCAAGTCGACATCCAATGTGTGCCTATTTTGCGTGAAACGGCAGGGTGGCGCTAACCACTCCAGCTCCTCTAAAAAGTTTAAGAGTGCCTTGGTATTACTGACTGCGTTCCGTAGTGTGTCCGGAGACCCTAGGTGCTTTTTCCTGTATACTTCTACCTGCTTACAGTCCAGTAGAATGTTTAGTCGTTTCTTCTGCCTCCATGCACGCTCTGCACATGGGGCTGTCTGTGATATTACCTACCTAAATTATAGAGGTGTCTGTTCAAGGTGTTGTGTCCGGTTATCATTCCTACTATCCTGCGTAGTTGGTTTCTGTGCGTCTTCATTAGTGCAGTTGTGAGTTTGTAGTCGGGATGGGACATATTTATGAGTAAGTTGTAGGTACTTATGCACCCATAGTTTTACACATGTCTGCACAGCCACCTAACACCGTCATGGATTTGTTACGCACATCACATGCGGTGACATATTGCGCGTCTCAGCAATGGAATAGGGAACAAATTCCTTGGCATGCGTCCAGTAGTCTATCTGCTGTACGCTAAATACTAATCCACCTAGAGAGGCTCATGCTTACAATGTATTACCTACCTACTTAGATACCTATTTAATTTTTAACGAGGTTACTGGTTTCATCAGCATGTCAGCCGAAAGATGTCCACTGCTGGACATAGGCCTGCCCCAAAGATTGCTACAATGACCGGTCATGCGCCACCCGCATCCAGCGGCCTCCCGCGGCCTTTACCAGGTCACCAGTCCACCTTGCGGGGGGTGTACCCACGCAGGTTACTGATTTGGAAGAAAGAAACATGCCACGCCGATCTCAAGTAAATGCGATTAGGGCCAGCGAATGATGATGTATTAAATATTTAACGCTATTTGCTGGAGCTTTGAGATACTTGGGTGGATTGCAAAAAAATTGTACGTAGGTAACGCAAAATAATATTCACAAATATTTTACACAAAGTTAACAATTGGATGGTAGGTAATTTGTATGGCAAAAATATTGTGTATCACTAAAACGTCACACAAATGACACAAAAACGTTTGAAACGAAGCAAAATAGGGGTTGGGAAGCAGCGAGCAAATACCGAACGGAATTTTAATATTTGATTATGCCTAGCCGATTACCTATTTATTTCACCACCCACAACTATGTAAAAACAACAGTAAAAAACAAAGAAATTACCTAACTAATAGGCTTGTCACCTCATGTTAAAATTGATAACGTAGTGTTGCTAAATGGATAGTACCTAAACCAGTAATAAAGTATAAATTACAAAATATTATTAAAATTATAAAAATATATGGACCTTGAAAGTTAAAAAATAGGTATGCATTTTTTTATTGTCCGTGAATAAATTTAAAGCTACCAATAGAATCCTTAAGTACGCTTTTATAGAAACAAAATTGTACAACTATGGACCAAAACGCAAAAAAAAGTCGAAAAATATTGATAACCAGCCAAAACTGATTTCAATGAATGACGTCTCATGCAATTACATCACTGTTTAGTTTAGTCAATTAAATTTAATGATAATGTTAATACTAATAGCCACTAAATGTTTGGTCACCCTACATTTCTTGAGAAAAAAAAGCTACATACGTCAACTTTTCGCTTTGGAGAGAAATTTTGATAGGTCTTACGTCAATAAATTCTAACATCTACTTGTCATGCGTGTGACAATTGACAGTTTATTATTCTTAATAAAAAAAATCAAGTAGATTTTAGTTTCATAGATTTAAACTACCGTTAGGTTGACAATGATGTTTAATTATAAAGCAATTCCTAATTCCGTTTTGTTCAGAAATAAAAGAACGTTTGTTTTAGTTAACTACGAGTTAATCGTTTTTGGCACCAAATCCTGAATTAGCAAAATTGGTTCCTGATCACGAATTAAAAATCACCGTGTATAAAAAGTAGACTAGTATTTCGTGACTGAAACAGCAATCTACTTGCCTTTCCATACAACGATTAGTTCAAATAGCAAAGTGTGACGTCATACTTTTATGTCAATCAGTACTCGAAGCGTTTCGGCTGCCGCCAGCGAGGTCCGTCTTTAACTTAATTTTTTTTGGGTATTTATATTCTTTAATTGTAGTTGCTCCCATACAAACATTTGTTCCTCTCCAAAAGCTGGTATCGTAAAAAAAACTTAGGTCACAAGCCTATTAAGACATTAACACAATATTGTTTTTAGGGTTCCGTACGTTAAAAGGAAAAAAACGTAACCCTTAATAGGATCTATTTGTTGTCCGTCTGTCTGTCTGTCAAGACTCTTTATCTCGGGAACGCGTGGAGGTATCGAGTTGAAATTAAAACCATATACTCAGGTCTACAGTCCCTTGAAGCTGTTAAAAAATCAAACTTCTAACTTAACTCAAAAAAAGATACGGCCGTTAATGCCGCAAAAAACGTTACTCAACTAGGCATTTCAACTGTTTAGTATTAAAAGTTTATTTTTGTATTTTGTTAAGTGGTGGTGTAGAAAATGTAACAAAATGCATATTTAGATACCACTACTGCCACCTGTTAGCGTCTTACTGACAACTCATGTCATGCATAACGGTATATTTAAAAAGTAAAATAAATCAGTGTGTTTGCAACTGTCATACGAGTTTTATTAACCTCTTACATGTAATTAGTGACTTTTGCTTGTCACCCAACGATTATCTTCACTATAAGTACAGGAAAAAATCTGAAACTAAACATTTGTAATTTTATACGGAACCCTCGGTGGGCGAGTCCGACTCGCACTTGTCCGGTTTTTTTCTATTACCTATATTTCTATTACGAGTTATATTATATTATAGCAACATACACTAGTTTCCGACCTAGATATGGCGGATCCCATTGTAGTTTTCCTTTTGAGATACGGAACCCTAAAAATGAGGAGATTAGAGACTTACGGCCGTATTCATAAACACACAAGCCTAGTTTTAACCCCCGATGCAAAAAGAGGGGTGTTATAAGTTTGACGTCTCTTGTGGCATCGTAGCTCCTAAACGAATGGACCGATTTTAATACTGTTTTTTTGTCCGAAAGCTGACGTAATCGAGATGGTTCTTAGCTACGTTTCAACCAAATCGGTTCAGCCGTTTTTGAAATATTGAATTTTGAAATGAAAAAATCGGGGGCTTTTCAACTTTTCTAAGTTGTAGTTATATCTGTAACTTTGATATTTGTTCGTAAGAAAGGGACAAAGCACATTTTATATAGCCGAGGCATATTATGTTTTATGATTTGTATGAATAAGGAGGTTAGTATGAAAAGCGTTCTACACGCTCTATTATTTTTCTGTTTTAGCAACAAAAACTAGTTTTTGATCTATATATGGCGGATCCTATTCTGTATACAAAGTTTCCTGTTAGTCTAGCATTTCGGTTTAAAATGAGAACCAAATCACGTTTGTATGAAGAGTCGAGCTTCCTGGCGACCCTTATGTATGCTCCTTAAAGGATTGCCATCTGTACGTACGTAGGTAATCTGTTAGTTACTTACGAGTAGTTACAGGGTGAAAGATTATTCCAACGAATTAAAAGACAATCAGTAAAATATAGACATAGTATATTTATTTACTTTGCACTTCCCCGGGTAAGTACATATTACAATGTCTGTAGTAGGAATGTTACGTTCTAAAAAAAAGATATATTGAAGACAACTAAACTCGTATCAACACATATTTGAAAGTATAAATATAGCTTTAGAGAAAATATATAACATTTTTTTATTATTTTTCATGGGTTACCCATATTTGCCACGCACTTTTATTGTGACGTACTAATTATAATAACAAGTTCCATAGCTTTTAGCTTAGCACATCGATATGGTTAGAAACATTAATTTAAAGCTAACATGTATAATCCTAGTTTAACATCCATTTGAATAAAATGTATTCTAAATGATATATGTATAATTATCGCATAAATATGATTCACTTACACTAGCATTTTACTATACCTCTTAGTAATACTGTATAAATATTTCAACACAATAATAGAGACCATATTGAAGTCATATAAATTGACTATCATAGAGTAATTGATTAGTTTAGCATAAGCCATGTCATTTTGTGGAAGTCCTCACATTCAGTTTCTGGGCTATGGGGAAATATCAATCAAAACAATATTTGCTTTAAGTTAAGCTAGGGGCCCGGTTATTGACTTTCACGCGCTCGAAAATTAAAAACGGGGAATGGATGAAAATTTTGGAAATGCCTGATTATTTTTTTGGTAATAGGAATAACCTTCCTTAGCACCAGAAAAAAGTTGCAGACTTTTCGGCTGAGTCATTTTTTTTTTTGAAAAATAAAAAAACAGTTTCCTCACTTACGTTTTGGGTTTATGACGGCGAATAAGACACTTTCCTTGATGCGTTTCATATTACAAAAAATATTTTAAATATCTGACCCTGGCGATGACAATTATAGCTGCTGCAGCTGTCAATATATGCCAGTGTCAGTTTACCACGGATATTTAAAATAGTTTTTGTAATATGAGACAGATCAAGGAAAAAATCTTATTCGCCGTCCTAAACCCAAAACGTAAGTGAGGAAACTGTATATATTTTTCGAAAATAATTGACGCAGCTGAAACGCCTGAAACTTTTTTCTGGTGCTTTTTCCTATCACCAAAAAAATTATCCGACATTTCTAAGATTTTCATCCATTCATAATTGTAGTGTCGAAATAGTAGGCACTTACTTTCTACCGATATAATTGAATACGAGTGGTCATTACCACTCGTTTCTCAATTTTGTAACGCTATTTCTAAATAGAATTACATCGTTTTAGACAGTTTTCGAGTGAAAGAGTCGCGCTCGAAAATCAAAAATCGATCTGGGTGTGAACACCTAAGCGCCACGCCGCACTTTTTGTCTCTGCGAGAAATGGATGCAGCGTTGTTTTAATTTCCATCCGTTATTGCGATGCCTCCATTTTTAAGTCGTAATAAGCTTTGTATTTGCCCGACAATTTCTTTGTCAGAAAGGAGCGACAGCTCATTCATGTTTATTTAGGTTATCTTAATAGAAATTAATGTATCTGCTAAAATTAATATACAGAATAGTGAGACTGTTACCACTAGTGAAAATCAGATTGTCAATACTAATGTCTTATTTTGTCTTGAGGGAAAATCGGTAAAAAAAAAATACAATATAAAACATGGATGCTTTTTTTAAACTATATTCTTCAAGCAAATCATGCTTAGTTTGTAATAGAATCGCAGTAAAGAATCTGTACTGGCTCGGTGCCTGCTTACTGACACCGTACCGACGCACCACCAAATTGGGGAGAGACTTAGGGTGAACTTCCACCACAGGTGGGCGAAGACGTGTTTTGATACAATTGACGCATCGCATGCTTAACGGCGTGTCAAATATATATAAACACAGCTTTGCGCATCTCACTAACTAATAATTACAAAAAATAACATTAATAATACTTTTTCAAAGGCGTTGCCAAACATGTAAAAAGGTGGGGAGAATCTTACTTAACTCGTTCGCTGACAGTACGTCGACAGGCGGGCCATATGTAAGCTTAAAAACGCTCAATTGACAGAACTGTCAGCGAAAGTATTAAGTACTGGATTGGAATCGCGTTTTGTGTTTATCGCGCTCTTTAGTTTTAGCACGTGGAAATAAAAAAGCCGGCCAAGTGCGAGTCGGACTCGCGCACGAAGGGTTCCGTACCATTATCTATAAAATCGGCAAAAAAATCACGTTTGTTGTATGGGAGCCCCCTTAAATAATTATTTTAGAATTTGTTGTTATAGCGGCAACAGAAATACATCATCTGTGAAAATTTCAACTGTCTAACTATCACGGTACATGAGATACAGCCTGGTGACAAACGGACAGACAGACAGACAGACGGACGGATAGCGAAGTCTAATAGGGTCTCGTTTTACCCTTTCGGTACGGAACCTTAACACCAATCACAATGCACATCAATTCGAATAGAATGCTTCGTGTATGGAGGCCTCTTTAAACGATTTAACACAAATTGAAGCTAGTCATTTAGACACTTCTGATAAAGAAACAACGTAATATAGAATACATACAACGTTCAAAAATACCTGAATAAGCGTTTAAGTATACTTAGATATATAAATAATTTAAATACATTATCAAAGTCCAGATTGCAAGCCAAAGTCGTCCTTTTAATGGTATAAAGATGGGAATGAAAATTTCTCAATCTTAGAAACTATGTAGGATATAATTAGAAATGACAGTAGCTTACTAATTAGTAATTAACGTGCAATAGTTTTTGAGCTTGAGAAACTTAATTTTTAATAATTATCTAATTGTGTTGTTGGTCAACCTATATATTAATGTTAATATTATAGGGGTTCCCTCAATCGCCTAACACTAGCTTATCCTGCTACTTCACCCTTAACATGTTACATTTTTTTATACACTTTAGTCGATAATACGTACACAGTGCAACAATAGTACAGATGCAGTGCATAATTGTTTTCCATCTCTATTTCAGTCGGTAACAGTACAAAAAGTACAGAAGTACCGACAATAGATACGAATCCACGAATTCCCGCCGAGGCAGTAGTGTTTTTCTCCAAAAAATGCGAGGACATCTAATAATGTTTTGAATAATATCTGGGCATAATCTAAAAACAGCGAGTATGTCAATAACCTACCAAGTCCCCGTAGGTAATTCTGCGTTTCCGAAGTAGCAGGAATAAGCCAGTACTTATATATATAACTTTTACATACACAACAAAGAAATATTATGCTTTAATAATTTTAGTACAACATATTTTTTTGTATTTCAGATCGTACTTAAATTATGTGTAAATATACAAAGTACTTCTGACCATGATGTTGACGATTTAAATGCAAATACCATCGTCTACTTTTAGATAAGAATTGCCTCAAAAATATTTATTTTGATATAAGTCATAAAATGCGTGTAACTCAAGCGACAAATCCCGCTTATTTTACAATCATAATCAATTTACAATAATCAGCAATCAAACATTTATTCGCAACACAACACAACATACATCTAGCCATCTCCGCATCCCTACAAACAAGTTATGCGCAGTTAACTATGTAAGTATATTATGCTGACGGGACCTACGAGTACATTGTTTGGTTTGCTGATCCATTTCAAAAGTAGAATTGATGCTTGCATTTAAATTCCATATTTATAAGGCGTCAAACATTATAAACACTGTAAAATAGTATATCATAAGATAAAAACATAAATTATAACGTGTAAATTTTCGAGAAATACACATTTTTATATATTTACAGAACATAAGGTAAGCGTCCTAGTACCTACTCAACGTTGCACTAGTGTATGGCATGGGCACTTTATGTCAAAGCGATATGGGTTAAATTCGAACTAAGAGGATTTTTCTTCATTCGAATTTAAGCCATGCCACTTTGACATAAAGCACTCATGCCGTACACTAGTACTAGGATTTTTACCTTATTTATTTCTGTAATAATTAATCAAAATAATCAATTGTGCGTTCCTACAGAAAACATTTTAAAACATTACAGTGCTGTAAATATTATTTTTAAAACGTTTTTAATATGCGTTTTAAGTCTTTCTCATTGATATTGACTAGAAGTAGACATAAGTAACATTTTAGTAAATACTGTATTAACTATGCTATTTTGTCTTCAGATCTGTTTTCGAGATTTTAAAATTCATTTATTTGTACGTCAATTAAGGAATGTATTAATTGAGTAGTCGTTACGACTGGAATGTATAAATCATTAGTCAATTTCTATAATACGATAAAATTTGTTAGTATTACTATTAAATGAAACTACAGTTAGATGAATTAACGAACATAATAGACAATATTATAGATTCTAAAATGTAAAACATTTTAGTATGTACATTTTTATACAAATAATATTATTAAATTTACTTTTAATTTCAGGCCTAAATTAACGAGTACCTCTACTAAAAAAATGAAGAGTGTAGGTACTTACGTAATTTTAGATTGTTTATATAAATAATTACACGGTCTTTGTGCCAGTTCTAAGTTCAATGGAATTTAATCCAAGTTAAATTTACTGAGACGCAGCGAAATTAACTTGCCTTGAAAGTAATGTCGACGACAGACACTTCACCCTATCCCTTTCTGATCAGGTGAAAAATTTAGGTACACATATTTTCGACGTGGACTGTACAGTCTACTAGTAACATTTACTAAGGTAATTATTATAGGTACCTACTCCTAATAATAATAAATAAGATAAAAGTGTGTACACCTTATCCGCCCCATAACGATCCCAATACATAATAATTCCTAAAATTTCAAAGCTTAACAAGGAAAACTTGTGATTGGAATTAATTTAAAATTACATGTAAAAGCAATAGTGGTAAAAAAGGATGCCAACCTTAGAGCATACATAACTGGAGTAGCCTTATGTCGTATTTGCGTACATGTCCACCGAATTTTGCGGGGTCGGGGGGAGCATCTTAATAGGATATTGAAACTCAATTGTATATTGAAAGCTTGAAGTGGTTGAACGTTTATAATATCAAGTACTTACAGCAACATGCGGGCATTTTTATGATAATTCTCTTGCGAGGCGAATGTCTTGAGTTGTGAATGACCATTAATCGATTGTGAAATTGTCTTTGTATGATTTTTTGCACATTTTGCAAGGTTTTCTACAGAGGGGTAAGTTACTGAAAGGCTACTCCAGTTATGTATGCTCTAAGATGCCAACCAACATCCTTTCTTAGCAGGTCAATAATTTAGGGTTTACATATACGTGCACATATAATTATTTTTTGACATAGGAGACCATAACAACAAAAACATTTGGCTTTATAGCTACTAACTTCACAGGAAAGACGTGAATCTAAATCTCTATGCTTCTCTAGAAATACTTTTAGCGCATAGTTTAAATTTCTAATCATCATATCAGCCGAAAGACATCCACTGCTGGACATAGGCCTCTCCCAAAGAGTGCCAAAGCGACCGGTCCTGCGCCACCCGCATCCAGCGGACAGCGGAAATGTCCAATGTTTTTGGGTAATCCAAGATTTTCGCATATACAAGAACTATAGTGGAACTCAAAATTACAGAACATGGTATATACAAGGGAACAATAAAACAAGCTGAGATAGCATTACGCGAGTGAGAGATCTGATTGCTCCGTTATCGAAGATGATTTTAGCTCTACTATATCAGTGAAGTTGTATTTACACACGCATTAAAACCTTCAGGCCCCTATTTCACCAACTTGACAATTGTCACGTGACAACGACAATTCTCCGTACATTGCTGGTTCCACAAGTTACCTAGCGACCACTTAACTTCTAGAACAAGCAATGTATGGCGAATTGTCAGTGTCAGGTGACAATTGTCAAGTCTGTGAAATAGGGGCCTGAACGCAAGATGCCGAGCGCTTCATGAGATTGCGATCTTACCGACGCGCATGATGCTTGTGAGCGAAATGAGAAAGTCTCCACTTGCGCGCGCATGATGCCCGAGTGTTTCATGAAATATGGCAATAGTACAGTAAGTAGCTGAACACCTAAGTACCTTGTCTTTTTCACTAGTTTGACAACTTCGCATGGCAGTTAACATGACGTTTAATGCGACACGGTACAAAGGTGTGAGGCCCTTGTGAGGCCGACAGTACATTGTGCCACGAGGTTGGTAAGTCATTTTTTTAACGAGAGTCTATTAGAAGCCTTACGCCAAAGGCTTTGATGGCTCGAGTTTGTAAACAATCTTCGTATATAATACTTTATAATGCCCGTTTTTTATGTAAATCACGATGAGCTCATGGCCGTCCGCATGTATGTGTATTACATTGAATATTATATTATGTATAATATATTAAATTCATTTTGTTAACATCTACGTTAATTACCGACACTGGCAGTGAACGTGTTAAGTTCTTTGGTCCTTCTCACGTTACGCCACATAAGAGACAAATTGAGTGCAAATTAACACTATGACTATTAGATTCACTATCACTATCAGATAAAATCTCTGATGATTGTGTCCATACATAGAATTATTAAGCTGCGTCAATGTTTTCGATGTTTTTAAACATCTAACACACTATCCGTCAGTTTCGGCAAACAAATAAGGTATTGTTTTGATTGGCAAAACATTTTTGACGTTTAAAAACCACGAAAACATGGCGCAGCGGACGCGGCATTAGTGGCACACATTCAATTTTCAAAGGGTCTTACCAACGATAATATATCGATACATTCCACACAAAACAACAAATCCCTATTCGAGCAGGTCTCGCCAACATACAAGAAGTGTGTTTCGGCATTGCAAAACTACGAGCCGCCAACATTGCCAATGCCAAATCTTCAGGCGCAAAACGCATCCACGGCTGTCAAAACACATACCAACTTCACTTGCAATCCGATCTTGTAACAACCAGCGTGTTTTCTTTTGATTAAATTGTCAAATATACAAATTTGGAGTTTATTTGAAGCTCCCTTATGTCCGCTAAGACAAAGGGCTTTCTTAAGTTTTTTACCCGTTAGCTACCAGCTCTTTTAGTAACGTAGTGTGAGAAGGGTCACGACTCGGCCACGAGATCTAGCTTCGAGAGATCAAACGGCCTTATTTTGAAACGTACTTACTACCTATGGCCACAGTAGATATATAGCTTAACCTTTTGACAGCGAGGGTGCAAAACAAAACGGTGTCCAACGAGGCCAGAACAAAAACAATAGCCAGACAAAATATGAATAAAATTAAACTTCTGATAAATATTGTCATGTCAAAACGACAATATTTATCAATATTATCATATGGCCGTCCGTGGCTTCAGTGGCACGAGTTTTCGTCCGCGTCCACAGCCGTCTTTAGCTCTCAAAAGGTTAAACCAGCAAAACGAATCCGTAGAAACGTCCGAAGTGACGTACAATAAACTTGAGTGCAAGTCGGTAGTCAGCGATAGATTCATGGCGGGTTACACCAACTTAAGATTACATACCGATCAACGTTAAATGGCGCCAGCAGCTGTCATTCTATATAAACTTGTCGAACTTTTCGTACATCCAGGGCCCCTATTTCACCAACTTGACAATTGTCACCTGACACTGACAATTCGCCATACATTGCCTGTTCTAGAAGTTAAGGTGGTCGCTAGGTTAGTTGTGGAATCAGCAATTTACGGAGAATTGTCGTTGTCAAGTGACAATTGTCAAGTTGGTGAAATAGGGGCCTGCTGGTCGATTACGTAACGCATTGGACGCGCGTCTGGAGATATAAATGACATGACAGTTAAATTGTCCTAAAGCGCGTTCGAAACGGTACGTGATTACCTCTCAATGGGTCGATCACGTAACATTTCTTACGCGCGTAAGGTAAATTTAACTGTCATTTTTCCATATAAAAATGACATTTAGATCTACCTGACGCGCGTAAAATTACAGACGGTTTTGTACCCACCCTTAGTCCAACAGCTGGTCGATTACGTAACGCATTGTACGTACGTTAGGTAGACCTTTGCCAATTTTTATGAGGAATAATTACGGTTAAATATTGTCCTAATGCGCGTTCGAAACGTAACGTGACTACCCGTTTAATTTGCAATGGAGCGCAGGTGTAAAAAGATCTTTTTCTACTCCTGTACTTTTATCTGTCATTTACATAGTCACGAACACTAATATAAAGACATACAAAATAAGTTTGCAGAAAAGTCTATACTCTATTCCCCATAACAGTACGGCACAACCGTGCTGTTATGTCGCCAAAACGATACTCTTAGCAGCCATACGCTTCTAAACCTATACATTAGGTACTACCAACTTAACAAACCACTGAATGTTTTTACTTTTTAGAATTTTTTGAACTAAAGTCATTGCTGCTAACTTATTCTTAATATGGCAGTACTGGCAAGTTGACATCAATTAAAAACAAAGTTAACCATAGACACCCATTTGTCTCATTTTCATGTTTCCCGAATTCCCGGTTATTTTATAAATTGTTGTTTGAGTTTGCGGCCGTTGTGTTTGCTACAAAATAGTTGGTGTTGTTTCTCAAAAGTAATAAAAATGGATGACGATGAAAATATTGCTTCTACACCAGAAGAAATTCACCGGCAGCCCACAAGCAGTGACCGAAAATTTGTTGCCTACTAAATCTCGGCACCTATACGACAAAGTTTAAGAAAAATTTATTCTTTGTTTAGTTTTGCATTTTATTCCATAGTAGCTAGTCGTAGAAAAAGTATTGTATGCAACGTTGTATAACTAAGTCAAAAAACGCTCGTGGCGTCTTTCTTTACAATGTTCGCCTTCGGCTCACATTGTAACCCACACCACTCGCCTTTTTTGACCTCTCTTATACAACTGTTGCATAAAATACTATAACCTGTTGTTACCCGAGCACGCGAATTCGCGGCCAAAAATGGCGGCACCCCTAATTTCCCAAAGAATTTGCACAGATTGTTCCGTTGATTCCCGGGACCGCGAATTCGCGGCGGCAAAAATTGGTACCGTCGTTTCCCGAGACCGCGAATTCGCGGCTTGGTTCCCACAGTTGAAAAAAGACTTTACTGGAAAGAATATATGGTTTCTATTCCATTGGGCGTTTTCTAAAGATCGAGTTGAGATGAATTAGCTAACATATTTACAATGGTATGGCGCTTGACGTCGTGGCCGGCTCACTCAGTGTTTACTTAGTCAGGTCCTTAGCGGGTATACGGTTGAAGTTCTGAGGGGCCCGCGACCAGTAGTAGTAAGGCGGGCCGGCGGAGAAGCAGTACTTCTGGTCTAGGGGCGTGTCGTTTTCCACCCAGTACATCAGGTAGAAGTTGCACATTTCATCCTTGTTGGTGGCACTGGAATTATAGATAAGTTTCTGTCAAAAAAAAACATTTTTGGTACTGCCGATTTAAGTTTTCTGTTTGCCGTCGTCATCATTGAGACGATTCTAACGAGCCCAAACTCAACGGGATTACGTCGGTTAAGTACTGAATTCCCACGGCCACCTTCGATCTCCATCATCAGGTCAGCTCGATGGTACCATAATATTGGATTGTCATCCAAACTATACTAATACCCAAAATTTCAGCTCAATCTGCTTCAAAATTGAGATGCAAGATTCCACCCGAACAAACATAGTTACATACATTTGATACATTGCAAGTTAAATAATATAATATAATATGTGTGTCCTGTGTGTTTGTGAATAAATGTATTTTCTTTCTTTCTTTCTTCTTTCTTTCTTTCTAAATAAGCGTGTAAAAAGTTGATCAGGGAGAGAGCACTACTTTCTATTGGCACGTAGACATTTTATAAAATCTGTACATTCATTGAATAAAACAACAAAAACGTTTTGCCTCCGGGCGCGGGACGCGAGATCCCCGCGGTATCAGGCCGATGATTGTACTTCTATTATCCAAATCGGAGGGGAGTTGCAGTTAGTTCTAGTAAAAGGATGAGAGGAAGTAGAAGAAGAAAAGCAGAAGAGATTTTGAGTCAGGTCTTGCACTCCCGTCTTGCCTGGGAAAAGGGTGCGAGCGTCCGCGTGGGCTCGCGTAGACAGCGCAATAATATTTAGGGTATACAGGGTGAGCAATCCAAATGGGTCAGTATGGCGGTTTTGGAAACCATAACAGATAGCGAAATCTTGGCTTAGGAACCATGACGTTGATTTTAGTAAAAAGAAAAACTGCATTCATATACTTACAAAAATACGTGTACCTACTCGGCCCAGGCATCGAACCTAGACTTTTTGAAAAATTAAATTTCGTTATTTTCCTTTGAATATCAGTTATGTAGCTCTTAAATAGTAAATGTTACTAAGAAACATGATATCTAAAACTAATAAAATGCATTGTTTTTAAACAACGAAATTGAATTTTTCAAAAAGTCCAGGTTCGATTCCTGGGCCGAGTACACGTATTTTTGTAAGTATATGAATGCAGCTTTTCTTTTTACTAAAATCAACGTCATGGTTCCTAAGCCAAGATTTCGCTATCTGTTATGGTTTCCAAAACCGCCATACTGACCCATTTGGATTGCTCACCTGGTATATGATTAGATGTACATTTTGACTGGTAAAAGTGCCCTTGCGGCCTATTTGCTGAATAAAATATTTTGATTTTGATCTGAGGAGACACTTCGGGCGTTCCACCCTAAGCGGAGCTCGGTCTTCAAACTCGCGTGTTTCGCAGCTCGCTTGTAAGACACTCGTAGATAGTGAGTGTCCGCGTGGGCTCGCGTAGAAGTTACACGAGTTAGTTTTTTTTTAATATTTTACAATACACGGCCGGGCAGCGGACAAAACCCAGCAGGGTTTAACTGCCACTGCATTCACTCAAATACTATTATATAAATAGGATAACAAGCTTATGCGATGGATGCGATTATGAAGACATCCGCGCATCGTGTGTGCAGTTATGAAAAAATAAAGCGCACACAGCGATTGCCTAAGTTAAAACGACCACCCACCATTCTGCTGGCAGTTCTCTGAACACTCCTGACCTAAGTCTTACCTTTTTTACAGAAGATAGGAACTATTCAGCCCCAGAATAATATTCTCACCTAATCTCTATCTCACCCTTACTCAGTTTTGACAGAGTAAACATTTTTTTTGTGAAACAATCAACAGAATGAGACTCACCCAATCCTGACAGTGTGTTCATTCGTGTTATTCATCACACACTTTGCAGCAATAACGTCCCCCTTCTTGATAGGCGAGGGGTCCTCGATGGGGTAGAACATTTGAGGCAACTGAGGGTCCTTCTCGCCGATCAGTTTCCATTGGTCGCCGTTTTCGTTCTGGCGGACTACGTAGCCGGTTACTACTTTACCTGGAATTTATAGATAATTTTAGTTTTATAACAAAGCAAAGCCGGGGAGAAACTACTGTGTACGCTCCTAAGAAATCAATATTAGAGCGCCCCGACATTACGGCCACTAAACCGTGACCACTCTGGTGCGGTGGGTCTAAAGGTGCTCGGGAGGAATCTACAGGATGGAAAGTTGAGATGGGGCCGTAAGGGCAGCTACTAGATCCCTTGCTGCTACGCGAAAATGCTCTTAGGAGACCTTTACTATCTTTATAAGTGATGACAATCAACATTCACAGATTTTTGGTAAAGTGTTCAGTCAGCGAGACAATCGACAGATTTGACTATTTTTAAATGCCAATAATCGGTCTCATTTCTATCAAGGATTAAAATACTCTTTGATACCAACTAAGGTTAGAGTACTAGAACATCTAAATCAAAGAAAACTTTTTCCATACAGTTGTTTATAACACTAACCAAGAGCATGTGTGTGAGTGCGGAAGGCGAAGGGATGGATAACTTTATCCTCAGTCAGCGTGCACGCCGTCTCCATATGTTCGACCTTCTGCGCTGGTATTACTCCGCTGGTACCGAGGAGGAATACACCAGCTTGGCGAGGCATGCTGCAATGAAAAATGTGCTCTGTTACAAAGTGGGAGGAGTAAGTTTTAAACGGCAAGGCTTAATTACAAAACAGTTTAGCGAGGCCCGCTGCTATAGAAATGAGCCTTAAAACAAAGTCGTGGGTTTAGCGTAGCATGCTGCAATCAAAAATGAGTCCTAAAGTACAGCCGTAGGTGTGAGATTTCAATGTTAATCATGGGCTTAATCAAAACAGATTTAGCCAGGTATGATGCAATCAGAAATGACTAACAAAGTCGTAGGAGTAGGTCTAATGGAGTTGAAATTGTGTACACTCTTTGTAAGATTACAATGCAATATTATGGTTCCATGAAGCTGTTCTGATGATGGAGACAGAATGTGATCAAAGCAACTCCTGTACAAGATAAACCCATCGCGTTTGGGCCCATTAATAATCCTCTCAATGAGTACTTGAAAAAGAGTAAAAGCTTGTACTTATACATAAAAAGGTCGTTTTCGACAGAATCTTATTAATTTAAAGGTACTCTTGAGACTTCGTAAAAACAATAGAGGCAGCGGTTCAGTTAATATTTTTGAATTTTTCTGTTCTAAACTTTAACAAGGCAAAACAAATAAAATCGATTCTTTGATTTACATTCATTTAAACAATTTATTATTTCAATAAGAACCTGGAACTCGGGAGGTTAAAACATGAATGCTTACCGGTCTTGTGTATACTTCAGGAACACGCCTGAGTTATCAGTTTGCCCCTCTGTAAATAAAAACCATTCGTTCAACATATCAATCACTATCAAGTTTTCAATACCAGGTAAACCGGACAACCGATTAGCCTAGTGGGTAGTGACGCTGCCTGTGAAGCTGATGGTCCCGGGTTCGAATCCCAGTAAGGGCAAATATTTGTGTGATGAGCTAGAATATTTGTTTCTGAGTCTTGGATGTTTTCTATGCTTCTATTGAATATATCGTCCTCTCACACAACAAATGAACACAAGTCACAATGTTTGAACACAAGTCTTATTGAGATTACTATGAGGCTAATTCGATTTGTGTAAGTGTTCCCCTATAGTATTTATATACTAGCTTTTATATTGTTATTTTAAACATGTCTCACGATAGTTTAAATTCGATTAATCATAACTTAGCTCAATGATTTGATAAATGCGGACGGGTTTTACAATGCATTGTTTTTCATGGCTTACAGTTAATAATTGTAAACATCATCATGCATCATATCAGCCGAAGGATGTCCACTGCTGGACATAGGCCTCCCCCAATAATTGCAATGAAAGATAATATCATTGTCCAATGTCCACTATCATATTATTTAATTAATTGTTTAAGTAAACTAGATAGTGTTACTCAATTTTATTATATTGTCACTTATCGTTAATGATAACATTGATATTACACAAGAACATAGAAAACAGGTGAAGTTGTTTCGAAACTCGATACAAATTGTTAGTGTTATTCGTTGTAACCATGGTATTCGCCGTTTATCCTGTTAAAAAAAAGTTGACCCTCGATATAGTCGAGTTTTCCGAGATATCGTCGATTTGGAGATACTCTCGATTCCCTAATCTCGACATCAGAATTTCAACGCGAGATCTCGAATTACCAATCTCGGTTCGAGATTGCATTCCCTAAGTACCACCCTGTCTTCCCATGCGTGTCGTAAGAGTAGATTAGGTATGGTAATAAGGTTGAAGTGTAGTGGGCGATGGGTTGACAACCTATCACAGCAATATCACATCATTAGTGAATTGGCTCTGAAAATTATATTTAATGTGCTCTGCCGACCCCTTTCAGGAATACAGGCGTGAGTTTACATATGTCATCATCATCATATCAGCCGAAAGACGACCACTGCTGGACAAAGGCCTCCTCCAAAGAGTGACCGGTCCTGTGCCACCCGCATCCAGCGGACACATGTGGGTCATTGTCACATTGTTGACATTGCCAAAGTTAAGGGCTTTATAGACTAATTTTTGGTTGAACTCTGAATCTTCTATAATTATATGAGATAAAAACATATTATATATAAACATAAGCGCTTAACTATTGACCACAGAAAAGACAACTTTTGTTTTTTTTATCCCCGACGCAAAAAGAGGGTTGTTATAAGTTTGACGTGTCTGTCTGTGGCATCGTAGCTCCGAAGCGAATGTACCGATTTTAATGCGGTTTTTTTTGTTTGAAAGCTGACATGATCGAGATAGTTCTTAGCTACGTTTCAACAAAATCAGTTCAGCCGTTTTTGAGATATTGAACTTTGAAATGAAAATGTCGGGGGTTGTTTAACTTTTGTACTTGGCTGTATGTATGTATGCCCATGTATGATTTTGTAAATGCTACAACGGTGGCAAATAATCGTACGGCTTGCCTGTGGTATGCAGTGAACACCGCGCATCCTTATATGTTCATGGATAATTATTCTAATTATAACATTTTTATTTACAACATCATATTCTAATTCTAAATTCTATACATTGCGACACTTATTTTATCAAACGCGATCTTATTTGAGTACCTAATCAATGAGTCTTTAATTTCATTCCTTCCAGCACGGCTATCACAAGACGGCGCGCGAGCTCTCTCGATTTTTCTCGGACTATACCTCTCTTTCTATGTTTTCTAATAAGAGAGAGACGGATAGTGCGCGAAAAATCGAGAGAGCTCGCGCGCCGTCTTGTGATAGCCGTGCTGGTAAACATATGAATATCTACATTTACAATAACAACGGTAGAAACTAAACAAACATGGTCATCGTGTAAACAAGGACTATGACTGCTAACTAAAACAGGTACAGTTAGTACACGCGTATATACTGCTAATTTCTAGTAGCTTACGGTTTAAAATGGCGTGAACATGACGCTTAGGTTACATGAAGATACAATATCATTGTTATTGCTATCTTTGCATCTGCTGCATTCTAGGAATCCAATTACCATTTGTATGGTAAAATCGCTGGAATATCCAACAATAACAAAGGCCACTATGAGTAAAATACAGGGTTGGCATCAGTTTGTTCGTAATGAGACGAAAAATATACAGCGTGTGACATCCATTACAACATAAATTTTAAGTAAAGTGCTGTGAACCGTTTCATCGAAAAAATATAACAATTACCTTTTCTGATGGAACAATGTACTGTACTGCTAACATTTATTTAAGAGAGGCAGAGCTAGTTTCTAATGTTACTGTCAGTTGTTAGCTTCGGTACCGATACATTGTGTGCCGAATTAATTAGTATGAAAAAAAAACAGTTTTTTTTTAAACTATAAATATCAATTTACGTTAGTTAAGGCTTATGCTTTATTAATATATTCTTATGAAAGTCACACTCTATAGGTACACTGTACATCTTTGACGACGAGTGTAGGTACCGTAATAATTATAAGTTTTGAAAAATAGATTAAAGTTATTGGATAGCCCAGATCCAAGCATGTTGTTGTCGAACGGCGTTAGTGGGATCGAATCCCGGCTCGTAAAATGAGTTTATCGGAATTTCCTCTTAAATTTAGATTGAAGGCGCCAGCTAACGGTAAGTGTCCCTAGAGCTGCAATACTGTCTGAACATTTACTATTACTTGTATTGTAAAATTACACATAAGATTATAACCGTGCTAGTCGCCGCCTAGTCGGGCAGCCCAGAGGGTTGATCAAGTAACGTTAGGACAACTTAACTATTAATTTCCTATACACAAAGTGACATTTAGATCTACCTGACGCGCGTACAATGCGTTACGTGATCGACCAAAGAAACTGCTGGGCACAATGTAGAAGCGGATCTGTGTCATCTTTAGGTCGGCAATTACATGCACGATATTCCAATATGACTTTCCTATTTTATGAGAGGCACATTTAGAATTTCATGCCTAAATCCATCGCATTGCATCAATTTCTGTACACATGCAAATGGATAAAAGTGATAACAATATTTCTATGTATGTACATCTTCCGCTAATTTCACTAACACATTCCAGTGATTGATTTGTTCTAATAGACGGAACGTGTAGCGATAAGAATTCAATACATGGCGCGGATGGCGTGAAATTAGCTTACGTATTGATATCTTACAAGTTAACTATTAAACAGTTTTATGCCAAATGATATGGAAATAATACTTGTAACAGATGGATTACATAGGAGCCGAGCCGATTAGAGTTCCATTTTGCCAATTCATGTAGATAAGGAACACAAGCCATCGTATTTGTTTGGGAGAAGTAACAAAACGTAGGCAGAATTAATATTAATCGCCTTTTAAATAGTGTCATTATTTCAAAACATTAAATGTTGTGAGGGAAATATTGTGTTGATGTTCGTGTTAAATTAGGGTTTTCCAGAATCCATTATATTACCAGCTAGTAGCACTATGGCGAGAAGCGTTTTTAACGCAGCTATCAAAATCCACCGATCAAATTATTAAATAACTGGGGTATTCAGCATTTCAGACCTCTAGACTTTTCACTAGAGCATTCTGAAAATCCGCGTTACGCGCGCCGAAATTTCAAAATACCTCAGCCGCCGATAATAGGATTTTCCTAAATCATTAGTGGCTTGTGGTTTAGATTTCAAATTTCTTGAGGAGTGGAAGAATCTAATATCATCGGCGAGACGAAATCTCACAGACTTCGCTGTCAGCCGTCAAGAGAGCGTAATAGGTTCGCTCTGGGCCCTATTTCACCAACTTGACATTTGTCACCTGGTACTGACAATTTGCCATACATTGCTTGTTCTAGAAGTTAAGGTGGTCGCTAGGTTACCTGTGGAACCAGCAATCTACGGTGAATTGTCGTTGTCAAGTGACAATAGGCTTGTGACCTTCGATTTTTTTATGATGCCATTCGAACCAGTGTTTGGAGAGGAACAAATGTTTGTATGGGAGCAACTACAATTAAACAACATAAATACCCAAAAAATTGAGCTAAAGACGTAACTCGCTGGCCGCAGCCGAAACGCTTCATACTGATTGACTCAAAAGTATGACGTCACACGTTGCGATTTGAACTAATCATTGTAGGGAAAATCATGTAAATTGCTGTTTCGGTCGCGAAATACTGCGTTTAGGTCTATAGTTGTTATACAATTTTGTTTCTATAAAAGCGTAAGGATTCTATTGGTAGCTTTAAATTACTCTCGGACAGTTAAAAAAATGCATATTTTTTCTAAACTTTCAAGGTCCATATCTTTTTATGATTTTCATTATTTTTTGTAATTTATACTTTAGTACAATAATTTGATGGTATACTATCCGTTTACCAACACTACGTTATCAATTTTAACATGAGGTCACAAGCCCATTGTCCAGTTGGTGAAATAGGGGCCTAGTCGTCGCCTAGTCGGGCAACCGAGATATCGCTGGGAACAGTGTGGAGGCTGATCTGTGTCAACTTTAGGCCGGCAATAGGCTTGTGTGATTTTTTTTTACAATGCCATACGAACCAGTTTTTGTAGATTCACAAATGTTTTTATGGGAGCAACTACAATTAAAGAACATAAATACCCAAAAAATTAAGTTAAAGACGGACCTGGCTGGCGGCAGCCGAAACATTTCATACTAATTGACATTGAATCATGACGTCACAGTTTGATATTTGTATTAATTGTTGTATGGAAAATCAAGTAAATTGGTGTTTCGGTCGTGAAATACTGCGTTTAGGTCCATAGTTGTCTTACAATTTTGTTTCTATAAAAGCGTAAGGATTCTATTGGTAGCTTTAAAATTACTTTTGGACAATAAAAAAAGTACATATTTTTTCTACTTTCATATATTTTTATGATTTTAATTATATTTCGTATATTTATACTTTATTTAAAAAAATGATGGTTTACTATCCATTTAGCAACACTACGTTATCAATTTTAACATGAGGAAACTACCCAATTAGCAATTTCCGTTTGCAGAGGAAAGCGCCTGCGAGCCGAGAGCCGCTCTAGCGGGTTCCTGGCACTGAGGAGAGACGCATGATCGGGAAAAGTGACACGTGCTCTCATTTTGGACGCCGACCCTTTTTGGATCTCTCTGCCTTAATTGAACGAGCGAGCGAAGCGAACGAAGTTCTCCGTTTCAGCTTGGGCAAAAGATATAAGTCTCATTTCTCAACCGATTTTTGTGAAATTTTGTGAACAGAATCGATAATTATTGTAGTTTTTTTTTTAGGTTTTTTTTTCTACTAATAGGCACACTGCCACTAGTATAAATTAGTTAATTTTGACGAACTCACCTGGGAACTTCGACATGTAATGCACTTGCAGGACCAAGTATTTGATGGGGGAGTCTTTCCCGATGAGGAAGCCCACTCCTTCCGGGAGGGTCAGGCTCGGCGCGTCGCGCGCCCACGCGTATACGATCTAAAAAAAAGTCAAAGTCAAAGTCAAAGTCAAAGTGATTTATTCTTCAATTTAGGCACATTACATGCACCTATGAATGTCGAAAAAGTAACACCGGTTCGGAATAAAAACCTCTGTCTCGAGAACCGGCGGCGTAAAAAACTCGGCGAGGTATATTTTTTTCAATATATCATTACAGTATCAGAGTATTATAAAATTGAGAAATGTAAATAATACGATATAGTACAATACAAATACACTATTGCACACCTCAAAAGATAACACAGTACCTTCGGAACATAAAGCTTAAAGTAGAGGTAAATAACAGGCAGTCTTAACTCTTAACGCTAAGGAGAAGGAGATAATACAACATTCATTCATCAATTTATAGTACAAGTATAGTACAAGTCATCCAGAGCCGTACAACAAAGAAAGTCTTAGATCGCAAGTTTTAACGCCCAAATCCGATGACAAGGACGATTAATATGGGATGTGAGGTTTTTATTTTACGCCTTCCTCTGGCCAAGAGGCGGGATTTTCCCAGCACGGCTAGGACAAGACCACGCGGGAACTGCCTCGTGCGCGAGATAGACAATCCGTCTCTTTCTAATTAGACCCCTTAGAAAGAGCAGGGTAGTTTACCTCGCGCGCGGTCTCTTGCTAGGGTAAATATTGTATAATGAAAATGTTCGCTCTTTTATTTAATGATTAAGGAGCGCAATATTGCAGTTTGTTGCAGAGCCATTATCAAAGACGTGTTTAATAAAACTGGCCAACTGCGAGTTGGACTCGCGCACGAAGGGTGCCGTACCATTGTCTATGAAAACGGCAAAAAACTCATGTCTGTTGTATGGGAGCCCCAGTCCGACTCGCACTTGGCCGGTTTTTTAGTATGTGTTGTTATAGCGGCAACAGAAATACATCATCTGTGATCAACTGTCTAACTATCACGGTTCATGAGATACAGCCTGGTGACAGACGGACGGACGGGACCCTAACAATGATGTTAAGATGAATACCTGAGATCCTGAACGGCAAGGGCTGGCAGTGTTGTACTGAGCATCAATCTGATTGCTCGCCATCTCGCCGCAGCTCCTGTAATTAGTTCACCACAATTATCAAACCATCCTGTAATTGTAACCAAATCTATACTAATATTACCACATGAATAATACCACGTACAGAAGGTTCTGTGTTAACAGTTCCCCTGTTTAGGTATGCCGAATGAGCCTAAACGTGGCCATCCCTTGCAACGCGCTGCGGCAGAACGCGTGCGTGCAGTAGCAGCCCTGACATACCGGCTGGGCCGGTAGGTCGCCATGTACTTGCAGCGGCACGACGAAATCACGGAGTGAGCCGCCCCTGGTATTACACAGCACAGGTTGATGGCTTTGCGGCCATCATGCGTAAACGGTGTGCCTCACTACTAAACCGTTGGCGAGGCAGCGCCAACGGCATCCTGGTAGCGTTAGCGGATAGACGGGACTCCCCCCCTTCTACAGAGATGGACTAAGCTCCACACTTGAAAAGTCTTGAATACTCTACTTTATTTTTAAATTTTTTAGTAACTACTAACACTAGAATATAAGTATGTAACTAACACCTATGGATTCCGTCCGAAATAAAAGATTTATTATTATTTTCCGTTGGGTTTTTATTTCTCAGCATGAGCTGCTGGTAATTAATGCCATCTACGGGCTGAAGCCAAGTAGATGACATTTGACTACGTTGATATTTTATTAAAGTTATCATTTAAGTGTTCGTTTTTAAGTCCGTTCGGTCATTGTCAATTTGCAAAAACATTCGCACGATTCTGCATGTATTCAATATTGCGGCTTTCTGCATCTGCATGTAGGTAAGTATTTCGTTTAAGATCAATGAGCTTCAGACTGTGATGGAGGTATTGGAGGTATTTAGGAATAATAATAATTATTATTATTATCTTTTTTCACTTTTTTTTCTCTCCAAGTGGATGAAGCTTTAATTCCATAATCGCGGGCTTTTGGCCAAACGAGTACGGAATGGTAGTAGATCCTACTGTTCTATAGCTAGAAATTTACGCACTAATCGACATGTGTTCATGCTCACTACCTTTATCAAAACCTCATGTTTGTGCGAGAGTGTAGCTTTGTAAAGAAAGTACGAGGTAATCTCCGGAACTACTTACCAGATTTAGTTTTTTTTTACTAGTACATGTAATGGACCTTCAGGATGAACAGGGGCTATATTTTATCCCGCGGATTTGCCTGCGTTCTTGGCACTACGCGGGCGAAGCCGCGCGGGCAGCTAGAGTTTTATATAATTGCATAAGAAATCTATAACAGGTTAAATAATTTACTTAATTATTCTAAACTACTTAATTGCAATCTCGTTAAATAAACAACACATCGTCATTGTTGAAATACTCCAGGCAAAATACGGTTCATAACCTCTGCGCTATCCCTGTGGCGCGGAAGTATCCATAACGGAATTTCCTCCCATTAAAAAAAAAGGTTATGTACTTACCAAACACTGTCATTGGATCCTGGTTCTGAGCATCCATACAACAGCATGTGATGTGCCGTGTGCATGGACGCATTCGGCTCAAACCCCACTACAACGAAAAAATTTTTTAATTAAGTATTGAAGGAAATACATCTGAGTAAACACTAGAAAGTTTGAGGACACAAAACGGCAGAGAAAAGTTGCCTCTTTGCTTACAAAATTCTATGCAGGTCACGTTTATCTGCCGCTGACTGTACATAGGTTATTATCAAAATAGTTTTAATATAATAATTCAGTTACATTGCACGTAGAACCGATAGCCATTGGGGCGGAAAGGTTCTCGAGTGGCGACCACGTACCGGAAGGCGCACCGTGGGTAGGCCCCCCTCAATGTGGACTGATGGCCTGGTGAAGGTCGCTGGAGTCCGCTGGATGCGGGTGGCGCAGGACCGGTCATTGTGACACTCTTTGGGGGAGGCCTATGTCCAGCAGTGGACGTCTTTCGGCTTTTCAATTTATTCAATCGAATCAATTCTAGGAATGCATGATTCCGATATAAGCGATCGGTAGGTACTCACTAATAAATATTGTGTTCAAATAACGTTCTCGTGATATTTAGTAATCATACTTATTATTGATTGTATGCTTGTATAAGGAAACTATGCCGCATACACCGAACGGTAATTCCCCGAAGACCCACAGTTCTCACTTGAATAATGAGATGACATTTGACTCATGCGTGTGATAGGAAATGACACTAATATGTAAATAAATTCACTACGATGAAACGTCAAATATTGCCTAAAACTTCGTAACTCTTTATAAGGCAGGGGAATAGTACATTATTGCCGTGGCCTAGGAAGGGGGCAATTGCAGGCTGAGTATTTGTTTAAACGGACGAGCTTGCGAGTCCGTTTAATTATAATACGAAGCCTGCAACTGCCATTCCGGCTGAGGCTAATATAGTGCTTTTCTCAAAAATGGGGGAATAATAAACTTTAAATATCGTTGCACAACTTGAAAATATTACTGATTTCCCGCCGTTTTTCTTTTTAAACCGAATCGCAAGTGTATTTTTCCACTGAAAAATGCAAATTATTTGAGACACATAGAAAAACGTCGCGTTTGCAACAGAAAAATACGGATTGAATTGGCTGAATACGACCTGTGCCGTCTTTTATATGCCGGTTTCGACTTTTTAAAAAGTTTGGTACTCGACAAATAAAGGAATTTATATGTAACATTCCAGGCGGCCTGCAATGTTTTTTATTTTTTAATTTTGATCTGACCTGAAACTATACACTTTACCTTCCAATATGTAGCGACTTATGTACACTTTGCGAGCCATTTTTGAGAAAAATATATTCCCAGCTTGATTTTGAACTTTTACTTAATGTCATAGGGTACATTTTTATGGAAAACAAATGCCTTTACGCCCCTGAAAGAGTAATTTGATAAATAATGGACACATTATCGTGGATTAATTTGTATTTAATGTATTTCATATTAAGTAGGTATAGGTACTAATGTAAAATACCTATCTACAGCATAAATTGCGTTTAGATTTCAATCCCATTTAATCTTTCATAATTTTAATTACAACATAAAATTGTAATCGATTCTAATGTTTTAATTTTTTTTATGTGTGATCATTGAAACTGGCACCATGAGTCGTGTACATACTTTTAAAAAAATAAGTTGGGCGGAAACATGATAGCTTATTGACATACTACTCGCTGTTTTAAGATTATTGAAAATATTATTTGATTTCCTCGCATTTATGGAGAAAAGCACTATATCTGCCTCGGCGCAGCCTATGTATTCAGCTTTGCTTCATCCGACAAAATCAACTCATCCACGAATTGCTATTTCCCGGCCTCTGCAGTAATGTACTATTATTCTTCAAATGCGCAAAGCTCGAGACGTATTATTTATAAAAAGCCGGCCAAGTGCGAGTCGGATTCGCACACTTGGATTCCATAGCTACCGTAGGTACTCGCATTATTTGTAGCTATTAACTTAATTTGCATTATTTCTATTAATCACTTTGGGGCATGTTTAGTGTATTATTTGAGTTGGCCGAATTGCATCAAAGCAGTCCGTTCAAAAATCAATTTTACCGTACTAGGTAGAAGATTCAAATTCCAATGACAGTTTTATAAAAAAGTCGGTCACATTAAATAATCTAAAAGCATAACAAGCTCCCGTCACGAAATGTTTACTGGCTACCGCAAAAATGTTAGCATAGGCCGTTCGGAGATGTAAGTACGGTCGACGCCAAAAATACGTTTACACTATTCGCCTTATTGCAATGGAATAAGCTGCAAAAGTGTAAACGTATTTTTGGCGTCGACTCTAGTAAAAAAACGGCTGGTTAATTCCAGAGATGACTTCAAGATGCAACTGGTATAACGCCTAGCTATCTCGCCCTTTCTTGCCGACCAGGAGCCGTAGCATGGTTGGTCTTATCACGCGACAAGTGACAAGATAAGAGCGTCGTCTCGTTCTATCGAACGGTGTCAGCCAGTGACGCACGCACTATCCTATCACTTATCGCGTGACAAGGCCAACCATGCTACGGGGCCTGGACGCCAGTAGTTTTGCCGGAAAAACACACCTTGTCGTAAAATTGAAAGCCAATTTATCAAACCGGGACCTATCTATCTAATAACTATGTAGTAGTACTCACCTATGTAGTAGCTTCTATCAGGAAAGATGCGGATTGGAGTGCAGAGGTATAGCTCATCCTGAAATCATAAATGAAAAATAGCACTCAGTGCCGACCTGACCCATTCAAGGCCACTCATGAATAATGCCTCCACGAGCGACCTCCGCTACACAGCGGAAAAATGCTACTACGCGCTATGGCGTAGCACACGTAGCGTTGCTTGGCTTCGAATGGGTTTGATCGTAGCCGTCTTAGGGTACCGTAGCCAACATAGTACAAACGCAACCCTTCTTTAGTCATGCTGTCTGTCTGTCTATTGTCATCATGACAGGTATCCTCCCACAGGCCCCTCCACCTCCACCCCCAAAACTATCTCCATACCAATTTTCATTCACATCAGTTCAAAGGTTTCATGGGAAAGTTAACAAACAGATGGAATTACTTTCGCATTAAATGTATTTTCTTTCTTTCTTTCTTTATTTATAATATACATAAGTCTGGACGAGGTAATTTGCATGCCATCACAATTCTATAAGCTTCCCACGCACTAATATACGATACGCACCCACATATACCACGGGCCATTACAACACCCACACACTTATCTGGCCAATAAGAACCCAATTGTTCTGATAAGAGTTTAGGTAAAACCAAGTGGGAAAATAGGCTCAAAAATCGATTGGCTTATACTGGCTTTAGCTTATACTCGGACGGCGTATATTCATCTCTAATCCCCTTGGTTTCCTGGATTCCGAAGCAGCGGGGGCTGGAAGGTAGCAATTATGTATGTAAGGATTTGGTCCGAAATCACTCTTACCGCCTTAGTAAGCTCAATAACTACAACTTAGAAAAGTTGAAAAACCCCCGACATTTTCATTTCAAAGTTCAATATCTCAAAAACGGCTGAACCGATTTTGTTGAAGCGTAGCTAAGAACCATCTCGATCACGTCAACTTTCGGAAAGAAAACGCATTAAAATCGGTCCATTCGTTTAGGAGCTACGATGCCACAGAGACACAGACACGTCAAACTTATAACACCCCTCTTTTTGCGTCAGAGGTTAATCAGGCTTGTGTAACTTGTGTTTGAGACTATAAATAGAAAATTCCTGAAATAGGATATTATTAATAAGGAATATTAGTATCACTTGTGTTATGGGTACTAGATGACAATGTATTTAATATTTGTAGATACATAGAAAACATCCAAGAATCAGAACCTCTCATGACACAAATATTTGCTCTAACGAATAAATTTAGTCTATTTAATTTAGTCTAAGTAAACTGATCACATGAGCTGTACCATTATAAAACAAAATTATGTAGCTAAAGTAACTAGCTAATAGCTAAGCCTACCCATCTACTTTTTTTGTAAGGGAGCATGTCTGCCAACAAACTGTCCTGCAGTTTGGCAGATGAAAATGGTGTAAAAAAACTGGGATTTGAACCCGACTGTCAGCTTTGCAGGCAGTCACTACCAACTAGGCTTAACGGTTTTACATTGTGTTTCATGTGGGTATGTTAGCTGTCACTGTTAACATGCAAATGTAATAACTTATATATTGCACAGTAAAAGTGGCCCCTCTGGTGCTAAAAAGGGAATACTGTGTGTGGTTATTAAATTTCCTAATTTCACACTCCCATGAGTGTGAAAATGATTAACAAAGTATGTAGTATTATGTCATAAACTGTTGGTTGTACATTTCATGCTTGAATCTGTTCAATTACAATTTTATGAATGTACTGTTTTTACATGACATTTCAGGACATTTTTGCCGTAAAATGTGGCGATAAAACCTATTGTAAACCTTCAGGAGTAAATATAAAACTGTATGTTTGCATCTTCGTTACTTAATGATACAAAAACAGGTGAACAAATGTATATGAAACGTTGTGTAGAGATAGTTCACATGCTGGGTAAAACATAACCCAGCATGTGAACTATCTCTACAAAATATAAGATGATAAATAATTGAAATGTACAACCAACAGTTTATTACATAATACTACATACTTTGTTGCTCATTTTCAAACTCATTGAGAGTGTGAAATTAGGAAATTGAATAACCACACACAGTATTCCCTTTGTAGCACCAAAGGGGCCACTTTTACTGTGCAATATTTAAGTTATCATATTCATAGGATACCTACTTATTATCCCTAAAATCATCCCGCAAAGGATTGAATTTGGGGATGAAAGTTGACACAGGAGTTCACGCAGCAAGTCACGGGCCAATGCTACCTAGTGTTAAGCATTTTTATTCCTAACAGATCACTGAGAACACCTAAATAGGAAAATTAAAATATTTGCAAACAAAAAAAAATCTCTTAACTATTCATCTCAGAATTTCAGAGGTATTATTTGGTTCAGACAGCCACTAAAACCAGTTTTGTTAAACTTTATAATAAGTTTAGAAAGATGAATCTCCGTTAGCTATGGATATCTTCTTGTTAAAGGTGCAGATTAAAGTAAAAATTTTGCTTTACAACTCTGATAGTATCCAAGTACATTGAAATAATTATATTGTATATATTTTTTAAATTATACAGCTGATATTTCTATAAAATGAAGAGAAGCACCAAGACCAAAGAAGACTTTATTATCGGATTGACATGACGCTCATTAATTATTTTAATTTAAAAATACTTACATCAAATGATGAATTCATTAAAAACAAATGAGTTTTATCTTGATACGCGGCCTTGGTGGCGATTTTTTTGAATGAAGAATGAATAGAGATTAAACACTTACCCTGTGTGGATAAACATTCGGCATTAACAATTCGTATTTTGTAGTTTCTAGACCGAAAACTTCACCGCAAACTCCGAGCGCAAATAACAGAACACCTAATTTAATCATGTTACAAAATTATTTAAAAAGCAAACAAGTGCACTCGGACGCGGAACTGTCCACGCTGTTTCTCTGAGAGTAATTGAATGCGCGTTTTGCCGTGGACGTTGTTATGATAATTTTGTTGATTTCACGCTGTTTGCCCAGCGAATCGTGTCCACACCGCAAAAGCTACCAGTGTTTATGGAACTATTTTTATTCGCGATCGATAATACTACTACGAACGTCATTTGAGTGTTGCCAGACTTCATGTCGCAAAGGCAAAAAACTGGTAAAACGTTTTTTGTTCACGAACAACACGAAAGTAAAATGTGGCGGCGTTCTGTGAAAAACGCCTTTTTCAAAAGTATTTTATTGTTAGTCATTAATGAAATTATCCTGTTTGAAAGCTCAGTAGTGATAGTTACCTAGTAACAGAACGAATTAGAGGAGCTAAAGGATTTTTTACAGATATTTTGAATTATGAGATGGCAACATTTCTGCGTTCAGAAATCTAATATTACAAAATGTCAATGAAAATATTGCAAATATCTATAGATGTAAACTGTAAGCGTAAACTTACTAAAAATAAATATCTATTCTTTCATTTATTGTAATTTTAACCTCACAAAATATCTTGTACTTAACGATTTTAAGTAAGCTTGCAAATTTCAAAACAGAAACGAAATCATATTAGTTCCGTATAATAGCAAAAGATGGCATTAGCATCCACTTTCCCGCAGGCTGCTATTACCAGTTAAGTTTTGAGGGATGGCGCTGGTAAACTCGAAATCTTAAGAATAAAGAAGTGCAGGCCGCCTTTCTAGACACTTAATGACATAATCCACCGGTCTCTTGCCAGCATCAAATCAATAGAATAAAGAAGTGCAGGCCGCCTTTCTAGACACTTAATGACATAATCCACCGGTCTCTTGCCAGCATCAAATCAATAGAATAAATAAGTGCAGGCCGCTTTTCAAGACACTTAATGACATAATCCACCGGTCTCTTGCGAGCATCAATGTGCCTGCTCTTCTTGAGCCGCCTGGCATTGTCAGAGATGATGGCAAAAGACATTTCTCAACTAATCTAGACACGCAAGCCAAGTTCAAACAAAGGAACTGGCTAGCCAGCGCCGAGTGTAATATTACACGAACCACTTGGTGCCACTTTTGACCCTTCTATAACTCAAAACCTCTTTAACGTAAACACATAAAACTACGTGTGTTTAATCCATACTAATATTATAAATGGGAAAGTGGATGTCTTTGTTTGTTTGTTTGTTTGTCCGCCTTTCACGGCAAAACGGGGCAACGAATTGACGTGATTTGATCATTTTTCATCAAATCGTAAACAAAAGCAAGGACGTTCGTCTTTGGCCCTTCTGGCGACCACAAAAAAAAAACCGACACCGCGGAGCCCTAACCCGACACCGCAAACCCTAACCTGATACCGCGAAGCCATAACACGACTCCAAAGAGCTATAACCCGACTCCTAAGAGCCCTAACCCGACTCCTCGGTGCCCTAACCCGACACCTCGGAGCCCTAACACGACACCGCGGAGCTATAACCCGACACCTAAGAGCCCTAACCCGACTCCTCAGAGCCCTAACCCGACAGCGCGGAACCATAACCCAACACCGCAGACCCCTAACCCGACACCGCAACCCTAACCTGACACCGCAGGGCCATAACCCGACTCCTAAGAGCCCTAACTCGACTCCTCGGTGCCCTAACCCGACACCCCACCCTATTTTTCAACTTATTTTTATTTTAAGATTTTTTCCTACGCTTACACATAATTACCGAGCTGGATTCCAAATTTCATCCTTCTAGGTCATCTGGAAGTAGATTAGGTTTAGGTACTAGGTATATATGTCAGTCAATACTAAAATTTACGACTTTTTGACCTACATAATATCTTTATAACCGTTTGAGCTGGCTAGGCCTTCATGAAATTTGGGCTTCTAGATGTCCTTATGGATATAATTAATCATACGTAGTTTTATGTGTTTACGTTACGGTGTTTCGGTCGCGCAGCTTTCTCTCTAAATTGTCTGGTTGCCTGAACGGTGTTTGTTCTGGCCTCCAGTCTATTTGTTTCTTAAACATGTTGCGCGGACGACTTTCTCTACGAACTTCTTTGTGCTATCTCTGTTCTCTTCTGACCCCAGCAGTTCGCCCCAGCTTGAATTTAAGTAAGTATTTTTCTGTGTGCATTTTGCCAATTTTGTTACTTATTTAAAAATACGTTTTTATCGCGTAATATATCAGCGTTACCTATTTGAAAAAAGAATGACAAAAATAATATTATTTTATCATATTTTAATATAGGTATCTACTTGCTTTGATTAAGTTAGGGAGTCTATTTTTTATATTTAGTGCATAAAAACTGGCTTTAATGATCTCATTCAAAATCGTAAAAAAAAGAAGTTGAAGACCATAATATTTATTCATAAACTAATTAATTTTAAGCCATCTTTAGTTTTCTTATAATAGTGCATGAAAACTGGCTAGGTATAATATAAATCTTATTCATTTCAATTTCATTTCATAAAAAATAAATAGAAGACCATTTTTATTCATAAAGTAGTAGGTACCTACCTAAAGTTATTTTATTTCATTATTTTCAATACTTCAAGAACTAACCCACCGAGTGCCGTAATGGAGTTGTCTTGTAGTAATAATGTTATCTGTCAAGTCTCAAAACTACCGCTCCCCTTTGAAAAATGCTATTTCGTTTCGCGAAGTAAATTGGAGACGACAGCTTCAAAATTAGTTCAAATTGAATAAAACGTTTACTTGGACGGTTTGAGGTTTTAGAGAAACTTCTAGACGATTACAAAACCTATATAGATACCATTTAATTTGATAAACATTTATTTTTCTAGGGAAAAAATATTAATACTTAACTACCTAGTCAATATAGTACCTATACTTAACTAGCTGCCTACAAGGGTTCGCCCGCGTATTGCATAGAGAACAAGCAAACCCGCGGGATAAAATATAGCCCTTAACCATCCAGAAAGTCCATTCTACACGCAGGTGAAATAATTTTTGAAATCGGATAAGCGGTTCCGGAGATAACCCATTATACACACAAATTTATAAAGTTACAATCTCACAGACTTTGCCCCTTTACAGTATTTATTAGAATAGATTATGTTTTATCGCTCGTCTGGATATTCCAGCAAATAAACATATTCTATTCTATATTTTACCCAAATAGGTATGAGGTATAAAATGACCAGGCAAACAAAATTGTACATTTTTGTAATCATAAAATCAAGATAGACCATCGGATTACCTACCTACCTAGGTATTCCTATATTTGTTTTGCAAATTACGTACTTAACTCGCTACGCTATACGCTTACGCTAATATTTAATTATTGTGTTTTGTGTTCGTGTCTGTACTGCTTGTGACTTTCTTCCACAAACTAATAAGAGATTACTTTCTTCTCTGTGCTCTCGGATTTCCTTTGACCAAATTATAAACTTTCTCCTTCTATTATTTTTGTACCGTGTTTGTGCAAATTAAACATTGATTGCTGGAACATTCGGAAGTTTGATTTATGACTACGCCCGCGCTTCAACCCAGTAACTACACTGTTTTAACAGTTTTTTCTGTATAGTAAACTTAACTATTTTGTATGTATTAAATAATGCGTAATATTATTCAATTATAACGTCATGTTAATGACTAATCTCCTCCTCTAATTAACAAGGATTCTAAAAGTCAATAAAACGTCAATCTGTCCCGCGGTAATAATATATTTCATGACCCCTGCTGACTGCAGTGTTGCCAGATAGCAGCCAAATGTTGCAGAAAAATACCCGCCTGATTTGATTTTATGGACAGCATAAAACAATTTTTTGGTTCCGATGCATAGGTGGTAGATGGAAAATATAATTTATAGTTTCTTGGTGGTTTTATAGGTGGAACGGCCCAATAAATCAATGTAATTTATAGTAAAATAAGCAATGTAGGTACTAAAACTGTTACATACCTATTGTGAAAAATAAGCAGTGAGTTAGGTAATGTTTTCTATTGATTGCCATGTAGGTACCTAATACCTTTCATCGAGACCAAGTTGCTGATTTGAGTAATATTTGACAGATCGCCGTTGACCACCGCACTTGCCGTTCCACCGCGCTATGTAGGCTGGCGTTCACTAGGCTCGCCGAGCCGAGTCGAATCGAATCGAAAAAATTCGCCTTCATACATTACCTATGAAAGTGCGTCCATTGATCGATTCGATTCGTCTCGCCTCGGCAAGCCTAGTGGACGCCAGCCTTGTCACGTCATTAAAAAAGTCAAATGCCGTTTGTACGCGCGGGCACCGGACGACGGCGGGGGTCGGGGCGCGGGAAGGGCGCAGATCGGGCGGCGGCGCTCGCGCACCGCCAGAGTCGGCGAGCCATACCTACTAGCATCAAGCGCATGTCGCGCTGAGCTATTTTCTCATCATATTTTCAATTACGTGTTAGTTTTCAATATATTTGAAGAAAACTGCATTCTCATTGTCCGCCTAGACACCGTTCTTCCGTCCCAATACTGGTCATAAAGATGCCATAAAACCCAACAGAAAACAAAAACATCTCAACTGCCAGCTAACATTTCACTAGTGCTGTTAAAACACAAATCACGTGCGGATGGGATGTATCGAGCCATGCGTCTCAGCTAACACGTCCGACCTTGACGTGGATTTACGTGGTGACCCTAGGCTGGTATTCACAATGCTGACGGACAATTTGACTATGAACCAGTGTAATTCTGACCTCTTATTACGCGTAGATATCACGAATCTTGGGGTCAGAATGTAACTACTAGAGGCAAGTGAGCTGAGTCAAGGTGACTTGTGAATTACTTAGCAGCATTGGGTGAATGGGGCATTTGATTCCCCGTTTATTGATATTGGAGATGTTATGGGGTCTTTGTTTGAATGGTTCAGGATGTTGAAGATATTTTTGATGTGTGTAGATTTTGCCATTGTTTTGTTTCATCAATTTCCTTTTCACGCCACTGCTCGGAAATGTGCCAAAAGATGGTCAGAGTTCAGGCTTCAAAGCTGGGGTTAGTTGGACGTCGCACGAACAAGGCCATCTATGACTTCAAACATTATGTGCGTTGCTAGCAGTGAATGCGTGAAAAGGTCCCTTATAAAGAGTCTATTGGCAATATTTGAAAATTAGGATAAAACATAAAATACCTAATCATTATTGTAACGCAACCCTGAAAACGTAAAACTAAAGAGTAGATTACCCAGAAAGTTATGTACATTTTTACCTAATTTCCTCTGAGAGGTAAATGATAACAACCATAAACGAGTTAGAGTACAATGCTCATATTTCTCAATTTATGACGAATTAGAAACAAGAGTACGAAATAGTCTTTTAGTAGTTGTGTAATACAATTTGTTGATAAAGATTTATTGAGATGACTTGTAATTAGCACCATATTCTGTTCTTCGGTCTTTTTAAGTAGTTTAAGCGGTGTGATTTCCTTTTACAGTTAGTCTGCTGTTAAAATAATCTATGAACATTCAGTTTGATTGACGTGATAAGTTATTAAGTTTGGCACTTTTATTCGGTATATAAATATTTTCTTTTTCATGCGGAATTATGTAACTCGTTGTTAGATCGAATATGAGTTGAACATCACAGTAATTATTAAATTTATATGTCACAGAGTGAAGACCTTATCTTTGCTCATGATTTACCTACCTACGTCAAAAAAAATTCAATGTCACAGGCGACATTAAAGACATGTTTCTCAGAATCAAGATAAAACCTGAAGACCGAGACGCCCTACGTTTTTTGTATCGTGACAACCCTAACGAGCCGGCTAGTACTTACGTAATGACATCGCTCATTTTTGGCGCCAAATGTTCGCCTTTCATCGCGCAGTTCATAAAAAACAAAAATGCTAAACGCTTTGAAACGATAATGCCTGCCGCTACAAGAGCTATATATAATCAACATTATATGGATGATTGGATTGACAGCGTGCCAGATGAAGAAACAGCCATAAAATTAATCCGTGAAGTAAGAATGATTCATCAACGGGGAAATTTTGAAATACGCAACTTCACATGCAATAGTAAATCAGTACTCGACAGCCTTCCAAAAGAAACCCTCGGAGAGACAGCCGTAAGGTTCAAAACCGGCGAGCAATACGAAGGCGAGAGAACCCTCGGCCTTTTATGGCGTCCCGATGATGATACTTTGGGCTACGACGTTTCATTTAAGAAGATAGCTGCAAATATTATTACCGGCCAACAAAGACCTTCCAAGCGGGACATGCTACGAGTGGTGATGTCAATCTTCGATGTTTACGGTTTTTTATCGCCAGTCACTATAATTGGAAAGATTATTATTCAAGACACTTGGAGATTAAATTTGTCTTGGGACGTACCTGTGCCTGATGATATATACGAAGAGTGGTGTAAATGGACGGGCCTACTGAAAACATTATATAACGTGAGGTTGCCTAGATACTACAACGACGCCGCCGGATTGAGCCGCGTCAGCGCAACACACACAGAACCGGTTTCCACTCTGCTGTTGCCGCGCGGCGAAGCGCCCGCCCCGACGTTATCTACGCCTGCACCGCCGCCACTGCAAATGAATGCTAATTATACAAACCTGCAACTACATATATTTTGCGACAGTTCGTCTAAAGCTATGTGCGCGGTGGCCTATTGGCGTTGGGAACATAATGAACTAATTAACGTTGCATTCGTAGCTAGTAGAAGTCGAGTAATGCCTAATAAAAACTTATCAATACCGCGGGCCGAATTACAATCAGCTGTTTTAGCCGCTCGGCTGGCTGATATGATTACAAAAGAACACACAATAAAAGCCGGGCGTAGAACGTTTTGGAGCGACTCAAGTACTACGCTATACTGGATAAGGAATGCGTCACGTACTTATAAACCGTACATAGCGCATCGACTAGGAGAGATTGATGAAATGACGCTCATTAGTGAATGGAGATACGTACCAACTAAACTTAACGTAGCCGACTTAGGCACGCGAAAAAACTACGATTGCAGCGTTCTGAAAAATGAATGGCTGCAAGGACCTACCTTTCTACGCCGTGATGAGTGTGAATGGCCGGCCGATGTACTGAACCCTGAAATAAAAAACACAAATGATTTGGAATGTGTAATAATGATACAAAATAAAGATATTGACTTACCTGTGCCGGAACCGAAGCCGGATTCGTCAAAAAAAATCCAAATTAAAATACAATATCCCTAACTCTCTGGAACTTGTCGTCGAAGTACCACAACGAATCTCCCTATTTTAAACATATTCCAAAATATTTTCTGCCAATTTCAATTTTTTCTCGCAAATATTTTCATCCCTCGATAAACAGGATGGGACGGTGCTTAACAAGGTATTTATTGGACTCGAATTGAACACGGAATTCGTGTTCGTTTCCCTTCTCTGACTATGAAAATCCTGTGCGACGTGGTGTAATTCAAAAGCGAGAAGCGATCGATTGCGGGTCTGAGCGACTACCACAAAACACCAAATTCCTTCGTTCACGTATCTGCAAGTATCGAATGTATCACATGACGGGGAAGAGGAGTAGAAGAGAGGTACGGTCAAGGACTTTAATTGTTGAGCCATTTAGGTGTCAACTAATTTTGTTTTTATATAGTTAAGTTATGAAGTGTCCAGTATAAGGGGAGCTCTAAATGGCTCTACAATAAGTCCGTGACTGTACCTATGCCTTGACCGGACACGGTAACATCTGTGACGGGAGCCATTAACCGGCACTCACAGCATAGCAGCATTCACTTAGCTCAAGACCGAGCAGAGAGAGTTTGAGAGTGATGGTGAAGAGTGCCCCCAGCCGTCACGTCCCTTAGTCACGGAACACTAAATACTATAGAAAGGCGACTTGGGCGTGGCACGCGCGCCACTACTTTAAGCTTGCGCTCAAAGCTTTCGCGCCAACGTCACCAGAGGGCCTACCGCGAAACGAAATTCGTTTTCGTTCGTGTGTCTCCGTCTCTGTCGCACTTGCTAGTTCAAGCGACAGAGACGGAGATACACGAACGAAAACGAATTTCGTTTCGCGGTAGGCCCTCTGATCGCTGTGCAGTCGCTCACGAAGTTGTAGGTGACGTGGAGGGGATGAGGTGGCGACACCGGTGCCGATAGAAACCGCGCTTGATACCCCTTCTATAGTATTTAGTGTTCTGTGCCCTTAGCCATGAGAATACGATGAGAAAGATGTCTATCGCACTTGCATATTTGAGAATCATAAATGGAGATATGCGAACGAACGAAGTTGGTGCGTCGTGTTAGATGCTGAAAAAAAATGATGTCTCATTTTCATACATAATTATGTGGAGTCATATATAATGATAGGACGGAAGTGGCTGGCGTGTGTTACTTTTAAGTGAAAGAAGAAGAATAAGAATCATAAACGCTTACAGACGAAAATATGTCCCTCCCTGTTCTAATAAGTTAAGGACACTGATGGCTAATTTTTGGATTTGTTTCATTGCGTAAAGACAGTTAAAAACCTTTGCTCTATATGATGAAATATGTAAATATATTTTGGTTTTCATATCCCTATTGTTTTAATAATTACGTTCTTACATTTCTGTCTCTTTCTTCAGATTCATACAGATACAAAATATTGACACCACGAATAAACGCTTCTGAGGCGTCCAATACACGGTGAAGTATTATCACGCGATTCACGCGCTGCGCTGTCTCTTTCTCATTGCATGTTATAGATAGTCAGCCATAATGGATCATCAGTATTTAATCATCGTGTATTGGCAGCCCGACCGTCTACAGGCGTGTCGTTGACGGCCAGGGGCGTTTTTTGTTTTAATTATTGTGAATTAGGGACTAAAAAACGCCAAATATTTGAAATTAATTCTGTTTTCTGATTGGTTGTTTATAATAATAGCTGTAATCTGGTTAGTTGATAGCAAATACAAATTTAATGTTCTTTGAAAGAGTTTTGATTGGTGGATTTAATACAGTGAAGTGTTTTGATTGGTCAAATTAAATGTTTTAAAAATCATAAATATGTATATATATTTTCCCTAGGTGCTAAATGTACTACTTTAGCCCCGCTTGCTAAGCCTAATATGACACACTTTTCGAGCATGAGAAGTGAAAACTACTTTAAGTACTTGTGTAAATATTTGTTGGTAAACATTGGTAAAAAAAATACGTGCAGATTTTTATTTCAGTGTGCTTCTCTTATCACAAATGTGTATCCATACAAATGCAATCGGTACATAAGAGAATCAAAATCTGTGGACTGAGCAAAATTTAAAAGCATAGTTAGAAATGGCAATCTGTAGAAGGGTCCCTATATAGAAACTGAAATACTCGTACAGTCGCCCACACTCCTAAGTGACCATTCGTGAACCTTATGTCACTTGACATAAGGTTCACGAATGGTCACTTAGGAGTGTGGGCGACTGTACCTTTGTGGAATTAAGAACTTACCAAATACTGTCCGCTTTCTCTCACAACTTGCGTTCTATACGTTCCCCCAGTCAACTGAAGTGAAAAGAAATCAAAATACCGACCGATACATACATTTTATCGGCAACTTGCAATCGCTGCACCGGACCCCTCACATATCTAAGCATTTCTAAACTCCGTACTGTAATGGCGCATATTGCACGGTAGTGTGAAAAACATGTGACGTTTTACAGTTACGTGTGTTTTCATTTTTAGAGCCCCCTAAAAGGGCGGTGCTATCTGTGACGATATTGGTTTTCTTTTATTTGTTGCAGTGAGAAGTTTGCGCTTTGTACAATACTACTATACATAGATAAAACGTGCATAATGTTTTGTGGTGACATGGTGTGGGTTTTAGGGGAAGAGATGGCAACGAAATTGACTAAATAAAACATTAATCGTTTGGTATGGTTCGGTAAATAAACAACTAAAATAATGTACAATGTACAATGTACAGACATATCTACATTTTGACGATTTCATTGCGTTCTTTATTGGGGAAAAAACAGAAATACAAATAATGTGTACAGAAGTGGTCCTAAAATAAATAGCTATAACTACCCCTTGAGCACCCTAGTATCACACGTGTCACTCTTTTACCTAACTATGTAACTAAAAATCGTTAGAACGTTGTTATGATGATGGAGACGATGATAATGATGATGTGTTATTATGATGATGATGATCGTCACCATCATTACCATCATTATAATCACTTTTATCATTATTATCATATTTATCATCGCCCCTACGAGAAATAGTCGTTTACGCGTGTAAACCTTTTTTCCGCTAAATATTGGAGACTACATAATTATGTATGTAGCTCTCGATATAAACTCAAACATTTCATCATCATTATCATATCAGCCCAAAGACGTCCACTGCTGGACATAGGCCTCCCCCAAAGAGGGCCACAATGACATTTAATTTAACTCAAACATTTCATCGTGACAAAAATAACACAAATAATAAAATAAAAAAACCGGCCAAGTACGAGTCGGACTCGCGCACAAAGGGTACCATTATCTATAAAAACGAGCAAAAAAATCACGTTTGGGTCGTTCTTCTTTTTTACCGACAATGATCCGAGGTTTTTCTGTTTTTTTGGTTTTTGAACTATCGAAAATTGTGGTTTTGAAGTGCGATTTAAAAAAAAATGCATAGGTTTCTTCATTAGAACTAATTTAAGTTTCCTTTCTGGCCAATATAAATATTTATTTACGGTTGGTTTCTAAAAAATAACATGTGACAAAGTGGACTCTTTCAGTGGGGACAACATTTTGGTTTACCACTCTGTCACGGCATTCTACGAAAAAAAAAACATTTAAAAAAATGCTAGTTAGAGAAAGTGAAATATTAAACATCACTAATTAATAAAATAATATGGACGTTCATTCGAACATTTTAAAACCGTAAACATCATTACTCAAATGAGATGCCGTAATAAGACGAGGGACAGGCTATTGTCGGTCGAAAAGAAGAACGACCCGTTTGTTGTTTGGGAGTCCCCCTAAATATAAATTTTATTCTATATTTTAGTATTTGTTGTTATAGCGGCAACAGAAATACATTATCTGTGAAAATTTCAACTGTCTAACTATCACGGTTCATGACAGACAGACGGACGGACAGAAAAGTCTTAGTAAATAGGGTCCTGTTTTTACCCTTTGGGTACGGAAGTCTAAAGAACAAATGAGGCTTCGTCGATATACCTATGACATTAATTGAGAAAATCTAAACTCATGGGCATACCTATTATAAGTTTCTAAACCCATTAATAAGATAATTCTGTTAAAAAGGGTAGTGGTGGCACCCCTGTCTAGACGAGCAAGCAATGCCGTATCTCTAGCAATGGGAATGTTAGCAATGGCATATTAAAATCACTAGATATGCTGTCAAAACGCTTGCCACTACAAAAACAAAACACTGCAAACTTTGCACTCGACGCGACCGCCACCATTACCTCAACAGGCCTAGTTGATACCCCTTTTAATTAAGCTGTTTCGGAGACGCGTTTTACACCCGTTTGTCACGCGAGCTGATCCCACAGGCTTCTTGACGTCAACGTCAAGTTACATAGAATAAAAACAGACTGGTTATAGTTAATTGTGAAATCTAGCCTTTTTTAACTCCGACGCAAAAAGTGTTATAAGTTTGACGTTTCTGTGTATCTGTCTGTGGCATCCTAGCTCCTAAACGAATGGATCGATTTTAATGTGATTTTTTTGTCTAAAAGCTTGCGTGATCTAGATGGTTCTTAGCTACATTTCATCAAAATCGGTTCAGCCGTTTTTGAGATATTGAACTTTGAAATGAAAAAATCGGGGGTTTTTCAACTTTTCTAAATTGTAGTTATTCACTTAGGTAGGAGTATCGCTGTACATTGCTGGGTTACATCAAAAATATATCACTGGCGCTGCTCATGGTTGAATAAAACAAGGTAAATCATTCGGGTTCGGGACAGATCGTGACGTTGTGCGTATCTCACCTACGTCATCAGGATCTTAAAAAATTGCGGACTGTCAGTGTGTTGCCTCTTTGTGAAAGTAAATTACCCGAGTAAATTGTATTACAGTAATGCTCTTTTCAATTAATATTTACGTTGAATTATTACTTGTATACAATTATCTTTTTACCCCAAATAAATAGTAAAGCTAGATAATATTTATTTAAATAATGATCGTGCATTAACAAAACTCCTTGTTTGTATGGACGATGGCAGTCAATGGCAACATTCGTGTTGTCTAAACAAGAAAAGGCTGCCGCAATAGATCACTTGCTGGTCAAAGCTGAACATTAAGACCCATAAATCAATAATATAAAAATATAAATTAACATTTTGTGTTCCAACTTTTGTACAATGACAACATTTGTGTGAAGTAGGTAAGATACATTATAGGGAATGACTTACCTTGTTTTATTCTACCATGGAGTTGCTACACTTTGTTCATATCTCTCTCGCACTCGCTAATTCAAGCGACAGAGAAAACAATACACGAACGGACAAAGTGGGTGTTTCGGTTTGCCCACCTTTGTCTCACAAGGTAAGAAGGCCTGTCATACGAATGACATCACCCCATTTTCTGGTCGTTTAGGGAAAGGTCAAGACAATTTCAGGGAAAAATCCCCCAATATGTGAAACTCCCCAACCCCAATGATTGTAGAGTAAGTAAAATAATTAGGTACTTGTGTCGAAATGAGAACCTAATATTTTATTTATAAAAATATCATGGATGTTCTATACGGTATAAGGCATCTTAACTTATACACCATCAAGCTACGCTCGTAGCGCTACGCCGTAGTCCATAGCACCTCAACACTTTTACTGCCAGGAACTCGCCTAGCGGGTGCCTACGCCGTAATCGCTTTCCGCTACATACGAGAAAAACACGGGATCCGCTACGAGCGTAGTGCGTGTATGTGTACTCCATAATTATGTAGCAAAAAGCGTCCGTAGCGTAGCGCTCTGACGCACATGCGTCGTCATTGGTACTGGATCGGTTACTTATTTATAGTTTAGGTACAGTTGAAGAACGTTTTCAAGGAGTTAGGAATGTGAAATTATTGGAATTTTCATGCTAACTTTGAACAAGTCTTCATTTATGTAATTTCCCTAAGGAAATGTTTTGAGATTAATGGTAACTTTCATCCAGTCGTAGTATTCCTCAACTTTGGAAACTTATCCACGCTTTGTTTCATTCTGTTGATTAATTTTGTCTATTGCTTTGTGATGGCTCCTGTTCCAGAGCGCATCAGAGAGCATCACGTCAGAGTATGAATTAGGCTTAATTTTTGCAGGTAAAGATGACAGCTGATATGTATGTTCAAAAGCGCGTTCGAAAAGTTACACAATTACCTCGAAACCCCAAATTGATGTTAAATCCCTATAAAAGCGATATCTACTCTATGGCTTGCTCATAATGTATGGCGGAGAGAATTTACGACCTGTTTGCGTGTTACGGCGCCATTTTTGGTGAAAACATCTGTCATGTGACTTAACTGGTGAATAGGTTAGTGGGTTAACGGCTTTATTTTGGTAGAAATATTTCATCTTGTTGTAGGTTATGTCGTCTATGACCATGATATTATCACAGAGATATTATTCGCGAAGGAATCATGAAAGTGACAGTGACGATCTAAGGGCTGCACCAAGTCTCAGGAAAATGGAATGCTAGTGTCTTCCGCAAATAAGTCGTCATCATCCTCCTAGCGTTTCCGGCGGTGCCCTAAAGGAACCCGGGATGTGCTTTGACACCTTATCCCAAGATTTGGTTCAGGCACTAGTTTTTCGAAAGCATTTGCCATCTGACCTTCCAACCTGGAGGGGAAACTAAACCTTGTTGGGATTAAACCGGTTTCCCCACGATGTTTTCGTTCACCGAGAAGTCACTGTGCTGTTAACACATTTAGTGCCCAGAATTGCTACGCTAAGTGGTTTTCCTCGTGTGTAGCGGAAAGCAACTACGGCGTAGGGACGCATATGTATCGTCACGGGCCGGGAATGGGTTAAATATCAAATGAGATTTAATTAGTATATAAGTTTATAAAAAGAACCCTATGGTACAAGCCGGGGTTCTAACCGACGACATACAGTTTTAAATGGCGTGCCTTACCGCTACTGTGTACATTCTTCCGCAAAATGATTCGACAAAACAATTATCTTTGGTAAAAGGTTTTACTTTTTTTCAAAGCAAAAGTACATACTTTTCATATCATAATCGAATACGGACAAGTAACTGCAAAACAACTACTTATATTTTACATACAAACAGTGTAAGTTAAAACTAAAACCTTGAACAATACGCCAATTTTAGGACTAGGAAGCAGGGACCGGGCTCTTTCGGGAACCAACTAGAATTACACTAAGATGATGTGAAAACATTAATTATGAATTCATATAGCAATTAACTCGTGTCACGACCCATTTCCATATTCAAATAATCCAACATCGCAAAGTAATTATAATATCCCTAAAACCAAGAAATATGAAAACCGTACAGCTAAATATTGACGCATCTATGCGTCAAGGCTATTTCAAAGTTAAATGTGCCATGAAAAAATAAACAGCTCAGCGGTGGCTCGCAGCAGGTCAACTTGCCAGAAACATGAACTTTATTAATGGATAGTTAGAGTATATTTTGTCTTGTTTTAAAGTGAAGTAGAGGAGTTGGTTATTGAATATCCGTTTGCAGAGAGCGATCCCTTCCGGTCGGCTAGATTTTCCATATTGTTCCTTCTACCGGAAGCCGGTTGCTTTCCTAATTTGAAATTTGTTTGTGTTCCCGCCTGATTGACTGTGTATTGTTTTGAAGAACTTTTGGGTGTGATTTGGACTGGTTTTATGGTTGGACCCATTTTGTTGACACGTTGCTGATTGCTTTGTTTATTTTGTGGTTTTAACACATTCAGTGCCGGGAACCCAACTAGCGGGTGCCTACGCCATAGGCGCTTTCCTTTACATACGAGGAAAACCACGGAATCGGCTACGAGGGTAGCGCGTAGCGATTCTCGGTAGCGAATGTGTTAACACATTCAGTGCAGGGAACCCGATATCGGGTGCGTACGTCGTAGGCGCTTTCCGTTACATACGAGAAAAACTGGGGTTATATAAAAATATCATTAGATATTTAACAGTGGCATTTCTGTTAACCCATTCCCGGCCCGTGACGACACATATGCGTCCCTACGCCGTAGTCGCTTTCCGCTACATACGAGGAAAACCACGGGATCGGCTACGAGCGTAGCGCGTAGCGATTCTGGGCACTGAATGTGTTAAGGAAAACATCGTGAGGAAACCGGTCTAATCCCAATTAGGTCTAGTTTTACCTCTGGGTTGGAGCTTCGAAGGACAGATGGCAGTCGCTTTTGTAGAACTAGTGTCTACGCCAAAAAATAGGTGCTAAAACAGACCCCGGGCTCATGTAGGGCACAACCGGGAAAGCGCTAGAAGAAAGAAAGAAAGAAAGAAAGAAAGATACATTTATAAGAATATAGATACATTTTTTAGAAGGATGATGAAGTACCCGTTATGACGCACGTGTGTCCTGATTGGCGCCGAAGGCGTTGAACACATTAGCTGCTAGGACCTCGCTTGGCGGGCACTTTCTTCGTAAGTGCTTTCCTCTACTTAACCCATTTGAGGCCACTCATTGCTACGTTTGATACGCCGTAGCGCGTAGCAGCGTGTTTCCGCTCTGTAGCGGTTAACCAGAAAACCACAGCATTGGCTACGAGAATACCGCTACGACTTTGTTGGCAGCGAATGTGTTAATGGGCGGGGCACATTGCACGTAGAACCGATGGCCATTGGGGCGGAAAGGTTCTCGAGTGGCGACCACGTACCGGATGGCGCAGCGTGGGTAGGCCACAAGGTGGACTGGTAAAGGTCGCTGGAGTCCGCTGGATGCGGGTGGCGCTGGACCGGTCATTCTGGCACTCTTTGGGGGAGGCCTATGTCCAGCAGTGGACGTCTTTCGGCTGATATGATGATGATGAATGTGTTAATGCAAAACATGGCCAAATTATGAAATCCCTCATTCAACAGTTAAGTTAAGTATCTGCGTAGATGAATCAGGTTCGTTATAATCAACTTTAAAACGGTTAATACGACTAATCACAAATGATACTTGCCCGGAGTCCCTCACACAGGAAATCTGTATTTATAACCCCAATCAACAAGGAATATTTTTGTTGCAAAAACTACGACACAAATCAAACAATTAAATATAAGAATAATATGATTTATTTTTGTCACAAGATGAACGCTCAAACTGTTTTATGATGACGTGTACCTCTATATTCTGTTATCCCTCATTAGGGACATAGGGCTCGCAGAACAGTTCTCCATGTTACATGATCTTGCTCTTTTCAGCCAACACCAGTTGAGCCAGCCTATTTCTCAACTGATCGCCTCCATGTATTCTGAGGACGTCTCGGCCGTCTTCTGCCAGTACATTGCCAGCGGAGACCCTGCTTGGACAAGCGGTTATCCGACCTTCGAAGCGCGTGTCCAATCCATCGCCATTTCCACTCTAGGACTTCTTGGCTTATGGGCTTCTGGTCAGACATCTGCCTCTTTCACGTTTGATATGGCCTGTGGCCAGAATACTCCAAAAATGCGCCGCAGGCATTTGGTCGCAAACACCTGCAAACGACTGGTGATGTCATTCTTTGCGGACCACGTCTCGCATCCGTACATACTGACTTGGCGTTGGAGTCGAACACTCTGATCTTGGTGCGTCAAGTTATGACGGTGGACGTCCAGACGTGTTTAAGTTGCGCGTACGCTGTTCGCGCCTTGTTGATGCGTGCCTCGACATCGCTATCCGTTGCTCCTGATGAGCCAACTTCACTTCCCAGGTATGAAAATTTAACTGACCGACTTGTTCAACTGCCTCGCCGTTGATGTATATCGGCACTGCATCAGCGGTTTTAAGGCGCATGTCTTTCGTTTTTGCACAATTTATGCACAGGAATTCTTCTACTTGAAGGCTTTAAACTGTTTTATATAAACATAAAATAACCTTTTTTTTTGGCTGATGTAAAGTTTTATCAATAGAGTGCGATCAAATTGAACATATGTGGAATATGATAAGTATGTATTTTGCAAACATTGTATCATTACTGCAGATAAAATAAAACGGAAAACCACTACATTTCCAAAATTTGTGCAGTATAAAAAATACATATAGGTATTTAGGTACCACATTGCTTTGTCAACTTATTTAAAATAAATATATAAACCTTAGAGTTAAAACAGAATAAAATTATCTTAACCCCAATACTTAATGTTAAAAGTGTTTCAATGTTGCTAGCTAGAAATAGATCACAGTCAACTGTCGTCTTAAAATTTTCGCCAATTATATTAATTTGTATCAGTATTCATGAGACACACACATAATAGTGAAATATAGTAATAGAAGTTCATACCGGCACCGGAGGACCGGTCATTGTGGCACTCTTTGGGGAGGCCTATGTCCAGCAGTGGACGTTTTTCGGCTGATATGATGATGAGTAACAGAAATATAGTATAATTAATTATTTTGATTGTGTCAATTTGCGCAACCTAAAAAAATGTCGTTACTCTACGCTGACGTCGAATGAATTCCATCCACAAATCTCTATGACTCTTGAACACCAGAAACAAGGCATTGATAATAGTTACTTGGAGTAAGGTTAAAAAAAACGCAAACAGTTTCCGGTTTGTATTTGGTTATGTGGCGAGCGAACAGGGGTACGTAAGTCGTGATGCCGCTTATCACAAAAATTAAAGTTGCAATACGTATTCTGTAGCCAAAGGAAGCAGTGCTTCGAATCTTTGATGACACCAGGGCATGAAGAACTCTTAAATATAACAGTAAATTCAAGATACTCGTCCCTATATCTATATATTCAACATTTAGCCAATCTACGCTACGGCTGAGGCAAAAGACAGTCACGGCGGCTACAACGGGTACAATCCACCCAAAGATGACTGCGTAGAAGTATATACGAATCGAATGAAAACTGAAGATTTTTACAATATTTACGTAGAAAGAATATGAAATGACAACTTGCCAGATTGGAACGGACATACCACAGACATACATAATTAACTTTGTTTCTTCTTTATAGGGAAATAAGACATCGAATAAAAACGTACTATATAATAGTGAGAATAGTCCATTAGCGAGGAAAAGGTTAATGAAAGCAAAGTTTTTGAATTGTCTCCATTTCGGAATAAATGTCCACGAGAGAACTCCCAAAAATACAGTCACTAAACTCAACACAGCCGTGAAATCCAGCAAGCAATTAATAATTTTCAGAATACTCGTAATTAAATATAGATCTACGGAATAATCGAATTCATCGTCATCGTTATTCACCGTGATGTTTTCTGCGTGAAACGTAAAATTCCCAAAGTCGTCATCATCAGCAGTTGCATTAGCTTCCGTATAATCTTCAAAAGATGGCATGACGGATGTATTTCCTGTGAATTGTATCACTTTACTGGAAGTTAATTGATGAAGCTTACATACGCGTATTATCAAAATAAATCACTTAACAACAGCTGTACACATCTATGCTCAAAATTAAATCTGGTATTTTATTCAACCGAAAACACTGGCTTTCATCGAGAAGTCATGTAACCAAATCATTTGTTATAAAGTACCTATACAGTTTATTTAATTAAATTATAAATGATAAGCGACCTTGTTATCAACCATTGCGGAAATTCCACTAATACATTTTACCAATTTATTGTTTTTAATTAGAATTAATCTTATCAAATATATGACATTTTAATGTGTTGTGCTCCGCTTTAATCGCAGAAAGTGTTATTTCAATTTGAAACATTTCCTTAACAAAAACAAAATCTTTGGTATTCCAAAATCTGGCAACATATTTTTTTCTCAATCGATACATAGATAGGTCAATTAAATACACCTACAAATTATTATGAAATTTAGTTATGAACCGTTCTGACATGTGACTGATAATGAGTTATCGACGTTCTAGATCGTACCGTCTGTAAAATATGGCGACTGACGCTAAATGATATTCTCAGCACCTTCGTTGACTTGTCTTATTATAAGCCAGCATATACCTGTGCGTATATACGAGAGGGGCATGAATTAATGCAGTGGCCCAAACGCAGACGGTTTTAATGCATTTAGCTGCCAGCCGAGCTCAAAAGCGTATGTCTAATAATTCGATCAAATAAGGATACTTTGTAGAAGCATCTGGAAGAGCCATTTAATATAAACCCAAGGGCGTATAAGCTATGACATCAAGCGGGCGCACGCTTACCAAATCAAACTGCCCAGCACGGCTATCACAAGACGGCGCGCGAGCTATCTCGACTTTTCTCGCACTATACCTCTCTTTCTAAGTTGTCTAATAAGAGAGAGACAGAAAGTGCGAGAAAAATCGAGAGAGCTCGCGCGCCGTCTTGTGATAGCCGTGCAGGCCCCGTAGCATGGTTGGCCTTGTCACGCGATAGGTGATAGGATAGAGCGTGCGTCACTGGCTGACACCGTTCGATAGAACGAGACGACGCTCCTATTTTGTCACTTGTCGCGTGATAAGGCCAACCATGCTACGGCTGTACAGGTGTACGGTAATTTTATTAGCGTTCTATTTGTATGTTAATTGTTATAATTTTAAATATCGCAACTAATTAATTTATGATTATTTATTATTTTTTAGATTTTTAATACTTGACATGAGAGTTGGTAATTAGATTATTAAGTGTCGTTATTTCAATATGGTAATTAATTAATGAATTTTTCTACTTTGTTTTTATTTTTGTTATTTTTTTTAGTTCATTTTGTATTTGATATTGTTATGATATTAATAATGTGAATAATGAATATTATTATCAAATTGCTACACCCTAACAGGGTAACAGGGTTCATGCTGTACCTCTATATTTATATAGCAATATAAAATCTTGTAATACCATGGTTGCAATGAATAAATGAATTATGAATTAAAGCAGTATCTCAACTAGCGTCGCTTAAGACCTTTCTTCACCTGCGCTCCTTTTAAAACTAAGAGTGGTTTCAGACTAGAGATTTCTTCTGCGCGTATACGGTCGTTCCACTTACACGCGCGCTACATTTCGTACTTCACGCGCGTGCTAGGGCTTATTCCGGCGTGTTCGCTCGGGGCGCGGGGAGGCGTCTCTCGCGGCTCGCGCTTATACAAGATACAAGCATAAAAGCGTGTCAACGCCCGTACGAGTTGCGCGTGTGCGCCTATACGCGCCTAAATGCGCTTCCAAAAACGAGCTTATACGCGCGTATAAAACGCTAGCCTGAAACCACTCTAAGTTCTATGAGGCGTATGGAGCTGGGAGATTCAGGCCGAGTGAGGTAGGAGGCTGGCACGACGTGTTGATAACTTTTTAAAACTGAAAACATTATGAGCTAGGGAGACTTGGCAATTGATTTACATAATTGCTTTTGGTGGGCTGTATTATATATATATATATATATATATATATATATATATATATATATATATATATGTGTAATTTTTGTTTAAAAAAATGTCGTGTATTTGGGACACAATTTTTATTTTTATTTATTTAATAAATACTGTGTGTATCCTTACAGGCTAGCTAATGCGACATTGTGGTTTTTTTCAAACATGTTGGCTTGATAATATTAGCTACTAAATATATTAAAAGTTGGTTGAAAGTACGTACTGAAAAAAGAAATTAATTCTGAATTAGCATTTCTAGCAAATCTTATTCCATGACCTTTAATTTTTCGTCAGTAAGCATCAAAATAAATGGAAACGTTTTAATTAGGAGCCATTCATGTTTTCAAAACATTAATTTAAATTATTATACTAGCGACTCGCCCCGGCTTCGCACGGGCAGTCCAACATTTTTTAAATCTCTTCTATACATTTACAGTAAACTAGCTTCTGCCCGCGACTCCGTCCACGTGGAACTCGTTTATATCGTAGCTCCATATAAACATTTACTCCCCATTTCATCTTTAGGTAATAATAATATACAGGGTGGACCATAACTCTTTTTACATTTCAAACTAAAATAAAATGAAAACTAATTATATCAGATGAAAACCGTTTATTAATTATGAAAACACATGAATAGGGATTTAATTTTTTAAAAATTACGTCATCCATATGTGATCCTTCATTATTTTGGCATTGCCGTAAACTGGAGCGAAAATTTTCAGTGACGGCCTGACAAGTGTTCCGAGAAATGTGGACCAAAAGTCCGTTAACTTTTGAATCGGTAGCTGCGTCGGGGAGCGGTGGCGGGGTAAGGCGGCGGGGTTACGAAATGCAAGAGCGGCCAATGGGAATTTAGTGCCATGGCGTCCTTCACCTTCCCGCCACCGCTCCCCAACGCAGCTACCGATTCAAAAGTTAACGGACTTTTGGTCCACATTTCTCGGAACACTTGTCAGGCCGTCACTGAAAATTTTCGCTCCAGTTTACGGCAATGCCAAAATAATGAAGGATCACATATGGATGACGTAATTTTTAAAAAATAAAATCCCTATTCATGTGTTTTCATAATTAATAAACGGTTTTCATCTGATATAATTAGTTTTCATTTTATTTTAGTTTGAAATGTAAAAAGAGTTATGGTCCAACCTGTACAATTTATTTCAGGCATCTAAGGCCCATAGTAACAAATACCTTAAAGACTACCAAACATACAATAATCAAATAAAAAAAAACTATAAGCTAAGGCTGCGGACGCACTGGTTAGGCGATTAGTGACGCGACGGCGATCTCAGTACATCAAGTCGCCCATGTTGTACTGAAATCGCCGTTGCGTCGCCAATCGCCCTACCAGTGAGTCCCGGTCTAAGAGAGGCCCGCCCGGCTTCAGACCAGCTACTAAGATTGAAAACAACAAAGCACCCAGGATTTATAAGCCGTCGTAAAGTTAATGGTGGGACAGGGAAAAACTTTTGGCACGTCCATCACTAATGTTTACCTCGTAACTTACTTAACCACGCGTTGTATACGACCGTCTGAGGACACGTTTACTGTAGGTATGTTGTTTACTTTTTCATATTATGGAAGTTTGCAGTCCAAGATCTCTTAGATAAAGTAGGAATTCGGGTTGTATATTATAACACTCAAGGTAATCCAAATTTATAGGTAATCAAAATATATGAAATTTGGTAGTGCAGGGAAAAATCTGAAACTATAGTGTATAGGGTGAGTCCGACTCGCACGTGTCTGGTTTTTTTTCTGGGTCAGCGAATGGGTTAAATCAACAACACTCATTCTAACACATTAAGCGTGGTGATCATGGAAGTGCGCGCGCCAGTACAAATCCGATTCCAAATGAACTGGTTTCTGAATAGACCCCAGTTTAAAATGTCTGTAAACAAATTCGTTCTGAATATAATATAATCAGCGCGGTCCCCGGCTAAAAGCCCCGTAACGACATTACTTTCGTTTTCGAGCACGACATAAACCAATTACGCAGTTTCACGTAGTTTTCATACTTCAGGCTATATTTCAATGGGTTGAAATGGAGATAGTGTGTAGGTAATAAGGTGTATAAAGTTAAAAGTTGCGATGAAAAATTAGCTATGAGCTCGGTGTATTAATAGTTAACGTTTAAAAAAAAATGAGCTCCTGTGGTTACGCCTCGAGGTGCCGGCATTTTAATAATTATGTATGCTCAAAGTGGTGCGTTGATTATAAAAATTGGTGTAAGGAAAAGAATTGATTTAGCCGAACATCTAGTTTTCGGTGAGTTGGATTTTTCGGGCCACATTACAGCCATTCAGACATAGCAAAGAGAATTAGATATGAATCTGGGTAAAATTTGAGACATTTTGATATACAGGTTTCCGGTACGTGGTCGTTAATCGAGAACCTTTCCGCCCCAACGGCCATCGGTTCTACGTGCAATGTGTCCCGCCCACTGCCACTTAAGTTTAGCGATTCGGAGGTTGGTTCTGCTCCGGGTAGCCTCTTTTCTGATACCATCACGCAGAGAAACTCCCAACATAGCCCTCTCCATTGCCCTTTTGGTGAATTTGAGCCTTCTTATGAGGCCCATAGTAAGCGAAATAAGCTAGCAATAAATTGAGTGATTTACAAACAATACGCAATCAACAGCACAAAACGCTCAAAACATTAACAAAAGAAGATCACAACTACATACACAATCAAAGCTCTTTTCAGTGCGAAAAAAAATGTAAAGCTCGTTCTACACTGTCACCTCCAATCCAGTTTCAATTAACGTGCCCAGAGAAGCGTAAACGTACGCATTCCATAGGCGGAGTACACACGTGAAACTGCCAATTTCAAATGGGGGACCTTTAATCTGAAGCGTTTTCAACAGAGGACATAACGGAATTTAATCGCGCTCATGTTTGAAGCACGTCAACTTTGGAAATACATTATGGCGTTGCATGGTTTGTTTCTGATGGTGTATGGTCGCCAGAACTCCCAGGGATTGTACTGTGTTGTGAATGAGGTACCAGCATTTATATCTTGCATTCAGTATAAAGTCTGACAAACTCAACCTGAACCTACTAGATTCAATTACTTGGCAACACCGTTGGTCAAAATCTATGCACGTACGCTTAGTGTTACCACGTTATTGAATCTAGTTGATTCAACTTGCGTTTGCCAGACTGTAGCGATGTTTAATTTGATTACAGTACTGAGGGCCCATTATGTGTAATATCGATGACCATGGTAATTTAAACAAAGGTATTTTAAGGCGGCACTCTTTCTTAAACTTCATCATCATCATCATCATCATATCAGCCGAAAGACGTCCACTGCTGGACATAGGCCTCCCCCAAAGAGTGCCACAATGACCGGTCCTACGCCACCCGTATCCAGCGGACTCCAGCGACCTTTACCAGGTCATCAGTCCACCTTGTGGGGGGCCTACCCACGCTGCGCCTTCCGGTACGTGGTCGCCACTCGAGAACCTTTCCGCCCCAATGGCCATCGGTTCTTAAACTTATGTTAAAATATTTACCCATATGTTTGTTTCTAACATTAATTATATAAGAAAGAAAGAGACATTTATTCGTGACAAAAACAAACAATTAAACAAAAAAGAGCGTCAGAGATAGCTTTTTTGTCACGAAACGGTTCTATCTCAGCATAATGCTGGCAATACTGCCAGCGCTGATCTTTCGATAGAACCGTCGAGTGAATTTACGGTGGATAACAAACAAAAGAAAACAAAATAAGTAGTAATAAAAACTTAGCTAAACACGAGAAGGTACAATTAACTTAGAAAGAAAGAAAGAAAGAAAGAAAGAAAATACATTTATTCACAAACACACAGGACACAAATATTACGTACTTAAAAAGTAAAATAAAAATGGTCCAGCGATTAATGAACGCAGCCATTTCACTCCTGCGTGATCTGTTGCAGCACACTAGCGCCATTGACACTGACAGGAGTGGCAGGAGGCTGGCAGACATCTAACCTACATATAATGCGTCTAGTCTACAATAATGTTTAAAAAATCTACTATATCTAACTATAATTAATATGTTTAACTTATATAATAGTCTTGATCACAGCCTTCACATTGATATTCATCCCCGTTTCTCCATTACTCTCGCCCAAGCGCGTAGCTAAAGACGTTCTTAATCCAATCAAAACCCAATCAGCTTTTAATTCAATAGCCACGTTGTGTTCCTGTCTTAACGCACCCTCCCAGACGGGTAGCTAATTATGCGCCTAGGGTGTCTAGGGTTGAACTGGTTTAAGCCTACTTGCCGAAACAGGAATTAATTCTGATTTAGAACTCGCTGCGTGAACCTGGTGAAGGTTCTAATTTGTTTACAAATGAATGTGTGAAGATGAAAATTCAGTGACTACGTCTAGGTTAACACATTACCTGCCAAGGATCGCTATGCTCGTACCCGATCTCCTGGTTTTCCCGCTAAGTAGTGTAACGCGCCTACGCCCGTACGCGCTAGGCGGGTTCCGGGTTCCATCCAGGGCTGTTATTCAGAACGCGCTCATTCTCAAATCTCAAAGTAGACCTTGGGGGTAATCACGTAACGTTCCGAACGCGCGTCGGGTAGATCCAACTGTCATTTTTAGGGTTCCGTAGCTAAAATGGCAAAAAAGGAACCCTTACCTATAGTTTCGTCATGTCCGTCTGTCCGTCTGTCCGTATGTCACAGGCATTTTACTCGAAAACTATACGATGTATTTGAATAAAATTTTGAGGATACGTGTATTTTGTTAGCCGTTACATAGTTTTGTAATTAAAATAACTAAAAAAAATTTTTTAGGGGTTGCACTCCATACATAACACTAAAAGTTAAAAAAAAAAATTTCATCGTGAGCCCACATGTGGCACATGAATCGATAGGCCTTTCAAAATAAATATAAATCTCGGCATTTTTTTTGATTAAGTGAATACAGTCAGAGATAATCGCCCCGAAAGTCACTAAAATTCTGTCCCCCTCCTCTGATTTTTGAACGGTGTATTTTAAAAATATGAAAAAATTAATGGATACAGTACTTATTAAGTTCATTCACCGAAAATTATTTTGAACAAGATCAGATGAAAGGTTTCAGAGATATTGCTGAAAAACTGCCTTCCTCAAAGAAAAGGACTTAAGTGCTGTAAGATTTCTATGACGATACGTCCTTTTTAATAGGCACGGAACCCTTCGTTTTGTGTGGTCCGACACGCACTTGGCCTGTTTTTTCCATATAAAAATTGACATTTAGATCTACCCAACGCGCGTAAAATGCGTTAAGTGATCGACCAACTTAGCTCCGCTATTATATAACTTGTTTTGACATCAAGTCACCCACAAATATATCTTGACGCTGCGATTCGTAGTTACTGAGCGTTATCAGGTCTAGTTTCGTTAGGCGTGAGCGTGATGGGAGAGGTGAAGTGAGATGAATGAGCGCGTTCAGAATAACAGCCCAGGGCCGTTATATCACTTAGTTACTACGAATCGCGGCGTCAAGATATATATGTGGGCGAGCGTTAAAACAAGTTACAGAATAGCGGGGAAGCCCAGGGCTGTTATCTCGCTTATATAGTTACTACGAATTGAGGCGTTAAGATATATTAGTGGGTGAAGGGTGAGATGAGGTTTAAACAGGTTACATAATATGCCTAGCTACCAGTGAGTGTTACAATCATTAGGATGAGTATACACCAGAGCTGTGCAAGATACCGGAGCGATGTGCGAGGAAAAAACCATTAATAGGAAGAATAGGCTTGACCTGATGTTAAAATTGATAACGTAGTGTTGCTAAATGGATAGTAAACCATTCAATTATTGTAATACAGTGTAAATAACAAAATATAATTAAAATCATAAAAAGATATGAACCTTGAAAATTTAGAAAAAAATATGCATTTTTTACTGTCCAGAGTGACTTTAAAGCTACCTATAGAATCCTTATGCTTTTATAGAAAAAAAAAACCAAAAAACTATGGACCTAAACGCAGCATTACGCGACCGAAACAGCAATTTACCTATATTTTCCGTACAACGATTAGTTCAAATAGCAAAAAGTTAATCAGTATGAACGGTTCGGCTGTCGCTAGCGAGGTCCATCTTTGAGTCAATTTTTTGGGTATTTATATATGTTCTTTAATTGTAGTTGCTCCTTTACAAACATTTGTTCCTCTCCAAAAACTGGTTCGAATGGCATCGTAAAAAAACCGGACAAGTGTGAGTTCAACTCGCGTGGTGAGGGTTCCGTATGTATATAATACACAAAAATATTGAGAATTTTCCCGTTACTTTGAATATTTAAACTTCTTATAGGTTTTCCTGTAATCTTTAGGCAAGGAACTATTTACCATATTTTTTTCAGAATTTTAAGCCTAGTAGTTTCGGAGATAAGGGGGGAATGGTAAATTTTCGTCTTTTTTCCTAAATTACTTCAAATCTATTGTTACTAAAATTAATATATATATATATATATATATATATCTGAGATGCTTACAACAACCCCTCTTATTTGATATGTCACACAGTTTGCAAATCTTTTTTTTTAATTTTTCAGTTTACCCCCCAAAAGTGCCACCCTTCTTCAGAATTCATGAATTTACTTTACGCGTCTTTTGGTCACCAATTTACGTATGTTTACCAAATTTCAACTCAATCGTTCCAATAGTTTCGGAGCAAATCATTTAGATTTACCTGATCGACTTGCTGGTAGCAAAACAATCATAATACCGGCCCTAAATGTATCCCAGACCTCACTTAACTATCATACAATGACTGAGATCTAATTTACATTTAATAAAACAAACAGAACGATGTAAACAACACAATTGCGACTATGTTCTCATGAACATAAACCGACAAACATGATAGCTAGATAGGACTCTAAGCGTATTATATGTAGCTATATTGTAGCCTGATATCTAGAACTCAGTACATACTCCGACATCAAATCACACGGACTCGCGCAGCGCTCATCATGTGGCTATATATAGCTCTCGGGTTGGTTGCTCTTGTATACTATGTGGTTAAAAGTTTGAATTATGATCACTGGGAGAAGAGAGGAGTGCCAACGGCGTCGGGAAATGAATGGTTGTTTGGACACTTTAAGCCTGTTATAATGGTGAAGAAGCATTTGAGTGACCTATATGAGACCATGTATACGTAAGTTAAAATGCAACATTTTATTTATTACTAGCTTTTGCCCGCGGCTTCGCCCGCGTACTAAAAGTAATTTTACTACTAAACCATATACTCGTAAAGGCGCACTTTCATAACTCAGAGACTTTTTTTTACAGAGAATTTCCTGACGCGCCACTGATTGGCTACTATGTAATGAATGTCCCAGCATTAATGGTGAAGGATTTGGACATGATCAAAACGATCCTTATTTCGGAATTCTCCAGTTTTAATTCTAATGGTTTTGAGGTATGTGATTAATTAATCTATTTTATGTTTTTTAGCCTATATAAAATTACACCTGCCAGGCTTGCGGTTGCGGCAGACGCTGTTTCCCTTCTTGACACTGTTTTTATAGTCTGTAATAGACTTTTTAATACAGTTGCTCAAAAAGTGCTACTTTACGTAGCTGTTTAGCGTGCGGAAAGTTGGTTTTCGCGAACTAGTGCTTTTCACTTTTCCTTGTACAAATCGTACCATTACTTATTATGTCAATAAAAAACAAATAAGATAGAACTATATTACATGTAAAGTAAGCACCAGCTGAAAACGAAAAAAATGTAAACAAACAATGTATCGAATTTGACATATAATATGTCAAATACTTGCTTACTTTAACATTACAATGATGTAACCGAATTAATAATATAAAAGTTTCAAATTCCTTTACTTGTTGTTTTTCTTATTTTTTCGCAACTGTATTAAAAAACGTCGTTCGGTACACGTGCGGAAATGTCATTCTTCACTCGTCCCGAGTCTTGCCTTGATATCTCGGTACTCGTGACGTATTGACATACTTTCCGCACTAGCATCGAAATGTACTATATTGTATTTTATGGTATTTTGATGATGATGAAGCAAAATAAAAATACCATTAATGTATCGAAAACCTTTCGTAGGTATTTATGCAATGTGATTCAAAAAACGTGTGTATGAAGAGTACCCCAAAAAATTACATAACATTTACCCTTAAAATGTGTGGGTGGAAACGATTTCATTGTTCCCGGCAACAAGAAAAAGTATATTTAAAATACATACCTATTTCTTGTAATAGGTAGGAGTCTACCTATTCATTTTACATTATTTAGGCAGTGTAATTAACAGTCCGTAGTTCAAATACATAAACGTACATACTTATACTATTAACTAGCAGGTCGATCACGTAACATATTGTACGTAGGTACGTCAGGTAAATCTAAATGTCACTTTTTATATGGGAAAATTAAGGCTAAATTGTTCTAAGGCCGCCTTTACATCTGTAAGTTACTTACGTAAGTTCAATACAAGTATTGCTTAGGCGGTCTTTACACCTGTAAGTTACTTACGTAAGTTCAGTACCTTTTTTTTATATGGGAGGAAAATCCGTTATGGGTACCTCCACGCCACGGGGATAGCGCGGAGGTTATGTCGGACTCGCACCGACTAAAAACCCCCCAATGGTCCTCCTCAACGCATTTCGGACGGCTCGGCTCTGGGATCTCCTACGGAACGCACCAGTGCCATCCTAGCGTCATGCCACAGTGGTATCTACCTTTTTTTTCCCGATTGCAGCCCCCAACTGCAACCGTGTACCACCCCGAGGACCCCTTTTAGTCGCCCTGTACGACAGGCAGGGGATACCGTAGCCGTATTCTAATACCCGGGCTACAGGGCGCAAGTTCAGTACCTACAAATATTGCTTACAGCGACTTTCGTGAGCAGTATTTGTACTGAACTTACGTAAGAACTTACAAGTGTACAGGCCGCCTAACGTGCGTTCGATACGTTACGTGGTAACGCGGCAAGCGTAATTTAGGCACCTTTGCGCATGGTACAACAGCTGACGGAGGCTTATTTGACTAGACTTAAGTCATGTTCTAAGTTTATACTTAATCAACTTTTGCCCGCTTCGTCTGCGTGGAACTCCTTTATATCCCCATACCCAAATTTTCACCCTCCATTTCATCTCGTTAAGGGATGATTTCCGGGATGATAGCAATTTTATATCCTTCTGCGGGATTCATACTAACTTTACACCAAATATCATTTTAATCGGTTCAGTGATTTAAACGTGAAAAGGTAACAGACAGACAGAGTGTTTCTTTCGCATTCATAATATTTGCGCGGATAGTATTTGCAGTATTTAAAAATATAAAACATAATATATTTTATAAATAAGTAAAGTGATAATGAGGCTAACACTAGTATGTAAGTATGATTTACTTAGCTATGTTTGTTGGTAAAAAACAAAAAAACACATTACAGGTTGACATAAAAGCAGACCCGATTGCCGCTGTACACCCATTCGTCCTCAAAGGTGAAGAATGGAAATCATCCCGGGCACAAGTCACCCCATCACTAAGTCTGGCTAAACTGAAAGGATATTTACACAGCATGCTTAATGTGGGAGACGAAATGGTTAAATATGTGAAGGGCGTTGGAACGGCCGAATTGGAAGCTAGAGAAGTAAGTGTTGTCTTAGTCCACAAGGCTGAAAAGAAGGATGATTTATCAAGTGTTTTTGGGACACTCATCATAGAAAGAATAACATAAAAGAGATCACCAACAAAGAAGAATAGATTTTGTCTAATTATAAGGTTGTTTTAATCCACAAAGGCGCGCCCCACTCCTACTTATTATGTTATGGACAAACTAGTACCTACGCAATAAGAAAGGAATGAAGCGCACCAACTTACGTGGCTATTCTGAAGAGCATTGAGGTGATAAATCCAAAATCAATGTCCGATATGCACAATAATAGAATCGACAAGACACGGTTCAGCCACAGATAAGAACCGTCTTTGCTGCAACGTAGCTGGAATACAATCAATAGTTGAACCATGTGTAGGTAATACAATACGCTTCGAAAACACAACCCTACTTTGGAGGCAGGTAATTTATAAAAATTAGGCAACAATCTTACACGAATCGAACTAGTCTCATAGTCAGCTCAATAAGGCTACAGTTATAAGAAGTAGATTATATGCACAGAAAACGTCCAAGACTCCGAAATAAATATGTACGAGAATGCGAGTATGCTCATCTCACAAATATTTGCCTTTTATCGTAGTCTACTCATAGTACTAAGATTTGTATAGTTTGGGACTAGATCGATTTGTTGAATTGTCCTTAATTTTTTTTCACAACCAGGAATTAAGCGACAGTGTCCTTAGCAATCCTTTCGACACCTCTTGTACAAATTCCTTCGAATTTAATCTTTGTTTACTTTCTTTCAGCTTGCCATGATGTATTCCACCGATGTCATAGGTAATGCTATTTACGGAATAGAAAATAATACATTTGAGAACAAGGACTCCCTAGTTGCGATTTTGACAAGGGAAATTGATTTTGAGTCCAGTATTTTTGATAATATCAAACTGTTCTTTCAACGTCTCCCGATTATAAGCAAGTTTTTTCCTGCGAGGTAAGTTTTTGTTCAACACAACTTGTGCGATATTTGGCTCGGTCGCGCAAAAACCGGTAGTTTTTCTTAGAAAACGGCCCGGGCCGGACACGGCTCGATCTAGCATGAGTCATCCTAGCAGAACAATATTCTTTTGCAATAGCAAAAATACTTCTAAAGAAAGTGCAGGTTATGAGATGTACGATTCCTGCTTATTTTTGCATATATGTACACATCGGAATAATAGTACTTAAAAACATCAACAATGAAAGTAAACAAATGAAAATATTGATTTCCATAGATTTGCTTCACAAAGACTTCAAAACATGATGGTGGAAATGACTCGCAAGATAATCAAGGAAAGAATGGCGTCCGGTGAGAAGCGAAACGACCTCATACAACTTCTTTTGACTCAGAAGGAAAACGATACACGAGGAGGTATTACAAAATATAATTGTATCAGTGTCAATGTGTATACAGAATAGGTTTATCACACGAACTTATATTTTAAGGGCTGGAAATATAAGCCCTTGCACAATTTGTACAGGGTATTAAGTAGAAAATAATATCCTTTTTTAGGGTTCCGTAGCCAAAATGGCAAAAACGGAACCCTTATAGTTTCGTCATGTCCGTCTGTCCGTCTGTCCGTCTGTCCGTCTGTCCGTCTGTCCGTATGTCACAGGCATTTTACTCGAAAACTATAAGGAGTATTTGAATAAAATTTTGAGGATAGGTGTATTTTGTTAGCCGCTACAAAGTTTTGTAATTAAAATTACTCAAAAAAAATTTTTTAGGGGTGCACTCCATACATAAAACTAAAAGTCAAATTTTTTTTTTTCATTGTGACCCCCCGTGTGGCACATCAATCGATAGGCCTTTCAAAATAAATATAAGGTTTCTTAGCATTTTTTTTGATTAAGTGAATAGGGTCGGAGATAATCGCCCCGAAAGTCACTAAAATTCTGTCCCCCCCCCTCTAATTTTTGAACGGTGTATTTTAAAAATATGGAAAAATTCATGGACATAGAGCTTATTAATTTCATTCACCGAAAATTGTTTTGAACGCGATCGGCTCAGAGGTTTTCGAGATATTGCTGAAAAACTGCCTTCCTCAAAGAAAAGGACGTAAGTGCCGTAAAATTTCTGTGACAATACGACCTTTTTAATAGGCACGGAACCCTTCGTTTTGCGTGGTCCGACACGCACTTGGCCGGTTTTTTATAGATTCAGCACGCAATATATCCGTGACAAGTTGACAACTCTTTGGGTCCGTCACGTAACATTTCTTACGCGTTAGAATCATTGACGTATAATAAAGTAAATAGACGCACAATGTCGAACAAAAATGTCAAGAAATGTGCCCCAAAATGACAACTCTAGCTTTATTTCAGTTGATGCCAATCGTGTTTACTTATAACCTGCATTAAGATATATGTTTCATATAAAAGAGAACTTAGTTTTTTAAGCTGTAAGGGCCATATTAGCGAATTAGCATCAAACAGATTAAAAACTTTTTAGTTTATTGAGATTTTATCATAATGTGACTTGATTGCTCACGTCAAAACTAAATAGCGAATGAATGGAGTCGCATTATAAAATTATTTTAATACTATTGTATAAAACAATACAGTCATTTATAAATGATTGACGAAGCATGTTGCGGATTTTTGCTGTTTGGAAGTACTTTACATGTCACACTTTAATGAATAAAATCTATAATATTGTATTTATTTAAACAGGAAGACGAGAAACAAAAAAATCATGATTATTTATTTTTCCTGCTTGTAAAAATAAATGATCATGATTTATACCTAAACAATTAACACTTTCGTTTTTTTTTATAAATATACACAAAACATTATTCGGTGGGCATTACGTATTATCAGTGTAGCTGTCAAACTCCTTAAAAATTCGACGCACGACTAGTGAAAAGGGAATAAGAACTAGGTATGTAGATCATTTTAGCGTAGTATATTTGACGTATCTAATTAGTCCCTTTGCGACATATAATAATGACTTACAATATGAATATCAATTTATCTTTAGTTAAACATTTATTCGCTGGAGCATTGGTCGCTGGAGTCCGCTGGATGCGGGTGGCGCAGGACCGGTCATTGTGGCACTCTTTCGGGGAGGCCTATGTCCAGCAGTGGACGTCTTTGGGCTGATACATATGATGATGATGATGAAACATTTATTTTAAATTATTTATATAAACATGAAAAATAAACACGACGAAGTCGTCACCACTCTTCGTCGTTGATGTCTCCTATCCCGTCCCAGCTTATAACTGCGGCCTACTTTGCACATCGCTAAGGATTTCTCGGGAATCTTAAATTGAAAAACCACAAATAACGTAACTGTAATACTTCATGAAAAAATCTAATAAGTAGGTACTGACTCCTTAGGTTTTTGTTCCGTGATAATCTGTCATTTGTACTAACGAAATTATTTATTCAAAACCATGAAATGCCAGTGAGTTTACATGAAATTCTTTACGCTATCAATAGAACTTAGTTAAATAAATATATCCAATCCTTTTTTATTTATTTTCTATTGCAATATTTGCTATTAACGAATTTTTTCACAGATCATTTTTGTCATTTTTGACAACCGTCAAGTCTCACGGTCGAAACCAGACTAAACGCAAAAGAGCCGCAAGTGTCGATCGCGCGGTTCTTTTGGACGGCCACTTTTTTCGGCTGATTGTGTATCTAGTTACTTATACTAAATCAATGGTTAGAATGAAACTGTAATTTTTCCATATAAAAAGTGACATTTTGATTGACCCCCTTCTTATCACTGACATTTTATTGTCTGTCAGTGCGTAGTGGTTATATTCTCTTTGTGTCAGTGTGAAATAAATGTTATGTGTGTGGCATTACAATGGAGCTCGAGAAAATTTTAAAAAGAATTATACTTTATTGTCAAGGAATTACTTTATTTTTTTATAAAACTGCTAACGACAGCTAAGTTTTGTTTGGAAGACGCTGTAGAATAAGAATTACAAATGACTATAAGGTAAATAATGCAGCAGTGGCATTATCAGTGCAAATAATATGCATTTACGAGTATGTGACAATGTGACATGCATATCGATAGGTTTAGTGCTCAATTGTATTAATCACATGTGTTTGCCAAAGACATTACAATAATTATACCTATGTGTATATTGTGTGCAAACATACATTTGCAATAGTTTAGCTGCGTAGTTAGTATAATACGAAGAGAAAGGATAGAATAGAGAGACTGACACACAAATACACACATGTGTGACAAAGGTGTGAGCACAGACAATAATTACCACAATTGGGAACGAGATAAAACGTCAAATCTCCTGTCCCTCAGGCTTTTTTTGTTTATCGCTGAATATTGTACTTAAACTGACGACACGGGGCCCATTGCATAACAATTTACAACTTATATTACAAGCGGAAACCTCTTTTCAACTCCTCGCATTAGAAAGAGACTTCCGCTTGTATTATAAGTTGTAAATTGTTATGCAATGGGCCCACGGACGTAATACGACTAAAGTATATAGACACTAGCTTGTGCCCGCGGCTTCGCCCGCGTACTAAAAGTAATTTTAACCGTTTACCTACAAAACGTTGCATCTCAGTTTGACCTGTATGTTCCAATTGAATTGCAATTTGGCACAAATACTTTAAAGAATTTTCATGTTCACAATGTTAAATTTCAAAATCGATGCCATTTTCGTAATTAACTTCCCAAAAAACCATAAAAACGACACCCATATTTAGACATTTCAACCCCATCGCACCCCAACAGGGGAGATGGTATTTCACGTCCGCCACGTTGCATTTTAAAATCGTTGTTGTTTTCGTAATCAGCGACCAGCAAACAAACCCCTTTTTTGGACCCCCATTTCATCCGCTTGGGGGGTGAATTTTTAAAATTCATTTCTTAATGTGCCAAATTTGGAATCTCTAGATCCAACGGTTTGGGCTGTGCGGTGATATGTCAGTCAGTCAGTTTCTTATTTTATATAATTATCGACTCTACATATCAACTCTACATATTGACTCTACATACCGACTCTACATACCAACTCTAAGTACCGACTCTACATATCGACTACATATCGACTCTACATATCGACTCTAGATACCAATTCTACATACCGACTCTACATATTGACTACATATCGACTCTACATATCGACTCTACATTTCGACTCTACATATCGACTACATATCAACTATACATATCGACTCTACATATCGACTCTACATATTGACTCTACATATCAACTCTATATATCGACTCTACATAACGTCTCTACATAACGTCTCTACATATCGACTCTAGATACTGACTCTACATATCGACTCTACATATCAACTCTACATATCGACTCTACATATCGACTCTACATATCGACTCACATCGACTCTACAAATGGACTGCATATCGACTCATATCGACTCTACATATCGACTCTACATATCGACTCTACATATCGACTCTACATATCGACTCTACATATCGACTCTACATATCGACTCTACATATCGACTCTACATATCGACTCTACATATCGACTCTAGATATCGACTCTACATATCAACTCTACATATCGACTCTACGTACTGACACTACAGTCATAGTTAGGGGCTGGGGGAAAATTAACAAAAAAAAGGCAGGTATTTTTCGTTGGTAACAGAGTCTGTGTACCGATTTTTAGCTTGGTACCTTGGAAACTGCGAAAAGTCCCATATAAAATTTCACCCCCTCTTGTCCAGGGGTTGGGTACAGATTTCCAAAAAAAAATGATGCACGATTTTTTTGTTAGTCACAAATATTCCGCATACCAATTTTTAGCTTTCTACCTTGAAAATTGCGGAATGCTCCATACAAACTCCACCCCCCATTTTAGGGAAGTGGGGGGTTAGAATGAGACAAAAAGTAGCCTATGTCACTCTCCACCCCTTCAACTATCATCACCACTTAAAAAATCACGTCAATTCGTCGCCCCGTTTTGCCGTGAAAGACGGACAAACAAACAAACAAACAAACAAACAAACAAACAAACAAACAAACAAACAAACAAACACATACACTTTCCCATTTATAATATTAGTATGGAAGTATGGATGGGTGTTTTTGTAACAACCTGATCCCTATGACAGCTGTGATCTCAGTACAATTTTGCGTTTTATGGTTTTAAATTGTACAGAGATGGCAGCTGTCATAGGGACCAAGATTCACCGCGATACGTGTAAGTTACATAGGTTTATTACTATTACAACCATTTATCGTCCAATCAAGGAAAAAGAAAGTCTTGTTGTGTTAGGCTCTCAAAAAAAAAGGCTCAAGACAAAGACACTTTGCAGGTTGCTCCACTGACAAGAGATTCTTTTTTCTTTGAAAACTTGTATGTAGGTAAAAAGCACTATACTTAGTATAAACAAATACTTTTTTCCAGTGTTCACAGATGAGTATATGAGTGGACAAATATTCGTTGTGATAATTGATACGTACGAGACTGGGAGCAATGCTATAGCAATGATTTTATATTTAGTAAGCATGATCTTTATTTACATACTTGCAATGTAATTATTCGAAGTTAAAACTGTGAAGTGCGTCTACAAAGTCTACATGGTACCATAAAAAAATCATATTATAATTAAAAGGAATTTCACGTAAATATTCTAGCACGTTCTTAAAGAAACGGGCTCATTATAAACATTTTTAAGGAAAAAATAAAAATATAATGATATTAAATGACGTAATGGTTTATTTCAGCTCTCGACACACCCTGAAATTCAAGAGAAACTCAGATGTGAGATCAAAGATATCAAATTTAAAAACAACGGAGAGTTTACAATTGAAGACATCGAAAGCGCTAAGTACCTCGACATGGTGTACAACGGTAAGATGACAAATAACACCGTAGTGGTGGGATTCGTCTATTTTGATTTTCATTGTCCATTGTACATCACTTAAATACACAATATTTTCAGGAAAGTCTTTGGCGTCTCACCTAGTTTACGTATAGCTTGTTTATAGCTTGTTTGTTTGTAGTGACCCTGCCTACGAAGCAAGAGGTCCTGGGTTCGAATCCCGGTAAGGGCATTTATTTGTGTGGTGACCACGAATATTTGTTCCTGAGTCATAGATGTTTTCTATGTATTTAAGTATGTATTTATCTATATAAGTAAGTTTATCGTCGTCTAGTACCCATAGTACAAACTTTGCTTAGTTTGGGACTAAGTCGATTTGTGTAAGATGTCCGCATATATTTATTTATTTTATTTATAGCAGCTATTCATATTAGCTAAGCAGTGGGATGCTATGGTAGTCTTACAAATGTTCAAAATTCTTTTAAATTCCAAATCGTCAAATATCTATTTACAAATATGTGCTTTGGAATCAGACATCAGTAGGGGAATCCCCTATCATATTAATCGCCTAATACACTGCCATACAAGCGACTAAGTTTGTAAACTGTTTTTTCTCTCTGCAGAATCATTCCGACAGTTCAGCTTTTTTCTATCAAGAGAATGCACCAGTGACTGTTCCATACCAATGTTAGGGTCTGAACCCTTTAAAATCACCAAGGGAACTCCCATCATTATACCTGCCGGCAGCATTCATAAAGACCCCAAATATTACCCGGAACCGGAGAAGTTCAACCCCGAGAGGTTTACTGAAGAAGAGGTGGCTAAGAGGCCGAGGTTTACTTACATGCCATTTGGAGACGGACCAAAGAAGTGTATAGGTATGTTCATTAAAAAGGTCATAATACCAGTGTTGTAACATTACCTTTATAGTGTCTTAGGTCTAGGAACATGACACATGAAGGTATTGTGACCTTCATCTCTCACCATTGACACTTTTTTATATTAATACAAACCATTTCGTATACGGGTCAAAAAGGGGTTGAAAATTTTAGGAGCGGTATTTCGTTTTACTTAATGTAGTCTGTAGAAATTAAAGATACGTAATTTAGCGTTTTAGGGTTCTGATACCTCGAAAGGAAAAAAGGAACCCTTATAGGATCACTCGTGAGTCTGTCTGTCCGTCTGTCACAGCCGATTTGCTCCAAAACTACTGGACCGATTGAGTTGAAATTTGGTACACATATGTAAATTGGTGACCCAAAGATGGACGCGTAAAGTAAATTAATGAATTAAGAACAAGGGGGCCACTTTTGGGGGGTAAACTGGAAAATATAAAAAAAAAGGTTCGCAAACTGTATTGTGTGACATATCAAATGAAAGGGGTTGTTGTAAGCTTCTCAGATATTTTTTTTTATATAATTTTAGCAAAAACAGATTTGAAGTAATTTAAGAAAAAAGACAATAATTGACCATACCCCCTTATCTCCGAAACTACTATACTTAAAATTCTGAAATAATATGGAAAATAGTTCCTTGCCTAAAGATTACATGAAAACCTATAAAAAGTTTGAGTATTCAAAGTAACGGGAAAATTCTCAATATTTTACGGAACCCTCACCACGCCAGTTGAGCTCGAACTTGTCCGGTTTTTTTTAATAAGACAAACTATTTCGTATACGGGTCAAAAACGGGTTGAAAATTTTAGGAGCGGGATTTCGTTTTACTTAATATAGTCTGTAGAAATTAAAGATACGTAATTTAGGGTTATTGTACTTTAAATGTCTACACAACACTGCCTTACTGCGTAAGAGATTAGATAAAACGAAGGTTTAAAAAAACTGCATTACCGTGCGAGGACGTAATACATGAAAATGTTTTGTAAAGCAATGTACTCCCAAAAATGTATTAAAATCGACATGAATTGTGCTCATATTGTTTTCAGGTACCCGCTTGGTGACTTTGCATATAAAGGCTGCGATTATCAAGATCATCGATAATTTCAAGGTGATACCTTCACCGAAAACGAAATACCCCTTCGAGACTGACCCACGCTATTCATTTGCTATTCGCCCCAAAGGCGGTGTTTGGGTGGTTTTTGAACCAATCAAGTAATGATTGTGCCATGAGCATCATTATTACTATAGACTGTAGGTTCTAAAATACATAAAAGTCTTGTCAGTCGATATCGACATTAGATAGATTTGCTCGTGATGCATAGAGACCAGGTTTGTATATTTAAAAAAGGCGTATTTTCCCAGATATTTAATGTATGTTTAAACTGTCAAAAGTGTTTTCCTAACTGTATATTATGATAATGTTCATTGTTATCACAAGTGTATTGTACCTAATGTTTTTTTTTTTAAATTGCAATAAAAGTAACAAATACTTATTGTCTATTATTTTATTTTTACTTTATCACAAGTTAGTTTTATTCAATAATATACTAGCTTTAGCCCGCGACCTCGTCCGCGTAGAACCCGCTTATATCGTACCTCCATGCAAAGGGATGACTTTTGGGTTAAAAAATATCCTATGTCCTTCCCCGGGATTAAAACTGTCTCTATACCAAATTTCATCTCAATCGGTTCAGCGGTTTAAGCGTGAAAAGGTAACATACAGAGTTACTTTCGCATATATAATATTAAGTGTAGATATATAAGTATGTACCTTAAGGGAAAGCTGCTCGTAATTGCAAGAAAACTGCGTGTATTTATCTGTCCGTTTTCCTGCTTCACCAATCCCGACTAACACCCACCACACCAACACAAAAACACAATCAGCCTCACAATAACTAAACCAACACTTTATTACAGTATCGGTGTTACGGGACGAACCCTTTGTCCGCAAAAAGGGAAGAAATATCAGTAACCGCTTTCTGTAACGCTCGTCATTCAATACCCGGTGATATCTCATTTTGACGCTCGACTGAAGCGAGATGGCGATCCGGCCCTTAGGGCGGACGCAAGTCAGGGGAAAGTGAGTGCTTTGTAATATGATTTTCAGTAAAAACGGGCTTCTTGTGAGGTAGGTATTCCAAAACGAACGTATTGTTTGGATGAACCTCCTTTTTCTCGTATACTTGTAAGGAAGCTAACCTAACTTATTTTTATAGAGACTCATGCAAATGTTGAAAATCATGGGACTGGACAAAAACTTTTGTAAAAATACTTTTGCGCCAAATAAATAAAATGCATCTAGGCATATAATATTGGACGTAGTTTTGGGGATAAGTATGAGCAAACCCACAAAAATCATAGTAAGACTGCACGACCTTTTTAACAAAGTAAAATTAAAATTTTACTCGATAAAATTTTACTGTAATGGTTTGAAAATTGAAATCCCCGTTCAAAATATATCATAATACGTGATTTTAGACAGAATCTTCGAATCAGGTATGTACCTACAACCTTTCTTCATCAGCCGAAAGGCGTCCACTGCTGGACATAGGCCTCCCCCAAAGAGTGCCAAAGTGACCGGTCCTGCGCCACCCGCATCCAACGATCTCCCGCGACCTTTACCAGGTCATCAGTCCACCTTGTTTGGATGAGCCACCTTTTTCTCGTACAGAATAATTTAATTTTACTTGCACGGTTTGAAATCTACTAGGTATTACTATTGTGATTTTAGACAGTATCTCTCATAACTTGTCCCACGCGGGATTTATCCTGCCAGAGGCTGCGGCCTCTCGGCACCTAACATTGAATTTTGTGTCGCTTCGCATTTTCCCAAATATCGCCCCCCGTATTAGAACAAAGATTACTTTGTATCGAACATTTTAGAGCACAATATTACGCGTTCACTTCATTCGACTTTTAAAGCAAAGATAAGTCTTTGTGGAAATGTTATATTTTATCAGAAGATCTTGAAGGATGTAAGGCCTTACGTAGCCCGTCTAGCTTATAAGTTAGGCATATTTGTTCTCAATTCCTGTTGTTTATTGCGTCCTACTTTATTTATTATTTGTTTGAAAGAAGATACCTCCGGGATAGCACTTTACTTATCAACTTTGGTCAAGATCTGGTGATGGAATCCAGATGGAAAGGACAGAACTCAAATCACAGGTACGATTTGAATATTTTCTTTAGTAGGTAAATAAGTAGTCCGTCCATTTGTTCTCGAAAATTACATACTTACTGATGCCCAATAAAACTCCTAAATGCAGCGTGTCTTGGCTTTATAGCACATCGCAACAACACATACGCATTATGATGGGTTGATATACTGTTATCTAAGCGTAAAGTTGACGTCATCAATAAAATTATTTTACGGTTCTTCAGCCCGTTGAAGTACACAAATGAACTGCTTTACTTCAAAGGTAGTGAGTGTGTCAGTTAAGTTAAGTACAATGCGTGATCAAAATTATCAATATAGTCAATGTAATCCTCTTTGTTGTTTACATTATCCATATCATCACCATAACCATCGCCTTTATCATCAAAGCTTCAATCATAATCACAACTTTCGTTATCAATATCACTATCATTGTCATCGTTATCGTTGGTCTCCATGACTACCATTGTCATTATTATCATCATCAGTGTCATGCTCATATTTGAAGGTTATATGTTATAATCAATAAAATGAAGCTTATTGAGAATTATTTAATCCATAAAAGCAGCTTAATACTAAATACTTATCAGCTTAATGGAAAAAATGTGTTGAAAAACTTAATTATTGTGATGATGGCGTCATAGTTCTTAAAATAATAAGTAATTATAATTATGTTTAGGTTTAACAAATATCTTAAAAATATAATTGCTCGTATTTAAAAAAATAAAATAAATTCACCTGAATGAATCTGGAATAAGCCATACAATGGAGAATGTAACTATATACGGTCGCATCCTTTAATTTAGGATTCTTTTCGCAAAAATATTATTTGTATGCTACAATTTGATAGGATTCTACAAATTGTCAACCTTAAGTGGGTCCCACTTGTATACTTTACTGTACATTATTGATTGATTGGCTCAAAAATGACCCAAGAGCTACCTTTAGGACGAATAGTAAGTGTGAAGTGTGGATCAATCACAAAGGGGTATTGCGTTTTGGCTGAAAGTTTCAGCTTGAAGTTATCGATGATTTTTATAATCGCCACCTTTATATGCAACGTCACCATGCGAGCACCTGAAAAGAAAAACAATTAAATGAAGAAATTTTAATGATGTCTAACCGATTTTAACAAAGCTAGTTAAATAATCAAAGAGTTCGTTAATTGGCTAGATGACACACATTGTTCAATGAACAGTACCTAATATTAAGTAAGATTTATTTATTTTGTTTTATCAATAGAATGACTAAATGCCAGTGCTACTTTAAGGCCTTTTTATAGAGAAAATAACTTCTGAACGTTCAAAATACCTATGCATTTTTTCGGTCCTTCTCCAAATGGCATATAAGTGAACCTGGGCCTCTTCGCCACCTCTTCTTTAGTAAACCTCTCTGGGCCAAATTTCTCCGGATTTGGGTAATATTTGGGGTCCTTCTGGATGGCGGCTACTGGTATAACGAGGGACGTCCCCTTGGTGATCTTAAGGGGTTCAGATCCTGGCATTGGCAAAGTAGCAATCGCTGGTGCATTCTCTGGATGGGAAAAACCCAAAGAACCGAAAAATTCTGGAGAAAAAAGTGTAATTTTAAGTATACTTTTCTTATTACCATTGGTAGATTTATGACCAAAATATGAGAAGATTATATAGATTCTATTTCTCGGGCTACAGTCCAAACGGCCTGATAGATTTTGGCATATGAGTTGTCGTTGGATTCCTTATAATATTTGAAAAAAGCAGTTGGTTTTCTTTGAAAACTCTTTTGATTTCACTTGTTCAACTTCAGTTTAAAACACTTCTGTTTTAATTTACCATTGTACACCATTTCAAGAATATATATTTAATCAATGTGATGTTTATGTTTGCACCGGCCGATAAACATTATCTTATTTTACAAATATAAATTATAAATATTAAACAAATATCGCATACGTTTTATTATGATGAATGGTTCATTTTAAAAGCATTTTGTTGCAGTTGTTAACATAATAACACTGATCTATTTCTTTTGGAATTAATAATTTGCGAATGGTGTAAATCACCTAAGGTAAACATCCTAGTCATCAACGTTCCACTAGAAAAATATGCTTGAAGTGTCCAAAGAACCATTCATTTCCCGACGCCGTAGGCACTCCTTTCTTCTCCCAATGGTCCTATTTGAAACTTTTAACCACATAGTATACAAGAGCAACAAACCCGAGAGCTATATATAGCCACATGGTAAGTGCAAAGCGAGTCTGTGTAGTTTGACGTCGGAATATGTACTGAGACCTTGCTGTCAATGTCTCCTATACTAAGTTGCACATTGTAGGTGCATAGATACATTATTTTTATTTGGCGCTTGTTTTCGTGACCTCGAAAGTTTATCTTGAAACTTGTTCAGCCTTGAACTGCAATTGTTTTATCGCGGAGTCTGTTGTTACTTTGATCCGGTGGAAAACACGACCGGTTAGCCTAGTGGGTAGTAACGCTGCCTACGAAGCTGAAGGTCCTGGCTTCGAATCCCGGTAAGGGCAAATATTTGTGTGATGAGCATGCACATTTGTTCCTGAATCTTGGATGTTTTCTATGTATTTAAGTATCTGTATCTATTAAATATATCGTCGTTTAGTACCCATAACACAAACTTTATTGAGCTTACTATGGGACCAGTTGGTCGATCACGTAACGCATTGTACGCGCGTCGGGTAGATCTAAATGTCAATTTTTATATGGAAAAATGACAGTTGGATCTACCCGACGCGCGTTCGGAACGTTACGTTATTACACCCTAGGTCGATTTGTGTATGATTGTCCTCTAATATTTATATTTATTTATATATATTTATAAAACAAGCATCCGGCCCTGATTGTAAGCAGACAGTGGCCTATGGGTGCTCCAGAGGAATAACAGGGGCCACGAGCTTGTTGCCGACTTTTTATATTCATTTGAGGATTAATTGTGTCGTTAGCTAGAGAAAAATACTTGAATAAGTAACATACTTACAACGTCGATATCACAAAAATTCATTAATGAATATGCAAGGTCGTGTATCTCCATCTTCGTTGCTCGACTTACAAGTGGGAAGGAGACGTAAATATTCGAACTTCGAATTTTCGTTTTCGTGGTCGAGGCGTTTTGTTGGTTTCACTAATCTAATCTCTCACTATGAATACAGCGCCAGAGCACCCTTGGGAGTAGGGAATGCAAACCGGTTTTAAACGAAACCGTTTATAACCGATTATTTCGTCAAAATTTCATAACCGGTTTTCGGAATCGTGAATAACCGGTTACGGTTCATTTTAGTTATTCTTTTCCTTACTTAAACTATCAAAATAAATAAAATTTCTTACATTATTTCTGTGATTTTGACAAATAAGTACAGTTTCAGTGGTAAATTATTGGATAATTGCTTTAAAAAGGCGAAAACAGTGCGCTCTTGAACGTTAGTTATGGTTTGACTGCAAAGGCGCCGATAAAGTGAAACTCGAACTACGGCTGCTTATGCTTTTATTTATAAACGAGAGCGTGTTATTTGGGTTGCCAGATTTTGTTAGAATGTTTTAGTAGTTATTTTCTGGTGTTTAGTCGATACTTTGCTTGTTTTTGTCATTAAATAGCCGCAACTGGTTATAACCGGTTTTCGGTTATTAATCCACCATAACTGAAATCATAATTAACCGGTTACAATATATGATCGGTTATTGCATTCCTTACTTGAGAGCTCTGGCCAGCTTACTTACCATCAGGATCATCATCACACACCTACAGATCAAGTAGTGGTGTATAGCTTCGTTCTTCTGTGCGGTGAAGGTTCCCCCGATGGTCTGCTCCTCATATGAGTGAGGTGACATTCTTCTTTGTCAAAACTCACTTAAAATATCAAATCCTCTACCTACAGGAGTATCTTAACATATGAAGTCTAACCACCAGTTGGCCAGACAACATAATTATAGTTTATTATCCTATCTTGGGATTTGGGAATGAAAATGGCTAATGAAGGATCTCGGGTTTAATGCTTTTTTTTATGATGGTGGTTCTTTAAAAAAAATCAATCCTTATTACGTCAATTCGAACAGTGTGAATGAAATGAAAGTCCGCAAATTATCAAATGAAACGTGCATATATGAATTAAAACATTGTTGGTCCTGATGGCCATGTATATAGCACTCGAAAATAAATTTATTTTCTTTAATACAATCAATACAATAAAATAATTTTAAATAGCAATGCGTAACATAAAATAAATACAAATAGGTATTTAAAAATATTTTATTTAAATATATGCCCAAATGCTCTTTTCACATGAAAACCAATGTCACTTGGCTTCCGAATCATGTACAGATTGGTTCGAAGATCACCCAAGAACCGCCTTTAGAACGAACAGTAAGAAAGTAGTGCGGATCGATCTCAAAGGGGTATTTTGTTTTTGGTGAAGGCAATAGTTTGAAGTTTTTGAGGATCTTGATAATTGCCACTTTTATATGCAATGAGACCACGCGAACACCTAAAACAAATATGTGTTTGAAATTCATTACGATCTTCTCCTGCATTTTAATATACTGTCATTGGATTTTGAATCTTTCAGCTTGGACGGTAATGTCGTTTTAAACGCATTACTTGTCGGCCAGCTCAAAGTATTATAATAATGGTTGGTCAAGTGATAATTTTATTTTGAATAATGTCAGTATCAATTTTGAGGAATGGGCGGCATGTACAACTAAGTCCCTCAGGCATAAATAGTTACTGTACTAGTATGATGGTTCGTTGTCATTCTATCATATAACATAAAACCAAACATAAAGTCAGTTAATGTCGCGAATGGTGGTTACGGTCAGCTTATGGAAAAAAGTCCCAATTAATTCTGATATGAGGTTAAACTAACAATATGCCAATAGGTACTGCTATTTTAAAATTACCTATGCATTTCTTAGGTCCTTCTCCAAACGGCATATAGGTGAATTTCGGCCTCTTAGCAACCTCTTCTTCAGAAAACCTCTCAGGGTCAAACTTCTCCGGATCTGGGTAATACTTTGGGTCCCTCTGGATACTGGTTACTGGTATAAGGACGGTTGAGCCCTTGGTAATCTTGAGGGGTTCGGATCCTGGTATAGGTATGTAGCAGTCGTTGGTGCATTCTCTGGTGAGGTCGAAGCTGACTAGCCGGAATGTTTCTGGGACGGGAAACAGAAGGTGTGGTGTTGGATAGCTTTGATGGTAGTAACTCTGCCTACGACGTGATTCCGTATTTGAATGGTAAGAATTCGGGTCATACCTAGATTTAGATTGCGTCTTTCTGAGCATAGCAAAAGATTAGGAAGTTTCGGTTAACCTTTGGATTGTTCTCCTAGTCCACATAAACGGATCCAGAAATAACAATAAAACATGCAGATGTTCACTAGTGATCACAGGATTTTTTTTTTTACTTTGTGTTGTCTTTTGTTTCTTGATGTTATGTAAGATTTTATTAATTAATATGAATAAGTGTTCCTGTCTAATATCCATGTTACAGTGAAGTGGAAAAATATGTATCGATTTAATCCTCTCATAAATTAAATATGCACCGAAACCGCGGATGAAGGTTTATTAGGATGAAGGTATAAGTGCGATAGGACGTATTTATGAGTAAGTTGTATGCACCCATATTTTTACACTTGACTGTACAAGCCAGGCTTAAAGATGACTAAAATTAGAACTGGCCGTTTTCTAAAAAAAACGACCGCGTGCCGACACCGAGCTGCTTCCGAGCCTCGGCCGTGGCTCGGCCGGGCTTGGGTATGGCTCGGCTGCGCAAAAACGCTGTCGTTTTTCTTAAAGAACGGCTCAAGCCAGATCGGCCCGTTCTATAGACATCCTTTAGTTTGAGACATGGGCGGTGTGTAAGATTCAATGACTTCACGTTTTTTATTTTTGGTACCTCAACTACGATTTATTTTATCATACCATTGTATACCATATCGAGGTATTTGGCGCCTTCTATGTCTTCAATTGTGAATTCTCCTTTGTTTCGCGATATGATTTCATTGATTTCGGATCGGAGTCTCTCCTGCACTTTAGGATTGATTGAAAGCTGAAACGTGGAATAGCGACATTATTCGAAGTCATTATAAAATTATTATTTAGTCTTTCTACTCTACAGTTAGGACATAGAATATTTAATAGCGCTTTTTCCTTATTCCTTGTAAGATTAGAATAATGTAACCGTTATTTTCTTATACTAAAATTGACATTTAATTCTACCTGACGCGCGCACAAAGCGTTAAGTGACCGTCTAGCAGATTGCGGGTCTGTCTTCCTTTTCTTTTTAAACTCTCTTAACTTTGAATGAATGCTTATACCATCTAATAATTCTGACTAGTATTGCACGTAAGTAAAAAAATACTTACTAAACATAAAAGCATCGATATAGCATTATTTCCGGTCTCGTACAAATCAATTATGAATATGAATACTTGTGCTGCTATATATTCGTCCGTAAACACTGAAACAAAGTATAATTATGTAATTTTCAACTATTTTCGAAATAAACACCTTTTTTATTATATTTTTTGGCGTTGCGCCGAGGTGTTTTACTTTAGGTACGTCGCCAAGCCGTGGCGATGTGGTCGGGCCTTAACTGTTTTTAAGGCTACACATTTTGACGTAAGGATAACTGCAGCCGTTGACAACTAATAAAGTAACCGCATGTGGGAAGTGTATAACGCGCTCCATATAGGATGATTTACTGAATTGGCCGATAGATGTCGTTGTTACGTGTGGGTCGAATTCTGCAACGCGCGGACGTTTGTTTGTCGTAGATTTACAAGGTATTATAGGATTTTTGGTTGTTTTGAGGAAAGCTATTAGCGCAGTGAGAAATTACATGCGTCGTTGTTTAGCAACCGTTGTTTTTCTTACCCTCCAATATACAAGACCTTAGTGCAGTTTTGTACAGGAACTTGAGGAAGTTTTGTCTATGGGAATTTCATATTTACACTATGTTTTTTAATAAGGAAAAAAACCTGGTTTCACCTTTTTGTGTATCGTTCTCTTTCTGTGCCAAGAGCAGTTGTATGAGATCGTTTCGCTTTTCACCGGTCGTTAGTCTCTCTTTGATTATTTTTCTTGTCATGGCCACCAACACGTCCTGAAGTCTTGGTGAAATTAATCTGAAGACAATTTATAATATTATATAAGCCATGTCAATTTAACCCTTTTTCCAGTCAGAGACGTATATCGACCACATATTTGTCAAACATGTAACTTAATATGAATAAATAATATTGACTGACATTCGATTGTCATTTTTTCAACTGCCTGGTAAGATTTAATTCCAAAATCTTAAATAATTTCGTATCTTAGAGACAAACAAACAAATACAATGTTCCACAATTCTCGATATTTTTTCGATACGACTATATTAAAATTAGAAAACAAAAATATAAAATTATAAGCTAATAGAGACCTAACAAACATGATTACTGGTATTTTTAAACATGATTACTGGTATTTTTGTCTGAAAACCATCTTGTATCTTGTAAAATGATACCGGTACACGGTTCCGGTACGTACATGTAGCAACAGACAATTGAACTGCTTGGGAAATTAAGAAATATAATAACTATAGCATTTTGAGTGATTAGAAAATTACCTTGATGGGAAAAACCAATGTAGAATCGGAAGTCCTTGTAAACATTGTACGATGTTAGCGGTAACATTGGTCTCAAATTTTATTTCTCTCGTCAAATGAGACACTAGCGAGTCCTTATTCTCAAATGCATTGTTTTCTATACCGTAAACGACAGTGCCTATAACATCCGTGCTGTATGCCATAGCTATCTGTAAACAAAAAAACGTACCTTTTTATAACAGTCGTAGAACTGTATTGAATATCACTGGCCGCACGGCAGGGACAACGTAACACTCCTGGAGTTGCAAGCGTCAATATGCTACGGTTACCACTTATCATCAGGTGGGCCGTAAGCTTGTTTGCGGGTCCAAAGTTTTTCATTAATGTTTTCTTATGACGTTATCACGTAAAATGATCGTCCGTAAACCGACTTTACAGACAACCATTTTATTTGTCTAAAGAAATAAATTAGGAGAAACTAATATTTGTTTAATTTGATGAAGCGATGTTTGGAGACCTCTTTCTACTGTGATTTAATACCGTATTCGCTACAGTATTTAGAGCAAATACTAAGTTATAATTATTCACGTCTTCATCAAGATTAAACGGTGGAAAATATAAAATGATTCGAATTATGCATACTTAGTGGGATTGAAGTAAGTAGGTGCTTATAAACTTTATATCGATTTGGCTCCACGCTAATACTAGCAAGTCATATCACTGATAAAACATCTATATTATGTAGTAGGTACTTAGTACTTTTACAAAACTACATTTCTATAACCTTCAAGCTCAAGAATAATTTGTGTCGAGCCCGAGCCGGGTCAACGCCGAAAAATATAATTCGACTAAATAAAGGGTTCGACACAGTCACGTATTTCTTCTAGTAATTATTCGACGTTTGGTTACCATCGCGATTCTATCGGATATGCCAACAATAAGGTACAGAGGGCGCCGGCGAGAGGGGGGTTTCGCTGTAAAACGAAATAACTTCGTTCATGTATCTCCTGTCTCCGAATGTACAGAAAGCTGGGTAACCGAGTGCCAGCCAGGCTTGAGCTGGGCACAAAACGGTGTAATTGTGAATCACCCTTCAAACGGCAATAATAAAAAAAAACATTCAGTAGCACATACACATGTAGACTAGAAAGCTCTTTATAAACAGTCGCGTTATAAAATGTTATCTCACATCTCGCGTCTCCAATTCGGTTGCTCCGGCGCAGTTCTTCTTCACATGTTGAACCATTACATCTCCCACTTTGAGTATATTGGGCAAATAGCCTTTTAGCCTGGACAAAGTCAGAGATGGTATTACTTGAGCCCGGGCAGATTTCCATTCGTCACCTTGGAGAAAAAACGGGTGTGCTGCAGCTAGTGGATCGGCTTTCTTGTCGTACTGAAATGTAGTCTTGCATGATAAATCCCACTCCGCCTCGCCTCGTCTAAGAAAAAAACATCTCTAGCCTTCTGGATCCCCGCATCCTTTATAAAGAACGAAATGGACGCTCACTTTAAGGCCTTTGTCACACTGGATGCGTTCTGCGGTCTGCGGTCAGGTCAAATTGAATTTGTTCATACATAATGCGGGCTTGTCCTGACCGCAGACCGCAGAACGCATGCAGTGTGGCAAACTCCTTACGTCCTGACACTACGCAAAAATAAACGCATCCGAAAAAACCGAGTGTACTTTATAAAGTATATATATATTTACCGCTAAAAAATGTGGCCATAGTGGCGAAAAACGGTAACAATAATTTTAGACCTTAAATCAAGCGGCGGAAGGTTCATGACTCAAGGGCAAAGTACTTTAAAAAGGACTCTTAGAGTAAAATTGTCAGGATCCAGGTGGCTAGAGTAGAAATAACAAAACTGAGACTATTGTTATACTAGCTTCTGCCCGCGACTTCGTAAGCGTATACATTGCAGTTCATTCTTGAGATTATTTGAGTTGGCCGAGTTTCACGTATAAACAGACAAACCGACAAACAGACGAACAGACAAAAAATCTAAAAACTGTTGAAGTGTGTTCTGTTATCGATTCTAAGAGCCCTCAATTGATTTTTTGCTAATAGATTGTTATGTTTGACTAGTATAATGTTATACTTTCTTACATGGAATTCAATTGACTTTTTATTAGCATAATAACTAACGGAAATCAATGCATACGAGTGCAAATAACACTGAACATAATAAAATGAAACTAGTTTTACCAGTATCTAATAACTTAATAACTTGCCTTCATGCCAGTGAAGCTGAAATTCGAGAATTCGGAGACGAGGATGGCCTTGATGATGTCCAAATCCTTCACCATCAACATGGGGGCGCTCATTGCGTAATATCCAACCAGTGGGGCGTCCGGAAATTCCCTATCAAAGAAAAACCATAGGAAGCCGTTAATGCCCATACATTGAAGGACCTATTTTCCATATTTTTTTCAGAATTTAAAGCCCAGTAGTTTCTGAGATAAGGGGGGGAATGGTCAATTTTCGTCTTCTTTCCTAAAATATCTGAGTAAGCATCTCAGATTCAGTTTTTAGGGTTCCGTACCTCAAAAGGAAAAAAAGGAACCCTTATAGGATCTGTCTTATAGACATACGAACACAATTTCACACAAGCTGAAACGGAAAACTTTGTTCGCACCGCTCGCTTGTTGAATTATCTTGCTCTACAGATGACATAGATAATGGCCGGATGACATTACTCAATCAGCAGTAGAGATGAAGAACGTAGTGCACCTTTGTACTCATTGGGAACATACCTAACTATATGCATATTTTAACTTACCTATAAATGGTTTCATACAGCTCAGTGTAATGTTTCTTCAAAAGTACAATCGGTCTGAAGTGCCCAAAGAATAATTCATTTCCCGACGCCGTTGGCAATCCTTTCTTCTCCCAATGATCGCATTTGAAATATGTCACCATATAATATACTAGAGCAATAATCGCCAGAGCTAGATAAAGCCACATGTTGAACACTAGGTCCGCGTGAGTTGATGTCGCAATATGCACTGAATCCTTGCTATCAATCTGATAGGTGCTATATAGTTAATTGTAGGTATGTGATGATGCGCATTTACCAATTTGACTGCGTATTTGTCACATGTTATTGAGTTTATCATTGCACGCAGATCCGATGGCCGTTGGGGCGGAAAGGTTCTCGAGTGGCGACCACGTACCGGAAGGCGCACCGTGGGTAGAGACCACCCCCAAGATCATCTCGTACTTTTTTTGCGACTGCGTTTCGGACACATCCCATTGAAGTTTGCATACCTCATGCGCAAAGTAAATTCGCCGTTATGCAGTGCGTGTAATCGCGTAGAAGATGTTTACCATGTATTAATGGAATGTGTCCGAAATGATATGGATATTCAGAGATAGTACCATCGGATTATGCAATAGCTATTTATCCAATCCAATGTCTGAAATGTTCGGAAAGTTATTAGCCCTAGTAAAATATGGTCTGAACAACGGATAAATTTGTTTTTATTACAAGTTAATTAGTAAGTGTATTAGAACTTTGTTAATTAAGATGCACTTATCGAGCGATATTTTCGCAACAGCGAAAAACCTCACAAATAAATTTAAAAAAAAAGGTTGACTGATGACCTGACCGAGATTCCGCTGAATGCGGGTGGCGCAAGTCCGGTCACTTTGGCACTCTTTGGGGACGCCGCTAGACGTTAGACGTCCCGTGGCCGAGGCGTCTGAGGAGTAGAGGACTTGATCGGCAGGGTAATTCATATCAACTGTAATTTATTGTAAGGAAAAATTACACAGTAATTGTAATGTAATCACAATTTGACGATTAGACTTTGATAGATTATTTATAAACTAACGAAAAATAATGCGTTCAATTGTAAACGGTTTTGACAGTTTCATTTTTCGACAGTTTATATCGCGAGTAAGATTATAAACTGACGGTGTTCGTAATCTGACAGTAACATATAAATGGGTTAAATAAAAGAAACTCTTCTTAGCACTGTAGCAGAGTCAATGAGACTCAATATTTTTAGCCTCACACACTCGCAACAGCTTATTAATGGCACCAACTGTTGGGCCCAGTGAGTAACACCATATCGACAGCCCAGCTAATGTTATTTATCATTTTACCGCCTATGGAACCATCAACTTATTGACGTAAATGTTAAACAGTAACGGGGACTTAGCCCCCCTTGCCGTACTCCACATTCAGCCTTGTAGCCATCAGAGTACTCATGTGCCCATCTGATTTGATTGACTTAGTTGCCGTACCAAAAACTAAACAATTACTTTGCTGCTATGGTCACACAGACAGACCAATTTATTTAAATTATGCCTGACTACCCTCAAGCGAGACCCTTACCTTCCTGCACTGTATTCGACCTGTCAAAACCATTCTCGATTGACGAGGGTTTAACCCGTTATAATGCCTGCTTGACCTCATTCTTGATCGGAGAGTAATTTGAACGATTCAGAGGAAATCTTCCCGTTTGTATGGAAATCATCAAACTTATTGCAGAAGTGACATTTGATTCATATGCTTGTGAAATATTACAATGATTCTCAATTTTGACGTGGTATATGAACGCAGTATTTTGGGCGTGAAATTATAGATCGCATTACGAATACAATACTGTGTTCCAAAACGCAAGTAGCTGACGTAGCTCGCGCATGCCGCCAAACTGAAGTGGGACTGGGCCGGGCACATCCGCTGCAAATTATTACTCTTAATTTAATAATTAGACACAAGGATTTTTAGGTTAGTTCATTCAAACTAACGTAAGGGTAATAATGAATTTATAAAAAAAAAATCGTATTTCAGTTTTATTCAGGAAAAAAAAAACGTTTTTAGGGTACGGGTAAAAACGGTACCCTATTACTAAGACTTCGCTGTCCGTCTGTCTGTCACCAGGCTGTATCTCAAGAACCGCGATAGCTAGAGAGTTGAAATTTTCACAGTATTTCTGTTGCCGCGTTAACAACAAATACTAAAAAACCAGCCAAGTGCGAGTCGGACTGGGGCTCCCATACAACAGACATGATTTTTTTGCCGTTTTTATAGAACCCTTCGTGCGCGAGTCCGACTCGCACTTGGCCGGTTTTATTTTAGGTAATACGAGTGAATCGTGATTGGCATAAATTACTGAAATAGAAAAACTGATCCTGCTCACGAATTAAAAAAACCACCGTGTATACCATGTACTGTATTATTCCTAGATGTGGAGTTAAAAACACGTACATATAAATGCCTAACAATATTATATTAAGTTTCAGTATAAGATACATTTTGCAATCTTCGCAGACTAGGTACGCTGTCAGCAGCTGAAAGTGACGTTGAAACCAATATCAGCATACATTTTAAGAAAATCATGTGAGATGGAAAATCGTCTTTATTTAGTGTAGTTACGGTGTAAAATGCATTTTTTGACTTCTCGTGCTAGTTTACTAAATGTGTGTTTACCTACTGTTAACTCTTTCTAATAAATAGTACATTACTGCAGACGCCGGGAAAGAAGGGCTTGCCGGGTGAGTAGGTTTAGACGGCCGACCGTAGGGAGGCCGGATAATGATACGAAGCCGGCAAGCCCTTTCACGGCCAGGCATGTTTAGTGCTTTTCTCAAACATATGCAATGAAATAAAACAATACACCACTCAAAATAGTACATTAATTTTCCCTCCAATCCTCCATACTTATTGTTTTTTTTTTTACGAAAGGCGTCCGTATTTCGCGTGTGTAGAGTTCGAATAGACCCTATTAGGGCCATTATACATAACCTTCTATAATGAATAAAATAAAGAGGATTTTAAATATCGTCTATTAATTTCTATAATTAATAAAATAAAGAGGATTTTAAATATTGTCTATGGTCTCTGGTGACTTACGTACACAGATAATATTTTAAATTTGTTCATCAAGACATTGAATCATACAGGTTTGTATTCTTAATAAAGGTTCGTGTGTAATAGGCATTAACGCGGATATTTTTGGTCCGATAACCATTCTGCCACTAGAAAAAATAAATAATAATAATTCATCTGTTTAGCCTGTAGATGAACACAGACGCCATGTTAACATTAAAATTAAAAAAAAAATACTTCCCGGCCTAGGCCTTCAATTTTGTATGAAATTGCTTACCAGTTCTCTTGAGTAGTTCCGCCCGAAACGTGATACTTTAAAGCCTGTTATAACGCACGTAAGGACGACATTTCACTGCATGTTTGAGAAAAACTTATTTAATCAGTATCTTCCAAGACCTGTTTTTACGAAAAAGTTCTATGAAAGAGCTTGGCCTGGCACACGCACACTACTATTAATTTTACTGTTAATGTTATAACAAAAACAGTACACATGGATATTACACAAAGAGAATTTGGATCTAGGTACTATTTCAATAAGTTATTGACAAACCCCCATCCGTTCACTTCAAAGACAAAAGCAGAGGAAAACATAAATAAAAGCCAATTGTTACTTTTAAACCAAAAAGCGTATTTGAAAACGGACGTAGAAACCGGAAACAGCAGTCTGCTGCAGGGGCTGCGTCGAGATATTCAGCACTTCCGGTGTGCGAGGGAGACGGCGAGAGGAAATGAATGCTTCGATTCAAAGATTCTATTCAATGGTCTTGGAATATTGGGGAAATCTTAGTTTTGCTGCCGTGACTTGGGTTTAATGTTTCGTTTAGTTATAATAAAAATAAATAAAAAATAAAAAAGCCTTTTATTTCATGCTTAGTACAATGATAGTTAAATTTTTAGTAACATTTCCCTTAATAATTAATCATATTTTATTTGTAATTATTTTAAATAATTTCTGGTTGACATTTATTCATAATTATATAAATTTATTTCATTTTCCTTTACATTATTACCTTATTTATTTATCACATGCTTAAATCTTAAACTACCTTGTCTGTTTTTTAGTGTATAGCATGAACCCCTCTCAGGTAAAGGCCTCCTCCATTGATTTCCATTTTTCTCTATCTCCGGCTTTTACTAACCAGTTTGTTCCAGCAATTTTTTTGATATCATCCTCCCAACGTGTAGATGGTCTGCCTGAGCGCCGTTTTCCTGAAGGGCCGTTCCATGTAGTGACTTTGTGTGTCCACCTGTTGTCTTGAAGTCTGGCTACATGTCCTGCCCATCGGAATTTAAATTTTTGGGCAAAGCTGAGCGCATCTATGGTATTAGTGATATTTCTTATTTTTGAATGTCGAACCTTGTGTATTTTCCTTATTTTTAATATGCTACGTTCCATGGCTCTCTGACATGTGACTATTTTGTTTCTAATCTTTGTTGTGAATTTCCATGTCTGACACCCATACGTCAAACATGGAAGAAGGCAAGAATCCATAATTTTCTTTTTTAGAGCTACTGGCATATCACTTTTCAATATTTCTTTGTAACTCCAGAACTTGTTCCATGTGTTTCGAGTTCTTCGCTCCACCTCTAGCTCATTACTGTTGTTTTCGAAACTTATCTGTTTTCCGAGATAGATATATTCTTTCACATATTCTACTGAGTTTCCTTCTAAGGTGATGGTTTTTCTTAAGCTGTTTGTCATGATTTTTGTTTTCAGTAAGTTCATTTCTAAGCCTACTTGTCTGCTAGCTGCGTGGAGTGATTCCATCATGTATTGCAAGCTGCTGCTGGATTCAGATAGCAAGACCAGATCATCAGCAAATCTTAAATGGGTTAGGCGCTGTTTATTTATGCATAAACCATGGTTTTTCCAATCTATTTTACTTATCACCAGTTCCAGTACCGAAATAAATATTGTTGGGGAGAGTGGGTCCCCTTGTCTCACCCCTCTTTCGATGGGGAAACTATTACCTGTTGATTCTAATTTTACTTTGCTCATGTTTTTGCTGTATATATGCATTATTACTCGTATGTATACATTTTCCACTCCTTGTGTTTTTAGTGCCTCCCAGATGCTATGATGGGAAATTGTATCAAAGGCTTTCTGGTAATCAATGTAAGCTATATAAAGTGGCATCTGTTTTTCCTGATACTTTTCTATAACTAATTCTAAAGTATGTATATGGTCAATTGTTGCAAATCCTTTTCTAAATCCGGCTTGCTCGATAGGCTGCATTTTTTCCAGCTGCTTGCTTATCGTTTAGTTATATAGAATGAGAACTTTTCAAGAGTTAATTTCTATTTCAACTACTATTTGCAGAAGTTTTCGATCAGGTTCGTCAGCTTCAGTAAAAATTAATTGAATGAGGGTACTGTTGGTAACGTACCTAACTTTACGCCTTGGCCACGACTTTGGTCTTAAGCGACCTGCGGCAGCGGTTTTTCTAATTCATTGCGCGTGATCCCAACTAACCACAGTGCGTTGCGCGTCTCGACCGCGCTATGAACAGATAAAACGCTGCCGCAGGTCGCTTAAGACCAAAGTCGTGGCCAAGGCGTAAGATTTTCACCACCTGAAGATGTATAATTGTAGATTCGGCCTTTTCAGTAGCAGGAATGCGGAGACCTATAAAAATATATAACAATATTCCACAATATATTCAAAACTAGCTTTTGCCCGCGACTTCGTCCGCGTGGCACTCGTTTATATCGTAACTCCATACAAACTTTCGCCCCCCGTTTTCACTCCCTTAGGTAATTAATTTTGGGATAAAAACTATCCTTTGTCCTTCCCCGGAATTCAAAGTATCTCTGCACCAAATTTCATGTCAATCAGGTCACCGGTTTTAGCGTGAAAAGGTAATAGACAGACAGAGTTACTTTCTCATTAATAATATTAGTATGGATTGTTTGAAACGAAAAGGGCTTCCTTATGGCTGAGTTACATGATTTTATAGATAAGCTTTTTCCAAAATTAATTGGTGGGGCAAGACGGAACCCTCAGTGCGCGAATCAGACTCGCACTTGACCGGTTTTTTTACAAACATAGACTCCGCCGCCAACTTGGTGTTTCTGTGGCCCGACCTCGGCGGTCAATAATAAACTTGTTATTAGCTGTCAAATTTACTATATACTATTGACCGCCACGGCAGGCTGCGTCAGTGTGGTCCAGGCCTTAAGCTTCTCATAGACTGGCGCGGCCTGGCCGCGGCAGCCAAATAGTAAACTTGTCATTAGCTGTCAAATTTACTATTGACCGCCACCGCCGTGGGCTGCGCCAGTGTGGCACACTACAAACGGGCGCAATTTGTCACACCAACTTGCAATAGTTGGAAAAAGACAGCCATTCACTCTTAACCAGTCTAACTATAGCAAGTTGTTGTGACAAATTGCTAGGCCTTTGAACATGAGCTCTTGGCTGTTTGTAGTAATTTGTCTTAGTCAAAACATATGGTTCAAAGGTAAAAAAGTTCCTTCACTCCTCTATATAAATGACTCATCCTTGTATAGGAATATTTAAAGCCTTATATAATTTTTAGTCTTTAAATTTTATCAAAATTTAATATAATATACATTATACTACTCTTTCCTGGTCTTTCGCTTATCTTCTACATTTTCGATATATCCGTATTTTCTTTTAATCCCGTTCCTTATACTTTGGATGAACGCGCTGAGCGCCATGCCAATAAAAAAAAACAAATTTGTGTTACAAATTGTTCAAATAAATTATTGAAATTACGCCTAAATACGAAATTTGCGCATATAAGTTCTCACATTAGAATATATTTATTTTTTATGCTTGATCTTGTGGTATGCGTTTCGTGAATATCTATAGTAGTCCAGTTATAAATTATTAATAGGTAAAAGACAAAACGATTCTGCCATTTTGACGTTACTGACAGCTTACAGATGTGGCGGCGATATATAAATTAGAAAAAGAAATGAAAAATTTAAAGAGGTCAAATATTTCGGAAAATTAATTAATTGTCGCAGTCGCGTAAAAACTATCCTAAGCGGAAGCCAGAATAATAATGTAACCTGTAAAAAATGTTTCATGTTTTTCCGTTCATGAAAAACTTAGATCTTTCGTGACAGAACAATGTATAAAATGATACTGGCTGATTCTTTTTTTAATTTAGAGATTTATTATAAGTGGAGATGAAGCAAAATACAACATCTTTGTTAATAAACTTAAGGTTTAGGTATCTTGTAAAGGAATGCCCATATTCTGTACAAGCGTTCATGGGTTATTAGTCCTATATGTGTCGATGTCAGGATAATAGATATCTGTTGGATAAAAAATATGTTATCTAATGCGCAGATATATTTTATTTTATTTTTTACGCTAGTATAAACATGTTGCTACATAGTAGGGTCCATGTTCGTACTGGTTAGATTTTAAGAACATCATCTTGTAAATACCATGGTTACAACGAATAAATATGAATATGAAATAAGCAACAAAGTTTCCAGGAGGGCTAGGCAGAGATCACAAATTTCATTTTGCTACGATCTTGAATAACCTTTCAAGCTTCATAGACTTTTAAGACATTCTTACATTACTCTACACGTCGGTTATTTAGTGTACTCGATCTTGAACTAACCTAACAATTACCTTTATTATAATCAAATATTGGCAGTCAAAATAATAATTGAATTGAAAGCCCTGCAACGTCATAAAACACTTAAAAAATAAACTATACGTAAAAAACCAATTCGCCTTTACAATTTCACCATCATCCACTAGCAACTTCAAAGCAATTTTCTTAAACGTAGTAGGTATATATTGGCAAAGTACACAATATTACATTCTATTAGAGATAAAAGCATCCTGTAGTACTCGAAACCTCTGTACTGTACTGTTAAACAAAATGTCCTATCTTTATAGTAAAATCATATCACATATGACGTTTTGTTTTAAGAAAGTTGTTAAATCGTATTACAGACTGATCTAGTTACGTTCGATTCGTGGTTGATCCAGAAAAAGGGAGCTCTTGAGGGACAAAAGTATCAAATGCCTTTTTCTATACCATCCCTTTTCAAGGGTAAGTATCATATTTTTTTAATGATTGATTGATTGATTTTCTTTTAAATCACTAAGGCGTTTTGAAAACGAATAAGTATTGCGTACGCGTAGGATATAGGTACGCTGCATAATTGGCAATGTCCAACATGCTTGTCATAACAATCGGCAACTATTTTTTTTTAAATTATACCTCTACAGCTTTGTAATATTATTGTAGTGTAATTGTAATTACATCAAAAAAGTTTAAATTTTCTCCAACCTCGTTATTATTTCATTAACCGCCAGACCTGCTACCGAACCCTTTTAAATTTGGATTAAACACGATGCATTTCACTGGAAGATAACTAGATTATTCTGAAATGCCGGCCCCCATCGGTTCATATTTGAGAAATTTAAGAGGATTTGTCATCGGAGGCGATCGACCGACGAACTTTACGCCCACTCCCTCGATGTGGGGGCATTGATGATGGTACGGGGCCTAAGTTTCGTTTAGCTCTGTGGCATCACTCCTGTCAGCTGTCAAATCTGACGTGTTCTGCATCGCGCTATCGAAGTTTCTTAAATCAGTTGCATAAATATAACATCCAAACAACTCTCATTGGACTTCGGTCTCTGAGAGATCTCTCTATTGCCGTGTCTCCAACATTGGTGACCTCTGACAAATGGACATAAGCGCGCAACTCTTGAAGATCCTGACTGACGCCCGACTCACAGCAAGCCAGATCCTCTCTCTTTCTGTCTCTCTACACGCTCGTCACCCTGGCTCCGAGCACTAGCTCGCCACCCTGGCTCCGAGCACACTAGCTCGCCACGCTGGTTCTGAGCACTCGCTCGTCACGTAATTTAATTGGTTCAAGGGCGTGGCTAAGCGGGAATACTCACTAGTTTTCTTAACGTGAACGCACAAATACACTTGAAAACACACCAAGAAAGAATTCACCACTAAGTAGGTATGTTACAAAAAACATTCGAACAGAAATTTGAGTCATGAAATGTTTATACAGCTATTTCACGTTTATGACTGTCATTAATTTGATGTAGTTGTCATCAACGTAGCGAAAGAACTATAGTAATAGACCAAATTAAGTACAATTTTTATGATGGTGCTAAAAATTGTACCCAAGATAAATAAAAATGGCTACTAAAATAATGATGGACTATAAATACATAATTGTCTAAACGTACTGATAAGATTGCAATGGTCAATGACTTCCTTGCCACCCATCATTAAAAAGAAACATATGTGGGATTGGTACTTTTTGATGATGTTGTATGGTGCTAGCTATTAGATGATGAATAAGGAACGATCGAACGTGGTTTGAATATTTTAGAATGGTGAATGATTTGACGATGATTGAGTTCGTAAGACGATCGGAACGTATAAGGACGTGAATATTATGTAAATAAATAAATAACATTTTATGAAGATCCCGAGTTTCCCTGCCTCCCGCTCCTCAATTATTTTTAATTGGTTTTCACAATATCTAACATGCTATATTTGAATTAGTGATTCAAAATGCAGAGTACCAAAATTCATATTCATCGTATAGGATATCAAATTTGATAAACCATCGTAACACAGGTATAATTTACTTAAAAAAAGGCATCAACTGTTATTTTGAAATTTGTAACAATTGTGGATGAATAAACATTTTTATTATTATTATTGTATGTCTTTCCCGGCGGGAGTCCGCTGGATGCGGGTGGCGCAGGACCGGTCGATTTGGCACTCTCTAGGGGAGGCCTATGTCCAGCAGTGGACGTCTTTCGGCTGATATGATGATGATGATTACTTATTTATTTATAAACAATATATTTACACGGCATTACAGACAAGCCAATACACCGAGAAATTGAACATTACAAAATAATAGATACAAAACATATTCAACATGGACAACATATAGGTGACATCAAACAAAAGTACTGGACAGCCTATCATCCATCGACTCACAAAACCTTAGACATTCACGGCACACAGTCGCCCATCTCCAAGCAAACAAGTCACATTCAGTTGCCGATGTCAAGAGCGCATTGAGCAGCGTGAGCGCGCGCGGGAGCGATGTCTTTCCCGCTCACGTGACATGATGTCCCGGACCGTTGGGAGACGCGCGTGGGGCTAGGTACCTACAAAGAACCAACTGAGACAACACGTAGAGCCTTTTTGACAATTTAATGGAATGCAAGGAGTACACCGAGAGGATGCTGTCCCTGCCCGTGTCATGGGACTCATACAGAGACAGCACCCGCTGGGTTGTATGTAGGGACTAAAACGGGTGGGTGAAAATGATGGACTAGTGGCTGGGCTATTGGTGAAACATCGGACGCCTGCCTAATAAAACTGTTTCACTTTTTATCTCTGGCAGACGGTGACTCGCCAACTGCTAGATGGGCCCCTATTATAGCGAAATTAAAAAATGGCCTATAAGGGCAACACCGGTCAGAAAGCTGGGGGGGTAGAGAGGTGGCACTGGACTTTAAACATATAGCCAACTCGCCACTTAGGTGTCCACATCTACCCTCGAGCAACAGCTCTTACGACTCAACTTATTATTATTATTATTGTATCCTTGAATAAAAAACCGGACAAGTGCGAGTTCAACTCGCGTGGTGAGGGTTCCGTAAAATTCCTATTCTCTAAGCATCAGGCTCCATACGAAATACACAAAAATATTGAGAATTTTCCTGTTACTTTGAATACTCAAACTTCTTATAGGTTTTCCTGTAATCTATAGGCTAGGAACTATTTTCCATATTTTATTCAGAATTTTAAGCCTAGTAGTTTCGGAGATAAGGGAGGGAATGGTCAATTTTCGTCTTATTTCCTATATTACTTCAAATCTATTTTCTTCAAATTATAAAGAAATATATCTGAGATGCTTACAACAACTCCTTTCATTTGATATATCACAAAATACAGTTTGCTAAACTTTTTTTTTTAATTTTCCAGTTTATCCCCCAAAAGGCCCCATTGTTCAGAATTCATTAATTTACTTTACGCGTCCATCTTTGGGTCACCAATTTACATATGTGTACCAAATTTCAACTCAATCGTTCCAGTAGTTTCGGAGCAAATCAGCTGTGACAGACGGACAGACAGACAACCGAGTGATCCTATAAGGGTTCCGTTTTTTTCCTTTTGAGGTACCGGAACCCTAAAAACCAGATAAAAACTTTCATTTTTAAATATCAAATAAAGATTTTTAAAAGATGACTTGTCTTCATGAAAGAGCTGTTTTGACTTCTGAAGGTTCTGAAGACACTTCCTATAAATAAAATATAAACGTACATATATTGTTGATCACGCCTGTGTCCTAGCAAAGTAGGAAGAGATCATAGATTTCCTCTTCCTACTATCCTGATAAATCACTTTGTCTTCATTCACTTCCGTAACATTTACACGTAGCGTACTTTGTCTTTTCTCTTGGAAATATTTTCAGAACAAACTGTATATTTTAAAGTTACTTATCAATTAAGTAGTATATTTTATCAAGTATTGCTAACAAGCAATTATAAAGCTGAAGTTCATTATACGGACACGCAGACAAACATGGGGCAACTCCGCAGACAGAATGCAAGCAAATAATGAAAGTTCGTCACCGTTTGTTCCACGCGCCACCGCCACGCCGTTAAGGGGAAGTTTCACCACAGAATAACATAATATTACTACGTACAAACGGTTCTCTGTTAACAAATCCCCTGTTTAGGTATGCCAAACGAGCCTAAATGCCTTTCTATCGCATGCAACGCGCTGCGATAGAACGCATGCGTACCGTAGCCGTGCTAACATACCGGCCGGGGCCGTATTGTACACTAGCTTCTGCCCGCGACTTCGTCCGCGTGGAACTCGTTTATATCGTAGCTCCATACAAACTTTCGCCCCCATTTCGCCCCCTTAGGGGATGATCCCCAGGATAAAAAGTATTCTATATGTTAATACAGGCTATACACTATGTATACCAAAATTAATCTTAATCCGATTAGCCGTTTTTGCGTGATTGAGTAACAAACATCTAAACATCCAAACGTCCACACTTTTGCATTTATAATATTAGTAGAATTAAAAAAAAACATAAATAATGTACCTACCCCTTAAAGGAATCTCTTCCAGTTAACATTTGAAGAAATGAAGTTAATAGAAAAAAAACCGGACAAGTGCGAGTTCAACGCGCGTGGTGAGGGTTCCGTAAAATATTGAAAATTTTCTCGTTACTTTGAATACTCAACTTCTTATAACTCAAACTTGTTCTGAATTCATTAATTTACTTTACGCGTCCATCTTTGGGTCACCAATTTACATATGTTTACCAAATTTCAACTCAATCGGCCCAGTAGTTTCATAGCAAATCGGCTGTGACAGACGGACAGACAGACGCACGAGTGATCCTATAAGGGTTCCGTTCAAGTAATTTGTTCTAAAAAAAAGTTTACGGGATATACAGAAACCTTCTGTCTCAAAGTAGCATGACGTTTTAAAATCCTGTTTCTGAAGTTACAAAATCCAGCAAACCTATCCCAAGCAACTCTAATGCAAATTCGTTTTACTTAATTATCTTTTGAGTAAAGTCAACATAAAACCTGTTTTACCTTTTTATGCGGACTCGGGAAAATATTAATTCCGATACATCTGTGGCGTCTCTTCTGTCAGTGTTATGTCTTGACATGTTCTGCATCGCGCTATCGAAGTTTCGTAAGTCAGTTGCATAAATACAACTTCCCGTCAACTCTCATTGGACTTCGGTCCCTGAGAGATCTCTCTATTGCCGTGACTCCTACTATTGTATATTTGTATATAATATGTACATAACTCTTTCCTGTATAATAATATATTCATCATTGTACATTATTCCTATATTGGTGACCTCCGACAATGGACATAAATCGCAACCTCTGAAAAAATAATACCTGACGCAGACATGACAGCACGGCACAAAAAAAAACTCTCTCTCTCTCTCTCTCTCTCACTTGTCCTCTACGCTCACCACGCTGGCTCTGAGCACTGCCTCGCCATGCTAGTTTAAACACTGCCTCGCCACGCTGGCTCTGAGCACCGCCTCGCCACGCTGGTTCACTGCTGTTCTGTACATAGTTTTCTTCTTACGTCGTTCACTGACCCCTCCGTCTCAAAGGGGGGCTGATGTGGCGTCTCTTCTGTCAGTGTCATGTCTTGACATGTTCTGCATCGCGCTATCGAAGTTTCATAAGTCAGTTGCATAAATACAACTTCCCGTCAACTCTCATTGGACTTCGGTCCCTGAGAGATCTCTCTATTGCCGTGTCTCCTACTATTGTATATTTGTATATAATATGTACATACACTGAGAGAAAAAACAACCAGATTTCACGTTGATTCAACCATTTTTCGGGTTAAAATAGCGCCTACGTGCTCTTTGATTGAAACTACAAGTTTGATCTTGTAAAGTGTAACTTGTTCATTTTACAAGCTACATATCATGTTATTTCTACGTTACGTCAGGTTGAAGTTTTCCGATTGTTTTTACAAGTTTAGCATTTAGATTTAACATACTCAACATGTTGTTGTGACTTGACTAGCTAGTTGAATCAACAAGCAGCTTGTTATTTTATCTTGTTACTCTTACGTGTTGAGCATGTAGTTCTGACATGCTCGCCATGTTGTTTTAACATGCTTGACATGTTGTTGTGACATGACTAGCTTGTTGAATCAACAAGCAGCTTGTTATTTTATCTTGTTACTCTAAAGTGTTGAGCATGCAGTTCTGACATGCTCGCCTTGTTGTTTTAACATGCTTGACATGTTGTTGTGACATGACTAGCTTGTTGAATCAACAAGCAGCTTGTTATTTTATCTTGTTACTCTAACGTGTTGAGCATGCAGTTCTGACATGCTCGCCTTGTTGTTTTAACATGCTTGACATGTTGTTGTGACATGACTAGCTTGTTGAATCAACAAGCAGCTTGTTATTTTATCTTGTTACTCTAACGTGTTGAGCATGTAGTTCTGACATGCTCGCCATGTTGTTTTAACATGCTTGACATGTTGTTGTGACATGACTAGCTAGTCGAATCAACAAGCAGCTTGATATTTTATCTTGTTACTCTTACGTGTTGAGCATGTAGTTCTGACATGATCGCCTTATTGTTTTAACATGCTTGACATGTTGTTGTGACATGACTAGCTAGTTGAATCAACAAGCAGCTTGTTATTTTATCTTGTTGTAGTTACAGTTCGTGCTTGTTCAACCAACATGTAGCTTGTTATGTTACCTTGTTGAATTTGGCTTGTTCTATTTATAGTTATAGTCCGATCGCTTCACTCAGTCCTCGCCTGCGGGTATGACGATAAGGTGCGCAAGCGATGACTGAGTGAAGCGGTCGGACTAAAACTGTAAATATAACAAGCCAATAATGCAGATTCAACAAGTTTACGCAGCTACATGTTTGTTTTTATGTTTATTTTTCATGAATCTTTCACAACAAAACATAAATAACTCACAGATTATAACAAAAATACATAATGCAAATCCATTTAAATTAATTAATAACACACAAAAAAGATAGAACAAGTACGAAATGTAACTTACAATGTATATGTCGGTGGCCGATCGTAAAATCCGCCAGATCACGTCATATATACGACAAGAACGACATACTCAATGAGAAATATAGTGCTGTAAGCACACAAATTTAGTTAAACGCATTACAGACTTTAACCGCCTCTTATTTCGAGTTACGTCGTTGGTGTCGCAAAGGAATTATAGTTAAATAGATTTGTAAAGAAATAACAAGTATTTTAAGGTCACATTTATATTTATTTACAATTTACGTCAAAGGCGTTTAAACGTCTAATGTTAAAGTAGTCATGCACCTAAATAAAAATCACAATACAATTGGGCACGAAATCTTAACCTGAGTGGCTCAAAACTACAACTAGGTACTCCCACAGCAACACAGTCAAAGGAAATTGCAAGGAAGGCATACTGTATACTGCCTAGCACTTAAGAGGACGTCGGACGCCGGCGGCACGTTGCGAATAATAATATTCGCGGCGTGCATCCGGCGGCACAGAAGCCTAAACAAACGTGGAAACATTCAATAACTACACCATTATGCAACCTATTGCGGATAGCAGGTATACATAAATAACAATAACAAGTATCAATTACAAACATAAACATTAAAATCATAAACATTTATCATCATTATCAATAACAAATTAAAATTAACTTGATATAATAAATCGTTAGCGTACGTAACGCCGCGTCTAATGTTAAAGTAGTGATGCACCAACACACGTAGCTTATTTTTTGGCTAATTTCTAATTTACGGAATTATAATTATTTAGGAAGTTAAGGAAAAATTCAAAAGTTCCAGGCCGCGATTGCGCAATCAGGCATGCCATTTGCATTGCGTGAGTTCGTTCGGTTCTCGATGGTGTTTACAAAGGGTCTAGCAGTCTAAGCTAACGAAATTTGGTGATTCATTCTGGTGGTGTACTGACAGGTCCTAAGAACACTCCATGCTTAATATCTGGCCTCGATCTTCTTTTGTTTTCGAGTAATTTAGGATAATATAAAAAATACAGGGTGCCATTTAAAGTGTCATATTAGGTAAACTGTTCAAGATAGAGTAACCAAACAAAATAATCATGAATAAAAATAGAATTGGCTACCAAATGCATTTATTCAACCAACATAATGTCCTTAAACTTCTTTAAAAAAAAACTACTTTTACTTTTATTTTATTTTTTTATGATACTTTTCTACCTACAAAAAAAAATATCATAACAAGCCACCTAATGCCCACAACATACACATATGAAAATATCTTCAAAAATCTTCGTGCGTCATGTCAAAAAAAAACAATCGTCGAACAAGTAGATACTACCATAAAGTACCAGTGCAGTGTGTAGATAAGTCGGTATGTAGGTATACTGGTATCCGGTATCTTTTAATGAACCTTTTTTCCTAAAAAATATTTATGAAAATAAAAGAACTGCCGCATATGCACAGGTCCACTGTTTGAAATACTAAAAGATTAGAAAAGAGTATTAAGTTCTTTTATTTTCATAAATATTTTTTGGGAGAAAAGGTTCATTAAAAGACACCGGATACCAGTATACCTACATACTGACTTATCTACACACTGCACTGGTAATTTAATTATATGGTAGTATCTACTTGTTCGCAGATTGTTTTTTTTTTAACAGGACGCACGAATATTTTGAAGATATTTTAATATGTGTATGTAGTGGGCATTAGGTGGCTTGTTATGATATTTTTTTTGTAGGTGTACCTCCGCGAAAAGTGTCATAAAAAAATAAAACAAAAATAAAAGTACACTCTCGTTAGCTTAGCCTGCTAGACCCTTAGGTTAAATAGTGACTAGTGTGTGTGTGTGACTGCTAAAATATACAATTCAATGGTTATAAAGACATGACATAAGGTGAGTTGAGGAGGAGGCAATATATTGGTAGACTATGACCTAATTTATGTGTGTAGTTATCTTAAATGACTATCTGCAAAAAACAACAATTTGCTAAAACAATCGGGTCTGGCGAAGTACATAGATATCTTTAAACATAAATAAATAACGAATCACAATACAATTAGTTACCAAATCTATACCTGAGTGGCTCAAAAATACAACTAGGTACTCCCACAGAACAGTCAAAGGAAATTGCAAGGGAGGTAAACTGTATACTGCCTAGCGCTTAAGAGGACGTCGGACGCCGGCGGTACTAATAATATTCGCGGCGTACATCCGGCGGCACAGAAGCCTAATCAAAACATGGAGAAAGGAAGTAACTACACCACTATGCAACATATCGTGGACAGCTGGCTGGTAATGAATACGAGGAGTCCAACTGTGAACAGACCAAGAGAAATATCACGAAGTAAGTATCTTAATGAAGACGTACCAGAGATATTTACATCAGCACGATTGCCTACGTGCGCAAACCCGAAGAAGAAAACTCCATAGATTGTGGAGGAGACGTGAGTTCCCAGCCAAAGAACCCGAGTCCTGGGGACCTTGGCATCCGTTGAGTCCGCGTGGCCGCGCTGGAAACAAGAGCATCTAGGCCTACGGTCCTGCAGTAACACAGTCAAGGAAAATAACGAGGGAGATATACTGCCTCGCTTTTAAGAGGACGACAGACGCCGGCGGCACGTTGCGAATAACAATATTCGCGGCGTGCATCCGGCGGCACAGAAGCCTAAACAAAACATTGAAACAGGAAATAACTACACTACTATGCAACATATTGTGGACAGCTGGTAATGAATGCGAGGATTCCATTATGAGCAAACCAAGAGAAATATCACGAAGTAAGTATCTTAATGAAGACGTACCAGAGACATTTACATCAGCACGATTACCTACGTGCGCAAACCCGAAGAAGAAAACTCCATAGATTGTGGAGGAGACGTGAGTTCCCGGCCAAAGAACCCGAGTCCTGGGGACCTTGGCATCCGTTGAGTCCGCGTGGCCGCGCTGGAAACAAGAGCATCTAGGCCTACGGTCCTGCAGTAACACAGTCAAGGAAAATAACGAGGGAGATATACTGCCTCGCTCTTAAGAGGACGACAGACGCCGGCGGCACGATGCGAATAACAATATTCGCGGCGTGCATCCGGCGGCACAGAAGCCTAAACAAAACATTGAAACAGGAACTAACTACACTACTATGCAACATATTGTGGACAGCTGGTAATGAATGCGAGGAGTCCATTGTGAGCAGAGCAAGAGAAATCCCGGATTTCACTACGCGATGGCTTCCATGAGAGCTTTCCTTTTTTCTTTGACACTATTGAAGGCACCAAATATGGCAGCAACAACAACGCTGCATTTGTTTCCGACTCTGGTTTGGTATCTGAAATTATAGAAATAAACAGATGAGGAAAACGTCCTATTTATACAGTTTTTAGGGTTCCGTACCCAACGGGTAAAAACGGGACCCTATTACTAAGACTTCACTGTCTGTCCGTCCGTCCGTCCGTCTGTCTGTCATCAGGCTGTATCTCAAGAACCGTGATAGCTAGAGAGTTGAAATTTTCACAGATTATGTATTTCTGTTGCTGCTATAACAACAAATATTAAAAAACCGGCCAAGTGCGAGTCGGACTGGGGCTCCCATACAACAGACATGATTTTTTTTCCGTTTTTATAGATAATGGTACGGAACCCTTCGTGCGCGAGTCCGACTCGCACTTGGCCGGTTTTTTATTATTTAGTTGTGGGACATGTTTGTGTGACCTAACTCTAGACATAAGTTATGAAAACACCAAAGGTAAGAACCACTCTCCTTTAGAAACATTACCGTTTTTCGAAGACAGTTAAAAATAAAGAAACTTACTTACCACTAATGGAATCTGTGAAATTCTGTATCGCTTGTTTGACGTCCTTGTATCTTAGCTGTGTTACTTTGGATTTTGCCGCTTTGATAATGCTTCTCTGGTGCAGGATTATATTTGAGTATAGGAAGTCTTTGTTGTTTTCATACATGTGGTTAAAATCCTGCAACAGCTGTAACGAAAAACTTTAATGAATAACAAAGCACGAACTAACAGATTCACTTAGCTTGTCCTGCCATGGCCTTTGTGTAGTAGGGATAAAAATGTGACTGTGTCTGGGAAAGGGACCACTTTAGCGGTATGGAGTTATTAATATCTCCTAAAACTAATTAAATTGAGCTATTCAGTAAAAAAAGAATCATTTTCCTAGGTACAAGCATTATTTTTTTATAATTTATTAAACATGCAGTAGGCAAAATGTACGAATTGAAAAAAAAAATGATTTTAAAGTTTATTTTCGTGAAAAAATACACTTCTACTAGGAAGTTATGGAATGATTGGTACCAAGTTAATCTACTTTCATCAAAGATTTATGATAGTTCAGGTATTAATAACCGATTAGTTTTAAAAACCCATTCTACGTTTTTGACTAATTTTTTAAAATGCATATAACTCGGAAACTAAAATTCTCAAAGTGGTCCCTTTTACTAGACACAGTCACAAATTAAATATTAATTCGTAGCAATTTTGATGTAAGTATTTATAAATTATATTTATTTCACGATTCATACAAAACGAAACCCCTTTGGACTGTTTTCACCTGAAGATGTTTTGTTTCAAGGAGAACCATTTCCAAGATACTCACCAAGCGATAACCTTCAGGTAACTTGAGAGCCGGATACAAGTTCAAATATTCCTCGACTGTTCCAGATTTAGACTGTAGTGTGGCCAACCTCACATTTGTGGTAGCTTCCCAATTACTTTCAACTAAGTGCCATGGATCTACACAGTTTCTTAACCAGTGCAGCTTATCTTCTACTTCAGGTTCACCTGTAGACAATTTTTGTTTTAAAAATCTATTGAATTGATTGATGTAGGTACCAATTTTATTTGTAGGCTACTGTAGAATCTTCTCACAATAAGCTTCATGGTGACTTTTAAAATGTTTCTGTGACAGATACAGATGATTGTGATAATATTGTAAAGTTACCTATGATTCAATTTGGTTGACTGTAAGTACCTACCTAAAAAGCAAAAGATGTAAATAGCAATTTTCAGACAAACACTACGGAACAAGACGAAACAAAAAAATAATATCACTGGTGTCATTTCAAAAGTATTTAAGTACATTATAATGAAAATCTGTAATTCGCCAGATGTTGTTCTTAATAGGTGTTCCAATAAAATAAATGAATTAATAACAATTGTCTACCTTCACTATGGACTGATAAAAATGATAATGATGTCACTTCTGTTGCAGAACTAGTTTCTGATGAAGAGCTCCTAGAACTCCGGGAAGATCCTGCTATTACGCCTCTCTTGCGTAGGTCTTTCCTTCTATTGACGATGGCATCATATAATTTTCCAGATGCATTTCTTTTTATCTGTTGAGATGTAGCGCTCACATATGGAATATAATATATGGTAGGAGATTCCTTTGGAAAAATCTGTGCTATTTCATGGGCACATTTCATAAGCTTGCATCCCGGCACGACACCAGTAGGATTGTCAGTCAACTGTTTCGTGGCGATCAGTCTGGCTAGACGACTCCTCAGCGTCTGGTCAAGTAAACCATGATTTTTTTGTCCACTATTTAAAATGGCTTTTCCATCGATTGAACTTTTAAGTAATTTTAGCACCTGTAATATTAACATTAATAATATTAAATAATAGGTTGGTTACTAATAAAATCCATAATTATAATTATTTGCACTAATCCGATATACCATAATTTTCACATTCCATAAATATTAATTATCCATAATAATCATTTTCCATAATTTTATATTCAATAATCTCAATTGCCTTAATTATTTGTATGCCATAAAACTAACTTTACCTAATTACAACTGCCATAATTAACTTAAGCCATAAAAGAAAAAAATTAAAATGTTCGGTTCTAGTAGGGTAGCACTCGTCGTACTACGCTCGTCGCCGTAGCTAACGGAGACCTGCCTTAGGGTAGAATAGAGAGGCTATGCTGCCTGCGGTTTAAAATCTCCTTATTAATTTTTTGTAATGATTATATTATAACTTTGGAATTTTATGACAAATGATATTATGAGAAACGTTGATTATGTCGTATATGTCTATGTAATATTTATGATGTCATCTAGTATTATGGCATTTGCCATTATGGCTAGTGAAAATTATTGGAAGTAAAATTAAGGAAAACGTAGGAATCCATTAACACATTTTTATTTCGTATGCTTTGGAATTAATTGGTCTTACAGAATTGTCCTCTGCGTTTTCTATTTCATGTATTGTAAATGTCTCTGGTACGTCTTCATTCCTATTTGTGATATTCTGTTCTGCGATTTCTCCAACATTTGCAACCTCTACAGGTTTAGATGGTTCCTGATAAGAAGTTTTAAACACCTCAGTGAAAAAGTTAACACATTATCACTACAGGACAGCTGACAGTCCGCCTAAAAGAGAGATGGTCCCACATGAGAGGATTAGTTTTAATGATAATTATGGCTGAAGGGTCACAGTTTAACTTAACACTCCTCCTCGCTTCGCTCGCCTTCGTACGTAAACGAAGCCTGCCTTAGGGTGGGGTGAAATCCCAAAGCTACTTCAGTGTCCAAGCCCAAAACTCAATTATTTGTGTTGTGCTTCCAGAATAAAGTCACCCATAAGATAATGCTTATTTTAACGTATTCTTTACGATAAGATCATAAAAAATTGTCTCATATTGACATCATGCTGAATAATCGGAAGTCCTGGACCATCTTTCCCTTAGGCCTAATCTTCATTTGACTTACTTACTCTTTTTTAAGGCGGGAACAAACTCCAGCGATTTCATCAAAATGGATAATTATTAATACAGCGTGTGACTTTTATAAGAACATTTATTTTAAGGGCTCAAAGTATAAGCCCTAATGAACGTAAATTGGTATCTCTAGTTTTAAAAAAACGGTTATTTTTTTTTCATACAAATTAATTCGGCCCGCAATGTATTAGTAACAAAGCTAACAACTGACAGTAACTAGCTCCTCCTCTCTGAAACGTCAAGTGAATGTTAGCAGTACATTGCTGCTCGAGAAAATATAAAAAAATAATAACTGTCCATTAAAAAAGGTAATTTTTATATTTTTATTTTATTGAAATGAAATGAAAATGAAAAATGATTTATTGGGTAACACTGGTCTATGTATCAGATAAACAGGTTGGTATCTCTTTTTATATAACGATAAAACGGTTCACAGCACTGAAAGCTATCGTTCCTTAAAATAAATGATCTTATGAAAGTCACACGCTGTATACTTACCCACATATCAAAAAACTTATTTACCTAGTTTTATGCACTAACCAATTCCTAGATTAGGCGTCGTTCCCGCCTTAAGTAAGTTTTCATTTCATTTAATTCACTTAGCATTAGCACATGCAAAGCAATAATGAATGTACCAAAGCACTATATGAATAATGTTTGCTAAGAAATATAAACAAAACACAATGAAATGCTCAAAAGTGAGCTGAATGAAATGCCAGCAACTCTACTTTAATATGTGAGTGGATACATATTTATTTTAATATTTCTTGCATTTTACTTAAGTTATTTTTTTATTTCACTACCAATACTCATTACCAATACATACAACAAGAAGCAGTCAAGGTCAAAATATCAGTCAAACAAATAAAATAAATAAATATTAGGAGACATTACTTACACAAATCAAACAAGCCTAGCTCATTAACTGTTAAAAGGGGGTAGCGCCTGAGCCAAAAGTGCATACTCACTGCCATTAATTCCCCTACTATTATGTGTTATGGTCTTACCGGGATTCGAACCCAGGACCTTCAGCTTCATAGGCAGTGTCACTACCCACTAGGCTAACCGGTCAGCTAATAGGCAGGTCAAGTCTTATATCACAAAATACGCTGCTAATAATATAAATAAATAATGTAATAAATAATATCATGTAAATATATACATAGGTATGTATATATTTATTACTTAACTAATATAACTAAAGCTGACTAAATTTACTAAAGCTTATCTAATGTGTGAGAGCGACTAACTAAAAAATAATTTTTTGGTTTATTATTTGTACTTCAAATGTTAGAGTTTTTGAAAGATCCACATTTAGTTCAGCTTTCCATAGGGCTAAATTACTTTTAAAGCGGGCCCTGTCTCCTGTAGAGGAATCAATTGTTTGATTTCTCCATCATCTATTATTCGGAGACATCCTGCATCGACTTTTTCATCTGGAATATATCAAGACAATCTTATCTAACTATAGCGGCCTTATTGTGTAAAGCACTTGACATCAAGTTCACTTTGACAAGTAAAATGTTAACCAACGACGGGATAGCCGATAGTGGTTAAATGCTGGTTATGAAGCTAGAGGTTTGATGACTTGACGGGCAAACAATTTATGTAAGTAAGTCTATCCGTTGCTAGCATCCACAGTATAAGCTTACTAGCAACCACCTATAAACTTACTAAAACTTAAATTAGATATTGTGTTTTGACTTACTTATGAAAACGTCTATATACTCTTCCAGATCCCACTGTTTAAGTAAATCAATCATATAATGATAATCGGCCGTGTTACTCATAGTGAAATCTGAAAAGTGCAATACAGGTTACTTAATACGAGTCCATTTACTGTTTCACATAGCTACATCAAGGCAATGGTGAGAATGTTTAACAAATTTTAGTTTAAAGAGAGAGCATTATTTAAACTTTATTGATACAAGAACTTGCATATTTTTTTATTCAACTATGACAATGGCTCAGTCGCTTACCTAATAATATACAGCCGTATATTCAAATGTTATTATGTAAATAAATTATTAATACTACATGACTTAATTATTACCAAACCGCGTTTAGAATAGGATTAGAGGTGACAGCTCTGCCATATGAATACGTCAAAGTTTATATGAGCTGACAGCTATTCCAGGTGCAAAGTCATCGCGGTTGAGTAATATTACTATTATAAAAGAGAAATGGCAGCCTATAGAGCCTTTGCCAGTCATTGAGCGTATAAATTAACTACGAAATAAAGAATTAACCATTCCTCTCGCTAAGTATGCGTAGGTACGTTGTTTCCGTTGGCTCCCGCTGACGCACTTATGCGTCACTTAATCAATCATATTATTTATTAAAGTTCTAATTTAACAAAACATGGAAAGGTCCGTTGAAATATACCCTGATACATATGTGGGTCGGTGGGAGAGAAGGGGACCATTTATAAAAACAAACAAAACGGGACTCGCCAAGATGGCGTCGCAATCATCCATTTATAGTTACTCAAAATAAAGACATGTAATGTGAAACGTTTTTTTTACTGTTAATGACTTGTAAATGACAATATTAACCAATAAATAATACAATACAATACAAAGGTTACACGCGGTCGCCGGGCCCATTCAATATTCTCTTTGGCCGGGCCTCCTTGGCCAAAGATGCCTATGCCGTAGTTTAACGGATTCCTTGATTTCTAAACGTTAAGAAATCTTCGAAAGTATTTCGATCCGATTATGTCAGTAACAAGACCAAGAGAAACTTCGAAAAACTTACGTATGCTGCTAATTAGGTACTGTACTAATTTAGAACTACACGGACTACACCACACTTGAGGAAATGTCCTGCATGTTGCTATTGAGTTATTATGTTGCACACTATTCACACACAATCACTATTGAATCTAAATTTGTAAACACTAAACACCGCAACGCAAGTACCGCAAGCAACCCGTACGGGCGAAGGAACAACGAAGGAAGGAATTGCAAATGTTGCCAGACAAAGATCGCAATTTCCTAGCCCGTTCTAGCCAAATTCAATATGGGTTATTTTTACGTATTACTTTATATAAATAAATTATTTTAAACTTTATTGCACAAAATACACACATGTAAAAATGGCGAGCTTAATGCCCAAATGGTATTCTCTATCCAGCTAACCATTGGGCTAAACAGAGATTATAAATGTAATAAACTTGGGACCTGTGTCTCATTTTTATTATCATTACCTAGTTTTTAGGGTTCCGTACCCAACGGGTAAAAACGGGACCCTATTACTAAGAGTTTGCTGTCCGTCCGTCCATCCGTCCGTCTGTCACCAGGCTGTATCTCAAGAACCGTGATAGCTAGAGAGTTGAAATTTTCACAGATTATGTATTTCTGTGAAAATTTCAACGAGTGTGTAAGTGCGAGTCGGACTGGGGCTCCCATACAACAGACATGATTTTTTTGCCGTTTTTAGAGATAATGGTACGGAACCCTTCGTGAGCGAGTCCGACTCGCACTTGGCCGGTTTTTAATATCCTTAAATTCATATATCTGAATCCCATGAAAACATTCCATGTAAAAAGAGGCCAAGTCACACAATTACATAGTTTTAGGTATGCAAAAATCCATAAATGTAGTAAAGTTAAAAGAATAATATTCTTTTAACTTTACTACATTTATGGATTTTTGCATACCTAAAACTATGTAATTGTGTGTGATTTCCAAGTCGCAGTATTTTATTCAGCTAGCAAATAAAGAATAATTACAATGCCTGAGACTTGGTACTACGAAATATCTCACAACTTTTTACGGTGGAAGAGTTTTGAGACTTGCCCTCTTTTTACATGGAATGTTTTTTATGGGATCTCACTTCTTTTTGTAGGTTATTGTGTTATCAATACATACAAATTATGAATGCAAATATTTTGTCCCATTCACTGCAAATGTAACTTTGTAATCCTATATATTTATATAGGATTACAACGTTATTTATGCAGCTGGTGTATCTAGAAAACTGTACCGAAATCAATAGCAAATTATTTTAGGTTTCCCGTGATTTATACACTAAACACTGTCTGCTAGAAGTGCCCAACACTTTTAATGATCGGTCAGTGAGTGAGTGACAAAATTAAGAAACTATGACTAGGTAGTTATACTTCTTAAATATAATACCGTGTTTATAAAATTCAGGTTTCTAGTTTTATTCACAACGAAGTTATTGGTTATTACATTTTTTTCAATGTTCTTTTTTCATAAATATTTCTTGAGGCACATTGATTCAAACATTGAAATGGGCACATTGATAACTTGCAAATGTAAGGTAGAAAAAAAAATTACAGAAGAAAACACAAATTTGATACTACTAATATCACGTGTCCCTGTATGTGTAGATAGATGAATTAGTCACCTGTGGAACTTCTGAAAAAAAAACCACCAGTTTGTGTTTCCTTAAGCTCTCAACAAAAGTAGGTACATGTTTTTTCAATGAAGCGTAACACATAACTGATAAGAGAAGAAGTGTTAGGTAAACGTTGCATCATTACGTGTAGAAAGGCTAACACGAGTTTTGAACATGTTTATTGCATTCATTAACATATAGTATGACAGTGTAAGATTCTGAATCAATACTTTGCTACGAAATTTCTTTACATGCAAAATGGATCATAACTGATGTAATGTACTTACAATCTGTTAGCACATTTTTAGGGAATCAGTTATCTGATTCCCTAAAAAGGTACCCAAATAACCATGGGCTATTACAATAATACAATTATCTATAAAACGGCAAAAAAATCCTGTCTGTTGTATGGGAGCCCCACTCCGACTCGCACTTGGTCAGTTTTTTTAGTAGGTATTTGTTGTTATAGCTGCAACAGAAATACATCATCTGTGAAAATTTCAACTGTCTAACTATCACGATTCATGAGGATACAGCCTGGTGACAGATGGACAGCGGAGCCTTGGTAATAGGGTCCCGTTTTTACCCTTTGGGTGCGGAATCCTAAAAAACCGTATCGAGGTGCCCCAACTCCCCCTACCCCTCTTAGTATCTACACTATCATCTACCTATTATCAATCAAATGACACGATAGTAAATGGGTGAATTTCTCCCACTATTATTATTTATTTAAATCTGGCAACACTATAGCGTTTCCTCAATTTTAACAGAGTAATGTTTAAACAACAAGTTGTCACTCTTGCCTTATTGAATTGACAAGATAAAAGTAGGTAGATTTTTGCAGCGTCGTCACGTGACTAGTATCATGTTGGATTAACAAGTTTGTCACGCTTAGCTTATTCGTTCAACAAGATAGAGGTATAGGTTGCGTCGTCAGGCCGTCACCTGCCCCGCTATTCCGTTCTGTAACTTGTTTTGTGATCACCTCAACGCCCAACCACAAATATATTTTGACGCCGCGATTCGTAGTAACTAAGCGTAGGTAGAGCTCTAATTATGTTAGGCGTGACGTGTGGGGTGAGGCGAATGAGTGCGTAAAGAATATCAAAGCCTTGTCATGATGTGACCGAAAATAGTAGGTACCTACGTATCGGAAATTTTGTAGTAATCCATCCATACTAATATTATAAATGCGAAAGTCTGTCTGTCTGTCTTTTCATGCTTTAACCGGTTAACCGATTTAGATGAAATTTGGTAGGTATATACATAGTTTGAGTCGCGTCCGGGTAAGGACATAGGATAATTAGCTTTTATATTATAAAATGAATGATTTATCTATCTATCTATCTTGTATCCCGGAAATCATCCCCTAAGGGGCTAAAATGGGGGTGAAATTTTGAATGGAGCTACGATATAGGTAAACGAGTTTGAAGCGGACGGAGTGTAATTAATTGTGATTCAATTAAACAAACAAAGCAAAGCGAAGGAAGTTCTATGCTTCAGCTTGGAGCCAAAATGGTTAGTCAGTCCAGCCGGCATCCAGTGTAAGTCCGGTGTCCGTCTCCGCTGTTCTTCTGTAACAGGTCGCATTTCTTGACTGAGGGCCTACCGCGAAACGATATTCGTTTTCGTTCGTGTATCTCCGTCTCTGTCGCACTTGCTAGTTCGAGCGACAAAGAGGGAGATACACGAACGAAAACGAATATCGTTTCGCGGTAGGCCCTCTGATTGATTCTCGTGAAATTTTGTGAGAAGGTTCTCTCATTATATATGTTTTTTTTTTGGAAAATCAGCAAGTGCCATTTTCAAAGAAAATAAAAGGCCGGGTCGCGGGGGTTCTACTGCTCACATAGCCACTTCTATATCTAATAAAGATATCAGCAATACGATCAATTATCCCTACTATTTAGTAGGTATTATGAATGCGAAATATACTCTCTGATTGTTACCTCTTCACCCTTAAACCGCTGAACCGATTTAAAATATGAAATTTGGTATGCAGATAGTTTGGGGAGGACATATCCCACCAAATACATAAATGTGAAAATGGGAGCCAAGTTCAATATTAAGAATATGCGTGGTTGTCAACTTCGACGACAAAAAAATTGTGATCTAAATGGGTGCCAAGTTCAGTAGATAATCCTAAAATAAAACGTATTCTTATGAACATACAATTTCTTATTTTTTCTACTACAACAATATTTTCTATATTAAAGCATAACTACTTGTTTATAATAATTTCTAAACCATGAACTTTATCAAAAATCAGCCTGCGAATCTCATCACGACCCCTCTGTCTGTTATTACTATTCTTTGATCGGCAAAGATAAATATTGCTTCTCTATCGCACTCACTCTCCGGGTATATTTTTTTTGCACTCAATGTATTCTGGAAACATCTTTTATGCACGTAATTATTGAATACGTAAAATGTATTAATATTATATACAAAAGTAGTTTACTTACGAATGATACGTTATTCCCTGGTCTTTGCTGGTTTTTTAGGGTTAAAATGGGACCCTATTACTAAGACTTCGCTGTCCGTCCGTCCGTCCATCCGTCCGTCTGTCTTTCACCAGACTGTATCTCAAGAACCGTGATAGCTAGAGAGTTGAAATTTTCACAGATTATGTATTTCTGCCGCTATAACAACAAATACTAAAAACAAAATAAAATTCAAAAAGTTTTTAAGGGGGGCTCCGATACAACAAACGTGATTTTTTTGCTGTTTTTTGCTCGATGTACAAAAAAGGTTACAATAATGTGTCTAATGTTGAATAGATAATGGTACGGAACCCTTCGTGCGTGAGTCCGACTCGCACTTGTTAGAGTTCTTTTTAGGGTTCCGTAGCCAAAATGGCAAAAACGGAACCCTTATAGTTTCGTCATGTCCGTCTGTCCGTATGTCACAGGCATTTTACTCGAAAACTATAAGGTGTATTTGAATAAAATTTTGAGGATAGGTGTATTTTGTTAGCCGCTACATAGTTTTGTAATTAAAATGACAAAAAATATTATTTTAGGGGTGCACTCTATACATAGGTAAAACTAAAAGTCAAAAAAAAATATTTAATTGTGACCCCCCGTGTGGCACATCAATCGATAGGCCTTTCAAAATAAATATAAGGTTTCTTAGCATTTTTTTTGATTAAGTGAATAGGGTCGGAGATAATCGCCCTGAAAGTCACTAAAATTCTGTCCCCCCCCCCCCTAATTTTTCAACGGTGTATTTTAAAAATATGGAAAAATTCATGGACATAGGGCTTATTAATTTCATTCACCAAAAATTGTTTTGAACAAGATCGGTTCAGAGGTTTTCGAGATATTGCTGAAAAACTGCCTACCTCAAAGAAAAGGACGTAAGTGCCGTAAAATTTCTGTGACGATACGACCTTTTTAATAGGCACGGAACCCTTCATTTTGCGTGGTCCGACACGCACTTGGCCGGTTTTTTTTTACTTTAATTAGTGCAAAATCGCATTACACACGACGGCATGGTTTTACTTTCACACAACAAATCTGACAGCTGAGACACGTTTACACGTTGCCATTTACCACGCGAAACTGAGGCGAGGTCATACAATTGACTGAGTTTTAGTGTGCCACTTTTGGAGCGCTTATAACATCTACCTCTTTTTTATATTACATCATTGGTTCTTAAGAAAACATTTTATTTTAGGATTATCTACTGAACTTGGCACCCATTTAGATCTCAATTCTTTTGTCGGCGAAATTGACAACCACGCATATTCTTAATATTGAACTTGGCTCCCATTTTCACATTTACGTTTTTGGTGGTATATCATTACTTTATGTACAGATTTTATTATTATTCACTACTCAAAAGTAAGTTATTTATGAAATTATATTGTGTTTCTCAAGAGATCATGCACGAGTTACTATACAAATTCCCCAAAGCCCTACTAATATTTTAGGCACACCTCTAGGTGCCTTAAATATTTAAAGAGTTCCCTCGATTCCTTCAGTACTCCATCATCAGATCCTGACCAGATGGATGAAGGAAGTGAAAGGTTTTATTACAGCGCCCTCTGTGAGCTACATATATTAACCAAAACCACAATGTACTTTCAAAAAGATGGAATATTGAAATAACCAAACAATTCTTTTTGATTTAACGTGACGCAATCTTGTTGCTCCCACAAGTTTATAATTTATCTTGTTATTTTAACAAGTTAAGTATAATGTTGATTTTACAATAAAGGCAACGTCAATTTGAAATGACGCCATGTTATTTCTACCGCCTGTAACGTTGTTTCAATAAGATAGCATTTAACAAAACCACAATGTACTTTCAAAAAGATGGAATATTGAAATAACCAAACAATTTTTGTTGATTTAACGTTAGGCAATCTAGTTGCTCCTACAAGTTTATAATTTATCTTGTTACTTTTACAAGTTATGTATCATGTTGATTTTACAATTAAGGGAACGTCAATTTGAAATGACGCCATGTTATTCCAACCACCTGGAACGTTGTTTGAACAAGATAGCATTTAACAAGTTACGCAATGTAGTTTCAACCAGATATGATGTTGAAATAATAAAAAAGTCTTGTTGGTGTTATGTGATACCAACTTGTTAATGCTACAAGTTTATATTTAACAAGTCGATTTTGTCAAAGCAATATGAAGCATGTTGTTACAAACAAATCTGTGGTTGTTTCAACTAAATACCTGTTAACAAGTTTAATCTTGTTCTTTGAACAAAATCGACTTGTATTATCAATATTGCGTTTGTTTCCGTCGACCAAAATAATTTTATTTCAAACAGATAACCACTTAACAAGTCGAACTTGTTCAAATTGCTAAGCCGATTTCTCTCAGTGTAACTCTTTCCTGTATAATAATATATTCATCATTGTACATTATTCCTATACATCTATTCATAGCTACTGCATTTTTTTTCTCGCAAATGAGTGGCAGTAAAATCAATGCCCCAGTGATATGAAATCTATCATTATAAAATTGTACAGTTTTTAAAAGACTGGCTGACCAGTCTTGCTCAAAATCTGGACGGCGGGTCGAAGAGGCGATGACAATCTTCGAATAGTCGTATTATTGCCCTTAACTACGCCTTTACGGCCGGCTAATTAAACTGTGTTACCGGCATCACGACAGCGTGGTTTTGTATGACAGCCATTGAAACAACTCGGTAACGCAGGTACGGCACCTAATTAACTTAAACTCAACAAGATAGTTAGCTTACCGGGTTCAGACACGCAAAACATAGTCCCTGTCTGTGAGAGATACAACCCGATAAAATTGATATGGACTTTCAGAAGTATTTATTAATATAAATAACTCTTACTAATACGAAACATGAAGAACATAATTTATTAAAAATAAAGTTTTAACCGGCTTCAAATCAGTAGCCAAATTGCTTCAAGTTTGCCTATAAAATTTGAAGAGTTCCCTCGATTTCTCCAGGATACCATCATCAGAACTGGATTTTGGTGACAACGGAACCAATTTGGGAGTATATGCTTTCAAACAAAGAAATAATTTTTCAAATCGGTTCATAAATTAGCGAGTTATCGCATAACAAACACACAAAAAAACACATACAATCGAATTGAGAACCTCTTCCTTTTTTGAAGTCGGTTAAAAAAGATATAAAAGTAAGATGGACTTAATATATGTAAAAACTCAACACCCGTCTACACACTCCATCTGGGCTGTTATTCGCTACGCGCAAATACGGCTCGGCCCGCCGGTCACCCGTTACGAAACTAGACCTCTACCTACGCTTAGTTACTACGCATCGCGGTGTCAAGATATATTTGTGGGTGAGCGTTGAGGTGAGCTTAAACAAGTTACAGAATAAGGGGGCAGCAGTCTATTCCCGTCCTACTACTGCTGGGCCCAGGATGGATGAAACGCTGGTCCAGTGCGGTTTGGGGACTTCACATACACATTTGAATTAGTTTCACACAGTAAAATAATAATAATAATAATAACCAGCAGAAACTTCCCCAAGTGTACAGTCGCGCTATTCTGATGACAAATATGTAGGAAGTAGAATTTGAGTGTGTTTTTCGGGTTTTTCTTTGACTTATTAGGGTATTTTACAATCTCACAATGTGCTTGGTGATTAAGACGAGTAATAAGATTAGGCCTATCGCTGTATGTGTAAATTACTTGATAAAAAGAAATAAACAGGTCAATTTTTTTTTTTTTTTTAAAGGAAACCTATTTTTAAATTCTCATGTAAGTTTCCGGAAATTTCTGAAAACTGATATTTTGAGAATGTTCAACTTGTACATTGCTAGTTTTCACTATTCGTTGAGGTTTTTGTCGATTCGTTGGCTATAGTTAGAATATTACAATATTTTTAGTTGAAACTAATTGATACCATAATTATAAAATTATGTATGAAAATATTACTTTATTAAAAGTTTTTATTTTCAGATCGATGTTTAATGCAATTTGTTTGTATTTATTTACAAAGGTATTATGTCAAAAAGTCCAATTGTCATCTTCAAACCTTTTGCAAATTATTTTTTATGGATATCGATTGTTGTTGATGGAAAATCCTGTCTGACACGCTAGTACGCAAATAAACACAGAAATTACCCATCACTTTTATAAATCCCTAAACCAATATCAAAATTTAATACGCGTTTGTATTTAAACCTCTTACAGCCCTCAGATCTTTCTGGAGTGATTCACACCCCGCCATGGGCCGTTCAAGGACTCTTCAGAGCTGTTATGACACAACAGGATCTAAATATTGTATGTGATTGGACGAAATTTTACTTTATGCCGTTCCGCTGAAGGTTCATAATCCAACAAAGGAAATTACACTTGTGGGTGTACAAGCGTTTAGCTGACTGAGGGTAGTTTTTGCTTGATTTCTAGGGGATGTTATTTGTTAAAAATCAAAACGTGTAAACGACAGCGTATTGAAATAAGTACATGCACCCCTAACTGTCTCATTCATATAAGTGTAGAGTTAAACACATACTTAAATCTATGTCACAAAGTTTATTACTTCTATAAATGTTTTTCATACATGTCGCCATACGATATTGACAAGAAAAAAAAGACTATAGAACACTTTAAACTCTGGGGCTTTCTATACATGTTTAAAACATTGCTTTGTCGACAATTTTGTCATTGATTCAATTTGCTAAGAGGACAGTTATCTCAGAGGGGAAATCAGTAATCACGTAACGTTTTGAACGCGCGGTAATCTTTCTGTCATTTTTTCCATATAAAAATTGACGTTTAGATCTACCTAACGCGCGTAGAATGCGTTACGTGATCGAACGTTCGATATAAATGTAAACAAATATGGCGTTAAACCGATGGCCATTGGGGCGGAAGGGTTCTCGAGTGGCGACCACGTACCGGAAGGCGCAGCGTGGGTAGGCCCCCTACAAGGTGGACTGATGACCTGGTAAAGGTCGCTGGAGTCCGCTGGAAGCGGGTGGCGCAGGACCGGTCATTGTGGCACTCTTTGGGGGAGGAATATGTCCAGCAGTGGACGTCTTTCGGCTGATATGATGATGGCGTTAGACCCGAGTAAAGTAAATATAAAAAAAAAAAACTATTGGCTGAAAATCAAGTTTCATAGATTTCATAAACACTTAGTGCAAATACCTACACATTATTACCAATAACCTGCTGCCTACGGACTATTTTAAAACAAGACTTATTTGAAAGCTACTCACTGAAATCATTACCTAGTTAAAAGTTACTTTAGCTATAAGGAATAATAAAATAGGATACCTATTGGCACTTCAACTGTAGCACATGTAATTCCTCGGTAATAAAAATAGCTCAGCAGTAAAATCACATCGCGAAACTCGTAAACTTTTGCAACACCCTATACTTATGTCATTGAATATATCACTGGGGCCGGTGTTGGGGAAAATTCTCTTCAAATACTAACAAAAACGAAACAAGGAGACCGTAACATGCCAAGTTTCATCTTCATATTTTCCCGAAGAAATCTCTGCAGATGATCAGACACCAATTAACTTTGACCTCTCGATCCACGCCGTTCGTCCTTATTCCCAAGCCTATAAAGTCTTGGAATGCAAAAGATAGGGGTCTTTGTAAGTTGGGGGTAGTAACGCTAAGTGAAATCGAATATTTTTTGCCGTAAACTCCGATCCCTGGTGGTGGCAGGAGTATTTCTTGCGATGGTATTTTGTTTTTAACACGTAGGCAATAACTAAAATACAAGGTGTAGGGATTTGATCTTAGGGTCGTTTTAGAGGCGCACCTAGCAAGTCTTTTCCGTTATTTTCTATGGCACTCTTCTTTATAGGAGATCTAAGACGTTCGTAAAAAGGCCAACATCTTTTTTTTATATTTTGTTAAAACTTTTTTTGTTTCGCTAAAACATGTTTTTAGATCTATGCAAATATTATTATCCAAGACGATTTTAAGAAATCATAATATTATAAGGATGTAGGTACAATTGGGTACTTTCCTGGGTAAAAGAAATATAATTATATATAGTCTTTAGAGCACACATGTCGCTATAAGTCCGTCAGTTAGATTATCAAAAAACATTGGACACGTATTTCGTTGTTTGTCAATTAAACAAAATATGATGAAGATATAGCCCGTTAAAGTTTAGCGTGACGTCACATTATGCTAAAAAGTGTATCATAATGTGACGTCACGCGGGACTTGAACGGGGCTATATTTTCATCATTTTTTGTTTAATTGACAAATAAAAAAATGCGTGTGAAATATTTTTTGATAATCTAACTGACAGACTATTTTTTTTTAGGAAAGAAGCCAATTAAGATCAGATATGGACTAATATAATGAAATTGTATGAATTAATTGAAGTAATAACCACTAAGAATTTTAATCATAATGTAAAAAAATCTAACGTTTCACAGTATAAATTGTTAACTAGTTACCGATATAACGCATAACTAAACTAATAATCAATATAATATTTTGAATAAATAAAGGCTATTCAAATACTGAGCATAACTTAGATATGTATTAGAAGTACGGAGCTAGTGGATTCTGTACTAAGAACATAAAACAACATTTGAAACTTGCTCAGAGTATGTTAGCATCACCACGGCTGTACAAAGTTAATAGTGAAGGTTGGATGTGGTAAATCGAAAAAGCAGGAGCCGTAGCATGGTTGGCCTTGTCACGCGATAGGTGATAGGATAGAGCGTGCGTCACTGGCTGACACCGTTCGATAGAACGAGACGATGCTGCTATCTTGTCACTTGTTGCGTGATAAGGCCAACCATGCTACGGCTCCAGGTCCATAAAGTTAAAGTAATAAAAACGACGTGTACACATGAGATTATTTCAGTTGGCATCAAAGTAGTTCATTCTACCGTCCAACTCAACCGTACTTAACCATTTCAACTTCAGACATTTATTCGTAACAACACAAAAAATAAAAGAAGAAATAAAATTAAAAAATAAGACAGGTTGTCATTTCTACCTACTTCATACGGGGTGGACCCTGTAACAGGAGCAAATATTTAAAAGGAGGCTTCCTTAGAGCATCTGAGGAAGCCTCCTTTGTTGTTTTATTTTCTTGAACACACAAGAAAATAAAACAACAAAAATATGCATAAAATGACATTAATATTCAGTTTAATGTACTATTTTGAAACCCCTCGACTGAGATGCATAGACCACACAGATTGTGAATACCGTATCCATTCTTGATTATATATTATACAGAATCCATATTTCGCAGGCTATAATGTGGGAATGACATCACCTGAAGACAGAAACTTCTAGTGTATATGACGAGCTCTCCGTAAATTTAATAAATTCCGTGGACATTTTCATAAATTTGCAACAACATTAACATTTTAGTCCAACATGTTTGCATAGTCATGAATGTGTTTTGTTAGTTACTCCGAAACTTTGAGAATGATATTATGAATAATTATTTTGATGTTTCAAATACAACGAAATGAATAGAAAAATAAGTACCTAGAGTGTACCTAACCCCTAAGAACTACGAGTAAATATTATGATGAACTAAAGTATGTACCGGTAATAGAAAAAAAAGTTAATTTAAAAATTGTGCCGCGCTCTTGTAGTGTCTAATTAACAATAGAGATATTTAGTGCCAAGCAAGCAAGAGTTTTAGACGCGGACAGACAGACGGACACATCGAAACTATGGGTGTTTGTGTTGACTAGGGGACCCTCAAAAGTGATCGAAATCGGAAGTAATTAAATTGCAATTAAAAAAAAGATATTGATATTGAAAAACACAATATGCGGTCAAATACCCTATGGTCGTGTGTTTTTAAAGTATCAGCGAATAAATACTAATCAATTATGATATTTCAAGTTTGCTTGTTTTCTTTCACATAAACATTTCAGCAAAAAAATTATATTCAAGTCCACTTATTTATAGTAACTAATTTCTTTCGAGAATATGCACGAATAACGTAATTTTTTGCTAAGGTTCAAGTGGAAACCCTATTACGTCGAGTATATACTCGACGTAATACGACTCAAGTCCTTGGAAATAGTAAGTTTAGTTTTAATAGAGGACCGTGCCGTGGAACTAAGTTTGTATGGAGATCCGAGCTCACTGATGGTGACTCTTTTAAATTCGATATCCAACCATTGAGCATTACGTAGTTGTATATCTTACTATTTAACTAGTCTTTAGTAATATTAATAATGGTACAATGAGTGTTTACTAATCAGTACCCAAACCACATTCATCGGAACTATTTATAGTCGGACGTCGAAATCCAAAGATTATATTTTATCCTTCAATCTGGTACAATACGAGTAGAGTACTTATGTAAGTAGGTACTGAATGAGGTATGACAGACCTTCGATGATAATTAGGTTTTTCGACAATATAATATTAGGTAATATTCTATTGTCGAAAAACCTAACTTAATTATTTTTTAAGTATTACTCAGTAAAAGTTCATGAATTTGTTTACTATTTCTGAAGTTATGATTATATTTATGATGTAACAAATTAATGTAATAATATTTTTTATTGACACATGACAGAGTAGGTAACTCAGTGATATTCAGGTTAATATGTGACATGTGCTTAAAATATTGAGAATTGTTACTTTTACAAATTCCTAAAATAATTGACGTGTTTAAAAAGTCTTACCCTAACAGGTTTTTTTTTTTAAATTTTTGCTATATTCTCATTTGTTTTTCTTCAATTAAATTTTTTACACCTTGCACCGATCAACTTAACATTAAATTAGACGTTACACTTACACCTGTTGATTTGTTTGACATAAGTTTTTTTTTCTTAATTTTTACGGATGCATTCGGATCTTTGCTGCACGTTAGCATGTTGAATGACATTGCCGCCACCTACTGGAGATTATTTATTACAAGCCGTAAAGATATCGAGTAATTCCGCTATTAGACCATAAGTAACTATCACCGATTAGCCAACGTTTGCCCTAGCCTGTATAGCGATACAATGACTACCTTTCTGAAGATACATATATGAATCTAAGCAACAAAGATAGACATCGAATATCAAAGCAATACCCCATTCCATAACCTAAAGCAACACGCATGGCTTCGCTTAAACCTTCACACCCGTCCAAATAAAAACGGCAGTTTCAATGTTCCACCACCAAAGGCCTTTGTGACCTTTCTTATTTAGCCGTGGCATCGACCCTATTAATATTCATCGATGTTACATGTCTATTGACATATCCAACCTGATCAGTCTCCCATGAAAAGGGCCATAATTCACTCTGTCAAAAATATGGATCAGGAAATATTACTCGCAGGATGACGAAATACAATTTTCTACATACTGAATTGGAAAAGAATAAAATGTTTATAGAACGCACGTAGCCGATCGATCCCATGCTTTCCCCGTTAGACCAATCAAATTAGGGAAACCTGGACATAATTCGATAAACCGTTGTTTTTATTATTTTATCGGATAATAATAATAAGTATCAAATATTAATTAGAAATATTAAGTAAAAAATCCGGAGTCGTACCCGTATTTTAAAAACCGGCCAAGTGCGAGTCGGACTCGCGCACGAATGGTTCCGTACCATTATCTATAAAACGGCAAAAAAATCATGTCTGTTGTATGGGAGCCCCAGTCCGACTCGCACTTGGCCGGTTTTTTAATATTTGTTCTTATAGCGGCAACAGAAATACATAATCTGTGAAAATTTCAACTATCTAGCTATTACGGTTCTTGAGATACAGCCTGGTGACAGACAGACTGACAGCGAAGTCTTAGTAATAGGGTCCCGTTTTTACCCGTTGGGTACGGAACCCTAATAAAAAACATGAGATATCGTATATTACCTAACTTTTTCCTAAAAGCACAATAGGTAACCAAATACCGTGTTAATATAATTTTGAGGTGCATTCAAATGCGACCACTTAATAGCAAAATTAAACTGATTTTTTTTTTCACAGTTGATCACTACAGTAAGTTTATATAATGCTGTACGCCTTTTTAAAGTATCCCTGAATCATTTCAATATGCCATATTATGTAAGAATATCCATAAAAAATTACATCGATTTTATCCACTTTGTACCTACCTACGATTTGGCGCTTCTGATCCATTTTCATCTTTGCCTCCAGTAGCTCAAAGCGCTTTATATCGGAGGATTTAGCTTGACGTCGACATCTGAAATAGAAATAAAATTGATTTTACGGAATAAAAGACGCTGCTATAAGGTTTGAGAAGAAAATTTGAAAGTAAATCACTGTTGGAAATACAGGCAACTGGAGTATAGTGGATATTGCGGTGGGTTAGAAGTTCTGAATAAATCTGAATACTTATAATATATTCTCTGAATGTGATGTTATAAAGCGATGGACATTCTAGTACTCTACTTTCTCCTTTTATTCATAGGGTTGCAACTTTGGTAAGACAAACGCCCCAATACCCGACACTTCTTTATTATTTGGCATCTTCAATCTGAACACAGCAACAGAGGTGACAGATAGGGCATCAACTATTGGAATTAAAGTGTCAAACATATATTAGGGCATTCACTTGAACTCACGCAACATTTACACTAGCATTATCAAAACGCAACGGCAATAGAAAGCATAACACCAGCCTTTGTACTCGTATTGAATAAACAGGCTAAATTAAACACAGAACCACAATCGTTATGCGTTTAGTTATTGCTATTGTTGAAGCTGTCATGGGTGCGCACACTAAATTTTGAGTATTCTGTCAATATCGAATGTTTGAATGGATGTGGTGTAATGTTTTAAGATCTGCGGGTATGTTAACTGCATTTTTTTAAGTGACAATCCAGCCAAACAGGATTAGTTTTTTTAATGCCACGACGAGGATGGCAAGCTGCCATTCGTCCTGCCTGAATTACGCCGCGCGGGTGGATACTCTATACCTACTAACAAGACCGGTCATTGTGGCACTCTTTGGGGGAGGCCTATGTCCAGCAGTGGACGTCTTTCGGCTGATATGATGATGTATGATCTCCGAAAAAAGTCATCTGATTATAAAATCTTGCACCAAAAGTCATCTATACAAAAATTATTATTGAAAAACACATGAAAAATATAACTTTAGCATAATGATAAAACAATAGAATAATTATATTTAACTAGAATTAAAAATATTAAATACAACTTACTTAAAAATAACCTACTAAGGGCACATAATGATTCTTCGGGATGAATGTCCTCTAGATAGCCAAAATATTAAGTATATTAAAACTAGAATTACAATAATATAACTAACAACTAACTTAAAAATAACCTGCCAAGTGTGCATAATGGTTTTTCGGGATAAATCCTCAAGCCAGTTTGATAGTACGTAGTTACACACTGGTCAAGAAATTGTACTGTTGGTAAATAACATAAAGATCAACTTATAATATTTATCCAAAACATTTTCCTCTTTCTAAATTACGCCACGCCCGACCGTATGCGCTCAAATATTTCGCGTCCGAACGAGGCCTAGAGAGGCCAATTTGTGCCCAATTTGCTGCGTCCGCATTAGTTGTGTAAATAGCATATTTGACGATAAACATACTCAAATACGTGGTCGGTGCGTGTTATGAATATGATGCGAGTTGATACGAGTTTTTGGCAGAGTTAATTAAGTTTCAATAACATTAAATTATTTTCATTAATGATAATATTTCGTTAGTGTCTGAGCTTTATATCAAAAAGAGGTAAGTAAAGGTTGGAGGTTTGTAAGTTTTATCGCACTGCACTGCGCTCCACGCCGAATCATAATGTTTAAGTAGGTACTAACACTAGATGTAAAATAATGTTTACTAACACCATTATGTCATTTATTTCTTTTTTTTAATGTGTATTTTAATTTAACTTGATTTTATTTTTATTTTTATGTGAATTGTGGAGCCATGTTGTCTGGAAATAAATGAACGCGCTAGTTATGCTGGCAACACCGATTATAGGTACTGTCTGCTTGACAGGCGATCTGTGCGGCGGCATATATTAGCGGAATATATAAATACTGTGTTTCCATTAACACGGATCATAGGTATATTACATACAGAAACCTGTTCGTAAATAATAAATTACTATACGTTACAATAGGTACATAGGGACTTATCCCTGGAATTTGTTAAATTATTCCCTTGTATAGTAGAATCGGCCTTCAAAGATGGACATTACGCAAGTCACCAAGGGCTCTTTTACATGTCAGAGCTTTTAAATACAATGAAACTTTCATGAATACATAGATTGTACAAAAAATATTTGGTAGAGGTATCTACCGATTATGGGACAATTTTGATACCACACAATTACCTGAAGTGCGTTAAAACAAAAGTTGGCTGCAAATAAAACAAACAGAAACACATATCAGTGGAATTCCAATCGTGATAGTATTACTCTATCTTTCATACACCACGACTCATTTCATTAAAATTATTGTACAATAATATCTTTTTAATTGCCGCACAGTCAATAAAACCGTCACGTCCCTCTGCGCTATTCACAACACAACCTCTCACCACACATCGCCGCTCACCCCTAGTATATCTTGACACTGGGACTCCCTATAACACCACTTAGTCGAAGGGTTGCCTTACACTGGTTCACCAGAGACGAGGTGAAGTGTTGCGAATTACAGCCTGCAATCGTCAATGAAGGCAATCACCGGTCAATGGACTCAGATCAATATTTTCGGCTTTTCATAAATTTGACAGACAGCGGGTCACTATTAAGGTAGTCCGAGAATCAGAAATGACATATTGGTCATAAGAATGTGAGTTTATATGACATTATTATAATTAGGACAAGTGTTGTATTGTGGAAATGTAGAATAACGATTTGTAGACATAATGAGACGGTTCATAAGGTGTTTTGGAAGGCAGCGTTGCTGTTATTTAGGTACCTATTTCTAATTTAGTGGTTAGGGTGAGGTAATGGTGGTTGAACGTGTTTGAAATTTTTGTATTCATTGAAGTTTCAGGTATTAGTGAAGCTAGCTTAGATGTAAGTTTGTTTAATGTTCTTAACGCAAATCATGTAATAATTAGGTACTCTCCTTAGGAGAGGAGACTTGCGTCCCGTTGTAATTGGGTACTCGTACTTATTCACATTCACAAAATTTCTAATTGAATACTATAATATGTTCCAACGTTTCTTTAGTAAGTTTTAATAGTAACTGGTAGGTTATAGAAAGTATTGTTTTCGAAAAACTACCATCAAACTGTAAAATTGTTAGTTTATAAGTTTATAACTAGCGGTAATTTAGTTACAGCCGCTTTGAATTTTTCACGGGCTCGCCTTGCCAGTATTTCCAATAAATTGATTACGCAGTTTCTTCCTTTGCACCAATATATTCTGCTTCAGGTGGTGCAAAGTGGTGATGGTGGTGGTGGTGGTGGTGGTGGTGTTTCCGGTGGTAGTGTCATGGAATGAAATGAAACGAAATTAATGTTTATTAATAACATAGTTACAGGTCATGCCTAATACATAAGAACAGGTAGATTCATAAATTCGTTGTAGTTAACCTTTCGACAGCGAGGGTGCAGAACAAAACGGTGCCCAACTGAGGCCAGAACAACAACAATAGCCAGGCAAAATATGAATAAAATAAAATGTAAATATTATCATGTCAAAATTAATGTACGTATCATGAACTATTAAAAAAATGGGTCAAGTTACTTGTAAAGCTTTTTGTTAGGTACATAAAATTAACGAAAAAGCGCAAAGCGCACGCACGGCAGTGGCCGTCCCGTCCGTGGCTTCAGTGGCACGAGTTTTCGTCCGCGTCCACAGGCCGCCTTTAGCTCTCAAAAGGTTAATAAAACAACTCTTTTAATAACCAGTAAACACCGCGGTAGTAGCTGTATTGCGTATGGTGTCAGACAGGCGGTTGTAAGCAGAGGGCCCCGACTAGTACACCGACTGTTCTGACTTGACGAGTTTGTGTGCCTCGGTGACTAGCCTGTTTTGGTGTTAGCCTGTATTGCTCCGGAGATGGTAGTTTTTATTTACGCCCCCTGCACTTGAATATATCTATATTTTGTATTGTGAATAATGCCACTTAATATATAGATACACAAGGCAGGGGAAGGATCCTGAGGTTCCGGAACTTATGTGCCGGGGCGTCCTCTGTTTGCCGGCAATCGCGCGTACAGCTCACGCACGTTTCCAGTCGGAGGAGCGGGCCCATAGCTCCAAGCCGTAGGTCACCGAGTGAGTGCACCGTCGCGAAGTAGCACTCGCGCACCGCGGTTTTGGCTGCGGTGCGCGTGAGCCGCTTCGGCGCGAAGCACGCGCGCCCCAACCTCCCGCGCAGCTCATCGATGTGCTCCTGCCACGTCAGGCGTGTGCAGGTCACGTACTGTATAGGGGTACAACCCGCACACACCTTCAGAGCCGGGATTACGTGGCCGTTTAGTCGGAATCTCATGAAGTATGTCTTCTTATTTAGCGCCAGGCCGTTTGCCCGAAACCACACGTGCAGTTGCTCCGTTACCTGATTTAGGGCGTCTTCCAACTCCCGCTCAGTAGTTGCGCTGACGACCGCCGTCACGTCATCGGTGGGGCCGTTCACCGCCTTTAGCAAATCATTCAGGTGAATGCTGAACAAAGTGTTCGAGAGACATGATCCCTGAGGGACGCCCATCAGGTTTTGTACTTCTGTAGACACGACGTTTCCCCTATCACTGACTACAATTTGGACTCTATCGGTCATGAAAGAGAGTATTAGTTCAGTCGCCGGCCCTCTTATGCCATAGTGGGTGATGGACCAGGTCGGTGGTGGATCGGCCCTGACGGTATGCGTACTGGCTATCGGACAGTACGTTCCTTGGTAACCAGAAACATAGTTGCCTTTTGTTTATACCCACTTCAAAACACTTGCTAGGATATAGGGCGATAAGATTTGATGGTAGTTTTTTTTGGTTTTCCCTTTAAACGATGAGAATATCCCTTATTCCTTCTTCAGGCTACCTGGGTACACTCCCGACTTCATTCAACTGTTGAGAAAGGGCATAGGCTATTGCTGGACTGACTTACCTGAGTAGATTGGCGGTCTATCCGCCAATCTACTCAGGATTCTTTTATTGTCTTATTGAGGAGCTCTTATTGAATATTTAAAATTCCAGTCAAAGTTAATTAACCTACAGAATGGAATTATAATATTAAAACCAGGTCAAATTGGACGGCTCAGAAGCATTTTTACTAAAGGAGCAATTACATTATTAAACATAATTATAGGTTATTAACTGACAGTCCTAGCATTGTTTTTAACGCAGGTAAAATTATGAAGTGAATACACTTGTAAGTAGATTTACTTACGTCAAGCGGGGTTATTCCGTCAGATAAGTAATCACATCAAACTAGGTATTACAACTCCCAATTTAAAACCTCATGCAAGAACTAACATTGTCTTGGTTTGGCCATATTTACGGGCAATTTATATAGGTTCAGGTTTTAGGTATGTATATTCAATTCAAAATGGGAACGATGAGATTTTTGTAATTAGTTAGACGTAATTAACTCTCTGTCGGGGTAGTCCCGTATGACCTTATATACTTTTAGTTCTCATTTGAAAAACAACCGATGCGTTTCAATTTTTTTTGTAAATCATAATTGAAACCATTTCTAAATCTGACAGGTGCACAGATTTAGAGCCGCATAAATGAATCTCTATGTAGGTACTTTATTCTATATTAGAAAAAATTGTCCGTTAATCGGCATGTGATTTCAAACAAAGGAAATCAATTTTGAATCGAATAAAAAGTGTAGGGTTATCATTATGTTAGTAAGTTTGAAAATGTTATATATGTTTAAAAAGTTATGAATGATGGGAATTAGTGAAACTAGTATACCTAGTTAGTTAGTAAGTTAGTATAATATTTTTATTCGATATCCTAGATAAACGAAGGGGCGTAGACGAATTTATGCCTCACAATTCGAATGTTCGGCACGAGGTATAGGTAAGTATGTAAGAGGCCCGTTTTACTGGCATTCCGTTCACCCCACAGTTAAAGCCTATTCCGTTGTACCTTTTTAAATTAGGCTTGGCTAAGCCCTTCTATTGTGGAACGCGTGTGCAGTGCTGATACGGTGACGTCACATGCGATTCATGGTCACGGACAAACGGTATTTTACAAACTTTTTTCATTTCAGGGCTGCCTCTTTATGACAGGGGTGCGAGTGGTCATCGTGTTTTTATTGGCAATTTTTTTATCCATTTATCATAACTGTGCTCACACTGTATGTTGGTAAATCGCGGTGAAAAAAATACAAAGTGCTGAAAATATAGGAGGAATCTGAATCCGTGTCGATAAAAATATCTACACTGAAATCCTTTCATAACATTAAAACTTATGCACATAATTGACATTGCCTCATATTTCAATATTGAATCAACCTCAATTGTACGCTCGGTGCGAACAATTGTGCGAATCATTCGAAAATTGTTCATTGTTCAATATAAATCAGGCTTTTATAGTGATAATGTTTCGTTTAAATGGCCATTTTAGCCTTTATCACGGCAATTTTGCATTAAAATCGTTTAACAAGCAGATGCGGTATTTTAACATTTTTAACAGCGTGACAGTTTTTTGTCTTTGCATTATACCCGACGTAATGAATAAAATAAAAAGGCAAACTTTCCAGTTATTTATTTCCTGAGTATGCAAAAATATGGAAAAGAGTTTTTCATACGTGCACGTTTCAATTCAACGTGAGTGCATATTAAAACTTAATGAATTAATACATCTGAGTTCGGCGTTCAATTTTGATATTGGATGTTCAGGAATGTCAAACAATAATTTATTGAATCAGGCGTTACTTTGCGGAAATTCATGATATATTACGAGAACAATAATCAAGACACAACAATAATCTAGACGGCTCATTTGCTTAGTGGACGTGGCGCAAGCAACATCTCCTGCCAGCATCTCCTGATGATGCCTCGTAGAGAGGCGAAACACGTGTCGAGGTTTTTTCATTATTGGTGGTGGTTTGCTGTAATTATTTGCATGTTTATACGCAAATAGTTGCATTTGATCTCCGCTGATCGACCTGCACGCGGAATAGTTTTTTAGCGGAATAGCAAAGGAATATTGTTCTCGTAATATGTCAAACAATATTGAGCTTCGTTTTTTTTTATAACATACATATTACGTAGGACTAGGCCAGTAGTTGGCAACAGTAAAAATAAACGTAAAACAAAAAAAAAATGCATGTTGACTTGTAATTATTTATTATCAATAAAGCTTGAGTATGAGTAAATTATCGCATTTTTTAAATACATATTTATAAAAACTGAATGCTGTGGGACCTTAAAAAAATGTTACGTCACTTTGTTCACATTTCTCTGCAAACTGGATAACGGGCGTTTTTGAGGATTAATAAATAGTTACTGATATAGCTTCTATGTATATTATAGGTTTATGTTACATCGTTTGGATGGTTAGTTTGAATCGAAATAGACAAATTAAAACAGTTATAAATTATTACTTTCATAAATGAAAGTAAATACATTTTAGGTTCACTTCCATTAAGCTTTTTGAATTGAAAGTCAGGAAGTCAAACATCTTTAAACTTTAATATTGAAACAACCTTTCACAAACGGCAGACTTAAGCACATTTCCAATTTAAGAAATAAAACCTTGTGCACACATTATCTAGCTAAGTGCGTCCGCAAACAGCTTTAACACACTCTTTTCAACGATATCAAACAAGTCTAGACATGACCAATATACCGCGACCCCTGTCATAGCCCACTCGATCCTCTGACATGTCAAACTTTTAATCGCAAGAGAGAGGCACGGGAGGGCTAGTCTTCCTGGTCGACACGAAGATAAGGGTGCATACAGACTAACGGGGAGATCGACAAAGAAATGCAATTAAATGTAAAATAGGGGCTGTTTCACACGACTGTTGACACGGCGTGACGAATGGGGCGGGCGGGTGTTTCGTCGTCTATTTATTTGATCGGAACCTCTGTAAGTGGGAATTGGAAAGAATCTGTCACTATTGATCTAATGTTACTTTAAAGTTTTTCGCTACAGAAACAAAAAATCGGTACCTATATATGTAACAAAATACCGGTGATTATTGAACAAGCGAGCGAAGCGAACACAATTCTCCGTTTCAGCTTGAGCCAAAATTCTTTCTGTCTAGATATCCGGCTGTTCTATTCTACATGTAGCATTTTCAACCGATTCTTGTAAAATTTTGTGAGCAGGTTCATTTTTTTTTGAAAATTCAGTTTATTAAAATGAAAAAAGAAAAGAAACCATCCTGCAAGTTCTACCCCACAGAATCACTAGTATTTACCTACGTCTATGTCAACATAAAAAAAAAACATAAGCCAGGAATCAAACGCAGTTAGAGAGACAAGCTGGATTGCTCAAAATCTAAGCTTCAATGTCACTAATTAGTAGTTTTCGCTGGATTTCCATGATTGTAAATACCTACGTATAACAAAATAATGGAATCTCAACATTCTGCAAACAATGTTTTGGCATCCGGCTCTCCGTAGTCATGCACTATTCATCACCAGTACCTTAACTTGATGATTGGTTATTTTGTTACAGTCGTCAGAAGCGTCGGTCATCCACCAGCTCCATGAGTTGAAGACACTAAGGATATCGGAACGGTGTGCGAGGAAATAAATCAACAATAACGTTGCTGGTCTCGGTGACGCATCTCTTCCTATTGGCAGATTTTTTTCTTCAGCATAGTTCTGGTACTAGTTAGTACTCACCCTAAAGGGTTATTCCCACCTGTTACCACCACTTTGTTACAGCTGGGATTTTTTCCCCATCTTTCACCACTGAAGTACTCGGTGGTAACTACTGGGAATATTTTCCCCATCCTTTACCACTAAAGTACTTGGTGGTAACTACAGGGAAAAAACCCAGTAGTTACCATCAATTACAATTCCCATTGGTTCCCACTGGTAAAAGATGGAAAAAAATCCAGCTTTAACCACTGCCAACAAATTGGTGGTAACAGGTGGGAATAACCCACCCTAAAAAGACCGAGGGTTACTCCTAGGGGGTCAATCACGTAACGCATTGTATGCACGTCAGGTAGATCTAAATGTCAATTTTCGTATAGGAAAATGACAGTTGAGTTGTCCTAACGTGCGTTCGGAAAGTTACATGATCATTTCTCTGGTTGAGACTAACACGAGATATCGGGATGAGGGGCGTGTACTCGTAGATGGCATCTCTCTCTCTTAAGTACGCCGCTCAGTAGTGAGCGATAACAGGCTGAGGATGACGATGATGTACTGTTATTGATACTTATGCTTTACGAATTTATAGCAATTACCAATTCATAATACAGAAAGTTAAGCCCGCGGGTATCGAGTGAACGGTCCGAAAGATTCAAGGAGATTTATGCATTTTAAATCAATGCTGTAACAAGGACGGACATTACAACGATCATCATTCGTGCGTGCGATACGACCCCCTTATTATTATTATTATTGATGTTTGTGGGCCTTTAATGTGCCGCTTTGACCAGTGAATGATCTATTGTGGCAGCCCTTTCTTGTTTATAGTTCACCGTTAAGACCCGTTGCCTCCAAGAAATTCCAGATTCTTTGGGCGGTGATATGTTGTACCTCTTCTGGGTGCATTATGTGCCGCCCTAGGTAGGTACTTCTTTTTTGCATGAGTGGTCCGCAGGAGCAGAGAATGTGCATTGCTGTCTCCTCTGTCTCCTAGCAGAACCTGCAAGTTGCGTCTTGTTTCATACCCATTTGAAACAGGTGTTTGTTCAATTTGCAATGTCCTGTCAGGATTCTCGTCACGCACAGGTTTTGTGCCTTTTGAGTTGTAATAGCTCTTTAGACAGGTTACTATTGAACCCTTTAATTAAGGCTTTAGCCTGTTTTTGTCCTTTGGCGGACATCCACAGCTTGATTGCCTCTGATTTTTCTGTGTTACTTAGCAGAGAACCCCACGAGAAGACCCCCTTACGACTTCTATGTGCCGAACGACTAATTTTTTTAAATTAACACGCTTTTATTATCGGTCGACCTGTATGTAACTAACTATGTAATGAAATCTAAGGTAACTAATTTAACCATCTTCCAAGGATCGTAGCGTCATGAAAGTTGGATGGATCGTTCAAGTTGTCTCTATTAAAAGCACATAGTTTACACTTCAGCCCAGAAATAGAGACAATATGAACGATCCATAATTTATGTTTGGTTTTTACGTGCATTTATAAAAGCGTGTTTTTCTATTTACTAAACTATCCATGAGCAAGCAGAATAAATGAAAATCAAAATGACACATTTTATTTTTATTTTTAAACCATCATAATCTTCAGCCAGAAACTTTTGGACCGCACCTCGTACATATTTGATTAGGCTCTTTTTATGAAGTCGTAAAATAATCAATATGGCGTCTCTGGTTAATCAAGCATAGGGTGCGTAGCACCAATGCCGCGGAAACACTCAGCCAAGCGAGCTTCGTTAACTCCAGTTATGAAGTCGTTCCAGGGTTGGTATTTACGCTTACCGACATCGATTCAGGAAAACCAGTTGGTCTGACCTCCGATTATGTGTAGTTGTTGTTACTATCGGGGCCTAGTTATAATAGGGAAGTTTATACGTAAACATACTATCATGATAAGAGGTTGATTGGATTTACAATTTGAGGGCTGTTACGTCTTTGTTAATTGGGTACTTTCCAGGATAAAAGAAATATTTTATATTTAGTCCATCAGTTAGATTATCTAAAAACATTTTACATGTATTTTTCCTTTTGAATCATACAAAAAATAATGAAGATATAGCCCGTTAAAGTTCAGCGTGCCGTCACATTATACTAAAAAGTGTAGCATAATGTGACGTCACGCGGAACTTTAGCCGGCTATATCTTCATATTTTTTTGTTTGATTGACAAAATAAAAAATACGTGTCCAATATGTTTAGATAGGTAATCTAACTGACGGACTAAATAGATGTTTTAGGAAAGTAGCCAATGGGGAATGGATGAAAATTTTAGAAATGCCTGATTATTGTTTTGGTGATAGGAATAACCTTCCTTAGCACCAGAAAAAAGTTGCAGACTGTTCAGCTGAGTCATTTTTTTTTGAAAAATAAAAACAGTTTCCTCTCTTACGTTTTGGGTTTATGAGGGCGAATAAGACACTTTCCTTAATGCGTCTCATATTACAAAAAATATTTTAAATATCTGACCCTGGCAATGACAAATATAGCTGCCGCAGCTATCAATATCATTGCCAGTGTCAGTTTACCACGGATATTTAAAAAAGTTTTTGTAATATGAGACAGATCAAGGAAAAATTCTTATTCGCCGTCCTAAACCCAAAACGTATGTGAGGTTTAAACTGTTTATATTTTTCAAAAATAATTGACGCACCTGAAACACCTGAAACTTTTTTCTGGTGCTAAGGAAGGTTATTCCTATCCCCAAAAAAATAATCAGGCAATTCTAAAATTTTCATCCATTCCCAATTGGTGTTAGCACTTAGCAGCTAACAGTATACCTACCTACATTTATATTTAAAATATTGAGTTGTATGGGGGAAAGATGGGATAGTGCTCTATTCAGGCAATGGGACCACTTAACAATTATTTAAGTTTAGGTAGTAACATAGTAACTTATTTAAGTTAATTTATAATTTGTAACACTAACACTTTATGTCCAAATGTCTGAAAAAAGTTGTTTTTTTGTTACAATGCCTGATGATGTATCTCACTCCCCTCTTTTTCCACTGCTCTCGGTTTTTAGGTTCATCTGGCCAGTCCGTAAAAAGAAGTCCAACTCATAATACATAGACATAGTTAATAAATATATAATAAACAAACGCCCCGTTTTAAAGTCCTGCTAGCATAACTTGACTCTCAACTGGACGTAGTTACGCGAAAACGTTCCAACCCACAAGTCACTCGAAAATGAGTTACCATAACCAGGGTACTATTTTTGACATATTACATCATGTGCACACAAAGATGCTAGTATTTTTAGGTTAGTTTCATCAATAAAGTTTGACCCAAATGTTCCAACCCACCATTATGCCAAGGACGTGTACTCAAAATAAAGTGAAAACATTACATGCATACTGAAACATATTGTTAAAAACTCTTAATAGAATAATATATCGTTATAATGTTCCACTTGTCTTGGAACATTATACTAAATTCATAAAACGCACATTCAATTGTTTCTTAAATGATCCATGTGGGTTGGAACGTTTTTGCAAAATCTTTATACATTTTTTATTTCTGCAAAAATGTTCCATGTAATTTGAAACCTTTTAGATTATTCCATACTGTTTTTTTAAACTGCGATGACTGTTCTAAATAAATTGGAACGTTTTATTATAATATATTATTTTCTAATTTTTTGCTATAAACGATCCACATATACTTGATCCATTTTTGCTATTAAATATGTTCGAGAGAAAAAAATATTTTTTACCAAAATAAATAACTAGGTATGGTATATTTAAGTTTATGTATTTAGTCAAAACAATCAAAGGACAGCACCAACTAGAGATGGGTAGGTAGGTTCTGTATAAGATCTAGGGGTGTATTCAGACAGGATTTTTCAAAATTCACCCCCTGAGGGGGTGAAATGGGGGTCCAAAGTTTGTATGGGGAAACAATATTAGTTCGACTATTTTATTCGAAACTTCACAGGAGTATTTCTAACAATAAAAGAGTAAACACGTGTTATAGGGTTTTTGAGAATTCTACTCCTAAAAGGGGGAAATATGGTGACAAAGTTTGAAAAATCAACATGGGTGTTGTTTCTATGGTTTATCGGGTCGCTGTCGTCGCTGATTACGAAAACAACAACAATAATATTAAAATCAAACGTGGTAGACTTGCAATACCATCTCTCCTGTTGGGGTGTGATGGGGTTGAAATGTCTCGATATCAATATGAGTGTCGTTTTTATGGCTTTTTGGAAGATATAAAAGAATAAGAAATTAATTTACTGACTGACATATCAACGTACAGCCCAAACCGTTGGTTCTAGAGATTCCAATTTTGGCATGTAGGTTTCTTATAAGGTATAAGGGTGCACTAAGAAAGGATTTTTCAAAATTCACCCCCTAAGGGGGTAAAATGGGGAAACAAGATTAGTTATTCGAAACTTCACAGGAGTATTTTTAACGATAAATAGTAAACACATGTTTCAGGTTTTTCGAGAATTCCACCCGTAAAAGGGGGAACTGTGGTGACAGTCTGAAAATCAAAGTGAGTATTGTTTCCATGCTTTATCGGGTTGCTGATTACGAAAACAACAACGATTTTAAAATCGAACGTGGTAGAAGTGAAATACTTTATACTCCGTTGGGGTGCGATGGGGTTGAAATGTCTAAATATAGGTGACTTTTGATGGTTTTTTTTGGGACGTTAATTACAAAAACAGCCTCGATTTTGAAATTTAATATTGTGCACATCTATCTAAATATACAGTGTGTGTCTTTCATAAGAACATTTATTTTAAGGGCTGAAAGTATAAGCCCTAATGAACGTAAATTGGTATCTCTAGTTTAAAAAAAAACGGTTTTTTTTTTCATACAAATTAATTCGGCCCGCAATGTATTGGTAACAAAGCTAACAACTGACAGTAACTAGCTCTGCCTCTCTGAAACGTCAAGTGAATGTTAGCAGTACATTGCTGCTCGAGAAAATTTAAAAAATTAATAACTCTCCATTATAAAAGGTAATTTTTATATTTTTTCGATAAAACGGTTCACAGCACTAAAAGCTATCGTTCCTTAAAATAAATGCTCTTATGACAGACACACACTGTATATAAAAGAAGAGACTGACTGATTGACATATCAACGTACAGTCCAAACCAATTGTTCTAGAGATTCCAAATATGGCACGTAGGTTACTTATAAGGTTTAGGGGTGGATTAAGAAATTATTTCTCAAAATTCATCCTCCAAGGGGGTGAAATGAGGGTCCAAAGTTTGTATAGGGAAACAAGATTAGTTAGACTATTTCTTTCGTAACTTCACAGGAGTATTCCTCACGATAAGTGAGTTAACAAGTGTTACTTTGAGTATTCAACCCCTAAAAGGGGGAAATGTGTATGATTTATCGGGTCGCTAATCATGTAAACAACAACGCTTTTAAAATCCAACGTGGCGGACCTGAAATACCATCTCCCCTGGTTGTTGTCCTGGGTGTTGGGATGCAATAGGGTTGAAATGTCTAAATATTAATATGGGTGTCTTTTTTGTGATTTTTTTGGGACGTTAATAACGAAAATGGCATCGCTCTTGAAATTGAATATCGTGGACATGAAAATTATTGAAAGTATTTGTGCCAAATTGTAATTCAATCGGAACATACGGGTCAAACTGAGAACCTCCATTTTTATAAATCGAGGCCATTTTCGTAATGAACGTCCCAAAATACCATAAAAACGACACCCATATTGATATTTAGACGTTTCAACCCCATCGTACCCCAACAGGGGAGATGATATTTCACGTCTGCTACGTTGGATTTTAAAATCGTTGTTGTTTTCGTAATCAGCGACCCGATAAACCATTGAAACAATACCCATGTTGATTTTGAGACATTGTCACCACATTTCCCCCTTTAGGGGTTGAATTCTTAAAAAAACCGGAAAACTTGTTTACTCAATTATCGTAAGGAATACTCCTGTGAAGTGTCGAATGAAATAGTCTTACTAATCTTGTTTCCCCGTACAGTCGAGTTCTCCAATATCTATACAGACAACCTTTCAAAAATATCTGTACACAGGCTTTATTATTACTGGCATAAGATACATGTGTAGATATTTTTGAAAGGTTGTCTGTTTAGATATTGGAGAACTCGACTGTACAAACTTTGGACCCTTATTTCACCCCTTAGGGGATGAATTTTGAGCAATCCTTTCTTAATCCACCCTTAAACCTTATGAGGAACCTACGTGCCATATTTGGAACATCTAGAACCATCGGTTTGGGCTGTACGTTGATATGTCAGTCAGTCAGTTAGTTTCTTCTTTTATATATTTAGATAGATGTACACAATATTAAATTTCAAAATCGAGGCCATTTTCATATTTGACGTCCCAAAAAACCATAAAAACGACACCCATATTGATATTTAGACATTTCAACCCCATCGCACCCCAACAGGGGAGATGGTATTTTATGTCCGCTACGTTGGATTTTAAAATCGTTGTTGTTTTCATAATCAGCGACCCGATAAACCATAGAAACAATACCCATGTTGATTTTCAGACATTGTTACCACATTTCCCCCTTTTAGGGGTCAAATTCTCAAAAAACCTGAAACACTTGTTTACTCATTTATCGTTAGGAATACTTCTTTGAAGTTTCGAATGAAATAGTCTTACTAATCTTGTTTTATACAAAGTTTGGACCCTCATTTCAATTATAGGATGAATTTTGAAAATACTTTCTTAATCCACCACTGATGATGTTGATGGGTTTGGTGGAGTTCCGGACATTAAATTTTCATCATCGTATTCTATGATCTCGAGATCATAGAATACGATGATGAAAATTTAATGTTTAATATAAGTTTTTGATAACTTTTGGAACCATATCAGCTAATTTTTGGCATAGGTTCTAAGCTCAAAAGATCACGTCCTATTTTTTTTGTAATATATTTTCAATTTTTTTTTGTTGTTTTTGTATGTTCCTCATTGTTATTTATTATTTTACATACCTATTTATTTTAGATATATTTATAAAAATAAATAATACACTTAAATTCGTTTTGGAACGTTTATGCATAATTGCTATTTAACAAGGTTCATACAAAATTAAATTTAGCAAAAACGTTTCAAACTCGTTTTACCTATTTATATGCCCCTTGTATTATGTATTTACAAAAAATATGCATATCATTCAATAACCAGTTTGGCATTCCACAGTAAAACCAATAGTATTTGCCTGAAATAATAACAGGGAAAAAGTGTACCCCTAAAACACAAAATTGCGTTTATCTCAAAATGTGGTCGCTGTGGGTTGGAACGTTTTCGCGTAACTACGTCCAACTGTACTCGCGCGCGAGATAGTCTGTCCGTCCCTTTCTGATTAATGCTGTGAAAAAGTGACACAGTCAATCACGCGCGCGAGTAGAGTAGAGAGTCAAGTTATGCTAGCAGGGCTGTATGTAACTATGTAATGGAATCTAATTTCTTAAAACCATCAGCACTGGCTGGTAAATTCAATTTAAATCCAAAGCACTTTTAACCTTTTTGCCGAGCAAACATACAGGGCAGTGATTGATGATGGCCGCAAGACTGATGCACTTGAGACGCCACGCGACCTCAGGACTACTCAGTCACCGCGTAAGTGTATTGGTTGGACGGTAGATAGCTATTAACTACTTAATTTATAGTACTTAAGTATGTCCAATGCTATAGATAAATATGTATGCGCTTTAAGGACAGAGCAAAACGAGACATGCTGTCCTTCAAGATCGACTCCATGAGCTGGGAAAAGCAATCCCAGGACCGAGACCTTTGGAGAAAGGCACTGTATGAAGGCGTGACACAACACGATATCGCCTGGTTTGACCTCTTGTCCCACAAACGAGCATTAAGACACCAGCGCGCTGCTGCGCCTCCAACAGCGCTGTGCATGACATTTACATGTCTTATATGCGGGCGTCACTGTCGCTCTCGTATTGGCCTGACAAGCCACGTACGCAAGTGCCGCACTTTAATGGACGCTGCTTAAATCATCTTTTATAAATGCTAAAGGCCAATGATGATGATGATGATGATGATAGACTCGAATATTTTAATTCGCAGGTCATAATATGTATGTACTTACTCGGTCTTAATTAAAATTGTATTAAATAAATTTCACGTTTAGTTGTATGTGTTTACACATGGACATTATTTTAAAATCTTATTCCGCTTACATTATGGTCATTTTCATTTTAAAATGGACAGGTAAGAACTAGGTAACTGCTTTGTTTGTGTGAGGTGTGCAATAAAAAGTATTTGTATTGTATTGTATTGTAATAACCAACTTAGGTCACCCCTAGCATAGGTTACACCGGCAACGTCGTCGTCACAAAACTGACAGCTCAGCGTTTAATATTCACAACGTAACTTTATCATGTTAATGGTCCGGAAGAGATGGAGATATAACTTCGATATTCGACTATTGCAGTAGCGTCTCAGTTTTTTTTAAATGTTTCTTTGATGCGCTAAAAACGCTAGGCGCGGAATCAGTACGCCGTCAGGAGCCGTAGCATGGTTGGCCTTGTCACGCGATAGGTGATAGGATAGAGCGTGCGTCACTGGCTGACACCGTTCGATGGAACGAGACGACGCTCTTACCTTGTCACTTGTCGCGTGATAAGGCCAACCATGCTACGGCTCCAGCTGTAATTATCAACTGTCAGTAAAATGTGTACATTTTTTTACTGCACGCCTACAATTACCTACATGAGTGCTTCGAAATAGGCCCGTGATGCATGGAAGCGGTGCGATACGAATGTAACACTGTCTGTACCAATGAATATGACGCAATTAAGAAAGTAGGTTAGATACATCAAAATGATCTTTATTGTGGGTTAAATTACTTATATAGTGTGTATTATCTGGAGCGGGCAGAATACCGCCAGAATTGAATTTAAAATGAACCTACTCACATTAATTCATCCATTGCTCATTTTTATCCAGCAGAATAAATTTGGAGAAAACAACATTGAACACAAAGCGCTAATGTAGGTAAACCTCACCACCTAAAAAAAACACGCGGAAGAAAATTTTAAAACACTTGTGAATAAATTACCCTAAAACACCAAAGAAAATTTAAAACAGATTTCCGCCCGAAAATATGTATCCGGGTGTAAACGGGGTGAAAAACACCCCGGTCGAGGTGTCCTAGTCGCCCCTTGTACCCCCCCTGGTTGATGGCGCGTTTATACTGTGTAACACGAACTAAGTGAATCAAACTGTCATTCTGGCTGCATTACGTAGCAACTGAAGATGTGACTTTTGTATGGATATGCCACAGAATAAAAGGTATTTTTCAGGTGTGAGTTTTGATCACTTTATTTTTTTTCCGAATTCAGTAAATTTGGATTTTCCAGTAATGCAGTATTGATGAAAAAAAAAGCATACACTTTTATGTGTCAATTTTGTGAAGAAACATATAAACTGAGTAAAAAAGTTACAAAACTCACTTTAATACCTAGTAGGTATTTGTAATTCACCATACTTAAAACCCAAAAATCTGTAATTTTGAAAACAAAACGAAATAGAAACAATTTAAATTAAAATGCCCAAAAATACAGACCCTGCACGGCTGAAGGAAGTGTTAAGGGCAGCGTGGCCATTCAATTCAATGTCTGTCTCGCTCTTACATTAAATCATCATCATCATCATCATCATATCAGCCGAAAGACGTCCACTGCTGGACATAGGCCTCCCCCAAAAATTTCCAAATTGACCGGTCCTGCGCCACCCGCATCCAGCGGACTCCCGCTACCTTTACCAGGTCATCAGTCCACCTTGTGGGGGGCCTACCCACGCCGCACCGTCCAGTACGTGGTCGCCACTCGAGAACCTTTCCGCCCCTACGGCCATCGGTTCTACGTGCAATGTGCCCCGCCCACTGTCACTTAAGTTTAGCAATTCGGAGGGCTATATCGGTTACCTTGGTTCTGCTGCGGATAGCCTCATTTCTGATGCGATCACGCAGAGAAACATAGCCCTCTCCATTGCCCTTTGGGTGACTGAGCCTTCTTATGAGGCCCATAGTAAGCGACCAAGCACATTAAATAGTGTCAGTATTTATTTTACTATGGAGTTCCCGGTCGCCGGGACACGGATCTCTCACTCACTCAGAGGGCTGAAAACCTACTGCATGCAGGTAGCCTGGGTATACTAAAATTTATCAGTCAACAGATACTGAGCATTGAGGGAATTAACCAAAAATTATTTAGCAACAGTTACCCGTGATCTTCAGTAACTTGACAAGTTTCGAAGTTAAATAAAGCAAAAACTATTCATCGACAAATTTAAAGAGTTCTGGGGGTCAATCACGTAACGCATTGTACGCGTGAAAAATGACAGTTAAATTTACCTAACGCGCGTAAGAAATGTTACGTGATCGACCCACTGGACTTGAACGGATTAAAGTAAGTTCAAGAGTAAGTTTGACTTCCGCGTAGAGGGATCTCTACTGAGAATTTATGTTTTTTTATTATTAGAGAGTCTTTTTCTGAAGAATGACGAAAATATGCGAGAAATCACGATTGACCAAATCAAAAATGAACATTAATGACACATGTAAAAAAATATAGTTCAATGTAAACACATTCTCACAATCGTTTCCAACCGGGTGTAAAGGGATACAGTGACTAGTTTAATGTAAAAATATAAACAGATGTCTGAGTGGTGTGATGTAAATTTTTAACTGTCTTTTTTATCGGGTTCTTATCCACCCTATTTACAACTCGCACGACTTGCGTAATATTATCCCTTGCAGAACAGGGGTGCACCTTTCCATCCTCGCACCCTTCTGAACCAAATCTTTTTACCGTAAAAACATACCTCCCATTTTTTTCGAATTTGTATACCATTATAAAGTTTAACCACCGGAAGGAGAAAAATGTAGTGATTTTAGAATATACATGACAGTAACCAGTAACTACCTGCGTTGAGATGTCAACTAGTTAGATTATTTATTAAAGCAACAACTAGAATATAATATATATATATATATATAAACACACATACCAAATAGAAAATATAACTTAGTTGTATCATTAAAATCAATTTTTAATGTCAACTTCAGTTAATTATTAGTCCTTTTACTATAGGTAAAGAAGTTCTTTCTGTTTATAATTGAGTAATAAATGGTTTTTATGCGATTGTTTTATTAAACAGTTAAATAAGATATATCTATAGACACATAACCTCATTTAGTAGTTAGACTACTTTTTTTCAAGTTTTGTTCAAGCCATTTTCGTTTAAACATATTTAAGTATGCGTTATCAAATATGTTTAATATGTACCTATATGAGGTGAGTTCTTTATTATTTATTTTGTACCCATGTTAATTTTACCTATAAAATAAATGAACTTCAGATAAAACAAACAGATTTTTTCAATTGTATTATAAAGTAAATACATAAGAAAGGCAATATTAAATCAATTAATCGACATTGCAGCGTCCGTGAAGCAAAAAAGAAATTATTAACGTTTTTACTATCTTGGAATTATGAACAGTCAGAAATCATACTTCAGGTAGTGTCATAACGCTCATTGTCCCGCAAATACACTCACACACGCACACACACACACACACACACACACACACACACACACACACACACACACACACACACACACACACATGCACACACTCAAACATGTAAAAGAAAATTGTAACCTTCCACTAACTTCTACTGCGACTCCTCATAAATTGTTAATCATAATAGGTATTTAACTAATTTTAGGCGGCGAAACTGTTAATCGGTACTGTTTGGTTTCCACGGGACAGGCCCAGCCTAGTGTGGGACCATAGCCTCTGTTTTGTATTGCTTTTTCCGGAAATAAAATATTTCATTTCATTTCGTCCGTTCCGCATAGTGGCATGCGTTTAAAGACAATATTGGCGGGGGCGGTCGCGGTTTCGCAATTCCGCCCGAGCAGTCCGCACTGTCCGCAGGGCGTGAATGGCTTTCATTACGTGTGGCCATAGTAAATATGATTAAATATATGAGTGGACAATCTTACACAAATCGAATTAGCCTTATGGTAAGCTGAATAAGGCTTGTCCTGGAATTAACTTGATTCACCTAAGTTCATTCACCAGGAGCCATCACGCACGCATGATGGCCGGGAAACCATCCACGCGCGCGTAACATAATACCTAATAACATCTCTGTGCCTATTATCACGAACAGCTGGTCGATCACATAATGCATTATACGCGCGTCAGGTAGATCTAAAAGTCAATTTTTATATGAAAAATATACAGTTAAATTGTCCAAACGCGCGTTCGAAACGCTACGTGATTACCCCTCAGGACTACAGTTGGCTACATAAGTATATGCCTTTCCTGCTTACAGATCGATTGACACAGTAAGGAGACCGATACGGACAAAATTACAAAAATGTGTAAACAGGACTTTAAATTGTCGTGTATATACCTATTTTTCTAACTTAGGCGTATCGATCTCTTTGTAGTCGATTGATGTTTACCTAATTCCAGTATATCAGAAAAATCGGAATTTACAATTTGCAACAAAATCAGACCTATATCGCTTTCCAAATAGCAATAACACCAACGTAATAAGTGCCCAGTCGCTGTCCGCAGGCGTGGATAGCTGAAATCCGTCGGGCGTAAAATCCTTTGGCTTAAATCGCTTAAGCGCTTAGCATGGCCTTATCACATCTAGTGGTCACCAGGTTTTATTTGCAGCGCTGTTCGAGCTGAAATTAAAGTTTAGTTCCGTTTTATTTATTGGTATGTAACTTTGTACACATGCAAAGGATATATATACATGTATGACCGAGGTACCCGGTATATTGCAGCGGGATTGGCATCTTACAACCAGCGGTGGGACGTTGCCTAATCTATTTTCGAATGACTAAACTGAGGTCTGAGAACAGGAATGAAATTTGACTTGTTTGATGCAACAAGACTAACAATTTTTTTATCGTAAACTTTACAGGTAACTGATGGTAAAATCACCACTTTACAAAAAAAAAGCCAAATAATTGCTGTCGTTAGTTGTCGAAGTCGTCGGAGGTTGGATTAATTTTACTCAGACTAAAATTTTATCATTTTATACATTTTTAAATTTTAAACAATTATTTCTACAAATTATTTATACATATTATTTTTTACAAATTATTTTATAGGTATTTTAGAAAATTATTATAATTTTATTTTTTATAGCTTTTTAACTAATCAAATTTATTTAAACATGTTATATATTTTAAATATTTGTTGTTTTGTAATAATTAATTGTAACGGTACGTTTGCTATGCCCTAACGGGGTCCTGTACATTGCCTAGCTTTAAGTTGCATGTGTCAAGTGTACAACGTTGCAAATAATTTAACTAACTAACTTAAGGAGCGCGGGATGAACCGCGCGATCTCGCCAACTATTGCCTAAACCATCCAGGTTTTAAATAGTGGCTTTATGTGCAACACTGTAACTATTATAAAAAAATTGTATTAAATAAATAAAAATAAAAAATTGAATTGAAATAGGTCAGAGCCTAATTTTTAGGGTTACGGTATTTCAAAATCTTTTTGTTAGTGTTAGTGGGAGGAGCCTCTCCTAACATAAGTATTGTCAAACTTACCTGGAGGGGCCATCAGCCACATTCATATGTAAAATCTAATAAATACAGCAAACAACAAAAGAACACATAAATTAATCTAACAAATAAATATTTTTAGTTTTTTTTATTGGTTCGCATTCATGGAATACAATTATTAATTTGAGTTCTAGTTCCTCAAGCCAACGCAACACACGGAGACAATACGCTGAAAAGCAGTAACGCTCCCAGTTGCGGCTTCGCCGTCTGAAGTTGAACGCAGCGTTTCATTTCAAACTGCTATGCGTTTCACAACCTGTCTCAAGTCATCGCATCACTAGTCCCCAGTATATCCTGACCAGTAATCCATAGAACTGTACCTAATTGAAGGTTATGCCCTACGTTGGTTCGTCTGAGGGTTTTCGGGAGCTTTGTGAACCAGCTCTGCATCGGACACCGCACAACCGCATGTGAACGCGATGCTGTGTGGATTTGCGGTCTGATTATACGTTCCCATTTATTGCATGCACCAATTATAGCTCCTGGTTTAGTTTACCAGAAATGGTAATTTGTTTGACATTCGTTGGAACTACAATTAAGAGATAATTCAATATTTATAATGGCCGCTATGCTGGTGTACACAGTATTAAATTCGTAGAAATGCTAATTTGGGAATCTAGTATTAGCGCTTAATCGTTGCTATATGGCAAGACACTTATGTGCAGATTGTACGTGTTTCACCGCCAGTTGATCATGAACAAACTAATTTAGCATGTTAATTACGAGATAAAGCAACTGATACATAGTAAAATAGTGACAGTGGTGTTAATTTGAAGGTGTATCCAATGTCCCCAATCCCACTAGACCAGTTTGGGGATTATAGTCGATTCCCTCTTTTCAATTTGATGATGATTTGGCAACGTCTGCTGGCTGTACAGGAGCCGTAGCATGGTTGGCCTTATCACGCGACAAGCGACAAGATAAGAGCGTCGTCTCGTTCTATCGAACGGTGTCAGCAAGTGACGCACGCTCTATCCTATCACCTATCGCGTGACAAGGCCAACCATGCTACGGCTCCAGCACTATTCTTATTTCAAATCAAACTGTATGCACGGCTATCACAAAACGGCGCGCGAGCTCTCTCGATTTTTCTCGCACTATCCGTCTCTTTCTTATTAGAAACCTTAGAAAGAGAGGTATAGTGCGAGAAAAATTGAGAGAGCTCGCGCGCCGTCTTGTGATAGCCGTGCTGGAAGTCTATAAATACGAGAAGATTTGAAGACGTCAATTAGTCACCCCCGAGGATTTGGCTTCGGGCAATATAATAATACCTCTTGTTACGCCAAGTGAATAAATAAACATGTTAAAACGGCCATACGTGTTCGTTTGTCTACCTCTTTCCTACTAACATCATGATTTTGTCCTAATGGAAAAAGAAAACAATTAAATACCCTGTTCTCAAAAGGTGACACCATAAAGCCTAATAGTGGTTATTAACTGAATAAAATAATCTATATGTAAGTATTCATATTGTGTAATGTATTCATATACGATTAGAAAAAGCGCGAGGTATCAAACCGGTATGCGATTTCAAGGAAAACCATTCTAAAACATAAAAAAACCGGTCAAGTGCGAGTCTGACTCGCGCACCGAGGGTTCCGTACGAAATATCATACAACACATCCGTCTTGCCACACCCATTAATTTTGGAAAAATCTTAACAACGCATAGTGTAGTTAAGTCATGAGTACCTACAGCGCTATTTAACGGTGCATTTTGTTACTAACTTGCGCGACCAAGGAACTCGGTATGTACAGTAAGGGCAATGTATTCACGTACCACTGTAGAACCCTGTCGCAATTGACAGGCCGCCGTCACTCAAACTCGTGTGGTATCACCTTATTGCGACAGGGTTCTACGGTGGTACGTTAATACACTTCCCTTACTGTATGTTGGTTTTTCAGCGATAATTCTTTATCAAGCGAATTGATTTCGATAATTCTTTTTTTATTGGCTAGAAGGTACTTTCAGAACACTATCATACGAATTTGAAGGAAAAAAATTAAACACAGAAGCATTAAATTACAAACAAAATTAAGATATGATTTTTGAAGAATAAAAAAAAATTACGCTAGATAGAGGTTTCTCTATACTTTTCCGGTAATATTTACGTTAATATTAATCATATATATTATTTTCAAAATTTTCGCTTGGTTAACATCGGAGATAAGGGGGGGGGGGGGGGGGGGGGGGGAATGGTATTTTTTTCAACATTTTTCTTTATAAATCAAAATTTTACCATTGTAGAAAAAAAAGAAAAACTGTTTTAGAATGTACAATTCAAGCCCTTTCATATGATACCCCAGTTGGCCTTACTACTAGACTTTGAATTTTTGGCCCCCCTCTTATCCGTCCTTTTTTATACAAATTAAAAGTATATATTAATTTTTTTCATTTTCCATACACGAGGATTAGCTTTGTTTACAACTATTCCAAATTTCAAATCGATAGCATGAGTAGTTCCTGAGATATTTGACTTTGTGACAGACAGACAGACGGACGGAGTCGGCACCATAAGGGTTCCGTTTTTACCTTTTTGGTCCGGAACCCTAAAAATAGTATCGTTATGTTTTAAAAGCAATACATGATCGAAATAAGTAAAATGTGTAAAAAAAATATCTTTGATATCCTAGATCAACGAATGGAATGAGTATGTACATAATAAGTACCTAGAAATTTTTTCACATAGTAAAATTAAAAGTCAGTATAGTTCGTTATTTTGGGTTAATTTCAAGCCTGTAAGAATAACCTAAATACTTTGATACTAAATAATTTATTTAAAAAAAACTAAGTTTTAACCGAATTCAATTCAGTACTTCGCCTTATTTCAAAGTCAAAGTCAAGTGATATATTCTTCAATTTAGGCATATTACATGCACCTATGAATGTCGATAAACTACCACCGGTTCGGAAAGAAAACCTCTGCCTCGAGAAGAACTGGTGAAAAAACTCGGCGAGGTGTCATTTTTTCAAAACAGGATACAATATATCATTTCAGTATCATCGTATTATAAAATTTTAAAATTACATTGCTACAGTAGAAAGCCTATTTATTTTGCGATAGATTTCTAGTGCAGGATTTTATCGCTGCCAAATTTAATATCCCTATCCATGATGTAATCGTTTATCTTATAATATGCTTTTGAAATAAGTGTCTGTTTTACGACAGATTTGAATTTAGAGTCAGTAAGTTCGGTAATGTGTTTTATAATTTGAAGAGTTTCCTCGATTTCTCCAGGATCTCATCATCTGATCCTGGCCTGATGACTATGGAGCCACTTGGGAAGGATACCCTTTCAAACGAAAAAAGAATTTTCCAGATCGGTCCAGGCATTTTCGAGTAAGTAGGTAATCTAAAAAGATTCCGACGAATTGAGAACCTGCTCCTTTTTTGAACTAGGTAAATAAGCCTCTTTAACCAAACCTCACCGTGTCATTTGCCAACTTGAAACGCAAGAACACTTAGGGCCCACTTAAACTTTCCCAACACAAATTCGCTAAATGCCTGCAATGTTTTCACTGCAAGTTGGTAAGTAGTGAATTTCTTAACTCGTAATTACTTGCGAGTTGTTGATAAGTTGCGAGTTCCGCGTGAGTTTAGGTTCGAGACGTGCTCACGTGCAGTGCGTTAATTATTACTGAAGTAGGGTAGTTAACGAATTACTAGATTTCCAGGCAATTTGCTAAAACTCAAGGTGCAGTTTAAATCATTTCAAGAAGGCCTGCTAAAATGAAAAAGCCATCTCACACAGTAAAAATTTATTGTTCTTATATTACCAAAAAATTAATAAAATACTCGGAAAATATCGCGATTCAACTTATATTATTATTATTTTTAATATAAATTTGGCTCAACTGACTTTTTTGTCCGTTTTGTGCTAGGCGTCCTTCGCGTTTTTGACATTTTATAAAAAAAATGCTGATTTGTCTATCAGTCAATATCCCTATTTGACGGACGAATTAAATTTTGCACAAAAAATACAATTTCTTAAGTTGTGCATTACGTCGTACATAACGCAAAGTTATGGCAATGCACTCCCGTTTTTGTAACACGATTTAGTAATTTGATTATCATAACAGGTTTACATACTTTAGGAACTTTGTTTATATTTTCCAGAAAACAGTAAAAATATGCAAAAGTCTATCTACAAACGTTAATCAATCACAATCCAATATTACACCCAGATCCGTATTAGAATGTAAGTAATATATTCCGAAGCGTAAATTACTCCAGAATATAGGAGAAAGGAAATAAGCCGTAATTCTCTGACATATTCTACTATCCAAGCGAATATTTCGATTGCCGAGGTATTTGAATAAAGTTAACCCCCCTTCCGGGTCAGACATAGTGGGTATTTGAAAATAGTAAGTAAGCTGTATTAATTTATCTAAATTAGTCAGTGCAGTTTTTAAACCGAACATGTTTTTAAATTAAAATAAATAACTTCGGGGATGGATAAGGTAACAAATACCTAGAGCTAATCTAAAAGTAAACAAAGCTTGTGGAATGACTAAATGGAGAAATAAATATGTAAGTAGATAAACCATGAAACCATTATCACCTTTATAATTACTCACTTTCACACAATAAATTATTTGTAATTGTAAAAACGTACAAAAAGCTCGATCTAAAACATAAAACTCCGATTATTTGAGGTCTATTTGAAACAGCGTAGGTATATATATACTCTTAAGGTAAGTTTACATACAGGTATTCCTATCGCCACAATTACGGATCTTTATATAGGTATATTACTTACCCTTATGTTACTTTTTCCTTTATACCCGGCTGCGTCAAAGTATTAGTAATTAGTTACTTTGAACTTCACAACCTATTTTTTGTATTTTGATGTTTGAGATCGAGTCTTTAGAACATGTAAATGGTTATAGACTTAGAATTGATTATTAAAGGTAATTTGCTACCAAGTCGCGTCGCGCACGTTTCAGCGGGGCTAGCGCAACTGACGCCGCACCGCGACGCGAGTCGAGAAAGCTCAACCCCCTTTTTCTAATTTGTACGGTGCGAGTGAGATAGGGGACGCTTAGTCGCGCGAGAAGCGACTGAGCAGCAAGTTGTGCTAGACGTGCAGTGACTCCTAACACAGGCTATGCAAATCAGAAAGAGGGTAGATTTCTTCATCTCGCATCGCGCCGCAACGTCAATTATGATTACTACTGCTATTAAACTGTATACTGCTTCAAGTCGTGATGAAACGATGATTGATTTCTGTTTGCACTGAGGGTGGGTTGCAATTTAATATCTTATTGTTAATCGAACTCCGTAGCGTTTGCTTTGCGGAGCAGCTTAATAATTGTAAACGCTATTATTGTTTTGGTTACAATTTTAGTCGGGAACCGCTCTTTGATGTTTGTCTTGGCTTGGCAACGGGTTGTTGGGTTGGCTCGATGGTTTCTAGAATTGATAGTGAAATATTTGAGTTTGGTTTATTTGAGATGTTCTGAAACATCAAATACTTAAGTGTCATTTTCATCGAGGCTTCGCGTAAAAGATTCATCTCAGTACACGTTTATGCTATTTACTGTTTAAAAAAGTTACTTATAAGTCTTACTACTACCACCTATCACTTCCGATTTCTAGCTTAGGGGTTGAATTCCGGTATGAAAAGCCTCCTGTTCAACCATTTGTGTTCATTGTTGGCGGACGGTTAGCCTAGTGGGTATATAGTGACGCTGCCTACGAAGCTGAAGGACCGGATTTCGAATCCCGGTGAGGGCAAATATTTGTTTGATGAGCATGAATATTTGTATCTATTTAAGTATTTTTATCTATTCTGGTACCTATAACACAATCCTTATTGAGCTTACTATGGGGCTGGTTCGATTAGTGTACGATTGTCCCCTGATATTTATTTAGTTTGTTTATATGTTAGGTAATATATACATTTAAACTTCCGCATTTATAATATTAGTAGGATTTGGTAGATATCTCGGAAATGGTGTATTTCTAGACCAATTATGTTGCGATTCCACATATATGCATGATATAGTGCGTCTGTAGGATATCGCCTACTTTCTAATCGACCTCTATTTGATTCTTATTTTGAAAGACAGGAAAATAAACGTCATATTCCTATGTTATGCAAAAAATTAATATTTTGAATCAGCAATCGGGCCCTAGATCAGAGCCGTTTATTAATTATTCATTAATGTTAGAAGTATAATAATGTACAGTCGACGCCAAAAATACGTTTACACTTTTGCACCTTATTCCATTGCAATAAGGCGAATAGTGTAAACGTATTTTTGGCGTTGACCGTACCTACTTTACTTCACTAATTAATCATTCACTCCCGCGCTAAAGCATCTTAACACCGCAGATACCTACTACTTAATTTAATTTCTTCGTTCTCAAATGACACTACATTTAATGAGATTAAAACAACATCAATCTTTATTAAAATTGGTGGATTTTAACGGAACTCTGTAGATTACGTCTCGGTGAACTCGGAGTTAAACTTAACTTTTCCATTTAGACGAGAGTGTTACGAGGCTAACCGGTTAAGGGATTGTATTTTGATTTGTACGATACACACTGTCGGCTGAGTTGTATTATGGAAGATTAAAATGTTTAGTTGTGGTGCTGGCGGAGGATGGAAAGAATAAGCTGGACAGAAAGGAAGACAAACGAAGAGGTTATGACGATGGTAGGAGAGAGCCGATGCTTGTTAAAAACAATAAAGAATAGAAGAGGCAAAATGATCGGACATCTAATACGGCACGACAGCTTCTTTTTAAACATCTTGGAGGGCAAGATCGAAGGAAGGAGAGGTAGAGGAAGGCCCAGACATACTTACACCAGCCAAATAAAAGAGAAAGTGGCTGTCGAGTCGTATGTAGACGTGAAGAGGCTGCCAGAGGACAAAAATCAGTGGCGGTTACTCCACCGACAAGAGCCTAGCTCTTAAATTGATGATGATGAAAATGTTTAGGAGAACGTTGCTCGCGGTTTGAATGTCACAAACAAGCACACGGCCTCCTGCCTGTTGGTAACAGGGAACGAAAAAACCATAGAAGTCTAACTAGCCCCGAAAAGTGGCCCCATAAAAAGGATACACATTGCCATTATGCGGACGTATGGGGACGTGGGGGCGGGGTGGGGGCGGGGAGTCAAAAGGATGCCAAGCAGCCGTTTAGTTCGAACATGCGCACACATGCGCATACCGGGTTTTGGGCACGTGTGTGGGTAGAAATTTGTAGGGAAGAGAAGTCACAAGCGCGTTGCCGGAAATTTATTGATTTGCAGCTAGAGACAAATGCAGATTCTTCGCTCTCAACGCTGGCTGTATAAAAAAGTTTACGGTTACTACCCGTACCTCTATCCCTCCATCTTTGTAGCTGAGAAAAAAGTTGTTGCTACTGTCCACTATCTGTCAGTTGTCCATCGCCGAGTGGATAGAGCAGAGGTGTTGGAGAGGATCGGGTTGGTGGTTCCGACGTGGATACCCTGGGACGCGGACGCCGCAGCGGCCGTCCGCGAGCTACGCGCTACGCGAGCCACGCGCCTACCGCGGAAAGAAAGAAAGAAAAGTAAATAATTTTATTCATGACGATAAGAGAAGAAACAGTAGTGAGAAATGGTCATTGAAATGGCCTCCACTCAGCTTTATGTCAAGGCAGCTTGTGAGTTTTGACGCTGCATCTAATGCTCACTCAGTACCGAAGACACTGACATGTTTGCTGATAGTTTGACATACTTGTGCAACATTGCTTGGCAATTTTGAATTGGCACTTAATTAATGGAATGACATTATAATTATGATTTGTGACATTTTTTACCTGTGCAATTTCACCTTTTTTTTTATTAGCGTGTAAGCGATTTGGTGATTATAAATGTATTATGAGTAAAAAAATAAACACATCACAATCTCACAATCTCCTAGCAGTCCCATTAATTCGCACTGTACACATGCACATACAGGATCTCTCATACTGTTCGGGCACTAAAACTGCTGATTTCGCTTTTTGTATAGAGGTGGTTTGAGTCCCGGAAAAAGACATAAGTAGGATACTTTATGGGTGGATTGTAAAATAATTCTAATCTACGCTTTAACTTTTTCCATTTTGTAACGACAATTACCTAAACGTTACGCTTTAACTTTTTCCATTGTGTAACGACAATTACCCATACGTTACGCTTTAACTTTTTCCATTGTGTAACGACAATTACCTAAACGTTACACTTTAACTTTTTCCATTGTGTAACGACAATTACCCATACATTACGCTTTAACTTTTTCCATAGTGTAACGACAATTACCCATACGTTACACTTTAACTTTTTCCATTGTGTAACGACAATTATCCATATAAAATGTGTAATTGTCGTTATAAAATAGAAAAAAGTTAAAGCGTAGATTAGATAAACCTAAAATATCACAACTCCCAATAAAAAGGTTAATTTGGTACGATATTTATTTGTTACACCATATTTTTTTTTAAATAATATTATTCTAGTTATTTATAATGGAATTCCACTAAGTAACGATATACTCAATAAATTACTTGAAATAGTGTAATACAATAACTGAAATAATAAATAGGCAGTTTCTTGATCATTAGAAACACAACTGCTCCTTACACATATCACCCGTGTGTTAGCAAGGACACATACCTAATAACATTAGAGTAATTGCGATGCAAGGCGGAAAGTTTGTCCATTAGTGGCATTATTGATGGGTTTCAAATTGCATCCTGCCCGTTGGGACGGCCCTAAACGGATAGGGCGATGCGAAATATCTCGATTGCTATCCTAATAGCCTCCCTATGTGCAGTCGGTTGATATTTTAAATTTTACGATGCATAAAAGTATTGAAAACGAAAGTGCGGTAATATTTTATTGCAAGTATTTTAGTTTTAAACGAAATATGTACGCAATGAAAAATACGTTTTTACAAAATGGCTCATATTTTATTTCAGTATTTGTTCAGCTATTATTTATTTAATTAGTCCACTGATACCGTGAGTTAAATGATAGTTTATACAAGATATTCATACATCTCATAACCAAACTCCCAATGTTTGGAAATCTACCCCTTCTACTTGATCACGTAACGCATTGTACGCGCGTCAGGTAGATCTAAATGTCACTTTTTATATGAATAAAACCGGACAAGTGCGAGTTCAACTCGCGTGATGAGGGTTCCGTATATAATACAAAAAAATATTGAGAATTTTCCCGTTACTTTGAATACTCAAACTTCTTATAGGTTTTCCTGTAATATTTAGGCAGGGAACTATTTTCCATATTTTTTTCAGAATTTTAAGCCTAGTAGTTTCGGAGATAAGAGGGGGATGGTCAAATTTCGTCTTATTTTCTAAATTACTTCAAATCTATTTTTGCTAAAATTATTAAAAAAATATATCTGAAATGCTTGCAACAACCCCTTTTGATTGATATGTCACACAATACAGTTTGCGTTTTTTTTAATTTTCCAGTTTACCCCCCAATGTAGCCCCCTTGTTCAGAATTCATTAATTTACTTTACACGTCCATCTTTGGGTCACCAATTTACATACCTATGTTCACCAAATTTCAACTCAATCGGTCCAGTAGTTTCGGAGCAAATCGGCTGTGATAGACGGACAGACAGACGCACGAGTGATCCTATAAGGGTTTCGTTTTTTTTTCCTTTTGAGGTACGGAACTTGTCCCACCGCCGGCGAGTAAGCGATGAGATATAGTTTGGCTAACTAAATTTTGTTGAGAGATATTTCCTTGTGGTATCACAAATTGTCTATGATTAAAAAAAAGGCTAAAAGTCAGTTATCAATTTATGTCATTCGTTCAAATGGTTCACTGTTTGTTTTATATTAAATAATATTAACAATGACTATATACCGCCGAGTGAGGTCCGCAAACTATTACTAAATATAAAACTATATATCGTAAATAATTACGACGATGTGAGAATGAGAACCCGACGTGAAGAGTTGTATAACGAAAAACTGCAATGTTTACAAGCCGTAAACAACTTAGTAGGTTGGTGCTGAATAAATATTTTGATGCTTTATGTACTAGTTCTAACTTTTACCTATAACTTTGATGAGGTACGTGAATAGTACTTTCACGTGGTTTTACCTATTCCGGTGTTGCATGCAAGCAAGCAAGAAAGAAACATGCAAATGTAGTAAGTTGAACTTGACCCACTCCGTGGTTTTCGAATGAGATTATATTTGGTATAGTAGGTACTTATTGTCGAGCTATTATCTTATTTATACTAAGTACATTTCATTTTTTCGCCTTGCTACAATGATATACTTACGGTGAGAAAGTGTAAACATTTGTATGCGTTTGTCGTTAACTGTACTGTATATATAATGATAGAAATGATTGTGAGCTGACTTTGAGTGCACGTCAACATATATTTAACTTGTTTTTTAGGTACCTCACGTGTGCACAGAAAATCAAAAATATTTTCTAGTATCAAAACTATAATTCCGTCTACACAAATTGTGACCAGCCCAAGATTTTTTGAATTTCCCGCCAAAAATTTGGGTAAAATTTGGTTAGCCAGACCCTAGCTCATCGCTCGTCGCCGGCGGTGGGACGAGTGCTTTACGCTCGTTCAAAACGTTACGTGATTACACCTCAGGTCGTATTGGACTTTATTATTTCCTTGACCTGGACACTCGACTCGCCATACAAACTCAGTTTGGTTCTAATTTTAAAACGGCATGCTAGAATAACATACTTAAAACTTTCAAGCTATTGCTATATTCAGGTCAGAAACTAGTTTCTGTAGCTAGAAAAAAAAAAATAGAGCGAGTAACACATTTTTCATATTATAATGAAGTCCACAAGGATACCTAAATCCAAGTTGATAAAATAACTAAAATTACCAGTCAGTAAAATTCTGAAACGGCAACGAAACTTTGTAAAAACTTGTCCAAGGCCGGAACGACTTATTAAGTCCGGGTCAAAACATAAAAGTGGGCAATTTCCTACTCGGGAAGTCCTCAGCACTTGGCCATTGTCTTGACCAAAATTAAGTTTGTCAGAATAAGTTGGCGCGCCGCCGAGTTGGGTGTTTTAAGAGGGTCCGCATTCTACAACCAACATTACATACATATTATTTAATCGGTTTACGGCTAGTGCATCGTATTTCTACTGCCGCGTGGCTGTTACCTAATTACCTATACCTTGTTCTATATACGATAAGAAAACTTCAGGTAATTTTGAAACGTAAAATAACATTAGTATTGTTATGTTTGAAAAGTACTAAATGATCGAAATTTAGTAAATTAACTAAAAATTTTCCCTTTGATACCCTAGATAAACGAAGAAACGCAAACGAATTTGTCCTATAAAATCCAATGTTATACCTGCCTGAAAAATTTAGGTAATTTTGAAACGTAAAATAACATTAATTAGTATTGTTATGTTTGAAAAACTAAATGATCGAAATTTAGTAAAATAACTAAAATATTTCCCTTTGATACCCTAGGTAAACGAAGAAACGCAAACGAATTTGTCCTATAAAAATCCAATGTTACACCTGTATGATGTATACGTAAGCCCGAGGCGCACTTTTAAATATGAAAATAAATTTGTAATTTACTTTAACAGGCTACTCGTGTGAAGTAGAAAGGTTAAATTTACACTTTTTCGCATTCTTTAATAGACTTGCAATGAAATTTTCCAAAGTAAGCACCTTTTTAAAGCTTTCTAGCCGCATCGTAATGTAGAGTATGGTGAAAAAAACATTAGCACACCGATTCGAATTTTATATGTCACATTTATAAAGTCTCTTACAGGGAAACCATTTCTCATTACATTGAACAAGCGAGCGAAGCGATTTAAGTTCTTCGTTTCAGCTTGGGTCAAAATTCTATCGAATGTCCAGAAGTTCTCCATTGCTACAGGCATTTCTCAACCGATTCTAGTGAAATTACATGCTCGATTATTATAAATATAAGGTGCATTCGGCTAACTCCGAAAGTCGGGTAATTCCGATAATTTCTAATTTCTATCAAACGAAGCAATATTTTTTTACTCTGTCAACTTTTACCACACCGCCGTGTTATCCACGTGCTAAAAGTTGACACAGTAAAAAAAATATTGCTTGGTTTGATAGAAATTAGAAATTATCGGAATTACCCGACTTTCATATAGACTTTGCACCTTATATCTTCACCTTCGAATGCACCTTAGCTATTTTTGTCAATTAGGTTTGTGTTTTTTTTTTAATGAAACAGAGTCACGAGTTTTACCGGTGACAGATCCACTAGTTTGAATGTTAATTACCCTTACAAGTTTCAGGGTATAGATGGACAAGAATCTTAGTAAGGCCCCTTTTGTATGTAGTTGTGACCTGTATACATTGCATATTTAAAGTAAAACAAAACAAGAGTTTCTGTCACGGTGTTATGGTTTTTCTATGTGAGTGAGCTGTGGGCCAAAATCGCCACTGCAGCCCGACAGCTCAAAACGGAGACGCGGGAGGCGAGCTAGACTTCTTTGGCCAGGGTCCGGGATCGGGATGTCTGGAGAGGGGGGAGGGGGGGCAGTGGGACACCACAGGCTCCTAATAATAATAATAAATGTCCCCCGATTACTGGAAGACGCCTGGACCGATTTGTACACTTACCAGATGGTCTTATGGTCTGGTTAGGATCTCATGATGAGAACCTGGAGAAATCGAGAGAATCCTTTAAATTTTATAGGTACACTTAAAGTGATTCGGGTGCTGATTTGAAGTCGGTTAAAATTTTGTTTTTAAAGTAAATTATCATAAAAAACCTTTTTCGGGTTAATGAATAAGTAGTTTTGTGTCACCACACTGCAGAAAAAATCTCATTTCATTGAGCTCTATATTATAAGCTCTCTCCGATATACTATATTATAACCTATGTTTTCAGTCAATCCTGTTTAAATAATTATATTACTTGTGCAAATAAAGTGTAAATAAAAGAGGCTCTACGGTAAAGTCTAGATTATTTATTTTCAAAACGTCTTTAACCCTAGGCAATTTGGAAAAGGGTTCTGGTTTAAATACTAAGCCTATTTTAAGAGTAAATTTCCTGCCGTGGTTGGGTCAAAGCTTATATGCATTAAGATAATTTACATTTTTTTCCCGGCTTAAGATCAAATTTTCGCTAAATCTTTCATTTAAAAACCACATTGACCGTAAGATAATGATGGGCTGCTGGCGACATGACACAATGACGACAGTTTTCATTTTCATTTTCATTTGGCGGTACCTACGAATATTTTGGAGACACCGTCATTTCCATGATGGAACCTAGTTAATGCAACCTCTAACAGAACTGCGAGTTTGGTGTTCCTCTACTTTTTCTTTGCCCTTAACACTTAAATACCAATATTAAATAGCCAGTATCAGTAAAGAAAAAAAATTAGGCTCTTCTCATCCAAACTGGAGCAACGGACTTCATCTGAAATTAAACATCAAAATGATATGTTGCTTTGAAATTTCATAATATATAGCTTTTTTGAAATTAATTATTTTATAATAAACCATCTTAAAAAAACCTAAGCTGTGATATTCTCTTCTGAATTTGAGCGCGTGCCAAGTTTTGCAATCACAGCCGTATGTAGGCCAAGAGGCTGCGGAGGCTGAGGCTTTTTTACCCTTTGTATTGGCGGAAAGGTATAGTAATGCACTTTCTGCGGGTAGTTTATCTATAACGACGTGGTTAGAAAAAGAGAGTTAACTGATGCATATTATAGAGATCTCAGTTTGGAGAAAATAATTGTTCCTTGAATATTAAATCCACGAAGGAACTTATCTCAATTCGAGATAGCTCATATGTGTTTAGTGTGTCTGGTTTTTAGCGTTCCGTAGCCAAAATGGCAAAAACGGATCCCTTATTTTTGTATATAACTTAGTAAGGTAGAAGTACTAGTGCCCGACATGTCAACAGAAAATACTTATTTGAATCACGATATTATGCTCATTTCAGATGTATTAAACAGTTTCATACGGTTTGGGAGACGAGGTATTTACTCAAGTTACTGATATGGAATTCGTTTCATATGGTGATCTTAAAAAAAATCCTGATAATATAAGAATTAGGTAATCAATCCGAATATACGAGTAAATGGCAGGCGGTTATGCTGGCAGTCCCAATAGATGTCATTTCAGTACAAATGTCATGAATGACAGACTGACATTTATTGGGACTTGAAGGTTTAACTCATTGTCCCAATTGATGGCAGGTGGTTTTAACAAATATGTTCATAACTTATAAATAAGTTATTTGTCTTGAAATTGTGATAAGAAATATTGAAGTCACTAACATTTAGTAACTTAAAAATGATGTCGTGATCAATCTTAGTTTATTATTCGCTAGTTAAATTATATTCGTCGAGTACTAGTACCGCGTCGGGCACTAGTACTTCTACCTTAGTTATATGAGCGAATAACTACGAACAAGTACGCATACGCAATAGCAAGCAGTAGGGCACCAACTGTAGAATGTGTGGCGAGGAGGATGAGACTATGGAATACTTACTGTGTGAATGTCATGCCCTTGCTAGACAAATAATGAATCACTTTGTCAACGGCTATCCGCAATCAAAGGAATTCAAGGTGCTTCCGCTGAGCTGCATTTTGAAAATTCAAATTTTTTTGATTTTTTTCTCCGCCAAGGTGCTTCCGTTTTGTGGAAATGATAGAGCAAACTTGGAAGTAGGTATAAAGGAGAGGACAAATGCACAAAAGATCCCACTGGGTCGAAGTGTATCCGAAAGGGCCCTCAACGAGGTAAGATAAGAGAAGGGCACCAACGCATTAAGCGATCTATCAATTTGTACTATAAATATTTACCAAGAGTGGTGGCAACATGCGTCAATCACGCCTCCCTACCATTATACAAAATTAAAATCGACCCCACACATAATATTCACAGTCAGAATAAAAATAGTGTTCTTTCGTACAGAAGGTCATGCCTAACCTGACCACCCTTAAACTCAAATCATGGCTTTCCGCTCTACCGTATAACAAGCCTCTTTCGTCTAGTTAGAGTGATGACCCTAAAAACGTGATGACGTTTGTGCATCGTAGTCGTTCATAGAGGAAGGATAGAAAAGAGGGACTCACACAGACACACATGAGTGACAAAGATGTAAGCGTAGATAATCATCATCATCCTGGCCGATTTCGACCACGGCGACTGGAAAAAGAGAAGAATTCTGGCTAACTGGAGCATCGTTCGTGAGGTCTCAGGTGACTGACGTAGCCCTCCGACAAAATTGTATAGTGTATGGCCGCAGGTGGTCGAGCCTTCAACTCCTCGCGCTTAGCGTCGAGTTCGTTACGTCTTCGTTCGAAGGCTTGCACATTAACCTTCACTGTATGTCTCCACTTTGACCGATCTTGAGCCAAAGTCTCCCAGCGCGATGGGTCAATATCACACCTCCGCATGTGGCGCTTCAGCACATCTTTTTCTTCTGCGCTATAAAGATGCGTAGATAATACCACAAGTGGGAACGAGATACAATGTCGTATCTCCTGTCCCTCAGCGCGTATAGGCTTTTTTTGTTTGTCACCTGTCAAGAATTCAACTGAAACTGACGTCACGCGTATAACACGATTAAAGTACAAGAGATGTCAAGGATGAATAAAGCCTACATCACACTGGCGCGGCCTGGCTGCGGCAGTCAATAGTAAACTTGTCATTAGCTGTCAAATTACCGCGCCAGTGTCATTTAGGCCTTAGTCTTCTGATACTTCTCAATCTTGTCGGGTTAATTTAACTCCATCTCTAACGGGCATTCGCTAGGACTCCATCTATGTAATCCTCTAACTACCTAAGTGTAAGGCCTGAATGGTCGCTCCGCTGTAAGCGGGGCGTGCAGCGTCCATATAAATTGCATTTGTTTTATATGGACGCTGTACGCCCCGCTCACAGCGCAGTGTCCACTCAGGCCGTCGTAACAGTTGTGATGAGTGTCACTGTCAACCGTACACGGCGTTTTATGCCGGCGACCCGTTTTCGCAAGATTGCGTGGAAACCGTCTACTCGTGTTTTCCCCGACGCGCTACAGTGTGTAGGGAGACCCAACATCAACCTAAAGCTACTGTTACACATGCTGATTACAAGCACGAAAGCATGCTAGTTTCAAGCCAATAGCGTGTGTATCTGGATAGTTGCTAGTAAGGAGCATGCTCAAACAAGCATGCTACTACAGAGCATGTGTAACAGTAGCTTTGGCGTATTATACTAACGTTAACGAATTACGATATCGGAAAGAAAGTAGTAGTAGACTATTGCGATGTCTGGTGACATCGGCTATACACGTTTTTCCAAGGTTTAATGATGCATCGGAGCCTGTTAAATAAGTCGATGTTGTCCGTTATTATAATATCGGATTTCCCTGTCCGAAGCATCCCGTCCCACGTCACGGACAAAGCCGTGTATCCACATTTTGTCGGTAAACATGTCTCGCGATCAAACAAAATATCCGAAGGAATATTTGCTCGGAACTATCGACATTCTCAAAGTGTTTTGGTCTGAACCATAAGCGGAATGTGATTACTATAAGATTAAATAGTAATATCGAGAAACACACACCACAAACGGCAATCAGAGTATGGTCACGACATGACTGGTGCTATAAATTAAATTAAATAGAAGTAGGAATATATTTAACCGGAGGGACTATGGATTTGATGAGATAAAAGATCTCCGATTTACTGCAGAAAGCTGTTGTTGTTAGTGAATTTAAAAAACCAGCCAAGTGCGTGTTGGACCGCACACAGGGAAGGGTTCCATGCCTATTAAAAAGGTCGTATCGTTACATAAATCATACGGCGCTTACGTCCTTTTCTATAGGGAAGGCAGTCTTTCAGCAATACTATGTCGAAAACCTTTGAACCGAACTTGTTCAAAATAATTTTCGGTGAAATAATTTAATAAGCCCATGATTTATTTCATATTTTTTAATACACCGTTCAAATTAGAGGGGGGGGACACACAATTTTTGAGACGTTCGGGGCGATTATCTCCGACTCTATTCACTGAATCAAGTAAATTGCTGAGAAACCTTATAGTTTGAAAGGCCTATCGATTGATTTAACTTGCAGTTGTCTGAAAACCAGCGCTGCAGGTGTCTGTCTGACACCTCGGCACAATGCTGAGACAGCGACCGTTTCACTGCCGCGAAGACACACAATATGTGTCAATTGTCATGTATGTCTACTCCTTTGTCTCTGTGTGTCTTTTGTGTAGTGAATAAATGTCTTCTTTTCTCTTTTCTTTTTTTCAGTTTTTATGCAGTGCACCCCTAATTTTTTTTTGTCATTTCATTACAGAACAATGTAGCGGCTAACAGAATACTCCTCCTCTTCAAAATTTTATTCCCATACACCTTAAAGTTTTCGAGTAAAATGCCTGTGACATACGGACAGACGGACATGATGAAACTATAAGGGTTCCGTTTTTGCCATTTTGGCTACGAAACTCAAAAAAGGGTCTTCACATTTCGATTTTAGGTATTGAAGGTTCAAAATTGACGAATCTTTTAATTTTGCGACAGTACTATAAATATTTGTCAATTTACTTGTCTTTAGCCGCTAGTTATACCGCTTGAGGATAATCGAATAGATCGAACTGGATAAGTGTCTACGCCTCGTCCTTGTTCGAGAATCATCGGAACCGTCGCCAGCGCAGTGCATGGTGCGCGGGCGCGGAGAAGAGGACGGCACAGCCGCCAGTGGCAAAACGACCGTTCAACGGGCTGCTCATGCCCAAAACATACAACAAACAGTGATCTAACACCTTTGAATCACCTTACAAGTTTAATTTTCATTATACGTGCATGTCTTGGACTAAAAGTGTCATTTCTTACCGCATCACGAATCCCAAGATCTACTTCTTCAAAGTACACTACAATAAGATTAAGCGCCGGGACTATCGAACAGTACAGACTGTAGAATGTGTGGCGAGTAGGATGAGACTATGGAACACTTACTGTGTGAATGTCATGCCCTTGCCAGACAAAGAATGAATCTCTTTGGTAACGGCTACCCGCAACCAAAGGAATTCAGAGTGCTCCCACTGAGCTGCATCATCCGCTTTGTGGAAATGATGGAACGAGCTTGGGAGTAGCTATAAAGGGGAGGGCAAATGCACAAAAGATCCCACTAGGTCGAAGTGTATCCGAAAAGGCCCTCAACTAGATAAGATAAGATAAGATAAGCGCCATTCCCATACATCATCTTTGACAGTTTTCTAAGGAATGACAGCTGCCGGCGTCATATTTAACATTTACGGGTCTGTAAAGTGTGTTTGATGCAACCCACCCTAAGTTGACCGGATTTCCGTTGCCATATTCAGCAGCTCTAGCTCGTGATATGGTTATCAATTTCTCTTCATCTTGCATTTTTTGTGTTTTGTCCAGCGTAGATGGGCTTGCTAAACGGGACCCTTCATAATTCTAAAGGTGTCAAATACTTCAATACGCTGCAGCTTATGCCTTAACCCCAAGCCGTTCTGAAGAGAGAATAATGTTCAGGATAGTTTCACTTTTCCGCACTGCTGGACTGGATGCCATGAATATATCGCGAAAATTTTAAAGCGGAATCATTATTGTCACTACTAAGTTCGAATTTTAAAATATTTTCCACATTCTGAAGTTTGCCGGCGTTTTATGAGACGTATTCAACTGGAAAGCAACGTATATAATGTTTCACTTTGAGTTTAGACTTTATTTTTTAACCAACAAAGTTGTTATTGCAATAATGCGATGGTAAGATATGAACGTTAAGAAAGTAACTGAATGAGTTTTTTTTACCCCATTGAAGCATAGCGATGTTGGCAACTTTCCACATTTCTCTAGAATAGGTTTTTTCATGTGTTTATAATACGGCTGAATTTAAATGAGGAATTTATGGTAAAGAAATAGGTTTGTTTGAGTTGGAATATTTACCTACCATAAGCAAAATCTCTAAACGATTCATCTATAATAGTCGATAACGTTTTAAGAATGCATATCGGAATGTGATCTCGCTCATATTCGGAGTGACTGAGGAAGTATCTCCATCTTACAGCAGGTTGTTTTTTTTTTAATTTGAGTATTTTATTTGCCTCTGGTAAAATTTTCTGAGTGTCTTTACTCTGCCTGTCTAGTTATCTACATTTAAATAAGCTAGTTATAGCAGTATATATTATACGTAGGTACTTCATTTTATTTTCTTGTCCTCAGAGTAAAATATATACTTTGAATTTTCCATTCAAACGTAGGTACTCACTTACCTAATACAACCGTCCAATTCCCGAAAAGGTATAAAAACGTACGCAAGAGTGCTCCATTACCTACTTCAAAGGCAATGGTCGGTGTCGGTCCTCATGGGCCAATTCCCCCACTCCCCAATTAAGGGGTTACGGGGAAATCGGACGAGGTAACAAAGGGGAGTCATTCCGACCACTTAGCCACAGTGTCTCGTCTAGATAGAGCATTTTACAATTTCAACCCGTTCTTTGTTGCGCTGTGAGTGTTGCTTATGTTTAGATACAGGGAAAAGCTAAAATACCGAAATTACTATGCGTGCCTTATATATTTGAGGTGTTCCCTCAATTCCTCATGGTTTCCATCATCCAACTGAAGTTTTGATAACAGTCGGACCAACCTGGAAACATTTACTTTCAAATAAATAAAAAATTGTATGAACACCGTTGACAATATAATTGAATTTTTGCAGTTTCTTGGTAAAATATAATAAAAACATCCACTTGAAAGAGTACGACACAACACGGTGTAAAGGAACTTTCATATCAGAGACCCGAAGTGCAACAGTGCGTGCTCACTCTAACAATTATTTCAGTTTAGACTCTGCCGAGCGGAAAACTTCTTGGATTGGAAGCGAAGTTTTTGTTCATTTTAACAAAAACATTGCACAACGGAGCAAAATGGTACCTACTTAGTTTAACTATTGTGCAGCGAAGAATAAAAACGCTCTAGACTTTTAGCTGGTAAAATTGAGTATTACGAGGAATATTGTCATGATTACGAAGGAGTGAAAAGCACACTTTAGAAGTATAAGTGGCGTAAAAAATGGTTGACCAAAAAAATTTTTTTTTGGGATAATTATTGCCTATACTGAATGAAATATAAAATTATACACGACACTACACATATCATCTATTAATGTACTTCACTTGCAAAGTGTACATACCTAATAAACAATAATAAATATTAGAGGACAATCTTTCACAAATCGACCTAGTCCCATAGTAAGCTCAATAAGGCTTGTGTTATGGGTACTAGACGACGATATAATTAATAGATACATATACTTAAATACATAGAAAACATCCAAGACTCAGTAACAAATGCTAATGCTCATCAGCATCACACAAATATTTGCCCTTACCGGGATCCGAACCCGGGACCTTCAGCTTCGTAGGCAGCGTCACTACCCACTAGGCTAACTAGTCGTCGTACCCAATAGCCAAGTCCTAATATATTGTTACAATACTGTTGCCGCTATAACAAGAAACACAAAAAAAATAGAATAAAATTAATAATTTAGGGGGCTCCAATACAACAAAAGTGATTTTTTTGCTCGTTTTTATAGATAATGGTACGGAACCCTTCGTGCGCGAGTCAGACTTGCACTTGGCCGGTTTTTTTTCTATTTGAAGGCGTGTGCAAAAACCACAACAATAAAAGTCAACTAATTTAACACCTTAAATGAAAATTAAAGCTTCACGAACTAATTCATACAAATGATAAGGGTGACCTTGTAATTGCGTACGTATTTGTCGTGGCGTGGACTCGGCCATTGAAGTGTTTATACCACCCCAGCATGCCACAGTCGCATGACTGTCAGCCGTTCCAGTAAGCGGGCCAGTACTGGTGCAAGTGAAAAGATTGGGGTAAATTAGGGAGGTGATCACGTAACGTTCCGAACGCGCGTCTGACAGTTAAATCTCAATCTAACTGTAATTTTTCCATATAAAATTGACGTTTAAATCTTACAGACTTTCGTAAGAAAAGTTACGTGATCGACCCATAGGTCACAGGCTGATTTCTACGGTCGAATTATACTGAGATTCAAAAAACAACTCTACCGTCCAATGTGAAAGATTCCAATTCCAGTGACACTTTTTAGAGTTCCGTAGCCAAAATGGCAAAAACGGAACTCTTATAGTTTCGTCATATACGTCTGCCCCCGTATGTCACAGGCATTTTACTCAAAAACTATAAGGTGTATTTAAATAAAATTTGTAGAATAGGTGTATTTTGTTAGCCGCTACATATATTTTGTAATTAAAATGACTAAAAAAAATTTTTAGGGGTGCACTCCATATATAAAACTGAAGGTCAATTTTTTTTCATTGTAAGCCCACGTGTGGCACATCAATCGATAGGCCTTTTAAAAAAAAGGATTGTCAGCAATTTTTTTGATTAAGTGAATAGAGTCGGAGATAATTGCCCCGAAAGTCACTAAAATTGTGTCCCCCCCCCCTCTAATTTTTGAACGGTGTAATTTAAAAATATGAAAAAAATCATGGACATAGTGCTTATTAAATTCTTTCACCGAAAATTATTTTGAACAAGATCGGTTCAAAGGTTTTCGAGATATTGCTAAAAAACTGCCTTCCTTAAACAAAAGGATTTAAGTGCCGTAAGATTTCTGTGACGATACGACCTTTTTAATAGGCACGGAACCATTCGTTTTGCGTGGTACGACATGCACTTGGCTGGTTTTTTTAAAGTCGGCCACATTAAATACCCTCAACTAAGCTCCACAGACAGGCTGATAAATTTCGTCGCGGAATTCCTCCGCCTGTGGTAGGTAAAGCCATGGATTTTGTCTCGACGAAACCTTTTTTTGCCTTTTTTTACTCTCGGCTTAGAAGTATGCAATTTAACGAGTCTGGCGTAGTTTTAGCCTTTACGTGCAGGAGTATTAAAACAACAAGTAAATTTACAGGAAATTTACTGTAAGGTTTTCTTGTTGGCACAATAGAGCAGTCAACAATTTAACAAGTTAAAAATTTTAGACACGGAAGCGTTATAATATTTATGTAGATTTCTAGTTAATTAATAGTTAAAAAGCAATCAAAATGTTACTACTCATTTGAAACCAATCTAAATCCATATGTGAAAATAGTTAAACCGCTGGTCGCTTTCTTCTTAGAACAAAAGCAAACTAAAAGGATTATAGGTTTTTGGGTTTACGACTTTATAACAACGCGCTAAACATGAAAAACTGTATACTCAGAGCTTATATCACACCAAATATTAATACTACTATACTACTACAACAGTTTTTATTATAGTGAAACTAGTAAATCAAGCATTTAATTCAACAGAGCACGTAATTTTCACTACTAAATATACTCGTAATGCAACATGAAATGTTTGAATAATAAATTAACGTGTTCATTAAACTAACTATGCTTATTAAACTATTGCAGCATGTAGTTGAAGTTGTTTCAATACAATACAATACAAATATTTTTTATTGCTCAACAGTACATAATAGAAAAATAGATGAAATTAAACATAAAGGATGGTAAGACAACAGGTGGTATTTATCGCTAAAAAGCCATCTCTTCCAGACAAACTTTGGGCGGTGGAGATGATGCAAAATATTCATATCAATTGGCTTACTATCTTATAATTGTTTTCAAATCAGCTATCTCACATGTTTGAAATTAAAAATGGTAATTGTAATGCATATTATGTAAGAACACTGTTAGCTTAATTATACAGGGTGAAATCGGGGTCGTGGAGCAAGAAGACCAAAAGAAAATAAGATGGTCTTACTGAACAACTTTTCCTGGGGATTTTTTTTTTCAATGGGACCGAGCCCGAAATCACAAAAAAAATCAGCTGTTCCATACATTAACTCTCAATTAACTCACAGTTAACTCTTAATTGGCTCTTATTTTTTTGCGATTTCATGGTTGGTACCATGAGAAAAGTTGTTCAGTATGACCATCTTATTCGTTTTTGGTCTTCTTGTTCCACGACCCCTATTTCACCCTGTATATAATATTGTGGTGCATGGTGTAGGAAGCATTTTACGGTTCCATTGGAAGATCAGCACTACGCTAAGATGGAACAGTTTCGTGGCACTTAGGGCGGGTTGCACCAACTTACGATTTCAAACCGATCCACGTTAAACATGGCGCCGGTAGCTGTCCTTCCATATATACTTGTCAAACTTTCCGTACATTCCGATTTTAATGGTCGCCGCTTACGATTACGGTTTGGTGCAATCCACCCTTCATCATCATCATCATCATCATATCAGCCTAAAGACGTCCACTGCTGGACATAGACCTCCCCCAGAGAGTGCCAAATTGACCGGTCCTGCGCCACCCACATCCAGCGGACTCCCGCGACCTTTACCAGGTCATCAGTCCACCTTGTGGGGGGCCTACCCACGCCGCGCCTTCCGGTACGTGGTCGCCACTCGAGAACCTTTCCGCCCCAACGGCCATCGGTTCTACGTGCAATGTGCCCCGCCCACTGTGTGCTGATTTTTAACACGTTCACTGACAGTACGGCCGCATGCGTAAATTGAGACCCTCGTGATACGATACTACGGCTGTGGTCGGTGATCTTCACCGCGACAAATCTGCCACTCCGTCCACGGGTGAAAATTTTTCATAGGATTATAATGAAGGTGGACATGTTGTCGCTTTAGGTACATTCCAATATTTTCTAGTGCCGCAGTAAAAGCTTAAAGGGCCACCTCAATTTTACATGAGGGGAATGACGCGTGCTGTGACACAATACGTCTGTAGACGTTACGGCTGTGGCCGTGCTGCCACAAGAGGAGAGTTTGAGTTTGTTATAAATTACATACGTACCTGGACGAAACAGCGGTGGCACAATATTTGCCTCAACAGTGATGTGGCAGTACGTCCATGGCCGGACCAAAAAGTGTATTATTTTTTCATGTGCCACATCACACAATTTTCAGAATTGTGCTGTGTCCGTGAATGTGTCGAAAGCTTAAACTAACCGTATCTTACGTACTGAATTCACATAGGTATTATTATGAAGACAAAATTCCTACGGTGAACTATATGTATATCCAACGGATACTAAACTATTACACTTTCCAAGCAATACAATACATAATTTAATAACCCACCGTCCCAATATGCAACATTGTTGTGCTTCTTAACCGACCACGATTTGCAGAAGTTCATCCGAGTAGTCCGAAGTTGTCGAAGTTGCCCGAAGTTCACCGAAGTTGCCCGAAGTTCGGTTAATCTGGCCCGAACGGAACGTCGTTGAGGCGTGATGGCGTAAACTTTGGTGACTCGGTGTTGACGCACTAGCCGCACTTCTGTGTGTCCCAAATGTTATACTTTTGTCATTTTATCTCAGACCTTATCAAAACTTCAAAAAGGTGGTTTTTGCTTAATACTTTAGAATCTTTGTAGGTTTATCTTTGAATGCTGAGCTGGATTTTATTATTTTGGCGCGCCGGTCAGTAACTGCCTCCTGCCGTAAATTGTTAGTTAGTAAATTTGTTAGCAATATCTGGAGTTTCCAGAATTATTCCGAATGGGAACCATATAGGTAACTAGCTGTGCCCTCGATTCTGCCCGCGTAGTGGTGTAGTTTTGCATAACCAACTTTCCTTAGTCCGATCGTGTTGAAATGAAGTACACTTGTGTAAATCGGATGACAATGTAATATTATGGTACGTATAATAAAGCTGGTCTGATGATGGAGATGGAAGGTAGCCATAGTATATCCTCAATAACGAAAGATAAGCACCGTGTTTGGGCTTATTGGAGCCTTCGCAAAGAATACTTAAAGACTGAAATAAAGTACAGTCGGCAATAAATAATGAACCGTAAATGGACATTTTGTCAGATAGTACTTATTTAACACTGTATTATCACACAACAATAAATACTATAGAAGGGGTATCAAGCGCGGTTTCATCCCTCATCCCCTCCACGTCGCCTACAACTTTGTGAGCGACTGCACGGCGCTCAGCGCTGGTACTCCAGGCAAATAATTTTTGTTCATTTCATTCTAAAACGTTATTCTAAGATGCTTTATTCAAGAATCCAACAAACTTTCCACCCGGAAGTAATTATATAGATTTAAATTAAGCATTCATTGTCTTTTTTATTTTATTTAAATTGAATATTTTAAAGCAAATGTAAATGAACCTAAATAAAGATTAAAATAATTATTAATATGTATTCCGCCTTTTTAGGAGCTAATTTTTTTTTTTTTTTTGATGTCTGATTTTTTGTTGGATTTTGCCTCTAGGTAACTATTTAATTGGTAGTATATCCGTTACATTAAAAATACTGCTATTATAAATTATTTCCAAATTTGAAATTTTTTCCATTCAAGTTGTCAGTTCATTGCCTGGCTGGACTATGGCGCCAAAGTTTTGAGATGCTCAAAGTAGTGGCGTGCATGCCACGCCCACATCGCCTTTTTATAGTATTTAGTGTTCTGTGGTGTACCTTATACTTGATAAGAAGATCTAAATGAAGGTACTAATAACCAAACCATCCTAAAATATTCCGTACAGTCCACTGCCTTTGTATAGCCGGTTAATCCGTCACCCTTATAGCGGCAAGACGGAGGCATTCAAGGAAAAGGGCCGGCGCAATTGGCTTAGGGATTCACAGCTTGGCGCCTCGAGGTGGCGGCGATAAAGGACAGGACATGAGATTAGACCTCTCTCTTTGGTAAAATAGAATACGCAATATTCGCGACCACAGTCAGACATGAACAGAGATGTAATACGTTTCTGTCAAAAAAAAACTTTAAGCTTGTACCTATGGCCGACTGTACTTTTGTCCAAATGTTCGAATTTAAGCATGTGGCTTTGACATAAAAAGCCCAATGTCATACACTAGTGCAACATCGACGACTAGGACCATTTTACCTTCCTTATTATTTTTTTACAGCGACGGAAAATTATTTTATTAATACTTTTTTCGAGGTTAAATGTATTTTATATAATATAAAGTTAAGGGCAGTGAAAAAGTTACATATTAATAAATAATAAATAAATAATAAATATTTGCGGACAATCTTACACAAATCGACCTAGATATTGTACCGAATTTCCCTCAAAGGTTACCCAGTGTTGAATTTCTTTAGCTGGCAATCAATCAAAAAAGTTCAATTAATCAATCCATTTTTATTTTATTTTGTATTACGCAGTATCGCTGCGGTGCTAACGAAATTTATAAATTAATAATCTGTTTTCATTTCATTTTCATTTCATATCGTCCTAAAGTTCAATGCAATACATTTTTAACCATCAAAAACTAAACAATAACAACCGGAAAGTAACCCATTCGAGGCCAAGAAATGCTACGCGTGCTACGCCGTAGGACGGAGTAGCATTTTGCCGCTTTGAGAACTTAAATATTGGTTAACAAATTCATTGCCTAGAAACGCTACGCGCTACGCTCGTAGCCAATCCCCTGGTTTTCCCCGTATGTAGCAGAAAGAGCCTACGGCGTCCGCGAGGCGGGTTCCTGGCAGTGAAAGTTTTAAGCTACACAACGGTAGACAATAGGCTGCCTTAATAATATCCTCTCCCTAATCCAGCGTAGACACATTAAATGAAAATATCACTTTATATTCCATTTAATTCACACTTAACGGCATTATCATTCCTTTATTCAGCTCACGGATAACCGTTTGTTTAGAGCCGGCAACTTGAGACGGGACACGCGTACCCGGGTACCCGGCTCGAGTACCCGGTGGAGGTTTAAGGCTTCACCGGCCAATATTTGCCCGAGTTTACTGTAATTTGAGATAATGTATTTGGATTACAATTACATCGAATTCGATTACGGGTGAGCTTGTTTGGGTTTGTGAGTTTGCTTCACGTATTTTATAAAACTTGTGATTAGATTTTGAGAAACCAAGAAGTATATCTATGGTAACGTGCAAACTGCTTTTATGCAATTTTAAGTAATATTACCCATATATTTTATATGGGTAATTGCCGTCACGAAACTGTAAAAAATTAAAGCATAGATTAGATTAAAGCTCTTAACCATGTACAATTTTTTTGCAATCCACTCATAATGTATCGTTAAACTAACTTATTAGTCTAAAAACCAAACTGTTCGTAAAGGTACTACAACCTTTTTCCGGTGATATCCAAACTTATGTCAATGTCATAAAGACTGACAGGGAAAAACTTTTCTCACTTTATTAGTAGGATGGAGCAAAAATCTAAGAGGCAATTCTGTCAACTAAGGTAATCAAAATACGAATATACACCCGAAATTTGGTAGTTTTTTGTTTGTATTTTGTTTAAAGAGCTATGCTTACAGTTTAATTTACTACTATAACAGTAATTTAAGGTTACAAACCGATTGGATACCGTCCCTTTCTACATAACGAACTTTCAATTATTTAATTTAAAAAAACTCCCCATTTAAAAGACAAGAAAAAATTGGTCCTTACAAATAACCAAGATAAGTAACAGTAAGATCGAAAAAAATCACAGACAAGTCACCCCGTTAAATAGCAACGCGAAAACCATATCATAATTTTTTTATCGCTGTCATTTCCTTGGAAAATAATCTAACAAATAAATTCGATTCAAAAGGATCGAAATAAAATATTCCATTATAAGAAAATTTTATCGCTGCCCGATTTAACGCTGCAATTTTTTAAATAGGCCATCGTGATAAACTGGTGTTGGCTTTATTTATTTTCGAAAATGATGCAGTGTTCGAATCACCATTTTTTTTCCGTGATTCGTTAATTTTGCAAGTTTTGATACATAGTGCGACAGTATGTATTGTATACTTATAGTTCATCATAGATTCAAAGTCAATGTGTTATTCTTCAATTTAGGCATATTACATGCACCTATAAATGTCGAAAAACTACCACCGGTTCTGAAAGAAAACCTCTACCTCAAGAAGAAAAGGCGTAAAAAGCTCGGCTAGGTATCATTTTTTCAAAACAGTATACAATTTATAATTTCAGTATCAAAGTAATAATCGTTTATCTTTTTTTTGAGTCTTAAGAGTATCTCAGTGATTGCTCGTGAAATAATATATCTACCTATCTAAATTCTGTACGGGTATACAGTTAGTTAGTAAAGTAAGGTAAATACCCTAAACGGCTGGCTTAATTTCACTAATTGACGTTGCCAGTCACGTCTATTGCTACGCATTAAGATCGATCATTGAATTTATCAATTTTTACGAAAGCATTTATTTTCTAAAGTATACACAAGATGATAATTAAAATTAACTAAATTAAATTAAAACCAAGTTAAATCTAAAAAAGGCCCTCTAGGCATTGTACCGAGGATGCTGGCGGCATTTCCTCGCTGAATTTATTAATTAATTTAGATACAAAGTCCGCCCTAGGTAGTAAAGCTAAACTTTTTTACGGAAAGTGTTTTCTACATACAGCGTGTGACTTCCATAAGAACATTTATTTTAAGGAACGATAACTTTCAGTGCTGTGAACCGTTTCGAAAAAATATAAAAATTACCTTTTCTAATGGATAGTTAATTTTTTAAATTTTCTTGAGCAGCAATGTACTGCTAACATTCACTTGACGTTTCAGAGAGGCAGAGCTAGTTACTGTCAGTTGTTAGCTTTGTTACCAATACATTGCGGGCCGAATTAATTTGTATGAAAAAAAAATACCGTTTTTTTTTTAAACTAGAGATACCAATTTACGTTCATTAGGGCTTATACTTTCAGCCCTTAAAATAAATGTTCTTATGAAAGTAACACGCTGTATACTGGAGACTAGAAAGAAAAGCCTGTACAAAGAAAGAGTGACTCACAGCTGAATTTTCTTCTCACTTTCTTTTATAAGAATAGACCATTACAAATGTATAGTTTTCAGATTTTTCCCTGAACTTGTAGTATAAGACGATATTACTTGCCAAATTTCATAGTTCTAGGTCAACGGAAAGTAACCTATAAATTTTGATTCCCTTGAGAGTATCAAAATATACGTTTATTACGGCATAAACGCCCGTATCTTTTTTTTACGTTAACTTAGAAATTTGATTTTTTCACAGCTTCAAGGAACTGTAGACTCGAGTATAGGGTTTGAATTTCAACACGATACCTCCACGCGTTCCCAAGATAGATGGTCTTGACAGATAGACAGACAGACAGACGGACAACAAAGTGATCCTTTGAGTTCCGTTTTTTTTCCTTTTGAGGTACGGAACCCTATAAAGAACTAAAATTAACTAGGTATTTATAATATCCAGTAAAATTATGCAAACCCAGCAAATTGTTGGGCTGCGAAAAGTTGCGGTTGCATTCACAGTTCAACATGCCGAGTCCGGGCCGAGTTCCTCGTATATTCACCCATGCGTCGGTCGGCAAACGGTGACAACCGTCGAAATCGTGTTGGAAACAGACTCTTAATAACTTAGCAGCGCATTATGTGATAGTGACGAACACTTTATTTAGTCGGGTTAAATGTTCCGGCGTCAGCCCCGGCTTGGATCGATGCATTGTGAACAATCCTTAAATTACATATTAGATTGTTTTACGTTTATTCTGTACTTTAAACATTATGCCTGAGGACAGAAAATATACTGCTCCCCAAACAATAAACATTAGTACCTAAATAGGAGCCTCCAAAATGAACTTCTTAATGCCAACATCCGCTCCGCACCCTTGTATTAGGATAAAACATCTCCGTAAACAATCCGTCCAATACTGTAAGAGATCGCTAAATGTTTGAGCAGACCGGGCAAATATTCCCTTTCCTTGTAACTGAGTAAACCGAGTCACTTTCGGTGCCTTCTTGTTTGTGATCTTGGAGTTACAAGCGTTATTAAGGGCTTGTCAGCGCTTGTCGGCGCTATCACAAATGACATAAGACATTTATTTAGCAAATGATTTACACGTATTTAGTGTAAGTACCGGTCCCTACACTAGGTTTTAACTCTATCGCGGGAGACCAAATTACATTTGTACATTGCATGGATTTAAATTAGGTATAAAACAAAATTGGATAGGACATCAAAATAATGCATAATTCTACTAATATTATTAAGATTAACTAGTTAATAAATAAAAATAACTCGTTGCTAGCCGGTGCGAAATAAGGGAAAATATCATAAAAAAAACCGGACAAGTGCGAGTTCAACTCGCGTGGTGAGGGTTCCGTAAAATAGGTATTGAGAATTCTCCCGTTGCTTTGAATACTCAAACTTCTTATAGGTTTTCCTGTAATCTTTAGGCAAGGAACTATTCTCCATATTTTTTTCAGAATTTTAAGCCTAGTAGTTTCTGAGATCTAAATTACTTCAAATCTATTTTTTTTTATATTTTTGCTAAACCTATAAAAAAATATATACCTGAGATGCTTACAACAACCCCTTTCATTTGATATGTCACACAATACAGTTGGCGAAACTTCTTTTTTTTCAGTTTACCCCCCGAAGCGGCCCCCTTGTTCAGAATTCATTAATTTACTTTACACGTCCATCTTTGGGTCACTAATTTACATATGTTTACCAAATTTCAACTCAATCGGTCCAGTGGTTTCGGAGAAAATCGGCTTTGACAGACGGACAGACAGACGCACGAGTGATCCTATAAGGGTTCCGTTTTTTCCTTTTGAGGTACGGAACCCTAAAAAGGAAAAAATGCAGAAAAAGTTTGCAGGCGCATAGCTCGCGAGTTTCCTGCATTTTCCGCTAGAGCGCGCGTCGAGCATTTGTCGCGTGAGGAAGCATTGCTTACGCTACCTATTCCTAGCTAGGCGTCGTGTCTGGCCGGGCGTGCATTTCGATTTTAACGTACAACAATTTATATAAAAAGTGTAGTTTTGTGTTACATTCTTGGGTCATATAGATTGAGTAAAACCAAAGTCAACTTTCCTGTGGTCAATAGTTAAGGGCTTCCGTGAAAAAAAAATGGTTGTCTGTAAAGTCGGTTTACAGACGATCATTTTACGTGATAACGAAAAAATGTATGAAAAATTGCATACTTTTATAAATTGAATTGAATTATTATCACTGAATTATCATTATTTTCTATGATACAAAGCAGGAGTTTAGGTAGTGAAAATTACAATTTTCTCCCTTTTAGGGGTTGAATTCTCAAAAAATTTGAAACACGTATTTACTCATTTATCGTTAGAAATACTCCTGTCAAGTTTATATAGTCTATATATAAGTATACACGATGATTTTTAATCCGTGATCAGGAGTTGAAAAATATTGTTAACCAGCCAAAACTGATCTCAACGGACGACGTCTCATGCAATTACATTTCTGTTAGTTAATGAAATTTAATCATAATGTTAACACTAATATCCACTGAATGTTTGGTCACCCTACATTTCTTGAACTTAAATACTACATAGGTACGTAAAATTTTCGCTTTGGCGGGAAATTTTGATAGGGCTTACGTCAATAAACTCTAACATCTTCTTGTCATGCATGTGACATTAGACAGTTTCTTACTCTTAATTGAAAAATTCAAGGACATTTTTGTTTCATAGATTTAAACACCCTAAGTGACAATGATTTTTAATTATAAAGTAATTCCTAATTCCGCATTGTTCAGAAAAAAAAGAACGTTTGTTTTAGTTAACTACGAGTTAATCGTGTTTGGCATCAAATCATGAATTTAGAAAATTGGTTCCTGATCACGAATTAAAAATCACCGTGTATATTACAATAAAATAGTCGATCTAATCTTGTTTCACCATACAAACTTTGGACTCCCATTTCACCCCCTTAGAGGGTAAATTTTGTTTTTTTTTTTTTTAGTGCACCCCTAGACCTTATAAGGAACCTACGTGCCAAATTCTCTAGAACCAGCGGTTTGGGCTGTGCGTTGATATGTCAGTCAACGGAACGGGACAATGAGTCACACTTTTTCGTGCGTGCAGCCGGCGTTCATCGATTTATAAGACGTTATCACGTCAAAAAATGATTTAATCAAATCATGAAATCAAATAAGAGGAGACGCCGTTTATGCCGATTAGGAGTCCAACCAAAAATTTGGCTTTATAGGCCTTAACTTTGGCAATATCCATAGTTATCAATAATTGTTTTCCTTTGAGTTTTACATCGGACGTTCAGTAAGTTCTTGATATCGGCATGATTAGTTACCTACGTCTCAGGATAATAATTTCTGATTATTGCTCATACTGTGCCACTATTCATTAATACACTCAATTAAAAAAAAAGATATTATTCATGTAGGTTCTCTTTTTGTCAAAAAGGCCAGGTCAGAAGTACCCTAAACCGACGAGCATGTATGAGAAATGTTATGAAGGTGAGTGAAGAGAAAGTGGTTTGTCAGGATCGTAGCAAATGGTGATCCGTGATCTTGCCTACCCCTCTGGGAAAGAGGCGTGATTATATGCATGCATGTACAGTCAGCATCATAAACATGTATACACTTTTCGACCTTATCTCCAAGCAATAAGGTCCTAGAATGTGTACATGTTTATGATGCTGACTGTACATGTAGGGTGTCTTTTTGCATGTGTCGTGTACAATTTCATTTAATTGCAATTATTTCAATACTTAAATCACTGTTACATACTGATTTCTAATATGGTATTTAGGTTCAAAAGTATGTAATCAAAACTCGACATGTAGTCGTAACAGAGTTGGTACCTACCATTGAGCTAGATCATAGCGGGAAAATTAAATAGGAGTCAGTAAGCAGGTATATTTTGGAAGCATTGTTATCAAAAGGAAATTTCGTCCAGGCATAGTATTAAGTATTCGATTCAAAGTCAAAGTCAAAGTCAAAGTCAAAGTGATTTATTCTTCAATTTAGGCATATTACATGCGCCTATGAATGTCGATAAACTACCACCGGTTCGGAAAGTAAACCTCTGCCTCGAGAAGAACCGGCGTAAAAAACTCGGCGAGGTGTCATTTTTTCAAAACAGTATACAATATATCATATCAGTATCAGAGTATTATAAAATTTTAAAATTACATTGCTACAGTAGAAAGCCTATTTATTTTACGACAGGTTGAATTAATAATAATATTAACATTAATATTTACATTATGTTATTATTCCAACTGTAACAAAATTTTAATTCTAGATAAGCAACCACACGCCTTAAAAATCTCCCATCACGACAACAAAACGCTACTTCCCGGCGCGCTGGATTACCGGCCGGTGGCGAATGCATAAGTAAAACGTGGCACTGATGGATGGGCCGCTTAATAAGAACTGATAAATGCTGCACCTGTATCAAAGGCAGAAGGTATGATATACTTATAGTTTCTGACGGCATGTACAAATGTTCTCATGAGTAAGATGATGTTTTATCCTGCGCTCTTCTTATTATTAATATTACAAGTGGGGTTAGGTGCTTTAGGAAAAAATGGGACTACTTCGATTATTTACTATGAAGTACCTAAAAGCAGCACTATTTGATTTTTAAATAGATTCAACCAAGTAAACAGCAGTACAGGTAAATCACTTTCCAGACGTTTTTGCATTTGTAGTAGTATTTGTATATTTACAGGGACACACGTACATGTTGACGTACACAGACACACGTATATGTGTGTGAGGCTGGCTACAGAGGTCACAACTACAAATGCAAAAACGTCTCGAAAATAATTTACCTGAATAGTGAAGTCACGGACTTTAATCGTTGAGCCATTTAGGTGTCAACTAATTTTGGTTTTTAATAGCTAAGCTATGAATATCCAGTAAAAGGTGAGCTCTAAATGGCTCAACGATTTAAGTCCGTGACTGTACTATTATTCACACTGCCGCAAATCACGCAAATATAATGAAAATTAATTTAGGAAATAAACCGTTTTAATCAAGGTCACCCCTCAATTCAAAGTCTACCGGTACTTAGTTCTTCTGCTGCTGATCAGACCCTGCAACACACGAACCTCCTCCTCCTACCTCTTTCAATATCCATAATTATAATGCAGGTAAAATTACACTGGGACCGCTATCCCACATAAACCTCCTATAACACCTCGTGTTAACATGTTTTTAATAAATAAATAAATAAATAAATAAATAACCCTCTATATATATATGTCCCATATATACAAGGTGATTTCGGTCATGATCTGGAATGACCAAAAGTGAATAAGATGGTGGCACTGAACAACTTTTCCCAAGGGACCGACCACAAAATCGCAAAAAAAATCTGCTATTCCATACATTAACTCTCAATTAACTCACAGTTGACAATTAATTGGCTCTTATTTTTTTTCGATTTCGTGGTTGGTCCCATGGGAAAAGTTGTTCAGTATGACCATCTTATTCGCTTTTGGTCATTCTTGCTCCACGACCCCCCACACGACCACGAGCCCCCTTATTCATAAAACGTAAAATGCATCTGCTAAATAAAATGTGCTTTGTCCCTTTCTTACGAACACAAATGTCAAGGCGACAGATAAAGACAAACGAATTTTAACGCCATTTTAGTTAAAATAGGCTTGTAGAACGTTTTTGCATACGGCCGTACAAGTTTAATCTATTTAAGATGCACTAAAGTGCCCCTTTCAACCCTACTAAGCATCTAATGCGAAATATTGAGGAGCAGAAACAAATCTATTTATCGCCACTCTTACGTTGAGCTAAATAAACTCAACAGTATCTGTACAGAAAATAGATCTTAATTTCATTAGTTCTCTCCAAGCGAGCCTAATGCAAAGCGGAAACTCCCTTGAGACAAACTCAATTAATTCCCTTTAAAACACAAGTCGCTTTCAATGAAAGCCTGAAAATTTAAACATTTTCTGATACCGCTATAAGAAATGTTCCACATCCATCGCTTCTTTTCCCACTGCCCGTTCTGACTCCGTCAAAAAAAAGTAGCAATGGAGACGGTATAAGTCCTCCTTCAAACTACGAGAGGGTTGTTCAGTACGCGCATGTCAGTAAGTAACTTGTTGGCTCGGGAAGCGTTTCGAAACGGCAGTGCGGCGTCTGACGTCCTACGCGTATCCCGCTGGGGTTAACGCTCCCCACCGAAGTTTCCGTTACGAAAAAACATCGCCCGTTCGAATATCGAGTCGAAAATTGAGTAGCCGTTTTTTGTTTTCGATGAGACTTTTCAGCCAACGGAAAATTATGAAGGAAATTGGATGCTCCGTGACATTGAAATGAGGTTGTTTTTAAAGGAATTGAAATGATTGAACTGTAAAGTGTTTGTGATGGCGATGAAGAGGCTTGTTATCGCTTGGGCGGTCTGGATGGCGTTGCCATTGGCAACGGGCCATCTGAACGTACTCATCAGCCAGGCTGAAGTGATGAAATTGTTAGGTGAGTCTGATTAGAATCTACACTTGAATCTAAGTCTCGAGACTTGGCAAGTTGTGTCGGCGTTGTTCATCTTAATTATCTGATGGAACTATGCTTCTAAACTTCACACGGATAAACTTAAGTTAGAACAATGGACTAAGTTGTAAGAAGTTCATAGTTTACAAAAATGATACAGATAAAATAAAATAAGGGCTTCATTGAGTTTCTTGTCGAAAACTTAAAGACGTGGAGTGGAAGCCACTGATTAAAAACTTTTACTAAGGCACATTGATAAAATAATTTTTTAGACGAAAATGAGCTTTCGCTTGAAAGAACACTGACCATTATTGTCGTTTTAAAATAAACTTCTTATAATTATCCCTATTCTTAAGTTTTCATTTAAGTTACTATTTTTTGTCCAATTGCCTGTGAAAATGTAACTACCACTAAAGGTCTAAGGGCTCGTTTTCCCCACTACCTAATATTGTGATTTTAATTTGAAAAAATATGGAACCAAAAAAAATTTAATCAGGTAAATTTCTTAAATAACAAATATGATGGCACTGATAATTATAGTATACGTGCGATATTGTTTTCTTTAATACTTGTTCAAATTCAAGCTAGTACAATATTTACAAAGAGGTGCCGGAAGTATTATTAAGCATGACTGACAGGAGAGGCCAACGAGGTAAATAAATACACTTAGTATTTGGAAGTAATCAATCAACCACGATCAACAAAGTTCATGTTAAAATGATCACAAGTCAAGAGTCTAAAAAAAACGGACAAGTGCGAGTCAGACTCGCTCACCGAGGGTTCCTTACAAATGTCCTCCTACGTCGATGATGATTACGTACTTTAAATAAGGACTATATTTTTTAGGATAAAATTACAAATGTACATTTACAGATTTTTCCCTATACTTGTAATATAAGACGATATTACTTGCCAAATTTCAGAGTTCTAGGTCAACGGAAAGTACCCTATAAATTTTGATTCCCTTATTGAGAGTTTTTTGCGGCATAAACGGCCGTATCTTTTTTTTATGTAAAAGTTTTTTTTTTTTTACAGCTTCAAGGGACTGACGTAGACTTGAGTATTTGTTTAATTTTCAACTCGATAACACCACGCGTTTCCGAGTTAAAGGGTCTTGACAGACAGACAGACAGACAGACAGACAGACGGACGACAAAGTGATCCTAGAAGTCATTTTGAGGTACGGAACTCTAAAAATGAAGGAAAAGGAGGATATTTTTGACCCTTAAATAATATTATGAAGGTACTATGAGTACGTTTGATGCGGGTGGCGCAGGACCGGTCACTTTGGCACTCTTTGGGTGGGGCCTATGTCCAGCAGTGGATGTCTTTCGGCTAATATGATGATGATGATAAGTATGAAATAATTATTAATACTCAACTGAGCAAATAAGTGATTAATGACTCGTGACAGTCGCGAATCATTTATTTGCTCACTTTCTTGTTAGTTTTCAGACAAAAACAAAACAAAAATCATTTGAAAACTCAATCGACCCAACTATCTTTTATCTACTATATTTTTTTCTGTGTATCTCACAGATAAAAAAATACTTAGGTACACCCCCTTTTTTCTTCGGGGGTTGAAACAGCAAGTACTAATACTAAATATTTCTGTAACATTATGTATATCCGAACACGATATGACTCATATTGCTCGTAACATTTCTTTCACAAATCGCTAAGCAAAGGCGTTCCTGATATATGTGGACGTGACATTATTTCATATTCCTACATAATGTGACGTCTGTCATATATGTATACGAGTAATATCAATTTATGTACCTGCACATGTCAGTCACCATACAAACTTCCGACCCCTGTTTAAAGGGCTTGAAAATTAAAATCTTTATAAGTTGTAGCCTATTCTGATGTCTAAACTACATTACTATAAAGGTTTATTAAGTTACGCTTAGTAGTTTGTGGGATTGAGTGGAACCAAGATCTTCACAATTATAATATAGGTATTTAGTAGGGCAGAGTTTTCGAACAAATTGTCGTAAATGTGGACACGCTGGACACCATTTTTTTTTCAGATACTTGTTAGGTCCATAGCTTTAAGTTTTTGATAGGAACCAACTCCTCTGGCGGCCATTTTTAATTTTATGGCGGCCATTTTGAATTATAGTTAATTATTCATATCTCGAGTTCTAAATCACTTAGAATCACAAACTTGGTGTCTAAATATACAGGTTGCTAGCCCATCGTCAACAACATAGTTCAACCCTATTCCCTAGTCTCCTCTTATGACTCTCAGCTGTTCAATGTTTGTTCACACACAATGAAAATTGTTTTGAATAAATGAAAACCTCCTCATTCATGAGCGGAGGCCTGTGCCCAACAGTGGGACTTATATAAGCTGATAATGATGATGATGAAATGAAAATGAAATGAAATGTTGCTTATTGAACGAGCGAGCGAAGCGAAAAAAGTTCTCCGTTTCAGCTTGGGCAAAAAGTCTTTCGTATGTCCGGATGTCTAGTGGTCCGTCTGTTCTCCTCTACTGGTCCGCATTTCTCAACCAATTCTCGTGAAATGTTGTGACGGGTTCAGTAATTATATAACATTTTCGTCGATTCTATTTTCGAAATTTAAAAAAAAAACCGTTAAAAATTAAACAAGCTTGCGAGTTCTATAGCTCACAAATCCGTTCGTTTATTTATATTATGTATTTTATTTATTTGGACCGCCAACAACTTTCATAACAAAACTTCACTTTGTCATAGAAGTGAGTTTGAAAAAGAATTAAGTATTGGATCTCACTGGTAATGTTAGCATTAAAGTTAACATTGACTGTACTCTGTATTTTCCTTATATTTTTATCACAAGTATTACCTCATTTTACCAGTAAAAATCGGTTATATCTACTGTAAAAGGTTATCGGTAACGCGTGTCATCTAGTTTCAATAGTATCGATTTCGGGATCCATTAACAGCGGGAATTCAATCCATTCCTATTTTGTGGCGAGTCCCTTTGACACAGGTTTGCCTCGTGGCGATTGTAAATTTATTTTAGGAATTTTCTGTATCGGAATTGATGTTTAGTCATTACCGTTATATGATTAATTTATCGTATATTTGCCACGGAATTTTAGTAGTAATCAGAAATAGTCATTGTCAACGTCAGTGTTTTGCCGTTGAGGCGAGAATGAGAGGGAAGTTTCATATCATCGGCAGTATTTATTTTACTCGGTATTTTTAAATAAATCTTCGTTTTAACCTGGCCGGCGGAAACGCACATAAAGCGATATCTTAGCGCAGCGGGATGAAAATGGGATGGGGTTATTCTACTAACAGGTAGCAAAATTGTGTCCATCATTTGAATACAATGAGGAAATCACGTGTGTGTAGTTAGAAGTTAAGATTGTAATTATTATGTATTTTTTTAATAAAATAAACAGTTATTTTTTTTTTAAATATTGCAATGCCATTACATACCATTAACGCCAAATGTAATTTTGTTTTTCGTAAGAAGCTTTTCGGTGAAGGAAAACATCGTGAGGAAACCTGTATACATCTGAGAAGAAATTAAATTTGAGTGAACAAATAAACATTGAAGAACATTTGTTTTGAATGTACAAAAATAGAGTGAACAAATAAACATAAACTGATAATAAAAGAAATAAAAGAAATTATTTCGACTTTTCAACGAGCGAACGAAGCGAACGAATTTCTCTGTTTCAGCTTGGGCAAAAATTATTTCGTATATCCGGCGTCTGTACGGCTGTTCTCTTCTACAGGCCGCATTTTTCAACCAATTCTGGTGAAATTTTGTGAGCAGGAGCCATAGCATGGTTGGCCTTATCACGCGACAAGTGACAAGATAGGGGTGTCGTCTCGTTCTAAATATCGAACGGTGTCAGCCAGTGACGCACGCTCTATCCTATCACCTATCGCGTGACAAGGCCAACCATGCTACGGGGCCAGGTTGAGTAATTGTATAGATTTATGTCGATCCAAGTATTCGAAATTCATCATCATCATCATATCAGCCGAAAGACGTCCACTGCTGGACATAGGCCTTCCCCAAAGAGTAACAAACTGACCGGTCCTGCGCCACCCACATCCAGCGACCTTAAAAAAATATTATTATTTATTCGAAATTAAAAATAAATAAATTAAAAGACAGGCTTGCGATTTCAGCAGCTCACAAAGCCACTAATAAAGCAATAACGGTAACGTGAAAAGAAAGAAAACAACTACATTAACATACGTAATATCAACTAATATCCTATTTCTAAATGAATGGGTAGGTATGTCATGTCAACTTGTTTCCAATTTCCTCCGAGTAACATTCCAATAATGTTCATATTGCGTTTGACTTGTGTCACCTACCGACAAAACCTCTCACAACTGTTGATACAAAGGCATCGACGACCCCTGCCTCTGAAGATCAAAAAAATGTAATTATCTACCCCTGATCTACCCTCAACCATTTATATTTGTTCTACAAATTCGACGTATGTGTACGCGTGTCCACTGATAGACGACACGAGATGTTAAAACAAAATTCGTGTGTCAGCTTTCAGTCATCAGTCAGTCGGGCAGCTAGTAATATACTAATGGCCATATTCAAAAACGTTCAACAAACCTATTTTTGCTAAAACGCCGTTAATATACGTTTGTCTTTATCCGCGACTTTGATATTTGTGTTCGTTGTAAAGGGACGAAATATATTTTATTTAACAGAGACCATTTAAGTTTTATGACTCAGGCCACTAAGGGGGTAAGATTATGAATACATAATTATCTCACACCAAATGCACAGTGATTATTAATGTACAGCCTTGGTCAAAAGTATTGAGCACCCATGCGTTTTTCATACAAGAGTCAAACTTTAAAAGGTGCATTTATATATTTTATAATAGAAAGTTGTGTATATATCAAAAAAATCGTCATATTTATTGACAAGGGAAATTCCGTGAAAAATATATAAAAACCAACTTTTTCTAAGCTTCAGTTTTCACACGCAAATAGCAATTTCAAAATTATAATATACTAATGATTTGCGCATGTTCAAACACAGTAACTGTAAAACATGTAAAACATGTATTTATGAAATTGAAAAAAATACTTTAGGTATCCATAAGTTACAAAGGAAAACGTGGGGTGCTCAATACTTTTGGCCAAGGCTGTAGTTTACTTGTCAACATTTCTCTTTTGTCGTGCCGTGCTAAAATGGAAACGAACTAGTGTTACCGCCAGTAGTAGTGTACTTTATTACTTTAGGGAGTAGGTATGTCAGACCATCTGAATGGGAATCTTATTAGAGATAAAAGAAACTCACCAGTGTGCAATGCATACAAAATTGAGGCATAAACTAAGCTGTCAGATAAGTGCAATGCGGTAGAATAATGGTCAGTGCACGAAGGAATGAAGGATGCATACTTCTGATATAGTGTCGTAGAGATATCTGGAAATGCTTGGAGGATCGTACGTGATCTACATGTTGATAAAGAAACATATAAGTGCGGTAGTTATTGTGAGCGGACTTTTATAATTGTGTGAGTACGTAATTTTAATAGGACTTTGTTAATGTCTTATAATGTACTAGCTTCTCCGTCGTCTGCGTAGATTTCGGTAAAAAAAAAACCCGCGGGTCCAAAATTATAGCCTATTAAATAATATCAATTAGAATTTTGGTCAAGTGCAAGTTGGATTTTATTTTGAGACCCAGCGCCTGATGAAGGCAACGAGCAATACAAAGCTCCATACAAAGCTTCATCCTCTTTTTCGTCCCTAACAGGGATGAAATTTGACATAAATTATAGCCTATGTCTTAGTCTGATATATAATAAATAAATGTTAGGGGACATTCTTACACAAATCGAACTAGACCTATAGTAAGCTCAATAAGGCTTGTGTTATAGGTACTAGACGACGATATATTTAATAGATATAATTTATATCTATTAAATATATCGTCGTCTAGTACCTATAACACAAGCCTTATTGAGCTTACTATACGCCTTTTCTATGTATTTAAGTATTTATATCATATAAATACTTAAATACATAGAAAACATCCATAACTCGGAAACAAATATTCATGCTCATCACACAAATATTTGCTCTTACCGGGATTCGAACCCAGGACCTTCAGCTTCGTAGGCAGCGTCACTACCACCACTAGGCCAATCGGTCGTCTCATATATAAGGTACATAACAAGAAAGTATCATATAAATTCATCCTGTAGTTTTGAGATTAAGTGGAACGTACATCCATCCATCCATCCAAACTTTCACGTTGATAATATTAGTAGGATAGTAGGATGTAGTAGCGCATTTCACAAACTTACATTTTTTATTAGTCTGAACAGGCAACACACGTCAAATGGCCAGTTGTTGGTCAAGTCACTTAGTGTTGTCAATTTAATAGTACATTAGGTACTGCAGACGCCGGGAAAGAAGGGCTTGCCGGGTGAGTAGGTATAGACGGATAGTGATACGAAAACGGCAAGCCCTTTTCACGGCTAGGCATGTATAGTGCTTTTCTCAAACATATGCAATGAAATAAAAAAAAAACACCACTAAAAAAACATAATTCAGCTGTTTAGCCTGTTCATGAACACAGACGCCATGTTTACATTAAAATTAAAAAAAATGTATGAACATTCCTTTACAGTTCTCTCGAGTTGTTCCGCCCGAAACGTGATACTTTGAAGCCTGTTATAACGCACTTAATGACGTCATTTCATTGCATGTATGAGAAAAATGTATAATTGTAACTTTTAGCTTATTGAAACGGGCCAGAACGTTATATGAAGTGTCAAGTTCTTGATATAAATATTTGAATAAAATTGATCTTCATCAAAAAACGTATTCAATATAACGTGTAGATATTTAGCATCTGAAGAGCTACATATTAGCAGAAACGATTTCTGTCATAAACCCATATCAATACATCTGTAATAGGTTACGCTTTCAAATTAAGTACATATTCTCAAATTACTAACTCGCATCAGAAATCTTCAAACGAATCATTCCAATAAACTCGTTTATTTTTTATTACTCTACAGTTCAACGTACACTCGATTAGACAACTACATAAATCATTTTAATGACAAATGACAGTCGAATGTGTCAAAAATAATAGACTGAGGCGACATCTGTGTCGCCCCGGGAATTAATGACAGTTCGAACATCAATTTGGGCGAGTCTTATCGTGTGCTTGCAGCGGTGGGGTGACAGTGCACGTATGGGGTTATGAAGCGATTTTTGTCGCGCAGATTAGGGTAATAGGGGAATGTGGGGTAATTGGGGAAGTTGAAGAATGGCGAGCGAACTTTTGTCATAATTAAGGAGCTGTGTGGGGTGCTGTGATTGACTCACTGGTATCTTTAATTAATCTCAGATTTTTAATCTAAGACACAAATTATATTTAATGTGTTGCTAGATGAACGACATCATCTATTTTTCAATGCATTATAATATGTTTTAATACGTGTTCAATACTTTTTTTTTAACATCTCATGCATTTATACGGACTATGGAGGTATGACTTATCGTCCCCATTGAACCTACCTACCTTCATAATTTATGACGTACTACGTTAGCACCTATTCACCACATAGGTATACCTTACAAATCGCAATAAACGACGCCCATAAACCAGCTTCTAACATTTTATTGATATTATCCTCTAACAGCACTTTAACACCAAACGTCTATTTTATTAGGAAAAACCCGTCGTTTATGCCTTTCTGCTTTTGCGCTTAAAGATAGGGCAGGGCTGCCGTAGTACCAAAACACCGTAACTGCCTCAATAACTCATATAGAGTTCCCACGTTTTAGTATCACGGTGTACTGTAACTAGTCCACGTTGTTATGGCCTCAACAAGTGGTTTATTTAATTGGTTATACGCACCTTAGGGTTTATTGAAGGGATGTAAGGAAGGTCAATTTTGGCAAGGCTTTAACGCTACATTTTAAGTATGAATGTAACCGAAAATGTACGGTACAATAATTGTTTACGGTCCCAAATCTGCAGAATCCGTATAAGTAGTTGTTAAGCTTTTAATGTATAAATCTTATTAGAATCACCAATTATTTTTTGAGTCGTATATATATATAATTTTAGAGTACACAAACATTAGAATTTACCATCAACATCACTTTTTGAGTAGTGATGTGCAGTAAAGTTATTCCCACTACCGGGAATATATTCCCACGGGCAATATTCCCGGAAAGTTTCCTATGTTGCCGGCAGAAATAATAAAATAAATAAATAAAATTAAATTGAAAAAAAATGCCACCGCCATCTATTAAGTGTGTCCAATTGTTTTCAAACTCAATACTTGTGAGGATTTGAAAGGTTTTGAAACATGTAACCGAGGTGAGAATTAGAAAAAGGCCGTCATTTGGAACTTTTTCCAATCAATTACGTTTAAAATCGATATCTGATAATCTGAAGGGTACACGCGAATATGAGTTCAGAATTAAAATACGGAAGCCTAAAAATAGACACACGCAAATAAAAAAAATTAACTCTTTCCTTGCGCTCAAACAAATATCTATTCATGTTCATCTGAAAGATCAGTTTTTTAGCCATTTCACAAATCATATGACATTAAGTCTAATTTGTATACTTTTTGTTTAATATGTGATGTTGAATAAAGTTTTTACCCGACTGACGAAGTAAAGGAGGATGTATAATATGTGTGTATGTCTTATTATTTAGCAAGCCCTGCAGCCTAAACCGTTTGACGGATTTCGACATATGAGATGTCGTTGGATTCCTCTTAATCGTGGGAGTCAGGCATAGACTATAATATTTGTAAAAAAGCAGTTGCGTTTTTCGAAAAATCTTTTGATTTCAATTGTTCTATGTCTATGTCTATATATACTGAGGTCGTGCGGATTTCTTCAGCCATTAATTCTGTCCACACATAAACCTGCATTTGTCGCAGTGAACTAAGAGATAGAACTTTCCAGAACGCACTAACGAAGATGCATGTCTTCCATTTGTGCCCGTCTGCTATGTGGGTCAGTCACGGGTGTTGTGTTCATGGTAATGAGGGAGGACGGCCCTTCGGAATTTAGATCTTACGTTTTATGTGCGATGAAAACGTTATAAAATACTAAGTATATAAAATACTAGCTGGCCGCATGGCTACGTATTGCAAAGAATCCAGGCAGGTTCACAGGATTTAGTTATTTATGATACAAGTGCGGAAAGTAGGTAATTCCCAACGAGTGACGATGACCAAAACACGACCCTTAGAGAGTGTTTTTGATCGACACGAGTTGGGAATTACCTATCCGCACGTGTATCATATTCAATCTGGAAACAATTTAGAACTCTCTGGGGGAGGCCTATGTCCAGCAGTGGACGTCTTTCGGCTGATATGATGATGATGATGACGTGTATCATACAACCATTTACAATGCATCATGCAAGGAAATACAAAATATATGCACAAAAAAGGGGAAATTTTAACTGTCATGAAATCTTTAAATAAAACCTTTATTTCATATCGACTGTGGAAAAGCACCTAAACATTCAAAAAATCAACTAACGATTCATCAACAAGCATAACACATTACAAATTAGCTCGCAACATGTCATAATAAATAACCTTAGTATCACATGTAACATTTTCAATTATTAAAAATACTCTTTATCTCCAACGTCATAAGGGCTCTCTAAAGCGACAGTATGAAAACAAATTCGAACTTTTAAAACGCATCAGTCAGTGTTACCATGATGAACAACTCGCCAGACTGTCACGTGAGCTAACGTCCGTCCATTCACTCCGTCTCCCGTTGCATTATAATTGGGTAGATTTGCTCCTGTCATTTTTCACGTGACACTGTCGAGAATCCGTGGTGATACATCATGTATGATAGATGGCACTGATATGTAAGAAGTTACAAATTATTATTTATTAGTTTGGTGGCTGGTTGGGCTTTGGGTAACGTTGGGGGTCAAAGTTCACGTACCATCATACTTTTTCGTACACAAATTGCCTTCAGAATGTGTGAGTTTGCTAATTGGCGTAGGTGCATCTGTAAAAATTATGATCTAGGCAGACGGGGTAGGCCTAGATGGAGATGGCGGAGTGATTTAAAGAAAGAAGAAAGAATACATTTATTCACTACACAAAAGACACACAGAGACAAAGGGAGTAGACAAAGACATACAATACAATTGACACATAGTGTGTGTCTTCGCGGCAGTGAATCGGTCGCTGTCCCAGCATTATGCCGAGGTATCAGACAGACACCTACAGCGCTAGTTTTCAGACAGCACCGTACGTATTAGATGCCTTCCTCGGCAATTGGCCGAAAGAAGCGCAAGTACGGGAGTCATGGCAAAAAAGGGGAGAGACATTTGCCCACCAGTGGGACACTCACATAGTTTTTCGCTAGGAAAAAAATGGCATCTTCACAACAAGAATGCCTGCTATTTTTGAACCTGTAAGCTCTATCTTAGGCCCTGTCGTCACTTACCATCAGGTGAGAGTTAATTCAATATATAAGACCAAGAAAAAAAGGTTTTCTTGGTCTGAAGTCAATAACTGGCCAGTCTGTTTTTCTTATTCCTGTGGAATTTTTTGACATAAACGATTCTCATTATTTAACGTTTGGTATAATGCATTTTATTCAACAACCGTGTAATTGATTATTTATAGGGTTTGATAAGAATAGGAATTATTCGACGTGTAATATTTCGCAAAAAAAAAACAAAACGTTACAATCTGAAAAAGATAATTAAGTATGTAAAATATTATGAACCCGTATATATTTATTTTGTATTTTAATTTTACATTAAAAAATATGTAGCCTAGCGGTAAGGCCCGCGACTTGCAACCTGGAGGTCGCGGGTTCGAACCCCAAACTGGGGTTTTTCAAAAACTTATATACGAAATATCATTTGATATTTAACAGCGGCTTTTCAACAATTTTTGGAAGGGGAAAATTAAATTAGTTCTGTCAATAATTTCATTTTTGGTACAAGTTGGTACATCAACTAGACATTGAGACGATCCTAACGAGCCCAAACTCACAGGGGTAGCGTCGGTTTAGTACTGAATTTCCATGGCCACCTTCTGTGTCATCAGATCAGCTCGATGGTACCATAATATTAAATTGTCATCCAAACTACACCTTCACTCAAAATTTCAGATCACTCGGTTGAAGAAATCTGCTTCAAAATTGAGTTGCAAGATTCCACCCGAACAAACATATATACATACAAACATACATTGCAAGTTAATGGAAAACTTGAAAAAAAGATGTGACTCCGACCCTGGTACAGCGGGTTGACCGCGTAACGCATTGTACGCGCGTCAGGTAGATCTAAATGTCACTTTTTATAAGGAATAAGTAATGACAGTTAAATTGTTGGAACCCGCGTTCGAAATGCCACGAAGTTCGAGACGTTCGGCTTGTCGCTGCTACCAACAATTTATATTTTGTATTAGCAGTCGTTACGTAATAAGCTGTAGCTTACTACAAAAATTGTTTGGGTATGGTTTAGGCGCATCGTTACTGGCGATTTCCTTATTGATGTCGGAGACATTGGTGCCGTTACAAGAAAACTGCGGTGTGCGGTTGTGGTGTCGCTCGCTACACGCCACGCCCTCTTAAGGCATTGTAAGGGTCGCCCAAGTAATTTCCGATAGCTCAGTTGGTAACAGCGACTGGCCGCCGAAGCCATAAGGTCGCGGGTTCGAATCCTGCTCGGAACAAAAATTGCTTACGCAGTTATTTTGGGACCTGGATTAAAGCATAGAGTACCTAAGTTCATCATCATCATCATCATATCAGCCCAAAGACGTCCACTGCTGAACATAGGCCTCCCCCAAAGAGTGCCACAATGACCGGTCTTGCGCCACCCGCATCCAGCGGACTTCAGCGACCTTTACCAGGTCATCAGTCCACCTTGTGGGAGGCCTACCCACGCTGCGCCTTCCGGTACGTGGTCGCCACTCAAGAACCTTTCCGCCCCGACAGAGTCTTTACTCTCGCCTTGAGACACTGCGGAATATTGGACGAAAAGATGTGCCGTAGCTTCCCGGATGCTGCTCAGCCGAGTCGGATTCGACGATTGACCTCTTTCTCGAAGTTGGACCTACCTAACTGGACAGTCTGTCCTAGGTATATACTCGTCTACAACTTCGAGCGTAAAGTGTCCGATTGAAATGGGAGTTGGTACTACCTAAGTTATTAACCCGGAAATTCCCTAATATCACCCCTCCAGGGGGTTGGAGTAATCATAATTTACCATTATTTTCTGCTCCTACCAATTCCATGTGCATTTCCCAATTCATTCGATTCACACACAATTGGACAGGGATTTGATAATGACCCGCGGTCGCCATAAAATAGGCTCGATGAATTGAACTCGTTAAATAACAATGTTTTAACTGTTATTAGTTTTTGGTCAAACGCGACACTCGTTTTCCCCCAATTCGGATAACTGTAGAGAAACATATAAAATACCTACTGCGAGCTAAATTTTTATGTTTAATTATCGAAACAGGATTTAACAGAAATATGAGAAGATAAAACGGAAGCTAATAGAGTATAGGTAATAGAGTATGGATGGTAGTACTTTGCGGTCCGCTCTTTGCCCTGTGGAAAGAGGAGTGCCGCAGGGTTCAATACTGGGTCCCCTGCTCTTTATATTGTATAGTGCTGACATCACTCACAATATAAGGGGCAGCAAATACCATCTTTACGCTGACGACCTCCAGTTATACCTCTCTAGCGCGCCCACGGACATATCTGTTGCGGTCAATACCATCAACGCAGACCTAGAACGTATTTCTACTTGGTCGGAAAAGAACTGCCTTGTTCTTAATCCGAACAAGTCGAAATATGTTGTTTTTGGATCAGAGCATCAAATCCGTAGTACCATCAGTAACCTCGAGACTTTGACTACCAGTAATGTTGCCATCATGGGCAAACCAATAGAGAGGATGGTAGAAGCAAATAACCTTGGCCTCCTCATGGACGGCAAGCTGCGCTTTGAGAACCACATACTAAAAGTTGTGAGTAACTGCTTCTACCGCCTTAAAGTTCTTTACAATGTTCGCGATTACTTAAGTGTTGATTTGCGTGTTAACCTTTGTGAATCGCTGATATTGTCAAGATTAAACTATTGTGATGTTGTCTATGCGGGCTGCATTACTGGTCGTACAAAAAAGCTTATTCAACGAGTGCAAAACGCATGCATTCGTTTCTGTTTCCGAGTCCCACCCCGCTCCCATATCACTCCCTACTTGAACGCCGCTGGTCTGCTGAACATGCCTGCACGCAGACGGCTTCACCTCGCCACTCTTCTCTTTGGCATAGTACGATCTGGGGTCCCAGCATATTTGCTGAGTAGACTTGCATGGCCCAAGAGTGAGCGTAGGTGTAAGGCGATGATTCTGGTGCCAGAGCATCGGACCGCGGCGTTTCGAGGTAGCTTTAGGTTCGCGGCGTCCAAGTGTTGGAATGATCTCCCTCCACCTATCCAAGGAGCGTCGAGCAAGTATACCTTTAAGCGCCAGCTTAAAGGCTATTTGTTGACGCTCCAAAAATCCCAACCTTAACCCATCCAGCACTTTTAACATCCCAACCGTGTCGTGTTTTATGCTTTGTATTTTTCATCCCGTTGTGGTACTGTTTTATATTAAAAAAACACATTTATTACATTAATTATTTATTTATTATGTTTCTACTATCGAATAGTATGCTGCGTTGCGTTCCGTGGGTCACTTACGGTGCTGTCTGAAAACCAGCGCTGTAGGTGTCTGTCTGACACCTCGGCACAATGCTGAGACAGCGACCGTTTCACTGCCGCGAAGACACACACAATGTGTCAATTGTATTGTATTGTATGCTTTATATCTGTGTGTCTTTTGTGTAGTGAATAAATGTCTTCTTTTCTTTCTTTTCTTATAGAGAAAATCGATTCGATGTATTGAATTAAAAAAATGAAGATTATATATTAGTAACTAAGTTTTAAAAATATATATTATGCTAAGCTAAGAAAATAAATAAAAATAAAAATAAAGACTAAAGCAGGAAGTAGGATTGCAGGGAGGGCAATATCTGTGGTTTTTCTAATGCCTCCATGCCGGATCGGAACTGATGCCTGGATCCATGAGCGGTCGTCTAGGGTGATAGGCTTTACACAATAGGAATCTTTAACCTTTTTTTGGTACTTATTTACTAGATTTTGAGTACCTAAATATACATCTAATCTCTGACAGCATTAACATCTAAACTTTTATTATTAAACTCATTTACCAAAGGGTAAATTAAATGATTACACTTTTTAGGGTTCCGTACCTCAAAAGGACAAAACGGATCCCTTATAGGATCACTCGTGCGTCTGTCTGTCCGTCTGTCACAGCTGATTTGCTCCGAAACTACTAGACCGATTGAGTTGAAATTTGGTAAACATATGTGAATTGGTAACCCAAAGATGGACGCGTAAAGTAAATTAATAAATTCTGAACAAGGAGGCCACATTTGGGGGGTAAACTGGAAAATTAAAAAAAAAGCTTCGCAGACTGTATTGTGTGACATACCAAATAAAAGAAGTTGTTATAAGCATCTCAGATATATTTTTTTAATAATTTTAGCAAAATTAGATTTGAAGTAATTTAGGAAAAAAGACAAAAATTGACCATTCCCCACCTTATCTCCGAAACTACTAGGCTTAAAATTCTGAAAAAAATATGGTAAATAGTTCATTGCCTAAAGATTACAGAAAAACCTATAGGAAGTTTGAGTATTCAGAGTAACGGTAAAATTCTCAATATTTTTATGAAATTTAGATTATATACGTTTTTTTATACGGAACCCTCACCATGCGAGTTGAACTCGCACTTGTCCGGTTTTTAATACACCAAATCACTACGTTCATCCTAATTGTCTGATCGATATTATTTCACCTTTCACCAAATATATTCAACAACAAAGGTATATTCTAGCAGTTATCAGGTTGTATATGTGACTCGACAAATTGATATTACGAGTATATTGGAATTGGAATGTAATTCATCGGGCATGCTTGATCCACGTGCGCGGTATCTAACGAAGCGGAACGAGTGCGCGCAACACATCACATACCAATATCGTACCAATACGAGTATATCAAGTGAAACATACCTCCAGTTTTGGCGCAATTCGGCCCGCCGGGAGTCGTTTGATTGCGCATTTGCTTATCAATGTTTTATGGTGTATGTATAACGCAAACGTCATAAATTTTACGGCCATAAAGTACGTACAGTTTATTTACTGTGTAGCGTTTACTGAAAAATGTAACTCGTTTGATTTTATACGGAAGAGGATGTTGATTCCTATTTGAAAGTTTATTGGATTATGTTCATAAACAATTAAAGTATACTTCATCAGTGTATCTTTTCCTTAGGTTTTTGTTTCATAATAATCTGTCATACAATATTATATAAAAAAAAAGTTTAATTGATTGTCTTTGTGAAATAAACTATAAATTATAACTTATACAAATATTGCTTTAAATTTAGCATGTAAGCCCAGAATTCGGCTGATGATGACCTGCTATTTTTTATTCAGAATGTTCCCCTTTTACAAAAGTAGATTTCCTTTTAGCGAAGAACACATTCGTTTAGTTTCATTCCAGTCCTATCCCAATATCATATCTGTTACCTCTCTCATCCACAATTGGCGACGCGGCTAACGCAAGACGAACTGGATATTCACCAAGACAATTCACTTATAATTTAACAAGTATAAAAAGTTAAAAAAAAAATGTAGGACTACGGAAAACTAATTTAAAAATAAAAACTGGACAAGTGCGAGTTCAACTCGCGTGGTGAGGATTCCGTAAAATTCCTATTCTCTAAGCATTAGGCAATCCATACAAAATACACAAAAATATTGAGAATACTCAAACTTCTTATAGGTTTTCCTGCAATCTTTAGGCAAGGAACTATTTCCCATATTTTTTTCAGAATTTTAAGCCTAGTAGTTTCGGAGATAAGGGGGAGAATTGTCAATTTTCGTCTTATTTCCTAAATTACTTCAAATCTATTTTTGCTAAAATTATAAAAAATATGTATCTGAGATGCTTACATCAACCCCTTTCATTTGATATGTCACACAATACAGTTTGCGAAGCTTTTTTTTTAATTTTCCAGTTTACCCCCCAAAAGTGGCCCCTTTGTTCAGAATTCATTAATTTACTTTACGCGTCCATCTTTGGGTCACCAATTTACATATTTGTACCAAATTTCAACTCAATCGGTCCAGTAGTTTCGGAGCAAATTGGCTGTGACAGATGGACAGACAGACAACCGAGAGATCCTATAAGGGATCCATTTTTTCCTTTTGAGGTACCGGAACCCTAAAAACTAGAGTTTTTTCATACAAAAGATAGCCTAAGCACCTATGTTACCCGGAGCATAATTTCGAATCGACTGATACCTTATTCATCAAAATCGGATCAGTATCTTAAACGCTACGGTGGAACTACAGACAACATAATTGTCTATGATCTTCCTGAATGTTCATTCCATATATTGGTGAAATATTTTTTGAAATCCGTTAAGTATTTCCGGATATTACTCTCTACGAACAAACTTACTTAAAGTTACAACTTCACAACCCAAATTTTTATGATATTAGTAAAGATTAACATAATTGATACCTTTTGAATACTTTCAGTCTAAACCTGTGCTTACAAAAGTCACCTTCATTAAATACTCACAATCCACAACGTCTTCAGTCACAATTGTTTTACAAAATCACGTGAACTTCAGCGCAAATAAATCTAAACTACCAATTACTGTACGCCTACAGTTCGCGTGTATTTGCTAGGGCTGTCTTTATAAATAGATCGGACAAAGGACACCGTGGGAACCATCTGGTGCCGTACACAACCGTTTGTCAACCCTTCTGCAATTACAAGATACTGTGGAATTAAATATAGCCTGGAATAGCAAGCTTAAGGCGTGTATCTATACCCTTGATTTAATCAAATCAGTGTGGGTGTACCACCACGTACTTCTTAAGCAATATACGAGTACCCTATTTCAAAAGATTATAGAAAAATTATGCGTTAATCGTTATGCGATTTTAAGGAAAACCATTTTGAAAAGCAATAACCTTTATATTGTTATGTTTGAAAGGACTTAGGCTGGTTTTAGTGTCACGCGGACCAATATGTATGGCGCGTCCGCGCGGACACGTCCGCATTACTCTAAAACGCTCCCTTAAACTTAAGACATCGTACGTGATCCGCGCGGACGGTCCGCGTGACACTAAAACCAGCCTTAATGATCGTAATAAATAAATTTAGTACAATACCCTTTGATATCCTAGATAAACGAAGAAACGTAGACGATTTTGTCCGTAAAAAATCCAGTGTTATATGGAATGAGGAACGGTCAACCAATTTGAATCCGAAGCCACTCTAGAACCCTGTCTTATTGACACCCTGCTATTTATTTATGTATTAGCCATAGAAGTCACTTCGACGTTTACTGTGAAAAGGTCAGACAATATCATTAATGATGATATTACCATTGACAATGCAGTGATTGAAAATTAATACTGAAGGAAGGAATGACAGTACTATTCATGTCTTTATTACTGATAGTGTCTGTCTGGATCTCAATAAATATACATAGTTACCTATAGGTAGGTACCAATAAAACAGAAACGTTATTGTGCGATTTTGTGATCCATATTTTAGAGATTTGTGTTACGAAAGGTCATACGTTGATATAACAATGTAAAGCCTATATAAAAACTGAAATGAAGCAACTTGGTGCTAGCTAACATGATCGCGACATAAAACATTTGTCCCTCTCTCGCTTACATACTTTCTAGTAAAGGAAGGACGAATGCTTTATGCTTGCTAAACGTGATCATGCTAGCTCACATTTTTTTTTGTAATATATTCTAACTGATACGTGTAAGGAATATTGTGTTATTATTATTAGACTGCACACAATCAATACAAACATTTAAGTATTTTCATACGGGTACACGAGTAGATCTTATTAACCCGTGTAGGTACACCTGCCTTATTATTCACAGGTCGGTAATGGACGGTGTTTATTGTTAGCCGTTGAGTTCTTCGACAGCTCTAGTCTGGATAGTCAATAATTATCGTGTTCTATAATAGTATCGACGTTTGACGTGTTAGACACTGCGATATTACTGTGAATAGTTCAGGAGGGCGGAGTTTACGGGTATCAAGTCTTGTTGGGCAATTTACTCTGTTTTCTTTTTGATGAATGTTGCAGAACTAAACACTGTAATAGTTATGTGAGTTACTTACTTTTGGGACGGAAATATTCTCGAGTGGCGACCACGTACTGGAAGACGCAGTATAAACCCCCCCCCCCCGCACATGGTATGATCTGGTAAAGATCGCGGGAGTCCACTGGATGCGGGTGACGCATGTTTGACGGTTATTGAATACCGCGATATTAGGTACTTTGAACAGTTTAGGAGGGCAGAGTTTACCGGTATCAAGTCTTGTTCGGCAAGAATTACTCTGTGTCTTTTTATTTTTCATGTTGCAAAAGTGAAACACTTTAGTTATTTTATTTGTTTGCACATATGCATATGCATAGTTTTCCCTCAGGGTTGGAAGGTCAGCTCTTTGGTTGCCATAAAACTAGTGCCTATGCTAAATCTTGGGATTAGGTGCCAAAGCGGCCTCCGTCCGGGCTTCTTTGGGGCACATCTTATGCTTATGGGGCTTATCTGAATACTTGTGTAGGTTTTAAGCAGTACTCGTTTCAGTCGTCAGTTTTTTTTTTAATCTATGAATGCAGTTTATCTTGTTATTAAAATCGATGGCATGGTTCCTAAGAAGAGATCTTCGTATGTCTTATAGTTTCAGACTTTCCCATACTGACCGATTTAAATGTGCCACCCATATTTAATCATTTCATTTATAACATCGAAACACCTTAAGACGCAGTTAAAACAAGATGATGCTATGTATTTTTTAAGTAACCACTATCTTATAAATCTTATTTACAGCAACTCAGAAAATAAATCTATCGTTAAAACTCTTTAAACAACAATTTAACCTGCACGTGTGTACCCCCAAAGGTGTTCAATTTAGTTTGCCACAAGTATACCAGCAAAACGCTACATTGAACTTTCGACCTTGCATCCCAACAATAAGGTTCAGGGTTAGTCAGTTAATTTTCGTCGATGGTACAGCCGAAGCCAAAAATGTGTATACAATTTTCGCCTTATTGTAATGGTATAAGGTGTAAAAGTGTAAACATATTTTTGACGTCGACCATACACTATGCTGACGCGTGAAAGAGTTATAGCTTGTTTACCAGTAGCGGGCAACTTAATGGCTTTTAGATTATGAATTTCCTGTAATTTGTTTAAGTGTTTTTTAAAAGTTTGGGTAGTAAGCAATTTTTGGACAGTCATGGTATGGTAAAAGTAGGAGATAAGAGAATTAGAAAAGATGTGATTGTCTTAAAATTCTGTGTTATTTCCTTCTGTTCACAGCCGGACATGCGGAAGCATTTTTCCCCAAGTTGAAACGGAGAAATTAGTCTACTTCGCTCGTTCATACAATTAAAGACATGTAAGGTAGAAGTACTAGTGCCCGACGCGGTACTAGTACTCGACGAATATAATTTAACTAGCGAATAATAAACTAAGATTGATCACGACATCATTTTTAAGTTACTAAATGTTAGTGACTTCAATAGTTCTTATCACAATTTCAAGACAAATAACTTATTTATAAGTTATGAACATATTTGTTAAAACTAGCTGCCATCAATTGGGACAATGAGTTAAACCTTCAAGTCCCAATAAATGTCAGTCTGTCATTCATGACATTTGTACTGAAATCATCTATTTGGGACTTGCCAGCATAACCGCCTGCCATTTACTGGTACATTCGGATTGATTACCTAATTCTTATATTATCAGGATTTTTTATAAGATCACCATATGAAACGAATTCCATATCAGTAACTTGAGTAAATACCTCGTCTCCCAAACCGTATGAAACTGTTTAATACATCTTAAATGAGCATAATATCGTGATTCAAATAAGTATTTTCTTTTGACATGTCGGGTTGTCGGGCAAGTACTTCTACCTTACCTACATTTTTTCATAGGTGCATGTAACTAATATGCCTAAAAATAAGTCCAAATATAACAGTAAGGAAAATGTATTCACGTACCACCGTGAATACATTTCCCTTACCGTACCTAAAGTAGCCTAATGGTTCAGGCATGCGGCTGTCAAGCGGCGGTCGTGGGTTCGTATCCCGGCTCGTACCAATGAGTTTTCGGAACTTATGTACGGAATATTTACCGTTAGCTTTTCGGTGAAGGAAAACATCGTGAGGAAACCGGTCTAATACCAATAAGGTCTAGTTTTCCCTCTGGGTTGGAAGGTCAGATGGCAGTAGCTTTCATAAAACTAGTGCCTATGCCAAATCTTGGGATTAGACCTTGGGATTTAGGGGCACAACCGGGAATAACGCTAGAAGGATGATTTTTAAGCGCATCGTTTCCTGTGAGTTTATATTTAACTATTTTTTTGCACTGGATTAGTCTGTATTTGTTACTAAACTGTGGTCTTTGTTTTGCAGTTAAACGGAACTAGAAATGGAGTGGTCCATTCGCATTGAACAAACAAGCAAGCGAACTAAGTTTTTAACTTTTTCCAAGTCGTATACCAACTGCTTGCTTTCATAACGTCCTATATTTCTAAAAGTAATCAACGCAAAAGAAACTGTGCGCAAAGGACAATAAAGTTCATTTTTCTATACAACACAAAACATAAAGTATTGGGCGTATCTAGTGAAACAAAACACAATCAATGGGAAAATGTTTTTCTTTCGCTTCAGTATCTAGATACCTATCCACTGTTTTATTTCGAAGTGACTCAACATTGTCTAAGTCTAGACTGAAAGTATTTTGAAAGGTAGTTTATGATTTTTGTAAAATTAGATCTAAACCATAGTAATAATATTTAATAATAGATCAGCCTATATAGGGTGTCCCGAAATTATAACAGTTATAATAAAAGTGAAAAAAAAGCAGTCATGTTTTTATTAAAAAATACTCCTTAGGTACTCAATGGAAATTTTACTAAAATAAAAAAAATAAAAATCGTGGGACAATTCACACGAATTGATCTAGTCCCAAACTAGGCAAAGCCTGTACTATGGGTACTAGACAATGGATATACGTACTTATATAGATAAATACATACTTAAATAGATATTAAATATCCAAGACTCGAGAGCAAACATTCGTACTCATCATACAAATATCTGCCCCGACCGGGGATCGAATCCAGGACCTCGAGCTTCATAGTCAGGTTCTCTAACCACCAGGCTATACGTCGTCAAATTTGAATTTACTTTGCCGTATTACACAATTAACACACGCATTTCACATTCTTTTAAAAAAACACAAGTTTTTCTTCAATATTCTTGCAGTGTTATACTATTTTGAAATTCTGACTAAAAATCTTTTTAAGCTATTTGCCAAATATGCATAAGTAGTTCATTTTAATTCAGTACCTACAGTCAGTTAAAGTTAATAATTGGTCTAACGATTATCGGTACATTTTTGGGAAAAAAAGGGTAATTTTATTTAAAACGGAGGCACTTGTGTTTTGATTATAGTATTTTTATTTACAGGAGGCTTATTCATTCACAGTTACATACGAATAAAAATATTGAAGTAAAGTAAAGATTTGTAGCCATAGTACATAAAACATCGTTACAGGATTTACAGGCTATCCAATTTTCTTTTGCATGCCTGCTTTTTTAACAAGCTTTTACTAGGTCGACCTGTATGTAACTAACTATGTAATAAAATCTTGCAGGTTAAATTTGACCAACTTTCCGGAGTCTAATTACACATGACTTGGATTTTTTTCTATTTTTTGTGATAACTGTTATGACTTGGGCTTTCACCCGGTTGCGGCTGGACGTTGACTTTCGGGACACCCTGTATGTTTACGTCTCACTGCTGGACAGAGGCCTACTCCCTTGGATGAGAGAAACGGGCAGTAGTCCCCACGCTGGCCCAGTGCGAGCTGGGGACTTCACATATACCTTTGAATTTCTTCGCGACTTTCACTTTGAATCTTCAGAAAAGATAACGGTAAATATTAGATGACATTGCATACATATGTAAGTTACGAAAAACTTATTAGTATGCGACGGGATTAGAATCCACGATCGCCGTTTGACAGCCGTATGCCTGAACCCCTAGGTTACCGGAACTGACTTAACTATAAGCTGACTAAAAATAATAAACAGGTCGTTTCTCAATGGTTTCGACCAACCAATATCAACTTATGTAAACTTTTTTCATACCTCGTATACAGAATAATAAAAAGTTTATCATACGAGTATATGTGGCAACATTGTTGCACAACAGGCTGGTTAGGCTAGTTTGAAATATGAATTATATGTTTAAATTTTTATCTGTCACCACACACTGAGTGACTTGTGGTACAAACGCTTGTGAACACGTATTTTATGTTGAATACAGTTTATTTCTAGTTTCCTTAGTGCAATCATAAGTTTACCAATACACCAATCTCCAATCCAACCGGCATTTCATTTCATCAAGATCCGAGAAAGACAACCTGAACACGCAACCAACAGATAGGACAGGGAGGTCTTTACCAGCCTTCCAACTCAATAGTGGGTGCTTTTCCCATACTGACACCCACCTTATTCCCTATAAATAATTAGCCTCAACCACAAAGCGATAATTTGCAGCTTAACTTTCTTTTCTAAGTTCCAAACATATTTCGAAAGTTCCCCTAAAATATAGGACTCATTGTTATGACTGAAAACACATTTCGCCATTAGCACCTCATGCTCATGTCAATCAATACATTATAAAACCATTACGTACTAGAAAAGTTGGCCTTCCTAATAAAATATAAGCGGTGAAAACCTGTCTAAGTTTCATTAATGAACACGTACATTATTGAACGGCCGGACAAGGTACACATTACTGTAATAGTAGACCGAAACCTACCACTTGACGTGTAAATTGTTCGTCAAGTTATTATAAAGAATTTGAAGGAATATGTAACAAGGTGAACTTTTCTTTTCAACCTGTTAATTTGACAGCCATTGAATTTTGTGCCGGATAACGATTTTATAAAACGTTCAGTAAAGTGTGGAGAACTATTAGAATGGTTCTTCGTGGGTTGTTATTAATTTATCAACTAAGTATACCTAATTCCATATATAACATCAGAATTTTATGGGACAAATTCGTCTACGTTTGTACGTTTATCTAGAGTATCAAAGGGACATATTGGACTAGTTTCACTTATTTCGATCTTTAAGTCTTTATCAAACATAATAATACTAATGCTTTTGCGTTTCATAATGGTTTTCCTGGAAATCGCATGCCGATTAACGCACGATTTTTTTAGTCTTATCTGGAATATGGTATAGTCGCGGAATGAAAATGTTGGTCACTTTTGGACCTTAACATCATTAAAATAAAGTCGAAAAGTGACGAACCTTTTTATTCATCGACTACACTTCATTTTAACCCCTGATTTTAAATGAGGGTGTTATAAGTTTAACATGTGTATCTGTGTGTGGCATCGTAGCTTCTAAATGGAAGAACCGACGTTGAGTGCAGTTTTTTTAAATCGAAAGTCCTGTCTGTCTAAATGGTTCTTGGATACGAGTAATGTTTCCGGGGTCTTTAATTATTTTTATTTGACACGATACACTGGGGCAGCTACAACAATAATTCAACGACTATCATGTCGCCAAGATTGCTTACGATGTAACCAATTAACTACAGGACATTTTAATTCTGGTTTATTTTTACTCCAAGTGACCTCCACTGTTTTTATTTCGCTTAGAATAAACTTAAAAAATGTAATACAGGTAATTCTTGAGAACCATGCCGTCACATAGGGGATTTTATTGAGTCTCACGACTCATCTTGATCAAAGGCAGATTACTGGAAGGAAAAACAAAGGAATTATTATGCGACAAACATTAGGTTATTATTCAAAGTGAAGACTGAGATTAAAATAGATATACCTACTAGTTTCCTAGTGCCCAAAGTGACCGGTCCTCCGCCACCCGCATCCAGCGGACTCCCGCGACCTTTACCAAGTCATCAGTCCACCTTGTGGACACTCTTTCTTTGGTACTCTTTGGGGAAGGCCTTTGTCCAGCAGTGGACGTCTTTCGGCTGATATGATGATGATGATGATTTATTAGTTGGCTCTGTGAGCTGTAGACCTCGCAAATCTATCTTAAAAAACATTTTTTTTTTAATTTCCAAAAACTGGATTAAAAAGTCAATAATAATTATCGAACCTGCCCAGAAATTGACACAAGAATCGGTTGATAAATGCACACTGTAGAAGAGAACAGTTGGACATACGAAATAATTTTTGGCCAAGCTGAAAGTGAGAACTTAGTTCACTTCTCTCGCTCGTTCTAAGCTTTGTAATTTTACGACAATTTCTCGAAATTTCACCAAATATTTGTACAAAACAGTAACTATTATTCTCAAGACAAATTTGCATCTTTAAGTTACAAAACCCTGACTCAGCTATGAAACATGTTTTCTTTAAAACAATTTCGTGGACGCAATTCAGTGGAAGTTGGAACATTGTTTTGCACTATAAGGCTTAATGGTGCCAAACGCTTGAGCCAAAAAGTTATAAAAGCTACTTCAAGTGAAATACAGACTTTTCTGCATACTTTGTTTTAACTTATTTTGAATTTATCAAGGAAGTTTTTTGGCTTAAACATATTTAGGAATTAATCAAATATTTGCTGAATTAAAAAAAAATGTTTCCGTGCAGGATTTCGATTGAAATACCTGTAGAATGCATAGTCAAAGGTAATGCCTGTATTCTGATGATGGTTAAACATCTATTCTGTGACTTCAATAAGCAAAGTCAAATAAATGCACCACTTTTGATACTAAACAACACAAATTGTCATAGGCAGTAGGCATTCATTAAGGAAAACGTCCATGTTTTCGTCATTGGCCCATTACTTGGCACCTTACATTATAAAAAGAAAAAGAAAAGAAAAGAAGACATTTATTCACTACACAAAAGACACACAAAAATAAAGGGAGTAGACATAAAATACAATTGACACATATTGTGTGTCTTCGCGGCAGTGAATCGGTGGCTGTCTCAGAATTGTGCCGAGGTGTCAGACAGACACCTGCAGCGCTGGTTTTCAGACAGTACCGCAAGTGGCCCACGGAACGCAACGCAACACAGCATTAGATAAAAAGTAAGTAGAAACATAATAAATAAATAATTAATGTAAAATATGGAAAAAAATATATATATAGAATAGTAGCACGACGGGGTGAAAAACACAAAGCATAAAACGCGACACTGTTGGGATGTTAAAAGTGCTGGATGGGTTAGGGTTGGGATTTTTATTTATATTTAATAGCAAGGTGTCAAATTATTTAAAGTAAGTACTTATCAACAAACATCGGGACGGTTACCTTAAAATATTTGAAATTGTTAAACTTAATCACTTCCCTAAATTTTAGTTTATCTCCCGCAATTAACAAAGGCAGGCATGCAAAAGTTTGAATTTATCTCCCACGATAAATAAACTCCTAATGGAGATATTCGGTAATTTCCCCGAAGGTCGCATACGATACGTGACGGGACAGGAATACTTTGGAGGCCGGCCGCAACAAGTGGCCATAATGTTGGGGAAACAAAGTAATACTTTATCTTATCGGAGTTTATTGGCTTGAGCTTTGCAGATGTGCTCTTCATTTCTGTTTCGATTTTTTGCTTTCTTTTTGGATTTGAGTTAATGTTGTTATGTTTTCGCTGTGTTTTGGTTGTGTTTGAAATTTAGTGACGTAAAGTTGACTAGAGAACTTTACTGTTAACTTGAAATACTTAATGTATGACGTAAAAGATAATATTATTATGTATAACTATAATAAAGTGAAAAAGTGTAAATATATATTTGACGTTGACTGTCCATTATTTACCTACCTTCTCACCTAGGGCGGTAAAACAAAGAATGGCTCAGATCGTATTTGACGCCGGAGTCGTAGGGAAGGGCGTTAAATGGCATGCAATCTAAGGTTTTCATTACCTATTATCACTAGTGGTGAGAACAAACATAATGTCTCCCCATGGCCAGGAAATGGGATTTTTCGATTATTCTAGAAACATATTGTTATTTTTATACCAAACATAACTGTTAATTTCTAGTTTAAGGTGCTAGTAAGACATACCTACATGATGTAATATCACAAAACAAATTACATTGCAGTAGGTACTTAAATAAAGTTATTCACTGCGACATTGTTATAGGTGGATAGTAGACAATCGTAAAAATATTTAGGTATTTTTCCAATTATGTAACCGAAATTACAACACAGCGGAAATCCAAATTTAAATACCCACAAACCGCGAACCACTTTAAACCGCTTTAAATTAGACATTTCCTTAAGACTGTTTTTGCTCGGTCACAAGATTTGACTAATGGCGCGCTTGTCGCGCGCACGCCTTCGCTCCCACGCGACAAAAGAACCGATTTCTTGTAAAACATGTACACAATTCTCGCCCTATTACAATGGTATAAGGTATAAAAGCGTCAACATATTTTTGAGGTCGCCTAGCATACTACAACGCCTCATGTCGCTAAAACTAGCACATAAGACGTTATTCCCTAGATTTATGAATTCTATGACAAAAGAAGGAATTCTTAGTCACAGTGATATAAAAAGACGTAAGTAGCTACGGCGGTGGTGAGGTAGATATGACGTTGTTCGTTCATGGATTGGATTCTATGCGGCGGCGGTATTACATGCTTACAAATGCAGGATGACTTCAAATTTTACTGAAACCGGAATCGAGTGAATGGTGAAATTGTTTAGTCATTGTTATTTAATTAACTTTGAAGCTAGAAGGTTTTTGTGGGTATGAAATTATATTTGGCACTACGCTACGTCCGCATGGTTCACTTACTTACACAAATGGGAGATGTGCAATAAGTAAAAAATATAAAATTAGAAAGAAAGAAAGAAAGAAAAGAAAGAAGACATTTATTCACTACACAAAAGAGACACAGAGACAAAGGGAGTAAACAAAAACATACAACACATCATGATGTATTAGCGAATACATATTTAGAATAACTTTCATTATAGTGATTCATTTTGTTACATACTTAACTAATTAGAAAGTTTAAATAACTTTTATAAATTTTAAAACTGTTCCTAACTTTTGTAATTTGTCAAATATATACATATACCTTCTTGACTATTTGCTTAACTAACTTTACATATAATAAAATATTAAGGCAGCAAAAAGTATTTCCTGGTAAATAAAACATCATTTTGCGGACAACTATACTGAAAAACATTTAAAAGCGAATATTTTCTGAAAACGTACCAAACAAACTCTTGATTCAGTCCAACTGCTTGGGAACAAAGTCACGTGTTGTAATGATTGATTTAGTATATACTCGTAAGTAACTAAATACAAAATGAGCCAAAAAAATTGGCCGCTCAAAAGAACCGCCCGATCGACTAGGGCGGCTCTTTTGCGTTTAGTCTGGTTTCAACCGTTAGTCTTGACGGTTGTCAAAAATTACAAAAACGTTTAATTCTGTATAAAGATGCGTTCATAGCAAATATAGCAAAAGAACAAAATGAAAAAGGATGGCATATATGTATTTAACTAAGTTCTATTGATAGCATAAATAATTGTATGTAAACTCATTGTCATTTCACGGTTTTGAATTATTAATTTCGTTAGTACAAATGACAGATTATCACGAAACGAAAACCTTAGGAGTCAGTATTAGATTTTTTTATGGAATCATAGTTAGTGTTACGTAAATTATGGTTTTCAATTTTCCGAAGATAACGATCGTGCAAAGTAGGCCGCAGTTATAGCACGAGATAGGAAACGTCGATTAGAGCGAGACGTTTTATCTCCCCTTCGCCAAGTTAGTGCACTGCATTTAGCCAAGTCTAAAGGCCGCTTAAGGACGCCTTGGCAGTCTTTGGGTTTCTTCGGGCAGCGTAGGCTGCCGAAGCAACCCGAAGACTGCCGAAGCTTCCCGAAGACTGACTCGGCGTCTTTACGCATGCCGTGACTACCGAGCCGTGCCGTGCCGTGCCGATAATGTGCGCCGGCCCTTAGTCTTACATAAAACAACCTAACGACTACATGTCACTCATAAACTGTAATATTCTCGTGAAAGCTTCAATTGTAACTGACATCACAATGCAGCTTTCATTTCTGAAGGCCTTTTATTAGTCACACAAATTGAACTTCATAAAGACTGACATGTTGTGACCATATGTGACAACCGTGCTGGCAATTTCAAGTGCTCGATATTGGAACATGCAAATATGCAATTGAACATGGTTATTAGTTGCGATGACATCAGATTAAATTAATAATGTCTCAAGTAATCTATAATTAGTCTTCTATAGTAATTATAAAGAAGATTAGTCTGTGAGATTTTAGCTTTGTAAAATGTAAGTTTATATGTAATGGGTGATCTCCGGAAATATTTATATGATTTAAAAAAATCTTTCACCTGCGTGTAGAATAGACTATCTGGATAGTTATAGGCTTTAGTTTATCTTGCGGGTTTGCCTGCGTTCTTTGTGTTCTTTTTGTAATTTTTCATTCTATAACCAACTGTTTTTCATTTTATATGGAAATGTTGAAGAGACTACAAGATGTATTCCTCATTATCCAATGACTAATCCCCACAATAGGATTCAAGTTTCCTCAATTTCAACCTTAAGTCTATAACAATAAGATCCACAACGCAATGAATTCGGGCTTGAAATAAGCGGGTGATGAGTCACGCCTAGTTACAGACGTAAGCCTTGAATGAATATTGGAATATTAACACTCAGCTTTAGTCACCCTTGATGGGCTTCTGACAAAATTATGGACATGAAATTCGATAGCTGTAAGGGCATCGGGAATTAATTTACGTACATTGTGCAACAAATGCATAAAACGAGCCGTTTTACCTGAGACGTTCATATCCACCCGAGCCACAGGCGATGGTGGATAGTTAAGTGGAGGGGTAAAATGGCTCATTTATGCCCTCTACATAAAAGTGGCATTTTGTGCAACTTATCCAGCACAAAGGCGAACTTTGCAAGCTCATGCTTGCAAAAATTGATTGCAAATTATATTTTTGTACTTTTCCTTGCTATGACGAAAAAATAGGAGTGATAGTGCAAGAGCTTATTTCGAGAAATAATTGGTACAAATAGTATAAGTGATGATTTAAGTCCAAAACGTTTTTTCAAAGGGATCTTTCGCTTAAAACCAACATTCCCACATTATGCTTGGGACGTGGGTTAAGTTAATTTAGAGCAGTTGTTCAAAAAGTTAGTAGTAATGTTGCTAGCTCGGGACAAACTCAAACTCAAACTCAAAATGATCTTTATTCAAGTAGGCCTAGTAACAAACACTTTCAAATCGTCAGTTAATTTTTTAGAGTAATTTTTAAACATAAAGAAAAAAATATATATGATATAAAAATTGTATAAAAAATACTAGTAGAGTAAAAATGCAAAACGCTATCTTTTATAAAAATGTCAAATAGTAAAGTCTTGCAGATCGAATCGTTATTACTATTACTTTGATTAAAACTTCGTCAATCGGCAAAGCTCTGCCCCAAATTTAAATTTACCTCTTTTCCGCTCTTGACCTAGTATTTGCCCAGCTGCTGCTTTTCAAAAGTACGTCTTAGTAACATATCCTCTACCTACGTTCAAATACTGAGGAGCTGACGTATAACAAGCCGCACAGGCCAGCTTCATCGCAAAGTCTAGGGCGTTGGACAAATCAGACCCTCACAGAAAGTGGCATCGACACGTCTATTTTCACCGCACACAACACGAGGCACGCATCAACTTCGGTTGCCTCGCGGGCCGGTCTAAGCGTCGATGTCATTCGAAAGTCAGTTGGACTGAGTAATCAGCTGTCTTTGCGATTTTTTATAATAGGCCTATAATTAATTCTGAAATAAGCTTACTTGATTCTGTTGTTGATTGTGACCTTCCCGCGTATGGTGGGCAGTTAAATCTCTTCGGCGAAGACAGGATAATTCTGATCAAACATTACTTGATGTAAGTTCGTTTGATCATGTAAATATTAATTTAAGAGGTAACTTAAACCAGAGAATATCATACTAAACCCAATAAAAGGTTTGTGTTCTGCGTACAACATGGCGAGTTGTATAGCGAGGTATTTATATTTTTTCAAATTTGTGGTTTTTTGTTAGTATTTTAATTCTGTAAATCTTTTACTTCAATTAGCACAGTCGGCCTCATAAGTATAGCTGAATACCTGAGTACCATGTCGTTTTCACTTGTTTGACAACTTCATTATGGCAGTTTAACATGACATTTAATGCGACGCGGTACAAAGGTGTTAAGCCCCTTGTGAGGCCGACGAACCTACCTACTTCAATTTATTAAATTTATTATACACTAATGAATAGTCCCTAAAATATTCCTATTGTTTTACGATTGCATCCTTTTCCATTTTAGAATTGACATAAAAACATCAAAAATATTTTTTTTTCAAAAATATAATTCCGGAAGCTTTCACAGATCTTAACGTTCCAATTAACCTGAAGAATTTCGCGCCTTCAACTTTTTTTAATTGCACAAAGCGTAAACGAGTTTTTTTTTTATGAAACGGTGGTAGGTCAATTAAGGCATAATGACGAGAAACTTATCAAAGGAGATTTTTCGGAGAAAGCGATACTTAAAAACATAAATTTTAACGAGGTCGATTGACGGTGGAACTGTCTTTCAGAAGAGGTTTTTAGGGTATTTTAGCTTTTTGTGCAACTGGCGTTTGAATTTCATGAATGTCTACAAGGCAAATGAAAGAAGAAACGAACATGGAAGATGATTTTAATAGAATAGAAAATTGGAAAAAATTAATCGGCATTTTTAATAAGTGTCCCATGTCTAGGAAAAGACTTTCCCTTTGTAGACCGGCAATATTCTTAATTTAGTTCTACTTTTGGTCAGTCGATAATAGATGTGTAAGTTCATCTATTTGGTTGATCATACACATAAAAAAAGTTTAAGTTTCATGAAATGAATTATTCTACATTTCAATGTTGCAAATGACAATGAAATTAAATTTTCCATTAAACATGAGCTATCAAGAGAACGAATCAAATATTTATCAAGACGAAATTCGTGAACTAATAAATAATCATCCCACAAAGCACTCGTAAGTCACTTTCAATTACATTCAAAAACAACAACGGGATGGGAAAATTTGCGAAAATTCCGCTCGCAAAATAAGGAACAAACTCAAATTTATAGCGGCGATAACGGAACTTCGAAAAGGCGGCATAAATTTCGGCCGAGTGTACTTTGACTTGTACATTTTGGAATTACGAGCTTTGGAAAAGTTTCGGGCATAAGCATATTTGAACTTTTTATGTGAGGAAATAGTTTTGAATGGCTTTTTATTAACTTAGGACTTTCTCATAAATCACTTTATTGTTCTGAAATAAAAATATGAGTAAATCCTTTCTTTTAATAGCCATTATATGAAAAGAAGGTGATGAAGTTATAAACGCTGGACCGGTTTTTTTTTACTCTAATGGCTACTGGAAGAGAATGTCTTACGACGGCATTATTAAGTCCGCAGTTTTTGTGCCTTATTAGTGTGCAGTAAAGTTTTAATAAATTAATAAATGAAAGCGTATGACGCAACGAAATATGGGGTCAAGAATAAACTAAACTGCTACACCTACAGTGTTACTTGCCTACACACTCGAATGATTGCTTTTCAAAAGAGATTCATTGGTCCTATTATAATAACGATATTAAAACAACACTGCAACGATATGAAATAGGTAATATTAGTAAATTATCGGCAAAGTTAAATAAAAAACCGGACAAGTGCGAGTTCAACTCGCGTGGTGAGGGTTCCGTATATAATCTAAATTTCATAAGTGTTTTTGAACACTTAAACTTCTTATAGGTTTTCCTGTAATCTTTAGGCAAGGAACTATTTTCCATATTTTTTTCAGAATTTTAAGCCTAGTAGTTTCGCAGATAAGGGGTGGGGGGGGGGGGGGGGGAATTGTCAAAATTCATCTTTTTTCCTAAATTACTTCAAATCTGTTTTTGCTAAAATTATAAAAAATACACAACTGACATCCTTACAACAACCCCTTTCATTTGATATGCCACACAATGCAGTTTGCGAAACCCTTTTTTTTTATTTCCAGTTTACACCCCAAAAGTGGTCCCCTTGTTCAGAATTCACTAATTTACTTTACGCGTCCATTTTTGGGTCACCAATTTACATATGTGTACCAAATTTCAACTCAATCGGTCCAGTAGTTTCGGAGCAAATCGGCTGTGACAGACGGACAGACAGACAACCGAGTGATCCTATAAGGGTTCCGTTTTTTCCTTTTGAGGTATCGGAACCCTAAAAAGCCTACTATTATGTTTATGTATTGTTACATCATGGCCATATACGGCTTCAACACTGCAGTAACCCAGCCCAACTTCATAAAACACTCCAATCCATTACAATCACCATTAGCAGCTAATCTACAAACCACATAAACCTCCTCGAATTTTTGTCGCACGGGAAACTTGCAGATAAAGCCTTTATTACCACACCGCTTATTTACAGTCTACACTGCCGCACATTTATTAAAATGGTGATAACATAGTATTTATTGTCTCCTTACCTCCTTAAGTCGGAGTAAGCACGCGAGATTTTCGTGAGCTCACGGTGTGATTTTGTTGCAAAACATTATTTATGTGGAAATAACATACCTACAACGTTGTTTTGATGTATAATGACCTTTTTTACGCACGGGTTTACTGCCGTTGTAAAACTGGAAGTTGGTTATGATAATAATGTTGTTATTCGTGTAATGAATTTATATGAGGAGGTGGGCGAAAAAGTTGATGTTAAGTGGGTTATTTTAAGAAAAATACTCATGTTAAGCCTTATTTCTGATGCGATCATGCTGAGAAACTCCTAGCATAGCTCCCTGCATCCTGACACAGCGTGTGTGGACCCCCACAAGGTGGACTGATGACCTGGTAAAGGTCGAGGGAGTCCGCTGGATGAGGGTAGCACAGGACCGACCAATTTGGCACTCTTTCGGGGAGGCCTATTATAATTGCAAGGTTACATTACTCGATGATTATCTTTAAAATAGGTACCTAAATTGATGTGAAAAACTGGTTCCACGAAATAGCATTCTTCGCAACCCTACTTTTGTAAATATTAGGGTAATAAACTATGAATTTATAGTTTTCTTTTTCCGTAGCCAAAAACGGAACCCTTGTAGTTTCGTCATGTCCGTCTGTCCGTATGTCACAGGCATTTTACTCGAAAACTATAAGGCGTGTTCGAATAAAATTTTGAGGATGGGTGTATTTTGTCAGCCGCTATATACTTCTGTAATAAAATGACTAATTGTTTTTTGTAGGGGTGCACTCCATACATGTCTAACTGCAAGTCAAAAAAAAATCATTGTAAGTCCATGTGTGGCATATCAATCGATAGACCTTTCAAAATAAACATAAGGTTTCTCAGCAATGTTTTGATTAAGTGAATAGAGTCGCAGATAATCGCCCCAAAAGTCTCGCGTAAGTCGATTGTATTTTTTTATCTGAAGAGCTGGTTTAGGGGGGGGGGGGCGGTTTGACCGTTGGATGACGGTAGCATGACGCAGCAGAGGGAGGGGGTCTTGTCGGCAGCTAGTTAATAAATACAAAAACTTTTTGCACGCTCAATGTATATTTTGAAGTTGTTTCTTAACTTTTTACATATTATTGTCGTCAATATTCATTTCAAGCCTATTTGCAAAACTTTTCAGACATTCAGCCCTTTAAAAGTTACGGTAGTCAGACTTCATTTACGATTAGAAGAATATACTTTTTAAGTAACATACTTTCTGTAAAATTTACTTACTTAATGTTTTCAGCGACTTGTGTTTATATAACCGTATCTTCCCCCCCCCCCCCCCCCCCCCCCCAAGGTGGACTGATGACCTGGTAAAGGTCGCGGGAGTCGGCTGCATACGGGCGGCGCAGGACCGGTCACTTTGGCACTCTTTGGTAGGTCCATCAGCGGACGTCTTTCGGCTGATTGTCTACCCACGCGGTGTCTTCCGGTACGTGGTCGCCACAAGAAACTTTCCGCCCAACGGTCATCGGGTCTACGGTGAACATTAGGTCTCAACTATTAGGCATTAAGCTGTCAACTATTATGAAATATATAACTACTCGTACCTATAGAGATAAATACACTAGTAACTATAGCTGATCGTTTCTGCAAAACAATGACACCATTTTTAATTATAATACTTATAAAATTCCTTCGATCCCAATAGAACAAAAAACGTCCCAAAGGTATATTTCCTATTGTGTTACCATTTTCCATATACTTTTTATGGCGGTAACTCAAAAGAAAATTCCTCTTAATTGTGCGAGTGACATAGGCTATAATATTTGCAAAAAAGCAGTTGGGTTTTTTGAAAAATCTTTAATACCACTTGGTATTAAATGTTTTTCAAAAACCCAACTGCTTTTTTGCAAATATTATAACCTATGTCACTCGCACAATTAAGAGGAATCCAACGACACCTCATATGTCGAAATCCGTCAAACGGTTTAGGCTGCAGGGCGTGCCAAAGAATAAGACATACACACATAGATAGATACATACATACATACGCTCGAAAAACATAACCCTCCTTTCCTTCAGCAGTCGGGCAAAAATGTATGGAATTTTTGGGACACTTTTCTTTTCCTACATAATTGACACGAAAAGAGCTCGTGAAATAACGCAAAAGATGCAGAAAAAATCATAAAAAATGTATGGGTCGTTCTTCTTTTCGACCGACAATAGCCTGTCCTTCGTCTTATTAGGGCATCTCATTTGAGTAATGATGTTTACGGTTTTATAATGTTCGAATGAACGTCCATATTATTTTATTAATTAGTGATATCTAATATTTTACTTTCTCTAACTAGCATTTTTTTAAATGGTTTTTTTTTCGTAGAATGCCGTGACAGAGTGGTAAACCAAAATGTTGTCCCCACTGAAAGAGTCCACTTTGTCACATGTTTTTTTTTAGAAACCAACCGTAAATAAATATTTATATTGGCCAGAAAGGAAACTTTAATTAGTTCTAATGAAGAAACCTATGCATTTTTTTTTAAATCGCACTTCAAAACCACAATTTTCGATAGTTCAAAAACCAAAAAAACAGAAAAACCTCGGTTCATTGTCGGTAAAAAAGAAGAACGACCCATAGGCTATTTTTTAAGAACTATTCAGCTGAGTTCTTTCTATCAATCTGTGCACCAAACCGTCTGCTATCGTAAGCGGTGATCGTTAAATCTGAATGTATGGAAAGTTTGACAAGTTTCTATGACATGGCAGCCGCCGGCGCCATATTTGATGTTAATCGGTCTGTGATCGTAAATTAGTAACACGCCCTAAAACCAGAAAAAGGGAGTACCACTAACATTATTGAACAGAGGCTAGTGTTTAATCAACATGAAACCTCAAGTCCGCGTTTCAATTAGCCTTATAGCGCGGCAAATGACCGAATTACGGCGGGAATCTCCGCCCATTTGACAATCCCGCGGTTCATTAAAGTTTGAAACGGGAGCCCTCTGCTTCTGTATCGGCTTTTGTAGACATATAGTATAAACGCAAACTAGTACCCACAGTCAGCATCGTGTAGTTTGTAGCAGCCAAAGTAGCCAAATATATCGTAACATCCGTACTTTTACAGTAATTAAGACGTGTATGTACCAGTATTCGGTTACTTTCGCTGCTAATTACTTGTATTATGATGCTAACTGATCAGTCAACTACAATGTGGTGAACGTACCCATTTTTTAGGGTGCCGTACCTCAAAAGGAAAGCAACGGAACCCTTATAGGATCACTCGTGCGTCTGTCTGTCCGTCTGTCACAGCAGATTTGCTCCGAAACTACTGCACCGATTGATTTGAAATTTGGTGCACATATTATGTAAATTGGTGACCCAAACATGGACGCGTAAAGTAAATTAATGAATTCTGAACAAAGGGGCCACTTTTGGTGGGTGATCTGGAAAATAAAAAAAGGGTTCGCAAACTGTAGTGTGACATATCAAATGAAAGGGGTTGTTGTAGGCATCTCAGCTATATTTTTTAAATCATTTTAGCAAAAACAGATTTCAAGTAATTGAAAAAAGACCAAAATTGACCATTCCCCCCTTAACTCCGAAACTACTAGGCTTAAAATTCTGAAAAAAATATGGAAAATAGTTCCTTCCCTAAAGATTACAGGAAAAGCTATAAGAAGTTTGAGCATTCAAAGTAACGGGAAAATTCTCAATATTCGTGTGTATTTTACGGAACCCTCACCACGCGAGTTGAACTCGCACTTTTCCGGTTTTTTACTTGAAATATTCAAAGGTTTTGTTAGACAGAGGATGGTGGTCACATTCATAAAATTAGTGCGCACATATGTTGATTTTCTGCATTTTATATGATGCTTTATCGAACACGTAAAAGTTTAATGCAAAAACAAAAAGGGTACCTATGTCTGATTCTTGGGTAGTAACGTTACTGAGAATATCCACACCTTGGGAACATTCCCGGGAAAGTCATATCACTATGTCAGACAGAGGATGTGCCTACGTTAGTACCTACTACACTCAAGAGCAAAAGTTTCGGGTACAGTTTGTACTGAAATTCTATACAAACTGTACCCGAAACTTTTGCTCTTGAGTGTATTATTTATTCTGTGGCAGCTAGCAGTACTATACTGCCGCAGTACTGACAACACTAAGCCATTAAACACCTTTGCATAATTCATCAAAAGGAACCACTTTATTATTATAGCTGCTATTATTATAACAATCTTCACGTTCTATTCCAAGCATCCAAACTAAGTAACTAAATACAACTCGCATGTTATTAAAACACTAATGACAATACAGAACCCTGCAGCGATTCCTTTGTATTAATGAGTCAAAGGCGCTAATACGGACCCCTGAACAAACCGCTTTGATCTCTACCACCTACAACATAAAATATAATTTTCCCTGGCAAGACTGCGTTAATGACACGGTGTTGCATTTCATAAAGGTGTAAAGCAAAGTAATGTGAAATTAACTGTATTTGCGTACAAGAAAGCAAAGGATGGCTGGGTTTTAGGCTAACGAGGGAAAATGATCAAAGACAACAGGCTAACAAGTTTTTGTGTTACAAAATAAGGGGAATATTATTATTGTCGAGGAATAAACCAGGGAAGTGGACGCATAGTGGCAACATTACAGTTTGCTTAGAGCTTCGAGTTTAGATGACTATTTATAAACACTAAAGAGTGTATACTATACATTATTGAAGAGTCGGCAACCGGCATGTAACATCCCTGGGGTTCCTCATGCTGTGGTGAACGTTTACCATCAGGTGGCACGGTATTTAAAATCACCTAATTTAATTACAAAAAGTATTTAATGGACGATAAATCGCATTTGTTTCGTCTTCTAAGCTCTTATATACTTAAAAAACAAAACAACAAGCACCACTTATAAACACCATGTTTGGTGTCACTATTGGGTAACAGCTTAGAAATAGAAAGTTGACCTTAAAAGCTCACTTTTTTCACTAAAATAGTAATATGGGTGCTACCTATTGCACAAGCTTAAAACTAAACAACCCAAATAGCAACCCTTACTTCATTGTTACCAATACTGCCTCAGTACGACAAACCCTAAAACAGCTTTAGTCGCTCAATCGATCTTTACAAAGCGACTGAAACTGAGGATCAATTTGATACAAACATTTGTCAATCCGTTTTGATTTCCATTTGTGTCGCACGCTCGTTTTTAGGCCGTGGTCTACGGTTAACGCCGCACGTCACTAAGGCTATTATGGTCTCCTATAAATCACGCCGTACGCTGCGTCACAACGCTTACTATGGAAATGTACTGTTGTGGCCGACGACCACACCAGTACATATCCATAGTACGCATTGTGACGCAGCGTACGGCGTGATTTATAGGAGACCAAGGCCTTACACCGTCACGTTCTATACAAATGTTGTTGCACATTGCACCTCCATACAACTTGACGCTGTAAGCGGCGTGCGGCGTCGACCGGAGACCAAGGCCTTACTGGTGCTGAGCTAATCCGTCAAAAAGAGAGCAGGAAACACACTGCGGTCAAAGTAGTTTTAAATTGAGCTACTGCTCAATTTAAAACTACTAAAAAAAACGCTACTGCGTCTGCTAACCTATTTTTCAAATTTCAAATAAAAGGGAATAATTAAAAAAAAACCGGACAAGTGTGAATTTAACTCGCGTGGTGAGGGTTCCGTATAAATGTAAACTCTAACGTTTTATTATAACGCCTACATAATTTCAGAATCAAGTGCAATAGTAAAAATTGCTATGCTCTAAGCATCAGGCGCTCCGCCCGTTACTTTGAATACTCAAACTTCTTATAGGTTTTCCTGTAATCTTTAGGCAAGGAACTATTTACCATCAACATACAACCCATTTCATTTCATATGTCACACAATACATTTTGCGAAACTTTTTTTTTAATTTTCCAGTTTACCTTCCAAAAGTGGCCCCCTTGTTCAGAATTCATTATTTTCTTTACGTGTCCATCTTTGGGTCACCAATTTACATATGTTTACCAAATTTCGACTCAATCGGTCCAGTAGTTTCGGAGCAAATCGGCTGTGACAGACGGACAGACAGACGCACGAGTGATCCTATAAGAGTTCCGTTTTTTTCCTTTTGAGGAACGGAACCCTAAAATGCCTTCAGCGGACTCGAACCAGCGAAGTTCTGGCATTTGCAGCAGAACCTACTACTGCTAAGGCGTAATATTACTAGTTGAAAGGTTCGTTGCGCCAAGTATCGATTCCGATAGCTCAGTGGTGGTGAGCGGCTATGCCAGAACACGCCAGAAGGTCGATGGTTCGAGTAGGTACAGCTCGGGCCAACGAATTTTTCCAATTTCCCTTTAATTTGAAACATTAAAGTCAAATCGGAATGCAATATGCGTGTCTCAGATTCACCCCCTGTCGCGAATATGAAGTGGCACTTCGCTCAATTGATGAATCACCCCTCCGTATCAATATCAGAATGCTGCTCAAAAGAAGAACGCCTTAAGTGCATATGAAGTTTATAGGTACTTATCCTATTTTTCCAGAGACATCACACAGCTGTCTTTGCGTTGCGTGTGACTGTGTATAGATTTAGGGGAGTCCAAGGAAAAGTTTGAAGTCCTGAAGAATAGTTTTTTTTAGTTAAAAGTTGTAGGTACCTATTTGTTTGGAGCCCTGTTTCTTGTCCTTGTCGTATCAGAAACACGAGGTTTTAGTTTAAAGCATACTAAGTCCATTTGGACTAGAATAATTTATTACATACCTACATTATTTATTTATTTTTGCATTTAACTACCAATTATCTTTACTGTACATAGTGTTCGTATATATGTCTACCTCGTTTTTCCCACTATGTTAAGAGCTTAGCTGGAAGAGATCTCTTATAGGGATATGCTCACCTGTGTAGTTTAATCCTGTGTGTCATATTGTTGTAAGTTGGCGGACAATAAAGTGCTTACAGACTTAGATATCGAATCTTTGATGATTTTGATCTCATGTTTATTCTTAAAGAAATACGAGCAATATGTACTAATACGTACATTGTACAAATTAGAAGGAAGTGGTTCTGCTAGTATTACTACTTTAACTGCTTTAAAAGGTACTAAGTCCTGAATTTTAATAGTCTGAGAATCGTAATCCAATTGAGTACCGAGAATTACATTTATCTGCAATAAATGTAAACCCACTTCTTCTCAAACATATTCAAATAAAAATGGACGCAATATAGAGGTCTTAAGGTTCAAAATAGCTAGTCGTCGTGCCTCCCTACACTTTTCCAAAGCAAATAGTGTTAGTTGGATAATTGACGCAGAGGCAACCCTAGGGGCTAGGGAATGCGCCCTGTGCAATCGTTCGTACTACAGAATTAGAATAATAAGATTTTCCTGCAGTCATTTGAAATATTGAACACTGGAAGAGCATTTCGAGGTAACTTAGTTTTGTAAGTGCATTCGTTTGCATAATGAATGACTGTGCGTGTAAATTCGTTCCGTGTTTAGACGTTTTAGGGATGGCATAAAAGTTGCTTTTATATGGCATGTATTCAATTTCCTTGCCTTTTATGTTTAGGTACATTGAAACATTCAGTGCTGTCTGCCTTTAAAAGAAGATTTAAAGTACACCGTTCCGTGTCCGTGTCGTATTAGGGACAACGTGCAACGTCGGAACATATAACCCGACTTATTGTGTTCGCCATAGTCACATATTTTTACCTACTAATTATTATCATTTTGTTTCCTACGTGTTTTAAATGGGTGTCACCGTTTCCCGGCCGGTGCACGGGTGAATGTGTGGATAACTCGTTGACCGACGCCGACCGGCGTTCAATATCATTAAATAATATTTACATATATTTCTTCTCCTGTTATAGAGTGATGTTTTAGAGTACTTGTACCTATTGTATTGTTGTAGATTCACCCCAATTTAGACAAATTTCAATACAATATCGTTTTGTTGACATCGTCCTATTATTGTATCTTTATTTTTCTTTATTTTTGACGATCGTGACAAAAATTCTTATTTTTTTGACACGTATGCATATTTGTAATGTAATTTTTTATCATGAAATAAATGATTTAATCTAATCTAATGAGCGAGCGAAGCGAACGAAGTTCTCCGTTTCAGCTTGGAAAAAATGCTTTCTTGTCTCTGCAGGTCCGGATGGTTGGCTATCCGGCTGTCCGAATGTTTTCCTCTATAGGTCGCATTTCACAATCGATTCTCGTGAAATTTTGTGAGCAGGTTCAATAACTATTTGATTTTCCGTACCTCAAAAGGAAAAAACGGAATCCTTATAGGATCACTCGTGCGTCTGTCACAGCCGATTTGCTCCGAAACTACTGGACCGATTGAGCTGAAATTTGGTAAACATTATGTAAATTGGTGACCCAAAGATGGACGTGTTAAGTAAATTATTGAATTCTGAACAAGGGGACCACTTTAGGGAGGTAAACTGGAAAATTAAAAAAAAATCGCTAACTGTATTGTGTGACATAACAAATGAAAGGGGTTGTTGTAAGCATTTCACATATTTTTTTTTATAATTTTAGGATAAACAGATTTGAAGTAATTTAGGAAAAAATATGAAAATTGACCCCCCCCCCCCTTATCTCCCAAACTGCTAGGCTTAAAATTCTGAAAAAAATATGGAAAATAGTTCCTTGCCCAAAGATTACAGGAAAACCTATAAGAAGTTTATGTATTCAATGTAACTGGAAAATTCTCAATATTTTTGTGTATTATATACAGAACCCTCACCACGCGAGTTGAACTCGCACTTGTCCGGTTTTTTTTATTGTCGATTCAGTATAGGTATGAAAATAAATAAAAAATGTGGTACAAATAAATCTACAGCTCACAGAGCTCTTAACTAGTAAACATTACTACCGTTTAATTAGTTACAATTACAAACGTATACCAACACTCCATCAGGTAGATTAGGCACACAAGATTTATTGTCCCGTGGGTATATTATTCACTGGTGGTAGGTTGTTAAATATTTGTAGGAATGTGTTACAAGGCTTACAATTTATTGAGGCAATTTGTTGACTTTTAACATGTAATAAGTAATAAGCGTCACATACGTTCATTACTTACCAGAAGTGGGAATAAACTTACTTATAAGGCCAACTACAATTTAGGCAAGTCGAATAGTATTTTAGTGGGTACCCACTTTCAAAAGTTTCAAAGCTTTTTAGCAGTTACTGGCAGCTTTAGTGGAATATTAGATAACATTTTGCATATGTGCCACTACATTATTTTACAAGCTTTTATTTAACTTGAAATGTATGAAGGTATGCATCTTTAGTTTGGATGACAATTCAATATTATAGTACCATATATCTTGTCTGATGATGCAGATGGAAGATAGCCATAGGAACTCCTCAATTAATAACAAATACAAAATACAACAAGTGAAATCAAAAGAAGTTTCGAAAACCCCAACTGTTTTTTACAAATATTATAAGCCTATGTCACTCCCACGATTAAGAGGAATCCAACGACTTACGGTTTAGGCTGTAGGGCGTGCCAAAGAATAAGACATTACATACATACGCTCGAAAAACATAACCATCCTTTCCTTGGGCAGTCGGGTAAATATAGATAAACCCATCGTGTTTGGGCTCATGAGAACTCTCCCAATTAGTAATTTGATGACTGTGAAAAATGTACAGTCCGCAATAAAAGCTTATACCAATAATAACCTCCCTCGTAAGGAAATGTTTTAAGACAGCATACCTCTATTAACTGTTTTACTGCGCAGACACGGACGTGCCAAAAAATAAAATTTTGACCGAAACTAATTGGATGTACTGCATAATCTAGTTTTATCTCTTTCTCCGATACCTAAAGGTTGTCTGGAAGAGATCGCTCTTCACCGATAAGACCGCCTGTTGTCTACCTCTACCTACATGTTATTGTATTGTTTCTCTATGTAACTGCTTTGTTTGTGTGAGGTGTGCAATAAAGAGTATTTGTATTGTATTGTATTGTATTGTATCTATTGTCACAGGCCTCGACGCAGAACTGTACTACGTGCGCGAAGGCGTGGTGAACACATATGCGACGGGCTTCACCGTGCCTGTGCCGGCGCACATTGCGGATCTGGAGTTCATGTGGCAGTCCTTGGGCAGGAAACCGGTCAGTTTATAATAGTGATTTCTTCTACAGCCTTATATTAAGGACTTAGGTAAATGCCGCAGTCCGGGGTGGTACACGATTGCAGTTGGGGGCTGCAATCGAAAAAAAGATAGGAACCACTGAGGCATGACGCTAGGGCGGCACTGGTGCGTTCCGTAGGAGATCTGCCGTAGGAGAGCCGTGCGAAATGCGTCGAGGAGGACCATCGGGGGGTTTTTAGTCGGTGCGAGTCCGACATAACCTCCGCGCTATCCCCGTGGCGCGGAGGTACCCATAACGGACTTTCATCCCATTAAAAAGAAAAAAACTTAAGTCAAATCAATAGGTGATGTCAAACATGCGGCATTTTTAGGTGTCAAACATTAGGATATTTAATTAATGTCGAGTCGCGTCGCGGCGTGAGTTCTGAAAACTCCGCAGTGTGGATTCGGTTAAGGGCTCATTTTGTTTTGCAAAGGATGCGAACGAGACTTAACAACTCCCATAATAAAAGAATTTTCGCATTTAACAAACATAACCAAACAAATATTTCAAAAAGCTCCTAGACATGTGAAGTACAATTTAAATTTAAAAATGCTCTTGTAAATTCAGGTTTGATTTCATTTTTAAGTCAGTAAAAACCGACACTGTGAGTGCTCTCTATTTGGTTATCTTTATTTTTTTAAACTACTACATGCAGCTAAAATCTAACTGCTAGCATAACTTTACTCTCGACTCTACTCGCGCGCGAGATAGACTGTCGGTCACTTTCTGATTAATGATGTCAAAAAGTGACAGATAGTCTATTACGCGCGCGAGTAGAGTAGAGAGTCACGGTATGCTAGCAGGCCTGTTGTCCTTTTGCGCTCTTAGTGACTGTGTTTTGTTCGATCTTGAGCCCAGCAAGGTAACTGCGTTACATTTTAAAAGAGTGTTAGGACACATCGAGATTTTTCATTTGAAAAATGTCGCAGAGAAACTCCCAGCATAGCCCTCTCCTATTGCCCTTTGGGTGACAACGTTTTTTATTCACACAGGTGTGTGTGTGTTGTTGTGAGTGTGAGTCTCTCTATTCTATCCTTTCTCTATGGCCGATGCAACTCCTTTAATATAACGACTTGTTACAGTTACCCTACGTTATGGACATAGACTACGAGAGCCGTGGCGCGATGCTGCCGCCGCAAGTCAACATCTCCGAGCACGGGATGGTGCCCACCAAGTTGCAAGCTTTCAGGTAAACAGTATAGTGATGTAGGCTAAGTCTAGACGGGCGTTTACCATGCCAGTTTATGAAGTTCAAAGTGGTTAAGTTTTGAAATTAATTCACTATAAGAGTAAAATTTACATATAAGTACACGGTGCTTCGGCAGGATTCCAAATAATCTTAAACATGTGTTTCTGAGGCCCTAAGGAGTAAACCATATCGTATAAAGAAAGATGAGAGTCAAGGATGTTTAAGAATAAACTGTCGTGCCTTATCAGATGGCCCACCATCTTGCCTCTCCTATTTCTAATACATCCTAGTAAACATGTTTTCTCTCCTACTATTCTCAAAACCTCTTCGTTCGTCTTTCTTTCCGTCCAGCTAATCCTTTCTCTCTTTCGCCACCACCGCATTATATAATTTAGAAAATAAAATCATTAAAAAATATATAGGTATATAAAAAACATTTATTTCGGACAACTTGCATCCATCGCTTGTTAGTACTACAGTGGGTCGGTCACGTAGTAACGCATTGTACGCGCGTCAGGTAGATTTAAATGTCACTTTTTATATAGAAAAATGAGAGTTGGATCAATCTAACGCGCGTTCAAAACGTTACATGATTACCGCTCAGGACTTATATAACTATGTTAGGACTTTAATGTAAGGAGGACCAGTGCCTCAGTAGGCTACCGATATTAAAATGAATGTTTATAGTGTTACTTATATTATTTTGTCTACCAGGGTGCGCTTGCCGTGCACGGGCAGCAGAAGCGCGGAGATCCTCGTCACGATGCAACTGAACATATCCGCGCCGGACCGCGCTCACAAGGACGTGCGGCTGTTGTTTAAGAGGAACAAGATCTGCTTGAAAGGTGAGTGCTGGTTGCCATACCGCTTTACATTATATAGGCGTAGGGAAGCTACATGCTTAACATTTCTACTGCCAGGAACCCGCCTAGCTACGCCGTAGTCGCTTTCCGCTACATACAAGGAAAACCGCGGCATCGGCTACGAGGGTAGCGCGTAGCGATTCTTGACAGTGACAGTATTACGAAAGCATGCTTGTTTGCAAGATGTCATGAAAAATATCCAAGTTTCAGACCTCGGGCCGCGTGCGTGGTATCCCCCGCCTTCATTCGAATGACCTAATAGATGGTATTGTTTTATACGGGTGCATCCCATAACATAAAACATCTCATGATGTAAAAAAAATTGAATACCTACAAAATAATGTCTATCGATTAAGTATAAGTACTTGTCGGAGAATAATATGACAACTTTACTTCGAATCTTCAAACCTTTTAATTTCATTATTCTTCTTACAATTATATCTAAATCATTAAAAATATTTATTAAAAGTGAATACAAGATTATAATTAACATTAACTAAGATAAATAAAAATTTAATTTATTCTTACAATTTAATTACTCAGAATGATATTCAATAGTCCCATAAAACAATTGAAGGATCCTCTTACCGACTTCAATTGCAAGCTCTTCAATAAATGATTTTACAACTACCAATATAAAACTGGGAATAATTTTGCAAAGTTCTACACTTTCACTGGCAATAATAATAACACTAAATCAACTTGGCAACTATGGGTACACTTTCAAAAATAGAGGGTGTGTAGCATAACAAAATAGACATGGGGTAGCGGAGTTCCTTACTCACCTACATACTGCATATTGCCCAAGAAAAGCGTTGTATGTACCAAGGACTTTCTGGGTTCGTGTGACCTTTAGATGAACGATATTTTACCCAAACTAGCCAGCTCGCTTGACAAATTGGTTGCCTACTGCATTATTCCTTCTTAATATAGAAGTTTTGTCGTTCCGTGAGATATATGCGGTGTTTTATTTGTCAAGAAAGGAAGCGATGTGGCAAATTTGGCACGGGATGAGTCATATTGCATCCGGAATATTTTCCGATTGGGGTGTTCTTTCATTTTTTTGTTTTGCTGGATAGGATAATGATACCAGGGTTTCGAGACCACGAATTTTATGTATAAAATCTACTGAGGTAATCAAATATATAACCTACAGTGAAAGTTGGATGTTTAACCTCGAACAATAAGAGGGTAACAACCCTGCCTACGCAGCTGACGGTCAAGGGCATATATTTGCGTGATTAGGGCTAATATTTGTTGCTGAGTTGTAGATGTTGTCTATACTTGAAACCATTATTAGATTCCAAAAAAACTAATAACGGCCTCCGTAGCCCAGTTGGTAGTGACTCTGCCTACGAAGCTGGAGGTCCCGGGTTCGAATCCCGGTCAGGGCATTTATTTGTGTGTTATCACGAATATTTGTTCCTGAGTTATGGATGTGTTATATATGTATATAAGTATCTATATGTATTTATCTATTATATATATCGTCACCTAGTACCTACAATACAAGCCTTAGAGCTTACCGTGGGCCTAGGTTGATTTGTGTAAGATAGTCTCGTAATATTTATTTATTTATAAAAAAAACTACCCTTTGTGTTGCCATTAAAATGAGGAGGGTTGACACCGGTGTATTTGCATTTTTCTAAATGATTGACGTAGCTAGTTTCCATAATTCCATAATTAAAAAAAAATTCAAGTATATTTAAGTATTTATGTTATTGTGTGAATGTTATCGTTTAGTTACCGTAGTACAGTTGACTACAAAAAGATGCGTCTTTGTTGTAGACTGAGCAAGCGTTGCTTACCTTGGGACTAGCGTTATGCATCAGTATAAAATCATTTTTTATATTTTTATTTTGTGTCGTCTAGGACCCATATAGTACTAGCTTTGCTTAGTTTGTGACAAGTTATATTTGTGGTTGGTATTTTGCTTAGCCAGCCCCTTGAACAATTAGAACACTGTACATTAGAAAGCCTTGAACCAGTAGAAGTAAGGCCTTTAAACGATACGTAGGTACCGCGTCTTTTGTAAAGTTTTACAATAACTTCGTAAAAAAAGTGAATCAATTATTCATAACGGAGAAAGACGAGTAATTTATAATATTATTGAGTAAAATTATCTTTTTAGAATACTGGGTAATAAAAAGATTTGTTATTCTTTTTCCTCAATATGAATAAGCCTGCAGTTGCACTGATGCGAGACTATTTTCTTAACCTTTCGGATTACAGACAAATCCCATCTTCAACACATAATTTTAACATTGAAATCAAATTGGAACACAAAGTCTTACATTATCTCTCAGGATAAATAACAAACGGCTGACATTATTATTTCCTAGTCGCCCCGCAGCGGTCCCAAATCAAATTGTCTTACAACGGCCACAGTTCGCTCTGCCCTTGAACTCCCAAGTTCATGGACACAAACACACACACAAGCTTAGGGCGCGCTTGTGCACTGTTTTACTGGAACGGATAGATAAGCATAGTGTATATTTGATGTTATAAATGTAGAAGTCAATTGAAGTCGGGTTCTTGTTATCCACACAATATTATTATCAATTACTCTTTGCCATCATCATCATCATCATTCACTGCTGGCCTACGTCCACATAGGCCTCCCCCGAAGAGTGCCAAAGTGACCGGTCCTGCGCCACCCGCATCCAGCGGACTCGTGCGACCGTTACCAGGTCATCAGCCGATATCATTGCCCACTGATAAGTCTCAAACATTCAATCCATTTCTCCAGAAGATCGGCAAGCGCGTTATACCGACCCTATATTGATTTGAGGATGTATTGTGAAAAAAAATGAAAAATTATTTATTGGGTAACACTAGGTCTATGTAACAGATAAACAGGTTGGTATCTCTTTTTAAGTACCGGGGTACCTGTGTCAAGAGACGCTCTTCACATGAAGGTAATTTTGAATAGCAACCAAGAGGTTTAAGCTTAAACTATACATGTAAGGAGGAGTGAACAGAAGCTACTTAATTAGGTTTATTTTAATATTAACAGTGCTACTGCTTGTTCACTCCAGGCAAAAGAAACTAAAATTATTGTAAGATAAAATAAAAGCAGGTGTGTGGGTGCATGAGCGAGTGTATACTTATGTGCGTAATTGTATCGCCAGTTATAGATGAATGCAGTTCCCTGACTCTTAACTTTTGCGATCTTACTCACCACCAGCTGTTGCGTACACCACATTTATTTATTTATTTATCCGTATGGCATTTTACAGTCGTCTACAATATTCGCTGTGCAACTGTGGTATTGTACCACATGACTACGGAGCAAGTACCTATACCTCATTCCAAATAACATTAGATTTTTATCGGACCAATTCGTCTGCGTTTCTTCGATTATTTAGGATATCAAAGGGAAATATTTTACATATTTTACTTAAGTATTGCAATCATTTAGTGCTTTTTAAACATAATCACATTTTTTCTACGTTTTACAATGGTTTTCTTTGAAATCGGAAGAAGATATTATTTAACGCACGATTTTTAGGGTTTCGTACCTCAAAAGGAAAAAACGGAACCCTTATAGGATCACTCGTGTGTCTGTCTGTCCGTCTGTCACAGCCGATTTGCTCCGAAACTACTGGACCGATTGAGTTGAAATTTGGTACACATATGTAAATTGGTGACCCAAAGATGGACGCGTAAATTAATGAATTCTGAACAAGGGGGCCTGGGGGGCTTTTACTGTAAACTGGGGGCTTTTACTGTATTGTGTGACATATCAAATGAAAGGGGTTGTTGTAAGCATCTCAGATATATATATTTTACAATTTTAGCAAAAACAGATTTGAAGTAATTTAGGAAATAAGACGAAAATTGAACATTCCCCCCTCCCTTATCTCCGAAATACTAGGCTTAAAATTCTGAAAAAAATATGGATATTAGTTCCTTGCCTAAAAATTAGAGGAAAACCTATAAGAAGTTTGAGTATTCAAAGTAACGGGAAAATTCTCAATATTTTACGGAACCCTCACCACGCGAGTTGAACTCGCACTTGTCCGGTTTTTTCTTATCTTATATGGAACAGGGTAGGTATAGTGGTATTTGTTATAGCTGTGGTCTTTGTACGATACTTCACCAGTTGGGCTGCAATTTGCCTTTATTGAAGTTGGAAATATGTAAATAATGTCATGAAAACGTTTCCGAGAAACCACCTGTGGAAACCACTCACAAGCTAATACGCTCAACAAAATCCTTCCCGTGAACCAGTATTAAATACGAATCCCACCAAATGAAATATTAAGGATAATACAAAAACTTTTCATTGGAGCTAAATGGCTAAATAATAACTTAAGAAAAGGTCTTAAGTGCCAACAATTCTCGACAGCGACACGACTTTTAGAAATGAAGCAGAACAAACCAGGTACAGGTTGAGGAAAAACACGTCACATTAGCTCCCAACGATGCAGACGGTATATTTTCAATTGAATTTTATGTTCAAGAACTTAAAGTTGAAATTTTAAAACGACATCGATTAGTATAAGAGTTTGTGAAAGTTATGCAGCGCGTTATTAAATGTCAACGACAGGGCACTTTGTGATATTGATACTAGCTCGCACATTTTAATTAAAAATCGAGTGGTAATAATGTCTACTTTAAGTATTTGAATGCAAAGTTTTTATTAAAATCCAAATTAACGGACATTTTATATATCTTTCGTCCCACAAGAACAAAACGTAAACTGGTATAAATTGAGGAGGGGTACTTTTTTCTGAGGGGTAAAAAAGTACCTAGGTTATATAGGTTATATATAGGTGTAGGCGAGCTGGGTTTGCGCAACTTGATGTCATAATTGCGCATATTTTGCGTATGGAATATTGGCACTATTATTATACGTGCCAACCCAGTTCCACCAGGAAGCCTAGGAGACCCTTAATGTTGCCAACGACCTCCGATAGTGACTCCAGTGTTCCGAGGTGCTTTGCCCGGTATTTTGCCACCCTAGAGCATGTCAGGATGACGTGGGCGGCTGTCTCTTCCTCTTCCATGCAGGCTTTGCATAGAGGACTGTCTGTAACACTTAGAGTGAAAAGGTATTTGTTTTATAGTACATGACCTATTATGGCTCTTGTCAGGAGACGGAGTTCTAGCCTCTTTAGCTGATTTAGCTTCCTTGACAATCCGGGATTAATTGTCGAGAGGGCCTGTCTGATTTGTCTGCAGGTTCCTAGGGTGCTCCAATATTTTTGGTGTTCTACCTTGGTGTTGGGCTCCGCAGCCATGCGGGGTGTAGAGGAATCGTAACACGTACCTAACTTTCCGAACGAGCGTTAGGACAACTCAACTGTCTGTTATACATATAGATATTTCATATAGCAACACTGTCGTGTTCTATTCTTTGTCGTCACTATCTTTCTATTGCAAGATGTCGTCCGTGTGATTCTTTAATAAATATTATGTTCATCAAGCTGGAGCCGTTTTCTTAATGTAACACTGTAATTTTCATATACAAAAAGTGACATTTAGATCTACCTGACGCACGCGCGCGCTCGCTCGCTCGCTCTGCCCGTGGACTTAATAGTCCAGACAATGAACTGACAACTTGTATGGAAAAAATGACATATTTGGAAATAATTTATAATAGCTAATTTTTTTAATGTAACGGATATATTATCAATTAAATAGTTACCTAGAGGCAAAATCCAACAAAAAATCTGACATCAAAAAAATCAATATTTAATTAGCTCTTAAAAAGTCCGGATAAATATTAATATTTTTTTTTATCTTCATTTAGGTTCATTTACATTTACTTTAAAATATTCAATATAAATAAAATAAAAAAGACAATGAATTTTTAATTTAAATCTATATAATTACTTCCGGGTGGAAAGTTTGTTGGATTCTTGAATAAAGCATCATAGAATAATGTTTTAGAATGAAATAAACAAAAAAAGCTATTATAAATTAATGTTTTTCGAAACCGTATTTTGCCTGGAGTATAAAGCATGCAAAGTCTGTCACTACTTTCAACGCTCACTTTAAAGCAACACTATCTGTCTCTGCCTTGATTCTTCATTGTTTGTTTTTTTCCATCTCTATTCAATTCAATTCAATTCAATGTCATTTATTTCAGGCTTTTGGACCCATATGTGTTAGTTACAATAAAATTATAAACTTAAATTAAGTGTTAGTAACAAAATGTAAGAGTAGTATTTAATTATTAATACTACTCTTACATTACATTACATGAATTATTTATTTATTTCGCCCAGATATGAGACACTGGTGCATGCAATGAATCTATGGTTAGTCACTTACTACATTATGTATAAGTATTTATTTATATTTATTTGTATGCATTATGTGTGTATTTTAATTATTAATGTAGTTGTGTATGTTGTTAGTTAGTTTAGTTCTAAATTTGCCACCTACCTACTTGTAATTATGTGTTGCGATTTCTCCACTATCCAAAGGTTGTCTGGAAAACATCGCTCTTTATCGATAAAACTGCCTATTATTTGATCGACACGAGTTGGGAATTACCTATCCGCACGTGTGTGGGAATATTGGCCCGAAATCCATTCCTGTACGGCCCCGCGCGCTCCGCCTGCACCGCCATGCGGGTATAGAGGACTTCCCGTGTTAATGTTTTAATGTTGTCCCATATAAAGGCGCACTTTCAGAGCGAGTGCATTGTAAAGAGTATTTGTATTGTTTTGTATTGTATTATGTCGACAAGCAAGGTAATCTGGGCGACACCAGTAAACACTCGGTAAAGGCAAAATACCGTACCTAAATCTGGCATACAGTACTCAAAGCAGGTAATTTACTTCTCGGTCTGTTATTTCCTACGTAGAAAGCAATCAAAACATGGACCCGAAGCTTAGCGTCACATTTCCAATAAAGACAAACTCGACATTGCTAAAGGTTTCAATTTTCAAGTACTCCAGGCATTTATCAAAACGGCCAATTTTAGTCACTCCACAAATCACTCCCTCGCACGCCCTATCAGCCTGTATCCAGAGGGATGAAGACGCTAGCACAGTAGACGCATAATAATCAGTAATCAATGTTCATATGAGCATGAAATTATGATAATAATGTTTTCGTAACATAAAAAATAAACATCATGAAGGAATTGCTTGTAATTAGATTCGACGCCGATACCTGTAATCTGTTCAAAAAATATAAAAACTAGACTGTTCACTGAAAATAAATTTCGAGATTGCAATACTTCTAAATATGTAAAAAAGCATTTTCAAAAAAAGTTGTCATAAAATACATTATAAAATTATTGATACTGTACATACTCTACACAGCGGCTTTCTCGCGCAACGCATGAGCATTGCAATTCAGCGAGGAAATGCCGCCAGCATCCTCGGTACAATGCCCCGAGGGCCTTTTTTAGATTTAACTTAGTTTTAATTTAATATATTTAATATTAATTATCATCTTGTATATACTTTAGAAAATAAATGTTTCAAATAATTAGAAACATCGTATGCAGCGACGACGTTAATTTGTATTACCGGCTCCAAAAATGTCTGATGATCGTCATAATAATAAGATGGAAGTAACCATGCGTCGCCATTGATTCTTTGGTCTGTGATTGCATTTTAACATCTGGGCGCTTTAACAGCAAACATTCTCCGTAGGGCTACAAGTACATACATAGGTAATACTTCTAAAAATAGTACTGCATTTCTAAGCTAAAACTAACAAGGGCATTAAACTTTTTTTTTGTACCTAATTAGCGTGAGTTGTTAAAGAAAAAATTACCCAGTGTCAGTTTTGTGACGAAGTTTAAGCATACCAATTAAAATAAGCTTGCTTCACATTTAAATTGTTTATGCATATCATTTATAAATTTAAAAGAAAAAGTTAACTTTTATACAAACTGAATAAGTACTTAATTTTCATCACGGAGTTAATTTTTGTTTAACAACTCACACTAATTGGATACACAATTTTTAGAAAATGTCCATTTCCGTCTCAACTCACAACTCCCTGCTTTTCTTTAATTGCTAGAGAGGTGAATAACCAAAAAAAAAATTACTTAGCTGCTAAAGTATCAACAATGCAATGTGATGAAAAGTGTGAAGCGAAGGTTGTATTCTCGTAAAAAATGGGTAACTTACTGTCCATTTTTTTCCACTGCGACGAAGATTTAAAGGGACGCTCCCCTCTTTAATGTGTTTACAACGAAGTATCGATTGTTCTATTGTGCTTTTATTTGACTTGTAAATTTCACGTTTCTTCTTACATGGCTGTTATTATAAGTAGGTACTTGGAAAAGTTTGAAAGTAAATGTCAAATCACTGACTACTAATCGGAAAGCTTTTGAGACAGCAAGTTTACGAGCGTGGAATCACACGAACTTTTTAGGGTTCCGTATTCAACAAGGAACCATTTTAGTTTTGCCGTGTCCGTCTGTCCATCTATCCGTCTGCGACTTAGCTCAGTGACCCTTACAACTAGATAGATGTAAGTCGGCATGGGTATATAAAACAATCACGCCGACAATACGGTAGAATAATACCTTGAAAAATATTTTTTTTAGGGTTCCCGACACGTGTGGGGATGTAACATAGTGTATGGTATCGTTGCATAGCTTGTTCAAAAACATAATGGATTTTTCAAAGCCATTTTTAGGGTTCCGTACCTCAAAAGGAAAAAACGGAACCCTTATAGGATCACTCGTGCGTCTGTCTTTCCGTCTGTCACAGCCGATTTGCTCCGAAACTACTGGACCGATTGAGTTGAAATTTGGTAAACATATATAAATTGGTGACCCAAAGAGGGACGCGTAAAGTAAATTAATGAATTCTGAACAAGGGTGCCACTTTTGGGGGGTAAACTGGAAAATTAAAAAAAAAAGTTTAGCAAACTGTATTTTGTGACATATCAAATGAAAGGGGTCGTACAAATTCGGCCGACACAACCGCACCATTTAGTTGGCGCGATCGTGTCGATGTAAGAAAGACAGACAGGCAACTACGGAACCCTACACTGCGGGGGCCGACACGAACTTGGCCGGTTTTTGTTAAATGCTCCCGTGAATGAAATTGTCTATGACGGCTTTTATCATTGTCAGACTATTGCAGTCCTCTGCGAGATTATTATAATATATATATATATAATAGACATGTAAAAGACCCGCGATAGTGGTTTTAGTTCAGCAAGCATTTGTTTCACACGTCATCTAAGCATAGCCAAATTTTACGTACCTAATTATTGAATAAAATAACGAGCGTGTCATAAATAACTTTTATAAAGCTACATAAAAATCGCCAGCAAATAGCAGCTCACACCGACTTTGAAACGCCTCTTGCAAAAAAATGGTGTCAAGATTCGCTCCAGCGAATTACTTTCAAATTGCTTCCATAAAGTGATTCAGTTTCTAATATCCTTTTAAATAATGAAAATGTAGTCGGTAGAAGTTATTTTGGAGCGTAGAAATTTTCAAATTACTCCACGTCGACCTCAAACGAACGGAAGCGATTTTATAATGAAGTAAAATTCATTATTCGAGAAAGCTTATTAACTAAAATAATATTAAGTGAATGGATTTAAAATTCATGGTCCTAATTACAGCTTGTTAATGAATGAATATATTGTGATTGTACTTGCGACTTGACAAACGTACCAAAGGTGATAATTACTGCTTTCCAAAAAGTCTGGGACAGTGCAAACATTAGCAGATTTCCAACACGCTTCCACTGTTTTTGCATTAGGCTAATATGGGTTTATTTAATAATTAACAAGTGCTTTTCGGTGAACAAAAACCTTGTGTGGAAACCGGTGTAATCACCAAGTCTAGTTTGGAAGGTCAGATTGTAGATGGCAGTCAATTTCGTAAAATTAGTAATAAGTAGTTTTGAGCTGCCATTATGATTTCTCATTTATCGAATTAACCCTATTGATAAAAATACGCAAATTGAAAATAGATTTAAAAAAATGTTATTTAGGGGACGTAGGATTTATTTTAGAAACTAATAACATGATAAAACATAATAAATAAAACAAACGAACAAATAATTATAAATTAATTACAAACTAAAATAATAGTAATGTAATCTTTATTGCACAAAAGAACAACTTATAGTACAAAAGGCGGGCTTAATGCCGTAAGCATTCTCTACCATTCAACCTTTGGATGAAGCACACATATTGTTATATCATGTAAATTTAGCCCTGACACCAACCTTATTAATTCAACCTTTTCTACCAGGTTTATCAACAGTAGTGGCCCAGAACGAGACAGCCATGCTGGCGGGCGAAGTAGCGCGCGGCTCGAGTGGCGTGGCCTTCGCCGCCGGAGGTTGCGCGGCGGCGGCGTTGGCGTTGCTGGCGGCAGCGGCCGCCGCTGGCACCCTGTACCGGCGCGGCGGGAACAAGCGACACCATGATTCCATACAGTAAGTACAGTTTTCATTTCAACCATCGCCATTTATGCACAGACCGAGTTTATCAACAGTAGTGACTCTAAACGAGACAGCCATGCTGGCGGGTGAACACGCTGTACCGCTGCGGTGGGATCAAGCGACACTACGGCTCAATTCAGTGAGTACAGCTTTCATTTCAACCATCACTATGATTTCAACATAGACCAGGTCTATCAACAGTAGTGCCAGAAGGAGACAGTCATGCTGGCGGGCGAAGTAGCGCGCGGCTCGAGTAGCGTGACCTTCGCCACCGGGGGTTGCGCGCCGGCGGCGTTGGCGTCGCTGCCGATGGCGGTCGCCGCGGACACCCCGTACCGCCGCGGCAGGAACAAGCGACACCACGATTCTATACGGTGAGTGCGGTTATTAGTAGTTCACAGGATGTTATGTTGTTGTCCTAAGGCATCTCGGAGGTGCTACGTCCTTCTGTCATGTCATCAGCTCAGTCCAACGGCTCACAGCTGACTATATATGGCATATGCATAGGGCGTCTGTTTCGCCTACCGCCCGGCGACTGACATTCGAAAGCAAAGCTCACGTTGCTTGTTTTATTTCTTGGAATGGTGGGGCAGATCCACTTGCTGCATTCACAGGTTGCTACGTAGCAAATGACACTATTATCGTCATCATCTATAATGCGCAGTATAGGTCAGGAACACTATGGAAAGTTTTCGAAAACTGTGAAATGATGCAGCATAGCAAAGGAATCTAACTTAGCTTATCCTAAATAACTGAGACATTCTACCACAAAACAATGCCCTTATCCGGCAATGGCTCGCTTTCTCCACTAGTCAACTATCGGATGAAACAGAAACGAGGAGATATACCTCCCTGTCGCGTCCCGACATAGCTTTTTGGTTTTAACTTAAGACTGAAGTGAAAACATTTTTAGCAACAATTGAATTAACATCTACAGCATTCATATTATGCCATATGCTTATGCCATGCAATATTTATTTATATATATAACTAGGTGCCCGCGCAATTTCGCCCGCCTATTACAAAGATCGCAGGCAAACTCGCGGGATAGTATAGCACATAAAATATAGCCTATAACCATTCAGAAAGTCCATTCTATATGCAAATGAAAGAATTTTTTAAATTGGATAAGCCGTTCCGGAGATTACCAAAAACATACAAACTTGCAAAACTACAATCTACAGACACTTCCTCTTTGTAATATTACTATAGATTAATTATACAAGCCTGAAAGATAACAGTAACAAACCATTTAGATTGAATTACGTCAACATTGTTAAATTTTATTGTACAATTTGTTTATAGTCGCGCGTGCAGTCATAATAAACCCATAAACGTGTACGGATTATGTCGTTTCCTGTTATTTTATGGTCATTGCTTTTATTTTAATTGATTTTATTATTAAGGGGCATATGGTATCTCTCTGCTGGGCAAAGGCCTCCCCTCTTCGCTTCCAGACATCCCTATCCCTCAGGCCAATCCTTTAAAAAGGAGTCTAGCTCGTCCCGCCATCGCTGACGAGGTCTGCCACGTCTCCGTTTTGAATCGTCATTTATTTAAGTTTAAAATGTATTAGAGCTGCCAACTAAACTACATAATTATTATGTATCATTCGTACTTATCGTGTGTAGGTAATATTATAATTATGCGAAAGAAGAAGGAAGCTAGTATAATATAATATTACTAGTTTGGATGTTTAGATGTTTGGATGTTTGTTACTCAATCACGCTTAAACGGCTCAACCGAATTGGATGAAATTTTGCACGAAGATAGTTTATAGCCTGGATTAAAATATAGAATAGTTTTTATCCCGGGCCCACGCAGACGAAGTCGCGGGGGGAAGCTAATACTAAATATAAGAATCGGGTAAACTCTGTGAGATTGTGGCTTCGTAAGTTTGCATGTAGCGGGTAAACTCCGGAAGCACATATCTGATTTCCAAAATTCTTTCACCACCTGTGTATGGTTGGGATTGTCTAATCTGGCAGACTTTTTATAAAACTGTCATTGGAATTTGAACCGTCTACCTTGGATGCTAGAGTCGCTTTTTGAATGGACTGCTCAGCTTTGATGCAATTCGACCAACTCCAATATATATATATATCAGCCGAAAGACGTCCACTGCTGGACATAGGCCTCCCCCAGAGAGTGCCAAATTGATCGGTCCTGCGCCACCCGCATCCAGCGGACTCCCGCGACCTTTACCAGGTCATCAGTCCACCTTGTGGGGGGCCTACCCACGCCGCGCCTTCCGGTACGTGGTCGCCACTTTTCCGCCCCAACGGCCATCGGTTCTACGTGCAATGTGCCCCCCCGCCCACTGCCACTTAAGTTTAGCAATTCGGAGGGCTATATCGGTTACCTTGGTTCTGCTGCGGATAGCCTCATTTCTGATGCGATCACGCAGAGAAACTCCTAACATAGCCCTCTCCATTGCCCTTTGCGTGACTTTGAGCCTTCTTATGAGGCCCATAGTAAGCGACCAAGTTTCAGTGCCATATGTCATCACTGGCAACACACACTGGTCAAAGACTCTCGTCTTGAGACACTGCGGGATATTGAACAACTCCAATAATCTCAAGTATACAATTAGAATGAACGTTCGTAGACAGAACATATTTACTAAAGAAATGCCTGAAATAAATCTTGATTAGGTAGGTAGTTTGATGGCTTTTCTCTTACAATGTCTTAAAGTGAATTTTATGAAATATCTAGGCAATTACCTCGCCATTGAACTTCATTTAAATAAATGGTAAACGTTCGATTGAAGTTTCTATTTTTACATGAATCGCCGGAACGAATATCTTTTTAACCGACTTCAAAAAAGGAGGAAGCCATATGTTCCACTGTATGTTTTGTATTTCCATCGATTTCTCTGTCAATTGTGGAACCTCCTCAGAAGAGTAGTTCCGGAGATCATACCCCTAACATATACACTTACATATTTAACAGACATTGCCCTTTTATTTATTATTAATATAGGTATTTCACCTATTACATAGTTCGTTTCAATATAAATCCAGACAAAAATGCCAAAATAGATCACCGCCATGAGCAAAATCCCAGCCAATCTCATTTAATTTCCCGACCTAATAAGCGTGCTTATTTACTACAGAAAAAATATCATTTTCATAGGGCACTCCTCATTTCCTCAATGATTTTCCGCGAAATTGGAATAAAACCCAATTGTGTGCTTATGCGAAAACTTGTTTAACTAAAAAAACAAACAATGGCCGAGATTGGATTTACTTGAAACTTTTGATGGAAATTAAATGAAATCCCAGAGATTATTCGAAAGGCAAAGTTGCCGTTTAGGTAATATTCCGCTTGTCGACGTAAACGAATTGTATTTGTAATACGTAAGCCGAACAGTTGTGCTTATTTGTTACTTACTGGAAATAGGATTTTTTGGAATAAGTAAAAGTAATGAACTCTAATACAATTTTGTCGGAAAGCTCTCGTTAATTTTGTCTAAGGTCGTCAATTTGTTATTTGCGTTATAAAGTGATTTGGATTATTATTACTACCACTACACAAGTAACTGGACAATAAGAATGGTAATATTAATAATGGTATAGGTATCAGCACCGGGGTTGCGGTCACACATACATCATCATGTCTTGTAATGACAGCAGGATTTTGAAATTAGTGTTCTTTTTCATACAGATAGCCAGTTCAACAGCAAACTGCAAGTTTGACTAAACGATTTTCAATGTAATTTCAATTATAAAAGAAAATTGGTTTAAATAAACCTGATCATAATAGTTTATAATTCAAGATTGATGATTTATCTGACTACCATAACCTTGTAATAAATCTAAATTAATCAGATAATTTTCAAAACATATCTTTATTTTCCTAGATACTGGTTGTTTTACCAATTTTTCGAAATATTCTATCGTGCATTCAAATTCATTCGTTCATTCACTACGAAATGTCAAAAATGCTCCGCTAGTACGAAGTGACGATGGACGATTTTCTGTGGATATTCCTATTCAATAAACACTTACAACAATAATCGTATCATATAATCCAAATGATAAACTTTGTACACATACGGATGCGTCCCAATTTATTCAAACCAGTGAACAAGATAATGCGAATCGAATCGAAATGGGTAATTTATACGAATTCTTCAAGGACGACATTTCTATACTGGTATATTTTACGTAAGTACGTACATGAATACATTTCATTCGTACGGATAATCCGAGTAGCAATTTCGGCGTAGGCCGATCTTCAATTACTGCGAAATGTAATCATAAATCAAGATCGATGATTTCGTTGAAATCTGTGTGCTTTGGTATGGCTAATTATATACATAGTATATTATTGTAATCAATAATTGTGTTTATTTTCCACAGAAATTGTGTTTATTTTACACCTATATTAATTTACAGTTGACATAAAAATATATTACGCCGAGTTTTTCTTGATTTCCAGCAATTTCAACATACCTATATTATATTTGGTGGTGTATGTCCTTCTTTAGTCGCAGAAGCGATTTTTCACACTTTGGGACCCTATAGATATATAGGTATGTTGGATACACAGAAACAAAACACTAGCAACTAGGTGCGTTTGTTAAAAAAAATATAAACATATTTTTCACTGACTTAGTGATACAAAAATATGTGTAATAAACCTATCCATCTAAGGCTGTCGGGCATATTTAGTTCAATATCGTATATAGGTCGACCCCTGTCTCCACCTGATGGATGATGCGGCGATAGACACTCGATGCGGAGTTTAATTATTATGGAGATTTGGACTGCGCGTGGGCACGGTGGACAAAAGTGGGGTTAAGTGATTAATTTGGTAAATGATGTGATGGTAAGCTTTAAATTGACCTGATTTTATTGGATGATTCAAGGGAGTTTAACCAATTTTGTTCACAGCGTTAGAACAAAGCAGACGATCCGTTTTTTAAATAAAGTTACGTCACATGAATTTGTTGGCTAAAAGATTATTTCGAAATGTGTTGTGATTATTTGAAGGCGCTCAAGCGTCGCTTTACTTACCTTGCACAATTTACTGTAAGTGATGGATCTGTACATTGTGTGTGATTGTAACCCTCAAAAATTGGCACAGAAACTTACGAAAATCGGTTTAAATAGTTTTTTGTCAAAAAACATAACAATCTTTTTTGACAAAAAACTAACAATGACGTTTTCGATTATTGCATTTTGGTTATTTTCCCAAAATAACCGTCCAACAGTCCATAAGAATTTCAAGCAATAAAGTCAATTATTAAATAGGACTAATGGTTATAATTTTTTTTCGAATACGGAATAACCATAAGAAAGTGTTATGATTTAGCGTTTAAGCTACTGAACCGGTTTCTTAAAGAATGTTTGCCCTCAAAGTCGAAGATATCCCGGTCACAATATGACATACGCTTTAATACTTAACATATATAACAATTCATCTCTCGTATTTGTCCACAGCACATCGTACACTACAGCAGCCTACGGCAGCCATCAGAACGTCCTGCTGCGACTCGACACGCTCGGTAGACCACCCAGCTCCACTGGATCTTACGCCACTATAGCCAGTCTGCATAAATTTCCTTTCGGTATGTTGATGTAACAGTATGTTTATATTGTTTATATTTATATCGATACCCTAGTTCACAGTCGTACTAATTATATTTTTTTGTCAGTGAAATTGTAACTTTATGATTTGTGCACTATCGTCCTAATTACGCCACTTTTTTCCCCGTAATTAGTACGAAACACACACACACACAACATAACATGAGCAGGCGCGTTTTTCATTTGTTCGCTGCGATTATAATTTAGTTTCATATCGTCGTCTAACTACGAGTATATCATAAAATGGACGTCGTTTGTCTATTTACATTTTTTAGTGTTTGAGGGGGGGGAGTATGAAATAGACTCATGTCTCTTTCATACTGCAAATTAGTAAAAGGAGGGTAGATTATCTCGCGTCGCGTCGCAGCGGCCAATGTGCTAGATCCACTATAGTTTAAGTCTATTATAGTTTAAAAGTTAGATGACGTTTTCGTTTCACAGGCAGCAGAAGATCTCCGTCCCCGTACGCGACGACTCACATCAGCGAACACGTGTACGCCAAACCCGACTCCCGCGTGTCTTACTACGCGGCCTCCAACCTCACGCACGTTTCACAGGTGAACTCAATTAAGTGTTAATAGTTAAGGAGTTTGCAACTTTGCATTAAATTACGAGTATAATAAAGCCAATAGCCGACCTAAATACGTCTCTCTTCCGTATTTCTGTAGTATGAATGAATACATAAGGTAATTTATGTTTATGTACAGTCGAGTTCTCCAATATCTATACAGACAACCTTTCAAAAATATCTACACATGTGTCTTATGTCATTAATAATAAAGCCTGTGTATATTTTTGAAAGGTTGTCTGTATAGATATTGGAGAACTCGACTGTACCTATTTAAAATAAAGTTTATAACATAATAAATATTTACAATACTTAGGTACTTAAAGCATTTTGTACTAACGAACTAATAAACAAATTTCTTGCAGCGGTTATTTATTAACTTTAAATAAAGGCAAAGCAAATAGCACTTTCATTTACAGATGCATCCAGGGCCTCTTAAAAAAACCCATGTGGTATTATGTGTGCGCTTGAAGAATTTTGTGTACCTATTTTATCTTTAGTCTGGCAACACATCTCAATTCTCTCATTTCAAATACAGATACCTAACAAGTATATACAAGTAAAGGAGTTCTGAGGTAACAACATGAAAATTACTGTTAAATTTGAAAAGTTGAATAAATCATTGTAACACGTTTTTATTAAAACAGGCTAGGTTTTAAAAAACGACATGAAAAACACAATTCCGAATCCACTTTTCGACATAAAACTTTCCATCTTTCCTATTCCATCTGAATAAAATTACTCCTTCACCTCATTAAGGATCCAATTTAAAGCGAGTTATCCTGTCTGCAGGTGATACAAACGTAATACAATTAGTGATGTTCCGAGCATTGAAAAGGAGAAGTTTGCTAGAAGCGCTAAAGTTGGACACTGTCGTTTGACATAAGGAAGTATGGCTGGGAGTTGAAGTACCTATTGTTTTAATCAAAACTCACGACGGTGTAGTGAAGTTAAATTGAATTGTTTTAACAAATAGAAAAGCTGAAATTTGTCGTCGTATCTAGTTCCGCAAAATCTGCTTTAGTGTCATAAATCATAACTTTATCGCAACTGACGTAACCATGTGTGGACGAGATCAAATCAAAAGTAGTATGTAAATATTGTAGCAGCTGGCATTCTTTTGTTATTTGGCGTCAATCTACCCTAATATACCTAAAAGCCAAAAACTTGTAACGTTAAAAGTACAGTACCGTTAACTTTTGAAGCTTCAAATAATATGATGCAAGCTCATTCATCAATTTTTGGTCCTTCGAACCGATTTTATTTCTTGTTGCAAGCCACTTCCAGAGCTGACGCTTCGCCATTATTAGGCCCAGTTTTTAATTTGCGATCCCCTTTTGTCCGTAAATTTGTCGCACCGCTGGATATCTCCAGGAAACATGAATTAGTGCTCTTTAGCGAGGGAGGGTTAACGAATCCGGAATGCAAATAGGGGGTATCAACAATGCACAAAGATCCTGGAAACTGTTGGTTTGGAGAAGTTAATGAATTTGCTCCGGATAGTGTCTTTGAGACGCTGGGATTAATTGCAGTTTGCTGTGTCCGGCTTCTGAAGAAAGCTGTTGTTTGTACTTTCTTGATTAAAGGAAACGCCAATATTGATATAACTTTCTACTGTTGTACACATAATTATAACCCCAAAAAGATTTTTAATAAAACCGGCCAAGTGCGTGTCGGACCACGCAAAACGAAGGGTTCCGTGCCTATTAAAAAGGTCGTATCGTCATAGAAATCTTACGGCACTTACGTCCTTTTCTTTGAGGAAGGTAGTTTTTCAGCAATATCTCGGAAACCTTTCATCCGATCTTGTTCAAAACAATTTTCGGTGAATGAACTTAATAAACGCTGTGTCCATGAATTTTTTCATATTTTTAAAATACACCGTTCAAGAATTAGAGGGGGGGGGACAGAATTTTAGTGACTTTCGGGGCGATTATCTCTGACTGTATTCACTTAATCAAAAAAATTCCCGAGAAACCTTATATTTATTTTGAAAGGCCTATCGATTGATCACACGTGGGTTCACGATGAAAAAAAAAATTTGACTTTTAGTTTTATGTATGGAGTACACCCCTAAAAAAATTTTTTTTAGTAATTTTAATTACAAAACTTTGTAGCGGCTAACAAAATACACCTATCCTCAAAATTTTATTCAAATACACCTTATAGTTTTCGAGTAAAATGCCTGTGACATACAGACAGACGGACAGACGGACAGACGGACAGACGGACAGACGGACAGTCGGACAGACGGACAGACGGACAGACGGACAGACGGACATGACGAAACTATAAGGGTTCCGTTTTTGCCATTTTGGCTACGGAACCCTAAAAAAAGCGTTAAATAACTCAATGATGAGGATGATGGTAGCTATTCCACCATAAACTACACACTTGATCTTAAAAAACTTACCTGACTATAAAATGGTTTGTTTACATTCTAATTACCGCAATTCATATACCAAAATAACCCGTGATAACATTGTTCACGACTTTGACACTTCTATTATAGTTAGTTTAGTTTTACTGGGTATTTTCCGCAAATCGACATCCAACGTGTCTATTTTGCGTGAAAGGAAAGAGGATGTTTTGTTTCACCGAAAAGCTAACGTTAAATATTTCGTAACTTCTAAGTATATCAAATTATTGTCTCCGCACTAAGAAAAAGAGTGTCTAATGACACTTTAACTTTAAAATAAACCCCAAGTTTACCAAGTTTAACTTCCTCAAACATTAAACTGTCTTTAAGGAAAGCTATCAACATGTAAAACCGTCACTGGGCTACGGATCGGAAGACCTTTTCCAATCTAGCAGTAAACTCGATTAGCGATAGCGTTCGCTCGGCGTTCAATGAAATTATATGCCCGAGCACCTGCCAACCGAGGGCCAGACTTGGGAACTGTATAGATAGGGATAGTACAGGTATAATAGGGCTAGATTTTATAGTGATACAGCAGCTTGACAATGCTGGTAAATGTATTGTATACCTAGCTGTAATAACCTCCTAGTTAGTGTATTCTGTATTTTTTGCTTTATTTAATTTTCATTTGTTCTTGCTTTGTTCATCGTCAAAATAGTTTTTACTATAAATTAATTAACTGTTTCTTATTGGCATTGATCTAACCCAAAATCGGTTATCACTTTCATGATTCCGGATAGTTAGTAAATAAATAGGTTCTTTAAAATATTTCCTGGATTTTATCAACATAAAATACAAACCTACTTGTAATTTTTTTTTACAAAGCCATATAGAAACACCTTTAGCCACCTTTACCCAGCGAACGAAAAAAACATAGAAGTCTAACTAGCGCTGAAAAGTGGCCCCACAAAAAGGATGCACATTGCCATTATGCGGGCGAATGCGGACGTGGGGGCGGGTGTCAAAAGTACGCCAAGCAGCCGTTTAGTTCGAACATGCGCACACATGCACATACCGGGTTTGGACACGTGTTTGGGTAGAAATTTGTAGGGAGTTCGCCTTCTATGGTTATTTCGTTCGCTGCCTTTACCAAAACTTATTGCTCTTTACCTCATTAAATCTGTATAAAGGATCTCCTAGCGTCAGTAGGGTTCGCAAGCTGGGTACCGGCTTGTATTAAATTCCACGGGAATTTTAGGTGTCAGATATCTTACAAAGTTTAATTTATTTCAGTCTATAACAAGTATTTCTTTCAGAATACCATAACAAAAGATCGCATCACTGACCCGGCCGAGCAGCTCCGATTTCTTACAACTCCTCGGGCAAACATTCGTCTTGAAATCCTGGTGCATGAGGGAACGTTCGGACGGGTCTACAAAGGAGTATACAAGCGAGGCGACACTTACGAAGAGGTCTTAGTTAAAACTGTTTCAGGTGAGATATATAATACCTAGCATGATCAACATTATCATCCTTCATATGTCAGCTAGGCCCTTCTCGCTCATGTGAAAATGAACGAGTGTCAACTACTGTCGCAACTACTCATTTTATTATTAGGTATTATTACTTTGAAATGATAATTCTTTACAGAGTCATAAGATTTCTGCGATTTCCTCTAAGTTCTTAAATTAACCCGGAAGCATCCTAATGGAGCCTGGAGTTCGTTTATCATCAAATGAATCCCAATCCTTCCCAACATTCTCTACTACTAAACTAGTCTCGACTGATCTGAACTGAATTCTGGACTTCTTAATTCAGAAGCAGCGTCAGCCATGCAAGCGGCCCTGCTTGTCGCCGAGGGCCTAAGGCTGTGTGGACTTGTCCACAACAACGTGCTAGCACCGATGGCTGCTTGTGCTGAAGAAGCACGGAAACCACTTTTAGTATATTGCTGCGCTTCTCATTCTTCAAATCTTAAAAGGTAAGTGGTACATGTTTATCAAAAAAGTATTTGCCGCTATGGTAGGTACCATTTTGTTAAGCAGTAAAAACGATATCAGTTTAAGAAACTGATAAATGATTAAGTATTTGGGAATAAAATGTTAACGACACTATTTTATGTACAGTATTAGCTAGAATACTTTATGAGTACCCACATACTTGTACCAAATTTTGAAATAGAAACCACAATAAAGAAAAATTATCGTGATAAATGTGTAAGTTGACATTGGTAGTTTACTTGTGATTGAGCTCTCGATCATACTTTACAAGGCATAATGAAATTTATCAATTTAAGGGTGGTGTTTAATGCTTCTCCAAATACGACACGATATTGAAGTGTCGTTGAACGTGCCTATATACAGTTTCTATCTTTTGGAACTTTCAAACATTTGATATCCTCACTCACCTCATTATTCCGCCATCAGATTCCTAACGTCGTGCCGTCTAGGCCACCAAGCGGCGCCGGCGACTCGGGAGTTGGTGGAGTTGGGTGCACAGGTGGCTTGTGGCTTGTCGTACTTGCACGTCCAACGCATCGTCCATGCTGACGTCGCTGCGAGGAACTGCGTGTTAGTTGGTTTTATTATTATTAAAAACAACTTCGGAGTATGCTGTATAATGATTTAAATATTATTTTGATAAGCGTATGATGAAGACAGTTCAATTTATAGAATCAGTACCACTATTAGGTTCACTCGTTCCAAACTGTCCCACTTTATGCATTTGATTGTCGCTAATCCGACAATGTAAAGCCAATGAAACCTTTCGTATTACAAAAAACGACGTTTGAATACTCTGAGAGGTTTCTTTACCATGACAATTTACTAACGTAATTTACTATCTACCACATGACTTTTTAGTTACCTATATATTATATATATAATTTTTTTTATAAAAGGGCCGTGATTTATCTAATAATAACTGGGGGTGTTTTTATTTTGAGAATAATTTAACTTATATCAAATATTATGTGTATAATTTGTTTCGAAATCTGCTTCCAATTTTGAATACTTGTCAACTTTTTTAGAGTGGATGAGAAATTGAGACTGAAAGTGACAGACGATGGTCTTGCGAGAGACTTATTCCCCGATGACTACCACTGTCTTGGAGATAACGAGAACAGGCCAGTGAAATGGATGGCACCAGAATCTCTGTTGCAGGACCAGTATACTACAGCTTCTGATGTGGTAAGACCTTTATACAACAAAACAGCTTTCACATACTGTACATTCCCCAGCATAAATCTGACCAGACTCTATTCCAAGACTTTATTTGCCCACTTTGTTATGGTAGATATTAACGCCAGTGACTGTACATAAAAGCTCCGTAAACGTACGTACGCAACTTTTAACGTGCTCCATATTTTCACAGTGGTCCTTAGGGGTTGCACTTTGGGAGCTGGCAACTCTTGGTGCTTCTCCTTTAGCTGAGTTGGATGCTGCTGACGTAGGGGCATTCCTCAGCGGAGGTTATCGACCATCACAGCCTCATAACTGTCCGGATGAATTGTAAGTATTTATAAAAACTGTTAAGGGCATGAGTGAATCTACGCATCAACTGAAATAAAGGCTTCGAAAAAAAATCGTAAAACTTTCAGTGAGGGAGTAACATACAATTCCTCTTTAATCAGGTACGGCCTTATGTCCTGGTGTTGGACAACTTCTGCAGCATTGCGCCCAACAGCACCCCAGCTCTTGGCTGCCCTCCACGACTTCAGACAAGCACTTAGCACCTATATTTAACTACATTATGATTAGACGAAAATTTCCTCTTGATTGAAACCATAATACATTTTTTTGTTGGAAATAACTAACGTCAAATTATCATTAATGAAGAATATCTTTTTACTTCTTCATTTACCTGACACATTTAATCTTTGAAATTTCATGGTCAATTTAATGAATCCCTCGGCACTGTTTTCCGGATACTTGATAAGCCCAAAGTGCCTGCCAAAGAATCTTAAAGTCGGATGCTATATAGATGAACATAAACGCGTTAGGTAAAACCAAAGATGTAATGGCGGACACCATGTAGATAACTGGTATAGCTTGAGCTAGAAAACTGGAATAGGATAAATAAGGAAATGCAAAAAGGTGATATATTTTTAATTAAGTCGTAAGAACCCTTTTTAAGTATTCCTAGGTACTTAATTATCTTTACTAAAAGAAGCTAGATAAGCTGCAGTTTTCATGATTAGTTACGGTGGTATAAATAGCTAAAGAAATTGAATGTCCCAAAGATCGCCACCAAAATACCTTAGGAATAACTAATTAAAAAAATCATGTAATTATAATAAGTAGCTAAAAATTAATAAGAATAAAAATCTTAATTGGGTTGGACGAATGCGTGTAAGAATTTTATTTGGTTACTTATGTGTTTGAAGTTCTTTTAGTCACTTTAATGTTTCCATAGATAATCATATTCCTCAAAGATAAAGTAAACATATGAGTATATCCATGGTTTTGTTATAAATTGTTCATTTGTTACATGTAAAATAGTTTACACTTGTTTAATGATTGCACTTTTTTACAATTTTGCTAAATTTGGACCAAAATCGCCCAACCTTATGTATGTACATACGAAATCGATGCAAAAGGAATTTAATTTTGATTAATCAAGCCAATGGCTTTGATTAAGTTAATGGCGATGTTAATCGTTTTAGTAATAATGATTAGAATAGAGTTCCTGAGGACATGAAAGTCCGTCCAGGCACAAAAAGGATACAACACCAAAACAGTAGTTAGTCATGATATCGTTGACGAAATGGCTTTGATGAATCTGCAATTTTAGAAATAAAATAAATACCCAAGAACTATGGCGATGGCAACAATTGTTGGTTTAAATATTTACTATGTTGCAATGATTTTTCAAAATCATTTATCGTGCAACATGCATGAAGAGAAAATGTCTATTAAACCACAATTATTCATAGAAAATATATAAAATTATACTATTCAATATAACTGTAGTAATAAATGGAAACTGAACAAGATTCAAATACATAAATGGTGTAAATGTATAAATTCTAGGATCAGTGTGGGATTTATTCTTAACATTGTAATTGAGGCTAGATGATAAACTACTTAACACATTTAAATTGGTGTCGTCATTTATGGTAAAATACGTGTATTACAAAGTGAGATTTAAATGTAGATAGATTAACTATTCTACACTTTGATTGTTGTTGTTCTAGTTTGTTACAATTTTGCTTTTACTTTTTACCTTTTAAAGTTTTACTTTTACAATTGATTAAATATTACTTTTAACTATATCTCATGCTACCTCAATTATGTCTGCTTTTTGTTAATTCTCAAAGACCATGCTTGTTGCAAAACCTTTGATTAGTGTTCGATTCAAAACGCTAAAAATCATTCACAAGATATTTTAATGTCGGAACCGAATTAATTTCAACAATCAAAACTTCATCCATGTCGGCTTTAAGTATAACATCACTTATTTATTCTTTAAGATATTATTCAACGACATCATTTATGTATGTATATGCTAATTATACTTGTATCTAAACATGTTATGGATCAAACAGGGTCTTTAACTCTTAGTCGTTATACGTGTTTCTTAATTTTAATACGTTGCGCTTTCTACTAATACTTCTTAGCTTGATGTTAACTCCTATAATGTAAAATCGGTGTTCTTCTAAGATTGTAGAATATAAGCAGCACCATAAATAAATACATTAGAGCATATTTCACTTCAATCCGCAACCGGTATCGAAACGTTTACGAAGTGTGACCTCAAATACCTATTTTACTAATAAAATTGAGATATTAACTTTTAGTCAAGTCATAAAAAATCCATGAAATACAAATTCAAATATTGCGAAATATAAAGTATGTACTTACCACCATACTTTTTAAATCAAGAATACTTTTATTGTTGAATACGAGTGTCTTTTCTTGATTACCTACATTTCAATGTTCTTTATCATCTTATATATCTAGGGTTACGAAAATTGTGACGGCCACATGTGCTAACTAGAAGTGCAGTCGCGGGAAGAAAATATTATCTTTGAACCTACGTGGCTTCGAAATAAAGTCAAAAATACACCTTTTCATTCCCCGACTAAGCTAATAAATTGTATAGATATAAAATTGCGTCATGTTGTATAATGACTGAGTGCCAGATGAATGTGATTGTATGTTAAATGTTGAACCGTGTTTAAATTATAATATAAGTAACTGTTTATAGCGGTAAATGGATGTATTGTAATCGATATGGCTTCAATGGCAAGTGAAACGAAATAAAGGTTATTTTATATTATAGTACGGTTGTTTTATTTGAATATGTCTGATTTAATATTTAAAAAATCATTTAACAATTACGTGATGTTTTATTGGCCGCTTTCTGTTGAGTTCATATTGTGTTAAAAAGAGATCTAAGGGCTATTTTAAACTTAAAAAAGGCATAGTGGGCATGTTATGCTTGCGCTCGCTTTCAACAAGGCTTATATGATAGAATATATGAGTACCTACAACAAAATTACATTTTAATTCAATCCAATAAGATTACCTAATCGTACTATTTCAAAGGCAGTTCAATGTTGCATTTTCGAACTTTTCAACCCGAATATTGGGTTGAAAATGAACCACCAAAACGCTGCAAAGCGTAAAAAGCGGCCAGTTTCAAAGTTTCAGGGCCGGGACATAAATCAGAGCAGTTAATGGCCGCCGCTCCTCTGCGACCGTTTATTTACTATCAGATTACAGTGTTGTGTGACCAACTTTCAGTTGTTTTTTTTAGATAGTGCCCGTGCTTTGTGGTGAAATGTACGGGTGGTTTTAATAGGTTTGATTTCAATGTAGGTCTCGGGCATTACAGCGATTAAATAATAATGTCGCAAGTTTTTGAAACAATTTAAAATCATGGATATCTTCTACCACAGACGAGAGTAAGGTCAAATGTTTTTTAGAGAAGTTTTATCCTGAATAATAATCCTATCGATAATAAAATAGCGAGTATTTGTTTTTTTTTTTTTAATTATAGTTGTTTCTAGTCCCGAGCGAGGCAAGCAGTTAATGAAAATCTTAGAATGCTATTTTGTTTCTTTTTAAAAATAATGGAACGTTTCCTTTAAGTACAATGAGCTAACTAAAGGATTTAAGGTAGTAGTTTCCCTCCAGGACCCAACTTATTTTTCCACCCTGTATATATATGTGGTTGGCTCAGACCAAGAAAAAACAACCTAGTGAAGCCAGTTTTCAACCAAGCCAAATAAGTTTAGCACACGCTCATGCACACAAACAAAGTAAATTGCACAAAACTCGAAATAGTCCATCCTGACAGCATTACGACACGTGCTGAAGAGTTTTGTGCAATTATGTTTGTGTATGTGTGTAAGCGTGTGCTAAACTTATTTGGTTTGGTTGAAAACCGGCTTAACTAGGTTGCTCGTAATGATTATGTCTATCTTTTTTCTTGGTTTGAGGTGTTTGGGTGACTTCCGACACCGGTTCGCGTCGCCGCACACCTCGTCTAGTTTTAAACACTGCCTGTGCTAAATGTTAACACAAGGACCATCCAATTCTCCGAGCCAATCAAATAACTTAAAAGTTCAACAATCCATCAGCCAGAACAATTTGAAAAATTGTGAAACTCGAAATAATCATATTACGAAGCGACGTCACAACAAAAACCGGCTTTGTTCGAATCAATTCAATTAATTTTCATCCAAATTGGAGCAAGGGTGGCGAGCAGTGGTGTGCTGATGGCGATATGACGGAGAAAGTTTTCGAATAAGGTCGTGGGTGCTCGTTGTAGTTGCTTTTCTACCACGGCCGTGATTTCAGTTGTCTTAACCTTTCGAAACTCCATTGCTTTCCAGGGAGCCACTGGTGCCTACAGTCAAGTATAAAAAAACATGGGTGCATACAACTTACTCATAAATATGTCCCAATAGCTCTTGTTTCGGTGGACATAACTAGACTGTACTGAAAATGCAACCGAATTTTGACAGAATTAAGTCTTAAAACTAACCGGCTCCTCTTGGAGCCACGGGATTCAAAAGTATCGTTCGAAACGTTGAGTGACCTCAATGAGGTAAATTTTATTACGCAAGAGTTCCGTTTAGTAAAAATAATGGAATTCGAGAGGTAAATGACAGAAGAGATGTTCCTACTTTTCTTTCAGAGATTTCAACATATTTTACATTCCGAGGATATCACATTTTGAAGCGCTAATTGGCCTCTAAATTAATTAATTATTTAAATAACTCCATAGCTTAGCTTAGCCAATTTGTATGAGAACGTAATGTCCTGCTTAGATCGAACGAAAGTCGTGGGTAGACCATAATATCTGATGGGGACACAGGCTATAACTATAACGGCTAATAAATTGAATTATATTGGATTAAATTTTTTTTTTTTAAATTATAAAATACAATGATCAAAAATTGCACTATTTTACATACCATGCCATAACAGAACCATGCATATCCATTACTACCTGGTTTCATTACTAGGCAGAGATCATCTGGTTAATTTAATGGTATAATACAGTCATAACTTAACACATTCCCGGCCCGTGACGCCACATATGCGTCCCTACGCCGTAGTCGCTTTCCGCTACATACGAGGAAAACAACGGGATCGGCTACGAGCGTAGCGCGTAGCGATTCTGGGCACTGAATGTGTTAAGAAGTGAATGCTCTTAACTACTTGACTACTAAGCCTAAGCCTAAGTACAATCACGCGAATGTGGCCATATTTCGCTATTGAATTAAAACTACAAAATCGAACAACATTGACATATGCAATGATGTAATATAAAAAAGAGGTAAATATGTTCATCATCATCATCATCATATCAGCCGAAAGACGTCCACTGCTGGACATAGGCCTCCCCCAAAGAGTGCCATAGTGACCGGTCCTGCGCCACCCGCATCCAACGGACTCCCGCGACCTTTACTAGGTCGATATGTTGTCTATACGAAATTCCGTGTTTAAAAATGGCCACCAAATCTGACAGCTAACGTTTCCATTGACGACTCGAAACTGAGGCAAGTTGTGCCAATTGACTTAATTTTAGTGTGTCATTTTTCAAGCGCGTACAACCTATCTACCTCTTTTTTATATTACATCATTGGACATGTGTATATTATAGTTACAAAACAGTGTTACATGACAACGCTCACATTGCTGCATGGACGTTAAATTATATTCGACTGACATCACTATCCTGAGTAACTTTATTTAGTCTACCCAAAAATTTCTCGTCACTCGATTGCATAACGAGATAATTCTTTTTCACAGCGTTCAATTGTTTTAATTGTAATTAGTGAACGCGCATGCTTCTTTCCGTAAATGGTAGCAAATAATATGGAGTATTTTCAGTGGAATTAAATTAATGAAATACTCGTTTCATACGCTGACTACTTTGAGCAAATAATTTTCCAGCATGTTTATTTAAGTGACTGTTGTCATAGACAACAACCGGGATCAACGGTTTAGCGTGCCTCCGTAAAGAACGAAGCGATCAGTTAGTTAATAAGCCACTTAACGCGGTTTCCCAAGAACCAACCGTGGTTTACGTTGATTAACCTGCTTCCCGCCACCGATCCAAGAGCGTTGCTGGTACATAAATGCCCCAAGGTCTCCATATGTAGTTTATTTTTCCTTTCAGTCTCAAAATTAGTTTACACCTGCACATTATGTCAGCTTTAAAATGCTAAAGTTTTGCCTGTTTGTCCCTTATATTTACTTATGTGCACCGCTGTTCCCCTGGAATCATCAAAATCTTGTCTTTTTTATGGCTGATTATACATGACGTTACAGCAAGAAGTTAGGTACAAGTATTCAGCTCTCGTGAGGGTGACCATACCTACTTACAATGTGAACAGAGTGTGTTCCGTCCCAAACGTCTAAAATAATACGCCCAAAAAATATTAAGACACGTATTTATTTTTGTCAATTAAACAAAGAAATATGAAGATATAGCCCGTTAAAGTTCCGCGTGACGTCACATTATGCTAAAAAATGTACCATAATGTGACGTCACACGGAACTTTAACGGGCTATATCTTCGTCAGTTTTTGTTTAATTAACAAATAAAAAAATACAAGTCCAATATTTTTTGATAATCTAACTGCTGGACTAAATAAAATTTTTTGGGAAAGTAGCCAATTGATGTGAATTGTCCCAAGGTATTTATTTTATGATGGCAGTGAATTTGTTGAATTATGTAACTATAATATAAATTGACTGTTCTGCCTGAAATTTTAATGGTTATTTCAGTCATTACGCGACAAGGTAAACAGGCATTTGCAATTTAATAAGGTTCAAACCCCATTTTCTTCGCTTTGTGAAACTTTGAATTTTTCAATAGCCTGCCTCGGAAATATTGCAATTTCACTGTGTATATAAACAGCCCCAGGAGGTGGTTCGACAAAGTGGCAATATTCTATCTCAACGGGGCTTCTCAAACAAGGGGACATGAAGGAGACAGCCTTATTGCACTCTGTTCAGGATAAAAAAGGACAACTTCAAGTTATTAATTGGAGAGAATTGACGGAAGTGCAGGCGGAGTCGTGTTTTTGACAAATTTCTCTTTGATACGGCGATTACTTTCAACGTTTTCGCTTTGTCGCGCTAGGGTGGAAAGGTTGAGACTGTGGTCAGATGAAGATGTAAGGAAATTGGGTGGTTTATGGACTTAGTTGATAAAGTGATATTACGTTTAAGGTGATTGTTACGTAGATTGTACGCTTGGGAGTGATTTAGCGGCAATGCGAGGTTGAGTTTATTAACTGAGAAAGTTGAACGGATAATGTGTGAACTTTTTGCACTAGACCGTAAAATAAAATAAAAAAAACTACTGCAATATTTAATGACTTTGCCAAGGTCTGTATGTTATCGCAATAACGTCTATAGATTTTTAAATCGTTGATTAAAGAATTATCAAACATATCTGTTAATGACAACGAGATACCTATATTAGAACAATACAATAGGTACCTAAAACTAAAATTTACTACCAAGCTTTAGCTTAGGCTAGGTACCTTTGCACCTGGAGTGACTCGGGGCGGGTTATTTCATTCTTAGTCTTAGGTAAACCTAAAAGATCCAGGTGCAAAAGGTGCCCATCATCTAGCATTGCCATGCTGACCAGCTATGGCTAACCTTTGCACCAGAAATGGCCCAGAGCGGGGATCCAGGCGTCTTTCTTGTAAGCGACGCCCCACTTCCCTAAAAAAGGTTTTGGCCTCTGAGCACCAGCCCCCAGTCGTTTCCACCGCAAGCGGAACAAATGAGTAATTGGGAAGTACCGAGTACTTGTCCCTTTTACGTATTGCCGCATGGTGCTAATGCGCGAAGCAGCAAAAGTACTAACACATGTCGCGTCCCAGAGCAGACCCCTGCCTTTTTGCCAGGGCACCAAGGTCAAACCGTCAGGCCTTTTACCGTCCGATCGGCTAAGGCCTTTAAGCTCCAGCACACACGGCACATTCGCCGACACAAGCATCATCATTAAGAGCATGCGGGAATCTTCCTGCGCAACGACAACATATTAGAACTATTTAAAACGTATGAAAATTTTAATAAATTTGCGATTTCTTGGACGCGGTCGTCATATTAAACTTGGAGCAATATACGCGTAGTCAACACACTGATTCAACTCCAAGTGTTAGTAAAATAGACATTAAGGTGTCCAAATAATAAACTCACAGGAAAACCTCTCACTGAACATTAAAGACTTGATAAAATTTTATTCTTCTCTCCATGAAACAATCTACAGACACCACAAACGCAATAAAGGTGCGGAAATGTGTAACTTAGATGCCACGGGCAGTAACCGGTAGCGACATCACTCGCGTGTTGTTGCACTATAAACTAGTGTTTACTGCACCGTTGACTGGACTTTTATGAGCTACGTGCCTCAAATGGAGACAGATACAGCAGATAATCGTATCGTAGCGCTTCAGAGCTGGTCATTTTTACAACTCATATTTGTGACAACAACATAATGGCATAGAGGGGTGAGCTGAAGAGAAAGTAAAGGACCTGAGGGAACATTACTAGAAGTACCGGGCTTACCTAGATCAAGTAAAAAAACATTTTAGAACAGTCTTGAACTGTGAGCTAGGTTCATCATCATCATCATCATATCAGCCGAAAGACGTCCACTGCTGGACATAGGCCTCCCCTAGATAGTGCCAAATTGACCGGTCCTGCGCCACCCGCATCCAGCGGACTCCCGCGACCTTTACCAGGTCATCAGTCCACCTACCCACGCCGCGCCTTCCGGTACGTGGTCGCCACTCGAGAACTTTTCCGCCCCAAAGGCAAGTTCTACGTGCAATATAATATGAGCTAGGTTATAATTACATAATTATGTCACGTTGCAGTCCCATCAGAACCTACTGATAGGAAATAAATAACAATGATATTTTAAAAGTGGCATATAAATTTCAAGACTATATCATCGACCATGACCCATACATTGACCAAGGTGAAATTGACCTACTGCCGTTCTATATCCTTTCTCTTGAAGTTCATGGTATGGAGCATCGTGGGAATAACGTACATAGTTTCTTCGTTAGAACACATTGTTATTAGCAAGCTACCGCTATACTGTTATTCAGTGGAGATTTTGAGTGGACAGCGTGGGATAATTTTTCTTTTCAGCGATCTAATAACATCCTAGTTTTCTTGGACGTAAGACGGGGAAAGTTACACGCTTGTAAGAAAAAGGTAACATTTATTTTTTGTTGCTATTCTCGGTTCTATAGGTTTTCCTCATATTCTTATCTATTCTGGGGAAAATTAGACCTTGTTTGGGATTAGACCAGTTTCCTCACAATAGTTTTCTTCACCTGTGCCCGAGCGGTAGGCCATTTCAATCTAGAACATCTTTCGTGTAGAGTCGTGGGTTGGAATCCCTACTGGGTTTTTTTCAGAATACTTGTGTACGAAATATCATATGACTAACTTCCGTTCGTGACTTCGTCTGCTTGGATTCGGGATAAAAACTATCCTATATTTTAATTCAGGCTATAAACTATCTTCTTGCAAAATTTCACCCAAATCGGTTGAGCCGGTTAAGCCGGTTGTGATTGAGTAACAAACATCTAAACATCTAAACATCCGACATCCAAACATTCAAACATCCAACATCCAAACATCCTAACATTCAAACATCCAAACATCCTAACATCCAAACATCCAAAAAACCTGTTCTTGCAAAACCAGGTGGGCTTTGGCAGAGTACTTTTATTAATGAGGAGAACACAACAGTTACATAGAATTCATTTAAAATATACTTTAGAAATATGTCTTCCAAGAGACTATCAACCGGAATGGATGGAATGACATAACAAGTCATTCCATCCACATTTCAAATATATTGATTGACATGAGCAGACGATTGCTTTGTGAATGGCCAGTGTGCGCCAATTATATTCTGCGGACACTTCATTACAACACATCCCCTCAATCGGCTGCTCATGAAAAAAGACCTTGAGTCTTTATTTAAAAAAATCTTCATTTCCAATTTCTATTAAATTTATAATACCGGTTGTGATTGAGTAACAAACATCCGAACCTCTTAACATCTAAACATCCAAACATCAAACATCCAAACATCCTAACATCAAAACATCCTAACATCCAAACAACCTTACATCCAAACATCCAAACATCAAATATCCAAACATCCAAACATCCTAACATCCAAACATCCAAACTTCCAAACATCCAAACATCCTAACATACAAACATCCAAACTTCCAAACATCCAAACATCAAACATCCAAACATCCAAACATCCAAACATCCAAACATCCTAACATCCAAACATCCAAACATCCTAACATCAAAACATCCTAACATCCAAACAACCTAACATCCAAACATCCAAAAATCAAACATCCAAACATCCAAACATCCAAACATCCAAACATCCAAACATCCAAACATCCAAACATCCTAACATCCAAACATCCAAACTTCCAAACATCCAAACATCCAAACTTCCAAACATCCAAACATCCAAACTTCCAAACATCCAAACATCCAGACATCTAAACATCTAAACATCCAAACATCCAAACATCCAAACTTTCGCATTTATAATATTAGTAGAATATGTACCTATTTAACAGTGGCTTTTAGGTGAACGAAAACGTCGTGAAGAAACCGATCTAAACCCAATATGGGGCTAGTTTTTCCTCAGGGTTGGAAGTCAGTCGCTTATGTATAAAACTAATGCCTAGTGCCTAAGCCAATACTTGGGTTTAGGTGCCCAATTACAACAACCCCGGGCTAATTTAGGGCACTAGGGATATTATCCTTCGCCGAAAAGGTACTATACATTAGTAAGTAAGCTCTAGGTAAAAATGCCGCATACAGATTCCACTAGTTGTCCTAACCCGTGAGAACCCTAATAAATGCAATGCACATACTTGTCAAATATTTAAGGCGCCTCGCACCTAGAGCTGACAGTACAATGTTTTGTCTATCCTAGCGCTAAATATTTCACACGTCGAAGCAACCCGAGGATGTTTTATGTATGTGTAATTCCAGCAAGACTTGAATGCTAAGCTTAGTCTGTGCTTTCAACATTATGTCTAGTACGAAATTTTAGTAGCTCGGAGGGGTAATCACGTAACGTTTTGAACGCGCGTTAGGTAGATCCAACTGTAATTTTGCCATATAAAAATAGACGTTTAGATCTACCTGATGCGCGTAGAATATCACCGCTGGTTGATCACGTAACATTCACATTGAGAATTACAAAAACGGCAGTAATTTGTTACATAATACATTATATTTTAATGCAAACGTAGAACTAAGTTTTCAGAATAACTTTACTTACATTTTATACAGTGTATTATGAATTCAATTACTATATGTAAGTTTATACTTAGCATATTACTAAGATTACATTGTTCATCTGCCATACATTTTAAATGGTCTAAAGTTACTTATTATCCATAGAATTCAAATTTTATAACATTCTCTCGCATTTGTTTAGATGGTATAAGTTTCATTCTTTATAATCAACAAAATATTGAATTTTATGTATGAAAAAAGCCTATAAAATTAAATACGTATCAAGAACCGAATCATATGTAGCTATAATAAAGACCGATTGGTTAGAAACCACGTTGTTAGTGTTACTGATAACCCACGTCGTTGACGTCATCAGTTGAACGTTAATTACATAATGGGCTCTTATTCAAAAAATGCTTAAGTACCTCGTTAATAGGTGCCGTTACCTTATGTGCCCTACCCGGGATCCGAACCCAGGAACGTCAGCTTCGTAGGCAGGATCCACCAGGTTAAACCGGTCAGTTTAGATATAAATAGGAGTGTATTATAGGAGTTTACGCACACATGTCGTAGGTTAAAAGCTATTAGTATGCAGATAAGAAAGGTAAGGTAATTGCTGTCTATAAATGTCGGTAGTTTCAGAAAACAAATGAAAAGCAATTTCTTAACAGTCGATTGTCTCTTTACAATTGAATGACTCTCGTTCGAACGAATTGGGTTGCGGATTAATTTGTACAAATTGATAAAACTCATTTAAATTCGGAAATACACGCTGCTCACAGGCATTTTTGGTTAATCAATAATTGAATTTAAATTCTGACTTGTTGAATAACGAAAAATGCAAATGAATACTTAAAACTTGTGTAACTTTTTAATATGTATGAGCATGAAAAGTCACACTTTTTTTATCGCGCCATGAATGAAACAAGTGGCGGTATAGCAGAAAATCCTTTGCCTAGCGGACCGACGTAGACAAAAAAAGTTTTTACGTACCACAGCAATAATGCTGTGACAAAAGAACTCCGAAAACACTAGGTCGACGCTACCTAACCGCTTCACGCCTCTGAAATTGATGAGTTTGCTCAAACACAAAAACCTCCCTTCCAAGCATCAAATTCATACCAACTTAAACCTACCACTAACTTAAAACCAACCTTACTCTGAACATTTTAGGACACACGATCGATTGTCACGCGTTTGGAGTTAAGACATTATGGCTTGCTAAGGTAGGGCATTAAGAACAAATGCTGCAGCAAAGGTGAGGCCAGGAATGCTCAGATTGTTCTGCAGATAAGTCTTGAGATTGCGTACAATCGGCGGGCAGTAATGAACGATATAAATCGCTGAAAGTGCGCGGTATACTGCTGTTAGGATATTGGAGCGAGAATGTGGGATTTATGGGTATAATAAGAATTTAAGTTTGGGACGAAATGTCCTATATTTGGAGTTGTGACGTTTGGAAATGTATTTTCTTAATACTGCAAATGTAAAGGTTAAGGTATAACATCATATAAATTAGGAAAATTGCAGGAGTTTGACGATCTCGAAAATGTGCCGAATCTATTCACCTTTTTTTTTTTTTTGTTTAGGGGGGAAAATGCGTTACGCATACCACCCGGGTGCAGGGGGTGACCCGAGTGGTTATGTGGGACTCCCGTATAAGCCGATGAGACTCACGGTATACCCACTAAAAACCCCCCCACTTGCCGCCTCGCCGCCATGTGGCGAGGTCACGGGAACGCTTGCGTACACATCCGCGACCCCGCCGGCGGCAGCCACCCACAAGCGGCTCCCTCGCGGACGCCCGAAGGCCCTCCACGAGAGGCACGCCAGATGTTTTGGCGCGCCTGCCTCCTCCATCTCCACACGTTCAGTAGCGAACCCCCCTGAGTCCGCTACGAGGAGATCATGGGTGCGGGAAATTCCAGCACCCGGTGGCGGATCAGGTCTGTGGTTCCGCCACCGACCACGCCTCGGCCGCAGAGGATAGGGAAAGCGGCGCACCGTAATACCGGCATTCCTCTTCCTCTGCGGCCCCACCAATGCCGCTTCCGCGGAACGGCCCCGCCAAGTTCGCAGGGGGTAGGGAGAGTGGCGCACCGTTATACCAACACGCCTCTCCCCCTGCGATCCCGCCTCGGCCGCAGAAGATAAGGAGACACTCCTTTTCCGCTGCGGTCCCTGCCCAACGCATCCTAAGCGGGCAATGCACAGCCCGCTAGGAGCGCTCTCCTCGGGCTAGCCAGCAGGCCCCACACAGGCCGGCCCTGGGTGCCTCTTAGCTTCGCCGTGGGTTGCAGTCCACGGTTACTAAGCCCCCCCGCCCCGACAAGGCGGGCACCCTCGAGGGGGCCGAATCTATTCACCTAGGCTAACCGATATAGTACATCGTCATATATCAAAAATGTTAAAAACGAAACTAACATTTGGTGTCCTATTTGTATTATACTGATGTCTTTCAAGATCAGAATAAGTGTTTTGCCACAGATTTATTGTTCATAATTATTTAATTTCAAATTCAAACATTTATTCGTGACAATACAGAAAATAAAAGTAGAAATAAATTAAAATAACACAGGTTACCTATATCACGAAATGGACCCAGCTCAGCAAGTTGCAACAACGACATTTAAATATTCTAAGTTCAATGTTAAAATATTATTCTGTAAAATAATACACGCAAACTAATTTATTATTTCGTTACACAAAGTTCATTTTCAGTTCGAAGAAATACAGAGGCTTGTTGTTCGCTTTAAAATTATTTCCTGTAAAGTTACTTTAGTATTTTTAAGTAGTATTTCATATTTTGTCGGCCAAACTTTAAGTGATAAGTTCAATCACTTTCCCCTTTACAACAGATATGCCCACTTAAACACACTTGGATAGATAGAAAAATCCACTATTATTTTGAACTGAAAGCGACCGGATATGAAAGCTAGCTGGAAAGCTCACTGCTTCCGCCCGTGCTGCCTCTCAAAGGCACACGTGCAGCTTTTAGTTTCTTTGTACTTTTAAATTTGAAAAAGTTCCTTTTGCAGACTTTTTTGTTTTGTTTCATCTGACACACTTTTGTTTCTTTAATGAATTGCTATTGATGCATATTTTCATGTATCTGATGTAAAAGCCCGTAACATCATTTCGAATACCTACCTATCAATATTACTATCCACGAAACTCCTAAATCAACGGAAAATAAATTTTATACTGTAATAAAATCCTTTAAACCTGTTACTATTAGCACGTTTTTCGAAAATATTCCGTCATGGTTTAAAAATAAATGTTTATTGCCCCACATAAAAATTACAATACTCTGTGCTCTGTGAGTATACTATTTTATAACAAAGATCATATATCAATCTGACAAACGACATTAACTTTATAGTGCGGTAAAATAACTATTTACGTTTGAGTGTAGCCATTTTTTCCCACAGTTTGGTCGTACCGTAAATTTCACTATCGACTCTAGGGTTGCCATAAAGAGGGCGCGTAACGTGACAGCTGCGAGGTTTGCCGAGTATCAGAGTTGGCGTGTTGTCGGGTTTTATGGATTACAGATACTTTTAGCTGCCTAAAGGATTTTTAAATCTAAACTTGACAAAATCGTGCGTTCCAGCTTTCGTTATTCTGAAAACGAAAAATTTTACGTTCTGAAAAAAATGCAAAAAGTTACTAAAAATTATTCAAATTACAATGCCATTTTGTGCCAATGAGTAATGAAATTCAACTTCAAGAATTATTATCAGTTTTTAATAATATATTTATTTGTATAAGAACTGCTTGCCAACCTTGTCTGAACTTGAACTGTCTGCCTTGGTCCATGTATAATAACATAGTGATAACGGGAGGGTACTAGCGCCAGTTACTGCCAAATCGTGTACCGTATCGTGGTGGCAGTTGTACTAGCCTCTCGTCTCAATCAATTATTTTTTGTTGTTATCCTGACCCGTTAGGCAGGGGACAAAATTACTGATTTCCGTAGAAAAAAGGTTACAACCAGGACTTCTAACACGCCGATAAAACCCTACATTTGGCGTATTAACTTATAAAATCACCGTTTTAAAAGGAGCGACAGAAGTTGATTGGCCCAATTTCAGTACGGTGACAGCCCTAGTATGCTCGTAAAACACGAGCAGCATGTTTTGTTTCTAGTACACATATGGCATGCGCTGCCGGCTTACCAAGCTAAGCCCAGTTGATGTTAGGTTTTTAGCTTGTAACTGAGCACCGGTACTAATTCGGTGGTGTTTACGAAATGACATTCAGGTTAAGTCTTTGGTGTAGGAAATATATTCAAATAATATCTTAAACAAGTCATAAAATAACAATTTAACATAAAAATGAACAAACTTAAACTAGACATACAGGCCCCCTCGTGTCGTCCCTGGCGCAAAGGTACCCATCACACTCGCCGCGTTTTCACGTTGAATGGCGACGGAAAACCTTTGCACCAGGTACGACCCTACGCGGGTGTCACCAACCCTCTCCCCAATTCGACGTCCCACTTCCCTCACGAAGGTAATAGCCTCCGACCCCCAGCACCCAGTCGTCTCAAAAGCAAGAGGTACAAAATAATAATTACTGCCCAGGGCCGAATATTTTTCCCGCTTTTTGGCCGCGGCAAAATCTGCAGCGGCATCGGCTGGCTGCACAGTCCGGCCGAGGTGCGAGGCGGCGAAAGTATATATATCTTAAATATTTTGAGAACGTGTAAAGTTACTAAACTACTAAACTTAAGTGGCAGTGGGCGGGGCACATTGCACGTAGAACTGATGGCCGTTGGGACGGAAAGGTTCTCGAGTGGCGACCACGTACCGGAAGGCGCGGCGTGGGTAGGCCGCAAGGTAGACTGATGACCTGGTAAAGGTCGCGGGAGTCCGCTGGATGCAGGTGGCGCAGGACCGGTCAATTTGGCACTCTCTGGGGGAGGCCTATGTCCAGCAGTGGACGTCTTTCGGCTGATATGATGATGATGTGTAAAGTTGTGTGTTCTCCTAGTAAGTAACTACTGAACAGTTCTCCCACAACCCACCTGGATTTCTTCTGAACAGGAAAAAGAAACAGAGAGTAAAATAAACTTAATTTCCTTATTGTATTTAGGAAATCTTAAACATTGTCTTAGCACTCAGAAGATTTTATAAGCATACCAACGGATTGTTGTATTTATATAGCAACATACTGTCACTGTTTCTTAATTACAAGAAAACAATAAGTCCGGGGAAAATTGACAACGGTGATAACTCCAGGATGCACGTAAAACGCTGCAAGTTGGTTCTGTGGGTCGACCACGTTACATTTCTTACGCGCGTTAGGTAGATTTAACTGTCATTTTTCCATATAAAAAGTGACATTGAGATCTACCTGACGCGCGTACAATGCGTTACGTGGTGTAAAATGTGTTTTTGTTGTGCCCTGATTCTAGTCCCACACAAATACTCGATCCATTCTAAAAACTTGTTCTAATCATAATAATATCATGTCAAAATAAGACACTACACTATTCTGTTGAAGTTTACTGACAACCCTGGGCTGCACGTAAACCGTTGTACGTAGGTTCTGGTATAAATACGGCATGCACCAGCACTTGGATTATCAAGCTAAGCCTAGCTCGTGCTAGGTTTTTTAGTTTGCAACTCTGAAGGTGTATTCGGTGTTGCATTTTATAAAATGGTTCTATTATGATATTTGCAGCATTGATATATACAGCAGAACCAAGGTAACCGATATAGCCCTCCGAATCGCTAAACTTAAGTGGCGGTGGGCGGGGCACATGGCACGTAGAACCGATGGCCGTTGGGGCGGAAAGGTTCTTGAGTGGCGACCACGTACCGGAAGGCGCAGCGTGGGTAGGTCCACAAGGTGGACTGATGACCTGGTAAAGGTCGCTGGAGTCCGCTGGATGCGGGTGGCGCAGGACCGGTCATTGTGGCACTCTTTGGGGGAGGCCTATGTCCAGCAGTGGACGTCTTTGGGCTGATATGATGATGATGATGATGATGATATTTGTTCAGCCTTTCTGTAGACTCATCCAATATGAATAGCCGTTAAGGCCTAATTTTGGCTCTTTACTCACATAGGTATATAAAGCGCCTTTATGACTTATAACGAAATTCGTCGTGTGGAACTGCTTTTAAATTCGTATTTTATCAAACATCAAACACCGCATTTGTCAGATTTTCTATCACTTGACAGATAATTGAACCAGAAGTACTGAACCAAGCATTTCAAGGCAAGATAAGATAAAATTTGCGCTCGACATGATTTATTGCGAGAGATTTGCGATTGTTTGAATGAGCCAGAATTGTAAGAGCCATTCACTCGCGGCCTCATCGAGATGGCAACGTTCAGATATTTATCGCTGTTAATGAACATCCAAAATAGGGCGACCATGAATCCAATGACGAAATGACCAATGACTTTTCGCTTTGGTCGCCTTAATTCGTTACATTCGATCGCACTATAATCTACAATCTATACTAATATTATAAATGCAAACATAACTCTTGTCGAATACCTTTTTGCGTTTAAACCGCTGAACAGAATGAGATGAAATGTATGGAGATTGTTTTAATCCTGGGGAAGGGCATATGATACTTTTTATCGCTAAGGGGGTAAAAAGGGGGGCGGAAGTTTGTATGGAAGTACGATATATACGCGACGAAGTCGCGGGCATGAGTTAGAAGCACGACCGAAGGGAGTGTTTTAAATCGACACGAGTTTCGTTTTACAGCACTTTTACAGCACATGGCTCTTTAAAGTTTCAACATATACAAATGTGCTCATTTCCGCACTCGTGTGGGAAAGTAGCACCATGTGCTGTACTGTAAAAAGTAATCTCTAGCATGGATTAAGACATCGGATATTTTTTTAAGGACCACGGTGACCAACTACTAAAACATCGAATGATTAGTTAAACTAATTCAAGATTTCATCACTTAAACTCAAGTAGCAATGATAATAGTAACAATTTTACAAAAGCTTCGGTCGCGATATTGTAACGACATCGCTTCTGTCGTTTCGCAGTTGTCATGGTTATTATTTAAAACAAACCAAAGATAATATTTTACATTTCAGAATTGTTATGCTTATTCGGTTATACGAGTATGTCTCCTATGCTGTGTTTGTGACTTCTGTATTTATGATTTGCAAAGTTAAAACACTAATCGCTTATTAAAATTTGGTTTTGATGTGCAATTGTTAATTTTGATGTACCTACAAGTCAATGTGTTTTGTTACGCAGTCAGTATTTTTTGGTAAGCGATTTAAATTTTCCCTTTTAACACGTTCACTACGGCAAAGAATTTTAATGACTTAACCTGGGTACGACATGGGGTCTTTTAGACCCGACGGATAACTGTACTCTGGTGCGTTAACGGGTCTAAAAGATCCGTTGGGTATACTCTTGTTTAATTATGATTATCTACGTAGTTATAGCCATTCATGCAAATATATTTATATCAACATATTCTTACATAGACAACCTAACCAATCTTCGAAACGCAGGTAGATTCACTTAATGGTTTGATTGCAAAACAAAGAACAATCTGTCGGATCTTTTAGACCCGATATCCGCACTGAATGTAAACATTGTCGATATTTTTTTAGTGATGGGGTAGAAATAAAATATCGATACGGCGTTTCGGAGTAGTGAAGATGTGGTTAGAAATAATGTTCGCGTCTGGGAGACTCAACGATTTATCCTCATCTAAGATGTCGGTACATGCCAGTTTTGGTTTTGCATGATTTTTCGGTGTCAAAAAATCTCATACTCATAATCACTGCTTGTAGGAGTACGATTCGTATTAACTGGAGTAGCAGTAACTGCGGGTTTAATAATTTTATTTTTTAATATTTGCACACGTCGATAGGGTTACTGGTTGGTGGAGTCTGCATTTTGTAGTATTTGGAGTGTCTGGCCGACTCGATGAGCTAGTGTAAATATTATTTTTCCCAATATTTCGCTTACCAATTATAGTATTTCTGGCACGTATATCCTGTTTTTTCTTTTTCACAGTTTCATGTTCATTTTCAGTTTTGTCACACATACATAACATTTTCCGCGACCGCTTCATGATCGATAATTCACCTTATCTCGTATTACTCGTAAATCACTGTAATTAACAACCACCCACTTGGACGTCACTAACTCAACTAGACTTTCATCCAGTACGGCTATCGGGTCACCGGGCATCGGGTCCTTATGACCCGGTAGCCGTACTAGATGAAAACAGTTTCTCTCTGGTCGTTATGGGGTCGAAAAGATCCGATACGTTTTTATTATGTAAACCGCCTATATTCGAATAAACATTGATAAAACACTAACTGTCCTTTTTTTACTCCTGCAAAATTCTGAGATATCTGTCCCGCACCAACGGTAGGAACAGCAATTTCTCCCCCGCACCGGAGGAAAGTTCCTCATCGGATATATTCGACCCGATGCCGTAGTGAACGTGTTAAAAGCAAGCCATATCTCAAGATTTCCCCCTACTGAAATTTATGAGCGAACCCTACGACCGCATCAATCGCGTTTAGTCTAATAGTGCCGCCACATTTGTCATGCCGACGCCATCATTAGTGGCGTCGGGACATATTGGGTGTAAATTACTAATATATATATATACAGGGTGAGCAATCCAAATGGGTCAGTATGGCGGTTTTGGAAACCATAACAGATAGCGAAATCTTGGCTTAGGAACCATGACGTTGATTTTAGTAAAAAGAAAAACTGCGTTCATATACTTACAAAAATACGTGTACCTACTCGGCCCAGGAATCGAACCTGGACTTTTTGAAAAATTAAATTTCGTTATTTTCCTTTGAATATCGGTTATGTAGCTCTTAAATAGTAAATGTTACTAAGAAACATGATATCTAAAACTAATAAAATGCATTGTTTTTAAACAACGAAATTTAATTTTTCAAAAAGTCCAGGTTCGATTCCTGGGCCGAGTACACGTATTTTTGTAAGTATATGAATGCAGTTTTTCTTTTTACTAAAATCAACGTCATGGTTCCTAAGCCAAGATTTCGCTATCTGTTATGGTTTCCAAAACCGCCATACTGACCCATTTGGATTGCTCACCTGGTATATACTCTCCTGACTGGTTTCGGCCACGGCGACTGCTTCAACTCTGGCACTGATATCGTACATGTGCTCTGGTGTGGCTCACATAACCGATCTAATTTACGAAGACCCGAGTACACAATGGGCACGCGAGGACACCATTTACAAAATTATAGCTGACCGCCGCAGAGTGGTCGGGGCCTTCATCTCGTCCCGTTTGCAATCAAGAGCCATACATCGACGGGATTCAAAAGTGGATGTCTTCATTCTCACGAAACGTGGACCGTATCGTCGTTACATCCGCACATTAGATCGATTCCACTTAAAATTACTAATATAGATGGAAGATGAAGCTACTAGCCTAGTGGTTCAAGCATGCGGCTGTCAGGCGGTCATGGGTTCGAATCCCTGCTCGTACCAGTGAGTTCTGGATGGTTATAAGCTATATTTTTATCCCGTGGGTTTGCCTGCGTTCTTTGCAATACGCGGGCGAAGCCGCGCGGGCAGCTGGTTCTAAATAAATATACTGTCTATTCCTATAAATAAAATAAAATTTGTTTATTTCGGACAAGATCCATATGAATATTAGTTAATTAATTACCTATAAACCCTAACGTTATTCATAAAGGGTTAAACTTTTCACCCCATATACTTTTGACGATCGAATAGCCTAGTGGTTAGAGAACCTGACTATGAAGCTTGAGGTCCCGGGTTCGATCCCCGGTCGGGGCAGATATTTGTATGATGAATACAAATGTTTGTTCTCGAGTCTTGGATGTTTAATATCTATTTAAGTATGTATTTATCTATATAAGTATGTTTATCCGTTGTCTAGTACCCATATTACAGGCTTTGCCTAGTTTGGGACTAGATCTATTGGTGTGAATTGTCCCACGATATTTATTTTTATTTATTTATATTAACTAGATTTTTGGAAAGAATTATCTAACGTAATAAAAACGAAACAAAACCGACTCGACTTTACTCGGTATAACGTAAATTCATATTCGAAACTACTACACGTCAAAACAAAAGTATTCATCTAAAATTGTCTATGCAAACCGCAATCGAAATGGCACCTTATCATTAATGAGCTAAAGTTGTATCTCCGTTGGAGGCAACATAATGGCATAATTGAATTGATGGCGTAATAACTGCGTTGTTTACGAGAAGTTGGTTAAAGTTTAATTGAGTCGGGCATGGACGAATCGGTAAGGGAGCGAGTTGTTCCGCGCTGCACCCGCCGTTGTGTACCACGGGGTAAAATAAGATTAGATTATTATAATTAAATAAATTCACACATTCGCTTATGAGGCCCATAGTAAGCGACCACGTTTCCGTGCCATACGTCATCACTAAACTTGAGTGGCAGTGGGCGGGGCACATTGCACGTAGAACCGATGGCCATTGGGGCGGAAAGGTTCTCGAGTGGCGACCACGTACCGGACGGAAGGCGTAGCGTAGGTAGGCCCCCCACAAGGTGGACTGATGAGCTGATAAAGGTCGCTGGAGTCCGCTGGATGCGGGTGGCGCAGGACTGGTCATTGTGGCACTCTTTGGGGGAGGCCTATGTCCAGCAGTAGACGTCTTTCGGCTGATATGATACGGTACCTTCCGGTACGTGGTCACCACTCGAGAAACTTTCCGCCCCAACGGCCATCGGTTCTACGTGCAATGTGCCCCGCCCACTGCCACTTGAAGGGGCGGAATTGGTATGTCTATATTATGAACATTACTAAATTATTACACAGAAGCAGGTCGGTACGCATGCTGTACCGCATTCGTACTGTATCGCTTCCGTGCATCCCGCGCCAATCAGAAAGCACTCATTTAATTGCAAGCGCGCATTATAAAATCAGTACTTATTTGACTGACGATTGACACTGACAGTAAAATAAAATGTGTCGTAAAATAAATAGGCTTTCTACTGTAGCAATGTAATTTTAAAATTTTATAATACTCTGATACTGAAATGATATATTGTATACCGTTTTGAAAAAATGACACCTCGCCGAGTTTTTTACGCCGGTTCTTCTCGAGGCAGGGCTAAATGCGGAAGTGGCCTTAGTCTCATAATTGACGTTAAATATAGTATTCACTTTTCCTAGTTATGAAGGAATAAGGTACAAAAGTGTAATTCATATAAAAAGTCAAAGTCATTTATTCTTCAATTTAGGCATATTACATGCACCTATGAATGTCGATAAACTACCACCGGTTCGGAAAGTAAACCTCTGCCTCGAAAAGAACCGGCGTAAAAAACACGGCGAGGTGTCATTTTTTCAAAACAGTATACAATATATCATTTCAGTATCAGAGTATTATAAAATTTTAAAATTACATAGCTACAGTAGAAAGCCTATTTATTTTACGATAGATTTCTAGTGCAGAATTTTATCGCTGCCAAATATCCCTATCCATGATGTAGTCGTTTATCTTATAATATGCTTTTGAAATAAGTGTCCGTTTTACGACACGTTAAAGTGTAATACATATTTTATCGCCGAAGAAATGAAGTGTAATACCTACTGTATTTTTCATCCCGTTGTGCTACTGTTTTATATTTTTTAAAAATCTGATTTATTACATGAATTATTTATTTATTATGTGTCTACTATCTAATAGTATGTTGTGTTGGGTTCCGTGGGTCACTTACGGTGCTGTCTGAAAACCAGCGCTGTAGGTGTCTGTCTGACACCTCGGCACAATACTGAGACAGCGACCGTTTCACTGCCGCGAAGACACACAATGTGTCAATTGTATTGTATGTCTACTCCCTTTATCTCTGTGTGTCTTTTGTTTAGTGAATAAATGTATTCTTTCTTTCTTTATTTCTTTTTTACTCGTAAAATCGAGGTCGGTAGAAATATGAAGGTAGTAAGCGGCACAAACCAAGGGAGGCTGGGACTGGGAATTACCGATTCCGGTATAATAGGGACACTGGTTGTTGATGTGTTGACGTAATTAATGTAAAGCAAATGTTTATGCTCCAGTAGACGGCGTTTTAATAAATAAATAATAATTGAGCTTACGGAAAACCCGTACATTATCCTTTTTAAACATACGAGACATGCTTATTAAATATCACACTGAAAGGCAATACATATTTACTGCTAAAACTAAAACGAGACGCACTTATAAATTCATTGAATACTTATGAATAGAAAACTTTTTGACGTGGGCTGAAGGCCCTGAAACAGCGCCCATAATACATTGAGTTACCAGCAATCCAAATGTGTACGAGATAAATTAGAACCAAACTATCTATTAATAGAGAGTCCAAAATGGTAGAATTTAAGTACCACAACTCGATCACTACCTAAGTCTATCTTACTTGCGTCACTCACAAAAAAAATGAAACTGTTTATTTCTACAATTTTTTTTTTGTGTTTACATACAATCTTAACAGCTAATCTTTAAATATAAAAGATTTTTTGAGTGAAGGGGCGTGCCTTAGAACTAGTTGATCTTAATTAAGTGTAATAATTTAACTTAGGTATTTAATAGCTTACAATTAGTAGGTACGTAGTTTTCGTAGCGAAGTGGGTATCCGAGTCGGGCAGATTTAGGTACATCGAGCTTTACGTTTTGCAACATACTAACTTATTTCAAGGCGTTAATATTTCATTTGGTTATAAATAATTATTTTATTTGGCCTCCGCATCGTTTCTCATCTTAACCATATCGCAGAATAGCAATATGGGACGGCGTAGCGCATTAAATTCGTAGCACTATCTACGCTGCTACGCACGTAACCAAAGTACACTTGTTGTAGCTCCATTCTGGGACTTTTCTCTCTGACACAGCAAACTAAAACACAACTTAAAACGGCAGAGGCGTATCCGTCTTACTCCCAAAGTAAGATAGGACTGTGTCTCAGCAAAGCCACAAACTTTCCTTGTAAATTTGAGCGAAGAGCAAAGTCCCTGTATAAGAGGACTATTTGCTCAAACTTTCCGGAAGTTTTCTAGACTATATTAAACTTAGGAACTTAATATATAATAATAAAGGTATTTTTGTCGTGATAGGGGTTTTAATTAAAGAAAGTTGTTAAAGTGCCTAACGCAAAAAGTGAGTCATTTTTTTCTTTCCATGTGAGGTGTCGGGTTTAAATGGCACCACCCTCCTTTCTTTTCTTTGGGTGTTTACGACACCTGACTTCGAGATGTAGTCGAGTCCGGGGTCGGATTAAGGTGTTTTGTAGGTTGTGGGCGATAGGTTAGCAAGACCACAGATCCCACATTTGCTAAAAGTGGCACTAGAAATCAAATTGAATGTGTTCCTTTGGGAATACGGACGTGAATGTATATTCGTATATATCTATATTCTCGCAGGTGCTGAACATTTACCGAAACTGAATTTTAGTAATCAGTAAGTAACGCTTTGTTGATACGCATAATCAGCAAATCATACTTGACTCAGTGGGTCCCAAGATACGCTCAGCCTAGTTTGGAGCCCAACGGATACATACATACATACATACATATAATCACGCCTCTTTCTCAGAGGGGTAGGCAGAGATCACGGATCTCCATTTGCTACGATCCTGACAAACCACTTTCGCTTCACTCACCTTCATAACATTTTTCATACATGCTCGTCGGTTTAGGGTACTTTTGACCTGGCCTTTTTGTAAGATTTCTCCAATTTGATCGGAGAAAGTTCGCCTAAGTCTTCCCCTTCCAACTTGCCCTTCCACTCTTTTTATATACACTCTCTTCGTTAATCTTCTTTCATCCATCCTCTCTACATGCCCAAACCACCTTAACATACCCTTCTCAATTTTCGTGACTATATCTCCATCCATTTCACACTTATCTCTTATCACACTGTTTCTGACTCTATCACACATACTTCTCAACGCTCTCATTTCTACTGCATTCACTCGACTTTGAAGTCTTTTCTGCCACACCCAACTATTCACTATTCATCTCCATCATAAGTCTGGGCACCAACACTCTTCTATGCACAGCCACGCGCGCTTTTTGTGATATTTTCTGGCTGCCCATAAAGGCGTTCAGTGCCCCATTCACTCGATTCCCTGCATTCACTCTCCCAACGGATAATGTCTGTATAATTTGTAAAATCATGTGCTTGATAACCTAATAAATTAATCTTATTATTCTTAAATCAGTTTCATTATCTAAAGTTTGATTGCGAAAAAATATACTTGATAGACGATGATCTTCGGGTTAAAATCATCCCATGTTGGTTACATATTCATCTAAATCCGTTCCGTCGTTTTTGCGTGATTTAGTAACAAACATTAAAACATCCGAATTTTCACATTCATAATATTACAAGTAGGATATTTTTTTGACCTCTTTTTAGGGTTCCGATACCTCAAAAGGAAAAAACGGAACCCTTATAGGATCACTCGGTTGTCTGTCTGTCCGTCTGTCACAGCCGATTTGCTCCGAGACTACTGGACCGATTGAGTTTAAATTTGGTACACATATGTAAATTGGTGACCCAAAGATGGACGCGTAAAGTAAATTAATGCATTCTGAACAAGGGGGCCACTTTTGGGGGGTAGACTGAAAAATTTATAAAAAAAGTTTCGCTAACTGTATTGTGTGACATATCAAATGAAAGGGGTTGTTGTAAGCATGTCAGATATATATTTTTTATAATTTTAGCAAAAACACATTTGAAGTAATTTAGGAAAAAAGACAAAAATTGACCATTCCCCCCTTTATCTCCGAAACCACTAGGATTAAAATTCTGAAAAAAATATGGGAAATAGTTCCTTGCCTAAAGATTACAGGATAACCTATAAGAAGTATGAATACCTATATACGGAACCCTCACCACGCGAGTTGAACTCGCACTTGTCCGGCTTTTTTGTATCAAAGCATCCATGGCCTTTTAAGAGGCATTCTTCTCTTCAGTTGAATTTATTTCATTCTATATTTGAACAGCATTGCATTATTTTTTGCTTCATTTGATTTTAAAGCTAAGCGAAATGTATTGTTACAATTGATTAAATTTTTATTACCATTTATTCTGGTAAAGTGGGCGACCAGAAGTACAGTCATTTTTGTATCCGACTGTACCCAAGATAGAATACAGAACAAAGCACCAACCAAGCAATCTCCCGCGTCATTATGCTAAGCGCTCACTAAATTCTAAGCCCACAACTATTTACGATTTAACACATGCAAATTGCGCCCAATCGAGAATCAAGCCTCTCAATGATGGATAAAACCGGATAAAACCGGCTTAAATCCGGTTTAAACCAGATTACACCGCTTCGAGGCGGAGACGTTCATTTATTATGTAAATACGCGTAACGCGACAAATTAAATCCAATGGGAATTTCGCTTGACAAACGGTTAGGTTGTAAGTTGCATTAGTGAGTTTATTTGGATTCATGAGACGGATTTGAATTTTGAAAGGGAAATTTACACGTGCTTCGGCGAATTTGACAATTTAGTGTTTATATTGTTTATTTTTAGGGTTCCGTAGCTCAAAAGGAAAAAACGGAACCCTTATAGGATCACTCGTGCGTCCGTCTGTTCGTCTGTCACAGCCGATTTGCTCCGAAACTACTGGACCGATTGAGTTGAAATTTGGTAAACATAATATAATTATGTAAATGTCCGCTGGATGCGGGTGGCGCAGGACCGGTCACTTTGGCACTCTTTGGGGGAGGCCTATGTCCAGCTGCTGGAGTGGACGTCTTTCGGCTGATATGATGATGATGATGTAAATTGGTGACCCAAAGATGGACGCGTAAAGTAAATTAATGAATACTGAACAAGGGGGCCACTCTTGGTTAGCAAACTGGTTTTTTTTTTAAAGTTTCGCAAATTGTATTGTGTGACATATCAAATGAAAATCGTTCCTTGCCTAAAGATTACAGGAAAACCTATAAGAAGTTTGAGTATTCAAAGTAACGGGAAAATTCTCAATATTTTTGTGTATTATATACGGAGCCCTCACCACGCGAGTTGAACTCGCACTTGTCCGGTTTATTTTTATTGCAAACGAGGACAATATTTGACTCCGGGTAATGTGTTGTTGTTTTAAAACTAGATGCCCGCGCAGCTCTGATCCCATATTGCACAGAGCGCAAGCAAAGTTTTCCTTAGCTTAAATAAATATACTTTTACCGACTTAGATAAATGAAATACTGTTTACTAAGGAAAATACAAATTATAATGGAATTCACATCTAGTCAATCAAACAATAAGCTCAAATTACACTTATCACCAATTTTAGGACAATCGACCGCTAAACCTAATCCGATCCGTGCGACGCCATCTTGCAGAGTCCCGGTTCTCCCCGCGTGGCCTCTGCTCTGGCCATAGAATGACACACGCAGTGTTGCCAGAGCGCGCCTTTCCGCTAACGCCTACTAGTCACGATTCCTTGCAGGACAGTATGGTTAATTTTTCTTTGGTCTCTTATTACTATGTCTATCCCAAAGGTCCATTCCATATGCGCTGTTGAAAGAATTAAAAAAATCGGATCTGCTGTTCCGGAGAACACCCTCTACATACAAACTCACAAAGCTTAAACATCACAGACTTTTCTTCTTTTAACATTAGAAGTCATTAAGGTTTACGTCCTAGTCCTCGACGTTGCACTAGTTTTGGCCACTTTATGTCAACTAAGAGGAATTTTCTTCTTTCGAATTTAAGCCATGTCTTTTTGAAATAAAGTGTCAATACACTATTGCACCGGACTAGGAGGACGTTTACCTTACAAAATTCTAGTGGTATAATTTCGTCATCTAAATTAGCGTCACGGTGGTAGAAATAGTTGAAACGGTGGAGCTGTAAACTGAAAAAAACCAGGTTCGGTGATCTTAGTCTGCTAGTGAATATCAGCTTCCATCTCTCTTATTATATTAAAAAGCACGTTCGCAACTGGCAGATCCGAAGCTAAAACCGCCATTTATACACCAAGCAAGGCTAATCTAGCCGTCAACAGATCATAGGGCGGTGCTGCGTCCAGAGGGGTAATCACGTAACGTTTTGAACGCGCGTTAGGTAGATCCAACTGTCATTTTTAGGGTTCCGATACCTCAAAAGGAAAAAACGGAACCCTTATAGGATCACTCGGTTGTCTGTCTGCCCGTCTGTCACAGCCGATTTGCTCCGAAACTACTGGACCGATTGAGTTGTAATTTGGTAAACATATGTAAATTGGTGACCCAAAGATGGACGCGTAATGTAAATTAATGAATTCTGAAGAAGGGGACCACTTTTGGGGGGTAAACTGGAAAATTAAAAAAAAGTTTCGCAAACTGTATTGTGTGACATATCGACAGTGGAAAGGAATAACCCCTTAAGCGACATTTAGTGAATTGTACAGGAGAGTGTTTCAAAGTTTTCTTTTTGAGAAAAAAAATCATAACTTTTTTCCTATTTGAAATAGGTAAATGAGTTCTTAAGACGATAATCTTATTTAATTTTTCTCTATTTTATGAAATAAACATTTACCCCAAAATCTTACAGGATCCTGAAAATGTTGTCGCTTAATTGAAAAGGTCCTCAAAATATTCCCGGAAGAACCATTTAAGCGACATCATCATAGTACTATAAAACTCACTGAAGCCACTTACCTTCTTTAACTTGTCTCTAAGATATTCAATTAAGCAACAGTCGTATGGGCAGTTATTACGTGCCAATTTGAAGTGGTATACCAGAAATTTGAAACTAAATAGACACTTTTTTGTGAATTATAACGCTAGCTTTAATATTTTATTAAACTATTTCATATTATTGAAAAATTTAGAATATATTTGCGGTTAAAAAACGCTATATTGTGCGTTTTTTAAGGAGAAAAATAAAATACTTATACGAAATTAACGTGTATTTTTATTTTAATAAAATAAATCTACTTCTAACAAATAACTCTTAATTAAGTATGCACTTTTTTGAGATCACAATCCTTTTGAGTTTATAAATTATTAAGAATAAGTAGCTAGCTTACTTATTTACTTTTTGGTAAGTGTATAAATATACAAATTACAATTATCACAATGTTTTAATAGTAACACTTAGCTTGTTAATAATTAAGTACTCAGGCACTTTTTTGAGATCACAATAGTTTTGTGTTTATAAATTGTTAAGAATACTTAAGTAGCTAGCTTACTTATTTACTTTTTGGTAAGTGTATAAATATACAAATTACAATGATCAAAATGTTTTAATGGTAACACTTAACTAGTTAATAATTAAGCACTTAGGCAGTTTTTGATATCACAATCATGTTGGGTTTATATTTTTTTAATTATAGATAAGTATAATGTAAAGTATTATTAGAATAAATTAGTACAACATCACAATGTTTATTACGTACGCTCTTCGTCATATTCCTCATCGTGACACGAAACTGAAATGAATGTGTAGAATAATGTCTGGTATAACTATACACCGTGTATTTTTCATTTCTATTAATTTCAGGGTACATTCCAGTGTTCTTTAAAATTCAGAAATCATTACAAAATTTTTTGACTATTGAGACAAAGCTACAAAATGAGACACCTGTGTATTAATTAATGAAATTATACATCAGGCAGCGATCGGCGACACAACCGCCGCACTCCGGTGTTCGTCGCTGACTGAAGCGACCCACTGCATTCCATTGTATAAGTAAAGCACCATTCGCGTGAAATTCGCGCCAAAAATTGTTCACTGTACCGACATCAAATAGATTAGAGCAACACTTTAACCGTTATCATACCATTTTCAATCTCCACTTAACCGACGTATCGCATTTATAAAGTATACTTTAAGCGACAGGTTCGGCCGCGGTAAGGAGTGTCGCTTAAAGCAATTAAATAACAACGTCATTTGTCGTAACATCCATTTAACCGACAATCGTTTTATTAAGCAGTTTTGAAGAACCACTTAAGTACAGAATTCAAGATATATGTGCCCGGAATAATCAATTAAGGGACATTACATCGGAAACGAACTCTTTTTAAAAATAATTTATACGACTGTGGTAATATTGGAGTAGGTTTTAAGTGACACAGAGAATATTTTATTCAAATTGTGTGTCGCATAAGGGGTGGTTTTTCAAATTCAGACCTCATTCGTGAATTACTTTAAGCGACATATAAGTCATCGGATCGCCGTGAAACCCAATTCAAACGACGCAGAAAAAAACGCTGATTCCAATGATATGTATAACTCATTTTCGACCAAAATGTCGCTTAAGTGGTTCTTCCTTTCCACCGTCGATATCAAATGAAAGGAGTTGTTGTAAGCATGTCAGGTTAATTTTTTTTTATAATTTTAGCAAAAACAGATTAGAAGTAATTTAGGAAAAAAGACGAAAATTGACCATTGCCCCTTATCTCCGAAACTACTAGGATTAAAATTCTGAAAAAAATATGGAAAATAGTTCCTTCCCTAAAGATTACAGGAAAACCTATAAGAAGTTTGAGTATTCAAAAACACTTATGAAATTTAGATTATATACGGAACCCTCACCACGCGAGTTGAACTCGCACTTGCCCGGTTTTTCCATATAAAAAGTGACATTTAAATCTACCTGACGCGGGTACAATGCGTAACGTGATTGACCCGCAGCACGGCGTTGAGGATCATAGAGCGCGCTCGGGACGCGTGCTGCAAACAGACCGTCTGTGTATTAATAAGTAAAAACTGGCTCAAAAGTGTAGACATGAAAGCCAAATAGTCGTCCCAATCACCTCTTTACAACCGTCACATCCACCTTTCGCAGTAAACAAGCACATTACGCTATATCAATATAACCCGCCCCAATGTAATCTCAATCTTACTTTAATCAACATAAAGTTGAAACTCATTTGTCGACGCTACAATGTACATTCGCGTATGTAAGTGCGATCACGTTTCCATGTCAACAACTAAGTTTGAGCTGGAGTTTAATGGACTCTGGTGACGTCGCGGCGATTAAACCGTCGGCTGAGGCAAACTAACTAAACTAAATTAACTGAGCCCTGGAAATGACAGGGTTCTCAAGAATTTAAAGGTTTATGGGAAGTTTCGTGCTTATTTTCTTTAAAGAGTAAGTGAGGGTCTTATTAACAGACTATGTTTACTATTTCAACCATGGAAATGAGACCGTAGAGACCTATGTGGTGTAAGATACGGAGATAGAAAAAGAAACACCGTGGTAAGAGAGAAGAACGGAGGTGGATCAAATGACAAAAATTAAGGGTGCGTAAAGATGGTTTGAGCATGTAGAGAGAAAGAAATTATGGATGAAACTAGAATAAGAAACCGGCCAAGTGCGTGTCGGACCACGCCAAACGAAGGGTTCCGTGTCTATTAACCCTTTTCCAGGCTGGCAATTAAAAAATGCCAATCAAGTGCCAGTCTTATTCACTAACGTTAAGATACTCGTTTGACAGTATGTGTGTGTATATATGCGTAAGTATGTGGTAGATATAACGGCTCTGCCTGGAAAAGCGTTAAAAAGGTCGTATCGTCACAGATCATCACACACAGAAATCTTACGGCACTTACGTCCTTCTTTATAGGAATGGCAGTTTTTCAGCAATATCTCGAAAACCTATGAACCGATCTTGTTTAAAATAATTTTCGGTGAAAGAATTGAACTTGTCTATGATTTTTTTCATATTTTCTAAAATACACCGTTCAAACATTAGACACGCAATTATCTCTGACTCTATTCATTTTATCAAAAAAAAATGGTGAGAAACCTTATGTTTATTTTGAAAGGCCTATCGATTAATTTAAAATACACCATGGAACCACCCCATGTATTCTTTCCTCACTCTTTGCTCTTCATTATCTGGAAGGTGAAGACTTCGTGAACGTCTAAAGTTCTAAACCGTTGAGCATGTATCAGAGTCAGACTGAACGAAACCAAAAGGAGCATCGATGTAACAATCATTCACTACATCTGCATCTATTTTCCTTCCTGTCACATACATGTTTACAAGTACATTCACTCCCGTCAGTTAATTTAAATAATTCACTCCATTAGATGCACTGGCATTGATTATCAAATGTCCCCTCCACACATAGCTCCAGTGTGCACCATAATATTTGGACGGTAGTGGACTATACAGGATGTATGTAATTTGGACTGGCCTTTATACAGGATGTACAATGCTACAATGTCGGTGTTTCAATTACGTGTGTAGACTACCGCACGCCTCCCGGCTCCTTTCTATCCAATTAGGATTAAAGGTGGGTTGCTTGTGGCAGCGGATTGATTGTAAAAAACTTCTGAGAGAAGGTGTATCTATTAGTTACAGAAAGTACGCTTTTTATGCCATAAGGTACGGATATCTTATGGTAAGCCATTCCACGAGCGTATAGGTAACCAACTCAAGGACGAACTTTTGACGCATTAAAATGTGATTCACAGTCAAGCTCATTGAGTTAGTGCATAGCCAATAAGTTCGCCAATATTTGTGCAATAAAGTTTAAATAAACAAACAAAAAATGCCAATGCGTCGTTGACTAGAAATTGAAAAAAATTGTTATTTGCAGAATAGAGGCTGAACAATAATGGTTCTATTACTTGTTTATGTAAAAAATATTTTTATCTGTATCGGATTATATTATCTGTAAGCTAAGGATTATACTTATTTCATACTTAAAGTAAATAACATAAGGTGTCATTATAATGCATGCCTACCTATAGATCTTAGTCATCTCCAACAAATTAAAAAGATAAGATTACACAAAGAGTAAAATGATTGAAGACAATTTTTGTCAAAATACCTATTTGTCAAGTCATTATACCTATTAGTAATATATGCAGGTTACATCATTGTAGGCAGGGATAGAAATCATAGTCCTAAGATGCAGATATGCGTTTCTACTTATTTTCCTATATACCGTGGTGCAAAAATCGCTTTCCGCTGCAACAAGCACCACGCTCTTTAATGGATCTCATCATACGAATAATGCCCGGTATTAGCGGCGGCTTTTTGAAACTTCCTGTGATTGGTTTTTAATTATTTATTAGTATAAGCCATGCAGCTTATAGTTGTAATTTTGTTTAATCTGCCGCTGATATTGATTTGAGGCAATTTAATTAATTGGAGATGAATCAAATGATTTCATATTTAAATAGCGCGTGGCTTCGTCAGTGTACAGTATGCAAGCAAAACCACGGGATAAAATATAGTATATTTCGATTCTATATACTAGTGTTTTTTTTTAATGCGGATTAGCAGTTTTGGGGATTTCCCCTAACATACATACTTAAATATTTTTGTGGACAAATAATAAATAAATAAATATTTGCGGACAATCTTACACAAATCGACCTAGTCCCAAACTAAGCAAAGCTTGTACTATGGGTACTAGACGACGATAAACATACTTATATAGATAAATACATACTTAAATGCATAGAAAACATCCTTGACTCAGGAACAAATATTCGTGCTCATCACACAAATAAATGCCCTTACCGGGATTCGAACCCAGGACCTATTGCTTCGTAGGCAGGGTCACTACCAACTAGGCTAAAGCGTTCGTCTTACAAATCTTCATTTCACATTCATTAAGTACTTCTTATAATAGTTATAATTAGTATAGCTATTGACAAAAAACCAAATAGAAATGTGAGCACCACTCGCGACTTACTGCAGCGATACAAACGATACAACATCACAGGCGATACATTTTGACAGGTAATTTATAAGGTAACCTAATAGTGGCGCGATGCAGTCGCGCGTTCATGAAACGCACTTTTGCATCGCTTCAAGAAATCGCCGTGTGTAAATCCTCCTAATACTATGTGTGTAAGTTTATGAGTGTGTTATTTTCAGGCCCGAAATTTTGCCCTAGTTTCTCTCATTATCAGTAAAAAGGTGTCGATACAAATAGTTAATTACAGTACATACATTACTTCCAAACAACATTCATACCACAAAAGATCACAAAAAAATTGCAATTATATTGAACAACTACCTCGGTACTACTTTGGAATAAACTCAACACAGCAACTGGCACAAAACAACCCGTATTAGCACATTTCCTCGAAACGTCTCCACCAATCGAGACAAAAATCGAACCATTCGACTCTCGATAGTTTTATTCATTTCAGTAGATTTCATGGGTGAGAAGATCGCAAATTGCGCCGTTCTGGCGCGGCGCGGCCGTAATCGATTGTGCTGCCATCTGTTGGGAAAATAATGACTCCGTCTGGTATGCTTCGCCTTTATTCGGAGGCAGTATATGCAAGGACTAAGATGGAGGCATGAAACTGCATTTTGTTGTACGGACGAACCAACCAATTGCTGTAAGAATGACTATCTACCTCGTTTTCAGCGTAAAATTTCCAAAAAATATTTAATACAGAAATAGACCCTACAGATTATGTCCTGTTCGTATCATGTTTAAAAGAACCATAGCTTGAGATGGTGGCGACTAGTCCTTCTAATGTGTCCACAAGACAAGCCAGATATAAAGTGGCGCAAGGACAAATATGAGACGAGTCTCCCATGGACCATGATACTCAGGACAAGCAATGGTATAAATAATACCACGTCCGAGCGAGATGGTAGCATACAAATCTCGATAAGTGTGACAGAAAGAGAAATATCATTCGTTGTCCTTGTCATAGTTCCACTTTTTTTTATTTGCCACAACTGATTTAGTATGAAGTTGTGGCAAATAAACTACTACCCGCCCAAATTAAGTAGGTTGTTTATGGTAAGCCATCAGCCATTTTAAGACCAGTTCTTAATTTAGCTGCATAGAAGCCTTTCCGTCCCTCATTGTGGCATCACGTAAAGCTTGTCCTGAGTATCATAGTCACATGCCCACATGACAGCGCAGATGACGGTGGCTGCCGTAGAGTTATCTATCACATTGTAACCCTTTTTTGTAATAGATTAATATGCAATAAATATATATGAGTATGAGTACGAATATGAATCCTGGCATGCCCGATGCCTGGATAGCGAGTTAGCAAATTTAATGAGAGCACAAAACAAAGCAGTTACAGAGAGAAACAATACAATAACATATAGGTAGAGGTAGACAACAGGCGGTCTTATCGCTGAAGAGCGATCTCAACATAACATCTTAAGTTAAATGGTGACTGTGAGATGTTTGCGTTGACTGTAAGGAGAGCCCGCGGAAAACCAAAAGCCGGCCATAATGAAACTATTTATCTCCCGAACACAGATCGGCTCGCTTGATCGCGACCCTTCGATACAACATCGGTTCACTCCGCACTGCACTTAGTTTACACATAAGCTAGGGACGTATCCAAATAATTTAGTAGCATAATCATGAACTCGTATAAAAAGTAAAAAATGTTATATAAACATTAGGTCCAATTATACCTATGTTTTTTCTGTTTCAGAAAAGTGCCTCAGGACAAGCTGGCAACATTTGTTATCGTTATTATTGTTAAACATAGGAACGTCGGCACGAAACACAGCTGTAGGTATTTGTGCGTGCGTGCACTAGTAACTACAGCTGTGTGGGTGCGTGCACCTGTGACGATGACTGCCGTGTCACTGCCACAGAAACCTGCATAGTTAAAACAGCACCTACATATTCTACACTGGGTTCCGTAGGGAAATGACCTGTATTGCTACTACTGCTATCTATAAAATTTCTATAGACGGAGTGTTTATATCGTTCTCGGAGTCACTACTACTCATATTTTCAACAAAAATGTAAATTACAAACAACTTTTCACAATTCTACTTTCGTAACAGCAAAACACCAACAAAAGACATAGTGATACAATCCATAGACTTAAACACCGATGTACATACCTATGTTTAACAAATAAAATACAAATATGTAAAAAAATTACAACAGTAATGGTGGCAATTCCATCCTCCGTCAAATCGAGTGTTTTTTTTATAAATGACAGCCAAACGAATGAAATGCCTATTCTCATGTCACTCGAGATCGAATAAGATGTCGTGTGCTTTATATTTAAAAAAAACATACTGAATTGACGTTTCGTATCGATAACTGTTTTAATATCTATGGATACTAGAATAGACTCACCCGAGTTTTGACAGCTGTTCCAAATTTAAACTCATAACCTTACAAAAAGTTTATACTGTAATAACATTAAATACAGATTTTCCCTATTACCACAGACAAGAAAGTTCTCATAGTAAAATAGGTTGTAATAATGCTGGTAATTTCCTACAGGTTTCTGAACGCATTTTAGAGCACTAATGTGCAAAAATAATAATATGTGTGTAGATAAAGAAGAGTTAAACTATATGAATCAAGTACAATATGCTTGTGACCTTAGATTTTTTACGATACCATTCGAAGCAGTTTTTAACAAATGTTTGTATGGGAGCAACCACAATTAAAGTAAATAAATACCCAAAAAGCAAGTAAATTGCTGTTTCTGTCGCGAAATACTGCGTTTAAGTCCGTAGTTGTTTTACAATTTTGTTTCTATAAAATCTATTGGTTACTTTGAATTAACACTTATATTTTCACTTTTTTTTTCATACATCATCATCCAAGTATCATTCTGTTTTGTACATGTTCTGGTAATTCATTTAATATTTTAGGCAGTAAGTCTGAGTGGTTTCGAGCACCATATATGTTATTAACACTTGGACAATAAAAAATTCATACTTTTTCTAAACTTTAAAGGTCCATACTTTTTATTATTTTAATTATATTTTGTTATTGATAAGTATCAAACATAAAATTAATGTAATAAAGTTATTACATTAATTTTATGTTTACTATCCATTTAGCAACACTACTAGCCTATTTACAACACGAGGCGTTAACGTTTGCATCTAGTTCCGATGTACATTCTACGTGTAATTGAACACTTACTGAATTGGGTCATACCTCACCTTAATTACTAATAGGGATTCTGTTATTGAAATGGTTCAAACGCTGAGTAGAATTTAATATGGGTTTCGCTGCCATATGATTTCGAGGGTGTGCGGTTTTGTAATTTTCGCATTGTTCGGTTTTGGTTATTGAAAACGTATAACGCAGTGGAATAGTATAATCCGCCGTTTTAAATAACACCTAGTAGTTTTACAAAACAGAGCTGTTTTGTAAATTACATTACAGCTAGTTGTTTTAAAAACAGCGCTGTTTTGTAATACGGCGGGTTGACGATTAGCGCGATTGCCATTACGATACGTTCTACAATATAGCGGCAATCCACTGTATTACATTACAGCTAGCTGTTTTACAATATACCGGCAATCCGCCATATTCCATCCCGCCAAATTAGGAAGTCCCATAAGAATACTCAGATACTTAAAGGCTTAGGCTTTTCTAAAGACTAATTGTGTCCTAAGATTTTTTTACGATACCATTCGAACCAGTTTTAGGAGAGGAGCAAATGTTTATATGGGAGCAACTGCAATTAAAGAACATTAAATACCCAAACATTTAAGTCAAAAACGGACACTCTGGCGGCAGCCGAAACGCTTTATACTAAGTGAACACAGAAGTATGACGTCATAGTTTGCTACTTGTAGTAATCGTTGTATGGAAAATCAAGTAAACTGCTGTTTTGGTCGCGAAATGCTGCGTTTAGGCGTTTGTTTTGTCATACAATTTTGTTTCTAGAAAAGCGTTGGTAGTGTTAAAGTTACTCTTGGATATTTTATTACAATAATTTGATAGTTTACTATCCATTTAGCTACACTAGGTTATTAATTTTAACATGAGGAAATTACCCTATTGCAGGGGCGCTTTACACCTTCCTTAAGCCGACCTCGTAACAGATAACAAACGTTTGTTTGTGTACCTGATATTGCAGTCAAAGCGACTATTCTGTAATCCAACCATTACCTAACTTACTCCCGGCAACTTAGGCAAGCTTCGTCTAATCTAGATGCAGATGCATTCTCCACACGCTGGCTTACTAAACTAATAGTGCTGTGTCGGCATTCTGGTTTCAATTCGACAAGTCGTGGGCTTCCTTCATAAAGGAGGAGATCTGGCCGAAGGGTGTACTTTTCCAGCAATTTTGAGGCCGGTTATTTGACTCCAAGAAAATGCCCCGCGCGTCTTTACATGTTATAGTATGTGTTATATAAGTTCGGTAGGTATATTGATTATGTATTTTAGTCTGTAAGGTATTTGTAAGTAGGGGCCTTTGTTGCCTGATAAAAAAAAATTGGCCAAGCACATATTTGTTTTTGAATAAATATTCACCACTAGAAAAGCGGCTTTCGCATTCCGTGCGCTGTTTTTGCCAATTGAGCGATCGTGGGTCCACTGTGTGTGTGTCCAACCTACCTACCGCCAACTGTGGCAAGTGCGCCTTGTGCCGATTCTTTTTGTGTATGTGTAGTCTGTACCTAAATACGTTAATAAATAAAATAATCATGATGCAAAGCAATTTTGGTGTGATTTGGTTTATGAATACTTAGTTGACGTCTACTCGATCTGCAAGAACAGTACTTAGTTATTTTATGATATTATCTGTCACTTTGTCTGGTTGATGTAACTGGTGACCGAAGAGCTGGCGGCTTTCTCGCGCAACGCATCAGCATTGCAATTCAGCGAGGAAATGCCGCCAGCATCGGTACAATGCCTTGAGGGCCTATTTTAGATTTAACTTAGTTTTAATTTAATTTATTTATAATGTTAATTATCATGTTTTATATACCTTATCTAAGACTAGTTATATGTATTTTACAAGCTTTTATTTACTTTCACCTGACTGTTGTCTGTAATCAAATTTTGCAAGTTAAATTTGATCCACTTCCCGGTTTCCGATTAAGCTGAAATTTTGCATACATGTGTAAAACGCGTGACAATGCAATATTATGATGACATGGTGCTGATCTGATGATGGAGCTGAAAGGTGGCCATAGGAACTTCGCAATGAAACGACACAACCTCATCGAGTTTGGGCTCGGTAGAATCGTCTCAATGAGTAGTTGATGACGGTATACAGAAAAAAACAGTCGGCAATAAAAGCTTGTACCAAAAATGAAATTTTTGACAGAAACTTGTTGTTCTATTGAGAATGAAACACAAAAAATCTCATTCTCCTATCCATCAAATTAGTATTTCGTTTCTCAAACCTGAATATCCTCCAAGTATCACTTTCCTGTTATTCCGCCCTCTCTAAAAGGCCAAAGGTTTATACAAAATTGAATTTTGCCCACAGCATGTCCCGCGACTGCATTTAATAGTGTTATGCACGAAAACGCATCGCAGTAAACTCATTACCTATGACGTCACGTTTGAGTAACATTCAAAGGGTATAAAATGTAGTAACCGGATTTTTCCAGTTTTCGCTTTGTTAATTTAAAATTAACTGCAATCCGCTTTCGACGTCCGGTTTGTGAACAATTCGATTAACTTGAGTAGATCAGCGAGCAAATTGTTATAAAATTAGGTGTTATTTTTAACGTACCTTTATTTTGCGACTTTAATTAACTTCAGCGGTACGAGTATTGATTGGAGAACAAGCACCTATCTACGTAGGTAAAATGTACTTAATGCTTATTATTATGTTATCCCCCTTTCAGGGTGACAACTATTTACTACAACCAAAATTCCCTGACCTTTCCCGATTTTCCAGGCGTTTTTACAAGTTTTCCCTGACCATAATCTTAAATTATAAAATATAAAATATATAATTGGAATAAATTTCTGAGTTTTTGCAGAATTATCTGCTAGCAAATTACAATTTATAAATACAATGACATAATACAAAAACGGCAATATTAAGAAGTAGTATCTAAATAGCTCAGTTGGTAAGAGCGAAAGCATAGTTAGACGGAAGTTGTAGGTCCACATCCTACGTCGGGTGACGTTTTTGTACTGTTTCATTTCTAGTATTTTGTTATAGTAGATATATAATGTTTGGAGATAGTAAATTAATAATTTGTTTTTGTTTTTTTTTTATGTACACAGACAATTTTTATTCCCTGACCTCCATTAAATTTCCCTGATAATTCCCAGACTTTTCCATGACTAGCGAAATTCCTTGACTTTTCCCGGTTTTCCAGTTTAGTTGAAAAGAAGTACTATATTTGATCTACTTTCAACTACATTGAAAAGATACCGGGATCGTGGAAAAACACAATGTACGATTCAAAACTCATTTTATTATAGTATAGGTTAGAGAAATTGATTGAACACTCAGAGGACATATTTAGGCACAAATGGAGCTCCGCATTCATAGCTTTCTTCACCGTACAGCGTACAAACGCGTTTGCTTCACTTATTATTACATACATACATAGTTAACTGTCAAACCCTTATAAAATCTTGCATATTGAGCAAACATTAAAAACGTTAAACGGTCCGCTTAACTCGGCAAGGAGCCCTCGTCACGGACTAACTTTAAGGTCCCTCCGTACTCGACAGATTAGAAACAGTAGTTTAACCAACCTGTATTTTTAAACTACGTCGGTGGCAAACAAGCGTCCAGTCCGTATAATGGTAAGCGATCACCGTAACCTATAGATACTTGCAACTCCAATGGGTTTTTTTTTCACTTTATTTAGGTAAACAAACAGCCACTACAAGATAATCTTAATCTTAATAGCATTATAAATAAATACAATATGTGTGACCAACACCCTTTACCACTTAGGTATAACTTTTGTACATCATCATCATTCGGAGTAAGTCAGGGGTGCAGCTGGTGTGTAAGTGTTGTGAATCTGAAACTAACTAAATAGAAACAGAAAAAATATGTACCCGTAGGTACAATAAGTTAATATTATACCATCGGCGACAGCGGGGTATTAACCTGCCCAAATTGCGCTCGTGCCTATGCAAAAAAGATAGGGTATGCAAGCCACATGAGAGCGCACCAGAGAGAAGAACAACAACACTTCAGTCACATTGCTAATCGTTAATATCAAGTCGCTGTGGCCGAAATCGGTCAGGACAGCATCATCATCATCATTATCATTATATTAAACATGGCGAGAATATCAGTCACTTCGCCGATTTAAACTTAGTAAACAATATCAAAAGTGTTTCAGTTATTTTATATTATGGTTTTTGAGTACATCTATTATTTGTTTTTTTTTAACTAATACTAGAGCTAAATATGTATATTTGATTAAAATGTACATTGTAATTGTAAACGATTGTGCGCAGAGGAGCTCGCTCACCGGCGTTGGTGCGGTAGCGGCCTGTCACAAACAGGCATCTCGCTGAATACAATTATTCGAATTATTCGATAGCTTGTTATTAAAGGAAATGCAATCAAATTGATTGTTTCAGGCGTGTTAAAGACCCTAAGCAGTAAAAGCAGCAGTTCTAGCAAGGGCAAAGGGATGGGATAACGGTGAAGCATCAACACTCCAAGTCAAACATGAATGCAAAACTCACACGCCAAACAATCAAAAGTTACAGTCTTCATTATCGCTACGATAATGTTTATACAATTTGTTTCGCGATTGTTTTACGCAGCATCAGCAATTTTAACTCGAGCTTGAGTGACGTGCAAAACCATACGTCACTATTTAAATTATTGTTTTACGTGGATCTAACGTGATATTTATTTACCTTTATTTTTTACGTTTCGACAAAGGGCCCGAAAAAAGATAAATAAATATCGCGTTAGACCCGTGTAGAACAATAATTTAAATATGTGTACAAAACGCGAGTGTTTGAAGTGTCATACGTCACTACATAAAAGCGGCGAAGCGTCAGCATATTGCAAGGTGCAGTCCGGTCTAACCTTATTATCCTCAATAAAATATATACCAATTCTATTCATCACAAAACAAAGTGGTTTTATTACGCTAAATGGCAAACAACACGTTTATAATACTCACTTGCTTAATAACAAATCATAGCGGATTGAAAACGCGTAAAATGAAAAACACAGACGTTTGTTTGTATTTTGCGTACTTACTGTCATTATTCTTTTAACTGTGGCACCGTATCGTCGAGACGTGAAAAGCCCTCGCCCCAAGACATCGTTCTTTGATCTTCGAGTGACAGAAATCAGGCAATGAGTTAATTAAACATCAATTTGACTCCCCTCTTCAAATTATTGGCAGCGTGTATTTGAAAGGGTACCTACGTGAAAGTAACTACGGAACGTAACTTTGGCATATTCATCGAAGTATATAAACGTTAATTGGAAAACGTTACGGGAATCATCTTGGAATATTCGGTTCGAGTGCTGTATAATGACGTTCGTCAGAAATAATATTTGGTACCTAAGACTTCTGATTCTGAAGTCCTTTCTAAAGGATCATCTTGAGGTCCCATCCTATATAGCTAATGGTGAAAGGATTTTTGAAAGCAGGTGAATAATTCAGTAGATTACCCAATACAGTAAGGTATATTCACATACCACCGTAGAACCCTATCGCAATAAGGTGAGATATCACTCGAGTTTGAGTGACGGCGGCCTGTCAATTGCGACAGGGTTCCACGGTGGTACGTGAATACATTTCCCTTAGTGTACAAACCTTTTATAAGTTTGTAGGTGCTTAAAAAGTTACAATCTCTCAGACAGAACTAGATGTTAAGTTCAAATAACAGGAAATCAGTAATTCCCCAAAATATTTAGAATCACTCGTTTTCCTAAAGATTTTTCATAATTCTCTACAACTCTGTACCTTTCAAATATTATTTTCACCGTCTCAAGAATATCACTGTTTACATTTATCGATAAGAAATCCATCCATTGTACATGATTTGCAACGAAATTTAAAATGTCTCGCCATGATCGACTAAAATAGGGACCCAATAAACATGGCCTAGTAAACTACAATGAGCTCGTGCCTCACTTTGGCCGTTTAAAGAATGCCTCAGATAAACACGATATATCTCAATTTAAGGGTAAGAGGTAAGGCTTACGCAGTGGGACCTAATTAAGTAATTCCTGGCGTTCGGTCGACTGTGCTTTTACTTAATTACGATTTAATGCCGAGGATGCTCGCCTTAAGTGTTTCTTCGGGATCTGGGTCAGTTTGTTTTCATTTGCTGGCTTAGTTTCAGGGTAGTTTTTGTTTAAGTAAAGCAAAACAGCGTAAGGTAAAACTGATACCTTGGTTTTAGACTATTATCGTGAAAAATATTAAATCGTTTCAAGGAAAATCAAAACTAGCGGCTCTGTGAGTTGTAGAACTCACAAGCCTGTCTTTTTTTTCAAACAATTTTAATTTTGAAAATCCATATTTTTATGAAACTTGTTCACAAAATTTCACGAGAATCGGTTGAGAAATGCGTCCTGCAGAAGATAACAGACAGCGAAATGGAGAACTTCGTTCGCTTCGCTCGCTCGTTATAAAATAATCTCAATATTTGGTAACAAGTGACTAGAAATATACTTTGAACTGTGAAACGGTTTTTACTGACTAATAATATATGTACATGTCTTTATTAGTCTTCGTTTTCGTTTTACGATTATTTACGGTGTTGCTAATAAAAAAACATTGCAATATTCACATCATTATTCATCGAAAATATATTTTTTATGTACAATGGCATTATAATATAGGAAGCCAAAATATTGAATGTTTTAAATACATAATAATGAGGTACAACCAAAATATTAATCGAACTTGGGTTTCGCCGCTCATTTTCAGATCTCATTAAACGGCGCACTTCAATAATCACAAACAAAATCGGTAAAAAAGGTTAAAAACCTTTTTAGATTAAAACCCTCATCAGCAGCAAAGGGCCGTCGATTTCGTCACGTTGACCTATTAGAGGTTACTGAACCGTATTCTGCCATGTTTGGATGAAAAAGCGTAACCGCCCCCAATTTTGCTTACAACATCAAACATTTTTACCAATCTCTGCCCCCCTTTAATTTTCAGAAACCGTCACCCTGTTGTAATTAGTGATAATCAGAAAAGAATGCGTCTTTTATGCTTTAAACGATGAAAAGTAGAGAGAGTTTTCAAAATTAATGAAAAACGCAATAAGGGAGCGATTTTGTTACTCAAAGTTGAGAAACATTTCGGTCTAAAAATATATTTTACTGTGTTTTTTTTTATTTATTTGAAAGGCTATAGCCGTGTTTCTATACAAAATTTGCCTTTCTGTCAAATGTTCTAGTAATTTCATTTTTAGATACTCCTTGTAGGCAAAGGTCTGTTCCCCAAAGAAGAGCCATGTACACTTGTCAGTTTTCGTAATATGGCGGTTTGATTTTTTTCACTTTTTAATTTATTTCTTGAATTCGGTCTTTGCGATTAATTTGATTTTTTGGTAAACTATACCACATAATAAAACCCATCACTACAAAAAATTTTGCCTGAAACTTTAGTACAAATATATGTCAAAATAATGGAAACTATAATTTGTTTTTTTTTTTGGTGTTCTGGTGTAGCGGCACCTACAGTTTTTATTTCATAAATTGCCCATCTATAGACCTACTACATATATTAAATTCAAATTATTAGCTTTGGTACTTCATGCCAAAAACTAACTACAAATAAAATTATTCCTTCCTTGTTTCAATGTTTTTTGTGCCAAATGAATAATAAGTGATGAAATAAATGTGTTATTTTGCTATTTGGGGACATTTAATTTCGTTCATACAAGTAATTAAAGCAATCCTGTAAAAACATGTGTTGTCATCACATTAGGTCAAAAAGTGTACCATAATGTGCGTCACACGGAACTTTAACGGGCCATATCTGCGTAATATTTTGTTTAATTGACAAACAAAAAAATACGTGTCCAATATTTTTTGATAATCTAACTGACGGACTAAATATTTATTTTTAGGTAAGTAGCCAATTCCTTTCGCACTTGCAGTGTATTCATTATATTATCCATACGCAGTGCTAGGTAAGTAGTCTGTAATACCAATATGTATAATGGTATGTATGTGAGCGGCGTAGAAATACTCACAAACAGTTTATCGAACCCTTTGAAACTCTTAAACAAAAACACCTCAAACATGTTACTAGAATATTCAGCATTGCTCGAATTCCATTATATAAGCTGGCCACGTAAACGTTTTAACCCAGTCACTGTCAAGCATAATGCAACTTTTTTACATCGTCTTACGGCTCTTTTTCGATTGTGTATTTTGTGTGTTGAGACTGTCTGTAATTAAGGCTTTATAGGTCAGAGTTTCCTTTCATAACACTGCATGAGCATTTCAACATTGCATTTGAAATTGGTGTTTTCTGAAAACGAATACGGTTTCCCATTCGTGAATGATGCAAATCTAAAGTTTCATGAAAACGGTTTTATGAGAGACTTTTTTAAGTGAACTCTGTGAATAGGTTTAAGCGTTTTATTGCTTTAGAATGAATTAACATAGTGAGTTTTTACTGATTTATTATAAAATTGTAAGTTCCATTCGTCGTCGTATTGCTTGCTTGGCTTGTTTCATTAGAAGGTAATAATTTAAGAATACATATTAAAGGTTTCAAAGTCAAAGTCAAAGTGATTTATTCTTCAATTTAGGCATATTACATGCACCTATGAATGTCGATAAACTACCACCGGTTCAGAAAGTAAACCTCTGCCTCGAGAAGAACCGGCGTAAAAAACGCGGCGTTTGTTGTAGTTTGCAAATCTAATAGAAAGACAAAATAATTAGATGAATGTCTGATAAGTTATTTACAATCTACATATTGACTGAATACTGTCTTATTTGCAATTCGGGAACTTTAAATCTTATTTCAATTGTAACAATCACATTTCACAATGTTACTGGCTAACGAAGCACTTACGTTCAAACGATTCGCGTGTAATTATTAGACAAAGATGCGTAGCAAATTATCATGCATGCACATTTAAATCTAAACTTGGATAATATTGATACTGAACATATTATCGTTTGGATTCCGAAACACAAAACGCATTCCAAGCACCTGACTCCAGGTTAAACCAGGCTAAGGACGTACATAAATGGCATCAGAATTCGATTACTGGAAGTCAATTTGAATAATTACTTGCATAGCATTTGCATTTCATGGATGTGGTGTAGTATTCTTGGTAGTGAGTTAGCTCTCTAGAGCAGGTCATAGAAAGGCTAAAAGAACAAGATGTGGAGAGAGAATGGAGTGGAGCATCTGGGTGCAGACAGACAAAGATGATGATAGGAGGTATGGTTCACAGAAGAACCAGGTAACTGCTGAAACTGGGTAAGAGCAATCTGAGGTTGCTGACTGGTATCGCAACTGATCACAATACTCTAAATAGACACTTGAAGGTTAATAGGTATTAGTAACGATGCTTCCTGCCCACACTGTGAGGAGGGAGAATCTAGTAAGCATGTATTAGCGGAATGTATTATAGGGAATTGAAGGATGTCCTTCTGATCTGCAGGAAAACGATAAGAATGGAAGAATTTGATGTGGGAACGCTGCACATAGGGGCAGAATGCCGATTTAGGCGGCCATAAATCGATTTCTAAAAATGTAGCCTAGATAAGAAATAATCACTTCCCGATAAGGTTGAATAACCATAGAATGATAAACTACCCCCTCCCTAACCCTTACAGCAGTGCCTGAACTGCCATGCCAGTCGAAAGTTGATCGTCGCTCCCAGTGCACGCACATCATATCGGCATTCGGAAAAACACGTTACATTTAAAAAATCGTGGTGTTTTTTTAGTGTCTATTTTGAAGAAAGTTGTGATGGATCCTAGTTCTACAGGTAAGAGAGTATTATAAAACATTAAATTTATGTGAATATTTTGAATATCTATTATTATTTCCCGAGGTAGAAATAAGTCTTCTAAAATTGTTGTAAAAAACCACGTTTTTGATTTATAAAAAGGTTTTTGTTATACATCATGGCACGTCCGGGCCATAATACGAGTAATTTCATAAAATAGAGTAACTGTACTAGATAATTACATTAACTTTGGCTGCGATTTTTTGCGAAAATGCGTTTTAGAGGCCATTAAATACCACGATGCAAAACCACGTGTTTTTGTTTTTTTTTTTACTTTTGTGTTTAAAATAGTTTTGATTTCTTTTAGGATCGGAAGGAGTTGCAGAGGCAAGATTAGTGACCCGTAGGTTCCTATTTGAGAAAATGCAGACACAAAATCTTGCAAATTTTGAATTGAAACTAAAATATCTTGAGACGTATATTTTATCGCAAGAAAACTATTGTGAGGAACACAACAAGGATATAAAGCATAAATTGTCTTTTTTAAAGTCAGACTTTAAGAAGAAGTGGGTAGAGTCAAATAGGAAGAGCGATATTATCTTAAAAAAACACGATGCATGGTTACAAGGAACCTTCGAAATACCAAGGATAAAACGAGGATCATCAGGCCGACCAGCAAAGATATTAGATGAATCCAGTGAAAGGAGCAAGCGAAGAAAAACAGTAGAACTCCGTACTTCTGTGGATACAGAAGTGTTAATAATGAGACCGCCAAAATTTATGTAGGACTATATTCCTGGCATCCGATGACGCCTAACAATGCACAAAATCCTACAACATGGGGCAACTGTAATGGAAAAAGCTCTCTTGCCTATTGGGTTATTACCGGAAGAAGCAGCCGAAGCGCGCAATAAGCACTTTAGGAAATATAGACAAGATTTTTATAATCTATGAATACACAATCTCACAAGTTTAATACGACATTCATAGGTCACTTACTTTCATATTTGCTTATATTAAAAAAAATCATAATTGTCTCGTAACGTAACTATAATTTTATTTTCTTTGTCAGTTATAAAAATGACGAGAATATGTCGTATTTACACTAAACGATCATTAATATACCGTTAAACTATTGAAAATTTAAAAAATAAAACACAACTAAGAACAGTGTTGTTTTTACTGACTTTTGACTGGACTATAGAAAAAAGCGGGCACCTACCGAGATAAGCTGTTTACTATTTTCAACTGTTTTAAGTAGGAGAATAATATTCTAAAGGTTAGAAAGCGGGATCGGTAACGGTTTTCTTATAATAAGATATTTATTCTTGAGTTTCATACAAAAAAAACAGATATTATTTTTTTCTGCTTTAAATAAGCCTTATTTTGAAAATATTTATATAACATTTTTTATTCCTTACAACATTTTCAACCGAAAAGTATTTTTTAAATAGGTTTAAAAAAAAAAAGTGGATGTCCATTTTTTTGTCATTTCGATCCACTGTGCTACTGCCCTCTTGGAATTATAATTACAAACAAATCACGAGTTTGAGTACATAAATGCGATAAAATAATTTTGGCCGCCTAAATCGGCATTTTGCCCCTATGTGAGCTGTTTCGTTTAGTAAGGCAAACGCAAACGTACTTTGAGGTATTTATTGCACTTTTTTATGTATTTGACCTATAAAGCTAATTTGTTTACATAATGACTGACACAGAGTTGAAGGCTAAGAGATCGTCGATAAAGGGTCGATTAACTACGTTTAGGCATTATTTAGACGATTTTAAGAAATTAAAGCAGGTTTCAAAGGCTAATTTAAACGAAATAAAATTAAGATTAAGCAAAGTAGACTCGCTGTTTGAAGATTATGATAAGATCCAGACAAGCATGGAAATTTATGAGGCAACATTAAAATCGGACCCCCAGCCTGGGCAGTCGGCCAGCGAGCCAGATTATAGCGAGCGTGAAAATACCGAAAGATTATTTTTTAGCGCGATAAGTCTAGCGCAGGAGTTGATCGCTGCGCATGATGAGCCTCGCTTCTCAATGGCTGAGGGTATTAATGATGAATCAGGCACGTCCCACTGTGGAGCGGACGCTGGTATCCGTCTTCCAACAATTCGTCTGCCATCCTTCGATGGATGTGCCACCAAATGGTTGGAGTTTCGTGATGTATATATGTCAATTGTTCATAACAACGCCAGTCTTAGTGACATTTGTAAGTTTCAATATTTAAAAGCATCCTTATCGGGAAGCGCAGCGTCTGTTATTGAATCATTAGAAATTTCGGCGGCTAATTACACCGCTGCTTGGAAACTGGTTAGCGACAGATTCGATAACAAACGCCAGCTTATTCACACTCACCTTAAGTCACTTTTTAACGTGCCTTTTATTGGAAGGGAGTCTGATAAGTCTTTGCGTTTTTTGATTGATCACATTTCAAAACATTTGAGGGCTTTAAATAGTTTAGGGGAAACTACAGAAAACTGGGACACGCTTATTATATTTATGTTTGCGAGCAAAATGGATATTTCCACTGGGACGAAATGGGAAGAATATAGAAATGGCTTAGCGGAGAATCCTACCTTGGATATGTTTTATGATTTTTTGCGTCAAAGGGCCGATGTGTTAGAAATGATAAGCGTAACTACGAGTGAGAAAAGTGATAAACAAGTTACTTCTAAGCGAATGGATAAGATGCAAAAGGCATTTGTTGCTACTTCAAGCGATTCTAGCACTTCGAACCACTTGAACGTAAACAATGCGCGAGCTTGTCGTGTATGTAATGGTGATCATTTATTGTATAATTGTGAAAAATTTAATCAAATGTCAGTGGACGAAAGAAATTTGTTGATTAGAAAATTAAAAGTATGCATTAACTGTTTTCGTGGTGGTCATTTTGCGCACCAATGCAAGACAAGTCCATGTGCCGTTTGTAGACGTAAACACAATACTTTGCTACATAAGACTATTACGTCTAATAAGCAAAAAGATGTAGAAGAGAAGGAGTATGTGTCTGCGCCTATATCGTTATCAGCATGTATTGAGAACCAAGTCTTGTTGTCAACTGCGATAATTTTAGTCAAAAATGTAAAAACAAACAAGACTCACGAGGTCCGCTGCCTTCTTGATTGTGGTAGTCAATCCAGTTTTCTTACGGAATCACTGATGGATAAGTTAGGCATTCAGAGTGAACTTGTTGACACCGTCCGTGTGACTGGGATTAATAATATATCGTTCAATGCGCTAAAGCGGTGTGCCCTGACTATTCAGTCGCGTAATAGGGAAGCTTGTAAACAAGTCGATGCCTACGTTATCCCTCAGATAACAGGACACTTGCCGGCAGAGGAAGTGGATATTTCAGACATTTATATTCCTAAAAATATCACTTTAGCGGATCCGGGCTATTACAGACCTTCTGAGATAGACCTGTTATTAGGAGCAGACATATTTTGGGATGTAATTAGTAGTGAACAGTTAAGGTTGGGACACAATAAGCCCATGCTACAGAATTCGGTATTTGGCTGGTTAATGGTAGGACCTGTAATGATTAACAGTAAAAATAATAATATACATAAAATAAAAAGTACTCACTGCGGTTTCAGTAGGGAAATACGCAATCAGCTAAGTAAGTTTTGGGAGTTGGAGGAAGTGCCAGCTGTTCCAGTGTTATCCCCCGAAGAGGAGGCGTGCGAAGAGCATTTCAAGCAAAACACACAACGCTTAGCTGATGGCCGATTTTGTGTCACGTTGCCCTTGAGAAGTCATCCAGATGTGCTTGGTGATTCATATAGATTAGCCAGAAAGCGTTTCGATGCTTTGGAGAAACGCTTCAATAGGCAACCTGACGTAAAATCACAATATGTGGATTTTATAAATGAATATGCCGATTTGGGCCATTTATCAGAGAGTGAGAAGCCTGAAAAGGCCTATCTGATGCCGCATCACCCAATATTAAAACAGCACAGTGAATCGACGAAGTGTAGAGTTGTTTTTGACGCCTCTGCCCGTACAGATTCTGGCTACTCACTCAATGATATTCTCATGGTCGGTGCCACGGTTCAAGACGACATCTTCTCTATTCTAATAAGATTTCGGCAGCACGTTTTCATATTCACAGGAGACATAGAGAAGATGTACAGGCAGGTAACCGTGGAGCCTTCACAGAGATACCTCCAAATGATATTGTGGCGTGATGATGAAGGCGAGCGCATGAAGTACTTAGCATTGAATACTTTAACGTATGGCACGTCCAGTGCGCCGTTCCTTAGCACTAGATGTCTGGCTCAGCTAGGTTATGAGACCAGTGATCCTTTGGTACAACAAGTAATTGTTCACGATTTTTATGTCGACGATTTAATTACTGGATTGGATGATGAAAAACAGTTAATTGATCTGTACCGAAGGATCAATGAAACTCTAAGTTCAGCTCATTTTAATTTAAGGAAGTTAAAAAGTAACTCAAAAGAGTTTCTATGTAAGGTAACAGAGACTAGCAATAGTCAACAAGATAATTTGATGATATCAAATCAAAGCAACACGCTAGGTGTGGAGTGGAACCCAAATGCTGACAGCATTTTAATAAAATGTACAAAAATGCAGTTCATAGATAACCATGTAAAATACACTAAAAGGGCTGTCCTATCTGTAGTTTCAAGTATCTTTGATCCATTAGGGCTGTTGAGTGTATGCGTTATTTTATGTAAAATGTTCTTGCAATCACTTTGGTCACAGAAATTGGACTGGGATGATGAAATTCCCCAGGCGCCGAACTGTATCTGGGCTAAGTTTGTTAATAGTATACATTGCTTAAAAAAAATTAGTGTTCCACGTCATGCCAGTTGTAGTAATGCAGTAGAAATTGAAATCCACGCATTTTCGGATGCCTCTTTAAAGGCATATGCTGGATGCATTTATCTAAGGTCGCTAGACGAGTTAGGAAATTGCACAGTTCGACTTTTGTGCGCAAAATCAAAGGTCGCACCTTTGAAAGCGACGACCATACCGCGTCTTGAGCTTTGCGGATCCTTACTTGTTTCACGTCTCTGTGAAAAGGTGGTGCAAGCTCTGCGATGTAATATTACTAGAAGATATTTTTGGTCAGACTCTAAAATAGTCTTAGGTTGGTTGCGCATTCCGTCAAACAAGTTATGCACTTTTGTGTCGCATCGTGTCGCTGAGATAAATGACAAGTGTTCAAACACTGCATGGATGTATGTCCCGTCAGCACAGAACCCTGCCGACTTGGCTTCTCGTGGAGTGTATCCGGACGAGTTACAGTCGTTGTCACTGTGGTGGGAGGGACCTGCATTCTTGCAGGATACAGTTGACCAGTGGCCGAAGCAGTGCGAAGCGTCACAAACAAGCTTGCCAGAGCTACGTGCACATACAGCGAGTATTGAGAAATCAACTACACAAATAATAGACATGACTAAATATTCCAGTTTTCTTAAACTACGTCGTATATTTGCGTATGTGTGTCGATTTATCAATATTTTGCTGCGTAAACAGAATCATAACACGAGTTCATTGACGGTGGACGAGCTTGAACAGGCTGAGTTCAAGTTAGCTTTTTTGTCTCAGGGTGAAAGTTTCCCAAACTATAATAATAACCCGAAGCCTATTCCGGGGTTAGGTAAATTAAATCCTTTTGTTGATGACTTGGGATTGATTCGTGTAGGCGGAAGGTTAGATAATTCAAATTATGATTTCGATAAAAAACATCCTGTTCTTTTGGATGCTAAAAATCATTTTACTAAATTATTATTTAGATATTATCATTTAAAACTAATGCATGCACCGCCGCAACTTCTTATCTCAGTCATTCGAGACCACTATTGGCCTTTAAACGGCAGAGTGCTTGCTAGGCGAACCTACAATGATTGCACTCGGTGCAAACGAATGAAAGGAGAAGTTGCGCAACAAATAATGGGTAACCTGCCACATCAGCGGATTACACCTGGTTATGCGTTTGAGGTGGTGGGTACCGATTTTGCGGGCCCATTTTTAGTTAGTAACAGGAAAGGCCGTGGTGCAAAACTCTATAAGAGTTACCTATGTGTTTTTATAGATTTTAAGGTTAAGGCAGTTCATCTAGAACTTGTAAGTTCTCTGAGCACGGAAGATTTTATTCTGGCATTGCGTCGCTTCATAGATATTTTGCGATAATGGGAGGAATTTTGTAGGTGCTAGCCGCGAGCTAGGCGAATTTCTCAATGCTGCTTCCAACTCTGTGTCAGATTCATTTGTAGATGATAAGATAATATTCAATTTTTCACCTGCGTATGCTCCTAATTTTGGAGGGCTTTATGAAGCGGCAGTCCGGTCCGCGAAATTTCATATGAAACGGGTGGTAGGGAATGCTCATTTGACCTTTGAGGAGTTGACAACCCTGTTCGCACAGATTGAGGCTATACTTAACTCAAGGCCTTTATATCCTATGTCCTCATCTCCACAAGATCTAGCACCTCTTACCCCAGGGCATTTCCTTATTGGAAGACCCCTTATCTCACTACCGGCACCTGATTTGCAAGATTTAAGCCCTAACCGGCTTCATAGATATGCCAGAATTGAGCAAGCAAGGCAACACTTTTGGTCAAGATGGAGCCAAGAATACATTTGCGAGCTACAGCAACGCACTCGATGGCAGCAACGGCGCCCCGACATCAAGCCTGGTCAAATGGTCTTGATAAAAGACGAGGCGACATCACCACTCAAATGGCCATTAGGGCGCATTCAGGCAGTGTATCCTGGCACCGACGGGGCCTGTCGCGTCGCAGACATCCTCACTACCAAGGGCACCATTCGCCGAGCAATCAACAGGATATGTCCCTTCCTCGACGACGACGATCAAGCTTAAAGCGATGCTTTAAGAGGCGGGAGGATGTTGGCGCAACATAAATCCCGTACCTACGAGATGCAACGGTACTATAGTGACGTCACGGATACGTCACGACCCCGCTCCGAGCACCTCAGACTGCACCGTACAGCCATAGCGGCAACACACATTACATAATAAGTTTACCTACGCATGTATAATCAATAGTTCTACATTAAAGAAGATGTTGTATTATCCTGGAGTCCTTCATTGACGATCCTTACGGTTCCTGGTCAGAAGACACTTATAAAGAGGAGTACACCCAACAGATATAAATATAACATATTATACCCGTCCAAGTGCCAAGCGATTGTCATTGATAGCTCTCAACAGCTCGCAAAACTGAACTTTAATTCGATTGTTGCGGTTAAGTTTAATAGCACTCCTATCCCGTACAGTGTGAATGTCAAATAGGCGTTTATCTGGATAATACACTAAGTTGGATTATAATACACACAGATTTCTGACGTCAGTAAAAAAGTGGTATGGTCACTTCACGCTTTTAATAGGGTTTAACATTTTTATTGCCCATTAAAACCAATATTGTATTGATATAGACCTTGATATTGCCCATAATAGACTATGGTGATGTCTGTAATCCAGACTTGTATGAAGAAATACGAGTACTTGACAAGTTAGATCGTTTTCTTAACAAACTGTATTCGATTTATTTTCTGTCTTTGTATACGATCATGTCTCTTCCTTCCGCTCCCAACTGGGCTGGTTTCCCTTCCGCCTATGTCACAAAATATTGCTCTGCACTCTTTTCTCCATTTTTAATGATCCTCAATCTCCCTAATACCTCAAAACTCTCTTTCAGTATGACCGTGTCACTCGAGTCCGTCAACTTCGCTCCTCCGGCAATCTTTATGGTTAAAGAACTTTTATTGTCATAAGAATACATGGGATTCACTTACATGAGAACATTACAATCTATTTTATATCTAGGGTTAAGCGCACAGCGTTTATAAAGTGTACACAATAAAAACAGATGCAGGTAGATAAATATTCGGCATGCAAACTAGTTTAATGTCGTGCGCGCAGCGCTCATGTTACGAAGACATTGATGTACGCATGCACTACGTGTAACAATAGACGCGGCATTGGACTTGCTATATAAAATTAAGTAATAATATGTATGTGTATGTATGTATCTTTCCCTCTCTATTCCGTCTCACAGAACTGTTTTCATGTCCAATTCCTTCTCCGTTCAAGTAGCTCGCCTCTGGAACAGTCTCCCTATCAATATTAGGCAATCTCCAAACAAGCTTGTTTTCAAAAAATCACTAAGCAACTTATTTGCTGGCAGAACTAAAAAAACGTAAACTATCTGATCAGTATGTTTCATCAATATATACATATATATTTACAGCATTTTGTATCGAATAAATTTCGTGTTATTTTTTTCTTTCGCGTAATTTATCTGCTTTGCCTTAAGGTAAAGAATGCTTCATAACAGTTCGTCTTTTGTGATAAAAGTTCTTCTTTTATGCAATTAAGATGAAATAAATGAATAAAGATAAGGTATAAAGGTAAGTACGTAAACGAACGAAGTTACATATTTTCACAATATTGTACATGTTAGTAATTACCAGAGAGTTTGTACCAGAGGTGAGCGAGTAAAAAATCCACCATTGGGAAGCGACGCGCGAGCGAGGCTAGCAATTATGTTCGTATTAGTGGATTTTTTCACTTCTACCGCGCACAGCTCTGATGACTCACCCTTATACACATGTGCAAAAATGGCGTGGGTACCTACACTTTCTTGATGGTAGTGTTTACTTCAGTTTTGCTTTCAGCAGCCCAGCGGGAAGTGATCATAGCCGCCGCGTCATTCGAAAACACAATGACTTGACAATAATGTCACCAGCGACGGGGAATAAGGTCTTAATAAACATATTATTATTACACTGGAACATTCGCCAATAAACAAAGAACGATCGACTCTTGAACTCGACTTTTGAATAGTACCTAATTGCTTAAAATGTATAATACTGTGTTTATTTTATCGACCTATCCCAAACTAAGCAAACCTTGTACTATGGGTACTAGATGACGATAAACACAATAAATATAAATGTAGACCAAAACAAGTTTCAGTCAAAAATTTCATTTTTGGTACAAGCTTTTATTGCCGACTGTACTTTTCCGTATACCGTCATCAACCACTCATTGAGACGATTCTAACGAGCCCAAACTCGATGAGGTTGTGTCGTTTCATTGCGAAGTTCCTATGGCCACCTTCCAGCTCCATCATCAGATCAGCACCATGTCATCATAATATTGCATTGTCACGCGTTTTACACATGTATGCAAAATTTCAGCTCAATCGAAAATCGGGAAGTGGATCAAATTTAACTTGCAAGATTTGATTACAGACAACGGTCAGGTGAAAGTAAATAAAAGCTTGTAAAATACTTAATTGAAAACATCCATGTCTCAGATCAGAACAAACATTTGTGCTCATCAGAAAAATAAATGCCCTTACTGGGATTAAAACCAGGCCCTCTAGCTTCGTAGACAGGGCTACCAACTAGGCTAAACCAGTCGTCAAAATTATCTTCTATCTTTCGCTATTGGTAGTCTTACATCTTCATGAAACTGGTGTCTTATGTTTAAGAATACATGCGCTGTCTACCGTATCTCATCCTATTCCGGCTAGCTATTCACAATTTGTTTCACCTCACCTCGCCGGTCACCTAGTATATACCTAATATACCTACTGAAACTGGTCTATCTCTCTTGCAACTTTTGCTAAACTTCACTCGATCGCGCTAGGAACGAAAGAGCACGTGATATGTGTCGAGCCCGTACGAGCGGAATACACGATTTTAACTTTCTGGTTTGACTAATTCGACTCCTTGTGTCGAGATCATGACGCACAAAACTACTCTTTTTTTCCAAATTGTGTATAGTTTTTCAAATATTTGTCAAAAAATCTAAGTAATTTAAATTAAATACAAGTACCTAGTGTATCTCGAACACAAACAAGCTAAAACCAAGCAAGTTAGTTTTATTCAAAACAAGTAATTGATTCTAGCGTTGATATTCATGTATTTTTCTGTTGCATGTGTTTAAATTACTTGTGTTTAAATTAAGTCAGGTTGAAAGTAAAGCATGTACTAATCATTAAGGACAAAAAATATTCCGATACATTGTGTAGTTTGTAAGAAAATGGCTTTTGAAGTTAAAAATTGTTATTTCGGTTTCGTGTAAAATTTACTGAAACCTAGTCACCTACTTGCTTTTGAATTTGAGCAGCCGGTCTCAGGGATCGGAACTGGTTTTTTCAAAAGTCCCCGAAGTAGTCTAATATTTTGAATTATTTTAGGCTCTTAATTTAGGACTCTATCATGTATTTAGGTAACATTTTCGTATTATTAGACAGCCTGATCAAAAATGATTTTATAAACCAAAGAACGAAATTGAACGAAATAAAACCGGTATTTTTGTATGGTGAAAATACAGGTATTCGATCCCTGGCCGGCCTTCCTTACGTATTTATTATGTGTCCGGATGGTCGGTTGGGTAACGTTTCGTACGTACGTTAGATAAAAAAATTGTAAGAGAAAATGACACCTGATTTACCTAACACTCAGTTCAAAAGTAATATAACCCCTCAGGACTCGAAAAAACACCGCGTAATTGAAGGTCTACTCTACAGTGGTTCTAGAGGTATAAGCGGTTGTGAATAACAGGCCAGGTAGCTGTAATTTTAAAGCAAAACTGCCTGGAGCTGCACTTGGCTAAGGAAGTAGCAGTAGCTAAAACTGGGACACCGCTTCCACTTGCATATCACTTTGCTGAAAATATAGGGTAGTTTTCATATTGAAAAGTCTTGTCGTGTCTTGAGGTATAAACTTAGAAATGCTTTTGAGATATTAAACATTTTGTTGAAACTATGATTATTTTACGACCTATTTTGGCTTGTTGTGTGCTCGTGATGTCATCATCATCATCATATCAGCCGAAAGACGTCCACTGCTGGACATAGGCCTCCCACAAAGAGTGCCACAATGACCGGTCCTGCGCCACCCGCATCCAGCGGACTCCAGCGACCTTTACCAGGTCATCAGTCCACCTTGTGGGGGGCCTACCCACGCTGCGCCTTCCGGTACGTGGTCGCCACTCGAAAACCTTTCCGCCCCAATGGCCATCGGTTCTACGTGCAATGTGCCCCGCCCACTGCCACTTAAGTTTAGCGATTCGGAGGGCTATATCGCTCGTGATGTGTACGAAGTAATTTGTTTTAATTTATGGAGTCGTATTAATCTATTCACCGCCACGCTACGCTTGTAGCGCTACGCCGTAGTCCGTAGCAGCTTAACACGTTCACTGCCAAGTACCGCTATGCGCTACGCTCGTAGCCGCGTGGTTTTTCTGCTAAGTAGTGGAAAGCGCCTACGGCATAGACACCCTAAGCAGGTTCCTGGCAGTAAATGTTAATGTAAGTGTGAGTAATGCTTATTATAAAGGACCGGAATTCTTCATAGCAAAAATCCAATTGTCAGAAGGAATGACCAAATTGTTTTATCAACAATTCCACTTATCGATATTACGGAATATTAATGCATATCAACTTATACGATTATTCTGTAACATTTGACCTCTTTGATAATCAACCTGCATCTCCATAATAAAATAAATCATGCCCACGTCACATATGCCATTTACGTCGCTTGATTGTCATAAGTAATTTCCATGCCGTTTTACTAAAATGGTTAGTAAAAAAAAAATCTGTTTTATTCCTCACCATTATGCTTACATACATTATATATATCCAAAAGCCTGATTTCGTTACTTTGACGATGTGTCATTAAATGACATTTATTTATCGATAGTCGATAAAACACTTTGGTCAAACCCTTTGACAGTTTGATTTATGCTATGAAGAATTCTGGTCCTTGCTTATTATATACGTAGAGCAAGCACCAGCAGCGCTGTGACACATGTGAGTTGATTACCGCTGAATGGGTAAGTACCTAATCATTTTAACATATTCAGTGCCGGGAACCCGACTATCGGGTGCCTACGCCGTAGGCGCTTTCCGCTAAATACGAGGAAACCACGGAATCGGCTACGAGCGTAGCACGTAGCGATTCTGGGCACTGAATGTGTTAATTACCTACAAGTGGGAAAATTGGGCCGTAAACATACGACTCAAAAAATAAATTTCTAGGTTGATAAATGTTGTTTTTAGGGTCCCTATCGGGACAAAAACGGAACTCCAAAAGGAAAAAACGGAACTCTCATAGGATCACTCGGTTGTCGGGTCTGTCCGTCTGTTACAGCCGATTTGCTCCGAAACTACTGGACCGATTGAGTTGAAATTTGGTGCACATATATAAATTGGTGACCCAAAGATGGACGCCTAAAGTAAATTAATGGATTCTGAACAAGGGGGCCTCTTTTGGGGGGTAAACTGGAAAATAAAAATAAAAAGTTTCGTTAACTGTATTGTGTGACATATCAAATGAAAGGGGTTGTTGTAAGCATGTCAGATATATATTTTTTATAATTTTAGCAAAAACAGATTTGAAGTAATTTAGGAAAAAAGACAAAAATTGACCATTCTCCCCCTTTATCTCCGAAACCACTAGGATTAAAATTCTGAAAAAAATATGGGAAATAGTTCCTTGCCTAAAGATTACAGGAAAACTTATAAGAAGTATGAGTACCTATATACGGAACCCTCACCACGCGAGTTGAACTCGCACTTGTCCGGTTTTTTTTTACAAAATCACTTCAGTAATTGTTGAATATAAATAAAATTATTACGAGTAGAAAGTAAATTACCGTGTGTAGCGCTCTGCTAGCAGCAGTACTTCTTCGTTCTATCAAACCGTACGTGATTTTACTCCATTTTAAAAACGTATAACCAATAACAGGGGTTCGCCGCAGTTTTGCTCGCATGACATGTCTGTACTCTTTTTTTTATCAAATACCTGTATTGAAAATCAATAAAATAAATATGAACGCGCACATCTTCTGAAACCTACATTCTGTGGGCTCTCTAAATCCAGGAAAAACTAAAAGTGCAAGCTTAATATTACGTTAATGGGTAAAGTTAGTAATTGGCACTGACAGTTTACTTCGTTTTCATTTCTCGTAATAATAATCAAGAAAGAAAGAAAGAAAGAAAGAAGACATTTATTCACTACACAAGACACACAGATATAAAGAGAGTAGACATACAATACAATTGACACATTGTGTGTGTCTTCGCGGCAGTGAAACGGTCGCTGTCTCAGCATTGTGCCGAGGTGTCAGACAGACACCTACAGCGCTGGTTTTCAGACAGCACCGTAAGTGACCCACGGAACGCAACACAGCATACTATTAGATAGTAGAAACATAATAAATAAATAATTAATGTAATAAATCTGTTTTTTTTAAATATAAAACAGTACCACAACGGTATACTTGCTCGACGCTCCTTTCAGTACCTAATCAGAAGATTAGGTACAAAATAGGAGTTAAAGGAAAGGCATATCTATCCCTAACAAAAGTCTTGTTCGTTCTATTTGACGACCAGTTTAGCCTACAGTGGAATCCACAATTAGGCAATCTAAACTGACAGGTGAAAATGCACAAATATGGCAATAGATTTGGCCAGTGCTGTTCATATCGATATAATTAAAGGATTTCTCACACTACGTACCTCTACGTACAGCACTGGCCAAACTATGGCCATATTTGTGTATTTTCACCTGTCAGTTTAGTTCGCCTAATTGTGGATTCCATTATAGTTGGTAGTGACCCTGCCAACGAAGCTAGAGGTCCTCCCGGTAAGAGCATTTATACGTACTTGTATGATGAGCACAAATATTTGCTCCCGAGTCATAGATTTTTGAAGTGGATACTTCTATGCTCGCGTTCTTGTATAGGAGTACAGTTCAAAATGTATCACGTGACTTCCGGAATAACTTTTTGTAGAGAAGCCTAATCTGATTTCAAATAATTGTGTATTACATGTTTTAATCCTTCTGTATTTGCCATTAGTTGTTAATCACAAAATGTTATTTAGTTTATGTGGCGGGCATGAAAATAATGCTAAAATGACCGCCATTTTCAATGTATCGCGAGACAAATGAGCTACGTCAGTCAATGTTGCCATATATACCGATTAATCTGTACTTATTCAGATTTTAGTTAGTTAATTCAGATATATATTTTACGGGTACACCATAATAGCAGATTCCTTTAAGTAGTCAAAACACTTTGAATTTAATAATTCATTGAAAATGCTTATCTAAGTAGATTTTCCCTTTAGATTGAAATCAATCGCAAATCCATGGGATACAATTTAGGACAGGTACAGTTATTATTATATATATTATTAGCACTTTGCCGGTTTTTTTTAATAGGATTCCATAGCCAACAAAGAAGTATCCACTTAAACTTAATTAACGGTTGTATCTCCGACACAACCCGCTTCTTTTTATATTAAGTATTTATTTATTTATATAAGTATGCCGAGTAAGTATATCATCACTTAGTACCCATCGTACAAGCATTGCTTAGTTTGGGACTAGCTCGATATGTGTGAGATTGTGCCCAAATGTTTATTTATTTGTTGTCTAGGTTACAAAATATTCTATCTCCATCTTAGTACGAAATCGTAAAAGACAAACTAACAAAGATTTATTTGGCGTGTATAATATCCGCTTGGATTTATGAGCATAAAAGCAAGCAGTTCTTAAGTATGAAAATAAGACATTAGTTTGAAGTAAGCGGGAACGCTGACAACTTTAGCGAAGCACTAAAACCTAATTTAAACTGAGAATATTTTTAAGTGGCTATCTAAAACCGCGAAGAAGTGCTGTTGTGGACTCACGTTAATGATGTTTACTCAGACAATCTTCTTTCAAAGAAACGGGCACAAGTCACCAAATAAAAACAACAGATATTGAGCCTACTTGCCGAGTCATTAAGTTCAAATTTAAACGGAGCACGTAATGGCCAGTGCAATGGCTGTAGGTACTTTAAGGATTTCTCAAAGAAGAAACTGTAGAATTTTGTTTGAAATTCATTCCGACGATCAAAGTTTGGTTTGCGAACTAGTTTTATTTTATAGCAACTTGATGCTGCAGATTGCCATTAAAATGTAGAAAGTTTTTCTTTAAATGGGTTTGCAAAAAAATATTACTTACTTAATAGATTTTATTTTAAACTACTTAATAAAACTGTCAAATTCGAGTCGGACTCGCACGTAACACATCCGTAACAGTTAATGTTAATCATAAACGTTGAAATTTTTATTTTGGTTTATTTATATGTGCTGAATTAAAGATAAATCATACAGCAAAAGACAATTAATACTACTTTTATATCTATAAAATTACTTCCTTGTGGAAAGTTTGTAAGATTCTTGAATAAATCTTAGGGTTAACGTTTTCAAAAGAAATTAACTAAAACCGCGCTATACTCGTATACCTATTATAAATTTAATTATTGCTTTAGAAAACCGTATTTTTACTAGAGTATCCATAAATATTACATTCACCCAAGAATCCCCCATAATAATCCCCTAAACTAAAAATCATTACATAGACTGAACTATAAAATATATTTTTAAAACTAACCATAACCGCCATTACCCCGTCACACACCGGAAGTGCCGCCGCGACGCCCCTAACGACTTCCGGTGACATGCGCTGACACTTACAATTACCTGTTTTGTCGAGGAATTAATATGAAAATGGTTGGCGGGAAGCCTGTGACGTATGTGGTTGATGATTTGGAATACATTAAGTGTAATTTGTTAATGTCAGTTTTAGATCTAGCAGAAATGTTGCCGCCAGCCAAGACACTAGATAAAATAAAACTATATAAATTAATATTCGTGGACATTCTTACACAAATCGAACTAGTCCCATTGTAGGCTCAATTAGGCTTGTGTTATGGGAACTAGTGTAAATAAATTAAGTGGCAGTGGGCGGGGGGCACCTTGCACGTAGAACGGATAGCATTTGGGGCGGAAAGGTTCTCAAGTGGCGACCACTTACCGGAAGACGCAGCGAGGGTAGACCAGAGACAAGGTGGATTGATGATCTGGTAAAGGTCGTGAGAGTCCGCTGGACGCGGGTGGCGCAGGACTAGGACCGATCACTTTGGCACTCTATGGGGGAGGCCTGTGTCCAGCAGTGGACGTCTTTCGGTTGAAATGATGATGATGATGGGTAGGTACTAGAAGACATATATATGTACGTATGACTAGCTGCCCGAAGAAATTAATTCTATAAACCGGTGCCGCGGTTGCTCCGGAGATAACTTTGAAAGCAACAATCTCACAGATTTTTCCACTTTATTATACGAGTGTAGATTAAGGTGCTAACTACTTGTTTTTCCTATTAGTTTATTTAGAACACAAACAGTCACGTAAATATATATGGGGAACAGCGTCGGGATATGTTCTTTATTTTGGAAGTAAAACCTTAACGAGCTAAAAAGAAGAAACTGGCTTAATCTTTACAACGGTCAATTAAGTCCGAGTCTTTCAGTACAAAATCCACAATTTATAAGTACTAATGACAAACCGGAAACTTCGCGAGTTTAATTTATTCAGAGCTGTCATCTTTAAACAACAATTTAAGTGAAAGCTTTCCATTCTTATACAAATATTTTGAAAGTCGCTTTTCAAGAGGTTATGATTATTCATAAGATTATAGAAAAACATTTATTACTTGCTAGGAGGGCTGGGGGATATTTGCTCAATGTCAAATATTTATTGTTCTGATGATGTAATTGAAAATCACTTGGCTGAAGAATCAATACATTTTGTAAATATTACGGCACAGTCTTAAACAAATTGATCCAGTCCTACAGGAAGTGAAAGCTTGTGTTATAGGCACTCTAGAGGCTGTACATTTGAATTTAAGATAATACTTCTGCTCATTCTCTGGAAGATGGGTCGCCCTAGTATGGGACGCCACGTGCCTCGACACCCGAGCATCGTCACATCTTCCGAGGACTTCGTGTGAGGCTGATTCCGCTGCTGACTCAGCCGAGGGTCTCAAACGGCGTGAATATGGAGCCATTGACAGTGGCTTCAAATTTGAGCCGTTCGGCGTAGAGACGCTCTCGTGGGGACCAAATGCGCACCATTGAAAAAATTTCAGAGTTTACCTTCAGCAATACTCCAAAGTTGTGGCCTATCAAAGCATTGTCCTCATTCGACAGTAAGCGATATACTATATCCCCTCGTATGCTTAAACACGGATCCGAGCCAAACATTTGCACCTTATTGTTTTACATCTGAAAGTCATAATTTGATTAGACAATTTTGACATCCGCATACGAGGGGATATACATACTTGCATAGATAAATAAACACCTTAATATATAGGAATCTTATACGTACTAACATACAATATTACACGTGTGTGTGCGTAATGTGTTAATGTTCTTATATTCATGTACCTATCTAAACACAATGCATTCAGGAACTGGCAGTAATGACCAGCATCATATCAATAAGATTTACAAAAATAATTAACTTATCTCTGGCCATAGGTAATTTTTGTACGTATTTTCATTAAGATACCTATTATATTTTATAACTGTCATAATTCTGTTCCACTCCGCAATCCTCTATAATCCTGGATTACGCTGGATCAAAACTAAGACGGCAAGAGCTATATAAATTGCCAATAGCCCTTTGTTTTCCATTTTATTTGCAAGGAAATCGATGGCCCGCGGCCATTGTCGGATAACAATGCGGCGCCAACTGTACTTACCCCGGTTTTTAATAAATGAAGCGCCGTGGGCGACAATGTGATACTGTGAAGGGGAAATATCGGAAACGCGTGATTTGTACAAAAGACAATTTAAATCTTGGTAGGTTGTTTCATGCTGTAGGTAATCGTAAAGATTTCCGTTAAAATCCTGTTTGTATGGGACTGTTTACTATGGCATGGTTCTTTTTTTATTACAGTTAATTAAAGCTTATAAGCACACTGCCTTGAATCGCTACGCGCTGCGCTCGTAACCGAACCCGTGGTTTTCGGCGTATGTAGCGAAAAGCGAGTACGGTGTAGGCGCCCGCTAGGTGAGTTGTAGTGAAAATGTAAATACCTCACATAACTCTCTTAGAAAATACTCGTAGAGTTTGTTTTGTGACGAAATCGAACGAAACGAAACAAATGCTACTTCTGTTTTAATTTAAGCATGCCTTTTAATAGACCTTTGGGTTGCTAAAGGTTATTTAAGATGAACTTAGTGAAATTTACTAAGTACCTACCAATTATTTTGGTCAAATCTTTAACCACACAAATTATTTGTAAATTCGCGCATGTTACCTAAGTATAATTAACTTATTTCGCTTCACTATTATTTAGACTCTGAGAAACTGATAGTCAAAAACAGAGCTCTTTATCAATTTTTTTATTATTATCATTCAACGTATTAAACGAATCGTCATCTGATATTCCCATAAAATGAGTTGTATCGAAATTTTCATTTTACCTCCACTCAATGAGCGGGAATTTCACACTCGAAAAACATTCAAAAGAACTTGAAATACTAAATATTGCGTTTAAAAGAGACCGCGCAATAAAATCTTATTTATTGTGGTTTCGTTAAAACTGTGGAGCTGCATGCTTTTTTCACGGATATTGGTAGCTTTTTTTAAACTCTGAGGCAAAGAAGCGTATACGGCTGATGGTAATACGGTCACTGTAGCCTATTGAGGCTTGCAACTGGGTACTGATACATAAATACTGTTTGTAGTGCCCTATTTATTGCTAATCTTTCGATGCATTTCGTTAGCAATGATTTGTTTTGTGGTTTTTATGTTTTAGTTAATCGTACACAAATCGATCTAGTCCCAAACTAAGTAAAGCTTGTAGGTTCTATGGATACTAGACAACGATAAACATACTTATACGATAAGCATACTTACGAGTAAGGACATAGAAGTTATCCATTATTCAGAACAAATATTTATGCTCATCACATAAAGAAATGCCCTAAACCGGGATTCGAACCCAAGGACCTTTGGCTTCGTAGGCAGGGTCAACCAACTAGGCTAAAGTGGTCGTCAAACAGAACAGAGAAGAATTGTGCTAGGTTACTTTCCTTTAACTTCTAATTGTGCCAACTAAGCTAAACCGACAGTAACTAGGTTACTAAGAGTGGCAATTTACTTTTTGATTTTCATTATATGTAATCATCATCATCATCATCATCATCATCATCATCATTTATTTCGGATACTTGTCCATATTTGTTAGTAGCGTACATAAGAACTTAATTCTAGTGTTAGTAATTACATACATTCATTATAATTCAATTACAATTAGTTATTAATTATTTATTTATTTAACCACAATAAAACCACAACGAAACCACATAAACTTGAATTATTCCTCGAAATAGCTGTAACGTAACCAGTCACTCTTGTATGTTTTTTTCATAAAATGTAACTCTACAGTTTTCCTAGTCAGTTTCACTTTATTGAAACGAAGGTAGTCAGCCATGTTGAAATTTCTTTAGTTTCCTGCGAAGCCTCCTGGAGCGTTGCAAATCGAAAGGGATGTTTTAATAATAATTTCAAATTCATTTTCTACTCCACGTTTAACTTCAAATGAAACGAGTTTTGAATTCATTACAAGTACCTAGTGAGATTGCCGTTGCTTAATAAGAACGAAAATAAAATACAGAGGGTCCAAACTCATAATGTAAAGCGTAACTGTTTTGATTATTATTATTTAGTTAAATATAAGTTTGTATATCGTCTACCCTCGACCACATCGAAGAAATCCTAAAGAAATGTCAGGTCAAAAGTAGGTACCCTAAACAAACGAGCATGTATAAAAAATGTCATGAAATGTCGTGAAAAGTTTATTAAGATCGGAGCTACTGGAAATCCATGATATCTGCCTACCCCTCCGGGAAATGGGCGTCATTATACATATGTACGATGTATGTCTGCTCTTGTTCCGTTTTGTATATGAAGTAACAAGCTATTTAATTTAGTTTCTAGGTAGTAGGAGTCTGAGCTAAACAGCGGAACCAATTCTGCGCTCATCCGTGTTTGTCAAAGTGCTTACTGATGAAACTACCGCGGGTTCTAGAATCTTTATCAAACGGCTTTCGTTCACGTCCAACATTACATTCAATATTTATATGAGCATCAAATTAACTTTATCCATTTTAATTGTTTACATCCTCTCTCTTTCTCTCATTTTAAATGTTTATCTCTGTCTTTGCACATTCAAATTAAATTAAAAGCCCTTACGAGTTTAACTTAAATGAAACTCTAAGAGCTCTATTTCAGCGCACGTGTTCTACATATATAAGCTAACTAACTTCCGTCCGCGACTTCAACTGCGTGAACCCGGGATAAAACTATCCTTTATTTTAATCCGGGCTATAAACTATTTTCGTGCAAAATGTCATCCTAATCGGTTGAGCCGTTTAAGCGTGATTGAGTAACAAACATCCAAACATCTAAACATCCAAACTTTCGCATTTATAATATTAGTAGGATAGTAGGATTTAACCTTGGTTCTGACCACGTGATCTTCGTTCAAGAGCCTGATCAAATAATCATCATCCTCTAACCGTTTTCTCGGCTGTACCCTAAAGGAGCCCGGGTCCGTTTTGAGCCCTAGTCCCAAGATTTAACCGATGCATTAGTTCTACGAAAGCAACTGCCATCTGACTTTCTTACCCAGGGGGTAGGCTTGGCCTTGTTGGGATTAGAACAGTTTTGTCACGCTGTTTTCCTGCACCGAAAAACTACTGTTAAATGTCTTAAAGCTGTTTTTTACACTGAAATCTGAAACCCACGATCTCCAGATTGGTTTTAACCATAAACATATGAATCATTTATTGTTTTTGTAATCTTCATCTCTCTTTTATATAAGTTTTCGAATTACGAATGACGTAAAATTATTTTGCAATATTGCGTTATAATAAAATAGTATTAGTAACTCGCTTTTTCGCAGCCAGATGGCGCTTATCAACGCAAGCGCAGGCTGTGTTCAGTGTTAACTGTTATTTTAAGGCCGTGTCGGGTGTCGGACAGCTGAGCAGGGAACGTGGCCCACAAATGGTCTCGCCGGAAGACCATCGCTGGCTCGTGAGCCAGCATTATGCTGAGGCGAGACCATTTCGTGACAAACTGCTTAGTAGGTATATAGATTATATAGTATTTTAAGTTGTAATTGCATAGTTTTATATATAGATCTCTTTTGTTGTTCGTTAAGCTTTGTCACGAATAAATTATTTCATTTAATTTCATTTCAAGAAGAAAAAAGTCTTCGAGAACCGTTAGTACATCCAGAACTATAGAGGTTACCGAAGCACGGAGCGTCTCTTTGAAACTAAAAACCGGAAATTGCGCCCGTTGTCTCTTCAAACCTAGTACATGCTAACGTCTTCATTAGTGGCATAAATTAAATTCTTTCCACGACGGGCCTTTGTGGCTTTAAATTATGTCGCGGAGGATACTTTGTCTTTAAATTGCGCTGGGAAATTCTTTATCCAGAAAAATAGATTTTTGAAATGTTTTTTGTTAGGGTATTATAAATCTTGAAAGGTTGTGTCATATTCGGTGCTGAAGACGTGTTTTTATGCGACATGACAAAGATAAACGAGCGAATTAGACACAATGAAAAAATATAACAAAATTGGAGAATGTTGTGTTGGTAAATAAATCAGCAAAGTAGGTAGCTAGTAGCTACGCGTGGGTGCTTAAACCACTTTGTTAGCTCTAAATATTTATACCTAATTGGATAAGATAAACCAATCTTTTCTGGAACTTACATACTGCGCATTGACCAGATCTCTGGTCACATCTGTGTTAAGCCGTGTTTTCATATATTTCACACCTCCTATGCTTAACAGCTAGCTTATGGATGAACAGCCTTAGAGCAGGTTAACATCAACCACATAAACAGGCAATTTCGACCGCTTTAGCCTAGTTGGTAGTGACCCTGCCTACGAAGCAAGAGAGTGCGAATCCCGGTACGAATAAGGGCATTTATTTGTGTGATGAGCACGAATATTTGTTTCTGAGTCATGGATGTTTTCTATGTTTTTATTTCTTTATATACGTATGTCTTAGAGCATATATAACTGGAGTAGCCTTTCAGTAACTTACCCCTCTGTAAAAAACGTTGCACAATGTGCAAAAAATCATACAAAGGCAATTTCACTATCGATCACAAAATCGCCTCGCAAGAGAACACTGGTCATAAAAATGCCCGCAAGTTGCTGTAAGCACTTGATATTATAAACGTTCAACCATTTCAAGCTTTTAATATATAATCGAGTTTCAATATTCTATTAAAATGCTCCCCCGCCCCCGCAAAATTCGGCAGACTTTTTTGTACACAAATACGACATAAGGCTACTCCATGCGGAATCTGGGCAAGTTTATGCTTTAAGACGTATGTTCATCGTTTATCGTCGTCTGGTACCCATAGTACAAGCTTTGCTTAGTTTGGGACTAGGTCGATTTGTGTAAGATTGTCCGCAAATAGGTATTTATTTTATTTATTTAGTTCAATATGGCGCTGGCAGCTATCATCAAATTGAAATGTGTCTCCTATAAATTCAGATTAATGTATGTATGTGAACACTATATTGTACACAATTACATGTGACGCATACTTGAGATCATTTCAGTTGACCGAATTGCATCAAAGTAGTAAATTTAAAAAGCAACTTCCAAGGTTGAATAGGTATTTTAATTCCAATGACACTTTTATAAAAAAGTTGGCCAGGTTAAATAATCTCAACCACATGTCACACCGATCAAGTACAAATGCGATCGTATCTCTATAAAGAATCTCTTCCAGGTATTTAAACGGACGTTATTTACAATTACCGACGTTTTGAAACTACTGGCCCTAATAAAATAAAAAACAGGAATTTCAGAGCAATAATAATGCTTTAAAGCTTTCATTCCTTTAACGCATAACTTTTTTTCATCTAATGTAGGTAGGCAAACTTCCAGTATGTTTGCACAAGCGTCTGCTAGGTTTCATTTTCCCGCAAATTGTTATTAAAATTCTTACCTACCGCTTACTCAAGTTTTTTCGTTAAAAGGATTGGGTATGAAAGCTGACGGGCCATTTTTGAATTATGCTCGAACATGAAATGTTTTCCTGTGAACAATTTCAGAGATAGCTAGGGATTGTAGGGTTGATAGTGGTAGTTACATTGCACCTGATAGTGCATTTTCTACAGTATTTAATGGGTGTAAATTTTAATGTTAAATAGGTAATCTTTAACATTTTTCAAAGGCACGATTATACAGATATACATGGATGATAAATAATACGTCGTTCCGTGCCCGTGCCGTGATCGGGCCGATGCCGAAAGATATAAACCGACCGAATAAAATGTTCGTCACAGTAACATAATTATAATTGCTGCTTAATTATTGACATTCTGTTACCTACGCGATTCTGAAGGGTGCTTGTGTTGAATGCATGAAGAACTCGCGGACCAAGTGCTAATCGAAGTCGACCTTGCCACGGCACGGACTTGGAATGGCTACGATTTAGCTTTGACATTTTGAGAACTAGAATTCTCGTAATTTTGGCCTTTGTCCAAACTTATATTGTATTTTTTATTGTGAAATAAATTTAATAAATCAAATCTAAGTATTGAACATCCTCATGAAGTTATGTCAAAAACGATATGTAATTGCGGTTTGCGGATTTTCCCGACGTTGTAGTTTTAACTATATCTGTATCTGTACACAACAGGTAACATTTCCATGACATCACACTGTTACATAATTATAATGCCCGTAATTTATGCTAATTCCACTTGGAATGTAAATCTAATTGACTATAAATGTATCTAATTAATTCAACGTTAGAACTACTCCGATTGAGTTAACTAAGTAATATGGAGTTGTCGGTAATGCTTCAAAATCTTTTAGGTGCCGAATATTTTCAGTTTTTATAGCAAGGATATTTTTAAAGTGGATACTACGTTCTTGTCTAGGGGTACAGTTCAAAATGTATCACGTAACTTCTGGAATAACTTTTTGTAGGGAAGCCTAATCTGATTTCAAATAATTATTTGTTACACGTTTTAATCCTTCTTTATTTGCCATTAGTTAACAACTAATGACAAATAAAGAATCACAATATGTTATTTGGTTTATGTGGCGGAAATGAAAATAATGCTGAAATGACCGCCATTTTCAATGTATCGCGAGTCCAATGAGCTACGTCAGTCAATTACTTATCCAGATTTTAGTGAATTAATTCAGATATAGATTCGTATATTTTACGGGTACAAGGGTTCCATAGCCAACAAAGAAGTATCCACTTAAACTTAATTAACGGTTGTATCTCCGACACAACCCGCTTCTTTTTATTAATTTAATAATACGCCTTATATTAATTTTACCTATAACCAAGTATGTATTCCTATTTTCACTTACTTCCATTAGTCGTATTATGGTCGTATCGATTTAAGACTATGATAAAGATTAGCGTTTAAAAAGTCTAATACGCAAGTTATTTGGTAGCAGAGCCATATTCATAGTGTTTCTGTTCCCTATTTTCGTCTGCCGGGCTAGCACAACTGACGTCTAAACGCGACGCGAGACGAGAAAATTTGCCCTCCTCTTTCTAATTTCATAGTGTGAACGAGACGTGAGTCGCTGAGTCGCGCGCGACGCGACTTGGCAGCAAGTTGTGCTAGATGTATTGTGTACATGTCTATACTCTTATATTTGTATGTATTTTATTTCTATACCTATATGTAGGTATATATTTGTAATTTATTATGTACGTGTACCCACTGTGTGTTTATTGTATCTGAAGTTGTCGGCCACAATCTCTCCAGTCTGCCCAAAGTTTGACTGGAAGAGAATGCTTATGGTATTAAGTCCGCCCTGTGTGCACTTTCTTTTATACAATAAAGAAACAATTAAAACAATTATTTGGGAGCATCAAGCTGATGTGATAACGGAGCCTGAAGGTAAAAATCTTTAATGACAAATTAGATACACCGAATGTACCCGGATTGACAAGAATGATTATCGCTATATTTTGTCTAGTTACTTTTATCACCAATATTTTTTGTCGTGAAGCAATTATACTTAATCATTTTACCTTAATTATCCTTAACTGAGTATCAATTTTTGTAAGTAGAATAATTAAAAACATGTTCTTAAAAGTATATTTCATAAGGTTTCATGAACTGAATCACAAGATTAGAATCTAAAATAGAATTATAATTACACAGTTGTCTAGTCTAGCTATTAAGTAGCACCTAGGTCTTTCATTGGAATTCCCTTTGTACCGGGAATGATAGGCTAAGCGCCTTTAATCTATATTACACTACATTTAGGTAGATACAGGGTGTAAATGATAGGGCAGGGAGCTGAACTATCATCAAGCACATGCAAAATTACTTCGGTAAATATTCAAAGATTAATTCGTTGTAAAATTGTGTTCGATAGATATACCTACCAAAAAACACCGCTATTCCGTAAATCATGTCAGTACTTAAAAATACGGTTAGCAATCTTATTTTACAGCGAAAAGTGAACTAGGAGATTCGCAACTGGAAATAGTTCAAATACATTAAGGACCCGCCGTTAATGTATTTGAACTAATTCCAGTTGCAGTTGCATTGCATAAACCACACTTTACAGGCCAGTGAACGTTTAATATATGGCGCCAGCATCAGTCGTCTCATAGAAAGCTGTCAAACTTTTTACAATATTGCGAGTATTTTCACTAATTTCGTACGAATCTTTCAATATTTTTTTCAAAAACTTTTTTTTTGCTATATCTGAATCAGTACAGTACACATGAGTAAGCAGGAAAAACTTAAAGATACTCTTTCATCATCATCGTCATCATATCAGCCGAAAGAGGTCCACTGCTGGACATAGGCCTCCTCCAGAGAGTGCCATATTGACCGATCCTGCGCCGCCATCATCACTCCCGCGACCTTTACCAGGTCATCAGTCCACGGCGGGGCGGGGGCGGGGCACATTGCACGTAGAACCGATGGCCGTTGGGGCGGCAAGGTTCCCGAGTGGCGACCACGTACCGGAAGGCGCGGTGTGGGTAGGCCCCCCAAGATACTCTTTGATCACCACAAATATATTTTTAGCAACATAAGAATTTTAAGCTTTTTAACTAGACCGTAAGAAATATGTATCAGCCTGTGTCTGTGATTCGTTAACAAGACAAAGAAAACCCTTCTAATCCTCCTTTGGGCCTCAGTAATTACTCAGAAGGTACTTATCGGACCTTCCCATGTATTTTCAACCAATCAAGCAACTTCCATTAAAATGTTTAATTGCCTGTATCCAGTCCACAACAGCCTTTGAAACAGAAATTTTCTTAATTCAGTTTGTTAGTTTCCGATAGTCGTTAGTTCCTGAAATCCACAACTCAATTAAACTTTAAAGGCCCTTGACAGACTTTAATGAAAGCAACCCTGTGATCGACACAAACCAAATTGATTTCAAAGTTTTGACGAATAAGGTTGCTAGTTGAATGACGGTTGTTTGAGTGTGGGGACCAAAATGTTTTTGAATTATTGAAGTCCTTTTAATTTGTTGTACATTGGTAGAATGGCAAATGCTTGAAAAATGCTATGGTTGCTTAGCAATGTGGACTTTGTGGAGATTCGAGGGGAGGTTGAGAGGTTATTTTTCATTATAAAGAGGGTTCTAGGTACCGTTTTTTTTGTAAAATGAATACGAACACAATGCACTGAATCGAAAAAGTTATGAAATTTGAATGGGCCAATTTCGTAATATTTGCATTTTTTTTCAGATTTATGTAAAACTCATATGCTTGGTAGAAAACGAATTAAAATGGTCTTTATGTTTATTTTTTAAATAAAATGATTAAGTAACTACCTACAAAATTACGATAGGTATATATACCAACATTTATATCTGTGTATAATTGTACATACATATAGTACATAATATAACTAGTCAAAAAATCCACTCCTATTTGTTGCGGAGCAAAGTCACCCATAATGCTTGTAATATTTGCCCATTGAAAAGTTATTGACAAGATTTGCATCAGAGACGACTCGGAAAACCATTCAAATTGATGACTAAATCCTGAGATTTTCAATTACTTACAAATGTTCAATTAATACAATCGGTTAATCTTAGCGTCTATACATTTAATTAATGCTGTGGGAGTAATTACATATTGATAACAATACACACGTTATTAATTATTGAAAAGATACGAGACAAGGTCCATGGACCAATAACCCCCAAGCGTCTAATGAAAGTCGAAATTTAATTACAGGTCCCAAAATGAAGTCTCTCGTACGAGGAACTTTAATAAAAGCTATTTTAGCAGTGAAACATATCCGAACTTCCCGGCATTCCAACTTCAATAATGAACTACTTTGGAGTTCGTGCCTTAAATTATATCTATGGGAATACCTGGAGGAACTAGAGTGTTGCGTCTTAATCAAACATACCTTGAAAAATTACTTATGATTATGAGCTATTTAACTTATTTTTACAAGCTATGCCCGCGGCTCTGCCTTTGCAGTACTCGTAAACGCACTATTACCATAAACCTCTACCATACCCATATACGCCCTTTGATTCGAAAATGATATGTAGGTACCTTCATATGCCCAGAACCGTATTATTTTCGTTGCTTTTTCGAATCAATGGGCATATAGAACACCATTAAGCGACCTAGTTCTGGGCACAAGGGCTGTTGATCTAATTCGAAACAATGGGCAAATGAGATACCAAAAAACCGGCCAAGTGCGTGTCGGACCACGCAAAACGAAGGGTTCCGTGCCTATTAAGGTCGTATCTTCACAGAAATTTTACGGCACTTACGTCCTTTTCTTTGAGGAAGGCAGTTTTTCAGCAATATCTCGAAAACCTCTGAACCGATCTTGTTCAAAACAATTTTCGGTGAATGAAATTAATAAGCCCTATGTCCATGAATTTTTCCATATTTTTAAAATACACCGTTCAAAAATTAGAGGGGGGGGGACAGAATTTTAGTGACTTTCGGGGCGATTATCTCCGACCCTATTCACTTAATCAAAAAAAATGCTAAGAAACCTTATATTTATTTTGAAAGGCCTATCGATTGATGTGCCACACGGGGGGTCACAATGAAAAAAAAAATTTTGACTTTTAGTTTTATGTATGAAGTGCACCCCTAAAAAAATTTTTTTTTGTCATTTTAATTACAAAACTTTGTAGCGGCTAACAAAATACACCTATCCTCAAAATTTTATTCAAATACACCTTATAGTTTTCGAGTAAAATGCCTGTGACATACGGACATACGGACAGACGGACAGACGGACAGACGGACAGACGGACAGACGGACAGACGGACAGACGGACAGACGGACATGACGAAACTATAAGGGTTCCGTTTTTGCCATTTTGGCTACGGAACCCTAAAAACCAGCATAATTCTGGGTATATATGGGTTAAGAATATCAAATATATCTCCATATCCATCATAATTGGTTTGGCGTCTTTGGCGAGAAAACTTAGCATAATGTCGTATTTGTAATACATATTCATAATATACTTAGATATGGAATTTTAATGTGGGGAAATTCGGTATATGTTAAGAGAGATTGTATCGCACAGAAACAATGCATCCGCGGCATCTATGATGTCCGACAGTACGTCTCTTGTAAACCTTTATTCATGAGTCTAAAATTACTAACTGTACCCCATCAAAATACATATACGAAATGTGTGTTTTTACAAAATACCATCAAGATTTATTTAAAAGAAACAGTGACGTTTGCAAATTTAATGCTCGGTACCTACCCAGATAACCTTTGCCTACCTACAGTCAATACCAAATTATTTAAAAATGGTTGTTATCCGATGGCTATTCGAATATTTAATGATATCCTAAGAGAATTTAAAAACCTGTCTCTTAAGGAACTTAAAAATAAATTGACACTCTGGCTACAAAACGAATGTTTCTACTCTATTGATGGTTTTTGAAACGGAAAGAAATTCGTCGCAGCTATTAATCGTAAGCTTGTATTATATTCATTAATGATAAAATTGACATAGTGATTGTATATTTGTGTATCGTTTCTCTCTTCTTTATAGTATTTTTTCTTAAATGATATTGCATCCACCTATGCATACCGTGTTTTTAAGCAAATAAATGATTTTATGATTTTCCTACGATCCTATGATCAAGATTGACCAGGGACGAAGATCGGATTAAATAATTGTTCAAGTCTTCTTCCTTGGTCCGTCTTGATCCTCTGAGGTTGTATTTAATAATTGTATTTCTTTAGAAACTCGCTCCAGCAGTCACCAGATTGTACATTCATACGTGTGTTACACCGTAGCGTTTAAAATACTGAACCAATTTTGATGAATGGGTATCAATCGATTTGAAATTATGCTCCGGGTGACAAAGGCTACATTTTGATTGAAAAAAAAAACCCAAACCATTACCTCCCATGCGCCAACAATGCAATTACATTAATCTCGCATGTTTCGCCTCATCACAATGTAAATTAGTTTACAAATCGGCAATTATTAACTCGACGTGTCCCACTAAATCACGTCCCAACTAAGGTGTACAAAACACTAATTCCTATTGCCCTAACAAGGTCCCACGAGTCGGGTTATTAAGTACCTCATAAAGTTACAGACCCTATAAATAATAGCACCCTTGTCAAAAAGGCTTATAGGACCAGGGTTCTTATTCTCTACATTCACCTCTTCTCAGGAAAACCAGTGTAAGCTAGACCTCAAATTGCGCGTTCCTGGTACGAACCCTGGCGTCAAGATATACTAGGTGTGCTAGGAGATGAAGTGAAACAAGATGTGAATGGCATAGCTGTTCGCATGACGAAGGACCGTGGAGATCGCGTGTGCTATGTATATGTAAACTCGATATAGGTAACGGTGAAATACTTAATAAATTTAATCCTTGTGCTCTGCGTTCTAAGATAAATATATACAAGGTGGCCCAAAATTAAGCCAAATTATCATAGAAACAGCACGTAGAACCGATCGCCTATGGAGCGGATGGAAAGGTTCTCGAGTGGCGACCACGTACCACAAGGCACAGCGTAGGTAGACCCCCCCACAAGGTGGACTAATGTCCTGGTAAAGGTCGCGGGAATCCGCTGGATGCAGATTGCGCAGAACCGGCCATTGTGGCACTCTTTGGGGGAGGCCTAGGCCCAGCAGTAGACGTCTTTCGGCTGTTATGATGATGATCATCGAAAAAGATGTCAAAGTGAACAAAGAAAAATACTTACTTAAGAGATATTCTTGAAACCAGAGCTCTTCCTAGGAGCCGACCGTGGATGTTCCAACACACACTCAGATTGAAACAAAGGGCTCCTAGTATGTAGAGGAGGTGTAAAGACAATTTTCCTTGATTCATGAGTTCAAAAAAGTGGCCGTGTCCACCCAACTCTCCTTATTTAAATACAATGCCTTACAGTTCATGGTCAATCTTAGAGGCAAGGGGTTGTGTTTTGCAAACAGTGCGTTCAAAATTGTATGCACGTGTGTGATTTCGACCGTGATATATGTAAGAAATAATTGGAGTCTCGTCTGCCAACAAACCCACTGTGGTTTGGCAGAAGTGAGTAATTAAATGTACTTATGTTTGCAAAGACGCTGCTCTGATGGGTATTTACAAAGACCTTCATTTGTTTTTCTATAATGTACATAATATTTACCTCCTAGGAGATCAATAATTTTAAATGTCTAGTCAGATACCTACTTATATCTATTTCCAGTAACACATTTACATCAACACTAACACTCTATTAATAAAAGGGATTGGTTTTAGCAACAGTGAACACTTTATTGCACAAAACAAGTTCATAACAGAATATATTCTTATGTTTTTAAGAAACATTCAGTCACTTGAATGATTCATATTCATAATTATATATTTATTGCAAACCCATGGTTACATAAGGTGGTGTAAATCTTACATGCTAAGTTGGTACATGGTAATCCTGTAAGGGCCTAGCAATTTAGCATATAGAACGATAAAATGATCAAAACAATGCTAAAATAATCAATATATGAGAAGAGGTCACTAAAAATTAAAGCTACCTACTAAAAATCACCCGTGCTCAAAAAATACACTTGACACTAAAATTGCAAAACTACTAAGTAACCCGTGAATACTCTATGCCGTTATTATGATAACGATACTAATGAAAAGAGCATTTTGGGTGAATTATATACGAAATAATAACTACGCTCGTTAGTGTCGCAGAGCGGGTAAAATAAAATCACAAATCTGCTCAATAAAACGTTTGCAGTGCGCTGGTGGTTATTCTTAACTCGTTAGATATTAAATAAATATAAATAAATAAATATCGTGGGACAATTCACACCAATTGATCTAGTCCCAAACTACGCAAAGCCTGTACTATGGGTACTAGACAACGGATAAACATACTTATATAGATAAATACATACTTAAATAGATATTAAACATCCAAGACTCGAGAACAAATATTCGTATTCATCATACAAATATCTGCCCCGACCGGGAATCGAACCCAGGACCTCAAGCTTCATAGTCAGGTTATCTAACCACTAGGCTATTCGGTCGTCGATATTATGTGAGTATTCTTTTTTTATTATGTGGCATATGGTAGACCACATAGGAGATGGCGAGACGAGCTTGACGTCTTTAAGGAAGACTGCCCCGGACAGGGATATGTGGAAGAAAAAAGTGAGGCCTTCGCCCAGCAGTGGGACACTTAAGGCTCTTAATAAATAAAATATGGGTTGTTCTGCTGCGGATAGCCTCATTCCTGATGAGATCACGCTGAGATACTCCCAGCATAGCTCTCTCCATTGCCCTTTGGGTTACTTTGAGCCTTCTTATGAGGCCCATAGTAAGCAACCACGTTTCCGTACCATACGTCATCACCAGCAGTCCTATGTCCAGCAGTGGACGTCTTTCGGCTGATATGATGATGATGATGATATGGGTTGTAAGCTTCATAGTTTTTATTAGCATAGTGCTTCAATATAGGTTTTAGCATCTTTCGAACCAAACGAAGGTCCAACTCGATTCAATACTTTTTCTGAACTTGCATAGGCTTGCAAGCTTGCCTCTGTAGTGCATCAGGGATGTTTGCGGAGGCGCGCGTCACCTGTTTCTATGCGTCCATGCGCGGGCGCGCGGCATCCTGCAGGTGCGCCGGGTCCGGGACAGTCCCAATAGCATTCTTAGAATGATAGCGGATAAGCCTGACTGTGCTATCCTGCTACACTGTGCGGGGCTGCATTCTCCCACCAGTGTAATACGATGGTAGATTCTATTAATTTTAATTTTAATTAAACTTTAACTCTTAATTTTTATTCTATGTTAATATGTGTGTGTTGTTACATGAAATAAATGATTTTGATTTGATTTTGATTTGATAGGGAATACCATTTAAGTAATATTGAAGGACAAGAGACGATTGGGCTCTTGCTGTCAATACAACACATCCTCAAAATGAAAGAAAGGTCGATAATGTGCATATGGCTCCTTCTTGTTTGTCATCATATTTATAGTTTAAGAATGAGGGCTGTGTTTTAAAGCTCAGTTTTATTGTTGAAGAAATGAAATGTCGCCAACAATTTATATATTTACTAGGTAATTGTATAATGACCTCGCTCACAGCTAGATAAGCATCTACAAACATTTTTTAACTGTAATAATTTCAACATTTTTAAGTTATAATTTCGCAGGCCCCAGTTGGAACGCAAGTTTATTTTATTTCTAGTCCTATTTGGGGGTAAAAGGAAAATTTGGACACTTTCCAAATTAACTCTTAAGCCGGGGGCTACCAGCCACGCAATTATGATACGCTGATATCGTTGCTTTTCTAGCATATCGCATTGTAAAAAACTGTGATGATTTTGTCAGAAATCTATACAGAAGCGACAAAAATTCTTAATTTAATAATAAAAATGAAAAGTCTGTCATACTCGGTGCACGCTCCAACGTTTTTTACGCCATTATCTGGCCATAAAGTAGGAATTTCCGCACGCTATGCGTTTGAAAAGGCGCTGGCCAGGAAGAGACGTAAAATGTAGTACTCACCACGGGCGGTAATAAAGGAAGCCTCAGATGGAATATTAATCGCCCTTGCCTTCGCAAATAACTGCGATCTGAGACATAATTTGTTTTACCGCCCTAGGTAGGTAAGTAATGTATTACTTCCAACCAGTTCCTTCTTATTTAGATTGATATGTATACTTAAATTTAAAAGCTATAAATATCAATATGTGACTTTCCTAGAGTGACTCTTGAATTCGCACTGTTTTTTACCTCTTATAAACTAAAGTCTATATTACTACGATTTTTGTGAGCACATAAATATAATGTACCTATACACTACAGACTGACAACCCTCCAACAGCCCGTCATGTCCTAACCCCGCGGGCGAATTTGCCAATTGTTTCATCCTGCCAATAGAACAATGTCCACTGTTCATAGATCGCAGCCTGAATGGCAAACACAGTAATAAATCAATCAAATGCTTTGAACATAGTAATCTTTGACGTAAGTGACAAGAGTTCAGGGTTTTTGTTCTCGTATTATAATTGAAAGAAAAAAAGAAAGAAATTTATTTATTTGGTGTGACAAAGAAATTACACATGTGTTTGTACAACTGAAATGCACCAAAATGGATGCCTCTCAGCATATGCCAGCAGCAATATATGCTAAAGGCGCTGGTTTTCAGGGCACCCAGAGAGAAATACAGATCTTGAAATATAACTTATGATTATAACTTATACGTAACAAAACCTAATTAATGAGAACGAGAGGTCGCTGGTCAATTAATTAATTCAAAGCTAGTTACGAGTAAGTAAGTGTTTACAAATCGGGTCTAAGGTAAGTATGATGAAATGCAGGTGTATATTGAAGGAAAGATAGAAGGTGGGAATATAAGAGGACAAGGAAGATCCAAGTTATTTCAAAACAATATGTAGCAAATGAAGCTTACTACACTGAAAGAGAAAGGATATCAATTAAACTTTAACGAACAAAAACATGAAATACGACCTTACGGTAAGAGTCACCTACCCAGAAACCCAGCCTTTTTGATACAATCCAAGTTCCTATTCGTCATCGATGGACATAAAAGCAACTAGGTACCTAATTGTAAGATGAACGTCACAGTGTGTCAATCATTGGGCTCACCTTACTTATACGCGCACCTTACTTATAGGAATTATATATCACCTTACTTATATATAATTCCTTACTTCGCGCCTACACATTTAAATGGGTGCTTCCTGATTGACCCGGGATGCGCGGAAGCAGGAATGCGGTACTGCATGCGTCCCGCGTCGCACCGTGCCATTCAATATTACAACGCAAATGCAATACTGACAGTATACCGGCAAGTAACAAAATCTGAGCAAGATCAGTAAGTTCTCCATAAATTACAAAATGCCGCGTACAGATTCCATGCCGCTCATCCTGCGGGTTGATCGCTACAGTAGCCAAAGTTGTCATAGCTAACGGCTAAAAGTAGCCCAAACGGTAACCGCTTGCTCGTTTTCCTTGCGCCAGCGCACATCGTCACGCGTCCGCTAATCCTGTCATGATGCGACATCCATTGATGGGATTACGGCACCGGCCGTGTATTATCTTCCTTGCCGGCGAATATTGTGCTCCAATTATAACTATTTGCTTGTAGATTTCAACCCCAGTATGTTAGGAAATTATCGAATTGAAATTGTTGACAGACGTAATGAATACATTTAATTCAAACTCTAGGTACAAATACACTAAGACAAATCAAGAGCTAGAAGGACTTAGTAAATAATTGAATGTCTAGTTAGTTAACTAGTAGTGATATTGTCTGAAGGTTGTTCAATAAAAATTGCTACCACAGTATTTCTTTTATTATTCTTAACACATGTTAAAAAACACACTTTTTAGTAATTGCCTTTTTACTGTCAATCGTATATCATTTAGCCCTGAAGCAATATATAACTGTTCAGAAAACCACTGTGCTTAATTAAGTACACAATATTTGACGACCTAATTAGCCTAGTGCCAGTGATCTTGCGTACGAAGCTGACCAGCTGGTCGATCACGTAACGCATTCTATGCGCGTCAGGTAGATCTAAACGTCAATTTTTATATGGAAAAAAACCCTGCCAAGTGCGAGTTGGACACGCGCACCGAGGGTTCCGTACAAACCTTTAGGTATACAAGTAAATTATTAAAAATATTTTTACTATATGATGTAACTAAAATTCACGGTTTTCGCAATGTTTCCTTTATCTGTGCTATAAGACGTTGCTTCGTACCAAATTTCAAGATTCTGAGTTCACGGGAAGTACCGTAGGTTTTGATTCCCTTGCGAGTTTCGAAAATTTGCGGCATAAACGGCTGTATCTTTTGATTGCGGTGGCTTAGAAGTTTGATTTTTTCACAGCTCCAAAGGACAATAGACTTGAGTATTTGATATAAATTTTAGCTTGATACCTCCACGCGTTCCTGAGAAAAAGGGTCTTGACGAACGGACGGACGGACGGACGGACAACAAAGTGAGGTACGGAACCCTAAAAATGACAGTTGGATCTACCTGTCGCGCGTTCGAAACGTTACGTGATTACCCTTCTGGGTTCGATTTCCGGTAAGGGCAAATATTTGTCTGATGATCATGTTTTTTTTTTGTTTGTGTCAGGCAACAAAGGCCCATACACATATCTTACAGACTAACATACATATCAATACAAACTTATTTCAAAACTATAGAAACACACTATATAATATGACTACCGACCGACCTACTAACGACAGTGGCAAACAACGGCCTGCCTGGTGGTAAGCATTCATCGTAACCCATGGACGTCTATTGATTTGAGAGATCCGTTGTGTTGACCAGCTAGAGACGAATGCAGAGTGATCACGTAACTTTCCGAACGCACGTTAGGACAACTCAACTGTCATTTTCCCATACAAAAAGGGACATTTAGATCCGCCTGACGTACGTACAGTGCGTTACGTGATCGACCTGCAGGCCCCTATTTCACCAAATCGACAATTGTCGCCTGACAATGACAATTCGACTTACACGGTTGCCTCGACAGGATAAGGTGATTACTACCCCCTATTTCACCAAATCGACAATTGTCGCCTGACAATGACAATTCGACTTACACGGTTGCCTCGACAGGATAAGGTGATTACTGGCCCCTATTTCACCAAATCGACAATGACAATTCTACTTACACGGTTGCGTCGACAGGATAAGGTGGTTGCTAACCCCTATTTCACCAAATCGACAATTGTCGCCTGACAATGACAATTCGACTTACATAGCTGCGTCGACAGGTTAAGGTGGTTGCTGGACATCTTATTGTCCCAGAAATGGACGTGGAAATGTCATTGTCAGGTAACATTTGTCAAGATTGTGAAATAGGGCCCAGGTCGCTCACTCCCAACTCTCAACCCAGCGCATCCTCGGAAGGAGGAACCCAATATACCCATAATCCAAACCTTTATAGTCTAGTAATAATAATCCAGGCTAAAAGTAATTAAAATAAACCAAACCTCTTATTTACTTAGCACTCAAACGAGCAATCCAATTTCAATAAAATACTCCGCAAATATGAAATTCACATTTAATGTTCACAATTCATTCCGACTAAATTAACTCGATAATATCTGTGTTAGTTTGCGCCACTGAGTGGATAGAAAACTTGTATACATTCCATTTGGATCTAGTTTTCAACTCGATCTTATCTACATTGGAAAATAAGATATAACGCAATGTTCTAAGCTCGTATAATATTAGGGTTTAATAACGGAAGTGTTAGTAGTTAAAAAAAAACTCTTTATTATACACGATACTAAAAGTAAAATTAACAAAAGGAAAGCTGAAATTACCCCTTTAAGAGGTCTTTTCCAGTTAAGTTTTGAGTATATGGTTCTTGGTTGCTGGATGCGGGTGGCGCAGGACCGGTCAATTTGGAACTCTCTTGGGGAGGCCTATGTCCAGCAGTGGACGTCTTTCGGCTGATATGATGATGATGATGATGATATGGTTCTTTCGGTAGCCTGTATCCAAACGTTTGAAACCGAGAAAGCAACACATTATTAATCATGTTATCTTTTTAGGGTTCCGTACCTCGAAAGGAAAAAACGGAACCCATATAGGATCACTTTGTTGTCCGTCCGTCCGTCTGTCAAGACCCTTTTTCTCAGGAACGCGTGGAGGTATCAAGCTAAAAATATCAAATACTTAGGTCTACTATCCCTTAGAGCTGTGAAAAAATCAAACTTCTAAGCGAACACTATCAAAAGATACAGCCGTTTATGTCGCGAATTTACGCAAATTTTCGAAACTCGCAAGGGAATCAAAACCTACAGGGTACTTCTAGTGAACTCAGAATCTTGAAATTTGGTACGAAGCAACGTCTTATAGCACAGATAAAGGAAAATTGCGAAAACCGTAAATTTAGTTAGGTGCTTAATATTTTTAATAATTTTAAAGTTACTATCCCTTTCGCGTAGGGGTATTAAATTGAAATTCATATCAAATACTCATGTCTATAATACCTACAGGTTGGTACGGAACCCTCGGTGCACGAATCCGACTCGCACTTGGTCGGTTTTTTTAAGTAAGCTGTCACTTAATGCAGGCTAGGGGCTAAGCTGAATTAAATATTATATTAGTTGGGTGTCAATAAAGCGTGCGACAAATATAAGTGCAATTAAATCCAAACAAATAGGTACGTTTGTGGAATTGACGTTTTCATAAACATGCACGCACTACCTGTGCAACCTATACATACACAGGAAATAGGTACGCCAAGTCAATCGCAGCTCAAACTGCTGTTTTGTCCAACAACACGATGAATATTCAACTACCCTCCAGCCTGCAGCCACTGTGTTTAGTCAGAAGCCTTATTACATTTTGCTAGAGGGTAGAGAAAATTATATATTTTGTTACAGCAAAATTATAATCACCAAGCAGTGTAGCATGATGTGAAAAAAATCAGTCCTCATGTGCCATGAAAATGGTGGCAAGTTTGTTAGGTGTAAGAGTGTTTTATACATATTATGGTCACAATTCAATTGTACTACTTTCATTTCATTGAATTTGAAACTCAAAAACATTTTGTACCTACATACAGAAAATTTTTAAAATACAATTACAGTCATAACTAAGCATAATACAGTGTACAATTTTGGGACTATCTACCCACAGAGTAATATCTAAACAAGAAAACATTTAAATGTTTTATTAACTGTATTACAAAAAAAAGTATCTGAATATTTACGAAGAATGTTACAAAAGTGTATAAAAATGTACTCTCAATAACTCGAGTAATATAAAATATATCTAACACTTCTAAACTATTAGTTAACAAATCACTGCAAGAACCCTTACATCGCTCCTCTAGTATATTAACTGTTCAATATCCCAGCATCTCCACCAAGTGGTGGAATTCCCAGGATTCACGTTACGCTGTCAACAAAAAGTGGAATCAATGGTATCGGCGTCTAGAGACCGCTAACTTAACCGGTGTCACGATATCAATGAAGGGATATCGGAGGTTTCATTTTACAAAGGATACGACGTTGGCAAAGTTACTATTACAAAATTAAGAAAGTAAAACTTATCACATAGTATTGGCGTAAGCACAAGTTCTTAGATTGCCAAAATGGACGCTGCATTTAGACTAAGTACGAAAGGCAAGTTTCGGAGATACGGGGGGGGGGGGGGTGGTCAATTGGTCAATTTTCGTCTTTTTTCATAAATTACTTCAAATCTGTTTTTGCTAACATTATAAAAAATATATATCTGAGATGTAAGCATCTTTCATTTGCTATGCCACACAATACAGTTTGCGAAACTTTTTTTTTTTTAATTTTCCAGTTTACCCCTCAAAAGTGGCCGCCTTGTTCAGAATTCATTAATTAACTTTACGCGTCCATCTTTGGGTCACCAATTTACAAATGTTTACCAAATTTCAACTCAATCGGTCCAGTAGTTTCGGAGCAAATCGGCTGCGACAGACTGACAGACAGACGCACGAATGATCCTATAGGGGTTCCGTTTTTTTCCTTTTGAGGTACGGAACCCTAAAAATTGTCAAGTGAGGTTATTATCAGGGGGGTAATTACAACAAACCATTACGAGTATTTTTCTTCCCGTTTTCGTTTAAAATTATCATTGTAAATTTATTATTTATTATTTGCATGCGATTTTAAGATGGGAGTTGCAAGAGTGTGATTTGGTTACCCCTTTGACGGAATAGCCCGGCTTAGCTTTACTATACACTAGGGGCACAGTATCTTTTCTCAAAAATAACTACTTAAGAGGGCGTTACAGTGTTCACTAGCGCCACTGGTAAATAATTGTGATTATTTAAATTTCACGATAGATATTTAAAAAAGGAGGCCACTACTCACTGTATTTTGTATTTAAGTACCTTCTGAATACACCAAGCTAGTTTGTATGTTGCTGGATTCGTCGATCTATGAACTCAAAAGAAAAGCGGCCGTTTTTACTTTGGACGCATAGATTGACGAATCCAGCAACATAAAAACTAGTTTGGTGTATTCAGAAGGTACTTAAATACAAAATACAGTGAGTAGTGGCCTCCTTTTTTAAATATCTATCGTGAAATTTAAATAATCACAATTATTTACCAGTGGCGCTAGTGTGCACAGTAACGCCCTCTTAATGTCTAGAAAGATAATACGTTCTCCCACACAAAGTTCACTGGGGAAATTTGTCCAAACCGTACATTGGAAACTCAATAAAATTCTTCAGGGAGCTCTTACAGTTCGCAAAAGAAGCGAAATCCAATAAACGCGGGTACCTGCACTGTCTTCGCACGCTGGAATGTCGGAATGCCGTTCATTACTGCCAGCACACTCTCAACTTGTTACCTATCCAATTTAGTCGGATTTTAGGACAGTTATATAGGACTCCGTTTCTCAGTCGGAGTTTTATATGAAATTTCTTTGAAAATTACTGCTGCTTGAGCTCTAATTGATATTGGAACATGTATTTGAGTAACAAGATGCTGATATAAAATGTAGGTGCTGTACTTCCTTCAGACAAATCACACTTAAGCCTGTTGCGGATTCTATCATGAGTAGGTACCTAGGGAGATGTGTTTCTGTATACCCACTTGACGAAGCCTGCGTTGCGGATATTTCCTATATATTAAACGAGCAATATTTGTATGTATATAAATATATACCAGCGACCTTTACCAGGTCATCAGTCCACCTTGTGGGGGGCCTACCGTTGCTGCGCCTTCCTGTACGTGGTCGCCACTCAAGAACCTTTCCGTCTCAACGGCCATCGGTTCTACGTGCAATGTGCCCCGCCCACTGCCACTTAAGTTTAGCGATTCGGAGGGCTATATCGGTTACCTTGGTTCTGCTGCGGATGCTGCACGCTGGATGCGGGTGGCGCAGGACCGGTCATTGTGGCTCTCTTTGGGGAAGGCCTATGTCCAGCAGTGGACGTCTTTGGGCTGATATGATGATGATGATGATGATGATGAAATATATACCTATATATATATGCAATCACGTTCTCAAAAACGGCTCTGACGATTTCGATGAAATTTGGATTATAGGGGTTTACGGGGGCGAGAAATCGATCTAGCTAGGTCTCATGTCCGGAAAAAATCGTTTTCTCCTTATTTTCACCCGAGCAGAGCTTGGTTGCTCAGGGAGGGACTTACTGTAATACTAGTTCTTTTTTCTTAAATATATAAATATGCTATTTAAATATCACTTGTCTGGTTGATGTAACTGGTTACCAAAGAGCTGGCGGCTGGCATAGCAATTCAGCGAGGAAATGCCACCAGCATCCTCGGTACATTGCCTCGAGGGCCTTTTTTAGATTTAACTTAGTTTTTATTTAATTTAGTTACTTTATTATCTTGGTCAATAAAAGTATATTTATTAAAAGTGAAGACAAGATTATAATTAACATTAATTATATTAAATCGTCCTTTATTATCTTTAATATACCTTAGAAAATAAATAATTTAACATTAAAAATATAAATATATATCACTTTAAATGTACAGTTGACACATTTTAATCAGGCAATTTACCTACACTCGTAAATAGGTTAGCAATACAAATATATATGTTTTTCTAAGACTTTTTTTAATTTGTTTTACCATCATGATACGGCTGAGGCTCGGTTTTGGTAGTTTGTGAAATGCTGTATTACATTTTATTGTACCTATTCTCCGAAAATGTCACGAACATCATTGTGTGTGTCGACGAAACGCCTCGTCGTACAACATTTACATGTTGCTGTTCCATTTCCTCGCAATCGAAGTGAAAAGTAGAGTGTACAACTCGTCCATAAAATCTACTATTCTCGAAAAAAATTGTGAGCAGGTTCAATAATTATTCTAGTAGTATTTTAGTATCCAGTTTTAGAATTAAAATTGACAGACTTGCGAATTCTACAGCTCACAAAGCCATTAGCTTATTTATGTTAGTACTAGCTTCCGCCCGTGACTTCGTCTGCGTGGACCCGGGATAAAAACTATCCTATATTTTAATCCAGGCTATAAATTATCTTTATGCAAAATTTCATCCAAATCGCTTGAGCCGTTTAAGCGTGATTGAGTAACAAACATCCAAGCTTTTTCATTTTTATAATATTAGTAGGATAGGATTAGACGTTAGAAAAAGCTTTGCTTAGTATTGGACTAAATCGATTTGCTAAAAGTTGTTCCCAAACATTTTTTTATTTAATTAAACAAAATATCTCTAAAACGAAAACAAACAGAGTGTTACAAATAAACTCTGGTTTGTCTACTTCAGGAGGAGGGAATCGAATTTGCCCTAAAGATAAAAATATATACGAGTCATTGCATGACCCACGTGTACCAATGTTTACCTCTCAAAATGGCTTCTCGAATAGGTCTGTGTTTTATTAGGAAACTGCCTTTCCGACACGGGTTGCTGTGATTGCATATCCAATTAAAATTTCAGATTGAAGCGAGGTGGCACTTCGATTCACTTCCTTATACCTCCGCTACTTCATCGAGTAAGTACGCCAATATCAACGTTGTGAAGCTCATATCTGGGTTGACTTTTCTATGTATAGTTATAGAGAGATACGAGGTTAGAAAATTTAGTGATAGAACTGCAACCTTTCATGGTAACTTTTCTAATTACGTTTGCTTTATTCGAAGGGTTCTTTGTGTGTGTGTGTTTTTTACGAGATATATGTGGTGGTATGTACAAGTCGGCTGTTACCTTTATTATAACAGCAACTTAAAAAAATACTGTAAATACTGACAAAATAATAATAATTAATTCTTATTTATTCTAATAAACATTTATTTATTTTATAATACCGAGTTTTACAATGGTCTGCAATAGGTATAAAAAATATTATATAGATATAAATATAGACCCGGGATAAAAGCCATCTTCGTGCAAAATTTCATCCGAATCGGTTCAGCCATTTAAGCGTGATTAAGAACAAACTTCCAAACATCTAAACATCCAAACATCTAAACTTTCGCATTTACAATATAAGTAGGATTCCTTAAGTGAAGTAAGTCAAAAGCCTTCCAATTCATAGTAAGTAGGTTTTAAGTAATTTACACCTACTGGCATAACACTAACAACCTACCTATCTATGACTTATAGATCCCATCTCGCTATAGACACACACTCAAGCAAGCATTCTGTTCTGTTTTCTTATGTATTACCGGCAGGCTATAGACAAAGATTGCAAAAATTCCTTTCTAAACAGTTACCGAAATACGTCCGTATATTTTATACCAAACTTTACCGTATCATTGTTTCACCGTTAACGCAATTTTAACAGCTAAAAACATTCAATTTCAGTACAAACAGTAATTACTCCACATGTTCGTACAATCCAGGAAATATGAAGTCTTCAAAGAAAACGAAAATTGCGCGTCGACACAAATAATGCGGGCAAACAACACGGCAATAAAGATTTATTGCTGAGATTTTTTTACGAGGCATGACGACGGCGTTAAGGGTTGAGCGGAAGCGAGTAACTTAAGGTAGACGCCAGGCTTCGCCTCTCGCACGTCACCCGCGCCCCGAGGTAGGACTATAGTCCTACCCTCACAACCGCGCGCCGCGAAGGCGAGGACTGAGTTAAGCGGTCTACTTTATCAAACAATAATTGACCGGAGGACCGGTCCCTTTGGCACTCTTTGGGGGAGGCCTATCTCCAGCAGTGCAAAGTATTTCGGCGGATAATGATGATGATGAAACAATAATTTGAGAAGCATTTCATTTTTTTTTTAAGCAAAATTTCACCGGTGAAAAACCGGGTGAACAACCAGCAATTATTTGCGTCGGTTGCCCTTTTTATGCAAATCCATTCAAACCGGTTTTCTGAGTGGATCAAATAATTGTATGGAACTAACTACAATTAGAGCACATAAAACGACAAAATAGAGGATCAAAGACGGACCCTGGCGGGCTGGCGACAGCCGAAACGGATAAAAATTGACATAGTTTTATGACGTCACAGCATTTTCTTCGCATTAATGACAAATCACGTAAATTGCTGTTTTGGTCGTGAAAGACTGCTTTTAAGTAATTACGAGTATGTTCACGCCCAGAAAGGCCGCAGGGTGGATAAGGCCCAATCGTGCTGACGTTCAACAATAGACTTTTTCTTCGTTTAAGTATAGAGTAAAATTCTAAATAAATCGTAAAATTACTCCCATCAAAAGACAGTGGCCTATTCCGCTTACCGCTCGTCCCTCGCTCCGCCCCGCGGAACCTGCGAAAAAGTTAATGAACTGACGAACGGAGGCGCAGGCATCGCCATGGCGATGTGGAGGCTGCGGAAATGCTCGTTTTACACTGATGGCGGCACATTTGTAAAAATATATGGAATTACGACAAAATTTTAAATATTAAATTACAAGGGAGTTGCGGCAGCTTTAGCGGTGCTTCTAGGTATAGGTAAAAGCCTCACGGATTTAAAATGTACTAAATCTTTTACCAAATGCAGGTTGGACGCCATTTTCACAGTGGAACTTCAGCGCCCGGCAGCGGCGACGGTGACAGACAAGCGAACGGCCTGCCTGGTGGTAAGCACCTGGTAAGTATCTGCCCCCCTATTCTGTAACCTGTTTTAGGCTCACCTCAACGCTCACCCACAAATACATCTTGACACTACGGTGTGTAGTAGCTAAGCGTAGGTAGAGGTCTAGTTTCGTTAGGTGTGACGCGTGGGGTGAGGCGCATGAGCGCGTATCTGGTAGCCTGTGGGCGGACTCTTGCGACTACAGAAGAATTACAACACAAGCGCGTTCCCGACCCTCTATTGAGGTTTCATAGTGTTGCCAGCTCTAGTGTTTTGCACTACAAATAACAAGGTATATGAGCGAGGGTAGCCTTCGCGACCGGCCGAGCTGGGAGCGCTTGCCACTTGTCATCGAGCTACCGCCGAGTCAGGTCGCGACTGCGCGTAAGCTGAGACCCCTGAGACCCAAGGGCGAAACGTCACACCAGCTAAAGATAAATGTAAGTCCTCATGGCATTATCAACTAAATGGGACTGTGAGCTGTTGAACTTACGAGCTTATCGTATTAACAATTTTTTGTCGCAAAAGGCAAACTGCCGAAAGAAAGGAGGGTTATGTTTTTCGAGCATAGACATAAGTAGCTGAACACCTAAGTACCTTGTCGTTTTCAGTCGTTTGACAGCTCCATATTATGGCAGATTAACATGACGTTTATTGCGACACGGTACAAAGGTGTTCAGCTACTTATGTCTTCGACTGTATGTGTGTACGTCTTATTCTTTGGCACGTCCTGCAGCCTAAACCGTTTGACGGATTTCGACATATGAGGTGTCGTTGGATGCCTCTTAATCGTGGGAGTGACATAGGCTATAATATTTTCAAAAAAACAGTTGGGTTTTTTGAAAAACTCTTGATTTCACTTGTTCTACACATATATTATTGAACCTGCTCACAAAATTTCACGAGAATCGGTTCAGAGATGCGACCTGTAGAGGAGAACAGCCGGACAGACGCCGAGACATACGAAATAATTTTTGCCCAAGCTGAAGCGGAGAAACTTCGTTCGCTTCGCTCGTTCAATTAAATAGGACGACTGCTGCCTCTTCAAATACACCGAAACATAACTCACATAACCAAGCTTCCTTAAACTACTCCCTTTAACAAAATAGCCTTTATTCCGTGAACACTAAGTGCAGTTACGTCGTTACATAATTCTCTACAAAACAAGATATATTGGTACTTCGACTGCAGTAATAAATGACAATTACCGGGACGCATGGCTAGGAATGCAGTTCGGAATACTAGGTACTAGGTATGGTGTAGAAGTATTTATGTACTGCTGGAGTTAGTGCCGGAGTTACGGCTTGAGTGGTGAGAATGGTTCGCTTTAGATGCGAGATGTAGCCACTTAAGAGGACGGGTAGGGCAAGCCTTCTCCATACAAATTTTGTGCAGGTTTTTCTTCGTTTGTGTTTGGGCTATAAATATAATTTTTAGGTCAGTATACTTATTTTTCTGTTAGCTATTCACTGATGTTATTATTTTTTATTTTTATACTTTTTTATATTTTTTTAATTTTCATTATTTTTATATCTAACAAAATTTTAACATCATGTGCTGCGTAAATTCAATATGAACAAGCAAAAAAAAACGAATATTCTGTAGTGCCAAAACCGACGAAAAAAAACTTGCACAACGTTTGTATGGAGAATGCCTTGCCCTACCCGTCGCCTTAATAAATGTCTGGGGTATTTGTGTAATTTGTCTTCGTAATACCTAAGTCCAGTCTATAAACAACTAACACTTTTATGGGCTCTTCCTGAAATTAAAGATTTTATTATTTATGTCTTTCCCGCTCACGGGACATGATGTCCCGGACCTTTGGGCGGCGTGCGTGGGGCTAGGTACCTACAAAGTACCAACTGAGCCAACACTTAGAGGAGAATTCATAGAGTACACTGTGCGGATGCTGTCCCTCCCTTATTTTATTATTAATATAAAATATTTGATGTTACCTCTTGCTGCATTTCCAAACAAATAAGTTGCTCATGAATGTTATGCTTACATGATCCTAAACTTTCTTTAACTTTTCCGTGTGGTGTCTGTGCAATATAAATGTTATATAAATATTGAAAGAAATGAAAGAAAATAATTTATTAGTTCAAAATACCATTAAATAACATAACTTATTCTAAAAACATTCAGAGAAGTAATACCATTTTATAAAGTACGTGATAAATTAAAAAAACCGGCCAAGTGCGAGTCGGACTCGCGCACGAAGGGTTCCGTACCATTATCTATAAAAAGGCAAAAAAATAATGTCTGGTGTATGAGAGCCCCAGTCCGACTCGCACTTGGGCGGTTTTTTAGTATTTGTTGTTAATGTTGTTATAGCGGCAACAGAAATACATAATCTGTGAAAATTTCAACTCTCTAGCTATCACGGTTTTTGAGATACAGCCTGGTGACAGACAGACGGACAGCGAAGTCTTAGTAATAGGGTCCCGTTTTTACCCGTTGGGTACGGAACCCTAAAAAGGCCCTCGAGGCATTGTACCGAGGATGCTGGCGATATTTCAAACTTAACTTAATACATAAGTAGGTACCTACATAATATTGCTCCTGAATAGAATTCTAAACTATTAATATATACAATCAAAGCAAAACCATTTGGGCGTACCTCACGTTTAATTTCCGAACAAGTTCATTACCTACATAATTAGTTCCACGTTTAGTTCCAGAACTACCTGACTACTAAATTAGTGTCTGAAGTACATAATAAGATATATCCTAACACGTGCATACCTACTAAACTTGATCTCAAGAAAACCCTTGACAAAACAATAATTATTTCTAAAATACCTAATAATCTTGCCTTGGACAATACTCAGTTGACATGGCACCTATGCCAATATTTTGTAACAACATTGAGAGCTTGTCAAAGTTTAATGTAACCGAAAAGTCATCTGAATCCGTCTGTGAATAAATGACTTCTTTCTTTCTTTATCTGCTTCCACGAGCCAACTTCCAAAGAGGTTACCTTACGGTGTAATTTATTACTACTTATTTCAAAAGTCACGGTAAAAATACAACGAACGATAATCCGACTTCAGCGTAGACTATCTTGAACAGAAAATAATTACGAATACAGCTCACCTAAACTGAGGTATTTAGAGCACACGCAGCATTTGCTAAACCCCTTTAATCCTGGCTGTGCTATGGTAATGCCGGGTTATACACGGCCTACACGTAAATACCCCTTTTCTTTCACAATACATGACGGATTACAAGTTTTACATGAAAACAAAATGCCGCTACTACGAAAACTCGCAGGATTTTCGCACGAGTCAATAAGTAAATTGTAAAGTAAAAAAAGTAAAAAATATTTATTGACCAAAAATGATTAACACTAAAATTTACTATTTAACGGCAACCCCCACACTAGGCTATATCGTGCCTGTATCGTGGGATAACTCCCACGATACAGGCACGATATAGCCTAGTGTGGGGGTTGCCGTTAAATAGTAAATTTTAGTGTTAATCATTTTCATTTTCATTTTCATTTTCATTGTATCTAACGATACATGCGAAATTACCTTTTATACGAGTAAGTAACTTAAACATTTATAAAAAAAATAGACGGACAATTTTTATCGATGAGAAACGATGTTTTATTTTTACGGGACTTATGCAACGCAAACCTCCGAACAGCTGGAGTTATCTGTCAGCACGGTCTTCCACTAGACGACGGAGCGCCTCAGTTCGAGACAGACCGAACGAGTTGCACATTTTTAAATATTCGTGGGTTGTGCGTTCGTTTTCACACGCACTGACCTATCACTTAAGGTGTCTGGACGATTGTACGAAACACGTAGATGCCTAAGTATACGACAGGTAATTCTAAGATTGGCCTCAGATATTAGTGACGTCATCGATGGGAAGGTTAGATAGCACATGAAGAATCACAACTTAGGTATGACTTAACATACAGCTACGAATGTAGGAAGATTAATAATCGAGTGGTCCAAGCGAAGTGCTGAACATCTGAAGGAAGGAGCAATCACATCATGTCGCACTAAACAATGAACAGAGCCAAGCATAGAGCCAAACAACATCGCTACTAACATTTTCACGATCACTCTAGTAGTTCTACCGAACGCTCTAGTGAATGCTGTAATACAAAAAATATCTTAAATATCTGTGGTAAACTGACACTGGCAACTTAGAGCATACGTAACTGGAGTAGCCTTTCAGTAACTTACCCCTCCCTGTAAAAAACTTTGCACAATGTGCAAAAAATCATACAATGACAGTTTCACGATCGATCACCAAATCGCCTCGCAAGAGACATTGATCATAAAAATGCCCGCATGTAAGCACTTGATATTAAGATCCTATCCTATTAAGATGCTCCCCCCCCCCACAAAATTCGGCAGACTTTTTTGTACGCAAATACGACATAAGGCTACCTACTCCAGTGATGTATGCTCTAATGCAATGATATTGACATATTTAAGATGAGACGGATCAAGGAAAGTGTCTATTGACCGTCCTTGACCCAAAATCTAAGTGAGGAAACTGTTTATAATTTTCAAAAATGATCGACGCAGTTGAAAAATCTGAGACTTTTTTCTGGTGCTAAGGAAGGTTATTCCTATCACCAAATATAATCAGGCACTTCTGATATTTTCATACATTCCAAGTCACTAGAATGCTTCCTAGAACGCCCGCTTGTGTGCTCGCCAAAATGCTTCTGTTTATTTGTGAGCCTGTAATGTAACATTCGCTAGAATGTTCATTACAAGTGGATGCTCAAGTGAACCACCACCTTAAAATATATAGTCAACATTATTTGGGGGAAAAACACCAATGTGTAAAATAAAGAAAAAAATTGTTGTTAGATAACTAAAAATGAATCGAGACATTCACACTTGCCCATTTGAAAAATGGTACCGCTCAGAAAAACGGCCCGTGTACCGTACGTGACGTCATCAGTTTAAATTTACGTCACGCCTCCGTCACGTTTTTGATGCCACGAAAAACATCAAAGACGCCGTCAATCTTTGGAGTGGTGTGATATTTACAACCGACGCATGTAATTACGAGTTTCAGGCTTTTACAGTTTTCTGGGGCGTGAAGTGGAAGAAGTTACTTTCGTGTTTTGTTTGTTGGTGTCAGTAATAATTTGAACAAGTTTACATACGTGCGAAATGAAAGGTGCTGCTGGAAGTCAGAATCAAATCGCACAGGGACGTGAAGGATGTCAGTTCTGGGCTTTGTACTATGCTGTAAAGAAAAACTTGGCGCTCCTTTGTTTTACTACTAGCTGCTCGCTCGGCTTCGCACGCATATTGCAAAGTACGCAGGCAAACCGGGATAAAATATAACCTCATTATCTTCATCATCAGCCGAAAGATGTCCACTGCTGGACATAGGCCTCCCCTAAAGAGTGCCAAATTGACCGGTCCTGCGCTACCCGCATCCAGCGGACTCCCGCGACCTTTACCACCGACTCGGCTGGGCAGCGTTCGGGAAGCTCCGGCACATCTTTTTGTTCAATATCCCGCAGTGTCTCAAGACGAGTCTTTGACCAGTGTGTGTTGCCAGTGATGAAATTTGGCACTGAAACTTGGTCGGCTCAAAGTCACCCAAAGGACAATGGAAAGGGCTATGTTGGGCATGGGCTGAATTATCGTATCAGAAATGAGGCTATCCGAAGCAGAACCAAGGTAACCGATATAGCACTCCGAATCGCTAAACTTAAGTGGCAGTGGGCGGGCCACATTGCACGTAGAACCGATGGCCATTGGGGCGGAAAGGTTCTCGAGTGGCGACCACGTACCGGAAGGCGCGGCGTGGGTAGGCCCCACAAGGTGGACTGATGACCTGGTAAAATACAACCTATAACCATCCAAAAGGTCTATTCTACACGCAAGTGAAATAATTTTTGAATTCGGATAAGCGGTTCCGTAATTGTTACCACCAATTTCAACTGATTGGGGGGTAATTTCTGGGATAAAAGTAGTATCCTTTATTTTAATCGTAGTTATAAAATTTATGTGCGCCAAATTTTATCCAAATCCTGTAGTCGTTATTGCGTGATTGAGTAGCAAACATTAAAACATTTAATATCCAAATGTTCACTTTTATAATATTAGTAGGTAAGATCTTCTTCTTCTCGCGTCGATAGTTTCCTATTTACTTGGTTTAGATTGTGTGGGACCAGAAATTGGCAACGGCTAAAGCCCTATCTGTCGCGTCACGGAGGTCTTGTCCAGAGCATGTGTAGGTACGGGCACGCCGGACAAGACAGCATATGTCCTCAAAATTATCGCTTTGTGTGCCGAGTGCTAGATAGATTAGTAAGATTAGTGGTCTTAACAGAAATCAAAAAACAATCCTAACTATACAACCACAAATCATACTTACGTGTCTAATAGTGACGCAAGTATTTAATGATGATTATAAATTCATAACTTGCGATGTTTTAAAAGCTCACTCTAGAAAAAATATTCCAACTATTTGTAGTTATAGACATAATGCCACCCTTTTGCACTTACTCAGGAGTAGATACTTCCATCCCCAGAAACCGATTTGGTACAACGGAATATAGACAGTAATAAGTTTGAAAGACAACTAGCAATTGGGTCGTTCTTCTTTTCGACCGACAATAGCCTGTCCCTCGTCTTATTACGGCATCTCATTTGAGTAATGATGTTTACGGTTTTATAATGTTCGAATGAACGTCCATATTATTTTATTAATTAGTGATGTTTAATATTTCACTTTCTCTAACTAGCATTTTTTTTAATGTTTTTTTTTTCGTAGAATGCCGTGACAGAGTGGTAAACCAAAATGTTGTCCCCACTGAAAGAGTCCACTTTGTCACATGTTTTTTTTTAGAAACCAACCGTAAATAAATATTGGCCAGAAAGGAAACTTTAATTGGTTCTAATGAAGAAACCTATGCATTTTTTTTTTAAATCGCACTTCAAAACCACAATTTTCGATAGTTCAAAAACCAAAAAAACAGAAAAACCTCGGATCATTGTCGGTAAAAAAGAAGAACGACCCAATTACACAGATTCGTTCAAGTGCATCAAAGATCGGCAAGGATCAGATCGAAATACTATAGTAATAGTCACTAACAACACAAAATAACAACATCAGCGTCTTCTTAATAGACCATTGGCACTAGAGTGCCAAATCGCGACTTGGCTGCGCGTCGTCAACGCGTGCCAACAGCGGTGCCAAACGGCCCGTGTGGCTCTAATGAGACGGTCCGTGTTTAGGAAGGGTAATAGGCAAGCTATGGGTGAATTTCCGTACGTCACAAAGTCTAGCATATTAAAAACTAGCTTTCCGCACGTGACTTCGTCCGCGTATAATACGGTTCCTCATACACTTTAATTTCCTATTTCATCTCTTTAAAATGTGAGTTTTGGTATAAGAACTAACTTACGTTCACCCTCATTTATAAATCGATATAGACAATATAGCCATTTAGGCGAGAAAACGGGACACGTAGACAGACATAGTTTTTCATTTACTAGGTAAGTGTTATTAATTACCTAATATCAATTAGAATTTTGGTCAAGTGTCGATTTTAGTTTTCCCATACATTTTGAGACCCAGCGCCTGATGAAGTCAACGAGCAATATCATTGGTCTCCATACAAAGTTTCATCCTCTTTTTCGTCCCTAAAAAGGATAAAATTTTACATAAATTATAGCCTATGTCCTATTCGGATATAGAAGGTACATAACTGGAAAGATTCATATAAATTCGTCCAGTAGTTTTTGAGATTAAGTGGAACAGTACATCCATCCATCCATTCAAACTTATAATATTAGTAGAATTCTGAAAATTTCATCCAAGTTCACAAGAACTTTGACAATATTGCGGCCAAGGGGTTAACAGCAGTTGAAACTGTATAAGAATATCCCGTGCACATTTAATGATAAGCTATGCTTTGATTAATGACAAAGACGTATAGTTATGATTTGTATGGAAAATTCCCATTCATCATCATCATCATATCAGCCGAAAAAGTCCACTGCTGGACATAGGCCTCCCCCAAAGTGCGCCACAATGGCGGGTCCTGCGCCACCCGCATCCAGCGAACTCCCGCGACCTTTACCAGGTCATCAGTCTACCTTGTGCGGGGTCTATCCTTGCTACGCCTCTCGAGAACCTTTCCAATTCCCATTACGTACTAGTAAAATTGCAGTGACATTCGACATTTCGAAAACCTCACGCTACACTAGCGCCTCTAGAGGCGAAATCACACGCGATGTCACTTTATTGACATTTTCTCTATCTTATTCCAAAAAAATCTATCAAACTTTATAAAAATAGGCTTCGGTACATCGACTTTCCTTGGCCACAGATGTCCAGTCAATCCCATAATACCTTCAATCACGCCGAAAAAATAAACGACAATAATTTATGTACATATTTCCTAGACCGTAAGCAAATTAGGCTCACATTATTCACCCCTCTGAATTGGTGCTAATAACCGCTGGGGATCGAATCGGGGACCCCCTATATATATTCTGTCTGTACTATATAAAAATTCACAGCATTTTTAGAACTTCGTCGCTTTAACGCGTTCAACAGCTTCATTTCACGCGACATACTTGGTGTTAAAACGAAAAGATTCTAAACGGTTGAAGGTTGCATTAAATGCGTACGGCATACGCCTACTTTGCCCGCTTTTTTCGGAAAAACACGAATATCTCATATTTTTCCATTATAGAATGATATTGTTATTTGCTTAACGAATCCTACGTAGTCATACGCATGTACGAGGAGACATATTTTTTTAAACAAACATCTATTTCACATTTCCATTGGAACATCTTTGGTCTTCAGAATCATCTCAGGTTTGATTTTCACAATATGTGTATAAAAGTAAAATGCAAATACACATAAATACAAAACATAAACACATTATATAAAACAAACAGGCAGCAATGATTGCCTCGTTATTAATAAAAAGGTAAGTATGTACACTTTAGGTAAGAATATAATTTATTTTTATAAGCAATATAAGATTAATAAGCAGTAGGTATAAATATTAGGTAAAAATTAAACAAGTCCGAACCCTATCTGTTACATTGTTTCTACAAAACATAAACAAACTTCGCTTTTCACTTCCTTTCACCTTGTTTCCAATTTCAGGCAATAATTGTTCTTCCATGAACTTTACTTTTCAGTAAATTTATCTTAATGTTAACACTTGCAGTGCCAGGAACAGTAACCTGCTAGGTGGGCGCTCTGCTCGTAGGCGCTTACCTCTACATACGGATTTCCCCGTGTTATTGGCTATGAGCGTAGCGCTATGTAATTTTGGCACTGATGTGCACTTATAAAAAAAAAATCCCCCCTTGGTGACCAACCACCCGTAGTATATGCCAAAGCCCCTTCCCTTCCCCCTCTAGTTTTCATGTAATAATTCAGAAACGTGGCCCAATACTTGGCTCGTTAAAGTTCCGCGTGACGTCACATTATGCCAAAAAGTGTACCATAATGTGACGTCGCGCGGAACTTTGACGGGCTATTTCTTCATAATTTTTTGATTCATTGACAAACAAAAAAATACGTGTCCAATATTTTTTGATAATCTAACTGACGGACTAAATATATTTTTTTAGGAAAGTAGCCAATTAACTCTTGACTAGTTACATACAATGACGTGACACACATTATAAACCCTAAAGTTGGGGCAAATAAAATAAATCCTGCCTCACACGCGCGGTATAGAAAAATGATTTTAGAACAAATGCAAAAGATGACCAAAAATATGTGCAGTTGAAAATATACGGCCGTGTACTAAACTTGTACCGACTAAATGAAACAAAGCTATAAAATTCTCCATAAAACACCCAGCGAGACCGCGACAAAAAAACTATTTGTCTATCGCCCGCGGCGTTAATAATTCCACAATAGCAATAAAAAAAATCCCCGACAAATCTCTGCAATCCCTCTGACGGCCAACTAGGCACGCCTTCAAAATTATTAAGCCTTTTCAAAGTCCTGAACAGAATCTGTATAACCTAAAATGTACCTTATCCGGTTAGCGTTCTAGTCCAAATTCGTCTGTGTTGTTTTCAGCAAGTTACATCGTGCTTGTTTTAAAATCCTGTTTACGATGTCATGGAATTTTACGCTCCGGGTTTAATAGCCCCTTCTCTGTCCCTTTCTTCCAGCTACGTTCATCCCGCTCTATGGTCCAGTCTCATTCAGTCCGACTTCCGTAATCCAATACCAGACAGTACGGAAAGGATTTGTATGGCACTTTGGGAGCTTTTCCCGTTCTGAAATATCATACGTTCCTCGAAGGCAGGGCTTAAGAAAATTGGTTACGCGACTTAGCTTGTGGGAAATAAAGGTTCTTTATACTAGAAAACAATGAAGACTTGGGGAAGATATTGTGGGTTCCAGATTTACTCCTGTACAATAATTGGCTACTTGTCTTTTATTTCACGGTGCCATTCAAACCAGTTTTTGGAGAGGAACAAATGTTTGTTTGGGAGCAACTACAATTAAAAAACATAACTACCCAAAAAAATGAGTCCTCTCCAAAAACTGGTTCGAATGGCATCGTAAAAAATTTAGGACACAACCTAATTGACGTAGGCAGTGTTGTGACGTCACAGCATTATCTTCGCACCAGCACTACCAACCGTTATATGGCAAATTAAGTAATTTGCTGTTCCGGAGTGAAATACTGAATTTAAATACAGTGTTAATATTTTCTTTTTATTAAATTGTTTTAATTAAATTTTATATTTGTATCTTTAAATATGCTCTTGGTCGATAAAAAAAATGGTATTGTTTTGAAACTTTCAAGTCTCATATCTTATTATGATGTTTATTATATTTTGTAATTTACACTTTGATGATGGTTTACTAAATATCAATATACCACAATGTTATAAAGTGCACCCGCAACTTTTGTTCTTGAGTGTATTTTTTCTATTCTTTTGATTCCGTAGTTAAGCACGAGTATTTGCCAATACTAGAACAATAACTATACCTCATTCCAATTAGAATTTGAACGGATAAATTCGTGTACGTTCCTTCGCTTCTCTAGGATATCGAAGTTGTTGTTATTTCGATCTTTAAGTGCTGTTCAAACATACAATACTAACGTTACTTTACATAATTTACATTAAAAACAAAATTTTAACCGACTTCAATATTACTCCGCCAAGCTAAATGAACATTTCCACATTTCCTTTCCACTTTACCACATGGACTGCTTTCCGAGAGTAAATACGGTGATTATTACAGACGAAAACCATCACTGTATGTGGGCCGATAATATTTGTGACTGTGTGTAGTAAAAGGGACCACTTTGAGGATTTTAGTTTCCGAGTTACATGCATTTTTAAAAATTTGTCGAAAGTTACATAGAATGGGTTTTTAATACTAATCGGTTATTAATACCTTAAATATCATAAATCTTTGATGATAGTAGATTAACTTGGTACCAATCATTCCATAACTTCCTAGTAGAAGTGTATTTTTCACGCGCATAAACTTTAAAATATTTTTTTTTTTTCAATTCGTAAATTTTGCCTACTGCATGTTTAAAAATGTATATAAAAATAATGATCGCATCTAGGAAAATGATTATTTTTTCACTGAATAGTTAATTTTACCTAGTTTTAGGAGATATTAATAACTCCATACCGCTAAAGTGGTCCCTTTTCCCAGACAAAGTCAGATTTGAGGAGTTCCGTTGATTTGGCAGATTAGACATTCAGGACTTTATTTAGGACACTATTTCAACGGAATCATAATCAGAATCAGTAACGTACTTTTACAGTTTTAAGTACGAGTTCCATAAGTTGGTCTTCATTATCCGTTCCACTTCACCAAATTTGTGATTTCCGGGTATAATACACTAGTTTTCCGAAATTATATGCGTGCCTTCTATATTTGAGGAGTTCCCTCAATTCCTCATGGTTCCCATCACCCAACTTAAGTTTTGGTAACAATGGGACCAATCTGGAAGCAAACTTAAAAAAAAAAAAAAAATACGAATCGGTTCATAAATGACGGAGTCTGAGGTAAAAAACATAAGAAAATAAAAATAAAATACGTCCGAATTGAGAACCTCCTCCTTTTTTAAAGTCTAACAGACTTGGTTTTCCTTGAAATCGCATGACAATTAACGCACGATTTTTCTAATGTTTTATCGAATATGAGACTCCTACTGCGTCAACATTTAGGTCAATGCCATAAACAAAAGAATTAATACGAAAGAAACCAGCATCACAATCCCGTGCCTTCATCCGTGCCCTATAACACAGCTAACAACCGTCAGAATTAGTAGCTACCCGCTTCCTAACAGCGCGTTGAAAACGTCGTAACTCACGAGGGGATTCCGTGGAGATACATCCTTTTGTAAAAACGTGGCATGTTATTTCCCTAATTTCAGGCTAATGGTTCATTATGGTCTAAATTACAGCCGGCACGATGTGTGCGGGTTAATTTATTGGACTGGCCGTTTCATAGAGCTCGTCCATTTTGTTTGCTGGCTAGCTTTTGGCTGTGTGGCTTAGGTATTAGCCTATTAATTTTGTTAGTTTTTCGACGAGCTTTATAATAGACTAGCTTCCTTAAAATATAGGATAGTTTTTTCACACCTCTCATTCAGAAAAGTAAGTTTTGTTCCCCGACGAGAGGGAGCAAAATGCCACTTTTCTGTTCAAGCTACTTTTTTAATTTATTCATTGGCATGTAGCTAGCGCTTACGCAATGTGCCAATTGAACATAGATCTTAATAAAATAATTGATTGTAATTTCATCGCAATCGATTAAAAACGAACATTTCAAGTTTTAACTTTAACAACGTTATATGACAATTTATATTTTTTTGTAAAATTAAAAAAATTGACACTTAAAATTTTCATTATTTTTAGAGCATTTTATTTCAATTTTCCTCATAATCGGTGTGAAAAGTTACATGTGTCACTCAGGAGCAAAATTATTTTCGTCTTGGGCGTTAATGAATCCCTCACTACGCTCAGGATCCTACGTTAGAATCCCTCGCTACGCTCAGGATTCTATTGTAGGATCCCTCGCTACATTCAGGATTCAATACACCGCCCTCGCCGTAAATATACTATTTTGCTCCCTTGTGACACAAATAACTATTATCTCGGGTCCACTGCATCTGCATGGACCCGGGATATAAACTATCCTATATTTTAATCCAGGCTATAAATTATTTTCATGCAATATTTCATTTGAGTAACAAACATCCAAACTTTCGCATTTATAATATTAGTAAGTAGGATTAGTAATGCAAAAAACTGCGACTAAAATGAGTTCTTACAGGGTTTCAGTTTCCTATGACTGTGTTGCGGTGGACCTTTTTTTGAAAATAGCTCGTTTTCAGGAGAGGTACACAATTATTTTAAAGGTACACTACACAGAGGTACACAGAAGGTACCGATTTATTACATACTTTTGGTGAATTAAAATGTAAGTTTTGTATATATTTCATGGGTCCACCCGCCATTCTGATGTCAGGATGGCGGGTGGACCTATTTTTTAAGATAGCTCGTAAGAGAGGTACAGTCAGCAGCAGAAGTAGCTAAGCACTTTAACATGCTCAGAATGATCTGCACAGAACCTTATTCTCTTGACATTAGAGTCCGTGTGCAGATCAATTTGAGCACTAGGCCCGCTTAGCTACTTCTGCTGCTGACTGTACACAGAATTTTACTAAAGGTACACAGACGTACGCAGAAGGTACCAAATATCTGTAACAATTTCATTGAAATTCCCGAGGCCCGCCCGCCACCCTGACGTACACAATCCTACATTCATTCCATACATTCGTATTTAGGGAGTCTGAGTTAACCAAGTGGCCATATCGAGCCACTCGAATCGAGTGGCGCAGAGTGGCATTGCTAATATTCGACTCGATTCGACTCCAAACCGTGCGATACTCGAATCGATTTCGAGACACTCGAAATCGACAGTGCGTAATGCTCTCGATCTGGACGAACTGTAAGTAGCCCATCGATAATATTATTGACTAACCATGTATAAACCTTAATGCACCGAGATAAGGGCTATTAATGGAAACTTTATCATGTCTTTTGTATCTACAAGTAGTTACATTTGAAGAACATAGCTGAACGTGAAGATGTCTTTTAGTAGGGTACAGTAAAGGAAGTGTATTCACGTACCACCGTAGAACCCTGTCGCTATTGACAGGCTGCCGTCACTCAAACTCGGGTGATATGTCACTTTATTGCGATAGGGTTCTACGGTGGTACGTGAATACATTTCCCTTACTGTACATATGTTAATGGCAATACTCCATTGCTGACAAAGAAGCTATTCGGTTGAAAGTCCATAAATGTGAATAGGTACCTACTATTATACGGGGTGTTTCCTGTAACAGGAGCAATAAATTAAACGGAGGCTTCCTTACTGCATATTTGTCCATTTCTTTTCAATTTTTTTTAACTCGGAGAAAAATTGATCTAAAGTTATGACCTCCGAGTAATGTATCTTGGCACCACGAGATCATAGCACAGTAGTCAATGCAGATTTTGAGATAACATAATGTAGTGAGTCATAATAGTTTTTGCATTTTTGTTTTCAAAAGATATTTTTGTGATTTTTTCAATTTTTTAATTTTTTTTTTGTGTTTTTAAAATAAAAAGTGACTTATATCATTCCAGAAGAGTTTTTAAGTACACCAAAACTTAAGTTGAAGAAAAAAAAACATTTTTTTTTTAATTAAAACCACTTAGAAACAATTGCTCACACGTTTAATAATCTACCGTTTAATTTATTGCACCTGTTACAGGAAACATAATAATATATAGCCATATTATGTTGGATGTTCATTTGAAGCATTACGTTGCTCTGAACAGATGAAATCGTAAAGCACGATTAGTTAATTGAACGTTTCCAAATCCCAAAAGTGCGACCTTTACAATGATTGAAAATAAACCATACGATGCTGCTGACCTTTCCAGACAGCTATGTTGTGACTACATAAATGAGTTAATCAACTTTTTTCTGTCACCAGTTGCCATGGTTACGTCTCCTGGGTCACTTTTGAAAACTGTGATTTTGCCGGTTAAAATCCACCAAATGTGGGGTTCTCTTGTCTTTTTCAATCTCTTTTTTTAAGAGCCATCTTCTAAGCTTGTTAGATGTCCATGTTGTGACAATTTTTCTAAGAAACTCTGTCATATTGTCTCTTGGCTAACGGGACACATTTGGATAACTAGTGGGTTGTGCACTTGCTAGCCTGTCTTTTTTTTTCATTACATAAAGAACTATATAATTCTTGAACCTACTCAGAAACTTGCACGGGAATCGGTTGAGAAATGCGACCTGTGGGTTGATCACGTAACTTTTCTTACGAACGTCTGTAAGATTTAAACGTCAATTTTATATGGAAAAATGACAGTTAGATTGAGATTTAACTGTCAGACGCGCGTTCGGAACGTTACGTTACAATTCTGGACCACTTGCAATGCAAAAAAATACTTTTAGATCTACCTAACGTAGGTATGAAACGTTACGCAATCGATTAGCTTTGAAAAGTTAGGCTTCCACAAAAACTAATGCCTAGTTAATAAATTCTTGAGATTAGACGGCTTATCGAGCTCAGTTGGGCCTCCCCTAGGCAACTTACGCATGAGATGCGTATCAACAGCTGTCAAGTAAGTACAGATTATTCACTCTTAAATGACTCCTACATTTAAATGAGTCCTTCCTGATTGACGCAGAATGCGCGGACGCAGGGCTGTACGAATGCACTGCATGAGTACGGCCCCGCTTTCGCGCAATATTAGTCATTAGTCATTAGTCATTAGTCATTTATTCCATAACAATAAACATTGTGTTTGAATATAATAATATAAAATAATAATGTCAAATATATAAAAACTAAACAATAATAATAATTCATTGAAAATACAATTAAGAAAATAATATGTCCACAATTTAAAAATCAATGACAAAATTCCATACGCAAATAACCATGTCAATCAAATGTAATGTTACCCTATGCTGACAAAAACTCCTCGATCGAGTAAAAACATTTCCTCAACAAAAAAGCCTTTAATTTATTTTTAAATATCGTTAAATTAGAGATGCATTTTAAGTCAGCGGGTAGCTTATTAAAGAGGCAAATATGCGCAAACATATCTCGGTATAGTACAAATACTAGACATTGCTACATACAATTCCGCCCCGCCTACAGAAGTTGCTTTAACATTTAAAAAAAATGGATTATACTACTTGTGTCAAAAATTTTTGATCTAAAGTTATGACCTCCAAGTAATATATTTTGGCACCACGAGATCATAGCAAAGCTGTCAATGCAGATTTTGAGGTAACATCATAATAGTTTTTGCATTTTTGTTTTCAAAAGATATTTTTGTATTTTTTTTAGAGTTTTAAAATAAATAGTTACTTATATCACTCCATAAGAGTAAAAAATAAACATAAAATTACTGTGCTGTTTTTTTTTTTAAATTAAAGCCACTTGGTAACAATTGCTCACAAGCGTGATAATCTAGGTACCTACTTACCGTTTAATTGTTTGCTCCTGTTACAGTGTCCACCCTGTATATATTTTTTTGTCAATTTAACCGTCGGAAATTTTTAGACCGACACAAGTTCTACATCTCACAGAGCCATTAATGCTAGTATGAGTAAGTGAGTTATATTGTGGGGTATATGTGACCGGAATGACACTCCGCGCGCCGCAAACGTCTCGGATTCCAGCTTAATTAATACTTGTTAGGCCCTGTTAATTAATTTGAATTTAGGGGACTGGATTAGGGTCTGATAGTTTATAAGTAGGTATATCATGTTACGAACAATTTATAGGCCAGTTATAAACTATAGTGGCTCTGCGAGCTGTAGAACTCGCGAAAATGCCTTTTTTATTATTTTATTTCGGAAAAGTGACTCGACAAAAAATATATTTAGTTAACGAATCTACTCACAAAATTTCACATTAATCGGTTGAGAAATACGACCTGTACAGGAGATCAGACGGACACCGGACATCGTGACAGACACTGGACATACGAACGGTTTTCGGCTTAAGCTGAAGCAGAACTTCGTTCGCTTCGCTCCCTCGTTCGACTAACATTCAGAATGTTGCCTGTGTGTCGTCACATTCAAGGTAATTTGTGGGCGTTTTTCAAAAATAGTGTACATGAACTTTTTTTTCGGATTTCGATTTTTTTGAGTTTTTCTTACTCAGAAACGTAGATGATGAAACAATTCGGCCAAGTCAAATATACTCAAGTGTACTCTTCAGAGGAATTTCTTCCCGCGATTGCTCTGGCTATGTAATGAGCTCCCTAAGTTTTCTCGATGGACTACAGAATATGATTGTACAAGAATGGAGTCTACAGTTTTTTATTTAAGTCTCCTGGACTTGATCTGTGCACTGGTTTGGTACCAACGTAGTGAAAAAAACCTGTTAACACATTCAGTGTCTAGAATCGCTACGCGCTACGCTCGTAGCCGATCCCATGGTTTTCCTCGTAAGTAGGGGAAAGCGACTACGGCGTAGGGACGCATATGTGTCGTCACGGGCCGGGAATGGGTTAACACATTAAATTTGCTGCCGAGAATCGCTACCCGCTACGCTCGTAGCCGATCCCATGGTTTTCCTCGTAAGTAGGGGAAAGCGACTACGGCGTAGGGACGCATATGTGTCGTCACGGGCCGGGAATGGGTTAACACATTAAATTTGCTGCCGAGAATCGCTACCCGCTACGCTCGTAGCCGATTCCATGGTTTTTCTCGTATGTAGCGGAAAGCACCTACGGCGTAGGCACCCGATGTCGGGTTCCCGGCACTGAATGTGTTAAATTTGCACGACGTTACTGAATCCCTAGCTAAAAACCCTTTTAATTGTATATTTAGCTAATTAAACCTGTACGGGTAACATTATCCAATGACGTAATTATACATCACTAGCGTACAAATTAAGTGAAACAAACCACCCAATTTCTTTCCGAAACTCCTATTTTAATCAACCGCTCAATTTAACAACCTTGATGACTTAAGAATAAAGTTCACTCTCCAAAAACCTATGGAGAGGATAGGAGTTTTATCAAGTAATCGGTCGAAACGTGGCAGTTAATTAGAGAACTCATAACACGTACTTTCATACACTAATTACAAGCATATCAATTCCGATAGAAATCCAACCGTATAAAGATCACATAAGGTTCAAATTCGGAATACATAAAGGTATAAAAGCAGTTAACAAATATTTTAACCGAGCATTCGGGTTGTTTGTGTTTTTGAACGTAAAATTATTATAATTTAGTTATTCTCGTAAATAAAGAGAAAAAGCGATTCTATAAGCGTTTTGTACTCATTTTTGTTCATTTTGCAGCTGAAAATTAATTTTTTTAAGGCATTATGAAAATTATGATAATTTCCAAAGGCACAGTACATATGTTGATAATTATGTAGGTATATTAGGTTGATTGTCAGAAGCTAAAACAGAATTCCGTAAAAGTTACTCTACAGAAAAAGAAATCCAAAGTCTGGTTTTACGTCGTTTTCTTTTTCTAAATCAGCCAACTCAGACAATGCGCATTATTAAAAGACATCAAGTTAAAGTTACGGTATTTTACCACGTTTAAAATCTCATTGAAGCAAACTTATATAAAACTTCAGAAGGTTACATATTTATCGACATTTGACTATCAGTTAGCCTAAGCTGAAGGTCCTGGGTTCAAATCTCGGTAGTCGGGCAAATTGTGTGATACTCAATACTCAATAGTTTATTGCACATAATTAAATAAAGGTGTTAATGCGCCTCACCCCACGCATCACGCCTAACGAAACTAGACCTCTACCTACGCTTACTTACTACGAATCGCGGGTGGGTGCACGGTGAGGTGTGGTTAAAACCAATTACAGAATAGCAACCTGTACTCGTAGATCCGCCCCACACGACCGTACACATCTCTAATTTGCCCAAGCCTCTTTACAGCAACGCGCACGTCTTCACACGCAAATAACGCAGTTAAATTAAAATCAGTACAAGGACTTTGATTATTGCTGCTGATGCTGTTTCATTATAGCAGCTGTCTATGGTATAATATATCGCTATCATATTCACGCTTGCGTATATTCCGCGTACTATTCCACGGAATAATAAAATTAGTCATTTTCGAATACGTGTGTATGGTTGAAATCATTTAAGGTGACCGACATTTAATAAAACATGATAAAACTGTCAGGAATTTGAATATAATAGCTTGGTTAGTACAGTTGCTTTTCCAACGGATTTTGATGCAACTCGGTCACTTCATATCTTTTTTAATTTACATTATTAATTAATCTTATGGTAGTGTTCTTATGACTTTAGCTGGTAAATGCTATACATTATTAACAAACATGATAAATACGGTTATCATTATCCTTTCATTTACAATGTAATATAACATTTAAGTGAAAGTATTTATGTATGCTCAAAGCAACAATATGTAAATGTAAATGTCAAGTGCAAAAATATGGGTGCCTTCAACTTACTTAAAAACATGTCAATTGGCATGTAAGTGAATTTATACAGGGTGATTTAAGGGTCGTGGAGGAAGAAGACCAAAAGCGAATAAGATGGTCATACTGAACAACTTTTCCCAAGGGACCAACCACGAAATCGTAAAAAAATAAGAGCCAATGAAGAGTTAACTGTGAGTTAATTGAGGGTTAATGTATGGGACAGCTGATTTTTTTGCGATTTCGTGGTCGGTTGGGAAAAGTTGTTCAGTATGACCATCTTATTCGCTTTAGGTCTTCCTGCTCCACGACCCCTAAATCACCCTGTATATTTGTGAAAGGACAAATTCGTTACACTTTTTGCAATTGACTGTACATAGCTTCAAAAGTAATTAGTGAATTTAATGAGTTTTAATCGCGAAAACTGAACATAAGCATTTCTAGAAAAAAGTGTGTTGTGTTTGGTTGTGTCTAGATTTCTCAGAATTATGAAAGTATAATTGTATGAAACCCTTAATTCATCATCATCATCATCATATCAGCCCAAAGACGTCCACTGCTGAACATAGGCCTCCCCCAAAGAGTGCCACAATGACCGGTCCTGCGCCACCCGCATCCAGCGGACTCCAGCGACCTTTACCAGGTCATCAGTCCACCTTGTGGGGGGCCTACCCACGCTGCGCCTTCTGGTACGTGGTCGCCACTCAAGAACCTTTCCGCCCCAACGGCCATCGGTTCTACGAAACCCTTAATTAATTACCAAAAAAAGTTCATATAAAATAACTGCACAGACAATATTCTGTCCGCGTTACTTACACTACGCTTGAAGTGAGGTGCAAAGATTTGCCTCACAAATTGGAAGGCCTTCAGTAAACGTCCTAATCGGATTATGAAGACTTAAGGTTGGTCCACGCAGACAATTTACGCCGTTTTGTGATTTTCTCACCAGCTGGAAGGGATTATTGTGAGTTATTGTTTTGGAGGTTAAGCTGTTCTGTATGAGGCTGTTCTAGTTTTTGTTTGTTTTTCTATATAACTAAGAAACATGTTATATGTAAAAATAAACAAAATAAGCATGTTTGTTACAAACAGTTCGTGAAAATTGACATTTATCTCAGCTAAGCAATTCCTAGCTTGGAGCTAGTGTAGGAGTTTAAGTTAATATACTGCGTTGCGGTTTTTAAATATTTGTGCGTGCTAATAATACTTTATATCCTATTTTAATCTAAAGAAAACACAAAAATATTTGTATACATTTTGTACTAAACCGCATTGTTAACACATTCAGTGCCCAGAATCGCTACGCGCTACGCTCGTAGCCGATCCCGTGGTTTTCCTCGTACGTAGCGGAAAGCGAATATCGAAACTCAATTATATATTAAAAGCTTGAACGTTTATAATGTAAAGTGCTTACAGCAACTTGCAAACAAGAAACATATTTTTACAAAGATTTGCAAAAAACCTCATTTATTAAAGCTGCAGAAAATAAAAAGTGTTCCATACGTAGGACCATTTTCTTTGTGAACCGTCCTATACATAGGACGTACAGTATAATCCATTACAGCGCGGCGTCCAATTTGACCGTAAGCCGCTTACGGCGTGTCAGCGCGCCGAGGATTAATTATGTAAAGTGTCGTTTTTGTCATAGCGTGTCATATGAGAAGGACAAGTTAAAATTACGGTTAAAATGACAATGCAAACTTGTTCTGTAGACGTTTTAGCCAAATTAACATCTGTTTTATGAACGTAGACTATAATATTTCGTTAGGTTGTATCCTCCCTATTTTTTGTTGGTGTGATGGGGTTTACATATCCATATGTGTCAATTGTATTGTATGTCAACTCCTTTGTCTCTGTGTGTCTTTTGCGTAGTGAATAAATGGGTCGTTCTTCTTTTTTACCTACAATATATCGTCATTTTTCTGTTTTTTGCGTTTTTCAACTATTGATAATCATGGTTTTAATGTTTGATTTTAATAAACGTTGCATGTATCTTTTATTTGGACAAATTAATGATTCTTTCCGTGGCGATAATGTTTTTTTCTTTATGGTAGTTTTTCAGGTGATATTGTGACAGAGTGGCCGTTTTCAGCAGAGACCACATTTTGGATTACCTCTCTGTCACGCGATTCTATGAAAAACAAACTTATAAAAAAATAACTGGATAGAGAAAGTGAAAGACTATTTAGTACTAATAGATGAATAAATGTATGGACGTACATTCAAACACTAAAACATTAATAACCAATACTCTAACTAATGACGTATGGTAAAATGAGGACAAGCAATTGTAGGTAAAAAAGAAGAATGACCCAAGTGTCTTCTTTTCTTTTCTTTTCTTTCTTTTATAATATGCGTTAGTAAAAATGAAAATTTATCTTAACGGTTTTGATATTATAAATACAATATCAAAGTTACAGAATAAACGGCAGCTAGTATCTGTGATATACTACCTGAGAGACCGTGGTTTGCTCGGCAATTTCATGTTCTTACAGAGAAAACAAATGTTATTTTTGTATTTGTTCGTTACTAATACCTTTTTTTTAGATTTAACTTAGTTTAAATTATTTTAGTTAATGTTAATCATAATCTTGTATTTACTGTCAATAAACATTTCCTTGTTTATCCATACCTAAACATTATCTCATTTGTATGCAAATAGAATCTCATTTGTTAATTGTGTTTGTTTTGTAATTTTGTTTTTCAATTACACTTATAAGTACTTAAAATATTTTTCTTGTGAAAAGTAAATTAACATAATAATACTGTGTCATTGCAACATAATATTGCAAAATACCGTGTTTACCTACTAAGTATTACAAATAAAATAAAATAAAAACACTTCTTTACTAAAATCTTTAAAATTGCCTCCCATTTTTTGTGCTAACATTTCTTTCTAATGGTTCAAAATTTGTTGTTGAACGCAAAGGAGGGGCCGCATTTAAAAACATGCTTACGATTTCGTTTAAACATTCTTGCTTTGTCTTAAAACATCGTTTAAAATGGGTATTTATTAAACCGTCGTTAAGGCCCAGCCCCCTTTATTGGCCCTCGGATTTCATTTAGTGGCTTCCCCTTAATCGTTACAGGTAGGTTATTCGTTGCACAGAGAAAATAACAGTAGGTGATTTATTAACCCATTCCCGGCCCGTGACGACACATATGCGTCCCTACGCCGTAGTCGCTTTCCGCTACATACGAGGAAAACCACGGGATCGGCTACGAGCGTAGCGCGTAGCGATTCTGGGCACTGAATGTGCCCAGAATCGCAACATCATCCAAATTAGGGGCTCTGTGAGCTGCTCCCCTATTCTATAACTTGTTTTAAGCTCAACTCAACGCTCACCCCCAAATATATCTACACGCCGCGATTCGTAGTAACTAAGCGTAGATAGAAGTCTAGTTTCGTTAGACGTGACGTGTGGGGTCGCATGACAGCACAGTGCAACTCACAACCCTGACTTTTTTTTTTGAAAATCTGTAGGTATGGGCATAAAAATTCTATAACTATAATTATTGGACCTGTTCACAACATTTCACGGGAATCGGTTGAGAAATGTGACCTGAAGAGGAGAACAGCTGGACAAACGGACATACGAAATAATTTCGTTCGATAAAGTCGAAGAGTGACGAACCTTTTCATTCCTTGACTATACATACATGCCTTAGAGCATACATAACTGGAGTAGCCTTTCAGTAACTTACCCCTCTGTATAAAACCTTGCACAATGTGCAAAAAATTATACACAGACAATTTCACAATCGATTTCAAAATCGCCTCACGAGAGAACACTGATCATAAAAATACCCGCAAGTTGCTGTAAGCACTTGACATTATAAACGTTCAACCACTTCAAGCTTTTAATATATAATTGAGTTTCGATATCCTACTAACCCATTCCCGGCCCGTGACGACACGTATGCGTCCCTACGCCGTAGTCGCTTTCCGCTACGTACGAGGAAACCGCGGGATCTGCTACGAGCGTAGCGCGTAGCGATTCTGGGCACGGAATGTGTTAAGATGCTCCACCCCGCCCCCGCAAAATTCGGCAGCCTTTTTTGTACGCAAATACGACATAAGGCTACTCCAGCCGTAGCATGGTTGGCCTTATGACGCGACAAGTGACAAGTTAAGTGCGTCGTCTCGTTCTATCGAACGGTGTCAGCCAGTGACGCACGCTCTATCCTATCACTTATCGCGTGACAAGGCCAACCATACTACGGGGCCAGTTATGTTTATGTATGCTCTAAGATACACGCATATCGCTCCTACTGTAGATGTGTTGTTTTCGGCGGCGCGGGAGATTTTTCCCGGAGGCTAAGCATTAGGTGCGTTTGTGATACTAATTGAAAGAGGGGAATATTATTGATTAGCTATATTTTCCCGCGTATTTGATTTCTCGCCCTTGGTTTCTATGGTATCGAAAGAAACTTGATTGAAACTGGCATCTAATGACAATAAGTGTAACGTAAGTAATGTAAAGTTTGTTCACGAAAAAAAGTCCTGTTGTTAATGCAGGTTTTCAATATGTTTTTTTTTTTAATTTAGTGAAGAAGAAGGTCTCTTCAGCTATCGTTTTGAGTGGCGTTAGGGATATTTATATCAGCTGCGATCCATTTGGCTAATAATTATAGTCTTAGATTTTGTAATTTTTCACGTTTGGATCATAGAGGTTCTTTTTTTTCTTTACTCAAATAGTTTATCGATGCTATAATGTTCCGCGAATATCTTTCCAGACTCTTAATTACCGTATGCAGCTCACAAATAATTTAAAATCATGCCAGAAGTAGACAGATTTATATGCAATCATTTTAGCTCTAAGCCTTAACTGGCATTATGTAGGATTTCACAACTTTTAAGGAAAAATGGGTGGATTTTAGATCCTTACACATAAAAAAAAAGAATTTTCAGTTGGCTATCTAATTGCGGTTTGAACTACCTAGACCTACTGGGTGACAGTGGAGACTTAGTTTTCGATGGTTTTCGTGAACAAGCCAGATAAAACTTAAAACTTTGTTTTAAAGTAGATTATAACACCCCTCTTTGAATCGGGAGTTAAAAATATACCAAATGAACGTCCTTCCTTTTTTGATGTCAAAGACCAGAATTAGTATCCAATGACGTTAACTTTCAGGAACAGGAGCATTTATTCGTTTTTACTTTGCAACCCATACATAGTTAACACCGAAAATCTTAATACTTATGTACTTACTTACACTTCACTTTAATTTTCCAATAACTCACATATCACAACATTCCATCATAATAATTAAAAAAAGGACGTAACTTCTCCAGATTTCCATTCATCATACGACGTTTCTGTATAAGCAGTATATTCTGCCCCGATTCACCCCCGCACTGAATACTAAAACTAGCAAAACTGAGTTTAATTTATTCATAATCACGTCCGTATTCTAAAACCCGAGCAAGCACATAAAGACTTCACTGGAGGGTCTAGTGACGGACGATCAGATAATAACTAGTTCACTCACTTCATATTACAGCTTTACCTAAATGTATGATTTTGAATTGGTTTGGTGATGTCGCGGCCGGTCAATAGACTAAGGCCGCGTTTCCACACGCCTTATTCCAAAAAAATACACATTGTTAATAGAGTCCATTAGTGAAATTAAACTCGTTCCACTACGTCACGAAAATTTACTACACAATATATCCGAAGCTTTTCCAAACAAAAATACACATAGTTAAGTTGTCGTTCTTGAAATGTAATTAACTCCACTATGTCACGAAAATTGCATATTTATCCTGAATAACTTCCGTGACGTAGTGGAATCGTTTTAAATTACATTCATGAAAGTGGTTCCTATGTGTATTTTTTTTTAAATCTGGGCGTAATGTTGAGCGACACTTCAAACTGAATTTAATTTCAAGCGATTTCCATTACAGTCGTATTTTACAACCTTTTATTTAACTTGCAATGTATGTATGTCAATATGTTTGTTCGGGTGGAATCTTGCAACTCAGTTTTGAACCAGATATCTTCAACCGATTGAGCTGAAACTTTAATTTAAGTATAGTTTGGATTACAATTTAATATTATAGTACCATCGAGCTGATCTGATGATGGAGACAGAAGGTGATCAATTGGCCATGGGAATTCAGCACTTAACCGACGTAACCCCTTTTAGTTTGGGCTCGTCAGAATCGTCTCAACGAGTAGTCCATGACGGTATACAGAAAAGTACAGTTGGCAACAAAAGCTTGTACCAAAAAGGACATTTTTGAAATAAATAATAAATAAATAAATATTGTGGGACAATTCACACCAATTGATCTAGTCCCAAACTAGGCAAAGCCTGTACTATGGGTACTAGACAACGGATAAACATACTTATATAGATAAATGCATACTTAAATACATATTAGACATCCAAGACTCGAGAACAAACATTCGTATTCATCATACAAATATCTGCCCCGACCGGGAATCGAACCCGGGACCTCAAGCTTCATAGTCAGGTTCTCTAACCACTAGGCTATTCGGTCGTCCAAAGAAACTTATTTTGTATCAAGGTAGTCAAAAGTGTATTATTAATGCATATTTATAGAGTACTATTGAAGTTAGAAAAATTTGACCGTAAACCACTTCGAATTCCACGCCCCATCCTAGGTAGAAAAATATACAGTGTGTGACTTCCATAAGAACATTTATTTTAAGGAACAATAGCTTTCTGTGCTGTGAACCGTTTTATCGAAAAAATATAAAAATCACCTTTTCTAATGGAGAGTTATTAATTTTTAAAATTTTCTCGAACAGCAATGTACTGCTAACATTCACTTGACGTTTCAGAGAGGCAGAGCTAGTTATGGGTTACTGTCAGTTGTTAGCTTTGTTACCAATACATTGCGGGCCGAATTAATTTGTATGAAAAAAAATTAACCGTTTTTTTAAAACTAGAGATACCAATTTACGTTCATTAGAGCTTATACTTTCAGCCCTTAAAATAAATGTTCTTATGAAAGTAACACGCTGTATTTCACCTACGTGCAAATAAATGTACTCCATAATCAAATCAAATACCTATATAACACTTTATACCTAGTATACTTCAACTAAATTTCTGCAACGAATGTTACTACAATGAATGTTATAATAAATCCGGTTTTTTTGTTTGAATTTAAGACTTCACTCTATACGGATATAATGATCCTCTTCGATAGTCATTTCTCAGTTTTTGTTCACGAAAATTCAATATAAATAGCATAACATAGAAATTAAATAGTACAATCATATATTAACGGCACTACGGCCCCAACAAAACCGAAACACCAAAGGCCAATTTCATAAATAGCAGACCTTTACCTATTTGGCTTTGAAACCTCTGACCATCGAACACCTACCGCTACGTACACGCTCTAAATTAAACCGCACAGTGCGTCGACCCGATTTAATTCGAAACAAATGGAAATGTTACCAGAATTAAATGCAAATTTATTCAATTAATCCACCCGCCAGCCTGTATTGGGTGTCACGAGACTGTGATTGGCGTTAAGTCGCTCGGCCGTGCGAAAGTGGTTTTGCGTTCAGAATAGGGATGTATGGTAATGTGTGCATTCGAAATTTTGTTTGGCTTGAAGATCCGTACGCCCTCTGGTTTATCTTCGAACTTAGATTAAGACTGAAATATACCTTTGTTAGCTAACGTTAACGTTATAAGCTTAAGGTTGCCTCAGACTACCAAATTCAGCAGAACTGTTGGTACGAACGGAAAAACTAAACAGTTGACGACTGAATGGGGCCGCCTAAAAACCATTTTTGGGAGTACAAAAATAATTTTATGGACAATCACGATAAAACATCTTTTTGTATTAAAAATTAACTTCGCGTAGACATGAGTTTTTAAGCCAAATTACAATGAACACTTTATTTACCAAACGACATGAAACTTTTATTAGCATCAATGTCAAAGTAAATGTAATAAAATTCAAGGCCCGTAAGAACCTAACAAGAATTTAAACAGAAAATACGAGACGGGAGGTACAAACGGTCATATTTGAGACGAGAATTAAATTATTTTATTCACATCTAGTTGGGATATGGGACTACTGGCACAAGTTATGAGATTTATTCTACAGCATCCTTTACTTTACAGCAATTCCGAGTAAACTAAAAAAACTGTCAACATATGTCAGACGGACAGACACCGAGTGATGGCAAAAGAGCTATAAATAAAAGGCTAGTTGCGTCATGTTAAAATGAGTTTAGTAAATGTGACTGTGAATAGCAAAAGGGACCACTTTGAGGATTTTAGTTTCCGAGTTATATGTATTTTTAAAAATTAGTCTAAAATTTATTATTTAATAAATACATTAAATATCATAAATCTTTGATTATAGTAGATTACCTTGGTACCAATCATTCCATAACTTCCTAGTAGAAGTGTATTTTTCACGAGCATAAACTTTAAAATCTTTTTTTTTTAATTCGTATATTTTTTCTACTGCATGTTTAAAAATTTGTAAAAAAATAATGATTGCACCTAGGAAAATTATTATTTTTTCACTGAATAGTTCATTTTACCTAGTTTTAGGAGATATTAATAACTCCATACCGCCAAAGTGGTCCCTTTTCCCAGACACAGTCACAAATAATCTAATTATTGTAATACAGTATACATTACAAAATATAATTAAAATCATAAAAAGATAATGGACATTGAAAGTTTAGAAAAAATATGCATTTTTTTATTGCCCAAGAGTAAATTGAATGCTACCAATAGAATTCTTACGTTTTTATAAAAACAAAATGACAACTATAATATGGACCTAGACGCAGTATTTCGCGACCAAATCAGCAATTTACTTGATTTCCCATATAACTATTAGTACAAATAGCAAAGTGTGACGTTATACTTTTATGTCAATTAGTATGAAGCGCTTCGGTTGCCGCCAGCGAGGCTTTTTTTTGACTCAATTTTTTGGCTATTTAGGTATGTTCTTTAATTGAAGTTGCTCCGATACAAACATGATTGTGTTCCTAACCTTAGATTTAAAAAAAAAAGTCTAAGGTCCAAAGCCTATTCAGATCATGCATAGTGCGTGTGTGTATTTGTGTGTTGTGTGCATGTAGGCGTGAAAGAAAAATGGTGTGGAAAGGAAAACTGTTGACAACATTTCATATCGTTTACCATTCTAGCTTGGTTTAATTTATCACTGGTTTCTAGGTAATCTAAGTTCAAGCTCGTAATTCTATCAGTGCTTAGTAAAAAAAAAATGTTAAAAAAAAATCGTGGGACAATTCACACCAATTGATCTAGTCCCAAACTAGGCAAAGCCTGTACTATGGGTACTAGACAATGGATAAACATACTTATTAAATACATACTTAAATAGATATTAAACATCCAAGACTCGAGAACAAACATTCGTATTCATCATACAAATATCTGCCCCGACCGGGAATCGAACCCGGGACCTCAAGCTTCATAGTCAGGTTCTCTAACCACTAGGCTATTCGGTCGTCGTAACTTAGTAACTTGAATCAATTACTAAACTTATCAATTTCAGCCCAGGTAAGGCCACTACAGTCCCCACCAGAAAAGACGTCACTTTGTCTCAAGTGTTACATGTTCAAATATTGTATCGAAGACAAATAGGGATGTTGACATTAACACCTAATAAAATAATTAATAATGTTGATTTTTCTCGAAAAAGGATTAAAATATTGTCAGTTGCAGAAAAAGTTACACAAGACAATAAATAATCAAAAAGTTAAGACCTATAAGTACTCTGTCCCTTTTCAGCCATTCTCTCTGTGTCAAGCAAGATTAAACGGTTGTAGCTTCGTAATTTTTTGAAATATTTGATTGGGATTTACGTTATTTACGAATATTTTTTTGCGTGTATAATAATAAAATTAGAGTCACCAACCCTAATTCGTAAAGCGATTTAATAAATTAACGTCGGATTAGCATGAGACAGGGCCCTCGTTTACCACCATCGTGGTATAAAAAGATTAAGATTTTCGAATATCTCGCTTATACCTTACAGCAAGCGAAACTCAGACATTGGCAATTTATGAGTAACTTAGAGACGTCCGTCCTTTTGTGCTGCCGGCGCTAGTCTAGCAAATATTCCTTTATTACTTATATTTTGGTCTTGAAACGGTTTTAATTCTATACCTAGTATATCAATGTACCTTCCTACCTATACCTAGTATATACTGTAGCAATGTAATTTTAAAATTTTATAATACTCTGATACTGATATGATAATATTGTATACTGTTTTGAAAAAATGACACCTCGCCGAGTTTTTTACGCCGGTTCTTCTCGAGGCAGAGGTTTACTTTCCGAACCGGTGGTAGTTTATCGACATTCATAGGTGCATGTAATATGCCTAAATTGAAGAATAAATCACTTTGACTTTTGACTTTGACTTATCATAATACTAGTGGGGCTCTATAAGCTGTAGAACTGACGAGTCTTTAAAAAAAAAAAAACCAAAAAGTGAATAGCCAAAAGAAATCTATATAATATACGAACCTACTAACAAAATTTCACGAGAATCGGTTGAGGAATGCGACCTGTAGAGGAGAACAGCGGGAAAGACACCGGACATACGAACGATTTTCGGCCCAAGCTGAAGCGTAGAACTTCATTCGCTTCGTTCGCTTGTTCAATAATTGTAGGCAGATATATGAAATGTTGTCAATTTGATATATTTATATTGAAAATAGTATACCTTTTTATTCCCTGGAATTTTTATTAATAAGTATACATTACATATATTTCTACATTTCTCTAAATATATTGGTGTGTTCGAGACAAAACGCCTTCGGTAACTATTTAATTATCAGGTGAAAAATAAAATGTTGTCAAGTAAGAAAAAGTTCTGGCTATATTTACTTTTAAAAATCAATTTGTTCATTATTTGAATTGAGTCGCAACACGCCCCTTGCTACATGCAAGAGCAACATGGTGTAAAAATTACCTAATTGAAAAAAATAACAATATTTTATTTTCAAATTTTCATTGACACATACCCATGTTATACGTTTTAAACGGACAATGGACATGTATATAAGATAAAATCTTATGAATTGACGTTATTCACGATATAAATAAAAGGTTGCACAAATAGACCGACAAGAAAATATTGACTGATTGAGCGAAATGAAGCCATACTGCTTAAATACATACAGTCCCTAAAACAAAAAAAAATGTTTTATTTGTAAAACAAAATGGATAAAACACCACAATTCACCGCCCCCTCAATCAACGTGAATTCACGCTCAACTGACCCCTATCCAAATAGAATTAAGGTCCAAAAGCGTCAATCAACTTCGCAGACACCGTTGACGCCGAATCAAATCCCACACCAGACTATAAAGTATAAATACAACCTGATTTAACTTCCGAACGTATACAATTGTTTGGAAACAAGTCTCCCAGCTCGGCATTGACGCGGCGGGCACAATGCACTTGAATTTGCATACAGATGCATCCTACATAGCAATCGGTAGCTGTGTGCGACTTAGTCGAAGTTTACTGTGGTGTGAATGCAGACTTACATGCCCGGTTTTGTAAAGATCCGTTAGAGGTTAAACTCGGTGACTTTTAACAGCGATAAGAACACGCGTTTCCAGAGGCGTCTCTAGCCCATGCCTTAGCGCCCTAGTAACCCCCCCCCCCCCCTCCAGCGCGCGCCATCCGCGAGTGGCGCCCCGTCAAATGGCGCTCGGGCGCCCCCTGGGACCGTGCGCCCGGTTGCACCGCACCCCCTGCACTATAGGTAGAGCCGCCCCTGCGCGTTTCACTAACGCGTGACTGTTGCGCGATACTTTTATGTCAGATCAGACGTCAAAACTCACTAAACTGTCTTTGGTGAAGGCCCTGCCTGGCTGCCACTTCACTAGAAAGAAAGAAAGATACATTTATTCACAAACCCACAGGACACACATACTAAACAATAAAATAAACAAGAGAAACATATAAAACATGAAACAAAGTGTGTCTCTGCGGCAGTGAACCGGACACTGGCTCAGCATTATGCACCTACAGCGCTGATTAACTAACTAACCGCTTTTATGTCGGCAGGTAAGTAATGTCAAAAAAATAATGAATTACTAAATTTTAATCTGGCTCTAACATATATTTTTAAATAGAACCGGGACACATATATCAAATATACTGTAACTTATAACTGTTAGGCATTAATCATAGCAAGATAAACGGGCTAGTGCTTGACACTGACCCAATATTCGACACTTTCTATCTAAATTTGCAACGATAGACGTAGACAATTAGATATCACATATAAATAAAAAACCTGACAAGTGCGAGTCGGACTCGCCCACTGAGGGTTCCATACAAAATTACAAGTGTATAGTTTTTAGATTGTTTCATGTACTTGTAGTAAAGGAATATATTACTTGCCAAATTTCATAGTTCTAGGTTAACGGTACCCTATAAATTTTGATTCCCTTGAGAGTGTCAAGATATACTTTTTTTGCGGCATAAATCTCGATAGCTCCACGCGTTTCCGAGATAAAGGGTGTTGACAGACAGACCGACGGACAACAAAGTGATCCTGTAATGGTTCCGTTTTCTTCCTTTTGAGGTACAGCACCCTAAAACAAAATTTAATTAAGTATCACGCAAGCAGTATTTTCGTACTAAAGCATTTTACTCAGAAAATCAGAATAGTCATCCCATTTCGCAGCAATAGCTTTCAAAGGCAACTCGTTTTTATCATCTTACGTAAATCCTACCATATTCTAGTAAAAACCTTCTAATTGAGTCATCCCAGCGGAAGATGTCTTGTTACGAAATTCCACCACAGCGAGGCATTAAGGCTGTATAAAAGAGAAAAGTGATTTTTGCCCCTATCCCCACCCGTAATTTGCATACATTACGACCTGATTGTTACTAAAGGTTTTCCTTCAAGGCAGCTTCTCGTTGTCTTATGCTAATACAAATTTCGACCTTAATTAGAGAGGCGTGTAATTTAAAATTAGATGGCAAAATATTGACTGCGGGTGAAGTTACGACCGGTTTGTCAGTGGAAGTTTTTCTTAACAAAGATTTTACAGTGGCTTTGGGATAATAAACATGGACTTTAATTTCTGCGGCGTGAAATTGGTGTTTAAATGAAATATTTTATTACAAATGAATAGGGAAACTTCGATTTTGTGCAATTGACGGATATTTAAGCGTTTTCGCGTGGACTATTTGAAATTGGAAAACGCAACCTAGGAGCAAATTAAACTGTATGATCACAGTACTAATTGACTTATTCAACTGTAATATTCCTGCTGTAAGGCGTAAAAGGAAGGGTTCCTTTGAATAAGCAAAGCTTAGAGTGACTGTTGCAGCGTAGCTTATAGTTAATCGTAAGTAAATAAGTTTTTAGTTAGAAAATCTCAGTAATGAAAAGTAATATATATAGTATCTAATCTCACATATATTTACTTCCTGTGTTGCTATCGGTGCGAACCTGTAATTAGCCTTTTGTATTTATCTATAAAATCAATGTGTTTCTGTAGCTGTAGGTTCTCCAAATATAAATAAATAAAGAAAATAGCTACACTTAATACGATAAACAAATACCACATTAGTTGGCCGCGCGATTCCGCGCGTGTGTTACAAAGAACGCAGGCAAGGCCGCGTGATAAAATATTATTATCCATTCCGAAGGTTTACTTTATATACTGGTGAAATCTTTTTTTTGAAATTGGATGGGTTCCCGAGACTAGTAGGTACAAACTAACAAACTTGACCACTACTTTCTTTGCCTTCGTAGAGTAGTGCAGCCGGGATACGTAAAGCGGGACATATAATCACACTAGCTAAAAAAGTCAACGCAACTTTAAATATCTTTGGCCGCATATTACAAAACTAAACATTCGAGTCAAGCTCAAAAACATCAGAACAATTTTGGTAAATCTTACTAAAATTATTGGTAATGGTCACGTGCCAACGATAGATGGGAAAAACAGTTTCGATAATCGTAGTCTATCATAGACATAGACATAGAATAACTTTATTCAACATCCCATGTTAAACAGTGTACAAATTAGACTTAAGATTGAACTTAAAACCTATACAGTACCGTACATACGAGGCATAATGGGTGATGCTAAAAAGGGGCTAGACTCAGCATAATGTTGCAGTGAGTAGGTAAAGGTATACCTACACCGCAACGCTGGTTTTCAGTTGGACCCTTGCATATAATAAGCTTTAAGAGGGCGTTACAGTGCACACTAGCGCCACTGGTAAATAATTGTGATTATTTAAATTTCACGATAGATATTTTAAAAAGGAGGCCACTACTCACTGTATTTTGTATTTAAGTACCTTGTGAATACACCAAGCTAGTTTGTATGTTGCTGGATTCGTCGATCTATGAACTCAAAAGAAAAACGGCCGTTTTTACTTTGGACGCATAGATTGACGAATCCAGCAACATAAAAACTAGCTTGGTGTATTCACAAGGTACTTAAATACAAAATACAGTGAGTAGTGGCCTCCTTTTTAAAATATCTATCGTGAAATTTAAATAATCACAATTATTTACCAGTGGCGCTAGTGTGCACAGTAACGTCATAGTATTATTATGTCGGAACGTAGTAAAAATGTATTTTAAGTGTGAGTAATGTTGTGTGTTGTAAACTGTGTATCTATTTTAAAATTTATTATACTTTGACCGTGGTTAGGTTTTACTTATGGGCAAATATATATGTTAGGTGACAAATATATATAGAGTAGGTACTAACGATGCTTGATGACCTTGGTAAACCCTCCGAGCAAGCTGTCTAAAGATGCACATGGATACGGCGAAGATCGACGATGACGATGACATATGACGATGTACTTCGAACTCCTTTGGACACTGTGCTCGAAATTTTAGAAATAGTATGCTCGCTAAAATGATTACACAAATACCGGACAAGTGCGAGTTCAACTCGCGTGGTGAGGTTCCGTATATAATCTAAATTTCATAAGTGTTTTTGAATACTCAAACTTCTTATAGGGATTCCTGTAATCTTTAGGCAAGGAACTATTTTCCATATTTTTTCAGAATTTTAATCCTAGTAGTTTCGGAGATAAGGGGGGGGAATGGTCAATTTTCGTATTTTTTCCTAAATTACTTCAAATCTGTTTTTGCTAAAATTATAAAAAAATATATATGTGACATGCTTACAACAACTTCTTTCATTTGATATGTCACACAATACAGTTTGCGAAACTTTTTTTTTAATTTTCCAGTTTACCCCCTAAAAGTGGCCCCCTTGTTCAAAATTTCTTAATTTACTTTACGCGTCCATCTTTGGGTCACCAATTTACATATGTGTACAAAATTTCAACTCAATCGGTCCAGTAGTTTCGGAGCAAATCGGCTGTGACAGACGGACAGACAGACAACCGAGTGATCCTATAAGGGTTGCGTTTTTTTCCTTTTGAGGTATCGGAACCCTAAAAAGTACATAATTATTTCTATTATTATTACAATTGATGCTCGTTGTTTCAATATACTCATATATATTAGTATTACTTTAATTATCTGATTCTGTTGGCATACGTAATATGGTTCCAGTCAATTACACACTAATAATCTAAATATTTAAAAGATGAAACTGACTGACTGACTGATTCATCAAAGCACAGCCCAAACCGCTGGTTCTAGAGATTCCAAATTTGGTACGTAGGTTCCTTATAAAGTTTAAGGGTGCATTAATAAAGGATTTTTCAAAATTCAACCCCTAAAGGGGCGAAATGGGGGTCCAAAGTTTGTATGAGGAAACAAGATTAGTTAGACTATTTCTTTCGAAACTTCAGAGCAGTATTCCTAACGATAAATAAGTAAACACGTGTTTCAGGTTTTTTGAGAATTCAACCCCTAAAAGGAGGAAAGAGTTGAAAAAGTCTGAAATCAACATGGGTATCGTATCTATGGTTTATCGGATCGCTTATTACGACAACAACAACGATTTTAAAATCCAACATGGCGGACGTGAAATACCATCTCCCCTGTTGGTGTGCGATGGGGTTGAAATGTCTAAATATCAATATGGGTGTCGTTTTTATGGTATTTTGGGACGTTGATTACGATGCATGGCATCGATTTTGGAATTTAATATTGTGTACATCTATTTAAATATATAAAAGAAGAAACTGACTGACTGACTGACTGACTGATTGATCTGTCAACGCACAGCCCAAACCGCTTCTTTTAGAGATTCTAAATTTGGCACGTAGGTTTCTTACAACGTCAGGGGGTGCATTATGAGAGATTTTTTTTTTAATTCAACCCCTAAGGGGGTGAAATGGGGGTCCAAAATTTGTATGGGGAAACAAGATTAGTTAGACTATTTCTTTCGAAACTTCACAGCAGTATTTCTAATAATAAATGAGTAAACATGTGTTTCAGGTTTTATGCGAATTCAACCCCTAAAAGGAGGAAAGAGTTGAAAAAGTCTGAAAATCAACATGGGTATCGTTTCTATGGTTTATCGGGTCGCTGATTACGAAAACAACAACGATTTTAAAATCCAACATGGCGGACGTGAAATACCACCTCCCCTGTTGTTGTGCGATGGGGTTGAAATGTCTGAATATCAATATGGGTGTCGTTTTTATGGTTTTTGGGGACGTTCATTACGAAAATGGCATCGATTTTGAAATTTAACATTGTGGACATGAAAATTCTTGAAAGTATTTGTGCCAAATTGCAATCCAATTGGAACATACGGGTCAAACTGAGATGCACCTTTTTTGTAGACGGTTAAAATTACTTTTAAACGCGGGCGAAGCCGCGGGCAAAAGCTCCCATATAATAATACTTACGTTCTGGGTACCCTAATAATGACTACTGACCTATTAAAATGTAATCCAGAACATCAATCAAAATAGGCATTTATTTACTAGACCGCTTAGGGCATTGAGCGGGTGTTTAGATACTCGAGATTAATCATATATCGATCTTGATAGGACGATCGAAAAATTGGAAACAATTTTCCTATGGAAATTGACATTATTATGATGTTTAATATATACAAGGTGGGCCAAAAGAAATCACCCTATTGGAAGATGCTCTCATTTTTGCAAATGGCCGCCAATCTCAAATCTGTTTTCACATTTGTGGACTAGACAGATGCAGAATACACGTGAACAAGCCATGGAGCGATATACTCCCCAAGAACGCGGAATAATTCTGAAGGCAGCGTTCCCGGGTCGTCTCATCTCTCGTTTTGGCGTTTGCACTGGCCCGCAAGATCGCCCGATTTAAGCGCTCCAGACTTTTTTTTGTGTGGTGTTTTTAAGTCCCGTGTTTACTTGAACAAGCCCGAGACCTTGGAAGCCCCCAAGGACACATTCGACACGAGTGCGAGAATCTGTCACCCGAAGTTCTCGCCGAAGTGATGAAAAATGCCATAAAACGAGTCCGTATAGCAACCAATTGTGAGCAATAAAATTTTAAAGGTTCAAATAAACATAATCAAAAAACAGAATCGAAGTTTTTCATTTAGAAAAAAAAAGAGAGCCAAACAACATCGGATGTCTTCTTTTTGCCCACCTTGTACCTACGACCGAATATAGAGCTTCAAAGATATGGTACCTATTTATTGATAGCCTGCATTCAAAAACGTCACTTTTCAGCTCATAATAGTAACGTTAGTAGCCAGTCAATGGGATTTATAGCTTCTTGCTTTACAAGGGTGCAGCATACATGGGAGCAAGAGATCAAAGAGTGGACTCTCGCTCCCACGTGTGGCGCACCGCTGTCGCTGCCGCTCGTAGTTGTGGCCCATCCTTTAGGGGCGGCCTCCCAGTGCACCGAGGTATAAAGGCGCTACGCTCTGAAGAGTTAGGGGCGCTGATGATATGGGCAAATGGCCTAGATAATTAAGACCGGCAAAGGTTCCTGCGAATCGAACATGGTTAAGTGAAGGGATGTTTACAAAAATCGGACAAGTGCAAGTTCAACTCGCGTGGTGAGGGTTCCGTAAGATTCCTATTATCTAAGCATTAGGCTCTCCATACTAAATACACAAAAATATTGAGAATTTTCCCGTTACTTTGAATACTCAAACTTCTTTTTCCTCAAACAAGGTTTTCATGTAATCTTTAGGCAAGGAACTATTTTCCATATTTTTTTCAGAATTTTAGGCCTAGTAGTTTCGGAGATAAGGGGGTAATGGTCAATTTTCGTCTTATTTCCTTAATTACTTCAAATCTAGTTTTGCTAAAATTATAAAAAAATATATCTGAGATGCTTACAAGAACCCCTTTCATTGTATATGTCACACAATACAGTTTGCGAAACCTTTTTTTTTAATTTTCCAGTTTGCCCCCCAAAAATTACCCCCTTGTTCATAATTCATTAATTTACTTTACGTCCATCTTCGGGTCACCAATTTACATATGTGTACAAAATTTCAACTCAATCGGTCCAGTAGTTACGGAGAAAATCGGCTGTGACAGACGGACAGACAGACAACCGAGTGATCCTATAAGGGTTGCGTTTTTTCTTTTTGAGGTACCGGAACCGGTTCCGTTTTTTCCTTTTGAGGTACCGGAGCCCTAAAAACAACATAACTACATTGGTGTCGATTTTACAGGAAGCGAAAAAAAAACTTTTTCCTGAAATATAATTTCTACAATACCTTCCATTTAATATGCAGGCATATGACTGTAGTAACATCTGCATCTTGGATTCCATTAATAATCAGTTATCTCTTCAAAAATATGAAAAATAACTTCATCACTTAACTATGCTTTTTTGTAAAATAGTTGGCAGTTATGTTACTTTTGCGGAAAAACAATTTACATTCCTATTGTAAAAAAAATATTTAATTTACAAAAAATGTTTTATTACCAAATACATTCCATCTTAATTATGCATTAATGTATCATCATCATCATCATCATATCAGCCGAAAGACGTCCACTGCTGGACATAGGCCTCCCCCAGAGAGTTCCAAATTGACCGGTCCTGCGCCACCCGCATCCAGCATCAATGTATAAGAGAATGTAATTATTATTGTACAATAAGTTCCGTAGAGTTGAGTAATTCTATTATATATAATCATCATCATCATCATCATCCCAAAGACGTCCACTGCTGGACATAGGCCTCCCCCAAAGAGTGTCACAATGACCAGTCCTGCGCCACCCGCATCCAGCGGATCACAGCGCATCATTTATACGCGGTGCCCGTGAGCATTGCGAGAGATTTTAATCACGAATTCCTGAGGCTATAAGGAGTAATAAATGTTATATGAAGCTAGATCGAACTATGATTTTAATTTTTTTTCTTATTTTCATACATAATAATTGCTAATCTAGTAAAAACGTGCCTTAAGGACGAGCTGTCAAAGTAGATGGTTAAGTCTCGCAACGTCGCAATCATAAAGGTGTTTCATACTGGAGATTTCATTACAACATTTTTACACAAAAATGGAAATATCTCTAAAACCGAACCGAATTTACTCGACGTTAATTAACATTTTTAACTCAAAATATAGTCAGGAATATCCTGTTAAAATCTCTCGCAATGCTTACGGGCACCGTGTATAATACAAAGCGGTAATTTTGGGCAAACGAGATCCTAATTAAACAATGTCTACTGCATAATTTTAGCGTTTTCACAGACGAACATAATCATACCAATAACTCTATTTCGTAAAATACCTATGTCACTTATATTGTTTTTGTAAACATCCCTACAACTGATTAAGCGGGGGACGGTAGTATCACGAAATTAATATTGTATTTGTTATTTCCGCGGCACCGCCGATGAGAGCGACCTTATTAATTTTGAAAGTGATGTTTTTTTATTCCCGTTATCAAACGAGCAATGTTTGTATTTATATTTACAATCACGTCCTCGTAAATGGCTGTAACGATGTGAAATTTGGAATATAGGGGGTTACGCGGGCGAGAAATCAGAATCAGAATCAGAATTTTATTGGTAAAACACATTATTTTACATGTCAGGCAGGATATAAAGTAGGTAGGTACATACGTTTTTATTACATGTAAGGGTAATTTTCATTATAATAATCATTGTTTAAGATACATAGTATTTCTTAAAATTAATTCATAAACATTGTATAAGTCAGTCTAATTAAGGGTTATTACGTTATTACTTATGAGTGAGTCAATGATGCCTATCATGAAATTCGTCAATGGCGTAACACGCCATGTCCAATAAAATCTTCTTTAGTTTTCCTCTGAAAATGGCGACAGTCGATGAGTTTTTCAATTCAGTTGGAAGAGAGTTATACAGTTTAATTCCTATTACATCAAGTGATTTTCGAGCCTTTGCTAGCCTCCGCATCGGCGTGCTGGGCGCGCGTGACGCGCACGGGCGCGTGCAGCTGCGCGCGGGTCGTGCATGACGCGAGCCTGTGCCTCACGTACATACAAGCCTCAAGGATAAATACGCTAGGCAATGTGAGTATATTCAGTTGCCTAAATAGGCTTTGCGCAGGATGATCAAGATGCGTTTTGAGTCTAACGGCCCGTTTCTGAATTTTAAGCGCCCTGTCGCGATCTGCTGCAGTAGCCCACAGATCAACACCGTAAATCAGGATGGAGTGGAAATATCTATAATCGATCTAGCTTGGTGTTTCTTGGTGGGGAAAATTCGTTTTCTCCATATTTTCACCCGAGCTAAGCTCGGTCGCCCATGGACTTAGTGTAATACGAGTACACGAGGACTTAGTGTAATATGGTATATGGTACACTTTTTATCATAATGTGACGTCGCGCGGAACTTTAACGGGCTATATATTCGTAATTGTATGTTTAATTGACAAACAAAAAAATACGTGTCCAATATTTTTTGATAATCTAACTGACGGACTAAATAGAATTATATTATTTTTATCCCGGAAAGTACCCAATTACGCGACTGTAGGCACTTTTAAGTAAGCCTCAGTATCGAAAGAAATTATAATAAGTTAAACGTCCGAGAGCTCGACGCAGTACTAGTATATGGCATGCGCACTCTATGTCAAAGTGACATGGCTTAAATTCGAATGAAGAAAAATCCTCGTAGTTCGAATTTAACCCATATTGCTTTGACATAGAGTGCCCATGCCATATACTAGTACAGCGTCGAGCACTCGGACGTCTACCTTATTTCTATTCATGATTTAGGATACACTCTGTATTTTTATCATTCTAGTTTCATATAATTAATCTAGTTCATTTTATGATATGAAAAATAATGAGCTCGTTATCCGTTATTTCCATATTGCAAATAATTACAATATGTAAAAAATTGGACGGAAACGACCATAATTACCTCTGGTTACTATATAATACTACATGTATAGGCAGTAACACCCATATTAGATTACACTGTACCTGTAGTAACATCAATATCTTAGATGGCCGCTCGCATACTAATAGTAGTAGTAATACCAGCGTCATTTTTGGTCGCAACATTGAGTGCACGTGATCCGGTAATGTTGTAACTGTACATATTTAAATGGTTTTTTTACCTTAATTGATACAGTGCCTGCGCGGTGGTACAGGGCAGCTGGAAAGGCGAACGAAGTGCGCAGTGTAATCGTCGCTTCAGTTAGATCGATATATTTGAATGCGAAATTGTCTTAATAGATTGACCCCTTATAATTATTATTATTATAATCAGCGATGTTCGCGGAGGCCAGGGTAGATTGCTTCAATGCTACAATAAGGAAACGCTGCACATCCTTGGTGCGGAGTCTAGTCTAGCTCCAATAGCATTCTGTGGGCATTCGCGGAGAGATTTGATTGCCATTACTTGAATCATTGTCATAAGATTCATATACTAAATGGCAAACAAAACCAAGTATTATAATTATTATTGATTTATGGGCCTGGATGATTAATATGCTGCTTCGATCAGCAAGTGATCTATTGTGGCAGCCCTTTTGTCCTCCAGGAAATTCCAGATTCTTTGGGTGGTGATATGTTGTACCTCTTCTGGGTGCATGATGTGCCGCCCTAGGTAGGTACTTCTTTTGTGCATACGTGGACCACAGGAGCAGAAAATGTGTATTGCGATCTCCTCTGTCTCCTAGCAGAACCCGCAAGTTCTGTTTCATTCCCAGTTGAAACAGGTGTTTGTTCAATTTGCAATGTCCTGTCAGGATTCTCGTCACTGCGCAGGTTTTGTGCCTTTTGATTTGTAATAGCTCTTTGACAGTTTATTATTGAACCCTTTGATTAAGGCTGTTTTTGTCCTTGGCGAACATCCACAGCTTGCCCAACTAACATTTTGGTAATAGCTAAGGGTATTATTATAACCTTAACCTTTATAAGTGAGTTATAATGTTCTCAGTTATAACTAATACTCTTATAAAGGAGTTAAGAAAAATAATTAAGTCCTAAAGCATTATAAGAGTGTTACTCAAAGCAATTACACTTAAGATGTTAAAGCTTTAACCTGTTTTTAACACTGAAACACTTACAAGAGTCTTGGCTACAGGCAGAGACTTTATAACAGAATTACCCAACTAACATTTTGGTAATAGCTAAGGGTATTATTATAACCTTAACCTTTATAAGTGAGTTATAATGTTCTCAGTTATAACTAATACTCTTATAAAGGAGTTAAGAAAAATAATTAAGTCCTAAAGCATTATAAGAGTGTTACTCAAAGCAATTACACTTAAGATGTTAAAGCTTTAACCTGTTTTTAACACTTAAACACTTACAAGAGTCTTAGCTACAGGCAGAGACTTTATAACAGAATTAAGTATCTTGTAAGTATTGAAACTTTTTCTAACGCTTAAGGTGTTAGGCAGATACACTTTAAAGACACTGTAAGAGTGTTGTAAGTCAATAAGCGTTATAGTTGAGTTAACTAACGCCTAAAGCTTTAAGGTAATTCGCTATTGTTTTGGTGGACACTAACCTACAAATTGATTAGGTTATTCAATATTTGACATCAAGATTCTTCATTATTTATGTTACTCTTGCCATTATATGGATGCCACTTAATTTATCATGCCACTGGCCAAGAAACAAGAATAGAAAATGATAAAAACTTTAGATGTATATTTTAATGTTCATAAGTTTTATTAGAAATCTTTAATAAATCCTGGGCGCGTTAAAATTGAGATGGGAAACATGGTATACACTTACCGTAAAATCACAAGGGCAGACTGTTTTCACTTCATGTCACACACACTTCCAATTTAATTTACTTTCAATTAATACGACTCCATAGCTGTCAAATATTAATACCTATACTAACTATCTGCGCCATTTTGTCGGAAGACTATATTTGTCTCATAATTTTATGGGTAAAGAAAAGAGTAAGATGCTCACTTTATACTGCGTAAGAGCTAGACTCTTATAAGACTCTCAGCTAACACCTTAACCTGTAATTCGTGGGCCTCTTTCGTAGTTATAAGGGTGTTAGAGCACGCTATAAGACCTTTTTTACAGGCATTCTTAACACCTTAACACTTGGCTGGAACCGATATAAGAATGATATAAGGGTTATTTTAACGCTAGTGTGCTAGTTGGGTGATTGCCTCTGTTTATAGGGTTCCGTACCCAACGGGTAAAAACGCGACCCTATTACTAAGACTTCGCTGTCCGTCCGTCCGTCCGTCTGTCTGTCACCAGGCTGTATCTCAAGAACCGTGATAGCTAGAGAGTTGAAATTTTCACAGATTATGTATTTCTGTTGCCGCTATAACAACAAATACTAAAAAACCGGCCAAGTGCGAGTCGGACTGGGGCTCCCATACAACAGACATGATTTTTTTGCCGTTTTTATAGATAATGGTACAGAACCCTTCGTGCGCGAGTCCGACTCGCACTTGGCCGGTTTTATTATGTTGTGTAGCAGAGAATATGCTTTCCGTATTGTGTCGTATCCGTATAGATACCACAGAACGGTTCTGGACCGACCAGGGTAAACCAAGTAAATTGCAGCCGTAGTTGTGGGTAAATGACTACACAGTGTAGCAGCGGCGGAGCGCCCATACAAGCCGATTCCCACCGGCTTGCCTAAAATTTATTTTTAGGCAAGCCTATAGGTTATATACTCTAAACTCTTTCATAACTTTTTTGTTCGGGGTTGCCCTTCGAATATTAGTAATTTGTATAATATTCAATTTCAATTCTCTCTGGGGGAGGTCTATGTCCAGCAGTGGACGTCTTTCGGCTGATGATGATGATAATATTCAATATGATCATGGTTGATCGAAATAATTGAATATTATATATTATAATTGTGCATTGCAGGTGTATTACGTATCAACGGAACACGTAAACATGACTTACGTAAATCCTAAGTATTTTGAATTCTTCCGCGCCACTGCAGCCCGGCCTGGCCGCTGGGACCCCAAGTATTACGTATATTTTCACGTACGTCCACTGAAAACAGTTGATAATAATATGACGGTAAGTAATATGGCGCGGCGTGGGTAGGCCCCCCACAAGGTGGACTGATGACCTGGTAGGGGTCGCGGGAGTCCGCTGGATGCGGGTGGCGCAGGACCGGTCAATTTGGAACTCTCTGGGGGAGGCCTATGTCCAGCAGTGGACGTCTTTCGGCTGATATGATGATGATGATGATGAAGTAATATGGTATTTACTTAGAGCATGCATAACTCGAGTAGCCTTTCAGTAACTTTTCTGCAAAATACCTTGCACAATGTGCAAAAAATCATACAAAGACAATTTCACGATCGATCACAAAATCGCCTCGCAAGAGAACACTGATCATAAAAACGGGTTCCGTATATAATCTAAATGTCATAAGTGTTTTTGAATACTCAAACTTCTTGTAGGTTTTCCTGTAATCTTTAGGCAAGGAACTATTTTCCATATTTTTTCAGAATTTGAATCCTAGTAGTTTCGGAGATAAGGGGGGGGGAATGGTCAATTTTCGTATTTTTTCTTTAATTACTTCAAATCTGTTTTTGCTAAAATTTAAAAAAAAAATCTGACATGCTTACAACAACCCCTTTCATTTGATATATAATTGAGTTTCAATATCCTATTAAAATGCTCCCCCCCGCCCCCGCAAAATTCGGCAGACTTTTTTGTACGCAAACACGACATAAGGCTACTCCAGTTATGTAAATATTCTCTAAGCACTCTAAGGGTATATCAAATACCGTATTTGACTACAGTGAAATTAATTTATTTTCATACTCGTCGACTTTATTGTTTTAATCAAGAATTCGTATATTAAACTATAAAAAAAAATATTTATTTGCGCGTTTGCGCACGTTTGCGCTTCCCTTGGGGATTCCAGAGGACAGCTAACATCAAGATTCGCCGCGATACGTAGTAGTACATTACTATCATCATCATCATCATCATATCAGCCGAAAGACGTCCACTGCTGGACATAGGCCTCCCCCTCCTCCTACATTTCAATGATTGTTTCCTGATTTTCCATCCTGCTGCTTTCCCTTCGTTGTCAACATTTATTTTTATTTTCAGGCGGAGTCCTTATTCTACGAATTTCGCAGCAACGAATACAGACGGGGGTTTGTGGAGATGCGCTTCCGATTTTGCGACCTCGTGCAGAAAGACTACTTTTTTGGACCAGCATTACGAGCCAACCTGCCTGTTTGCCCGGTGCCACCGGTACTCTTAAAACCAAGTTTCATTTTAATAACATTAATTACTAACATATGCCAAGTGTTGGCTAACCTTATAATCAGGTCGCGGACATTTCGTTGCACCGTAAGATGAAAACAAGGTACGAAGTCGACATTATAAAAATTAACTCTTACTCGTTGTAAAACAAGCGGAATAATATCAGTTACGTTAAATGTGTCCCAAGATGCAGTTGTTTGCATCAAATACCATTCCGAAATCTTCAAGATGTTAGCTCGAAGGATAGCCAATAAGAGAACACTATGTGAATAACTTTTTGACGTGGATACTTCTTTGCTCTTCTTGTATAAGGGGTACAGTTCAAAATGTATCACGTGACTTCCGGAATAACTTTTTGTTGAGAAGCCTAATCTGATTTCAAATTATTGTTTGTTACATATTTTAATCCTTCTTTATTTGCCATTAGTTGTTAATCACAAAATATTATTTAGTTTATTTGGTGGACATGAAAATAATGCTGAAATGACCGCCATTTTCATTTTCCGTCAAAGTCAAATGAGCTATGTCAGTCAATGTTGCCATATATACCGATTTATCTGTACTTATACAGATTTTAGTGAATTAATTATATGTTACGGGTACACCATAATAGCAGATTCCTTTAAATAATCAAAACATTTTGAATTTAAACAATTCATTGAAAATGCTTAACCAGAGATTTTCCCTTTAGATTGAAATCAATCGCAAATCCATGGGATACAGTTTAGGACAGGGACAGTTATTATTATACCGATAAGTTATACCAGTCAGACTCGCACTTGGCCGGTTTTTTTTTATTAGGGTTCCGTAGCCAACAAAGAAGTATCCACTAAAACTTAATTAACGTTTGTATCTCCGACACAACCCGCTTTTTTTTTACATTATTTTACGGCTTCGAGGTTGGTACAAAGAGTTCATAATTTTCTCCCTTTTCTGAGGGCCTACCGCAAAACGAAATTCGTTTTCGTTCGTGTATCTTCGTCTCTATCGCTCGAACTAGCAAGTGCGACAGAGACGGAGATACACGAACGAAAACGAATTTCATTTCGCGGTAGGCCCTCTGCCTATTCATTATTTCGCCACGCTTTTTAAAATATGCCTGGTGGGTGTTGACAAACATACATTATCTCTCTAATGTATTGTAGGTAAGGCAGTGGTAGTATTTTTAGGCTTTTAAATAGTGGGATGTGTCATCTAGCCATGCGTTACTGAGGACCCTGACACATTTCTTTTGGATTTTAAAGACCCTATCTGTACGAAACGAAATGCATATGGGAATTGGTTCACTCAATGTGCCGGTAGATGGCGCTGTTACATCCGTCGAACTTGCGAACGGTAGTTCAACTACATAGTACTATTACTTATTCTGTGGTCCAACGTAGTTTCATAAGTTCATAACATGGACCTAAGATACTCGGGACAAGCTATGGTAATAATAATACCACGTCCGAGCGAGATGGTAGCATACAAATCTCGATAAGTCTGACAGAAAAGGAAATATCATTCGTTGTCCTTGTCATAGTTCCACTTTTTTTCTGTTTGCCACAACTGATTTAGTATGAAGTTATGACCAATAAATCACTACCCACCCAAATTAAGAAGGTTGTTTATGGTAAGCGATCAGCCATTTTAAAACTAGTTCTTAATTTAGCTGCATAGAAGCCTTTCGGTCCCTCATTGTGGCATCACGTATAGCCTGTCCCGAGTATCATATGTCCATGTTTCATAAGGTGTTAAAATTTTAGTATTTTCTTTGAGGATTTGTGTGGCGATTTTTAATAGTAGAATAAATAAACAGACGTCTGTTTATAATTAAACATGGTGTTTGTTCTGGCTTCCGCTTTGAGATCCTAGTGCAAAAATGTACACTATATGTATCCACCTTAGAGCATACATAACTGGAGTAGCCTTTCAGTCACTTACCCCTCTGTAAAAAAAACCTTGCACAATGTGCAAACAATCATACAAAGACAATTTCACAATCGATCACAAAATCGCCTCGCAAGAGAACACTGATCATAAAAATGCCCGCATGTTGCTGTAAGCACTTGATATTATAAACGTTCAACCACTTCAAGCTTCTTTTAATATATATTGGAGTTTCAATATCCTAGTAAGATGCCCCCCCCCCCCCCTCCCCCGCAAAATTCGGCAGACTTTTTTGTACGCAAATACGACATAAGGCTACCCCAGTTATGTATGCTCTAAGGCATCCACTGAATTGCCCCACAGTATCAGACCATAGCTAATAACAGGTGATACATAACCATAATACTTTTGACTCTTATTTGCAGGGCGAGTACCATTTGAAGAACATGTCGATACCTGATTTACCGATCCTGCGTACTTTCCCGTTCCGCAAGGGACGAATCTACGCTACCTTAACTGACGCGGGCATCACTATGGCTGACGGCTACATAGATATGGAAATTAAAATGAAACCATTTCGGACGGCCAAAACAAAGTCCAACAACTCTATGATTGTAAATAAAACTTAATTGACTGGCTGAAAAGTTTTTTTTTTAACTTGTGATTTCATTGTAGGCGACAAGAATGGAAACTTTAAACACTTAAAAACCTAAGCGGGTACTAACAGATCTTCAGAGACCTTTCCTGTGTTTTGATTAAATACTCGTAAATGTTTTTTACAGTTGTTTAAAAACTACAGCTATAGCAAGCAAAACGTTAATAAATTAATAATGATGCTGAAATAGGAATGGGATTCAAAGTCAAAGTCAATGTGATTTATTCTTCAATTTAGGCATATTACATGCACCTATGAATGTCGATAAACTACCACCGGTTCGGAAAGAAAACCTGTGCCTCGAGAAGAACCGGCGTAAAAAACTCGGCGAGGTATCATTTTTTCAAAACAATATGCAATGTATCATTTCAGTATCAGAGTATTATAAAATTACATTGCTACAGTAGTAAGCCTATTTATTTTGCGATAGATTTCTAGTGCAGGATTTTATCACTGCCAAACATTTATTTTATCGATGCCATTGTTCTATCAAGAATTGTTAAATCAATTACGAACACATATTCTTAGTATAAATTGTAAGCCACATGCGCATCAAACTAAGGCGACATCTTTATACAGGGTGTGGCCCGTAATAGGAGCAATAAATTAAACGGTAGATTATTAAGCTTGTGAGCAATTGTTTCCAAGTGGTTTTGATTGAAAAAAAAATTTTTTTTTTGGTTTTTTTTTCTTCAACTTAAGTTTTAGTGTACTTTTTTACTCTTCTGGAGTGATATAAGTAACTTTTTATTTGAAAAACAAAAAAAAATGAAAAAAAATTGAAAATATCACAAAAATATATTTTGAAAACAAAAATGCAAAAACTATTATGACTCACTACATGATGTTACCTCAAAATCTGCATTGACTACTGTGCTATGATCTCGTGGTGCCAAGATACATTTCTCGGAGGTCATAACTTTATATCAATTTTTCTCCGAGTTAAAAAAAATTGAAAAGTTATGGACAAAAGGGGTTACTACAGATGCTGTAAGGAAGCCTCCTTTTAATTTACTGCTCCTATTACGGGCCACACCCTGTATGTCGGTGCGGCGCACTGTGGGCTGAGAATCGGCTCTCCGTAGAAATAGAAAATTTAATTTTGAAGGATACTTTTTTCGAGAAATGGCTTCTACTAGTCATTATTATAAATATCATATATGTCTATTTCTATGGAGAGCCGATTTCTAGCCCGCAGTGCGATATATATGTAGGCTGTCAGCAGCCAGTGTCAACTCTCAGCTGAGTCAGTACCGAGTCGTCAAGTCGGGAAACCTAAGAAGGACAATAAAATAAACATGTCTCAGAGTCAAGCAACAGCATAATAACCTCCATTACAGCACACTTGGCCGCAATTCAAATCCGACAAAGAGGATGCAACTACAATACAGATTATACAGCAACGCCGGCGTTTCTAGACACGGACGTACATTTAGGTAGATCACGCAAATGCACCCTACTACGCGTGGCAGTACATAATCCAAATAATTCTGGTAGAGTCCAAAATAATTTAAATGAATATTTATTAATCACCACCACCACTTTGACATTTTCACATCTAATTGCTCTGTAGACATGAAATTATTATTATAAACCTATGAATAAAAATAGTAGCTAATGTTTTAAATAACTTTTATTTTAATGTAACTTTTAATGTAATTTGTATGGAATAATGCACTGTTTTTTTTTTATTACAACAAAAATCTTTTAGTAGAGTTTCTTTTAGTATTCAACGAACAAAAATTCTAATCATACATGCATGGGATTAAAACTACTTAAATTAAAATTGGAAATAAACAATTAAAGAAACGTATCAAAACTCTGCCCTTTAGGCACTTGTCCCACCGCTGGCGAGTAAGCGATGAGCTATCGGCGATTTTCTCGCCCAAGAAACGAACAAAAGATAATCGCTCCCGTGTAAATAAAAGAGAGATATATATTTATAGTTCATCGCTGGCTGTTCACACCGCGATGAACTATATCTCTCTCTTTTATTTACACGGGAGCGATTATCTTTTGTTCGTTTCTTGGGCGAGAAAATCGCCGATAGCTCATCGCTCGTCGCCGGCGGTGGGACAAGTGCCTTAGGCAGGCTGCCCATCACACGCAGCATTCCCGCGCTGGATAGCAATCGCTATTCTTTGAGCGAGAATCCGAGAAAGCTGCCTGCGCGTGGGCCACCAGCACCAGGGTGCGTCCCTCAACCGTTTACTGATCTCTTTGTGCCCAATCTTTTTGTGTGTAGTTTCTCATGTGTCTTTCTAGATTCGTGCGTAATCGATAGCAGATGTTTCTTGTCACTTAAAAAATAATAAATCGAGTAAGTCAGTTTTTTCACTCAGAAATCACTCGATGTTCATACAAATAGCGATACATGCGATGTCTTTGTGCCAGCAATGATTACTCTGTGCTTGGCCAAAAAGTTTACCGGTAGAGAAAGCCTTATAGAATTTATTTTGCCTTTGTGATCTGTACAGTAAAATTTCAATAAAAGAGTCTATTTAAATAGAATATAATATAATAGACACACATATATTCAGGAAACACATTAACAAATACAGTAATCAAACAAAAGTATACAATTAAAGTGAGAAAAATAATACAAAGTCTAGGCACTTTGTATTCTTGGCACGGCTAGCGTGATACATATAATCCTATTATTTAGCGGTTAACAAATTGGGGCTAATATTTTTTTAGGAATTGGAACTAAGGAATGGTGTTTTGAATATTCTACCCTTAGGCAGCAAGCAATACCTTGTTGAGCCATTAGGTGTTTTTTTTTTTCAGTTTGGATTTGAACCCACTAACAGTAATGCTCTCCTTGATAGGTGGTGGAAGGTTATTCCAGCATTTCGTGGCAGCGTAAAGAAAGCTGCCACGAAATGCAGCGGTATCATGCCTTGGGCAAACCAGTCGTAGTATACGCCTGGCTCTGGATTAAATGGAAATATGTCTGTGGACAGAGCAACTCCGGCGTTTCGAGAAATATGCAATGCACTTTACGATTATTGCTTCCTTTGCTGAGCAGTGATACTGGTTGTTTTATTACGTATTATATCCACTTGTAGGGAAATTGTTTTTAGGTTGCGCTTGTTGTTGGAGTTTGTGATACGGAAACGAGGGTTAATTTCAAGTTCTTATATAAAGTTAAGTCTCCATTTCAGGAGCTGACGTAACTATGATGCGTATGTATGTATGTATCAATCAAAAGGTTTTATTAAAAGTGAATACAAGATTATAATTAACATTAACTAAGATAAATTAAAACTAAGTTAAATCTAAAAAAGGCCCTCGAGGCATTGTACCGAGGATGCTAGAGGCATTTCCTCGCTGAATTGCAATGCTGATGCGTTGCGCGAGAAAGCCGCCAGCTCTTCGGTCACCAGTTACATCGACCAGACGTTTCGCGATTTCTGCAAATAACTTATGCGCACTGGGACCCCACGAACCGAGGGTCTCGACGCCAAATGGTACAAAGTCGTACTCTCTGCCGAGGCCTCTATATTTATTACATTTCAGATTTTCGGCGTTTTCCGCCGCTGCACCCGCTTTAGAAGTAGTCCGTTGGAGGTGAGACGGTGCCAGTGTGTCTATGATTAGATTGAATCATATTTATAAAACTATATGGTTATAAAACCAAGAATATTTGAAACGAAGTTCGGATACCTCTGTGTTTAACCGACTTGTCCGGTTTTTTTCTCGAATGATATAACTCCATCTCTTCCTGTCTGTAGCCGAGTGCAGAGCGTCTTGAACTGGTGTCTTGGCTACTCGAATTTGGTCTATCCAGCGTACCGCGCTTCGCCCCTTGGTCATTTGCCTTCGATTTTCCCGGGTTCACTAATCCATTTGGAGAAACGGTTTGTGTTTCTGGAGGGATCAAGGGTCTATTAGGCTCTTACGTTCCCCATTGAAATTTGATATCAACACGTATTCGCGCTCGTTTTGCAAATTGGAATTTTAAACGTAAATGTAAGTTCTACTCCCCAGTCTAAGGATAATTTCTTACTGGGACTTGCTAATGTTGAGAAACACAAACGTCAAGTAACAGGAGACATGTTCATTTGAGCCGAACGTGCCTATCGCGCAATCAGGGCGGGAACAAAGTGCTGCAAACAAGTCAATCTTAAACCGGGTTTGCATACATTAGCGCGACACTCGCTTTCAGAACATGGTGCCGGTTGGTGCAAGGGCTGAGAGAAAACCGATTTTTTGTGATCTTTTTTTTAACCTGCTCCCAATTTTAGGGTTCCGTAACCAAAGGGTAAAAACTGGACTAAGACTCCGCTGTCCATCCGTTTGTCTGTCTGTCCGTTTGTCACCAGGAGCCGTAGCATGGTTGGCCTTATCACGCGACAAGTGACAAAATAAGAGCGTCGTCTCGTTCTATCGAACGGTGTCAGCCAGTGACACACGCTCTATCCTATCACCTATCGCGTGACAAGGCCAACCATGCTACGGGGCCAGGCTGTATCTCATGAACCGTGATTGTTAGACAGTGGAAATTTTCACAGATGATGTATTTCTGTTGCCGCTCTGCCGTGTCAATCCTATCTCATGTATCTTGAGATACATGAGTTACGCGTAACAGGTCTAAATCTGTTTATTTTCCATGCCTTTATCGACCTACAGTCTGTCACGTCAGTTTCTTAATTTAACTTACCAATTCCTTATACGAGCCTGTCACGTAACTCATGTAACTCTGTTTTTACCATAGTAAATCATAGTAAGTCACTGTACAAAAAAAACTTCAAACGGCGTTTTCTCAAAACTATGCCTTTTGAGATACATGAGATAGGCTTGACATGGCATTTTATTCTGTTTTTTAGTATTTAATAAAATAAATATTTAACGGGGCACCCATACAACAAACGTGATTTTTTTGCTCGTTTTTATAGATAATGGTACGGAACCCTTCGTGCGCGAGTCCGACTTGCACTTGGCCGGTTTTTTTATAATAGAGTCAGGAGAAAGGAAACGACAAAATATGAATATGTATGAGATTCGCGCGTTTTCTCTTTTGCACTCATGATAGCCGTCGTATAACTACAAGGTGATATCAAAAAGTTTTCAGATATCATTCTCTCGCTGTAGTTCATCGACTTTAATAGTAATTACACTAAACAAGATAAGTGTTTTATTTTTGTTTAGCCAATTACTTGGTTGAACAACATAAAACTTATTTTATCAATGAACTAAAATTATCCGATTTTACGGAGAGTAAGACATTTATTGTTTAATTATTATTTTCAAGTAGGGTTGTAAAACAATTACGCATAAACAATACTTCAGTACACGTGCTACACTTCAGTCAATTTTATGACGTAGTCTTTGTTATCTTTTCCCTTCATATTTAGCAACAGATGAAGCCGGCCAAGGGCTATCCTTTCGTGTCCCTTACAACTGATACCACACCCCATACATCGCCCTGGAGTCGTTATGCAAGGCAATCTGCATAATACGCAGACGCACCGCTATAAAAATGGTAATGCAGCCTGCAGCGGGGTAATAGGTCGCCTCGCAGATTTACCCCAAAACTGATGTAACCACTCTTACCCTTTCGGGTACAAAACTATACATTTTACACGAACAATTAATACAGGTACCTATGCTTTTGTTATGTATAAACAAATTGGTTGTGCGATCCTGGTCACCCTAGTTGACAGTATGTACAGATCTACTCCATTAACTGGGGTGACAATGATCGCGGGGCTGTAATTTCGGGGCACTTTTGAAAGTAACCGTGATTAGAGAGATGCATACATAGCCCGGAGGTAAAGTGGGATATTGTGGGTAGGGATGTTACGTTGGCGGCTTTACCGGAGCCGGAGCCAGATCCGGAGTTTATTTTTTAAGTTCGGTAGCCAAAATGGCAAAAACGGAACCCTTATAGTTTCGTCATGTCCGTCTGTCCGTCTGTCCGTCTGTCCGTCTGTCCGTATATCACAGGCATTTTACTCGAAAACTATAAGGTGTATTTGAATACAATTTTGAGGATAGGTGTATTTTGTTAGCCGCTACATAGTTTTGTAATTAAAATGACAAAAAAAAATTATTTAGGGGTGCACTCCATACATAAAACTAAAAGTCAATTTTTTTTTTCATTATGACCCCCCGTGTGGCACATCAATCGATAGGCCTTTCAAAATAAATATAAGGTTTCTTAGCATTTTTTTTGATTAAGTGAATAGGGTCGGAGATAATCGCCCCGAAAGTCACTAAAATTCTGTCCCCCCCCCCCTCTAATTTTTGAACGGTGTATTTTAAAAATATGGAAAAATTCATGAACATAGGGCTTATTAATTTCATTCACCGAAAATTGTTTTGAACAAGATCGGTTCAGAGGTTTTCGAGATATTGCTGAAAAACTGCCTTCCTCAAAGAAAAGGAGGTAAGAGCCGTAAATTTTCTGTGACGATACGACCTTTTTGATAGGCACGGAACCCTTCATTTTGCGTGGTCCGGCACGCACTTGGCCGGTTTTTTTATTTAGCCGGATCCGGAAATTTACCGGAGGCAGACCCGAGTACATTTTAAGTGGAAGGTTGATGTATTGAAGGGCAAGTTTAACTGGAGAAGTCAAAACTTGTAGGCGTGCGCCGCGCTGCGCTGCCGCGGCAAATGCAATACCTACCTTCAGCTCCGGTATAACTTCAATAAAAAATTAACGGAGGCGGAGGCCGAGGTGTGAAATAAAAAATAGCGAAGTCGGGGGCGAATCCGAAGGTGTAAAAAGTTTCGTCTTAATGAATGCGGAGGCATCACTAATTGTGGGGACTTGTGGCACCATCGCTGACGTTGCATATAAAAAACAATTTTGCAACAGCAAAAAAGACAATTAAACTCGTCTTTGTAACAATAATTCTATATCTCCAGCAGCTAATCAATCATTCGCTACAGCTATATGCGATTCACCTCCCATCTTGAGACTATTCTGACCTTAATATAACTTGACCCCCCTTATCGTACCAACTACGTGTATTCAGAGTTCTACTTATATCACCGTACGCGTACAAAGCGTTTGGAATACCAATGCTGTAAAGTTTATTTTTCATCATCAGCTTGTTAAGTCGAGGCCCCATTAATCATAAAGTTTGTTTTGTTACGGGGTTAATGAATCGGAAGGCGAAAACAACTTGTTTCTTCATTTAAGGCTAGTCTTTTGATAGTTAACGCCTTGGTAAGAGCATGTTTGTCATATAAAAGTCAAACTTAAAATTTAGTATCTTTTGCTAAAGAAATATAATTTATTGAAGAAAATTATGTTGACTTCAAAAAAAGGAGGTTCTCAATTCGGTTGTATTTTTTTATGTTGGTTACCTCAGAACATTTATGAACCGATTCGTAAAATTCTTTTTTTATTTGAAACTATATGCTTCCAGGTTGGTCCCATTGTTATCAAAACTTCAGCTGGATGATGGGAGCCATGAGGAATTGAGGGAACTCCTCAAATATGGAAGGCACGCATGTAGTAATGTCGGTATTTTCTATTATAACTAGTGTAAATACACCAGGCCAGCGTGGGGACTATAACCACTCGTCCATAAGAGGAGGCCTGGGTAAATGTATAGTACGACGGCCAGATGGACGGACGGACAGAAGGACGGACGTATAGGTACTTATATAGGCTAATGAGAATAGTGCGTCAATATTGTAAATAAAACAAAGATTTTCTTAAAATAGTTTTTTTGGTTGGTTCTACTGTGGTCCGTGAATACATTTCCCTTACTGTACGTTGCAACTTGCATGGTTTGGATGTAATTTACTTCTCCTAACGCGGCCGCGGCGATTTTGATGACGTCATTACTGGAGAGACTAGGGCATGCAATCCCGGTATTTATTACTACTACAATACCAAACGTTTTTGATAACAAAGGTTGGGCCCATTGTTATCAAAACTTCAGTTGGATGATGGGAACCATGAGGAATTGAGGGAACTCCTCAAATATGGAAGGCACGCATGTAGTAATTTCGGTATTTTCTATTATAACTAGTGTATTTACACCCGGAAATCACAAATTTGGGAAAGTGGAACTGATGATGGAGACCACAGATGACTTATGGAACTCGTACTTAAAACTGTAAAAGTACGTTACTGATTCTGATATGATTCCGTTGAGATAGCAACTAATGAAGTCCTAAATGTCAAGTGTGCCAAATCGACGGAACTCCTCAAATATTATCGGCCCATAGACAATGATATCAGTGATATGGTTTTCGTCTGTAATAATCAACGTATTTAGGTACTCTCGGAAAGCAGTCCATGTGGTAAAGTGGAAAGGAAATGTGGAAATGTTTATTTGGCTTGGCGGAGTACTAAATTGAAGTCGGTTAAAACTTTGTTTAATTAAATTATTTAAGAAACGTTGAGTATGAAATATGTATGAAGTTTGTAGGGAAATAGGAGATGCCGTCACTTTTTATAGTCAAACAGCGTTCATATCTTGTTATTTATGTATTGAAAATGTTTAAGTAAAATAGCGTAAGTTAAAACTTGATGATATCCGAGTATTTTCAGAGTAACTATTTAAGTATTTTTTCACAGACTCTATTCAGGAAATAGTCATTGTTGCCCTCAAACGAGGGATCAAAGTTTTATTTTGTCCCCTGCTATTCAAAAACAGTCATGAAGTATTTAAATTTTTATCATAGTTGGTGTGAATAGCAGTATGTGCCACTCGGCAGCAAATTATTTCCGTCTCGGGCTTAAACATTTAAATCCCCCGTTCCGCTCAAGATTCTACTTTAGAATCCTCGCTACGCCGTAAATATATAATTTTCCTCCCTGAAACACAATGCACTATTGTTTATTGGTAATGTAAGAATACCGTACCGGAAGGCGCGGCGTGGGTAGGCCCCCCACAAGGTGGACTGATGACCTGGTAAAGGTCGCGGGAGTCCGCTGGATGCGGGTGGCGCAGGACCGGTCAATTTGGAACTCTCTGGGAGAGGCCTATATCCAGCAGTGGACGTCTTTCGGCTGATATGATGATGATGAATGTAAGAATAGTGTATTTTTATTGTAACCAACGTATCGTTTTTAAGTGTAAAGTGAAGAGTTATAATGGAGAGTTAAATCTTTATTCATAAATAATACGACTGTGTAAAAACATAAATAATTGAACTTAATATACTAGACAATAAAAAATTAATACAAAACTCGAGAGTATTCATTGTTATAGTTGTATGAGCCTTAAGTTCCTTGATATCTTGTCATCAGCAGTACCAGTACCGTTAGTTTTAAAACTACGAGTAATAACTTGTACGTGAACTTGTAACACGCTGACATTAGGTTTCCGTGGAATGACAGGTTAAGTACAAACTTATTGATTAATATACAGTCAGTTCAGTATTAAATAGTCTAGAATTGGGTAGTTTCCACATGTTAAAATCGATAACGCAGTGTTGCTAAATTGAGAGTAAACCATGAAATAAATGTAATTAAGTATAAATTAAGAAATATAATTAAAATTATAAAAAGATATAGACCTTGAAAGTTTAGAATAAATATATTTTTTTTTTTATTCTCCAAAAGTAAATTTAAAGCTACCAATAGAATCCTTATGCTTTTAAAGAAACAAAATTGTATGACAACTATGGTCCTAAACGCAGTATTTCACGACTGAAACTGGTTCTGGAAAGCTGGACACAACCCAATTGTTAATGCAAATGTTTAACCTCTAAAAGGAAGTAATAGTTGATTACTACTTATAGCTTAAAACTAAAATTATCTACACTTACATACTACACAAAAGTAACCTATAACTTACAATAACAATTGTTTTTAGGGTTCCGTACCCAAAGGGTGAAAACGGGACCTATTATTACCTATTACTAAGACTTCGCTGTCCGTCCGTCTGTCTGTCTGTCACCAGGCTGTATCTCAAGAACCGTGATAGCTAGAGAGTTGAAATTTTCACAGATTATGTATTTCTGTTGCCGCTATAACAACAAATACTAATAAACCGGCCAAGTGTGAGTCGGACTGGGCCTCCCATACAACAGACATGATTTTTTTGCCGTTTTTATAGATAATGGTACGGAATCCTTCGTGCGCGAGTCCGACTCGCACTTGGCCGGTTTTTTTTTATTGGCAACAGCTCGTCTCTTGTACGATGAAATAAATAAATTAATAATTTACTAGAACCTAAAATTAATAGTCATTAAGGTACATAGTAAGACACACTGGAGTATCCACAAAAGTATTTCACAGAAATAAAAATAGGTAGGTAGGTACTTAAATACTATTAAAAAAAAACAATTTTCACTATACATTTTCTGTACAATTGTTCCTTTCAAATTGATACATAAGTAGTTCCTGAGATATTTAACGTTGTCACAGACGGACAGACGGGACGTCGCACCATAAGGATTCCTTTTTTACCTTTTTGGCACGGAACCCCAAAAATAAAGTTTTGAAAAAAGTGCATCAAAATGTCTAAGCACCTTATTGCTTTGTAATAAGGGCTAAAGTGTAAACATGACTGTTAAGTATTTATTATTATTATTACTTAACGTACAGTCACGGACTTTAATTGTTGAGCCATTTAGAGCTCACCTTTTACTGGATCATCATCATCATCATCATCATCATCATATCAGCCGAAAGACGTCCACTGCTGGACATAGGCCTCCCAGAGAGTGCCAAATTGACCGGTCCCGCGCCACCCGCATCCAGCGGACTCCCGCGACCTTTACCAGGTCATCAGTCCACCTTGTCAGCCTACCCACTCCGCGGGTTCCGGTACGTGGTCGCCACTCGAAAACCTTTCCGCCCCAACGGCCATCGGTTCTACGTGCAATGTATGGATATTCATAGCTTAACTATTAAAAACCAAAATTAGTTGACACCTAAATGGCTCAACGATTAAAGTCCGTGACTGTGCCATTCTAAAATAATAGTATTGACGCAGTGGAATGTCTGTAATCAGATTATTTGAAATTAGACCAATTTGTTTGTAAAATGTTTTCCGGAAACGGTTGTTACGAAATTAACGGTTGGTTCTTACCTTTTGTCGCCAGGATCGTTCAATGAATTAATTCGCCTATTCATAATGCAAATTGCCTATTTTAATGGGTATTGTCATGATTTTGGGGACATTTAAAACAGAATGATGGCTATTGTTTTGTAAGATTAACAACTTAAGGTGCATTCAGACGGTACTGCAAAGAGCTTCACCGTATATGACGTAATTTCAAAATCGGGGGAGTTGGGGCGGAGGGGGGTCTGTCCATTGGATGACGGTAACATGACGCAGCAGCGAGGGGGGGGGGGGGGGGGGGGTGTCTTGTCGAAGATGATATCATCTTTCGCATCTTCAAAAATGACTCCTCCAATCCTTTCCCACGACCACGACACACGATTGCGACCACGCAAAATGAAGGGTTCCATGCCTATTAAAAAAATTGTATCTTCACAGAAATCGTACGGCACTTACGTCCTGTTCTATAGGGAAGGCAGTTTTTCAGCAATATCTCGAAAACCTTTGAACCGATCTTGTTCAAAACAATTTTCGGTGAAAGAATTTATTAAGTTCATGATTTTTTTCATATTTTTAAAATACACCGTTCAAATATTACAGGGGGGAACACAATTTTAGTGAATTTCGGGGCGATTATCTCCAACTCTATTCATTTAATCAAAGAAATTACTGAGAAACCTTATATTTATTTTGAAAGGCCTATCGATTGATGTATTACACGTGAGTTTACAATGTTTTTTTTTTTGACTTCCAGTTTTATGTATGAGTGCACCCCTAAACATTTTTTTTTTAGTCATTTAATTATAACACTATGTAGCGGCTAACAAAATACATCTATCCTCAAAATTTTATTCTAATACACCTTACAGTTTTCGAGTAAAATTCCTGTGACATACGGACAGACGGACAGACGGACATGGCGAAACTATAAGGGTTCCGTTTTTGCCATTTTGGCTACGGAACGGAACCCTAAAAACGATGACGCAAGCAACACGATTTCTGAACGACTCAGAAAACATGAGGCAGAACGATTACCTTATACTATTGAAAGAGCGAGCGAAGCGAAAGAAGTTCTCCGCGTCAGCTTGGGCCAAAACGATTTCGTATGTCCGGATGTCCTGTTGTTCTCCTCTACACATCGCATTTCTCAACCGATTGTCGTTAAATTTTGTAAGCAGGTTCAATAATTAATAGTAGGACATAGGACTGTCTGGATGCACCTTGAAATTGATGAGCAGAAAAATTAAATACGGTACAGATTTAGATATTATAGGTACCTATTACCTCGTGATAAATGTAATGACAAGAGCCCATATTTATTCATTCGTCATTGGTCATTTGTAGATTAATTTTGATAAAGGTATAAAGACACATTCATAAGAGCTAACTATCTACTTATCGCGTGTTGGCAACTGATACAAATACCGGTCCTAAAATATCTTGATAGGACTAGTTTTACTGCCATTTGAACTCAGTTATAAGATGGGATGTATAATTTCGTCGATGATTCTCAAGTTTCCGTGGTGTAGCGGTTATCACATCTGCCTAACACGCAGAAGGCCCCCGGTTCGATCCCGGGCGGAAACATATCTTTTTGTGTTTTTTTTTGTTACTGTTGCAAATAATTAAATATGTTTTTGTTTTATTTTACATTCAAAGCCATCCTGTTGTTTTTCTTTTCTTTCCTTTTCGTGTCAATTATAAATAAAAATACGTATATGTATTTTCTTTTTAGAGTTATGTGGGTATATCATTTTTTCCGTAATTTAGGCCAGGGGGTGTATTATATAATTATATAATGTACAAGTAACTTATTTGTGGTTTATAAAAAATCTAATCAATTTATTAATTAAGACATTTTGTAGGTTCTACGAGTGTGTAGGTACACAAAATAATAAGCGGTTTATAAAAAGATTTAAGTTACATACAACTGATAGTACTAAGCATATTTTGTGATATTTCACTTCACATGGTATTTCCAAATTGCTACCTTGTTGCAACAAAATAAGGTTTATTATTCATTGCAACACTAGTTCCAAATTAAAGTGTTGGATAATGATGTGGACTCAACACTTACAGTAGTACTCCATAACATAAGGACCAGAGTAACAAACAGCACAAAAAATGCAACACTTCGTATAGTTATGTTTCTTTCTTTGGCAGTTTTTAACCGACTTTAAAAAGGTCCTTTTTAGGGTTCCGTAGCCAAAATGGCAAAAACGGTACCCTTATAGTTTCGTCATGTCCGTCTTTCCGTCTGTCCGTCTGTCCGTCTGTCCGTATGTCACAGGCATTTTACTCGAAAACTATAAGGTGTATTTAAATAAAATTTTGAGGATAGGTGTATTTTGTTAGCCACTACATAGTTTTGTAATTAAAATTACTAAAAAAAATTTTTTTAGGGGTGCACTCCATACATAAAACTTAGAGTCATTTTTTTTTTCATCGTGAGCCCACGTGTAGCACATGAATCGATAGGCCTTTCTAAATAAATATAAGGTTTCTCGGCAATTTTTTTGATTAAGTGAATAAAGTCAGAGATATTCGCCCCGAAAGTCACTAAAATTCTGTCCCCCTCCCTCTATTTTTTGAACGGTGTATTTTAAAAATATGAAAAAATTAATGGACACAGGACTTATTAAGTTCATTCACCGAAAATTGTTTTGAACGAGATCGGATGAAAGGTTTCCGAGATATTGCTGAAAAACTGCCATCCTCAAAGAAAAGGACGTAAGTGCCATTAGATTTCTATGACGATACGACCTTTTTAATAGGCACGGAACCCTTCGTTTTGCGTGGTCTCACTTGGCCGGTTTTTGTACCTATATTTTTTGTAGTAAGTATGTAGTTTTCTTCAAGTACCTAATTATTTTCGACATTATATCAATGCAGGTGAAGAAACTTTACCACACACGACAAGTAAAATTTAATCTTGTGTCAAATATCATAACCCTTTTCACCGTTGTAAAGGGATAAAGGCTTTGACTAGGAAAAGTTATATCTCAATCTGTAAATCGATAAAAAAATTGGATGTCTTTTCAACTCAATACCATGAAATGACACTTAAGTTATTATAATACTAGCTTCCGCCCGCGACTTCGTCTGCGTAGACCCGGGATAAAAACTATCCTATATGCTAATCCAGCCTATAAACTATCTCCGTGCAGATTTTCATCCAAATCGGTGCAGCTGTTTAAGCGTGATTCAGTAACAAACATCCAAACATCTAAACATCCAAACTTTCGCATTTAGTAGGATTAGTAGGATAGGATCGATAAATAAATAAATATTACAGGGCACTCTTACACAATTCGACCTAGTCCCATAGTAAGCTCAATAAGGCTTGTGTTATGAATACTAGACGACGATATACATATTTAATAGATACAAATACATTAAATACATAGACAACACCCAAGACTCGGGAGCAAATGTCCATGCTCATCGCACAAAATATTACATAATTATATATTTTAGGTACCTATACATAATCACCTTTATCATCGTCTACTTGTCAAAACATCACCAAACTATCTTGTCTCACAGAATACCCGTAAATTTTAACAGTAATCATCCTCCAATGAGATATAATTTATCCTCACTCAAATTCAAAACGTCTTAAGTCCCTTTAAATCTGAAACCTTTTACGCTTATTTGATCATATGTAAAGAAGGCTATAGGTTATATGAATTATTTAGTGACATATGACGTTTTAGTTTTCAATGTGGACAATTCGTTGACACGCTAACGAAGCCTGGGCAAACTTGTTAGGGGAGCAAACAAAAACCTCTCTGACATCACCCTTCAGGTTATATGGGGATTATTATAGTTTTACTAAAATGCTTGCTTCATAGAGTTAGGTAACTTGTTATAATGGCTTAAAAAAGAGAAGTCATATTACCAATTATTATTATAATTAGATTTTTTACCAGCCGATATTTGAACTTGCTTGCGTATTGATGTTTGCCATAAGGTTTGTCCGAAATAAACAAATTTTATTTTATGTTATTTTTATTTTTCTAAGACAAAATATGTGACTGTGTCTGGGAAAAGGGACCACTTTAGCGGTATGGAATTATTAATATCTCCTAAAGCTAGGTAAAATTAGCTATTCAGTGAAAAAATTATAATTTTCTTATGTGCAAAAAATATTTTTTTATAAATTTTTAAACATGCAGTAGACAAAATGTACGAATTGTTTTTTTTTTACAGTTTAATGCTCGTGAAAAATACACTTATACTCGGTAGTTATGCAATGATTGGTAGGTACCAAATTAATCTACTATAATCAAAGATTTATGATATTTAAGGTATTAATAACCGATTAGTATTCTAAACCCATTCTACGTAATTTTTGACAAATTTAAAAAAAATGCATATAACTCGGAAACTAAAATTCTCAAAGTAGTCCCTTTTACTAGACACAGTCACATATTGCGTCAAGTTTATCGAAAGAATTTTGAAAGGCTAAATTAAATCGATTTCACTTCCGATTTCTTTTGATAAAACCTATATACAGAGTCTAACAAAAATGGGGTGTTAACCCATGAAGGCCAGATTCGGTAGCGTATTGCAGTTCCAAATATGCATTTTTTTTTACATTTCAGTCTTTGTTTTTGTTGACATTGCTTGTGTATGACAACATTCCCCGCGAGGGTGAAGGGTGGGATGCATTTTTGGAATTGCAATACGCTACCGAATCTGACCGTAATGGGTTCACACCCCATTTTTGTTAAAACCTGTATGGAATATTGGGAGCCTTTAAACCTACAGTTATTACAAATACCTTTTGTGAAAATATAAATTAATCTATTAGATAAGCCAATTTTGATTCTGATATTCGCTGGAAGAAATTAATGTAGGTAGGTCACATAATATTTAAAACTGAAACAGGAGGACGTGGGCTCAAATCTGGCCCGTACAAATGACTTTCTCGGACGGAACTTAATGTACGGAATGTCATTTGATATTAACCAATAGCTTTCCGGTGAAGGAAAACTTCGTGAGGAAACCTGCAGGCATTGGTGAAAAAATTCAAAAGTGTATGTGAAGTTCCCAACCCGCACCAGGCCAGAGTGGGGACTATAGCCACTCGTCCATAAGAAGAGGCCTGGGTCTGGTACGCCGGACAGATGGACGGACGGATGGACGGACGGACGTACTTATATATAGGCTAATGAGAATAGTGCGTCAATATTGTAAATAAAACAAAGAGTTTCTTAAAATAGTTTTTTTTTAATCGGATGCGGTTCTACTGTGGGACGTGAATACATTTCCCTTACTGTACTTTGCAACTTGCATGGTTTAGATGTAATTCACACTTCTCAAACGCAGCCGCGGCGATTTTGATGACGTCATTACTGGAGAGACCGACTCCTTAGAGATTGTTTCCCGGCAGTTTTGAGGTCCAGGAGGCATCTCTAACAACATACTAAAAGATGGCGCTGGTATCCGAAAGTATTCCCGTACCAACATGCACTACTAGTAGGAAATACAACCTATCCAAGAATACACTTTTTGCTATTAGTAAGTATTGGTAAACGGCATTTTCTTAAAAGCAAAGGCAACTTCCAGCAAAATGTACAACAGGTGCTGAAAAGGTTTCCCCATTGTTGCCTTTCAGTGCTCCAAGCAATTGTATCGGGTCTATTCCTTCGAATACCGCTGCCTGTCACAAAAAGGTCGTAAGAGACAACATTTTCCATGCTACATATGACTATTATGTAAATTTGGCGAAATTGAAAACGCTAAAAGAGTTTTAAATATCACAAAGGTGAAGTCGGAAAATTTCACGTGATCATTGTTGGAAATTATATTGTGAACTATTTTAGGTATTGTGATTCTCAATGTAGTTTGGGTTCCGTAGGTACCTTAAAAGGAAAAAAATAAACCCTTATAGGATAATTTCGTTGTGGTCTTGATGAACGAGCTATTTATACAGGGTGTCCCAAAAGTCAACATAGGCCTCCCCCACAGTGCCACAATGACCGGTCCTGCGCCACCCGCATCCAGCGGACTCCCGCGACCTAAAGGTCATCAGTCCACCTTGTGGGGAGGTCTAGCCACGCTATCCGCCCACGTGTCAGTGCCATATATACCATCACTGGCAACACACACTGGTCAACGACTCTCGTCTTGAGGCACTGCGGAATATTGGACGAAAAAGATGTACCGTAGCTTCCCGAAGGCTGCCCAGCCGAGTCGGATTCGACGACTAACCTCTTTCTCAAAGTTGGACCTAACTAACTGGACAGTCTGTCCTAGGAATATATAATTGTCTACAACTTTGAGCGTAAAGTGTCCGTATGAAATGGAAGTTGGTACTACATGGACATTTGACATGATCTTCGTCTTATCCATGTTCACCCTTAGACCAACTCGCTCGGAGGCTTTACTGAGGTCATCGAGCATAGTACTCAAGTCCTCCATGATCTCAGCCAAGACTAGGTACTTTATCATCAGCAAACTGAAGGTGAGTGATATACTCGCCGTTGATGATGATGCCTAGCCCTCTCCAGTATAGAGTCTTGAAAACGGGGGACGTACAGTGCAGCGGTGAACAGTTTTGGGGAAATAACATTCCCTTGCCTGACACCCCGCTACAGCGGAATAGGTTTCGAGCTGTGATCCTGGAGTCGGACTGACATAGTGGCGTTCTCGTACATGTATTTACAGTAAGGGAAATGTATTCACGTACCACCGCAGAACCCTGTCGCAATTGACAGGCCGTCGTCACTCAAACTCGAGTGGTATGTCACCTTATTGCGATAGGGTTCTACGGTGATACGGTCCCTTACTGTACCTTTTTTTTTTTTTTTTATATGGGAGGAAAATCCGTTATGGATACCTCCACGCCACGGGGATAGCGCGGAGGTTATGTCGGACTCGCACCGACTAAAAACCCCCCGATGGTCCTCCTCGACGCATTTCGGACGGCTCTGGGATCTCCTACGGAACGCACCAGTGCCGCCCTAGCGTCATGCCTTAGTGGTATCTACCTTTTTTCCCTTACTGTACCTACATTCCATATATGTACGTTTCGAAAAACTCATTGGTACGTGCCGGGATTCGAACCCACGACCGCCGTTTGACAGCCGCATGCTTGAACCACTACGCTACCATTAGCTTTTCATAGGTTCCTTCCACAGGTCCCTTTATGATTAAGGGACCCTGTGGAGGGTATTAAGTTAATACCCTTAAGTATTTTTTTCAAAATGTGCTCTTACAGCTTCGTAATTAACTCCAATTGAGCATAATGAAACACTGTCCTGATACCCAATTAAATACCTACACAAGTATGTACACGGCAACTTCATTATTAACAGAACAAAGTAGGCATCCAATCAATCCGATCAGTCGACCAAACGCTTGGTACATACAGCTACCCAGTCACGCTTGACCTTTCCTTGCCCTAGCCTTGTTCTCGACTTGGTCATCATTTGAGTTAGGTTAAGGGACGGCTGGGGATCACGGGATACTGGTGGTAGGTCTATCACATAGTAATTGGCCGCAGAGGCAAGATAGGCGTGAAATGACGACTCATGCTCCGGGGGTTTCCATTTAAGTGACCGTTTGGAAATTGAGGAAGAGTCGGTTTCAATGTTTTTTGGTTAACAAGGTAATGAATTGAAGGCCCGTTATGAATATAACATTTTTTTTCACATTGCATTTGAATACAGGTAGCGGCACGTAAGTCTAGCGCTGACCGTTGATGCGCAGAAGTCGAAAATAAGGTACAGTACCTATCGCAGCTATCCCCTCCATGTTTCGTTCACCGCTAGACTTACAGGTAGCGGCACGTAAGTCTAGTGCTAACCGTTGATGCGCAGAAGTCGAAAATAAGGTACAGTACCTATGGCAGCTATCCCCTCCATGTTTCGTTCACCGCTAGGCTTACAGGTAGCGGTACGTAAGTCTAGCGCTGACCGTTGATGCGCAGAAGTCGAAAATAAGGTACAGTACCTATCGCAGCTATCCCCTCCATGTTTCGTTCACCGCTAGACTTACAGGTAGCGGCACGTAAGTCTAGCGCTGACCGTTGATGCGCAGAAGTCGAAAATAAGGTGCAGTACCTATCACAGCTATCCCCTCCATGTTTCGTTTACCGCTAGACTTACAGGTAGCGGCACGTAAGTCTAGCGGTGAACGAAACGTGGAGGGGGTAGTTGCAATAGGTACTGTACCTTATTTTCGACTTCTGCGCATCAACGGTCAGCGCTATACTTACGTGCCGCTACCTGTACCTTCATGCTGAATTTTCAAGAGTTGTCCCGTCCCTTCTAGCAATATCGCAACCTTTTTCATTCAAAATTCTACTTCCTCTATCTTATCTTTTTCTATCCATAATGCACTTCAAATAGGTACGACAGTCTCTCCATGTGTCCGTCGTTTCACGGAAAAGAGACAGAACATGCCTCTTTAAACTTCGTACTCTTATTACCAATCAAAAATACGGTGTTTTTTTCTTTTTTTTTTCTTTTCTAAGAACGTCAAACCAAATAAATATTGCAATAATTGATGGGCACCTTTGCACCCGGAATGACACGGGGCGGGTTATTTACTTACTACTTACTTATTAACCGGTCATTGTGGCACTCTTTGGGGGAGGCCTATGTCCAGCAGTGGACGTCTTTCGGCTGATATGATGATGATGATGACACGTCTGTAAATAAAATTGTAATAATTAACAACATATCTTTCAATTTAAATCATTAGATGTACAAAGCTTAGCAGGCACGCATACCTATTAGCAACACCCTTCGAGCACGGATGCATGCTGCGACGCCTCTGCTGCACTTTCTACCAACTTGCCAAATGCCGTCAAAAAACTAACCAAAGTTCCATAAGAGAAAGGGATACAGAACACAACAGAACGATTTTATGATCACACACACGTAAAACTAAGTTTGTCGAGAGCAAGCTGTGCGTTCCGCATTCTACTAACTTACTTCGCAAAGTGCGTATATGATTCAAGTGTTTTATTGGAAAAGCGATCTTTTTGCCTGCGAAATTAAGTTCAAATTACGACTCACGTTTTGATCGGTATACCTACGTATTACAGCAACAGTTGATACAGATAGGTATAAAGGTGTGGTGACCGCAGATATCTGGATACAGTGGAGACCGTATTGTAGTGGAAATTGGAAATTATGAAAGCCAATTAGAGAAGGGTGCGTTTTCAATATTGGAGTGCTTGTAACCAATGTCAGACATTATTTGCATATTTTGTAGTAAGTATAATAAACGTCTAGCCTACAGGAGATATACCTACATATAATAAGCAACTGTCTTTGTTGTTCACAAAAAACATTAAAACAACACAAGAACCTCGATAGGCAATCTCTTATCGCTAATGTGCGATCTCTTCCAGATAACCTTTGGATCGTGGAAATGAGACAAAAAAATGAGTAGGCAAATCAAAGCTTTGTAAATAGGTTACTAGAAATACAGTATTATTTCTCTAAATAGTTTTCGATATTCTTTTTATAAAGTGTTCGAAAATATGCACTACCTTGAGATTCTTGAGAATTCATTTAGGTACGGCAAACGAAGAAGAGATCTCTGCAAATTCTGCAATATAAAAGAGAGCACAGCACGACTAGGTAGCATATAATATATAAGTAGTGCTTTATTACGGGGCGTTTGTTCGTAGAAACTGTGGTTTATATTATAAGATATATACTTATCTTATCTTATCCGAGTGTCAGCTCTTTCGAATGCACTTCGGCCCAGTGGGATCTTTTAGATACTACCTACTCGAGAATGCCCACACGGGAGCTTCCTGCAAATAGTAATTATAAGATAGGTGCAGTGCACTATACGATGTATTTGCATGCGGTTAGTGTTAGACTTAGATGTACAATGCACTAGAATACTATACAAACGGTATTTGCGGATGGTAAAATAACATTTCCGTACAAAGTCTATGCAAAGATATTATTCCTAGCTGCAATCATAAATTTGTATTTATTAATAAAAATATTTAAAAAAATATATAAAAAAAGTTTATTTTGGACAAAATCCATAATGATTATTTTATCATTTTCTATTCTTGTTTCTTGGCCAGTGGCATGTTAAATTAAGATGTCAGATATTGAATGGGATTATAGGGAATGTTAAAAATTTATTCTGAGTCAAAATATAGTACAATACAGTTTAAATACAATTTAATACGATTATTATATGATTATTAGTTAATTAATTACATAACACGTAAGCTATGTTAGTAAGGTATTATATTTATTTACCTATATTAAAAGAAGAACCTACAAAAAGAAGTGAGATCCCATGAAAAACAGTCCATGTAAAAAATAGGCCAAGTCTCGAAACTCTTCCACCCTAAAAAGATACAGATATTTTGTAGAGCCAAGTCAGTCATTCTTAGTCATTCTTATTAAACAATATTTGATTTAAAAAAATCTTATTAATGAAAAAAAACGAAAAGTTGTGAGATATGTCTAACAACTTCTTCTGCAGAGATTGCGTTCAATTACCTAAAAAACCCCTTGTATCACTATCAATTCAATATCTTTTCATCTCCGAAAATATAATTCTTTCTCCAATTTACCTGAGAAGCCCTCGGAATATCTTATTTTATTTGACCGTAAAAAATCTTTTTCATTTAGGCATAACCTTTAATTTTATTTCTTTTAATAAAAGGTGGAGAGTCCTTTTGTCTGACAAGTTAATAGAAAGGCTCCGAGAATGGCACCTTGGGAGTAATTTATGCGAAAAAATGAGCATAACTGTTACACGTCCTAGTTTTATCGTCTTCAAGAATGCCCCCCTATTCTGTAATTTGTTTCAAGCTCACCTCAACGCTCACCCACAAATATATCTTGACGCCGCGATTCGTAGTAACTAAGCGTAGGTAGAGGTCTAGTTTCGTTAGGCGTGACGCGTGGGGTGAGGCGCATGAGTGCTTAGCGAATAACAGCCCTGGAATTGTTGCCAGTTTTTCAGCGGTCATGTTGTTTTAACTAAGTTTTGCGTATTTTTTTCCAAATTAGTGAGTTGAAGGTACTCAATCATTTGGGGGTTATTCTCTGCCGTTACCCCTAAAAGGTAGGTGGTAACACCCGGAAATTGTCTAGAAAAACTATCTGTCACCAGTGGTAATAACTTTGGTGGTAATAGGTGGGAATAAGTTTTTTCTCAAGTTGAAACTAAATATAAATGCGTCACTTAACTAGATTACCAAAAGAGCAAAGGAGTTAAAAACCACTCTGAAAATGGGAGCAAAATTTAACATAAAAAGCGTCGCGGGTTAAAAATACAGTCCCTGGGTGACCGAGCTTTGCTCGGGTAATAAAAGAGAAAATACAGAGAAAACTAATTTTGTCAGACATGAGACACAGACCCCCATATCCCAAATTTCCTTGAAATCGAGAACGTGATAACAAATATATACGAATATTGCTCGTCTAATAGTATATAGTCCCTGGGTGACCGAGCTCTGCTCGGGTAAAAGTAGAGAAAATACGGAGAAAACGAATTTTCCTAAACATGAGACCTAGCTACTCGTAGATCGACTATTCGCCCCCGCAAACTCCCATATTCCAACTTTCGTTGAAATCGTGAGAGCCGCTTTCGAGAACGAGATAACAGATCCGCCCAGCAAACAAAAATTAACACTAGGAACATTAACATTAGGAATATATTTGAATTTTTAAGGCCTTTTAAATGGCATCCGGGCGACTATATTATAGGATATACAATAATGCTTGTTTAAACAGAATACATGGTTTCTTCTACATATCCGAAAAAAAGTCGATTAACATTCTTTATCATCCCTAGCGTTTTCGCTCCCGCCGGTCCCGGTGTCAGCTTTACCTACATCCCAAGATTAGGCGTAGGCACTGGTTTTGCGAACATTGTATATATACGTATATCTACATAATAAATAAGTATTTAGGTAATCACTTGGTGTCGCGATCGCCACTCTCGATCTTCGTCCGCAAACTTTTTTTGACAAGCGATCCGTCATAACGGCGGAACCAATTTCTTGCCACGCACTTGGATACTTATTAAAGGTACCTACGCTGATAGGATGGCGATAAAATATGCGTGATAATTGCACAATAAGTAAGTCTACGCAATGCTCAGCAGTGGGACGTACCTATATTTGCATTGAAAAAACTGAGACAATGCGTTTCTTATGACTCTGCACTTATGGCATACCATGGTCATGTAGCATCAATTCTTAGTTATGGCCTAATCCTATGGGGTAACTCAGTAGATTTTGAAAGAGTGTTCAAGCTTCAAAAGAAATGTGTTCGTGCAATAGTAAATGCTAGAATGGGAAGCAGTTGTAAACCCCTATTCAAACAGCTTAACATATTACCATTAGCGTGCATGTATATACTAAAAATTTGCTGCTTTACTCAGACCTTTCCAAAATATTTCATAAAGCGTTATGACATGTATACTATTAATCCAAGGAAACAATATAAAGATCTATTGTTACAACCACGCTGTGTAACTGACATGTATAAAAGAAATGCATATAACATGAGCATTATGATTTATAATAAGTTGCCGATCGAAATAAAATCCCTTGGGGGCAAAAAGTTTAAACAAACTCTAAGAACTTGGCTCCTTAATCAGTGTTTCTATAACATCAGAGAATATCTGGATCACTAAATGTTATATTATGATCTTTAGTTTTTAGTTGTGTTATAATATAATGTTATTAATGTTACAATGTAAAGTGTTAGTTAGGTACTTCATTTTAAATATTGAAATTCGCTGTAAATGTTACCTATTGAACATAATGAATACCCACCATAAAGAGCATATTTTTATGGTAAAGATGTATTTGCATGCTGTTAACAACAGCTGAAAAAGGTGGAACAATTGTATATTTACTCTAAGGCATGTAAACTTACCCTTTTTCTACAAATAAATTATGACTTACTTACTTATATTGGCTGAAAATGATGATGATTAACTTTTTTTTACAATGCACTTGCTCTGAAAGTCACCTTTATATGGTTAAACCTTCAACATAAACACGGGAACTCGTCTATGCCCGCGCGGCGAAGCGGAGTTGCGGGGGGCCGTGCGGGAATGGATTTCGGGCCAATATTCCCACACACGTTCGAGAATGAGTTTTCATGACAGTTAAAATTTCACCTTTTATTTATATATTTTTATTTCCTTGTATGATGCATTGTAAAATTTTGTGTGCGGATAGGTAATCGCAACTCGTGTCGATCGAAAACACTCCCTGACGGTCGTGTTTTTGGTCATCGTCACTCGTTGGGGATTACCTACTTTCCGCACTTATATATAAATAACTATTATCTCTGTTTTATATATGTTATATCTTTTGCTCTAATTTTATCGAAACCTGTACTTTTATTGACATTAACGTTGTTAATTATATTACCTGTTCATATTTTTGTTTTAGGGTCCCGTACCTCAAAAGGAAAAAAACGGAACCCTTATAGGATCACTCGTGCGTCTGTCTGTCCGTCTGTCACAGCCGATTTACTCCGAAACTACTGGACCGATTGAGTTGAAATTTGGCAAACATATGTAAATTGGTGACCTGTACTAGGCTCAAATTTATGAAAAAAATATGTAAAATAGTTCCTTGCCTAAAGATTACAGGAGCCGTAGCATGGTTGGCCTTATCACGCGACAAGTGACAAGATAAGTGCGTCGTCTCGTTCTATCGAACGGTGTCAGCCAGTGACGCACGCTCTATCCTATCACTTATCGCGTGACAAGGCCAACCATGCTACGGGGCCTGGAAAACCTATAAGATATTTGAGTATTCAAAGTAACGGGAAAATACTCAATATTTTACGGAACCCTCACCACGCGAGTTGAACTCGCACTTGTCCGTTTTTTTTGATACTAAATACCTATGTGTTAGTATGTTGACATTAGAATAGATGTTTTCATCAAGTAATGGCAAGCTACACAAATAATCGTTGTATGGTTATATTGTATGTCACGTACTAATTGTATCTACGAAACGGGTCCGTCATTAGCAATCCTACATTATCATGTTTATTCAGACATGCTAAACCGTAATCGTCATTGTCAATATAGACTGAGAGACAGTTGCAAAAAGCCAATGTAATTTTTCGAAACAATGTGGAATATTATTTGTATAATGTGTAGATAATTGAGCGAGCGAGCCGAGCGAACGAAGTAGGTACTCCGTTTCAGCTTGGGCAAAAATAAACGTATTCTTTATTATTTTATTTTTTCATTGGTCGTATTTCTCAACTGATTCTCGTGAAATTTTGAGAGCAGGTTTGATAATTACGTATATGGAGTCTTTCTCGAGTCAGCTTTTAGTATAAAAAAAAATGTTTTGAACAAAAGACAGATTCGCGAGGTATACGGAGCCACTAGTTAATAAATATACTATTTATTTATAAGTAGTTATTTAGAGAACCAAGTGAAAGTGATTATTATAAATCTGTGGCTGTAGTGAAAAGGGGTCCTAGTGCACTTTTGGCCTTTTTTTGTTTTTAATTAGGGTTCCGTAGCCAAAATGGCAAAAACGGAACCCTTATAGTTTCGTCATGTCCGTCTGTCCGTCTGTCCGTCTGTCCGTCTGTCCGTCTGTCCGTTTGTCCGTCTGTCCATCTGTCCGTCTGTCCGTCTGTCCGTCTGTCCGTATGTCACAGGCATTTTACTCGAAAACTATAAGGTGTATTTGAATAAAATTTTGAGGATAGGTGTATTTTGTTAGCCGCTACATAGTTTTGTAATTAAAATGACAAAAAAAAATTTTTTAGGGGTGCACTCCATACATAAAACTAAAAGTCAAAATTTTTTTTTTCATTGTGACCCCCCGTGTGGCACATCAATCGATAGGCCTTTCAAAATAAATATAAGGTTTCTTAGCATTTTTTTTGATTAAGTGAATAGGGTCGGAGATAATCGCCCCGAAAGTCACTAAAATTCTGTCCCCCCCCCCTCTAATTTTTGAACGGTGTATTTTAAAAATATGGAAAAATTCATGGACATAGCTTATTAGTAGGCTTATTTAATTTCATTCACCGAAAATTGTTTTGAACAAGATCGGTTCAGAGGTTTTCGAGATCTTGCTGAAAAACTGCCTTCCTCAAAGAAAAGGACGTAAGTGCCGTAAAACTTCTGTGACGATACGATCTTTTTAATAGGCACGGAACCCTTCGTTTTGCGTGGTCCGACAGGCACTTGGCCGGTTTTTTATTTATCAAAAGTACAAAACAATTAACAATGTTGTTACTCGCCAAACTGCGATAACAGTTTGTTGGCGAGATCGCGCTCATTTTAACTAGTGTTAAGTACCTATGTTAAAACTATGTTAGGTATGCTATGTGAACTACATATAATCTTAAACACTAACTTACACACTAAACATGACAATGCCTGAACACTTCACCCCTGCACTTAAAGTGCTATACTTTACAATTATTTATGTGTTTAATTATTTTTTTAACTGTAAGTATTTTTTTACCTATAAGTATTAATGTAATTTTTCCAAAAATTTCTTTTTTAATCTATTTTTAATTCAACTTTGCTGCACTTTTTTTCTTCACTTAACCAATCAGTCTCGTTATATATTTTTGGTATCATAAATATATTAGCTCTTTTGCCATAGTAGGTTTTAGCAGAATTCTGTACATATTTCTTTGCCCTTACATTTTTATTTTGTGTTAAAACCTTATACTGTATATATACCAAAATTCTCAGACAAAAAAATAGCGTCGTTTCGTGTAAACGGATCTAAGTTGTCTTTTAAGTTAAGGTTGTGGTCTTAACAACAAATAAAATACATAATTATATTGTGCGAAAAGCTGCATTTAGAGATATACTTCACAATTTTGTAAAAGTGAAACCAGTGGTCAAAAGGCCAGTCTGTAATTGTCAAAAGGCCAGTCTTTATTTGGTCAAAAGGTCCGTCTTTATTGGTCAAAAGGCCAGTCTTTATTTGATTGAAAGGCCAGTCATTGTTTGGTCAAAAGGCCAGTCTTTATTTGATTGAAAGGCCAGTCATTGTTTGGTCAAAAGGCCAGTCTTTATTTGGTCAAAAGGCCAGTCTTTATTGGTCAAGTGCCCCAGTATATCCTTGTAGATTATTTGTTGCAACTTTACGAAATGGGCCTCCGGCCTATAACGTAGTTAAACAGTAACCAACGTGTCTATTAGCCACACCTGTGCTAGACAACTTGACATGCATTCGATTCGGCTCTAGCCTGGTATTGATTCTGATAATCAGGTTAGCATGCACATACTTGATTAACAGATTCGATACGAATGGATATAATTGGAATACACTTACTCGTATTTCAATATTTTAAAGCTGTTCTACAAACGCGTTTATACGATGCGGTTCTCTGATGATTCCATACAGAACGGCGCGTGATTTCGGTGCGTTGAGTTCAATTTTTATGGAACCCTCGAAAAACACTTAGGTTCATTCCTGGGATGACACTAAGCGGGAATGAATTGTATTGCGTAAATACAAATCTTGATAATTACTTACGTTAATAATTGGATCGAAATAGTTTCATAGATTAACTAGAGCGCTCATCATATCAGCCGAAAGACGTCCACTGATGGACGCAGGCTTCCCCCAAAGAGTGCCATAAAGACCGGTCCATCGCCACCTGCATCCAGCGCATTCCCGCAACCATTACCAGGGTCATCAGTCCACCTTGTGCGCCTGCCGGTACTTGGTATTATTACATTAGCGTCTTACAATTACATCCACGGTAGTCAGGTACATCCACGTCTGTGACAGTGTGCACAAAAATGAGAATGCCCATCTACATGGGATTTAATCCAAATCATCATCATCATCATATCAGCCCAAAGACGTCCACTGCTGAATATAGGCCTCCCCCAAAGAGTGCCACAATGACTGGTCCTGCGCCACCCGCATCCAGCGGACTCCAGCGACCTTTACCAGGTCATCAGTCCACCTTGTGGGGGGCCTACCCACCCTGCGCCTTCCGGTACGTGGTATCCAAATATTGCGAGCCTAATTTTATTTAAAAAAATATTTTTAGATTGATTTTCTAACAGTGGCTTGACAAAAAAAAAACTATATAATTAACCTTTTCACAAAACATCACGAAAATCGGTTGAGAAACTTGTAGAGGAGAACAACGGGACAGACACCGGACACTGGACGCCGGACACACAAACGATTCCCGGCCCAAGCTGAAGCATAGAACTTCGTTCGGTTCGATTAACGTTACCAGCCTTACGCTACCAGACTAAAAACCATATCACCTTAACTTTGGGCCTTTAAACACACGGGAACTGCCACCCCCTATTAGGCCCATATTAATTCCTAATTGTTTCCTAAACAGACAGGACAGGGGCTAACTCGATTACACGGCAGGCAGACATTCACTATCCGTATTACAGACTGAACTGACTCTAAGTATGTCTGCCTGCGATTGTCATCGGCAATTATGCTTTTCTGATAGGTTTTCGTGGCATAGGCGTAAGCTCAGACCAAGAAAAAAATACTCACTCTTAGAAAAAGAAAGAGACGTCTTTTTTTTCTTTGACTTAGAGGCGTAGGTAACTACAATTTATATAACGCAATAACTACGTGTACCTAATGTATCGAACGCCGAAAAGAAAGACACAGCAGTGGGCACATGCATATAAAATGCAGTCTACTTGTCAATCGCCTGTTGCTTCGTAATCTAAAATTGGGTCTCCGTAGTATTTATCGCCCGAGCTGAAGGCGTTCTTTCTTTCATCAACTGTAAGAATCTTTACTGAAAAATAACCATATTTTTAGTGGCTTTGATCTTTGCGGAGTCCCTAACAATGTAACAAGCCATTTCCGAGAACTGTTCTGTAGGCACGTCTATACCTACTCTAATATCTTTCAGGTAAAATAACTAACATCATTTTAAAAAGCCCGCCAGAGCACTCAATTTGGAAACAGACGGTAAACTTGTCTGGCTTGTTTGCTGGAAGCGCCTGGCAATAACCTTGAGCAAACACCGCGGGCGGACATCTTGCGGTGCGCTAGGCGCAGGCGAATTGAAATTGAATGACGGTTCCGTATTATTTGAACTTTTGTGTCATACACAGATTTAGGTTCGCGTCTTAAATAAATATAAATAAATATTAGGGGACATTCTTACAGAAATTTAACTAGGCCTATAGTAAACTCAATAACGCTTGTGTTATAGATAGGGACATTCTTACAGTAACGACAATATATAATAGATATAAATATATTTAAATACCTATATAGAAAACATCCAAGACTCAGAAACAAATATTCATGCTCCTCACACAAATATGGGCGTTTAAAAAAAAGAGTAGGTACATTTTTTTTCAGAATTAGATTTTTTGGGTTTTTCTTACACAGAATATTTTATACTATCGATCCTTATACAAGAAAAATATTGTCCAAGATTTTACTATGTACCTAAGTTTTTTCTTCCAGTGCGAAATAAATAAAAAAAGATTGCAAAGAAAAATGTGACGATCTGGAATGGAATATTTGGGACACTTTTTTTCTTAAATGAGGATCGATAGTATCAACGATTGTGAGTTAGAAAACCCAAAAAAATCGAATTCTGAATAAAAAGTACATGCACACTTTTTTTGAAAAACGCTCATTATTATTATTTGTCCTTACCAGGATTCGAACCCAGGACCTTCAGATTCGTAGGCAGCGTCACTACCTACTAGGCTAACCAGTTGTCAGCGTCTTTACTGTGGACATTGTCAAAGTCTTTAACTTTAAGAGTCCAACCAAAAATTAGGCTTTGTAACCTTTAGTTACAAAGCCTAATTTTTGGTTGGACTCTTAGTCCGCATAAACAGCGCTTCCTCTTATATTACTACCTATGCTATAAAAACATTATTTATAGGTACGCACGTAGGTAAGCTCATAAATATTGAATATTTGAGAGACAGAATAATTTACCACATAGTGAATATTTATATTCGATTAACCGTCTACTATCACTCAGCAATTAGAATAAATGAATATTGCGAATGAATGAAAGAAAATAATTTATTAGCCGAAAGTTTGTTTACAATATGTTTCACAAAATTAGCGGTCTCTAGACTCTCTAGACTTTTTGTGGCTATTTGACTACCCTTTTAAAAAGAAATACCTACTTATCACTATACTAAATGGTCCTGGTAAAGGTCGCGGGAGTCCGCTGGATGCAGGTGGCGCAGGGCCGGTCATTGTGGCACTCTTTGGGGGAGGCCTAAGATGTCCAGCATTAGACGTCTTTAGGCTGATATGATGATGATGATGACAACTATACTAAATTAAAAGTGTAATTTGTAATTCTTGTCTACGCTCCTTGGTAAAATGGCCGTCAGGTTTGAAAATTCCTACTGATATATTTAATTTAATACCTATAAACCAATGTTTAGCTAAAATGCTAGACTATTCCTTTAGTACGAGTTTAATTTGAAATTTCACATGCATTAAGAATGAAATTAACAAATGAAGTTTGTCATGCCTACAAATCCACTTATGCTACGACTAGTACCTAATTGTAATAAAATCACCGTCATACGATATTGACAAACAGAGGTGTTTTAGTGCGATGCCGCTCGCTCTTCAAAGCATAACTTAATTTTGAGCTTCATTCTTGTTGCTGTATCTGTGTTAGACGCAATTTTATATTGAGTTAAACCTTCACGGTATTCCCACACGATATATTACCTACTATAGTATAAAGTCCACGGTCGAGAGAAGACGACCTAAACGTGGAGGTTCAAAATAAATTTTCTTAAACGTGCAATGAAATGTCGTCATTACGTGCGTTATAACAGGCTATTCCATATACATTCTATACATATTGCACTTGAATAAGTATTCCCAAGACCGTGATCGAATCATTTATTAAAAAACGTTTCATAAATATGAATTATCAAAACGTTTGGCAAACTAACGATTAACAAATTAGTTATTTCATAAAATATTGTTTTACAAATAGTTCATTAGATAAATTATTTACTTGAAAAAACATCATTTTTTAAATCATTATTTGACAAATTACTCATTTATTATTGCTGACAAAAGCTAGTTATTAAATACCATAATAATATTATGGTTGAGAACATTAAAATGTGGCCTACTTTTTATAAAACTGTCATTGGAATTGTAATCTTCTACCATGGACGGTAGAGTAGTTTTTTGAGTGGACTACTTTGATGCAATTCGGCCAACTCAAATAATCTCAAGTTATACTATAATAAGGCTTGTTCACGAAAAAAGTAGCCACTGTTGTATAACTCAGGTTTTCAATATGTTTTTTTTACAATTTAATTAAAAGAAGGTCTCTTCTCCTATCGTTTTGGGTGGTGTTATGGATATTTATATCAGCTGCTATCCATTTTTGGGCTAACTTTGGGGTAGTTTTAGATTTTGTAATTTTCACGTTTTTATCGATGCTATAATATTCCGCGAATATCTTTCCAGGCTCTTAATTACCTTATGCATGTCATAAATTGTTTTAAATCATGCCAGAAGCAGACACATTTCTATGCACTCATTTTAGCTTTAAGCCTTAACTGGCATTATGTAGGATTTCACAACTTTTAAGGAAAATGGACGGGTTTTAGATTATTTCACATAAAAAAAATACTCAGTTGGCGGTTTGAACTACCTAGACCTACTGAGTGACAGTGGAGACTAAGGCCCTGGTCTCCTATAAATCACACCGTACGCTGCGTCACAATGCTTACTATGGAGATGTACTGATGTGGCCGACGATAACAACAGTACATCTCCATAGTAGGCATTGTGACGCAGCGTACGGCGTGATTTATAGGAGACCAGGGCCTTAGGTTTCGATGGCTACTTTTTTTCGCGAACAAGCCTTAGTACATTTTTGTACAGTACTGAATACGCTGTCCTCACCGCGACTAGCCCCGTCTCACGTAATAAGTTTACGCAGAACAGTGTTCCTCCATTCGGCGCGGGCTGAGGTTCTCCGCTTTTAAAGTAATAGTGAATTATGTAGAATGCGCTCACCGGCTTACTGTAACACGCTTATTGCCATATAGTTAAATGTATACATGAATACCTACTGTACAATTCTATAGGAAGCATTTATGTGACTAGTAGTTTTGAAACATAAAAGCCTATGGAATGAGTTGATTGACAGAAATTGGTGAATGTTTTTTTAACTTATTATTTCGTTGTATAACATGTTCGATTATATGTTTTTGTACCTACTTATTACTATGACCTAGGAGATAGGTCATAAATAATTGGCTTTATGACAAGAAACTTCTGTTTGGTAGATTTACTATAAAATCTATTTCAGTGACCCATTACACGAAACTTCGGCATGAATTTGTGAGGATATCTGATCCTCTTTTACACAAAAACTACCTCATGGATTTTGGTGAAATTATCGAGTTACATTATACATAGTTGACACATCATTAATACATTACGGTTTTGATTTATTCGACTACAAAGTCAGAGGTACAAGCTAGGTTTTATTCATAAAAAAAATATATATATTTATATATTTGCAATATTTCAATGTAAGTAGTAGTATTAAATCTCCCGAAAAATCTCGTAGATGGCGTCACATATGTGTCGGTCGAAACATCTGAACTAGTTATCGAGAAAATTAAGTGATTTCGATACCGTAATAAATTTAAAATACTAATAGGAGCGCAATTTCATCAAGAATATTATTTTCCACATAAAAAGGAGGGCTATTTTAGAAATGTATTAAATGCTAAAATTAATAACAGAACCGCAGGGCGTTCCGGTGAAGTGATGAAGTCCAAAAACTCCTGAACACACTTCGGGCTTGGGTATAATATAAAGAAATTGATTAAATCATATTTATTTTAATTTTATTACACAAAAGAAATATGTACAAATGCGGACTTAGTAGCTGGGCCAAAATTATTTTTAGTGCTTAAAATAAAGATGAAACTTATAAACACTTATAAAAAATTGTAAATGTCTCGAAATATTTTCCTAGTAGTAGTGTTACGTTAGTTTTCAACCGGGCCTCATTGTTTATTATGAATTTTCCCACCACACTGGGTTTTTTATTTCAAAAAAGTCACATTTGGTACTCAAATTACCACTGCGTTACCAGTCCCCATGACCCCTCAAAAATGATGTCCACTGCGTTACCAAACATTTATTTTATTTTGAGCCCAAATATTTCGATAATGGTCATCATTCGGGTATGCATATGTCATTGTAAATTAGAAAATTATAGTTTTTTGAAAATTATCCGAATAAGTAAAAAGTTATGGGTTAAAATGTACAAGGGACGTTTTTATAGGCATCAAAAAGAATTTTGGCCCAGCTACCATATGGCATACTTTAATACTATTGCGTCCCAATAGTTAAAACTTAATTTACAGTACACATGGTGTTACTTTCCCGCACTAGTGCGAAAATGAGCACTTTCCGTGCATATGTTGAAACTTTAAAGAGTCATAATGTACTGTAAAACGTTGTACGATACACGTGCGAATAGGTAATTCGCATCTCGTGTCGATTTAAAACACTCCCTTCGGTCGTGTTTTAATTTATCACCACTCGTTGCAAATTTCCTATTTACTGCACTTGTATCGTAAATAACTATTTAAGTACTAGGTCAAAAACAAAAATAAGGATTTCTGTTTGAACACCCTTCACAATAAATTACTTTATCAAAGCTCCTATAACACAGAGAGTGACCTTTACAATTACCCTTTACCTATTGCAGTTTCATTCAGTCTGAATTCAAAACACAAAAAGCATTCATGGACAATAGGGTCTGCAAAAATATTTGCCTGGCGACCGCTAGACCGTAACACCGTTGCAATGATTTATGCGGACAAGTTTGTTTGTATTAACTAGTAATAGACTGAATATTCGGAGGTTATACGCAATTTAAGAGGGCGTTACAGTGCACACTAGCGCCACTGGTAAATAATTGTGATTATTTAAATTTCACGATAGATATTTTAAAAAGGAGGCCACTACTCACTGTATTTTGTATTTAAGTACCTTGTGAATACACCAAGCTAGTTTGTATGTTGCTGGATTCGTCGATCTATGAACTCAAAAGAAAAACGGCCGTTTTTACTTTGGACGCATAGATTGACGAATCCAGCAACATAAAAACTAGTTTGGTGTATTCAGAAGGTACTTAAATACAAAATACAGTGAGTAGTGGCCTCCTTTTTTAAATATCTATCGTGAAATTTAAATAATCACAATTATTTACCAGTGGCGCTAGTGTGCACTGTAACGCCCTCTTAACAGGCGTGCCAGCCGAATAAGATATTAACCCTTTATAAGGCCCCAGTTAATACAGATATGCTACGTGAAAGTTGAATACACTAACATGTTTGTAAATTTGTAATGCACTGGGGAACACATCTACGGTAAAAAAAAACTAAATCATTAAGAAAAACATGTGGTCAATATCTCAGCCTGTTAGTGCACTTGAGTTTACAGATGATCTATTTCCAATACACCTATTCATAGCTTGCTTCCCTTGACAAGCATAGTGCTAAGACCACATACTATAGATTAATTAATTACACTAAAATTAAATAATGACCTAAAAAGTATGAATGAGGAAAGAAAGCCTGATATATTCACTATATATTTATTTATATTTGGAGAACCAACAGCTACAGAAACAATGATATTATAGATATAATACAAAAAGCCAATTACAGGTTCCCACCGATAGCACCAGAGTAAGTAAACATTTGTGAGATCACTATTTTTACATTAATGAGATTTCCTAGGATTTACAAAGTGTGGGAACTTATTTATTAATTTAACTAAACTAATTATACCAACGTCATAATACCATTATAGTTACATAAAAAAAGAGGATGTTCTTCTCCTTAATGTTTATTAACTAAGTGGTTTCCAAATCGTCTCTGCCTTATAAAGGGTTAAGTTGTTTTCAAAACCCACAACATTCCCAGGAATACTGCCAGCGGCATCAAATAATTGTAAGTAATAAAATATAAATTACGAAATATTATTAAAATAATAAAAAGATTTGTTGATATACCTTGAAAGTTTAGAAAAACTATAAATTTTTTAATGTCCAAAAGTAAATTTAAAGCTACCAATATAATCCTAACGCCTTTATAGAAACAAAATTGCATGACTTCTGATCTAAACGCAATATTTGGCGAACGCAACCGCAATTAACTTGATTTTCCATACAACGATTAGTAGTAAATATCAAACTGTGACATCATACTTCAATGTCAATTAGTAAGATACGTTTCGGCTGCCACCAGCGAGGTCCGTCTATAACTAATTTTTTTGGGTATTTATATTCTTTTAATAGGGGTGTAGACTCTAAATGTATTATAACTTCAAAAAGAAGAAGACAAAAAATATGTCTAATTACGAAAATCCCATTCAATATCTCAAAAAATTACGAAGCTACAACCGTTTTAATGTTGCTTGTTACAGAGAGAAAACGCTCGTAGATTGTGACGTCACGACACTCGAGCGTCATAGTAAATGACAATCGTTTCATATGAACGTGCGTTTTGCAGAAGAGGGACAGAACATACCCCCTCTTAAACTTTGGACACTTATAACTTTGTGATTATTTAACCGCTTGCGTTGCTTTTTTCTCCATTTGACTACATTTTTAATCCTTTTTCGAATAATACAATATTTTTGGTTATTTTATTTAGTGTCTACACCCCTATTGTAGTTGCTCCCATACAAACATTTGTTCCTCTCCAAAAACTGGTTTGAATGGCATAGTAAAAAATGTAGGACACTAGCCTATTATTTGTGCTTTGAGCATGAGCATTGAGCATTCTCTTCTCTATCGTTTTCACCTGGCTAACTGAATCAGCACCAAACCAGACACATTAGTAAAACCATATTGTGTTTAACATACAAACCATCAGCCGTACTGTATTCTAATTAAAATGCAAATCAACACCAATGACTGGTGACTCTATAACCACTCTTTACATTCCACACAACACAATCACAGATAATTTCATCCCGATTAATCTCGTGACAAATCCGTGCATTTTGTACTGATATTTCGCTTCTGTATTTTAGTGAAATCGTTTGATCTCTATTGTTAAGTGTATAAGGATCATAATAGATTGTGTCATGGGTTATCGAGTAGAAACTAAGTTGGAGGTATCCAGACGCGAGGAATCCAATTATTTTGGATGCAATCAACACGGTATCAAGTGTCGGGAGGAGAGCCCATTTGATTTACTTCTGACGACGTTTTTAACACATCCGCTGCCGAGTATCGCTACGCGCTACGCTCGTAGCTGATCCCGTGGTTTTCCCCGTATGTAGCGGAAAGCGACGAAATGAATACGTGTCGTCGCGTCGTGTCGTAGTGGCGTAGGCGCCCGTTAGTCGCGTTAAAGTAGGTGCCTAATCGATGAGAGAGAAAATTAATATTAACGGTTTTCACCTAATAACACACATTTTTAGGGTTCCGTACCTCAAAAGGAAAATTACGGAACCCTTATAGGATCACTCGTGCGTCTGTCTGTCCGTCTGCCACAGCCGATTTGCTCTGAAACTACTGGACCGATTGAGTTGAAATTTGGTACACATATGTAAATTGGGGACCCAAAGATGGACGCGTAAAGTAAATTAATAAATTCTGAACAAGGGGCCACTTTAAAAAAAAGTTTCGCAAACTGTATTGTGTGACATATCAAATGAAGGGGTTGTTGTAAGCATCTCAGATATTTTTTTTTTATAATTTTATCAAAAACAGTTTGATGTAATTTAGGAAATAAGACGAAAAGTGACCATCCCCCCCCTTATCTCCGAAACTACTAGGCTTAAAATTCTGAAAAAAACATGGCAAATAGTTCCTTGCCTAAAGATTACAGGAAAACCTATAAGAAGTTTGAGTATTCAAAGTAACGGGAAGATTCTCAATATTTTACGGAACCCTTGCCACGCGAGTTGAACTTTGTAAAAGTTTTTTTTTGTAAAAGCGCTAAACAGGCAATTATCATTAACCGCATCCTGATTTACACAAACGTCAGCCTGCCTTTTTTGACTGGTACCTATAATACAACTATAGTGGCTCTGTGAGTCTGTCCAAGCTGAAACGGATAACTTCGTTCGCTTCGCTAGCTCGTTCAATTAAATGGCGTCGCACTGCGCCTAAAATCGGTACACGAATGTCAAAACTGTATCTAGGCTTTAATAATAGTTGAGCGGCCCCTTGGATAATCAAAGTATCCAGACGTAGCATAGCGCAACGCATCAACGCGCCTTCCGAAAAAAGCGATCGCGATTTGCGAAATTTGACGTTGGAACACACCACGCTACAGCGCCAAGCCAATTGGAGTCTTCGTGAATACTCCACTAGCCGACCCGACCACGACAGAAGCGGAAACTACGTGGTGTACCCAGGGATCGGAACCGGTTTTTTCAAAAGTCCCCAAAGTAGTTTTTTATTTTTTTTTATTTATCAAAAGTACAAAACAATTAACAATGTTATATTACTCGCCAAACTGCGATAACAGTTTGTGGGCGAGACCGCGCTCATTTTAACTAGTGTTAAGTACCTAAGTTAAAACTGCGTTAGGTATGCTATGTGAACTACATATAATCTTAAACACTAACTTACACACTAAACATGAAATAATCTAATATTTTGAATTATTTTAGGCTCTTAACATTTTCGTATTATTAGACAGCCTGATCAAAAATGATATTATAAACCAAAGAACGAAATAGAACGAAATAAAACCGGAATTTTTGTATGGTGAAAATACCGGTATCCGATCCCTGGGTGCACCTGTGAATATGGTCAAAATATGTATTAGGTTGCGTTTTCTCCAGCTCTAAACAAAACCATACTCATTAACCGACTTTTAGAAAGTAGATAGTTCTGAATTTGTCGGTATCTTTTATTTTTAATGTATGTTTCCCAATTAGGTACTCGAAGATGCCTGGAGCGATTTAGAACATAGATTTATTTTGTTAAAGGGTATCCTTCTCAAGTCCCATGGTCATCAGGTCAGGATCTTCTGTGGCTTGGCGGAGTACTGAATTGAAGTCGGTTTAAACTTTGTTTTTAAAGTAAATTATTTCGTCATAAAATCCACTGTAGTAGTTCAGTTGAGTTGAGAGAATAATTTTCTCTCAACTGCCTAAGCCTAAGCCTTTATAACCGAACGTTCGCTAAGCAAACGAAAAGGCTGTTCCACGCGCATTAACATCGTGCTAGACGCAGCGAACGGGATGACAGTGCGGCTTGATCGAAGCATTGCGTAACGAACGATTGTTTACAGTTATGGCAAAATTCGTGAATGCTGTGTAATCGAACTTTCTCAATTTACCTGTTGCTACTCATATTCATATTCATATTCATTTATTGATAATGTTCTTAATATTACATGTCAATATGTGTAAAAAATTAAATATTAAGTTACCTATTAGCGCCCAAGTAGCACAAAGGTTCTGTGTAACAGCATTTTTACAGTACACGTTGGACACATTAGCTGCTAAAAATTGAGATATAACAGCCTTATATCCGCATATAATGCTGATATAACTCTAATTTGGGCACAAAATACGTGGCACATTGCTGTACAATTGAATTATAATAGCATTATATTAGCATTAATAAAGGTAACAGCTACTCCTAGTGCTGAACATTGCTTGAATAACAAGGTACGTGGTACTTATTATAGTTAATATGCAGCCATTCTCATACTCATTCGCAAGATTGGGATAAGTGTGGACATCTTAAATGCTTTTACGAGGCTAAAAGTAAATTATCAGTGAAATTGTGGTATGAAGAAACGCATTTTTAATTTTTACTCGCCGTACTAAAAGGCGTTTGAAGTGACTTGATGTGCGTGCAAAGTGAAGATATTCGACGGTTGCCATTTTGTGGATTAATAATAAAGTTAAGTTAAGTAAAACTTTGGGTTATTTCAATTATGTGTTAAATTTTATGGGGAATGTATATTTATTGTGAAATACCATACATATTTAGGTTAAAATTTTCACGCGCTCTCATAATATCCACAAATACGTGAAAAAAGTTCAAAATAAAATAGGATATTTACAAGTAATATTTTTTTTACATATTAATTTTACATGTGAGCTGTTTACATATTCATTTCTTTTTGATCTAATTCAGTTTAAGCCGATATAGTCTAAAATAAACCAAAATTATAAAAACTAAATCTTTTACAATAATACGCGTTAGGTATTTAAAATGGCGGATAAACGAGTGGTCAGTGTTAACTTTAATTTAATGCTAAATGCTATATAAATGTCCACGCGTGGCTTATAATTCAGTATTGAGTTGAATAGTGAAGCACGAGGGTACAGATTTATAGCAGTGCGCTGCTGTGTAACTGCATAAAAGATCACACTTGGTACAATTTTGGCCTATATTAATGCTGATATACGAGTATACTCTATCAGCTGAGTAATGGCGTAAAAGTGCACGTTTAAGCAGCATAAAGCATTATATCTTTGTTAATGAACTTATTATTCAGCCCAGGTCTGAGTTGACGGGCACGAGTGTACAGATATATAGCAGTGCGCTGCTGTGTAACTGCATAAAAGGTCACACTAGGTACCATTTTGACCTATTTTAATGCTGATATACGAGTATACTCTATCAGCTGAGTAATGGTGTAAAAGTGCACGTTTAAGTTGCATAGAGCATTATATCTTTGCTAATGAACTTCACATCGTCACTGTTTGCCTTATAGAGGTTTGTATGTTCTCTCTTAAAATGCAAGTGCTTTAAAGGTACACCTGTGAACCATTATTCAGAAAACTGCACTATTTGTTTCCACAAAATGCGCTTCTGCAGCTGATAGGGTACAACGCTACTAAAGGCTGAATAACAGTGAATCTGTGGCGTCTATGTAGCGCTTAATAGAATCGCAGTACAGCGTAATGCATTATATTGGGTCTCGTTATTTCCTATGCAGCTATTGCAAGCCGAGTGATCGCTTATAAGTCGTTAAAAGTGCTTTAACAACCGATGTGGACCTTGGGTGGAATTATATGATGCAGCTTTGTGCTACTTGGGCGGTAACTAATAAATTCAGTCCATCGGAAATTATACTATAGCTATAATTTAATGTTTAAAAATTCGTCAAAACATACTCTGCATACGTACTCAATTTCTTAAAGGAGACGCAACACTCTTCGGGAATTGCTTTTTTTTGGTATTTACTTCATTGTTAGACGTGTTAAAATACCGTCATTTTACCTTGATTATGTCGTTTAATAATTGTGTTGTTTGAAAAAAATGAAAAATAGTTTATTGAGTAACTTATAAGATACTTAACTAAGTACAGGTTGGTGTCTCTTTTTAAGTATCGAGATACCTGTGTCAAGAGACACCGCTCTTCCACAGAGTGTTGCTTTGCTTGACATATTAAGAAGTGCATAAAACATGATCAAATATAAAAAAGAAAAAAGAAACTAGGGTTCGTTTATAAAAGGAGTAAAAATCCTAAAGCTAATACTAATTAATCGCGAAACGTCTGGTCGATGTAACTGGTGACCGAAGAGCTGGCGGCTTTCTCGCGCAACGCATCAGCATTGCAATTCCAGCGAGGAAATGCCGCCAGCATCCTCGGTACAATGCCTCGAGGGCCTTTTTTGATTTAACTTAGTTTTAATTTATCTTAGTTAATGTTAATTATAATCTTGTATTCACTTTTAATAAATATTAATCACTTAATTGACATTGTAGTGGAAATACAGTGACATTAAACTAAGTACTTACTAAAGCAGTCAAGCCGTACGGCGAGCCGCATGTGTGTGTGCGTGTGTGTGTGTGTGTGGGTGTGTGTGTGTGTGTGTGTGTGTGTGTGTGTGTGTGTTGGATTGTTTGAATTGGATGAGATAAAATTTAATAGGAAAATAAAGACCGAAAAAAATATAGAAAGAAGCTGGATGCACTGCACTAATTGTACTTAAATTTTTAAATATTGAATGTTCCTTTTGTTTACATTCTTTTTGACATTACTAGCTATAGTAACATATAACGACGAAAGACGTCCATTGCTAGACATATGCCTCCCCCAAAGAGTGCCAAAGTGACCGATCCGTGCCACCCGCATCCAGCGGACTCACGCGACCTTTACCCGGTCATCAGTCCACCTTGTGGGGGACCTACCCACGCTGCGCCAGCCGGTACGTGGTCGCCACTCGAGAACCTTTCCGCCCCAACGGCCAACGGTTATACGTGCAATGTGCCCCGCCCACTGCCACTTAAGTTTCGCGATTCGGAGGGCTGCTGATGCGGATAGCCTCGTTTCTGATGCCATCACGCAGAGAAACTCCCAGCATATTAGCCCTCTCCATTGGCCTTTAGGTGACTTTGAGCCTTCTAATAAGGTCGATAGTGAGCGTGAAAGACGTGCCATTAAAAAACGACGTCATCGCAGTGAATTGGTTCAATAAATGGAGCCGGCGACCAGCTCGATTGACAAAGGGCTTGTTGTCCCGACTCGGTAGTTACTATTCGCGAAGACGTGTTTACAATCCGACACAATCTTTTGCAGGGAATGGTCCAAGTTCGAAGGAAATAATTCCGCCCGTTTTTATTATTTTTACCAATTGTGAAGTAAGATTGTAATTGACAACATTTAATTTTTTCATAGCGGCTCAAACTAAAAACCATTTAGAGATTTGGGCTTGCTGAGTAAATATAAAATATAATGTATTTTTATATTCGCTAGTTCTTGAGAAAACTGGATATTACTTGAAGAAGCTATTTAAAGGCTGAATGCGGATATTCCATAGCTGTGCTTATGCATCTTGTAAGAAAAAAATGCTGTGACATTGACAGATTTGACTCCTTCTATTTTGTCATTGTCAATGTCAAATGTCACTGTCACAGACACAGCATGCTATTTACTTTTTAATTCAATAAATTGACTAAAGTACTCATCTTATTCATCCTTTAAATGAACTTATGCCCTTTTCGAACGTGGTAGTTTAAAACACCCAAACTAAGGGGGTTTAACTTAAAATAAAATGAAAAGAAAAAATACGTTTTCAAATACTATTAAATGCCTAAACAAAATTAAGGAGTCAGAAAAATGAAATGTTGTTAAATTCCGGGCAAGGTGCCGCTTTGTCGGTGGTTGTGGTGATTTAGCTCTATTGGCATAGCTCCTGTAGATTTTGACTTGTAAAAGTGCTGTGCTGGACGCCCCGTCATTCTCGGCGCGCGGGATCTGCGCGCTGTTAGGGTCGCTCGATGCACAATGCTGCACTGCGCTAGGACGATCGCACTTGTACTTCATCGACGGTGTCACGTGCGACTAGCCCAGAGCAGGGGCCTATCGCGACTCTACAGTCACCTAAAAGTGACGATCTTGATAGTGACGGCTGCGCACGTGTTAACGTTCGCCCTATTGTGCTTCGAGATAGTATTGGACGCCATACAATAGCTCATACGACTCAGGGTTGTAAGTCCTAAGTTACTACAGATGTGTTCACTCTCGAAGTCGCGCCCCTCAACAGCTCTCCACAGCTAATTGGGTTGTTTCCACATGTTAAAATTGATAGCGCAGTGTTGCTAAATGCATATACCTTCAAATAAATGTAATTAATAATAAATTACGAAATATAATTAAAATCATAAAATGATATGGACCTTGAAAGTTTAGAAAAAATATGTCCAAAAGTAAATTTAAAGCCACCAATAGAATCCTTACGCTTTTATAGAAACAAAATTGTATGACAACTATGGTCCTAAACTAACGATTAGTACAAATATTACACTGTGACGTCATGATAAGTGGATAACAAGGGGCATTAAGTCATGTTGTAGGAAAAAAAGGGAAAAGTTATGGCAATATAGGTCTCAAAAGAATCATTTAAATAAATTAGCATTTAAAACCTACAGTAAGAGACTGAAGAACGTTATAAGACTTACACAACGTTCCCAAAACGACTTCTTCATAAAATCTTCAAAAAATAAATCGAAGGCTACGTGGCAAATAATAAACAAATCAAGACACATCATGCCAAAAGAACCAATAACCAAATTACAGGTAACGGGGGAAAATTTCACAGACCCCACCGACATTGCCAATGCCTTTAATAACTTCTACATTGACGAAATAAGTAGCCAAAATGACATTGGGCGAATATATAACATTAAAATGCCTAATAGTCCGAACTCAATGTTTATGTCCCCAACCTCGCCCGAAGACGTTCTAAAAACTGTATTATCCTTAAAAAATACAAGTAGTGTTGGTTTTGATGATATAAATACAAAGGTCCTGAAATCAGTCACTCACTCAATTGCTGTGCCTTTGAGCCACATAATAAACTTGAGTATCGCTAATGGAATCTATCCAAGTAACTTGAAGCCAGCCATTATCAAGCCTGTCCATAAAAAGGGCAACAAAGAACTTGCCTCTAACTACCGTCCGATTGCGTTGTTATCAGTTTTTTCCAAAGTTTTTGAAAAGATTATATATGAAAAAATTTATAAATTCTTGGATAAACATAAAATACTAGTTAACGAACAAAAGGGATTTCGAAAGGGTACTTCCATAAACATGGCAATTTATGAATTGGTCAGGAACGCTACTATTAGCCTAGATAAAAGAAACTTGTCATGTGCCATTTACATGGACATGACAAAAGCCTTTGACCATGTAGATCACCAACTACTTATTAAAAAGCTACATCATTACGGGATCCGTGGGAATGTTCTCAAGCTTATTGAATCCTACTTGGACAATAGGGAACAATATACTGAATTGACTCAGATCTGCATGTCATCCAGGGAAGAAAAAACCTATAGATCACAACCTAGGGTAATTAAATATGGAGTACCCCAAGGAAGTGTACTGGGCCCCCTATTGTTCCTAATATATATCAATGACATAGTCAGGTCCACCCAGCATCCAATGCTGCTCTTTGCTGATGACAGTACTGTCTTTGTAGGGTCTAATGCTGACACCAGCTATGAAAATGAAATCGAACTTGCAATAAAAAACATTGTGACATGGTTAGAAACCAATAATTTAAAAGTAAATCTTGAAAAAACCTGTCTAATGCAATTCAAACAAAGAAAAGAGGTCCCCAAACTTAACATTACCTGCAAAGGCACAGTTATAAAAGAAACTGACACCACTAAATTCTTAGGACTCCACATAGATAGTAACATGTCATGGGATACTCACTCCAGAGAAGTTTGTAAGAAATTATACAAATTCTCATTTGCACTGTACAAACTAGCAAATACTAATGAGCAAAAAACAGTCCTAGCTGCATACCATGGTTTTGTAAGCTCAACCATGCGCTATGGCATTATTTTCTGGGGCAACTCATCATATAGGGATATTTTGTTTAGAGCACAGAAACGATGTTTAAGAGCAATTTGTAAATTAAAACCTAGAGAAAGCTGTCAACCATATTTTAAATCGCTAAAACTTTTTACTTTGCCTTGTCTCTATATTTTAGAATGTTGTATATTTGTAAAGTGTAATCCTGGCCTATTTTCCGTACAGTTAAGGGCACCCAACCTCCGTCAGGGGAAACATAAACTAAAAATGAACGTGGGAAACACCGCTCTCATGGAAAAAAGCTTTATGGTTATGGCTCCAAAGATATTTAATAAGCTTCCCGAGACACTCAAACTAAAACCAACAAATAATTTTAAGTACTTACTAAGTCAATTATTGATAGGGAAAAGTTATTATAGTATTAAGGATTACTTTAACGACTAGGCACAGACATTCGCCTCTCATTGCATTATAGATATTTATTGACATGTTAATTATAATTGTAAACTAATTCGTATTATTCTATTGTATGTTTAATGTTAATTTAAATTTATATAAACGTTGACACTTAAATTCGGATTCTATTATGTTGTATGTACAGCTCTTTAATGGTTACGTAAATAATTTTAATCATCATATGTTATATACCAAATTTTCGTACGCCACACGGCACATCATAGCTGAACTGAATACTTATAACTGTCACCTATTTTTACCTATGTTTGACGAAATAAATGATTTGATTTGATTTGATTTGATTTGATTCAATGTTAATCAGTATGGAACGTTTGCGGCTATTATACCGCCAGCGAGGTCCGTCTTTAACTCAATTTTTTGGGTATTTATGTTCTTTAATTGTACTTACTCCCATTAAAACATTTGTTCCTCTCCAAAAACTGGTTCGAATGGCATCGTAAAAAAATTAAGGACACAAGCCTATTATCATTTTGCAGTGCGCAATGTGCTGTAGAGGGGAGAGACTTCATGAATGAACACATCTATAGTAACTTAGGACTTACAGCCCTAAGTCGTATGGCGTCCATAGACTATCTCGAAGCACGATAGGGCGAACGTTAACGCGTCCGCAGCCGTGACCGTACTAGCCGTGATTATGACGAAACTAACTTGAACTAGACGGGGGAACATGATTCTAAGAATTAAAATTTGTACTATGGTTGACTAAAAAATAGAGAAACTTAATTTTTAATTCATTCTGATCGAGAAAAACCGAAACACAAACATTGAAAGTTAGACAGAAACTGGTGATTCTTCTCCGAAATATATGGATGAAATACCGGCTTTTGTCTGATAGTTTTTTTTATACAATCGTTTCACCAATTAATTCTGCTTCGTAGCTTAGTCTGGCTAAGATAGATATAGTAGTGCGGATTCTTATCTTAGACCGAATTCACTTCTCTTTGTGTCTAGTAAACAATGCGATTGTCTTTCATTGTCAAATGGTAAACAAAGCGATTGTCTTTTATTGTTAAGTGTAACCGCTAATTGATACAATAAAATAAATGTTGTAAACATCAACACTTTTTCAACCAAAATGAACCGGCTTTATGTTTAAAGAAAAGGAGGGGTCCACATAAAAATATGTATAAATCAATAGCCCTTTAACAATATTAAACAGTATTTATTAAACATGGCCTTTCTATTTCGAAGAATTTGTGACACGTGGCTATTGTGGCTAAACAATTGCTTTATAGGACCGATGGGTCTTAACCCATTCAAGGCCAGTGACTCAACATATGAGTCATGGTTCTACGTGCGATTTCCGCTACAGAGCTGAAAAACGCTGCTACGCGCTACGGCGTAGCACACGTAACGATGTGGGTTAAGATAAGATCCGGTCTAGAATAATAATCTGCACTATATAAGCACATGTATATTATTTCTATACTTTCTATCATGATTCGCACAGACTTTGGACGTGTGGACAATTGACGAAATAATAAATTCAACTCAATCGCTACTTCTCTTATCTTGGCAACAACGCTGCCCACCCTCCGCTTTCCACAAAAGACGGCATTCACAAACCACGTCTGGGTACTTCGTAAGACCAATATTTTCTTCGCAAAGAGGGGATGGTACAAGCACGACGATAAATTACATTCCCATTGATAGTTAGTACCACATTAGTTCTCCTTTTGTATTTTAGGACCATTCTGTTGAAGAAGTGGCTCAAAGACGTCTGGATACGTTTTATTGGCTATTCATTGGGTTATTTATAGGGAAAGTAGGTAAACGTTATTCAGAGAGTTTTTAAAGAATCAGTGACGTCAGACAGATATTTTATTTCATGATCATCGCTATTTTTTTCAGGGTAATAATAAGAATACGACTGAAATAGTTTATTTATATTCAATAATTCTTTATACATTTTCTGAATAATGTTAAACTCCTAAACAAAAAACATTGCGACCTTCATTAAAATGTGTAAAGAATTTAATGTGTTTATCCGCATAAAGCCCAAGCAATTATGATTTTAATTAATTATGTCCCAAATTAGGGAACAATTTTTATTACAGAAAGTTAATCAGTTGGTCTGTTATGCCTGAAATTTTAGGTCCTAAAGTTAGGCCGATGGTAATTTAATACATTGCTAGGAACCCGACTAGCGGGTACCTACGTCGTAGGCGCTTTCCGCTACTTAGCGGGAAAACGACGGGATCGGCTACGAAAGTAGCGTGTAGCGATTCTTGGCAGTGTTAAGTATCACTGCAATATCACATTTTCTCCGTCTTGCCCCACACGCACACCCACAATTGCTAGACGTGGGAAAATTTCATTTCATGTTCTCTGCCTACCTCTCCTGGGAACAGAGGTGTGTGTATAGTTTGTTTCAGTTTAGAAGACGAAAAGTACTTAAAACGAACCATTACCGACATCTATTATAGACTTTGTGTCTTAAGGTCTTTTTTAAGATGCTATTCGAACGAGTTTCTGGAGAGATATATAATAATATATACCCAAATATTTTAGTCAAAGACGGACATAGAAGTATGACATCACAGTTTGCTATTTGTATTAATCGTTGTATGGAAAGTTCGGTCGCGAAATACTGCATTTAGGTCCATAGGTGTCATACAATTTTATGTATATTAAAGCGTAAGGATTCTATTGGTAGCTTTAAAACTCTTGGATATTAAAAAAATACAATATTTTTCTAAATTTTCAAGGTCCATATCTTTTTATGATTTTAATTATATTTTGTAATGTATACTTTATTACAATAATTTGATGGTTGAACATTACGCTATCTGACTGAGGAAACTACCCTATTGTTATCTTCAAGTAGGGTTGTAAAACAATTACGCATAAACAATAGAACTCAAGTACACATGCCACACTTCGGTCAGTTTTATGACGTCTCTTTGTTGTCTCTTCCTGTCACATTTAGCAACAAAAGAAGTTGTAATATCCCATGTTAAATGCATTTTCGTCATATGTGTGTAAAAAGTTAACACATCAGAGCTACGCTCGTGGCCGGTTCCGTGGTTTTCCTCGTATGTAACGGAAAGCTACTACGGCGTAGAGACGCATATGTCGCGTCACGGGCCGGGAATGGGTTAATGTCCCTCTATCTCTGCACGGCCCCAGGAGACATTATTTTCTAATGGGAGCGAGTCAACATGCACGATTAATAATTTGCAGCCGCTAATTACTTCCGCTGCTGTATATCATTCAAGGGGACTATTCTGAAATGTCGACTATTGCAAAACTTCAGGAGAATAGAGTCGCTGAGGTAAACATGTGTGACATGGGCACTTTATGAAAAAGCAATATGAACTAAGAGGATTTTCCTAATTCGAATTTAAGCTGTCATACACTAGTCGTCGAGAACTAGTTACCTTATAGGCTATAGTTTCTGAACTCAAAAAAAGCTGGGCTAAGCCGTCTTTAACAATGTTATCAAGCCCAAAAATAAACTTTGAAGGGCTTTTCGGAGACATAGACCCATAATGCCTAATCTAGCTTAGGGTAGGCGTATTGTAATTTAAAGAAGGTACGCAAAGATATCGTAATTTTTAGGAAACGGAACCCTTATAGTTTCGTCATGTCCGTCTGTCCGTATGTCACAGGCATTTTATTCGAAAACTATAAGGTGTATTTGGATAAAATTTTGAAGACAGGTGTATTTTGTTAGCCGCTACGTAGTTGTGTAATTAAATTACTAAAAAAAAATATTTTAGGCGTGCACTCTATACATAAAACTAAAAAGTCAAAAAAAAAAATTTTCATTGCAAGCCCACGTGTGGCACATCAATTGATAGGTCTTTCAAAATAAATATAAGGTTTTTCAGCGATTTTTTTGATTAAGTGAATTGAGTCGGAGATAATCGCCCCGAAAGTCACTAAAATTGTGTCCCCCCCCTCAAATTTTTGAACCGTGTATTTAAAAAATATGAAAAAATCATGGACATTGAGCTTATTAAATTCTTTCAGCGCTAATTGTGTTGAACAAGATCGGTTCAAAGGTTTTCGAGATATGTCCAAAAAACTGCCTTCCTTAATTAAAAGGACGTAAGTGCCATAAGATTTCAGTAACGATACGACCTTGTGCGTGGTCCGACACGCACTTGGCCGGTTTTTAACTGTAAAAAATGTTTTATTGCAAAAACTTACCTAGAAACTAGGAAAATCACCTCCATATTTACTTGACGATCCTTTATGCACCTGAGTTTTACATAATGCATAGTTTTGTTGGAAAAAGTGGAACTAATCCTCAACAACAAATTGACTTTTCCACTACAAAACTCTACGTCTCACAATGCAATCTTTCAAAGAAAGTCCGGCCTTGCTTCTAGAGATCCTTTTACTCCTGAAAAGTACCTATACAAATGTTATCAATATAATATCCTGTTTTTTATTGAGTGGTCGACTGTACACACTATTACACAGGCAATGTCAACAAAAACAAAGACTGTAATGTAAACAAAAAAATATCAATGTAAACAAAAATATACAAAAAATAAAAAATAAACGTAAACAAATGCGTAGTTGGAATCACAATGCGCTACCGTATGTACCCTTGATCGGTTCACACCCCATTTTTGATACACCCTGTATATGTACTTAATGAAAACAAGTTAACGTCGTTAACCTATTGACCACAGAAAAGGCGACTTCTATTTTTACTCTGTATGACGAACATAGTATTTTATGTTTTAGGTACTTACCTACTTAAAATTACGAGAATGCACTTAACGTGGGATCTTAAAACATATTTTTCACTTCTCATGCTCGAAAAGTGTGTCATATTAGGCTTAACAAGCGGGGCTAAAGTAGTACATGTAGCCCCTAGGGAAAATATGTATAAATATTTATGATTTTTAAAACATTTAATTTGACCAATCAAAACGCTTCGCTGTATTAAATTCACCAATCACCACTCTTTAAAAAACATTTGTATTTGCTATCAACTAACCAGATTACAGCTAATATTAAAAAACAACCAATCAGAAACCAGAAATAATTTCAAATATCAGGTGTTTTTAGTCCCTAACTCACAATAATTATTAAAACAAAAAACGCCTCTGGCCGTCAACGACGCGCCTGTAGACCGTCAGGCGGGCCAATACACGGTGATTAAATACTGATGCTCCACCATAGATGTCTCTTTCTATAAAATACAATGAGAAAGAGACAGCGCGTGGATCGACTGATAATACTTCACCGTGTATTGGACGCCTCAGAGGCGTTTATTCGTGGTGTCAATATTTTGTATCTATGTCAAAGCAGTTTATTATAAAAGTATGCCGCCAAATCGAATAATCTTTGCGCCGTGGAATTTATTATTGATTGTGGATGGATAATCTTTGTTTTACTATTTTCTCGCAGTTGAAGTGAAAAGTAGAGTGTATAACTCGGGTCTAAAAGCCATATTACCCCTCGAATTATTTTCCCTCGCTTTGCTCGGGAAAATATCCATCTCGTGGTGTTATGGCTTATTTTAGCCCCTTGTCATACAATCTACTATTATTGCTAAATATGAAAGGAAAAGGTAACAAAGAGACGACATAAAACTGACCGAAGTGTGGCACGTGTACTGGAGTCTATACCTACTGTTTGTTCTATTTTTATGCGTAACGGTTTTACAACCCTACCTGAAGATAACAGTTACACAAAAGACGTTGGTAATGGTTGGTTTTAAGTACTTTTCGTCATTTTTAGTAAAATAAACTATAGTTTGACGACCGAATAGCCTAGTGGTTAGAGAACCTGACTATGAAGCTTGAGGTCTCGGGTTCGATTCCTGGTCGGGGCAGATATTTGTATGATGAATACGAATGTTTGTTTTTGAGTCTTGGATGTTTAATATCTATTTAAGTATGTATTTATCTATATAAGTATGTTTATCCGTTGTCTAGTACCCATAGTACAGGCTTTGCCTAGTTTGGGACTAGATCAATTGGTGTGAATTGTCCCACGATATTTATTATTATTTATTTATTTGTTTATAATTTCGTCTCAATACTTCTCCGAATAAGCCGCATCCATTGCCGGCGCACAATACGCGCGGCTCAAAACTAAATTAGTGCGCTAAGCATTCTATTGCGGTGCGGCCTGCGGGAGAATCAATCATTTTCTTGTTTCATAATTCGGTCAGAACAATGGGGTGTTGTTTATGCCAAACACCGTGACGCAGTATTTGGAGTTTTTGATTAATTCATTTTAAGGGATAGATAATTATTTTTTACTACGTTATTTTAGTTATTTTGTAATCACTTACAGCTTAGACTATTTAATTTTAATTGTTGATATTTGTTTTAGTCAAAGCAGACCTCGGGCTAATTTAGGTCACAACCGGGAATAACGTTAGGAGGATGACGATGATTTGTCTTAGTTTTAATAATATATAAATATTCCTTGAAAGTAAATACCTACAAGATTATAATTAACATTAACTAAGATAAATTAAAACTAAGTTAAATCTAAAAAAGGCCCTCGAGGCATTGTACCGAGGATGCTGGCGGCATTTCCTCGCTGAATTGCAATGCTGATGCGTTGCGCGAGAAAGCCGCCAGCTCTTCGGTCACCAGTTACATCGACCAGACGTTTCGCGATTTCTGCAAATAACTTATGCGCACTGGGACCCCACGGCCCGAGGGTCTCGACGCCAAAGGGTACAAAGTCGTACTCTCTGCCGAGGCCTCTATATTTATTACATTTCAGATTTTCGGCGTTTTCCGCCGATGCACCCGCTTTAGAAGTAGTCCGTTGGAGGTGAGACGGTGCCAGATTTTTTTCTCTTTAGATTTCTGTTATCTGAAATTTGTTATTGCGTTGTTGTCACGAATAAATGTTTTCTTTCATTCTTTATATAAATGAGCATAGTATAATATGCATTGAAACATTCATAAAATCCTACTAGTGTGTAGATTAGAATTAACCAGTAAAACTAGTACTTTCGTATTAAAAAATCCATTTTAGATATGTAAGCATAGCATAAAAGTTACAGCCTGGTAATAAACAATATATTATGAAGAGTATTTGGTTAATTGCTGTCTCGAATAAAGGTTTAGAATTCGAATTTGAAGCGTTATTAGAAGTCCAGAGAAAGTAATAACCGGCCTCTCTGCGGTTGCTTTCGCGCAGCCTTTACATGACGGAATGCAATCCAGACTGTTTACCTGATTTACGTTCCAAAGGAGTATATACCCAAACTATTAGCATGTACCCTAAAGCTGGGAGGTTCAGATGACCCGTAAGTTCAACAATCCCAATTTCTTCAAGTGTTTCCCTTGCTCTTCCACACGCGCAATACTAACCTGTCACTGTCAGAACAAGAGCGAAACATATTGAAATCAAAATTAGAACTCGAAACGCAGTTCTCAATCTGACCCCCTGCTTTTAAAGTACGTAGCGATGCAATAAGCACACTTGTAGGGTTCAAAGGGACGCGTTAATTGCCTTCGCTTCGCGCCCTTCGCCCTTTGCGTAGGGACAGTCAAGCGTGATCGTGTGGAGCATAGTTTGAACGGACAGGGCACGGTTAATATATTAGCTGAAGCGGTAACTGAACTAGCGTCGCTTCAGACCTTTCTACTACTGCTAGGCTACCTCGACATGCATTTAATATAGCGGCCTGGGTTGTACTAACCATGGGGAAGGCTCTAAGCCACCCGCTGGTGGCAAGTCAATGCTTGGAGTTTCTCTTGGTGATCGCATCAGAGGGCATCCGCAGAAAAACTAAGGTAACCGATATAGCGTTCCGAATCGCTTTACTTAAGTGGCAGTGGGAGGGGCACATTGCACGTAGAACTTATGGCAGTTGGGGCGGAGAGGTTCTCGAGAATCTCGAGTAGCGACCACGTCCCGACAGACGTAGCGTGGGTAGAGCCCGAAAAGGTGCACTGATGACCCGATAAAGGTCGCGGACGTCCGCTGGATGCGGGTGGCTCAGGACCGGACACTGTGGCACCTTTGGAGGAGGCCAATGTCTAGCAACGGACGTCTTTCGGCTGGTATGATGATGATGATGCCCCCATGAATATTTGCCGCAGGCCAGGTCCCTGCCTGGACTAATCACCAAATATTCATGCTCATCACACAAATATATCGGTTTCGATACAGAGATTCGAACAGGCTGCGACTCTACAAACTAGCTAATTAAAAACTGTTCAACGTGTAAGCTTTGATAAACAAGTGCAAGACCGAACTCTCGGTATTCAAGTACCACCCCAAACTCAACTCATTTTCAAAATATCACTCAAGCGTCAACATCCAAAAGGTAACGTGTTATTAAAACTTGAAACTCTCAACCATAATAATACATTGTGATACAAGTGAGCTATGTTGATCATTACATCCGAGGCGGAATTGTGATGAGAGAGCCGAGGGTGTAATTATCAAAGCTCACGCGTTTTATACGCCGTTTTTCATCACATTTGCGAGGAAATAAATAGCAAGAGACAGAAAAATGCACCGTGGTTATGCATACGCCTTGTTGCGAAGTATATCTTATTTGGGATAAGCATATAAATATAACGCACGAGTGTCGTAATGCTATAAAATACGCGTGTTTAATATCCTGGATTATCAGCCTAACAGCGACGTTATAAGAGCCAAGTTATGAGCAAGTGTGATGAAATAGTATTTTATATAATCGTTACACAATAATGGCTCTTAAAGTCTAGTACCGTGTTTAGGCCACGAGGTTTGCCGAGTGGCCTAAGTAAGATACGAGAATTTAAGAGCTAATTGTGTAAGTATTGTATATAATGCTTTTTATGCGAGTCAACAGAAATAATTAAACAGACTTGGTAGGTATCTAATAAAAATCTAAAATCTGCTGAAACGAAATGCAAGTCAGAGGTGCGCAGGCTGAATGTCGTTGATGTCTTTTGTATTAGATTCAACGCGACGTCCTATTGGTCAAATTCATTATAGTTCTGTAAAGGCGCCACGTGATTGGTCGAATTTATTTTAGTTGTCTAAAGCGTTGTCTTATAATAAAATTATTATAGTTGAGTTGGGAGCTTCATAGAAAAAAAGTATGTGGTTTTAGTTTAGTGTATGAAGTCTTAACTCAAACATTAAAAACGACGAGTATAAAAAGTATATTTACTCAAAAATGGGCCGCAAAGTGTACATTAGTCGGTACATATTGGAAGGTAAAGTGTATAGTTTCAGGTCAGATCAAAATTAAAAAAACATTGAAGGCCGCCTGGAATGTTACATATAAATCCCTTTATTTGTCGAGTACCTACCAAACTTTTTAAAAAGTTGAAACCGGCGTATAAAAGACGGCACAGGTCGTATTCAGCCAATTCAACTCGTATTTTTCTGTTGCAAACGCGACGTTTTTCTATGTCTCAAATAATTTGCGTTTTTCCGTGGAAAAATACACTTGCTTTTCGGTTTAAAAGAAAAAACGGCGGGAAATCATTAATATTTTCACGTTGTGCAACGATATTTAAAGTTTATTATTCCCCCATTTTTGAGAAAAGCACTATATTAGCCTTAGCCGGAATGGCAATTGCAGGCTTCGTATTATAATTAAACGGACTCGCAAGCTCGTCCGTTTAAACAAATACTCAGCCTGCAATTGCCTCCTTCCCGGCCACGTCAATAATGTACTATTAACTGTTCGTTCGTTTCCGAGCGTTCTAAAAAATAGCTTATATCCGCCCACAAACACCTAGATTTATTCCCCAACACGTTATTCCACGTATTTCACCCGAGCCAGCCGCTTCAGCAACAAATACAAGTATTTATTAGTATAACAAATCGATACAGCGTCGAACTAAATGCAAAGTCAACAGTACATATTCATAAAAATCGCCAACGCAATTTTACGGGACCCATAATGTTAGAGTGTCGATAGCAGTTCGGCAAAATTGCATATACGGCTCACACATGCAACATATAATGTTACAAGAGTCAGGGGTAGTATAAGAGTTGTAGATCAGTTTTAATCCAACTATACCTATAATACTTATTAAAAATAGGGAAATGCTGGTTCTGATTTTGTAAGTCTGTAAGTAGAGAGTAAACTCTGAAGCTATACTCAACCGATTTGTATTTTTTTTTTTATCACACTTGCTCGTAAAGGGGTTTATAACGCGCAGGCATAAAGAGCTGCAATTATCTTTATCACGCCCATGGGCGTAATGATTTTTTTCTTAAATTTTATCTGTCACTCTTACGTCAGTAATAAAGCAAGGAGGTTTGAACTCAAACACGATGTTTGAAAACGTATTTATAAATAAATTTAAACGTAAAAACACGAATAAAATGTGATTAACAGAATGATTTAAAGATTGAAACTTAAATGTAGCAATTTAGTGTCCGTGTAAAATATTTTAACTGTGATTTTAAATCGTGGCTGTATGCAGAAGGGTCTTTGCTTTATGCGCCTCACGTCAAATTCAACAAAATGGACGACTGACATTTTGTAGTTTTTATTACGATTAGTAACAATTTAGTTAATACTGTATTGGTTTCCTCGCAAATGTGATGAAAAACATTGTATGCGACACGTACGCTAAGATTGTTACAAACTCGAGTCATCAATGCCCTCCGCCTTCGGCGTCGGGCCAGAAATAATCCTGTCTATCAAATAATCTGTCAGAAAGTTATCCTGTCCTTTTTAGGGTTCCGTACCCAAAGGGACCCTAAAAACCCTGAGTCCGTCTGTCTGTCTGTCCGTCTGTCACCAGGCTGTATCTCATGAACAGTGATAGTTAGACAGTTGAAATGTTCACAGATGATGTATTTCTGTTGCCGCTATAACAACAAATACTAAAAAACAGAATAAAATAAATATTTAACAGGGCTCACATACAACAAACGTGATTTTTTTTGCCTTTTTTATAGATAATGGTACGGAACCCTTCCTGCGCGAGTCCGACTCGCACTTGGCAGGTTTTTTTATTTATTTAACTATACTTTAACATCTAATATATTTTGTCAAAAATCGAATAGAGACTAGCTCTGTACACCCATGAAGCGCCAGATGCAAATTATTTGCTCGCGCAAACAGCGAGGTCTGCAAAAATGGACGAACATTCTGGATGCGTGAAAATTTCAAATTAACAATTTTGTTTGCAGAAAAGTTTTCTACGGCAAACGTGCATTTGACCGTTTTCCGCTTAGCCGTAGTTAGGGGTTTTAATGGTTCCAGATTTGATTTTTTTCGTATGTTGGATTTACATTGTTGAAAAAGCGAAACATGCCCACACTTTGGATATATGAAGCGAGAATACATGCGCCGTCTCAGTATTTTCTACTAATAACTATTAAATAATTAGCCTCTGCTTATAGCAAACCTCCCGTCAATTAATCACACAGAACGCAGAATTGGGGCGGAAAGGTTCTCCAGTGGCGACCACGTACCGGAAGGTGCAGCGTGGGTAGGCCCCCCCCCACAAGGTGGACTGATGACCTGGTAAAGGTCACTGGAGTCCGCTAGATGCGGGTGGCGCAGGACCGGTCATTGTGGCACTCTTTGGGGGAGGTCTATGTCCAGCAGTGGACGTCTTTCGGCTGATATGATGATGATGATGATGAATGCAGAATCCGTTTAATATGCTTTTCAACAAGTTCTCCTCCATGCCAGAAATATCTACCGCCATCTTGAAGCGTACATCTTGTTTTTAACCCCCGACGCAAAAAGAGGGGTGTTATAAGTTTGACGTGCCTGTGTGTCTGTCTGTGGCATCGTAGCTCCTAAACGAATAGGCCGCTTTTAATGTGGTTTTTTTTGTCCGAAAGCTGATGTGATCGAGATGGTTCTTAGCTACGTTTCAACAAAATCGGTACAGTGGTTTTTGAGATATCGAACTTTGGATTGAAAAGATCCGGAGTTTTCAATTTTTTTACGTTGTATTTATTATTAAACGCTTCGGTGTTGCCAACTTGCTTACTTGATGCACGTTTATTCGAGCCTAACAGATAATCCTACTTAATATTATTAGTGCCAAAAGTTTGAATGTCTGGATATTTAGATGTTTGTTACTCAATCACGCTAAAACGGCAATCTATATGGATGTAATTTTGCACGAAGATAGTTTATAGTTTGGATTAAAATATAAGATATTTTTTATCCTGGGTTCACGCAGATGAAGTCGCAGTCGGAAGCTAGTATTAAAAAAAAGATAATGATTGCTTTGCTGCCAACAATAGTTAACATTTTCTAACAAATAATTAGTGTAGCACTACATTGAAATAATAACTAATTAATTGATAATTAGATTTTCTTAACGCCCGATATTTGACAGCTGTCATCCCGGTACAATAAACGTCAATGATGACATGTAATGACATAAATTGTACTGGGATGACAGCTGTCAAATATTGGATGTAAGGGCATTTTCACTATACGTTTAATTTCTGCTAGTTTGGGTCAAACTGGTTATCTTCTACCACTTGCTTTACATGAAACTCGAGAGAGTTTGAGATCTTTCAATGAGGTCTATCTACACTCCATATGAGCATTTAGAACATGATTCGGGTTTATAATAAAATTCTGCCTCGTTTGTTCCTACTTGTGTCACACTAGTATACCTACACTCACCGGCAAAAAATTTGGCCCAAAAACTTTTCGTGATTTCAAACTATAAATTGAATAAATTAAATAATGTTTTTCTGCATAGTAAACTTTTTCTAATTTAATCCAAATTTTCTGCCGGTTAGTATATTAATATTATGTATGTATATAGAATTAGGGTTGTCACTAACATTTAAAAAAAAGCTTTAATTAGGAGTTTCTAATCGTAACAAATCGATTGCATCATTTATATGATAATATATTTTCGGCAAAGTACAGTCAAGAGCAAAAGTAAGTTATCACTTTTGTACCTTATTCCATTGCGATAAGGTGAAAAAATGATAACCTACTTTTGCTGTTGACTATACTATGATACAATCCACCTATGTTTTAATGCCAAAATAATCGATTTTAAGCGAATCCGAATACTTACTTCTAATAACTCACTGACTGTCTATGGATCGCTCCCATTAATATTTTCCTACTGTTCCTTGCTCTTAAAAAGTGTGTGTAGGTACCTATTTAACTGCCATGGAACTTTCAATCAATAAGACACCGAGCAAACAAACATGGCTTCAATCAAAAACCATTTACCTCGTGAGCAAACAGCTTATTCAAAAGATTGACTCCACAAACCCTCATAAATACGAAAATTATGTTTTGTGAAAACATCAGACACGTGGTACCTACTTAAGGTTTTACAAGCGTTCCGAACGATCTTAAAGATGAAAATATAAAAAAATACATTTCGCCGAGATCAAAGCCACGTCACCTGCAAGCATTTATGAATGAACCTTTGATAAACTGTTGGCTGTTGCTATACACCTCAGCCAAATGTATTATGCTACCGCAAAAATATCATGCGACCTTATAGAGATAAAAATAAAACGCAAATTGCTTTGGAGATGAATGAAACAGCTGAAAAAGGAGCGTGGGCTATAAACAAATCAACCACGTTAATTTTGCCGCCGTTGAACACCAATTCGTGTCGTATTACAGTGTATCTAAAGTGTATAATCGCGCGCACGTAAGTTTTTTAAGTGTTTGGTATTATTTGGTGATAATCGGCTAAGGCTTTTAAAGTTTAAACGTTGTGAAAATTGAATTGTTCCCCTGTTGGCCGCATGAACGTGGTTGCGGCGGCAAAGTGTGTTTGTGACTCGGTAGGTGTAGGCGCAAATGCGATCGGATTCCACGTTCATTTGGGGTTTCAATGCGGAATGGAATTGGTGAAATGTTGAGGTCGGCCGTGTGTTGGTGGCAATTTCACTTTGATTACCTACGGTTCTATTTGGCATTAAAGTGGTAATGCTGCATTAGGTTGAAAATCGAAGCTGATATCTACTACTATTGACGTGATAACGTCTTATGAATCGATGAACGCGGGCTGCACGCACGAAAAAGTGTGACTCATTGTCCCGTTTCAAACGACGGCTGCGCGCACGAAAAATCAACGCGCAGCCCAAACCGCTGGTTCTAGAGATTCCAAATTTGGCACGTAGGTTCCTTATAAGGTCTAGGGGTGCACTAAGAAAGGATTTTTCAAAATTCACCCTCTAAGGGGGTGAAATGGGGGTCCAAAGTTTGTATGGGGAAATAAGATAAGATCGACTATTTTATTCGAAACTTCACAGGAGTACCTATTCCTAACGATAAATGAGTAAATGACGTGTTATGCAATTTTTCATCAATGTTTTCTTATTCACGTAAAATTATCGTCCGTAAACCGACTTTACAGACAACCATTTCTTTTTACACAACGTCAGTGCAAATCAGCTTACGACTTGCTTGGGAAGCAGATACCGTAGTCTATGAACGCTTCCGAACGGAATCCCTTTATTCATTTGAGGATACATTGAACCGATCAGAGGCAAACGACACCTACTTATTAATTGCGTAACTCTTCGAACGAACGTCAGACTGATGGTTGCAAAGAAGCATGCGGTTCATCTGATAGTAATCGGATATCGAAGCCTATGGACGTTTGATATTCCATAGGTTCTTTTATAACATCACGAGTCATGACATGAGTCAAATGACCGTCGCCGGTCTTTCATTTACTTACAAATTCAAACATTTTTTCGTGACAGCACAGAAAATAAAAGAAGAAATAAAATTAAAAAATAAGACAGGTTGTCACGAAATGGACCCAGCTCAGGAGCCGTAGCATGGTTGGCCTTGTCACGCAATAGGTGATAGGATAGAGCGTGCGTCACTGGCTGACACCGGTCGACAGAACGAGACGACGCTCTTATCTTGTCACTTGTCGCGTGATAAGGCCAACCATGCTACGGCGCCTGCATGTTGCTAGCTTGACAGCCAGCGCTGGTCTTCCGCAGGGTCCATTCGGTGAAGGCACGGCAGAAAACAATCACAGGTGCACAAATGAAAAAATAACTAACAATAACATATAGGTATAGGTACCTATTTAAATACAAAAGATAATGAAAAAGAAAAAAAATAACTACTATTTAACTAGAATACAAATTTAAAAACACACAAAAGAGAAATAAAATAAACTTTTCTCAAACATGCAATGAAATGTCGTCCTTACCTGCGTTATAACAGGCTTCAAAGTATCACGTTTCGGGCGGAACTACTCGAGAGAACTGGTAAGCAATTTCATACAAAATTGAAGGCCTAGGCCAGGAAGTAATTTTTTTTTAATTTTAATGTTAACATGGCGTCTGTGTTCATCTACAGGCTAAACAGCTGAATTTTTTTATTTTATTTTTTCTAGTGGCAGAATGGTTATCGGACCAAAAATATCCGCGTTAATGCCTATTACACACGAACCTTCATTAAGAATACAAACCTGTATGATTCAATGTCTTGATGAATAAATTTAAAATATTATCTATGTACGTAAGTCACCAGAGACCATAGACAATATTTAAAATCCTCTTTATTTTCTTAATTATAGAAGGTTATGTATAATGGCCCTAATAGCTTCTATTCGAACTCTACACACGCGAAATACGGACGCCTTTCGTAAAAAAAACAATAAGTATGGAGGATTGGAGGGAAAATTAATGTACTATTTTGAGTGGTGTATTGTTTTATTTTATTGCATATGTTTGAGAAAAGCACTATACATGCCTGGCCGTGAAAAGGGCTTGCCGGCTTCGTATCACTATCCGGCCTCCCTACGGTCGGCCGTCTATACCTACTCGCCCGGCAAGCCCTTCTTTCCCGGCGTCTGCAGTAATATACACGAGGAAAAAATAATACAAACTCAGCGGTTTGTTGGTTACGAGGCTTCGCTGTGTCGAAATCAATAAAAATGATGACGATAAGAATGTAATAGAAGACGTTAATGAAGAGGTCTAAGCGCCGTACAAAATTGATGGTAATACCTAGACCTTCTTATCCATCATTCCATTTGCTTTGCTAAAGTTTATGTACTCAAGCATTCGTCAACTCAATATTTCGTACAAGAAACAAACTCGAAAAATATTTCTTTGAAGACCACAAGAAAACAAATTAGTTTGGGTTCGTTTTTCCTTCCAAACGACTTGTGGTTACATTAAATTTGTCAAAGGACCCCTGAAAACGTTTAAGCACTCTTTTGATGTATCGCTAGGAGTTCCCGGGTCTCATACTTTGACATGAATTTGTGTTAACAAGCTAAACAGTAAATCTTAGGGTTCCTTGGACATTTTAAATTAAGGGTCGCCAGGACGCTAGACTCTCCATGCAAACGTAGTTTGAGTCGCATTTTAAAACGACATGCTGGAATAACATGAAACTTTGTATACACAATGGGATCTGATCTATATCAGAATCAGAATCAGAATTTTATTGGTAAAATACATTATTTTACATGTCAGGCAGGATATAAATTAGGTAGGTACATACGTTTTTATTACATGTAAGGGTAATTTTCATTATAATAATCATACCGGAAACCAGTTTCTGTTGCTAGAAATTAAAATAGAGAAAAAATGGTTGTCTGTAAAGTTGGTGTACGGACGATAATTTTACGTGATAGAAAACATTGATGAAAAATTGCATAACACATAAAGTCAAAGTCAGTCCTTTCTTAGTGCACCCCTAGACCTTATAAGGAACCTACGTGCCAAATTTTCCCCATACATACTTTGGACCCCCATTTCACCCCTGTAGAGGGTGAATTTTGAAAAATCCTTTCTTAGTGCTCCCCTAGACCTTATAAGGAACCTACGTGCCGAATTTGGAATCTCTAGAACCAGCGGTTTGGGCTGTGCGTTGATATGTCAGTCAACGGAACGGGACAATGAGTCACACTTTTTCGCGCGGGCAGCCGGCGTTCATCGATTTATAAGACGTTATCACGTCAAAAATAGAACGAGCAGAATTTTTTTCATACAAAGTCACTTATGAATAACGCACGATGCACGTACTCGAAAAAAAATCGAAATTAATAATTCGCGCACCAGTTTTATCGAGAGCGGCGGTGTGGTGTGGTGGCCCGTAGCAAATGGAAGTCTAGAGAGCATGTGTTGCACGCAGATGCAAATTTATGCCTGAGTGGGTCGACTGTATTTTTAGGAAAATCCAACCTTTTTCGCTTTGGACGCGCGTTCTAACTGCGTGTTCGATACTTCGATGCTACAATCACAAACGAATGTTGGTGCAACCTTTGGCAAATATATGAATACCTGCCATCGCTCGTCTAGGTGGAACTCTTTTTGTGTGTCGCTTTTTCCTCGACGGTCGCAAGCATAGGAACGGCCTGCCTAAGGGTGCCTTTCCACCAGAGCTATGCTATGCTACGTTTTCATGTATTTTACGCGTACGCGTACAGCTACGTATGTCTGTGGGACCTCCTCAGGAACAGGTATACTCTCTCGAATAAAAAAAGAATTTTGAAAATCGGCCGACAATCGGTGACCATGTATAGTCAAGAGCAAAAGTAAGTTATCACCTTTGTACATTATTCCATTGCGATAAGGTGAAAAAATGATAACCTACTTTTGCTGTTGACTATACAATCGCCATCAGATATTTGTGAATACTTTGGCCGCTCCGATAAAATAATAAATAAATAAATATTAGGGAACAATCTTACTCAAATCGAACTAGCCCTATAGTAAGCTCAATAAGGCTTGTGTTATAGGTACTAGGATGACGATATATATGTTTAATAGATATAAATACGTAGAAAACATCCAAGAATCAGATAGTCAATAGTGTTTATTTTGTAAACATAGGTACATCAAATTGAGGTGTATAGTAAAAAAATCTCGTTCCACTATGTTTTGCCTTTCGGCATACAAAAACATGCTGCATACTAACATAATATTGCATACTTACTGGGATTCGAACCCAGAACCTTCTGATTCGTAGGCAGCGTCACTACCCACTAGGCTAAACGGTCGTCAAAAGGTATATATCTGATGGCGACTGTACATACAAAAAAACAAAGTTCAACTAAATCGGTCCAGTAGTTTCGGAGCAAATCGGCTGTGACAGATGGACAGACAGACGCACGAGTGATCATATAAGGGTTCCGTTTTTTTTTCCTTTGAGATACGGAACCCTCAAAACATAGAACCTCCTCCTTTTTGAAGTCGGCTAATAACTTGATATTACCCCAATTCTTGTTTCTCCAGCAATAACCGTCCCAACGCTAATGCTGTGAAGTGGCGAGATATTGCCTCCCACAGCGCTCATAAAGAAATTTTAATGTAATAAGCTTCTTTGTGCACGGCATTTCGAAGGCTTTTAGTTTATTATCCCAGGTTATGAAACTACAGTGCGGCGGATAATGGGGCCGCCGCAAGACACAGGTTGAGGAAATAATAAGTTTTCACGCCACTGCTCGGAAATGTGGCAAAAGATGGTCAGAATTCGGGCTTCAAAGCTGGGATTAGTTGGACGTCGCACGAACAGGCCATCTATGACTTCAAACTGTCCAACAATGATATTGTTGGACAGTTTGAACAGCGATCGACCAATCACAGGGCCCCGCGCGGTCGCGCCGGCGGGCGCCCGCTCCTCCTCCTCCGCCGGGCGCGAGGCAAGCGAGCCTGTTTAGTATTATGATCTTCAATTAGATACTTAATTTTGATTTAAAATTATTATTATTTGCAATTTCCTCACAGTAGGCGTGAAAAGCACTTTGTTAAGCCTCGGCCGAAAGTGCAATAGCTGGACTCGTACTTTCGAGGGCCTCCGCTACGCGTCGGCCCTCGAACTAACTCGTCCATCTATTGCTTACTTTCTAGCCTCTTCAACAATGTACTATTGTGATACAAATTGTACTGTATCTCTCAGGGTGCCCTGAAAAGCAGCGCCTTTTAGCATATATTGATGCTGGCATATATACCTACCCTGATTATAAATATAGGTACCTACGTAATCCCTGATTCTTTTATTGCGGCGAATTCTGACAGCTGGTTAAAGACGTTTCAGTATTCGCAAACATACTACTCCGAAACAAGTCATATACTTTTTCCTCTCATTTTTACCACAGACTCAAAGAGTAGGTATTTTTGGCCTGGCCTGATGGCCGTACCAAGAAATGTCAGAGTCCCGACTGAGGCAAGCGATTTTTCATAAATCCTTAAATGCAGAATTTATGGTTTTTAAAAACAAAGGAATGTTTCCTTTACACAGAATGTGCTATTTACAATATTTAAGGTAGTTGCCATCCATGTTGCATTCGATTTTTCCATCCGGTATATAGGTGTATGCTCGACTTGGCGGGGGCACTGCCGTGCCCCCAGATATAAATACTGCTCGTTTAATAGTATAGGATAATAGTAGCTTTCCGTATACGCTATATTCCTCTAACTTAATGGCAAGCAACGACGCTGTTCCGCGGATTTATTTCACGCTAAAACACGAACTTTCGTTGTACACGTACGGATTTTGTAAAGACTAGGTTATATTGAAACTAAATCATAATTTAAACGGGCGGGCTAAGTCGGTTGGCTTACCTATACCGCCTTGCAATGAAATTTTGCGACATACTTTTAATCTTTTACTGAATTTTAAGGACGTTGAAACAAGTAACGTTCAGGGCAAAGACTAAACTTAATATGGCATTTATTTAATTAATAAAATTTACCTAAGCTCTATAGCTTCTATGTAAAAACCGGCCAAGTGCGTGTCGGAACACGCAAAACGAAGGGTTCCGTGCCTATTAAAAAGCTCGTATCGTAACAGAAATCTTACGGCACTTACGTCCTTTTCTTTAAGGAAAGCAGTTTTTCAGCAATATCTCGAAAACCTTTGAACCGATCTTGTTCAAAATAATTTAATGAGCCCTATGTCCATGATTTTTTTCATACTTTTAAAATACACCGTTCAAAAATTAGAGGGGGGGGGGACAGAATTTTAGTGACTTTCGGGGCGATTATCTCCGACTCTTATTGACTTAATCAAAAAAAATGCTGTGAAACCTTATATTTATTTTGAAAGGCCTATCGATTGATGTGCCACACGTGGGCTTAGATTAAAAAAAAAATTTTGGCTTCCAGTTTTATGTAGTGTGCACCCCTAAAAAAAATTTTTTAGTCATTTTAATTACAAAACTATGTATGTACCTAGCGGCTAACAAAATACACCAATCCTCAAAATTTTATTCAAATACACCTTATAGTTTTCGAGTAAAATGCCTGTGACATACGGACAGACTGACAGACAGACAGACGGACAGACGGACATTACGAAACTATAAGGGTTCCGTTTTTGCCATTTTGGCTATGGAACCCTAAAATGTAAAGTAGGTCTACCTACCTAGTTACAATAAAATTAAAAGTAATTGATAGTATAGGAACCAACGTACCGAATATCAATAAAATTACTAGAGAAAATAGACTATTCCCCAAGGGACGTAATTTTTTTTTTGTTTTTTCTTTGCATCGCTAAGAGTACCGAGTGAAAATGCGAGTTATTTTAATTTGTTGTTCACTCCATCTAGTGAGCTCAGACATAACTAATACCAACTTAACCAAGCAGCGGCAAGGTTTTCAACTCCTGTAAGGTTAATGTTGAAATAGTTCACTGTTTTATTGCTAGGTGGCGCGTCTCTGCTGCTTATACGTATAGAAAAAATGTTATTATTTACATTATACTTTAAGTTCACTCATTTGTCGTTATAAATAAATAAACACGTTAGGTTTATAACTCATTTTTGAAGTTTTCCTGATTCAAACATCAGCCAACAGATGGCGCGACCAGTTGCGCTTGTAAATTAAGTATTGAGGGAATATGATTTAAAAAAAATATATAATGACGTCACAATTTACCAAAGTGCAATTAAGGTATACCTGCGTTAAAAGAAGCTGCTTCGAACCATGCCATTTTGATCTCAGTTCACAATTTGACGATTTGACATTGACAGATTAGGTATAAACTGTTTTGTATCGTGACTGCTGGTCTGTGAAAATTGTGACTGGTTGTGAATCGAATGGAGAACTGTCTCCTCCTTCCTTGTCTTGTGTGGAAAGCCCTTTCCATAAAGTTCTGTGCTGAGTCCTCTTCTGTACAGCGTATATTGGTACCTACTTCTTAGGGCAGAATTTAAAGCGTGAGAAGTTTCTGAAAAGTCCTTCGTAGAAGAAAATAATGGAATGTCGCCAGCATACTGTAAGATCTTGCAGAAGCAATTAACTCAGGTGTCGAGGTCAGCCCGGCTATCACAAGACGGCGCGCGAGCTCTCGATTTTTGTCGAACTATCCGAGTCTCTCTTATTAGAAAACTTAGAATGAGAGGTATAGTGCAGAATATATAGTCCATACGCTACCAACAATTTCATTTTTAGTACCAGCTTTTATTACCGACTGTACTTTTCTGTATACCATCATCAACTACTCATTGAGAAGATTCTAACGAGCCCAAACACAACGGGGTTACTTCGGTTAAATACTGAATTCATTCATAATTTAAGCTGATATTATCATCTCGATGGTACCATAATATTAAATTGTCATCCAAACTACTATACCTATTACCTACCCAAAATTTCAGCTCAATCGGATAACGGCAAGTGACTGAAATATGGATTGTAAATTTTGACGGACAACTTACATAGTTACTTCAAGTTATTATAAAGCTTGTAAAATCTATAAAAAAGTCGAAATCCATATATTTTAGAAAACTTTGCTTGCAGTAGTACGAGTATTCTGCTGTCGACAATTTGGTTGGTTTTGTGTAGTACCTACCTACTTCTAGGGCATTCCGCATACACAAACTCTTATTGTGCAACGTCCACAACTGGGCCATGAGAAAAATGAACATAAAGTTAACAAAATTACACATTTCAATTAGTTTTATTTGCGAAGCGTGACCCGTGGGAGTTCACATCAAAGCGAAATAGTAGAAATAAAAGTAAGGTCATAGTGATAGCATCACGGCCTCAATATTGTAACTAAATATCTCATTTCGGTTTGATACGAAGTCCCATGTAGGTAACAGTGCGTCTCACTTGCACAAATTTGAAGAACAAGAAGGAGCGAAATACGACGTTGGACTTTCAGGCTTTTTTCCACAACAAGCATTAAATTCGGCCTGCCTGGTTGGTAATAAGCAGAGAGCGTAGCCTAAAGCCGTTTGCGACTCTACAGGAGCGCGGCGTAACTCTTCATTGATTTGGCGATTCGTTAAGTCTACTACTAGAGACAAATGATTTGCAGGCATGGACCTATGATACTCAGGACAAGCTATACGTGATGCCACAATGAGGGACGGAAAGGCTTCTATGCAGCTAAATTAAGAACTGGTCTTAAAATGGCTGATGGCTTACCATAATGATAAACAACCTACTTCTTTTCGGCGGGTAGTGGTTTTTTTGCCACAAGTTCATACAAAATCAATTGTGGCAAATAAAAAAAAGTGGAACTATGACGAGGACAACGAATGATATTTCCCCTTCTGTCACACAGATTTGTATGCTACCATCTCGCTCGGACGTGGTATTATTATTACCATAGCTTGGCCTGATAATCCATGTTTGCAGGTAATGGTGTTACCATGGCTGCGGTTCTGTAGCGAGATATTTCCCCATATGGGCTGCTTCAAATATCAGTGAGATGAGTAGATGACATTCCGCTTCTTGCCTCTCTAATCGAACGAGGTAGCGAAGCGAACGAAGTTCTTTGCTTCGGCTTGGGCCGAAAATCGGTGTGTCTGTCATGATGTCTGCATGGTGTCCGTCTGGCGCCTATTTTACCAACTTGACAATTATCACCTGACACTAACAATTCACCTTACATTGCTTGTTCTAGAAGTTAAGGTGGTTGCTAGGTTACCTGTGGAACTAGCAATGTACGGATAATTGTCGTTGTCAGGTGACAATTGTCAAGTTGGTGAAATAGGGGCCTGTTCTCCTCTACAGGGGACCGATTTTTGACTTTCGAGCGCTCGATAATTAAATAAATGTAAATACGATTATTGTGACATAATTGCAGGCGCTTACTTTCTACCGATAGAATTGAATACGAGTGGACAATACCACTCGATTTTAAATTTCACATCGCTATTTCAAAATAGCGTTTTATCTATCATTTTTCAGAGTTTTCGAGTGAAAGAGTCGAGCGTTCGAAAATCTAAAATCGGTCTATGTCGCATTTTTCAACCGATTCACGTGAAATTTTGTGAGCAAGTTTGTTAATTATATAGATTTTTTTGTCAAGTCACGTTTTCGAAATTCAGGTTTTTTTTCAATCAAGACAGGTTAGCGACTTCTAGGTACAGCTCTCAAAGCCACTACCTAGTCAATATGAATCAACATGTCAAAAACGAGTTCCGAAGTTGGGCCTCTCGGCTTGGTTTCTCAAGGATCGTCGATTTAAAGTCATTGGGAATAACAGGAAAGTTAAAATTAGTTTCTTTTTTATTGTCATGGTTTTGTGTTCAAGGTGGGCAATCTGTATTGGGAGTCGGTTTAGTGTGATATACCTGTCTAGGTAGTATGTATTGCTGTAGCTGGGTTGGACTGGCATTTCTTTAAACTAATTTAGGCATACAAAAATTTTAAGACAGAAAATACAATCATTATGCATCACTATACTACAATAGTTAAACTAATAAAATTAATTAGGTACTACTATGGCGTATTACTTTGCGGAGAATACTTTTAAGTAGAGATGGGATTCACTGAATGCGAACATTTGGCCGAATATTCGATCCAGCTGTTGCCGAACCGAATATTCGGCTGAATTATTAGGTTCAAATGCCTTCATCCGTTGTTCTAAAACAGACTAATTCAGTGCTAAAATTTTAGTTCATTATCAAAGCGAAATATTGACAATAAAGCAAGTTACTTAAATAACAATAATAATGGGTTGAGAGTATTAATTTCACGAAGCAGTGACTAGGTATTTTACATTCTTGTAACTTGGAACAAAAACCTCTTAAAATTGTTCGGTCAACATTCGGCAGCTGAACAAATAATTCGGAAAAACCCGAACATTAAAAAACATGCCGAATACCGAATAATAATCGAATATTCGTCGCATCTCTACTTTTAGGCCAAAATAACAAACCTTGGGGAAAATATGGTCTAATAACCATTAAACATTAGAAGATCTAGCAACTGTAGATGTCTCAAGTTTTCATACATTTTGCGCTTCTTTCGCGGTAGATATTTCTAACGAAGATAAGACATCTACTTGTTGGTCCTCCCGAATTTAAGGCACCGATCGTGGGACATTTGTTCAGTCTCTTCTCTGCGTTTTGCAGTTTCACGTCCCCCACTGACTGGTTCAATCAGTCGGTACCGGTAGGTAAGTAAAGGCGATCAAACGAAGATTTCTTCTTCGGTGCGTCCTCAGGACTGAGGATTGTGACCACATGAGGTCGTCGCTTTGCGCACTAATGCTCCCCAGACCAATTGGTTTCCGGCCATCCGGATAGACGTCTGCAAGTTTCCTTTGCAGATTTCCTTCACAGCGTGCGTTCCAACGGGTTGGAGATCTTCCACGGCTCCTTTTTCCTTCCACGTATCCCGTGACCAAACGAAGATATAAACATATAATAGCAACGCAAAATGTATGCATACATCAGATTTCACAGGGTCATATTTGCATGAAACGAAATGCTATAACATTTGGCACCAAAATACGAAGAAATATCGTTCACCCAAATCACAGGCGGATTCCCATACAAAGAATGTGACCTCGCCATCTAAAAAAGATAAACGTCGACAAAAAATCAAGTTTACTTTTTTCCACAACGCCAAATAAGAAAATACCTAAGCCAAATACGATTGACCTTAGCGTGACTTCGTCTTAGTACCTACACATATGACATTGCGAAAAAACTTTTTGTAAAAACCGAGACAAGCATCCTTTGTGCACGTCTAGTCGGCAACCTTGGAATGATGAACGACTTTTTAGTCGAAAAAAATGGCGTCCGGTGAATTTACCTATGTTTTTGTTGGTGTTTCTCAGAAGTGACCTAAAACCTTAGGTATTACATTCCTCACTGGATTATACGACACGGATGCCATAATTTTGTTCGATAACAATCCGACGGCGGTGCCTTGCGTAATTTCTTAGTTTGGTGATGTAGAAATTGGCTAATTAATATAGGATTCTAGGAAGCTTTTCAAATGTTTGATTTAAGAAAATAACGGCTGGAAAGTTCTTGATGGTTCAAAGTAAAATAATGTGTGATAAAAGGTTTAATATGTAGAAAGGTAGAAGTACTAGTGCCCGTCATGTCAACAGAAAATACTTATTTGAATCACGATATTATACTCATTTAAGATGTATTAAACAGTTTCATACGGTTTGGGAGACGAGGTTTTGGGACTCAAGTTACTGATATGGAATTCGTTTCATATGGTGATCTTATAAAAAATCCTGATAATATAAGAATTAGGTAATCAATCCGAATGTACGAGTAAATGGCAGGCGGTTATGCTGGCAGTCCCAATAGATGTCATTTCAGTACAAATGTCATGAATGACAGACTGACATTTATTGGGACTTGAAGGTTTAACTCATTGTCTCAATTGATGGCAGCTGGTTTTAACAAATATGTTCATAACTTATAAATAAGTTATTTGTCTTGAAATTGTGATAAGAAATATTGAAGTCACTAACATTTAGTAACTTAAAAATTATGTCGTGATCAACCTTAGTTTATTATTCGCTAGTTAAATTATATTCGTCGAGTACTAGTATCGCGTCGGGCACTAGTAGGTACTTCTACCTTAATTAAATATCTTTGACAATCGAATTTAGAGGCAGAAACGCTGCAAAATTGCCGCAAACCTAAACAGTAATATTTAACTGAACCAAGATAGATGAGATTGTTATTTTTTGTATTTTTTTGGAGGTCAATATTCTGGAATATTCTTTTAATGAGGCTACGATAACAATGCTGAAAGTAGCGCTTACCCGACCACGGCAATAGGGATCATTATTTTCGAGTGAATATACCTGTGTATGCAAGTCATCATCATCATCATATCAGCCGAAAGATGTCCACTGCTGGGCATAGGCCTCCCTGTACCTCCCTGTGTGTGTGTATACTGTATATATATTTAAATAGAGAGAAAAACTCATCTTAGTATCTCAAAAAAATATTTCACAAAGTCGGTGCTTTCGAGCACTCTCTTCAAAGAACTATCGTATCCAATACGTGAATCGGATATTAGTTGTAATTAATCAAGTTAGGATTATCATTTTCATAAGCATATTCGAGATTAATTACTCGTCTATTCAATGCATTTTACCAGCATTTAAGCCGACTATTAGCTTAATACATGCGTCGACAATGGCTCTAATGCGATAACATTAAGTGGTGGGTATCCTTGCCTCCTACGTATTCATTTGTAGGGTTGTCGACATTTTTGCGAAAATGCCCTTTAAAAAAGGAATAATTTGACATGTTTGTACAGTTGACTTCAAAAATATGTTTACTTACACTTTGGCACCTTATTCCGCTGTAATAATAACAATAATATAACCATTTATTTCAGGCAACTAACTATAGTTACAAATACAATAAAGACTAACATACATACGTTCAATACCTACAATTATTATAAAATTAAAACACTAATCAAACGAGCGAGCGATGCGAACGAAGTTCTATGCTTCAGGTTGGGCCGAAAATCGTACGTATGTCCGGTGTCTGTCACGATGTCACGCTGTCTGATATATGATCGCGATAGGTGATAGGATAGAGCGTGCGTCACTGGCTGACACCGTTCGATAGAACGAGACGACGCTTCTTATCTTGTCACTTGTCACGTGATAAATGAATGAAAAAAAAATGAATGAAATGAAAAAAGTTTATTCAGTTAAACAACCCTTGCTTTACATTATTTTCTTCTGCCAAACTGCAGGACAGTTTGTTGGCAGACCAACCATGCTACGGCTCCAGGTCGCATATCTCAACCGATTCTCGTGAATTTTTTTGAGCAGGTTCGTTGATTATAAAGATTTTTTGCCTAGTTCCACAGCTCACGGAGCAACTAGTTAAGTTAGTATATAGGTAGGTAATTCGGTAGGTTGCCCCGGTACCGCCGCACACGATACCCTTCGGCCAGAAATCAGCACACGCGATGGTCTCGCACCACAAAGAAACTGAAGAGCACGAAGCGCGAGTGCTGAAGTGTGCGTGTTATTACAGGTGAATGTACGTAATTTAACTAAAACTAAAAATGACGAAAGCAAAAATGTACTTTTTTCTTTCGTCATTTTTAGTTTTCCGTAGTAAAAATAAAAAATATCGACATGTAAGTATTTCAGAAATGAACTCATTCTGAAACATAACATCTTCAATTTTTATTTCTTTTTTTACATTTTTTTTGGTATTTGCTTCTAGATTTATTTTAAGTTTTTGTTATAAAGTAAATCTTCGACTTTTAGAATAATCTTGGCACTAAAAAGTACCCTACGAAAAAGAGCCTAAGTTTTTAACGTATTGTGATGGTGATTGCAACAAGTGGAATTAAAAGATTTTTCAAAAAGCCCGACTGCTTTTTTCCTACTCTATGTCACTCCCACGATTAAGAGGAATCCAACGACACCTCATATGTCGAAAACCGTCAAACGGTTTAGGCTGCAGGGCGTGCCAAAAAATAAGACATACATACATAGATACATACATACATACGCTCGAAAAACATAACCCTTCTTTCCTTCGGCAGTCGGGTGAAAACGGATAAAATAACAAGTGACGATGAGATCCGAAGACAAGGGTACCAACGGGACACATTACAAAGATCCGATGCCTATCTGAGAACGTCTTCTGTCTCGGGCTGTTATTCGCTACGCGCTCATGCGCCTCCCCCCACGCGTCACGCCTAACGAAACTAGACCTCTACCTACGCTTAGTTACTACAAATCGCGGCGTCAAGATATATTTGTGGGTGAGCATTGAGGTGAGCTTAAAACAAGTTACAGAATAGGGGGATAGCTCTATACATAAAAATTTCAAGTATCAACCGTAATAGATAGACACTTGAAATTTTCATATACGAGTACGAGTTTCTGCTTTTGTAACGCTTTTTTTATTATTGTATTATAGTCGAATATTCGTTAAAATACCATAACCAAACTCAACTATCTTTTGACACAGAAAAAGCGTAATGTGATAAAATTTAGAATATAGATGGAGCCGCGTGACATCGCTCATCTGGCCTCAGGAGTAACAATAATATTTTCATTAGATCATTGGAAAGGCTTTGGCCATGTATCGAGGTTTCAAAACGCCATGTCCTTTAAAGATTACAAAAGTTGAAAAACACCAGATTTTTTCATTTCAAAGTTTAATATCTCAAAAACGGCTGAACCGATTTTGATGAAACATGGCTAAGAACACTCGGGTTAAAATTATCTATGACACAAAAAAACCGCATTCAAATTGGTCCATCCGCTTGGGGGCTACGATACCACAGACAGATACACAGATACACAGACACGTTAAACTTATAACACCCCTCTCTTTGCGTTGGGGGTTAAAATGTATACCTAACTACTAAGTCGTAGAATGCATAGTGATGATAAGATTCTTTCGTACGCGAATGAAATTCATGCATCCTTAGTCTCATCCCTTTGGGGACGATTTTTGGGTTAGAATGTATCTTATGTTTTGTTCTAAACTACCTCTACGTGAGATAGAGTCACCTAAATCCGTTGTAGCGTCATTGAGTAACGAACATTAACTATGCCATGTATATATAGACATAGACATAGACATAGAAAATCTTTATTTAACATCACATGTTAGACATATAGTATACAAATTGGACTTAAGATTAGACTTAACACCTATACAGTACCGTAAATACGAGGCATAGCAATGTGTGATGTTAAAAAGGGGCTAGACTCAGCATAATGTTGCAGTGAGTAGGTATAGGTATACCTACACCGCAACGCTGGTTTTCAGTTAGACCCTTTCATATAGCTTTAATCATAGTATTATTATATCGGAACGTAGTAAAAATGTATTTTAAGTGTGAGTAATGTTGTGTGTAAACTGTGTACTTATTTAAAAATTTATTATACTTTGATCGTGGTTTGGTTTTACTTATGGGCAAATATATATGTTAGGTGACAAATATATATAATTGTTATAAATAATAATAGAATGAAATACAAAAATATATAAATAAAATGACATATGTATATAGTATTTATTGTAGGCTTCAAAGATACGAGGGCAAGACTCGGCCACCCGGAGGTAGATCTTTTTGTAAATGGAGGAGGTGCTGCTTTAATCGTAATTTGAAAGTATTCAGGCTATTTATAATTTTGAGAGGTGGAGGTATGTTATTCCAGCATTTAGTTGCTGTATACTTAAAACTACCTCGAAAAGCGGTGGTGTGATAATGAGGAATTATTAAATCTTGGCCGATCGACCTGAGGCCATACGCTGTGGTTCTATTAGTACGCCAGGTGAGCCTTTTATACAAATACTCGGGTACCGAAGTTTTTATGATACCGAACAACAAAAAAGACAAGTGGAGTTCTCTCCGAAATGTCATTTTCAGGATTTTTGCCGTATTTAAGTAGGAGGTCACGTGCGTTCGAGGAGGTATTCCGAAACAGTAGCGCGCGCATGCGTTTTGCACTCGCTGCACAATACGATCCGTGCGAGCTAATAGTCGCGGACCGTATACCACATCGGCATAATTGAATCTTGAGAGAACCAAGGAATCGCATAGCTTGATGCGTAAATCTACGCTAATGAAATCTCGGATTCGATAGAGTATCTTTAGTCTGTAAAATGAGGTTCGCGCAACTTCTGCTATGTAACTCTCAAAACGCAGAGTCTCATCCATTACGATGCCTAAATTGCGCGCTTCTGAAACACGCTCCACCTGGTCGCCCATAACGGAAACAACTGGTTTATGACTATTTATCTGTTTAATTTGATTTGCAGAGCCGAGTAACATATATTTTGTTTTGCTAGGATTCAATACTAAGCAATTGGACTTTGACCAAGCTGTTATATTTTCAAGATCTTCATTTATTTTAACAACAGCGTGATCAGTATCAGAGGGATAACATGAGATATAAACTTGTATATCGTCGGCATACAAGTGGAACTGACAATTCATTATTACATCACGGACATCTGCAGTGTACATTATAAAAAGAAGCGGTCCTAGAATAGAGCCCTGTGGCACTCCTCTGGACACGATAGATGGTTTAGATAGATATATATAACTAGCTGCCCGCGCGTATTAAAGAACGCAGGCAAATCCGAGGGATAAAAAATAACCACCCAGAAAGTCCATTCTGCAAGAAGGTGAAATATTATTTTAAATTAGGATTAGCGGTTCCGGAGTTTACCCAAAAGGTCGCTGGAGTCCGCTGGATGCGGGTGGGAGGCCTATTTCCAGCAGTGGACATATGATTCAATTTTACAAAGCTATAATGTCACAGACTTTTCCTCTTTATAATATTAGTAGGTATAGATATGTAGGATATTAAGCACGAGTACTAAATTAATGTTGGTGCTATCTTGCATGGCTGATTAATAAAATATCTCAAAGTATAGTTGGAGCCATAGGTTCGTTCGACAAGAGATAAAGTATTTTATTTTGTATCAATTTGTTAATTACGACTACTTACCTACTTATACTTACAAAGAAATAAGCTTAATAAGAAAAGCTCAAAGTCACCCAAAGGGCAATGGAGAGGGCTATGTTGGGAGTTTCTCTGCGTGATCGTATTAGAAATGAGGCTATCCGCAGCAGAACCAAGGTAACCGATATAGCCCTCCGAATCGCTAAACTTAAGTGGCAGTGGGAGGGGCACATTGCACGTAGAACCGGTGGCCGTTGGGGCGGAAAGGTTCTCGAGTGGCGACCACGTACCGAAGGCGCGGCGTGGGTAGGCCCATCACAAGGTCCGCTGGATGCTGGTGGCGCAGGACCGGTCACTTTGGCACTCTTTGAGGGAGGCCTATGTCCAGCAGTGGACGTCTTTCGGCTGATGATGATGATGACCTACTTATACATATTTGCTTGAGTTTAAAATATTAATATGACTGCTCTCTCCTCTTAGTGTGTAAATTTCGTTTTACATAAGTAACTTTTCAATAAATAACTGTGGCCTGTGTGTAATAATGTTTATTAAAGTAGAGACACCAATTCATGGACAGAGAATTTTTAGCATTCAAGTACCGACGCCGGCATTTTGCTTAATATTTTGCTACTGTAGACGTAACTAATGCGCTAAAGAAGTATCTAGGAGGAGGAGATTCAAATAGCCGCCATGAAATACAAGGGGTTGTCGCAATAGATCATTTTCTGGTCGAAGCAGCATAGAAAAGGCCCACCAGACCGTATTATTGGTAAGTAAGTAATACATATTTTTCCAAACCTGTCCACGTCTGTCAAACCGACATCGGCCAACTATCGTACCGTGAACGCATTCCACAACATTGTTCGCAAAATAATACTATTCAGGTTTCGAAATTCAAACTGTCCAAACAGCTGTTTCCGACAAGAACCTAATGACACCGCGCTCATTCAGATTTAGATACTGTATCCTTGTCGACCAAATCTGTTAACTTAGAGACCTCCTACTTTTACTAATCTTGTCTTAGAAAAAGTAGTCTTAGACTTAGCTGCATAAAGTTTATTTCAAATCGACGGTAGTTTAGATATAAAAGATTAAGAAAGCAAGTTGTTGAAATAATTCGTTGGCCTGTCTTTGCAATGATTAATGAACATGGATCTAATATAGACCAATTTGTTGGCAAGAATTTTGGTCCATTAATCCGGTTGCTTGATTAAGAAAATGTATTCTGTTTTAATTCACGTAATGTCTTATTTATCACTGTAGTTGACCTTAGGTTTGGAAAGTGGTTAAATTGCCGGTGTTTAATGACTGAAGAAGGTAATTCTATGTTCATGTCATTAATTATTCATTTAATACATTTCAAGGTGTGTGAAAATTAAAATAATAGTTTATTAGTAATTAAAACGAAAATAATTAGACTGACTAATCGAACGAGCGAGCGAAGCCAACGAAGTTCTATGCTTCACCTTGGGCCGAAAATCGTTCGTATGTCCGGTGTGCGGTGCATGTCACGCTGTCCGGCTGTTCTCCTCTACAGATCGCATTACGCAACCGATTCTCGTGAAATTTTGTGAGCCGGTTCGTAAATTATTATAGCGTTTTTCTCGAGTCACTTTTTCGTTTTTTTTTTTTTTAAAGATAGTTTTGCGAATTCTTCAGCTCACAGAACCTCTAGTTGTAAGTTGTGAGTCTACTTGTGTTTGTTTTAAAATTTGGCGCATTTGCGCCATGAGAATTAAGCAAAAATCTCCCTTAGGCACCAAAAACCTGTTAAGCATAATAGAGCGAGCTAGTTTCAGCTTGGGCAAAAATTCATTCGTATGTCCGGCGACTGTCCGGCTGTTCTCTTGTACAGGTCGCGTTTCTCAACCGATTCCCGTGGATTTTTTGAGCAGGTTCAATAATTATAAAGCTTTTTTTTGTCGATTCAGTTTATAGATATTTAAAAAAAAACGAAGTCAGGCACTCGAGTTCTACAGCTCACAGAGTGACTACTATACTTAGGTATTTCTATATTTATATGTGTATGTTGAGTCTTGCGCAGCGTCAGGTGCAGTATAATAAACTGAGACGCGTAAAGAAACACATTCAGATATATTTCATAAACTAAGAAACATGTACGAAAGTATCATAGACTAAGTATACTAAGATATTTTATATAATTATATTTTAAACTAATATTGCCTTAAAATAAGAAAATATTATTAGTATTTTATTACATTATATCTAAACACATTTTTTTTTATTTATCGACACAATTACAAGACTTGTTTAATTAAAAGCAAAAAATCTTGGACCACAGACATATTCGTTCCAATGTACGAGTATTTTTCACTCTCGGTATTTTTCTACTACAAACTGAATCGCCAACCCTACCAACGGAGGTGTGAAAATGACAAGTTGCCACTTAATCGGGACTCATAACAAGGATCATCATCCATTATGCATAATGTTTTCTGTCAATCACGCCTATTGTTCGAGCCGAGATCACCAGCGTAGGTTCCCCGAGCATAAAATTAGGAGTTGGTGTGTAAAATCCGCGAGCAAGGTTACGTGTGGTTGCCGTTGGATGTAATTTAGTTCATGGAAACCCTTTATGCTGTTACCGACTTTGTTAGCACAGATTTATCTGAATAGATTTGGCATGTACACCGATTCATATGTGCGAGTAAGTTGCCTTATCGCTATGTTAACAATGTGCGTGCGTATTAATACATAGCACATACATTATTACAATAAATACAATTAATGAGGTGTGCAATAAATCATGGTGTGTATTGTCTGAACTAGGATGATCCTGTGTCTCAGATAAAGATAAATAAATAAATATTAGGGGACATTCTTACACAAACTGAACTAGGCCTATAGTAAGCTCAATAAGGCTTGTGTTATAGGCATTAGACGACGATATATATAATATATAGATATAATAATGTACATAGAAAACATCCAAGACTCGGAAACAAATATTCATGCTCATGACACAAATATTTGCCCTTACCGGGATTGGAACCCAGGACCTTCAGCTTCGTAGGCAGCGTCACTACCCACTAGGCTAACCGGCCGTCAAGATAATAATTACTAACTAATTAATGCAATTTGTGCAATAGAGAGGAATTATCGTACATTTAGAAACAATTGGAATATGCAGCATAGTAACTTAACTATCTATTTAAATTAAAACATTTCAGTATATACTCATATATCAACAAATCGCCTACTATAGATGTATAAAAGGCGAGTTAATTTATGAGCATTTCTGTAATTTCAACTCAAAGGATTAAAATTCGATTATTATCGATAAATTACAAAATACACACAGAAAACGCTATTATCTATGTTTTGAAATCGGAAAATATTCGAAGTGGACTGAGACGTAATCACGTAACGTTTTAAACGCGCGTTAGATAGATCCAACTGTCTTTTTTGCTTATAAAAATTGACGTTTAGATCTACCTGACGCGCGTACAATGCGTTACGTGAACGACCAGCTGGACTACCTGCTAATTTATGTAGAGTGTGTTTTGTTTTAGAGTACAATACAACAATACAATACAAATACTCTTTATTGCACACCTCACACAAAAAAAGCAGTTACAGAGAGAAACAATGCAATAACATGTATTAATGTGTAGAGTATTGGGTGTTTGTAATTTGTTCGTTTATAGCAGGTGTATTTGGATGATCTACTTAGATAGGTACATGTCTCTGGTTATAAGCTTGATGTTCTGCTATGCTTATAATATGAAGGTTAGCTTAAATAGCTGGCAATAATTTATTGTGTGTGTGCAAATGTGTGCGAGTGATTTTTTCCTTTAATCCTATGATATGTATCAAAATTCAGGCAGTTTTCTCAGTTCTCAGTTATAAAATATAAAAACAGGACAAGTGCGAGTTCAACTCGCGTGGTGAGGGTTCCGTAAAATTGCTATGCTATGCATTAGGTGCTCCATACAAAATACACAAAAATATTGAGAATTTTCCCGTTAATTTGAATACTCAAACTTCTTATAGGTTTTCCTGTAATCTTTAGGCAAAGAACTATTTTCCATATTTTTTCAGAATTTTAGGCCTAGTAGTTTCGGAGATAAGGGGGGGGATGATCAATTTTCGTCTTTTTTCCACCCCCCAAAAGTGGCCCCCATGTTCAGAACTCATTAATTTACTTTACGCATCCGTCTTTGGGTCACCAATTGTTTACCGAATTTCAACTCAATCGGTCCAGTAGTTTCGGAGCAAATCGGCTGTGACAGACGGACAGACAGACAACCGAGTGATCCTATAAGGGTTCCGTTTTTTCCTTTTGAGGTACGGAACCCTAAAAATAAAATTAAAAAAAACCTTTAATTCAGACCGTGATCCATATTTTGTTAGTGAAGTCTTACGAATCAGCTATTGTTAACCATCTTATATATTATACTCTTCTTGTCTAAGTAAATATTAAAATGTTAAAACTTACCTACTTCATTATCACTTAGGTATTTTGGAAACACAAATTAGTAAAAAGTTAAGTAATTAAGTACATCATTATTTGTGTGCATATGATAAGTTTAAGGACAAATTTGAATAAATTATTATTTTTTAATACTTAATTATGCATAATACGTAAATAAGATAAAAGTAAGTACCTACCTCATTAAGTAAATTTAGATAATTTTTCTTGTAGCATATAATTAATTTGTAAAAGTTGAAAAACAATGATCTTCAAAATAAACATATTTTTAAAAGAATATTTAATTTAAAAGTAATAAGTACCTTATAACTTTACTAATTGTGCAGACGCCAGAGATCAATGTTTAACCAAATTTCATATTCTTTTAAAAATAAAATATTTTAATTTGATGCTAATGTTACTATTAAAATGCAACAACTAATTAGCAAGACCTTAAAAACGAATTGAAACATCAATATATTTTACATAAACATTTTGCATAATGTACAATTTTATAGGCTTTTTAATCTTATTGTATCCAGTTTTATGGCTTTTTTAGGATTGTATATCCATTTAGAAAATATATTAGTCTTTAAAAATATTATTGATTACTATTTATTATTACATATTACTTACAACTTACAATACGCAAGTTTAACAGGTTCAACGATACATCGGGCCGAAATAGCCCGAGACATCTAGGCACATATTAAAAATGTTTTAACTTTAATTGTAGTCGTTTTACACATAGGTATTTCGTTTGTGTCTAGTGTATAGCTACAACAGACACAGACATATCGGACGCTATGTTAAAGTATTTATAGTAAGCCAAGACGACAGAGTTTAAACAGTGGGCAGCTTAGATACTTTTTTTTTTGACGGAGTGGAAATGTACTTACGCATCCCCCCTCAGCCTGGGGAAGCTATATAGGGGGGTATGTGGGACTCTCACCCTCCGGCCAACTCTATTTAAAGAGAAGGGGGAGGGAGTCTACCCACTAAAACCACTCTGGCGTTTCCGTCTCTGCCGTTAATGGAAGCGCCATGGGAGCTTAGATACTTACCTAAAGAACAATATAATACACCATTCTAGGGAAAAGTGATTAGTTTAAATAACCACAAGTGGAATTAAAAGATTTTTCAAAAAACCCAACTGTGTTTTTGCAAATATGTCACTCCCACGATTAAGAGGAATCCAACGACGCCTCATATGTCGAAATCCGTGAAACGGTTTAGGCTGTAAGGCGTGCCAAAGATACATACATACAAAGATACTTGCATACATATATACATACATACGCTCGAAAAACATAACCCTCCTTTCCGTTGGCAGTCGGGTAATAAGCCTTATCAGCTCTCGATTTTCTTGTAACCTAGCGTTATCCTTATCCAGGCTTTTGCCAGGGTCCGCTCTCCTTCTCAATTTTTTCCACTTTGCGCTACCTCTTGTGTTCTATGTCGTTCTCGCTCATGTAGGCGCGACATCAAGACATCACTGTTTTGGTCTGCCGCGGGGTCGAGGGTCATCCAGAGCAAGGTCAAGGCACCTGTTCCCTGCGAAGTCAGATGACATTCGAAGACGTGATTCAACCAACGAAGGTAGTTTTCATGGGTGTTAAATAGGTACTTAATTTTGATCACATCAAATTCTGATTGTAATAAAAACATTGAATCTCGAGGCAGAGGCCGAACCGTTGGTAGTTTATCGACATTCATAGGTGCATGTAATGTGCCTAAATTGAAGAATAAATCACTTTGACTTTGACTTTGAATGGCATCATTCCTATTTAATGTATGTGTGGTCTAAATAATATATTTATGTAACTTACTTGAGACGGTCGTGAGTTTGTTCTAATTAGAGTAACTCCGGGCTGCATGGCCATAAGCGGGAGATGGCCCATCGAAATTTGATGTCGCGAGTTCTTGTTTACTTCGCTTCGCGCCTTGCGTGGGAGGGTGCAATTAACAACATTTCATTTTTCTGACTCCATAATTTTGTTTAGGCATGTATTTTTTCTTTTAATTTTATTTTAAGTTAAACCCCCTTAGTTTGGGTGTTTTAAACTACCACGTTCGAAAAGGACATAAGTACATTTAAAGGATGAATAAGATTAGTACTGTGGTCAATTTATAGAATTAAAAAGTAAATAGCATGCTGTGTCTGAGACAGGGACATTTGACATTGACAATAACAAAATAGAAGGAGTCAAATAACTGTCAATGTCACAACATTTTTTTTTCGTACAAGATGCATAAGCACAGCTATAGAATATCCGCATTTAGCCTTTAAATGGCTTCTTCAAAGTAACTTCGAGTTTTCTCAAAAACTAACGAATATAAAAATCCATTATTTTTATATATTTACTCAGCAAGACCCAAATCTCTGAATAGTTTTTAGTTTGAGCCGCTATGAAAAAAATGAAATCTTGTCAATTAAGCAAAAAGTGAGTAAAATCCTCTATGATTGTTATATTTGTTTGGAGGTTTGATGTTCTACCTGGTAATAATGTTAGTTTCTTAAAATAATGGTGTATGAGTATCTTATTGTTCTACGGTCAAATTTAGGCAAGTCGTGTCTGACTTGTTTTTATTATAGGTGTGGTCATCTCTCCCGAAAGAAAAGGAGAGATGGCCACTGGCTAGTTTTTGTTGGTATGCCATATGATGCTGAATGTGTTGTTTCAGAAAATAATATAAAAAGAGAGCATAAACCAATTTAGGAAAGTTAATCAGAAAAAAAGATCCAAAAGAGAGCCAGCTCGGCGTGTAAACGACAAATCTTCTTCGAAGACTGGTTTCAGTGCAGTTTTGGCTACATAAGATCTTTACCAAATTCAAAGATATGTGCTTAAGAATTAAATAAAGACGAAAAACGTACTTAACTGAGAGATTTAAGTTATGGCCATCTTTCCTGTAAATATATCACACCCGGACACCTTGGGAGAGATGGCCAATTGTGATTTTTTTCAAGTGTTTTTTCGAGGTGATTCCAATAGAAATTATACTTTTTTTGTTTAATTATCTAAAGTTTATTAACCATAGTTAAACAAGACATAAACATTTATTTCGTAATGTGTAAGATTTTATTTTAACAGTGTTCCAAAAATACTATGGCCAGCTACCCCGGACTTACCCTATTGCAACATGTCTGTCGACAACGGCAGCGGGTAACATCGGTGATGGTATCAGCGTGTTTTTCTGCACTATCAGGCCTGGTGTATTCTTTGCAGTGAGGGGTATCTCAGTGATGTCAAAACCTTGCACCTCCAAGTCTGTTGAACATTAAAATTAATGATGCCTTTAAGGCATGCATATACGCAGACATATTAAGCTATACAATAAAATTTAAAATTCGCGAACTTGGCTTGATCACTCAATGCAACGTCTAATGCCACAAGCGATCCACAACGCCCACAGATTGCACAAACAAAATGGCGGTTCGCGATTCGCGGCAGTGACAGTCCTACGAGCCAAGGCGGGCTACAAGCAACATTCAAACATGTTGGATCGTCAACAAAGTTGCTCGGTGGTTTAAAGCACTCGTACTTAGAATGACATATAGGCAAGTAAGGTCGTCGAGCTGTAAGTCCGCGAACTTACTCGCTCGTCTATCACCCCTTTATTAAGAGCTATATATAATAAATAATAAATAAAATTGATTTATTTCCGGCAGAAAGCCATATTTTATTACACCAATAAAGAATTTAACATAAATAATAACTATTACATATTTAGACACAGACATAGACATAGAAAATCTTTATTTAACATCACATGTTAGACATATAGTGTACAAATTAGACTTAAGATTAGACTTAAAACCTATACAGTACCGTACATACGAGGCATAACAATGTGTGATGTTAAAAAGGGGCTAGACTCAGCATAATGTTGCAGTGAGTAGGTATAGGTATACCTACACCGCAACGCTGATTTTCAGTTGGACCCTTTCATATAGCTTTAATCATAGTATTATTATGTCGGAACGTAGTAAAAATGTATTTTAAGTGTGAGTAATGTTGTGTGTAAACAGTGTACTTATTTTAAAATTTATTATACTTTGATCGTGGTTTGGTTTTAGTTAGGTGACAAATATATATCATCATCATCATATCAGCCGAAAGACGTCCACTGCTGAACATAGGCCTCCCCCAGAGAGTTCCAAATTGACCGGTCCTGCGCCACCCGCATCCAGCGGACTCCCGCGACCTTTACCAGGTCATCAGTCCACCTTGTGGGGGGCCTACCCACGCCGCGCCTTCCGGTACGTGGTCGCCACTCGAGAACCTTTCCGCCCCAACGGCCATCGGTTCTACGTGCAATGTGCCCCGCCCACTGCCACTTAAGTTTAGCAATTCGGAGGGCTATATCGGTTACCTTGGTTCTGCTGCGGATAGCCTCATTTCTGATGCGATCACGCAGAGAAACTCCTAACATAGCCCTCTCCATTGCCCTTTGGGTGACTTTGAGCCTTCTTATGAGGCCCATAGTAAGCGACCAAGTTTCAGTGCCATATGTCATCACTGGCAACACACACTGGTCAAAGACTCTCGTCTTGAGACACTGCGGGATATTGGACGAAAAGATGTGCTGGAGCTTCCCGAACGCTGCCCAGCCGAGTCGGATTCGACGATTGACCTCTTTCTCGAAGTTGGACCTACCTAACTGGACAGTCTGTCCTAGGTATACATAATCGTCTACAACTTCGAGCGTAAAGTGTCCGATTGTAATGGGAGTTGGTACTACATGGGCATTTGACATGACCTTCGTCTTATCCATGTTCATTCTTAGACCTACTCGCTCGGAAGCTTTACTGAGGTCATCGAGCATCGTACTTAAGTCCTCCATGGTCTCAGCCAAGACTACTATGTCGTCAGCAAACCGAAGGTGAGTGATGTACTCGCCGTTGATGTTGATGCCTATCCTTCTCCAGTCCAGAGTCTTGAAAACATCCTCCAGTGCAGCGGTGAACAGTTTTGGAGAAATAACATCTCCTTGCCTGACTCCCCGCTGCAGCGAAATAGGTTTCGAGTTCCGGTCCTGGAGTCGAACTGACATAGTGGCGTTCTCGTACAAACACTTCAGAACTTCGATATAGCGGTAATCAACTTGGCACCGCTGGAGAGACTGTAGTACAGCCCAGGTTTCGACCGAATCGAAGGCTTTCTCGTAGTCCACGAACGCTAAGCAGAGGGGCAGGTTATACTCCTCAGTCTTCTGTATAACCTGACGGAGCGTGTGGATGTGGTCTACGGTACTAAAGCCTTTTCGGAAACCGGCTTGTTCGGGAGGCTGGAAGTCATCTAGCCTGCGTACGAGACGATTTGTAATGACTCTCGAAAACAGCTTATAGACATGGCTCAGAAGTGATATGGGTCGGTAGTTCTTCAGCAGGGTATTGTCACCCTTTTTGAAGAACAGTACCACCACCCCTCTGTTCCATGCCTTTGGCGTTCTCCCTTCCAGTAAGACGGAATCGAACAACTTCTGAAGGGCCGTAAGGACCGGTTTTCCACCCGCCTTCAGGAGTTCGGCTGTTATTCCGTCTTCACCGGGTGCCTTGTTGTTTTTGAGCTGTTTAAGAGCCACTACAATCTCGTACAGGCTGATGTCCGGGATGTCATCGGTATAGTGTCGGGTTAGTCTAGCTCTAGGGTCTTCCGCCAGACTAACTTCGGGTCTGCGAGATGACGTGTATAGCTGTCCGTAAAAGCGCTCTATCTCACCCAGAATCTCAGGTTTAGAAGAAACGATTCTACCATCTTCAGTCTTCAACTTGGCGAGCTGGCTCTGCCCAATAGACAGATCTCTCGAGAACACTTTAGATCCCTTATTACGCTGGATGGCCTCTTCAATACGATTTGTATTGAATTGGCGCAGATCGCGGGTAAGGGATTTGGAGATCTGTTTATTGAGCTGCCGGTATAAGGTCGCATCGGCTGAAGATTGTAGGATCATTTCACTCCTTTCCTTCATGAGCTTCTGAGTGGAGCTAGAGAGCCTTTTGGTTCTATTGGTCCCTTGGGCCTTAAAGAACTTAGACCCAGTGGCACGGACAGCTTCCACAAACCCGTCGTTCAATTCGTCCACATCGCCGCCTAGGCAATCGAAACGATTTTGGAGTTCCAGCTGAAAGCTCTCGGGGTTTTGAATTTGGATTGGTGCTGGACGGAGCGTAGACTTCATCAATCGAGAGCGCTCTTGCTTGACGCATATATTCAATGTGCCTCTTACCAGACGGTGATCACTCCCGGTTTTAACCGTATTGATTACAGAGACATCATTGAATATATGCTTCCTCGTCGACATGATGAAGTCAATCTCGTTTTTAGTTGCACCGTCGGGACTCATCCAGGTCCACTTTCTGTGCTCGCGTTTCTTGAAAAAGGAATTCATCATGTAGAGTCCCTCCTTCTCCAAGAAACCAGCCAGTAGTTGGCCCCGGTGGTTCCGACTTCCAACTCCAAATTGCCCCACTCTCAGCTCTTCACCATCTCTCTTGCCCAGTTTTGCGTTGAAGTCCCCCATGACAACGGTGAAGTAGGTTTTGGAACTATGCATGGCCTTCGATACATCTTCATACATAGCCTCCACCTCTTCGTCGGAGTGTGCCGAGGTCGGCGCGTAAACCTGTACGACCTTCAACGAGTACCTGTTGGATACTCTGAGTATTAGGTACGCCACCCTAGTCGACACACTCTCGATCTTCACCACGTTATTCACTAGGGACTTGTGGACGAGGAACCCGACACCTCCCTGGGACTGTTGGTCGCCCTCCCGGAAATAAAGCAAGTTGCCGGATTTGAGGGTTATCGTGTCCTCCCCCTCTCTTCGGACTTCAGATAACCCTATGACATCCCAACGCAACTTGCTCAATCCTTCCTCCAGTTCCGCCAGCTTTTCGTCGGTCCGCAGTGTGCGCGTGTTATAAGTTGCCAGGGCCAAGGGTCGTCGGTGGTGGTAGCCGGATCTTCGCCGGAGATTCTTCGCACCCCTGACCCCGCTGGTATCCTGGCCGCTACCACAACCAGGGTACCGGGGGTCGCCGGAACCTCGGGGCCGTGGTTTTTTTGTACTTATCATAGGGGGTATATGCCATAATCGCCACGCTTGGCTTGCGGGTTGGCGATCGCAGTATTTCCACCGTACTCCAGGGATGCTGCTGCCCATCCCCCGGTGGTATTGGTCGTAGTTTTAGGACATACCCAGGTCCCTTACAAATATATATAACAAATATATATAATTGTAATAAATAATAATAGAATGAAATACAAAAATATAAAAATAAAATGACATATGTATATAGTATTTATTGTAGGCTTCAAAGATACGAGGGCAAGACTCGGCCACCCGGAGGTAGATCTTTTTGTAAATGGAGGAGGTGCTTTAATCGTAATTTGAAAGTATTCAGGCTATTTATAATTTTGAGAGGTGGAGGTATGTTATTCCAGCATTTAGTTGCTGTATACTTAAAAATACCTCGAAAAGCGGTGGTGTGATAATGAGGAATTATTAAATCTTGGCCGATCGACCTGAGGCCATACGCTGTGGATCTATTAGTACGCCAGGTGAGCCTTTTATACAAATACTCGGGTACCGAAGTTTTTATGATACCGAACAACAAAAAAGACAAGTGGGGTTCTCTCCGAAATGTCATTTTCAGGATTTTTGCCGTATTTAAGTAGGAGGTCACGTGCGTTCGAGGAGGCATTCCGAAACAGTAGCGCGCGCATGCGTTTTGCACTCGCTGCACAATACGATCCGTGCGAGCTAATAGTCGCGGACCATATACCACATCGGAATAATTGAATCTTGAGAGAACCAAGGAATCGCATAGCTTGATGCGTAAATCTACGACACTGGGTAAAGATCATTACTTTATTTGGCCATTGATGATCTTTACCCAGTGTTTTGTCATAGGGCAGTCCAGTCGCTCAGCAAACATACCCAGGATGGTGTTAGAACTGCCGCGCACTCTGTTCAACAGAGACGCAACTCTCTTCCTTCTGATTGCGTGGAAGCCATCAGTGTGCGCCTCTGCGAACATACCTGACGCGCTACAGCGTCGCGGCAGTTTCATCAGCATACTGAATATGTTATTATACTGGACCCTGAGCGTATTGTACGTGCGCTGCGTATGACTCACCCACAGGCTGCTGTAGAAGGTCTTGCAATAAGCCCTAAACAATGTGACTTTAACTTCCTTCGAGCAAACCTGCGGGCTATCATGTTGCCTCGCACGGCTAGGGCCCTCCTCTCTCTCTCTCTATATCCGTATCATCTCTCAAGTCCGGTGTGACCATATGACCCAGATATTTAAAATGGTCTGCTGTCTTTATATATGGCTTACTGTTTTACTTATGTGGACTGTTCGTGGTCGATGATGTGAAAACCGCGCGCCTTCAAGGCTACTAACACTAACCTTCCAAGAGGCATTTGTGATTAGACCCGCCAATCAACGTTTCCTAACGCACCATTACATTTACTGAGCTAGTGTTAGCTATAGTTACGTATCTTCTGTTCAAATTGATATAATGACTTTAACTGTTTACTGTAATAGCAATAGTCTGACTCTAATAAGCTTATTATTGTTGCTTTGTAAGCCTAATTTACTAAAATAACAGCATGGTCGTGACTTTATACCCATTTCTGTACGGCAGTAAATCGTTGCTTTTAATTAATGAAATGACCAGGAATAACTTTTAGGTACAAACATTACCGGGGGGCGTCGTGGTGGAATGTTCGCGATCCCATGGCGCCCCCCTTAACGGTAATGCGGGTGACGCCGGTGTGTTTTTAGTGGGTATGCTCCTCGGATGGCGGCGGGAGGAGAGTCCCACATAACCCCCAAATGGGCCTTCCCCGGGTCGGGGGTATGCGTAAAGCATTTTCACATCGTCAAAAAAAAAAGGTACAAACATTACTCCAGAATACGAGTATAAGAGCATCCACAGAGAAAAAATAGTTCACAAGAATCTGTTTAGTGATAAATAATTTATTTAAAAACAAAGTTTAAACCGACTTCAATTCAGTATTTCGCCAAGCCACATAGGTACAGTCAAGTGCAAAATATGTATCAATTTAATCCTCTCATAAATATATACCGAAACCTTAATCCGCTGACATAAGAGCGATGGGACATATTTATGAGTAAGTTGTATGTACCCATTTTTACACGTGACTGTACATAAAAATTTCCACATTTCCTTTCCAATTTACCCACATGAACTGCTTTCCGAGAGCAAATGCTTTGATTATTACAGAAAAAAATCCAAGTCGCTATATGTGGGCTGACAATATTTAAGGAGTTCCGTTGATTCCTCAAGGATCTCAGAATTGATACTTCTTTAGTTGCTACTTTCAACGGAATCATGTCAGAATCATTGACGTACTTTACATCCTTGAGGAGTTCCATAAGTCGTCTGTGGTCTTCATCATCAGTTCCACTTTACCAAAATTGTGATTTCCGAGGGCAAAAACACGAGCCTATTAAATTTGATGGTTGTCCTCTATTTCATCAAATACCCATCCCATTATCAGATCCTGACTTGTTTATTTATTTATTTATTTATTTATTTATTTATTCATTCCTTAAATTAACACTAACAGACAGGCTATGCATGTTAATTATACAGGAGGTTACTATACATTAGGGTACTTATGTCTAAAGCGGTGGTAATACAGTAGCTAAGTATCAAGAAATTATGGAACTTGAAGTCGTAATAGACTCCAAATATCGGCTGCTAGTCGAGAGAAATTGAGATTCCGTGCTGTGAAACATATCCAGTTTGCTATCGCTGTCCAGTACATCATTGAGAAGAGTCAAGGCATGGTGCAGTGGTGAGTGCGATAGGGCACGAGTTCGCGCCGCCGGGACAGCAAATAGAATGCGGCGACGGGGACGGAGTTGAATACTGGGGATAGGACGCACTTGGAGTGAAATGAGGGATAACAAAGAAGGGTTACTAATTTGGCCGCGTATCAAACGAAAGAAGTATTTAACGAGAGTCAAATTCCTTCTGCACTCTAGAGAAGTATAATTTACCATTCCTAGAATATAGAGAGTGGGATATAGATGGGGATAATACCCATAGAGTTTACGGAAAAGGAAGCGTACAAATGATTTTTGCACCCTCTCCAACATAAGGGTGTACTGCTGTTCATGGGGGCTCCAAATTGCCGCATTAGATTCAAGTCGGCTACGAACGTATGCGTTGTATAATATACTAACGGCATTATGGGAGTCAAGGAGTTTACATTGGCGGATTACAAAGCCCAACGACTTTCTTGCTGCATTACAAGTAGTCACAATGTGGTCGTTAAAAGTGAGATGCGGATCGAACCATGTGCCTAGGTCACGAGCAGTTGAGACTTGTTGGAGAGGCTTGTTTTCAATTGAGTAATTGTACTGTAGGGGATTATAAGCACGAGTGTACGACATTACCGAGCACTTTTCTTCATTAAGGAACAATTTATTTTGTGTACTCCAAGCACAAACACTGCTGATATCCACTTGTAATTTAATACAGTCTTGGTGGTCACTAATTGGCTTAATTAATTTTAAATCATCAGCAAACAATAAACACGTAGAGTGTTTTATGAATGCCGGCAGGTCATTAATTAGAATGAGAAATAGGAGAGGACCAAGATTACTACCTTGACCTATTCCAGATAAAACTGGGTAAGGATTTGACCTGGATTGACCGTACTGGACATACTGCTGTCGTCCTGTAAGGTAGTTCGCTAATAATTCTAATAGGGACTGAGAGAAACCAGCATGTGCCAATTTTACTAATAGTGTGTCGTTATTCACTCTGTCGAATGCTTTTCGGTAGTCGAAATAGGCCACATCCACTTGTTTCCTTTCATCCAGGTTATTAGCAATAATAGTTGTTGCGTTTATGAGATTAGATGAGGTCGATCGTTTTGGTAGGAAACCGTGCTGCTCGTCACAAAACCAGCCTTGAAGCTGCTGATACATGCAAGAGTACAGAATACTTTCAAATACCTTTCCGAATACCGATAGCACGGCAATTGGTCTATAGTTTTGAATATCAGCCTTAGAACCGGATTTAAATATGGGTAATACTTTTGTAGTTTTCCAGAGAGATGGGTATGTTTTTAATTTCAACGAAAGATTGAGAATGAATTGCAACTTGTGCTCACCTGAATAACTTGAAAGAATACCACTAAAGGTCTACAAAATTTAAAAAAATATCCTTCAACTCCTAACCGTTGAGGAGTTGTACCTTCCGTCATCAGCCCACCAACATGAAGTGATTACTACCAGACGCAAATACCTGAATAGCTTTAGAAAATACACGAAATACGTAATACGTGCCCGTAAAATCTGAGGGTTGCCCTCGATTCCCCTGAGATCCCATCATCAGATCCTGACTTGGTGACAATGGGACCATCTCAGGAGTATACATTTTCGAGTAAAAAAATAGTTTTTAAAATCGGTTCACAATTAACGGAGAAATCGGCGAACATACATTAAAAAAATAAAGTGAAACGTATAACCTCCTCCTTTTTTGAAGTAAGCTACCTCATAATTAGTCAGATCCCAAATTCGTTTTTCGCTTGCGTTCATTTGACAGAATTTACTTTTACAGTCTCTGATAGAGTATAAACACGTCGTCTCTCTTGCACTCAAGCGGCTCGTAACACTGAAAAACTATCCGACTATGAATGGTCAGACAGAAGAAGATTGTAATCGAGATTGCGCATTAGCACGCAACGAGAAAACTTCCTATCCTCTTTCATTCGTAATTATTCATCAAGGTTTAATGTATGCATTACAAGATGTCCAAGGTTCTTAGAATAACCAGCCCGGTTCCAACAATGAGTGCGGAGGAAGCGTTTAAGGTAATTAGACGGGCCATCTGATTGCTGTGACGAAACAAATTACACTGAAAGGTTTAGGAGCCAGCAATAGTTTTGAGACAAGATTAAATCGAAGAAAACCCACTGGATAACAGAACAGAGTAGGTAATGAAAAAGTTACAGTCAATTATAAATTACGACGAGCTACGGTAACCTACGGGTTCAGGCATGCAGCAGTCAAGCGGCGGTCGTGGATTCGAATCCCGGCTCATACTAATGAGTTTTTTGAAACTTATGTCCGGAATATTTACCGTTAGCTTTTCGGTGAAGGAAAACATCGTAAGGAAACCAGTATAGTCCCGATAAGGTTTAGTTTTCCCTCTGGGTTGGAAGGTCAGATGGCAGTCGCTTTCGTAAAACTAGCGTCTATGCCAAATATTTGGATTAGGTGCCAAAGCAGACCCTGGGCTTCCTTAGGGCACAACCGGGAATAACGCTAGAAGGAAGGAGAGACAGTCGATTATAAATTATATCGGACAACTATGTATGAACTCCCATTTTTTTTGCAGTTTAAATTCATATTTGTCATAACAGTAGTTAGAGATTAAAATTTTCAATATAAATCATTTGAAAATTGAACAGTTTAAAAAAACAACTAAAATATGTTCGTAACTCAGTTATACAATATCTTTATGTTACTATACTAAATCCAATCTACAGTTGGAAGTTTTTAAACAGCTATTTAATAAAACGAACGGTTTCAGAAAACAATGCTTGTTGGGAAATGAAAATTACCATGTCTGTATATAAGAGTGTTTCTATTCACTGCTGACCATAGGATTGCATTTTTCTAATCTACTCATCCTTATGTTGGCCATATTTTGCCACAATAAAAGGATACTGGCCCGTTTACCTAGCGGTGAACACTTCTAGTTTAAATTCTCATTCGAACTTGACCATCCATTTATTCCCATCAATTTACATACATTTGAATGACGGAATTTAATATTAATCGTCGAATAATTATCGCTATCGCCAAGTGGAAACAATTGCTCGCAATGCAACGCAATAGGTTGTAAATAGCCGCATTGTAATTGCTATACGTTGTATTAATAAACTTTAATACTTATGTTAATTAAGATTGACAGCGCTTATAGTTTTCTTTTCTTGTTGGACTATGGCTTTCAATGATGATTGAATTAACAATAGGCAGTTTTTTACTTCTCATGCTCTAAAAGTGTGTCCTATCAGGAGCTGTAGCATGGTTGGCCTTATCACGCGACAAGTGACAAGATAAGAGCGTCGGCTCATTCTATCGAACGGTGTCAGCCAGTGACGCACGCTCTATCCTATCACCTATCGCGTGACAAGGCCAACCATGCTACGGCTCACTTGTCAAGCGGGCTTAAGTAGTAGGTACATTTAGCCCCTAGGGAAAATAAGCATATACTTATGATTTACAAAGTACTTTAATTTGACCCATCAAAATACATCACCATATTAATGTGCATAGGTGGGATTTATATATCTCTTATAGACCTGATTGGCGCGCGTACAGAGCGTTGCGTAGTCAATCCGCTGGTACATAAATGGAAGTGAGTGTACTATTCGCCGATAAACGTAATGTTTGGCGAAAATGAAACAAATGTAAAATCGTACCATACTTTTTTCTGAATAAATAAATTAAAATAAAAAAAGGACCAATCACAATACATATCGACAGTCAATCGGAACGTTGGGTTCTAAAAGTCATAATTCCCTACGAAAATGTTTCCCTCACTTCCTTCGGGAAAATAAGCATCTCGGGGTGATATGACCTATTTATAACCTACCCTAGTTATACAATCTACTATTTTGAAGAATTTAATTTTTTTTACGTATGCAAGGATATATTTATTTATTTATTTAAACTTTATTGCACAAAATACAAAAAAATATGTACAAATGGCGAGCTTAATGCCAGATGGCATTCTCTACCAGCTAACTATTGGGCTAAACAGAGACTTATAACAGGTGCAAAGAAAAAAGTATGATAATGAGTCAATATATGAGTCAGTCATTCATATAAAACATGACCACATTTTTCTGCTTCACTTTAAAGGAAAAAATCCAAGTCGCTATATATTATGGGCTGATAATATTTAAGGAGTTCCGTTGATTCCTCAAGGATCTCAAAATTGACACTTCATTAGTTGCTACTTCCAACGGAACTTTCACTTTAAGGTTTACTGGTAGAGAATGCCATAGGCATTAATTTTGCCTTTTGAACGAAAAGCTTTTCTTTTGTGCAATAAAGATTAAAGAAATAAATAGCCTTACACAGCCGCAATAAAACTAGAATATGTTGTGTATATCTTTGCGAAGACTCGTTGTCATAGTACATTGGTATTGCACAGTAAATTGCCTACCTACTACTATCCCCACAATAACTGGCCACAACGCAAAATATACAGAAAACAAAGAATTTTTTGATATTTTCGTAATATTATTAAAATAAACAGACACCGAACTCGTGTCTAGAACATTGTAAAAGTATTTATAGTAAATAGCATCATTACTGAATTCTCTAATCTTGACGAATAGTCTAATCTTAAGGTTCACATATATTTTTAACTATAATGTCGTGAAATGTGATGTTGAATTAAGTTTTTCTATTCTATTCTATTCTAATTACACTTTTAACTGAATTCTCTAATCTTAACGAAGAGTCTAATCTTAAGGTTCACATGTATCTTTAACTATAATGTCGTGCAATGTGATGTTGAATTAAGTTTTTCTATTCTATTCTATTCTATTCTAATTACACTTTTAACTGAATTCTCTAATCTTAACGAATAGTCTAATCTTAAGGTTCACATGTATCTTTAGCTATAATGTCGTGCAATGTGATGTTGAATAAATTGTTTCTATTCTATTCTATTCTATTCTATTCTATTCTAATTACACTTTTAACTGAATTCTCTAATCTTAACGAATAGTCTAATCTTAAGGTTCACATGTATCTTTAACTATAATGTCGTGCAATGTGATGTTGAATAAAGTTTTTCTATTCTATTCTATTCTATTCTATTCTATTCTAATAACACTTTTTTGACTCCCCAACGTAGCTTACAAACCTAAATCCTGAATTTAAACAGCTCAAACTAATAGTTTAGTTTTATAAAATAAAACCACTCATGAATCACGTAATTAAAACACATTAAAGATTTGTATAGAACAATAATTTTTCTACCTCTTCCATATTTACCTATAGATCAACCATCGTATTTATAAGAATATTTATTTACGGCTATTCCACAATCTAATAATCTAAATGGCGGAATTAGCTAATGCAATGCGCCCAGTTTTCCGGCTTGTCAATGGCAAGGAAGCGAACATTTGCATACGATGAAGCAATTCTTTGTAAATTAGTTATTGGTAATATCAGGTTGAATAAGGCTGTGTTTATGGATAAGCGGAGCGGTCGGCGGAAACACAAAAATACGGTGTTGCATTATGTACAGATGTGATCGTTTTCACACTCGCTTGACAACACATGTCTTGTCCAAAGTCTCTTGACGAAGTTGTAGTATATTTTGTATTAATTGGTTAAATAAATGTTTCGGTCATTCTACACAAAATATAATATATTAAGTTACTAATTTATTTTCCATAATTTAATCAGAAGTATGCACTTTCAGTCATTTGCTAAACAATAAATTTACTGCATACAATCCTACGTGATTTGTTTAAATTTAATTACTTTAATTATTATTGGAACATGGACCCAATTTTGTAATAGATTGACGATTAAGATGATTAGCTTAAATCCTAGATGTTTTTTTAAACGACCAGTCCTTCTTAACTCTTCCAATTATCTTACGCCTCAATAGCACGGAAGCTGATAACTAGGTAAAGTTTGCATAATTAATTCAATTCTTTGGTATAGAAATCGCGCACGGCGCGCATGAATACTTGCATTATTAAATATATTATTAAACTTATTTTAATATATACAGTAATATTAATACACAAACATATTCCCATTTTCATACAAAATGTTAATACATCGTCTGCAGATATTCTTAAAATCGCCACATGAATTGATTTTACTGCACCCCCTTAGCATTTTTTTAATGAACCCTTTATAATAACCTATTTAAAAAGGTAATTAATTATTTAAAAAGGTAGCAGGTGAAAACTGGGTATCAAAAGCCCAAGACAGAAAAATGTGGAGTAGAACGAAGGAGGCCTTTACTCTAAGAGAGATCCTTAAATAAAAAAATCGAGTGCAAGAAAATTATATATACCCAACCCAACGTTGTTATCAAATACTTTATTTAAGGAAATAACTGGCTATAATAATAATAATAATTACCTACTGCCTATATGCCTACTTTCTTACTCATATGCATAATGAGAAGGAGTATACGCCAGTTCACGTGAACCCAAGAATATCAACCAATCGGGCCGAAGAGACCTGATTAAAGTATAATTGTTTTTTTTTTCTATAGAGGTGTACGTTGCTATTTACGCCATGGTGTTTCGTCGCCTAAATAACTAGTTCTTCATTTTAGGTATTGTACTCGTATGCATGTAATTGTGTTGTATGTATTCAGTCTTTAAGGTGTCTGTAAGTATGTGCCTTATATGCCTGATTTTTTTTACGTTCCATAGCTATGTCGCATATGAATGATTTATATTTTATATAGAATGTTTTCCTATTGTCTCTCGCATAATTAATAACAGAGGTACAGCGCAATATATCAAAATCAACTAATGTATCCATATTCATTTTATCTCTATCATTAAAATGCATACAATACAGTGTCAATAGAACCAGTTTGCAAATACATCGATAAATATTACATTTTGCCTTTTATCTAAGGCTTTGTTTTAAAAATTGCCGTGTTGACAGATACATAATAATCTGTCAATATCCAATTAATGATAGCCTGTGTCATAAAGATTTTTAAATCAATCAATTGGATTTACCAGGTTGGTGATCGATGTTTATCTTGAATAAAAATTACTATGTTAAATACGGAACCCTAAAAACGATTATTATACTTACTTGATTTTATTCAGTTATTAAATGTCAATGATAAGTTATTAAACAGCGTACTAAAGATCTGATAGTGATAATATGAAGGTGCATTTGAAAAATGACAATGTTATAAACTAGTGCTGCGTAAATAAGGAATATATCGATAAAATCATAACAATTCGATGGAAGTCGGTTGGCGTACTTACATTTTTAATTCAGAACTTATTTTAACAAATAAATATCATTTCAAATTTAACAGTAGCTTTAAGTTTTTAAGAATTAGTAAACTGGACTATCAAACAGTACAGACTGTAGAATGTGTGGCGAGGAGGATGAGACTATGGAACACTTACTGTGTGAATGTCATGCCCTTGCCAGACAAAGAATGAATCTCTTTGGTAACGGCTACCCGCAACCAAAGGAATTCAGGGTGCTCCCACTGAGCTGCATCATCCGCTTTGTGGAAATGATGGAGCGAGCTTGGGAGTAGCTATAAAGGGGAGGGCAAATGCACAAAAGATCCCACTGGGTCGAAGTGTATCCGAAAGGGCCCTCAACTAGATAAGATAAGATAAGATAACAGTAGCTTTTCGGTGAAGGGAAACATCGCGATTAAACCAGTCTAATCTCAAACAAGGACTAGTTTTTCTCCTGAGTTGGAAGGTTAGATGGAAGTCGCTTTCTTAAAAATACTGTATAAGATCATTTTGAAATTATAGCTAAGATCATTTTGAAATTATACCTAAGATCATTTTGAGATCGTGTCGCTTTCTTTCAGAAATCATAAAAATAAGTCATTACAATTACGAGTTGTTCAAATGTTTTCTCTAAAATTTGCACACAGGCATTTTAATAAACTACGATCGATAAATGGAAAAGAAGACATTAATTTGTTAAAAAATTACCAGTCCGGTTTCAAAGATTAATTCACTGAACATCACACACGGCACTCCAACTATTGTTACTCAATCCAATCCAAATTAAGTCTTAAATTCTGTGATTAAGGTTTAAAATTAAACAATAATCTATCGCCGCTTTTTTATGAACGCACTCATTAGATCTTTATCTACGAGTTGGTAATGAGAAAGAACTACTTCCATGATAATTGCTTTCCTCTGATAATAGAAATTAACGACAGTTCTATTATTAAATGAATGGAATAAATTTTGATGTATTTCTCCTGTGGAAGTTCACTAGTTTTTTTTGAGGAGTGTGTGTTACCTATGTATCTTCATAAATTTCGAAAAAAATGCGAAATACCAAATCAAAATAAGCCAAAAGTGCGGTTATGTTGTGTTGTTGTATATTTAACTTACACATCTACGAGTAAAACAAAATTTTACACGGGTCTATCTTTCTTTCAGACAATTTGACACGGGCCCCACCAGCCGATGTCTCAGATAACTGACGTCACATCTTATCTATAGTTATGGATACACAACATTTAACAACCTAACAAAAATGTATAAAAATTTGGAGAATAGACCGGAAGAAAATCCCATCACCCCTAGGTTCATTATTTAACTAATTGTCTAGGGCACGGCACGATTGTGACGTTTTGGACGCGTCATTTTCGTTTTTTGCATGCATTGTGTTTTTAACCGACTTCAAAAACTTTTCAAAACTTCAGTTCGATGATTGGAGCCCTATGAAATTTAGGGAACTCCTCAAATATAAGGCACGCGTGTAGTAATTTTGGTATTTTCTATTATAACTAATGTATTTACACCCGGAAATCACAATTTTAGTGAAGTGGAACTGATGATGAAAACCACAGATGACTTATGGAACTCACTACTACTAGTGGGCGGTTTTTACTTTACTTAGTTTAGTTTTTAGTCTGTAACGTACCTACTTTTACAAGTACGTTACACCTAGTTAGTACAGTTTTGGAGTCGGTATCAGCCAAGGTAAGGTGTCGTTGTAAATATGTACTTAATCGACCTACTCCGACACCGACTCCAAAAATAACAATATTTAATTGTACATTATAGTGGGTACCTACCTTCTTGTGTGGTAAATGCAAATATATAGGATTGTGTAGAAAAAAATAGGTTGATTGTAAGTTGTAGAAACAAAAATATTCTATTATTTTTGGCTTTTTAATGCATTTTTTGTTTGATGTCGGTTCTTTTTTGATGTAGTATAATAATATAATCATGCGTGAACCGTCTTGGTTCACGCGTATGTACATAACCAAGGATGTGTAAGTGCAACGCACTTAGGGAGACGGGATTGATATAATATTGAAATTAAATACTTATTTAGTTTCATAAGGTACTGGTCTCCAAAGTCATAAAAAAACAACACAACACAATGATAACTATCGCGCTGAAATGGTTTGCCTTGCCTTTTGCAGATTTCTAAACAAAATTAATAGCCGTATTGAAAGTCCCGTTATCTTTAAGCCAGGATGCTACTAATAACGACCGTAAGCGAAGCTGAAAAAAGATTGAAAAAATAGAGAGATGCATTAAAATCGTACTAGGAGCAAAAAAGGCTAGCAGAAGCCCACACATCCGCTCGAAAGCCTTAATGATGCCACTGGACTAAATCTAGTTTTTATCCTGCTATGTGGTCATTCAAGTTATAAGAGAATGCTCAATGAACTGGATGGACTCAAGTTAGTGACTGTAACAAGTATAAAGAGTTCAAAAAACTGTATCCCGCCTACGAAAAAGTAAAACATACAAAATGTCGTCCGGAGAAAAATTTCGAATCGATTGATACCTCAACCATCAAAATCGGTTCAGTATCTTAAACGCTACTAAAACTACGAAGACTGCTAAAATCATAATCCCTTCCGTAGTTGGGCAAAATTGAATACTTCATTGAATTATTAGAAAACTCATAAATCAAAAGAATACAACTAATAAATAAAGACAGGTAGGTATCTAATTATTACTTGCTAATTTACTTAATATTTTTAAATACGTTGATAGTAATGGTAAAAAAAAATTAGGATTAAATCGAAATGCTTCGAGCAGGTTAAGTGTTCACAAACTAGAAAAAAAATCACTGTGACACTCGATGATGCGCTACCTATTAGACATACATTTCGCATTTGAGCCGATTAAGTTTTCAGAAACTAGAGAAAAAAAATCGCTGTGACACTGCAGGATGCGCTAATAGTTATACATAAATTTCGTATTCGAGCAGATTAAGTTTTCAGAAATTAGAAAAGAAATCGCTGTGACACTCGATGATGCGCTATTAGACATACATTTCGGATTCGAGGAGATTAAGTTTTCAGAAACAAGAGAAAAAAAATCGCTGTGACACTGGAGGATGCGCTAATAGTTATACATAAATTTCGTATTCGAGCAGATTAAGTTTTCAGAAATTAGAAAAGAAATCGCTGTGACACTCGATGATGCGCTATTAGACATACATTTCGCATTCGAGGAGATTAAGTTTTCAGAAACAAGAGAAAAAAAATCGCTGTGACACTGGAGGATGCGCTAATAGTTATACATAAATTTCGTATTCGAGCAGATTCAGTTTTCAGAAATTAGAAAAAAAGTCGCTGTGACACTCGAAGATGCGCTACCTAAGTGTTTCGCGCTTTCCTTCTGACAAGTTCGGGTGCGAATTGTTTGACTCAGACTAACAGTCTAAGTAACATACATTAGTAGCGGTCCTTGGGTTACTTTTCCTTCAAGAACTCTAAGAAAAAGAGTTCTATTCTACATAGCTATCTCTACCTATTCTTTAGTCTCAAAATAGGCAACCCAATGGGAATCGAGTTCGGAAGAGGACACCTCACTACTGCTGCAGATGTACATTTAGGTTAAGTAAATATCCACTACAGTTGTTCGAAGCTGTTTTTCATATATGTTTTTGACACCTAGCTGTCAAGCGTGCCGTTGAAGTGTTAAATATACAAGGTGCTGGAATCCAAATAATTTTAGTAGCGTAGTACTCTCGTAGTACAACAGCAACAGTAAGGAGTAAAAATGGTTTTTATATGAACCCAGGTCCAATTATGTTTTTTCATACATAATAATTTTTGCGTGTCTAGTAAAAATATTTTCAAATTACCTTGGGACCTTTCTTTTAGAAGAGATAAGATAGAAACAATAACAAAAAAAACCGAGCCGAATCCAGGTTACTTTACCTTTCATACTCACCCTCGCCGGTGGCTCGGGTGGATATAAACGTCTCAGGTAAAATGGCTCCTTTTATGTACTTGTTGTACAATCTACCATGGATTCTTCCCGAGGACCTTGCATGAAAACGTATTTTCGCACATCTTTGACATCTCTATCTCTAGCGGATATCACCTATATGCACGGTTTACATACAGCCGAAGTGAGCAGGGAAATGGGCAGGACGGGTGTAATACCGCATTTTACACACGTCCTGCCCACTTCCCTGCTCACTTCGGCTGAATGTAAAACGGGCATGACACTTCGAGTCTCCTGGTCTAAGTAGGTATCTTTTATACTTAAAAGTAGGTTCCAGCCTTGTTTTAGCCTAAACTTTTGTGAAAGAAAAATCATATTTTTATTTTCATCATAATTTTTAGGGTTCCGTACCTCAAAAGGAAAAAACGGAACCCATATAGGATCTTATCTTATCTTTGTTGTCCGTCTGTCTGCTAAGACCCTTTATCTCGGAAACACCTGAAGGTATCAAGTTGAAATTAAAACTATTATAGGCTCGATCTACAGATTCTGAAAAAAGCTACTTATACTATAAATTTTGGTTCCCTTGAGAGCGCGGGTTTGGTGGTACGGTATAAGTACCGTTCGGTTGACCTCTAGAACTATGCAATTTGGCAAGTATCTAATCTGGTAAGATAATATCTTATAGGTACTACAAGTACAGGGAAAAATCTGAAAACTATACATTTGTAATTTTGCATGGAACCCTCGGTGCGCGAGTCCGACTAGCACTTGTCCGGTTTTATTTAATTTTCACACTACTAGTCGCTTGTGGTTTGCACCACTCCTCGTCAGTTTCCGCTGCTCGTCCCTGAGGGACCGTTACTCGGAGTGGAAGGGCCAGTCTGGGCTAAGTTTGTACTGTACTTATAATTGCAGTTAATTCTGCGGTATTGGCAAACTGAGCGCCGCGGCTATAGGACGTTCGATTGACAATGATGCAGTATAAAACGAAAATACATTCAAGAGCAAAAAAGGTACACGTTCTTTGTGGAAATGATGTACTCAGATTTTGGGTATTAAAAGAAATATTAGGCGGTAAATCTTACACAAACCAAACTAGTCCCATAGTAAGCTCAATAAGGCTTGTGTTATGGGTACTAGACGACGATTTATTTAATAGATATAAATACATAGAAAACATCCAAGACTCAGAAACAGATATTCATGTTCATCACACAAATATTTGTCCTTACCGGGATTCGAACCCAGGACCTTCAGTTTCGTAGGCAGCATCACCCACTGGGTTAACCAATAACAATTATTATGATTACTTTTTTTTGGATTCACAAAATTGCTTTTAATATACATTCCAAATATGATCCAGGTTATAAACTACCTGTGTGCCGAATCCCACCCAAATACAATGTACTCATCAGTGAAGGCGGAAGATTATCCCCGTAGGAAGATTCCGTAACGTTCGTTGGTTGGATTGTATGAAAAGTGTTAGAAGAAAATCGAAGCAATTTGGCTTATTGTCGGGAGTTCACGGGTCACTTCGGGGTCAAGGATCTCTTGGCCAATCGGATAGTGTAGACTGTAGAATGTGTGGCGAGGAGGATGAGACTATGGAACACTTACTGTGTGAATGTCATGCCCTTGCCAGACAAAGAATTTGGTAACGGCTATCCGCATCCAAAGGAATTCAAGGTCTTCCGCTGAGCTGCATCATCCGTTTTGCGGAAATGATGGAGCGAGCTAAGAGGTATATAGGAGAGGGCAAATGCACAAAATATCCCACTGGGTTGTGTATCCGAAAGGGCCCTCATCTAGATAAGATAAGACAAGATATTGTCGGGAGAGTTAGGCTGCTTTCTCTGCTATATCATAAAACTATTTAGTCACCTATCCTTGACGCTACTGAAGCTTTAGGTGAATTCACAACAATCATCATCCGCCTGGCGCCGGACCGGTCATTGTGGCACTCTTTGGGGGAGGCCTATGTCCAGCAGTGGACGTCTTTCGGCTGATATGATGATGATGATCATCCGCCTAGCTTTTTTCTCGTTTGTAACCTAAAAGAGCCCGAGTTTCGCTTTGGCGCATAAGTAATCCCAAGATTTGGCGTAGGTATTACGCAAAGAACTGCCATCGAGCCCAGAGGGCAAACTAAACCTTATTGGGATTGACCCCATGATATGAGCTGGGATTCGAACCCTCTGCCTGGCACCCAGAAGCTAGTAGCTTTGGTTCGCGTTTTTCCTGTGGAAATATTTTTATTTGGACTCTTAATACACGACGTCCCCTATTATCGTAATAATTGCGATAAAAACACTTTACAAATATATAACAATTAATCACAGGAGAGATGACTTTTGTTTTTTTGACTCTGTATTGTAGTCATAATAAGTTTCTGTCAAAAATTAAATTTTTGGTACAAGCTTGTATTGCTGACTGTACTTTTTGTATACGATCACCAACTACTTTGAGACGATTCTAACGAGCCAGAACTCAACGGAATACCCATGGCCACCTTCTGTCTCCATCATAAGATCAGCTCGAGGGTACCATAATATTAAATTATCATACAAACTATACTACTACCAAAATTTCAGCTCAATCGGATAACGACAAGTGACTGAAAAATGAATTGCAAATTTTGACGGACAACTTAATTCTTACATATACTTACATACGAACAGTCAAGTTAATAATATATAAAAAGCTTGTAAAAAGACAGCCGCTTTCGTAAAACTCTTAGGCCTAGGTGCCAAAATGGCGCTTTGGTTCTTTTAGGGTACAGCCACGAAACAACCAGGTGGATGATGAGGATGACATACGACTACAGTCATAACTTATGACTCATAAGTTACCTATTAGGATAGCACGCTTATTTAGCACACGCAGCGTAAACCCCCAGCCAGCACAGGTGCGCGCCGTGGGAGCCTGCCTTGATCTTGACCACGATTGATCGCCTTTTTATCTATTTGTCTGTGGCTTCCCTTAATGGACGCCAGTAATTGCCGCTCTGTGGAGAGATGGGAAATAGACATTTAAAGAAATTCAATGGGTTTAATTAAACGTTAATTGTTTTGCTTTGTTTGATTGCTTTGTTTTAAACAGGGTGTTGAGGCAGCTTAAACTGTTTTAAGCATTTAATCTGAGATCAAACGTCATACAAGATCTTGTTCCAATAACTGAAGAAAGTTACGCTATTAGTCTTGTGCTCACTTCAACTTTCTATGACAGTGCATTTTAGATGACTTCACAATTTATATGCTTTACAGTAGCCATGTGTCTCATCATCATATCAGCCGAAAGACGTCCACTGCTGGACATAGGCCTCCCCCAAAGAGTGCCAAATTGACCGGTTCTGCGCCACCCGCATCCAGCGGACTCCCGCGACCTTTACCAGGTCATCAGTCAACCTTGGGGGGGGGGGCTACCCACGCCACACCTTTCGGTACGTTGTTGCCACTCGAGAACCTCCCCAACCGTCCCAACGGCCATCGGTTCTACGTGCAATATGCCTTTTTTTTTTGGACCTGACTGTTGCTAGAATAGGACGCACCCAATATAGCTGTCGAACTGCATGGTTGGAGAGTATCCTGGGGAAAATCTATATCAGTGGTAAGAGTTTGCGCTCCAGTGCAAAGTGTAATGTGCCCCGCCCACTGCCACTTAAGTAATTATGATACAACTAATATTAAAATATTATGAAACGGGTCACTCACGTCTTTGAGGTCGAATTATCTAGGTTAGGTTTGTGTGATAAGCGCGTGCTCACGATTAGGGACCACGTATTGGTTCGAAACACGTCGAGCGATATTCGATCTCAAAGACCTGAGTGACCCGTTTCATAATATTTTTACCCGACTGCCGAAGGAAAGGAGGGTTATATTTTTCGAGCGTATGTATGTATATATGTATGTATGTATGTATGTGTGACTGTGTATGTCTTATTCTTTGGCACGCCCTACAGCCTAAACGGTTTGACGGATTTCAACATATGAGATGTCGTTGGATTCCTCTAAATCGTGGGAGTGACATAGGATATAATATTGGGTTTTTCGAAAATTCTTTTGAATTCACTTGTTAATTTCGAAAAACTAAATATATGTACAAAAAAAAAACTATAATTATTGCTGCCCACAAAACTTCACAAGAATGATAAATGCGACCTGTGAATGAGAACAGCCGGACATACAAAACAATTTTTGCTCAAGCTGAAACGAGAACTTCGTTCGCTTAGCTCGCTAGCTCAATAATCTTTTTAGTCGGTATATTCTTGACAAATCTTCTCTTGGCTGGTCGTAGTCGTCAAGTTGTGGACAATATGAGTGTGCGTGCTTCTCCTTAGCGTGAGTAATCTTCCAGAATGTTGCTGCCCTAGTATATTCATGTGCAGGATCCTGTATACCTACAAGAGGAATCCGTTAACATTACTAACTAATTAACAATTAACCGTATCTTAATTGGTACTAAGAAAAGAATTTAATTGGCTAAAACATATATATATACCTGCTTCTTAGGGTTCCGTACCCAAAGGGTGAAAACGGGACCCTATTACAAGACTTCGCTGTCCGTCCGTCCGTCTGTCTGTCACCAGGCTGTATCTCAAGAACCGTGATAGCTAGAGAGTCGAAAATTTTCACCGATTACGTATTTCTGTTGCCGCTATAACAACAAATATTAAAAAACCGGCCAAGTGCGACTGGGGCTCCCACACAACAGACATGATTTTTTGCCGTTTTTATAGATAATGGTACGGAACCCTTCGTGCGCGAGTCCGACTCGCACTTGGCCGGGCCGGCTTTCTTGAATTATTTATTTTAATATCGCAAGCTGTGACATACTTGGGATTTAAACGAGCCCAGTTAAGAGCGTCAGCGACTGTAAAAAAGTAAAACTACTACTCGTAATAAATCTTCATTTGAACAAATCGCATAGATAAATCAATATATATCCAGCACCTAATTGCTAACATTTATACAGCAAGACTGGTTTGTTCAGTATAAATTAGCAGAACCGCTGTACAATATGCACCGCCTGTGAACATAGGTTCTTTTAGTTTTAGATCTGGGCTGGTATTCGCTACGCGCTCATGTGCCTCACCCCATGCGTCACCTAACGAAACTAGACCTCTACCTACGCTTAGCTACTACGCACCGCAGTGTCAAGATATATTTGTGGGTGAGCGTTGAGGTGAGATTAAAACAGCGTCACCTAACGAAACTAGACCTCTACCTACGCTTAGCTACTACGCACCGCAGTGTCAAGATATATTTGTGGGTAAGCGTTGTGGTGAACTTTAAACAAGTTACAGAATAGGGGGGCTGTAGTCATCGGTCATCGGTGGTGCGGTGCCGTTATGGAGCATAAATGCGTGAAGAAAACCAAACCATATACGATAAAGTGTATTAAAATACTCACGTGTAAACATTTCCAGATCCAGTTTAATTGAAAGTAAAGTCCCACTAAGATGTTTACAGTACTATTTATTTTTCTAACAATATCTTTCAATACACATACATCAAGGTAAACCTGGCAGTGTTTGACACTGACCTAATACACCTGGCACTTTCAATCTTAAATAAAAGTGTCTTTGACCAGTGTGTGTTGCCAGTGATGACATATGGCACTGAAACTTGGTCGCTTACTATGGGCCTCATAAGAAGGCTCAAAGTCACCCAAAGGGCAATGGAGAGGGCTATGTTAGGAGTTTCTCTGCGTGATCGCATCAGAAATGAGGCTATCCGCAGCAGAACCAAAGTAACCGATATAGCCCTCCGAATTGCTAAACTTAAGTGGCAGTGGGCGGGGCACATTGCACGTAGAACCGATGGCCGTTGGGGCGGAAAGGTTCTCGAGTGGCGACCACGTACCGGAAGGCGCGGCGTGGGTAGGCCCCCCACAAGGTGGACTGATGACCTGGTAAAGGTCGCGGGAGTCCCCTGGATGCGGGTGGCGCAGGACCGGTCAATTTGGAACTCTCTGGGGGAGGCCTATGTCCAGCAGTGGACGTCTTTCGGCTGATATGATGATGATGATGATGTGTCTTCTATAAGGTGCCAAACATTGTGACGTTTACTGACAGTCAAATTACCGATAGTATTGACATTGACAGAGGCATTTCACACAGGTTTGCTGGCTAGGTCAGCTAGGTGTGGTTACTGTTGACAGTCGAGATGTTAATTCAATTTAACATTTACCTCTAAAATTGTGATAAAAGATGTCTCCGAAGCTAAGGTCATGTACCTTACCTATACTATTGTAAGTTTGTTTGTACCTAGTGTTTTATCTCCAAAACATGATTTAAAAGAACAATCAACTTAAAAAAGACTGTCTTTATTCCCGTGGCGCCGCCTGGCTTCTTACGCGGGTGGAACCGCACGAGCAGCTATAAGTTATGTAATACGGTGGCAAAACAGCGCTTTGCTATATCTGAGGAACTTCATAATCATCACTGCGGGACATAGGCCTTCCCCAAAGAGTGCCAAAGTGACCAATCCTGCGCCACCCACAACCAGCGGACTACCGAGACCTTTAACAGGGCATCAGTCCACCTTGTCGGCTCGGGAGTCTACCCACGCTGCGTCCTTCGGTACATGGTCGCCACTCGAGAACCATTCCGCCTCAACGACCATAGGTTCTACGTGCCCCGAACACCGCCACTTAAGGCGACGGGTAAGGCAAGGCATTTTCCATACAAACGTTGTGCAAGTTTTTTTTCGTCGGTTTTGGCACTACAGAATATTCGTTTTTTTTTTGCTTGTTCATATTGAATTTACGCAGCACATGATGTTAAAATTTTGTTAGATATAAAAATAATGAAAATTAAAAAAATATAAAAAAGTATAAAAATAAAAAATAATAACATCAGTGAATAGCTAACAGAAAAATAAGTATACTGACCTAAAAATTATATTTATAGCCCAAACACAAACGAAGAAAAACTTGCACAAAATTTGTATGGAGAAGGCTTGCCCTACCTGTCCCCTTAAGTTTAACGATTCGGAGAGCTATATCAGTTACCTTGTAGGAGCTTATTGTCTCGAAATACAGAAGTGCTGAAGAGACGTGTCAACAATATGTACTATCGCCCAAGGGTACGGGTACACACTTTCTGTTCAAAATCGTCTGCACGTGCATAGCGAACGCTCGAAAATGATCCTAGAGGTGTGAACCCGTACCCTTGGGCGATAGTACATGAATCACGTGTGTCCCACAGAAACGAGGTTCATGTATATCACCAGGGCTTGGATTTTTCATCGCACGGTAAGACGAAAGAGAACTATGGACTCGATATTAACATTAAAATTTTACTAATATTCATACTCATACTCAGTCATTTAATTAATACCAAACGTACCGATTGCAAAAATAAATAAATGACAATGTTAGGGAGAGCTATATCAGTTACCTTGTAGGAGCTTATTGTCTCGAAATACAGAAGTGCTGAAGAGACGTGTCAACAATATGTACTATCGCCCAAGGGTACGGGTACACACTTTCTGTTCAAAATCGTCTGCACGTGCATAGCGAACGCTCGAAAATGATCCTAGAGGTGTGAACCCGTACCCTTGGGCGATAGTACATGAATCACGTGTGTCCCACAGAAACGAGGTTCATGTATATCACCAGGGCTTGGATTTTTCATCGCACGGTAAGACGAAAGAGAACTACGGACTCGATATTAACATTAAAATTTTACTCAAATTCATACTCATACTCATTCATTTAATTAATACCGTACGTAACGTACCGATTGCAAATATAAATAAATGACAATGTTAGGTCTATCACAACAATATAGTATGTATAAGTAGGTACGTCAATTTGGTACTCTTTGGGGGAGGCCTATGTCCAGCAGTGGACGTCTTTCGGCTGATATGATGATGATGATGATGATGAACTAGGTACGTAACTAAAGCGGCCTTCAGACCTGTCTAAATGCAGTGCACTATGCACTCACACTCACTGATTAGAGTGAGATGGTTTATCATCCCTCCATTCCCTCCCCCAGTTAGTGCACTGCATTTAGCCAGGTCTAAAGCCGCCTAAGAAAATATCGACTCCGTAGTTTTCTTTCGTCTTACCGTGCGATGAAAAATCCGAGCCCAATCATGGGCCAACCGTGTTCGTGAGTTGAAAAAGCTGTAAGTAGCAGTAGCGCAATACATACATCGCGTGACCGCTTTTTTAATATAAATAAGTCACGTTAATATTAGAATAAAATTAAAAAATATATATTCTGGTATATATTTATAGCCTTCATTTGAGGCTCATTTGCGTAAGACGGCCACAAAAACTTATTAAAATGCAAGTTTTTTTCCATGTAAGGCATTGACCTCTCGTTACGTCTTAACTCTGCTCCCTATTATAAGATCCAGAAAACCCAGTGATCAGGTATGTTGCGCTTTTATAAAAATCTACATTAAAATGAAGTTATTAAGATTATAATAATCCTCAAGTACTCCAACTGTTATCTTCTGCCATTTCGTCGAGAACGCTTGATTTGATCTTCACTTTATTTTATCCTAGAACCAGATTGGCGAGATCCACCTTATCCACTTAATTGCTACCCTCACCTGTCTGTGGTTTTTTTTTCTTATTTCCTTTTCATGGGAAAAAGTTGGTGACACCTGCCTCTAGAAATGTAGCTTCATTCTAGATTGACTAGGTTCTAGGGATGTATATATTTTTATTGAAGTTAGGTAGGTAGAGTCTGGCTAACGAAAGTTGAACCTCGTAGTTATTTGATTGGCAACACTTTATCTCTATGTATGTCTATCTGAGGTGTCATGTCGTATGTCAAATTGAAATTTCTCTGAGAAAATTGCGGCTGTGTGAGTGACCCTGTGTTACCCTGTCATGTTTTTTTTTTTAATTGCCGCGTTTTACCTGGTTCAGCTTTCGTTGGCCAGACTCCTATCTGTGTATTTTTGAATTTCAATATTTCTGTTGGTAGCGTGTTCTTTTACTGACAAAACTAGGACTCATAAAACATTGTTGCAGCTAAAATATAAAAACCTACTTAGAAATTATGCAGATGTCTAAATGTGATAAAAAAACCAGTCAAGTGCGTGTCGGACCACGCAAAACGAAGGGTTCCGTGCCTATTAAAAAGGTCGTATCGTCACAGAAATCTTACGGCACTTACGTCCTTTTCTTTAAGGAAGGCAGTTCTTTAGCAACATCTCACTTTCACCTTTGACCCGATCTTGTTCAAAACAATTATCGGTGAAAGAATTAAATAAGCCCTATGTCCATGATTTTTTTCATATTTTTAAAATTCACCGTTGAAAAATTAGAGGGGGGGACAGAGGTTTGGTGACATTCAAGTTAAAGTGATTTATTCTTCAATTTAGGCATATTACATACACCTATGAATGTCGATAAAACTACCACCGGTTCGGAAAGAAAACCTCTGCCTCGAGAAGAACCGGCATAAAAAACTGGGCGAGGTATCATTTTTTCAAAACAGTATACAATATAATATCATTTCAGTACCAGAGTATTATAAAATTACATTGCTACAGTAGAAAGCCTATTTATTTTGCGATAGATTTCTAGTGCAGGAGTTTATCGCTGCCAAATATCCCTATATGATGTAATCATTTATCTTATAATATGCTTTTGAAATAAGTGTCTTTTTACGACATATTTGAATTTAGAGTCAGTAAGTCATTACATTAGGACTTTAACAAACGTGTCCAAGTTTTTCTTAGTTTATCTCATCATCATCATCATCATATCAGCCGAAAGACGTCCACTGCTGGACATAGGCCTCCCCCAAAGAGTGCCAAATTGACCGGTCCTGCGCCACCCGCATCCAGCGGACTCCCGCGACCTTTACCAGGTCATCAGTCCACCTTGTGGGGGGCCTACCCACGCCGCGCCTTCCGGTACGTGGTCAACACTCGAGAACCTTTCCGCCCAAACGGCCATCGGTTCTACGTGCAATGTGCCCACTGCCACTTAAGTTTATCTAAAGTTCATTATATTATTTATATTAGATTAGACGTCATCTCATCAGTCGAAACGTCAACGTTTTTGTGTTACTCTCTATAAGTCACTCCCTAAGTCCCGCAGTCTATACCTACTAATGATGAAGATAGTGATTCAATCATATGTAGAATTAATTCAATCAAAACAGGCCACGCATCAATTAAAGTGTGCAATTTGTCGTGCAGGTCACTCCAAGTTTAAAATCTGTCAGTTTGATGGACATCTCCTGAACTCCATATGTCGACCTTGCCCCGTATGGCTCAGATTGCTTGGCAGCAGAAAAAAAAACTAAATTTGACACGGCACAAGGTGACAAGGGTGACCGTAGGTCGTTTTTGGAATGGTGGCTTGAAAATGTGATCAAATAAAACTTGTGTCTTGTTTGTACTGTGGAAACTTTGTATCTAAGGGTCAGGGTGACTAGATAATAAGACATAAGTTTAATATAAATTAATAAAATTAATGCCGTTTGCGATCAAGACCCATACATCCACGGCGGCCAGCTATAATTTTGTAAATGGTGTGCTCTGGTGTCCGTTGTGTAAATAAGATCGGCTACGTGAGCCACACCAGAGAGAGCACATGAACGATTTCAACCCCAGAGTTAAATTGGAGCAATCGCCGTGGCCGAAACCGGTCAGAAGAGTATATAATAAATGTATATATATACATAATATATATGTGGTATATATGGTAATATATATGGTATGGTTGGCAGAAAAAACAAATACATTTGAATATTCACTTTTGTTCTTAACAAAATAAATACTTACCTTCTTAGGATTACACCTCTAGATATAACTCTTTACGGTACAAAACCTTTTCCGCCATTATAAATTTTTAAAACAATGTACGTCAAATGACATAAAATGTCATAAAAATACAACTATAGTTGAAAATCTAATTACATTACTCGAGGTGTTTATTTTAATCTAAATAATCCAATGCACATCGTATCTAGAGTGGATATTGCAGTATTTCAAGTGGACTCCTAATAAAGTGCACGTATGATCACATTTACATTCAACAGGTTTAGAGCAGGTACTAGAACACTCACAAATCAAAGAAAACTTTTTCCATACATTTCGTAGGGTAATTAATTACAATTATTATCATTTTCTTTAGCTTAAAGATCATTAAAATGTATGGAGACTACTACAATTAGGATATTAGAAATGAGAAAAATCAATGTGTCCACCTCTAACCATTAGATCACGTGTCCTATGTCCAAGAGAAGAAATACGTTATTTCCCACCACATTCCCATGTAAACCAAGTCGCAGTTATGTACAATTAGTGCATAATAAGTCTAGATCCAATGAAGTATCAAAGGTGTGCCAATACCTGTACTGAATGGTTCCATTACCGGACCGGAACCGCAGATGCCCCGCGTCCGGTGACGATTGACAGCCATTGATGCGCGATCGGGTGAGGAGACAGACGAGTGGAGCGGTGAGCGTTTTGATAAGGTTATAATGCTAAACGCTAGCCTGCGCAACGTGGTGCAGTGCTTCTGTTATTTATTTTAAAGTCAATAAGTCTTGAAGCGATACCAAGATTATCACATAAGCCGTCTGTCAAAGTTTAAACATAAACTTCAGCAACTTCACTTTAGTCCGTTTTTTTAGAATTAGAAATAAGGTAAACAAAGAAGCAGTCGTCGTCAACATTTTCTGCTTGGGACCACTTTTAAATGTTACGAAGTCCTTAACAGAACGAGAACTTAATAGGCCTATACTAGTTATTTTGTATTTTTTCTATGTAATAAATAAAAAGTGTGTAGTAATACTTTACCCGGAAATTCATCCTTGCTGCAAAGTTCACACACCAACTTATGAATTCAGTTTCTGTCTCTTTGCTTTTGGTGAAGGCAAAACGTTCGGGGGAGAACGAGTCGGTCTTTATTGCAAGCCACTTGGGCCTGCCTCTGGTTGGTCTATCGCAGTTCGCACGCCACCACACACAGCGAAAATTAAATGCTTAATATTAATTAACAAACAGATACTCGTATAATAATCTCGAAATCTGAATGAATTTGTTGATTACCAAGAAAACAAGAAAAAGAACGTGATACGATTGACAATTTTGACAATGCATGTCGACAGCGAAATAAACGAACCGATCGTTTCAAACATCTTCTTCTTTAGGTTTTTTATTATGCAATCTTTGCAGAACTGAATAACGAAATCTAAAATAAAGAATCAAAAGATAAATACTTTCGAAATAAATATATTGTTGTAAGTATTATTTGGATATAAATAATGAAAACACTTCGATCATTTAGGGTCGACAACAATAATGTAAGTCTTTTTTAATGGCTGTTTGAGATACTTTGACAGTTGTGTGGCATAAAGTGTCTTATATAAAAGACCTCGTGCTTCGTGCTTTATCCTTCTTTCTAATGCTAAAAAAACGCACTATAAGCGTGGCGGTGGCGTAGCGGCAATACACATAACTACACTCAAGAGCAAAAGTTTCGGGTACAGTTTGTACTGAAATTCTATACAAAGTGTACCCGAAACTTTTGCTCTTGAGTGTACACTGGCTTAGATTTTCGGCTGCTCCACTAGTGTGTGCGTTAAGTTTTTCTTTATGATTTTACAATTATACTGCCGCAGCGTGACTGTGCAGTTGCACAGCAGGAGCCGTAGCATGGTTGGCCTTGTCACGCGATAGGTGATAGGATAGAGCGTGCGTCACTGGCTGACACCGTTCGATAGAACGAGACGACGCTCTTATATTGTCACTTGTCGCGTGATAAGGCCAACCATGCTACGGCTCCATTGCAACCAGTTGCTGTGTAAAAATTACGTTAAAATCCGCTCCGCTCATCACTATTATACAGTTCCAATCATCACGTCTTGCTTGTAATTCTTGTAACAAGGCTCTAAGATTAAACAACCCATGGACACTAATTACCAACTGTGGGTGTCCATGTGACTAATATGGACACGGGGAGCGCACCTGGCACGTCCTCAGAGGATGTTCCTATCCAGTTATTAGTTGGGGATCCAGTTGAAAAAGTTTGATGCGGCAGGTTGAACAACGGAAGGAAATCATTAGATATAATGTGTGCTAGTTATTGTGCGAACTAGTGTCATTAGAAAGATCTTGGAAATGAATAAAAGTTTAATGATTTATTTTTAATTTTTAGCGCAGGTAATACATATTTAAAGGTTTTCGTTAATATATTTAGAGCAGACTAGAGACGGAGGTCTATTTCGATCGACGTATTTATTAGATATCCAATTTACATTTGTTGCGCGCACTCGTTTTATAAGTTTCGTTTGACGCGCATGGAGCGAGTGAGATTTGTGACATCAAGCTTATCATTGTACACCAACAATGATCTGGAGCCGTAGCATGGTTGGCCTTATCACGCGACAAGTGACAAGATAAGAGCGTCGTCTCGTTCTATCGAACGGTGTCAACCAGTGACGCACGCTCTATCCTATCACCTATCGCGTGACAAGGCCAACCATGCTACGGCTCCAGAATATCGGCGATATCACGAGCTGTACAAAAATATGTCGAGTTGCGTCCAGGCTGAATGCATCGCAGCGCAGTGTTTATTACAGAAATGTGGGTTCGTCGTCAACTGCTGTGAAGACATCTGCTTGCCACAGTCTCCGAATACCTAGCTGCGCAGCCCCATAACGGAATAGCATGATTTATACCACTTTAATTACGCTGACATTCCGTTTTCATGCTCTGTGGTTTCCTTTCTGATATACCGCACACCACAAACCCAGAACAATAACGTACTTAAGGCTTATAAAGGCTATAAAACATACAGCGTTTCTACTTCAAGCACGTGGATAATCGGTTCTGGCCTTTTTGGAAACTGCAAAACTTAAACACCTTTAAATACATGTGTGAACATTCTTATTACAACTGAGTTAACGTAGGTTTTGATTGCACTAGCTGCACAATCTTTGGTTCCGGCGCTTTTCAAAATAGCGAGACTTTTTTGCTGTCAAATGTATTCTAGACGTCGTTATTTCTGAGTGGTTAAGATTCAATTTTGTTCAAACTGGATGTATTAGAACAGTAGTTCGTAGCACAATGCCTTTTAGTTTTGTAGGAGCGTTTGTTGTATGAGAAATGCACCTATCTATGTTCCTTGATTGGGCAGGATAGGACTGGAGAGTATAAATAATTGTACTCGATCAATAAATAGTAATGAAGTAACTGCGGGGACTCAATCAGCTCTTATTACCATATATATCCACTTGGTCTTTATGTGGGGATGTTTATTTTCCTTAGTAATGTTTCGTGCTGGCTCTTTGATGAGTTGATGACGAATAAGAAATGATCGAATGTAGGTTTGGATTGATAAAAGAGTTGATTGTGAGAATATGTGGCGCCAATTTTAAATTAAAAAGACGTGTGGCACTCGGGGACTGCCGCGGTAAAGCTATTGCATAGCATTTTGTATCAACTTATGCAATTATAATTTTATTTATTTATTTTATTCATGCAGTATTTATTTTTCTTTGATATTAATTCAAGTTACACTTTTTGAGCGTGGTGACCGATAAGAAAACAATTTTTTTCTATTATTAAATAAATAAAAATAATAAATGCACTTTGTTCATTCATATTCAAAACACTTTATACACAAATTTTACAAGTACAGCTATTCACTGTTGTACATAAATACCTATACACCTATATACTTTCTCATAAACAGCTGCTTATGTATTCGTCCGATTTCGGAGCAGCTCGTCTCGATTCGTGCGAGTTTCGTAGAGTCGTACAATACGTCTAATCGCACACAACGCCGTGTCGAAGACTGCCGAACTGAAACGACGCTAGACGATGCACGGCCTTCAAGCCACACCTCCTTGCCCGTCGGAGTGGGGAGCGTGAGGTTTTTTCGTTACGGAATTTCTGGATTCGGTCCCCGCGCTCAAGGCCCGCGATAGAAGCTATGCAATAGCTTAAAAGATTTTTTTTATAATTTACTTATTATGTTATCTTAATATACTTATATGGGGCTTTCTTAATATACTTAAATATGTATATATGAGTAGGATCGTCCCCTCATATTATCTATTTTATAAAAAAAATGCAATGTTTTTTGTTTGGATTGGATCCTGACCGGCGCCCATATTTATATGTAGGTATGGTTTTTACAATTTGAAACAATCATATTTCCTTGAAGTACTCCTAATCAACAGCTAGTGCCCATATTTAGACATTAAACTGAATTCCCAGCTGAAAATGCCCATTATTATACATAAAAACAACTTTTAAAAATTAATTGACGTGGTCGTTAAAAACGGCGCCAAATGGCCGTCTTCTTCACCTGACATGTGTAATGATATCCAGTTGACAAATGTCTTGTTTTCATTTTTACCCACGACGGAACGGAGAACATTTTAATTATTTACATAATCATAATTCTGTTAGCGTTTTCCTCGGTTGTACCTAAAAGGAGCCCGGGGTCCGCTTTGGCACCTAATCCCAAGATTTGCCGTAGGTACTAGTTTTACGAAAGCGACTGTCATCTGACCTTCCAACCCAGAGGTAAAACTAGACCTTATTGGGACTAGACCGGTTTCAGTTAGAAGACTTTAGTATAGAGCAGACATCCCATAGCATAAGTTTGCGTAAACCTAGTCTAGTGGGAGCAATGATGTATTATACAAAAAGGTAGATATATTGTCTATACGAAATTCCGTGTTTAAAAATGGCCACCAAATCTGACAGCTAACGTTTCCGTTGACGACTCGAAACTGAGGTAAGTTGTGCCAATTGACTCAATTTTAGTGTGCTATTTTTCGAGCGCGTATAACCTATCTAATATCTACCTCTTTTTAGGGTTCCGTACCCAACGGGTAAAACCGGGACCCTATTACTAAGACTTCGCTGTCCGTCCGTCTGTCTATCACCAGGCTGTATCTCAAGAACCGTGATAGCTAGAGAGTTGAAATTTTCAGATTATGTATTTCGGTTGCCGCTATAACAACAAATACTAAAAAACCGGCCAAGTGCGAGTCAGACAACAGACATGATTTTTTTGCCGTTTTTATAGATAATGGTACGGAACCCTTCGTGCGCGAGTCCGTTTCGCATTTGGCCAGTTTTTTTATAGTACATCATTGAGTGAGACTTTTGCCGTAGTCTGCGACGGGCTCTTGTACTGAGTTCTAAGATGGCCGCCTGATGGAACTGACGGAAGACGTCAAGAGAAATGTTCTAGGTGGCCAGTCTAAGTAATAGTAAGTAAATGTTACTCGTTGACAGCAAAGATTGCTATCACAAATATTTACTATAAGTACTTTAGCGAAAACCCATGTGTATTTTTTCCATAAATACGTTGCGACGCTTGGGTTGTTTTTTAACATAAAATAAAATCAAAAGGCATTAAAATGAAAACTTGTTTACGATATAACAAAATAAACCTACTAATTAGCGTCATTAAAGTTAACAGTTATTCGAAGGCTTCGCATTCATTCAAAACGAATTATAATTAAAATCATAGGCAATTAACTGATTTTTATCCATTTCATTTACAAGCAGCGTTTATTTGTAGTAACGTTTCCTTGCGGATTCGCTCGAGCTGTTTCTAGGACGAGCATTAACAGCAGTTCTCGTAAACTTTTGTATACGTATATAGACAATGTTGATTAAAACATAATGAACTTATAATAAACTTCGAATCCTATCAAATATTCGCTTCAAAAGAGCTTTTTAAAACTGCAGAAAAGTAAAAACTATATACCTACACGATAATAGTAATACGTTTCAATATTTTCTTTTGCATGTGGGACTACATCGTTTTGCGCACGTTTTGCGTATGATTGTCCTCTGATTTTTTTTAAGTACGGTCGACACCAAAAATACGTTTACACTATTCGCGTTATTGCAATGGAATAAGGTGCAAAAGTGTAAACGTATTTTTGGCGTCGACTGTACTAGCTGAGATTAGGGTCTTTATAATAAAATAACGCTCCCGTTTGGAACTCAACTTCTTGATGCAATTCTCTATAGCTGAAATATGTAAAGATAAAAAGTTACTCAAAAGTTAGCAAATGCGTACGATAGTAATCATTTATTAAAAATACGTTGATCTTATAATAGTTAACGCGACACAGACAAGTCCACTATCTCTTGTGAATCAGTGAAGATTTTTACTTTTTACCACTTACAATTTTTAATTACACCGGTCCTGCGAAACGAAACAATTTGACATTTACCAGGTGTGTTTTTTCTTTCGTTCACATTACTTACGGGCAGAGAAATGATCTCGAGCTATTTCCCTTGGGCCGAGAAATGCAGCCTTGACGGGGCGACGAACCGATGCCAGAGAGAACGCGAGAGTGCTCTTTAGATTAAAACTGGCGCAAAATTTACAAAACACAGACTGTGAATGTATAAAAAAGAAATGCACAATACACAGCACACACTCGCACATCTCTGGTGGATACTCGTCCTTACACTGTACTGAACAAAAAATAAATAGAAAGGATAGATAAAATAGATAGATTTGTCGAGGAAAACTTCGCACAGCTAAGGTAAACGTCTATGAAGGGAAACCTTCCGATATCATTAAAACGCAAACACATGGACATGTGCATTCTTCCAATCCTACGGAGCACAAACTTGGTCTTTGACAAAAGTTCAGAAATCTGCCCTCAAGGTTTGCCAGAGAGCCATGGAACGCAGTATTTTGGGCGTGAAATTAACGGATTGCATTAAAAATACAATACTGCGTTCCAAAACTCATATAGTTGACGTAGCTCACACAGCCGCCAAACTTACATGGGACTGGGCCGGGCACATCTGTCGCATGCCAGAAGCGTTATGGGCTTCAATTACCACCAAGTGGGTCCCACAGACCGAATACGGCGTCGCGGTGGACCACGTAGGAGATGTCGAGACGAGCTTGACGACTTCGATCAAGACTGGTGGGAGACTGCCCACGACAGGGTTGTGTGGAAGAAAAAGAGAGAGGCCTTTGCCCAGCAGTGGGACACTTAAGGCTCTTAATAAAAATAAATAAATATGTAAACATCCTAGTAGTCCTAGTACTCGACGTTACACTAGTGTATTGCATGGGCACTAAATGTGAAGGCAATATGGGTAAAATTCGAGCTAAAAGGAATTTTCTTCATTCGACTTTAAGCTACTTTGACATAAAGTGCCCATGTCATACACTAGTGCAACGTCGAGTACTAGTACGTTTACCTTAGGCGCCATTCATTTATTACGTAAGACGATTAAGGGCGGTGGGGGGTCGACCATGACTTATTTTTTCTTACAACGGGGAGAGAATGTATTGATAGTTCGTAAGATCACAAAATGCGCAAAGTTAAGATTTCACTTTGAAAAGCGCGCGCATCCGCACGAGTGTTAAAAAAATATTCACCGACAATTTTTAGATCAAAAACTGTTATTATTTTTTTGTTTTCTTAATCTTTTAATTTAACCGAGCTTTCATAAACAGTTATCAGATTAATTGACTGAGTGAACCTTCTCAAATTGCGTCTCTGCCCACACGCAATGCCTCGCAAAGTTACTTTTTCTACGAAAATAAAAGTAAGATTAAAAGCTCGGGACCGTTGAATGAGATTATACATAACTATATGTTGAATGTATACGTATGTCTATGTATGTCTCGCCATATGTCCCGCTGAATAAATTGCGGAGACCAGATTCATGTCGTTTTATGACGATTTGTGCTATGACAATCAAAACCACAGAATGAACTGTTCATACATACGTACAGATAGACTCACTGCTGCTGCTACTGACATACAGATGGTCTTATATCTGAGCGTTTTTCAAAAAAAGTGTACATGTACTTTTTTTCAGATTTCGATTTTTTTGGGTTTTTCTTACTCAGAATCGTTGATACTATCGATCCTCATACAAGAAAAAAAGTGTCTAAGATATTCCATTCCGGATCGTCACATTTTTGTATGCAGTCTTTTTTTATTTATATGGTCGTGACGCACTGGAAGATAAAACTTACATTGTAAAATCTGGGACACTTTTTTTCTTGTATGAGGATAGTATCAACGATTCTGAGTAAGAAAAACCTGAAAAAAAAGTTGATGTACAGTTTTTTTGAAAAACGCTCATCTAACAAAATCAATGTTTAACCATCCCACTCTATGCAGCAAGTGCTCTTTCGTTTAGTTAAGGTTGACGCATTTTGACGTTACGACGTGACACTGACAGCGACAACGCCGGTCGGGTGATAATTCGAGCGATGTCCGACAAAGTTTGTGCTGCTGCTGCTACCTCGCCCGACATCACTGGTGACATTTGTCGTGTCTCTGGCTGGTTTCATCGGTGATCTACACTCAAGAGCAAAAGTTTTGGGTACAGTTTGTACTGAAATTCTATACAAAGTGTACCCGAAACTTTTGCTTTTGAGTGTATATTTTTTTGCTATTCGAAGTAATATATACTCAAACTTATATCATCATCAGCATATCAGCCGAAAGACATCCACTGCTGGACATAGGCGTTCCCTAAAGAGTGCCACAATGACCGGTCCTGCGCCACCCGCATCCGGCGGACTCTATTTTCTATAGCGACCTACTTATATACTCATTATACTCATTTATTATTCGAGCGATGTCCGACAAAGTTTTGTGCTACCTCGCCCGACATCACTGGCGACATCAGCTTGGGAGTAGCTATAAAGGGGAGGGCAAATGCACAAAAGATCCCACTGGGTCGAAGTGTATCCGAAAGGGTCCTCAACTAGATAAGATAAGATAAGATATACTCATACTCATTTATTAATAAAATATAAATTTTAATAATTAATATGTCAAATGAATTTGATAATTATAATATCATAGACAGGGTGAAATGGAGAAAGGTACCTATATTGTATTCTACTTTTCCATGTGGGCACCATATCACCAACTATCATTAAATCATCACGAATGCGGTCCAACTTTTTTACGATGTCTCATATTTTATTGGTACGCAGTATGAGGTGCAATGGTGACTTCTTTCAGTTTCATCAGTCATCATCTTTAAAATTATCGGCAGCTTAATTCCAAAACCAAAAAGACTGTAATTGAGGTTTTCACTTAACGAAAACAACGAATGTGTTTTCATGTTTAAAAAAATTCTAACAGAAATAGTGTGCTTATCAAAAAAAGACTTCTTGAGATAACTCGTACGAGTAATGATTTTTATTGTTTTAAAAGTACGAAAATCAGTATTATGTGTTCGATGGAAAGTCAATCGAGAACGCCATTCAACAAAATATCATGTAAAAGGTTAGCGTTTGAAATAGAAAAGGTAAAGTGGCATATAAGGCATGATTTCGTGCACAAGGGTACAAAATCATGTCGCCAAGCCACAGGGGGTAGGCTAGCAATGTTGTGTTGTCCAACAACGACCGTTTCGCAGTAAATGTGAGGGCTGAATACTTTACCATTCTGGGATATATACATAGTTGTCACTTTTAAATAGCTTGTTGGAACGTGGTTTTGATGATGCTCGAGAAGGTAACAGATATTTCCGATGTGTTTCGAGAGATAATTACTCATATTACTAGACAATGTTTTTGAGCCTTGGGTGTCTTTTATGTATTTGAGTATTTACATGCATTAAATACATTGTTGGCTAGTACCTACCCTTAACACAAGCCTTATGTGCTTACTAAGAGGCTAGTTACATAATACTTACATTTTTGGTTTAGAAATTATTTTAATCATTTTATGTTATCTGTACGTGTACACGCATCTGTTTACTGTATAATCTAAATATAAATGTACTTATAGTGAACAATATAAAAGTTTCAGGTTCAGGACAATTCAGTAAGTTAGGTATGTTTGCAGAAAATTCTGGTAACTTTCACAAGAAATTAAGCCAACTTTTACTTCAAAAGTCTCTTCTATTAAAATGATATAAGAATACCCCATTTTTCCTTCAGTTTTGCAACTTTGAAAAGGGGAATGCCCACATGCCATACAAGGAAATGCCTGATATGTACAAGACCCAATCACACATTAAAATATGCAAAAAAAGGAGGTCCGAAAACTCCTTCAAAACTTACGACCGCTTTAGCCAAGTTGGTGCCTACGAAGCAAGAGGTTCGAATCCCGGTAAAGGCATCTCTTTGTGATGAGCGCGAATTTGTTCCTGAGTCATGGATGTTTTCTATATGTATTTATTTCTTTATATAAGTATGTTTATCGTCGTCTAGTACCCATAGTACAAGCTTTGCGTGGTTTGGGACTAGGTCGAGATTGTCATTAAGATTTTTATGCAATGAAAGAGGTTATGTTGACATAAAAACTACAATAGATGTCGCTAAGATCTATGTGAATGTTAAATGTCCTAATGTGACATAAGAAATACATAGATGAAACTACCGTCTATGTAAAAAAATGTTAGATATTCGTTACTTTAGCAAGGCATGAGTGTGTCGCTTAACTTCAAACTCAGATAAATCCATTCGACCCTCTCTGCAAATATCTACCCTATTACCTTTTTATAATACCAAAATCGCATGATCTGACAGATGGATTTACCTGAGTTTGAATTTAAGCGACTCATATACTCATTTATTAGTGTTTATTACAATATAACACTTTAAGTGTCTATTTTTAATTATTATTATTTAAGCTACGGTGGCCTAGTGGTTCAGGCATGCGGCTGTCAAACGGCAGTCCCAACTCGTACCAATGAGTTTTTCGGAACTTATGTACGGAAAATCATTTGATATTTACTAACTTTTCGGTGAAGGAAAACATAGTGAGGAAACCTGCATACATCTGAGAAGAAATTCAATGAGGTATGTGAAGTGACCAATCCGCACTGGGCCAGCGTGGGGACTACTGCCCGTTCCCTCTCATTCATGAGAGGAGGCCTGTGTCCAGCAGTGGGACGTATATAGGCTGATGATGATGATGGTTTATTGCTCCGGAGTTCAGCAAACTTCTATTTAATCTGTTTAGTCAAATTCAATTACGACTTTTTTTTATTGGACATCTCTGTCTCTGTATTATTCCAGGCATTATTTGGGCATTCTCCTTCCTCATGGGTGCGTTGCTAGCTAACGAACGACTGACCTGCAGTAAAGAGGGACAATCTTTGGCATTTGTATATTATTAGTTAGACTGCAGACTTGACATTTACGCAGTTTGTGCATCTGCCTAAGTGTTTTAGTGTTAGGCACGTGCCAAGGTGAAACGAGTAAGTATGCAACCTGCGTGGCTACCTTCTATTATCCGATGGTTACTAACGTTTATGGGTACTAGTTTTACTTGCGACTTTGTCCGCATGAAACTTGGTAATTGTGCTTCCATAAGAACTTTGGTTTTCGGGATAGCAATGTGTCCTCTTGTGCGACTCCGACTATCTCCATGCCAAGTTTTAGCTCAGTTGATTTCATAGTAGAATGAAGTACGTGTCAACGGTGCTTATATACCACCTTTGCACCCATTCCACCTCTTTAAGGGGTTATTTCTGAATAAAATATTCTAAACCGATTTAGATAAAATTCTTCTGTCTTAACGACTGTCAGCAATAGCTATCATACATGATGACTAAGATTTTTTCACGATGCCATTCGAACCAGTTTTTGGAGAGGAACAACGTTTCATACTAATTAATAGAAAAATATGACGTCACGCATGTCACAATGCTAGGGTACCTACTAACTGTTGTACGGAAAATCAAGTTAATTGCTGTTTCGGCCGCGAAATACTACGTTTAGGTCCATAGTTGTCGTACAATTTTGTTTCTATAAAAGCGTAAGGATTCTATTGGTAGCTTTAAATTTACACTTCAAGGTTCATGTCTTTTTATGATATTAATTATATTTTTTAATGTATACTTCATTACAATAATTTGATGGTATACTATCCATATATCAACACTACTTTATCAATTTTAACATGAGTCATCATGCCTATTGTTCTACCACACTGGGATGTTAAGAGGGAAGTCTTTCCCCAGCAGCGGACACTTTATAGGTAGAAAAGAATACGGATAAAAAAGGCCAGTAGAAGCAAAAATCGTGATATGTTAGATGCTTAAACGTCCAAGATATTCAACTAAGAAAATCGATGACACTGGTAAAATGGAAGCAGTGAATAACGAGGTGAGAATAATCTACTTTAAAAACTCGAATAGGTAAAGTAAAGGCTCAAACAGGTTCCAATCATTCAAAGAATCCATCTGTTCCATCGATAAATCCTCTCCGACAAGTATTAGAATCTTCATGCCCTTAAAAGGGCTAGTACATCGTGCTTTTACCTTAGCTGTCGAAAGCGAGTTTCCGACTTAGGCTGGACCTTGCTGCTTGCGACATCGCGACCTTTCGTTCGTTGTGGGGTACTTGTAGGTATATTGTACAATCGTATTCAAAAGCTGGACGTTTTAGGTCCTTTTGAGGCCTATGTCCAGCAGTGGACGTCTTTCGGCTGATATGATGATGATGATGATGAGAACACAAGACTAGGTAATGATGATTATGATAACCGAAAACCAGCGCTGCAGGTGTCTGTCTGACACCTCGGCACAATGCTGAGACAGCGACCGTTTCACTGCCGCGAAGATACACAATACGTGTCAATTGTATTGTATGAGTACTCCCTAAAGGGAGAAAAAAAAATAAAAAAATAATAATAATAAATCTCTGTGTGTCTTTTGTGTAGTGAATAAATGTTTTCTTTTTTCTTTCTTTTATAACATAAATCAGGACTAATGAGCAATTGTTACCTATAATGTTTTCACACTATACATTATTTCCGTGACAGGAAAAAGAAAATCCACAGGAAAAATGTATAAGAATTATGTTCGGAGAAAAATACGATGATGAATTATGAGAGACGTCAAAGGGAAAATATTTGTTAGTAAGACAAAGAAAAATTTGCTATTGCGGTTTCTTTCTTACCCTTCATATTCAATAGAAAACTAACTTCCTTGTCATTAGTAGTAATTAAGGACATGAAAACGCGTCTCGGCTACGCACTAAAACTCAAAGCGATATTAATACAAACATTATTGTACTTAACTGATTTCTGTCAGAAGTGTTTGTAATTTACTCATCTAGGTACAGTCGACTACAAAGAGATCGATACGGCCAAAGTTACAAAAATATGTATACACGACTTTATTGCCTGAACGTTAAGGTCGTGTATACAATTTTTGTAACTTTGGCCGTATCGATCTCTTTGTAGTCGACTGTACGTCTCATTATTGTTAACACAAATACTTATTCTATTTAATCGACACTGATTCATTTAGCATTTTTTTCTTATGATTTCAGGTACCTACTAATCCTGTTTTTGTTGTATAATAAACTTAAACTTGACAGTGTATGACTAATACCAAAACAAATAAAAATAAATATATGAATAGTAAATAGGCAAACTAACACAGCATTTATATGCTCCATCTTGACAGATACAGTCAAAACCAAAACTACATGCGGATAATCTGACTAAAATACGATTTTTGGGGTTCCGTTCCTCAAAAGGACAAAAAGGAACCCTTATAGGATCACTTGTGCGTCTGTCTGTCCGTCTGTCACAGCCGCTTTGCTCCGAAACTACTGGACCGATTGAGTTGAAATTTGGTAAACATATGTAAATTGGTGACCCAAAGATGGACGCGTAAAGTAAATTAATGAATTCAGAACAGGGCGGCCACTTTTGGGAGGTAAACTGGAAAATTTAAAAAAAAAGTTTCGCAAACTGTATTGTGTGACATATCAAATGAAAGGGGTTGTTGTAAGCATGTCAGATATTTTATTTTTATAATTTTTAGCAAAAACAGATTTGAAGTAATTTAGGAAAAAATACGAAAATTGACCATCCCCCCCCCCCTTACCTCCGAAACTACTAGAATTAAAATTCTGAAAAAAATAGGGAAAATAGTTCCTTGCCTAAAGATTACAGGAAAACCTATAAGAAGTTTGAGTATCCAAAAACACTTATGAAATTTAGATTATATACGGAACCCTCACCACGCGAGTTCAACTCGCACTTGTCCGGTTTTTCATGGTACATTTTATTGTCTTTTTGAATACATATACACAAAGCCAAATGAATAGTTGCATTTATAATCTGACAAGCTGCCCGCTCTGCTGCGCCTGGTTATTACCTACAGAGATTTCAGGCGGAGACGCTACAATATAACTTATCTTGAAGTTCTATTTAGTATTGGGGATTTATTTTATAAGACAAACTTTATTATATATATAAATAAAATAGATATATAAAGACAAGACAAATCACTATTATATTTCGGCCGAGTAATGCCAGGCTATCCGCAGCAGAACCAAGGTAACCGATATTGCCCTCCGAATCGCTAAAATTAAGTGGCAGTGGGCGGGGCACATTGCACGTAGAACCGATGGCCATTGGGGCGGAAAGGTTCTCGAGTGGCGACCACGTACTGGAAGGCGCAGCGTGGGTAGGCCCCCCACAAGGTGGACTGATGACCTGGTAAAGGTCGCTGGAGTCCGCTGGATGCGGGTGGCGCAGGACCGGTCATTGTGGCACTCTTTGGGGGTGGCCTATGTCCAGCAGTGGACGTCTTTCGGCTGATATGATGATGATGATGATGAATGCCAGATTAGAGGAGTCGAATAGATTATCTTTCGTTGATCACGCTTATCATATTTTAAGGCACTATTTTCAACGTAATTCGATCCTGTATAATGTTTTTATTTATGTATCTACGTAATTATAGTCACCTCGCAGTCAGTCAGTCGGACGTGCCCGTTGTGTACTCGGGTCTTCATAAATAAGATCTGTTACGTGAACCACGTGGGTCGATCACGTAACTTTTCTTACGAACGTCTGTAAGATTTAAACGTCAATTTTATATGGAAAAATGACAGTTAGATTGAGATTTAACTGTCAGACGCGCGCTCGGAACGGTACTTGATTACCCCCCAGAGCACATGAACGACAACAACGCCGGAGTTGAAGCAGTCGTCGTGGCCGAAATCGGTCAGAAGAGTGCATACGCACCCTTAGAATGAAACCGACCGAACTCATTAAATCGACAAAATGAGTTATAGCAACACATCTTGATGCAATATGTACTTTGGTGTTGCTAACTCCTTTTGTCGATTTTTTTTGAGTTCGGTCGGTTTCATTCTAAGGGTGCGATATAATAGTCATTTAATCAGTATACAAGAGTAAAGTAAAAGATCACACAAAATCTGTCAACATGTGCATGCAAATGCATTTTGAAATGCCAGCGCGAGATTATCGGCGGGCGATGACCTTAATGCGCCTTAAGCATTACATGAATTATGGATTTTTATTAAGTACAGTCACGAACTTTAATTTGGGACCCATGTCCTTCAAATGTTACGGAAAGCTAACATTACGGTTTTCTAATTACGAACATGTGTCAGTGTCAGACAAGAAAATTGATTGAAAACTGACATTTTCACGAAATATTATTTGCAAAAAACAAATATGGCCGGAGGGAAGACAGGGTTAAAAAGACGAGTGACAATTAGTCGGAAATAATTGTAAATGATCGTTCGACTCGTTCCGCTCGGTTGAGGTCACTGGGCGGTTGCCCCCTAGACACATATAAACGTAAGGGCCTGGACACATGTCGCCGTGTACGGCGCCGTGCACGGCGACATGTGTCCAGGCCCTAAGTTGTTTATGGCAAACTTTATATCACTCCTTTAAAATATTAGCTCTTAATGTCTTCAGTGTGCTATACGATATTCCACCTTAGGTGGGTCCCAAATTAAAGTTTGTAACTGTACCTACCTACTAACTAAAAAAATGAATATTAGGAGACAAAAGGGATAAAAAGCCTAATAACGACGATATAATTAATAATTAAGATATAAATACTTAGAAAATATCGATATGACTCAGAAACAAATATTCATGCTCATCATATCAGCCGAAAGACGTCCACTGCTGTCCACGTAGGCTTCCCCAAAGAGTGCCACAATGTCAGGTCTTGCGCCACTCAATCATGCTCATCACACAAATATTTGCGCTTACCAGAATTCGAACCCAGGACCGTAAGCTTCGTAGGCAAGGTCGGTAGGAGTAGGATAGGTAGGAATTAATTTTGAATAAATCATTTTGATTTTGACTTTAGTCATCCACTAGGTTTACATCACCTGAGTATTAGTCCGAATAACTGAGAATCGTGTTTATTCCAATCCCACCAAAAACATAAATGTAAAAAAGGAGAGCCAAGTTCGATACAAAAATTATGCTTGGCTGTGGGCTTCGCCGCAAAAAGAAGGGAGATCTAAATGAGTGCCAAGTTATGCAAAATCCAAATATGTATTTATAGGAACAAAATAACATTATGAACAGGTATTAAACTCTATTTCTTTGCTTTTTTGGATACCTATAACAATTGCTGTTATTTAAAAATGTGAGATCTTAAAGTAGGTTAGTAATTTATAAAGTTAATTTAAAAAAGTATTTTATAAAGTTATTCAACATATATATATATATATATATATATATATATATATTTTAATTTTGATAAAAACGTAGTTTATGTGTTTACGTTAAAGAGGTTTTGAGTTATAGAAGGGTCAAAAGTGGCACCAAGTGGTTCGTGTAATGATACACTTGACGCTGGCTAGCCAGTTCCTTTGCTTGAACTTGGCTTGACACGCTGCCGCGTGTCAAGATTATGACTTTAGTCCTCAGATTAAGTCCTTATTCCTGTCTAGTCCAATCCGGTTTAAATTGTGTGCAATGTCAATACGATAAGCGACAGGTATCCTGTTTGGATCCGTGACACAGATCATCTGGGTGCAATAGAACGGGCCCAAATGTCTCCAAGAACAATAGGTCCTGTCGCCTAGTATGCGGCACTAATTGCTAGGGCTGCCACCTTCATTACACCTGTTGGACAATTTTTTTTTGTTTGAATTTAATTTGAGTATTGTCTTATATTTTGAGGATCACTAGAAACTTAAAAGTCATTTGATTTACTTGAATATTCAAAATACTTTGACATTATTCTTAATGAATGATATGAAATGAAATGATTGAAATGAAATGAAAAATATTTATTCCGGAAACATAGTAGTCCATATACAGCAATATATCATTTTTGTTATTAATTGAATTAAATTAAAAGAGATAAAAAATAAAATAAAAACTAAAACAATTCTATTTCTTAAGAGTAGCTACAGCAGCATAAGTAGGTATATTGCCAAAAAATAACCATAGTCAAACTTTTCCTAAAACATACTAAAATTTCTGACTAAATTGTGTATGTCGGCATCGAAACAATTACATTTGTCTTTATTAAAAGACGCTGAAGTATATTTTATAATCATATATGTATACACTAGTAGAATATGTGTAATGCTTGGCTGTATACAAGAACATTTATATTTATGCAAATTATACTTAATAGGCAGATGCATAGACGACAATAAAAAATATTTTTGGGACAGTCCAAAGATAGTCGCTCGGAAGTCGTATTTATGGAACCGATTTATTAAGCTTCGATAGAGTGATTCAGAACACGTCAGATTTGACAGCTTGCATACGTGACGCCTGAAGCGTACCTATTTCTGGTAAATAAACTTTGAAAATACCATAGTTTCCGTAATTACGAACTTCCCAGAAAATAACTGTTTCGTTTTGAACTTTACCCATTACTTTTTAAACCCGGCATGTAAACCGCATATATTTCCTTCCTGGAAATAATAAATAAGTTACATTACGGGAATTGGTAAACACCGCAAAAAATCTTTATCTGGAGAAAAACATGTGGCTACCGAGAACTTAATCAAATACAGTGCACAAATACATTGCATACCTAATTAGTGAGGTATAATCAGACGATCCAACGGGATATTTTGCCGTAAATAACGAGAAGAGTTTATGCATACTGGACAATTAATTAGGGAATTTGGGATTGTTCTGCTTAAACGTACCTAAACGCGGGTGGGGATAAAATTGTAACAAGTCGGTAATTTGTATTCCCAAGTTTTGAGGTAGGTAGCAAAAAATTTAAACCAAAGTTATGAACATTGACAATAAGGGCATTAAACACAATTAAAATAGTTCCTAGCAATGATGTTCCAGAGGCTAGGCGAGAAATGACATTAATATCAGCAATTAAAACTGCAATTCGTTTTTTACTCATCTACAACTCCAGTGACAACAGCGTAGTGGATAGCAATTGAATGACATCATCATCATCATCATTATATCAGCCGAAAGACGTCCACTGCTGGACATAGGCCTCCCTCAAAGAGTGCCACATTGATGATCGAATATCGAATGACATATTCGAATGATATTTAAAACTAGCATGCTATACATACACCGATACTGTATTGCATGTTAGTAATAGACATGACAACTGGTGTAATATCTGTCACATTTATGGCATTTGTCAATAAACGCTTTCAGTGCCAGGAACCCGCTAAGTAGGCGTATACTCGTACAGGTAAATTATTTTCGAGACGTTTTTGCATTTGTAGTAGTATTTGTATATTTACACGGACACACGTACACGTTGACGTACACAGACACACACAGACACACGTATGTCTCGTATGTCACGTGTATATGTAGGTCACAACTACAAATGCAAAATCGTCTCTAAAGTAATTTACCTGTAGGAGCTTTCCTCTACATACAGCGTTCCCCACGTTATGTACGAGACCCCACGAAATGTTAGACACCAAATATGAAAAAAAAAAATATGTTCCCAATTTTGAGCGCGTTCACACCCCTAGCGGTCCAAGCTTAATGTCACTGCGCATAACACTCAGAGACCTGCGCGGGGCAGTGACAATCACGAGGCAGCCGTAATCACCGATCAATCTAATAATCATCGCTTAGAGCACATACTGCGTTTTTAATGAGTAGGCAGAGAACAAATGAGCGCGTTAACGTGCACTTTATCTTTCTGTAGGATTTGTTGTCCAGTATGAATTAATTCTTCACGACATGTATCCTATTTATTATTAATTAAGTCAATCCACTATCGACGCCCAGTAATATAAAGTAGGACAAGTGATGAGGACACATAACAGGGCAGTTTTCTCATGTTAAATTTGATAACGTGGCATTGCTAAATGGATAGTAAACGATCAAATTATTGTAATAAAGTATACATTACAAAATATAATAAAAAACATAAAAATGTATGGACCTTGAAAGTATAGAAAACGTTTAAAAAAATGAAGCGATTAGAGGCTTTGTATGAAAAACGTTCTATATATTTTTTTCTATTTTAATTTCTAGCAACAAAAACTAGTTTTCGACCTAGATCTAGCGGATCCCATTGTGTATACAAAGTTTCATGTAAACTACGTTTACGTTTACGTATGGAGAGTCGACTCAACGTCCTGGCGACCCTTTAGGTAATAAAGCTGCCTCACCTCGCTGCTGAGAACATCTTTGTTGAAATAAAACATTGTATTGGTTAAATGCATACATATCCCCACACCCCTGCACCCAAACATAGTCTGAATGTCACTGCGCATGTCAAACAGCGCGCGCGCAGGGCAGCGTCAATCACGACCGGGACCGTAAACAATCGCCGATCGATCTAGTCAGCGCTAGCTTAATGCGCCGTTTATGTGTTATATAAGGTCGCCGGGTTGGGGTTATCGCCGATTAAGCTCAGGTATTGACTTAACCGTCGCTATTGTAGTTTATTGTACCTATTGATACCAAGATCAAACGATCGTTCAACGTTACGCAACGCTCGTAGCACTACGCCGTAGTACGTAGCAACTTTAACTCCATTGTACAAAAAGCGCCCGTTGTGCTCTGACGCATGTGTGTTGTGAATGAGACAATATATTCAAACAGGCTTATGGCATGCCTGAGCTAGCGGAGTACGCGGCCACTGTAGCCTATGGACGCTTGCAACTCCAGGGGTTTCACATGTGCGTTGCCGATCCTTTAAGAATGTATACACGCTCCTTTCTCGAAAAACCTCATACTGGCAGTTCCTCGGGAAAACCTCGGGAGACTCATTCCACAACTGAAGCGTTCGAGGGAGGAAATTTCTCCGAAACCGTACCGTAGGCACATATAATTATAATACGCAGTATGTAGCACATTTTTTTCTGATAGAAAGAAGATAGAAATGTGGTAGAGCTTATGTTCAGATATCAAGGAGCGAGACGAGCTCGGTTCGTAAATTGCTATGTGGACGGCAAGGAGGAAATCAACACACTACGCTTCCCTTAAATGGAGTAATGCCCATCATCATCATATGAGCCGAAGGACATCCACTGCTGGACATAGGCCTCTACCAAAGAGTGCCACAATGACCAGCCTGCGCCACCCGCATCCAGCGGACACCCACGACCATTATCAGGTCATCAGTCCACCTTGTGTTATAGAATAATGTAGAACAATTTGAAAATCACCTAGCTTCTAATATAATTATGATGATGATGTTGACTTTCCACACATCGCTCTCATCAGCTCTGGTGACCTTACTCATCACCTGGAACAAAAATAGCTACAGAGCATAACATCAGCGACCCATTCCGTCATAGTGAACGGCCTGTACTATCACTGTTTGAACACAATGCTTAGTATATCTGTTTGTTTGAACTATGTCAAGGCGCGAACAACTGTCGGTGTTTGAAGAACCGCGTCAAATATTAGTCGAACGTCGATACTTGACGAGTTTGTTCAACAGGCGTAGCCGGTGTGACTGAAAATATGTTTTTGGGGTTCCGGAAATCAAAATGAACTAACATTAACCGGCCCAGTGCATTGACAGTACTTGACACTCAATCTTAATTCATAACAATACAAATACAAATAGTTTATTTTGCAAGAAAAAGGGTTGTTATGGTCTTATTATAAAATATTCAGATATTACAATAGAGAGAAACAATATGATTGACTCGGAGGGATTGTGGTAACTGCGTGTACGCAAGTAGGTTCATCGCATTATCGCTAATAGACCTGCACGTTCTTTGGCGTATTAGCAAAATTCGCTAAAGAGACAAAATCGAAAATAATTAGTGAGGTTAGGGTTAAAGTGTGTCAATGGACGATGGATTCGAAATCACCGCAATGCAACGGTACCTAACACATTTTCTCCTGCTTTAAACCTTATACAATTGCTAGAAGTGGCACTACACTTCTTGAGAATATACGTGTTTATGTATAGTGTGTCTGTAAACTGTAAGAGTAATCCGAATCGCTAAAGCCCTGTCAAAAAACAATAAATTTAATCTAAAATAAGATCAATCTGACTGTGATAAATCGAAGTTCATAATTTCTCTTAGCGAAAATAGGCGTGAAATTCACCTCCCACCAATCATATAAGGTGAAAATTCGATCAATCAAAAACCAGAAAGTCCCGATTATACTCGGTAGAGATCCCAATAGATGGATAGCCAATATTTGGAATATAAACCATACCAAACCAGCAACAATTTGTGTTCGCGGATCCTTTTGGAAGATCCTTTAACTAGTAAGCAAAAGTAGGGAAAATGATTGATTTTGTAAATGTAAACCGTGTGTAAATAAAAGTGTAAAATCGTTAAAATATATTTATGCGTCCGTAGTGTCATTTTTTATTGAAATCATTCCCCGATAGAGTTCAGAATAGGTCGTCATAGGTAGCAGGCGTCGATTGGAGCTCTGGATTTACAACCCTGAGTTGTCTGAGCTAATGTAGCGTCCATATAGGCTATCTCGAAGTACGATAGGACGTTCGAAGCCGTGACTATCGAGATGGCCATTGTTAGGTGACTAGTACAGTCGCGATAAGCCCCTGCTCTGGGCTAGTCGTACATGACTCCGTCAACGCAGTACAACCGTCCTAGCGCGGTACAGCGCTGCGTGTCAAGCGACGCTAACAGCGCGCAGGTGCCGCGCGTCGAGAAGGATGGGGCGTCGTGCACAGCGCGTTTGTATCGCCGTAAAAAATAGCCGAGTGTAACCGCTCGTACAGTTTCGGATATAATATACGTAAACGTATCCATAAATTACGTGTGAAATGCTCACAGTTACACCCTTTTATCCTGACACGTGGCACGCGCAAAGCCCGCCTCATGTACTGCGTCATGCGGTCACCATTGTCACATCACATGCACTCTTGCGCAACTACGAGCAATTATGTAGGTCATTTTTAACGGCTTATGTGGCCGTGTAATTGGTACAAACAGGGAGTAAAATTACGAGTTTCTCCCAGGCGTTCACATTCGTTTGTATTTTCTTTATTAGTTATTTCTCTCATTTGGAATAAACCTGGCTCTAAATATGCTATACATAATGCATTACCCAATTGACCACAACCACAACTGGGTAATTTTAAAGGTGTTTAAGTATTTTTATGTCACTACCTATAAATACAACGATTGAACTCGCATCTCCTGTTGTAGCATTTTGAAACAAAGCGATAGGTAACTGTTTACTTACCACATTGTTTATTGTTTACTCACATTGTAAGGAAAATAAAACAATGTAATAGTTATCATGATTAATCATGCGGTTTAGGCCTGAGCAGGAATATTTTTAACTAACTTATAACTGACAGAGTGAATGATGGGACATTAGGGAGATTTAATAGTGATATACATTTCATAACGTGGTGTCACATCTAGTGGTTAATTAACCAGTAAATGAGGCCAATCTACATATGAACGCCAGTTTTAGTGTAAGATCGTCCTCTAATACTTATTTATTATATGATTTAGATTATTTGTCACTTTTTAAGCTTGTGTGGTTGTTGTACAATATGTTTTCCTGCATATTAAGTACGTCAAGTGGACCGATAAATTCAACAGTCGAAGACGTTATTTCTTATAGCACCAATTAAATAAATTTACGCCCAAAGTCAGCTAGTAAACAATATTGACTCTGTACAAACGCAGATAGGCACGGTCACTTTATTAAAATATGTTATGTACCTAGTTTACATTTACAAATAACAAACTGTACAACTTTATACTCGCAATAACTAATTGTATATCATCTACGTATCATTATTATTCATTATCATCATATCCGCCGAAAGACGTTCACTGCTGGACATAGGCCTCCCCCACAGAGTGCCACAATGACCGGTCCTGCGCCAGCCGCATCCAGTGGACTCCCGCGATTAATATTCAATGGAACATAATTTTAAAACTTCAATAAGTCCAATGACACACAAATTTCAATCAATAAACATACCAAATACCGACTTTTTGTGGGCGATATAAAAAGAAAATTAAGTAATAATTCTCACGTCCGTGGCGAGCGCTTGAAAGTCAGCCCGTTTGTTCGGGCGAAGACCTGTCTAATTACACGGTCACTCTAAGGACACAAGTGCAAATACCTGATCGTTTAAAATGCTTACGGTGCTAAAGAGAACTTACATTGTCTCAATTTGTTCAGTCAACAGACGAATTGCAATCTTTCATCAACACAGTCTGTCTACGTAGTTTAATTGATAAGATACCTACACTATTCATTATATCATCCTCCTATAGGAGGTATAGCGTCTATAGCGACTCGGTAGAGGTAGGTCCGCTTTGGCACCTAATCACAAGGTTTGGCGTAGGAACTAGTTTTACGAAAGCGACTGTCATCTGACCTTCCAAACCAGAGGAAAAACTAGACATTATTGGGATTATACCGGTTTCCTAACTTTGTTTTTTCTTCACCGAAAAATCACTGTTAAATATCAAAATGCACTACTACTACACTAATTCATACGAGGAAAGAAAATGGTATCCACATTTATAAAGCGTGGTTGATTCTAAAGCTAGTAGCTGTTTTATGTTAACACCTACATTTTGGATATCCTACATTGCAATACATTTGTCTTTCGGTTAGAATAGAGCTATTCGATGACTTCGTCATATTGATTTTAAAAGACAGACATGTGAAAGTAAGGATTTACATTATGTCATGCCAGGAACGTCACATTTCGTCTCAAATTGGGCCCACTTTTAAAAAGCTAAACAAATATGAAATTAATAAACGATGATTTCGAAAAACTGACCATTCAAACCGACTTCCTATCTGAACTCATACGTCAAAATCACTCTGCTGCCGATGCCGTCGCTCTGCGACACAGTAGGTACATACTACTTAATTAATGAGTAATTAATTACAGCTGCTGTACGAAAGATTGCAAACGTCATGAAAGATTTAGATGAGAAACAGGACAGCCATCTGTTTAGATTTCAAATGACGTCATTGACCTCCTTTCTTAGACCAAACTAATGAACGATTTTTTACTATGACAAGTTGGGAGATCTTGCCTGGACGCTTGCCTCATGGCTTGGTCTACATAAAAGCCATTAGATTGTTAGTGTCAAACATTTTCCATTTTATGTTCACTGATTGAACTATATTCGCAAATATTGATCAAAGTGAACCGGGGCGTGTGTGATCGTTAATAACAGTTATGTCTGTCTGTCGATCATTGCCATTAATATGATGTATTGGGGAATATTGGCTTTTGGCATGCATCTCGTTGAGCTATGACTTCATAACACGGGGCTATACGTTGCAATTAAAAAGGGCAACTGAAACTCAAAATTAGATATTGATACTGTGGCGATGGGATTCGTGTAGCACTTCCTTTTACACTTGAGATTATTTGAATTGGCCGAATTGCATCTAATTAGTCCATTAAAAAAGCAACTCTACCGACGAAGGGAGAAGATTCCAATTCCAATGACCTCATTAAATAATCTCAACCGTACGTACAATCTGCTTTCGCTTATATGTCTATACCTACACGGAGTTCCTTGTGTGCCGCCTATGTAACTACAATTTAGCTAGTGTGTCGTCTAGTATCTTTAACAGAAGCCTTATTGAGCTTACTATGGGACTAGTTCGATTTGTGTAAGATGGTCCTATAATATTTGTTTATTTATTTTATTTACTAATTGATTCTAGACGCTCATCCTAATTTGTTTTGGGCGCTTCCTTACCTGCATCTCAAAGTAACGTGTCGAAACGAACGCGCCAAACGATGAAACCTAATGAAAAATCAAACTAGAATGCAAATCATATGTGTCCAATTGATCCTCAGTTAAAGTGCCGAGACTGTATGTCGTCACTCTCCAGACAGCTGTGCCCCTCGTGCCCTATTTCTCAGCCACACTATCCCTTGTTAGCCAGTGACCCGTATAGCACAAAGACGCTCTGTGCACGTGCGATTTGTACTCGTTTCTAGCGGCTTAGGCACACATATGCCCTCGACAATCAAAAGGGCGTATATAGATAGGCTAACTTAAGCATATGCGTCTTGTTGAGGATCGCTTTCTATAGCAGAAGTGTTCGTATGCGTAGAGTTTTATGGCCCAATTTACAAGAGTAGCTTGAGGGTTCGCTCAACCATGCTGTGGATTTGTAAATCCAGTTTGTTCCTGGAATTACAATAATTAGGTACATACTTTTATTACAATAATGAAAACACATTATACCAAAATATTGAACATTAATAATCTACTTAACGAGTGTAACATACTCCTTGTAGGTGCACTTGCTTCCGAAGTGCCAAATCATTGACCTATTATTGATTACTGGAAAGATGTCTAACTGGAAAGTATTTTAAAAATACTGTTATACTTATTAGAATTATCCCACTTTATTTACACGTCAAAAATCGCAGGTTTATGAGATCGGACGGATTTAGATTGGATTGTGATATCCTTTAGAGAATACAATACGACAAATCTTCGCTTATTGTCATTGCTAAAGGACAAATTAGTATATCCGAATGCCTTTTGGCTTAGGTATTAATTACTGTCAAAATTTGCCATCATGACTCTACAGGCTGATTTAGGAGTCGTGGAGCAAGAATGACCAAAAACGAATAAGATGGTCGCACTGAACAACTTTTCCTAAAGGACCGACCACGAAATCGCAAAAAAAATCAGCTATTCCAAACATTATATCTCAATTAACTCACAGTTAACTCTTAATTGACTCTTACTTTTGTATAAGCTTATTGTAACGTTTGCCAAAATTAATTATATTAGTAATACTGCACAATTCGGAAATTGAATCTGAAAGAATATAGTTATTAGTTACATCAGAATATTCATATTCCAGACCCATACCAACAGCCATGTAAACTATGTAGGTACGAGTAAGTAGGTAGTTACTTTGTTATATTATTATTGTAGTATTATTCAAATTAAACAAGGTGTTGAAGTGTTCAGGGGTTTTATTTATATCTTCCGTTAATCTTAATATAATATTATACCAAGGTAATATAAGCGGATGTCGATGATTGACATGACAAGCGTACCTAAGAAAGCAGGGCAGTGTTGCCCACAGAGTACATAATGAATGTCAGATGGTTCGTATACACTAATTTTGACTTACTTAGGGTGCACTTAAACGCGATTACAATTACGAGTATCATTGAAGCATTTGCGTTGATCATTATCTGCCTTTCTCGGGGAACCACATAGCAGTTAGCCTCGCACGATAGGTTCTGACGGATCCACATCTTCATAAACAAACATGACCTGGCTAAAAGTATTGGATTGAAATCAAATTTGCATTCGTTGCGCGCGCTCGTTAATATTAATACTTTGTCATGCATAGAAGCGAGGACAAGAAATGTGAATTTGTTTTCAATTCAGAAGGTTTAGTTAGATGCCGCACATCGCATTTTAGCAATGTCAACACAGGTCTCTACTTGACTGATTCTAAAATCGGAATCTTATAAGGATATTGGGGTCATCGCATTGTTCCTGGCAAAAGATGGCTCAAGTGACCTTCTATTGAACCGAAGTACGACTTATGGCTGAGGACTGTTACTTGTTGGTTCAGTTTTATTTGCGGTTTCAAATTGAAGATGCACGCTCAAGTTGGTATTTGAGGTGTGGCTTACGGCTAGTTTACATCAGCATAATCGTTATCAAGGAAAATAGTAAAAAAATACAATGACAGTGTTTTATAAATCTTTATAACATCAGGTTATAAGCTCTCAGGAGAAAGGTTTTTATCCAAATTGACTATGAATGTTTAATGAGATTGATGGATTTTGACAGCTGGAGCATTCCACGGTTCGTACGGGACAAATCGTACGCATTTTTGGGGATAAAATAAAAAGTATGTAGAAAACCGAGTGTTATCCTACACAACTAGCAACAAATATTAATAAAGGACTAAAGGATGTATACTACACCATTTTTTATTTTTCTAAAAAGTTACACATTTTTAAATAAATCCAATTAATAGTAGCGTTTGTACGGGACATGCCTAGTCTACCATGTTTCCATTTTTGTTCAAACTTGTCAATTTTTTAGCGAAATAGGAGTATTTAATCGATAAACAAAAATACACTATTATGGACACATTCATACATGTTAAATAAAACGAAAAATATGTGATGAAATATTTATTTAATAACGAGAAAAAAAATAAATCTCAGCCGTTTGTACGGGACCAAAATGTTTGTACGGGACTAGTACGAAATGTAGTTTTTAATTATACAGTTATACCTACTTTAAACTGAAAAACTTAACATTGTCGTCTCCCAAAGCGTGTGTTTTGCATTTTATTTCACTGCCATTGACAAATATGTCATGAAATTTTGATATTCCTGGTATAGGTTTTGCAGCTTCCCAGGGGTTGAATTTCTGAATTTTGTCAGCTATTTGGGCAGCTGATATGTAGGAAACTGTTGTAGCCGGTACCAAGGTAGATGCTAATGCAGCAAATTCTTCTGCATTCTGTATAATGGCAACATTGCCTTGGCTGCGAGTTTTTTGACGAACTAATTTCTTAACGTTCCCACCAACGCCATCAATAACACCTTTGCCATGAGATGTGGCGAAATATTTCCACTGAAAGGGTTTTCTATATTTTTGAGAAAGTAGCATCAATAGCTTGACCATGAACCTATTTTTGAATTCAGATGAGGGTCCGTCACTCCATATGATTTCGTTGATTGCATTGTCACAATCAGTTTTGAATATCTCGTCGTATAAATGTGCCACAAATGTAAAGATACAGTCTTTGTCCTTGTGTTTTGTATCGGAACAAATTAAGAAGGTCTTGCACTTTGATTTAAAAAAAACAGCAGCAGTAAAAAGTGTCACACTTGATCTACTCCATAAAGCAGATTGCACTTCATTCTGGTATTCACAAGAATACGACATCGCAAAATCGATTTGGAGGATTCTCACATTTTCATTTTGTGTGTCAGTGCGAAAGTCTTGTGCCTGTATTCTCTTAATATTAATATGTTTTATAGCTTGAGAAAACTCAGATAAGAAGTTTTCGTGCAACTCGCCCAAACATATTTCTGATGTTTTTAACTTAATCTTGTTGTCCTCATTTTTCTTCCACTGTTTGTATATTATAATTTTATTCAGATCGTCAGGTGGTTGGACTTTACTCCCATTTTTGCATTCTTCACACAAATTATTCCAACAATTTGAGTTCAAGGCCGAATCACACAATACTTTATCCCAATAAGTATAATCATAATTTAATTTCAAGCTTTTCAATTTTAAGATGAAATTCTCATGGATCATGCATTTACACTGCTCCGATGGAGTATTTTTGAGCAGTAAAACATTTTTAGGCTTCAACTGGCAAAATTTTGAAAACCCGATTTTAATTTCAGGATACTCTTCTTTAAATAAATGAAAACATTCTCTTAGAAACATCGTGAGATAATGTTTACGTAAAATTGTTTTCTTACCTTCTATCCAAGTCACCATAGTATCGTTCATTCCCGGGCACGTGTAAACGATTTCTGGACGAAAGTAAAAATTTTCCACAGCACTAACCACCTCATCATCATAGTTTTCCGGTGCAAGTGACTTTGTCATTTCTAGTTCCATATTTAGTCCAATTTTTCTGGCTACACCCATAACAACTGCCCTTTGCTTTCTAGGAGATGCAGGTAATGCTTTCACACACTTCAATACAGCTTTGCAGTATGTTTGCTTACACTTATATGGTGAAAATTCGCAACAATCCGCAATAGAACTAGTGTTCCCTTCTGAAATATTGCTGGTATTGGAACTATCTATTTTTTGTAGCATTTTTCTAGCTCGTTGAACTTTTTTCCGTTCTCTTTCATGTTTTTTTTGCTCGTCCTTTTGTTGAGATGATAACTTTTCAGCCTTTTTCTTCCTCCAGGCTTTAACTCGTTCTTTTTCTGTCAACTTAAAGTCTGCATTATTTTCTTCTTGTCTTTTTCTCCATTTCCTATAACGTTCCGAGCTAGTATTTGGTTGACAATCATCCATTTCAGTCAGAATCGTCGGTAATTGAAATGTCGTGTTTGTACGGGACATGCAATCAATTGATAATTTTATTATCTAAAACCACTTATATTTATACGCTTTCTAGACTATTCGATAGCTCACATAAAATCTAGCTTTAGGGTAAAGGTAACTGTGATAAAAGTAACAAAGAGGGTAAGTTGAAATAACTTAATGTAAATAATTGCGTTTGTACGGGACAGAGCGCACTGCGATTTCATGTCAGTATTTTTGTGACAATACGTGTAAGTGATATTTTAAATTGAAATGCATGCCAGTAAGAGAAGAGGTTCTATTTTAAGATAGGCCTAGAAGTAGCATCGTAAGTAATTACATCGCTTAAAAAACATCGGTTGAATATGACTACAAATAGGTAGTCTGTTATAAACAATAACGGGTCTTGCTTTTAAATGTGAAAATGTTCTGTTAGCTTGTTTTTACCAAAATAATATTCAAAAGAGATAACTTTAGGGCCTTTAAGAATAGTTCTGCATCAATGAAATATTTGTTGAACTACATTTTTTCATGCACTAAAAGTTACCATTTTCCATGGAATGCTCCAGCTGCTATATTCCTGATTCATTCCAGCCAGACTACCCTCATTTTGACAAATTTAAAAAATTGCGTTGACTGAACAAATAAAAACATTATATAAGAATGAAGCTGTAGGTATTATGACACATATCTTGATATCACCGGTATGTCAGAGCATTGGCAATGTCTCGAGCCTTTCATCTGATTAGAGATTAGTACCTACAGCCAGAAACAGAAGTAGCTGCAAGATAACATGCTGAAAATGATCTACACTGCCTGTATTCTCTTGACATTAGAGTCATGTTTAGTCTTATTGAGATTCAGTCCGTACCTAAATGTGCTGCTGACTCTACCAAACCGATTTTTAATTTGTATTTATTAATTTCGTACAAAGTGACATAAAAGGTTTTGAGTGCCTGTAACATTTCAAACTTAATTTTAACAGCAACTTTCGCGACTAACATGCGTATTTCGGGTCTGATACCAGTTGAACTTGGCACAAAAAAACCGTTCCAGAAATGTATACAAAAGGAACACAATCGTATAAATTTTTTCTCACAAATCTGGTAATCTTGCAAAACGCGACCTGCCCCACGTGTTGCGCAACCATTCCCTTCTAGTACAAAACGTCTTAACCGCCACACGAAAATTATGAACTTGAGTCCTTTTGTGTTGAAGGACTGCATTGTTGATATTACAAAGAGATTGTTTTTGCCCTCTCCAAACAGGAATGGTTTTACTTTCTTCGGTTTTTTTCGTCCGGTGTGGGGTAGCTCCGGCGTTGAGCGTTTTGGATCGTATATTATATTCGAATAAAAATTATTGTAAAATTCAACATAGAAAAAAAATTTTATAACACTAGCTTCTGCCCGCGACTTCGTACGCGTATGACATGATATTCTTATGTTTCACCATACGATACCTACTACACTGATAAATTAGATTATTACGATTTCATTTCTATAAATTATGCGTGTAACAGTTCAAATCCTCATAAACTTTGTCGTCAATAATATTTAGTTATATTGATTTACTTATCTTTATTGCAAATGAAGTACCTAAGTAGAAAAAAAATTACCAAAACCGGAATTTAAATATAAAATTTCATAATTGAAACAAATGGACCGAGGGCGAGACCCCAAAGATACTCTATACCCCTGAGAGCCAAAGTCCTGAAGGTAAACGGGGAGGCAAGCGAGGCCGAAGGCTGAGCTTTTCGTAGGAATGAAAGGCCCAACGTACCCTTATAGATAGCGCTCCATATGCGAACCAGAGCATCGAAGGCCCGAGGGCGAGACTCCATGGATACTTACTATCCACAGGTGTCTTGCAAGCGAAACATGAGCCTTAAGTCCCAAAGTTGAGGGGTGAGGCAAGCGAGCCCGAAGGCCGAGCTTTTCGTATGAATGAAAGGCTCAACCAAACCAACCCTTCAGAGAGCGCTCTCTATGCGAGCCCGAGGGCCGAAGGCCCGAGGGCGAGCCTTCACGAACACTAACTAAACCCAGGTGTCTTGCAAGCGAAACCGGAGACCAAAGTCCCGAGCGAGAGAAGTCAGAAGAAGAGCGGCGAGGCAAGCGAGACCAAAGGCCGAGCTTTTCGTTGGAATGATAGGCCCAAAGAACCGTTTTAGAGAGCGCTTCCTATGCGAGCCCGAGGACTGACGCACACTATCTCCAAGTGTCTTGAAAGCGAAATCTGAGTTCCAAAGTCCCGAAGGTGAGTGGCGAGGCAAGCGAGCTCGAAGGCCGAGCTTTTCGTATGAATGAAAGGCCCAATACATCGCTTCTATGCGAGCCCGAGGGCCGAAGGCCCGAGAGCTAGCTCATGCGGACGCTCACTATACCCGAGTATTCATAATTATATTTCTGAATGTCACAAACGCTGAAGTTTTATACATAAAAAAATGGTACCTACTTAATTCTCCGTGGAATGCCGTTGTGTCCAAATTTTATACCCACATCTCTTGACGTTGGTGAACTATGCTAATTCGACGTAAGTATTAAACTCAACCTATCATACATTTTTAGATGACCTCTGAATTCATAGCAATTATATAGGAAGACGAAGATCAAGGTTGCTGGATTTCAATATTAACAGCGACGTTGTCAGCGACTGAGTTTCCAAAATAATTAGGTTTCTTATGTCTAACAGCTACTATCGGTTGAGATATCAAACATTTTTGGTTATTATAGATAGTCTTTAGCCATCTAGCACTCTTTTTCATCCCGTGGTTTTTCACGATTTATCTTTATTTTTTTATAATGTTTGAATGGAGTTCTTTTTACTTTCCAGTCAAGTGTATGTTTATCAATTTTCAAGTCTAAAGCTCATGGATTTGAGGAGTTCCCATACAAAGTTTTGCCCCATTTTTTACCCCCTTTGAACTAATTTTTATCATTTTTACAGCCTATGACCTGGCCAGGGATTTTCTCGACCGATTAAGTAAAAGTTGCATCAAAATCCTCTATTCACTAAGCTTCTCTGCGTTTTTGAAAATATACCTTTTCAAAATATACATTTTCAAAAACGCAGACACAAAAAAATTAAAACTACAAAAAGTGCATGCTGCTGGGTTTGAACTCGGTGACACCGACTCCGTAAGCTATGGGTGAAACCACTGGACTAACTGTCAGTTGTAAGAACACGATGAAATTTTGAATATCTTGACGACATGTTACCATGGTAATGATACTGTTATAACCCCGCTCTTGCAACATTATATAGTTTCTAGTCGCCTCAGAACCTATTTTCATCCCATATTTTTCACGTTTTATCTATACATTGCTAAAAGTTTGAATGGAGTCGTTTTTACTTTCCAGTCAAGTTTATGGTTACCAATTTTCAAGTCTGTAGCTCGTACATTCAAGGAGTTCCCATACAAAGTTCAACCCCATTTTCTACCCCCTTTGAACCCTAATCTTTAAGATTTTTATAGCTTAAAACCTATCCGGGGATTCTCTCGACAGATTAGTAAAGTTTGCATCAAAATCCGTTCAGCCGTTTTCACGTGATACTCTGACAAATAAACAGACAAACAGATAAACAGATAAACAGATAAACAGATAAACAGACAAAAATTCTAAAAACTGTTGGAACGTGTTCTGTTATCAATTCTAAGTATCCCCAGCAAATTTTTTTTCGTTTATCTTCCATGTACAGACTTTCGACCCTCTTCAGCTTTATTATATGTATAGATTTGCTTGCAGGGCAAGGGTTCTTTTCAATTCCAGTTTAAATACAATCGGCACGGGAAAAACTTGTGAACTATTTTGTTATCTGAGCATTTCTTTTTTATTTGCCACTAGCACATTTCGCAGTGTCCCACGACTTTGCATTTAAAGATGAAACCTTTACTTCGTATATGTAAAAGTTAAGGGGTTTGTATTTTTACTCATTGATCTTTTCTATTTGCACATTGAAGTATATTATAAACATATCCATACATTTCTTCGTCACCAATATAAATTAGGTTATCTTGTCTGAGAGTGGACTTTGTGCCCTTGAACCCAGCGGCAGGTCTATTAGGTATACTTTTTGTAAAAAAATCCCTGTTATGTGCTTTATTTTAGAGCTGAATTAGAACATTACTCCCCTGTTAGGTGAATTAAGTTGACTGAAAGTGAACTGTACCGTTTTCCCCCCTTACCTAAGCTAATTACTAATAACTAGATCTAGACCATCTAGGCGACCTAGACAATCTAGATGCTAACAAGACCTAACTAGACCTAAAATTCTAATTAGACCTAATAAGAAATCTAAGTGACTTAAACTAATTCTAAATTCTAATTACTATTTAATAAGTTATACGTAATAAATAAGTTAATATAAATAAGTTAGTTAATATCTTGCATTAGATCAGTAAATTGGCCAAATGATCGTTAGTGTGTATGTAGAACCCCATGTTGTGTCCGTAAATAGTAAACCAAAGCCCTTTTCACATAAAGAAATGGAGTCATTCATCTACCTAGCCTAATTCTAATAATTTCCTACAAAATATTACAGTTACAGTATAAATTCATCTTTTAAAATACGTTATAAATAAATAGAGTTTCCCTATTGTTGTTGAGTATTGTAATAGTTGAGTCAAATGAAGTAATTGATTGATGAATCGATTTCTAAGTCAACTGAAGTCAATGTTAATCAAATTAATCATAATAATTAATAAACAATATTTGTTTTGTGGTTATAGAAGGCGCCCCTCCCCGCAACCTTCAGTGTTTCCCGTGCCTGTTGCATGGACAAAACTCCTCCACAAGTCTGAAGGACTTCTTATTATTTTTATTGTCACTTAATTTTTGTGACTTCAGTATTTCTTTTGAGAGGACATTTGCAAAGGGACCATTTACGGTATAGCAAAATACTGGTAGAAGCAACAGTAAGAGATCTACTCCAGCTCTCAGAATTCTGCAATTTAATTTGAAATTGTTTAAATGTTATATTTTAACATTTCGATGAGGTAGTATTTTGGAGCACCATATTTTTAGGATAGCCAAAATTACTAAGATCTTACTTTTTGATCTATTCAATTTTCAATGAGATATTTTATCCAGACTATTTGTAGTCTTTCGGATCACCCATATTTTCAGGATCACCTAATTAACTACGATCATATTTATCGATCTAGTCAAGGTAAAAGGTTCATCGTAAATTTTAGATGATTTTGAAGGCGTGTTCATTTATTTACAGAACCAAAGAAACTAGAATAAAATCAATCACAACTGCTCAGACATCTACAACAAATATTTTCAATCGTCAAACTAATTTGAATTTACATTTTTAATATATTGTGAGTTGTTTATTTTAATTCTATCTCACAACATTAAGTCTACCAGTAGAAATTCAAAGGAAGCAAAATATACTCAACATTATATTTGTTTGTCAAGTAAGTTTGTCAGTGTCGTATATAAATGTATATAAAATCCCTAGCCTGCCAAATAATCCTATATCTGTCTACAGCTAAGCTCGCCATCTACCCCAAAAGCCAAGTGAAATAATATCGTAGGATAAAACATCGCTAGTTAAGAAAATATGTAAGTAAATTATAGGCTTTTATATCAAAACGACTTGAAGTATTACCCCATAACGAAATATCATGACCTAAACAAATTGTCCTAGCCCTCATAGTTACACTATCCAACTAATCTGCCGATATATAATTGTAAACTGGAGAGTCGAGCCTCACATTTAATTTAACCGTGTATAAATCTAGGCTAAGTCTAAACCTAAGTCAAGAAAGGAATGCCCTAATATCCTATCGCCCTAATTCCACGTGTGATTTTATACCTAAGCCTACCTACATTAAAATCCCTAAGCTACTGTATGCAAAACTTCCAACATTATTTTTATTAGTGTTATGTGATGTGTATGAACTAAGCTAGGGAACTAAGCTGTAACTCGTTCGGTAGGCTAATCCGAGAATGCAACCTATAGCCAGTGTATTGTACATTCCACAACAGTCCGTGGACGTGGGTTCTGTGAAATGCACACCCTATGGCGTTTATAAACATATAATTATATATTTTCAATAAGAGACCAAGCCTTAAGAACACACCAGACCTCAATGAGTGGATTAAATCCTACGATCGACTTATGGGAAATGGCGATCTGCTCACTTAATTCTGTGGTCTACCTTAAGTCAAGTAAGAGGTCCATCTAATGATAGACTAAACCATCTGTGCAAATAAAAAAGATGGTTCCAGGTTTCTCTCGAGCCTGGCCTAACACTAACAGGATCCCGGAACAGACTCCTTTGGCACCGTTAGGTGGAATCTATTCCGTTAGGTTGACATGCAACCAAGGCATTGCTCTGTTTCGAAATATTAATAAAACTTTTCAAAATAAAATCATAAATAAAAATGTCAAAATCTAATAAGAAACGAAAAAGTTCATTACTATGCAACATAATTACTCAGCACTGAACCTTAAAATAAACAAAGTCTAATAAATAGCGGAATAGTTCATCATTATGCAACATAATTGCACAATGCTGAACCCTTTCACTACCACAATAATATATCTACGATTAATTACGTTATGAATTTAGGCTCGATCCAGTCTCAATGTCAATCCAAAAGTTCGCTAAAGAATGAATTGAAAATATCAGACGAAATTCTCCTATAGACTAACTAACCCCAATAGAACACTAATTAAAATTAAAACAAACTCTATCAAGTAATTATACTTTAAACAAGTTATTTCTAGTCAAAAATGAATACTTTAATCACTTAAACTTGAACACAAAATATTACTAGCAAAATAATCACGAACGAAAGAACTTCACTAAAACATTGAAATTCTACTCTAATTCATTAAAATGGAATCACTGAATCAAATAAGAACGTTACACACAAATAAATACACTGAAAACCCCATTGAATTTACCATAAAGCTATATCCGACCATAGACTAAACCAGCATAACAGAATACCAGTACAATCCATACCCAGACACAACTTAGGTAACCTAGAATGGGACCTATTTTCCCTGCTACAGAATTCGTCTGATCCTTTCAACTGCCAAGATTCGAATGTCCACCACCAAGCTATCCCCACTAGTCGCCGCCTAAAATCCCCTCCCCGTTCCCCTGTAATATGGGCGTCTGAAAATATTTTACAAAGTTTTCTATTTCATATAGCAATAATATTTTAAACTCTAATCCCTTCATTAATTAAGACCAATACAGAAAAATAAACAACTTTATTTAAATTGGTAAAAAGCCGTCACACGGTTTAGACTGTAACAAGACTCTTTTGACCACTTCAGTTTTTTGTAAGTATTGTAAACATACTAAGAAACGACCCTGTCGCCAAGTCAAAGTTTACCAACTAACATTGCGTGTGCTTCACTAAGTGTGAATATTCTACAGCCCTTTATTGCTTCGTATTAACGTTTAAATTTGGATGAAATATCTTTTGTTTACTAAGATTTCAATAACCAATTAAATTTGTAATGACATAAATTTCAGTCACTCCAGTACTCGAGATATGTGTGAAATATTAGACTCTGGAATGCGTTGATAATCTAAGCTGATAAAAATAATATCTAAATGTATGTTTACATAAGCTTGAAACGAGCAGATGAAGTCTGATCCGTTACAATCTTCCCCCAAAGTTCACTGCAGCTTAAATATATAAACATATATTTGCGTAAGTTAACTTTCAAACAAAATTAATAAAATAAACTATTTATTGTTAAATATATAAAATTTAAATCAATACTTGATTTTAAACTTCTTAACACTCATCCCTTCTGTGATCGCCTTTTTTTTTTTTAGCAGCGGTGTGTGGTGTGTGTTTAAACCTGACAAAGAATGAAGCATATTCAAGAAAACAAGATTCCAAACTCAATATGTTAGAAATGAACAATTAATGGCCCAACAAGTTAATCTTGCCTCACAAGAGAACAGAAGTTGTGCTAATCTTCCACCGACCCTACTGGTACATACGAAAGCTTCCGACTCGAGTCTATATTTTAACGACCAAGAAAGGATTCAGGCGTATCTCTACTTAAAACAAGATTGAACCCTTTAACCATGTTGGATGCCAAGCATGGGTATTAAACCATTAAGAGATTAAAATCCAACACAGCAATCTAGATCTTTCCCTCTTAAAAAGCCATCCTAAGCCTGGAGCATGTTGCAGCATTAACAAGACGTTATTAGGATACAACGACTTGCCAACGATGACGTGTAAGGTGAATAATAGCACCATAGACTGGCACGACGTGTGTAGTAAAGAAACAGTACAGAAGGCAGTCAATAAATCTGCAGTATTGCTCTTTTTTTTTTTGTCGAGCCTAAACCTAGCTTCTATCTACTGTATTGTTTCCGTTGTGTAGTGTGTGTGTTCCGGTCAGAATGTTAATAAAGTACTTCGCGTTAGTCTTGCTTCATATCAGAGCCTGCAACCTATTTTAACCTTAAAAAATAAAGTTAAAATTCAATAACATTCAGCAAGTACATTCATCCCCATTCTCATTTCCGTACTACTCTGAATATGAAAACAATCCTTTAAATACGAATTTAAAAATAACAAAAATAAAGTTTAATTATTTAAATAAAACGTCATTTATTTGAAAGACAACTCTTTGCAAATATATGTCCATTGAATGCAGATAAATAATCATGAATGATAACAAAGTATAACATCTAGAATTGAAATGAATGTAAATCAATGTATAAATCACTAAATCCCATTTATTTAATATAACTAATATTTCAAACTTGTTTTAGATGTTTCTACAGCAACTAAACAAAATATCGTCTAATTGATAAAAGAGCCATCTAGTGATGAGTCTGACAAAATGAGTGAATTAGTTTCCCTAACTACCACCAGATGTCACTTGCACACATATCCCTTGCATCGAAAGCACTACTTGAATAATGTAACCTTTTTTAAATTATTTTTGTATCTAATAATTTTATCATGAAAAAAAAAGTTAATTAATTTTTGAACTTTGAACAAAGTTAATTATTACAATGGTCACACCAGTGTTGTTTTTACAATGAATCAATGAATATTCTGATCCTATGATACGTAATGTATTTTAGTTTTAGTAACCTAAAATTGTATAATATATTGTTATTGTATCTATTGATATCTAAATTTATATTAAAATAATGAATGGTAAAATCTTTCGTTATAATGAAAATTTCATACTTTTTTTTTTGCAACATTGACGTTCAAAATGACGTATCCGTTAGAATATAATGAAACAACTGCGCGTACGCGGCTTCATTTAAACTGCGTTTCACAGTGCAAGTGCATCGTGTCGAGCTACAATTGAGTAAGTGAAATTATTTTGGGTCTTAGTGTTTTAATGTCAACAATCTGGAATTAAATGTAAGTACTATTTATTCATTACTTTTATCTAGGAATAGTTTGTGTTATTTTATCCTAATAAATACTAATGTTACTGTCACTATAAAGCTAGGTACTTTTTATTTATATAGGTAAGTGCGAAATATATCACAGTAAACAGACAGTTAAGATAATACTTAAATCAATTAAATATATAATTTAATGAAATCTTAACGCATGACCCTTTTGTATCAATTTGTTTACCAAAAATATAATTATTATCGTGTTTATAAAATAAAATATTGATATTTAACTATTCTTCAACTTCTTTTGTATGGACGATCTTCGAAACATGTATGAAGTCCGCATTGCAACAATTTTCTAAGAAACTGTAATTTTGTCTCCTGGCTAACAGGACAGAATAATAACAAAAAGTAGTTTATTGACCCAAACTCCAGAACTTCTCAAATAATAACTTCCAATCACAATTGATTAAATGAATACGTAATAATTTATGTAACATCCTACTATCCGTTTTAATGACATTTATTTCTAAACTAAAAGAACATGTAGTTCCTGAAACTAAAAGTGACCTGAAATAACCAATCATATAAATTCAACATCTTCCTACCACCAAGTAAGTAAACATAAAATTATTCAACCGTCTTAGTAAGTTATGTTTCAAAAGATTTAACATTACATCAAATCTTGTACCCTAAACTAAAATTCTGTGCTTCGTAATAGAACATGTGCGCAAAACAGGTACCTGCAAACCCGACCTCTGCAGCGTTCATTATTCTATTGTTTCAAACCCCTGTTTTTTTTTTTGCGATAAGAACACGCGTCCAAAGATGCTTCCTGTCTTAGCCGATGTTAAATATTTTGTTATCAATTTACGAAAACGTCACTAAAATTTTTAGCAATTATTTAATCTACTTGTAAACAGAATAATTTATTAATGAATTATGTTACTGTATACTAATGCTATTTTCTTCCCAATGTTTCAGGTTGTATATTTTATTACTGTGTTGCTGAAAACAACAGACTTCTCTTCTAATCTAAAGGTAATTTTACACTTCCTTAATCGTTTACATTTATAATCCTAATCGAACGAGCGAACGAAGCGAACGAATGAACCAAAAATCGTTCGTATGCTCGATGTCTGTCCCACTGTCCGCCTACTCTCCTCTACAAGTCGTACCTCCAAACCGATTTTCGCGAAAACCCACAGCTGACGGAGCCACTGACATTTCTACTCTATTAGTAACTGTATCAATACTGACAATATAATAATAAAATGATTTACTTCTTAGAATGTAAATAGATTAACTAGATTTCTCAAAATAGCCATGATGTTAAAATGTCTAAAATAATTAATAACGTACGTCTATCGGACATATTATTTTCGAGTGAATGCTTGAATGCCTTTTTTTATATATATATACAATTATTTTACGCTCAAAGCTCTTGTCACTTTACTAAGTATACCTAATTACAATACCTAACTTCTAGACCTAACAATGTCATTACAATTCCTGCCTACATAATAATTTCTAATAACATGTGATTTTAAAACTAAACTGACGAACGTCAGTGATAAGGACACCCTTTTTTTTAACTCAGTCGACTACCTGCTCTCAAGTGACCAAACTTTTTGCTTTCATACGCACGATTTCTTATCACCAAACTACGGAAATAAAATGTGCTCTTTGCAGCTTTGTTTACAACGTTTGAAGAGAAACATGAATACAGCCCGTTTGTGTTATGGTGACACATGTGCGTTGCTGATTCTAAAATTTTATATGAGAAGCTTAAAAGTTACTTCAGTATCGAACTTTCTTTTATGTAAACCTATTCAGCATCGTCAATAAAACTGCCAAGTGTTTAATTTTAATAGTCGGTTTTTTTTTTAATACCATAACAACATATTAGACTCCTAAAGTACCTAAATTTTATCTAAAAATGTGATCATATGTAAAATATTACGCTCCCATCATCGTATATAAGTATCAATCTACCAATTACTAATAACTACTCATGTCAAGGGATATTTGACTTTAAAGACGTGAGTGACGGGTTTCTTTAATTTAAAACTAACAACTAATGTATGTCATTACAGGTGATAATTGAGTGGCAAGAATACTAATGTCGACTTATTCATCAAAGACACTTTATGCTGGATGCAGATTTTCTAGAATTACTCGAATCGAGCACCTGACAATAAGTAAGTAAGAAAAACTTTAATGATTATAATAATCTAATGACTTTATAATGAGTTATTATGATAGGTACTAGAAGCCGCCCTTCTCCTACATATACTAGTTAATTATGTTTGATGGGGAGAACAAAACAAAGGCAAAACAATAAACCTAGTTTGAACATAAATCACCATATCGTCGTCTAGTACCCATAGTACAAGCTTTGCTTAGTTTGGGACTAGGTCGATTTGTGTAAGATTGTCCGCAAAATATAAAATATAATATAATATATCAACATTTTGAAATCAAATTTCCACTACATAATCTTAATATCTATTGAATACCAATGAAAATATTAAAACTGTTACCTGAATTATAACTCTAAAATATATGAATGTGAACCAGGCAACATGTCAAATCTATCCCTACATGAATTTCAACTACCTGTCAACAAATGCCATAACCAACGTAACTCATTTTCGTACATTATTTTCAGTTCGCTGAGCTACAAACTACTCGTCGGATAAAACGGCGCTTCATCGATTAATCGATCAACTATACTATGACGTCGAGAAACGTCTCTTCAGTAATTCAAGTACACAATAAGGACGCACTATATTGAAGCATGTTACTGAAATACTTGTAATTCAAATCCATGAAAGAGAATTAAATTTCTAAAGTAATTTATGTCTTTGGCATTTTCATGACTAAGAAAACCTGACATCATCTATATATAAACAATTTTTCCTGATAAACCATGTTGAGACTATAATTTTCAACATACTACTTCTGTGTTTCTGAAACTAAATCTACATCTAAATATGTATCTAGCCATTGTCATAATCCAATGGACTGTTGCTTCCCTCATGATTTACAAATTTAAAATTCGAAAACAACCTATTCATGAAAGGAATTGACTTCCCCCCATATTTGCGAAGTTAATAATTTACCTAATATGTCAACTATAAAAAAGTCTTCTACATATTTTCGAATTCAAAAATTCTATGAATGATGACCGAATTTCCCTGTCAATAGTTAACCTATTTCTGTTACGCACTATAAATGGTTTTCCCTGCGATAGATAGCGTTACTGTTGTACCTAATTCTTAACAAGTGTTCCTATTTTATTACGTCTCTACTTCTAATGGTACCGAATCTACTGTAAACTGTGCATGAAATGTATAATATTTCTGATCTTGTAAATATTTACTCATTGCTATCAAAACAAAATACGAATGGTTGTAATACAATTTCCTAAATAATGAAAGAACTCCAATTCTATAATGCTATCCGTTCTCACAGTAACAATTGTGTTGCTATAATCAATTGCCTAAGCGTATCAATTATAACAACATATTTGATCCAAAACAAGATATATAACTTAATAGCTGAAAAAATTGAATATTTTTATGAATTACTATTCTACTCCATAAATTATTATCAAAGAAATAATAGAATTTACGTAAATAGAATTATGTTTAAAATAATCGACAATAAATAAAATCGAAAAATAAAATAAAACGATAATCAAATTCCGGAAACGACGTGCAATTGGATTGTCGATTTATGTCCTAAGCACTAATTTCTAGATTATATGATGATCCTGATCCTAAACACTAATTTCTAGATAATATGATGATCCTAGTCCTAAACACTAAGTTCTATCTAGATTCTATGATTATCCTGGTCCTAAACACTAATTTCTAGATTTTATGATGATCCATAAGCACTAATTTCTAGATTTTATGATGATCCTGGTCCTAAACACTAATTTCTAGATTCTATGAAGAACCTGGTCCTAAACACTAATATCTAGATTATATGATGATCCATAAGCACTAATTTCTAGATTTTATGATGATCCTGGTCACGGCACCAATTGTAATGTTTTCCCCCCTTGTTAACTAATTTCTATCCCTAGATCTAGATTACCTAGACAATCTTAGACCTAAAAAGCTAATAAGAAAATCTAGCTGCCTAAACTATGTCTAAATTCTAATTACTAATAATCAAATTCTACGTAATAAATAAGTTATCATATAATAAATAAGTTATACGTAATAAGTTAGTTAATATCTTGCATTAGATCAGTAAATTGGCCAAATGATCGTTAGTGTGTATGTAGAACCCCATGTTGTGTCCGTAAATAGTAAACCAAAGCCCTTTTCACATAAAGAAATGGAGTCATTCATCTACCTAGCCTAATTCTAATAATTTCCTACAAAATATTACAGTTACAGTATAAATTCATCTTTTAAAATACGTTATAAATAAATAGAGTTTCCCTATTGTTGTTGAGTATTGTAATAGTTGAGTCAAATGAAGTAATTGATTGATGAATCGATTTCTAAGTCAACTGAAGTCAATGTTAATCAAATTAATCATAATAATTAATAAACAATATTTGTTTTGTGGTTATAGAAGGCGCCCCTCCCCGCAACCTTCAGTGTTTCCCGTGCCTGTTGCATGGACAAAACTCCTCCACAAGTCTGAAGGACTTCTTATTATTTTTATTGTCACTTAATTTTTGTGACTTCAGTATTTCTTTTGAGAGGACATTTGCAAAGGGACCATTTACGGTATAGCAAAATACTGGTAGAAGCAACAGTAAGAGATCTACTCCAGCTCTCAGAATTCTGCAATTTAATTTGAAATTGTTTAAATGTTATATTTTAACATTTCGATGAGGTAGTATTTTGGAGCACCATATTTTTAGGATAGCCAAAATTACTAAGATCTTACTTTTTGATCTATTCAATTTTCAATGAGATATTTTATCCAGACTATTTGTAGTCTTTCGGATCACCCATATTTTCAGGATCACCTAATTAACTACGATCATATTTATCGATCTAGTCAAGGTAAAAGGTTCATCGTAAATTTTAGATGATTTTGAAGGCGTGTTCATTTATTTACAGAACCAAAGAAACTAGAATAAAATCAATCACAACTGCTCAGACATCTACAACAAATATTTTCAATCGTCAAACTAATTTGAATTTACATTTTTAATATATTGTGAGTTGTTTATTTTAATTCTATCTCACAACATTAAGTCTACCAGTAGAAATTCAAAGGAAGCAAAATATACTCAACATTATATTTGTTTGTCAAGTAAGTTTGTCAGTGTCGTATATAAATGTATATAAAATCCCTAGCCTGCCAAATAATCCTATATCTGTCTACAGCTAAGCTCGCCATCTACCCCAAAAGCCAAGTGAAATAATATCGTAGGATAAAACATCGCTAGTTAAGAAAATATGTAAGTAAATTATAGGCTTTTATATCAAAACGACTTGAAGTATTACCCCATAACGAAATATCATGACCTAAACAAATTGTCCTAGCCCTCATAGTTACACTATCCAACTAATCTGCCGATATATAATTGTAAACTGGAGAGTCGAGCCTCACATTTAATTTAACCGTGTATAAATCTAGGCTAAGTCTAAACCTAAGTCAAGAAAGGAATGCCCTAATATCCTATCGCCCTAATTCCACGTGTGATTTTATACCTAAGCCTACCTACATTAAAATCCCTAAGCTACTGTATGCAAAACTTCCAACATTATTTTTATTAGTGTTATGTGATGTGTATGAACTAAGCTAGGGAACTAAGCTGTAACTCGTTCGGTAGGCTAATCCGAGAATGCAACCTATAGCCAGTGTATTGTACATTCCACAACAGTCCGTGGACGTGGGTTCTGTGAAATGCACACCCTATGGCGTTTATAAACATATAATTATATATTTTCAATAAGAGACCAAGCCTTAAGAACACACCAGACCTCAATGAGTGGATTAAATCCTACGATCGACTTATGGGAAATGGCGATCTGCTCACTTAATTCTGTGGTCTACCTTAAGTCAAGTAAGAGGTCCATCTAATGATAGACTAAACCATCTGTGCAAATAAAAAAGATGGTTCCAGGTTTCTCTCGAGCCTGGCCTAACACTAACAGGATCCCGGAACAGACTCCTTTGGCACCGTTAGGTGGAATCTATTCCGTTAGGTTGACATGCAACCAAGGCATTGCTCTGTTTCGAAATATTAATAAAACTTTTCAAAATAAAATCATAAATAAAAATGTCAAAATCTAATAAGAAACGAAAAAGTTCATTACTATGCAACATAATTACTCAGCACTGAACCTTAAAATAAACAAAGTCTAATAAATAGCGGAATAGTTCATCATTATGCAACATAATTGCACAATGCTGAACCCTTTCACTACCACAATAATATATCTACGATTAATTACGTTATGAATTTAGGCTCGATCCAGTCTCAATGTCAATCCAAAAGTTCGCTAAAGAATGAATTGAAAATATCAGACGAAATTCTCCTATAGACTAACTAACCCCAATAGAACACTAATTAAAATTAAAACAAACTCTATCAAGTAATTATACTTTAAACAAGTTATTTCTAGTCAAAAATGAATACTTTAATCACTTAAACTTGAACACAAAATATTACTAGCAAAATAATCACGAACGAAAGAACTTCACTAAAACATTGAAATTCTACTCTAATTCATTAAAATGGAATCACTGAATCAAATAAGAACGTTACACACAAATAAATACACTGAAAACCCCATTGAATTTACCATAAAGCTATATCCGACCATAGACTAAACCAGCATAACAGAATACCAGTACAATCCATACCCAGACACAACTTAGGTAACCTAGAATGGGACCTATTTTCCCTGCTACAGAATTCGTCTGATCCTTTCAACTGCCAAGATTCGAATGTCCACCACCAAGCTATCCCCACTAGTCGCCGCCTAAAATCCCCTCCCCGTTCCCCTGTAATATGGGCGTCTGAAAATATTTTACAAAGTTTTCTATTTCATATAGCAATAATATTTTAAACTCTAATCCCTTCATTAATTAAGACCAATACAGAAAAATAAACAACTTTATTTAAATTGGTAAAAAGCCGTCACACGGTTTAGACTGTAACAAGACTCTTTTGACCACTTCAGTTTTTTGTAAGTATTGTAAACATACTAAGAAACGACCCTGTCGCCAAGTCAAAGTTTACCAACTAACATTGCGTGTGCTTCACTAAGTGTGAATATTCTACAGCCCTTTATTGCTTCGTATTAACGTTTAAATTTGGATGAAATATCTTTTGTTTACTAAGATTTCAATAACCAATTAAATTTGTAATGACATAAATTTCAGTCACTCCAGTACTCGAGATATGTGTGAAATATTAGACTCTGGAATGCGTTGATAATCTAAGCTGATAAAAATAATATCTAAATGTATGTTTACATAAGCTTGAAACGAGCAGATGAAGTCTGATCCGTTACAGAACCTTGTGCCCTCGAATCCAGCTAAGGGTGCATTAGGTTTACTTTTAGTAAATTTTATTCCCCTGATAGGTGAATTAAGTTGACTGAAAGTGGACGTTGTGCCCTCGAATCCATCTTCAGGTGCATTAGTTTTACTTTTAGTCAACTATATTCCCCTAATAGGTGAATTGGGTTGACTGAAAGTGGACCCTTTGCCCTCAATCCAACTAAGGGTGGCAGGTTTACTTTTAGTCAACTTTATTCCCCTATTAGGTGACTTTGAGGGCACAAGGTCCACTTTCAGTCAACCTAATTAATCTATCAGGGGAATAGAGTTGACTAAAAGTTAACCTAATGCACCCTTAGCTGGATTCAAGGCTACAAGGTCCACTTTCAGTCAACTTAATTCACCTAACAGAGAAATAAAGTTCTAATCTAGCTCTTAAATAAAGCACATATCAGGAAAAAAAACAAATAATAATGGACCTGCGGCTAGGTTCGAGGGCACAAAGTCCACTCTCAGACAAGATAACCTAATTTACCTCTCAGGAAAATAAAGTTGTCAAAAAAGTATACCAAATACACCATTAGCAGGATACTTTTGAATAAGGTACATATTCAGTTAACTTAATTCACCAGTAGTTGGACACGAGTGCATAAGGTTTACTGTCCGTAGACTTAATTCATACTCGTGGTTGGACACAAGTGCATTAAGTATACTTTCAGTCAACCTAATTCACCTAGGTGAAATAAGGGTGAATTAATAGAACTAAAAAGTGACTATACCTATAACCCCCGAAATTTTCTGATAAGGGCACTTTTAGTGTTCTTAATTCCCCCAGGTGAATTAACTCAGGTGAATTTGATTGTATTTTCTTATAAAACACCAACATTGAGGAAAAAATCGTGCAACTTTTTATGATATTAATCAAAGACAAAGTAACACAATAAGAACCAATATTCTACTTACCTATCAAAATCGGTTACTTGCACAAAATCTAAAAAAATATGAAATATTCTATCGAATTTCGTTAACAAACTGTATATTTAGTGATATTTTGGTGTTTGGTCAATTTTGAAAACAAGTGGCAAAAAAAAGGAGAAACGCTCATTTCACATTTGTGAACTCTCTTTAATTCTACGTTTACATAAGTTATCTAAAATCTATTATAAAGGTTTCCTTTTAACTCATATTACATCATACTTCATTATTTCGTTATGTTTAATATGTGTAGGTTTATCTTGATCTTCTCTAATCCTACGCATAAAGTGTATCGACCCCGAATGGAACGCTGGAAGTAGGTTAGACTTTATATTCTAAATTTACAACAACAACAAAAAAAATACAAAATATATTGATGTGTTGATTATATTGGTAGGTACAACAAATATTAATAATATCATAGGTAATGTAATTAAAAAATAATCCTTAACGTAACGCTACTCAATTCCCTTGTCACATATTGCATCTTACGATATGATTGCTACCTGAACGTTCCCATCATCGTCACATGAGATTGGCTCACCGTCCTTGTCTCTCGCATCAACTTGCAATATAACCGTTCTACTCCAACAATGCATTCGACGTCATCTTTCACTCTCACTATCGAACAGTGAATACTTGAAATATTCAGATGCATTTTTTGAAACGTAAATTAATATTGGTTATATGTATAAGGACTCAGCGTAGATATCGTATCGAATTTAATATAAATTGTGTGTTTATGATTAAAAGTTTATAATATAACGTTACAAGTATTCTATGTTGTATCATTATTTTACATACATGTTAAGATTCTGTAAATAATAATATGGTGACAATTTACACCTCCAGAAACCAATTAGCGAACTTTCACAATTTCAAGAACTGAAATCTGCATGACCTGGATTAATCTGTTTTCTCTGCATATACTACATTATGACGTAAAACCATTGAAGTGAATCGACGCGTGGACTTTCTTTAAAGTGCGACAGAGCTACATTTTACAGCACGTGCAACAGAGATGGCGCTATAAAACAATGCCTCAGGGTTTTTATCAACACATCCAACAATGGTCTCGTAATATACTTTCTTCAAAAGAAGTTGACTGCGAAAACAACAGACTTAACTTATTTTTTGATTGGTACTAACCTACCCCACCAAACATTTTTTTTTCTTTACTTAATCTTGATCAAATATCAACTTTTGAAAGTAATCGGTCAAATTTAATGTGACATCTCGAATATCTCAAAAAATTTAGCACATGTCCTCTTCATCGGCAGGTGTCGACATCACAAAATTGGACTGCTTATCGGATTTAATTGGACGGCGATTAGACTGCTTTCAAAAGGGCGTATGGCCCTATGGCCTAATATTGATAAAATGGAACGTTTTAATAAAAACTTGGCTTGGTTTTATATATATTTTGGAGAGTATACCGGAAATGGGAAAAAAAATATCAAATGAGAGCAAATCTTTAAATAGGACTCCGCTCGCTTTTATCTGTACCTACTAATACATATTATAAAGAGGAAAATTCTGTGAGATTCTAGCTTTGTACGTTTACCTAGAACAGACAAACGATTATGTATACCTTGGACAGGCTGTCCAATTAGGTAGGTCCAACTTCGAGAAAGAGGTCAATCGTCGAATCCGATCCGACTCGGCTGGGCAGCGTTCGGGAAGCTCCGGCACATCTTTTCGTCCAATATTCCGCAGTGTCTCAAGACGAGAGTCTTTGACCACCTAGTGCCAGTGAAGACATGGTACTGTACTGAAACGTGGTCGCTTACTATGGGGCCCATAAGAAGGCTCAAAGTCACCCAAAGGGCAATATGGAGAGGGCTATGTTGGGTGTTTATCTGCGTGATCGCATCAGAAATGAAGAACTGATATAGCCCTCCGAATCGCTAAGCTTAAGTGGCAGTGGGCGGGGCACATTGCACGTAGAACCGATGGCCGTTGGGGCGGAAAGGTTCTCGAGTGGCGACCTCGTACGGGAAGGCGCGGCGTGGGTAGGCAATCCACAGGGTGGACTGATGACCTGGTAAAGGTCACGGAAGTCCGCTGGATGCGGGTGGCGCAGGACCGGTCACTTTGGCACTCTTTGAGCGAGGTCTATGTCCAGCAGTGGACGTGTTTCGGCTGATATGATGACGATGATGATGTTTTTGTGTAGGAGGTAACACCACCTGTCTCATTCTTGTGTTGTGTTTAGTTTCGTGTCGCGTGGCTTGGCTTGCGTCCTGTGCAACACGCGAGCGAAGCCGCGGCAGCTAGCTTCACAAATAGTTACGTTCATAGTGTTAGCGGTCTCGCAGCCAGTAGCGTGCTGGAACCAATGACTCACATTAATCGGTGAAAGAGTGAGAGTTTGATGTCCCTGCGCAGTTGCGCACTTTCTGTGGACAGTTTTTCCGCCACGCTCGGTTGCTTGGAAACCGATACTTTCACACGGTTAACTCACTTTTAATTAATTGCTGGTTGGGCGATGCGAATTTGTTTTATCTCGCTGTTTTTGTTGACAGTGTTAATTAATTTCTAGCAGTTGTTAAGCTATACGTTTTATGCATTGCATATATTTGCTAAGTTAAGCTTGCTTGACTTATTTGTATGAAAACATAGCTACAAAAGTACAAACCTCTAATACGGCTAATATTACGTAGGTAATTAATGACATTCTCGTTTCAATTGCTATTGAAAAGTACCTACATAAATGTTTTAAGTTAGTGTTCTACTGTTTCTACGTGACTTAGTGCGCGCGTATAATTTGTGGTTTTTCTGATAATCACTTTATACTAACCACAAAATATATGAAATACAAACTTTCGCGTTTATAATATTTGTCAGAGTCAATAAACAAAATCGGCTACCTATATAATATCTTTAATAATACCTTAAACGTAGCAGATTTTTAATCGCCCCTATACTATATATGTATTTCGCATTTATAAAACGAATGAAAACTACATCTTACTAAAGAAGGTACCTTTCGACACAAAAGACCTTTCAACCATTCAATACCTATTTATCCATGAACACGCGTAACCAGTAATTTATAAAACGACGCAATTTTTTTTCTAAATCCCGTTTTTTTTCTATTCAGCAGTGAACGTGTGCTCACAAAGATGATCGTTTCCGAATACTGGGATCCACACCTACTGTACGGCTTGATTATCGTTCGTCAGGTTCTAACAAGTATGTCAGTGCAAGAGTGATGGATTCTCCATAGCGATAAAGAATTGTCATCATAGCTAGTAGTTTATAAAATGATTTTTCATAAGTGAGTTTAGCCTTAACACAACATTAAAAAAAAACCGGCCAAGTGCGTGTCGGACCACGCAAAACGAAGGGTTCCGTGCCTATTAAAAAGGTCGTATCGTCATAGAAATCCTACGGCACTTACGTCCTTTTCTTTGAGGAAGGCAGTTTTTCAGCAATATCTCGGAAACCTTTCATCCGATCTTGTTCAAAACAATTTTCGGTGAATGAACTTAATAAGCGCTGTGTCCATGATTTTTTTCATATTTTTTAAATACACCGTTCAAAAATTAGAGGGGGGGGGACAGAATTTTAGTGACTTTCGGGGCGATTATCTCTGACTGTATTCACTTAATCAAAAAAAATCCCGAGAAACCTTATATTTATTTTGAAAGGCCTATCGATTCATGTGCCACACGTGGGCTCACGATGAAAAAAAAAATTTTGACTTTTAGTTTTATGTATGGAGTACACCCCTAAAAAATTTTTTTTTAATAATTTTAATTACAAAACTTTGTAGCGGCCAACAAAATACACCTATCCTCAAAATTTCATTCAAATACACCTTATAGTTTTCGTGTAAAATGCCTGTGACATACGGACAGACGGACAGACGGACAGACGGACAGACGGACAGACGGACATGACGAAACTATAAGGGTTCCGTTTTTGCCATTTTGGCTACGGAACCCTAAAAAATGGTTGTCTTAAAGTCGGTTTACGGACGATAATTTTACGTGATAACGTCATAAGAAAACAGTCGATCTAATCTTGTTTCCCAATACAAACTTTGGACCCCCATTTCACCCCCTTAGAGGGTGAATTTTGAAAAATCCTTTGTAAGCACCCCTAGACATTATAAGGAACCTACGTGCCAAATTTGCTAGATTTACGCTTCTCACTTTGAAGTTAAACGTAAAAGTGTTAGCAGACTATTACGTTTTTTTTCAGCGAGTTTAACCGTACTAAGCAAAGTACCATCAGTCAGAATGATACAATATTTTTGTATTTGAACATTATCATTCAAAAAATATATAAATACATTGAATGATAAATCTAAATTTTACAATGGTAAAACGTTAAAACGCCAACTGACATAAAATTTACCCAACAAAGGATGAAATTTCTCACACCAACCTTGCTATAGTAAATTGCTGTCTCATTCCAACTACAGCAAGTTGTTATGTATTAAAAATTGCTACGTGTGGAATGGCCTTAAAAAAAGTCGAGCTACAACCACTATTCGAAATGGTTTATCAATAAGGCTAGTTATCTTCTAGTTGTCCTAAGAAAAGAACCGGTCTCAGGCCAATTCATTTTATCAATTAACATAACTGACTAGTTGGAGATATAATTAGGTAGTAGTTTAGTCGATAAAGGCTCATTATTCGATTCCTATGGAAGGCAAACATGGTGATAAACATAAACATATGTGTAAAGATGTCTGGAGAAGGTCAGGTTAACTATTGAAAGTAAAATGTAGAAATGGTTTTTGATTGAACTCGCTCGATTAATTTTATTGTTGAATTTTATCATATTTATTTTATAGGACACCAACAGAGTATGTTAACAATCCCAAATTTCAATTTTTTATTTCAAGCAACCTAAACCCTAACTACAAGAAAACACGTCATTTCATGAGAGAAAAAAAACAATGCACATGCTCTCGCAATGCAATTGCGCTGACCCAAAACGTAAGCGAGGAAACTGCTTATATTTTTCAAAAATAATTGACGCAGCTGTCTTTTTTAACTGAAACTTTTTTCTGGTGCTAAGGAAGGTTATTCCTATAACCAAAAAAATAATCAGGCATTTCTAAAATTTTAATCCATTCCCAATTGACGGAGATCGTGCGTTCAAGTCTCGTTTGCGCTGTATAAATAAAGCGCAAAAAATCGTTTTAGAAAAAATGCAGGCAGCTTTTAGCTGTGTGCATTTTTAGATACTCTGACAATAAAATGTAAGGGTTATAGTGGGTTAAAAATTAAATATAGATAATACGCGTAGGACACATTCGGTCGGTGTGTGCCTGGCTAGGAGGAATTCCTTTAGGGGTCGAATTAGAAAAAAATACAAGAAAGAGAAGAAGAAATCAGTTTTTTTGTCTGTCTGTCTTTCACATAACTTTCCCCGGGCCATAATGGGGCCAGGTAGGCGGACCCAAAAAAACAACTAGCGTGCCCTTATTTTTGATTGTGACATTTAATAAATTCACGGCGAGGTTATTTTGAAGCTGAATCGTTAAAATGAATCAAATATAGTTTAAGTATTCAGCGAGGAAATGCTGATGTCGTCATTGAAAACATCATGGGAACAATGCCGTAAGCCATTTTTAGATTAAGTTTAGATTTTAAATACTTACTTAGTTTTTTTTTTATAGTTATGAGTACAGTTTAGAGGGTGTTTTTTTAATTTTATGTAATACTTTTTTATATGATGAAATAAAAATTACCTTCTGTTTTGAAACTTTTGTGAGAATTGAGATTGCAGGAAATAATGTTTTTACGATTACTCTGCCACTTCAAATGTATATTAGTGTCAAATAAATTGCTGATAAAAGTGATAAATGTACTCACATCGGTTAACAAGTAAAATCCATTAAAAACCTACATTTTGTAGTCAACCCCAGAGATTAAAGTAGGTACCTGCTCACAGGATTTACAGAGGATGTGATAGGTAAGTAATTTAACATATTTGGAGGCATTATGTTTACTGACGAAGATGCAATGTATGTTGTCTCTGCTTATCTTTTTAGGGTTCCGTACCTCAAAAGGAAAAAAACGGAACCCTTATAGGATCACTCGTGCGTCTGTCTGTCTGTCTGTCACAGCCAATTTGCTCCGAAACTACTGGACCGATTGAGTTGAAATTTGGTAAACATTTGTAAATTGGTGACCCAAAGATGGACGCGTAAAGTAAATTAATGAATTCTGCACAAGGGGGCCACTTTTGGGGGGTAAACTGGAAAATAAAATAAAAAGTTTCGCAAACTGTGTATTGTGTGACATATCAAATGAAAGGGGTTGTTGTAAGCATCGCAAATATATTATTTTATAATTTTAGCAAAAACAGATTTGAAGTTTGAAGGAAAAAGGACGAAAATTGACCACCCCCCCCCCCTTATCTCCGAAACTACTAGGCTTAAAATTCTGAAAAAAAAATATGGAAAATAGTTCCTTGTCTAAAGATTACAGGAAAACCTACAAGAAGTTTGAATATTCAAAGTAACGGGATTTTGTTTTATACTTTTGTGTACTGTGTATATACGGAACCCTCACCACGCGACTTGAACTCGCACTTGTCCGGTTTTTTTACATTTTTGATTATGAGTCATAGGCTAGGCATAGATAAGTACATTACATTAGATGCTTAGGTTTGTTCCCAATTCTATAGATTTCTATTACAGATTTCCAATTCTACAGATTTCCAATTCTACAGATTCCCAATTCTACAGATTCCCAATACTACAGATTCCCAATTCTACAGATTCCCAATTCTACAGATTTCCAATTCTACAGATTTCCAATTCTACAGATTCCCAATTCTACAGATTCCCAATTCTACAGATTTCCAGTTCTACATATTTCTGATTCTACAGGCTCCCAATTATAGTCTAATTATCGCAAAATATATACACATACAAGTGTGATCATGTGATTAGAATTAGAACATTTATAAAAATCGGAGCTTGTACCTTTTTTCCGAAGAGATAAAATCTATTTCTCTAGATTAATAATTACGGGTTGGTTATAGTATCTGTAGACATGAGAATCTGTAGAATTGGGAATCTGTAGACATGAGAATCTGTAGAATTGGGAATCTGTAGACATGAGAATCTGTAGAATTGGGAATCTGTAGACATGATAATCTGTAGAATTGAGAATCTGTAGACATGAGAATCTGTAGAATTGGGAATCTGTAGACATGGACCCAAAGGTTTCACAACTATCATTCTCATTTTTAAATAGACATGAAAGTGGTATACGTGGCCTGCTGGGGAAATGACACATTTTAAAAGTCGAATCGCGCCTCTGATAATATTATACGATGTTTCGTCAAACCTTCAAGTGTCTACGATATTCAATTTAAAAATGTCACCAATGACGTAACGGAGAACAATGAAAGTACTCTGTACTTCACAATGCTGTAGTTATAAAACTTGAACTCTTGGGGTCGCGTTGCACAATCAGGTAAGCACGTGGACGGGCCCTTACAATGGACAGCATTGTACGGGGATCAATGTGCACGTGTGCCAAACGGTGGGAGATTGTGAGAAAGTTTTTTTCTATGCTACTATGGCGATAAAATGATAGCTTATAAGGGACCCTCGTGTTCCATAATTTCAACGCGCCTGTATCTAATGTTTGTACTTTGAACTTGGCTGGACACGCTGCCGCGTGTCTAGATTTGCGTTAATGGCGTTCTTAGTGTTCATCGTTTAGCTAGGAATGTCATAGAATAGAAGTTATTACTGAGGTTAGGATTAATTTGTTTTCGGGAAACATAACGGTTAGAGGAAATTAATTAACTGAGCACTTTCAGGAAAACCGTACAGACAGAAACACAAGTGGGTAATTGGGTATGGTTGGAATTATTTTAATGTGGCCGACTGTTTATAAAGCTGTCATTGAAATTGGAATCTTCTACCTAGGACAGTAGAGTTGCCTTTTGAATGGACATTCACCCTCTAAGGGGGTGAAATGGGGATCCAAAGTTTGTATGGGGAAACATGATTAGATTGACTATTTAATTCGAAACTTCACCGGAGTATTCCTAACGATAAAATGAGTAAATACGTGTTATGCACGGAATACTTAAATTAAAGAAAGAAAGATACATTTATTCACAAACCCACAGGACACACATATTAAACAATAAAATAAACAAGAAAAACATATAAAACATGAAACAAAGTGTGTTTCTGCGGCAGTGAACCGGACACTGGCTCAGCATTATGCTGAGGTGTCATACACCTACAGCGCTGATTTTCAGCCAATTGTTTTGTGGTGTTATGCAATTTTTCATCAATGTTTTCTTATGTTATCATATCACGTAAGATTATCATCCGTAAACCGACTTTGCAGACAACCATTTTCTTTGTATTATACTTCAACCAACAAACCTAACATCAAATCGTTACTAACACAAGAGCACAAACACGCTCAAATGTCAGTAGAATGTGTGAAGGCCGGCCCAGGGTCGAGCAGGACGCGTGATCTCAGTTTACCTACTCGTCGGTTTATTGCTCGGCGATTACCTATTACTTATTGTTTTATAGAATATATAATATAGATGATGCAGATATGGTAGCCGACTGGTTGAGGTATGCGTTTCAAACGGCGGTCGTGGGTTTGAATACTTTGAATCCTACTACTAGTAGGTACCAAGTAATATTATTTGTTCTGTGAATGTACAATCAAATGTAAAAATATGGGTGCATACCTACAAATAAACATTCGGGGGACAATTTACCAAAAATCGACCTAGTCCCAAACTAAGCAAAGCCTGTAGGTACTATGGGTACTAGACGACGATATACATACTTATAGGTATAGATAAATATATACTTAAACCACTCTATTACCCCCCTGTATGTTTGAGATATATTTTTTTGTCATATAGTAGAGTGCCTGTAACTCTATACATAACTGAAAAAGGTAATCTAAACATACAGGGATATGGTCAAAAATGGGACAAAGAAAGTGAAAACGGTTGAAACGCTGTAAGAACTACCAATACATAGTAAACAGCTTACTCATAAATATTACCCATCGCTCTTGTGACAGCGGATTAAGTGCTCGGTACATATTTATGAGAGTATTAAATCGATACCTACATATTTTTGCACTTGACCGTACAAGTTGCGGACTTCACCAGAACCTAAGGCAAGTTTCCGCTTATAAAATTCTCCGAAGGGACTATATGTTAGACTCTAAACTGCAGTGGGGTTCCCACATAACTGCGATAGGAAGTAGGTTGAGCTCCGCTGCTTTTGCAGTCAGGAGAATAAGGCAGCTTACCAATGTAGCAACGGCACGGTTAGTTTACTTCGCTTACTTTAACAGTATAATTACTTATGGTCTTATTTTATGGGGATCAGCGGCAGATATTGAGACTGTATTTATTTTACAAAAAGGGCTGTTAGAGCAATTTATAACCTCGGGTCGCGTGAGTCATTAAGATAATTTTTCAAGGAAACAGATATTCTAACACTGCCGTCGCTATACGTATTTGAAATAATAATGTATGTTAGGAAGAATCTATACAACTACCCAACAAACACTGATAGGCCCAAGGTTACCAGAAGCGCAGGGAAGCTCAAAACAACTTTTTACAGGCTAGTAAAAGCGAAAAAGTCGTTCTTGGGAAATTGTATTCCAAAACACATTACCGAACTTACTGACTCTAAATTCAAATCTGTCGTAAAACGGACACTTATTTCAAAAGCATATTATAAGATAAACGACTACATCATGGATAGGGATATTTGGCAGCGATAAAATCCTGCACTAGAAATCTGTCGTAAAATAAATAGGCTTTCTACTGTAGCAATGTCATTTTAAAATTTTATGATACTCTGTTACTGAAATGATATATTGTATACTGTTTTGAAAAAATGACACCTCGCCGAGTTTTTTACGCCGGTTCTTCTCGAGGCAGACGTTTACTTTCCGAACCCGTGGTAGTTTATCGACATTCATAGGTGCATGTAATATGCCTAAATTGAAGAATAAATCACTTTTGACTTTGACTATGATTGTCCAAGGATAAATACCTAAATGTTATAAAATTGCCGAGAACATCCCACATAAAAGTTTTGCAATTTTGGAAATTTCTCTTGTGTGAATTGCTAATCCTGACTACCCGACCCGACATTGACCAATGATAATAATAATAATATACCTATAGGCGTAGGGATGTGACGGCCCCATCGCCCACCAGATTTCTGGTGCAATCAGTCAACGTAAGGCAGCTTGTGGCGGGCTGTTAGGGAGTAGCGACCCTACGTACCTGAGTGCTCCTGGGGGTGTCCTGTGGTCAGGCTGAGCCGATCGGATGGATGGTTGGACAGGCCCCCCCACCTCTGGCTTGCCTTAACCGGCCGTCCAGAGTGGAGTCGCAAGAGCTGTTGCTCGAGGGTAGATGTGGACACCTAAGTGGCGAGTTGGCTATATGTTTAAAGTCCAGTGCCACCTCTCTACCCCCCCAGCTCTCTGACCGGTGTTGCCCTTAGGCCATTTTTTAATGTCGCTATTAATAGGGGCCCATCTAGCAGTTGGCGAGTCACCGTCTGCCAGAGATAAAAAGTGAAACAGTTTTATTAGGCAGGCGTCCGATGTTTCACCAATAGCCCAGTCACTAGTCCATCATTTTCACCCAATAACCCGTTTTATTTAGATTCCATCAACCAGTAATAGTCCCTATACACCCTAGCGGGTGCTGTCTCTGTGCGCGTCCCATGACACGGGCAGGGACAGCATCCGCTCGGTGTACTCCTTGCATTCCATTAAATTGTCAAAAGGGCCTCTACGTGTTGGCTCAGTTGGTACTTTGTAGGTACCTAGCCCCACGCACGCCTCCCAAAGGTCCTGGACATCATGTCCCGTGAGCGGGAAAGACATAATAAATACATAATGTACTCCTTGCATTCCATTAAATTGTCAAAAGGGCCTCTACGTGTTGGCTCTGTTGGCAAGGGCGTAGCTAGGATTTTGTTAAGGGGGGCAGGCGTAGACAAACCAAGAATATATCTATAAGAATATAACTTTAATATTTAGAATCGTCGTCATCATCAGCACCCGTGTCCCACTGCTGGGCACATGCCTCCTCTCATGAATGGGAATATTTAGAATATAACCAGTCTATTCTTTTTTTACTTAAAAAAAGATACCAGAACAGTGATTGTACAACTTTTATGTTACGACATAAACTCTTTAAAAAACTAATTATGTTTATCGTAGGTAACATCTTATGTAACGGGGGTAGGTCTGTACTTTATGTCGGCATTATTTGTATATTATAGGTTGTTATCAGTTCTAGCTGTTTTTGTATTTTTGCTGGCCATTAGGGACCCTACATGTTTAATGTGATACAATTACCAGATAAATCCAATGGCTCACTCATAACTGTCAGTTTTTGCCACAAATGAAGGCTATTAGCAATATTAAATGGCATAATTTGTCGAAGCAAACACAAGTTCGGAGTGCACTAAAAACATATAATTGTTAAAATATGCGAACATAGTGGTTTAAAATTAATAAGTTATCAATCAGAAAACTTAAGTGAAATACGATCAACAGTTTTTGCAAACGTATGGCTTTCATGAATTACTAATTACGTGATAAACTTAAAAAGCTGGTGAATGCAATCAGTGAATGAGAGTATCCATTCGAATATGTTTACTGATGCCGTTGGTAATATTCCCGTTCCGTATTGCCACTGACAATATTGCTGAACACATGCTTGCGTTACTGAGAATATGATTTGTGATATTTTCGTGATTTTAATCCCAAAATACTGAAAAGGTAAGTTTGTGCGTTCGCTTAAACCTAGGCGGTTATTCGGAACGCACTAATGTGCCTCACCACACTCGTTACGCTTACACCTAACGAAACTAAGCCCTAGCCCAGGGGGCCTACTGCCAACGGCATTCGAAGTTGTCCCTCTCTGTTGCACTTACGTACGAATTCGATACGTACGAAAAAGTCTGACAGAGAGGGAAAACTTCGAATGCCTTTCGCGGTAGGCCCTCAGGGCTGTTATTCGCTACGCGCAAATGCGGCTCACCCCGCCGGTCACCCGTTACGAAACTAGACCTCTACCTACGCTTAGTTACTACGCATCGCGGTGTCAAGGTATAATTGTGGGTGAGCGTTGAGGTGAACTTAAAACAAGTTACACAATAGGGGGGCAGGAGTCGGCAAACTTTCTAACCAAAGAGCCAATTTGAGTAAAAAAAATTTTTAAGAACCGGAAAGAGCCATTCACACAATGTTCGATCTCACATTTCCTTCAACCTATCTTTATGAGGGTCCTTGAAGAGCCGCAAACGACCCATTAAAGAGCCGCATGCGGCTCGCGAGCCGCGGTTTGCCGACCCCTGCCCTAGCCCTAGGCTAAGTTACACTCAAACAAGGATATCGATACCCTTTATAATAGATGTCGTTGGAAATACTTATGGGTAAGGCCACGAATTTTGACCAATGTAACATGAACATATAAAAATATACGTGACGTTACCTTAAAATAGAACAAAAGTTGTCGTAAAGCCTAGATCATACTGGTAAATATTCTCATTAGATAACGTAGAGAATGTAAATTATGAAATAAAATGAAGCAACGCAATAAAATGAACAATCAAAAAAGTACCTATTTATTTCCACGTAACATTCAAATCAATGGAATGAATTAAATTCGAGTTCATTTTCATTAATTTATAATTCGCAAATTATTTTCTAAAATGATTTATTTGTCATACGAATTATGCGAATTTTTATTTGTCATACAAATACCCACCTATCATATTGTGTTTTATCATAGATAAATCATAAATAAAAATCATAAATAAATTGTGATAAAAGATTCAGCAGTCGGTAAAACAATCGGTATTCCTTTACATTTTTGTCTAAACAAAAACACGACCATGAGAAGTTCAATATTATGAAAATCCAAGGGGTTAAAGTACTCGTGGTCGAAAAACATAGACAATTTTCGTTACTTTTTGTACGGAAATATTTTATGTATTTTTCTACTCCTGTACTTTTATCTGTCATTTACATAGTCACGAACACTAATGTAAAGACATACAAAATAAGTTTGCAGAAAAGTCTATACTCTATTCCCCATAACAGTACGGCACAACCGTGCTGTTATGTCGCCAAAACGATACGCTTAGCAGCCATACGCTTCTAAACCTATACATTAGGTACTACCAACTTAACAAACCACTGAATGTTTTTACTTTTTAGATTTTTTTTAACTATAGCCATTGCTGCCAACTTTGGAAAAACCTTATTCTTAATATGGCAGTACTGGCAAGATGACATCAATTAAAAACAAAGTTAACTATAGACATCCATTTGTCTCATTTTCATGTTTCCCGAATTCCCGGTTATTTTATAAATTGTTGTTTGACTTTGCGGCCTTTGTGGTTGCTATAAAATAGTTTGTGTTACTCAAAAGTAATAAAAATGGATGAAGATGAAAATATTGCTTCAAAACCAGAAGAAATACACCGGCAGCCCACAAGCAGTGACCGAAAATTTGTTGCCTACGGAATTGTTGCTCTCGGCACCTATACGACAAAGTTTAAGAAAAGTTTATTCTTTGTTTAATCTTGCATTTTATTTCATAGTAGCTAGTCGTAGAAAAAGTATTGTATGCAACGTTGTATAACTACGTCAAAAAACGCTCGTGGCGTCTTTCTTTACAATGTTCGCCTTCGGCTCACATCGTAACCCACGCCACTCGCCTTTTTTGACCTCTCTTATACAACTGTTGCATAAAATACTATTATTTAAAAGGATTTTAATTAATTATGTCACATGCGACCTTGACAGTTTTTAACGCGTAATATAATACAATTGTTTTGAAACCTCTCGGTGTTAACATTTTTTTATCAGCATAATTAATTTGAAACGTGACGACCGGTTAGTCTAGTGGGTAGTGAAGTGACGCTGCCTACGAAACTGAAGGTCCTGGGTTCTAATCCCGGTAAAGGCAAATATTTGTGTGATGAGCATGAATATTTGTTTCTGAGTCTTGGATATTTTCTATGTATTTAAGTATTTATATCTATTAAATATATCGTCGTCTAGTACAGTCAAGGGTACCAATACGTAGGTACACCACAAAGTCTCAAAAATATGTACACAGACCTTATTTCTGCAACAATAAAGTTGCAGTATACATATTTAAGAAACTTTGAATGAATACATATTGCTGCCGTTGACTGTATTTATAACACAAGCCTTATTGAGCTTACTATGTGACTAGTTCGATTTGTGTAAGATTGTCCCCTAATATTTATTATTTATTTATTATTAAACGTCCAATTTGGGCAAAATTCGCACGCAATAACAACAAACATCTTCTACGTCTAATAGTAAGTTCGCAACTGCCAGACTAGATGGCGCCACTAGACGCTCAGTCGCGAACGCATCAACAGTAACCACAATACCACCTTTCAACTAGCTTCAAAGTAATATTTATGGCGATTAAATTGCCGACTCACATCTCGCTCTGGCATTCAGTGCGTCAGAGTGAGAGGGTTTTGTTGTAAACAATCGTCATCAACCGATATACGTATTTCACTGCGCACTGCAAGTCTCTTCCCTCGGAGGAAAGGAATGCGCTGCATCAGCTTGCAGCGCGGGTTAGGACTTCAACGTCCTTGATAATCTATGCAGAAGTATGTACAAGTTGAAAAGCTTGTGGTAAATTATATCAATGGATGTAGTTAAACGAAAAGGCCTCAATCCACCGTGACTTGCACTCGAGTAATTGCAGTTTGAAGTTCAAGGAGTATTTCAACTATGATAGATTAATTTAACACAAATGTATTCTATGGAGAAAATTAATAATAATAAAAAATATTTAAAAAAGTTTTTCTTCACTTTTCGAGATATTGGGACTTAAGTGGATTGGATCCGTTTTGAGAAAAATGGTTTCCTATGACACTAGTTCTAGCTCATATTCAGCATTAACAATCCAATTACTAAAATTCTTATATTAAAAATCTTGGTAATTTTCAGATTAGAGCTATCTGTAAGTGTGTAGGGTACCATTTTGGTTAAAAAATGTTTATTTAACATAATAAATACAATGAATAAATAAACCACCAACACCAGGATGTGGATCATTATTGTTGTTTAAAAGTACTTCCAAATTAACTATCGAAAGCAATATCGAAAGGGATCCAAGCAGTGTGGATGTTTTTGAGACGCAACCGATGCATGTAAATAAATGTAATTTGCTAAAAACGATCCAAACAGCTTGAGTTTATTTTGCTGTATAAAATATAAGCAAGGTTCTTTGAAACGATAATTATTTCTAACGATCCAAGAGGATTGCATCTTTTTTAATAAATATATCCCTGCCATAGATGTGGGTTGGTTCCCTGTGTGATTTTAAATAACTTGCCGCAATAATTTTCTGGATCTTTTTTGCTGATAGATAGACTAGACCCTAAGGACCACCGTGGCATACTTAACTCCACTTCTGGTTGTTTCGTGGATTGAGTCCTTTTCGTTTAACTATGTCCAATTATGCTAATATATTTATTAACAGTGTATTCGAGAAACTTACTGATACTTTACCTTTCTGCGTCGTATCAGTAAGTTTCTATTAGTTACGTTACGTATGACTGTTACGAGCGCGCGTCAAAATTAGCGAAGCCATAAATAATAACATCACTACCGAAGGTCTGCAAAGAGGAGCCTATTTTGCAATATTCATAATCGTATATCATTGTAAAAATACGTAAGAATGCGTGGTGCTTGATGAACTCTTGTGGATTTGCGACGTAGGATTATGCTAGAAATTCAGTAGAGATACTCGTAGTTACCTCGTTGTCAAATCACTAAAATATGGTGATACGTGTGCCGATATATCATTGAACGAGCGAACGAAGCGAACGAAGTTCTCCGTTTCAGCTTGGGCCATTATTTCGTATGTCCGGATGTCCCGCTGTCTGGCTGTTCCCCTCCACAGATCGTTCTTAACTGATTCTCGTGATATTTTGTGAGCAGGTTCGATAATTATATTGGATTTTTTCATCAATTCAGATTTGGATAAATTTCATTTTTCTCATCAGATTCGCGAGTTCTGCAGCCCATAGAGCCTCTAGTTTATTTATTGTAAGATGACGGCGGCGATACCTTTAGTAGTCTAGACGTGTGTAATTCAACCAGAGAGTCGATAGTCCCATTTTTTCTACCACTGCGGTAGTTATGACTACCATCAGGCCAGCCTACGGACGCTTGCGACTATAGAGAAGTCGCCAGCGCATTGCCGACGAGGACAAGTTGACATTGAGACGACGATGAGTGTTAAGCTAGAGATAAATGTAGGTCCCTCATTTTTAACACAGCACCCTAGGAACTTCTAGCGACCTTATCACCACAGGACAACACCCTACTTGTACTCGATGAATTTGACATTTAAAGAAGCATCATCCTCCTAGCGAAGACCATGTCGTGAAGAAAGCCCTCGCACTACCGGACAGCAAGAGAGGTCGCCCGCTTGCTACGTGGCGGTCCAACATATCAAAGGACTTGAAACAGCCCATAGAGACAACCCAGGGACGACGGATCCGGCGCATGAGATCGAGGAGGGCCGACGCCAAATAATGGGAAGAGGCACAGAAAGAAGAAGAATCATCCTCCTTGCGTTTCCCGGTTGTACCCTAAAGAAGCCCGTGGTCTGCATCGGCATCCTAATCTCAAGATAATTCGCTCACGATGTTTTCCTTCACCGAAGAACTACTCATCATCATCATCATCATCATATCAGCCGAAAGACGTCCACTGCTGGACATAGGCCTCCCCCAGAGAGTTCCAAATTGACCGGTCCTGCGCCACCCGCATCCAGCGGACTCCCGCGACCTTTACCAGGTCATCAGTCCACCTTGTGGGGGGGCCTACCCACGCCGCGCCTTCCGGTACGTGGTCGCCACTCGAGAACCTTTCCGCCTCAGCGGCCATCGGTTCTACGTGCAATGTGCCCCGCCCACTGCCACTTAAGTTTAGCAATTCGGAGGGCTATATCGGTTACCTTGGTTCTGCTGCGAAGAACTACTACGTAATGATATTTCGTACATAAGCTTTTATTGAAAACCTAGTGATACTAGCAGGGGTTCGAACCCACAAACTCCAGATTGAATATCGCGTGCTCTTGAGTTTTTAAAGAATAAGACTAGTAAAACCTGCCTTCTACTTGATATCCCCTTTCACGTTGCGCCAGAGCTCCGCGCCGTGTCGACAGCGCAGACGCTTTCCACTTTTCATAACCGACGCCTTATCTGATACTGGCTTTTGAGAATATCCGATACTGCCGAGAATGTTAAGCACATATTTTAGTTGGAAAATTTAGTTAGTAGGCCGATTGCGTAACGCCAACAACCAGCATTAATATTTGCCATCACAAACCTTGCAAAAATATCTGAGACGTACTATCGCCCAAGGGTACGGGTTCACACCTGTAGGATCATTTTCGAGCGTTCGCTATGCATATGCAGACGATTTTGAACAGAAAGTGTGAACCCGTACCCTTGGGCGATAGTACAATAGAGACGTGTCAGATATTTATGCGCGCTTTGTTGTCATGGATATTTTTGCTGAGACTATACGTAGATACGTTAAGTAGATCTAAATGTATTTTTATGGGCAAATGACAGTTGAGTTGGTCTGGACTTTGGTCAACAAATTTAATGTCAGATCAAACCGTTCAACGCCAATCACGACATACAATGCGTCTGAGGGCTACGAGCGATTCTCGCTACATAGGGAGATAATGCTGCTTCGCACTACGGCATAGCGCTAAGAGCGCAGCTTAGCTGTAATTCAGTTAGAACTACTCATCATCATCATTATCATATCACCCGAAAGATACCCACTGCTGGACGGGAGGCCAGGGAATGCAAAGGCCGCGTCATAGGTGGTTAAAAGTTAGGTACTATTTTGTTTTAATAAAACCTTTCGAACAACCAATTCGGCACCAGTGACATTGTAATGGCTACATTTTACTGTTAGCAACCATCATTAATCATTGGTGACCTTTCTAGTATCATTCTGACATAACAATATCTATTCGAAGATCGTAAAAACGAAGCGCTTTCGTAACGTTCAAAAACATAGACAAAATCGTTTCTCACGATTGTTACTTTCTAAATTGATTTCGAATATGGGTTTCGATCCGAAACCATATTGGGTTTTATCTGAAATGGATCAGAGGAGCGTTTAGATTTGACTTTTTTCTAGAATTTTGGGACGAGGTATACATATAGCTGGGTCGATTAACTTTTTCTTGTTGTTATTGTGTGCCGATAGCGAGGAGACTTCTTATAGTGACAGAGTTTCTTAATCAAAATTAAATTAAGGTGAATACTCTTATGTGAATTAACTTAGCGTGCGTTAGCGTGTAGTTAGGTGAAGAAATCAATATGAAAATTCAATTTGAATTGATTTAATAGTTAATAAGTAAAGCCTAGAGTATACAACTATACACACACGTAATCTTCAAATGTAATCTTAATTTCCATCTGTTTACACACATAACCATAATAAAGCAATATAAGGACGAAGATGTGCGGTGATTCACACTCATAATCTTTATAATCAAAGTTGGCTCTGTGACCCAAATCCACGCGAGTAGGTACAAACAGCCAAATTAAACTGACCATATTTGCACCTTCTTCCGTTCGAATAAGGTCCATGAGTAGTTAACTATCTCGATGGTACTTTCATTGTGAACAACACACACAAGCAGCTCACGCACACATGTACTGCGTTGGTAGTGGTGCATCTAAGATGGATGTATAAAAGGCATTTTTGTAAGGCACAATTCTCATCAAAATATTCACATCAAATGTAAAGAATTGAAGCATCTGAAGGCGTGTACACTTTTAATGTTTAGTATGAAATATCAAGGTCCATTTTAGAGCAAATATGGGTGAATGTGTGTTCACTCACACTGTCGCACGCGCTTCGCATGTGCTAGTATTACGTTACTAGAGAACGTGTATCATATGAGAATTAGGACGTTCCCGACTACTCCTAATCTAACTATATATATGGAATGTAGAAAGGATTATAAACGAGGAACAAAGAACAATCAATTGACATATAAATACTGAGCAGATGTGTATGCTTTGGACCTATTTATATCTACTATCGAATCGAGATGATGAAGTGTATTTTCATTTGTGGAATATCTGTACTAATATTTAACGAGGAAAAGTATGTGTGATTAAGAAGTAAGTATTGTAACTGTTGTCGGATAAAAGAGTAATAAGTAAAACCTAGGCACAGACTCGGAATAAAATATAGCGTATGCCCATAATGACGGTCCATTTTCTGTAGTCCGGCCGGAGACTACCCGCTGCATACAAACTTACAACTTCGAAGACTTTTACTTTTTATAAATAAATATAAATAAATATAAATATAAATATTGTGGGACAATTCACACCAATTGATCTAGTCCCAAACTAGGCAAAGCCTGTACTATGGGTACTAGACAACGGATAAACATACTTATATAGATAAATACATACTTAAATAGATATTAAACATCCAAGACTCGAGAACAAACATTCGAATTCATCATACAAATATCTGCCCCGACCGGGGATCGAACCCGGGACCTCAAGCTTCATAGTCAGGTTCTCTAACCACTAGGCTATTCGGTCGTTTTGTGATATAAGTATAGATTTAGGGTTCTAGGTGTCGTAAGAGCCGACATTGGAGCCCCTTGAAGTGTGTTGTGGACGACGAGCTAGCAACATATCAGTCCAATATTACATTATCTCCTACAAATTCTAGGACACAAATTTGGAGTTGCAATCGTAAATTATGTCTAAATAGTATTTGACGTAATTTACAGAAAATAATATCCTACTAATATTATAAATGCGAAAGTTTGGATGTTTAGATGTTTGTTACTCAATCACGCTCAAACGGCTCAACCGATTTGGATGAAATTTTACACGAAGATAGTTTATAGCCTGGATTAAAATATAGGATAGTTTTCATCCCGAGTCCACGCAGACGAAGTCGCGAGCGGAAGCTAGTATTTAAATCATTTATGTATCAATTGAAAAGCACCAATTCGACCAGAAAACGTGATAATCCCAACATACAAATAAAAGAGTATTTTCTAGTTGATAACACGTGTATCATAGTGAAAGCAAGTGGTGTATAATTTTATGTAAATTATACGCATAACACAACTGACACAATTGAACAATAACGGTAGCATCAAAAGGCGATTAGAGAAGAATGGTCGCCATGCGTGACGTTTTGTAACGTTTAGTAACAATTTCCTTATGTACCACCAGCGGCTATCGAAAACACATTACGTTACTACTGTCTATCTATAGCGAATAAACGCGGTTCAAATAGACTTCGACTATTGACATATAGGTAATACGTAGTACTATTACTTATTCTGTGACATAGCGTAATTCCCATGGTAGGGGTAATGAACTAGTTTATGGTGTACAATTCGACTTCCCTATTCAATAACAACTCACGACATGGTTGGCCGCAACACAGACCATATTGTCATAAAACGAAGTGGACCTATATGTAACATTTCTGTCATAATTATGGTCCCTCTGTGTCACGTTCACGTCGCGAGTCGAGAGAGAGATTAAAATTAAAACCAAAATTGATAGATAAAAAAGTTTGAAAAATAATGTCATGTGTAGTAGTAGGTAAGGTACCTATAACTCTAGCTTTTGAAGTTAGTTTCGATAAAATGTAATTTTTTTTTGTAAATGAGCTCTTTAAATGTGATATTGTACCGGCATTTAAACCGAAAAGGTGGTTTTATAAGATAAAAGTCCCAGAGCCCGACCTCTTCTTCAAAGCAACAGAGGTGTCAAAGGGTATCAACTATTCGAATTGGGGTAACACCATTGGCACCCTTAGGTACTATCGCCCAAGGGTACGGGTTAACACCTCTAGGATCATTTTCGAGCGTTCGCTATGCATGTGCAGACGATTTTGAACAGAAAGTGTGAACCCGTACCCTTGGGCGATAGTACCTTAATATTTAGTTATTAATTTCTTAATAGTCTCTTAATCTTTGTAGAAACAGTACATTCTCACATCGATAACCAGTATCCCGACTTCATTACCGCACAAGACAGGAAACGCATAAAACTAATCGTTAACTTCCAGCGATCATTCAAATCAGTGTCGTACTCATAATCTTCAATTACGCAACGCAGGCGCATCTGACGTAACAGAAACGAGTTCAGCGAAAGTTGCTTCAACAATTTCACTCTTACTTACCCCGTCTTTATCGCACAAGTCACTTTCAATGCCCCCTCTCGCTTCTGTAAAGTGGAGTGTACTGATGAAAGTATGACTGTCTCTTTTCCGTTGCATCTTCGTGTGGACCACTTTTTTCGATTTCGCACGCGCAAAGGCGTGCGTAATCGATTGTTTTCTGACTTGTTTGTTGCCTGGAGGTAATGTTTTTGTTTTTATGGGACTGTTGGAACGGAAATGGGTTGGAGGATTGTTTGTGTTTTGCCTTTTCAATTTTGTTGAAGAAATAAATATGCACATACCTAATATAATATATATTACTTGCATCCTTACTAGTTCCGATGCTTTTCATTACGGTAAAATTTCCAAGTGAATAGTTTAAAATGCAATTGCCGTTGAAAATATTAGTATTGCGATTTTATTGTTTAAAAATAGCTAAGTAAACCACAGCAAGCGAGGTTTTTGTTTTCTCCACTTACATTATCGGTCCATCGATAATTGCATCAATTATTTTTTTAAACAACTCCTTCACACCGAGACCGCACCTATTATTTACGTAAGTTTAAAATCATAGTAATTTAAACATTAGTAGGTTGTTAAGTACCTATATAATTTTGCTATTCCATCTTGTCATAACTTGCAGTGACAGAATGACAGTAGGGGCCTTCGGAGTTGATATAGCATAATTATACGCACACTAAGCATGTTGTATAATGAATATAATTATGTCGTGGTAAATAAAACACGTGTTTGTTTAACACGACATACAGACCGTACCTACCTCATAATTTTGGTCTACTGATGGGTGAATTTATGAAAGAGTGCGTAGTCTTCCGCATAGAAACGTGCGTTTAATTTGTACCTATTCAAAATAGTTACGTAATCCATATCATTATTGTTATTAATATTAGAAGGAAGAATTCCTTTCCTGTCCCACTAATTAAGTATTTTGATATGATGAAATAGAAAAATATAAAACAATAATAAAATAATTACGTATAACGTCGTGTGTTTAATTTTTATGTTTTGTAGTGTTTTACTATGGGATAAAATGAACGAAATAAGCATTTTTACTCTTGTTTTCGAAAGTTTTATATAATCTGTCGTGGTCATGCTCAATGCTCATGATTTCGAATCATTGTATAAACAGGTTCTTAATTGTCTTAATTGTTGGCCGCAGCCCTTTTTATTTTTTCTCTGCTGCGAATTGAATTTGACAAAATAAGGTTTATAATTAAATTATCGATGTGTAAACGTAAACATACTTCTTTATTCCATGGACACTTATTCAAAAACACTCAAAGTTACTGCAATATGCAGCAGCTGTAGATAATTGGCTGTATTATATACTACTGGAAAAATATCATCATCATATCAGCCGAAAGACGTCCACTGCTGGAAATAGGCCTCCCAAAGAGTGCCAAATTGACCGGTCCTGCGCCACCCGCATCCAGCGGACTCCCGCGACCTTTACCAGGTCATCGGTCCACTTGTGGGTGATATCTACCCACGCTGCGCCTTCCGTTACGTATACGCCTCTCGAGAACCTTTCCACCCCAAAGCCAAAGAAGGCATTCAAAATTAAAAAATAATGTCGATCTTTCTCAACGGATATCGATGATCTAGCGTCCAAGCCACCAGTCTGGTTCGAAGAGCGTGGGATACTATCTTCTAGCAACGAAGAGATCAAAAAAGTTAACGATTTGATCATCAGCATGTTTCGAAGTCCAAAGAAAAAGAGGAGTATATTTCTGTGGATTTGCTAAACTGCGAAATAGTTGATGAGAAAACAGAATTTTTGAGTTCATAGATCTGGAATTCCGCCGCAGAAATTGGCTTCAAAGCAAAGCGTAGTCAGGTTCACCGATATCTATACAGACAATCTTTCAAAAACTTCTGCGCTGCCTGTCTTTTTTTCATTAACAATAAACACTATGTATAGATAGTTCTGAAAGGTTCTCTGTATAAATATTGGAGAACTTGACTGTACCATTACCGAGTACTTAAAACTTACGAAAATCAAATCTTAATTTTTTTATGCTTTTGTATTAAACCAACTTTTGAGGGAATCCCGTTATTTTACCGACCAATGTTTCACCTGTGGCTTTACCGAAATATTGTTTCACAGTTTTTTTTCATTTCATACATTTGTTTAAATCAGAAACATTTAACCTCATAAGTTAAGGTCAATTAAGAAGAACACATTAGATGAGGTTAGGTTTGTCTGATGCACCTAAGCGCATATGCCTCCTAACAAATAACGTTTCACCGAATGAAGTGTCTCGCAGAATTTTCATTTCAACGTTAACATTGTTATTCAGAAACACAGGTTTGTCAATGCTGTGTTTCTGAATAACAATGTTAACGTTGAAATGAAAATTCTGCGAGACAATTCATTCGGTGAAACGTTATTTGTTAGGAGGCATATGCGCTTAGGTGCATGCGTCCTAAAAAATAACGTTATATATTATTTTGTGGTAATGATACCGAATGGACTAGGCATTGGTAATATCCCTTGCGCAAAAAAGTGTTAATGAATGAAAAAAGCTGACTCACAAAGGTAAATTAATAAGCGGGTTTGTCGTAGGTATCTAACAAAATAATAACAAAGTAATAAAATTATCTTGCACCTCCCGTGCGAAGCCGGAGCGGGCAGCTAGTTATTTATAGAAGAAAGTATATGTAATTAAAATACTTTCTTATTTAAATAATCACCTACCTCACGCCATAACACTAACATCGTAAATACCAAAAGAAAGTACACAGAAATGTCGTATATCGCCATGCACTTCGAAACTAGCTTTTATCGAAACGGCTTAAAGTTCCAAATTCAATGGTAGCAAAATTGCAATAATGAGTACTGCTAAATGGCATATAAATAAATGTCTATGATTTAAATCTTTAATTATATAAAGACGCCTCGCCTCAGTGATATATGAGAACCTATAAACAACACAGCATAGAATGATCACTGTGGTTATTGAAAGCCATACCTATATAATCGGTTAATCGACCATTTTTAACCTTAGCTACATTTAATTAAAGTCCAGTTTACAGTAAAATTTGATGTCACGGTACATTTAGTATGCTAAATTGATTATTAGTAAACTGTTTTATAATACTGTTTAACCGTAATACAACATTTAGTCATTATAATCACTGTATTAATTTACAATTTACATAATTAAGCATTGTTTATATGCTTTTTATCTAAATTAATGAAGGACCTTTGTTAAAAGCTGCAAATGCTGGAATAACATTCCTCCGCCACTTCGACAATAGGCTTGTGTCCTAATTTTTTTTTACGATGCCATTCGAACCAGTTTTTGGTGTGGAACAAATATTTGTATGGGAGTAAGTACAATTAAAGAACATAAATACCCAAAAAATTGAGTTAAAGACGGACCTCGCTGGCGGTAGCCGAAAACGTTCCATACTGATTAACATTGAATCATGACGTCACAGGGTAATATTTGTACTAGTCGTTATATGGAAAATCAAGTAAATTGCTGTTTCGGTTGCGAAATACTGCGTTTAGGACCATAGTTGTCATACAATATTGTTTCTATAAAAGCGTAAGGATTCTATTGGTAGCTTTAAATTTACTTTTGGACAATAAAAAAAATGCATATTTTTTGTAAACTTTCAAGGGCCATATCTTTTTATGATTTTAATTATATTTCGTAATTTATACTTAATTGCATTTATTTGAAGGTTTACTATCAATTTAGCAACACTGCGCTATCAATTTTAACATGAGAACACAACCCAATTACCATCTAAGAAATCTTTTAAATTTTAATTTGGACAAACAAGTAGCAGGAATTCCTCATGGCTATTTGGTTGCAGATTTTGTAATATAGGCGTGCTTCGAAGGGACATCACATATCACACATCTCGCCACGCTTTTTCGTAATATATATACACTCCATGTCGACACTTAGTTACACTTTATGATTTTGTAATTTTTTACTATCACTCAGATCTATTTTATTTATTTACCCAATATTATTTGCAAGCTTTATTTATATATTTTATTTTTATTTTTCTTTTGATATTTCACCTGCTTCGTGACCTGAAGTGCTAGCAAAATAAAAGAATTTGTATTTTTGTATTGTTTTTACTTGTTCTTTTACCTTTTTCTCTCTTTTTTGTGTACTTTTTTATTTTTGTTTGTTGGATGTTGCACAATGCCAAATAAATGATTTATCTATCAACCTATCGAAAAGGTGTATTTAACAAGTCAAGTAATTCCCAAAGATTCGAAGACATTTCAAAACAATGACCAGTCCTACGCCACCCGCATCCAGGGCTCCCGCGACCTTCACCAGGTCATCAGTTTACCTTGTTATGCTACTGCTATATATGTAATTATGTATATAGCAAGTAGCAGTAATTCTCGGAGTCACCTCAGAGCGATGAGTCAGGCCGATCTTTCCTTTTGTCAGTCGCCGGAAGTACCCAATCAGGATTCCTGCCCACCTTTTTTTAGCAATTTCGATTTTAGTATTTTTTGTCTTGGTTCGGGTCTGTTTTGGCATTCAGAAAAATAAAAACTGTTTTTTATTCAACTTAGCAACTTAGCCTTCAAACCTTGTAAAATTGTTAGTTATCCGTTATCCCTATAAAGTTGCTAGGATATATAGATTTTAAACATGTTACTAGGATATACTACAAAAAAATATCAGAGATGTTAGAGTTTACTATGCAACCTACCAACTTATATGTCTTACCTAGAGACTGCCGTTCCCACAGTGAAACTTTTACTACAATTTTGTGGGATAATTTTTAATTTTTACTGTCTCGCGATGATGCAAATTCATGTTGAAAAAGATGGTTTTCAACAAATTTCAATAATTATAGTTTTTATTTTTGTAATTTTACTTGCCTCCATCATTCATTAAACACGAGTACATAGCCTATATTTTTTTTATAAATCATTATTTATTTTAAGTTGACGCAATGAACCTAGATAAGATAAAATGAAGTCAGTTTCTTTTATATTTTGTGGTTATGGCATCACAATTATTTTTATTGCAATAATTATTTTAATCATCAACAAAAAAACTAGATCCGAAAAACCAACCCATGCCTTTCTACGGCCCTTTGATAATAAAACTACAACACTATTAAATCTAATATTTAAATAAAACATTCATTCATTCATTTCGAAGTCTGGCCAAAACCAAATTGCACCGATACAACTGGCATTTTTTATAAGACCGGCAGTAATCTATCTATACATATAATAAAGCTGAAGAGGGTCGAAAGTCTGTACATGGAAGATAAACGAAAAAAAATTGGCTGGGGATACTTAGAATTGATAACAGAACACGTTCCAACAGTTTTTAGAATTTTTGTCTGTTTATCTGTTTATCTGTTTATCTGTTTATCTGTTTATCTGTTTATCTTCTATACATATAATAAAGCTGAAGAGGGTCGAAAGTCTGTACATGGAAGATAAACGAAAAAAAATTGGCTGGGGATACTTAGAATTGATAACAGAACACGTTCCAACAGTTTTTAGAATTTTTGTCTGTTTATCTGTTTATCTGTTTATCTGTTTATCTGTTTGTCTGTTTATTTGTCAGAGTATCACGTGGAAACGGCTGAACGGATTTTGATGCAAACTTTACTAATCTGTCGAGAGAATCCCCGGATAGGTTTTAAGCTACAAAAATCTTAAAGATTAGGGTTCAAAGGGGGTAGAAAATGGGGTTGAACTTTGTATGGGAACTCCTTGAATGTACGAGCTACAGACTTGAAAATTGGTAACCATAAACTTGACTGGAAAGTAAAAACGACCCCATTCAAAATTTTAGCAATGTATAGATAAAACGTGAAAAATATGGGATGAAAATAGGTTCTGAGGCGACTAGAAACTATATAATGTTGCAAGAGGGGTTATAACAGTATCATTACCATGGTAACATGTCGTCAAGAGATTCGAAAATTCATCGCGTTCTTACAACTGATAGATAGTCCAGTGGTTTCACCCATAGCTTACGGAGTCGGTGTCCCTGAGTTCAAACCCAGCAGCGTGCACTTTTTGTAGTTTTAATTTTTTTGTGTCTGCTTTTTTGAAAATGTATATTTTTCAAAAAACGCAGAGAATCTTAGTGAATAGAGGATTTTGATGCAACTTTTACTTAATCGGTCGAGAAAATCCCTGGCCAGGTCATAGGCTGTAAAAATGATAAAAATTAGTTCAAAGGGGGTAAAAAATGGGGCAAAACTTTGTATGGGAACTCCTCAAATCCATGAGCTTTAGACTTGAAAATTGATAAACATACACTTGACTGGAAAGTAAAAAGAACTCCATTCAAACATTATAAAAAAATATAGATAAAACGTGAAAAACCACGGGATGAAAATGAGTGCTAGATGGCTAAAGAATATCTATAATAACCAAAAATGTTTGATATCTCAACCGATAGTAGCTGTTAGACATTAGAAACCTAATTATTTTGGAAACTCAGTCGCTGATAACGTCGCTGTTAATATTGAAATCCAGCAACCTTGATCTTCGTCTTCCTATATAATTGCTATGAATTCAGAGGTCATCTTAAGATGTATGATAGGTTGAGTTTAATACTTACGTCGAATTAGCATAGTTCACCAACGTCAAGAGACGTGGGTATAAAATTTGGAAACAACCGCATTCCGCGAAGAATTAAGTAGGTACCATTTTTAGGGTTCCGTAGCCAAAATGGCAAAAACGGAACCCTTATAGTTTCGTCATGTCCGTCTGTCCGTCTGTCCGTCTGTCCGTCTGTCCGTCTGTCCGTCTGTCCGTCTGTCCGTCTGTCCGTATGTCACAGGCATTTTACTCGAAAACTATAAGGTGTATTTGAATAAAATTTTGAGGATAGGTGTATTTTGTTAGCCGCTACATAGTTTTGTAATTAAAATGACAAAAAAAAATTTTTTTAGGGGTGCACTCCATACATAAAACTAAAAGTCAAAACAATTTTTTTCATTGCGACCCCCCGAGTGGCACATCAATCGATAGGCCTTTCAAAATAAATATAAGGTTTCTTAGCATTTTTTTTTGATTAAATGAATAGGGTCGGAGATAATCGCCCCGAAAGTCACTAAAATTCTGTCCCCCCCCCCCCCCCTCTAATTTTTGAACGGTGTATTTTAAAAATATGGAAAAAATCATGGACATAGGGCTCATTAATTTCATTCACCGAAAATTGTTTTGAACAAGATCGGTTCAGAGGTTTTCGAGATATTGCTGAAAAACTGCCTTCCTCAAAGAAAAGGACGTAAGTGCCGTAAAATTTCTGTGACGATATGACCTTTTTAATAGGCACGGAACCCTTCGTTTTGCGTGGTCCGACACGCACTTGGCCGGTTTTTTTATGTATAAAACTTCAGCGTTTGTGACATTCAGAAATATTATTATGAATACTCGGGTATAGTGAGCGTCCGCATGAGCTAGCTCTCGGGCCTTCGGCCCTCGGGCTCGCATAGAAGCGATGTATTGGGCCTTTCATTCATACGAAAAGCTCGGCCTTCAGGCTCGCTTGCCTCGCCACTCACCTTCGGGACTTTGGAACTCAGATTTCGCTTTCAAGACACTTGGAGATAGTGTGCGTCAGTCCTCGGGCTCGCATAGGAAGCGCTCTCTTAAACGGTTCTTTGGGCCTATCATTCCAACGAAAAGCTCGGCCTTTGGTTTCGCTTGCCTCGCCGCTCTTCTTCTGACTTCTCTCGCTCGGGACTTTGGTCTCCGGTTTCGCTTGCAAGACACCTGGGTTTTGTTAGTGTTCGTGAAGGCTCGCCCTCGGGCCTTCGGCCCTCGGGCTCGCATAGAGAGCGCTCTCTGAAGGGTTGGTTTGGTTGGGCCTTTCATTCATACGAAAAGCTCGGCCTTCGGGCTCGCTTGCCTCACCCTCAACTTTGGGACTTAAGGCTCATGTTTCGCTTGCAAGACACCTGTAGATAGTAAGTATCCATGGAGTCTCGCCCTGGGGCCTTCGATGCTCTGGCTCGCATATGGAGCGCTATCTATAATGGTACGTTGGTCCTTTCATTCCTACGAAAAGCTCAGCCTTCGGCCTCGCTTGCCTCCCCGTTTACCTTCAGGACTTTGGCTCTCAGGGGTAGTTTGACAAGACACCCGGAGATATAGAGTATCTTTGGGGTCTCGCCCTCGGTCCATTTGTTTCAATTATGAAATCTTATATTTAAATTCCGGTTTTGGTAATTTTTCTACTACTTAGGTACTTCGTTTGCAATAAAGATTAAGTAAATCAATATAACTAAATATTATTGACGACAAAGTTTATGAGGATTTGAACTGTTACACGCATAATTTATAGAAATGAAATCGTAATAATCTAATTTATCAGTGTAGTAGGTATCGTATGGTGAAACATAAGAATATCATGTCATCCATAATTTATACGCGTACGAAGTCGCGGGCAGAAGCTAGTGGCAGTATAAAATTATAAATCAACATTTCGTTCGAATAAAAGGAGTGGTTCTACGAAAGGCCGGTTCCCGGTAGAGACCGAAAGTGACGGATTCTTTCTAAATTATCCTCAAACCTATCAAGAATCACTCGGCCCTTTGATTAAAAGGATGTTTTATTTATTTATTTACTAACCTTTGCCCGTGACTTCGTTCGCGTTGACTTTCTTATATTAGTCTTATATGTTAATCCAGGCTATTTAATTTTTATTACCAAAATTCAAGTTTTTCCGTGATTTAGTAACAAAAATCGAAGCATCCAAACTTTTGCATTTATAATATGAGTAGGATAGGATTTGACACTGTTTTGTTGAGATATTCATTCCTAATTAAAATTTGTTCGTCAAGGAATTCAACTACCGAATAAATGAAAAAAAAAACATTTCGTGGGACAATTCACACCAATTGATCTAGTGCCAAACTAGGCAAAGCCTGTACTATGGGTACTAGACAACGGATAAACATACTTATATAGAGAAATACATACTTAAATAGATATTAAACATCCAAGACTCGAGACCAAACATTCCTATTCATCATACAAATATCTGCCCCGACCGGGAATCGAACCCGGGACCTCAAGCTTCATAGTCAGGTTCTCTAACCACTAGGCTATTTGGTCGTCAATAAAAAGCCTTTAGCATCAGCACATCAGCAGGGATTTAAGTTTCAGGGTAAAACCAAGACACATCTGACAGTTTTAATAGCCGTTGATATTTTGTTGTATATCCGCGGACCACATACCAACATTCCGTTGGCTGTTTTCATGAGTCGATTTAGCACCTCCAGGTCATGTTGCCTTCTACTTATTCTGAAATGATACAGCATTCTGATTAAGCAAACAAGACACTTATTACAAATCTATAATAGATCAGAATCCATTCCAAGTTCCAACGCTAATAAAAATACATTAAAAACTATTTCATCAAGGTAAGCGTCCTAGTCCTCGACGTTGTACTAGTCTTTGACATCGGCACTTTGTCAACCATGAATCATAATTAAGCTGCGTACAATCCGTGATGTTATTGAGTCTTGGATGTTTAATATCTATTTAAGTATGTATTTATCTATATAAGTAGGTATGTTCATCCGTTGTATAGTACCCATACTCGTAGTACAGGCTTTGCCTAGTTTGGGACTAGATCAATTGGTGCGAATTGTCCCACTATATTTTTTTATTTTATTATTCGGGTTCGGGTGAAATCGTTTAATTTGGAATAAGAATGTGTAAGAGCAAGCGAGATAGAAAAATAGACCCGAATCATATCAGTCAAAAATATTTACATACATTATTCGGCTTATTATCTGTGACGTCGACTGTACCTACCTGAATCATATCTTATAAGACCGAAACTTTGGCTTAGTAACTAGACCAACATTTCCTGACATTCTAAACAAGGACAATAATATTATAATTATATACTCATTGTTTAATTTGATTAAAACACCAACCGCACATTAATTACTGTATTCTTATCACTAGCTTACTAAGCCACAGAAATGTAAGATTATTGCTTATTAATACATAACTGGGAACACTTGTACAGGAAATTGTGCGTTACCAATAACAAGCCTTGATAACATAAATCCAATTAAACAACGGCGAAAACAACACATTATGTTGTGTGAAGGCGACTGGACCCTCAGAATTTTATCTCGCTCGTTCTTTAATGTTAGCCTAATATACTGTATTACGCTGTATGTAGGTACAGTCGAGTTCTCCAATATCTACACAGACATCCGTTCAAAAATATCTACACATGCGTCTTATGTCAGTAACAATAAAGACTATGTATAGATATTTTGAAAGGTTAAGGAAAACTCGACTGTACTTGTCGCCCGCGCACGGACCAACTTATATATAATACAACGCGATCGTCTATATATATGTATATTATTAGAAATAATTGTACTTATAAAGGAGCTCACTCACGCAAGAGGCGGAGTCAAAGTTCACAGTACCAGGGTTGAGCTGGCTGATTCGGACGTCGATGACGTTTCGCGTGCGGGCCCCCACCGTGGCGCGGGCACGCAGGGCTCAGAGCCCTCTCTTCCACGACCTGTCGTCCTACGCTTCGTGCGGCATATGAAGCGCCAAGAATTTCTCAAAGCGGCAAAATCTAGATTCAATATTACCACTGCAGACATGGATATAGCGGGACGAAAAAATAAGGTCTTCTTTAATGAGCGGTTAACGAAAGAGAACCGCCTATTATTTCGTCAAGCACGGCAACAAAAATCAACACAGGGTTACAAATACTGCTGGACCTCAAACGGGCGTATCTTCATACGTAAAAGAGAAGGCGGGCCTGTCATTGCAGTACGAACCACAGCTGACCTTGAAAAAACCCGTGAAAATGACAACGCCATCCACCACGCGACTCCCGTATCCCCGGCACCAGCCGACCCCGGGAGCTTGCATGGTGGTCTATCTGCTACAATGTGCTCTTCGGCCACTGCGACATTTCGTAACGTCTGTTAGAATTAATTGCTTATGTTTCAGTTTCTTGTCATCTCTAGGAACTTTGTGTTTATTAAATTGTATCATAGCTAATCATATTAGACCAAAATATATACATAGTCACGCACACTTCACAATCACTTACCCATACAAGAACTATAACTTCACAAAGACACACACATTGCACACTCTGATTACACCTACCGCCTCAGAAAATGTAACTCCAGCTTTGCCACGCTTTACTTCCGGAATACTTCCGTTATGGCCTTATGCAGAATTTGAATACTTGCCAATTTTTTTTCTCAGAAATGGCATCACATGAAATAGGCACTGATATAGACCAAACTGTTGCCATAAACTGTCGAAGGTTCGAATCCATAGAGGAAAGTAAGTCTCTTTTTACAGATCTCGACTCGTTTAAGGTCATGACTCTTAACATCAGAAGTCTTAATCGCAACTTTGACGCATTTGAAGTAGCTTTGAAACGTATAGATACTCCTTTTGAGGTTATTATACTTACCGAATGCTGGCTAAACGAGCACTCGATCATCAACCGTCTTCCAGGTTACAATGTTTATCACTCGTCAAAGAGTATAAATAAAAGCGGAGGTATAGCTGTATATGTTAGGGAGTCTCTCGATGCTTTGGTTTCAGAACCAAGCTTTGAGGATGCAAATTGTCTCTCGGTTTCTATATCTGATCGATTAAAAATCCTCGGAGTCTACCGTTCCCCTTCCTTCCACAACAAAGACAAATTTCTTGTCTCTCTTGACCGGGCACTTAATGAATCCAAGGGTTTTCATGAAGTCGTAGTAATGGGAGATATAAATATTGACATAATGGATCCCTCAAATCAGTCGTCTGACTACTTGTACTTAATGGCTATGCACGAATTTCTTCCCGCAATTACCACTCCGACAAGAAATAGCTCATGTTTAGACCACATCTTTATTAAGTCCAAATCTTTGTCAATAGGTGCGGTTTGCCAATGCTCTATTACAGACCACGATATTGCCATGGCGGCAATTTTTGCTCCTAATAACAAAACGTCCAAACGGCACCGCTGGACATCAAAAACTGATTTTGTCGCCGCTGCACGGGAGTTACGAGTAGCAAACTGGTCTGAGGTAATCACTTCAACTAATGTAAACGAGGCAGTCACTCTCTTTGACCAAATCGTATCCACGGCCTTAAAAAATAACACCAGTCGGGTCAAAGTTAGCCGTTCTAAACTAAACCTCAAACCCTGGATCACACCCGGTCTTATTAGATGCATGAAGCATAGGGATAAACTCCATAGCAAAGCAAGAGCCGCACCTAACGATCATGTTCTTCAGACAATTTATAAGCGATATAGAAACTTTTTGGACAATTTATTGTACAATTTGAAAAACGATTTCCAAAGTAAACAATTAACTGAGGCCAGTGGCAATCCAAAGAAATTATGGCAAACAATCAAAAAGGTCTGTCACAGCCAAAGTAGTAATAATTCTGCAAATGAACTTATATCTTTGTCAAATTCCCCGAGAGACTCACTTAACGTATGTAATGAGCATTTCGCCACAGTGGGACAAAAGTTGGCTGTTAATATACTCTCCAAACTCTCCGAGACTCAGTCATCCTTGGCTTCTAAATTGAAACTCCACTCAATCACTAACACTAATTCTTTTTTCTTTCATCCAACCGACGCTAGCGAGGTTGGTAAAATAATTTCCAGCCTTAAGTCTGACAGTGCGCCGGGTCCAGATTCTGCCAGGCCATTGTTCATTAAAGAAATCAGAGATGTCACTTTGGAACCACTGACCTACATCTGTAACTTGAGTGTGGCTTCCGGCTGCTTCCCGGATCGATGGAAACTGGCTCAAGTGACTCCCATTTATAAAAACGGATGTAAAGACGATCCTAATAACTATCGTCCTATATCCCTTCTCAGTGTGTTCTCTAAAATCTTGGAGAAGATAGTCAATTCTCGTCTTACGGCTTTTCTTGATAAGCATAAGGTTCTTTCTGATAACCAGTTCGGTTTCAGGAAAGGTAAGTCCACTGAAGACGCTGCAATTTATCTTTCAAATAAAATATCCAGTCTTATAGACGACGGGCAGAAGTGTGTTGGAGTATTCTTAGATCTCTGTAAAGCTTTCGATACTGTTTCAAAAGATACCCTTTTAAGGAAGCTTGATGCGTCGGGCGTGCGAGGAATAAGTCTCGAGTGGTTTCGCAGCTATCTGACAGATAGGCGTCAAGTTGTTAAGATCGGTGAGAACAGTAGCGATGAGATGTCAATCTCCTTTGGAGTACCTCAGGGTAGCATCCTGGGCCCTACGCTCTTTCTCATCTACGTTAATGATATCCTTAAACTTCAGATGTATAAAGCAGAAATAATATGTTATGCAGACGACACTGTGGTACTATTTCACGGAAAGACATGGGAAGATACATTTAACATCGCAGAGTGCGGGTTGTCAGATGTTGGTTCGTGGTTGGACAGCAATCTTCTTACTCTTAATGTCACAAAATCTAGCTTCCTTGCTTTTTCTAAAACTTCTGCCTCTTCTGCTCCCCCTGATAAAAATATATATATACACTCTAATATGTGCCCCAAACTTCTCAGTGGTTCCACCGTTTGCTCATGCAGTAGGATAGCCAGATCGGAAAAAATCAAGTACCTCGGTCTGTTAATTGATGAAAACCTATCCTTTAAACAACACATCTCCGCGCTATGTGGCAGAGTAAGGAAATGTATTTATATTATGAAAAAACTGCGGCACTGCGCCTCAGAGCATCTGCTCCGCATTGTCTACTACGCGCTGTGCCAGTCAATATTGCAGTATGGCATTATAGTTTGGGGCAGCGCTCCAAAAAGCACTCTACTACAGTTGGAGAGAGCGCAGCGCGCCGTAATAAAAGTAATGTTCCAAAAACCTTTTCTTTTTCCAACGGTGGATCTTTATCGAGAGACAAAACTTTTGAGTGTAAGGCGGTTATATATTTTGAAAGCAGTAGCTAGAGCTCATGCGGTAATAACAAATTTACCAATTTATGGGCAACTTCTGGGCAAGCGTAAGTTTAGAGTTCCGTTGCCAAATTACAGATCAGCCCTTGCCAGGCGCTCTCCGGACTATATGCATTTACGCATCTATAATAATATCTGCCAAACTCATGCCATTCAGCGCTACGCAATAGGTAAAGTTAAGGTGATTATTAAAAAGTGGTTAGTGGAACTATCATATCATGACACGGAGGTCCTTCTCCTTGCCTGCTAACACATACAACACACTCCACATACATACATATACACACACACACACACACACACACACACACACACACACACACACACACACACACACACACACACACTTGTATTGTCGCCTCGTATTGTATTGTAGATTTCTGCTTGTAAAATGCTTCTATACTTTCTATGTTCATCTACTAAACCTGTTTCACATATTTGCACTTTAGGGCCCCAAGATACAGGCTCAGCCTAGTTTGGGGTCCGCCGGATATCTCTGTTTTGTTTATACTTACGTGTTAAAGCGAATAAATAATTTTGAATTTTGAATTTTGAATTTTGAATTTTTTGAGTACCTAGCCTTCGTCCAATAGACTCTCAAAAGCCACAAGGAATATTGAATTCAACTGGTAACTTTCTTAATCTCGTATTTTATTCAATTCAGTTATGGTAAAAGCGAACGGAAATCGTAAATCGTACGGTTCACTTTTCAATGCAATGTAGAAATGAAATGCGAGATTATGCAAGTCCCAGTCAAATTGCTCATTGTGGCTCTTCAGAAATGCATTTATATGTAAAATCTGATAATATTACAGAAAACCAGCAGCTTTATTCATTTTAAATTGGCATTTAGTTTCCCGTTCGTGGTCTGTAGTGGCGATGATGTCGAAACTATACTATCCGCAAAACCAAGTGGCGAGTCGGGCAATAAAAGTAACAATGAAACCTTTTTGTGGGTAATAATAGCATGATTCTAATATTTTACGACCTGACTCGCCACTTAGTTTTGCGGATAGTATAGTTAAATTTTGCTTTCATTCTTCGTACTTTGATTTGATTTCTTTTACCAACTGCACTCAAGAATATTATGCATTTAACAATTGAGGCACCCTTTGGAAGAGACCTATGCCCAGCAGTGGAGACATCTTTTGGCTGCTACGATGACAACGATGACGATATAAACAAGATTTAATCCAACTTCCATTCGATTGCTCGAAATCTTTTTATTCGACTAGTTTTGATAACATTTTTAAAAATAAAATCTTTTTGACGAGCTTTGAAAATGTATTCGGCGGGGCGAAACCGTTGTGGACTTTTTTTTTAACTCACCAAGAAGTCGCTCTACACTAATTGTGTACCTACTTTATACCGAGAGCTTACTGCCGTCACCCAGATTTCCTTACTATTGAGTAACTGGGCCGATAGTTGACTGACACTAACAGCTTGCTGATGCCGTACCGAGCCCGCACCGACAAATGCGGCTTTATGTAGCCACCTAAAAATGGCTTGAACGTTCTTAGAGTGCTCTTACCATCATTTAGTGATGTGCAGTTCCCGGGAGCATTATAATATTAGTCAGTGATCATGTCAGCCGGAAGACAACCACTGCTGGGTAAAGGCCTCCTCCAAAAAACCGGACAAGTGCGAGTTCAACTCGCATGGTGAGGGTTCCGTAAAATATTGAGAATTTTCCCGTTACTTGGAATACTCAAACTTCTTATAGGTTTTCCTGTAATCTTTAGGCAAGGAACTGTTTCCCATATTTTTTTCAGAATGTCAAGCCCAGTAAATAAATAAATAAATAAATAAATAAATAAATAAATATTAGGGGACATTTTTACACAAATCGAACTAGGCCTATAGTAAGCTCAATAAGGCTTGTGTTATAGGTACTAGACGACGATATATATAATAGATATAAATACTTAAATACATAGAAAACATCCAAGACTCAGAAACAAATATTCATGCTCATCACACAAATATTTGCCCTTACCGGGATTCGAACCCAGGACCTTCAGCTTCGTAGGCCAGTAGTTTCGGAGAATGGTCAATTTCCGTCTTTTTAACTAAATTACTTCAAATCTGTTTCTGCTAAAATTATAACAAAAACTGAGATGTTTATAGCAACCCCTTTCATTTTATATGCCACACAGTACAGTTTGCGAACCTTTTTTTTTTATTTTCCAGTTTACCCCCCAAAAGTGGCCCTCTTGTTCAGAATTCATTAATTTACTTTACGCGTCCATCTTTGGGTCATCAATTTACATATTATTTACCAAATTTCAGCTCAATCGGTCCAGTAGTTTCGGAGCAAATCGGCTGTGACAGACGGACAGACAGACGCACGAGTGATCCTATAAGGGTTCCGTTTTTTTCCTTTTGAGGTACGGAACCCTAAAAGTACCAAAATTAACAGCCCTGCGTCGCCCGCATCCAGCAGACTCCCGCGACCCTCAGGTTTTATAAAATGAGTACCTGAATGTGTGCACAATGTATGCAGTCCATCAGTTAATACTGTTCGAATGGCAAAAGATATTTCTTTGAAAATTCATCTCAATGCTTCAAGCGTTTTCTCACAGTTAATGGCAAATAAAATAATAGACAGACACATTTCCTGTCCCGGCTGACCTATCGTTTCGCAAACGGCCGCACCATGGGCCCGGCCGTGGCGCAACGCGGCGCTGGCGCAATGTGGTGATAGCCCAGCGGTGGGCAGTCCTGCCGAGACAGTTTTCTTACTGGGGGGTTTAATAATAATAAAATCATTTATTTCGGAAGTATTTCCATAAATGGTTAGTATCGAGGGTCTTAAAACTATGTTAGTATGTATTATTTTACAAAATTAGCAGTTGGATGGCCCATGCAACCTGTCCCAGTGGAACAGGAAGGGACCGTCCAGGCGCGCCGCCACCGTCTGCAGGAGGCTGTTCGGGGCCGCGCAGGCGCCGCAACAGGGACGCGGCCCGCTTACGCATGTGAAAAAGCCGGCCAAGTGCGTGTCGGACTACGCACAACGAAGGGTTCCGTGCCTATTAAAAAGGTCGTATCGGCACAGAAATCTTACGTCACTTACGTCCTTTTCTATAGGGAAGGCAGTTTTTTTAGCAGTGTCTCGAAAAACTTTTGTTCAAAATAATTTTCAATGAAAGAACTTAAGCCCGATGTCCTAGATTTTTTTCATAATTTTTAAATACACCGTATAAAAATTAGCGGGGGGCACAATTTTTTTGTGACTCTCGTGGCGATTATCTCCGACTCTATTCACCTAATCAAAAAACCTCCATATTAAGGTAAACGCGGTCGCTTTTTTCCCAATATATAGAGGGTAAATCGTTAGCAGCTGGCCACTGTTCAAATTATTTATTACTGGCTACCTCATAATAAAAATTAACCCTATTCACGTGGAATAGAATTCATTTTAGTATAAAGTTTTAATTACTGGCCGCCCTTTAATAACTGGCCACGTCATACTAAATTGAATTCTGTTTGTAGGGAAACAGAGTTTATTTCTAGTATGAGGGGGCCAGCGACTGGCGCTTTACCCTATAAAGAACCTATGTCTATTACCTTAAGCGAAACACAGAGCAGTAAAATAATTATACTTCTTAATATGCTTAATCTAGTGCGTACTTTGATTTCATGTAAACCAAACAGGATATAATTGCAAATTTCTAGGAAACCCGTCATGAATCCTTCGTGATTCATTTAAGTACTGGCACATTTCTCTGACACATCATCGACCTTGGCCTTAGACATTACTATCCTATTATAACCGAGTATTTCCCCACAATACTATACTCAACAGTACAAGGATGTCCAAAAGCGACATATGAAGAGATGCAACATTGAGCCCTCTCAATGTTGCATCTCTCGGAGTGTTTGGCAGCACAGCGGTCAGAATGGCGCAGGATGGCGAGCATCCAAGTTCGCGAGTTCGAGGATCAGCGCAAAGTTGGCCTTGATTATAAATATAAATAAATAAATAAATATCGTGGGACAATTCACACCAATTGATCTAGTCCCAAACTAGGCAAAGCCTGTACTATGGGTACTAGTCAACGGATAAACATACTTATATAGATAAATACATACTTAAATAGATATTAAACATCCAAGACTCGAGAACAAACATTCGTATTCATCATACAAATATCTGCCCCGACCGGGGATCGAACCCGGGACCTTAAGCTTCATAGTCAGGTTCTCTAACCACTAGGCTATTCGGTCGTCAGATTTAAACGCGACCAGTTAAAAGCCCGTCCACCTGCTGCCATAGCATACAATTACCAGAACGGCGTACTTACGTGCCCGCAATGTGCACGGAATTTCGCCGCAAAGATAGGCTACATAAGCCATCTTCGAGCGCACGAGCGCCAAAACGAGATAGGAGTCGGAGTGGTCGCCATGGCCGAAAACGGTCGGACATATCATCATCATCATACTCACCAGTAATCATGTTTAGGGTTCCGTACCGACCTTAAAAGGAAAAACGAAACCTTTATAGGATCACTTTGTTGTCCGTCTGTCTGTCTGTCAAGACACTTTATCTCAGGAACGCGTGGAGGTATCGAGTTGAAATTAAAACCATACTCGTGTCTACAGGAGCCGTAGCATGGTTGGCCTTATCACGCGATAGGTGATAGGATAGAGCGTGTGTCACTGGCTGACACCGTTCGATAGAACGAGACGACGCTCTCATCTTGTCATCTTGTCGCGTGATAAGGCCAACCATGCTACGGCTCCTGTTTGTTGAAGTTGTGAAAAAATCAAACTTCTAAGTTAACGTAAAAAATAACAGATACGGCCGTTTATGCTGCAAAAAGACGTATATTTTCGACAGTCTCAAAGAATTCAAAATGTATAGGGTACTTTCCGTTGACCTAGAACTATGAAATTTGGCAAGTAATATCGTCTTATACTACAATTACCTACGGGGGAAAATCTGAAAACTATACATTTGTAATTTTGTACGGAACCCTCGGTGGGCGAGACCGACTCGCACTAGCTCGTAATACTAGAAAAATATGAAACATAAAATTATATTAAAGGTTTTTGAATACCTACATAAAAATTATAAAAAAGACCCTGTCTTGACTAGGCGTAGACAATTGTGACGTCATTAGTATGTATTTCCTTACAAACTTCATACTTCTATTATCAACTTACGATTACAGATCAATCATCGTTAAATATGGCGCCGACAACTGTCATTCCATACAAACTTGTCAAACTTTCCATACATTCATTATTTGAACGAAAACCGCTTCTGATTATATACGGTTTGGTGCAAGGGTACCCACCTTAACAGAGCGTTATTAAATTAAATTAATGTTCATTTCAGGCCCCGTAGCATGGTTGGCCTTGTCACGCGATAGGTGATAGGATAGAGCGTGCGTCACTGGCTGACACCGTTCGATAGAACAAGACGACACTCTTATGTTGTCATTTGTCGCGTGATAAGGCCAACCATGCTACGGCTCCAGGCCCCGTAGCATGGTTGGCCTTGTCACGCGATAAGTGATAGGATAGAGCGTGCGTCACTGGCTGACACCGTTCGATAGAACGAGACGACGCTCTTATGTTGTCATTTGTCGCGTGATAAGGCCAACCATGCTACGGCTCCAGACGTTGGACATCCATATAAAGTTAGTTAATCTTAATATTTAGTAACTGCATAGACACGTATATATGTGACCGTGTCTGGGAAAAGGGACCACTTTAGCGGTATGGACTTATTAATATCTCCTAAAACTAGGTAAAATTAGCTATTCAGTGAAAAAAGAACCTTTTTCCTAGGTGCAATCATTATTTTTTTATAAATTTTTAAATATGCAGTAGGCAAAATGAACGATGTGATTTTTTAGGGTTCCGTACCCAACGGGTAAAAACGGGACCCTATTACTAAGACTCCGCTGTCCGTCCGTCCGTCTGTCCGTCTGTCTGTCACCAGGCTGTATCTCAAGAACCGTGATAGCTAGAGAGTTGAAATTTTCACAAATTATGTATTTCTGTTGCCGCTATAATAACAAATACTAAGAAACCGGCCAAATGCGAGACGGACTGGGGCTCCCAAACAACAGACCTGATTTTATTGCCGTTTTTATAGATAATGGTACGGAACCCATCGTGCGCGAGGCCGACTCGCACTTGGCTGGTTTTTTTATTTTATTTCAAAGTTTATACTCGTGAAAAATACACTTTTACTAGGAAGTTATGGAATTATTGGTACCAAGTTAATCTACTATCATCAAAGATTTATGATATTTAAGGTATTAATAACCGATTAGTATTCACAACCAATTCTACGTAATTTTCGAATAATTTTGAAACTAAAATCCTCAAAGTGGTCCCTTTTACTAGACACAGTCATATTTACTTAGCTCTAAATTGCGCAACCGCTTTTATTTGGCTGACCCAGTGTATTAAAATAGGGCAGTCGTTATGGCGCATCGTAAAAAGATGGTGATTTGACTTTTAGAATTCGAGTTTATCAGAAAGCATTATAAGTAATTAATTAAATAAACCGTATATATCCGAATGGTGACTAAGAACCTGTAAACTTCCAAGTTTGAACGCAAGTAATTATAGCTACACGAGTACACGTCACGCACAAATTCGAAGAATCATCTGGCTTCGTATTCTGGATGAGACTCATTTAACGTCAGAAAATTTTATGACATAGGCGTGATGTAACTGCATCGGAATAAGTATGTAAAAGGTTCTGTTCACAATACAATGTAGTTTTTGTATGATTTATTTCCTGCCATGCCCTTGATTGTCATAGTTAATTATTGAATCTCCGAACTGCGATTTCATGTTGTGCACCCTCTTAACAATAAATAAATATAAATATCGTGGACATTCACACCAATTGATCTAGTCCCAAACTAAGGAAAGCCTATATGGGTACTAGACAACGGGTAAACATACTTGTATATATAAATACATAACGTAAAATGGTCCTACTAAAAGTGGAGCCAATTTTGGAGCAAAGTCGGACCATTTTACGTTACTTAAATAGATATTAAACATCCAAGACTCGAGAACAAACATTCGTATTCATCATACAAATATCTGCCCCGACCGGGGATCGAACCGGGGACCTCAAGCTTCATAGTCAGGTTCTCTAATCACTAGGCTATTTGGTCGTCAATATTGAAAATGAGTCTTGATGACGTGCTCTGCTAGCCCTATTAGTGCCTCCTAATGTCGATATGTTTATGCAGGCTCCCCTGGCCCTGAGGCATAAGGAACGAGGAAGGGATCTAAATGCACGGCGCAAAAAACGCACGGCAGTTTTCGGCTTGGACGTGAGTTAATCTGCCTTCCTTGTTGAGTTGGAAGCACACTAGGGTCACAATTAGATTCATATTATAATTTTATGATTTCTGCTAGTGTGCGCAGCTCTACTCGAACACCAAGAACTTCTACTTTTCCTCGGGGGTTAGAAATATAATACGAAACAGTATCCGTTCAAAGTAATTGAAATGAAATTAAATGAAAGTGTATTGAGGACGTAAACACATTACAATAATTTACATTGAGGTAGTGGATCCCAAACTAGGCCGAGCCTGTATCTTGGGAGCCGGAAGATATTACACAGTGATTATTCGTGTTGATACAGATGTTTTAGTAATAATAAGTGTATTAAACATTTGAGGCAAGCATAATTATTAGGTACTATAAAAATAATTTTTAAGGTAGATTCATAAAGATAAAGATAGACAATTTTATATTATTATAAGATGCGTGTGTACATGTGAACAATTAAAATAAAGATCTAACCACCCTCGGTGCATCAAACTGGCGTGAGGTGACGCAGAATAGGGAAGAGTGACGTTATCTTGTGTCAGACGTCAAGATCCTCTTTGAGTCATCGAGCCAGCGTAGTAAGTAAGTAATAAAAACGGGTACTCTTTGCTTAGGATTTATATACTAAGCGTGCCCATTTTCTTAGCTCTATGTTTATATCCTTTAATTTCTAAGTTTATATCCAAAAATGACGGCCTTTTCTTTCATGACGGGATATGACACTTTTAGTCATAAATAGTTAACGTGGATATAATTATGACCTTGTGACTTAGATTTACAATGTAACAAGTTTGTTATTGCTGTTACGAAAAAGTGAAAAACTGTACTTAAGTAATTGTATATATTTTTACTGTATGAATGTATGACGACAAGAAAAATCTATTTCACGGGCTACAGTTCTAACGGCTTGATGGATTTTGACATGAGGTATCATTGGATTCCTCACAATCGTGTGAGTAAAATATGCTGTAATACATAACTACTAACTTGAAATAAAAGTTTGGGTTTTTTGAAATGTTTTACATGTTTAGCATTATGTTTCCACTCTCCCGGTGTGCCCCAGCAGGAAAGTCTCACCGCCATGGCAGCGGCGCACGCGCCTCGTCCGTCGAATGACAAATTTCATCCGACCTTGGCGGCCATATTTAAAATTTTCCTCGTGTGTGATTGAAATGCGATATTTTTAAGAACAATCCGAACGTGATTGTCTTAGAAAGTGGATTTGAATTCAAATACGTTTACAATGTTTCGAAGAACACTAATGTAGTGATTTTCTTAGAATACCTCTAACAAAAAATCATTTAGGAGTCTTTTTATTTGTTGTCGAATCAATCTGTTTTATTGTGTGAGTGATCCTACGAGGGTGGATCAAAAAGTACCCGTGTTAGAAATGAAGACGCATATATTTTTAAAAAGTTTTATTTTATTTTTCAACATAATCTCCTTCTAGGTCGTTACACTTTTCCCAGCGTTTCGGCCACTTCTTTAACCCCTCCAAAAAGTAGGATTTGTCAAACCCTTCAAAATACGCTTCTGTTTCAGCTATAACCTCCTCGTTTGACCTGAATTTCTTTCCCCCGAGCCATGTTTTCATATTGGGGAACAGAAAAAAGTCACAGGGAGCCAGATCCGGCGAGTAAGGCGGGTGTGGCAGCAATTCATAACGTAGTTGGGTTAATTTGGCAGTGACAATTTTGGATGAATGTGCTGGTGCATTGTCATGATGGAACAACACTTTCTTCTTTGCCAAATGGGGCCGTGTCTCCTTTTTTTTTCATCAAACCGATCCAATAAGTCACTATAGTACGGCCCTGTGATAGTTTTCCCTTTTTGTAAAAAATCTATAAGGATTATTCCCTTACTATCCCAAAAAATCGTGGCCATGACTTTTCCGGCTGATGGGACCGTTTTCGCCTTCTTTGGGGCAGATTCGTTAGAAAAAATCCATTGTTTAGACTGCCGCTTGGTCTCAGGTGTATAGTAATGGATCCAGGTTTCATCAACAGTAACGACACGACGGAAAAACTCCTGCGGATTTCGCTCGAACGAGCCCAAAGACTCCTTCGACATTGACAGCCGTAACCGCTTATTTTCATCCGTGAGCAATCGCGGCACCCATCGGGCGGACACTTTTTTCATATTTAATTTATCGTGTATTATATTAATTGCTGTTCTGTACGACACCCCTACAGCCCCTGCTAATTCACGCACTTTGGTACGTCGATCGGTGACCATTATGTTTTTTACCTTTTGCACGACTTCTTCGGTAACCACGTCTGCCGGGCGCCCTGGGCGGTCCTCGTCGAAAACAGATGTACGACCTCGTTTAAATTCATTATACCAATATCTCACGGTTGTCATAGACGGCGAAAGACCTACGTAGACAGCATCTAACTTAACTTTTATTTGTTCGCATGTTTTTCCATCCAAAAATAAGAAGCGAATTACGGAACGATATTGCTCTTTCTCCATTTTGTACGAAAAACAAAACAAGTCTTACAAAATTTGCCGCCAGAAAAAAACTGAACCATAGACAATTGCCAGTTTTCATTTTTTTATTTGATAAGGTCAATACTACACGACGGTAATGCCAACTTTCCTAAGTAACGCCTCCTGCCATCAAACATGGGTACTATTTGATCCACCCTCGTATAAGGGTTCCGTTTTTTTTCTTTTGAGGTACTGAACCCTAAAAAAACTAACGGTAAATATTCCGTAGGTACATAAGTTCCGAAAAACTTATTGGTATACGAGCCGGGATTCGAACCTACGACCACCGCTTGACAGCCGCATGCCTAAACCACTAGGCTACCGTAGCTTTTTTTGCCCTGTTTAAGAGCTATATCTCACCGGGACACCATGGCGGCGCAGTCGCCCGCCACCAACATATTGTATGCAGCTCTATGGGCTATATCTCATCGGGACAACCAGCTGCATACAATTTGTTGGTGGCGGTGACTGGTTGCGCCGCCATGGTGTCCCGGTGAGATATAGCCCTAAGGGCGTAATGAAGTCATAAACATAGAACGATATTGCATAATCAAAAAAGACTCAGGGTGGGTTACATTACCTAACTGTCTGTAATCGTAAGCGGTGTTCGTCAAAATCTAAATTTATGAAAATTTTGACAAGTCTCTAGGAACGACAGCTACCGGCGCCATATTAAACGTGGATCGGTCGGTCTATAGTAGAGGTGCAACGGATATCCGGCCACTATCCGGTATCCGGCGTATCCGGCCACAATTTTACTATCCGGCCGAATACTGAATAGTGACATAGTATCCGGATAGTATTTTAACATAGAAGATCATAGGTAAGGAGGTAGAAGTGTAGGTAAAACAAGGGTGAATAAATAACAAACCACAAAGTTCTCAAGTCTTAAGGTCAGATGAATTTCACAAGAAAAAAAAAATGAAAATAAATGTCACTAATGATAAAAACTAAAATTATCGCGTGTTTACTATCAAAATCTGCCTACAGCGAGTAACAGGTTGCAATTTTTGCAACCTGGACATAGCGTTCGTTGCGCACGCGCGCGCTCTAATGTAGTTCATTCTAGACATGTAGCTTTTGACCAGATATCCGGCCAAACCACTATCCGCTGCTTCTCTAGTCTATAGTCGTAAGTTGGTGCAAGCCACCCTAAAAATCAATTTCTTTTACAAAATTACATCTTCAGGAAAGACTTGATGCATAAAACGCTTACAAATAACTCTGTCAAATAAATCAAAACTCGCAATGTAACGACTAGCCTTTAATTAGCGGTTATAGTTTTGCATGAAATGAATAGTCAATTAACAACTTATCTGTCTGTGAGTAATTTTAATAAAATATGTGTACACGCGTGTTGTAATTGACAATGGAAGTCAACGACGTATTGGCAGCTTGTATTGAAAATGCAATTATAGAATTACCCCCTATATGGTGATACAATACAACCTGCCAATGATGAGTTGCAGGTTGCAGTACATCTCTCGTTCGATGTGATATGGTTACTTGTCAACGCAATATATAAAGAATTATCACCGTAAGATGGCAATTGGCTACTTTCCTAAAAAACTCTACTTGGTCCGTCAGTTAGATTATCAAAAAATATTGGACACGTATTTTTTTGTTTGTTAATTAAACAACAAATGATATAGATATAGCCTGTTAAAGTTCCGCGTGACGTCACATTATGGTACACTTTTTAGCATAATGTGACGTCACGCGAAACTTTAACGCATATCTTTATCATTTTTTGTTTAATTGACGAACAAAAAAATACGTGTCCAATATTGTTTCTTAATCTAACTGCACTAACTATATTATTTTTTTCACAGGAAAGTACCCAATTGCCAAGTTGGTCAAGTACAAACCTAGGGGACCTATAAACGCCGCATTTATTGAATAAATCCCTTGGCACTAAGCCCGCGTTATTGGGCAGGCCCATGGTATACAATCACCCCATTGTGTAACAAAACTAAGCAGCTAATTAAGGCTAGGTATCGATTAATCACATCGATACCCACGCGTATTCGGCACCGTTATCCTACGAGTTGTTAGGGTGCCTACGTAATGTATTGATCTGAAGACTTCTATATAAATAAAAGTAATCTCGAAAAAGCAAAAAAAAATATCGTAGACCAATTCACACTAATTGATCTAGTCCCAAACTAGGCAAAGCCTGTACTATGGGTACTAGACAACGAGCTGTTAAATAGACATTAAACATCCAAGACTCGAGAACAAACATTCGTATTCATCATACAAATAGCTGCCCCGACTCAAGCTTCATAGTCAGGTTCTCTACTCGGCTAGGCTCCACCGGGCTACTCGGCTGTCAAAAAAAAAATTTGCCCTTTTAAAAATGGCAGTCTTAGTCGGACGGAGAGGCACAGGTAAGTGTGTAAGTGCATTTCTGCTATTTTAGTACGCAAATTAAAAATGAAGCATACAGGGGTTGAAGAAACTGCAATCTTTTTCATATTATGCGGTTAGGACCACAGAACACTAAATACTATAGAAGGGATATCAAGCGCGGTTTCTATCGGGACCGGTGTCGCCACCTCATCCCTTCCACGTCGCCTACAACTTTGTGAGCGACTGCACGGTGACCAGGTGACGTTGGCGCGAAAGCTTTGACAAGAAAGTAGTAGCGCGCGTGCCACGCCCACATCGCCTTTCTATAGTCTTTAGTGTTCTGTGGTTAGGTAGGACCAAAGAGAAGAAAAGCTAATTGGAGCTTTTTAGGGTTCCGGTACCTCAAAAGGAAAAAACGGAACCCTTATAGGATCACTAGGTTGACTGTCTGTCCGTCTGTCACAGCCGATTTGCTCCGAAACGACTGGACTGATTGAGTTTAAATTTGGTACACATATGTAAATTGGTGACCCAAAGATGGACGCGTAAAGTAAATTAATGAATTCTGAACAAGGGGGGCACTTTTGGGGGGTAAACTGGAAAAAAAAAAGTTTCGCAAACCGTATTGTGTGACATATCAAATGAAAGAGGTTATTGTAAGCATGTCAGATATATATTTTTTTTAATTTTAGCAATAACAGATTTAAAGTCATTTAGGAAAAAAGACGAAATTTGACCATCCCCCCCCCCCTTTATCTCCGAAACTACTATGATTAAAAATCTGAAAAAAATATGGAAAATAGTTCCTTGCCTAAAGATTACAGGAAAACCTATAAGAAGTTTGAATATTCAAAAACACTTATGAAATTTAGATTATATACGGAACCCTCACCACGCGAGTTGAACTCGCACTTGTCCGGTTTTTTTTCCTTCAGTCTAGGTCTATTTGGCAGGTTGAAAGTTCAATCTAATCAAATGAAGACTAAATGGAGCAAATTGGATCTGTTTATTCGTCTCATAGATAATGATGTAAATGTCGATTACAATAAACGGCGCGGTGTGCAATAAACGGGTGCGTTAGGCAGGTGAACAATAACTACCCGCAGCAGGCCCACCAATCAATCGTAACAGTCTATGACCAATACTCATGAACTCGTAAAGGGACCGCATAAATCCTACATGGGTGACATGAATCGAATTGTTATTGCAAGTCACTTGACAGTTAAGTAATCGTTTAATCTGTGAACGCAAACCTGTCGCGGGATCACTAAGCAACGCATGCAATCAGACTCAATCATGGCTTTTGTTGTGTACTTGTGGGCACTTGGCAAAGTTATATAAATGTTGTAATGTTGGTCGAACAAATAGCCGTACCATCAGAAGGAAGTGATGATCATGCATTACCAGATAATCTTAGTACTGTACTTCATAAATTCCAACGTACCTGTCTGATTGTCTATTTGCTGTCTTTTCACGTCTTAAACCTCGAGGTCCTATCACTTGACCTACTAACTTTGCTTTGCTTTTGTCTCACTAGACCTTTCTTTTTGAACATTATCATCAAATAGACTTCATTAGGTTAGGTTGAAATCATAGGTGCTAATTTGCGTCTCCATAAGACGTAACAACACAAACAAGGGCAAAATCAATTCAAGGAATATTGTGTATTTTTTGTTATGAACTTCAACAGTTTGTTGGATACCGAATGATGTCCGACAAATAACTCAGCCCAATCAGGTCAAGCCACAGCATCAGTTGTAACAGTTACGCTTAGCGCTAGCCAACATTACAGTGTTTCGAAGATGCACTTAAATACGAATTATTGCCAAAACGACCTTACAAGTCCCAGTCCTAACCAACTCATGGCCACCGCAAAAAGGACAAGTCCTCACTCTAGGTGTTCGCGCATTGTTTTTGCTTCAACAATCATTAATTACTGGCATTCAAGTGGGCACAGATGTTTGTACACTCTGTAATGGTCCGCCCACTGCCGTATTCATGGACCTTTGATGTCATGCTATGGAAAGATGGGTTTTGTAGGTAAATGTAATAGTAATTAATTACTTACAATTAATCCTAGGCTCAGCAAGGATACACAAGTTTCATTTTCATTATTTTTTGTCTTGATCATAACATACTATATATACTACAACTTAGGTCATTCTACTAGGAAGTGCGACTTAACTTTCGTTGGGTACGTGTTTGAAATTTTGAATTCGATCTATTAGGTCATAGGGGTGGGACGCTTATCCCCCCCCCCCCCGCTCCCTTTATCTCTGTGTGTCTTTTGTGTAGTGAATAAATGTCTTCTTTTCTTATTTGTGGATCTATACTAGCAATGTACAGCAATATATCATGTATAGCAATGAATCAGATATATCAGAGCGGCGAAAGCGCTCACAAATATCTGAACACGTCTCTAATGCCTCGACAATAGAGACGTGTTCAGATATTTGTGAGCGCTTTCGCCGCTCCGATATATCTGATGGCGACTGTACAAGTTGCAGAACATTCTCAAAATATCAGGAAATTTCCGGAAACTTACATGAGAACTTGAAAATAAGTTTTGTTTAGAAAGTTTCTGAGGGAATTTTTCATGGATGTATCATTAAAAACACGTATAGGTAATCTATTATTATTTAAGCAGGAAAATTAGACAGCTGGTAATGTATGTATTCAGAGAGTTTTTGACATGTTTTCAGTGTTTATAAAATTTAAGTTCTGAGAACTTTATTAGAATTTTGCAAATTTGGAAACTTCTTAGTGCATTGTTAATTATACTAATATTATAAAGAGGTAAAATTTGCAGCAAAATTTGGTTTCAATGAGACAAAACAAAACGCCATCAAGGCAAGACATGCACTGTAAAGACTTACAATAAGTTATGATCTAAGTAAGGTGCTCTTGATTCAAGGCTGTCAACATCATTTATAAAAAAAACCGGTCAAGTGCGAGTCTGACTCGCGCACCGTGGGTTCCGTACAAACGCCCATACACCATACCCGTCGCGACACGACCCCATTCATTCTTGAACAATCTTAATAAACAGCTCAAAGTAGAAGTTACCGCTGTACAGCGCCATCTGCATTTTTGGTACTAACTTGGAACCTACTATGTTAGTTTTACAGCGATATTTTTTATCACGTTTACCGATTTCGATAAAAAATTTTTACTTCAAAGAAGGGATTTTATCAAAAAAGTCATAGGTATTTGAACACATAAAATTACATATAAAAGTAATTAAAATACAAACTTAGTTAAGAAATTATTTTTGATAAATAAATTAAAATACGCGGGATATAGTTTTGTTTTCCTGTATCCATAAATCAAAGTTTAATCACTGGAGAAAAAAAAATGTTTTTAGAAAGTGCAACTTAAGTTCTTTCATATGATACCCCACATGATCTATTAACTAGACTTTGAATTTTTAACCCCCCTCATATTCGTCATTTTCACAGCCTTTTTTACAATAGTTCCAAATTTCAAATTAATAGCATAAGCAGTTCCTATGACATTTAAAGTTGCATACGGACAGAGACGCGTAAATCAGGATTCCTTTTGTACCTTTTTGGTACGAAAATCTAAATACCAATCGATAAAAATAATAGAACGCAGAAGAAAAAACCACACTGCCTTAATTGTATTCCTTGCTAATTTGTACCGTTTGAAATATAACTAATTACAAAAGCGGTACGTTAGGGTTAGCCAGCTGTCACATTGTGGGTCAATCAATCAGCCAGGCTAACACAACGATAGTTGACAGACTTCAAGACCACATGCTAGGCCAAGACAATCTTTTGTAGTGTTACATGACTTCCTCCATCTACTACTAAACATTAACACCATTTACTTTTTTTTAAACAAGTGAATCAATCAACAGACTCAGTTTTATGTACACGACGAGACACCGTTCTAAGCTTTGTCCCAGAACACGCAACTGTGGGGATGAAGTTGAAAAACTTTTGTTATATTGCTTTAGGTGCCTACTTACAGACAGATAAAATATGATTTTTTCCAGTACATACATTGGTCGTTATATCAATTCAAATACTCTAGTTTTAGGCCACCCTGTTGGTTAGTCGACACCATAGCCTATGGACGCTTGCAACCCCAGTAGAATCGCAAGCGGGTACTGACCCGTTGTGGTGACAGTTAGAGACAAATGCAGGTCACTCTCAACACAGTGCATTATCAGGACTCTAGTATCACATGCAAACTCAACACAGTGCGTTGGCAGGACTCTAGTATCACAAGCAAGCTCAACACAGTGCGTTGTCAGGACTCTAGTATCACATGCAAACTCAACACAGTGCATTGTCAGGACTCTAGTATCACATGCAAAATAAACACAGTGCGTTGTCAGGACTCTAGTATCACATGCAAAATCAACACAGTGCATTGTCAGGTCTCTAGTATCACATGCAAACTCAACACAGTGCATTGTCAGGACTCTAGTATCACATGCAAAATCAACACAGTGCATTGTCAGGTCTCTAGTATCGCATGCAAACTCAACACAGTGCATTGTCAGGACTCTAGTATCACATGCAAACTCAACACAGTGCATTGTCAGGACTCTAGTATCACATGCAAACTCAACACAGTGCATTGTCAGGACTCTAGTATCACATGCAAACTCAACACAGTGCATTGTCAGGACTCTAGTATCACATGCAAACTCAACCCAATGCGTTGTCAGGACTCTAGTATCACATGGAAAATCAACACAGTGCGTTGACAGGACTCTAGTGTCACATGCAATCTCAACACAGTGCATTGTCAGAACTCCAGTATCACATGCAAACTATTAAAAAATACTGCAACAATCTTCGGGGGGCATCCAGCACTACTCAAACCGAAACCAGTATCAAATTTTCCACTTATCTTCACCGAAACCCATCCACCCATGTCCCATGTCTTACCCATCTCATTTTGTCTATATACCTTTTCTCTAGTTACTCAAAGACTACGTTATGATCAATTATATCTAATGGGTATATACCTACTGACCTTACTGTTTTACCTTTTCAGTCGTTCCCGCCTCCTACTTTTTACTATTCTAGTAACGTATCAGATAAATTTATACCAGACTTCGTTAGACCTTAGTATTTACTACGATATAATAACTTACATTACTTGACATTATCAATTTGATTGACATGACCCACACGTCGGTTTGGTGTTAATTTTTGCAAACTATTTCTTATCTCTAACCAAATACGGTTTTAATGTGATTCAATCTACTGCCGCAGAATACATTAATATAACATTTTATGTTAGTTAGAACCGATATACGATTATAAACGGTATTAGAACGAGAGTCAAGAGTCAGGGATATGTGAACAATTAAACGGACGACCTTTGATTTGATATTACAAATTGAATGACCATAGAGGCCCGTAGAACACGTGTAATTTAATTACTAATTCAAACATAAATATTTGTGAAGATATCTATAAAATACTACTGTGAACCTCGTAAGGCCGAAGCTATTTTTAGGACTGCTGTAATAACGGCCCAGTGTTCTGAAAATAAGCCAGTGGGTGTCATAAAAAACAAACTATTTTGAAATTTTGAGTCCCTAAATACAGTTAAAATTTCTTTAAAAAAAGCTAATGAGGTGGGCTGTTTAGCTTGAAATCCTTTGTCCTAAAATTAGGCCAATGGGCCTTATGAGAATAAAGAAGGAGACGGAAAAGATAATTCATGCATCTCCATTGATCGATTGCTTCACCAGTTTGATCGACCTATCGATGCACTGATCGAGTTGATGTGCTAGAAAAGTACTTCATTAAGGTAAGTGAGTATATACGGGTGTAAATATCTTAATTTCATCGATTGCTTATTGGTCTAGCAATTGATATCTTGTAATCCTGCGCAAAATCATCTTGGGAAAATGAACTTCAAGATTTTTTTTATTTGCACTACAACGGTGGCAAACAAGAATATGACCTGACATAGCAAGCGGACACCGTAACCAATGGAACTAAACTTGCGACTTTGCGTTGAGAATGTTTGGTAAAATTATGTTCTCATTATTATAACAGTTCTCACATAGTAAATCCTCAAATCAATAATGTTTTAAGGTTTTTTATCTTGATTGATTCAGAAATCAAATGGTCTTTGACGTTTATTTTTTACTTTGAGTGCGCCTACGCGCTCTAATTAGACATTTTCGAGATTTTATCAACTGTGCTATGTAATTATGTTCCGACAGGTACAACATTTGCATTATACCGAAGGTAACCTTAAGTAACAAGCTATTCAAATAAAAACGAGATATCATATTACAGATTGTTCTTCAATCAACAAAAACACACTCTTCTACTTGCTTTATGGACTGAATGAAGAACTAATAGCCAAGTAGAATTGAAGCTTGCTTGTTGATTGAACAATACCCCATTATCGCTTACAGGCTTATCCCACTCGTAATTTATTTTTAGTAACCTCGATTGCTACACCGAATATCGCCAAGTACGGTAAGGTTTTTAATTTTACAAATACGAGTACGAGAAAAGAAGTGAAACATTTCAGGATTATTTTTTTACATTAAGGGATATATCTCACCGGGACACCATGGCGGCGCAACCAGTCGCCCACCACAAACAACTTGTATGCAGCTCTATGGGCTATATCTCACTGGGACACCATGGCGGCGCAACCAGTCGCCCGCCACCAACAAATTGTATGCAGCTCTATGGGCTATATCTCACCGGGACACCATGGCGGCGCAACCAGTTGCCCACCACAAACAACTTGTATGCAGCTCTATGGGCTATATCTCACCGGGACACCATGGCGGCGCAACCAGTCGCCCACCACAAACAACTTGTATGCAGCTCTATGGGCTATATCTCACTGGGACACCATGGCGGCGCAACCAGTCGCCCGCCACCAACAAATTGTATGCAGCTCTATGGGCTATATCTCACCGGGACACCATGCCGGCGCAACCAGTCGCCCGCCACCAACAAATTGTATATGCAGCTCTATGGGCTATATCTCACCGGGACACCATGCCGGCGCAACCAGTCGCCCGCCACCAACAAATTGTATGCAGCTCTATGGGCTATATCTCACCGGGACACCATGCCGGCGCAACCAGTCGCCCGCCACCAACAAATTGTATGCAGCTCTATGGGCTATATCTCACCGGAACACCATGGCGGCGCAACCAGCAGTCGCCGCCACCAACAAATTGTATGCAGCTCTATGGGCTATATCTCACCGGGACACCATGGCGGCGCAACCAGCTGCATAATTTGTTGGTGGCGCGACTGGTTGCGCTGCAATGGTGTCCCGGTGAGATCTGATATAGCCCTAAGACATCGCTTTTCGAAATTTAGATAAACATGGATCCGTCGACAATCTTCTCTACCTTGTGTCACTCTCGCATTGATTATGGCGTAGACAGTTAAAGTCGTTGTTAAGTGGAGCGTCTGTATTAAGCCTCACACAGACTGGCGCGGCCTGCGGAGGCAGTGGCAGTCAATAGTAAACTTGACAGTTACTGTCAAATTTACTATTGACCGTACCGTACCGCAGGCCGCGCCAGTGTGATTCAGGCTGTAAGTCAACGCACGTGAAAAGAGCTCTGGTGGACTTACATTTTATATGGCGTCAGAGCCTTTTTTATGTGCGTTGACTTGTACGTATACATTTTATTACTTATTTTGCGTTATAGCTGCGATAGATAATCACAACTTGAGCTATACGTATGTTAAGCAAAACGGGTTATGGCCAACAATTACAACTCCTTGTAAAATAAACATAAAATAACAACAACGTTTACGACAGTGAATTCATCAGATTGTGATCGTCAGTCATTAAAATAACTATTACACAATTCGATTAAAGTTGGAACATGGAACAACATTTCCAGAATGCAAATAATTCTCTAAGGTCCTTAATAAAACAATAAAGTTATTCCATTACTGAATTGCTACATAGTACTTATAAAATTTGATTAGCATTTAATTTAAGGTTGTATACACACCTGTGCGCTTTATCGGAAGTCGTGTTAGGGCCTATGCACACCGCATTTTTTAAACGCGCTTTCGACGCGCCTTTTGTGTACACGTGATTTGATAAAGACGCGCGAAGACGGCGCGTTTAAAAAACGAGGTGTACCTACTCGTACATAGGCCCTTAGTAGATCCATTGGCGATCAAAATCGCCGTCTCGCGGATGAACCCGCGAGCTTACGGACTAACCTCAATCGCAATTCTGCGGACTTAAAAACTGGCGAACTGGCTCTCTGATTCGATTTACGTGCTTGAAATATCTACTTCATTCGTATATGAAATATCTAATAGTCGTAATTAACGTAAACAAGTCCATTAAGGGTCATATAGAGTAAAAAAAAAACAGTAAGTCCTCTTTCCTGTGGTCTACGGGGGCTTACGTGCATATACAAAATGTCTGTTATCGCATGAAATTAAATATTCATTTATTTATTTAAGATTACATCACACATGCACTTATATTATATCACATTCGAGGCCGATGCTTATCCAATTATAGGTAACCACAACTTACTCCAACGCTTTCCTATCTATAACATGCAGTTAAAATTAAGATTTTATTTGAGTTTTTATTTTATACAGGAATAAAACAAAAAGGAATTAAAAATGTAAATATTAAAACCAATATAAACTAATATTATGCAGCTAGGGAGCTAAAATATGAATAGAATAGAATAGAAAAATGCCAACACTTTTCGTTTGAAATTATTTAGACTATCATTGAATATATCAATGCCGATGGAATCTGGGAGATGGTTGTGTATAGTTTGGCCATTCTCGAAAGCGCTGTGTTACATCCTAAATTTGTTTTGCTTAAGCTAATGAATACTTAACAACTTATATACACCGGGTCGAGGCAATCTAGCAGGGACGGCTATTTTTATATTTTTCCGGGAAATCCAATCCTTTAGAGTTGACTAATTTCAAAGGAAACATAATATATATAACAGGATACGCTGTTTATACCGAGTAAGAAGTCCAGCAAAAAATTAGGCTACATAGCCCTTAACTCAGACAATGGTCTAAGTTAAGGGCTATTTAGCTTAATTTGAAAAAAATTGGAGAAAAAAAAAGATATAAATAGGTACATACATAGTAGACAACCAAGACTCAGAAACAAATATTCATGCTGATCACTCAAATATTTGATCTTACCAGGATTCGAACCCAGGACCTTCAGCTTCGTAGGCAGCGTCACTACCCACTAGGATAACCGGTCTTCAAAAAGCGTGAACTCTGGGGACCGATTTTTGATTTTCGAGCGCTCGAAAATTAATGAAAATTAAAAACGACTGCAGTGTCAAAATTGAAGGCACTTAGTTTTCGAGTGAAAGAGTCGAGCGCTCGAAAGTCAAAAATCGGTCCCCTAAGGCCCAGGGTTTTCTGACCACCCGTCGACGGCGGCCGGCGACCGCCGTTCGGATGTTTTGTTCGGGTATGTTTGAGGGTGGTTTCTCTGAAACGCCGCCGGCGGCGGGTAGGTCGTACGTCCAGACGCCGCCGGTCGCGTGTGACGGGCCAGAAAAACCACGGCCTAAGCTCTGTAGAACGTTCGAAACGCTCGAATTAGCAAATTGCCGCAAAGCCGTGTGTAAATCGCCTAAATGCGCAGGACATATTATATTTATGAGTGACGGTGGCGCTTTGAGCATTAATACCCGATAATAACCGCGATGTTATATTATGATTGACAGCATGCGATTATTATGCAGATAGCACTTTGATTGCAGCGGCTCAGTAAAGCACGATGGAGTCAAGTGAATTCTTAATTATTTTTCATCACACTTGCTCGTAAATGGTGTTATTCCATGACTATATACAGAAGGACAATGGCCTAAATTATTCCCGTGGGATTTATGGCGGTTTTGTAGTCCGTAGTAATGAGCTTGCATGTGATCTGATTGGTTTAATCATATCTGCTCTGCTCTGTGTTTGGTTGAAAAAAAAAACTAGTTGGCCACGCGCCGCAAAAGTACTGCTCTGTGATTGAAGCTGCGCGCTCCCGCGCTCCACTATTTAGCAGTGATCTTGATCTGGAAGTGAAGTTGTCAATTTCGTCAATTTTTGATGGTATCATTATACTTGTTGTTGTCTCATTGTTGTCACATTGCATTCGTGTTGAATATACACCAGGCCCCGTAGAATGGTTGGCCTTGTCATAGGATCACAATCGAGTTTTCTGGAGTGAAGTGCACAAGGTGGCATCACTGAGACGTTTTCCATACAACTTGCTGGGGCCGCTTTTGTAGTCGCTAGAAGTTATTGATTTTGACTCTTTAATTTGCCATTTTTTGTGCTCTAATTGTTACTGGTCTCGTTATGGTAAAGATATTAAATCCTCTCTTAAAAATTGGTTCGAATGGAATCATGATAAAACAATAGGAAGCCAATCTAATGCTTAAACCACATGTTTACATCGTTCAACCCACGACGGAGCATCTCCCTCTCCTTCTCTCATTCTCATTGAAGGAACGGGAACTACTTTATAAGTTTTTGAGTATAGATAAGATAAGTTTCCGTTAACCTAAACTCATGAAATTTGTTTTGTTAAATAGCTATTTCCGCGTATGGTACGGTGCCTGACTCGCACTTATATAAAGATCTGATTGAAAACTGGTGTTGCGGTGTAGGTACTCAGTACTCATCATCATCATACGCCCCACTGCTGGCCACAGGCCTCCTCTCATGAATGAGAGGGAACTGGCAGTAGTACCCACGCTGGCCTAGTGCGGATTGGGGACTTCAGATCATTATTATCATCATATCTGCCGAAAGAAGTCCACTGCTGGACATAGGCCTCCCCCAAAGAGTGCCAAAGTGACCGGTCTTGCGCCACCCGCATCCAGCGGACTCCCGCGACCTTTACTAGGTCATCAGTCCACCTTGTGGGGGGCCTGGCCTACCCACGCCGCGCCTTCCGGTACGTGGTACCTAGGACGGACTGTCCAGTTAGGTAGGTACAACTTCGAGAAAGAGGTCAATCGTCGAATCCGACTCAGCTGGGCAGCGTTCGGGAAGCTACGACACATCTTTTCGTCCAATATTCCGCAGTGTCTCAAGACGAGAGTCTTTGACCAGTGTTTTGCCAGTGACATATGGCACTGAAACGTGGTCGCTTACTATGGGCCTCATAAGAAGGCTCAAAGTCACCCAAAGGGCAATGGAGAGGGCTATGTTGGGAGTTTCTCTGCGTGATCGTATCAGAAATGAGGCTATCCGCAGCAGAACCAAGGTAACCGACTTCACATACATCTTTGAAATTCTTCTCAGATGTAGATGTAGGTTTCCTCACGATGTTTTCTTTCACCGAAAAGCTAACGGTAAATATCAAATGATATTCCGTATATAAGTTCCGGAAAACTTATTTGTACGAGCTGGGATTCTAACCCACGACTGACGTAGCTTATCAGTACTCACTGCAACAATATGCTGAGTCTAGCCCTTATTTAGCATCACACGATGTTATGACTCTTACGGTACTCGATGGGTTTTTAAATCTAGTCGTAAGTCTAATTTCTACACTATATGTGTATAACGTGTGATTCTTACTTGGAGCCGGTCTATAACTTCGTCCAGTTTTAATATCGGAGGGGGTTCAAGAAAATTAAACAACCCGAAACCCCTCTCTGGCTACGCCCGTGACTTCGTCCCTCTTGTTGCCGAAACGGCGCGACCTTGGTGTTCAGAAGCCCAACGTCTTATACAGGCTGATGTGTTGCGGATGATGTGTTGTAGGTATCTGTTGTTTACTGACGAAACCTGTGATGGATACTTGTTCTGTGAAATGACGAAACCTGCGCTGTGGATCATGTGTCTCCACGCCGCAGCGGGACGCAGCGGCAGTGAGTGATTCGCCTTAAATAAAGTTTTTCTATGTCTATCTACTTACACTTGAGATAAAAGAGCTTGGAGAACTATCATTCACTTCCTTACGACATGCCTACTGCTTCTTCAAACCCTTAGTTTGCATACCGGCTTTTATTGCCATGCTAGATCTCGTAAATATTTATAACAAGCAACCTACATTACAGTTTATTGTCCATATATTGCGTTTAAGATAGGCCATCTAAGTAACTTCTCAACTCGTTAAATGTAGGTATAATGAAAACATATAATCGTTTAGAGGCGGATATCACATAAATCATGAAATTATAGAAGGAATATTGTTTATTATTAAATAAAATCAGCACTAACAGATAATCCTTACGTGCTAATTGTTAATATTATGCATTATATAAAATTACATGTCGCTGGTTACATTTTAATGTAATAGGTACTTTAAATCTTATAATTATACTTATGGTTAAACTCACGTATTTAAATGTCACTACGGGTGTCATGTTTTGAACTCTTCGGGAGTTGTTCTTCAGGATGATAACGATCGAAGCCAAGGAGAGGATGTTTTCTGACTCGGGAGTTGTACTAAATTTATACGACGTCCATATTTTTACATTACATTACTACAAGAGCCAGGAAAATGATTGCTTGCCGAACGATATAGACGGCCGAGCGTAAACGAGGCACATTCCACGATTCAAATTCTTAACGTTTTATTTGGCTAAGTAACATGAACTGTACCCTATTGTACTATTGTTACTCGCAAAAGGAATACTAACACCCATTCCATGGGTGTCCTTGGTCCGTAATAACGTATGCAGCCGACGTATGAGGACCAACAAGGTGGAAGAAAGGCCAGGAATGTCAGGCCGCAAGGTCGCCCGGTATCGCACGATACCTAACTATTTTATAGCAAGCATAATGGTACCGCTTTTAGTAGCCTTCCTTGTTGGATTATGTGTGCTAATGATCAGGTACATGCTAGTTGAAAAACCTAGTATGACATTTTTACAGGCCATATATTAATTTCAGTTATAACTAAGGGTGATGTAGAAGTCGTCTATGCAGCCTCTACAGGGCTGTACAGTACAACCTATTCTCATTTCAAATCAAGCTGTCTGGAAGACTATAAATACAAGAAGATTTTGGCCTCTAGTCTGGTCCACGAAACTCATACCTCTCGCCAGGGATCGGATACCGGTATTTTCACAATACAAAAAAACCGGTTTTATTTCGTTCAATTTCGTTCTTTGGTTTATAATATCATTTTTAATCAGGCTGTCTAATAATACGAAAATGTTACCTAAATACATGATAGAGTCCTACATTAAGAGCCTAAAATAATTCAAAATATTAGACTACTTCGGGGACTTTAGAAAATACCGGTTCCGATCCCTGCCTGTCGCAACGTACTTGATTAAACGCGTTAAAAGTATATCGTGTCGTTACTGTTCCTCTGAGAACTTCCGCTACAGTACCTACCTATATATGAATTATTATATAAGCGTTGTGAATTTGTATTTAAAATATTTTAATAAAAAATATACGGATACTATCCATCCGTATCTGCACCCAACTAAATTTCTTCTGGATTCTCTCGGGTACAACTCCCTGTAGGTCAAGCGTAATTATCATTTAATGATCACTGCATGGCGTGCCTTGCGTGGTGAGTCGGGTTGTCCCGAACTAGTGGAGCGTCTCGTGCGGATGTCTGTCCCAGATGTCCTAAGGATAGCCCTCAGACCACGACGCCGCGACCAGTTGGTGGTGCCGCCAGCGCCCACCGTGTCGCGCAGAAACTCGCCGCTGCTCCGCGTCCTCTCACAGCTCAATGCGCTCCTGGCTTCAACACCGGAGCACAGATTATATAATAGTTCTAACGAACAGATACTCGACTCTGAATAAAAAAGCGCATACCTACTGCTTTCCATGCCTACTAAATTTAACAATGGAGCGACCTTGAACGTGCCGGTCGTTGCCCGCCAATAGACGCTAGGGTTGACACGGCTTAGAAATGAAGTTATAATTAATATTTTTTGAAATATTTTTATAATGATGTGTAACCAACTATAATTGCTTCACCTTGATGTAATGTTGCACGAATATTTTTCCTTCCCTAAATGTTCAGCGCGTGAGCGCGTACGAATTTGAGCAAAATAGGTGATCCGTGCGTGCCTCAACCCGAGGCTGCTCTAATTCGTACTTAGATACTTACATATCAATTTTATTGTTAATGTTGAGATTTATTGCATGACAATTATATTTTGTCAGTCTGGTAGGTGATATGTACGCGTATGAAGAGTTACGCAATTGCCCTGCTGTATGTATCTAAGTAACAGACGTCGTAACGTTCTAATAAAAATACAATTTTTTTAAGAACCTACTTTATATTTTAAATTCTAATTTTTTTGTATAAATTATAAAGCATGTGGTGTGACCTATATGTGATTGTGACATCTATCTTTACAATGCAAAATGAATGAAGTCATGAATGTACTGATATTAACAATTGTTATTAAACCTAAATAAAAAAAAAACTCCGTTCAGCTGTCACAACAAATCCTCAAATCAATAAAGGGTCGGCAACGCGCTTGTTATTTTTCTGGAATCGCAATCGTCCAAAGGCTACGGTGTCTGCTTATACCATCAGGTAGACCGTATGCATGTTTGCCACCGTCGTAGTATTAAAAAAAAACATTGTGTCGGCTAGGACGTTTTATTATTCGTGCAGAACCACACATTCCATGCACTTCACTGATTAGATTAATTTAATTGTTATCGTTTTTCAATTTTCATTTTTCAAAAGACTTGTATGTATTTTCGAAGATTCTGCCAGTATCTGAACTTCATAGCCTACATACAGGCATATCAACGCAGCATGTTAAATAAAATGTAATGTCAAGTATCTCTCACCCTGTCTAAGGTTACGACAGTCTGAATGTAGGTACATTCGAGTTCTCCAATATCTATACAGACAATCTTTCAAAAATATCTGTACACAGGCTTTATTATTACTGACATAAGACACATGTATAGATATTTTTGAAAGGTTGTCTGTATAGATATTGGAGAACTCGACTGTACCTATTAATTTACTAGCTACCACATAGGTATAACAAAACGAAACTTGTTGTGTAGGTAACTTCATTTTTTAAGTAAGTAGCTGTATCCCGACGACAGTACGAAATAAAGTTTAATAGGTAGGTAGGTTACCTTCCTATCTTCGTTATTTATAACGTAAGTATATAAATAACGACATATTGTATAATTGCTGCTAGACAGGGATAAATATAAACATGAAATCAATACAAACAACGGAGTGGCGGAGTATCTAAACTTGTCGGAGGCTCGGGGTAGGTATACAAAATAACCGAAACTCAAGCAGGCCTAAATGTATCACGTAAGTATTTGAAATAGGTATTAGGTGTTCCGTAAAAAACATTACGAACTCATTTTTAAAGAATTGGTGAATAACTTTTCTTGTGCGCGTAGCAGCGTCCGGCCGTGAGCGCGTGCGCCGACCCACTGGCGGATGTACCGGTTGCGGCGCGCAAAGTTTAGGTATAATTCTGAGTTCCCACGGCGCAGTTAGGTAGCACTGACCGGAGTGCGAATTGTTTGGGTGGCGATGGGCAGCTGTGTGTAGTGAATGCTTGAGGCTCTGTGAGACGATGGATGCTAGGTACTCGACAGTACCATATAACATGTTGAAAATTAAATGCCATCAAAGTGAAATTATTTTTTAGTCAAGTTTCGTGACGCATTGATTGTTTTACTGTACTGATAAAAAATTAAAAAAAAAATTAAAAAAAAATTGTATAATGGCTTACATAGCTAAAAGAGACGTTGTCTCCATACTTGACACTCTTTGTATTTGCAACAAATTTAGGCATCCTTCAATTAAAATATGAATATGTGAAAACGGACGCATTCTACATTTGGGATGTATTTAAAGAACTCAGTTAGAAATGCGACCGTTGTAATGCAAATTAACTATGAGCACTTACGATCCTTTTAAAGACGTAGAAAACAGTCATTAGGTAATCATGTAGTTAGTAAGCAAATAGAACTTTTCCATGTTGACGTCAGAAAACAGCTCTTTAAATATTCTCAACGTAGTCGGGTAATCATTAATTGCTGGTACTAGTACTAGTTGCACATAAAAAAAATGTTGCCTGGGAGCATGTGTTTAGTACAGTCAATTAGGATATGTCATTCATGTCCAGATCGCGCAAGACTTTTGGCGGTCGGAGCCAGAGAGGCCGGTCACTGGCTACATGCCCATCCCTCTCCAAATACCGGTACCTTCCTGGATCTGACCTCCCTTCTAGCGACTGGTCTGCGGCTTGGGGTCACGGTATGCACTCCACACATATGCCCTTGTGGCACGGACGTGGACCGACTGGGTCACCACGGACTTTGTTGTCAAAAAGTGCAGGCCGCTTTTCAAGACATGCAACACTTAATGACATAATCCGCCGGTCTCTTGCCAGCATCAATGTGCCTGCTCTTCTTGAGTCGCCTGGCATTGTCAGAGACGATGGCAAAAGACCTGATGTGTGAGTGTGTCTCTGGTTCCGTGGAGGTTGGGACGGATGCTTGTGTGGGACGCTACATGTGTAGACACACTGGCACCGTCTCACCTCCAACGGACTACTTCTAAAGCGGGTACAGCGGCGGAAAACGCCGAAAATCTGAAATGTAATAAATATAGAGGCCTTGGCAGAGAGTACGACTTTGTACCCTTTGGCGTCGAGACCCTCGGTCCGTGGGGTCCCAGTGCGCATAAGTTATTTGCAGAAATCGCGAAACGTCTGGTCGATGTAACTGGTGACCGAAGAGCTGGCGGCTTTCTCGCGCAACGCATCAGCCTCGAGGGCCTTTTTAGGGTTCCGTAGCCAAAATGGCAAAAACGGAACCCTTATAGTTTCGTCATGTCCGTCTGTCCGTCTGTCCGTCTGTCCGTCTGTCCGTCTGTCCGTCTGTCCGTCTGTCCGTATGTCACAGGCATTTTACTCGAAAACTATAAGGTGTATTCGAACAAAATTTTGAGGATAGGTTTATTGTGTTAGCCGCTACATAGTTTTGTAATTAAAATGACAAAAAAAAATTTTTTAGGGGTGCACTCCATACATAAAACAAAAAGTCAAAATTTTTTTTTTCATTGTGACCCCCTGTGTGGCACATCAATCGATAGGCCTTTCAAAATAAATATAAGGTTTCTTTGCATTTTTTTTGATTAAGTGAATAGGGTCGGAGATAACCGCCCCGAAAGTCACTAAAATTCTGTCCCCCCCCCTCTAATTTTTGAACGGTGTATTTTAAAAATATGGAAAAATTCATGGACATAGGGCTTATTAATTTCATTCACCGAAAATTGTTTTGAACAAGATCGGTTCAGAGGTTTTCGAGATATTGCTGAAAAACTGCCTTCCTCAAAGAAAAGGACGTAAGTGCCGTAAAATTTCTGTGACGATACGACCTTTTTAATAGGCACGGAACCCTTCGTTTTGCGTGGTCCGACACGCACTTGGCCGGTTTTTAGATTTAACTTAGTTTTAATTTATTTTAGTTAATGTTAATCATAATCTTGTATTTACATTCTGAATAAATTAATATATTTTCCATTACGATTTATTATAGTTGAAAAAATATCGGACGGTGAACAATTAATTTTAGATTTATTTCACTTGATTTCTACATTTGCATTGACTTGAATGTCATGTTGGACTTCCAAGGTACTGCTGGAGCGGCATGGTCCAGGCAGATCTGCACGAGATCCAATTCTGTATTTGGCAAGAGTTATCGCGGAACAGAGAAAAATGGCGCACTCTCGTGTCGAAGGCCAAGATACATTTTGGGTCGCTGAGCCAACGGAGTAAGTAAATGTCTACATTGAATCATCTGAGAGTGACATTGAGAGAGTTACAAAAATATATTTTTTGTATAACAGTTAAAGTAAAGGAAAACATAACTTATTAACACAGCCCACTTACAAGCAGAGATGACATAAATACTGAAGACAGCCTATTTACATACTACAAATATGTTTTTTTTACTATAGAGGGAAATTCACTTGATTGCGTTGTGTCGATATGTTAGAGTCATACAAAACATCTGAAACAGAAACAATGCTTGTAGCGTAACATGCCATCTAGTTTCGACGCTTTATTTGAAAGTACATAGCTTCTTGATGGAATCTGGCTGATAATCAAATTAAGAATAGGGAGGAGTACTTTGCTGTAACTCTTACTTGGTTCTTGAAACAAAAAAACAGCCTGCAAGTAAAGTTTGGTTGCATTCGTGTTTATTAATATTTACTTACAAGCTGCTATTTATTGAATTCATAGGTGGGAATGAGTTCCAACTAAATTCCCACCGTTTAATGCAAGTTGCTCTGTTACAACGCAGCCAGACAATTAACACTTTTAACACTTCTGTATTTATAAGGAAAACCATTCTTTTCTGTAACTTTCTATGAAAAAATCAACCGCAAAACTAACTGCATAATGAACATTTGTGGCTAAAAACAATTAAAACAACCGTTGATCAACTTGTTATTGTACATTAAAGGAAGGAAAATAAATAAATGTATAATCTATTCTAACTAGTTAAAAAGACTTACGTTTAATTAAAATTGCTGAGAACTTGTTACGTTTTTAAGTTCACGACAGCATTGTGAAGTGTTAAAGTTACTCTCTTGGTTAAAGTATTGTTTGCCATGACGTAAACATCTAACAATCACCTTCTCACTTAGAATTTTCCTTATTTACTTGGTTATTAAACGGGATATATTTCCTTTAAGTAATTAGAAAATATATTAAGTATGAGAACCGATGAGACCAAAATAAGAGCATATCGAAAGAGCTATAAATCTCCAAATGACTCTCAACCAATCGTCAAGAGAAGATTCCTCAAATCCTGCCACACGATGCATTCTAACCAGCACCTCGAAAGAAGAATCATACTGGGCCAACTCAAGGGGAAACGCACCAAAGGCTGGATTCCAACAAGGTGTTCTGACACTCTCAAAAAGGCTTGTGGTTCCATGCATCGATCAGCTGACATGGCCCCCGAGCGCGTTGGAAGGACATCGTGAATGGTCACGATCCGCAGTCATGAGAAAACGACAGAATAAGATGTAAATAGAAGGGAAAGAATGGTCCTAGAAGGTGGCCTGGTCTATGGTCTTTAGAATCTGAGCGTTGAGTATAGTACAGTTGGCGCACCGAAGATAAAGTAGCAGATCAGTAGATTTTCCGTGGCATAGATAGATGATGAAATGACAGCTTATGAAATGACTTTCTAGCTTAATGTATAAATAATAAAGTTCAAAACGTAAAATCTGCCTCTACATGGAAATGAATCTTTTTGTCCGCCGGTGTTAAAAGTACGGGATAATTATGTAGGTACTTCATGACCAGATGGGGTCTGTACGGATGTCAAGTCGTAAACGATGTCTTAACAATGTTGTTTTTTCATGAAAACCAGTTTCAGCCATCATGGTAGTCTGGCATGGTCATGGTGATTACGATTATATAAATAAATGCCTTCAAGTAAAATCCACATTAAGTACAATTACACAGAACTTCCCCCGATACTGAAAATTTCTATTAAGGCGATGCCTTGATTCGAGTCGATTTGCGAAAACCATGCACCCTTGACAGAGACACGCTTATGCCTTCTGCGCACGAGAAAAAAAGATGCAACACTCGTCGGGAATGCCTTTATTGGACAAATTTTGATAAATACTATAAAATATAAACTTGATTGTGTCGTACAATAATGCATTGTTTGAGTAGACTGAGTAAAAAGCGGATTATAAAAACACAACTTTTAGTTTTTTTTCTATAGAGGAAATTTTAAGCAATCATTTATCGATGAAATCAGATAAACAATCCTATGGTCAATAATCATATATCTCAAAATCAGGAATTATTGTTTCCTAATCTAGTCAGAGCGGCGTTTCAAATATCGCGATAATTTCAATTCACCGAAAGAAAAACCCTCTCAATAAACGTCTTTATTTGGCTTTACAAATACAGGCGTAATTCCCTCAAAGCTCCCAATCGATATAAAGTCCATATGTCCTGTATACTAGTTATGTAAATGCCAGTTTACAACTTTACATTAACCATTCAACCAGGAGCATGCCTCGGCCCACTCTTCCTGATTTATAGCGCTCTTGTGCCGCTAATGTCTTTGTCTTTAGCGATTGCGTACATTAACGAGGTCCTATTTTCCACATGCATCGAGCCAAAGTAGTTTTGTAGTGTGCAGGATCGTGGAGCGTAAGGTCGACAGCAAAACAAGGAAGTAGACGTACTTTAGGTTTATTTTATAAGTTTAAACTAGACCAAAAAAAACCGGCCAAGTGCGTGTCGGACCACGCAAAACGAAGGGTTCCGTGCCTATTAAAAAGGTCGTATCGTCACAGAAATTTTACGGCACTTACGTCCTTTTCTTTGAGGAAGCCAGTTTTTCAGCAATATCTCGAAAACCTTTGAACCGATCTTGTTCAAAATAATTTTCGCTGAAAGAATTTAATAAGCCCTACGTCCATGATTTTTTTTATATTTTTACAATGCACGGTTCAAAAATTAGAGGGGGGGGACAGAATTTTAGTGACTTTCGGGACGATTATCTCCGACTCTATTGACTTAATCAAAAAAATTGCTGAGAAACCTTATATTTATTTTGAAAGGCCTATCGATTGATGTGCCACACATGGGCTTACAATGAATTTTTTTTTTTTTAATTTCAGTTTTATGTATGGAGTGCACCCCTAAAAAAAATTATTTTTGTAATTTTAATTACAAAACTATGTAGCGGCTAACAAAATACACCTATCCTCAAAATTTTATTCAAATACACCTTATAGTTTTCGAGAAAAATGCCTGTGACATACGGACAGACGGACAGACGGACAGACGGACAGACGGACAGACGGACAGACGGACATGACGAAACTATAAGGGTTCCGTTTTTGGCTACGGAACCCTAAAAAGGCAGCACCTATATCTGCGTAAGAGCGACGACCCACAGAAGCAGGAGCATTCACTCGAAGCGCAAACAAATCCGCGGGCTTTAATGATGTAGTCTCCGAACGTCCCACAAGTGGAAGCGAGCAGAGAGCAAGTACCAAATAAGCCATGTGCCTTGTAACAATAATCACACATATCATTTTTTTTGAGTGGTTTTCTGAGAGCCGGGCCACTAGGGGGGTAGTCTGACTCGCGCACCGAGGGTTCCGTACAAACTCTCAATACAATTTACCCGTGTTTATAGTAGAAGTTACCGTTTTATAAGTGCATTGTTCACTAACTTGCGCGATTATTTAACTCAGTATGTACGTATGTTAGTTTTTCAGATGTAATTTTTTATCTCGTGGATTACAAAAGAATTCTAAAAAGTTATTTGCGGGCTTTACTAAAAAAAATGTAATAACTCCAGTACGAAATTAAATATACAACAACTACAGGATGTTTTTTTTTAATGAAGAAAATTGGGAAAATTTGCTGTAAGAAGGCTGTTTGATAGGAACCCGCTTTCTAACTGTATTAATATCACTGTCCAAAAATATGTATGCGACCGTTATAAGCTATTTTTCAGAGGCGGGAAAAAAAAAAAAAAGATTGACCGCATAAGCTCCTCACAGACTGGCGCGGCCTGGCCGCGGCTGTCAATAGTAAACTTGTCATTAGCTGTCAAATTTACTATGGACCGCCACTGCAGGCCGCGCCAGTGTGATGCAGACTTAAGGCCTCGCACAGATTGGCGCGGCCTGCGGTAGCGGTCCATAGTAAATTTGACAACTAATGACAAGTTTACTTTGACCGCCGTGGCCAGGCCGCGCCAGTCTGTGAGAGGCTTTATGCAAGCAAATGCTTCCCAGATTCCAATAAAGTAGAAGTAGATGAAAATTGACTCTCGAAACTGATTCAAAAAGATAGTAAGGTATTTTTATCATCGCTCCCTAAAGGTAGCGATAAGACCACCTCCCTAGCTAGTATGGTCGCGTTTATGTCTATAAACACGATCTGATATAAGGCTTGCTAGTAAGGTACGACTGCTTATGTCTATAAACACGATCATGTTAGCTAGGCTGTTGTTTTATGTCGTGTTTTTATATTGAGCTGTCCGATAAAGTTTAATTTTGCCCGACTACGGCCGAACCGAAAGGAAGGAATATGCCTTTAGCAGTCTATGTTTGTATTTACGAGCGTTTAAGATACTAAACCGATTTTGATGTATACCTCATTCGTCCACATCGATTCGAAAGCTCCGGGTGCCAAATGCTTTTCTACGAGAAATCTTTTTGTTTTAGTTATTTGTATTCGGGATACAGTATTTGAACTTTTAATGCTTGTTAATGTACTTTTTAGACGACCGAATAGCCTAGTGGTAAGAGAACCTGACTATGAAGCTTGAGGTCCCGGGTTCGATTCCCGGTCGGGGCAGATATTTGTATGATGAATACGAATGTTTGTTCTCGAGTGTTGGATGTTTAATATCTATTTAAGTATGTATTTATCTAAATAAGTATTTCCGTTGTCTAGTACCCATAGTACAGGCTTTGCCTAGTTTGGGACTCGATCAATTGGTGTGAATTGTCCCACGATATTTATTTATTTTATTTATTTTTATTGGACATCGAGGTATAAGACTTGTTTCGTTCGTTGTCAACATTGAAAGCGCATCTATTAATCTAAGTGTAGTGGAATCATTCGCTTGCAGCATGCGGCACATGCCACAGCCGCTGGCAGAATCTAATTAATCGTCCCAAGGCCCCTGTCCGGACGATTTGTTGTCACCGACACTATGCTTGTATCCTGCGGTACAAGTTACAGGAGGGTCATCAGACTCACATTTACTTCAATATAAGCGATATTGCTCGCAGGAGGAGCGATGAAAATCTTAAGCGACTGATGGTGACGGGGAAAGTTGAGGGTAAATGACCGAGAGGCCGTAGTCCCAAGAGATGGTCCGACCAGATATCTGAACTACTGGATATAACTGTCAACGTTGCAATGCGCTGGGCCACTTGCATTAACCGATGGAAGCATGCTGTTGACATTCTACGGAGTCACGATCCTCAGCTGTTAGGGAACAAGGAAGAAGAGAAGCGATAGCGATAAGGATTTACGCATAAATTGAGAGGAGGCTTTTGCCCAACATGGGCCACCGGCTTGAAAAAAAAAACTTAGATGGGTCCGGTACAAGAGGACAGTTTATATCCCAGAGCTCATACGACTTCTCGAGATCGCCTTTAACTTACTTGCATGATCGTGTATCTGGCTTTTCCGCAGCCTACTCTCTCACTATTCGACCCACAGAGCAACAGTCAATTCCAAAAATAGTCCATACATAAAAAAACACTGAAAACTCCCCTCAAGTGACACATACTGATTTCATACTCGTACATTTGACGTGACCAGGAAAATTATCCTTTTCGTGTGAAGTAGTCAAATCTAATGTACGACGAAAATTACGAGTCAACCGCAACATTGTTTCGGGACTCATTGCCTTGTTTTCTTACTATGACATACACGCACGAGTCACCATACCAAAAAACCGCATGTGCGTAAGTACATTCATAAGTATTTAGACGTAACGTAAAGAAGCATAAACGACATGACTACGTCATCGATAGTAGACCTCATCAACGCTCGTCCACGTAAGCTCATTTGCGATGACTAAACCACAACCGCGTCCGCTCCTGACTTGTGACGCGTCGTAATTATTAATGAATTCAGTCTTTAACAGCACTTTGCATAATAATTGAATTTGTTGCGGAGCATTAAAAATATTGACAGGCACCAATCAACGGAAGAATGAGACAATGTTTTATACGGCGGATAGACTTTTCAAGATCAAATTGATATACGTCACTTTTTTCTGTCAATATTAGATAGAAACTTGCCTCCTTATTCTACATAGATAGGTACACCAAACAAGGGCTCGATTCGAAATACAAAATGTGACATCCCCAACATGTTGTACGGATATCCTCACTTTCATGTCTGTACCTTTTTCAAAATCAGAATGACTGAGGCATGAAAGAAATGCGATAATCTAGGGATCTGTCCTTCTATCACTAAGACCCCATACACACCGCGTTTTATAAACGCGCCGTCGACGCGCGTTGTAATCTAATCACGTGTGTATCTACACAAATGAGCGTCGACAGCCAGCGTGTTTAAAAAACGAGGTGTGTGTGTGTGTTAGGTCCCAGCAATATAATGTAACGTCGAACTGACATTTTAGGCAATAAAGAGGCCTGAAATCTGAGCTCTTGCCTTTGTTTCTTCTCTTGTAACACTCTTCACTTGTAACACTCTTCACTTGTGACAAACGTCAAAATGACAGAAGAAAAAAAACAAGTTTGGTACCTACTGGTAAATTAAATTATCTATTCAATCTCATCTTATGTCAAAAGACTGAACGGGAAAAATATATCTTATTATAACTGTATTCATAAACGTTTGCTAATTCTAAGTCATACAGACAACTTGACATGTTTCTGTCACTTTAGCAGGAAAATATGAACTACTTCAACTAACATAGGCATGGCACCGGTTTCAATACGTTATTTACGTTATTTTAACTACCTATAGAAACGCCCGATCTGGATGTTTAACCAAACGTGACCAAAGCCAATCATACCAAAAACACTACCATGTTACTTATTAGCAAAGATTTATGGCGGCTATCTTCACAGCTATGCCATATGGCACAAAAAGCTGCCCACTCGAAGCGTGCAGTAAACTATTGATTGTAGCATTCCTACACTCATTCTACAATTACTGGCCATTACGACGCTCCATATCCGCAAGGCCGGCTCGTGTGAACTTCTCCTGCGATTAAATAATAGATGTTACTTTGTTTTACTCTAAAGTTATGTTTGTAATGAATAAATTTTAACCTTTGGTACCGGAATGTGGATCCACGGAATCCCGTTATATAGTCGGAACGTGGATCCTCGTTCAGACGACCCAGATCGTTTTTTTTTCTTTTTGACTTTAAAGAACTCCCAATTCCCAAGTTCTTTGCACCAACGGAGAGCATCGTAAAGTTTGGTGTTTAGTGATGAGCGGTGGTCTGACCATCTGATTGGTTGCAACGTCTAAAGCTTTTGCTTCTTAAATTTAAGACTTATCCTCTTGTCGGTGGAGTATTTTCCATTTTTCTCTGTCGCACGCCGGCCCTTTGATTTGCTGATACGACACGACACCAGCTTTCTCCTTTATTTGGTCTATATAACCGCGCCGTGGTCTTCCCCTGCCTCTCCTTCCTTCTATCTTTCCTTCCATTATGGTTTTAAAGAAGTTGTCGTGCCGTATCAAATGATCAATCATTTTCCCCTGACTTGCTGCCGGTGTTCAAGATCGCTCTCTTCTCTGTTACCCTTCTTAACTTATTTATAAAAAGCTTTTGCTACGTACAATAAAATAAAATAGCCTTTTAATTTAAGTACACTGACATCGGTGGTGTGGTTGATTTGCCTCTCGGCATAGGCCTCCCTTAAAATCTTCCATTCATTTCTGTCTATTGCAGTCCATCTCTAAGTCGGGCCTGCAACTGCCTTTACGCCATCATCCAATCTGCACAATGGTCTGCCTCTCTTTGTTCTCTCATCTCTTGGATACCATTCCGTGACTAGTTTCGACCATGTTTCGTTCTTATTTCTTATCACGTGGCACGTCCATCTCCACTTAAGATTGTTTATAGCACATTATTGTGTGTATGCCTACATATTGCCACAAACATACATACCTAATCGTGTCTCAAATAACAAGTGTGTATAATACACAATACCTATGTTACAGCACCCGCTTTCTCACCTCGCGCTGCGTGAGAGCGATCACAATCTTAATGAAAGCGCGTCCAAAATCCTGCGTTCCCGCCGATAACTCGCTGTTGGTGTTGACATAACTGTTCGCGCTCTTACATACTTTGAGATCATTAGAATGCAGAGCGTATGAAACAAGTTTATGAGTGGGTCACATACGTACCTACTCCCGTGGCTTCACCCAGTCAGAACCTCATTGGACTCCCATCCACCGTCTACCTATGCCTTTCATGGATAATTTTTCAAAATTTTGCTCTAATTCCTCCTCCATCCCATAGTTAGCACCTCCGAGTCCTTGCAGCAGAACTGCTGGCTGGATGACTCACCAGAACAGAACAGAACAGCTATTACGCGTTACAAATAAAATTTTAAGACAATAATAACTTTACTTACTACATGGTTACAAACATCATGCTCGCATCGTGGTAGTAAACACTGCGTAGCACCATGCTTTATAGGTACATATAGGTATGCCTACTTGTAGTGAAAATGCCCTTACATCCAATATTTGACAGCTGTCATCCCAGTACAATTTATGTCATCATATGTCATCATTGACGTTTATTGTACCGGGATGACGGCTGTCAAATATCGGCTGTTAGAAAAACATTATTATAGTTCCCTTTTCCAAGACGAGATTACACCATATATTCTCGTGACAGTTACCAATGGTCAGATCGGTTCTAAAACAACGTGAGAACAAAAAGACAATACAAATGTGACCTTGGCCACTAAGTCAAATTCTTCCGATGCCCAGCGTGGGTGAACGCAAAAACTATCCTATGACATTGCGACTCGTAATACAACGCGGTTCTAAATTTAACGTTCGTTAAGCGGGATTAGAACCTTGTCAAATTAAGTGGCAGCTCGAATGTCGGCAGGACAATTGCTGCTTCCCACACTTTTCTGGAGGCACGGTGGGGTCACAGTGACTGCTAATGAAAAATTGCGTGAGAAATGGTTTGCTGTTTTCATTTGGGTTGTGTCCTAATTTTTTTTTCGAACCAGTTTTTGAAGAGGAACAAATGTTTGTATGGGAGCAACTACAATAAAAAAACATAAATACCCAAAAAATTTAGTTAATGACGGATCTCGCTGGCGGCAGCCGAAAACGTTTCATACTGATTAACATTGAATAGTGACGTCACAGTGTAATATTTGTACTAATTGTTGTATTGAAAATCAAGTAAATTGCTGTTTCAGTCGTGAAATACTGCGTTTAAGACCATAGTTGTCATACAATTTTGTTTCTATAAAATCGTAAGGATTATATTGGTAGCTTTAAATTTACATTTGGACAATAAATAAAATGCATATTTTTTTCTAAACTTTCAAGGTTAAATTATACTTAATTGCATTTATTTGATGGTTTAGATACTATCAATTAAGCAACACTGCATTCTCAATTGTAATGTGGAAACTACCCAATTGTTAAGTGATAGTAGACAGTTGGTTTAATATCAATTCGCGTCAATGTTCAGTCAACATTCCAAATATCTACATAGGCATAAATAAATTTGCAACCATTTTAACATCGCTATTTTGGTATTTTTACTAACAGATTTTATGACTGTGTGTGGTAGTGTACTGATATAATTTTATGAAATACATTGATAGTGAGTCTGTTCAGAGGCACTGCAATACATTATGTAAATAAATAACTTCATTCATAAATATGGTCGATGTTAATAAGTTGTATGACGATTCTTTTGTTACATACAATATGGACATACGGATAAATTATTCATTACGCTTTTTGAGGTACCGTCGTCCATATTTTAATTTTAATGCTATCATTAAAACTGCATCAATCCTATTTATACTTCATAAAAACCGGACAAGTGCGTGTCGGACTCGCCCAACGAGGGATCCGTACGAAATTACAAATGTATAATTTTTCAGATTTTTCCCTGTACTTGTAGTTATAATACGATATTACTTGCCAAATTTCATTGTTCTAGGTCAACAGAAAGTACCCTATACATTTTGATTCCCTAAAGAGTGTCGAAATATACGTTTTTGCGGCATTAACGGCCGTATATATTTTTTACGTCAATATAAAGGATATATTGAAGAAAATTAATAGTATATGGTTTTAATTTCAACTCGATACCTCCAATCCAACCTCCACGCGTTCTCGAGATAAAGGGTCTTGACAGACAGACAGACAATAAAGTGATCCTAGAAGGGTTCCGTTTTTTCCTTTTGGGATACGGAACTCTAAAACCGAGTCCTTCGAAATGTCAATTATGAAATTGATCGGTTTGACAAAAAAAAATGTAGGTACTACTTGTTTCGCGCCTTCGTAATGGATTCATCAAGAGTCCATTTTGGCCAAAGTGTTCTAGACTAGACTGACATCGGTTTGAGAAAAACTGTGACAAGTCGTATGGTAGGTACTTTTTTTACATATGGCATTTCTCGTCGTACATAATTATTAATAGTATTCATCTGTCCTTGTACATCTCATAAATGTTTTATGTATTTATATAAATGCGTTATTGTACAGATTCATGGAATACCGACTAACAGGATTTGACGACAAAGCGACATCAAGTTAAATTAACATTGATATATTGGCCTTAATTCATTTAGTAACTTAACCGTCAATTTAATACTCGTTGTAGCTGGGTGCGATAAGTACCATCTACTTATCTTCCTGTTCTACAGTTGCGTTTGACTTTTTTTTGAGTCCTGTGGAGTGTCCTACTGATGGGCAAAGACGTTCCTTCTCGATTTCCACTCGACCCGGCTTTGAGTGCGAGATGCGTCCAGGTAGGTACTATTCAGGCGTCATTTTGCGCGACACGACGCAGCTGTCGCGTCGAAGGAAAGACCTGAGTGTTTTTTTTGTAGTTTATTTAGAACACAAATAATCACATAAACAAATATATATGGGGTACACATAGAGTAGGTACCACCAAACATACAGCATAAAGACCCGGAGATTCATAGTGCATCCTACAGGCATCATCATCATCATCATCATCATATCAACCGAAAGACGTCCACTGCTGGACATAGGCCTCCCCTAAAGAGTGCCAAATTAACCGGTCCTGCGCCACCCGCATCCAGCGGACTCCCGCGACCTTTACCAGGTCATCAGTTCACCTTGTGGGGGGCCTACCCACGCCGCGCCTTCCGGTACGTGGTCGCCACTCGAGAACCTTTCCGCCCCAACGGCCATCGGTTCTACGTGCAATGTGCACATACAGGTATCATATCAACACTACTGTGAAGGCACTTGTTTTTAACCCCCGACGCAAAGAGAGGGGTGTTATAAGTTTAACGTGTCTGTGTATCTGTGTATATGTCTATGGTATCGTAGCTCCCAAACGGATAGACCGATTTGAATGCGGTTTTTTTTGTGTCATAGATAATTTTAACCCGAGTGTTCTTAGTCAAGTTTTATCAAAATCAGTTTAGCCGTTTTTGAGATATTGAACTTTGAAATGAAAAAATCGGGGGTTTTTCAACTTTTCTAAGTTGTAGTTATTGGGAAAATAGCTGCCGTTTGACCTTCCAACCCAGATAAGACACTGACTTTCTTGTGGATAGGAGCTTCAAGCTTACTGAAGGCAGTTGTTTCTAGATCCATCGATCATCGCCCTTAACCTGTGTTGAATGTTGCCCGCTATCAGTGGAGACTCAATGATAATGCAGTGTAGGCGAGGAAATTTCGGCAGGTAGTCTTATGTTAATTTGGAACAAACGTCTTTGATAACATCGCATTGTTCGGGCATGCATCTGAATCCTCTCATTCCAGGTCGAAGTATCGGATGTTGTAAACATAATAAAAGTCTCGATAAAACGGGTCAAATTAAATAAACAACCGATGTATACCTACATAGAAGGTTACTTGTGTCAAATGGAACAAAGGATTAGGTGATTAGTATTTGACGGTGTAGCCTAGTTGATAGTGACGTGAAAATGAAAAAATGAAAATGAAAAATAAATATTCAGTTAAACAACCCTTGCTTTACAGCATTTTCTTCTGCCATACTGCAGGACAGCTTGTTGGCAGAGGGACTCCGTATATATACGGCCCTGTAACAGCAGCAAATATTTAAAAGAAGGCTTCCTTAGAGCATCTGTAGTAACCCCTTGTGTCCATTTCTTTTAAAAAAAAATTACTCGAAGAAATTTTAGATCTAAAGTTCTGCCCTCCGAGTAATGTATCTTGGCACCACGAGATACAATAGTCAATGCAGATTTTGAGGTAACATCATGTAGTGAGTCATAATAGTTTTTGCATTTCTGATTTCAAACGATAATTTTGTGATTTTTTCATTTTTTTTGTGTTTTTAAATTAAAGTTACTTATATCACTCCAGATGAGTAAAAAAGTACACGTAAACTTATGATAAAGAAAAAAAAGTTTTTTTTTTTTAAATTAAAACCACTTGGAAACAATTGCTCACAACCCAACTAACATTTGGGTAATAGCTAAGGGTATTATTATAACCTTAACCTTTATAAGTGAGTTATAATGTTCTCAGTTATAACTAATACTCTTATAAAGGAGTTAAGAAAAATAATTAAGTCCTAAAGCATTATAAGAGTGTTACTCAAAGCAATTACACTTAAGATGTTAAAGCTTTAACCTGTTTTTAACACTTAAACACTTACAAGAGTCTTAGCTACAGGCAGAGACTTTATAACAGAATTAAGTCTCTTGTAAGTATTGAAACTTTTTCTAACGCTTAAGGTGTTAGGCAGATACACTTTAAAGACACTGTAAGAGTGTTGTAAGTCAATAAGCGTTATAGTTGAGTTAACTAACGCCTAAAGCTTTAAGGTAATTCGCCATTGTTTTGGTGGACTCTAACCTACAAATTGATTAGGTTATTCAATATTTGACATCAAGATTCTTCATTATTTATGTTACTCTTGCCATTATATGGATGCCACTTAATTTATTATGCCACTGGCCAAGAAACAAGAATAGAAAATGATAAAAACTTTAGATGTATATTTTAATGTTCATAAGTTTTATTAGAAATCTTTAATAAATCCTGGGCGCGTTAAAATTGAGATGGGAAACATGGTATAAACTTACCGTAAAATCACAAGGGCAGACTGTTTTCACTTCATGTCACACACACTTTCAATTAATACGACTCCATAGCTGTCAAATATTAATACCTATACTAACTATCTGCGCCATTTTGTCGGAAGACTATATTTGTCTCATAATTTTACGGGTAAAGAAAAGAGTAAGATGCTCACTTTATACTGCGTAAGAGCTAGACTCTTATAAGACTCTCAGCTAACACCTTAACCTGTAATTCGTGGGCCCCTTTCGTAGTTATAAGGGTGTTAGAGCACGCTATAAGACCTTTTTTACAGGCATTCTTAACACCTTAACACTTGGCTGGAACCGATATAAGAATGATATAAGGGTTATTTTAACGCTAGTGTGCTAGTTCGGAAGCTTAATAATCTACTGTTTAATTTTTTGCTCCAGTTACAGGGCCCACCATATATATACTTAAATACATAGAAAACATTCATGACTCAGGAACAATTCGTGCTCATCACCAAAATAAATACCCTTACCGGGATTCGAACCTAGGACCTCCAACTTCGTAGGCAGCGTCACTACCACCTATAGGCTAAAGCGGTCGTAATTATGTTAATTAAGTGAATTTGACAGCTGCAACTATCAATAAATACCATAGAATTAGTGCACGAATACGCAATTAGTTCTATAAAGTTAACGGTTGTCAAATATACCTTCCCTCCTTGAACAGACATTGATGGTCATCTTCATTCAAGCGATGGAAACAAAGTACCTACTTACCTGTAAACGTTTTCGGCTTAAACTTTTAACTGACTTAAAACAGACTTAAAAGTTCTTACTTTGGGTTACTATTTGGTGTTATTATCATTTGATAGCGTCTGACCAATTTAACAATTCGACCCAAATTTAGTATACGAGTCGTTTCAACAGCGTTTTTAGTATTATTAATGTAAGATAGGATGGAAGCTAAATCGAGCTTGTTTTGATGAAAAAGAGCGATGCAATGATATAGGGCCGATATTCTATCTGCGATTAGCGATTACACAGAATGGCTGATACATCTCCCGTTCTGTCAAGATTTGTGGATTTACATCCACGGCCCGCGTATTTTCACCATATCTCTCTGTGGTCGGTCCTTCGTGTCTGAAGATCGTAGTTAAAGTGGGATGCAAGTCTGGAACGAACGAACTGTCTGCATCGACCCCTGTCAGTTGCAATGTTAGCGACGGTGGGAAATTTAGGTGTGTTTGATTTCTTGAGTTGGTCCCACCATCTAGTTGGTGAGCGACCTCTGGGTCTTTTCCCGTCTGTGTTCCCATTCCCGACGCTTACTAACTTTTTGAGGTTGTCGTCTCCGCGTCTTATCATGTGTCCAAAGAGTCTGAGCACACGCTGATGACAAGAGGATTGACACATTTGTGCGTTTAGCGGTCCAGGGGGATTGTTAATATCCGCCTCCAGCACCACATTTCGAATGCATCAATCCTCTGCCTCTCTCTTGCTTTGATGGTATTTTATACAGTGAGGAAGAAACAACATTTGCTTGTAGTCGGCGGACGTTCAGGCGTAATAGGTGGCACGTTTTCGATAACAAATTAAACGTAGTCATTAATTTTATTTCATAGAATTGTAGAACAATAGAAATTCAATACTATCGATTTAGAAATATGATCTCAATTGCATTAAATCTTAAACTACATAGGTTCTTGTTTGCTAAAAAATAGGGACGCGAGTCAATTCGTACGGATATTCTGTACAAAGCTTAAGTCAAAGTTTCAGATGGATATACCCACTTTTAAACACAAAATGTAATCCATACCCTTTTATGGAGTGAGCACGCATCTCTGAATCTCGACTAATTTACACCCACAAATTAGAAGAATCAGTCCAACAGAACTTGAATTAGTGCACTTTATTTCATCAATTCAGCCGTTTTAAAAGTAACTGGTCCATTAGTGATTTTTGAGTTTAAATAATAGTTCCGTGTGGTTATATATAGCTAATGTTTTTGTATAAATCTCTCAAAGTAAGCTAGAATACAATTAGAGCGGAAGTTCGTGTTTGCATGTAAGGTTTTTTTGCTTGTTTCATCAACCGGTGTAATCAATTTTCAGGGTTGCATGGATCCAGCATTAGCATTATGTTCTTATAAGTAGTATATAGTAGCATTGATGTTCTTATAATAAGACACAGTAATTCATCAGACACATAGCATCCTCTGTCAAAAACAGTACCTAAAACAGACAAAGTGAGAAAAGTTTTTTAAATAAATAAACACAAATTAGGGAACAATCTTACACAAATCGAGCTAGCCCCATAGTAAGCTCAATAAGGCTTGTGTTATGGGTTATGGGTACTAGATGACTTAATATATTTAATAAATATAAATACTTGAATACATAGAAAACATTCAAGACTCAGACACAAATCATGCTCATCACACAAATATATTCACTTACCGGGATTCAAACCCAGGGCTTCAGCTTCGTAGGCAGCACTCACTAGGATATCCGGTCGTCAAACGTCGACAAAGACAGAAGATTTAATTTCAGGACCTGTGGAAAAACAGATTTTATTACAAGTAAGGAAAATGTCATATTTCGTCGAGATTGAACCCCAAACCAAGCGAAGGATTCCAACATAAAAAAATAAAAAAAGTTACTTTTTGAATGGACTACCTACTTTGATTCAATCGGCCAACTTAAATAATCTCAAGTAGGGTCTATAGGGGCAAGTGCGCCACCGGGGTAAGTGCACCTTTCATCAAAACAACATTAAAGTTACTTTAAGTTTACCAACGCCATGGCGTAAGCTGTTATGTTGATAAATTGTATTTACAAATAAATAAATAAATTTTACATATGGATGTATAATGTTGTTTTGATGAAAGGTGCAAGGTGTTGAACAAGTTTATTGCATGGATCATGGGATCCATGCAATAAACTTGTTTATACTTGGTTCCCCATGGATCCAACATGCAAACAACATCGTAAGAGGTCGTTAGTTGTGTAATATCTGTAGATTTCGATATTTTTGATGAAAGGCGTACTTACCCCGGTGGCGCACTTGCCGCTACTGACTATATATGTAAAATGTTTTCTCACTATACCTGTACAACAGTTACTTGCGTCAGAAAGGGAAAGTTACGGCATTGGCATCGATATTATATCCAGCAAGCTCATTCAAACTGAAAGATCAAAAAGCTCAAATCATTTAATACAAAAACCCCTCACATCACGCTATTTGAGTGTCGTTTTTTTACCAACATAATTAAAGACAGTCAACCAAACTAAAGTAGCAATTCTAAACCTTATTCCCTCAAAATAAGAACCACGCTGATATCTTCGTTAAACAGGAAACGTTAACTTCGCCAGACAGCTAAATAGACGTACTAAAAGCAATCAAACTACGAGTACGGACCAGACTAGACACGAATTGAGAAAAAACTCAAATATTAAAATGCTCATACTTCACAGTACTGACCTTCGCAAGGAGATTCGTAAGTTTTTGCTACCGACTCCAAAGTCACCTTTGGAAACAAAAAAGTAATAAGACGGGACGATTTCCTAAATGCATGGAAGAGTTTATTATGGTTATTAGTTATTACTCTCATTTGAATAATCTGAAGATATTTTGTTTTTGATTGGGGATACATATAAATATTAAGGTTTTAATGTCATTTATGCATACCGTCAAACTTGCCTACTTTGCCCGCGTAGTAAATTATGTTATGAAAGAGTTTAAAGTATATAACTATAGGCTTGCCTAAAAATACACTTTATGCAAGCATTTTAGGTGGGAATTGGCTTGTATGGGCGCTCCGCCACTGCAATGCGATTACTTATATTAAACGTATATTTTAACATAGTTTCCAAGGTTTAAATTGTATTTCAGTTTAGTTTACAAATATAAAATTGACGTTATAGGGAAACTTTTCAAATGTAGGTGTTTAACCTACATCAACCTATAAAAGCATAACGATACAAAAAAGTACATTATACTTATGTATTTACTTCAGTATGATACGTTTAACTCAAAGACATAACCTCCATTTGGTTACACAGTGGGTTAAATTATCAAAAGATGACAACCCTGTGCGGTGCCGTGTGAAGCCTATCTCATGTATCTCAAAAAGCATAGTTTTGAGAAAACGCCGTTTGAAGTTTTTTTTGTACAGTATTTATTTAGCCATCATTTACTATGGTAAAGACAGAGTTACATGAGTTACGTGACAGGCTCGTATAAGGAATTGGTAAGTTAAATTAAAAAAACTGAGTATGTAGGTCGATAAAGGCATGGAAAATAAACAGATTTAGACCTGTTACGCGTAACTCATACTGTATCTCAAGATACATGAGATAGATTTGACACGGCAGTGCGGTTTTCGGAGGTGGGCAATGTTTACACTCATGGGCTTATAAACATTATGAGATTACATTGCCCATCCACACAATTTTCATTTTAATCAGCCTCTTTAGTTCAAATTATAACATAAATACCCTATAGTATACAATACTTTATTGCCAGCAATAGGACACGTTCTTCTAAGGGCTTCCCATTTCTCGTAATCTTTGAAATTTCGACAAAATTTGGCCCGCACAAAACACACCTCACTCACATTCCACAATTTGCTACAAGCTCCTGGCTTAAGTTAAAGACTTGTATGTAAAGCCATAAATATAATCTAGTTTCAACTAAAAATAGTAATAGGTTGTCATAAATGTGTTGTGTTTTCATTCACAACACTTAATAAAAGAAATTAATAAAATACCTAATCCAGCCGGCAAGGGTTTGTTCCCAATTCTACATATTTCTATTACAGATTTCCAATTCTACAGATTTCCAATTCTACAGATTCTCAATTCTACGGATTCCCAATTCTACGGATTCCCAAGTCTACAGATTCCCAATTCTACAGATTCCCAATTCTACAGATTCCCAATTCTACAGATTTCCAGTTCTACAGATTTCCAATTCTACATATTTCTGATTCTACTCCCAATTCTAGTCTAACTATCGCAAAATATAGACACATACAAGCGTGATCATGTGATTAGAATTAGAACATTTATAAAAATCGGAGCTTGTATCTTTTCCCGTAGAGATAAAACCATTTCACAAAATATTTCTCTAGATTAATAATTACTGGTTCGTTATCGTATCTGTAGACATGAGAATCTGTAGAATTGGGAATCTGTAGACATGAGAATCTGTAGAATTGAAAATCTGTAGACATGAGAATCTGTAGAATTGAAAATCTGTAGACATGAGAATCTGTAGAATTGGGAATCTGTAGACATGGGCCTAAAGGCCGGCAAGCCAACGCTCCCACCAAGCATTATGCGCTGCGTTGCGTTAAGAGTACGGAATCTATATTTTTTACCTCTTTACAACATATACGTATAGATTTGTGATTAGATTCCATATTAAGAAACATTGTCCTCCCTTTTACCCTGTTCGTTTCTTTCAATATTTAATCCCCAAAATCTTGTAAACACAAACTTTAATCCTTTAGACTGACAAAAACGGTGCAATTTCGCCATCTTGCCAGTGAGTGGCATTTTTTGTGCATGGCCTCAAATGCTTACACGTTTTTTGTGAATGAAAATGATACCTTAGTCTTTGTCCGGTATACGCCGTCGGGAGATTAGGTGATTCACGAATGACGTACGTGTTTGCAGAGGCTGGAGGGTATTCTGATAGGATCGACTGGACTGTTGTAAACTCTCGTTCTATTTAAATCACTTTTGTTGCTTTACAAAACGATGTGCCTGTTAATTAACTTTATTTTGGTAGGCATAATATGTGTCGTTTCGTTTCTTAGCAAAATGTACCCAGCGCTTTGTCGATACAATACAATACAATACAAATACTCTTTATTGCACACCTCACACAAACAAAGCAGTTACAGAGAGAAACAATACAATAACATGTAGGTAGAGGTAGACAACAGGCGGTCTTATCGCTGAAGAGCGATCTCTTTCAGACAACCTTCGATGTCAACAAAGACAATTTTAATTTATAATTCTGTTATATGTCCGGCGTCTGTCCGGCTGTTCTCCTCTACAGGTCGCATTTCTCAAATGATTGTCGTGTTTGTTTAAATTATATACATTTTTTTGTCCATTCAGTTTATTGAACCTATTTTTTTAACCCTTTGAGAGCTAAAGACGGCTGTGGACGCGGACGAAAACTCGTGCCACGAAGCCACGGACGGCCACATGATAATATTGATAAATATTGTCATTTTGACATGACAATATTTATCAGAAGTTTCATTTTATTCATAATTTGTCTGGCTATTGTTTTGTTTTGGCCACAGTTGGACACCGTTTTGTTTTGCACCCTCGCTGCCAAAAGGTTAAACAGATTAGAGAGACTTTAGATGTACCTGTGTTTAACAAATAAACACTTTTGACTTTGACTTTTTTTTTCCAGACAGACATCACGTGTTCTACAGCTTAGTTATATGAAGTTCAAAGCATTATGCTGATTCGGAATAGTATTTCTTCGTTGAGATGCGCTGCGCGTACGTTGCTAATAGCGCGAACTGCGCAACTGAAGTAAGTGAGTCAATCCGAATAATATTAACATCAAGTGTCCTGATTATACCGACAGGGCTCTTTGTGGAACAAATCTTGTTAATATATTCGACGAGCGAGCGAAGCGAATGAAGTTCTATGCTTCAGCTTGGGCCGAAAATCGTGTGTCCGGTGTCCTGTGTCTGTCCCGCTGTCACGCTGTCCCGCTCAACCGATTCTCGTAAAATTTTGATTATATAGATTTTTTGTTGATGACTTTTTGAACTTTCAACATAAATAAAAATAAAAATAAATATAGTGGGACATTTCACACCAATTGATCTAGTCCCAAACTAGGCAAAACCTGTACTATGGGTACTAGATAACGGATAAACGTACTTATATAGATAAATACATACTTAAAAATCCAAGACTCGATAACAAACATTCGTATTCATCATACAAATATCTGCCCCGACCGGGGATCGAACCCGGGACCTCAAGCTTCATAGTCAGGTTCTCTAACCTAGGCTATTCGGTCGACATGAAGTCTTCTAAATTGGTCCGTTGCGGGGTCACAACTGGCCCCGCAACGCTCGATTTATTCTCGTTTCATTCCTGCTAAACTGTGCTCCTGCCACCACGCGCCTTGAACCGCGCGCCTGCTTACCACGCGCCCTTTCTGCGCGCCACCTCGCGCCATGATCTACGCGCCTGCTGGCCACGCGCCCTATCTGCGCGCCACCACGCGCCTGGCACCACTCACCTTGAGTAACGCGCCTGCTTCCACACGCCTTGAGCGCCCGCCCGCTGACTGCGGCTTTGAGCTGCGCAAGTGCGCATCTACTAACAACGCGCCCTAACCGCGCGCCCTAACCGCCCACCCTAACCGCGCGCCCTAACCGCGCGCCCTAACCGCGCACCCTAACCGCGCGCCCTAACCGCGCGCCCTCGCCCTACTGCGTGCTCTCCTCGAGTAATCCCATCCAGTTACGTTTTGTGTATGACCTATTCTGTTACTGCGTGCTATGGTAACCTTATTACTGCCAAATAGGAAATAAATAACCCTGACTTATATCTTCCTCTTTTCCTTTTTTTTCTTTTTAGTTAGTTAGGTACTATAGGTACTTGTTCCGTGGGCTTTCCTTTTAAAGTCCACGTAACGTAACAATGTATCATCATCATCATCATCATCATATCAGCTGAAAGACGTCCACAGCTGGACATAGGCCTCCCCCAAAGAGTTCCAAAGTGACCGGTCCTGCGCCACCTGCATCCAGCGGACTCCCGCGACCTTTACCAGGTCATCAGTCCACCTTGTGACAATGTATGCTCGTAAATATTTAAATTATACATAGAGAACGTCTAAGACTCAGAAAAAAATATTCATACTCATCATCACAAAAATATTTGCCCTTCGCCTTCGAACCCGTTAGATTCGTTGAGCAAGGGCATCCACTAAGCTAAACCAGTCGTGAAAATAAATTAAATTACTTAAATTAAATGATCCGGTCGTGATATGATAAGAAGGATTGCAGTTTTTAAGACAGAAGACCTTTGTTTTTAGGTTTCCGTACCAAAAAGAAAAAGGTAAAAATTTAACCTGCAAGATTCCACCCGAACAAACATACATACATACATTGCAAGTTAAATAAAAGCTTTTAAAAAAGGAACCCTTTTGGTGCGACTCTGTCCGTCTGTCACAACGTTAAATATCTCAGGAACTACTTATGCTATAATTTTTCAAAATGGGAACAATTGTAAAGAAGGGAACACCCACACGTGTACGGAAAATGTTTTTTTAATATTCATTTTTATTTTCTGTTTTCTGTGTTTTTTTATTTATTTAAAATAACTCCTTAACTAAGTTTGTAATTTAATTACTTTTTTACGTAATTTTTTGTCTTCAAATTCCTATAAGATTATTGTTGAAGTCGATTGTTCTATGAAATATATTTTTTATCGAATTCCTTACACGTGATAAAGAATTATCGCTGAAAAACAAGTAAACATACTAGGTTGCAAGTTATTAGAACCAAAAATGAGATGGCGCTGTACAAGGTAACTTCTACAATGTGTAATTGTGCATACATTGTTTAAGAATGAATGGGGTCGTGACGGGTAGTGTATGAAAACTTGTACGGGACCCTCGGTGCGCGAGTCAGACTCCCACTTGACCGGTTTTTTTAACTAATTTCATCGTTCCTTGTCAAACATACATTTTTACTTAACTACAACGATGACATTGGTTTAGCATCACCGTAGTACATGTGTGAGAAAGATTCCTTGATATTTATGAAGAGTATTTTAATGGCGATGATCTCAACAGAGTGATGGCTGCCTATATCAACATCAACAAAAATAGAACGAGAGCCATGTGTCATTTTACTTGGAAATTAACGATCGATTCGTAGTACATCTATGACAGCTTTCGTCAACTGCAGTTTTCGATTTTCATCTCATATTTTTTGGAGAGTACCTACCTATACATATACACGGAAACGTACCAGAGGTAGACCATAGACGCACTGGGTGGACGACTTGAAGGCTATCGCCGGGGCGAAATGGGTCTCAACAGCCGCCCACAGACAGATATGGAAAAGCTTGGAGAAGGCCTTCACCCTATAAAGGGGTTTTCATCACCACTACACACACATACTTAACTATTTATCGCATACCTACAAACGGCACAAAGAGCCGCATAATTCCTAGATTAAGTAATAGTAATTATAGTTATATTTTGCTTAGCTGATCCTTATATTCCGATTAAGTACTTTATATTACTTTGTGTTATCTCTTTATTTGCATGTGATTGAGAAATAAAAAGGCTTTTTTATTTTATTTTATTTTATTTTACCCACCTATAAATACATATACATATATGAATTACTTACTATCTCATCTTAGTGTCCTCACTCTAGAGCCCTAAAGGAGTCCATTCTATCCCAAGAATTCGCATAGGCACTAAAGGTAGACTTATCAAGACACTTTAGGTAGTCTACGACGCTGAAATTTTCAACTCAGTTGTTACTATAATTATTAGTAAGCAACATTACGAGTATGTACCGGTCTACCTGTGTATATTATAAGTCCAATCATCACTGATTGCACATGATTGTTGACACCGATTTAAATACCCTGTTCTCTTGGTCATTATGCTCAGCTCAACGGTATCTACCGTTGACTTCTAACATGGGTATAAATATCATTATAGGGAATGTTCGTCATTTATATCATTTTTGTCACGGAGATCTGGCTTCATAACAAGTAATGATTAGTTATATAATGCTGCTTAGATTTATGGTATTTTAATAGTAACATAAGTAGTAAAATTCCAATAAAATTCTTGTGTGAAACATTGTATGAATTCTGTTTTTCCTACACGTGTTTCACATTTCTATGTTAGTGAAGGTGCTTAATCCACACTACAACTGAAATCAAAAACTTCACAAATAGTACAATAACATGTTTATATTTCTCTATATATGACAAAAAATGTTCTCTGACACTCTTTTTGTTTATTTTTTTTTGTCATGAATAAATGTATCTTTCTTTCTTTCTTTCTTCCAAAGCTAGAATAATAATTGTGCCTTTTTATGTACATGATTGGAGCCAAAGCTATTATAAAATATAAATGTAGCTAAATTATAAAATATAAAATAAATCTAGCTGGTGATTTCTTAAACAGTGTACCCACCTTTTTATGTCTCCTTTTTTCCATTAGATTACGCCCGGCCCGGAAAACAGAACATCGTTAGCAAAGAAATTACCGAATGACTTCTGCGGTCGTCGTTTAAAGATCTAACGTAGGTAATCTCTTAGAACTCTTACCATCAATATTAGTCTAAGAACCATTTACTTAACGTTCAAAGGATTTTCCCTTGCCAGCCCATTCTCACCACCGTTACGCCACTGAACACCTTCTGTTCTGCACTTAGGCCCTGTGTGGTAATAGCTCGTCCCACTTCAGTCAAGGTTCTAACTCCAACTCCACCAGCTCCACACCAGAAACGACTCAACCGTCGTGAGAAAACCAAGCAAGTTTAAGCTCTAAACCTAACCGCGAAAGTCGAATTGCGTGGAACACTTCAAAACTGATGATACTTTTCCACGTCCCTGCCAAGGTCCTACCGTGAGGTAGCGCACGCATTCTGCGTAGGTTAGAATTGCTATATATCTAGTAGTAGCTGCATTGGAATGTAGACGTTGTTTTTACATAGCTAAGACGGTTTTTTAGCTGCCTGTTTCGAGCAACTTGAAGGTTTTGATAGTCTGTGCGAACACAAAGGAGTAGATAGTATTGAAATATTACGCGTTCGTACGTGTACCCGTGAATGTCACGTAGATTTGAACGTACTCTTGAATTTTTATCAAACCGTGAGCCGTGGTTGGCTTGAGAGAATTGTTTTTTGTGGCATTAGCACCTATTTTATGGGCAATGTCATATTTTTCCTTCACTATAAATACCAATTGTGTAATTCGTGTACATGAACACGAACATGAAACGGCAGGTAAATTGATATAAACAGTTACTTGGAGTTGTGGACAATAAATAATTATGTGAACTATAAAAACGTCAAAACAAGCTTTTTACTTTTTACGGGTTTATTTAATTTGCAATGTTGGTTTTTATAAATATAAGTTAACTATACTCAGTTTCAAAATTCGAAAAACTTTGCAACCACCGCTTTAGTTCAAATTTGGAATTTGAAATTTAATTTGTGCTAGTTCGGTGGCAATGGCATATTATGGACCATGAAGCTGTTCTGATGATAATGACGATGGAGACGGAAAATGGCTTAGCCATAGGAACTCCTACATTACCTGCGCAAGTGCGCATGATACTGGTAAGAGTTGTTGGAGTTCATTATTAGAATCGTCTTGATACGTATGTTGAAGATTGTTTCAAAATTAGAACATTCTACTTTGACTTATATTTGACTTTTTACGGGAACTTAATAAAGTACAATCGTCAAGTAAGTATAAAAACAGAAAGTCCCTGCCTGTCTCTATAACATTGACGGAAGATTGAATTTTATTTGGCGAGTGAGGTTTTCTAACAATACCTGTAGCTACATCTCTAATTATAATTGTAACGGTTATCCCTTCACGTGCCTATTAAATCGCTACCTTCTATTGACTGCCGGCTATCTAACCCGTCATTAAATCTGATCTCACATGTGCACAAAATTAAATGATAAATTGCTTGAGAAATGGCAGAGAAAGCGCAGTAACTAATCGAGTGATAACTTTACTAAGCTCCTATCTTCAATCACCGTTGGAAGGAAATCGATCTTGCACTTTGGTATTAAAGTTTATTTTCTAATGTGATAACAAATAAAACAGAGTTAGCGAATAGTATTACTAAAAATATTGCTTTCGAGTAAATAATTCTCGGATATTGGCTTCTATGTTTTCCTGTATTATTTCCTATTTTGTAACAATTAATTTACATAATTACGTATTCATCCTGTTTCACGTTTTATAGTATACCTAAACGTGCAAAATAACTTATTATGTCATGGGGAATAGATGAAAATATCAGAAGTGCCTGATTATTTTTTTGGTGATACAAATAACCTTCCTTAGCACCAGAAAAAAGTTTCAGATTTTTCGGCTACGTCAATTATTAATGAAATACTAGCTTCTGCCCGCGACTTCGTCCGCGTGGAACTCGTTTATATCGTAGCTCCATACAAACTTTCGCCCCCCCCCCCCCCCCCCTTCTTTAACTAACATTCTATATGTTAATGCAGGCTATAAACTATCTTCGTGCAAAGTTTCATCCAAATCGGTTCAGCCGTTTAAGCGTGATAATAAACATTCAAACATCTAAACATCCAAACGTCCAAACATCTAAACATCCAAACTTTCACATTTATAATATTAGTAGGATACAAACAACTTCCTCGCTTACGTTTTGGGTCAAGGACGGGTCAATATACAATTTCATTGATCCGTCTCATATTACAAAAAATATCTTAAATATCAGTGGTAAACTGACACTGGTAACGACAAATATAGCTGCTGCAACTGCAAGCACAAATCGCCTTTCCCGGGATTTGAACCCCAGACCGTCTGCTTTCAACCAATCTTCAAGATAATAGGCATGTGCTTGACCTTTCATCCTAGTCAGACCGCTGGCATAACCCACCATGTATGACTATACTTTAATTACCGTAATTAGAATTCACTAATGATCAGTTAACATATTTAGGGCTGTTTTCGATCATTAGATTAGATCTATTCCACAGATTAACGGTTTATCTAATAGATCAAAATAATCTTAGCCCGTTTTTCCACTACAAGGTCTCGTTGGAAAATATCTATCAACATTCCAAACCTATTCTAGCTAAAATGCCGTTAAAATTCGTTTATCTCATCTGACTTTGACATTTGTGATTTTTATATATTTCGGGCCAATGTTGCACAAATCGATCTAGTACCAAACTAAGCAAAACTCGCCGCGCCTCCGCGCTCTCTCACACACAACTGAATGCGCTTTTGGTAAGTAAGTAGTACTTACTTACCAAAAGCGCATTCAGTACTTACTAAGTACCTACCCGAGTGCGATCTGTTTGCGTGGCGATGGGTGGCTGTGTGTTGTGAAAGTACTTACCGATGTAATTAATTGTTTAGTTTAGTTTTCATGGGTGTCTATGGTTAACTTTGTTTTTAATTGATGTCAACTTGCCAGTGCTGCCATATTAAGAATAAGTTAGCAGCAATGCCTTTAGTTCAAAAATGTCTAAAAAGTAAAAAATTCAGTGGTTTGTTAAGTTGGTAGTACCTAATGTATAGGTTTAGAAGCGTATGGCTGCTAAGCGTATCGTTTTGGCGACATAACAGCACGGCTGTGCCGTACTGTTATGGGGAATAGAGTATAGACTTTTCTGCAAACTTATTTTGTATGTCTTTATATTAGTGTTCGTGACTATGTAAATGACAGATAAAAGTACAGGAGTAGAAAAAATAATAAATGCAAGTAGGTAATAATATCTATCCTACTACCTATACTACTATATATATCCTTATAACATTTTTCTTTGCAATATCTCATTACTAATTAACAATATGACTATTTCAGCAGTACATTATGTGGACATTAACCAGTCGTGTCAATGAACCTATGACGGAAGTAGCACGACCTTTTTGTAATAACTGAACAATAGACCGATACTATGTATCAATTCATTATATATGGACGGCAGGTAACGTTTATTACAGGTACATTAGCCCGGTAACAAATCCTTCTCACCATAAATACCACGATATATTATGTATAAGGGTCAATCAACTATTTCTTGTTGTTATTTTGTTTAATTATTTATAAATATGTTTCGACTCTTGGGCTGTTATTCGCTACGCGCTCGTGCGCCTCGCCCCACGCGTCACGCCTAACGAAACTAGACCTCTACCTACGCTTAGTTACTAGGAATCGCGGCGTCAAGATATATTTGTGGGTGAGCGTTGAGGTGAATTTAAAACAAGTTACAGAATAGGGGGCTGATTACGGATTAAAAATAACCGTGTATAGAATAGACGCGTTATTTTATCCCATGGCTCGTCCTGTGTTCTTTGAAAAAAAAACCGGACAAGTGCGAGTTCAACTCGCGTGGTTCCGTATATAATACACAAAAAATTGAGAATTTTCCCACTACTTTGAATACTCAAACTTCTTATAGGTTTTCCTGTATTCTTTAGGCAATGTACTATTTTCCATATTTTTTTCAGAATTTTAAGCCTAGTAGTTTCGGGAATAAGGAGGGGGGTCAATTTTCGTCTTTTTTCCTAAATTACTTCAAATCTGTTTGTGCTAAAATTATATAAAAAAAACTGAGATGCTTAAAACAACCTCTTTCATTTGATGTGTCACACAATACATATATGCGAAACTTTTTTTTTTAATTTTACAGTTTACCCACCAAAAGTGGCCTTCTTGTTCATTAATTTACTTTACGCGTCCATCTTTGGGTCACCAATATACATATGTTTAACAAATTTCAACTCAATCGGTCCAGTAGTTTCGGAGCAAATCGGCTGTGACAGACGGACAGACAGACACACGAGTGATCCTATAAGGGTTCGTTTTTTCCTTTTGAACCCTAAAAACGAGAGCAGCGCCGCGCGGGCAGGTAGTTTCGTATATAAAAGGCTGTCACTGAATAGTTGAATACAGACGTGTCATCAAACTTATGACGGAACTCATCGGCCCGACCTTTCTGTAATAATTGAACAATAGATCCGTTCACTTGCATGGCTTTTTTAGGCTCCGCGCGTCCTCGCCGGCATCCGCGTAGCGATGCCATCTACATGTGGCCTATTACTCGTACCAGCTGTATAAGAACGCATGTTTCAAGTAAACACGAACACGTGTAATTATTTATAGCGTTCGTCAATTTATCATTTAGCTAATTTGTGTTACTAAAAGTTATGTTTGCCGCGTATATTAGAGCGTTCTCTTGGAAGGGTATCCAAGGAAGACCAGCGTCAAAGTACTCACAAGGTACCTTGACATAAAGCTGAGTGGAGGCCGTTTCAATGACGATTTAAAATTTTCACTACTGTTTCTTCTCCTATGTATTAGCCTAAGTTATATATTAAAACGTCATGAATAAATTGGGTAGTATCCTCATGTTAAAATTGATAACGCAGTGTTGCTAAAGGGATAGTAAACCATCAAATTAATGTAATACAGTATAAATTACGAAATATAATTCAAATCATAAAAAAATATGGACTTTGAAAGTTTAGAAAATATATGCATTTTTTATGTCCAAAAGTAAATTTAAAGCTACTAATAGAATCCTTACGTTTTTATAGATACAAAATTGTATGACGACTGACGACTATGGACCTAAACGCAGAATTTCGCATCTAAAACAGCAATTTACTTGATTTTCCATACAACAATTATTATATAGTAGATTGTATGACAAGGGGCTAAAATAAGCCATATTACCACGAGATGGATATTTTCCCGAGTGAAGCGAGGGAAAATATTTCGAGGGGTAATATGGCTTTTAGACCAGAGTTATACACTCTACTTTTCACTTCGAGTGCGAGAAAATAGTAAAACAAAGATTATCCATCCACAATCAATAACAAATTTCACTGCGAAGAGATTGTTCAATTTAGCGTTTGGACGCGCTATTGACGGTCAGATGCGTTTTCTTTTTTAATGATTTGGAATTAGGGACTAAAAAACACCTGATGTTTGATTGGTCGAATTTAATATGTAGCTGTATTCTGGTTGGTTGATAGCAAAGAGAAATGTTTTTTGAAAGAGTTGTGATTGGTGGATTTAAATGATTTGGAATTAGGGACTAAAAAACACCTGATGTTTGATTGGTTGATTTTAATATGTAGCTGTACCTATTCTGGTTGGTTGATAGCAAAGATAAATGTGTTTTGAAAGAGTTGTGATTGGTGGACTTAAATGGTGAAGTGTTTTGATTGGTCAAATTAAATGTGTTAAAAATCATAAATATGTATACATATTTTCCCTAGGGGCTAAATGTACTACTTTAGCCCCGCTTATGAAGCCTAATATGACACACTTTTCGAGCATGAGAAGTGAAAAATACCTATCACACTTTGATGTCATACTTCAATGTCTATTAGTATGAAACGTTTTCGGCTGCCGCCAGCGAGGTCCGTCTTTAACTCATTTTATTGGTATTTATGTTCTTATATTGTAATTGCTCCCATACAAACATTTGTCCCTCTCCAAAAACTGGTTCGAATGGCATCATAAAAAAATTAGGACACAAACCTATTACTTATCTATCTACAAACCTATACCTAGATTTTTTTTTAAAACAAGCTTTTTATTTTAGTGTATATTGTTCATTATTCTGTTCTGGTTTTTAACCTTTTACTCCGCCTAGGCTCTTATCTATTTTTAACCGACTTCGAAAAAGGAGGAGATTCTCAATTCGTCGGAGAGTTTTTATGTACTTCAAATTTTATAGACAAATTATAAGCAATTTGGGTACTGAGTTGAAATCGGTTAAAACTTTGTTTTTAAAGTATATCATAATTGTTACTCTTAATTAGTATGTATGTAACCACAAAGTTTGAACAATGGTTACCCGTTATTCGTTCTGGTTTGCTTTTAGGATACTTACTTGGGCTCGTGCCAATATTTGGTACTTTCTCTCATATTTTTTTGGTCTGACTGATATGTGTAGCCTGTGGACGCTTGCAACTCCATTTATGAGTTTATATTGACTCGTAAAGCTCAATGAAAACCACATTATGAGTAAGAAATACAGACATGTTTTATTTAAAAACAAGCCATTGTGACAAGTGAAATCTAAAGATGTTTCAAAAAACACAACTGCTTTTATCTTGCTATGCTTGCCTATGCCACTCTCACAATTAAGAGGAATCCAACGATCGTATGTCAAAATCCATCAAGCCATTTGGACTGTAACCCGTGAAATATAATTTTCTTGTCCACATACACAGAAAAAAAATCTTGTCCAGATACTTACCTACGCTCAAAAAACATAACCCTTCTTCGGAGGCAATCGGGTAAAACAGCGCAAAATTTTAGTTAGTAAAAAACTTGAAGACAAATAGTTGTCTGGCCATAAACCGCATTTCACAGAACCTCTAAAACCTTGTTTGACACATCGCTTATTGCAAAATTTAAAACCAATAAATCGCCATTCGATTTTTAAAACCTTTCAATTGTTAGAAGGAAAAAACCGACTGGCCAGCAACACATGCGTAGGTCTCTTGGGACGCGAGTTCAATGTAACCTATTTGCATTCGAAAAGGCAGAATGACGCCATGACTTTGTCGGTCTTTGCCTTCACTTTCGTCGAAAAAAAAAACAAAAACAATATCGTAAACAATCCTACCCAGAACCGTTTTTGCTCTAATAAAGTTGTAATAAAAATTTGTTTAACCGTCTTTTTTGTTATATGATCTAATTTTTTCTTAAGCTATTGTCGAAAGGCATTGACAATGCGACTGATGTCGTAATGTCGTAACAATAGTTTGTTTGTGTTCAGACGCGGTAGGGACTTGGGACCTCAAAAGGGTGCCGATGTGTCCTTAAAATTAAAAGTATAATGGATCCAAATGACGCAATTTAAAATTTCACTTTCAGTGGAACGAAACTAAAAGTTGTTGTATGGGTTTTTGTTTTATACTGCTATTTCAATGCGCTTTTGGCAAATGATCATGGTCTTATTGAAAAAATATGCTTTATTTTTGAAATGAATACTTACTTACTGTTTGTGACGTGGTGTCATTTTTATGGGTAATATTTTTACCATCGTAAAAAGCAAGTTTAAGATCCTAGCTTTGCTCGCCCCTAAACCATTCAATAAAAGGCAGTGTCCATAGCCAATTTTCAATTAATAATGAAGCAACAGTTCCTAAATTCAGTTTTTTTTTGTAGATCGATAACGGCACTTTGTTCACATTCATACTGTAGAAGTGTAGAATGATAAATACAGGGTGGTTCTCGATAAATTGTACATAAGTATTAAAAGGGGTGAAATTCCAACTCATTTTATCGGCAAAACTTTTTTGTTTTTAGTTTTTTGTTACAAATTTCTTAACATTTTACTTAGTCTTTTTTTTTTGATAGTACACCTAATTGAGACGGTATAACTTTTTATCTAAATTATACAAAATAATATATTGATTATCAATAACAATAAACAACCAATCAAAGCAAAAAATCTGCAAAATAATGTTATTTGTGAAAAATGGGTACAGAAATTTGGTTATTTAACAAAAAAACCCCATTTTTCAAAAAATATTGCAGTTACTTTAGTATTCTTTCGTTACTTATTATAATTCTTTGTTTTATTCTGGACCAAAAAACCTTCTTAAGTCGTTTCGACCCTTAGAAATAGGTTACCTAGTAAAAAAGTTGCAAACAAAACTTTTGAATTAAAAGTCACAATTTTTTAAATATATTTATTAATAAAAACAGGGACTTTCATGTTATATCTACCTTTTACCTGCTAACAGTATTTAATTACCTAAGAAACCAAAGGTCGTTAAGAGATTATTCCTACCCAATTACTTCGTTTATCTGAATACTCAAATTATGGTATTAATCGTGTGACCAGTTTCGTTGTTCATTCAAAAATGTTTTTAGAATTGGAATTAAGTAAGGAACAATAAAAAGCAAAAAAGAATGCAACAACATCTGCAATTTTATGAGAAAAGCAGGGTTTTCTGTTGGTTGTTTATTGTTATTGATGATCAATAAACTGTCCATTGTGATTACCCTGCATTTTTTTAGGCCATCTAAATAAAAAGTTATACCATCTCAATTAGATTTAAAATCAGTGTCCATAGAAGTGCGTACTTACGTGCCCGTAAGGCATATTTCCCCTTACAAAAAATAACGGTAAAAAAATCCTTATATAATTCTAATTAATTATACCCCGCATAAAATGTTATCACTGATATAGTATACAGAATCATGGCATTAAGTCCGCTTTTTGTACGATAAGTTCTTCTTTTGTGCAATAAGTATTAAATAAGTAAATAAATCATAGGTGTAATACGCTCATTTTATCTAGATACCAGTGGCGGCGCGTGAAAATTTTTGATGGGCAATCCGGAACATTTTTTTTTAAAGAGTATAGATTTAGATTAGTAGGCTTGCCTAAAAAGAAAATTTAGGCTTACCTGTGGGAATCGGCTTGTATGGGCGGCGCCACTGCTAGGTACTAACTAACACAAACACGTTTTAAATCTAGAAGACACGTCTTCGATTAAATGCTAGTTTATCCTAATAAATGCTAATCAGCCATGTATTAAGTACCAATACAAAGTACAACGTATAATGACTCAGATTAAGTATGTTTTAAAATATAACCATGTTCTTTTATTATTCTGCATACAATAAATAATAACAAAACTTACTCTAATCCAGCGTCAATGTCCGCTCAAGTTCAAAAAATACATCTATGTGCATTGCCCTCGATTTTCTGAAGATCTAGTGAAAGAAAATGCACTCTTTGCTAATCATAATAAGGCATAGGTTAAAAATCAGATTATTAAACGTTCTAAATGTCAAGAAGGCGTCGTAACTTGCTTTCGATTTGAAATGTGTTGAATAATCGTAGGTTCATTTAAAGGACTCGGGATAATGAGGTCACTAGCCTTAGATCGCAATCTCTCTTGTATGTTTTTAGCTTAAGTACAAGTAATTATTATCGTTTTTACTTTTTGTTTCATATATTATTTTACAATAGGTGCGTACCCCCACGAATGATAAGATAATGTTTAATTCCATAGAAAACAAGTTTTCTAATAATAAACTAATTGTTACCTACTTGAAAACAAAATTATCCCGAGTGCTATACCAACGCGTTGTTTTTTCCTTTTAAGGTTTAATTAAGTACACCATCCAATAACTGAATTATTAGTGCTTTGCGGAAAAATATAATTATTTAATCCAAATAATTAACAGGAAGTTCTATGAGAATGAGTAAATTGAGGACTTGAACAAACGAAAAAACAAGGTCTACATATGGTTAGTGTTGTGGTCAGAAACCTTCTTTTGATGGATATATAAACGACTAAACCACAAATGTATGAAAACAATTGTAGGCATAGTTTCTATGTGAGCTATTTTATCATAAAAATGCTAAAATATATGTTGGGATGTTGATGTGAAATAGATACCAATAGATTGACGTTCCTTACCTATTTATAAAGCTTTCCTTGGTATTTGGATACTCTTGTTATCGCGGATTTTATGTCGAAATTGTTTCACGTCAACTATTTCGACATAATGACGATAAATCTTTATTCAACTGTTCCTTTAACTGATAATTAAAAAGAAGTCACCAAATAGTGACCAGACATCGGAACTTCGACTTAAAAGAAAGCAAAGTAATATTTTATCAATTTCATTAAGTACATAGTTCGTCGGCATTGAATAAGTGGTTTATATTTAAAACATATATTCCATTATTTATTTCGCACCATCGTAAAAGTCCACATTCGCCGGGAAAGTCGTAAAATTAAATCCGATAGTAACCCAGGTTTATCTGAATTAATAAAATACTTTAACAGTCCGTTTTAAATACCATAAACTAAATGCCTTTCTTAGCGAAGACAGTTTGGCTCAGGAACGGCCGACTTTGTTCTTTATATTGCATAATTGCCCCAATGCTGCCGACTGCATTTGAAAGAAATGTGAAAGTGAGATTCAGCACGGGGACCCTAATAAAACTTAATGTTTACGCTACTCGCTTCTTTTGTTTTCGAGTCCTTTTCGAGAAACTTTCGCTTTTCGAATATGGAACAGAAAATAAAAGAATGCTGTTTAAGGGTGCGGATATATTGCTATTGCTACTACGGTTTTGTGCAAAAAATGCGATGTTGTTTTATTTTACAACTGGCGTGGCCTTTTCATGTCGCCTGGGATTTTATGTGACTTTCACTATGGAAAAACCACTTTCTACACTTTCCTGACTTCCAGGAGAACCCTAAGGGTTTTTACATATTTTCCTCTAATAATACTAGTTCTAGGCTATACATATCAACATCTACTGGTTTTCCCGCTTTTCCCATTAAAATTGGGGAAATTGATATTTACGTAAAATTACAACATTTAGAAACATTAAAAGGCTTCGCCAGGCCCTAAGGGCTTTAATTGACATTTATATTTAGAATCGATTATACATACGTAAGGGCATTTATCTTATCTTTCTAATGGTACCCTAAACGTCGTCGTACCACATTCGGTTACGACGCTATGGCCGGTAGAGACCGTCAATTTTCACACCTTCCCTAACTTGGTAGCGCAAGTTCAACTTTTTGCTCCAATCTTTTCAGCCAATCAGAGAAATCAACTCGAACTTAACAACTCTTGCGCAATATTGCATAATAAACTTTATTCTAGAATCTACTTTACCTTTTTGGTAATTCTAGTCACCGATGACTCTAGCTCACGGACTAGCTCGGGATATAGTCTCGAGTTGGTTTCTTTACAAATACTTTGGCTGTCTCTCCCGTGATTATCAGGGGCTCTCCCTCTATCGATTTTAACAAAACTATTACTGGAGGTACCTGGTACCTTTACCTTCACTTTAAGAGGTTAATTACGTCTGTACTCGTAGTACTTCGGTCTCAATTTTACATAACTTTCTGTCGCTCACATTTCTAGTGCAGGACTTTATCGCTGAATGAAAATCCGTTTTAATCGTTTTATTTAATTTAGCTTCTCTTTTATTAAGTATACTCTTCATGCCCATCTAAGCGTTATCCTGGTTGCATTCTAAGGATCCGGGCGGGGCCCGCTTGCTACCGAAGGCGAAGTATTGGCGTAGGCGCTTTTTCGTAAGCGACTACCATATGATCTAATCTGGTTAGTAAGTAATCAGGTAAGTATTTCACTAGTAAACATATAAAGTACATAATGAGTGATCAACAAAAATACTACGACACTTCAGATAAAAAAAAAACTCTAGAAAACTCTTATAATCTCAAAAATAACAGATTACTCGCAAACCCACTTAGACTGGCGCTTCCTTTTCAGTCTTGACGTGTTGGCTAAACATTCACCGTGGTACAGAAAAGAGCTAATTGTTGTCTTGTCTGTTACGGTGCTTAAGTCGTTTTGGTCCGCGTAGGATTAGCGCCAGTAATCCTCTTCTTCCTGGTCACGACTATGCGGTCAGCATGCGTCATCGACCATTCGCGATGACAGAATAAGCTATGCAAATGATAGCTAACGATGATTAAATTATTAATTAGGAGCGTAATTATGAAGAAAAGTCGCGGAAATGCAACAAAGTATTTATTGGGAAGAAACTTAAGAAATCCTCCTCTTATGTGTAGTAGAATCAGCTCTGTAGGTGTCTGATACCTCAGCATAATGATGTGCCAGTGTCCGGTTCACTGCCGCAGAGACACACTTGTTTCATGTTTTATGTGGTTTTTGTTTATTTTTAGGGTTCCGATACCTCAAAAGGAAAAAACGGAACCCTTATAGGATCACCCGGTTGTCTGTCTGTCCGTCTGTCACAGCCGATTTGCTCCGAAACTACAAGACCGATTGAGTTGAAATTTGGTAATCATATGTAAATTGGTGACCCAAAGATGAACGCGTAAAGTAAATTAGTAAATTCTGAACAAGGGGGCCACTTTTGGGGGGTAAACTGGAAAATTAAAAAAAAAAGTTTCGCAAACTGTATTGTGTGACATATCAAATGAAAGGGGTTGTTGTAAGCATGTCAGATATTTTTTTTTTATCATTTTAGCAAAAACAGATTTGAAGTAATTCAGGAAAAAAGACGAAAATCGACCATTCCCCCCCCTTATCTCCGAAACTACTGGAACTAAAATTCTGAAAAAATATGGAAAATAGTTCCAGGAAAAAAATACAGAAAAATCTATAAGAAGTTTGAGTATTCAAAAACACTTATGAAATTTTGATTATATACGGAAAGTGCGGTTTTTATTGTGTAATATGTATGTCCTGTGTGTTAGTGAATAAATGTATCTTTCTTTCTTTCTAGTAGACTACATATGGAAATTATTATTACCACTTTCCGTCGCCCCGCAGCCAAAATAACATGCCGTGCAAATTTAAAGAAGCTTGGTACGGGGTGTATCCCTGTTCAACTTGGTTTCGGCTCCAAAAGTGGGTGCGAAGTGGCTGTACGCATGTTCGAGGGTTTCTGGAGGGTCAAGGAGGAGATGTGCTGAAGGTGGACGTCACGAATGCCTTTAATTCTGATGACCGGGGCGCCCTGTTGACACAAATCAAAGATAAAAATCACACTATCGTACAAATTGTTGTGGAAATTCTTCAACAAAACTTCTATATAAAACAAACCTTTTGTCTTCTACCGTTAGGTGTCGGCAGGGTGACACTATGGGCCCCGTTATTTTCTGCCTCGATATTCACCCAATCATAAAAAACATTTAACTCAAAATTAAATGTGTTGGTATTTAGACGACAGCAGTCTCGGAGGCGAAACTCATACTGTTTTGTGTGACCTTCTAAAATTAACAAACGACCTCTCCACAATCGGCCTCTGTCTATTTTTTTCAAAATGTGAACTTTTTGTTCAAAGTACATGTATTGACAAAGATGCTATAATTGAGATTTTTTTAAAGATTGTTCCCGGATAAACATTGTTGATGAAAACATTCACCTTCTTGGCTGCCCCGTTTTAGATTAATTGATAATTTAACCAATACGAGTACATTGACACTATAACTCCAAATTTTAACTTTGTTTCGCAACCGAGATGCATCAATAATTGTCAATGTCAAGAAAATTATAATTCAGGTACTATTTTGTTAACCGTATTTCCGATTGTTCATTTCCGTCCTAACTCTTAAATAATACTTATGTACATACAACCGCAATATACGATGTTGACTTGTATTGTACCTTAATGCACTCACATACTGTTAAACTTAAGTACTTACTTAGGTACTTGTGCCTATTTAAACAAATCATGATTCATAAAAAAATATCCATACTTTAACGAGACTTATATTCGCTATCAAAACTAAGTCACCGAAAAAGTAGGTTTATGGTTTATTTCTTTCTAAGATAAATGTCAAATGAAATGTACATGAATGACGACGGACTTAAGGCCATGGACTTGACGCCAGCGGGCAGAGAGAAGCGACGAGCGGCTCCCCATATATTGATGTCGCTCGAATGTATGAACTGCCGCTCGTACAGCCTAATACACATAAAGGCCTTTAAAACAACTTGCTATAGTTTGGTATAAGACAAAAACCCATAGGTATATCTTTCAATCTATTCTAACTAAGTTGGTACCTACGACACATTGTATTGTTTGTAGTGTGCCTACGATATCTCACCCAGCACTGCATCACTGCATCCGTACACTTCAATTTGATTGGTATACCACGTAACTATAATTGCAGCAACCTTGGAACATGACTTGGACAGATAGTACGTCGATCATAATTGCCCAACATTATAGTTATTGGAACAATGAATCACTGATGATGCTTATTTGCCGTCTACTGAATCATTTTCAGACGTGGGAGGTAAATATGGATCGCATCCGTGTTTTCACTTCGAAAGCGATAGTTTTAGGAACATTTTTTGTTTCCACTGCGACTTCACATACAGTGAGACGGTATTTAGACCTTTTCATGTAGGTATAAAGATTCACCGCCCGTATATGTTATGTGTGATACATTATTTTCTACCTACTACAATTTTATTTCTAACACTTTTACGATTAGACGAGATATTTCTGACTTTAATTTTTTTTGACTTTGTTCAATTTGTAACGATTCAATTTGTACACTCTATATTTGGGCACAACGGCAACTTTTGAGCACTATGACCTTTTTCGCCCAATTCATACCCAACTAACATTTGGGTAATAGCTAAGGGTATTATTATAACCTTAACCTTTATAAGTGAGTTATAATGTTCTCAGTTATAACTAATACTCTTATAAAGGAGTTAAGAAAAATAATTAAGTCCTAAAGCATTATAAGAGTGTTACTCAAAGCAATTACACTTAAGATGTTAAAGCTTTAACCTGTTTTTAACACTTAAACACTTACAAGAGTCCTAGCTACAGGCAGAGACTTTATAACAGAATTAAGTCTCTTGTAAGAGTGTTGTAAGTCAATAAGCGTTATAGTTGAGTTAACTAACGCCTAAAGCTTTAAGGTAATTCGCCATTGTTTTGATGGACTCTAACCTACAAATTGATTAGGTTATTCAATATTTGACATCAAGATACTTCATTATTTATGTTACTCTTGCCATTATATGGATGCCACTTAATTTATCATGCCACTGGCCAAGAAACAAGAATAGAAAATGATAAAAACTTTAGATGTATATTTTAATGTTCATAAGTTTTATTAGAAATCTTTAATGCGCGGCGCGTTAAAATTGAGATGGGAAACATGGTATACACTTACCGTAAAATCACAAGGGCAGATTGTTTTCACTTCATGTCACACACACTTCCAATTAATTCACTTTCAATTAATACGACTCCATAGCTGTCAAATATTAATACCTATACTAACTATCTGCGCCATTTTGTCGGAAGACTATATTTGTCTCATAATTTTATGGGTAAAGAAAAGAGTAAGATGCTCACTTTAAACTGCGTAAGAGCTAGACTCTTATAAGACTCTCAGCTAACACCTTAACCTGTAATTCGCGGGCCTCTTTCGTAGTTATAAGGGTTTTAGAGCACGCTGTAAGAACGTTTTTACAGGCATTCTTAACACCTTAACACTTGGCTGTAACCGATATAAGAATGATATAAGGGTTATTTTAACGCTAGTGTGCTAGTTGGGTACAGGCGTACCTAACTAATTCATTCTATAAAGAAATAATCATTATTTGATCAAACATTAAAGGTATTATTCGAGTAATTGCAAACACACGTCTACATTAATCACACATGTGTATGTATTAGCTCAATAGACCGTATAATGGCCAATCTCGCCTTCAATACAATTACTATCTCACCTTCACTCCGGTGAAACCATCGAACTTAGAGTGGCATAAAACATTAGGTATTTTAGATTAACCTCTCCCGGCCATATCTTAAGCACAGTAAATATATTTTCATCACACTTGCTCGTCAATGGCGTTATTACTTACGATCGTACAGAGCAGTTATAGCCGTTTTACCTCCCACGGGCTGTTAAGTTTAGTTTTAAAATATAGAACCTTCTGATTGGCTTAAGCAAATCTGGTTGCTCTGTGATTGGTTGAAAAAAAAATCTAGTTGGCCAAGCCGCCCCGCAAGAATACTGCTCTGTGATTGGTTGAAATATTGAAGCTGCGCGCTCCACTAGCACTGATCTGGAAGTGAAGTTGTCAATTTTTGATTGGGGCGGCTGTATGAAACTTTGATTTTTCTGTCTTTTGTAGTCATTTATTTCCTCGCAAATGTGATGAAAAACATTGTGTATAACACGGGCGTAAGAATCCCTCGTTAAACAATGTACTATAGACTTTTACACCTGCGCTCAATTCGTAATAGATGAAAATAACAGATGTACCTGATTTTTGTTTTGGTGATAGAAATAACCTTCCTTAGCACCAAAAAAAAGTTTCAGATGTTTCAACTGCGTCAATTATTTTTGAAAAATATAAACAGAGTCCACACTTACGTTTTGGGTCAAGGATGGCACTTTCCTCGTTCCGTCTCAAATTACAAAAAAATATCTTAAATATCTGTGCTAAACTGACACTGGCAATGATATTGACAGTAGCCAGCTATATTTGTCATTACCAGTGTCAGTTTACCACAGATATATAAGATATTTTTTTGTAATATGAGACGGATCGAGGAAAGTGTCTATCAGTCCTTGACCCAAAACGTAAGTGAGGAAGCTGTTTATAGTTTTCAAAAATCCATGACGCAGCTGAAAAATCGGAAAAAAAATATGGTGCTAAGGATTGTTCTTCCTATCACCAAAAAAATAATCAGGCACTTCTAAAATGTTCATCCGTTCACAATTGGAAAACCAGTTTTGTGGTGAGTCTCCACCAGAGTTATGTGAGATTATGAGGTGGTGAACGAGGGTAAAATCTACCAATAGCGTGGCGGGCCACGCTAGCGTATCGCTTCCTATTGGTCCATTTTTCCTCGCTCACCACCTCGCAACCTTAGGCTGGAAACAGTGCTCGACCGACGACGGTCAGCGCGTATACTCGGTCGGGCGTAGTTATCGCTGTAGAAAGCATACTGTGCGTTCAGATCAGACCGATGCTCACCGTCAGCGCTTATGCGGCCATAGTAAAACACGCGCGACCGACCATACGCGCAGACGTCGGTCGAGCACTGTTTCCAGCCTTATGTGGCACTTGCGCAGCACGCGGATTGCACCTTTATTCTGTAACTTATTTTAAGCTCACCTCAACGCTCACCCACAAATATATCAGCAATTCTTAGTAACTATGCGTAGGTAGATTATAGTTTCGGCAGGCCTGACGGGCGAGGCAATTAAGACGCATGAGCGCGAAACAATAACAGCCATAGGGGGTAATCACGTAACTTTTCGAACGCGTGTCGGGTATATTTAACTGTCATTTTTAGGGTTCCGATACCTCAAAAGGAAAAAACGCAACCCTTATAAGATCACTCGGTTGTCTGTCTGTCCGTCTGTCACAGCCGATTTGCTCCGAAACTACTGGACCGATTGAGTTGAAATTTGGTACACATATGTAAATTGGTGACCCAAAGATGGACGCATAAAATAAATTAATGAATTCTGAACAAGGAGGCCAATTTTGGGGGGTAAACTGGAAAATTAAAAAAAAAAGTTTCGCAAACTGTACGAGTATTGTGTGATATATCAAATGAAAGGGGTTGTTGTAAGCATTTCAGATTTTTTTTATAATTTTAGCAAAAACAGATTTGAAGTAATTTAGGAAACAAGACGAAAATTGACCAACCCCCTTATCCCCGAAACTACTGGGATGATTAAAATTCTGAAAAAAATATGGAAAATAGTTCCTTGCCTAAAGTTTACAGGAAAACCTATAAGAAGTTTGAGTAACCCTCACCACGCTAGTTGAACTCGCACTTGTCCGGTTTTTCCATATAAAAATTGACATTTAGATCTACCCGACGCGCGTACAATGCGTTACGTGATCGACCAACAGATGTACTGCCGAATGCTCCCTTGCACTTAAGTTTACTGTTGCGGCACGTGCCTGCGCCACATAGGAAGTTTGCACGGAATTGTTGTACTGCTGTAAGCTGTTTAGATATCTACTGCTACTACAGCTTGGCATTGAGGTAGCATCACACGAGCACCTCGCGCCACTTACAAAATAAATCATTATCGTGCTTAGCATTGTCACGACGTGTGTGGGCGGCCATAATTCGCCTCCTGAACGCTCCTAATTGCTTTGAAATTGTACAATAGTGTTTAAACTAGTTTATGGGTTGTCAATTTCCTGTCCTTGACAGAAGGAGATATGGAGCAGATTAAATTATGGAATTAACAATAAACCGTTTCATGTCTGATTTTATTTGTTGTTTATTACTATCTTATTTTGGCTTTCGGTTAGTTAGTTACCATCGGTACCTCTATAATCGGAAGAATTTTTGGCTAGCGCGGCTTGCTCCAGAACTTACCTATATTCTTTCGAATTAGTCATCAGACGGATACCACTCTGATAAGGGTTATTTCAAGAAGCTCATTAATAATGATTTCACCTCGAAAACATCGATGAAAGGACCATGCGTCAAAATGGACCAAAAACCATCAGAGCTGAGAGTCATGTCATTAAATAGGTCTTCAAGTCTACTTAATTTTGTTCCATGGTATAATATTTTAGCCTCAGTGAATATTATTATCTAATTGGTCTATGCGAAAACGGGTTTCATTTGTAGAATATACCTAATTCCGTATTTAATCATCCCGCAGGTCATCTTAGTGACTTAATTAACGTTATTCTGTTTTAAATAAAAACTAAAGCAGTGGAAAAACAAACAAAAAAAAACTTGCTGTAAATAATATTATAAATAAAAGCATTAATAAGTACATAATTGTTTTTTTCACTTCTCATGCTCTAAAAGTTCGTCTTTATGTTGTGCGTAGGCGACATAAAGTCGCTTTTTATGCTCTAGTGCATAAAGCAAAATCTTCGTCGCCAAGGCAATCGGTCCAACAACCACACGAAGCACTTAAACTTCATAGAATAACCTCTTTATTTTATTTTGTTTCGTTAGTATTCTAAGACCAAGGCAAGAATACCAACAGCCAAAGTCCACAATAAAACTTCATGGAATAAACTTATAATTTTTATCTCGTCTCATTTCAAATTTTTAAAGTTTTTTTTTTATATTAGTATATAAACATATTTAAACCATAACAATAATTTATCATAGATATAAAAAACAGAATGTTTTTATATAACTGAGCAGTACCTATGTAATGATCTACTGAACAGGTACCTACTGAAAAAAAAATAAAAAAAAAGTTAATTGGCGGGAACCATAATTACTTTTTCATCTTTGTAATATTTGTGTTACAACTTGAAATTGTTTTACGATTAACGATAAATAATATCGTCAAGCGAAGAGGAAATCACACTCGCACCCCAACACTTTAATGGAGCGGCACGAATTTAGTGAAATTAAATTTACTTTAATTAAATTATCATTTACTGTATTTACATGTAAAGTAGAGAGTACAACTCGTCCATAAAACCTATTTTACACTCGACTTTATATCAATTCTCGCTCGCAAGCTCGCTCGGATGGATAAACTTCTAGCGTAAAATGGTGCGTTTTATGCACAATCTACTATTATTTCACACATTTCAGTATCTACTCTAATAATTAATGATCTGTAGGTATTATCTAAGATAAACCCGTTTTAGAAATATGAATATCTCAGTTCTTCAATGGAATTCGACTTGGAGCCTATATTACGAAATTGAGTAGATTTAAAGACCTATGTAATGCCATAACTCTCAGCTCTGTTAGTTTTTGGTCCACTTTCCATACAAGGTTGCCATGGTCCTTTTGCAATCAATATATATGGCCACAGATTGTGCTGTTGTAGTTCCTTCACAAAAGCAAAAACTTTCAGTAATTGAACGAGCGAGAAAAGCGAACAAAGTTCTCCGTTTCAGGTTAGTCACAAATTCTTTCGTACTACAGGTCGCATTTCTCAACCGATTCGCGTGAAATTTTGTGAGCTGGTTCTATAATTATATACCTAGCTCTTTTATCGATTCAGTGTTATGAAATTATTATTTTTTTAAACGACGGGCTCGCATGTTCTACGGCTCACATTAGCCACTAATTTTTAGTAACCAAAATAACTCACGTTGTTCTAAATAACCTGCACGTAAAACTCTTTAAAGAGCAAGTCTCGTTAAACACATCATCAAAAGAGAAAACAAATTGAATACTTTTTAATTCTCTTTCACCGGCGCCCTAGAGAAAGTGAAATTGTTTCTTCCATTTGTCAGTCGCTATCGGTCGATTTGCATTATTATCTTTTACATGCCTTTTATTAAGTGACTTCGAAAGAGGTTATCATGTTTTACGGAACTGCACAATTGGAATAGGTAAATGTCGACTTAATTATGTCGGATTGATTATGCAATTATGTCACTTGTTTCATTTAATTGATTTTTGAAATGCAATTGATGCACGAGATGACATTTAAATTCCACTTATTTGATTATACCGGATGGCGTATAACTGAAGCAAATAATTATACTATTGAAGTCTTACAATATCTATACTTAACTATTCTTTCCTGAAGGATGGACCACAGGTCACTTTCTCACAATAAGTTATTGTCTTGTTTTGGATGTATTTCCAGTAAAGTAAAAAGCTTTTCGTTAAAAAAAATCTGCTATTTCATTATAATGTTTTTTAAATACAATTTGTTAACTTCGACTTAGGTAGGTAGGTACTGAATCGTGCCAATGTCTTGAAAGTAGCCTGTCAATAAAATTGCCTGTGCCAGACTAATCGACAAATAATGATGTAAGTTCTAATTTTCTGTCTAGATAATCAATAACGTGAACAAGACATTTGCTTAATTTGTTCTCTTTTGATTATAATAATAGACTGGTTCTAGGTCAGGTCCATTCATTACTTACCTATGTGTAGTTTTTATAAGAATATAATGGAAATTATATATAACGAAGTATTCATACAACCTTGCAATCCTGTGAGCTGTTCTTTTGAAATTATTACCTGACACATTTAACGTAGCTAAGAAGCATCTTGATAGACAAGGCTTCCAATCAAAACAGCACTCAATTCAGTTCATGCGTTTGGGAGATACAATGTCACAAACAGATACACACGTAAAATTAAATACCTATAGGTAACGAGGGGCGTTTGCGCCGGGGGTTTAAAATGGAAAATGAATGTTCAGTATAGTATAAGCAGAAGTTATATATATAGTATAAGTCATGTAAAAGAGCCTTTCCTATAGAAAAATAAATACATATTTAAATTTTGAATTGCATATTTAAGTACCTAAGTAATAATAATGAACAGTAGATATGTTGTAGATTTTAAAGACACTAATATTTGTGTTGTTAGAAATTAATCTGTTATTTGACTTTACATTCAAACTGATTTAGTTTTGTGGAGCTATTTTTGTCTAATTTTAGTATTTATAAATATTTTTTTAATCCACCTAAGTTCATATATTCTTATGATATACCTACCTACTGCGCCCGCAAATTTATCTAGGGCTAGAGATCTCAAGTGCTAAAATCACTTGCGAATGTTAAATAGAACATAATGCATCTCGCACGCATCTTGCCAGCCACACCTAACATTTAGGTCCAAAGGTTCAATTATACACGTTTTCAAATACCTACAATCATTTCCCGATCGGCTCCCATCAGCTTACGTAAGCCAGCCTTAACCTTTCGCTTCGTGATAATGGAGTAACGATGTAGCTGCGTTTACTTACTCAAGAGTAGGTACTATACTAAGTACGTACCTACTAGTAACGCATGATGGACGGAGGGAAATATTTACCGTGAATAAGTTTGTTTTTAGATGCGTTTAGTCGTGGCATGCTTCAGAATGCAAGCACCCTTACGCCTTGGCCACGACTCTGGTCTTAAGCGACCACGGCAGCGGTTTTTCTAATTCATTGCGCGTGATCCCAACTAATCACAGTGCGTTGCGCGTCTCGACCGCGCAATGAACAGATAAAACGCTGCCGCAGGTCGTTTAAGACCAAAGTCGTGGCCAAGGCGTAAGACCTAAGGTAACATAAATATAGGTACCCAAATCAGGGGCGGCTAACTCCGTGATTTCGTCGCGTCGCTACAAGTACATGCCGGGCCGGCCTACCGGCTCCAGCTAGTATGTTAGCGCTGCTACGGCACGCATGCGTTCAATCGCAGCGCGTTGCATGCTATAGAAAGGGATGACCACGTTTAGGCTCGTTCGGCATACCATACAGAGCATTTGTTAACAGAGAACCTTCTGTGCGTAGTACTATTACTTATTCTGTGCCCAAATACAGTGCTTCTAATTTCTGCATGTTGTTAAGGATGAGTTTGTGTTGAGAGTTGAATTTGCATTCGCCTCCTGCTAAAAATCTCCTGCCGTAGTCACAAAGACATGGCAATAATAAACATAGGTTTTTATTTTATTTGACACCACGTTTTATACAGAAATTAAACTTATGATTAGCCTTAGAATTTAGAAACAAACATTAGACAGTACCGTACGAGGCACAACAATGTTTAATGCTAACATTTATTATTATTTATATAATGTTGAAGTGAGTACCTATACCAACGCTGGTTTTCAGTCAGACTCTCACAGTACATACCTATCCCTCACATACAGAAAGAAAAACGACATAAAGTTTCATGAAACCAAACAATACAGTGCTTTTGTGAAGTCTACATTGTAGAAATAGAACTCACGCGATGATTAGGTGACCTCAATATTTCAGTCCTGAGTAGGTATTGTTCTCATTTCACAGAATATACACATTTCTCAGCCACGAAAGGTTGGAACAACACCCCTTCGCCTATTCGCAATACTATAACTCTAAGTACTTTTAAACTCCACTTCAAAAAAAAAAATTACCCTACAACTCGCCTAGCCCGTGTCGTTATATATAGCTGTATAGCGTAACGGTAATCTCTCAAATCGTCATAATTTATCACATATTATTATTATCGAATATTCTGTTAATAAGTATTATAGCCAGTTTCCTTCCTTAGTACGCGTAGTACATAGTATTTAATATGCATGCAACTTGCCACGCACAAAAATTCGGAAGGCTATATCGGTTACCTTGGTTCTGCTGCGGATAGCCCCATTTCTGATGCGATCACGCAGAGATACTCCCAGCATAGCCCTCTCCATTGCCCTTTGGGTGACTTCCTTCTTAATATGAGGCCCATAGTAAGCGACCACGTTTCCATGCCATACATCATCACTGGCAACACACACTGGACAAAGACTCTCGTCTAGAGACACTGCGGAATATTGGGCGAAAAGATGTGCCGTGCCGTAGCTTCCCGAATGCGAGTCGGATTCGACGGTTGACCTCTTTATCAAAGTCGGACCTGTAACCTGCTTATCCCACGGTAATTTCCCTTACTGGGATCCCAGCGCCTGACTACTGCCCCACTATTTCGTAACTTATTTTAAGCTCACCTCAACGCTCACCCACAAATATATCTTGACTCCGCGATTCGTAGTACCTTTTGACGACCGGTTAGCCTAGTGGGTAGTGACGCTGCCTACGAAGCTGAAGGTCCTGGGTTCGAATCCCGGTAAGGGCAAATATTTGTGTGATGAGCATGAATATTTTGTTTCTGAGTCTTGGATGTTTTCTATGTATTTAAGTATTTATATCTATTATATATATCGTCGTCTAGTACCTATAACACAAGCCTTATTGAGCTTACTATAGGCCTAGTTCGATTTGTGTAAGAATGTCCCCTAATATTTATTTATTTTATTTATTTATTTTTTATTGGAGGAAAATCCGTTATGGATACCTCCGCGCCACAGGGATAGCGCGGAGGTTATGTCGGACTCGCACCAACTAAAAACCCCCCGATGGTCCTCCTCGACGCATTTCGGACGACTCTGGGATCTCCGACGGAACGCACCAGTGCCGCCCTAGCGTCATGCCTTTGTGGTTCCTACGTTCCTAGTGTTCCTACCTTGTTTTTTTTTATCCTACAATTGCAGTCCCGAACTGCAACCGTGTACCACCCCGAGGACACCTTTTAGTCGCCTTGTACAACAGGCAGAGGATACCGTAGCCGTATTCTTAGTTGCCTAATGTAGGTAGAGGTCTAGTTTCGTTAGACGTGACGGGTCTGTGAAAAGCACGAGTGCGTAAAGAATGTGAACTGCCCTGCTAGCATAACTTGACTCTCGACTCTACTCGCGCGCGAGATAGATTGTCCGTCACTTTCTGATTATTGCTGTCAAAAAGTGACAGATAGTCTATCACGCGCGCGAGTAGAATAGAGAGTCAAGTTATGCTAGCAGGGCAGCCCTGGGCTGTTATTCGCTACGCGCTCATGCGCCTCACCCCACGCGTCACGCCTAACGAAACCAGGCCTCTACCTACGCTTAGTTACTACGAATCGCGGCGTCAAGATATACTTGTGGGTGAGCGTTGAGGTGAGCTTAAAACAAGTTCAACGCGCGCAGGCCCATAAAATGCAGGAACGCCACCTCTGTTGCGCTTTTTATCTCACCAATAAGGTAAGGTAGGTAAGTGCTAACTTCCCAAACAGCACCAAATAGTCATACTACGAGTAGCAGACAGATATTATGTGGGACAAACTTACCTAAATCTGTTACCGCTAACAGCAAGTGAACGCTAAGTAAAACAACAAGGCGAAACCTTCAAGCCAAGTAAAGTTAAACTATTTCACACATCTCCAATGCCACCGCGAGGCAAGTGCAACTAACCCAAATGACTGTTATTATTTGCCGTCTGATTACTAAGTCCTCACCAAAGACCAAAGTTCAATGCAAGGCAGTGATTGACACTGCAATTTACCAAATGATTGTGTAGATGACCTATCCCTGAAGTATTTTTATGAAGATGGACAGAATATTTTTGTGAGGTTATAATGCGTGTAAAGAAACTTACTCGCATTCACATATTATGATACACACAAGCAAATTGCTTTTGAAAAATATAGCAATTGAGGATAATCATCGATGTTTTTCATGAACAATATCGCACAGCACTCGCTCGCTGGTGAAAAAACTCCATAAACGCTTACGTCTCGTATTAACAAATTTGACAAGTCATGCAAGGCTTTGGTCTGGCTTTTTACTCGTAACGGTTGTATTTTTTTCTAAGACGAAGTACTATAACGAAGGAAGACGAAGGGTCTATTAGGTTTAAAACGAAAGAACATCAAATTGTAATTTGACATACCTTGTTCGACCTATCAAAATCACTTCACCTTTGCCCTGCAGCGTTTTCAAATGAAGTGTATTCGCATAATGGATTGTATAGGAATTTCATTACATAAATGACAGCTCTTAAGTTGAAAATTATGCCTTCGCGGTATTAATAAAGGCTATTAATCATAAGTATAGTCATAAAACTTTACTCGTCAAATAAATCCGAGAATTTAATATCGGATTAGGTAAGTATATAAAGTACTACAAGTCCATGTCAGTATATTTGAGTGAATAGCACAAGTCAGAGTTTATTATCAATTAATAATATACCGTAAAATACAACTTTACCACCAGAGAGATCTTTGCCCAAAAACAAATTTTAAACAAACCTGTTAATAAACGAAACACATCTATGACAACCTTAGGTACTATTTTTAGTAGAATCTAGATTACATTTATGACTTTACTTTGAGTCATACAGGTCTTTACCTTCAGCCAGCCTTTGTGTATACGTATTTGTGACTGCTGAAATCACACAAATAATAACAACACGCATATGCGGTTAAAAGAAGAATATTCTTCTTTTAACCACATTGTATACTTCGATTATGCACTCATTTACACAACAATAAACGTAATAAAACTTTACTTTATTAAAAAGGAGAGAGAACCGTGTTCGGCGCGTTCACTGACAAGTAATGATTGTCAACGCTATAGGTGTTTTTTCACTTTTTTCTTTTTGAATATTAGTTTTGAAGCTATCAGCGCTGTCCTAGCTGTTAAATCTATTGCCATAAACATCTACTAAACTTTTAACTACTTGATATTTTAATTAAAACTGCATGTGTCTCCCATGTGAGAGATGTGTATCATCATCATGATCATATCAGCGAAACACGTCTACTGCTGGACATAGGCCTCCCCCAAAGAGTGCCACAATGACCGGTCCTGCGCCACCCGCATCCAGCGGACTCCAGCGACCTTTACCAGGTCATATTCAGTCCGCCTACCCACGCTGCGCCTTCCGGTACGTGGTCGCCACTCGAGAACCTTTCCACCCCAACGGCCATCGGTTCTACGTGCAATGTGCCCCGCCCACTGGGACTTAAGTTTAGCGATTCGGAGGGCTATATCGGTTACCTTGGTTCTGCTGCGGATAGTCTCATTTCTGATGCGATCACGCAGAGATACTCCCAGCATAGCCCTCTCCATTGCCCTTTGGGTGACTTTTAGCCTTCTATTATGAGAAATGTGTATCCCAAGAGAAGGAATACGTTTATTCCCACCACATTTCCACGCAAACGAAGTCGCATGTACAGCTAGTTAGAACTATATCCGTTATCCATGTGACTTAGCGCCATGTCCGCGTGTCGACCTCCAAAACTCGCTGAAAACATTAATCATTGTTCGTTTAACAATACGCTGTCACTTTCTACGTCAATCAGCAAGACATGGGCAAATTGTTTCTGCCAATAGGTTTAAAGGTGGCCTGTCCATTGAAAATGTCCACGATTGTACATAATGATTGCTTTGTCCGTAGCTTTGGCTAGCCTATGGAGTCGAATTGGAAAATTTGAACGGTACGTAACAATTACTAACTAAATTTGGCGCCAATAACCAAATTGGTTCATAGTAGCCCTGCGAAAATCTGTCTTAAGCTATCAATAGGGCAAAAACTTTTTTAAAGGATTTTAAAAGGCCGCCTACTTAGGCATCTACAGTCAAAGTTAGGTCACGTTTACGCACAGGCATCATGTAGCGCGCCTATGCGTAAAAACGGCCTTAATTGTATTAATAACAACATTCATCATCATCATCATCATCATATCAGTCGAAAGGCGTCCACTGCTGGACATAGGCCTCCCCCAAAGAGTGCCACAATGACCGGTCCTGCGCCACCCATAACAAACATTGTCGAGAACATAACCTAAGCTACCGGCATTGTGGCTGGTACTCGAAACGTTAAGCAACGAGGCTGTAATATAATATTCGTATTAATTATTTATACGCTGCACATCTGAGGTTTAATAATATTTGTAATGCATCCAGCAATGAAGCGTGTAATTGCATCGCTAGTAAACAGAATGGTACAGCAGATTCCTAACAGCAAAGGTAAGCAGTAATCAGTCCCAGTGTATGCTAATCAACGGCGATTAAATAATTGACTAGGAAACGATTACTTATAACTATGTACCAATATCGACTGGCACTTTCCAAACCTCGTATCAATCCAAATCAGTCAATTGGAAAAGCAACCGTGACGTTTAGAATTAGAGTTGACTTTTCATTTCACGTGGATGAGATATATGTGTGGGTAATGTGTACGGTAATGGTTGTCTTTCCGTGGAATAGTCACGTCGTGAAACACGATCTGTTCTTGATATTGAAAATTATACGGCTTAGCATTAATGGCCGATGTGACTGATTGATGCGAGAATGCAAAACGATGTGAGTGAGATGATATGGTACCCTGGAATGCAGGTACATGTGCTATGTGCGCATATTATTATAGACACGTGAGTAGCCAGGTTTTAATTAAGGGGATTATGGTTAACAATGTGTATTTTATTTATCCTAATGTTCTCCTTGCTAGACCTAACAACTTTTATTTCGTAGACATAATGCGTTTTTTCCTTAAAAGGTATACTTTATTATATTTAACTAAGTAAACAAACTTAACCTCTGAAAAGATTACTGTTCATCTGAAAGGATCATGCAAAAGTATCGTCGGCAAACATACATGGTTTAAAAATGTTTCTTCATTTTAACAAAAACGTATAAATTCACCATATTTGTTCATAAGTCGAACAGTGCGGTTGCATCGGGCCTTAACAATACGAAACGGGGCAAACATTACACAAAAACGTGAATTTCCTTCTTCGGCGGCGTTCAATTATTCGAATTAGGCGAATTTCTAATGCCGTCTGAGCAAATTGGGGCTGACTCACAACTCCTAATGAAATTAACCAAGTTTCATCCGACTGACGCATCCAATTGCTCTTTTAGTCCAGGCAATGAACTGACAACTTGTATGGAAAAAATGTCAAATTTGGAAATAATTTATAATAGCTCATTTTTTTAATGTAACGGATATATTTTGATTAAATAGTTACCTAGAGGCAAAATCCAACAAAAAATCAGATATCAAAAAATATTTTTTAATTAGCTCCTAAAAAGTCCGCATAAATATTAATATTTTTTTATCTTTATTTAGGTGCATTTACATTTGCTTCAAAATTTTCCATTTAAATAAAATAAAAAAGACAATGAATGTTTAATTTAAATCTATATAATTACTTCCGGGTGGAAAGTTTGTTGGATTCTTGAATAAAGCGTCTTAGAATAACGTTTTAGAATGAAATAAACAAAAAAAAACGCTATTATAAATTAATGTTTTTCGAAACCGTATTTTGTCTGGAGTAGGTAGTTGCGTTTTCACGAGCATCGCAGAAAATACGTGTTCCAGTTTCGATATTACGAAAATAATGTACTCTTTTGAACTTCATATATTATGCAAAACCCACTAGGTCTGTAAGGGCCCGGCAACATGTCTGCGGAGCGGCGCCGCCGCCGCAAAAAGGTGCGGCGCGGCGCCACAGAAACCCGCGTTTACTACCGTATATATTTATTGTAGATACTGTCTAATCTCTGCTGTTGTGTGTGTGTGTCTGTCAAGCGTATGTATGTATATGTATGTCCTAATCTTTGGCACGCCCTACAGCCTAAACCTTATGACGGATTTCGACATATAATATGAGGTGTTGTTGGATTCATCTTAATCGTGGGAGTCCAGAAGCTATTATATTTGTAAAAAAGCAATTGGGTATTTCCAAAATTCTTTTGATTTCACTTATTTATTTAATATAACTAATAAAGCCCTGTAAAACAAATACAGTTTGTCTGCAGTAAAACTTAAAACCAAAATAATTCTACATTACAAATGCTTAGGTTAGTTTACTATATTTATAAATCTAAGGGAGTGTATCTAATTTTTTTTCTTTTAAAAATACATACAGTGTCGAGTCGGATGTCCTCAGGTAGGCTGTTAAAGTCAAAGTCAAAGTGATTTATTCTTCAATTTAGGCATATTACATGCACCTATGAATGTCGATAAACTACCACCGGTTCGGAAAGTAAACCTCTGCCTCGAGAAGAACCGGCGTAAAAAACTCGGCGAGGTGTCATTTTTTCAAAACAGTATACAATATATCATTTCAGTATCAGAGTATTATAAAATTTTAAAATTACATTGCTACAGTAGAAAGCCCATTTATTGTGATTAAATATCAGGGCTATCCTAGTTCAAGCCCTTAGTTAAATTTATTCCTTAATATTATATTTCAGTATTAAGATATCATTCTGTAAAATACGTTTGTAATACATGAATTATTATTACTATTTACGCACCTTCGCCTCAATATTCTTCGATTCGTCGCCTCATTCTCAACTTCAATTCACTTCGATCCCAGCGTAACCTAAATTAATATTTTGACGCTCTAGTGCGGGAACTAGTATCGCTACCCACACAGTGGCGGTGGCGCAACGCCGACAATTTCGCCACGTTGCCCAACAGATTGTGTACGATGCGTTGGAAAAGCGAGTTGTGAGATAAATTTCACGCGGCGATATGATTTTGTAAGCGAAGCGAAAGGCTTGTGGTTAGGTGGTGAAATGTATCAGATTTTTAAAATTGGGTACTTTCCTGGGTAAAAAAAATACAATTCTATTTAGTCCGTCAGTTAGATTATAAAAAAATAATGGACACTTATTTTTTTGTTTGTCAATTAAACAAAAAATTATGAAGATATAGTTTGTTAAAGTTCCGCGTGACGTCACATTATGCTTAAAAGTGTACCATAATGCGACGTCACGCGGAACATTAACGGGCTATATCTTCATCATTTTTTGTTTAATTGACAAACAAACAAATACGTGTCCAATATTTTTTGATAATCTAACCGACGGACTAAATATCATTTTTTAGGAAAGTAGCCAATTGAACGAGTAAGCGAAGGGAACGAAGTTAAAATCCGTTTCAGCTTAGGCAAAAAATCTTTTGTATATCCGGCGTCTACCCGGCTGTTCTCCTCTTCAGGTCCCATTTCTCAACCGATTCTCGTAAAATTTAGTGAGCAGGTTCAATAATTACATATATCGATATTTTTCTTCGATTCCGTTTTTGAAAATTCAAACAATATATAATAAAGACTGTATCACGAGTGCTACAGCTCATAGAGCCACTAGATCATCCAAAAACCAGGCTTTCAATATAATACGCAGGTGAACATTTTTTTTACAGCGCTAAAACGATGGGTGAATAGGGATGTAGACTCTAAATTTATTATAACTTCAAAAGAAAGAAGGCAAAAAAAATATGCCTAAGACGAAAATCCCATTCAAATATCTCAAAACATTACGAAGCTGCAACCGTTTTAATATTGCTTGTTAGAGAGAGAAACATGAACGTCCGTTTTGCGGAAAAGGGACAGAACATACCCCCTCTTTAAACTTTGGACACTTTGCGATTATTTAACCTCTTGCGTTGCTTTTTTCTGCCTGGCTGACTGGCCGCGGCGTACAGTAGTAAACTTGTCATTAGCTGTCAAATTTACTATCGACCGCCACCGCAGGCCGCACCAGTGTGATGTAGTTTATATTTATATTTATACTGTTGAGTTTCCTAAGTGTCCAAGCCCCAGGAGCCAAACTGAATTGAGCGAGGTTTTATAGCTTGCTGCAACATGGTACAGTCAGCATCATAAACATGTATACACTTTTCGACCTTATGTCTAAGTAATAAGGTCACAGAATGTATACATGTTTATGATGCTGACTGTACAAATTAAATTAGGTCAAGGATTTTAATAGCCTCCTAATTAAACAATAATAATTTCTAAAAACATTGTAATAATTAATGGAGATAAGACAAATATCACAAACGCAACTGAAATATACCCGGAAAATCCGTTTTCATAACAGACGCATGATAAGAGCCAATAACGAAACATGCGGAGGCCAAATTGTGTGTTAGATTAGCTACAATTGGCCCCGAGTAATTGTAATTTTCGTTATTTCACCATAGTAGATTTGTAATTAAACTGCTATATATTATGTTGCAACATAATATACGCATTTTGAGTTATGCGTAGACTTTACTATGTACTACAGTGCTTCTATTTACTTAATATCCCTAGTCAACCTTCATTTGTGAAAGAAAGAAAGATACATTTATTCACAAACCCACAGGACACACATATTAAACAATAAAATAAACAAGAGAAACATATAAAACATGAAACAAAGTGTGTCTCTGCGGCAGTGAACCGGGCACTGGCTCAGCATTATGCTTAGGTGTCAGGACACGTACAGCGCTGATTTTCGGCCAGTACCGTTGGTGACTCACGGAAACGTCATACAATTTTAATATATAAACTACATACTAATATATTTGTGGAGAGTGAGTGTGATAAAAATAGACAGCCAAGAAGCAGGGAGTGCTCTATCTTACAATAAAGAAGGTTAGAACAATATAAAGGCGCATTTTTTTATAAGCTTCAATTTCTCAAATATGTCAGTTTATAAAAGTCTTAAAATTTGCTTTTCATAGAAGTCAGCGACTAGCCCATTCTGAAATGCATTTTTGACTTCTTGATGTGTTTAATGATCTTGCGTTCACGCTCTATTGTACACGAACACGATGCACTGATAATCAGACAAGATTGAAACTAGATTGATATTGAATTGTTGCTTACCAAAGCCCTAACCTTCCAAGCACGCTTAATCCATATCAACGCTAATACCTAACTCGAGTGGCCTCCGTCTGTGATGCATGACTTCCCTTGTCTCAAGAAAAGTATTATGCCTAGTTCCCACATTATCTACAATGTCATATGAAACATGTAGCAATTTGGACATATGGCGGCCATGCAAGGTCGTCTAATTGTTGGGCCCGAATTTATTATTATAGACTGCGACTGGAACATCATGTCGCGAAGTCATGTGGGAAATATGGCCGTTTTTAAACATATATACTCAAGAATACGTCTAGACATATTAAGAAGATAAAATAATAATCCATACTAATATTGTAGATTTAGTTACTCTGTCTGTCTGTTGTATGTTCACGCTTGAACGATTGAACAAACATAAATTGGTATCGAGTCCCGGCTATGAATATGGGATACTTCTGATCCCGAATCAAATGGTGACGGAAGTTTGTATAGCACTGTAAATATTTATTTCATATAATTTCGTTTCATATTTATAAAGAGAGTTTTCGCATATATAAAACTTAATATTTTGACCATTGACTTTTATGACAAGTTTATGGTAATGTAACGAAGATCTACCCGCAAAATAATAATAATAAATAATTTGATTATTAATGAATTGTAAACATCGTGATGAAACCGGTCTAATCCCAATAAGATATAGTTTTCCCTCTGCATCGGAAGATCAGATGGCAGTTGCTTTCGTAAATAAAACTAGTGCCTATGCCAAATCGGGCTCCTTTAGGGCACAACCGGGAATGACGCTAGGAGGATGATGATTAACGAATTATAAGCGAGTGGATCCGCATGCAGAGCTAGTATTACATACAAAAACGTCTGTAGGAACAATCTTTAAATTAAAATACAACACCTGTTGCGCCTAAACAATCGTGTTTGTTGCGGGTTATTATGTAATCTATATTGTTTATAATTCTGTATACATCCGACATAGGCCGACTGGGTTCCCACAGCAGCGTGCGATAATGCGAGTTAACAAAATAAATATTCAACAGTTAGTGACGATAAACAAACCGCGCTCTTATTCCTGCTTCGGGTACCGTCAGCACGCTAGAACCACAGAATAAATACTACTTAAACCTAACGAACGGAAGGCACACTGTCATGTACCTATAATTACTGAAGCAGGACAAGCTATCATAATAATAATACCACGACCGAGCGAGATGGTAGAATACAAATATCAATAAGTGTGACAGAAAGGGATATCTCGTTCGTTGTCCTTGTGATAGACCACCGCGAGAGTGACTCGCAAATCCAAACTTGGTTTTGAAACTCCGGCGACATGTAAAACAATAAAGGTCTCCACTTGAATTGTAAGTGTAATGGTATGCACGCAAATAATAACTACGCAAAGAATCGATTTGTCAGGATGTCGCCGTCGACGGATACGTCTGGGAGGACATCATTATCATCATCATAGACCACCACTGACGCAACTGAGCTAGTATGAGGTTGGGCCAAATAAACCATTACCCGCCTAAGTTAAGTAAGTTGTTTATGGTAAGCGGTCAGCCATTTTAAGACCAATTCTTAATTTAGCTGCGTAGAAGCTTTTCCGTCCCTTATGGTGGCACGCGTATAGCTCCGATGCTTGACAGCTAGAAGTCATAGCTTCCCGCTCTACCGCATAGTACGTACTCTTTCGTCTAGCTATGGTCGTCAGTTCACACAATGCCGGCCGCGAGACGATGTACAGATGTACTGTAGTGCATAATTGTTTTCCATCTAGACGCGGCAGCGTGTCCAGCCAAGTTCAAACCCAAAAGGAACTGGCGACGCAGCAGCCGTGTGTTATATCGTATTATCTCGGAAACGATCGTATTGTCATGCTACTTCAGTCAACCTCGATACTTTTTGTACTGTGACCGACTGAAATAGCAAGACACGTTCTTCGTACGTTTCCGTGAGAATACGATGCACTACATCTGTTTGATCATCTGTCACTGTCAAATGTCACTGACGATGCGCGAAAGCCGAGTTTATTAGAAGCGACAAATGATAAAGGCCTGCTATAACGGATAGAAAAATGAAACAGCACAGCGTTCTAAATGCTGTCCTTACCATTTTTCGGTGTTGTCCACGTAGGATCCAATTGTACGGAGAGGAAATCTATCCATCTTACCATGCAGATTTTTACCCGACTGCCGAAGGAAAGGAGGGTTATGTTTTTCGAGCGTATGTATGTATATATGTATGTGTGTATGTTAGGGTGTTGCTTAAAAACCGAAAATTTGAAATTTAAGGGAGTCACCCTATTATATTGGTCTAATACGTGAAAAAATTACGTCTGTTTTTTATTTTTATTTTTGGTTAAGATTTAGGGGTCGCTACCGAATTTTGAAACTCCTTAAGGTTGCGTTTCTCCATAGTAAGTTTTTTTTATATTTTAACATTTTTCTAGTTTATTGAGCTACATTTGATAAAGAAGGAATAAACAATCGAGAAAATACGATTTTGGTTCACGAAATGTTCGACGCTTATTTGAAATCAAATATAAAATCTTAAAATCATCGCCAAAGTCCGTTTTTAGCATATTTAGCACAATTAAATTAATTTTTGAATTACTGACTGAAATTTAGTGTTTTTTTTTATGTTTTCCAGATTATTCATTTCCTATCATTAAATGTAGCTCATTAAAAAAGTAAAATGTTAAATATATAAAAAAACCTTACTATGGCGAAATGCAAACATTAAAGAATTTCAAAATTCGGTAGCGACCCCTAAATCTTATCCAAAAATAAAAATAAAAAACAGATGTTATTTTTTTACGTATTAGAACAATACAATAGGGTGTCTCACTGAAATTTAAAACTTTCGGTTTTTAAGCAACACCCTAGTGTATGTCTTATTCTTTGGCACGCCCTACAGCCTAAACCGTTTGGCGGATTTCGACATATGAGGTGTTCAATAAATAAAATTGCGCTAGAATGTTGAATAACAGCCAATTTTACTGATAACAAGAGGAAATCTAATGTTACTTAATTATGAAATTGTTTATGTACATGTTTGAGAGAGTAATTAATTTACAATATTTGCCACTTAGAGACAGGAATGTCAACTTATGGTTTATTTGTATAAGGAAAATTGCAAAAGTAATTGGAACACTTAAATGAATTTATATATGTAGGTATATAGTTTAATGTCTTAGTAAATATACTTATCGAGAAAATAATATAATTCCAACTAAGAGTAAAATACATAGAACGAGAGTCTATTAGAAACCAGGCCTGAGGCCAGGCCTTTGTTGTATCAAGTTACCGCCCAATGTTTTTCATCACGTTACATTTTACACACTACATTTTAAGCGAAATGTATATAAATCGAAATAAAAGTTAAATTTGAATTTACTTATAAAAAATAGAAAATATTTATTCGGTGCACTAATTGCTCTTAACTCTTAATAGTTGATAGGTACGTCAACAAAATGCTGGATTATTTCATTGCATTAATGCACAGCAACATTGAAAGCTATTTCCTGTTATTGTCGTCTTGTATTTTCTTGCAATATCCTGTATAAGTATTATGCTTCTAGGGTAATTATAATTTGAAAATCAAAGCAAACACTTGCCTTATAGACATAATTAATACTAACTTTTATCACCTGAATTAAAATATGAATTGGTAAACCCATACTAAGAAATTAACATTATAATTAACTCTTGTAATACTCATAATAGGTTTTTAGTGTCTTATTGCGTCGGAAATATTATATATTGAATCAATAATTATCAGTTAAATAATGTAGAACATTTCACAATTCACAACAATTTTAACAAATCGAGTTAGCACTAAGGGTTAACATAATGCCACAAAGCTTTTTCTTCCAGTCAACCATAATAACAATAATTATATTTCATGGATTTTTATTTAACTCTGATACAGATGATCATTATAAAAATTCAAAAGAACAAAATGAAATTGAATTTCATCATCATCATATCAGCCGAAAGACGTCAACTGCTGGACATAGGCTGGAAATTGAATTTATGAACGAAAATTAAAAACATGTTTATTCCCGTTTATTTTCAAAGGTAAACATTCGCAAAGGTTGGAACCTCATAGTAAACAGGTATTATTCGTTTGTTATTTATTGAACTCAAAAAACTTAACTTATGGTAATCATAGGCATACATTTTAATTCGCCTAACGTATTCGCAGTTTGTTGGCGAGTGACGCGCTCTCTAATTTAACACAAAAAAAATAAGGGGACGGTTAATATATAGTTATATCGCAAATCACACAAAAACCGATTCTAATATTTCCCTGACAGTTTTCGCTTCGTTTACGGTTATGGTTTTGATAGAAGCCCGGTGTGTGCCGACGCTACACGTAGCGGCTCTATGTGGGTCGCCCGGAGGCTGCGCTGACGGTTAAATAAAACAATTAACTATATTTTTAAATTTAACTCTTTTGCTTCGTTATAACCAACCAGCCCAATGCCGTCCTGACTATGATAGCGAATAAAATTGACTGACCATATGTTCGGCATTGTTACGACAGGAACGTCAAAGCTGTCGGAATATAAAAATAATTTTATTTTAAATTTGAATTGAATTGTAATTGTATTTTATTGTGTTGAATTTTTATTTGTATTAATTAATTATAGTGTTAAATGTATGAGTCATAGTTGCTTGAAATAAAAATCAATTTATTTATTTATTTATAACTTAGATTTCTGATCTAATTTCACGACCTAACTTATTTAATTACATTCCAAATATATATGATATTACGGGTTCAATTTATAATATAGTAGGATAAAACAATAGAATTAAACAGACGAGACGACAGATGGAATATGTTTAAGGCTCAAAAACGAGCAAATACAAACGAGCCGTCGCGTCGAGAGGATTTTGAGTGTAGCTCGAGTGGACTAGAGTTGTGAATTGTGATGATAATCATCATCATCGTGATGATAGGTGCAATTAATTTTATATTCATAATTATAACTCCGATTTATGATAGCTTGCTAAATACCTACCCAGTAAAATCTCGTCTGGTAATAATAAATTATTTCAGTTGCGAAACTGTTGAACCTAATATCGTATCTGTGGTCAACAACGCACACTAGTGATAAACGAGAACAATTATTGCGAATAAAATACTCAATTATTTGACAATGTATACCTACAACTTTTGTAAAGGTAGTATACGGAATTAATAGTACATTGTTTAACGAGGGGCGTAAGTGGAATATTGCTAACGAGAGTCTATCAGAAGCCCGACGCCGAAGGCGGAGGGCTTTTGATGACTCGAGTTTGCAATATTCTTACGCCCGTGTTATACACAATGTTTTTCATCACATTTGCGAGGAAATAAATAACAACAAAAGACAGAAAAATGTAAGTTTCATACAGCAGCACCAATCAAAAATTTACAACTTCACTTCCAGATCAGTGCTAGTAGAGCGCGCAGTTCAATATTTCAACCAATCACAGAGCAGTATTCTTGCGGGGCGGGGCGTCGTGACCAACTAGATTTTTTTATTCAACCAATCACACAGCAACCAGATTTGCTTAAGCCAATTCTATATTTTAAAACTAAACTTAACAGCCCGTGGGAGGTAAAACGGCTATAACTGCTCTGCACGCTCGCAAGTAATAACGCCATTGACGAGCAAGTGTGATGAAAATTATTTTACAATGCGCCTTTAGCCCGTACAGCCAATATAACATATATAACAGCACGAGCGAGAATGAGATTTCATAACAGTTAAAATTTCACCGTTTATGTATTTTTTTTCCTAACATGAAAAATTGCATTGATGAAAATGCTGTATGATACACGTGCAGATAGGTACCTAATTCCCAACTCGTATCAATCTAAAACACCTAACGGTCGTGTTTGTTTTTGGACACCGTCACTCGTTGGGAATTACCTATTTTCCGCACTTGTATCATCAATAACTATTTCATTGCCGTGTGTACGCATTAGGAGCAATGCATCGATCGTGGCGTTCTCCGAATGAGATTGCAGATATTGTGGAGTTGTAGGTGGATAGAAACTCTACGTAACCCAGTCATCCCCCGATGGCGGGGTAACTGGTTCGCAGGTTTTCTCCATGAAATAATAGATAGGTACAGAGTACTGTGATGTTTCTGTTGGCTCTTCCCTGGCGGGTTACTCCAAATATGAACGAAATGATATTGCGCTGTGCGCTCTAAAATGTTTCAATGGGAGTCAAGCGAACTCGCGGGCGAACGCTAATTGGAATTATTTTTCTCACTCAGGAATTTAGTAGTACTCATATTTGCGACTAGTAGCAGTAGCCAGCGCCCACAGTTGTATTTATAGACGTTTATTTCGAGCATGCCTACTACACTGTTTACTATGTGCGTTATCGCGCGATAAGAGATAGCGGTTGTGAAAGTGACGCGATACTCACGTTTAAGTGACGATTAAATATGCGATATTACATTTAATAGATTGTAGTTTATCAAGTAATTAACTAATTGCTACCTACTGGCGTTTACAATAATTATAGATGAAATGTATGGATACGGGGATTTTGGAATGGCAAACCCGTCGAATATGTAGAGATCGTCAGGAGCTAAAATAGATGCGAGATTCAAAATGTGAAGTAGATTAAATTTAGTTTTATATAACGCTGGCCGCTTAGCTGCCACTTGATAGGTTTTATTGTCCATTGCCGGATTACTGATTAATATTGTCTTACCCAATTAAAAGGAATTAAATTTAATATGAACCGTAGCTACGAGTATTGCTGTAAGTTGGCCGAATTGCATCAAAGTAGTCCATTCAAAAAGCAACTCTAACGTCCATGGTAAAAGATTCCTATTCCAATGACAGTTTTATAGAAAATCCACACAAAATAACCTCAACCTCAACGCACTCTCGCTCAACGTACAGTGCACGCGGCACGAAAGAGCGGGACGAACTTATAAATATAGTGACGACGTATTATATTTTACTTCTACGTCGCAAAAGTGACGCATCTAATATTTCGCTTACAAAAAAAAATACCCGGAACAGAACAAAATCATGGAAACTACATGGAGGTTATAAACGATTTCAGACATTTGTTTTCGTAAACAGGCCAAATTCACTTATCAACTTAATTTCTTATCAATGAAAAGATTCGTCAACAAGATGACAAATCGTAAATGTATTATTTATTCTCAGAATTTTGTATTGTCATCCAAATCCAATTATGTATTTGATAAAAGTTCACTGGTAATAAGTACAAATGTTAGGTTTAACGTGTATTTGAATCCATAGATGTCTATGAAGGACAAGCAACATTCTTACGTAGCAAATGAATATGTAGTGGCAATGGCAACAAGGCTAAGGAAGATGTTCCATGCCATAATGAATGACACATTAGTCTCTCTCAACAAAAACTGCCTGAACACCAGAACGAAAACAGCCACTGCCATTCTGTATAGGAACATTAAGAATTTAGGAACATCAAATCGTGTCTTTCCATTCTAATAGCTACTTAAACATGTGCGAAGAAAAAGAACAAACGTAGTTGCCGAATTCTATCTCGCATTACCAGACAGAATCGCACAGAACAGCTCCCACGAAGCGCCCTGTGAAAAATGGCACCCGCGAAAACCCGACGCGAAAAAACGACAGCAAAAAACAAACGAATTCAAATATGGCTGGTCACAATCACAATAGACGGCATGCGACCATAATGTAACCCGGCCACGTCAAACGCCCTCCACTTTTCCCAGGCCCCTTCTAATTCCCATAGCATGCATAGTCTCCTCAAACTGGTCGGGTACCCGGTAGAAAAAATCGGTGAGATCACCACAGCGACCTTGGATTGACGCCGCCCACAACGTGCAGTGTGAATTGGTCACTGGTTATTATTTTCGATTTCTTTTTACTTGTCTAGCCCATTGTTCCTTATGCGGTTACGAATTGATTGCATATCATTTTTTCAGAAGAACTTGTGGTCAATTGTTACGTCGTAATTTTTATGATTACGGTTGTTGGACATTTGAATTGCCAAACGATCAATGTGTTTGTTTTATTTGAATTGGCTGATTTAGTAGTGATTTAATGCACATAAATTTGTTTCAAACCGTGTTCACTTTAACGTTTTGGTGTATAAATTACGTTATTGAAAGAAATATTTTTACCGTGAGGGATTCTTTAGTTTGTTGGGACTCATGACGAAAGTCACCACACTACTTAATCGACGTCCAAAAAATAAAATATTTTTATGCAATACATTTACAATTATTGTATAACTAGGAGCAGCCAATTCACAATGACGCGACTGGCGGACGCAGCGAGAATGAAATTCACGATAGTGAATCGGACCGCTTCCTGCTCTACCGTCGCGAAGAAGAACGTCGTATCTGAAATTTAGCTCCATATGTAGTTACTACTTTCTTCCTTGGAGCACTTAGAGCTCCTCTAGTATATGTGCACCAAAAACTATGTAATTAACCATATCATATATGTATGGGCTCGAATTAGTGCTAAGGATGAACTTGTTTGCTTAGCTTTGTTGTAATTGTTATTAAATCTTTTGAAAGCGAAAGTGATATTTTTGAACGAAGTTAGTGGTGTTTATTGGGTACCTATATCTACGTTTCTGATATTTAGGTAACTTGAATGCATCCATGTTACGCTCGATGCGCTTATTGTCATATTCGAAGTCGAACTCTCATTGTCCAAACCGTTGCCAGTACCACCAGTAGATAATCGAATATGACAATATGCGCTATGAATGCCATAATCCCAAATGGCGACTCGTCAATTTTTTTTCTCGGTGCCATGCGAACCAGTTTTCTGAGTGGATCAAAGCTACAATTAGAGCACGTTAAAAAAAACAAAAAAGAGGGTCAAAGGTGACCCTCGATGGCGACAGCCGAAATGGCTCATTCAAATTGACATAGTATTATGACGTCACAGCATCTTCGTACTGACCGGTGTATGGCAAATTTCATAAATAGGCTTGTGTCCTATTTTTTTTTACGATGCCATTCGAACCAGTTTTTGGTGTGGAACAAATGTTTGTATGGGAGTAAGTACAATTAAAGAACATGAATACCCAAAAAATTGAGTTAAAGACGGACCTCGCTGGCGGTAGCCGAAAACGTTCCATACTGATTAACATTGAATCATGACGTCACAAGGTAATATTTTGTACTAGTCGTTATATGGAAAATCAAGTAAATTGCTGTTTCGGTCGCGAAATACTGCGTTTAGGACCATAGTTGTCATACAATATGGTTTCTATAAAAGCGTAAGGATTCTATTGGTAGCTGTAAATTTACTTTTGGACAATAAAAAAAAATGCATATTTTTTGTAAACTTTCAAGGGCCATATCTTTTTATGATTTTAATTATATTTCGTAATTGATACTTAATTGCACTTATTTGAAGGTTTACTATCAATTTAGCAACACTGCGCTATCAATTTTAACATGAGGACACAACCCAATTGCTGTTTTGATCGTGAAATACTGCGATTCATTAAGTAATACTTTTAAGTATTAATGCGATCTGAGGCTAAGGGCGAAGGAACGTAGCAATACTAACGAGCCCTTATGTAATGACATTTCAGACAAAATGCAAAGCGCGAACAAATGTATTAGCATCAATTAAGTTCTGTGGCAAGAAATTGGCTACTTTCCACATGTTAATTAACGTATTGTATTGTAGTTATATTGATAGTACACCGTTAGCTTTTCGGCGAAGGAAAACATCGTGAAGAAACCTGCATACATCTGAGAAGAAATTCAAAGAGGTAGGTGAAGACCTCAATCCGCACTGGGCCAGCGTGGGATCTTACTGCCCGTTCCCTCTCATTCATGAGAGGAGGCCTGTGCCCAGCAGTGGGACGTATATAGGCTGATGACAATGATGATAGAACACCACAGTAGCGGCGCGTGAAATTTTCGATGGGCAACCCGGAGCAAATAAAAGTTATGAAAGAGTTTAGAGTAAAAATAAATTTTAGGCAATCTGGTGGGAATCGGCTACACCATCAGATTATTACAATAAAGTGTGAATTACAAAATATTATTAAAAGCAAAAAAAAGGTACGATACTTGAAAAATCGGCCAAGAGCAAATTTTTAGATACCAATAGAATCCTTACACGTTAAAAAAATGTAAAACAACTAATTTACTTATTAAGTACATTAGTTGTTTTCCTGTGTACTATTTTTAGGGTTCCGTAGCCAAAATGGCAAAAACGGAACCCTTATAGTTTCGTCATGTCCGTCTGTCCGTCTGTCCGTCTGTCAGTCTGACCGTATGTCCGTATGTCACAGGCATTTTACTCGAAAACTATAAGGTGTATTTGAATAAAATTTTGAGGATAGGTGTATTTTGTTAGCCGCTACATAGTTTTGTAATTAAAATGACAAAAAAAAATTTTTAGGGGTTGCACTCCATACTTAAAACTATAGTCAAAAAAAAAATTTTCATTGTGACCCCCCGTGTGGCACATCAATCGATAGGCCTTTCAAAATAAATATAAGGTTTCTTAGCATTTTTTTTGATTAAGTGAATAGGGTTGGAGATAATCGCCCCGAAAGTCACTAAAATTCTGTCCCCCCCCCTCTAATTTTTGAACGGTGCATTTTAAAAATATGGAAAAATTCATGGACATAGGGCTTATTAATTTCATTCACCAAAAATTGTTTTGAACAAGATCGGTTCAGAGGTTTTCGAGATATTGCTGAAAAACTGCGTTCCTCAAAGAAAAGGACGTAAGTGCCGTAAAATTTCTGTGACGATACGACCTTTTTAATAGGCACGGAACCCTTCGTTTTGCGTGGTCCGACGTATTACATTAATTTGATGATTTACGATCCAATAGCAACGCTACGTTGTAAGTTTTAAGGCCTTACACCATTGTTGTTTAGTGCGGTCAGATGCCTACGATGACTCTCAGTGCTCTTTGAGCGTGACTCAGCTTCAGATAATCGCGTCCTAGTCATTGTTGTTATGACTTATGACAAATCTCTTCTATGTAACTTGTCAACGCTTGTATATGTACGCTTGTGTTTGTAGTATCAGCCGAAAGAGCCAGGTCATCAGTCCACCTTGTGGGGGGCCTAGCCTACCCACGCCTCGCCTTCCGGTACGTGGGCGCCACTCGAGAACCTTTCCGCCCCAATGGCCATAGGTTCTACGTGCAATGTGCCCCGCCCACTGTCACTTAAGTTTAGCGATTCGGAGGGCTATATCGGTTACCTTGGTTCTGCTGCGGATAGCCTCATTTCTGATGCGATCACGCAGAGAAACTCCCAACAACAACAACTAATATTTAGGTTAATGTAATATTTTGAACACTTCGGGGGGGTTGAATTGTGGGCGCACATACATACAAGAAATCTGATATTTGGCTAATCAACCTATCATCTTTATGTTGTACGTGAGTAACTGTTTATATATTCTAAGGTAATAGGCCCTCTGCTTTTTGTACTGTATAGCGCTGACATCATTAACAGTATAAACAGCTGTAAGTATCACCTGTACGCAGACGACGTGCAACTCTATTTTTCTAGCGCACCGTCAGACACATCTGCTGCCATAAACACAATTAATGCGGACCTTGATCGTATTTCCTCTTGGTCGGAGAAGAACTGCTTGGTTCTTAATCCTAGCAAGTCGAAATATGTGGTTTTCGGGTCAAAACATCAAATCCGTAATACCCTTGCTGCTCTGAGTTCCGGTAATGTTGCCGTCATGGGCGAACCAATAGAACGGGTAGTAGAAGCAACCAACCTCGGCCTTCTTATGGACGGGAACTTGCGCTTTGAGAACCACCTACTAAATGTTGTGAGTAACTGCTTCTATCGCCTTAAAGTTCTATATAATATACGTGATTACCTTAGTGTCGATTTGCGTGTCAACCTATGTGAATCACTTATATTATCTAGGTTAAACTATTGTGATGTCGTGTATGACGGGTGCATTACTGGTCATTCCAAGAGGCTCATACAACGAGTGCAGAACGCATGTGCTCGTTTTTGTTTCCGAGTCCCTCCCCGGTCCCACATCACTCCATACTTGAACGCCGCCAACTTGCTTAACATGCCTGCACGCCGGCGCCTGCACCTGGCCACTCTGCTTTTTGGGGTGGTAAGGCACGAAACCCCATCTTACCTTTTTGATAAACTGGTATGGTCAAAAAGTGCGCGCAGATTCAAGGCAATGGCCATTATACCTATGCACCGAACCACTGCTTTCCGAGGTAGTTTCAGGTTTGCGGCGTCTAAGTGCTGGAATGATATCCCTCCCCCTATCCAAGGGGCGCTTAGCAGATACACCTTTAAGCGTAAGCTTAAAGGCTATTTGTTGACGCTCCAAAAATAGATACCTTAATCCAGCACTGTTACAGCAAAAAATATGCCAATTGTTCATTTGTTTTTTTATTTTTTTATTTTATCTAGTTGTTGTTTCATTTCCATAAGAACTTACATTTTAATGTAAGTATTATTGTTTTGATTAATGCTGCATGTAGGTAGTGCCGAACAATACATCTCACTTCGTATTTATGTTTATTTCTCTCTCGCCTATCCTAATAATATATTAGTATGTAGTTAATATATTAAAATTGTATGACGTTTCCGTGAGTCACCAACGGTACTGGCTGAAAATCAGCGCTGTAGGTGTCTGACACCTCAGCATAATGCTGAGCCAGTGTCCGGTTCACTGCCGCAGAGACACACTTTGTTTCATGTTTTATATTATGTTTCTCTTGTTTACTTTATTGTATAATATGTGTGTCCTGTGTGTTTGTGAATAAATGTATTTTCTTTCTTTCTTTCTTTCTTCTTTCTTTCTAATATTTTACTCTTCGAAAAGTATGGCTTGCTAGTAAAAACTAGTCAAGTCAGGTCTTGAGCATCAATTTATCCTAAGTTATCTGCTTTGTGTAAATAATTCGAGTGTTCAAATTTAAGAAGTTATACTTTTATTTAGCAGACATTTTGTAGTAGAAAAAATAAGAAATCGTATGTTCTTAAGAATACATTTTATGTTAGGATTATCTACAGAACTTGGCACCCAATTTCAATCCTTTTGTCGGCGAAGTTGACAATCACGCATATTCTTATTATTGAACTTGTCTCCAATTTTTACATTTATGTTTTGGTGGAATTTTAATCACAGCAATGGATAAAGGATTGTCACAATTTTTATATTATATTGGACACCGCGTTGGCCTTTCCTTGTCACGACATGAAGGGGTACTTGAAATTGTCCAATGCCAGTTTTGGCGTCAATAATAATTCTGAGAAGCATTACAGTAGGTACATTTAAGTTTTGTAAGAAATGTAGATCAATCACTTTATTTTATTAATGGCCCTTATTATTTCTATAAACATATTTTAACTAAAATGCCGTTAAATCGTGTTTTTCCTTCACTTTCACATTCGTGTGTGTTGTAGATTGAGACGATATATTTTAGTTAACTTTTTGTCCTTCTTCAGCGTGTATGCGCCCCACGTTTGGGCATAATACGCCTCTTCAATTTTCTTCAGCCCGATCTGCCGTAGCTTGCCCCCAGACTGGCCCTGCGATTGTGTTTATGTTGTCCGACCATGGCATTGGCAACATGTTGGTCCGCAGGTTCGCACGTCGTACGAGGGATGTCAAAATAACCCTTTTTAAGGCATTTTGTCAGACTTTCTACACGTGTAGCTTGTGGACCACGTGCACGCAGAGAGCTCCAATGCCTTACGTGTCCAGTACAATAATGGTTTCAGGATGTTGTTGGGGCTGCCCCGCTTTTGCAGCGCATCAGGTATGTTTGCAGAGGCTAGAGTTGATAGTTTTCAGGCTATAATTCGTAAACGAGTTGCCTCTCTGATGCACCGTATGCGAGACAGTGACAGCAGCACCATTGTTGATAGGTTGGAATGCCCGATGGTGGAGCACTGGAACTCTTTACATGTTGTAGCAAGTAAGTGTATTGTATTATTTTAATGATTCTATTTGACGTATTTTAATGTTATTTTTATTTTTTATTAATTATTTAACTTTATTTTGTAGTTATAATAATAATAATGGCGACCATCTTGCTGGGGGTCTGCCGACCTGTCTCTTCAAGCGAGGCCTCCATTCCAGAGCGCGTTTGCTCCATTTCAAAGTTGTCGACACGTCGTCCGATGTCTACTACTTTGGTATTTTAGTTTAGGCATATAAAGTTTTATGTATGAGGGGGCTACCGCTTTCCCGTTTCTCACTCAGGGTCGGCTACTTAATCGAGATTATTAGGCACAAGTTTTACGGAAGTAACTGCCATTCTGACCTTTCACCCCGGAGTAACCCAAAAATTATGTAGTTCAGAATTTGTCCAGCAGGGCTGTTATTCGAACCCGTCACGCCTAACGAAATTAGACCTCCGATTACACTTAGCTACTACGATTTGCGGTAGGTATCAAGATATATTTGTGGGTGACAGGCGAGGTGAGGTTAATAGTACACACAATTTTTTTCATCTCGTTTGCGAGAAAATAAATGCAATTTGAAGTTACAATCATCCATTTTATTAAATTTGATGTGAGGCGCGTGATGGAAATACCCTTCGGCATACAGAAACGATTTAAAATCACAGTTAAAAATATTTGTAAAGTAATTTAATTCATCTTGACATCTATAGAACTAAACAATCAATTTATTTATTTCTTGACCTAATCCTAAAATATAATGTATGTGACTGTGTTATTTAAATTTATTTATTATGCATAGTTCTCACTGAAAATTTTACATGCTACCCTAAGCAGATTATGGCTGATCTCAATATTTCAGATGTACACCGATATTTATGTAACCTGTACTCAGCAAATAAATTCATTTCATTTCATTTTACTCTTTGGGGGAGGTCTATGTTCAGCAGTGGACGTCTTTGGGCTGATATGATTATGATGATGATGATTTCATTTTACACACATAATTTTAATTTTACATAATTTAGTTAAACATGTTTTATTAGTGTCTTTATGTTTAGATTTATTTATAAATACTTTTTCCGACATCGTATTTGAGTAAAAACCTCCTTGCTTTACAAATGACGCACGATTGACAGATACAATTTAAGACAAAAACCATTACGGCTCTAAGACGTAATGAAGGCTATTGTAGCTCTGTAAGCCTGCGCGTTATGAAGCCCGGGCAAGTGTGATGAAAAACAAGTTATAGAATAGCGGGGCTGGTAGAAGCAGCCTGACTGCCAGAAGTCTTCAAGCCGTCCAAAGGCTCCTAACTCGGCTTAACGACAATGGCATCTATTAATTTATGATACAAATCAGGCACGCACCCTGATACTACTAAATCGATGTGAATTTGCGAACGCCGCTCCTAGGCTGTTTCCAATCAGACTTACAATAATTACCTATCCATCCATCCATCCATCCATATATATATATACTAATATAAATGGGAAAGTGTATGTGTTTGTTTGTTTGTTTGTCCGTCTTTCACGGCAAAACGGGGCGTCGAATTGACGTGATTTTTTAAGTGGAGATAGTTCAAGGGATGGAGAATGACATAGGCTACTTTTTGTCTCTTTCTAACCCCCCACTTCCCCAAAATGGGGGGTGGGAGTTTGTATGGAGCATTCCGCAATTTTCAAGGTAGAAAGCTAAAAATTGGTAGGTATGCGGACTATTTGTGACTAACAAAAAAATCGTGCATATTTTTTTTTTGGAAATCTGCACCCAACCCCTTAAAAGAGGGGGAGAATTTTTATATGGGGGTCCAGATATGTAGTCGATATGTAGAATCTATATATAAAGTCGATATGTAGAGTCGATATGTAGAGTCGACACCTATCTAAGTACACAGTGGACATCTATCTAAATATGTAGAGTCGATATGTAGTCGATATGTAGAGTTGATATGTAGATTCGATATTTATAGTCGATATGTAGAGTCGATATGTAGAGTCGATATGTAGATTCGATATGTAGTCTATGTTCGATATGCAGAGTCTATGTGGAGTCGATCTAAATATATAAAAGACTGAAACTGAGATGCACCTTTTTTGTAGACGGTTAACATTACTCTTAGTACGCGGGCGAAGCCGCGGGCAAAAGCTAGTAATACTTATAAAAACTTATATCTACAACAATAACAGAACACGAAACATTCAGGTACCTAGGTATGTTGTTTACGTTTCGCCGAGCCTTTTTAACGAAAATAACTCGAAAACAAGCTTTAGTGTCCATCTGGTAGGACCTGTTTCGATTTATAATTACCTACAAAAGAGGAAATCGAGAGGCGATTGCTATGTGCTGTGTTGATGCGCTCGCTTTTTCTTTTTCAACTTAGATTGCACACAATAAAGTTGTTTTTGCAATGATGCAGGTAAATAAGATAAGACATTTTCACAGTCATTTAATTTAATACGCACCGTATACTAATTACAAGCAAGATAAGGTTTTCCATACAAATTATTCGATATTTTATCACAAATCATAAGTAGGTATGTTAAGGCGGGGCAAAAGGAACACAGGGGAAAAGAGCACGTAAATGGGTATTTCTCAAATAATGTGATTGACTTGTCACAACCATGTGCAAAAGTTAACGCTACTAATGCTTAATTTTTCTTTTTTTATACACGGATCAAAATGTTGACTAAATAAGCTATTATATAAATAAGTATTACAATATTTAACTGCTGGGAAATTCTTAACTTTTGCACATGGTGGTGACAAGTGACGTTAACAATTTGAGAATGACCCAAATAATACAAACACTTTTAAAAGTTGAGGCTGTAAGTAATAAAATGTATGTTTATCCGTTGTCTAGTACCCATAAGGGCTTTGCCTAGTTTGAGACTAGATCAATTGGTGTGAATTGTCCCACGATATTTATTTATTTATTGTTGATTTTTCCAATGTCACGACTCACGACAACAGTATGATATTCACTGTACTTTTAGGGATTTAAAAGAATGTAAACATAAAACGACGTCGCTTATCTACGCAGCCAATATGCGGCATTACGCTATTGGTCGCAAGAGTAAAAGGCTGCATTGATTGGCTGATTGGCTGGTCACGTGGTTTCGTTTGTTTACATTTTTTTATGCATATAGATACATGTTCTTATGCATAAAGCCTGAATCACACTGGCGCGGCCTGTAAGCGGTCAGTAGTAAACTTGACAGTAATTGTCGCAGGCCGCGCCAGTCTGTGAGAGGCTGTAAAAGATCACCAACAAAAATTAATTTGGTTAAAACGCCCTTAAAATCTGTGACTTGTGTTTGTGAGGAAAGGTTAAAACAGTATCAAATAAAAAGAGATTTGTAAATTTTTATGAAGGGGCAGACTACGGATAGATGATGTATGGCGTTTATCATCAATGCGTATTTCTATCCTACTTCATACAGTTCCTACTTTATCTTATTTATTGAACGAGCGAGCGAAGCGAACGAAGTTCTCCGTTTCAGGTTGGGAGGAGGTAAAACGGCTAAAACTGCTCTGTACGCTCGCAAGTAATAACGCCATTGACGAGTGTGATGAAAACGGATTTAATTCACCGTTTTACGACGCTCTGAAGTGCCTGTCATGATTCCGATAGCTAATTTAATGAATTTGACATGGCTTGTAGTTTTATAGCATCTTTTACGCTCATGAACATACTGATGATCACTTCTGATAATAAAATAAAGGTTGAGGCATTAAACTACCAGGATCTATAAAGATCACGAGGAGCTCTCAGTATATATATATATATATATATATATACACGATGATTTTTAATCCAGTGGGTCGATCACGTAACATTTCTTACGCGCGTAGATTTAACTGTCATTTTTCCATATAAAAAGTGAAATTTAGATCTACCTGACGCGCGTACAATGCGTTACGTGATTGACCCCCAAGAGTCTAAAAATATTGATAACCAGCCAAAACTAATTTCAATGGATGACGTCTCATGCAATTACATCACTGTTTAGTTAGTTAAATTTAATGATAATGTTAATACTAATATCCACTGAATGTTTGGCCCCCCTACATTTCTTAAATTCAAATAGCTATTTACATTCGTCAAATTTTCGCTTTGGCGGGAAATTTTGATAGGTCTTACGTCAATAAATTCTAACATCTACTTGTAGTGTATGTGACAATTGACAGTTTATCACTCCTAATTCAAAAATTCAAGTAGATTTTAGTTTCATAGATTTAAACTAACGATAGGGTGTCAATGATTTTTAATTATAAAGCAATTCCTAGTTCTGTTTCTTTCAGAAAAAAACGAACGTTTGTTTCAGTTAACTACGAGTTAATCGTTTTTGGCATAAAATCCTGAATTAGGAAAATTGGTTCCTGATCACGAATTAACAATCACCGTGTATACACAATATAAAAAAAATACAAAAGCCGCTAGAACAGCCCCCCCCTCTAACGCGCCCTGCGATAGGCGCCCCCTAGGACCGTGGCCCTTGCATAACCAGAGCGAGAAAGCTGGGTTGTTATTCGCTACGCGCAAATGCGGCTCACCCGCTCACCCCGCCGGTCACCCGTTACGAAACTAGACATCTACCTACGCTTAGTTACTACGCATCGCGGTGTCAAGATATATTTGTGGGTGAACGTTAAGGTGAGCTTAAAACAAGTTACAGAATAGGGGGGCTGGACGCTTATGAGTGTCATAATAGGCAGCCGATACTTTCAGTACGTAGCCAATAGGCTTGTGACCTCATGTTAAAATTGATAACGTAGTGTTTGTAAATGGATAGTAAACCATCATTATTGTAATAAAGTATAAATCACAAAATATAATGATAATCATAAAAAGATATGGACCTTGAAAGTTTAGAAAAAATATGCATTTTTTTAATTGTCCAAGAGTGAATTTAAAGCTACCAATAGAGTCCTTGCGCTTTTATAGAAACAAAATTGTACGACAACTATGGACCTGGGGGGTAATCACGTAACGTTCCGAACGCGCGTCTGACTGTTAAACCTCAATCTGTCATTTTTCCATATAAAATTGACGCTTAAATCTTACAGACGTTCGTAAGAAAAGTTACGTGATCGACCAGTATTTAGCGACCGGAACAGCAATTTACTTGATTTTCCTTACGATTAGTTCAAATAGCAAAGTGTGACGTCATACTTTGGAGTCAATCAGCAGGAAGCGTTTCGGCTGCCGCCAGCGAGGTGCGTCCTTAACTCAATTTTGGGTATTTATATTCTTTAATTGTAGTTGCTCCCATACAAACATTTGTATGGGATTCTGGGTTCGAATCCCGGTAAGGGCAAATATTTGTGTGATGAGCATGAACATTTGTTCCTAAGTCTTAGATGTTTTCTGTGTATTTAAGTATTTGTATCTATTAAATATATCGTCGTCTAGGACCCATAACACAAGCCTTATTGACTGGGACTATTAGGTCGATTTGTGTAAGATTGTCCTCTAATCTGTCCTCTCCAAAAACTGGTTCGAATGGCATCGTAAAAAATCTTAGGTCACAAGCCTATGGACAGCTATTGATATCGTTTCCCGGTTGCGCAATTCCCGAATCTCGTCCAAGTGATAGCCGGTTCGGCTCCCGGGGTTATCACCGTGTCGTAACGCTGCTGAAGGTTGTGACACAGTTTTCTTTGCGCTATCTATCGAGTGTCTGCGATAAACTTCATTCGATGATATTAAATCTATTTCATTTATATTCGATAGTGATACTAGAGTTTGATGGTGGTTTTGCTTGTGTTGTGTTGTCACTTAATGATCGCAGTTTATTTGATTGCAAGTCGTCATCCGCTAGCGTTGTCCCCGGTTGTGCATACATCATGGATAGGGATATTTGGCAGCGATAAAATACTGCACTAGAAATCTATCGTAAAATAAATAGGCTTTCTACTGTAGCAATGTAATTTTAAAATTTTATAATACTCTGATACTGAAATGATATATTGTACACTGCTTTGAAAAAATGACACCTCGCCGAGTTTTTTACGCCGGTTCTTCTCGAGGCAGAGGTTTACTTTCCGAACCGGTGGTAGTCATTATCGACATTCATAGGTGTATGTAATATGGCTAAATTAAAGAATAAATCACTTTGACTTTGACTTTGACTTTGTGCCCTAAAGGAGCCCGGGGTCCGCTTTGGGGCGTAATCCCAAGATTTGGCATTGGCACTTGTCCCAGAGGGAAAACTAGACCTTATTGGGATTAGACCGGTTTCCTCACGATGTTTTCATTCACCGAAAAGCTACTGTTAAAATATCAAATGATACTCCGTACATAAGTTTTGGAAAAAACCCAGTCGTACGAGAGCCGGGTTTTGAAAATTACAAGGCGCGTGCCTTATCGCTAGACTACAAGTACGAGTTTGTAATTATATCGAGAAAAGAGGCCGGTTCGGGATTTCTACAGCTCACAGAGTGGCGCTGTAGTTATGTCTTGGATTGAAAAAGTTTCAGTCAAAAAAATCATTTTTGGTACAAGCTTGTATTGCCGACTGTACTTTTCTATATACCGTCATCAACTACTCATTGAGATGACTCTCACGAGCCCAAACTCAACGGGATTGTGTCGTTTTATTGCGGAGTTCCTTTGGCCACCTTCCAGCCCCAGCATCAGATCAGCTCCATTCATTTTTATTTATTTAAACTTTATTGCACAAATATACAAATAAAAGTACAATTGGTGGACTTAATGCCATCAGGCATTCTCTACTAGTCAACCATTGGGCTAAACAGAAACTAGTGGTGCAGGATCCTAAATATTGCATTGTCATGCAATATATATATGCATGCAAATTTTCAGCTCAATTGGAAACCGGGAAGTGGGTCAAATTTAACTTGCAAGATGTCATTACAGACACCGGGACAGGTGAAACTGAATAAAAGCTTGTAAAAAGCCGAGTTTCAGTAAATATTTGCCGATGGAATATTTGAACTCAAACCCAGCGTTATATTTCTCATTCGATGCTCTTTTGTTTATGAAGCCTACCCCAATTTCTTGAATTTGTTTACGCACACGTCCGATACAAATTGGGTTACCTACATTAGAAAGAGAGAGTCAGAGTTCATCAGGGTTATCTGTGAGTAGTAGCTCTAAATTTAGTAACCGAGTGATCCGTTATACTAATTCGGAACAATTTCAAGTTACTACACACACACACACACACACACAGCTACATGGTTAGTAGCAGTTACTAGTAGCAATATAACGAACGATACACATGCGTCAGACAGAACGCTACGGGCGTTTTTCGCTACATAATGGACCTGAAGCTGCTACGGGCTACGGCGTAGCGCGTCGCGCGTCGCGTGGTGGCGTTGAATGCCTCCGTAAAAGCAGCTTCTCCTGACACATTGGTTCGTAACAATCGCTACTGAACGAAAACGAAACCATTTAATTTATTACATCCTTGCTCAGTCTGCTACTTCCAATTAGCAAAAAAAAATGTATATAACTTTTTGACCATCTTATTGTTAAAAGATATAGAAGTAAAAGAACCTACCCCTTTCTTTCACTTGGGTGTAAAATGGACTATCTGGATGGATATAGGCTTTATTTTATCCCGCGGGTTTGCCTGCGTTCTTTACAATACGCGGGCGCAGCCGCGCGGACTGCTAATATGAAATAAATTGGATGTACGTTGTCTTATTAATATTTATGAGTAAGCCGTTTATATTTAACCAATTTATAATGTCAATTAATGCAGCTCATGAGTTATCCTATTTTTAAAAGTTTTTTTTTTAACTTTATAATACAATTATAATACACGCGTCGTGTCACCACCAAACATAGATATAACAGTTTTACACAAATTAAACATTCGGTAGATCATTAGTATACATAATTAAAAATAATGCAACACTAGAATGCTACCTTGAGGTACACCTGTAGTTATAAGAATAAGAATTAATTTATTTAGCACACTAAGTATAGAAAATACATATGATCAAAAACAAGTTACAAGCATAGTACAAAATGTGCTACATAGAATAGATTATGTGTTTCAGACCTATTTTTTTCGCTAATGATCACCACTTTCATTTTTGCAATATTGCTGACTTCTGTATATTGTCTTGTATCTTAAATATATATTTCGTATATAACTGTAAGTCCCTGGGCGACCGAGCTCCGCTCGGATGAAAGCACGGAGAAAACGAATTTTCCCAGACATGAGACCTAGTTATATCGATTTCTCGCCCCCGCAAACCCCTATATTCCAAATTCCATCGAAATCGTTAGAGCCGTTTTCGAGAGCGTGATTGCAAATATATATATACAAATATTGCTCGTTTAATAAGGTATAGGATGTAATTACTATTACTTGTGGTTGCAAACACTGCGGGTAGTAGATAGACCTGACTAAGCCCGACTATGGATGCATGCCCAGCAGCCATCCAACGTTCTAATGGCTACTATACGAGCGGCGACCAATATGTTTTTAGAATCGGCATGATTACGTCTCATTATAATAATTTCTGATTGTTGGTCATACTGTGTCACTATTCAATAATACAGTGAATAAACAAAAAAAGGTTAGTATTCATTTGTTTCTTTTTTAATAGCTAAACAAAGATGATGGTATAGAACAAATTCTGAGGTCACTTAAATGGGAGGATATTTTGTTACATATTATGGGCAGTGTTGGCAAAATTCTGGTGTGATAATCAAAAAAATGTAATTTAAAATTAGAAGTTTGTCTATTTTGAGGACACGAAATTAAAAAATCAAACTCGTGTGATCATTTTTTAAAGGCACAGCTCACCTTACAAAGTTAAAGGTAGGTTTTTTTAAATAGCTTTTTAGTAGGTAGTTTTTTTTGTAGGTCACAAATATATGAAAATAAATACGAAGGGAGAGTGAACCAACATAATTGTGGAGCAGTTAAACAAGTTCGTCTAAGAAAAGAACAAAGAAAAAAAATACCAGTTCTATGAGTTTTTTATTTTGGCTGTGCTTGCCGATTACCAGGTCTGCTGTTCAGGCTTGTGAAGTCTATACAACTAGTTACCTACCGTTTAATCTAGACCAACTCTTTAACTATTACTTATAATTCTTTGATATTGAAAACTCTTCAATGAAATCGGTACAATTGGGAATGGATGAAAATTTTAGAAATGCCTGATTATTTTTTTGGTGATAGGAATAACCTTCCTTAGCACCAGAAAAAAGTTTCAGATTTTTTAGCTGCGTCAATTTTGTTTGAAAAATATAAACAGTTTCCTCACTTACGTTTTGGGTCAGTTACGGCACCTTCCTCGATCGGTCCCATATTACAAAAAAATATATTAAATATGTGTGGTAAACTGACGCTGGCAATGATATTGACACTTGCAGCAGCTATATTGGTCATTACCAGTGTCAGTTTACCACAGATATTTAAGATAGTTTTTTGTAATATGAGACAGATCAAGGAAAGTGTCTATTTACCGTTCTTGACCCAAAGCGTAAATGAAGAAACTGTTTATATTTTTCAAAAACAATTGTCGCAGCTGAAAAATCTGAAACTTTTTTCTGGTGCTAAGGAAGGTTATTTCTATTACCAAAAAAATAATCAGGCATTTCTAAAATTTTCATCCATTCCCCATTTCGTCGATATAAAAAATAAGCCTCATAACGACGACCAAAAGTTTTTTTTTTGAAGCGAAGCAAAAATATTTTTTGTATAATAAATATGCACGTAAAATAAGAAAGAGCGTATATGATAATTTAAAATTATACGGCACCAATAACTTCTGTTTTTTATACCGATTCTAAAAACTTATTGATCAACCCTCGTATACCTATATGTATTGTAAACAATCGTTACAAAACGTTATCTGGCTCACAAGTCTACGCATCAAACTACCGATTACTTAATGTGTCATTTGTATTACTTATGTTGAAAATATTTGCCCGACTGCCAGAAGGCATATTCGCGCGTATCTATGAATGTATGTGGGTTTGTACAGTCGCCATCAGATATATCGGAGCGGCGAAAGCGCTCACAAATATCTGAACACGTCGCTATTGTCGAGGCATTAGAGACGTGTTCAGATATTTGTGAGCGCTTTCGCCGCTCTGATATATCTGATGGCGACTGTACTACTCCATTATTACGTCGTATTGTCGCGTCGGCTGAACGGCTTTCGACCACCCAAGTGTCTGATAGGTGGACATCATCAAAAATTACGTATTTTAAGTGCCTTACTGTGTGCTTAATTTTTTTTATTCATGTATATAAAAATAAGGAGTAGCTAAAAATTAAAAATGTGGTTACAATGAAAGTAAAAGTTAAGCTATTTAAAGTCTAGTATTAGGCCAGTGTCAAGCACTGGGATGTTTACCTTAAACTGCTTATGACACGGTGACAATGTGGTCTTCTATAATATCGTAAGCGTCTCTTTTTTGAAGTTTCTTTAGCGTGACTCTTTTCTGGCCTCATATAGCCTATAGATAACAACCGAGGCTCCTGCACAGCTGATACTGCACATGACGCGAGAAAAGCGCGACAAAAACTTATACAGAATATATTTTTTTCTCATACTTGCAATGAAATGTTGACATGACTTACTTCAAATTAGGTCCGGAAATACTTACGTTTCCGGTGCGATGAGTGAAGATGATATGTAAATGAATTTCATACAGTCTAACACACCTGGGCATGTAAAGCAACCTTCTTTTGTTTTTAAACGTAAAATTGTGACACAACTTCTTGGCATTCAACCATCAAAGATTGACTACTTTTTAGGGTTCCCCTGAACGGAACCCTTATAGTTTCGTCATGTCCGTCTGTCCGTATGCCGCAGCAATTGACTCGAAAGCTATAAGGTGTATTTGAATAAAATTTTGAGGATAAGTGTATTTTGTTAGCCGCTACATAGTTTTGTAATTAAAATAACAAAAAAAAATTGTTTAGGGGTGGTACTCCATACTGAAAACTGAAAGTCATATTTTTTTTGTTGTGTGCCCACGTGTGGCACATCAATCGATAGGCCTTTCAAAATAAGTATAAGGTCTCTCAGCAATTTTTTTTGATTAAGTGAATAGAGTCGGAGATAATCGCCCCGAAAGTCACTAAAATTCTGTCCCCCTAATCTATCAAATTTTTAAACGGTGTATTTTAAAAATATGAGAAAGATCATGGACATAAAGTTTATTAAATTCTTTCACCAAAAATTATTTTGAATAAGATCGGTTCAAAGGTTTTCGAGACATTGCTGAAAAACTGCTTTCCTTAAAGAAAAGTTTGAGTAAAGCACTATACAAATCTCGGCGAGAAACGGGGTTGCCGGCCGCGTATTCATATCCTGCCTCGCTACGTTCCCCGGTTCGTTTCCCGGCGTCCATAGTAATGTACTAAAACATATATGTCTTCCGAGCCTTTTCTCGCTTGTCGAGCTAAAGTCACGCGCACTTGTACTCACTGCAACTGCTTAGGCACATGGGGCATGTGATACATAAATTCCGCATCCTAATTTATCATTATATTTCAGAAAGAACTGATCCGACCAACTCAGCGAGCGCGTGAAACATGTCGATACGAAAAAGAATAGGCAAGTTTATGTCTCATATTGACCACCAATAGGCCGTAGCGTGGCTCGCTAGCTATACGAGTATGTACTTACCACGTGCGAGTGTGATACTCGATACGTCGGCGGACTGTTTCTACGGTTACGTAAGATAATGCCAACTTTCAATGTCACTTCACCGCGCGGTATAGCGATACGTACCTAGGATATATAGGGATCATATATGCTCATTTCATCTACATGTATAATTGTATATGTTCTGTGGATGGTTGTAAGACAAGAAGTTCTGGGAAAAGGGTTCTGGGTGCTGTCTGAAAACCAGCGCTGCAGGTGTCTGTCTGACACCTCGGCACAATGCTGAGACAGCGACCGTTTCACTGCCACGAAGACACACAATATGTGTCAATTGTATTGTATGTCTACTCCTTTGTCTCTGTGTGTCTTTTGTGTAGTGAATAAATGTCTTCTTTTCTTTTTTTTCTTTAAAAGGGATGGACTACGTGGGAGACGATATGAATAGGAAAAGTTCATCATAGATTCATTTGGCAGTCGTAGCGTCGTAGCACGAGTAATATATCGCAAAAATAAATAAATGGGTTTTCTTCAATATTTATTTATTTATTTTAATACAGCAACTATTATTACAGGTTGACCTAATACAATAGCGCCTTAAATATTTGACTTAACCTAATTATAATACTTGCACAAGACACATAGACATACTTAAACAAATTCGGACATATTAAGAACAATAAAATAGATCACTTTGGTCAGCAAATAGATTTAGTGTACCTATTATAATATTGGTATTGATATGTATGTATCTCATAATATTATATTGCATTATAAACTACAGTAATGTGTTACAGTAATGTGTGGGTATTGTATACTGTTTTGAAAAAAGGATACTTTGCCGAGTTTTTTTCGCCGGTTCTTTTCGCGGCAGAGGTTTTCTTTCCGAAGCGGTGGTGAATAAATCAATTGCCTAAATTGAAGCGTAAATAACTTTGATTTTTTGAAAGGATCTGGAACGAGAGATAAGATTTCCCTGTTGGTCTTTATGTCGTTGACATGAGATTCAATTTCACCTGGCCTGTGGCAAAGGTTTTTTTACTAGACCTGTAACGTGGTGACGGGAGGTAGAATAACTACAACTTAAAGAAGTTGAGAAACTCCCGATTTTTTGATTTCAAAGTTCAATATGTCAAAAACAGCTGAACTGATTTTGTTGAAAAGTAGTTAAGAATCATCTCGATCATGTCGCTTTCGGAGAAAAAAACCACATTAAAATCGGCCCATTCGTTTAGGAGCTATGATGCCACAGACAGACACAGACACACAGACACGTCAAACTTATAACACCTCTCTTTTTGCGTCGGGGATTAAAAAGACATGCTGCGCCGGCCCCGAGTAAATGTGATAAGGTCAAACAAATGATGATGCTGACATGGCCGTTTTTGTGAAGTTTGATACCAAAATGTTGCTATACAAAAAGCATGTTTAGAGGAGATGTTAACAACTGAAACCGAATTGCTTACTTACCAATAATATGCCTATTTTAAAGGTTGTTGGTATATCGCTATTGGATTCTCTGAAAGTTTTCAGATACAAACAATACGATATGGCAAATGAAACATTTCCGCAATGCACAATTTCGGCAGCCCTTACCTCATGAAGTGACTCTATGATGGCGAGGACTGTCTTCATCATGCCTCTCTTTAAAGAACCTCAACATAAATGAAAAAGTAGTGTTACTGATGGAAAATTGGCCACAGTTAAACCAAGATTTCGAAGACGTGCTATGTTGAGAATGGGGATTGCATCTTTCTCTTGCAGTTAACAGAAGGAATATTCATATCAATAAGAGGTCGCTAACAAGAACGAGTATACACCAACCCAAGGGTACGGGTATACACCTCTAGGGACATTTTCGAGCGTTCGCTATGCATGTGCAGACGATTTTGAACAGAAAGTGTGAACCCGTACCCTTAGGCGATAGTACCTATGTCACTCCTTTTTTTTCAAAACTGTTACAAGTTAGTTGATGGCGAGAAGCGCTCAGTTACTAGAACTATTGTAAATTAACCTATTTTGCTTTTATTTCTATTATCTTTCTTTTACTTTTTTATTTCTTTTTTAGGATTCCGCACCTTGAAAGGTAAAACGGAACCGTTATAGGATCACTTTGTTGTCCGTCCGTCCGTCTGTCAAGACCGTTTTGCTCAGGAACGCGTGGAGGTATCAAGCTAAACTTTATATCAAGTACTCAAGCCTACTGTCCCTTGGAACTGTGAAAAAACCTAATTTCTAAGCCAACGCAATCAAAAGATACAGCCGTTGATGCCGCAAATTTCCGCAATTTTCGAAACTCGCAAGGGAATCAAAACCTACTTCCCGTGAACTCAGAATCTTGAAATTTGGTACGAAGCAACGTCTTATAGCACAGATGAAGGAAAAATTTCCAGAAACGTAAATTTTTAGTTACATCATATAATAAAAATATTTTTAATAATTTACTTATATACCTACATGTTTGTACGTAACCCTCGGTGCGCGAGTCTGACTCGCACTTATCCGGTGTTTGTTTTCCTCTGTTATGATCTTGCATGTGTCCATAGGCTAGAGTGTCCGCTTACTATCAGGAAAGCCATGTGCTTCTTTGCCAGCCTTGGTATTAAAGTTGTAACCTAACCAAGCCAATATTAGGATGCAAATATTTCGAAGGATTACAAATATTGTATTAATTTACATTCATTGTTTTTTATTATAACCAACTATATTGATCGCATGTTTCACCTTGAAATTAAATACCGTAGGTATTTGCTTATGAGCGAAAAGCAATTAGTTTCACTTGGTATCAATTAAAGTGCTGTCTCCTGCGCTCGTGCACGACAATTTATAAATGCACTTTGTGTGATATTCGATACTCCAATTGAAGTAGATCTATGTCAATTTTCAACACGTGATTTAAACTGTCGGAACAGACAAACAGGTAAACAGATATACAAACGGATGGATGAATAGACTGATGTAATAATGACGTCCTGACCGAGTTTTGCCACAGCGACTGTATAAAATAAATGGCATTTCCAAGTAGGTACATGTTAATGTTAAGTTGGTCGACTATTTACCTACTAGGTAACTATGTAGTTATGCCTACTTAGCCGTGAAAGTTCTCTTTTTAAATTCATTATATGTACTACTGCCACGATTTTTTTATCGGTATACCCTGTTCCCAATATCACGCAAAACCCATTCTAATTTTGAACAAGCTATCCAACGATTCCTCGCGCGGTTTAAAAAGAAAAAAACAACAGCCCCCCTTTACGTACTTTTTTCAATGTTTTTTTTCTACCGTTTTGTCTGCATGATTATTGCTACATTACATTTTTCTAGTAGTAAGGGTCACTGAGCTAAGCCGCAGACGGACAGTCGGACAGACGGACAATACGGACATGGCGAAACTATAAGGGTTAGCTTGTCGACTACCTGAGATGAAGATGACATCCTGACCGAGTTTGGCCACAGCCTACTAAAATAAAAAAACCGGACAAGTGCGAGTGGGACTCGCTCACCGAGGGTTCCGTACAAAATTACAAATGTAATGAATCTCAAAATATTTTCACATAGTCTGAGTAGGTGCCTCTTTTCAAGCATTACAATATGCTTGTGTTAAGAGACCCCGCTTTTCCATATGTTTAACTGTTTAATAATATTAAAAATCCATTACGTATTAAGTGTCGCTATTTCACTCTCTAGTGCGGTTTTGCGTGACGTATATGATAAAGGCACTGGTCCCACCGCCGGCGACGAGCGATGAGATTCATATAGTTGATCGCAGTGAACAGCGAGCGATGAACTATAAATATATATCTCTCTCTTTTATTTACACGGAAGCGATTATCTTTTGTTCGTTTCTTGGGCTAGAAAAAAGTCGATAGTTCATATCTCACGAGCTTAACGAGCGCATTTTGGACGGGTTATGTGCCGACCTAATTGAAGTACTGGCGGACTGTCAGAAAAACGGACGTGAGACAGACAGACAGCCAGAAGACAAGGCAGACGAACAGACGGAGACTAACAAATTACTCTTTAGTATATCGCTATTCCTCCGCTTCTCTAGCACATTCAGTGCCCAGAATCGCTACGCGCTGCGCTCGTAGCCGATCCCGTGGTTTTCCTCGTATGTAGCGGAAAGCGACTACGGCGTAGGGACGCATATGTGTCGTCACGGGCCGGGAATGGGCTAGATAAACAGAGATATTTAACGAAATATAAAGAAATCTTTAGTACTTACTACCTAACCAACGCTATTTTAACAATACAACAATGAGGGCTCAGCCAAGACTTCCATTCCAGACCAGAAGCGGCGGCAGCGGTAGCGGCCGCCGCTCGAAGTCATGGCTATACGTAGGACTCATAATTGGATGAGGATTCCAGAGATTGCTTAAAAGTAGCAATCTGAAACAAATCATAACAAAAGATCTCTTAAATCATTGACGAGCGTTTTTCAAAAAAAGTGTACATGTACTTTTTTTTTCCAGGTTTCGATTTTTTTTGGCTTTTCTTACTCAGAATCGTTGATACTATCAATCCTCATACAATAAAAAAGTGTCCAAAATATTCCATTCCAGATCGTCACATTTTTGTATGGAGTCTTTTTAGGGTTCCGATATTTATAGTATCAACGATTCTGAATAAGAAAAACCCAAAAAAATCGAAATCTGAAAAAAAAGCTCATGTACAGTTTTTTTGAAAAACGCTCAGACTTCAGAGCCTCCAGGCGAATAAAACTCGGCTAAAGGCGGTATAGCGTCAAAGAGCGTCATGTCAATTCGTGTGAACTGCAAACATATTTAAGTTGCTGGCACATAAATAAAGACATGTATGGTACTTGACTCATTAACTACTTTTCCAGCTCAGCGTATAGCGTTAACAACAGCGTTGAATTAAACTGGTGATTACAGTATGTAAGTATGTGTTGACCTATATCACAACCCACTTATGTATGCACAGTTACGCTTACTGTTAAAATGAACTACACTCTCTTGTAGCTCTAGATTTATCTGACCTTTTACGTTTAACGCCAAAATGACTTAAGTGAGCGTTGCGCCGACGCGGATTCATCTCTTTGAATTTTGGAGTGTCTACCTGTTTAGTATGGTTGCTCGAGCACATGTGCTGATTATGAAAAGCATAGTAAACTAATTGAATACAGTTGCAGTTATTTTAATGCTATTTATGTCATTAGCTACGCTTTATGCAATTCTATAGCCGTTTATTTCCGAGTTCGACCGTTCATGAAGGTTTAAAGTTCATAATTCATACAGAATCTAACTCATATAATTTTTTCCTAAGTCATAGCCGCAACATGAACTCATTATAATTACTTTGTTGTATCCTAATCCTGATAAGCAGGACAAAAAAACAAAATTCTACAATTCCTGGAGGTTATAATTGAGCATTTTTCAAAAAAAAGTGTAGGTACATGATTTTTTTTCAGCATTCGAATTTTTTGGGTTTTTCTAACTCAGAATCGTTGAAACTATCGATCGTCATACAAGAAAAAAAGTGTGCCAAATATTTCAAATCGTCACATTTTTGTACGCAGTCTTTTTTTATTTATATGAACGCACTGGAAGAAAAAACTTACATTGTAAAATCTGGGACAATTTTTTTCTTGTTTAAGGATCGATAGTATATTCAGAGTAAGAAAAACCCAAAAAAATTAAATTCTGAAAAAAGTTCATGTACCCTTTTTTTTAAAAAACGTCCACCTGCAGGTCATGGGTCAAATCACTGCGTCGAGTGAATTCTGCTATGAAAATATCAAAATTTGCCGTATACCTACCTACAAGTTGACCTAAAAATACTCACGATACTGTATTAATAGGTCGGTGCCAGCCCTACCAAGTCTCGAGACGGGAAGCGTCTGGTGCACGGGAATCGACCTTGGCGGCGTGATTCACCGGCGAAAGTGGGAGAAATGCGGCGCGCCCCGCGCGGACACTTTTACTTTCCAGTGTGGCGCAACCGACGCGGGCGCCGCGCCACTCGCCCGGCCCGCGGCCCGCAGAGCCGTCGCGCGCACACTCCGCGTCGCGTTCCCCGGATTACAGTGCTAGTGAACCCTGGATTCTGGATTCAGTGATACATATCGGTGTGCCAGGAAGTGTAGCAAGCGGGAAGTACGAGTTGCAGCACGCGCCAGCAGCGCAGCGCCTACCTTCCAACCTAAGTCCCTTGGTAAGCGACTCTTTACAGGGACTTTCACGGCGCTTTCCACTTTAGTTAGGACTGTGATTGCTACTCCAGCCAGACTCTCGTCAGGAGTGTGTTTGACGAGTTCTAATCCAGTGTTGCTTGATGCGAGGACTATTACTAAAGCATTCGCCACATCTCGCGCAACGAAATCTAGATAGTAATTGCAGTGAAGGGGACCCGGCACCAGTCGAGATAGGCAAAGCGCACAATTGGCGTCACCCGCGACTGAACTTCGGCTCGGGTGTCAGAAACGCAGTAAATAAAGAAGTGAAATATCCAAGGACAATACAACTTTCAAGTGATTTCGCGCGCGGCCGACAATAAAAACTTCGTAACGCGCTGCGCAACCTCTCGGCGCACTTTCGACGTCCGCCGGCGAACGCCGGTGCCGCTTTCAATAACGTCGGTTACAAAACCTTTGCCATGACGAATTTTCTTTCGAAAGTTTTCATTTACTAGTAATTTGATTCGATATGAAATAAGCATTTCAATTTTGTAGTGTTATTGGGCAACGCGTTCGTCGTGAAAGCGTATTAATGGTCCAGGAGCCGTGACAGATAATCATGGTTTATGGCTCGCAGGCTCTGCCGGCGGAGCCTTGCGGCCGCCGTGACCACGCGTACGGTCAATGAGTTGGTGCCATTACAAGCAGCACGTTTCAAGCAACTGTCATCATTAAGTAGAACTGAAAGGAACGCGGCTCAAGGCCAGTTGGATAACGAATTTTCGTTTAATATTATTAAATGGCAGCCACGGCCGATCGTGACGGACCCCGCAAACGCGGATGCGAGCGCGAGACCACTTTCACGCGCATGCGTGATGGAGATGCCCGAAACCAATCGAAATGGTACACGATGCCTGATGACATAATCAGCGTCCGGATGAATCCGAGCAATTAATATTTAGATAAAATCGTTATTTAATGGACGAGTACGGAAGCGATAAAAGGCGCGATCGGCGATAATTCAAGATAAAATGTAGTTGATAATCTCCACTTACATCGTTGAATATATTCAGTTTTTAATTGCCGCAATTAATCTTCACGCGAAACAAGGCGTTGCCTTCAAAGAAATGTCAAAAGACCTGTAATCTGAGTAGCATGTTCAGGGTCAAAAGTCATACTAAATTATAAATCCGTAAGATGTCACAACTAATATAGCTAAGAACCATCCCGACAGACAAGAATTTATCAAATCGGTTCATTCGTTTGGGAGCTACGATGCCATAGATAAATTCCCAGATTCACCAATACTCCCCCGTTTGCGTCGTGGGTTAAAAATAAAACGAACCTATTACATTACTAAATGTCAATTAATACATAACGATTTCAAATGACGCAATCTCAAAAATAACTTCACTTTCGAATAAAGTAGGCGTAGCGAATGTCAGAATGAAGATTTACGATAAAGATCGTGATTTAACAGTGACAAAAAAGTACAATGCATATAGTTAAGCGTTAAACTTTCACCCGGAGAAATGGTTGCGCGAAAGTTTGCAACGCAACCTCGCCGATGAGTTCATCCCGATTTCACAGACTATTTTTCGGTTCAGAGATTATGCGTAGAACAATGAAGGTTAGCGTAGCGTGATGCGAAACCACGAATTTGTTTCCAAATTTGAATACCGAATAGGTAGGTACCCATTGAACAGAATGCGTATCAATTTCTGAACGCTATCAATAGTTTAGCATCTATTTTACGCGTGTTGTATGTTTCAATTTGCTCACAGCACACATGACAATGTGTGTAAAGATGTAAACGCGACAAAGTAAAGGAAACCTCTCCGTTTATCTCGATTTGTTAAAAGGCAACAAAAAAGGAAACAGGATGGTCATTTGTCGCAACCAACGATCGTCCTTCCTCGATTAATTTATTCACCCGCGAACTGTTATGAAATATTTCACTGCAGGTAATCATGCATTTAGTAACTGCGTAGATACTTTGCAAAACCCTGAATAGTCCATTGTTCTGCAACGCATGAGGCCCGGTGGTAATACTGTGATGAATTAATTTTCCGCCATGACAGTCTAGTCACTCTAGTCAGCCTATCATTTCAAACACGAATTTCTTCGATACCTCGAGTTCCGCGTTGTAATTTGACATGGAAACGAGTGACAATCGTATGGACAATAACTTGGGTAGCAGTAATGTGGGATCCTCCCACAAAATTAAGTTTCAATAACATAAGCGCATAAATAGGCGCAACAAGCGGCAATAAAAAGTGATTCTCACAGCAACTTTATGTAAGTTGGATAAAATTCGCGATTATCCAATGCCATAGACAATGACTGGGGAAAGGAAAGTGGAAAGCGGTTACGTTGGGAGTTGGCCCGAGCTCGCATCTCAGCGTTGAATAACTTGTTGGCATTATTTTTAAATCAGGCTCAAAATAATCTGATTTGCACGTGAAAATGAGTAAACTGCAGAAAATTTAGGTTGAGGTTTGATTTTTCCAATAATTTCTTACTCTAATTCCTTTTAAAAGCCTTCCTTCTGCTTTAAGTAATTTCTCCTTAATCGGTTTTCCTTTTCTGCGTATGTGTTAACCTAACATGTTTTTATCTTATTATTGATCAAAGTCAAAGTGATTTATTATTCAATTTAGGCATATTACATGCACCTATGAATGTCGATAAACTACCACCGGTTCGGAAAGTAAACCTCTGCCTCGAGAAGAACCGGCGTAAAAAACTCGGCGAGGTGTCATTTTTTCAAAACAGTATACAATATATCATTTCAGTATCAGAGTATTATAAAATTTTAAAATTACATTGCTACAGTAGAAAGCCTATTTTTTTACGACAGATTTCTAGTGCAGAATTTTATCGCTGCCAAATATCCCTATCCATGATGTAGTCGTTTATCTTATAATATGCTTTTGAAATAAGTGTCCGTTTTACGACAGATTTGAATTTAGAGTCAGTAAGTTCGGTAATGTGTTTTGGAATTTTATTGTAGAATTTTATACAATTTCAAGAACGACTTTTCTGCTTTTACTAGCCTGTAAAAAGTTGTTTTGAGCTTCCCTGCGCTTCTGGTAACCTTGAGCCTATCAGTGTTTGTTGGGTAGTTGTATAAATTCTTCCTAACATACATAATTATTTCAAATACGTATAGCGACGGCAGTGTTAGAATATCTATGATGATCTATATTCTTGTTAATATTTTCCACTATCCTCTAAGTTCGTACATTTCTAAGTGTCATTTACATGAACTCTATATGAGCCATCGACATTTGCTGAAATTAATTTGAAAACATCATAGTGCCTACTTCGGACAACATAGATATTCGGCTTTCTTTAATCATTATACCTACCTAGAAATCAAATGTCAATCAATGTTAATAAGCAAACAACTGTTATTTGAATTACCGTAAAATGCTGCAACTTTGCAAGGAAAATTAAGTTTTTTTAAGAATATCTCTTAAATTATACGTTGTCTACGGTGTCTAAAGCCTTAAAAGCTCTTTATTTGTCTTCTAGAAGCCGTCAAAGTTGTAGGCAAAGTTGAGGTTAAAAACTGCAACATTGCCTAGACGATTTTAAAGAAACTCATTTTACATCTACAACAGTTCCATCAATATCGAAATGTTTAAGACGCTAATAAGCCACCTATTGTTTTTTTCTCGCAGGTAGGCTTCTATATCAATTCTATTTTTCCCATACAACTTTTAAGCATAGTCAGGGTTGTGCCAAAAAGAAAACCAATAATATATATTTATTTCTGTAGCAGTATGTTTGTTTCAATCTGAATGCCTACTTAGGAAGACTACAGACGGAGTTAAAGCCGCACATTACTTATAACATCTTAATTAATTATAGATAGGGAGCAAGAAAATGTTATCAGTGCTAATAGCATCAAACCTTTTTTATTTCGTCATCGAGTAAGTAGCGACAACCCTAACCTCTAGGCAATGTTGTAACAGAAATGTTTGGAAGAACCTTTGCAACTCTGTTTTGCGTCATTCTGGCTAAATATGGACACATTTTGAAGAAAACACACTTATAACAATGAAGCAACTATATTTGGGTGATTCCACGAGCGTTCCAACCGCCGTCAGTCCGCTGATAGCATTATTGTCAATGTACCGGCAAACTGGCATGGCATGTTCAGATATTTTTTTACAAGTCCAGGACTCCTACAAAATTATTGGAAAAGGGGATCCAAAACTGCAAGAATACAATAATGCGATCAGCGGACTGACGGCGGTTGGAACGCTCGTAGAATCACCCATTTACGTGCCATACAAACACTAAACAAAGCGCTAATTTCGAATATTATCACTGTAAAATCAAAAGTTTTGACAATATCACAAAAACACTCTTACGGTTTGTTCGAGACTGGTTGGAAAATCGTTAGTGTTACCGCAAAAACGTATATTGAATTGGGTTGGAACTTTTGCTACCATTATTGCAACTAAGAAATAAATGGTAGTTTAGGAGATAATCGAAGTTAAAAAAGGCAATGTTGCACCTAGTTGGAAAAGATGCAGCATTTTACCTAATTACTACTTTCTTCAAATCGTTTTACCTAATTGCTCGCTCAGCAGGTTCATAATGTTTCTTATGAAATACGAAAGTTAGCAACGGTAGTAATTAATTCTTATTATTACCTACATGTAATTGTTGCATTGCAATGTCTCTATTTTTTCACAATACGGCTGAAATAATTATCAGGCTCGCTCTTCGAATAATCAGTGACCTAAAATTATCAGCTAACCCTGAGTACCAGGGCTTTTCAGATAAACAAATCATTCGAGTTTGTACACACAAATTATTCTTTAGGTGACCTATTTGAAAGTGTTTTTCACAAAGCGCATTTGCGACACGTGCGATGCTCATAAACCTATGCAATGTGAAACGCTTGATAAGAAAGTAGTGCACATTTCATAGGTTGCGCAACGCCTCTCTAATTACTTATTTAAACATTGTCTCGAACTGCTTCATGTACCTACTCAAGTTGAGCCACGGCCGGCCCTGTCTGTGACCACCCCCGCTAACTACGTGTCAAATTGCTAATGCCATTATCAACTTTCGTTGCATCATCGTCGGCATCAGTGGTAATTATAGTGTTTGTCCAGCGGCCACCGTTTGGTAAAACAATAAAGCGATCTGCTGCGCTCATTATCAATTAACTAGGACAATATTTGTCGTCTACCGTATCGACGTGATGCAAACAAGATATAGCCAGGGATGTAGATAGAGATTAATTTATGTGGAAGCATCGTTTAAGCTGGAAGCGACGGAGTCAAGTAGGTAACAGCGGCGTAGGCGATGGCAGTATACATTGCAACGTGCCGATTTGAATCCAAGGTCTTTCCTAGTGGAAGAGAACGGAGTTTCCTGCGGCCGCCTATCTCTGCGCACACGGACACGCGCACGCGAACGCACACGCGCCCACGTGTCGTTATTCTTTGTGTTCAATCTTTCCTAGCTACCGTTCGAGGCATCTTCTTTTTGTGATGTCGACTGGCGTTTGAAGTTTGAGCCTGCGAGCGGTTCATTATATAGGCGACGGGCGATGCGCGCGGCGCGCAGTTAGTGTGTCACTAGAGCCGGCGCGAGAGGTGGCCTGCAAGGACTGAGCCGCGCCGCCGACTTTTTTTTGTGCGTGCGATGTTTTCACTTTCGTCATTTTGACCGGGCCAGTTTGATTTGACGTCGCTCGCGCACGGACGTGCTTCGGGATCGGACGTCGGTCGACCTGTGAACGGTGCTCCAGGATTGTTTGGATTTTTATTTTCTGTGAGGAATATGGCTGTGATACAGTGCTAATATGTTTGATAGCAACTTACTTTTGAATTTCTACAATGAGATTGCGCATAGAAGTCTACAGTTGGCAAGGTTGGTAAACATTAAGTTTATGTTTTGGGTGTTTTGGTGTGGCTGGGATGGCTCAGCCTTGTGTCTAATGAACGCAGTATTCTCCGCCTCATCCGCCTCTCGCCTTCGCCTCTGAGCCGCGAGCCGAGAGGTTAATAGGTTCACATTAGACGGTGGTTTGCGAAACCGACTGCAGCGTAAGGCTGCGCCCGCGTCGGTTTTCCACGCTGAGTTTCGCGCGCATTTCAAGGAAAACATTTTTGTGAGCGCCGTCAATTTGCGAATTGTAACGTGTAAAATTAGACTCGATAAATAGATAACTTGTTTTTGTTTTGTTTACATACGCAGACACGCTTTGAATTGGTTCAATAAAACTAACATCTAAAATGAATGTTTACTGAATGATTTACTATTAAATGCTCAATAGATGGGTAGGTAGATCATTTCGGAAAAAGAAACGTGAGAATATATGGCAGAAGTCAATTATTAAACTACCCCACACATTTAAATCAATGTTTACATCGGTAACGTCACAATTTAAGTTTTGGCTGAGCGTCGTTAGATTCGATCGATGTCTTTATTTTTCTGCCAATATAACGAAAGTATTGTTTTTAATACAAATATTATTTATTACTCACGAGTACAATAATTAACTATTAACGATTTTAGACAACAGGCGGTCTTATCGCTATAAAGCGATTTCTTCCTTTGTGTGGTGGAGCAAAATAATCATATTATTTGAGTAGGTGAAACAGAAAAAAAGAATATAAACGACTTAACTATAAGAAAGTCTATACACTTACATAAAATACATATATATATATATACAATAAGTACATATCAAAGACACAGTATCATTTACAGTTGAAAACAAACAGCAGACACTAAGTAGGAATGAAAAGTTACGGAAGAGAAAAATAGTACTCCTAGTCTAGTTTTAAAAATGGGAGGAGACTTAGCAAGTTTAATTTCAAGAGGCAAAGAATTCCACAATCGAACAGCTCGGAAAGTAAAGGAATTGTTGTAAAATTTAAGAGTTTGATTGTGGAACACAGAAGCAACTTCTAAGCAGACCTTTCAGAAAAAAGAAATTTAAAACGTTCCTTGAGGTAGCGACTAGTTGCAGGGTTAAAAAGAATTCCATAAATGAGGGCGAAACACCGTACTATATTGAATTGCGTTATATTTACATGTCAATGACATGTCGCTTCACTATTTGGCTCGTGTATAAATACATTACCTAATTAAAAACGCGCGAACGTCTCAGTGACCCCTCTGACCCCGGTTCATTGATGAAACATCTCAGTATTGTATGTGGAAGAAAGTTCCGCAAACAACCAGATAACTCTATTTATTATCTAAACAATGACTGTATAGATAGTAGTGTCGTAATCGTAGTAGAATTACACAACGTGTTTGATACTGTTTTTGAGATAAACGGAACTGTGTCAATGGAGCTACAGTATGTGGCGGTATGCGCTTAAGAACCTACAACTACATCTAATGATAATATGCTGAGTGCACGCGTACCAAAAGCATCTTATGAAACATAATATTTTTTACTAAAAAAACACAAATTACATAGTACAAAACCGGTCTCACCATTTACTGCAACAAAAATATGAGTTCTATGAGTTATACAAAACAACACGATCAATTTTAGGCAAATAGGTTTCGACAAAAATTGCTATGAGAAAGTTCTAAATAAAAACCGCTTACTATCGACTGCCAGAGGGTCGTACGCACATTTGCCACCGACATGGTATTCAAAACTACCCACGCGGATTATTCCCTTTTAAATTTTAAACCAACTTAACACTGGACATTTCCAGTTTTCGCAGACTTCATACAATATGTTCAAGTTTTAGTATAACTTTTAATACGGACATTTACATGACAAGTGGGAAGGTATGACATTAATGAAATGGAATGCTCTAACGTTCACGGCAGCCTTCATGCTTGATTAGTGTGTAGATATTTATTGATAATCTGATGATGGCTGGTAACAGTTCGATAAGATTCACTACTATCACAATCACGTAGGCATGATATGAAATTTACGAAAGCGTATTTTTATCTCCAACTATTAAATGTTCAATGTGATTTGAAGTGAAAGATCAAAAATATTCCAATAAGATTTAAAACTAATATGGCGTTTCTTTCAATTTATATTTATTCATTGTCCATATTGTTATAACTTCGTAGTTATTAAACTAAGACTTTCGTTAATCTAAGAGGCATTGAACGGACCGTTTTTAGACTAAACGAATTAGAAAAATGTTTTTAATGTAGTTTTTATCTCCATTAGCTTAACCACCGAACTATCACTCGACGCATCCGGTTTGCATGATACCAGCATTAATGGAGAGATTAACCCAGTACCTAAATGGCTTTTCAGATCTAATTGGAAAACTCATATGAAGTTAGAATTTCCTAAAATAGACGTCAGTTGTAACTTACAACATATTAAGGTAAACATCCTAGTCCTCGTAGTAATACTCTATTTCATTTGCGAAGGCCCGATGCCACTTGAGACGTGTACTACTAGTGTATGACATCGGTACTTTATGTCAATGCCCATATTGGGTTAAATTCGAACTAAGATTTCTCTTCATTCGAATCTAAGTCATGTCACTTTGACTGTGCCCATATCGTACACTAGTGCAACGTCGAGTACTAGGACGTTTAAACCTTACCTGTTTGTAAAAGTCTCTTGCATTTATCAGCAGCTGCTTTTCTATTGTGTAATAATTTCCAACTTTATTTGTGATGGTGCAATAGCCAAAGAGATCACTTAGTCGTTTATAGCTTCTTAATTACGTATAGTTTTACTGAACTTGCCGAAAATTTCCTGATCTCAGTATTAATCATCATCAGATACAAATATCATGCTTCAATGAAGCGAAAATGAAAGCGCTCAAAGTTTACATTTAGTTTTTCATTCTAGTTTAAATAAGAAATGTAACCGACTTTAAAACCACTTACTTAGGCTAAATCAATAAACCAGCTTCGCAGATGCAAATAAATAACAACTAGTTGTAATCTTCGACGGCTCCATAAATTATCTTCGTCGTAAACTTATTTCAGGCTCCGAGGTTTAATTGACCGATGTAAACCTGCGTACATAGAGCAAGGAATGCTAAGATGATCCTGAATCTTGTACCTAAGTGCCTAACGCCAGCTAATTCGTTTCACCAGCCATCTCTTTCCTCTATTTGTTTCCAAAAGAGATGATATCATGGTACTCATTTGATTCTCTATGGGGTATAGTTAATTAATAGAAAAACCTATGATTAAATTGCGTTCACAAATTGTCGACCAATAGTTTCAATTTTATGTCACAATCCCCCTTTCTGGCGCCTAGCGAAGTTATCTACTCTTGATATCTTTCATTTATAGAGTATCGTTGTAATTACTCGTATTTATTTGTGTATGGCATGCGTGTTAATTTGTTGTAAATTATTCATTGCCTGTTATTTATAATTGATCGATATTGTTATTTTATTCGTATCCTATATACATAACTTCCGCGTGGTTTTATTGAGTTCTTCAATGTAGTTGTTTATCGGAGTTCGTGTCTGAATGTTTCCATATTTGTATGCTGTCTCGTTATTGTTCGAATCGGGAGCAAATTTGGCAGTTATCGCTTACACGCGCCAGGAAACTAGATCTTTTCCTCGAGTTTGCACAAACTAATTAGCAGTAATCTAAGGACCATCTATCTAGACGTTATTATTACAGTTGTTAACAAACAAATATGCGTCCTTTAGGTACGTATTATGTGCCACAGTAATTAGATCACGTTATGATTCCATCGCAACCTGTTTCCAGGAAACTAGACGTTATTTTACGATGAATTTATCTTACTCATTAAAACACTAGTGAAGGAAAAACTTAAATATAGGTAATAAAAATATGTTTTTATGTTTATCGTACAAATATTTGCTAACAACGTAATTTAACTAACCCTTATTGACGCATTTTTAAGTATAAATAAAAAAATATTTTTAAGACATGTCTTTTGCAACAAGTTTTTTTACCATATATGGTCGACAAAAAATATAATTTTGTAAACAATGCATCTGTCGCCTCAAAGTTCGAAAGCAATAAAAATGACTCATTATGCATACTAATATTCCCAAGCAGTTATGCTAGAATCTAGGTTTACAACATTTGAAACACAAACAGTTCTGAAATCCAGAATGCAAAGCTAACGGCTCAATGTCGCAATCGGCACTTATTCCTTGCAGAGTTCGGCATAAACATTTCTCGGAACTACGAATATAGTCGCCGACACGGGTTAGCCACATTTCCAACAAATGTTCCAGCCCTAATTAACATTCAATGGATTTCTTCATAGTTCTTTTGATGCGACATTGGACTGAATTAAAAATCCCTTATCAGACGGAACTGCGGGCTGATTAGAACCGTGTAATTGAGTAATGTTGGACTGTTGGGATGATACGAACAGAGGACCAGTAACATCATTTCGTTCACTTTTAATCATTAATAAATTACATTTTAATGATCTCTTACCATACTAGCCAGACCGTCACTGTCTATTAACATACATACAAGTTACCTAGTATATATTCAATTAGTACAACGCTTAGTTTGCGCGGCACTCCGTCAATGCCATTACAATGGCTTGTATCCTAAGGCTGTTTTAAAATGCCATTCGAACTAGGTTTTGGAGAGGAACAAATGTTTGTAGTGGCGCAACTACAATTAAAGAACACAAATACCCAAAAAATTGAGTTAAAGACGGACCTCGCTGGCGGCAACCGCAATGTTTCATACTAATTGACATTACAGTTCAGAAGTATGACGTCACAGTTTGATATTTTGTACTAATCGCTGTATGGAAAATCAAGTAAATTGCTGTTTCGGTCGTACATAATACAGCGTTTAGGTCCATAGTTGGCATACACGTTTGTTATTATAAAAGCGTAAGAATTTTATTGGTAGCTTAAAATTTACTTATGGACAATAAAAAAAATGTATTTTTTTAATTTATTTAAAACACAACCAGTCACATAAACAAATTTATATGGGGTACACATACATTACCAACAAACGTAAACCATAAAGACCTGGAGGTTCATTCATGTATGATACTTATGTTAACAAAACAACCTAATCATAAGACATAAAAGGCAAAAAGCTTAAAAGAAAGTTAATCAGTGTATGAGTAAAGACACAATCACATGTAATTTTAGTGTTAAGCATAAGTAGGTACATGGTACGAATTTAAAGAGAAAGGAAAGTAACATTTACAATAATAACTTACATTTAACTAACATTTTGAGACTTAACAATGATTTATAAAAAGGATCAATATCGATCAGATACTTATTATAAAAACTAGGGACTCGTCTGAAAAAAGTATGCCGACAGTAATTTTTGCGGGCAAAGCTGATATTAAATCTAGGACGAATAATGAGATCTAGGACGTAAGGGACGATGCGGACAATGAAATGTAATCAATTCTAAGAGGTTTGGACAGTGTATCACACCTTTAATTATTTTAAACAAGAACATCACATCTAAACTCTGTCTCCGGTTATGAAGGGAAGGAACACAAAAATGCTTCGCAGCTGACGTCGAATGCTCGAAATAATTACATGTTCTATAGAATTTCGACACAGTGACTTTAGGAAAACATTTTGGATCCTCTCTAATCGGTCAATATGGACTTGGTACTGAGGTGTCCAAACAACACTACCAAACTCAAGGATACTTCTAACAAAAGAATAAAATAATAGAAAAAACGAAAATATATTTTTTCTAAACTTTTAAGGTATCTTTGTATGGTTTTAATTATATTTCGTAATTTATACTTTATTACAATTATTTGATGGTTTACGAACCATTTAGCAACACTACGTTATCAATTTTAACATGAGGATAGAGGAAAATTATAAAAGGGTAGCTAACCCTATTATAAATTTCATTACAAATGGATACTCTTTCGGTCGTTTTAGTGCCTCTCTTAACACTAAACTTAATTCAAGGTCGGCTATTTTAGGATTGTAAAACTAGGAGGACAAAAAACCGGCAGTTAGCTCATCAAGTCATCAGTACAAAAAGCGATTGTGTCGGCGCTTGTTAATAAAGGTCGAAGAGGCCTGTCAAAAATTGCTCCCAGCCCTTTCTTGTTCCCGTTCTGGTACAAATTACCGAAGGACGTTCGAACTGGGTCACTTCGGAAATAGTTTATTGTTATCGGCGTCCGCGCACACGCACGCGAGGCGTTCGATTTTCAAACGCTCACGCATACAAACGAGCCCCCGGCAGATTTCAGTCCGCGCTCGCTTTTTTTATGTTCCACCTTTAATCTTATTTGCTTAACGGTTTTTATACTTCGCAACGACTTCCGTTTTAGTTTTAAATCGAATTCGAGAAATCTAAAACCTACTTTCTTAAGGCCGACTTGTCAATAAAAATTGAAAAGTCGAATTTATATTTTCATAACATTAATTTAATGTCCTTACGAGTTCCAAAGGCCACGTGTTTTGGTCTATTAGTTTTATTACGTGGTTACCCTTGCGTTGAATATTTATTATTTACAATCTAATGCTTTCGACAGGCCCTTCCTATTGCGTTGCCTATCATTACCGCCGGCGCTACAAGGACTTTTTTATTTTACTCGTGTTCTTAGGCTGAAATAATACGTCCGTGTTTAACTTAAACGCAATTACTTTAAAGCTTTACCTACATAAACAAATTAAACAAGTCATTAACTTTCTGTAATGATCTTAATGTTGTACCTAGCCGTTAAAATAAATATTTGCGTTATTGCACTTTTTTTTTAAAAACAACGAATTTATGTGAAATGCAGAATTTAGGCACGAAGAGACAACAAATAAATGGTTTTTCAACTCAATTTTTTTCATTTGCAATACAATATAGGGATAAAGAGAAAAGAACAAATAATTAGAACTTTCGGTAAGTTCTAATTGTTTTGTTTTTTAAACCTAACTGAAACTATCGGAAGCTAAACTATACAAATACATCAAATGTCAGCCTCGCCTCGGACCTTGACCACGATGATAAATTATTTAGCGTCAGTTGTCACAGCAGTCGTAAAAGTCCCCATCTCCTATGCATAAATTTTGATTGTTCACAGGTTTATAGGCAATCCGATCGCTAGCAAGTTGTAAAATAACTTAAAGGCCTCAAGACTTTCAAACAATAACGCACACATAGCTGCTGGCACACCGCCACGTTGTATAACCTGCACTCACAGATAACGTAGACTATCAATTTGGTCTAGTACATTCACAAACGTACAAATCTGCGTTCGCATCCGGAGTAGGGCGCGAGCGTAGTAGTGTGCACGCACACAAGCACTCGTTTTCCCACAATGCCACACTCTGTATTCGGCACATGCGCACGTGGATAGACCACCACACAAGCGCAGATCATAAACTATAGTGAGTACCGAAGCCAAGGGATCGTGAACGAAAGCGCACGCTTCACTCACTGATGTATTTTTAGCGAAATTCCATTTAGCGGGTAGGTCAGTTACTATTATGACTGAAAATTTGATAACGCGATCGCTGCATTAATTTTATGCCATGCTCCGCGATATTTTTTTTTTAATTTGCGTTGTCCGCTTTATTCTCAATTACACTTATAATAACGGTCAATTAGAAAAATTGGAAATGTGGTGCTGGAGAAGGAGGATTAGGAGTATCGTGGACCGAATTTCGGACCAACAATTCTATATTGGAGCAGTTGAACATCAGGCAGCGCCCTTCCTCCACTGTCCGCATTCTGACTTTCTTCGGCCACGTAGAGGCAGTGACTGTCGAGCGGCTTTTAGTGCAGGGCAGGATTGAGGGCACAAGAGCGCGCGGCAGATCACTTATGAGATGGACCAAATCAGGGTCGCGGTAGACACCCCTACATATGTACACAAGGAGGAAGGCGGCCTTGAGAGACGAATGGCGACGAATTGTCAAGCCTGCCACTAAACCGATACATGACGATCACGACCACTCTGCCGAGAGAAGAAGTAGGGCTTCCTTTTTAGGACGTTTTTCAAACCGGTATTTATAACTACAATACCGGCATCCCGGTATTCTTATAAAGTAGCGATATATGCTAAACAAGCTTAATATCATCCATCAAAACGACTAATTTTGGCTGAACCACGGCGTTAAAAGTCACTTGTGCATAAGTCTAGAATATCTAGATAGACTTTTCCCTTTGTTGTCTATGTAAGTCAACAGCTAGACGTGCCTTCAAAAGTACGGCAGATATATGTAACCAAAAAGCTGAAAAATGGTCAACAAATCCATCCAGATGCTGACGATGTAAATATTCTTATTGAGTTAAGTTTTGATTGATTAAATTCTTAATGTTTTAGATATTTTATAATCTCAACTACATAATAACATTTGATATTTATAAACACATACATACATGTAAAAGAGCCCATGAAGTAATTGTATTGAATTTTTAATTTTATTCTTTTTTCTACAACAAACAAGTCATCGAATAATATCGAACCCATAAGGGTTTTCGAAATATCATAAGACGGCACTATTTTTTTGGTCATGTTATTCATTTATATTTTATGCATAGTAGGTATACGATGAAACACAGTTATCGACACAGATATAGATCTTTACAATACAACTTTTTGTTAATATTGATGTTAGTCATCAATATTAACAAAACCCACAGCACAAAACGTAGGGTCGAGATAGACGGGCATACCTTATGTCGACGAGTATATTTACTTGGGCCAGCTAGTCTCTTTCAGCAACAGGCAAGAGGCAGCACTACTGGTCCATGAAGGAGCTAATGAAGGGCAACCATTCTGTGTCACTTAAGCGAAAACTCGTCGACATGTGTATTTTGCCAGTCCTAACCTACGATGCGTAAACATGGTCGCACACAGAGAGTCAGAAGTCCAAATTGAAGATTTGCTAACGCGCGCTTGAGATTAGTATTTTAGGTGATAAAAGGACGGATCGGTTCGGGTCCGAAAGTGCTGACTGCTGAAGCTGACGTGGGACTGGGCCAACGACGTCTTTCGGAAGCATCCAGACAACATCATTGGCCACAGCATCTATGACAGATGATTGTTGCAGCGCTTAGCAGCCTATGGAAGATGGCGGGGGGATGCATTCCTCACCGATTGAGCAGAAAAAGGACATAGTAGGGACTCATGGAAATCACGGGAAGAAGCCTTTGCACAGCAGTGGGGCACTGATAATGTTATAATGAACAAAAAAAACTTGCATACATTTTCACTTGTCAAAAGTTTATCTAATTTGGATACAGCAACATTCACATCAATAAGTTCATCAAAATATACTGTTATAATTGTTTTGATAAATATATTATCAGCTAAATGTGCAAAGAAACTAAATGGCCTGTTTTAAAACGAAATTTTGAATGAAAGTTTTTTTGTATCCACCAATTCCGGAATCCCGTGATCGCGGGATTGACGAGAGCAGTTTCGGTATTAATACCTTTGGAAGCCCTAGAGTGAAGCGACTAAGAAGAAAGAAAATTAAATTATAAATTTAATTCACGCTCCAAATACTTCACTTTTTGCGTGCAAAAATAATTACCTTTATAAGGTAAAACTTCGTGTTTGCAGAGTTTCTGACTGAACACAACATAATTATTTGATAATCTAGGTCACTCACTGCATTTACAGTTACATTGAGAACTGCTTTTGATACTCTTAGACAAGCCAAGAAATTCTCCGTAACAAGACAATTAATTATATGAAACGGTAAATATGTACCTTTCATCACAATGGAACCTTACGAAACTTACAACATAGTAAGGAGAAACACACCCTATCTTGTTCCACAGCGTTCACGTTTGTTGTTAGAATTGCACCTTTAATCTTTACGTGACCGTAGAAAGTGGTGGAACAATGCGCGAGCGCAACGTGTGTTAGGAGTATTATGACTGCGTGAGTCAGTCTCCACTCTAATCGCTCGTATGATTCAATATCCAGATTTACCATTTTAGAGAAACATTTCGTGTTTAGATTCCACGACACATTTTGCGTAGTTGTTTTGTTATACCCGTTCGTTTATTGCGTTCTTTTCACTATCGAATTGTTTATATTTTAATAACAAGGTAACCTTGTTATTCTCTGTTTGTTCCTCTTCGTTTTATTCATTATTATGTGATATACGATTATGTCATTGATTTTGGTTAAAACATCTTTGCCGCTGAAAACAACTGCAATAACCAGTGACAGAAAAAGTTGATTCACCCATCTACGCAGTTGTATTTAGACATTCGGTGAGCCAAATGTGGGGTTTTCTTGTCATGTTCAACCCCATTTTCTGTGGACTATCTTCTAAGCATGATCAAAGTCCATGTTGTGACAAGTTTTCGAAGAACTCTATCATATTGTCCCTGGCTAACGGGGCAACATAATAACAAAGAATTATTGATTGACTCAGTTGCACTGTTTTTCTAAAGACTGCCATCGTATCGAATGGACAGATGTCAAGCGAAACCAAAAACGGAAACTAGCCCACAAGATACTCAGCTTATCTTTGCACCCGCACATTTAGCTGGGCTTTTATTTGAGTTGTCTGATAAGTCTGAAATTAGGACAGAGATTGCATTGTGTGTGACCGCCCCGCCTCGCCACCCGACACCGAATTTCGGCTAACGTGGCTTTAATGGCATTTGCACCGCGATCGGCAGAAAGGGCATAGAATTTTGATAGACATTCCAAATATGGACACGTGTATCATTTGATATTGAACGTATATTGAGGACAAAGTCCATACTTATTAAGGTTTGAAAATCTTTTCCTTATTGGCTCAGTAGGTAGGTACACATATATAAAAGTACTACCTAATAATTGCTTTAGTGATTGTTTGTTTGACCAGAAACAATAATATTTGCATGCATGTGACCGTTTAGTTAAAGTAAGAAGATCAAATTGAAGATCTGGAAACCACGCATCGGTCTTATATATTAAGAGTCTTAAATTAGGTTTTGCACTCGTAGAACCCTGATTATGGTAGGCTAATTAAAGAATCGCAATTGTGTAAAAATCAGGATTTATTCAAGTAATCAAAGCAGTGCAGAATTTCGAATAAGATGAAACGCTATCAAAAAGGTGTTGAATAATTTTTATATTCATTACTACTACCTACTTAATAGTGGCTCTGTGAGCTTTACATGTCGCGAACCTGTCTTTTTTCTTTTTTTTTCGAAAAACTGAATTTACAATAATCCTGCTCACAAAATTTCACTAGAATCGGTTGAGAAATGCGACCTGTAGAGGTGAACAGGACACATTTGTCCATTCTGAAACGGAGAACTTCGTTCGCTTCGCTCGCTCGTTTAATTAGGTATGTATGGTCGGTTTCACAGATATATTTACACTTTTGCAACATTCCTTTCTTATAAGGCGAAAAACGTATACGTATATCTCTGACGTCCACAGTACAAGGAAAATATTTTTTCGCTTTCCGTCATTTCGGTCTCGTTGGCCTAGACATTAATAACTTGAATAATAAAAGAAAAAAATATATAATACAGACATTTGTTAAACTTACTAACATCTACATCAGACATTTTCCTAGTGAAGACCTTGAAATTTCTGTAAAGTAAATAAATTGCTGCTATTTCGCACAAGTCTAAGCGCACAGTGCTAAATGGAATTTCCATAATGAACTGTCCAAGCACGGTTGCTTTTCAACTTCTAATTCGTAGAGAAAAACATTCGCCGAGTTCTAAATCCTTGCTAAAATTCCATTAGTGACATGAGTTACATGAGTCACTTACTGTTATTGCCGACTTTAGTCAGGTGTTAATTTCCGGAAATCACTTAGACTCAAGAACCCGAACATCACGACACCGTGCAAGTATTAACCTTTCGTGTGATCTAATAAATAGCATTTGAATTTGATTCAATCATTAGTCTGCTTTGATGAATTGATCCTATCAGTGTAATGGTATTAAACGAACATGATTTTCGATAAGATTCTTCGAAAATATTTTTTTAATAGTCATTATTTCAGTTACTTTTAGGCTCATAATCGAGGATAATATTAAATTTGACGCGTTTAGTACCTTAGCTTTTTATTGTGTAACATTACCGCACTCGTGTTACTCGCATATCCTGATTATAGTTTTATATCCCGATGAAGATACTTTTCTACCTCTCAAGTAATGTATCACAATGTACAAAAACCAAGTAACATAGGCAATTAAAAATTAGCTTCGTAATATTTTTAACGACACGCTATAGAAAAGGTGAGAAATACTCGTACTTTCAAAACTAGATTAACTTCACACCATAAACATGAAACGTGAATGTGGGGCATCAATTACTCAAATCGATAAAGCATTCAACATTGCCAAACGCAAACTAGTCCAAGATGTTCAAAATTAGCCCAAAAAATCACGTAACCGTGATTAGATGTAAAAGCAAGGAAATCAAAACGAAGCCGCGTTACGTCGCTCGTTATGTAAAACCTTTCGTATACTTTCTCTGTCAGCAAAATTTAGCGTTGAGGTTACACAACAGTACAAAATGGCAGTCGTCGAAATTTCATCATTTCGGGCGCGGGAAGAGCACGGCTCGGCGAATACGGCGAGTGATGAAACACTGCTATATGATATTATGTATAACAACACTTTCACGATATGCGGCGAGGAAAGTAATTTGGATCACGTGTTTTTTTTTTTATCGTGCGATTACGCCTAGGCATGTTCTACGGTATTTCGGTGTGAAAACAATATAATCGGGTAAGGTTTTTTTTCTGTTAGGTGACACCACGTGGGCATTCGGCCATTTCGGCGGCGAATATTAAAGAAATCTAAAGTGAGTTTTCACAACATTGTTTATTGAAGTTCCAAAAATAGCTCTTCCATGAATCGCTCAGGAAGTGTCGAAACAAGAAGTCATCAGTTAGAAGTAGGTACTTTACCCGAGGTTCAAAACAGCGACGTCAATAATTTCAACACGCTACTTACTAACAATTATTATCCAAGTGTTACGAAACCCAATTTTAGTAAAAGAAATGTTAAAGTTTTTTTCAAGATTATGCATGTAACTTTCTAAAAACTGCTCATGTGACCTTGAAATAAAACGCTATTACAAAACCGCGTGCCGCTCGCCGCGCCGGCCCCCCCTTCTCATGCAGTGGATCTACGCACACACCACCGCGTTCGCCGCTGGGTGCGCACACATGCGCACGATGCTCACCGTAGAAAGGACCGGTGAAAAATCTAGTCATACTGCCTTTCAATACTTGAATGAACGAATCGCTTGTGAGATGTAGTAAGAATTCGCGACTTTTTGTGAGAGTTAATTGGTCACAATTGGGTACTTTTCTGGGTAACAAAAATATCATTCTATTTAGTCCGTCAGTTAGATTATCAAAAAATATTGGACACGTATTTTTTTGTTTGTCAATTAAACAAATAATTATAAAGATATAGCCCGTTAAAGTTCCGCGTGACGTGACATTATGGTACACTTTTTAGCATAATGTGACGTCACGTGAAACTTTAACGAACTTTAATTATCTTCATCATCTTTTGTTTAATTGACAAACAAAAAATTAGGTGTTCAATATTTTTTGATAATCTAACTGGCGGACTAAATTCTTTTTTGGGAAAGTAGCCAATTGATTTATCAAAAAACTTGTATTCCCATGTAAGTAATTGCGTTGCTACCCGCAACCAAAGGAATTCAGGGTGCTCCCACTGAGCTGCATCATCCGCTTTGTGGAAATGATGGAGCGAGCTTGGGAGTAGCTATAAAGGGGAGGGCAAATGCACAAAAGATCCCACTGGGTCGAAGTGTATCCGAAAGGGCCCTCAAGTAGATAAGATAAGATAAGTAATTGCGTCATAGAAAAGTCCGAACAATGCGTCTATGCGTAGGTCACTCGAGGCCTCCGTCGCCTTCGCCGCCGCACGCTAAACGCCTTAATATTCGGTTTTGAAATCATCGCCTTCCAAATATGTGAAATCCTTGAACGTGGCTCTATGTGGGTCATGATCAGATCCCAATATGTTTCTCGTAGATGGTTTATTAGCATAGTTCTGTGCGCGGCGCGCGTTGCACAACTCTGTTGACTTTCATCCTGAAGGTCAAGTACCATCCTATTTCAAAACGGACCTTGGACGCGTCTCGTTTACCTCGGACAGAACAAGCGGCTAACGGAAGCGATCGTCCATAATCGATAGAAATCCAATGTTTTTAAATTTTAAAACCGCTTATAGTAAAGACCATAGCAAACTAATAATAATGTATTTATTTAAACATCTCAGCAGACGGCAAGCACCTACCGTACCAAGGTCAAACAATTTCGCGCCGTGAGAACTGACTGTGTAGACGACTTAATTCATCATAATTTGCAATAATAGGTAACACAAGATATATTCAAATGACTACCTACAATCAAATCCGACCTTTTCTAAGACACGTTCTTTATAAAATGTCATCTAACTGCCGCAGTGATCGCAAAATGTCGAACACGAACTCGATTTGTTTCCGAGGCGTTGCGAAAATGTGGAAACATGCCGGGAGCAACGAGAGCGGCAAGCAGACCGAGCATTTCTAATGGAAGAGAATCGGCTGCTCGGGCGGCTCGAGTGCCTCCATCGATTGCTTCGACCGTGACGATGCTTCCTGACAAGTCATCGTCAATTAACATGACTATTACGATATTTTATTCACTTACTGAAATAGGCCTAACGTTATTTACTTTTCAATCTCTAGTCTCGTAAAGTATGTTTACAGTACAGTTGTTTGCAACCGCGTTAGCAAGTATCTGGCACAAGGGATCGATCGTCAATCAAACGCAAGGTGAGAGTGTAACTGCAGAGCTATTTTAGCATCATCGAAGGTAAAACTCATTCGCGCTTTCGGCCCAACACTCTCGAGGGTACGACGCAGTTATAAATAAATACATCTGTCAGTTGCCAACGAAGCTGAAATTATAGTCAATGTTTAGACTAATGCAACAATGATTAAATAAATTGTGGAGCAATTAAATTAATAGCTCCACTTGCGACAAACTCTTGCTACTATCAAAGATCGAAGAAATAATTACTTAAGAGTAAAGTTGTACGATAAGAAGGAAATACTATATATGCATAATCAGCAGTTTCATGTATGTATCGATTATTTAAATTCGGTGACAACTCGTTATGGTTTAATATTATTCAATTATTACCGAGGCATTGACAGGCATGTAACACTAACTAAATCCGACCACGTTGATTGACAAATATTATCATACAGATAACAATCTCAGACATTCGCATTTGATTATGTTATTAATTCGGACAGTTCCGTATGTAATAACACAACTACAACGCAAAAGAAATTATCAACCATAACCTTATCGATGCCCGACGATTTTCTGCCGACGATAGTAAACAACTCGGCCACAATAACATCGCATGTGCACAAAGCAATCCGGAAACGTGTGAAGAATTTCGATAGACTTACATACTGAGATAAAAATGCCAAGGATGGTCCGCTGTTCGTTGTGTTGGCAGTGGTTCTTATGAATGAAGTGGCATTTGTTGTGGAGCTCGTTACATAACGTTTGTGTGGATGGCGTCGCGGGCGCAGCAGGGCTGGCTCCACATTTCGTCCGAAGGCCGCAGCACAAAGCGCGTGCGCCGTATCGCTCGCCACGCGCGCCCCGCCGTTTCCTGTTTGACAACTATCCACTTACATCACTATCGCTTTCTGTCATACTTTGAGGCCTGTTAGAAGCTCGGTAAGGGGGTCTCGTCGGTTGCTAACTAGAGGTACCTTTTGTCATTGAGGACTACCGGCTCTATTATTAGCACTTCCCAATCTCGTAACAGCGGATCCCGGGCTGTTATTTAATTCATCGCCTCTCGTTTTTGTTACATCATTATAAAATCATCGAGCGTGGTTAATTACGGCATAAGCATTTCGTTAATAATGAGCGTGTCTATTTTGTCACAAATTGCGAGTTCAGCTTGTGTTTAGCTGGTGACAGACGGTTCAATTGGATCGATCGTTTCAGTTGTGTAAATAGAGCAGAAAACCGTTCACGAGCATGTAAATGCGCCGCTCAAATAGGATTTTCTGCGATTGTGGCCAACCAGGCCGGCGTGTCGCGGCTCATCGAGGCATGCTGATCTAACCTGGATACCTAGACAATATAATTGTTTGTAGCATTCTTAGCGCATAGATTTATTAGTTTGTTTGTGAATACATTATTATAATAAGCGCGTTAATAATAATTGATGTACACATTATTAACTCTAATGCATAAACATTGAACCAGTTTCTACAGAATCAGTTAGATACGAACAGCGGCTTAAATAGAGGTGGAATTCACGACGCTGGTTCTATTCTTGGCAGGACCTGGTGAACTTGTGGAGGATGCATCAGTCACGCCCACGATCATACAGGCGTTTAGATTATTAATAACCAGCTCTATGAGAGTAAGGCGAACCTCGACCAAACCGTTTTAGATGGACTTACACTTGACCTCATTCTTTATTTAAATACGTCTATTTAAATAGTTGTCACTATCGATAAAAGGTAATGTAATGACGTCGAGATTAGAATACCAGCGTTAAATACTCTTAATTCCAATGAGACGACATGCATTTATAAAATAGGTTTCGAACAATAAAGAGGTGAAGATTCGAGAATTCCAACAAAATCAACATTCGAAAAGCAAACAATACTCCTTAAAACAGATTGTAATTGTCCTTGACTACCACATGTGAAATGTAATGTAAACATTAATTGTATCGAGAATATTACTTTTATAAATGTATTATTTTCCATTCACCTCACGACTGTCGGGCGCAAACAGACGCGTTTGTATGTACAACGTACACGTGCCAGACATTATACTTGGCTAATAGGAAACCGCAGAGGTCTAGAACTACCTAAAGTTCCTTTTATATCTAGTCGCTCCATACATATTGAAAGGATACTGAATTGACTAATCCAGACATGATCTGGTGCTTGGCTCAAAACTTGGTAGGTTACCTACCTAGTAAGTATACATTGTTACACGAATGCCTTTTAAGAAAATTCTCCTATAACATACACAATTTACTATGGGTGGGTCTAGTAGCTATCACTTTGCGTGATTTTACCCTGTCATGTCGATTGGATACATTAACTGGTTAATTAATCAATCAATCAACAGCCACATTATGTTAGGTTATGTAACTGTTAAATTTCCCAAGATGTTCCAAAATACGACGCATCAATAAATTGCGCATTATAATTAATAACTATCATATCTCTCAGAAAATTTAAGCGCTGCGGAAACAGATGTTCTCAAACCGTAAAATACCTGTTATGGAAATACACTCAGACAATAATTCCGTATTTACTATATCGAATAATATGCTGCATTGTTACGCATATGTGTCAACTCTTCCATATACATATAAGTATCGGCAAATATATATCATATTTATATACCTAAAATGAAGCCTAGCCTCTCTCTGCTTCGTATTACGCATTTCCAGCGCCCGCAATTTACTTTCGCTTTTCCTTTTGCGGTTTGGGATGTATTTACTAACATTAAAATGTATAAATATAACACCCAATATTTTTCAGTTTGTGTAACGTTTGACTTTTAATCGGTTATTGCGTAATATTTTAGGACTGCGGAGTCCAATTTAGTTTCAGTGTATAAAGTTTTCCAGTCTAGATCATTTCGCCACTTTCGATTATTAGGCAACTAGACAGGGAAAGTGTGAACTTTTTTCCCAATCCTACGCTCCAGTAGACGTCTTGTACAATTTCACTTGCAACACCGACATCGCGAAATATTTCGTAAAACACGACTCATTCGCCGTCAAACCAACCTTTATTGTTTCCGGCGGCGTTTCACACAGTTAATTGTCATCTGTTAGTAATAAATACTAATTTTTTTACCGTTAAGCGTGTTACTATTACCGATTATATGTGCGCGAGAAATTCCCGCTTTGATCTGTGTTAAAAGTGTTATAAATAAAATGATCTCAATAGGTTCCTTAGACTTGATACCGGTTCGCAATTTCCGTTTACGAACTAGATTTTGTAATTTTGCTTTAAGAGATTTGCTTGTTGGTGCAGTTTCTTTTTTCACCTTCCATGATGATCAAAATTACGTTTCCTAGGTTTTCTTTTTCTTCATCTCCCTTCAATCTTAGGCCTCCATTATCTATTACCTATTAAATTATTACATTAAGCTACATCCATTAAATAAATCATAGGCGCCATAGTAAAGGTTTATGAGCAATTATCACATATACCGGCTAGTACTGCAATTCTCTCTTACTCCTAATACGGTTACATACTCTCATAAAAACCTTAATGGCTATCTAGAATCGCTGGACCGAGTAAACGATTGTAATGCTGCCTTCTAGGTCACTACGTGCTTAATTAGTGTGGGCAGTCATTACCTATGGCCGGCGTTTCTTTTATGATCTAGCCTTGGTGTACACTTGATTCTCTGACTGATTGATATAATTTAATCATCGGTTGTAGCAGTTTTCTTCCTGATCTATTCATTAGTTTTTTTCGCTCTGTAGATGTGTTGATTTCGTTATTTGTATTCACTTGACAGATTATCGTGGCTATTAAGACATTAACATTCGTTAACCGATATTTCATAACGCCTTTTTAGGGTTCCGCAGCCAAAATGGCAAAAATGGAACCCGTCTTCGTAATGTCCATCTGCCCGTCTGTCTGTATGTCACCAGGCATTTTACTCGAAAACTATAAGGTGTATTTGCAGACAATTTTGAGGATAGGTGTATTTTGTTAGCCGCTACATAGTTCTGTGATGAAATTAATAAAAAAAAATATTTTAGGGATGCTCTCCAAACATAAAACTGCAAGGCCTTTCAAAATAAATACAAGGTTTCTCGGCAATTTTTTTGCTTAAGTGAATAGAGTCGGAGATAATCGCCCCGAAAGTCACTAAAATTGTGCCCCCTCCCCTCAAGTTTTATGAACGTTTTTTTTTTTTTTAATATGAAAAAATCATAAACATAGGGCTTATTAAATTCTTTAACCGAAAATTCTTTTGAACAAGATTTATTCAATCTGCCTTACCTATAGAAAAGGACGTAACATTTGTGTGACGGCACGGAACCCTTCGTTTTGCGTGATCCGACACGCTCTTGGCCGGTTTTTAGTTATTAAAAACAAGATTACTTACCGAATTACCTTCAATTGCCCCCAAATTGGACGGCGACAGGCCAAAGAGATTGTCTTTTAAGTTTCCTGAATTTTGTTTATCCATTCGGTGAAAGTGAGTGTTTTCAAGTAAAATGAAGGTCGCCCCCGATGATTATCGAGAAAAGGCCAAACTGACCATTCCCTCTTATTTTCATTGAACTTTCAGAATATTAAAGCACGCTTTGTCACCGCCGCTATTCATCACTTTCGAAATAAATTGGCCTGTTAAACAAAGACTGATGCTTTATGTATCTTATGGCGACTGTACATCGTTGATAATCGACAGGGCAGTGGATAAATACATCAAGCTGCTTATAAAGATACTCGTAACGCCATCTATCGCTTGTCTAGCAAATAGTAAGCTACCGCCATCTGGCGCTAAGCGGCGCTTGGATACCGGTGGCCGAGAGAAAGTCGATAGTAGGATTAGTAGTTATTTGAGTTTTCGCTAGATGGTGCTATCGACAAAAACTATCATAATTATTGTAGTAATTCCTCTTCTCTGGCTGATACATTCCGTTTGTATTCAGTAGTCGGTTTGAAGGATGAATTCATTTCAGGGTTAATCAATTTGTCACCTTTATTAACTGTGTGTTCTTTAGGCATGCCGTTTATGCATCTAAGTATATAGCATACATATCTCGTATGTGCATCTCTATTGAGCATGAGCCCCGACTATACATATTTCTATGTTAAAATTTTTAATCCACAATAGAACATGTGCAATATCGAAAGAGATTTGTCATGTAGGTACTTACATTGTTCGGTGTAAATTATATTTCGTCAACTACCTATAAACGAGTCTTATTGGCGTAGGTACTAAAAAGGGCCGTGTTTTTTTTATTACCTAGTCTTATTATACGGATTAATAAAGCCTCGAGATAAATGGCTAAGGTCGCGCAGGGTGGCAGGGCAACCCTGGCTTGATCTGATGCATGCAAAGTGCAGCGTCGGTTGGCTACACACGGACAATGGCGGGCGAGTCGGCGCGCTTCGGTGCGCAGGCGCTGCCCTGAAATACAGCCCACCCTTCAGTCCTAAACAGACCTAACTCGCGAACCCTGCACCCTAAAATCAACCTTAACCTGACGGCTTATAGTTGGCAATCAAAGAACGTGAAACCTGCAGTCCTAAAGAGTCTAAACTCTCAAATCTTGCAGTGTAAAATCAGCCTAAATTTGAGGGTGTACGGTTGGAAATGAAAGCGTTTCTAATCTTTAGGATTTTTAGTACTTAACAGATTTATGAAACGGAAACTTAACCTCACGTAATAATACCTAACAAGCAAATTATGCATTTGCAGACACCAGTGCATTATATTTCTGAATTAAAAATACAGAGAGTAAAAACTGTATACGTATGTATTAGGAGGCGTAGGTACGCGTGTTTGGGTCGTTCTTCTTTTCGACCGACAATAGCCTGTCCTTCGTCTTATTACGGCATCTCATTTGAGTAATGATGTTTACGGTTTTATAATGTTCGAATGAACGTCCATATTATTTTATTAATTAGGGATATTTAATATTTCACTTTCTCTAACTAGCATTTTTTTAAATGTTTTTTTTTTCGTAGAATGCCGTGACAGAGTGGTAAACCAAAATGTTGTCCCCACTGAAAGAGTCCACTTTGTCACATGTTTTTTTTAGAAACCAACCGTAAATAAATATTTATATTGGCCAGAAAGGAAACTTTAATTAGTTCTAATGAAGAAACCTATGCATTTTTTTTTAATCGCACTTCAAAACCACAATTTTCGATAGTTCAAAAACCAAAAAAACAGAAAAACCTCGGATCATTGTCGGTAAAAAAGAAGAACGTCAGCTGCAGTTTTAAAGGTTTCTGTCAAAAATTTAATTTTTGGTACAAGCTTTTATTTTACTTTTCTGTATACCGTCATCTTCTACTCATTGAGACGATTCTAAATCGCACTTCAAAACCACAATTTTCGATAGTTCAAAAACTAAAAAAACAGAAAAACCTCGGTTCATTGTCGGTAAAAAAGAAGAACGACCCGTTTAAGTTAGTAATTTATTTTGAATTTATATAGCTTATAAGCAAGGCTAAATTCAACTTGAGAATTTTAAAAATATCTCGTAATCTTTATGATAATTTTAATGTTGGAAATAATAACATGCTCCGAGCATAACTTCAAGAATATAACGTATTAATTATAAAACACAATAATAATTCATCTAGTTAATAAGATGACGGCCTTCAATTAGAGCCTTATTAAGACCAATTCGGCCCACATTCATCGCCTCGGGAAAACTCGACAACACGCCTGTGCGCAAGCTGCGCATACGCCGAGATTATCTCACACACCTACTGTTTATTTGTAATTTGAATGACTTCACGTTTCCCGCGCTCAAGGAAATGTTACTTGAGTCTCCTCTTTGTTCTGCAGCCGTTTTTCACAAAGCCTCATTAGAATAGTTACCGAGTTTATATAAAGCTAACAAACCCGATATCCTAGTTTGCATATAATTATCCGTTTTACACAATTGTGGTAGGTATCCATATAATTGTGCGACAGCCGTGAAAGGTTAGCTATACGTGTCGACCTCGCAGGCTTTTACCAACGATCAAAAACCTATTTTCCTTTCTAACTTGGCAAAAAATAAATTGCCTCAAACATTCACGACGAAATTCGACGTGTAACCTTCGAAAATAGATTAAGTCGGCATAGTTCATCTTTTTAGAGCCGACTAAAATCTTCTCATTGATTTACGTGTGAATTTATTCAATGCTTTGTTAATCGGTCAATATTCCGCGACCTTGTCAGTAAAATGATTACAAAATCGTGACACTACGCACTTGAGATCGTTAACATACGCGAGAACGTTCTGAGGACCGTCTAGTTGCGGTGTTTATGTTCCAATCCCGCAATTAAATGTGACTTTTGAGAGAAACGGAGGAATAACGCAACACTAACAATGAGTCGCTCTTGTGACCCCGCGTTTGCTAAACGCTACACAATGCTAAGAAGCGTTGTTGATCGTCTTTTAAGCGATCTTGCGCTATTGTTACTAATAGCACATTGCGTTTTATTGAGCCAAGGTCGCTTGCGACAGACTTTCTAGCTGGGACTTCTGTTTTGGGGTTCTAAGGCATCAAACCGCGTTCATTTAAATTCTCAGCACCTCTTAACCTTTGTAATTTGGTTAGGAAATCACTTGAATTGTTTAGGTAATAGCCATTGTGTGCCATCTTAGAATGAATACAAAAACCGATTTGGTCGATGATATTGGAACGCTCGTAACAGTCGATTGGCTGCAACCTTGTTTTCCTTTACACTATTTTCAGTCTGGCATCGAATGAGATCAATGAACCGAAGTTATGAGTATCGGTGTTGGCGTGATTTCACTTATTCGCGCTGAATTACACAATTTGAAGGATCACGAAGATTCACAAATCCAAAGTTCAAACATTAACGAGCATACAGGCAGATAATGGCTATTATATTAAAATAATTAAGCTAATTTCTCACGATGTTACAATAGTTACCTATAATTGCCGCAATGGTTTCACACCATTTTGATAAGTAGGTAGGTATGTCGCCGACGAAATGTGTTTTATCTCGCGTTGAAATTTTAATCTCTGCACTGAGCTTTAATATGTATTTGATCTTTCTAAAGATAAGTGTTTCAAAACCTGTCCCTATTAACGACTTCGCGACCCAAATTTGCATACATGATCTGAATGCAACATATATCTTGAATTATTTTTATCGCAAGTACTCTTTAATATATTATTAATTTTATTTTTTTATCATTTACGTTGTTTTCATTACTTTTACCACCTTTTAAGTTTTCATACGAAAAACAAACCACCGTCTTTTGCTTAATTTGCTTTTCGTTGTCCAAATATTCGTAGGTATCTACCCTGCAACGACAGACCAAGACAAACGTGTGTGATTATAATTTATTAGTTTTCTTCGTACTTTCAAAAACATTCAATTGTTTCGACAAAGTTAAAATTGTCGAGTACCTTATTTTGTCTTCTTGTAGTAGGTACTCATCGTTGCCTTAATCGTGCTAAGGTGCCTACTTTTAAGAATCTGCACGAGGCCATACATAAGGTGGGTGACCTATTACCCTCCTAGGCTCCTAAGCCTATAGAGGTCAGCAGAACTAGGACATGATGTCACGATCCTCAGCATTGGGGGAAGGGAGGCTGATGAGATTTTTGACCAAAGTTTAAACTCCCTTCTCTCTCTTCCGCAGTGCTGGAATGATGGGCGAGGGCCTGCTGACTCTCACGTACGGCAAGCATCACGCCTGCATCCTGAACGAGGTGGGCGCGGCGTGGCGGGGCGCGCGCTACTCGGACTTGGTGCTGGTGTGCGACGACGCCGTGCCTCTGGCGGCCCACCGGATAGTCATGGCCGCCGCTAGCCCACTCATCAGGTAACAAGGTTACTTTACTAATCCCTGGGACCGCTTTCACGAAGGTTCTACTTATAATTTCTCAAATTTAAACCGGCAACACAAGAGTGCTTGACCAAAAACGACTGGCCATTTGACCAGTTTTCAACAAAAAAATCGGTATTTTAAATTAGATTTTACTACCCTCCAGGTAAGTATGACAATACTTGGGTTAGGAGAAGCCGCTCCTCCCATCCGGAGTTATGCATTGTCTATAGGTATACTGTTGTTAATAAAACGGGCCATTCTGACTAGCAATCTTGCGGCTTTGTGAAATGGGCCCCATTTCACAAAGCTGCAAGATTGCTAGTCAGAATCTGGGCTCCGAAGTAAGTTTAGGATTAAAGCTACAGAAGGAAAATCAAAAATAAAAAAGGAACGTAGTGGAAAGTTTTAGTAGACTGCGATTTTTTATTAACCTAAGGTTCTAATGAGAAGATAATCTTGGTACATTTTATCACTTTCCTCTGAAGTATTTACAGCTGTTTTACTACAGCCATGTGTAATTTCAGCTTCGAATGGGAAAATTATTTGTTTAAGTGAGTTATTCTCTCACTAACGCCTGTTATTCATTGTCGTGACAGATGTAGGTCACCACTGTACCGATCTGAGTTATAATGAAATCATTCAAATCATAGACTTCTCATAGTTGTATTACGTTAGGTACTAGAAGACACAAATGCCGTCATTATAATGATATACCTAATAATATAATAATCACCATGCCTAGACACGTAAAGCGTCTTGAAATTTAATATGACTGTTCAGATGTATAGGTAGCAATAAGTCATTACCTGTTCTAAATACTCAATAACAATACTCTAGCCACACAAATCATGAGCCACAAAGTAGGCCAAGAACCGCCGCTCTGAAGGTAAAACCGGCCACAAACTAGAGACATTTCCAATTTATTCACTTGTTCAGTTATGTGTGATGATAAATATAACGAAAGGTTTGCAATGAGACGATAATTATTTTGGTAACGTAATGACTAATAGTTCATATTATACTGCCATTCCGCAACGTCAAAAAGGACTTATAGTCATATATGTTCCTGAGGAGAAAACCGCTACTAATTCTATGTAAGTTAGCATGGAAGCAGTGACTAATATTAGTGCTTTCATTACTAATAATGACTGTCTCTCGTTTCCAGGAAAATCCTTGATGACACACCGTCGACGGAGAGCCCCGTCACCATCCACATGTCGGGCATCAGCAGCCCTCTGATGAGGCATCTCCTCGTCTTCCTCTACAGCGGTCAGGCCTACATTGAGGTGAGTATTGTACAAAGAAAATAAACTGTTTAATTTTCCTTTGAAAGCTGTTGAACGGACAGTTTGTCAAATTTACCTAAGATAAAGGCACTCATCTCAATAGCACTTTGAAAACAAAACGAACCACTTTATGTTAGTTCAGCTAATTCAGCTACAAGTTACTGACAACCACTCTTTTATTTTCCAGTCCGGAGAAATCGATGACATGCAAGAACTGTTCGAACTACTAGAAATTAAGTCAGACGTTTGGAAATCAACAAAAGAACGCCAGCAAGCAGAAGAAAGGAACAGATCATGCGACAGACAAAAAGCGAAACCCCTCAAAACGGATATCAACAGCAATGAGAGCAGCAAACACGAGGCACCTTCAGGATCTTCCCACTCAGAAAGCGACCGGGTAACACCAAGCGCAGGATTCAGTAAAGACAAAGAAGAATCGTTAAGTATAAAGAAAGAGAACATGTCGAGTAGTAACGATGAACGGGATGACGAAGAACAAGAGGGTGACAAGGAGTGTGGGCGGCTCGCGGGGCGGCGGCGGAGCTCGTCCAACCCCGTGAACTTATCGGTGGCCAGGAACTCGGAGCACGCGGGCAGTGAACATGAGGACTCACAAGACGTAGATGTGGAAACAGTCGCAGCAAAGGTAATTATACATTGTAGATTATGTTAAAATCTTTAAACTCCCAATTTGTGTCAGTCTTAGAAAAAGTATCAGTCGGTTGTCGATAAGCTGCAATGGTTGGATTCAATAAAAAATGTCTTTATTGACTAACAACTAATAACTCTGGGAATGGCTGGAAATATTTGTCAATCATGTTTGTTTTTATCCGACTGCCGAAGGAAAGGAGGGTTATGTTTTTCGAGCGTATGTATGTATGAATGTATACATGTATGTATGTATGTATGTATGTGTGTATGTCTTATTCTTTGGCACGCCCTGCAGCCTAAACCGTTTGACGGATTTCAACACATAAGGTCGTTGGATTCCTCTTAATCGTGGTATATAATATTTGCAAAAGAGCAGTTGGGTTTTTTGAAAAATCTTTTCATTCCACTTGTTACTTTCCTACAGTTTCGAAAACCAATTACTTTAATTTTTTTTATCAAGCTTCGTTCTTATCTATTTCAGAACGTAAACAGAAGAAGATCTACTTCATCCAGCCAAGAAGATCCACCGCCTGAAACCATGTACCGACGACAGTTACTCAGTGATCGATTAGGACGAGGCATAGAGAGAGCGAAGAGAAAGTCGCACTACATAGAACCGCCAGAGCTTGACTTGCGAACTGTGAAATTAGAAGATTACGCGCATCTTAAACCTCCCGATCAAGACCTGATGTCACTCGTCCAGACTTCACCAGAAAATTATGTTGTAACACCTCATCGGAAAAGACGACCCGGCTTCCACAACTCTCCCTCTCAAAATCCTCCTTTCGTATCATTTCCACCAAGTTACTTAGAAGAAATGGCGCATTTGCGATATACGCAAGGGGCAGGCGGTGTGGCTGCAGTGGCTGCCAGCGCTCGCCTCGGGGCCTTACACCCGCTCAGTGCGTCCGCGCCACCCTACCTTCCCGAAAGGAGTGTAACTCCTCCCGCAGCAGCGCATGAGGATGCCCTTAAATACCGGCCTCCCAGCGCAGGATCGTGGGGACCCTGGCTCTGCCAACCACAAATGGGCGGTGACGAGCCTCCTTCAGCGGAGCACGAACAAGGCTCCAGTAAACAAGCGCCAGTCCGGGAGTACCGCTGCGAGTATTGCGGTAAACAGTTCGGCATGTCGTGGAATCTCAAGACTCACCTCCGAGTGCACACGGGCGAGAAACCTTTCGCTTGCCGGCTCTGCGTGGCCATGTTCAAACAGAAAGCGCATCTGCTGAAGCACCTGTGTTCGGTTCATCGCAACGTGATATCATCGAGTGACAATGACGGCCGGACGAACACGCCCGGACGGTTCAACTGCTGCTTCTGTCAGCTTACGTTCGAGGCGTTACCGGAACTCATCAGGCACTTGTCGGGCCCGCACAACAGCTTGCTCCTCAGCAAGAACCTGCACGAATGACGCACGCCCACTTGACGCGTGCCTACGCGTGCCCATGGACTTTAAAACTTTCTCTCGATTCGAGAGCTCAATTGTGATATGTGTTTAAGAAGGTTATAATTAGATGTATAGTTTTAAGTAAGACATGTGATGTCGCAGAGCGATATACTCATGAAACATTCGCAGGGGAAGGTCGCTGCGGTTGTGATGTGTAAATGATTAAAAGTTCGCCGTGTGGGTCCAACTTTTTATAATTTGTTTAAAAATTATAAACCGGGACCAATACCTTCCGAGATAGTATTTATTTGAAAGATGTATTTCATTAGCTTAAATGTTATTTAAAAGCCACCGACACGTTAATTTCTTAAGAATAGAAAATAGACGCATGTCAACGGAAAGTTGCGAAGTGTGAAAGGCCTAAAGTAACGCGAACTACCTCCTAATTTAAATCTGTAATCGAAGAGACACGTGGTGACGTCCAAAAGTGTTTATCATTGACTCGATGACGCCGTCTGCCGCTCCCGTGGTCAATGATTCTAGTCAGAATTGGAACTAAGAATTAGGTTATCAGAGTCAAAGTTACTCACTTTTATCGAAATATTTGTACCTGAGTATTCGATGAAAAATACAATAGATCCAGTGCTTTCTTCAAAATGTAGGTTAAATATGTAAAGCCTACAAAACTGGCATCACTTCTCTAAAGCCTTTAAATTTGAACATTCCACCACAAGTTCCAACGAATGCGACTGACTTGGCATTTCGCAGCTTTTTACGACATCTTACAATCTCAACATTAGATATTACCGTATATGTATAATTTCTAAAGTAGTAGAAAAAATGTGTTCGTATTAGTTATATTTTTTTATAATGCCGTATCCTTCCATTCGTTGTTGCCGAATATTTGCTATGTGGATAAGCACCAAAGATTTGTGAAGCATTAGATCTTTTGGCGATTATGTTACGGGCAAAAACCCTTGAAACGTCTTTCGAATATTTTAAGCGCTAAATTCCAAAGAAATTTAGAAACGCACAATACTATTTTCGGCTCCAATATTAAAGTTTTAAACGTTTGGATTTTGCCCGTAATATTCCCAATTAAGATAAATTAAAGGGACCTGAAATGATTTTGATTTGTTATACTTAAGGTATAGGTACCAATTGAATAATCTCAAGAAGTATTGTTACTAACTTTATTTCTACGAACATTTCCGTATTTCCACTACGGCCTTTTATACTAAGCTTGAATATCTTTCTATTTTTTATTATTTTTACTTCTTTAGCGTAATTGAAGCTTATCAGGCAATATTTCCAAATGAGTAATTTAATTTAAAATAGGTATATCCTTATTGCGTTAATTATGTGCGCTTCTTATCGAACACATTCGTGGCCAGTTAATATTAAAACTATATTGTTATAGTGAATACTGGGATATGTTTTTTTGTTATGGAGTATTGTTATCTTCCTCTTTTGTTTAATGCTTTTTAGAAGGCTGACCAGTATTTTAGGTTCTGTTTTAATACATCAGAAACGACAATCATTTCACATTTCAAAGACCTTTTATCCTCCATTATATTCAATAGTTAATTAGTAGTCAATAAATACAACGCTGGCTTTTCGTTGTGAAATAATACATATTGTATTCTGAAATACTCATTTTTATACATTTGCTAGTTCTACGTAAAAAACATACGTAGTTATCTCCAATTGAAAGTAATTTCGATGTTTTTATTGTAAAACGGTACGCGGCACGTCACGACGCACGCGCGACGCGACGCCGCCAGTAATCGCTGTGTTTAGGTAAGAACTGGCCGTGACTTTCCTACTGTTAAACATTTTCTAAATGGTGCCCTGTTAACCATTGCACGAAGCATAAATTGCATAAATACTTATTATTTTTAAAGTTATTGTACTTCGATGAAAACTAAAGTTACCAACGTGTTGTTCATAACGTAATTATAATGTTAAAAAAAATCGCTTTAATCCTTTTGAACGTTACCTTTTGTTATACCTGATTTATTTTGTTTTTCTTCTATTTTGTTCTATGTCGGATAATTTTCTTAAAATAATTGGGAACAATTTAATGTTAAGCATTGTGATTTCGTGGTATCGTTAGATTATTCTTGTGATAATATCCTGTTCTTGATGTAAGCGTGCACAGGGAACGCCGTCTTCCATTGCGTTTTCCATTCGGATTAGTTTAAAGTACGATTAGGGTAAATAATTGGAGAATGCATGACAAAGTCCATTGCGTGTTAAGTGCGCGGTCTTAGAACAAATCATTCAAAAAGTCTTCAGTGGATACGTAATATACGTTGTGATATTGTCGACGCTCGTCGAAGTTGCCTTAAATTTAGTAATAACAATGCAAACTTAGTAACTCTGTACCGTTCTTGATGAACATTGATTCGAAATAATACCTTCTAAACTACATGACGTTGTAAATAAGTAGATAGTGTAAATACTAATTAGTTTTAAGTTTAATCATGAAAAAAAAGCTTAACTTAAACGTTGTTGAAATTGATTGTCTCTGTTAATTGTAAATTAAAAGTTATCTTGTAAGTTTTCACATAGTGTACAATTTTTGTAGATACCCTATACTGTTTAGAACATTAACAATCTGTAAAAATGTGTTCTTACCATAGTAAATTAAATAACGAGAATATTTTAGTTATACACTTGGGTGTCGATTATTTCTATATCCTTCTTCGATGGAGACACCCACTCAGTCTCGAAGAATTATTATTGTTGAATAGTGGGCCATAATATGCCGCTTCGACCAGCAAGACAAGTGATCTATTGTGGCAGCCCTTTTAGAGTTCACCGTTAAGGCCCGTTGCCTCCAGGAATTGGGCGGTGATATGTTATATCTCTTCTGGGTGCACGATGTGCCGCTCTAGGTAGGTACTTCTTTTATGCATGAGTGCCATGAGTGGTCCGCAGGAGCAGAGAATGTGCTCGATATATTAGATAATACCAACAACTTTTCGTTTGTCGGCGTCCTCGTAGCATTTTACTCGGTTGTATCTTAAAGGAGTCTGTCCGCTTTGGTACCCGATTCCAAGATTTGGCGTAAGCACTAGTTTTACGGGCAACTACAACTTTTCATTTGTGACGGTATAATAATTCTATCTCACTGTAAATTGGGGTTGGAAATCCTTAGTCCTATAGTTTTTGGTCAGGAGACGCGTGCTGTCAGATGACTATGGAGACGTGCATGCCTGTACAGTAAGGGAAATGAATTAACGTACCACCGTAGAACCCTATCGCAATAAGGTGACATACCACTCGAGTTTGAGTGACGGCGGCCTGTCAATTGCGACAGGGTTCTACGGTGGTACGTGAATACATTTCCCTTACTGTACATAAATAAACGCTCTGAAGGAACGCTATATTTGAACGAGCGAGCGAAGCGAACGAAGTTCTCCGTATCAGCTTGGGTCTAAACTATTTCGTATGTCCAGATGTCAGGCTCTTCTCCTCTAGAGGTCGCATTTCTCGTCAAACATCGTAAGCCTGTTCAATAATTATAAAGATTCTTTCTGTCATTCAGTTTTCCGAAATAAAAAATGAAAAAAGAACAACTCACAGAGCCGCTATGCTTGTGTTTGGGCGACTTCCGACGTGGGTGCTGCGTCGGCGCACGCGTCACCTGTCCATAAACGCGGCCTTACAGAAGGCAGCCAACCAACAACCAATATGCTGGTTGACGTCGAGGGACTTGCGTCTTTCGTTTAAACAGGAGCCGTAGCATGGACGGCCTTGTCACGCGATAGGTGATAGGATAGAGCGTGCGTCACTGGCTGACACCGTTCGATAGAACGAGACGACGCACTTATCTTGTCACTTGTCGCGTGATAAGGCCAACCATGCTACGGCTCCTGTTTACTCGTCGAATTCAAATAAACATTCAGTGCTTCCTATGTTCTTTATATATCCCTTTTACACCCTGTTTTTGGCGACATATATTTTGCCAGATGCAAGAGAGAGTTCGATAGCGATAGCCATCTGAGGGACGTCACCTAAGGAAACAGAAGCATATTACAGTTACCGGTATAATGTATTAGGTTGCAAGCGTTTATCAGTTACGGTGCGCGTTGAAGCGGACCGTACGTTCTTTTGTCACCATTGGCATAAAAAAGGTGAGTTACTTTGATGAAGTAAGTATTTTACATAATTAATGAAATGCCAGCTAAATGCAAGATAGATCATGTTGAGAATTGGAAGAGAGAAAATAAATTATTGGACTTTCAGAGTCGAACAACATTCGATACCGTGATTTTGAAAACTATAAACTAATCTAGTTCAGTTTTCAAAATGCAACTGCGTATATATTTGGCAATCTAGTTGGTCTTATGACTTTGGCAATCTAGTCTGCCTAATGATATCTAGTTAGGTACCAGTGTTGGGCGTAATTAATTACTTTTTGTAATTTAATTACAAATTACACAATTATTAATTCAATTACGTTAATTAAATTGAATGTAATTAAAATTTCATGTAATTGAAATTACTTTGTAATTTGTAATTGTAATTACATTTATTTGTAATTTAAATTACTTTAAGTCAACTTTTTTTATAAACATTTTTTTTTTCATTTCAAGCTAAACCTTGCAAAGCTCTTCGAAAACAAAGCTATTACACTCATACACTCTTTACAACTTTGGGTCTCCGCTTACATATCAGCTAACATATTTTGGAAATGAATATAATAAGCTAAGCGTCATGCCTCATGAAGGAAACAGATACCTAAAATTAACTGGGATATCTAGGAATGCTGACTGTCCAAAGAAATTGTGAATGTTACAAAATAGACTAAAACACCACACTTACACACACACACCACCTTGTCTATGACCGTCACATCTAAGTCCTAATTTTAATAAAATAAAACATGCCATGCCCCATACCTATCCGGTTTTCGTTTCACCGATCGTTTATTTTATTCAAAAAATAAGTGATCAAAAATATTCTATAAAACAAAAGTAATTTGTAATTTAATAAGTAATTAATTGCAAAATGTAATTAATAATTCAATTAATAATTACATTTTGTAATTGTAATTGAAACTTATAATTACAATTTCATTTTCCCTGTAATTATAATTTGTAATTGCAATTACTTTTTGTTATTGTAATTATTAATTAGTAATTCAATTACGTTTTGCCCAACACTGTTAGGTACTGTAATATGCAGCGCAGCGCCATCTAGTTTTCAGTTGTTGTATACAATAAAATGGAATATTTTTTATAGGGCCGTTTACACACGACGCCAACGACGCTGATTTTCAGTGGAACCGAAAAGCGTCCGGAAAAAGCGTTGTAATTATTTTTTCCGGTTTTGTGCTTTGCAATATTACTGCCAAGTCCCCGGGCGACCGAGCTCTGCTCGGCTGAAAATACAGAGAAATAAGTATTAGAAATCACAAAAAGATACATAGGTATCTTTTAGTGATTTAGAGAGCTATGAGACTAGAAAGTTTCAATAAAATATTATGATTTTTTTATCTGCCAAGAGCAAATTTAAAGATATCAATAGATTCCTTATACTTCAATAAAAAAAAATTAGAAAACATTTTTACTACAACTTTGTACAGTCAGCATCATAAACATGTATACACTTTTCGACCTTATTTCCAAGCAATAAGGTCCTAGAATGTATACATGTTTATGATGCTGACTGTACTACGACCAAAACAGCAACTTACATGATTTGCCATACAACGGTTACTATGAATGCTGTGACGTTATAATACTATGTCAATTTGTAGGAGCCGTTTCGGCTGTAGCCAGCGAGGGTCACTTTTGACCCTCTTTTTTGTCTTCTTACTTTGTACTTCTTAGTCCCGTACAAACATTTGATCCATAGCCAACGCAAGATGCCGTTTTTTTTTAAATAATTCAATATCAGACTAATTATTTGTTCACGGCTTTTATTATTGAAATCACTAAATCTATGGATCAGGGAAGTTAGGAAAAAAACGAATCCACAAGCAAAAATGTTATCAGTATTTTATTGATGAAAACATGTTAAATTGAATATACAAAAGTTTTGAGACTTAGAGACGACCTGAATCCAAAAAAATATGCATCAGGAAATAACAGCATTTTAATGAAATATACGACCTTGAGATAATCTTGAATTTCACCTAATCTATGGAAAAGGTTTTTTCGATAACAAAAATAAGAGGATTATGCGCGTATCTCAAAGAAGTAGTAAATTATAAAGTAAAGTTTATACGATTTTCGACAGATTTTTATGGAATTTATGTAAATTACTTTTCATTATATTTTACCGTTGCGGTATTAAATGTAGGTGGATTATTCAAGAATACTTAATCGTAATAATTAAATAGAGTTTTTGTAGTTTCAGTTTTTCGAAATTAAAAAAAAAGTTAATATTCTATTTAGTTATCAGCATCAAAAATGTAATAAGAATACTATTTGATGATTTGATGCGTATATCTATAAGTTCTTGTTTTTCCATATACAGGGCGCGACCGTATCTTGCTCAGGCTACCACTCCGAAAACTGGTTCGATTGGCATTTCGAAAAAAAATTGCCAAACGTGGCGCTGAAAATTTCTTGTAAAGTCACCAGCATTCATATCTGCCATAACAAAGCCGGCAAAAATATCTGACCCTAGAAATAGAGTCGTATCTGATATTTATGCGTACTTTGTTGTGGCAGATATTATTGCTGGTGAATGTACTCTACCTACCCCTTTCGGATATCCAGTATCGACTTCACGCTGTTTAAACTTTCGCAGAGCCCATATCAAATGTAAGTATCCTAGTAATATATTATAAATGCGAATGTTTGGATGTTGAGATGTTTGGATGTTTGTTACTCAATCACGCTTAAACGGCTAAACTGATTTGGATGAAAATTTACACGAAGATAGTTTATAGTCTGGACTGGATTAAAATATAGGATAGTTTTTATCCTAGGTCTACACGAAGTCGCGGGCGTAAGCTAGTATAAAATATATCTACACGGTAATTTTTAATCCGTGATATGCTAATCGATTACGTAACGCGTTGTACGTACGTCAGATAGATCTAAATGTCATTATTTGTATGGGAAAATTATAGTCGATAATGTCCTAACACTCGTTCGAAAAGTTGCGTGTTTACCCATCAGTAGTCGATAAATATTATTAACCAGGGGACATCATACCAGGAGATCATAACAGATTTTAATGGATAAGGTCTGATGCAATTACGTCACTGTTTAGCTAATTAAATTTAATGATAATGTTAGTTAACACTATTATCCACTGGATGTATGGTCACCCTACATTTCTTGAAGTTAACACCTAGGTGCGTCAAATTTTAGCGCTTTGGCAGAAAATTTGATAGGTCTTACGTCAATAAACTCTATGATCTACTTGTCGTGCATGTGACATTTGACAGTTTAATAATTGGACACACAGGGTTTTTAAGTTGGTTATGAAACGATTTTTCAAGGATATTTTTAGGGTTCCGTAGCCAAAATGGCAAAAAAGGAACCCTTATAGTTTCGTCATGTCCGTCTGTCCGTCTGTCCGTCTGTCCGTCTGTCCGTCTGGCCGTCTGTCCGTCTGTCCGTCTGTCCGTATATCACAGGCATTTTACTCGAAAACTATAAGGTGTAATTGCATAAAATTTTGAGGATAGGTGTATTTTGTTAGCCGCTACATATTTTTGTAATTAAATGTCTGAAAAAATTTTTTTTAGGGGTGCACTCCATACATAAAACTGAAAGTCAAATTTTTTTTTTCATTGTAAGCCCACGTGTGGCACATCAATCGATAGCCCTTTTAAAATAAATATAGGGTTTCTCAGCTACTTTTTTGATTAAGTGAATAGAGTTGGAGATAATCGCCCCGAAAGTCACTAAAATTGTGTCCCCCCCCCCTCTAATTTTTGAATGGTGTATTTTAAAAATATGAAAAAATTCATGGACATAGGGCTTATTAAATTCTTTCACCAAAAATTGTTTTCAACAAGATCGGTTCAAAGGTTTTCGAGATATTGCTGAAAAACTGCCTTCCTTATAGAAAAGGACGTAAGTGCCGTACGATTTCTGTCACGATACGACCTTTTTAATAGGCACGGAACCCTTCGTTTTGCGTGGTCCGACACGCACTTGGCCGGTTTTTTTTATTTTCGTTTCATAGATTTAAACTACTGCTAGGGTGACAATGATTTTCAATTAAAAAGATTTTCCTAATTCAGTTTTACTCAGCAAAAAAGGGACGTTTATTTTAGGTAACTACGAGTCAATCGTGTTTGGCATCATTTTGGTTACTGAAGGGTGATCACGTGACTTTTTTGAACGCACGATAGGACAACTCAACTGTCATTTGCCCATACCCACAAATAGTGACATTTCGATCTACCTGACGTACGTACGTACAATGCGTTACGTATCGTGATCACGGATTAAAAATCACCGTGTATAAGTATGTGTCAGTCCTCACACATGATTCATCGATGAACTCCTACCTGTATTCCACGTAAAAAGGTAATAAAAATTAAAACTGCATTCGCGTTATACATATGTACACCACTGGACTTGGCTACTTACTTGTACGCCTTCAATACACCGATATAATATAAACGGCGTCCGGAGAAACTCAACTATATTCCTCAGATACTTACCCTGTCGGGTGTAAGTACAGTCACGGACTTTAATCGGTTAGCCATTTAGAGCTCACCTTTTACTGGATATTCATAGCTTAACTATCAATAACCAAAATTAGTTGACACCTAAATGGCTCAACGATTAAAGTCCGTGACTGTACTCGCCCTTGTTCAATCAGCAATAGTATAACATTTGCGAACAGTAATCAGTATCTTTGTTGCTTTCATAGAGATAGCTCAAAAAATCTACCAACGGTTATATTTTTCTTTCTTGCTATTGTATTGTAGACGATGATAATAAAAAAACCGGACAAGTGCGAGTTCAACTCGCGTGGTGAGGGTTCTGTAAAATATTGAGAATTTTCCCGTTACTTTGAACACTCAAACTTCTTATAGGTTTTCCTGTAATCTTTAGGCAAGGAACTACTTTCCACATTTTTTTCAGATTTTTAAGCCTAGTAGCTTCGGAGATAAGGGGGGGATGGTCAATTTTCGTCTTTTTTCCTAAATTACTTCAAATCTGTTTCCGCTAAAATTATAACAAAAACTGAGATGCTTAAACAACCCTTTTCATTTGATATCCCACACAATACAGTTTGCGAAACTTTTTTTGTAATTTTCCAGTTTACCCCCCAAAAATGGCCCCCCGTTCAGAATTCATTAATTTACTTTACGCGTTCATCTTTGGGTCACCAATTTACATTATGTTTACAAAATTTCAACTCAATCGGTCCAGTAGTTTTGGAGCAAATCGGCTGTGACAGACGGACAGACAGACGCACGACTGATCCTATAAGGGTTCCGTTTTTTCCCTTTTGACGTACGGAACCCTAAAAACTTGCCCTTAAAAACCTATTCATGTCATATGACTACGAATCGACTGAGGGCAGTCTAAGGGACAGATACCATATGATAATAGTCCTAAAACTAGCTTTCCTCACTTGCTATTCAGAAAAGAGTCATTGTTGCCATCTAATGGGGGATCAATCAAAGTTATATTTTTCTTTCCTGATCCTGCTATTCAGAAAAGATTATTGCCCTCAAATTACGGATTTCTATTTTCCCCATAAGAGATTTGAAAAGCAGTGTCACTCCGTAGCAAAATTATTTCCGTCTTGGGCGTAAACACTTGAATCCCTCGTTAAGCTCAAGCTTCTATTGTAGAATCTTTCGCTTCACTCAGGATTAAATATACCGCCCACGACGTAAATAGATCATTTTGCTCCCTTGAGACGCAATCTAATATTGTTCATTATGTCGGTTGGTAAAAACAGAACCAACACTATTATATTTCCATTCGTCGAGTCACCTGGAATATTACCGAGTTAGTGTCCTAAATCTTATTAGGCGTGACGTCACCAGGCTTAGAAGCCGTCCAAGTGTTTGACCGAGCCACAGTGCCCGACTTTACTGCTAGTGGGTTGTGACTGACCTATCATATCGACGTTTGAGAGGATCTGAAGAGAACCGCATAAGGCTGCCAATTTAGCTCGCTATAAAGGCAAGTAAGTAGCTAATTTGTTGTATGTAATCCTTTATCCGGTAAATACTACCTATAAGATTTTGCAACATAGTATGAGACAAACAAAATATAATTAGTTATACATTAACGTAGCAATGCTGCCAGCCTTCTGGGCTTATTATATTTCGACACTTCTTCGACATTTTCGTACTTAACTATGTTGGACAAATAAAATCTTTGACACTTGAAGGGATACGCTTTCCAAAGGAAACGAAATTTAATGGCATTGAATATTATTAATTTACTATGCCGTGAAATTTTTGTATGTATTTTGTTTTATCCCGCTTAACTATTATGCAAATACAATACGTGATTTCACGGTGTCGCTAAACAGTTTATACTCGTAGGTAATTCCGAAGAGTCAATATTCCGAAAGTACTTTCTTTTGTTCCGAATTCTTTACTCGGAATACTTATTCCGCGCGATGAATGATTTATTTGATAATTAAGGATATAATACTAACCTAATCTAAATAGGTCGTCCGATATGTCTTCATGAAGGCCGTGTCTTCACGGCTGGTCCAAATAACTGGCGCTTACCTCTTCCAACGAATTTCCATAGCAATTCAAAGAGGTAATGCCGCCAGCGTTATAGGGTCCATGCCGCAGTCCGACCTCCTAGAAGCGGTGTTCTTTTTATAATTCCTATTTTAATTTTACGTAATTTTTTTTTTACCGTCTTCTGTCTTTATTTTTAGGTACTGTTTTAAATTATACTTGTAATGCATGTTTAAAAATCTAAATATAGTTACGGAAATATTCGTTTAGTGGAAAATGGATTTTGGAATGCTGAAATTTCCCGAAACGACTCTTTGGGACAAACTACTTACTCTTCGGATTTTTTGTGTGTTCTCCAGTTTAGGTATGTCCCTATGCCTGGTTACTCAGAAAACAAAGAAACGCGATACTGATCAAGGAATAAAAAAAAACTCCCAATAACTTAACTCTATCTAGTTAACGTACTCTTAACGATTAATATAAATAATGTATATTTATAGTCACATAATTATGTTACATTGTACATTAACAAAAATTAAATTAAAGATCTGATCTACAAACCATCGTTTCAAAACCATCGGTAAGGTAAGGACACAGCCATAATTAGAGGTGGGCTTCATACAGAGTGAATTGCAAAAACGAGCAAGCCGAGCAATTTACCCTTACCAGGCTCTCAAGTTAAAAATAGACAGGAAAGATAGAAAATAAAAAGCAACTAAGACGCGCCTGGAACCGGTAGGCAGATGGTTCTTGAACGCTGCATCTTTTTGCTTGCTGGGAACATTCCAGAGGCTCTATGTAAAGATCATTAGCGGTGGATAATTAGAAACATATAGAAATAACTTTGTAATAGACGAGACGTACAGCTACAATACAATACAAATACTCTTTATTGCACACCTCACACAAACAAAGCAGTTACAGAGAGAAACAATACAATAACATGTAGTTAGAGGTAGACAACAGGCGGTCTTATCGCTGAAGAGCGATCTCTTCCAGACAACCTTTGGGTATCGGAGAGAGAGATAAAACTAGATTATGCAGTAGGTGGTACAGAGATTATTATTAATCAAAAATCAAAATAATTATAAAAATAAACGTACATAAATACCTCTATATAAAAACATACATACACAATCATACATATATACAAATAACACAAATACAAATATATGATACATAAACAGTCAGCCAAAAAATATGATCAGGGTTAGGGGAGAGACAAATAATGTTCTTTAAGAAGGGATTTCAGGTTGCCGATAGATTACTTACAGCTACTTAAGTAACGAAAATAATTCAAAAGCACATAAATGTAAATATAAGAGCGAAAAGTAAAATTAAAGCCGTGGTAAAGCAATCTAAATATATACCTTTCAATGGACTAAATATGAGAAATCGACTAGTAGAGTAACATTCTATACTGTTGGTTTGCAATTTCCCTGATAGGCACAAAAATGCATTAACGCATCAAGCCAACGAGACTGAGAAATATATAAGCATCATCTTTCAGTGGCAATCTTAGATGTTTTTGTCGCAAAGAAATTTCGAAATAGTCCATTGCTTAATACGGGATACGCCTATTCCATATAAGGATGTAATCGTAGAATCCAAGCACGCAGGTCCTATCGTTCCCATCGCAGGAAAAGGCATTCAGCCCAGCCCAGTTTTGCTAATCAAGTTATTCTTCATTCTGCGTGCGGTGGCAGATACCATCGGCGCAACAATAAGACTACTGGAAATAGGCATCTAGTTCTATTAATACAGACTATGGTTGATGTATGAAAAACATAATAGGTTGTAACTGGAAGAAGAACTGCTCGGGAAATAAATAATTTAATGAAATGATCCCTTATTTTGAAAGTAGTCTCGCTTGGCTTATAAACGATCACTGTGGTTTATGTATAATGAGATTATCCACACTGCCATTCACAATGTAATTGAAGAAAAAAGAAAATTCTAATTTTACTGACGAAAGCTATCCAGAACCAGTCCGAAGCATACAAAATAAAAAGGCTACAAAACAGATAAAGTTCTAGTACTTAATAGATTCTGAAATAACAACTCATTTCACCTGCAGCCTTAAAACCAGTACCCGTGGGACTCCGACTCCGGCGCAGCCACGTTAACCCCCTCGGCAAACATGTAAAATGCAAACAAAGCAAAACCCATTAACACACACACGTAACCTAACAAGGAGTGCAGAATTCATTATTCTCCGTCCGTACCAACGGGCATAATAAATCAACCTAGCTTACTAGATAAGGAGTTCTATTTAGAAGGGTGCTTGCAGACCGGTTCCCTGAGAGCGAGGGTATATAAGCGGGAGGCTGGACGTCCAGAGACCATTCCCGTGCTGGTCCCTGCTCTCTGAAGACTCACCATGTGGCGGCTGTGCGTGCTGGCTCTGATCGCGACTGCCTCGGCGCAGATCCCCTCGCTAGGATGGTGCCCCGATTATCAAGTAAGTTCCCATACTATTTATTTTAATTGCCAATTGAATTTTAACGAATTATCACTTTGTTAACTACCCTAACGGCATCGGCAGTTGTTTTTATTCTAATAGTTTTTTTTTAAACATGGTGAAATTAGTCATGCTCTTGTAAGTATATTCTAGCTAATGTTTAGCTAATCTCTAGTATCTATGCAATTCTAATAATGGGGGATAATTTAAGTAATTGGATACGAGCCGGGATAGAGTTAATAACTTATTATTTAAAAAAAAAATTATATGGAAGCGATCTCGCTTCTTTTAAATGGCGTTGTAATGTCATATTTACCTATTTGGTTGAGGAATAGGTACTGGTTCATATAGTATCTTTAACCAGTACAGTTTAAATAATATTATGTGACTATTTTACAAGCTTTTATTTTTACCCATTTATTTTCTAAAATAAATACAAGATGATGATTAACATTAACTAAATTAAATTAATACTAAGTTAAATCTAAAAAAGGCCCTTGTACCGAGGATGCTGGCGGCATTTCCTCGCTGAATTGCAATACTGATGCGTTGCGCGAGAAAGCCGCCAGCTCTTCGGTCACTAGTCTTTACATCGACAGCTTTTATTTAGTTTCACCTGTCCCTGTTTGTCATCAAATCTTGCAAATTAAATTTGATCCACTTCCCGGTACCCGATTGAGCTGAAATTTTGCATACATGTGTAAAACGCGTGACAATGCAATATTATGATGACATCATCGAGTTTGGGCTCGTTAGAATCGTCTCAATGAGTAGTTGATGACGGTATACAGAAAAGTACAATAAAAGCTGTACCAAAAATTAAATTATTGACAGAAACTTTTAAAACTATGCAGCTCTCAATCAGTGCAAATTACGAACTAACAACACACTGACGAAATAATCATATATACCAAATCTTTTATTATTTTCATTTGCCTAAACCTAAAAATTGTCTGAGGTCAACTTTTCGATCCTTCAAACACTTCGTTTATCCTATTTAAAAATTCCTCACAACGGTCAGTCTTCTGATGACAATTCACACTAAAGTTCGGGTGTCTTCCAATAGCTTTTGTCTCAACCTTGACTGATAATTACCGGGCTTATATAATGCCTATAACGTGCGCAGGAGCACTGGCCACAGACAACAGACCGGTCGCGGTCACTGCACCGATCCGCGGCTTCAATTTCATGCGCTTTCGATTTCAATAGATCAGGCGGGAGAGCTGGTTTTCGGAAAAGCATTGCGGTTCATTTAACTAGCCATGTTTTAGTTTCAGTCAGAATTCCGAAAGTAATTTTAAGCTAGTCGAACAATACGACAGAGATAGTTTATGAAACATAGAAGTAGATTAGGTTAGTATTTTATCCTGAAAAAAATCCAAATGTCACTAAGCGGAATATATGGTTTTCGGAATTATTGAATTGGGACAAAATGACTTCAGAATTATTTCGTGTGTGCGTCGCGTAGATCATTAATAAAACTAGTGGCTTGGTGAGCTGTAGAATTTGCAAACCTGACTTTTGTTCTAAAAAAAATAGTTTTGAAAAACTGAATCGACCAAAAAATATATCGAACCTGCATGCTTACAAAATTTAACGAGAATCAGTTGAAAAATGCGACCTGTAAAGGAGAACAGCTGGACAGACAGACATACTTTTTTTTTGCCCTAGCAGAAACGGAGAACTTCGTTCGCTTCGCTCGCTCATCCAATAACCAGCGTTCATCTGGAATAGGATTGTCTTCCAAAAAAACAAACTTACTGAAGGAAATAATGAACAGGATGTTCAATTAGAATGATTCGTTGACCCCTAAAATATTTGTTGAGTAATGTAACGTTTTCACAATCCAATAAACGGATTATGCGATGGACAACACAAACGCGATTCTTCCTATTCGTGATTCCCATACAATATGGATTCCACACAACCGCAGTTTACTCCATTCGTAATTCTACACAGTCTATATTTTGACGCAATCGGAATTCTTCCTATTCGCGATTCGACACAAAATGAGTTTATCGCAACTGCAGTTTACTCCATTCGTAATTCTACACAGTCGATATTTTAACGCACTCGGGATTCTTCCTATTCGTAATTCGGTAGTGTATGGGTTCAACGCAACCGCAGTTTACTAATGTGATTCTTAATAGGTACATTACATACAAGTGCGAAAAAGAGGATATTCGCAATGAGTGGCGATAAAGTAAAACACGGCCGAAGGGAGTGTTTTAAATCGGGACATTGGGCTTGCCGGGACTGGACATACGGAGACTGGACGTACGGGGAATTGGACATTCGAGGCCAGAATGTAAATCGACACGAGTTGCAAATTACCTATTCGCACATGTATCGTATGACGTTTTACGGTACAACCTTTGAATTTTTGACGTAGGTGTTTAATGTCAAATGTGCTCATTATCGTACTAGTGCGGTAATGTAGCGTCATATGTACTGTAAATTAATTTTATTTACACATATATCATAAGTCCTCAATAATGCGTTCAAAAACGGTTTGCAATGACCAGCATTACAACAACCGATTTAATTATGACAAGTTTCTTGTCTGTGGTAGTAAGTAAGAACAGTAACGTAACGTTATTACAGTACCAATAAGTTTGCATGTCTAGATACTTAAAATGGTAAGTACTCAATCAATTCATCGAAATATTACATGTTTATGTGTTGCTTAAAAATAAAACAAAATATACATCTGTTACGAATTATAGACCTGGGGCCTGTTTCATAATGATTTATAACTTATAGGTAATATTAGCGGAACCCTCTTTCTAATAAAATTAATTGAAATAATATTGTTACTGAATAAAACGCTATCATTGTTTGAAAATAACTGTGTCTAATTACGAATGGAGTAAACTGCGGTTACGTTGAACCCATACAGTACCGAATTACGAATAGGAAGAATCCCGAGTGCGTTAAAATATCAACTGTGTAGAATTACGAATGGAGTAAACTGCAGTTGCGATAAACTCATTTTGTGTCGAATCGCGAATAGGAAGAATTCCGATTGCGTCAAAATATAGACTGTGTAGAATTACGAATGGAGTAAACTGCGGTTGTGTGGAATCCATATTGTATGGGAATCACGAATAGGAAGAATCGCGTTTGTGTTGTCCATCGCATAATCCCTCGTAACTGATAGAATTACTGATGCAGTATCAAACCCGAATGAAATAATTAACTGATTGTTCAATTGAAGGACTATTTGCAAAAACAACATGACTACATTGGTGTCAATTTTACAGGAAGCGAAAAACCGTAATTTCTCTTAAAATATTATTTTTTTAAACGATTCCATTAATATTGGATTCCATTAATAAGCGTCCAAAGTAAAAACGGCAGTTTTTCTTTTGAGTTCATAGATCTACAAATCCAGCAACATAAAAACTAGTTTAATGTATTCACAAGGTACTTAAATACAAAATACAGTGTGTAGTGGCCGCCTTTTTTAAATATCTATCGTTAAATTTAAATAATCACAACTATTTACCAGAGGCGCTAGTGTGCACTGTAACGCCCTCTTAAGTCCTAATTTCACCCAACAGCCGATGGCCAACTTCAACATGAACCGGTTCCTCGGCACCTGGTACGAGGCGGAGCGTTACTTCACGGTGAGCGAGCTGGGCAGCCGCTGCGTCACCACCAAGTATGAGCAGACTCCGGAGGGCAGGATCCTAGTGTCCAATGAGATCACTAACTCGCTGTGAGTATACAAAGAGCTAGGAATTATAGATACCACCCTAAACTAGTGGGAATCATCATCAGCCTATACTTCCCACTGTTGGGCACAGGCCTCCTCTCATGAATGGGCAGTAGTCCCCACGCCGGCCCAGTGCGGATTGGGGACTTAACATACCTCATTGAATTTCTTCTCAGATGTATGCAGGTTTCCTCACGATGTTAAGCTACAACTTCACAGACCTTCGTGTTAGATCAGTATTAATTCAAATAAGTATTAGAACCTCTTCTTAACACTTCCTCCTTATATCTGTTCTTATATCTTAAGTATAGTTATTAGTATATTATTAGTAGGTATAGTATAGTAGTTCAGCAGCTGAATGGCATCGCATCTTTGTCTTGCAAAAACGTGCTATTAGAATAATATCCCTGACGCCACCAGGGACTTCAGCCAAACTGTTATTTATTTCTAACCACATTCTCACACTACCCTCACAACACATTTACACAAGCAAACTCACGCGTACCCGTCTAGGCAGTAAAGAGCGACTTCTTTCGTCTAGTCACCGACTGACTAAGTCCTCCAAGACAATGCACGTTAAAGGTCCCAAGGAGTATTAACAAACTACCCGAAGAAATTACGATGGAGGAATGTAAAGCACCTTCAAATATGGTTAATTGGACATGCCTTTTATAATTTGTGTGATTTTTATAATAATAAGGATTTATAAAATTGACATGATAATAATATGCCAAAGTCCCAGCTGTCCTCGAACCTGTTGGGCTCGCAAGGGACGACGGCAAGAGGCCTGACGGCATGACGCTGGTGCCCTGGAAGTTGGGTCGTCCCTTGGTATGGGACGCTACGTGTGTAGACACTTTGGCGCCGACCCATCTTTCGGGCACCAGAGTTAATGCTGGCTCGGCCGCATCCTCCGCAGAAGACCTCAAACGCCGCAAGTATGCCTCCCTAGGGAGTGGTTACTTATTTGAGGCGTTTGGGGTCGAAACACTGGGACCATGGGGTCCAAGCGCGCGCCGACTTTATAAGGATTTGTCGGCGCGCCTAATAGACGCCAGCGGTGACCAGAGGGCTGGCCTATATTTTGCTCAAAGAGTTAGCATTGCCATCCAGCGTGGCAATGCTGCCAGCCTTCTGGGCACACTACCCGCTGACAGCGATTTGGGCCAAATTTTTTATCTTTAAGTTTTAATTTACAGTCTTTTTTTTACTTTGTAGGTTAAGTTGTTGTTTTATTGTTTGTTTTTATTGTGATTTATAATATGTGACATGTAATATTTCCTTTGGGGGAGGCAGGTTGCTTTCTTATTTTATTGGATTCTTAGTAGGCCATGTTTCTTACTTTGTCATATTCCTTAGTAGGTCAGTTTCTTTTTTGGCATTCCTTAATAAAATTAATGAGTATAGAAGTATTCGATAACAAGCCTATCTCCTAACCTAACTATTCATTCCCACACAGGACGGGAATGAAGCGCGTGATGGACGGGCACCTGCAAGTGATCGGGCGCGAGGGCGAGGGCCGCATCATCGTGAAGTACTCCTCGCTGCCGGTGCCCTTCGACAACGAGTTCAGCATCCTCGACACCGACTACGACAACTACGCTGTTATGTGGTCGTGCAGCGGCATCGGCCCTGTACACACACGTAAGTACATTAGTCCAATCAATTGGGAATGGATGAAATTTTTAGAAATGCCTGATTCTTTTTTTGGTGATAGGAATAACTTTCCTTAGCACCAGAAAAAAGTTTCAGATTTTTCAGCTGCGGCAATTATTTTTGAACAATTTAAACAGTTTCCTCACTTACGTTTTAGGTTTAGGACGGCGAATAAGACGCTTTCCTTGATCTGTCTCATATTACAAAAAAAAAAAATCTTAATAAATAATAAATCAGGCATTTCTAAAATTTTCATCCATTCCCAATTCCCGCATCGCACAGGGCGGGAATGAAGCGGGTAAAAATTGGTCCTTGGATGTCAACACATGACCGCGAGCAAGTGCCAGCTACGAGGCGTGCCCGTAAATGTAGTCAAAATATTGCGTCCATTCATTTGGCGCCGAGACAAAGGGTGCAGAGGTAGATGCATGCCCAGCTTTAGGTACTTGTTCAGGGAGCGAGGCTGTATTGACAACTACCAATACCATAGAAATATGCCCTCTAATGGCGTAACTATGCACTAATTCTACTGTATTGGCAGTTGTCAAACAAAGCTTCGCTCCTTGGAATAGTCGCGTGCTTACATTCAACACAAGGTCATTAATCGACGATTACGGTTCTGTGTTACGTGCGTATTTAAAATGGAAAATATCATCCTCTTCTCAAATATTGCAAGGGTGTAGCCAAGATTTTGTTTAGTGGGACTGGCAAACACGAAACTCGGCTCATCGGAGCAGAAGCACTACGGCGAAACACCTACCCAAGCTGAAGCGACAGGTAGTTGCCCCCATTCTGCCCGTAACTTGAAACACCCTTTGATGCTGTAGATACATGACTGGCTTTCTTTACTTTAGTCGCTTGCATTTCACGAAGGTGTTCCTATTATTATGTCGTTAAAGTCTAATTTCGTCAAATGTTTTCACCTTCGTGAAATTCAAGAAGTACTTGTACAAACATCAAGCGTCCATGAGGACGTCACGGTTTCTTTCATGATTTACCGTAGGTACCAAAGGTTAATGTCTTAATACCGAAATAGTTAGTAACAAACCTTTTTTACTTAGGTGCAAAATACATCACAACAGAACACAATAACGCTTCAAGAGTGTTTACACCGGAGCAGAGGGGTCTCGGCATATTTTTACAACGTTTTCGAGGTGGTTATAATTTGAATCATTAACAGCTTATGAAAACTTATTTATATGTATGTACATAATGTATATTATTGGCTTTAAACAACAACAACATCAACATAACACTTTTTTGTTTTTAATAATGTGTTTATCTCATGTAAGTGAATTATACAATTCTTTATGAGATTAAATGATCTTAAACCTTAAAGTTTAGTAGCTACATTTATTAATGAAGTACCTAAAAATTCATTTGAATCCAAAGGTTTTTCATCATAGGTTTTAACTAAAACGATCTATCTTTCTTCATTCGTTTAAAGTTTATACTAACCTTTATCACAAAAATCATGAAAAAAATTATAAAAATATCGAGCAATTGAAAAAAGTTGCTTTTATAAATATGAAACAGAATGTATGGAAACCAAAACATCAATAAATTGTGTAACGTATAAGTCAATCGGTAATTCTTTCGCAAGCTGTCAATGTCTTCTTAAAATTCCACCTCAAAAATGTGCTTGGACACCAATTCCCTACTCAGGCGTAAACTCCCTTGATCTTCAGCTATCTTTTTATTCTAGAAAACGCCTGGGTGCTGACCCGCGACCGGCTTGCAAACATGCAGATCATGCAGAGCGCGTACGGCGTCCTCGACAGATTCAAGATCTCCCGCGCATTCTTCGTGAAGACGAACCAGGCTGACTGCAATGTCTTTCCGGATCCGGCTGCCGATCCCATCGCCGCCAAGTCTGCCGTCGTAGATGTGGTGGCCAAGAACGCTGTTCCTGAGGTTGTGGAGAAGGTTGAGCATTCTGTTGAGGTAATTTGAATTGGATTACATTATTGTAGGCACGGTGTCGTGTACACGACTCGGCCATGATATTATACCACCCACCACGTTCATTGTAAGGACCAACCAGGCTGACTGCAATGCCCTGCCTGATCCAGCCGCCGATCCCATCGCGGTCAAGTCTGATGTCGTGGACGTGGTGGCGGAGAACGCTGTTCCTGAGGTTGTGGAGAAGGTTGAGCATTCTGTTGAGGTAATTTGAATTGGATTAGACACATCGTGGTACGGCATTGTAGACGTCTTGGACGTGATATATCACCCACCACGTTCACAGGCTTTATAATGCCTGACGATTTGGAGTTTCTTTTGGACACTGATGTTCTTTTTAAGAAGTGCTGGTCGATTATGATTTGCACAACTGTCATTGCTGCGTTATTTGAGCTGACACAGGAAAACAGCACACAATCGCGCCATAACCTCAGAAACAGAAATAAATTAACTACCTTGTACATTTACGAAACTCCAAATTGAAAAAGATCAGGCACACACCACATGGCGGTAAAAGTGTACAAATACAATAAGTAGTGTTCCTATAAGTAGCAGGCGGTAGTAGCAGGTTGAAAAAAATAAGGTGTTCTTTAAGAAGTTGAAAGATTTCTTGATCATGAAAAGATATTAAAAGAGTATTTTAGATGTAATTAATAGACGCATGTTAACCTTAACCTTAATATTATCGAACAAGGAAGCAAAGCCAACGAAGTTATATGCTTCAGCTTGGGACGAAAATCGTTTGTATGTCACGCTTTCACGATGTCACGCTGTCACGCTGTCCGGCTGTTCTCCTCTACATCTACAGGTCGGATTTCTCAACCGATTCTCGTGAAATTTTGTGAGCAAGTTGATTAATTATATACATTGACGTATAATAAAGTAAATAGACTCACAATGCCGAACAAAAATGTCAAAACTGTGCCCCAAAATGACACCTCTAGCAAAATAGCCAAATAGCGCTTACTTGTTACAAGATCATTTTTACAAAATTTAAATAAACTTGAAAAATAAATACGGGACAAAGATGTCTCCTACCTAGTGTATAAGTGCAGCCTACTTTGCACGTTGCTAAGGATTTCTTGGAAATCTTAAATTGAAAATCATAATTTACGTACCTAACTACGACTCCATAAAAAAAAACTAATACTGACTCCTTGGGTTTTTGTACCGTGATAATCTGATATTTGTACTAACAAAATTAATTATTCAAAACCATGAAATGACGATGTGTACTTACGTAAAATTCGTTACGCTATCGATAGAAATTCGTTAAATATATATATCCCATCCTTTTTGAATATATGCTAGTAACATTTTAGTCTTTTTTGACAACCGTCCAGTCTCACGGTCGAAACCAGACTAAACGCAAAAAAGCCGCCCGAGTCGTTCGGGGGGTTCGTTTGGACGGTTTTTTTTTCGGCTGATTATTTATCTAGTTACTTATACTAACTCAATGATTATATAGTTTTTTTTGTCGAGCCACTTAATCGACATTTTTTTTTAAAGATCAGTTCGTAAGTTGTACAGCTCACAGAGCCACTACTTGTTAATAGTGTTATTATTGCAGTGCCCTTGCAGGGTTAATATTGGGACATAAAATAATATTTTATGTCCCAATATTAACCCTCTAGTTTATGTCCCAATATTATTGTAAGCCCTTATTGTAACCATAATAAAGCAATAAACGGTATGATATGACATGATAAGTCCCTCATTCCTTATTTTTTCCTATTATAGAAAAAGGTTGACCCCGAAGTGAAGCTAGACATCCCACAAGAAAGAGTAGCAGTTCCAGAGAAGCTTGAAGAAGAAAAAAAGCCCATGCAAGTTCCTGAACTGATCATGTCCGAATCAGCAGAGAAGCTAGAAGAGAAATTGGAGAAACTCGGAGAACCAGTGAAAGACCTAAAACTTGATCTCCCTGAAGCAGCCAAGGAAAAAGAGGAGAAGCTCCCCCAATAAGTCATGTCCTGAAAATCCCATAGTTCTGAACGAACATAGTGATAGATGCATGAGAGGCCTTAGTAGTAGGTAACAGGAAGTAATGGGCTACTGTACCAAATAAGTCATAACATAAACCAGGGAGAGCGTAATTCTGACTGGCCAGTCCTTTGCTCAGACACCAGAAAAACAATTGACTGCTTCTTTCATTATTCCATCTAATTTGTTTAATGCAATTTAAACTTTATTTTGCACGTAGCAGGGTTTGCTTATAAACATTTGGTAATTGTGATTAGAAGCAATCGATGTATTTAGAATTTTAGAAGTGTCTCGGGAAGTTTCTTCTGGTGAAGTTACTTGAGCGAGGACTGTGTCTTAGAATCATGGTTTGTTTGATCGCTGAACTGTGAATCAGTTAGTTAACAACATACTTAGTCATTAAAATTGTAATAAAGGATTTTGAAAGTCAACGCTAAAATAAAAATTCAATAAAATTGTCGTTTTATTTATTCCTTATATTTTAAACCCAGAATGTTATTTATTTTGTAAAAACGGGATGTCAATAGGCTTGTGTCCTAATTTTTTTTTACGATGCCATTCGAACCAGTTTTTGGTGTGGAACAAATGTTTGTATGGGAGTACCTAAGTACAATTAAAGAACATAAATACCCAAAAAATTTAGTTAAAGACGGACCTCGCTGGCGGTAGCCGAAAACGTTCCATACTGATTAACATTGAATCATGACGTCACATGGTAATATTTGTACTAGTCGTTATATGGAAAATCAAGTAAATTGCTGTTTCGGTTGCGAAATACTGCGTTTAGGACCATAGTTGTCATACAATAGTGTTTCTATAAGGATTCTATTGGTAGCTTTAAATTTACTTTTGGACAATAAAAAAAATGCATATTTTGTGTAAACTTTCAAGGGCTATATCTTTTTATGATTTTAATTATATTTCGTAATTTATACTTAATTGCATTTATTTGAAGGTTTACTATCAATTTAGCAACACTGCGCTATCAATTTTAACATGAGGACACAACCCAATTCTATACTCGTCTACAACTTTGCTGCTTTGCCCGATCCTTAGACTGGTAGACCTACTATAATGATGACCCTGTAATGGTCTTACGTTATTAAAATAATTTGTTTTGCGCAAGATTAAATAAGAATATTAGAATAAGAAGTCGATTCCACCGTCTATTCAGTCAGCCGTAAGTAAGATCAGTCCGGACAAGCACAGTGCATAGCTTAAGATGGACTTATGGCTCCGGGCTGTTATTCTACGCTTAGTTACTACGCATCGCGGTGTCGAGGTATAATTGTGGGTGAGCGTTGAGGTGAGCTTAAAACAAGTTACAGAATAGGGGGGCCGGCGTCACTAACGCAGCGACAGTGACGCCGGAGCCGCGCTGTGCGGAAGTCCACCTCACCATCACTCTGCCGCCGCATCCCGCTGCATACCTCTCTCTGCCTCACCGCGGAATCGAACCAACCACGAAAGTTTCACGGGCGTTCCATTATTTTAAGATAGATGTTACTTCAGAGAAAATATACCTTATGTTTTACACTTCCGGCTGGCATCTTTATTAAAAAAACTAGCTTCTGCCCGCGACTCCATCCGCGTGGAACTCGTTTATATCGTAGCTCCATACAAATCTATGGATATTATAAACATTCAAACTATGGGTACATCTATTTAAGTAAAACAAGTATGAACCTAACACTATCACTATTCTAGACTCATTTAGCTTTCACACAACTAACAAACACTAATTAGCACTGATTGCCCAAATCACACGACAGCACACACAACGCTTATAAAGCGGCCCAAACAAGAGTCAAGAGTCAGCCCTCACCCCAAGCGTCACGCCTACCGAAACTAGATTAGTTACAACGAATTGCGGCGTCAAGATATATTTGTGGGTAGCGTTGAGGTGAGCTTAAAACAAGTTACCTACAGAATAGGGGGGCAGTTCCCGTGGTTGGTTTGTACTTCCAGCTCCAGCGGGGCAGGGGCGGGAGGGGTCCCAGGGTCGGGCCTAGACGAGACTGCTTACACTATAATGTATATAATGTGGGTGGAAGTTACGTGGGTCAATCAACTTTTTCTTGTTGTTATTCAAGTCCCGTGTCCCGTTAGCCAGGAGACAAAATTACAGTTTCTTAGAAAAATTGGTACAATACGGACTTCTAACGTGCCTAGAAGATTGTTCATACAAAAAGAGATCGAAATTGACAAGAAAACCTCACATTTGGTGTTTTAAAACCCATAAATCGCAGGTTTAAAAAGTGACTCAGGCGACGTAACCATGGCAACTAGTGACAGAAAATAGTTGATCCACCCACGTACCTACTCTCCAACATTTTGCCGAGGTAGGTAAAAGAGAAATAAGTAGGTACGTGCACTCGTTCCATATAGTACAACACAGTTCAAGCCAAAATCAACTCTACTGCACTTGTCCTAAAGTCCTAAGGTAAACTACGTTGAATATTATCTATTTAATATCGCCAGCGCAGTGCCCCCGTATCGCTAGCGGACGGATATCAAGCGGTCGAATAACGGCACAACTCAACCATCACCATCATGCTAAAATCAACTTTATTGTTCAGTGATAAGATGCAATAGTATAGAACAGCAACAAATACGATTAATAAGGCGGTTGATCTGCGCTGCTAGGCGAAAATAAAGCTTAGGAATATATGCATAGGTCCTCTTTTAACCAAGCATGGGTGGATCTAGTTATATTGAAATTGGATGACATGTAATTTAGCCCGCTGCTAAGCGAAAATAAACCTTAGGCATATTTAAATAAGAGTAACCTGCAGTTCTTTTTATTAAGTATCAGATGTTTGTAAAAATGGCAAAAGGAACGGGTCTGGTTATATTGGTCGGGCTGTCACTGAGCACCCACTCCCGGCCGCTATCCCACTACTGCCCGATACGGGGACTTTTGGCTGCTGGGTTTCCCCCCTGGCCCGGTTCGCCCCTCATTAGTTAACCTGCACCTCCCAGACTCCTCCGGGTGGTCCATATTAATACCAGGCTTAGTGTGGACGTCCAGTCAACATGGGCCACTCAGCACCAGGACTCCCGACCTCAAACCATCCTCCGGCCCCGACCTCCGAGAAGCCGGATTACAGGAGACGCCACGCTCCCAGTCGAAGTATCCGACGAATTTTACTATCGTATGATTTTATAAAGACGTATATTCAAATCCAAAATCATTTTTTTTATTCATCAATTTTTTATTTTTTTATACATTTTTTATTCGGTATACATCTCAATTTTTGACAAGAAATACAGGAAACTATTTCCGCATAATAGTTAAACTTTGTTTTCATCGATAGGAGCGCCCTCTTGCGGAATTATACTACACTACATATCAAGACCAACTCGCGTGAGTAGGCAGCTGACTCATCAGCTTACAACTAAGTTCTCATATTTGAATACAGATAGCGCTCTCTTCGAACATTATGATGAAAAAGAAAATGAAAGTTGCAAAATATTTACTAACATAAGTACTCAAAATTAACTTGGCACCGACTACTTCTCAATGACAATAGCGTCAGTATCCACGAGTAAAATGACCTACATAACTAAACCATCTAAAAACTTAAGGAAGGTTCTCTAATGCGTACCGTCAAGGTCACCAATATGTATACAACACCACAAAGTCTCAAAAATATGTACACAGACCTTATTTCTGCAACAATAAGGTTGTAGTATATATATTTATGAAACTTTGAGTGAACTGGTGCCCTTGACTGTACATACCTATTCCACTAATCCCTTACCCTAACAATCGGCCTAGTACAACGATTAGGCGTAGATAGAACGCCTGTCTCAACTGAAGGCCTTTTCCTAAGTCGAGCACTCAGTTATGTTATGACTTATGAGTTTACACTAACAACAGTACTTGGTCGAGCGAGAGTAGTCTCGCCTAACTGCATGGCCCATATTTCACCAAATACATAGGTGAAATAGTTACTCGGAAAATCATGCTTCGACTTATTTTTGCTATTTCAAAAGATTTCGTAGCACTACGCTCGTGTCCGAGATAACACGGGAAACTCCGTATGTAGAGGAAAGCGTCTACGAGAGACACTGAAAGTGGTACATAAAGATCAGCTACTCTGTGTGACCATAAAAAAACTTTTATTGAAAAATAAACTTTTATTTTAACAAAAGATACCCTATGTCACCCGAATCATAATTTCGAATCGATTGACACCTCGTTTATTAAAATCAGTTTAGTATCTTAAACGCTACGGTGGAACACACTTAAATACAAACATAGATTATTAATTAAAAACATATCCCTTCGTTTCGGCTCTACCGTAGTCGGGCAAGAATAGAAGGCATTATGACAATCGTAATCGAAAACAAAGTCAAGATAGACATAGCTGGTGACTACGTCATAGCTCGGGCTATATTAGGCCAGTCGGTTATGTCATGCATGACTATTGATGGCCTTGCAGCGGTCAATTAACGCGTGACGAACTGACCAGCTATCCGCAAAGATTTTAAAGGTCGCAATGATAGGGAAAAATAATATATCTAAGGCGTAAGACTGGCGGATGGCATTTATACAGACATATAATCACGCTTTTTCCAAAGGGGTTGGCAGCGGTCACGGATTTCCACCTGCTATCTTGACAAATCTGAAGCAAGGGTGCTTCGTTCGAACCCATAACATTCTTCACATACGCTAGTCGGTTGAAGATGCTCTTGATCTGATCTTTCCTTAGAATCTCTCAGATTTGGTCGAAAGTTATTCTTGCATTGGAATTTACCGAGTTAGTATGACTGAAGTAAAGACGATAGTTACAAACTTAAGGATACTAAAAACAAATCGAACGCTTTTCGCCAAAAAGGTAAAACAAACGAAGAAGGTTAAGAAAACGAGCGAACAAAAAGAAAATGAAAAGGAAGTTTCTGTGATTATGTGCCGAACAGGAACAAACGGAAATATTTTGGATTATCTTTTGATATCAAGAATATGCTAATGCTGAACAAAAATTATACTTGATGGATAAGATCGCGAAGTGTGGTTTCTAGTCTACCCCACCCGGAAAAAGAATTTTCTGTTACATATCTAAGCATATCAGGCCAATGTCAAACTCATATCATTATTTACCGCTATATGAATCTGCCTAAACTCTAAAAGGTTCAGATCTTACCTTCGACATAGCACAATATTTAAAACCTAACACTAACATTACCCACCGATATACGTACATACACGTCTGTGTAGCCATTCGTTAGTTTTGATTTGAGTCAAGTTTAGTTTTTAGCATCGTTTATTGTTTTGTATATAATTGTGATTTGTATCTACACGAAAATCTATGCATTTTCTTTGTTTCTTTCGATAGGTACCTAACAAGAAACTAGCCTAGCATATTTAGCAGTTCTAAATTAACGGCAGCTTTGGTATTTTCTTGCCGACGCATTGCTTACTCGTCGTAATATCGTGTCGTAGGTACAAAATAGACTAAGCATTCACCTTGCACTTCAATAAAGGTTTTTCAAATTACCTGTAACTTTTCATTAGGGACAGAGGAGACATTGACCTTTATGCACGAAAAACAATCGATTGTCGAATTTATTTTTTATAAGACATGCCAAATTGTCATTGACAATGCGAAGTGCATGATTGTCATATGTTTCAAAAACAAATGCTCAAACGTCACTTTTTATCAAAGATAGAAAACGTCTTCTTTGAGGTGCTCAATACAATATGCCATTAGTGTCAAGTCTTTACTACGATAAAGAGTGTTCAACGATTCCTTGGTGACCGTATTACGGTGGATTGCACCAAACCGTCTGTGTTCGTTAAAATCTGAATGTATGGAAAGTTTGACAAGTTTCTATGGAATGACAGCTGCTGGCGTCATATTAAACGTTGGTCGACCTGTAATCGTAACTTGGTGCAACCCGCCCTTAGTCTACATTAAAAACAAATGCCTCTCAAGCATCAGTTCTCATCAAAGACAAGGCATTGACTTTGAGGTGCTCTGAGCATAAAATCTGGCCCAAGTGGCCCACAACACTCGCACGCTAGTGCCATTAGTTTGTTGATCTTAGTCAGTACTGGACAAGCCGGTGAGAAGGACAACCGCATGCTTCCGCGTTCATTCCGGTATAACTAGTGACTATCGAACTGCGAATAAATTTTAGTTTATCTGTGATCACCATCTGGGAAGAAAAGGATTCAAAGGTGAGGCACTTTATATCCCTTTTCAATAGTCTAGATTAGGAACAGGATTTACTTATATGAATATCAACTTCAGTCTTAGAATTTGTTACAGGTAAATCGTTACTGATTTTCTTGATTGCCTATGCTAATTACGATACGTACTTACGTAGTTCTTAAATTAATCTTCACGCTTTCATCAAGTTCATTCAAGTTCCATTTATTGTAATCAGTTAATTTCAATGTGTTCCCAGAGCTAAATATGTATGGTAAATATACTTAGTACAGTTACCAGCACGAATATCTGCCACAACAATGCGCGCATAAATATCTGACATGTCCTAACGGCCCTAAAAATAAAGATGTGTCAGATATTTACACGCGTTTCGTTGTGGCAGATATTAATGCTGGTGACAGTCACCACCATCTATATCTGCTACAACCAGCGTCTATCTACTCTAGAAGTTATTTTTTTACAATAAATAGTCAACTAATCACGGAATACGCATTTTTTTTCTTGTAAGGAATAAAGATCATCAAATTATATTTATAGACAACATAAACAAATAAAATGTAAATTGAGGAGATAAAATGAATAAAAACGTAACAAACCAGTTCTGTACTTTAAAATAAAATAATACCTAGTCTAAAAGAATAAACTCGATTTATAAGGAAGTTCTGATAAAATCTTAGCTATTCAAAAATATGGGAAGTAAAACATGATACATTACATACTAGGAATTAATCTGATATTTTCAACTGACCTTCAAATACTGCCTTTTCACGAAGCGCGAAGGCAGCCATTATTATAGAAGCAAAAAAACAGGCAGTTGGGTACTGTAGAGGTTCTATGCATTGGCAATCTGGCCATAGGAAAAGAACATAAAAAGTTCTATTCGATATTTAAAATTCAAAATAGCTTTCGTGGAAGCTGTCAGTAAACTAATTGTAGATGATTCGGCTGCAGAACTTGCATAGGTGCAGACGCTATGTTATAATAAATAAAATAAAATTTAAATTGAATAAACTATATTATATTTCTGAAGACTGCATTATCATTAAGAAGTCACCGACTCCGTAGCTCTACCACTGAGCCATCACCCTCCCTATAGTACTATCAAAACTGTGAATTTAGCCGCTGGACTCGTCTGAATTTAGCCGCCATTCGAGTACCTTCTCAACTATGTCCGGCTATGCTGTACTGGTAAAAGGAGCGTAGACCGTCCACTAGCTCGATGGGTCGACGATATTATGAACGTCGAGGGTCACATAAGACTAGCTAGGATCAGGACGGGTGAGGCGTACTCGAAGACAGGCCTACACTCAGCAATGGGGTCAGGAGCCGTCATCACGGGCTGAAAATGATGATGATTATGTACTAGTAACATCAGCAATCCGGCCAGAAGATCAGCCCCAGCTCTTGAGACCGTATTACGTAGTGCCGGGACCATTTCGTGGCATTTTATACTACTTTTTGTCACCGCATCTCTGTTCTCAATGTTTTATTTATTTATATGTTTTTTTCTTGTTTGTTTTGTTTATAATACAGGTTGTACATGCCATATCTACTTTTTGTAAAAAAATACCCAAAACATGCCCAATAAAGACCAACCAAGTTACACAAAAACACAGAACAGTATAATACTTAGCAAAAAAGTTATTATACTGTAGGCAATTTCCCTTTTTTTTTTTTTTTTGCGGCAATAATATGAAAACAAATGTAATTTGTTAACCTGTGTAGACAGATAGAGCGTGCCTTATTAAAAGGGTCCCATTCCCATCCATTGGTACCCTTTAGGTACGTGCCAAATAACTGCACACGTTCATATCATATCGCATTGAAGAACAGCGATTCTATTTCTAGTTTCATAAAAACCTATTTTCCCGGAGTATATAGTGACCTACATCACCTACACTAAATGACCTATGCTAAGTGGAGTCATAGAAAATGACTATTATTACTAACGCTGTCTAGGCTAACTAAAAAGGCCATATGTACAAATAAGGTAAATGCAACTGCAGCTTGCACGATCAATGTCAATGGAGAGGAAGTGATCGAGCAGTCGAGCGCAGCGCAGTACCGATTACAAGTTGCAGCGGATTTATTATCTAACCTTTTTTTATTTTTATCGGAGGAAAATCCTTTATGGATATTACCTCCACGCCACGGGAATAGCGCGGAGGTTACACTGTCCGACTCGCACCGACTAAAAACCCTCCGATGGTCCTCCTCGCCGCCTTTCGGACGGCTCTGGGATCTGGAATCTCCTACGGAACGCACCAGTGCCGCCCTAGCGTCATGCCTCTGTGGGTCTTACCTCTTTTATTCAACAATTCCAGCCCCCAACTTTAACCGTGTACCACCCCGAGGACCCCTTTTAGTCACCGAGGCAGGGGATACCGTAGCCGTATTCTAATGGGCTACAGGGCGCTCTAACCTACGGGCTTGTTCGATTAAAAAAAGTCGACGATTTTTAATCAAACAACGACATTAAACAAATGCAATTTCTTAAAGTAAACGAGCTAAAGTAGGTTATATAAGTTTTGCAGTGGCTCGAAGGGCCCAAGGATATGGATATAGGAGCTCCGCGATCACGGAGCTCCGTGGACGCTGTTTACGACAGACAAAAATACTATTCGGGGAATAACGCAACAGTAAAATTAAGCGAATGATAATAAAGATACACAGGTCCCAACGCGAGTGGAAATTTAGCTACGCGGAATTAACAAGTTTGGGGAACTGATCCAACCAATGTTCATATCAGACAGCCACTGCTTGGCATAGGCCTCCCCCACTTCCCCCAGAATGTTACAAATGACCGGTCCAGCGCAAGCCACATCCAGCGGCCTCCCGTGACCTTTAGCAGGTCATCATCAACCTTTACCAGGCCTTGTCTTGTGATTCATATCAGGGATCGGAACCGGTTTTTTCAAAAGTCCCCAAAGTAAAACACTTTTCACGCTAGCGGATATAATGGACTTTTGGGCGCAGATTTTGAGCGATAAAGTAAGCCTTTCCGAGCTGGTGAGGTGAAAAGATCAATAAAGGGTCGGCATCGGCAACGCGCGTGTCCGTCGGGACTCGCAAGCGTACCTACATGAGCTACGGTCTCTGCTTGACATCAGACCGTATCCATGTTTGCTAAGTACCGTTTGCTTCAAATACCTGTGTCATTCCTATACTTGACCTCAACCAAAGTGATGACTGAGGCCATAAAATCATAGGCTCGCGTTATCTTTTTTGCATTGTCTTTCTTTATGTTAGTCATCACTTTGGTTGAGGGCAAGTATAACTGTGTGGGTATTGTCTATTTTCTGTAAATTCGCTTCGCATTATTACGTTACAGAACCATTATGGTATTATGGTCCGCTGCCGCCTTTCATGGGGGCATCCCGAGTGGCGCAGACCGTTAGGCGTACCGTTCGGCCGGCGGGCCTAACCTACATGGAAGGATACTCTCGACCCACTTGGCCGGTATTATGTGTAACAAGTGCATTTCCGACCGATGATCTGAATCTGAATCCGATGCAGCTTTACTTTAGTTAGAATGTACCACTGGCGTGGCGTGGCGTCCATGATTGCTACCGGATTATCTATTTGACGACCTTCTAAACCTAAATTAAATAAATTTTAACTAAACCCGACTGCTTTTAACAACTAATCCTTGATAGAGATTCTGTAATTTTGAAGATTCTAGAAAATAAATTGATATTAATGTAGATATTACGCATTACAAAACGCGACACTTTTAAAACAAGACCTATCAAGCCGTGTGTAGGTTATGATTTATACTCCTCAATCATTAAAATACATTAGGAATATTCGGATATAGAATATTTGGGCAATAGGGACATTGGAGAAAATCACTATCAGATATATTAGTTTGTAGAGAGGACATGCGACTCGTTACTATGTGTAAAAAGCAGGAGACTTAGCAATAAAATCTTATATTACGACAAGAAAACCTAGTCAAACGTTACAATAGTAAAGAAAAACAAAAAAAGGCTTGAACAATTGAATGTCTACGCTGCGGTGTAAACTTACTTAGACTAAAGTAAGCTAAAAGAACGTAAAACAGACACTACTTTAAAAGAAGTGAAGTGGTCACCGAATGCTTGCAGCATGCATCTTTTGATCGGGAGCGACGTAGGTATGATGCGTAGAAAAGTAGGGTGAGACGCACAAATAAATACACTGCGGCTAAACGACGATTAATTCTGCATTGCTTGAATTGATAAAACTTGGTGAAATTCAATTTTCCTTGTTGATATTTTCATTGTTCATGTCAGGTATCGGAGCCCGTTTTTAAAAAAAATCCCCGAAGTAGTCTAATATTTCGAATTATTTTAGGCTCTTAATGTAGGGCTTTATCATGTTGGTTCTCGCCATCAAACGTTACAGTTTGGTGAGTTTATATAAAAAACCGGACAAGTGCGAGTTCAACTCGCGTGGTGAGGGTTCCGCATATAATCTAAATTTCATAAGTGTTTTGAATACTCAAACTTCTTATAGGTTTTCCTGTAATCTTTAGGCAAGGAACTATTTTCCATATTTTTTACAGAATTTTAATCCTAGTAGTTTCGGAGATAAGGGGGGGGGGGGATGGTCAATTTTCGTCTTTCTTCCTATACCTATTACTCCAAATCTGTTTTTGCTAAAATTATAAAAAAAATTATCTGACATGCTTACAACAACTAAATGTCACACAATACAGTTTGCGAAACTTTTTTTTTTAATTTTCCAGTTTACCCCCCCAAAAGTGGCCCCCTTGTTCAGAATTCATTAATTTACTTTACGCGTCCATCTTTGGGTCACCAATATACATGTGTGTACCAAATTTCAACTCAATCGGTCCAGTAGTTTCGGAGCAAATCGGCTGTGACAGACGGACAGACAGACAACCGGGTGATCCTATAAGGGTTCCGTTTTTTTCCTTTTGAGGTATCGGAACCCTAAAAACTATAAAATGTAATTTCCTCTTTTTGAATAAATAAATAAAAAAATGTGTTTAGGTAACATTTTCGTATTATTAGACTATCCGATCAAAAATGAAATCATAAACAAAAGAACGTGTAAATACCGGTATTTTTGTATGGTGAAAATATCGGTATCCGATCCCTGGTTAATTCTCCTCACTGCACTGCGCTGCACCTCGTCTATTACAATGGACACACAAGATACCAGCGATTTGGCTAATTTACTAACATACAACTACATATATACCTACAGAAATATCTCATGATGAAGTCGTTTTTTCCGAGTCTCATATTTTAAGTTTTTTTTCTGTGTATGACCTAGTTGAACACCTCCAGGAATTTTGTACGCAGCGTGTTTGCGGGACGCATTTCTAAAGTTCCTTTCAATAGGCAGTCGTTTGTTTTACGATTGCTTTCTCCATTACCGGGGGATTTCTCCGAATACCAATGAACCAATGGCTTTTTACTGAACTGACAATATATCATTAGCATTTCTATGGTGCTTATTGGCGTATATGTAGTAGGTTAATGACCTGTTAGACTCATGACTGAATATACAGATATATTGATTACGATATATACGATATAATTAGGGTTACCTCGAAAGGAAAAAACGGAACCCTTATAGGATCAATTTGTTGTCCATCTGTCCGTCCGTCCGTCTGTCAAGACCCTTGTTCTAAGAAACGCGTGGAGGTATCAAGCCAAAATTTATATCAAATACTCAAGTGTACTGTCCCTTGGAGCTGTGAAAAAATCAAACTTCTAAACCAACGCAATCAAAAGATACAGCCGTTTATGCCGCAAATATCAGCAAATTTTCGAAACTCGCAAGGGAATCCCGTGAACTCAGAATCTTGAAATTTGGTACGAAGCAACGTCTTATAGCACAGTTAAAGGAAAAATTGCGAAAAGTGTAATTTTTTAGTTACATCATATAATAAAAATATTTGTAATCATTTTAAAGTTACTACCCCTTTCCTCATGAACGCGGTAGAGGTATTAAATTGAAATTCATATCAAATACTAAGGTCTATAATACCTGCAGGTTTGTACGGAACCCTCGGTGTGCGAGTCCGACTCGCACTTGGCAGGTTTTTTTTGTGGCTACACCTAATTAGTTTTGTTCTTACATTCAAAAAAATTGTGAAGGTTGTTAGTGGGTAATACTATAAATATGTAGGTGTAACCACGAGGTGTGGTCAGGTGCTTGCATATCAGTGTCTGCTTGTTCAAAGATCGCATGACAAATAATGGCCGACATAAAAGTATTTATCATAGGTTGTCTTTAGGCGTGACAATAGATTACAACTATTACAAGTTATATGAGCAACACTTGTGTACATTGATTGATACGTACGTACCTACTGCAAATTCGACGATCGACGGCGCTATATTTTTCTATCCCAACAAGCCCTAAATTCATAATTTTGCAAGCTGCTACGTGCTGTATCCGTATACCCTAGAATTGCCGACAGACATTTCATCGTATATTATTTCATCGACAACGTTTCAAGTATTTTCATTTCATCGACAAGTCATTTGGTTTACCCTTGAATTTCACGCAATAACTATATTAAAGATCATATGGACAAGATCGTGATTACAAATACATTATATAAGTATATACAAGAAATATTTATTACACAATAATCCTAAAATAAGAGTTCAGAAGTGATATAAATGTTAAATTAGAACTAAAACTAGCTAAAATTAAATTAAAGTATTTTCACTTCATCGACGTACGACGATGTATGTCGATGAAATAATATTCGATGAAATTTCTGTCGGCAATTCAAGGGTAAACCGACTGTAGCATACACCCATCGTAGGAGGATCTACGACCGTTCGATTGTTTGCTTTGTCAGCGTGTTAGATTATTGCAGAAGCACACAGCACTGATTTTCTCGATCATTCTAATAATGATCTCTTGCTTTTCCCACGGATAAAAACAAAGACAAGCTTAGTATTACAGCAGGAGCACAAAACTACGTCCGCATAACTCAAAATATAGGCGATGTTTAGATAATATAATACTGTCTTACTTCCTTCACACCACCTTGTCTCCTTAACGTCATCAAAACTATTTTATATCTTTCATTTTTATGGTGGTACATTACCACTAGCCCATTATCGTTGTAAAAGCTAGCAAATAGACGCGTGGTAGATAAGCTATAGAAATAAATCGGTGTTGAATTAAACGAACAAATTGAAACGCGCATATTTCTCGGTCTGCTCCGCCATTGTGCGCGTTTCAATTTTCCTTTGTGCTTTGATCTTTGTATCAATTGGGTTGTGTCCTAAATTTTTTTACGATACAATTCGAACCAGTTTTCGGAGAGGAACAAATGTTTGTATGGGAGCAACTACAATTAAAAAACATAAATACACAAAAAATTGAGTTAAAGACGGACCTCACTGGCGGCAGCCGAAATCGTGACGTCACAGTGTAATATTTGTACCAATCGATTTGTATTGAAAATCAAATGAATTGCTGTTTCAGTCGTGAAATACTGCGTTTAGGACCATAGCTGTCATACAATTTTGTTTCTATAAAAACGTAAGGATTATATTGGTAGCTTTAAATTTACTTTTGGACAATAAAAAAATACATATTTTTTCTAAACTTTCAAGCTCCATTATCTTTTATGATTTTAATTATATTTCTTAATTTATACTTAATTACATTTATTTGATGGTTTATCAATTTAGCAACACTGTGTTATAAATTTTAACATATGGAAACTACCCAATTGTACGGACACAGGTTGTTACTTGGGTCAAGTCAAAATTAACTGTCAAATTTACTATTGACCGCCACCGCAGGAGGTGCCAGGATGATTCAGGCTTAATACTTTTGTCACTTGTTTCAGATGTCGGTGATCAGACAGATAGCCGTGTTCCTGTGCGGATTCGTGATGCTGCGCATGTGTGAAGCTCAGGTCCCGTTCCTGGGCACGTGCCCTGACGTGGGCGTCATGGCCGACTTCAACCCCAGTCGGGTAAAACCATCATCTTTTTTTACACTGAAACGGGATCAAACAATGATATGGCCTGCGTGTTGGTCACCAATTCGTACCTGGGCAAATTGTGGCAGTGAATGATAATAAGTAAATTTTGTTACAAGTACGGCAAGATATGAATTACGAACGAGAGTCTATTAGAAGCCTGACGCCGAAGGCGGAGGGCTTCGATGACTCGAGTTTGTAACAATCTTACCGTACGTGTCGCATACAATCACAGAACAATAAAAACTGTTTTTTCTGTTCCGTGCATACAATGTTTTTCGTCACATTTGCGAGGAAACCAATATATTTTTAACTAAAATGTTACTAATGGTAATAAAAACTACAAAATGTCAGTCGTATTTTGTTGAATTTGACGTGAGGCGCTTAGAGCAAAGACCCTTCGGCATACAGCCACGATTTAAAATCACAGTTAAAAGTATTATACACGGACACTAAATTGCTACATTTAAGTTTTTAAATCTTTAAATCAGTCTGTTAATCATATTTTATTCGTTTAAATTTATTTATACATACGTTTTCAAACATCGTGTTTGAGTTAAAACCTCCTTGCTTTATAACTGACATAAGAGTGAGTGAGATACAATTTAAGAAAAATCATAACGCCCATGGGCGTAATAAAGGCTATTGTAGCTCTGTTTGCCTGCGTGTTATGAGGCCCTTTACGAGCAAGTGAGATGAAAATAATTTTCTGTTTCCAGTACTTGGGCAAGTGGTACGAGGCGGAGCGGTACTTCGCGGTGTTTCAACTGGGTGGGCGGTGCGTCACTGCGGACTACAATGAGAAAGAGAACGGCGTCATTGGAGTCGTCAATAAACAGCTGAGCAGCTTGTAAGTTTTGTTTTCTGTATGTATATAGTCCTCCTCATCGATTTCGATGACGGCGACGGCGATTTGGCCTATTGTGAGCTCTGATGTGGCTGGCTAGGCCAAACTTGCTCGTATACTTTTAAAAACTCTATTGCATGGGGGACAGTAGAGTTGGCCAGTTGTGTTATAATTGTACACGTAGGAAGGTTTAGGCTTCTCTTTTCGCAAATGGCGTTTTGCGTCTAAATATTGTCAAGCAGTTCTCTTCAAAAGATTTCTGTATGTAGATTGTACATGGACAGTATATAGAACTGGCTTTTCCTGATCCCTTAAATTAAGGACACTGAAACTTAATTTCTGCTTGTGGACTGTTTTCGCATATTATATAGATATACACGGTGATTTTTAATTCGTGATCAAGAACCAATTTTTCCAATTCAGTTATGGATGCTAAACATGATTAACTCGTATTCACCTAAAACAAACGTTTTTTTTTTTCTGAATAAAATTTAATGATGACTTTTTAATGAAAAATCATTGTCACCCTAATGGTAGTTTAAATCTATGAACCTAAAACGTCCTTGAAAAATTTGTTTCATAAACCAGCCTACGAACCAATTGTGTCCAATTATTAAATTAAGAGTAATAAACTGTCAATTTCACACGCATGACAAGTAGATGTTAGAGTTTATTGACGTAAGACATATGTATGACGTATGTATCTACTAACCTTTGCAAAATGTAGGGTGACCATACATTCAGTGGATATTAGTGTTAACATTATCATTAAATTTTATTAACTAAACAGTGATGTAATTGCGTGACACCTCATCCATTGGAATCTGTTTTGGCTGGTTTATATGGTATATTTTTCGACTCGTGATCACGGATAAAAAATCACCGTGTATTAATTGTGAGTATCTAATGCACCTGTATCAACATCAATAGGGAAAAGAAAAGACGATTTAGAAACAAAATACCGCGTTTTTCATACAGTGTGTGTCAGATACTTTGGAAATGGAACATATCGTGGTAATCGTAACAACAAAACAAAAAAAAAACGAAACTAAGGTGTTAACACTAACATTTTGTTAATACAGCTTTTTGTGTTTTTCTTCTATAGTACGTCTGCTTTTTCCAAAACCACACACATAATGAAACTTATCACAAATTACATTACATTACAGCAACACCATTTTAAGAGTGCACTAAATATCTGTGTTTCTCCATGTTTATGGTCAGGATCTAACCTAATATTTTCTATTATTCCATTGATATACACAGCTTTGTATATATTGCAGCACCCCTCTTCGGTTTGCCGTCCTCCTGGTCCTTCTGTCTACCCCATCCGCCCTCTAAGGATGTCTGCGTGTTCGTCTACCTCATCATTACTCCACTCAGATCCAACCAATGCTCCAACGTAATTGACACAGCATCTGTGTCGTTTTACGGGGCCTATGATGCCCGAATTTGTCACTGGTGATAAAGTATTTATCACTTTCGCACTTATGGATATATACCTGCGTGTCAGAATGTGACGAATATTTTATATCATTACATGCGATCATCATTCTCGTGCTCGTGCTATAATTTTGAAATGTGATATTACCTATTATAAGAATAAAGTCTATGTTTAAGTGGATTAAAAATGTTGTACATATTAAATTAAGCATTCCTTCTCGCCGGAAACATGGTAAGTCATTTTTTACATCTGTAATTATTTATTTTCACTGAGTAGTTTATTTCTTGTTAAAATGTATTACCCAGCCGGATACTCATTCACGATCCTGGGTGGTTGAGTTCATCAAACAGACGCCTTCGGGCTTAACTCGACACAAACTTTGAATATCTAGACTTGATTTACGAATCTGTCAGATCATAGATGGCAATAGACTTAATCAGCAATTTTCTTTATCAAAGATACTTATAAGGTGGATAACTGTAAGTTAGCCAAATGCTTTTGGAACTCATATCAAGTAAACATAACAAAAAAAATATGTAAAGAAAGAAAAAAAAATATTTGGTGTTACAAAAAAAATACACATGTGTTTATACAACATGTAGGTTCTGCTTTTGATGACCAAATAAATTATTTATGACTACTTAGAAAAGTTGAAAAACCCCCGATTTTTTCATTTCAAAGTTCGATCAATATCTCAAAAAGGGATGAACCGATTTTGATGAAACATGGCTAAGAACACTCGGGTTAAAATTATCTATGACACCAAAAAAACCGCATTCAAATCTGTCAATCCGTTTGGGAGCTACGATACCACAGACAGACACACAGATACACAGACACGTTAAACTTATAAGACCCCTCTCTTTGCGTCGGGGGTTAAAAATAGGACCTTTCTCAAGTGAATTTACGGTCTTTCTATGCTTTCTACACATCTCAATAGTAGGTTTGTTATATCAAAACTAACTGTTCCACCTATCTGCTTCCAGGACGGGTATCATGTCAGAGATCCAAGGTGAAGCGCACCAGGTATCCCGTTCTGATGAGGGCAAGCTGTCGGTTCGCTTCCCCTCGCTGCCATTCGTGTTCTCGGCTCCGTATTGGGTGGTGGATTCTGACTATGACAACTACGCTGTCGTTTGGGGCTGCAACGACTTCGGAGTCTTCCATACACGTCAGTATCTTGTCTATTTAATCATTACCATCACCACCTATCTACCATCAGATTTACAGTAACATTAATCTTCATATAAAGAAAATTAATGCTAACGCAATATCACATTAGTACCAGTAGTAGTAAATCATGAAGGCAGTCGCTGCTGATTGAAAAAAACAGGAGTTTTATAATGATCAGTATAATATGGAGATTGGAAGAAGATTATGATGGTTGAAAACACACAAAGGAGAGAGTAACAGTTAATTTTCAGAACAGTTTAGTTCGTGAGCTCCCAGAACAGCATTCTCGTTAGAGTGAAATCATTTATTTTGTCATAAGAACGAGTAAAAGCAAGGGAGACCGAAATATAGACCCAAATGTCATTCTAAGTGCTCACGATGGCTGTAGATGTTGGACATCACGCTAATGTATCTTAGATTACAAATGCTGACTAGAGAATGTACTGAAATTTTTATTGGATGTTACAGGTAACGCTTGGATCCTCACCAGATCCAGGAACCCAGACCTATCAGTCCTCGAGAAGGCCTACGCCGTCCTTGATAAGAACAACATCAGTCGCGCCTACTTCATCAGAACCGATCAGAAAAACTGCCCTGAGAACGAATAGATTACATCACCGATAGATAGACGGACATAGAGATAAGCGAGATGTATGAATTTTAAATCCAAATTTAGATTTAGTGCGCATTGAAAATAGAAGTGTGTTAAACTTTACTTTTTAGATTCTGAGACCAGACTCTAGGAAACACGGGAACAAAACGCAAAGCAAAATATCTTATATAACGTCATTCACTAAATGAAAGAGATAATTATGATGACTTCGAAGTTATACAAGCCAGATTGCATTAATAGTATTTAAGGTAATAACTATCGAGTCTAGTTTCATGATCGAGAGTTATTTTTAAGTATTTAATCAGTATTCCAAATTATGCTTATGAAACTGGACTCGAATTTAGACAAAGTATATGTCATTTCATTTTACTTATACATAATACGATACTTAGTTTGTTACGTAAGTAAGACTTTTTATGTTTTTTAATGTTAACGTTAATCAATAAAACAATTATAAACGAAATCATAAAGTATATTAGCAATTTCTATCTACACCTTAAATAAATTAAAGCCGTTTACAAAATTACGCTTAACCTTAGTATAAAACACAGATAAATATCAAATTGTAATTGCATTGTACTTTCAAACCGGGTTTTTTAATGAAAACTGAACATCGTACCTATTTCTTAATTTAGAACAATAGTTACCTATTAATTATTTGGGGAACACTTTTGGCCTAATTTATGATTCAAATGACTTAAATTTACAACTCACACCAACTTATCAGAACGGTATTCTAATCAAGTTTTTAAAGTGACTTCTTGATAATGTAGATACTCACTATATGTTTTATATTCGTGGTCCATACGTAGTGCCAACATATAACAAACGGGTAATTTTATGGATCAAGTGCGAACTTATTAATAATTAATCGCGAATTTAAAATAAGGTTAAATTACTATAAATTAATGTTATTTTTACTTTAAAGTTATGTGTTAAAGTCATTAATATTTTCGGCACTTTGTATTAACCACGAATATTCGTCACTTGTTTACCTACAGTTAATTCTCATGGCATTCAATCATCTATGAACCTATGCCACTCGGGCATTAACATTTCTTTGGCATAGACTCAAAGTGTGACGTGTTTCTAAGTAGGAGTGCTGTCATCGGAGTGCCAACTTTTTCTGTGTTCATGGATAACCTCGTCGTAGCTCGGGGGTGGGGGTATATGGCCATCCTTAGTTTTGGCGGGTTTTATGGGGGTTGGTTTGACCAGCTTGTCTTCTTCTGCCTCTTCAGGAATTGAGTCCCGGCGGCGTATGTCGTATTCGCTGAGAATGGGCTGTGAGATGTTGTTGCGTTGGGTCAGTTTCGGAGCGCTGTTCGCAAGCTGGAAAAGAAATAAGGTACCAGAAGTAGAAATTAGTAAAGAAAGAGTTTATCCGGGTTAACAAATATTTGAGAATAACGTCACTGCCTAGAATGATTGTTCACGTTAATAGTAGTTATTAGATCGATCGATCGAGTTTGTGATATAGGTACTTACTTGCTCGTATTAGGAAGTAAATTAGAAAGTATTACACGTGGAACGTTAGAATTGAAGATTATTTGTGAAGATGCTTAAAATGTTGTAGTTTTAGTTGTTAATTTCTATTCTTAGTAAAACTAAGCACTTTAACCTAAAAATAGCCGTAATTATGGAGCTATTTAAAGGTTTGTAAATATTTTAAATTTCCAGGCCTTTGACCTTAATCAAGTGAATAAATCTTTGAGCTGATAATACTTAACTGATAACTCTGATAAGGAAATGAAGAGAGGAAACATAATGACGCTTTCTTATTCTCACCAACAAATAGCTGTATAGTAGGTACACCTAATTGCGAAATAACGCCGACCGCTATATCAATAATATGTCACAAACTTTAGCAACTTAGATACTTAATTTTGAAAATAAAGAGGGAACATTATTCAGATTAAAGGATTCAGATTAGTGTTTCTGTCGCGCTGACGTAGATGGGAACGCGCGCTAGTGCGATAAGGACAGCTGCAGCGTCGACGTAAAATCTGTCAAAAACTCAAAAATTGAGGTTTTGTTCTCGACTGTTATCTCCTCCGAAACTACCAATCGTAACATGGAAACTGAATAAGAAGGAAATGTTCAATGTCGCTCTGTTTTGATTTTGGCGCTTATTGCTGACGGAATTGTATATTAGGCCACATATTTTGGCCTTTTGAAATAGGCCGTTTTAAGCATTTTTTTAAGCAATCTGCACTTATAAAAATAAGAATATCAAAAAAGCAAAATATACCGGCACAGATATTGATGATATTGATATTAACTGAGAAAAATCGCAAATTACGGCCAAAAACCTCGAAGGAAACAGTCGAGGATGTTTGGATAGAAAAATGAACACTCATCTTCCTCTTAAGTAGATTATAGGCTAGATAGACCACTCATTAAAGTTTGAAAAACTCAAAATAACTACATGTGTAAAAACACCGAGTGAAAGAAGCGTTACAACGGTGACATGTTAGTGGATGCTTTGACACATAATCAGTGATATAAATTTGCATCAATGCTGCCTGTCGCCTTAAGACATTAGGCAAATACAGAAGCATCGTCAAGGTTGTGTTTGTGTTCGTTTTTGTTGAATAAATACAACGCCAGAAATAAACACATCTCGTTCATCATAGACTGATTCATTCGAATATTCCAAAAGATTGAATCAAGTTTACTGAAAATGAATTGTATTCAATAGAACTAAGACACTACTTCGGCGGTAAATTGTCTAGCTTTACCTAATGATAAGAACGAATCAATTACCTTTGTATACCATGCTTGGAAGCTGAACCTTGGGGACTCTTCAGCGATACCATGGTGGAACTAGTTAATGATAAGACCGTTATAATTACCTTGTAAACCAAGGGCGGTCGTCTGATGGACAGCATGGGGTTGGAAATGTGTCGTCCCTTTCCATGCTAATGTCAGGAGCCGTACCATGGTTGGCCTTATCACGCGACAAGTGACAAGACAAGAGCGTCGCCTCGTTCTATCGAACGGTGTCAGCCAGTGACGCACGCTCTATCCTATCACCTATCGCGTGACAAGGCCAACCATGCTACGGGTTCTGATCTCGACTGCTAAGTGGAGCAGATTCACCTGGGAAGCTGAGCCCTGGGGAGTCTTCGGCGATACCTGTGGCGATACCATGGTGTAACTCATGATTAGATCTTTATAATTACCTTGTAAACCAAGGGCGGTTGTCTGTTGGACAGCATGGGGTTGGAAATGTGACCTTTTCCATGCTGATGACCAATCTCGAGTGCTGATCGGAGCAGATCCACCTTGGTAGCTGAGCCCTGGGGAGTCTTCGGCGATATCTCGATGTTGCTGCAACGGCGTTGGCTGTTGCTGCCGCTGCGGCTACGGTATAGCTCATTTATGTCGCCTTGGGATAGCTGCATAAATAAATAAAGATATTAAATTGATTTATACTAAAGTGACTGGGTACTAGGTAGAGTCAAGTGCAAAAATATGTATCCATTTAATCTATTACATATATAAAATTGGACGGTTACTTAATTACTGACAGACAACGCACAGCCTAGACCGCTAAAGATAGAAGCACTGAGAAAGGATTTTTTGATATTCAATCCCTGAAGGGGATAAAATTGGGGATGAATCATTGTATGGAAATCCGTTATTTTTGAAGGGAGATCTATGAAATTTCAGATTTGGGTTTTCGGTCATAAATTAAAACAGGTAACCTTGAAGCTTTATAGGATATACGTATTTTAAAAGGGTGAAATAGGGGGTGAAAGTTTATATGAAAGTTTAATTAGCATATTATAAGATAAACGATTATATCATGAATAGGGATATTTGGCAGCGATAAAATCCTGCACTCTAGTGCAAATTATCGCAAAATAAATAGGCTTTCTAATGTAGCAATGTAATTTTATAATACTCTGATACTGAAATGATATAATTGTATACTGTTTTGAAAAAATGATACCTCGCCGAGTTTTTTACGCCGGTTCTTCTCGAGGCAGAGGTTTTCTTTCCGAACCGGTGGTAGTTTAGCGACGTTCATAGGTGCATTTAATATGCCTAACTTGAAAAATAAATCACTTTGACTTTGAGTTATTTTTGGACTTGTATTAGAAATTATTCTTCACTCATCAAGTAGGTATGTTGAGTAAATTAACCCTTAGCATGATAAAATCGGAGGATAATACCACGACATCATTTCGAGTTTGCTCATCAACAATTTGCTGAAACTACTGAACCACTCTTGGTCAAGGTAGGCAAGCAATAATAATTTTCTTTACAAAATTCAACCCTTAAGAGCGGGCGTACCGCCAGGAAAATATCAGAATTTAACTAACAAAAAGATCGCCCCGGATCGTTGGAGGCTCAAGAGTTCCTATGATACTGACAGCGTTTGTTTCGCTGAATGATCAATTAAATTTATTGAGCCAGGAATGATCCGGAAAGTGGATAAGACTTACCCTAGCTCTTGACCCTCTGGGCAAGGAATGCAGCGATCCCAGTGGATTGAATCGCGTGATTATGTGCAGTCTCTCCAGCGAGATCATGGTCTCTGCGTCTTTTCGTAGCGGTTCTCCGTTCAGCTTGTCACCTTCGCCGCTTTCTGGGAATCAAATTAATATACCTATAGTTCGTGAGTTCATACAAAATACAGTCAAAAATAAATGTGACAGAAAATAACGTAGCTGACGGCAGTGGCAACTGATGTGGTCTTACTTTTGAGGCACTAGCTAGACAAGCATTTGTGGCTTGCATTAATGTAAAGAAAGCGTTGTAAGTGTGTGCTGGGCGTACGAGTATATAGGAGTGAGCCGGGTGGACCGTGCCCACCTCAGTAGGGTTTTGATTCTTTAAACCCAGGGTTAAGGAATCAAAACTCCACGCTGAATACTTGAAAAAATCCAGCCCTGGACCTCCTGGAAAGCCTAAATACGCCTATGGATGTCTGATGGAACAACGTTGAAGATTCTGAAATTTGCTTACCATTATCCTGTTCACAAGGCCGTACGAGTGACGCCATGTTGATGTGCCTGAGCCAGAAGTAGTGGAGTAGCCCGTACACGATGCCTCCCAGGAACGCGATCAGGCCCATGTAGCGGAACGCTTCCCTGGTTCCTAGCGAAGCGATGAGCAGACCACCGCCGAAACTACCGCTACCCCTTCCTGAAATAAAAGAAATTTCGGGCCAGAATAAAACCACCGATATTACTACTGTCAAGTGCACAAAAAAACCAGACAGACATTAGAAACAAACATTTCTTTATACTCATTCCAAAAAAAATTATATCCTCATTACACTACGAAGGCAGAGGAAGTTGTAGAGTATATACGCGTGAAGACCGGATTCATCCCGAGGGTCATGAGATTGGAATCTCGCCATAACGTGAATTAAATAATTCCTTTGTGGTGAGAGTTCCATCACTTCCATCTAGACCATCCAGGGGGTTTAAGGACCATCTATCGACCTTCACTTAGTAAGAATTTCGGCCGCTTGGAGTCAAGTAACGGCGTTTTCGCGGTCGGTTACCTTGACACCATGAAGTTGTGTATCACATCGCAGTTATAGTGTTTATGTTATATTTTAAAATAAGTTTATATAGATAAAAATATTATACAATAAATTACAAATAAATACTAAAATTACTAAAACTAACTTAACCTATGGGGCCTACACTATATTTACATATATCCCCTAAATCAATGCCACTTGCTGGTAGGTTGCCCATAAGGCTGGCTGCATTTCCTCGCTGAATGGCAATGCCAATGCGTCGTGCGAGGAACGAGCCAGCCCTATGGTCACCAGTGGCGCGTATGAGCATTTTGGAGATTTTTTGGGATAATTTTATTCCAATAAGTTTATATTGATATGTACATTAATATGAGCCTGTTATTGCCTGATATGAGCCTGGTATATGTAATGCCTTTGTTGCCTGATTTAAATGAATAAAATTACATAGATAAGGAAACTTTCGGAAAACGGAACAGTTGAGATTCTCGGTTCAATAATAAACCGATTTTAACCGTCCATTCGTTTAGTCCAGGGGGATAATCACGTAACGTTTCGAACACGCGTCGGGTAGATCTGTCATTTTTCCATATAAAATTTGACATTTAGATCTATATACCCGGCGCGCGTACAATGCGTTACGTGATCGACCAACAGGGGTCTTTAACCTTATTAAGTCAAGATCCAAGGTTTCTTCCATTTTACTGCGTCACCGTGAGAATCGTGATAAGTGTGATAACTTTGACATCACGAGACACAATTAATTAACTTGCGTTCATAACAATAAAATTGAGGCCTTTACAATTAAGTCAAGTTAAAATAGGATTATAACAATTTACAACTGAATGTTTTTACATGACGTCAACAATTTTAATACGCCGGGCATTCAGGTGTGTATTTTAGATTTTGAAGTTAGCAGAGCGATTAAGTTCCTGCAATTTTTATTTGCCTAAACATTCCACCTAAAATCGTTGGGAATGTTGGGATACATCGATAAGATGATAAAAAGTATATTTTATAAACAGGCTCAGTAGTAATAGTACCTAGTAGTAAAACTCTTTATTATACACAATAACAAAAAAACAAAAGGAAAGGGCAAGTACAAATTAAAGGATCTCTTCCAGTTAACCTTTCAATAGATGAGAAAAAGACAAATTCAGATACCTGTGTACAACAAGGTCCCGTTTAGACAACATATATAAAACACAGAGACAATAGACATAAAAGATCCATAGGTACTCGTATATAAAGGACAAATATATGTAGTACAAGTACAAGTATATACATGAAGTACAAGAGAAAGGACAGACTATCCACAATTTATTGAAGGTGGCCGAATTTTATTGTTCTCATCGATAGTCAAAAATATTTAATGCGATACTCAGATACCAAGCACTCAAAAATAATTATTAGTCGAGATAATATCGCATATCATTCAAACCGACACCGCTATCTATCATTTGGTTTACTAACCGCAACAAAGTAATTTGCATAAAAAGTCGTTGATGTACAGTTAGCAGCAGAAGTAACTACGCAAAATATTACGCTCAATATAATCTACAGTCTACACAAGTGTGTAGACTGTAGATTATATTATATGATATACAAGACTGTGTCCTTATTCTGTTGACGCTAACATCCACGCGACGCGGACTATGGACTCATTTTGAGCACATAGTCCGCGTAGCTACTTTTGCTGCTGCTACGTAAGTAGATTCTGCACAAAAGTGGGTTATTGTTTGTTTTCCCGTCACTTCTTGACATAGAGTAGGAGAAGGACCATTGTCCACTTTTTCTAGCGGCAAGTCGAATTAACCGACCAGAATCCACCAAAAGGCACAACTTTTTAACTTATGAGTGGGACTGCGAAGTGTGTCAGACCATGTTGATGTAGGTAATGTAAGGTAAAGACCCCTTAAGCCCTTTAAGGTATGTAGGTTGGCAGTACGTTCATGAATGCTCATCATTGATATCGCTAGTGTATACCCAGCTTTACCTAAACACCATTACCATTGAACAGTTCCCCTATTTACTCTATTATGCAAGCGTAGGAACTGACCAAGGCTGAAGTGGGCCATCCCGAGCACTTCAATGAGCGTGACTAACAGGTTCTTAGGCACCAGCATTGCGCAGTACGTAGCCGCCGCCACCCACATCAGGTGCAATGAGAACGACTCTAAAGTCTCGAAGGAAAAGCACCACCAGGAGTTCTTGTGCCGTAGCTTAGCTAGTAGCCTGAGCCCTACTGAGCTAAGGCAAACCGCCCTGTATGTAGGTTGGCAGTACGTTAATGAATAGAACTTAGCTCGGAGATCGCTATAGGTATACCCAGCTTTACCTAAACATCATTACCATTAAACAGTTCCCCTATTTACTCTATTATGCAAGCGTAGGAACTCACCAAGGCTGAAGTGGGCCATCCCGAGCACTCCAATGAGCGTGGCTAACAGGTTCTTAGGCGCCAGCATTGCGCAGTACGTAGCCGCCGCCACCCACATCAGGTGCACTGACAATGACTCTAATGCCTCGAAGGGGAAGCACCACCAGGAGTTTCTGGAAAATGAGACTAGATGTCATTGAAATATCTTGGCTTATATCAGTGTCATTTATGTGTCATTTTTCCATATAAAAATTGACGTTGAGTTACGTGATCGACCTGCTGGGCTACAGAGTCGGGCAGAAATATATAACTAGCTTCCGCGCGCGACTTCGTCTGCGTAGATCGGGGATAAAAACTATCCTATATTTTAATCCAGGCTATAAACTATCTTCGTGCAAAATTTCATCCAAATCGGTTCAGCCGTTTAAGCGTGATTGAGGAACAAACATCTAATCAGCCAAACACCTAAACATCCAAACATTATTAGTAGGATTAGCAAAATGCAGGAAGCGAGTGACAGTTTATTTTGATTGCTACTTGTTGATTCTACTGAGTCACCAGAACGCACTCAGGTATGACTGTAAGACAATATAACTAATAATATGATGTTTCATCCTGACGCTGACGCACCAAAATCAGAGTGAGTGAGGACTGACTTGACGTTGGAGTTGGTTGAACCAACGTCACGTCAGTCCCACGGTTGCGAGACAAAGTTTCGTTATGACTGACATCTCCAGATTCGCTAGTGTGATAAAATAAAGTTAATGCTGAGCACTAAGAAAGTCTCTAGACTAGTGAGAAGTGTGAAGATGTAAAATAGGTAGCCTATTAGGCAGATCTATCGAGTATTACGCATACTACGTATACATAATGTTGGGTTCTCAGTTGACACTATCTCACCACAACCTGTAGTTGTAAGAATCATGGGTTAGTCAAATACATTAGGCCACTTCGGGGTCTTGAGCGATAGCAAGTGTTAACGCGACTATATATAACCCTCGAAATTGTGTCTCGCTTGCTTGCCAATGAACAAGAGTCGATATGGCCCTCCACCACTGATTATCATCTTTAATAATACTGGGTTTTTTTCGTCTAATAGCAATATTACTAGGAATGAGTTTTCCAACTACACAAAAATTCACAGCCTGGCCGAGCCTATATGTGCACGACGTGCTGTGAACAAATACATATCCATAGTGTATAAAACCCGTACACTATGCTATGGTGCTCATAAACTGGACAATGCCCTTGGATGATTTAATTCTGTAAATAGAGTCACTTTTGAGAGAAATTAAGTTCCTCTAACAGAGATAATCTAAATCGTCTATTTACGACCTACTTACGGCCAAAATGGGTACAATAATTCCCGTATAACCTCTACTAAGATCAAAAACATTTACATAGGCCCGCCAGGTATGATTTTACTAATTAATCATTCATTATAATGATATACTGCAAAAAAATGAATCGATATTACGAGTATTGCTAGGAAAATAATAGGTAGGCTATCGAACAACGAATACCAACCCACCCACAATGTTGATGCACTTATGTATTTGATAAGATACCGCTTCGCTTCTTCAAGTCAATGTTTAGTAAGATGGACAAGACGGCATGTGAGAACTAATTGACTATTACAAACATGCCATTGCCAAGGTCCCGCCAAGTATTTCACATTGCTACAAATTGTAAAATAGCTGACACCCACAGTGTTTCCTTTAGATAACCGGCCATTGTTATATCGTTATGTGTCAGCTCTGAATGTAATGCACATTACCGGGTACAGGGCAACTGTTTAAATACGTCAAATGGCTTCAAGATAGGATTATGCACATTGCAGAAAGCAGCACGATGAGATAAGATTTGTTTTGATCAGGAATTTTGGTTACATTCAACTTAATTCTACATTCATGATTAAAAAATACTGAGATTCCTAAACGAACGAAGAGATTAGTCTTACTGTTTTCTAACTTAGTTTTCTTGCCACTGTTAAAATATGTTTTAGGATTTCGTTGAAGAAATCTGTTTGGGTGGTTCCTATTTCTGACTATATGCTCCTTTCCCATCCATCAATCCTTGACATTTATGTGTCAATTCACCAACATACACAGAATGTTGTGTTGTGAGGGTAGTTAGAACGGACTTGTGCTACAGCGTCATATTCAGACATATTCTTTGTGTAAGCCGTTTTGCTTGCTTTTTCTTCGAGAGAAGAATTCCATGATCACAAGCAACAAGTAAAGGGTGTTAATAGCGGTCTACTATAAAAGAGACTCACTCTATGAAGGAGTAGCCGACGAGGCGAGCGGCGTGTGAGAAGAACGCCACGATGATGACGTTGACGTGCCCCATGCGCGCCGTGATGGCGTCTGCTCCGTACAGGAATGGGATGCTGCTCAGTGTGCCCACTGTCACTGTTATTCCTGGTCAGATAAATAGAAACACTTCTATAGGAGTCCTTCGATATGTCGTCGACAAATGTTTCGTCAAATGTTTAATTTGGCAGAATTTTCATTTCGTTGACAACATTTCTTGTGATACCATAGTACAAAACCGCCTTCGCCACTGCTCAAACAGCTCCAGGCAAAATACGGTTTCAAAAAACATTAATTTATAATAGCGTTTTTTTTGTTTATTTCATTCTAAAACGTTATTCTAAGATGCATTATTCAAGAATCGAACAAACTTTCCACCCGGAAGTAATTATATAGATTTAAATTAAACATTCACTGTCTTTTTTATTTTATTTATATTGAATATTTTAAAGCAAATGTAAATGAACCTAAATAAAGATAAAAAAATATATTAATATTTATCCGGACTTTTTAGGAGCTAATTAAATATATTTTTTTTTGATGTCTGATTTTTTGTTGGATTTTGCCTCTAGGTAACTATTTAATTGATAATATATCCGTTACATTAAAAAATTAGCTATTATAAATTATTTCCAAATTTGTCATTTTTTCCATACAAGTTGTCAGTTCATTGCCTGGACTAATTCTGAATGTGCTGGCGCAGCGCTGGGACTCGCCGCTGCTCGCGCGCTGTATGCGGCTACACGCGCCTGTAGTTGCCCTACCACGCTGCTTTTAATTTAAGTTTTTTTTTTATTGTCACTAACATAGACTTATAAATTCATTGCTTTGAATTTGAATTAGTAACATGATGATGAACGACATCGTTAAGGTTTCGGAGCAAAATGCCGGCAATGGAGAATAAAGATTTTTATGCAATGAAAATTCTGCAAAGAATGGGTCGAATAAGGAATGAGTATATAAGAGGAAGCCTGAATGTAGCACCCATAACTGAAAAGCTGAGAGCGAATCGCCTACGGTGGTATGGACATTTTATGCGGAGGGATGATAGTAATGTTGCTAGAAGGGCATTAAGTATGAATGTTGAGGGTTGCAAGAGAAGAGGTAGACCAAGGAAAAGGTGGATGGACTGCGTGAAAGACGATATGAATAGGAAGGAAGTGTGTGATGAGCTGACGGGCGATAGAGAGGTATGGAAGAAAAAAACATGTTGCGCCGACCCCAAGTAAATGGGATAAGGACAAGCGAATGATGATGAAAATTCTGCAAAAAGATTTTCGGCGAAACAAAATTAAGGCGACAATTACCCGTACTTGTATCCTTGGATTTGTAAGCATATAGATTCATTTTGAAACACTTGCTATTTAGATATATCTTTATTAGATTACAGAGCGTAATGGAAACGAGTGAAAGTGTTCCTCTTATGTTTGTTACTTTTGTGGCTAAACTTACCCAACAGGAAGTTCGGCGCCCCTAATTCCTTCAAATACAGGAAGAGATAAGATTCAATAAAACCCCAGAAATTGCCCAAAGCAAACAGGAAAAATATGAAAATTATAATATGCGGCATCTTTATGATGTTCACTAAATCGTGTAGCAAATTATCTGCAGGCAACTTCGCTCCAAGTGGCATCACAGCTACAGTTATAGCTGATATCAAGAGCAACACGTCGTACGTGTAAAATGCAGCGGAATAATCCGTGTAACCTGCAATCAACAAACCGATGTAAACACAACAAACTATTGATATTAGATAACGATTACGAGATGGCGTTAACTTACCAACTTGTTTGCTCCTCATATCTATAAGCATGCCCGTTATAGGAGAGAATATAGCCATGCCGATGCTTGAAAATAATCTTTCTCGGCCAAAATCGCCACCGTATTTCTGTATCATGGTCAGTGCTATGGGATCCATGATGGTGACGGTTGCAGATAACATGATGGTTCCCATGAATCTCAGGAAGAAGTAGATATAGAAAGTTTTGTCGTCACTCTCTTTGTAATCTGGTGGGCAAATATCGGGACCGCCTTTCCTGTAATATTCCGATGATAAATCACACTTAATCCTATGATAGCCACTATATTTACATTAGATAAATTAACGGAGTAATCAAAAATTATCATACTTTTTTCTTTGCACCTGTTATAAGTCTCTGTGTAGCCCAATGGTTAGCTGGTAGAGAATGCCATCTGGCATTAAGCTCGCCATTTGTACATATTTTTTTGTATTTTGTGCAATAAAGCTTAAATAAATAAATAAATAAAAACGTGTGCATAATTCTAAATAGAAAACTCCCGTCAGTTTCAAACGTATTACAATTATAATTTTACTAGTCACTCGCCTCTTTTAAAGTTCGAATATCGCTCAAAGATATTCGACTGGCTTTTAGAGCGATATTCGACTTTTAGAGCGATGTTCGACATGAGTGACCCGTTAAATTTACAATGTGTACAATTTACCTGAAGTCGCACTTTTGAACAATGCAATCCTTGGATATTTTCTCCAGTCTTTGCTGCGATAGTTTGGTCATATTGTGCAGCATCACTAGACCTCCGCACCTGAGATCCTCTTTGTCTAATGCTGTTATGTTTACTCCCTGGTCTATGAGCAATTTTTCGCCGAATCTTGTCTTGAAGTCAGTGATTGTTTCGTTTTCATCCTAAAATCGATTACGATCTGAAGACTAGCCTTAACAGCATAGACATACAACTATACATACACCTGCTATTCAAGAAAAGAATCATTGTTGCCCTCGAATGACGGATCAAAGTTGTACTTTTCCTCCCTGAAGGATGAGGAAAAATTAAATCCTCAAATGAGGATTTAATTTTTCCTCATAGCAAAAGCAAGAAAAGCAGTTTTTGTGAAAAGCAGTATATGTGTCACTCGGTAGCAAAATTATCTCCACCTTGGGCGTAAATACTTGCATACCTCGTTATACGCTCATCAGGATCCTATCGTAGAATCTTTCGCTTCTCTCATGAATCAATATACCGCCAGGGTCGTTAAATATGTCATTTTGCTGTAAACCTCGCTGCAGGGTAACGATGGGTCATGCATTTCATGGGACCTCATAAAGGCGATGAGGGGAAAACGGTGGTTTTATGTGGATAACCTAGTTGATGCGCAGAGGACAACAAAAAAATTGGGTAATACAGTTTTTTCCGATTTTCGCGATAGGAACTATAACTAGGACCGGTCAGTGTGGCACTCTTTGGGGGAGGCCTATGTCCAGCAGTGGACGTGTTTCGGCTGATATGATGAACTATAACTAACAGGATTGCGGGAAATGTTCCAAATGAGGCAGAGACGCGTTTGGCGTCTTTTGAATGGACTATGCATGGTAAGGTTACCTAAGTTCTGACTGATATGCTGAATTGATCAAAACAACGAATTTCTATCCATATTGCTTACACTTGCAGTGTACAAAAATATGTACAGTCAAGTGTAAAAATATGTATCGATTTAATTCGCTCATAATTGTGTACCACAACCTTAATCCGCTGACATAAGAGCGATGGGACATATTTATGAGTAAGTTGTATGCACCCATATTTTTGCACTTGACTGTACAGTCGCCAGCAGATATATCAGAGCGGCCAAAGTGCTCACAAATATCTGAACACGTCTCTATTGTCGAGACATTAGAGACGTGTTAAGATATTTGTGAGCACTTTGGCCGCTCCGATATAACTGATGGCGACTGTATAATAGTTAAGTAAATAGTGAACTTCAGTAAGAAGATTTACGTCGGTCTAAAAGTCTTACCCGTTCCATTTCTATGCCAAGTTGTTCTTTCGGGTCTCCGAGATCTTCGTGCACTTCCACGAGAAAAAACGCCGCGTCATTGTAATCCTCATCATCAGTTATATTGAACAAACTGAAAGCAAACGATTAGTATTGCAAGATTATAAATCTAACTAGACCCATGGTGGCCATGGTATGCTCAATAAGGTTGGTGCATAGGTCCTAGACGACGATATACTTAACACGTTCACAGTCCAGTGCCCCACACATGGGTCACGACGAACTATCTCCACAAGTCCGTGCCCCGTACATGGGTCACTATAGCCGACCAAGTACACACTCAAATCACTATAATTATATTTTTGTTTGGATTGTTCTATATTGTTCTAGACAATTCTGATTTATCAATTCATATTTTAGTGAAAATCATTTATTTTCTAAAGTACATACAAGATGATAATTAACATTAACTAAAGTAAATTAAAATTAAGTTAAATCTAAAAAAGGCCCTCGAGGCATTGTACCGAGGATGCTGGCGGCATTTCCTCGCTGAATTGCAATGCTGATGCGTTGCGCGAGAAAGCCGCCAGCTCTTCGGTCACCAGTTACACCGACCAGACGTTTCGCATTTCTGCAAATAACTTATGCGCACTGGGACCCCACGGCCCGAGGGTCTCGACGCCAAAGGGTACAAAGTCGTACTCTCTGCCGAGGCCTCTATATTTATTACATTTCAGATTTTAGTTAGATATGAAATAGCATTCTATAATGTATATTGTAATAATCCGAGTGCGTACCTGGTCGTTTCATAGTGACCCAAACGTGGAGCACGGACGTGTGATGAAAGTAATTTGCTTGGACGCGCAAGAAAATTTAAACATTTTGTATGGGGACTGCATGTGAACGTGGTAGGTAATATATAAGTATGAATACAAACATCCAAGACAGCTATAGGTACTCAAACTGCGGCCCGCCGAGCTTTTGCATGTGGCCCGCGATCCACATGTTACCCTAATATAAAAAAGTGGACTAGCCCACCGTGGGTTCCGTACAAAATTACAAATTTATAGTTTTCAGATTTTTCCCTGTAACTACTTGTAGCATAAGACGATATTACATGCCAATTTTCATAGTTCTTAGGTCAACGGAAAGTACCCTATAAATTTTGATTCCCTTGAGATTGTCGAAATATACGTTTTTTGTGGCATAGACGTCTTTTTTTTACGTTAACTTAGAAGTTTGATTTTTTCGCAGCTGCAAGGGTAGACTGAAGTATATATAGTTTTAATTTCAACTCGATACTCGTTCCCGTGATAAACAGAAAGACAGAAAGCCAGACAGACAGACAGACGGACAACCAAGTGATCCTATAAGGTTCCATTTTTTCTATTTGAGGTACGGAACCCTAAAAACCATGAAAACGTACCTTGTGGCCCGGGGCTCCTTAGCTAAAATGTCTTTGCGGCCCTCGTCGACAAAAGGTTGTGAGACCCTGCCGGGATTTGAACCCAGGACCGTCAGTTTAGCAAGCAGTATCACTTCTAGGCTAAATAGGTCGCCATGTGTGAAAATTTTAAACGAGAGTTGGCTTAATAAAATTACGAACTACTTTAACTGAAAGGATTTTGGCAAAGTTATCATTTATTGCGTAGATAATTATTATTATTTATTGGTTCGCTGGTAGAGAACGCCATTTGACATTAAGCTCGCTATTTGTACATTTTTGTATTTTGTGCAATAAAGTTTAAATAAATAATAATTATAATGCCACTTTTACACCTTACGGCGTAAAAGTAGTAAAGCGCAAAATACACATTTCTTTGACACGAACTTATACTATACTAATTTGGTCACAAGATTCTGTGACTGCGAGTTAAATCTATTTTATCTCTGTTTGCTCGAAATAATTCTCGGTAGGCACTAACTAAGCAGACACCATAAAAACTGTTCATTGTCGAACATAAATATTTACTTGAATATTATGCTCTCTAAGATTACTATTGTTTAGTATTACATTTACTTTGTCATAAGAATGTATTAATTTCACGAAAAATCACTTTGATTACATCTTTGCTGTCATAGATATTCTGGAAAATCTATGGGGGTGGTGCCACGCCGAGCTATCGTGCCAGAAACTGTGCGCACGACACATTAGTATAGGTAAAAAATTTAAGTGAGGCTTCTTGCATATAGTTATGCCCTGTTCGAATAGAAACAAATGCCTATTCGAAAAGTTCCAGCAGTTAACACGTGCGACCAACGTCTATAGACATCACATATGTAGGCTTAACAACGATTTAATTGAAGTTGCGTGTCTGAACGCGGTTTTTCACCTATATCCAATTGAAACGCGAGATGTAATTACCTAATGTGTGACTGGACCTATCGCACCCTTAGAATGAAACCGACCGAACTCAAAAAATCAGCAAAATGAGTTAGCAACACGTATCGACTCAAAATTACATACTGCATCAAGATGTGTTGCTAACTCATTTTGTTGATTTTTTTGAGTTCGGTCGGTTTCATTCAAAGGGTGCGCTTATTCAAATTATGGGTATTCAGTACTCCAAAATCCTTAGCTATCTACCAAAGAATAGTATATTGTTTATCGAGGGGCGTAAGTGGAATATTTCGAACAAGAGTCTATCAGAAGACTTTTGATGACTAGAGTTTGCAATATTCTTACGCCCGTGTTATACAAATTGTTTTTCATCACATTTGCGAGGAAATAAATAACTACAAAAGACAGAAAAATCTAAGTTTCATACAACCGCACCGCACTAATCAAAAATTTACGAAATTGACAACTTCATTTCTAGATCAGTGCTAGTGGAGCGCGCAGCTTAATATTTCAACCAATTACAGAGCAGTATTCTTGTGGCGCGTGGCCAACTATTTTTTTTTTTTAAACCAAACACAGATCAACTAGATTTGCTTATGCCAATCAGATATTATCACACACAAGCTCATTACTCCCTAGGGAATACAAATTGGCCATAACTACCCCGGGAACAACTTTGGCCATTGTCCTTCTGTGTACAGGCATGGAATAACACCATTTACGAGCAAATGTATATAATATAATACAAAAAAGTATTACTTACCTGACGTTTGACTTGAATTTACGGCTGATATGAAAGTCCAGATCGTCTTTATCATCGGATGGGTCGACGGGGCTTTGCGTAGGCTCTGAGAGCAAGCAGTGGTCTATGCAGCGGTCCAGGACAAAGTCTACTTGCTCGTCCTCGTCGGGGCATTCTCTGCTGGGGCATGGGCTCCACCAGATCTGGAAAAAGTAGTTCTGTATGTAATGATTACGTACAAAAGTAACACGAGAACAAAACTGAAAACATTTTTCCGGACGTAAAGGACAATAAACGATTTTTGGGAAATGTGAGTTTGCCCAGAATTATTTTAGATTTTCGATTATTATAATTATAGCTAGTTTTCCCAGAATTATATTGGATTTTCGATACGAGTACTCAGTTCACACATAATATATGGAGGAGCATTTTAACTAACTGTGTGAACCGACTTATTGCCGTTTATTTTCAAAACATTTCTTCAATAGGCTTATGTCCTAATTTTTTTTACGATGCCACTCGAACCAGTTTTTGGAGAGGAACAAATGTTTGTATGGGAGCAACTACAATTAAAGAACATAAGTACCCAAAAAAAAATAGTTAGAGAAGGACCTCGCTGGCGGCAGCCCAAAACGATTCATGCTAATTGGTGGCTTTCTCGCGCTACGCATCAGCATTGCAATTCAGCGAGGAAATGCCGCGAGCATCCTCGGAACAATGCCTCGAGGGCCTTTTTAGGGTTCCGTACCTCAAAAGGAAAAAAAACACCCTTATAGGATCACTCGTGCGTCTGTCTGTCCGTCTGTAACAGCCGATTTGCTCCGAAACTGCCGGACCGATTGAGTTGAAATTTGGTAAACATATGTAAATTGGTGACCCAAAGATGTACGCGTAAAGTAAAATAATGAATTCTGAACAAGGGGGAAACTGGAAAATTAAAAAAAAAGTTTCGCAAATCAAATGAAAGAGGTCGTTTTAAGCATCTCAGATATACATTTTTTATAATTTTAGCATAAACATTTAGGAACAAAGACGAAAATTGACCATCATGCAATTTTGTTTTTATTAAAGCGTAATGATTCTATTAGTAGCTTTAAATTTACTTTTGGACGATAAAAAAAATATATGTTTATGATTTTAATTATATTTCGTAATTTAAACTTTATTATAAATATTTGTATTTATATAAATATGTGGTTTACTAATTTTACTATCCATTTAGCAACACTACATTATCAATTTTAACATGAGAAAACTACCCAATTACCTAGTTATTCGATATCATTGTGGTATTGATGCTATAATTACGTGAAGCAAGGATACCGCTGAACCTCAGGAGCTCTGGCGACCTTACTAACCAATAGGAACGCAACGCTACTTACTAACAAAAGACGCTCTAAATTATTTAAATTTAGACAATGCCTACTTATCTGCCATTTGGCTCATATTACAAGACATTGCTTCAAATAGCTAAGGGGAGCATCGTAATTTGACTAGTTATAAATTATCATCTGTTAGGTCCTTGACCATACTGTCCTGTCTAAAGTAATAAAGGTTGCCCCTTCAAAAGTTCTTGAGTAGGTAATAGGTCGGCCTGCGTCCGTTCCAACCAGAGGGAATGTGACGCAAATATTTCGACCTAGGTACCTACATAGAAAACAATGAAACTAACATGAATCACAGATGAATTAATGCAATGTGTGGGTACATAATACACGAGTAGGTATTACAGTTATATAATTATCAAGGTAATATATAATGTACATTTTACTGATATGTACTCGAATTTGTATAATACCTAAATGTGGCTTTCTCATATAAGATCACTTAGAGCAACGGCTATCACAAGACGGCGCGCGAGCTCTCTCGATTTTTCTCGCACTATCCGTCTCTCTCTTATTAGAACACTTAGAAAGAGAGGTATAGTGCGAGAAAAATCGAGAGAGCTCGCGCGCCGTCTTGTGATAGCCGTGCAGGGAAGATATCTAGAGCGAAAACTTACAGAATCAATGTTTTTTAAGCGTTCTTATTTATTTTTAACTGAGGTCTATTATAGCCCTATGTCCCTAATGAGGGATAACAGGAACATAAATCATCGTCGTCATTATCATCAAGGTTTGTTATACTGTTCTAAATTAAAATCACAATTCAGTAATAAACAAAATTACCTATCTAATATACCTCTAGCCAATGATGTAATATAAAAAAGAGGTAGATAGGTTATACGCGCTCGAAAAATGGCACACTAAAATTGAGTCAATTGGCACAGTTTGCCTCAGTTTCGAGACGTCAATGGAAACGTTAGCTGTCAGATTTGGTGGCCATTTTTAAACACGGAATTTCGTATAGACAACATATCTACCTCTTTTTAGGGTTCCGTAGCCAAAATGGCAAAAACGGAACCCTTATAGTTTCGTCATGTCCGTCTGCCGTCTGTCCGTCTGTCCGTCTGTCCGTATGTCACAGGCATTTTACTCGAAAACTAGAAGGTGTATTTGCATAAAATTTTGAGGATAGGTGTATTTTGTTAGCCGCTACATAGTTTTGTAATTAAAATGACAAAAAAAAATTTTTTAGGGGTGCACTCCATACATAAAACTAAAAGTCAAAAAAAATTTTTTCATTGTGACCCCCCGTGTGGCACATCAATCGATAGGCCTTTCAAAATAAATATAAGGTTTCTTAGCATTTTTTTTGATTAAGTGAATAGGGTCGGAGATAATCGCCCTGAAAGTCACGAAAATTCTGTCCCCCCCCCTCTAATTTTTGAACGGTGTATTTTAAAAATATGGAAAAATTCATGGACATAGGGCTTATTAATTTCATTCACCGAAAATTGTTTTGAACAAGATCGGTTCAGAGGTTTTCGAGATATTGCTGAAAAACTGCTTTCCTCAAAGAAAAGGATGTAAGTGCCGTACAATTTCTGTGACGATACGACCTTTTTAATAGGCACGGAACCCTTCGTTTTGCGTGGTCCGACACGCACTTGGCCGGTTTTTTTTGATTAATTGAATAGGGTCGGAGATAATCGCCCCGAAATTCACTAAAATTCTGTCCCCCCCCCCTCTAATTTATGAACGGTGTATTTTTAAAATATGGAAAAATTCATGGACATAGGGCTTATTAATTTCATTCACCGAAAATTGTTTTGAACAAGATCGGTTCAGAGGTTTTCGAGATATTGCTGAAAAACTGCCTTCCTCAAAGAAAAGGACGTAAGTGCCGTAAAATTTCTGTGACGATACGACCTTTTTAATAGGCACGGAACCCTTCGTTTTACGTGGTCCGACACGCACTTGGCCGGTTTTTAAGCGTTCTTATTTATTTTTAACTAAGGTCTATTATAGCCCTATGTCCCTAATGAGGGATAACAGGAACATAAATCATCGTCGTCATTATCATCAAGGTTTGTTATACTGTTCTAAATTAAAATCACAATTCAGTAATAAACAAAATTACCTATCTAATATACCTCTAGCAATCAAATGCGCCGATCATAGTTCCAAAAGTTTCAAAACATATATCGTGGGTAACTTCGGAGAGTGTCCATGAGAACGAAAAGTTGTATTTTTTCATTATTTAGTGATAAAATACCGCTACACCCGTCTGCACTCCGCAGAATATTATAATCCCAAGCGCTAAGACTTTGTTCCTGGCTAATTCGTCCCGCTACCGGATGACGCCGATTTGCTCAAATTCTTACAAGTGTGACATTAGTATACACCTCTTTACCCTAATATATGTGACAAGGACCAATTCACGTAAATACGGTGACGAAATACACGAGCGAATGTATTACAAAGTTTGAAAAAGGAGAAAATTAGAGAAGTTCCTACTAAATTACACGATAAATATTGAATACGAATCTCTGAACTTTTTTCAAACTTTGTAGTGGATTAGTAAATAATGATAGGACAGTTACCTCCACGCTATTCTTATAAGGGTCTCGCATGACGTACGCCGAAGGCATCATACCAGGAGTTTCTTGATGAGGAATCAGAAGCAACGAGTGGTGGAACGCGGCGTTGAGGATCAGAGCTGTGATCACCACTGGCTTGTACTCCCCGAAACGGTCCACCAGAAAACCTACAAGCATTACAACAATTGAACACCGCATCAATAAGATTCACACTCTGAGTAACTTCACTTACCAGTTATCGGCGGGCTTAAGAAGGTAGTAAACGGCAAGGCTAAATACACAAACGATATCTCAGGCACAGTGAGTCCTATACTTTGCATGTGTATCGTCAAATACGGGAGCAGGGAAGCAGTGGCTCCGTACATCACGAAGAGAGTCACTTTTAACATTATAAGGTTGGGGTTAATGTGGAGACAGGCCATGAGCCGCTGGCAGCAGCCAGTCGGCGCCTCACTGTCATCGTCCATACCGTCGTCGTCACTGTTCTTCTTAGAGAGATCGTCCATAGACTTAGCCATCACACTATCATGTTATACGTCAGGTGTTTGTACGCTGAGAGTATCTTATCGACTGACGCTGACACTCGGCAGAAGCTGCGGCGCGCGATTATTTACTCAGAGATTGCCGCAGCGACTGGAGAGCCAGGGAGGGTCCCGACTGACTGAGCGGACGACTCGGGACACCAATTTTCAAATTACAAATTACCTCCGTTTAAGGAGTGGATTGGTGGGGATGTTTAAATCGGCTTCAATCCAAGACCTTGTAGGTAATGGCAGGGGACAGGGCGCTGCGCATTAGGTCCCGAGGTGCCTCCGGTCGCGGATTTTGTGCAAATCTTTGTCTACAAGTAAGTTTTTCATTTTAATTTTTTTTATACATTTTAGGACTGTGGATGTGCTGAGTGATCTAAGATGTACCTTATTTTTAAAATATGTACCTATCGATTTAATCCTCTTATAAATATGTATCGAAACCTTAATTCGCTGACATAAGAGCGATGGGACATATTTATTAGTAAGTTGTATGGACCCATATTTTTACACTTGACTGTACATACATATACATAGTGCTAATATTTATTTATGGCGTGTGCAACGAAAGTCAGATATCATGCGTATTCGATGACTAAAGTCAAGAACAATTTAAATTAAATAACATTGAACTTTGTTACGTTTTGGGGACTATTTTGTAAACCTAATAATGCTTGAACCTAATAACACCATTATACTTACTTGCTTTGTAGGTATGTGGTATTGTATTCCTCTGGGGTAATCAGTAATCACGTAACGTTTTGAACGCGCGTTAGGTAGATCCAACTGTCATTTTTCCATGTAAAAAGTGACATTTAGATCTACCTGACGCGCGTACAATGCGTTACGTGATCGACCCGCTGGTGGTGAGTAAGATAGGGAACCCGCGTTCGTCTCTAGCTATCAACACAACCAATCCTCAAATCAATAAAGGGTCGGCAACGCGCTGGTGATTAGGCTACGGTGTCTGTCTGCTTACCGTCAGGCAGACCGTGTGCTTGTTCGCCACCGCTGTAGTAGGTATTTGAAAAAAAAAAACTGAAAAATGCTCCAAAATTAGTTTAGAAAAAAAAACCGGCCAAGTGCGTGTCGGACCACGCAAAACGAAGGGTTCCGTGCCTATTAAAAAGGTCGTATCGTCACAGAAATCTTACGGCACTTACGTCCTTTTCTTTAAGGAAGGCAGTTTTTCAGCAATATCTCGAAAACCTTTGAACCGATCTTGTTCAAAACAATTTTCGGTAAATGAGTTTAATAAGTCCATGATTTTTTTCATATTTTTAAAATACACCGTTCAAAAATTAGAGGGGAATTTTAGTGACTTTCGGGGCGATTATCTCTGACTCTATTCACTTAATCAAAAACATTGCTGAGAAACCTTATATTTATTTTGAAAGGCCTATCGATTGATGTGGCACACGTGGGCTTACGATGAAAAAGAAATTGAACTTTTAGTTTTATTTATGTATGGGGTGCACCCGTCATTTTTTTTTGTCATTTTAATTACAAAACTATGTAGCGGCTAACAAAATACACCTATCCTCAAAATTGTATTCAAATACACCAGTTTTCGAGTAAAATGCCTGTGACATACGGACAGACGGACAGACGGACATGACGAAACTATAAGGGTTCCGTTTCAACGGAACCCTAAAAATGCCAAAGGTCTCTAGAGCAGTGCTTTTCAATCTTTATCACGGCGCGACCCCCTTATAATAGAAAAAAAGAATTCGCGACCCCCCACCCTTCGCTGTTCTTCACTTGTATTTTATCAAATGGGTGAATGTTGTATGGGTGGTCGACCCCTTTTTGTATGGACCATTTTCTAAGCATGTTAGAAGTCCATATTGTAACAATTTTTCTCAGAAACTGCCAAATTGACCAAAATACTTACATCACTTTAGAAATACGCGTAGCCGACGGCATCTCGACTTTCCCGACCCCCTTGGGGGTCCCGACCCACAGTTTCAATAATAACAACTTAGAAAAGTTGAAAAACCCCCGATTTTGATGAAACGTGACTAAGAACACTCGGGTTAAAATTATCTATGACACAAAAAAACCGCATTCAAATCGGTCCATCCGTTTGGGAGCTACGATGCCACAGACAGATACACAGACACGTTAAACTTATAACACCCCTCTTTTTGCGTCGGGGGTTAAAAACACTGATTTACAGAGAAAGCACAGTGGAATGTCATCGCGCTTATATTTAGAGCAGTTCGACTAGGGAAATCTTCCCCTGTCAGAAGACCGCAATGAGAGCTACCGTTTTTGCGCTCACCAGTTGGCGCCACTGGCGTGTCGGGTCAAGAAATATAGCTATTAAAATCGGTTATTACTGGCGACAAAAAAATACGTTTAAATCACGCTTGAAAGAGTAAATCAATAATTTAATAATACTTATCATGATTACTTTTTCGAATGAAAGGTGTGAAAAGATTTATTTACCTACAACTACTCATGGAAAGGAAACTCAAATTGTAGGTTTGTTTCCTTTTCGAATGTTTATCTACCTACTGAAGCACAAAAGTGAAAAAATCAGAGGTGATGTCTGTGCAAGTGTGCGGTCATCAACAATAATATAATTAGTGCCAAGGCCAAAAATATGGAGAAAACGAATTATCCCAGACCTGAGACCTAGCTACCTATATCGATTTCTCGCCCGCGTAAATCCCTATATTCCAAATTTCATTGAAATCGTTAGAGCCGTTTCCGAAAACGTGATTGCAAATATATATATATATATAAATATTGCTTGTTTAATAGTACCTATAGGACAGGATAGGATGATTGCACAAGGCGCTAAAAAATATCAAATTTAACTCAATTTCTAGATATTTTTGCGTCCTTTCTCTAGTTAGATATTTATCTGCACTAGAAATAATCTTTGGTAAAAAAAAATACCTACAATCTGTCGGTCCCATGGACGTATAGTACAAACGTCAACACAGTTAACTGACCATTCCTGGGACTACCGCGAAACGATTTTCGTTTTCGTTCGTGTATCTTCGTCTCTGTCGCACTTGCTTGTTTGAGCGACAGAGACGGAGATACACGAACGAAAACGAATTTCGTTTCGCGGTAGGCCCTCTAACCCTTATTACAATGGCCATAAAGTCCACGGATTAACTAGTTAACTGTGTTGACGAAGCATCGTCAACACAGTTAACTAGTTAATCCGTCAAACTATATTGAACCTAGGTAGCAACCTAGGTTCAGTATAGTTTTTGGACGTATTTATTTTTATAGCATCGTATCCATTAGCGCCATCTATTACAAATAACTCAAAGCATTTGGACCTGAGTCCGGGAGCACTAACAAGTGCCATCTCTTGTTGAGTGGCTGAATTACGGGAATAAGTCTTGAGGTTTCAAACCCTTGCTTGAGATAGTTATATCACAAACCACTCTGGACTTATAATTAGTTTAGAATCCAAATACTAAAATAGTTTCAATGAAATATAAAAGTTTGTTTGTGCAGTGGCGCTTATTTACACTGAGGCATACGAATAAAACGTAGATAATTGTTTTGCAATAACTTTTGCAATGTCAAAGCTGCAATGGCGCATTATCAGAGATCTAAAAATGTGAGACAATGTTTAATGTTTGTGTTTTTATCGCTTACATATTAAAATACTTATTAGACACTAAGGTAAGCAAAAATAATTTAATTCATTCACGTACTTTGTACCCGTTCATACTGTAGCTTCCATTTATTGGCTCTTTCTTATTTACAACTGTATAAAAAATAAAGTGTTGACTTTAAAAATTTAGACACAGTTTTTGAAATTAATTTTCATATAATTGCTAAATTAATATTGACCCAATTTATTCTATCTTAACGCCATCTACCGACCATAGATACGGAACATTCCAAGTAGTTCTAGAATATCTATACTCTACTGCAAATTGTCAACCATAATGCATTGCGCATAAATGGCCGCCATGTTGCTGCCGTCTGAAAGATGTTCGCAACTGTGTGTGTTTACTAATGAATTTTAAGAACTTTAAATAGTAAAATTACTGTGTTTGTGAAATTGTGAGTGTATAATGGTTTTATATTACATGTATATGCATGAAAAGTCTGTCAAATGTCTCTGAAGCCAATAAACAGTGAAATTTTCTTTAGATAGTCATTCGATTCGGACGGCATAATGGCTGACAATCTGATTCAAAAGTCACATAAAAGTAGTGAAAAAAACAAGTATAACAGCGTCGTCCATCGCACTACAAGTGAATCTCTTCGGCTGAACGAGTCGGAGAAGGGAGTGACTCACCCGACAAGCCTTCAAGCCGCCCATAACCCAAGGAAAATATCTTCGTTTCAGATCACCAGTGTGACAGTTGGGTCTCGGGTGAGCACTGATGCGGGCGAGGACTCGGCCGACGATCTAGACGAATCTCACACCGACGACATCTCGCGGGTGACTGACATAGAGAATGAGACGCCCAGCTTCTCGGAGGACACCTTCTCTAAAGACGACGTGTTCTACAACGCGAGCAGCACGTCTCTAGGCTGCGCGCCCGTGATCCCCACCAGCACGCAGTACGGTCTCGCCATCGTCGGCCAGGACCCCGCGTCTAACCCAGGATCCGTGCCAAACACCAATAGCTCCGAAGTGAATGACATGCATGTTAGTGTTACCAGCGCTGGTTCGGGCAGCATCATCAATTTAATAGGGAATGCGAAACCACAGGAAGGTATGAAAGAAATCCAAGAACATGTTAGGAATGAACGGTTTAAAGTTGTTAAAATAGAAAGCACTGAGCCTTTCCGCAGGGGCCGGTGGATGTGTATGGACTATTTGGATCACACTACAAGTCAACAAAATCCTCCTATTACATTGAATAACAACTTGGACGCTACAGAGACTAACACGCTGCAAGCTCCGGATAGTGGTGTTGTGATAAACGATAGTCAACATGATGACATGTGTAATGATCTGACAAATAGAGGGCCTAAAGATATGCAAGGTAATGCTCCTGTTGTGCAACAACTGGATCAAAGTGTACAGAAACAATTCCCTATGGCTTCCCCTGGTCAGTCACTGACGCAGCCCATTAACGTTGTGCAGCAACAGATACCCGTTGCACAATCAGTATCAGTGCAGTCCCCACCATTAGAAATGCAACAGCAATTAACGAATCAAACCATGCAGAATAACCAGCAAGTGGTTCAGCAGCACCCACAAAGCATGACGCATATAACTATGCAAAATCCGGCTCAGAACCATCCGCAGCCCACACAACAGCAGCAGCAAGTGCAACAGATTCCACAGAGCTTCCCGCAACACCAATTACAACAAGTCATCTCTCAGTCACAAGGCATCGCTATGCAACAGATACCCATGCACCAGCAAATGCCGCAGCAGATGCAACAAATGCCTAATCAACAAATGCAGCAAATGAATCAGCATATTCCACAAACACAAATGACTAATATGCAGCAAATGCAACAACAAATGCCTCAGATGCAGGGCATGCCCAATCAGGCACAGATCACTCAAGTACCAACACAACAGCCTATGCAGCAAATGCAACAAATGCAAATGCAAGGCCAGCCGAACCCACAGCAACTTCATCAAATGCAACAGGCCCAGATGCCGAACATGGGACAGACTCATCATATGCAGGCACAGCAGCCCATGGGAGGCCAGCAGCCTCAGCTTCAACATATGCCAAGTCAGGCACAAATTCAAGCTCTCCAAAATCAACAAATACCTAATCACATACAGCAAATGCAAATGCCCACTCAGATGGCCGGAGCCAACCAGCAGATGCCGCAGATGCAGACACAAATGCACCAGCTACCATCACAGCCTCAACAAGTACCAATGCATCCTCAATTACAACAGCAGGGCATGTCTGGCGTCCAACCACAATACAACCAGCAGGTCAGCCAGCAACCGGCTCAAGCAATGATTAACGCCACCATGCCATCCTCACAACAGCAGATGGTTCAGCCTCAGCACAGTGTCCCTCAATACCACACGCAGCCGTCACAGATGAGCCAGCAAGGACAAACTCTTCCACAAGAGGTTCTCACGAGTATTGCTACATCACAGCAAGGTGCCACTCTACCTTCGAATCTACAGCCTATGGCCAACCAGCCACAGGGGACCACATTACCTGCGAATCTCCAAAGCCTAGCCAATCAGCAGCAGAACCCTGTGCACTCCATGCCGCAACAAGGGAATGTGCCTCAAGGGAACATACAGATGATGGCTCAGGCACCTCAGAATATGCAGATGACTCTAGACGGGAATCAGCCTAGTATGCAGATACCCGCCTCAGATCCGATGTACATGCAGACCGGGAGCGTGGCCCCGACGATGCCGCAGCACATAGCGCAGCAAGGGATGCTGCCGCAGCAGCCAACGCAGCTTGGGGTTCAATACGTCCCAAGCCAGGCCGTGCCGCAAGTCTCGCTCGCGCACCAGAACATTCCCATGTCCATGCAGCAGACGATGCCAGTTATGGGTGCGCCCGTGCACCCTAATGTAGTCCAATCGCAGACCAACATGGGCCTGACCTATGGCGGGGTCGTCCCCGTAATGTCTCAAAGCAGCGTCGCGCCGGAATCAACCGTGTCGGGGACTAACTCGCCAGTGGTGTCGCTCCCTGTGAGCTCAACGGCGTATCCGGCGGGCCATGACAGTTCGAGTTTCGGGAGCCCGGTTAGTGCGGTAGTGTCTCACGCGATCAGTGGCGCAGTGATGAGTAGTGTCAATGTGAATGCGTGTGATAGTGCGGCTGCGGAGGTGCCTGCGGATATGCAGGCCGGCGACGCCGGGGACGGCAAGGAGGAGCAAGCCCCCGCCAATGAGGATGAAAGGTCAGTGCGTTTACGTAATACTTCTATCATTCTGTTTATATTGTAATGGTACATGTGAGATACCATGTACAGTCTGCTGCATTATTCAAGATGGCCTAGTAATATTCTGATACATACACACTAAAGGCAGTTGAGAAGATTTGAGTGTTTTAAATGGTGTTACATGAAATTAATGTAACACCATTTAAAACACTGCATTAATTGCAATGGAGCTAACTGAACTACTGGCCCTAGTCGGTTATTCCCAACTTATCTGTAGTCTTTAAAATAATTTGATAGGTATAATAGACTAACCAGGTTTTTATGATAATGGAGAAGGATATAAAGGGTAGGAGAAATAGCATAAATGCCTATTCAATAATGTCAAGTTTAAGTTCAAGCAAGCCAGCATAGTTAATTATGCCAAATAACTAAGACCAATATGCTGAAGGCGACAGTAATATGTGGTCATGTCCATCCTAAACTACAGCACGGCTATCACAACATGTGTCGCGGCGAGATAGACTATCCGTCTCTTTCTAATTAGAACGCTAGAAAGAGACGGATAGTGGATGTCGTCGCGACACAGTTCGCAGCCGTCCTGTGATAGCCATGCAGCTCATTAGCTAGACGCTCAGTCCTACCCAGATTTCGAGACGAGCGCCATTTTCTATCTTATCATTCGTTCGATACTTACCTCCTACGGATCTAGGTGTCGAGCCAATTTGTTGTGGAGCTTCGTATCTAACAAACACTAAAAGTACTGAAACGTCTTCAGGATGAATATTGTAAATATACATCGTAGATATGTGTTGCTCACAGTTTATCCGTGCAATTGTATGAAATAATAACCTAAATACATTGAATATTATTTCAATAACAGTACCTCCGTCCAGATTTAATGCGGAAAAGAGAGGAGTGAATGGAGTGATATACCAGAAATGGGGCACATGCTGTACCTATTTTACTACTCTTACCTATACTTACAGTATATAATATAACTTAATTCTAAATTATTTCACATTCAGGTACTTCATTCTTTTTATGTCTTATTAATTTTATTCTGAACGTAATTAATTATTCTATCTTTATTATATAAATTTGGCCACATACATTTATAAATTTTATTCTAGATAGATACTTCAATTTCAATATACACCATGTAATTACGTTAGGTAGGTAGTTTCAAAAGAAGCGGTCAATGACCCGAGAAGTACTTTCTATCTGGCTATTGTCAATGTTTAACGATTAATACATAACCGGCAGGAAAACCACTATCTTTATTCTGCTGTCAGCTCTAAAATAAGTATGTATCTATACAATTTAGAGTCTAATTCCCGCAACATTTTTAATATAGGTACATTTTGGAACTTATGAGGAGTTAAATAAAAAATGACACATGGTATTTTAAAAATAGTCTAGTTCTCGTACCTAACATACAATCGATATTATGCCACCTAGGTTTACAAAAGCGTTACCCTCATATTATAAAACATAACAAACCTTGTGTCCCTTTCTCACAAACTCAAAAGTCAAAGTGACGAAGAAAAATTAACTTTAACGGAATATTAGCTAAAATAGGTTTGATGAACATTTATGAATAGCAGTCTACAGAAAACTATCTTCCACGATAGTTTATCGTTTGGGTCCCGCGGAGTATTTTTCTACAGTCGAGCAATATAAATTGATGTTGAATAAGTAAATTTAAACCCATAAAGTCCTACTTAACTGCGCTAGGTACAGTTCTGATTACATAATAATATGTTCATACACATCCATTGAGAATAAGAAAAACATTTTGTTGAAAAAAAAAGACGGGATTGCGAGTTCTTCAGCTCACAGAAGCACTAGTTTAAGTACCTATAGGTTTTAATTTTGTATAAGGTTTTGTATAATATGTACTTATAAAGCCGCTCCCTAACCTAAACCACTATTTCGACTAGTTCCTCAATCGATCCGGCTATGCGATTCACAACGAGTCTCGACTCACTTTATAACTAGTCTCTTGCATACGTTGACACCGAGATTTGTAGCAACTATGCGTAATCCTAGGTCAACCTTATACTGGTTCTTCGTATGCGATTTCTCTATAAACTTTGTGACCAGAATCCTGACCCCTGGCATCCGTTGTAATAACGCGTAATTGGAGATCTTACGTACACTGGTGAGAGGTTGTGAATTTCTGGGCCCAGCTAGGCAGCGTGCGCGCACGCATAACGAACCCTGCAAGCGTCTATTTGCAAAAATAACCCAACCGTAGACAATGGCAGTTGTTTTGCGTACCGGCGTGCGGATTCCTGCGTCCCTTTGATGATGTTTATTTGCGCACAGGACGATGCGTGCGACATAAATAGGTGGTTGACACGGTGCGCGCCGGTATGCCGCCGGGTGACTCACGCGCAGACTTAAAAAATCGACGCTGACTACTCGATTCGTGCAGTTTCTTTTCGATCTTGACATCGCTATGTGCTTTGAGATTGGCCACGTCTGCTGCCAACTGCACGCTAGTTATTTTTATCCAAGTTGGGTTTAACTGTCGATAGATTGGTTGTGAGACGATAGCCGTTTGTAATCAAAATACCTGTGTAGATTTCTCTAAGCAAAGATTAACTGACTCAAAGATTCAGTTTAGATCCGCTGGTCTGCAGTGTGCACTGTGCAGTCGCTTTAGTCAAAATTGCATGCGTTTCGGATCTGGTAATTAAGAATGTTGCATACATACGATGTATGCATTTAGAATTGACCGTAGGTATTCGGCATTGGTGTTGAAGCCACTTGAGCTAGTTGTTAAAATAATAGTACAACACTCAAAGACGATATAAGGATGCATGGTATGACGTAAAACAGATGGACTTCATATGAAAACATGAAAAGATGCACATGCATAAACATTAAGCTACTATATTATTTTATAATACATGCAATAGGGCTGACACACAAGCACAAGATACATTTTGATTGTCACTTTATGACAAGCTGAGATCCACGCCATTCTTGCTCGAAAAAAATAATAGGTACAGTCAGCATCATAAACATGTATACACTTTTTGACCTTATGTCTGAGTAATAAGGTCCTAGAATGTATACATGTTTATGATGCTGACTGTACCTAACTACTAGCCTTATACATTTCTTGCACTGGGGAAATATCCTTCAGGATTTAGAAGGTATTCAACTGCAGTTAGGGTTCTCCAATCTCCATGTTAAAAAAAGAGGTCAATACTCTCATTTACCTCGGATCCGAAAAGCTTTAAATTCTCATAATTCACGAAGCCGCGACCCACTTGTACTTAGTCTTTGCTATTTGTCAAAGTATGCATTGATAAATAGTGGGGCGTGTCTTCATGAACCGACATATCTAAATGAGGTTCACAAGGCAGTGTTTAAAAAACGGAAGGCGGCGCCGGCGCACGCTGGCGTCGCTGGTAATCGAGTCGAGAATCGAAGGCCATGGAACCTGAGCCTTCTGTTCGCTCCCGATCGATTTACGTTCATCATTCGCTATTGATTTTGTTTGTGCATGAAGTTAAAATTTGCGTTACTCTGCTCATAATATGGAAATTACAGCGTGCGCAAAATCCTGCTTCCTGGCCAGGGGTAGACGTGAAGTTCTGTACATACCACGGGCGGTAATAAAGAACGCCCCAGATCGCATATTTATCGACACATACCTGCGCTTTGAGCCTTTACTTTAAAGCCGTAATCATACTCATTTATTTATAAATTTTATAATGCACAAATAAAGGCGTGTAATGTACTAATTGTATTTTTAAAGTTACTAATTATAATTAAGTATAAGGGGAAGTTAAGATTATGTTTTTGGAGAAACGTAGCTACAATTACCTACGGACGTGTTTTTTCCACCGGACAGGCGAGGTGCATCAAAAAACCGCTGGTGGAAAAACACCTTCAAATGACACTTCATTATGTAATAAAATAACGTCTTTGTATGCACGAAACCTGGTCGTTTGCTGATTATTATTATATACTCTTTTTCGAAATCAGGCAGTTATTGTACAGAACTCTGGATGAAACATTTTTTTCCAATATAATCCACTGTGTAACCCCATCTGAACTCCTGTCCATTCATGGAATCATTGTCGTTTAAGTCGTACCTACGTTCCGCGCACTGAAACAATTAAACGACGACTTTATTGCCGTGTCTTCATCGGAAATCTACCAACGAACCCGCTCATAATGGCTACCATTATTCAATTTCGGTTTAAAGCCTGGGTGATGCAATAATTTTACTGGTGAAGCTTCATATTACTATACATATTGCATTAAATTATACTAATGGCATCCTCTGTTTGCCTAGGTGAAGTACTAGTAAAGAATCTCAAAGAACAATAACAAGGATTGTAAGTTTTTAACAAAGAACCGAGTTTTCATTTGCGTCATGACTTCGGAAAACCCTTTATTTTATAATCCCCTTTGCTAGCCGCGCTGCGGTTTTATGAATGTTAAGCATTCAAACACAACCCCGCAACGCATTTAGGCATGTTCCTATTTAACTCAAAGAGGAATTGTGAAGAATAATCCGCTATTTAGCACAATTTCTACCGCGCAACGCAGAGTATTGGCGTGTTATACTGGTGAAAGTACATGCACGAAATACCGGCTTGGTTCCATTCTCAGACGGAGTATTGTCAAGTCAACTGAGATGTCACGCTCAATATTCGCAATTGCTTGCTATGTCTGCGGCCGTTACTCTATCGCCTAAGATATTTGGTCAAAGATAATGGTTGACTTACTTCATATAAATAATGTATCTTGTGACACAGGCTGTTGATGGGCTAATACAAATGCTCGGTTGATTCTGGGGATTTCATCTGAATGACGAAATTCCTTAATGTTTCCTCTTTGTCACATTTTTCGGTCAGAAACGTAAACGGCGTTGTTGTAAAGTTGTTCGCACGGCACCGTTGCCAACTCATTTCTCTATCGGATACGGGCCCTGACGTCACCAGTCTATATCAAATTCTGATAAAAGATACTTAATGATAGTTGATAAGTTCGACGTCAATGCACTCCGCACTCTCACTCGAAAATGTTCTTTTTTTTTCGATAAGTTTAGCACACTTAGTGAATTGGAAAGTTGCAAGTACGCTCTCGCGAAAAGCAAATAAGTTGATCATCGGTAGCTATACTATCTTAATAATGAATATTGTGTATATTGACAATGATGTACTACGAATGAGTCGACTTCTTCCACGAATTGATCCGTTTTGTATAGGTACTTAAACAGAGGAAAGTTTCCACGCGAGGCATTTCGTCTCTATACCTAATGTATGTATAACTCTGCGGTAGGCTGCAGTGTTTGTAAATATTAGGGTTTGCCAGTCATCTAATGCGTTAAATGGATGGCTCTAAAAGGGTACCCTAAAAGGTAAGATAATGTGCTATCACGCCTGTTTGTTGTCAAACAAACAGCTGTAGGCTGGCACTGGCAGTGCGTGACGGTAGCCGGCGCCTCGCAAGGACACGGTGGCGCAGTCTGACACGCTCTTTTATCTATGACCGCCGCAAAAAAAAAAAAACAATTTTCGTCTATACCCTTATACTACCCGCTTTGGCACGGAACTCATGCGCCTTCACGAGCATAATTACGACGCAATAAACGTCCAACTTGATACTTGAATATGTTTTAGTAGCCGATCAAGTGTAGCTGTTAAGAGGCAATTTAGGATTTTTGTCTATGCCAATTAATGCCAGGAAGTACCGAATGCTGTGACGTTTTTGATAATCCTATTAATTTGATGGATGTTTATATATAAACATTTTGGTCTTTTAGTTCTCGTTTATCCGGTTTGATCAGTATTAGTGACGGACAGGCCTGGTTCATCATCATCATCATATCAGCCGAAAGTCGTCCACTGCTGGACAGAGGCCTCCCCCAAAGAGTGCCAAAGTGACCGGTCCTGCGCCACCCGCTTCCAGCGGACTCCCGCGACCTTTACGAGGTCATCAGTCCACCTTGTGGGGGGGCCTACCCACGCCGCGCCTTCCGGTACGTGGTCGCCACTCGAGAACCTTTCCGCCCCAACGGCCATCGGTTCCTATGGCCTCATCAGAGGGCCTACCGCGAAACGATATTCGTTTTCGTTCGTGTATCTCCGTCTCTGTTGCACTTGCTAGTTCGAGCGACAAAGAGGGAAATACACGAACGAAAACGAATATCGTTTCGCGGTAGGCCCTCGGGCCTGGTTATCTATATCATTATCGATATTGATAAGGGGTTCATTGCTTTGATTTTATTAGCGTTGATTCGCATGCAATTCCTTTATCGTAATCAATGAGGCCACTTCTACGAATTTCAGGATAGCAATAAAGTTGTATATATCACAATAAAATTAAGTGGAACTAGCCAAATATGTGCATTTTATCAAGGGCCTCAGAATAATTTCACACTTACAGCATCCGTAAACCAAGTCCACGACTGGCATGATGATAATAATGCCATCTCTTTCACGCTTGCATGTTCTTACGTAGCACGTCTCACGTATTTTATGGCCCCAGTCGTCACTTTAGTTTGCTGATATAATGTGCGAACCTTTAAATACCTCAATTTATTGCATGGATTGGTTTCACGGTTCGTGCATTAAGTTATCTAGGCTGATTACCCGATGAGTTAGATCTCGCGTACATTCCTCGAATGTTTCCACGCTACTTAATTAGAATTACGACCTTGTACGCTAGAATCAATTATAATCTAACTTCAAATAAATAACAAATAGATGCTATATATAGCCGAAACAATATTACATGAACAAATTACTGTCTAACTTATCTATTTTCTCAATCAGAATTGAGTAAAAATTCATACAGAACTGCGTAACGACTAACGTGTACTGTACTACATAATATCAGCTCTTGCTTGAGATCTGCAGAGCATGACAGAATTTGCTTTCTTGTCCTTGAAAACATTTTATCCTACCAATTAGAATTGTGAGCTGTCCGAATTTCTCCAACAATGAAGACAGTCGCATACCATCCCAATAACACAAGTTCTTGTATTGTAGTATGACTTGATTCATATATATCATCTATAAGTTCTATAACACACCTCATACATGCGCGAACCCATGTTCAAATTTATCGATACCGTGTTAAATACGATCGATATCGGATCATAAACTGTTCTGACCATGTTTATCGGACTTACGTAATACTTGACTCTCGTATTTTCAAGATGGATCGTTTGAATCACGAAGAAGCTCCCCGCTCCTACCTATTACGTTATGGCCAAGTAAGTTTCCGTTAAAATGTTCATTTTTTGCACAAGTTTTTATTGCCGTCTATACCTACTTAGTTTGCTGCTATCAACTACTCATCGAGCCAAACACGACGGCTTAAACTTGTGTAGTTTTGGAGTTCATATGGCCATCTTCCGTCTCCATCATCAGATCAGCACGGAGGGTCCCTAATATTGCATTGACATTTGACACCCTCAGACCAAGAAAAAAAAGGTAGACGTATAGGTCTACGTGACGTGTGATAAACTTATTATTGGGCATGGTTAAAATTTGGCTTCACTAGGTTTTTCGTCATGAGTAGGTACTCTGAGTTGACACCATACTTACATTACAAGGGCCGAAAAATTGTTTGTCAAATTTTAAAAGGCAACTTATTATTAAGTACTTTACTTACTTATTTACATATTATATTAACCGACGACCGGTTAGCCTAGTGAGGCTGCCTACGAAGCTGAAGGTCCTGGGTTCGATCCCGGTAAGGGCAAATATTTGTTTGATGAGCATGAACATTTGTTTCTGAGTCTTGGATGTTTTCTATTTGTAACTATTAAATATATCGTCTAGTACCCATAACACAAGAATTAGTAAAGTAAAAAAAATATATTAACATCGTTATACGTCATCACATCATTGTATTATAATTACATTCATCATCATCATCATCTTCATATCAGCCGAAAGACGTCCACTGCTGGACATAGGCCTCCCCTAAAGAGTGCCAAATTGACCGGTCCTGCGCCACCCGCATCCAGCGGACTCCCGCGGCCTTTACCAGGTCATCAGTCCACCTTGTGGGGGGCCTACCCACGCCGCGCCTTCGTACGTGGTCGCCACTCGAGAACCTTTCCGCCCCAACGGCCGTCGGTTCTACGTGCAATGTGCCCCGCCCACTGCCACTTAATACATATGAACGATGTAAGATAATATACAGCTTGTAAAAAACTTTTATATACGCAGTGTTTACAAGTGTAGTGAGGTTCTTCTTCTTGATTGAACGATCTTTATCATTGTCTTATAATTGGTCTTTCTGTGTTTGCAATAGTTGTTATCAAAAGGTTCTCTACGACCGGGAATAGGGTTCAATAATCCGATAATGGCCGGCACATAACCGCCATTCGAAGGAAACGAACCAATGCGTACTGACCTCCGTACCCATGCGATATTTCTAATAATACATCTTTTATCGTTCTTTGTTTGCAACTTGTCATACGCATACGTGAGTGAAATCTGCAATTTGATACCGAAGTGCCTTCAGAGAAGCAACGGGTTGAATGCCAACAGTTCAATTGGTCACATGTATACATATTGCATCAAATTTAGTTGCACGAAAACATAACTTCGAATTGTGATATTTACATGAAATATAGCTAGGAAGGTACTAGGCTGAACGCTTTACCAAAGCGTGGGAGGGAGAAAAGGCTCGGCGCATGCAGTTCCAGTTTGCCGTACAAGTACAAGCTGATTTGTATATTGAGCTGAATAAAGCATCTGGGTTTGTTGACCCACATCGGGAGTTTTGCTAACATGAAAGTACTTCGCGCACTCGGGCAAATTGGCTTCGCAAATCACCGTTCGTTCAGGCTTCTTTACTCACTTCACTTTTTTCTAATTCAACACCAAACCATAGAGGCTGTGTCTTAATACAGCGCCAGACTGAAATTTGAATACATCAGTAATGTTTCAGAGAGATCAACGTAATATTTGTTGTACGCAAGAAACGAACACATTCCAACCAAAGTATATAAAATATCTAATAAAAATTTAATGCAGCTACTCCAGCCATTTCCGCGAAAGCGAGAGTCATACATATTTTCCATGTCTTAAAATAACATTAATGTTTAAGATCTCGATACACAACACTTAAAATGAGTCGGTATCAGTCATCGATATATGATTCATTTCGTTATTCAAGCTAGTGACATTGTATTGATTTATTCGCTGCTCGTTTTTAAAAATGTCTTTTTAGCATATTTATTGAGCTTTATAAAAGTTCTAGTGTAGCCATTGCAAAACCGCTCTGTCTCCCAATTGCGATTGTGATTCAACCGTCACCAGAACAAATCGGTGACTATAGGCGCTCGCCGGAAACGCCCGAGGAATGGTAAAATGCCAGTCCTGAAGATTGTCATTACATCATTATGACACACTGCTTGTTTAATTATAAAAGAGCTGTTCAAGTCGGCTAGAATTGGGCTAAGAACTAGATTTGTATTCAGCCGGGCGTGAGGTTTTGCTACAGTATCCCTGAAATAAAACTTTCAGGCACTCTGTTCCTAGAGAGACTTTAGCTTGGCGGCTGAAACCAACCGCGATTTCTAAACTGATTGGTATACACTGCAGCATGACTGAGAAATGTTACAAAAAATAATCCGGACAAGTGCGAGTTCATCTCGCGTGGTGAGGGTTCCGTAAAATACCTATTCTCTAAGCATTATATAGGCGCTCCATATAAAATACACAATTTTCTGAGAATTTTACCGTTACTTTGAATACTCAAACTTCTTATAGGCTTTCCTTTCCTGTAATCTTAAGGCAAGGAACTATTTTCCATATTTTTTTTCAGAATTTTAAGCCTAGTAGTTTCGAAGATAAGGGGTAGTGGTCAATTTTCGTCTTATTTCCTAAATTACTTATTTTTGCTAAAATTATTAAAAAAAAATCTGAGATGCTTACAACAATCCCTTTCATTTGATATGTCACACAATACAGTTTGCGAAACTTTCTTTTTAATTTTCCAGTTTCCCCCCAAAAAGTGGCCCCCTTGTTCAAAATTCATTAATTTACTTTACGCGTCCATCTTTGGGTCACCAATTTACATATGTGTACCAAATTTCAACTCAATCGGTCCAGTAGTTTCGGAGCAAATCGACTGTGACAGACGGACAGACAGACAACCGAGTGATCCTATAAGGTTTCCGTTTTTTCCTTTTGAGGTACCGGAACCCTAAAAACCGGCCAAGTGCGTGTCAGACCACGTGCAGTGTAGGGTTCCGTATTTGCTTGTCTGTCTTTGACCTTTGTTACATCGACACGCGCGCGCCAACTAAACGTTGCGGTTGCGACGCCCGAATTTGTACGAAACTTGGCCTTTTCAAGTACATTTTTAAGTTGGTCGACTGTTACTCGTTAACTAATTAATAATTATACCTACCTACTTTTAGTAAATTCATTATATTGCTATGATTTTTTCATATAGCCAGTAGTAACCAATTAGCCGGCAGAGGGCCGGACACATGACTTTAATAAAAATTTGGGCTTTAAAGCCCAATATCACGCAAACGGAACAAGACAAAAAAAAAATCGATAAAAAAGTTTTTTTTTTCATAATTTTATTCTACCTTTTTGTCGGCGTGATTGATTTATATACTCATGCCGAATTACAGCTTTCTTAGTAGTAAGGGTTCCTTATTGACTACGGAACCCTAAAAACGGATTGGTTTTCTTGGTCAATTGGCGGAAGTCCTTTGTTTTTATAGCTTAGGTATTTTCGTTTTTTAACTTACATTATTTAGAATTGTTTATTTGTGATTGCTTGGTTTTTGCCGAAATATACCTACGCTAATGCTTCCAGGACTTGTGAATTGAGCGCTGATTTGCCCAAAGCTTATCCTTGCATTATTTGACAACATCCGACTAGATTTTACTTGTAATCGACCTCAATAATTTTCCGTTTACCACAACTAATAGACGTGGGAAAATGACTAGTTAAACTACATTTTGTAAACGCATTTGCAATTCTATCGCAACCTTTTATTGGCTGTTTGTAATACAAATACAAACTGTATGGGGAATTAGATGAAAATTCAAACGATATTATGAACTAAGCGGCCAAATTGGGTGGTGCGCTGTTTGCATCGTGTAATTGTGAATGCGGGTATTGAGTGATTGTGTTCGAGTAGCATACGTATCGCGACAGTAGGTAAGTACGTACCGTTTACCTGTATGACCCAGTGCGCGAGGCTGCTATTGCTTTCCCGTCGGTGCAAGTTCATTGGCACCGACCATACCTCGCCCACGGATAAGCCATCGGCATGTTACAATAAAATTGCAATAACCATTACTTGTTACTCAAGAAATACAAATTCCGCGCTGTTTGATTTTATCTGAGCCCATAATATACGAAGTTTACAATGATGTCGGTTCGTAATTCAGCAAAAAGAGTCTTCTTTAAATAGAAAGTTACACGCCTCCATATAGATGTCTATTTTTAGCAATCACGCGGCTAACTGCAAATTTATCATCGGATAACTTTTTAATCAAGGGAAGAGCACGAACGATGCTTATTAACTTCCATTAGATCTTGTGGATACTGATACTAATTAGATAATTACTATTACAGCACCGCTAGCCCGGGTTCTATAAATATCGTGGCGAAGTATGTGCTTTGCAGCGTAGCGAGTTGTTGCTTCAATTTGCCATCAATTCCGATGAGCCTATCGATTTTCGCCTACGTATATCATGCTTCACTGACGCTGTAAAATATTTCATATTATATATTAGTTCATGAAATGTATACATCGAATGATATCTAATCATAAAGGTGTGCAGCTTTTTAACTTGCGTTAATTTGCTCATTTGACGCTATCATTTCTTCTGGTAAGCTACAGGGACTTGAACTAGAATTAATTTGTTAAATTAGTGTTGATCAGTAATCTAATAAGTTATGCACGGAGAAAAGCCAAAAAAAAATCTAATAAGTTTTCCATTTTAATTGCCTTATGAAAGAAGCAATAAAGAAATGTAATAGCTTAATGTCTATCTGTTAGGACATTTATAGCGGCCTGCGAAGGCACGGCGCGCCTTAGTCATTATCTGGTACCTAGATGCGATCGGATCCTATTTGCAATCAATGAAGATTAACATAAACGGCGACGCCGCTGCAAAACTGGTGCCATTGGGCTGCGCACCGAGTCGGAAAATTTAATACACACTAATGTTTTCCTGCTCACCCGTACACTTATCTGAAAAGGATAGCATCAGATAAAATGTCCCTCATAACGTGTCAAATATTAACTTTAAATTCGCATCTGCCGCTGCTATTTCCATTTCGGGACAAACACGTCAACATGCATTTTAACAACTTATTGCTTGTCAGTTGTCAACTGTTAATAAGACGAATGGCATGTAGGTCAAGAGCGGGAACACTAACTTTTTTGTAACTTGAATTGGCTTCACGAGGCCCATGTTTATAAATACTAAGAATGCATCGATTAATTTAAGGTTCGCTCCACGGCAAGGTCACGGTGCGGCACCAGTTAGTACCACGCAATTTTCTTTGCTCTTTATACAGTTGTCTCGTGCCTCGTTGGGGATAGGTATTGATCGTACAGTCGACAAGATAAATTTCGGTTGCGGGGAGCCGCTTCCTTGATTTGTTTACCTGATTGAACTGATGCAGTTGTTACCGAAGTTACTGTTGTTACAGAGTCTTGGGTCCCTCTTAAACAAGCAACACGTCTTATAAACAACTCGTTGTGGTTGGCGGAGCCCTTACATGCAACAATGATTCAATGATATACATGATATTATAATAATGAGAAATGTTCGATTATGCAGGAGGAAATAGTCGAGAGCAGCCAGAACAGCTCAATATCGATGTTTTTGTATGGACGATAGGTTACGCATTTCCTCTTAACCTGAGGCTAAATTTGCATGCGGCTCCTTCTCTACATTACAAATAGAATCGTTCGTTTGGAAGTTTTAATTTGTTATAGTAATGTCTTAAGCCGGAACACCATTGTGGTGAAGGTAATTCTAAGCTACGCACGTGGAGCTGCTTTTCTAAAGTAAGCTATGTTTCCAAACAAGTGACATCTGCTTTTGTGGCTTAGTATGGTCGGTTTTTATACAAAAAAACATGGCTTAGTTTTAAAGGAGGAGGCTTCTTAAATTCGCCTCGTAGCTCGTATCTAAAGGCATATTGACTCTCCTACGGCCGCAGATGTCACGCTCGTAAAGAACGAATAAAACGATGCATCCAAGTTGCTCTTATTCGGGCGTAGCGTGCGCCGTTGTGGTTCAAAGCATTCCTGGCATATGCACACCCTTTATCCACTCTAAATGGGGACAATATTCAACTTGTTCAGGCAATTGAAATTTACAATCGAATGTCAATCTTACTAATTCAATTTAAGATGCTTATTTGACAGGTTGTGTGCTTGTGTGTGGTCGATATAAGGCCCTTGAATGGAAAAATATTTATTTGTTTATCAACATAATGTCATTAACAGTAGGTAATATACCAAACATGACATAGAAAAAATTTAAAATGTATTACTGTTCGTTAATTATTAAATTTATAATCATATTATACTTAAGTAGGTAGGTACATCGTCGAATGTCAAAAAGCGGTACCTTGTTATCGATATTTTAGCAATTTGCTAAAAGCTTTTAGCAAATGTTGCGCACCAGTCACCATGATTTAAATCACGGTTCTTATCAATTTCCGGTTACTTCACTTTTACGGTTATTCTTGATACGTTATGATTGCATTTGTAATTAATGACTAAGTATATCTCTCATTAGAAAATGCTATTTCCAGATCTGCTCCAGGAAATGATTACTTATTAGCGTTTCCTTTGGTATGTGGCTTGATTTGATACTTCAATCAGGTGTAATGAAGCAGGTAGCTTATTAACTTGTATCTAAACAATGAAACTCATAAGACTTTCTCTCCGATTACTGTATAAAACAAGTATGCACAAGCGAGATTTTAATTAAGATACCTACTTTTTGTTTCTAGTGCAAAGAATCGCATCAAGTAGGTAAGTTATGCACTTTATGACTTCCATTTCAGGATTAAAATGAATTTAATAGCAGTTTCTCACGTAACGATGGGACTAAAATGATAGATGTCTAGAAAATGCCCGCCGCTGAAGAGAACGCGATAGACATAAGAATAGCTTACATAGAGATGCACTTATAAAGATGCTCGTAAAGTACCTGTTGATCCATCTACCAGTATGTTTCCCAAAATAGACCCCGTAATTAAGCACAAGGTGTTCCAATTTTGCGTCGCAATGTTACTCTATTTTCGTTGGTCTTTGCAAACGTTTTTTTCTACCTTGAAGACGGTGCATGACCTATTTATCTTAGCGGTGCCGAATCGTCTGCTGTATATTACAACTCATTAATTTCGGGCTAAATTAATGAAAAATATTACATCACCGTGAATGGCAACTTAGCATTCACTATGGCCTTAAATTAGCTGTCAGATTATTTCATAACAATAAAACTAATACAGGCACGTGATATAGATATAGGTCAGGCCATTCGTTGACGCACGAACAGTCAGTCGCAGTCGCTTTGATGACATTAGTTAATGCTTACTCGCCCTAATCTATATTCTTCGTAGTTTGTTTCAATTTTTAAAAGTAGTAAATGTTTAAACGCCAATCTAGAGCAGACACTACTATACCATATGATATGCTACTAGTTTGTTTGTACATCCCCTTTCTTACATGAAGTTAATACGCTTGAGTACAAGCTGTTAGCCATACTACTGAAGAAAAAAAAATACAAGTCGCAACCTTTCGTGTGCAACTGCAATATAATAATGAATTTTAATAAGCCTCCTTGACTACAAATCAGTTAGTAAACAACTGTACTAGTGCTCACCTCAAGTTATTCAAATCTAAACAAAAACTAAACTTGAAGCGCTGCGAAGGTTGATTGAATCAAGCACTTGAAGACAAAAACAAATCGAACACTCGGCCATCGTTACACTTGATGAAAATCAAAAGCTAAAGCTTGCCGATAGAGGAGAGCGTTGGCAGATTTGTGCTCTAGGTCTTGCCTGACGCGCTCCCGCCAGTCCACTAGTAACCATGACGCGGGACGAACCGAAATATCGGGAGACCAGACGCTACGCTGGTGAGAATATTATATTGTACAACTAAATATACTAACAATTATCTATCGCGCAAAAGCCTCCTCATGCGTGGTTAACCTGTAGTAATCTAACTAAACTTGTATGAATTTACTGCAATAAAATTAGATCCATTATCTAAGATTTTTCTACGAACCATGTAGTTGATTCTTAATTTATCGTTCCCATCCGCATAAGTCCTAATATATCAACGATTAGCATAGTACTAGTAGTATTTAAATAATAATTTTCACATGTTGCCCATTCTACGGTTGTTTGTGCATGTTGGATACGAATTTACCCCGTCTAAACGATTACATAATGGCATGTCTAATAAATCAACCCAAACACAAATACAGGACCTTTATCGTAACAACACCGCGGTAACAATAGTCCTAATACAGTTTAGTTTCACTGGCGAATAACATAACAAGAGAACTTTACTCGTAAATCAAGCGGCGATAACTTTAATAAAAATAAACCTGAAAGTTGTTCTACCGAGAAAGTCTTATTTTGAACATCATGATTGAATGAGTTTCTAATACTTACCGTCCCCATTTAGTGCTCGCTAAGGAGGCAAAAGTACGTTTTATAGGTATTAAATCCCGTGTTTACGTAAAAACATTTACAACTTTGTTACAATAATTGTAAACAAGTTTTGTATGGGTAAGGCGGGCCATGAACTCAATAGGCACGTGACAGTTTTCCGTTTCAGCACAAACCAGTGACTTGCAGACATTTTAACGACACTTGTTTTTGTGTTCTTTTGTGCAATGTGCGATTGGCACTGCAACTTTAACGTGTATTGCCGACTGTACTTTTTGCATAGTCGTCAACTACTCAATAGAAGGAATATCTCGTGTAGTTTTGAAGTATCTATCGTTCGCAGACTATACTTCTGTCTTCATCATTAATTTTCAACTTGATTGGACTTTGGGAAGTTGGTCAAATGTGACTTGCAAGGCTTGATTTAAACAAACATACTAACTTACACATACACCGCAAGTTAAATAAAAGCTTGTAAAAAGATGACGGGGTTTTCTGTTTTGCGTTTGGCACAAAAACAAGTCGGAAATGTTCACACTACGAGTACATTATGTACCCACACACTACATGTGACTATTCTAAATAATTTTGATCGGAAAGAAGACATTTTTACGATTTAACATATCGGTATTGCTTATGTCAAATGCAAATGATTAACAAAATAAACATCATTTCGATATTACTTATTTCTCATTTAGGTATACGCTCACGCACAACTTATTTCAAAAATTATCTTCCACTAACTCGCACATTATCTTGCTAGAGCTCTGCATGTGGTTGGCAGTTGCATGCCACCCGGTGTCGTTTCCGTTTATAAACTTGGGCGAATAAGTAACTAAGCTTTCTTATCATGTGAATTTACATGTATGCTCTTAGAACAGTATTCGGATGAAATAGTTGATTTTGATATAAAAATGTTTAAGAACAAGAAATATATTCCCGAATATTCTAAATGCCTGGTCACGGACTGCTGACTTAAGATGCAAGCCTTTTGTCTGAGCTTTTGAATACGTCTAGGATTTTTAATGTATATGTTGGAAGGAATGTTCACGTAGAATCGAAAGTTTTAGAGTGGTTTGACACGCCGTTTTTTGCAGCGCGATACTGTATCGATAGCGATGCAGGTGACTATGACAAGTGATCTATGGCTAGAGTCGCAATACAGTCGCGCGATCGTGAAACGCGCGTTTTATCGCTGCAGAATCTAAGTAGAAAGGTGGCAAATACTAACCTATGATTGACTTAACCTCATTTCTCATAAAATTAGATTAGATTATTTAATTCATGACAAAAAATTACATTGCAAATTTGCATACATGTCAAAAAATATCGCGATCGTCAAAAACAATGAAAAATAAACATACAATAATTGGACGATGTCAACAAATGTAAAAGTACACAATAACAAGGAAAAACAAAAACACAAAACAGATATATCAACCACTAGATATCGTCATTTAATTTACAATATTAATGTCCATTAAAAAATACGTGACACATTACATTTAATGTCAAATCATATCAATACAAGTCTAGATAATAATAATAATAGTTTAATATGTCAAATCAAGATTCATATACTCTTTAACCGAGTATAAATGCTTCGTCAGATGGTTCCAGTCTAAGATCAGTGGGCAGTCGCTCGTAGTAGGTAGGCCCAAATGACACGCGGGTTCTTGTCTGCAAGTGCCATGCGACGGGGAACTGTTCTCAAACGCCCAGTGCGGCGGAATGTATTCCCAATCGCATTTACGGTATCGAAAGTAGAAAGATTGCTCATTACGAACATTATAATTTGGAATACGTAGAGTGAGTCATAATACCGTGCATTGGGAAATAGCCTCTACATGAAGTCCTCGATTTTGCCCCTGTCATTGCACGTACGGCACGTTTCTGCATAAGCAGCACTCTGTTGGCATCTGGTGAGTTTCCCCAAATGAGCGTACCGTACGACATCAGCGAATGAAAATAAGCAAAATAAACCTGCTTCATTGCATCGTCGGATATGAGAGGTTTTAGCTTACGCAAAGCAAAGACTGCACTACTCAATCTATCGCATAGTTTGTCTACATGGCACTTCCAGTTAAGGTTAGAGTCCAGAGTGAAGCCAAGGAACCTACATTCATCACTTATTCACATCGGGCTATTCGCTACGCACGGAGGAATCGTAATGCTACGCCCCGAGCAGACCATGACGTTGGATTTTGTTATATTCAAGAGTAAGCCATTGGTAGAAAACCACCTCTGCAGTTGATCGCAGCCGTCGTGTATCTTCTCTCCGAGCTGTTCATAAGTGCACGCGCTGACGACCACTGTGGTATCGTCCGCGAATAGGACAGAGAGACCAGCTATGATGGCAGCGGGAAGGTTGTTCATAAACGTTAGGAAAAGGGTATTTCCTGATGCAGAACCTTGACGGATCCCTATATTCACGCTACCAGCACTGAACTTTTGTGGTTTCCCGCCCACGGATAATTTAACTACTTGTTGCCGGTCGGACAAAAATGATGTAACTAATTTGTGACTCAAGTCTCTTATCCCGTAATGATGTATGTAACTTGTCCAAAAGCAATTCATGATACAATCACATCAAAAGCCTAGGACAATTCACAAAATATACCTGCCATCTTGCATTTGTCATCCAGACCGGAAACAATGCAATCAAATATCTTGAGCGCAGCTGTATAGTAGTGGACATGTTTTGCCGATAAGCGATTTGGCTGTCAGTCAGTAGGTCATTGTTCTTTAGATGGGCCATTTAGTTTCAGTTTTGCTTAGACACACTTCAAATAATCATTCACATTCCTGTTATTTCCAGGTGAGTAGAGTTCGATGCTCCGATTTCTAATATTGTAACTCATTTTTAGCATCAGAAATTCTCGGAATAGATCCGCTCACAATCTTTTGTCTGTTGATGGTTCTAAATAACAATAATTTCCTGTTCGAGTTCTGTAAGTCATGCTGTTGACGTGTAACTGACAGGTCATTTATATAGTCACGGAGATATTTTTTTTACTAAACATCGGGCTCACAATTAATCGGATTGGGAAGACAATTTTTCCACCGCAGGTTCATGCTTTAGGTCGATTACTTCCGGCTATACCACTTGTTCGAATTTCTTACAGCAACAATGTCAAAGGTATGTCATCTGTATTTACAATATACTTCTCTTAACAGCTTGTTGTTCAATCCAAGTGTATATCTGATGTGGTTGTGTGTTTCTCTTGGATGTTTTCTATGTATTTAAGTATTTTTACCTATTAAATATATCGTCGTCTAGTGTCCATAAAACAAGCCTTATTGAGCTTACTATGAGACTCCTTCAATTTGTGTAACATTGTCCCCTAATATAATTAAATCTAAATATGGTAAAGTAAAACAATTTATTTTACCTTAATAGCGCCTTGCAGCCAAGAAACCCATAAAAGTCTTTGAAGGGCTATGAGCAAAGTTTACCTAATGGCCTATAATGCTTAATCTATACGTGTTAATAGATGGGTATCATGTATTTGCAAGTGCAACACGGGGCACGGGAACTGTGCCGGCCGTCGCCCCCTCAGCCGAATCTACGACTTTCTAATGAGATTAAAGTAGCTTACTTAGAACAGTCGCGAGATGTATTTAAACAAAATCGCACCGCTCGCACGCCGTGCACCAACATTATAATTGCAACTCCTTGCAAATCCTTAACATAAAATTTCCTATCTACATCTTTACTGTCTAGACGTAAAGATAGAATAGCCACTGATGCTAAGCTAGCCCCGTAGTGCCAAGTAATGCATTTCTAGATTTACGAGGCTAATCCTTAGGTAGAAAAGCATTAAATTAAGTTCTCGTTGACCGTTAATGTCGTTGATTCATTGAATCGTTTTACAGAACGTGTACAATTATGTTCTTGTGAAGCTAGAGATCGCAAGGGCAGACGGGCTTTCACCGTCTTGTCTCGTGAGACGTGCTATGCGAGTGGAAAATTGGTTCTGCATTCTTTAGATAAGGTGGTTTATTGGTTGCACGCTCATCGCTTCCTAAGTTTCCTCGGCTGTCGCCCGGAGGAGTTATTGATTTAACTCTTGGTGCGACATGCCTTTGTACATTATACTTTATGCGTCTAAGATTTAAGTCTGCTCAATCAGAACTGTGTCGTGCAGAGCTATCCATGCCTCACCGTCGCAGCTTAAAGAGGATTAGCCCAATTCCTCATTCTGCTTTCACGCCGTCATCCGACCGGTACTTAATCCTTTTAGCGCTCATGAGACTGGACTTGCGGTCGCGGCCTCCCGGTCAAAGAAGTTCTGTGTTCTATAAATAAACCCTCCCTGTAAGGAAAGGACCAGAAAGTGCATACTTAAAAAAACACACTGGGTGCTGGTGTCTTGTTTTTTGTTCGATCGTATGATAAATGAAACACCTTAGTCTGAAGAAAACTGAGGTGGTTACGTCGCTGACAAACAAACAATTACGCTAAATAACAACTATTCAATGGTGCTCTTGTTTCTGCGTAAAACTGTACGCGAGAACTGCAATTATCGCCTTGGCAAATGGCATGCCCAATTCTGTAAGTGGCAGATTTTCGTATTTAGTTATTGTAAGATTAGAATAATGTACCTACTCGAGAAATGAGAATAGAAAAAGTCCTTACATAAAATTACTTGATATTACTGAGGCATATTCTGTTGAATCTGTGTTGTGTTATTTAGCAGAGAACTACACATAGTAAGTGGGTACGTAAGTACATAATAAACGTACGCCACACTATGATGATGTAATTCTGCTAAGAGCGTAAATGCGACGTAAATTTCATTCAGTTACTGCTGCTAGTAAAATATCTGTATAACATTATATTATTGACCTTTAATAACACGTATATTGCTGGCGGCCCGGAGTTGCACAGGAATCGGAAGTGGCGTGACGTTGTAGCAATTGGACAACGGAAGTATACTTTATCAAGTAGCTATCATAGGTCCGCGTTGAAGGCTTCCGGCTCCTCCAATGTCGTATCTGTTGAACATTCGTCGTATTCAATTTTATCGCGAGCAAGCTTAAAATAGCCTTTATCTCGTCCGCGCTGAGGTCAGTGGGCGCCGCTGCCTGCTCCCGCGCACGCTCGATCATTAACATCTCTAATTAAAACCCTTCCACTTTGCTATATCGTTTTTATTCCGTCATTGCTGTTATCACACTCCATGCGCTCCGTTTTTCGCTCAATGGGCTGGAAACGCCGCAATCAGCGCACCATTCATGAAGATTATTCGTCACCTACTATGACTGTTTACTCGTGTTTGCACTTTCGTTACGATGAACTATAATTTTATTCGCTACTAACTCGCTACGTTTAATTGGCAATGGCCAAAAGAGTCTACGTACGTCTAGCGGCGTGGGTAGGCCCCCCACAAGGTGGACTGATGACCTGGTAAAGGTCGCGGGAGTCCGCTGGATGCGGGTGGCGCAGGACCGGTCAATTTGGAACTCTCTGGGGGAGGCCTATGTCCAGCAGTGGACGTCTTTCGGCTGATATGATGATGATGATGATGAAAAGAGTCTACAATTTTAAAGCCTAAACCAGCAGGAAATGCACTTGCAGTTTTATTATTGTCGTAAAAGCGTTTGATCATGGGATATTGAATGCAAGTCTGTGGGTGCGAGGAAGTGCAATAAATTACCGACTCGCGTCCCGACACATGACTCTAGATGATTTAGTGCTGGGCGGACCCACCGCCGGCTTATTTAACTCGTCTTTTACTACCACACATGTCTCTCGAAATATTCCATTTACTTTTCTTCGCGCAAATTGCAACACTTACCTGACTCCCGACTGTTTCAGTATTTCATGTTCGTCAGTCGTTCTGCAGTTTATGGCTGAATTTAAATACGACGGTGTCGATGTCGATGACATATTGGTGTCAGGCACCATCTGTTACATGTTTTGACGAATGGCAGTCACCTCCGATCTCGTTATTAATGCATTAAGTTAAACCGGAGTAACCAAATGGCGAAGCGAGCTATATAGAATGTGCTCTGAGAAACAAATCATTTGCGCGTGTCAGAATTATTGTGATCTCACACGAACTAAATGCGCATATCCGTTCGATTAAACCTAACAATAATAAACTCACGTCATTTATCAAAATCAAATGTGATTCGGCTTCCCCAGGCCCCACACTCTTTCGAATTGCTTGTATATGTGAAACACTATTGATCAAATAGAATTTACCTACTTTTAGTTTCTAACTTCGGTTGGTAACTATGAAGATTGATATTCACTGAGGAGTGATTGATAGCTCTCAACGCACCTAACTCGGGGATCATTAAAACGATTTGTTTTACTTTCTAATTTTGTAATCCATAATTGGTTTTTCAGGTAGATGCTTTCACTTAATATAGGATCTTAATTTCGCTTGCTGAGATTTACGTAATTAGAATTGCCTAGTTAGTGTAGTAGTAAGTCGTAATATTATTTAGCCTCTTTAATAATGTCGTTGACCGTCATTTCGGATAATTATGAAGCTGTATTTATGAATAGTGATGTATTTTAACACAGACAGTTACTTATCTAATCAAAATCTGACGTGGTGCTATCAGCCTTTTTCGTAATATCACATAAAACATTCTAGAGTAGAGGAATGTCTTGGTTTTCGTCGTATTCCGACACAAAACGACCTTTACGCCCTCTGCTTCCCGGAGAAACTTCGCAATGGTATTATTTAACAGTGAGATGAAATTGGATTCCTACAATTTGTGCGATCATTTCTTTCGGGTTCGTTCTTACTAGTTGCGAGGAAAGCTCCTATAGTAACAAAAATTACATTGTAAAATGGAATTGGATTATATCGTTAGCCGGTAGTCAAACATACAAAACGACTAAGTCGAATTAAGATACAATGTGCGACAAAATTAACTACACATTTCATTGGTTAATTTTCATTGAAATTATCTAATATCTTGAATTACACGGGCAACTGTTCTGTCGGGTCTGTTGTGTGAGCTCCAACCAGGAGTTTTTCTTAAATTCTCTCACTTTGCTGCATTATTCTCAATGGTTTTACATCAATGTGATTTATATGGGGACAACTGCGTAGTTTTTACCATTTACTCGAGCTCGTCATTTATATAGCACGTGTTTGTACTACAATAGCGATTTACTGCGTAGTTTTGAGCAGATTACTTATTTATTATTGATTTAGAAGCACGCCTCTAATCACATCGTTTCGATTAAGTCAAAGTTAGATTACTATTGACTCATTATTAATAGTACCCTAATATACTTCCTTAACCATAATATTGTCGTACTTTACGATACTATAAAGATTATTAATAGACACTAAAACGTTAAAACAATTTTCTATTGTTTCTGACATCATAATAAGCTAGGTCTCTAGGTCATTAACGGTTTAAAATGTTTCGTTTAAGGTAAAAGAACTTTGACTGACAGCCTAATTATACAATCCGTTGAATCCTTTCTCATGCAAATTCGGAATTGTAACAATTCACACAAAGCCTTTCCTGTGAAATGCTTGCAAGCGGCCAAACTCTAAATACTAGGCGACCTTGTTGAGGTCATCCCTTTCTATTTGCACTGGTGGCAATAAAGCAGCTTCTCAATGAATTTAACGGATTAAAAAGCACCATTGGAACAGTGCCAGTCCACATCGGTATAAACATTGCGAATTTAAAGATATGTCGTTGCGTAAGACAACCGATTTTGCTGTTTCAACTTCGAGTTTCAATCAATGCGCTGATAGACGTTCTAATTGAATAAAAAATCCAATACCTCCATTTTACTACCCTCATTCCTGTCATTTAGTCCTCTTAAAAATTAAATCTTCACATCTATTAGATCCTCTTCTCAAACCTTGCTGAGTCTTTGTTCGCAGTTTACCAAGTACTTATCAATCATTCCTTAAATCCTCCATTTTAAATTAGATTTTTTTATCATGATTATATCAGACAGTAAAAAAGAATTTTCAAGCCTATCGAGTGTCCCACTGCTGGGCAAAGGCGTCCCCTCTCGATTTCCACTCGGCCCGATTCTGAGAAATATCTGTCCAATCGTTGCGAAATACGTCCAGATTGTCCCGCCATCTCCGTCTCCATTTACGATATTATGCGGAAGTTCTCCGCATATAAAAGGATCTTAGGTAAGTTAAATAAATTATTGCTTTGCGCATTCCTTTACTTCTACCAAGTCAATGTACCTCTAACGCCCAGCAGTGCGCAGTATGTGCTTTAAGTACGCCGCCCTTGCAGTGTAATAAATGTTCTAGAACATTGCGACTTATGTTTAATTCCATTTCTGGAATATGCAATTTCTCCCCCGTGCCTACGGGAATAATCTCGTGATTCACAACTCGCGACTCATGCCGTATCTATCTGCGATAGCAATAGTGTTGGAATGGCCTTGTTGCTTTTTTTGCCTAATCTTTTGAATATATATATTCGAATACATTTTACGGCAAAAGATTACGCAGACTCCGATAAATAAGGCTTCGCACAATTTGAGAAAATCAATTCACAGAGAAATGTGACTATCAGAAACAGTGGCCGTGCAAAAACTTGTGGACATAACAAATAACACAATTTATTAGCGTACCTATTTTTCTACTTTATACAAGATGTCATGGTAGCAAAGCAAAGATCCCGGAGAAATTCACTGCTTCTGATGGCATCACTATACCTATTTCACATCTATAGGATATGATCTTTTGTATGTAATTTGTTATACCAGTATATTAATAGCCAGTGACGTGGAGTGGGCTCGGTTCCCCAACGAAACGAACGAAACACATCGTCTTGCGTGCGCATGCGCAAGCCAAGGCTTCGACTTTAGGGATTGGCGGAAGTGCATTCTTTAGCTGCAGCGCACGCATGCTACAGCGGTCAATGAGAATTGTATTCAAAATTGAAACGAAAAATGCATAATGACTAGCCATTTATAATGCCACACCACCTTGAATACTTTACTCGACTAATTTGAATTGTCGTAAGAGAAATATATTGTTAGCGTTGTTAGAAGATACTGGGATGTGCGTGTCTCGACTTAAATTACAAAAAATAAAGCCAACTTCCAATAGGCATTTTTGCTCATCGGCATTCAAGAATTCGCGCGTACATGTATGTACATGCCCGTCTTTGACATGCAAACAGAAAACGCTAGCGGGGGCTTTTTCTCGTGTGGAACCGTGTTCTCGCAATAATTATTATTTATGCGTATTCATTGGCGGCGGAGACAGGTGGCGTCGAGTCCTGCAAGCAGTACATTGACTCCACGACCTTGGTACCCACTTGTATCTTGTATCAATGGCCGCCGTAGACACTACATGGGCCTTTAACTTTTTCTTTTAAGGTCAACAGCTTGTTTTTCTGACGATTCTACATATGCCGCCAGTTACGAGTAATGCGCATGTTTTCCATAAAGGGCAATGTCTTAGTTATTTACGCTTCGTTTGTCCTTGAATTGTTGAGTTGGCTTCGTTTCATTAAATTACTAGTAGGTAATTGGCAGATCCTTCGTTAAGCGTTCAACTCTTAAGACTTGAAGTTCATGTTCGCTCTCAGTATGTCAAGATTTATACGTACTACATTGTTTAATCATATCAAAGTGCCATTGTAATTATTATAAGTAATATTTAAAAAAAACTGCTACATAATCTTCTGATGGCCGAAATAAGCCAAAGCGCGTAATTGAAACCGTATTGACCGTTTTAAAAGTAACAAAACTATCGTGTCAGGCCAGGCCCGCTGCCCCATTTGGCCGGTCACGCCGCCGTGACGTCACCGGCGTCTGCGCACCGTCTGCGGCCGCTTCCCGGAACGGTTGGCCGCAGCCTTTCCTCTCCACGCGTCCACTATCAATGGGCTTGTTCGTTATTTATGTTTTCCTATTCGTTTTGATTATGCTAGTTGGATTTAGCCGGAAAATCAAAATGCGTAGGTTTACCTTTTTCTGTATTATTTGCTTGTAGTAGTTGTAGTTAACCATCAGTTATTAATTCCTCTGGAGCTGTTATTAGCTGATGATGAAATTCAAGAAGAAACTTTTTTTGTCGTAGTACTATTTTACAGGCCATTTATTAGTAATATGTTAAATTAAAGGCTTTAGTCTATATAATTACTACCCCAATTCTTAATGGAGAAAAAATTGAATTGAAAAGATACTTTCAATACAATGATGTCATCAAAGGAGATGTCAGTGACTCATCTGCCATTGTTTAAGTTTTTAGGCACTTACACTACGTAGGTACTGATTTCACTTTTTACATGTTATTGAACCATGTTCTGGTTTAGTTAGAAATGCGTGACGTGGGCGTAAAAAATGAATGGGAGTAGACATCACTGACAAGATGGCAGATGTTCTATTATACGTTTACTCATGTTTCACTGGACTATTTTCTCCGTGCGCCATTTTCCAATTCGAAGTTGCCCATTAAGTCCTATGAATCATCCTCTCGAATTACTGGGTTGCACTGGTACAAAAAAATATTTCCATGATATGAAATCTTGCTTTGTTGCATACTTCAACCGCGCATACTTGTCTTTTCAGAACAAGAGTAAAGTCAATATTCCCTTGCGTATTCCAATGAAGAAATAGCCTCAGGTCAGGACAGACTGAATTGATTCGAACTGTACCAAAGCTTACGTTTATCTTCAATTCATAGTCTTGTAACTTGTTAAATGTGGCAGTTTCTTGTCAATATCGTTTGCAATTTCGAAACCGCGCTTAGTATTCGTCGAATGTGTGCGAGCCAGGAAGCCGTGTACCGTTTAGCTGGCATTATTGTACTCTATGTATTGTTCGCCAGCCACGCTCTGCATTAAAATTGGCCATATCTAGTGGTAAAAGGCACTAAAGCACACTTTCTCGCCTGAAGTAGGTCAAAAAATTGTACTTTTTACTAAAAACTACTAAGTGTCTGTACACTTTCACAAAAAGGGATTTAGGCACACTGAATCTATTCAGAATCGCGCCGAATCAGGGCCGCTGAATAGATTTATGACGCAATACCTACCGTTAGAAATCAATGTACAAAGATGTCGCATTGCAGACCTGTTCACTAAAGAAGGTTGTAAAGCTTCGAAGAGCTAGATCAAATTAAAGAGATTGCTCAGATATTGCAAATGTATCATAAAATATGATAATCGTATATAAAAAATACACACTTTCTCTCGTTTTAAACATCAAACTGCACCGGACACTTACAAAGCGATTAAATTCTCGCGGCGAGCGTTACTTTATTACAGTGAACGACTCTGTCGTCCGTAATTCCATATGAATAGTTTACTACAGTGTTCATTTCGTTTAGAGCCGTCCGGAGATCGGATCTCGCCGATGGCCGTCGGCGATGGGCGCTGTTGTCTTCAATTAACCCAGTTGTGGCCCAACTCCGGCCATTGTGTGCTGTCTGCAAGTCGTCTGCTTTCTTTCGCGTACTAAGTATGAAGCGGTGGGCCTATCGAGCATTTCTTTTTATACTTATTTCATCAATATTTTTCTACATAGGTACATATCACTACGGTTGACTTTTAGCATCTGTTCAGAAGAGTTTAAATGCTCTGTATTGTGTATAACTGTAGACTGGTATTATGTTGTTTGGAAATTTTCCTCAATAAAAGGAAGATGTCGTTGTCGATGGTCAAAATGGACATGTTAAAAAAGTGAGCATAATTTTTAACTCATTAACATTCCCCGCCATAGTAATTTCGAAATGAGCGTTTTTAAAGCAAGGCAATGAGGACTATGTTCAAGATACCAGCTTGCATAAATAACAAACATATCAAGATCTTAGACCTCTATCTGCAAACAGTAAAAGAAGAAATACCAATATATATAGTAAGAATTATCAAGTCAGACGGAATAATCACTGCAATGAATTAGCTGCGCAGCTGCAAGGAATTATCAACTTGCAATTCTCCCGACTAAAAAGGTAGTGTAGTGGACCATGCGAGGAGATTCGCAAACAAGGAATGAGGAAAGCATCATTGGATGGCTTCCTTAATAAAGAATTTATAACCGATGAATGACATCTGACAGAACAGCAAAAAAGATTATTGTTTTGTATAAAACAGATTGCCAATCAAGGATACAAAAAAACACTGTCATTAAAATGGAATCTACAACTAGGCGAACTAAACGGACAGGGGAAAATGCACAAATATGGTGGCCATCAGTGCTGTTCATATCGATATTATTAAAGGCTTTCTCATACTACGTAGAGGTACTTAATTGTAGATTCCACTGTAGGTAGTACTGATATTACCCGCTATGTTTATGATTATGGTGGCACCGTGACTCACTTTTCACTCTAAGCTAGTAAAAGCAACAAGCGTATTAATTGATCGCATTTTAGTAAATCGACTATTAATTAAACAAGTTTATTAGTAGTCAATTATTAATTAGAGTTACCTCAGTAATTAGATAAAAAAAACCACTGAAGATAAATAGATTATCACCTATGGCACGCAACGCGAAAGGAAAGCATAGTAGACGCGAGCCAGACATCGCAAAACACCACGCGACGACGTCACGTTACTGTAATGAAATGAACCGTATTGGATTACTTTTTGTAATATTGGATTTGCTGATACCGATCTCATGTCAAGTGAAAGCATTCGTTGGGAATGACAAGGCGAATGATAACAAGCTGTTTCTTTCAGCTACCTATGTGCGTTATCAAGTTGATATTATACAATAGCCTAGAATAGTTCATTACTTACCTAGGGCTGTAAAACAAAGAATGTCTTAGATCGTAGGTATGTGACGTGTATGGTATAAATATGCGGTCTGAGGTTTTCTTTTTACCGCCCGTGGTGATTACAAAATTTTACGTCTCCCCCTGGCCTGGACGTGGGATTTTACGCCCGCGTAGCGTGCGGTATTTGCTACTTTATGACCAGGTATGACGTAAAATGTTTGAGGCTCATACATGCACCATTGTATTGCATTATTGTTTTATGAATGACGAGCATATCTAAGTGTTCTTTAATCCTTGTCCAGGTCGCCAATTGAAAAATGACTGTTGAATGTCAGTCTTATTTATTGACATTAAGATACATGTTTGACAGGTTGTATGTGGTCGATATAAAGCCTCTGCCTGGAAAAGGGTTAAAGCATAGACCCAAACTACATTATAGGTTACTCGTATCTTTTTGTCATAACGTCAGACACGAGTGACCCAGTTGGCAAGAGACCATTTTTAAAATATAACGCTTCCTGAATTTTAGACTTTCTACCTGTCTTTTATATTAATATATTAAGATCTAGAATAATAATAATAATTATTATTCTAGATCTTAAAAATTAGTTATATAGGCATATAGAACAAGATCGTGAATGTTACATAATATTTTGAAGACAATACCAACACAAAGAATCAGCTTAAAATTGTCTTGCGTCCAAACACGTCTACTAGTATAGTCAACAGCAAAAGTAGATTATCATTTTTTCACCTTATCGCAATGGAATAAGGTACAAAAGTGATAACTTACTTTTGCTCTTGACTGTACCATGTCAGTTTGGCGCCAAAGGGACGCACCAGTTCTTAAATATCAATTACTCAACCGATGCCTATAATATCTAAGCACTCTAATAATAAATCTTGTCATGACAAGCAAATGCGTACGCGCAGTTCTAATCGCGAGCAATGAAACGGAATCACCTTGCACGTTTCGTTTGGCTTCTCAACTCTACAATTTTTCCAATTTTCATGCAATCCTGAAGAAAATTGTGTCAAATGAAAGCTCATAATATAACCTTTCGAAAAACACCAAAATCTTGCTCATTTTAGGGTTTGGAACTAAAAAACTCGTAGTTTCCAAAAATAGGCAGAAAATGCCTCAAACATTACAGGGAAAATAAAAATAAACACATTTTTCATGAAAGTATAATTTATTTATAAAGCGATATTTCCATGAATGTGTATTGTTCCAAAAGCTTAAAGATTGGAGAGATACCCAGTGATTATCACAACTCATATCTAATAGATATTGCCGAGACTTGAATGAGTGGTCAGATTACTGAAAAAGATAGTAGATTGTATGAACTCTGAGAATGTTATAAAACAAGGAACTTCACACCACTCCCAAATAACAAAATTGTTGATTACTTATATGAAATACTAGCTTCCGCCCGCGACTTCGTCTGCGTGGACCCGTGATAAAAACTATACTATATTTAGTCCAGGCTATTAAACTATTTTCGTGCAAAATTTCATCAAAATCGGTTAAGCCGTTTAAGCGTGATTGAGTAACAAACATCCAAACTTTCGCATTTATAATATTAATAGGATTATCTATTTACGAGGGTTAAAGTGAAAGTTTCGGGAATAGAAAAAAACTAGCTGCCCGCGCGGCTCCGCCGCGTATACAAAGAACCTAGGCGGAGCGACGGGATAAAATATTATAGCACATAATCCCGTAGGTCCATTCTACATATATAACATAGGTACTGAAGAAAGGATTTTTAGAATACGATGGGTATAGTTTCTGAGACTATCCCCAACATACAAACTTACATTTCACAGACATTACACCTGTTTATTATTAGTATCAGCACAGATCAAAGAATACTGTATCGGGGACCGTTAATGGTTTAAAATAATATTTTACCTGTTATAGTTGCATTTGACTATTTATACCGCTAAATAGTTTAATACTGGTTTATGTTTTCCAGTATTAAGTCATATCGGTTTGACAAATTACAATTTATACCTACCTGTAATCGAAATATAATTATCTGAACCTGAAATAATTTGGATGGTATTCAAGTCAGGTGAATAAAGTTGCCAATGGGAGTCCCCGGTATCCGAAAAGAAAATTTAGTACTTAATCGAGGTTCGTTTTCTACATCTTTACTTCAAATTTGAAGCCTATCGGTGCCTACGACATTGTGCTAAGTAAGGTAAATAAAGCCTATAAGGGGTCCACGACAATTAATGGGTTTAAACCTCATTCTTCTCCCAACATCTCGAATATGGGAAAATAAGTTAGTATATAAACTTTTTGAAATAAATATAAACATGGCAAATAATATTGACAACTCTATGTCACAAAAAAAATTAATCCACAGTTGACACAATACGTCTGTCAGTTTTAGTAAACATTGTAAAAGATCGTTTATTTTCTATTTACTTAATTTTCTTAGTGTTGTATCCATATGTGGCCGACTCAACATTTATAATTTCTTATGCTGAAGAACTTACTACAGGTTTGAGTTCAATTCTTGTTTATTTATTTTACATTGTCTTCTCAAGTCAAAACAGGAGTTAGGTACGTCACGTGACGTCACACAGCCAAGGTCACGTGGTCAGCGCACGGTAGATTCTTTAAATTAAAATTTTAGTCCTTTTTCAATAAAAAATAAAAAATCGAAGACCTTATTGCAAATCTCCAGCATGAGACGAATCGAACGACATATCATTTTTCAAAATCGGACCATAACTGTAGATCTGATGGCATGTACAAAAATCGGGCTCGCGTATTATACAGGGTGAGCAATCCAAATGGGTCAGTATGGCGGTTTTGGAAACCATAACAGATAGCGAAATCTTGGCTTAGGAACCATGACGTTGATTTTAGTAAAAAGAAAAACTGCATTCATATACTTACAAAAATACGTGTAGGTACTCGGCCCAGGAATCGAACCTGGACTTTTTGAAAAATTAAATTTCGTTATTTTCCTTTGAATATCGGTTATGTAGCTCTTAAATAGTAAATGTTACTAAGAAACATGCATTGTTTTTAAATAACGAAATTTAATTTTTCAAAAAGTCCAGGTTCGATTCCTGGGCCGAGTACACGTATTTTTGTAAGTATATGAATGCAGTTTTTATTTTTACTAAAATCAACGTCATGGTTCCTAAGCCAAGATTTCGCTATCTGTTATGGTTTCCAAAACCGCCATACTGACCCATTTGGATTGCTCACCATGTATATATAGATATGCAGTTAAATTGAATAAATAGTACATTGTTGAAGAGGCTAGAAAGTAAGCAATAGATGGACGAGTTCTGACCATCTTTTGCCACATTTCCGAGCAGTGGCGTGAAAAGTATATTTATGCACTTTTCCATGCGTTCAAACCAGTCGTTAAACACTTATTGAACGCTGAAATAGGGGTCGACAAAGTGGTCATTTTAAAAGCCTCCACTGCTTCTGCCGGTGTCTGAAAGTCTGAAACCGCTGACCATGCAACTTATCCTTGATTTTGGGGAATGTGAAAAAGTCGTTGGGACTTAAGTCTGGTCCAGTAATTCGACTTTCTTACTCATTCGTCTTCCGAGCCGTGTGAGGGCTGGCATTGTCGTGGTGAAGGATGATGCGGCGACTAGGGTTTTTTTCTGAGTTCAGCAAAGACACTCGGCTATACAAATCGGCATTGACCGTTCAAAAGGAATAGTAGCCACTTAACCCGATTTGGAGACAAACGTAGCCACCATCTTCTTGGCCGTGCTGCGAGAGCGAATAGCTTTTGTCGGCTTGAACTCGTCATCGTAAACCCATACTTGAGATTGGTTTTAAATTCCACGCTCATATGAGTATATCCACGACTCGTCACCTGATAGACACTAAAAACTGCATTTGAGCTTCCTCCGTTGAATTTATTCAAAGTTTTAGAAAACAACTTTCGCACACCTAATCGTTCATGTAAAATAATTTGTATCTGATACATTCCAATCCCCAACGTGTCCTGAATTTCCCGATATGTCACATGCCTGTCTTCTTTTATCAGCCTACGCACAAGGTGGACGTTTTCTTGCGTAACTGCCGATTTTGGTCGACCTTCATGCCCGTCGTCCGTGCGTGTGGGATACTCGGCCACGTTGAAATTCTGAATACCACCTGTATATTGTCATCTTTGAAGGTTGTGCTTCATTACTAAAAGCAGCAATCACCAGGTCTCCACAGTGTTTTTGTGTTAATCCACTTTCAAAGTCGTAATAAATCAAAACTTCAGAGATTATAAAAAGATATACCCGTCGTCTGAATCTTGTTAATATTATCATAAATTCATACCGTATTCACGCGCGTGAGTTTATGCGGTAACCGGGATGTGCCCAACAAAGCTGTACTTTTTAGCCAAGATGTAGAATTTGTAGACCGTGGCTGGTAGAGTTAAGCCGTGTGGCGCTACTTGCAATCTGATATATTTTTGACGCTGAAAGCTACATGAGCTTGGGAGTCTTGGCAATCACTTTACATGTAATGTTTTTAATGGTGTAATATATAACAAATATCAAACCCTCAGCTGTCTTAGAATACGTCCACTTGCGTGCGGCCCAAGCGAAAAAAGTTGGCAATGGTACACGCTCTTTTTATCCTATGGCGCTCACTGTGTCAGTGGCGTCTGCTGCTGGCGCCTGCGCATAGGCGTGTTACAAAACTGTCTCAATGCCCGCCGCATGATGACTAGGACGATGCCCGTTTGTTTTTAAATCTTTATTAATCACTTCTCACGACAGATTTGGCTTAAATAAGGCTAACACCTTCATTATACAAATATGTTATTTAAACAAAATGTCTGATGCATTGAAGATTCTGGGTATTTTTATTGCATCTATAATAATCGGGTACTTTCCTGGGTAAAAAAAATATAATTCTATTAAGTTCGTCAGTTAGATTATCAAAAAATATGAGCACGTATTTTTTGTTCATCAAACAAAACATGGTGAAGATATCGACCGTTAAAGTTCCGCGTGACGTCACATTATGCTAAAAAGTGTACCATAATGTGACGTCACGCGAAACTTTAACGGGCTATATTTTCATAATTTTTAGTTTGATTGACAAAATAAAAAATACGTGTCCAATATTTTTTGTTAATCTAACTGAGGGACAAAATATTTTTATTTAGGAAAGTAGCCAATAATTATTCTTGAAGCAATAGCTTTCGTATAATTTTTAAATACGACTCAAAGAACACTATCTAAGCTTGTACTAGTTTCTGTACGTGAAACGTCAGCTGTGGCTTTTAATTAGACTTGTCTCGTCTTGGCACAAGTTAATGTTGGGTTTCTCAGATAGTTTTTTTTTTTACTTTACCGTGGCTTGTAAATATTTAGTAAATAGGTAACAGCGTAACAGGTCAATGCGATCGAGAGTTGAATTCCGATTTTATCGTTACCGCATCCGTTTTAGTTCAATGGCATTCTACAAATAAACATCCACAATTTTGTCGGTTGCAATAGGTATAATATTAATAATCTTCGTATTTGCTGTTCACTTGTGAATAAAAGTATAGGTACATCCATTGCAAACAAAAACCGAACCTAAGGGAGAAAATAAATCGTTTCTTACAAAAATGCCAATAGGCTCAAAAACTAAGGCATTTTTACTAAACCTAAAATTAAATATTCTGTGAGGTATTTAGCGGCCCTATTAGCTGTCCACGGATTATATACCCTTCTCCAAGTGTATATTTCAAATTTTTAATTTGAGTAGTTTTAATACTGTACATGCATATAATTTTTGTTACCAAATACGATATATTCATTTGTATATTCATTATTTACTGTTTTTTTTTCTGAATAGAATATTAAAACTGGGTTATTTTGCAATATTTCAAATGCAGTTAAATGATAAATCTTGACAACTGTGATTTATTTATTCTTTTGACATGTTGTGGTCAATCTATCAGCGAACTCAAAGATAACCTTGTATTAGATATAATATTTTGACAGTCTTCTAAGCCAATAAGCCTTCAATTTGGAACCTATTTTCCTGATATTGATGATTTTTACCTACGCTATACTGTGATGTTATACATTTGCTATAAATTGGTTTCTATTCTTTCTTTCAAGATTAATGGACAGAACCGTTTGCATGGCTGATAATAAAAATAAAAATAAAATTCAGCGTTGGCATGCGAATCTTAGTTAAAATAAACAATTGCGACTGCGACGGAGTCTAAATCTACATGACAGTCGTTAAGTCACATGATTAAACAAACGTTCGAGAACACCGCGCTGTCTGTCTGTCGAAGGGGTTTTCTAGCAGTTTTATGCGAAACTTATGCAAAAATATTTACTCTGCTTACAACGGAACCTGCTCATGGCAAACTTGTGGGATGTCTACTGTCTAGTACATCTTTCTTATATTTAGATGCTAGGACCAAAGCAATCACGTAGAAGTCGACGTCTTTACTCAATAATTTACTGTTTTGTGAAGACGATAAAAGTCTTGGCATGCTTGTCATAGATGATGTCTTTAAAAACAAACTGTGCTCACGCAAATTCCAAAGCAACTGCAAATTTAAAGTAAAAAAATATTGATCGTCATATAAAATTGTCCGTAATAATATATTAACGTTTTGTGTTTCTTTCTCGTGCATGTTGAAAAGTATATATTCTACCAACTAATTTACATTTTGTTTCGTGGAACTAGTGTTTTTTGCAGTCTTCGGACTTCCCGAATTCTACAGTTTGATTTTGCTTCAAATGAATTACTAAAACCTCTTAATCGATTCGGTTTCCATATTAGATTCTAATAGATACGAGTAATTGTGTGTGCTAACTATGTTGCCGAAACTTTCAGTCGCTGGTCGGTTCTCGCGTGACAATGTGTGGTTCCGGTCGCACGTTGCAGGTGCTTCCTGCATTTAAAGTTCTGTTTTTGCTTCTTTTGTAATCACTAATTGTTTTTGTTTTATGTCTGCGAAATCCTTTTGATTTCTATTAAATAATTAATGTAATGCGGGAGCGTTATTTATTCGTCACATTGTATTTTCTAAGCGACAAGCAAAACATGTCAACAACGTTCGCTAGGTAACAGAGTTGGTCTATAATAATATCTAATACCGAATCGTTCTTTCATTACCGAAAACAATATTTCAACTTTATTTCAAGGAAACCTGGTTGCTTAAATATCAAGATGTGGCTTTAAATAGGTGTGTGTTTTAGGATGTAATTAATCATCGACTACTTCTAGGGTTTATTATTTAAAGAGATCTCAGCAGATGTAAGGATAATTTGCGTGACCTTAGGACTATTAACCTCGGCTAGGCCGGCTGACCCAGTTATTTGCCGATTATGATGGACATGCATTTTTCAATTGAATCTAAACTCAAATAGAACATCCGCTGTCTGAGCGAGATTTCGTAAATTGAAGACTCCTTCAACGCCAAAGACTGCTGATTTCAAAAAGATTTAAAGCTAACTTTGAATTTACATTATTATCATTTTCCTAGTTGCATCCTGGAGCCCAGGGTGCGTTTGCTTCCTAAGCTTTGTATTGGCGTAAGCATTGAATGAATCATCATTACCATAACATACATCATTGATACAATCCAGGAACAATGGAATTGCATTTAAATGAATTAGATTTAACTTTTTGTTGTACCACTTTGTATTATTCTCAAAACATTTATTTTATTTCGTTAAAATATTCGGTACCTCTAAATCTAGATTTTTCTTTTCTCACGCAAACATAAAATGTGTTATATTATGCCGTCGCGGCGTGGCGACAGATTTACTAATTATGAGACCGCTTGGAAGGTCAATATAATTTCCAAGGCTGATTTTCGTTGATACTAAACCTGTTCAAGTGGTCAGTTGTTAGTTATGTGGAAATTCTTGAAACTGTTATTGTCCAGTCATTACCTCATTTGTGAATTAAGGAGGTGAGCGGCATCCTTGATGTAATGATGCCACGAATTTGTGCCTCAAGTGACAAGGATCATTTCAACAATAAAGTAGAACACACCTTAAGCGAACTCGTGCCCGTGTCATTAGGTCAAACACCATAAATAATGTCTTCCTTATGAGACCCTGATGATTCATTTGTGCAATGAGTTCGGTGCAATTCATGCTTCTTATATGGTCGCTGTTTAAATTTCAAGATCCAAGTTTGGCTTCGTGATGTATACTGATTATTTCCTGTCAGATTTACGTAAGGCATACGTCCTATACTAGTTAGTTAGTTATAACTATACTAATATAATTACTTGTTTTATTTTTGATTGATGCGTATTTCCTTTGTAGCCATTGTTTCGTGTAATTCATTAACAGGTGTTCGTTTATCATAACATTCGCAATATAGTGCCACCTGGGGATTCAACATGATTCATTTTAACATCAGTTTACAAAATGAAAATATCTAGGTGGAAAATATTATGTAGTTAGCAGGGTTGCAGGTAAAAACCTACTACTACTAATACTTACAAAGTAAAAACTTTGTAAGTATTCAGCGTTTATTGGAGAATAGTACAACGTCACGTTGACGTCAAAATGGGGAACCTATCAATGTTTCTAATTGCTTAGATTGTCACTTATTTAATTAAAGACATTTTAACGCATATTCAATTAGCTTGGCATCGTATAACTATAAGTCCTTAGGACTGGATAAACAGCGATTCGGAAGTATGATCGGTATCCTTCGTATTGTGTGAACTAGTTATAACATTTTTTGGCATTGCGTAATCAAAATAACTACAACTTAGAAAAGTTGAAAAACCCCCGATATTTTCATTTCAAAGTTCAATATCTCAAAAATGGCTGAACCGATTTTGTTGAAACGTAGCTAAGAACCATCTCGACCACGTCAGCTTTCGGACAAAAAAAACCGCAATAAAATCGGTCCAGTCGTTTCGTAACTACGATGCCTCAGACGGACACACAGACACGTCAAACATATAACACCCCTCTTTTTGCATCGGGGGTTAATGAGGGTAAAGAATTCACATGTGGCTGATTTCGCGCATACTTGTCTGCAGAGCCAGTGTCATGCCTTATTGAAGGAATGTCTTGTAAATGTGTTATCGACGACCGAAATATTATCCAATCTAAATGTTTTCCCAGCTAAAAGCATATTGATTAACCGTGCCTAACTAATAGACATATTTGTAGTAATGGCCCGCTGAAGTGCCTGCCTTTCTGTCTGGCCTAGCATTTACGTCATCGGGCGGTGCCGAACCTAATTCTCTTATTACATTTCATCGTTTCGAACGATGTCTTCAATTGTATGTGATCGTAAATCAACTATGTCAACGCTTGTATTCATATTCATATTCATATTCATATTTATTCATAAAACCAGTTTACATGTCAAAGAGTAGGAAAATTAAATACATATAAAAACAATAACATTACAATTAACATGTCAAAAAGTAGTAAAATTAAATACATTAAAATAATAATACCATTACAAAATTATGAACATTAAATAGTCTTGTCTTTATACGACATAAATTCATTATAAGTGTAGAACGGGTGCTCGACAAGCCATATTTTTAATCGACGCTTAAAGCTACATAGGCTGGGAGCATCTTTTATATTTTGCGGCAATTTATTATACACCGTGGGTCCCATTACATGCGTGAGTCTGTTTGATTTGGCGATCTTGCGACCAATGACAACAAGTTTTCCGGCGTTGCGTGTGTTACGATTATGGATCATCCCGTTTGTTTTGTAATCCGCTATGTTCACTCTGACAACGACAGCAACTTGCATTACTATTACTGCAGGCAGTGTTAGAATTCCTAACTCCTTAAACAATTCCTTTGCGACTGCAATATCCTGCGGCACTCCAGCGAGACTTCTAATGGCACGTTTCTGGAGGCGAAAAACCCTTTGCCACTGGGCACAGAGACCCCAGAGTTCAGTGCCGTACTGTATAAGTGAGTGTACGGTGGCAAAGTAGCAGGCGCGAGCGGCCTCTGGAGTCACTGTTTTTGCCACTCGGCCGAGGGCAAAGCAAGCACTACCAATCCTTCCGCAGAGTTTATCGACATGCTTGTCCCACTTGAGTCCATTGTCGATCTCGAAACCCAGGAAAGTAGTGGAAGTGACTTGTTCAAGCAATTTGTCACCCAGCTGTACTACCAGTGGCATCATGCAACGGCCCGAGAGATTAAAGTGCACGTAATGCGTTTTTTTAATATTTAAGGCTAGTCCGTTATACCCGAGCCACTGGGCCAGCTGCGCGGCTGCATCATTTAACGCTTTGCCAACGCCTTCTACTGTAGGTGCAGTAACGATAGCGGCGACGTCATCAGCGTACATTAATATTTCACCGGCCTGAATTGACTCCGGTAGGTCGTTTAGTAGCAGCGAAAACAGGATATTCGATACGGATGACCCTTGGGCTACGCCCATCACTGCCTCTAGGGGATCCGATCTCACATTCCCCCCATCACCTACTACAATTTGGGATCTATTATGGAGAAGGCTTTTGAGTAGGGACAGCGACGAGCCATGGATGCCATAGTGTCCTAGCTTAATTAATTTGACGAATGCCTACAAAATCGGGTTCTCTCACAGTTCCGTTACTAATGAAGCGGATCGTACTGGCTCCCAATTACGATAGGTTCTCTAGTTTACTAAATACAGAGAAATATTTCAGTGATCACCACTAATCGTTAGTTTGAAAACATTTTCCTAGTCAAGTAAAACAGCAACATAATACGTAAAATACGTTATTCCTATTATTTCCATTACTGTTCCTTCCTATCTAACAGCTGAGAGATCGATATATGCAAAGTTATATTGGTATAAAAAATATTGCTGGATATCCAAAAATATAGTATTTTTGGACGACGACATTCGCTCTTATACCATACTAAGACAAAGTAATGTTAAGTACACTTTTAAAAACATTTTGCCTATGTCGGTCAATTGATACTGGCCACTTCAGATTAAAAAGTAATTTGCATTATGACTGATATGGTAAAACAATATTTACTGTCACTGTCGTAATCTGTCTCGGAATAATTAAATTAGTAATTACAATGCAAGAAGAAAGCGAAAAAATTATAAGTACTCAGTAAAACTCAAAAAGGTAGGGATAGGAGGGTCTCTATTGTCGAGGCATTAGAGACGTGTTCAGATATTTGTAAGCGCTTTCGCCGCTCTGATATATCTGATGGCGACTGTACAGTGTACATAGATATACCTACTTTGAGCGTGCCTAATCCAAGTGGGTCCACTCTATGGCAATGCATAAACTCTGTCGTGAGGTTCATCTGTTACCTTAGACGCCAGTCGAACAAAAATTGTGGGAAAAACTGTACATACTTACGCGCCATCCTCATCAAAAAATAAAAAACCGGCCAAGTGCGTGTCGGACCACGCAAAACGAAGGGTTCCGTGCCTATTAAAAAGGTCGTATCGTCACAGAAATTTTACGGCACTTACGTCCTTTTCTTTGAGGAAGGCAGTTTTTCAGCAATATCTCGAAAACCTCTGAACCGATCTTGTTTAAAACAATTTTCGGTGAATGAAATTAATAAGCCCTATGTCCATGAATTTTTCCATATTTTTAAAATACACCGTTCAAAAATTAGAGGGGGGGGGACAGAATTTTAGTGACTTTCGGGGCGATTATCTCCGACCCTATTCACTTAATCAAAAAAAATGCCAAGAAACCTTATATTTATTTTGAAAGACCTATCGATTGATGTGTCACACGTGGGGTCACAATGAAAAAAAAAATTTTGACTTTCAGTTTTATGTATGGAGTGCACCCCTAAAAAAAATTTTTTTTGTTATTTTAATTACAAAACTATGTAGCGGCTAACAAAATACACCTATCCTCAAAATTTTATTCAAATACACCTTATACTTTTCGAGTAAAATGCCTGTGACATACGGACAGACGGACATGACGAAACTATAAGGGTTCCGTTTTTGCCATTTTGGCTACGGAACCCTAAAAATCCCCTAGCCTATCAAGAATGCAGAAAAAAGTGTGCGAGACCTATGAATCCGTACAAAAAATATTTTAAGACATTTATAGCCAGGAAATGGACCACTGAAGACTCGGATGGTTTTACGTTTCCGTTATTTTGAAAATAAAAAAGATCATTGTACGAAAGGAGTTCTTGGGGGTCAAATCGACGTCTTTCAATACACTGCAAGACGTCGAGATACCAATTATTTTAAGGCAACAATTTTTAATTTGGGAGGATGGGAATGATGATAAAAAAATATTATTCGGCATTGAGTGCCGAATAATATTTTACTAATTATTAATACGCGATAAAAACAGTCAAAAATAAAAGGGATGTCAAAATGTTCTTTGGTGACGGCGGAACGTTTAAAGCAGCTCCTAACCTGTTTAGGCAGCTTTTCAGTATACGTATGTTTTTTTTTTCTTAATGTCATATCAATGTTATATGCATTGCTTCCTGCTAGAACCACAAACACATATTTACGTCTCTTCAATTACCTGAAAAATGAGTTATATAATGCATTGTAGGTATATAAGAAAATATAAACCGGAGTATGAGAGAGCTGTAAAAAGCCTTTAAAGAAGTTTTTCCTGAAGGCGAAGCAAGTGAAGTTTTTATTTATTATAACAGGGCTATATGGAGAAAAGCCGAAGGACTTCAATTACGAGGTGCGGTCCAAAACTTTGTGTTATGGAGAAAATTGGCGGTTTAAAAATAAAAATAAAATGTGTAATTGTGATTGTCTTTTATTCTGCTTGTTCGTGTATAGTTTCGAGGTTTATGTTGGTTGGAGTTTTGATTTGACGGCGTTTAGAACAATAGGAAGTCTGAAAGTTATCGAAATAATTTGAAATATCGTTCCGTGATCATGTTCCTGACAAAAGAAGGGGTCAGCCCCTCCGATAAAAAAAAAGGTTAGATGCTGTGTACGGGGATAACTCTCCATCATTTTCCACCATTAAAGAATGGAGTAAGCAGTTTCGGTAAGCCATAATCTTGTGAGACTAATACACGTAAACATTCTCTCTGTGTGCGTAAACCCGAAAAAGTACTGAATTGTCACGTGTTATACCGAGGCAATGCGCATACCACAGAGTAATACAGATTGTATCTAACTCTTGACGTGAGAATTCCCTGCCGAGTAATCACCTAGTGTGTTGAACGTTTAATTAGCAAAGTCAAGTTCTTGAACCTGAACCGCATTCCAGTGTTTTTAGCCCTCCCGACACGCACCTAGGCAAATTATGGGGGTATCGAACTGGTGTACAGGTATGGCATAGTGAAAAAACCTTTTCCAATGGCCAGGTGAAATTCAATCTTATGCCAATGGCATGAAGTCTGAGAGCCAAATACATTTCTCACTTTCTGTACAAGTAACTCATTTTTTACGAGTTATGTTAAAACCTAGACTAGCAAAACAGATACAGAAATAGTTAAGATACAGACTTTTCAAATGTAGTGCCTGGGTCAGATTCAAAGTAGCATTTACAACTGTTTTTGTTATGCATAACACAAAATTTGTGTTACACGCCATAACACAAAACCAGACTTACGTTAAAAAAAATGCAAATTTCTACGGCCTTACCCAACTACAACTTAGAAAAGTTGAAAAACCCCCGATTTTTTAGTTTCAAAGTTCAATATCTCAAAAACGGGTGAACCGATTTTGTTGAAACGTAGCTAAGGACCATCTCGATTACGACAGTTTTCGGACAAAAAAACCGCATTAAAATCGGTCCATTCGTTTAGGAGCTACGATGCCACAGACAATAACAGACACTTCAAGCTTATAACACCCTGAGTAGATTATAACTTCAGTTCTTTCTCGCTCTATGTCCAAATAGTTAACTTGACAATCCACTTACGAGTGTGTCTCTTGATCATCAACTTTTGGTGCTCCCTGTTCCATCAGGCATATTCGACTAAATTAAATCTAAAAGTCAGGTTATTCAGCTATTTTGTTTATAGCATTGATGAGCATTGATTCGACTGATAATAATACATTTATGTAAGTATCGACTAAATACATATTACATTAGACATTGCATTACTTAGTTGCCTTGTTGACATGAAATAAAGATTGTATTTAGACTGGAGCGTGTACTTTTTCTAATTACCTCTTACAAATGAGAGTAAATAAGTTGGCTTTATAGAATATAGATAGGGGAAGGCTATCTTACATGAAAGAAGAAATAAACGATTCATCTTTTCGAGAAATAAAAAGAAAGGCGGAATGTAGAAAATGTTGGACATTACTCCACAGACAAGAGCCTAGCTAAATAGGAAGAAAAAGAAGCCTTTATAGAAACACCTAATTGATAGCTGCCCTTGTAAGGGAAACTTCACCCTAACCCTTCTAACGACGACGTCAAACACCCACCTCCGTTTATATTTAGAGCCCGTACCTATAACCTTTTGTAAATGTATGTGAACTTTCATCCTGCCTTAGCTTGGCGGTTTTTAGCATCTTCTTCCACAATAGTTTAATTGACATATATTGACGTGCGTAGTAGTACAGTCGACGCCAAAAATACGTTTACACTTTTGCACCTTATTCCATTGCAATAAGGCGAATAGTGTAAACGTATTTTTGGCGTCGACCGTACATGCATGCACTCATCTAGGGCGGTAAAACAAACAATGACTCAGATCGCAGGTACTTGACGTCCGAGTCCAAGGGAAGGACGATAAATATGCTGTCTAAGGGTTTCTTCATTACCGCCCGTGGTGCCCCACTAATCATCCGCATGTAGTCCCAAGAACGCCACCGCTAGTACAATGTCGTCACGTCGCTAAGTCGCACTAATTGATGCACTAACTGGCCAACTTTCTGTTACAGGTACAGCAGTTTGCGACGCACACCGTGAGTCATGATTCACCGATAAAAATGACGTTTCGAGACAAATCTCTAACGATGCCGCGGAAGCATTCACTAGAATCCACATCACAACGTCCGTTGACGTCACAAATCGTATCAAAACAAGTTACTTTCACTGGCTCGCATCTCGACCAATCGTGACGTTGAAAATTGAACTTTAAATCCTCCGAAGTCGGGTTCGATTTGTGACTTTGTGAGCAAGTGCTAAATACAACCTATTAGTTGGCGATAATAGCTTCCAAGGGAATTTTATGGTTTAAGTTACATCTCATTTGCGATAGGAGACTGCCGATCTTTTGATAAAGTCTCGACACGTCATTTTATTCCACCGTGTCGAAATGTTCGTTTATCCGACGTCAACCTAGCAAGACTTTTCATTTACATGAAAATGTACTGGCCATTTCACTGAGGAAGATCTTGCTTCTTTGACACTTCAGTTACAAAAAATATACCTACTAGTTTTATAGAGAACATTTTGCAATAACCAACCAGAAAATTTCGCTTTAAACCGATTTCTTATGAATTTACACTGATGCAGTGTAGGTGATTAGAGGTAGGTCTTAAGTCGTCAAATGCGAGGAGTTTATGGTATAAAAATGTTGAAAGTAGAAGAAAGTCTTCCAATTCTGTTTCTCTTGAATTGATGATACAAGAGCTTCTTAAGATTTCTGTGAAAATACAGTTTTCTTACTAACTTAGTAACTTGCCACGCCATGCGGCGTTGTTTAAACCACTAACTCATTCGATCAGCAAAAGATTTCTGGCGCTAGAAGCAGCATTGTCCGCGGGGTATGAAGTTTTTCATGTTTTGAAGGCAAGGCTAACAATTTCTTGCTCAATTATTCTACACTATCTGTGACGTCATAATGAGTGCACTTAAAGACCGTCGCAATCGAAAACAAAGTTAGTTCGTCTATCTCCCTCTTCGTCGCATTTGCTAATTCGAGCAACAGAGTAGGAGAAACACGAACGAACTACGTTTTCGTTTCGAACGCGCTGCTCGTATGGAGATTGGATTGGTGTACTAAACAAGTAGAAACCATTATCAGTTCTCTAATTCAACCCTTGGTCGTATCCAATATTCATGTTCAATAACAATAGCTAAATCTGGTCAGCGAGCCGTGTCAGCGGTAAAACAACTGAAGTGTTCTAACACTTAAAAAGTGACGACTGAATGATTTTAGATACTAATCATAGATAATGATTTTGAAAAAAAACACTTTTGTAATTAGATAGCGAATTTTCTTAGTATTTTTGTAGCAGGGATAATATTATACATAGACATATAGACATAGCGAAAACAAGATTGCGCGGATATAAACTAGAAACTACCTTCCTATATGTATTAATACATCCCAAGTGCAATCCCATACTCTGGTCCTTTCCTGCGGCAGCAGAAATTAGTTCAAAATAGGTTATCAAGCTATACCCTGATTATTTTACCGGTTAAGTCGGTTCGCAGTTTAGGGTCTCATACTCCACTAAGCACTAGAAGGGGCAAGCGAGTTATCTCGTAACACCTCCCTAGTCTTTACCGTAGTCATCTCTTCAGAGTCCTTGCACGAAAATTCCAAGAATCGCAAGAGATTGGTTATTCCGACCAATTGTATAAGTCAAGAAATAGTTCCATCGAGGACCAAGGATTAGGAGGGGGGGGCTTTGGTGACTCGTCCAGCTAGCAGATCTGCTACAAGGGTCGGAAGAGCTGACTACGGTAGGGAGGTGTTTGCAAAACGAATGGACAGTATGTTTATTGCAAAATTCGACCTAATAGATGGCCATATAATTAATTACAGTCATTTCATTCCTTGGGTAGGTATCACACCGATCACTTTGATGGAAACGTGTTTTTTTTTAGCTTTGTTAGGAGTTTGTAATCTAAAGATTTAGTTAATTCATAAGCTACTTATGAAAACATAGTTTAGTAAGATTGTAGGTTGAATCCCATACTTTTTCTCATCATATTGTTATACTAAAATGTAAAAGTTTAAAACACAAAGCAAGGCTAGAGCGTTGCTACATGATTGATACGTTGAATACAACGCCCTCTAACGGCGAGTAGCGGCATTACGAGGTTTTAGTGTACAACGAGAACAATGAAATTCATGGGTATTATTAATATTTTATGGTCCACGTGTAGGTTGTAAAATTATGATGAAGTTATACTAATGGACCGGAGTAATACAAAATGATTTTATATCGTTAAATTCCATATGTCGAAAGCTCTACCCGTTTTACGCTGTAGCTGGCATGAGCCCGGATAGCTCAGTCGGTAGAGCATTGGACTTTTAATCCAAGGGTCCAGGGTTCAAGTCCCTGTTCGGGCGGCTCTTTTTTAGTTTTGCCTTTTTTTCATCAGTTATTATTATTATGTAATGTGTTTTTCTAAACAAATTATTTGCCATGTTTTTCTTTTGCGATAAACTATTACAGTTTTCTATTTTGTTGCCTATAAAAACAGTAAACACTAGTCATTTTTGGAACCTAAAATCAAAACTACATATTTAAAACATTTATTTAAATATTATGGTGTCATATAATTTACGTGTACATTATGTACCTACAATCAACCAGTTTTTTTCGTACGTCAAAATAAAAATATGCTTGCAATAATTATGCATTATGTTTGGATTATGAATAATGTTTAAAGCTAAAATATGATAACAACAATAATATTAATTGTCTACCGCGCCATCTAGTGTTAGTAGGGTGAACTGAATGTATGTTACTAACTTACTAACAAGTTATTAAACCTCTTCACGAATCTGCTTCGAAATCGTTACGATGGTTGCCAATAGATGGCGGCGTGCACTGCCGCCTATGCAATTGTTGCAGACATGGCTGAATAGATGGCGCTAGTAGTTTAGAATTTCATATAGCAGGCATAATTTTCTAGCAGAAGAAACTCTTTTCAACATACCAAAGAATTAAATAATAATTTTAATTAGATATGCCCGTTTCTCTATCGTGTAGTCGAACTAGTTGTTTTTTACATTGGTAAGCAAGAATATTATTCTCGTCAAACAATCGTACCAATATCAACCCAAAGAGAGGTCCGAGAACACTGGGAGGTCACAACACTACTTACCTGCTGTGGGTTTTTCGACGCAATTGTTGGTCAAGTAATTCACTGTATTTGAATTATCTTTTAAATGTATAAGTAATAAGATGGGAATAACACGGCGTAGGCGTGTGTAGTGACATAACGTCAACCCGACTGAAGTACCGATTTTTTTCAGTGTTGCAAAGGGAAATTCCCTGTTACATTTCTCCTGAATGCATTTAGGGATAGGTTTAACTTACACCCTATTTCGCACCGAATAGAGATGATATTTAATTGGCATGCTTACTATGCAGTGGGTCTGTTAACGAATAACCACTGATAAAGTTTTTTTTATCTAAGTACTACCCAACGCCAAATTTTGGATTTATTTGCGAAAGCAGATCCCGGATTTCTGTAGGGTACGGCTGGAAAAACGGTAGGAGGCGGATTTATCACAATTGCTTCAGCTGTTTCAGTGTAAGGTGTATACAGCGTTTTTAAGGCGTTTTTTTTTCGTCATTGTCGTCGACAGCAAATACTATTAAAAGAGACGAATATCAAAGTCCACTTCTGATGAAGACGTAAGCCAATACTTAGTCTCGTTTGTTTGATTAAAGTTTCCGCGGTATGCTTTACCTCTGCCCTGCTAGCATAACTTGACTCTCGACTCTACTCGCGCGCGAGATACATTATCCGTCACTTTCTGATTAATGCTGTCAAAAAGGGGTGCCCTTTGTTTCCCATATTTTTTTTGTTCCGAATTTCGATGGTCAGAAGTTAATATCCATAAAATTTATAGACATACATATCAGTAGTCATAATTTTTGTTAAGTATAACGCTTAATAGTTCTAATACCAATGACCTATAATATTAAATCCTATAATCTCAAAAGTCATAAAATTGATGACTATAATGTTTAAAGGTCTATAGATAATTATTCAGAAATGTTGTAAGGCATTTATTTCAACGTACTAATGGTTGTTATTCATATCGTATTAATGCCTAAAGTTAATTATGTCTAAGAAACCAAATCTATAACATCCATCGGTATATGGATAATTACTCAGAAACATTTCTAGACATAATAAAACTACTATCAAACGTATCAAAAGGTAGAACCTATCAAAATAAGCATAAAACGTCACATAAACTTTTCTCTGAGATCAACCAATGCCAAGATAGTGGTGTATAAAGTTCAAGTTTTTCAAAGAACAACAAGAACAGGGACTGAGTGGCAAAACCGACTCGGATCGCGGATAGGTTAGAAGACGGAAGCGGGAGCTTTGCTCCCGCTTTCGTCTTCGAGGTTATTTTTTTTATTAAAGAGCGTAAACACTTGTTTGCAAAAAATATTATAATTTTGCAACACAAACATTGTAATTTTTATCCTACACACTACTTAAATTGGGATATAAATCGTATGTCATTGCAATATTTTTGGATTAGTATTTAAAAAAAATCTATAGTGACTCGTACAACCACTTGGATAGGTTCGTTAGTTCAAGAACAACAATTTATTTAGAACAAGAATTTTATACCTTCTTATAATTATTGCGAGTGTTTTTATTGACTGTAATATTATGAAGTCTGACACCACCCTCACATTAAATGTTATGACTAACTAACCACGTGACTACCCATCATTATGACCTGCGAAAAAAGACTTTACAACAATTATAATAAGCAAGTTTATTGCCTTCAATAATATGAAATGGCATACCATCTGGACATTGAATGTTATGACTAAACAATTTTATGACTAACAATAATGATGACTTGCAAAAATCGGAACTCCAATTTATACTGTTTAATTTTATGACTTTCGACAATATGACTTATAACAATTATGTTGGGAAACGGTATGGACTGAAAAAATCGGAACTTAAATTTTATGGGAACCAATAGAGACCCGTCAAAAAGTGACAGATAGTCTATCCGAGCGGTACAAACGCTAGGAGATTCTCCCGTAAACGCTAACAATCAAACAGACAAAGTTGCTTTCGCGTTGAAGTATCATTAACCTTGAGTGGTCTGTCACGTGTCTCAAAACAATAGCTTGAGATGTAAACATTTAAAAACATTTTAGAAAACGTGATCTTATCGATACAACTGATATGTTGACAATGGGTTATATAACATGGTTAAGAATAGAATTATATCTTTGGAAGAGACTAAATGCACTTTTGACTCTATCCACGACACGACATTTTTTTATGTACAACGTCGATGACAAACAATCGTCGTTAAAATTATACACACCTTTCTTGAATAACCCCATACTGTAGTCTCTTGGGAAAACCTCGGCAGGAAGGTCATTTCATAGCCGGAGCGTGTGTAGGAAATTCCTGCCTTAGGATCACATACACACATGTCATGTATATCGGTTGTCTATCTCTATAGTTTGCCCAAATTTCATTTTCCATAATTTCATTTGACATAATATTATTTTCCATAATGTTGTATGCCCGACTCATTCATATGCCATAAACTTTATTTGCAATAATTCTACTTGACAAAATATTTATTTGCCATAAAAAAAAAACTACATTTCTGCGAGCCGTTCGAAATTTCGGTTCTGGCGCTTCGCCGGAAGTTTCTGGCAAATTATATTATGGCATATGATATTATGGAAAATAACAATTCTGTCTTATGAATATTATGGTAAATAACAGTTATGGTTATGGCACATGATATTATGGTAAACAAAATTATGGCCTGTGAATATGATGGCAAATGAAATTCGGGCAAATGAAGGAATACCTGTATATTTTCGAGTGAGGCAGGTTCTCTCTGTGTGTCTTTTGTGTAGTGAATAAATGTCTGCTTTTCTTTTCTTTCTTTTCTTAGGTTAAGATCATGAATTTTCACTTGTTTCCTTACGCCAGTTCTTCGTAACCAACCACAGATTACAGAAATAGGCAGATAGGCCCTAATAAATTGAACGTTTTCTATACATCCGATCTCTTCTCACTTTCGTACTGAACAACGAGTAAGAAAGGGATAGAACCATGTTATCTGACAGGTCTTCATACGTCATTGTCTCCGCTTTCTCGCTCGCACGACGTAATTCGCTCTCTCGCTCGCTCATGATTTGGTGCAGCGAAAGACATTTTCTTACAAGTTATCGATATCGATATTTACTGTTAATAAATTTGTAATATGCGATACTCGTAAGTAAATTGTATCTCCATCCATACTGTGCAAATATTCATATGGAACTTACCAATTAAAAAAAAACATTAAGTAAGAACTAATAAACTGCATTCAAGACACAGATATTCGCTACGAATTCAGTTATGCAAATACATAGGTAGTCAGACAAGTTAGTTTTTAATCATCACCATTTTGTGGATTTTTAGTGGAACTAATTTATTTTTAACCTACTTAACCTAATAAAGGAGGAGTTGGACAATTCGTGGGAATCTTTTATTTTCATGTAGTATATTCTCCGATTACTCGAAGACGCCTGGACCGATTAGTTTTTTTTTTCTTTGGAAGGGTATCCTTCCCTGGTGGTCCCATGGTCATCAAGTCAGGATCTTATGATGGGATCCTGGAGAAAACGAGGGACATCTTCAAATTTTATAGGCACACTGACGATTTGGGTATTTTTAATAGTGACTTATGCTTTGCTTTCGGAAAGCAGTTCATGTGGTAATGTGGAAATAAAACGTTGAAGTCGGTTAAAATTTTGTTTCTAAAGGAAGTTATAATGGCAATGATTAAAAAGTCATCGAGTGTCACTAATGGAAACAATGGGAAAAGTCTAAGCTCGATATTAATTACTTAAGGTAAATTTGGTAAGGTATCTGTTTTATACTACGTCAATCCATTTTTCTAGAAGAGTTTTGTTATTTTCCGGAATTCTAAAGTTAACAGTTAACTACATGTACTTAACATCAAAATATTTTGTCTTAACGCCTACATAAATAATTCATGTCGACAAAATATCGATATATACATTTTAATTAAGTTACAACACTACCCGTGTTTACGACAATAGTATTTTTACCAAAAATCACAATAAGATCAACTTGGAACCTTGTAAAAAGTACTTATTTGATAGCATCGAGCATTTGCAGTAATCCCAGATCATTATATTGCGTAATGTACATGCAATATTTGAAAAATAAGCAAAAGGTTCTTACCGATGGAAACCGGTATTTTCACCGGTCTTCTTCGTTAATCTAGAGTAAGTCCGATAGTACGGGACTGCACAAGACATTTTGCCACAACATATAAATTAGATCTTGCACTTTTAACACAAATATATAGTTTTACAACTAAATATTTTTCAAATAAGAAAATTTCCTATAGATTTGACGTTGACTTGACATTGACGTCTGGGAGTATTGTTTACTTTTTTAAACATTGAGGTGTGCAGTTTATGGAGAACACTCGTTAATAGCCTCAAAATACCGTACTATTTGTCTCATTCTAACTCACCTCAGCTGACCATAAGAAGTGACAGAGACAACTATATGATACATCGTCTTGCTTAATTCTGCGGGTCTGTATTAGTCTGTGTAACCAACCCCAATTAATGGCCCTCTATTTAGGATCGTCTTCTTTCAATTCGATTTCTCATCATTGGTCGAAGAACCTTTCTCGAGATCTTGTCCTGACCACTATCCCCACGCACGCATTCTTTATTAATATCGATATGTACAGCACTGGCCAAACTACGGCCATATTTGTGCATTTTCACCTGTCAGTTTAGTTCGCCTAATTGTTGATTCCACAAGAATTATTCAGCGTTGGCGGTGAGAGTCGTGCACTCTCAAGTTAGTTTTCTTCCATCATAATATGCCGTTCTAAAATGTTGGCACTACTTCTCCATTCACTCTTTGTCACAATTCACAACATTTCTAGTTAGGTGTTTTGTAATACTAGCTTCCGCCCGCGACTTCGTCTGCGTAGACCGGGGATAAAAACTATCCTATATTTTAATCCAGGCTATAAACAAACTCGTGCAAAATTTCATCCAAATCGGTTGAGCTGTTTTAGCGTGATTGACTAACAAACATCTATTGATCCAAACTTAAAAGGTAAAAGAATTTTTGAAATTGGACAAGCGGTTCCGGAGATTACCCAAAACATACAAAGCTACAGTCTCACAGACTTTTCCTTTTTAGGGTTCCGTACCCAACGGGTAAAAACGGGACCCTATTACTAAGACTTCGCTGTCCGTCCGTCCGTCTGTCTGTCACCAGGCTGTATCTCAAGAACCGTGATAGCTAGAGAGTTGAAATTTTCACAGATTATGTATATCTGTTGCCGCTATAACAACAAATACTAAAAAAACCGGCCAAGTGCGAGTCGGACTGGGGCTCCCATACAACAGACATGATTTTTTTGCCGTTTTTATAGATAATGGTACGGAACTCTTCGTGCGCGAGTCCGACTCGCACTTGGCCGGTTTTTATAATTTAAGTATAGATAACGTCTGCCTATCGTAGTTAATAATAATAAGTAATAAAAGTTGCCAAGTTAAATAAAACAATCAAAATTGACAGTTCGCATGGTACCCGGCATTTCGTTATAAAAAGCGAGTCATGTGTCGGTTTTCGAAGAATCATGGCTTCGCCGCATTGCGGCGGTCGATGCTAGAGTACCATCGATGTAGGTGCTGATGATGGATTGCCATATTTAATCGGAAGTGATGCTTTTATGTACTTCACTATTTTTGCATAATTTTACCTTGGAACGTTAGTACCTGTGTGTTTGTGTATACTAGAAATTATCTATCTACATACATACTCATACATACCTTGACATCAATCACATCAATGGCGATATCCATATATTCCGATTCTCGTCGTCTTCTATTTTAAAATAGTTCGCGCCTCTAGCTCACTTGACCAGGCATCACCACAAATATAATGCGACGGCTACGTATACGTACCCTATACAAATTGACACATACGATGCCATTGTACCAGGTTGTCAAAGTCAAAGTGATTTATTCTTCAATTTAGGCATATTACATGCACCTATGAATGTCGATAAACTACTACCAGAAGAACCGGCGTAAAAAACTCGGCAAGGTGTAATTTTTTCAAAACAGTATATATACAATACGAGGGGCGGCTGAAAAGTAATCTCCTTGGTTAAAAAAATATGCGAAAATGATACTGGCTGAAATGCATTCTTGTTCTTTGGTTATTCTTTTTTTGAATTATTTGACGTTCATTTGTTTTTTCCGTTCCATTTTTCTACAATTCTCGAATGTTTGCGACATATCGGTTGAAAAAATGAATATCGCTAAAATTGAACATCGTGCAGTGATTAAATTTCTAACAAAAGAAGGAAATACTCCCTCACAGATCCGAGAACGTATGATGTGTGTGTTCGGTAGTTCGTGCCCTTCCGAATTTACTATAAAGTTTTGGTCTAAACAATTTAAACTCGGTCGTGAGAGCTTGGAAGATGACGCTCGTAGTGGAAGGCCGGTTTCTGCCGTTACAAACGAAAATGTAGCCAAAGTTAAAAAAATAATTTTAGAAGACCGACGAGTGAAGCAGTGGGAGATTGCTAGAGATGTGGGCATCAGTAAAGAAAGAGTCAATGAGATAATTCATGTGCATCTGAATATGTCCAAGGTGAGTGCACGTTGGGTCCCCAGAATGTTAACGGCGTTTGACAAGGACCGACGTGTCAAATGTTGTGAGGAGTTTTTGGAAATGAGTCGAGGTAATGAGGAAGAAATTGTTTCTAAAATGGTGACGTGTGATGAGACCTGGATTCGACAGTGGGACCCCGAAAGCAAACAAGAGTCTTTGCAGTGGAAATTCAAGGATGAGAAGCCTCCTCGGAAGTTTAAGGTCAGGCCGTCGGCAGGCAAACTTATGGCTACCGTATTTTGGGATACAGAAGGAATTTTACTAATAGATTATTTACCAAAAAAAAGGACAATGAATGCTGAATATTATTCCAGCTTACTGCATCAGTTACGAGACGCGATAAAAGAAAAGAGGAGGGGTAAACTTAGCAAAGGGATCCTGATTTTACACGATAATGCACCTGTGCATACCGCCCGCACAACAATGCTTACCATGAAGGAATTAGGGTTCGATGCCGTTAACCATCCACCTTACAGTCCAGACCTAGCCCCATGCGACTATTTTTTATTTAGACACCTCAAAAAAGATCTCCGAGGAAGACGATTTCTGACCGATGACGAAATGAAGGCTGCAGTTAGTGACTTTTTTGACGAGAAACCGAAAGATTTTTTTTTTCATGGGTTAATGTCAATATTTGACAAATGTAATAAGTGTATTTCACTAGCAGGGGACTATATTGAAAAATAAAAAAAATACATACATGACAGTCTTTTGTTTCATACTTAGGTAGATTTCTTTTCAGCCGTCCCTCGTATATCATTTCAGTATTAGAGTATTATAAAATTTTAAAATTACATTGCTACAGTATAAAGCCTATTTATTTTACGACAGATTTCTAGTGCAGGATTTTATCGCTGCCAAATATCCCTATCCATGATGTAGTCGTTTATCTTATAATATGCTTTTGAAATAAGTGTCCGTTTTACGACAGATTTGAATTTAGAGTCTCCAAGAGATCGCTCTTTAGCGATGAGACCGCCTGTTGTTTTACTTGTTTATTCTTTTTAGCAGAGAATACCTAAAGAGAGGTGTACAACAAAGAGATATTGTACATTTGTATACATGTAAGTTAAAGTTATCATCATCCTTTGAGATTTACCGAAATATCATTCATCAACCAGTTAAAAACAAACTTTAACACTAACAAAAACGCGCGAGTAAGTCATACAAACACAACACATTGCTAAAACTTGTATTCGGTGCATTTTCGGAGTAGCAATATCAAAGTCCCCACAAGGTGGACTGATGACCTGGTAAAGGTCGCGGGAGTCCGCTGGATGCGGGTGGCGCAGGACCGGTCAATTTGGAACTCTCTGGGGGAGGCCTATGTCCAGCAGTGGACGTCTTTCGGCTGATATGATGATGATGATGATGAATATCAAATTACCAGCATTCCTTCGGGTCGAAACCCGCGCTAGGTCACCCTGGGACGACTGGAATAACCTCGGTCAGGCCCGACGCTAACTTTTACAACGCGCTAAAGCGATTCTTTGGAAGGTTTAATACCTTATAAAATTAAAACCATTTTTAATTATATTGTATTTTTTTATACTTAACTGTTTGAAATTAAGAAGCTGTTGAATACATTTATTTTAGTTTGCTACTAAACGTAGTGAAAATAGTTTAGGTCCGGTGAAAACTAAATTTTATTTGAGTTTTTTTTACTACATACTTACATATTTTTACCCGAATGCCGAAGGAAAGGATGGTTATGTTTTTCAAGCGTATGTATGTATGTATGTCTTATTTTTTGGCACGCCCTACAGCATAAACCGTTTGGCGGATTTAGACATAAGATGAGCTGTCGTTGGATCCCTCTTGATCGTGGGAGATAGGCTATAATATTTGCAAAAAAGCAGTTGGGTTTTTTTAAATTTCTTTTGATTTCACTTGTTATCGGAATTACTTGCTTTCACGTGTTGTTTCAAGACGCTATAAGGAACGGATTGTCAGTGCCGTATATCATAATTAATTTAGAACAGAAATATACAATATTAAAATAATAGTGCAATATTGCAGAGGAAATAGCAATTCGTGGATGAGTTGATTTGTAGGATGAAGCGAGGCTGAATCCGACAATAGATACGAATTTCCATTCCCACCGAGGCAGATATAGTGCTTTTCTCCTAAAATGCGAGGAAATCAAATAAAATTTTCAATAATCTTAAAACGCGAATATGTCAATAACCTACGAAGTTGCTGCCCAACTTATTTTTTTAAAGTAGGTAACTAGACGGGATGACTCGTGGTGCCAGTTTTAATTAGTATACATAAAAAAATCTAATTAAAAACGATGACAATATTAAATGTTTTATGTGATTAAAATTATTAAAGATTAAACGGGATCGAAATCCAAACGCATTTTAGTTCTTTTTGAATTTTATTTCAAAAACACTTTTTTTTTCTACATTTAAAACTATTTGAGACATTTTTAAAAACGTCACTTCGATCGCACGTCTAAGGCGTTTTGTCTATTGTCCTTTTGACACTTAAAAAAAAGAAAACTCGGGAAAACTTTAAGCACACTACAAACGGATGCAATTTGTCACACCAACTTGCAATTGTTGGAAAGAGCCATACCTACATAAGTTGTTGTGACAAATTGCTAGGCCTTTAAACGTACGAGCATTAGGCTGTTTCTAGTAATTTGGCTTAGTCAAAACATATGGTTAAAAGGTATAAAAGCATACAGTAGGTAATGGAATTTCATACACTTTCCGCCGCTAAAACTGTACAGTATTGACTTTTTAACTTTTTAAATTTGCGCTTGTCAGTAACGAGGAACTTCACGTACTATTTTTGCTACAGTAAGCGAAAGTTTCCGAGCATGTTGGAGAAAATATAACTTTTATTCATGCTTATTCAACCGAAACAGTCATTCAGGGCTCGTGGTATAGTATAAATGAAATCGATACCTGGCGACCTTATTGTGTATCAAAGAAGTTACAGTTCGCACACATAAGTGCTGTGTCAGTGTATAACTATAGTTTAAATATATTTTAGCAGGAAGACAAAAGGTTACTGTTAGCTAACAAAAATGTCATCATTGGCATCATAACTACATAACATTACGTTATTCTTTGAATTACTTATCACGCTTAATAGGTACGAATAATTAGCACGCTTGAAAACTTGCAATTTTCTCTTTAACAATACAATATAACAAAGTTTCGTCATTGGCGAAAATTAGTTATCGCCAACGTCTGTATTGCGTTACTTGTTAGCTCTGCAGCCCCCTATTCTGTAGCTTGTTTTAAGCTCACCTCAACGCTCACCCACAAATATATCTTGACGCCGCGATGTAGTAACTAAGTGCAGGTAGAGGTCTAGTTTCGTTAGGCGTGACGCGTGTGGTGAGGCGCATGAGCGCGTAGCGAATAACAGCCCAGTATGCGTATACGCATTACTCGTTGCATAATAGACAACGTAATAATGTACATTATAGAGTAGCAATATTTAATGTAAAGTGGGTGTCCGTGTAACGGTTGAACACCCTTTAGTTATTTTATTAGCATACTAGCTGCCTGGGCGGCTTTGCCCGCGTATTACAAAGAAGGCAGGCGGAGCCGTCGGATAAAATGGCCTACTAGCTTCTGCCCGCGTCTCCGTCCGCGTGGAACTCGTTTATATTGTACGTACAAACTTTCACTCCCCATTTCACCCCCTTGGGGATAAAAACTATCCTATGTCCTTCCCCAAGACTTAAACTATCTCTATACCAAATTTCATCTAAATCGGTTCAGCGTGAAGAGGTATCAGACAGACAGACACGCTTTCGAATTTATAATATTAGTATGGATGCAGTTGATCCAATTGATTGATTCCTTATACAAGTGAAATTATTTTTGAAATCGGATAAGTAGTTTCAGAGATTATCTTATGTTATTTAACAGTGGCTTTTCGGTGAAGGAAAACGTCGTGAGGAAACCGGTCTAATCCCAATAAGGTCTAGTTTCCTCTCTGGGTTGGAAGGTCAGACGGCAGACGCCTTCGTAAAACGAGTTCCTTGGGTTCAGGTGCCAAAGCAGACCCCGCACTCCTTTAGGGCACACCGGGAATAACGCTAGGAACTTAAAAGCTGAGGACCCAATATAGCTGTCGAATTGCATGGTTGGAGAGTAGCCTGGGGAAAAGGCGTGCATCCGTTGCTAAATCTAAGATAAATACTTTGATTACTACGAGTATGCTATCATGAACAGCATGATGAGATCACTTTCTTTAGTCAATGCATACAGTCTTTCATAAGTGTATTTTAATAAAGTCATATTCGTAGGTATGTAAGTTTTATAGGGTTTTATATAACGATATAATCACACCGAATAGGCCCTAAGATCTAGACGTAACTGTAAACGATTAAATACTGCAATCAAAGGAGTAGTTACACCATTTGCAATTTAACTTTATTGCTCTTGTGATACGCATTTATTGCCACAATTTGCTTCGTTTCACAGAGATTTAACGATAATTAGAGACAGTTTCAATTAGGTAAGTTAGTACATATTTCTACATAGCAGCACCGAGAATGCAACTTCTTGTACTGACCAGTAATAAACCTGATTTAGTTTGATTGATTAGACACCCAGACAGTAACAGATTTTCAATTATATTTATCACAAAACCCAGGCTAAGCCTCGGGATAAAATATAGCCTATACGTCCATCTTGAAGGTCCGTGCTGGTGAAGGTTTTTTTTTTACATCTTGCCACTAGTTCTGGAAATTATCCCCTAGATACAAACTTACAAAGGTACAATCTCTCAGACCTTTCCCCTTTATAATATTAGTATAGATTAGTATTGATAATTCACAGAAGCTTAATTATTTCCAAAAGATATCTAGGCGTTTTTAACCATTAGTCTTACCTTAAAATCTAGGATTAAGGCCAAGCGAACAATACACGTATCGCGTGTTTCCCAATTTGATACCAGCAATTTACTCCACAGCTTGGAATCAATTTCATCGTGAACTTATGCCCTGCGCCTTAGGGAATGATTATTAGTTCCAACCCAAGTACATGTCGACATTCATCGTTCGCGTCGGCGCAAGGTACTTATTGGATATTCCGTGTTGACAGGTGTCATTATAATAATCATGGCGCTAACAATCTGCGGCTTGACGTGTCTCGTGGAAGTGCAAAGTATTGGTAAAGCAAGAGTACTTCACGACTACACTCTGCGTCACAAACATCGCACATCTCCATATCCTTGCTTCAGGCGATCTTAAACCGTATATTATATAAGGCAAGCTTACCTCTCATTATGAAAATAATGAAACCCTCAATTGGAAAATTTAAAATCGCCAAATGACCTCATGAAGAAAAACTGAAAATTTTAAGGAAAAAGGAAACAACCTTTACTTATCTTAAAATTACAAAAAAAATGAAAATATTAGATTCCCGACACTTACATACAATGCAGCCCCCGTAGTCTCGAACAATCAACGCTGTGTGGGAGCGAGCATTATCGTGCATAAATTGGAAGTCAGGTCCTACAATATCAGCATACGGGACCACATGCGGTTCCAAGATCTCTGCTTTGTAGCGACGAGCAGTCAGGGATCCCTGGCCGCGACCACCTCCAGTGCGGGAAACGCACACAAGTTAGGTTTCTCCGTCGATAAAAATGCCGCCCCAGAACATTCAGGATCCACCCTCGTAGCTGACGGTTTCTACGGTGCAGGCTTTTGTGTAAGGCTCCCCCTGCGTCCTGTATCCCCTTCCTGCGCTTGTCGTTGGTGTAAAGAAACACCCTCGTCTGGTCAGAAAAGAGGACGTTACTCCATTAGTCGAACGTCCAATTCTCATGCACTGAGGAAAATTGCCTTCTGGCAGTCCGATGCTGTGCCTTCAATTGAGGGCCCGTAGACGCTCTATGGGGCAGGGGCAACATCTTCGCTCGTAGCGTTCTCCTCATCGTAGAGACGCTCACCGACGTTCATCGAGCAGCTCGAAGCTGCTGCTGCAGCTCAACAGCGTTGGAAAAAATAAGTTCCGCAAAGTGGTCGACACAATATACTGATCGCGAAAGCACAGGCTCGCCTCCAAGATCCATGCCTTCTGATGTAGCCGCTAGTCTCCTAGAACCGCTGGAATACTCGTCGCACTCTGAAACGGCTGATATTCAGACGCTGAGCTACATCAGACTGCTGTAGTCCAGATTGCAGTATTGACACCACTTGAGCTGCTTCTTCCGCCGTGGTATCCACTTTTCAGGGTTTTTTTTTACTTTAGCTGTTCAGGAGCTCAGTAACGTCTGGGTAGCGAATGACCCTTAGTTAGCTCGAGTCTTCTCCCACACTCTCCTTCTGGAGTGTAGAGGTGGCCAGATCAGGACCTTGGTTTTTTTGGCGGCGTTTTAGTTGATTTTTGCCCCTCCTTTTATACCCGTCCAGGATGGCACAACTAGCGACCTAACGGAAACAAATAACACGTTATTTTAAAGACCATTCGTTGTGCTTTCAAGTGATACTAATTTTGATACGGTACAATAAATTAGTAAGGAGCTATATTCGCTTGATACGAACTTTTTTAGTGTGTGCGATTTTTTTGACGCCGAGTGTAGTAACGATGTTTTTATTTGTTTTATGTATGTATATATGCAATCACTTTATTGTACACAATAAGGTTAAAACATAAACATTATATAGGTACCTATAAGATTAGTGTATTCGTAGTCGGGACATTTCATAAAACTTAGGTACCTATTATGCCATATTCTCTCCAAGCAGAAAGTGCAGCACCACTCTTAGAGTCCTTTAGGGGCGGATCATGAGCCTGATGATCATGATCATAACCGTTATGGTGTGTAACTGAGTTCCACCATTTAATCAGGGATTACATTATACCAGAGTTGAACTTATAAAGGTTTGTGTATAGACATGCCTTACTCGCTTTGCAAAAGCATCTCATTGCATTGCAGGTACCTAACTATACCTACGACATAACATAGAAAAATATCGTGTATTTTAATACCACGATGCTGTCATACAAGCGTATGGTTTATGGTTAACCACTACTAGGTATTTGTTATTTACTGTTGACGTTTAAAATTATGAAAATTTCTTGTAGAACCACCGCAATTTATACCATACCGTACGTTATTGCGAGGAGTTAGAATTGCGCTTGATTATACTATTCTGAGTTATTATTTCTAGAATTTATTCATTTTCCATGCCATACTTGGCGATGGTGACAGTTAGCTGTTTAGTGCTATTTTCCATTCGTTTCCTGGAAAAAAGCATACATATGTTATACTTGGCACCATTAGCCAAACCCTAAATGATCGATATTGATATTAGATCGAAGAGCTAAGTCATAAAACTTCTATTTGCACCGGTTTGCTAATTTAAAGAAGTTTAGTCGGCTTATGTTCAGCTCTTGAAGAAAATTAAGTCTCTATAACGTTTCGAAATCCAAACGGATGATCATATATGTGTCTCGGATTCGTAGGATTTAAAAAGTTGTGTAAAACTATAACGGTCCCGTTTCCGCCTCTAGTGCGGTGATGTTTTCTATTCCTGTAACTTTTATGGTCTTCCAGTAATTTATTTATTCCGAATGTGATCCTTAAATCAAAGGGGTTTTAATTTAATTTCTGTGTTTAATATTCTTTATTTTTGGCTACTTCGTTAAAAACGTTTCGTTGGACACTAAATAAAATACATCTTCAAATCAATCTGTACTTAAGCTTAGCTTTCAAGTAAATTAGGTCTATCCAAAAAAAAAAAACTAATGTATTTTTAAGCGATGAGAAAGAGCGTTCTTTGCTGTCTTTCATTGGCTCTATTGAACGCGTACAATAATAAAATATCAAATTTTACGATTTGAAAGTAATCTTGCTTTCAAAGTTAACTGTTTGACAATAAAAAGGCAATTTATGAAAATCATAACGTGAAACTGTTTATCATAATTGCCCTTACCAACTTTAACTAAAATGAATTCTATAATTGATTATTATTGGCATTAACAATAAATGAAACCGCAGGAACCTCGTGCCGTTAAAATTGCGTAAACTCCCAATCTATTTCCACAACAGTGAAAGTAAATTGAATTTGCTTTGAAATTGCTTTCATTGACTTCTTGTTTTCTATTTACTTGTCAAGTTTGCAAGATAATTTAAATTGTAGACGCGGATTCCGCGAATGCAATTCAGCTTTGCACCTCATCATCTCGCACTTCCTTAATGTCTGTTTAATTACAAGGGTCAAACCGAAGTTTCGGGAATAGAAAAAAATATGCAGTTAAAGTAAATACAAAAATATTTTTAACTGTTGAAAAACAAGTATTCTTCTTTATATTTTATGCATTTTTCCATGCGTTCAAACTAGTCGGTAACCACTTATTGTAGGCTAAAAACGGGGTCGACAAAATGCCATTTTAAAAGGCTCCACTGCTTCTGCCGGTGTCTGAAACCGCTGACCACGCAACTTATCCTTGATTTTGGGGAATGTGAAGAAGTCTTTGGGACTTCAGTCTGGGCTGTATGGAGGATGGTCCAGTAGTTCGACAGTTTCACCTTCCAGATACTCATTTGTTTTCTGAGCGGTGTGAGGGTTGGCATTGTCGAGGTGAAGGATGATTTTTCTGAGTTCAGCAAAGACACTCGGCAAGCAAATAGTTGTATACCAATCGCCATTAACCGTTCTACGATCTTCAAGAAGAATGGTAGCCACTTGACCCGATTTGGAGACAAACGTAGCCATCATCTTCTTGGCCTTGCTGCGAGAGCGAATAGCTTTTAAATAATTTATTGAATCAGGCGTTACTTTGCGGAAATTCATGATATATTACGAGAACAATATTCCTTTGCTATTCCGCTAAAAAACGTGCAGGTCGATCAGCGGAGATCAAATGTAACTAATTGGGTATAAACATGCAAATAATTACAGCAAACCACCACCAATAATGAAAAAACCTCGACACGTGTTTCGCCTCTCTACGAGGCATCATCAGGAGATGCAGGCAGGAGATGTTGCCTGCATCTCCTGATGATGCCTCGTAGAGAGGCGAAACACGTGTCGAGGTTTTTTCATTATTGGTGGTGGTTTGCTGTAATTATTTGCATGTTTATACGCAATTAGTTACATTTGATCTCCGCTGATCGACCTGCACGTTTTTTAGCGGAATAGCAAAGGAATATTGTTCTCGTAACGAATAGCTTTTGTCGGCTTGAGCCTGTCTTCGTAGACCCATACTCGAGATTGGTTTTTTTTAGTTTCAGGCTCATATGCGTATATGCACGGCACGACACGTCACCTAGATACGGGACTAAAAATGCATTTGAGCTTCCTCCGTTGAATTTATTCGATGTTTTGCGGCACCAATTGACACGAGTCGTTTTCTGCTTGTCAGACAATAAATGAGGAATCCAACGGGAAAACAATTTTCGCACGCCTAATTCTTCCTGTAAAATAATTTGTATCTGACTCATTCCAATCCCCAAAGACTCCTGTATTTCTTGATATGTCACATGTTTTCTTTTATCAGCTGACAGACAAAGTGGCCGTTTTCTTGCGTAACTTCCGATTTCGGTCGACTTCACGCGCGTAGTCCGTGAGGAATACTGGGCCACGTTGAAATTCTGAATACCATCTGTATATTGTCGTCTTTGAAGGTCATGCGGTATCATCCGGTATCCACATTGTTTTTGTGTTAATTTAAATTTTCACGGGACAATTCCATCTTCAGCAGCGACTCAACGACTTATAAAGCAATTGAAACAGAACCATTGCTTTTTTTTCTATGTGGCCAGTGTGTTAAGATGACGAAACCAAGGATCGGATACCGGTATTTTCTCCATACATATTAAACCCGTATTATTTCGTTCTTTGTTTATGATATCATTTTTGATCGGGCAGTCTAATAATACGAATATGTTACCTAAATACACGATAGAGTCCTACATTAAGAGCCTAAAATAATTCAAAATATTAGACTGCTTCGGGGATTTTTGAAAAAACCGGTTCCGATCACTGGATGAAACTTCGGAGATTACAAAAAGGTATAATATGTATCGAGAATCTATTCTTGCAGCCTATGTGTATTAATTGTCTCATCAAGAACTAATTAAATAACTATAAGTATAGTGTGACAATTTACACCAATTGATCTAGTCCCAAACTATGCAAAGCCTGTACTATGGGTACTAGACAACGCGGCAACGGATAAACATACTTATATAGATAAATACATACTTAAATAGATATTAAACATCCAAGAGTCGAGAACAAACATTCGTATTCATCATACAAATATCTGCCCCGACCGGGGATCGAACCCACCCGGGACCTCAAGCTTCATATTCAGGTTCTCTAACCACTTTCCAATAGCCATTCGGTCGTCTAAATTCAAAGTCAAAAAAAGTCAAAGTCAAAGTGATTTATTCTTCAATTTAGGCATATTACATGCACCTATGTGACATATGCCTATGAATGTCGATAAACTACCATCGGTTCGGAAAGAAAACCTCTGCCTCGAGAAGAACCGGCGTAAAAAACTCGGCGAGGTGTCAATTTTTTCAAAAGAGTATACAATATATCATTTCAGTATCAGAGTACCTATTATAAAATTTTAAATTTACATTGCTACAGTAGAAAGCCTATTTATTTTGCGACGGATTTCTAGTAGTAAGTAAAGTAAAGTAGTCTAATTGTAAGTCAAGAACAAATTACGTAGGCATTGATTTACGTTGGCACAACTTATTTTACATACAGCCGCGCTTAAGGAAATCTTACAAATGTACATAATGATAGAAATGCAAGATGTGCATAAGCGACGGAGTAACATTTACATAACAAAACAATTTAGCACAGGTACGAAGGCTACCCCGCTCGTTTGTTACGCACAGCCATTTATTATCATTTTAAATTGCAGCTTAGCGTAGTTCTTTGCGCGGCGTTGCGTGCCGTGCCACAACACAACTAAATAACTGTTATCATCGGAGGGTTCAACATAAAAACTAATATATAGAGGGCGGAGTGCCGGTGGCAAATTTCACACTAAATGTATGGAGTCGCCTAAGTATTCTTATGATTAAATAAATAACGAATAAATGATTAATTTTGCATAATATTTTTTAGGAACTTATAGAAATTATCTTACGAGCATACAAATATAATGTAATATGTTGTTAATATCTATAATACATAATAATATGTTTTCTTATCAAAACATTATCATTAGGTACTAAATACTAAACTAAGAAGTTGTAACTGCCAAACGATATAATATATTAAAGACCATTTCAATTAAAATCATTCAACTTTGTTAAAAGAAATTGAAAAATAACCCAAAACATTTACGACATAACATTTAGGTGTTCCTGAAATCGATTTATGAAAATAAATGTTAAGTACTTACTTCCAATTTACGAGTAGGTACCATACTAAGTACATTATGTAAATGAATAATTTTATTATTCAAGCCTAAAATAATATAATTATAAAAACGACTCCATACCTTTTGTGTGAAATTTGCCACCGGTACTCCGCCCTCTACTAATATACTTTATAGTGTATTACAGAAAACCCAGGCGCAGCCGCGGGATATAAAATATAGACTGTGTCCATCCTGAAGGTCCATTCTATACTGGTGTAAGATTATTTTGAAATCGGATTAGCATTAGCAGTTTCGGAGCTTACCCCTTACATACAAACTTACAACCTCACACAGATTTTTCCTGTTTATAGGTACCTACTGTTAGTGTACATTTCGTATCGTTTCTGACATGTGGAGTGTAAAGTGGAGATCTCTTTTAGTAATTGAGTAGACTATCGATGTTTTTCTATATTTACATACCTGATGTTTTCCTCTATATCTACCTCTGGTGTCAAAATAAAAAAAGTATAGTAATGAGAAGCTTGCAAACCTTCAAAAATTCATTCATGAATATAGAAAGTTTTTAAAATATGAAACCACTACCTTACTTTTTAGTAGTTTTTAGCCTTCAGTGGTTTTACATTAAAACCCATAAATCATTTCGAAACGTGACTAACGAACAAATACTAATTACTTACTCTGTTGTCAACTAAGTAACATTCATTGAACATTGATAATGGAACTATTAAGAATATATTAGTTAGATAAAATACAGTTTTTCTATTTGTCTACTTTTTACGGTCCCGTACCTCAAAAGGAAAAAAAAACGGAACCCTTATAGGATCACTCGTGCGTCTGTCTGTCCATCTGTCACAGCCGATTTGCTCCGAAACTACTTGACCGATTGAGTTGAAATTTGCTAAACATATGTAAATTGCTGACCCAAAGATGGACGCGTAAAGGAAATTAATGAATTCTGAACAAGGGGGCCACTTTTGCGGGTTAAACTGGAAAATTAATAAAAAAAGTTTCGCAAACTGTATTGTGTGACATATCAAATGAAAGGGGTTGTTGTAAGCATCTCAGATATATATTTTTTATAATTTTAGCAAAAACAGATTTGTAGTAATTTAGGAAAAAAAAAATACCATTACCCCTCCCTTATCTCCGAAACTACTAGGCTTAAAATTCTGAAAAAAATATGGAAAATAGTTCCTTGCCTAAAGATTACAGGAAAACCTTTAAGAAATTTGAGTATTCAAAGTAACGGGAAAATTCTCAATGTTTTACGGAACCCTCATCACGCGAGTTGAACTCGCACTTGTCCAGTTTTTGTTAATCTAAATAATAGTTTTCTTTGTTGCACACAGCGCGCAAAAATTGAATATTCACAGAATCGTAATACTTATTCAGGTCACAGTGGTAGTGGTAGGCATGGCATAGGCACTGATCATTGACAAGTCCTTTTGTGTTGTATGGAAATTGCACATAATAAATACCTAGGCATCGGTGTAATGCCAGCTTGTGAAGTCATTGCGTGAGCACCAAATGAGAGTCACACAATATTCACAGGACTTGTCTATAGTTGCTTTAATATCCTTGCGCAAAATCTTTATAGCCATTTATAATCTGTGTTTCTTTATGCGCCTTATCCTTATGTGCAATATTCATATCGTGTACCAAAGATCAAATATTTGCCCAGTGCCTTGCCCAACCTCCCGGTACTATAGATAATGAAAGTAATAATTTGTCACTACCTGTCTTGCCATGCCCTACATAGCATAACCCCAATAAGCATCCGCCAATGGAACGAGATGAAATATCGACTACAATCTGATAATTGTTAAGCAATTAGATGTTACATATTGGCAATTATGTTTTATTTACGTTGTACTGTTAATCAACGTCTCTAGAACATTCTCGATCAGGATCTACTTCTGTAGTTACGTAAAGTCTAATGTTATTACACGACTTATTTTAGTTGAATTTTATTATTTTTATTTGACCTTTCAAATCCCGCTTTCATTCTACTTAGAGACTGATTCCACTTAACACAAATTTGTTTTTTAGGGTTCCGGTACGTCAAAAGGAAAAAAACCGAACCCTTGTAGGATCACTCGGTTGTCTGTCTGTCCGTCTGTCACACCTGATTTGCTCCAAAATTACTGTACCAATCGGTCCAGTAGTTTAAAAAAAAGTTTCGCAAACTGTAGGTATTGTGTGATACCTATATCAAATGAAAGGGGTTGTTGTAAGCATCTCAGATATATTTTTTTATAATTTTAGCAAAAATAGATTAGAAGTAATTTAGGAAATAAGACGAAAATTAACCATCCCCCCCCCCCCTTATCTCCGAAACTACTAGGCTTAAAATTCTGAAAAAAATATGGAAAATAGTTCCTCAAGATTACAGGAAAACCTATAAGAAGTTTGAGTATTCAAAGTAACGGGAAAATTCTCAATATTTTTGTGTATTTTGTATGCAGCGCCTAATGCTTAGAGAATGGGAATTTTACGGAACCGTCACCACGCGAGTTGAACTCGCACTTGTCCAGTTTTTTATTCTCCTTATTTTATTTTATTTCTTTCATCCAAGTATTTAATGATTTAATTACCACACCAAAGCGTGTTCAATAACTCAAAGAGAAACCGTCACTGGTTCGTGTCTCGTATCTATGTATAACACGGTGACGTGACGGCGAGTTGTAAACACTTTTTTCTACTCTCAAAGGGTGTGATCAAGGTCGTTACCAGCACTTTTCCCACTGCTCGCTTTAACCGTGACGTCATCCCATAGGGTAAACAAGCATGGTGTTTGGAAATCCCGAGTTATATTTTCTTTTAGTATAATTTTATGGTGATTACTGACTATCACGAACCTATATAAAGTGCTAATGAGGTAACTAAAAAAATATGTGCATTAAAGCTATTCCATGTTGCAAGCTGTTTCTCTCTGATGTGTCTCTTTGATGGGTTTATTCATAAGGATCGTTTTACTTAGGGCTTGTGCACAAATCACGCGAGGTTCGATAGGGGGGGAGGGGGGGTCAGGAAAAAATCAAGACAGATCACGTTGGGGGAGGGGGGGTATCAGGAGACCTCACGTGTATTTTTCTACAGTGAACGAAGCTAAGAAAAAATATCTACCACACGAGTAAAAATAAAAAAATAAACAAGATTTACTATATACAACACTATTTATCTTACAATTAGGTCGAATGAAAAAAATATACGTGAGGTTATGTGGGGGGGGGGGGGGGGGGGGGGGTAAACAAGAACCTCACCAAATATCACCAAGTGGTAGGGGGGGGGGAGGGGGGGTCAAAAAGTAGCCGAAAAAACCTCGCGTGATTTGTGCACAAGCCCTTAGCAGTGACATTATTACCTTAAGCATTAAGCTTACCATAATATCCATTAAACCAATAACCCTTGTAATGCGGAAGGCTTTATTTCATCTCAAACGCTTCTAGTTAGTATTCGCATAACAGTATTAGCCGTATGCTAAACATTTTAACCGTTGTGGCGACAGTCGTTTTGCGGGCAACTGCTAAATCTGGCGCCCGCTAAACTTCTCACTTACGTGCTCTTTCGTTTCGTATTGGTTCGCAAATCATTTGTTTTTCAAAAATTTAATCAAACCGGCGCTCAAAACAGCCGGCTATAATTTTTAACCATATATATTATATATATAGGTACGGAACCCTTTTAGGATCACTCGTGCGTCTGTATGTCCGTCTGTCACAGCCCATTTGCTTCGAAGCTACTGGGCCGATTGAGTTAAAGTTTGGTAAACATATGTAAATTGATGACCCAAAGATGCGTAAAGTAAATTAATTAATTCTGAACAAGGGAGCCACTTTTGGGGGGTAAAATGGAAAAATAAAAAAAAAAAGTCGCAAACTGTATTGTGTGACATATCAAATGAAAGGGGTTGTTGTAAGCATCTCAGATAAGTTTTATTTATAATTTTAGCAAAAACTGATTTGGAGTAATTTAGGAAAAAATATGAAAACCATTCCCCCCTTATCTCCGAAACTACTAGGCTTAAAATTCTGAAAAAATATGGAAAATAGTTCTTTGCCTAAAGATTATAGGAAAACCTATAAGAAGTTTGAGTATTCAAAGTAACGGGAAAATTCTCAATATTTTTTAAAATATGATGTCATTTTTATTTGCAGGTCGTGTTTTTTCAAGTTATTAAAACAGGCTTATTTAAAACAATCGCTACTTGACTTTTAGTTAGACCCACTTCGATAAGATAACACACAGTTATGCTTCCCGGTAAAGTTTCCTTTTATAATCGTATTAATAATAAATAAGCATGAGCGTTTCCTGTATTACTGAAATTGATTGTGTTAGGTAACAAAGTTTACGCTGGTAATTAATAACGTGATAACCAAGTTGCAGTAAGCATATTTCTAATTTGCTTCGCCGTAAACAACAGAACGATGTTTTCTTCCTGGCGTATTTTAAGTAGATCTAATCGAATTAATGTCGCATGGTTACACAATTTACCCAAATTATAATTTCCACTTATGCTTCACCGCAAAGGTTAGCCCTTTTCAAGGCTCAAGCCATTGTCCTGTGGCTTCGGTGCAGCAAGTGAAGCGAGAGAAATTACGTCATTAGTTATTTTTGTCAAGCGAAGTTCTATAACGACCATACGAGTCCTCAATTGTTCATCGTAGTGAAACATTTTATGTTTAGCATATCCAACGAAATTTGCAGCGACAATTTTAGGCTTCAAAAAAAAAGCTAACTTATTTACCGATGATGTCACTAGTCACAGAGTTAAAAACATTTCTATAGCTACTGCGCGAGCGGCGGTATAAATTATCATTTCTTCTTATCTTTGTGGGAACACTTTGAGCGGATATGATCTCATGTTTATGTGCCTGTAATGCTCACTGAATCAAATGAGACTCTTTTAAATTTTATGTTCTGTTTTCTACCGACGTTTAACTGTGTGTTTTGCGGCGCAGCAATTTTATTAGAGAGCTATTTGGGATGGCGGTCTGTCGCGCAAAAAAGTTAGAATACAAAAAAGTGCTTTCAGGGTTTTGGCAAATTCGTATGGGGGAAACTTTTTTGTATGGGGGAAACTTTTTTTAGAAAGAAAAGAAGAAAGAAGAAAAATACATTTATTCACAAACACACAGCTAGCTACTAGACACTACTAGACTAGCTTTAGCTAGAGACTTACTAGAAAGATTACTTAGAATACAAAAAGTGCTTTCAGCGTTTTGGAATCATTTTTCTTAGACGATAACAAGTTCTACGCGGACGAAGTCGCGGGCAACAGTAGTAGTTTATATAGAAGTCTACATAAAACCTTTATTTGACGGAAATTATCCCGACGAGTTTAACTACGAATCAATTTAAGTGGTTATCATCACACTGTTCCTTTTCATATAACGGTACATACTTACCTCCCCATCCGTCACAAAAAAGTCAAGTCACTTTCTTTCCTGACAATAAGTTTGTTCTCACAAGTCATTGACCCAGCATACTGGGAGCGTTTCGCCATAATGAAGCCTCATCCATCAACACTGGCACCCGGAAGTTAGTCGAAAGTTCGACGGACGACCTTCGCCTACACTGAAAAATCGACCTTGGGGTGAAAACTCCGGTACACCAACCACCCCTATGTAACTTGACTCTGTGCGGTCGTTAGCCTACAACGCTTCCGCATTAGTTCAATGTCCGTCCTTCAGGGCCCATCACGGTGTTAACAATATTAATGTCATTAGTATTAAGTTACCGTGTAAGCATTCTAACATTTCTGACCGAGAACATACCGCGTTAGACTATTTTTGGTAAGAAGCTTATAAAACATGAGAAGAATAAATTTTGACCAACTCTGAGCGTGTTATTATTTATCTTCGCCCCTTATTGAATCCAAATACATATTAAATCAAGAAACCAGTCAATATAATCTGTTACGATAAGTAATCCCTGCAGTAGCTGAAAGCCCACCATGCATCATATTTAGCTTGAAATATCGCCCGGTTTCGAACTCATCCGTCTAGTCTTCGCTGTTTGTGTTCGTTTGATTCGTCATGGTTTAATTCGGTACACAGTGGGTGGCAAGCGTTGCAACTTCATCATTTCATTACCCACTTTATCTGTTGTCATTGCTATGCTGCTTTATTTGTATCCCAACTGCTCAAGTTGCGACTACATCTGACTCAGATAAAAGCTAGAAAGTAACCATTCATAACCTGCAATCAAAGTACATATTGCTTTAACAAATCTAAACATATCTCGTGTTAGATTCGCAGTATTCCCAGATAAATTCCCCAATCGTGTCCGAAATACATTCTGCCGCTCTCCGCTCATAAAGCACGTGCAACATTTGTAAACTAGTTTATATCAGTGTTGAAGATTATCACGTGCAAGGGCGTAGCGAGGTACGGCAAGGGGGGGGGGGGGGGGGGGGGTTGCTTAAACTTGTGTCATATATTTCAGAATTCTCGATTCCATTCGACAAAGGAGTGAATGGGATAGAGTAGCATTATCTTTGCCGATCAAAGAATATTATATAAATGGAGGGATATTGATAAAGTTAATGGTCTTGAAATTACTAGAAATATATATATATATTTATATTATCTTTATTTACTTTCTACCTAGGCAAAGTCTGTAGGTATAATAACATTAATAACCCCCTTATTTATGAAACATAAGATGCCTCTGTCAGAATAGTTGCTCGTTTCTTAAGAACATGTCAGAGAGTTTATAATTAGTTTCTGTGGCCACAAATTATACAAGAAATATAATAGAAAAAATAAAGCACTGTATGAAAAACGTTCTACTCGCTCTTTATTTCTAGCAACAGGAACTAATTTCAGTAATTTCCGACCTTAAAATGAGAACCAAACTACGTTCGTATGAAGAGCCGAGCGTTCTGGCGACTTAAATCGAGACAAATGTTTGCACTATAAATGTACAATAGTATTACGAAAATAAATGAATAAGAGGCAAGTTGTCTAGTCTATTTATTACTCTTTGTCCATTCTCAGCCATGTCAAGTGACAGCAGAACGATATGCTAATTTCTGGGAGCGAAACAGAGACAAGTACATGTTTCGCTGCATCGTACTTTACTACTACGTCCTGCTTTCATTTGACAATTTTGACATCCATTATTAGTGTGTAAGTGTACTATTCGCAACGGATTCATGTGTGCGTATGCCTGGCCATTTTGAAACGGGAATTTCGTATAGACCACATACCTACTTCTTTTTTGTATTACATCATTGATTCCAAGGCTGCGGCTCGTTTTGCAAATAATTTCAGTGTGTAACAGTGTCATACAGCTCGCAATGCGTGATTCTATTTCTTCTTAATGTATAACGCTTTTTACGCCGCAACTAGGTTGAATTAAATGTAATCATTATTATGGCTACACCGAGGTAAATAACTGAGGCAATCAATCGACTACCTACACGTCTACCGCCTTGTTTGTGCGCCATAGCCCAGTGTTGTAGTGTTTACATGTCGTAAACATTGATGTGTCGGAGGTTATCAGGGAGGCGTTTGTGAACGAGGTGCTCCCGGCAGGCCTGCTCGTCGTTCCTGTCTCAATGCCACTGTGACCTTTATAGAACGTTCACCTTTCCATATTTTACTCAACCCACATTCCCCTTTGGACTTTCATTTACAAAGAATCTCGTAAACTGTAAAAGTTACCAACAAGACCCTCATGTTTTCTTTCGACATCAAGAAAAACAACGCGTATCTTGCCGTGTAAATTTAACAAACGGTGAATATAAATAAAGTATTTCTCATTCTCGTGTAGGTATTTCTCCGAATATCTTTAACAAACAATTCACCGAATGATCCATCTATCTGCAATCTTATTCATCAGATCAAATTGTTTGACCAAACAAACATTTTTCTTTTTCAAATTCGAAGATAACATAAGTTTGTGTCAATTCTTTAATGTAAGTTTTATCGGAAAAACAACAGCTTTTAAATTTTGCCGCTAAATTATTACGGATATCGTGGCAACAATAAACGTCTGCGTTTTAACGGACCATTTAAGTGAGACCTTCGGGTTTTATCGCAGTTCCTCTGATTGATGTCTGGCTGGGATGAGCTTAGCGAGAGGAGCGGAAGATCATCTTTGCCTGGTGGGTGTCTGTCCGCTCCGACGGTCAAGGTGAACATGGCGCCTGACTGGCCGAAGATAAAATAAACTATCTCGAAAATGTAAATTATATACGAGATCTGCTACCTGTCGGACTCAGCGAGCGTTGGCTCTCTTACGTCATTTTTGATATGGCTCGAAATATTCACTAAGAATGAAGCTATAGAATTAAAAGATGTAAGTCTAATGTTGACCTTTTCACTGTTGAAAAGGACAAATCGCAAAACTGCCTTAATTTTCATGCAAATGCATCTGGTGCACATACGTATTTTTGTATTTATCCAATATTTCAAGTTCTACATTGTCATTACATGTCGTTATCGTTAGACACTCAACTTCCAAGCCAAACATCGAAAATTGCCATTTTGCGGGTTTCTGTCCCATCCGTCATAAAAACTGCATTGGCGGTAATTTTGCCAATGGCTGCGTGTTTACGACAGGCCAAACAGATGTTTATAATATAATCTGCTCAAAGTGCCTCCAAGTACATTAGTGGTAACGAATGTTTTCGTAAAAATTTAACGACCCGTAAAATGTTTTCTGGAAGCTGTTTTTGGCTTCAGAGTGTTACCTTACAGTTAGTATTAGCACCGTATCAAAATATTGTGGCTTGCTCTTGTTTATGCTAGGTCAAAGTGCGGCTGATAATTAAAAAAACATTACAATTAAACCTAGACCATAGACGCTTTCAACTATAATGTTCTCAGGCGTTCAGCTTTATCACTATTGTGGTCACAAACCACTAGCCGTCTTACCTCAGCTAAGGTCATAGCAAACGTGATTCTGAAAGAGGCGTCTGTGCCTTACAATTCATGCTTCACCGCTTACAATAATATACTATTTCTCGTATTAGAGTTATTGTTCTCATGAAAAGGCAGTTTGAAGCTGCCTGTCGCATTATCGCAGCGCACGCGCCACAAACGGACGCTTGTATGATTTACAACGCGGCAATAAGGGTGCCATTGTTGGGTTGACTTTGACTGTTGCCATAGGTTATCGTTATAATACTCCACTATCGTCCATTCAATTCCTCTGAATTCTAATATCTTTATCGCAACCTTTATCATTGTACCAATTTTGTAAAGAAACGGGATAACTAGACCTTTAGATCAATCTTTAGTTAAGGTTAGAGCAATTTGTTGATGATATTTCACGTTGTTGATATTTGAATGGTGAATATTAGCTAGCTACCCCATGGCAGGTGGCTTTTTCGACGTCAGTCAGTTGCAGGTGCCCCTTTACATTAACGTTGTACTTAGTACTGTAGTCTACATTACGTAAACTAATTAAAGGTTCGTAACGGAACTGTATTAATTGCTACAAGCAGTGATGTAATTGCGTACTTTGTAAATTATATAGGTTTAGAACTTATGTTGATTCCTGCTGTATAGCGTGTATTGGCAATAGTTCTAGGCATACCCATTAGCTGGCATTAATCAACTATTAGATACACGCCTCCGGAAGTTTGAGCTAAATTTGTTTCGGGTGTGCTTTTGATGGATCGCCTAATTTGGTAATTTGCCAATCGGGTTCGTTTCAGACAGATCATTAAAATAGCTTACTTTATATAAAGCACGTATATTCGTGATGCAAACTCTTAGGAATTTTACATTTACATATTTTTTAAAGACTAAGCTTTGTGGCATAGATTTTACTACAGTTCTGTTTCCAGTTACGCTACTTGGACGATGTTACGTTACGATCAGATAGCGTGTCGAGTTAAACGGCTCTATTAACCGATGACTCATACGTTCCTAGAGCCCTAGAGCGGTATTATTCCCTTCTACAGTTGTCTCATGATTCAGTGCAATAATGATGAGGAAAAATATATTGCAATGTCACGAATTACATGCAGTTATACCATAAAATCAGGCTTTTCCTCGTCATAGGCTCGTAATGAAATTTGAACTGACCTTTATTACTAAAGGGATAATTATCAACAACACTAATAAATTGCATTCCTCTTATCTATAAGACCGTAATTTATTTTTAATTAGGTAGGTATCTTGGGTCTGTTACAGTCTCCTAACCTTCACCGTTGACCTTCAGTCTCCGGAACTGCGAGAAATGCACTAGAATGGTCTAGACAGCAGAGTTAATTAGTTTTTGGTATGTTAGATCTTGCTAACTAAAATACTATAAATACAATGCCCAAGTATTTTATCGTAATTTACGTGCTCGGAGTAAAATAAACTTTTTCTATGTCATGCCGCCTTTTTGAAGGTCTTCATACGACTTATATTAGCCAGGATTGGGATTGGTCTACTATAAATTATCCAACATGACCGTGGCCGCATGCACGCACGGAATCAGTCACGGCAGCAAAAACGCGAACTCACAACGTAACATCAGGATGAAGTTGCATTATTGCAAATGAATCTTTCCGCGTTGCACTTCTACGAATAGCAGATTGGTCAATTACTCTGTCATGATCCAACTACGCCCTGAGATTTCATGAAAAACAACAAAGTCTGTTCATAATTGTTAACTTCACTCGTGCACTTTCAAAATGATTGATCAGAAACATCCAATTTTGTAATCTCTGTTTACTCCGTTGTGCATTTGATGACTCCGGTCGTTAGGTATAATTGACATTAATCGGATTATCTTCAAATTGTCGCTGATTGTAATGCTGACGTCAATACACGTATTTTATTGCCTCTCGTTGCGCGAGCCAGGTCACGGTGTTATTTCAATCCGCCAAGAGACGGTCATAAAATGCGAATTTATTTACTTAAACTTAAATATCACGCTATCCTTCCGCCAAACCTTTATGAAACATTCCTGATTTTTTTTTTATCGATAAAAAACTTTCCAGTGTTTTACTGGCGTCATTTGGACAATGGAAGTTTCCGGTTGTACTAAATCGAGACTATAATTTTTAATATGAATTAGTGATATTGATGTTAATGTCCTTTGTTGTGAATTCGACTTCCGTCCGAAAGCGAGCTCTCGCCGCCCTGCCGCAGTAACCTTTGTGTTTATCGCTTTAGAGCGCCAATATACGGAAATTAATGTTTTGAACACAAACTCTGCACATGATTAGGTATTTGCGAGACGGATTTGTAGAAAGCGGAGTTCGTGGCTATGGGTGTTTAAATCTTTATAACACTGGTAGTATACGGTAGATAGTCTAGATAGTACATTTCATTGATTTTGACAGCTGCTGTCAAATAGACTTCTCACCATGGTGCTACTGGTGACATAATTACATTCTGTAAATCTCATACAATTCTTAGGCCTTTTTATCAAATGAACAGCAAAGTATATAAACTAAAATTGACAACGAACTTGACGCGCGCGCGAGTCACGTAACGAAAATATGAGAGTAACATCTTTCAATACTGCGAAGTACACTTCAGTGTTAGGTTTCATGGTATTGTTGATTTACCTAGTCATGACACGCGCGACATCTCATGATTACGTAGTACTTTTTTAACGATTCTTTTTTTATAATGTCTATCATGCAAAAGCGAAGTTTAGAACATTTTCACTAGATGCATAGTTGGTATATAAATTTTCTTGGGTAGTCGGTATATACATTTTCCTGGGTAGAGTACCTGATTATATCTTAGTCTTTATGAAAACCCGTATAAAGCGATCTCACTAACCTCTAACCACTAAGTACATTAAGTAAGGCGTCTAACCCAATTAAATGTAGTTGTCCGTACCACTTTAGTAAAAGCATTCCTTCGCTTTACCAAAGACTTGTCGTAAGACTCGCCAGCCACAACGACTAATTTAGAAGTTTCCTTCATAACAGGTTAGTGTTGGCGTCACATTGGCTGTGTTGGCTAGTCTCAGCGTCTATGACACGGTCCTCATTCATACTTGTGTCTAAGCGACATAATTCTAGTTCGTTGACGTGAGAGACGGCTAATTGCCTGCTCTCGCCCACTCGATGCGTGACTGATTCGTCGGCTTCCTCACAGTCTTCCTCATCTTGATTGGCATCTGTATCGCTACTGTGTCCCGACCAATTGCGAAACTAGATTGATTTATTTATACCATCAACGATAACATCTTCCTAGTCTTCTAATACCAGTGTGGCTAGATCATTCACTGTAGTTTTAATTGCGACTGAATCAGTCCGATAGAGAGAAATCCAACTTATATTTTCCATTGACAAGTTCAGTGTCAAATAATTCGACTTCAGGACTTTCCACAATTAATTCTGGTCTGGTGGGATTGCCAGGGCGTAACTTACTAGTTACTGTTTTATAAGTGATAGCGTACGGAATGCTTGCTTGCATTTACAATCCCAATGTTACTGATACTCCCGTTGCCTTGCCACTAACAGAACTTCACCGCTTTGTTACTTCTTCACCCCGCTGAGAATGAATTGCTTCACTCGGTTCTTCTAATAATGTAACTTTGAGAATAATACATTATAACAACTACGACTACATTGTAAAACCAGTTTTAGGTATTGAAGCAATATGGCGTAGCCGATGAATATATTGGCCATTAGCAATGTGAAATAACTGCGGTCGTGGAATTAAAAATCAAGTTTATGGCTGCACAATTAGTCTATTGTCTAAAATTAGAGCTATATAAGATTCGCTTTTCAAAAAATACATTAATTGCGTTGATTTACACGAAGCTAAAACACTTGTTTATCCCAAGCATTCTAACTTGCACATGTCCGGCTTTACCTTGAAACATCTTCACTGAATTCTGTCGAAGTTGCGTAGGCAGTAGGTACTCTAACCTGGAAATAAACGCTTTCAAACCGTAGAAATTAGTCCCCATTTTCAACCATCGGCTTATCTGCTTCAATCTTCAAGGGCTTTTGTGTATAACCTTAACAATGGGGCTTGTGAAGTATGTGGAGCAGATAAGTCTTGTGAGCCGTCGCTAGGGCTGTGGTGACGTGGTGGTGTGTCGGCAGCATCAACGGGCTGGCGTTGGCGCTTGGCGGCAGCGGCGCGGGCAGTCCCTCGTCCACGGAGCCCCGGGAGCAGACTGCGACCTCCTCTCGTGCACCCTCGCCGCCCCCCTCCGAGAGGCAGCCCCACACCAGGTAGACGCACTCTTCGCGGCGAACGTTTGGTTTTTCTGGCTGTGGCTGTTTCTTTTCTCTTCCATCGAAAACTTTAGCATGATTTCGGTTTTTGGAAATGTAAACGTTGTTCAACGCGTAAGCAAGCAATTGATTGATCTCTACAACAAAGACTACATATTTTCAATTCGCTCAAGAGCTCTTGACTCAGATTTAATAATACCAAAAGCTTGACTATAATTGCATTAAAGTATTACCCTGTATTCAAAATGTCATGCTATCGATTTCGTGAAGAGAAAATTGTTGAGGTGTTGGTATATTTTTCGTTTATTTGATTTCATGTGGGTCGTGGTTTTGCAGTTTTTAGTGTTTTTTTTTTTATCATACTGTAACGTTCATTGTCTTGGTGCATGTTTGCCTGTTATATCTGTTTGTTCCTTATGTTTGGTGGTAGAGCTTATATTTTGTTTTTGTTCTGCAAATTATATGTCCGTAGTCCTTTTTTGTCGACTCAGTAGTACGTCATTATCCCAAATGTTGTTTAGGTTTTTTGCTGCGAGGAACGTGAGTATTATTTATAGTACGTAACTATAACAAAATGTTCATTACCTGCTCCGGGTCGTCAATAACAGATTAAGTATAGCCTATACATTATTCAACGAGCGTTAGGAGTACGTTTAATTGCCAAACCGTAAAGAACAATGTCGATGTCGTTACTATTTCACTGCTAGCAACCGGACGACGGCGCTTTTCAAACTGACAGTTTTATAGCCTGCTGTAACGATTATGTATCTGTTAAAAGACGGTAACGGCAATATACGAGTCCCGTGACAATGTCGAAACCGCAAGCAAAATATACTAAAAAAATGCAGCGAGATATATAATTACCGCTTCTAGCGGCTTGCCTTTCGCTGGCTTTTATGCCATCTCAGGCACCAGATCTTACATATAGGCTCAAAGCAGGTTACATTGCAGAATCCTAGCAAACGTAAACTTTCATAAGTGACGTCATGCTACAATTTACTTCCCAATCAAGTAGTTTATTATAAACCGATTATAGCTCGATACCTACAGAGAAAGCCGTCTGACTTTACACCCTTATTAACCATTATTAGTTACAGATAACGTCAATATATTGGAAATCAATGTTATGTAAGCTGTAAAACGCACTAAAACTCAAGTTTACAACAGTGCAAGGAACCTGTATATCACAGTATATTAGATATTTATTAAAGAGATAGGGCACAGCGGAATCCCAAGTTGGGCTGCTCAGCTGCTCATATTTGGAGCAGAACAACAGAAGAACCTTATTGATTTGAGGATTCGTTGTGTCGACGGCTAGAAAAGTCGCAATAGCGTCCATTGGCTACTTAATCTGCGTACCAGGCAAGCCGTATGCTTGTTTACAGCCGTCGTGGTGGACTTTTATACTTGTGTCGATGTCAATATCTATGTAATTTCACTACTTCACTCAGTAATTGGCGTAAATTCAATGTAACTGCTGGCTGCATGTTTAAACCTTTTGGGGTGGAGACATTAGGGCCGTGGGGTCCCGGTGCATACTTCCTCCTCCAAAGAACTGGCGAAACGTCTTGTCGACGCGACAGGTGACCAGAAGGCTGGCTCCTTCCTTTTTTTTTGTTTTCCCAGGGGAAATCCGTTATGGATCCCACGCGGCTCGGGAGAAGCCGGTATACGGTAAGCGGGTATGTCCGACTCGCACGGACTAAAACCCCTGGGGTGTTCCACCGCTCGCATTTGGACAGAGCCCCGGGAACGCTATTGCACACATCCGGAACTCTGTCAGCGTTGCCCTTGCGGGCCCACGCAGATGACAGGACAGGGTATGGTGCCCTACCCACTCCGCTGTTGCCACCCCAGAACACCATGGGGGCCTTCCTGCTCGGGACCTTTTCTAGGCGGGTGATGGAACTCCCGACCCATCACCCGCAGGTCCCTGTTATGGCGGCATTATACGGCCTGCGAAGGCCCTTCGCCGCCTGCCTGGCCTCCTGTGGCGCTGCGGGGCCGAGTTGACGTCCTCGCGCGTCCGCTCTGCTGCCTCCTTCTGCGTCATGACCGCGACGCTGACGGTGGCCACTGCCACCCACCCCTCCTCACTGCGAACCATTCGACTGATCAGCGCCGGCAGTGAAAGGGTCTCTCAACGCATTGGCATTGCCGTGCAGCGCGGCAATGCCGCTAGTCTTCTAGGCACCTTACCGCTGGCTGGGCACCGAGCTGGACCATTTCGTTATTTGTAAATATTATTTGTGTAACTAGTTGTTTATTTCAGGGTTAACTTTAGTATATAAAAGCGAGAAAGAAAGAAACATACATTTATTCACAAACACACAGGACACATATTAAACAATAAAATAAACAGGAGAATCATATGAAACATGAAACAATGCGGCAGTGAACCGGACACAAATATAGTTTTTTTTCTATTTTTTATGTTAAAATAATTATAATAAAAAATATGTCAGCATCATAAACATGTATACATTCTAGCACTTTATTGTTCAGACATAAGGTGGAAAAGTGTATACATGTTTATGATGCTGACTCTAACTTAATAAATTTGCTTATTATATAAAAATATAACTCGTACCGTATGTTGATATTGGATAGTGAAACAAAGTTGCTCTTTCTGAATAATAAAAGATATAAATTAAATCGCATACATATTCACACAACACTAACAACATCAAACGCTCATTGCGGCATTTCAAAGCAAATAACACATCGTTTAATTCAACTCATAATTTGACGATGCGCCCGATTAGGCATCTTACGTCATCGTCCGAGAATAGAATGCCAACGCTGTCAATGTAGATTTGTTGTAATTCCTCTTGTGGGCTGATGACTTCGAATGTAGATGTCATGGCAAGGGTACTGGCGTAAGCGCAAGCTCGCAAGTGGGCGGCGTTACACTGTCGCGATCATTAAGCGCTTGTTTAGACAGTAAATGAAAACCATTTTATCACCGAGTTCAACTATATAGGTACTGCTCTTTAAATAAATACGTCTCATTCGCCAGAGCTCCTGAGAAGCTATGTTGAGAGTAAGGGATCTGCATTTATCTCTAGCTGTCAACACAACGAGTCCAAAAAAAAAAGGTCTGTAACGCGCTTGTGATTTTTCTGAAGTTGCAAGCATCCATAGGCTTGTGTCTGCTTACTACCTGGGTACCAGGCAGGCCGTAAGCACCTTTGCCACTATCGTAGAAAAAAAATAAGACAAATCAACCTAGAGACAAGTTAAACTAACTTTAGTATAATATGATTAATAAAGATACTTAGTATACTTGCAGATAGATAATATTAAGTATTTTTTGACCCTATGATGATCCTATTAAGACAATGACACGGTTGGAGCGGGCGGCTGCCGGCGTGATCGATTGCAATAACTCTTAAGTAGGAAATGCAATTGGAATTGCACAATAAGCCTAATGATCGTCTTAAAAGTTTTGCATTGTATTGTAAATTGTAACACATCACTGCTCTAGAACTTTCGTCAACATTGAATTACATTTTTTCCATGTAGGCCGTAAACTGTGCAAAAACAGCCACTTTACATATGTAATGTGATTGTTCCATATCAAGAAGACGAGCTCGGCGTATTGTATTTAGTACCCTATAACTATACACATTTACTATCCATCCACCTACACTCGCATTATCTTTTGTCTCAAATCTCTAGAAAACCGTCGAACAGAATACAAAACAAGACATTCATCATCTCGCTGTCAATGCTTACACGAGCGCACAATGTTACCTCATAAAATCTTAGACTATTTGTTGCCAAGACACTCGGGGAAAACGTGCTATCTGTCAATTATGTACCATAATTCTCCACAGATTACGGGTTCAACTTGGTCTTGTAAAGTGAGCAATTACCTCGGCGATAATTGCACGCGGAGTGCTCTTGTGGTCAATTGCTTAAGCGCACGTGGTGAGGGGGCATTTTATACTTAGCAAATTTATTAAAATGGTATTAGTACCGTTGGGAGCCTGAGACACTATTTCTTTAATTTACAGGAGATTGGGCATCTTATACGTTATGATCATGACACCTTATCATTTAATAAAAGGCTGACAGTAAGTGAAGGGTACAACCACGAATGATATTAAATAAAAATATACTAATAATATAAGGCAATGAGCATTTCTAGAAAAGTTTCATATGTGACCAGTAGTAGTAGAACATAGAGTTTGTACATAGTTAGCACGTCAATTAAGTTGGGGTTTGTTCATTCGCGGAACCCATCTTGCTCACACTTTTTAAAAACCCAAAACATCCGTTAATATCCATCGTATACACTCCCAAAGGAAATCTTTAGGATCTCTGCTAGATATTCGATTGTGATTAGCCTGTCTTCTAAAACCGTTTTTTTTTATCTTAAGGCCGGCCAGAGTGTGGGTCGGTCGTCTTCACAGCTCGATTTGCCTCTTCTAAACTCAGCAATCCATGTAAGTGGCAGTGGAATAGTGTAAAGCATCAGTGCCTAGGGTCTGCAGAATATCCAAAAACAATTCCTTGGTAGACATTTTTTTTCATACAATACGTACTTTATCACGGCACGTAACAATTTTTTTTCCATAATTGGACGATGTAGTCGTCTTGTTTCACAAAATACTTATTTACGATGACAATTTGAACAAAAACAACTGTCAAAAGTGCAGAGTGAATACTCGTGAGGCTATACTCATTCATAGTAAATCAGATTTTGTTTTACGCTTCTATGCGACACAAACGAATATCATATCAAAACAGGTTTTCAATTAACTGTTTTCATCGTCGTTACTGGAATCATAACTTAGAGGCTATGCTAAACCCAAGGCCTCGTCTTCTGGAATCCGGAAATGGAGAAGTAGGCAAATCTCATTTCTTTAGTATATGATATTCCCATCTTGAGGATGTAATCTGATACAATGTCCTCAAAATACTGTCCTAAAAGTAAAATAGAAACCTCAAAGGAACTTGTAAACAGTTGGATCATTTTGAAAACAGAAAGTCTAATGGTGTACAGGAGGCCGTAACTTCTGATGTCATAACGTCAAAGGTGATTAAACAACCTTGGTACATAAAACGTTTACATTAGGTCACAGGACATGCAGGTTTTCAAGGACATAAACACGCCATCAAATATAGGTGGTACCCAAAGAACCCTGAGAAAATTAGGGGGCTAACCTTGCACTAAGAACCTTCTGTTTTAACGTGTCTGGATGGGAAACATTAATTAAAAGTGCTCATGAGGGCCTTCACCAAAAAATCTTGCCGCTATGTGGGAACTAACTGTGCCAGTACCCTTAATGCAAGCGATCCCCTTAAGCGCCCCCACTTACAGAGATCACTGCTTCAATAGACATGTGCAGACTTTGAAGATTCATGGCATAAAATGTGCAGATCGATGAGACGTGGAGGTGACCCAGAAGTGTCATCCTGAGAATGTGTATAAGAAACACATCTTTACGTCTGCTCTTCCTTAATGCAACAAGGGTTTGCAACAGCAGGAATTTCGGTAGTTGCAATAACGAATAATTAGCATGGAAGCGCGTTTAAAATAGTAATTTAGTAATAATAATTCAGTCTTTTGCTTTTGCTAATGCCAATAGTATGTAATCATGTTGAGGGTTGAGGATGTTGTTGTCGTGCAGTGCAATTCATAATGCAATGGAAATAAATAAACAAACAACACAAAGGTGAGGAATCAGATTTAGAGTTTTCCATGTAGTTCCAATCTTAATTCGAGTTTAAATATCATAGAATATAGGAATCGTAATTCAAATTGCCGGCGGCGGCGTGCCGGTTGGCGCACATGTCTATACGGTACAGAATATCACTTGATGTTTACCAGACCTATTCAGAAAACGTCGTCAGGAATCCTGCATTCATCAGTGATAACTGATAACAATCAAAAGATGTATGTTATTAATATAATAAACTCCGTTCCATTAATTCCACTACTTAACTGTACCTACTACTAACTAAACATATGCAGAATACCCTTCCACCTGATGTCTTATTTAGTAGTGTCGCCCAAGTTAATTTGCACGCTCCACTTGCAACCCCTCTAGGGTTAGAGACTGTTAAGTATTAATAGCGCGTAGCTACTGGGCACATCTAGGGTAAATAAAAAACAACCGGTGTTGAGAGAATGTTTCTATGCAACTTTTTCTACTGTGGCGCCAAGGTACTATGTTAAATGTCAATAGATATAAAACTAAATTAAGCATACTAAACTGTGTACAGTTAGCATCAAAAGCAACTGATTATTTTGAATGACATACAATAAATGCAAAAAAACTTAGGTACGGTTATCGAAACAAATAATATCAAAGGAACTTCAGGGCGATTTGAATATTCGAAGGCTGCGGCTTACTGGTAGACTTGACAAGATTTACTGAACTATGGAAACAGCCATGATTTCAGCAATCGAATAGTACACACCTATGACACACTATTTCAGATAACAGGAAAGTATGCAAGAACACATCATCAATGATGTCAACACAGCACAGGACACATCTAGAGATGACGTACTCTGGAAACGTTAATAAACGTGAGATTTAGCAGAAAATGGAATAAATGCTTATTGAAAGCTGACGAGTTCATATAAGATTAGAAGAAAATGCGTCAATGTTAAGAGAGAAACATCCTTTATTTCAAAGACAATGTATGTAATATGTATAAACTAAACTTACTTTCATAAGAGCTTCTCATGACTGCAGAAATTGATTTGAATTTGATTGGACTAGGGTAAAAAAGTATTAAATTAAGAAGTTTATTTTGTTAGCGTTTATGACTTGATTACCGAAACATAAGACTCGGACAGTTTCTATCAAAAATTGACGATATTATTCAATCTGCGATATTTACTAAAATAAGAATGACAGAGACATCGAAGTGAGGGATATATCCCCTTGTGAAATATTGCGGAGAAATACCAGGCCTAGTCACAATTCATCCTACAAATTTCAAAGCTTACGGGCGGAATTCATATATAGACTATATGTGCAAATAAACAATTATGTTAACTGGCAGCAACAGCTCACAAGATTAAAGAGCTAAAGAATAACAGTTGCAAACAGCATTTACTTCCTTACTCGGGTCTTGTGAATTGCCATTAATAGGGTACATCGCGATTTCCATGTTCAATTATTTTCTGTGAAGGAAATGATTACCAACAATAATACAGTAGGCGTTTTATATCAGATACAATTGATTAGAAGTTAAGAAGGAATATAATTAATCATAAGGGTCCTAGGGGAGGCCTATGTCCAGCCCAGCAGTGGACGTCTTTCAGCTGAAGTTCCTACAGACAAAGATCCTACAGTGGCAATACCTGGATGTCTATGTGTGAAGCTATTGCAAAAAGCACAAAGGAACATGAGTGGACTTTGGACTTCGGTTAATGAGGAGAATTTTCGTACATTTGGGATGGTATTTATATCCTGGTTAACACTTTAGTACCTACCTAATGGGCTAACGTATGTCAACCTGCATTGTTAACGGGGATTATTGAGTTGTAATGTTGTGCTTATTTCAAAAATCATGTCAATCGCCGCTGTCTATCATTCAAGCAAGTTATTTCAATCAACTCTGTAGATCCGTCCGTTATACCGTGTCAGCAAAGTAGATTAAAAGAACAATTGCTAATTTAAACAATGGGACTAACAAATGCGCTCACAACGATTTGTAACTTTTTTGTTACTTAAATGGCAAGATTGTTTACCGTTAGCTATGTAGTAACTAGGTAACTTCCATTCCATGGTCGAACTTACTCCTACGCTGACATTATGTTGTGCAGTGTCGTGCCAACTTATCCAAACCAAAAACGGTTTGTCGGCAAATGTTCAATTCTATCACATCGATACAATCGATGTATGGCCTTAAGGGGACGTAGGTTCATGGTCTTTTCTCCCTCTCACTGAGCATAAGCGTGAGCGAGATGGAAGTGCGTGTTCGGAAGCGCAGATATCATGTTTTTTAATTTAAATTTTTTGTGCGTTTAAATAAATAAAAAAGTAATCGCTATGTTCCCTCAAACATGATATTGCCGATTTTTAGAACCAATTTTAATATGTTAAGCTTTTGTGCATGTATTTTAGACCTATGTTCGTGATTTTTTTCTATCGAGCGAAAGTCAAAAGGATTCGAATCGCTATAGTCCCTCGAGAAAGGCCTCAAGATTGCTAATTAAATTTAGGGCAGACATATTATGGTCAAAATAAGCGCTACGACTTTTTAAGAATCCGTTTTCTGGACCTCCCTCGCCTTAAATTGAACAATATATATAGGTAATCAACATTGGGACATTTCAATACGTAAAATTCATACTTATAAAGTTTTCCTCTTGCGTAGGTATCTGATTCGGTTAGTTGCCATGTAAGTAGTTACCTTAAATTGTACACGCATAAAGATGGTCATCTGTTTTCATGAGTAATTTCTGGCTCATTACATTACATTACGCATATATCGTACTAGTGATTGTCAAGTTTTATATGTACAATAATATGCAGTCGTACCCCCGTAAAGAGGCTCCACTTTGGTCCGTTACTCGCCTAGCAACCAACCGGAGCCGGGTTCGACGCCCGGCGAAAGCTCCGATCTCAATATACCGACCTCATAGATCCAACATTCGCAATTCATCATTATGTTGCTGCCAATCACTTGTCCATGGTTAGGCGACACGTTGAGGCGAGGCATTTGAGAGAGAACTTAACTGGGTGACCTATTGTGCGCCTTACAGTATTGGCAACACCTCGGTAGAAAGCATCGTTCTTAACATTTATGTTTTTTTTCTCATCGATGTTTCTAACTTACTGTGCAATTTAATTGACACCGCAGATGTTCTATTGATAATCTAATGTCTTGCAGACATACGTCGTGTTGTAATAATGTTGCAAAAAATTAATTAATTGCAGAAACGGTTGAAATGTTAAATCAATGTTATAAATTACTCGTTGCTGTACAGACTCTGACCGCTACAAGATGAGAATCGGGAAGCGTTTCAGCTTGTGACTGAAAATATATTGAAAATGCCAGCTCCAACCTATATTAAATCTTCGCCAATTTTCAAATTCCGTCTGCTGGCGCAGAGTTATGATTACAATTATAAGCGAATGTCACAGCATCTGTCAACTCTTAGTCAAAACGTGCTCGTAAACTATCGTGAAATATGTCTCCTGGAAATAATTGTACGATTCCGTGAAACTATTCCTGGCCCTCTTCAAATAATTAATATAACGTTATGAAGTAAAGAACTCGTCTTATTCTTTGCAATGGAAAATAAATCACGATTCCTACTCCTCTTTCTCCAAGAACCTGTTCAATTCACAAAGTAAGTAGACATTGATGTCAAATTTAGTCATGTCATTGGCACACCTGACAGTTAATTTATATTACTACTAGCTTCCGCCCGCGACTTCGTCTGCATGGACCCGGAATAAAAACTATCCTATATTTTAATTCAGGCTATATACTATGTTCGTGCAAAATTTCATCCAAATCGGTTGAGCCGTTTAAACGTGATTCAGTAACAAAAATCCAAACTTTCGCATTTATAATATTAGTAGGATTACCCTGCTGTCACTCCGGTTTAACATAGGTACTGGCGGAGTTGGCCTTGCCCTTAGCAACAACGCCTCACGTCACAACAGTGAAACTTATCCCTAGTGGTTGTATTGTAACCGCAGCTCCGGGATGCGTCCACGCACCCAACCGTAGTTACAAGGACTCGGGCTTACGTCATCCACGATGACCGTCACGCTCACCGAGCAAATGTACGCTTTCTCTACAAGGTTTAAAGTTAAAAATCCTCTGACCACATCATCGTGTTCTAGACGTTTCCAATCGCGATGCAGTCACGTAAATGCACACTTTAGTATACCGCAAGTACCCAGGTCAAATTATATTCCGCTGTGACGTCAACTTTAAGCTCGAATACACAGAGGTGATCACTTAATGCAACGACGTTTTCCTGTGCACAGTAATGTTACTTGGTGCCATGATGACATCAAAACACGTCACAATTTATAAAATTCTATGACATCACAAAGCTAATGTGCTTTAAATTATATTCTTAACATAAATATGAAGATCAAATAGGATCAAGAGCTTTACCTAAGCGAAAATTACAGGATTAACATATATTGCAAGTTTCTGCTGCTAAATTGGCAGTGTCTTAACATCATAAAGAAACTGATTTGGAAAGGATTCTCATATCCATTAATACTTTCATCAAGCCATCACTAGTTAATTTAAACTTCATTATCTGAGTAGGTACCATACTCACTTATATGAAGGTATTAATGGTGTTTCATTTCTGTCTTTAATGCGTGTACATTTTTTACACATTCCGTTTGAGCTTTTACTTAATTTTTGCGCTTGTAATTTTTTGGCAGTAAAAAGATTATTAATGATGCAAAACATTAAAGGCGATGGTATCAGACAGAAGGCACCTGTGTTATTATCTCCGATAAACCATTAACAAGCCTTTTGATGTTGGTCATATTCAACTTTTCGGCCTTCAAACTCAAAATACGAGGTATAAATTCAAAATACCTCGCAGATTTTTTGAGTCACAATTCGCCGCTTTTGTAGGCTGCACTGATTGAATTCCCCGAAGTGTTTGTGTTAAGCCCTACGTAACTCGCAAACTTGACCCAAATCGTACGACTTCCGATTTTCACTGGGCCAGCCTTGACGTATCAAAGTGGCTGGAAGGTCGTTCGGTGCAAACATACGAAAAGCAAACATTCATCGCGATATATATCATTAGGAAGAAGTATAATTCACACTGCTTGTAGACACATACATTTGTCGTTTTCAGATGAAGGCCGTTGTATTCTTGGATTTTTATGTCTACTTCGGTTTGTACACAATTTTTTTGTTTTTTTTAATGATCACTCGCAAATGATTTAGATGAAGAATATTTAAGTTTTATTTTTATTTTGTAATATATAGCGACCCTGGGATTCGCGGTAGTTCTACCTATAGATTAACCGACCATAAGCTACGCAGACGACATGGTGCTGCTGAGCCCCTCAGTCAACGACCTTAGGATGATGCTTGCTATATGTGAAAGATTATGTTGTGGCCCACGGACTAAAATATGATGTTAACAAGTGGAATTAAAGATTTTTCAAAAAACCCAACTGCTTTTTTGCAAATATTATATAGCCTATGTCACTCCCACGATTAAGAGGAATCCAACGACACCTATATATCGAAATCCGTCAAACGGTTTAGGCTGCAGGGCGTGCCAAAGAATTAGACATACACACATAAGTACATACATACGCTCCATACAGGTACTCCTCTTTAGATAGTTACCATGTTCAAATACTTAGGACACTGGGTCACTGGCACACTAAAAGATCATGTTGATATAGAAAGGGAGCGCAGAGCACTGTCGGTAATATGTAATACTTATGCTTATACCGATCTTGTTCTAAATAATTTTTGGTGAAAGAATGTAATAAGCCCTATGTCCATGATTTTTTTCATATTCATTAAATTAAATACACCGTTGAAAACTTAGAGGGACACAATTTTTGTGACTTTCGGGTCGATTATCTCCGACTCTATTCACTTAAAAAAATTGCTGAGAAACCTTATATTTATTTTGAAAGGCCTATCGATTGTTGTTCTACTTCCATGTTTTTTTTAAATATTTATTAAATACACCGTTGAAAAATTAGAGAAACACAATTTTTGTGACTTTCGGGTCGATTATCTCCGACCCTATTCACTTAAAAAAAATGCTGAGAAACCTTATATTTATTTTGAAAAGCCTATCGATTGATGTTCCACACGTGGACTTACAATGATAATTTTTTGACCTATAGTTTTATGTATGGAGAGCACCCCTAATAAAATATTTTTTTAGTCATTTCATTACAGAAGTATGTTAGCGGCTAACACCTATCCTCAATTTTTTATTCAAATACACCTTATAGTTTTCGAGTAAAATGCCTGTGACATACGGACAGATGGACATAACGAAACTATAAGGGTTTTTGCCATTTTGGCTACGGAACCCTAAAAATAATTGTGCAAATTGTTACTACAAAATTAAAGCAATAACGGTTGTAGAAACGTTTTTAGGGTTCCGTAGCCAAAATGGCAAAAACGGAACCCTTATAGTTTCGTCATGTCCGTCTGTCCGTCTGTCCGTCTGTCCGTCTGTCCGTCTGTCCGTCTGTCCGTATGTCACAGGCATTTTACTCGAAAACTATAAGGTGTATTTGAATAAAATTTTGAGGATAGGTGTATTTTGTTAGCCGCTACATAGTTTTATAATTAAAATGACAAAAAAAAATTTTTTAGGGGTGGACTCCATACATAAAACTAAAAGTCAAAATTTTTTTTTTCATTGTGACCCCACGTGTGGCACATCAATCGATAGGCCTTTCAAAATAAATATAAGGTTTCTTAGCATTTTTTTTGATTAGGTGAATAGGGTCGGAGATAATCGCCCCGAAAGTCACTAAAATTCTGCCCCCCCCCCCCCTCTAATTTTTGAACGGTGTATTTTAAAAATATGTAAAAATTCATGGACATAGGGCTTATTAATTACATTCACCGAAAATTGTTTTGAACAAGATCGGTTCAGAAGTTTTCGAGATATTGCTGAAAAACTGCCTTCCTCAAAGAAAAGGACGTAGGTAAGTGCCGTAAAATTTCTGTGACGATACGACCTTTTTAATAGGCACGGAACCCTTCGTTTTGCGTGGTCCGACACGCACTTGGCCGGTTTTTATATTTATTACCTGCTCCTTGACAAGTTGATCTGGTTGGCCTTGTCCCAATGAATGATCTATGTGAACGTCTCAACTAGATTTTTCTTGAAATTACACATGTATGAAGTACATCATTTATTTCAAAATTTGTTTAGCCGACCTACTCATAAACACATTCGTTTGTACTTTTTGGGTTCATCAATAAGCAAACGTTCATGAAACATTAAATCGTTTACTTTCACTGTAAGCCACCGGTTAGGTGCCACCTGCGTGGCAGATTCGTGAGCATTCGTCGTTTCGTTTATATCACAGGGCTTATCTACTCAGGCCGCCAGTATTAGCGGAATGATCACTGACTGATATTAATTAACGGATTATCTCACTCGGTGGATACGTTTATTACGAGATTTAATGACGCAGTTCGCTTCGCGGACTTGCAAGTTGCAAAGATTTAGAACGTTAGAAAATTTAAGAAAAGTTTCCAGTTCTGCAAAAATTTGGCAGATACGCGTGTGTGGTTAAAGTGCGTCATTCCTGCTGGCATGGTAGCATATGGGAGTACCTGTAAAATAAAATAAAAACTACATTCGTGATCAGCCCTGCTAGCATAACTTGACTCTCGCTCGACTCAACTCGCGCGCGAGATAGACTGTCCGTCACTTGCTGATTAATGCTGTCAATAAGTGACAGATAGTCTATCACGCACCCGAGTAGAGTCGAGAGTCAAGTTATGTTAGCAGGGCAGAGCGATACAAGTAACATGGAGGGAAATAGTTGACAAGGTTGAACATTATTCCGTATTATAGAAATCACTGCTTAGTATCAGGTAATGTAAGTTAACAAGCTGTAGATTTTTGTTCAACGTTTCAAGAGCACCATTTTAGACCTCGTCACCCTTCAAAATGGGGGCACGACTTGGTTGGCAGTGCCAAAGACTTGTGCTCCATTTGCCAAGTATTCACGACGTCACTGACTGTTTGCTGAATCGACATGTCATTTAGACCCAAATGTAGCTGAGCCGGTAATATTTCTGGTTGTAACTGTTGCTTCTGAACTCTTCAGAAACATTAAATATACGTGTCTCCTCCCACGCCACAAGTGCTTTTTATTACCTCCTTTAATGTATAAACTTGCAATAATTCTGGTTTTAATGCTATGCTAAAATGAACAATAAATAAACGTGAATATACATAATGTCAGAACAAACATTTGGCTTGAAAAATATGATGGTTTTTCTAGTATATTAGCTTAGCATTAGATGACTCCTGTATGTTATTTGTTCAACTTATTTGATAGTGTGAGAAACTGAGATATAGACATGCGTTATCTTGGTTGTTGATATGAGATAGAAGTAAATTTCTGTTTTATGTCTATGAGAATTAATAGATCAGTTAGGAACGGTGTCATGGTTTAACACATATAGCTATATAGCAGCAGCATAGCAGTTAGATCACGACCACCACTCTCAAGAGGGAAACCGACAAAGAAGGATAATATTTAATAATTAAAATCTACTATATCAAAACACAGTTACGGAACTAACTAAGACAGTGAATTCATGTATAAAGTTTCGTTCATAATGGAAATTAATGAAGAAAATAAGTCATCGTTGTCACAATCATGAAGGCGGTGCAATTATTCACCGTGGAAAACTACTAATAGGAATGGTTAATTGCAAACACTCCTCAGCCTTGCATTAAGATTGACAGTGCTAGCGAAGCGGTCATTATTCAGCCGTTATAATTAACTGACATGTTAACATTGACCTGTTAAACAAATTGAAATGAACTATGAAATGAGTCCTACAGTTTTATTTATATCACCGGCCATATCTGGACCTCTAATATCTACTTCAATGTTGTACTAAACTTACATCCTTGTTCCTTATTTTAGTCTTGCTCTACATAATTCATGTTATTACAGTTGTCATCCATCACATTAATTGTTGAGAACATTGCTCAGTTAATATAGTAATCTTAGTAATCAACTTTAACTTTTTTGCAAACAATCAAGTTTCACATCCAGACGATGTCGGGTCATTATAATAGGAGACTGGAACAACTGTTATTAGCCGTAATTTGTAAATCTATGTCATTAGCCACGATTCATTCAAATAACATAGTAGGTCTAACAGGCTGTTCTATCGCATAAGAAATTATGTCCAGTACCGTTATCTGTCAGTAGGCTTTATATCTGATGGAGTGCGTCTGTTACTTGAGCTGGAAATGTCGGCTTAGTGCGACTTTCGACCAGTTATAGGACCTTCTCGGTTAGCAGTGCGTACAGTAACGGTACTCGTAGAACCATACAATGCCAGCCTCGGGGTGCCACAGTTCCCTCAATGTTACGAGTAGGCACCCTCTAGGTCTTCATGAGCATGTGTTCATTAAAATTATTTTAACACACTTACACAGAAAAAGTTATTTAGGAATACGAAATTATTTGATCTCTAGAGAAGTTCAAATCAGTTGTACTGTATCTGACTATTCAAGTATACACTACCACTACATTAATTTAATATATTTTCTACAGAAAATATGACTTCACCAATTAAACTGAACATAATACTAATGTGTCACTGGATGACTATTGCATATAATATATGGTTTTCCTGTTTTGACATTAAATCAATATACCACGTGCTGTAAATAATGTATAATTGTGGTTTTGAAAAATTATGTAAACCAGAATTCCAAATGACTTACTACAGCTGATTCCTTCTAAAAACGAGTTCCAATTAAACTAGATTTGGTCATTTCATGAAAGTATTTAAGAAGATGACAGGGCAACCAGAACGAGAACGAAGCCAAAAAATATTGAGATACGCTCTAATTCCTACTATAAATCGCTCGCTCCGAATATAGTGAATTGAATACGATTCGAAAGAATTTCTAACGTAAACTTAAATACGATAATGGCAGCATGTAACTTGTGTTTTATGCAACATTCAAGTAATCTTGTACTCTACGTATGTAAGAGCAATTACTGGTGCGAGTACCAATTCCAAGTAAATTATCCTGCGATCTAACCGACTTGAGTTAAGTAAGATGTATCTATCCAATAAATAGACACAAACTAGTATCGATATAACGCTTGTTGTTGCCTCGTGGTATCAATTACTGACGTCTTCTACCGAGATAGGTTACGACTCAAAGTCCCCTGTTGAAGGTTTTTAATATTGACAGAAACTGAACAGGTTTTCTTTTATTATTATGGTGTTCATGGTGAAAACCGTCATAATCACTGATTTTGTTTAATGTTATTGGCCTGATTTGTAAAGTTTTGTTTTTAAACAAGTTATAGTTGTAGTTAGAACTGGTCATGTCTGCCGCATGCCGAGTGAACTGTGGGCCAAGATCGCCACTGAATGGCAGCCCCACAGCTCGAAACAGGGACCTGGTAATGGAGACACGAGCTAGACTCCTTTTTAAAAGAATGGCCAGAGACTGCTCCGAATCGAGAGCATTGGAAAAAGTGGGGGGGAGGCCTTAGCCCAGCAGTGGGACACTACAGGCTCACAATAATAAAGTTGCATATAGCAATATGTCGTTTACACTTAGGCAGGCCCTAGTTTTGCGTTTTTTTATGGATTGTTTACACGTCCCCAACCGTCACTGGGTCAGCGTGAGGACTACTGTATATGGGATATCATCCGTGAGATGAAGCCTGTGCGACGTGACGTAGGTATATAGGCTGAAGATGATTACGATAAATTCTGAATGTAAAACATTCTCTTAAAATACCAAATTTCGTTTTTGTAACCTTTAACTCAAAAGCAATCCTGCTAATATTATAAATGCGAATGTTTGAATGTTTGTTACGAAATCACGCTTAAACAGCTCAACCGATTTGGATGAAATTTTGCACGAAGACAGTTTACAGCCTGGATTATAGTTTTTATCCCGGGTCCACGCAGACGAAGTCGCGGTCGGAAGTTAGTTAAAGAATAATTTCTTGGCAAGGTTACTTTTTTGAAGTAGATCATTTTTAAAAGTATGTAGGTATTCTTGTAAAAAAGTTACAGAGCATTAAGATGTTGATTGATGGCTGACCAAAAGACACGTTATTGAAATCCATTTACGTATATTTTTTTAAGGTCGGCTCGTGCTCTGCTCGCCTAGCGTAGCCGCACGCTATGCGAGCAGAGCACGAGCAGAGCACGAGCCGAGCACGAGCGGAGCACGAGCCGAGCACGAGCCAAACACAATTCGTCTAGTCTAGTCTAGGACCTTCAGTGACTAGACGAATTGTGTTCGGCTCGTGCTCCGCTCGTGCTCGGCTCGTGCTCTGCTCGCCTAGCGTAGAAGCACATTTAGCCACTCAGTTTGTACATTCCTGCGGAGAGAAGTTTCTCCGCAGCCATGTTATCAATGCTTTTACTTAATATGAGTAAGGAGCACTTTAATCCATCTAAGAAAACGTCAACAGTAACTGAGAGCTAAGGCTAATAGTGCAACGATAAGAATGCAGCAGGCGCAGGCGGCGTACAACGTGACTGATGATGACGTTTTATGAACAAATCTCAAAAAAATTAAAAAAATAATCTTTGAAATTTTTATTTATAATCACAATTAATCAATATTTCACTAAATGACCTCCGAAATAATTATACTTAATAATGAGAATAAGCTAGCCGATTTTATATTTTATGACGTTATTGCATCCAAATTGAAATGTGAATTTAGTTTGTAAGATCTTTGCAATGCCCTACCGGGGGTATCAGTGCCTCGTACTTTGCAAGCAACATCTATGTAATTAAATGTATCTGATTGTGGATGAAATAAATGAAGTTGACATGTCAGTTTTAGATACTCGGGTTGCTATAGTCGGTAGAAGCTAAATAGCTTAAGGTGACGTAGGTTCATGGTGTTCTCTCTCTCTCTCTCTCTCACTGAGCATAAGCATGAGCGAGATGGAAGTGCGTGTCGGGAGCGCGGATATCATGTTTTTTTAATTTTAATTTTTTGTGCGTTTAAATAAATAAAAAAATAATAGCTAAGTGCCCCCAAACATGATATTGCCGATTTTTAGAACCAATTATAATATGTTTAGCTTTTGTGCATAATTTGTTACGAATGTTTTAAGTATATTTTAGACCTATGTCATGATTTTTTTCTATCGAGCGAATGTCAAAAACTCAGGAATCGATTAGCTATAGTCCCTCGAGAAAGGCCTCACGATTGCTAATTAAATTTAGAGCAGCATTTTTTTAAATCCGTTTTCTGAACCTACGTTGCCTTAACATCTTGTATGCTGGGACTGGGACACTTACAGCGCTAAAGGAATTTGATTTTTTTGTTTCTGACACAGATTCAATTTTCGATAGCCCTGATCGGTGCAGATCTGCTACTAAGCATACGAAAGGTTAATTGTGTATAACGACTGATAAACCAAAATATAAGAGAAACGAAAATTTGTTGTATGCATTTGATTACCTCTAAATAATCAAGTGTCAATTGACTCTTGTTATCTATGTTGGACTCAATTCATCCGGTCATTATGATTAAAATCTACTGAACAATCTCATGTACATGTTGCAGTGGAATAGTATAATCCGCCGTTTTACATAACGGCTAGCTGTTTTACAAAGCAGCGCTGTTTTGTAAATTACATTTTAAGCTAGCTGTTTTAAAAACAGCGCGGTTTCTTAATTGACGATTTCGGGATTGTCATTACGATACATTCTACAATATAGCGGCAATCCGCCCGTATTACATTTACAGCTAGCTGTTTTAAAAAACAGCGCTGTTTTGTCCATAATACAATCTGTGGCAAATTGGTATTTAGCCAACAGACCTACATTTACAAAAATAGGTTCTAGAGCCCATATTTAAATGAATATTTACATATTCTCTATTTGCCTCGGTACACGGTACACAGCGCCACAGGCAAACTTGAATACCTCATTATTCATGCGGTGTGAAAACTACCATTTGCACATGTGTTTAATAGGCAAACACACAGCTGCGGTTCAATGTCGAACAATCATAAAACGCCACTAAATCCTAAATTGACGAGTAATAATCCTAACTACAAATGCGATTTTATTGTTCTGAATTAAACATCGGCACCTATCGTTAATTTAACAACACATTAGAATTTATTGCCCTATCGGTCATGGCCGTCTTTGATCATGCTGTACACAAACTCATTTTTATTTGGTTTTCTTTTGTTTCCAAGTCAAATTTCTGCTCATATGTTAAACATTATTTATTTATTTATTAGTTTGCATGCTTAAGCATATTGTTATCTATGTATTAATTTAGTGTAGTTTTAGGATAGTTTTCGCTCGTTGTTACTTATAATCATGCTGTGCATACATGTTTTGGATGGCATTCTTAACCAGAACCCCTGACTTATTGTGTACAATCTATGTAATTAATGTTATCTGTTTTGTGTGCCTAATAAATAGATAAACATTAATCAGCTTTAATTATTTTTATTTATTTATTGATAGAAACAAACGGTCATATACTAAAATGTGTACAGAAATACTTGTTAACACCTACAATTTCCTTAAATTGTTAGTGTGCTAAATACAATATAAAAAATAAGATTACATTTATAGGTATACATACCTTTGGAAACTCATTGCATGCAAAATTGTATATCAATAACTCGCATGTGTGCGAGCGAGTGCTTTCGGAGCACCCTTCCGAACTGCCCCCCCTATTCTGTAACTTGTTTAAGCTCACCTCAACGCTCACCCTCAAATATATCTTGACACCCCGATGCGTAGTAACGAAGCGTAGGCAGAGGTCTAGTTTCGTAACGGGTGACCGGCGGGGTGAGCCGCATTTCCGCGTAGCGAATAACAGCCCTGTTGTTTACGATATCAATACATAAGTTAATCGTAACCTCGTTTCCGCGTGTATGTTAACGTTTATCGCTGGAAAATTTTGAGTCGACTATTATTTCATTTCCTACCGAAGCTTAATTGTTATTATCGATACTGATATTTTGCTTTATAAGTGATTTAACAATTACACTGTTTCTGTTTCAGGTAAGGCAATGTCTTCTAAACGGGTCACGACATATTCAAAGCGGAGGTACGTAAAAACGATCAGTCAAGATCTTCAAGAATACTTATTCAAACGCCGCTCAGGACAATGTGCCACATACTTGAAAGAAGTTTCAACCGGCTGCGGCTGACACCGATGGCGATTGTGTTTCGCACGTCAAGATTGTCCACACTTGACGTGACTCGAAAATACGTGAACCTGTCCTTGGTACGTGGACAAACGGACACGGTCATCCACCCCGAGTGGTTATTCAATGTCCTACGAATTACTCATATGCCAATTCAAATATTTGTATAATGCCCGTTCCATGATGAGCCACTAAGTTTTCGCTAAAACCCCACACTGCCTAAAGCAAATATTTAAGACGATGTTTAGTCATGAAAACAAATTTACTTGTTAGTGGAGTCATCACTTAGTTGAATGTTAGTATTTTTAATTAGAGTACCCAACGTCGTGCAAACCTGTCAACACTATAGTATCCGCAAAACTAATTGGCGAGTCGGCCAATAAAAGTAACAATGAAACCTTTTTGTGCGTAATAATAGCATGATTCTAATATTTTACGACCTGACTCGCCACTTAGTTTTGCGGATACTATAGACAGTTGTTTTCGTTCTTCGTCGAAATCCGTTCTTAATGATAATCAGATACATTAAAGCTATACTCAACCTGCGGCCCGCTGGCCACCATGCGATCCTAGTAACCGACCTAAACCTAGTAACCATAAATTTACCTTGTGGCCTAGGGCTCCTTAGCTAAAATGTATTTGCGGCCTTCGTAGAAAAAAGGTTGAGTATATGGCTGCATTAGAGTCATACTTCAGTCTAAATCTACATTCTGAATGCAAAGCATATTATTGGAAATACCATGCAGAAGAATCGTGTTATACGTGATCATGCTCTTGAATTGCCAAGTGCACGAATCATTTGAATTGTATAAGACTTTGGTTACTCTAAATGTCCATATTAAATTCTCGCGCTTCAGGGAGTGGCTTGATAAAATACGAATACGGGGGTTGAATTGACTTTCACATCTGAAATAGATTGTTTATGCCGCGAGCAGGCACTCTGCCAACGGTCACCTGAGGCGGGGTTTAATATTTTGGCACATAATTAGATTTTTATCCACCGAAACCGACATTTATGAGTCATTTGCCTGGCAAATATGCCGCTTTTAATTTTAGTGAGTAAAATTGTTTGCTGATTAACAATGTGCGAGTTGTATGAGAGGGAGTTATGCCAAGAATTCCAGTCTAAGTTTTCAGACATTTTCAACTAAAAGCATTTTTATATGTAAATATAGTGATGTAGGTACTGCAAAAATAAATGAAATGTCAGTTGGCAGAATTACCAACATGGTTTTAATGTGTAAATCACACACATCATGACATAGGCGTCGTAGACCAGCTCACCAATGTTAAGTTCAACCATCCGATAAAGTTAACGACCCGCGACAATAGTCGATTGTGATGTTATCAACGTTCAGTTACTTCATTGCCAGCTATCGATGCGATATCATCACGAATGCATCATTAATAATCAATTTATTTTATTGTTTCGATAATGAAGCGAATCGAATAGGATTTAGGTTTTCGTCTTTGCCATTGAATAGTTATCTAGACAATGTATATTGGGGTAAAATAATAAAATGATCTTACGGCATAAACAACAACATCAGCGTTACATAATTCCAATCCAGAGATTACTATAATCCAATTAACGATGATGTCGGTCTCGGGTCAGGGTTCAGCTTCTCTCGCTAGCTAGCAGATAACTTCAACACTGGGTAAGGAGGTCAATTTGCATACGATAAACCAATGGCAGCCATTTTTATAAAATCGCTATCATCATAATCTCCGTGTATGTTTACACTGGCACGCTCGCGGCAGATAACGTTAATGGTGTTTTGGTATGTCGCGTCAATATGAACTACCAGACTCGATGGTGTCTACATATTACGATGTCATGTTCGTTTTTATTGCGAGAATCTGAGATTAAACGCTTTTTGCAGTTTAGTTAGGTGATTTTTATAGATTTCTTGAGCAATAGAGCATCAATTTCTTCAAAAAAGCAGCTTTTGCTACTGAAGTATTCGAAATTTACGTCTTTTATTAGTTTTTATACGATAGACAGACGTTACATTGCAGATATTAACGTTATTTAGCATATATCTATGGTGAGGTTTGGTTTTGCTTGTCCATTAAAGATGTTGAGTGTTTTGTCCTAGAGCCATAAAAAGTATGAAAAATTTGTATATTAAATGAAATTTGCCTAAAGTTATATGTTGTACCTTGTATAAGTACGTATTATTGACGTTGACGCTATACCTAAGGTATACACGAGTTTCTTATCACATCGGAACTGTCACTGTCACACAGAGGTCAAAATAAACATTTATGTTTATTGTACTTGGCTCTGTATTATCTTACATTATTTTTACTAAACGGGACTTAATCGCGTTCTTAATTCGCGAACTCCCTACGTTCATCCATGGTCACGGGACAACTGGCTTGAGCGGGTATCAACATCTTATCTTAATCGGATACCTTTGACTTACTAAGTTAGAAGGATGTGTTGAGTATTGAGTAATGTGGCCTAAACGTGGTTAGTTGACGTCAATTACTTAGCGACATCTAGATGTTCAAGTGTACATACGCACGCTGATAGATAAATGGTGTATTCTTTCAGAAGCTTCATCTAATTAATCACTTTAGATTACGTTAGTTATGCTCAATGCAGCCGGTGTTTAGTTTTACTATAGTAGTTAAAAAAAAGATAACGCTCGCCACGCTATCACTTCTTACGATAACCCTTACGATCGTGAGTTGTTTGCTCTTTATCGTTCCTAATTGTCCAAACAAACTTACGTAATCTGTTATTGCTCACAGCTCGAATATTCATATCAACGCTGTTGGGAAATCTCATTGCTAGTTATTTCCTAATACATTTTATAACTTTTGCAAGTCGTTTACATCGATCATGCTTACCATTTTGACGGACGTATTTGTTCACACTGCGTCCTCAATTGTTCATGTTTGCTCGCCCTATCGTTGCTAACGAATTTGTTTACAACCTTAAACATATGCAGCGCTTGCGTAATGTACGATAACTGACTGTGCCCTAGTTTTAGTATCACGGTCTATTATATCACAATGACTTTTGGCAACCATACTGTCAGCTGAAATGTCGTTAACGTTTTCTTCAAATGTTGTCATGATTATGCCCAATTGCCTTGATAGTTTATGGCAAAACTGTTGTTTTATTTTTGCAGAATATAGCTTTTACTTGCATCTTTCTCATATGACATCGGTTTGTTGACCAGATAGATTTGCGGCTTCCTCTTGCCCGAGCGCTGAAGCGTTTACCGCGTTACGCAACACATGTGTCGTCAACTGGAGATTTATTTACTCTCGTTGATCGTTGGGAATGTTGAAACCCGGCTTATTCGACCCGAATTTTTCGCGAAATGTTCCAACGCGTTTATTTCTTGATAAATTAGTGGCCCAGTATACTTAAATGCGGTTTTTATGCGATATAAAAACAACATCATAGTTGGTTTATGTAAGTACTCCAAAAACATTGTGCGTAGGTGCGTGTTGCTTTTTGAAACCGGCATAGATTGTAATTAATTCGAATTTATACGTATAGCCCATTGATTTAGTATAAATAACTAGATACACAATCAGCCGAAAAAAGTGGCCGTCCAAAAGAACCGCGCGATCGACACTTGCGGCTCTTTTGCGTTTAGTCTGGTTTCGACCATGAGACTTGACGGTTGTCAAAAATGACAAAAATTATCTGTGAAAAAAATCGTTAGTAGCGAATATAACAATAGAAAAAAAATAAAAAAGGATTGGATATATTTCTTTAACCAAGTTCTATTGATAGCGTAAAGAATTTCATGTAAACTCATTGGCATTTCATGGTTTTGAATAAATAATTTCGTTAGTACAAATGACAGATTATCACGGAACAAAAACCCAAGGAGTCAGTACCTACTTATTAGATTTTTTTATGGAGTAGTACAGTTACGTTATTTGTGGTTTTCAATTTAATATTCCCGAGAAATCCTTAGCGATGTGCAAAGTAGGCCGCAGAGATAGGACACATCAACGACGAAGAGTGGTGACGACTTCGTCGTGTGTTTATTTTTCAAGTTTATATAAATCTTGTAAAAATATATGTTTAACTAAAGATAAATTGATATTCAGATTGTAAGTCATTATTATATGTCGCAAAGGGACTAATTAGATACGTCAAATATACCACGCTAAAATGATCTGCATACTTAGTTATTATTCCCTTTTCACTAGTCGTGCGTAGACTTTTTAAGGAGTTTGACTATACGTAATGCCCACCGAACAATGTTTTGTGTATATGTATTTATAAAAAAATGAACGTGTTAATTGTTTAGGTATTGCCTGCTTGTAAAAATTAATAATCATGATTTATTTGTGTTTTTCGTCTTCCTGTTTAAATAAATAAAATATTATAGATTTTATTCATCAAAGTGTGACATGTAAAATACTTCTAAACAGCAAAAATCCGCAATATACTTCGTCAATCATTTACAAATGACTGTATTGTTTATACAATATTATTAAAATATTTTTATAATGCGACTCCATTCATTCGCTATTTAGTTTTGACGTGAGCAATCAAGTCACATTATGATAAAATCTCAATAAACTAAAAAGTTTTTAATCTGTTTGATGCTAATTCGCTAATATGGCCCTTACAGCTTAAAACACTAAGTTCTCTTTTATATGAAGCATATATCTCAACGCAGGTTATAAGTAAACGCGATTGGCATCAACTGAAATATAGCTAGAGTTGTCAAATTGAGGCACATTTCTTGAAATTTTTGTTTGACATTGTGCGTCTATTTACTTTATTATACGTCAATGGTACAGCCCGAGTCTATTACGATATTAACTCGTCTATATTTCTCTAGTACCATATCGAAATAAGAGTACCTAGTGTGTTGTTCATTAACAGTGTATAAACTTGATCGAATTAAGCATTTGAAAGGCTCTCAACCTACTTACTTCGTATATGGCTTCCACGCCTATGCGCTTTACTCACTAACAATAATTCTACTCGATCAATAACCCAACTGCCCTTATTTGTTCATTCAAGATTATCTACTTAATTCGAAGTGTATGCTTATATTGCAAGAATCTATCCAATAACTGTTTGTTATTATTATTTGCAAGGCCTGCGAGCGATAATGTGTATGACAAATGATTCAACGCCAATTACTAATTAAATTTATTATGTGTCATGTAATATTTATGTGCTGTGGCCTTATTAAACAATCAACTAATTTATAGGAATTGATTGTACGTACACGTAGTTTATATGAGGTAAATAGTTAACATTTCCCCATATGTCATTTCATTAAATGAACCAATTTTATCATATCTATCTTTAGTTACTAACCAAATTTGGTCGGATAATTTCGCGAAACTGGTCGACCATAGGCATATTTGAACGATAGCCGGCTTCCGATCTCAGTCAGGTGTTCAGAGGGCCTACCGCGAAACGATTTTCGTTTTCGTTCGTGTATCTCCCTCTTTGTCACTCGAACTAGCAAGTGCGACAGAGATGGAGATATACGAAAACGAAAATCGTTTCGCGGTAGGCCCTCTGAATTGCATCATGCCACTGATTCACAAAAAGTTAAACCTAACCGCATCGTACGATGATGTCATTTTAGCAAGCGAGTAGGTACTTATATTGTTTCCTCTTAACTATATATGGTTACAAAAACGTTTAACCTTTCTCAAGTGTTTATTGCTTATCCACTTTTAGAGTTGCATGACTAAACTTTCTTCTTCTAGATCGTCGTCTTATGCTGCATAACATAAAAAATAGCCAGTCGCCGTAGAGTCTGCATCGTTTGTGACGTCACATATGCGTGGCAGCAAACAATTCTGTGCTCACTCGACGCAACCTCACGGTGATTTCATTCACTGAAAAGCTACTGTTAAATATCAAATGATATTTCGTACATAGGTTTTTTGAAAAAACCCAGTGGTACGAGCCGGGGTTCGAACCCGCGACGCGTCGCGCGTCTTACCGCTCGGCTACAGTGGCTTCCTTAATGCCATCCGCAATCACATTGACATTATATTTTTTCCTTTGGTTATGTTAACGAAGACTCCTTCAACTTCTGCATTTTATCATCTTTAAGGACTGCTTATAAAGTATCATTACCCCATTCTATAGTCATAAGACTCATGAGGTAAGTGCCAGGTTTGAAGCAAGAAATGTCACTGACGTCATCGGTATGCGATGCAACCTGTCCGACGACTTATCTCAGTGTTTCATATCTTTGCTAAATAAAACAGGTCTTGCGTCAAAAAGTTAAAATGTTAACGAATCATATAACATATGTAATTGCTAATCTTAAGAAAACAGTTAACTTAATATTATGCATACACACGTAGGTGCAATTTACTAATACAGTGTGTCTCCATAAAGTGCAAATATGAAATCAGGGTGAATCTAGACCCAATTCCATCGACGGGAAAAAAATTGTTTCCTAGCCGTCCGTCACAACCAAGTGTCACAGCACTTTAAAAAAAAATTAAGGCTAATAAAACAAAAAAAAATATCCCGTCGATGGAATTGGGTATAGAGTCATCATATCAGTCACTCTATGGAGACTCACACGCGTTTATCCACTAGAATGAGTGGTATATATGATTATATTTTCGCTCTTCTTGATTGCCATCACGAAATTTTAATGTAGCTTTCATTTGAAATCAACATCTCCAGATTTTTTTAACGTAATTATAGTAGTACTACAGTCAAGGACTTTAATTGAAGCATTCAGGTGTCAACTAATTTTGGTTTTTTAATAGTTAAACTTTGAAGTATCCAGTCTAAAGAGAACTCTAAATGGCTCAACAATTAAATTCCGTGACCGTAGCACAATATTTAGCTTTTTTTTAAAGTGTATTTCCACTTTAATCTCCACAATCGAATTTAAATACATTTCCAGTTTCAATAAATTTCGAGAAATTAATATACTGGAATATTCAGATTTACATCTTGAATGAGGTAAAACCTACCAACTGTGACATCGCTTTAAATATTCATATTTATTTCGAGACAATAGTGATGACAGTCCCCCAAGAACTGGTTGCCAATGGCAAGGATTGTTTTAGCGTACGTGCTTTTCATTTAGTTATTTTAATGCAAAGAATTTTTTAAAAATGGAGTAAGTGAAACTAGTAATATAGGTAGGGAATTAGGTACACTATAAATTTATATTCGTTTTATACCGAAGAAGCATTGTTGATCAGTATTAATTATTAAAATCAATGAAATAAGTATTGTTTATCGTTCCATTATCATCTTCTATCATCTCGTCTAATCGTCTAAAACTCTAAATGACACGAGTTTTAATTTTGACCTTGGTCGAATTCAAAATATGTAATATAATCGTAAACTTAATTGACTTGCGACATGCTTGCTATCACAAAGTTGTTATTTATCTGTACTCTTGCTGCCAACATTATGATAACAAAGATAACGACATGTCGCGTGTAGATACGGCGCTATTTACTTTTCACGTCGACGTGTTTGCTTCGATTGATCAACAACAAACAGACGTCCCTCTATCTATCATCAAATCCAGTACTGTGCGGCTCACTCTGTCTATTTTGTAAACAATTTTTTTTTGCCGATCGCCATAAAATTGCGTTTAATGTTCTCCTGCATTACGTCATCTACCACTCTGTTTTTATTTTCGCGCCACAGTGCGACGCCCATCTCTCTTCCTCATGCTCATCACGTATCGAGCGATCTCGCTCGCACGCCGCCGGCGACAAGCCGTCTGGTGGTTTCGGACGGTTGCCGCGTCGCAAAGAGAACCCTAGGTCACGGTCTTTGAACACATTTTCCCTCAGTGCCGGCATAGTGGTAATAATCGCCTTGCTGATCCCTAGATGTGGACGCTCGGCCGACGTGTCTACGGTGTTTACTTGTCGTAAATACTGTGGCCTTGCAAAGTATTTTGTTGTTAAATCCGAAGGGAGTACTTCCATAATAGCGTCTATTTGCTAGAGTATCGTAAACCACTCTGTTTTTATTTCCACCTGTGACATTACGCCTTTAACTTATTCGCTAACTAATACTGTACACATTTCTGCAGGATGAAAAATTTCTTTGTCACCAAAGAGTCGGATCGCTACAACATAAATTCACCGCGGAACAGGTCGAGAAGGTCAATGCGAACTTAATACTGGCACTGACGTCGCTTTTCATAAAAACTAGGAGACCGTGAAAAACACAGAGAACAATCATGGCGATTGTCTCTTACGCACGGCTAATAATACATAAATCTCAACTCATAGGCCGACGACTGCTGTCCGTGCCAAGTAATACATTAACATCTCATTGGAGATAACATCTCGCCAAGCCAACACGGATGAACTGACAGACAGACGAGCACCCAAAATTCACTAACACGAAATGACAAGTCCCACACGACGTGACTGATGCTATCTACGCTTTTGCAGAGTGCAAATCAAATGGCAATCACAAATCGACTAAACAGGTCACAGACTACAGTTTCAAGCGATCAATCAAAGACCGGATTCAAATCACCATTCATGTGTAGATTTGATTGCTTTATCGAACAGGAAATTTGCTTTTACAACGCAGTAAGTGCGAAATGATCTAGCAATTTTTTTTTCCATAATCGCAAATTAGTATTCAAATAGTTAACCGTAATAAAGTTTTCCGTCACCTTGTATTCTTAAGTAGATGGCAAAAAGTTTTTTTTTTTTAATTTTTTTATAGCTACTTTACGTATGCTTCTGTATTCCCGTTCAGTTTACATTCTAATGACTTCTTCAGAACAATATTTCTTGTTGCTTTCTTAATTATTTCTAGATTTGAAGAACACCGCGGTGATTTCAAATGCTCTTCGTGGTGGTCTTGTTTGTTTTGATTCTTGTTACCAATTTTTACGGTTTCCTTAAATAAAAACCGACTCGCATGGGTTAGTTTTATGGATGGCCGTCTATTTTTTCGACTGTTTTATTACTACAGGTATCTACTACTTCAATTCATTGATACTCGTACGCTGCGTTTCATTACTTGGCTATGTTAGACTAAGTATTATCATTTTATTTCTTACTTCATTAAAGTTATTTTTGGGCTCATTTGTCTCAATACTTCGCCGCTGAAGTTTTTATAGGCAGATGGCAACTCACCCATTCTCGGAACGAGCTCAAGTGTCACTGATAGCCATATTGAGTGACGGATGTCTTCCTGCCTGTTTTTCTTTTCTACTTGGCTTTTCCTTTGAGTAAAATTCTTTGGACCCAATTCGGACTTTGTGTCCTACGTGTAAATTTACCGTTGGCCGGCAAATGTTTGGTGGCACTGTTCACTGCGATGATCGATTTGGCTGCGAGAGTGCGTAGGCGTCACCAGAGAGCCAAGAGCGATCATCGACTGTTTTGTCAGCACTCCACTCCATTGATACGTTGAAACTTATATTATATATAGTATTTGCAGTGACCATACTTTTAAAGAATCCTCCTGAAATGATCCTGAAATTCCTGACCTATAAGCTGAAGGTCCTGGACCTGGGTTCGAATCCCGGTAAGGGCAAGTACTTGTGTGATGAGCATAAATATTTGTTTCTGAGTCTTGGATGTTTTCTATATCTATTAAATATATCGTATAGTATCCATAACAGAAGCCTTATCGAGCTTACTATGGGGCTAGTTCGATTTGTGTAAGATTGGTCCCCAAATATGTATATATTTATATCCGCTTTATAACTTTATTCCTAAGAAACTTTTGATTTAAGTAAGCATAACTTCCAATAAATCCAATAATTCACATAAAGGATGCCTGGAGTTACCTTAAGCATTTAATCAGGACATTTAAACACTAACGTTTCTTGTCAAGATATCTATATTTAATCAGAAACCAAGGATACCGCCGAACATAAGCTTTGAGCACCGTGCAAAAAGCTTCACAATGTATCGAAACGATCGCAAAAAAGCATGACATCATGCCTTTAATTTGGCCGCAGCGTACGAAGCCCGTATTTGGAACCAGTTTCGAGCTGCAGGCTATCAAATCGCGATCGAACTAGCCACGAAAAAAATACAGTTAACTCTACACTTAGGTATTTTCGACCTCAATAACTATGAAGGCCTGTCCAAATTGACAAAGATATCTAATCCTCGCCCAATGAAGCGCTACGTACAGTTCTATTACAAACTGTATAATTACAATAATTTTATAGAGGACAAAAGCAATATTAATCTCAATACAGAACGGAAATGAATGTCATAGTACAGCTATTTGATCAGGGATCAATTTTCGTTAATGTCTTGAAACAATAGGCGATTTACGCGCCGAGTAATATATATATATATATATATATAACGATCACACAATCTTGCTTGAATGCGAAATACAATATGTTAAATGCGCAGTTAAATTCTGTTTGCAAATTACCATGTCACGTTTTTAATGAATGTGCAAAGTTAACGGTATTTTGAAGTTAAATAATTGGTTGATTGTGCAGAAATGTCTCCTTATTTGAAATATTTACAACATTGGAACTGTTTAAAATCAAGTAGTCCGTAACGTGATGACGAGGTAACTCATTTTGAATTCAACCTAATTCAAAATGCGTTACCTCGTTGTTTAATAAAGAGGTTCTGTATCTATGTCATTATTTTGGGCACCAATCATTTCGCCTCACGCACTCTTCGCAATTTCATCTCGCAGCTTTTTGTCGAAGTTTTTTGCGAGCAACTCAATAACGGTGGAACGAAACAGAATAAACAGGTCGGTTTTTGTATGAGGTTTTAGGGTCCCATAAATGCTCAAGAAACACTACAATGGTTTTTTACCGAAGGGTTAAAAGCGTAAAAGGCTGTTTTCGGATATTAAACTATTGTAATGTATGTATAAAAAAAAATTATACATACATTACAATAGTTTAATTATACTAGTGCGTTTTTAGCTCAAGGATTCGACCGACACGTAAAATTGTGTTAAAATAAAATCCAGTTGTGAACGAAAGTCGAATTTTTCATTCAAAATTAAGCTGTTATAATTTTTGGTGTAATGCCATTCAATATTAGTATCTAAACCATCAGATTGCTTCATAGTACCTTCCTCTCAGAGATGTAAAGGATTTGGCTTTAATAAACCTTAAAGAAAATATACATTAGCATTATATACAGTAACATACGAGCAGAATATTGCCTTTACAATGATTACCCCTTGCAACTCGAAATTATATTCAGTATTTTAAAGACTGACAATGATTGATGATCAGTATTTTTTGCTTTGACTAAATTGAATTCGGTATAAATCTTCGATGACAGCTACAAATTGGTAATTTGATGCAAAAAGTCCCAATTTTTTTGTTTTGTGGTGTGAGCATTATTTGAATAAACATTTTTCTATTCTATTCTAAACACGTTAAAAGTAAAATTCAATCATGGTCTACTAAACTTATGATAATAAATACATGGGTGTTGGTCGCGCATTGCACTGGTTTAGACACAGTTTTCACTTATTGCTAGAGTTCTAAGAGCTCATTACTGTTAATTTGCATATAGAGTGGGGCCTCGTGTTTCAAGCCGTCCCTTTACAGCTGCCCTACGGGAACCTAATAGCCACCCTGTATTTATATCAACCCGTATCTCTTTCGCGAATTAATTAAGATTTATTCAGATCTAGTTGCTGCCTGTGACTCCGTCCGCGTTTATATCGTAGCTCCATACAAACTTTCACCCCCCCATTTCATGCCCATACCTTAGGGGATGATTTCTGGGATAAAAACTAATATTTGTCCTTCCCGGGAGTCAAACTATCTCTATACTAAATCGGTTCAGCTGTTTAAGCGTGAAGAGGTAACAGACAGACAGACACACTTTCGCATTTATAATATTAGATGTGCCTACATCGCTTCTAAGAAAATTCAGATTATTCACTGCATATTTACCCCTGTATGTTATTTTATTTATTTTAGCTCCCAGATATTGCGTGAGCCAGCCAGTTTTCTGTTAACATGTGGTCGTGTTATTCAGTATCGAAGGTTATCGAAGCTAACGCTCAGATAATTTTAACTCCAGTAGCAATGACTTGTTATTCGATTTTAATTTGACGCTTTAATAAAAAACAACTGTAACATAATTTATGGTGGATATAGAAAGCTTAAAAATGTAGACCGTATAATCCAAGACATTCGGTTTGTAGACCTATCAATGGATCATTTAACACAACGACGCGTGCAAAATGGATCGCAATAAAAATCAATGAACCGACGAATTATTGGATGTAATCAGAGGGACTACCGCGAAACGAAAACTTACTTCGTTCGTGTATCTCCGTCTCTGTCGCACTTGCTAGTTCGAGCGACAGGGAGGGAGATACACGAACGAAGTTCGTTTTCGTTTCGCGCTAGCCCCTCAGACGCCCGTGACATTGAATTGAATACTAAACTCTGAAACCCAACTTGGGTAAGAGAATTGTTTCATCGAATTTTAATTAAGCAGTTCGTTTAATATTCCTAGCGGTTAGTTTGCGATAGCTCATCTCGCCTCTTTCGCTCCGTGGCTCCGCGCAATAACAATGCTGTGGTCTAACTTGGGCGATGATGTCAGCCTTGCTTCTCTTAATGACCACGCGTACCGCCGCCGGCAGCATTTCACGGGCATAACGTAAACAACACGATGCTTTTTGCTTAAATAATCTTTCTCTACACTACGACTACAGCGCCTAGCCTAGCAAGAAAGTTCACGTCAACTTGTAACTAAACGAATAGCTAACGTTTTACAATGCAACGGTTTAGGTTCCATAAATCGTTGGCTTAATTTGAAATGAGCATTTTAATCATGTTGTGTACTACTTGCAATAATTATAACTTTATTAGTGTCTTGCTGTCTTGTACCAAACCGGTCGTATTTCAATTCGCCATGCATGCATTCTCGTAACTGAGCGCTCTCGGCCCTCCAGACCTCCGAAACCAATTATTAACGTAATGCTCCTCTGCCATAAGCAATATTTGGAGAATGGGATACATCACGAAAATGATAGAAATTACTCAAAGCCTTGCCTCCATGTTCACTCTTTTGTGAGTTTATTTTATCTTTTTGTTCTTCGCGGAGTTTCGGAACAGACTAAATTGCCTCCAAGCACGCTTGGACGCTCGGCTGACTTTCGGTGCGGCTTTATTCGTCGATTTTCGGCGCAACTTTGTTTGGCTCAAGTCATCCCTATACATTCGAGCTTGCAACTGTTTAAGTCTACTATATTATCATATCCGATATCAAGGATGCATTCTCAATTTGTCACTCAGGAAACCTATTTCGATCGTTATATTTTATTATTGTTAGGAAGTAATATTACGACATGTCTAAACTTATTGCCTGCGAACTTCCTTCCCTTTACAATATTGTCTATTTATAATTTTATACTATCTCTACGCTTCCTCAATAAAGGTTGACTTATTTGTGAATCGTGCATGTAGTGTTTTCAATTTATTTTCCGCTACGAATTATACTACGGAAATTATATTATAATCTAGTGATTATAGTACGTACAAGCCATTTCAAGTGATCCTAAGGAAAGATGTAAATGATAAAACCCTCTTATAATTATCGTTTGTCAACTTTACTGTATAATTAGGTCGAGGCATCCAATAATGATACAAAAGTCAAATTTACATGAAATTTTTGTACTTACTGCATCTAGTGCTGAAACGTAAATTAGAATTTAAATTTTACCAAGGACAGGTTTTCCTGTCACATCGGTCATTCTCTTATAGAGTTCGTTCAAAACGTATAAATTTTATATTACTGCGAGTTCTTAAGCCTTTTCGCATTAAACATTAAATAAAACTGCAGGTTGCAGTCCAAGACCACATAGCCGCGTGTCGAGTTTCTTACGAGGTTCCTTTGGACACATTAATTGATGTAAAACCTTCAAGTTTACCTCCACTTTTGCAACAGCACAACCAAACCTGCACAGCTACCAAAGCCATATTAAACGATACCTATTCTAATAAATAGAGAGAAAAAGACGGCGGCATGACAAAAAATTATATATTTCAGTAGAAAATCCTTATATTCAGGTGTTAACGCTAACTTATGATGAATACCTACTGTTACCCTTTGTGCAAATATTTATGTATTCTGATTGCAAAATGATTGAAATAAATTACTCCAATTTACGAGCAGAGTAAAATGTATTCAGCACACTGGAAGTTACTAGAATAAAGTCGTATTTTGGTTATACACATTAATAGTAAATCAGATTTTTTTAGGCTGCTATGTACTGCGCAACACAACAACTAATATCATATCAAAACGAGTTTTCAATGAACTGCTTTTATCATCGTTACTGGAATCGTGACAACTTCTCCAACAACAGCTCTAGAGCTGTTGTTGGAGAAGTTGTCACGATTCTCTAGAGGCTATGCTGAACCTACGGCCTCGTCTCGTCTTCTGGGATCTGGAAATAGAGACGACGTCTTCCCTGCTGAGAACTTCCCCTGAAGCGTAACTGGCTACCACAAACATTATCTCTTAAGTACATGATATTCCCTTTTCTGAGGATGCCGTCTGATACGAGGCCCTCAAAATACTGCCTTAAAACTAAAACAGAAACCACAAAGGATCTAGTAATCAGTTGGCTCATTTCGAAATGTGGAAGCTTAATGGTGTACAGGAGGCCCCAAACCTCTGATGTCATAACGTCGAAGCTGATTGACAATTGCAGGCAAATTTTAAACAACCTTGGTACGTAGAACGTTTGTTACGTGACGTAATGCCATCAAAGATTGGCAGTACCCAAAGAAAGAAGAGAAGATTAACCTTAAAGGAAGACTAACCTTACATTAAGAACCTACTGTTGTATCGTTCACTAAAAGTGCTCATGAGGACTTTCAGCAAAAAACATTGCCACTATCTCTTCGAATGCCTTGCTGCTATGTGGAAACATATTAAGCTAGGAAGGGTGTTTACGGAGATCAATGCTTTAATAGACATGTGCAGAATGTAAAGATTCATGGCATAAAATGTGCAGACCGATGAGACGTAGAGAAGACGCATAAGTGTCAATCCGTGAGAATGTTATAAAAAACATCCTTACGGCTGCTCTTCCTTAATGCAACAAGGGTCTGCAGTTCTTTGGAACAGCAGGACTTGAAGAGCAGGTATTTAGGAAGTTGCTATCTCGACTAAGTACCTAGTAGGTTGGAAGAACTACCAAAATATTCCGTCTCAAAGCCTTTTGCTAATGCCAACTTCTTCCTCCTATCGTTATTCCTGGTTGTGCCCTAAAGCAGCCCGTGGTCCGCTTTGGCACCTGATCCCAAGATTTGGAATAGGCACTAGTTTTACGAAAGCGACTGCCATCTGGAGATGAGACAGAGAGAAAACTAGACCTTAATGGGATTTAGACTGGTTTCCTTACTACGATGTTTTCCTTCACCGAAAAGCTAACGGTAAATATTCCGTACATAAGTTCCTAAAAACTCATTGGTACGAGCAGGGATTCGAATCCACGACCGCCGCTTAACAGCCGCATGCCTAAACCTCTAGGCTATCGTAAAATTTATTCAGTTAATTTTCACTACGTTGGCGAGGAAATAAATAAACAAACAACCAACGCAGAGGTGAGGAATTTGATTCCGAGTTTTCCATTGGAAATCTTAATTGGGTACTTTCCTGGGTAAAACAAATATAATTCTATTTAGTCTTGTCAGTTAGATTATTAAAAAACTAGCCAAGTGCGTGTCGGACCACGCACAACGAAGGGTTCCGTGCTTATCAAAAAGGTCGTATCGTCACAGAAATCTTACGGAACTTACGTCCTTTTCTTTAAAGAAGGCAGTTTTTCAGCAATATCTCGAAAACCTTTGAACCGATCTTGTTCAAAATAATTTTCGGTGAAAGAATTTAATAAGCCCATTATATATCCATTAGTTTTTCATTTTTTTTAAATACACCGTTCAAAAAATAGAGGGGCAGAGGGGACAGAATTTTAGTGACTTTCGGGGTGATTATCTCCGACTTTATTCACTTAACCAAAAATATTGGTGAGAAACCTTATATTTATTTTGAAAGGCCTATGCACACGTGGGCTCACAATGTTTTTTTTTTACTTTCGGTCTTATATATGGAGTGTCATTTTAATTACAAAACTATGTAGCGGCTAACAAAATACACCTATCCTCAAAATTTTGTTCAAATAAACCTTGTAGTTTTCGAGTAAAATGCCTGTGACATACGGACGGACAGACGACAGACAGATAGACAGACATGACGAATCCATAAGGGTTTCGTTTTTTGCCATTTGGCTAAGGAACCCTAAAAATGGTGAGTATAGCACGTTAACGTTACTCGTGGTGTACCATAATGTGACGTCATACGCGGAACTTTAACGGGATATATCTTCATCATTTTTTGTTTGATAGACAAAATAAAAAATACGTGTCCAATATTTTTTGATAATCTAACTGACGGACCAAATATATTTTTTTGGAAAGTAGCGAATTCGAGTCAAAGTATAAGTAGTAGTAGTAGTGTGTGTTAGTAGTATTATTAAAGGCTTTCTTACACTACTATGTAGTGTGAGAAAGCCTTCAAACTATGGCCATATTTGTGCATTTTCACCTGTCAGTTCAGTTCGCCTAATTTTAATTCAATTTTAGGTCAAATCTTCAATTTGTAATAATGACTTGCGAAAAATTCAAATAATAAGTTCCCCAGTACGCTACAGCCAAGATTGTTGCACATTGACTTGGCTTCTTCCCGTGCAATAAGACGTGAGCTCACTTCATCATTCGATCATATTTGACATACGCAATTAGTTGGTATTGCTTGATTATGTACCTGCCTAGTTTTATTTCGTCACTGTAATTTTCTTAGAATTTTGAAAGTAAAGCCTTATGAGCTAACACAGCAAATATTTTGTTCATTTGCAATAAAGTAGGCGATCGTAATCTTGTTCTCAGAACCCAAATGAACCCCGAGAACATGTTATGTTATAGTATAGTTAAGGTAGTTAGTATTAGTACACTTAGTACGCGAGAATAGGAATGAGTGAGAATTAAAAAAAAAAGATAAGCTATAACGGCGACGTTGTATCTAGATTATTGTGGATGAATACATATTCTAAAGTTATTACCGTATATGTCAGTCAAGTGAAAAAATATGGCTGCATACATCTTACTCGTAAATATGTTCCATCGCTCTTAATGTCAGCGGATTAGGTTTCGGTACATATTTGAGAGAGGATTAAATCAATACCTACATATTCGTGCACTTACTAATGTAATTGCTATCCTCTACTTTTTTTTTACTTCTTTCGTACTAAGTGATACATTTCTACCGAACAGGTATAGGCTAAATGAATTATCGTCAGACACTTAGCAAATGTCATAGTTTTCATCTATAACTAATATAACGATTTGCAACTTTGTCACGATGTCCAACTAAACACAAAGTTGCGTCCAGAAATAGTGGCATGTCAGGAGTAGTTTCCTCATTGCAATTTTATACCCTTTTGGCATGTGTTGACTATTCCGAAGTTATTACTTGTACTCTGAAGTGACAATTACTGTATTTTTTAAATTTATTTATGTACAGATGTCCAATAGTTAGTTGTTTGACTATTTTTATTTTCCACGTTAATTTGTGTCGTTTTTTGTTACAGGTAGCTACAATTTGCCATTTATCATAGCTTTTGCTCTCTGTCATGAGTCATCGGAATGAAGGTAATCTGTTGAATTTTAATGTTTCGTTTCGTTATCGTTTCCAATCCAGAACTGTGTTGTTAATTGATTTTCAGATGAAATGCGAGCTTTTAATAAAAATCACTTTTAACCGTTTCTATAGGTTTGCGCTCATTCAACTATTTGTGTTATTTAATTATACCCAACAGTTGACTTTTTTCTTTCAATAAATTAGAACGACAATTTAGACTAAAACTAGAACTGCGTCGGCGACCTCCTGCTTTAATTGCCGTTTCCTGTCATCTCCTGGTGTTGTATTACATGTTTTATACGCGTTGACACACATACCGAAGCGTGTTATTCTTAGACAATCTTAATATCTGCCTTTTTTTTCTTTAACATGTCGTTAACCTCTTTAGCAGCAATAACATTGTGGTAATTTTAGCGACGAAGATGGTACTCATTTTGCGCGTCCGCCGATGATCAAAGCGACGGTTACGAGACTGATTTTCAAAGTGACGGGGCTACTAATTAGTCGGATTACAGAGCCCTGTCCTTTCCTCGTATCGATGCATGGCTGCAAGCTACGAGGAAAATAGTCGACGTTGAACCTCGTTTCAGGTTTGCGGAAAACGTATTTTGGTAATTTTATAATTGAAACCGTGAAATTGACTGACAGGTCAGACGGGAGCCGGGGGCCGTAGACGGGCGTATAAATATTGTATTAGAAATGCCATCCGGAACGTTAACCTGTGAAACAGAATTAAACTCTGGTCTTGATAAATTTACTAAAATCTTTGATTTAAGCGAAAATTTGTAATTCCCGTCACGTAACCCGTACGGTCTGAGGAATAAGTCTTTAGCTATCTACAATCGAAAACTATTCGATTACAAGCGTTTACCCTCTTCACTCCGATAGCATCGGACATCTGATTCTTGATGGGCAACTACAGACGCGAGCCCGGCTTCTTCTTAAACACGATTCATTATATTTATGTCTGTCTTTAAAAGAAATTTCGAAGAAGATATTATCATAAACACTTACCCTTTGGCTTATCCCGCTTAATTATAATAAGTCCTACTTCCTTGCCAAAAATAAAACGAGCGCCAGCAAATGTTTGTTCCCCGAATAATACACATGAAAATTTTCCCTTTGGCGCTGGGTTAGATGACATTAAATTTTACCCATTCTATTATTGTTCTTGGTTCTTGATACCTGTGCTATACACAATATCGTGGGACGTATAGACGACAAACATATCACGGCTATTAATCTATGACATAGGTCAAACTTAGTTTGCTGGAAATCGCTGTGCAACTGTTGCAAGTTTAACTAATGATTGCTCCATTTGTGAGGGCTAGCATAGACACTCGCGGTTTCGTCTAACTCGTTCATGATTTATCACGTCTGGTGCCAAATGACAACTCCGTTAACGACGACCTATCGGCGCGATTAACGATCTAATCTAGGCCAATCATTTATAAATATAACACTGTTTGCCTTTAACCAATAGTGGCTGTAGGTATGTCCCTTCTATATAATTAAATCACGGTACGAACTCTTGCATTAATATCCCTTTATTGATTTAGAGAAACAAACCAAGATATCATTTGAGTGTTGCAGTAATGTAACTTGTCTAGATTATGTTGTTACCGTTGTTGGTTATGGCATCGATCATGCTAAAGTAGCAATTGCGCTTGTGCTGCGGTTTGATAAATCGACAATGAAGCTGATCGCTTATACCCAAGTATAAGACAATGTCCAACACTAATAGAGAGCAATGCTGCAACGAGCTAGCACACTATTCCAGCCTGCTTTCTTCCCAGAATACCCAGGCTCGCTCCCTTCCTGAAACATGGCCGCCTTCTAACATAGTATGTTTACTAGCTCTGCGTTAGGTTTGTTTATGCATTTCGGTGTAAACTGGAAAATTATTTACTAAACCAACTTAATTCACACAGTTTATGAGTCACACGTTTCCTTTAATTTTAATTTAGTTGTTTACTATCAGCAGTTGATATTGATCACATGGATTTTAAACCGTTCCACGAATTCAGTGCAATTGAACGTAATTGCGGCTCGTATAATAAACTAGCGGAAAACTAAATTACACACTTACCGAGCGTTCGCACGAACAAAATGGGTCAAACTCAAATGTCAAATGACCACTATTCAATATGGAAACCATGTTTTGTGGCGGTAATTTCTAGATTGATTGTTCTGTGAACTATAACCGTTTTTTTAGAAATAATTAACTCAATAGTGAATGCTTTTGTTGTTCGAAGAATTACTCTTAAAATGTAAGTCCTCAGATTGGCCGCGTGAGCACATGTATATAAACATTGGCACGGATAGATAGGATGTAAATATTAGCCTAGTGTAGTAGCGTTTCTTAGAAGTGACGATACGTAGTGGTACCGAGAAGCAAACAAGCATTCTTAATAACATTTCATATAAACAGCCGTGAGAACACGCCTACAAAAGTTAGTTCACACGGGTATACCCCAATACTGTCCTGTTATTCTATCTGGCTCCAGAGTTCGCGAACGTGCTTCCCGAGTTGTAAGCTATTCCGTCGGCACGCTTTAATTGATGTACGGTTCCGTTTGCTTGATATTCGATTCTTCAGTAATGAGATCTTTATTCTTAACCTTCAGAAATGGCTTACCTTTTCTAAATATACTTAGCGCTCTGCTTTTGTTTCAAATCTCCTTTGTTATAGACTAAAATTTATAGTATAAGAATGACGTAGTTTCATCATTATTATTCTTGTAAGGCAAGTCTTTAACATTGCTACCTAGTAATAGAACACTCGAGGCCGACGCGACGAATGCTTGGCATTCCTCATAAAAGCTTGCGCGGCAAATGTCAATGTTATCGTCATAACGACGGTGTGAATTTACTACTGTGACTGTGTGGTCTTGTTACAATTCGCCAGGCATGACACGGTGCGTAGCCGTGTCTTCCCATTTCATATCTAGACACAGTTTTTTTTGAGATTTACTTCAAAGTTTACGAATTGCATCCATTGACAGCATAACATACGATAGTATTGATTGAACTATAGTGTTTGTATTTTTTAAAGCTATCTTAAAATATATTCTATTAACATTCTTCAGAACGACTACAATCCCGATAAAACCCAATACAAATTCTGCTGTTTCACTATCTCAAAAAGCGAAAAGAGCAATGTAGTGTGGGTTGGTGGGATGTGTAGTGGGGAAAATATCACGTCTATAGTCTATACTGTATTATAGTTTAACATTTGCAATACTTATACTTTTATTCCATACGCTGTATGCACCATGCTTTTCAGCTACGTAAAAGTGCATATTTAATTGCAAATTACCGCACTGAATGTGTTAGGTAGACCATTTTTATACTATATGTACCATGACTTATAGGATCACTTTGTTGTCCGTCTGTGTGTCTGTCTGTCTGTCAAGACCCAATATCTCGGAAACGCGTGGGAGTATCGAGTTGAAATTAAATTCAGGTCTATGGTACCTTGAAGCTGTGAAAAAATCAAACTTCTAAGTTTACTTTAAAAAAAAGATACGGCCGTTAATGCCGCGAAAAACGTATATTTCGGCACTCTTAAGGGAATCAAAATTTATAGGGTACTTTCCGTTGACCTAGAACTATGAAATTTGGCAAGTAATATCGTCTTATACTACAAGTACAGGAAAAAATCGGAAACTATACATTTGTAATTTTGCACGGAACCCTCGGTGGGTGAGTCCGACTCGCACTTGTACGGTTTTTTAATGTAGGGACGGTCTCCAATAAAGTTCAGGAACAGACATAAATATAGAGATGTGCCGACTAAGGATTTTGCCGACTATCCGACCGTGCTGTCCGACTATAAATGTGGGCGGATATTCGGCTTTCCCGACTAGCCGGTACATCTCTTAGTAAATGCCTACGAACAGAATCGCTTCGACATCAATCGCAATATATTCAAATAACCGATTCCTGGACCGATCACAGGCACCGTCATGTGACTTCACGTGAGGGAGGCAATGAAAATGCAATCAAGTTCTAAAATCGACCTCGCTATATTGCATGTTGTTTGTTATTGCATTGCTGACTGCGTTTATTTCCGAAGCCTGCAGCGTTGTTTTAATTGCGTCGTTCCGTGACCCTTTTTGGTGCACGTGAACAGCAGTACATCGCAGTAATACTTTGTTAAGTGCTGAAATTCCAAATAATCAAGGTAGTCGTTTAGTTAGCATCACCAAAAAGATGGGAGCTCTGTCTAGCCCCTTTGATCGAACTATGCAACTTTTCTCTACGTTTAAAATGACTACATAATATATGATTTTATTATTATCTAGATTTGATCAAATACATTCAAAATATGAGTACGGTCTAGTCTAAAAATATGTAGGTATGTATACGATTTTCAATCCTATTCCGAAGCATTAGTTCAAAACCGTATAGATAAATGTTATTAGGCGTGACTGCACATATGTATACCGAAACGTCAAAATTGTATGGTATAAAATTTACTTGAGCTTGTAATAATGATTTAGTAATTGCATAAATTAATGTGTCACTTACACGACTACACGATTATTTATATAATAAAATTAATCTTCACTTATCGGCGACCGACAATAGTAGCAATTCTTTATGTTTTTACTCGACTGCCGACGGAGAGGAGGGTTATGTTTTTCGAGCCTATGTATGTATATATATATGTATGTATGTCTTATTCTTTGGCACGCCCTGCAGCCGAAACCGTTTGACCGATTTCGACATATGAGGTTTTGTTGGATTCCTCTTAATCGTTGGGAGTGACATACATAGGCTATAATATTAGCAAAAACGCAGTTTGGTTTTTCGAAAAATCTTTTGATTTCACTTGTTATAAACACGTATCGGAGAACGATACATTTAATGTTCTAAGTCTATTTCTAATACTGGTACAAATACTACAAATCACACCAGCCTCCCAGGCCCCGATAATAACGATCGAAGCTTGCGCCACAGCACGCGTTCGGATTGCCGATGGCGGGAAATCGCTGACACTTGCGTAAACAGCTGCTGGTCTTGCGCCTTTCATATCTGTAAAGCGTTATCCATCAACCTAGTCTTTTCTTACTTACAAATCGATGGTATAAAGGTACTGTTGCACATGCACTTTAGTGGCACGAAAGCATGCTAGTTTCAAGCCAAATATGTGTATCTGGAAAGTTGCTACTAAGGAGCATGCTATTTGCATACATAATAATTGAGAATGCTCAAACAAGCATGCTACTACAGAGCATGTGTAACAGTAGCTTTAGGGTGAATGAATGAATGTCTCTGTTTTCGTATATTTGACACCTAGCTGTGAAGCGTGCGTGTTGCCAAATATATGAAAACACATCCCTTACGCTTGCTTAGCTTGCGTCATGTTAGCCTTGTTCGTAATGACAGCAGAAGTTTGTTGCTCCCGGTCCTACTTGTAACACCAGAATCGTTTCATCTGTGTTCAATGTTAGGTCAATATAAAGGCTGTGTAAGAAAATACTCGTTGCAGAAGACCGCGCAGCCATAATAGCACAAATTGTTAGAGAAGAGCTCCCTAGTGTTAGGGTAAAAGCACGAATTTAATGAATTAAGGTATATTTTCATATTAAAATCACAAGCGCAGACAAGCTATCGACTCGATGACATTCTCACTGACGTTCCTACGGCTGACGTCACCATTTTGACAGGTCCCCGAAGGCGCGTTCGAAAACTGCTACACTAGGATGCGCTGTATTGAGGGTGAGGGGCCTGCATTTCTCTCTATTAGGTATAGACAAAACGATTCCACCAATCGATAATAACTAGTCATGTTCCTGTTCCGTTTACAACACTTGGAATCGCAGACGCCTTCATAAAACGTTCTAGTTGAAAGTAAACAGTCTATCACGCTCTAGACGCGGCTAAGGAGCTTCATAGAAATAACAACTGGGTCATATTGCATCAAACGAACGATGCACGCGAACGTTCTACTAGACACCATGGTACCGATTGCGAATGCATCTATGTAATTTTACCGTGGCACGCTGGCACGAACCTATGCAATTGCAGCAATATATGCAATGGGTTTCAATAGATATTTTAGGTTTGCGAGATTTTGTTATAGGTGTTATGTATAGTATCGTCTGCTATATGTTTGTAGACGTCTGCTGTGACAGCAAATTTTCTGTTTATTTTATATTAATAGCTTCTGCCCGCGACTCCGTACGCGTGGAACTTGTTTATATCGTTGCTCCATACAAATTTCCACCCCATTTCACCCCCTTAGGGGATGATTTCCGGGAAAGAAACTATCCTATGTCAAACTATCTTATTACCAAATTTCATCTAAATCGGTTCAGCGGTTTAAGCGTAAAGAGATAACAGACAGATAGATAGACAGACAGACAGACACACTTTCGTATTTATAATATTATACTATGGATTAGTATGGATTGTTGACTATAAGCTGGTCTAACAAAATGAACATTTCAAATAATTCAGATATACTAGACTGCTTGTTTTATTATTAGTTTTGCTAGGGATAATGTTATTCATACTTGACTACGACTGCCTGTTATATATCATGAAATTTGAATTTCCCGGTGTAGCCATAAATATATACTTAAACAAACTTTACCGACATCCTTAATAAGGTATTCATTATGGGTAAAATCCGCAAAAAAACAATCACTAAGCAAACCCATCCATCAGTGATTGTAATTATGTGGAAGGAAGACCAATCAACAATCTTACTTGAGCAATTCGAATTAACAATTTAAAACTACATCTACCCTGCCTAGGTGTGTAATTAAATCATGGTTTCACACGATTTGCAATTAAAAACATGGAAAACGGGCATTTGCCTTTTCGGAACGGAAACTTTGATTTTCCTCACTGCAGCGCTATTATATATATACTCGGTATGTTATTTACTTTGCACACCATTCTCAGACATAATATGCATGTTTAAATGGATGTTCAAATTGGTGTTTGTTTTTCTGCCTTTTATTAGGTAAGGATTAACCTCATAAAAGGCTCTCAAACAGGACCAACATTTGCAGTCATCATCATCATATCAGTCGAAAGACGTCCTGGACATAGGCCTCCCCCAAAGATACATTTGCAGTACCGGTCAATAATTGACGTGTATTCTACATTCTACACGTGGATTTATGTCATGTATGAAGATTGCGATCTTATATGACCAACTGGAAGATCTGGTCATTTATAGGTATTTAATTGTAAATTTGGAGGTGTCTTGTTAGGGTTCCGGACCAAAAAGGTAAAAACGGAACCCTTAATGGTGCGACTCCGTCCGTCTGTCTGTCTGTCTGTGTCTCGTTTCTTTTTTTTTTACTGTGGTAAAATTTCGATTTATAAAGGAAAATGTTGAAAAAAATACCACCCCCCCTACTTATCTCCGAAGTTAACCAAGCGTAAAACTTGAAAATAATATATGTACATGAGTAATGTTAACGTACATATTACCGGAAAAGTATAACGAGACCTCTATCTAGCGTATTTTTTTAATTCTACAAACATAATTTGTTAATTAAGTTTTTAATTTAATACTTCTGTGTTTATTTTGTTTCCTTCAATTTCGTATGATAGTATTGTGAAAGTACCTTCTAGCAAATAAAAAAAGAATTATCGAAATTAATTTACTTGATAAAGAATTATCGCTGAAAAACCAATATACATGTACCGAGTTCCTTGGTCGCTAGTAACAAAATGCACCGATAAATGGCGCTGTAGGTACTCATGACTTAACTAAACTATGCGTTGTTAAGATTTTTCCAAAATTAATGAGTGGGGCAAGACGGGTATGCTATGTATGAAATTTTGTACGGAACCCTCGGTGAGCGAGTCAGATTCGCACTTGACCGGTTTTTATTTTTTTAGGTACACATGAAGTCGGTGCGTTATTTTACTGTGATTGTGACTACAATACAGTAAAATGTGCAGGACACATTAATAACCATGCGGAATTTCATCTCAAATCAGGCAGGAGTATTAAATAATTTAAAGCAAACATTTTTATCCACTGATTTATGATTCTGAGTAAAAAGATTATTTCTAAATTAAAGACTGTCTTAAAAGGTCGATATAAAAATGAAATACGCTTGTCCTATCCGTTAAGTGCATCGGGGTGAGTAATGATCGCAATGCATTTGTATCTGTCCGCACTGCTTCTGAGAACAGTGCAAGAGACAGCCGGGAAGTCAGAACCCAATTCCAAGAACCCAAGACATGTTCACGCAAGACAGCGAAAAGATCACTAGCATGTCTCACTTTTGAGGAATTATTAATTATTACACTATATAGTGCCCTAACTGTAAAGTGGGAAGGTGTTAAATTTACCATTTAGCCATCAAGGCAATACCGATCGGTTTAACATGATTAATTACTGTTATGGTCGACGTTGCCTTTGATCCTCGCTCGTTCATCATACTCTAGACATTAGTCGAACTCGAAGCTTTGACGCGATGGATTAACCAAACCGAAGACACCAGGTCATTGTACGTACCTAATGCGAGCGAAGAAATTATATATGTCGCCCGCATCCAGTGTGTAACGTCTCAGTAAAATAGAAAAAGCCTGAGTTCATTAGACGAATCCGCAGCAACACTTGTGGCACTAGCAAAAAGTGTTTTGCGTCATTTCGCCGCAGCCCAATTGATGGTGGGAGAGTTTTTTTTCTTCATGATAACTTGTCAGAATGCTTCGTTGAACACTGCTATGCGGGCATTGACCTTGGCTCTATTATTTAGGACGGTTTATTTACTCTGTCTGTAGAGGGCAAAACCTAACAAGTTCACTATGGACAAAAATAGAGTTTGTGACTTTGCAAACAAACAGCTAATTCAATTTGAGCGTCAGTAGAGTGATTTTGAAGCTTTTTTTTTAACGGTGTGTGTGTGACCTTTACTTAGGGACAGTCAACAATGGCCTCTTGCTGGAGCGCGGCTCGTAACATAAAAACTTAAAAGTTTATTTATTAATTTTATTTTGAACGATATACCGACACGTATTTTGTTTCGTAATATAGCTAGTCAAGCTATCGCATTTATATCCAAATTTTACATTGCCTTTACAAAATGTTCATGGCTTTCTTTGGTTGCATAGGTATTTGATGGTATCTGGAGTATTCTGGTGTAATTTTAGACTTCCCCCTGTTGAAGTTATGGTTGTCACACACCTTCTGCGTTTAAATCAAGGTGTGGGTGCGTGTGTTGACTATAGGAGGTGTAGATATGGCGGTGAGCGGATATCGGGCGGGCGAGCACGCACCGAGCGCGCCCAGTCAGACTGCCGCCGCGCGACCAGGCAGACGCACGCGGCACCGCACGTGCAGCCCCCAGCGTTCACGATCAGTTCATCACTGAACTCTTCCCTGGAACTTGAAATTATACACATACAACGTTTATCCCACTATGCCCCTTTGCATGTATCTGTTCTGTCCGTGGTTCTTTCTCGTGATGTACCTTGCGTTCCTGATGCTGGACGTGTGAGCCGACTCGGTCGCTCAGTGCTTGGTGTGTAGACTAGACATAGCGCGCAGGCGCGGCGTCACGATCGATACGCTGTGTCGTAGTGAAGGACTGGCGGTCCGTGTCGGCACAGCGCCGTGCGAGAGAACACGCGGGTGGTTGGCGCGCTCCGGCGACGGTGCGAGCGGGTGCCGCGTGCCGGGAGCGCCGGTGCTGTTATGCAGGGCCGCCGAGGCCCCTGAGCCAGCCGAGCCGGCCGTCACGATCGCTCCGCACGCGTCGGGCACGCGGCCGCGCGGCGCGCCAGCCATGAGCGCCGCTACGCCGGAGGTGCGCGCCCCGCCGCCTGACGCTGCTTCGCCGTCCGTCGCCTTGCCCAGGATCAAGCCGGACCTAGGCCTCAACGATGCGACTTTGTTCGCCGTCTACTGCTTCATTAAAAATTTCATTGGGTAAGTTCGCTTCAATGCGTTCCAGCGCACTCCCGACGAAAACCCCGTTTGTGTGAAATGGCGATCTTTCTTTATTTATCATGCCAAGCAAGTTATAAATAGATGACGATAATTACTCTAAGTATAAACTTGCAGCCGGTAATTAGATTAAGATAGAACCCTGCGTTAGCTAAAAAGTTTACAAGGCCATACCGACGTTGCCAAACACATTTGAGAAATATCAATGCTACGTTCACCGACGTTCGAAAACGCTATGAATATTATGTAGGGTAGGCACTATGTTTTTAACGTTATAACTTATAACATTTAACCAAGTCCGCGTTGTTGCTATGCGCTTCGAGCAACTCGGCCAGTGTCGCTCGTTTAGAATTATCTAGGCTCTGTGCGTATGTTCTAATTACAATGTGCCCACACCTAGGACAGTGAACAATGACCAAATGTGTTATTGACTTTTAGTGACATGGAACACAAAATGTTGAAACAAGACAGTAGTAAGTTTCTTTGTAATTTAAGTAGGTATACAACTAACCTAAAAACTGCAAAGGAGATATCCTCAAAAATGTATATTCCGACTAGGTATATTTTGTTATTGAGCACCATATCATGGTGGCAGCAACCATTACCTCTGAGTAATCTGAAGCCCCCGCGTACTTACCTATGACAAATACAAATTCAAAACGAGTTCGACTAAAGGAAATACGAAGGTCCCAAATTCAAAATAGCAAAAAATCTATCCGAGGCTAAGACCGGATTTAACCGCACTGCAATAAGAACAGAGATGAAACATCGAAATTGTATGGACTCATCTTTGAATAAACTCTACTCTTACGTGTTCGAATTGTCATTAATTGATGTAGTTCAGTTATGATTAATATGACAACTATGCAAGTTTACCTTGTCACATGAGTGTATTGTGTCATCTTCAATGTTAAAGTTTGCATGTGGTCAGAGAAAATTGAGGTCATTATTGCAGAATTTATAATATGGCCTTCGATTTTCTTGTATATTGTATATATTTATTTAAATCAACACATGTGCAGTGCGAAAACAAAACACTTACATTTTAAACTTATATTTTATTAACTTACTTAACTATAAATTAAACATTTAAAATAAAATTTACTTGGTGAAATAATTTATGTTAGAGAAAAAAAATTGTAGGTTCAAGTTAAGTCAAATGCAGTGGCAAGCAGTACTTAGGTATAATTTGTATTCAGTAAAAAGTCAGTACGATTTTAAAACAACATTTACATTAGGTAGAGCAAGTTAAGGTACCGCACCACCAATCTTGTGTTTGTGTTGCATACTGATGGTATTTTAGTTAGTAAAATTCACTATAAAATAGTGTTAGGTTAAAACAAACAGGATCCTATATGTTAAACCAATCCTGACGCATCATTACTTTAAGTTAACGCTGCAACCACACGACTACTCAATATATTACTCGATGGATGTTATTAACATTAATAATATGAAAACAAAGCTTCACTTATACCTACAAACACATTGTTGTTGATAAGTATTCACCGTGCCGGCTGATAAATTCCCGCCAAGTACAGCGTGGTAGATAACCTTCAGTTTAACATGAGCTAAAGCCAACTAATGTCCGCACCTTTATTTGACTTTTCCACATATTAGGGATAGTCAACAATCGATAAGTGCAAGTAAACAGACGTGGCGAAAATTCTAGTACACTTCGTAACTTGAGCGACTAGCTCGATCCTTTGTTATTATAATCTAAGTATAACTAATTGTTGACCACCGTTGCGAACATTTAAAGGCCAGATATTAGCCTCGCCGGCCATCGTTAGGTGAAAGTTTTCCGTAGAAAGTATGCACTTTGCTTTGTTTTCCTGCTCTGGCCCTAAACCAGCCCTAAGCCAGATAAACAACAGCTGACACACTAACAAAATCTTTCTAGAGCTAACCGATTTCAATGACCGAGTTGGCAATCGACGACGATACTCGCCAGCGGTCTTCGTAAATGCATTTGCAATTAACATAGTGAGTTCTCATTTTGCATATCTAAACAGACGTTCTATTTACCCGCTGCGGCATCATGATCGACTGCATTGAAATGCTGATCGTGATTGCGGTTTCTATGAAATTTCATTTTCCATAGCAGAAACCGCGGTGCCACTTTACACGAGCGTGTGTGGCAATGTTTGGCGTGTTTTTTACCGATTTATACATCGACGTCGATTCAGTTTCTCAAACGATGTTGGTGTTTGGTCTTGTGTGAGTTGTGAAGTTGCCGAAGAGTGGTTTCAATGGGCATCATCACTTTCACAAGAAGAAAAGGGAAAGTTTCGTGGCGCCCGCTCCCTTGCGGTCAGATTAACCTAGGCTATCGGCCGGCGCTAATTCCTCTTGTTTATTTCATTTCACAATAATAGCATTACAGACGCGATTTCTCCCAATGATCCATTATCTAAGAAAATTGTTCACGCTGCCAGGACGAATCATTAACTGTGGCTATATCATTTACATTACATAACACTGTCAACAACAATTTAGTTTATCCGATCATGACATGACGATCATAATCAATCTCACGTTTACTAGTGTTATGACTAAATCGATCTTCTTGTAAATTGCATGTGTGTACATTCCTTATTTATATTATCAGTCTAAACGTTTGTGTCGTATCAATAGTCCAGTGTTCCGTTTACATAACTTTCATGATACTAATAAATATTTTCAGACAGGATACTTTACGTTCATGTCTGTCAAGATGTGATATCCATCTCGAAAATCCTTTCTTCCCTTTGTTGTTATTTCGTAAAACTATCAATGTCCTCATTAACTTTTCCTGTTTTGTGTCCGCTCATTCCTGTCATTAATTCTTCTTTGTATCTCTGCTTTTCATCTTGGCATAATGAATTAGTTTTAACAGGTCATGACCGTCCGATTTGTAAGATTTTTTTTCATTTTTGTGCTTATCGTCACCGAATCATGGAGAGGAAGAACTAATATTTTAATAATGTGTTCCATATTTTAATTATGTGTTATTATATTTTAATAATGTGTTATTATATATTCTAATTTGAGTAACACTCACTTGACGATTCGGTACTACCTACGTATTTAGATTTCATTTACAATGCTCCGGTTTTATTTTGTAAATATAGGTTACTTATAATATTATAACTCACCGGTACATACACACTGTAGGTAGGTACACACTGAGCATAGTAAAACTATAAGTTTATTTGCATTAGCGTCGGGTCGTGTCGATCAGCTGTCCGTTCCCGCAACGATGCGTCCCGATATGACGGGAGATAGTGCGTGTCCGACGTACGTAACATAACATCGGTCATTACGCAACTAGGTACAGTTAACTGTATTCACATCTGGTGCATCGATGTACTCCGTTATATCACGAGGTATTGTGCTTTGAATAATTCTGATAAGTCACTTTGTAATTGCATAATGCATTGCGCTTTGTTTAGTTATTTAGGTAGGTACGTGTTGTCAAAAATATATAAATTGTCTCGCTTCCTATATATTCTGGTATTACCTACTCTGAATACATACGCCAAGCAACTGTGTAGTGTTCGAGAGGCTCTATATATAATATATTGTGATATTTAGATTTAACTACCTAACTTAGAATAAGCAAATGTATACTACACTATAATATATGGACCTGGTCTGAAATAAATAATTTGAATTTGAATATATTGCAGCTGCCAATTTAAAAAAAATACGTGTTACGTTAGCACCCATTCGCTCCTTTGACCTGTCGCCTTGGTAGAAGTTATCTAATTCAAGCGTTGTGTAATAATAAACAAATAAGTCCTGTTCGGTTATTATGTTGAATTCGATGTAATTATTCTGCCATATAATTAACTATTTTGATGTTAACTTTTACATCATTTACATACATTGCCATTTACCAGTATTCAATCATGCACGAAACGCGTGAACGCGCGACGATTAGCTCTGGATCTCATCTGATTCTATTGATTGACGCGTTGCCTTGACGTTCCGCCATGCCACCCTACAAACCGCCCCTTCCACGCGAGGACCTCGGGAACAGGGACGCGCGCATTGTCAGTGTGTACACGACTTTTGAGCAGGGAGGACGCTCCAAAAAACCGTCCCCAAACAAAACCCGCGAAAGTGTTTAAAAGTGCTTTCCTCACTTAAAACCAACAGCAGGTGCGCTGGAGAACACGTTAAAATATCGACTGTAAGTACCCCTTACGCCCAACTGAAGGCCCTGCATTACCTTATCTAGGTCATGCTTCCGCGTCCTCACACCAAAACGCTCTTTATTTATGAATGGGTGTGTTATTTCCCGTTACAACTACCTACTCTGCTCAGCGAATGTATTTAGGATGAGGACGATCATGTTTTGTTTTAGATATTTTTCTACGTTAACGCACCACCCCATTTAAGCTGACGTCATTGTTCTAGTTGTGCTTGGTCGTTGCATTGACCCAATTACTGCTAGGTCAAATGAATTTCGCTTAACTTCACTTATACCATCCCCCGAACTCGTACAAAACAAACATCTCGCTGATGAAATTGAAAGTTTTTGCTTGATATAAAATTGTTGGAATTGGGTATCCGACTCCCGAACCCTTGCACGTACCTGCTTATTTTATTGACGATAAAACGCCGAAATCGACGAGGGCTCCCTAGCTGGGTGGGTATGGGTACACTGAACCCTAATCAAGCTGCATGCGATACACCGCGTGTGACAACTCGACCGTGCCTCTGCTTTTCATATTTTTATTAATATGTTGCATTAAATCCGAAATAATTGTTTCGGATATCTTTTTCTCTCTGTTTTATTTGAAACTTATCTACGTTTTATTTTAGTTTGATGTCATATCTACGAGTACGCGTTAGTTTGGCTTGTGTAATTAAATGCATTAGCTAGGTACGAGAGATCGAATCTTTTTCTGATGTAATCGAGGCGGAGCTTAAGATTATCAAGGAAATTACTCGTAACACTTCCTCTTTACTTTTCACGATTGTATTTGAGTCGGAAACATTGATTTGTGCGTTAGTCGATTGCGCTCGGATTATCTTTGATCTAATCTCATTTGTCTTCTGATTCGTTTGGAGAAAGTTCGTTAACTAAAGACTGGAACATGACTCGATCCAATTGCCGGCAGCTCCTACTCCTGGCTAATTGAATTATTACACTACATGATGACATTGATCACTTATGTAACTCTTGTAACGATAATATTCTAATGTCGTTTGTTGTATATTTTGTTCCATTGACTCATTATCTTTAGCAGATGTCTTCAAAGGCGTTCAGAGAAGTTCCAATAATTATAAGAAAGCAAGTGATAGTGCGCTTCCACACTATGGAAAATCCAAAATTCCTCTTATTGGCATGTAAAGACCCTGTTTGTTTTGATTTGGTGGTTATCATTCCTACATCAACTACCACACCCAGTTTGAACCGCCACCGATATTTGCACCTTAATAGGTTACGCAGCTGTTGACTTCTCCAAAAATAAAATGTGTATCTAACACGCACACGCGCACATTAAAAATAAGCATGCGAAAGGTCGCTTTTAAGTGTGAGAAGGACGCAATTTATTGCTCACAAATCACAGAATGCGTTTCAGGCAATTTATTAAAAGTGTAAAAATTTAACAAAATTATAACGCAATTCTCTTCTTTTTTTCAAAAATATTTTTGATCCATTACTGTTCCATCTGTACTATTGATAAAATAAACCATAATTGTTCCAAATTTTTGGGCGTTAAACGTCTCCGTCTTGGCTGATAAATCCATATCAGGTGGTTAAAATGACTTTTCAATTTCTGTGGAGGTAATAACAAAATTTCATAAAGTGATCTACTGTACTTCGTCTATTCTTCGATTGTAAAGTGACTTCTTCACTTTTGTAGCATTTTTTATTCAATGTCGTCGTACGTTTTGTGTCGGAGTTTTTGTTAAAAATATTTCGTCTTATATGATAAAAATATTTAGCATAATAGTTTGCTGCTGGTAACCATGTGCCCCGTCTTATAATTGTTGGTTGTGGCGGTAGAAGTATATTTGGTAACATATTTTTGAATACATTTATTCTCCGGGGAGACTTCTGAAATACTTTTTTGACCGATGATATCAAGGTAGTAATGTTTGGAAACAAAGATCTCACTTTCTCAGCAACCCTATTCAATCCATGAGCTGCACATGTTACATGAGTCATATTTTTAAAAACTGAACCCAATTTTTAACCGACTTTTATCATAATACTCGTAAGGTGTCTCGTAAGGCTGTCACTAACAATTGCACTTTGTTGAATTCATCGCTATTTCAATCACAACTCTATAGATTTGATAGGGACGTTATAATGAAATTTGTAATTGTTTCAGTATTTGTCGGCTGTAAACATTTACTTGTAATAATATGCGACAGACTTGGCGTATTGTGAACAAGTTTGCCACCGATAACATTGGCTATTTGGTCACCGTTCGTATTTGTAGCCTCATCTACAGACGCGTAGATATATTTTTTTCCAATCTCAGTCCTAATTTGTCGATGTTTCATTATAAATTTGAGGAAGATATTTTCTCCTGATGTGAGATTGTGAAGGCACTGAAAAATTACAATATCGTCCAGAAATGCAATTTAGAATAAAACCGTAAAAATTTGGGTTTCGAATTCATACCACGATATATTGCAGACCACAATAAACATAGTAAGGTCTTTGTAAAATTTATATTTATCTTCTTGAATGTATGTTTCTCGTATTTTATATGCCTAACAAGAGAATATTTTTTGCGATGAAAGGTGACTTGACATTTGTCACAGTATAGTTTGGACCCACGTTCCTTTATTTCAGGATGTTTTTGAAGCAAGTCTTCTATTCAAACAAATGCTATATTTATGTTCAAAGAAGCGTCTTCAAATAATACTTACTATTTATAATATTAACTATTTCATAGTGCAATGTTACACCATAGCTATAACCTAGCGATCATTTTAAAATATGCCATGTGTGAAATTCATACTCGTCTACAGAAATTACTTCCAAAAAAAAACACATACAATGCTGTGGGCGACTAGTATATGGAAAAAGCATCGATAATTGAGTTTATGATACAGGAACTACCTGTCATAAAATTTTGCCCCCTGGATTCCTATGTCTACTCATATGTATTCACACCACAGTCTTACGATGTTCTTGAATAATACTGCGTTTATGCTAATTTGCAACTTTGTGGTAGACAACTCCAGTTGAACGACTCAGAATCTAGCATATCATTCGCTCGCCTAGAGCCCATTACACGACCGTTGGTTTGGCTTGGAGCGACAAAAACAACGCATCGGTTTCCTCTGCATCTCTGATTATAGTGGTCGTGTACTCGACCGGGCACACTTCCTGTACTGTCGCCCGTCGCTCGCCGCCGTCAGGTGGTGCTATTTCTGCCTCTCCGTGAACCGGCCTGCCTCACAATTCACGTTCAAAGTCGATTATTTTAAATACGGCAACAGAACCACGGTCGCTTCAACAAACATTCATTCAAATTCTTAATTTTATTTTAAACTTCTCGTGACACATCGCCTGCACTTCTGGATTCCAACTGTGTATCCCGAAGAGAAGCGTTTGCGTCCTTGCTCCAATTTTATATCGAATACGGTACAGTACAGCGTCCTATTTTACTCCCGAACTATATAGAACAATTGCGTGACCTCGTTCAAGTTCTTTGATGAGCAGTTCTACGCAATCGTCATATGCATGTTTATAATTGTGATACTGCGGCGACTTATAATCAAGCTAAACTCACCGACCTTGATACCACCTATTATTAGATCTCCAACTTAATCTTAATGTCATCAACTATTTAATATTTATCAAATCACAGGGCAGCTCATCTCTAATAAAATGTGCGTATCTCGCGTCTTTCAAACGTGTCCAACGTCCCCACCTAAAAATAACCGCGAAATTAATTCTGTGTCTCGCATACACCACCGGCCGCACTCATCGGCCACTTATAAAAAGCGGCGAGGTCATGTAGTCGGACGCGCGCCGACAGTGCGGACTCCGCACGCGCCTTGTTACGACGCCTCTATCGATATTGATGCTTCGCTTTATTTATTAGCACGTGCTACAGTGACGTACCAATGTGTCGATGCAACAACTGAGCCAATGGCTCTTGGCAAGTCGGCGATTGATTGAAGGTTCGGATACAAGTGTAAGTGCCGCGGTGTTGTATAGTCGTGTCCGTATGGTGCAGCAACTTATGGCTGACTTGAAGGTGCTGATCGGCAAGCGGCCGCCGGCCGGGGCTCTGCCCCCGCCGGCGCCGCCTCCCCCGCACCCCCCGCCACACTCCCAGCAACAATACACCCGCCGAGACCTCAAAGCTAATCTTCACCGGCACATGAGTATAGTGCTTGACAGGTGAGCCCGTATCACTGGACATCTATCCCCTTATCTGCAAAAGCATTTGCCTAGCCTTTTCGATTACTCAACATGTTTGAACTATGAATTCTGCGAATTACATTGCTCAGCGCACCTCGTTTTGCCAAGTGACAAGCCTAATTAATTAAAATCCTTTATAACAACTGTAATTAATTAAATTATACATTAGGTACACTAATAATATTCAGTCACGCATATAACGTGTAAATATTACATCTAGCATTGATATATTTATGATCAGTCCGAATCATCTGAAATTGGTTGATAATCTTGTTTGTATTGTTATACGATTGATACATACATGTAGAGTTAATAAGTATCAATGGTTGACAATATAGCTAATATTTTAATTCAGTTCTAAGAACACACGGAACATTTGTTTTCTGTGAAAGAATTGCAGCTGGTGGAATCTAATAATGTATGCAAATGTGTCTTATTGAACTGGCGGGGTCACTGTCCAACCAACGACTGAATTCTTTGGAGCCTTTAGGCTAGTCATTACAAAACATTATGGGATTTAAGAGTTATTTGCAAATTCACTAAAAACGATATATGTAAAAGCACTTACCAGAATAAGCTTTTAACCCGTAGATGCATACAGTTACAGAATAAAAATTAATACAGTAACTGAAGTGACACAAGTATTTATCAAATTGATGTCAGTATAACTTTGTCAAACTAGACACGGGGTCTCAAATGTAACGTAGAGTTAATTGTAACATCAGCCATTCCGTAAGCAAACTGATTGATACCATACGTATTATACCACATAAGGGTTAAAAATGTGTAGAGTACTTGGGCTCATTACAAAATAAAATACGACCCGAATTATAGTTAGACCCTGGGCGACCGAGCTCAGCTCGGGTGAAAATACGGAGAAAACGAATTTTCCCAGACATGGAGACCTAGCTAGATCGATTTCTCGCCGCCGTAACCCTCTATATTCCAAATTTCATCGAAATCGTTTGAGCCGTTTTTTCAAGTTTGCCTATAAAATTTGAAGAGTTCCCTCGATTTCTCCAGGATCTCATGATCAGAACTGGATTTTGGCGACAACGGGACCAATCTATGCTTTCAAACAAAGAAATAATTTTTCAAATCGGTTCATAAATTACCGAGTTATCGCGTAACAAACACACAAAAAAACATACAGGAGTGGATTGCAAAAAAATTGTATATTTTATATGGGTAATTGCCGTCACGAAACTGTAAAAAATTAAAGCATAGATTAGATTAAAGCTCTTAACTATGTACAATTTTTTTGCAATCCACTCACAGTCGAATTGAGAACCTCCTCCTTTTTTGAAGTCGGTTATAAACTGGTTCGAATGGCATTGTAATTTTTTTTACATAGGTACACTTAGGTTAAAAAATCACGTAAACAGTGTTGCATACACAATTTACTACGGCATTCGAATGAGAGCATCGTTAGCATCGGAGCACTGCACCGCCTTAACTTTCACAAGTTGGTAATAATCGCACTCAAGGTCGAGCTCGCCGCTCATTTTATGACAAAATTATAAAATAAGAAACATTTAGACCAGGGTTTCTTAATGTGGGGTCCATGGATCCCTTTGGGGTCCGTGGCATGATTCCACGGCCACCTCGTTCGCTCGAAACTATGTAGTCCAGGCAATGAACTGACAACTTGTATGAAAAAAATGACAAATTTGGAAATAATTTATAATAGCTAATTTTTTTTATGTAACGGATATATTATCAATTAAATAGTTACCTAGAGGCAAAATCCAACAAAAAATCAGACATCAAAAAAAACATTATTTAATTAGCTCCTAAAAAGTCCGGATATTTTCTTTAATCTTTATTTAGGTTCATTTACATTTGCTTTAAAATATTCAATATAAATAAAATAAAAAAGACAATAAATGTTTAATTTAAATCTATATAATTACTTCCGGGTGGAAAGTTTGTTGGATTCTTGAATAAAGCATCTTAGAATAACGATTTAGAATGAAATAAACAAAAAAAAACGCTATTATAAATTAATGTTTTTCGAAACCGTATTTTGCCTTATTAGAAATGCGCAGTAAATTGTGCATACATGGTTGTCCTGCATACTTATTGTTGCCATAGACACATTTTGACACGAATAAAATAAGTAATAAACGTGATTTAATGTTTTTTTTTTCAACCTTTTTTTAAAAATTTTGAAATTCCGAAAGTGTCCGGGCTTAATAAAATTTTAAGAACCACTGAAATCAGTAAAAGTAGTGTAGTAGTATTGTAATGAAATAGTAAATATTAGTAAACTTAGTAAATACTAAGGTTACTAATATTTACCATTTCATAAGTTTAACACTTACCTACTTCACAGCTTTAAGTAGCTATAAATAATTCTCGCTGTAATCGTTGACGTTAACTCAATACAATAAAAATTATAAAAGCAAAATAGCTGTATTTGCTCTGAAACTAGTCTTCTTAAAATAAATCCCACTGAAAACATAAATGTGAAAATGGGAGCCAAGTTCAAGATTAAGAATATGCGTGGTTGTCAACTTCGCCAACAAAAAAATTGAGATCTAAATGGGTGCCAAGTTCAGTAGATTATACTAAAATAATAAGAACATACAATTTATTATTTTTTCCTCAACAACAATGTTTGCTATATAAAAGTATAACATCTTAAATTTGAACACTCAAATTATTTACACAAAGCAGATAACTTAGGATAAATTGATGCTCAAGATTTGATTTGGCTAGTTTTTACATACAAGATATTTCTGATTTATTAGTTCTCAATTAAAAATACTTTACAATAACTTATCAAATAAAAATTATTAACTAAACTAATTATTAAAAACTAAATTAAATATAAAATACAGCTAAACTAAAACTAAAAATGGCCCCTGCGGCATTGTGCCGAAGATGCTGGCAGCTTTACCTCGCTGAATAGCTAAGCTAATCCTTTGTGCGAGGTACAAGATATTATATTTGGCTGATCATCTTTATGTCATACGTAAGTAACTGTTTATATATATAGTAAGGTAATATCTTACTCTTCCAAAAATTTGGCTTGCTAGTAAAAACTAGCCAAGTCAAGTCTTGAGCATCAATTTATCCTAAGCTGTCTGCTTTGTGTAAATAATTCGAGTGTTAAAATTTAATAAGTTATACTTTTATATAGCAAACATCCCCGTTTTTGGACTTTTTTATTTGTACACGCACAATTACCCAGCTGGATGCCAAATTTAACTTTCTAAGTCATCTTGAAGTGGGTTAGGTTTTTTAATCAATCCGTTAGCTAATAAGTCATTAAGCCAGTGATAAAAATGCCGATTTTTAGACGTTAATATCTCAATAACCGTTTTACCTGTATATATGAAATTTCAGGTTCTAGTTAATTTAAGAGGTTCTAATACATATACCAAATTTCATGTTTCTATGTTAATTAGATTTTGAGTTATTAAGGAGTCGAAAGTGGCTCCAAACGGAGCCACTTTCGACTGCTGCGTCGCCAGTTCCTTTTGGCTTTGAACTTGGCTGGACACGCTGCCGCGTGTCTAGATATCACAAATCACATAAATAAATATACGTTTGATAAACATGCAAATCAAGTGATTTTTCCTTCTACTTTGCATAAATTATTACCTAACTGGTAATTACTATACGATGTTTATAAAGTAGGTACTAGCTGTCCTCGCGGTAGGTAAAAATAGATTGTTATTTCCTTATAAATCGATTTAATAATCGATTCAGATTTTGAAGTAAATAATCGATTTTTATTTAGAGCAGAATAATCATTAGTATTTAAAAATCTATTTTTAACGCGGAAGTCACATCCTTGCCTCGCGGCTTTACCCGCGTTCCAAGCCTTATTTTAACGGGAAAATATACAGAATGTGTCCACCAGTTTTCTTTAAACCAGAAGGAAAGTTTTCAATTCTAGGAGTCATGGAAACTATCGTGCATCTGATTTTACAAATTTACACCCTACCTTTTAGTATTATGTACTAGTCTAAATATAGTTAATGTAAATAATAAATACTGAATTGATGATTACTAAAATTTAGTTACATTATAGGTACATATTAAGAAGCGTTGCAAATATAATCAGTATTGGCAACTTGAATATAGGTCCGGTTGGTGGCGTGCAGCATTTCCATTTCCTCCGTTGGGCTCCAAACATTCCTCGCTCATCAATCACTTCACTTCAGTGTGTTGTAATAATAAGTTGTTTACATTACATTACATACATCGTACGTTAATTTGTAGAATCAAATTGTCAGAAGGGATCGATTCGACGCCAATATTCGTGTTGTTGGAATGTGTCGGGCGGGACATTTGGCAGCTTCGCTCTCCAATCAACTGATGACTTTTGGTAATCGGAAAAATTGATCCGACCTGACTTATGGGGGAGGTTGCTCAGTGCGACATTCAACTGGGACATGCATAGCTGTCATGTCGTGTTGGAAGGTTTTTTTTTTTCATTTCCCTGTCATAGGATACTGCTATGTCTGGTATAGATTATGACTATAGTGCGCATTTCAAGAACTTAAAGTACTTGAGAAATATAGCTTTCAATGATTACGAGTATAGTGTTATAGCGTGTGAAATCTTGGCTTCACGGTGCATGCAATGAGAAATGCGTTTTCCAGGTTAGTTGTCGTGACAAATAGCTTGTGTCACCGAGCAGCTTAAATAAATGACCAAGAAGGTGGTTCGTCGCTGGTGTCCAGAAATAACAGTAACTCCAAACGGCCTTGCGCTGAATTTGTTGGGCTAAAATTCGCAAAACAAATGCTGAACTCGTTCGCTTGCGCAAACTGGACCGAAGTAGCTATTTGCGAGACCAACACGCTGAATGTTTTCCTCGCAGTTAAAAGCGCCAAAATAAATAATGGGGTACAATCATCGGTTTATTTATTATGATGTGTTATTGACCAACATATAGGAAAAAAAATACGAACCACCGATTATTTATAATGGCCACCTGGATGTGTTCCAGCGGAATGCAGGAATGGCACCTCACGTCGCACGACCTCGTCACACTGACACTCGGTAGGGCGGGGTGTAGTAAGTATTATTCACCGCAAACATCGATATCTTCTCCAACGTTCGGATTACGGACGGCGAGGTGCTACTAGCGACACCGCAGTCGCTTGCGCCGAGTCGCCCGCGCATAGCCGCCCCGAGGCCGCCGCGAAGCCCTGCTACGTCGTCTAGGTCAATACACTTATTTGCGTGTACTTCACCTACGCCCTTATCGCGTTCCTATTATCGCTTTAAGCCTATTTCGGTCGTACATCGATCGATTCCGTGTCCGAGCCGAACACCGGCAATACTTCTTAGTACGGCGAGAGTAGTCGCACGCGTATCGTTCGTTGGATGACATCAGTTAATTCACCACGTCCGCTGGAGGTCAGGCGCGCTCAGTGTCCGCGGCGGGGCCGGCTCGGACGCACGAAGACTTCCATGGAGGACGGAAAGTGCCAGACGTGCGAGGCCCTCGGCCGGCGCAGCCTCTCCAGCAAGCTGCTGCAGGTGGCCACGGCGCAGGCGCACCTGCGGACATGTGCCAGCGCCGCCACCACCCCGGAACAGGGACACGACCCGGACCTGGCGTCGCGCGCTCTCGCTGCTAAACGGCGCAAATCCATTGCAGGCCTCAAACTAAGCCTACCCTCCGACGTCCAACCCAAACCGAATAATACCGAACAATCCCGAACAGTTTTCGGGCGCAGGAACACGTGGTGCTCCGTGTAAGTCTTCACCCACTTCTATTCACTTTCAATATTACAAATACTGCGATCGCTCTATCGATTATTTTATGAAATGATTTGTGTTCTTATCTTCATCATGTTTGTTCCTCTTGCTATCTAACACATGTCATATCATACCTGCCACTATCAACTCTTGACAATACGGATTACGCGATTGTTGCTACTTCTCTGCACAGGTTGTGTTAATATTGTATTTATTATCGTATGAAAATTAACGTAAATAGTTTTTTTGTAGATATTTAATGCTGCTTGCCACCGAGCTGAGATAGTTAGCTCATCGATGTTTGATTATTCGTAATAGGCATTGCGTGCATTAGAAATATGTAATAGGTCCTGCCCCACTGCTGCCACATGGGTACCTGCTCGGACTTCAAACGAGCTCGAAGGTCTCACCATTCGCTAACTATTTTACGTACCTACTGATCGATAAAACCTTGGACATATCGACGCTCACACGACATGACTGTTATTAAAAATGTAGTTTGGCACTTGACGTAACAAAGAACTTGTGTAACAAAACAAATCGATCAGCTGTATATAGCCTTGATGATAATAATGTATAATCAAGATTATTTCATCTGCTTCATTCCTTTAATAGCTATGTCGAGTCGTACTTAAGTGAACATCAGGTTCAAATATAATAATAACACCCATGCACGTGACGTGCAGCACGTCACAATTTCTAGACGGATTGGACATTTTAAGTTAATATTTTAATAACCTGATAGACCACTGACAGTTTTGAACAAAAGCTAAGTAGTCTGTGAAATCTTGGCACACAAACATTCCAGCATTTGTTAATGAGAGCATTTCTTATTTTCAGTAATAAATGCTTGAATTGAGATGTTTAATAACTGCGATTAAGTAATAATTTTTAAAAACTATCGCATAAGTTACGTCGAATGAATGCGACAAAGTGCAATCCGATATTTTGAGAACATGTTCTTTCCGTATTTATAGAAACCATAACAATCATATCCCAAAAATCTCATTAAGATTATTTCAGAGAATTCATTTGACCCGTATGCAAGTGGCATTTACTACCTCAGAATGTAGGGAATTTCCCCTGCAGCCGCGTACGAAACCAAGGTTCGAAACTGGTTTCTAAATAAGAATTTCTTCTTTCGTACGCGCCCGAAGGGGTAATTTCCACCAAATGCCTTGGCAGGCCGTCCTTTTAATTTTGAACTGGCGGAAATCTCAATTTATGGTACTTGTCCACTAATAAGCCAATGATCCCTTGCAGGAACTAGTCACTTTAGATCATTTCTTCCATTTTCATTCGTTGGTTAGTTTTCTGCATCTCCACGATTGCAATAGCTGCATATTTAGAGCAGCCTAACTGGGAAAGTACCTCTTCCACCTAATCCACCTTACAGAAGACCGCCGCCATAATCTACCACTACTTGTGCTCTGTAGGAATATCTTGTTGCCTTTCCTAGTGGATAGTTCGGTCGCCAATGCTTACTCCGGAGGATGCGCTATAATGAGAATAAGGGACCTGCATTTGTATCTTACTTTCAACACAACGAATCTTCAAATCTTGCAGCGATTTGAGGATTCGTGAGGATCCTCAAATCGTGATTCTTCTAAAGTCGCAAGCGTCCATTAGTGGTAGTCGTACAAGCCCAATTTCAAAGAAAAACCGCAAATCGATGTACAGTTTAGCCATTTGGCACACGCATATTAAAGGTCAAAACAAAATTTTTGACCCGCAAAAAATTTCCTAAAAAAAATCCCCTAGAAGGGGGGCGCCGACACATTTATTTTGTATCTAAATTTTAATTTTTCTGAGACCTATTTGTGTGTGGTGTTTTATTAAAGGGCATTTTTAAGCGATTCTAAAAATATACCACATCATTACATTTCAGCCATTTTTTTTTTATTAACACAAAAATAATTTTTGAAACAGCAAATTTGGGCTTCTCCAGAGTCCAGACACGATATGGCTGATTTATTTTATACAGTATCACGTATAATTGATACGTTATATCCTCATATCTAACCTCAAAAAAGTAATTTTGAAAATAATTTCATTAAGTTTTTTTTTTAATTTTTTAATATTTCAAAATAACAGTTCTACTTCAATACCTATTTTACGAGACTTATGGAAGTGTATTGCAGATACGGTACATATTAATCATAAACATGATACGTAGTATCCATATATCCAAGGGAAAAACCTCTTTAACCTTTTAACTGCGTCTTTTCATCAGTTGGTATAGTTTGTTTCGTTGTTGTCTTCGAGGTACTTTGCGAGTTGCTCAGCCACTACTTTTTCTATAATTTTAGAAATAAGCGGTAAGATAGGGCGCAAGTCCTTGTAGTTCTCGGTCTTGTTAGACTTAGGTATGGGCTTAACTCTGGCATACCTACTTTGGCTTACCGAAAACTTATACCAGTAAATACTATATACCTACTACTTACTAGTAAATTTTCGTTTTTTTTTTTGAAGATTTATTAATAATACTAGATCATTATAGTAACATGTGCAGACTCTGAGCTTAAATGTTTAAGTAAATCAGCGGTATGAAATTATACTTGATGGTTCCGCTAACATCTTCGTGACAATAAACAAATATAATAGCTTCATGATGGAGACTTTAACGGCAATGAAGAACGAATGAACGATTATTCGTGACATAAAATCGCAGCTTCTACCTTTGTACGAGGTTCTAAAGCGGTCGTAAAGGATTCAAAAAACAATAGCGACATCAATAATGATAGAAGGTACTGAAAAGTAATTGCTGGCAATTGACATACTTAAACAATCCTTATGTGTATGAAAGAGTCGTAAAATTTTGACATTCATAAATTACGTAAATAAGTTATGGTTTTACTTTCATTGAAGTTGAATTAGCTGAGTAAGTTATTAAGGTCACTCGCATCAGACCCAGAGGAACAAAAGCAATCGGAAAGCAAATAGGAGCACCTAAAGCACAGTAATTTCGTAAAGCTCCGTAGAAACTGTTATAATGCTCCTTTGATTGGGAAAATATATGTCAGTAAAATGTGACTTGGGGAAACGCGACTGTTTTTTTTTTATGAGCAGTAAAAAGCAATATCAGAATAAACACCAAAGAGAAAATGGAATAGATGCATGTGACCGCATTTCGAATTCCTAATCCAAATGCATAAAGTATAACGTGGAAAAAAACCTTTAATATAGATGCCAATATAAGAACATTATTTTGGCAATTAAACATTTGTTGATATTTTTATGTAACTATTTATCTACTTCATTTGACCGACCTTCACGGCGTTTATAATAGGTAATATTATTGTTTTTCTAATTGAGCTTTGTAGTCTAAATCTATACTTGTATCCAGGTTAATGCCAGCCATATTCATAATATTTATGCAGTTATAGTGCATTTTCTGCGCAGAACGTTTAATAGCCTAGTTTATGCAGGTACCGGCAAGGTTAAATTAATATCATATTCTCTCACACGCGGCATAAACAATGCTTTATTAAGAGGATTGTGAAGTGCCGATACGCGACGTGAGTAGGTATTTTAAAAAATGCTATCTGTTTCACACCGCTCTGCCTCGTGTCTGTATCGTGTGATAGAGAGAGTTGCAAGTCCTGGAGGCAATTGCCTACATTTCCTTGTTGAAATACTGTTCCGGTGATAACGTTTTTACCCCCCTAAACCTTTATGAAATGTAACAATTTTGGTATTATTATATTAAGTACACTTTAATCTATGTCTGTACGTTTTCCTTTTTTAGTAAATCAGTTTAGATTAATTAAAAATAAATAAAACGACAGACAAAGTTTTTAAGTCAAAAATATAGATTTTTAGATGCTAATAACTTTTAACGTAAGCAATATTTCTAAAAATCAAAACGTACAGACCTAGTTTTTTATTATATCTACAACATATTCAAAAATTATAAAAATCGAACTATGTTTACGGGGTGAAAAACGTTATCGCTTTTTGTATGAAAATTTACAGGTTCACAATCCTCTTAACCCACGTTACATTAATGATGTTCTGTATCGTATATCTTTACTACCCTCCTATGACAACATAGGCAACACCGCCATTGCACGCTTAAATCTCTACAATGTTACAAACTGCTAAGAAATAATCACCTCGTTAACGATAACATCTTGATCTTTATTGTCTTTAACGCAATTATAATGATATAATACTTGTTTCGAAACAAAAAACAAGTACACACACGTGTCAACATGCTTACAAAATACTCGAGTTCTGAATCTTGATTCTTTTTTGATAGCGGTTATGTGCGTTGAAACGGCGCCAAGAGCACGTTAGACATGACTGTCCTAGCTTATGCAAATATATAGCGGTGAATTATGTTGTCAATTTGCTATTTGCCTGCAGACATTGTCTTATCAGCTGGATGCTTATTTGAAATTCTACCAGGTATAATTAGTGAGCTAGATGAGATCGTGATTCAACAATAACTGCCAGTTGCACCTCTCGAACGTCTTCTGATCTGTCAGAAATATTTATTATCCCTTCAGTCTGCTGGTGAAACATAGACAATGCGCGGAAGTCTGCAACTTCAATTGTTTTATGACACTTGTCTAGCCGGCTTGTTGAGACTGCTTATTAATCTGCTTGTTCCTACGTTTTTCCAACTTTGAATTCAACGTCAAGATAAGTTTATTTTTTACTTCTTAGAGTTTAGACAATACGAGTAAAGGATTGCAGAGAGGAGATTTAGTATTAGAAACGTTTCTATTTTAGGATTCGATTTCTGTATTTTTCAGTGTCATTTAAGGTTAGCTATAATTGGTTAAAGCTATAAGTAAAGTAATTTTTGATTTTACTAATCCGAATCTGTTAGGTACTGTAGGTTCTATGCGTTAGTGGGCTGGCCATACAAAAAGAATAGCTTCTATATTTTAATTTGAATAGCTTTTTGAGGAAACTGTCAGGCACACAAATTGTTGTGGGATTAGGCTGCAGACATTGCATGGGTGCAGACGCTGTGTTATATTAAATAAAATAAAATGTAAATTAAATAAACTATATTATATTGCTGAAGACTGGATTATCATTAAGAAGTCACCGACTCCGTAGCTCTGCCCTGAGCAGCATCACCCTTCCTATATATGGTGGAGGTGCGGGGTAGAGCTACGGAGTCGGTGACTTCTTAATAATAATCCAGTCTTCAGCAATATAATATAGTTTATTTAATTTACATTTTATTTTATTCATTATAACACAGCGTCTGCACCCATGCAAGGTATGCAGCCGAATCCCACTACAATTTGTTTGCCTGGCAGCTTAAGAAGAAGCTTCATTAAGTCACCGACTCCGTTGTTCTACCCTGAGCAGTATCACCCTTCCTATAGTACTTTAAATTTAAAAATAGACCTCTCGCTACAATCTGCAAAAAGGTATTTATCTAAATCTGGTCAGCCTTGAACTTAACGATCGTTTCATTCAAATTAAGTGATCCAATATTGCTGAAGTAACTTGGTGCGTGGCTGTTTCAGATTTATACTGGCTTTAATTTAAAGCGGCGGGTGTGTCTCAAAGCGTTGCCTAGGTGTTTGGAGGCGCCATCGTAGCCCGTAGTAGGTAGAGCCGTGCGCGCGCCACTTGCTCCGCCGCGGCCCCCCCGCTCCGCCCCCGCCGCACCGCCCGGCCCCCAGTCCGCCGCAACGCGCCGATCCGGTCGCCCGTGCGCATAACCAAACCAATCTAAAAACGCTCCATTACACTCGTATACGCTCGACAAGCAAACAAAACGGCACCCTCGAGCCCTTCTACCGGGACTCGCAAGTCCCGTCACGTGATCTTTGGCAAATCCGAAGCCATGCAGACTAAACTTATAAGTGCCAGCTACTCGTCCATCATGAACAAGCAAGATCTGCTCAGAGAAGTGGTCGTCAAGTACATCGACTACTTTTACCCTGTGTAAGTACTTGTAACCTTTAGCGTGTCGCCGATACCTCCGTAGTCGGACAGAATGTTGACGCATTGCAGCTTTTTCGTCAAGTTGGTGTCAATGGGACGGTGTCGAATGTTACATGTCCTGCGTTCGCGAAGGTTCTCACAGAATACGGCTAATTACGGTGCCGGTAAGTCGGTGAAGGTTCCCCAGCAACGTGGCCGGTTGCAGCCAGACAAACGGTTGCGATTGGCTGACGTCAGCGCCGCCTATTGAACCTAGGCGTCTCTATCGTCTCACTGCTGTATCGATCCGTTGCACTATACAACACTGATTAAAAGACAACCGTAACATTATCCTCACATCTGCTCAACGGTCAAATTCAGCCGGAATCGCCAACAGGATGCACGGATGAGTAATTACATTCCGTTAGCGGCTATTCTTTCGATCTGTCCAGATTAATGGAATTGTATCAATGATTGTTTCATACTTAAATGCATTACAATGCTGTTAATTGTTTTCGGTTTATTCAGTTCTTCTAATTTAATAAACTAAATTGTTAAGAGTTGTATAATTAAATGGATATGTTTTTGAAATGGTTGGGCACCATCGCGTGACCGTTTCGCGTGACAAGTTAGACCACTGAGTGTGTTTCTGTCCCATTAATGTCCTTTGTGAGCAATTTGTTTGATTGTCCACGTCCTACCACTACGCCATGGCAACGATCGCCACGTGAAGCCGCCAGCCATATTCGGCTGTTCACGTGACGTGATTTTATAACTCAATATGTACCACCATCAATAGAGTGTTCAAACTCTTCGAACGGTTCAGCAATCACCAATCAGTGCATTCAGCACTTCAGCAATTTCATTAGAAGACATTGTTAACCATAAAAATCGATGTATTCCGTAAAATCTATCATTAGGTTCCAAAACTTCCAAACTAATAACATAATGATATCGGTAATTGAAAGAAAATAACTGTGTTACGAAATACGTGCAAGTAAGATGTTATGATCTGTACGGAGGCACCGGCGGCGGCAGTGGCGCCAGCTATGTCGAAACAACTCGACACCGTCGATTTCCCCTCGACGACCTTGCGCTCGCCGCTCGCTGCCGATAATACTACAATAACGACTGCACAACCTCTCGATAAAGCTGATAATCTGTTACTACGCTATTTGATCGCACGCCGGGCATGTGTGACAGTGGACACGAAATGATCCCGACCACCAATTGAATCGTTTGCTACAAACGCTTAACTGCTATTTATTATCACTTATAAAACACCGCCGGCGCTGATACAGTAGCATTTCGATGCAACTGAGTCAGCAATAAAACCTGGTTTATTAATAGCGACAATTATAAAGAATTTCCAGTTCAACACAACACCCCATTTCATTGATGCTGTCCAGATAGTATTGGATAAACTTACACAGAAAATAAAAGCTACTGCTGAGTAGAATGCACTTGACAACCTAATGATAACAACATAGTGTTCGATGATATTGAGAACGGAAATATAATACTGAATCGGCAATAGTGTCTAAAACAAGCGGTAACCTTGAAAGTAGTGACAAACCCCATTGGTATAACAAAGTGGCGTCGTTACATGAGTAAATCGATATTGTGGAGGTACCTAATTCAGGTGAAGAGTATTAATTTATTGTAATGCAGTCATGTCGCCACGTGCACCTGCGTTTCAGCCTATTGTCTGCTGAACACGTGAGTCATGGAAGCAACCTTTATTTCGAAAATCTGATTAAGTAGGTAAGCGCAATTTATTACGTCTTAACTTCAATAATGAAAGTAAAAGACTGTATTGTGTGTTGAATTCAAGCAATACTTAAAAACGTTATACCATAGGATGTATCGTTACTATTGAAAATGTTAGAATTATCTCACCTATTTTGGGTTATTGGCTTCTAAATGAAGATTAATAGACATGTTATTGGATACATAATGGTTTTGTAAAGTTCCACCCACGGCTTTTTTTAAGGTGCTAAGCAATTCAGGCAGTGACGCGATTCTGGACTCGGTTATGGCAGGATTGGTAAACAAGGCGATAACTGAATAATTCATCGTCGTTTGCCATCCCAACTCAAATGCAGTCAACAATCTTTAACCAAGTTGATGCATTTAGTTATTGCCCAATCCTCAGTTTGCTTGCCAAATTCAGACTTTTTTATTATTGTATTTCTCAACAAAAGAGTTCCTCAAAAACTGGTTTTGCTGACACTAAAAGCTGTGCGAGTTTACTTACGGCTTGTGCTATTTCGGTCGATATGTTATGACTGCATAACGATAAAAAAGTATGTGTTTGACGCGTTGATTTTGTTATTTATCATGAAAACATAACAAAACGTCTTTACTAAAGCGGAAACCTTTGTTCAAGAATGAATGCAATGAAGTAGATCTACGCAAACACGCACGTGCGTGAAGACAAAACTTGATATCTCCACTTCTATGTTTGCGTCTTGTATTTGCCTAACAGCTTTTCCACTTGTGTGTGTTACAGTTTTCTTCAATTTGTGATATGTTAGCATCTTTGTTCACCTGGCTGAGACCAAATGTTTAGTACTGTCTTGAAAAGTTATTTTCGGGGATGACTGTTTCAAAACATGATCTTAGCGAGTGTTCTTTGTTGCCAAGCCGGTTCGGTTGAGTGACACATGTGGAGCCCGAAGGCGTCTTAGTTATATTTGGCAACATATTTGGTCGCTTGGTCGTGAAAGTCACGTCACTCAATATTTTGCATTTTGCTGTTCGTAAAGAGCTGAAGGAACCCAATGTGATCTGTCTTTGTTGGTAAGTAACTGTCGTCACCTCCGAATACTTTCTCCGCTTCTTTCGTTGTGCCTCCTTATATTTCAACTTTTTCATGTATATGCCACTGCGCACAATTTTGTCAACGATCTTGCGTAATCGCTCAAATAAAACAAAAACTAGTTTAGTCCAGTTCCGCTTAGAGAAAGCAGTTTTTTTATTGTCGCCCTGAAGATTTAACGCTGGCTTTCAACGTTAATCTGCGAGTCAGTTGCCAAATCGATTTTAACAGTTGCTAGTATACGGCATTTTAATATTACGTGTCACTTACATGCGTTGCATAATTAATGCAAAGGCGTCAATTTTGGTGGAAGCCATTGTCAGGCACGGTCGTATCGTGTGGTCCAGGAGCGTTATTCAATATCGAGAGTTCACCGGCGGACCGGTCGCAATCGATCTGCAGCCGCGCTTATTTTCAACGCTCCAATGGGTTCAAGTTTAACGTCGTGTTGTTCAACTCGTTGACGCGACACGGAATCCGACGGGAGAAAGTCAAGTACGTTTGTCGTACAATGTGCCACATACTGCTACCGATTACACGAACCAGATTGGATCATAATGGGTAAGTCCGGCAATAGTCGGCAGTAATCGACTTCACAGTCGCCGCGGAACAGGCGTGTCGTCATCCTCCGCGCACGTGGCTCTGCCCGCGTGTTGCACTCGTGACACTTTTAAGTGCACTCGTCTCTTCCATTGTCTCGACAATCCTTCGGCATTGATAACGTATGCGGAATAAAATTTGGACAAAATTATGAATATGTTAAATGTTTAAAAAACACGAGACAGAAATTGTATCTTACGGTTAATTTAACGTCTACATATATGTCAATCAATCTGGAAAGTTTCATGGGCATTGGATTATTTCTCTTGGAATTATCGTAAATCGAGAAGAACGTCGTCGCGAATCGGTTTGTAATTTTTAGGGTTCCGTAGCCAAAATGGCAAAAACGGAACCCTTATAGTTTCGTCATGTCCGTCTGTCCGTCTGTCCGTCTGTCCGTCTGTCCGTATGTCACAGGCATTTTACTCGAAAACTATACGGTGTATTTGAATAAAATTTTGAGGACAGGTGTATTTTGTTAGCTGCTACATAGTTTAGTAATTAAAATGACAAAAAAAAATTTTTTTAGGGATGCACTCCATACATAAAACTAAAAGTCAAAATTTTTTTTTTCATTGTGACCCCCCTTGTGGCACATCAATCGATAGGCCTTTCAAAATAAATATAAGGTTTCTTAGCATTTTTTTTGATTAAGTGAATAGAGTCGGAGATAATCGCTCCGAAAGTCACTAAAATTCTGTCCCCCCCCCCTCTAATTTTTGAACGGTGTATTTTAAAAATATGGAAAAATTCATGGCCATAGGGCTTATTAATTTCATTCACCGAAAATTGTTTTGAACAAGATCGGTTCAGAGGTTTTCGAGATATTGCTGAAAAACTGCCTTCCTCAAAGAAAAGGACGTAAGTGCCATAAAATTTCTGTGACGATACGACCTTTTTAATAGGCACGGAACCCTTCGTTTTGCGTGGTCCGACACGCACTTGGCCGGTTTTACATGTACATTTTGTGCAAACAGGTAAGAGCTAAAGCTCTGTTTATAATAAATTGCGTCCTTTTCCTTAGAAAAATTACTACTAGAGCGCCTGGTTCAGGGAAACATTCCAGCTTTAGCCAGTTTTCTGAGAGGGCTCGATTAAAGAAAAAGACGGCCGTCTGAGTCGCAAAATCTTACAGAGAGCTCAGAGGAAATTCAAATGTGACGGCAAAATTGTAAAAAAATATCTTGACATGGGCATCGTCAAGCGTTCAAGTAAAGTTAGGCCCACCGTCTCCGGAAATCATTTGGTCAAAAACTGCAAAAACTAACTGTTTTTGCGTTATGGGATTTATGGGTGACGAATCATATGAAAATGAAAAAAAAAATGAAAAAATGAAAAAATATTTATTTCACTAATAAAGAGTGCTATTAAAACAATTAAGGGTTGGGACTTCCTATTAAGTATCAGGAAGCCCCGCTCCTCTATAACAACCAGTTGTAGGTTTTAAGGAAATAAAACAAAAAATAAAGATTTTTTTAAACAGGCAAAAAGAAAGTTGAATTTTGAAAGAAAATTGAAATGATGTAAGCGCGTGCGTGCGTCATATATATGTCACTTAAAATAGAAATTAGTGGCAAGTTAACTTTTATTTTTAGAACAGCAATAGTCCAACGGACGAGAACGTGAAATATGTCCAGCTTACCAAGTTTCCTAAAAAAGTTTTCCTAAGGAGGATAAAATTGGAACTAACAAAAATGCCAACATCTGTGTTTTCGACCGCGATGGATAAAGTACCACAAAACTGCCGTAAATCATCTCGCATTGGAGTAAATTTTTCTTGCATTTAACGTTGTTAAATGCATTATAAAAAACATGAATATTTATAAAAACAACCATGGGTGTTTTTATTTAATAAGACATTGAACTTGGTCCAAATTTCATTTCGTATACGTTAATTACGCCTAATCAGTTATGCCGCGCTATCAAGCAGTTAACTGCCCACGGAAAGCTGACTGCGTTTATAATTTTGCGTTAACAACTAATCTCAACAGCATCAACATTTTTTCAATTACAGTCCCATCCGATAGGGGTTTGTGGGTCAAGCATCCACATCTGCCGATTGACCATGATTCTGACGTTAGAAAAAAAAACCGACACCGATTTCTCATTTTTAGGGTTCCGTAGCCAAAATGGCAAAAACGGAACCCTTATAGTTTCGTCATGTCCGTCTGTCCGTCTGTCCGTCTGTCCGTCTGTCCGTCTGTCCGTATGTCACAGGCATTTTACTCAAAAACTATAAGGTGTATTTGAATAAAATTTTGAGGATAGGTGTATTTTGTTAGCCGCAACATAGTTTTGTAATTAAAATGACAAAAAAAATTTTTTTTAGTGGTGCACTCCATACATAAAACTAAAAGTCAAAACAATTTTTTTCATTGCGACCCCCCGTGTGGCACATCAATCGATAGGCCTTTCAAAATAAATATAAGGTTTCTTAGCATTTTTTTTGATTAAATGAATAGGGTCGGAGATAATCGCCCCGAAAGTCACTAAAATTCTGTCCCCCCCCCTCTAATTTTTGAACGGTGTATTTTAAAAATATGGAAAAATTCATGGACATAGGGCTCATTAATTTCATTCACCGAAAATTGTTTTGAACAAGATCGGTTCAGAGGTTTTCGAGATATTGCTGAAAAACTGCCTTCCTCAAAGAAAAGGACGTAAGTGCCGTAAAATTTCTGTGACGATACGACCTTTTTAATAGGCACGGAATCCTTCGTTTTGCGTGGTCCGACACGCACTTGGCCGGTTTTTATAATCACTGCTAGTGCATATGCCTATACTATATTGTAGTGCTTGACATGATTTAGTAAAGGTCTCGCCCTATTTGAAACCGGCCTGCATTGTTTGTAGATAGTGTTACAAACAAGTTGGTTCATCGGGTCGTCGCTTTAGCAATATTTACCCATAATGCCGCCCGAACATAATCATCCGGACGGACGGAAGCTCTCCAGCGAATTAACTCGCTAACCATTCATTATATTATAACCCACACGTATTACCAACACTTGCCCTTGCATCACCTCTGGCTTACACCGATACAATGCGAGCAAATGCGGTACTTGTGATGATTCTACTTTGTTATCTTTTATTAAACGTAATCTAGCGATTAAACTTTACGCATTTAGCGATGACACATGTTTTGAGTTCAAGTTAATAAAAACACTTAATGGAAATTTATCCGATACTATCAACGTGCTATTTTGTAAACAACGTAAAAAATGTTATGACGTTTGACTATATCATTGTTTTTCTTTTTGTTACAGCGCATCGGGCACCAGCGCGGTGGCCATCGACAATAAGATCGAGCAAGCTATGGTATGTATCCATTCATTTTATTTAATTCTTATTTCTAATTTATCCGCCATTCAAGTTCGCCCGGAAAAATATTTCTTCGTAAGAAACGTCAAATGTCCTTATAAGACTCACGCCTCACGCCACATGTGACCATTAAAGCATTGTCAATTCAGTACTTCAGGTCGTAATGCGAGTTATCTTGCCTACGTGCGTCGTGAGCAAACCCTTTTTCTGTTGCCGCCGACCATTATCATAATTGACTATAAATGGAGGAAATCACATGCAGTAAATGTCTATAAGAAACAGCGGCCACAATGACGAATGGAATCCATTAGCGACGTTACTATCCGGGCTGTTGTGCTACTTTATGCAACGCGAATCACTCAAATCGACGAAGATTCTCTCTTAGCCATTAAGGAAATAACGTGTATCGTTGAAGTCGAATGACTGTCTGAGGCGACATATCATTTACCGATAATGTGCTTCTTTCTACTGAGAATAGACGTCTCGAGAAAGCATGTGCTGAATACTTACTATGACAATGTATTGAAGTAGCGCGCGGTGCCATGTCAGTCGGCCGCGAGGGTTCCGCTTGCGCTCGATACAAGGGATTCTGGGAAGTTCCAACCGGCTCTAATAATACCGCACCGCATCCGATTGCCTGCATAGGCATATAGACAGCCCACTTTACACGCAGCATCGTTCTTCAACATCTTTCACAGATTACGGAAACTAAAGTACTAACACTTAAGTTTTCTTTAAACATGCATAAGGTACTCATTCATCTTTATCTTTTCATTCCATTCAGTGTCTTGCGCAAAGATGCAATCTCCCGAGAGTACACATCCGTGGTTGCAATAGTAATGGAGCTACATAACACCTTTATTAAATCGACGCTGGTTGACTCTCTAATGACTTCCTCCGACCAATCCGGGAAATGCCCAGCGTAACGGTACCATATTATTATTAGTTACGTGGCTTTTTGTTTTCACATCCTGATCTGGAGTGTGAAGTGTCTTCACTCAACTTCCCATGAGAATTTCTTGCTCAGGTCTAATCGCTTCGATTCGCGGTAGGTACTCAGTGTGAGACTGCATTGCAATTCTCCGATCTTAGTTTCTAGATTACATTGTTGCTGTTAGTCTTTTTGTTTATCGCTGGTATGCAAACGGGAACATATATACTCCTGATAAAGAACGTTCACTCGAAGACCTTTCCTTTAATATTTTGTTTTAAATAAAAAAATATGAATACCAGTCGAATGCAATTAGGTCAAACGTAATTCAGAAGTTCGTTATCAACATCCGCAAATACTGCATTATTAGCACCGAGTTTCTCTCCTCTACCCTACATTAGCGATCGCAATTGAGATTCATCTATGTACGCTATCGGACTCTCGCATCCTCTATAATTAGCCGCGGATGGCCTCAAGCGATTGACCCCAATCCCGCCCTAAGGCCCACCGCCCAGTATTTTTATCACTCCCTATTCACTCCCTACACACCAACACACTTTCTGTTAACTCTGCACAAGACTGATTTCGCATTTTACCAAGTCTATTTTATCATCGCCCGTAATTTATTTAATTGATTATAATATCATAATTTATTTATACCATCTGTAGATGTATACAATAATAGACTCGCGATTATTTCAAAAGATTAGAAGGCAATTAGATAAAAAGATAAAAGTTGTACTTATTATTGGCGCAATAGTTTTCGTTTTCTCGCAAACACTTTCTTATTGCGATATTCACCTGCAGGTAAAAAATAGACACGTATGTTTTCCGTAATATATCAAAAGAGAGCCCTGCATTGCATAACTTATATATATTGTATTTAGCATTTCAAATTATTATTGTGACGCGTAATGTTACAACAGTTCGTATCCAAGTGGGATTTTCTAAACTCACATCATATGCACCTTAACCATATAAAAGTTAAAACCTCGACATAATATTTCGCTCACAATAAAGTAGATGGCCTTGGAGCACAAAATTTACACCAATTCTACGCTGTCTGATACTCAGAGGTAGCCGCTTGTTTCGAAAGACTTTTCGTGTTACACCACCCGAATAATGTTTACTAGCGATTCGTCGTCGCAGGAATAGTTCACACTGCTGACCGACTTCCACGCATCTGCGCAAACGCAATTTTCTTTGATTCTATCCTCACGTTTATTTTTTAATTTAGGGCTTTGAACTTTTAGTAATTTTTGTTGTTTATCCACATTTAGCTTCGGTATTGCCAAACACATAAAAAAGTATAATGGTGTGTCTTAGTGCGTTGGAAGTCGGCGTTTGTTTATTGAATGCGACGTGTGGTAATTTCATTTGTTTAAGGCGTCACAGCATACTAATTCCCTCATTGTGTACATAATTTGCATGAGTCAGGCGTGACCCGTAAGGGCTAACCCGACCAAGAATAGACACGGAAGGAAAGCTGCCCTCGATGTGCCGCTAGAGTGGAGACACGTGCTCTCCAGATAAAGCGACCAAATCAAACATGTCCACCGTGGGATTAAGTACTAAAAGAGGTAGAGTCTCTTGCAAATCGGTCGCCTACCCGATATCGAGATCGAGCGACGAATTATTTGCAACCAAGAGTGGCTACGAGAGCGCGCGGCACGCGCCAGATCGAAATCACAGCACGAAGCCATTCCAAGCCAGGAAATGCAGCGGGGTTCTTGGAAAACAAATCTTTATCCCTGTAATGAAGCTGTCACGTTCCTACTATTAAAACCTATTCTAGAATTGAGACTTACAGTCGTCACGATCTAATCCTTTCATTTGTTCTGAGGTCTAAGATTACAATCCCTAATAATTTCATCGGTAGGTGCAGTTAATTTTATTGTTCATTGATAAATTGTTAAGCCACACTGCGATCAAAAACAAGATAAACCGATCGACTGTGAATAATTCAAATCGCGTTAAACCAAGATAAAAGATGGAAGAGTACTGGTCTGATCAAGTAAATATAGATTATTTTTATCGCACCCGTCAAACCGCCTACGCTGGGGATTGATAATAACCAGATTCGCTGTTCAATTTCAGTAAACAGGATTTCAAAACACCTCGACCTTCGGTCTCTAAAATATCAAGTTTGATAACTTATTGCATTAACCACTTCAATACAATCGGCTACTATTTGTGATGTCTAACTGTACCACCCCGTTCCTTAGTAATATCATTTTATATTTTATTTTTTGTTTACTTACTTATCCTCTTTGAACTTGGTTATGTTTGTGGACAAAGGTAAACTGGTTCGGTGGTAACATTTTCAAGTCTCAATATTTATGAGGCTCGAAGTTGACGTCATTGCATAATTTGATCTGGAATCTTATGCTCCAATCAACAGGTTTTGAAGTCGCACTACATAGATTCACATCGTTTGCTTGAGTACTCGTGTAACTAGTAGGAAATGTTATACTTAATCCTAGCAGGGTCAGTATTCCATCTGCGATATTTGACAGAAGGATATGTCCCCATCTGTCAAATATTAGTGGATTTTGTAGCGTGTTTGTCATTTAAATCATGTTCGACTTTTCAAACTTCGCGATGTTCTATACTTACAGAAAAGCTAGAACTGGCGTCTAATAGTATTTATCTATGCTCAAATTATTAGTCATTCATTTCGCTAAGATGATCTCAACTCAGAATAAACTAATGTGATATCATCATCATCGTAAAAAGGGTCAGCCAGCAATTCCAGATTACTGTAAAGTTGGAGTGACCTTTTACAGATTACGGCTTGTTTGTCTGACAACTATTATCTTTAAGATAGCAGGCCAACGTCAATACATGTTTACCTTTTATTTAACTTGTCTCCATGATACGCCAACGTGTAAAATTATGAACGCAAGCAACACGGATAAGATAGTCTGACCTGGTGTTGTTGTTTGGTGGCGCTGTTTACTTTCTGACTACTTCGATTATAAACTACTAGCCTTTGTTCGCCGACGAACAAAGTAGAACTAGTAATCATACTATGCTACAAACTTCCATCCCCTTAGGACATGATTTGAGTCATAAAATATATCTTGTCCTTCTTCGGAACTCAATTTTCGCATTTTATTAATGGTATGAGTTGAAGATGGCTTACACCCGGTTTTATAAAAATCCGTAAAACCTTATCGCGACAAGTAGGTAATGTTAAATAATAATATGTAGTCAGTTACTAAAATTTGACCTAACATTTGGTCATAGGCATCTTTATAAAACCGGGCCTTGGTGGTTCTGTTTACTCGGATCCCGTCTGGTAGTACCTATTTCGGAACAACTGAAATAAAGGTGCCCTGTCATGTCATCTAACCACTATTGTTTGAACGTTGCTTTTCTGGTTCAAATACTCCTTCGTTCTTATTTCTATTTCTTTGTAAAGTTCTAATTAAAAAAAAAATACCGCAACAACGAGGAAACGCAATTGTACGACATGAAATTCTAGTTTTGTCATAAAAAAGTCTTTAGACCTTTAAGGCTTTAACGTAGCGCATATTAGGTATCTAGCGTGCCTTTAAATATTGAGTGATTCTCTGCGGACCTAGATCATAATTATTGAATTTATGCTGGATATATTAAGCAACCGCAAAGTACCTATAGATTATCCGGAGCTGAACGATTTCAATTTTGAATTGTGCCACAGGCAAATTATATCATTTATATTTATAGAATATATTTTTTCAGCTAGCTAAACACGAACAGGTTTACTTGGGTGTTCCGTTTTGCCAAAACAATTTATAAAGTTATTTTCCACAAATGTTTTTAAACATGTGTTTGCACATATGCCACTGCAACGTTGACAATTCTAGTCCCGATACGCAATTGTTTTGTATGAACAAATGTCGATTTATGTAATTGTCTGAACCTATTGTAAATTCTCGCATATTTCTGCAGTGCGATCATTATTTGATCAAGATGTATTTGCGCAACGGGCCTGCTCGATATAAAACTTAAATCATCAATTTGCAACAACTATTTCTCTACCTTATTTATTCCAATTGTGTTTCATTTTGCGTCGTGCTTTTAAAACAATTAAACTCGCGTTCCACAAGTTGTATGCCACCTATCTATTTCAACCAAACCTTTAGAGTTGTTATCTGAGGATTACTAAAAGACTCACTTAAATATTTGTGCAACCTGCGGCGTGGTGCCAAGCAGACGGGCTCCACCACTGTCGTTTTTTTTGGTATTTCGACATAAGTTTTTACTTTTCTCAACTAGAAAATGATACCTACATTACCTTTTTATATAAAAATAATATTATAAAATATGTCCATTTTATAATATTATTTATATTGCCATCTAATTTATCATAGAAAAAAGTAGATAGATCGTAATGTTTATAAATATTAATACAAAGACTCCCACTACTGCTATTAAGCAGTATTGAAGATTTCTGTTGACTTGAATTAATATTCAAGACAACAACAAGAAATCTACAATAACAAACCATCAATTGGCCGGCCTAAACTCATCGCGCCATCCTAATTCGGCTCCCATATATGGCTTTGTTTGCATCCCGCTCCGACACATCAACACACTGCTACTTCAATACAGATGATGTCATTTAAATATAATTAATGCTTACGGCCAGTTCAACTTTGTTTTGAACTGTTGTTTACGCATTCGATTAAACTTGTTTTTTTACCTTGAGCGTCTTGTTTGAATCGTTAATCTTGTTATTTTTGACAAACAGAATATCAACGATGAGTGTGGTCGGTATCAGAGAGATTTACTATTGTTTACCTGCTGTTTATTATTTTCTAAGAACCAGCTGTTTTTGTCTCACCTTGTTTGTAATGTTTATTGGCTTCTTATACAGATTACATTTCAAGGTTTATTTGAGTTCCTTATCAAGCAAATTATAATTCATCTGACTAGTCTAATGTAATAATGTAATGAGACCTGAACCTAACCTAAAGGTCAAGAGTGTTAACTTGTATTAATTTACACAATTTGCATAGGTACTGTTGAAGACTGCCTGATTCTATCTGGTACTTAGTCATTAAAAACAATGCTACAGGTATTATATTCGCCCTTGTACTAATTATGTCATCGGCATCGCTTACCTACCACTACGATTGCAAACGAGTTCACTGCACTGATGATAACGTTGCGATTTCTATTAAAATCATCACCAGACATATTTTGATACTCTTGTCGCTATTATCGTAACCTCGTAACATGTTTTTCGTGTGCTCTTTCGTTATCAGATTTCACCTACTGGCATGAAAATGTTTTCACGTGTCTCATTATCGCTGTTACGTTGTATGCTCAACAAAACGTCTGCTTACGCTTTCCTGTTTTCGCCACTTTTACTTAGCGGTTTCTTTCAGTTATTTCCAATTATTTGTTGATAGTATCAATAAGTCCATTGGCGCCCCGTCAATCTGTCCGTGACGCAGTTGTCAATACGATCTAATGAGATCCAGCGTTGACCGGTACAATTTAGCACTCGATTCCTTTAATTGAAGACGCCCGGCACCCACGCGAATCGCCTCGCTAAAAACATCTCATCAATCCCGGGCTATTTATACTCAGGTCTAAATATAACCACGGGCCACTCAGTTGTACTTCGCCGGAGCCTGGACCTTGAAGCATGGGCCTTGACTTGGAAGTGCTTCAGAAAGTCTAGATTAGTAAGCAGAAATCTGTTTTTTAAATAATTTCACCGTGGGCGTAATGACCAATTTACCAGAGGAGGCGGCTATGCGGAGCACATGCGTCTGTCTTACGTACTTGTCACAAGATCTATCTACCTTATATATTTATGCTAGTCATTAGTGTATAAATTGTTCTTTTGAATTATGTATGATACACGCGAGTCCCTTATAATAGTCATTTGCTCTATTTATCAATCGCTGCGAAACTATCCGCATTCTTTGTGCCCAGTGTCCATTAAATTCATCATTCTTAATGAAACAAGTATTTCTCTGCAATTCAGTGGAATCGCCCCAGCTCTCTTCTCTTCAATGACTTTGTTTGTAAATACTCATCAACTTGTTATTATTCTATTAATATGTAGGGCCGTCATCGTTGAATTAACTATGTGTTGATGGGTATTATTTTGGTCGAGCGTGGATGCTTGCTCTCAACACATTCTTTATAGGACGCAAAGATATAAGAATTGATTTTAATGGTAGAAGCTCGTGAAGTCTGTTGTAAACAAGAGTCTTTCGCAGGACGTAGGAAAAATACTTGCTCTATTTATTAATTTAGTCAAATTCTTTTCATTTCCTCAATCGATACTTTTATTCACACAAATAAAAAAACAGACATTTTGTAAAACAATTCTCTCCTCTCCATTTTAATTGGTCTCGACATTTTCTACATTTTTATGCGTGGCTAATGTTATTAATCCTACGGTACCGCATTACGGAAAATTTTACACAAATGTGGGACAGCAGAGAGCTGGCATACTCCATTGTTTATATGAAATATGAAATATATTTTATTTCCGGAAAAAGCAATACAGAACAGATGCTATGGGGCCACACTAGGCTGTGCCTGTCCCGTGGAAACCAAACAGTACCGACTAACAATTTCGTCGCCTAAAATTAGTTAAATACCTATTATGATTAACAATCTACTGTCTTCTCAGTCATATGCTTCCTCTATCTACCTTGTCAGCAATCCGTTCCCTACTTGTACTAAATAGCTGCTTTTGTCAAAATGTACCTAGGTATAGGTAATTTCACGAGAGTTGAGGCCACGCACACAACAACACTGTCATGTAATGACAGCGAAGTTTTGACATTACTGTTCTATTATTGTACCGATAGCAAGTTCAACAGTGAATGGCAAGAAAGACCAAAAAGTTCCTATATAAACTATTTTGTTAAGTATTAATATATTTCTACCAATTCATCGACTTTAAACAAAACAGAAAGCATTTTAATTAATTTTATTTACACCAATTCAAATAAAGGTCACATATGCGTAGGTATATACATGAATATATATAATATTAATCGTAGAAACGAAAGAGAATAAGTAGGTAACAAATTGCATTGTCTTTATTTATTTAGCTATTAAAATTGTATTCACATATATGTTCATTACTTTGTTATCTCGTTATCAAACCCCTTCAATCAAGATGATTGAAGTAACTGGCACTCGTTACATCGTTGTCATACTTATTGACAACCGGATTTTCCAAGAGACAAGAAAACCTACAGGTTTTTATTGTACGGAAACATGGCTGAAACAATAGGTCGTGGGAAAACTTTAAATGGACAAAGTCGGGAAATTATATTTAACGTGTTCTGTCATTTTAGACAGAACTTAAGAAATGACGGTCAACATTTACCTGCGACAGAACAGTTCACATTCAATAGCGTCATGAGGAAATTAAACGAAGAAATTGAAGCACTTGACAAAGAGACGTTTCAGAATATTTTCAGAAAAACCCAAGAAAATGAAGAAAGATACAGAATAAAGGAACCTAAGATTGATGAACTAACCGAAAACCATAAACTTGTAATAATCAATCTTGACGATTCAGATGTGTGACGATACTTTATAAAAATGTATTTTTTTTACTGTTGGTTATACCTATTCTTATTAAAATATATGTATATGAATATATATGAGCGTTTTTATTTACATTCACTCACTCATTTCATTCATTCACTTTTTTTGCAATCAGTACTTTATGTAGCTGTGTGTGTAATCATTCACCTCAACTCTCGTGAAATTACCTATACCTAATCAGCAGTGATCGGCGACCGGTAGAAATTTTTCGACGAAAGTATAATATGGATATGATTCATTTCAAATTCATGCACAATTTATATATTAAAAATGTATGCAGTTTTATTATCGAAGTGTTAACATGTCTATTATGGTTATGAAGTACAGGCCACATAAAATTGTCTATTTAACGAATGTGTTTACGTCAACTCATGTCTTGCACTTGTCTGATTGACGTTACTAACATTATTTTATACATCAATTATACATTTGCAACGAAATAACTGAACGTTATTCAAATTCAGTAAGGTTTTATTTTTAATAACACAGACATCCATATTAGTCATTTCGTTTGACGTTAAAGTGACATAAAATGCTACCGCTCGCCGATCACTACTAATAAGTGAGAAAACAAGAGCTTTGTTGATATCGGAGTAGGTAGTGCAGATTTTTAGAGCCGAGGGCGCACGGGCTGCCCGCGTGGCGCTGCGGTGACGTGTGCCGCCGCCATTTTAAATAGGGCGCGCGCGCGCTCAGACCATCAGTCGCCTACTGGGACGCGCTCGCGCAACTTCTTACAACAGAACTTATCGCTCGCGCTCAGCCTAGTCGGCTCCTGCACTTACTTATTCACACTCGGTCAACATATTCCGCCGTTCAACATGATCGACATCGCCACTCAACCTAGAGATCTTCTCTACGAAATCAGACAGAAGGGCCGCCAAGATGCCTGCTACGTCGTCGTGCCCAATACAAAAGTGGTACGTTCCTTTCTACGCAGCGCTGTTGCAAAGAATTTGGGCCGCGGTCTCTAGTTTTTTCACATTTTTCGCAAAGTGCGTTTACGCTTCTTGATTGCGTGCGGTCATCCGTTCAAATCAATTTTGGTTATCGACACCGACTAAATTCTTCGACTACATTTTTCAAATGTTGTATAAGTTTTTCGGGTGGTTCGAGTTTAACTAATTCTTGTGCAGCATTTAATATACGTACTTAACTTAGTGATAGAGCGTATTTTATTACAACTTATGACAATTGTTTTCATTCCGCTAGCTTTTTTTGATCGTGAATCGTGACGACACCTATCGTATCAGAGTTTCATATCTTTGGAAATAAACAAGGAAATGTTTACCTACTTATTCTGTAAACACGTCGGCATACCTGGCTACTGCAAATAATAAAATGTGTATACCTACGAGTGTTGTGCCGTTATGTAATTGTATTATTTAGTAACGTGAGTCATGGTGTTTGTTACAGGATCTGGTTAAGAGCCACCTGATGTTCGCGGTGCGCGAGGAGGTGGAGGTCCTGAAGGAGCGCATCGCGGAACTGATGGAGCGGATCAACCAGCTGGAGGTGGAGAACACGTACCTGCGCGCGCACGCCAGCCAGGACACGCTGGCGGCGCTGCCGGCGGCGGGCGCCAAGCCGCCGCCGGCGCCGCAGGGCCCGCAGCCGCCGGTGTCGTAGGGCCGCCGCCGCGCGAGCTGAGTTCCCTCCGCCCGGGCCCCGCCCGGCCCCTCGGCGCGCGACCCCAGCCGTCGGGAGTCACTATGGCTGTGCTATGTTAATGCGTAGGTTAACAAGGATCGAGTGTCCACCGCCGGTCGAGCGCCGAGGGCCGCCGCCGGCTCGCCGCCGTATATGTTGAAGACGATGCCGGCGCGCTTGATGAGCCTCTCACTATTAAAGCTTACATAGAAGATATATTTTTCTGTTACTAATCGTTAGAGTGCAGAATTTCGTGCTAACTGCCATGCTTATGCTACGCATCTCGGCGACGAGTAGGGTTTCGATGTTAAACGTCTACCTATATTTTTATGCAGTTTAAAAGTTTAGATATCGCTATCCACATAATATATTCCATTTAAGATAATCTGTAAGATGTGTGTTTATAATAGATGTAATGAAACAGCTGAATATCTTACGCATTGAACAAGGACTGTGTGTTAATTTATTTTTTACATTTTTTGTAATGTTTAAGTTATTTATCGAGTTTTACCTACTGAGTTACTGTAAATTGTAAGAGTTTGTTCCTTTGACGAGAGTAATGATCTGCCGATAGTTGAGTGTGGTAGCCGGCCCCGGCCGAATGTGTAGCGGCAGCGCCGCAGGCGCAGGCTTTAGTCAATTTGCACGTAATCTGCATATAAAACTATTTAATTCCAACCCTATATCAGTAATAGAGATTATAGCGATTTAACATTGTATTTTTTTAATGTTTTAAATTGTTTGTATATAGTACAAGTTGTAATAGAATTGTGAGTCGGAATGGTGTATATAATGAAGAATGTGATGATAGCTGAATCCTCAGTCTGCCTTCCTAGCGAACGTCGACGACGAGTCGTGTATGTCTAAATGTATTAAGTTAAAATATACGCTGTATTTAGCTTCGTTGTTGATCGAACAAAGTGGCTGGAGACTGAATGGTCGGGTCGTTGGAAGTGAGAGAGTGACGAGAGACAGGGTTCGTAGTTAGTGAAGCCAAAGCGAGGAAGAAACGTCCCAACAAGGCATGTCAGTCTTAGTGTAGTATTTTGTACAACGTTACTATGTATGTGTATAGATGATTGGTCCTCATAATTATTGTGAATATACAGTAATTTACTCTTAAAAGCATTACTCTAGTACTAGACATGAATTATATTATATGATACTGAAATTTGTAAATATATTGTAAACAGAATGTCCATTCTAGCTTATGTTGACCAGAAAGGTTCCTCATACCCAATAAATAAACGCAAAACTACTCGATGTTGTGTTTCGTTCCCAACCCCTTACCTGCGCGAATCCGAACAAAGGGTCTTTTGTCTGACACGGTAGCGGAGGCGAAGGCCACTGCTGTTGACCATCTGCTCAGAAAAGAACAAAAGAGAGACAGGGTATCCCCTAATTTGAATTGTTTGGCCTGGCCAAAAGAATGGTTTTACACTCACAAAAGTGATAATCTGCATTGGCTCGTCAAGCTTTAACTTATGTAATACTGGAATGCATTTTGCAGCATTTTTTGTTTAAATCTTTTGTGTAGATTTAAAGAGCTGGTTGATTGTTGTTTTTGTGCTGAGTAAAGCAGACAAGAAATGTGTCTTTATGACCATAAATAACGTGATTCTACGTGACAGTTATCTGTCCATGGTATCTTAATGATTGCAAAAACGTAATTACCGTCTGGGGGATACATATGCAATGCCCATTTCTAAGAAACACATCGTGGCTTCTTTATAGATTAGATTAGATTATTTATTTCATGATAAAAAAATTACATTACAAATTTGCATACATGTCAAAAAAATAAGATTTTTTATCACGATCGTCAAAATTAATAGTTAATTATTTATTAATTTATAAGGGACAAGGAAGAACATACGTATCTACTAAAACGATCCAGCCAGCAGATTTTCGAATTCTGATCATATTCAGATTAAGGATACGTGCTAAAAGGCGGGTGTGTAATGATCGGTATAAAAACAAATAATATAATTTCATTGGATATAACCATTTTTGATATAATTTCAAAGGGTAGAATCATTCATTGTACATAATAAACGTTTGGTATAATATCAAAATATATATTGTTATTTAGTATAACTATCATTCGGTATAACGCTTATTTCTTATAACCATCATAGAGTATAATTCTTATTTGATAGACATCTCATATTGTATAATGATCAAGCGGTATAATTGTATTAAAACTATAACGCCTTTTTTCCGTTCTAACCTAACGTAAATCTAACCCAACCGCCAGCGTGTCGACGTCACCCCGCTTCGCGGGGTGCCTATTTCCGCTCTAAGGGACACAAGTGAACCCTAACCTAACCAACCCATTAGTACAATTGTTGCGAGTGGTTTTTTTACTGCGAGGGGCTTTGCCCCCCGATCCCCCCCCCCCCCCTTGTGGGGGCTTCGCCCCCCGTTCCCCCTTTTTCTGGCTACCCTGGTTTGATTATATCAACTGTACATTAGACGGAATGAGCATTATATCCAATGTTCAATATAGCAAATATGCATTATACTTAATGTATGTTATACAAAATATTATTATATCAAATGATCGTTATATAAAATGATAATTATACCATATGCAAATATATTAAGTGTTGTTATACAACTCGAGAATTATATCAGATGAGCGTTATTGCGAGTAATATTATATCAAAAATATTTATAGCCATCGTTACGCACCCGCTAAAAGGCATAATGTGAAGGTTACTTTCCTAAACTGATAGCTGGGCAATTAAATAGATAACATCTGTAACAAATTCCGCTGGTCAACAGTTTCGAAAAATGTATAGTTTTATTTTGGTGTCCCCTCTATTTTCTATCATACAAATAAGGCTGCGAAGATACGAGTTTAGCTTCTTTTATGTGGCACATAGCATAGCTTCTAACTTAGTGTGGCGGAATTGTATGAAAACAGCTTACCTACATTAGCTGGTGGGAAAACAGCCGATACCTATACGATCAGACATTGAAACATGTAGGTACCAATTTGTTCCTTATTATCATTGTAATAAGATAAAGTTCCACATTTCAATGTCCTTTACCTTCACTGTTCACCTCTCAACGGGTAGAACGACAGTGTTCGTTTCTACAGCTTTTACTAGAGTCGTCTACACAATCAAGCAGTGCTTTGGGTAAGCGCTCACTGAATTGTTCAGCCTACAGGAAAAACAAGCTGCCTATTCGGGAATAATAACATTAATAACCCTAAAATAGTTTCAGTAACACATTCACTGCCAAAAAATTCATAGCCCTTATACCTACGCTCATAGCCGGTAGTATGAGGAACTCCGTATGTAGATAAAAGCGCATGCAAAATACCCACCTAACGGGTTCCTGGCAAGCATTCACTTAAGTTATAGTTAGGATTCACTTTCAGGTCAAAAATACAAATACTTTATTCGTCGATCAAAGGTAAGTACGCATGACATAATATTGCAGACGCTGGTGGTAAAAGCGGTATTTTGTTACCTACTAGGTATGGTATGACACCTTGACACCCTATTATGCAGTAAAGTATTTACAAAAAAATATCTACTTAATGCGGCACTTAAAATACGACTTCTCAGCGAAAACTACCGGCCTAGTAAGAAAAGGTGATGCGATACTTCCTGTAGTCAAATTACCTACCTACTTGAGAACTGTGAGCGTCCACCAGGTGGCTGGCCGCGTCTTCCTTGTTTAGATGGAACGTCTGATTACTAGCATTGCCAAGAATTTATTTCTAGCGCTGGGTTAACAAAAGGTATGAGTATTTTTCAAAGTATGAAAATATCTTCTACAAAACAAAGGATGGTCCAAAACAATTATAAATTATAATGACGATTAATATTCAGTGTCGATATCATAGCACTACGCTCGAAACAGAATACATGCGAAAAACCTTAAGTATATGAAAGAGCCTAGGGGCAGCTGCCAGCGGGTTCCTGACACTGAAAGTAGTAGTAGTTATTTATTTCATTTTGTTCAATGGTTACACAGTGCCCTCTATTGAACTATTTAAACAACAACCGAGTCTGTTAACCTACAGCGCCCTCTGTTGAGTTGAATCTTCTAAACAACACGGTTTACCTAGCTGGAGATTACTTGTCGTTGCTATGCATGAACGTATTAATAGATGGCAGTATTATTAAAAGATGTTAAAGTTGAGTGAACCCCGTACTAATAGATGGCAGTATAATTAAAAGATTTTAAAGTTGAGTGAAACCAACAATTACGGTGTTTTTAGGGTTCCGTACCCAACGGGTAAAAACGGGACCCTATTACTAAGACTTCGCTGTCCGTCCGTCCGTCCGTCTGTCTGTCACCAGGCTATATCTCAAGAACCGTGATAGCTAGAGAGTTGAAATTTTCACAGATTATGTATGTCTGTTGCCGCTATAACAACAAATACTAAAAAATCGGCCAAGTGCAAGTCGGAGTGGGGCTCCCATACAACAGACATGATTTTTTTGCCGTTTTTATAGATAATGGTACGGAACCCTTCGTGCGCGAGTCCGACTCGCACTTGGCCGGTTTTTTACACACAATGTGGTAGTTTTAATAACCGGATATGTAAAACAATAATATTAACTATTAAAATATTATTTTACAACTATAAGGATGCATTATTAGCGACATCTAAGATTTTGATGAAAAACGTACTTATTAGAGCTTGTGCTACTCACCACTAGATGTCACTATATTTAATTTGCTATGGATGCGTTCAGATCTTGTTTCGTAGTTAACAATTTCGTTATCAATTAGATTTTTCGATTTGGTTTACTTGTAACCAAATTAATGACGAACTAAATATTGGGTTTTATTTCAAGTTAATTGGGTTTTATTTTAGTTTAGTTAGGTTAATCTAGTATCTATATTAATATGACGTATAGTCGCCACGATTTATTAAAACGAAATATCTTGGAACGTACTCTAAGTTAAAATCATAAGGAAAAGGGCGGGAAAGTTGAAGTGAAAAGGCGGATTTTTTCAATTTCATTTAATTTATTTATTTTAAAGCCCTTTTTCTTCACATAACATTCTTCTTTTTCTGTTGTTATACATTATAATTGTTATAATTTCGATTTAATACAATCGCATGAGTGGCAAAGACGGGGGTGCGGGCGGCGGCTCCACCCCCATGGATACCGCATCAGTGCCTACGGCAAATAAAAGGAAAAGTAGTGACACGGAGATAATATCACCCGGCAAGCAAAAAATGACTTTTCTAAGGAACAATCGTGGTCTTTTTAAAGACCACCACCCAATATATGAGGATTTAACTAAAAAAGAATATCCAGTCTTACTACAATCAGCTCAAACACAGCCTAACCAAAAGGTCCCTATGGACATTATGAAGGTGAACAAAGTTCTTAAGAATGTTAATGGAGTCCAATATGTAAAAGCTGCTGGCAACTATTTTGTAAAGGTGTTCTTTGGTTGCGCCAGGGATGCTAATAAGTTTTTATTGAATAACAAAGTGATGACAGAGAATGGCTGGATTTCCAAAATTCCATATGATACTATTGAGTGCCAAGGAATAATAAGTGCTCCCATTGAGCTTAGTGAAGAGGAGTTGCTGGAGGAGTTAAAAGCGTCCTGCATGATCCTGGGAGTGAAGCGATTCATGAAAAAACAAGAAAATGGCTCACATAAACCATTGCAAACAGTACTTGTTACTTTTAAGGCAACTACTCGGCCAGACCACGTCACATATGAACACATTTGGATGCCAGTTTTGGAATATATCAAGCCATTACTTCAATGCTTCAAGTGCTACAAATTCGGTCATGGAAGTGGAGCTTGCAAGAGCACACAAATTTGTTCCATTTGTTCCGCAGGCCATTTCTATCGTGAATGTTCCAATCCCAATGACTTTAAGTGTACAAACTGTAGCGGTCCTCATTCAGCAGTCTCCTACTCATGTCCAGTCAAAGCGGCCAAAAATACTGAAATCAAGAACAAGATAAGTGGAAAGTTTTCATATACTGCAGCTGCAGCAGTACCTGTAGGTAAGAGCAATATTAGTGTTAATAGTTCTAGCTCAAAAGCTGCCGCCACATCTAAAACTCCTCAAGGACGAGCACTGATCGTAGACATTATTAATTCTGATATTGTTCTTAGTGCTATTACAAAAACCATAGTAGACCTTTTGAAAAAAAAAGATACTAAAAACCCTTCTGGTCCTATTTCTTCTTCAGCCATCAAAGAATTGCTTGTAACCAATTTTTCAAATTAATCAATGGATAATACTGTTAATATTGATTTGCATAATATTTGTTATAATAATTTTAACATCATTCACTGGAACTCCAGAAGTTTACTACCTAAGTTGAGTCAATTGCGCCATTTCATAAGCAATCTTAGCGAACAGGTTGATATGATTTTATTGAATGAAACTTGGTTGAGCCATGATAAAACTGTTAGATTGCCGGGTTTTACTATAATAAGAAGAGATTCTGATCGCCCCCATGGGGGTGTTGCTGTAGCAATTCGCACAAAATATAAGTTTAAAGTTGTCAACACTCTATCTCAATATCACTTTCAAAATATCTTAGTAACCATTTATTTTAATAGTTTTTCCCTTGAGGTTTTATGTGTTTATATACCACCACCTCCTAATGGTAAGTTTACAATTAATTTACTGAAAGATGCATGCTTAAAATTTGTCTCTAAAAATAATCTGATAATAGGAGATTTTAATGCACATCACTTCTCCTGGAATTCAAGATTCAATGATGGAAGGGGCAATGCTCTCCACGCCTTTGTGGAGAGTTCTAACTTAGTATGTTTAAATGACAACAAGATAACGACTTTCGCTCCGTTCGGCCAACAAGGTAACGTATTGGACTTGGCATTCGCGTCCCGTTCTGTTAGTTCTAGTTGCACGGCTTCTGTACTTGATGATCTGCTTAGTAGTAACCATTTCCCTTTACTTATCAGTGTGTTTATTGACTCATCAGTTCCTGTTAGCAACTCTAACAATTTGTTGAGTAGACAAGGTGATATTCGAGATAATAATTCCCTATCTGATGTAAATTTTAATAAGATAGATTGGAAACAATTCAAAGACTTATGTGAAGTTGAATTTGCAACTTTTCAATTTGAGGATAACCCTCTAGAAAATTATAACAAGTTTTTGAGTATTCTACATGACATTCTAATGTCATTTGCGAAAAAATGTTACCAAAGTAAATTAATTTGCTTAAAGGCCATTCCTTGGTGGAATGGCGATTGTGACCGAGTAGTTTTACAAGCCAAAATTGCCTTATTATCATACAAACAGTACCCTTCTGTAGAAAATTATATAATTTATAAAAAATTAGATGCTTTAAAGAAAAGGACGCTGTTCGAAACAAAAAGAGTTAGTTGGATTAATCTCTGTTCGTCGTTCAATCGTATGACATCGAGCAAAATTATTTGGGACCATATACGTAGATTTAAGCACTCCAAATTGAACACCATCTCTTCGTCACCAAGTTTATTTCAAAGCCCAACCAATGCTGCGCTATTTTTAAATAAAATAGCTTCTCACATTGGTGAAGTTGTGTCAAATAGCGATCTTCAGGAATGCTTTGACAATCCTGGCAGTCCAGAAGCTCAATGGATGGTTAAAGAATTTTCTTTTTGTGAGTTTGTAGCTGCGTTAGAAAATAAAAAAGAGACTTCACCGGGTCCAGATTTAATCACTTATAAAGTAATCAAAAATCTTCCTCAATCTGCAAAGGAAATATTATGTAAAATATATAATGGTCTCTGGCAATGTAATTGTATTCCTCCAATTTGGAAAAGTCAACATGTTGTCCCTATATTAAAGCCCTACAAAGATCCCAATTGTGTTGACTCTTATAGGCCCATTTCCCTAACATCGTGTTTTTCTAAAGTTTTTGAAACGATGTTAAAAAATAGAGTGGAATGGTTTACTGAAAATAATAACGTTATTCCAAATACTCAGTACGGATTTCGGAAAGGTAAAAGTACAATAGATAATCTTAGCTGTTTAGTTGGGGATATTAGAAATAATTTTCGTAATAACCAATATACATTAGCTGTTTTTTTAGATATTAAAGGAGCATTTGATAACATAGATCATTCATATCTTATCAAAAGTTTAAATTCTTTGGGATTCCCTGGTCATATACTGTTTTGGTTGTATAGTTTTCTTAATAATCGGCATCTGTCTTTAAAAGTTAGGTCTAGTTTGACCGGTACTAAAATTTCTTCTAAAGGTACCCCCCAAGGTTCTGTCTTGTCTCCACTTATATTTGTACTGAGCTTGGTTTGTTTTATAAAACAGATTCCGTCTTGTGTAAAGCACTTATTTTTCGCTGATGATCTGGTTATATATGTGAACTGTATGGATGTTAAAAGTGGTGAATCTATCATGAATAGTTGTCTGCGTATTATTTATAACTTACTAACATATTCTTTAAAGCTTGAGGTCAATGTTTCCAAAAGTTCTGTAATTCTCTTCTCTCAAAATGGTTTACATTGTCCTCAAGTTTTATACAATTCTGAAGTTATTCCTGCACAGTCTTTTGTCAGATATCTCGGAATATTTCTTGATTACGACCTTTCTTGGAAAACTCATATAGATACAATTTGTAAAAGAGCTGAATTAGGTTTGAATATTTTGAAGTCATTAACTGGAGTAAAATGGGGAGCAGACCCAAAGGTTCTAAAAATTATATACATTGCGACAATCCGAAGTCATTTCGACTACGGCTGTATGTTTTTTGCGGACGCGAGTTTCTACCTCTTGAGGAAACTAGATATTATACAAAACAGAGCGTTACGTATTATTACGGGTGCTTTAATGTCCTCGCCAATCAATTCATTGGAAATTGAAGCTGGCATTGTTCCCTTATTCATACGTAGAAGCTATATAACAGACAAGTACTGTCTCAAACTTATAAGTAGAGATAATGAAGTAACGCCTAGGTATCTTGATAACATTGATATTCCAAATTTTAACTTGATCCCATTACCTAAATCCGCTTCTATTAGTGGAGCCATATCATATTTAAACTTTGAATTTCAAGACACGGTATCTTGGTCTGCATTACTACCTTGTTTCGAGTATCATTATCATGACCTGATGCAAGATGTAGATGTTGAATTGATTAAATTTACTTCTAAATTTGACTTTCTGGAGTTCCTAGATGATAAGACTGATTTTGTTAAATTTTATACAGATGGCTCTAAAACTAAAGATAGGACTAGTTTTGCATTTTATGATTCATTTTGTAATATAGGTAAAGTTTATAAGTGTAACAATTACTTCTCTGTATTTTCGGCAGAGATTTTAGGCATAATTTATGCCTTAGAACACATTAATGCCAATTACGTCAATGAGAACAAATTTTTAATTTTATCTGATTCCATGAGTGCTTTGCAAGCTTTGAAAAAGAAAAGCATACATGCATCTGTAAATTACTTGATTTATAAGTTAAGAAGTAGTCTAAGCTATATTTATAGAAAAAACATGATTGTTGAATTCTGTTGGGTTCCTGGACACTCAGGAATTGTTGGAAATGAACTCGTTGACACGCTTGCCAAGAGTGCAAGGGATGTCCAGGTTTGCGATTTAAAAGTCCCTCACTCTGATTTAGCGCCCTTTGTAAAACAACTAATGACTAGACGCTGGTCTAATTCCTGGGCTAAATCTGTAGAAGTAAAAGGCAAATGGTTGGCAGAAATTGTTTCAGCCCCTAGTACTCATGCGTGGTTTGAAAATTACAAAAAATATTTAGGAAGATCTTTCATTTCAACATTGTGTAGATTGCGCATTGGTCATGCTCGTTTTCCTGCACATCTTTTTAGGTTAAAACTTAGTGAATCTGCTGCATGTAAATATTGTAATTATAATGTATGTGATCTTGACCATATATTTTTTCACTGTACTAATTTTAAGTTGCAAAGGTTATTATTTGTCGCGATGTGCATGGATACCGGTCTACAGGTTATTCCGAATTCTGTACAGGATCTTTTAAAGTATCCACAATTATATCCCGAAATTTATTATTTTGTTTCTCACACTATAGGTGATCTGTAAATAGCTTAATTTGATATTTCTTCCTATAAATGCATATATTTGTTATTAATATTTCGTAAAAGATGTTTTTTTTTTTTCAGATAAGATAAGATTTTCATTTTTGTTGTTCTTGTTTAGTTTTATTAGGCATTATTATTTAGGATTTTAAGTATTGTAACTAACTTGTATTTTGGTTTGAGCTGATGGCCTCGATGCCAATGCTCCAAATAAATTAAAAAAAAAAAAAAAAAAAATCATAAAATATGTCAAATCGACTTCAACCCAACTTCACTTCGACACCCAACGTCAACAAATCGTCATATAGATCTAATTTTCTGTACTTGTTGACTAAAGCCATGGATAACATGAGTCTAAAAGAAATACAAAGTAGATTGTTACTATGGGAATCTCCTACTAATCCTCTAGCGCCACTTACATCTTCACAAAGAGAAGCAATACTGGATTTAGAAGCACTATTATTAGGCGAATCAGCGGAATCTGATGATGTTAGTATTTTGTTGTTTTGCCGTATTCAAAGTATATTTTAACTGTACAATTAAATTAACAGCTTCTATTTTCGATGGTCTTTATTCTAGAATAACGTGCAAGATAATGCAACGGATGATATCGACAAAAACGCTGGGCCACCAGTGGACAGTACATTTGATTTTCTGGAGTGGTACGAGAGCCTATGTGAGACCAATGTCGAGGCAGCAGACGCCCCGTACAAGGCTTATTACAAACAGTTAGAGGATAGACGGAATGAGTGTGTTGCTTTAACTGACCAGGTAAGTAAATATTGCCTGAATGTTACTTTAGATTTTGTTTATAATATTTTGCGTTCCACAAGTTTACCAATTCGGAAGGCTACATCGGTTACCTACGTTCAGCTGCGGAGAGCCCCATTTCTAATGCGATCACGTTCTCCGAGCATAGCCCTCTCCATTGTTTTTTTAGTGTCTGATCTCCGTAATAGTTGGACACTCTAGGAACATGAGAGAGGTGTATTATGATAGTGGTTAACTAGGTGTACGTGTTTATATTGGTCAATTGTATTAGTGCCACGTTTGCACAAGGCCTCTGTGTTAACTGCTCATAGAAAATGTTCTACTACGGATGGACATGTGGCAATTTTATTATCTAAAAATTAATGCGCCACTGAATCCCTAAACACAAAAATGTGGAGTAGAACGGAGTTGCTCGTAGAGAGGTCCTTAAATAAAATTTGAGTACAAGATAATTATATACCCAACTTTGTATTTAAATAATTTATTTAAGGAAATAAATAGCTATAATCATAATAACGCGCCACAGAATAACCTTATGTAATAAATGTAATTATAAACAAGGGTAGTATGCACATTTTTTTGGATAATTTTGCCAATCATTAAAAAAAACACCAAAAAAACGACTTTCCCGTAAATTCTGTATATTTTTCCGGTGCCGCTATTTTTTTATCGTAATCGTCTGTTAATTAACTTTATTACTGTTTTTGTTTTATCTTCATAGACCTCTTAGTTTAAAAATTATAACGATCTCAATTGGGTCTATTCACCCTTCATGTGTGCACTTTATGGTGACTCACGCGTTTATACGTGAAATAAACAATCCTAGCAATGATTTTAGTGAATTTTTTCCTCACTCACCATTCTGCTATGTCAAACAACCCTAGTGGATACCCACCCCTTCTATACTGTTTTTTTATATGCATAATATTTAATTATTTTACAAACATCAACTTGCATACATTAACTTTCCAGATCGGTGCTACAATGTCCGATTTAGAAAAGCTGTCAGAGGAGTACAACCTGGTGTCGGACAAGACCAACGCACTGCACTCCATGAGTGAGCAGCTTCTGGCTGACCAAAACAAACTGTCCAGTATAGGTAAAATCATGATTTTGTGTTTTTAAAACGAGTTCTTATCTAACTCGGGTATGAATTACTTAATTAAAAAGCTGTATCATCATCGTCAGTAGTTCCCTCAATTAAATTAAATATTCATTTATTTCGAACCATTCAGTCCATATCATAAAATATTACAAACATTAGGTACATTGTAAAAAAATTACAAATATACATTATTAAAAAAACATTAAAATCAAAAAAATAATAATAATAAAAACGAAATAAACATTAAAATCTTAAAATACGATAGGATTGGTAGCCATATGCATGGCGTTCCAACGTCCCACCATCGGACAATCCAATCTGTCAATGCTGAGGATCATGTCATTCTTGCTGACAAGACTCCTCTAATAGGCTCCTATCACCTACCTTATACATAGCAGTATACACATGTAGTGTACGGTGGAAGTTTTCAACTAAGGCCAAACGGTTAATCGTCTCATGACATAGGGGAATGGAACGGAGCATGATGAAAATAAGAAAAATACAAAAAATAAATCACTCCCTAATCCGGAAAAAAACAAAAATCATAGACGCACTTAGCCAGGCCCAAAAGCTTAAGTGGAATTGGGCTGGCCATGTCGCCAGGCTACTAGACGAGAGATGGACGGATGGAGAGAGGAAGAAAGGTTGTCCGTTAGCCCAATGGTCTGACGACATAACAGAGGTGGCGGGGCCCAACTGGGTCTGGAGGGCCCTAGATAGGAAAAAATGGCAGGCTCTGGCCTAGAGGTCTTTGCCTATAACTAGGGTTCTGGCGTATAAATTTTATTTCAATACCTCGTCAAATTAATTATGTAAAACCAGAAATAAAAGGCTATTTTATTTTTATTTTATTTATTTATACACATGTTGCTGCAAGGGTGCAGTGATAAGTAGTATAAAACAGTAAAATATAAGTTGGTACATCCATATCCTGAATATGAGGTAAGAAAACCAAAACCTAATAATTTGTAGTGGTAATTATTGTAATAACGAGGTAACTTTACCATGTTTATAGTATATTTTAAAGTCGAAATAGCATTTATGCGTATCCCATGAGCGTAATAAAGGCTACTGCAGCCCTTTACGAGCAAGTGTGAAGAAAAATAAATTAAAATTAAATAGATATAAGACTGATGTGATGTAAAATTGAATTACCCAACCTCATATCATCAGTTCTCAATCTCTGCCACAACTAGGTGATGATATCCGACACCGGCTGCACTACTTCACACAAGTGGAGCACCTCTCCCAGCGGCTCAGCAGCACCACCATGTCCGTGAACAGCGAGACCTTCTTCACGCTGCTGGCCAAGATCGATGAGTGTCTGGACTACATGAGGACTAATGTGAGTTATTTAATGATACCATCAGTTTATGTCACAACTAGGTGATGGTATCCGACACCGGCTGCACTACTTCACGCAAGTGGAGCACCTCTCCCAGCGGGTCAGCAGCACCACCATGTCCGTGAACAGCGAAACCTTCTTCACGCTGCTGGCCAAGATCGACGAGTGTCTGGACTACATGAGGACTAATGTGAGTTATTTAATGATACCATCAGTTATGTCACATCTAGGTGATGGTATCCGACACCGGCTGCACTACTTCACACAAGTAGAGCACCTCTCCCAGCGACTCAGCAGCACCACCATGTCCGTGAATAGCGAGACCTTCTTCACGCTGCTGGCCAAGATCGACGAGTGTCTGGACTACATGAGGACTAATGTGAGTTATTTAATGATACCATCAGTTTATGTCACAACTAGGTGATGGTATCCGACACCGGCTGCACTACTTCACGCAAGTGGAGCACCTCTCCCAGCGGGTCAGCAGCACCACCATGTCCGTGAACAGCGAAACCTTCTTCACGCTGCTGGCCAAGATCGACGAGTGTCTGGACTACATGAGGACTAATGTGAGTTATTTAATGATACCATCAGTTATGTCACATCTAGGTGATGGTATCCGACACCGGCTGCACTACTTCACACAAGTGGAGCACCTCTCCCAGCGACTCAGCAGCACCACCATGTCCGTGAATAGCGAGACCTTCTTCACGCTGCTGGCCAAGATCGACGAGTGTCTGGACTACATGAGGACTAATGTGAGTTATTTAATGATACCATCAGTTATGTCACATCTAGGTGATGGTATCCGACACCGGCTGCACTACTTCACACAAGTGGAGCACCTCTCCCAGCGACTCAGCAGCACCACCATGTCCGTGAACAGCGAGACCTTCTTCACGCTGCTGGCCAAGATCGACGAGTGTCTGGACTACATGAGGACTAATGTGAGTTATTTAATGATACCATCAGTTATGTCACATCTAGGTGATGGTATCCGACACCGGCTGCACTACTTCACACAAGTGGAGCACCTCTCCCAGCGACTCAGCAGCACCACCATGTCCGTGAACAGCGAGACCTTCTTCACGCTGCTGGCCAAGATCGACGAGTGTCTGGACTACATGAGGACTAATGTGAGTTATTTAATGATACCATCAGTTATGTGACAACTAGGTGATGGTATCCGACACCGGCTGCACTACTTCACACAAGTGGAGCACCTCTCCCAGCGGGTCAGCAGCACCACCATGTCCGTGAACAGCGAAACCTTCTTCACGCTGCTGGCCAAGATCGACGAGTGTCTGGACTACATGAGAACTAATGTGAGTTATTTAATGATACCATCAGTTATGTCACATCTAGGTGATGATATCCGACACCGCACTATTTCACACAAGTGGAGCACCTCTCCCAGCGGCTCAGCAGCACCACCATGTCCGTGAACAGCGAGACCTTCTTCACGCTGCTGGCCAAGATCGACGAGTGTCTGGACTACATGAAGACTAATATAGGGTGACCTGTTCAACAGTTAACCCACAGAACACTAAATACTGTAGGGTATGTACCATTTGAATACAGTTTGAGTAAGAGTAAGAGCCCTTAACTATATCCTGTATAGTTATTATACTGGCACTTGTCTGTTACAGAACACATTCAAAGAGTCCCACACTTACCTGGTGAAGTACCGGCACCTGCAAGGCCGCGCGATCTCCCTCGTACGGTCCTACGTGACGCACGTGCTGGACCACGCCACGGAGCAGGTGCTGGCGCCCAAAGACGAAGACGCCAGTGAACAGGTACGAAGCAAACGTGACAAGCGTTGTAAACTATACAACCCAAATTAGTTATTTGTTATACAAGGGTGCAAAGTTATATTTTAACCGCGAGTGTGGAATTGAAACACGAGCCAGCGAATGGATTCTAGGGTTGAACCACGAGCTAGCGAATGGATTCTATGGTTGAACCACGAGCGAAGCGAGTGGTTCGAAAATAGAATCCTGAGCGTAGCGAGTGGTTCAAAAATAGACTCTTGAGCAAAGCGAGTGTTGCAACACACGAGACGTCAAAATAACTTGCACCCGTGTGTAACACAAATATTTTCACCTCACTAAACCGAGGAAAATACTACATAAGAAAAACAACTGCCTTTATTTTAACTAGTAATTACACAAATAACACAATTATTATGCAACGTTAAATCAGACATTGTGGTTTCACATTTTTGTACGGTTTTTTTACAGTTTTAAGTGTTTTAAGATAAAATATTTAATAAAATTGTTTGCACTATATGTTGTTAATTGAATGCAATTCAATATAAAACTTTTTTTGCGTCCACATCTCCTGTTTTGATCAGACAATTTAATCAGATGGCCGAAAATTGTCCTGTCTGGACTGGCCTTTACGTGTTTATTATGTTTAAAAAAGTAACTAATAACTCGTTCGGATTTCAAATATTCTTTGCACACATGTGGATAAAATGCAGTTTTGCCATCTGTTTTTAAAGAATAAAAAAGGTCTTTCCGAGCTAGTGAGGTGAAAAATACTATACTGTTTAACCTTTTGACAGCGAGGGTGCAAAACAAAACGGTGCCCAACTGAGGCCAGAACAAAAACAATAGCCGGACAAAATATGAATAAAATTAAACTTCTGATATATATTTATAAATATTTTCATGTCAAAATTAATGTACGTATCATGAGCTATTAAAAAAAAATGGGTCAAGTTACTTGTAAAGCTTTTTATTAAATAAACTTAACGAAAAAGCGCAAAGCGCACGCGCGGCTGTGGCCGTCCGTGGCTTCAGTGGCACGAGTTTTCGTCCGCGTCCACAGCCGTCTTTAGCTGTCAAAAGGTTAACGAGGGCCGTATGTGGAATATTGCGTCCAAGAGTATATCAGAAGCCCGACGCCGAAGGCGGAGGGCTTATGATGACTCGAATTTGCAATATTCTTACGGCCGTGTATACATCATCACATTTGCGAGGAAATAAATAACTACAAAAGACAATAACATCCAAGTTTCATACAACCGCACCAATCAAAAATTGACGAAATTGACAACTTAACTTCCAGATCAGTGCTAGTGGAGCGCGCAGCTTCAATATTTCAACCAATCACAGATCATATTCTTGCGGCGCGTGGCCAACTAGATTTTTTTCAACCAATCGCAGAGCAACCAGATTTTCAGAAAGAGATAAAGATCACACACAAGCTCATTACTCCCTAGGGAATACAAACTCGCCATAACTCCCGCGGGAACAATTTAGGTCATTGTCCTTCTGTATACAGGCATGGAATAACACCATTTACGAGCAAGTGTGATGACATTGTGTCACAAGTACGGTAAGATATGATTTACGAACGAGAGTTTATTAGAAGCCCGACGCCGAAGTAACATTCTTACCGTACGTGTCGCATATAATGTTTTTCATCACATTTGCAAGGAAACCTATACATTTTTAACTAAATTGTTACTAATCGTAATAAAAGCTACAAAATGTCAGTCGTCCATTTTGTTGAATTTGACGTGAGGCGCTTAGATCAAAGACCCTTCGGCATACAGCCATGATTTAAAATCACAGTTAAAAATATTTTACACGGACACCAGATAAAATTGCTAAATTTAAGTTTTTGATTCTTTAAGTCATTCTGTTAATCATATTTTATTCGTGTTTTTACGTTAAAATTTATTTATTAATACGATTTCAAACATCGTGTTTGAGTTAAAACCTCCTTGCTTTATAACTGACGTAAGAGTGACAGATTCAATTTAAGAAAAAAACCATTACGCCCATGGGCGTAATAAAGGCTATTGTAGCTCTGTATGCCTGCGCGTTATGAAGCCCTTTACGAGCAAGTGTGATGAAAAAAATGTTTACCTTTATCAGGAGACCATGGACACGGCGTATGCGGTATACTTCGGCAAGTTCCAAGCCACCGTGCCCAAGTTGAAGATGGTTATCGGGGAGGTCGAGGCGCGAGCTGAGAAAAGCCCCGAGTAAGTAAGAGTGGACTATTCTCTATTCTTCATCTTTTTAATAGGGGTGTACCAGAATTCGAACCAGATTTTGGATAGGAACAAATGTTTGTAAGGGAGCAACTACAATTAACCTTTTGAGAGCTAAAGATGGCTGTGGACGCGGACGAAAACTCGTGCCACTGAAGCGACGGACGGCCACAGGCGCGCTTAACTTTTGCGTTAATTTTATGTAATAAAAAGCTTTACAAGTAACTTGACCCATTTTTTTTTAATAGTTCATGATACGTACATTAATTTTGACATGACAATATTTATAAATATATATCAGAAGTTTCATTTTATATATATTTTGTCTGGTTATGATTGACTGAAGTATTTTGCGGTGCTCTGTGAGCTAAAACCGAAACGCACTGACAGCGGTGGCGGTGCGGTGCGGAGGCGGTACCGGTTGTAATGTTCGAGCTAATACGAAAGGGTCCGCACAGAATAGCGGCCGGGAAAAAAGCGTGGCGGAGGCGGCGCGGAGGCGGTAAACCGCCGGCACAGATCGGCGAACGCGGCGCGGTGGCGGCGCGGGGCGGTTTTGCGGCGGGAAGTTGTATTACACCGTTGTCAGTGCACCGACGCGCATCAGCGGCAGCGACGCGGCGCGGTGCGGAGGCGTGCTGCGAGCGGTGCAAGAAGTTGTGTTTTTTTACAACTTTCGAGTCTTATTTTTAATTTAATTTACGTTTTAAAAATGAGTGTTGCTGAAAAGTTGATTTCACTCGTGAAAATACACCCGTGCCTGTACAACATGCGGGAAAAGGAGTATAAGAATGCGATCAAAAAGGAATTGTTGTGGGAGAAAATTTTCAAGGAATTAAAACTATGTCGTAAGTACGTGTATACATAAAACATGTACATAAAACGTTCTTCATAAGAAGTCAGCTCTTAGCATAAATGATGGAACTCTCCAAATGTTTGTCTTTTTTTATTTATATCATGCACCCAAGTCCTTTTACGTTCCTTATTTTTGGTTTGCCATAGGGCAAGTAATATTAAAATCTGGTCTTCGCTATCGGAATCAGACAACATTTTTTCAAGTACCGCTACGTATATCGTCACACACGCCGCCTCCGCGCCGCTGTCCCGCACAAATGCGGCGCGGTTTTTTGGTGCGACTTCCTCCGGACCGCATTAGCTTTACCGTAAAACCGCCTCCGCACCGCACCGCACCGCGCCGCTCTCTGTGCGTTTCGGCCTTAAGTCCTAATTTTAATAAAATAAAACTTCTTTTTGCCTTTTACATAAAAAACACTTCACTCAAGCATGCCATGCCCCATACCTATCCGGTTTTCGTTTCACCGATCGTTTATTTTATTCAAAAAATAAGTGATCAAAACTATTCTATAAAACAACAGTAATTTGTAATTTAATAAGTAATTAATTGCAAAATGTAATTAATAATTCAATTAATAATTACATTTTGTAATTGTAATTGAAACTTATAATTACAATTTCATTTTCCCTGTAATTATAATTTGTAATTGCAATTACTTTTTGTAATTGTAATTATTAATTAGTAATTCAATTACGTTTTGCCCAACACTGCCCTCCACGCGTCATAGGGATGTGCCGGCTGCGTGAAAATGTGTGAAAGTTCGATGAGTACTGTGGAATTGCTGCAAATACTGCAATGCGTTGATGACGATGGCGATTCTGAATTGGATAAAATGGAAAAATAAACGGTTAAACGTGCAATGTTCCTTAAAAATCTACTTTATGTTTTAATTATAGTTTGTATGTTAAAAATTGTGATACCTCGATAAATGTGATATAACTAAAAATTTACGGTTTTCGCATTTTTTCCTTCATCTGTGCTTTAAGACGTTGCTTCGTACCAAATGTCAAGATTCTGAGTTTAGGTTTTGATTCCCTTGCGAGTTTCGAAAATTTGCGGAAATTTATTTATTTAAAGTAGGGATGTTACGCAGGAGGCTTTACCGGAGCCGAAGCTGGATCCGGAGTTTATTTTTTTAATTTAACTGAATCGGATCCGGAACCGGAGGCGAAGTTGGAGCCGTATCCGAAGCCGGATCCGGGGCCAGATCCGGAGGTTTACCGGAGGCGGAGCCGGAGCCGAGTACCTTTTAAGTGGAAGGTTGAAGTATTGAAGGGCAAGTTTAACTGGACAAGTCAAAACTTGTAGGCGTGCGCCGCGCTGCGCTGCCGCGGCAAATGCAATATCTTCAGCTCCGGTATAACTTCGGTAAAAAATTAACGGAGTCGGAGGCGGAGGCGGAGGTGTGAAATAAAAGATAGCGAAGGCGGAGGCGGATCCGAAGGTGTAAAACCAAACGGAAGTTCCGTCTTAACGGATGCGGAGGCGATGCTCCGTAACATCACTAATTTAAAGGTTCACCAACAGACCTGAGTATTTGATGTAAATTTTAGCTTGATACCTCCACGCGTTCCTTAGAAAAAGGGTCTTGACAGACGGACGGACGGTCGGACGGACGGACAACAAAGTGATCCTATAAGGGTTCCGTTTTTTCCTTTCGGGGTACGGAACCCTAAAAACGGTTCGTCATCATCATCATCATATCAGCCGAAAGACGTCCACTGCTGGACATAGGCCTCCCCCAGAGAGTTCCAAATTGACCGGTCCTGCGCCACCCGCATCCAGCGGACTCCCGCGACCTTTACCAGGTAAAAACGGTTAATTGAAATAAATTCGTTTCAATTTAATAAAACCACGTATTTGTTAACATACTTTTTATATAAATTCTTAAGAGTGCGCAGTCAGCTCGATTCTTTTGATTCGGATTCAGGCGAACCTACTGCGAACTCATAAAAAACTATTAACTTGCAATAGGACATGCGAAAAAAATTGTTGGTAAACACAACTCTAGGTTGAGCGCTCGGAAGTTTTCTACGGTACCATGTACCTATTATTCAAACTTCGAAAACGAATCGGAATTTATGAATCAAAATCAGCAAAATTTCTTCACAGACGTATAGCTATACTATAATTGATTCCAATTTGTGTATCAGTAAACTTTCATTAAACATATGTAATAAAACACATTTTTATACAGATTAAATTTTATTGCGATCCCTACGTAATATCGATATGAAAAGTTGATGCATACTACACCTCTAGTACTTCCCAACTCTAGTATTACATCAATTTCCAATGCCTCCGTGGCGAGTGACGGCTGGGGCCGCGAACGCGTGACGTCATCACCTCAGAATAAAACAAGTAGTGTTGTTACCCAATCATTAATCTAAAATGCATTCTGTGCGAATTTATTGATATTTTCATACTTTAATGTTGTTTTATAATGTTAATAATCAATGAAAACATAATAACATCACATTGTAGTATATTTCTAACAGGCTTTTCTACATTATTGTTATTATTGTTTAGGTATTATTTAAGTATCGATATTCCTCTTTGAAGTCACTATGTTTTGCCGAGACCGGACTTGTGTTTTAGTTCTCGCCTCAGTTGGGCACCGTTTTGTTTTGCACCCTCGCTGTCAAAAGGTTAAATAACATAAATACCCAAAAATTTGAGACAAAGATTGACCTTGCGGGCGGCAACCCAAAACGCTTCATACTAATTGACATAAAAGTATGACGTCAATCGCACTCGCAGAGAGCCAAGACACAGGCTCAGCCTAGTTTGGCGTCTGACGGATATAACGTTTATAATATTAAGTGTATTTTTGGTAAATAAATAATTTTAATTTAATTTAAAAATCAAACCATCTCCAACTATTCCGTTAGGGACCTCTTACCGTTGTATGGATGATGACATATTTTAATTTTCCTTGCAGGTACGCCTCACTGCTATCGGACATCCAGCAAGAGTACGCGTTACGCCGCGCGCGCGTGGCCGGCGCGCCCACGGCGGCCGCACTACTGGCCGCCGCGCACACGCACCCGCGCGACCACTGCTCGCTGCTGCGCGCCGCCTGCTCCCTGCTGGCGCACGCCAGCAGCGACGAGTGCGCGCTGTACTCACACCTGTTCACCAACACCTGTGTCGCTATACAGTAAGCACTAAGTATTGTTATTGTCGCACACGCACCCGCGCGACCACTGCTCGCTGCTGCGCGCCGCCTGCTCCCTGCTGGCGCACGCCAGCAGCGACGAGTGCGCGCTGTACTCACACCTGTTCACCAACACCTGTGTCGCTATACAGTAAGCACTAAGTATTGTTATTGTCGCACACGCACCCGCGCGACCACTGCTCGCTGCTGCGCGCCGCCTGCTCCCTGCTGGCGCACGCCAGCAGCGACGAGTGCGCGCTGTACTCACACCTGTTCACCAACACCTGTGTCGCTATACAGTAAGCACTAAGTATTGTTATTGTCGCACACGCACCCGCGCGACCACTGCTCGCTGCTGCGCGCCGCCTGCTCCCTGCTGGCGCACGCCAGCAGCGACGAGTGCGCGCTGTACTCACACCTGTTCACCAACACCTGTGTCGCTATACAGTAAGCACTAAGTATTGTTATTGTCGCACACGCACCCGCGCGACCACTGCTCGCTGCTGCGCGCCGCCTGCTCCCTGCTGGCGCACGCCAGCAGCGACGAGTGCGCGCTGTACTTACACCTGTTCACCAACACCTGTGTCGCTATACAGTAAGCACTAAGTATTGTTATTGTCGCACACGCACCCGCGCGACCACTGCTCGCTGCTGCGCGCCGCCTGCTCCCTGCTGGCGCACGCCAGCAGCGACGAGTGCGCGCTGTACTCACACCTGTTCACCAACACCTGTGTCGCTATACAGTAAGCACTAAGTATTGTTATTGTCGCACACGCACCCGCGCGACCACTGCTCGCTGCTGCGCGCCGCCTGCTCCCTGCTGGCGCACGCCAGTAGCGACGAGTGCGCGCTGTACTCACACCTGTTCACCAACACCTGTGTCGCTATACAGTAAGCACTAAGTATTGTTATTGTCGCACACGCACCCGCGCGACCACTGCTCGCTGCTGCGCGCCGCCTGCTCCCTGCTGGCGCACGCCAGCAGCGACGAGTGCGCGCTGTACTCACACCTGTTCACCAACACCTGTGTCGCTATACAGTAAGCACTAAGTATTGTTATTGTCGCACACGCACCCGCGCGACCACTGCTCGCTGCTGCGCGCCGCCTGCTCCCTGCTGGCGCACGCCAGTAGCGACGAGTGCGCGCTGTACTCACACCTGTTCACCAACACCTGTGTCGCTATACAGTAAGCACTAAGTATTGTTATTGTCGCACACGCACCCGCGCGACCACTGCTCGCTGCTGCGCGCCGCCTGCTCCCTGCTGGCGCACGCCAGCAGCGACGAGTGCGCGCTGTACTCACACCTGTTCACCAACACCTGTGTCGCTATACAGTAAGCACTAAGTATTGTTATTGTCGCACACGCACCCGCGCGACCACTGCTCGCTGCTGCGCGCCGCCTGCTCCCTGCTGGCGCACGCCAGTAGCGACGAGTGCGCGCTGTACTCACACCTGTTCACCAACACCTGTGTCGCTATACAGTAAGCACTAAGTATTGTTATTGTCGCACACGCACCCGCGCGACCACTGCTCGCTGCTGCGCGCCGCCTGCTCCCTGCTGGCGCACGCCAGCAGCGACGAGTGCGCGCTGTACTCACACCTGTTCACCAACACCTGTGTCGCTATACAGTAAGCACTAAGTATTGTTATTGTCGCACACGCACCCGCGCGACCACTGCTCGCTGCTGCGCGCCGCCTGCTCCCTGCTGGCGCACGCCAGTAGCGACGAGTGCGCGCTGTACTCACACCTGTTCACCAACACCTGTGTCGCTATACAGTAAGCACTAAGTATTGTTATTGTCGCACACGCACCCGCGCGACCACTGCTCGCTGCTGCGCGCCGCCTGCTCCCTGCTGGCGCACGCCAGCAGCGACGAGTGCGCGCTGTACTCACACCTGTTCACCAACACCTGTGTCGCTATACAGTAAGCACTAAGTATTGTTATTGTCGCACACGCACCCGCGCGACCACTGCTCGCTGCTGCGCGCCGCCTGCTCCCTGCTGGCGCACGCCAGTAGCGACGAGTGCGCGCTGTACTCACACCTGTTCACCAACACCTGTGTCGCTATACAGTAAGCACTAAGTATTGTTATTGTCGCACACGCACCCGCGCGACCACTGCTCGCTGCTGCGCGCCGCCTGCTCCCTGCTGGCGCACGCCAGCAGCGACGAGTGCGCGCTGTACTCACACCTGTTCACCAACACCTGTGTCGCTATACAGTAAGCACTAAGTATTGTTATTGTCGCACACGCACCCGCGCGACCACTGCTCGCTGCTGCGCGCCGCCTGCTCCCTGCTGGCGCACGCCAGTAGCGACGAGTGCGCGCTGTACTCACACCTGTTCACCAACACCTGTGTCGCTATACAGTAAGCACTAAGTATTGTTATTGTCGCACACGCACCCGCGCGACCACTGCTCGCTGCTGCGCGCCGCCTGCTCCCTGCTGGCGCACGCCAGCAGCGACGAGTGCGCGCTGTACTCACACCTGTTCACCAACACCTGTGTCGCTATACAGTAAGCACTAAGTATTGTTATTGTCGCACACGCACCCGCGCGACCACTGCTCGCTGCTGCGCGCCGCCTGCTCCCTGCTGGCGCACGCCAGCAGCGACGAGTGCGCGCTGTACTCACACCTGTTCACCAACACCTGTGTCGCTATACAGTAAGCACTAAGTATTGTTATTGTCGCACACGCACCCGCGCGACCACTGCTCGCTGCTGCGCGCCGCCTGCTCCCTACTGGCGCACGCCAGCAGCGACGAGTGCGCGCTGTACTCACACCTGTTCACCAACACCTGTGTCGCTATACAGTAAGCACTAAGTATTGTTATTGTCGCACACGCACCCGCGCGACCACTGCTCGCTGCTGCGCGCCGCCTGCTCCCTGCTGGCGCACGCCAGCAGCGACGAGTGCGCGCTGTACTCACACCTGTTCACCAACACCTGTGTCGCTATACAGTAAGCACTAAGTATTGTTATTGTCGCACACGCACCCGCGCGACCACTGCTCGCTGCTGCGCGCCGCCTGCTCCCTGCTGGCGCACGCCAGCAGCGACGAGTGCGCGCTGTACTCACACCTGTTCACCAACACCTGTGTCGCTATACAGTAAGCACTAAGTATTGTTATTGTCGCACACGCACCCGCGCGACCACTGCTCGCTGCTGCGCGCCGCCTGCTCCCTGCTGGCGCACGCCAGCAGCGACGAGTGCGCGCTGTACTCACACCTGTTCACCAACACCTGTGTCGCTATACAGTAAGCACTAAGTATTGTTATTGTCGCACACGCAGCCGCGCGACCACTGCTCGCTGCTGCGCGCCGCCTGCTCCCTGCTGGCGCACGCCAGCAGCGACGAGTGCGCGCTGTACTCACACCTGTTCACCAACACCTGTGTCGCTATACAGTAAGCACTAAGTATTGTTATTGTCGCACACGCACCCGCGCGACCACTGCTCGCTGCTGCGCGCCGCCTGCTCCCTGCTGGCGCACGCCAGCAGCGACGAGTGCGCGCTGTACTCACACCTGTTCACCAACACCTGTGTCGCTATACAGTAAGCACTAAGTATTGTTATTGTCGCACACGCACCCGCGCGACCACTGCTCGCTGCTGCGCGCCGCCTGCTCCCTGCTGGCGCACGCCAGCAGCGACGAGTGCGCGCTGTACTCACACCTGTTCACCAACACCTGTGTCGCTATACAGTAAGCACTAAGTATTGTTATTGTCGCACACGCACCCGCGCGACCACTGCTTGTGCTGCGCGCCGCCTGCTCCCTGCTGGCGCACGCCAGCAGCGACGAGTGCGCGCTGTACTCACACCTGTTCACCAACACCTGTGTCGCTATACAGTAAGCACTAAGTATTGTTATTGTCGCACACGCACCCGCGCGACCACTGCTCGCTGCTGCGCGCCGCCTGCTCCCTGCTGGCGCACGCCAGCAGCGACGAGTGCGCGCTGTACTCACACCTGTTCACCAACACCTGTGTCGCTATACAGTAAGCACTAAGTATTGTTATTGTCGCACACGCACCCGCGCGACCACTGCTCGCTGCTGCGCGCCGCCTGCTCCCTGCTGGCGCACGCCAGCAGCGACGAGTGCGCGCTGTACTCACACCTGTTCACCAACACCTGTGTCGCTATACAGTAAGCACTAAGTATTGTTATTGTCGCACACGCACCCGCGCGACCACTGCTCGCTGCTGCGCGCCGCCTGCTCCCTGCTGGCGCACGCCAGCAGCGACGAGTGCGCGCTGTACTCACACCTGTTCACCAACACCTGTGTCGCTATACAGTAAGCACTAAGTATTGTTATTGTCGCACACGCACCCGCGCGACCACTGCTCGCTGCTGCGCGCCGCCTGCTCCCTGCTGGCGCACGCCAGTAGCGACGAGTGCGCGCTGTACTCACACCTGTTCACCAACACCTGTGTCGCTATACAGTAAGCACTAAGTATTGTTATTGTCGCACACGCACCCGCGCGACCACTGCTCGCTGCTGCGCGCCGCCTGCTCCCTGCTGGCGCACGCCAGCAGCGACGAGTGCGCGCTGTACTCACACCTGTTCACCAACACCTGTGTCGCTATACAGTAAGCACTAAGTATTGTTATTGTCGCACACGCACCCGCGCGACCACTGCTCGCTGCTGCGCGCCGCCTGCTCCCTGCTGGCGCACGCCAGTAGCGACGAGTGCGCGCTGTACTCACACCTGTTCACCAACACCTGTGTCGCTATACAGTAAGCACTAAGTATTGTTATTGTCGCACACGCACCCGCGCGACCACTGCTCGCTGCTGCGCGCCGCCTGCTCCCTGCTGGCGCACGCCAGCAGCGACGAGTGCGCGCTGTACTCACACCTGTTCACCAACACCTGTGTCGCTATACAGTAAATATTATTATCACTTCTCATGCTCTAAAAGTTCGTCTTTATGTTGTGCGTAGGTGACATGAAGTCGCTTTTTATGCTCTAGTGCATAAAGTAAAATCTTCGTCGAAGACCAAGGCTATCGGTCCAACAGCCGCACGAACCACTTTAACTTCATATAATAACCTCTTTATTTTACTTCGTTTCGTTAGTATTCTAAGACCAAGAAGAATACCAACATCCAAAGTACACAATAAAATAAACTTATAATTTTTATCTCGTCTCATTTAAAATTTTTAAAGTTTTTTTTTTATATTAGTTAATAAATATATTTAAACCATAACATTAATTTATCATAGATATAAAAAACAAAATGTTTTTTTATAACTGAGCAGTATGTAACGACCTAAGTCAGTTGTCACGTAGGTATCTGCTGAAAAAAAAGTTAACTGGCGGGAACCATCGTTACTTTTTGATCATTGTAATATTTGTGTTACAACTTGAAATTGTTTTACGTTTAACGACAAATAATGTCGTCAAGCGAAGAAGAAATCACACTCACACCTAACACTTTAATGGAGCGCCACGCGGAAAATTAATTTAGCATTGCATGTTGCTGTTTCATTTCCTCGCAATTGAAGTGAAAAGCAGAGTGTACAACTCGTCCATAAAACCCATTTTACACTCGACTTTATATCCACCCGAGCGAGCTTGCGAGCGATGTCTCGCATAAAATGGTGCGTTTTATGCACTTGTTGTCTACTATTTCACACCTTTCATTCGGAAAACTAAGTTTTGCTCCACAACGAGAGGGATCAAAATGCTACTTTTCTGTTCAAGCTACTTTTTTAATTTATTATATGTAGCAATTACGCAATTTGCCAATTGAACACAAATCTTGATAAAATAATCGATTGTAAATTCATCGAATTGCGATGAAATTACAACTTGAAATATGGACGTTTTTAATCGATTAGATTAAAAACGAATATATTTTGCATGAAAATTTATGAATTTTTCGCAATATTTAAAAAAAATATCACAATAAATTACACGTTTTACTGAAAACAAAACCATCGATGACTGTTATATTTTCCTCATAATCGGCGTGAAATAGTTATTTGTGTCACAAGGGAGCAAAATAGTATATTTACGGCGAGGGCGGTGTATTGAATCCTGAATGTAGCGAGGGATCCTACAATAGAATCCTGAGCGTAGCGAGGGATTCTAACGTAGGATCCTGAGCGTAGTGAGGGATTCAAGTGTTAACGCCCAAGACGAAAATAATTTTGCTCCTGAGTGACACATGTAACTTTTCACACCGATTATGAGGAAAATTGAACGAATATCAATATTCATTATTATATAATTTATATACAATAACATCATAGTTTTGATTTCAGTAAAACGTATAGTTTATTGTGACATTGTTTTCAAATATTACGAAAAATTCTCAAGTTTTAATATGTAAATGTACCTATAACGTTGCTAAAGTTAAAACTTGAAATATGTTAGTTTTTAATCGATTACGATGAAATTACAATCGATTATTTTCTTAAGATCTGTGTTTAATTGGCACATTGCGGAAATGCTACATGCCAATTAATAAATTAAAAAAGTAGCTTGAACAGAAAAGTGGCATTTTGCTCCCTCTCGTCGGGGACCAAAACTTACTTTTCTGAATGAGAGGTGTGAAAAATTGTATGTGTCACTCAGGAGCAAAATTATTTTCGTCATGGGCGTTAACGCTTGAATCCTTCATTACGCTCGGGATTCTAACTTATAATCCCTCGCTACGCTCAAGATTCTATCGTAGTATTCTTCGCTTCACTCATGGATTCAATGTACCGCTCTTGCCGTAAATACATCATTTAGCTCCCTTGAGACACAAATAACTATATGTACGATATATGTATTGATTTAAACTTTGACTATTCTAACATATTATTTTTTCTAAACGGGACTTTGAGGTCACCCGACGTTTTGGATGTGTCGCAACATCCATGGTCACGGGACAACTGCCTTGAGCGGGTATCGACATCTTCTAGCTGCGCGGGTTTTCCGAACTACCCGCACTTGGTCTTTATTAATCACTTGTACACTATACCCAGAACCATAATTAAATTCCATCAAGTCTACCAAGAAATGTCACTCTCAGAGTGAAACCTACCATTGTCAGTATGAAGTTCCAGGTGTAACCAACCTTATTGACTTATTATGATAATCTAAATATATAAAAGAAGAAACTGACTGACTGACATGTCAACGCACATCCCAACCCGCTGGTTCTAGAGATTCCGGCACGTAGGATCCTTAGAAAGGATTTTTCAAATGGGATCCAAAGTTCTATACAAACTAAAAACGTTTAAAAACAGGTCCTTATATCATTAACTAGGATCGATTTTATTGGTTTGTTTTCCAGAGATTACCTGCAATCCCTTTGCAACGGACTGTACGAGACGCTACGGCCGCACATCATACACATAAACCATTTAGAAACCCTCGCTGAGCTCTGCGTCATTCTTCGCGTTGAAGTGTTGGAGGAACAAGTGAACAACGACCGTGAGTATTAATCTTAATGGTATATTTATCGATAAACAGCCAACAAAACTAGGGCCACAATCGTCCTAAAAATCTGCTGATTAGTTAGCTCTCGAGATAATACTAAAGTAGAATCCACAATTGGGTACTTTAATGGGTACAAAATATATAATTCTATTTAGTCCGTCAGTTAGATTATCAAAAAATATTGGACACGTATTTTTTTGTTTGTCAATTAAACAAAAAATGATGAAGGTATAGCTCGTTAAAGTTCCGCGTGACGTCACATTATGGTACACTTTTTAGCATAATCTGACGTCACACGTCAAAAATACGTGTCGAATATTTTTTGATAATCTAACTGACGGGCTAAATATAATTTTTTAGGAAAGTAGCCAATTAGGTGAACTAACTAGTCTGACAGAACGCGTTTCGCGCCGCCACCTAGGACAAGGGGTTGCTATATTTTAGGAATCTAGTGAAGAATAAATAACATTGTTTTGGGACCGATATAGCGAATGACGAGAAAATTGTCTATTAAAAAAGTCGATGAAGACCTGAAATAAAAGATTTCATTCATTCATTATCCTTTGGTTTGGTATGCCAGGACGTGGAACTGTGATCCATTAAACAAAATTATGTTTTATGTTCAACGGATCATTTAAAGAAAGAAAGATACATTTATTCACAAACACACAGGACACACATATTAAACAATAAAATAAACAAGAGAAACATATAATAGTAGATTGTATGACAAGGGGCTAAAATAAGCCATATTACCACGAGATGGATATTTTCCTGAGCGAAGCGAGGGAAAATAATTCGAGGGGTAATATGGCTTTTAGACCCGAGTTATACACTCTACTTTTCACTTCGACTGCGAAAAAATAGTAAAACAAAGATTATCCATCCACAATAAAATAACAAATTTCACTGCGAAGAGATGTTCAATTTAGCGTGAGGCGTTTTCTTTTTTAATGATTTGGAATTAGGGACTAAAAAACACCTGATGTTTGATTGGTCGATTTTAATATGTAGCTGTATTCTGGTTGGTTAATAGCAAAGAGAAATGTTTTTTGAAAGAGTTGTGATTGGTGGATTTAAATGATTTGGAATTAGGGACTAAAAAACACCTGATGTTTGATTGGTCGATTTTAATATGTAGCTGTAGGTATTCTGGTTGGTTGATAGCAAAGATAAATGTTTTTTGAAAGAGTTGTGATTGGTGGATTTAATATGGTGAAGTGTTTTGATTGGTCAAATTAAATGTGTTAAAAATCATAAATATGTATACATATTTTCCCTAGGGGCTAAATGTACTACTTTAGCCCCGCTTATTAAGCCTAATATGACACACTTTTCGAGCATGAGATGTGAAAAACATGTTTGAATGTAAGTAACTTCCGGCAGTATAACGAGATTCCATGGATCCACGTTCCGGCATACATAGGTACTAAAGGTTAAGTTACCGCCGCAAGGTTAATTTGGACCCTTCCCTGCAGCGGAAACCCTGGCTGCTCTGGGAGCTTGCGCGCGAGCATTACTCCAAGACGCCCAGGAACGGCTCGTGTTCCGAGCGCACGTGCACCTGCGCTCCGACGTGCTGCTGTACCGACCCGCGCCGCCGGACCTGCTGTACCCCGACAAGCTGCTCATGATGGAGGTGGGTCTCCCTCGAGTTACCTGTGGTCTCCCCAAACACCTGCTATCAATGCTATAAAGCTGCGCACGAATTTGAGCGGCTCAGCCTGAGGCATGCTCATTGATTTATTGGGTAATATTAGGTCTACGTAACAGATAAACAGGTTGGTATCTCTTTTTAAGTACCGGGGTACCTGTGCCAAGAGACACCGCTCTTCACATGAAGGTAATTTTTAATAGCAAACAAGAGGTTTAAGCTTAAACTATACATGTAAGGAGGAGTGAACAGAAGCTACTTAATTAGGTTTGTTTTAATATTAACAGTGCTACTGCTTGTTCACTCCAGCCAAAAGAAACTCAAATTATATTAAGATAAAAGAAAGTGTGTGTGCATGAGCGAGTGTATACTTATACCGAACCCTTCCCTTTGTACCTTTGACGACCGAATAGCCTAGTGGTTAGAGAACCTGACTATGAAGCTTAAGGTCCCGGGTTCGATTCCCGGTCGGGGCAGATATTTGTATGATGAATACGAATGTTTGTTCTCGAGTCTTGGATGTTTAATATCTATTTGAGTATGTATTTATCTATATAAGTATGTTTATCCGTTGTCTAGTACCCATAGTACAGGCTTTGCCTAGTTTGGGACTAGATCAATTGGTGTGAATTGTGCCACGATATTTATTTATTTATTTATATGCGTAGGCGAGCGTGTGCGTGTGCGTGTGTGTGTGTGTGTGTTCCACATAAACATGCGCCGGTGAGGCAGCGTGCTCGCGCGAGCCGACATTCAAAATGGCGTCGACACGATGACAGCTGATTGATGTCGGGACCCACAACACCTTTTGCTTTTCATGTATTTGTATCAATAATTGTTCCAAATTTACTAACAAACTATTACACACGCACGGCTCAGCCACTTGTAATTAAGTTTTGCCATTTCTGGTGACAAAGGGACTTAGGGACAGGAGATATTTACGTTGTATCTCGTTCCCACTCGTCTATGCTTACATATTTGTCTCTCAAATGTGTATGAGAGTCCCTCTATACTTATTCTTTCTCTATGTTTTGTATGGAGTAGCTGCTGTCGGAATTAGGCTACGGAATTCGATAGCGGAATTCAACCTATGTGGAGAACCTTATCCCAGCTACGTAACATAACTAATATTCTCTATGTGTTTATGTCACTGTCATATTCACTTGAAATTAATTGTCAGCAAGTGGAATAATTTTTGTATTATTACTAATATTAGGAATAATTAATACTATTGATTGAAAATTTTAAGTTATACTCGCAAATAATATTGACAAGTAAAATGAATTTTATAATGAAGAAATATCTCGAGACTGTGGCAACTAAAACAAAGAAATCAATTGAGAATTACGAGGTATAGCTTTTTATACGGAGAATAGCTATAGGTTTCTAAATATACATAACTTTGGGAGATCTATTGTTCTCTGAGGTGTATCCATTAATGAATTATTGTGTGACATCAAGACTCGTTTATCTTTCTGTAGATAGTATTTTCAACAATACTTGAGCAGACATTATCCTTTCCGCCTTGACTCTTTCGCCTGCCTAATTAATTCAGTATCGTCCCACTTAATTGATATTTTTGTTATTCATTCACGCATTTAGAACGGTTATATACGAGATTTTATGCAGCGATACAAACGCGCGACCGTCTCGTGACACTTGCCATAGAACACCTGTCAAAATCACTGGTATCGATTAGTGTCCGACCGGAGATTCGGTTTCGGCCAGTTTCGGCCAAAAAATCATGTTACTGCCTTAGTTTCGGTTTCGGCCAAAAACCGGTCTAACTTTTCGTCCGGGCCGAGACTTACGAAATGGTACTTCTAGAAGCGTTCGGCTAACTTATTAAATTTTGTCTTGTAGTAAATCTTGTTTAATTTTATTCAACCTTCACGAGTTTCAGGTGTTACATTGTTAACACGTGTAGGTATAAAAGCGGTTTTATGTCAACGATTTTAACAAGTCTAAAAAAAATTGGGTTTCGGTTTCGGCCGAAACTAGAGCCAAAGCTGAACCTTCGGTTTCGGCAAGAAAACATGTTTCGGTCGGACACTAGTATCGATACAGTAGCGCTACAAAGCCTTATGTAAGATACATGAACTAAGCCCGCACCTCACTCGGCCCGCGGGTCGAAATGCCGACTACGAAATTTATTTATATTTTTTTATCGTCAACTCGGCCCATGGGCCGTAATGACCACTATAAAAATCTTAACTTAGCCTAGACCTAACTCAGCCCCCGTATAACAAGGAAATTCCCCGCCCTCCGCTACCTATCTATTCTACTCTAAAACAGGTCGGTTTAGGTAAGACGACGAAGCGCCAGGATTAAAACATTAAATACTATTCATCCCGAAAATGCTCGGATATAGTCGGGGTTGGAAGTTAATTCCCGCCTCGCGGACAAAGTCGCGGGCAAATACAAATAATATTCATATAAATAATTTCCCTCCAGCAAATCGCCCTGTCCATCCAACAAGAGCAAGCCCTCAAGCGTTCTGACTCCCGCAACTCGATGGTGTCGGACATATCGGCGACGTCGGCCGAGGTGGCCAACATCAGCGTGGAGGCACAGAGGCGCGGACAGGCCTCCCCGGCCGACCTGCACGGCATGTGGTACCCGGCCGTGCGCCGGACTCTGGCGGCGCTGTCCCGGCTCTACAGGTGACTGATGTAGGACACAGTGTGGGACATGTCGCCGAGGGGGCCAACATCAGCGTGGAGGCACAGAGGCGCGGACAGGCCTCCCCGGCCGACCTGCACGGCATGTGGTACCCGGCCGTGCGCCGGACTCTGGCGGCGCTGTCCCGGCTCTACAGGTGACTGATGTAGGACACAGTGTGGGACATGTCGCCGAGGGGGCCAACATCAGCGTGGAGGCACAGAGGCGCAGACAGGCCTCCCCGGCCGACCTGCACGGCATGTGGTACCCGGCCGTGCGCCGGACTCTGGCGGCGCTGTCCCGGCTCTACAGGTGACTGATGTAGGACACAGTGTGGGACATGTCGCCGAGGGGGCCAACATCAGCGTGGAGGCACAGAGGCGCGGACAGGCCTCCCCGGCCGACCTGCACGGCACGTGGTACCCGGCCGTGCGCCGGACTCTGGCGGCGCTGTCCCGGCTCTACAGGTGACTGATGTAGGACACAGTGTGGGACATGTCGCCGAGGGGGCCAACATCAGCGTGGAGGCACAGAGGCGCGGACAGGCCTCCCCGGCCGACCTGCACGGCATGTGGTACCCGGCCGTGCGCCGGACTCTGGCGGCGCTGTCCCGGCTCTACAGGTGACTGATGTAGGACACAGTGTGGGACATGTCGCCGAGGGGGCCAACATCAGCGTGGAGGCACAGAGGCGCGGACAGGCCTCCCCGGCCGACCTGCACGGCATGTGGTACCCGGCCGTACGCCGGACTCTGGCGGCGCTGTCCCGGCTCTACAGGTGACTGATGTAGGACACAGTGTGGGACACATGTCGCTGAGGTGGCCAACATCAGCGTGGAGGCACAGAGGCGCGGACAGGCCTCCCCGGCCGACCTGCACGGCATGTGGTACCCGGCCGTGCGCCGGACTCTGGCGGCGCTGTCCCGGCTCTACAGGTGACTGATGTAGGACACAGTGTGGGACACATGTCGCTGAGGTGGCCAACATCAGCGTGGAGGCACAGAGGCGCGGACAGGCCTCCCCGGCCGACCTGCACGGCATGTGGTACCCGGCCGTGCGCCGGACTCTGGCGGCGCTGTCCCGGCTCTACAGGTGACTGATGTAGGACACAGTGTGGGACATGTCGCCGAGGGGGCCAACATCAGCGTGGAGGCACAGAGGCGCGGACAGGCCTCCCCGGCCGACCTGCACGGCATGTGGTACCCGGCCGTGCGCCGGACTCTGGCGGCGCTGTCCCGGCTCTACAGGTGACTGATGTAGGACACAGTGTGGGACACATGTCGCTGAGGTGGCCAACATCAGCGTGGAGGCACAGAGGCGCGGACAGGCCTCCCCGGCCGACCTGCACGGCATGTGGTACCCGGCCGTGCGCCAGACTCTGGCGGCGCTGTCCCGGCTCTACAGGTGACTGATGTAGGACACAGTGTGGGACACATGTCGCTGAGGTGGCCAACATCAGCGTGGAGGCACAGAGGCGCGGACAGGCCTCCCCGGCCGACCTGCACGGCATTGAGTACTCGGCCATGCGCCGGATTTTCGCGGCGCTGTCCCGGCTCTACGGATGAGTCTATTTTGTTTCGAATTATTTGAAGGTAATTTGTGTTGGTGATGTCATCATCATCATCATCATATCAGCCGAAATACGTCCACTGCTGGACATAGGCCTCCCCCAAAGAGTGCCACAATAACCGGTCCTGCGCCACCCGCATCCAGCGGACTCCAGCGACCTTTACCAGGTGATCAGTCCACCTTGTGGGGGGCCTACCCACGCTGCGCCTTCCGGTACGTGGTCGCCACTCGAGAACCTTTCCGCCCCAATGGCCATCGGTTCTACGTGCAATGTGCCCCGCCCACTGCCACTTAAGTTTAGCGATTCGGAGGGCTATATCGGATACCTTGTTTCTGCTGCGGATAGCCTCATTTCTGATGCGATTCATTGGTGATGTACTCGACAATAATAGATTCTATGTTTACTTACAGATGTTTAGAAAAGAAAGTCTTCCAAGGCCTCGCCCAAGAGGCCATCTCGCTTTGCGTCCAAAGTCTCGACAGCGCCTGCAAGCAGATATCCGCCACCCAAACCAACATTGACGGCGAACTTTTCCAGATCAAACACCTCCTAATCCTTCGAGAGCAAATCGCACCGTTCCAAGTGGATTTCGTCATCAAAGAAACAACTTTGGACTTCAGTAATATGAAGAATGCAGCCTACGGCTTATTACAAAGGCCGAGGCAGATATTTTCGCTGAACAGTAACAATGCTTTATTGGAGTTCTTGTTGGAAGGAACGCCGATGGTAAGGGAACATTTGCTGGATTCGAGAAAGGAGGTGGATCGCCAGTTGAAGAGTTGCTGTGAGATGTTCATCAGACACGCTACTGAGATATTGGCGGGGCCGTTGATTGCTTTTGTTGAAAAGGTTAGTTGTTAATATTTTTTAATCATTTTTAGTAATACATTAGCTTGTAAAGACCCACTTGTATAAAGTTCGGGTTAGGACTAATGATCTAATATAATAATTTACTTTAAAAACAAAGTTTTAACCGACTCCAAATCAGTACCCAAATCGCTTCAAGTGTGCCTATAAAATTTGAAGAGTTCCCTCGATTTCTTCAGGATCCCATCATCAGATTCTGACCTGATGACCATGGGATCACCTGGGAAGGATACCCTTTCTAACAAAAAAAGACTTTTCCAAATCGGTCCAGGCATTTTCGAGTAATCTGGGAACATACATAAAAGTCTCCGACGAATTGAGAACCTCCTCATTTTTTGAAGTCGGTAAAAAAAGAGGTAGATATGTTGCCTATACTAAATTTCATGTCTAAACTTGGCCAGGCTTACGCTTGTCATAGATAATAAGTGAACGCAGGACGGTTGGACGGTTATTCTAATTTTTGGGAGCGAAACAGAGACAAGTTTATGGTGAGGTTGGTCAATTGACCAAGTTTTAGTGTGCCTTTTTCCGAGCGCGTATAATCTATCTATATCGACCTCTTCTTAGGGTTCCAAAAAAAGATACGGCCCTTTATGCCGCAAAAAACGTATATTTCGACACTCAAGTGAATCAAAATGTATAGGGTACTTTCCATTGACCTAAGAGCTATGAAATTTGGCAAGTAATATCGTCTTATACTACAATTGTACAGAGAAAAATCTGAAACTAAGACTTCGCTGTCGTCCGTCCGTCTGTCTGTCACCAGGCTGTATCTCAAGAACCGTGTATTTATGTTGCCGCTATAACAACAAATACTAAAAAAAACCGGCTAAGTGCGAGTCGGACTGGGGCTCCCATACAACAGACATGATTTTTTTGCCGTTTTTATAGATAATGGTACGGAACCCTTCGTGCGCGAGTCCGACTCGCACTTGGCCGGTTTTTTATTTTATTTTTGAAATTAAACATGCTTTTTTATGACTAGGTGCAAGCTTTCACACCAGCCGACCAGATCAGAACCCAGCCCTGGGCGCTCCCGGAAGAAATGGCGGTGGTGGTGAAAGAAGCACAAAGACTTATCAGAGCACACCTCGCCTCCTTGCAGCGCTCCATGCAACTGTATCTCTCCAACAAGGAGACAGAGTTTATTTTATTCCGGCCAATACGGGTAAGATATTGACGAGGTCAAAGTACGCAGTTTTCAACTTTATACCTTTGATTGATACTTGATTTGAACGTGGAACCTAATACTCTCTACGCAAATTCATTTGTAATGTTTGATTTCAGTTTAAAATAAAAGTCAATAATTTGTTTCAGAACAACGTCGTCGGCTACTTCGTGCAAATCGAGCAACTCCTAACCAACGGCGGCTACTCGTACGAAGACGCGCTTCTAGTAGCCTGCCCGACCCACGAGCAAATATCCGTGTTCATATCCTCGGCCAGCCTCATCAGCCATAACGAGCCGGTGTTGCCATACGGGAAGAAAAGGAAGACTAGCACCGTTCGCAAGCCCAGTGTTACCAGCGTTCAGGAGAATCAGCTTAGTGAAGGCACGGGGACTATGAATGTGTGAATCCGTCATGTGATTTGGGAGATTTTGCCAGTTGGTGCAGGTTCCAATGAGATGTTCGTTTGCAAAAATTACGGATCGCAAAATTATATGTTTTTATTAATGAAATGACGCAAACTCTGTTACAAGAAATGTCAGGACTTTTAGGATGATGTCAGGATTTTTATCAGGACAATTCATTTTTCCATATGGCAACCCTAGCTACGCGTATATCCTTCATATTCTCGTGTAAATGTTTTAACAATGATTGCATAAACTTGTAACAAAATCAAACTGTTTCTTGTATGTATCAGCAATGTTTTTGTAATTTTCGTAATTGTTCTTCAAAAGTTTTCTATAGCTGTACTATGAAGGGGGGAGGGGACCACAAAACTGGTTGGCGACATCTGTTGATTGGATGTCTTGGATCTACAGGGTGAGCAATCCAAATGGGTCAGTATGGCGGTTTTGGAAACCATAACAGATAGCGAAATCTTGGCTTAGGAACCATGACGTTGATTTTAGTAAAAAGAAAAACTGCATTCATATACTTACAAAAATACGTGTAGGTACTCGGCCCAGGAATCGAACCTGGACTTTTTGAAAAATTAAATTTCGTTATTTTCCTTTGAATATCGGTTATGTAGCTCTTAAATAGTAAATGTTACTAAGAAACATGATATCTAAAACTAATAAAATGCATTGTTTTTAAATAACGAAATTTAATTTTTCAAAAAGTCCAGGTTCGATTCCTGGGCCGAGTACACGTATTTTTGTAAGTATATGAATGCAGTTTTTCTTTTTACTAAAATCAACGTCATGGTTCCTAAGCCAAGATTTCGCTATCTGTTATGGTTTCCAAAACCGCCATACTGACCCATTTGGATTGCTCACCTTGTATACAATATATATTTACCGGCAGAAAATTTGGGCCAAATTAGAAAAAAGTTTACTATGCAGAAAAACATTATTTAATTCATTCAATTTATAGTTTGAAATCACGAAAAGTTTTTGGGCCAAGTTTTCTGCCGGTGAGCATATCAGAAGTCAGAATGCGGTCTGCAATTTTTACAAATGGAACTTCACTGAGAGCTTGCTCTAAGTGAATACAAGTCTGTATGGTGAGGTATTATCGTTACCACGGCTGGCATATGACCGCGCGCGAGATTAACTGCCCGTCTCTTTCTTAGTGTTCTAATTAGAAAGAGACGTATAGCTTATCTCGCGCGCGACCTTGTGCTAGCCGTGCAGAGTAGTTATAATTGAGTGCTATTGACAAAAAAACACTTGTGCCTTGAAATCACAGCCCAATATATTTTGTATGAGTACTATGAGTATCCTGATTTTCAAAAGTTCATACTATCTAGTATAATTGTTGCCTATACATATATTGATGACGCCAGTGTTCTTTGACTTTACCACTGTTTATTATAACTATGTGGGCCAGCGTACGAAAAAACTATAGAAAACTCCTTACAAATATCTACCCAAACGTGCCCAAAACCTGGTATACGCATGTTCGAACTAAACGGCTGCTTGGCATCCTTTTGACACCTCGCCCCCACGTCCGCATACGTCCGCATAATGGCAATGTGCATCCTTTTTGTGGGGCCAATTTTCGGAATTCTATGGTTTTTTCGTTCACTCATGAACTTTGCAAGTCACACGTTTGTATTAATTTTGTCAACAGAGTGTGAGCTATTATGGAGGACTGTATAATATTTTTGCTGCAAGTTTGTCAACTTGTACATTTGTAAGTTTCATGGGATAGGGCCCTATGTATTTATGCTATTGGGTTACATTCATACTAATCGCAATTTAAAGTATATTTTAATTTGTAAGTGTTGGTTTCTGAAATTTTATCAATATGACATGATTTATAAATGAAAACATGTGTATTAGGAAACAGAATTGTTTATTTACAGCTCATTTACTTAATCTCCTATAATAAATACACATTCCACCAAAGACACCGCGTTTTAATACAATAAAACAACAGACATTTGGTATCAGTAGATTTAATGTGTTGAAGTGACTGATTTAAATAAAGTTTCTAAAATTTACTATGACAATAATTAGATTAATTTACGCCCTGAGCCAGTACATGCCAGAGCGGAGCCTTGTGTAGTCGGGCAGTCCCTCGGTGGGACCTACAGCCGCGACTGCGGGGCACTTGTCATAGATGTATTTGTAGCAGACATCGCGGATGTTTGCGGCAGTGACTGCATCAATGCGGGCATCCAACTCGTGGATCGGGATTCTGCGGTTGTAGCAGAGCATCTGGCGACCAATGTCTTCGCAGACCGGGGTGGTTCCATCAAGCTGAAGGAGCATATTTGTCTTCAATAGGTTCTTTGCACGCTCAACTTCTCCCTCGGTAGCGGAAATGCAAAGTTTCATCCATTCTGACTGGATGTTGAACACCATGTCGTCAATCTGGAGGGGCTCCGCAACGAAGTAGATGCCCCACAGACCAGTATCCTTGTAGCAGGTGTTGAAGGACTGGAAGCTGTGGCAAAGGCCTTCGGAGGAAGCGGCGCGGGCAAGGACCGATGCGTTGTTTGCACCACCTCCCTGGGAGCGGTCCCAGGCTCCAATAAGAGTGTTGGCAACCATCAGAGGAATGTTATCAGCATCAGTCCAGCCGGCACCCTCGACAGCAATAGCTATATGGGCGAGGGGCATGGAGTCATCACGGACTCTGATTTCAGAGCCAGTGTAACGGCAGGGTGCAATTTCAGGGACATCAAGGGCTGTGTTCTTCAGTTTTCCCAAATGCTTGTTGGCGAGGGCTACAAGCTTTTCATGTTCAACGCCTCCAGCACCAGATAGCACAATGCGCGCAGGCTGGTAGTGGGTCTTGATGTACTGCTGTAAGTCAGCCTTAGAGATTTTCTTGATGTTCTTGGTGGGTCCCAAGATGGTCTGTCCTAAGGGTGTGCCTTGGAAGGCAGTGGCGTGTAAGTGGTCGAATACGACCTCTTGCAGGTTGCTTTCGACGTCCTGCATCTCTCGGAGAATCACGCCTCGTTCGCGTTCGATTTCGGGTTCAGCGAGCGACGAGTTCTGAATGATGTCGGCAAGGATCTCGACGGCCGCGGGCACGTCATTGGCGAGGCATTTCGCGTAAAACACGGTCTGCTCCCGCGACGTGTACGCATTCAAATGCGCTCCCATGTTCTCCACGAGCAACTCTAGGTCGGTCTGCGATCGCTTGCTGGTGCCTTTGAAGGCCATGTGTTCTAGGAAATGTGCGACTCCGTTGTTCTTTGAGTTTTCGTACCTGGATCCAGCATCGATCCACAGGCCCACGGTCGCGGTGGCCGCGCCTGAGTCCTCGGAAGCGACTCGCAGACCATTGTCGAGAACTGTAAGCTTCGTCGGTGGTACGTTGACTAAAGCCTGCTTGTAACCGACGGCTGTAGCTAGGGGCCTTATCTGCACGCCCTGGGACGACAACAGCCGCAACGTAGTCGCTACTTTAAGCATTTTTATGTGAATCCTTGCCACTTACGTTAAAGATCTTTGCTCGCTGATTTACGTAATAAATGAGCAAGGAATGAAAATGGTTTGCAATATGTCAAAGTAAAGTCAAAAAGGTTTTTTTTTCAAAATGGTCGATAGCTTTAGATGTACACTTTTTTGCCAAAACGTGACAATTTAATCTATTCCAAACACTTTATAACTGGAGTATATCAAAGAAGTTGAGTAAAAAGATGACTTAAACAATGTCACTAATGTAACCACAGATAAAATCATTAGCAACATTTTCGGTGGGTCACCACCGTATAAAATATTATACGTGTTATTTTATTGCAATGTCGGTTGTTATAAAAACGCATGCATGGTTTATTCCTTCCTTCCTAGTTATAATCCTTCTAAACGTCATAATGCTGCGTCTTCGAGGAGATCTATCGTAGGTTTCCGTTATGACTCGTCAGCACGGCTATCGTAAGACAAGAAAAATCGAGAGAGTTCGCGCGCCGTCTTGTGATAGCAGAGGGCCTACCGCGAAATCAAATTCGTTTTCGTTTATGTATCTCCGTCTCTGTCACTCGAACTAGCAAGTGCGACAGAGACGGAAATACACGACCGAAAACGAATTTCGTTTCGCGGTAGGCCCTCTGTGCTGAAGGCAGTCCAAAGCGGAAGCAGAAGCCGGGCTGACTAAGTATTGACATTCACGCAAGTTCCATTTTACGCACTTTGATTTTGATTGTATCTAATGGCGGCACTCCACTTGGCGGCATTTGTCCAAATATTTGTGTTGCATCTTTTTCCTTCCTACGGCAAATGAAAGAGAGGCAACGATGCAACGCGGTGGTGCCACCACCAGACTACATTTCCACGTTAATATAATCGTTATATTGATTCGGCAAAAAAAACTACATTATTTATAGATACTTATTATTGAAATAGGACTTTGAAATTACGGTTAGAGAATTTTACATGAAATGGAACGTTGCTTCCCAACGTCATTATCTTGTCAGACTGTCAAATATTGTCACTGTTACGTCTCTATCTCTATTATATTCATATAGTACTCTTTGTTTCTAGCTCTATGAAACGGGCCACAGATTTATGCAAAATGTGGTTATCTCTTCCAAAGATGGCGTTGCTAAGTTGGATTGTATTTTATTTTTATATGAAAAGGTGCACCGATTTCAACGCTTTTGCAATATTTTTTGATTATAATCTGTGCATTCACGAGTGATGGAGGAAAGTGATTCGTTAATGCAATTTTGTCGAATATTACGGAAGAAATAATGCTTAGTGAAAATTCATTTAAATATACGTTTGTTAAAGATTTTTGGGAAAGTGTGTTCCGGTAGGCTTGTTGATTTGTGAAAAACAAAATGCAAAGTATTTATCTGTGATCTATTATAATCATGACTACGATTAAGAATCCAAATCCATCGTCTTCGAAAGTGGCTTTGTACAGCCACATTAAATACGAGCACCTGGTAGCTGGTATATCGGGTGGTGTTACGTCTACGCTGATTCTGCACCCTTTGGACCTCATTAAAATTAGATTTGCTGGTAAGTTCCTAAACATGTGACTCGATTATTTTACAGCAGTTGCCATGTGGGGTATTCCGATAAAAAATCCATTTGACTACACGTGAACGCAGCCTTGCCAATGTTGCAGTGAGGATGGAAGGTTTGGCAAGTGGTTATTTTATTGACCTTGAACTTCACTTGCAGTGAAAGTGCAATGTTTACACAAAGAATTTTTCTTGTATTACTGGCAGTTCTGATTTGATGTAAACTTTTTTTTATATCCATTAAGTGGTTTACAACTTGCTATGACTTATTATCTAGGTGTCAATGTGTTAATACACCTCTGCATGTAAATGTTATCAACGTTATAAATGCGAAAGTTTAGATGTTTAGATGTTTGTTCCTCAATAACACTTAAACGGCTCAACCAATTTAGATGAAATTTTGCACGAAGGTAGTTTATAGCCTGGATTAAAATATAAGATAGCTTTATCCCGGATCCACGCAGACGAAGTCGCGGGCGGAAACTAGTAGTTAATATTTAGGGGACAATTTCACACAAATTGACATATCCCATATAGTATTTGTGTGGGTGAATTACTTAGATGTGAAGTTGCAAACTAGCTAAATTAGGTGTTCACCAACAGCTACAACAATCCTGTCTATGATTGTTTAGTTAGAAGATAAGTGCTTTCATAAATACAAGGTTTTTTAATGGTTGTGATTTTTTTTATCTACAATTGTGACAAACAAGCATACGGCCTCCCTTACTACTACTTTACTAATGTTTGGTGCATACATTTTTTTCGCATTTTTATTTTCGTTATCGATTTTTATTCTGAAACTGTACATCTTTCATGATTGTTGTAAAACAAACCTAATGGGCGTACAATGTTTTTTAAATTGTGCTGGTTTCACGGCTTGGAGAATGAAACTATGTGAAATGAAAAATATGCGAAAAATAATTCGTCCATATGAAGGGACTCCTCGCTGACAGTCAAAATACAGAGGGCTATGGACGCTAGACGCGAGTCATCCAGAGGAGTCGCGAGCGCGTAGCAACACTTTATTACAAGCTTTTATTTAACTTGCACTGTTCTTATGTAATAAGTAAGTTGTCCCTCAAAATTTGGAATCCATTTTTCAGTCACTAGCCGTTATCCGATTGAGCTGAAATTTTGGGTATTCGTATAGTTTGGTTGACAATTCAATATTATGGTATCATCAAGCTGATATGATGATGGAAACAGAAGGTGGCTATGGGAATTTAGTATTTAACCAATGTAACCCCGTTACTTTCGGCTCGTTAGGATTGTCTCAATGCATAGTTGATGATTGTAGTAAAGTACAGTCAGCAATAAAATCTAGTACCAGATGTGAAATTTTTGATAGATTATTTATTTGGGGATTCATTGCATCATTTGCATCAACAGCTAGACACACAATGCAGGTTCCTATCTGCGCTATGTTGAGATTAAGTGCACTCTCAACAAACATCTTCAAAAGTCATACATAAATATAGTATTGGTTGTCATATAATCTAAAACTGAGAGCAACAAAAAGATGCAGCGGTTGGCTAGTACAATTTTAATCAGATATAAAAAGCCAACACATCATTTTTTGTAAAAAAAAATTGTTATCATATATGCATTATTGTATTATCATATATATATTATGTATTATCATAAAAAAAAACTACATTAATTGTCCCTTCTCCTGTTTAGCTAAGTATTTATTATTATTTAATTTTCTTTTGTTTGTTATCCACGTGAAATCACTTAGCGGTTCTATCGGAAGTTCAGCGCTGGCAGTAATGCCAGGATTGAGTTGTTAAGTGACAAAAAACGCTATCTCTGACACTATTTTTTGTTTAACTGTTTGTTTACACAATTAATGTCTCTTTCTTTCTTTCAACAATCATATGGGTAGTAACAACTAAATATTATATGAGTAGATCTAGGTAATGCTTTTTTAATAGTCTCTTGAATTTATTCTTATTTTTTTCACATCTAATGGCTTATTCTAGAGCCTGCTGGGCTACTGCAGAATAACTTGTTTAACTCCATTTGTTTTCTGGGAAACATAGCATGTGCTATGCAAAAAAGCATACAGTCTGTCTGATGGTAAGCAAACAGACACTTGCGACTCCTGAAGGATCGCAAGTGCGTAGCTGACCCTCTATTGATTTGAGTATTTACGTCTGTAGCTATCAACGCTGCACAGCCTCGTAGAATGTAAATGACCGTACTGGTGTATTCACAGTGAATGACGGCCGGACCGCCACAGTTCCGAGGTACGACGGGCTCAGCAGCGCCTTCGTGACCATAGTGAAGCAGGAAGGCGTGAAAGGGCTCTACAGAGGAGTCACGCCTAACGTCTGGGGCTCTGGATCTGCGTGGGGCTTCTATTTCTTATTGTAAGTTGTTAGTTAGTTGGTTGCTCAGCAGGACTATGCCGGCTTGTTAGTTGCGGGTGGTTAAATATGTTATTTTATGCTGCTCCTACCATCAGATAAATTAATAATGTTGCAATGTGTAGGTTCTCATGAGTTTAAAAAAGGAGGACATTCTTCATTTTTTTGTTATACTATTTCAACATTCATTCGGTGAAGTTCTGATGATCACGAATCTCCTATCCTAATCTGATTCATGACGAATGGATGATGGATAAATCTCTTCAAGTTTATAGGGAAACATTCAGTGAACGAAAAAAACATTTTTTTTTTCGTTCGCTGTATCCATCACAACTTGGGTATTTTCTGTGCAAAATAAGTGGAACTAATTACCTGGCTTTTTGAAAAGTATTCACATGAATGAGAGAATAATAGGGCTATTGCTGATTTATCCCAAAGTTACTTGACAACAATTAATTTAACAGAGAAAATCAAACAATATTTCACAATCCGATGTTTTACTTCTATCTTAAGCATACTTTATCAATAATTTTATCGACTACATAATACAAATATCATGAGTACGATAAGGAAGTTAAAAATCAGGTTGTCTAAAGAAAATTGGCGTGGGCTGTCTATGCCCCCTGACTGACTCTTTGCTGTCCACACGAACTTGTTTAGCGAGTTTTCCAGCTTTCGCCTTTCCTGATGACGTTTTTAAATGTATGATGTATGAAAACTAAATGATATGACCGAATGTCTGAGAAGGATCTGCAACTTCGGCCACTGTTAGAGCACTATACAAAATTCTTGCATTTCAAGGGTCACCAATGAGCTTCTGGCTCTCCTTGTATTTCATGCGCTTAAATTCGATTGGTAGCTTACCGTCTTTGCCAATAAAAAAAGTGACGTTCTCCGTTTTTCCACCAGCTACAACGCAATAAAGACATGGATCCAAGGTGGCAACGCGCGCAACCCCATCGGGCCCGGCATGCATATGCTTGCGGCCGCGGAGGCAGGCGTGCTGTCTCTAGTCATGACCAACCCGATCTGGGTGGTGAAGACGCGGCTCTGTCTCCAGTACAGCGACGAGCATGTAGCTGACAATAGGAGATACAAGGGCATGGTGGATGGGCTCTGCAAGATATACAGGACTGAGGGGATCAGAGGATTATATCGGGTGAGTTTCTGTTTATTAACATTTTAGTAAGAGAGATGTTAGCGTAGCGTCTTATGATGCGGTATGTTGGTTGATCAGAAGTCCGTAAAGCCTTGTGTTGTGGCTGCGGAGAGCTTTATAGCCTTTATAGTCGTGAGTGTGACCAACCTCGCGATACAAGCAACTTGGCGGATAGGCTGTGCAGGACATCTAGTGGTGAAGGGATTAGAGTGTTATATAATTGTGTAGTTTTATTTATACTTGAAATGTAAGTACCTAAAGGTGAGCAAGATTGTCTAGGAGGAATGATGGGTTGTGGGTTTAGGTTACTGAATGGTCATCGAAACGATCAGCGGACAGAATAACAGCTCAATGCTCAGACAACATCAGGATTTAGGTTACTGAATGGTCATCGAAACGATCAGCGGACAGAATAAGAGCTCAATGCTCAGACGACATCAGGATTTAGGTTACTGAATGGTCATCGAAACGATCAGCGGACAGAATAAAAGCTCGATAACAGCTCAATGCTCAGACAACATCAGGATTTAGGTTACTGAATGGTCATCGAAACGATCAGCGGACAGAATAAGAGCTCAATGCTCAGACGACATCAGGATTTAGGTTACTGAATGGTCATCGAAACGATCAGCGGACAGAATAAAAGCTCGATGCTCAGACGACATCAGGATTTAGGTTACTGAATGGTCATCGAAACGATCAGCGGACAGAATAAAAGCTCGATGCTCAGACGACATCAGGATTCAGGTTACTGAATGGACATCGAAACGATCAGCGGACAGAACAACAGCTCGATGCTCAGACGATATCTTGATAGGCAAGTAATCAAATCAGCGAATGATGTTGGTACAGAACCGAGGAGTGACGTAACAAACGTGAGGCCGCGGCCGTCTAGGCATTCAAATAGCTAGTTTCTCGCGAAATTAATCTGAGATCGATTTTGTTGGCTCCGAGTTTTGGTATCGTATTTACGACTGTTACCTGTCATTTTTGTCCTACGCAAATGTGATATCGTGACAAACGTTGACGTCACACTTATTTAAATAGCTCATTTAAATACGCGAAGTTCACGTTCTTTCATATTTAAATTTCTTCGTTTCACACGCTTTTCGCGGATAAACGTGGCCAGTGGCAATAATATTTACATTTTAAGTAGATAAGTCGTGTTGTTGCGAAATCTTTCGCCCGATTACACTAGAGTTTCGTGAATAAACACTGCTTACGTATGTGTTAGTCTATTTCTTACGCATTCGCATAAACAAGGGCCAAAGTAAAGTAACGAGTACAGCACGGGTAGCACAAGTCCGTATTTTAATCTAAGTGCTCTAGTTAGAATGAGACGGATAGTCTATATCAGCTCGTAGCATTGGCGTATAGGCCTGTTTGCCAAGACTCGCGCCGGCAGTTTTTTTTTATGACCAGCATGGAATTTTGAGGCAGTGACAGTGACTGGCATCCTGGGGTGGGCAGTGGGCACCAGACCATTCTGGGATGGGCATAGGCCACCCGTCCCCTATAGAAGCCCATGTCGCGTAGGTATCGCGGTTCGTGTGCAAGTATGTAAGTTGACCTTCAAAATTTGCGACCCACTTCACCCACTTGCCGGCATCCGATTGAGCTGAAACTTGGTATTCTTATGTAAGTTCGGTGACAAAACAATTATGGCACCATCGAGCTGATCTGACGATGGAGACAGCAGGTGGCCAAGACCATAGCAACTCTTAAATTACAATAGTTATTTACGACACGAGTGGCGATACATTAAAACACGACCGAAGGGAGTGTTTTAAATCGACCCGAGTTGCGAATTACCTATTCGCACGTGTATCGTACAACGTTTTTACAGTACATATGGCTCTTTACAGTTTCAACATATGCACGGAAAGTGCTAATTTCCGCACTCGTGCGGGAAAGTAACACCATGTGTACTGTAAAAGATAAACCCGTCGTGTTTAGGCTATTTGCATGCGTATTCACATTGAGACCCTCTCAACGATTGAATTTGATGACTGCAAAAAAAGAGCAGTCGGCAATAAAAGTTTGTTGCAAAAATACAAAAATAACAGTTTAATTTTTTCATCGTTTCTAATTTAATTGCCGTCTATTTTCCTTCTAGGAAAAGTATAATGAACACGTGTAAGCACCGTGTTATATGTCACACGTGCTCGGCCAATCAACTATGTAACTAGTCAATTGAAACAATAGTGTTGCGTGTGATACGCAGAGCCTATACTTGGTCCATTCTGGTTGCATGCACTTACTAATATACGCATTGAAATCCCGTGAACGACCGCTTTACCTGTTGCCGACTGGGCAGTTCATCATCATCATCATCACGGATTCTTAAATAATTCGGGCATTTTACCACACAGAAAGCATGCTTGTGAAGCGTGTAGTAGGTAATTCAAGGTCGAATAGAAGGAAATGGGCCTCGCGCTCCGCGAAGGAAAATTTTAACAGTCTAGTTATTACTGACACTGAGACAGACGAACCCCCAACGGAGACTTAGTAACGGAGTTCCGTTAATATCCTTTGGGAACTTGACCTTAAAAAATAGTTGTATTCCCTGACCCCAAATATGAATATTTAGACACCAAGTTGGTGATTCAAAGTGATTTAGAACTCAAGATTATACCTATAATTCAAAATGACCGCCATGAAAATAAAATGGTCGACGGAGGAGTTGGTTCCTATCAAAAACTTAAAGCTATGGACCTAACAAGTACCTGAAAAAAAATTGGTGCTTTTGTCCAGGTCCACATTTACGACAATTTGTTCGAGCACTCTGCCCTACCGTACTATAAGAGACAGTGATAGTTTAGGTCTTCCGAGCACGAGAGAAAAAAATACTTCGAAAACGGCTTTTATGAGTTTTATGTTTTATTGTAGATAAATATCTTGTAAAGTTTTATCTATATTTACTTGAAGATTAAACAGCAATATTCGAGAATACCGCTCATCAACGTATAGATAAAATTACCCATCTTTTGAAATCAACGGTTACTAAGTGAACTTTGTGATAACAGTTATCGAGCAGTCTTGTTATGACACTTTTATCGGGGGTGCCATACTATACCCACGTAAGGCCCCACGTCAAGTTGCATTTTTTTTAAATCGTAATTCGTTTTTATTCGTCGTTTTCGTATCGTATTCGATTTGGGCTTGGGTTACCAGGCGAGATGTACTCTTGTTTGCCACCGTGGTGTTTTAAAAAAAAGACGATAAGCGACGATCATGTCCATGTCCGGTTTTGCCCCATCTTCTGATCGTTTCGGTAGTCTTATTTTTCGAAAAAATATTTTCTTCTCGATAGAACAAAGTGCCATTTGCCGCTTCGGCTATTAAATTCTGCTCTCGCGCACCTCGGAGATGACATTGTGACTCATCGACCTCATCGTCACTAGAGCCGCGGCCGCGTTGTAATTATCTACTACGACGTTGACTTGCAAACGTGGCGACCCTAATTAGACGAAAGAAGTAAAGAACAGCACGGCTATCACAAGACGGCGCGCGAGCTCGCTCGATTTTTTCTCGCACTATCCGTCTCTCTCTTAGTAGAAAACTTAGAAAGGTATGTATATTGCGAGAAAAATCGAGGGAGCTCGCGCGCCGTCTTGTGATAGCCGTGCTGGTGCGGTTTTTGTAACACGGTTTGGCTAGCAGCGCGGCCAGCAACAGATTTTCTGCGGGATAACCTCTCTGGGGGCCTTATGTGCCCCCCTGAGGAAAAGTAAGAAAATAAAAAAGAAAGTAATAATACAAGAAAAAGAAGACCGAAAGAAAAGAGAACAGTAGAAACAGGTGCGGTGCAAACCCTTGCAATCCGGATCCGACTTGTATGTAAATATCTGGATCCGCGGATCCGGATATTCCCATACAAGTCGGATCCAGATTGCAAACCCTAGGTGCGGTAAAGCGTGCCATGCTTTGAGTTTTCTAGCAGTCAAACCACACTTATGAAAAAGCGTTATATTCGAGGACCTCGCTTAGAATGTAGCATTATTTCTTACTTGAATTGCTTAATACAATATCGGCTTGGACTGATTTCGGTTGACCGATGACCAGTGTCGTCACCTATATCGTCGCGTTTATAAATGTCGGGTCCTATCTTCAATATTCCAGTTTTAACTGCGGAACAACTTATGCAGTAATAATCATGATATGCATTATACAATAGTATATTATATTAAATAGCCCTTAACACCCGACTCGATACGATTGTACAAGTTTATTACATTGAACTGTCAATTTTAAACAAATGTCAAATTAGTCCAGGCAATGAACTGACAACTTGTATGGAAAAAATGACATATTTGGAAATAATTTATAATAGCTAATTTTTTTAATGTAACGGATATATTATCAATTAAATTGTTACCTAGAGGCAAAATTCAACAAAAAATCAGACATCAAAAAAATCAATATTTAATTAGCTCCTAAAAAGTCCGGATAAATATTAATATTTTTTTTATCTTTATTTAGGTTCATTTACATTTGCTTTACAATATTCAATATAAATAAAATAAAAAAGACAATGAATGTTTAATTTAAATCTATATAATTACTTCCGGGTGGAAAGTTTGGTGGATTCTTGAATAAAGCATCTTAGAATAATGTTTTAAAATGAAATAAACAAAAAAAACGCTATTATAAATTAATGTTTTTCGAAACCGTATTTTGCCTCGGCTAAATTTAATTTTGCACACGTTTACTTGATTTCTCGGTTGTAAACTAGACTAGTCACTAATCTAATTCTAGTACAGTCAGCAGCAGAAGTAGCTAAGCGGGCCGGGTGTTCAAAATAACCTACACACGCTCTTAATTTCTTGAGAATAAAGTCTTGTGCAGTCAAGGGCACCAATATGTATTCACTCAAAGATTCAAAATATGTATACTACAACCTTATTGCTACAGAAATAAGGTCCGTGTACATATTTTTGAGACTTTGTGGTGTATACATATTGGTGCCATTGACTGTACTAGATGAACGTTAGTTTCGAGGAAAAAAGAAACTTTACAGTACACATGGTGTTACTTTCCCGCACTAGTGCGAAAATGAGCACTTTCCGTGCATATGTTGAAACTTTAAAGAGCCATATGTACTGTAAAACGTTGTACGATACACGTGCGAATACAACAATATCGTAAATGACTATTTTGTATCGTTTGCTAGACGAGTTTTGGTAAAAAAAAATGCGTCAGAAGAGTTCCGATAGGCAAATCTTATGATTCTTTTACCTACATTTGAAATATCCAACGTGCTACTGTCGCTATGCACGCTGCTTGAGGTCTTAATCAAATAGATTATTAATATACAGGGAGCGTACATTTCATGCCGGTTTCGTCATAATGACGTATTCATATAAACACACAGGATGTTTCAAAAAACGTCGATGTTGCTTTCTTTTGGTGGCAAACTTTGTTGACAGCAGGAACAATAAATTTGTTTATTATCTATAACTAAACATGGATTTATTTGGCACAATAATTTTATAGCCTCCATGGCGACTTTGGCCACTAGCAAAGCATTAAGTTTCCTGATCTTATTAAATTTAACTGAAATATTGTTTCCGCACGTCTCCTATTTGTGACAAAGAGTAAACATGTGACAATGTCAGATAATGTTCTTTCAATGTCCGTCTCAAGTGTCAATATATTAGATCTACTTAAACGGAAGAGGTTGATTAGACAGTGATTAATCATTGCTTAATTTTCCACTATTAGGTACGGATAAATAAACGTTCGTTATGCCGTTGCTCTTTTCAAACTTTTTCCATCCTGTATGTAGCTTGACGTCATACGCCTGTCATCGGCATGAAATGTACGCTCCCTGTATAATATATTTATCGTAATCTCCTGTTCGATAAAGAATCTGCCATTGTCTATTTCTTTCGGTTCGATCAGCAATTTTTTACGTGCTGTTGTTATTGGGGGCTTAAGCGAATGTACGTATGTGTATGTATGTTCATATACGGGTTTGATCAATACATATGGAACAAAGTTACATATATAACCCACAACATAGCCCGTGACCTTAAAATCGTCGTTCTGCTACGCTATTCACAATATGTCTCGACTCGCGGCTCGGCTCAACACACCTAGCATATAATATTGACCCCGAGATATTCAACGACTAAGCATAACCATAGGCCACCGGTACATATACACCGGTTCGTATGGGAGTGGTTGTGCCTCGTGAATACCACGCGCACCTATTGATCTTTACTCGCTATAACGCTAGACTGTTGTGAGCTAAATACAAAATTCGTGGAATAGGCTTGTGTACTAAGATTTTTTTACGGTGCCATTCGAACCAGTTTTTGGAGATGGACATATGTTTGTATGGGAGCAACTACAATTAAAAAACATACCTAAATACCCAAACTTTGAGACAAAGATTGACCTCGCTGGCGGCGGTCGAAACGCTTCTTACTAATTGACAATTTGACACACAGGTATGACCTCCCAGCTTTCTATTTGTACCAAACGTTGCATGAAAAATCAGGTATATTACTGTTTCGATCGCGAAATACTGCGTTGAGGTCCATAGTTGTCATACAATTTAGTTTCTAAGCGTAAGGAGTCTATTGGTATCTTTGAATTGACTCTAAACTTTCATTCGAGGTCCATATCTTTTTATGATTTTAATTATATTTTTTATAATTTAATATTTTATTACAATAATTTGATGGTTTACTATATTTTAAAACTAGACTTAACAGCCCGTGGAAGGTAAAACGGCTATAACTGCTCTGTACGCTCGCAAGTAATAACGCCATTGACGAGCAAGTGTGATGAAAAATAATTTAATTTAATTTGTCTTATTTCCGTTTTTGTTTGTTATTGTAATGTATTATGTACCTACCGTGTCCTCACTGGATGGACCCAACGGAAGATCAGCGCTGGCTGCAAAGCCAGCATCATGCTGAGTTGGGCCCATTTCGTGACACTGCACAGATTCACTTTTTCTTGTGTCTTTGTCTTGTATGTTGTGTTGTGTTACGAATAAATGTTTAATTTGATTTTGATTTAAACAAATCTTACCTAATAGAGGGAGTTAGGCGTTTACAATGTGTACCAAGCTGTTAGCTAAATGGACAAATAAACACATTACAAGATTAACGGGGGAGGTCCGATCAATATTATTGAAAGCTGGATTACGTTATCGCAATATTCGCTGATCGATGAATCGAATGATGTTGTTTTTAGACGTGATAAATGTATTTTTAGTTTCAACACTGTGATGTAGTGTAGACGGAGCCATTCTACACTTTCTATTTCCCTCTCTTAACGGTATCCTGGTTGTACCTACCTACCCTGAAGTATTCTGGGATCCCCTACCTTAAGTCAATTGGCGTAGGTTTTTTTTAAAATTACGTATACATTTTTAAACTTCCAAACCTGAAGAGAAACTAGACTATTAGGATTAGTCTTTGTGGGTCTATTTATAGTGAAAATGCCGTTACATCCAATATTTGACAGCTGTCATCCCATTACAATTTATGTCATCATATGTCTACATTGACGTTTATTGTACCGACTGCGATGACGGCTGTGAAATATCGGCTGTTAAACAATCTAATTATAACTTTTGACAAAGAAGTATTTACTCCAGCCGTACGAAGGCTTCTAACTCGGCTGCTGTCGTCGACTAGCGCTTAGTTAGTGATCAGTCAAACTGATCAAAATTACAGGGGCCTCTAATAAACGCTTAACTTTCTAGGTATAATAAACGCTTAACTTTCTAAATACCACCATCACCATCTTTATATGTAGGTATTACATAACACAATGTTACGCAAATAAGGACGCGTTCATTTCAGTACGCTTAGATAGTTTTTAGGGTTCCGTAGCCAAAATGGCAAAAACGGAACCCTTATAGTTTCGTCATGTCCGTCTGTCCGTCTGTCCGTCTGTCCGTATGTCCGTATGTCCGTATGTCACAGGCATTTTACTCGAAAACTATAAGGTGTATTTGAATAAAATTTTGAGGATAGGTGTATTTTGTTAGCCGCTACAAAGTTTTGTAATTAAAATTACTAAAAAAAATTTTTTTAGGGGTGTACTTCCATACATAAAACTAAAAGTCAAAAAAATTTAAATGAAAGATAATAAAAAGTGAATACAGTCAGAGATAATCGCCCCGAAAGTCACTAAAATTCTGTCCCCCCCCCTCTAATTTTTGAACGGTGTATTTTAAAAATATGAAAAAATTCATGGACACAGCGCTTATTAAGTTCATTCACCGAAAATTGTTTTGAACAAGATCGAATGAAAGGTTTCCGAGATATTGCTGAAAAACTGCCTTCCTCAAAGAAAAGGACGTAAGTGCCGTAAGATTTCTATGACGATACGACCTTTTTAATAGGCACGGAACCCTTCGTTTTGCGTGCTCCGACACGCACTTGGCCGGTTTTTTGTAATAATAACCTGGGTAACATGACACAGGCAGGTACGGCATCCACTCGGTATATTCCTCGCATTTCATTAAATTGTTAAAAGGGCCTCTACCTGTTGGCACACCTCTCAAAGGTCTGAGACACCATTGTCCCGTGAGCGGGAAATACCTGGGTAATATTTTGCTTTAAAAATTCTCTAGTCTGACGGAAAATATTTGCGGCATACGAAGAAATCAGGAAATGCAAGCTATAAATATGTATGATACAATATTTCTACGACGTATGTTATGTTACCTTGTCCTCTGATAAGTTCTTCTATAACAAGGAGATATAATCGAAGGTTGTACTACGTTATCGCTACTGATCGACACATCTGACTAAATCCTTGCCTTTGATTTGCAGATACTGATAAATCTGTTGGCAACACTCGTATTTTGAGACGGATTCAATAGACAAAGAGAATATGTTAACACATGTTTGCGATGTTTTGCCAAATATCTCCACTTATGCCGTTCCCGTGCTAGTCTCATCCAGAAATCATATCAGTTTGACGTGTCTGTGTGTCTGTCTAAGGCATCGTAGCTCCTAAACGAATGGACCGATTTTTTTGTTCGGAATCTGACGTGATGGAGATGGTTCTTAGCTACGATTCAACAAAATCGGTTCAGCCGGTTTTGAGATATTGAACTTTGAAATCAAAATGTCGGGGGTTTTTCAATTTTTTTAAGGTTGTTATTAATCATGTAAGTGGCCACCAATCCGTTAACGACAACAACATTTTCTTTTATTTAGATTGTAACTCGGAGTGACCTACTAAGTGGGTTTGTGTCGGAATTGTATTTAATTGTTTTGGCGTAATGTTTTCCTTCCACCGCATGACTGAAGCTCGTGACGTCAGCATTGCTTATCAAAAGCAAAACCACGTCACACGTGCTAGATAAGGTGGTACATTTCTATAGTCAGATACGCATAGTTAATTGTTAAATAGGTTTAGTTAATGGAAAGTTCGTGTTACATCATCTTTACGGTTCAAATATGGTCAAAGTTCAATAATCTTAGATTCACTTTGTAGGCTAGTTAATTGTGCCTATTCTTAATTGCCTTCTCTAGGTTAATTGATTGGCATTATATACAAAATATTCGAATAATCAATTGTTTTTTCCTGATTATCAGATTTAACAGCTTTATTGCTGTTAACTATTTAAGCTTTTGTTTAGCTTCGCCTATCCCGGTGTTCAACTCAACCTAGATGAAATTTACAAATACAATATTGTGGTACAGTCAGCGTCAAATACTTTGTAGCAACCAAAGTAGTCAAATAGTTCGGTACACCATATATTTAGTATGGTGTACCGAACTATTTGGCCACTTTGACTGCTACAGAGTATTTGACGCTGACTGTACAAATGTACTGGTCTGTTAATGAAGACGGAAGGTGGCCATAGGTACTCTTAATTTACATTAATCACGCATAACTCATCTTGTTAAGGCTCGTTGGAATTTGGAATCATCTTGACGAGAAGTTTGGGTGATTCTTCGAGCGTTCCGACCGCCGTCAGTCCCCTGCTTCCATTATCGTTAGTTCTTACAGATTTGAATAATAAATTGGTCCTGGACTCCTGATAGCCTCATTTCTGACAGGTCAGAAATGAGGCTATCCGCAGCAGAACCCAAGGTTACCGATGTAGCCCTCCGAATCGCTAAACTTTAAGTTGCTGTGGGCGGGGCACATTGCACGTAGAACCGATGGCCGTTGGGGCGGAAAGGTTCTCGAGTGGCGACCACGTACCGGAAAGCGCAGCATTGGTAGACCCCCTCCCCCACAATGTGGACTGATGACCTGGTAAAGGTCGAGTCCGCTGGATGCGGGTGGCGCAGGACCGGTCATTGTAGCACTCTTGGGGGAGGCCTATGTCCAGCAGTGGACGTCTTTCGGATGATATGATGATGACGAGTCCTGGTCTTGTTAAAAAAATTTATTATTCATAGGTACTTACCAATTTATTTCACAAATTCACAAATGTAAGAACCAATCGTATTCCAAGAAGAAGTAAACATGTACGCGTATTATGATGACTATTTGAACATCGCAAAAAAAACCAAACGTATTCTGATGTGAGCAGCCCTCATTGTCACCTTTTTTTTGTTGTGAAAATGTGAACAATCTTTTTGAAAGAAAAACAAAAGTAATCCGTCCATCTTCACGACCTTAATTTTGAAATAATTTCTTTCAATATGATTTCAGTTCCATCTCAATATTGGCTGCGCTCACTCACACATAACGCTAACGCAAAAGAGAGCGCATGAACCAAGCACATTCACATATCATTTCAATACATAACAAGCGTTCTATAGAGCCCCAGAGCCCTGGCACGTGATTCAGTTTAATATCGGGTGTCTTTTGTTTATTTGGTTACGTACGTCTTGCGAGTAGAACGGCAGCGTCAAATGTGCTTATACACTTTTGCACCTTATTCCATTGTAATAAGGGGGAATCGTACATATCTTTGACGTCGCCGTACAGTACTCGTCTTTGTCATTCACGAGTCGTACTAAAAATAGGCAGTCGGCCCGTATGAATAGGAGTATTTCCTCGCTATTTGTAGCACGGAAATGTACTAGACGTTCAGTCGTGGCAATCCTGTCATATTCAGTACAACTGTTGTTAATGGATCGGTTTGTTTTGAAGAAAATATATGTGACTAAGGAGGACAATATTAACTAACGATTAATTTAATTATGTATACGTCATAGTCACAGTCATAATATAATGTATTATCATAACTTAGAGCATATACTAGTTTATTTAGAAAAAGTTTAATTATTGCACCCCTATTTTTTTTAATGGAAAACAGAAAAACAAGCGCAAACCTGCTATCGCTTTCATTGATTTTCAAAATCAATTATGAAGTCAAATAGAAGATAAATTGCTTTAGTAATTTTAGTAGTTAATTCTTTTTTTTGTTATTTATTGTATAGGGGATATATGTAAATATAGTGTAGGCCCCATAGGTTAAGTTAGTTTTAGTAATTTTAGTAGTTAATTCTTTTTTTTGTTATTTATTGTATACTATTTTTATCTTAATAAATGTTTAAAAATTGCTAATATAGTGACGTCAATATGTTTTGTTTCCAATGATAGTTGCAAATAATATTGAGATTTAATAAAGCGTAACTATTTAACCCGGAACGACTATTATCGTAGAATCGAATTTGATTATAAAATTAAGAAATTCACCTACTACTTCTGGATTATATATCTAATTGCTAACCCTTCACCCTCACTGGGGAATTTTGTCACACACAAGCAATGTAAGCAAGAATAAATACTTTAATGAAAACATAAACAAAACTTTCAACGTAAAAAAAATTTGAATTGATTGTCATTTTTGTTACACCCTGTATAGCTATTTCCATAGCCAAGAACTCTTACGGTTGAGTCATTTGGTCACAGCATAACAGACTAGACTTTGATCTTGAGATAATAATATAATAACACACTTTCGTTCCAACACTATACTATATCGGAGGATAAATACCTACATTACACTTTCACTTCTTAGATCATTAAGTGTTCGTTTTGGATGACATCCAATGCTTGCGGAATTTAGTACTTTGTGGCTCATTTATTATCCACGTGCATGTATTGTGTTATATATAGCTATTATCCTACTTAATATTATAAATGCGAAAGTTTGGATGTTTGTTACTCAATCACGCTTAAACGAATCAACCGATTTGGATGAAATTTTGCACGAAGATAGTTTATAGCCTGAATTAAAATAAAGGATAGTTTTTATCCCGTGTCCACGCATACGAAATCGCGGGCGGAAGCTAGTAAGACATCCTGAATTGAAGATAAATAAAAAGTTTCACATGACATGAAAGTCCGAGCAACTGTTACAGGTACGAAATGGTACGGTCAGCATCATAAGCATGTATACAGTTTCCGACCTTTATCTCTAAGCGATACGGTCGTAGAACTACCTAGAATGTATACATGTTTATGATGCTGATTGTACTATCTCGATTAAAGACCAAGTCCCTTCGCCTACTTGAGCGGGTACACGCCTCGCCTCGTATGAGCGCGTAGCGAATAACAGCCAAGTCGGCGAAGGGCCTAACAACGGTATTAATTAAAAATGCATGTCTTCCACAAATTGCGAGGTTTTTTAAATTTCAAAATTGCTTAGAATACAACAATACGAATAGGGCACAGAATCGATCACTTTGGCATTCTTTGATTGAGGGAGGCCTATATCCAGCAGACGTATTTCGGCTGATAATGATGATGAATACGAAATCGAGGACCGGTATTTTTGTATGATAATAATTAATACTGTCGTATAACGGACACTTATTTCAAAAGCATATTGTAAGATAAACGACTACATCATGGATAGGGATATTTGGCAGCGATAAAATCCTGCACTAGAAATCTATCGTAAAATAAATAGGCTTACTACTGTAGCAATGTAATTTTAAAATTTTATAATACTCTGATACTGAAATGATATCTTGTATACTGTTTTGAAAAAATTACACCTCGCCGAGTTTTTTACACCGGTTCTTCTCGAGGCAGAGGTTTTCTTTCCGAACCGGTGGTAGTTTATCGACATTCATAGGTGCATGTAATATGCCTAAATTGAAGAATAAATCACTTTGACTTTGATTTTGAATAATACCTGTATACTGTTTGATCATGAGATTGGCGTATTCCTAGCAGTTGTTACTTGAAATTACTGCATGTACCTACTCTATTTGATTACCTCATTATTATGTCACATGTGAATGTGTGATGTCACGGTATCGCGTGCTCATGTTTGTGTGCTAATTAGAGTGATCTAGAAAGATCCACGCATTTCCACGCCCACTCTTACTACATATTTCATAGTACGTGAGTGTATTGCGTTCCTTTTTAGCTGAATGAATCCTCGATGTTCACAATGTCCCCTATAATGACAGGTTTACCTAGTTTAGGGCACGGGACACCGTTCCCAGGTTTATCTAACAATGAGTGCATTCTGCATGTGCCTTACGAGTACGTAATTAGGCTATCCGCAGCAGAACCAAGGTAACCGATATAGCCCTCCGAATCGCTAAACTTAAGTGGCAGTGGGCGGGGCAGATTGCACGTAGAACCGATGGCCGTTGGGGCGGAAAGGTTCTCGAGTGGCGACCACGTACCGGAAGGCGCAGCGTGGCACATAGGGGCAAAATGCCGATTTAGGCGGCCAAAATTATTTTATCGCATTTATGTACTCAAACTCGTGATTTGTTTGTAATTATAATTCCAAGAGGGCAGTAGCACAGTGGATCGAAATGACAAAAAAATGGACATCCACTTTTTTTTTAAAAACCTATTTAAAAAATACTTTTCGGTTGAAAATGTTGTAAGGAATAAAAAATGTTATATATATTTTTTCAAAATAAGGCTTATTTAAAGCAGAAAAAAATAATATCAGTGTTTTTTGTATGAAACTGAAGAATAAGTATCTTATTATAAGAAAACCGTTACCGATCCTGCTTTCTAACCTTTAGAATATTATTCTCCTACTTAAAACAGTTGAAAATAGTAAACAGCTTATCTCGGTAGGTGCCCGCTTTTTTCTATAATCCAGTCAAAAGTCAGTAAAAACAACACTGTTCTTAGTTGTGTTTTATTTTTTTATTTTCAATAGTTTAACGGTATATTAATGATCGTTAAGTGTAAATACGACATATTTTCGTCATTTTTATAACTGACAAAGAAAACAAAATTATAGTTACGTTACGAGACAATTATGAAATTTTTTAATATAAGCAAATATGAAAGTAAGTGACCTATGAATGTCGTATTAAACTTGTGAGATTGTGTATTCATAGATTATAAAAATCTTGTCTATATTTCCTAAAGTGCTTATTGCGCGCTTCGGCTGCTTCTTCCGGTAATAACCCAATAGGCAAGAGAGCTTCTTCCATTACAGTTGCCCCATGTTATAGGATTTTGTGCATTGTTAGGCGTCATCGGATGCCAGGAATATAGTCCTACATAAATTTTGGCGGTCTCATTATTAACACTTCTGTTTTTCTTTCGTTTGCTCCTTTCACTGGATTCATCGAATATCTTTGCTGGTCGGCCTGATGATCCTCGTTTTATCCTTGGTATTTCGAAGGTTCCTTGTAACCATGCATCGTGTTTTTTTAAGATAATATCGCTCTTCCTATTTGACTCTACCCACTTCTTCTTAAAGTCTGACTTTAAAAAAGACAATTTATGCTTTATATCCTTGTTGTGTTCGTCACAATAGTTTTCTTGCGATAAAATATACGTCTCAAGATATTTTAGTTTCAATTCAAAATTTGCAAGATTTTGTGGCTGCATTTTCTCAAATAGGAACCTACGGGTCACTAATCTTGCCTCTGCAACTCCTTCCGATCCTAAAAGAAATCAAAACTATTTTAAACACAAAAGTAAAAAAAAAAAAAAAACAAGTGGTTTTGCATCGTGGTATTTAATGGCCTCTAAAACGCATATTCGCAAAAAATCGCAGCCAAAGTTAATGTAATTATCTAGTACAGTTACTCTACTTTATGAAATTACTCGTATTATGGCCCGGACGTGCCATGATGTATAACAAAAACCTTTTTATAAATCAAAAACGTGGTTTTTTACAACAATTTTAGAAGACTTATTTCTACCTCGGGAAATAATAATAGATATTCAAAATATTCACATAAATTTAATGTTTTATAATACTCTCTTACCTGTAGAACTAGAATCCATCACAACTTTCTTCAAAATAGACACTAAAAAAACACCACGATTTTTTAAATGTAACGTGTTTTTACGAATGCCGATAAGATGTGCGTGCACTGGGAGCGACGATCAACTTTCGACTGGCATGGCAGTTCAGGCACTGCTGTAAGGGTTAGGGAGGGGGTAGTTTATCATTCTATGGTTATTCAACCTTATCGGGAAGTGATTATTTCTTATCTAGGCTACATTTTTAGAAATCGATTTATGGCCGCCTAAATCGGCATTCTGCCCCTATGTGCGTGGGTAGGCCCCCACAAGGTGGACTGATGACCTGGTAAAGGTCGCTGGAGTCCGCTGGATGCGGGTGGCGCAGGACCGGTCATTGTGGCACTCTTTGGGGGAGGCCTATGTCCAGCAGTGGACGTCTTTAGGCTGATATGAAGATGATGATGATGATGATATGTCGTAGACATATTGTATAATCCGCCGTTTTACATTACAGCTAACTGTTTTGTAATACGGTGGGTTCACGATCGGGCGTATTGAATACTGCAGAATGAAAAAGTATAATCCGCCAATTTACCTTACAGCTAGCTTTTTTACAAAACGGTGCTGTTGTGTAAAACGGCGGACCTGCCGACCTATGGATATTCAATAAATGCACAATATTATACAAATTCCCATGGAACTTCAGCAATGGCTAAATAATGATTAATCATTATAACAGGTATCTTATATTTTAATAGTCGTCATCCATCGTAAATATCTGCACACTTTATTACCTCTGTAACTTTTTTGATAATTTCCCCCGGCGCGGCGACTTTATTCGTATGGTAAGAAGTGAACAAAATACCTCATTTCACTTTGCAAATCCATGAGCGACGACGTCACGTTCGCTTCGAAAGACACTCGCGACCAAAAAAATGTACTTCGCCTTCTTTGGCCCTTGTGAAGTGATTCCATTTTGTTCGCGTGTATATTACTTATGGTCACTTATATCATGTGGGAATCGACAAGATATAACATACTTCACGTTCTATCAAGTGTGTCAGATATCATCATCATCTTCTGCCTATATACGTCCCACTGCTGGGCACAGGCCTCCTCTCATGAATGAGAGGGAATGGGCAGTACTCCCCACGCTGGCCCAGTGCGGATTGGGGACGTCACATACCTCTTTGAATTTCTTCTCAAATGTATGCAGGTTTCCTGACGATGTTTTCGATGTTGAGTGTGTTATTATATTGTAATATTTCATGTTAACCGTTGCTAATTCTTCCTCGGTTTTTCTCTCATGGAGTCAACACCCCTCCCCACCAAACCAAAGTCCAGGATCCGGCACTTTTCGGCAATGTGTATTGCAATATTGTTAACATGTTTGGTTTGTGGATTGCAGGGCTTCGTGCCGGGCATGTTCGGCGTGTCCCACGGCGCGCTGCAGTTCATGACCTACGAGGAGATGAAGAACCGCTACAACCAGTACAGGAACCTGCCGATTGACATTAAACTGGTAAGTCTATAGCAACCCCCCAGGGGCGGCTTAACCTATAGTGCAGGGGGTGCGGTGAACCCGGGCGCCGCGTCCTAGGGGGCGCCGAGCGTCATTTCACGGGGCGCCACTTGCCGGGCGGCTAGCGCGCGCTAGGGTAATCATTGCACCCGGGCGCTGCATAGGCTAGAGACGCCTCTGCAAACCCCACCTATTCATAACTTAACAAACCGGTTATTTCGACAACTGGTCGCCTCGTGACCAAGAATGCTGTGACACATCCGAAAAGTCGTGAAACCTCGGAGGTAAATAAAAATCGCGATTAAGTCCCGTTTGGTAAAAATAATGTGTGAAAAACGAGAAAGTTTAAATTAACAAACCTGAGTTCACTAAAATGTGTTTTGCCATTGACTTACAAACGCGAACGGCAAAGTGATAGATAAAGACAAATGAAACTATTTTGTTTTGGCTGCGGCCTTGAAATTTCAAGTCATGATAAGGTGCAAAAGGGGACGTTCTTCAGGAGAAAATTCTGCAGTGCAAAAATCTAATCATGTGAAGATAAAGCTAACATATACATTTTACATAACATATAAAGGAACATATATTATGTATATATTTTATATAACATATATGTTATGTAAAATGTATATGTTAGCTTTATCTTCACATGATTAGATTTTTGCACTGCAGAATTTTGTCCTGAAGTCTTGATATTCAACACGCGCGAAATTACTGCCACGACGTTGACGTTTCAAAAACCAAACAAATTACTAGTCATTCGTGGAAGTCGCTCGTTTGAGGCCAAAAGGTCAAGTTTTATCATAGAGACCATACTTGATAGTATGGATTTCCGTCGGACCGCTTATCACCTTCTTCCTCGCATAACCAAGTTACACAACCAGCTCTCGCAAATACGCGTATCGTAGCGCTCAGATGCCCGAAGGGTAAACCGCCTAGAAATAGGAGCCCCACTACGCGGGGCTCCGTCGAGTCTTTCGAAATACGAAAAAATGGCGAAATGCTGCATGCAGAAACATGTCACGAAAATATATCAATATTTATATGCCGCAAGGCGCCACGTGGTGATTGTAACGCCTAGTTAGTACATATGTTAGATAAATACATTTTTGACTTTGGAATGGGTGCGCCGGTAATGTAACCTAGTTATGTACGGGGAACAAGGGTTCATATCAATACCTACATAATGTGAATCGGCATATTACAAAAAGATATACTATTTTCTGGGCCAGTCAAATTTAATCCGACATTTTTTGGTAAAAAAATTAAAAGACGTAAGAAAGAAAGAAAGATACATTTATTCATAAGGATATAGGACACACATTAAACAATAAAATAAACAAGAAAAACATACAAAACATGAAAGAAGCGTGTCTCGCGGCAGTGAACCGGACACTGACTCAGCATTATGCTGAGGTGTCAGACACCTACAGCGCTGATTTGCAGCCAGTACCGTTGGTGACTCACGGAAACGTCATACAATTTTAATATATAAACTACATATTAATATATTATTGGGATAGGCGAGAGAGAAATAAACATAAATACGAAGTGAGATGTCTCTTGCGTTACCTAATAAAATATTGCCGGTCTAAAAGTTGATTGGCTCATTACTGTGGTATGCAAGGACCATGTACAAAAAATTACACGTTGTGCATGTATTTAACACTTTAGCTTTTACAAGTCCTAAATACGTATGGATGTACGGTTAACTACAAAAAGATGTAAAAAAAATTACCATTATTGTCAATTTTGCCACGTAATAAGATGACGAATGGATACACATCTTTGCAGCCGACTATAAACGGCCCAATAGGCATGATGACACATGTTAAAATTGATAACATACCTAGTGTTGCTAAATGGATAGTAAACCCATCAAATTATTGTAATAAAGTATAAATTAAAACATATAATTAATATCATAAAAAGATATAAACCTTGAAAGTTTAGAAAAAACTTGCATTTTTTTTTATTCTTCAAGTGTAAATTTAAGGCTACCCATATAGTCCAGGCAATGAACTGACAACTTGTATGGAAAAAATGACATATTTGGAAATAATTTATAATAGCTATTTTTTTTAATGTAACGGATATATTATCAATTAAATTGTTACCTAGAGGCAAAATCCAACAAAAAATCAGACATAAAAAATCAATATTTAATTAGCTCCTAAAAAGTCCGGATAAATATTAATATTTTTTTATGTTTATTTAGGTTCATTTACATTTGCTTTAAAATATTCAATACCTATAAATAAAATAAAAAAGACAATGAATGTTTAATTTAAATCTATATAATTACTTCCGGGTGGAAAGTTTGTTGGATTCTTGAATAAAGCATCTTAGAATAATGTTTTAGAATGAAATAAACAAAAAAAAAACGCTATTATAAATAAATGTTTTTCGAAACCGTATTTTGCCTCGGCTAATAGAATCCTTCCGCTTTTATAGAAACATAATTGTATGTCAACTATAGACCTAAACGCAGCATTTCGCGACCGAAACAGCAATTTACTTGATTTTCCGTACAACGGTTAGTTCAAATAGCTAAGTGTGACGTCATACTTTTAAGTCAATCAGTATGATGCGTGTGGAATGCCGCCAGCGAGGTCAATCTTTGTCACAATTTCTTGGGTATTTATGTTCTTTAATTGTAGTTGCTCCTGCTGCCGTACAAACATTAAATTTGTCTCTTTCCAAAAACTGGTTCGAATGGCATCGTGAAAAAAATGTAGTCATCATGGCTATTTTGTACATTCCAGACGTCAGTAGAATACCTGACGTTCGCCGCCGTGTCGAAGCTGATCGCGGCGGGCGCCACGTACCCGTACCAGGTGGTGCGCGCGCGCCTGCAGGACCACCACCGCGCCTACGACGGCGCCTGGCACTGCGTCACCGAGACCTGGAGGTATGAACGATTCCGCGGCTTCTATAAGGGCCTAACGCCGTACCTACTACATGTAACGCCTAACATATGCCTAGTTATGCTGATTTGGGAAAAGTTTACCAACAACGAGTAGATGCTTGTGCGTCTGATGGGAACACGACTTTTGAGTACTTAAGATAGGGCTCCACGGTGTATCTAATGCTCATTGGGTCTTTCACAGTGTAAAGCAGCCGTGCAAATGTATTTGTGAGCGCTGAAGGTATCCGGCGCGGAAGCTTCGTTAGCTATCTGAATCTGCAGCCGCTAAAATTGTGAAAGAAGATGCGATGATGCTATAGAATAACCACTGAATTATTTGTATTATGACACCGGCTAATTTATTGTAATGACAAGATTATGATCATGATCGGAAGATATGAAATAAAATAGTTAAAAAGCACGTATTTTGACTATTCAAAGTTGTGTGTAAAAGTGGGTAGTGTACAGGTTTAGAAACTTCCCAAACAAAACAGGCGAGTTGCTGTTTCTATCCCAAAAGTATTACACAATGAATTTTTCGCTTGATTTAATTTCGTTTTAAAGTTTTAAACTTCATGTCCCGCACTTGCCGTGGTCGTTTTTGGCTATCACGATGTCCTGTATCAATGTTAATCAAGCTGACAATGGGTCAAATCTTCATGTGGTTCTTCTATTTTGCATTATGGTATCTTAATTCTTCCAACATTAATTAATTTGTACAATCTGAAATACTTCTAAACATAGCTGTTCCCCTGCCTTGTCAGTAGATGTTACGAAAAGCTAGTATTTTTAGTAAAGTAAAGATTCCACATGATTTCAGTTTAGACAACTTATCTATTTGTTTAGGGAGCGAAGGTGTTATTTGTTGATTCATAACCGTCAATACCATAGATTTAAGGCGGGTTGCACCAACTTGCGATTACAGACCGAGCAACGTTAAATATGACGCCGGCAGCTGTCATTCCATAGAAACTTGTCAAACTCTTCATACATTCAGATTTAACGAGAACCGCTTATTACATACGGTTTGGTGCATTGCAACCCACCCTCAGTGCGTATCCACTTTCAATTTCCATGGTATTGTCAGTTGTCAAATACACCCTCCCTACCTGAAGAGATATTGTGTTGTGCCACAACTTCACTAAAATGTGGTGCCTACTGTAATATATACTTTAAATAATGATTTTTGTTTATACTATTTTCTGATTGAATGTTTTTTCGAAAACTATAATCAGTAAATTCTGAAAAATCTTAGTATCGCGCATCAATAGGCTACTTGCGTCATGTTAAAATTAATGGAATGGATAGCAAACTATCAAATTATTGTAATAAAGTATAAACTACAAAATATAATTAAAATCATAAAAGATATGGCCTTAAAAAGTTCGGAAAATAATGCATTTTTTTTATTGTCCAAGAGTAAATTTAAAGCTACCAATAGAATACTTACGCTTTTATAGAAACAAAATTGTATGACAACTATGGACATAAACGCAGTATTTCAAAGTGAAGCAAATAGCAAAGTGTGATGTCATACTTTTATGTCAATTAGTATGAAGCGTTTTGGGCTCCCGCCAGCGAGGTCAATCTTTGTCTCAAATTTTTGAGTGTTCATGTTCTTTCATTGTAGTTGCTCCCATACAAACATTTGTTCCTCTCCAAAAACTGGTTCGAATAGAATGGCATCGTAAAAAAATCAAAGGTCACAAGCCTATTTTGGATAGCCACGACGATAACACGCTTTTCTAATCTTCGCTAAAATTGTGGATTAATAAGAATTTGCGCGTTACAAATGTTGAAATCTAGCCAAATTTTTGATTAAATTTTCAACATTGTTGGTTTTATAGCGAGAGCAGTCGTTTTGGAATTTATGTGATAATAGTTTTGGGTGAATGTTATTTATTTCACTGACTTTGTAAGTTGTGGCATTTTGCGTCGATCTATGGATCGGGGTCGGGGGTGTGGCTAAAAGGTAAGCGCATAGCTTGTAAGCAGGACTAAATGAGAAATTCTCATTGAGTTTTTACAAAATTGACTATTTCCAAGGTAAAGAAATCTAGACAGATAAAGAAAAACAATGAAATATAATAATATCGTGAATTAAAAAGAAACATAATTAAATGATCTCTGGGCCAGCGTGGGGACTACTGCCCATTTTGCCCAGCAGTGGGAAGTATATAGACTGTTAATGATTATGAAGATGAATTAAAGGATGCCTAAGTTAATTTTGTAAAAACTTTGAGATTTCAAGTATTATATTTCCTGTTATTAAATAGCAAAGATGAATAAAAACAAAGTTTATACATACTTAGTCGTTTCGACATACTATGCTACAATGGAAGGGAAAGTAAAAACAATAACAGTTTTAATGTTGAAAAATATCACTGCTATATAATAATGCGAGAGAAAATTGTGCAAATTTAAGACAGTCATTGTATTATATTACTTCTGTTTAAAATCAATGCATTTTCTTTGTCGATTATATGACTATGGTTGTTCTGTAATTAGTTGAATGGGATAGCAATGTATTTATAGTTAATGACATGATTTGGCAACTGATGATTTGGACGCTGGCATCGATTCAAATCGCGTTGCGTGTGAAATTATTGAGTTACATTGTGTTTTTGTGTGCAACGGAAAAAATGTTCTTCATAGTGTTTAGTAACGAAAGTTTTTGTCCTCGTTCTGATGTTTTTGTAAAACCTGTCTCACGACATATGTTGTGTTTTTTTATATTGTTGTAAATAGTCGTACTTTCCCATCAGATGTGATCGCATCCATAATTATCACAACTCTGGCAACACTGCGCGCCTGTGTTGCCATACTAGCACAATTTAGTTTTAATTTGAGAATTTGTGATACTATATTTTAGATTGAATGTTTAGAACACTTTCCAATCTCAATGCTTGATATGGTTTAAGTAAAATAAAAGACGTGTTTTTTTAGAATCGAAACGTTACATGTGTAGTGAGACGACGTTAGGTTCTTATTCTAAGTAAGATAGATGTTTCAACTTGCTTCTAGGAAATAATGGAAATAATAAAAATAGATTTTATAGACTTGTTTTTTTTTTCTCAATTATTAATATTACTAGAATTAAGCAAGTTTGAAGTTCTATCTTAGATGCTTATTTATTGTAATCAGCTATCAATATTAATTTATTAGTAAATAATCAAAACATATTAAATTAAGATGAGAGTTAATCCGAATTTTAGTGACCCCTTTAATTATATTTTGACGTAAAGACAACTTAGTACAATTTGATACTGCTCCTAAATCTTGGTAACAGTAGGTCGTATCACAAGAAATATACTCCAGTATTCTACTCAAATCGATTCACACGTATTATACACGTTATAATCAACTTTTAAAGCACAGTGTATAACTGTATATATTAATTTTATTATTACTTATAATATAAACTATGCTGATGAAATTCAAGCCTTTGTACGGTGATATTTTGTCGAACAACGTATGATCACATCTCTTATACAACATAAAACCTTAACCTCTCGTATGCTTGATCTGCATCGATCCGGGCTATCGAAAATTGAATCTGCGTCAGAAACAAAAAAAAACAAATTCCTTTAGCGCTGTAAGTGTCCCAGCATACAAGAGGTTACACCTACATTTTACTGTCAACATTAAAGCATATAGTATATTTAAAAACAAATAAATAAAATAGTATATTATTTTAGTTCGAAACAGATTTACAGTTAAATGTTAATTACATTGGAATTAAGGCAAATAAAAGCAATACAGCATAGAATACAGGTGGTGGTAAAGTTTTGACATATTTCAGTGTTTGTGGCATTGAGATAAAGTTTAATTTCGCCTTACCCGTGTTAGAAGATTTTCATTACGTTACGTATAAAAAGTTACGCTGAAATATCTTAACCTCTTAGCAAACACATACCTACTTGTAAATTTAATCTTAGAGTCTTTATTATATGACACATAATCCTTTGACAATAAGACTATTGAAAATACGCTTTGCTAGGTATTTATTCGATAGCTGCAATTGATTCCGTGATATTTAGTGCACAGAAAACTAAATTCAATGTTTTATAGACGAGGTCCATCAGTAATGATAGTACAGCAAAACATATCAGACATATAGTAGATTTTTGTTTTTGCCGAGGTATGTATGTATTCAGCGCCTGTAGCTTAACTCAACTTTACGCGTTGCTGTATGTGTGCGTGCGCTTGTAACTATGTGTGTGTGGCAGTGACACGCACCCACACAGCGGCAGTAAGCTCACACACACATACAGCCGCGCGCAAATACGAGTTACATAACAAAAAGCTTTGTTAATATGAGTAAATAATCAATTATGTGATATAGTAAAATCTGAAGCATTATTATAATATACTTAATGATTTTGTTAATAAGTGTAAGATATAAGTGGCTGGCCACGTAATATCTAAGACGTATATATTTTTATATAATTCCTTCAATGTCCATTGTTTCGAATTACCTTCAATTTGTGTAATCAATAAAAGATAGCAAATTGATGCATCTTTTTTATTTTCCTCGTTTTTTTTTTAGCACTTCACAACATTTATATAATCAGTTAAATGTTTCATTCCATTCCGTAAATATGAAACTAAATCTATCTCTATATAAAAATAATATTGTTATAGTTTACCGTGTTAATTTAACTCATAAAATAAAACTATTTTAAAGGATTTTATCGCGTATATTATGCAATAAATACATCCCGACGATTCGAGTCCTTTGCAGCGATCGTGGTCAAGCGGGTGTCTCAGGTGTCTGTCATTTTACTGTAATGGTTTATAGTTAATCTTCAATACTTTCTTTGGCAAAACGGTAAGTAATCTTAATTTTGTAATGGGGACCATAATTTTAGTAAACTTGCAGTGTTTAATACAGAATGGTGAGCTGATTTAGCGTTTCTTTATGCTACCTCCACGTAGTCGAGCATGTAAAGTTTTAGGCTGGGTTGTACTAAACTGTTTGTATTCGTAATGTAAGGGGTTTTCGTTAAAATATGATGACATATACAATGACAACTGGTGCAGATAAAGTTGGTGCAACCCGCCCTAAGCTTTGTGATAGTCTATCTATACGTGCGATCGAGCAAAAATGTCGAGCTTGAGCACCTACGTGGAGATGTATCATTAAAACTCGGGATGTGACTTCCGCCTTACAAAAAAAATAATTTATTAAATAATCGCTTTGCATTAAAATCGATTAAAAAAGAATCGATTAATTTCAAAATCTGAATCGAATTTTTAATAATCGATTATTTTGTTCGAAATTAAAATCATTATAAAATAAACAATTTATTTCAAAATCTAAATAGTTTTTTTTTATAAATAATAATCTTTTTTTTTTGACATCTCTAGTAAAACTTGTACATTGTTTCCCAGACACGAAGGCTGGCGCGGGTTCTACAAGGGTCTGAAGCCAAATCTACTGCGAGTGGTGCCCGCCACCATGATCACCTTCCTCACCTACGAGAACGTGTCACACTACATGCTGCGTCGCGGCCGAGAGATCGCCCTGCCTTCCTAAGAGAACCATTAGTGACCGACACTAAACGCGACCACTCTGCCGCACATTAAGCCGCCACTAAACACGACCACTCTGCCGCACATTAAGCCACTAGTGGCCGCCACTAAACGGACCACTCTGCCGCACATAAAGCCGCCACTAAACGCGACCACTCTGCTGCACATAAAGCCACCAGTGGCCGCCACTAAACGGACCACTCTGCCGCACATAAAGCCGCCACTAAACGCGACCACTCTGGTGCACATAAAGCCACCAGTGGCCGCCACTAAACGCGACCACTCTGCCGCACATTAAGCCACTAGTGGCCACCACTAAACGCGACCACTGCCACACATTAAGCCACTATACGCGACCACTCTGCTGCACATTAAGCGACTAGTGGCCGCCACTAAACGCGACCACTCTGCCGCACATTAAGCCACTAGTGGCCACCACTAAACGCGACCACTGCCACACATTAAGCCACTATACGCGACCACTCTGCCGCACATTAAGCGACTAGTGGCCGCCACTAAACGCGATCACTCTGCCGCACATTAAGTCACTAGTGCCACTAGACGCGGCCACTAGCAGCGAGCGCGAGCCACTCTCGCTCGGACGCGGCCACATAACGCTCTTGTGCGCCGATGCTATACAAAATGTATGGAATAATTCGTCCGCAGTTTGTGGTGGCCCCTAGTGGCTCAATGTGCGACGGCACTCAAGATCGTGAGGGAGAGTTTCATAGTGAGAGTGGAGTCCTGTCTTTCTTCAATTTATCGTGCCATTTTCCTCATTCCAGTTTGGCAATCGGGTTATAATTCATTTTAAAAAATTCACCTAGACAATTCGACTAACAAAATGTGACTTTTCTCCGTCAGGTGCCCTGTGCCATGTCTCTTTCATTTTCATTTTGAAAGAGAGTCTGAGAAGATCCATTATAAAATACATGCTAGGGACATGTCACATTTTGAAAGTCAAGGCTTTGTATTCTAGTAAATATTGCTATTTTATTGATCGTGATAGATTTGGAAATGCGTTAGCTGTAAGGCTGCCTTTAGACCTTGCTAAATGCAGTGCACTAACCCGGAGAGGGAGATAAACCATCTCATTTTAATCAGTGATTGTGAGTGCAGTTAGTGCTCTGCATTTAGCAAGGTCTAACTAAAGGCCGAATAACGAAAGTTCCAAATCGCTAAACTTAAGTGGCAGTGGACGGGGGGAGGCACATTGCACGTAGAACCGCGATGGCCGTTGGCGCGGAAAGGTTCTCGAATGGCGACCACGTACCGGAAGGCGCAGCGTGGGTAGGCCCCTACAAGGTGGACTGATGCCTAGTAAAGGTCGCGGGAGTCCGCTAGATGCGGGTGGCGCAGGACCGGTCACTTTGGCACTCTTTGGGGGAGGCCTTTGTCCAGCAGTGGACATCTTTCGGCTGATATAATGATGATGAACTAAAGGCCGATTAAATTCTTGCCTATGTGACGTAAGTCCATTCACGGACTTTAATTGTTGAGCCATTGGAGCTCGCTTCATAGCTTAACTACTTGTTAAAATAACAAAATTAGTTGACACCTAAATGGCTCAACAATTAAAGTCCTTGACCGTACATGGTCAAAATGTCACATCCAGTCTCAATCATTATCGCGGCTAAATTATAATATTATAGTTATTATTCGATATTTATGACAAAATGCATTTTAAAATCCTAATTATTATTATAGAATAACCTACATTAGTAAAGTTATATAATTCATTTTCATCGCGATAAAAGATGGCAAAGATCTTTGCCAACTTCTATCGTCTATTCGTTGGGACGCTTTAGTTACATTAGTATTAGTACCTCCCAAATATCACATAGTACAAAGTTTTACCATGTAGCTAGTTGAATTACAAACCTGGCTGTGTTAAAAGTTCCTTATTATGTCAACCCTAGCACGCTTGTCACAGATGTATAGCTTTCTTCGCTTTCTAGCTGATAAGTGTGACAGGGACGAAAGTAAGTATACGTCGACTACCAAAGGTTGGGATGCATCAGATCCATGGATCCATGGTTTATAAAACACTCAATAATGACTGGCCATTTGATCGGTGTTGCCTGTCATGAAAGGATGCTATAGTGCCAGTAAACCAAATTGACAACTGGAGCCATAAAATATCACGAGACACGCTTAAGGGTAACCTATTTGGTTTGCAGTTAGTATACTGATGTTCTGTGTTACGGTACTTTTACCGATTTTATCATCACATTATAATAGATTAAGTAATTTTAATTAGTTTAATACATCTCTTAACTTTTGAGTTTTGTTTCGGCTGTTTTGATTTTTTATCAAAATTAAGTATGCATCCAAGAGCGAGAAATGTTTTCATCAAGTAGAATAATTTGAAGTAGAGTAGATGGTTAATCTTTTCGACGCCAACGACGCATATATCCGCACCGCAGGTTCAACGCCAACGACTGATATATGCGTCAAGGAGCCCAGCGCGTTAGCAATCTTCTTACATTGACATAAGGTTTAACCCCGCACTAAATGTCTTGTTGACTTGGCGTGTGGTTGACAACTTTTCTCTTGGACAGAGCGTTGAAAAGGTTAATGTGGGTCATTTTTGAAATCCCTTATTCCTTTTCCCCACGTATCTAGAATTGAATGGGATTTCTGTGTATATTACGAATTAGCAAGGTTTTATTGAAATAAATGTGACTCAAATACTATTATTTGTTTTAATTACAATAGAACCATCAACTGATTTTGGACTAACACTACACTATTAACAGTTTATTATTAACATGTGTCAATCGATTAAACACGGCTTGAGTTTAATCCACGATTAGTCCATACAATAAACGTTAACGTTTAACCTCAGTCATTATTCCTGATTGGTAGAATTCGGCATAAGCATAGTTGAAATATAACAAAGTGCAGTCCTTGGTACACTCTGAGTCAAATACTTTGTAGCAACCAAAGTAGTCAAATAGTTTGGTACACCATATATTTAGTATGGTGCACCGAACTATTTGGCCACTTTGACTGCTACAGAGTATTTGACGCTGAGTGTACCTCATCCTATGATGACATCCTGATTAAAGGTATAGTGAAAAAACCGTTTCTACGTGCCAGATGAAATTCAATCTTATGACAATGTGATAAAGACTGTCAGGGAAAAGCTTTTCCCACTTTATCTGTACCAATTTACATAGTAACATATGAACTACTTTTTGTTGCTCGTTGCCATCGCCACGTCTCCTGAAAGACTCTTTAAAAGTTAGTTGTCTGCTTGTTTACCATGACCTTAGACTCTAAGGCTTAGAGCATACATAACTGGAGTAACCTTATGTCGTATTCGCGTACAAAAAAGTCTGCCGAATTTTGCGGGGGAACATCTTAATACGATATTGAAACTCAACTCAATTATATATTAAAAAGTTTGAAGTGGTTGAACGTTTATAATATCAAGTGCTTACAGCAACTTGCGGGCATTCATGATCAGTGTCCTCTTGCGAGGCGATTTTGTGATCGATTGTGAAATTGTCTTTTCAAGATTTTTTGTACATTGTGCAAGGTTTTTTACAGAGGGGTAAGTTACTGAAAGGCTACTCCAGTTATGTATGCTCTAAGAACATGACAGAATAACAACATGAAAATGTTGATCGACCCACAGCAACAGCGTTTTGGTAAACATGTTGCTTAAAGTAGTACCTATTCCATCATAAGTGTTGCCAGGGATTACGCACAAGTGCTGCAACCTCAATATCCCAGTCTAGCTTACAATGTTGCAAATGATAACATAAGATATGCGTAACGCACACATAGCTCCCTATATGTATCACGTTCCTATGTCTCATGCAGTAGAGTCTAAATTTCTATCTATGACATATAAAAGCGTTTACGTCTTTTTGGAAACTGCGCATCGATGCAAATATATAAAAGCACGCAAAACTGATCATATTACATTAATTCCCAATTTACGGAACCTCATAAAGTAGATACTGAATGTCTAAAGAACTAACTTTTTGTTTGTTAAAACTCAAACTATCTACCTACCTTATTTATTTTTGACAATAATAATAAAATAAAATAATAAGAGGGTAGTCATTGTGTCAGAATACAATATCTGCATTTCATTCCAATGTATATAAAATAGGTGCAATGGTTTATTTTATGCAGAAAGTATAAATGTAAGCAGTGTAATATATGCAAGAAGTCCTTACATATATTATGTTATGAGGCTAGACACGCAGCCGGTAGGCGTGGCGCGCTTCGCTGCAGTAACTTCGAGAGCGACCGAGAGATGTTTGCGGCAAAAAGAACCTCCCGAAAAAATGCTGATCCCGAAGAAACACCCAATCCGGCACGCACCGGAGTGCTCTAGAAGATTTCGAAATTCGAATATGGTGAGTTTTTAAATATATCGAAGAGCAAAGATAAATAATTAATTAATCTTTGTCGGAGAGAACTCATGTTCTCTCCGGCAAAGTCAAAATTGTGCAATACTAACAGAGTTTTTACCTATAGGCATAAGCTACTGGACGTTACCCGTATAATTTTTTACACTTTTAGTAGGCAACAATATAAAAAATATGGTTCGACCGGGCGTTATTAAAATAAACAAAAACACGGGGCTTAGTAGTTTTAAATGTAGATGGCGCTGTGAACCGTGTCTTTTGTGCCGGTTAGTGATTAGTGAATGCTACGCGGCGCCCATTCAAGAGAAGAAGGGAAGGAAAATGTGAAAAAAAACTGTCATGCATGTCTTCCATTTTGCTATGTGTGAAACAGGATCTCACGTAGTTTTTCGATTCAGTTAACCTCTTGTATGCTGGGACACTTACAGCGCTAAAGGAATTTAATTTTTTGTTTCTGACACAGATTCAATTTTCGATAGCCCTGATCGGTGCAGATCTGCTACTAAGCAATCTAAGCATACGAAAGGTTAACAAGTATTAATTTAGGTCCGTATTTATTACGTTTTCTAACACAACCATAACCCACAGAAATTTAAATGCTTGGTAGCTTCATTCTTGGATTATAGGTAAACTAAACTAGCTATCATACCTACTGCTATGTCTCAAAGAAACAGTATGCATATCTTAATGCATAACGTAAGAGAGTTTAGTTTAGGTATCCTATAATAAGTTTGTCTATGAATCTCTGAGCATTTACTACTAAAATAACATTTTTAATGAGTTCTTAATTTCTCATCAGTCATCACTTATGTTGCGCTATTTCAAAATAATATTTGTTCTTAACCGTGGCATTATTTAACAGTCAAAATATCATAATTTCGCGGAATCCTAATGGTGATTTTTCAACTGAACCCCAGGTTCCGCGGAACCCACTTTAGGAAACCCTGTCTAGATGATCACAAGCAGGACTCGTTGTTAAATAAAACTTACCCCCCGCCTCAGGTACGCACAACATTTTCAGGAGAGAACAGTTATTGTTTGGATATTTTATCCTTATGTGTGCTGCAGCTGCTGACTATAGGCACGAAAGCGTAGTATTTATATTATACCTATATACCATCCTATAAGCACAGTGATGAATGACCTACGATAACCGACAATATAATTGACGAGGCTTAGCCCGGAGTAGTAGCGTTACAATGTATTTGTGACGATAAAGTACCTACTTATGTAACACATAGGTATTACACTTAGGTAACTGCAAACAATTATGTAATATAAAAAAGAGGTAGATAAGCGCTCCAAAAATGGTACACTAAAATTGTGTCATATCACACAACTGGCCTGTTTCGCATCGTCAATGGAAACGTTAGCTGTCAAATTTGGTGGCCATTTTTAAACACGGAATTTCGTATAGACATTCCTCAGACCTCTTTTTTATATTACATCACTGCCAGCAAACTTAAAATCACTTTATTAGCATTTAGCGATAAATGCCTATACTAGGAAGGTATTCCTATGTTGGTACGGCTTTATGCGATAGCACTAAGCAAATTTTTGTTCCGCGCTGCCTTCGTAGTAGTAGTTAGTATTAGTAGGCACCTACCTAGTGCACGTACAGTCAGCAGCAGAAGTAGCTAAGCGGGCCGGGTGTTCAAAATGACCTGCACACGACTTTATTCTTAAGAAATTAAGAGCGTGTGTAGGTTATTTTGAACAGCCGGCCCGCTTAGTTACTTCTGCTGCTGACTGAACTAGCATAGCACTCAGGCAGTCACTACGCAGAAATACGTGGAAAATAACTAAGAGGGATTAAATCGTAGATAGCTATCTTTGGATTCCCCAGTCAGAAGTATTGTTTATCTAATGATTAATAATTATATTTCGATTTCGACATGTTTAGATTCATATGTATTAGTTTATAAACTTTTTGTAAATTAAAAAATACAATATTAATAATGACAGTGTGACATTGAAATGTTAATATGTAATAAGACAAAATGGAAGTAGGTACAAAGGGCACTTTCACATTGTCTGCCGGAGACAAAATGTGAAATAATTTTATTAGGCAGGCGTCCGTCAGTTGTCTCATTCTTAAGGTACGGATACACATGCTCTGTAGTAGCATGCTTGTTTGAGCATGTTCAATGCTCAATTATTACGTGTGCAAATTGCATGCTCTTTACTAGCAACTTTCCAGATACACATGCTATTTGCTTGAAACTAGCATGCTTTGCCACTAAAGAGCATGTGTAACAGTACCTATAGCCCAAGCCTTTATAGTTCATCATCTTTACCGAATACCCGATTCATTTATATTCCATCAACTAGCAATAGTCCGTAAACACGTACCATTGTGGGTGCTGCTGCTTTCTCAGTGTGCGTCCCATGTCACCGGCAGGGAGAGCATCCACTCGGTGTTGGCTATGGTGATACTTCGACTCCACGCACGGCTCTCTAAGGTCCGAGACACCATGGTTCGTGAGCGGAAAAGACAAAATACAAATATAAAGTAATATCGTGCGCTGATGCGGATGATGTACCAATTCTCAAAGGGATAGGATGGATATTGTACTTAAATTCTTGATGCAAATCGGCATAATTAAACTATACAATGATTGTATTCAACAACGTAAGAGCAAACGTTCACAAACTTATCTTAAAGTAAATAAAATAAATTGCAGACACAATTATTTCTACGTAATTGTAGCAAGTAGGTAATCAAGAGTTGTTGTTTTAACCGCGCAATGACCCGTCAATATCCCGCGAATCTGATAGGGATACCTATTTAACACTGAAAAGATTTATTACCATTATAATTATTATCAAGAGGGCAAATACGCAAATAGTATTGTACCAATAACTTTACTTCACCGACCACTGTAGATAAGCTAACTTGTGTCCTCCCTGTATTCAATTAAAAAGTTTTAGCAATTTTCGCGCCATTGGTTTGACACTACGATGAGGTGTTTTATTAAGGACGCTCTTTAAGTATTCTAAATAAGTGTCGTAAAATAGTTCTGTTACGCGTTTATTTATTTAATGCAATAAGTATTCCTTATCAGTACTAGTGTAGTCGTGTTGGGGCTCGTTCTTGCTGTGAATCGTTTTAATATGATAGAACAACTAAACAAACGAGCTGTTCACGAACAATTATTGGAACGGGAGAGGATACTGCAACTGAAAACTAAACCTAAGATAAACATGGAAAACACTAGGAACGGGCGGTGGTTAGCTCAGGTAATTATTTTTCAATTTTTAAAAATACATTTGTTCCGTTAAAAGTGTTTTGCGGGAGAGCTAAAGTGAATTTTATTGCCGGTGTATTAAGTCTAAAATTCGACATCACTGTAACATATTTCGTTTGAGGAGGGAAAGTAGCTGATCAATTTTTTTTTTTGCAAGGTTGGTCTTGTGGCAAAGAGACGGCTAATTTCGTCAGATACTATAACTGCTCCGGTAGCCGTGATCGTCTAGTGGTTAGGACCCTACGTTGTGGCCGTAGTAACCCAGGTTCGAATCCTGGTCACGGCAGTGATACACTGTCGCGGCGGAGTTTACTTTTTATAAATTTATGAACATTGTTCGCTTAAAAAAGTTATTTATCTGTTTTTAAAATAAAAAAGCGGTAAGGCGATCTTATTGTTTGCTTGAATTGGTTGTTTTCTATCACCACTGAACGCAGGATAATGACCTCTCATTCTGTATAGAAAAAAGTTAGATCTCGCGATAGAGCGTCACGTTCCAAATTCAAATTTACACTTTCCAGGCGCATGTAATGGATTTTTGGGCGCAGATTTTGAGCGATAAAGTAAGCCTTCCGAGCTGGTGAGGTGAAAATATAATTATTCTCAAATATACCATTTGTTTCTGTAAATGACCAAAAGATTTGTAACCATCTTTTTTGATTTATTTTATCGACAACGCCATCTACCCATCGATACCCGTAAATGCATTAGAACATTTTTGATAACGCCTAACTCACTAATATACTGTGATACGTCATTTTATATCGTATCGCATATTGATAAGCAAGATATAGTGATAATGTAGTAGCTCGAAGGTAAACCGTCTATTGTATCCGTTGATACGAACTAGTAATTTTGTATAGCAAAACCTATTTTTTTTTTAAATAAACCATGATGGATTCGATACTTTTAGATTAATATCATCAATTTACAGCTCTGTGCCTCCGTGTACGTTTTCTGTGTCTTTTAGTTTTTTTCTATTTATAGTAAGTAAGTAGTTATTAATAATGGTGCAAAATTCAGTTATCGCAAAATGCAGCGTGTGAGAGTGATGTGTTAATATGTTTAAATGATTACTTTATATACTTAGTGTTGTTATGTTGGCGGAAGACGCAATGGAAGTGGAATTAAGTGGACGAATGAGTGTAAGTAATTACCTGCTTGTAAGTACTTACTGACCTAAGATCTCTGCAATGTATACCTTTCTTTAATCGGGTAGGTACCACCACAACTTGATGTTAAAGTTCAACGATTCAACGAATTTCATCCGAACTATCTATATTTTTATTTATTAATGTCACAAACTTGAAATTGTAATAAATATTACAATTTCAAGTCTAAATAAATAGGTATACTTGAAACCATAATTAGATTCCAAAAAAACTACCCTTTGTGTTGCTATTATAATGAGGAGGGTTGACACAGGTGAATTTTCATTTTTCTAAATGATAGACGTAGCTAGTTTTCATCATTTAGAAAAATGCAAATTCACCTGTGTCAACCCTCCTCATTTTAATGGCAACACAAAGGGTAGTTTTTTTGGAATCTAATTATGGTTTCAAGTATAGATAATAATATCATCTAAATAATTATTTCGTGGCCTATGTCCAGCAGTGAACATCTTTCGGATGATAATGATGAACTATTTTATAGGCTCCTGTGCTTCTCTTATACCTAGCATTCTTGGGCAATTTCATAATATGTTAAGTATCTACTCTATCTATGTACTAATTCAGAAAGAGGTATCTTTAAAATCTAAATTGAAATATCCATAAGCTGACTAAACTTAATACAAAAATGATAGTCCATTTAACTAATAAAACCAGTATTCAAATTCCTCTTGGCGTTAATTCAATCTATAAATCGTTAGATGAATATTTATATAAAAATTGCCGCATCCTGTTGACACGGCGTTGGCCCGATAAGGAGTACCTTGTATGTATTATACTCATTGATCTCCTTATTGACCCAGGGTTTTTTATCCATTCGAGGCCAAGCAACGCTACGTGTGCTACGCCGCCTACGCAGTGTGAAGCGTTTTTCGCCATGTAGCGGAAATCGCTCGTAGAGGCAAGACTTGACAGTTGACACCACGGTGTCAAAACTGGCAAATAAGCGCGCGGCTTGCCTGGCGCCCCTGGTGGTAAACTAAAAGCGTAACCTATGGACGTTTGCATTACCGGAGGAGCCACAATGAGCCTTCATCATCTATCATCATTTTCAGCGCTGGGCGATTACGGGATGAAATGCTGCTAAGCATAAGGCCTCTCTTCGAGTACGCCACCCGTTCGTATCCTGAGCTAGTCTTATCCAGAAATGACCCGAGGTCTTCCTAGTAATATCGTCCACCCATCGAGCTGGTTTACCTAGAAGTGGCCACCAATCTGAGCGTCGCGTTGCCGATGCTTTATTGATTAGAGGATTGTCTCTTAATGCGTGCTATTTTAACTTAATCATAGGTTTGATAATGTTTGTCTTCAAATTCGAAAGTCTCCCAAGCTGTAAAGTTTGTTTTACTTAAAATAACGAAAAGAACTTAAACCGACCATTACCGACATCTTTTGTCTAACTTGTTACCTTCAAGTTAGGGTTGTTAAACAATTACACATAAACAATTGAACAAACAGTAGCTACTCCAGTAGGTACCTACACGTGCCACACTTCGGTCAGTTTTATGAAGCCTCTTTGTTAAGTGCATTTTCGTAATTTTAAGTAAAACAAACTATACCATGAATAACTGTAATAGGTAAGGTACTGCTTCAACGATAGGAAACTTACGGTATCTTCGATAAAAATATTCTTTCCATCATACAACCCAGTACAGTCCCAGTTTCGATATAAGTGGACGTCGCGTCGATTAAGGCAGGAATCGTCTTGTAAACGATCCGAGTTGATTGATACTTCCTCTAGTGTACTACGAGAATTCACTTCGTTCATCGATAGATCAAACTATAAGGTCGGTTATATCTATTCACAGAGCGTGTTGTACACTCGTCGTGTGATCGTCTGTTGTAGATATTTGACCCAGACAACGTATTCGTACAACTATGCAGAGGCGGATTATCCCTATATGCAAACGATGCCTACGGGGGCGCGGTTCCAAAGGGGCAGACATTTAACTCGCCTTTGCAACTATGAAGTAATCAGAGATCTATCCGTATCCGTATATGTATCCGTAAATATTGTGAATACTGAACCACTGTATTTCTTTAGTAAAAGCCCGTAAAACTATCGGTAGTAGAGTAGGTACTTGTACTACTTACTTTGGACGGCGCTGTATTGCGTGTTGTAGAGGTATTGTAAAAGCGCACCTATAAGCAAATTTTCTTAGCTTGAATAGCTTTAATCTAGGAGGCACTTAAATACGAGTACATTTTCAGTGGGACCAAAAAAGGGTATATGTAGATACTATAATTGGTGGTTTTTAATGATTGTTTTTTTTTTTAATTTTATTTATTTATCAAAAGTACAAAACAATTAACAATGTTATGTTACTCGCCAAACTGCGATAACAGTTTGTTGGCGAGACCGCGCTCATTTTAACTAGTGTTAAGTACCTACGTTAAAACTATGTTAGATGCTATGTGAACTACATATAATCTTAAACACTAACTTACACACTAAACATGACAATGCCTGAACACTTCACCCCTGCACTTAAAGTGCTATACTTTACAATTATTTATTTGTTTAATTATTTTTTAACTGCAAGTATTCTTTTTTACCTATGTAAGTATTAATGTAATTTTTCCAAAAATGTCTTTTTTAATCTATTTTTTAATTCAATCATGTCTAATCATGTCTAATGATACTCAAAAATTAATCTCGCGATAATCTGGAAAAAGCTGGCTGGATTCTGAAGCGATTTCTTTTCATTGAAGTCTTTATTTAGAGCTCAATATATACAACATAGGTTATTGTAAATTATGTCAATATTATGTTAAAGTTTGAGGGTATGGAGGTGACGGTGGTTCTTTAAAAAAAATTAGAAATGAACAAAACGGCTGGTTGAAACCTCAGATAATAGGCTCTAGAGGGCCCTCTAAATTATCTAGAGGTTTCAACCTGCTACCAAAAAAACAAACGTACTTGTTTGTTACTATCACGAAAACTCGCTATGTTTTTTTTCCCACCGCCCAAATAGGATACTCGAAGGTCGTCATGCATACTACCTACATCAGAAATAGTAACAACACAAACGGGATTTAAAACCGGAAATATTTGGATAAAAACCTTGTAGGCAGAACTGGTTTAAAAAGATGTCATTGATGGAATCTAACAAGAAATCGTAAAGTTAAATTAACAATTATTTGTTCTTGTTTTTGATGTTAATCTACCTACTTAGTTAATGGGGTTATTTGTAACCTAAGGCATGGCGCTTTAAAAAAATAAATATTTAATTCAAATAAGACGACAATTTGTTACGTCATTATGAACAAAATATAGGTACTTATTTGTAATGTTGATGCGATTTCAATGGGCCTTATTCAGATATAAAATTCGGTTGAATAAATTATAACAGTCAATAATGTTGGTTACAATTACAAACAATGTGATAAAGATAAGTTATGCACAACTCATTAAAAATAAAAGTTAATACTTTCGCAAAACCTGGCTATAAAGTGGTTATTACCGCCCGCGACTCGTGCTGAAAATCCTACTGCCCACCATCCTAACCTACGATTTGAGGAATTCTTCGTTTTACCGATCTACCTACCTACTGGTACCTACCTAGGTACTTTATATTACATATCTATGATTAGTTACCAAATTACCAATGTTCAATTGAGATTCTGTATCACGCGATAACTGCAACTACTGCAAGTCGCTTCTGTAATTTCTAGAGAATGCGCCGAATATTCGGTTATTAATGATACGGTATTCAATTCGGCATGTTTTTAATGTTCGGTATTCGGCGGAATTATTCAGTTCAGCTGCCGAATGAATATTTACAGAACTATTTTAAGAGGTAAAATAGTTACTGCTTCGTGAAATTAATACTCTTAACCCATTAAATTATTATTGTTATTTACTGACGTTATTGTCAATATTTTATGCTAATGAAAAAAAAACCATTGAATTAGTCTGTTTTAGAACAACGGATGAAGGCATTACGTTGAATATTTAACCGTCGAATATTCGGTTTGGCAACAGCTAAACCGAATATTCGGCCGAATGTTGGTATTCGGTGAAACCCATATTCGGCGCATCTCTAGTAATTTCGATATCGTGACATGATTTCAAAATTATTATACAACATTGCGTACGGGGGTGTGACGTATGCGCAAGAAAAGATGGCGTCACATGTACTACCGTGTTACCCTTCCCATGCATCTTCTTTTGTTTCTACCTCCATCATTGCACTTTCAACCTCATTTCTACGCAATAGCAACGTGCTTTTTTAACTGGACCGCAAAGCCAATGTGGTATCTACGGTCGATATCAAAAGTACTGTGTCATTATATGGTTGTAAGGATTCCCTTCCGTTTACAAGGAGACCGTAGAAATGCATAAATATCGAGCTATGAGCGGTTCATCAACTCTTAACTAGGGGTCAATAAGCAATGAGTGAGGTGTGGAAGCACTATTTGACCACTTAAAGTAGGATAGCTACATTAGCTACCCCCCATAATAGGATTTTGGTGACGTCAAATGCCCAATTAGGAAGCTTACTTTGGGTTGCTAACTGAAAGAGCGATTGTATAACTTACCATGTTCCAACTACTTAAACAGGAACTAAGTTGATTTTGTTAATGTATACCTACGAGTCCTACGACGTACCTTCTACTATTTTTACCTGGTTTTTATTAAAATACTCTTTTTACTGACTATAAATTCATAGTCCATGTCAAGTCAGTGGCACTGATATTGTATAACATACCTACGTAATATTCACAATAGGTACCATGTTTTAAATTCACTACAGCATTTTTATAGGTAGTTTAAGCTACATAAGTACGATGAAGCCAAGATATCAAGTTCAATTCACGCATCGTCAGACGTACCTAATACCGTATCACATTACAGATAGTACATACGAAAGTTTCGTTTTGGAGGTGGTAATTAAATAAGTACATACATCCATATACAGCCATTTATATTGTCCATACCGTTATTAATGAAAGAGCTTCCGTCTTGGATTGTCCTACAAAGCAGGCTCCATGTTTCGGGTAAGAGTGTAACTCGCACATACTTGTGATTAAGTTGTTTTAGTTTTGTTATCTTTGCTCGTTCGCCTTTAACATGGCTTCGTTGCTATTGTTTACGTAATTATAACCGCGTCCATTCCTATCTATCAGTCCAGCCGTGCCTTGGGACAAATCACCACAGTTTCGGAGCCAGCCGCGCCTAATATAACACACAGAATTGAAGCTTCCTACTCGGTGGTGAATTGATCTATTCTAAGGCCAGTTACGAAACCTCGACCTAATTCCCTTTCGTCAAGTCAACAGGCAGTCGAAGGCCTTGTCGAAAGTTTATCCGAGATTTGCGATCTAGCGAGGCGCGGCGGAGCTAGAGTCGGGAGCTGGCCGGCAGTCTGCGCGCCGCGCTCGCGCCACCACCATGCGGGACGAGGAGCCCCCGAAGCCACCCTCCCCCGCGCCCGCGCCTTCCGCGCCGGTCCCCGTCGGGCCCTCGCGCCTCCGCCGCACGCTACATACGCTGCGCTCGCCGTTCCGCTCCGGCTCGCCCTTCCACATCGGCTCTATCAAACGCTCCGGCTCCACGAAGTCCTCCGCCTCAGACGGCGAGATCGTTCGAGACGAGCGCACGATGCGTAAGAAAAACAAGAAACTGCGCGCGGACGCCGCGAGCGACGCGTCCGGCGCCTCGCGGAGCACGGACGGGTCGCCGCGCGAGGAAAAAAAGAAAAAGGAGGGCGGCAGCCTGTTGCGGAGAATGGGGAGCATCGGGAAGAAGCGAGAATCAACGGAATCGTCTCCCACCCCGCCCCCGCCTGATCCCGTCGAAAGCACTCCGGAGACCGCCCAGACGCCGCCACTTGTAATAGATGCCGAGCCGAGCGCGCCCATAACTCCGGACCCGGCAGTAAGCCCCATTGCGGTGGAGCACGCGGTCGCGACGCGACCCTTCACGAAGGCCGCGTGGAAGCGCAAGAGCGTACCGGAGATGGAAAAGCCGGTGGAAGAGCCGAGTCCCGGAAACGCGCTGCGGCGGCGCATCGCGTTCGTCGCGCAGGCGTCGGCATGCTTCTCGGAGGACCACGATGACGGGGAGGGTGGGGGCGACGAGGGAGTGGGGTCGCTGGAGGAGGCGGTGGCGCTCGCGCGCGTGCGGCTGGCGTCGGCGCCCGCGCACTCGCCGTCGCCGTCGCATTCGCGCGACAACAACGACACCGAAGAGGAGGGGTACGCGGACGCGATGCCGCCCTACGGAGACCTGCTCGAGGAGGACAAGTCGGAGCCGGCGGTGAGTGTTGCGCGGGATGCGTCAGTGGGCGCGGGTTAGCCGAGCGATGCGCGCGCGCCATGACCTTCGAGGAGGCGGCTGACGAGTGCTACCTATCGGTGTGCGAGTGTTGCGGCTTCAGCTCGGAGACGGCCGTCCTGTACCCAGTACGTTACATTTCACGGTAGTTTTCAGCGGACGACATTCGGCGCCATGCCCTTCGTGAGTACACGCTTGCCTGTGTGTGCTTGCCTTGTTTTGGTAGTAGTATTTCGGTTTGTTAGTTCAAGTGTTCGGTTGTTATAGTGTTTTTACAAGTATTGCACCGTTCAGTTATCAGGACGCACTTATTTAATTAAAAGGGAATGTAACTAGTAGCGCGTGCACTAAGTAGAGCATTACGTAGCCTGTTTTCAATGACATCCTGTGGTTGTAACGACAAGGGATTTTATGATAACTACTACCTCCAAGGTGCCTTAGACCTCTGTGTTTGGTTTTTCTAAATATTATTTAACAGAGATCCTAACCCAGTTTAACACCGTAGATTTATTACAAGTACGTATAGTGAGTGATTGGCGTTATGAATTTACAGAAACAATTCGTAAGTGACGCATTTTATAATTTTTCTCGTGCGCCTAGGTGAAAAATGCATAATATTTGTAATGAAATTTGTGCCCAAAAAAAGGGAAGACAGTTGCAATGTAACTATACGGTTACGTGTGTATTTTTATAAAATCGATTAGTTTCCGTTATTTTTTCTATAATTCGTTGAAATTATTCGAAAGTGTTTTGATTCGGTTCGAACAAGATTTTTGAATTTATTCACTTGTCTAGACTTTATAGGCCGCGGCAGATGAAAAAACAACTTATTAACATGTTAATATTATAATAACTTACTTAATACATGTATAACATCATTGACATTTTCTACGGTAGGTACCATTATTTATTTTATGGGAATTTATGTATTATGTAAATTTGTTTAAAATCCAAGCATTTTAACTGGTCTAGCATATTTACATAAAATTAAAGATCCTAATTCTACAAAAAAACATCTAATCATTTATGTGTATGAGTGCGTCCCGCTCACACACACGTCACATTGCGTGAGTGGATTAGAGCGTCGTTACCAAATCATTTTTCATTCAATATTAATCGTTTAGAATTAACCCCTTCGTTAGAGTGATTAATATTTTGTATATCTTATGCATCTATGAAATACCTGTTATTTAGTAGGGAGTTTGGTACTGAACAAAGCAGAAAAAAATGATTTTAAATTAAATGTTTTATTACATTCTAAAAGCCCTTTCTAACCGTTATTGCTTTTGTACTACTTAATTCTCACAGACTATGCAACGGGCTTTGATGTAGTTACCTAGTTATAAACACGAAACCCATTTTTAGGGTTCCGTAGCCAAAATTGCAGAAACAGAACCCTTATAGTTTCTTCATATCCGTCTGTCCGTATCACAGGCATTTTACTCAAAAACTATAAGGTGTATTGTATTTGAATAAAATTTTGAGGATAGGTATTTTGTATTTTGTTAGCCGCTACATAGTTCTGTAATAAAATGACAAAAAAAATTATAAGGGGTACTCCTACATATGTAATTGCAAGTCAAAAAAAAATTGTAAGTCCACGCGTGGGCACATCAATCGATAGGCCTTTCGAAATAAGTATAAGGTTTCTCAGCATTTTTTTGATTAAGTGAATAGAGTCGGAAATAATCGCCCCGAAAGTCACAATAATTGTGTGTGTCCTTTTGAAAGGTGTATTTAAAAAATATGAAAAAATTCATGGACATACCTAGGGCTTATTCAATTCTTTCACCGTAAATTATTTTGAACAAGATCGGTTCAAAGGTTTTCGTGATATTGAAAAACTGCCTTCCCTATAGACAAGAATGTAAGTGCCGTAACATCTCTGTGACGCTACGACCTTTTTAATAGGCACGGAACCCTTCGTTGTGCGTGGTCCGACACGCACTTGGTCGGTTTTTTTTTTGTGTTACGTAGGGATTCATTCTGGCGATGCTCAAAAGAAATCAGTAATAATCCAATTGGTTATTTGAAGCGAGGTTCACTTATATTATAACTACTATACTTAAGCAGATAAATTGATGATGATATAATTGATATATTTTCCTGTTGCTCAACAATTCCCAACATATAAAGAACGAATCGTTTCCTTTCAATTAAAAAACAATTTGGGAAACAACTGCTGACGAAATCGCTTAAATTAATCACCTAATTAATTATGAATTCTTAATCATTATGACTAGTAGCGTAATGTATTTTAAAATACATAGGTACCTAACTAATGATCTCTTAAATGACGTAGTAGGACCTCATCACTAAAGAGACTTACATTAAAAATATGATTAATTATTTTCATATTGTCATTAATTTTTAAATCTACTTTTGTACTGCCAATATTTTAAACTTCTTGTACTTGTTCTAATGAATTAGTCCCGTTTTTCTCAGATTTCCAAAGTAGATAACAATGTTGGATCCACGATTCTTTTTCAATCGATCCGGATTTTTGTCACAATTGTTCGGAATCAGTTTTTTCAACAATTTTATTACTAACTTGTACTAATTTAATTGGAGTCGGACTGGTGTACTAGTCAGTTCGTACCACGTTCGTACCATTGTCAGAATGTACGCAAATATACATTCAAACTTAATTTATACGAAAGTGCCAATGCCATCAAACTATTCTAGCTTTTTGACCTTGACATATAGGTATTTAAATGTAATTTTTAAAGCCAAATTAATGGACCAACCTTGAAGGTTAATTTTAGAACAATTCCTTTAAACATTATAAAAACAGTTTTAATGTCTTAGACATTAAATGAATAAAAACTCTTCCTGTATTTATTTTATTTATTTGAGAGGCATGTAACTTGAACGCATGGATAAACAATATCGTGACCACTAGCTTTGCGCCTATGTATGCAAATTGCATCTTGTGGTTAGGTTAACTGTTCATTTATATCTAGGTTTCAAGCTGAAAGCGATGATTATTTCCCGTAAAGTATTTATTCGGTTAGGCCATTTCGGAAATTGCAAAAAAAAAATAGTCTTCAATAATAATTATAACGCACGCCTTCCAAATGACCGGGGTTAGCTCCGTGAATTTAAATCGGAGATACATAATAATAATAATATAGTGGGACAATTCATCTAGTCCCAAACTAGGCAAAGCCTGTACTATGGGTACTAGCCAACGGATAAACATACTTATACAGGGTGTCCCAAGAAGTAGTGATATACTGAAGCTGGGAGGTAGAGGACCAAGAGGGCTATCTGAATCACCCCCATGTATGTTCCGCGATTTTTCGTATTTTCCGAGTTATGACTTAATAATAAAAATCTCATCGTACTCGGCGATAGGTGAACAATTAAAAAAAAGTCATAACTCCGAAAATACGAAAAATCGCGGAACATACATGGGGGTGATTCGGATAGCCCTCTTGGTCCTCTACCTCCCAGCTTCAGTATATCACTACTTCTTGGGACACCCTGTATAGATAAATACAGATTTTAAACATCCAAGACTCGAGAACAAACATTCGTATTCATCATAGAAATATCTGCCCCGACCGGGGATCGAACCCGGGACCTCAAGCTTCATAGTCAGGATCTCTAACCACTAGGCTATTCGGTCGTCAAAACTGAACTGATGTTTATAGTCAAAAATGTAGTTGCAGCAACATGTATTGTGTGTTTTAATTTTTTGCCTTTAAAGTAACATACATACCAATAGCTTGTAATGGTCACAGTAGCAAAATGTTATTTTACAGAACAATTTTTACACTATCATCATTCACGATGGTTATTTCGAATTACCTCGACTGCCCTTTGGTTTCATATCTTAAAGCTCATACTATGATTGAAGTCCAGTTGACGACACTAAAGTCCGCCTGACATATTAGTAATTTGTCTTAAAGCAACTCGCCCCATGACAACCATAATCACTTTCACATCAGTTGACGCTGAGGTCGCCGGCGGACCGTGGCTGACACCCGATCCCCGGGTAGAATGACACCCGTGCAATGTGCGTTCTCTTGGCAATTTACCATGCGTCGCTTGATAGGCCAGGCATTTTGTGGAATATGACGCGTAACTTATGGTCCATAGTTTTGAGCAGTGCCGGTTAAGACCTTAAGACTCATGCTCTAAACAATCCCCGCCCGTGGGCCCATAAGTAAACTAGTAGTGTAGTGCTTTTTCTGGTGCCCCCCAAGCAATTGCCTAATTTGCTTATGGGCTAATCCGGCACTGGTTTCGGGAAAGGTGACAACCGTGTTGGCCTAATCTAAGCGCTTAGTTCCGAGGATGAAATAAGTTGTAATAGCGCAAAACAAATAATTTCTTGCTATCAAAGTGTTCCTATACCTTGCAGAGGTATTACTTCACTGAGTTTTGTTTTATTGACTGCCGCATTTGATTTTGTCATGTTATACTTTGGTTACCTTTAACGATTTGACTATTCATAGCCGATGATCGTCATAATACTATTTTAGTGACCAAATATGGTATCTACTCTTAGAAACAACATTATAAATTTACATAGTTGATCCAAACTAACATTTTGCTTATAACGCGACCATTTCCAGTTTGGAACATCCTCGTTTGATGTTAATGTGAAGAACTTATTTAATTGTCTACTACTTAGTAATATTGTTGAATAACATATGATACGTAGTTCATGGTTCAGTTTTGGCCTAGTTTTTGTGATAGGTCTGACTTGTGGTCGGTGGTTTTGGGTGTCCGCTCGTATAACACTGCAAAATCGTGTGGTGTATTATGTCATCCTAAAAGTTAAGCAATATCAACCCACAATTTTTTTTGCGAATACCTTTCGAGATTCACGAGGGATATATTATAACTAGGTTTTGCCCGTGACTTCATCCGCGTGGATCTCGATAATCGCCTTAGAGGGTTTTTGCTATTAAAGTACACTCAAGAGCAAAAGTTTTGGGTACAGTTTGTACTGAAATTCTACTCAAAGTGTACCCGAAACTTTTGCTCTTGAGTGTATTTCAGGCGTAAAAACTGCCCCCCTTTTCACCCCTTGAAGGGATTATTTTCGGGATAATAGCTATCCTATGTCTTTTCTAGTGTTTTAAACTATATCCATGCCAAATTGTATCTAAATCGGTTCAGTGGTTTATGTGTGCAAAGGTAACAGACAGGCGGATATAGTTACTTTCGCATTTACTTGAAACATTACTACATTCTGGATTTTTAGTTTTTTTAGTGGAATATTTTGTCAAAATCCGTTGAGTAGTTCCACTCACGTTAGTTTGGGCGACTTTCCCGTTCTTCTTCTTTCCTTTCCATCCCAATTTAACGATATTAGAGAATAAATTGTTTTGACTGATTGATTCATTGATGAACTGATAAGCAACTTCTGATCAAAAAACTTTTCAGTAATAATCAGCAGTTCTAATTTAACCTAGCCTACTTTTCTGTAGCAGTTCGGTTCAGTGAGGGTCGCAGTTCTAACTTAACCTAACCTACATTTCTGCTAGTAGTTGGGTTCTGTACACATACTGACTAATTAATGGCTTACTATTAGCCAGAGTCTATTTTACTAACGGCTAATCAAAAATGTTTTATATGTTTTATAATTTTTTGCTGCTTAGGTGTCAAAGCGGACCCCAAGCTCCTTTTGGGCACAACCGAGAATAACGCTAGGAGGATGATGATTAAATTTTGCTGTTCAATCAATTATTTTGCTGGTATATAAGGCGGACTAATATTGGTTACATAGTTGATCGTTTATATATTCTTTGCAAGTCAAGAGTTGCAGCCTGATTTTATCTATACTAAACAGGAAAAATCTGTGAGATTTGTAAGTGTGTGTAATGGGTAAGTAATCTCCGGAACCACGGGACCGATTTCAAAAATTCTTTCCCCTGCGCAAAGAATGAACTTTCTGAAAGGACATAGGCTTTTATCCCGAAGGCTTACCCGCGTTTGCAATAAGAGGGCGAAGCCGCGCGGGCAGCTAGTTTATAACAAATTCAGCCTTGTACTCGTAATGCTGGTCTAATACTTTGACGAAAAGTTTTTTTTTTTGCGAACCAATTATAATAACAGCGAATCATCCTTAAAAACCGTTTGAACAGAGATACAATTTACTCACTTAAGAAATAATTTCTTGTAAAGTTTTTATACGCCCCCGTTTTAAGCTCTTTAGACTTCAGTTAGTAATTCGCCAGGCCACTTAGATGCACCTTTCCACGTCACCACATGAACTATACAATCCGCACTTGACTTGTTTTCATACACACATTTATATCTTTTTTAAACCCACCCACTTAAGGGTTGAATTTTGTAAATCTCGTTCTTATTGCTTGCATACCTTGAATAAGTATAACCTACCTGGCACATTTAATAAGACTTGGTTCAGTCGTTTTAGCTTAATGTTGATGAGCAAACTCGAAATGATGTATTATCCTCTGATTTTATCATGCTAAGGATTGATTTACTCAAGATGCTTGAAGAATAGATGTCATTATAACATTGTAATCAAAATTATGGATAGTTTCCAAGTCCAAAAATACTTATCTTTCAGATAAACTTTCACCCCCTATTTCACTCCTTTAAAGTAGGAATATCCTTAAAGGTAACCTTTGTTCATTTGTAAACAAAAAGCCAAATCTCAAATTTCATAGATCTACCTTCAAAAATAGCGGATTTCCATTCAACGTTTCATGTCTAATTTCACCCCTTAGAGGTTGAATTTCAAAAAATCCTTTCTTAGTGCGCCTCTACGTTCCTTCAAGAATATGTGTTCCAAATGTCATGCTTCTATCTTTAGCGGTTTATGCTGTGCGTTGTCTGACAGTAGTTAAGTAACGGTCCAATTTTATATATGTAATAGATAAGAGGTAACATCAAATACCAGACCGAGCCGTAGCATGGTTGGCCTTATCACGCGACAAGTGACAAGATAAGTGCGTCGTCTCGTTCTATCGAACGGTGTCAGCCAGTGACGCACGCTCTATCCTATCACTTATCGCGTGACAACGCCAACCATGCTACGGGGCCACAGGTTTCTCCGGTAACGGTAAGTTTGTTTTTATAAAAAGCAAGAATACCTACATATTTTTTATATTACAAACGGCTGCTAAATGTAACATACTTAGGAAGGAGCACCAAGGTTTTCTATTGATTGGAAATAATCCTTAATCTTTTTATCCGTTTAACTTCACAGCTCGATCTAAAGAGGATAATTAAATTAATGTTAACACGTTAACTCTCCTTGATAACATCTAGCACCTTGTCAAAGATAAAATACGGTGCAATATTAGTAAAATGTGACATTTATTTGCTAAAATATCATGTTGTCATTGTCACTGAGGTGTTCTAAAATATAGTTTCTCACCATTTTCCGAAATTAAAAACAAAATGATATTGTGTTAAAGCTGATCTAGATAGACAGACAATCAGATATACTCTTCGAGTAACTATTGCTAATAGGTTAATACATTGATTTAATTAATTTAAAGAAATAAGTATCAGTATGGTAAAACTATGTAGTAAAGTAAAAGGTACTTATAAGTGAACCGGTGAACTTATTCGGAATTATCTAGCGCATTACGAAGTTCCTTATCTACACAATGTTTTATTATTCAATTGCACATTGCATTGTTCTCAACATACTTCTGTAGTTAGTACACCTACATTTTATATGAGACATCGCATAACAAAAATAACCTCTTAGAATATCACCTACTTGACCTATTCGTACATTGTAAATATTGTAATTAGACCTAGGAATGATCACTGTAGACATCGATAACCCGAGGAAACCATTCCGATCTCAGACCCCAGACCCCACCGCTGGCTGGTCGCTTCGGTGAATGAATGACAAACACCTTATCTATGAACGATAAATCAACTCACTTCAGAAATAACTGGCAGTCCAAGCAGAACAGACCTGCAACCTTTAAAACAAGTTATTTTCCACAAAATTTATTATAGTATCTGTGCAAAATAGTGCGGCAATAAAAAAAAGCTTGGGTGTTTTATAGTGCAATGACTGGTGTTGTTCTAGTTCCAGATTGGCTAGTGTTTCTTGGTTGTTTGACTTTGGATATTCTGGATTCTTCTGTGTCCTGACAGTTTGAGTTTTAATCACGTTTGGTTTTATTGAGTGACTTTTGTTATTGATTAGTGTATAGAATTATGGCGCCAAAACCCAATAGGAAAGGTGTAAGTTCTCTTTTGTTTTTTTTTTGTGTTTGCAAGTGTTGGGAGAATTGCCAGTCGTACCTCATTTTTTTGTCATGGAATAATACTTTGTTTTTTTCATAAATCTATAGTCTAGTTCTTAATATCTTTCGTAGCCTTAATATCGCGTGTGCCGATATTTGTTATGGATGCGGTTGTATTTAACTGTAAGTAATACGAGTAAGTTGCCTAATATTTTTTAAAGATTATTTTTAATGACGGCATCGGACATCGCATTGAGGTCATTTCTTACAGACACCGCTTCAGTCACGAAGCGACCTTAGATAAGTTTTATTTCCTTATCAGAGTAGGTAATTATTTAATATTCCCGCGCCTACAAAGTCGCCATTCTAGTATCTGTACTATAGTATTTGTTTTATATTTATTTATTTGAGGGTGGGATCCATTATCTACCACCTACCAGAGCTATGATGCGAGGAAAAATCCACAAAAAGGAAGACACGCGTGAGCCAGAATGACGTTGGTGGACTTTTTCCTCGCATAGCCCTAGTGGACATTCACCCTTATTCGACGAGCCAAGATTCTAAATATTTATTTAGGAGTTGATTGTGCTGTTGGTTTAACTTCAATAGGTGTGGTATATCGCATTGAAAATCTTCTCTCAAACACTAGTTATCTTATTGGAATAATAGTACCTATAACTATTACTGGTAGTAGCGAACAGGTTTAATAATAATAATAAAACTGGTTTCTAGTACAATTAGGTATTTTTATCAAGTTCAAGCTCTAATGTTTACTGCAACTAGGGCATACAATCCCGGTATTGATTACTACTACAATATCGGGATCCCGGTATTGTAGTAGTAATAAATCCTGGATTGCATGCCCTAACTACAACTGTGTCGCAATACCATAAGAACTCCATATTCTAGAAGTAAATCTACCAAAGATAACGATAATATTACCTATACTTGGGTACTACTAATACTAAAAGAGTTTGTTTGGCGCTTTGGGTGTTTGTTGATCAACCAATACAGACAGACTAACTAGATTGTAACAAATGCCTGAATGTCACAAATGTTACCTTCAGCATGGTCATGATTATCATTATTACGATTAAGTTTTTTTAAATACCACGAAGTTGCAGTAAACAAGCACACGGCCGCCCTGATAAACGGGTGTACGTTAACTTTTTTTTGAATTCGTTTTTTTCGGGTTTATCTTACCCAGAATCGTTGATACTGTCGATCCTTATACAAGAAAAAAATTGTCCCAGATTGTTTAACTATGTAAGTTTTTTCTTCCAGTGCGTCACGACCGTATTAATAAAAAAAGACTGCATACAAAAATGTGACGATCTGGAATGGAATATTTGGGACACTTTTTTTTCTTGTATGAGGATCGATAGTATCAACAATTCTGAATAAGAAAAATCCAAAAAAAAAACTGAAAAAAGGTCACCTTCCCGGTGTACCTTCTTGCAAACAGCTCCGCTATTCTATAACTTGGTTTAAGCTCACCTCAACGCTCACCCACAAATATATCGTGACGGCGCGATTCGTAGTAACTGAGCTTCGTTAGAGGTCTATCTATAGTTACGTTATGCGTGACGAGTGGCTCGAGGGTGCCCGCCTTGTCGGGGGGGGGGGGGGGCTTAGTAACCGTGGACTGGTCACCCCACGGCGAAGCTAAGAGGCACCCAGGGCCGGCCTGTGTGGGCCTGCTGGCTGGCCCGAGGAGAGCGCTCCTAGTGGGCTTGTGCACAGCCCACTTAGGATGCGTTGGGGAGGGACCGCAGAAAAAAAGGAGTACCTAGCTCCTTATCTTCTGTGGCTGAGGCGGGATCGCAGGGGGAGAGGCGTGTTGGTATAACGGTGCGCCACTCTCCCTATCCCCTGCGAACTTGGCGGGGCCGTTCCGCGGAAACGGCATTGGTGGGACCGCAGAGGAAGAGGAATGCCGGTATTACGGTGCGCCACTTTCCCTATCCTCTGCCGTCGAGGCGTGGTCGGTGGCGGAACCACAGACCTGATCCGCCACCGGGTGCTGGAATTTCCCGCACCCATGATCTCCTAGTAGCGGACTCAGCGGGGTCCGCTACTGAGCGGGTGGAGATTGAGGAGGCAGGCGCGCCATAACATCTGGAGTGCCTCTCGTGGAGGGCCCTCGGGCATCCGCGAGGGAGCCGCTTGTGGGTGGCTGCCGCCGGCGGGGTCGCGGATGTGTGCGCAAGCGCTCCCGTAACCTCGCCACAGGGCGGCGAGGCGGCAAGTGAGGGGGTTTTAGTGGGTAAACCGTGGGTCTCATTAGCCCATACGGGACATAACCACTCGGGTCACCCCCTGCACTCGGGTGGTATCCGTAACGCATTTTCCCCTCCTAAGAAAAAAAAAAAGGTGTGACGGGTGGAGTGAAGCGCATGAGCGTGTAAAGAATATTGGGGTGGCAGACTATGCGCGATATCTCGAATATTCCTCAAAGGATTTTTGGTATTTGGAAGTGATTTCCCTGTAGGTCTATATTTAAACGACTTCAAAAAAAGGAGGTTCTCAGTTTGACCCGTAAGTTTGTATCTATGTTTGTCCGCAATTATCTCGCGTTTGGCTTAACCGGTTTCGATGCCGTTTTCAGAAAAGCATTTGTCATATTCTGGAGAAAGTTTTGGTATACATTTGAAGGCCGTTCCCTTTTTTAAACTCGTGAAAAATGAATGCTATGTGTAAAAGATACCGAATCGAGGCACATTTAGTTTACATTCATGTTGTGACATCTTCTATAAGACAAACGCTACCCCTTTATTAGTTTCTTCGGATTCGGTCACATACGCCCCTACGAAGCAATCTTTTCTTTTTTTTCCTTTAATTTGGACATTATACATGTTATACCATTACGTACCTACATAATACGTTTTCTAGGTTTTGCTATAATCATTTAAATGTGCGCAGGAACTACAAATGCTAGTAGCCTAGTTCACCGGTAGTTTAGTGATAGATTGGAGTACAATGCAGTTGGTCGACGGAACCGGTCAGCTGTAATTGATGTCAATCATCTTTTCATTACAGTGACTAAGAACAATGCCGATCAGATAATAACAAAGATAGGTCTGTACTTGTAAATAAAACGCATGTCATGCAAATGTTTCGCATCGCCCTAAATTTATCTGCTTTGCTCGAAGGTTGACTGGTAGAGAACGATTGATGAACGATTTTCTGTGTTATATAATAGGTTTCATTTTGTGCAGAAAGATTAAACAACTAAATAAAGCTTTGAAATCATAAACAAACCATATACTAAACCATAAACCTACCAAATCATTCAGGACTGTTTAAAAGGACAGCTAGTAATTGTACTAATGTAGAGTATTTTACCAAATCAAGTTGTTCCTGAAGCGTAAGAAGTATTTAATAATCACAATGCATTACTAAATAATTTAAATAAAGTCATCACTTTTTTGTCTGTTAAAAGAAATATTTTTAAATTGATTAACACGTTTAGTAATAGGTAGCATTGGTATATTGTATATTAGTTACGAGCTATTTAATAAATACACTTTTTTATATGTTAATCAGCTAATTTTAATCTTTTTGCAGACGACATCTATAAGACCAATGTTAACCGTATTTTATTTATCCTTGATCTGAATTGAAGTTTGAATTTAAAAACAGTTAAATTGGCACTAATCAATAGTAGATCAAGAATTTGTGAAGGATTTCTAGGAACTAGAAAGATTATCACTGCCACAATAATAAATCCCATGTGTTTTCGTAAATATGGTCGCATTTAGTAGGCTCACAGGCCTGTTAACATAAATTAAGCAGGGTGAGAATGTTAAGTATGCTATTCATAGCCGTTACGTCGTATGCTAAGCTCACAAAAATTTCGTAATAAAAGCATTTGTGACTACGTAAATATTAAAAGCCTGCTGACAGCGTACTGCACTTTGCACCAGCGGGTTTAAATAATATATAAATATGCACAGCAAAGGTTGAGGATGGTTGTTGGTTGGCTAGTTGAGAGAGGTTGGACGCTGTACCCAATTATCTAATTGGGTACAGCGTCCAACCTCTCTCCTTAAAAGTCTTTTGTTTAGGTTGTTTCTTGTGTTAGATGCAGATGAAAAAAGGTGTTTACCTTTATCCAGGAAACTAATTGTTAGCAACAGGTCTTGTTTTTTTCCGTGTAGGTATAACTAACAGCCCATCTCAATTACTCAATTGAAAATATTGAAATAGAGTCTTTTCCATCTACTCCCTAACATACGATTCTCTTTTCCAGTCTCATGCTTCCCCGAGCGCGGAACGACGCGAGCACTTATACAAGATCCTGGTGATCGGAGAACTCGGCACTGGCAAGACTTCCATCATCAAACGATACGTGCACCAGTTCTTCAGCCAGCACTACCGTGCCACTATTGGCGTGGACTTTGCACTGAAAGTTCTTAATTGGGACGCGAATACAATCATAAGGCTGCAGCTATGGGATATTGCAGGTAATTTGTTACTGTTGTCTATTATTCAACATTACCGGGCGACGATCGCTAAGGACCTTGAAGTGCAGTTGGGACGAGAGCAATCAGGTTATTGTATCAGTCATGTATGTCGAAAATCCTGGTGATCCGAGAACTCGGCACGGGGAAGACTTTCCATCATCAAACAATACGTGCAACAGTTCTTCAGCCAGCACTACCGTGCTACTATTGGCGTGGACTTCGTCTTGAAAGTCCTTAGTTGGGACGCGAACATTAGTCATAAGACTGCGCAGCTATGGGATATTGCAGGTAATTTGGTAGTCTTACCTAAAGTAATGGTGATCAAAAGCTACATGTACCAGTTCTATAGCCAAAATGTGGGTGTGACTATTGATGCGGACTTTGCCTAGAAATGTCAGAATGCAGTCGACAAGTTGCCGCTATGAGAGGGTTGAGAGGATTACATTCATTTAATCACCTACGGAAAATTAGTACTTGCCTGCGTCGCGTGTACAGATGTAGATAATTATTTTCCATCCTATTTTCACGGAAACGTACGAGCGTGTCTGTTTCAGTCAGTCTCGGTACAAAAAGTACTGAGGTTGACTGAAGTAGCATGACAAATAAGAACGAAAAATACGATGGAAAACAATTATGCACTACATCTGTAAATAACTACAACCACAGTGTACACAGGCGTGACATTTTCGCCAAAATACATCACGACCACACTCAAAATCTTGTAAAAACCTTTATACACATTTCTGCGTCACCTATTTTGAAATAGGAATGCATCGTTTTATGTCGTTTTATGTCCAAGTGACAGTAACGTCAGAAAGACAATTGGTAAAGAAGATAATCCAAAGAGACTGAGAAGTGAAATGGAGGACGATATTGGTCATGTTTGTGCGGTTGCCTTCGGGATCCTCGTGCTAGTGTACTTCCTGTTAAGTTTGTCCATCGTGCCGATGATTGAATAATCAGTCAACAGGTAAGCGGTACTGAAATGAATGATAACATTGATAACAAACCTACCTTACCTAGAAAATCAATATTTATCCATGCGAAGAAGCGCTGTGCTCCTTCTCATTGCGTAGGTACTTAAGTACTTATAGGTGTTATTTTGTGTTTTGTCCACGGTGTGGTAGGAATGGGACGCTTGTTCGTGAATTGAACTATTATATCGTAGCGCTCGTAGCTTTATAACGTTACCGCCTTGTTCATAAATCTTAACAGACATCTGTCACCTATAATATTTTGTCCTTTCCTCGTAAATATAAATGTCAAAGTGACAGACGAAGACAAACCCATTTAAACAGTAAGTTTGATAAACATTTATTTTATCACAGGTGGCATTAGATAATGAATAATCAAGATATTAACCCATTCCCGGCCCGTGACGACACGTATGCGTCCCTACGCCGTAGTCGCTTTCCGCTACATACGAGGAAAACCACGGGCATGGGCGTAGCGAGATACGGGCGGGGGGGCAGCTGCCCCCCTCTAGAAGACGCAGTCCCATTGCTCATGCTGCATTTACCTTATATATATGTGACGGTTTTTGGGAAAAGGTCCCACTTTGTCGATATGGAGTTAAGAGTAGTTCCTAATACTACAGATCATACGCTATCTTTTGGTGAAAGATTCATGTCTCTAGGTGCTATAGTTATTTTTTAAAAATTCTGCAAAGTTGCAGAAGTGAAAAAGCGACAATTGAGAAAACGTTGGTTAAAGTTTTGGATGGCAGAAAACACACTTCTACTTTGAAGTTATGGAGTGGTTGGTATTAAATGAATGGGCATACTTTAGGGATTTCAAATTAGTTAAAATCATGTATGTAACCTTAGTATTTTGAATGTTATGGAGGCTTGAACATAAAAACGGGACGAAAATATGTAAATCCTGAATATGGGTTTATTTCTATATTATATTATACGGCACGCAGATTTATCATTAAAGTTGTATTTATAAATGTTTCCCATGCTAAAAAAGACAGAAATAATTCTGTGGATCCTTTTATTTAGTTATTATGTCAAAAAGTTAATATAATAACAAATGATTTGAAGAGTGCCATGCATAAAAATTAAAATACATGTGTCTCTTAATATATAACATGAGATTACTTAAAAAAACATACTTATCAAGCATAGAAAGTATGTAAAATATCAAATTATAAGTACTTTTTGTGTGTATAAAGTTTAGTGATTTTATATAGGGAGCGTCCCACTTTGTCGGTTTACTAAACTTTAGTGCTTCTTCATTGAAAGAGTTTGTGTTTGGTATATTTTTCAGTTTTCTGTATGAGAGAATGGTTTTTTATTGTTAATCTAAGAGTCTTTGATACTAACGTCGTTTGTTTAAACTTTTTTAACGTAATTGAACGAAATTTCTTTTCGACTCAAGTTTAGTGACCCACTTTGACGGTTTGGTGGATCATACGCTAAAAAATTACTACAAGTATAAAATTATAATTTATAAACATAGGTGTAATTTGCTGAACCAAAAACAGTATAATCATCTATTTGTTACCAAGATTTTCAACGCTTTCACGAAAAAGAGAAAACAATGTAAAAAAACATGTTTTTTCGTCCCCAGGACAAGAACGTTTCGGCAACATGACCCGGGTATACTACAAGGAAGCTGTGGGCGCGTTCATAGTTTTCGACGTGTCACGAGTGGCGACGTTTGATGCAGTGGTTAAGTGGAAGAACGACCTTGACACCAAGGTGCAGCTGCCCGACGGTTCGGCGATACCCTGTATATTGCTCGCGAATAAGGTAAGTTATAGAATAAAATGTGTATCTCCAAAAAGGCCAAACGGGCACTATTAAAAGTCTGTCTCATTTAACGATTTCAGAATATAGAACTGTTGAGAAGAAAATAGATAGGTACGAAATTTCATCAGTCTAAATTCGATTTAGCGAGTAATAATAAGGAATATATAAAACTTAATACTGTTAGTTATCCTGACTTCTCGGTGCTCTATTTTTAGGTTGCAATGATCGGAAATCACAAGTCATAAATGTCATAATAAGCGAAAACGATTGTGAATCTATTGACTACATATAATTGCTATTGGGCTGTCCTCTTCCATATTAGTTACGGCCTTTCAAGAGGTCAGAAAACACCACAATTTACCCGCGCATCTCGTACGGTCAAGGACTTTAATTGATGAGCCATTATGTGTCAACTAATTTTGTTTTTTGTTCTAAATGACTCAACAATTAAAGTCCGTGACTGTACTTTCCGCTCTGATGCGACTGTTGCTGCATCGCTCTCTCTCGCACTGTCGTCCATCTAGTCAGATGAAACATCTAAGCGTCTAAGTTACCCTTTGTTACTATTAGCATACTAGCTTCCGCCCGTGACTTCGTCTGCGTGGACCCGGGATAAAAAGTATCCTATATCCTTAATCCAGGCTATAAACTATCTTAGTGCAAAATTTCAGCCCATTCGGTTCAGCCGTTTAAGCGTGATTGAGTAACAAACATCCAAACATCTAAACATCCAAAAATATAAACATCCAAACATCTAAACATCCAAACTTTCGCATTTATAATATTAGTAGGATTAGTAGGAAGTAGGATTATACCTATACTTGTCTAAGTTAGCATAATGTTTGCAGTGCGACCAGCAGAAAGAAGGCATAGTGAATTCGCCGGCGAAAATGGACGAGTACTGCCGCGAGCGCGGGTTCGCCGGCTGGTTCGAGACCTCGGCCAAGGAGAACATCAACATCGAGGAGGCGGCGCGTTCGCTAGTCAACAAGGTAACAAGCTACAATAATATAATCACCAACGCCATTATCGTCATCAGCCTATGGGCACAGGCATCCCATGAGAGGAAAGGGGCTGTGCTTAGAGCATACATAACTGGAGTAGCCTTTCAGTATCTTACCCCTCTGTAAAAAACCTTGCACAATGTGCAAAAAATCATACAAAGACAATTTCATAATCGATCACAAAATCGCCTCGCAAGAGAACTGATCATAAATTAATATGCCCGCATGTTGCTGTAAGCACTTGATATTATAACGTTTTTATTGTCCAAAGCTACCTATAGAATTCTTACGCATTTATAGAAACAAAATTGTATGACAACTATGGACCTAAACGCAGTATTTTGCGACCGAAACAGCAATTTACTTGATTTTCCATACAATGATTAGTTCAAATAGCAAAGTGTGACGTCATACTTTTAAGCCAATCAATATGAAGCGTTTCGTCTGCCGCCAGCGAGGTCCGTCTTTAACTTAATTTTTTGGATATTAATGTTCTTTAATTGTAGTTGCTCCCATACAAACATTTGTTGCGTACCTATACCTAACAGTGGTGGAGCGCTCATATACAAGCCGATTCCCACCGGCTTGCCTAAAATGTCAAAAAACAGCCTTTTTTCTGGTGAAAAATCTCAAGCGGAGCCGCCTACCTACATGATCTCGTCGTTCCCAACAGACAGCGCTAGGAGAGGACACATGTGGCATCCCAAGATTCCCAAGCTAAAGGCCTTAGATAGTTTAGACATACTCTACTCGAGAGAAATGCACTTTATTTTGTTCTGTTGACAACCACAACACTTAGTCAAATAAAGATGAGTAACTTAAATCCAAGATCAACATCTAAGGGGACAACGAGTGCTTTATTTGGCGTCTAAGTTCTCAAAACATCGTTATCAAATACAAAATACAAATACAAATATTTTATTGATAACGCCAAGTTACATGTCAGGTTTTTGTTAGGTTTTTACATACCTACGCATATTTAATAGGTTAGTACCTACTCGTACATTATACATATCTTTAGGCATTTTATCATAATGTCGGAAGAGGCTCCGATTATGTCGATTGCATAACATTTTTTTGTATCATTTAGAAGCTCACACGGAAACCTGTTTAGTTTCGAGATGTTTCCAAAACTCATTATTATTACTTCTATAACCTCGTATAGCGCGTTTCAAATTGGATTTTAAGCTTAATTTGTATATGCACAAGATTGTTTTTAGATCACACACCAGTTTGGGAAGGTTCTTGTTCCGTTATCGTGGCCGTCACTTGTTTTAATGTAATTTATGGAACTTTGGTGATGGTTTAGAAAGTATTAAATTCCAGGGATAGATTTACGTGTCGTTTGATTTCTTTACGAGCGTTTTTTACATGGTTTCCTGGAGATATGTCCAATAAATAGTTTATTTTCTTCATTAACGTGGGTCAGAGTTTTACAGTACCTATCTACTTAAGCAATAGGTATGGTTGAGATTATTTAATGTGGCCGAGTTTTTATAAAACCGTCAGTTGAATTGGAATCTTTTACTTTGGACAGTAGAATTTCTTTTTGAATGGACTAGGTACTTTGATGCATTTCGTCCGGCCAACTCAAATACATAATCTCAAGTATAACAATTTACTTGCCATTCTTGTTCTTGAAAATAAACGGCTTTGTTGCGCATTTACCCTTTGGATACCAATGCGATGCGTTAGACCAAAATATCAGATCAAATTTTTGACTTTACTGACCTAATTAAGGTCTAACGGATCTTTATAAAACCAGGGCCAAACCAGAACCCCATCTCAAACTCTCTCTCTCTATTCCAGATCCTCCTGAACGACAAGTTACTTCAAAGCAGCGATGTGAACGACGGCGATCAATTCGCGCTGGATCACAAGATTGCCAACGGAGAGAAAAGTCGGGACGGCGGCAGCAAGTCTTGCGCGTGCTGACCGTCTTAATCACACACACACGCAGTCAGCCATTTTGGATACAACTCCGGCCATTTTGAATACGTAGCGGGTCATTTTTGGATACAACTTCGGCCGCCTTGGACACAATGGTTTGGGTAGGTACGACGCCGGACATCATGGATATGAAATAAGTTAATTCGGTATTTTTAGATACCTATCTCATCAATAGGGGTGTACTCCAAATTTATTATAACTTCAAAAGAAAGAAGGCAAAAAAATATGCCTGATGACGAAAATCCCATTCAAATACCTCAAAAAATTACGAGGCTACAACAGTTTTAATATTGCTTGTTAGAGAGAGAAAATGCTCGTAGATTGTGACGTCACGACCATCGAGCGTCATAGTAAATGACAATCGTTTCATATGAACATGAGTTTTGCGTTGCGTTCTTAAAACTTTGGACACTTATAACTTTGTGATTATTTGACCTATTGCGTTGCGTTTTTCTCCATTTGACTACATTTTAAATCCTTTTTTGAGAAAATACAACATTATTGTTTTTTTATTTAGTGTCTACACCCCTGTACTACTACTTTAGCTCATCTTGTCCAAGATGACTGTATGTTTTCGGAAATGATGCACCTATGAGAAATACTGCTATAGTCGGCGATCGTGTACAGTCACGGTCTTTAATCGTTGAGCCATTTAGAGCTCACCTTTTACTGGATATTCATAGCTTAACTATGAAAAACCCAAAAGTAGTTGACACCTAAATGGCTCAACGATTAAAGTCCGTGACTGTACCTACCAACAATAGTGTTTTAAAATGTAAACTCTCTATTTATGATTTCGTTTGTACCTATTTAACATTTAATTGTTTGACTTGATTTGAAAGAAATATTTTATTTTACGAGATTCTTCATATCATTTGATACAGAACAAATACAAAATGAAATATGAACCGTGGTCGAATTTAGGCTAAGGCAAGACGAACCCGCGCTTATGTTTTACCGGAACAGCATTCTTATATCACCGGACATTATATACTTATACTTGACTATTCAAACGAAAACGTGAATCTGACAAGACATCTCATTGGCTTTATGGGATGGATTGCAAAAAAATTTACATAGTTAAGGACCTTAATTTAATCTAAACTTATTTTTTTTCCATATAAAACATATGAGTAACTGCCGTTACGCAATGGAAAAAAATTAAAGCGTAGATTTAGGCTCTTAACTATATACAATTTTTTGGAATCCATCTTTAAAGTTTTTATTTTAATTTAACACCTTACCTAACGTCGCCCTAAGAATGACTACACACTACACTGCGAAATAATAATGTCCTGTGGTATTTTCACAAGTGTTTTTGAAACTATTTCAAATACTCCTAGTGCCATTCACGGCTGAAGTCATAGGTCTACATTATGTATAACAATAACGATGTAACATATGCTGTAATATTAGAATAAGTATTACCTAATGTATCGAATGTTAACTTGAGAGTGTGAGAGATGTTATTGTGAAATTAATAAAATATTTAGTTGAAAAGGACACTGTTATTTTCATCTTCCTTTCATCATTTAACCGGTTAGAATTTTTCATCGGGCATGCTCATGTCGCCGCCGATACGAAGGTACAGTAAGGGAAATGTACTCACGTACCACTGTAGAACCCTGTTGCAATTGACAGCCCGCCGTCACTCAAACTCGAGTAATATGTCACCTTATTGCGATAGGGTTCTACGGTGGTACCTACGAGCTACGTGAATTTTCCTTACTGTACACACCACACCACCCAGAGTAGGGCTAGCATATGCGTGTCGCTATTAAAATATATGAAAAAAGCAAATCAAAACTTTGTCTAACACAAGACTGCGGCGAAATGAGCTGGATATTTTATGTCTTATAAATCAGACTATGGCGGTTAAAACGTTAATCTTGACTTGACCCTTTGGTGGCTAACGGCAACCTAGTTGACGTCAAAGATGAAATACGACTGTGTTTTGACCGATTTACGGTTCTAATTTGAATTTATTTATAGAGTTGACAATTGGACCAATCAACTATTTTTTGTTGCTCGTTGCCATGGTTACGTCCCCTGGGTCACTTTAAAACTATGATTTTATGGCACTTAAATGCACTAAACACGTTTTTTTGTTATATTGGTAAACCCATTCCATGGTGGGGCAACTCCTTACCATGATAGGAGTCCAATTTATAGTATTTTTTCCAAGAAACTCTGTCACTGTTGTCTCTTGGCTTACCGGGACAGAATAACAACAAGGAAAAGTTGATTGACTCAAATATAGTCACAGGGTCGCCCATAGAAGCTCTTTCAAAGATTCCAAATTTTACTGGACCCTTGCTTGACCAGTAAAAACATACAAAAGAAACTGAGCCGACCTCGGTTTACTTTTATTATTTTTGTTCTAAAGATGGTTAGAAACACGCCGGTAAAATTATCTCTCCCGAGCACCTTGTCCCTACTTATTGAATTGTTTTTTTCCCCACTGGGGCAATGGCGTCCCGCGTCTTCGGGAAGCATGCACGCTTCAGATTTACCTTATTCTAGTTTTCTTGTATACGCGCATGATCACGATATTAAGAACATTCATCCCATATTACAGCGTGTGACTTTCATAAGAACATTTATTTTAAGGGCTGAAAGTATAAGCCCTGAAAGCCATGAACGTAAATTGGTATCTCTAGTTTAAAAAAACCGGTTATTCCTTTTTCATACAAATTAATTCGGCCCACAATGTATTGGTAACAAAGCTAACAACTGAAAATAAATAGCTCTAAAAAGGTAATTGTTATATTTTTTCGATAAAACGGTTCACAGCACTGAAAGCTATCGTTCCTTAAAATAAATGTGCTTATGAAAGTCACACGCTGTATAGTGTTTTTCCACGGAATACTTTGTTCTGTGTGTTTTTCAAACAGTTTGATGGGTACGGTGACAACTGTCATCTCGCGACCATACCGGTACAATTTATAGCCTTAAAAAGTGAAAGATTACATTAATTTTTACTTTGGTCAACAACGTCTACTCAGATGTCACTGACATAGCGGCCAAGCTATTAAGAGGCGAATAAATATACCGATCTTAATCTTAACTGAACAAGTTTCAAAGTCCAAGTGAGGAACATCTTTCCGTGGACACCGTAGTAGATGATATCGAAATCTTTCGATACCCAACAGAAATTATAAATTGTTGACTCCCTCTGGAATTTCGCCGCATAAATTGGTTTTAAAGCAAAGCGTACCTTTAATAAAGTTTTTCTCCTACGAAAAATATACCCGCCCTAAAAACTTATTGCATAAAAAGTATTAAGGTATTACAAAAAAGCAACAGAACAAAATAATTTATTGAATCAGGCGTTACTTTGCGGAAATTCATGATATATTACGAGAACAATATTCCTTTGCTATTCCGCTAAAAAACGTGCAGGTCGATCAGCGGAGATCAAATGCAACTATTTGCGTATAAACATGCAATTAATTACAGCAAACCACCACTAATAATGAAAAAACCTCGACACGTGTTTCGCCTCTCTACGAGGCATCATCAGGAGATGCTGGCAGAAGATGTTGCTTGCGCCACGTCCACTGAGCTTTTTGTTTAATATTTTAAAGAGTGTCGTCTCGTTCTATCGAACGGTGTCAGCCAGTGACGCACGCTCTATCCTATCACGTGACAAAGCCAACCATGCTACGGGGCCTGCGCTCCATTTCAAACAGTTCTACGCACACATGCGGCACGCGGGCTGATGTACCGCCGGCTACCCCGACATGCACTTAAGTTTATTAATGCGACGCGTGTTTGTGGGAGTGTGTCTTAATCGGACGTTTAAGCTATTAGATTACACCACATCATCTTTAAGTGTCATATCACCCGCTCATCTGCTCCGCCACCAGCGCCGCGCCGTGCACCAGGCACCCGTACCTGCAGCTCGTGGTGTGTGAGGTGGTGGTGTAGTGTGTCCGCGCAGGACTCGTCCAGTGCGTTGTGCGTGACTCGCTCCAGTAAGGCGGCGCCGTGCATTGACATAATTTTTGTTTAATTAATTAATAAGCTTGATGATGAATGGCACACGGAATGCCTGATGCAATCGATATGAAATCGTTGCTTAGGTACCTACCTATACTTAAACGATTTATGATCGTTTGGTTAATTCGATCGATGCACTTATTAGTTCGTTAATATTCTGAGAATAGGATGACTAGTTTTTAGGGTTCCGTGCCTGCAAAAGGAAAAAAACGGAACCGTTATAGGATCACTTTGTTGTCCGTCTGTCTGTCTGTCTGTCAAGACTCTTTATCTCGGGAACGCGAGGTTTTGCCATATACCTTACCTATTTAGGTCAAACTGTAGGTAAAGGGCACCAATATGTATTCACTCAAAGTTTCATAAATATGTATACTACAACCCCTCGTAAGTCCCCGCGTACTTGTACAAGTATAAAGTCAAACCTAGTTTCGAACTCTGATGGAATAAAAGAAAGTTCCAAATTCAAAATCGCTTACAATCTGGGGCTTACGAGGTTATTGTTGCAGAAACAAGGTCTGTGTACATATTTTTGAGTCTTTGTGGTGTAGGTAGGTACCTATACTTATTGGTGCCCTTGACTGTACATGATTTGACAGCATGACAGCTATCCCATTCCCAAACTTTTCTCTGGTTCTAATATTAGTCAAATGCTGGCTCCAAAACTAGGGGTTGTTACAACCCGGCAGGGAGACCGTAGAGTACTACCTTTACCACTATACCTCGTATCGTACTCATGCCGGAGACTAGTAAATTACAATTTCATTACCTATATATAAATCTTAGTACCTATTCTGGCCTCTGGGACTTTTCATGTTAGCCCAGAGGCCAGCATCGGTGTAGTCTTCTACACCGATGTTCCAAAGTTGAAGCTCGATAAAGATTTGCATGGAATGGAACTATTAAAACCGCGTGAAACAGTAAAACTAGACAAGAATGTTTCGTTGAATTAAATTGGTTGTTATTTAAATATGAATCAAACTCTGGAGCCTTGCCCAGGATCACTTTAATAAGTCTTAAGACATTTTTAAACATTCACTTGATCTGTGTCATCGCCTATGTAGGTACCCAAAACAAAGATGACTGACAAGGTAGTACCAGTCCAGATTACATATCATAACGTAACCCTAAATACCTTATAATAAGGTTCATATTACGAACAATTGTGTAAACACAAAGTATGTTATATAGAAGGCAAACGGACTAAAAGCCTCTGTAAATAGACGTCTGTTGCGCCTGTTATCGTGTCTAACTGATAACTGGCGTTATGCCTTGGATTTGTCTCATAAATTAATGCTTTTTAGGGTTACGTATTTTTATAAATCTCTCTCAAAATCTGTGATGCTGTGTTGAGATTCGTAGATATTCGTAAAATAATAAGAAATACAACATTACTCTATGTGCTCTATGTGTAGGTACCCCATATATATATATGTTTATGTGACCGTTTCTGTTCTAAATAAACGAAAAAAAAACATTAGTAGCTTTAAATTGAAATCGACGTTTTTGTACGATCAGTTGAACGCAGACTTTGACAGGTCCATATTTACATAATATATACCTTGCAAACTCAAGTAATATACATAGCTATTAATAAATAATATACATTAAGCCGGAAGGCGCGGCGTGGGTAGGCCTCCCACAAGGTGGACTGATGACCTGGTAAGGTCGCGGAAGTCCGCTGGATGCGGGTGGCGCAGGACCGGTCAATTTGGCACTCTCTAGGGGAGGCCTATGTCCGGCAGTGGACGTCTTTCGGCTGATATGATGATACATTAAAAAAAAACCAGTAACAATAATTTAGTGACGAATGCTGCCGCGGCATGTGCGTGAATTTGTGATGCTCATGCCGCGGCCTCGGCAATATAGTGTAGTCACAGATAACCTCTGTGAGTGTAGTCCTATAAGCTCGGCATATTTATGCTGAGCTTATAGGACTGTTACAGTTGGTCTATTACAGTGTACTTATTGAAGTTGGTTTCACGTAGAAACTTACCTAATCATAAATTGGTTAGGTAGTTATGGACAGTTCAGTTAAAACATAGCCGAAAACAACAGAATTTTCGAAAAATCCCACTGCTTCATTCAAATATAGCCTATGTCACTCCCATGATTAAGAGGAATCCAACGACACCGCATATGTCGAAATCCGTTAAACGGCTTAGGTTGCAGGGCGTGCCAAAGAATAAGACATACAAACATACATACATAAGTATAAACATACATATGCTCGAAAAACATAACCCTCCTTTCCTTCGGCAGTCGGCTAAAAATAACATTGAGTTATTTTTAGCTCCATCTCTATTTTTTACCCGACTGCCGAAGGAGAGGAAGGTTATGTTTTTTTTGTTACAACAAAGTGCAATTTTAACAATACTTTAGGTAATAATAGAGAGGTACTTATTGATCCATCGTTAAGTAAAAAAAATACATGTGTGTGTGTGTACTTCCACAGCGGCATCGATAAGCACTTGACTACTTATTAACAGCTAGTGTTAAACTTAAACTTTAGAACTACATAGACTAGAAGCCCACTACTCGTAGCTCTTACAAACTCATTTCACTGTTAAAGTCCTTCTCAACCGACGAAAAAAACGGAGGACGTTCTCAAGTCGACGCGTATATTTTTTTTTACTCATAATTTTTTAGAGGAATTACCTAGCGACATACATTAGTGAAATTCGATTTTTTTACATAAATGGGTCATAGAGATTGATTAAATCAAAAGTCATCTTTCCTGTGGTCATTAGTTAAGAGCTTTTGTTTTGATTGCATGAAATCACAATGAGATCGTATACAAACAATGGAGAACTCTTTTGCGAGCCCCATGTCCCTAATGAGGGATGACAGGAATACATCATCATCATATAAGAGGAGACGCCGTTTGTGCGGATTAAGAGTCCAACCAAAAATTTGGCTTTATAGCCATTAAGTTTGGCAATATCCACAGCAGAGATGTAAAACTAAATCTCTGTATATGCAGTCGAGTTTTACAATATGTGCACGGACAAAGTGATCAAGAATAAGCGGACAGGACTTTATTTTCAAGGGCATAAGGTTGCTCAGATATTATTGAACCCTTGGGAACGTGCATATATTTATGAATTCGACTATACCCAAATAGTAAATCCAATATATACAAACTAAGCCGAATTCACATCTTAAAGTGGGTTAAATTTAGAGTTACAACATTTAAATTATCTTATCTTACGCAAAAACGTAAGTAATCTAAGACTAAAACAAATGCCAGTAAAACAGTCATCTGTTTCATCAACATAAAACAAACTCATTTTATCTCGTTTATTTCCTCAAGGCACATAGACAGACTTTCGTGGTGTATCGTGTTGTTGCAACATCTCTGAGCCTCATTCATCATAATTAGGCGGCAATGCGTTTAACATTAATTTGATCATTTATTTTGTGCGATGTGGTGATTGGAGAGTGTTGTGACAGTGGCCGTGGATGGATAGTGCAGTATGGATTGGTTTAAGGTTTGTTGTGTTATTATTAATTTTTCATTATTGTGAAAAATCGTAGAGCAGCATCTAGGTACAATCGAGTTTCTTGCAACGGGCTAAACTTTGCCCCTTCTTACAAATAACGCGAGACGATTAAACGATTATCAACCTAAGGGCGGAACAGCGCAAAAGCAGGCATAACAATATCGGACAAAATATCTAACACGCCCTAACGGTCCTAGAAATAGAGTCCTGCCAAATATATTAGCGCGCTTTGTTGTGGTAGATATTAATGCTAGTCACTGAACTCAATACCAAGAGCAATGAGAAAGAGTGCATTTTGGTAATATATTACAAATTATTTACCAATATTCCTGTAACTACCATGGATTTGATTCTGACTGGCGCTTCGCCGGCCGCTGCCGCGGCACGCTCGCTTCGCTCGCTCGTCGCAGTTCTTCTTAACACTCTTCCTCGCTTCGCTCGTCGACGTACCTAACGGAGACCTGCCTTGGTAGAATACGTAGGCAACACAGCCCGCTTAGCCGGAGCTAGTTAGTTAGTTACTTAGTTTTTACTGGACATTTTCCGCAAATCGACATCCAACGTACCTATTTTGCGTGAAAGGATTGGACCTGGTTTCCTCACGATGTTTTCCTTCACCGAAAAGCTAACGGTAAATATTTCGTACATAAGTTTCGAAAAACTCATTGGTACGAACCGGGATTCGAACCCACGACCGCCGCTTGACAGCCGCATGCCTGAACCACTAGGCTACCGTAGCTTCTGCAGCCGGAGCTAACGCATTATTAAATTACGTTTAGAACATTACTATAATGGGTCATGTAATTTTACATCACTTGTTGACTTTCGATATTTCTTATGTTATTTCGGAGTGTGCATTTCGACTAATATGATAAACGTGGTTTCTAAATTGTGATTATTATTCCTTATAACTGTTATATTTTCCGATAGTAGATATTTTGAACGTATAGATTGTAAGCATACCTAATATACCTATGCATTTAGTCATTACGAGTATGTTATGTATTTTGACCGTCATGGACAATGTGCTTTATGAATTTTCATTGTTACGAGTATACCTTCTAACTATTATTTTTTTTGAAATTATATATTTTGAACTTATATGTTGTAAACGTATACATATTGATTGTATGATACGTATACGAGTAACGTACCCGTAAATGGAGCTGTCACGAGCTTTGCTTCTATTATCTTGACAGTGGGGTAATAGAATTGAGTAACTTTTTGAGCGAGCTTCAGGACAACTCAAATGTAACTTTCCCATACAAAAAAATGTCATTTTGATCTACCCAACTTATATACGAAACGTTACGCAATCGACCAGAGGAGTTAATTACGTAACTTTTCAAACCAGCGTTAGAACAACTCATCTGTCATTTTCCGTAACAAAAAATTACATTTTGATCTACCTAACGTACCTACGCAGCTACAATCGGCCAGCTGGTTCATCTAATCTTTGCCCGCGGCTTTACGTGTGCGCTTGTATGTAACTATGCGCTTGCACGGATATTAGATTATTTTAAAATTTCACATTCAGCGACACGAAGAACAAATGTTTGCATTAGATTGCTGGTCGAAAAAAAACCGGAAATAACGCTATTATCAAGTAACTGAACTTACAAAATATTTTTTCGATAAAACTGTCGTTTTCGTTGGGGGCCAAAAATAGAACATTATATCAGAGAAATACTAGGATAGGTAACTTAGCCTACTTAAGTTAAGTATGTTTACTTCCGTGCAACTTTATCTTCTCTTTCTTTCCTTTATCTTCACCTGGTTGAACATATTGTACAGTTCATTTAACGAATTTACAGAAGAATGGCATGGACCTCTTTGGCAGAGAGTTGACGCTCAGCGTGAATAACCTCAACGTTTGGACTCCAGAAGAAAAGTCAGCATGGCTGCGGCGAGTCACCAAGCCAAGAACTATGATCTTAAAAGATGGTAAGTATCTTTAGAGGAAGCAGTCTAAAATAGTCCGGCCGTACCTACATGTCACTAAATAATCTTAACTTGTATATTGCAGTTACAGTCTGTATAAATCAAGGAGAGTTCATCGCTATACTTGGACCAAGGTAAGTGGTAAAATCATGTCCTCATGTATGTCTTCAGCAGTTAATTTATTAATTCAGAACGTTATTATTGTACACGAGCCGTTGAAGGTCCGTTTTGTAGAACCCACGGTCTGCTCGTGTAAAATATCTATCTTTAGGGTATAAATTAGGATTTAAGTGCAGCAGATTTTCTTGAATAAGTAATGAGAAATCCTGGTTGAAACAGTTTAATAGTATAATTCTGAATTTGTCTAGCAATCATTTTTGTATTGATCTTTGTTCGATTGTTGTGATAGATAACTGCGATAATGCTTGATATTGTTTATAGGTACATGCTTAATACTGTTTATGCGTGTAACCAGTAAGTAATATTTCCAGTGGTGCTGGCAAGACGACGTTCCTGACATCAGCAGCGGGCAAATGCCGGCTACCCTCCACCGGCTCCGTGGCGGTGAACGGGACCAGCGTCAGCGCGTTGCACGGCATCGCAGAAATCGTACCGCAGTTCGATGTCTTCATGAACGGGCTCACGGTTATCGAGCATTTGGTGTTCATGGTAAGATAAGTGGCATGAATGACAACAATTTCCTTAAATACGAGCACAGCTAAATAAAAGCTTTGTAAAACATATGTTAGATTTAACTGAGGCTAAAATCCAAAGACTGGAACACCGTAGAAAAGTTGCCCTTATCGGTGTTCTACAGGGTACATTAGGGAGAGTGTGCGCTGGGATTACACGAATTAATCCCGCCCTCACCATCTCGCCATCGTTGGACTATACGTGGTCTTGGGCTCCACCCTTATGTTGTTGATTTACCACTGATTCGCATTCACACGAAGCGCTTTGCTTCCAGTTCCAGTTTTCTCGCGAGGACAGCTAAAGAGTGGAACTCACTTCCGGCAAACCTTTTCCCAGCTACGTATAACTTGGATCTTTTCTAGACGAGAGTGAATTTCATAGGCACCATTTTCATATGCACGTAACTAACACCCTCGACCTCATCATCGCTTACCATCAGGAGAGATAGTGGCTAAATGCGTAGGTACATTGATTTTTATTACGTATAGTCTAATATTGAGATTAATTTTTGGTAAAAGTTTTTTTGGTGAACTTATAAAACTTATTTTCACAATCATCAGCTACTCGTTGAGACGGATCAATAAGATAACACGTCAGGTTTAACTTGTGTGTGTAGTTTAAGAGTTGCTATGGCCACTTTCTGTCTCCATCATGAGATTAACTTGCATACGAACGAAGGAAGTTAAATGAAGGCTTTTAAAAAACAACATTAATGTAAACAAAGAAAACGTAAGACAGTTATCATTCTCCCGATACGGTTCCATCTGAGCATAATAAATACCTAATGTCAGAGCTGATCTTCTGATGGGAGCGTCGGGTGATTTCGCGGTGGGTAACAAACTGGTTGGTATCCGTAATTAACTAGATGCTCGAACCCCGAAAGGCTGCTTGGATTTTCATTATAGATTGCTTCCTACTTACTTCATAGAGAAGTGTACTTATTTGTATGACAATTCTAGACAGAGATGAAGCTAGGCAGCTACAAGACACCCAACAACACCCTGCTGCTCAACAACGTGCTGAAAGAGTTAAAGCTGAAGGCTCACGCGAAGACAACCATCTCCCTTCTCTCGGGCGGCCAGAGAAGGCTACTTTCCCTGGCTGGAACGGTACGTTGAATTACCATAAAATAGAAGTTCGTGCTTCTCGGGATTCTTTTATGACCGGAGACTGGAATTCCGTCTTGTGTTAGTTGTGGGTTGTGGGGTCAAAATCAGTCACAAAAACTAAGTGTCTTTCCTGCAGGAAACACAGTAACAATATTGAACGGTTTAGGTACTTTTAAACTATGTTTCGGTCATACAAATCATATGTCACAAAAGCGTTTTAAATACATGGGTCCAGTGCCGAAATTAAGTAGTCTTTAAAATACCTTAGAACTTTAGATTCTGTATTTTACAATGAATCATGTTCAGAAATTTCAACTCTTATTTTTATTTTTAGCTTCTATCAAACCCTCGGATCGTCATCTGCGACGAACCAACCACAGGCCTGGACAGCTATAGCGCATCTCTCGTGATAGGCATACTGAAGCAGCTCACGAATTCGGGGAAGATCGTCATCTGCTCCGTCCACCAGCCCTCATCCGATCTGTTTAAGGAGTTCAACAACATCATGCTGATGGCAGAGGCTAGGCTCCTGTTTCATGGCACGCAGGAGGAATGTAGGAAGATGTTTGAGAGGTGAGTTTGGCATCAGTCTCACTGCTGCTCAAAATACACAACGTAAACTCAGTGACGTGACTCATGCGGCGCTCCAGTGTGTTGCGCGAAATAATTTGACCTGTTCTTTTCAAACCTAATTATACAATATTTACCTCTGAATCAAATACTCAAACCAGCTTTGGTTCACATTTAAATAATGCATCAATTAATACTTGTTCCCATTGTAGCATAGATCTACACTGCCCGAAGAACTACAACCCTGCCGAGTTCTACATCCGAGCGGTATCCTCGAATGCAGAAACCAACCATGTGCAGAGGATTCTGGAGAAGTATAAGGATCGGTACCGGCCATGCGATGAGGTCGTGGAAACTAAAGCGAGGTTTAGCGTGTAAGTGTAGCCAAACCCGTATCCTATCGCAATAAGTTTTCATTTACCAACTGCACCGTTTGTCCGAAATTTCATTTCGGTAAAAAAACAATTTTCTCCAAGACTCGAATCGAACGTACGTTTGATTATCTTTTAAAATAAAAAAAATATCGTGTAGAATCCATTAGGTTAGGTTTATTGTATAATAAATTCGGAAAATTTCATGGTTTCAGAGAAAAACGGCTTTTAGCCGAAATTAAAATTCGGTCAAACGAAATTGAGGAATGGTGAGTATGGTTGACAACACTGGATCCTAAACTTACCTTTCATACTGTACTGATCTTTGTAGGTAGGTGCAGAGTGTTAATGGGGGGGTTCAAATGTAAGATGTAGGCTATAGAGGGCCGTTTCGATTGATCTACCTACCCCGCTACATATATTACGAATAAAACAAAGATTCGACAGATTCGTCTGTCGCAGATTTGTTTGAAGAAGATTGGTTGCGATTGGGACCGTAAATCAAGCTTTTTAACAATCCTAGATATTTACATAGATGTTTGGATGTTTGTTACTCACGGCTCAACCGATTTGGATTAAATTTAGCACGAAAATAGTTTATAGCCTGAATTTAAATATATGATAGTTTATATCCCCGTCCACGCAGACGAAGTCGTGGGCGGAAGTTAGTGGAATATAAAAAGTGTTACCCAATACGACATTGACAGCACTTTATTTTTAAACCCCGGCGCAAAAAGAGGGGTTTTATAAGTTTGACGTGTCTGTGTGTCTGTCTGTGGCACCGTAGCTCCTAAACGAATGGATTTTAATGCGTTTTTTTTTGTCCGAAAGCTGACGTGAGCGAGTGGTCTACGTTTTAACAAAATCGTTTCAGCCGTTTGAGATATTTAACTTTGAATTGAACAAAATGGGGGTTTTTTCTACTTTTTTAAGTTGTAGTTATGTACGTTCATCATCATCATTCGCTTGCCTTTATCTCATTATTGTAGCATTGTAACTATCCCTCACTAAAATATTTATTGCAGATATCAAAGGAATTGGTTCATACAAGTGTACTTGCTCCTGTGGAGATCGTCGTTGTCTCTGAAGAGGAAGTTTGGAGAATACGTCATTCAATTACTACTTAACATAGTAAGTGGCCACATTTTGTTTTACTGCACAATTATAGTACATTGTTGAAGAGGTTAGAAAGTAAGCAATAGATGGACGAGTTAGAGGCCCTCGAAAGTACGAGTCCAGCTATTGCACTTTCGGCCTAGGCTTAACGCAGTGCTTTTCACGCCTACTGCGAGGAAATTGCAAATTAATTATAATTTTAAATCAAAATTAAGTATGTAATTAAAGATCATAATACTAATCAGGCTCGCTTGCCTCGCGCCCGGCGCGGAGGAGGAGGAGCGGCGCCCGCCGGCACGACCTCGCGGTGCCCTGTGATTGGTCGAATCGCTATTCAAACTGTCCAACAATGACATTGTTGGACAGTTTGAAGTCATAGATGGCCTGTTTGTGCGACGTCCAACTACCCTACCCCAACTTTGAAGCCTGAATTCTGACCATCTTTTGCCACATTTCCGAGCAGCGGCGTGAAAAATACTTAGTTAGGTATGGTACATTTATAGCGGAGAGTTCCTTGGGTCGATTTTAGTCTTGCCTTGCTTGAGCAGCAACAGGGGAAGTACCTCCTTACCTTAGGGAAGACCGCATCGTTGAGACTGTGGGTCCTGCATTTGTTTCTAAATGGCAATGCAACGAATCTTCAAATCAATACCTAAAGCGCGCGTGTGATTATTCTGCCCCCCTATTCTGTAACTCGTTTTAAGCTCACCTCATCGCTCACCCCCAAATATATCTTGACGTCGCGATTCGTAGTAACTAAGCGTAGGCAGAGGTCTAGTTTCGTTAGGCGTGATGCGCGGGGTGAGGTGCATGAGCGCGTAGCGAATAACAGCCCTGGTGTCGCTAGCGTCCATAGTCTACGGTGTCTGCTTGCCACCATGCGGGACGTATGCTTGTTTGCCACCATTAATTTGAAATTTATAATTTTCTTTAGCTGACGTTACTGCCTATATAAATTGAAAAAAACCGGCCAAGTGCGTGTCGGATCACGCAAAACGAAGGGTTCCGTGCCTATTAAAAAGGTCGTATCGTCACAGAAATTTTACGGCACTTACGCCCTTTTCTTTGAGGAAGGCAGTTTTTCAGCAATATCTCGAAAACCTCTGAACCGATCTTGTTCAAAACAATTTTCGGTGAATGAAATTCCTAAGCCCTATGTCCATGAATTTTTCCATATTTTTAAAATACACCGTTCAAAAATTAGAGGGGGGGGGGACAGAATTTTAGTGACTTTCGGGGCGATTATCTCCGACCCTTTTCACTTAATCAAAAAAAATTCTAAGAAACCTTATATTTATTTTGAAAGGCCTATCGATTGATGTGCCACACGGGGGGTCACAATGAAAATTTTTTTTTTGACTTTTAGTTTTATGTATGGAGTGCACCCCTAAAAAAATTTTTTTTTGTCAATTTAATTACAAAACTATGTAGCGGCTAACAAAATACACCTATCCTCAAAATTTTATTCAAATACATCTTATAGTTTTCGAGTAAAATGCCTGTGACATACGGACAGACGGACAGACGGACAGACGGACAGACGGACAGACGGACATGACGAAACTATAAGGGTTCCGTTTTTGCCATTTTGGCTACGGAACCCTAAAAAGAAAACTATTCTTTTCCCGAATTTATCTCCATGGAATATTCTCAGACCAGTGAAGCATCTAGAATCCCGTAGGTATTACAACGGTAACCTGTACAAAATAACTAATGTTCTCTCTCAAAATAGGTATTCGAATTTTGTTTAACAAGCTTGTCTCTTCTAGGTGATATCAGCGTTGGTAATGTTCACCTTGTACATCGGGATCACGGGTACCACACAGCGCGGAGTCCAGGATATGCGGGGTTTCCTCTGGCTACTGACTAGCGAAGTCTGCTACTCGCTTTCCTATAGGGCCCTGTACGTGTTCGAGGAAGACCTTACGTTGTTCAGGCGTGAAGTCGGCATCTATAAAGGCTCCGCGTTCTTCACTTCGAGACTGCTAAGTTTTGTATGTAAAATAACTACTAGAGGACAATATTATACTTAATCGAACAAGCGCATGCATGATAGGAAGCGCAATAGCTTGTGTTATGAGTAGGTACTAAACGTCGATATATTAAATAGACATTTAATACATAGAAACCATCCAAGACTCAGAAACAAATACTCATGCTCATCACACAAATATTTGTTCTTACCGGGATTTGAACCCAGGATTGTTTAGCTTCGTAGGCACGACCGGTCGTAGTAAATGACGGTTTTTTTTCTGGCTTCTGAGTAGCGAAGTGTTATATTTCATCAATGAAAGAGTGAAGCGCTCGAAAGTCAAAAATCGTTCCCCATATCTTTTTATGATTTTAATTATATTTCGTAATTTATAGTTTATTACAATAATTTGATGGTATACTATCCATTTAGCAACACTACGTTATCATGAGGAAACTACTCAGTTATTGTGAATTGCGTGGCATTTGAAGCAAATACCTAATGTATTTTTTTGCAATTCATGCTCACAATTTGAACCCTTTTCTGGCTGGACCTTTGACCGAATCAGGTTTAACCATTTCCCTACTGGAATTCGTGCTAACCGAACACAGCAAAAATCCCTGTGAGATGTTGTCGTTTGTAAGTTACTGCTTCAAAGCAATGCTTTTCTTCCTTTTTGTTGCGAATTATTTTCACTGGTAAAAATAATAATTGACTCAATCATTTTCTCATTAAACAAAAAAAAATCTACTTCTGACCTTATTGTCTGTCGTTTTCGTCCAGGTACCCAGCTGCATCGTGCTGCCGGCAACATTCGTGATCATCGCAACGCTGGCAGTGGATCTGCCCAATAGGATCATAACCTCGTTAGAGATAACGGCATCGCTTATCTGGGGAGCCTTTGCTGCTGTTGCGTATGGTAAGTATTATATTTATGGCTCTCGAACCTGATTGATCAGAGTGATCACTTAATTTTGGATGACAAAACAAAATTGAATACAACAGCGTCTCATGAAACAATCATCCTTTTTCCAGCTTCGATCCTCAGCACCCGTTCTAAAATATGTATCCTCAATTAGAGTTTTTCAAAAAAAGGTGTACATGAACTTTTTTTCAGAATTCAATTTTTTCGGGGTTTTCTTATTCAGAATCGTTGATACTGTCGATCCTCATACAAGAAAAAATGGCGGAGTGAACTTGTCACTAGCTGTCAAATTTACTATTGACTGCCACCGCAGGCCTTAAGCCTCTCACAGACTGGCGCGGCCTGGCCGCGGTGGTCAATAGTAAACTTGTCATTAGCTGTCAAATTTACTATTGACTGCCACCGCAGGCCTTAAGCCTCTCACAGACTGGCGCGGCCTGGCCGCGGTGGTCAATAGTAAACTTGTCATTAGCTGTCAAATTTACTATTGACTGCCACCGCAGGCCTTAAGTCTCTCACAGACTGGCGCGGCCTGGCCGCGGTGGTCAATAGTAAACTTGTCATTAGCTGTCAAATTTACTATTGACTGCCACCGCAGGCCTTAAGTCTCTCACAGACTGGCGTGGCCTGGCCGCGGTGGTCAATAGTAAACTTGTCATTAGCTGTCAAATTTACTATTGACTGCCACCGCAGGCCTTAAGCCTCTCACAGCCTGGAGCGGCCTGGCCGCGGTGGTCAATAGTAAACTTGTCATTAGCTGTCAAATTTACTATTGACTGCCACCGCAGGCCTTAAGCCTCTCACAGCCTGGAGCGGCCTGGCCGCGGTGGTCAATAGTAAACTTGTCATTAGCTGTCAAATTTACTATTGACTGCCACCGCAGGCCTTAAGTCTCTCACAGACTGGCGCGGCCTGGCCGCGGTGGTCAATAGTAAACTTGTCATTAGCTGTCAAATTTACTATTGACTGCCACCGCAGGCCTTAAGCCTGTCACAGCCTGTCAATAGTAAACTTGTCATTAGCTGTCAAATTTACTATGGTGTGTTTTAAAATTATTTGAAAATAAAGACTATCAAAGAGAAGAATTGATATGTAAGTCACTCTTACTCCTGCTTCACTGTTATCAAAGAGAATATTGAATATTGACTGTTATTGCGAAGGGGTAGTTCTTATGAAAGTGAAGGATTCACTTTCATAAACACACATGGAAGCATGTCATGGCCCTGATATGTTTTCGGGATATCCTTACTTTTATGTCTCGGTCGTTGAAAATCAGAACGATAGTCACGAGCCAAAAACATCTCCTGGAAATGTCCCTGTCAATTAGGACTAATAGATTGCATCCCCAGTATTTAATTATACGTCGCATATGCTAGTATATATATTGTTGATCCCTTAGGTCTCGGCATGGGCGCCTTATTCACGTCAAGCGGCGCGATGGGCGACGTGATGCCGTGCGTGGACCTGCCGCTGGCGCTGATGTCGGGCGCCTTCCTGCGCATCACCAGCTTGCCCTTCTGGCTGCTGCCCCTCAAATACGTGTCGCACTTCTACTACATCATGGAGGCAATTAGCAATATCTACTGGGGACAGATTGAGCGCATCGGTGAGTAGAATGACAACTTAGGCATAAAAGTGTTACATATCAAGCAGAAGGCGTCCCATTCCACCCCAAGGTTGATAGGTGAATATTACAGACTTCCAGAAGGAACGTTCCAATGGATTCGGGTTTCACTAACACCGGCTACCTAACAGACTTTTGGCAAATTAATTATGCTGTGTTTTATGCCTATTTGTAGGCACAGCCACCATTAAATTCTTCATTATTTTAAGAGTTAAACTTGGTGTAGCTTTTCTCAACTACAAGATTTGGGAGAATTGTGGTAGGTTCTCATTAGTTAGGTAGGTAGGTCTGGGTTCCCATGCACCGCAGTTTGATAGTCAAGTGGCTTGTTTTTCAATGTCTTGTCAAAAGTTCTATTCTTTGACCTTTTGCCAATACTAATACTGCTGCTACCCAACATCAGGGGAATGCCTATTCGCAGAGTCGCATTTCGATCTAAGCACCTTTTTCTTGAGAAGATCTTCCCGCAGAATTTTTCACTACTGTACTATAACCAAGGTAAACAGAAACAACAATATCTGGCTATTTAATGCCTTTTTATTATGGCATTTTCTATTCTAAGTACCTATCCTACTGTTATTGTGATCAATTACATTAAGTAAAATTTATTGAAATCATACAAAATCAACTTAATTACGCACTCGCGCACACGGCCTCCAGACCAACTCCTCTTATCAAATTTATTCTCTTTCAGACTGTCCTTCAAACTCCACTTCCACCTGCGTCAACGACGGGATCTCAGTGTTAGAAGAAGCCGGCTACTCCCTCGACTTCCTCCTAGTGGACGGAGTGGGACTCCTCTCGATCACTCTGCTCTGGAGTCTAGTCGGCTACTACGGGTTGAGAAGAGAAGAGAAAAAGGGATATGCATATTGAGTTATTTAATAAAATTGTACAATTAAAAAGTCTTTCAATAATTACACGATACGCTTACAAGTATAATTAGTTGGGAGTTGGGAATGTAGACCTAATAGGTATATTACCTATATATAAAAAGTAACTATACATGATTCATCTGCTGAGATGAGATGGGAATAAGGGTTTGTTGCACCAAACCGCCTCTAATATAATAAAAAGTTCGTTAAAACCTGAATGTATGGAAAGTTTGAAATATTTCTATAGAATGACAACAGCCGGCGCTAAATTTTACGTTGATCGGCCCGTAAATTACAGGCCTATCAACTTAAAATTTAGCCCGGAATGCCATTATAGGCTGTAATCGCATTCCGGGAATATTCACGGATATTGTGATTGGGTGTGATAGTAGACGGAGATACAGTCAATACCTATATAAGGTAACGGAGAACTAACTAGAGTCGCTTAAGACATTTTCCACCTACGCTCCATTTCAAAACAGAGGGGTGATCATCTATATAATTACTTCCGGGTGGAAAGTTTGGTGGATTCTTGAATAAAGCATCTCAGAATAATGTTTTAAAATGAAATAAACAAAAAAAACGCTATTATAAATTAATGTTTTTCGAAACCGTATTTTGCCTCGGGCTATTGGTCCTTCGGGGGATGGTATATGCAGGGCGTCTCGGAAACAGTGTGCCAAACGAGTAGGGTAGGTAGGTGCAGGAATCGGAACCGGTTTTTTTTTTAAATCTAAATCAATAGTCTAATTCAAGATTTTAATAAAATCTAATTCAATATTTTGAATTATTTTAGGCTCTTAATGTAGGACTCTATCATGTATTTAGTTAAAATTTTCGTATTATTAGACTGCCTGATCAAAAATGATATTATAAACCAAAGAACGAAATAATACCGGTATCCGATCCCTGGTAGGTAGGGACCCTTATCTCTCTACCTCTCTACCAAAGTCGTTTGGGACATCGTTTCCCTTGAGTGGCTTGAGTAGAGTAAGTGCAATAGAAATGAAATTAAGATATTTCGATTATAGAACTTCGCAGTGTTAGACGTGGCCGATGCAAAATGTCGTCTTACATTCGTTGGCCGTTCTACATTGTGATTTGAGAATTGTTTTGGTCTAAGTACTTTGTATGGTTTTCTTTACGTACTTTCCTTGTTCTAATTCTTATTTTTTTAACACTTAATTAATTAATAAACTTATTTGATGACGAATGGCTCACGGAATGCCTGACGCAATCGATATGGAACCGATACTACCTTAAACGATTTATGATAGTTTGGTCAATTCGATGTAGGTACTTATTAAGTAGTTAATATTCTGAGAATAGGAAGACTAGTTTTTTAAACTCATCGATAGTCGAGTTTGCTAATGAACCTACCTATATAATATATTGCTGACATGTTACTTTCGATTGTACAGTCACGGACTTTAATAATTGAGCCATTTAGAGCTAAAATTAGTTGACACCTAAATGGCTCAACAATTAAAGTCCTTGACCGTACCATAGATAAATGAGAAGTACACCTAACTTTATTTCCTAGACAAAAATGCGAATTAGGTTCTTAGGTATTATATCCCATATCTTTCGGGGAAAGCTGGGTTAAATGATATACATGTACCCACTTGAAACTTCATAATGGCATTTCGATGTGCAGTGCAGAGGACACTAGATACCATCTAGCCGCGTATAAAATGGCAATAGATTGACGGCTTACCTATTTAGGACAAACTGTACTTGAATTGACAGCTATCCCATTCCCAAACTTTCTCTGGTTTTATTAATCAAGTGCTGGCTCCAAAACTAGCAACACTGGCAAGAACAGGGGGGGGGGGGGGGGGGTATTACAACCGGGTAGGGAGACCGGTTGAAATGTCTAAATATCAATATGGGTGTCGTTTTTTATGGGTTTTTTAGACGTTACGAAAATGGCATCGTTTTTTTTATTTTATTGATTAAGACAAAAAGAAAACACATGAGTATAATTCAATACAATGCCCATATTGGCAAATTTGAAATTTAGTATTGTGGACATGAAAATTCCTGAAAGTATTTGCGCCAAATTGCAATTCAATCGGAACATACGTGTCGAACTGAGAACCTCCTTTTTTGTAGACGTTTAAAAATTACGCTTAGTACGCGGGTGAAGACGCGGGCAAAAGCTAGTGACGGATATATCCGCACCATAGCTCCAACGCCCAAGACGGATTAATCCGTCACAGATGGACATGCATAAAGTTCAACCTGAAACATGTGTTTACTCATTTATCGTTAGGAATAGGTAGTTACTCCTGTGAAGTATCGAATAAAATAGTCCTAATCTTGTTTCCCTATACAAACTTTGGATCCCCATTTCACCAACTTTTTTTTCAAAAATCCTTTCTTAGTGCACCCCTAGATCTTATAACGAACCTATGCGCCGGAATTTCTAGAAGCAGCGGTTTGGGCTGTTCGTTGATATTGCCAGTCTGTCAGTCAGTTTCTTCTTTTATATATGTAGATTGGCTTCATAGAGGTTTAAAACTCAAAGAATCTAAGATAAAGAACCCGACAAATGACAAACAGTCAGACTTGGCAATCCTGTAAGGGTTTCTTGTTGACAAGGGAGCTAATATAAAAACGATTTTTATGAATTCCTCTTTTTTTGAAGTTGGTTATAGAGTCGAAGTTTATAACAAATATAAAACGCAAATGATTAAATTAAGAAAGAACCATACCAAGTGACAATTCAATGTCATTATTCAAATTAAGAACAGTTCAATAGTAAAGATATTTATGGAGCAATAGGTGTAAGAAAGAAAAATACTCTTGAACGTAAAGTTTCAAGTGTCACTGCTAATGTAAACATATGTATGGCACATTGACAGGAAATCTTAGTTTGGAACATGCAATGTAAATCTATTGTCACAATGTGTGTAAATGTTTCTATGGAAGACAGATGGTAAACAGAACTTTGGTGCATTAAGTGAAAAGATGAAACTGTCATGTGCGTTGTAAGTATATTTTTGTCATGTAGTTGTGTAAACTTATTTAAATGTAAAGGTATTTTTGTAACATTGTAAAGATATCTTTGACCTCGACTGTACTACCTTTACCACTATACCTCGTACCGTAATCATGCCGGAGACTAGTAAATTGCAATTTAATTACTTATATTAACGGTGTTTTTCCGGGAATTTCCGTTAACCTTGCACTATTGCAGAGTAAATTCACAGAAACAAATTAGCATAGTTATTTCTTGAAAATTTTACTTTTATACAAAATAATTTAAGCATTAACGGTATTCGTCTTATTGTACAAGGGTCTTGAAACACATGAAATAATAGTACATTGTTTAACGAGGGGCGTACGTGGAATATTTGATGACTCGAGTTTGCAATATTCTTACGCCCGTGTTATACACAATGTTTTTCATCACGTTTGCGAGGAAATAAATAACTACAAAAGACAGAAAAATCTAAGTTTCATACAGAAGCACGTTAGTGACATAAGATTTTTTACATAGGTACGGTACCCACTTGGGTCATACAGATTGAGTAAATCAAAAGTCATCTTTCCTGTGGTAATTAGTTAAGAGCTTTCGTTTTGATTGCATGAAATCATATGAGTTAGCAGAGCTAGAAGAAGTCGCGCGACTCGCGAAGATCGTATACAAACAATTGAGAACTCTTCTACGAGCCCTATGTATATGTCCCTAATTAACTAATGAGGGATAACAGGGATACATCATCATCATCATCATTTCATCATATACCTAAGAGGAGGCGCCGTTGATGCGAATTAAGATAAGAGTCCAACCAAAAATTTGGCAATTCTAAAATATGTGCACGGACAAAGTGATCAAAAATATGTAAACAGAATAGAACTTTATTTTCAAGGGTATAAGGTTGCTCAGATATTATTGAACCTACTGAATTCTACTGTACCCAAATAGTATATCAAATATATACAAACTAAGCCGAATTCATATCTTAAAAGTGGGTTAAATTTAGAGTGACAACATTTAAATTATCTTACAAAAAAACTTAAGCACCTATCTAAGACAAAAACAAATGCCTGTAAACAATCATCTGTTTCATCAAACCAACTCATATCTCGGTTATTTCCTCAAGACACACAGACAAACTTTCGTAGTATAAGTACCTATATCGTGTTGTGCAACATCTCTGACCCTCAGTCGACTGGTACCATCATAATTAAGCGGCAATGCGTTTAACATTAATTTGAGCATTTATTTTGTGAGATGTGGTGATTGGAGAGTGTTGTGACAGTGGCCGTGGATGGATAGTGCAGTATGGATTGGTTTAAGGTTTGTTTTGTTTCTATTAATTTTTAGGGTTCCGTACCTCCAAAGGACAAACCGGAACCCTTATAGGATCACTTTGTTGTCCATCTGTCTATGAAGACCCTTTATCTCGGGAACGCGTAGAGGTATCGAGTTGAAATTATAACCATATACTCAGATCTACAGACCCTGGAAGCTGTGAAAAAATCAAACTTCTATGTTAACGTAAAAATAAGATACGGCCGTTTATGCCGCAAAAAACCTATATTTCGACACTCAAGGAAATCAAAATTTATAGGATACTCGTACTTGCCGTTAACCTAGGACTACAACTACTACAAGTAATATCGTCTTATACCTACTACAAGTGCAGGGAAAAATCTGAAAACTATACATTTGTAATTTTGTACGGAACCCTCGGTGGGCGAGTCCGACTCGCACTTCCGGTTTTTCAATTTTCTATCGCTATTTCAAAATAGCATTTCATCATTCTTGACAGTTTTCGAGTGAAAGATTCGAGCGTTCGAAAGTCAATATTTGGTCCCCTGAGGGGTAATTAATTATGTAACTTTTCGACCAGCGTTAGGACAACTCATCTGTCAATTTCCCTTACAAAAAAAAATACATTTTGATCTACCTAACGTACCTACGGAGCTACAATCGGCCAGCTGGTTCATCTCATCTTTGCCCGCGGCTTTATGTGTGCGTGCGCTTGTAACTATGCCCTTGCACTGATATTTGATTGTTTTTAAATTTCACATTCAGCGACACAACGAACAATCGTTTACATTAGATTGCTGCTCGAAAAAAACCGGAAATAAATAATGACGCTATTATCAAGGGTAGCTAATACGGGTGTAGACTCTACATTTATTATAACTTCAAAAGAGAGAAGGCAAAAAATATGCCTGATGACGAAAATCCCATTCAAATAACTCAAAAAATTACGAAGCTACAACCGTTTTAATATTGCTTGTTAGAGAGAGAGAACGCTCGTAGATCGTGACGTCACGACTATCGAGCGTCATAGTAAATGACTTGCGTTTTGCGGAAAAGGGACAGATCATACCCCTTCTTAAAACTTTGGACACTTATAACGTTGTGATTATTTAATATCCCGCGTTGCTTTTTTCTCCATTTGACTACATATTTAATCCTTTTTCGAGAAAATACAACATTATTGGTTAGTAGTTCAACCCCTATTGAACTTACTTTATATTTTTTTGATTAAACGGTCGTTCTTGTTGGGGGCCAAAAATACATACAGTAATTCTACAAAGACATTATATCAGTGAGAGAGGGTAGGTATCTTAGCCTATTTAAATAAAGCATGCTTACTTCCGTGCAACTTTATCTTCTATTTCTTTTCTTTATCTTCATGTGGTTGAACATATTGTATAGTTCCTTTAACGAATTTACAGAAGAATGGCATGGACCTCTTTGATAGAGAGTTGACGCTCAGAGTGAATAACCTCAACGTTTGGACTCCAGAAAAAAAGTCATGGCTGCGGCGGTTCACTAAGCCAAGAACTATGATCTTAAAAGATGGTAAGTATCTTTAAAGGGAGCAGTCTAAAATAGTCCGGCCGGGTCTCAACATTTTGATGACATTTCCGCTTGTTTGGAATGGACCCTGACTTCTATGATCTCACCAGAAATACCATGAACTTATACATGAAATACAATAAAACGTGTCCAATGAAATTAGGCGGTTAAAACGCTCCGATATTCACCCGGCCGTACATGTCACTAAATAATGTTAGCTTTTATATTGCAGTTACAGTCTGTATAAATCAGGGAGACTTCATCGCTATACTTGGACCAAGGTAAGTGTTACAATCAGGTCTTCACTTATGTCTTCAGCAGTTAATTTAATCATTCGGAACTCTATTATTGTACACGTAACCCGTTGAAGGTCCGTTTTGTAGTTTCCAGTCCGTTTAGGTTAAGTGCAGCAGATTTTCTTGAATAAATTAATTCACAATAAAAAAAATGATCTTTGTTCAATTGTGTTGATAATTTGATATAACTGCGATAATGCTTGATACTGTTTATGCGTGTAACCTGTAAGTAATATTTCCAGTGGCGCTGGCAAGACGACGTTCCTGACATCAGCAGCGGGCAAATGCCGGCTACCCTCCACCGGCTCCGTGGCGGTGAACGGGACCAGCGTCAGCGCGTTGCACGGCATCGCAGAAATCGTACCGCAGTTCGATGTCTTCATGAACGGGCTCACGGTTATCGAGCATTTGGTGTTCATGGTAAGATAAATGGCATGCATGACAACATACGAGCAAAGTTAAATAAAAGCTTTGCAAAACATAAGTTTCTGTCACTAGATCAATTTTTGGTAAAAGCTTTTGGCGAACTTTTTCTCACAATCATCAACTACTCGTTGAGACGGTACCAATGAGATTAACACGTAAGTTTATCTTGTGAGTGTAGTTTAAGAGTTGCTGTGGCCACTTTCTGTCTCCATCATGAGACCAACTTGCATACGAACGAAGGAAGTTAAATGAAGGCTTTTAAAAAACAACAATAACATAAACAAAGAAAACGTAAGACAGTTGTCATATCATTCTCCCGATACGGTTCCATCTGAGCATAATAAATACCTAATGTTAGAGCTGATCTCCTGATGGGAGCGTCTTGTGATTTCGAGGTGGGTAACAAACTGGTTGGTATCCGTAATTAACTAGATGCTCGTACTCCGAAAGGATGCTTGATATTTCATTATAGATTGCTTCCTAATTTCTTCATAGAGAAGTGTAGTTATTTATATGTAAATTCTAGACAGAGATGAAGCTAGGCAGCTACAAAACGCCCAGCAACATGTTGCTGCTCAACACTGTGCTAAAAGATTTGAAGCTGAAGGCTCACGAGACGACCACCATCTCCCTTCTCTCGGGCGGCCAGAGAAGGCTTCTTTCCCTGGCTGGAACGGTACGTTGAATTACCATAAAACAGAAGTCCGTGCTTCTCGAGATTCTTTTATGCCCGGAGACTGCAACTCCGTCTTGTGTTAGTTGTGGGGTCATAATAAGTCACAAAAACTAAGTGTCTTTCTTGCAGGAAACACACGAACAATATTGAACGGTTTAGGTACCTACTTTTAAACTATGTCTCGATCATACAAATCATATGTCACAAAAGCGTTTTAACTGGGTCCAGTGCCGAAATTAAGTCTTTAAAATCCCTCAGAACTTTAGATTAGTTTATTCTGTATTTTACACAATCTGTCAGAGCAGAGGGCTCCGTAAAAAGTAGCCTGATCATACGAGGCCACATCAATCAATGAATAATTGTTCAGAAATTTCAACTTTTATTTTTAGCTTCTATCAAACCCTCGGATAATCATCTGCGACGAACCAACCACAGGCCTGGACAGCTACAGCGCATCTCTCGTGATAGGCATACTGAAGCAGCTCACGAATTCGGGGAAGATCGTCATCTGCTCCGTCCACCAGCCCTCATCCGATCTGTTTAAGGAGTTCAACAACATCATGCTGATGACAGAGGCTCAGCTGCTGTTTCATGGGACGCAGGAGGAATGTAGAAAGATGTTCGAGAGGTGAGTTTGGCATCATTCACACCACACCGCTGCTCAAAATACGCGCCGTAAACTCAGTGACGTCATGAGTCACGTGCGTAGTTTTTAACGCGTGCTCTCTAAGTCTCTATACCAGAGCTCAAAAAACTCCTATTTTGCAACGCCATTTTGGAATCTTTGTTTTCATTAATTACAATTCAAATAAATAAAATAAAGGAAAAAACAAATAATTATAAATTGATTACAAAATAAATTAACCTAACTAACCTAACCCAGTCATAACAACGTCATATTATTCGTTTTTCTAATTTTTTAATTATTTCAGATCAGGTCATTTGATACATGCCAAAACATCTCCGATAAAATTAAGCTCCAGTGTTACTAAATGCTTGAAATAATTTGACCTGTTATTATTTTGATGTTTGTGGGCCTTTAATGTGCCGCTTCGACCAGTGAATGATCTATTGTGGCAGCCCTTTCCTGTTTATAGTTCACCGTTAAGACCCGTTGCCTCCAAGAAATTCCAGATTCTTTGGGCGGTGATATGTTGTACCTCTTCTGGGTGCATGATGTGCCGCCCTAGGTAGGTACTTCTTTTTTGCATGAGTGGTCCGCAGGAGCAGAGAATGTGCATTGCTGTCTCCTCTGTCTCCTGGCAGAACCTGCAAGTTGCGTCTTGTTTCATACCCATTTGAAACAGGTGTTTGTTCAATTTGCAATGTCCTATCAGGATTCTCGTCACTGCACAGGTTTTGTGCCTTTTGAGTTGTAATAGCTCTTTAGACAGTTTACTATTGAACCCTTTAATTAAGGCTTTAGCCTGTTTTTGTCCTTTGGTGGACATCCACAGCTTGATTGCCTCTGATTTTTCTGTGTTACTTAGCAGAGAATATGCTTTCCGTTTTGTGATACCACAGAACGGTTCTGGGCCGACTAGGGTTGTTTCTGCGCCCTTCCTTGCAAGTTCATCTGCTTTTTCGTTCCCTAAAATATCGGAATGCCCTGGTACCCATCTAAGTATGACTTTATTGGAGTTAGCCAGGGTGTTTAAATTGTTTTTACAATTCTGGACTAGTTTAGAGTAAGACTCAAAGGATTCTAGTGCCAGCAGAGCAGCTTGACTGTCTGAGTTGATGTAGATGAGTTGGTTTTTTTGGTTTTCTTCAAGGTTGATTTCCACGCATTTATTTATTGCGAAGACTTCAGCCTGAAAGATTGAGGCCTCCTTCCCCATGCTGACGCTAGCTTTGAGCTTTGGCCTCTCACCATAAATACCACACCCTACATCATCACCTTTTTTTGAGCCATCTGTATACCAAATGTGGCTTCCCTCCTTGAATTCCATTTGGTCGTTTATCCATTTGTCTCTCGGAGGTATTTCCACTGTATACAGTTTAGTGAATTTGCATTCCACGTATGTGTCGTCTGTGGGCATGCTTAGGTTTTTATTATCATAAACAAGGGCCTCAAGTTTGATTAGCGCTTGAGAGCGCCATTTTGGCCTTGTTAGTGAGCATATCCTGTAGATGCACTGCTTCGCCTCCTTTTGCACTTGCAGGTGGAGTGGAGTTAAGTCGAGCAGTGCATCCAAGGCTGCCCCCGGTGTTGAGCATAAAGCTCCTGTTGCTGTTAAGCAGGCTGTACGCTGTAGGCTGCTTAACTTTGTGATGGCTGTCTTTTGGTTGACTTTGTTGCACCAGACTGCAGAGGCGTATGTGATTACAGGCCTCACTATCGCTGTGTAGAGCCACATAGCAATTTTGGGTTTTATGCCCCATCTTGCTCCTGCCATTCGACAGCAAGTCCACATGGCCATTTTTGCCTTTTGTATTGTTTTATTCAAATGAGCGTTCCAAGTTAGCTTTTGGTCAAAAGTAACCCCTAGGTACTTGACCTCATTTGAGTAGGTTATTTCCTGTCCATTCAGTTTTAGTTTGGCAAGCTTGTCTAGTTTCCTTTTTCTTGTAAAAGGCACTAGTACGGTTTTGCTCGCATTGATAGACAGGTCGTTTTCTTTGCACCATTTGTTTATGGTATTGAGCGCTCCTTGCATTAGATTTGAAATTGTGTGGAGGCAGGGACCTTTGATTATGACTACAAGGTCGTCGGCATATCCCTGTGTGTCATAGTCTAGGTCCTTCATAGTTGCAAGGAGTTGGTCCACTGCTAGGGTCCATAGTAGTGAGGATAGTACGCCTCCTACATCCGACATCCTCTTGTGGTGTAGAATGTATGCTCAATTGCATTGAGGGTCAGAGTGACTATTCTATTTGAGAGCATGCTCAGGACCCATCTGATGGTGTTTTCATCCACGCCCTTTGATGCCAACCCCCTAAGGATAGTATCTGTGGGTGTATTGTCGAAAGCACCCTCAACGTCAATGAATGCACATAGAGCTGTTTGCTTATCCTCTAGGGTTCTTTGCACTTTGTCGACCAGATCTAGTAGTGCAGTTTCCGTAGATTTCCCCTTCTGGTAAGCATGTTGGTTCAGACTTAATGGTCTGAGTACCAGGTATTTTGTTCTAATGTGCTGATCAATGACTCTCGATTCAATTTGACCTGTTCTCTTCAAACCTATTTACACAATATACTTCTGAATCAAATACTCAAACCAGTTTTGCATTGAAAACTGTCGTATCAGTATCATGACCTTTTGTTCACATTTAAATAATGCATCAATTAAAACCTGTTCCAATTGTAGCATAGATCTACACTGCCCGAAGAACTACAACCCTGCCGAGTTCTACATCCGAGTGGTATCTTTGAATGCAGATACCAACAATGTGCAGAAGATTCTGGAGAAGTATAAGGATCGGTACCAGCCTTGCGACGAGGTCGTGGAAACTAAAGCGAGGTTTAGCGTGTAAGTGTAGCCAAACCCGTATCCTATCGCAATAAATTTTCATATCCCAACCGTACCGTTTGTCCGAATTTTCATTTCGGTAGGTAAAAAAACAATTGATGTTTGATTTTCTTTTAAATTAAAAATTATCGTGTAGAAAATCCATTAGATTAGGATTATCCTGAACTTTTCCGTTTTTTTTTTTAATTCGGTCAAACGAAATTGAGGAATGGTGACAACTCTGGATCCTAAACTTATCTTTCATATTGTACTGATCTATGTAGGTAGGTGCATGTTTTTGATGGAGGGGTTCAAATGTAAGATGTAGGGTATAGAGGGCCGTTTCGATTGATCTACCTACCCCAGGGATCGGATACCGGTATTTACTCCATACAAATTAAACCGGTATTATTTCGTTCTTTGCTTATGATATCATTTTTGATCGGGCAGTCTAATAATATGAATATGTTACCTAAATACACGATTGCCTAAAATAATTCAAAATATTAGACTACTTCGGGGATTTTTGAAAAAACCGGTTCCGATCCCTGACCTACCCTAGCAATGTACAAGTTGCAGAACATTCTCAAAATATCAGGAAAGTTCTCAGAAATTTCAGAAAACTTACATGAGAATTTAAAAATAAGTTTCTACTGGGAATTTTTCATGGATGTATCATTAATTACATGTATAATCTATTATTCGTTAAGCAGGCAAATTAAACAGCTAATAATGAATGTATCCAGAGAGTTTTTGACATGTTTTCAGTGTTTATAAAATTTAAGTTCTGAGAACTTTCCTTATTAGAATTTTCGCAACACGGAAAACTTCTCCGCGCTGCATTGCTAACCTACCTACCCCGCTACTATATTAAGAATCTAGTAATGACAAAGATGACTCTCTCTCGTCAGATTCAACAGATTAGTCAGTCGCAGATTTGTTTAAAGAAGATTGGTTGGAACCGTTAAGTTAAGCTTTTTAACAATGGAATAGAAAAAAGTGATGCTCAACTCAATACTACTTACCTCTCCTGCACTTCCCCAATACGACATTGATAGCACTCTATGTGTAAGTTCATCATCATTCGCTTGCCTGTATCCCATTATTATAGCATTGTAACTTATTCTTAAGAATATTCATTTCAGATATCAAAGGAATTGGTTCATACAAGTGTACTTGCTCCTGTGGAGATCGTCGTTGTCTCTGAAGAGAAAGTTTGGAGAATACGTCTTTCAATTACTAGTTAACATAGTAAGTGGCCACATTTTGATTTACCTACTGCATAATTAAATGGTATATATTATAATATTAATAAAACGTGGTTACGTATGCTACGTTTATAGAAGAGAGTTCCTTGGGTCGATTTTATTCTTGCTAGAGCAGCAACAGGGGAAGTACCTCCACCTTAGGGAAGACCGCATCGTTGAGACTGTGGGTCCTGCATTTGTTTCTAAATGTCAATGCAACGAATCTTCAAATCAATAAAGCGCGCTTCGCAAGCGTCCATAGGCTACGGGTTCTGCTTGCCACCATGCAGGCCGTATGCTTGTTTGCCACCGTTAATTTGACATTTATAATTTTCGTTAGCTGACGTTACTGCCTATATAAATTGAAAAAAGAAAACTATTCTTTGCCCGATGGTGATTTATCTCCATGGAATATTCTCAGACCAGTGAAACATCTAGAATCCCGTAGGTATTACAAGTGTAACCTGTACAAAATAACAAATGTTCTCTCTCAAAATATGTATTCGCATTTTGTTCAACAAGCTTTTCTCTTCCAGGTAATATCAGCGATGATAATCTTCACCTTGTACTTCGGGATCACGGGTACCACACAGCGCGGAGTCCAGAATATGCGGGGTTTCCTCTGGCTACTGACTAGCCAAGTCTGCTACCCACTTTCCTATAGGGCCCTGTACGTGTTCGAGGAGGACCTTACGTTGTTCAGGCGTGAAGTCGGCATCTATAAAGGCTCCGCGTTCTTCGCTTCGAGACTGCTAAGTTTTGTAAGTAGGTAAAATATTAAACTCCAGATATATCTGGAGTTATTGCTATAGCAATAATATTTACGTTTCTTAATTTATATTTTACATAACAATTGTCTTTGATAGTGTTATCCGACATTAAAGAGAGAGCTACTGTATTAAGACTTAGACTGCCGTTAACTGTTGACCTTAGGACCTTTTTACGTTCACGTAATTTTACAAGACTTCTTTCATTAACGAGCAATTCGAGTTATTGATATGAGCTCGGTCTTTGAACTTACTACTTACCACTATTCACGTACTTCTGTAATTTATTTAGGTCGATGTGACATAATAATACATACTTATTTATTGTGAATTGCGTGGATTTTGAAGAAAATACCTAAGTAGGTACTGTGTTTTTTATTGTACCCTTCTCTGACCTTTGATTTACCGAATCAGGTTTAATAACTCATTTCCCTACTGGAATTCGTACCTTGCTTGCTTCAAAGCAAACCTGTAGGTAAATAAGTAAATTATTAAAAATATTTTTTATTATATGAAGTAACAAAAAATTTGCGGTGTTCGCAATGTTTCCTTTATCTGTGCATAAGATGTTGCTTCGTACCAAATTTTAAGATTCTGAGTTCACGGGAAGTATCCTGTAGGTTTTGATTCCCTTGCGAGTTTCGAAAATTTGCGGAAATTTGCGGCATAAACGGCTGTATCTTTTGATTGCGTTGGCTTAGAAGTTTGATTTTTTCCTCAGCTCCAAGGGACAGTAGACCTGAGTATTTGATATAAATTTTAGCTTGATACCTCCACGCGTTCCTGAGAAAAAAACCATTGACAGACGGACGGACAACAAAGTGATCCTATAAGGGTTCCGTTTTTTCCTTTTGAGGTACGAAACTCTAAAAAAACTACTTCTGTCGGTTTCGTCCAGGTACCCACCTGCATCGTGCTGCCAGCAACATTCGTGATCATCGCAACGTTGGCAGTGGATCTGCCCAATAGGATCATAACCTCGTTAGAGATAACGGCATCGCTTATCTGGGGAGCCTTTGCTGCTGTTTCGTATGGTAAGTATTTACATTTGTGGACCCTGATTGATCAGAGTGACAACTTTATTTCTGGTTAAACCTCAATTACCAACAATTGTCTAGCTGAATAAAATGTTCAGTCTTATCTCAAATTAATGCCATTCCAAAACAAAATTGATAGATCGGTCAATGACGTCATATCTCATGAAAAATCATAGTTTTTCCAGCTTCGATCAGCACCTGTTCTAAAATATGTATATAATCCTCCTACTTCTTTTAAAAAAAGCGACAATAACGTTACTTCGGTGATTTGAAAGGCAGTATTTTATTATTACGGCTAAAGCATTAAAGAAAGCGATCCTGTTCGGCAAATTCAGCATTAAAACCATCCATTCAGTACAAAAAATTAAATCTTGATTGAATTTACCTTCATTTGATATAGTCGATTGCATTTCTTTTGAAAAAACTCAGTGTCATGGTCCTGATATGTATTCGAGATATCCTTACTTTTATGTCTCGGGCTTTCAAAATCAGAACGATAATCAATAACCAAAAGCATGTCTTGGACATCCCTGTCAATTATTACTAATACAATTGCATTCCCGGTATTTAATTATACGTCGCATATGTATGCTAGTATATATTGCTGATCCTTCCAGGTCTCGGCATGGGCGCCTTATTCACGTCAAGCGGCGCGATGGGCGGCGTGATGGCGTGCGTGGACCTGCCGCTGGCGCTGATGTCGGGCGCCTTCCTGCGCATCAACAGCTTGCCCTTCTGGCTGCTGCCCCTCAAATACGTGTCGCACTTCTACTACATGGTGGAGGCAATTAGCAATATCTACTGGGGGCAGATTGAGCGCATCGGTGAGTAGAATGACAACTTAAGTAAGTGCAAACGTACGTGCTTTAGTACGTTCATATAATATAATCGTTACGCATTATCTAGACTAGCTCCTTCCTTGTCGCTCGAAAACATAAAGAAAGCTTACTATGGATATTTCCACTCCATCCTGATTTACGGTGTTGATCTGTGGGCTACTGCAGCAGATCGCGACAGGGCGCTTAAAATTCAGAAACGGGCCGTTCTCACTCATTGCAAAAAAGCCTCTTGATCATCCTGCGCAGATCCTATTTAGGCAACTGAATATACTTACATTACCTAGCGTAAATATCCTTGAGGCTTGTATGTAAGTGAGGCACAGGCTCGCTTCATGCACGACCCGCGCGCAGCTGCACGCGCCCGGGCGCGTCACGCGCGCCCAGCGCTTGCTGGTCGCGCCGATGCGGAGGCTAGCAAAGGCTCGAAAATCAAGTGATGTAATAGGAATTAAACTGTATAACTCTTCCAACTGAATTGTAAAACTCATCGACTGACGCCAGTTTCAGAGGAAAACTAAAGAAGATTTTAATGGACATGGCGTGTTACGCCATTGACGAATTTCATGATAAGGTATCATTGACTCACTCATAACGACTTTTACAATGTTTATGAATTAATTTTAAGAAATACCTTTTTATCTTAAATAATGAAATTTACCCTTACATGTAATAAAAACGTATGTACATACCTACTTTATCTACGCACATATCGTTAGTGCTCTAAAATGCGTTCAGAAACCGTCGGTAATGACCAGCATTATTACAACCAATTTTACTATGACAACTTTCTTGTCTGTGGTAGTAGGTAAAATATGTACTGTAATGTTATTAAAGTACAGATTATCGGTATCGTTATGAGTTTAAATTTGGAACAGCTGTCAAAACTCAAGTGGGTATCTATTCTAGTGTCTCTAGATATTTAAACAGTTATCGATACAAAACGTCAATTCAGTATGTTTTAATATAAACCGCATGACATTTTGATCTCGAGTGACATGAGAATAGGGACTTCATTCGTTTGTCTATGATTTAAAAAAAATATTCGTCTTGTCAAACAAGATACTAAATTCAATTCAAAATAAAGAAATCATAAATGCCATCAAGCTCTGCAACTTCAAACCAAGACCATCCCACTACAATACAACCAGGACCATTAAATATATCCCATTGTTCCAATGTAAATGTGAATTATAACTATTACAATAAATAATTTGTTTCTGTATTTGTTCAAATTTACTTTTATTGAATTATTTAAATATCTATAGTGTATAGATATTGTACAGGTAGCACTATTAGCAATGCAGGTCATTTCCCTACGGCTTCTGAACCCATCATAGAGCGCTTATGATATGTGTTTAGATAAAGTAGTGTATGCAACTGTACATAATTAGGCCTTAAAACACTCGTGTGATCCTATTATGAAACTCGCTTACGCTCGTTTCATAAAACCACACTCGTATTTTAAGGCCTCTCATTATGTATCAGTAGCATAAACTACTATTATATCCTGCCTGACATGTAAAATAATGTGTTTTACCAATAAAATTCTGATTCTGATTCATATCAAGCAGAAGGCGTCATTCCACCCCAAGGTTAGGTATAGGTGATAGGTGAATATTACAGACTTCCAGAAGGAACGCTCCAATGATGGATTCGGTTTTCACTGACTCACATTTAAACAACACCAGTAGGCTTTTTGCAAGATAATCCCGATAAAGGTCTGGTTCGGTTTTAATAATACCTACTCATAACATAATATTTAATGCAAAAAGTCAAAGGCGGGCGTCGAAACGGATCGACGTCGATGAAATGATTTCATTAGTCAGCCGCTCTTTTATTTATTTAATCAAATTTACATATAAGTTAACAGTTAGGTTACTACATCAAAGCACTTATGGTAGTTAACAAACACATCGAATAAAATATAGGTACATGAACACTTATGAAATAATAGAATTAAATAAAACAAAATCAATATATATAGACATTTAAGTAAACAAAAATATGGCTCAGCGTTATAAAACAATTTAAAAAAAAAGGTCATAATCAACTTGAACAAAAAATGGCACAGTTTAAATCTTAACACTGTTATACGATAATAATGCTAACTTTTCTACAGAACACACCAATACCGTCAGCAAATAAGTCTATGCCGTCGGCTTTTGGATTTTCTCTAGCATTGTGCTGTATTTAATCTCATGCGGATCCCACACTAGGTACTGCACCGAACTTCAAGCCTACTGCGGATATACGCATGCAAATAGCATGATAGCGACTTTGGAGGTTGAAAATTGGGAAGCTATCCTCATTATGAATCCCAGCGTTTTAGATACCTTTTTGCAGGTCTTCGTAAGTAATATATTTTTGGCCATCATATTGAGCACATCGGTAAGTAACCTATACATAATGTACCAAACACATCGATAGGTATGTTTTATTGCGTAAGAAAAACAAATTGATTTCAGTTTTATTGTTCTGATCGTGATCATCATTATTTTCGGTGGAGTAATCGCCATTCTGTTCACTCTCTGCAAATGTCTATTACTCAATACTCAATACTCAATTATCCAATAATTCACTACTAAAACTGTAGGTATACTTATTTGTCAAAACTCACATAAATAATTAAAGAAACTTAATTTATTTTGATAATTTGAGTAAAGAAAAGTGTAACAGAAGATAACCCTAAACCGGTTATGAATTTTTGTCGAAATAATCGGTTATAACCGGTTTCTTCGGTTTCGGTTAAAACCGCGCGGTTTGCATTCCCTAGTATGTAGTTTGTGACACTTCGCCACTCTGAAGCCAGAAAAACCGTCACTTACGACGACCGGTCTAGTGGGTAATAGAGAGGTAGAGAGTTGAGAGCCTGCCTACGAAGTTAACAATAATCCCGGTAAGAACAAATATTTGATTAATATTCCACATTCTAATCAAACGGGACAGGGCTAACCGAACATAGCATAATTTGGAAGACGATAGAGAATAGTCATACTCCGGTAAAATATTTTAACCGTAACGTATAGTAACTATCTCTCTGGTCGGTCCTCCATGTCTGAAGATCGTGGGGTGGGATACAAGTCTGGAACGACCGACTGTCTCCATCGGCTCCTGTCACTTGCAATGTTAGCGTCAGTGTACAATTTCGGTGTGTTTGGATTAAATAATCCAAACACACCGAAATTAACTAGAGTTACTGACCATCTAGTTGATGAGCGGCCTCGCGCGGTGGTAATTAGTAGGTACCTATAGATAGAAGTGCATAGATATTTATGATGGCGAATAGCTCACGTGTAAGATTCCATTTATACCTTACCTATAGTGTGCTGTTAGGACTTAGGAGCCAGCTAACAAATTCGCTGTTTTCAAGAATCAAATTAAATATTATTCATAGAATGGGGAATGGATGAAAATTTTAGAAATGCTTGATTATTTTTTTGGTGATAGGAATAACCTTCCTTAGCACCAGAAAAAAGTTTCAGATTTTTCAGCTGCAACAATTATTTTTGAAAAATATAAACAGTTTCCTCATTTACGTTTTGGGTCAAGAACGGTAAATTAGACACTTTCCTTGATCCGTCTCATATTACAAAAAACTATCTTAAATATCTGGGGTAAACTGACACTGGTAATGACCAATATAGCTGCTGCAAGTGTCAATATCATTGCCAGTGTCAGTTTACCACACATATTTAATATATTTTTTTGTAATATGAGACCGATCGAGGAAGGTGCCGTAACTGACCCAAAACGTAAGTGAGGAAACTATTTATATTTTTCAAAAAAATATGACGCAGCTGAAAAATCTGAAACTTTTTTCTGGTGCTAAGGAAGGTTATTTCTATCACCAAAAAAATAATCAGGCATTTCTAAAATTTTCATCCATTCCCAATTAGCAGATAAGTCCCCCGTCAAAAGTAAAGTACTTAAAAAAAAATGTTTATGCATAACACAAACGTTTCCTACAAAACAGGTTCTACGATAATCATTCTACATTCCTTAACTACCATTCTGTACACTATAATACCTAAGTATGCTTGAGACTGTTTGAGTTGGCCGAATAGCATCTAAGTAGTCCATTCAAAAAGCAACTCTGCCGTCCAAGGTAAAATATTCAAATTCCAGTGATAGTTTTATAAAAAGTCGTCCACATTCAATAATCTCAACCCTATTGTGTCGACAGAGGTAGAGTTATCTCTCTCTATTTGTTAGTGTCAATCAAAATTACCAGGTAATTTTCCTAAAGTAGCATCTTGCTCTTATGCTTGCTCTTATAGTTGTAATTTAGGCTTTATTCGATGCATCTAAAGTGCACTTTCGTTGACTTGTGAATTGTGATACGATCTTTACAAGTTACTTTCTCTTGATTAGGTTTAAAACACTTTTCATGTTATGTTAGATAGATGGTAATTATACTGATTGGAGTGCTGGTATATAAGTGGTTGATTTTGTTAGATTTATAGTCAATAAAAAAATGTCGTGCGTTATCTTTCGTTCCGACACACTGTAGATCTCGTGTGTAGAAGTGAGATCGCGCGGAAAATGCAAAACCAATCCCAATTTACAATAGAACAATACAAATACTCTTTATTGCACACCTCACACAAACAAAGCAGTTACATAGAGAAACAATACAATAACATGTAGGTAGAGGTAGACAACCGGCGGTCTTATCGCTGAGGAGCGATCTCTTCCAGACAACCTTTGGGTATCGGAGAAAGAGATAAAACTAGATTATGCAGTAGGTGGTGCAGATGTTATTATTAATCAAAAATCTAAATAATTATAAAAATAAACGAACATATAAACATACAAACACAATCATACATATATACAAATAGCACAAATACAAATATATGATACATAAACAGTCAGCCAAAAATACAATCAGGGTTAGGGGAGAGACAAACAATGTTCTTTAAGAAGGGATTTGAGGTTTAATACATTCAGTCGAATAGACCCCCAAGTATTGCTAGTAGTGGAATATTTGGTAGGCTTAAAAACTTTGAACGTGAACGTGTGTGCGTGCGTAGGTACCTATGTATACTTACCTACTACCTTATTATGAGTAAGTACGGTCGACGCCTAAAATACGTTTACACTATTCGCCTTATTACAATGGAATAAGGTGCAAAAGAGTAAACGTATTTTTGGCGTCGACTGTACAAACGATTAGCAGTTTCGATTTTAATTATTAGATATTAGCTACATAAAAGGATGATGATTAATGTTGCGCTCATAAATATGAATATATTTTCGTATGTTGTATGTCATAGGCATTTTTTATAGTCAAACAGGTTTGGGTCGTTCTTCTTTTTTAACGACGATGAACCGAGGTTTTTCTGTTTTTTTGGTTTTTGAACTATCTAAAATTGTGGTTTTGAAGTGCGATTTTAAAAAAAATGCATAGGTTTCTTCATTAGAACTAATTAAAGTTTCCTTTCTGGCCAATATAAATCTTATTTACGGTTGGTTTCTAAAAAAAAACATGTGACAAAGTGGACTCTTTCAGTGGGGACAACATTTTATTTTACCACTCTGTCACGGCATTCTACGAAAAAAAAAACATTAAGAAAAAATGCTAGATAGAGAAAATGAAATATTAAATATCACTAATTAATAAAATAATATGGACGTTCATTCGAACATTATAAAACCGTAAATATCATTACTCAAATGAGATGCCGTAATAAGACGAAGGACAGGCTATTGTCGGTCGAAAAGAAGAACGACCCGTTTACGGCCGTACTTTTATGTTTACGTTCGGCTTTTGGGCGAATGCTTATCTACACCGGTTACCTAACAGACTTTTGGCAATGTTAATTTTACAAAATACCGATATTAATATACTGTTTTGGCCTATTTTTAGGGTTCCGATTCCTCAAAAGGAAAAAACGGAACCCTTATAGGATCACTCGGTTGTCTGTCTGTCCGTCTGTCACAGCCGATTTGCTCCGAAACTACTGGACCGATTGAGTTGAAATTTGGTACACATATGTAAAATTGGTGACCCAAAGATGGACGCGTAAAGTAAATTAATGATTTCTGAAGAAGGGGCCACTTTTGGGGGGTAAACAGGAAAATTAAAAAAAAAAGTTTCGCAAACTGTACTGTGTGACATATCAAATGAAAGGGTTTTTGTAAGCATGTCAGATATATATTTTTTATAATTTTAGCAAAAACACATTTGAAGTAATTTAGGAAAAAAGACGAAAATTGACCATTCCCCCCTTATCTCCGAAAGTACTAGGATTAAAATTCTGAAAAAAATATGGAAAATAGTTCCTTGCCTAAAGATTACAGGAAAACCTATAAGAAGTTTGAGTATTCTAAAACACTTATGAAATTTAGATTATATACGGAACCCTCACCACGCGAGTTGACCTCGCACTTGTCCGGTTTTTTATTATTAGACACCTTGCAATGTTTAAGAACAACCGACAGATACTTACGCAGTTTCTATTCTAAGTAGGGTTCCTACAGTTATTGTGAAAAACTGTATTAAGTAAAATTTACTGAAATCATACAAAATCAACCTAATCACGTACTACAGACCAACTCCTAAACTAAACCTAACAGCCCGTGGGAGGTAAAACGGCTAGAACTGCGCTGTACGCTCTCAACTAATAACGCCATTGACGAGCAAGTGTGATAAAAAATCTACTTAATTACGTACTCGTGCACACAGCCTCCAGACAAACTCCTCTTATCAAATGTATTCTCTTTCAGACTGCCCTTCAAACTCCACTTCCACCTGCGTCAACGACGGGATCTCAGTGTTAGAAGAAGTCGGCTACGCCATCGACTCCCTCCTAGCGGACGCAGTGGGACTCCTCTCGATCACTCTGCTCTGGAGTCTAGTCGGCTACTACGGGTTGAGAAGAGAAGAGAAAAAGGGATATGCATATTGAATTATTTAATAAAATTTTACAATTAAAAAGTCTTTCAATAATTATTACAACAACGATACGCTTACAAGTATAAATAGTTGGGAATGTAGAAGTATTAGGAATATTACCTATACATAAGAAGTAACTATAAGTACATGATTCATCTGCTGAGATGAGATGGGAATAAGGGTGTGTTGCACCAATCCGCCTCTAATATAATAAAAAGTTCGTTAAAATCGGAATGTTCCATAGTTTGAAATATTTCTATGGAATGACAACAACCGGCGTCAAATTTTACGTTGGGTTTAATCGTAAGTTGAATCCGTGCAATGATACAACAAATCCTAATGCCGGATTCATATCCGGAGACAAGTCGAGCAAAACAAAGAGGCACGGCCGTAGGTACCATCCTTTTCTCGCCGCCATTAAGGTCATTTTCAACATCCTGTAATTTTGCGCTGGCTAAAGCTAGAACCCTAAATTTTCAGTAACATATAGGATAGAGCATAATATGGCTTAGATATGTGATCAATAATATTTGATTTGAACTTTTAGATTAAGAACTATTTTGCCCGTCAAAGTTCCTTAGTTTTGTCACTCACACACTGTCTCACTTGACAACATTTAATTTCACTGACTCTTAAATTTTGTTTCGGCATTTAATAGTATTTGAAAAGTTAGGAGACACGTATTTTTTTCTTTTTATTTTATTTTAAGTTAAACCCCCTTAGTTTGGGTGTTTTAAACTACCACGTTCGAAAAGGGCATAAGTACCTACATTTAAAGGATAAATAAGACTAGTAGGTACTGTGGTCAATTTATTGAATTAAAAAGTAAATAGCATGCTGTATCTGTGACAGTGACATTTGACATTACAATGACAAGATAGAAGGAGTCAACTGTCAATGTCACAACATATTTTTTCTTACAAGATGCATAAGCACAGCTATGGAATATCCGCGTTCAGCCTTTAAATGGCTTCTTCGAAGTAATTGCCAGTTTTCTCAACAACTAGCGAATATAAAAATCCATTATTTTTTATATTTACTCAGCAATCTCAAATCTCTGAATGGTCTTTAGTTTGAACCGCTATGAAAAAATGGAATGTTGTCAATTCTAATAAGGTACTTTTAGCAGACCCACAAGTTCCAAATTTTAAACATAATTGACACATTCATCAGATGCAACATTACGTACGGCTTGTGTCAGGTGTCAAAGCGCGTCTGAGAGCTCACGTCAGATAAGTATGAATCCGGCTTAAGACCGAAAAAAGGGAAGACCGAACATGAATTCTACAACACACATTATTATCTAGGATCGGAATGCGAATGGAGGCGACAGTTCTATCGTATATTTACGTAAAAGTGTGTTTGAGTTGACACTGTTGACAGCTAAGTATCCCATTCCCAAACCTATCGTGTTCGTATAATAGCGTGGTTCGGTCTTATCCTAATGGCGGGTTTACAGGTTTACACCAAGCTTGTCCATATATTATGTCATTTTTAAATCGCAGGGGGACGGGGGGTTCTTACCGAAGATGACTTCATCTCTCGCAGGAATATAATTAATTTCGTGTTTTCTGACGTAAAAATTGCAGCCACCTTATACAGAGTGAAAAAGGGGTCGTGGAGTAACCACGAAATCGTACAAAAATAAGAGCCAATTAAGAGTTAACTTTGAGTTAACTGTGAGTTAATTGGAAGTTAATGTATGGAACAGCTGATTTTTTTTGCGATTTCGTGGACGGTTCCAAGGGAAAAGTTGTTCAGTATGACCATTTTATTCGCTTTTGGTCTTCTTGCTCCACGACCCCTATTTCACCCTGTATAATTTTAATTGGTCAAATACAAGAAAAATAAACTTTATTATTCCAGTCAACAAGATAACCGTTCGTTCGGTTAAACTCTTCACAAAACACCTAATTGTTTGTACGACGTCAGAAAGAAATGTGAGTATTAAAAAAAAACTTTATTACTATGAAATAATTATTTATTTTGCTCTAAATATTTTAACATGACTAAAAATTAAAACATATTATTTTACAAAATAAACAATTATTGATTTAATAAGTAGTTGGTAGAGTATTTTCTTCACATGAACTAAAACAGGAACTAAAATAAATAGGCATCTTTATCCAATCGGGAATGGATGAAAATTTTAGAAATGCCTGATATTTTTTTTGGTGATAGGAATAACCTTCTTTAGCACTAGAAAAAAGTTTAAGATTTTTCAGCTGTGTCAATTTTTTTTGAAAAATATAAACAGTTTCCTCACTTACGTTTTGGGTTAGTTACGGCACCTTCCTCGATCGGTCTCATATTACAAAAAAATATATTAAATATGTGTTGTAAACTGACACTGGGAATGATATTGACACTTACAGCAGCTATATTGGTCATTACCAGTGTCAGTTTACCACAGATATTTAAGATAGTTTTTTGTAATATGAGACAGATCAAGGAAAGTGTCTATTTACCGTTCTTGACCCAAAACGTAAATGAAGAAACTGTTTATATTTTTCAAAAATAATTGTGGCAGCTGAAAATCCTGAAACTTTTTTCTGGTGCTAAGAAAGGTTATTCCTGTCACCTAAAAAATAATCAGGCATTTCTAAAATTTTCATCCATTCCCCATTCGATAGCATATCAGGTTTCATGCTTTTTGTGTTTGAACAACAGTTGCATACAATGAGAGTATTACAGGATAATCAGTAGACAAGGGTCAATACATTGTACAAATGTACAGACAGTTAAATACTATGGATAAAGTTACAAGAAAAATACCTCAGTCGTCTGTTTTACTTAACACACTTTGTACCTCTTAAAATACAAAAATAAAATAATAATTTCTGTCTAAAACACACAAATCCCGAAAATCCAACCATGAATGTAGGAAGCAGCTCATAATATACACTACTCGTATTCCATATACGAATACGATTTGAAAAATCGTACGTTTATCGACATGCGATTTCAAGAAAAACTATTTTGAAGCACAAAATATTTAAATGTTGTCATATTTAAAAAACACTTAATGCTTGAAATTAGCAAACTAATACAATATTTCCCTTTGATATTAGGCGAATTTGTTCGTAAACAATTTTAATGTTAATATGGAATGCGGCATACTCCTATAAATAAATAATTAGTAAATAAATAAATAAATATTAGCGGACATTCTTACACAAATCGAACTAGTCCTATAGTAAGCTCAATAAGGCTTGTGTTATAGATACTAGACGACGATATATATAATAGATATAAATATTAAATACATAGATCCAAGACTCAGAAACAAATATTCATGCTCAATCACACAAATATTTGTCCTTACCGGGACTCGAACCCAGGACCTTCAGCTTCGTAGGCAGCGTCACTACCCACTAGGCTAATCAGTCGTCAAAAGTCCTATAAGTACACAGAAGTAGGTATGTTGATGTTGTACTTTCATCGGTACTGCATTATTGCTCCTACCTTCATGCGCTAAATATTAATCCTCAGACGTACGGGCTTAAGGTCAAGAAAGCAACAATGAAATAAAAAAAGCCTTTGTTGAGTTCTTATCGAGCCTAACTGAAACCCTACTTTATCGTTTTTGCTAAACATGCTCAGGAGGAATCCAAATAATTTTACTAACGTACTTATGAGGTCCTAGAATCAATTAGGTTAGGGTAGTTTCATACTTTAAAAATGTTTGCTTGACCAGTTCAACTCGCGTGGTGAGGGTTCCGTAAAATATTGAGAATTTTCCCGTTACTTTGAATACTCAAACTTCTTATAGGTTTTCCTGTAATATTTACCAAGGAACTATTTTCCATATTTTTTTCAGAATTTTAAGCCTAGTAGTTTCGGAGATAAGGGGGTGGTAAATTTTCGTCTTTTTTCTTACATTACTTCAAATCTGTTTATGCTAAAATTATAAAAAAATATACCTGGAGCCGTAGCATGGTTGGCCTTATCACGCGACAAGTGACAAAATAAGAGCGTCGTCTCGTTCTATCGAACTGTGTCAGCCAGTGACGCACGCTCTATCCTATCACCTATCGCGTGACAAGGCCAAGCATGCTACGGCTTCTGAGATGCTTACAACAACCCCTTTCATTTGATATGTAACACAATACAGTTTGCGAAGATTTTATTTAAAATTTTCAGTTTACCCCCCAAAAGTGGCCCCCTTGTTCAGAATTCATTAATTTACTTTACATTTCCATCTTTGGGTCACCAATTTAAATATGTTTACCAAATTTCAACTCAATCGGTCCCGTAGTTTTGGAGCAAATCGGCTGTGACAGACGGACAGACGGACGCAAGAGTGATCCTATAAGGGTTCCGTTTTTTTTCCTTTTGAGATACGAAACGGAACCCTAAAAATAAGTCCAACCCAGATTACTTTACATGGCATATTATTTTCTAAAAATGTGATGGTTCTGCAACACGCTGGTAAAATTATTTGGATTCCTCCAGAGCTGTTGTAGTAGGTGTGTAGACCCTTTAGCAAAAACCGTAAAGGTTTTTTTTTATAATACGCACTATTGCGACTCTAACAGAGCCGTCCGAAAATATTTTTACGTACGTTGCTTAAAGAGTCGATCTTTTATCAGAAAACATTCACAAAGACCTATGTTATCTATCAGTATACCGGCGTCCCCCTACTCCTCCTAATAACCATGAGATAAGCTATGAAATGCGCTACACAATACATCAAAGACAAGCAAATGCAGTTCCTCCAGAAGTTGATCTCCTCAAAGCCGAATCTCTTCAGCACCTCTGGGCCAGTCCTGATGCAGGGTATACCAGGGATGTCCACACACGTGATTGACTCGATTGAGTCCCATTGGAGGATGGAGATGGACTCCACTCCATAGTAGAAGGCCGACAGGAAGCGGAGCCAGGAGACGTAGGGAGAGGCGCTGCCGAGGTTGAGGTAGATGCCAGAAAACATGGTGCCTATCAAGTCGAAGGGTACGGCGAATAGGGCGGCGGTTTCCAACTTGTCGAATACTGCTGAGAGGAAGGAACCTGGAAAGAGGAAGTTAATTAACTTAGAATGTGTAATTGTTTATCATAGTTATTTTAAACCTAGTCATGAAATAATATTTTAGGTCCCGGAAGGAAAAGTGTGTGTGTAAGGGATGACACCTATCGGCACCACATTTAAACCTTTGAATGTGGTTGTGTGTTATTGTGCCCGGAGCGCTAAGAACGACGAGCAACATTCAGTCTTTCAAGTAAGGTTTGTATTTGCTCTCCTGTCACAATGATGTTGGCGTGACAGTGTATCTTTTGAAGGTCTCGATTGTCGGCGAAAAGGTTCAAGAGCGGCGACCGGGGCACCCAGGTGTATGGCGCTACGCTACGAGATGTACAGTCACGGACTTATTTATGAGCCATTTAGAGCTCAGTTTATACTGGACAATAGCTTAACTATTAAACAACCAAAATTAGTTGACACCTAAATGGCTCAACAATTAATGTCCTTGACCGTACAAGGCACCGTGAAATATAAAAGGGCACCTAAGACCGGCCATAGACGGGCTGCTTAGAGCAGTCAGTGCCAACAGCTTCAAGCGGCCGCCTTTGGATGATCTGCAGTTTCAATACAAAATTGTCATTCGCAATACATGAACCGCTCAAGCAGTTGCAACCGCATCGGGCGGTTGGCAGCACGGTGACATTTCATCATGCGGTCAAGCAGCTCTGACTGCAAGAGCGGTCCGTGTATGTTGATCGTAATGCATGACGCCCGGAGCGCCTAGATAGTTAAGGTTGGCCCTGGGTTAAAGATTACCGGCTGGTAAAGTACTAACCGTAAGCGTTGGCGTAGTTGGCGCAAAGTACGCACACGAAGCAGAAGCCCAGCCAGCCCATGAAGCCGCCGTGGAGCCCGGCCACGAAGAAGATCAGCGTCCCGAATAGCGTCGGTTCGATCACGGCACGGGGGATCTGGAATTACACACATAGTTTAACATACAACTATCGATTGACTGATCCAGGGCCGTCTTTTACTCACCTTAGACAAGCGGCCAGGGCCCTAAGACTGTTGTAGCGTATATGGAGCACCATAAATCCTGTTCACGGACAGGATGCTTAATAGTCGACCCTGCCTGGGACGATCTTACCTGGGCTGCCTGACAAGTTTCCGAAATGAAACGTTTAAAAAAAAGAAATTAAAAAAGTTATAATGTCATTCCAATCTTTTCACTTTTACGTTAATTCAAATGCAATTTGAAGTTATTATCACATTAATAATACTATATAATAGCGATCCGAAGAAAAACTGTATTCATTTTCCTGAAAATGGTTATTTTGAGGGACTTATAGGATCATACTTTCGAAATAGGATAATGACCTTGGAGAAACGTTGCGCTAAGTGCGTGGACTTATATTACTTAGAAGGTACCTACGAGCTACGATGAAAAATGAAACATTACATTTATATATGTGTATTGTATTATTTCAGTGCAGTTTCGGCAACTTATCAACCCGCCCTCGAATCATGGCAGAACGACCGCGCATCAGCGCAGCGCCCTTTAACAATAGACTCCCAAGAGTCCAATGAAAGAGTAATCCAAATCCAAATTTGGATTACTCTTTCATTGGAAGACCAGGACGGATAAGACGAACTCACTGCAGCTTACCGACAAAAAGCAACATCCCCCATGTAAAGCACAAACTATATCGAACGTAGAAGCATTTGCATTAATAGCCTCTTAACTCTTCTAAGACCACTGGAAATTGTGGCGTATAATTGCTACAAATATTGACTACGTTAGTAGCCTGAGAGCTCGCGAAAGACGTCCCTAGCAATCCTCTGTTACTCGGTTTCCGAGCACGTGGAATCGGTGACAGAACCTACTGAATAATTAAGAAAATCATGGACACTTAGGATCCTAGTTGTTTCATGATGCTTAACGTGTAAAAACCTATGATAGTATTTTTGAAGTTTAATATATTCATCAAATTATGGTTACGTATTTGTTTAGTTACCTATGAATCTTCGAAAGTTTAAACCGACATTCCTGAACCGTAGTTTAGTAGAGCCTCTTAAAACGTCATTATCATTAATTCATAATGTTGCAATGAATGATTCAGGTTATTGTGCTTATTCATTGTTCATAGTTCTTCTAACTGAGACATTTCTAGTTAGTGATAATCGCAAACAAGACTTCTTTTATTCAACGATTTGTCAAATTGCGTCATTTGTTCCTAAGTTCAAGGTCGTGTTTTTGCTGAAAGGATCAAATTGACTTGCGTGGTGTATAATATTAGAGCTAGTAAAAAATGTTTTAATCCTAGTCCACACAGTTAGACAAAAACTTAAAATAGCCGACCGTAAAAAGAGAATTAAGTTAGGTAAAGCTATCAGACAGATGAATAGAATTAAGTAAATTATGTAAAATGGCGTAGACTACTACGGAATCGACTACGATTCGTGGATTTAGAATATGATAAGGTCAAGGTTTTATCAATTTTACTTCACGAGTCATTGCACTCAAATGTCTATACATGTCCATGTTCGGTGAGTCGGACCAGTACCTTGTCTCTGTCCGAGCCGTTTTGTAGGTACTACCTATGTCGTGTAGATTTCTTAGTACATTAATAATATTAGTACATTAATTAATAGTAAAGTCGAGTTTATAAATATAAGTCGGATCCTAAAGGTTCAATAATATTTTCAATCACTTTGTCCGTGCGCATATTTCCGAACTCGACTGTACTGAAAGGTATGGTCAAGGACTTTAATCGTTGAGCCATTTAGGTGTCTACTAATTTTGGTTTTCTATGAAGCTATGAAGTGTCCAGTAAAAAGTGAGCTCGAAATGGCTCAACAATTAAAGTTCGTGACTGTACTCTGTATATATATATATAATATATGTGTTACATCACTGTCAAATTTAAGCCATAAACAAAACGAGAAACGTGTAAGAGCGATGTAGACAGATTTGATATGTCGACATCCTTCTCTTAAATTTAATGACATGATATTTAAATTTATAAGTGATATTAAAAATACTGAGAGTCCATCAAAATCTTGAAAATTGATATTTGGAAAAAAATAATATTCGCAAATTTTTAAATGGGACAGGGCCGGACAAGTCTTCGCATGCCAGAAGCGTTATGGGCTACAATTACCACCAAGTGGGTCCTACAGAACAGAACACGGCGTCGCGGTAGACCACGTAGAAGATGGCGAGACGAGCTCGACGACTTTGATCAAGACTGCCCAGGACAGGGATATGTGGAAGAAAAAACCGGACAAGTGCGAGTTCAACTCGCGTGGTGAGGGTTCCGTATATAATTTAAATTTCATAAGTGTTTTTGAATACTCAAACTTATAGGTTTTCCTGTAATCTTTAGACAAGGAACAATTTTCCGTATTTTTTTCAGAATTTTAATCCTAGTAGTTTCAGAGATAAGGGGGGGAATGGTCAATTTTCGTCTTTTTTCCTAAATTACTTCAAATCTGTTTGTGCTAAAATTATTAAAAAAAAATATCTGACATGCTTACAACAACCCCTTTCATTTGATATGTCACACAATACAGTTTGCGAAACTTTTTTTTTAATTTTCCAGTTTACGTTGCAAAACTGGCCCCCTTCTTCAGAATTCATTAATTTACTTTACGCGTCCATCTTTGGGTCACCAATTTACATACGAGTATGTGTACCAAATTTCAACTCAATCGGTCCGGTAGTTTCGGAGCAAATCGGCTGTGACAGGTATCGGAACCCTAAAAAGAGGGAGGCCTTTGTCCAGCAGTGGGACACTTAAGGCTCTAAATAAATATAAATAAAATAGAGTTGGTTTACTCTCACACTTACCCAAAATATCATCTTGGAAAGATAATAAGGCGTCGGCGAATACAGCCCACTGGCGGTCTCTCTCAGCAGAATGGGCACTTCGCTGGGGAACGTAATGAACACCGCGTAGATGAACAGGAAGATCGTCTCGGTGATGGTGAGGTACAGGAGGCCTTCCACGTTCTGGATGTCGCGCTGGTCCAGCTCTTCGAAGCGACCAATGTAGGGAATGGATATGATAAGGCCGACGAACTGTGGCGAGAAATTACACCAATTATGGATCTGTAGATTTTCACAAAAGATGAAGTGATGACGGGGTGGACCGGTCAAATACAATCCAGGAGGGCGGGGATCGAGAAAAATCAACGTGACGGCCACGATCACTCTGGCAATGCTCAAGAAGTTTTCCACGGTATGCTTAACATGTTTTGTTTTTCACGGCATATTTTTCTTTGGTTGTTATTGATATCATCATCATCATCATCATCATATCAGCAGAAAGACTGCTGGACATGAGAGTCTTCCTAAATGCAATTATGTTTTATCGGATATGTAAATAATTAACTATGGAAATGCTAATGTTAAATTATCTTTAATAAAGTGGTGTCACAGGACAGGCCTAGCCTAGTGTGAGCCACTGTTTTTTGTAAGTGCATAATGTGAATCATACTCTGAAATAAAATTTTACTTTACTTTACTTTTACTTTTACATAGGCCTCCCCCAAAGAGTGCCAAAGTGACCGGTCCTGGGCCACCGGCATCCAGCGGACTCCCGCGACCTTTACCAGGTCATCAGTCCACCTTCCCACGCCGCGCCTTCCGGTACGTGGTCGTCACTCGAGAACCTTTCCGCCCCAACGGCCATCGGTTCTACGTGCAATGTGCCCCGGCCACTGCCACTTAAGTTTAACGATTCTGAGGGCTATATCGGTTACCTTGGTTCTGCTTGGTCATTGCTATGGGCTACTTTAATATGGACTAGTCCTACTAGTCTAGGACAGACAGGTAAGTCCCATTTGTTTGTGCCACAAAACTGACGACAATCATACCTAATCCTGAATGATATTTCATGATACTGTGTACTCGAATATGTACAACTCAGGCCCATCAAGACACCAAGTTAAACTGGTTAGTTAATTAGGCACAGGAAAATACAGTGATAAAAACTTTAAATAGTAAAGGCATGTTCTAAAAACCAACGAAGCGTGGCACTAAATTAAATCAGTATAAGATCCATTAAAATCGTCGTACGTGTCAATCAAAGACCTGTTTTCGACATTAGTAATTGTAACCTACCTACTCGTACTTATAAAACGTGTTCCTGCATATAAAATAGTAAGCTTCTTAATGTAAACTAAACTAGAATAATTACTGCTAATGATTTGGCTATTAATAGTAAATATTCGTATACTAGGTAGTATCAGTAACTAGTGCTGTATATTTGGCGAGATCTTGGAAAAAACAAACTACTTAGTATTGTAGGTTTAAAGTTAACAAATGAGATATAATATTATTATAGTTAAAGGTATTTACCAAGAGGAGAACAAATTCAGCTATCCATATCGAACTGTTGTGCTTTATTGTTTGTATGTTCCTCCACATCAGCCAGTAGAACTGAATGAAATAGTTAACTTTGACTCTGCAAAAAACACGAAATTTAATAAATATATCAAAATAAGTAAAAGTATAGTCGAGGGAAAAGTTTCAAGTAGATACTTACAGAGTGACGTATCTTTCGAAATATTCATTCTGAAAAGAAAATAATATGAGTTAGTGTGTAGTCGTAGCTTCAGGTACCTTCTGCCTGCAATTTTATTTCTTTAAAATTGCAAAAAATCATAACGGTATTTTTTTTGTTCATTTGTAGTAAAAAAGGTGCATACTAATTCATGGAAATCCGTCTGGTAACTTTTGAGTTATGTCATGCAGACATACTTTTTTACGAACTATTATAGTACAGTAGCGCATATTTGTGTATATGTATACTATATATAGATTATAAACATAATTATACTGTACTCACCGGCAGAAAATTTGGTCCAAATTAGAAAAAGTTTACTATGCAGAAAAACATCATTTAATTTACCTATTCAATTTATAGTTTGAAATCACGAAAAGTTTTGGGACCAAATTTTCTGCCGGTGAGTGTATAAACACTATGTTGCGCTTAACGGCTTAACAGTCCCACTGAAGCAGCCTTTCCCATCTAAATAATCTAGGTCGACAGTGACAACACTAACTTTGGTTTCAGTCTCAGAATTACTCGTTGTGGAGTTGCTTCGGCTCTCAAGAGAAATAAAGGCTACTTACTTTTCCATCCAAATTCCCATTAAAATAGTCCACCTCGTCCGTGACGTCACCAACTTTAGCCTCGATGTCGGCGGCGATGTCAGATCTCTGGAACGCATCGCAGATCTTCCGAATGCGGTCTCGGCTCTCGAACTCCTTGTCGAGTTGGATGCCGAGTAGTGAGATATAGTATTCGGCTGCGTTGAAGCCTATCGGGCACTTGAATCCTAGCCTGGGGACAGAGGAAGATCAGTTAGTCACACATTTAAGGTTCTCCCTTATTAGACCTAACCACTTTAGCCCTAAATGCTTCATTTGACCTAATGCATTTTTTTCAGTTAACTTCTAATCAATCTATCTATTCTTTTCTTCTTCTATTATTGCAAAACAAACCTCACCTAATCTAATGACTTCTGTTTGATAATATTCATAGAACACCAAAAAGTTCACTATTTCGAAGAAAAATGCTTATACTTGCATTTTCTTTTTTTGGTCTAGTGAAATACTCCAAATTCAAAGTAACGGGAAAATTCACAATATTTTTGTGTATTATATACCGAACCCTCACCACGCGAGTTGAACTCGCACTTGTCCGGTTTTTTTAAATCGATCCACAATTGACGGAGAAATCGGCGAATATATATAAAAAAATACTGTGGAACATATAACCTCCTTCTTCTTTGAAGTCGGTTAAAAACGAACGTCTCGGAATTTTCGTACCTTTGATCATACTTGCCTATACCTATTAATTTAAAGCGTGAAATATTTACTAATGCGTAATATTAATATTGTACAACCGACGTTGAATATTTGAAACTCCTATATATGTGGCAAGAGGATTATAACTAATTTCGAATTAAGTAATTATCAATGAATGCTACTGTTAATTTTCAATTAAAGTAGACTCATTAGGTAGTATTCCATTTTATGCAAAGCGTGTGAATAGAAAGTAACCAACACGGACGTCAATGTCATACAGGGAGTCAAGTCCAAATTGATTTTAAAATGAACCTCATATTCATTTTTGTATTAATAATGTAGTGTTATCATAAGCGGGTCGTTCTTCTTACCGACCGACAATAGCCTGTCCTTCGTCTTACTACGGCATCTGATTTGAGTAATGATTTTACGGTTTTATAATGTTCGAAAATGAACTTCCATATTATTTTATTAATTAGTATTATTTAATATTTTAGTTTCTCTAATTAGCATTTTTTTAAACGTATTTTTATCGTAGAAGTCCGTGACAGAGTGGTAAACCAAAATGTAGTCCCCACTGAAAGAGTCCACTTTGTCACATATTTGTTTTTAAAACCAACCGTAAACAAATATGTATATTGGCCGGAAAGGAAACTTTAATTAGTGTTAATGAAGAAACCAATGCATTTTTTTTAAAATCGCACTTCAAAATCACAATTTTCGATAGTTCAAAAACCAAAAAAAAAGGAAAACCTCGGTTCATTGTCGGTAAAAAAGAAGAACGACCCAAGCCCATTTCTTATACTAGTTTTAAGTTAGATATCAATAATTATAAGTAAGTAAGTACTACACTATTTAAGAAACATGGTCTCATTTTTAGGGTTCCGATACCTCAAAAGGAAAATACGGAACCCTTATAGGATCACTCGGTTGTCTGTCTGTCCGTCTGTCACAGCCGATTTGCTCCGAAACTACTGGACCGATTGAGTTGAAATTTGGTACACATATGTAAATTGGTGACCCAAAAGGGGCCACTTTTGGGGGGTAAACTGGAAAGTTAAAAAAAAAAGTTTCGCAAACTGTATTGTGTGAAATATCAAATGAAAGGGGTTGTTATAAGCATGTCAAATATTTTTTTAAATAATTTTAGCAAAAACAGATTTGAAGTAATTTAGGAAGAAAGACGAAAATTGACCATTCCCCCCCTTATTTCTGAAACTACTAGGATTAAAATTCTGAAAAAAATATGGAAAACAGTTCCTTGCCTAAAGATTACAGGAAAACCTACAAGAAGTTTGAGTATTCATTATGATATTTAGATTATATACGGAACCCTCACCACGCGAGTTGAATTAATGTTTAAAATTGTTAGGTAGTCAAAACCGGGTGATTCAAATTTTATGGGTACAGACAATCTACACGAAAGGTAGGTATCATAGCATGATATAAATCTAAAAGTGCGGTACGAGATACGAGGTACATCGCTTAAGCAGCTGCAACGTCAGAAAACATCAACGAAACGGAACTCGTCTAACTCAAACAAGATTTTTATTGATGTACATTATCAAGGGAAAGAGGTCAAAACCAAATGAGGCAAGGGCCTACGTGACTTCACGGGCGCTAAAGTATCATGGGATTTCGAAATTCTATCAAATATTTGATCGGGCCGTTGAATCTATGGCCAATTAAAAAGTTGTGAATGAATTAATGTTTGTTTTAAACGTTTTATTGAATTTATAAATTGATTAGTTACAGTCGAATGAAGTAGAATAAACCTATCCTACTAAAAACATTACACGTAAAGTGATTGCCAAGACTCCCTAGCTCATATAGCTTTCAACGTTAAAAAGATATCAGATCGCAAGTAGCGCCAAGTTTCCTACTCCACTCGGCTTAACTCTACCAGCCACACTCTACAAATTCTACATCTTGGCTAAAAAGCTTGGTTGGGCACATCCCGGTCGCCGCATAGAGAATCCCGCGTGCATACGGTATGGTTTTATTATTAATAAACGACGGGTCTAACTTTACATGTTCGTATGTAAGTAAGAATGTAAGTAAGTTGTCCGTCAAAATCTGATGATGGAGATAGAAGGTGGCCATGGGAATTCAGTATTTAACCGACGTAACCCCGTTGAGATTGGGCTCGTTGGAATCGTCTCAATGAGTAGTTGATGATGGTATACAGAAAAATACAGTCGGCAATAAAATCTTGCACCAAAAATGATAGAAACTTATTTTGTTTGATTATCTTGAATATTACAGAGCAAATAAGAGAATAAAAAAATTAACCAAACTAGAGTTTAAAAAATTGAATTTAGTATGTCTTCCGACTTTACAGGAGCTAATTAAGTAAACATTTTTTGTTGTCTGATATTTGGATGGATTTTGTCTCTAGGTAATTATTTAAATGATGATTGATGATACATCCGTAACACACAAAAAAAAGATCATTCCCATCTTCCAACCTATCCAACTCAGGTTCAATATGCAACCTGGGTTGGATAGGTTGGAAGATGCTAATGACCCCGACAAAACTGCAAATAAAAAGTATTACCAAGTTTGTTATTTTTATCATAGTTACTAGTTGTCAATAAAATGTCTGGACTATTTCGATTCTCAATCGCACGCATAAAATCGCACTCAAATCGGTTCATCCGTTTGGGAGCTACAACGCCACAGACAAACACACACGTTAAACTTATAGGTAACACTCGTCGTTCGCGTCGGGGGTTAAAAATACAAACAAACATGTGAAGTTTAATAAAAGCTTGTAAGTAATAAAAGCCTGAATAGAACTGGCATTATTTTACACCGTTCAATTTACTTAACCATTTTTATTATTCTGACAGTAATAGTTTTTCAGTTTCATTGGCTTAAATGGTAATAAAATTTGCGCAATAGGATGATAAAAGCTTCGTGGAATGAAACACACGTCGGCGCGTTCACGGAACTGGTAAAAAAACTGGATTCGTCTATGATTTAAAGATTCGACCCTGAGGAATACCAACTCCGTAAAAACGTAGAAAGAAAATAATGATACGCGACGTCAACCATAAAGCATCGTATTAAGAGCTATATTTAACTAACCTTTCGACAATATTAGAATGCGTTAATCGTAACGAATTTATAAACACAATTGTTATCATCTATACAGGGTGATTTCGGGGTCATGATCCGGAATGACCAAAAGCGAATAAGATGGGCACACTGAACCACTTTTCCCAAGGGATGGACCACGAAGTCGCAAAAAAAAAGCTTTTCCATATATTAACTCTCAATTAACTCACAGTTAACTATTAATTGTCTCTTATTTTTTTGCGATTTCGTGGTTGGTCACATAGGAAAAGTTGTTCAGTATGACTATCTTATTCGCTTTTGGTCATTCTTGCTCCACGACCCCGGAATCACCCTGTATAAGGGTCTAATCCGGTAATGATGATTTATTGGATTTGTTGATGCTTTAAGAACCCCTATTTAAAATTTATCAAATTATTACGGAAAAATTCGTATTATAATCGATGAAGAAGAAATGTATAAATTAATATAACGCCTGGCATTGTCAGAGATGATGGCAAAAGACCTGATGGTGTGTCTCTGGTTCCATGGAGGTTGGGACGGATGCTTGTGTGGGACGCTACATGTGTAGACACACTGGCACCGTCTCACCTCCAACGGACTACTTCTAAAGCGGGTGCAGCGGCGGAAAACGCCGAAAATCTGAAATGTAATAAATATAGCGGCCTCGGCAGAGAGTACGACTTTGTACCCTTTGGCGTCGAGACCCTCGGTCCGTGGGGTCCCAGTGCGCATAAGTTATTTGCAGAAATCGCGAAACGTCTGGTCGATGTAACTGGCGACCGAAGAGCTGGCGGCTTTCTCGCGCAACGCATCAGCATTGCAATTCAGCGAGGAAATGCCGCCAGCATCCTCGGTACAATGCCTCGAGGGCCTTTTTTAGATTTAACTTAGTTTTAATTTATCTTAGTTAATGTTAATTATAATCTTGTATTCACTTTTAATATGACAGAACACCTACTTACACGTATTCGTAACTAAGTAAGTGAGCAATGTCATGTTTAGTTTAAAGCTCCTTGCGTCAACCTTGTGCCTATTTTATTTACTCGTATTGTTCTATCCAAATTAAGTACTCACTGCATGTATTTCTTTCTAACCGACATCAAAAAAAGAAAGAAGTTCTCAATTCTGTTGTATTTGTTTTCTTTTTTTTATTAATTTTTGTTACCTCAGAACTCCGGTATTTATGAACCGATTCGAGTTCAGTTTTTTTTTTGGAAATTATTAAAAAAATATATATTTTATTCAAAGATCTAACGACAGTAAATGTTACCATACTGAATTGGCCTATCTATCAGCTTAGCACATAAAAAAAATCAAGCATCTACCACCGCAATAATTCACGTCACCATAAATAAAAATCTCATCGTACTCGGCGATAGGTGAAAAATAAAAAAAAGTCATAACTCCGAAAATACGAAAAATCGCGGAACATACATGGGGGTGATTCAGATAGCCCTCTAGGTCCTCTACCTCCCAGCTTCAGTATATCACTACTTCTTGGGACACCCTGTATATATAAGGAATATTTTATTCTTCAGCTCCAGCTGGGTTCCTTGAAATACATGAACGAAGCCGCGTGGGCAGCTAGTTAAACAAAATACGATCATATATTATTTCACTCGTGAACAATCTGTAATACCTTATTGTAGCAACGTCAAAAAAACTGGTTTTCCAAACGACAGCTTTAGATTCACTAACATCCATCATTAAGTTCACACTAATATTTAGATCTTGCCATCATTCGTAAGCCAACAAAGTTCATGCCCTTTAAGTCCATCGCGACCTTTACAAACGAACAGTGACGACTGACGACCACTATCATTAAAATGCCTTCGAGATGAAAGAATAATTACGAAACACTCTGGAGTCCGTTATGAAAGCAATTTTGTCTGCTAGTATTTTTTAACAACGATTGGAGAAGTTTTTCTTTTGTCTTTGTAGGTCGATAGACGCTACACTATTTACCCGACTGCCGAAGGAAAGGAGGGTTAGGTTTTTCGAGCGTATGTATGTATGTGTAGGTATATGTCTTATTCTTTGGCACGCCCTACAGCCGAAACCATTTGACGGATTTCGACATATGAGGTGTCGTTGGATTCCTCTTAATCGTGGGAGCGACATAGGCTATAGTATTTGTAAAAAGCAGTTGGGTTTTTCGAAAATTCTTTTGATTTAATTTGTTTGATATTACATAATATGTTCCGCGCTTTCTTTCTAGGTATCTCGTTAGCTCCTGCACGAGGAAGCGAGCACGAAACAGATTGAAAATGTGATTGTGGTTGGTGATGAGATTGAACATATAGAAATAGACCCGCGGAGAACAATATAATTTCAGGGAAATCGCTAGATTCGTTTTAATTGGATTCAAGTATTCAACTGGAAAGTTGACTTCTGGAAAGTTTTTGATGAAAGCATATATTATAGATTTCTGTAGTTTTATTCAAGTAGGAACGTAGTTCTATGCTTCAGCTTGAGCCGAAAATCGTTTGTCCGGTGTCTGTCCCGCTGTCCTACTGTCCCGCTGTCCGGTTGTTCTCCTCTACAGATTCTCGCGAAATTTTGTGAGCAGGTTCAATAACTAGGTATATCACTTTGCAAATTAAAACCTAGCGAGTTCTACCGCTCTCACAGAGGGACTAGTTATTAAACGTGTCAAAAAATTTATAAAATAGTACTTTTCGTTTGCAATTTCGTCCATCTAGTAGAACGCATTGATTACACTCTCATACAAAATTCCAGCTTTCCGAAAAGAAAAGTATTCTATATCATTTTCCAATACCTAAAATATAAATCAGTTTTTAAGCGGTTTAAATCCGAAAAGGCAAGAAATATAGAATTATTTTTACCCGACTGCCGCAGGAAAGGAGGGTTATGTTTTTCCAGTGCATGTACGTATGTATGTGTGTATGTATTTTTCAACTTAAACCGTTTGACGGATTTCGATATATGAGGTGTCGTTGGATTCCTCTTAATCATGGGAGCATAGGCTATAATATTTGCAAAAAAGCAGTAGGGTTTTTGAAAAATCTTTAGAATTCACTTGTTAGGTACATACTTACTAAAATTACGCATATTATGCACCGAGAGCTCAACTGCCAAACTTTTGCTTATATATAAATATTTTAATTTTAACGTGCACTGCAGGAAAGTTAATTAAAACTTCGGCATAGAAACGAGTTAAAAAGTTATCTCTATCCAGATAGGCAGAATTTTTCGTTTCCGTCCTTTTGTGGCGGTAACCGGTTCACTCGGTTGGGTGCGAGCCACGATAAGAGTCTCACATTTCCTCTCTGAGGGTGGCTTCCCTAAAACAAGGTCGATATTTGACTACTACGGCAGGTATTGAGTTACCTTTCAAATAAGTAGTGTACTATTTAAGCGACTTCTAAAAAGGAGGAGGTTATATATTCCACTGTATATATATTTTATGTATGTTCGCCGATTCCGTGGACCGATTTTAAAAATATTTTTTTTATTCGAAAATTTATACTCCTGAGATGGTCCCATTCTCACTAAGTTAGGATCTGATGATGGGATCCCAGGGGAATCGAGGGCAACCCTCAAATGTTACAGGCACGTATTACATGTTTCATGTATTTCTAAAGCTATAAGGTATTTGCGGAAGGTACAACTCCTCAACGGTTAGGAGTTGGAGGATAGTTTTTGAAATTTTATATGCACGTATAGACCTTTAACCGTATTCTTTCAAGTTATTCAGGTGAGCACAAGTCTGGATCTGACGAGCTGTCGAGGCCGCTGGTCGGTTTTTCGCAGAATAGGATTGAGGGGTAGGTAGGTAGGTCGTTTAGCATCAAATATACTCACAAAGCGAAGAAGTGATCAGCCTGTTCAATAGTCGCATGGAACGCTGTCCACCCCGCAGCCAGCAGCACAACTTGGTAGAACAGCTCGAACGTTTCAGAAGCAAAATAGTGCACCGAGCATATGACCAGCTTCCCTCCAGCGGCTAGCCTTCGTAGCCGGAAGACCACTGCGTTGGCGGCCCAGCTATCGAGGCCGGTGGTCAGCTCGTTGCAGAATAGGATTGGCGGGTCGCTTGCGTGAAATGGGAAATATTGCATACTCACGAAGCAAAGAAGTGATCAGCCTGTTCAATAGTCCCATTGAACGCTGTCCGCCCTGCAGCCAGCAGCACGACTTTGTGGAACAGCTCGAAGGTTCCAGAAGCAGGCTGGTGCACCGAGCATATGACCAGCTTTCCTCCAGCGGCCAGCCTTCGTAGGCGGGAGACCACTGCGTTGGCCGCCCAGCTGTCGAGGCCGGTGGTCGGCTCGTCGCAGAATAGGATCGGGGGGTCGTTTAGGAGCTGAAATGGGAAAGATGGTTAGAAAGTTCTTGGTGATTGCGTCAATGACATTCACAACCATACATGTATACAACCTTACACTAATGGATTATACCTAGTCCCACAGCAAGCTCAATAAGGCTTGTGTTATATCAATACTAGACGACGATATACATAATAATGTATATAAATAAACATCCATAACTTAGGAACAACTACACGGGGTAATCGGTCACACATTTGTCCTTATCGGCATTCGAACACAGCACGACTAGCTTCGTGGGCAGGGTTATTACAAGACTACCTACTAAAAGTGGTCCTTTGAGGCGTAAATGGCTAAATGGGACTTGGAAGCATATTATATTATCCATTTCGATATGTACTTGGCTAAAACTTCATGTGGAGATTACAGTTTCATGTCCGTAACTTTTGAGAAGAGTTGAGATTATTTTCGCTCCGAAGAATATGTACCCTTTTCCATGATTAGTAAATACAATTAAAATTAAATGCCATAATTATTTATAGGAATGAATCTTATCAGATCTTGTATGTGACTAACTCACAGTCTCAGTCCTTATATATTCCAGATAAATTCAGAAAGTAGGTAGACATTACTTTAAAATAAATTACAAGTAAAATACACTACTTATAAGGGATGGATAATGTTTTCCGAAATAATGCCCGAGGGCGGAAGTACTTACTTTAATAATTAAGGAAAAAGTAAACTCTCACAAGAACAAAGAGCCTAGTATAAATATCTCGGTAATTAAAGAAATGGTAAACTAGGCCCAAAACGTGACTATATAAATAAGGCCATAGAGATACGTGATTGACTGCGTGTCAGTGTGGCAGACTGCAGTGTGCTAAACACTTACATATGACAATAACAATGTTAAAAAAATCTTAGTTAATGTTAATTATAATCTTGTATTAAAAAAAAAAATATTGTAAAAAATCTTACTTATCTAAAACATTCAGAATTGAACTGCAATATTTTTAAAGTGGATGATCCATACTTTTTTCCTCGAACCATTCGCTATAATGACCATCAGTTCCGACACATCTTATTAGAATCAGAACATTGTTTATTACTTAGTTAGAAGTTAGTATACATTGTAAGCTACGGTAGCCTAGGGGTTCAGGCATGCGGCTGTCAAGCGTCGGACGTGGGTTCGAATCCCGGCTCGTACCAATGAGTTTTTCGGAACTTATGTATGAAATATTTACCGTTAGATTGATATTTACTGATAGATCGGTGAAGGAAAACATCGTGAGGAAACCGGTCTAATCCTTTTACGCAAAAACGTTGGATGTCGATTTGCGGAAAATGTCCCTGGTTCCGTTGGGATCTCAGGGATGTAACTGCTTGCTTAAGTCTACGTGAGATCAGTGCAAGTGTGTTGTGTTCTTATATGCTCATACCTGTACAGCCAAGGCGACTCTCTTCCTCTCTCCTCCCGAGAGCGCCTTTAGCTTAGTCCTGTTGCAGTTGACGACCCCCAACTCTTCGAGTAGCTGGTGGATTCGCGTGGTTCGGACTGAGGATGTTGAGCGTTTGTCCATCATCAGCCGAGCCTGTGGGAGATCAATCCAGTGTTAATACACAGGTTAATTAATACCTACTTCGTATGTTTTGTTATACCGTTAAATAAAATAACTACAGATCAACCATCTCATCAAATGGAACCCTTATAGTTTCGTCATGTCCGTATGTCAGGCATTTTACTCGAAAACTATAAGGTGTCTTTGAATAAAATTTGGAGGATATGTGTGTTTTGTTAACCGCTGCTACATAGTTCTGTAATGAAATGACTAAAAAAATATAGTTTTTAGGGGTGCACTCTATACCTACATTCCTATTTGCAAGTCAAAAAAATATATCATTGTAAGTCCACGTTGGCACATCAATCGATAGGCCTTCAAAATAAATAAGGTTTCTCAACAACTTTTTCGATTAAGTGAATATAATTGGAGATAATCGCCCCGAAAGTCACAAAAATGGTCCCCCTCACCCCTTTAATTTTCGAACGGTGTAAGTAATAAAAAAAATCATGGACATGTGCTTATTAAATTCTTTCACGGACAATTATTTTGAACAAGATCGGTTCAAAGGTTTTCGAGATATTGCTGAAAAACTGCCTTTCATGCAGAAAAGGATGTAAGTGCCGTAAGATTTCTGTGACGATTTTTTAATAGGCACGGAAATACAATCAAGAGAATATTAAGTAATACACATGCTAGGAATGAAATGTTTTGCGGATAACATTAAAATGTATTAAAATACGGTATAAAAACGACATTTGGAATATATGCGAATTAATTAAAAAATGTTAAGTTAATCTTATTTACGATAAGAGTGTCAACTGATTTAATTTCGTCGAGTCCATATATTTACATTAGGGAAGCATATCTGCATAATTTTATAGTTTTCATATGTGTGCCAAGCAGTACATTTGGAAATAAGCTAGACTTTATTAGCTTGACAGTAATATGCAATTTTTTATGGCTACATTTAAGTCTCTGCAAAATAGTCGATGTCTTCCTATAATAAAACCTAATATAAGTGCGAGTCGGACTCGCCCACCGAGGGTTCCGTACAAAATTTCAAATTTATAGTTTACAGATTTTTCCCTGTAGTATAAGACATCTCGACAAATAGTTCTAGGTCAACGGAAAATACCGTATACATTTTGATTCCCTTGAGAGTGTCGAAATATACGTTTTTTGCGGCATAAACAGCTTGATTTTTTCACAGCTTCAAGGGACTGTAGACTTAAGTATATGGTTTTAATTTCAACTCCATACCTTCACGCGTTCCCGAGATAAAGGGTTCTGACAGACAGACAGACGGACAACAAAGTGATCCTACTTTGAGGTACGGAACCCTAAAAATAAACAGTGAGTTGAATGGATTATAGACAATTTGATGAACAGTTGTGTAAGTGATATATCTATAACTGTTGGTAAAAATTAGCGTCATAGAAAGCTCGACTCTCCATACAAAAGTAGTTTGGTTCTCATTTAAAAACGTCATGCTCGAATAACATGGAACTTAGAATACTTGATACAACTGTATCCGCCATATCTAGATCGGAAACTAGTTTCTGTTGCTAGAAATTATAATAGAAAAGAAATAGTGACTGAAGAAGTTTAATTAACATACTAAAATATTCTCTCAATTTTTTTCTTTTATAATTTCTAGCACCAGTAACTAGTTTTCAAGTGAGTGAGAGTTTAAATGTTGGGCGGGGCATATTAATAGGATATTATATTGAAACTCAATTGTATATTGAAAGCTTGAAGTGGTTGAACGTTTATAATATCAAGTGCTTACAGCAACATGCGGGCATTTTATGATCACTGTTCTCTTGCGAGACGATTTTGTGAATGACCATCGATTGTGAAATTGTCTTCGTATGATTTTTTGCACATTGTGCAAGGTTTTTTACGGAGGGGTAAGTTACTGAAAGGCTACTCCAGTTACTCTAAGAAAAAACATGATATCCGCACTTTCGAACACGCACTTCCATATCGCTCACGCTTATGCTCAGTGAGAGGGAGAGAAGACCATGAAACTACGTCACCTTGATTACTGTATGTTCTTACCATGAATTCCATATGTTCAATGACAGTGAGGTCGTCAATAGCCAAGTCCTCTTGCGGCACAAAGCCCGATATCTTGGCAATGAGATCGGCTCCCGCTAATCTGCCATTCAGCATGAGATACCCAGTCATCGCACTCTTGTCGCGACGACTTATCGCAGCCAGGAGTGTGGTTTTGCCGGCTCCACTATCAAATAGAATAGAATATCTTTATTGTTTAACCGTGTTATACCTATAGATGAGAACAACATACTACTAATCCTACTAAGTAATATAATAAACGTGAAAGTTTGGATGTACCTATGGATGGATGGATGTACCTGTTCCACTTAATCTCAAAAACTACTGGACGAATTTATATGAAACTTTCCAGTTATGTGCCATATATATCAGAATAGGACATAGGCTATAATTTATGTCAAATTAGTTTCATCCCCTTTTAGGGACGAAAAAGGGGATGAAACTTCGTATGGAGCTTTGTATTGCACGTTGCCTTCATCAGGCGCTGGGTCTCAAAATGTATGGGAAAACTAAAATCCGACTCGCACTTGAATAAGATTCTAATTGATATTATAGGCTATAATTTGTGTCATCCATTTTAGGAGCTCTACGCGGAAGAAGTTGTGGGCAGAAGCTGGTAGTAATATAAATACGAGACGCCAAAATTTTTATTCAACGAAAAATGAAATAAAATGAAATTAAACGAAATCAAATTAAATGAAATTAAAATTAAATGAAATGAAATAATTTATTCGTGACAAAGCTTAACGATCAACAAAAGAGATAAATGGTTTTCGGAAGTGCTTAAATGTGCGGTAATGCTTTCGAACAAATTAGCTTTGGAAAACTCTGGAGAAATGATGAGTGAAATAGATGAATATGTACACAGATTTGGGTTCGTATCTATTACATTTTCTATTGATTACAGTCGAAAATCGGAATAAAATACCAAAAATGCTCCAGTGTCCTTTATGTTTTTGTAAGACCTTTATTATTCGCTTTGCACAATCTATAATTGCTCAGAAATGTTCGCTCAAGCGACTGAGAACCATAACCTACATATTGAAGTCATCACTCCTCAAATATAGAACTATAGAAGGCACGCATCACGCATGTAGTAATTTCGATATTTTCTATTATTTCACAAATTTGGTGAAGTAGAACTGATGATGAAGACCACAGATGACTTATGGAACTCGTACTTAAAACTGTAAAAGTACCTACGTTACTGATTCTGATATGATTCCGTTGAAATAACTAATGAAGTCCTAAATGTCAAGTGTACCAAATCGACGGAACTCCTCAAATATTATCGGCCCACATACAGTGATATGGTTTTCGTCTGTAATAATCAACGTATTTACTCTAGGAAAGCAGTCCATGTGGTAAAGTGGAAAGGAAATGTTAATTTGGCTTGGCGAAGTACTAAATTAAAGTCGGTTAAAACTTTGTTTTGTAAAGTAAATTATAACAAACAAAATTGAAATAACTATGTAGGTATTTATTGACATACCTGGAGCCCATTAATGCTACTAAATTACCGGATGACACCGAGCCGCTGACTGTGAAAAAAAATACACTGTTAAATGCATAATTTGTAATATCATAAATCATATTCTATGGTTGGCCTTGTCACGCGATAGAACGAGACGACGCTCTTATCTTGTCACTTGTCGCGTGATAAGGCCAACCATGCTACGGCGCCTGTACTTTAGTTTACCTATATGTAGCAAGTACACATATGCCCACTGGCAAGTGGGTAGACCAAACACAAGTCTGCTGGGCTGTTATTCGCTACGCGCAAATGCGGCTCACCCCGCCGGTCACCCGTTCCGAAATAGACCTCTACCTACGCTTAGTTACTACGCATCGCGGTGTCAAGATATAATTGTGGGTGAGCGTTGAGGTGAGCTTAAAACAAGTTACAGAATAGAGGGCTGGATGCGGGTGGCGCCAGGTCCACAAATTTTATCTAAAACTATAAGCAATGTATTACGGTAACCAACTACAGCGCGCTATCTCACTGCACACCAAATCCGAGTGTTCTACATTCACATGCTAAACTGCTATCAGTAATGTAGGAATTCCGTCCAAATAGTTTCGGTTTCTCGGAAAGCCGCTTTGGGAACTGGTTCGTTAATTTTTCCACTGCTTAGTGCCGATTGGGTAACACTGCCTTTAAGCAATGGACGAGCGGGCTAAATAACGAATATTTAGTATAAGAATATTAAGCAGTAGAAGAGCTTTGTAGATAGTAGTTAATAGTTAAATGCATAGCTTGGTTTCGATATTCGATATAAATTATGCGTCTTCTTACATCATTTAATTTTTAAGACGTTTGTCTAAAAATAAGAGATTGTTATTGGTCACCGCCCAAAAATTTAACATACTTATATATTTTTAGATATTTGAGTATTATTAGTAAACGAGCATATCTAGAAAAGTTTGAACCAATTAATTTTCCTATTTTGTTACTTATTTTTTAGTAATCTCTAATTAAATTACTTGAGGTTCTTTAGTTTTTGTATATACTACTATAGAGATCATGTTGGATGCGCTTCAAGCCAGCGCAAGGGTTCTTTTGACTAATAAGTCAAAAGAACCCTTGCGCTGGATTGAAGCGCATCCATACAGCGTTGCCTGAAAGTGTTTTGTATTCAAATCTATCAATCCGCTTCACCGTCTACATAAACACCGCTCAAGTGTATTTATTTGAGGAAAATATAAATTGCACCGATTCCTGGAACAAATTGTATGGCGAATCGGGCAAATTATATTTTGTCAACCATACTGCCATGTTGATAGCTCGCTCAAAGTCTATCTATTGGGATTACTTCTAATTACAATAAATTAATTATTCTGATTATTAATCCCGGTATTGAGAGCAAATATTTGTGTGATGAGCATGAATATTTGTTTCTGAGATCGTCCCTTAATATTTATTTTATAAATTTATTTTTATTTAATTCACGAGTGCGTATCCAATGGGTTTAGTGTCAGATGAATGTCAATCCACAGGTGTCTTATACGTACATTTGTAATGAACATTCAAGCGAATGTTACATTACAGTTAAAAGCTCACGATATAAACAGGAGCGTTATAGCGAGCATTCTAGCGAGCGTTCTGGCGAGAATTTTAGCGAAAAGACAGTAAATTTGCTTCGAGGTTCCGCCGCCGTCCCTCTCCGCCCACGCCAACCACACAGCATTTACTAGAGCGTTCGCTAGAATGCTAGAAAATGTTGGCTCTATTCGTGCCCCACCAGAGATGTGCAAAGCTGTGTTTTAAACATATATTTGACACCTGCCAAACATTTTAATGTGTACAATACAAACTAGGTTACAACTCCTCGAAAAAAAATGTAGTTGGGATCTAGTCGCTTAAACGTTCATCTTTTGGGTTCCACGACCTTTCTCCATTTTATTATCTACGTACCTCCATGCAAAACCTTGACTTCCTCATAAATCGGCGACGCCCAAATACTGGTCTGATGTTTCTTCCTCCGGTAAACCGAGAGGTCTTTCCACGCCAGCGTGAGGTTGCCGAGGTTGTCGTTGTGGGCGGAGACATCCTCATCCTCCTCCCAGTTGACTATGGCCCCGGTGAGCACGTTGCGCGTGGGCAGCTTTAGACCTAGCTCCGTCATTGTGGGTTATAGCATTTGTACCTGAAAGAAAAGGCTGTTAGAGTGAGTCCATAGGCGAAAAATTCATCACACGGTGGTGTACCTTCGTTTGCCAGAATTTCAGTTGTCATAATAGTCAAAGGCCATAATTTTGTTTACCATAATTTCATGTGTCATAATCATAAGTGTTATTTACCACCATAAACATAAGACAGAATTGTTATTTTCCATAATATCATAAACCATAATATAATGTGTAATAAACTTTATAATCCATAATAGTCATATGCAATATAATAATTTGCCATACCATTCAAACTCAAACTCAAACATTAATTCGTGACAAAAATACCTAACACAATTAATAAAATAAAATAAAAACACATTTGGCCAAAAAATTAACTTTCTTAGCCAAATATAATTTGAGAAAAATTGTTCGCGTAAATGGAAAGCCAATTTATGAAAGTTTTTTACAAAAGTTTCTTAAAATATCACGCCGTTAGCTTGCGAATGTTAAAAGACGTTTTGTATGGAAATAGAACCACCTTAATCGGAATTTAGAATAAGGAGAACAGCAGTAACTTGACAAGTAGATAATATTGCCACAATATTGCAGACAGAAAACTCAAGACGTGCCAAATTCATGAACAAACTAGTGAATTCATAAATTATGAATCAATTTTGCGATTCTAATTAAAAATGTGTGAAAGTTGATATTATGCATTAGAGATAACTTTCTCTTCTCTTGTAACTCAATTTCACACCAACCGATTTCCTTTGGCAATTTCTGACCCTAGACTGTCATTCTAACAATAATAGTGGTACATTCACGTCTGTGTTAACAGAAGGGATAGGCAGAGAACATAAACAGCTTATTTTTTTTACATGAAAATAAATTTTCAGTGCCATTTCTAGTAATAATGGCAACCGGTTAGCCTAATGGGTAGTGACGCTGCTTACGAAGCTGAAGGTCCTGGGTTCAAAACTCGGCAAGGGCAAATATTTGTGAGATGAACATTAATATTTGTTTCTGAGTCTTGGATGTTTTCTACGTATTTAAATCTATTGAGCTTAGTATGGGACTAATTCGATATATGAAAGATTGTTCCCTAATATATATAATACTGGGTTAAACCTGAAATTTTTTATTCACATAAAATAACAAAAAATTAAAAACTTAATATACATACTTAATGTCAAATGAATGAAATAAAATGAATAAAATAATATAAAATATTAAAATAGGAATTATAAAAAGAACACCGCTTCTAGGAGGTCGGATTGCGGCATGGACCCCATAACGCTGGCAGCATTACCTCTTTGAATTGCTATGGAAATTCGTTGGAAGAGGTAAGCGCCAGCTCTGGGGTCTCCAGTTGTTTGGACCAGCCGCGAAGACAAGGCCTTCATAAAGGATGTCATATCGGACGACCAGGGACCCAATGTTTCCACAGCAAGCGCCGAAAACTCGTAATTATTTAATAAGTTGCTAGCCCATCGACCACAACACAGCTCAACCCTATCCCGTAGTCTTTTACGACACTGACGGGAAGAAAATATAATATTGTAGAGGCTAGAAAGTAGGCAATAGACGGCCAAGTGGGTTCGAGTCCGAGCCGAAGGTGAGGACCTAGAAGGAGACGAGTCCATCTATTGCACTTTTGGCCGAGACATGACATAGAGCTTTTCACGTGTACTGTGAGGCAATTGCAAATAATTATTAGCGCCCCGGCGCGGTCCCGCGGCGAACTGTGATTGGTCGAATCGCTGTTCTAACTGGACTCCAAGATCAATTTTGGTCAGTTTGAATTCATAGCGGCCTGTTCGTGCGACGTCCAGCTAACCACAGTATTGAAGCCTGAATTCCGACCATATTTTGGTACCTTAGAGCATACATAACAGTAGTAGCCTTATGTCGTATTTGCGTACAAAAAAGTCTGCCGAATTTTGCGGGGGCGGGGGGAGCATCTTAATAGGATATTGAAATTCAATTATATATTAAAAGCTTGATGTGGTTGAACGTTTATAATATCAAGTGCTTACATCAACATGTGGGCACTTTTATGATCAGTGTTCTCTTACGAGGCGATTTTGTGATCGATTGTGAAATTGCCTTTGTATGATTTTTTGCACATTGTGCAAGGTTTTTTACAGAGGGGTAAGTTACTGAAAAGCTACTCCAGTTATGTATGCTCTGAGTTTGGTACATTTCCGAGCTATGGCTTATTCTAACCCAACACCACTCGCAAGGATGTGTAACATAATTCATGATACCTACTAGTATTAAAATATCAAGTTCATTGTTTGCCTATTTGATTACGAAGGTTAGGGAGATCCAATTCTTGAGCATTGACCGATTTGTCTCAGTACGACCACAAAGGACACCCAGGCGCTAACTAGCGATACTCCTGTGGTTAATGAAGAATCACGTACATGCAACAATTCACTTTATGCTCTTAATTACCATCTTTTTAAAGAATATAATGTGCGTTCTGAAACTGTATATAAATTTAAATTCATTCACCATATAAAAAAAGTAAAGACTTGGAAGTGATTACCATACAGGGGAATCTGTCACATCTGCAGTGCCTGCGTGCGTACCATAGAAAACGGTGTAGGTATTTGCTTACCATCAGGATGCTTGTTTGTTACCGTCGTAGTAAAAAAGGAAAAGCATTATTTTATATTATTTCTATGTACCATTACCAATAAGGTTTTTTCAATACATTATTCCATTCTTATTTGAATACAATACCGTGTGGCGTCAACGGGAGACCCGCCAAAGATTGCATCTCACGAAGCCGTTGACCCATTCTAAGCATTGTGTCGTAATGTCCGTAAGGTGTCATATCCGGCCTATGCCTAATAGCCTATCATATCAATTGACAACAATTGAGGACCGTTCCGCTATCAACAGGTCTTAAGTCTTAATATAATCTCAATTGAAAATCAATATCCATTGAGGTTCCTCTCGATTTGTTGGGGAGCGTTTCGATGGATCAAATTAGCAATTTGAAGATATCCACTGGTCTGTCCGCGTTAAGGCTGTGTTTGCGGACACGCGAGGCGATCGGCGGCGCAATGCACGCGTTGGAATTGGAACACGCGTAAATATGGCGATGCCTAGGAATGTTTATGTACAGTAAGGGAAATGTATTCACGTACCACCGTAGAACCCTATCCCAATAAGGTGACATATCACTCGAGTTTGAGCGACGGCGGCCTGTCAATTGCGACAGGGTTCTACGGTGGTACGTGAATACATTTCCCTTACTGTACAGCCAACAAGTTATACATGCCACTTTTCGACTCTACTCTTATTTATACATATGTTACGGTTCAAAACTGTTCGAACGCTTTACTCACGATATAAAGTTCGGTGGCGCCAAATGCTGGCGTGATTCGACTGTCAGCCAAAAAAATGGCTACCACTTTTCGACTCCATTATTTGAATGTTATGGTTCAGTTCACAACAAAAACAGATAAACACAGACAAACTTCTAATTGTTCTGTACAAGAAAAATTGGTTAGGGTTACATAGCTTGAATTTAGGAAGGGGAAATAGAATTTGTGTCGACGAAGTAACTCGTTTACTATTTTATTATCCTAATCTTGTACTTATGACACGATAAACCTGCAGCGTCCCATTGTTCGTAGAACAAATAAAAATATATAAACTCCTTTACCGCTCGTATATACCAAATGGTCAATGGACGACTACATTCCCAAAACCTATTAGTATAAGAGCTAGCGACCAAATCGGTCATGTGGCTTCAGCTGTATTGAAACTCCGTTAGCTACTTCCCTGAACAACCTTTTCCTATAATCTTCGTGCTGGCAGGCCGCGGGCGGTGGGTGGGTGTAGTGGGGTGGGGAAAAAAAAAAATGTGGGCTCAGCGACCGATTTGGTCGCTAGCTCTCCGTCTATATTTCGGACTGGCAATGGCATGACGTCTGACAGAAATAAATAGAGGTAATAATGAAAGTTCCTTTGTTTCGGCTAATTTAATTTAATTTCATTTATTAAGAGACCAACATGGATCATTTTTGTTAGTAAATACTTAAATTAATATTAGTAATCATACAGTTAGGCAAATAGGCAAGCCAAAACTCAAATGGCAACCACACACTACACTAACTATTTTAGCAAGATTTTAGCGTCTCAATTCACTGACCCGCGATAATGTTATCTTTTTTCAAACGGCCGAAAGAAAGCCCTTGGAAGTGGCTGGAGATTAAATATAGTATGACCAATGTGTTAAACGTATCCTGATGATATATTATTGCCTTATGCCTTGAGCACCAGCATACATAACTGGAGCAGCCTTATGTCGTATTTGCGTACAAAAATGTCTGTCGAATTTTGCGTGGGCGGGGGGAGCATCTTAATAGGATATTGAAACTCAATTGTATATTGAAAGCTTGAAGTGGTTGAACGTTTATAATATCAAGTGCTTACAGCAACATGTGGGCATTTTTATGATCAGCCCCCCTATTCTGTAACTTGTTTTAAGCTCACCTCAACGCTCACCCACAATTATACCATGTCACCGCGATGCGTAGTAACTAAGCGTAGGTAGAGGTCTAGTTTCGTAACGGGTGACCGGCGGGGTGAGCCGCATTTGCGCGTAGCGAATAACAGCCCGGTGCTCTCTTGCGAGGCGATTTTGTGAATGACCATTAATCGATTTTGAAATTGTCTTTGATTTTGACACATTGTGCAAGGTTTCCAGCGGACTCCCGCGACCTTTACCAGGTCATCAGTCCACCTTGTGGGGGGCCTACCCACGCCGCGCCTTCTGGAACCCGCTGGATGCGGGTGGCGCAGGACCGGTCAATTTGGCACTCTCTGGGGGAGGCCTATGTCCAGCAGTGGACGTCTTTCGGCTGATATGATGATGATGATGATGATGATGATGTGCAAGGTTTTCTACAGAGGGGTAAGTTACTGAAAGTCTACTCCAGTTATGTATGCCCTGAGGCTTTAACCGTCGAGCATTAAAATGGTTAAACTATGTTTCCTTAGAACGATAACTGTCTGCGGCGAGCCAGGTCGCTTTCCCCACTAACATGCTACGGTTACCCGTGTCGGGTTACTATATCGACTCACACAATGTCATCGTGACACTGATGGCGGCTCTTGTCTATTCACTTTATACCTATGACCAATGATGTAATATAAAAAAACACGTAGATATGTTATCTATACGAAATTACGTGTTTAACAATGGCCACCAAATCTGACAGCTAACGTTTCCATTGACGACTCGGAACTGAGGCAAGTTGGTGCAATTGACTCAATTTTAGTGTGCCATTCTTTTTTATATTACATCATTGCCTACGACCAATACGAAGCTACGGTAGCCTAGTGGTTCAGGCATGCGGCTGTCAAGCGGCGGTCGTGGGTTCGAATCCCGGCTCGTACCAATGAGTTTATCGGAACGTATGTACGAAATATTTACCGTTAGCTTTTCGGTGAAGGAAAACATCGTGAGGAAACCGGTCTAATCCTTTCTCGCAAAATAGGCACGTTGGATGTCGATTTGCGGAAAACGCCCAGTAAAACTAACTAACTACCTACACCTACTTTTGTTTTTGAACCGTTTACACTTAATGAAATTATGAAGGTATGTAAGGGCGTCAAACGCAAACAAGCTAGTGACATTAACGATATGTCTACCTATATCATAGATCTTCTCCCACCGATTGTCATATCCCTCCTGCTATTCATATTCAACGAATGTGTTTATGCGGGTTTGTACCCTGACACATTAAAGCTAGTAAAAATTCAGCCTATCTATAAAGGAAAAGGTGAAATGCACCTACCTAAACACTATAGACCGATATCACTCATCCCTGTAGTATCCAAGGTTTTCGAGCGTCTATTGAGTACACGGATGATGCGGCATCTCACCTCTAACAAACTTTTAAATAGTCAGCAGTATGCTTACCAGACAGGCCGTTCGACGACAGACGCGGCGCGCGATGTGGTCGCACGAGTGATGGCTCACCTCGAGGGCGGGCGGCAGGTCGCAGCGATATTCTGCGACCTCTCGCGCGCCTTCGAGATGATCGACCACTCGCTGCTCCTCTCAAAACTAGCACGCTACGGCTTCGAGGGCAACTTTCTCAACATAATAGCCTCATTTCTCAGTGATCGCCAGCAGAGCACGTCCGTCCTTGGCGTGAAGTCGAACCTTGAACCCATCGGAACTTGCGCGGTGCCTCAAGGATCCGTGATGGGGAATAACCTTTTCTTAGTACTAGTTAACGACATAATGACCGCGTGCTCTGAGCCTGAATATGTTATGTTTGCTGATGACACGTGTATAATTGTGGACGCAGATGATCTTAATAATTTAAAAATCAAAGCAAATAGGGTAATACATCAGATTGCCGAGTGGTTCTCGTCTAATGGCATGCTGCTGAATATTGATAAAACTAATATTATGCATTTTCAAATGCGGAAAATCAATGAAAGTCCGTTTGAAATCGTAGTAGACAACATTAACCTCCCACAGGTTGAGCATGTAAAATATCTAGGTTTCACTATAGACTCAGGTCTTACCTGGACGCCCCATATTGATGCGGTTGCTAACAAGCTATCATCGGCGTGCTTTGCCCTTTCAAGGCTTGCACCATCTCTGACACCTCAAAACCTGAGAACAGCCTACTACGGGTACTTTCACTCGCTTCTAACTCAAGGTGTCCGAGCTATGGGGCACTGCAGCGGACAGCAATAGGCTATTCAAATTACAGAAACGTGCTCTTAGGATAATCTCAAATAAACCATATGATTATCCAGCACAGTCATTATTCAAAGAACAAAAAATTCTGACATTGCCTTGCGTCTATATTCTGACAGCCTGCAAATATGTGCGTTCAAATCTAGGGTTATATATGAGCCGTGGGCAGTGCCACGGCCGGAATACGCGCGGCCAACACCTCTTGCTCGTCCCGCGCCGCCGACTGGCGAAGGCTCGAAAGTCACTCAGTGTCATTGGTGTAAAGATCTACAACACTCTTCCGAATGATGTCATTAACACCGAAAGTGACGCTATATTCGCTAATAAACTCAAAAAAATGTTAATTGACCTAGCATGTTACGATATAAATGAATTTATGTTAAGGAAGACTGATGACTAAAACAATTTGTAATTCGAATGTTAAAAATGTTAAATATAATGAAATAAGAGTTGTAGTAATTTTATTAAATTAAAATTACTAACTTAATTTAATTTAAAGAACTGACCAATGTATACTAAAATTAATATAAAATGAAACTAACCTACTTATAAACTATAATTAATATAATCCCATGTAAAATGAGTGACATGTAAAATTATTTATAATTTTATCAATAAATATCTCATTCTCATTCTCATTCTCATTCTCAACTAATCTACTACCAATGCCTGAATAAACGATTCACACCAGATTAACTGAACATTAAAAAAAACCGGCCAAGTGCGAGTCGGATTCGCGCACAAAGGGTTCCGTACCATTATCTATAAAAACGGCAAAAAAAACACGTTTGTTGTATGGGGCCCTTAAATATTTATTTTATTCTGTTTTTTAGTATTTGTTGTTATAGCGGCAACAGAAATACATCATCTGTGAATACTTCATCTGTCTAACTATCACGGTTCATGAGACAGCCTACAGCCTGGTGGCAGACGGACAGACAGACAGATAGACAGACGGACAGCGGAGTCTTAGTAATAGGGTTCCCGTTTTACCCTTTGGGTACGGAACCCTAAAATGTTAGTTAGGTACTTCAAGATTGTTCATACCTCTGAAAACTAATATGGTTGTTTTGACGTGATAACGTCTTATAAATCGATGAACGCCGGCTGCATGCACGAAAAAGTGTGACTAATTGTCCCGTTCCGAACGCCGGCTGTGCGCACGAAATATCAACGCACAGTCCAAACCGCTCCAAATTTGGCACTTAGGTTCCTTATAAGGTCTAGGGGTTCACTAAGAAAGGATTTTTCAAAATTCAACCTCTAAGGGGGTGAAATGGGGCCTGGGGGTCCAAAGTTTGTATGGGGAAACAAGATTAGATCGACTATTTTATTCAAAACTTCACAGGAGTATTCCTAACGATAACTAAGTACCTACATACGTGTTTCAGGTTTTTTGATATTTCAACCATTAATAGGGGGAAATGTGGTGACAAAGTCTGAAAATCAACATGGGTGGTTCAATTCAATTTATAAAAGCATGCAATTTTTCATCAATGTTTTCTTATGACGTTATCGCGTAAAATTATCTTCCGTAAACCGACTTTACAGACAACCACTTTTAGGGTTCGGTAAGACTTCGCTGTCCGTCTGTCTGTCACCAGGCTGTATCTCAAGAACCATGATAGCTAGAGAGTTGAAATTTTCACAGATTATGTATTTCTGTTGCCGCTATAACAACAAATACTAAAAAACCGGCCAAGTGCGAGTCGGACTGGGGCTCCCATACAACAGACATGATTTTTTTTGCCGTTTTTATAGATAATGGTACGGAACCCTTCGTGCGCGAGTCCGACTTGCACTTGGTCGGTTTTTTTCATAGCCGAGAGAGTCCCTGGGCCGATGCGCATTGGGGAATTCAAGAGCATTCACCCTTGAATTTGTCATTACGTTTGTCCGTCAACGAACATTACTAACTACTCTTTTGTACAGTCTTCAATTACTAATGAGACTTTTTAATGAGCCCAAACACGATTGGTACATCTTGTGTAATTGGGGAGTTCCTACCGCCACCTTCCGTCTCCGTCATCAGACCAGGTTTATTGTACAATAATATTGCGTGGCATTATGTCATCGAAAGTAAACATGTAGGTACCCATGCAAAATTTTTGCTCTTGGTTGAGGATGACTGCTTCATAACTACAACTTAGAAAAGTTGAAAAACCCCCAATATTTTAATTTCAAAGTTAAAAAAAAAACGGCTAAACCGATTCTGTTGAAACGTAGAAGAGAACCATCTCGATCACGTCAGCATTCGGACAAAAAAAACCGCATTAAAATCGGTCCATTCGCTCCGCGCATTCGCCACAGACAGACACACAGACACGTCAAACTTATAACACCCCTCTTTTTGCGTCGGGGGTTAACATTTAGTTGTATTGTAAGATTTTACCTGAACAATCATGACATGGAGTGTGGCCAGTGAAAGATGAGCCTGAGATTTCTTTAAAACTTTTTATATGGCAACAGCTATAGTATATCTTGTCAAATGTGTCAGATGGCTTAAGCCCTGCAGCACACTGGCGCGGCCTGCGGTGGCGGTCAATGGTAAATTTGATAGCTAATGATAAGTTTACTATTGACCGCGGCGGCCAGGCCACGTCAGTCTGTAAGAGGCTTAAAGCCTGCATCACACTGGCGCGGCCAGCGGTGGCGGTCCATAGTGGATTTGACAGCTAATGACAAGTTTACTATTGTCCGCCGCGGCCAAGCCGCGCCAGTCTGTGAGAGGCCTTGAACGTAGTGTCATTAGCTGTCAAATTTACAATTGACCGCCACCGCAGGCTGCGCCAATGTGTTGCAGGCTTTAAATTAGATGTCCTAATCTTTATCATTGATATGCCAATTTTTTAAGTAACTGTTATTTAATAAATTGGACGGTTATTGTTTTTTAAGAGAATTAAAGCTAATATTAAATTAATCACATTGTAGAATATCATAAAAAAGTTCTATTATTGCCAACTCAAATTTTGGATAGTGATTTTGATTATTCTTCTTAAATATAAAGTAGAATTAATTTATACTTCTTTCTGCTTGATCGGTTGCATTGTGTGTATTGAAGAAAAATAATAATTGTTCAATATCATTATTATTTTATCACGTTACACGCGGTGTTGTGCAACCCGCTGTTTTATTTAATTTGCCGCTCTTTTCTAGGCTCATAGTTTACTGGCCAGCAGACTCTAGTTAGTTAGTTAGTGTAGGTAAGTGAAATAAAAGCTTGTAAAAACAGATAATCACCGTAGCCTAATAGTTAGGGAGGCGAGGTAGCTAAATGGCGTAATTCAACGGCGCCGTCGAGACCTATCAAAATCGAAAGATAAAATAATTTCGAAAAGAAAAGCTCGTATGGCAAAAACCATTTTAGCGGTGGGTTTGGCGTGTACGGTTTTTCAAAAATGTTAAAAAAAACAGTTACTTGGGCATTCTCGAGCGCGTCAGATATTCATACTACGTATGCCCCGAGTGCCTCTGATAACAACGGTATACTAATCTGCCGGTTTGCGTGGTGGGGGTAGGCATATAAAGTAGTCAAAAATGCAAAAAAAAAAAAAATACTCGAGCGCGTCAGATTTTCGGAAGGGGTGTTAAGTAGGCCCCAAGAAAGCTTCCTTTAAAAAAACTGACGATTTCGGCGTGACGATAAGTTACGATGAATTTTTGAAAATGCAAAAAAAAAAAGTTATTTTGAAATACTCGAGCGCGTCAGATTTTCATAGGGGAGGTTTATCTCGGTATCCTGAAAGCATATTTTTTTAATCTGACAAAAATGTTGGTGGGTTCTCTTAATCTGACCGAAACTAAGTACTAAGATCACGAATTTCACGAACACGGCCGGTACGTGGCACGTACCTGCGTTCGCGCACGGATTCACGTGACACGCCAAGGTACGTGACACGCCAAAGTACGTACCTGCGTTCGTGTGCACCGCACCCGTCTGAACGGAACGATACACCCGGGCCGCCGCTGGTTAGAGTTAAAATTAAAACTAATTATTACTTAGTACGGGTCGAAAGGCTTTTTTTCTATGTGGATTTAAGTTTAAATTATATTTTTTGCGTAGTTTGAGTTATAAGGTATATTTTACTTAAATATACCTAACAATTATAACGGCGTTATTCTGTTTTCTGTATAACCAGCTATTGTGATTTTACTTAAAGTTAGACTTATATTAATTATACAATTAACAGACTGCGTATTTTACCTACGTATAGCGTTATCATATCAGTAAATACTTATCGTTAAATTAAGAGAAGAGCTTTTTTTCTGCTATTCATGAAAAGAATGAATATCAAAGTTTACTGTCTAGGGATATAACATAGTCAAAATGTTAACATGCAAGGCAATCCTAATCCCAAGAAACAAAAGAGCAAATTTCTGCGAATCTTCGGTACGTATGATGACGGTAAATCCAGGCAAACAACACGTGCATGGACTTAACAAGAAAACAACAAACAAAAAAGTACACAGCTGCAGTTCTTATCGGTTTCGGTTCGGCACATTACAAAGTAGATAGAGATAGTGCTATATTGTTGTTCGACTGCTTCATTGTATGACTAACAAGGTAAAAAAAGTTTTTCGTTAAATGGATTGTCGCTATATAGAGTTTAATTACACTACACCTATATATATTCTACCATGAAAGTAAAGAACAAAACCCGCAGACGACATTTTATTTTACATCTCTATAAAAATATTTTGGGTTCTCTCAAGGTTTAAAAATTATTGAGTCATTCATTTTTATTTACCTACCAGGGTGGTATTTTTGTAGATAAGTGGAGTTGCACGTGCAGAATTACAGATAAAGATACTCGTAATAAAGGTTTGCCAGCGACATAATTAAACAAACAATACTCATAAGCAGCTTTCGGCTTTACCTGGTATACCAAGTTTTTGTTCGTGAAGTTCAAAGAAGTGACTGTTGGTTTCCATTTATTTATTACTCACTAAATATTTAAAAGTCCATGCTCCTAAATATTAATGAATGAAACGGAATAAAGAGCTACGAATAAAAACTCACGATACAATTTCATTCCTTATCTTCGCTCAACGTCGCTGGCGGACCGGATCCGCGTGTATTTAAGGTACGTGAACCCGGTCACGGATCTACACGTGACACGTGACACGATTACACGTAGCCTAATTTAACGTGACGAACGGGCCTTAAAACCGTTGCCGTGTAACACGAGAACGGGCGCACGGCTCCCGTGTCACGAAACACGTACACGACCACGAGCCCTACTTGATATGTTAGTGTATGGCTTACTACATATAAAATATCATAGATCAGGAGAACCCAGGTATAATTTTAAATCAAAACTATAGAGTTCATATAAGAAAAAAATGTACAATTATTGCGACAAAATGTTAACAACAAAAGTTCTTACTCGTCAACAGATGTGTCAGCAGCGTCGGTTGAAGTTGTAGGAATATCAGCTGCGCAATCCACCGAGGCAGGAATTTCCGGATCAATGTTTGACTCGACAGCGCAAAGCTGTTCAGTGGTTTTAGAAAAATCTGCCGGGATTTTGATCGCTGTAAACCACTTGTAGCATTGCGCATGGTATGCAGCATCTCCCGATGCATCATCGGGAAGTTTCAGATTGTCATACGTCGTACGTGATTTTCTGACGCTCGGTTTGTTTTGGCGATATTCAAACACTGTCTTACACTTTTTCAAAGTTTCTGTAGTAAACGTCGCAAATTTAGCAGTCAATAGTTCCGAACAAAACACACACTTCCTTTCATTATCACTCATCACGAAAATCTTACCACAAAAGTCGATAAACTACAAAAACATATTGAATAAACTGTGAGCTCGAAATACGCAAGTGCCGGACACGGACACGTGTGCCGGATGCCGGCTGACTGAGGAATGGCCGCGAGGAACTGTACATGTTAATAATACTTTTGTACAGATACGCGTAACTTTTTCCACGAAAATTGTCGAGAAGCTTTAGAAAAAGTGGAGAGAGGCTTTGGAGTGCACACCTAAAAAAAAATTTTTTTAGTAATTTAATTACAAAACTATGTAGCGGCTAACAAAATACAGCTATCCTCAAAATTTTATTCAAATACACCTTATAGTTTTCGAGTAAAATGCCTGTGACATACGGACAGACGGACAGACGGACATGACGAAACTATAAGGGTTCCATATTTTGCCATTTTGGCTACGGAACCCAAAAAACGTACATATAATAGACAAATAATAGAGTCCAAAAGAAGTAGGCCACTTTCTTTGTAGCTCTTAAAATATGTATAAAAAATTCACGAACATACACATAATATAACATACCTACATACATATATAAATATATATGCGTTTATGAGCGTATGTCGGTTGCGTTTATGAGCGTAAAAAAAATTTGAGCTATAATAAAAGTCACATAATTTAATCATCGTTATTTCATATCAATTTTTTTTAACACCCTCAGTTTTCGAGATATACTCAAAAAACCGGGAGTTTGAGTTTTTATGATGCTTCAAGTCAAAAAGTTTTAACTTTGGACAAAAATGTAAAGAGACCTTTTTTGTGTAAAATAAAATTACCTTTTTTGTTTATAAGTTTTTTTGTAAAATGTATCGTTCGCGACTTATATGCCGCAACGCGTTCTTAGGAAGACGAAATGGCTCCTCCACACTTCCGGTCATGCGGAAACCGGCAGATTTTGTATTTTTAGTAAGTTTTAGATTATATTCTTCGAAATAAAAAATAAAAAAATCGCGCTCGAGAATGCCGGATTAACGTTTTTTTTTTACAAGTTCGCGCCCCTATAACTCGGCGGCGTCAAGGACTTATCGTCAGATTAGTTAAATTTAGTCTTTAAACACTAAAATCAACCCCCAATATCTTAATCTGACGCGCTCGAGTATTTCAGACTATCAATTTTTTTTTACTAATCTGATCGTCTATCCTAGGCGCGCGTCACTACATATAGAGCTAAATACTTTACAAGGTTGTTCTATTAGGTCTAAGGTATCTCTCATATCTTAAACTGCCACGCTCGAGTATTGCAGAAAATTCCCCTATTCGCCTCCCTAACTATAACGACGTTTGGGGGGAATGAACAGCGCGTTGCCGACCCATTGTTGATTTAAGGATTCGTTATGTACATCCCACACAGGCACAGGCCTGCTTTTATAAATGAAAGCTACGTATAATTAGCTGTATTTCCCACGATGGCTCAGCAAGGGTAGATATATACATATAATTCTTCCCCGGCTACATAATACCTAACCTACTTATTATTCTGCACGGCTATCACGAGACGGCGCGCGAGCTCTCGCTTTTTCTCGCACTATACCTCTCTTTCTGAGTTTTCTAATAAGAGAAAGACGAATAGTGCGAGAAAAATCGAGAGAGCTCGCGCGCCGTCTTGTGATAGCCGTGCTGCAGTGATAGGTTGCCAGCCTATCGCCCACAACACACTTCAACCCACACTAATACATTAAATTTACTCCTACTTTAAACTTGGTAAGAAGTGGCTCTGAAATTTTTTTTTCGTTATCTGCCTATCTATGTCGACGACCGGTTTAGCCAAGTTGGTTAGTGAGTGTAGTGACCCTGCCTACGAAGCTAGAGGTCCGCGGTTCGAATCCCGCTAAGGGTATTTATTTGTGCGATGAGCACGAATATTTGTCTTGGATGTTTTCTATGTATTTAAGTATTTATTTATCTATATAAGTATGTTTATCGTCGTCTAGTACCCATAGTACAAGCTCTGCTTAGTTTGGGATTAGGTCGATTTGTTTAAGATTATCCTCAAATATTTATTTATGTCTTTTGGGAACATATTATAATAGATACACAACAAAATATATGTATATTGCTTTGAATTACGGTTAGTTATTATAGATGCGGTTTTTCGGCGGCAATAAAAAATCAAACCAAGACCGTCTGATGGCTTAACAGTCATAAATTAAAACAGACTTACCAACACAACTAAACAAATATCCAAGTCATTCACACTTTCAACACAATATCACATTACACAAATTCTTTTTTAAAGTTTTTTTTTTTTAATTCAGCCTCTGACATGCGTCGTTCCCGGCCGCGAGCGACTGGGCGAGTGATGAGTGGAGGTTGGTTGGATACATCAATTACTTGGTTAACTCTATTTTACTATGCTATATCACTGTGTTTAGTTAGACTTAGGCAATGTAAGCTTAATTGTAATTGACTACTTAGGGAGGTCTTAGGATCATTTTGCAATGTTACACCACACATGTAATGTTATTTTTTATACTCGTCGGCTTTTATGTTTGAATTAAGACTTCGTACACTAAACTAAAACCACATACTTTTAATAGTTATTTACGATACAAGTGCAGAAAATAGGAAATTCGCACGTGTATCGTACAACGTTTTACAGTACATATGGCTCTTTAAAGTTTAAACATATGCACGGAAAGTGCTCATTTCCGCACTAGTGCGGGAAAGTAACACCATGTGTACTGTAAATAACTATTCTATAGTAATAACGCAACTATAATAATTATAAGACAACGCTTTAGACAACTAAAATAAATTCGACCAATCACGTGGCGCCTTTACTGAACTATAATGAATTTGACCAATAGGGCGTCGCGTTGATTCCAATATAAAAGACATCAACGACGCGCGCGGCGCACCTCTGACTTGCACTTCGTTTCAGCAGGGCTTAGATATTTTTCATTAGATACCAAGTCTGTTTAATTATTTCTGTTGACTCGTATAAAAAGTAATGTATACAATAGTTACACAATTAGCCCGTATTGATTCATTAGTCGTTTGGTTAGAAATTTGAGCCGTGCCGGCGTAAATGCATTTCCCCAGGTAAAAAGAAAGCGTTTCAGTAGCGAAATAGCTGTACCTACTTGTGATAGCGTAAATAAGTCAGATTTTTTTATATCACGTCGGTAGTAAACAAGCTATTATTTTTCCCAGGGGATATCCTTTATCGGATCCCACCCGCCTCGGGAGAAGCCGGGTGTGTCCGACTCTCACGGACTAAACCCCTGGGGTGTTCCACCGCTCGTTATAGTACGCAGCCACCGTAGCCTAATGGACGCTTGAAACTCCAGAACGGCTATCACAAGACTGCGCGCGAGCTCTCTCGATTTTTCTCGCACTATCCGTCACTCTCTTATTAGAACACTTAGAAAGAGATGTATAGTGCGAGAAAAATCGAGAGAGCTCGCGCGCCGTCTTGTGATAGCCGTGCAGGGGTGTTACATGTGCATTGTATGCCATCTCTTTAGATTACAGAAGCGTTGTATTAGAATACTTGTAAATATAGATCCCATGGTAAGATGCAAACCATATTTTATAAGGTTAAAAATTCTGACCTTAGTGTCTATGTATATGTATATTTTAGACGTATGTTTATTTGTCAAAAATAATTACAGCCTTTTCCCGCAATATACCCGCTCTCAAAACTTACGACCCAGAAACAAACTAGCTAGACCTAATTCAGCGCTACAAATGATCCATTCAAGCCCTTATGGCATGTCAATAAAAATTTATAATAAAATCCCCAATAATATTAAAGACATTGACAATTTTAAAAATACAATAAAATTATACCTTACAAAGAAAGCTTATTATACATTAGATGAATTTTTTAATGATGAGAATGACGAGTGGACGCAATTGTAACAAATTTATATTATGAATTATTATTAATCATTTTTAATTCTAATTTTAATATATAAATTATGTGAAATTTTATCTTTTAATAATATATGAATATTTATACCTTTGTCAACTACCTACATTTTTAACATTACTACTTGCGAAGAAATATAGAATTAGAAAGTGACAATTATTATGATTTAAATTATAATTTATTTTATTTCATTGCTGTGCCCTTACAGGGTTCATGTTGAACTGTAATCTGTAATTGAAGAACTGTACTAACACGAGTGCAATAAATGATTTGATTTGATTTGATTGCCAAGATGCGTGTATTGCTCTCAGCTAAAGCTCCATAGGATCCTAGCGGCTTTAATTATCTGATTGTAATTTTCTGAAGAGACTATAAATAAATATAATGTTTTGTAATTTTCTTAATTTACCTTCTATCTCTGTTGTTTTACTTTTACTTATTTTTAATTCTCATTGTTATGTTATAAAATTTATTGGGGTCTGCTTGTGGTAATCATAGCCGGTTTGGAGGCCATGCGTACCTACCACAAGCACCGTGACACTTCACTTTGGGTCTCGCCGGAAGATCAGCGCCGGCTCTTGAGTCGGCATTATGCTGAGGCGAGACCTTTTCGTGACATTTGTGTTAATTTTGTTTTGTTTTATTTTAATTTTACTTTTTTAACTGTCATGAATAAATGTTTTTCTTCTTCTTCTTCTTCTTCTTCTTAAAATAAATAAAAAGCTCCATAGAAACTCCTCTTCCCCGACGTGGTCATAATCATCATCATATTATCCAAAAGACGACGACTGCTGGACATAGGCCTCCCCCAAAGAGTGCCAAAGTGATCGGTCCTGCGCCACCCTCAGCCAGCGGACTCCCGCGACCTTTACTAGGTCATCAGTCCACCTTGTGGCAGTGCTACCTAACTGCGCCGTGGGAACTCAGAATTATACCTAAACTTTGCGCGCCGGTGCATCCGCCAGTGGGTCGGCGCACGCGCTCACGGCCGGACGCTGCTTACGCGCACAAGAAAAGTTATTCACCAATTCTTTAAAAATGAGTTCGTAATGTTTTTTACGGAACACCTAATACCTATTTCAAATACTTACGTGATACATTTAGGCCTGCTTGAGTTTCGGTAATTTTGTATGTATAGTACCCTTTATTGATTTGAGGATTTGTTGTGACAGCTGAACGGAGTTTTTTTTTTTTTAGTTAGGTTCAATAACAATTGTTAATATCAGTACATTCATGACTTCATTCATTTTGCATTGTAAAGATAGATGTCACAATCACATATAGGTCACACCACATGCTTTATAATTTATACAAAAACCTTAGAATTTAAAATATAAAGTAGGTTCTTAAAAAAATTGTATTTTTATTAGAACGTTACGACGTCTGTTACTTAGATACATACAGCAGGGCAATTGCGTAACTCTTCATACGCGTACATATCACCTACCAGACTGACAAAATATAATTGTCATGCCATAAATCTCAACATTAACATTAAAATTGATATGTCAGTATCTAAGTACGAATTAGAGCAGCCTCGGGTTGAGGCACGCACGGATCACCTATTTTGCTCAAATTCGTACGCGCTCACGCGCTGAGGGCCTACCGCGAAAGGCATTCGAAGTTTTCCCTCTCTGTCAGACTTGCTAGTTCGTACGTAAGAGAGGGAAAACTTCGAATGCCGTTGGCGGTAGGCCCCCTGAACATTTAGAGAAGGAAAAATATTCGTGCAACATTACATCAAGATAAGCAATTGTAGTTAAACACATCATTATAAAAATATTTCAAAAAATATTAGTTATAACTTCATTCTAAGCGGTGTCAACCCTAGCGTCTATTGGCTGGCAAGTGCGGGCAACGACCGGCGCGTTCAAGGTCGCTCCATTGTTAAATTTAGTAGGCATGGAAAGCGGTAGGTATGCGCTTTTTTATTCAGAGTCGAGTATCTGTTCGTTAGAACTATTATATAATCTGTGCTTGTGGGGGGTCTGGCCACGCTGCGTCTTCTCCTACGTGGCGTGGTCGCCACTCGAGAACCTTTCCGCCCCTACGGCCATCGGTTCTGCGTGCACTACCAATTAAGTTTAGTGATTCGGAGGGCTATATCGGTTACCATAGTGGAAGTGGCCATAGGAACTGGTTATTTACACAAGATAGAGCAATCGTTGTTTGGGCTCACCCTCCGACCTAGTAGGTAGTTGATGGATGACTGTTCGAAAAATGCAGTTGGCAACAAAACAAAGCCTTGTACAGTCAGTAGTATTAATATACGTACATCATAAATATCTGTACACGCCTTTATGACATTGACAAATAGAGTCCTGCACGGGTATCACAAGACGGCGCGCGAGCTCTCTCGATTTTTATCGCACTATACCTCTCTTTTTAAGTTTTCTAATAAGAGAGAGACGGATAGTGCGACAAAAATCGAGAGAGCTCACACGCCGTCTTGTGATAGCCGTCCTGTAGTTCATATTTATGTACGTATTGTACCCCTGAATGTACCAAAAATTACATTTTAACGACTGCAGATGCATTTAAACTATTTAAGTAATGAAAGCTTCCTCTGTATTGAAAAGAAGAGTACCTACATTACATAACTGTGTATATATAGATATATAACATAACCAATTTCACTTAAAACCCCGAACTTACATCGCCCCTCGCTTATGGCTCGAATCTATAAACTAGTGGCTCTGTGACCTGTAGAACTCGCAAGCCTCTGTCTTTAAAAAAAAAAGTTGTATAAGTGACTCGACAAAAAAAATCTAAGTAAGTAAGTATATAATTAACGAACCTCCTCACAAAATTTCACGAGAATCGGTTGAGAACTGCGACCTGTACCTAGAGGAGAACAGCCGGACAGCGTGACAGACACCGGACACTGGACATACGAACGATTGTCGGCCCACGCTAAAGCATAGAACTTCGTTCGCTTCGCTCGTTCGTTCGACTATATCTCTGATAAAATGGCTTGTTTTATGCATTTTTTGACGCGTTCCACGAGAAACGCGTCTGTAAATCTATTATGCCAGCTAACAGCTACCAGATAAAATGCATAAAGCCTGAAAAAATTATGTTAATTTATAATTTATAAGCCTTATTCTCCCTTTATCTATGGCCAAGTCAATAAGTCATTAGTGACATGGCGTAAAATATGAGAGGATCAGCGCATCAGACTATATTAGGTCAACAAGTTCTGAACCGGTTGCTCTTGGCATTAGTTAATCGTGTTAAAATTAGTGACATTTTATATCATTTTTTAATTTCTTAACCTTAACGATAACGAGATACCACGTAGGTAAGTAACTAATTCAAATAATGCTCATTGGCACCATTAGTACCTATAACAAATTAACAATTAATTTAAGGAAATAAGCCTGAACGTTTTGTGACTTTTTATCATAGAACGTTTATTAATTCGTTTCATTTTATAACAATTAGCTATTATAGATAATGTAAATATTTGGAAAATAAAACTATATTTAAGCTAAATAAAATCAAGTTAAACAACATACACGACAAAACGCTTTAATTTTCGCGTTCAAATAGCTGCCAACCCCGAACTTAATTTTTATTTCAATATCATTATCAATACCTTTAAAATTTAAAATTGTCTAGGTACGATTAACGTCGGTGTCGTCCATTGCCCCATTGAAAATATTTATTTTCAATTATTTCGTCGATGGAACATTTTAAAAATACAAAAATAGGTTTTTAAACAGTATTCAATTAGCGGCTTTCCTGTCCGGCGCTTGTCAGTGTTCATCTTTTTTGTCATTCAATTGTTTTAAATGTGGAATCCAATAGTTTTAGACATTGAGTGCATCGTTTGTAATAAAACGTTGCAAAAAATCAACCACGATCCGCGTGAGATATCAAGGAAAATGGGAAAAATCGCTAATCGCCGTTCAAGAACCCCAAACTGGTCGCTTCAAGAAAAGCAGCACTTGCTTGTGTTAATTAGGGAACGAAAAGAAGTAGTCGTTACGAAGAGTAACAATGGACCCAATTATTCAGAAGAAAAGGAAGTGGCTTGGAACGAGATACTTCGCGAGTTAACAATTAAATTCGGAAATAAGTTCGTAGGCAGCTCTATAAAGAAAGTCAAGACACAGTGGCAAAACATGAAGAGAATCGCCCGCGAAGAAATTGCTTTGAATGGGCCCGAGTTACACAAGTACACGAAGCTATCTCTGGAAGTGTGTGAAATTCTAGAATTACTGAAAGATGGTGTTCTCAAAAGTGTGAGTGAACACGAAACTACACTAACCACAGATGTGCAAGTAAAGGCTGAACGCATTGAAGAGTAAGTATCTTATGTTTACTAATTATGAATGCTTTTTACATTACCTACTTTACTTACAGTCATATTCTTGATTAACCTATTGCACATTGCACTTTCAACAGAAAAAATCACTATCTAACTTAAAAACTATTCTTAATACCTTTAGGTAGGTACCAAATATTTCAAAATATCATTCTACGTAGGTACCTACCTAATTTGTACAGTAAAATAATTTCAACATTATTTTATATCAGAAATCAGAATATCAACACATTAGGACAGTTATTGATATCACTTTATAAACAAAGGAACATTGTAAAATGTTATTTAAGAATTTATTACACTGGAACATTTAAAAATGCTCAAATGTAATCTATGTAACCTTTTTTCTATGAATAAATAAAATAAATAAATAAATATAGTGGGACAATTCACACCAATTGATCTAGTCCCAAACTAGGCAAAGCCTGTACTATGGGTACTAGACAACGGATAAACATACTTATATAGATAAATACATACTTAAATAGATATTAAACATCCAAGACTCGAGAACAAACATTCATATTCATCAAACAAATATCTGCCCCGACCGTACAATAAATACAATAAATACAATTTTATTAGGGTTACTATTTTTCAATTTCAGAGAGAATAACCAACCAGAATACCATACCTCTAATAACAGTTCTACGGATATGGAAGTTGAAGTGGTCAATGAAAACAATTTAAATTCCTTGAATCATTATGATGTTACTGGGTCATCTGGGTCAGATAACAATGACATAAATGATCTGGTAATAGATGAATCTAGAGTAAGTCCTGCAATAAAACATGTTGAAGTAAAAGATACAGCTTCAATGACGGACACCTTGATTCAAGATTTACCTTTTCTAAATCCATTCCATAGAGAATATAATTCCAGGTAAGAATCTTATTATTGGAAAATATTATAGAAAAAAATAAGCCTTTTCAATTTGGTTTAACATACTAATAATATATTGAAAGAAAATTAACTTAAATTGCACTAAGCTAAATACACTAAGAAAAAGTTAATATACACCAGAACCCTATTTTTAGGTAAAGGCCTCTTTCAGAGCCTGCCATTTTTTCCTATCTTGGGCTATCCAGATTCCAGACCCAGTTGGGCCCCGCCACCTCTGTTATATCATCAGACCATCGGTCAACCTGTCTTCCTTTTTCCTGCTGACCCTTTCCATGAGGTTACACGGAAAGTCCATCTCTCGTCTTGTAGCCTGGCGACATGGCCAGCCCATTTCCACTTAAGCTTCTGGGCCAGGCTAGTGCGTCTAAGACTTTTGTTCTTTTATAGATTAGGGAGTGATTTATTAGAAAATATTACTTGCATAAGATATTCTTTGCAGATACACAGAGGAAGAAAAAGCTCTGAAGATAGAAGCGCTGAAAGAGGAAAGACAGGTGGTCCGAGCGATGAGGGAGACGGCAGAACTGAACAAAATTATTGCTGAGCAAAGGTTAAAACATGTGCTGTGGGTTAAGAAACAAGAAATGACGTAAGTAATCCAATTTGTTTTTTGTAGTTAGTGTAGTTGAAGTATAATTATTTGGATAGTGTGGGTTTTGTATATTGGCGCCCAAAATGCTTACATTCGTCATAGTAAAAAAAAATTGCTCTATGGTTATTTCAAATTGTACTGAATGATTGTAAACGCAGCTCACATGTGTAAGGCAATTAATATTCATGATACTGAGGGCCTACCGCGAAACGATATTCGTTTTCGTTCGTGTGTCTCCGTCTCTGTCGCACTTGCTTGTTCGAGCGACAAAGAGAGAGATACACGAACGAAAACGAATATCGTTTCGCGGTAGGCCCTCAGTGATATAATTGGAAAAATATTAAAATCCCTTTTTCAGCACGTCAAAAAAGTAATTCATAGAAGTCTAGTGTACTTCTCGATTTCATGAAATCCATGCTTTTTACGCGAAAAATATTCAAAAATTGATGTGAAGCCGGCACAAATGTCAATAGACAATTGCCAAGACAAAAAAAAAATCCCCCATCTGTGGTCAAATAAATGTCATTGTCATAATCATAACGTTACTTGTCAAATTGTCAATGTCATTTTATTTTACACTTACACATTAGATTTTTAGCACTGTAAAGGCGTTTATATTGCATTTTTTCGAGATTTATTCATTTAGCAACAATGAGCTTCATTGCTAAGACTAGAACTTCAATTCTGCCAGCCATCTTAAGAGTAAGGTAAGTTTTATACCGGCGCAGGGCGTTACGCAATCACCGGATCAACATGGACTTGAAACTAACTCATTTCTTTGTTAACTTCATACGAATAAGCTGTTTTACACTTCCTTTTAATAATAAAGTAGTTCCTGGACCTTATCGTTGGTATTGTACAGTATCAACAACAATGACATCATTGATTGCCATCTTTGTCTGGTATTAAAAATAACTTATTTGTCGCCGAAAGGTCAAACTTGAGAAAGTGTTTATTTTTGTCAGTGTACCGGCGGGTTGTAATGTTTATCGATTCAATCATACTCGCAAATACTAATGATCAGTCATGCCTGCTATAGAATGAGTCTTGCCAATTTGGACTGGATTCAAATGAAATATTGAGTGTTCATTACGCAGTTGATATTAAACGAAACTTGACAGGTGTGTTGGGTGATAACCATTATTCATTTATCTTGTTAACTGTGCTTGATATAAATACGCAGCTTTACAAATACCTCCTGAACAGAAGAAAAACTATATTGATGTTAGTTTTTTGTTTTTGTCTAGTTGGCTATGCTTTGCATGATGAAATGTCGTGATAACAGTCAATTTTATTTATCAATTTATCTTTGACTAGCTGCTGTGCGGCTTCGCCCGCGTATTTTGAAGAACGAAGGCAAACCTGCGGGATAAAATATAGCCAATGTCCATCCATAAAGTCCATTTTTGAAATCGGATAAGCGGTTCTGTAGTTAACGCAAAACATACAAACTCACAGACTTCTCCTCTTTATAATATTAGTATAGATGACCAACATAAATAAAAAAAATGAAAAAGCCTTTTATTTCTGGTTTTACATAATTTTACATACTTCATTTTATGAGGTATTGAAATAAACTACGCCAGAACCCTAGTTATAGGTAAAGGCCTCTTCCAGAGCCTGCCACTTTTTCCTATCTTGGGCCTTCCAGACCCAGTTGGGCCCCGCCACCTATGTTATGTCGTCAGACCATTGGGCTAACGGACAACCTTTCTTCCTTTTTCCTGCTGTTCCTTTCCATACTGTTACCCGGTGCGTCCATCTCTCGTCTTGTAGCCTGGCAATGACCTACATATCACCATACAACTCCGGCAATATGTGACTCACTTTCATTGACTGTACAAGTGCAAGATTGCATTATGTATGATCAGTAAAATTTTACTATGTGATGCAATATAAAAAGTGATGAAGAACTGCTTAAATGTTATAAAGTAAAGAAAAATCTGTCTATTTTCAGAATGTACTCTGGAGAGCCTGGATCTGGTGCGGGCAGGGGTGGTGGTGGTGGTGGCGCCATCCGTGAAGCTGGTGGTTCTTTTGGCAAGATGGAGGCAGCTCGGGAGGAGGAATACTTCTACAAGAAGGTATACAAGCTACTAGTTTATTGACGGCAGAGTTCCGTGTCCTTATAATTAATAATTTTTATTTTGGTTATTAAAAATTAATGAATAAAAAACCGACATCTAACAAAAAATGCACTAAAAAGCAATATATACTTGGGTATTTTTGTTTCTACAACTTACTTAAAATCAACCTATTTTTTTTCTACTCAGTGTATGATCTTTGCATTTACCACCCACTGTATAGATGAATTATCGAGAACATGGAATGATTTATGCGTGTGTGGACTCTTAGGAAATATGGCGATGTATAAAAATGTCCACTTGAATAATTTCGTCCCTGTATAATTTTGACAAAGTAAAAAAATGTCCACATGTATATTAGACGAAATATAAAGATGTTGCGACAATAGACTAAAAGAAAATATGACGATGTATAAAAATGTCCGCTTGAATACTTTTGTCTCTGTATATTTATAACAGAGTATAAAAATGTCCACTTGAATAATTTCGTCCCTGTATAATTTTGACAAAGTAAAAAAATGTCCACATGTATATTAGACGAAATATAAAGATGTTGCGACAATAGACTAAAAGAAAATATGACGATGTATAAAAATGTCCGCTTGAATACTTTTGTCTCTGTATATTTATAACAGAGTATAAAAATGTCCACATGTATGTTAGATGGAATATAAAAATATCGAAATATAAAAATTACTTCTCGAATGAAAAGAAATATACGACGAAAGAAATTACGAGTACAGTCAGGATCATATAGTTGGTAGCAGTCAAAGTGTCCGAATAGTTAATATTATTTTTATATGTTGTCTTTTTAAAATTTTAGTTTTTTATTATAGACATTTTTATAAATCATCGTTTTTTATATAAGACATTTACATACTATGATTGTTGACATTTTTATAAATCGTCGTTTTTTATATAAGACATTTTTATACTTTGATAATAGTCATTTTTATATTTCAACTTGACAATACTTAAACGTTCTGAAGTATTGGCTTTCTAATACTCAGACAAATTTATGATTTACAGTTAGACATTTTTATACATCGCCATATTTCCTAAGAGTCCATACACGCATAAATCCATGGAATTGCATTTGTAGTGGTTGTACGAGAAAATAGAAAATTCAAATATAGAATAGAATGCCTGTAAACATACAATACTACTACATATGCAATTCTATGCTCTAGTTAATTTATCTATAACTCCCCTATAGTACGGAAAGTGGAGATGTAATTTTTTTTCTTAAACCCATATGGTGTGGGGTATCGTTGGATAGTTTGTTAAAAAATATTATGGGTTTCTAAAAGCCGTTTTTCAACTCAGTGATCCGTTTGATTGATATTGGGCTTTACGGAGTGCGGTCCAAAAGATTCTGGCCTAAAAAGAAAAGAAGTATATTTATATATTTTTGCATTTCTTTCTGGAATGATTTTTCGCGCTCTATACGCCACAACCGAGGCTTGACGCACGATTAGTTTTGCCATGTTGAGGGAAAACTAATGTCTGATGCATTTATTTCCAGCAAAGGGAACAGCTCGGCAACCTGAAGGTCCACCTGGACAAGGAGATCTCCTTCCACAAGGAGCAGATCAAACGTCACGAGGATGCCATCCGCCGCCATAAAGAACAAATGTCCGGAATGAAGGAATGAACTGATTGTGTAAACCACTGATTTATTTGGCTGAGAGCATGCATCTATAAAATCAACTACGATTTCTGTTGCTAACCCTTTGATGATGTTGCAGCTTGAAAATGAACGAATCTGGCAGTTAATGAACATCTGCAAGCATTCAATAGGTTAGCTGTAACAGAAATTAATATGTATGCATTTAGCACATTTCTACATTTTTAAATAATGTTTAAATTTCATTGTAGTATATGATACTTAAATTGTCTCATTTGTATGTCGTAAACTTTGCTATTTAATATAGATCAGTGGACATTAATCATTTCATTAAAGTGTACTGAATATGTCTAAGGTTACATTACACAATTATGTTTTTAAGGATGGTACTTTTTTTTTGTTTAGTGGTAGTCTTATGGATGGAAAACTTAATTACATAATTGTTCATCTGGTATGGTGTTTAAATATTAGTAGTTAATGTTGTCATCAGCTCATGATCATGTTTGAATCTCTCAAGTTTTGAAGTGCCGGAGGAAATAGACACTTTTCTAATAAGTATTCTGTGGAAACCCAGTTCAAAAGACAAGATCTACAGCAACCGGCAAGTGGGCCACATGCTGCGCACGAAGCTGGCCGACGGCGACGAGTAGTGTAGTGTTTTCGAATTGATTACACTACACATACATACATTTGTAACCCTCAGTTTGTTGACTGACATTTCGATGCAGCCAGTTTACCCCATTCATATTATTCGACTTTAAATAAATGAATAAATATTAGGCGTCCCCTAATATTTATTTATTTATATATTAGGGGACATTATTACACTTTACGCTCGAAGTTGTAGACGAGTATATATATACCTAGGACAGACTTCGAGAAAGAGGTCAATCGTCGAATCCGACTCGGCTGGGCAACATTCGGGAAGCTACGGCACATCTTTTCGTCCAATATTCCGCAGTGTCTCAAGACGAGAGTCTTTGACCAGTGTGTGTTGCCAGTGATGACGTATGGCACGGAAACGTGGTCGCTTACTATGGGCCTCATAAGAAGGCTCAAAAGTCACCCAAAGGGCAATGGAGAGGGCTATGCTGGGAGTATCTCTGCGTGATCGCATCAGAAATGAGGCTATCCGCAGCAGAACCAAGGTAACCGATATAGCCCTCCGAATCGCTAAACTTAAGTGGCAATGGGCGGGGCACATTGCACGTAGAACCGATGGCCGTTGGGGCGGAAAGGTTCTTGAGTGGCGACCACGTACCTACCGGAAGGCGCAGCGTGGGTAGGCCCCCCACAAGGTGGACTGATGACCTGGTAAAGGTCGCTGGAGTCCGCTGGATGCGGGTGGCGCAGGACCGGTCATTGTGGCACTCTTTGGGGGAGGCCTATGTTCAGCAGTGGACGTCTTTGGGCTGATATGATGATGATGATGGACATTATTACACAAATCGAACTAGGCCTATAGTAAGCTCAATAAGGCTTGTGTTACAGGTACTAGACGACGATATATATAATAGATATAAATACATAGAAAACATCCAAAACTCGGAAACAAATATTCATGAGCATCACACAAATATTTGCCCTTACCGGGATTCGAACCCGGTACCTTCAGCTTCATAGGCAGCGTCACTACCCACTAGGCTAACCGGTCGTCAATTATAGTTAAATCAAATCTTACAGTGTAAATAGTCAAAATTTTGTAACTTAGTAGTTTCACGTGGTTTTACCTATTCCGGTGTTGCCTGTAAGCAAGAAAGAAACATGCAAATGTAGTAAGTTGAACTTGACCCACTCCGCGGTTTCCGATTGAGTTGATATTTAGCATAGTAAGTACTTATTATAGATCCAAGTCTTATTTACACTACACTATTAATAATACATATACTTACGGTGAGAAAGTGTAGACATATGCGTTCGTCGTTGACTGTACTGTATATAATAGTGGTAGAAATGATGTGAGCTGACTTTAAGTGCACGTCAACGTATATTTAACTTATTTTTTTAGGTACCTGACGTGTGCATAGAAAATCAAAAATATTTTCTAGTATCAAAACTATAATTCCACAAACCAACACAAAGTGCGACCAGCCCAAGATTTTTTGAATTTCCCGCCAAAAATTTGGGTTAAATTTGGTTAGCCAGACTATAGGCTTTTTTTGTTTGTCACCACCTGTCAAAATATTCTACTGAAACTGACGTCACCGATATAACACAACTAAATTATAAACGACATTAGACGTCAAGAATATATTAGTCTTCTGATACTTTTCAATTTAGTAACTTTATTTACCATCGTCCCTTTCGGGCATTCGCTAGGATGCCATCTATTAAATCCTTTATTTACGGTTCCGGAGATTTTTTATGTTTATTCAAATAGGCCTTCAGATTGCAAGTCAAAACTGATCCCCCCACACACTCAAAAGCTAGAAAATTTTACCTTTCTACATATAATACTAAGTTGAATGTTGTATTAATTACAGTGCCACCTGCCGGACTTTAGCGGAAGCTAGACGAAACTAACCACACTTGTCTAATTGTTTGAACCTCCATTTAAATGTAGCTGGTACTTACGCTACTCACTAGGTGGCACTAGTGAGGTTTAAGACAAAAACGAATTGCATTATAATATCGAAAGTTGAACACTGCAAAAATTTTTTAGTAGATTGGAGTTTATATCAAAGTATTAATAATATAATTTTTCACTTCTCATGCTCGAAAAGTGTCATATTAGGCTTAGCAAGCGGTAAAGTAGTACATTTAGCCCCATACCCCTAGGGAAAATATGTATACATATTTATGATTTTTAAAACATTCTAATTTGACCAATCAAAAATCTTCACCGTATTAAATCCACCAATCACAACTATTTAAAAAAACATTTGTATTTGCTATCAATCAACTAACCAAAATACAGCTATATATTAAAATCGACCAATCAGGAAAAGGAATTCATTACAAACATTAGGTGTTTTTTATACACTAATTCACAGTCATTTAAAAAATAAACGCCTCTAACCGTCTGTAGCCGCGTCCAAAGGTTCAAGCATGGTTGACTGCATACAGGGCATACGCTATGAGATTGAGTGGGATAGACTGCTGTCGATCTCGCTTAAATCTTATGCCCAGTCCCAGTATCGAATGCTGCCCGGCGCGCTCGGCCGTTTGGACGCGGCTAAAGACGGTCAGAGGCGTTTTTTCGTGGTGTCTATATTTTGTATCTGTGCCAAAGAAGTTTATTAAATGCCAAATTGAACAATCTTTTCGCCGTGAAATTTATTATTGATTGTTTAATTCTTTGTTTTTACCACAGATTAAGTAATAAGTTGTACATTTGTACAACAGTGTTCGCAGTCGAAGTGAAAAGTAGAGTGTATAACTCTGGTCTAAAATCCATATTACCCCTCGAACAATTTTCCCTCACTTCGTTTCGGGAAAATAACCATCTCGTGGTAATGGTTCCTTGTCATACAATCTACTAATATAACGCTCGAGATTGCTCAAAACCGGGACGAGTGGAAATCAAGGGGGGAGGCGTTTGCCAAGCAGTGGGACACAAACACAATAGCCTTCGAAAAAAACGTATTGAATTGGAACACTTGTTAAGTTTTGTGTTGATCAATACGTCGAGTCCAATAGACCACTTGGCTAAACTAGTTCGGGTGGATATGGATACTCAGCCTTAAGAGAACACAATACTTAACTAGTAGCTCTGTGAGCTGCAGTGCAGAACTCGCGAGTATGTCTTTTATCGAAGAACAAATTATATATTTTTTAAATCCAAATAGTAAATGCAAAAAAATATATACCTAATTATTAATTAAGGAACCTGCTCACTAAATTTCACCAGAATCGCTTGAGAAAAAAATTGGCCCAAGCTGAAATGGAGAACTTCGTAACATTGCCTTTAGTAAAAAATTAAACTTATGGCAAAAGCACATTTTTATTAGTGCTATTGCCATACGCGTTTTTAATCAGCTTCCAAATGAATTAAAAATGCGGGTGACATACAATTTAAATTGGTCTCCGGTTTCGCTTGCAAGACAACTGGGGATAGTTATTGTCCGTGATGAGAGCGCTCTCTGAAGGATTGGTCTGGGCCTTTCATTCCTACGAAAAGCTCGGCCTTCGGCCTCGCTTGCCTCACCCCTTACCTTTGGGACTTAAGCCTCAGGTTTCGCTTGCAAGACACCTGGGGATAGTAAGTATCCGGGGAGTCTTGCCCTCGGGCAATTTGTTTCAATTATGAAATCTAATATTTAAATTTATATGGATACTGCATCTTTATTTGGAATATAATTTTGCATGCTTTGTGTACTTACTATAAGTACTTAGGTACTTCGTTTGCAATAAAGATTAAGTAAATCAATATAATGAATATTAGGGGACAATCTTACACAAATCGAACTAGCCCCATTAGTAAGCTCAATGAGGCTTGTGTTATGTTATGAGTTTTAGACGACGATATATTCAATAGATATACATACTTAGGTAAATACATAGAAAACATCCAAGACTAACCCATCCCAAAACATTTGATCCATTCAGAAAGCTGGTCCCGCAAAGTCTGAAACCATCGACACGAGAAGAAAAAGTGAAGCTTTGTGATGTCGTCCAACATTGAATTCTCTGAACGACCTCACTGTGGGACCCGGTGAATAGGTATTTATTTATTTATTTATTAAGGATCACCAACAGACAATACATCATACAATTCAATAAGTAGCTCAGGTAATATTCTCGGTTGATGTTCATCTAATTATAGGTAACCACAGCTTATTTTGGTATCTAAAAACATACAAAACTAATGTAACCTACAAGTTTTACAAATGGGGACAAAAATAAAATATTAAAGAAAACATACAACAAATAAAAAAGATCAAGAAGAAATGTTTTGTGAGAAACATGCTAATTAGGTTCTCGAGAAATCCTGGGAGCCGAAATGCTTGAGCACCTTTCTTTTAAATCATAATTTATTGTTTATTTTTATTATCTATTATTATTAAGCAATGGGATACAAAAACTTATCTATTACATTTCTCTGCAAAACTGTTTTAACAGTTTGTCTGCAGGTAGGAGTCTCATTATAGTACATAAACTATTTTGTATACATGTATTATATACTTATTGCTTGATTAATAAACTGTCGTGAAGCAAGTCCGCTCCCAAGGAGTTCGGGAGATGGTTGTAAAGGTGAAACATTCTTGAGAGTGGAGAGTTGCGTCCCGAGTTTGTCTTTCTAAAGCGATCTTTGAACAGTTTGTCGACGCCAGGGCGCGGCAATCTAGAGGGCACGGCAATATTAACCTTAGCAAGGAGTTCCGGACAATACACTCCTTTATAAATTTTTATTAATTTAAAAAGAAACATTAAGTCAAGTGTTTTTCTCCTACCACTTAGAGATGTCATCCGGAAGAGCTTCAGGCGTTTTTGATATGATCAAAGTATATGCCCGTAAAGGTAGTATTGGAGTATAGTGCGGATTCTATTTCTCGACCGGATCTTATCTTAAGACCAAGGATTATCTTTGCTTAAAATCCATCGGTCCAACAAAGCTATTTATCCCATGGCCTGTTTTTTACCTTGGCGTGGAGTTACAGAAAACTTGGGATACGCCAGCGGACCCCATGGCATGCTGAAGTAGAACCACTTTATATAGCTGGCAGGGAGAGTGTTAAACGCCGCGCCGCGTTATGTAAGACGAGATCTTTCCTAGAAGAGCGCAACAAAACTTACCAGTTCTTGAAATCACGAATGGTTTGACTGCGTGAGTAACGACAAGTTACAATCTATAGTTGAGCACGGTCTCAGCATTCAAAGGGTTAAGTTAACCCTTAAACGGTAATGACGATCTTAAGCCGGGTCCGCTGCGACCTGTTTTTGTGTTTTTCTAACACCTAACATGTTTTGCCAATCAAAACAAAACCCTATTTGTTTGCCGAAACTGACGGATAACATGTTAGGTGTTAGAAAAACACAAAAACAGGTCGCAGCGGACCCGGTTTTAGTAGTAGTAGGTATAGGTCCATGTGTTAAAGACATTTATAAAACATTACTTATCGACAAAAGCATTGCAGCCAACAAAACGCCGGGCCATAGGAAGTGACTTGTAAAACTAATTGAATTTGTGGGGTGGGTAATTGGTTTCTATTCTGGGCTGGTACTCACAAGCTTATTACCGACAAACAGTCAAAACCAGTAGCCTGACATCCGATTACGTGTAGTTGTTACGTATCCCTGAGTGAAGATATGCTGGACCTTATGATATTCAGACGGAGCCTGGGCTGTTATTTGCTACGCGCGTATGCGCCTCACCCCACGCGTCACGCCTAACGAAACTAGACCTCTGCCTACGCTTAGTTACTACGAATCGCGGCGTCTAGTATATATCTGTGGTTGAGCGTTCAGGTGAGCTTAAAACAAGTTACAGAATAGGGGGGCTGTGCGAGGAAAACATCATATAATAGGAAGCGTTGCGCGAGCGCAGCCAGCCACGCTATTGGTGGATTTTTTCCTCGCTCACCGCCTCGCAACCTCTGGTGGATAGGTACTCACCCCCTTATTGATGGGTCGTCGATACACAGTATACAATACAAATATTTAGAAATAGATAAAATTACCTATAACGTCCTTGGGTCCACGCAAAGCGGTCATCAGGGTCTGGAATCTTACTAATTAATTATTAAATCAGGTAGTTATACACGGTGCCCGTGAGCATTGCGAGATATTTTAATCACGAATTCCTGAGGCTATAAGGAGTAATAAATGTTATATGAAGCTAGGTCAAATTATGATTTTTAATTTTTTTCTTATTTTCATACACAATAATCATAAAGGTGTTTCATACTGGAGATTTCATTACAACATTTTTACACAAAAATGGAAATATCTCTAAAACCGAACCGAATTTACTCGACGTTAATTAACATTTTTAACTTAAAATATAGTCAGGAATATCCTGTTTAAAATCTCTCGCAATGCTCACGGGCACCCTGTATATAAGGATAACACATTGATAGGTATTCCATAAAGTGCAAGACATTGGGGCGTTTATGGAATATGATCACTATTTCAGTGAAAAAATGTGGTTTCTTCTAATAGCAGCAGAAATAATAAAATTAGAATTACAAGTGTCTGATCTAACTTGACCTGACATAGATTAACTACTATAACTACACGACACACATTATTTCATCATTTTATTTTATGGAAGCGATCATCGTATATATCGGAATAAACATGACCCTCATTCTAATTATTTAATTAAATAACTTTATTATCATTCTCAATGACGACTTGAACTTACATAGGTCAAGATAGATCCAGATACACCCATTCTGCTCGTCATTAAACTAGCCGTCCTGAACCACTAGTCATACGAATCCTACTAACTAACAAATCCTACTAATCCTACTAATATTATAAACGCGAAAGTTTGGATGTTTAGATGTTTGGGTGTTTAGATGTTTGGATGTTTGTTATTCAATCACGCTTAAAAGGCTCGACCGATTTGGATAAAATTTTGCACGAAGTTAGTTTATTGCCTGGATTACAATAAAGGATATTTTTTATCCCGGGTTCACGCAGACGGAAACTAGTAGGTAATAACTTATAATCCAACCAAAGGGGGGTTTTGCCTTACAAACAGTCGAGAGATTTTTGAAAAATACTACTTATTTCGCCACTCTTAAAATCTTTTTCTGTAAGACCTGCCGATAAATAATGTATGACAAAAATGTATACAATTTAATGAACTTCAAATTTGCCATAGGCATGCACTTTTGTCATAGATATAACTGTTAAAGTGCTATTTCAAAAAACACCAAAAAATGCCCCCTTCAAACGAAGATGGTTGCCAACGCGCAAACGGCCCGAGGTCGGAAACTTGCAATTTTTTTCTTGATCTCATACCCCACCGATATAAATCAAAACATCTTCCTCTCGTCTCCACCTTTTGCAAGGCAATGTATGGAGGCAACTCCCCACCTTTGCTGCGTTTAATCCCTATTGTTAGCATTGTTTATTTAGACGAGTTCAAAAGGAAACCGTGTCTGTGTGGTCCCTTAGGCGGATAATATAGGCGTGATCTTATCTATATGTGTATCTTATCTTTTTTTATAACTTGACGGATATAGATGAAATTATTACTTTATTCTTTGTATTTTTTGGGGAAAGACTGCCAACCCAGCGCCCATTTTGCGGGAAATGCCAGCATAAAGTACCTAAGTATACTTTATTAATTTGTTACGTCAGCCATGCATTTTATGTGTAGGTAATATAGCGAAGGTTCATGAATCTGAAGCGTTGCTTAAGTCATGTGACAGAAAGTCGAAGGCCGAAGTCTGCCTCCCTAGAGTTTAACTCGTCTTTGTTGTCTCGAACAGTCGATATCTATACAAACAATTCGGGAAACGAACGATAAGTTCTTGACAAAACGAGTGTCCCTGGTCCGAATGTTTTTATTTAGGATAGGTAAGGCTAGATTGCAGACTTTAGGATATAATATATTGGCTTTAGGGCCTAGAGAAAAGGGAGTTAAAAATGCATCTGCTCCTAAGTCGGCCCTTTACTGCTGAGGATCATGACCCTGGGAACCCTGTTGGGTCATACACAGTCAAAAAAACAAAAGCCCTCTTTCCTGTGGTCAATAGTTAAAGGCATGTTAATGTGCATTACCATGTTTTTATCGCATAGAATTATAGAAGACGAGACGCTGTTTATGCACATTCAAATTTCAGCCAAAAATTTGGTTTTATTGCCCTTAACTTTGGCAATATCCGCAGAAGAGACGTGAACCTAAATATGTGTACCTACTAATACCTACCCGTTCTCCACTTCTCCCTGTCTGTTGCCCAGGGTGTAATCACAGGAATATCCAGCTCACAGCTGGTCGGATATCTGCTCGCACCAGCGTGCATTTTTTCCCGCCACCATAGGTCTCTCCAAATTGCTAGTCTCTGCGAGCTATGTGACCAAAGTACTGCGCATTGGAGGGGTTAAGCATGCTATGGTTACATATATGTATCTACCTACACTATTTTCAGTTTGTATCGGAAGACATCAGAAGCGAAACGGCCTGCGACATAACAGTATTCTAGATATCTTTGTGCAATCGCGTCGAAGGGCGTGCATTCACTTTCACAGACAGTCAGCTGTTAAAGTTTCCAACGGCGCCTGGCGCCTTATTAACGCCATAACGCCAGATTTATACTTCCGGCGACCTGGCGATAGCGAGACGGCGAGAATTTCCAGGAGAATAGTAGAGCAGAGAGAGAACTTGCAGTTTGCTTCAAAGCGCATACAATTAGGCCCTCAGTTGTTTTTGAGGGCGCCGAACGTAATAAATCCGAGTGCGTGACGCGAAATAGAACTCCATCGACCATCGGGCGACGACCGCGGCCCCTCCGCGCGAATATAGCCGCGAGTAACATGGCCGCGCACGCCCCAACCGAGCTGAAGCCAGCTCCAAGCGGTACTCAGTTTACCCCGACCTCCGACGTAGAGCGCACGTCGCCCCGCGTGTCATAGTGCCCGTGTGTATGGTGCTGGTGGATTAACATAACAGCAAATTGTTCTGTGCTGTGTTATTGTTGTGTGGTGTTCTGATACTGCCGTGCGACCTCCCCGGGTCACATTTGTTGTGATGCATTTGAGGATATATCTATGGCTGTCTTGTTTAGTCCTCGCAGGATACGTTCGAGCGACAGAGGTAAGGGGGACCGTCTTAAATGCGGCATTGGCCCGGCTTTTTGTTTGCAGACGGGACCGGCAGCGAACGAAAGTCAGGCGCTTGCATAACTCAATGTCAACAACGTGTACAGTCACATAGTAACGTGTCGCGGTAACCTGCATTGCTAACTGCATATTGGCAACCTTGGACGTTAATCTGTGTAAACAAAGGTGATCGTAATGCTTAGTTCCCGTCGCAAGCGATACGGGCTGTGTAAACAGTTAGCTGAGCGAAGGGTCGCCCACGTTCGGGAGAAAGCAGGCGGCCGGTGCGCCCAATCGCCTTGAACTCGCTATAGCGGTGCACCAAAACAAGCACCACACGTGGTTAGGAACTATGCCTATCTTATCGGCCACTCGTGTTGACAGATATAGACTACCTACCTTAGATTGACGGCAGCGATATACTTACAATATAGGAGGTCTGTCTTATTCGCCGCCTCGCATTCCAAGAGGCAAGGGCTTTCATTCGGTAGGTATATCTCACACTCCATTGGCAAATGTGTTTTGCGCACTCCTTACACGTCAGCTCCACGCGATTGCGGGAAACTGAAATAGAAAAATACCTAGGCCTCATTTTGTCATTGGAATTATGTATCAATCCGCGTATGTAAACACAGACAAGGACACCTTATTAGTATTCACAAAATAGATGCTAAGTAGGTGCTAGAATATGTACAAATAAATGAATCTACTGACCATACATTTATAAATTATTATGGTTTAGTCACCAGTTCGATGCTCAGCTGGGTTACCTACATAAGTAATTTGAAAATCTAGTACGGATCGTGTAATGAAGCATTAAGATCGATATTTATAAATATCCGCACTAGTTAGAACCTTATCGTTTTTATCGGTAGGTACTGAGCGAACGAAATCAAAATGAAAAGGAAATAAAACGACAAGGTACCTAATACATCTTAATATAATTTACTTACTGACAAAGCTTGCAGCCTTGTTGCGAAATTTAACGGTCGGCAGTTCTTTCGGGTTCAATTGTGAAACAAACAAATGTTATTAATTTCGATCCCATCTAATGCTTTTTAGCTTCAAAACAAATCGGTAAAATTCTCGGGCCAAGCTGGGAATATTCTCCATACCAATCGAGAATATCAATATTCGGGAATTCCCGGGAACGGTACACAACCCCACCGTTCTATGTCGGCTGAACGGTTAAGGACTTGAGTCGTCAAGATTCCCCTTTGGAAAGTCTTCCAAGGTACAGCCAGCAGTACAATAAGCACTATAGTATTGTCTTGACAATAAAGTCGTCAGGTGATCATTTCGCGTACTTCGTTCGGGTAGCTACATCTGCAGTCGGTACTGCTCCACCGGCCTCTCCAATCTCACGAACCGCGGCAATCCATCCAACTCTTACCAATCATCTTGCAATCTATATCTACCTATACCTAGTAACCTACATAAACTAATTTAGGGCTCATTTTCACGTTACAGCTTACAGGCCAACTCCCGCATGCAAGGAGTTCGCGCTAAACTTGTTTTTGGGAAAATAGGAGCTCCATGCGGAGCTCTTGTTTTCCTTCCCGCTGGAGCTGGCTGTATAACTGCCGGTGAAAATTGCCCTTAAATATACCTCAATAATATTTAACTACACGGTGTACAACAGTACAAGCCGTCTTCCTTAAGATGCGGCATCCCTTTGCGAATAATTCCCTTTTGGTAGAACTTAGACACTTAGGTCTTGCATAGGCAGAACTTCGTCGATTGGCATCAGAGAGAATCAGAGAAATCCGATCTGACTGCGCAACTTCGCTGCTTTGTTATTATGACAAGTCGTCTAAAATTGGTTAATTACAACTATTAACTATTGGTTTACTACAAGGATAAAAATATTTGCCAATGTAACACTACCCAACTTTTTTTGTGGACTAAGATTGTCGATGTCTTTTGTACATGCATTTATTTATGGGTCGAGATTCCTACCGTCGCCACGTTCCCAACAATGCGATGATCAAATTACACTTAACAATGAATGAATATTGAATGGGTACCTGAATATGAATTGCAATTTGATTTTTATCATATTTTTTAAATGGGATGGGGTTTTTTGTCAGTTAAAATTATTGCATTCGGAATTTTATTTCATCAGGAGTAAATGTAATAAAAAAAAAGAAGCAACTTCACTACCCGTCCAAATGATTTTGGATAAAATATTGTCTTCGAAAAAAACAAATTTCCCGATCACTAGAAGTGGCGAAAAAAACAGTCACAGGAAAATCTTATTTTTTTGCATAGTTATCTATCATTATCAGTGAAATACCTACATTGTTTGGAATATACTTACATCTGAAATCGCAATGGACGTTCTTTTTTAATTCTTGAATCCTAAAAACATCTCTTTGACTAATATCTTCGAACCTGATGAGCAATCTAACAGTTTAACTGCATTTATTCGTCTAAGTACCTAATTAGTTAACTACCGGGGGAAAGTTATATTCATTAAGAGAACACCGCTTAAACTTCCCGGCAACTTAGCACCAATCTAAGGTGGAAATTGGCTCCGAATGAACGAATGGCGCAAAGTTGGATGAATGGAACATTATGAAACCAAAAACGGGGTTCACGCAACGTAGTATGCAGCGCTGTTATTCCTTACGCGCTCATGCGTCTCCCCTGACCCGTCAATCCTATCGAAACTAGACCTCTACCGACGCTTCGTTACTACGAATCGCGGCGTCAAGATATATTTTGTGGGTGAGCGTTGAGGTGAACTAAAAACAAGTTACAGAATAGCGGGGCTGACACATCGTGGCGGAAAACCCCTCTGGTACAGTAGTACTACCAGGTAGTTCTACTGGTAGTACAAATGATACACCCTAAGGTCACTAGTACTACCAGTAGTACTAGTGACCATAACGGCCGACTGGTAGTACAACTGTCCTGTAGTTTGTTGCGTTCATAGCGATACTCTTGGGCGGATGAAAACAGGATTTCACATAGTAAAATGTTCGTTCGTCAGCACACGAACAAGTAAATGCTCGCTCAGAACAGAACACTACGTGAAAACGCGGCTTAGCAATACAATCTAAAAAAACCGGCCAAGTGCGTGTCGGACCACGCAAAACGAAGGGTTCCGTGCCTATTAAAAAGGTCGTATCGTCACAGAAATTTTACGGCACTTACGTCCTTTTCTTTGAGGAAGGCAGTTTTTCAGCAATATCTCGAAAACCTCTGAACCTATCTTGTTCAAAACAATTTTCGGTGAATGAAATTAATAAGCCTTATGTCCATGAATTTTTCCATATTTTTAAAATACACCGTTCAAAAATTAGAGGGGGGGGGACAGAATTTTAGTGACTTTCGGGGCGATTATCTCCGACCCTATTCACTTAATCAAAAAAAAATGCTTAGAAACCTTATATTTATTTTAAAAGGCCTATCGATTGATGTGCCACACGGGGGGTCACAATGAAAAAAACATTTTTGACTTTTAGTTTTATGTATGGAGTGCACCCCTAAAAAAAATTTTTTTTGTCATTTTAATTACAAAACTATGTAGCGGCTATCAAAATACACCTATCCTCAAAATTTTATTCAAATACACCTTATAGTTTTCGAGTAAAATGCCTGTGACATACGGACAGACGGACAGACGGACAGACGGACAGACGGACAGACGGACATGACGAAACTATAAGGGTTCCGTTTTTGCCATTTTGGCACGGAACCCTAAAAATGTGTTTTTTATACATTTTGACCGATCGATAACGACGTTTTTAGGGTTCCGTAGCCAAAATGGCAAAAACGGAACCCTTATAGTTTCGTCATGTCCGTCTGTCCGTCTGTCCGTCTGTCCGTCTGTCCGTCTGTCCGTCTGTCCGTATGTCACAGGCATTTTACTCGAAAACTATAAGGTGTATTTGAATAAAATTTTGAGGATAGGTGTATTTTGTTAGCCGCTACATAGTTTTGTAATTAAAATGACAAAAAAAATTGTTTTTAGGGGTGCACTCCATACATAAAACTAAAAGTCAAAATTTTTTTTTTCATTGTGACCCCCCGTGTGGTACATCAATCGATAGGCCTTTTAAAATAAATATAAGGTTTCTTAGCATTTTTTTTGATTAGGTGAATAGGGTCGGAGATAATCGCCCCGAAAGTCACTAAAATTCTGTCCCCCCCCCTCTAATTTTTGAACGGTGTATTTTAAAAATATGGAAAAATTCATGGACATAGGGCTTATTAATTTCATTCACCGAAAATTGTTTTGAACAAGATCGGTTCAGAGGTTTTCGAGATATTGCTGAAAAACTGCCTTCCTCAAAGAAAAGGACGTAAGTGCCGTAAAATTTCTGTGACGATACGACCTTTTTAATAGGCACGGAACCCTTCGTTTTGCGTGGTCCGACACGCACTTGGCCGGTTTTTTTAAACTTTATTGCACAGTATAAAATACAGTTACAAAGGGCGGACTCAATGCCATAGGCATTCTCTACCAGTCAACCTACAGGCCAAACAGAGAATAAAAAACTTTGGTGCAGAATACGAAGAGAACACGAACACTTCATAAATAGTAGACATTTTGTATGAAAAAGCATAAATTTTTTTTGGTTGGCTGCATAGTAAAAGTCAAAGTTTTTTCCGTTCAAGGTTTTCAGTGAGCTAGAAAACATGTATGTATATTTTGTTTACATCTGGAATGTGTATCATATGTACTACCAGTTGAACTTTTAATACAGTGGTCTATGACAAAACCCGAGGGATATTCTTGTATTTTTAGAAGTAGTACTAGTGTCCCTAAGGTGTATCATCTGTACTACCAGTAGAACTACCTGGTAGTACTACTGTACCAGAGGGCGGAAAACCACTAACTACAAACGGACATCATTCGATAATCTACTGGAAATTGGTAATAGAACGTTGCTAATGCTCTTGTAAACGCAAACAGCCAAGTGCAAAAATATGTATCGGTTTAATCCTCTCATAAATATGTAACGAAACCTTAATACGCTGACATAAGAGCGATGGGACATATTTATGAGTAAGTAGTATAAAAAGCATATATACACTCAAGAGCAAAAGTTTCGGGTACACTTTGTATAGAGTTTCAGTACAAACTGTAACCAAAACTTTTGCTCTTGAGTGTATTAGGGGACAATCTTACACAAATCGAACTAGCCTCATAGTAAGCGCAATAACGCTTGTGTTATAGGTACTAGGCGACGATATATTTAATAGACATAAATACTTCAATATGTACAGTAAGGTGCACGTATCTTTTTCGCTCTTACTATGACGATAGGGCATAAAAAGGTACGTGAATACGCTTCCCTTACTGTACATGGAAAACTAAACATCCAAGACTCAGAAACAAATATTCATGCTCATCACACAAATATTTACCCTTACCGGGATTCGAACCAAGGTCCTTCAGCTTTGTAGGCAGCTGGGTAGTGACTAGGCTAACCGGTCGTCATCCATATTTTGACACTTGACTACATAACTACATATATTATCAACATAGCTAACTTGTATAACTGAGAGAATCTTTGAAATCGGATGATTAGTATCGGGCTACCTCCTACATCCAAATTACAATGGATTGTATAAATAACTTATTAACGAAATCCATTCATTCTACTTCACCAAATCTAGGAGCGCATCATCATATAAGACGTCCACTGCTGGACATAGGTCTCCCCCAAAGGGTGCCATAGTGACCGGCGCTGCGCCACCCGCATCCAGCGGACTCCCGCGACCTTTACCAGGTCGTCAATCCACCTTGTGGGCCTACCCACTCCGCGCCTTCCGGTACGTGATCGCCACTCAAGAACCTTTCTACCCCAACGGCCATCGGTTCTACCCCACTGCCACTTAAGTTTAGCGATTCGGAGGGCTACATCGGTTACCTTGGTTCTGCTGCGGGTGCTGCAACGAGCGCATACGTAACTGTAAAATATACTTTGTAATGTTGGAGGAGTACCGTCGATCTCGTCAACCTGGTCTTGCCCGAATTTATACAGGCCCTGATGGTACCCCAAAATAATCATGGACATCGGAGCGTTGTGAGATATACACCTGAAATACGTGTCTATGTATATATGTAATGTACATACAAAAGTAAGTATATGTAAATCAGCGCTGTAGGTGTCTGACACCTCAGCATAATGCTGAGCCAGTGTCCGGTTCACTGCCGCAGAGACACACTTTGTTTCATGTTTTATATTATGTTTCTCTTGTTTACTTTATTGTATAATATGTGTGTCCTGTGTGTTTGTGAATAAATGTATTTTCTTTCTTTCTTTCTTTCTTTATACAAAAATAAGGTTATCAATTTGCAGGTACAATAGAATGAATGCCATGGCCCTGGATCACTCGCATCTAAGTAATTCATGCATATTACATGTGTGTAGGTACTAGCTATAAACTGTATACATGACTGCGTAATTTAGTCAGACACGCAGCGGGCCTTTCTAAACAAATAAAATAGCTTAGGTATTTAGGTCTAGACTACATTACACAGCTTAACGTTAGTTTATAGTGTACTTAAATAATCTCATTTTATCGCTTTAATTTATCTAGGTAAACACGGTACCTACTAGGTGATTATATAAGTAGTCAGATCTAAATCTTTGCTACAAATAAGTTGATTTATAGAAACAACCAAATGATTCAATGGAATGTATCAAATTATAACGGTAGAATTGGTTTTGTTTTGTATCATTTCATTTTAGAACAAATGAAAATTCTAAACTATTATTCTACCGCTTGGTTCTAATACCATTGTGAAATTATTGCGGCTCTACGGTCCAAGGGTCAAACGACCAAGGCGCGTAGGTGTACATAATGTATTTTATGCTCTGAGGTAAGACAATCTAACAAGTTTACCGTCAGTGTAATAGAATATTTTTATTGTATACACACGTATACACTATGTTCTGAGGTGTATACGATAAATACTCAAGTTCAGTGATTCCTAATCTTTTTCTTTACACCTGGACCTATATTAGGGAAACTGATTTTAACCCCAATATAAATATCCGCTAAATATTTTATCCCCCCTAGGTAGCTGTTTTACCCCACGGGGTTGATTACCCAGATTCGGAAGCGATGCTCTAGTTTCTAATACTTGTTGGTATGTATGGAATGATACATTCCATGTTCCTTTATCAAACAGCCGCAGAACTTGCTTAGCGTGATAACATGCTCAAAATGCTCTGCGAGTCTGCACCAGATTTGTTCTTTTATCAGAAGAGACTTGAGCAGATAATTTTGATTATAAATAAATAAATATTAGTGGACAATCTTACACAAATCGATTTAGCCCCATAGTAAGCTCAATAAGGCTTGTGTTATGGGAACTAGACGACGACGATATATTTAATAAATAAATACTCAAATACATAGAAAACATCCAAGACTCAGAAACAACCATTCATGCTCGTCATACAAATATTTGCCCTTATATACCGGGATTCGAACCCAGGACCTTCAGCTTCGTAGGGTGCGTCACAATCCATTAGGCTATCCGGTCGTCAAAAGTCTATTATGCGTCGGTCTTGTGGAGATCTACGCAATTTGAAACAGAAATAAGAGAATAATGTATCGGTAAGTTGGTATAATACTGAATTTACACTGATTTATCAGCAGTTATATGTACTAATAGTGTAGTAACTTTATCTAAAGCTCATCGTTGTTTATACTAAAAATTTACCAGTAGGAGCCCTCCAAGTGTCTGTAATTGCCATTTTGGCACTGTTATGAGCTGATCGATTGCCTAAAGCTTTGTACGTACGTTAGGAAGATCTGTTTAATCAGAACTGTCATTTCTGTATGACAAAATTGCAGTTCATTTATCCTAAAGCTCGTTCTAAAAGTTACATAATCACTAGTTCTAGTTTCTGTATTTGATATTGATCCCAACTTACCCACGTTTCGTCTTACCTCCACATAATACCTCCTCTCTCTCAAGTGCCAACTAAATCTAGACACTAATTCGAGGATACGCAACACATGTAACCGAAGCCTTAGGCTAGTGAGATCACCGGCACTGAGTGGTACGAGACGAGAATTGGCATTGTGTCTGATAGTAATATGTTTGTCCGCTGGACCCTCTCGACCCTTGATAAACACACAATGGAACTCGATATAGTAATAATCAACCTATTTATAAACTTACCTACAATAATAAATATTTAATTCATTTCTGCGTATAATCAGGTCTATCCCACATGCATTTTGGCGTGAAAAATACACAAACAGTTGTATATGGAAGGAAACCTCCCTACGTAGACTTGAGATTATTTAAGTGAGCCGAATACTTAGACTATTCTACGATTTTTTAAATATATTTTAAAAAGTTCGTATAGACTCGATAGTCAACAGGCCCCTATTTCACCAACTTGACAATTGTCACCTGACACTGACAATTCGCCATACATTGCCTGTTCTAGAAGTTAAGGTCGTCGCTAGGTTACCTGTGGAACCAGAAATGCACGGAGAATTGTCGTTGTCAGGTGACAATTGTCAAGTTGGTGAAATAGGGGCCAGGTATTTTTAATAAATAATGGTTGAAATTTGAACGTTAAATATTCGCACCAAAAAGGCAACTGCCATTATCATGACGTCATAACTCCAACACCAAACAACAGACCATAGACTACTAAACATAGAAACGTCAAATGTGCGTGTCCTTCTTAGTTCTTATCTTCGCCTTCTGATTTTTGCATTTTCTGACGTCACAAAAGACAAAATGGCGGTCGGCGTTTTCTGTCACGTAACGTAACATACAGATAATAAAACTGCGATTTTGATTTTCGAACTAAAAATAAATCTTATGTATTTTTAACAAAATAGTATTATGTTCGTATTTCTTATGGTAAAAACTATATAAAAACAATACTTTGTAATTTAATTTTGATAGATGAAAATACCATTCCATTCAAAGTAGTCCATTCAAAAGCAACTCTACCGTCCTAAGTAGTTCCAATTCCAAGGACAGTGTTATGAAAAGTCGGTCTCATTAAATAATCTCAACCTTGTAAACTCATTGTGGATTATTAACAAATTTTTTCTTCAATTATCATTATCACTTAACGAGATGTAGATGTGGGCTGAGTAGCCACTTTTAACCACCGACCTGATGCAGCATTTTATATCGACAGTCTTAAATAGACGGTTTAATCCACAAAGACGCCTCCACGCTACTCATTGACAAAATACAAACAGTATTGAACGTGGATTGAACGATTGGTCCACGTGTCATAACAAATCTATGAGTAACTGCAATTTCAAAACAACTTAACTCTAACAATAGAAAACGATTATCCTACTCTCTGCTGCAGTAGTACCATCATTAAACATGAAATAATTCGCTTTAAGAGTTTCGCCACCCACGCATGCTGTTGGAAAATTAAAAAGTTGCGTTATCCGTCATGTCATTTCTAGGAAAATTTGTAATTGAGTAATGCAGTCCGATCCGAGTCCGATAAACGTTTGTATCCAAAGTGCACAGTGACGTTTACCCTTATTAAGTACGTACGTAGAAACCAGCTTTATCAAGTTTAAATATTTTATTCTCATGCCCTAGACTAGATAAAAAAATATGTATAAAATTGGGCTTTAGATCTTTTTTTTCACGAAATGCATCCTGCGCGGTTATCACAAGATGGCGCGCGAGTGACTATCCATCTCCTTCTAAGTGTTCTAATAAGAAGGAGACGGTTCGTCTATCTCGCAGCGACTTGTGATACCTAACCGTGCAGCGCCTACCACGAAAATAGACATTCGAAGTTCGCATATCTGCATCTCGGTCGCACACATTGGCAAGTGCGGTAGAGATAAAGATACAGTAATGAATAATGTTGGCGTTTCGTGGTATCTCTCTCTGAGGCCCTACCGTGAGAGCGAGATACCTACAAGCGAACTTCGTTTTCGTTTCGCGGTAGCGCCCCTGAGAACCGTTTCATGAAGCTCTGGAGCCGTAGCATGGTTGGCCTTATCACGCGACAAGTGACAAGATAAGAGCGTCGTCTCGTTCTATCGAACGGTGTCAGCCAGTGACGCACGCTCTATCCTATCACCTATCGCGTGACAAGGCCAACCATGCTACGGCTCCTGGTTGCTTCTCTTGTAACGTCTCTTTGGTACAGTCCAAACTGGCTTCACTGAGGCGTTGACCAATAACGACTGGCTTTTTGACCAGTGCTGAAACTATTTCAGAAGTCTAACTAAACAGACTTCTGAAATAGTTACCTCTGGCTTTTTGAAATGGATTTCTGTCCGTCTCGTGCTTAGAGCATACATAACTGGAGTAGCCTTATGTCGTATTTGCGTACAAAAAAGTCTGCCGAATTTTACGGGAGCGGGGGGAGCATCTTTCTGCACATTATGCAAGGTTTTTTACAGAGGGGTAAGTTACTGAAAGGCTACTCCAGTTATGTATGCTCTAAGGTCTCGTGACAAAGTCTGGTGATTTATTGATGGTTATACCTATACGCCAACTGGCGCGATATGACGGGTAACACTAAACTTTATAGTTTATGCTCAAACTGACGTGACCTCCGCAGAGAAATGAATATGCGTGGGCGGTAAACTAATCATTTACCTTGATTTTACCGGTACTGGTGTTTTTATCTATCCACATTACGCCTACATTGTCATTACACTCTGTTTTCGATGCCAACAAAGTTTATGCTATCGCTATTCGTCTCTCTCACACTGGTCCAACGTTACATGTAAGAAGAGGATAGACAATTTCCCATTTCGAATAGCTACTCGCTTCTGTGGTTGTGCCATAGTGTGGCCATAGTCCCCACGCAATGTGTGGGATGTCGTGTGATACCGTGATGGCCATTGGGGTACAATTAACTTAAGTCTAGTATACCTAGTATTGTGTCGGTCGATGACTATGGTTTAGTTTTAAAGATTATGTAAATTATGTTCTGAACACATGTCAGATCAAATAATAATTGCATTAGTAAATTATCGAACAAGCGAGCGAAGCGAACGAAGTTCTCCGTTTCAGTTTGCCAAAATTACTTAGTATGTCCGGATGTCCAGATGTACGGCTGTTCTCCTGTACAGTTTGCTTTTCTCGACCGATCCTCCTGTATTTTTGGGAGCAGGTTCAACTAGGCAGGTTATGTGCCTACTAGTACTAACAATAGTTTTAATTTTTTGTAACTTACTAACACTTCTATGGGCAAACACCTGAATTAAACGCAAGTAAACTTACCAACATAGCAGAGCATACGCAGCAGAACCAAGGTAACCGATATAGCCCTCCGAATTGCTAAACTTAAGTGGCAGTGGGCGGGGCACATTGCACGTAGAACCGATGGCCGTTGGGGCGGAAAGGTTCTCGAGTGGCGACCACGTACCGGAAGGCGCGGCGTGGGTAGGCCCCCCACAAGGTGGACTGATGACCTGGTAAAGGTCGCGGGAGTCCGCTGGATGCGGGTGGCGCAGGACCGGTCAATTTGGAACTCTCTGGGGGAGGCCTATGTCCAGCAGTGGACGTCTTTCGGCTGATATGATGATGATGATGATGAAACTTACCAACTTTAATTTTCACACCACTTAGTGTCAATTAGTATAACAAATCTTTTTATTTATTTAATCCCATTCCTGTGACTTTCAAGTGCACTCGACCCCTAATGGTATGTGATTATGACATGACATGACGTATGGTAAATTGGTTTAGATGTTTGTTACTCAATCACGCAAAAACGGCTAAACGGATTAAGATGAATTTTGGTGTACATCTATATGTATAGTCTGGATTAACATATATAATACTTTTTATCCCGGGAATCATCCCCTAAGGGGGCGAAATGGGGGGCGAAAGTTTGTATGGAGCTACGATATAAACGAGTTGAGTGAGAGATCACGCGGACGAAGTCGCGGGCAGAATCTAGTGTAAGATAAACATGTCCAGGCACATTAAATGAGAGATTTCCAAATACTTTCGCATTGATCGTAACTTTGCTTTTAACTCCCACATGTCAGAAGAAGATGCCTTGAGTTAATCGAATCACTAGTTTATCCCTGCCCACGCAAGTTGCAAGTTAAAATGTCTTTCAAATACCTATCACGTAATCATTTACTGTACATATTTAATTCCGAACAGTTATTAGTCCGAAGCCATACATTATTTGTCTCGAAAACCATGCTTCACTGAGATCATTTCTGATTTTTGAGGATAAAATAAATATTTATCTTATCTACTTGTGTACGTCGAAATGCTTCTTTAGCGGGATTTTTTTGAATTATGAACTATCAGAACAATCCGTTCGGAAAAATTTAGTTAGTTTTTTTTTTGTACGTCTTATTCATTGCATGCTTATGCATATACACGTTGAATGCTGAATTAATTATCCATGTACTAAATATACTCTTATTTTAAAACAAATGTATTGTAAAATCCATACAATTTTAAGTATATTTTATAGAACCTGAATATGTCTATATGTAGCTGATGACGATGCAAAAGTGGTTCAATGAATCCTACTTGAATAAATGAATTCTTTCTCTTTCTCTCTTTCTCTTTCATTGCCGTGCAGTGCAGTGCTTCGGCTCTAGCGATAGAAAATGTATGAAAATACGTAATGATTCTCTGGAGTAGAGCCGTAATTTATTACGTTCCCGCGACCGGTCTTGAAATGTAGGTACTTTGAAAAGGACCGCCGGACTAAAAGAGATCGCGTATACGTAGTTACTCTGACAAGCGCAAATCCAGTTAATTGCGTTGTACAAATCGTCAAGAATACCGGCAATAATGAAATTTGTCGGCGCAAGCAGCCGAGACAGAACGCTACGTCAATAGAAATAAAAGAGAGTGCAGCCCTGCATTCCGGACGCGCTGCGGTAAGCTACTGTCAACCGGTTTTTGCTAGCCTTTTTTGCATGCATAAGCACTAGTAAGGCCTGTCGAAAATGTACTTAGATATGACATAAACGAAAAATTAAAGTCTGTCACTACGGTCAGTGATTATAGACAATGTATTTTTCATAAATTCGTCAAACCCATTTTAGCTAAAATGCCGTTTAGATTAGTTTTCTTTATCAGTCACTTTGAAATTTGTGTTTGTGATACTTCTCTCATAAACATACATTTATTTACCAGAGGTTTGTTAAGTTTATGAATAACCGGGTAAATCTGTAATATGTTGCAATTGCCCATGCATAATCATAAACTTTTATCAAACTTATGTTAGTCAGGTATAATTTGCATGCTTCTAACATCGTGAATGGTGCTGGTCATATAGTTTTATGTATGGAGATTTATTGTAAACCTACCACAAAACACTTGGTCCAGTCATTAAGTACATCGGAAAAAATGGGTTAAAAATGCATGTGAACCGTCAAGGCTTAATTCTGGATATTACGTGAAGAAAAGCTTAACTTCAAAATTTCCTATGTGCATTTTCCGCCACCTTGAAAAAAGGGTTAAATTCAGTTTTTTCACAATACTGCGGTCATCTTTGCGGGAGATGTCGTAATTTTAAAAAAAAGAAAAGAAAACAAAGGTCTGAACACGCTCTACAAGTTTGATATTTTTTTGATATCTATCACGAGAAGAAAGAAAATAGCAAAAAACAAATTTCACTACCGATTTTTTTGGCTTTATAGATTGATATCTCAATAACGATGATCGATAGGTGAAAAATGGAAAGAACCTTAATTGTAGATCGTAAAAAAAGCAACAAAAAAGCATTGTATCAAAATTTTCGTATCTTAACGGAGAACCGAGTTATTGTAAAAAATTGAATTTAACCCTTTCTTCAGGTCGGCGGAAAATGCACATAGGAAATCTTGGTCTTCCCCCACATAATATCTAAAATTTAGCCTTCTCGATTCACATGCATTTCCAAATGTATATACTGGACTAACTTTTATAAAGGCGTTAGAATGGGTTCAGTTCTGAAAGCCTTAGTTGCATTTACCCTTTGCGAGCGCAGCACCTTAGTTGTATATTTTCCACGTAGCAAAATTTTGCTAAGTAAGTCTTCCTGAAACTAAGACAGTTTTGTAATAAACAAGTCAACTGAGACGTTTTGCATGCCAAGGTTCCGTTTCTCTCTCTGTCACGTTGACATTTTGTTAACAATGACGATGACAATTTATACAACTACCCAACAAACACTGATAGGCCCAAGGTTACCAGAAGCGCAGGGAAGCTCAAAACAACTTTTTACAGGCTAGTAAAAGCGCAAAAGTCGTTCTTGGGAAACTGTATAAAATTCTACAATAAAATACCAAAACACATTACCGAACTTACTGACTCTAAATTCAAATCTGTCGTAAAACGGACACTTATTTCAAAAGCATATTATAAGATAAACGACTACATCATGGGTAGGGATATTTGGCAGCGATAAAATCCTGCACTAGAAATCTGTCGTAAAATAAATAGACTTTCTACTGTAGCAATGTAATTTTAAAATTTTATAATACTCTGATACTGAAATGATATATTGTATACTGTTTTGAAAAAATGACACCTCGCCGAGTTTTTTACGCCGGTTCTTCTCGAGGCAGAGGTTTATTTTCCGAACCGGTGGTAGTTTATCGACAATCATAGGTGCATGTAATAATGCCTAAATTGAAGAATAAATCACTTTGACTTTGACTTTTGTGTTTGTAAGAAAGAGATACAACCATTAACCAACGCTGGTTAACTTTTATGGACAAGGGGTTTCACTAAACTTTTTCATGGATATGACAGTTAATTTGTAAAGGGCGAGCAGTGAGGGGTATAAGTGTTACTGCGGGATTATGTCCGACCAGTCAGTCGGTGAATACCATTAGCATACGTAATCCGAGGAGGGTTATAATATGGGGTTAATTTCTCAATGTTATTGAATGTTGTCACAATACATGGATTGTTTTCATTTAAATGGGGTTGTCCGCAGTGACCGATTGAGCATAATGTTTAACCCTTTTCATGTTTTATTATTTAGTATCAGTTTTTGAAAGAAATTTACTAATGCGTGGTTCTTGATGTAATTGACACGTGACTGGACAAAGGTGGGGTAATCTCGCTAGCGTGGCCTCGTCACGTCGTTTCTTTTTAGGGTACCATAGCCAATTCGTCATGTCTGTCTGTCTGTCCGTCCGTATGTCACAGGCATTTTACTCGAAAACTATAAGGTGTATTTGAATAAAATTTTGAGGATAGGTGTATTTTGTTAGCGGCTACATAGTTTTGTAATAAAATTACAAAAAAAAAATTTAGTTGTGCACTACTCCATACATAAAACTGGAATTCAATTTTTAGGGTTCCGGACCAAAAAGGTAAAAACGGAACCCTTATGGTGCGACTCCGTCCGTCTGTCTGTCTGTCACAAAGTCAAATATCTCAGGAACTACTAATGCTATCGATTTGAAATTTGGTATAGTTGTAAACAAAGCTAATCCTCGTGTATGGAAAATGAAAAAATTTAATATATACGTTTAATTTGTATAAAAAAGGGCGGATAAGAGGGGGGGCAAAAATTCAAAGTCTAGTTAGTAGGCCAAGTGGGGTATCATATGAAAGCGCTTGAATTGTACATTCTAAAACAGTTTTTGTTTTTTTTTCTACAATGGTAGAATTTTGATTTATAATGAAAAATGTTGAAAAAAATACCATTCCCCCCCCCTTATCTCCGAAGTTAACCAAGCGAAAAATCTGAAAATAATATATATGAATAATATTAACGTGAATATTACCGGAAAAGTATAACAAGACCTCTATCTAGCGTAATTTTTTTTTAATCTGCAAAAATCATATGTTAATTTGGTTCGTAATTTAATACTTCTGTGTTTAATTCCTTTCCTTCAAATTCGTATGAAAGTGTTCTGAAAGTACCTTCTAGCAAATAAAAAAAAGGATTATCGAAATTAATTAACTTGATAAAGATTTATCGCTGAAAAACCAACATACAGTAAGGGAAATGTATTAACGTACCACCGTAGAACCCTATCGCAATAAGGTGACATACCAATCGAGTTTGAATGACGGCGGCCTGTCAATTGCGACAGGGTTCTACGGTGGTACGTGAATACATTTCCCTTACTGTACATACCGAGTTCCTAAGGTCGCGCAAGTTAGTAACAAAATGCACCGATAAATGGCGCTGTAGGTACTCATGACTTAACAACACTATGCGTTGTTAAGACTTTTCCAAAATTAATGGGTGGGGAAAGACGGGTGTGTTGTATGATATTTCGTACGGAACCCTCGGTGCGCGAGTCAGACTCGCACTTGACCGGTTTTTTTTTTCATTGCAAGCCCACGTGTGGCACATCAATCGATAAGTCTTTCAAAATACATATCAGTTTTCTCTGATTTTTTTTTTGATTAAGTGAATAGAGTCGGAGATAATCGCCCCGAAAGTCACTAAATTTGTGCCCCCCCCCTCTAATTTTTGAACCGAGTATTTTAAAAATATGAAAAAAAAACATGGACATAGGGCTTATTAAATTCTTTCAGCGAAAATTGTTTTGAGCAAGATCGGTTCAAAGATTTTCGAGATATTTCTAAAAAACTACCTTCCTTAAAGAAAAGGACGAGAATGCCGTAAGATTTCTGTGACGATACGAGCTTTTTAATAGGCACGGAACCCTTCGTTTTGCGTTGTCCGACACGCACTTGGCCGGTTTTTTATAGGTAGTTTAAACCAAAATGTTATGCTCAGAGCATCAGGATTCAATCCTGCGTCCTTCCGGCTTACGCGGCCAGTCTCAACCAACTGAGTTATAGGGACGATCTGGATAGCCAACATTTTTTTAAAGTACAACGCCTTAGGGAGACTTTCACCGACATTTATAGCGATTACTCAGGCTTCTTTACTGTCTGTTTGTCTTTATTTTGTCAGATTTCAATCAGTGCGACTTTATACAAGGACTCTTCTGAAGTGTGATGGATGGGATGCAAATTAATTAGGTTCACTTACGCGGTGTAACAAGATACGGGCTATCGCCTAAATGTGATACGATAACACTTGTTTAACGAGTTCATCAGTCGAGTTAGTGTACACAATAACTAGAATATGGATATTGTACTGTTATTAGATCTATAAATAGCTTAATTACAATATAAATAAGTATACAAGTTTTACCGGTCTAGGCGATAGCCATTATCTGGTAAATTAAATTGGTCAACTAATCTTAATTGAGTTAAGGAGTTTGATAATATTAACCAAATTAATGCCTACGCATATGCTTTGAAAAAGTGGGAAAAGTGTACTGACTGATGATAACGTGCCACACCATAGTGTATTAAAAAAAAAAAAAAAAAATTAAAATTTCGTGGGACAATTCACACCAATTGATCTAGTCCCAAACTAGGCAAAGCCTGTACTATGGGTACTAGACAACGGATAAACATACTTATATAGATAAATACATACTTAAATAGATATTAAACATCCAAGACTCGAGAACAAACATTCGTATTCATCATACAAATATCTGCCCCGACCGGGAATCGAACCCGGGACCTCAAGCTTCATAGTCAGGTTCTCTAACCACTAGGCTATTTGGGTCAATCAACTATTTCTTGTTGTTATTCTGGCCCGTTAACCAGGAGATTAGTTGACAGAGTTTCTTAAAAAAATGTTATAATATGGACTTAAAACATGCTTAAAAGATGGGTCATACAAAAAGGGGTCGAACGTGACAAGAAAACATTTGATGAATTTAAACCATAAAATCGCAGTTTTAAAAAGTCACCCAGGAGACGTAACCATGGCAACTAGTGACAAAAGAGTTGATTCACCCATTTGGTAGAAGACAAAATGTTACATTTCAATCATTTTATAATTTGACATATGTGATAATTTTTATAAAAATGTTACGATTTTTTTTTATTTCGTTGCGTAGCAACATCAATGAACACAACTTATTGACATACACACCAACTTTTACGTACCTATAACTTGTTTATCCAAATACTCGATTTCGATTAGCCCTCAACGTTTACACTGCCAACAGATTGACGTCACTGCCAGATACTTACCTGCCCGCCGGGATGTGTGAAAATAGGCCGGCGGACCCACCCTATTGTTCCCAGTTTTTGTTCCAGGCCTGTTCGGCCCACCCCGGCAGCCTGTGCTTCACGGAACCAAGTTTTTTTTTAAATAAATACCTTTGACTTGTGCGTCGGTGGATGAACTTGTTTTGATCCTGCGATAGGCTCTGACGAGTCAATGATATTTCTAACCTTTATTAGCTTAATTTTACATTGCGAAGAGTGGCATTCTTTTGTGTCAGAGACTTAGAGCATACATAACTGGAGTAGCCTTATGTCGTACTTGCGTATAAAAATGTCTGCAGAATTTTGCGGGGGCGGGGGGAGCATCTTAATAGGATATTGAAACTCAATTGTATATTGAAAGCTTGAAGTGGTTGAACGTTTATAATATCAAGTGCTTACAGCAACATGCGGGAATTTTTATGATCAGTGTTTTGTGAATGACCATTAATCGATTGTGAAATTGTCTTTGTATGATTTTTTGCACATTGTGCAAGATTTTCTACAGAGGGGTAAGTTACTGAAAGGGTTCACCAGTTATGTATGCTCTAAGGTCAGAGACCAAGATCCTCTGTGGGTAATCGAGCCAGCGTAGTAAGCAAGTAAGATGACAAATCAAGATTCAGGTAGTTTGAGCACTTCTAACAGTCTTATTGCGCACTCCCTTGACGAAGCCCTAATTCCAACAAGCTATAGTTCCCCCTTTGAGTTGGAAGTCAGATGACAGTCGCTTCCACAAAAACTAGTGGCTACGTCAATACCCGGCATTTTATGCATAACCAAAACAATATATATTGTTTATTCGGTAGGTATAGAATGTAGGAACAGCAAAAGCTTCAATATTGTTTGAGTAGTAGTAGTAGCCATTTCTCTACCTTAGTACTGTGACTCATACGTTGGCTAATGTTTTCACCACCAATAAGCCGTATAATAGCGTGTTAAATAAAATTAACATGACTAATTCCGGGTCTCAGGTAAAATTTTGTGTTGTTAATAACAATAGATGAGCGTGCTTGACCACCCATTGACCGGTAAGAATTTACGCAAAACAAAAGATCGCAAATTAGATAGCAGACGGAAAATTAATATTTCCCGAATCATAAAACTATTAACTTGGTATTATTTAATAATTTTTACTACAAAAATGTTATTCCTCTCTGGCAATCGGTCTAAAGGTCAATGTACGAAATTCTTTCTAACCGCAGCGCTTGGTTTTTAGAATGACGCTAGGATGCGGACGACGATTGATTGTATGACTTCATTTAAAGTGGGTATTGGCGCTTGTTTTTATTAGATACTAGCTCCGCTGTTAATAACGACTCAGGCGGAGCCACGAGATATAATAAAATAAATAAATATTTGCGGGCAACCTTATGCAGACCTAGTCCCAAACCAAGGAAAGCTTGTACTATGGGTACTAGACGATGATAGACATAATTATAAATAAATACTTAAATACATAGAAAACATCCATGACTCGGGACAAATATTCGTGTGTGTGAACCTAGCATATCAAGTTGCAGCATCTCAACAAATGATGACAGTTCTAGTAGCATCCCAAATAGTTCTACAGTTCTAGATAGTTTTTTTCAAAAGTTCAGCAAATTTCAGTAAAAAAAATGAAAATTTAAAAATGAGATGTTAACTTCACAATTTTCACAAATGAACTTTTAGCATCCGCCTGTTCTCGATTCCTAGACGTAAAATATGGATTGGGAAGCAAAGTTCTACTGTTTCTAGACAATATATCAATAGTTCTGGCCAAAAAAAAAAAAATTTTTTTTTTTCATATGTGAGGCGAATTTAGAAAATGAACTATCAACCTACCAGCATACATATAGCGCTTCAGAGAGATTTTAAATGCAACATCTTATGTGTTATCGATCCTTACACATTGAACCAACATATAATCTCAACATTTATCGCCAGTATAAGTCAAACTGAAAAGAATTTTAGAAAAAAACGTAACATTATGCGAGTACACTCGATTTTGTACGATTACTACTTTATTACAACTAATATGCTATGTTTTTGTGGGCTTCCAAGCCTAACATCTCAGGCGTTCTGTATAGATATTATATAGCTATTATAGAACCAGACAGTTCTGGTAGCTGGAAGCCAAACTGAAAGAGTTCTCGAAGGAAACTTAGCATCATGTGAGAAAAATCGATTTTGTACGAGTGCTACTGATATGCTATGGTTTTATGAGCTTCTAGGTCCAGCATCTCAGGCGTTCTGGGTGGAAATGCATATAGCTATTATAGAACTACACAGTTCTGGTAGCTGGAATGCGTACGGAAAGAGTTCTCGAAGGAAACTTAGCATTATGTGAGAAAAATCGATTTTGTACGAGTACTACTGATATGCTATGGTTTTATGAGCTTCTAGGTCCAGCATCTCAGGCGTTCTGGGTGGAAATGCATATAGCTATTATAGAACTACACAGTTCTGGCAGCTGGAAGGCAAACAGAAAGAGTTCTCTAAGGAAACTTAGCATCAAGTGAGAAAACTCGATTTTGTACGAGTACTACTGATATGCTATGGTTTTATGAGCTTCTAGGTCCAGCATCTCAGGCGTTCTGGGTGGAAATGCATATAGCTATTATAGAACTACACAGTTCTGGCAGCTGGAAGGCAAACAGATAGAGTTCTCTAAGGAAACTTAGCATTATGTGAGAGAAATCGATATTTTACGATAACTACGATATACTATGTTTCAATGGGCTCCTAGGTCCAGCATCTCAGGCGTTCTGGGTGAAAATGCATATAGCTATTATAGAACTACACAGTTCTGGTAGCTGGAAGCCAAACTGAAAGAGTTCTGGAAGGAAACTTAGCATTATGTGAGAAAAATCGATTTTGTACGAGTACTACTGATATGCTATGGTTTTATGAGCTTCTAGGTCCAGCATCTCAGGCGTTCTGGGTAGAAACACGTATAGCTATTATAGAACTACACAGTTCTGGTAGCTAGAAGGCAAACGGAAAGAGTTCTGGAAGGAAACTTAGCGTCAAGTGAGAAAACTCGATTTTGTACGAGTACTACTGATATGCTATGTTTTTATGGGCTTCTAGGTCCAGCATCTCAGGCGTTCTGGGTATAAACACGTAAAGCTATTATAGAACTACACAGTTCTGGTAGCTAGAAGGCAAACGGAAAGAGTTCTGGAAGGAAACTTAGCATCATGTGAGAAAAAACGATTTTTTATGTTTACTACTGATATGCTATGGTTTTATGATCTTCTAAGTCCAGCATCTCAAGCGTTCTGGGTGAAAATGCATATAGCTATTATAGAACTACACAGTTTTGGTAGCTAGAAGGCAAACGGAAAGAGTTCTGGAAGGAAACTTAGCATCATGTGAGAAAAATCGATTTTGTTTGAGTACTACTGATATGCTATGGTTTTATAAGCTTCTAGGTCCAGCATCTCAGGCGTTCTGGGTGAAAATGCATATAGCTATTATAGAACTACACAGTTCTGGTAGCTGGAAGCCAAACGGAAAGAGTTCTGGAAGGAAACTTAGCATCAAGTAAGAAAAATCGATTTTGTACGAGTACTACTGATATGCTATGTTTTTATGGGCTTCTAGGTCCAGCATCTCAGGCGTTCTGGGTATAAACACGTAAAGCTATTATAGAACTACACAGTTCTGGTAGCTAGAAGGCAAACGGAAAGAGTTCTGGAAGGAAACTTAGCATCAAGTGAGAAAACTCGATTTTGTATGAGTACTATTGATATGCTATATTTTTATGAGCTTCTAGGTCCAGCATCTCAGGCGTTCTGGGTGAAAATGCATATAGCTATTATAGAACTACACAGTTCTGGTAGCTAGAAGGCAAACGGAGAGAGTTCTGGAAGGAAACTTAGCATCATGTGAGAAAAAACGATTTTTTATGTTTACTACTGATATGCTATGGTTTTATGAGCTTCTAGGTCCAGCATCTCAGGCGTTCTGGGTGGAAATGCATATAGCTATTATAGAACTACACAGTTTTGGTAGCTGGAAGCCAAACGGAAAGAGTTCTGGAAGGAAACTTAGCATCAAGTGAGAAAACTCGATTTTGTACGAGTACTACTGATATGCTTTGGTTTTATGAGCTTCTAGGTCCAGCATCTCAGGCGTTCTGGGTAGAAACACGTATAGCTATTATAGAACTATACAGTTCTGGTAGCTAGAAGGCAAACGGAAAGAGTTCTGGAAGGAAACTTAGCATCAAGTGAGAAAACTTGATTTTGTACGAGTACTACTGATATGCTATGGTTTTATGAGCTTCTAGGTCCAGCATCTCAGGCGTTCTGGGTGGTAATGCATATAGCTATTATAGAACTACACAGTTCTGGTAGCTGGAAGCCAAACTGAAAGAGTTCTGGAAGGAAACTTAGCATCATGTGAGAAAAATCGAAATTTTACGATAACTACGATATGCTATGTTTTAACGATATGACATATCACCGCACAGCCCAAACCGCTGGATCTAGAGATTCCAAATTTAGCACGTAGGTTCCTTAAGGGTGCACTAAGAAAGGATTTTTCAAAATTCACCCCCTAAGTGGGTGAAATGGGGGTCCAATGTTTGTATGGGGAAACAAATTGAGTAAGAGTATTTCATTCGAAACTTCACAGGAGTATTCTCAGCGATAAATGAGTAAATATATGTTTCAGGTTTTTTGAGAATTCAACCTCTAAAAGGGGAAAATGTGGTGACAATGTCTGAAAATCAACTTCAACATGGGTATTGTTTCTATGGTTAATCGGTTCGCTGGTCGCTGATTACGAAAACAACGATTTTAAAATCCAACGTGGCGGACGTGTAATACCATCTCCCCTGGTGGGGTGCGATGGGGTTGAAATGTCTAAATATCAATATGGGTGTCGTTTTTATGGTTTTTTGGGACGTTAATTATGAAAATGGCATCGATTTGAAAATTTTACATTGTAGACATGAAAATTCTTGAAAGTATTTGTGCCAAATTGCAATTCAATTGGAACATACGGGTCAAACTGAGATGCACCTTTTTTGTAGACGGTTAAAATTACTTTTAGTACGCGGGCGAAGCCGCGGGCAAAAGCTAGTGGTTACATATTTTTTTAGTTTTTGTTGATTCCTTTTTTCTACATTTATTTAATTCGTTTTAATTATGGTTTTTTTTCGTTTGTTTGATTGTGTGATGGTTTATGTACAGTCGAGGTCAAAGATCTTATTATATAATAATAAACATAAAGATTTCTGGTTATAGAAATCAAATTTTCATTTACATTTTTTTGGCTTTTTTTATTAGTTTTTAGCGATTTGTGTTATATTTTTTTAGTTTTTGTTGATTCCTTTTTTCTACATTTATTTAATTCGTTTGTTTGATTGTGTGATGGTTTATGTACAGTCGAGGTCAAAGATCTTATTATATAATAATAAACAAAGATTTCTGGTTATAAGAAATCAAATTTTCATTTACATTTTTTTGGCTTTTTTATTAGTTTTTAGCGATTTGTGTTATATTTTTTTAGTTTTTGTTGATTCCTTTTCTCTACATTTATTTAATTCGTTTGTTTGATTGTGTGATGGTTTCTGTACAGTCGAGGTCAAAGATATCTTTACAATTGAGTGTTACATAAATATCTTTACATTTAAATAAAAATAAGTTTACACACTAAATGTCAAAAACATACTTACAACTTACAACGCACATGACAGTTTCATCTTTTCACTTAATGCACCAAAGTTTTGTTTACCATCTATCTTCTATATAACCATTTTCGTGAATGCCTCAGATCGCAGTTGTTCGGTTCGGGCCATAAATATGCGATCTGGGGCTTTAGGAATTACCGCCCGTGGTTTGTCTAAAGTTTTACGTCTTGCCTTGGCCAGGAAGTGAGATTTTCTCCTCGCGTAGCGGGCAGAAAATCTCACTTACGGCCTAGGGTGACGTAATAGTACATTACTGCAGACGCCGGGAAAGAAGGGCTTGCCGGGTGAGTAGGTATAGACGGCCGACCGTAGGGAGGCCGGATAGTGATACGAAGCCGGCAAGCCCTTTTCACGGCCAGGCATGTATAGTGCTTTTCTCAAACATATGCAATGAAATAAAACAATACACCACTCAAAATAGTACATTAATTTTCCCTCCAATCGTCCATACTTATTGTTTTTTTTTTACGAAAGGCGTCCGTATTTCGCGTGTGTAGAGTTCGAATAGACCCTATTAGGGCCATTATACATAACCTTCTATAATGAATAAAATAAAAAGGGATTTTAAATATTGTCTATTAATTTCTATAATGAATAAAATAAAGAGGATTTTAAATGTTGTCTATGGTCTCTGGTGACTTACGTACATAGATAATATTTTAAATTTATTCATCAAGACATTGAATCATACAGGTTTGTATTCTTAATAAAGGTTCGTGTGTAATAGGCATTAACGCGGATATTTTTGGTCCGATAACCATTCTGCCACTAGAAAAAATAAAAAAATAAAATTCAGCTGTTTAGCCTGTAGATGAACACAGACGCCATGTTAACATTAAAATTAAAAAAAAAATACTTCCCGGCCTAGGCCTTCAATTTTGTATGAAATTGCTTACTAGTTCTCTCGAGTAGTTCCGCCCGAAACGTCATACTTTGAAGCCTGTTATAACGCACGTAAGGACGACATTTCATTGCATGTTTGAGAAAAGATATTTTTATAACACTCAATTGTAAAGATATCTTTGACCTCGACTGTACATGTAAAAGTTCGTGTTTATTTTCTTACTGTAAACATTATTAACTCACAGAACTCTTTCCGTTTGCCTTCTAGCTACCAGAACTATGTAGTTCTATAATAGCTATATGCATTTTCACCCAGAACGCCTGAGATGCTGGACCTAGAAGCTGATAAAACCATAGCATATCAGTAGTACTCGTACAAAATCGATTTTTCTCACATAATGCTAAGTTTCCTTCCAGAACTCTTTCAGTTTGGCTTCCAGCTACCAGAACTGTGTAGTTCTATAATAGCTATATGCATTTTCACCCAGAACGCCTGAGATGCTGGACCTAGGAGCCCATTGAAACATAGTATATCGTAGTTATCGTAAAATATCGATTTCTCTCACATAATGCTAAGTTTCCTTAGAGAACTCTATCTGTTTGCCTTCCAGCTGCCAGAACTGTGTAGTTCTATAATAGCTATATGCATTTCCACCCAGAACGCCTGAGATGCTGGACCTAGAAGCTCATAAAACCATAGCATATCAGTAGTACTCGTACAAAATCGAGTTTTCTCACTTGATGCTAAGTTTCCTTCCAGAACTCTTTCAGTTTGGCTTCCAGCTACCAGAACTGTGTAGTTCTATAATAGCTATATGCATTTTCACCCAGAACGCCTGAGATGCTGGACCTAGAAGCTCATAAAACCATAGCATATCAGTAGTACTCGTACAAAATCGATTTTTCTCACATGATGCTAAGTTTCCTTCCAGAACTCTTTCAGTTTGGCTTCCAGCTACCAGAACTGTGTAGTTCTATAATAGCTATATGCATTTTCACCCAGAACACCTGAGATGCTGGACCTAGAAGCTCATAAAACCATAGCATATCAGTAGTACTCGTACAAAATCGATTTTTCTCACATGATGCTAAGTTTCCTTCCAGAACTCTTTCAGTTTGGCTTCCAGCTACCAGAACTGTGTAGTTCTATAATAGCTTTATGCATTTTTACCCAGAACGCCTGAGATGCTGGACCTAGAAGCTCATAAAACCATAGCATATCAGTAGTACTCGTACAAAATCGAGTTTTCTCACTTGATGCTAAGTTTCCTTCCAGAACTCTTTCAGTTTGGCTTCCAGCTACCAGAACTGTGTAGTTCTATAATAGCTATATGCATTTTCACCCAGAACGCCTGAGATGCTGGACCTAGGAGCCCATTGAAACATAGTATATCGTAGTTATCGTAAAATATCGATTTCTCTCACATAATGCTAAGTTTCCTTAGAGAACTCTTTCTGTTTGCCTTCCAGCTGCCAGAACTGTGTAGTTCTATAATAGCTATATGCATTTCCACCCAGAACGCCTGAGATGCTGGACCTAGAAGCTCATAAAACCATAGCATATCAGTAGTACTCGTACAAAATCGATTTTTCTCACATAATGCTAAGTTTCCTTCCAGAACTCTTTCCGTTTGCCTTCTAGCTACCAGAACTGTGTAGTTCTATAATAGCTATACGTGTTTCTACCCAGAACGCCTGAGATGCTGGACCTAGAAGCTCATAAAACCATAGCATATCAGTAGTACTCGTACAAAATCGATTTTTCTCACATAATGCTAGTTTCCTTCCAGAACTCTTTCAGTTTGGCTTCCAGCTACCAGAACTGTGTAGTTCTATAATAGCTATATGCATTTCCACCCAGAACGCCTGAGATGCTGGACCTAGGAGCCCATTGAAACATAGTATATCGTAGTTATCGTAAAATATCGATTTTTCTCACTTAATGCTAAGTTTCCTTCGAGAACTCTTTCCGTACGCATTCCAGCTACCAGAACTGTGTAGTTCTATAATAGCTATATGCATTTCCACCCAGAACGCCTGAGATGCTGGACCTAGAAGCTCATAAAACCATAGCATATCAGTAGCACTCGTACAAAATCGATTTTTCTCACATGATGCTAAGTTTCCTTCGAGAACTCTTTCAGTTTGGCTTCCAGCTACCAGAACTGTCTGGTTCTATAATAGCTATATAATATCTATACAGAACGCCTGAGATGTTAGGCTTGGAAGCCCACAAAAACATAGCATATTAGTTGTAATAAAGTAGTAATCGTACAAAATCGAGTGTACTCGCATAATGTTACGTTTTTTTCTAAAATTCTTTTCAGTTTGACTTATACTGGCGATAAATGTTGAGATTATATGTTGGTTCAATGTGTAAGGATCGATAACACATAAGATGTTGCATTTAAAATCTCTCTGAAGCGCTATATGTATGCTGGTAGGTTGATAGTTCATTTTCTAAATTCGCCTCACATATGAAAAAAAAAAATTTTTTTTTTTTTGGCCAGAACTATTGATATATTGTCTAGAAACAGTAGAACTTTGCTTCCCAATCCATATTTTACGTCTAGGAATCGAGAACAGGCGGATGCTAAAAGTTCATTTGTGAAAATTGTGAAGTTAACATCTCATTTTTAAATTTTCATTTTTTTTACTGAAATTTGCTGAACTTTTGAAAAAAACTATCTAGAACTGTAGAACTATTTGGGATGCTACTAGAACTGTCATCATTTGTTGAGATGCTGCAACTTGATATGCTAGGTTCACACACACCAAATATTCGTGGTCATCATTCAAATAAATGCCCTTACCGGGATTCCAAATTCTAACCCAGGACCTCTAAATCAGTCGTCAAATAAAGACGTTAAAGAGCTAAATAATTTCAATTAAATAGCTTCTGCCCGCGACTTCGTCCGCGTGGAACTCGTTTATATCGTAGGTCCATACAAACTTTCGCCCCCCATTTCGCCTCCTTAAGGGATGATTCCCGGGATAAAAAGTATTCTATATGTTAATCCAGGCTATTCACAATATGTATACCAAAATTCGTCCTAATCCGTTTTTGCGTGATTGAGTAACAAACATCTAAACTTTCACATTTAAAATATTAGTAGGATGCTACACATACAACCTTACAAAGCTACAAACTTGCATTGCACAGACAGTACCACATTTTTATTAGTACCTATAGATAAACGTGTCATGCGTGCCCTATTATTTCAGCTCAATGTCGGTCGGCTGGCCTATCGCTAACAGGCAAATAGTAAACAACTAATCAATATGGCTTCAGAATAATAACATGCCCGTAAATAACAGCTACCGACGACAATTAACATCTATTATTATGTGTAACCTGATTTTACGTACTGATTACAATATTCGATGAGATAACAATTACATTATCATTTGATATTTTGGATAATAATAACACTGTGAATTGATAACTAGTAATCTAGGGAGGCTGGGATAAATTGGAACAACGACATTTTGACGCAACTTCGATGTATTGGCAAGTGATAGCACAAATGAACATTAGCAATATGGTTTGTCTCAATAAATTATTATATTCTATTACTAGTTTTTGCCGCGATTTCGTTCTCGTTGACTCCCTTTTGTTGGACTTTTACTGGGATACAAAGTATTCTATAAATTTTAATCCCAAGCCGTTTTTGCGTAATTTAGTAACAAACATTTACGCATTTAGAATATTAGTAAGATAGGCCTATAGGCTTTTAAAAACGTTGCAATTAACCACAATCGACAGAGATGCAGCTATACTTATAATGGGACAACAATACAAAACTCTCAATCTAACTATAGTCTTCTAAAAACGTTGCAATTAATCACAATCGACAGTGTTGCAGCTACAGTCATAATGGGACAGCAATACAAACCTCTCAATGTAGCTATAGTTGCGTCTCTGTCGGTTGCTGCGATAAATTGCTACATTTGTAAAGGCCATAACGATTAACGATAAAAACTGAACGGTTGACTCGAAAGTGCCTGGTGATATGTCGATGTTTTGTCGAATTAACATAGCTTATATAAGATTATACAACTTTACTTATTTAGGGCGGGGTGGCAACTAACGATTACAGTTTTATATTTTTATTTTGGACCTGACTGTTGCTATATAGGTAATAGGACGGACCCAATATACTGCATGGTTGGAGAGTACATACATACATACATATAATCACGCCTCTTTCCCAGAGGGGTAGGCAGAGATCACGGATCTCCATTTGCTACGATCCTGACAAACCACTTTCGCTTCACTCACCTTCATAACATTTCTCATACATGCTCGTCGGTTTAGGGTACTTTTGACCTGGCCTTTTTGTAACATTTCTGCAATTTGATCAGAGAAAGTTCACCTAGGTCTTCCCCTTCCAACTTGCCCTTCCACTCTCTTTGTTAATCTTCTTTCATCCATCCTCTCTACATGCCCAAACCACCTTATACCCTTCTCAATTTTCGTGACAGTTGTGACGTTGGAGAGTAGCCTGGGGAAAATCCAGGGGGAACTCTCCGGCACGATCACGCGGGGGGTATAACACTGGAATACTCTAAGAGTTTGCGCTCCAGTGAGATTGGTTGAACGGTTTCAACCGAATCTGATGTGAATTACAGTCTTACAGACTGGTCAACGTTAAATATGGCGCCGGCAGCTGTCATTCCATACAAACATGACAAACTTTCCATACATCCAGATTTGAACGAACACCGGGTTACAATTACAGACGGTTTAGTGCTAGGTGCAACCCTCAGGAATAGGCATGATGACTAAATTTTTTTCCCGTTGCCATTCGAACCAGTTTTTGGAGAGGAACAAATGTTTGTATGGGAGCAACTACAATAAAAGCACGTACATACCCAAAAAAATTACTTTTTTTTTAAATTTATTTATCAAAAGTACAAAACAATTAACAATGTTATATTACTCGCCAAATTGCGATAACAGTATAACTTAAAGACGGACCTCGCTGGCCGCACCCGAAACGCTTCATACCTACTGATTGACTCAAAAGTATGACGTCACACTTTGGTATTTGAACTAATAATTGTAGGGGAAATCAAGTAAATTGCTGTTTAGGTCGCGAAATACTGCGTTTAGGTCCATAGTTTTCATGCAATTTTGTTTCTATACAAGCGTAAAGATTCTATTGGTAGCTTTAAATTTGCTCTTGGACAATTATACTTTATTACAATAATTTGATGGTTTACTATCCATTTAGCAACACTATGTTATCAATTTTAACATGAGTCATCATGCCTATTGCTAGTGTCAATTCGATCAAACAAGAAAAGTTTTCAAACGTCCATACAATCGTTTAAATTCAATTATTACATCGATATAGGATCGGCAATGTAATTCTGACCACAGGAAGAGAACAATTCGCTAAGCAAACCCTCATAACAGAATTATTACAATTCGTAAAGGCTAATTTCTTCTACAAACAATAAAAGGCTAAACTCAGGCTTTGAGATCGGGTAAACAATGCCGCTCAAACGCTTCACAAACACAATTTAAAATTTCATTAACCTACCTCTCGGATTACCTACTAACGTATCACGCCAGAATTATGTACTTTTTCAACAGGATTTAAGATCTGCTGTTTTGTTAATGCTAAAATAGAATCCAATATATTATGCAGGTGACAGGTGAAAATGCACAAATATGGCCATAGTTTGGCCAGTGCTGTTCATATCGATATTATTAAGCTTTCTCACACTACGTAAAGGTCGTCTTTCGGTTCTTTACCTCAGCAAAGCAGCAGAGTTAATTCTTACTTAAACATGGTATTAAACGCACGAACCGTTAACCCATTTTCACAAAATTCGGTTCACGCTCCCCCGAATCCTTATCTACAGTTAGAATCCACAATTAGGCAAACTAAACTGACAGGTAATAAAAATGCACAAACATGGCCATAGTTTGGCCAGTGCTGTTCATATCGATATTATGAAAGGCTGTTTTATGTATTAATAGGCTAAAAACGAATTATATTTAAAATTTGGAGCTTATGGGTCTGCTAGAAGTATCTTACTAGAATTATGATGATCAGTCAGTACCTAAGTGAGTCAGCATGTCAGTGACAAAACTAAGAAACTTTGACGGGCAATAGTTATTAAACTAAAAGTTCGAATTGAATGTTAGTGAGAATATATCTAAGCCATTTTATGCCCTATATGTTTCTGAAAATCCAGGGTTCTAACTTAAGCCAGCACAAAATTACAAAATGTTGAAAATGGCCTGAATGACTTCGAGAAAAGGATGGTACGGCCGTGCCTCTTTGTTTTGCTCGACTTGGCGGGCACAGCCCCCAGATCCCACTGACTTTGTACCGCAAATTTATCTGCATTGATTGCCCGTAATTAATTTCGCCCATCAATCAACCTTTCAGAGGAAAATAATTTCAACTGCGAAATGTTGCCACAAAACTTTACCTTAATCCTCCAATTAAAGTAACCAACGACGTCTAATAGAACTGCAAAGGGATGCTCAAATATTTGAGTTCACTGATGGAAAATAAATACCAGTGCGGACTTAAAAGAAACGTTGGGAAAGTTCCGTAGCATCATCGTTGTTTAGATTAAAGTGGTCCGAGGTTGCTTTGAGAGATACTTGGCGGGAAGAAGTTTGCTGATTTCAAGGGTTTTGAACAAATTACACCGCACTTACGGGAGGAGTTTACTTTATGCCTAGCGATTGGCGCAGATTAATAAGATATATGGAATAAATATAAGTAAATATAAATATAAATGGACAATCTTACACAAATCGAACAAGTCCCATAGTAAGCTCAATAAGGCTTGTGTTATGGGTACTAGACGACGATATATTGAATAGATATAAATACTTAAATACATAGAAAACATCCAAGACTCAGAAACAAATATTCATGCTCATCACACAAATATTTGCCCTTACCGGGATTCGAACCCAGGACCTTCAGCTTCGTAGGCACTAGGCTAATCGGTCGTCAATAATGTTCAGATAGTCCCTAAATTGTATTCAAAAAATACAAAGGCAATACAATCAAAGCTTCAAGAATCAACTTAAACGATAGTGAAAAAAAGTCCCGCATTATCAGAGTTCAACCCAGACAACAAGACAAAATCTTGGGATTTTCATCATTTTGTGATTTAGTGGTGTTAATAAACAATCATTGAGTAAATCCATGACGATGAATCATCCGCGGTAATCTATTGAATTCCGTAAGTGTGTAGTGCATATGTATTTGGTAAACTTTAAATTGAGATAAGAATATAAATAATGAATCCTTAACTAATTTTCACATATTTGTATTATGTGCAATATGTACCAGAATAACGCATTAGGTACATTATATTATGGGATTTATAATGGGGAATAGAAACAAAGTATAATAAATATACGGAATAGAAATAAATCTCTGTACGCCACATTTTTCGATACATGATTCTGTCTATTGAAAAATTGCATTGCGGAGCGACAGCATGTGGCAAAATCCCGAGCGAAAATAACCGGTAGTCGATAGTTTGGAACGGATTTTCGATTGACAAAAACTCGAATCACCGGGCAATGGTCACAAACCTCGCAACGAAACCGTTTCGCCTCTTTATCGAGCATAAGTTAAGTTTATCTACGATTCATCGGGAACTTTATTTACCAAGTTTCCAGCTAAAGCAGACTTTATGACCGTATTCTTAAGTGCTGGGTAACCGCGGTTCCCCGAATGTTTTGCTCCGCATTTGTTGATTTGCGATTTGGCTCCATTGCCAATTTGGTACTTTAATTTTATTACGTATGCATTATTCGTGGAATCGTTACGCGTAGGATTTCCAACACACAATGTGGGTCATTCCTTGCTGTAAACAAGACGAACGTCTTACTGAGTAATGGGTGGGTTTTTGTTGGTGCTGATACACAACTTTAGATTGCATACGCCTTAGAGTTTATTTTCTTTCGTCATGATGTTAATTGATGTATGTCATGTATGATGTTTCCAACCAATCGTTTTAACTTGCACTGAAACAGTTTTAAACTTATTCTCACTGTGCAGGTAAGTAAATTTATAGTGACCCTAGGCCGTAAGTGGGATTTTCTGCCCGCTACGCGAGGAGAAAATCTCACTTCCTGGCCAAGGCAAGACGTAAAACTTTAGACAAACCACGGGCAGTAATTCGTAAAGCCCCAGATCGCATATTTATGGCTCTCACCTTCGGTTCGGGCCACAAACACCTGCGTTCTGGGGCATTCACGAATTCACCGCCCTAATGTGATGTACTATTACTTACCTGCTCGCGACCAATGTTGCTACACATCGAGTAACCTTAAAGAGCTAAATCATTTAAATTAAATAGCTTCTGCCCGCGACTTTGTCTCGTTTATATCATAGCTCCATACAAACTTTCGCCCCCAATTTCGCCTCCTTAGGCTATGGTCTCCTATAAATCACGCCGTACGCTGCGTCACAACGCTTACTATGGAAATGTACTGTTGTAGCCGACGACCACACCAGTAGATATCCATAGTAAGCATTGTGACGTAGCGTACGGCGTGATTTATAGGAGACCAAGGCCTTAGAGGATGATTTCCGGGATAAAAAATATTCTATATGTTAATCCAGGCTATACACTATATGTATACCAAAATTCATCTTAATCCATTTAGCCGTTTTTGTATGATTCAGTAACAAACATCTAAACATCCAAACCTCCGAACCGAACTTTAGCATTTATTATATTAGAAGGATTATTTAAGTCCCGATTAGTAAACATAATTAATGTGTCAAAATCATGAAATTTTAAATAAATCTTTAGGTACTTAATATTATAAAGACGAAAAGTCTGTGAGATTGTTTGTAGCATTGTAAGTTTGTAGGTTTGTAATGTTTAATCTACGGAACCGCTTATCGAATTTAAAAAAATCTTTTACCTGCGTGTAGAATGAAGTTTCTGGATGCTTGCGTTCTTGGCAGCTAGTGTTTGATAAAACTCTTTAATTAATCTACCAATTTTCAGCTCATTTTCTAGTTTGTTTGGCCTATTTCAACCCTCGACGCTAGACTTTAGCCACTGAATCCTAACTGAACCATTAAAGAGCACAAGAAATCCGGTCTCTCCGTATTTTCCTAGCTAGACCGCAGTTAGCACTTCAGAGACAACAGCTGACGCGGGCACGCTGAAGTGGTCAATTTGCAGTTTATATTTAGACTGGAGAGTGTGTTCGTAGATTTTGATTTAATTTCATGTTAAATGGTATTGTATGTGACAAAAATTTAATTTTAACCCTCGACCCAGACTAAGCCACTGAATCCTAACTGCACATTAAAGATCACAAGCAATCCCGATTTTTCCGTATCTCCTAGCTAGACTGCAGTCAGCACTTGGACCCCCAGGTCTTCTTTCAGAAACAGTAAACTTTCAGGATTGTTATAAAACAAACCTAATAACCTAACCTAATGGGTTCTACACAACTTTTCATCATTATCATCAGCCTATATACGTCCCACAGCTGGGCACAGGCCTCCTCTCATGAATGAGAGGGAACGGGCAGTAGTCCCCACGCTGGCCCAGTGCGGATTGGGGACTTCACATACCTCTTAGAATTTCAAATCCTCATTGAAATCATCTTTTAATCACTTAAAATGTCAATTGATTCTGAGAAAAATAAATTCGATGAAATGAAAATTCGTCGAAATAATGCATTCGGGTAAATGTTTGTCGGTCAAATAAGGGACTCCCATTATAATGTTATGCTAAAGCGCTGATTTTTATTAATGCCTTACGACTACATAAATCACAATATTATATCATTACATATTTGAAAATGACGACAGTTTTATACGAGTGTGTGTGACCTCCTTCTCTTCCAAACCTTGAACTGCTGCACAATTAATCTTACGTAAATAGCGTAAAAACTACGCAATGTTCTAAAAATGGTCAATCAACACTATATTTAGTTCGTCTCTTCTATCAACCGTTCCAATTAACTGTTTATAATTAGGATGATTTATTCTTAGAAATGATACTCATAATAATTATGGTCGTAGCAGATACCCATTACAACCCATATGTGGCGATGACACATTGTTTTTAATACATTTGAGATAGTAACTAGCACAGATGTCAACGCTATATCGCATATAATTGTGTAATATCTAGTTAGAAGTTCTTTGTCAGGTACATGTTCCTAAATAAGTGGTATTTTTAGGGTTCCAGCGTACCTCAAAGAAAAAAACGTAACCCTTATAGGATCACTTCACCTCAAAAGGAAAAAAAACGGAACCCTTATAGGATCACTTTGTTGTCCGTCTGTCTATCTGTCAAGACCCTTTATCTCGGGAACGCGTGGAGGGATTGATTTGAAATTAAAACCATATACTCAAGTCTACAGTCCCTTGTAGCTGTAAAAAAATCAAACTTCCTGCCGCTAAAAACGTATATTTCGACCTCTCAAGGGAATCAATTTGCAGTTTTGTACCGAACCCTCGGTGGGCGAGTCGGATTCGCATTTGTCCTGTTTTTACAAGGTTTTATTTACTTTCACCTGACCGTTGTCTGTAATCAAATCTTGCAAGTTAAATTTGATCCACTTCCCGGTTTCCGATTGAGCTGAAATTTTGCATACATGTGTAAAACGCGTGACAATGCAATATTATGATGACATGGTGCTGATCTGACGATGGAGCTGGAAGGTGGCCATAGGAACTTCGCAATGAAACGACATAACCTCATCGAGTTTGGGCTCGTTAGAATCGTCTCAATGAGTAGTTGATGACGGTATACGGAAAAGTACAGTCGGCAATAAAAGCTTGTACCAAAAATCAAATTGTTGAAAGAAACTTGTTTTAATGTGTGTTACTTTACGTATCTATATATATCTATATACTTTACGTATATGCTATCTGAGCACTATTAGTTTGAGACCCTTGAAAGGACAACGGATAGTTTTCATCCCTGAATTTTCTATGGGCTTGATTGGTATACGCGGCCCTTAACGAGTATACGCGGACGAAGTCGTGTGTAAAAACTAGTATTCAAATAAATTCTTCACAAAAGATGCCGAGTGTTTATTTGGACATAAGGCGTGACTATCGCTAATTACATCTGAAGAGATATTCATATTTTCCTCCATTCGTGAGATTTCACAATGATTTATTTTTGGTGCTTATCTTTTTCTAATCAATGCACTCTATGCACGAACATTGCATACTGACATATTGGAACTAACACGAATACTGCTGGCCGTTCATAATGCTTGATTTATTAGTCGGATTCTCTTCTCTTAATGAGTCCGTATACCATCTCAGATGCCTTTTTCGAAGCTTGTCTGGAATATACTTACTTTAAAACTTCCTCTGATGTACTAATTTCGTATTTTATCGAGTCTAGTTACCCCGCCGACCCATCTAAGCATCTTTATTAGTGTGCAGTTTTTGTAGGTTTTTTACATTGGTCGCCCAGCATTCGACTCTATACAGCATCGTAGACTTAACCGCTGTTATGAAGACCTATCCTTAGTTTTCACATGCATTCTTGCGTCACAGTGAGAACTCTCCATCTCATCCAGCTTGTCTGTGTCCTACGCAATTACGCATGACGTCGGTATCTATATTTTCATCTGCAGTTAAATTAGCGATATTTAAATTCATCTGTTTTTGGAATCACCGCTTACACTATACCCATCATCATCATCATATCAACCGAAAGACGTCCACCTATGGATATAGGCCTCTCCCAAAGAGTGCCACAATGACCGGCCCTGCGCCACCCGCATCCAGTGGCCTCCCGCGCCCTTTACCAGGTCATCAGTCCTCCTTATGGGGGGGTCTACCCACGCTGCGCCATCCGGTCCGTGGTTGCCACTCTAGAACTTTTCGGCCCATCGGTTCTACGTACAATGTGCCCCGCCCACTGCCACTTAAGTTGAGTGATTCGGAGGGCTATATCGGTTACCATGGTTTTGTTGTCGTTGAGTTCGCCCACATCGCTACATCTACAGTCGCTTGCGCTATCTACAGTCATAAAATCTTTTCCACATACCAGGTAAACCTCAATCTTTTATGTCAACGTCATAAAGACTGACAGGGAAAACTTTTACCTGATCAGAATAGATTAATATCAGCCTAGCTAACATGTAACATGTCGTACATAATCATTCGTCCCACCGCGCTTACACACTTGATAGTACCTAAGGGACTTCTTGTCCGACATAAACGATCATGCTAGCTAGGCAGATAAAGCCTACGAGACCTCAGCCCAAGGCGAGTTACTCATTACTCGCGGCCGTAATGTCCAATTTGTGTATCAATGCAGATTGGTTCAATCCATTTAGTGGATGTTAGAACGCAATACACGGCGTAACTGGACGCATCCGTCTTAGGAGCTACGCAAGGACTTTGGCGTTAAGGTGAAGACTTCATTTAATAAAACCTATTTGAGGTTAGTTGGGGTACAAACAGGGATATTTTCCGGGGTATGTTAAAAGTCCAATATTCCTTTAGTGTTCGTATTTCCCTGTTGTTTCTCCTATCTTTTCATCTTAATGTATCCCCAGTTCCATTCACCGATTTTCTTTTGGAGAAACGCGCTCGTTTGCTCCTAATCTCAGAGCTCGAGATTCCTGAACCTAATCTCAGAGTCGAGTTATTCTTAGTTATTCTTCATACTGTTCAATTGATGGTGTTGTATAAGGCAGGTGTCAGTTCGTTATATTTGACAGAGAGCCTGTCCTGGATAAAATTAGCTTAGAGGGGTGAGGTGAACACGTGATGTTTCGAACGAGCGTTAGGACAATTCAACTGTCATTTTTACCCGACTGCCGAAGGAAAGGAGGGGTTATGTTTTTCGAGCGTATATATGTATGTATGTGCATACATACATATATACGCTCGAAAAACATAATCTATGTATGTATGTATGTATGTATAATCTATGTATGTATGTATGTGTGTATGTCTTATTCTTTGGCACGCCCTGCAGTCGGTTTACGTTTGACGGATTTCGACATATGAGGTGTCGTTGGATTCCTCTTAATCGTGGGAGTGACATAGGCTATAATATTTGCAAAAAAGCAGTTGGCTATTTTGAAAAACCTTTTAATTCCACTTGTTCTAAACAGAATTTGATATTTAGATCTACCTGACACGCGTATAATGCGTTACGTAATCGACCAGTGGGACCGGAACGAGTGTCATATTCGAAGGGAGGCCTGTGTTCAGCTGCGGGCAATGACAGGCTGAAAATTAGTGAGAAAAGCATTTTTTCACAATTCTGTATTTGGCAACAATTTTACCTATGAAATAAGCTGTCAGTTTTAAGTACCTAATTACGCCGCCATACAATGCGTGTTACCAGCATGCGTTTTTAGGGTTCCGTACCTCAAAAGCACAAAAACGGAACCCTTATAGGATCACTCGTGCGTCTGTCTGTCCGTCTGTCACAGCCGATTTGTTCTGAAACTACTGGACCGATTGAGTTGATGGTAAACGTATGTAAATTGGTGACTAAAAGACGGACGCGTAAAGTAAATTAATCAATTCTGAACAAGGGGGCCACTTTTGGGGGGTAAACTGGAAAATAAAATAAAAAAAGTTTCGCAAACTGTATCGTGTGACATATCAAATGAAAGGGGTTGTTGTAAGCATCTCAGATATATATTTTTTTATAATTGTAGCGAAAACAGATTTGAAGTAATTTAGGAAAAAAGACGAACATTGACCATTCCCCCCCTTATCTCCGAAATGGCTAGGCTTAAAATTCTGAAAAAAATATGGAAAGTAGTTTCTTGCCTAAAGATCACAGGAAAACCTACGACAAGTTTGAGTATCCAAAGTAACGCGAGTCGAACTCTCACTTGTCAGGTTTTTTTTCTTGTGATACGATACGACTCGCTGGTCTAACTCTATAATGATCAGACCTGTCTTATGCAGCATCTATAAACTGATCTTTCAGAAGGAGATCGGAAGCTTTCATAATTAAAAAAAAAACCTATCTAATCCACATAATATTGGTAAGAAGATTTAGTGTTGTTATGTGGTTGTGTGTACTAATCCTAAAAGTGTTTATTTAACAGAAGCAATTTTGCATGGCGTTTGGAAATATTTCACATATTCAGGATAAACGCTACCTAACTCATCCTTCATCCCACGTCAAACATGCAAAATAGATATCACGTCCAAACTCAATTTACAATATGTAAAAGCGATTGTTTTGTGCTGTTTAGGTACATTTTGTAAATACTTTCATATTGAACAGAGCTGATACCGTGAACGCCTGAAAATGATAGGGATTAATAATCGGGCAAGTGCGACAAAGACTGAAATATCCGGAAAAAATATTGTTAGGCATAAAAGTGTCAAACATTGTGACGTTTACCTTGTCTATTCTGTTTCACAGTCAAGTTTGAAACGTTGTCAATTAAGACACTCACAAACAAATGTGAGTGTCTTAATTGACAACGTTTCAAAATATGTAATAATGCCTAAATCTAAATCAATTTCGGTAATTATGTTACCTGAACGTAATAAACTAGTTTTCAGATTTTTTTTCGCACTCGCAACGTGTTTTAAACTGTGCGTGACGTCAATACTACGCCTGTCATATGAAATATGTGCCAAGCTGTCACACAGAGCCGCAGTATTGACGTCATAATTTACTTACGACCTTCTGGAATTCACTTCTTTTCAATTTGATATTTCCGAATGAAAATTATTACAATTTAGGGAGAAATAAAAAACACGTGTCCAGCAAAAAACATTTTCTAGTGAACTAAATAATAAAATGGCCAACTTAAAATAAAGAAATGTTGTCATATGAAGTACCCAATGACCCTTAACTCCTACACTACATCTCTGTCCTTCCTGAGTGACGAAGATGTTTACAGAGTGGACACAATAGATTTTCAGCATACCTTGAAAGTTTTATATGTAAATGATTAGACCTTAGATTTAAATTGGGTCAATCCAGTCAAAGGATGTGGGTCAGGAAGGCAGAAGTCGGAATGCTTAGGTTTGTAGAGGTCAGTTAATCCTATTAGCACCAGTACTCGACCAGCTGAGCTTGTGGTGTTGCTAGGTTTGTTTTGTGGTAACTGCCCAACTAACATTTGGGTAATAGCTAAGGGTATTATTATAACCTTAACCTTTATAAGTGAGTTATAATGTTCTCAGCTATAACTAATACTCTTATAAAGGAGTTAAGAAAAATAATTAAGTCCTAAAGCATTATAAGAGTGTTACTCAAAGCAATTACACTTAAGATGTTAAAGCTTTAACCTGTTTTTAACACTTAAACACTTACAAGAGTCCTAGCTACAGGCAGAGACTTTATAACAGAATTAAGTCTCTTGTAAGAGTGTTGTAAGTCAATAAGCGTTATAGTTGAGTTAACTAACGCCTAAAGCTTTAAGGTAATTCGCCATTGTTTTGATGGACTCTAACCTACAAATTGATTAGGTTATTCAATATTTGACATCAAGATACTTCATTATTTATGTTACTTTTGCTATTATATGGATGCCACTTAATTTATCATGCCACTGGCCAAGAAACAAGAATAGAAAATGATAAAAACTTTAGATGTATATTTTAATGTTCATAAGTTTTATTAGAAATCTTTAATAAATCCTGGGCGCGTTAAAATTGAGATGGGAAACATGGTATACACTTACCGTAAAATCACAAGGGCAGATTGTTTTCACTTCATGTCACACACACTTCCAATTAATTCACTTTCAATTAATACGACTCCATAGCTGTCAAATATTAATACCTATACTAACTATCTGCGCCATTTTGTCGGAAGATTATATTTGTCTCATAATTTTATGGGTAAAGAAAAGAGTAAGATGCTCACTTTAAACTGCGTAAGAGCTAGACTCTTATAAGACTCTCAGCTAACACCTTAACCTGTAATTCGTGGGCCTCTTTCGTAGTTATAATGGTTTTAGAGCACGCTGTAAGAACGTTTTTACAGGCATTCTTAACACCTTAACACTTGGCTGGAACCGATATAAGAATGATATAAGGGTTATTTTAACGCTAGTGTGCTAGTTGGGTGGCGCTTGAACTCCCTGACAAATACAGTAAGGGAAATTTAATGTATTCACGTACCACCGTAGAACCCTGTCGCAATTGACAGGCCGCCGTCACTCAAACTCAAACTCGAGTGATATGTCACCTTCTTGCGATAGGGTTCTACGGTGGTACGTGAATACATTACCCTTACTGTACATTGACAAACGGTCTGTGTCTTGTGCTCTAGCTATTTATCCAATCCAATGTCTGAGATGGTCGGAAAGTTTTTAGCCTTAGTAAAATATGGTCTGAAGGACAGATATTTTTTTATTTATTTTAAGTGTAGCGAGGGCGCGTGCGGGGTGAAGGGAAAGGCGTGACGTACAGTAAGGAGTAGAGGTAATCAGGTACAAGTAAGTAGTAAGAACTGAGAGAGAGAGATATATATATATCTTGAGACTCTTGAGAGTTCTTACTAGTAACTAGTCCCTGATTTTACTTTTAATTCATCAGAAAACAAAAGAGACATCAATAACATATGCGCAACCATTAAGACTGCCATTAAGCGGCCTGGCCAATAGTAAACTTGTCATTAGCTGTCAAATATGCTAGTGGCTTAGAGCATACATAACTGGAGTAGCCTTATGTCGTATTTGCGTACAATAAAAATTGCCAAATTTTGTGGGGGCGGGGGAGCATTTTAATAGGATATTGAAACTCAATTATATATTAAAAGCTAAGCTTATGCATTTTTATTATTACTATTCTCTTGCAAAGTGATTTAGAACTTGCCTATGTATGATTTTTTGCACATTGTGCAAGGTTTTTTACAGAGGGGTATGTTACTGAAAGGCTACTCCAGTTATGCATGCTCTAAGGTTGCAGGCTTTACGAGTAACTCAATAAAAAACCATTGAAACCTCTCTTTGTCGATGAAGCTCTAAACTATTTTAATTCCCTCGTACCTTCGCTTCATTTTCCTATTCTAATTCTGCTGGATCGCGAGCGCTGTGCCACAACACGATAAATCGCTTACTATCCCGATCCGTTCATTACGGAGTCCTCTATAAAGCCTCATTTGAACTAAAGTGATAGATTTTGCGAGCATTGCAATTTCCTGAGGGGCTACCGCGAAACGAAAACGAAATTCCTTCGTGTATCTCCGTCTCTGTTGCACTTGCCAGTTCGACCGACGGAGAGAGATATATACACGAACGACGTACTACGTTTTCGTTTCACGGTAGCCTCTCTGGTCTATATCAATTCAAGATATTTATAGTATAAGATAATAGATATGTGTGAGTTTGTGTAGTGTTTTTTTAATGTGTATATCTACCATGTCATGAGTCATCATAATACTTACAGGAGGGATTAAAACATACACATTGTGTTTACTTAATTGTTCAGCAAAACATGTGCAGTAGGGGTGTTGACATGAAATAAAATAACCAATAAAGTTGAATTTTCTCGAAAATGGATTAAAAGTATTTTCAAATGGAGAAAAAAGTGAAGCAAAGTAAATCACAAAGTTATCTCCGCCGCCAACTTGCTGTTTCTGTGGCCCACCTCACCTCACCATAGTACCTAGATGAGGTTTTTTTCAGTATTATTTTGCATATTTTCTTATCACACGGCCGTAATACTACCTTTTCTAATAAACCGTATACCAAATTACCGGACTTGTAATTTACTAACTAAAAACAAAACTGCGTCAACAAATGTTACATCTTATAAGTTATGACGACCTGTTAGCCTACTGGGTTACGCTGCCTACGAAGCTGAAGGTCCTGGGTTCGAATCCCGGTAAGGGAAAATATTTGTGTGATGAGCATGAATATTTGTTTCTGAGTCTTGGATGTTTTCTATGTATTTAAGTATTTATATCTGTAGTATTGGTGATACATTTATTGAAATTATGCCTGAATACGAAATTTGCGCATATGAGTTCTCTTATCGGAATCGATTCTTTTTTTTGCTTTATCTTTTGGTCTGCGTTTCGTGAAAGTCTATCGTAGACCGGATATAAATTATTAATAGGTAAAAGACAAAGCAATTCCGCCATTTCGACGTTAATAATAATTACAGCTTACAGATGTGGCGGCGATATATATTAGAAAAAGAAAAACACAAGTTATGAGGGTTCAAAATAACGACGAAGCGCTTCGAGAAAAGGTAGGGTAGTGCCTGCGCTTGCGCTTCGCTTGGCTCGTTTTGGCGGGGGCACTACCGAGCCCCCAGAAAACGGTTGTAGCTTCGTAATTTTTTGGGATATCTGAATGGGATTTTCGTCACCGGCATATTTTTTGATCCTTATGCCTTTTTTGCCTTTTATGCTCCTTTCTTTTGGAGTAATAATACATTTTGAGTCCACAACCCTATTAAGTTAGTGCTTTCATGATGTAAGTAATTGTAATATACTTATTATGAAGATAAATACTAAGTTTTGTCGTGACTAGTTTTTGCCAAATAATTTGATATTCATCAAATGAGCGATCTTTTGTGAATAGTATAGTACATATACCGTTAAATAAAACATGGAGACAGTAAGTATATTACTTAATGAATATTTAACTCTGACTTGAAGTAGGTTAATAGTGTTGAATACTTACAATTGAAGCACCAACATACTTACGCCAACTAATCGTTTCTAGACGACAGTTTGAGTACATTTCAATGGTTGTTTATAATAATTAAGAAAGTGTGGGTGGATGACCGACTAACGTAGCGTGTCGTTATTATATAATAAAATATAGAAATCACCTTGCCCCTTGATTAATTGAGGAAGTAATTGCATGAATGTTTACTTATAAAAAACCGGACAAGGGCGAGTTCAACTCGCGCGGTGAGGGTTCCGTATGTAATACACAAAAATATTGAGAATTTTCCCGTTACTTTGAATACTCAAACTTCCTATAGGTTTTCCTGTAATCTTTAGGCAAGGAACTATTTTCCATATTTTGTTTCAGAATTTTAAGCCTAGTAGTTTCGGAGAGAAGGGGGGGGAATGGTCAATTTTCATCTTTTTTCCTAAATTACTTCAAATCTGTTTTTGCTAAAATTATAAAAAAAAATATCTGAAATGCTTACAATAACCCCCTTTCATTTGATATGTTACAATTTGCGAAACTTTTTTTAAAATTTTCCAGTTTACCCCCAAAAGTGGCCCCCTTGTTCAGAATTCATTAATTTACTTTACGCCTCCATCTTTGGGTCACCAATTTACATATATTTACCAAATTTCAACTCAATCGGTCTAGTAGTTTCGGAGCAAATCGGGTGTGACAGACGCACGAGTGATCCTGTAAGGGTTCCGTTTTTTCCTTTTGAGATACGGAACCCTAAAAACACCTGTGACTGTTCGTCTTTCGCAATTAGGGGATTAGATTGTCGCTTACTTCGTGATGGTATTCTTTTGCTCAAAAATTGTGAACCCAATTGGCTACTTTCCTAAAAAGTTATATTTAGTTCGTCAGTTAGATTATCAAAAAATATTGGACACGTATTTTTTTGTTTGTCAATTAAACAAAAAATGATGAAGGTATAGCACATTCTGGTACACATTTTAGCATAATGTGACGTCATGCGGAACTTTAACAAGCTATATTCATCATTTTTTGTTTAATTGACAAAAAAAAATATGTGTCGAATATTTTTTGATAATCTAACTGATGGACTAAATAGAATTATATATTTTTTACCCAGGAAAGTACCCAATTAGCGTGAGTCGTCAAACAAAAATTAACACAGTGTCAGTTTTGTGACTACTATTAAGTATTCGGTTTGTATAAAAATTATCTTTTTCTTTTCAATTTAAAAATTATATGCATAAACGCGTTATTTAAATGTTAAACAAGTTAATTTTGACATAATTTGTATCCGTCGATTTCGTCACAAAACTGCAGGCACTGTGTTAATTTTTTTTTAACAATTCTCATGCTACTTAAGTACATGTTTAGACAGTTGAAATTTTCACAGATGATGTATTTCTTTTGCCGCTATAACAGCAAATACTAAAAAATCGGCCAAGTGCGTGTCGGACTGGGGCTCCCGTACAAAAGACATGATTTTTTGCCGTTTTATAGATAATGGTACGGAACCCTTCGTGCGCGAGTCCGACTCGCACTTGGCCGGTTTTTCTTATTTTCATATGCCCTTTTACCTGATAATATTTAATGACTATATTCATTCTTCAAAGACTGCAAGCGTCCAACTATGCGCTAAAATTAAAGAGCAAAATATTTGCTCTCAAGGTTGTTAAGTTAAGAACGCTGAGTATTTCGTTCCTTTAGCATTTAATTAAACAGCCGCATAGCATTCTAACTGCAGTACAAAGTAACCAACGTTATCGAAAACAGACAAAGGTACAACTTTGTTACACGTACGGTGAAAAACAGATTTAAAATCCACCAAAAGCATTAATTGCCTCGCTCGCGCGTCGCTTCCTATTCGTGGATTTTTCCTCGCACACCGCTCCGCTCTCTCGCACAATTCTGGTGGATCGTCACCCTTAAGACTGTACCTATTACCTTGCAAGGATCCGACTATCGAAGGTCAATACGCTGGCCTGCAAGAATGGCCGCGTCGAGGCTTCTCGAACGCCAGTTGGTCGTGGCGGTTCCGGACGTAATGGGTACGGTCCTTTAGCGATTCAACTGTAAGGGGGCCGTTAGTGTTGCCATAAAGGTCCATTGCCTAAACTACCGAAATGTTGCTTCCAGTCTTGTTTTCCTTTTATTACAAGATTTTCAAATCTTGCAAATTAAATTTGACCCACTTCCCGGTAACCGATTGAGCTGAAATTTTGCATACATTTGTAAAACGCGTGACAATGCAATATTATGATGACATGGTGCTGATCTGACGATGGAGCTGGAAGGTGGCCATAGGAACTTCGCAATGAAACGACACAACCTCATCGAGTTTGGGCTCGTTAGAGTCGTCTCAATGAGTAGTTGATGACGGTATACAGAAAAGTACAGTTGGCAATAAAAGCTTGTACCAAAAATGAAATTTTTGACAGAAACTTATTTGTTGTTTACGTTTGTGTTGTCATTCCATAACTTATTTTTATATGTTTCCCCTTGAAACGTACATCAGCTTGCCTCGGCGTTTCAAAAGAAAGGTCAAGCTTCAATAGAACATAACATACACATCGTAATATCGTACATAATATCTTAAGCCATTAGCAGCGCCCACACGGTAAAAATAAACATATAAACATGCGTAACCCAAAAAAGTAAATAGCTTTGACTTCAAAAAGCCGACTTCACCGACTTACCTCCATAATGAGAAACAGGAGTATATGAAAATGTCATATTCAAATCTCCCTAGGCCTTCAACTCTCTTAATACGTTATGAGAACCTGGCGACAGTACTATTTCATCGCACGCAATTCCCCCAGGCAGTGGCATCTTGGCTTCGGATATAAATATCATAACCTCTGTACAAAGGAAAAAATATTTCAGAGTTTCGATCATTTCTTTCGCGGGGTTTGCGACCTTGCGACGTGTGGATATGTTACTTGAAGAACAGAGTAGAAATGTAGACGATACGAGGTAAGTCATTTGTTAAAAAAATCTCAAGTAACTGTATCACATCGTTCATTCTTTGTCTGAGGTTGTACAATACAATACAATACAAATACTCTTTATTGCACACCTCACACAAACAAAGCAGTTACAGAGAGAAACAATACAATAACATGTAGGTAGAGGTAGACAACAGGCGGTCTTATCGCTGAAGAGCGATCTCTTCCAGACAACCTTTGGGTATCGGAGAAAGAGATAAAACTAGATTATGCAGTAGGTGGTGCAGAGATTATTATTAATCAAAAATCAAGAAATTATAAAAATAAACGTACATAAATACCTCTATATATAAACATACACACACAATCATACATATATACAAATAACACAAACACAAATATAATGATACATAAACAAGGATGATGATACAGGTACAATTATACCTACTCTGTGGTAAGCTATCACTCGATACGACAAAACATGATAAGAGTGACGGAAGATTTTCAGTGATGAACACACCCACCATCTGATGTTCTTTAGGCGCAAGAATATGCAAAATCTTAAAACAAATTATTGAATCGCCCCGAACTTAAATGCCAGAACATGCATGGTACACGAATGAACTTTATATTTTGTAAAAGCAATATAGAAAGAGGCCTCTGCGCAGCGAGTCAACAGTTTAGTTAAAAAATACACAATTTTCCAAACATTTTTCAACGCCAATGGCAACCCTTGCTTAAATCCCTTCCGGGCAGTATCAGCCTTGATTAATATTGCAGACACGATCGATACCATCCAACTTAGATTGCGCGTAAAACTGATTACCAACCCTTCCTGTAATTTCCGTTAGGGACATCACTTTTATTGCGTAAACCGGAACGCCAGAAAATGCGTGAGGTTCGTGAATACGGAATCGCTGACCAGGAATTTCACATAAAAGACAACTGCAACGCAGGCGTCTTCCATGTCCGTCGGGGAGGTTGCGTAACTGCTATAACTGCTATTGGTTGGTGTTTGAAAAAAAAAGAGAAGTAATGTTATTTCTTTATATTGTAGTGCATGGACACCCGCTTCAAGTCTTGCGGCAGTTGCAATTCACCTACCTAGACTACCTACATACCTCTATGTAGTCTAGGTACTAGTGGCTTGGCGTCCACATCACTTCCGTAAGCAAGCCAAAACTTATATTTATGTCATGAAAGGTGACAGACAAGTCGGTAGGAATTGGGTTATATGGACGCCATGCCCTAGGATCTGGCAATTCAGATAAGCGACACCAAAAAGTTTCCACTATAATATGCATTATTCCCAGGCCAATTAACGTTTAGTTCTCTGAAATCGAATACATCACAATAACAGACCAGGAAGCAATATTCCTCAGTCTACCAATATTAGACGCTTCTGCAAATATTTATAAATTCCCATTGCGTTGGCAGTTTGCAATGCACAAATTGCGTCCTTATGAGACGACTCAGGGGGACATGGTCATTCAAGCCCGCTTGTCTAAATTTGCGTTTCATGCGTCATTCGCAGTGTTAGGCGTTTTATGAGAGGAAGCACGTGGACTCACCGCTTTACCGCAAATCTGTAGAGGATGTTGCATCCGTTGCTGGTCTTCGTTATTTATGTATAATAGCGGTTTCTCGTCCAAGTTTAACTTCTGCCGCTTTCCCGACATTCATCTCGTTCGTCTTCCGAAGCTAAAGCCAAGACATTAGCAGCTATAGGTTTTTGTTTAACTTCGTCTCCGTACCATTTTCCCTCGTACGCTAATTACAAGCATGACTGACTTCGAAATTAAGTGCCTGGAGGCCTATCAATTAAGATAATGGGCTACTTACGCTAAGTGTCTGCTCCACATTACGCATGTTTTGTTTAAGTTTTGTAAAACAGAATTCATACATTGCTAATACTTGAGCATTTATCTAATCATCCTCATTGCTTGGCTTGTAACGGTGGTCCATCTACTCTTTCGCTTTGCGGCCTAAATAATCTTTTTGTTCCTCTTATTCCCTCTTATTGCCTTCTAAGGTTGACTTTAAGAAAAATATCGTGCTGCTCGAATTGATCTAACTAATTATTTATCCTGCTCCAATTGGGTTGTGTCCTCATGTTAAAATTGATAGCGCAGTGTTGCTAAATTGATAGTAAACCTTCAAATAAATGCAATTAAGTATAAATTACGAAATATAATTAAAATCATAAAAAGATATAGCCCTTGAAAGTTTACAAAAAATATGCATTTTTTTTATTGTCCAAAAGTAAATTTAAAGCTACCAATAGAATCCTTACGCTTTTATAGAAACAATATTGTATTACAACTATGGTCCTAAACGCAGTATTTCGCAACCGAATGACAACAACAACAAACCAGCAATTTACTTGATTTTCCATATAACGACTAGTACGAATATTACCCTGTGACGTCATGATTCAATGTTAATTAGTATGGAACGTTTTCGGCTACCGCCAGCGAGGTCCGTCTTTAACTCAATTTTTTGGGTATTTATGTTGTTTAATTGTACTTACTCCCATACAAACATTTGTTCCACACCAAAAACTGGTTCGAATGGCATCGTAAAAAAAATTAGGACACAAGCCTATTATTACTCCGTAATATTCTATAAATCCTCTAGATCCCGCTTCTGTTTTATCAATTTTTTTGCAAGTTTTTGCACAGTTTCCCTGTCACTCAATCTCATCTAAATCTCACCAGCTTAGGTTTTTTGCCGGGACTCTGAAGGGGAGCCTTAATAGCTAGATAATTACAAACATGACTGGGTCCTTCGAGATTTAATTGCCTCGAGGGCTATCAATTAAACTAGGCATTTTGACACGCGGGGATGGGGCGGTGTTTGTGTAAGATCTCGCTAATATGGTAAAGGATAGAAAGCGTTGTACGACGTTTAATTATAATTGAAGTTTAACACAATGGGCAGGAAATACTTGTAATTCACGTGTATAAAAAATATTTTTTTAATATAGGTACATTTTTATTTTCTGTGAAAATGATGAATAAAAATTCGAAGTCTAGTTAATAGATAATGTGGGGTATCATACGAAAGGGCTTGAGTTGCAATATCTAAAACAGTTTTTTTTTCTTCTGCGGTTAAATTTTGATTTATGAAGGAAAATGTAGAAAGAAATACCACCCCCCCCCCTCTTATCTCCGAAGTTTACCAAAGGAAAATTTTAAAATTATTACTAATGATTAAGAGTAACATAAATAATACAGGAAAAATAAATCAATAAACTATCTAGCGTCTTTTTTATTTATTTATTTATCAAAAATCATTTCTGAACTAAGTTTGTAAATTAATTACTTTTGTATGTAATTTTGCGTCTTTAAATTTCTATGAGATTATTGTTAAAGTCCCTTCTTTCACATAAAAAAATATTATCGAAATCGGTACACGTGATAAATAAATATCGCTGAAAAACAAACATACAAGGTTGCAAGTTATTAGTACCAAAACGCAGATGGCGCTGTACAACGGTAACTTCTAATACGAGCTGTTACGATTGTTCAAGGAAAAATGAGGTCGTAAAGTGACGGGTATGGTGTAAGAACGTTTCTACGGAACCCTCGATGCGCGAGTCAGACTCGCACTTGACCGGTTTTTAACTTTAATTTTGTTAAAGGTTTAGTTTGAACCTGGATACAGTAAATTATACATTAATTACTGATGTAACAAAACCTTACTAAACCAAAACTTAGTCTTAGCAAAACCAAGGCGCAAAATGGGACGTTATTGTTAAGTCTACACTGTGGAACTGTCGATACTAAAAGTGGGCCTCATCATTAACTCGCTGTCTATACTGAAGGCTTTTCTAAAGTCGGGTAGAAATCTATCCGACTTTCGAAAGGCTAGTATTCGTGGCCTACTTCATGATTGACCCTCTCTGACTGATTTTACCCTCGCGTAAACATTCGCATACAAAACTAGTTGTAAAAAATCGTTTATCAAATTCTGCACATGTGCGTACACAAAGCAATTTAAAATCACACAATTCACAGAGTAAAATTTCAGCCGCGCCAGTTATCTGAAATGATGCAGCATTGGGTCTCGTTTGTCAATGTCACATTGTTGTAATGGAAATTTTGTGTCAACTGGCCGCTCGCTGTGATTTTATTATCTGTTTTATCAATTTGTGGGATCGGTTTAGATAGTTTGTGTGGAGGGTGACCAGTGATGTCAATGCCAGGTTCTGATATTAGGTGAAATCTACAGCATCATTTACTTTACGAATCAGCAGGCTGTACAATTTTTCTGGTTCCGTACCTCAAAAGAAAAAAAACGGAACCCTTATAGGATCACTCGTGCGTCTGTCTGTCCGTCTGTCACAGCCGATTTGCTCCGAAACTACTTGACCGATTGAGTTGAAATTTGGTACACATATGTAAATTGGTGACCCAAAGATGGACGCGTAAAGTAAATCAATGAATTCTGAACAAGGGGGCCACTTTAGGGGGGTAAACTGGAAAATTAAAAAAAAAAAGTTTCGCAAAGTGTATTGTGTGACATATCAAATGGAAGGGGTTGTTGTAAGCGTCTCAGATATATTTTTTTAAATAATTTTAGCAAAAACAGATTTGAAGTAATTTAGAAAAAAAGACGAATTTTGACCATCCCCCCTTATCTCCGAAACTACTGGGCTTAAATTCGAAAAAAAAAATTGAAAATAGCTCATTGCCTAAAGATTACAGGAAAACCTATAAGAAGTTTGAGTAGTCAAAGTAACGGGAAAATTCTCAATATTTTACGGAACCCTCACCACGCGAGTTGAACTCGCACTTGTCCGGTTTTTCTTATAATGATCTCGATACCATTGCCAACTCAACGATGTTTAAGGGGATCCCATACGCCAATGACCTTCGATCTGAATCCCTTAGTTTTTTAAGGTTTTTTGTGGCTTATCATATTAACAACAACAGCTTTAAGCAATATAGTAGCCCATATTTACTTTAAACATCACTGTCTTCGAGATATTTGGCATCAAAGTTGAACAATTTTAGACCAAAAAACAGGTTTTCTGGCGATAACTTTTGTGTTAATTAGTTTAAAATCAAAACCCTAGACACGTTTATAGAGACATCAGAAACAAACCCAAATATGTAGATTTCGTATATGAGAGATCTTTCACAGCAATCTAGATGCAAAAAAGGTGTTTTTTTAGACAAATGTTTAAAAAATCATAAAAAAATAACTGTTGATTTCTTTCAAAATATGGTAGACGAAAATGGAGATTAAAGATTGAAGAATCGATAGCCGTTTTCCTTATAATTCTATTTGTAGTGCAAAAGTAGAAGATACGATTCAAAACTAGTCAAAAATCGATGAAAACGGCGGGTAGGGCCTTAAATGTTAGAAAGGAACATACGCCGACAAACTGCCCTCACTTTGGCGAAACAGAAAATGCATACTTACCGTTAAGTTGGTTTATGAAATAAATTAAATTAAATTGTTTAATGCCCAAGATCTTGCAGAAGATATGAATTTTCTTGTTTGAAATGCTTCTATTCTGATTAAAAATGTATTTTTGGGCGATATTGATTCATAGACAACCGCTTTAGCCTAGTTGTGACCCTGCCTTACTATGGAGATGTACTGTTGTGGTCGACGTGTGAAAGAGACCAAAGCCTTAACATGGCATATGTTGAAAATCTCAACAATTATTCATACTCGTAGCCCCAAAGTAATATTTGAGAGAAGCTTTTACGGCTGGGTTTTTTTATACCAAGCCACTTTATACAAACGTAGTTTGGTTCTTATTTTAACACGATCATCATCATCATCATCATATCAGTCGAAAGACGTCCACTGCTGGACATAGGCCTCCCCCACAAGAGTGCCACAATGACCGGTCCTGCGCCACACGCATCCAGCGGACTCCAGTGACCTTTACCAGGTCATTAGTCCACCTTGTGGGGGGCCTACACGACATGCTAGGCTATAGAATAACTTGAAACATTGTTAACACGACTTGATCCGCCACTTAGAGCATACATAACTGGAGTAGCCTTTCAGTAACTTACCCCTCTGTAGAAAGCCTTGCACAATGTGCAAAAAATCATACAAAGGCAATTTCACAATCGATTAATGGTCATTCACAAAATCGCCTCGAAAGAGAACACTGATCATAAAAATGCCCGCATGTTGCTGTAAGCAATGATATTATAAACGTTCAACCACTTCAAGCTTTCAATATACAATTGAGTTTCAATATCCTTTTTAGGATGCTCCCCCGCCTCCGGTAAATTCGGCAGACATTTTTGTACGCTAATACGACATAAGGCTACTCCAGTTCTGTATGCTCTAAGATCCGCCATATCTGGGTTGGATACTAGTTTCTGTCGCTATAAATTAAAATAGGAGCGAATAGAACGTTTTTCAAAATCTCTTATCGCTTCATTTGTACGGTTCCGTAGTCAACAAGGAACCCTTATAGTTCCTTGAAATCGTATGACGATTAACGTACGATTTTTCCAATCTTTTATGGAATCTAATCTAATCTAAATAAAATCTCGCAAAACGAACGTCCCTCATTTTGCGTAAGACGGGTAGGCCCGAAACCCTCAAGTGATAAACGGCGGGTTATTTCTCTTTTTAATTACAACCTTAAAAAACATAATGGCACCATCGCGATGTCATTTATTTACAAGATTAATCTGATTTGATTAAAGGGAATTGTTAAGAAGTGAACAAAAAAACGTGTTAAATATTTGGAAGATTCAAGGCAATAAGTGTCTAAAAAATCACAACACAAGCTTTCATTGTCGACTAGCTTTTACTCGCGACGTTGTCAGCGAAGGTCTCGTAGATATCCACCCGGATTTCATTACTTCGAAAGAAAAAAACGGAACCCTTATAGGATCACTTTGTTGTCCGTCCGTCCGTCCGTCCGTTTGTCAAAACCCTTTTTCTCAGAAACGCGTGCTATCAAGCTAAAATTTATATCAAATACTCAGGTCTACTGTCCCTTGAAGCTGTGAAAAAATCAAACTTCTAAGTCAACGCAGTCAAAATACAGCCGTTTATGCCGCAAATTTTCGAAATTCGCAAGGGATTCAAAACTTACAGGGTACTTCACGTGAACTCAGAATAACGAAGCAACGTCTTATAGCACAGATAAAGGAAAATTTGCGAAAACCGTAAATTTTTAGTTACATCATATAATAAAAATGTTCTTAATTTTAATAAAAATACCATAACTATGACTCGATTTTATTTATTTATTTATTTATTAGGCTCACACAACAAATTACAGTCATACATACAGTAGCATAAGAAGCTTAGTGTCTAGATCTGGACTATAATTCTAAACAGTGTGTGCACAAAAAGATTCATAACTTAAAGACAAACTATTCACTAGATGGAATTACATACCTATTGTGCATAAAATAATACATTCAATAATTAACATGACATTTACCTGTATATAGCGTTAAATATTTTTTGATTGTCGTGATGGGTGAACTTTTACTTAATTGTACGGAACCCTCGGAGCGCGAGTCCGACTCGCGCTTGGCCGTTCTTTTTTTTTGAATATTGCCTACTTATACCAAAAATGATGAGTGAATCTCGTGATTGACTTACATATATTTGTCCTATTACGAAATATTCATAATATGAATATTTTGAAGTTAAATTATAAAAATAAAAAAAATAAGTGTAAACCAAATGTTTATCTATTGCAAGCTAGCAACTTGCTGAGCTGGATCCATTTCGTGACATAACCTGTGTTATTTTAATTTATTTCTGCTTTTATTTTCTGTATTGTCACGAATACATGTTTAAATTTGAGTTTGCATTCAGAAGTAACTCTAATATGCATAATAAAGAAAAAATATGTCGATTCATCTTTTAATGATTTTCACAAATACTATTTGCGTGTGATTATGCAATTGGACTCTACATTATGCATTTGATTACATTAAATACAATGTTACAAAAAGATTTATCCATTTTCTCACCTGATTACAATGTAAGAAGGCGAAAAAACTACATGGGTACTAAAGAAGATGTAAGCATCTGACAGTGCGTTTATGTCACGGACAAAACTGAGCTTATAGACTGAGATCCCACCGTACAATTCTACACCTTATCTCTGGTTTCATCGAGATCATAATTATGAAAGTCAACCCTGGGTCATTCAGCGCCATTATGTCTAAACCTTTAAAAAATATGACACATTTAAAAATATATTACTTTTCAATTTCTCTGTGGTCGTTTATTTTACGTACATAAGTAGGTAAATTTAAAGTGAATTAACGAATTATGGTGGTTCTGAAAAAAATCAAGTGCTAGCAATTTTCAGTTCCACCAATTTTTACGCTGACACCCCCACTACATTGTTGAGAAAGACAAGCTTAAATGGGTGTAAACCAATTTTGCGTAATAATAGCATTTATCTTTAAAAACACCTGATACATTTTCCCTGCCTACCCGGACTTGCAGCAGACGGTTCGCAAGTTCTATAAATCAGTCTTTATCTGATGGCAAGTTCTCCGGACAAAAGAGTGCAAAGTTCTAGAATTTTATGGTGGGACCTTAGTCTATGAATATACAAATACGAACACAAAGCCGTGTTGAAGTAATACAAATTGTATACAACACGCATGGAAATTCATCTAATTAATCGTATGCGCGTGCATTACTAACTTATAATTAAAATTACAATTAAAGTTTCGTGTCACTTACCACGCAAATTATACGAAGGAGATTTTTCGTATCCAAGAGACTGCTATTGTTGTCTTATAGTTTTAATGTTAGATACTAGTTTTAGAGACCGCATTTTGATTAGGCAACTTGACTTTAAGACATTCTTAAGCCTCTCTTAAGACATGAACCGAGATCTACGGCTAAAGATCCTTCCAAAGTAGGATGATGCTTTGTTAGTAACTTGTCATAGAAATCACCCATCCATAAACTGACCGCAGCAGATGTTGGCTTGTGCCGAAACTACCAAATGGTTACACGAATATACAGGGTGGGCCCCGTCACAGGAGCAAAATTTAAACGGTATTAGATTATTAAGCTTGTGAGCAATTATTTCCAAGTGGTTTTAATTGAAAAAAAAAAACTTTAATAAATATACATAATACTCTATTAATCTTCTAGAGTGATATAAGTAACTTTTTATTTTAAAACACAAAAATATCTTTTGAAAACAAAAATGCTAAAACTATTATGACTCACCACATGATGTTACCTCAAACTCTGCATTGATCTATGAAATGGAATGAAATAATTTATTCGTGACAAGGCTTAACAATGGAATTGCAACTAAAAAATACTATATAAACTATATACTAAGCAGTTTGTCACGAAATGGTCTCGCCTCAGCATAATGCTGGCTCGCGACTCTCGCGAGCCAGCGCTGGTTTTCAGGCGAGACCATCTCGTGGTGCCAAGATACATTCATTTGTGGTCGTAACTTTAGATCAAAATTCTTCCGAATAACACAAGGGGTTGCTGCAGATTTAAATATTTGCTCCTGTTACTGGGCCCATATAAAAATCCCTCGATGGGAAATCGAATAGAAAATATAAAAAAAATCAGGCATACCTCGTCTTAACCCCAGGACCGTTCGTGCACAGTCGCCGCACGGTCATGAACGCTCAACAATGTATTGAGCAAAAACGCAAAAACTGTGCGTTAGTAAAAAGTGAATCGCTCATCGCGTGCGTTAATGCGACGCGGGCGCGGGGGCAGTGTCCGTAGAAAAAACTACATCGCTAAGTTATTGTGCGTTGAACGATACCCACTGTCGCGTGTTTTTTTTTACATGTATTTATACGGACGGACGGCACTGACAGCTGTCAAGCTTGGATGGTTCTAATACCAGGTTTACATAATTATATTAGTTAACAATTAGCCAAATCAAATTGGCGGAAAGATATTATTATTATTATTTGATGTTTGTGGGCCTTTAATGTGCCGCTTCGACCAGTGAATGATCTATTGTGGCAGCCCTTTCTTGTTTATAGTTCACCGTTAAGACCCGTTGCCTCCAAGAAATTCCAGATTCTTTGGGCGGTGATATGTTGTACCTCTTCTGGGTGCATGATGTGCCGCCCTAGGTAGGTAGGCGGAAAGATAATAAAAATAGTAAGCTCAATAAGGCTTGTGTTATAGGTAGTAGATATATGTAAATACTTAAATACATAGAAAACATCCAAGACTCAGAAACAAATATTCATGCTCATCACACAAATATTCGCCCTTACCGGGATTCGAACCCAGGACCTTCAGCTTCGTACGCAACAAATACTGAAAAACATTCTCACACCGTTCTAAACTCTTCTCGTTTTCTCTTACACTAAAGCTGTACGAGGGAGGGGGACAAAATATCGCTTTGCCTATTGTTACACAGGGTGAAAGGAAAGTGATTAATCGACCCTCAGCCCCTTCAAATGGAGGCATTGTGTGAGATAAGTGTCTTCACAAGCCATATTTTATAACGGGTTGGTATTGTATTACACTATTTGTAACTACCATGTCTATGCCGACTCGATAAAACCTTTTTTCGGAGTGTCACACAGAGGGTATTTTTCGAGTTTTTTATGTGCATGGTGACACTCGTATTTCTTCAGCACTACAGCTAGGAGGCATTTTTGCAATAAGGTTTATAGGTGCGGAATAGGGCAAAGTATACATTTGTCAGTTATATAAACGGTTGATTTTTGTATCGACTTCAAAAAAAGGAGGTGGTTCTCAATTCGGTTGTACAGTCGAGTTCTCCAATATCTATACAGACAACCTTTCAAAAATATCTGTACACAGTCTTTATTGTAACTGACATAAGGCGCATGTGTAGATATTTTTGAAAGGATGGCTGTATAGATATTGGAGAACTCGACTGTACATATTTTTTTTATTTTTAATGTTTGTTACCTCATTTATGAACCGATTCGTACAATTTTTTTTTTATTTGAAAGTATATGCTTCCAGGAGCCGTAGCATGGTTGGCCTTGTCACGCGATAGGTGATAGGATAGAGCGTGCGTCACTGGCTGACACCGTTCGATAGAACGAGACGACGCTCTTATCTTGTCACTTGTCGCGTGATAAGGCCAACCATGCAACGGCTCCTGGTTGGTTCAGGCAAAACTTCAGGAACCATGGGTAATTGAGAGAACTCTTGAAATATAGAAGGCACGCATGTAGTAGGTAATTTCGGTATTTTCTATTATAACTAGTGTATTTACACCCGGAAATCACAAATTTGGTGAAGAGGAACTGATGATGAAGACCACAGATGACTTATGGAACTCGTACTTAAAACTGTAAAAGTACGTTACTGATTCTGATATGATTCCGTTGAAATAGCAACTAATGAAGTCCTAAATATCAAGTCTGCCAAAACTCCTCAGATATTATCGGCTCACATAAAATTACAGCGGCTGATATGGTTTTCGTCTGTAATAATCAACGTTTTTACTCTCGGAAAGCAGTCCATGTGGTAAAGTGGAAATAAATGTGGAAATGTTCATCTGGCTTGGCGGAGTAGGTACCTACTAAATTGAAGTCGGTTAAAACTTTGTTTTTAAAGTAAATTATTTGAATATTTATTTTATCTCGTTTGCGATGCACTGCAAAGGCTTGTCGTCGTGTCTGGATCCAGTTTTAGCTCAGAGCCTGTAGAACAGTTCCTTTTTGATAGTACCAAATCGATGGCAAACATGAGTAGGTACGGTCCGCAAGATGCAAGATGGTAAGTAGTCACCGTTTATATACGCTTGTAACTCCAGCGGCGTCACTACTTTCCTCTATTGGGGAATGGATGAAAATTTCAGAAGTGCCTGATAATTTTTTTGGTGATAGGAATAACCTTCCTTAGCACCAGAATAAAGTTTCAGATTTTTCAGCTGCGTCAATTATTTTTGAAAAATATAATCAGATTCCTCACTTACGTTTTGGGTCAAGGACGGTCAATGGGACACTTTCCTTGATCCGTCTCATATTACAAAAAAATATCTTAAATATCTGTGGTAAACTGACACTGGCAATGACAAATATGGCTGCTGCAACTGTCAATATCATTGCCAGTGTCAGTTTACCACAGATATTTAAGACATTTTTTTGTAATATGAGACGGATCAATGAAAGTGCCGTCCTTGACCCAAAACGTAAGTGAGGAAAATGTTTATATTTATCAAAAATAATTGACGCAGCTGAAAGATCTACTTTTTTCTGGTGCTAAGGAAGGTTATTCCTATCACCAAAAAAAAAAATCAGGCAATTCTGAACTTTCATCCATTCCCAATTCTACCTTTATGATTATGACACATACAATAGGATATCACGCGGCCGACATAGATGCATCGGTTGTCTGAATATCGCGTGTAAACAGTTAAACAGTTGCCGATCGTACAAATCGCAGCAATGAACATTGTAAATCGTAGCAAAAAACACTGGCCATTAGGCTCATAAATAATACAACAGTACTGACTGCAATGTTTTCGTTGATGTTTAGTTCTGTCAGTGCCTTATTTTTTCTTACGCTTCTAATGAAGGAAGAAAAGCAACGCGACGTGGGGTCATTTCGCCGGTTAGAGACCAGCTAATTTCATGTGCCGGTTAGCGACCACTTAGCTGAGTTGGTGATCTGAAAGCATATTTTCTCGTTTTTAGGGTTCCGAACCTCAAAAGGAAAAAAACGGAATCCTTATATTCATGGAGATAGGAAATACTACGTACTAACTAGTGGTTCTGTGAGTAGTAGAACTCGCAAGACTGTCTTATTAAACAAAAACAATTTTTTGAATTTTGAAAAACTAAGTCAACAAAAAAATCTATATAGGTAATTAACCTTTTGACAGCGAGGGTGCAAAACAAAACGGTGCCCACCTGTGGCCAAAACAAAACAATAGCCAGACAAAATATGAATAATATGAAACTTCTAATAAATATTGTCATGTCAAAATGACAATATTGATCAATATTATCATGTGGGTATGTGGCTTCAGTGGCACGAGTTTTCGTCCGCGTCCACAGCCGTCTTTAGCCCTCAAAGGGTTAACGAACCTGCACAAAATTTCACGAGAATCGGTTGAGAAATGCAATATGTAGAGGAGAACAGCGGGACAGCGGGATTCCGGACGCCGGACAAACGATTTTCGGCCCAAGCTGAAGCATAGAACTTCATTCGCTTCGCTCGCTAGTTCGATGAAAGAATTTTAGCCCCAGCTGAAACGGTGTACTTCGTTCCCTTCTCTCGCTCTTTCAATATGAAATGTATTTGATACTAACATTACAAACAGAGGGCCTACCGCGAAACTATATTCGTTTTCGTTCGTGTATCTTCGTCTCTGTTGCACTTGCTAGTTCGAGCGACAAAGAGGGAGATACACGAACGAAAACGAATTTCGTTTCGCGGTAGCCCCTCAGAACGTTTTCAACGTTTCGTAAAAAGTTTCTGAGTTGACTATTAGTCCGATACCCAAATGTGGTTATAGTGTAGAGGTAGAGTTCGGTTACCGACCCGTGCACGCGTATTTTACTACTACTTGACACCTTGTGTATTTAATTGTAAGCAAATTTTGTACATGGGTTCGTATTATACGTACCGCGTAAGGCGTTCGTAAAATGTGTTTTGTCGCGCTACATGCATGCTAATACGACGCTAATACTCATTTCGCATCCTATATGAGATGGTGCATAGGATACATAATAAATTGATTACTTATCATCATGGACACAAATAGAAAATTGTTAGTTCTTCAGATATGATGATAGTATCCAACGCATATCAATTAGATTATATGCCATCGATAATATAGATTATATTATATATGTTTTTGTGGCAAAGACGTCAATTAACTAGGGACTTCCTTCCGATATTAAATTTATCGATAACTATTTGAAATACTTATTTCAAAGTGACGTTTCGTAGTAGATAATTATTAAGGTCACCGGATAAAATTAAAATTATCTAAAATGCTGATCACTAACCATCAATGTTATATGTAATTTAAGTAATTCGTAGACGTACTTTTTAGGGATCTTAAAATTCAACTAAAGTTTTATTATTAACGTGCTTCATACAAACTCCTTTTAATGCTATTCAACCGATTTCCATACAAAATAAATTGATACCCAGGAGTGCCTTGCAAAAAAGGCCAGGTTTAGATAAATTGAATGACATCCTATTCAATCCAAACACTCGGGTTAAAATTATCTATGACAAAAAAACCGCATTCAAATCGGTCCATCCGTTAGGGAGCTACGATACCACAGACAGATACACAGACACCTTAAACTTATAACACCCCTCTCTTTGCGTCGGGGGTTAAAAATATGAGGAAACTACCCTATATTTAATATGTCTGTGTGATTATTATTGTGAGTGCCTTACAATTTGTAAGTCAGATTAGGTTTTCAGGTTTGGGCGCATATCGTCCCACTCGCAAAACGTCCCTCCACCAAAATTACGTCCCATTCGCAAAACGTCTTCTCTGCAAATGGACCTTTGTGTCAAATACCCCATTCGCAAAACGTCCCTTTCTCAAAGGAACCCACCCCTTTCGCAAAACGTCCCTTCTGAGAAAGCCACTTTCGCAAAACGTCCCGTCTGTGAAATGACCCATTCACAAAATGTCCCAAAATGTCCCGTCTGGAAAAAGCTTGTTTAAGTAGAGACTAGGAATCTTCTCATGGAATAAGAGATGGACAATAATAGAAATCATTTTGCGAAAGGGACGTTTTGCGAACGGGTCATTTTGCGAAAGGGACTTGTTGCGAACGGGTCATTTAGCGAAAGCGACGTTTTGCGAACGGGACTTTATTTATGTGAAGGGATGTTTTGCGAACGGGACCTTTTGCAGAAGGGTTGTTTTGCGTAAGGTACATGTAGGAAAGGGACATTTCGCGAAAGGGACAAAGGGACATTCTGCGAGTGGGACATTATGCGCCCTAACCGTTTTTCACATTTAATTAGAGTCATACCTCATCTATTCATGGAATTGACGACTGACCTCGGATGGACCTCGGGGTTGCCAAAATTAAAACAAAAGAACTGGGCGTCGCCCGACGTCTTTGACGACAAAGCGCGCCGCCGCGCCGTAAAACGTAAATATATGTAAATAATAACATATGTTTTATGACAGACCGCGCCTTGGCCGCGTTGGTTTTTATATCCCATAACACCGCGTAGAAAATGTAGGTATTGTTGACAAGAATTACTTGTTGTGTGTACCTAAATAAAGAAGATTTCAAAGTAATACATTTATTTTACCCCAGGAGTATGAAATTAAGAATATAGAGAAAGGGGCACAGCATCGCGAAAAAGGACAAAAGCCTTCTTGGATCCTTAGTTCGATTTGTGTAAGATTGCCCTCTAATATTTATTTATATATAAAAAAACCGGCCAAGTGCGTGTCGGACCACGCAAAACGAAGGGTTCCATGCCTATTAAAAAGGTCGTATCGTCATAGAAATCTTACGGCACTTACGTCCTTTTCTTTGAGGAAGGCAGTTTTTCAGCAATATCTCGGAAACCTTTCATCCGATCTTGTTCAAAACAATTTTCGGTGAATGAACTTAATAAGCGCTGTGTCCATGAATTTTTTCATATTTTTAAAATACACCGTTCAAAAATTAGAGGGGGGGGGGGACAGAATTTTAGTGACTTTCGGGGCGATTATCTCTGACTGTATTCACTTAATTAAAAAAATTCCCGAGAAACCTTATACTTATTTTGAAAGGCCTATCGATTCATGTTTTTTTTTGACTTTTAGTTTTATGTATGGAGTACACCCCTAAAAAATTTTTTTTTAGTAATTTTAATTACAAAACTTTGTAGCGGCTAACAAAATACACCTATCCTTAAAATTTTATTCAAATACACCTTATAGTTTTCGAGTAAAATGCCTGTAACATACGGACAGACGGACAGACGGACAGACGGACATGACGAAACTATAAGTTTCGTCATGTCCGTTTTTGCCATTTTGGCTACGGAACCCTAAAAATGAAACTGGTGAAATAATTTTTGAAATCGCATAAGCGGTTCCGGAAAAAAACCCAAAACATACACTTACAATCTCACAGACACTTTCTCGTTATAATATTGGTAAAGATTTGCTCTAGTAATTTGCTGCACAAATATCTACACATTCTATCACCACACTGAAAATCATTTTGATACGCTTTCTCTTAACCCTTGTAAAGGATTTGTGCGAACTTTAGTAGCATAACATAAATAAGTACATACAGCGTGTATTTTTAATATTACCTCAAATTGTAACCAGAAGTAGATGTTAGGGCTATGAACATGTATATTGCAAGAAATTTCTGTTAACTACCAACTTTTTTGTCCATATAAAATAATTCAGCACGCAATGGATCACTACTTTGTCTTACTGACGCGACGTCACAACTTTCACAAGTGACCCGCTTCTTCCATGAATCAAATGAGTATACGCAATACATTGCTGCTCGATAAATTTTCAAAAATTAATTACGCTTCGTAAGTTAAGATCAAAAAAAATTCTTGCAATATCGGTTCACAGCCCTAACACTTATCTCTGGTTACAATTTGAGGTAATATTAAAAATACACGCAGTATATAGTAACTCTATGTAAACTTTCGCCCCCCATTTCACCCGCTTTAGGTGATGACTCCCGGGATAAAAAGTATCCTATGTCCTTCTTCGGGAACAAATTCTCTACACCAAAAATCGGTTCAGCGGTTAAAGCGCGAAAAAGTAAGACTACTACGTCGCCCGTAGCGATATGTAATATCTAAGTGAGTAATAACCGTATAATTAAATAAATAAATATTTTGCGGACAATCTTACACAAATCGACCTAGTCCCAAACTAAGCAAAACTTGTACTATGGGTACTAGACGACGATAAACATACTTATATAGATAAATACATACTTAAATACATCGAAAACATCCATGACTCGGGAACAAATATTCGTGCTCATCACTCAAATAAATGCCCGTACCGGGATTCGAACCCAGGACCTCTTGCTTCGTAGGCAGGGTCACTACCAACTAGGCTAAAGCGGTCGTCAAATTACTATTTAAACATCAGTTATTTCAAACAATGACTCACGAAGCTTGAAATTCAATAGATTTTTACGCTGACTGTACTTACAAGAAAGTGACAGATCATGAGCAGGCGGTTTCTAGAAAGATAAACGTTGCTTAAAAGTTAAGTAGGTATCTCATAATTCCTTACTTCATTTATCTCCTGGCAGTTTGACATCAATATTTACTCATGAGCTGACGTCGTTGGCATATTGATGATCTGTGTTGTATTACGGCATCGTAAAAAAAACATAAAGTTTATCCTACCACCTGGATCTCCGTTCTATAAAAATAAAATGCGATATGAGCTGTCATGCGAGTATTATACTGGCGATGATGAAAGTTTGAGGGCTGTTTGCATATCGTCAATAATCTTATAGAGATAACGTTAAATCCACAGCGGACTCCGGGCTCTGAAGCAAATAGATGAGATGAGACAGACATAAGAGATGCAGGGAAGAGAGAGAGAGAGAGAGTGAAAGTGGGGGAGGGAAGAGAGAGAGATATGTAGATAGGTAAGAGAGAGGGGAAGGAAGAGAGAGAGAGAGAAAGAGAGAGCGATCACTCTCTCTCTCTCTCTCTCTACCTTCCCCTCTCTCACTCAATCCTGACCCCCATTCCTTGTCATTGTGTCAAACTAAGAGGAAATGTTTTGTTTATAGCGTAACTTAGGAGTGGTCTGTGGGCTTTAAATACCTATCATTAGGTAACATTTATTATTGAATTACTAATTGGAGTAAACATTCATAGAAATGCCATTTTAAAATAATGTATAAGCGCCACTACATGAAAGTAACTTGAACGGCCGTATGTGTTTGAATCAAACAAAATAATGCTTTATAAATCTGTCTATTCGATCTATATTAATGTCCGACACCTTTGAAGCGGCATTTAATAAAACTCATTTCTGGGAATTCATCGTTCTTCCGACAATCAATCTTCCATAAGTACTACGAAAAGTAATAAATCCTGTTAAAAGTACAAATTCTGCTAAAAATAATAACTCCACTGAAAGGAAAAACTTAGGAGACGGTAAAGAAAGTACAAGTAAGTAGGAATGGGGTTGATAAGGGCTTCTTGGATCATTTAGAATGTTGTATAAAAGCAGAATTATTTAATCGAGCAAGATAGTATAGGAGTATTAATATTCACTGCTACAGGTCAACCACGAATAAAAACATAATTTCGGAAAGCTAGGATAAATCAATCACCCCCATTGCACCATACCTATAATTATACGTATCACAGCGAATCTGGATCCCTGTGACAGCTGTTATTTTAGTACAATTTTACGTTTTAAGGTTAAAAATTGTACGGCGACAATTTTGATAGGGATCAAGATTCTGCTATACGTGTTAGGTGGGAACTGTTTTTTCTGACCACCAGTTTAGCCTATAGTGAAAATGCCCTTATATCCAATATTTGACAGCTGTCATCCCAGGACAATTAATGTCGTCATATCTCGTCATTGACGTTTATTGTACCGGGATGACGGCTGTCAAACATCGGCTGTGCATCTAGATCTATTGGTGTAAGATTATATATACCACAATGTTTATTTATATAGGTATCGTTAATTTTAGATCAAAACATTACAGATACAGCGATAAATGGCTTCCGGAAAAAACTCTTCGAGGAATGATACTTTTCGAAAACAAGATGCCACTTTAAAAGAATAGAGTTAATTCCAAAATAAGTCCGTTTGAAATATTTCAAGGGCATTTTGATTAAACCATTAATTCGTTAACTGTGAATAGTGTCCGTCACAAAACTGACGATCCCTAACACTTTAAACTCCCGCGCTTTCTACACTAAATAGTATTTTATTTCATTTTACACGGGTCTAATCTAACGTGATTTTTATTTACCTTTATTTCTGACGTTTCGACAAGTAACTGACGATCTCCGACGCACAACTTTCATCACAAAACTGTCAGTTTTGTCGTGCTTTAAATACAACCAAAATACTACTTGTTAGCGCAAGTAAAATGGAAATGCTCGTAAATTTGACGTCTACTTTTCGAAAATTAGACCAAAGAGGAGTATTTCTGAACTTGTAATACGATACATAACATTGTTACAACATTGCTTGATTGACAAAAAAAGCAACTTGTATCAAATTAACATTAACATTCTTAGACTGTCGCCTACAACGTCGCTGAAATAAAACCCATATCGTATTACATTCCTTTAATCTTTCCGTTACATATAAATTGATGATACCGCCATATATATCCTAGCAAGTTTCTGTGTGTCCATTGCCCATCTTGGTACGATATGAAAGATCTCGAGACAATGTTACATCATTGTCGAATTGAGGTTACTTGTATATCATTTTGCGGCCTCGTGCGGCAAGCATCTGTTTAATATCTGATTGCCGGACAGCGGGCCATCAGTTCGATATAATGTAGGTTAGCTTAGGATTTAATAGTAACGGGCGTTGATAGCGGATTGTAATAATTTTGGGGCCTTGAACATTAACTGAGGTTCCTTTGAGACGTAATTAAATTATAGTGTTTTTTGCATCGCGTTCCATGCAATAGTTATCTGTTTTAGAATGTTTTCAAAGTAATTGTGATACTCTTGTAAAAGGCGTTTAGTCCCATTATAATTATTCAGTTGTACAATTAACAGACTGGAATCACTCACATCACACATATAATATTTTACTTTCCAATAAAAAACGTTTAAATGTAATGGTTGGTCTGAACGCCAATAGCTCATCCCTTTCTTCACAGTAGAATACTATTCTAGCGTAAGAAAGAGATAGAAAGGGTTTCCGAGCTCCTATCCAGTGCCACGAATGGTTCACTTGACAATATTTTTTTTAGGTATGTCATACTCGACCATAGTATGTCATACGACGACACATATATGTATTTGGTTGGGTAGCAATTGGGTCAAATGCCTGTCAGTCAATTTAATTTTAAGGCAATACAACCTCGTCTTAAGACCATAAAGATAACATCGGGGCGCGCCGGGGCTTCAAAATGTCAAATGCTTGTGTTTGTGAGTGGATTTAGCGGATTTTTTCATAATCCCTATTAATGTTGTGAATATTTTGCATAGCTGAAATTAATTATGGCAAATATGCGTTACGGGTCAATGAATCTCAGTGCTTTCAAAGCGAATCTAAGAAAAACTCGTGCTTAAATAAATCGCAGGTAATAATAATAATAAGTATTATTATTTTAAATTATTGATTTACCGTTTTAAGCATGATTTAAATGTAAAGTTTGTTTTACGCCAGTAATAACAAACTTTAACAGTTATATTTCTGGACCCGACATGCCAATGGCGCCAATTGGTGAACGCAAAAATGGTAGCTCTCATTGTTAGTCCAATATTCCAATTCGACATTATTTTCTGACAACTTCTGATATGCCGTAATCGGCCATAAATTATATGGACATAATAATATGGAAAATTGTAAAAAGTGCAATTATTTCAATTTAATCTAGATAATACAAGAGTCAATTAGATGCGTTCTCTCTATGGCGTGGCTCAACCAATATTTGTGTTAGCTTAGCACTATACGTGGTTGACGTGGTTCCCTATTTTTCTGATATACAATAAGGTTAAATAAAATCAATTTAATTTAAAGACCGAGTTCTCTTATAAGTCGAAATTGGACTTCGCCGTCTAAGGCGTCTGATTGACATTACTTTAAGATACTAATTCAATCTCTACAGAAATTGTGCCTTGTTCTAAGTGCTTTATAATTTGATTACGAAATCCTGTCTAAAGTCTTTCTCTTTTGTTTGTAAATATTTGCTTTAACTCTTCTGTTGATTAGGTAGAAGTAAAGTGAATTATAAGGCATCTAGAGGTTAAGAAATGTCTGGATTAAGAAAATACAAAGAATTTTGCGCTTAGTTTTATTGTCTCTAAATATGACATTTTCCTCGCTCGAAAATGTAATTTTATTTCGTTGTAGTCAAGACAATCTTTATTGTTTGCACAAATACTGATATTAAAAATCCACAAGATAATAAAAACATTTATGAAATTAAGTAAGTACAAATATTTTATTTGAAAGCAAATTTTAACACAAAACGATTATAAATAGAAGGTTTTACTAATATAATATCCAAAGAATTCTGTAGAACTCTTAGATATTAGTTTACGTGTGTTTCGTACGTCAAGTCTCGTACAATATTTTATAAAGTCTAGACGCGCCCAGAACAGAGGTATTCTGTCTTTCATTGTATGAACAACAATGTATCTTGAACTACTCTAGTAGATTACATGTATGTCTTTAAGGAATCTCATCTCTTTCATGTCACTTCAAAATTTTATCTAGACTAGCACATACCTTTTCTTTGATTCTACCTACCTACATACTGTTTACTTTTAAAAAATTGGAGTGAATACGAATTTGTCTAAAAGCTATCTGATAGCATAATTATTTAAAAATTTCATCAGCAACGCATTTTTCTGTGGAGAAAATAATCGACTTAGACGATTTTACGGTAAATATGAGTAGGTTTATGTCTGAACGACAACCCCTGAAATAAGCATAATATACTCTTTGACCGGAAATTAGGAGGAATGAAGAAATTACTATTCGGAATGTTGTATATAATTTGTACAAAAAGGTATATTTTAATGAGGGACTTTGAAAGATAACTTGGTATAAACTATCAGTGTTCAGTCACCATTGAAGATGACTTATGAATGATTCAAAACTGCTGGCAATAATACTCATTTCTCTGTCTTTCAATTTAAGAATGACAGAGACATCAAAGAAAACATAGTCCCAATGTTTCCTCGTATCAAATATCGCCCCAAACTAAAGGTTTTGCTACACATGCTCTTTAGTAGCATGCTTGTATGCGAATAGCATACTACTTACTAGCAAATAGCATGTGTATGCTATTTGCTCGAAACTAGCATGCTTTCGTGCCACTGAAGAGCATGGTGTATCAGTACCTTAAGCGCTCTAAACACGCGCAAATCACGAAAAAATTAAAACAAATTGTCAAACTACCACGCTCCATCAATACGGGTAAATAAACTTACAAATTACAGATACAATAATCCCCATTGTTGAAACCACAATCCTGTTAGTGTTTGAGAAATTATTAGTACGAATAAGACTATTAACTGTTGAGCTCGATACGCCATGTTGACGATGTTATCTCGAGTCCAATTATCCTTGCCATGATAAGGGTATAGTTGAAATTGGCATTGATTGAAATATATTACATGTGCTCTGCTTTATTTGAGATAAGATTGAGAATGCTAGCATCAATAACGTTGTTTGAATAGGGCTTTAATGTAATAAATCTTCTGTTTTTCAAATTAGCCAATTTAACTCACGTTCAGTGTGGTGTAGGTATTCACAATGTGAGTGGTTATTTCGTATGATTTCGTATAATATTTGGAATTACTTGACTTGTATTTAAATTACTCAATTATAAATTACCTATCATTAATGTCTGGGCATTTCCATTTTAAGATACATCATCATCATCGTATCATCCGAAATACGTCCACTGCATGACATAGGCCTCCCTCAAAGATAAGATAAGGAATCCGTCAAAATTTCCGTTGAAGTTATCGTTAAAGGTGTAATTCCGTGCATCGCAGCCGATCGCACCCTCGCAGAAGAGGTCACAAAACTGACGGTCAATGACAAACGCATACGTTTCGTCACAAATCTGACAGATTAGACGTGACTTAATTATCGATAGATCGCGTGCGATTGACGCGCGCGGCATGCAACACTAGTCAGTGTATGAAAATGCCGGACGCGTCTGTCGCATACTTCGGAAACGGCGCCATACATTTTCATGCACTGACCATTGTCGCGTCAGCCGCGCGCGTCAGTCGCACGCAATCGATCGATATTTAAGCCACGTCTAACCTGTCAGATTAGTGACGAAACGTATGCGTTTATCATTGACCGTCAGTTTTGTGACCTCTTTAATAATAAATATATAAATAAGCCTTTATTTCTGGTTTTAAATGATATGATGAGGATATTGAAAGAAAATTATACACCAGAAGAAGAATTATCTTCCAGAGCCTGCCATTTTTCCTATCTTGGGCCCTCCAGACCCAGTTGGGCCCCGCCACCACTCACCCCACCTGTCGTCAGACCATCGAATTGATAGTTGTCGAATTTTACTGCAGCCACGCGTTCGGATAAGCCAATGAAGTTTTCAAGATCTTGTTTTGACCTCTTTACCATCCTTTGATGAAGCAAATACCAATAATAACATATTTACATTCACAGTATTCAATGAATCTTATTGATTACTAAGATAACGGTTGTATTTCGTAGTCGCTATTAGCAAGAATACAACGCAATATCATAATTTATTTTCATTATCGACAGCGAACAATGCAGAACCAGTCAAGTTTTCCGCCATTGTTTGGAGAAATCACTTGGTCAATAATATCGTTGCATCCTCGTAAAAGGTACTTCGGGCATGCGTAATTGAGATGCGGGAGAAAAACTGTGAGAGTTTTCAACCGTATTGTATGTTGATGATCGATGCACAATTGACAAGGGAGTCTATGCTAGTTAACGTATAGAATTGTGACCGATTTTGTTTTGCTCGCGCTCGCTTCCACACCCGTCAAGTCTAACGTCAGAAAAAAATGATTCCATATCAATACGTGCAGTAGAATAGAGGCCTTAACCACTAGTTATGGGAAAGACTATGCGTCGCGTCGATCGTAAACACGCACGAACAGTCGTAAATTAGTCCGTTATTGACGCAAAGATAGCAGACGCGACATATTCTGTATGGAAATGATCTGCCCATTATGACATGTTGGGGTCGGGCCAAATGTCCGATTTTGGGGGCCTAAGGCTTTAAAAGTAAGCAACTAAAAATTATAACAAAACATATAATATATATGTTAACTATCGACACTTAAGAGTCCGCGGCAAGCTCGGCCGAATTTCACCTTCCCATACAAACGGAGGTTCGTTCTCATTTTAAAACTACGTGTCGGATTGTAACGAAACTTTGCATATACAATAACAAGAGGTATATCTGGGTCTGTAATTAGTTTATATGGATACAGTTTACAACAAACAAAATACAGCAAAAAAGTTTTGTATGAAAAACTTAAATTCGCTGTATTTTTTTTACTATGGTATCTGAAGCTATATAAACTAATTATAGACCTGGATATACCTTAACTTATTCTAAGTACAAAGTTTCAGAGCAAGCTAGCTAGTCGTTTTAAAATGAAAGCGTAACTACGTTTGTATGGAGAACCGAGCTTACTGCGGACTCTTAATTATTAATTTGATTGTATAAACTGTACCTATGGTTAGATACTAAATCAAAAACATATTAAAATTAGGCAGGTAATGTTAAACTTTACCTACAATATCGTTGTGCCTTCTAAAAATCTAAATTCATCAATCTAAAATATTATTTCGCTTACTTTTTGAAATAATTATCCAGTTGACAAAAACCTTCTACTATAAATACAAGTCTTTCGCATGTTTCTGTGCGCGGGCGCAAAGCACACTATATCGAGCTATTAACATTAGCGAGCGAGCGCGCTAGACAACATTTTGAGGGTTTCGGCTTATGTACCTAATTACTTATGAGTCTATCAGAAACATTTCAGAAAAGTTAAGGTCAATGAGTATATTCAGTACCGGACAAGACATCAATGAATCTAGCTGTTTCTTTTGGAGCGTCCTCAGATCGGTCGAAGTTTCACGGGCTGTTGCACGATAGATTAATTTCAAGTAGGTTGTAGGCGATTAGGTATTGGACGAGAATGATGAATATGATGATGGTTAGTCAGGGCCAAGTAAAACACGCGGCAATCTTACTAATATTATAAATGCGAAAATTGTTATTAAATCACGTTTACCTTAATTTTGTACTAAGATAGTTTATAGCCTAGATTCAAATATATAGTATAGTTTTTATCCCGGCTCAAGTCCACGCAGACGAAGTCGCGGGCGGAAACTAGTATTTAAATAAAGGCTTAATTATATACCTACAACTTGCAAAGTCTCAGACTGTAAGCTCCTGGCAAACTGCTTTTTATGATACATTTACGTTGTTGAACTATAAATTGATTTTGAGTGCAATCTGTCGACTAAACCACTTCTTCATTCTGTATTTAAGCGGCCAACTGAGGAGTGTCTTTTCAAAAGGGCTTATTTTTATTTATGTATCACTTTAAAATTAAATCTAATTGACTGAACCGTAAAGTTTACTTTAGAAGTTCCCTTATGAAAAAAATAAGTCCTTTTGAAAAGACACTCCTCAACTATGATCCAACTTTTTGAACTCCACCGACTGACTTACGTTTGAGAAAAACTACACGTTTTTGTCAAACCTAAATTAGCTCACGCATAAACGTGTCCGATCCACGCATTTTTCACATAAATAATGAAACGATCCACGCTTCCTTATGGCCAGTGAAGCATGCTCATGCGCATACGAGTAATTAGCTACTATGTATCAGGACTTCCTGTAATGGCTTCCTGGATCATTCTTTGTCTGATTGTCAGCTAATGACGAGTAGCGAAAAGGAAATGTCTGTCCATTCTGTGGCGTGATTTTTCCTCCTGGGTTGGCATTTAAGGGAGGGTTGTCCCAAATCATATTTGTTGCTGGTCGCTCAAAAGTTGTAGTTCTTTATTATTAAATGTAGGCATATTACATAAGTAAATAAATATTTAGGGGACAATTTTACACACAACGAACTAGGCCCATAGTAAGCTCAAAAAGGCTTGTGTTATGAGTACAAGACGGCGATAACGAACTAGGCCCATAGTAAGCCCAAAAAGGCTTGTGTTATGAGTACAAGACGGCGATAAATTTAGTAAATAAATATTTAGGGGACAATTTTACACACAACGAACTAGGCCCATAGTAAGCTCAAAAAGGCTTGTGTTATGAGTACAAGACGGCGATAACGAACTAGGCCCATAGTAAGCTCAAAAAGGCTTGTGTTATGAGTACAAGACGGCGATAAATTTAGTAAATAAATATTTAGGGGACACTTTTACACACAACGAACTAGGCCCATAGTAAGCTCAAAAAGGCTTGTGTTATGAGTACAAGATGGCGATAAATTTAATATACATAAATACTTAAATACATAGAATACATCGAAGAAACAAATATTCATGCACATCAGTCTCTTCACACAAATATTTGCTATTACCGGGATTCGAACCCAGGACCGTCAGCTTCGTAGGCAGACCGAATGCTCGTTGACCACCGAAGTATTGTGTTAAAAAATGTATTAATAATGTTTTTTTTTGTTTCAGGTATGTTTCCATCGACAAAAATCACAGCTACTTCATAATGTCAAAGTATGTATCTCGTATTAATTTAATCCGTTATGAACGATTACTGAAAAAATATATATCAAGGATGAAAATAATACGAATATTTGATAATAAATAAATAATAATAAATAAATAAATATTTGGGGACATTCTTACACAAATCGAACTAGGCCTATAGTAAGCTAAATAAGGCTTGTGGTATAAGTACTAGACGACGATATATATAATGGATATAAATACTTAAATACATAGAAAACATCCTAGACTCAGAAACAAATATTCATGCTCATCATATGAATGAATATGAATATACCTTTTTCTGACAACTTGAAAATTGATTGGTTTATTTGTTCACCTTACCAACTGATGTGCCCGCAAAATGCCTCCTAGAGTGCGTTGTTTGGTCCTTACTTATTTTCGGTATCGCATACAGTGTGTTATGAGCAAGTGGACTTTTTTATACGTAGGATTAGAAAAACGCTGTCCCTTAATCTAACCATGAGCTTAGTTTCATTATAATAGTAAATTACCGACTTGTGATTTTTTACAAAAAAAAATATCGAGCAAAGTACAAGAAAGTAAGGAAAGTAAGTGCAAATGACAGCCCTTCATTTTTTGTTTGTTACGACGTCATGTTACGCAGTATATCTTCTACATTTAAAGTGCGAATTTTGCAGTTAATTCAAATAATTTATTTGCTTTAAATATGCACCTTTGAAAAAAGGACGATGACCCTAACGCCATGGCAGGGCCTACCTGCAGAGTCTCAAGGGACATAAAGTAATTGAGAACGATAGTGGAGGCCTATTATTGTAGAATGTAGACTTCTAAATATGTATAATTAATTGTACACTAATATTATGTTAGATGTTTTTGTATGCTGAAAGGCAAAACATAGTGGAACGAGATTTTTTACTATACACTTTGATCTTCCTATGTTTACAAAATAAACACTATTGACTATTGACTAAAGATTTCTGTTTAACAAAAAATATATGTAAATTATAAATATTGCAAATGCTAATTTAATGAGAAACAAGTTTATCTAATCAAAGTTAAAGTCAAAGTCAAAGAATAGAATCCGCAACAGGCTTCGTGTAAATTATTAATGTCACAATACTTAGTTTGTGGCGTTAAATAAATACTTGAATTATATGAATAAGGTTCATATAATTATAAATTAATAATGACATGTAAAATGAATTTCATGAATAAATATCTGAATCTGAATTAAAAAAATATATTTTCTTTAATGGCCATTCTTATTTATGTGCCCACTTTTCTGGTTTCTTACGAACTCTACTCTTTAATGAGGAAAACACGCTATTTAATTACTTATTTTAGATACTTCATAAATTCATGCTTACATCTGCGTTTTATAATTGCAACCACGGTACATCCACTTCTGTGACCAGTGTGCACAAAAATGAGAATCCCCCATAATACCTGCAAACAATTGCTAATGGCATACAATTATCAATTTTCGTAAAAGCCCACTTGCTGCTCACTCTGTATGTGAGCTTATCAGTTAAATACAACGTTTCTAGACAGATAGGTAGATAGATAGGTATCCACGGATCGGAGACTCAGAAGGGTAAAGGATATCCCAGAATAATGGGACACATTAGTCACTTAAACCATTGTTCCCCTAAAGAGGAGCAAAATGAATGGCAATACTTAATGCCTTTGAGACGGCTCCGTGCTGCCAATCGAATTGAAACAGTCTGTCTAATATCAATAGGGTGCGTTTATGTTTGGCGATAGGGATTAACTAGATTGGTATGACTGTTTTGCAAGGAAAGATAAAAAAATATCCGCTTACTAGGGATTTGTTTATCTCACGAGGCTTCCTGTATTAAGTAGGTACTTAACGTTATTAGAATGATGTTCTTGTGGAGCAATTTTTATCCCCGGCGCAAAGAGAGGGGTGTTATAAGTTTAACGTGTCTGTGTATCTGTCTGTGGTATAGAAGCTCCCAAACGGATGGACCGATTTGAAAGATAATTTTAAGCCGAGTGTTCTTAGCCATGTTTCATCAAAATCGGTTCAGCCGTTTTTGATATATTGAACTTTGAAATGAAAAAATCGGGGGTTTTTCAACTTTTCTAAGTTGTAGGTATTAGTAGAGGCCTTAAAACGAAAGCTGTCAGTGTGTGTGTAATTTTTTTTCAATGTGCGCATTCGAGGTTTTACTCGAGGATTTATTATGTAGCAAGTTATTAGTTCCACCGTTCCACCATTGGCTACATCGTCAGATCAATGATGAAATGATGGTACCAAATTATTGTATTATGTATCACACACATATACATACTTATTATATTATTACACAACATACTTACATAATTATGTAGTTACAGGTGAAGTTAACATTATTACGTTATCTTATCATGTAAGAAATGAGTATATTATTTTCACATTTGTGACCTATGTGCCAATAAATATTTTAAACGTTCAATAATTAACGAGTAAATGTTAACAAAAATACAATTCCACGGATGATTAATATGATTTCAATTCAATTTCATGAATTCTCAATGGAAAGTACGATATCGATATTAATTTCATTATTGTACAATATATTTTAGCCTATCATCTATATATTTATGTACCTATCCTGACTGATTCATCAACGCACAGGTGAAACTACTAGGACTAGAAACTTGAAATTTACACCAGAACTACCTTCTTAAAAAGTTAAAAAGAGGTGAAAAGTTTGTATTGGTAAAACTTGTTTTTTGAGCTAGACTTATAATTTTGTAGAAAGATTACTAATTAAAATACAAGAAAAGTACCTTTAGTATTTTGGCAAATTCTACCCCTAAGGGGTTGAAAAGGGGGTGCAAGGTTTGTATGAGGAAAACTTTTTTTTGAGCTAGAAACTTAAAAGTTTGTAAAGAGATATTAGAATACAAAAAAAGTACTTTCAGCATTTTGGAAAATTCCACCCCATTTAAAGTTTATCTTGAGAGCAAAAAAAATTAAAGTAAGAGATATGTACAGTCGAGTTCTCCAATATCTATACAGACAACCTTTCATAAATATCTACACATGTGTCTTATGTCAGTAATAATAAAGCCTGTGTACAGATATTTTTGAAAGGTTGTCTGTATAGATATTGGAGAACTCGACTGTAACTTCGGTCGTAGACTGTTTATTACAAAACTACAAAACTAATGAAAAACTAAATGTTTTTTCAATTCATCCCCTAACTGGTTAAAAGGGTGGTTAAAAGGGGGTTCAAAGTTTGTATGGAGATCAAGTAATTTTTCAAGTAGATTGATTGATACCTCCTCGATTTTGCCCGTATACTTCATGTTAACGATTTGCTAAATAAATGTCTTATATGTCTTATTAACTGTTATTCTAAACAGTATTACCTTTTACGACTTCTGTTTCGATATACCGACATATCGAATTCAAAACACGCGTATCCTGCTGCATCTCGAAGGATGCCTGTCGGGGACGTGCGTCGACTCGATAATCGTTATTAACCATTCCATTATTAATTGCGTGGCATTCTCGGGGGCTCATTTTGTTACTTTGCTGCAGCGTGAGAATATAGTTGGAATTGGTCAAGTTAATAAACTAAGGGTACTAAAATTATCATGGGAATGTAGGATGGTTTTTCTTCTGTCATAGCAACTTAGAGCGTTACACCACAACTTTTTTACGGCTTACATACGCGCGACTGTATCGCGCTACTCGAAGGAGTCACCTGCATGAATACTGTATTGCGTTGGTATCGCATTTCTCGCTGCAAAAAGTCCCCGTGTTTACTGCTATTAGGTTTAAGTTAGCCTGCTAACGTCAAATGTAGTTTTGTATTTAAATCGAACCACCTTAAATATACCGATGGCCGTTGGGGCGGAAAGGTTCTCGAGTGGCGACGTGGGTAGGCCGGACAAGGTGGACTGATGACCTGGTAAAGGTCGCGGCAGTCCGCTGGATGAGGGTGAATCAGGACCGCTCAATTTGGCACTCTTTGGGGGAGGCCTATGTCCAGCAGTGGTCGTCTTTCGGCTGATGGGTCGTTCTTCTTTTTTACCGACAATGAACCGAGGTTTTTCTGTTTTTTTGGTTTTTGAACTATCGAAAATTGAGGTTTTGAAGTGCGATTTAAAAAAAAATGCATAGGTTTTTTCATTAGAACTAATTAAAGTTTCCTTTCTGGCCAATATAAATATTTATTTACGGTTGGTTTCTAAAAAAAAACATGTGACAAAGTGGACTCTTTCAGTGGGGACAACATTTTGGTTTACCACTCTGTCACGGCATTCTACGAAAAAAAAACATTTAAAAAAATGCTAGTTAGAGAAAGTGAAATATTAAATATCACTAATTAATAAAATAATATGGACGTTCATTCGAACATTATAAAACCGTAAACATCATTACTCAAATGAGATGCCGTAATAAGACGAAGGACAGGCTATTGTCGGTCGAAAAGAAGAACGACCCTGATAATTGGAAAATGCACATTACAAAAACAAAAACAAAATTAACAAGATTTATATATGCACTTGGTATTTTAAAGGCAAATACTAATTATGAAACGGCACTATCGGCATACTATGCTTATACGTATGCCTGGCTCCGTTATGGAGTAATCTTGTGGGGGGCCAGTACGGATGCTCAAGACCTATTCGTTCTACAGAAGAAGTGCCTGCGAATTCTTATCAATATACGGGGTACAGAAACATGTAGACCACACTTTATAAGACGCGAATTACTTACTCTCCCTTGCATCTACATTCTGGAAGTATGTATGTTCGTAAGGGAGCGCATGTACTTTTTCAGCCAAATTAAAGATGCTCCAAATCGTAGGATGGTTACCCGCCATGAAAACAGACTTTGTTTGCCAAAATCAAATCTGGTGATGCACAGCAATAGCCCGTATGTTAGATTTATAAAAATCTATAATATACTCCCCAAAAATTTAAAAGCTGAGGAAAAAGACCATATATTTAAACTTAAGTTAAAAAAGCTTCTTATAGGAAAAGCGTATTATAAAGTCCACGAATTCTTAAATGACAAAAATTTGACATGAAATATTTTTAATTAACAATTCTATTTCTATTATATTGTACTTATGCTCTTCAATAATGTGTTTAAAGTGAAATTATTTTAAATTATGTTAAAATATTTTATGACATTCTTTGACATGAATCTAATTATGTGTTGTGACATTGCCATGCCCTACCGGGGCCCATATGAGACTCAATGTACCTAGTTATTAAGATCTGTACAAAACTATGGTTGCAATAAATGATAATGACTAATGACTAATGACTAATGATGATGATGATTAAATATAGAGTAGAATGAAGTTAAAGAGTTTTAATTAATTTAGTAAAGTTTTAACTTAAGGAAGTAAAGTTTGCAATTCACTCAATGCAACTGCTTGATCAGTTGCATTGAGTGAATTGAAGAAAAATAATAATTGTTCTAGTATCATTATTATTTTATCGCGTTATACACAGTGTTGCAACACGCTGTTTTTTAATTTGCCGCTCTTTTCTAGGCTCATCTTTCCCTGGCAAACTCTACGTCAATAGAGATCATCTCTATGAAATATCATCTCGATTGGCCCGAGAATAGGGCTCCAGGACATGGCCTTAGTACTCTTTGAAGATCTACTGCAGGCAAAATACGGTTTCGAAAAACATTAATTTATAATAGCGTTTTTTTTTATTCTAAAACGTTATTCTAAGATGCTTTATTCAAGAATCCAACAAACTTTCCATCTGGACGTAATTATATAGATTTAAATTAAACATTCTTTGTCTTTTTTATTTTATTTATATTGAATATTTTAAAGCAAATGTAAATGAACCTAAATAAAAATAAAAAATAAAATTATCCGGACTTTTTAGGAACTAATCAATTTTTTTTTGATGTCTGATTTTTTGTTGGATTTTGCTTCTACGTAACTATTTAATTGATAATATATCCGTTACAAAAAAAAATAGCTATTATAAATTATTTCCAAATTTGACATATTTTCCATACAAGTTGTCAGTTCATTGCCTGGACTAATCCGGCCCTTATTTGTATAAAGGTGATAAAAAAACAGTTTAAAAAAATTAAGCTTCAAATATGAATAAAACGTATTTGTATCGTCGCTACTGTTATGTACTTAAAGAACATTATTTGTCTCTCCCCTAACCCTGATTGTATTTTTGGCTGACTGTTTATGTATCATTATATTTGTGTTTGTGTTATTTGTATATATGTATGATTGTGTGTGTATGTTTATATATAGAGGTATTTATGTACGTTTATTTTTATAATTTCTTGATTTTTGATTGATAATAATCTCTGCACCACCTACTGCATAATCTAGTTTTATCTCTTTCTCCGATACCCAAAGGTTGTCTGGAAGAGATCGCTCTTCAGCGATAAGACCGCCTGTTGTCTACCTCTACCTACATGTTATTGTATTGTTTCTCTATGTAACTGCTTTGTTTGTGTGAGGTGTGCAATAAAGAGTATTTGTATTGTATTGTATTGTATTTGTAATGTAACGTCACTATCTGGCCCCTATTTCACCAACTTGACAATTGTCACCTGACACTGACAATTCGCCATACATTGCTTGTTCTAGAAGTTAAGGTGGTCGCTAGGTTACCTGTGGAACCAGCAATGTACGGAGAATTGTCGTTGTTAGGTGACAATTGTCAAGTTGGTGAAATAGGGGTCTGATAAGGTAACACAATTTTAAAATTAAATTGGAATTAACATCAAAATATTTTACCGTTTAGTTTTGACTAGGTATTGCGTTTATTGGTCATCACAATTCCAAAGTGCTGGCGTCTGTAGAGAACTTTATAAAAGCTAGTTAAGTCAGTTATAAACGCTGTAGATTGAATTATGCGAACTAGGTGGAGAGAAAATCATGTTTAATATTAAAAGAGATACACTTTTCTATCGCAAAAGTTTACTACAGCTTTTCCAGACATCTCAGTGTTAAAGGGGCCTTATCATAAGCCTTTTATTCAGACAGTCGTGTTTGTATTTTCGCATTATAATGTAAAAAACAATTCTTACTAATCGCTTCAAAAATAATTAAATTACTAATTCAGCATTTAGAAATAACGGTTTCAAATTATTGCCCGTTGCTTCAGTACTTATGAAAACGGTATTTTCTACTAGCACTCTTTATTTATATTTTAGCGCTCATCCACTCTTAATAACATTGAATTTTTTCTAATTATATGTTTATTTTTTGTTCAATCGTAGACTGTCACTTATTCCATAAGTCCCATTTAATTCTGTTATAATGATAAGCACGGCGTACCAGTAATATTGTATTCCATATCTACCTATCCCTATCTTTATTAAGCATTATCTAATAAAAAGCCCACAAAAAGGCTCTCAAACTATGTTTTACTGCAACATAACGGGCTATATTAATATCTCTGTAATCCTTGTGCGAGTGGCAGCTACAGATAAAGAGGACCTCTTCTATTCTCACAGAATGCCACGACTTCCTAGAGTGCCGGCGGCTCTTGAGGCCTTCTGATCTCGGAAGAGGGACTACTTATGAAGGGCTTCGTGTCATGAACCCGACTGACACTTCCCCACTATCGGTTATCCTTATCTCACTAATATTGTATTGTAAGAAAAGTGTTCCGTACCTATTATTCTTTTTTCGATCCCGCGATGTTGGCACTTTTTCGTTAGTTTATATTTTCTTGATTGCCAAAAAGTTCATGCAAAATGTAATGGAGAAAGGAAAGTAGAAGAATCATGTTAAAGAATATGGATACAAAATATACTCGCATCCTTTTTTTTATAGTATTATTCATTTTATGATAACGGTGTAAAAATATGTAAATTTTTGTTTTCCTTAATTTTACCGAACAGAACCTAACCATAGAATTTCTGTATAACAAATAGGATAATTTACCATATTGTAAGTTTATATAACAGCGAGTTATAAGAGTGGGTTTAAATGCAAATTATAACTAGTCAGTAAGAAATAGGTTCACAAACATTGCCTCGAAATATAAAAATATCTTTAACGTCATAAAAATTCACGGAATTGGCTACTTTCCTAAAATAAACTATTTAGTCCGTCAGTTAGATTATCAAAAAATATTGGACAATTATTTTTTATTTTGTCAATCAAACAAAAAATGATGAAGATACAGCCCGTTAATGTTTCGTGTGACGTCACATTAACGGGCTATATCTGCATCATTTTTTGTTTGATTGACAAAATAAAAAATACGCATTCAATATTTATAGATAATCTAACTGACGAACTAAATAGAATTATATTTTTTTTACCCAGGAAAGTACCCAATTCTCGCGAGACAAAACTTATCGGCATCGATAATTCGTCCGCATCCCTAATTATCGGAATTTGTAATTCAGTCGAATGATTTCAACTTAGAACCGACAGCTCTGGGCCCGGACGGGCTTCAATTTAATGGACTTTTTTATAAGATCTATAAAACACTTAAGCAATTTGACACGCAATTTACGAATTGCTCCCTTTGGGAACGGCCTTGTGCTTAAGCTCTTTAGCTTGTACTTAAAGTTTATGTTTTAGGTTTTGATGGGTTTAAGGAGTTCTAGTCTAAGCACTCGGTTTTCAAAGTCTACCTATTAGTTATTCTGTAGTACCGCAGCGGTCCACGCGGTACGCGGACATTAATGGCCTGATGGATATGCATTTTGATATACATAAGCTCAAACGGCAGATTATCGATCACATTTGACGGTTTTTGTTCAATATGGCACCGGTAGCTGTCATCCAATTAGCCGAGGCAAAATACGGTTTCGAAAAACATTAATTTATAATAGCGTTTTTTTTGTTTATTTAATTTTAAAACATTATTCTAAGATGCTTTATTCAAGAATCCACCAAACTTTCCACCCGGAAGTAATTATATAGATTTAAATTAAACATTCATTATCTTTTTTATTTTATTTATATTGAATATTGTAAAGCAAATGTAAATGAACCTAAATAAAGATAAAAAAAAAATATTAATATTTATCCGGACTTTTTAGGAGCTAATTAAATATTGATTTTTTTGATGTCAGATTTTTTGTTGGATTTTGCCTCTAGGTAACAATTTAATTGATAATATATCCGTTACATTAAAAAAATTTGCTATTATAAATTATTTCCAAATATGTCATTTTTTCCATACAAGTTGTCAGTTCATTGCCTGGACTAAATAAAGAACTGTAAAATTTCTCATACAATCAGATTTTAACGAACCACGATTACCCACGGGTGAAAAACCTACCTAAGGCTGGTTTAAGTGTCGCGCTGACCGTCGGTGCGGAGCGAACCGCACGTCACGACCAAAATGTAAGGCTGGTTTTAGTGTCACGCGGACCGCACGCGGACCGTCCGCGCGGATCACGTACGATGTATTAAGAGGACGGGTAGGGCAAGCCTTCTCCATACAAATTTTGTGCAGGTTTTTCTTCGTTTGTGTTTGGGCTATAAATATAATTTTTAGGTCAGTATACTTATTTTTCTGTTAGCTATTCACTGATGTTATTATTTTTTATTTTTATACTTTTTTATATTTTTTTAATTTTCATTATTTTTATATCTAACAAAATTTTAACATCATGTGCTGCGTAAATTCAATATGAACAAGCAAAAAAAAAACGAATATTCTGTAGTGCCAAAACCGACGAAAAAAAACTTGCACAACGTTTGTATGGAGAATGCCTTGCCTTACCCGTCGCCTTAAGCTTAAGGGACGGGCCATACATATTGGTCGTGCGGAGCTGTCCGCGCGACACTAAAACCAGCCTATGTATGACAGAGCTGTCCGCGCGGACCCGTCAGCTTTACTCTAAAACGCTCCCTGACCTAATAAATATTGGTCCGATACGGATCGCTGCGCACCTTAGAGCATACATAACTGGAGTAGCCTTTCAGTAACTTACCCCTCTCTAAAAAACCTTGGAAAATGGGCAAAAAATCATACAAAGACAATTTCACGATCGATCACAAAATCGCCTCGCAAGAGAACACTGCTCATAAAAATAAAATAGAATAGAATAGTTTATTGCATATCACATTACAGACATGGATGGAATTACAAATAACATGTACATACATGTGACACCCTGCAAGGGTACAGCAATATCAGAGGGCTCACTAAACCATTTATAAGTAGGTTTATACAAAGCAAAACCACACAGTAACATTTTTTACTTGCCGGCACCATTAAAATATTCCTCTAAACTATAAAAACATCTGTTTGTTCACAACAATCTTAATTGTTTGTTAAACAGTTTTGGATGTTCTAGATTTTTTATAGCATTAGGAAGGTGATTATACATTTTAATAGTCATATAATGAGGGCTACTGGTGACGAGTTTTAATTTCAAAAATGGCAGTTCATGCCCGCATGTTGCTATAAACACTTGATATTATAAACGTTCAACCACTTCAAGCTTTTAATATATAATTGAGTATCAATATCCCATTAAGATGCTCCCTCCCCCGCCCCCGCAAAATTCGGCAGACTTTTTTGTACGCAAATACGACATAAGGCTACTCCAGCACGGCTATCACAAGACGGCGTGCGAGCTCTCGATTTTTCTCGCACTATCCGTCTCTCTCTTATTAGAAGACATAGAAAGAGAGGTGTAGTGCGAGAAAAATCGAGAGAGCTCGCGCGCCGTCTTGTGATAGCCGTGCTGTTATGTATGCTCTAAGCTCTGCACCGACGGTCAGCGTGGCACTAAATCCTTGCACCAACTTACGATTGCAGACTGAGCAACGTTAAATATGGCGCAGGCAGCTGTCATTCCATTTATTTATTTATTTATTTGTTTATTTATTTGAAGATATGTATACATGCCCTTACAGAACTATTCCAATTCGACATGACACTTAAAATTAACATATACAACAAAGTTATAACAAATAAAAATCAGGTACAATTATTGTTACCAATTACAGTTTCACGGTTGTAGGCCTCGCATCCATCATCTCACAAAATCTTAGGCATTCTTTCCTCACAGACGCCCATCGCCACGCAAACAGGTCGCACTCGGGTGCTGGTCCATAGATAGATAGATAGAAACGTGACAAACTTTCCATACATTCAGATTTCAACGAACACCGCTGACGATACAGACGATTGGTGCAAGCCACCCTTAGTCGTATGACTGTTCCTCAAGGAGGTATTTCAAGATTTTGGATTTGCGCTATAAAAACTCCCGTCTCCATTACTCAAATTCATAAACTTTAGTGAAGCTCGGATGGCAAATATAGATAAGTATCAAATTAATAAAAAGACGTCCTTGTGAAGGTTTGAATGAGCGCAGGCGTTAAAAACTCGCTCGACTTCAAGAGTTTTCAGCTTCAATAAAGAAAAGTGATGCCGTTTTATAGGCGGGCGTGTCTACTTATTAAGCAGGAATGGTGTTCTTCGTCTCTTAGAGCAAGTACTTTTTATGTGACTTTCAGTCGAAAGCTACCTCCTTTTTACTGAGTTGTGGCCTGTGGGTTTTTTTGTGTGGTCCGCGAGAAAAGGCGAAATTAATAAACAAAAAACCGGACAAGTGCGAGTTCAACTCGCGTGGTGAGGGTTCCGTAAACTTGCTATGCTCTAAGCATCAGGCGCTCCATACAAAATACACAAAAATATTGAGAATTTTCCCGTTACTTAGAATATTCAAACTTCTTATAGGTTTCCCTGTAATCTTTAGGCAAAGGAACTGTTTTCCATTTTTTTTTTCAGAATTTACGCCTAGTAGTTTCGGAGATAAGGGTCAATTTTCGTCTTTTTTCCTAAATTACTTCAAATTTGTTTTTGCTAAAATTATATAAAAACAATATCTGAGATGATTACAACAACCTACCTTTCATACCTTTCATTTGATAAATCACACAATACAGCTTGCGAAACTTTTTTTATAATTTTCCAGTTTACCCCCCCTTGTTCAGAATTCATTAATTTACTTTACACGTTCATTTTTGGGTCACTAATTTACATATGTGTACCAAATTTCAACTCAATCGGTCCAGTAGTTTTGGAGCAAATCCGCTGTGACAGACGGATAGACAGACGCATGAGTGATCCTATAAGGGTTCCGTTTTTTTCCTATTGAGGTACGAAACCCTAAAAATAGTTGATAGCCCATTTCAAGTCATGGAATTCCTAATAAATTTATTCACGATTATCACACATTATTTTGATTAAACAGGATCGCGTATAATTAACTTATTTATTAACCTTTTCGAGGCTTCCTGACATTTCAAATGTGTCACAACATCCATGGTCACGGGAGGACCCATGGAAATCCTGGTAGTTAAATATAATTTTCGTAAAATAAATGATAAGTAGTATGTGTTGTTACATTATTTGTCGGTTGAGTGACATTGACGACGAGGGACCAGAGATCGGAACCGGGTTTTTCAAATATCCCCGAAGTAGTCTAATATTTTGAATTATTTTATGCTCTTAATGTAGGAATCTGTCATGTATTTAGGTAACATTTTCGTATTATTAGACTGCCTGATCAAAAATGATATTATAAACCAAAGAACGAAATAATACCGGTATTTTTGTATGGTGAAAATACCGGTATCCGATCCCTGCGAGGGACGACGCCCTGACGACCACCACCATATCAGCTTACAAAACTAGCTTGAAATGTCAACTTTTTCCAAGCGACAGTCCAATTTCCATTCCCAAATGTCGATACCGTATCGATTAAAGTCCAGACCGACCTCCCCATTTCCCCCTCATAGACGCGGCGACTAATTTAATTAAGAACTTTAATATTTTTCACAAACTTCCCCAGAGCCCGACTTCTTTGCCGACTTATTATAGTTCAGCATTCATGTATTACCTTCATTACCTTCTCGAGGGGTGCTGTTCAATTAAGGCGACGTAGGTTCAGAAAACGGATTTTTAAAAGGTCGTAGAGCTTGTTAGGATCATAATACGGCTGCCTTAAATTTAATTAGCGATCTTGAGGCCTTTCTGTATGAAGATTAGTTTTCATCAAATTTGACCAACTTCTGCTGTTCAGATTTTTTTCTTTCCATACAATGAAATAATCCTTACATGAAACAGAGCTCCTGAAACAGGCTGGGCCTTGATTTAAGTGAGTGAGTCAGTCAGTCAGGACTATTACGTTTATGTATAGATTTTATTTTATATTATAACTTAATCATCATCATCATCATATCAGCCGAAAGACGTCCACTGCTGGACATAGGCCTCCCCCAGAGAGTTCCAAATTGACCGGTCCTGTGCCACCCGCATCCAGCGGACTCCCGCGACCTTTACCAGGTCATCAGTCCACCTTGTGGGGGGCCTACCCACGCCGCGCCTTCCGGTACGTGGTCGCCACTTATTATTTAATATATATATAACTTAATATTTAGTCAAAACTTGGATTCAACCATAGTCTAGGATATTATCTCCATAGAACCTATTCGTACTCTAAACCGCAAACATTCCATTATTTGACAACACAATATCCACTTCATCCACGCGGATATTCGATTAACAGCGGCTCTTTCATCGTTTAATTAGATTCAGCGCAAACTCTAGATTAATAATTGCTATAGAGATCATTCCCAATTGCTTTTATAACGGAACATTCTGGATCAGCCGGGGCTGGTTATTGTGAATGGTACTGCCGATGGCATAGATATCTTTACAATTGTATACCTTACTAACTGACCGTGCGGCTTCTCCCGCGTATTGCGAAGAATGCAGGCAAACGCGCGGGATAAAACGAAGCCTATAATCTTTCCGAAGATTACCCATTACATACAAACTTAATCGTCATCATCATCATCACTCACCCGCATCCAGCGGACTCCAGCGACCTTTACCAGGTCATCAGTCCACCTACCCTTCCGGTACGTGGTCGCCACTCAAGAACCTTTCCGCCCCAACGGCCATCGGTTCTACATGCAATATGCCCCGCCCACTGCCACTTAAGTTTGGCGATTCGGAGGGCTATATCGGTTACCTTGGTTCTGCTGCGGATAGCCTCATTTCTGATGCGATCACGCAGAGATACTCCCAGCATAGCCCTCTCCATTGCCCTTTGGGTGACTTTGAGCCTTGTTATGAGGCCCATAGTAAGTGACCACGTTTCCGTGCCATACGTCATCACTGGCCACACACACAAAAGACATCCAAACTTACATTTTACAAAGCTACATCCTCACAGACTTTTCCTCTTTGTAATATTAGTATAGATTGACACATTTAGTAACCAAACTGTCGTATCAAAGCTCCGGACCTATTAAAATAAAATATCAATGTAATTTAAAATATATTACTTACTCTGTATTTAATTAATGAGTAAAGAGCATTCAGGAAATGATGTTAATTATCATTATCACATTATTTACTTTATTGTAGTTTGGGTTGGTGCTACAAAGACAAAATGTCTTCAAGCAGATAGAGGGCAAAGATGCCTTCTCAAAATAATGTATAAGCTACCCTACAGACACTCTACATATGAGCTCTATAGAGAAAATAACATTCTTAGGGGCCTCCCAACACAAGTATTTGCTATACTTACCGGTAGACGGGAGACGCCAGCCACGAATGTACTTTCACCTACTTTAGTTTAGTATGATACCGTTTTTTTTAATTTTGATTTTTTGATCACAAAAAGCTAAATCATGGTAACTCATCAAGAAAAAAATGAGATTAATTCATTATTTTGACACAAAGTAATTGGCGCTATAGTTGCGTGAAAAACGTTTGGGACCAATACTATGTTTTGATTTAGTAAAAACTTTTTTAAATGTAAGAGAGTATTTAAAGTTTTCTCAAACGTTCGTGTATCTCTAGAGCGTATCTCATTCTCACTCTAGCAAAAAGCAATGTAAATTACATATGCTCTCTTTTGTTTTTCTAACGTCCTACCCAGCCAGTTACAGTAACACGATCACTAATGTTTCCTTTAGCCGAGTCACCGGCGATAATCGAGTCAGTCGAGTCGAACGGCCAGTGTTGAATAACTTATGAATGCGATTCAAGCTCATCGATTCCAGACGGACTGGCTAATACTGGCAACACTTTATCTGTTCCGTTTTAAAAATGGAATTTGATTCATTCGGCTTTTGAAGTTAAATTGGCGGGTGAATGGTTAAACTTAGACGTAGTACCTACGTAGTAAAGAAGATGGTTTAAGTCAGTTTAACGTCGTTTTTGATGTCTGAGATTTCCTGTAGGATAGGCAAGTCGGTGGAAATCAAGTTCTGTGGACGCCTGACCTGTTATGTTTTGTATATTGCGAAATAAATATTGGGGCGTTTCTTCGTTGACTAAGCAATATTTCCATAATATTTTAAATGATGCTGGTATCAGTGTTGGCAAAAAGTCGAAGAAAATACTTTTGGTACCTACGCTTTTGACTAGATATCGACGAGCAGTATGTAGGCCACTGACTCTCAAACTGCAATTGTGATATTAATGGAAATATACTGCACAATCCTCTCAATTACGCTGCTTATAATATATGTTGCAACCACAAAAATCTAATTACGTAAATTTACGAATGACATTTTTTTTTTGGCCTAGCAACATATAAATATTAAATAAATAGTCTTACACAAATCGACCTAGTCCCAAACTAAGCAAAGCTTGTACCTACTATGGGTACTAGACGACGATAAACATACTTATATAGATAAATACATACTTATATACATAGAAAAAACATCCATGATTCAGGAACAAATATTCGTGCTCATCACGCAAAAAATAAATTCGTTAGCAGGATCACTACCAACTAGGCTAAAGCGGTCGTCTGATATTATCTGACATAGTATCTGATATTAATATATTCGGTTTTTTTATTTAGTTAATTAGGTTAACTTTTTATTTAACAATATATAATTACAATATAAATTAAAGCTAGCTTCGATTTAATTAAAGCACACAATTAATAGGTCGTTTTAAAAAAATATCTTAATTAGGCTATTATAATTATCAGACTATTATTTAACATATTAAATAATATTTTTTCAATGACATATTTTTTACATTTATCATATATTTATCACGATAAAATATAATTAACCAAACTGGGTTACCGTTTACGCACGCACACCATTAATTCAATCAGTTCTCAATATTCACACATTTTAAATTAGTAATTAATTTTGCTGCGATAAAATGAATTGTCAAAAGATTATAGTGATGCTAAAATGATATAATATAACGTTAAGGGTGAGTGTATACCGGAGATGCGCGAAGCTTTATTTTGGCACATTTAAGTCGCATGCTATGTAAACTCAAGGAACTGTAAAGTCTTTGGTGGACCTTAAGGCGATATAGACCCAGGCCGATTTATGGAACTTTCGATTCCATTTTCTATCGAGCAATCTTAATATAATCGTTTATAGTAGCTTTGCTTAGTTACAGGAATACATAAAGTTAACTAACTAGACGATTTTATCGTCAATTTCACAAAGAATTCAGAGCGACATTTTGATAGAGTGATAAAAATATAGTGAGCTGTTAAAATTATTAATGAATTAAAGTAATTTGAAAGAAAATTGTCTGCTGAATTGAATACTAATGGAACGTGTAGTTAAATTGGGGTTTTAGATTATGTCAACTAATTAAAATATATACTTACAATACACATTTAATCCTACACACGCTACTTGCACACCTTAGTGTAAGGCCTGAGTGGCTCGGCTGTGAGCGGGGCGTGCAGCGTCCATATAAAATAAATGCAATTTATATGGACGCTGCACGAGGGACCACTCAGGCCTTACACTAACACAAACAAAGCTGACTCAAAAAGAAACAAAGCAATAACTAGAACAAAGCAATAGCTAAACATAAGCAGTGGCGTAGCGTCCACAGAACAATAAAAACTTTTTTTCTGTTCCGTGGTAACGTCCATAGAAATATAATGTAGCTCAGTCTAAAGAATATATAACATAACTGTACATTAGCGAAAATTACACGGAGAAAAAATTGTATACTGCAACGAAGTCATTTCTAAAAGACATTCCTAGTAATGCGCACTTGATAAGGACTGAAAGAAGAAAAAAAATCTCACCACCCGCCAGACAAACTTACTTTTACTTCGTAACAAACGATAATAAGCTTTAAGAGTTTGGAATAGGGGTGACTAGGGTTGAAAAGCAAAGTTTGCACCCTCGTATTCTCTAGTTCCGGGAGCGTTGCCAAGTGAATGTGGGAACGCACATTTTCGTCTGTTTTTCGCATTGCATGCTAGAATGGCCCTTGAGTTGAAAAATATTTTTTCAGCCAGTAATGTTAAATGGCCTACTTTTTCATATTCGGTCTTTCGCGCTATTATAAAAGTTCTATGATTTGTTTTTGGTGGAGGTATGTTGGGCAGAGAGGTGTTTAATATAATGCTAGCGAATTCAGAAGTTATGTTTTGAAGTGGGTGTCTTATATAACTCGATAAGAAAACGTGCGCTCATAGCAAGATTAATTTCACTACTTAACGGAAATCATGTAATCGATGCAAATTTGTAGGTATCACGTGCGCTGAAAGGGTTAAAGACGGTACCTATTACCTACCTATCTCTTGACAATGCTGTGCCATACAATTAAGTAGTTAGATTTCCTTAAACATTATCCTGATATTGACAAGTAGGTACCACCACGTTTCGACCGACATCGATTGGTCAATTGTTTTATAAGTGGGTACTTGTAAATCAAATGACCAATTGACCAAATAGATATCGAACTCAGCTCAAATACCTATTTCTATGAAAATTTACGTAAATATTAATTAACCTGCGCGCCATAACCCAGTCATCGGGGGATGACTGGGTTATGTGGTATTTCTATTCACTAAATCTCCACGGTGGCTGGTATCGGCGCTCTCATGCGGTGGCCACCCTTGGTGCCACCGCCACGGATCTCATACTGAACGCACTGGAGCCCTGCTCGCGCCTCGCCACATTTGGCTGGTCCGAGGGCGGCAAAGATGTTCTTCGGGTTTTAAGGCCCCCGCCACATGGAAAACATCGACCCTGATGACCCCCTTTAATTACGTTCTGCGACAGGCGGGGAAGACCGTATATAGAGCTATTCTTGCCCTAGCAGTGCAACATACAGTAAGGGAAATGTATTCACGTACCACCGTAGAACCCTATCGCAATAAGGTGACATATCACTCGAGTTTGAGTGACGGTGGCCTGTCAATTGCGACAGAGTTCTACGGTGGTACGTGAATACATTTCCCTTTCTGTGCCTAAGTGTACAAGATTATGATAATGATGAATTATTGCAGGTAGAGTCTAAATTTATTATACCTTCAAAAGAAAGAAGACAAAAAATATGCCTGATGACGAAAATCCCATTCAAATATCTAAAAAAATTATACGAAGCTACAACTGTTTTAATATTGCTTGTTAGAGTGAGAAAACGCTGATCGTAGATTGTGACTGCACGACCATCGAGCGTCATAGTAATTGACAATCGTTTCATATGAACGAGCGTTTTGCGGAAAAGGGACAGAACATACCCCCTCTTAAAACTTTGGACACTTATAACTTTGTGATTATTTAACCTCTTGCGTTGCTTATTTCTCCATGTGACTACGTTTTTAATCCTTTTTCGAGAAAATACAACATTATTGGTTATTTTATTTTGTGTCTACACCCGTATTACGTCGTCACACTCAACACTAAAACGTTTCCAGAAGTTATAAAAGTGATGTAAATAACGGCCGAATAAAGCCCGTAGCGTGTGTAGAAGCAGAGATACGAACAAGTCAGCGGGATTAAATTATTCCGCCTTGAGCTGAGTTAAATAGACCTTCTCTGCATAATCCCTCTACTGTACTGAGGAGCGCTGTTTTACCTTTTTGTTTATCAATAAAATATTGCTAGTATGAATCCTGCTTTAAATGCCGTCTAAGCCAAGACAAGTAGCGTGGAAGAAAACCGTATACATTGATAACATACCTACTGTTGGTTGGGGGTGGCCTATTGCCAGCAGTGGACGTCTTCCGGCTGATGTGATGATGATGATGATGATGATGATTTTTTCTTCTGAACATTGAATTCTTCTTTTGTACAATCAAATTTATCATTTAGTTTACCTATTTGCCTTGACATGCTTCTGGCAATATATTTGTCGTCTAAAACGAAAATTGACGTTCCTAGATATTATGGTTGGCGTAGGTAACGAATTACTATTTTGTGGACAAAATTTTCATTCATAAATACGACGTCACAAGAGTGAACCAAGAATACTCTACCAAAATAACCAAAACAACAAATTCCATTAAATTCAAGGCCAACACGGGAAACCATAACTCTTCACATGCCACTCGATTCTTTTCAAAACGACTCGTATGCCACCGATGCTTTAGGCACTTAGGTCATTTCAAATCTGCGGCGTTACCTAGACGGCCCCAGCTTGCCAAAACCGATTCATTGATTACATGTGTGTCCGGCGGTTCCATTTAGTGCTGTAAAAGACTCGGATCGAGTCCTAAATTTGGTCAAAATAAATAAAAATGACCTACTATGTAACAGTGAATAAACTAAATTATTTCATAACAGCGTCTGCACAGAGCAAGGAGATGTACTGATTGGCGCAACCACTCGTTTTGCTGTGTACAGTCGAGTTCTCCAATATCTATACAGACAACCTTTCAAAAATATCTACACATGTGTCTTATGTCAGTAGTAATAAAGCCTGTGTACAGATATTTTTGAAAGCTTGCCTGTATGGATATTGGAGAACTCGACTGTACCTAGGTTTCGGAAATTCATATGGAATGCCCGGCCGTTGGCACGGACCGTTTGCACGATGCTCTTATGTGTGTCTGCCCCTGTGCTTTGACTCGAATCTTATAACTCGAGCGTGTGTGAACTCTTTACATAAAAGTATGGAAACTGTCACGATTCACACACTTTATTTTTACTAAACCACAGAGAGGTTAAAATAAATGAGTTACAGTGATTAAGTCTCGTTTAGTAAAAAATAATTTGAATGTAAACTACATACCTAAAGAGGTGTGCAATAAAGAGTATTTGTATTGTATTGTATTGTATACCTAGTAAATAGTTAGTCCGATCTCATCTGTAAATAAGCCATTAATGGTTTTAGCAAGTAATATCATGAAACTCTGCGATACGTAAGAACTAGAATTATTTGGAACTTAAAAAAAATACGAACACAAAAAGAGACTCAAGTCCTCAGCGCTAATGGCAAACTTGCAGTAAATAAATAAAAAGAAAAGAAAAGAAAAGAAGACATTTATTCACTACACAAAAGACACACAGAGACAAAGGAGTAGACATACATGACAATTGACACATATTGTGTGTCTTCAAGTGAAATCAAGTCGTTACGGGTATTTTCAGGACTCGAGTCTTTTACAACACTATCCTATAAATCGATTACCGATGCCGAGGCAGTAGTCACGTACTGCCAACGTAACCGGGCTAAGTTTAGTTCCATCTGGCCTATTGGTTATACATTTCTAATCTGTGCTCGCGCGGGATCCAATTCTGTGACTTTATGGTTAGACAGCTTGGACGCTCGCTTTGGGTCGCAATTTAAATGCAAATTATCGTGATAGACGCAAGTTGGCTGGATATAATTGATGTGATTATTGAGCTAACCACTTGCCAGCTTCTTACTTCGCGTATTTAAATGTTGTTTTTCAGGCTCAGAATATGTGTAAACCAACAGAACTATTTTAGACGACTTGGTAGCCTCTTGGATGCTGTATATCGACCAGAAAAAAAAAATTAAGCTGTTTATTTCAGATCAGCACAATCAAATTTTTTTGAGATTATTGGCTAAGCTTAGCTTATTCTATTTTTAATCTATAGATATACAATTTGTTTATTTATTTGTTTAGGATTACCAATAGATAACTGAAACTTGGTCGTTTACTATGGGTCTCATAAGAAGGTTCAAAGTCACCCAAAGGGCAATGGAGAGGGCTATGTTAGGAGTTTATCTGCGTGATAGCATCAGAAATGAGGCTATCCGCTCCGCAGCAGAACCAAGGTAACCGATATACCCCTCCGAATTGCGAAACTTAAGTGGCAGTGGGCGGGGCACATTGCACGTAGAACCGATGGCCATTGGGGCGGTAAGGTTCTCGAGTGGCGACCACGTACCGGAAGGCGCGGCGTGGGTAGGCCCCCACAAGGTGGACTGATGACCTGGTAAAGGTCGCGGGAGTCCGCTGGATGCGGGTGGCGCAGGATCGGTCAATTTGGCACTCTCTGGGGGAGGCCTATGTCCAGCAGTGGACGTCTTTCGGCTGATATGATGACCAACAGATAATACATCTTACAATACCTATCTGTTTACTAACTTTATTTATTTATCTATTAATTTTTCTTGAGGTACATTTGATCTTCTGAGGTTTATCCTCTAAACTATCTATTACCTCATTTATCAAGAAACGTCATGTTTATAAAATTGTCGAGGGATACTGGGCCGGTATTCAAATTTTAAAATGTAATGTCCTCGTTAAACCCCCTGTTCCATCTCTCTTCCATTCTGATTTTGAAAGACAGAGATATGAATATTATGGTGATAACACTATGCACTACGTCATGCTGAGGACATGACACATTTTGAAAGTCAAATCGCGTCCCTGCTCACTGAAAGTTACCCCGAGGAAATATAATACTTTGTACCTCACTATTTTTTGAGATAGAGAAAATAGTATTTACTGTTTCTCACTCATACCCTACGAAAGTGTATTCCAAAAGTTACAATCCTAATGGATAGCGCCGAACTCAGATCAACACGTCGGAAACTCGTCCATTGAATAACGTACGAGCGTGTATACTATTGATCTCTTACCACATCCAAAAAATCGTATATCACATTTAAATCTCATTGAAATCTTGACTTTACTCCATGTCCCGAAAGTCTGAATTCAAGCTGACGCAAGTCGGTGATAGGAGCTTGCTAACGTTGCTGGTCCACGGGTCGATATTGAAACAAATGCCAGCCGGTCACGCAGGATCGATTGTTGGGTTCGAGCTTTAATTCGAGGTTATTGTTGGGAATAAGATATACAGTGTAATTGGAAAGTATTGTCAAGGTTGTATTATATAGCAGCAGTTGTATATCGACACGAACTGTCAAAATTTGGCCACCAATCGTACCAGCCGTACCGGTAGAAGTTGAAAACATAATATTCATCCTTTTCCATAGGAACTAGTGCATTATAATAAGTTGGGATAAGTTAGGATTATTATATGTCCGGAGTATATTCATCCTAATTCCTGAGATCGTGTAACAGTAAAAAGTCATAAATGCGTAAATATAAATATTGTCCAACCGCAAATATTTCCCACACAAAATAAACAACAAATTGAAGCCAGATTTAGACCAGCGTCATACCGCTGCCAACACAGTACTACGTTCAGAGTATTCTGTATTTTTGGAACTAGAGCAAAAGGAAGATTTACAGTACACTGACTTCGGAATTCCTTTCTAATCGTACGCCATAGAACGAACTGAATTTAACCCGTTCAGTGCGCATGATGCACATGTGCGGCAATAGTTTCTTAACGAATAAAAAATATTGGGAGAAAATTGCAAATTGACAGCGACGAACGGTTGATTTCATTTCTGACATTATTATGCTACAATGCAATGATTCTAAGTAAATAAATAAATATTAAATAGATAATAATAATTATAAATGGCGGTTACATCGTTTTTTCCCATGCTAAGGTTCATATCCCTTCGGAGGGTTTAATATAAAAAATATTTCTGAACTGTCACGAACGGTTATTTTCATATTTTAATCGTTAAAATAATTAACGATACCTATTGATAAGGAACGGATTCGTTTTGTGCTGTTTTTCTAATCAGTATATAAAATATACTTATCTTAATTAAGCTAATGATTCATTAAAATATTAACTTCATTCTGCGATAGTCTGGTAAAAAAGGCTTAGTTAAGATAATACACATTTAGCATCAATTTTGGGCGATATTTTTTCGTTCAACATTTATTCGAGTTGATGTTAAAAACAATATATCTAATATTTCTTTCTTTTCTTTTCAGGTAAATGCTGTTTTTGGAATATTTGCAGATTGGTAAACGTGAAAACGGATATGCTTACCAGAAAAGTTCGTTCGGGTGTCTCTAGCTCTATTGCGCTCGTATATTGGTAGAGAATTGGTAGAGCCTTATAGCATTAAGTCCGCCCTCTTTACTTATTTTATTTATGCAATAAAGTTTGAATAAAGAAATATTCGAGCGACACAGAGAGGAAATACTAACGTAAGAAGTTGGCGCTTCAACGACGGATAGACGAGGTAGCACCGCAAGTGTTACATTTTACCGATTTTGGTAAATACCAGTAAAATCTAAAAGGTAATACTTTAATTGAGGGAATGTTTTAACATTCCCTCAATTTGAATATTATCTACACAGTAAGCTACTCAAGTCACTCAATTACTTTATTCTTCAGTGTAACTGAAGGGGCGACCCTACGTCGCGGGCACACCTATACAAATCATCTCAAAGCGTAAAACATCCTAAAACCCCTCTATTATTGCACGAACATATGCCGTTTTCAAATATTTTCACCGGCCACACCTATGTTCCATTTTGAAACCAAAAAGGCGTTAGTATTTTGGAAATGCCTCAACCTAAGCTGTTTTATAGGGGTAGCGGTGAACACGCAATATTGACGTTTACGCTAATTGGATTAGAGTGCATAGTTTTATTGAGCTTTAATGATCGCTGTAAAAGTAATTTAATGAAATCAGATTGTTACTATGCCTTTGTGCATAGTTAACCTGGTTTTGCTGGAGTAATGGTTTTATACAGGTCGTAACGTGTCGGAAACTTATTCTACAACTACAAGTGTACGTCTCTAGCCAGCAATTGTGTTGGTATAAAAATTGGGGAAAATCACCAAATGTAGGTGAGTCACATCGTTGATTTTATTCAGCGACTGGGAAGCAAAGTCCGTTTAGTCTATATTTGCAACTATTTACAAACCGTTATTGCAGCAGTATTACTTATTTACTCCGTTGGCTTAGCGGCCCAAAACGAATCTAGGCCTCCGACACGCAAGTGCGGCACTTTCCTCGGTTTTGCGTCTCTTGCCAATATTTTGAAACCACTTTGTTGTACAAACATCTCAATGTAATGAATATTAGAGAGGCGCTACCCCGGAATACGATCGATACTGATACTGGTATCCGCTATTACCGGCCACGGTCACGCAACCCTGGTTGCCAGATACAAATTGGAAAAGTGCTGTTCAAACCCACAATTTTTTATCATAAAATACATGATATAATTTGTATCAATGGCTTGTTATACGTTACCTTAAAGGCCGAGCCACACCGCATGCTTGTGCAGTCGATGCGTATATGTAGACATGCTCGTGCACGTAACGTGGTGTGACATGTTTTATGGGGATCCATACATTACAACGCAGTGGTGCACGTGCTGCACACGCATCTGCCGCCTTAAGTGTTATAAATATCAGTTGCCCAGAAAAATATAATTACTTGAATCAAGAAATTACTAAAACAGAAGTCCTACTGAACTATCTTCAACCGAGATAAAAAATCGCGAAATTATCCGCTCAGTTCGAGATAATTTAACATCCTCCTAATTTATTGGTTCAGGAATATATACTTCGAATAAAGCAAGCTGTCTTTAATAGGAAACCTTTATCGAACTTCGTTTCTCGTGCCGGTTAAACCAATGAAAGACCGAGTATGAATTTAGTTGTCATTCCTCTCTTGCACATTATCTGTGAGCTGGAGCGATAATGCTTATGCGTTCTCGTTAGTACAAAAGCTTTCTCGGCCTATTCGCGACGGCAATTCATTAAGCTCATATTGAATGTAGACAGGCAGGTAACTGGTGTTCCAAATGGCAGCCAACTTTGCTCGTTGACTGACACCGTTAGTTTCGCATTGAGTCTATCGATTCCCGATTTTCTGTTGTAATTTGCCAGTAACGAACGGGTGACTGTCAGTTTGAAACGTACATCCGTTAATGAGTTGCGAAGTTCATTTTACATTATTTATAATTTGACAGGCTTCTTAAATGTCCTCTTGTTACATAACGTCTATAGCGTTTAAAGTAATAAAAAATCGAAATCTAAGTAGTCACGCGCGTTTTCCTGAGGGACTTCCATTTGCTACGATCCTGACAAACTTTCTTTCTTCTTAGTTTATAATCGGTTAATGACTCATATATGAGTCATTAACCGATTCTCTCTTCGAGCTATTTCCAATACAAACCGGAGAATTGCTGCTACGCGCTGCGCCGTAGCACACGTGGCGTGTCACACGTGACGTGGCGTAGCACACGTGGCGTAGCACAAGTGGCGTAGCACACGTGGCGTTGCTTGGCCTCGAACAGGTTAAGGGGATCCAGTTTAAAAAAACACATAGATATTGTTGATTTCACAATTTTCATAAGACATCCGGGGCCGCATATAATTTTATTTTTTAACAGTTCGTGATATTGCCAATTCTATGGCCGAGACGTGACATCGCCAAATTTGCCAAATATTTTTACTAAGTAGTTAACCTGAAAGCTGAAGTCAGACCTAATGTCGTCACTTGTCACAAAAGTTATCAAATAAGATATTATAGACTTTCGAGTTGTCATTAAACTAGTGGAGTTTCTGCACAGACTGAAACATTACCGCTACCTAGTTGATATCACTTTGGCTGAATGGAATTTATTGTCGTTTTATGGCCACCACTGAAGTCACCACAGATAATCCCACTGGGACGGTGGAATAGAATGGTATGCCTACAATGTCTTAGGTCGTCAATGCCATAGCACTGCTATTGGAAACAGTAGTTTACCTATTGTTTTTTTTTAATAAAAATATATATAAAATATTTATGTGGTGAGCATGAATATTTGTTTCTGAGTCTTGGATGTTTTCTGTATTTGAGTATTTATATCTATTAAATATATCATCGTCTAGTACCTATAACACAAGCCTTATTGAGCTTACTATGAGGCTAGTTCGATATGTTTAAGATTGTCCCCTAATCCCTATCCTACTAATATTATAAATGCTAAAGTTTGGATGTTTGGATGCTTAGATGTTTGGACGTTTGTTACTCAATCGCGCTCAAACGGCTCAAGCGATTTGGATGAAATTTTGCACGAAGATAGTTTATAGCCTGGATTAAAATATATAATAGTTTTTATCCCGGGTTCACGCAGACGAAGTTGCGGGCGGAAGCTAGTATTTGGCATCCAATGGTAAGTAGACACCGTTTCATATTGTCGATTTATAGCTTTTCGACTTAACGATGCTAAATATTGATAAAATTGGCGATGTCACAGGTGGTTTCACAATTTTTTGATAATCGATAAGTCATAGAAAAGTCAGACAAATTCAACCGTCGATGGTAAGAAAGCTATCGTAACATTCACAGCCCATGGCGATACGTATTTCATACCTCTAAGACAAATTAGTTCTTTACTCTTCTTTAGCTTGTAAGCGCTCACTGACGCATACGTTTCTCCTATCTTCTTCCATGCAGCCTGATTTGCTGTAGCTCCCCTCCTTCTAGGGTTTGCAATCCGGATCCGACTTGTGTGGAAATATCCGGATCCGCGGATCTAGATCCGGATATTTACATACAAGTCGGATCCGGATTGCAAACCCTACCTCCTTCAATCGGTCTTATATCGTCTTCTGCCAGCGGGGGGTTTGCTGACCTGTCCTTAGAAGCGGTCTATTCCAGAACGCGTATGGTCCATCTCCCGTCGCGTCGTTCCATAATTCCCTCCATAAATAAACTACACGTAAACGTTTTAATCTTATGAAATTATCATAAACTAAACTTTGGCAGGAATGACCTGGTAGTGTTCTTACTGCCTCTTACCTGTGTGATGTCCTTCCATAATTGCGGCCGACCCGTCCCAGGAATGCAATATTCCGCGCCAATATTCAAATATCGAGCGCGCCACGTCTCACCGTTCTTTGTCTAATTGATCATTAAGGTACGGTCAAGCTATCTATGGCCCCTATCGGCCTTGACTACTTGACTATTGGTGACAGGTGACCCTGACAATTCTTCGTTCATTTTAGAGTGGACAAGTAATTATTGTACCCAGTTGATCTTTATTTGTCGACCCAAGTCGTGGTGACAATTGACATGTTCATAAAGGAACCAGCAAGTCAATTAATTACTTCTTAAGCAGAGTGGAGCTCGAACTTTCTGATAGCGTTATTCGCCTTATTTTCTCGTTAGCATTACCCCGATATCAGGGAGAGTTATTTTGATATGAAGCTTAACCGATTCATGGCCAATGACTCACATATGAGTCATGCCTCTACGTGCGATTTCCGCTACAGAGCGGAAAAACGCTGCTACGCGCTACGTAGCGTTGCGTGGCCTCGAATGGGTTAAATTAAATTAGATATTAAGCTTTGATGGTTTGCTCAAAAACCTATATAATTACCGAGTTATTGTGCCTCCAGAGTAGGACGAAGTATACGTCAATCCTAACCTAGTCAGGACAGTTCCGCATTTAGCGGGGCTGAATCGGTAGTTTAGCGTACTAATGTTACAGATTTCCTTAGTATTGTAATGCGTGGAACCGGCGGCACGCATGCAGTAAGTACTGCATTCGTATACCAACCCGCTTTCGCGCCTCCCGAAAATCAGGAAGCACTCAATTAAATGTGGGTGCGCAGGAAAGAATCTGTACTGAGTTGACTTACAGTTGACACTGCCAGCTTAGTGATACCGACTCCTTACCATTACCACCAAATGCGGAAGCGGCCTAAAAATACTCGTATGAGTAAATTCACCAGCAAACTATTACCGGGCAAGCCAATTGCACGTAAAATAAATTTTCCACTACAAGAGGTTTTCACACCCTCAGAATCACCATAACTGTCGCTTTGAAGCAATAAATTGTGTTATATTTCTAATGTGGCCCCCCTGAGGCGATCCGCGTTAGGGTTGTCAACACACGGAATATATGACCAACTTTTATGCTCTACAAAGGGTACGTCGCTGAAATTTTAATGCTCACACAAGCTAGCACGGACGCAAAAACGCCTACTCACCACCTTTTTACCGGAATAATGTAGGGAAAATAAGTGTTGTTACGAGCGTATTGTGTTGTGCTAGCCCCGTAATGTCCGTGAAAGGAATGACTCAGAGAATAAAGGAACCACGAACTTGAATTTTGAGCTCTTTGAGGCAACTTTCACACATGACATTATGTTGGAGTATGGCACGATCATTTGGGTTGCGAAATAACTCCGTGCTCTCGAAGGGGATATTTTTACTCGTTTTTTTTTTGGCCGCTAATGTGATACATATACAAATGCACAATTTCCCCCTCAATATTCCTATTTGAAATATTCAACGCTCATAAACTTTATTCTGAAATCCGATTAAAAATTTACCCCGCTCACACTTGGCCGGTTTTAATGAATAAACAAGGAACCGGTTAATCTAACTCAATTGCCGGGTAGGTATATCCGGTTATCATCAATTAATTAGGTTTGGAAATTAGGAAGGGGTCGATTTCTAACGTTTCGGGTGATAGTTGAATTGTCCATTCCGTGGTTTACATTTACATGATATTTACATAGAAAATCTCTTCAAATTCATATTTAAACAATTTTATGCAATAAAAATAGCACAAGTCAAAACAAGAAAAGGAAGAAGAACAATAACGGCACAAAATCATTAATTACAACTCAAAATTACAATATAAATAACAAAGAAGAATAATACTAGTTAAAACTTCACTATACTAATTTTCTATAATTACAAAATTCGTCCGCACGTTAAAAAAACACTATCCACATACAGTGCTTGAATCTTTTTACGTGCAGTTCATAAAAATGAGCCTTCTTGACTTCCGGGCTCAGTTTGTTATACATTGTAACACCGACTACCCACAATGAGTTAGACGTTCGCGTCAATTGGGCCTGCACGGGTTTCATGTCGCGGCCGGTTTCCCTTTGATCAGGACGACGCATTTTATAATCGTCCTGATCAAAGGAAAACCGCCAATACACACACTCTCACACACACACCACATAAATTTAGCGAATTTGGGCCAATTTGTAACACAATTCGGTTTACTTACTTACTCCGTTGGCTCAGCGACCCAAAGTGAGTCATGGTCTCCGACATGGGAGTGCGACTCTTCTAGGTTTTGCGCTAGCTCTTGCCAATTGGTAACTTGGAGTTCACGCAGATTCGCCTGTATCATACTCAATACTCAATAGTTTATTGCAATTCCACAAGTAGTTGTACAGGTGGTAAACTTATAAGCTAGAACTTTGTGAACCCTGTTGGGCACTGCAATATTATTATTACACACACTTACAAAAGCACAGAATGTCTAGGGAATGCAATAACTGGTCATATTTTATAACTTTATGATTTCGATTATGTTGAAAAAATAACCGAAAACCGGTTGTAACCGGTTACAGTTATTTAATGATAAAAACAAGGAAACTATCGGTTAAAGACCAGAAAACAACTACTAGACCATTCGGACAAAATGTGGCAACCCAAATACACACTCATTTAAAAAAAGCAAAAGCAGCGAAGTTCGAGTTTCACTGTATTAGGCACCTCTTGAGTCAAACCACTACTAACAAGCAAGAGCGCACTGTTGTCGCCTTTTCTAAGCAATTATACAATAATTCATCACTAAATCTGTACTTATTTGTTAATTACAGAAACAATTTAAGATACTTAATTTATTTTGATAATTTAAGTAAGTAACCTCAAATAACCGTAACCGGTTATTCAAAATTCCGAAAACCGGTTATGTTATTTTTACGATATAATCTGTTATAACCGGTTTCTTCGGTTTTGTTTAATACCGGTTCGCATTCCCTAATTATGTCACTCCAGCGATACCTAGGCCGTCCACAGGGCTCCGACCTGTTGGACGACCCCGCGAATTACAAAAATACACGCAAAGCCGCGGAATTAAATATACTATATCCATCCCAAGGGTCCAAATTTGGCGAAATAATAGTACCTAGTTCCCGAGATTACCCCCTACATATAAACTTACTTTCAAAGCTAACTCACATACTTTACCTCATCATAATTGAACAAGCGAGCGAAACGAACGAAGTTCTCTGTCTCAGCTTAGGTAAAAATTATTTCATATGTCCGGCTGTCCAGCTGTACTCCCCTCTCTACAGGTCGAATTTTTCAACCGAATCTCGTGAATCTCGTAACTAGGTACAATAATGAACTGGATCCTGACCTGAATTAAGGTACTGATGACCTGGAATGGTCGCGGGAGTCCGCTGGATGCGGGTGGCGCAGGACTGGTTACTTTGGCACTCTTTGGGGGAGGCCTATGTCCAGCAGTGGACCTCTTTCGGCTGATGTGATGATGATGATGAGGTACAATAATTATACAGTTTTTCTTTTACAATTAAAATTGCAAATTATTAACGACTCAAATAATATTTTTAGGAATTACCGAGTTGGTTAATCAAACCCTATTAATATACAGGCTTCATCATTACTCAAATTAGCAGATTGGCGCGTGAGATTCATTACCTACCCAGATTACCCGGGTACATTTACACCCGATTATTAATTCTAACTGGTCAATTAATTGTGTGACGATAAATTTGATGATTTTAACCCCGCAAATGCTTGGCTGTAATTAATGTATTAGAAGACTTGCAATTATGAAATACGATATCGTTAACAGTCAACTCATCTTTTGCGCGGCTGTTGTGCGAGCACTTGTAGCTGCCGTTGTGTGGGTGCGTGCGCATGTACCTAAGTGTAACGACGACAGCCGTCTCACGTGTCACACGTAAATCAAACCTGCATAGTAACAAGCACACGCACACATGAGGCTTAACACATTCAGTGCCGAAAACCCGACCATCGGGTATTTTAAGATTTCGTTCCCATGTCGAATGACATGATAGTCGGGATCGCGGTACTAGCTATAGACGACTAAAGGCCACGCCGGAAAAAGACCCGATATCGAGCACTGTTTTTGACGAGCAGGGTTGCCGCTAACAGAATATTTTTAGCGGCGTATTTTAATTATTAGTCTCAATTATCAGGTTGTTATCAGCCAGGTAGGTACCTACGTTCTGTTCAGAAACTTAATGAAATGTGATAAATCACGACAATTAAGGGTTGACCAATGTTTTACTGCATTATGGTACCTTAGCGCAATCCTATCGTGTGCGTTGTCGGGATCTTGGCGTGTAGCGTCGCTTCGATCGATAAGTGTGAAACTGTGCCCGATTGTCTGTATAATGGGCGGACCTGAATGTGTTAATTATCTTTATTAATTTAAACCACGAAGAAGTGACCTCTCCGTACGCTACGGACTAAACTCGGAATAATACGCAATGAGAAACAGTGACACTGTCGTCTTTACACTTACAGGCTCACGCACCCACACAACGGCAATGAGAATTGAAGGTATGAGACCTTTTATCGTGAGACGTGAGACTATTTTTGACGGATACGAAACAAATCCATCATCAAAGGGAATAAACAGGGGATTATATTATGTACGATTTAAAGGCAGTTCGGACAATTATACTTCTTGCGGCGAGTGGATTTGACTTAAACGTCACGTCTCGCCCACTCGTCTTCGTGAAATGTACTGTACTCTATTCTGTGAATTTATATACAAAGACGGCTATTTAGCTCTCTCAAAATAATAGTAATTATAGTATTAGTCCCCCTTATAGAAAAAAGAAAACAACATTTATTCGTGACAAAAATACATAAACACAAACTGTAGACATACGCATACTCGTATATATACATTAGTCACGAAATGGTCACAACTCAGCTTAATGCTAGCAACGCCAGCGCTGGTCTTCCGCTGTGACCATTAGGTGAAACACGGAACAATGATGCCACGAGCGCACTCAAGGATAATTAACAAAAAAAAATAGAGGAAGAACACAAACTATTAAAAGCAATAATAAAAAATAAAAATAAACTAAAACAGACACCTTATAAAAATGAACACTTAAATACAACAAACATGGTCAAGTATAGCGTGAATGTATCACACGTTAATCGCTAGACATCCTCGGCATATTTTAATTGTCAATTTAATTGTTCACGTCCAACATTGTAAACTGACACACACGAAAAAACTGACAGCGCGATTATCCTAAAAAACGGAGTTACTACTCTGTCGGAATGGAGATCGCTCGCAATTAATTGCCGCTAATTGATTATTTAGCGGCCATTTTGGCCAGTGTCCGTCACGAGATGGCTAGGCTGTTATACTTTACGCGCTCATGCGCCTCACCCCACCCGTCACACCTAACGAAACTAGACCTCTACCTACGCTTATTTACTACGAATCGCCGCGTCAAGATATATTTGTGCGTGAGCGTGTAGGTGAGCTTAAAACAAGTTACAGTATAGCGGGCTGTACGCACGAACGACCGCGCTGTTTACATGCACCAAAAATATGCAGGGAGAGTACTGGAGCGTTACTCGACATTGGCGCAGGCGATCTTGAATGATGTCATAGTTGCGACTTCAAATAAACATTTGAACGCAATCTTACACAAATCGCTCTAGTCCCAAATAAATCATTTATCTATACATACATACTTATATATTAGTCTTGCTTTTTGAATGATTTTGATGCAATTGGGAATGGATGAAAATTTTAGAAATGCCTGATTATTTTTTTGGTGATAGGAATAACCTTCCTTAGCACCAGAAAAAAGTTTCAGATTTTTCAGCTGCGTCAATTATTTTTGAAAAATATAAACAGTTTCCTCACTTAAGTTTTGGGTTTAGGACGGCGAATAAGAAACTTTCCTTGATTTGTCTCATATTACAAAAACATATCTTAAATATCCGTTGTAAACTGACACTGGCAATGATATTGACAGCTGCAGCAGCTATATTTGTTACTGCCAGGGTCAGATATGTAAAAAAAAATTGTAAGATGAGACGGATCAAGGAAAGTGTAAGTGAGGAAACTGTTTATATAAAAAAAAAAATGACGCTACTGAAAAGTCTGCAACTTTTTTTGTGGTACTAAGGAAGGTTATTCCTATCACCAAAAAAATAATCAGGCATTTCCAAAATTTTCATCCATCCCCCATTCGGCTAACTTTAATAATCTCAAGTATAAACGTAATGATAGGATTGTAAGATTAAAATGTCGTGATAAATAGGTTTTCATTTATGCCAATTCGTTTTACCATATGTCCAATTTTACAAAATCTCTCTCCCGTCATCGACATTTATAACTAGCTTCTGTCCGCGACTTCGTCCGCGTGGAAGTCGTTTATATCGTAACTCCATACAAACTTTCGCCCCCCATTTCGCCCCCTTAGGGGATGATTCCCGGGTAAAAAGTATTCTATATGTTAATAGGCTATACACTTTATGTATACCAAAATTCATCTTAATCCGTTTAGCCGTTTTCGCGTGATTGAGTAACAAACGTCCAAACATCTAAACATCCAAACTTTCGCATTTATAATATTAGTAGGATTACGGTGATGTTACAAATCAAAGTTAGTTTTGCCTTCTTCTGCTCAATTTCGATAACGCAAAGGTTTTCTGGAATTAGCTTATTCAAGTGTCTATGAGTTTTCTGTAGATTTGTATTATCTGTATGGTCATGATACTCACGATGTCACGTTTCAAAGTTTAATAGGTGCTCAATATTGCTTCTGCCTGAGTCACACACACTGTGTTGCTACTAAGTAACCATGCAACGAATATTTATTTTTTGTCCTGGCAATATGTCATCGCAAAACATTGTTGTTATAAACATTTCAGTGTTGCAATAAGCATCCATATTAAACACTTTTTATCCGATAATGAGCATCGATATTCAATATGGATTGAATGGTTTTTGTTACTGTTAAGTACTTTCACTTTCGCATTAACTTATAACTAGGAAAGCAAATCATGGTTGCATTATGTTTGTAGTTGCCATTATTTCCGCACGAATAAAATGTATGAGGTCTGTTATTATTTATGGTTTTATGTAAGTATGTATGTATTAATATGAACATAGGTAAAAATAGTTCAAAGAGGGATCGTCAGGTAGGTAACGGAATTAAACTTTATATTAAACTTTTATATGGGAAAAATGATACCTCGCCGAGTTTTTTTACGCCGGTTCTTCTCGAGGCAGAGGTTTTCTTTCCGAACTGGTGGTAGTTTATCGACATTCATAGGTGCATGCAATATGCCTAAATTGAATAATAAATCACTTTGACTTTTTTTGACTTTTGATATTACAGTGATATAGTATTTGCTTCGAACAACTTGAACGAGAATTGGCCAAATTTTAATTCTTCTCAAATTACTTATTTTCAGAGATGATAATGATAAGGATGGAAATAAAGAAATAACGTGCAGTCTACTGTTTGAAATGAACAGAAATGTTTACTTCTCATATCCCTATATGGAAGGTTTTTAGTCAAGCACCTTTCGGTAGAATATTGTTTTACGAGTGTGACTTTCATAAGAACATTTATTTTAAGGAACGATAGCTTTCAGTGCTGTGAACCGTTTTATCGAAAAAATATAACAATTACCTTTTCTAATGGAGAGTTATTAATTTTTTTAATTTTCTCGAGCAGCAATGTACTGCTAACATTCACTTGACGTTTCAGAGAGGCAGAGCTAGTTACTGTCAGTTGTTAGCTTTGTTACCAATACAGTGTGGGCCGAATTAATTTGTATGAAAAAAAATAACGGTTTTTTTAAAACTAGAGGTACTAATTTACGTTAATTAGGACTTTCAACCCTTAAAATAAATGTTCTTATGAAAGTCACACACTGTATGTATAATATGCACCTAATGTATTTTAAAAAGTAATTTTCTTTAAATGTTAAAAGAACTTAATTCTACCAATAGTTAGTTATTTTAAGTGATTAGCGATCTGAGAGCGTTATTATTAACAAAGTTGTGAAGTGGTGTGTCACGGACAGTGATGAATTGACTGCGTTGGAATTTTAATTATCTAATTAATTAATTATGAACGGTAAGCAAATATAGCGGCGTTCTGCATTGCGGTTTATGGCAATTTATCGGTGGCCTGATGATTGATTTATCGGTGGATTGTGTAAGTATTGTCTATTAATGCAAATTCTACGCTTTAATTTGGCAGCCAACCTTTTTAATGCAATTTAGAAATGCCTGATATTTTTTTTGGTGATAGGAATAACCTTCCACTAGAAAAAAGTTTCAGATTTTTCAGCTGCGTCAATCATATTTGAAAATATAAACAGTTTCCTCACTTACGTTTTGGGATAGACGTGGGGTTTTTTCTTTCCCTTGGCTCTGCCTGTGTTCTTCGGCGGAGCCGCGCGGGATGTAAGCAGTAACAAGTGAGAACAATGATCATGTAGGCAAAATTAAAGAAACGTTCGTTTTTGTACGATATATGTAAACGTGATAAAATCGGCCAAATATCGCCGTGCACCCGCCATGTCAATAAATCAGCTGTCATTGAAACGACGACGCAATACGTGCCGATTTGCAATTGTTTCTCAAACCGTCAGTCACCTGTCTCTTGCAGGTCTCGGGTCGATGGTGGAAATGTTCCTTTACAGTAAATATTAACTTCAGAAATTGTATACAAGTATATACAGGTACAGTCAGCAGCAGAATTAGCTAAGCGGGCCGGGTGTTCAAAATAACCTTCACACGCTCTTAATTTCTTAAGAATAAAGTCGTGTGCAGGTCATTTTGAACACCCGGCCCGCATAGCTACTTCTGCTGCTGACTGTACTAAAAGCTATCTAAATGGACATACTGTCTTAGGCACGGAAAAGCTTTAATTATAACTTTAAATGGTGTGAAAAAATCCAAAATAAAAACGAACAGTTAATACAGTCAATTACATAAGTTAAGCATATAATTATGACATTATTGACTTCACATTGATTTATCTCTTTGCAAACATTAAAATCTTCATTTATTCGCTAGTACAAATAAAGTGAATTTTCAATTATGCAATTCCTGTTTACATAAAAATAGCCTACATTAGCAATTATCTCTTTTCGGTAAGAGCAGAATCTTCGTATTGTATTCATATGTATAAAAAAAAAACAAAAAACTATTTGTAGGCCTCAAGGGCTCATTAGCAGAATGTGAAGATACTGAGTATTACTTATGAATAAAAATGATATTTGTGTTGGTGTTGGACACACTGATCCAGCTTGTCTTTCTTATGTCTGCCTCATATGGCTGGTGAACGACTGACACTTCTTTTACCTGAAATGTTGACCAATCCGTCAGATTTCCAGTGACACAAATATATTGAATGAGCGAGCGAAGCAAACGATGTTCTCTGTTTCAGCTTGGGCTAAAATCCTTTCGTATGTCCGGATGTCCAGGTATCCGGCCGTTCTGCTCTGTAGGTCGCATTTCTCAACCAATTCTCGTAAAATTTTGTGATTTTTGTTAGATTTTTTTTTCGATACACTTTTCCGAAATTAATAATATGTTATTTAAAAAAAAAAAACGGTTATTTGCGAGTCTGAACCAAATGTCATACAAATTACCCGTCTTACCCCGCTCATTAATTTTGGAAAAATCTTAACAACGCATTAGATAAGTCATGAGTACCAACAGAGACATCTATCGGTGCATTTTGTTACTAACTTGCGCGACCAAGGAACTCGGTATGTAAGTACAGGGTGGACCATAACTCTTTTTACATTTCAAACTAAAATAAAATGAAAACTAATTATATCAGATGGAAACCGTTTATTCATTATGAAAACACATGAATAGGGATTTTATTTTTTAAAAATTACGTCATCCATTTGTGATCCTTCATTATTTTGGCATTGCCGTAACCTGGAGCGAAAATTTTCAGTGACGGCCTGACAAGTGTTCCGAGAAATGTTTTGCATTTCCTCGCGAATACGTTGCTTCAATTTTTTAACAGACACTGGGTTGGTCTTAAAAAACTTTACTTCAAAGAAAAAAATCCATTTAATCAAAGAAAAAAAACCATAAAAAAATCCAAAAAAGGCCAGTTAATGTCACCTCTTGGATATGACTTTTTGGCCGAAAATTTCTCGAACTGCACTCAATGAGTTATTGGACTGTGTGACATGTTGCCCCGTCTTGCTGAAACCACGATTGTTGATTAAAACCATCAAAATCCTGTAGCGTAGGAGCAAAAAAGTTTTGTAACATGACAATATACCGCTCTGTATTCACTGTAACACTGCGTCCTCTTTGATCTTCAAAGAAGTAGGGTCCAATAATGCCTCTTGCTGACAAAGCTGCCCATACAGTAACCTTAGGTGAATGCAGGGGTTTTTGATGCTTCAATTTCGGATTGGTTTCACTCCAATACCTGCAATTTTGCCTGTTGACATCCCCGTTTAGGTGGAAGTGTGCCTCGTCTGAGAAAAAAATGTTGGTAAAGCTGGTAAACCTCTCTAGCATTTCGTTGGCAAACTGCAGCCTGGTAGCGTGATCTTGAGGCTTTAATGCCTGTACCATTTGGATTTTGTACGGATGAAAACGTAAATCTTTATGAAGAATGCGGATTAAAGATGTTCTGGGCACATTTAAGACGCTAGACCGCTTTCGAGTAGAGAGCCTGGATTGTTCACGAACAGACGCTCTTACACGTTCCATATTTTCGGGATCTCTTGATGTCCTAGGTCGGCCGGATCGTGGTTGTTTTAACGTTGAACCTGTCTCTTTAAATTTCTTTACCCAACTTTTAATCAATTGAATCGATGGAGCTTCACTTTTATGCCGTATATGGGTCATTGTCAGATTTAGGTTCGCGTCTATTCTGTGGACATTGCCAAAGTTAAGGGCTATAAAGCCTAATTTTTGCTTGAACTCTGAATCCGCATAAACGGCGTCGCCTCTTCTATAATGCTATGCGATAAAAAACATATTATATATAACCATAAGCCCTATATATAACCATTGACCACAGAAAAGACGTTTTTTGTTTCTTGGACTGACAATGACCCATATTGTAATGATTGCAATATTTTCGTTGCGATAGTGTTAAAGAATCGTTATTTTTATAATACTCGCGTACGCAGAACGCACGTTGTACTCCGGTGAAGGACGCCATGGCACTAAATTCCCATTAGCCGCTCTTGCATTTCGTAACCCCGCCGCCTTACCCCGCCACCGCTCCCCGACGCAGCTACCGATTCAAAAGTTAACGGACTTTTGGTCCACCCTGTACATTGGTTTTTCTGCGATAATTCTTTATCAAGGGAATTAATTTCGATAATCCTTTTTTTATTTGCTAGAAAATACTTTCAGAATAATTTCTGAATACGAGTTTAATGGTAAAAAATTAAACACAAAAGTATTAAATTACAAACTTAATTAACATATGATTTTTGAAGAATAAAAAAAATACGCTAGATAGTGATCTCGTTATACTTTTCCCGTAATATTTACGTTAACATTTATCATATAATATTATTTTAAAACATTTCGCTAAGTTAACTTCGGAGATATGTTTATAGTATTTTTTTCAACATTTTCGAAAGAAAAAACTGTTTTAGAATATGCAATTCAAGCCCTTTCATATGATACCCTACTTGGTCTACTAACTACACTTTGAATTTTTGCCGTCCGTCCGTCCTTTTTTATAGAAATTAATACTATGCATATATTTTTTTTTTAAATTTCGATACACGTGGATTGACTTGGTTTACAACTATTCCAAATTTCAAATTGATAGCATTAGTAGTTCCTGAGATATTTGACTTTGAGACAGACAGACGGACGGAGCGCATGCCGGGTACAAGAATTTAAGAGCTAATTACGTAACTATTGTATAATTATATCAGTTGTATCTGTATTAATTATGAATATTTATTTCAGTTGAGTTGGGATTGAAAAAAAACTATGTGATTATAGTTAAGTGTACGAAGTCTTAATTCAAACATTAAAGTCGACGAGTATAAAAATACGTTCTTGATACAGCTTTTTTAAAACTTCAGCTTTAGAGTTTCACGAATTATTTATGCATTTGTTTGCGTGGTACTCATTTATTCATAGTCTGCCTGCTTAGGGTTGTCAACGCGGAGAGGCAATATATTTTGGAAGATTTACACAAGTTTGGCGACTTAATCCTTAGGTGCATATGGTATCACTTTGTTTTTGAAATGGTTTAATGCACGAATCAATCCTCGACCCATTTGGGACAACGTGTCAAATTTGACAAAGTCTATAATAGACATTAATTTTATTACTAGTTGTGAGTTGTGACACTTCAGTTGTATCATTTTTCATACTGTATGAATGTAATGGTTACATTTCGAAATGCATGGGTAAATAAGACGATTTCTAATTTGAACGGTTTAAAATCCTGGTTTAAAATTGACAAATTCTATAAATATAAGTGTTCTTAAAAATTATAAATAATGTTTACAGCCTAAGGGTGGTAGGTATTCCACTTGTCCAATTTTTTTGATCAAATCATCCAATTTCTTTGACCAAATGCACATTGGACAAAGATCTTGGACAAGTCGAATACCACCCTAAAAGAAAAGATTTCTTTCAATTAGTAATATAGGCCTATAAAATAGTAAGTAGTTAAGATGCATAGTATCACAATTACATACATTGGGAAAACTTGCAATTTGGTGGATGACTCGAAACGACGACGAAATTAAAGTACTTTCAGACTGCATAGCTAGTTTCAATATAAATAACAAAACAACATCCCCATAACAAACTTTGACGTGCCGTCCGGTTCGGGGTTCGAATCTCGGTAAGGGCAAATATTTGTGCTAGGAGCATGAACTTTAGTTTCTGATTTTCTGATGTTTTATAAGTATTTATTTTTATTAATAGATAATCGTCTAGTACAGTCAACATCAAAAGTAACTACGCAATCGAAGACGTCAAAAGCTCTTATTCCCTTTTAATAAAGACTTTTGACGTATTCGTTTGCGTAGCTACTTTTGATGTTGACTGTACCCAAAACGCAAGCCTACTTTAGCATCCTATGGGGTAGTTCGATTAGCGTAAGATTGTTCCCTATATTTATTGATATATTTCTGGTGATGCTTTATAAGTGACAACCCTGGCACGGATATCTTCACGCATCGTGTATTGCGATTTATTTGTGCCCCATGCATGTTTGATGGCGGAATACAACGAACGCCCTGGCCTAAGCGTTCCGTATCATCTCGTCAGTGTCAAATTTGATGACCCCTTTCCTTTGTTTTTTAGGTATTCTTCTGTTTTTATTTGGCAGGTAATTTGGTGACACGGTTTCTTTGTGTTTTAGCTGTCTTCCTTTTGTTTTTGTTGTGAGGAATATTTTTAATGTACTGTTTCAGATAATCACTTTTATTCCTTAATGCAGTAAAGGGACCAACCGCAGGTGACGTAGTATTTTTTTCTAAATTGGTTCATGTTGTGAGTTGTTATTTAAACATGTCAAATTCGGCTCTTACGAGTATACTAACATATTGTGTTAGACCTACATCAATCATCGCACCCTATGGTCTTTAATGCACTTGAAAATATCAATCATTAAAAAAAATCTGTAAAGTCGGTTTACGGGCGATAATTTTACGTGGTATAAGAAAACATTGACGAAAAATTACATACGACGTATTTATTCATTTATCGTTAGGAATACTTCTGTGAAATTTCGAATAAAATCATCTTGTTTCACCATACAAACTTTGGACCCCCATTTCACCCCCTTAGAGGGTGAATTTTGAAAAATCCTTTCTTTGTGCACCCCTAGACCTTATAAGGAACATACGTGCCGGTTTACGGGCGATAATTTTACGTGGTATAAGAAAACATTGACGAAAAATGGCATACGACGTATTTATTCATTTATCGTTAGGAATACTTCTGTGAAATTTCGAATAAAATCATCTTGTTTCTCCATACAAACTTTGGACCCCCATTTCACCCCCTTAGAGGGTGAATTTTGAAAAATCCTTTCTTTGTGCACCCCTAGACCTTATAAGGAACATACGTGCCAAATTTGGAATCTCTAGAACCAGCGGTTTGGGCTGTGCGTTGATATGTCAGTCAACGGAACGGGACAATGAGTCACACTTTTCCGTGCGTGCAGCCGGCGTTCATGGATTTATAAGACGTTATCACGTCAAAAAATGGAAAGATGTTGTGGTTAGGCATCCGCACCTGATACGGTATGACAATCATATAAAAACTTAATCGAGAAGGGAAAATAAAACGAAGGAGTGGAAAGGGGAAAACCGACGTGTATTTATGGATCAAGCCAATAAGAATCTCAATGTAATGTACGAGTATCAGGAGTTCAAGGCAGTGGTTGAGAAAATATTTTTTATTTGTTGAACTCAAAAAAAACTTTAAATAACTATATGTTTACATTTTAATTTGCCAAACTGTATTTACAATTAGTTGGCAAGTGATAGTTGCAATGGAAGTTTCTCCAACGACAAGAGCTCGGCTCTTAAATCTAGGATGATGATTATTCTTTCTCGCTTGCTCTTACACGTTCATAGCTCACGGACATAACTGAGGTTTCTCCAAATTCATTAAGCAATAAATCCTGGTTAAAAAAACCTTTAAATTTTTTATTTATTTTTGCAGTATAAGCAGGTATTTCGTAAAAAGTAATCATTTTAAAGCCCAAATAACATACCTAATAACCCCAAAGCTGCAGTGATAACAGCGGCCGTTGTAAAATTATTCCTTATGAATATTTAAGTCTATTTCAAATTTGGAATCTCGTTGTTATTGCAGGCGCCCGGGCGATAATGAAGCTGGAATTAGTGCAAAAATGTTAAATTCCAAATTACGGTAGGTAGATACGCGTATTCTGCAATGTAACTTTGAAATCTTTTAGGTGTATTAAAGACTCATTTTGAACTTAGAATCGTTATCACATATGATCTAATTGATAATTCATTATTTTTATGTTCGTTGAAGCGAAAAAAATCTCAACTTAGGTTCTCGGCTGGATTCGACTAGTAAATTTGACCAGTGGATCGAAAGAGTTGAACATTTTTCATATCTGCTATCTCTCAAAGGGGTGAAAAGTGGAGTGAAAACTCCTATAAGAGTGCGATATCGATGCCCCTCTGGGAAGTCTTTCCCCCCCCCCCCCCCCCTTCCCTTAATTCGATTAAGTAGTACCTATGTAGAGGCATGGTTGAGATTTTATATAGAAAACTACCATCAGAATCAGACATATTAAAATATAATGAAAACGGGGTCACTCACGTATTTAATGGGCGATATTCGACATTAAATACGTGAGTGACCCGTTTTCATTATATTTTAATATGGTTGAGATTATTTTAAACAGGCTGACTATAATATAGGTATAGAAAACTGTCATTGGAATTGAGAACTTTCCTGGGTAAAAAAATATATAATTCTATTTAATCCGTCAGTTCGATTATTAAAACGTATTTTTTATTTTGTCAATCCAACAAAGAATGGTGAAGTTAAAGTTCCTCGTGACGTCACATTATGCTAAAAAGTGTACCATAATGTCGCGCGCGCGCAACTTTAACGGGCTATATCTTCATAATTTTTTGTTTGATTGACAAAAAAAAAATAAGTGTCCAATATTTTTAGGATTTTTTTTAGGAAAGTAGCCAATTGGAATCTTATGCCTCGGAAAGTAGAGTTGGTTTTTGAATGGACTACTTTGATGCAATTCGGCTAACTCAAATAATCTCTAGTATGAGGTACCTTTACCTAAACGCGGACGAAGTCGCGGGCAAAAGCTAGTCTTCTTATAAAGCTGGTATTAGATGGAACCTATGTAAATGTACCTACTGGTGTTATCTATGGCCGATTCGCAGCTCAGCATCCAAATTGGTCTCGTGTCCCGACCCCTATGATTTTATAAACAGCTAGGATGGCCATTTTGATTTCTCTTATTTTTGCCGCTGTAGATACACGGAGCAAGGGTTATCGAACACCGATATGTATTCATACATATGAATAAGTACATACGAATAAGTATGCATCGTTTGTCGCAGAATACATGCCATTCTGCGACAAACGATGCATACTTATTCGTCATAGTCAAGTCAAATCTAACCTACTTTAAGATCTCACATTTTAAATAACAGCAATTGGGAATGGACGAAAATTTTAGAAATGTCTGATTATTTTTTTGGTGATAGGATTAGCACCAGAAAAAAGTTTCGGATTTTTCAGCTGCGTCAATTTTTTTTGAAAAATATAAACAGTTTCCTCACTTACGTTTTGGGTTTAGGACGGCGGCATATGGTTGGTTACTACAGCATTATCAGTGACTTCAACTGAGTCTGTCGAGTGGAAATGATCAAAATGTGCACTTACATGTAACTAAAATGAACCCGATATTCTCCGTAGTCGGCTCATTTCCTTCTCATTTATCATCCCTAAAATATTTTTTCTTATCTCAGCCAAAACACGGCTGGCCATTGGCAGAGGTTTTTACACCCTCAGAGGCTAATTTCCTCTCTGGCACGACGCCAACGAGACAATTTGACACTTACGTTTCACATTTATAAATAATATGCGCTCCCACTTCCAGGCACGACGAGATAACGCGTAAGAGCGAGCGCAAAACACGTTAAAATCAAATTGGAATGCTTTACATATGCTTCAGGTCATGGTCTGGGGACATACGTATGTGACATAGGTATGTGCATAATGACAAAAGAGCGTATGTACATGTAAGTTAATGTAAAAATCCGACATTTTTAAAGCGAAGCTGTGTAAGCTATTTAGCGCAGAGATAGGCCACGGAGATGAAATATAGCGGGGCGTATTGACTTTTATATGAGTTTAATGTGAGATAACTGGTACTTTACTTGTTTTGTTGTAGTTAGTGGGAGCCAATAGCTGATTGTGCGATTTAGTATACAAACTGAGGTACGCCGCGGCGGGAATCGCGGGATGGGGCGGCAGTGTCAGAGATAGCTGGTCACAGTGGAATGTTATCGCGTTCATATTTATTTATTTATTTGACACACCAACAAGACAGAAGATAGAAGAAGATATATACAAAAGACCGCAGCCATAATAACATCACTACATAGGTACATGCTCCACAAGGTGGACTGGTAAAGGTCGCGGGAGTCCGCTATATGTGCGTGGCGCAGGACCAGACACTTTGGCACTCCTTGGGGGAGGCCTATGTCCAGCAGTAGGCATCTTTCAGCTAATATGATGATCATGATGATACATGCTCTGTGGTGTTGTGTAAGGTTCCTGGTAGTCAGTGAGCTCGCCGGATCTCCCGAGGATGCGCAGTGTTTTGTGAGGGATCTGTAGTGTTCTTTAGTGAGGGAGCTGTAGTGGTCTTTAGTGAGGGACCTCTGTAGTGGTCTTTAGTGAGGAACCTGTAGTGGGCTTTAGTGAGAGACCTTAAGTGGTCTTTTGTGAGGGAGCTGTAGTGTTCTTTAGTAAGGGACCTGTAGTGGTATTTAGTGAGGGAGCTGTAGTGGTCTTTAGTGAGGGACCTGTAGTGGTCTTTAGTGAGGGACTTGTGGTGGTCTTAAGCTTGCATGCAACGAATCCTCAATCAAAGGGTACCGCGTTTGTGACTCTGTGAGTGTGAGTGGCAAACGTTCACAGGCTACGATGTCTGCTTGTCACAAGGCAGGTCGAATGCTTGTTATAAAAAGCACTCCTGCACTGAGAAAAAATCATCACCAGGAATGAAACTACAGATTTGTACTTGGGGAAAAAAATAAGTTTTACTTTTAAATACTTTACGGTTTTTGTAGATTTTATCAATTTCTACAAACATCCTAGTAATACTAAATCTGATTTCAACAAATATACTTTTTTAAATGTGACATAAACCAAAGTTCATTATTCATTACTAATCACTGTAATTATTATTGTTGTTCTCTTAATTTAACAAATTATATTGCCTATTTACATTACATAGACTCCATTACAAAGTTTGCCAATATTTAAAAAACGAGTTCACTGGAATTAGGTACATTGACTCATTTGAAATAACAATCCAGTTGAGTATATGCTAACATTACAAAGTTTACTGGTATTTAATAAATAGATTTGTTGTGTTTATATTCGTTTCTGTAGGAATCACTAAACGACCTTTGTGATGCAAACACAAACACGTTACTGCTATATATATGCAAAATGGGTTTTTGAGACATTTTGACATTAATGATTAACAACTTGGAAACGTTGAAAAACCCCCGACATTTTCATTTCAAAGTTCAGTATCTCAAAACCGATTTTGTTGAAACGCAGCTAAGAACCACCTCGATCCCGTCAGCTTTCAGACAAAAAAAACGCATTACAATCAGACACAGACACGTCAAACTTAAGACAGCCCTCTTTTTGCGTAGGGTGTTAAAATTTAAATTACCTAAGTACCGTTAACCTTTTGAGAGCTAAAGACGGCTGTGGACGTGGACGAAAACTCGTGCCACTGAAGCCACGGACGGCCACAGCCGCGCGTGCGCTTTGCGCTTTTTCGTTAATTTTATGTGATAAAAAGTCTTACAAGTAACTTGACCCATTTTTTAGTTCATGATACGTACAATAATTTTGACATGACAATATTTATCAGAAGTTTCATTTTATTCGTCTAGTACCCATAGTACAAGCTTTGCTTAGTTTGGGACTAGGTCGATTTGTGTAAGATTGTCCGCAAATATTTATTTATTTATTTATTTATTCATATTTTGTCTGGCTATTGTTTTTGTTCTGGCCTCAGTTGGGCACCGTTTTGTTTTGCACCCTCGCTGTCAAAAGGTTAACGATCTGTGCTAGACACGTTTGCTTACTGTCTCATTCAGAACATAGCACAAGGAAGTAATAATTTTGCCGTTGGATTATAAGATTATAACGCCTCTCTTTGTTAGCTAGCGCCAGATGTTCAATTCGTCAGAGTCTCATTAATTTTGCTCTTTCACTAACAAGTGGTCTGCGACCGCCGAAAACAAATGACGTGTGGGCTGAACGAAAGTACGGAAACATTCATGTTTTAATCACTTCTCGTGATATAGCCGATTTTATGAAATCTTGATATTACTTAGTCATCATCATCAGCCTATAAACGTCCCACTGCTGGGCACAGGCCTCCTCTCACGAATGAGAGGGATATTACTTAGTGGAGCTATGAAACTCGAGAGCTTGTCTTTTTTTATTTTGTAAAATTGAATCAACGAAATAATTCTACATAATAATTGAACCTGCTCACAAAATTTCACGAGAATCGGTTGAGAAATGCGACCTTTAGAGGAGAACAGCCGGACATCTCGACATCCGGACATACCTACGAAAGAATTGTGGCCCAAGCTGAAACGGAGAACTTCGTTCGCTTTGCTCGCTCGTTCAATTAGTACAATGGTTTCATGTTCTTCCGTCGTTGGTAGTTACTTCTCCTGTAAAACTGTAATTTACGGGTTGAAATCCACCTAATCTACAGTTTTGTTGGCATTTGTAATCCCTTAATTCATGGGCCATCTTTTGAGCATGGTATTTTTTTTAAGAAAGTCTGTCATGTTGTCCTGTCCTGGCTAACGGGACAGAATAACAACAAGAACTATTTTAACCCACTTCGAATAACAAAGTTGGCAAAATTGTTGATTCGCTAGACAATTCTCACAATGTGCTTATGTGGCGTCATGTCATGAGCTATCATTAAAGCAAGTTGAATTGAGGCCCTTGCGTTGATGTAGTGTAGTACCTAGTTAATGTTGTAAGGAAGTAGAGGAGGCCTGGTGGAGTCATTGTAATCATAACTTTGCATTACTTACAGACATATTTTTTTTATCAGACTTGCTCGTAAAGGGCTTCTAAACGCGCAGGCATACAGAGCTACAATAGCCTTTATTACGCCTAAGGGCGTAATGCTTTTCTATGAGTTTGTGTGTGATCTGATTGGTTTAAGCAAATCTAGTTGGCCGCGCGCTACAAGAATTATGCTCTGTGATGTTGAAAAACATCTAGTTGGCCACGCGTCGCAAGAAACTGCTCTATGATTGGTTGAATGAAATATTGAAGCTGCGTGCTCCACTCGCACTGATCTGGAAGTGAAGTGTCAATTTCGACCATTTTTAATTTGATTGCTTTGATTTGGTGCAGTTGTATGAAACTGAAACATAGATTTTTCTGTCGTTTGTAGTTATTTCCTCGCAAATGTGATGAAAAACATTGTATGCGGTCGTACGGTAAGAATGTTACAAACTTGAGTCATCAAAGCCCTCCGCCTTCGGCGTCGGGCTTCTAAAAGGCTCTCATTCGTAAATCATATCTTACCGTACTTGTGGAACAATGTACCTACTATTACAAATTGCAGGCTAAGTATTTTTTTAGCACTATGCTTCTAACTATTGTGGCAATAATGGATATTTGCAACTCTAGAGCTGTCAATGTATTTATTTCACCAGTATTATTATTATTACCTTGACTCTCTGTAATAAACAAGCGGGGCAGTGAGGCGTAAACACGTAACGTTTCGAACGCAAGAACGGATACCTCAACTGTCATTTTTCCATACAAAATATGACACTTAGATATACCTGACGCGCGTACAATGTACGTGATCGACTAGCAGTCCTCATTAAAACAAGAATGCTGTCTTTGAATAAATGTACAATTGAAAACTTAAGCAAGAAAATGCTCGTTTAAATTATTGTATAACAGTAACAAAGTGAATAGTCAAAAGCCCAGAGCAAGCCAAGCATTGTGGAAATACTGAATCTAGCAATGTAAAAGCACTTGAGACAAAACTATGCTGCCATTTTGTTTATAAAATCATAAGGGTCAAGTCACAGATACCCATCCGTTCCTCTTGAGACGGGAATAGGAATTGATTCTGGACGATTCGTAATTCAGTAATTCTCATAAGGGATAACCCATTTATATTTATCATCATCATCATCATATCAGCCGAAAGACGTCCACTGTTGGACATAGGCCTCCCCCAAAGAGTGCCACAATGACCGGTCCTGCGCCACCCGCATCCAGCGGACTCCAGCGACCTTTACCAGGTTATCAGTCCACCTTGTGGGGGGCCTACCCACGCTGCGCCTTCCGGTACGTGGTCGCCACTCGAAAACCTTTCCGCCCCAACGGCCATCGGTTCTACGTGCAATGTGCCCCGCCCACTGCCACTTAAGTTTAGCGATTCGGAGGGCTATATCAGTTACCTTGGTTCTGCTGCGGATAGCCTCATTTCTGATGCGATCACGCACGTCTAACTAATACTAAAAGAGATATACTGTGTAATGTTAAACAGTTTAATAGATCATATTATAGCTATTTAATAACTTAATTTTCCTTTAGTTACGTTCATATCGTGTTCCTTGTGAGGTGATGCTAAAGTGTGATACAGGCTCAGCGTAGTTTGGAGCCCAACGGATAATATCTGTATTTCTTATTCTTACATAGTTACACTTTATATTTTGTATGCCCTTATTGATAAACGCCCACCAAACCTATTTTGGCTAAATTGCCTCTAAATTTCGTTTTTAAGTCAGAAATGGCAAACACACTTTAGCTAACAGCGGTTTGTTAACTTTGTGAGGTTGGATGTAGGTGGTAAATTTAACTACTTACTTATCATCCCGTTTGAAAAAATTGCTTCTCCTACTGCTGAAAATAAAGCTCTAAAGAGAGAAATTCTATTTGTATAAGCATTTTTCGGGACGCGTTATGTCAGCAGCTGTTAATACCTACTTTTGTGAGAAAGCCTATTAGGTGTCAATGTCAATCCATCAATCAAGTTATTGATGATTGACTTTTAGGATCAGCGAACGAGGAACCTATTAGAAAATAAGTTTCTGTCAAAAATCTCACTGTACTGTACTGTTCTGTATACCGGCATCAACTCGTTGAGAAGATTCTAACGAGCCCAAACACAACGGGGTTTACGTCTGTTAAGTCCTGAATTCCCATGGCCACCTTCTGTCTCCATCATCAGATCAGCTCGATGGTACCATAATATTGAATTGTCATCTAAACTATACTTAAACCCAAAATTTCAGCTCAGTCAGTTGAAGATATCTGCTTCCAAATTGGATTGCAAAATTCAACCCGAACAAATATAGTTACATACATTTCAAGTTAAATAAAAGCTTGTAAAAAATACGTACGAAAGATTAAACAAGGGTGGTTAAAGGGGACATGAACCCATTGTCATATCTGTCTTTTAACCCATTCGTTGCCGCAAATATTTCATATTTAATAAATATTAAATATTTCGTGATGAATATTTTTCTAGACCGAATTCACGTCTCTTTGTGCCGAATAAACAACGCGATTGTCTTTAATTTATCATCATCATCATCAGCCTATATACGTCCCACTGCTGGGCACAGGCCTCCTCTCATGAATGAGAGGGAAATGATTGTCTTTCATTGTTTAATGGTAAACAAAGCGATTGTCTTTTATTGTTAAGTGTTACCGCTAATTGATACGGTAAAATATAAACGTAGTTAACATAAACACTTTTTCAACCATAATCGGCTATATGCCTAAGGAAAGGAGACATTAAAAAAAACTAATTAGCAATGTTGACCATTTTGTATTTAAACCAATAGACTACTTCAATTCTTCTATTGTAGTAAAGTAGTGTGTGTCCACACGTGGCTATTATGGCTTTGTTGGACCGATGGCTCTTAAGATTACGATCCGTTCTAGAATAGATACGATTTTTGATTTCATTTCATTTCAAGAATCCACACTATATATGTATTTACTTACTGTCAGTGTTATACTCGTGCTATGTTGTACTATATTTATTTATTTATAATTTCTTGTATAACGCCTTCGTTTCCGACAATATTTATTTATAAATGACGACGGCACCCTCTTCAGTCCGTCCTGTCTGTCTGTCCTTCCTTGCTAATAAAAGGAAATGGAACAGGCTTTACTCCGACATTTCCTGCACATTAATGGTAAATGTTTTTCCTTAGATGCACACCACAGACTGGGTGGTATTCACAACTATTGCAGTAACTATACTCTGGCTAGAACTTTTTAAGTTGTTTTTTTAATACTACGTCTTTTAAACGAGCGTACGGTACGGCCTGCCTGTAATCGGTCACAACTGCCTTTGGACGCTTGCAACTTGCGGACCATTTAAAAATGTATTTTTTGAATTTATTTAATTTAATAAACATAACATTAGAATATATTATTATTATCTGCCTGTCGACGGGAAACCCAGTTTCCCTCCACCACGTAAGATTAATATAAAAAATATACAAAATATTAAGGGACATTCTTACACAAATCGAACTAGGGCCTATAGTAAGCTCAATAAGGCTTGTGTTATAGGTAGTAAACGACGATATATATAATAGATATAAATATATAGAAAACATCCAAGACTCAGAAACAAATATTCATGCTCATCACAAATATGTGCCCTTACCGGGATTCGAACCCAGGACGTCCAGCTTCGTAGGCAGCGTCACTACCCACTAGGCTAACCGGTTGTCAATAGCTGAATGTGAAATGTAGTTCCTGTCTACCCCTTTTGGGAATACAAGCGTGAGTTTATGTGTGTGTGTATATATGTATGTATTTTAATATATTTGATACGAGTGTTGAGGCGAGCTGAGACAAGTTGTGAATCGCACAGCAGGATTTTGACGACAGTTTCACTCTCTATTTCATCCTCTTCACATTTATCAATTGTAAGTACATATAAGCAGGGTTTTTATGATAAATATCTTTAAGAATTCGTATCATTTTTTTGTTAGAAAGGAAGCTGAGGGGCGGTCCCATAAGTTTGGCCACGATGTAATGCATTAGAAATCGAAGGGTATTGTCCCAATTATATACGGCAGTGATATCAATAATAAAACGCGCCTTGGCTCTCGAAAAGCATAATTTAGTGAATTGGCATTAAGAGGATAAGAGAGATAGCATTTTTTTAAATACCTACTCGTGCCGCATATCGGCACATCACAATCCTCTTTATTAAAATCTGTTTAATCTTTAAACAGTGATATTATAAGAAACGTCAAGAAAGATAACAATTGCAAATACTCGTCATAAGGGTCGTTCTTCTTTTTTACCGACAATGAACCGAGGTTTTTCTGCTTTTTTGGTTTTTGAACTATCGAAAATTGTGGTTTTGAAGTGCGATTTAAAAAAAATGCATAGGTTTCTTCATTAGAACTAATTAAAGTTTCCTTTCTGGCCAATATAAATATTTATTTACGGTTGGTTTCTAAAAAAAACATGTGACAAAGTGGACTCTTTCAGTGGGGACAACATTTTGGTTTACCACTCTGTCACGGCATTCTACGAAAAAAAAAACATTTAAAAAAATGCTAGTTAGAGAAAGTGAAATATTAAATATCACGAATTAATAAAATAATATGGACGTTCATTTGAACATTATAAAACCGTAATCATCATTACTCAAATGAGATGCCGTAATAAGACGAAGGACAGGCTATTGTCGGTCGAAAAGAAGAACGACACATAAATAGATTTATCCAAGCAATACACGACACATCGAATATAGCTAATACTGCAGGCAAAATACGGTTTCGAAAAACTTATAATAGCGAATAATTTATAATAGCGTTTTTTTTGTTTCTTTTATTTTAAAACGTTAGTCTAAGATGCTTTATTCAAGAATCCAACAAACTTTCCATCCGGAAGTAGTTATATAGATTTAAATTAAGCATTCATTGTCTTTTTTGTTTGATTTATATTTAATATTTTAAAGCAAATGAACCAAAATAAAGATTTACTAATATGTATTCCGACTTTTCAGGAGCTAATTAAATTATTATTTTTTTGATGTCCGATTTTTTGTTGGATTTTGCCTCTAGTTAACTATTTAATTGATAATATATCCATTACAATAAAAAAATCAGCTATTATAAATTATTTCCAAATTTGACATTTTTTCCATACAAGTTGTCAGTTCATTGCCTGGACTATAAGAATAATCCCGACAGACAAGACTTTCCATTCAAATCAAACTTCACTCCTCGTTCTCGTCGGGGGATAAAAATACGCCAAGTTGTTTTACACAAAATAATCAAGCACACTTTACCGGTAACTAAATCGCGTTTGATAGGAGACTACACTTAAAGTGAGCAAACTACGTTTATACTTAACAAGCTCGTTTTACACCACGCAGATCCGCTCCTCGCTAAAAGCATGCTCATGTAGCCGGCATCAATAATGCACCTCATTGCCTCTCACCTCGTCAGCTCGTCACGGTTGCCGCGTATTTGACAGGATTACCCATTTTATTTTTATTCACACTCATAACTAGAGATGTGACTAGGACGGTTAAAGGGTTTTCATCACACTTGCTCGAAAATGGCGTTATTACTTGCGAGCGTACTGCCACGGGCTGTTGAGTTTAGTTTTAAAATATAGAACCAATCGGCTTAAGCAAATCTGGTTGCTCTGTGAATGGTTAAAAAAAAATCTAGTTGGCCAAGCCGGCGCCCCGCAAGAATACTGTGATTGGTTGAAATATTGAAGCTGCGCGCTCCACTAGCACTGATCTGGAAGTGAAGTTGTCATTTTTGATTGCGGCTGTATGAAACTTAGAGTTTTCTTTCTTTTGTAGTTATTTATTACCTCGCAAATGTGATGAAAAACATTGTGTATACATAACACGGGCGTAAGAGAATTGCACTTACGCTCCCCGTTAAACAATGTACTATTCGTTTCAGGAAAATTCTGGCCCCTATTTCACCAACTTGACAATTGTCACCTGACACTGACAATTCGCCATTCATTGCTTGTTCTAGAAGTTAAGGTGGTCGCTAGGTTACTTGTGGAACCAGCAATGTACGGAGCATTGTCGTTGTCAGGTGACAATTGTCAAGTTGGTGAAATAGGGGCCTGGTTGTTCCCGATTGTACTTAGTAGAAAGAGTATTGTGTTTGTCGGCTGGATTTCTTTGGCCCTTTTTGCCATGCGTTATATAAATGGATGGGGCAAATTGGGCAACACAATGGTCGACGCGGGAACACACTCAAAAATAAACATGGCGAATTTATGGGCTATAATAATGGCTAGTCGGGCTCGGGCATAAACTTGAATGTAATGTGATACCTAAAAAATGTTATTCGCTATGTTATGTAGGACGCTGGAGTCTGCTGGATACTGGTGGCGCAGGAACGGTTATTGTGGCACTCTTTGGGGGAGGCCTATGTCCAGCAGTGGTCGTCTTCCGGTTGATATGATGATGATGATGATTGGTGGAATGTTGTCAAAAATATCTGTACCACATTTGGCTTACTTTTACCTAGGTACTACTACGAATACTATTACTATAGATTAGGTGCCCAATTAGGTATTAATGTTCAAAAGACTAAAAGTTTCTAATTACGCTGCGAATCTGTAAGGTATATACAAATAATGTGAACTTTAATATATTTTTGCAGAAAAATATCAAACGCTTTTGAAATTTTTCAACAACATCTAAAGTACCGACCGTAATCGCGATATAATAATAAAGAATCTATCGATCCATCAGTTGTACAATATTTACAGACATATTAATTAGAATACAAATATAAACTTTTCGCCGGTTATATACCAACTGACAACGGGTACATCTCTAGCCCTTTTCCTGTGAGAACGTTTACGTACGACGTATATTTGCGTGCGTTTCTTTTGTTTTATTAAAGCTATGAATACGAACGACTAACTTCCCCATGCTCTTATAAAGATGCGTTTGCAACTTACACTTTGGTAGAACGTAATAAGGTTCACATTGGAACTACATTAAGGTATGAGGTTCTTGGAAAATTGTTGACTGTATAAAGACGTTTCGACACGGGAAACGAGCATGACAGGTTTTTGGAGCACCGAAGTGCGTAAACATGAAAGTATTTGATCGGTCTTTGTTTATTTAATTTCAGCAAATATCTTTATTGTACTCGACTTGGTAGCATTTATCCTTGAAGGTTTTTTCCAATGAGAGCTGGGGGTCGATTAGACACACCGTATTCCAATTTGAATTTAATGCAATGTGTTTCGAAAGATGATTATGACAGATCAAGCGCGTCTTAAATTATAATGAGTGGTTGGCTTTAAAATGCGATATCTTCCATACTAATATGTAATTTGACGCATTTTGACTTTCTCGTATCGTATAAAAATATGTCTAGGTACTTACATGTACTAACTAGAATTGAAATGGAATTATGAATTCGAAGAAATTGTGTATGACATGCGATGTTGTATCTTATATCGAAAAATAAATAGAAGAATATCATCATCATCATCATATCAGCCGAAAGACGTCCAATGCTGGACATAGGCCTCCCCCAGAGAGTGCCAAATTGACCGGTCCTGCGCCACCCGCATCCAGCGGACTCCCGCGACCTTTACCAGGTCATCAGTCCACCTTGTGGGCTACAAGTATATCGGTTACCTTGGTTCTGCTGCGGATAGCCTCATTTCTGATGCGATCACGCAGAGATACTCCCAGCATAGCCCTCTCCATTGCCCTTTGGGTGACTTTGAGCCTTCTTATGAGGCCCATAGTAAGCGACCAAAGTTTCAGTGCCATCACTGGCAACACACACTGGTCAAAGACTCTCGTCTTGAGACGAATATATACAAAAGAAATAGAAGAATATATACAAAAAAAAATCTTATACCTAATCTACACTAATATTGTAAAGCGGAAAAATCTGTGAGACGGAGTTTTGTAAGTTTGTATGTAATGGGTAATCTCCAGAACCGCTTATCCGATTTCAAAAATTATCTCACCTACGTGTAGAATCGAATTTCCTAATGATTATCACTTATATGCTATATTTTACCCCTTGGGTTTGCGGTCTTTGCAATACGCGGGCGAAGCCGCGCGGGCATCTAGTCAAGTTATAAGTTAGCTTCAAAGCCTTGCGTTGGATTTTTGTAGTACCATACTTCTTGCCATTATCTCCGATCCTCCAATTTCAAATATCTATAGAGTACTCTCCCAAGCTCGTATCTTATTAATAGATATCTATGTAAAACCTACCCTATCTGGCGCATTGTAAGGTCCAAATTCCAGGAAAACGCAAACCTATTAGTCCTAGAAAGTCAGTACTCGATATCGCGTGCTAACAGTCAGTTCCAATGCCGCTTTGATGGAAAAATCTTCCTTCGCGTTTTCGATATTCAATTACGTAATTCGTCGCGAAACGATAAGACGTCTGTAATTCCCTTCTCCAATTACGGTAATAGCTCCCCTTCAGTTCCGTTAGATTGTAGGTTTTTATCTGAGGCATTTGCAAGGGAAATCCTACCTTATATACTTGTACTATTCTCTACCCTTAAGGCGTGTTTCGCTGTGCTAGGTGCAAAACTCCTTAAAAGTTATACTTGAAAATTATACCCTATTACCCTAACCTGTGCTTTATACTTAGAATATGCTTTACCAAGATCAGTGTCGTTATTATATTATGCTCTCAAAAAATGGTATGGAAAAATTCATGAATAAGTTTAGGCCTTTAAATAGTACATTACTGCAGACGCCGGGAAAGAAGGGCTTGCCGGGTGAGTAGGTATAGCGGCCGACCGTAGGGAGGCCGGATAGTGATACGAAGCCGGCAAGCCCTTTTCACGGCGAGGCATGTATAGTGCTTTTCTCAAACATATGCAATGAAATAAAACAACTCAAAATAGTACATTAATTTTCCCTCCAATCCTCCATACTTATTGTTTTTTTTTTACGAAAGGCGTCCGTATTTTGCGAGTGTAGAGTTCGAATAGACCCTATTAGGGCCATTATACATAAGATACATAACCTTCTAGATAATGAATAAAATAAACAGGATTTTAAATATTGTCTATTAATTTCTATAATGAATAAAATAAAGAGGATTTTAAATATTGTCTATGGTCTCTGGTGACTTACGTACATAGATAACATTTTAAATTTATTCATCAAGACATTGAATCATACAGGTTTGTATTCTCAATAAAGGTTCGTGTATAATAGGCATTAACGCGGATATTTTTGGTCCGATAACCATTCTGCCACTATAAAAAATAAAAAATAATAATTCAGCTGTTTAGCCTGTAGATGAACACAGACGCCATGTTAACATTAAAATTTAAAAAAAATTACTTCCCGGCCTTCAATTTTGTATGAAATTGCTTACCAGTTCTCTCGAGTAGTTCCGCCCGAAACGTGATACTTTGAAGCCTGTTATAACTTATAACGCACGTAAGGACGACATTTCATTGCATGTTTGAGAAAACGTTATAAAAATAGCGATATTATAACGTTACGATATAATTCCGTTATTTGCTGAAATTTCTATAGAAATTTTAAACATATCGTTATAATATCGCTTTTTTCATAACATTTTAAAGGCCTACATGTATTACAAATTTAAGTTTTTCGTCCATATTGGGAAGCGACTCATACTATTGTGGTTTTAGAAAGACGCATTTTTAAGAGTCCTTCCAAAGTTGGTGCAAACGAACACTTATTTTATTTACTGGACTTATAAAGAAGATCTAGTATATCAAAGTATATGTATATACTGGTATATTGTAGACGTTTCCTTTGATTCACGTACCTGGACAGGTGTATGTTGTCTGATGGAATGGAATTCTTTTCGCGATGAAATAACCGAGTGACTCTACCTGAATGGATAGCAATTTAGTAGATTGAACTGCTGCTCAATGTCCTAGGGAATTTTGTGCTTGCAATAAAGTCCCTTTAGCTTTTATATATTTCGTCAATGCTGTATTGTATAGGTTTACAGATGACCTGAGCAGAACTGTAAGTTAGTTGGTTTGTGGGCGTATCAACTATTTTTTGTTGCTCGTTGCCATGGTTACGTCTCCTGGGTCACTCTTTATCACTGTGATTTTATGGGGTTTAAATCCACTAAGCACGTGTTTTTGTTATACACGGTGCCCGTGAGCATTGCGAGAGATTTCAATCACGAATTCCTGAGGCTATAAGGAGTAATAAATGTTATATAAAGCTCGGTCGAATTATGATTTTGAATTTTTTTTTTATTTTCATACACAATAATTGCTAATTTAGTAAAAACGTGTCTTTAGGACGAGTTGTCAAAGTAGATGGTTAAGTCTCGCAACATCGCAATCATAAAGGTGTTTCGTACTGGAGATTTCATTACAAGATTTTTACACAAAAATGGAAATATCTCTAAAACCGAACCGAATTTACTCGACGTTAATTAACATTTCATTCATTTGACATTAAGTATGTATATTGAGTTTTTAATTTTTTGTTATTTTAGTGCATATTATTTAATATGATTCACTTATTTCACGTGTAATATGAATTATCTGTATCATGTTATCTTACAAATAAACTAAAAATTAACATTTTTTACTTAAAATATAGTCGGGAATATCCTGTTAAAATCTCTCGCAATGCTCACGGGCACCGTGTATAGTTAAACCCATTCCATGGTGGGGCATCTCCTTAGCATGATAGGAGTCCAATTTATAGTATTTTTTTCTAAGAAACTCTGTCACTGTTGTCTCTTGGCTTACCGGGACAGAATAACAACAAGAAAAGGTTGATTGACCCTTGAAACAAAAAAAATATCTCGTTAAATAAGGTAAAGTCGTTTGTAGAAAAACTTTACCTCCCCTGTATAGAAGCTTGTATGCAGAGGGGACACATGTACATGGGAGTGAGGTGGGAGTTATATTCAGAACATCTATCAAAGATTTTCGTTTGATTCATGACACCCTGTATAATATATACGGGATACACGGATATAGGAAAACCTATGAACTCTGGAAGAAAAAAACGACCGTTTTAAGTTTGGACGCATAGATTGACGAATCCAGCAACATAAAAACTAGTTTGATGTATTCACAGGGTACTTAAATACGAAATACACTGTGTAGAGGCCTCATTATTAAAATAGGTACCTATCGTTAAATTTAAATAATCACAATTATTTACCAGTGGCGCTAGTGAGCAAGTTAACGCCCTCTTAATGACATATCGTGACATGACATATATTATTTATGATCGCTTTTGGAGAAAGTGTCATTAAGCCAAACTTGCGGAGATTTATTATTAAAAGAAAGAAAAAAAAGAAAATAAAAAATCATTTATTCGTGACAAAAAAAAACAAACTGTAGGCACAATACACACATACACATTTGCCACGAAATGGTCACAACTCAGCGTGATGCTGACCACGCTCAGCGTGATCATCATTTTTAACCTTATGTTTGATGGGTGTGTGTACCTGTGATGTATCTTGGAGTATATCGGTGTGTCTGTCTGTAGCATCGTAGTTCCCAAACGGATGAACGTTTTTTGTTTGTTTTGTCGGGTCTTATTTTTTTTAATTTATTACTCCTTGTCTTACAGTAGTTGCAGTATCCATGAATATTACACTCATCTCTAACATAAGTATTTCACTAAAGAGGGCATGCTAAATAACAGCATTGCAGGTGACAGTTAAGGCAGAACGCTATCCTAATTTGATAAGCTTTCAATGCGAAATGGCAGGACCATGCTCCTCCGGACATTGAATAGACGCCGGGAATTGACGTGCGATGGTCCAACTAAGGGTACTCGACTAATCACATTTTTGTATGGTTCACAAAATGACGCTTTTTCATCTTTCGTTCGCAATACAGTTGTATATAATAGTTGGTAGTCAAATTATGTGCTATAATTTGTTATAATATATCGATGCTGTTTTGTCCGATTTACGCTCATAACAATTATGGAGGTTTATTGGTACAGAGATGAAATATTTTCTTGTGTTTGTTATTCGGGTGGTTTGCTAAAAATAAAAATTAAAAAAAAAAGTAAAAAGTTTATTTGACAAGAAGCATTACAGAAATGTATCACGACCCTGAGTCCTGCGCTAGGAAACCCTGTGTTACAGGACTCAGTTTCGTTTCGATAATGTTTACACTTAACTAAAGTTTGCAAGTTATACAGAGGAGTTATCTTTTTATAAAATCAAATCAAGGGACCCAAGGTTCAGGCTAAAAAGGTTCAAAACTTTATGGTTTACAAAAATGTTCTTCTCGTTTGTGCCATATCCTCAGCGGATGTCAGTGACCATCTTTCCGAACTCGCTTCTATCTTTTGCCAGTCTGCAAAGACTGGGATTGTTATTAATGTTAGATCAGACTTTAATGTTCTCTACCTGGGTGGAGAACATTAAAAGCTGATCTAAGGAGAAAGCTAACCTGATGTTACGGATTATGTTATATTTGGCGGGTCTATACACTGAGAAAACTGTTCACCGTAAATTAAGATGAATTCACTAAAAGTAGGGAGCATACTGACATCACCAAAAAGTACGATGAAAGTGACGATTTTTACTATGACAAGTATCGTAATATTTTATTATCTACCCAAACAATTCTATTACGTCCTAAAACATTTCAATTATAGCGTAATATTGACATGATATCTCCTTATTTTAAGACAACGCCCCTAATTTAGACGGACATCTCGATATTTTAAGATTACCCCAAAGTGACATTTTTTTCAGTGTAGATATGTCAAAAACATGAGGTTTTCCTTTTCTTTACTGTGCTCAAAAGTCCAAGGTTTTTGTTCATTCCATTCAGAACTTCGATGTTTGATACTTTATCACTCCAGGAAATTTTTAACATTCTTCAGTATAGCCACATTTCGAATGCATTTATTTTTATTTTATGTTACACAAAAATGCTACACATAGTAAACTACTGGATGATAATTTCGTATGGTTTTTGTTTGTGTAACACTAAAACAAATTAGGAGGGACATTTCCAATTTTGGAATGTACAATTTTTTTTTGCCACCTCCACCCATTTGCTATGTAATATTATCTTTATTTTTCTTTCTCTTTTATTTCTTAAATTGTGTATATTTTCTTTCCATTTCATACTTTGTGGGAGCATTGGCTCTTTCGGTCATGTCGACATCGAGCCATGTAATAATGATGTTAATATTGGTAATATTTATGTAATTTTCGTTGGCTATTTCACGAAACGAGAAACAAGCAATTTCAACTACCGCATCATGTTTCTTGCTAACTATTTTATGCCAGCACACCTGCTGCGAATATCTTACATAAGTATATATCATTAAATACGTTAAAAGTTAAAAAGGAAAACAGCTTAATCCCCTTTAATAAACCTTATTTTCATTGCTACAAGGTTTACAATTGGACGTTTGATGCGTAGTATCGTTAGTTTTCTGCAGTTAAAAATATATTGCCAAAGTTTAGCAACTCGCACTGGCCCGGGCCGACCCCTTACGTTTACTTATAGAGGTCAATATTGTACAAAGTTGTAAATCAACAGACTAATAAATAGTTTAAGTTGCTTGAAGCATGTGTTCAAAATACATTTTCCACCGTGTTTCGGCAAAAATAAATAGTTGCTTGCTTAAATAGGGGTTTTATGGCGGCCATTTTGAAACGGGTGCCTGTACAAAATGGCGGGTTTCGTGATGTTTCAATGAAAGATCGTGATCTAGTACCTACCATTGGATGATTTAGTGATGGTTGGGAGGCGAATACTATTGATAGTAATATCCTGATAATGTTGTATGTAAAATCTAAATTTTTGTTGACAGTGAAGCATGGTATTAAGTAATTAAATTAATGCAAACAATCCCAAACGCAATATCTACCTTAATTAACACTTTATTTACAACTGAAATTAAATCGGTTTATTCGTAAACAATCAGTCACTATAAAGCCCTTCATCATCATCATATCAGCCGAAAGACTTCCACTGCTGGACATAGGCCTCCCCCAAAGAGTGCCACAAGCCCTTGCTTTGCTTATTTTCTTTTAGCAAGAATTCCTTGAAAACTAGTAGGCTTTAATGTAAGAAAACGATATTATTCATATAATTTACGATTATAGGTAAAGGTTACCAGCGATTATTCAAACTGTGATTAGTTCATAGAAGAAATAAGGGACACATGGCGTTCCGTGTAGCAAATCAATATTGGAAAATTAAATAGTTTTATTGGAAGCGAGGTTTTCCGATTACCTTCAAGGTAATCGTTCGATTCTCGATGTCAATCTAGATGATAGACTAGGCGTATGAATATATTGATGTACTCGTAAATGCTATAATTCTGCGGTCTCTATACGACCGGTATACACTGAAATGGGGAAAGGAAATTACATGATTGTTTCATAGCTTCTCATCTGTAACGCTTTGCGTATGATTATGACGCTTTTGGTTCATCCCTTTTGCGTTTGCGCATACGTACCTAAGAATGTGCATGACGCGACGCATTAATTGGAGATTGGATTGTTCGGAAAAATAAAAAAACCGGACAAGTGCGAGTTCAACTCGCGTGGTGAGGGTTCCTTATATGTATAATAGGTACACAAAAATATTAAGAATTTTTCCCGTTACTTTGAATACTCAAACTTCTTATAGGTTTTCCTGTAATCTTTAGGCAAGAAACTATATTCCATATTTTTTTCAGAATTTTAAGCCTTGTAGTGTTCGGGGATAAGGGGGGAATGGTCAATTTTCGTCTTTTTTCCTAAATTACTTCAAATCTGTTTTTGCTAAAATTATAAAAAAATATATATCTGAGATGCTTACAACAACCTCATTAATTTGATATGTCACACACAATACAGTTTGCGAAACTTTTTTTTTTTAATTTTCCAGTGTACCCCCCAAAAGTGGCCCCTTTGTTCAGAATTCATTAATTTACTTTACGCGTCCATCTTTGGGTCACCAATTTACATATGTATACCAAATTTCAACTCAATCGGTCCAGTAGTTTCAGAGCAAATCGGCTGTGACAGACGGACAGACAGACACACGAGGGATCCTATAAGGGTTCCGTTTTTTCCTTTTGAGGTACGGAACCCTAAAAATCGTTACTAAATAAAGGATTATTAATTTTATCCGTTAATAAGTTAAGCATTTCCGTTAATTTAGGAAGACCTGTTATTGGCTAAACAGTTGTATCTAAATTGTAAGACTGTCATTATATGTTAATGCTTTTGGTTTTCTAATAAAACAAATAAATAAATCAACAATAAGAGTATTAGACAAGCTTTTCATTGTTCTGATTAGAAAATATGGTATGTTACATACAAGTATTACAAAAACAGGTGACATATTTACAAAGGCGACCTTATCTTCCAGCTAACCTTTGAGATTTATGTGCAATGAATTTGCTGTATGTACATCGTAATTGTCCATTTTGTACGGACGAGGCGGCCTGTTTACTGCCCTCTTTAATCGCACGTAAAGTCACATTCAAATCGGAAAAGTTAGACTTATCCAATTTCAAAGTGAATTCAATGGAATAGAAACATTTTTGCATTTCACATACGTTTGCATTACCATACATTTACGAGTAAGTATCCTCCGTAGAATATCAGAAGAGAAACTCTAATGCAAACGAAAAGTTATTCCGGATATAACATATATGGCTCCTATGTAAATTTTGAATGTTATATGGAAGTTAATTTGCTAGCTATTTGATTTAATCCTATCCAACACCCGCAGTTATTAAAAAAAACCGGCCAAGTGCGTGTCGGACCACGCAAAACGAAGGGTTCCGTACCTATTAAAAAGGTCGTATCGTCACAGAAATTTTACGGTACTTACGTCCTTTTCTTTGAGGAAGGCAGTTTTTCAGCAATATCTCGAAAACCTCTGAACCGATCTTGTTCAAAACAATTTTCGGTGAATGAAATTAATAAGCCCTATGTCCATGAATTTTTCCATATTTTTAAAATACACCGTTCAAAAATTAGAGGGACAGAATTTTAGTGACTTTCGGGGCGATTATCTCCGACTCTATTCACTTAATAAAAAAAAAATGCTAATTCAAACACTAAAGTCGCCGAGTATAACAAAAAAACATTTTCAATGTTAAAACACTAGTTAACTTGTAATGTCGCTAGCTTATTCCTACATGTAAATCTATTTCGATGTTCTACTTAACAAAATTAACAACAAAACGCTTGAGATTAATTCTGCTATTTTGACTTTCACGTGTTACATAGTGATGTAAAATAAAAGCCCGTATTCCAAATGCTGCATATTTGCCGATACCCGTAACACACGTATATAACATACATAATGTGTGTCGGCTCCCGTCTCATGTAGGCAAGAGACGGCATTTCGGGGCATAAAAGCCGCGACATAAAACCGCGCCTCGCCTTCAGCGCTCGTGATTTACAAGATGCAAGGACATTCATAGATGCGTCATGTGTTTTTTCATCATCATGATCATATCAGCCGAAAGACGTCCACTGCTGGACATAGGCCTCCCCCAAAGAGTGCCAAAGTGACCGGTCCTGCGCCACCCGCTTCCAGCGGACTCCCGCGACCTTTACCAGGTCATCAGTCCACCTTGTGGGGGGCCTAACCCACGCCGCGGCTTCCGGTACGTGGTCGCCCCCGCCACACGAGAACCTTTCCGCCCCCATGGACATCGGTTCTACGTGCAATATGCCGCATACTGCCACTTAAGTTTAGCGACTCGGAGGGCTTCGAATGTGTTAGCGTTTTCGAATGTGTTTTTAACGTTTAGTACCTAACTATTGATCAAGTCGATGAATGACACAGCGGCTACCTACCTATACATACATTAACTCAGAATGTAATTTTTTAGTTCATAGTATGCAAAGAATATTCTATTATTTTTCTGAAAGATGAAAGTTCGCAGAGAATACTGTCAATAACTATAGCATTTGACCCAGAATAGTTCCAATATAGTGCTACTATAATTCTTTTAAGTAGAAATGTGAACTAAATTAGCACGAAAGGCTGTATAATTTGTGCCCAAATAAGAGTTATATCGGTGTTTATAGCGCTGTGAACACGATTGTAACTCTTTCTTATACAGCTTCGGGTGTTGTGTTACACCAAAAGTGGACTTTTGTAATGCTATTTGTGTTTCTTGGGTCATGTCATATAATTTCATTACATCATACCTACTTATTTTTGCCCGACTATAAAAGGAAGGGATATGTTTTAGCAGTCTATGTTTGTATTTACGTGTGTTCCACCATAGCGTTTAAGATACTGGACCGATTTTGATGAATGAGGTATCAATCGATTCGAAATTATGCTCCAAGTGACATAGGCTACCTTTTGGATGAAAAAAAATACAGTTTTTTGTACTTTTTATACTTGTTTATTAAGAAGCGAACCCTTAAGCATATTTTATCGAAATAAACGATGAGACGAATCATTACTGCGGTTCTAATCATTCGCTATAGACACATATCGGATAATGTGGTACAATATATTTGAGTTCCTAGTTACTACTATGTTACGATGTTATTGTAGATACTTACCCGGTCTATCCATTTTCGTGTATCTATCCCTTATTGTGAATATCGGTTCACCGAGACCGTCGTTTGTTTTATTGGCAACATCCAAGCTAATTTGTCTTTTTTGTTTCAGGTACATCATCATTCTATTTTGAGTCGTATGCCTGTTAAAGTAAGAGTAATTTTGCATTACAATGTAATGTATTTCATGAGAACAATGAAAGTAATATTGCTATATCCACATTTACAGTTACCATTCACTACTCAACTGGAGATCAATTTGGTGTATCACTTCTTCACAGCGCAATGAGATTTCAATGTGTTGCGCTACAGATATGGTTAAATATTTTTCATCATACTTGGTGTAAAGGGCTTCATAACGCACAGGCATACAGATATACAATAGCCTTTATTACGCCTAAGGGCGTAATGGTTTTCTATGAGTTTGTGTGTGATCTGATTGGTTTAAGCAAATCTAGTTGGCGGCGCGCCACAAGAATTCTGCTCTGTGATTGGTTGAAAAAAATCTAGTTTGCCACGCGCCGCTGTACTGCTCTGTGATTGGTTGAATGAAATATTGAAGCTGCGCGCTCCACTCGCACTGATCTGAAACGTAGATTTTCCAGTCTTTTGTAGTTATTTATATCTTCGCAAATGTGATGAAAAACATTGTATGCGACACGTACGGTAAGAATTTTACAAACTCGAAGCATCAAAGCTTCGGCATCGGGCTTCTAATAAAGACTCTCGTTTGTAAATCATACCTTACCGTACTGTGGCACAATGTACTATTATACAAAACGCTTGAGAGGCCTAGTTAAAGGTGGGTTGCACCAAAGCGTCTGTAATAGCCAGCGGTGTTCGTTAAAATCTGAATGTATGGAAAGTTTGACAAGTTTCTATAGAATGACAGACTGCCGGCGACATATTTAATGTTGATCGGTATTTACCTAATCATAAGTTGTAATCGCGTAACTTTTCGTACTCGTTAGGACAGATCAACTGTCGTATTTTTGATGGTTATGACACTAAAATTGATACGCTATTAACGCTTGTTTGAAAAGTTACACAATCACCCTGTTGGTCAACGAAAACCTCGCATTGCGTACCACCATGGCCAAATACCGTCGACATCTTCAAGCGAACTATACATATAACTCCGCTTAGCAGATTCATAAATACTTTCACAGTATCGTACCCGTTTTCATGTTCCACGCGAAATTACAGTCTAGTACAAGAGATTAAAGTTCACTTCCATTTGCTATAGGGTTTCGTTAAGAGATAGAGAAAATTATGTCCCACCTTTTACAGTTTGTTTGCGTTGGTTATCTGATGTCGGCACAAAGCGGCATATCACTGAGGCTGTATTTGACTGCGAATGCTATGGATGAGCCCGACATATGACACTGAAATTGATGCGTAGGCAAATGAGGTTGTCTAAGGGTTATTTCAAAAAGTCGCGCCCATTATAATCTGACTGGATGGGAAGTTTGTTGGTTTTCATCACATGTGCTCGTAAAGCACTTCATAAGGCGCAGGCATACATAGCTACAATGGCCTGTATTACGCCCATGGATGGCGTAATGTTTTTTTTTCTTAAATTGCATCTGTCATTAATGCTTCCGTTTTAAAATTTATACATACGCTTATTTATAAATATGCTTCAATTTCAATTTTAGACGTAAAATCACTAATTCAATATGTTTAGTAATTTAGAGTCTGTGTATCTAGGTACAATATTTTTAACCGTGATTTTAAATCATGGCTGTACATTTTGTAGTTTTTATTAAGATTAGTATTAATTTCGTATTGTGTGCGAAACTTCTCGTACGATATAGTACATTTAATACAGTTGCGAAAAATAAGAAAAACAACACGTAAGGAATTTGAAACTTTTATATTATTCATTCTGTAACATCATTGTAAAAATTAAGTTTAATATAGTTTAAAACAGTTCTATCTTATTTTATTGACATAATAATTAATGGTACAATTTGTACAAGGAAAAGTGAAAATCACTAGTGCGCGAAAACCAACTTTCCGCACGCTAAATAGCTATGTAAGGTAGCACTTTTTGAGCAACTGTATTAAAAAGATTTTTTCAAACTTGCGTCATTAAAGCCTTTGGTGTCGGGCTTCTAATAGACTCTCGTTCGTAAAACATCTCTTAGCGTAATTGTCGCACAATGTATTATTTCTATCGAATGAGAGCTGCTGGCGCCATATTTAAAATTTACCGGTCTGTAAAGTATGGTTGACTCAACCCTCCTTAAGTTTATAGTACGATCAATCCACGAGAAAAAAAACGCCACTCCTCTTTCAGTACTAGATTGTTCTTTAGGTAGAAGTTATATGAACGATCTATAAAATGCCACACATTTTAGTAGTTATCGTCGATCGTTGACGTAATTCTTTCATCAATAGTTAAGTTGATATGGGGTTTATTTATTTCTAGATTGTCTTATACAAGTTTATTTAAGCGTAATTTTCTATAAGTGGTTGAAAAAATAAAAAATACTATTCTTATTTATAGAGATAAGATACGTGCTTAATATGAGTTATGTATTAAGGTATTCATTATTTTAAGAGAAGTAAGCGAATTAATAAGAAAATATTTGTCTGTCTACAAAACGTTTCATCGGGTGACAAGCAAAAGTCACTAAATGCATAAATAATTTAGGAAATAGCAACTGTGTTGTAGTAGTAATAAGGTTGAGTTTTCCTTTACCTCTTACGTGTAATTAGTGACTTTTGCTTGTCAACCGACGAAATATGGATGTACTAGCTTCCGCCCGCGAATTCGGCCGCGTAAACCCGGGATAAAAACTATTCTATATTTTAATCCAGGCTATAAACTATCTTCATGCAAAATTTCATCCAAATCGGTTTAGCTGTTTAAGCGTGATTGAGTAACAAACATCTAAACATCACCATAAGGCTCAAAGTCACCCAAAGGGCAAGGGAGAGGGCTATATGTTGGGAGTTTCTCTGCGTGATCGTATCAGAAATGAGGCTATCCGCAGCAGAACCAAGGTAACCGATATAGCCCTCCGAATCGCTAAACTTAAAAGCAGTGGGCGGGGCACATTGCACGTAGAACTGATGGCCGTTGGGGCGGAAAGGTTCTCGAGGGGCGACCACGTACCGGAAGGCGCGGCGTGGGTAGGCCCCCCACAAGGATGACCTGATAAAGGTCGCGGGAGTCCGCTGGATGCGGGTGGCGCAGGACCGGTCACTTTGGCACGTCAAGCAGTGGACGTCTTTCGGCTGATATGATGATGACGATGATGAAACATCAAAACTTTCGGATTTATAATATTAGTAGAATTAGTAGGATTTAGCTCAAAACTATAATACTAACTAACTATGAGAATACAACACTGTGTACTATCGTAATAGTCGTGGAGTATTCGCCAAAAACTTATCAAGTCCGTCAATTCCTTTCAGAACTAGAAGTATGATTAGTGAGCCCTTAAATAAAACCCCTTAAACTTGTCCGAAGTCTGTATCGGTGACTTCCAAACTTGCAGTGATGGAAACGACAGAGCGGCGCTGGGACAACTTCCTTGCTCGGTACCGAGATGAGCGAACTTTATCTTTCACACATATATACGTAGGTATGTAAGTTAGGTGTTTGAAAGTTCATTGATGAAGTTAATGGCGCGTGCGATTATGTATTAGCGCTGAATAGATTAATAACAACACTAGTACTTGGTCTGACGTATGTGGTTGTCGGGTGTCCAGTCGACTATTGTCATAATTTTGATTGTTATAAAGTACATGCTCATAAAAGTTTTTTGGAATTAATGATTCTGCGCATAATACTTTCAATGTCATAATTGTACTGTCATTTTTAGGGTTTCGTACCTCAAAAGAAAAAAAACGTAACTCTTATGGGATCACTCGTTCGTCTGTCTGTCCGTCTGTAACAGCCCATTTGCTCCGAAACTACTGGACCGATTGAGTTGAGATTTAGTACACATATGTAAATTGGTGACCCGAAGAGGGACGCGTAAAGTAAATGAATGAATTCTGAACAAGCGGGCCACTTTTGGGGGGTAAACTGGAAAAATAAAAATAAAAGTTTCGCAAACTGTATTGTGTAACATATCAAATGAAAGGGGTTGTTGTAAGCATCTCAGATATATATTTTTTTATAATTTTAGCAAAAACAGATTTGAAGTACCTAATGTAGGAAAAAAGAACCCCCCCCCTTATCTCCGAAACTAGTGTTTTAAAATTCTGAATAAAATATGGAAAATAGTTCCTTGCCTAAAGATTACAGGAAAACCTATAAGAAGTTTGAGTATTCAAAGTAACGGGAAAATTCTCAATAATTTACGGAACTCTCACCACGCGCGTTGAACTCGCACTTGTCCGGTTTTTAATTTAAGGGATTAAACGAGTAAAGTATGAAATTCAGTGAAAACACTTCAGATTTATAACAATCGCGTCAGCACCTCAACACTGTTTTATTCCAAATAAAAGAATCGTTAAAACTAGGACGTCTGAACAAAGATCTGAAATAGTGATCGTAAACCGTGTGCATGCTCGGATGAGTTACGACTAAGGATTTACAAGTTTATCCTGAAGTCACATAAACGCCTCCGTCTAGGCTATAACGCGGGACGGGACGTCTTTTAGTACGACCCGGGGGCGATTTTTAACATTTCGAGCGCTCCGAAATTAAATCGCTTTTAAGGTGTCAAAGTTGTAGGCCTCTACTTTCTACCGATAGTATTGAATACGAGTGGTACCACACGTTTTCCAATTTTCTATCCCTATTTCAAAATAGCGGTTCATCGTTTTTGACAGTTTTCGAGTGAAAGAGTCGAACGCTCAAAAATCAAATTTGGATCTTTGCCGCTTTGGCTAACCTTGCATATCGCACACCGTGGTGTCGGTACACCCCCGATGGGGGATTCAAGAACGTGTTGTTTAAGTCGATCCGAAATGAAAAAAAAAATGAAAATGAACATTTTTTATTCAGTGAAACCACCCTTGGTTTAATACTATGACGTAGGTATATCCGATAGACCTATAATGTTGCATTTCTTCCGATAGACTGTAATATTGTGTAGCAATGGCGGTGCGTGAAAATTTTCTATGGGCGACCTGAAGCAAAAAAAAAAGTTATGAAAGGGTATGGAACTATACGTATACAGCGTGTGACTTCCATAAGAATATTTATTTTAAGGAACGATAGCTTTCAGTGCTGTGAACCGTTTTATCGAAAAAATTACCTTTTCTAATGGAGGGTTATTATTTTTTTAAATTTTCTCGAGCAGCAATGTACTGCTAACATTCACTTGACGTTTCAGAGAGGCAGAGCTAGTTACTGTAAGTTGTTAGCTTTGTTACCAATACATTGCGGGCCGAATTAATTTGTATGAAAAAAAAATTAACCGTTTTTTTTAAACTAGAAACGAAACGAATACGAACTTCGTTCGTGTATCTCCGTCTCTGTCACACTTGCTTGTTCGAGCGACAGAGATGGAGATACACGAACGAAGTTCTTTTTCGTTTCGCGGTAGCACCTCTGTAGATACCTGTTTGCCGTGAGTTTTGCTACTATACCATTGGCATAGATGCTTGTCGTGATAAAAAGGGATGGATCGAGTATCATTTCAAAATGCCTGACGCAGGTCGGGTAGGTAAATTAATACACACGTCGACTTACATATATTGCGTTCCTTGCTCGCATACTGCGGTTTACTCTAATTCCTTTCATACTGCCACCGAGGCATGTAATAACTCGAGCTGATGTTTGCATTTCATAAACCTTAATGACTGTAACAAAATACTTATACGAGTATAATAGTACATTGTGTTACAAGTACGGTAAGATATGGATTACGAACGAGAGTCTATTAGAAGCCCGACGCCAGGGATCGGAACCGGTTTTTATCAAAAGTACCCGAAGTAGTCTAATATTTTGAATTATTTTAGGCTCTTAATGTAGGACTCTATCATGTATTTAGGTAACATTTTCATATTATTAGTCAGCGATCAAAAATGATATTAAAAAATCAAAGAACGAAATAGAACGAAATAAAACCGGTATTTTTGTGGTATGGTGAAAATACCGGTATCCGATCCCTGCCCGACGCCGAAGGCTTTGATAACTCGAGTTCGTAACAATCTTACCGTACGTGTCGCATACAATGTTTTTCATCACATTTGCAAGGAAACCAATACATTTTTAACTAAATTGTTACTAATCTTAATAAAAACTACAAAATGTCAGTCGTCCATTTTGTTGAATGTGACGTGAGGCGCTTAGAGCAAAGACCCTTCGGCATACAGCCACGATTTAAAATCACAGTTAAAAATATTTTACACGGACACTAAATTGCTACATTTAAGCTTGTAAATCTTTAAATCATTCTGTTAATCATATTTTATTTGTGTTTTTATGTTTAAATTTATTTATAAAAACGTTTTCAAACATCGTGTTTGAGTTAAAACCTCCTTGCTTTATAACGGACGTAAGAGTGACAGATACAATTTAAGAAAAAAACCATTACGCCCATGGGCGTAATAAAGGCTGTTGCAGCTCCGTATGCCTGCGCGTTATGAAGCCCTTTACGACCAAGTGTGATGAAAAATTATAAACCAGCCAAGTGCAACTAGGACTCACGCGCAATGGTTGCGTACAAACGTAGGTACAGTCAGCATCATAAACATGTATACACTTTTCAACCTTATCTCCAAACAATAAGGTCCTAGAATGTATACATCTTTATGATGCTGACTGTACCTACATACACCATAACCGTCACGACCCCATTAACTGGAAAAATCTTACTCGACTGTTTTTTTTTCCGTCTGTGGTAGGTATGTAATCCTATAAACATTTAAAAACTACAAAAATATACTCGCGTCACGTATTAGCGTAGGAATGCGCACTGATGTGTTTCACTGTGTTCTTATAAATTTAAAGTTATTTCGTTCGAAATTTAAACCAACACGAAAAGCAATCTTAACAACTTCCCACGCTACTAAGTTACGTTAAAATGAACCATCTCCAAAATTCACAACAATATCAAATTATTTCGTAACGAAAACGTAATTATGTTTAAGTAAACGCGACCCTTTTTGGATACCTATTAGAAATGGAAAATATATTCGACATTTTGCCGCTCCTAAATTTGGTCTTGAAATTGCCAAAACAAAACGAATTATAAGCAGATCTTAAATCATTAAGACATTAAAATTAAAAAAGGTAACTTTTTAATTATTTATGGTGCTATTAAATAATTAAGTATTTACATCTTTTATTTAAAGAATTGTTATTTGCTCAGATGAATGCACATAAATATTCGTTATAATTCCGGTGATTAAATCTTTATCTAGTGTTGGGTATGGGCAGAGATTTTATACATACGTTACGCAAGAATAAGTATTATAAAGTTGTACTAAGTTTTAAAATACGATTTTCCGACCATAGTTGTTATTTAAGTAATTTCTTATACTAAAATATTGTTAAAGATATTTAAAGCTTAATAATTATCATGATTTACGCTCGTTTCGATTTTAAGCAAATTGTTGTCAAATATCCTGATCGCACTCCTACAATATTATAATTATAAATTTGTACAGACACTTCAAGTTGTTGTAAAGACTGTTTACCTCATTCCAAAGGGCTCTGTCTGTATCGCAACCAGTTACGAAAGTTAAACACAAAGTTTCGTGATTCAAAATCCGTGCCAATACAACTTGGCGCTAAGATCAATGCAGTTGATTTAATAGTTTCACTATTTACTTCCAAGTTTGTATAGATTTTGAGGTACCGAAATATTATTTGATCTATCGGATGTAGAATTTAAATAAAATTTATATCGTAAAGAACGGTTACTTGGTTGTATCTGAGGCACTTTTATTTTAGGACGTAGGTAGCAGTATTGTTCTGGACGTAGGTAGCAGTCTAAAATAGCCGTGTTTGTAAGAGAAAATCTTAAATTATTGGCAAGGATTGGCTGCCGTGTGCCGTGTTTAGGTCTGAAGATACCTGATTTGCCGAACATTGCGGCAATTACCGTGTAAGGAACAACACTGGTAGGTAGTTTATATAAAAGGATCCAATCCACTATATTTCACATTGGAACCTTCTGGCTAAAACAAAAGTCAAAAGTTTCAATGGTGTCTTTTGGGTAGGATCATTTTGACTAAACTACAAGTACGTCCTTTGTAGTTTGTTAACCGGTCTTTCAAGTCAATTAGCTCGGTGGTGCCTTATAAGTAGGGGAGATCGGGGATAATTGACTGTATGGGTAGGTAGACTGAGACTAACCGTCAAAAACTCGAGCTACGTGAAAGCCTTGCGTCGACCAACTAGGTGCGCAAATCCGTTGTAATATTATAATTGGTAGCGAGATATATTGCATCTTTTTCCATAGCCTACTAGTTGAACTATCGGTTGAATTGGTTTTTAGAAAAATATACTCTAACTATAAAGCAATAAAATACAAACGTTTAAGCTTCAATCATCCCCGGTCTCCCCTATGCCACAGCTCAATCGGAATCGGACGCATGAAAGATGTTTTGCAAATTTTGATGACAAGTATGACAACCTACATACGAATAGAGGAAGTTAAATAAAAGCTCTTAAAAAGCTGTCCGGATTCCGTGGCAAAGTAAATAAGGACTTTATGACTTAATTCTTCCGTACAATCCTGAAGCCACAACACAATAAAGTGGGGAGGGAAGCGACAATGCACCCCAGGGCGCAATGGAGTGGCTTTATTGAGCAGAAACTTTCACACGCACGTTTAGCGATGCACTCCATTTTAAACTTTATTACCGTAGCTGTAAGTCGAAATAGCAAATAGATAGGAGACTGTAAATGCTCGTGCTTGATGCATGCAATGACTTGACTTTTGGACCGACTGTTTTTAAAGAATGTTGCGGAGAATTGTCTTTGTTTGTATGTTTACTATATCAAAGTATGTAAGTAGAACATGTATTGCTAAAAGCAGAAAGTATTTTTAATTTTATTTTTGCTCATATTTTTAGAGGCGAGGAATGTTTATGAAAATTAAAACCTTAATCTAAATGAACACGCTGAAACGCGTTCGTAAACTGGGTTTCCGCGAACTGCACCCATTATTAGGGCTGTATATAACTGTTATTCTTTTTTTTAGGTAGTGTTGGTACCCGTTTAGCAGTAAATTTTCATACTTTAGATTGTTGGTTTATTAATCTTAAGCATAATATATATATTTAATTAAATACTTTCTGGTCATGTAGATCATAGATACCTTATTAGTTTTTCCTTACCATCCAAGTATTAATAAATCCAGAGTTACCAATTAGATACTGCAAACGGAAGGACAACCAGTCAACCACCCACGTCTAAAAGTCAAATATCGCTCGACATGTTTCAAATCGATTCGCTGTGCTTAATCATAATTAACAATTCAAATTCAATGTTTGTCTTCTATTTAAGATTTGCCACGTAGGTACTCGTGTTTTTGAGAGCATTGTTGTTTACTTAATATTGCCGTCACCTGCTATGCTATGCAGCAATATTCTAAAATTATTCAGAAGGGATAAAACACTGAACTGTCCCTATACCCGCGCTTAAGGTCCAGACGGCCATTGTATACCGCTCAAAAGGTCATCAGCTGTCGACTGATTGATATACGAGGGAATTTATAACAGCTGCCGTATCGGCAAAACCATCAGCCGATATTACGAAGTTTCAGTCGATACAACTGTATGAATGGCGGTTAGCTTGAAGTCAATTTAGAATTAACTAGCTTTTGCCCGCGGCTTCGCCCGCGTACTAAGAGTAATGTTAACCGTCTACAAAAAAGGTGCATCTCAGTTTCAGTCTTTTATATATTTAGATCGACTCTACATAGACTCTGCATATCGAACATAGACTCTACATATCGAATCTACATATCGACTCTACATATCGACTCTACATATCGACTCTACATATCGACTCTACATATCGACTCTACATATCGACTATAAATATCGAATCTTCATATCAACTCTACATATCGACTACATATCGACTCTACATATTTAGATAGATGTCCACTGTGTACTTAGATACGTGTCGACTCTACATATCGACTCTACATCGGCTCCACATATCGACTCTACATATCTGTTAGTTACAAATAGTCCGCATACCAATTTTTAGCTTTCTACCTTGAAAATTGCGGAATGCTCCATACAAACTTCCACCCCCCATTTTGGGGAAGTGGAGGGTTAGAAAGAGACAAAAAGTAGCCTATGTCACTCTCCATCCCTTCAACTATCTCCACTTAACAATCACGTCAATTCGACGCTCCGTCTTGCCGTGAAAGACGGACAAACAAACAAACAAACAAACACATACACTTTCCCATTTATAATATTAGTATGGATATCAGCTGTCCTACGGCGTACTTACGCAGAAATGAACAAATGAAATCAAACGAACTTGCAATAAACCCAACGGATTTATTCGAATATTATAGCCTATGTCACTTATTTAAATACACGATTTCGAGGAATCCACCGACACCGTATATGTCAAAATCCATCAAGGCATTTGGACTGTAGCCCGTGAAATAGAATTTTCTTGTCCTCATACATTCTTACGGTTGTACAGTCACGGAATTTGAAGGTTTGTCACTTTTGAACCTTAATGCCATTACATAGAGTCCAAAAGTGCTAAACATTCTATTTCCTCGACCGTACACGTACATACGCTCGAAAAACAACCCTCCTGAGGGCAAACAGGACCAATTTCTACCCCGAATTGTATCCCTAAAAAAGCCTACCACTCAACTGAACGCGGTCAATATGTCACCTAAAGTAAGGACTGGAGGACAAAGTCAAAGTCAAAGTCAAAGTGATTTATTCTTCAATTTAGGCATATTACATGCACCTATGAATGTCGATAAACTACCACCGGTTCGGAAAGTAAACCTCTGCCTCGAGAAGAACCGGCGTAATAAACTCGGCGAGGTGTCATTTTTTCAAAACAGTAGATATACAATATATCATATCAGTATCAGAGTATTATAAAATTTTAAAATTACATTGCTACAGTAGAAAGCCTATTTATTTTACGACAGGTTTCTAGTGCAGGATTTTATCGCTGGCAAATATCCCTATCCATGATGTAGTCGTTTATCTTATAGTATGCTTTTGAAAGGAGTGTCCGTTTTACGACAGATTTGAATTTAGAGTCAGTAAGTTCGGTAATGTGTTTTGGAATTTTATTGTAGAATTTTATACAATTTCCCAAGAACGACTTTTTCGCTTTTACTAGCCTGTAAACAGGAAGAATAAACAAATTCTAACCTTAACGCTTCCAAATTAAATAATTAGTTTTATTCGACAAGTTAACTACACGCCGCCTCGTATATCACAGCGTCGAAAGCCACACTTCCTGAAGGAAATTAGAATCGAATCCAGAAGTGGTCGCGTCGCGTCGCATAAGGCAGCGCTGCAGTCGCAACATTTAGTAACATGTCGCCAAATTACGGGCGACTTATGTGCTCCGAGAGAAGCTAGGAATAGCTGCTTTTAAAGACTTTTCTCACTATTGTTTGATACGAAAAGAGAAGTAGTTTAAACTATTTTACCAGCTCTTATTTAACTTGCAATGTATGTACGAGTAACTACGTTTGTTCGGGTGGAATCTTGCAGATTAAATTTGACCAACTGAGTCCAATCAAGTTGACATTTTGTACAATTATGTAAGTCGTATGACAATCGAAATGGTACCATAAACCTGGTCTGATGATGGAGACGGAAGGTGACATTAGGAACTCCTTAATTACACAGGATAAACCCGTCGTGTTTGGGCTCGTTACAATCCTCTCTATGAGCAGTTGATGAGTGTGCAAAAAAAAGTGCAGTCGGCAAAAAAATCCAACATGGCGGAACACCCAAGATGGCGGGCTAGTTATTTTTAATGCACTCCTACAATATGGGTATCAAATGAAAGGGCTTGCTGAGAATAACTCCAAAAATAAAGTGACGTCACTCTAAATCCAATATGGCGGGCAATATTCTGAGAAACCTGTCCAGCAATAACTAAAAAGTAAAAAATAAATTAAAAGTTAAAAAACTGTTTAAAAACAAGCTTTTATTTAAATGCGTTAAAATAATAAAATAAACTTTTACTTTAAAACTTTTACTATCAACTTATAACGTCATAACACATTTTAGATTAACCTGAGTATATACGAGTACCTAAATATCGCGACAAGCTTTTTTATCATCTAAAATGTGTTATGACGTTGTAAGTTGATAATAAAGGGTTTAAAGGAAAAGTTTATTTTATTATTTTTAGCGCATTTAAATTAAACCTTGTTTTTTAAAAGTTTTTTTACTCATAATTTATTTTTTACTTTTTGAATTTTTTTGAATGTTTGAATTTAAGCAAAGCCATCTAATTCTGTTAAAGCTTTTTCTCATTGGGATCAACGACTTAATGTGGACTTAAACATACATCCCAAACAAGGTGGTGTGTAGGGTTTGCAATCCGGATCCGACTTGTATGTAAATATCCGGATCTGGATCCGCGGAACCGGATATTTCCATACAAGTCGGATCCGGATTGCAAACCCTAGTGGTGTGGTTAAATTTAAACCTACTTCATGTAGATCTTGTTGTTTGATGATTTGAATATGCGCATATTTTTATGTGCATTATAGAGTCTGGGTGGTATGGCCATGTTCTGCCAGTCATGTGACCAGAAGAGTATTAGATTTGAATGTAGAAGGAAATAAGAGATGAGGGAGGCCAAGGAAGAGGTGGATATTGACTAAATATGTGGGAGACGATATGAATAGGAAGGAACTGAGTGACAAGATGACGGTTGGCAGAGAAGCATGCAGGAAAAAGACATGCTGCGCCGACCCCATGTAAATGGCATAAGAGCAAGCGATTGGTTATAGAGTTGTAAGAAACATAAAAATAATGTACGCTAGCGCAGAACAACAAAGACGACTAAGTTCAAAAATGCCAATTAAACCTTCCTTTTATCATGTATAAGCACGCAAAAGCTGCAAGAGCTTTCGTGCAAAATGCGCAATTAAAATAGCCCTCCTAAACATATGAACTGTACTGTTGGAAGCGAGGACAAGTTAAATTCTGTAACGAAATTGTAGTTGAAATCTGCCAGTGAATGTGCGCATGTACAATTGTACACGTCTCTTGGCTTTTCGGCTTGTGAAGTAAGCAAGGGATCTATTGTTCAGAAAGTATATTTCACATTATGTTGTCTCTGGCGCACTTACATCCACACGTGCCGAACCTAACGTGTAAGAACGAGAGCAATGCAGATGTAAATCTGTTTTCAAGACACACAGAGCAGTGCCTCTGCTAGATGGCCAACGGGTATATTCAGAAACAGGAAAACGAAACGACTGTCAACGTCGTGTTGTTCCTTAAACATTTCACGAGAAACGTAAATGTAGGAGGATTTCGGATGACGTAGAATGTTTGAAGACGTAAAAAATGTTAATTAAACAACTGGCTGACCGAATTGAGAAGACAGGATTTCTTTGCCGCTGTTTGTCTTTCTATTGGTCGATTTATGTAATACTCGCAGCACAGACGCGAGTAAATCACATTTTAAAGCTCAATCATGGCTATCGTGGGGGATTTTTGAACAGTAGCAATACGATTATCACAGATGATCTGTTAGCCAGTGGGTAGTGACGCTGCCTACAAAGTTGAAGCTCCTGCGTTAGAGTCCTGGTAAGTGCAAATATATGTGATGTTATGAGCATGGATATTTATTTCTGAGTCTTGGATGTTTTCTATGTAGATGTCACCGTTAGATTGTGAAGACCGTCAGTTTATAATCTTACTCGAAAAATTGTGTACCTACTGTCAAAACCGTTCAAAATTTAACGCATTATTTTTCGTTATTTATAAACTATCAATATGCAATATCGAATCATCAAATTGTGAACTGAAATCAAATCGGCATGATACGGAACGCGTACACAAAGACTAGGTAGGTAGGTTAGGTTTCTTAGGTAGCTTCAGTTGCCCGAAGGGCTAACCGGCCAGAAAGTGGAATCATTCGTTCAACCAATCAGCGCACCCTCCGAATCATGCTAATTTGATCTTAGTTCAGAATTCGACGATTGCACATTGACAGATTATAAACTAACGGAAAATAATGCGTAAAATTGTGAACGGTTTTGACATTCACAACTTTTCAACAGTTCATAATATCGCGAGTAAGATTATATAAACTGACGGTGTTCATAACCTGACGGTAACATATATAAGTATTTATATCTACATATAAACGTAGAACCGATGGCCGTTGGGGCGGAAAGGTTCTCGAGTGGCGACCACGTACCACGCGCAGCGTGGGTGCCACAAGGTGGACTGAAGAACTGGTAAAGGTAGCTGGAGTCCGCTGGATGCGGCTGGCGCAGGACCGGTCATTGTGGCACTCTTTGGGGGAGGCCTATGTCCAGCAGTGGACGTCTTTCGGCTGATATGATGATCTACATATTAAATATATCGTTGTCTAGTACCCAAAGCATAAGCCCTTATTGAGCTTACTTATGGGGGGGCTATTTGTGTAACATTGTCCCCTAATATTTATTTATTTATTAATTTATCTGTAAAATTTCGCTACATATTGCATACCTCGCGATATCAGCGAAATTTAATTAGGTACTTGCAAAGCGATGTCAAAATGTGCCAAAGGACGAATACGAACAGCGCCGCCGGGTAACATTCCCTAATTTTGAAGATTTTCAACACAATTTTTTATAATTTGGCCAAACAATTACGGGCTGGTATTTCCCAATTCCGCCATGGCATGGCATGGTACGCCATAGTGTTGACTGAGTCTAACTAAATGCAAAAAGAAAACACAAGGCCTCTAACGAGAGCCATTATTTTTATGCGTTCAGAAACCCATCCATTGACCATAACAGAACGAGTGCCGATCCATCTCCGTAACGGGCGCACCCTCGATTCCATCATAAAAGTTACTGTCAAATGCCGAATTCATAAAATCAGAACCGTTTCAGATACGACGTCTGGGAGATATAGGGGTCGTTCTTCTTTTTTACCGACAAGACAATGAATCGAGGTTTTCCTTTTTTTTTGGTTTTTGAACTATCCAAAATTGTGATTTTGAAGTGCGATTAAAAAAAATGCATTGGTTTCTTCATTAACACTAATTAAAGTTTCCTTTCCGGCCAATATACATATTTGTTTACGGTTAGTTTAAAAAAAAAATATGTGACAAAGTGGACTCTTTCAGTGGGGACAACATTTTGGTTTACCACTCTGTCACGGACTTCTACGATAAAAATGCGTTTAAAAAAAATGCTAGTTAGAGAAACTAAAATATTAAATTAATACTAATTAATAAAATAATATGGACGTTCATTTTCGAACATTATAAAACCGTAAAATCATTACTCAAATGAGATGCCGTAGTAAGACGAAGGACAGGCTATTGTCGGTCGAAAAGAAGAACGACCCATAGAAGCTATAGTGAAATCGGGTGGAGTAGAATGCAAGGGCGATTTTATTTTTATTACATATAGATTGTATTCGGTTGATTGTACGATACGCTAGTAAGGTAGAAGTACTAGTGCCCGACATGTCAACAGAAAATACTTATTTGAATCACGATATTATGCTCATTTAAGATGTATTAAACAGTTTCATACGGTTTGGGAGACGAGGTATTTACTCAAGTTACTGATATGGAATTCGTTTCATATGGTGGTCTTATAAAAAATCCTGATAATATAAGAATTAGGTAATCAATCCGAATGTACGAGTAAATGGCAGGCGGTTATGCTGGCAGTCCCAATAGATGTCATTTCAGTACAAATGTCATGAATGACAGACTGACATTTATTGGGACTTGAAGGTTATTTGTCTTGAAATTGTGATAAGAAATATTGAAGTCATTAACATTTAGTAACTTATAAATGATGTCGTGATCAATCTTAGTTTATTATTCGCTAGTTAAATTATATTCGTCGAGTACTAGTACCGCGTCGGGCACTAGTACTTAAATAAATAAATAAATAAATAAATATTACGAGACAATCTTACACAAACCTACCTTATATTTAGTTACTTTTGTTTCACATGAAACACGTCAATATCTCTAAAACCTGATGTTGGTAGTCCTGTATAGCTAGATCATTAGGATATACTGAGGAAACTCTTTGACACGCTCTGTTTGTGAACGCGACGCGTCCAATTTTCTTAATTACATATGAGTTATTTGTCTTTTACCTAATGTACCTATTGCTCGACAGTTCCTGGAAAGAATACGAAATCTTAACCCGCTTATGTAAAAACTGGACAAGTGCGAGTTCAACTCGCGCGGTGAGGGTTCCGTAAGATATTGAGAATTTGCCTGTTACTTTGAATACTCAAACTTCTTATAGGTTTTCCTGTAATCTTTAGGCAAGGAACTATTTTCCATATTTTTTCAGAATTTTAAGCCTAGTAGTTTCGGAGGTTAGGGGGGGGGGGTCGGAATGGTAAATTTTCGTCTTTTTTCCTAAATTACTTCAAATCTGTTTTTGCTAAAATTATAAAAAAAAAATCTGAGATGCTTACAACAACCCCTTTCATTGGATATGGCACAAAGCTTGCAGCTTGCGAAACTTTTTTTAAAATTTTCCATTTTACCCCCTTGCTCAGATGAAAGTGGCCCCTTGTTAAGAATTCATTACTTTACTTTACGCGTCCATCTTTAAGTCACCAATTTACATATGTGTACCAAATTTCAACTCAATCGGTGCAGTAGTTTCGGAGCAAATCGCCTGTGACAGACTGACAGACAGACGCACGACTGATCCTATAAGGCTTCCGTTTTTTTTTCCTTTTGAGGTACGGAACCCTAAAAACTAACGCAAAAATGTAGCGCAGATGTGTACGGAAAAGGAAAAGTCTAAAACACAAATTGGCACGTATGTCACTTTTTTATCTCCTCTCTTGACCTGCGACCTAATTCCGAGATTTTATTTCAACATCCAAAAAAACACCTACAGCGACCGTAGCCAACTTTGCTTAGCTTGTTAGAGTTTGGCATTTGATTTTGAACTTTATTCATATGATGCCTAAATTGTTTTTTGATGAAGTCGATTAACATAGAGTAATCGAGATGTTCAGCGCAGTGTGACACATGTTTTGACGGGCCCCTTATCTTTATTGACCTCTGATATCATTCACTGGACAGTGACAAACATTATTGAAGACTAGTTATGCCCGCGACTTTGTTTCGTAGTAGGTACCAATAATCGCACTCACATACAAACTTGACCCCAATTTAATTTCCTGGCTACAAAGTGATCTACCCAAATCCTTTTCCAGGACTCAAATCCATCCATAATTTTTTTTTTTATTTAAATCGGTTCAACGGTTTAAGAGTGAAAGGTTAAGACACACAGACCGAATTACATTCGCATTTATACATATTTTTATATAGTATAACATTCTTGGAACTTGGTATATTGTTTGGCACAGAATGTGGGTATTTTTCCTTATCTATTTTACATTACAGTACATGTTAAATAACTGCATGTTGTGACCATTAAATACATGTTCGCTACAGTACGTTAGCTTGACACAGCAGAGTACAAAGGAAGAGATGTAGGTATTGTGTCTCCTCCCCTTTACGAGTTATTGCTTCGTATGCTGATACAGCGAGTACGCCAAAGCGGTACCTAAGTGATGTCCTTCTTTTACTTATATATGGTTTGAGAGCGATAGTACGCTGTGTCAGGTTTTTGGGTAGTTAGTTCTTCTTCTCAGTCATGCACTCTTGTCAGAGTGGTAGAGGCTGTGGCTGTTTAGGGTGAAGTGACATGAAGGAGCCAGTTTACTAAATGTATAGCAAAAAAATACAGTTTCAATGGAATTTCCCCTGTGATTTGTTTTCTAAATCATTCTTTTTTTATTACAGTATGTTTTTTTGTACGAAAAAACATAAACATAAATAAAAAAGAACGTGAGATATCAATTTTAGAAACCCATGTATTTTGGCTCTTTCATAACAGATGGGTGTTGAAAGAGCCACTAAAAGTTATGAAAGAGCCTGTCTATAGGAATTTTATTTTAAAAAACCGGCCAAGTTGGACTCGCGCACAAAGGGTTCCATCCCACATACAATTTTTTACACCGACTGTAAGGAAAATATACTAGTCATCGATAGTTTTGATTTCAGTAAAACGTATAGGTAATTGTGACGGTGTTTAGTAAAAGGGCCCACTTTGTCGATTCTAGTTACGGAGTTACGGGCAGTTTAGTGAAATATGGCAAAACTTACCGAAAATCAACTTTCGATGAAAACTGATAGAACAGACTGTAATAAACCTATGATTTTGATGACGACGCATAAATCTCCATTTTAAGCACCTTTTTAGGGCCTCAAAGTTTAGTGCCCAGCGACCCACTTTGTCGCATACAGAAAAAATCGTCGATATCATATTTGTGACGGTTTTTGGGAAAAGGTCCCACTTCGTCGATATAGAGTTAAGAGTAGTTCCTAATACTACATACCATACGCTATCTTTTGGTGAAAGATTCATGTCTCTAGGTGCTATAGTTATTTTTTTTAAATTCTGCAAAGTTGCAGAAGTGAAAAAGCGACAATTGAGAAAACGTTGGTTAAAGTTTGGGATGGCAGAAAACACACTTCTGCTTTGAAGTTATGGAGTGGTTGGTATTAAATGAATGGGCATACTTTAGGGATTTCAAATTAGTTAAAATCATGTATGTAACCTTAGTATTTTGAATGTTATGGAGGCTTGAACATAAAAACAGGACAAAAATATGTAAATCCTGAATATGGGTTTATTTCTATATTCTATTTTACGGCACGCAGATTTATCATTAAAGTTGTATTTATAAATGGTTTCCCATGCTAAAAAAGACAGAAATAATTCTGTGGATCCTTTTATTTAGTAATTATGTCAAAAAGTTAATAACAAATGATTTGAAGAGTGCCATGCATAAAAATTAAAATACACGTGTCTCTTAATATATAACATGAGATTACTTAAAAAAACATACATATCAAGCATAGAAAGTATGTAAAATAACAAATTATAAGTACTTTTTGTGTGTATAAAGTTTAGTGATTTTATATAGGGAGCGTCCCACTTGGTCGGTTTACTAAACTTTAGTGTTTCTTCATTGAAAGTGTTTGTGTTTGGTATATTTTTCAGTTTTATGTATGAGATAATGGTTTGTTATTGTTAATCTAAGAGTCTTTGATACTAACGTCGTTTGTTTAAACTTTTTTAACGTAATCGAACGAAATTTCTTTTCGACTCAAGTTTAGTGACCCACTTTGACGGTTTTTCATGCGCTACTTGATGCACATTACCACACCCAACCTCAGCGGTAGCTTGCCTCGCACTGATCGCCGTCGCCGCTTGCGCTGCGCGTCGAGCCGACCGGCGTAGGTACATACCCACGTCGGCTCTACACAAAGCGCTTAACGGCGGCGGTGCCTTTGATGTCGCCGACGAGGCGGCGCGGCGACTTATATAAACGTTGCGATGAGTTCGATCCGTTTGCTACATCTCATAGGTTCAATACGTACACCATTTTTAGGGTTCCGTAGCCAAAATGGCAAAAACGGAACCCTTATAGTTTCGTCATGTCCGTCTGTCCGTCTGTCCGTATGTCACAGGCATTTTACTCGAAAACTATAAGATGTATTTGAATAAAATTTTGAGGATAGGTGTATTTTGTTAGCCGCTACATACTTTTGTAATTAAAATGACAAAAAAAAATTTTTTAGGGGTGCACTCCATACATAAAACTAAAAGTCAAAAACATTTTTTTCATTGTGACCCCCCGTGTGGCACATCAATCGATAGGCCTTTCAAAATAAATATAAGGTTTCTTAGCATTTTTTTTGATTAAGTGAATAGGGTCGGAGATAATCGCCCCGAAAGTCACTAAAATTCTGTCCCCCCCCTCTAATTTTTGAACGGTGTAGTTTAAAAATATGGAAAAATTCATGGACATAGGGCTTATTAATTTCATTCACCGAAAATTGTTTTGAACAAGATCAGTTCAGAGGTTTTCGAGATATTGCTGAAAAACTGCCTTCCTCAAAGAAAAGGACGTAAGTGCTGTAAGATTTCTATGACGATACGACCTTTTTAATAGGCACGGCCATTAGTTTTGCGTGGTCCGACACGCACTTGGCCGGTTTTTGGTTTGTAATTATACTGTTTTTGGTTCAGCAAATTACACCTATGTTTATAAATTATGATTTTATACTTGTAGTAATTTTTTTGCGTATGATCCACTAAACCGTCAAAGTGGGTCACTAAACTTGAGTCGAAAAGAAATTTCGTTCAATTACGTTAAATAAGTTTAAACAAACGACGTTAGTATCAAAGACTCTTAGATTAACAATAACAAACCATTATCTCATGCATAAAACTGAAAAATATACCAAACACAAACACTTTCAATGAAGAAGCACTAAAGTTTAGTAAATCGACAAAGTGGGACCCTCCCTATATAAAATCACTAAACTTTATACACACAAAAAGTACTTATAATTTGATATTTTACATACTTTCTATGCTTGATAAGTATGTTTTTTAAGTAATCTCATGTTATATATTAAGAGACACGTGTATTTTAATTTTTATGCATGGCACTCTTCAAATCATTTGTTATTAACTTTTTGACATAATAACTAAATAAAAGGATCCACAGAATTATTTCTGTCTTTTTTAGCATGGGAAACCATTTATAAATACAACTTTAATGATAAATCTGCGTGCCGTATAATATAATATAGAAATAAACCCATATTCAGGATTTACATATTTTCGTCCCGTTTTTATGTTCAAGCCTCCATAACATTCAAAATACTAAGGTTACATACATGATTTTAACTTATTTGAAATCCCTAAAGTATGCCCATTCATTTAATACCAACCACTCCATAACTTCAAAGTAGAAGTGTGTTTTCTGCCATCCCAAACTTTAACCAACGTTTTCTCCATTGTCGCTTTTTCACTTCTGCAACTGTGCAGAATTTTAAAAAAATAACTATAGCACCTAGAGACATGAATCTTTCACCAAAAGATAGCGTATGATCTGTAGTATTAGGAACTACTCTTAACTCCATATCGACAAAGTGGGACCTTTTCCCAAAAACCGTCACAATTTATTGTGACATTTTTTTTTTATATTCCGAAAAATTCATAAATTTTCATATGTTCGTTTTGAATCGATTACGATGAAATTACAATCGATTATTTTATTAAGATTGTGGTCAATTGGCACATTGCGTAAATGCTACATGCCAATGAATAATTTAAAAAAAAGTAGCTTGAACACAAAAGTAGCACTTTGATCCCTCTCGTCGTGGAGCAAAACTTACTTTTCCGAATGAAAGGTGTGTAATAGTTTACGTCTCCCCCTGACCAAGAAGTTGGATTTTCCGCATGCGTAATAGTGGGCGGTAGTTGCCATTAGTACATTGTTTAACGAGGGGCGTAAGTGAAATATTGCTAACGAGAGTCTATCAAAAGCCCGACGCCGAAGGCGGAGGGTTTTTGATGACTTGAGTTTGCAATATTCTTACGCCCGTGTTATACACAATGTTTTTCATCACAGTTGCGAGGAAATAAATAACTACAAAAGACAGAAAAATCTAAGTTTCATACAGCCGCACCAATCAAAAATTTACAACTTCACTTCCAGATCAGTGCTAGTGGAGCGCGCAGCTCAATATTTCAACCAATCACAGAGCAGTATTCTTGCGGGGCGAGGCGACTTGACCAACTAGATTTTTTTATTCAACCAATCACAGAGCAGAATTCTTTTGGCCCACGACCAACGAGATTTGCTTAACCAATCAGATCACACACAAACTCATAATATTCGGCTATTTTAAAAATGCACCGTGTTTATACATACGCCTTGTTGCGAGGTACATCTTAATCAGGATAAGCATATAAATATAACGCACGAGTGTCGTAATGCTATAACTCACGCGTGTTTAATATCCTGGATTATTAGCCAAACGGCGACGTTATAAGAGGCAAGTTACGAGCAAGTGTGATGAAAAAAATCTTACAGAAGTATTTGTAGTTACAGAACTTGACTGTTCACAATTTGCCTCCAGTGCTGAATGGTCTATACGCTTTCGCGAGGCGAAATATTTGCGCGTACCCACAGGGTGCCCAAACATACAAGCGCTCCTGTATGTAGTCTACACGTTTATACTGACAGAACTTCATTGAAATGGGATTAATTAGAATACAACCGTGGAACCGGCAACGGCATGTCCAACACAGTGTACAATTGCTGGGCCAACTCGTTAGCAAATCGTGTTTAGTTCTGCCCCGGATGTCCCATAATTACGAGTATGTAACTTATGACCCATTTGTTGGATGCGCTTGACCACGGGATTGAGTTGATTTGTGCTAACCCTTTACAATTGATGATTGTGCCAAATATAATTTACTTTAATAACAAAGTTTTAAGCTACTATACTACTACTACTATACTTCGATTTTTTAACAGCCAATATTTGACAGCCGTCATTCCGGTACAATAAACGTCAATGATGATATGCTTTGTTTGTGTGAGGTGTGCAATAAAGAGTATTTGTATTGTATGACGACATAAATTGTACTGGGATGACAGCTGTCAAATATTCGATGTAAGGGCATTTTCAGTATAGTATAATTTTAAGCATATATCTGTGATATTTTGTGCTTGAAAAACTATACTTAAAATAATGAATAACGCTGCCACTGACGGCTGCCAATGCCACTCTCTGCGCTTTGATGTTTCAGACTAATAAGTTAAATTGATTCTGTGTCGGTATATTTTGGTGTAATGTATTTTATGGTGCATTATTTTAAATATCTAAAATAAGAATACATCAAAATCATCTTGAAAGAAATACAAAATAAGTCTTAATATTTAATTAATTATATGTAGTATGATGTACTTAGCTACAGAAAATTTATTTGATATTCTTGTTTAATGACAATAGTTGTCCCTGCGCTGGCCCAGGGCGGCCTGGGGACTTTAACATATATCTTTAACACAGTCACAGCCAGGAACCATACGCCGTAGGTGCTTTCCGCTACTTAGAGGGATAACCACAGGATCGGCTACAAGCGTAGCACGTAGCGGTTATATTCACTGCCAGTGAGTTCGTAGCGTTACGCTTGGTACTGAAAGTGTTAACCCATTCGAGGCCCCGCAACGTTACGTGTGCTACGACGCAGGGCGTAGCAGCGTTTTACCGCTCTGTAGCGGAAATCGCACATAGAGGCGTGGCACACATGTGAGTCGTTGGCCAAGAATGGGTATTTGTTCCAGGCTATTACTGTATGGCCTCCAGCTAAATATTTGAAATGTAATTATGCTAACATTTTTAAAAACAGGTCCACCAATTGCACATTAATAAAATTTTCCAATAGAAAATTCCTGCCTACACATTCTCTACACAACATACAAGAGTGTACCCTAAAAAGCAACTTGGCTGAATAGCTTCTTTCCGCTCCGCTCTAATAAATGCGAAAATGCAATAAGAGCCGCTCGACCCGTTTTCCATGCCAAATTCGAATTCCTTTATTCAAATCGTAAGAGTAAATTGGTCAAGCGCATTGGATGTAAAGTGCCTGTTACATTACGTTAGGAAATGTTGTGCCTATGTCATGAAATATTGGCTTCGAACTGTATTGCGTTGAATGGATCCCTAGTATATTCGAGTGCATTTAGTCCAGGCAATGAACTGACAACTTGTATGGAAAAAATGACATATTTGGAAATAATTTATAATAGCTAATTTTTTTAATGTAACGGATATATTATCAATTAAATTGTTATCTAGAGGCAAAATCCAACAAAAAATCAGACATCAAAAAAATCAATATTTAATTAGCTCCTAAAAAGTCCGGATAAATATTAATATTTTTTTTTTCTTTATTTAGGTTCATTTACATTTGCTTTAAAATATTCAATATAAATAAAATAAAAAAGACAATGAATGTTTAATTTAAATCTATATAATTACTTCCGGGTGGAAAGTTGGTTGGATTCTTGAATAAAGCATCTTACAATAATGTTTTAGAATGAAATAAACAAAAAAAACGCTATTATAAATTAATGTTTTTCGAAACCGTATTTTGCCTCGGCTAATTTGTTGAATTAGAATCGGTTTTGTATTTGTTAATACATTCACTGCCAAAGATTTCGCAGCGGATTCCTGGCACTCACTGTTCAAATCATTTCTTCAATAATTAGGCCTCCATTTTGGCACAAAAAAAATCATTCCATATCTTAGCTGATTATTAGTGCGCCGGGCTCACACACACTTGATTATGCTAACTCGAGAGAACACGCATATTTGTATTATCATTTGGATTCATCGCTAAGCTTCCCAGGAAAAAGACAGCCAGTCTTGCGAATAGACGCCAATAATTTATGTCAATTTTCATTCTAAGGCTTTAAGGGGTGAATACCTAAAGTAGTTATTCACAACCTTTCCTCGCCTCACCGCTGAACACCAGTATAATCTTGACGCTGTTCATAACAATTACGCGTATTCGGAATCACACTTACACTGGTTCACCTCAGGCGAGTGGTCGGACTAGTCAGTAAGCCCAGATCGTATTACGAGGGCAACGGTGGCTTCATAGCCTACCCTCCCTGCAGTGCTATTCACAATGTCTCGACTCTCTGTACTCGCTGCTTGTATAACTTGGCCCTGTAAATCGTGACTATTGCGTATTCGGTGGGAGTCCGCTGGATGCGGGTGACGCAGGACCGGTCATTGGGGGAGGCATATGTCCAGCAGTGAACGTCTTTCGTCTGAATTGGAGATGGTGTGTTTAGAGCTAGACACAAATGCAGATCTTTTGCTTTAGACAAAGCGCATCCTGGGAACCTCTGACGACCTTACTCTACTCACCATCATCACATACGTACAGAGCAAGTAGTGGTTATAGTAAAGCTGCGGTCTTCTGAGGTACTTACCTAGTTGGGCTGAGACTACCCACTAAACCCCCAACGATTGTCCAGCCATTTCGCTTACATGAAGGGTGAAAGGTTCGCTTTACAGGGAGAGCGCGGGACAATCGAGGCACTTCAATCCCGACTTATTGGGTAGCTAGGGTACCTAGCTGTACCCTGCCTCTTTAACCCTGTAGACCGTCTTTTGGTATTTTTCAGACCAGAATCGTTTGGACTAACCATTTATTCAGTGTCACCGAGACTTGAACTAAGGACCTTCGCTGTTTTTTGCGAATTAAAAGGTTAAGGATTCGGCTATGAAGTGAGCGGCGGTGGCAATGGCAGCGGTGCACCATAAGGTGGAACAAGCGAGATGCTGCGTTCTGATCTCACGCTCACACGTAGGACGCTCCGCTGCTGCCGCCGCTCTAAGGCGTGGCCAGCCCTAAGAGGCCAGGCTTATACTGGTGGCCCAACGCGCTTCGTCGGTAATTGTGAAGCGACCAGCCCTGATCCCTTATTAGGGCGCATTAGCATTATAAAATGCGACGCTCCCTGTAAAGGCGTTTTTTATCCCGTACTACATAGGAAATTTTTGTTTCGAAAATTGAATCAACATTAGGACCTTTTTGTAATTTGGAGTTGACAAACATTTTTACGAAGTGAACTTATGTCATTCTTCAATATCACCTTTGCAAATTTAAAATTGACGACGGAAAGATATTATGTAGAGAAATTTGGAACCCAATTAGAGTTTTGCATGCTTTTTTTTTGCTTGGAAGTTCTTAAAAGAAAAAAAAAACTTTATTTGACTTTTTAGTCACCTAATTTAAGAAAACAAAACTTAAATCATTTGGGCTCATTGGAACCCTCTCAACGAGTTGATGACTGTGCATAAAGTACATTCAGTAATTGCCTGTACCAAAAAAATACTGTGTTAATTTGTAAATCGCTTTGTTCGATTGGTAGTGACCCTGCCTTTCCTGCGAACTTGAAGACCTGGATACAAATTTCGGTAAAAAAAATATTTATTTGGTGAGCTCAAATATTCCCGAATCTTTCATGTTTTCTATTTAATAAGTTTTTATATCGTCGTCTATTAACTTTAACAAGCTTTATCAGCATTACTGTAGGATTCGATTTTGTCTAAAATTATCCCCTATTGTTTATTTGTTCATTACTAAGAAACTAATCGATAGGCCGTTTTCTCTGGAAAGTGAAAACAAACGAACAAAAACAAAAACCGCTTCCTAACCAATAAACAATCCCTTCCTATTTAAAACAAACGAGCGATTACAACAAAAGAACCGCTAAGTCAACGATTGACGCTGCGTATAATCCAAAGAATCGTCACGAAACAATTAAGAAAGTTTCCAACAAAGGGTGATCCAGACGGGAACGTGACAGGTGTACTGAGTGGGGGAGGGGGTTGTGAAGTGGGGGTGAAATATGGGTGTAGTGGTGGGAAAGGGATTTTCTTTACGTCTGTTTAATTGACTTGGTTTATTAAAACTTAGGAACGGACGTTGTGGTTAGCATTATGTTGTATTACAGTTGCACTAGACTTTACTAATCTATAGGTACTTCGCGTGACTTAAAGCCCGAGTTGGTATGTAGAGGGTAATATGGGCAACCACTTATCCGAATTCAAAAATGATTGCATCTATGTATTTAATGGACTTTCCGATTGAGGCTATATATTTTACCCTGCGGTCCTTGCAATACGCGGGCAATGTTATATTTTTCTTTAATTTAATTTATATTTAATCTTTTTCATAACACAATTCTTATTACTTGTTCTTTTACCTTTTTTCTCTCTACTTCTTTTTTTTGTGTACTTTTTTCTTATTTTATTTGTTGGCTGTTGCAAAATGCCAAATAAATGATAAAGATAAAGATCATTCATTCAAGTAGGATTTTACAATCAATTTTGCATCGTCAAAAATTACATTGTAGGTACATATTTATTTGTTGTATTTGCTTCATTAATCAATTAATATATCATCTAATTCTAAGTTTATTCAATGTATTCATTACATATATTATTCAATTATTATATTATTTCTATAATTGATTAATACATGAGAGAAAAAATATATATTTATAGTCCTGTAAGTCCTGTAATGATTTATCTATCTACTTATATAAATTATAAAGACTGCTAAATATCAATAATTTCAGTCGACGTCTTTGGTTTGGCGCTGATGTCTCACTTATACAACTAAACATTTAAAACGGATACGCGTACCTATACTTTAAACTACGAACTTAAAACTTATTATTTAAATATAAATAGATTAATGGATGCCCATAAAAATATGCTCTTACCCTGCATGTTACCTGAAGTCGGCGAGTCGTTGCAGGAGATTTTCTGGGAGTTATAAATAAAGCAATCGTGAATTTCAGGACTTCACGTCTTGGTTTTAAGAAATAGTTTTCTTAGTAACTCATTTTAACTACCTGCGGCTAGAGTCATAACTAAAACATTCTTGAAAGGAAAGAAACAGGAATAAGCTGCTACGAATCAAGGGAAAACACTGCAAAGGAAAATTGCAAAATGGTACTAGAAAACTCACATGTTTCAGACATTTTTCTTTTAAAACGCTGTATGTGATTACAGAAGGTAGTATCTTGATAAAAAATGGTAGTCAGTTACGGCCTTTTGACGTTGATAGCACGGATGGCGGTACAGAGGGTTAATTATTGTATATATCATGCTTTGCTCGTAATTGCACGATGTTTCCTGTAAGCAATTTAGTTTTAAGTGCCTTTTCACACTGGACTGGGGTTCATGGCCGGCAAGGAACGAACTGTCTTTGAGTAAAACAATAAGGGATTCGTGCCTGACTATGGTTTCCCGATCTTTTTTATTTATACACTAATACGTGAAATAATATAGCAATCATGTCGTACTTATGGAGAAGGAAGCATGGTGCGGTTGGTGCTTGGATCATAATCAAGAACAAAAATTACGCGTCTTTCCTGTAGACAACGGTTTATATGCATATAAATTATGTACCGACCATTGTTATAAGCGGCAAAGACGGTTTACATACCCGTATGAGTCCAGTGCCAAAATAAGCATATGCATTATCATAAATGACGTGGATAACAGAGGGCCTACCGCGAAAGGCATTCGAAGTTTTCCCTCTCTGTTGCACTTACGTACGAACTCGTAAGTCTGACAGAGAGTGAAAACTTCGAATGACTTTCGCGGTAGGCCCTCAGGAGTTATTTATGCTACACGTGCGAAAAGTAGGTGATTTTTAAATGTATAGTTAGATACGAATCAGAAATCATATTTTCGAGCGTGGATCATACGAAGTTTTGCTATGCATTGTGCGAGTAAATAACAGAGTAAATATAAAAAAATAGACAGGTTGAAATTTAATTTACTGTTTATCTGGAGCTTCATTTAACAACTTCTTCATATCTTTTGCTGTAAAGACTTTTTACTAAAACCATAGTGTTGTCGTTTCAGAAACGCAATTAACTTTGAGTTACTTTTTTGTTCCACAGCAAAAAGTCATTGTAAGTTTAGGTAATTTTATTTTCGTATTCGTATTGTGCTAAATTCGGCAAGATGCAGCTGTTGGCATTTGTACTATTTGAATAATATTATCTGGGGTTAAAGTAATTGATTAGTCATTTACAAATAACGACTCGAAACGAAAGTAGAAATAAATAAAATGGCTGGTTTCTTTTTAAATACATGCGCTCTCAACATATCCAGTGTATGTGCAAAAAGCCGTCCTGTCCCGGTAAGGCACAAGTAAAATATGCGTTTAGTATATTTCAGTGAATATTGACTACGTATTTATTGGTAAACACAAAATGAAAAAAATATTATTTACACGTTTACAATACAATACAATACAAATACTCTTTATTGCACACCTCACACAAAAAAAGCAGTTTAATGCATCGTTTTTATATACCTTTCATAAAAATGAAAGCTGTAATTGAATATTTTGTGAAACTTTGGAATGGTCAATTTTCGTCTTTTTTCCTAAATTACTTGAAATCTGTTTGAGCTAAAATAATAAATAAAATATATCTGAGATGCTTACAACAACCCCTTTCATTTGATATGTCACACAAATACAGTTTGCGAAACTTTTTTTTTTAATTATCCAGTTTACCTTTCAAAAGTGGTCCCCTTGTTCAGAATTCATTAATTTACTTTACACTTCCATCTTTGGGTCACCCATTTACATATGTGTACCAAATTTCAACTCAATCGGTCCAGTAGTTTTGGAGCAAATCGGCTGTGACAGACGGACAGACAGACAACTGATTGATCCTATAAGGGTTCCGTTTTTTCCTTTTGAGGTACCGGAACTCTAAAAAACTGAAGTCGAAGTTATGTGTCTTTATCGAGAGAGTGATCTGTCTTTACTTTAGAACTTTAGGTTTCATGTAGTAAAACAGTAGTTTCACATACTTCCTTTAAAATATTCAGTCATAATATTTGCCGACCATACTAATTGAAACAAAAGACTCGTAAAAACCCCATAAAATAAGTGCAACCACACAGAACAGGAGCTTACCGGCTGATATTCATAACGTTTACTCTGAGGCGAACCAGTGTCACCCGAACTCAGACTACTCGTAGTTGTTAGCGATCTCGGGGTCGGGGTATATTGGTCGGTGAGGTGAACTGAGGTTATGAATAGCATGCCATATTCCCAACGCTGGCACCTCATCTCAGACGAACCAGTGTCAGGTGACTTCCTGATTTATCGGTGGGAAATGGTAGGATATGAGTAAACTGTCAGCCGTAAGTCTCAAATATCAGTCGCGCCACGGCGTAGTCCAGGCAATGAACTGACAACTTGTATGGAAAAAATGTCAAATTTGAAAATAATTTATAATAGCAGTTTTTTTATTGTAACGGATATATTATCAATTAAATAGTTACCTAGTGGCAAAATCCAACAAAAAATCAGACATCAAAAAAAAAAATTAGCTCCTGAAAAGTCGGAATAAATATTAATAGGGTCGTTCTTCTTTTCGACCGACAATAGCCTGTCCTTCGTCTTACTACGGCATCTTATTTGAGTTATGATTTTACGGTTTTATAATGTTCGAAAATGAACGTCCATATTATTTTATTAATTAGTATTATTTAATATTTTAGTTTCTCTAACTAGCATTTTTTTTAAACGTACTTTTATCGTAGAAGTCCGTGACAGAGTGGTAAACCAAAATGTAGTCCCCACTGAAAGAGTCCACTTTATCACATTTTTTTTTTAAAAACCAACCGTAAACAAATATGTATATTGGCCGGAAAGGAAACTTTAATTAGTGTTAATGAAGAAACCAATGCATTTTTTTAAATCGCACTTCAAAATCACAATTTTCGATAGTTCAAAAACCAAAAAAAAAGGAAAACCTCGGTTCATTGTCGGTAAAAAAGAAGAACGACCCAATAAATGTTTTATTCTTTATTTTGGTTCATTTACATTTGCTTTAAAATATTAAATATAAATCAAACAAAAAAGACAATGCATGCTTAATTTAAATCTATATAACTATTTCCGGATGGAAAGTTTGTTGGATTCTTGAATAAAGCATCTTAGAATAACGTTTTAAAATACCATAAACAAAAAAAACGCTATTATAAATTAATGTTTTTCAAAACCGTATTTTGCCTGGAGCAAGGGAGGTTTTGGGGGTTCAAACCGTTGGGTTGAGGCGAGTCGATCGAGCGATGACATTGTGAATAGCACACCAAGTAATGCCAGTATTGATGGTGTTGCAGCATTACGATAAGCCCCTTGCGCTAATTCCTTTAATTAAAAGCAATTTTGTCGGAGCCGATTGGAATTTATGCTTAAAATGCTGCAATGCCCTTTAAAGGAAAAAGCTTAATGGGGAATATTAGTTTAATTTACATTCATGCGCATAGTTATTACTCGCATGTGCCGTGTCTATGCTTGTTGTTTTGAGTAGAATACTAAAATGTATGAATGTGTGGATCTTTGGGATTGATACATGCTATATCCCCGCAAGCACATAGTTATACCAATATAGGCCCGCGGCACCGTCTGGATTATTTGTAATACGCGGGCGGATCTCCACGGGCAGCTAGTATTAAGGGTTGCCAGGACGCTCGACTCTCCATACAAACGTAGTTTATTCCTCATTTTAAAACGACGTGCTAAAATAGGCTTGTGACCTAATTTTTTTCCGGATGCCATTCGAACCAGTTTTTGGAAAGACCCAAAAATCTAAGTCAAAGATGGACCCTCGCTGGCGGCAGCCGAAACGCTTCATACTGATTGACTTGAAAGTATGACGTCACACGTTGCTATTTGAACTAATCGTTGTATGGAAAATAAAGTAAATTGCTTGCGAAACACTGCGTTTAGGTCCATACAATTTAGTTTCTATAAAAGCGTAAGGATTCTATTGGTAGCTTTTGATTTACTCTTGAAGGATGAAAAAAATGCATATTTTTTCAAACTTTCAAGATCCATATCTTTTTATGATTTCTATTATATTTTGTAATTTATACTTTATTACAATAATTTGATGGTTTACTTACTATCCATTTAGCAATACTACGTAATTTTAACATGAGGTCATAAGCCTATAACATGAAACTTTGTATACCTACACAATGGGATCTGCCATATCAAATTGCTGACCACCGCATGTCGCATACTGCGTGGCGAGTCAGACTGCCCGGAGCTTGTGGCTCGAGTGTTGCGGCTGCATGTTCCGGATGTGCCCAGGGTCATGCTGAGACCGCGAGCGCGCTCACTGCTGGCAGTGCCGGAGGCGCGCACGGTATCGCACATACATTCGCCGCTCCCGCGCGCGCTCACGCTGCTCAATGCGCTCTTGACATCGGCACCTGAATGTGACTTGTTTGCTTGGAGATGGGCGACTGTGTGCCGTGAATGTCTAAGGTTTTGTGAGTCGATGGATGATAGGCTGTCCAGTACTTTTGTTTGATGTCACCTATATTATTGTCCATCTATACATATAATAAAGCTGAAGAGGGTCGAAAGTCTGTACATGGAAGATAAACGAAAAAAAGTTGGCTGAGGATACTTAGAATTGATAACAGAACACGTTCCAACAGTTTTTAGAATTTTTGTCTGTTTATCTGTTTGTCTGTTTATTTGACAGAGCATCACGTGAAAACGGTTGAACGGATTTTGATCCAAACTTTACTAATCTGTCGAGAGAATCCCCGGCCAGGTTTAAAGCTATAAAAATCTTAAAGATTAGGGTTCAAAGGGGATAGAAAATGGGGTTGAACTTTGTATGGGAACTCCTTGAATGCACGAGCTACAGACTTGAAAACTGGTAACCATAAACTTGACTGGAAAGTAAAAACGACCCCATTCAAACTTTTAGCACAATATAGATAAAACGTGAAAAATATGGGATGAAAATAGGTTCTGAGGCGACTAGAAGCTACATAATGTTGCAAGAGCATGGTAACATGTCGTCAAGATATTCGAAAATTCATCGTGTTCTTAGAACTGATAGTTAGTCCAGTGGTTTGACCCATAGCTTACGGAGTCGGTTTCCCCGAGTTCAAACCCAGCGATTGGAATGCACTTTTTGTAGTTTTAATTTTTAGGGTTCCGTAGCCAAAATGGCAAAAACGGAACCCTTATAGTTTCGTCATGTCCGTCTGTCCATCTGTCCGTCTGTCCGTCTGTCCGTATGTCACAGGCATTTTACTAGAAAACTATAAGGTGTATTTGAATAAAATTTTGAGAATAGGTGTATTTTGCTAGCCGCTACATAGTTTTGTAATTAAAATAAAAATAAAAAAAATTTTTAGGGGTGCACTCCATACATAAAACTAAAAGTCAAAAATTTTTTTTTCATTGTGACCCCCCGTGTGGCACATCAATCGATAGGACTTTCAAAATAAATATAAGGTTTCTTAGCATTTTTTTTGATAAAGTGAATAGGGTCGGAGATAATCGCCCCGAAAGTCACTAAAATTCTGTCCCCCCCCCTCTAATTTTTGAACGGTGTATTTTAAAAATATGGAAAAATTCCTGGACATAGGGCTTATTAATTTCATTCACTGAAAATTGTTTTGAACAAGATCGGTTCAGAGGTTTTCGAGATATTGCTGAAAAACTGCCTTCCTCAAAGAAAAGGACGTAAGTGCCGTACAATTTCTGTGACGATACGACTTTTTTAATAGGCACGGAACCCTTCGTTTTGCGTGGTCCGACACGCACTTGGCTGGTTTTTTGTGATACATTTTCAAAAACGCAGAGAAGCTTAGTGAATAGAGGATTTTGATGCAACTTTTACTTAATCGGTCGAGAAAATCCCCGGCCAGGTCATAGGCTGTAAAAATGATAAATATTAGTTCAAAGGGGGTAAAAATGGGGCTATACTTTGTATTCCCATACAAAGTATAGCCCCATTTTTACCCCCTACTCCTCAAATCCATGAGCTAAAGACTTGAAAATTGATGAGCATACACTTGACTGGAAAGTAAAAAGAACTCCATTCAAACATTATAAAAAAAATATAGATAAAATGTGAAAGAAAACGGGATGAAAAATAGTGCTAGATGGCTAAAGACTATAATACATAATAACCAAAAATCGCTCGCTCTCGGGCCTTTGGCCCTCGGGCTCGCATAGAGAGCGCTCTCTGAAGGGTTGGTTTGGGCCTTTCATTCATACGAAAAGCTCGGCCTTCGGGCTTGCTTGCCTCACCCCTCACCTTTGGGACTTAAGGCTCATGTTTCGCTTGCAAGACACCTGTAGATAGTAAGTATCCATGGAGTCTCGCCCTCGGGCCTTCGATGCTCTGGCTCGCATATGGAGCGCTATCTATAAGGGTACGTTGGGCTTTTCATTCCTACGAAAAGCTCAGCCTTTGGCCTCGCTTGCCTCCCCGTTTACCTTCGGGACTTTGGCTCTCAGGGGTAGTTTGACAAGACACCCGGAGATATAGAGTATCTTTGGGGTCTCGCCCTCGGGCCATTTGTTTCAATTATGAAATCTTATACCTATTTAAATTCCGGTTTTGGTAATTTTTATTCTACTATAAGTAATTAGGTACTTCGTTTGCAATAAAGATTAAGTAAATCAATATAATTAAATATTATTGACGACAAAGTTTATGAGGATTGGAACTGTTACACGCATAATTTATAGAAATGAAATCGTAATAATCTAATTTATCAGTGTAGTAGGTATCGTAAGGTGAAACATAAGAATATCATGTCATCCATAATTTATACGCGTACGAAGTCGCGGGCAGAAGCTAGTGTTGAATATGTTTTGTATCTATTATTTTGTAATGTTTAATTTCTCGGTGTATTGGCTTGTCTGTAATGCCGTGTAAATATATTGTTTATCAATAAATAAATAAATAAATAAATAAATAAATATCTAGGACGGAAGTTTTATGTTATTCTGCAGTATATACTCTCCTGACCGGTGTCGGCCACGGCGACTGCTTCAACTCTGGCGTTGATGTCGTTCCGTTCATGTGCTCTGGTGTGGCTCACGTAGCCGATTTTATTTACGAAGACCCGAGTACATAACGGGCACGTGAGCACACCATTCACAAAATTATAGCTGACCGCCGCAAGCTTTCAGCTCGTCCCGTTGGAGATCAAGGGCCAGACTTCGACGGAATTCAAAGGTGGATGTTTTCATTTTAACTGAAGATCTCCATTTCTGGCGGTTGGCTGCCTGATTCTCCAACTGCAATGGGTCAATTTCACAATTTTTCATGTGACGCTTAAGCAAATCTTTGTACGCGGTGCTTTCGCTTGCCGTCCTCAAGTTCTTAAAAGATGTGCTTTGCCCTCGACCCGCCGCCATCCTTGAATGCCGTTTTAAAATGACAACCAAACTAAGTTTGTATGGAGAGTCCACTTGAGTCGACCGTGGTGGGGACTCTTAAGTACCTATTCTTATTATTCGCTTATCACTACTTGTTTATGAATAAGCAGTGATAAAACGGTGTCATTACATTAGTAACACATTGTTATGAATGAAGTTGTTTTTCCTTCACTTAATAAAGGCGGTGTTTATCTAATAGCGATTTAATTGTATATATTGCTTGTCATTTACACGTGTTTTGATAACACTGGTAATAGTGGTAATTGACCAGCCATATACCTTATTACAACGACTTAAGGTCTGTTATTGGATACTATGTCTCCGCGTTTGTATATAAGTATGAATCGGGTTTGCTAGCGTAGCTTGATATTGTTGCTCTAAACTCAATTAATTCTAGGGATGATTTGTGTTGGAGATATTAATTCTTTACTTTTTAGGGTTCCGGTACCTCAAAAGGAAAAAAACTGAACCCTTATAAGTTATAATAGGATCCCTCGGTTGTGTGTCGCTCCGAAACTACTGGACCGATTGAGTTGAAATTTGGTACTCATATGTAAATTGGTGACCCAAAGATGGATGCGTAAAGTAAATTAATGAATTCTGAACAAGGGGGCCACTTTTGGGGGGTAAACTGGAAAATTAAAAAAAAAAGTTTCGCAAACTGTATTGTGTGACATATCAAATGAAAGGGGTTGTTGTAAGCGTCTCAGATTTTTTTTTTATAATTTTAGCAAAAATAGATTTGAAGTAATTTAGGAAATAAGACGAAAATTGACCATTCCCCCCCTTATCTCCGAAACTACTAGGCTTAAAATTCTGAAAAAATATGGAACATAGTTCCTTGCCTAAAGATTACAGGAAAACCTATAAGAAGTTTTGAGTATTCAAAATAACGGGAAAACGCTCAATATTTTTGTGTATTTTGTATGGAGCGCGTAATGCTTAGATAATAGGAATTTTACGGAACCCTCACCACGCGAGTTGAACTCGCACTAGTCCGGTTTTTATAGAATGTGTACATCACAATTCGAGGAAAACTGCTGTTTGTGTGGAAAAAACCTGACAAGTTACACTCTTCGGAATAAATAAATCCGAATTGGGCCTGTATTCCAATAGTTAATTTAAAAATCGTGCGCAATGTAGCGGCTCGCGAGTAAACATGCTTCGGGCAAAAAATATGGCGACTTAAATCTTGCTCGAAATGCAGTATGCTCGAAGGGCATATTCGAACTGAAGCTTTGTATCCATGTTAAAACGTAAGCTTATATTAACATGATAAAATAAGGTTATTAAAACAATTTAGACTATTCCTTATTATGTACGAATGCATGTTTCGATTTTGACATTTTACTGGGTTCTGTAACAGGAAATCCTAGCTAAGGACCCAACGACTTGTACATATTATAATACCTACATGTTTTTGTCTATAAAATATTTAATTTAATTTTTATTTGTTTTGTGCTATACGGACGTACAAGCTCGACTACGACCAAAAACATTGAGCATTACGTAGGAATTTAAACATCATATCCCCTACATACCTACAGTAGGTAATACACACCTACTTTTGGCACCCCTCCAATTATAGGCAGTCCAATACTATTTTATTTAAGGCAGTAGTGGCGACAATTCCGTGAGTCTGGAGGCCAATAGTTGGTACTGTAAATGGGTTTTTCATCATAATTGCTTGTAAAGGGGCTTCATAACGCGCAGGCATACAGAGCTAAAATCTCGTTGGCCATAGGCCACAAGAATTCTGATCTGTGATTGGTTGAAAAAAAATCTAGGTGTCCACGAGCCGCTGTACTGCTCTGTGATTGGTTGAATGACATATTGAAGCTGCGCGCTCCACTCGCAATAATCTGGAAGTGAAGTTGTCGATTTCGTCAATTTTTGATTGGTGCGGTTGTATGAAACATAGATTTTTCTGTCTTTTGTAGTTATTTATTTCCTCGCGTGTGTGTGATGAAAAACATTATATGCGACACGTACGGTAAGATTGTTACAAACTCGAGTCATCAAAGCCCTCCGCCTTCGGTGTCGGGCTTCTAATAGACTCTCGTTCGTAATTCATATCTTACCGTACTTGTAACACAATGTACTATTAAAGGTCTACTGACTGCAGGCAACTCAAGGTGATTGTATATTACGAATTTAGAGGTAGCTCACAGCGATATTTCATCACGCATATATTTGAAGCAGTCTATAAGGGGATGTACCTTTTACCTGAGAACTGCTCCAAACTACGAAAAAGACAGGTGTCAAAATTTAAGTTTATCGGAATGGAAACATTAAAGAATACAATAATAATATGTTCCATTAGAAATTGTTTGAATGGATTAGCAAATCATAATTATGTAAGTTAACTGCACGATTAATATGAACACCTGTATTAATACTGACTTGTCAATTTACTTTGCTGTACATTGCTGGCAATTTAAATTTTGTAATAAAATGTTTGGAAAAGGTTTGCAAATTCGGAATTTTAGTTAATGTTGTTAAGGTCATGGTTAAGTTAAAGAACTACGTTAACAAACCCACTTGCCGGTAACGCACTGTATATTCAATACAAGAATATAGTATACCTACTGAATCGCAGCTGGGCTTCTATGCCATGCCCTTGCTGTTCAGTTTGTTATGGCTTCTGTTGATCACGACACGGTTATAACCGCTGACTTGCTCAACATCGCTCCAAAATGACATTGACAAAGCAACCTTTTCTAGTTGATAATAGAGTTCACTTTTCTCAACAGTCTGACGCAACTTAAAAAACAATCGATAGTGTTTATTAAGCGGCCATTTTGATATGCGATCGAATTCGATGTGACCCGGTAGCCTCTAATGTTTTTCGTTTTATTGCTGCTACTCCTAACTTACCTTGCCTTTTACTGCATTAAAATGTATATGAATGCGTTTTTATTTATAACTAGCTTTCCGCCCGCGACTTCCTCATACAGACTTTCATTCCCTATTTCCTATTTCATCTCCTTAAAATGTGAGTTTTGGTATAAGAACTATCTTACGTTCGTCCTCATAAATCGATAGGTATAGCCAATATAGCCATTTAGGCTAGAAAACGGGACACGTAGACAGACATAGTTTCATTTACAAAGTGTTATTAAGTAATATCAATTAGAATTTTGGTCAAGTGCGAGTCGGATTTTAGTTTTCCCATACATTTTGAGACCCAGCGCCTTATGAAGGCAACGAGCAAAAATATTTGGTCTCTATACAAAGTTTCATCCCCATTTTCGTCCCTAAAAGGGATGAAATTTGACATAAATTATAGCCTCCTATTCTGATATAAGGTACATAACTGGAAAGTTTCACATAAATTCGTCCAGTAGTTTTTGAGATTAAGTGGAACGTACATCCATCCATCCATCCATACATCCAAACTTTCACGTTTATAATATTAGTAGGATTAGTAGGATATTAGTAAAGATCCCACAGTAAGTAATAGTGTTATTATGGCAGCCAATGATGTAATATAAAAATGATTTAGATATGCTGTCTATACGAAATTCCGTGTTTAAAATGACCACCAAATCTGACAGCTACACCTTTCCATTGACGACTCGAAACTGAGGCAAGTTGGTGCAATTGACTCAATTTTAGTGTGCCACTTTTGGAGCGCTTATAACCTATCTACCTTTTTTTAGTTTAGGGTTCCGTACCCAAAGGGTAAAAACGGGACCCTATTACTAAGACTCCGCTATCCGTCCGTCCGTCCGTCCGTCCGTCCGTCCGTCCCTCTGTCGGTCACCGGGCTGTATCTCATGAACCGTGATAGTTGGACAGTTGAAATTTTCACCGATTATGTATTTCTGTTGCCGCTATAACAACAAATACTAAAAAACCGGCCAAGTGCGAGTCGGACTGGGGCTCCCATACAACAGACATGATTTTTTTGCCGTTTTCATAAATAATGGTACGAAACCCTACGTGCACAAGTCCGACTCGCATTTGGCCGGTTTTTATTTATATTACATAACTGATGTAGCAGTCACATTACACTTGTTTAACCATCACTGCAATCGACACTATTTAATGTATTATAATACAAAAACATCCTAATTCCCAGCACTGAGCGATTCATGCAAACTACCCTTGTTTCACTTAACATCATAATTTGACTTTGAAATTCAGCACAGGTACACAGAAGGTTAAAATTTAAATTATACTTAACGTTTGGAGAGGCCATCATTAATGCATATTTATGAGTGGGGCGAAAAATCTCAACACACAGTCATTAGTAAAGCATTACTTATGTTGTGGTATAAGTTACAGAGGATTTAACACAAAAGTTATTTTCTAATTAAAGGAAAAATTTTAACATTTAATGCTCCGAGCCGGATTCGAACCGGCGACCACAGGCATACATGGCCTGTCGCTATTAACCAACTGAGCTATCGCAACAATCCGTCCACAAAAGTTATGTTGGAAAGCCCTTGCCAGACAAAGAATTCATGAATTATTTTAGTAACGACTATCCACAACCAAGGCGCAGCGTGGGTAGGCCCCCCACAAGGTGGACTGATGACCTGGTAAAGGTCGCTGGAGTCCGCTGGATGCGGGTGGCGCAGGACCGGTCATTGTGGCACTCTTTGGGGGAGGCCTATGTCCAGCAGTGGACGTCTTTCGGCTGATATGATGATGATGATGATGATGATCCACAACCAAAGGAATTCAAGGTACCTACTCCCGCTGAGCTGCATCATCCAGTTTGTGGAAATGATGGAGCGAACTTGGGAGTGGTATAAAGTCGGGGGCAAATGCACAAAAGATCCCACTGGGTCAAAGTGTATCCGAAAGGACCCTCATCTAGATAAGATGTTGGATAGAGTTAGTTTACGTGGCTCTCTAGCATCTAGTATGTAACTTATATATAGGGTTCCGTTTTTGCCATTTTGGCTACGGGACCCTAAAAAAGGGGTTAAAACGTCAACCTCAGCGAAAACACCATAGAAGTTGACTAGCGCCGAAAAGTGGCCCCACAAAGAGGTTGCACATTGCCATTATGCGGACGTATGCGGACGTGGGGGCGGGTGTCAAAAAGATGCCAAGCAGCCGTTTAGTTCGAACATGCGCACACATGCGCATACCGGGTTTTGGGCACGTATTTAATGATAATAATATAATAATAAAAACTTTATTTCGGACATTTTTTGTTTTTACATCCATATATTGTTATTATATCTTAACCTAGGTATGTTAGTATGGTCTACTTATATCTAAATTTTGCGACCGCCTTAATTTGCACGATCCAGTGCGCCAACATTGGACAATCGTACCTGTCGGCAATGACACTCAGAATGCTGTTGGAAGTTTCCCTTAACCGGCTCAGCATCGAGACGATTTTCTTGCGTAGAATCGCTTGAAAACCGTCCGTGCGAGCCTCGGCGAACATACGCGAGGCGCTACACCATCGGGGTAGTCCCATCAGCACTCTGAATGCATTGTTATATTGCACGCGCAGGGCATTATAGGCTCTTTTGGTATATTTCACCCACAAGCTGCTCGAGTCGAATGACTGGCTAAAAGCCTTAAATAGGTATTTGGGTAGAAATTTGTAGGGAGTTCGCCTTCTATGGTTTTTTCGTTCTCTGGTTATAAGCCTATATAAAATCAGAGTATTAAAAAACGCTCCAGCGGGCGTAGCATGGTAGCCATTTTACCTCTTATTGCGCTATAAGACATCCGCCGTTACGTTCCGACAAGTATGCGAGTGCGAGAGTGATGGATGTGTTTATCCACAACTATAAGTAATAAAATGGCAACCATCTAAGGTCCGTAGGAGACGTAACCATGGCAACTAACGACAGAAAAAAAAAATCATCCAAATACCCGATTAAAAGATTGAAAACCCTTCGAGAAACACATTCACTGCTACGAATCGCTACGCGCTACGCTCGTAGCCGATCCCGTGGTTTTTTTCCCTGTATATACATAGCGCAAAGCGCCTACGGTGTAGGCGCCCGCTAGGCGGGTTCCTGCCAGTGAAAGTGTTAATACTTGGCCTGAGCTGTTTTATTTATTTATTTATTATGAAACAAACAGTTGTTACTCTGAAAGTTAATGATGTTGTACTGTTTTATTGTAAGGATGAGTATATTAATAAATAAATAAATAAACATTACCCGCCGCCATCTTGTTCCTTACCCCACACAACGGCCATAATGGGCGCGTGCGGCTGACGGCGGCACGCCCTCCCTTATTACTGTTGCGAATGTATTAGGTATTGTGTAGAAACGAAGATACTGCCTTTGTTGAGACGCTCTGATTGGCTGAAATGTTTTCCTACAGTACAAAGATATCGAGATCTGAATGTTGACGAATTTTAACGATAACAATCCTTAATTTATATCTTTTCATATTTTTAAATCAAGTGTATGATAAAGTAGATTAAAAAAAACGTGTGCGAGCCGGACGCGCCCACCGCGGGTTTCGTACAAAATTATTAATTACCTTAAATTTTCATTACCTTGAGAGCATGGAAATATACGTTTTTTGCGGCATACCTGTTCGTAACTTTTTTTACGTTAACTTAGAAGTTTGATTTTTTTCACAGCGTCAAGGGACTGTAGACCGGAGTATATAATTTAAACTCGATACCTCCTAGTTCCCGAGATAAAGGCCCTTGACAGACAGACGGACAACAAAGTGATCCTATAAGGGTTGCGTTTTTTCCTTTTGAGGTACGGAACCCTAAAAAAATACCCTCACATAATTTAAGCTACCTCTACTGGGGCTTAATTCGACATAAAATGTGACCTCCCCGACATGACGACATTACGCCTATTAAGACAAATTCCCTAGTTTTATGCGGAGACACAAAATCTTTAAAAAACAGAATGACAGAGACACAAGAGCACATAGGGATGTTCTACAATTAAGACAGATGGCATAGCTGCCCTTGGGAAAATTCTAGTCTTTAAAAAGATAACTTAGTCCAGTATTTTGAAAGAAGTATACCGTTACAAAGTCCAAAGAAATATGTTGTAACAAATGTGAAAAGTTGGGTTTTATGTGAAAACTTCGTCGTAAAGGCCAGTTGATAAATATGCCGACGCTGCAAATATACTGCGTTGTCATTGGAACGCACGCATTCCGTAAATTAGGTCGATTTGGTATTTCAAAGCAGCACACGGTGACTGAAAATATAATTATACCGTACTAACAATTATGTAAAAATGTGCCGGTAAACATTTGGTACCATTTTCAAATTTGATTACGAGTATTAGAGTGTTGTATGAAGGACTCATTTAAACATGGGCCCGATTCGAGATTTAAAATCCGACATGGAATATCCTCACTTATGTCTCAAAATCCGACTCGCTAAACTTAAGTTGCAGTGCGCGGGGCATATTAGAACCGATGGCGACCACGTACCGGAAGGCGCGGCGTGGGTAGGCCCCCCACAAGGTGGACCGATGACCTGGTAAAGGTCGCGGGAGTCCGCTTGATGCGGGTGGCGCAGGACCGATCATTGTGGCACTTTTTGGGGGAGGCCTATGTCCAGCAGTGGACGTCTTTCGGCTGATATATGATGATGATGTCTCAAAATAGAAATGACAGATAAGTGAAGTATTGCAATACGATGTGTACTTAATCAAAGTGATCTCGTTTATAATCACAGAAGAAATTTAATTTTGATTTCGATACCGCACTAAACGGTACGTGAAATTACGAGCAGCGCATGTACCTATTCTTCCGCGCATTCGACTACCGGTACATTTGCAAGAGTAATCGACTAAATCCACGCAAATAAATCGAGTGGACCGCACCGCCGGTATTAATTGCGATTTTCCTTGTTCCAGGTAACTATTGTACGGATGAAACGGATGAAATGGATGAAATAATTGATTCATCTTTATCACTAAACTGCGCTGCGGTCGGGTTGACCGCAGGCTCATGTAGGTAAGTGACTGGGGTGATCACGTTTTATGGGATACTGGAACAGTCCTGAAAACGACAATGTACTGTGGAACTTTGAATTCACCTCTGGATTGCTTAGTCATAATTTCAATTCAGTTCATTCATTGTGCGTTACAAGTAGTTTTGTACACTATAAATGTTTTTCTGTGCCGTGATTGAATTGACTTCATTTTATAGATTATGTTTATTGTTTTACAGTGCCATTTAAAAGTAAAAACTAGTGGAATTTTAATATGATTGTTAGCGTGAACCCCAAAAAACCGCAGGCCCACCGTGGGTACTTACTGCCCCTTCGACAGAGGACGCCTCTGCTCAGGAGTGGGATGTATATAGGTTGATGACGAAGATGATTATTAGGTATTCGCTAGCGACTTACCTTTTATAAAGTTAGTGGAATCCGTAATAGTATTCCACTTGATTGTTTGAGAATTTATCCCAAAAATATGTGAGAGGTGGTGTTCCTAGTGTCATCGCGCTATTAATTACTCTGGACCGCATTAAGGCAGATTAATGGTTGTTGCCTCTGACCCGCACCCCCAAACTATATCGCGTTTTACTGTATCGTCATTATACTGTTCTTTAGACTTATTTTCTTTTGTGTATTTATTTTAGGCTAGCTGCCCGCACGGATCCGCCCTCGTATTGCACAGAACGCAAGCGAATCGGTGGGATAATATATAGCCTATGGCCATCCCAAATTAGATAAGTATAGGTCCAAAATTAGGCCTTAAGACTGAATATCCACCAAAGTCATGCGAAGATATGTTCTCATGTATTTGACATCACATGCCTAACAGCTAGATGTTAAATATATTAATCATCATCATATCAGCCGAAAGACGTCCACTGCTGGACATAGGCGTCCCCCATAGAGTGCCAAAGTGACCGGTTCTGTGCCACCCGCATCCAGCGGACTCCCGCGACCTTTACCATGTCATCAGTCCACCTTGTGGGGGGCCTACCCACGCCGCGCGTTCCGGTACGTGGTCGCCACTCGAGAACTATATATGAATGGGCGTTGTTAAATAATTGTGTACCCACGTGAATCGTCAAACAAAAATTAACTCAGTGTCAGTTTTGTGACGACAATTAAGATTATAATGTAAGGGAAAATTAACTAGTTTCACAATTAAGTAACGTGTTTATACATATCGTTTACAAAAAGAAACGAAAAAGTGAATTTTCATACAGACTTAACTAACAGTTAATTTTTGTTTGACGTCTACACGGGTACACAATAATTAGATAATACCCGAATGACGAAACAGCTTTGTTTTCTGGTGGATATTCGCCCTAAAATGCCTTAAAACTTGGAACACTAACTCATTGACCCACCGAGATGACACATGAGGTCGATAAACAACCTCGTATTCCATCGAAATCAACCTGTTAAAATTTTATAATACTCTGATACTGAAATGATATATTGTATACTGTTTTGAAAAAAATGACACCTCGCCGAGTTTTTTTACGCCGGTTCTTCTCGAGGCAGAGGTTTTCTTTCCGAACCGGTGGTAGTTTATCGACATTCATGGGTGCATGTAATATGCCTAAATTGAAGAATAAATCACTTTGACTTTGACTTTTATGGAGTCAACACAACAGTACATATATCCGTAAACTAAATTACACTCAATTCAATGTACGTAAACAGGGTTCCAATATAAAAATCACGTAAGGCGCACCTGGCTCAGCCATCTGCTTATCCCGCTTGGCGGAGCGGAAACCAGATATAAGTGGCGCGTGCCGCGTGGCGCGGGCGCTCCGAGGCGCCGTGGTGTGCCACGGCGCGCCATTTGGTGCCATGTGAGCGCCATAGTGATAGGAGAATCTATCTGACTCGATGTATGCAAAATATAAGTACTATTCGTCGTTGTCGACATGAGACTGCAAGGTTTGATAATATTTTTATGCAATGGATTCTTTTCAAAAATCTGTTAAAACAATATTACCGGTCCCTCCCTTAAGTTACCTATTATAAAAACCTTAAAATATTGGGTGTATATTGTACCTATTTAAATTGTGACTTGTAAAAATGCGTTGTATGTATGTACGTTTTTATTTATGTTTGGATATTTATTAATTTATTACCTTGTTAGGTATTTAGCAAATTTTTCGTAAGATTTTCTCTCATGTCGTGGTGAAATAAAGAGTATTTATTAATATTATTCACGCAAATAACTTTGCAATAAATTCCTTACAAAATGCCGCAAACAATACATATGAGCAAATCTAGTTTAAAAATCGTAAAATAAATGCGTTGAAATGGACAGTATGTGTTTTTCGCTTTAATGTTATTTTGATGTACAAAACAAGTATGCTATGCTTTTAACAGTCAGACGTGTAAAATAACTACCTGTTCAAAATCTACGTGCATGATTATGTCGGCGTTATAAATTACTGCTAGCGCTGTACAGTAAACAATCATGAACATATTTAAAAAACATTGATTACAATTAAATCTTTTTTGACAGATGGCATCATACACGTATAAGATGGCACGTCATTTGACATTCCACTTCTTAAATCGTCACTTTAAAAATAATTTAGTCTTATTACCTAGAATTGATCTCATGTGACGTTTACCCTAGCAGCTAACTTAGATTGAGTAACAAACGCTAACTTTACTGACCTATAAAAAAAAACAAAATTTTTCTCTCTAAAACTCGCGCTTATTAAAGTCGAGCTCGAGCGATTGCTCGAGCGGCAGAGTTAGAATATACCGACACTTAGTTACACTTTATAGTTTTGTAATTTTTACTATCACACAGACCTATTTTATTTATTTACCCAATATTATTTGCAAGTTTTATTTATTTATTTTATTTTTATTTTTCTTTTAATATTTCACCACCATCGTGACCTGAGGTACTAGCAGAATCCGTGCTCACGCGAGTAAAGCAAAACTGAGCTAGTACAGTCGAGTTCTCCAATATCTATACAGACAACCTTTCTAAAATATCTATACACAGTCTTTATTGTTACTGACATTAAGACACATGTGTAGATATTTTTGAAATGATGTCTGTATAGATATTGGAGAACTTGACTGGTGCAACGCACAGGTATGTCTTTAATTTAATTTATATTTAATCTTTTTAGTGACACAATTGATTTTATTTGTTCTTTTACCTTTTTCTCTCTACTTCTTTTTTTTTGTGTACTTTTTATTATTGGCTTGTTGTATGTTGCAAAATGCCAAATAAATGATTTATCTATCTATCTATAGGTACCTAGTCGATTTTGATGCTAGTGCCGCTGGTGTTTTCCTCCGCACCTCCACCAAGTGGAGTTTTATTTATCGCCGTTAGATACCTCTGTATCCATTTACAAGCGCTCAGACTACACACATTTATACAAATAAAATATACATAGGCACAGCAAACTAGCTATACAAATAGAACATATGTGGAAGCGTTCCGCCATAAATATAAAATAATCCCTCCCTCCGTAGCGCGATAGGCGCGGGCCGTATTTCACCCAAATTCGCCTATTACTTACCAGTTCGGTTTGTCATACCACGTGAGTCTTGGTAGGGCACAGTGGAGACAATATACAGTAGATATACCTTAGTCCAGATAACATTAGAATTTTAATGGACAAATTCGTCTACGTTTCTTTATTTAGTTTAGCTTTACTTATTTCGATTAACAAGAGCTTTTCAAACATAACAATACTAAAGTTATTGCGTTTCAAAATCTTTTTCCTTGTAACCACAAGACGAGTAAGGCTTGTTCACGAAAAAAACTAGCCACTGTTGATTCAGGTTTTCAATATGAAATGATTTATTATTAAGAATTTAATTAAAAAGAAGGTCTCTTCACCTATCGTTTTGAGTGGTGCTATGGATATTTATATCAGCTGCTATCCATTTTTGTGCTTATTATGTTCAGCTAGTCCCAAAATTCAGTCAGAAACTCAAGTTTCTGTATGGGCCGTGTGCGAGCCCGTTTTTCGTAACATTCGGGTTAACAGACTTTCCTTACGTCTCACCTGTTGACCGTAGGACTATATTGCACTCCCATAAAACCCATTCTGACTGTGTGTGTATTTCAGGCTTGCATATATAAGTGTTGCACATATAATTATTGAAACGAAACTGAGTCCTGTAACACAGGATTTCCTAGCGCAGGACTCAGGGTCGTGAAACATTTCTGTAATGCTTCTTGTCAAATAAACTTTTTACTTTTTTTTACTTTACTTTTATAATATACCTACAATAAAATCTTAATCTATGGTTAGTGAAAAAATGATTGTTTACATAACTAAGGGTTGCGAGGACATTGAGCTGTGTCCATCGACGCATGAGCGCGGAGACTCAGCGGTTTGCGAACGCGCTCAGGATCCTGTTGGCGTAGCTTTTAGGACTAGTTGATCGAGGTAACCGATATATCCCTCCGAATCGCTAAACTTAAGTGGACAGTGGGCGGGGTGACCTGGTAAAGGTCGCGGGAGTCCGCTGGATGCGGGTGGCGCAGGAACGGTCACTTTGGCACACGTTGGGAGAGGCCTATGTCAGGCAGTGGACGTCCTTCGGCTGATATGATGATAATGATGGACTAGTCTCAACAATCGCCTACTGCAGCCGGTCTCCGCTGCCCACCTGTGCTGCGAAACGCCCGTTCACAGGATATTACATGCGGGGCTCGGCGTGAATAGGGTTAGCTTCCCGTGCTGTAGATAACTGATAACGTGCTCCAAGATAACGCTTTTTCATTTGCTTGATTACACGACGGTTACCCAAGATGACTGCAGGGTAATTGCTTTTAAAACAGGCGTATGTTTTTGAATTTGTATCTTATTTAACATTGATTAGCTAAGAGATTGTATCAGGGAAGAGTGGATGGTACAGTTGGAAGGGGAACCTCGCCGAACTTTCTTAGACCAAATCGGCAAAACTCTAAGGATCACTAAACCGATGAGCATGAAAGTGAATGAAGTGAAAGTTTGTCAAGATGGTCCGTGATCTGTAACTCCCCATTCTGATTTAGACGTGGAAATGGGGATATCGTAAATTACATGCTGAGAAAGTCAACCGAATCGGGCCCTAAGTGAAACCTCTACAGTAATCAAAAAAAATAACAGTTGGATGTTAGGTAAACGTACTAGTACTCGACGTTGCACTAGTGTATGGCATGGGAACTTTATGTCAAAGCAATATTGGTTAAATTCGAACTAAGAGGATTCTTCTTCATACGAATTTAAGCATCCCATAGTACGTTACGAGAACAATGTTCCTTTGCTATTCCGCTAAAAAACGTGCAGGTCGATCAGCGGAGATCAAATGCAACTGTTACCTTATGCACCCAAAAATATATTTCGATTAATGAAATACATACTTAATGAAAGCAGTAAATCAAATCAGTGCAGTGAAAAAGCCGTAAATATAAATATTTTCCCAATCAAGATTATCCGTTATTTATAAATAATATTCATTGTTCTGTCGACATGAATATTCGGAATCCCAAATTTAATGCTCATAATTTTGGATGGTTTAAAACCGGAATTATCGTTTTTACTTTGTCCAAACAGGCGTCGGACGAACACCAGGTTAATCCAAATCCGAATAAATAAAATTTATTTTACGTCAGCGTACTTCTGTCCTTGGGATGATTCTGACACAACTTTTTTGTATTTCAATTTGGTAATAAGGACCGTTACGGTACACATTTCATATAAATATTTTTGGACTGTATTCAAGAATAATTTTATCATAATCATAATAATTTAATTCGGATACTTGGGTCGTTCTTCTTTTTTACCGACAATGAACCGAGGTTTTTCTGTGTTTTTGGTTTCTGAACTATCGAAAATTGTGGTTTTGAAGTGCGGTTTAAAAAAAATGCATAGGTTTCTTCATTAGAACTAATTAAAGTTTCCTTTCTGGCCAATATAAATATTTATTTACGGTTGGTTTCTAAAAAAAAACATGTGACAAAGTGGACTCTTTCAGTGGGGACCACATTTTGGTTTACCACTCTGTCACGGCATTCTACGAAAAAAAAACATTCAAAGTCAAAGTCAAAGTACAAAAAAAAACATTTAAAAAAATGCTAGTTAGAGAAAGTGAAATATTAAATATCACTAATTAATAAAATAATATGGACGTTCATTCGAACATTATAAAACCGTAAACATCATTACTCAAATGAGATGCCGTAATAAGACGAAGGACAGGCTATTGTCGGTCGAAAAGAAGAACGACCCACTTGTCCATATTTGTTAGTAGCGTATAGAAGAACTTAAGTCTAGTGTCAGTAATTACATACATTCATTATTATTCAATTACAATTAATTATTAATTATTTATTTATTAATATTTATTTATTATGGGCTCATGCAGCTTGCTACATCGCCTCATGAGTGGAGTCTATTCTGCAAGATAATGCGTTTATGTTATTATGGTTTTATTTAGTTAATCACATCACCTAATTACTGTTTAATCTAATTATACTCATAAAACACACATGAATTTTCTTAATATGTTGTAAAATTCTTCTATAAAATGAATAAAGCGAAATATTTTTTTCACCTAAAATGCATTACCTACATTTTCATGAAAACCAAATAACGTAATTGACAAGAATAATAAAATTAAAATGTTTTGTAATCTATGTAGTGAAATACCTTTGCATGGAAAGCGGCAGGAATCGCTCGAAGACCACATCACGCGTGTACATGACTAACTTTAGCGAACGATCGAGATCACATTGTGAGGATTATATCTAGTCTAGTAAATATAGCGTGGTCTCTCCCACAATTTTATTCCGTACACATACTTAGCTAAAACAAAATACGTTTATAATCAACACCTAATTACGATCCTCCGTATAAGAACCGTAGATGGCGGCAAAGTGTACGACGTAATATACATGCACGAACGGGCTCTGATGAGCTCCAAATAAATAATCGATTTTGTACCTAACATCCCAAAATACACCTTATTACTGATGCTACAAGGTTGCAAATTAAAAAAGGGAGTGTTATTGTTTATGTGTTTGGCTTTAAGTGCGGTATTTTAATTTGCATGAGGTTCAAGTGGTGAATAGGATGCGTGAAGGAAAAGGTGTAGGTACTTGGTGATAATAATGTAGGTATACAGGAACTTGACTCTATGTAGTACATTTGGTATCGTATAAGCATTTTACAATGCACTTGCTCTGAAAGTGCGCATTTATATAGTTCAACATAAACACGGGAACTCCACTAAGCCCGCACGACGGAGCAGGGCGGGGCGGGGCCGTGCGGGAATGGATTTCGGGCCAATATCCCCACAGACGTGATAGAATGAGATTTCATGATGTCAGTTAAAGTTTCACATTTTATGTATTTTTTTTATTTCATTGCATGATGCATTCTAAAATGTTGTATGATACACGTGCGGATAGGTAATTCCCAACTCGTGTCGATCAAAAACACTCCCTGGCGGTCACTCGTTGGGAATTACCTTCTTTCCGCACTTGTATCATAAATGACTAAGTATCATTGTTAATTAAAGATACATAACAAAGACCGGAGTAAACCTTAAACACTCAGTGATGCGCCATGCCTACGTGTGAAAGAGAGATCAGAACGCAGCATCTCGCTCCCAACTATGGTGAACCGCTGCCTCTGGCCGGAAAGGGATAAAGTATAACCTATGTCCATTTGGAAGGTTCATTCCTATACACTGGTTATATGGTTTTTGGAATCCGACGGCTAGTTTCAGACATTCTTCTTTATACATTCATGAACTAACAAAGGCAGACAGACAGACTAGATCTACTTTAACTTTCTCACTGCCGGGAACCCGCCTAGCCGGCGCCTACGACGTAGTCGCTTTCCGGTACATACGGGGAAAACCACAGGGTCGGCTATCAGCGTAGCGCCTAGCGATTCTTGGCAGTGTTATCTAATAATTATTATAGATGAGTTTTTATTTGATTATAATCGGCTGACAGTAATTCGACGTATAACTGGGGTTCTATTCTAAATTCCAACATTCGACATATCCAGCGTGTCATGCGGATGTCCGTACTCTTATGTCTGTCTCTTTCAAAATCTGAATATCAGAGACATGCAAGAAAACCGATTACTAAGACGAATGGAATCGTGAAGCTGTTCAATATAATGCTAAACAATAAGAGCTTTACTTGGAACTAATACCCAACATCGCTGTTTAGTAGATGCAACGCATTTACACCATAACCATTTCATCAGTCCGAATCGAATCGCAAATCGAATAAATACTCACGTAATCAAATGCATCGTTTGATCGAGCGTTGTCGATTAATGTCTGAATAATTGGATCCACCGAGAGCACTTGGAATCGATTGGTTGACGATTAATTGACGGAGTGCTATAGTTTCGATTATTCAAATTGTCCTATGATGGGTCAATCGGGCAATTAAATGTCGCATTCCATGCTAACCACATTTTCCTTTTGAAGTTATAATAAATTTAGAGTCTACACCCTTATTTTTTTATTGTTCCGCCGCCGTCTCTCTCCGCCCTTACCTCCCGCAGAGCATTGACTAAAGCGTTCGCGATAATGATCGTTAAAATGTTCGTAGCAATGTTTGGATCTATGCTTGGCTCAGTTCGTTGTTCAATTCGACAAAAAAAGGATGAAAAGCTCGATGTTCTGTTACATGTGAATAATCAAATCTATCACCACCTTTAACTCCCCGACGAAAACGTATATTATAAGTTAAACTTTTGTCTGTGTGTCTGCCTGTGGCATCGTATCTCTCATAAGGATGAACCGATTTGAGTTCGGTTTTTGTAATCGAAAGTCTTGCCTTCCGAGATGGTTCTTGATAATATTTGTTGGGTGTCGGGAGTGTTTTAGCTATTTATGTAGTTAGTTGTGTTTAGTTATTATTGATTCAGAAAGCACTTTAAAAATGAAAATAATACGTACGCTTTAGTTTTACAATATTTCAAATGTCTATATTTAAAATAGTGAATTTGCAGGGCAATGCGCGCAGAATAAAAAAAAACATTCAGTTTATTTCGTTGTAGTTTTAGAAACATTCAACAAGTAAATAAAAAAAGTGTTATAATTTTTTTTTTTTTTACTCTTTCGCTGCCAAGTTCACTACGCACTACGCTCGTAGCAGATCCCGTAGTTTTCCCGCTAAGTATCGGAAAGCAGCTACGACATAAGCGCCCGCTTCTCGAGTTCCTGGCAGTGAATGTAAAGATAACTGATGAATTAAAGACAGCCATTCGTGTCACCAAATCGAGATTACAGAGCACGCCGGTAACAAGAATTAATACCATATTTGAATTCAAATTGTAAGTATCATATTGAGCCCTTCGGTGCGTGTGAAGCTTCAACATAAACTTGTATTCAAATGAACGGTGTAGCACGTAGAGGGTCTACGAGCGTAGCGGTCGCGTAGCACTTGTAGCGGGAGTTTTCAATATGGCTACGCATTCATGCAATAATAGGCTTCTCGACATTTTTAAAAATATATTTAAAAATATTCGTCATGTAGTATTTTTATTTCCTTAGAATAATATCTCTTGCAAATAAATAATGGTTGATATTTGAACGTTATAATATATTCGCGTCAAAAAGGCAGCCGCGATTATCGTGACGTCATAAGAGCAGAAACCACAGACTACTCTGACTATTATGAAGATACTACGTGCAGAAACATAGAAACGTTAATATGTTGTTTACAACGAAAACTTGTTTTTGCATTTGCTATACTGACGTCACTCACAAGACACAATGGCTGTCGGCGTTTTCGTTCACGTGACATACAGATTACGATTGCTATAGTGAAAATGCCCTTACATTCAATATTTGACAGCTGTCATCCCAGTACAATTTGTCATCATACGTCATCATTCACGTTTATTGTACCGGGATGAAGGTGTCAAATATCGGCTGTTAAAAAAATCTAATTACTTATAGATTAATAAAATTTATTATTTATTTATTGTAAATACAGGATGATGATTAATATTCAGTAACTAAATATTATATATGCATTACAAATATATTTAAAACATTACTTACTCTAAGCTCCTAAAAATAAAGACAGGAGGCGGTAAAAAAAAATAGATTGACTACGAATTTAATTTGAAAACTAAAATTAAATTTTATGTTTTCATAACAAAATATTCGTATTTCTTAAGGTAAAAACTAAAAAAAAAACCGAGAAGTGCGAGTCGGACTCGCCACCGAGGGTTCCGTTCAAAATTATAAATGTATAGTTTTCAGATTTTTCCCTCTACTTGTAGTATAAGACGATACTACTTGCCAATTTTTTTCTAGTTATAGGTCAACGGGAAGTACTCTATACATGATTCCCTTGAGAGTGTCGAAATAAACGTTTTTGTGCCATAAACAGCCGTATCTTTTTATTAATAAAACTAAAATAAAACAAAAATTCTTTATTTCAGACCGGTTTATTTTGATTACTGTCATGTCTTTAACGACACACGCAAGAGTAAGACGGTTCAATTGACGTAAGAATTATCAAAATCGGTTCACGCGTTTGGTCTCTGGAGTGCCACATAGGAACAAACATACATATATAGGCTGATAAACACATTACCCTCCTTTGCGTCGCGCAGTCGGGTAACAAAAGAAACGTTTTTACGTTAACTTTTGATTTTTTTCACAGCTTCAAGGGACTGGTAGACTTGAGTATATGGTTTTAATTTGAGAGAAGAATTTGATGCTACGGTGCAGCGAGCTGCAAGGCAGAAAAATACTGCTAAATAACAGTATTTTTCTGCAAAATAAAAACATAAAACATGTCCGTAATTGTTTAGAATGACATTCGGGTCAATCTGGTTCGGGTGAGATCGTTTACTTTGGCTTTTTGTATTCTATCTATAAAACCCAACCAAAAACACAAAAACGGAACCCTTATAGTCATGTCCGTCTGTCCGTATGTCACAGGCGTTTTACTCGAAAACTATAAGGTGTATTTGAATACAATTTTGAGGATAGGTGTATTTTGTTAGCCGCTACATAGTTTTGTAATTAAAATGACAAAAATTTTTTTTTTTATGAGTGCACTCCATACATAAAACTAAAAGTCAAAAAAAAATCACTTCAAGCCCATGTGTGGCACATCAATCGATAGGCCTTTCAAAATAAATATAAGGTTTCTTAGCAATTTTTTTGATTAAGTGAATATAGTCGGAGATAATCGCCCCGAAAGTCACTAAAATTCTGTCCCCCCCCCCCCCCTCTAATTTTTGAACGGTGTATTTTAAAAATATGAAAAAAAATATGGACATAGGGCTCATTAAATTCTTTCACGGAAAATTATTTTGAACAAAATCGGTTCAAATGTTTTCGAGATATTGGTGAAAAACTGCCTTCCTTAAAGAAAAGGACGTAAGTGCCGTAAGATTTCTGTGTCCGACACGCACTTGGTCGGTTTTTAGACATTAGTATTCCTGTGCCATGTTTCAAGTCGGGGGCGTACGTAAATATTGTCTGAAAAACCAATATGCTATCAATCGTGCGGCCGCCATATTTCACCTGCGGTGTTAACGCTAGGCACGTCCTGACGTCACTACGTAGCGCTATGTCACTCTTATGACGTCACGAGGGCAAGAATTCGTTTTATCTGTTTAAAATCCCAATCGCTTTTTTAACTTGTTCATAATCGTAACAAAATAAAAATCATTAGAAAGAATTTGTATTTGCCAACTAAAGATGCGCGCCCGAGCTGCTCAAATTATGTTATAAAAACTACCCTATTTTATTTTATCTTTAACTAAAAAATATTGTAAAACGAGCGACAACGGTGACAGCAAGAGTGTCTATCCGTGTGTCTGTCTGTGACGTCGTAGCTTCTAAACGGATGCGAACGCGGTTTTTTTTTATCAAATCGAATGTTATTCGTTCAACTGTGTCACAATGTGTACCTGCGTGTTTGTCTTATTTGTCGCGACGGTTGTTATATACTGTTTGTGACGTATCAATAAAGAGTGGGGCGGACTGGTGACAGCGTGGGGGGGAGCTCAGGATTTGTTAGATGGATTTACTAGCTGGAGCTACCGGCCCGTGCGCATGCACAAGTACGTCCCAGTGAACCTATCTGTGTTTATTATTGAATAGCAAATCCCAGGACACCACACTGTTCAAATGAAAATACTTGTACGTGCTATTTTCATTTTTCTATTTTATTGTTAATGATTGGACATAAACTAATTGATAAAGTGGCTAATTAATGATGTCCCGCATCCTTCATAATCCAACCTCATTCTCATGCTGGTGTTTATGTTTAATAGCTGAAAAAAAACTGTATTATACAATTTTTACGTAAGTATCACCATACTTGTGGTCCTTATTTTCTTTTGAGTAGAATAATGTTTGTTGTGTGAGGGTGTTATAATTTTTTGTTATATTTAGCCTCAATTAGGCTTATTTGCAAGAATCAGTTGCGACTTAATATTTTTTTATATCTAGTGTTAGTTTAATATCTAGTATATTTAGTATTTACTAATATTATTTCTCAGTTCTGGTGTTATGACAGTTATGTAATGTTTTTTAAGTATTCTTTTGCATGCGTTTGGATTCTCTGTTCCCTGTATTTTGATTAATATATCTGATGGTAGGTTAGTCTTTATTGCACCAAAAATATCCTTAGCATCGCATGTACGACTTATTTGGCGGGTCGGAACTGTTCTACCAAGTGCCCTTTATCTTACTATACAGAGTTCGTAAGTTACTTAACTAAAGTATACCGTCCTATTGCTCTAAAAACCGAACAAATCGTGCGCCCGGGCCTTTCAAAAAACCATGTGCGTTAACCCAGACCAAATAAGCGTAGATAAGCCCCATACATTCCCATCACGTCCACACAGTCCAATTGAAAAACAGTAACAATGAATAAAACCCCAACACACTTGCAACCTTTGTAATTTAGAGGGTTTACAACATGGAGTTGGGTAGGTTCTTAATCCCTTGTAATAACGTGTGTTTTTGCGAGTTAAGTGCCCGGACTGCCCTCTTGGGGTTACGCTAACGAATGCTTAGCTTTGTCGATGTATCAAAGGCGGGTGCCCATTGCCTGCTTTGTTACTGGCAAGGTTTGGTGAGTGGTTTTGGTACTACTAATACTAGCATATGTTTACTTTTACCCATTTAAAGCCAACCACGATACATACGCGTCATAGCGCTACGGGGCGCTTTTCGTTGCAAATAGAGTTGAACCAGTGTAACAGTGAAAACAAAACTAGCCAACCTAACTTAATTTGCTGTAGAGTTCATAAATTGCAAAGGTTTTTGATCTCTTTATCTGTGCACATATTTTCGAACTCGACTGTACACCTAAAAAAAAGTCTAATGTTGCATTATGTGAAATGTTACGGTTATATAATGAATTAATATAAGATGTGAACTTATGAGTCCTTTCCAAAATACACAGGTTACACGCAAATATTTCAAACTACATATGTGTTTATATCACTTTGTCATACATATGTATTTGTGAGTAATATTAAACAATAATTTAGTTGCAGCTTATTAAGTTTCATGGATAAGTTCGTAGCCTTTTGGTTTTCAGCGAAGACGACACGTGCTTTATGTAAATACTGTTGAGAGCGTAGACCTACTTGAGTTTGAGTGTCCGACCAATCACGCCATTTTTCAAAATGCATCCCCTAGGGGTTTTAAACAGGGGGATAAAGTATGGAAGTTCCTCAAAAGTCGGACTTATTCTCATGTCACCCATGGGAAATCTTATTTGGTAAATGGCTATGGAGAAACATAACTACTAAACCAAAAAAAATCCATAACGGCATAAAAGTGACGTCACCGATCTCGACCGTTTTCTTTCTCTAACAAGCAACATAAAACGGTTGCAGCTTCGTAATTTTGAAGTGGATACTTCTTTGCTCGCGTTCTTGTATAGGGGTACAGTTCAAAATGTATCACGTGACTTCCGGAATAACTTCTTGTAGAGAAGCCTAATCTGATTTCAAATAATTGTTTGTTACATGTTTTAATCCTTCTTTATTTGCCATTAGTTGTTAATCACAAAATGTTATTTAGTTTATGTGGTGGACATTAAAATAAAGATGTAATGACCGCCATTTTCAATGTATCGCGAGTCAAATGAGCGTCAGTCAATGTTGCCATATATACCGATTTATCTGTACTTATACAGATTTTAGTGAATTAATTCAGATATATATTTTACGGGTACCTACACCATAATATCAGATTCCTTTAAATAATCAAAACACTTTGAATTTAACAATTCATTGAAAATGCTTATCTAAGTAGATTTTCCCTTTATATTGAAATCAATCGCAAATCCATGGGATATAATTTAGGACAGGGATAGTTATTATTATAGCGATTAGTTATACCAGTCAGACTCGCACTTGGCCGGTTTTTTTTATTAAGGTTCCATAGCCAACAAAGAAGTATCCACTTAAACTTAATTAACGTTTGTATCTCCGACACAACCCGCTTCTTTTTTTTATCCAACTGCGCGACGCAAAGTATATGTATGTTTGTTTCTTCGTGGCACTCTGGAGATCAAACGCGTGGGTCGATTTTAATGAATGTGACGTCGTTTTTTTTAGTTTAAATAACCGTTTATGATTTATAACGATTTAAAGTTTGGCTTAACAACAACTTTCGCTAGAATATCCAAAAAGTCTACGCGGCTTGATGGATTTTGGCATATGAGGTGTCGTTGTATTCCTTATAATCGTGGAAGTGACATATAATACGTGTGGCGAGGAGGATGACACTATGGAACACTTACTGTGTGAATGTCATGCCCTTGCCAGACAAAGAATGAATCACTTTGGTAACGGCTACCCGCAACCAAAGGAATTCAGGGTGCTCCCACTGAGCTGCATCATCCGCTTTGTGGAAATGATGGAGCGAGCTTGGGAGGAGCTATAAAGGGGAGGGCAAATGCACAAAAGATCCCACTGGGTCGAAGTGTATCCGAAAGGGCCCTCAACTAGATAAGATAAGATAAGATATATAATATGCAGTTGGGTTTTTGAAAAATCTTTTGAACTTGTTACCCGACTGCCGAAGGAAAGGAGGGTTATGTTTTTTCCTGCTTTCTTTTGGAGTAATAATACTATTTGTGTCAACAACCCTATTCTAAACTTTTAAAGCACTGTTTTCTAATGTACAAAATTACCAAACAACGAGCGTTTTTCCGAACGCCAATGAAAATATTATTTGAAATCAAATGAGTGGCTTCTTAGATTACCTTACATACAAACTTACGACCACACAGACGGTTCATCTTAACGATATCAGTATATAGATAACCTTAAAAATAACCTAGACCAAATAAAAGTAGACCGTGTAAGTTCGCAGACAGCAGTAACAAGGTCGGTAATCATTAAATTAGTTACCGAACTGTCGCCGCCGGCGGCAGACGGGTTGAACATGATATGTCCATGTATTGTATAGGTATTTTGTGAACATGGTTAGTTTATGTAACCACTAGATGGCGCGGCTTCGCTCGCGTATTGCAAAGAACGCAGGCAAATCCGCTAGATACAATATAGCCTATAAGTAGTAAAAAGTCCGTTCGATACACAGGTGGAAGAATTTTTGAAAACGGATGAAAAGTCACGGGAATTACCCATTACCCATTACATACAAAGCACAGGCATTTAATATTAATAAGTATGTTTAGATAGGTAACTAACCTAACCGTTAGTTTATCCTACTAATCCTACTAATATTATAAATGCGAAACTTTGGATGTTTGTATGTTTAGATGTTTGTTACTCAATCATGCTTAAACGGCTGAACCGATTTGGATGAAATTTTGCACGAAGATAGTTTATAGCCTGGATTAAAATATAGAATAAGTAGTTTTTATCCCGGCTCCACGCAGACGAAGTCGCGGGCGGAAGCCAGTAATCTTATAAACCATGTTATTAGTAGATTGTGTCTCAAGGGAGCAAAATGATATATTTTTGGCGAGGGCGGTATATTAAATCCTCAGTGAAGCGAAAGATTCTAGGTAAACCGACTATACGGCAGAGTAAGGAAGAGATATTTATTTATTGGAAAACAGGTTAACATCAGATTAGCATCACATATAAAACAGGAGGCCAATTATGATTTGAGCAGTCTATGTTTGTATTTACATGTGATCCACCGTAGCATTTAAGATACTGAACCGATTTCGATAAATGAGGTATCAATCAATGCGCAATTGTTTTTTTTCAGTTTTACGTACCTAGTTGGTTATAGTTATTTGAACTTTTTACGCTAGTTCCAAACATAGCTTAACCAATCTCACTGGAGCGCAAACTCTTAGAGTATTCCAGTGTTATATCCCCCGCGTGGTCGTGCCGGAGAGTTCCCCCTGGATTTTCCCCAGGATACTCTCCAACCATGCAGTTCGACAGCTATATTGGGTCCGTCCTATTATAGCAACAGTCAGGTTCAAAAAAAAAAAAAAAAAAAGACGGCTCATTTGCTCAGTGGACGTGGCGCAAGCAACATCTCCTGCCAGCATCTCCTGATGATACCTCGTAGAGAGGCGAAACACGTGTCGAGGTTTTTTCATTATTGGTGGTGGTTTGCTGTAATTATTTGCATGTTTATACGCAAATAGTTGCATTTGATCTCCGCTGATCGACCTGCACGTTTTTTAGCGGAATAGCAAAGGAATATTGTTCTCGTAACTGTGTTTGTAGTCAGTTTTCGCTACACATGAGAAACAAAACGTGGTTTATAATATTATTTACACACCTGATATTCAGAAAAAAGTCATTGTTCAATTTCACTCATAGAAGGTGTGAAAAGCGCTATGCGTCAGTCGGTAGCAAAATTATTGCCGTCTTGGGCGTAAACACATGAATCCTTCGTTACGCTCAATATTGTACGTTAGAATTCCTTGTTGCGCTCAGGATTGTATAGTAGGTACTCCAACACTGTACTCGTATTGATTAGGAACTTTATAATCTGCTGGATATCCGATATAAACTGCTGGTGTCCATTAACCGGCTTAATAGTATCGCGAGAATCCTCACAACCGCATTTGTACTGACAAAGTTTATTTATATATAGCCTTATTCAACGAATCTATTTCGGCTATAATGCCGTTACAATTCGTTTGTTTGTCTTTGATATTTGATAGTTGTGTTAGTAAAAAAGGGACAAAACATATTTTACGTCACCCTAGGCCGTAAGTGGGATTTTCTGCCCGCTACGCGAGGAGAAAATCTCACTTCCTGGCCAAGGCAAGACGTAAAACTTTAGACAAACCACGGGCGGTAATTCATAAAGCTTCAGATCGCATATTGCGATCTGGGGCATTCACGTATTCACCGCCCTAGGTATGTAATGTACTATTTCAACGCATTTGCTCCAAACGTGCCTCTTATTAAGTACGTCGCTTTTAGGCTCAATCCTGGGTATTAAACACGAGTGTTTTATAATTATAACATTACGGCACTCGTGTTTTACGGGTATATATCGATTAAGACACATTGACATCTTGCAGCAAGATGTATGTATAAATACGGTTCTTAAATTATCCGGGTAGTACAGATTGTTTTTTAAATTTTTGGCAAATGGATTTTTACTCGACTAAACAAATTATGTAAATCATTTTTATGAATTCATTGATTATTTCTTCTTGGACTTGATATAGAAACGTTTCATTTAGTAAAACTATTTACTTTTGATAACATTTTGCATGAATTGGTTTAGAGATTTCACCAAAGCCTCGCTTTAAAACCTGCGCGCGCATTGCGCGAACTTCACAAAAAAAATTGTTGCGTGCCATTATAAGTACTTAATGCGTGTTTGGTTATTATCAAAAATGTTGACTCATGGTGAATAGAAAAGTGATAAATAGAATTGACGCCACTGGAAATTCTTGGCGATGTACAATATGTGAGTAAAACCGTTTGTCATTTACTAAAGAAAATTGTTCATCTTATGAAAAGGATGTTTTCCTCGCAAATATGTTGAAAAACGTCGTATAAACCCGTGAGCTTTGATAATTACATCCTCGGCTGCCGCAGGTGAGTGTGATACTGATAAGAGTATCACGCTCACCTGCGGCTCGCGTGAACAATTACACCTCGGATGTAATGATCAAAATAGATCACTTGTATCACAATTTACTGAACGTACTATTATTTAAACTTCACGAATAACTTTATTGCACATTAAATCATTTCTAAGGTGACTTACATAATAATAATTAATCATTTATTTCACGCATCTAAAGTCCATAGTTATATTATATTACATACAATACTATTATAAAATTAAAAATAATTATTATTTGTGCTAACCGAGCTGCATATCGAACTAACAGGAGCCGTAGCATGGTTGGCCTTATCACGCGACAAGTGACAAGATAGGAGCGTCCTCTCGTTCTATCGAACGGTGTCAGCCAGTGACGCACGCTCTATCCTATCACCTATCGCGTGACAAGGCCAACCATGCTACGGGGCCAGAAGCGAGCGCACGAGACGTTTTGAGGATTACAGACGTCTTAAACTCGTGTAAGCGAGGCGATTAACGAATTCTGCGCTGAAGACACGTCGCGAGCAAACGCCAGTTCATTATATAAATCCGGTGCAAAAACAACACGTCGCACGTATATATATTTTGACTTGTTTCGACACATGAAAGTTAAAAATTGGACTCGCTCGGTCGGAAGTCGGAAGGACGTACACAGGTGCAGTGCGATCTGCAACACTGTAAAGCTGGGAAACAACAGGGATTTGTACTTAGTATTTACCTACACATATTGTCCTGAAGATTTCTTGGAACCGGGATATCTGAAAAATAATTAAGCCTTTCACTTTTGAACTGTCTAGTCAGTTTTAAAAATACAGGTGGGAATATTTAAGGCTAGTATACAGGCTAGGTTGTCTGTCCATACAAAAATTTAAATTTAAAATATGTTGAAAAAGCTGTCACAATAACAGATTATGAAGACATTCTACTGCAACCCTTGGCAGAATTTTTTTTTTTTATAACAACGAAGCAGTAATTAAATAAGCTCAACTGATTTGTGAATAAAAACTAAGAAGTCAATTTCAGAGTGAATTTTTCAGTAATACCCGAACCTGTGGCCTACCAAAGCATAATAGGCTACACTCGACAGTACAGTCAGCATCAAAAGTAGCTAAGCAAACAAAGACGTCAAAAGTCTTTATTAAAAGGGAATAAGAGCTTTTGACGTCTTTGATTGCGTAGTTACTTTTGATGCTGACAGTACCTACTTTGAGTGGTTTTATCACTGATTAAATAGCCCTGCTAGAAATCTTAGAAACAGCCTGGAGGTGACATCATTCACTTTATTACTTCCCCCAATATTGTCAAATATAATCCTATAGAAAATAATGATTGAGATATATTTAAATGCTGATGTCTCTTTTAATCTTTGCCTACATAAAGATTTAAAAAAAACCTTTTTCGTTCATTCTATCTATCACAGTGGTGAAAGATGGCTTAGTTAATTTGTTTATGCTCCTTATGTTGTTCAATATGTAATAACTTTTACTGTTCCAAGTATTTTAACAGGTATTAATACTTGTTACATATTCCTTTACTAAAATCTGCAGCGTAGTGAATATTTAATGAATGAACGCGTTCATTGACGACGCGCGCGTTCCAGCATTGCATATCCATGTGAAGCCGACAGTGAGGCCAATTCGTTTAAAAGGCGCTAAAAGAAGCGTAATGGACCATTGTGTCGTTGAAATTAAAGGTGAAAATGAAAATAAAAGTTTCAATTCTTGATAATCAATTAATCACATAGCGATATTTAAAGTCGTTTTAAAAAGTTTTATACTTCACACCTGGCCTTTGCGGAAAAACCCACTTCCTGGCCGGGAGGAGATGTAATTTTTTTAATTCAGCACGGGGGACTTAAAGAAATCCTCTGATCGCATTTTTATCGCTCTTGCCGGCTCGGGCGTCCAATATCTCCGACCTGAGATACTGATACAGGGCGGGCCCCCGCTGGATGCGGGTGGCGCAGGACAGGTCACTTTGGCACTCTTTGGGGGAGGCCTAAGTGCAGCAGTGGTCTTTCTGCTGATATGATGATGATGATGAGATAATCTTTGCTTAACCGCCCTAAGTGACTAATGTACTAAAATAGTGTGTCTTGTTCATCCTGCTGCCATCCCTAATTTAAATTACATGTTGAATTAAAGTTCACCACCAACAGCATTACAAAATAATACAATCATCACGACCATTCAAAAATATCCAACAGACCCTCCAAATGAAATAATAAGGAGCTTGCGGGAACAAATATTGATCCAGTCGCCGTTATACCTCGCTTTAGTGTCATAATAGAACAAGCGGCCACCATTTTAACAAGACCCTCTTCTCCCCTGGAAGTTAATCTACAGATAGGACCATCAGGGGGATACCGGCAAGTTCCGTAGGTCTTTATAAGACGGTTGCTAAAGCGGCTATCATGAACATTAGCGGATAAATACCGCCGGTTAGTGCCGTAATGAGGAAAGCGGGTGGTAATGTGAAGTTTTAGGTTCTTATTGTGTGTTTGGGAAGGCTCCGGGATTGTGGTTAAGGTACGAAGGGCCATGGACTTCAAAATACTTGATATTGTACATATTTACGATCGTTCTTACGTTGTTTTTTTTCCTGTAATAGTTATATTAATGGTTAAAATGTAATGTCGTTATTTCAAAGACTACACGGATCTCATGCAATATTTACTTACCTTTATTCTTGACGTTTTTTCTCGTGCATTAATGAAATGGGGGGATTAGGATGCGAAAAATGCTGAATTATATTTTAAAGCTTTATTATCTATAACATGTCAAAAAAAACCGGCCAAGTGCGAGTCGGACTCGCGCACGAAGGGTTCCGTACCATTAACTATAAAAACGGCAAAAAAACCATGTCTGTTGTATGGGAGCCCCAGTCCGACTCGCACTTGGCCTGTTTATTAGTATTTGTTGTTATAGCGGCAACAGAAATACATAACCTGTGAACATTTCAACTCTCTAGCTATCACGGTTCTTGAGATACAGCCTGGTGACAGACAGACGGACGGACGGACGGACAGCGAAGTCTTAGTAATAGGGTCCCATTTTCACCCTTTGTGTACGGAACCCTAATTACATCGTTCGGACAATTAATATCGGAGATAATCGAGTTTGAAGCAAAAAAACGTTTTTTCGCTCTCCTGTAAAGTTTGCCAAAATAAACTTACTTGAATTTAGCTTAATGCAGCCGCGTGTTGCGGCCGTGGTCTCAGATGACTCGGAGACGATGAGATGAAAGAGGTTATAGGTGTACGCGGGCTGGGTTTCCGCAATTCGACGTCATAAATGCGCCTATTTTGCGTATGGGTTGGCTCTACTGTTATTCGTGCCAACCCAGTTCCACCAGGAAGCCTAGCAGACCCTTTATGTTGCCGACGGCCTCCGGCAGTGACCCCGGTGTTCCGATGCCCGATACACGTTACGATGAGATGATATAATGTCTTTATTTTTGTATCATCCTTAGAATTCGTTTATCTTTATCCGTCACTTACTTTTACGTTTGCGAGAATGGTGTAACGTGCCATTTTAGTAAACTGAGGTTTGTCATGTTTTATGAAGTATGACACAGGGTCTCTTAAGTGTAAGGAGTAAAATGCATTTATTTTATACCACTTTTATCTTTTTCCTATCCTTTCGTTTGGGTTGACCTTTAGAATATCTTATTACAAAGTTATTAACCATTAATTTTGTTACAGGTATGTTTCCAAATTCAAATACAAGGATTACAAGGGTTGGCAAAGATCTTCGTGTGTGAGTGTACGTACGTAAAACTATTATCCATAACTACCTACATATTTAGTTCAATCCTTTAATTCACACTATTCCTAATCCTTTTACACCAACGTTTTTCAGCCGAAAGACGTCCACTGCTGGACATAGGCCTCCCCCAAAGTGTGCCAAAGTGACCGGTCATGCGCCACCCGCATCCAGCGGACTCCCGCAACCTTTACCAGGTCACCAGTCCACCTTGTGGGGGGGCTACCCACGCCGCGCCTTTAGAAATATACTATTACATTTTCTATACGATACCTATATGAGCGATATATGAGTGGTTTGCATAAAAATTGTACATACTTACTCGCTATTGTACATTTCGCCGATGACATTGTCTTGTTTTCCACTGCAGCCTATCTAGAACAAATGCTCCAAGATCTGAGCACAGCCAGTCTTGAAGTCGGGCTCCAAATGAACAGGGCAAAGACCCAGTTGATGACCAACGGCGTAAAGCATAGGGTTAAGGTAGATGGGCAGGATATGCAATATGTCGACGAGTACACCTACTTAGGCCAGACAGCATCCTTCGATAACAGGCAGTCTAAAGAAATCGATCGACGCATCACAAACGCCTGGAAGAGCTTCTGGTCCATGAAGGCACTAATGAAGGGTAACCTTCCTTTGACACTGAAGCGTAAGCTCTTCGATATGTGTATCCTGCCTATCCTAACCTATGGCGCCCAAACTTGGTCACTAACAGAAGCCCAAAAGTCCCGACTCAAGGTTTGCCAGCGAGCAATGGAACGCAGCATACTCGGAGTTCGTAGGATCGATCGGATCAGGAACACGGAGCTGCGTACCAAAACTGGCATCGTAGATGTGGGTGCCAAGTCCGCGAAGCTTAAGTGGGACTGGGCTGGACATGTCTGTCGGATGCACGTGGAGCGATGGGCAAAATTAGCCACCGAATGGACCCCACAAGATGGCTTCCGAGGTAGGGGCAGACCGAAAAGGAGATGGCAGGACGATTTTGATATGTTTTTTACAGATTGGCGAACTTTAGCACAGGACCGAGATGAGTGGCGGAAAAAAGGGGAGGCCTTTGCCCTGCAGTGGGACACAAAATAGGCTAATAAAAATAAAATAAAAAAATACCTACTCGTACACTCGGCGTCAAAAAAAATCACACCTCTTCAAAAGTTTCGTTTCAAGCGAATATCAATATTTAATTTAGTATCATTTTAAAGGTCATTAAGTGTGCTTTTAAATGATACTCAATTATATATTGATACGGTACAATAAAAGTAGTTAAAAGCTATATTCGCTTGAATCTTACTTTTTACAAAATGTATGGGTCATTGCCGTTACGCACCTGTAAAAAGTTAAATCGTAGATTAGATTAAGGCTCTTAACTATGTACATTTTTTTGCAAACCACCCATCCGTAATATAATTTTACGATAAACGTTAGGTGAAATAAAATAAAGCGCCTATTCCATTAAAAAAGCAATTATTCCGATCCAACTGTTCGGTAGCGAATAAACCTCGTTACTCACTGTACCGTGGCGCTGGTTGACTGGCAGTGATTACTAGATGTTAAGGCCTATTATGCTGTGCTTTTGAATTATGCAAGCGTGAGGATTAAGCGTGTTAATTGCTTTAATTTTATATTGCGGTACAATTAATAATCAACTGTCATAGATTAAGGGCGGGTTGCGTTTAACACACTTTTCAGGCCGGTAATCGTTACATATGGCGCCGGCATCTGTCATAGGAAACTCTCAAGTTCACATGCAATCAGGTTTTTTCGGACGTAACCCTTATCAATAATCCTGGCCGTCAAATAAGGACTAAAACCTGTCAATTGCCATTTGATAAGAAAAAATCGCTGTACATGGCTAGTTCTATAAGATTGTTGAGCACTATCGTTATTACTCGTCCCAGAAATATATCGACGGTGGAAGTTTCAAATGTCGTAAGGGACAAGCAAGCGGTTGTCCCTTACGACATTTGAAATTTCCACCGTCGATATGGTAAATTGTCGTTGTTAGGTGTCTATTTTCAAGTTGATGAAATGGTTGCTACATACCTCTGCATAATTTGTGAATTGGAATAGTACTAAGAACAATAGAACTCAAACCTAATATTTCGTTCAAACCGTTGAGACAATTGAAAAATTCAGTGAAAAACCTTTCTTTTTACATTGACCCGGCCAAAAATTGAAAGCTGCAAACTATAATTGTAAACTGTAGGAATTTGCCTGCCAAAGATGAAAATATTTTTATTGAAAATATATAACAAATAAAATCGGTAGAGCGTACTGACCCTGTTAATTTAACATCAAGAACAGGATCTAAAATGGCGTCGCCGTCAATAAAACTAGCTCCCGCAACGGCCCTTCCATTAGACACTCGAACCTCGAACGCAATCACAGCATCGCTCTGCGGTTTACCGTAGGCGTCCGGCTGTCCAGTGCCCCTTGAAGCCCGAATGAACGCAGTTGCTTTTTACAGCGTTCCGTTTTCAATAAGGTTCTCTCTCTTCTTCTAACTCGGGCACTTTTGGCAGAGTGTTCGTGGTGCAGGTGTGTTACTTGGAATTACAAGTATAATGCATCAAGTGTCACTATCGAGTGTCTTCTTGGCAATGTGCTTCCATTTTTGCCAGTTAGAGGCATCGCTTTCGCATTGGACGAAGGTGGACTCGGTTCATTTTCTCTGGTCTGTCCAGCGAGTCGGAGATCGGCCGCGTGCTCTCTTGCCTTCTCTTCTGGACCACCAGGTATATATATAGGTTATCTTACTGGAAACTTCTAAAATAAGGTATATGGGCGGTTAAAAGGTATTTAGTAATTTCTAAAACAGTTTAATATTTGTATTGTGCACTGGATGTTTGATGATTGGGCTCTAATGTCGAGCACAATCATAGGATCGCCTTGTGATTTACCGTCGGTCTATCTAGTGGCCCTTGAAGAGCCAGAATGAACGCAGTCGCCACAACGTTCCATTTTCGATTACGTTGCGTTACTGGAATAATTTTGGTTGTAAGCTTATATGCGATATAATAGCTAGTTAGTAGTTTTTCTGATCTTAATAAAATATTAAATTATCAAACATTTGAAAGTAATTTGGTCGCTGCGGTTAACCGACGTCGTCTGTCTGTCTAGTGACCCCTAAACAACTGAAATAAACAGCGTCGGATTGCGTTTCTTGTTACAATTTCGATTGTATGGCTTCCATGCAAGATGTTAACCAGTTTTCTGGGTCATCTTTATACCTAGTTATACATTTGGGTGAATCAACTATTTTCTGTCACTAGTTGCCATGGTAACGTCTCCTGAGTCACTTTTTAAACCTGCGATTTATGGGTTTTAAAACACCAAATGTGAGGTTTTCTTGTCAAGTTCGACCCGTTTTTGTATGGACCATCTCCTAGGCGCGTTAGAAGTCCGTATTGTAACAATTTTTCTAAGAAATTCTGGTATTCTGTCTCCTGGCTAACGGGATAGAATAACAACAAGAAATAGTTGATTGACCTATTTGCATTCTAGACAGTCGTACTACAATTGCCGCGTCGCTGTGCGGTCTGCCGACCATCGGGCGTCCGTCTGTCTAGTGCCCCCTCAGCGGACGGAATAACACTGTTGAAATGAAATGAAATAATTAGTTTGCATTATATGTTGCTTTATAAGCGTTCCGTTTTTAATTGGGTGCAGACTGTTGAGACTGTTAGTTCGGAATTTCAGTTCAACACTCCGCACATAACAAACATAGCTTAAGAACCACGTAGACATTAGACAAGACTTTTGATTAAAAAAAAAAAACTTTCTCAAATCGGTTTATCCGATCGTGAACTACGATGCCACAGACATACACACATGCATACCCCGTGTTTTCTTCGGGGATTAACAACAATTTTACTATACACATTAAAGTATAGTCATTGTATAAGACCGTGTTAAACTATTTCTTTACTTTTACTCGCCAAGTACTTTAGCACAATACGGCCTGGCTTTGCGGTCTCGGTCTACCAGCTGCAGTCGGCGTTTGTCTGTCGTCTATTTGAAAACCCTAGTGTAGGTATAGTGTAGTCTAGAGGGCGGATAGTCTGAAAAAACCGGACAAGTGCGAGTTCAACTCGCGTGGTGAGGGTTCCGTATATAATCTAAATTTCTTAAGTGTTTTCGAATACTCAAACTTCTTATATAGGTTTTCCTGTAATCTTTAGGCAAGGAACTATTTTCTATATTTTTTTCAGAATTTTAATCCTAGTAGTTTCGGAAATAAGGGGGCGGGGGGAAAGGTCAATTTTCGTCTTTTTTCCTAAATTACTTCAAATCTGTTTTTGCTAAAATTATAAAAAAAAAATATCTGACATGCTTACAACAACCCCTATCATTTGATATGTCACACAATACAGTTTGCAAAACTTTTTTTTAATTTTACAGTTTACCCCCCAAAAGTACTTTACGCGTCCATCTTTGGGTCACCAATTTACATATGTGTACCAAATTTCAACTCAATCGGTCCAGTAGTTTCGGAGCAAATCGACTGTGACAGACGGACAGACAGACAACCGAGTGATCCTATAAGGGTTCCGTTTTTTTCCTTTTGAGGTACCGGAAACCTAAAAATCGTAGCTAGAAGACGTTCTATGATATATATGATAACCCGTTTTGTCAGCGTTCTCAAAACCTTGGGATACCAGTCGGAGTCCAAACTTACGAGTAAGTCCCGTTCATTTAATTGTGTGAAATCGCCACATTTTCAAGCAATATGTTAACATCGTAAATGGAACGCAGTCACAGTTCCCCTGCGGGTGCACCGCTGTCCAGTGGCTCTTAAACGAATGGAATAAACGCTGTTGCCTTACTTCGAGTGGCGCTGGGTTCTCGACCGAATATTACGCGTGGAAATGTACGTGTTTACTTCAGTGCAAATCGATCGAACTGCAACATTATTTGACTTATTTCTTCTACGCGTACGGTTCCTATAAGAAAGCATACCGAACGATTTTTTTTTATCTCCCTGCCTTGTATTTTGTAACACAGTTTCAGACATGTTTTCCTGTAGAACAACGCATTATGTTTTTCTTTTTTGTTACTATTCATATTCAGGTTTACTTATTTTAAGTAGGTTAAATTAAGTACGGTCGATGCCAAATATACTTTTACACTATTCGCCTTATTGCAATGGAATAAGGTGCAAAAGTGTAAACGTATTTTTGGCGTCGACTGTACTATCATTGTAATAAGTATTTTGGCAAAAAGTTACCGTCTGTTAAGTTTGTTTCGGCGTTTCTTCTTAACAGTGATACAATACAATACAAATACTCTTTATTGCACACCTCACACAAACAAAGCAGTTACATAGAGAAACAATACAATAACATGTAGGTAGAGGTAGACAACAGGCGGTCTTATCGCTGAAGAGCGATCTCTTCCAGACAACCTTTGGGTATCGGAGAAAGAGATAAAACTAGATTATGCAGTAGGTGGTGCAGAGATTATTATCAATCAAAAATCAAGAAATTATAAAAATAAACGTACATAAATACCTCTATATATAAACATACACACACAATCATACATATATACAAATAACACAAACACAAATATAATGATACATAAACAGTCAGCCAAAAATACAATCAGGGTTAGGGGAGAGACAAATAATGTTCTTTAAGAAGGGATTTGAGGTTGCCGATAGATTTTGCTTGTCTGATGTCAAGAGGGAGAGAGTTCCACAGTCGGATAGAATTAATAGTGAACGAACTATTGTAAAATTTGGTAGATGATGAAGGCACAGTTAATAGCAAATTGTTAGAACATCTAACAGAATTTAAAAAACTAAAACGTTCTTTGAGATAGCGGGGAGTTGCAGGGTTAAAAATGATATTATACAGAAGCGAAATAATGTGAGAGTTACGGCGATAACGGATAGGGAGCCACTTGAGTTTAGAACGGAAACTAGAAACATGGTCATATTTGCGTAACCCAAATATGAACCGAATGCAGACATTTTGGAGACGCTCTAGCTTATTAAGTTGTTCCTCAGAAAGGTCGAGATAGGATACAGTGATCTTCTTTTACAGAAACGCTAGTAGAATTTTGACTTGGTAAAGTGCCATTGCGGCCTACTTGCAGAACAATATTAATTTATTTCATTTACCAAGCCAGGCGTATCGGAATACTACCTAGCGGGTCCGGGCGAGTTGGCAAAATCATTTGCGTCCTCACGCGACCTATCTCACATTAAACGAATCTATCCTCAGCCAGGTTAAGCCTTCCTCAAACCAAAACCCTTGATCTGCCACTGTATCAGAACATGCGTTCAAGTATAAGACGATTTAGATTCAACTTCAGAGTCGAATCGCCAGCTATTTTCAGCTATTTTCCGTTTATAACTAGCCAGAATCGCAGCAAAGTCTAATCCAATTTGTCTTTGGAATTCCTGTAAACATGAAAATACCACTACATAAATTACAATTTTCATGTCTCGCTAATTCATTTACTTATTTCTATGAATATTTCCTATTCCAAACTTTATGCAGAACCGAGCACGGTTAGAATTCGCTTATGAATATTCCTAAGGTAACTCCTAATGCATGTTATAGCAAACAACTCCAGGACTTCGGTCCCCAGGAGTATAATTCCCTAGTAGAAAGAAGTTTCTCTTGTTTGCTCTACGGCCGAGAAAGTTATTACGAACACGAATATCGTAATGGAAAACTCACACTTACTACTTAACTTAATTCCTTGTTTTCAACACGCAATGGGATTTATATAGATGAATCAAATACAAATCGAAATTAACGAATGGTTTTAGGCTGGAGTTGACTAAACGAGAATGAGGATTTAATATCAGATTTAACGTCGCGCGTGTCTTGGAATAAAACTGCACGAAACCAGTTTGGTTTCCGACCTCACTTGTCCACTGAAAGTGCAATACTGTGCCTTAAGCATACCGTCAGGTATTATACTGATTGTGACACCTCAGTATATGCATGCTTCCTTGATCTCTCCAAGGCCTTCGATCTGGTGACCTACGAAGTACTTTGGAAAAAACTTTAGTCTAACTGGCCAAAAAACCGACAGCCATCTTAGTGTGGTATAGGCACCAGGTTAACAATGTCAGGTGGGCAGGAGCAATGTCGGAGGAGTATGGTTTGGAGTGTGGGGTGAGGCAGGGGGGGGGGGGGGGTTGACATCCCCCACACTCTTCAATCTATACATGGACGCCCTGATCGTCGACCTCAGCGGTTAACATATTACATCTTTAGGTAATATGTTACATAGTCATGTAGTTGTAACAGGATTCAAGGAATCCGTATAATATGCAGCTAAATAATTCTTGTTCATTATACCTATGCAGAGAGAGAAAGGCACATGGGCGCGGGTTACTGGGCGTACAATACAGAGATCCGTTTAACAATACAAAAAACATTAAAAGAATTCGTAAAACCTCTCCCCCACTCATCTGTAAAATTCTTAAGAATTTATTAAGAGCCTGAACATCTTGACGTTGCCTTAGTTTTAATCCCACAGACAATCGAAAAGAAAATGTAAAACAGATTCACACTTCTTTGTAAGACGAGACAAACTTGACTGCTGAAACTTAATCCATTCCCACGGCTTTGTTGCAAAATGCCGCGTCAAAGCGAACCAAGTGATACGAAAAACCTTTTTTCCAGTACCTAAAAGTTTTCGATCCCCGAATCCCGCTACAAAAGACTTCTTAAATTTAGTCTTTAATACTTTACACGCTGAATGTTATGCTGGAGTATTGAAAAATGGCCTTTGAGCATTCGATTTTAAGAGTTGATGCAGCGTCATAGGTACCTTGGTATTTCCATCTCAACGAAGATGCTATGGTTCAGTGAAAGAGATATATGGCATTGTGGAGGCGAGAAATGACACAATATTGTCCTTAGAGAGTGTGCAAGGAATATTGTAGACAGTATTGAGAAAATGTTGCCAGATTTTGCATATAGAGTGGATCCTTTTCAGTTTAGAAAGTACAAAGGTAAAGTTTTCTGTACTAGTATCAAAGACCAAAGCGTATATAACGTAGATCCCAACGGCTTGCAAAATAATCTAAAGATAACTAAGCACCTTTGTAGAAAAGCTAAACCAAGTTTTCTCCAGATTAAGCGCATATTTAAAAGGCTTACTGAACATACGAAATATTTAATGCCCTGCCAGAGTTTGATACTATTCAAAAGTTTCAGGGCCTTAACAAAGCGAAGTCGTATATTCTAATAATCCCAAGTTAAGACTAGACTGTACCGAATCAGAATCTGCTTTGAATTTTTATTGCTCGTCAATTATTCAATACTAGCTTCCGCCCGCGACTTCTTATGCGCGGACCCGGGAAAAAACTATCCTATATTTTAATCCAGGCGATAAATTATCCTCGTGCAAAATTTCATCCAGATCGGTTGAGCCGTTTAAGCGTGATTGAGTAACAAACATCTAAACATCCAAAAATCAAAACGTCCAAACTTTCGCATTTATAATATTAGTAGGAAGTTGGATCGGGAAAAGCTAGCGAAAAAAAAACAGTTAATTTTTTGGTATTAGAAGCTCAGGGATCGGAATCGGTATTTTCAAAAGTCCCCGAAGTAGTATAATATTTTGAATTATTTTAGGCTCTTAATGTAGGACTCTATCATGTATTTAGGTAACATTTTCGTATTATTAGACAGCCTGATCAAAAATGATAATTATTATAAACCAAAGAACGAAATAGAACGAAATAAAACCGGTATTTTTGTATGGTGAAAATACCGGTATCCGATCCCTTCTATAGCTTTTGCCCTTCGTCAGTGCTGTCTCGTAATCACCTTAGGGGATGTTTGCTTTTAGTTCAGCGATTAAAGCGTTAAGAGGTAAATATAATAGAGGATACTGTGAGAATTACCCTCGCATTTACATTTAGTAATTAATAGTAACTGATCAACCTTGCCATGTCATCATGTATTCAATCACGCATAAGAGAGAAATTTAAAATTATTGAGACTTCCATGCAGCCTCATTGGTGACGTGACATCTTCAAAAGCCATAGCGCTCATCTAAAAATAAGTTTCTTTTATTATTATCAAAATCCTCGTGAATTTAAACGGCATTGTTACAAAAGTTCCTCTTAGACATGCACAGCCTTTGAGTTGACTCGTAGGGGCGGGTAACAAAAGTTCCTTAACCCTGCTATCAAATGTCTTTATAATGCAAATGTGTCTCACTCAGACGTGGAAAATTTAATTTGCCTGCTGTACTGAAAGTGAAATGGGATATGGTAGACGAAATGTTTCTGACAGTTTTAGTTAAAATATCTTCTCAAACGCAAAGTGAACGGTATTCTTGCTCGATATTAATGAAGAATGAAACTATGGGGGTGGTTTAGGTACTTTATATTTTAGTCAAACTATTAAACTTCACGATTCATCCAGTTTGACTGTCAGGTAATTTAACCACAGGTCTTTCTGGATTGAATTCCAGGCAAGTGTTAAGGTGTTAAGAATGGCTGTAAAAAAGGTGTTATAGCATGCTCTAACACCCTTATAACCACGAAAGAGGTCCTTTGTTTGCCTTTGATTATGACTTCGAACAATGATACCGACTAAGGGGTGCCCGACTAAGTATGGGCCACGTTGGCTGTTTGCTGACCCTTTCTGGAAGCATTATAGCTTCTTTTTTTAGTATTTCAGATATAGGATGAAGTGCCCTTTATTTTTGATTTAATAAAAACATTTTAGGCAGAAGAACCTAATTTTTGAAGATCACCAGAAGGCTCGCTAGCTGTGTAGCGACAACATATTCTAAGCGTTCTAATTAGAAAGAGACGGATAGTCTATCTCATCGCAACAGTATTTTCGTAAATGACGTTGGTACATATGTATATACTGGCTAAAACACTTAAACACATTAAACCATGCACATATCACAGAAGGACAACCTTATCTCCAAGCGCTGCAGTTGGATTTTGTTCAACTTGGGTTTATACGATAACCGTACAACTTTCCTCAAACACGCCTTTAAGAGTTAAGTGATGCTTCGTTGAAAAGTCCTTTTGTTTGCAGATCGCTCACTCTAAACATTTTTACTAACTCGAGAGCAAACTTCAGAATAAAAACATTCTAATGTATTTAGCTGAAGTGAACATTCTAATCTATTCCACATTGCACGTAGGACCGATGGCCGTTGGGGCGGAAAGGTTCTCGAGTGGCGACCACGTACCGGAAGGCGCAGCGTGGGAAGGCAAGGTGGACTGATCACCTGGTAAAGGTCGCGGGAGTCCGCTGGATGCGGGTGGCGCGGGACCTGTCATTGTGGGGGAGGCCTATGTCCAGCAGTGGACGTCTTTCGGCTGATATGATGATGGTGATGAATGTATTCCATTTCACCTCTTATTCTCATTTAAAAATAAGTTTTGTTTTCCACAATAAGAAGTTAATGTATTCCATTATTTATCTCTTATTCTCGTTTAGAAATATAAGTTTTGTGTTCCACAATAAGAAGTTTTCACTTAATGTCTTTGTCTCGCTGTGTTTAAGTTAAAACTGGTTTATTTTGTTCGTACAAATTCAATTGTTTTGTTATTATTGACAGACAACGACAACCTAATTGTGGTAATTAATTCTGCGCCTGGTTAATTATCGGAGGCAATTTCATTATTAAGTGTTATAGGTGGATTCACGAATACTGAGAGCAGTATTCATTCCATGACATTTAAAATAAATAAATAAATATTAGGGGACACTTACACAAATCGATTAGGCCTATAGTAAGCTCAATAAGGCTTGTGTTATAGATACTAGACGATGATATATATAATAAATATAAATACTTAAATACATAGACCAAGACTCGGAAACAAATATTCATGCTCATCACACAAATATTTGCCCTTACCGGGATTCGAACCCAGGACCTTCAGCTTCGTAGGCAGCGTCACTACCCATTAGGCTAACCAGTCTTCAAAGACGGACAGAAGGCACAAGTCCCCACTTTCATATCTGTCTTGCAAAATCAGAATGACAGAGATAACAAAGTGCGTGTGCCCCGTTCTTTCTCTGGCGTTATTCAGTAATTTACATCAAAATGGTAAAGAAAAAAGCTGTCAGGGCGATACCTAAGAACAGTAAGGGAAATGTATTCACGTACCTTTTTATGCCTTATTGTCGTAGTAACAAGAGCTAAAAAGGTACGTGAATACATTTCCTTGACTGTACATTAATGGATGTCACCATTTCTTTCTCTCCATTCACGCCATCTTTCGTATAACTAACAATTTTTAGTTACATAACCCGATATAGATAGTAAATACTGGTAAATACGTTTGTCCATCATTTTCGAATACGACGTATAATCAGTGCTTATGTTTGTTAATTTATCTCCCCTATCCAGAGGTTGTCTGGGTGAGTTTGTTCATTAGCGACCGACACTGCTTATAATCGCTTTGTTCTGTGCTGTTTTGTACTGTATTGCATTGTTCCAGGTGGTAATTTAACCTAGAATTAAAGTATTTCATCTTCAAAGAAACTTACTCCAAAATAGCAATCTCTCTTTATGTTATTGTAATCTTTAACACCGAATTAAATATAAACATCAAAGCAGTCAGCATAATTTTTTATTGAATTTTTTAATCAGCCAACATCATTATCTTGATGACCTCACCAAAACTTTTCGAGAGTAATACGGCCATTTGATATAGGTAGGCAAATGAAATTTGAAAACGAAGGTCGCGATCCGTCAGGAGTGGTCGACGCCATCAATTTGCCGACAGCCCTCCATTAGGGAGTGTGGGAAGTGATTTATACACCCCCTTCGCCGCGTTTTAAACGCCCAAGATGTACAATGGCAACTTTATCTTTTAATATATACACTTAGGCCACTCGCATTTTGGGGGGAATCAATATGTGGTATTTTGTAGGTAGGTACTGTACGAGACCAGAGAGCACAATTGAGAATGGATGAAAATTTTAGAAGTGGCTGATTATTTTTTTGGTGATAGGAATAACCTTCCTTAGCACCAGAAAAAGTTTCAGATTTTTCAGCTGCATGAATTATTTTTGAAAAATATAAAATGTAAACAAACTACCTTACAAGTTACTTATATATTTTATTACACTAGTCTAAACTGATCGTCAAATTTGTTTACCAGTAAATAGGTAGTACTTATTTTATATCTAAATAAATAAATAAATATAGTGTAATTCACACCAATCGATCTAGTCCCAGACAGCGGATAAACATACGTATATAGATAAATACATACTTAAATAGATATTAAACATCCAAGACTCGAGAACAACCATTCGTATTCATCATACAAATGTCTGCCCCGACCGGGGATCGAACCCGGGACCTCAAGCTTCATAGTCAGGTTCTCTAACCACTAGGCTATTCGGTCGTCAAACTAGACTTAAGGTCATCACTACACTGTTATTTTGGTTTTACAGTCTTCATATTTTGCAGCGACACACATTAAAATACTCTTAATATAGAAGGATAGAATCAAGATAATGACACGACATTTCTCCAACATAATGCTGGCGACTTTACAGTCGCTTCGATGGCATCCTTCATATAGTAGTAACGTTTTAATCGATTAGTTATTAATGCGACTAATGAACGGAGAATGAGATTTTCCTCGTTTCGTTTTACAGCTCAGTAATTGACTTTCAAGATGGTTTTCTAAGTTGCTATGGGACTTAAGAGAACTCAAACTTACTCATCAATCTCATCATCATCATCGACGAAAGAATCTGCTGGACACAGGTCTCCCCCAAAGAGTGTTACAAATTTACAATTACTGACTGCGCATCCAACAGACTCCCGCGACTTTTATCAACAATCAATCCGCCTTGCTCGCGGGAAAATGATATTAAATAATAAATGTAATCGTGCTCGTTTCGAAATGATATCTATCGCAAAATACGAGTAAATAAGCTTACTACTGTAGCAATGTAATTTAAAAAATTTATAATACTCTGATACTGAAATGATATATTGTATATATGTTTTGAAAAAATGACACCTCGCCGAGTTTTTTACGCCGGTTCTTCTCGAGGCAGAGGTTTTCTTTCCGAACCGGTGGTAGTTTATCGACATTCATAGGTGCATGTGATATGCCTAAATTGAAGAATAAATCACTTTGACTTTAACTTTTTTTAATTTAAGAAAGAAAGAAAGAAGACATTTATTAACTACACAAAAGACACACAGAGATAAAGGGAGTAGACATACAATACAATTGACACATTGTGTGTGTCTTCGTGGCAGTGAAACGGTCGCTGTCTCAGCATTGTGTCTAATAAGTCTAATTCAAACCGATATACAAATTAAATGTCTCAAATTGCCTCAGCTCCCTTGGCAACATCGTCTTGGACGTCAGTAATTAGCTAATTACGGAGCTATAAAAATTAACGAAGAAAATTCTACTTTTCTCCTCATTACTCGTACTGATTACAAACCGATTCAATGAGTTTATAAAAGGGATGTCATTGAAACGACTGACACTAAAGACACAAATATCATGATGCTGAAATGTTGTGTCATAATATTGATTTTGTTTCTTAAATTTATTTTCTTATGTGACGGAGAAGAATTGGAGGGGAAAAATAACTCTAATAGCGGTACTGGAAATCATTCGAAGAAAGTCTGTATTTATATAAATGGTACAAGAAATTTAAGGCAAAATGTGGATACGAAAAATGCTACGATGAACCCCAATTTAGTTCTACATCCTGTAAGTTCTACAAGATAGTATCTAACTTGAAATGTAGATATGTATATTGCAAGTCGAATTTGATCAGCTTCCCAAAGTCCAATCCTGTAGGTATATATAAAACCTGACATGTAAATTGGTGTTATTAATAAAGTATTTGTACTAGTACACGAGCGTTTTCCAAAAAAAGTGTCCACGAACTTTTTTCAGAATTCGTTTTTTTTGGGTGTTTGTTATTCAGAATCGTTGATAATATCGATCCTTATACAAGAAAAAGTTTGTCCCAGATTTAACTATGTAAGTTTTCTCTTCCAGTGCGTCACCACCATATAAATAACAAAAAGACTGCATACAAAAATGTGACGATCTGGAATGGAATATTCGGGACACTTTTTTTCTTGTATGAGGATCGATAGTATCAACGATTCTGAGTAAGAAAAACCCAAAAAAATCGAATTCTGAAAAAAAAGTTCTGGTACACTTTTTTCGAAAAAGGCTCACACTTGTGAAAGTCGGATGAAGATGCTATAGTATGGTACAATGAAGCTGGTCTGATGATGGAGGGTACAAGATAAAGCTATCATGTTTGGGCTCACTAGAATCATTTTAAGAAGTAGCTGATGCCTTTCGACAGATTTTAAATAATCTCTCATATGATAAGTGCAATGCTGTCATATGACAATAATTGCTGCAAATCATGGTAATATTTTTTATTGACTTATAATTTCTTCGTCATATTTACAGAATGCAACGGCGAACACAATAAAAATAGAAGGTCACGATAAAAGGTTTTTGAAGAGACATTTCGCAGTAACCTGCGATGGATATATACTAGAGATATTTAGACTGACTTTGGAACAGAACAAGGCGCATACAAAAAACTGCCCAGTGTTACTGGTCACCGGCATGTTTCAATCTTCGGACAGATTTCTCAAGCAAAGTGAAGATCAGTCTTTGGGTGCGTTAGGCTTCAGGACAAATCAAATAAGTTCATCGATTTATTTTAATTTATTAACTTCTTCAAAATTATCCGTTGAGATTATGTATTTCCTTTACGTATTGTATGCTGAAAAAATAATATCTGAATTTCTGATCCTGTATGGCTAATAAAATAAACAATTGAATTTTTTTACAGTTTTCAAATGTCGCATTTTGAGTCACTCTCACTAAGAGGGATGAAAAAAATAACTGATTGACATAAAGTAAACCGTACTACCTACTGAGAGTTAATGCTAGATTTGTCTTATTTGATTTCTTCTAGTACAACTATTTACTAGAACCGGCGTGTAAGTACACCGGTTAAGATGAGAACGATACAATTTTTCTTACAGCTTTCAGACTCCAAGATCTAGGATACGATGTATGGTTGGGTAACGCTCGTGGCAACAAATACAGTCGTGTCCATCTCTATCTTGAACCAGAAACTGAAAAAATCGAGTTTTTCAACTACAGCTTCGAGGAAATAGGTTTTTACGACATCGCTGCTATTGTAGATTTCATTCGTAACGTGACCGATTCTAAAAAGATTCATTACATTGGCCATTCGTTGGGCGGCACTGCGTTCTTGGTCCTGAATTCTATGAAGCCGGAGTACAACGATTTTTTTGAAAGGGCTTTTTTACTAGCGCCGCTCGCCTATCATCGGTATTTCCCTAATAATGACCTTAAGCGTGACATCCATCACCTAGAGAAAACACATGTACGTATGATCTGAGAGTATTTTACTTCTGTCGAATAGATTTTGTTTCATAAGTTTGTTTAGTCTAGTTAGTTTTATGTTTCTTTCTTTTAATCTATGTCCAAGTTATATTTATGTAATGTGAAGATTGTTATTTTCAAAAAAATGGTTGTATAATTTTACATGATAACGTCATAAGAAAACATTGATGAAAAATTGCATAACACGTATGTACTTATTTATCGTTAGGAATACTCCTGTGATGTTTCGAATAAAATAGTCGATCGAATCTTTTTTCCCCATACGAATTTGAACCCCCATTTCACCCCCTTAGAGGGTGAATTTTGAAAAATTATTTCTTACTACACCCCTAGACCTTATAAGGAACCTACGTGCCAAATTTGGAATCTCTAGAATCAGCGGTTTGGGCTGTGGGTTGATATTTCGTGCGTGCAGCCGGAACGCAACGGGACAATGAGCCACACTTTTTCGTGCGTGCAAGCGTTCATCGATTTATAAGACTACGTCAAAAATTCTACCTCTGTCTAACACGCAGCAGTTTTCAAAGTTATTCCAATTAGTGTTGATATTTGCAGGAGGATCTGTCAAAAGCAGGCTCTTTGGAAATATTCCCATACAATTTAACACAGGAAAACGTGCAGTTCTTACCAGAGGACTGTCTTGGTGACCAGAAGTACGAAAACATTTGTAACCTATTAGCAATTCAGAAGATCATGGTAAGAGCACTTACATTTTCGAGAATAATCTGGTGGGTGAGTGGTTGACACTTTTTGGCAGGCCAATAGGACTGGTATACTTCTTAAGATTATTTGAGTTGCCCAAATTGCATCACCAAGGTCACGTTAAATAATCTCAACCTACTAGTTTGATAGTGGCCTCATTTCAATTTATTCTTAAAATAATTGCCTGACTGACTGAATAATTGAAGGGACGCAAAGCCACATACATAAACATAATTTACTTTAAAAACAAAGATTTAACCGACTCCAATTTAGTACTCCGCCAAGCCAAATGAACATATCCTTTCCACTTTACCACATGGACTGCTTTCCTAGAGTAAATACGTTGATTATTACAGAGTAAAACCATATCACTGTATGTGGGCCGATAATATTTGAGGAGTTCCGTCGATTTGGCACACTTGACATTTAGGACTTCATTAGTTGCCATTTCAACGGAATCATATCAGAATCAGTATCGTACTTTTACAGTTTTAAGTACGAGTTCCATAAGTCGTCTATGGTCTTCATCATCAGTTCCACTTCACCAAATTTGTAATTTCCGGGTGTAAATACACTAGGTATAATAGAAAATACCGAAATTACTACATGCGTGCCTTCTATATTTGAGGAGTTCCCTCAATTCCTCATGGGTCTCATCATCCAACTGAAGTTTTGATAACAATGGGACCAACCTGGAAGCATATACTTTCAAATAAAAAAAAGAATTGTATGAATCGGTTCATAAATGACTGAGTTCTGAGGTAACAAACATTCAAAAAAAATACAACCGAATTGAGAACATCCTCCTTTTTTTTGAAGTCAGTTAAAAATACAGCCCATGTCTATTACGAAGGTCTATTCTAAGGGGAAATATGTTTTGAAATCGGATTAGTAGTTCTGGAGACTGTTCCTGTAGAGTAGTTCGTACATATCCGTTATGTTGATGATTGATTGCCCATTTTCACAGGGCTTAAGTCGTAAGAACAATACTTGGGAAAACACAAGGGGTGGCTCAATAAAGCAATTGGTTCATTTAGCACAAAACATCCGCTCTGGCACCTTTAGCCGATGGTTTTACATGGATGAAAAAGATAATAAAAAGACCTACGGAAGAAAATCGCCCCCTGAATATGATTTAAGTTTGGTCACTGTCCCAACGACTATTTTTTATTCCGCGGCCGACGAGTATGTGGCCCGTAGCGACATAGAGGCTTTGGCTAAGAAAATGGGGAAAGCCACGACAAAGAAAGTGACAAGGAAGAACTTTAAACACGACGACTTCATTACCGCTCCTGACGTCGTGCTTCTCGTTTATAGTGACATTGTAAATGAATTGCCAGAGTGAGTGCGTCATCATTATTCTCATCGTCCTCTTAGCGTCTTTGCCTGATCTTGTTTTTACAAGCTTTTATTTAGTTTCACCTGTGCCGGTATCTGTAATGAAATCTTGCAAACTAAACTTCACCCACTTCCCTGAAACCGATTGGGCTGAAATATTGGGTATAAGTATAGTTTGGATGACAGTTCAATATTATGGTACCATCGAGCTGATCTGATTATGGAGAAAGAAGGTGGCCATGGGAATTCAGTACTTAACCGACGTAACCCCGTTGGGGCGGAAAGGTTTTCGAGTGACGACCACGTACCGGAAGGCGCAGCGTGTGTAGGCTCCCCACAAGGTGGACTGATGACCTGGTAAAGGTCACGGGAGTCCGCTGGATGCGGGTGGCGCAGGACCGATCATTGTGGCACTCTTTGGGGGAGGCCTATGTCCAGCAGTGGATGTCTTTCTGCTGATAATATGATGATTTTTAATAAACGGGCGCTCTTTGGATGCCTTTTTTACAGGAGGAGCCATATATGTTTCCATCTTTCCATACGAGCGACACATAGCATAGCTTCGCCAACTTGTTTGCAAGCATAGCATAAGTAGAACTGGCATAAAGCACTGGTGGTACTCTAGGTGGTGGGTGGCACTCTAATGCCTTAATATCATTCCTTCCATAGATAAAAATGTATCATCGTATCCTCGTTTTTTTCCCTTGCAGACCTGCGAAATCTTGCTTCTACTAAAAATAAGCACATTTTCAGGACTCCAAACGCGGGCTCTAGTGTTAAAATGACAGGAACACGAAATGCAAAGACACCTTTCAATTTTTTCCTTACGGGACTTTTGATGCTAATCCTGGGTGGCGGCACGTCCGTATTCTTTTGCGTATCCGCATTAAAAAAATTAAATAAACTAGAACCGGAGCAGACTGAAGACATGCGTAAGGAAGAATTATACTAATCATCATCTCCTTTATTAAGCTACCACTCACGTATTAGATTTATAGAAAAATGGACCAGCGAGCGAAGCGAACGAAGTTCTCTGTTTCAGCATCTGGTGAAATTTGTTCGTATGTCCGAATGTCCCGCTATCCGGCTGTTGTCCTCTGCAGGTCGCATTTCTCAACCGATTCTCGTGAAATGTGAGCAGGTTCAATAATTACTGCCCGTGCGAATTAACTGTGCACCTCGCGCTGTGACGTCAGTAATAACAACAGGAGATTTACGACGATGACGTCACAGCGCGAGGTGCACAGTTAATTCGCACGGGCTGTATATAGTTTTTTTTTTGTCAAATCAGCTTTTCGACAAAAAAAATGTTCTAAATACAAACTCGCGAGTTCTACAGCGCAGAGCCACTAAATAGTATAATATGTATTTTATTACATTAGACAATTTAACCTTCATTGTCTGTATCCATTCTCCACACTGAATCAGCAATCAAAAACAGCCTTGCGTGCAAAAAGTGTTTATGGAATGGCACCCAAATTGTATAATAAGTTACCCAATTTAATAAGCCAATCCGAAACGCCTCTTTTTAGGAAATATTTGTTGAAATGTTTGGGACAAAATGCATTTTACTCACTGAAATAATTTTTTGACTATAATCCGCATGTTTATTAAATCTGGTTATGAATTGTAAATAATTGAATGATATAGGTATGCATGTGAATTGATTAGCTTATAAATTGTATATTTTGTATGTCCGACACGATTGTAAAATTGTTATGGAATAAATAAATTGAAATTGAAATGGAAAATAGTCATAAGTTGTCAAATTTTAACATATTCTATTTGTAATCTTCGTCATCAATACAATAAAATACATGAAACTTATAATTATAGGTACGAGCAATCAGCAAATGGGTAGTTGTTACCAAAGTCCCACAAACACTGTAGACCTCGTTGGTAACAGCGGGGTAACTCCTTTGTGCAAGAGTCTCCCCAAGAGCACGATACTGGATAACAGTGAAGGATGTCCTGGCCCAGCAGTGGAAAACTCACGGCACAACGCAGACTTCCTCGGTTGTAAACTAAATAAAGGAAACGAAACTTAAGCTACCTACTTTTAATTACGCAGTAGACTGCACCCTACCTTACGCCTTGGCCACGACTTTGGTCTTAAGCGACCTGCGGCAGCGTTTTATCTGTTCATTGCGCGGTCGAGACGCGCAACGCACTTGGTTAGTTGGGATCACGCGCAATGAATTAGAAAAACCGCTGCGGTAGGTCGCTTAAGACCAAAGTCGTGGCCAAGGCGTTAAAGCTATCCTTCTAACAGTGTCAGTTGCATCATTTCGTAATTAAGAGTATACTACAGTAGACATTTTGCCATAACCAATCAACCAACAAAAAGTAAAATTTGAGAAAAACGCAAAAAAACTTCCAACTACATTTAATCCAATGAAACTTTTTCCAAACAATGTATACTACTGATTGGTAGTGGTTTCTTAGTGTACCTAATAAAAAAAATGATTTTAAAGCATTTACTTAAAAAAATCAAAATAAGAAAAAATTAAATACTCTATAGCATAGAATCATTTTGCAACCACCTATCAAGGTAATTAACATGTTATTGTAAAACAACTGAAATTACAATAATGTTTCAATTGACAACACTAAGGCACAATGTTTTTTTTCTATGACAGCTTCGTTTTTTTTTTTCATAATCAGTTTAAGTGAGTTAACATTAGACCATATTCATACTAAGAAATAGTTTTATATTTTACAATAATGTGTCAAGTACAACTTAAAACTTTATTGATCAATACCTGAATCAGTAATGCTGTTGTATCTTCATTTCAAGTACTTTGACTTATTGTCGTTAAACATTGTATATATACAAGGTATACCTGTACAGATTTAAAACACATTTTTAAACACCATTTTGCATAGAAAAATGTATCAATTGACTTTATTAAGTCAATTGATACATTTTTGCGAAAACGACCAAAAGTGTTGTATATTGGCGAAAACGACCTAAAGTATATCGACATCAGAATCCGATTTTTGCGATTTTGTTAGCACTAAAACTCCAAGACGAAGGTTACGATGTATGGCTGGCTAACTTTCGAGGCAATAAGCATGGCCGATTACACGCGTCGTTCGATTCAGAAACAAATGATAGAATATATTTTTCACGCCACTGCTCGGAAATGTGGCAAAAGATGGTCAGAATTCAGGCTTCGAAGCTGGGGTTAGTCGGACGTCGCACGAACAAGGCCATCTATGACTTCAAACTGTCCAATAATGTTATTGTTGGACAGTTTGAACAGCGATCGACCAAACACAGGGCACCGCGCGCGGTCGCGCCGGTGTGCGCTGCCTGTGCTCCTCCTCCGCGGCGGGCGCGAGGCAAGCGTGCCTGTTTGATATTATGATCTTTAATTTTGATTTAAAATTATAATTATTTGCAATTTCCTTGAAGTAGGCGTGAAAGCACTATGTTAAGCCTCGGCCGAAAGTACAATAGCTGGACTCGTACTTTCGAGGGCCTCCGCTACGTGTCGGCCTTCGAACTAACTCGTCCATCTATTGCTTACTTTCTAGCCTCTACAACAATGTACTATTTTCGACTACACCTATGAAGAACTTGGTTTTTACGACGTTGCATCTATCGCAGTAGACTTTGTTCTCAACATAACGTATTCGTACTTTACTTTTTGCTTTTCAATACCATTCCTTATCGTTCTCTTTGACATACTTGTTTTAATGTGGTTTAGATAAATACATATCGATGAGAACATATGTTCAGTGGAACCATATTCGACGTAAATATATACGACAACCATATCTTCTGCTTGTTTCATTATGTCTAACAATGTAGCTTAGATTTTTAGCTCTTACAACCTATACAATATTTAAGGGTCTCTGTATTGCCGAAGTTAAGGGCTACGAAGTAAATTTTTGAGTGGCCTCTTAATCCGCTTAAACGGCGTCACCTCTTATATGATTTTATGGAATCATATATTTGTTATATGCACGGAAGCCCTTACTACTGACTACAGGAAAGACGAGTTTGTTTAATTTAAGCTGTATTTAAGTAAAAACGGCAAGAAAATAAAATTTGTCTCACCAATGTGCAATGCGCTCGTTCTAACACTTCTAACCCGTTGGCTCGGCTCACTGACAAGTTTTGTCAAGTTATCGTCTACAAACTAAGTAGTCTCGTCTTACCCGGTGGTGTCCGAAAATGCACGGTTACAACGTTAAACGAGCGTGTTTCGGTAGTGAAATGTTTTACTCCTTTGCCGGACTGTACTAGCGCTTGGTAGTAAAGTTAATTGGTTCTTAACACTGTTATTACAGCGTCATTGCTGTTGCATTTTGAGGACGTGTGTTGGTGTTTTATTACCAAGGTTGAGTTGATTGACGCACTCAATGTATAAGACATCTAATTTTGTCGTGGAATCTATACATTTGCGAATGTTAATTGTTCTGAATGAATATATTAACGTGTAACACGGTTACTGGCTAAGCGGAGCGGTTATTATTTTATTACATTATTTTTACGAAGCAATTGATGCTAATTTCTATTTCTAATTATTATTTACTACATCTTATTTAGGTATAAACATCTCAGTGTCCATTACTTGGCACATTGAATTCATTAAGTACTTCTTTAGACGCTAGTGATTAATAGGTGTCAGACATTAGGACGTTTACGTTAGTGTAATAAATTGCGCCGTAAAAAAATAAAACAACATAGCTGATAATGACAATTTTACAACTATATTCGGTCACCAGGACATTTGGTACTTAATTAGCTGTCTATAAAATCTTATAAGTCTTATGAATCATAAGTTATGATACTATAGTACATTGTTTAACGAGGGGCGTAAGTGGAATATTGCTAACGAGAGTCTATCAGAAGCCCGACGCCGAAGGCGGAGGGCTTTTGATGGCTCGAGTTTGCAATATTCTTACGCCCGTGTTATACACAATGTTTTTCATCACATTTGCGAGGAAATAAATAACAACAAAAGACAGAAAAATGTAAGTTTCATACAGCATCACCAATCAAAAATTGACTACTTCACTTCCAGATCAGTGCTAGTAGAGCGCGCAGTTCAATATTTCAACCAATCACAGAGCAGTATTCTTGCGGGGCGGGGCGTCGTGACCAACTAGATTTTTTTATTCAACCAATCACACAGCAACCAGATTTGCTTAAGCCAATCAGAGGGTTCTATTATTTTAAAACTAAACTTAACAGCCCGTGGGAGGTAAAACGGCTATAACTGCTCTGCACGCTCGCAAGTAATAACGCCATTGACGAGCAAGTGTGATGAAAAAATGTTTAATTCTTTGACCGCCACAGTCGTCTGCATAGTTTCATGTAACATTGTCTAATTAATCCTGTAACTGATGCGGTCAAAGAGTTAAAACAGTCATTAGGACATTCCTATTTACGTATCGCTTTTGAACTTCAAGTTTACTAATCGTTAGTCAATTTATCTTAAAGATTCTGGCACCAATCGCTGGGCTAGATTAAGCTGGTCGATGACATATTGCGTCACTAGCTCTCTGACATCAGCCGCCTGAACGAAATCAACATGGGAGAAAGTGTCCCTAGCGATCTTCCTGGCTTGCGCTCTGGGCATCGAATTAGCCATCGCCAATACATCCTGTTCACCCAGAAGTACATCGCTGACAGTGTAGTGCATCGTGGTGGGCACAGTGATGAGACTGAGGTCATAAGAAGGTGGGGTTGTGGTTCCATATTTTCGGAGGTTAGTGAGTAGACCGTGATCCCACCGTCTGAAGGCTCTGTCTCTAATGTTTTGGCCGTAGTGAGCAAACTGCTTCAGAGAAGAGCCTCCTACACCCAAGCCTTCAACGTTTGTTTCACCCTGAAAAATAATCGAATATAATACCGATAGCGATTATCACGACAATTTGATTGCGCTGATATTTACAATTACAATTTAGCATGCACTTGGTCTTCATAAAGATTAAGAGGATAATGAATCTGTTAATTTATCAGCATTAGGAAATACAAAGCTTACCTACAATTTTTTATAACTTTATCTAATTTATGATATAATTTACCAAATTATTATCTTATACACACGTATTAGCGCTCTGGTGGTAAATCAGCTAATTTTTTTTTTTATATTAAGTACAGCGGAAAAATTCAATTTACACCAATTACTACTAAACTAAACTTAAAACTAAGTATCAAACAACCCGCCCCGCGTCCCTCCTGATGCAAAGGTGCCCATTGCGCTACCCGCATTGCCGCGCTGAACAGCTATGGCTAACCTTTGCACCAGAAAGGACCCAGAGCGGGGAACCAGCCATCTTTCCTGCAGACGACGACCCACTTCACTGAAAAAGGTTTTGGCCTCTGCGCACCAACACCCAGTCGTCTCCACGGCAAGCAGAACAAACAAGTAATTGGCAAGTACTGAGTACTTGTCCCGCTTCCGCACCGCCGCCAGAACATTTGCGCGGAAAGGAACATTTGGAATAATTTTGTAATATTATTAAAATTTTGTAGTAGACAATCATTTTCTGCGAATACTTACAAGAATTCCGTTAAGACCGAGCACGTCGCAATAGTCTTTGTATTGGACATCACCGACGCAGTTGTCAGTGGCTTTGTATCCTTGATTCAACAGGTTTATGGGCAAATCGTCGAGACTGCTTATTTCTACCAGGCCCAAACTTTTTCCCAAAGTCTGAAAATACGTTTTAGTTTTGTACTATACAATGAGGAATGTTACAAAAAAATGTGTTTAGTACGTAGTTAGATTATTCAATGAATGTGACGCGACATTCTTGAATGAATGTGACGTCACGCGGAACTTTAACGGGCTATGTCTTCAGAATTTTTTGTTTGATTGTCAAACAAAAGAATACGTGTCCAATATTTTTAGGTAATCTAACTGACGGACTAAATAGACTTTTAGTAACATTCCGCATTGTCCATCGTTTCTTATATTATAAGATTCACTTGCTCATATGTTGATGCTCCTTTTGCATTTAATTTTTTTTGCTCTACATAGCGCCATACGATTTGTTTTATTTGCCAAGAAAATGGGGTAAATCGGATCAGTTTTTAGCAGAAAATACAGCAACAGACTAACAATAAATGGAAAATACTTACATAAAGAGTGGTAGTTAGCCGCGCCGCTATTTGAAGTTGGGAGTTAGGGAAGTGGTTCATATATCCCACACCAGCGAGAAGATGCGCAGATACGAACTTGTCATTGTACTCTGGCCTCATAGAGTTCAGTACCAAGAACGAAGTTCCGCCCTGCGAGTGTCCTACGTAGTGAACTGTCTGTTCTCCAGTAACTGCTAAAGCGTAGTCCACCATTGTTGGAACGTCGACCATGGCAATCTGTTCCCAACTGAAGTCGAAGAAATCGGCCTTTTGCTTTGAGCCATCAGGGTTTAGAGATAAGTGTTGACGTGAGAAGACGTTTCCTCGGGCATTGCCCATCCATACGTCGTAACCAGCATCAGCTAGGTTATAAGCTGGAATAAAAAAGAAAGGTATAAAATAATGTTACTGTAAATATATGCACGTCTCGTAGCGTTTTTCTAAGAAGATGTACAAGAACTTTTTCCAGAATTGATTTTTTGGTTCTTCTTCACTCACAATCTTTGATAATAACGATCCTTAAGTATACAAGAAAACGTCCATACAGATACAAAAGACACCATACAAAATGTGACAATCTGGAATGGAATATTTGATACACTTTTTCCTTGTTTAAAGCTTGTTAGTATCACCGATTAAGATTAGGTATAGAAGTACAAGTAGAAGTTTCGTTTTTTTGGAACAATGTTTAATGCGACTTAACGAAGGTGCTGAGAAACAATAAATCACAGTGCCACAACTAAGTAATAACAAAAATGCAAAAGACCTTGAACGTCTGCTCAACGAGCAGGTATAAGTATCATTTCCGTGATTTCCCTTTATCATTTATTTGATTTATTACTAATCTTTTCTGTTATCGTTTCTTAATTTTGGCAAAGCATAAGTAACATATCTTTAGATATCATGATATATGCAGGTACATTCATGTCTAGTCTTCAGAAAAAGGGTATAGGTACACCCTCGGGGGTATAAAAAATACGATTCAACGTAATCAACAAATATTAAGTATATGGTTAACGAAAAGAAAGAGATTAAATAATGTAAATCAATTATATTTATAACAACGCTTGAGTTTCATTTTATATTGAATTTTGTAACATTAATGTGGCAGATTTTTGCTGAATTGGAATTGGTACAAATAAACACCCGATTAATGATTTCTACCAAATCAATGTTACGTTTACGCTGCAATAAAAATATGAAAGAATTCACAATGGCTTAATATTACTAGTTTCCATAAATAAAGTCTCAATTGAATATTGCTTGTATGATAAACAATAGCAATGTCTGGGACGTTACCTTGTCTGATAATGATAAGGCAGTAGAGGTAAAAGTCAGGGTTGCAATTTATTAGCCTGATACATACGGGTATTATTCTGTTATAGGTGTACGAGTCAATATAAAACAATAAACTACTCATAAAGTTATGACAGACCCTCTATTCCATCCTGTCGGTAGCAACTGTCCAAACCGTGTTATCTGACGAGAACTTTTAACTGCTTAAATGAGTTGATAATCTTTGAATTACAGTGGACTGAAGCTCTTTTATATAGTAAATTGAAGCAGTAATGTGCATTGCGGGTAATTATACCATAAGTCCGGCTTCACTAAACGTCGAATTGACTAACATTGGCAAATCCTATTACCAACAGTGCAATCTTCTAAGAGGGTGACGTCTGATAGATGTTATCGGTTACCCACCTATTCCGGCCTCCTTTCCCAAGAAGATGAAGTTGCTTGAGGCACCCATAAGGCCGTGCATCACAAACACGATGGGCCTACGTCCAGCGCTGCGCCCGGCTTTCCCATGGGGTATGCGGTGCATGCCCAAGATGTACCCGTCCTCTGTGGTCACGTGGTGTAACTCTGCGGGATAACCCTCGGAGATTATTTGGTCGATCTGGAACAGTCAGTTGTTATTACTTATTACACACCGGCTTATTACATACATGAGGCGATGGATAATAGGCAGTCCACCGTACACGTATAAAATTTCCCTGTGTTTGTGTTCCCAGTATTGTTAAATTAGGGTGTACCCATTTGTTAATTGTAAGGTTGTAGTGTATTTAAATAATCTTGTTCTTCGGCGTATTGGTTCGCTGTAATGGTAAACAAATTGAATAATAAATAAATACCGATATCGATATGTTATAGGTTATATGTTATAGGTGTACGCGGGCTGGGTTTCCGCAACTCGACGTCATGAATGCGCCTATTTTGCGTATATCGATATGTTAATATTTTTTTGTTCTTTGTAGTATGTCTAACGCTAAACGAAACTTAACAAAACGAAACACTTATGGAATCCTATCAGTGACTATTTGTCCCTAAAGTCCAGTCTTATTTTGAATGGGGAAATCGAATGCTGATTGCTTAACTTTCACCATTTATTTAGTATTTTTAGGCTGCGCCACCAGTATTGTGTTAAGTTAAAGGGTTTTATCTTTTTAACTTGGTGAAGGTTAATTTTCAAAGAAGGTTTGGTGGTCATTTTTTGGGGGACAAGTTTAAGTGTGGGAAAAACCAAAAATCACTCAAGCGTACGAACAAAGTATTTTCCCGGGAATAATAAAACTTGTTTAGTACAGCTTCAATGAATTCATTATCTAATTTCCCTGTAGATTAGCTTGGGGACCATGTAGTATTCAGGGAGCGAAATTTAGAATTCTCGTTTGGGACGGGGATAAAATCCAGTTGGCCATTACTTTGTATTGCTATTCAAATTTAATATTAAGCTACATTTACATTTATTCAGTTTGCAGAATTTGCGAGGAAATATTCAGGTCTTATTTGAAGTCCAATTTTAGTCCATTAAGTTTCAAGAGCTCCTTCGAAGATTTGAAAGCAATGCCTATTTTCTTTGTCATTTCGCTTATAAACTTACTTGAATGGAATTGTAGATTTATCGCGGGTCTAATTCCGTAATGAATTTATGATCAAAATTTCAATATTTAGAAGGAATTTAAAGCTTCCATTTGGTTTGTTGCAAACCATTGAAATTTAAAACGGAACGGGCTTCTGTGGTGAAACAGAGTTAAATACCTACTCTGTTTCACCACAGAAGCCCGTTTTTGCATTCACATATTTATGGCGAAAATAAAAAAGATACAGTTTTCGTGTGTGATGATTTTAGTTTTATTTTTAAGCTGGCAGATATGGTACAATACATATTAGAAAGACCTCAGCTATAAACGGAGTAAGTTAGGAGATGTTATCAGAATGAGATAAGGATATATTCTTTAAAAATGTTTAGTCTCGGATCTCGCGTTCAGTTCTAGGAGAAGGTTCAGGAGTTTTTCCTGTGATCTACTTAATCCATCATGGACTACAGACCTGAGTTTTCATTACTTTAATTATAGGAGGAAAGCCTGTAAGGTAGTAAGTTTTTAAATTCTATTGTGTCCGGAACTACTCAACCGATTAAAAAAATCTTTCACCAGCATGTAGAATGGACCTTCGGGGTGGACATAGGCTATACTTCATCTCACGGGTTCTCTGTCATACATAGGCGCAGCTACACGGCCATTTAGATAAAAATATATCTGCTATAAACTGAGTTAGTTAGGAGACGCAATGGAAATCGGATCTCGTGTTCAGTAGAAAGTGACCCAAAAATGTTTCATATGTTTTCCATCCATTTTGGACTTGAGACGTGAGTTTAATGTGTATAACAGAGAGGGAGGGAGCGTGAGAACAATTCTACTGTCATTTTCCCGTACAATAATTGACATTTAATAGTCAGAAATTTAATGGACACTGGTTTGGTTAACGTTCACATTGGGGCCTAGCTCCTATTGGACTAAAGGGTTGATTTTTAAAGAAAGGTCAGAGATTTGAAACCTGAAAAGTGAAACTTACGACATCAGAGGAGGTTCTATTGTGTCCGCTACACGGGAACGCACACACCGCCACCGCCACCGCCGATACGAACAGAACACGCCACGACATTTTGATTGTTAAAGATTGGCAAATGGTGACGACGACTGCGCCGCGGCGATATTTATATTTGAGCGCTATCAGCGCGTTTGCCGGTAGCTCGGGGGTTAATCTCCCGCCATAAATCCGACGACCGGTTTTATTGTTCGTTATTTTGGAATAATATGATAAACTGTCTTCCTAGTGGAATATTTACTTTGTTATCATTCTTTTGCGGACTATAAGAATAATAAAAACATTATGCTCTCTTTTATTCAAAGGTTAGGGACGACTGGAGTTTAGTTTCTGCTATGTTGTCACGGAGAATGTTAATTTTCCTTCTGGGTAGTCAAGTAATGGAGGTTTTAGGATGCTATCAGGAGCCGTAGCATGGTTGGCCGTATCACGCGGGAAGTGACAAGATAGGAGCGTCGTCTCGTTCTATCGAACGGTGTTAGCCAGTGACGCACGCTCTATCCTATCACCTATCGCGTGACATGGCCAACCATGCTACGGGGCCAGGTATGACTTATCGATCTAGTAATGTACAGTAAGGGAAATGTATTCACGTACCTTTTTATGCCCTATGTCATAGCGACAAGAGCGAAACATGTAGGTACGTGAATACATTTCCCTTACTGTACCTACAGCAATGTGTCATTGTCTGATGGCAAGTAACAAATCGTTGAAATAGGGGGCTTGGTTGTGAAGTACATAATATAGGCGAAACATGCTCCTGACGTATGTTTGCCCAAGATAAAATTTGTATGTAACCTGGCCTTGCAAAGATTTTCTTACGTAGCAAGTCAAATCTAACCTACTTTAAGATCTCACATTTTTAAATAACAGCAATTGTTATAGGTATCCAATAAAGCAAAGAAATAGAGTTAATACTTGTTCATAATGTTATTTTGTTCCTATAAACATCACATTCACCCAAAAGAACGCGAACCGCGAGGTTTTCATAACGATGTTTTTTTTTTCGGTTTATGGTCAGAAGAAAATGAAATGAAAAAGTTTAAAACCGTAAGTAAATTTATTTATTTAAGATAGTTGAAACATGAAATTAGCTAATTGTGTTATAACTACTTGAAAAACCCTGTCAAAGATAGTGTGAAAGTGAATACCGCCTTTGAAAGAAGTCGTAGAAAAAATGCTTTCAGCTAAATCAAAGTAATATCACCGCGTTACTAGGTATGCCACAATATGTTTTTACAAGCTTTATATTAACTTGACCTGTTCGTATGTAAGTATATAAGTATGTAAGAAGTTAGTTGTCCGTCAAAATTTGCAATCCATTTTTCAGTCACTTGTCGTCATCCGATTGAGCTCAAATTTTGGTTATTAGTACAATTTGGATAACAATTCAATATTATGGTACCATCGAGCTGATCTGGTGATGGAGACAGAAGGTGGCTATGGGAATTCAGTATTTAACCGACGTAACCCCGTTGAGTTTGGGCTCGTTAGAATCGTCTCAATGAGTAAGTAAGATGTGGATGATGATGGTATACAGAAAAGTACAATCGGCATTAAAAGCTTGTACCAAAAATGAAATTTTTAACAGAAACTTATTTGTAATGTCTTTATATTGTATTTATTAAAAGTGAATACAAGATTATAATTAACATTAACTAAGATAAATTAAAACTAAGTTAAATCTAAAAAAAAGGCCCTTGAGGCATTGTACCAGGCGGCATTTCCTCGCTGAATTGCAATGCTGATGCGTTGCGCGAGAAAGCCGCCAGCTCTTCGGTCACCAGTTACATCGACCAGACGTTTCGCGATTTCTGCAAATAACTTATGCGCACTGGGACCCCACGGACCGAGGGTCTCGACGCCAAAGGGTACAAAGTCGTACTTGTGTCTTTATATTATTTCCTCACATGTTTGAAAAAAGCACTATATATTTACCTTGACGGAAACCGGGATTGCCTTCTTTCCGCGTCTTGGCAATAATGTTCTATTACGACATCCACGGTGCCATTCTGTTATTGGGAAATGTAGCTGAAAATAAAGAGCGAGAATCATTCCTTTGTTTGTTTCGCATAGGCTTTGCGGGAGACTAGACTAGAGAATAGCGCGTAGCGTATTTATCAAATAATTAACGTATCTATTCAAAATAAAACCATAAATAACATCATGTTATCCCCTTTATCTAGTAAATGGATTAAGGAAATTTATTAGCTTTGATCTTCAATCCATCGTTCGCAATCAATACCTCAAATGATAGCCAAGGGTGTTCGCAGCCGTAAAACTGACTGATTGCAGAACAAGAATCTTTATGGCAGGTATTACAAAAGAAGCAGATATGAGGTGAATATATAAAAGTACTGGACATATTTTATAGATTTACTACATTGTTTAGATTTATTGTTGGGTAGCTTGGCTGTAAAACAGAGATTTCGAGCTATCGGACTGAGCTTAGGATTTTTATTACTAGACAGGATTTTGTGGAACCGGTGGTAGTTTATCGACATTCATCGGTGCTAAATTGAAGAATAAATAACTTTGACTTTATGGATTGACTGACTGATTTTATGTGCTGCTCCGTATGCTTATTACAAAGAACGCAGGGGTTAGAGGCGTCTCCAGCACTCCTCCCCCCCAGCGCTAGCGCAATGTTGCGCGTGGTGGTCGGCGCCCCCTAGAAACACTCCAATGGAGAAGATAGAAAAAGCAAACATGTGAGGCCAAAGTATTTTTTCCAAAAAAGACTTTCAAGAGCAGATATCTCGAAAACTATACAAGATATCGAAAAACTTGACCGGATTCCGGAAATTAGTTGCCAAGGGATGAAAGTAACAAGTTGTTACTTTTATTCCGATATCGATATACATCGTTTAACTCAGTGTAAATGGAAAAATAAAACCACCACTAAAAAGAAACTGGTGCAAGAAAATATTAGAAGACCATCTAAGTTTATACATACTATGAATTCCCAATTATATACAAAAAATGAGTTCATCATACAAATTTAACTTGAAACTTGAATCAGCTTTTATTTTGTGTAGAATGGTCTTGTCGCTAGGACCAGGGATCGAAACCGGTTTTTTCAAAAATCCCCGAAGTAGACTAATATTTTGAATTATTTTAGGCTCTTAATGTAGGACTTTATCGTGTATTTAGGTAACATATTCGTATTACTTATTAGACTGCCCGATCAAAAATGATACCATAACCAAAGAACGAAATTTTTAGGTTTAATTTGTATGGAGAAAATATCGGTATCCGATCCCTGGCTAGGACGCATAGTTTCCGAGATATAAGCGATAAACTGAAAAATGAGCCCTTCGATAAATATGCGATATGAGTCTTTCTTTATTACTGCCAGCGGTGAGTACATTGTATCTTTCGTCTCACTGGCCAGGAAGTGGGATTTTTTCGTGCGGTAATTTCATAAAGTAGCCTTTATGGCCAGGTGTGACGTAAAGAATCTTTAGTGACTGACTGATAGTTGAAACTGGAAGCTTACCGCACCGCCGAATGCTGAAATGGTTTAAGGTTATGAAAATTGTTAGGTGCTTTCCCCAGACTAATTTTTTGACGTATCGAGTTATCAATCAACCATCGGACAATATCTTGATTACAGTCGATATAATTATACACGATACCACTATTTTCTTGTATGCTACAATCTTTCGAATCGCATAATTGCTTATGAAGTATTGTGATCAGATAAATCATGATACGATGCAATAACTTCAACTATAGATCGCAAATTACGAAACTATCATGTCACTGATTAATTAAAAATGTCAAGACATTAGTTAGCCATTGAATATAATTTGGAAATGTTTTTTGGAATCGTTAAATTACGTTCTTAGTCAAAATTAATATCAATTTGTATCTAGCGCACAATGTCTATTAACAAGATTATTTGGACCGATATCAGAATGTAATGCGAAATGTAAGTATTTGACCAATCCTCAGAGTAAAGTGTAATTTGGATGCAGTTATTTAGGGGCTACTTGAACAAATATATAAATGTGACATAAAGGTAGAGGAAATATAGTCACATAATTTAATGGTATGAGTGCAGCCGACCCCCGGGAGGGGTTGCGGCTAGGACAGAAGCTATGCAATTTACAACATCTCTCGACTCGAGTCACCACTGGTCCCCAGAACAACTTAACCCATTAATTTAGCTCGTATTTGGAGTAGCCCAGCAGGGAGAGTACCTCCTTACAGAAGAATTAATACCACTCCTTTCTCTGTTGGAATATTATGATGTTGTGTTCCTGTACAGCTGCGACTAATAACAACTGCCCGTTTAAACTTGTAAAATTGCTTTGTAGCTTCCGGAAACGGGCCTTTGGTAAACGTATTCACGATATGTATACTTACGAGCAAAGAAATAATCACTTCGCTATGTATGGCCCTTATAAAGTGATTCCATTTCTTTGCTCGCGAGTATAGAGCTCCTGAATATACTTTGAGTTGCATGAGACGAGACTTCCTTCCTTGGAGATGATCTAAGTTAAATGTAATATGATCTACAATACAATACAAATAATCTTTATTGCACACCTCACACAAGTAGACAAAAGGCGGTCTTATCGCTGAAGAGCGATCTCTTCCAGACAACCTTGATCAGATCAGATCTATTGACGTTGATATATTTATGAAGATATAATATGTCTAATTTTAGTTAATTTATGAAGATGTATGTCTAAGTTTGACTTTATTAAAATTCCTATATATAATTTGAAAGCTCATTTGTAATGTGTCTAATTTTTAAAATAAAGGTGTATGCCTGTTGGCGAAACATAGCGTTCTTCGTACAAATAAAGCACTTTGACTTTGACTAACAATTTTGAAATGAACTTTATCCACGATCAGCTCCGGGCCCGAGCAATGCTTCTGTTTATTGTATGCCGTTGTTTCCAAATTGTTCAGTGTAAAAGAAAATAAATGATTTTGATAACATAGGCTCTTGAAAATTTATATTTATAATTAATTGAAATAGAGTTAGTTTTTTTGTTACTATTTTTAAGATTGACATATTTCAGACACAATGTATATTGTTAAAATGAATAAATAAATGAAATTAATGAAATGAAGATGATGATAATAGGTACAGCTATTTCACAGGTAAACCTGTTGCCATATAAAGAATTTGAAAAAAAATGCTTGTGACACTACTGGCTGGCCAGACTGTCAGATTGACACTGGTTCTGAGGCGAGTCGGTAAGCGCTGTGAATACTAGCTGGAGGGATGCCAACCTAACGATACAGACTCCTCGGTCCGCGGTAACTGTATCTAAATACCTTAACGGGAAATTGTGTTCCAGCGTGTTCACAGAATTAGGTATAGTGGCTCATAAATGCTAGAATTATTATTTACTAGCTTCTGGCAACGGTGTAAATCATGGAATAAGGTTTGTTCACGAAAAAAAGTAGCCATCGAAAACGAAGTCTCCACTGTCACCCAGTAGGTCTAGGTAGTTTCAAACCGCAGTTACTTAAATAGCTAACTGAGTTACTGAGTATTCTTTTTTATGTGTAAGAATCTATAATCCATCTATTTTTCCTTAAAAGTTGTAAAATCCTACATAATGCCAGTTAAGGCTTAAAGCTAAAATGATTGTATAGAAATGTGTCTACTTCAGGCATGATTTTAAAAAAAAATATGACCTGCATACGTTAATTTAGAATCCGGAAAGATAATCGCGGAACATTATAGCATCTGAAATCGTTCTGAAATGTCATGACTCAAACGTGAAAATTACAAAACCTAAGACTACAATACAGAGATTTCGAAAGTTAGCCCGAAAATGGATATATGTATAATAGCAGCTGATATAAATAACCATAACGCCACTCAAAACGATAGATGAAGAGAGAGACCTCCTTTTGAATTAAATTTTTTTAAAAATGTCATTGCATATTGAAAACCTGAATTACCTACACAACAGTGGCTACTTGTGGAATAGGTAAAGAAAACACAGTTTTTTTTTGTTTTTTGCACCTGGAGTAAATGGCCTGCAATTCCTTACTGAGACGCACCTATGCACTCTTCTGAATTTAGTTGAATCAGCGTTGAGTGAATTCCTTGCTCTTGCAAAAAGCTACCCTATAAATAAACAATGAATGTCAATAGCTTCAAACAGTCCTTTTAATCAGTATTCTATCTAGTTAAGAGTTGCGATAAAGAGTACGCATAGAAAAGCCAATTATCATTGAATACCTACGCTACGGATAAAACAAAGATGGTTATTTTATCCAGAAAAATGTCTCACTTTAAGTGAGTAACACAAATCCTGTCATAATGTGCCTATTACTAGCCTTCATTTCTGAGTTCAGAAAGTCGTCATCATTCGCTTGTCCTTATCCCATTTACTTGGGGTCGGCGCAGCATGTTTTTTTCTTCCATACCTCTCTATCACCCGTCAACTCATCACACACTTCCTTCCTATTCATATCGTCTCTCGCAGTCCATCCACCTTTTCCTTGGTCTACCTCTTCTCTTGCAACCCTCCACATTCATACTTATTGCCGTAAAAAGTCGTAACTATCAATATTACAGTTCCAAGTTACGTCTATTTAAAACCATGACAGTTGGTGAGGCTAGTCGCTCGTTACGGCTGTCACGGACACGCCACGCGATCGACTAAGGGCCGGTTGTTTCAAACCGTCGGTAATCGTAAGTTACGTACGTTAAAATCTATTTGTTTGGGTTTGGTTGTTCTGCAGACGGCATTATTACGTTTACCGGTCAGTCAAGTGTGGTCGATTCAAACTGCCCTAAGCAATTCGTGTTAATACGACACGTGTTAATAAATGTTCGCACAAACTACAACACATCTTTGTCGCGTCTTTTCTCTTGTCGCGCGCTATTTGTCCTATCCGTGCAGAGATGTAGTCATGAACATATTAAATTTTACTTAAATTATTGATTTAAATTTTCACAATTCTCACATAGCGTTATTTATAGGTACCTCTTAGGTACAGTCAGCATCTAAAGTAGCTACACAAACGAAGACGTCAAAAGTTTTTATTAAATCGGAATTGACGTCTTTGATTGCGTAGTTACTTTTGATGCTGACTGTACTTACAGAGTTTACACACGCATACTGACTCACTCGTACGTTTTGGTGTGTTTTTATCTTTGCTGCGCCTATACGGAAACGAAAGAATTAGTTCATCGGACAAGATAAGATACGAATATAAACAACCAGAGATATTTGTCTCTTTATGAAACGGGCCTAAAGGGTAATAACCCTTTTATACAGATCCGTTAGAATTAAAGTCAGGTGAGATTTTAGTTACTCCGTACTTTTATTGACATTACTTAACCTGTTGGTCGAACACGTAACGCATTGTACGCGCGTCAGGTAGATCTAAATGTCACTTTTTGTATTGGAAAATTCCAGTTAAGTTGTCTTAACGCGCGTTCGAAATGTTACGTTATCAACCCTCTGCAGTCGACCAAAGAAAAATAAGGACATTGAAGGTTCCCGTTTGGTCGAATACCACTTCCCAATATTTAGAAAACTGCTTGTCGATCACGTAACGCATTGTACTCGCGTCAGGCAGATCTAAATGTCAATTTTTGTATGGGAAAGTGACAGTTTGTTTGTTTGTAAAAGGTCTTTATTTATTATAAAAAAACAAGTACAATGTAAGTACACTAACACATACAGTTACAATTACAAAAATAAAATTAAAGTTACTTTATACCGGGTAGTTTTGGCCTTTAAAAGCTGGTTGCATTGATAATAAGTTTTTATTTTTATTACACGGAGAAACTGATTACCGTAAAAATACACAACTATAGTCCAGGTCACCCAACTATGGTCCAAATTAATTCTCATATTACTTGCTCAGGTGGGACTGTTTTCATGGGTGAACTTGAAGACAGGCAATATAATAACACAAATTTAAATAAAAACCTATAAAATCTCAAATACAAAATCGGTATTGATAGAAACGAATGAGTTTACTTTTGGACTATAGTGGGGGTAGTGGACTATAGTTGTGTGCTTTTACGGTACATAAAAATATGTTCTAAGTATGAAAAACTATACCTAAAGGGTATTTATTTAATGTGACCCATTGCATTAGGTGCACTTTTGCATTAACACTTATTTATTTCATTATAAACAGGATACAAAAGCTAAGGTTAGGTTAGGAAAATGACAGTGGGATCGTCCTAACACTAGTTCGAAACGTTACATGTTTACCCCTCTGGGCGTAAGTATCAATTAAACGTTAATAAAAACAATCTTTGACCATGTAATACTTTCTGACGTTTTTACCGTACATTTGTCTGACAAGGTAACAACCCACTAAATAATCCCTTGATAAGTTATTTACGACGGCTTTTGTGCTATTAATTAATTTCAAAAATGCATTTTCTGGTAACTTACATTTCTTATGTTTATATTATCATTTAATTAATTACTGGTAGCAAAGCATTTATAATCTTTAAAAATTACACGTAGCTATCTTAACGTTGGTATTTTCTTTCATTTCAGGTAAGGATCCGTGATGTACGAAAAATATCGGGCACTATGACGGTATGAATGCCTTTCAGCACACAGGGTGTAACAAAAATGGGGTGTGAACTCATGCATTAAGGCCAGATTCGGTAGCGTATTGCCATTCCATCCCATTTTTGTTACACCCTGTATAAGTAATAAAAGCAAGTAAGTAAAACGAAGAAGTTAGGATTTGAATTCTGGTGCGTAAATTTATATATTTTTTGGGTTCCGTACCTCAAAAGGAAATAAACGGAACCCGTATAGGATCACTTTGTTACGCGTGTCTTTGAACGCGTGGAGGTAACGAGTTGAAATTAAAACCATATACTCAACTCTACAGTCCTTTGAAGCTGTAAAAAAAAAACTTCTGAGTTAACGTTAAAAAAAGATACGGCCGTTTATGCCGCAAAAACCGTATATTTCGACACTCTCAAGGGAATCAAAATTTATAGGGTACTTTCCGTTGACCTAGAACTATGAAATTTGGCAAGTAATATCGTCTTATACTACAAGTACCTACAGGGATACATCTGAACACTATACATTTGTAATTTTGTAAGGAACCCTCGGTGGGCGAGTCCGATGCTTGACATCTATATTTCAAGTGACACCTGGATGTCAAGCATGTTAGGTGTCAAACAAGATTAGCACATCTCAGGTGGATACTCACCTCGCAACAAGTGATATGAAAATGCGTACTTTCTTTGAAGTCGGAGATAAAGAACACGCGTGTCATTGGGCCTACCTACTACGAGCGACTGCCCGCTGATCTTAGACTGGAACCATATGACGAAGCATTTAGACGCCGCCTGAAAAGCCTTTTATTGGAAAATACATTATACCCATTAATAGGTATATGAATCTCGATTTGACATGTTAAACTATTATTATTATTATTTAAACTTGTATTGATATTATTGACGACACCTAGTGGTTGATATATTTTCTTTGTGGTTTAGTTTTATTTTTCTATTTCCTCATTATTGTGTACACATTTACTGACATCGTCCTATTATTGTATATTTATTTTTCATTATTTTTGACGATCGTGATAAAAAATATTTTTTTTTGACATGTATTCATATTTTGTAATGTATTTTTTTATCATAGTATAATTGTATTGCTAAATTTTGTATTTTGGATTATGATTGTAGCTAATATATAAAATCGATAAGTACGAATGTAGCTTCTATCTATTGTACAGTCAGCAGCAGAAGTAGCTAAGCGGGCCGGGTGTTCAAAATGACCTGCACATGACTTTATTCTTAAGAAATTAAGAGCGTGTGTAGGTTATTTTGAACGCCCGGCCCGCTTAACTACTTCTGCTGCTGACTGTATCTAGTCTCTATTTCATTTGGGGTAAGGTTTAGATTAAAATCGCCTTCAATTTCGATTATATGCTCTTTGATTGTGAAGCGACGCGCAAGCAATTAATTGATATATAATTCAATTCGAGTACTGTGCATATAGTAAGCAAATTACATGATATATAAGGTAATTTTAGAATGTTGGTGTCTGCGTGTCTGTCACTAGAAATTTTACCTTAAACATACATTAAACAAAGGTCATATTGTCAATGCCCTTTTGTGCGTTACGAGATGTTGACATTAAGGTACAGTATTAATCTTTTAAGCTCCTTTGATATTTCGGTTGATAATTGGCGATAATTCAATTTGAATTGAGTGTCGAATATTGGCATTGCCAATTAGTTATGAGTTGTCTTCTACAACCACGTGTATTATCTTTGGTTTAAAGCGTTATCATTATCTACTAAGTATAAAATGAACAATGTTAGTCTCCTATTTGGTGATGTTGTAGAATTAGGATAAAATAGAATTAGTCCTTTGTTGTAACCGCACATAACCGTAATTATACAAGTTTTTTTTATTAATATTACAATTATTAGAGGGCTGGATCCCCGCTCTGGGTCCTTTCTGGTGCAAAGGTTAGCCATAGCTGTTCAGCGCGGCAATGCGGCTAGCGTGATGGGCACCTTTGCACCAGCACGTCTAGCACAACTTGCTGCTCAGTCGCTTCTCGCGCGACTAAGCGTTTTCTATCTCACTCGCACCGTACAAATTAGAAAAAGGGGGTTGAGCTTTCTCGACTCGCGTCGCGGTGCGGCGTCAATTGCGCTAGCCCCGCTGGAGGGATGCGGGGCGGGTTGTTTGACACTTAGTTTTAAGTTTAGTTTAGTTAGTACGTATTACATTTTTTATTGATGTAAATGGAATTGCTGTGGTTGCTTTGTGTCTTGTGTGTATGAATAAATTAAATAGCATTACATATATATGTAAACATTCTGGCGATTCGGCATTTATGGTATACATTTTTTTTATCAGCAGAAACCTCTCCAAATATCAAAATGGCTTGTAATTCGTTATTTTTTATAAAATCTTATCAATTAGTTGCAGAAGATTAAAATGGCTAAAGGGCATGTATTCCAGTATAAAACTCTTTGGTAATACATATTGAAGATGTCAATTGATGGCAACATTTGTGTGACGTAGGTCAGGGGGCATCGTCGGGAATGATATACCTTGTTTCATTCTACCATGATGCTGACGACCTTGCGGTATCTACTAAATCCCTGACATCAAAACCAGTATCATTGAGTTTACTAGCTTTTGCTTTCGGCATGTCATAAGCCATTTCTTGAACATCCCTTTCATCTATGAATGCATTGCCCTTGTGGTAGTACAATGACGTATAAACTAGGACCCGACTAAGGTTGTATGACGGGGGATTATTGTATCCGTAAATTTTGTGATTTGTTCTGTATCCGTAGTCCCAACATCTGAAGGCTTTGTCTCTAATATTCTGGCCGTAGTGGACGAGTTGTTTGAGTGATGTCCCGACTGGAGTGAGGCCTCCTAGGTTCGCTACGTATGACTGTAAGTAATAAAAAAAATAAGTTCTGGAATATCGTAACAAAATTGCTCATATGATTAAGGGAGTGACCATACTGCTCAAAATACGCTGACGCACAGTAAACGCAGGAACCCTATGAAGACGTGCCGCATACGACACGACAACGCGTACATACGCAGCGTTACGCACCGTTGTGGTTTTGCTCACTTATAATGGCGTGGCTTATAATCTTCAATAAAAAATACAAAGATGTTATTAGATCAACAATGCATTTAGGCAACAAAAGTGTTTGGTCAAGTAACGTGTTCTTCGTCATAACATAATCTAGTCTCTAACCACCCAAAGGCCTTTTAAAAGGTATCCAATAATTCTAAATTGGAACAGAGCTTTGCATTTGTTCAACTTTAAAACAAAGAAAATCCCTAAAATAAATAATTAATATATAAGTAGAAATATTCTATTTCCTATTAGAATTGAAACAAACTCCATTGCCAATTTTTCTTATACTACAAGACTGAGTAATTGGCAATGTTTGAATAAATAAAATAAGAGAGGCTGAAATACATCATAGTATGTAGACTCGTAGTGTAAAATAAAAGAAGCTCTAATAACGTACCAAATTAAATCGAAAATAGAACAAACTATAAAGCATGATAAACTTCAATAATGATTACCACAACACTCTGAAGGGAAAACAGAGGCGTAATCTCTTGGGTCTCGTTCTTCAGCAAATTTACAGACGATACTTCTACTATCCCCGCCGCTTGTCCTAGCGCCTGAAAATACAATAAATACAACAAACTTCACTCCACACCAAGAAAGATAGCTACACACAGAAAAAAAATTACTTGAATCAAGAAATAAATAAGGAAGACCGCCGTTATATTGAATGAAACAGATATCAACTTGATCTAGGATGATTCTCTCGAACCAAGAGAATATTTTAAGATCTTCCTAAGTAGCTTCACATTACATCACATAACACAAATTCCTTTGTGCTTTGGTTTATGTATCAGTAGTTATGTCCAAGTTATTTCTTGGTTCAAAAATATTTACGTCGAATCAAGTATGAATATTTTTCAATGCAGAAATTTACTTACATACAGATAATTGATCCTAAGCGCTACTGCCTTCAATTCTGCTGAAGGGAAGTATTTGTTATACCCAATAGGATCCAGCAGTTGGGCCGCCTGAAACTTATTGTTATACGAAGGCTTCAAAGAGTTAAGGATCAAGAACGATGTTCCCCCATGGCCGTCTCCCATGAAGGTTATCCGTTCGACTCCAGTGGCACCGATGATGTAGTCAACCATCGCTGGGATGTCGAAGATGGCGATCTCCTCCCAGCTGAAGTTGAAGAAGGCGGCCTTGTCTCTGTCGTCGTCAGGGTTGAAGGTTTCGTGTGCGCGTGAGTATGGGTTGCCGCGAGCGTTGCCCAGCCACACGTCGTAGCCGGCGTTGGCCAGGGCGTACGCTGCAATAATTGGGAATGGATGAAATTTTTAGAAATGCCTGATTATTTTTTTGGTGATAGGAATAACCTTCCTTAGCACCAGAAAAAAGTTTTTCAGCTGCGTCAATTATTTATGAAAAATATAAACAGTTTCCTCACTTACGTTTTGGGTTGGACGGCGAATACGACGCTTTCCTAGATCTGTCTCATATTACAAAAAAATATCTTAAATATCCGTGGTAAACTGAAACTTGCAATTATATTGACAGCTGCAGCAGCTATATTTGTCATTGCCAGGGTAAGATATTTAAAATATTTTTAGTTATATGAGACAGATTAAGGAAAGTGTCTAATTCGCTGTCCTAAACCCAAAACGTAAGTGAGGAGACTGTTTATATTTTTCAAAAAAAAATACGTAGCTGAAAAGTCTGCAATTTTTTTCTGGTACTAAGGAAGGTTATTCCTATCAACAACAAAAAATAACAGGCATTTCTAAAAATTTCATCCATTCCCTATTGTGATAAGTATCATTATCATCAGCAGCAGCCTGTATATGTGTCTTAGTACCGCAAGTAACTTGCACTGCAGGAGCCGTAGCATGGTTGGCCTTGTCACACGATAGGTGATAGGATAGAGCGTGCGTCACTGGCTGACACCGTTCGATAGAACGAGACGACGCTCCTATCTTGTCACTTGTCGCGTGATAAGGCTAACCATGCTACGGCTCCTGCTCTTCTTCTCTCCTGGACCGTTGGTACTAGACCGATAATAAACGCAACTACTTTCCAAAGCCGATTTGAGAAAGAGCACTTGAGGCCTTCATGCAGAAAAAATGACAAAAAGGGACACTCTTTCAAAATAAAATTAAGTATGAAGTTTTAGATTAATGTATTTTGATTATTCTCCGGAAGGAACTATCAAAATATCACTCGCAATTAAGAAGGAAGCTGGCCAGGATTTTTTTTGCCAACACTCAGGCGAAACATTTTTTAATGTTCTAAATTCGATATAAAATATCTTTTCATCCATTCATTTGATGGGTGATGGTCGTGCGTGCATCTATTCGTATATCCGACTTTTAGGTTGAGAGCTTTCAAAAGCGGACATTTCCGACCCCAACGTGAGATAGGCCTTAATAAATTGTCTATACTAGGTGACTACCCTACACACTACTAGGGTGTGACAAATATAAAGTAATATCTTACCTACTTTCTTATTCGGGCCTTGATCGATAAAGCTAGCCGATGTACCCATCATACCGTGCATTAGTAGAATAACCAACTTCTGTGTCACATTCTCGGCTAATGATTCAGGTTTGTTATACGGTATCCGGTGCATGGTCAGGATATATCCATCCTCTGTGGTCACCTTGTGACTTTGGAGTCCATATCCTGATGCTATTGTAACTTCAACCTAGTAACAGATTTTAACATAATCCTGTATTTAGACTAGTATACTCATAACAACAGTTAACCCTTTCAAAGCCTAGACTGTCGTGGCCTGCGGTGGAGGTCAACAGTAAATTTGACAATAAGTGTCAAGTTTAATATTGACCGGTACCGCAGGCTGCGTCAGTGTGATTCAGGCCTTATGTCATCATATGTCATCATTGACGTTTATTGTACCGGGATGACGGCTGTCAAATATCGGCTGTTAAAAAAATCTAATTATAGGTACCTACCAGTGGCAGCGCCTGAAAATATTCGATGGGCAATCCGGAACAAAAAAAAGTAATGAAAGAGTTTAAAGTAAATCCAGGTAGTCCATGGGAATATTGGCCCGAAATCCATTCCCGCGCCGCACCGCGCCGCCGCGCGGGCATAGAGGAGTTCCCGTGTTTATGTTGAACCATATAAAAGCTCACTTTCAGAGCAAGTTCATTGTAAAGTAATTACCATGTCTTGTCCTTGGATGCTGAGGGTCGTAAATAGATATAGCAATACAGTGCGCATGACATGACATAACATCTTACAGACGGATCCTCCGTAATGTGGGACTGTCAAATTTCACCTGCACGTTTGACCGAAAAATCTTTGTTAGTTGGTTACTTATGTGTTTGAAGGAATGATCGAATGCAATCAATTCACTGAAATACATTGGTTCTCTTCGCTAGACAATCAATTGTTCCACTTGAAAAAGTAATTATATTTTCATTTGCCTGTCTTCATAATCAAACGAGGAACGAAGTCATAGTTTAAGTGTTGTAAATATGTGGACTCAGAATGTGCATTGAAGAGGTCAAGTTGTCTTGTGGGAGACTGGCTTAAGTTGTTATCTTGCTCTTGTCAAGCTGGTCTAAGTTGACAGACATTCAGGTACTCTATGAGTAATGATTCCAAGGCAAGGGTACCTACATAGAATAGTTATTTATGATACAAGTGCGGAAAGTAGGTAATTCCTAACGAGTGTCGATGACCAAAAACACGACCGGGTGACGAGTGGTTTTTGTCGACATGAGTTGAGAATTACCTATCCGCACGTGTAACATACAACATTTTACAATGCATCACCCAAGGAAATAAAAGTATGTAAATAAAAGGTGAAATTTTATGACATAAATGAAATCTCATTCTCGGACGTGTGTGGGAATATTGGCCCGAAATCCATTCCTGCACGGCGCCGCGCACCTCCTGCTCCGCCATGCGGGCATAGAGGACTTCCCGTGTTAACGTTGTCCCATATAAATGCGCACTTTAAGAGCGAGTGCGTTGTAAATTATATATGTACGCATAATGGTGGCACCACACTTGGGAATTGCGTGTTCGCGTTGCATCGTTGCCTCTTTCATTTACCGTAAGAAGGAAACAGATGCAACACGAACATTTGGGCAAATACTGCCAAATGTGGTGCCACCATAACAGCTGGTTTATCATATCATTGAATGCCAATACTCGCAGTATTGAAGCAGTATGTTGTGAATATTGTATTGATGCATATTGAAGCAAAATGCAAATAATTTTGAAATCGCGAAAATATTGACATCCAAGTATGGTGGGTAGTACTGATAGTAATAATCGTGTAATCGATGCCGGCAAGTTGTATCGTTCTAAATTTTCCTCATGGTCTTCTAAACTAGAAATATATTGAATTTACCGCATGTTCTCGCGTCCACGCAATGCAAACCTATAACATGCAATAAAGAGAGCACGCAACAAAATTAGGAAGCGTTTCTAGTTCGTACTTAGTACTTTATTAAATTGCATACCCCTGGATAGTGTCTACTCATCCTCCACTTAAAAAGATCCAAGCCAGTTTCAGATAACAGGTTCGCAGAAAATTCTCACCTCATCTAGGTAGCACTTTTAACTTATCCTTTTAAAAGTTGAGTCAAGAATGATAGTCGAACGGTGTTCTAAGTTCGTGACAGTATGTCGATAGAACACGGTTGTAGTTTGCGAGAAAAATGTTCCCGTGGCTTGGGCACTGATCAATTGGGGAGTGTATTTTCAAAAAGACTTACGTCTTCAGTAAACTTTTTTTACGGTTTTAATGTCTAGGAAACATTTAAAGGAAATAGTGTGTTGGAAATGACGTCAGCGAAGTTTGATGTTTTTCACATGTGTTGTTGTATATCGTAGGTTGGAAAGCAATCGATGCATTTTCAAGGTCGGAATTATAAAAAGTGCGAATAAAGAATCGAGGCAATGATGCAACGCAGTTAATGGTCTTACTAAAGCATAGGACCATCAAGGAGCTTCTACACAAAAAAAATACGAGATTAATATTCTTGAAAAAGAAATTATCCAGGAAGATGTGAAATTACCTCGAATGAAGCGAAATTATCTTGAATAAAAGATTTTTTTCTCGGGGTTCGATGGAAAAATCTTAATTCAAGATGATTCAAAATGGGGGTTTTCTTAATGAATTTCTGGATTCAAGTATTTGTTTCTGTGTATGTAGATTTAGTTGACACTTAAGTGTCAGTAATTTTTGTGATTTTGACGTGACACAGTTCAATTGTCGGTTCTTCAATGTATCCTTCAAAATTACGACTCGAATGACGTGTGTTTTTCTCAAATATGCAACGAAATATTGACATGGACTGCGAAGTGTCACGTTTCGGATCCATTATGGAATTTCATACAAAATTGAAGTTTCATCCATTTAAAAGATTCCTGGAGTTTAAATCTTACATATAATACGTCCGAAACTATCAGAGTAAATCCTGTCCCTATACATCGTATCTCTACCCTCACCTGCTACTCAGATCGATAAATAAGTAGTAACGGATAAAATGGCTTGTTTTATGTACCTACCTGTTGAACCGTCTACTAACTATCATTATTTTCGCGTGACCAAGGGTGTTGTAGCATATCCGAAACGTCGGTAGAGGTAAATGCATATGTTAATTATCGCGTATAACGCGTTTAAGTCCCGTTTAGTAAAATAACTTAGGTAAGTTAGGATTGAAAATTATCGCTTAACTTAACATCACATTATCTTTGTTACAGGTAATGGAAAAATACTATTCATCCTGTATCCCGAATGGGAAGTTTTCAACTTCCTTACCTTACCTTGCTTTATTACTAAACTCGCAACAATAGTTAGAATTCGATGGGTCTTAACGCTGTAGATAATCCAAATTTTGTTATAATATGGCGTCTATTTGAACTTGCAAATAACTAATATTTTGTTCTACATATGCCCTGCAGATCTGTCGATCTACACGACATTTTATTAAATAAATTGAATGTAAATACCCTATTTAACATTTCTACCATGAAAAACTCTTAAGCATACATATCGTTGAAACAACGTCTTCATTATAAATCATTCTACAACATGTCATCGTGGCTATATGTTCACTCGCACAGGCGTGGTAAGCCGGCAAAATTGATGAAGCAGACACTCTCCTACTCGATCTAAAGGGTTTATGTCCATGCAGAAACGCGGCTGTTACTATCTACCGTGTGATACAAGATGCAGCTTGATAAATGTGCGTTACAAACGGATGCATGCATGCCACTTAGTCATGATGAGTTGGTAATGGCCCGAATGTAGCGAACGATGCTCAGCACTATACGTAAGTTACATAGTGATGTAATTTTTATAACTGTAGAGAAGTTGTCCCTGAGGAGCATTGTTGATTTTCCCATCGAGTGTACGGCAAAAAGTGGACACTTTAAAGTCACCAGTCACTGACCTTGAGTAACATAAACCGCTAAATTATTTCTCGTAGGTACCTTTTCTCGTAATTTTAGTTACATGTTTTCTTGCGTCGTAAATTGCTCTCAAGAACACATAACAAACAACAGAAAACCCGATTTATAATTACTTCTTAAACTTTATCCCTTGGGAAGCTGATGTCAAAAACATATTACCTACTCGAATCGCGTTCTTGAAGTTTAAACGCAAATTTCAAACCATTCTGGACAAATCCAGAACCCTTGGCTAATATAAAGTTTAAATGTCATTCTCTAAAAATGGATATCAGCGCAGCTTGTGGGGAGTTACACGACGCGAGACGAGAAAATCCACCCTCCTCTTTCTAATTAGCACGATGCAAGTGAGACATGAGCCGCTGAGCCGCGCGCGACGCGACTTGGCAGCAAGTTGTGCTTACCCAGTTAGAAATTGTAAAATTCGTATAAGTAGTAAACATGATTTTAATAACAACACTTATAATAAATATAAACCAAAAGATGTACCTACAAGCAAGGAAATGGGGGCACTTTGTAATAATAGCGGTCCATGTTCCAATTTCGTTGGCCATACAATATTTTATTAACTCGTATCAAATCATCACGAGGACTGGCCCAGTTTCTCGACAATGTAGTCAGTAACCATTTCCTTAACGTCTCTCGAAAACAGGAAATCCGAATGTTTGAAAGTCTCCTTTTTGACCTTCCTCACGCTTGCGTTGGGCATCACGGCGGCCATTGCCAGAACATCTTCCTCGTCCAAGACGATGTCATTAACGGTGTAGTGCATCGTGACGTCAACAGTGATCTTGCTGAGGTCGTAGGACGGTGGGGTGAAGGACCCGTAGACGATGCGATTGGTGAGGATGCCGTAGTCCCAACGTCTGAAGGTAGCATCGTTGATGTTCTGTCCGAAGTGAGCTAACTGCTTGATCGATGCGCCGCCCATATCAGGTATGTTTAAGAAGCGGGTTTCCTGAAATTACAACGTTTATCTTAACAGGGTGGATCTTTGAACTGTAATGTTGAAGTTTTGGGGTTGGGGGTTTATCCATATTTTTAAATATTCATAAGGCCACTGACAGACTGGCAGTGGCGGCCACTATTCATGAGACAATCCAATAGTACTTTGATAAGCGAATCACCTCCGTAAATAGGAAAAGCATTATTATCTTCATAGGATTCTCAAGAGGTAGGATTCATAGTATTCTAAAGAGTTGTTGTTTGTTTGCTTTATCAGTGTATATACTCGTATTGCTTTATCAGCGTATAAACTTAGGTTATCGTAAGAAGAAAATATTGCTGACACCTATTAGTAATTCAGCATTCCCAGACTGATTCCATCATCATCATCGTCATCACCACCATCATCGTCATAATCATCATCCTAACGTTTAAAGGATCCCGGGTCTGCTTTGTCACCTAATCCTAACATTTGGCGAAGGCACTAGTTTTACGAAAGCGACTGCTATGTGACCTTTCAACCCAGAGGAAAAACACCTTGCGAGATTAGACCGGTTTCTTCATGATGAAAATAATTTTCTTAGTTCTCAAGTTTTTGCCTGGCATTAATTTTATATGAGTAATAAAAGTCATGATCTGAGGATTAATTGCGTAACTTTCAGAACGAGCGAGCGTTAGGACGTAACATTAAATAACATATAAAAATACATTTAGAACAACATAACGTACTTATAATCGACGTAATAGGTTATATTTGTCTTACCAATAAATTGTTGACTCCGGTCAGTTCGCAGAACGCCTTGTACTGTTCATTTCCGACGCAGTAGTCGACAACTCCATTTTGTTCAATCTTCACTTGCTCGGCGAACGGCAAAGCGTCAAACGAAATTTCCACTATACCCATGCTACGTCCCAGGGTCTGGAAAAGTTAAGTTATGTTTGATTAAGAACGGGCCTGTGACTGGTACTTGCTATTAAGCACCTATATAAATGTAACTACAAAGCCTAAAGTACTGAAGGTCTTATACTTAGAAGCGATATTCTGTTAGGTCTTAAAAAACACCGCAGCCGCAACACAAGTACTTATTAGAATTGGCAATGTAATAATCAAAAATTTGTTACTAACAAATATAATTGAAGCATAGGTAGTACTCACATGGATGATAGACGCCATAGGTGCAACCCTCTTCAATACCGCGGAGGGGAACTTGTCCATATATCCAACACCAGCCAACAAATGAGCGCTTGCGAATTTCTCGTTAAACTCAGGATTCATTGAAGCTAGGACTAAGAACACTGTCCCTCCCTGGGAATGTCCAATATAATGAAGCTTCTCTTGTCCAGTGTACGCTAGTGCGTAGTCTACCATCGCTGGGATGTCAATAGTGCCGACCTCTTCCCAACTGTAATTGAAGAAGTCCAATTTCTGTTTAGAGTCATCAGCGTTGAGAGAGACGTGTTTTCGGGAGTAGAAGTTACCGCGTTGGTTGCCCATCCATACGTCAAAGCCGGCGTCGGCCAGGTTGTATCCTGGAATCCAGTGCGTAAATTTATAAAATCGTTATTCAGATGTCTTTCCTTTACGGCTTAGTACATATAAATTATGTCGCAAAGGCGCTTTACATAGTTGTATGGGTACAGCGCCAAAATTAGGATGGATTGGATGTTTCTACAGGAAAGACTGAATACTGACTCATACTAAGAAAATTTGCTGTCCCAGGTTCGCATAGTTGTAAATCTAAGGGTTTCGTTGTTTCCTACGGGGAGTAAGATTCTTTCCATGCGGTTTCTTGGTTAATGTGAGATTAAAATCAGTTTTTTGTACTGTTACTCCAATACTTGTCAAAAACCTCACCTAAGGCATATTCAGGACCCAAATGCAGGAAGTGGCTCGAGGTGCTCATGAGTCCATGCATCACGAAAACAATGGGTCTCTGTGCAGCAGCCCCGTCCCTCCCATGGGGTATACGGTGCATGTTCAGAACGTAGCCATCCTGCGTTGTCACTTCGTGAAGCTCGGCGGGGTAGCCGAGGGCCCTTATCCTGTTAATCTGGAGGTAGGAATAAAGGTATTTAGAAATCCTTAATAACACCAGCTTGTAGCTATGGCGAGAGGTCTAGCTGGATTTTTACAGATTTTGAAAAAACCTGCCGCCACCGTGCCACTTCAACTCACTTCAACTCTCCATACGAATGAATTAAATTAGAGTGAGGGATAAAAGATTGGTTTTCAAAAACTGTCCATGAACTTGTTTTTCAGAATTCAATTTTGTGAGAAATCTGGACAATCCCGCGGATCTACGAGTTTGTATAGTTGTAAGGAGAGGCAGGGGATGACCAAGACGAGCGTCCACGGATCAAGCTAAAGAGAAAGTTAATGTAATGTCGTATCAAGAGCTAAAAACAGTGGCAGAGAGAAGAACAGACTGGCGATTACTCCACCGACAAGAGCCCGGCTCTTAAGTTCATGATGATGAGCAAAATATACCTAGGTACATATGCTCCTCATACACTATGGCAAGAACTCTTGTTTTGCTCGCTGTCTACTTTCAGCACTAAAATGGATAGTAGTTCAACAAGAGTTGTTGTGACATGGAACTGAAAGAACACTCGGCACTTATTCCTTTGCTGAGCAGCTCGCAGCGGTATATTTAACCAGGTTACGAGTAATTACATACGTGGGTACATGGAAGGGTAGGATAACAAATTTTACACTTACGAGTCTTGTGTTTCTTTCAGCACCAGATGGCATGAACGCACACGCCGACGCCACCAGTGCCAACACAACGAACATGATCCGAGCAACCATTTTGTATGGATATGCTCAGCAAAATAACAAATAATGATTTTAACTCAACCCATTTATATCGACACTTTATCTTCTCCCAGCCCGCAGCTGGCATTTCTGTTGAGATAGACCCACCACCCAAGTACAGGGATGTTTACGCCATTTTATGATAAAAGTCTTTAACAATAAAAAGTTTAATAGCGTGTGCAATAATTTTGACTTGAGTCGTTCTGGTTCTGGGTACAGATTTTTGTTTTTTTGTTAACACCCGTATCATTAATGTAATAAGATATCAATTATTGATTACGCAGATTTTTATCTGAAAAACACATGTAGGAAAACTTAATTAAAAAGTCGATCCTAAGGTGTGCGTCAGGATGGCGGGTGGACCTCGGGAATTTCAATGAAATGTTGACAGATATTTGGTACCTTCTGTGTACCTTTGTGTACCTTTAGTAAAATTCTGTGTACCTCTCCTGAAAACGAGCTATCTTCAAAATTAGGTCCACCCGCCATCCTGACGTCAGAATGGCGGGTGGACCTATGAAATATGTACAAAACATACATTCTATTTCGCCAAATGTATGTAATAATTTGGTACCTTCTGTGTACCTCTGTATACCTTTAAAAAAATCTGTGTACCTCTCCTGGAAAAAAAAAAATTCTTAAAAAATAGGTCCATCCGCCATCCTTATATTACGTAGTACGTAGTCGGCCGCTCTGTCATCAGTATTTTAGTAAATAAAACGAAACAACCAACATTATATTATTACTTTTATACATCTTAAAAATGCTTGTTTAATACTGATATATTTACAATATGATTTAGGTACTTTAAAATTAATTTGACTTTCACCTTAAAATTCCTTGTAACTTTCGAGGTTCACGAAGTATGCCGCGACAAAATTGAATAAATCTCAGGATTTACGTTTATTTACAAAAGTTACTACTTACTTAGGTATGTAATATTACAAAGATGTAAAATTGGTCTCTTAGTAAGCTTGTATTCCCTGGTAGGACGTGTAATCCCTGAAACTACACATTTCTCTACTCATCATATTTTTTTCTTATTCATTCTAGAATCGAACTCCGGCCGCATAAGACAAGCGGAGTTGCGGAATAACATTTATAGCCTATGATAACGATCCCAAAGGTTAATGAACCTTTAGGCAAAGTAGTTTTTGAAATTGGATGAGAACTTTTTCCGGAGATTACTCCTACGTACCTACCTACAAACTTACAAGCTTTACCGTTTCTTAATACCAGATGTACGCGCGCTTATGTCCTCGTGTTACAAACATGCGTCCGTACAATACTCATATACACACGTAGGTGCCTTTCCCAACAACCAAAATGGTAATATAAGATTAAGCGTAATCAGCTTATACTTACGTGTTATAAAAGTCATATAAATGCAAATTATACAGCATATGTCAGATAAAACCTACATAATCATCATTTTAGTTAATCAGATTTCAGTCATGTAATAATGTCGAGTAAACGTTTATACGGCGGCCTTAAATTACCACTGCCGTATAAAATATCCTGATTACGTCGCTTATGTGACTATTTGGTTGAATAAAGGCATATTATACAGGATGTTTGGTAGCTAGGTGCAAAGCTTTAAGGAGCAACCCTGAATTCGCAAAAATAAAATCAGTTCTCCATACAATTTGGTCGAATAGCAACTGAACTTTATTATGGGACACCTGTTTTTTTTTTGCGATATCAGTGTTGCTCCTATATTAAACGTTGCTCCAAAATATCCCGACGATCACCCCCTTAAAGCTTTTCACCTAGCTACCCAACACCCTGTATAAGATGCCTTTATTCAACCAAATAGTCACATAAGCGACGTAATTAGGATATTTTATACGGCATGGCATAGTGGTCATTTAAGGCCGCCGTATTCGTTATTCGTTTCCATCATCAGAAAAGGTCGGTGGTGCCATAATATTTTATTGCTAAGTTGGTAACCAATTAAAAACATTACGGCTTCACGGGCTTCAAATTATTTGTACAGGAAGTTAACAGTTTTTTTTAATCTACAATGGTGGCAAACAAGCATACAGCCTTCCTAATGGTTAACTTCACCGTAGGTAGCCTGGCCTTTATTGATTCCAAGATTCGTTGTGTCAACTGTGAGACAGATTCACACAAAGCATTCGCGGGAGCTCTGTCAACCTCACTCACCACCAGGTAGATCTAAATATCATTTACGTCACCCTAGGCCGTAAGTGGGATTTTCTGCCCGCTACGCCAGGAGAAAATCTCACTTCCTGGCCAAGGCAAGACGTAAAATTTTGTCCCTTAGCAATAGTTACAAACAACAAAATGAGTTAACTAAGTAAATAAAAGCTGGTAATAAAATGCAAAGTTCTAAATGGAACTGAGATGTAACGAATATCAGACGCAAGTTGCTTAACATGTCTTCAAATAAATGTCACGTTGTTGTGCTGAATGTTTCAATTAAATCATCATTCATTCATTCAAATAGATACTCGTACTGGTTTCAGAAAATCGGCAAGTTAGGTATAACTGAGGAGTATAACCTGCCTCTCTGCTTAGCGTTCGTGGACTACGAGAAAGCCTTCGATTCGATCGAAACCTGGGCTGCACTACAGTCCAGCGGAGCCAAGTAGACTGCCGCTATATCGAAGTACTGAAGTGTTTGTACGAGAACGCCATTATGTCAGTCCGACTCCAAGATCGGAGCTCGAAGCCTATACCGCTGCGGGAGGTGTCAGGCAAGGGGATGTTATATCTCCAAAACTGTTCACTGCTGCACTGGAGGACATTTTTAATACTGGAGAAGGCTAGGCATCAACATCAACGGCGAGTACATCACTCACCTTCGGTTTGCTGAGTCTTGGCTGAGACCATGGAGGACTTGAGTATTATGCTCGATGAACGTAGTACTAACTCCAATTTCAATCGGCCACTTTACGCTCGAAGTTGTAGACGATTATATATACCTAGGATAGACTGTCCAGTTAGGTAGGTCCAACTTCGAGAAAGAGGTCAATCGTCGCATCCGACTAGGCTGGGCAGCATTCGGGAAGCTACGGCACATTTTTCCGTCCAATATTCCGCAGTGTCTCAAGACGAGTCTTTGATTAGTGTGTGTTGCCAGTGATGATGTATAGCACGGAAACGTGGTCGCTTACTATGGGCCTCATAAGAAGGCTCAAAGTCAACCAAAGGGCAATAAAGAGGGCTATGCTAAGAGTATCTCTGCGTGACTGCATCAGAAATGAGGCTATCCGCAGCAGAACCAAGGTAACCGATATAGCCCTCCGAATCGCTAAACTTAAGTGGCAGTGGGCGGGGCACATTGCACGTAGAACCGATGGGCATTGGGGCGGAAAGGTTCTCGAGTGGCGACCACGTACCGGAAGGCGCAGCGTGGGTAGGCCCCCCACAAGGTGGACTGATGACCTGGTAAAGGTCGCTGGAATCCTTGGATGCGGGTGGCGCAGCTGAGCAGCGGTCATTGTGGCACTCTTTGGGGGAGGCCTATGTCCAGCAGTGGACGTCTTTCGGCTGATATGATGATGATGATCGTAATTTAATGATCATTAAATAAGCCTTTTTAAAGATTTGTGTAAATAATTAGGTAAATATATAATATCTTGTCGTTTTGCCTCCGCCTCTGTCCTTTGCCGCCTGAGTTCTGTACAAGAATTGATCAACGAAAGATTTTATGATAAGTATCTAGTAAATTCGTGAAATTCATCATAATTTTTGTACATAGGTATACAAATAAGTTCTGAAACTTTTGTTCTGAATTCAGTGACGCCATACCTACTTCATGCGACAGCTACCGAGCTACCTAAAAGGTTAAAGGGAATTTTAAGGTGAAAGTCAAATTAATTTTAAAGTAAATCATATTGTAATTATATCAGTATTAAACAAGCATTTTGTAGATGTATAAAAGTAATAATATAATGTTGGGTGTTTCGTTTTATTTACTAAAATACTGATGACAGAGCGGCCGACTACGTACTACGTAATATAAGGATGGCGGATGGACCTATTTTTTAAGAAAAAAAATTTTCCAGGAGAGGTACACAGATTTTTTTAAAGGTATACAGAGGTACACAGAAGGTACCAAATTATTACATACATTTGGTGAAATAGAATGTATGTTTTGTACATATTTCATAGGTCCACCCGCCATTCTGACGTCAGGATGGCGGGTGGACCTAATTTTGAAGATAGCTCGTTTTCAGGAGAGGTACACAGAATTTTACTAAAGGTACACAAAGGTACACAGAAGGTACCAAATATCTGTCAACATTTCATTGAAATTCCCGAGGTCCACCCGCCATCCTGACGCACACGATCCTAAGTACATCAAAGAAAATCTAAATTTGGCTATTTGAACACTAGTTTAAGTTATACCCGACTGCCAAAGGAAAGGAGGGTTATGTTTTTCGAACGTATGTATGTATGTATGTATGTGTGTATGTCTTATTCTTTGACATGCCCTGCAGCCTAAACCGTTTGACGGATTTCGACATATGAAGTGTCGTTGGATTCCTCTTAATCGTGGGAGTGACATAGGCTATAAATATTTACAAAAAAGCAGTTGGGTTTTTTGAAAAATCTTTTAATTACACTTGTTTCCTACACTGCTGTGTTAACTCTTTAGAATGCTTCATAATAGTGAGGTTTTTCAGTTTCACGAGAGAATGTGGACACGGTGGACAAAAGCACCAAATGTTTTTCAAGTACTAGTTAGGTTAAGTTTTTGATAGGAACCAACTCCTCCGTCGAGGATCTTAAATTTTATGGCGCGTTATTTTATGGTGGTCAGCACAAGACGGCGCGCGAGCTGTCTCGCGGCGAGATAGACTACCCGGCTCTTTCTAATTAGAATACTTTGAAAGAGGCGGATAGCCTATCTCACCGCGAGACAACTCGCGCGTTGTCTTGTGCTAACCGTGCAGTTGTAAACAAGCGCTCGTCCCGCCGGATGGTAAGTGGTTATCGTATCGGATTTTTCAGCCAACCCATTAGCAAAATATTTTTTTATGTACTAAATTCGATATAAAATACTTTAGATTTAGATATTTTTTAGGGTCGAGTTCCCAAGAGATACCAAACGGAACCCTGTTACTAAGCCTCCTCTGTCCGTCCGATTGTCTGCGTGTCAGTAATAGTTAGATTGTATAAAAATCAATTAGAGATAAGAATAAATTAAGTGCTCCGTTACATGAAATGTAATTTTATGTTGTTTTTTTCCCGCCCATAACCATCGGTCTAGCTCTAGAACCGTAATAACCGTATAGTTAAAATTTCCGCAGATTATGTATTATGTACTATAGACGCTATAATAAAAGTATATTAAATTTAACAGTCTAGCTAGGTATTACTGACATGCAGACACACAGACAGAGGAGTCTTAGTAACAGGGTTCCGTTTGGTATCCCTCGGGAACTCGACCCTTTAAAATATATAAATTCTAAATGTAAAGTATTTTATATCGAATTTAGTACATTAAAAAATGGTTGTCTGTAAAGTCGGTTTACGGACGATAATTTTACGTGATAACGTCATAAGAAAACATTGGTGAAATATTGCATAACACGTATTTACTCATTTATCGTTAGGAATACTCCTGTAAAGTTTCGAATAAAATAGTCGATCTGATCTTGTTTCCTCATACAAACTTTGGACCCCCATAAACAACATTTTTATTTGCTTTCATAATTGTGACGTTATTAATTAGCAGATTATACCGATTTATCGTATGAATATATCTATTGGCATACCTATTTCTCAGCTAGATATGATATGATAAAAAAATGTATTCATAGTCTGAATATACAGAGTGATTTAGGGGTCGTGGAGCAAGAATGACCAAAAGCGAATAAGATGGTCATACTGAACAACTTTTCCCATGGGACCAACCACGAAATCGCAAAAAATAAGAGCCAATTAAGAGTTAACTGTGAGTTCATTGAGAGTAATGTATGGAACAGCTGATTTTTTTCCCTACCTTACTTACTTTTCATACCTTACCCGTCTCTTTCTCTCTAATTAGAAAGAGGCGTATAGTCTTGTGATAACCGACTATGGTGTAGTAACGAAACGGCGCGAGAAAGCATTTTAGAATCTATTATTTACCGGCGCGGCTTATAGAAACTACTTACATACAGAGTTAATGAGTTAACCTAATCAATCTTATCATATCAGGCACCTAATCAATGATACCTATGCGGCTGCCTAACGCCTAACACAAAAATATATACGATAGTATGGCTATCAATATATCCTCTAGGCTGAAGATTTGTTCTAGGTAGTTAATAGTACATTTCGTATCGAAAGACGTTTTTTAATACAGTTGCGAAAAAGGAAGATAAACAACAAGTAAGGAATTCGAAACTTTTATATTATTAATTCTGTAACATCATTGTAATACAGTTGAAAAATAATGAAGTTTAATACAGTTCTATCTTATTATTTTTTAATTGACATCATAATTAATGGTACAATTTGTACAAGGAAAACTGAAAAGCACTGGTTCGCGAAAACCAACTTTCCGCACGCTAAACAGCTACGTAAAGTAGCACTTTTTAAGCAACTGTATTAAAATAGTTATTTACGATACAAGTGCAGAAAATAGGTAATTCGCAACGAGTGGTAATAAATTAAAACACGATCGAAGGGAGTGTTTTAAATCAACACGAGTTGCGAATTACCTATTCGCACGTGTATCGTACAACGTTTTACAGTACATATGGCTCTTTAAAGTTTCAACATATGCACTCGTGCGAGAAAGTAACACCATGTGTACTGCAAAAGATGTTGTTTTATAAAACCAATGTTCACTAATTTAACATTTTTTTCTTGTTATAAATAGAATGGTCTTTAACATAATTTACGAGAATTCAAAGAAAATTCAGGCTAACAAGCAATCGGACATACATGACTGTCGCTACCCTATATAGTAAACTTTACGACTAACGTATACATCATACAGTATTGATTGTACATAAATCCGGATATTTTACGGCGGTCTGCGCATGGTACGGTCGGAGGACAATACGCAATGTTACGGACAGATATTCTTGACATTTGCTGGATAAAGCACAAGGAAGAAATACGTCTCTATCTCTTGAAAAATATTCCAGAGACTTGGCCAGTATGACTGCGACCCTCAGTAAAGAGGAAACCGATGCAAGGAGCGAGGACTCCTGTTAGAACCCTAAGCCGCGCAGTATAATTTAGTTCGTGGATCAGTTTCTAACACGGTTTTGGGATTATGGCCGGCGTATAGAATCATCGTCTTATGCCTGCAACACACTGGAGCGGTCTGCGGTGGCGGTCAATAGTAAATTTGACGTGAATGATGATGGCTAAGAAACTAAATCGATTGCATGCTTGTGTACATTTTAATTTGAAACTAATAAATAATTATGTTGCCTTCAACCTTCAACCTTCCTTCAAAAATGTGATTATTAAAGTAAACCGATTTACTCATGACAACCGATTCCAAGCGATAGTACTGGCGCATCAGGATATTTAAAAAGAAAAAATAGAACGTAAACGTACACACATCGAAATCGCAATAAAGTAAACGTGGTGTTTTGACGTTGTTTTTAGTGTTCCATACAAGATTTCTCCAACGAAACCCATAGTTTAGTTAAAAGACTATGGTTTTGTTTTTCGGTGAGCAATGACAAAAATCCACAAATCTATTCTTTGGAGTTAGAATACGAGTGCACGACGGGTATAATCGCTGGAGTATAAGTTTTTATATCTTCCATAGATATTTTTTTTCTTAGAATACTCATAAACGCACTTCAGTGTTTGTTTTATTACCAATCATTAAATTACGACTTAAATGTTAATGGTGAGATTACGGAGACAAAATTAATGTACTTGGAATCGGAATTCAACGCCATTCTGAGCAGCGACCTATGTCCTAACCGATGGACTGCGGTACACCGGACAGTTGATAGATCGAATAGTTTGGCTTCTAATTCGATTTAAATTCAAGCGCTTGCTTACTTGTAAATTTGTTGATTTAATGTGAAAATTTTAAGATTAAACCTTATCGCTGAAAATGTATATACCATGATTTTTAAAGAAATAACCAGATGAAATTAAAAACAAACAGGTCAAGTGCGAGTCGGACTCGCGCATGAAGGGTTCCGTACCATTATCTATAAAAACGGCAAACAAATCATGTCTGTTGTATGGGAGCCCCAGTCCGACTCGCACTTGGCCGGTTTTTTAGTATTTGTTGTTATAGCGGCAACAGAAATACATAATCTGTGAAAATTTCAACTCTCTAGCTATAACGCTTCTTGAGATACAGCCTGGTGACAGACAGACGGACGGACGGACAGCGAAGTCTTAATAATAGGGTCCCGTTTTTACTCGTTGGGTACGGAACCCTAAAAAATGCCCTACTTGACTGAAATATTTCAAACGGACGTCCGTACTATTGACATTAAAAAAACGCCTAATGCCGAGATCCGTCAAGACCGTTGAAACGCATTTCCTCCTCCACCCTTGCGTGTGTCTGCCTGAAGCCTCTCGCAGACTGGCGCGGCCTGCGACGGCGGTCAATAGTAGACTATACCTGTCAAGTTTAGGTACCTACTATTGACTGCCACCGCAGGCCGCGCCAGTGTGATTCAGGCCTTATACCTACTTTTAGTTTGCATCTCGTTTTCTCTTGCGTGGAATACATAAAGCGGCCTTTAGACCTGGTTACATGCAGTGCACTATACTTGCCCTCAACCAAAGTGACTACTGAGGCCATAAAACCCAATGATTATCTCTCTTGCATTGTCTTTCATTGTCTTTCTTTATGGCCTCAGTCTTCACTTTGGTTGAGGGGAAGTATAACTGGGGGAGCGGAGATAAATCAATTTGCTCTAATTAGCGAGTTGAGTGCAGTTATTTATAGTGCATGCATTTAGCCAGGTCTAAAGGCCACTTCAACATGTCTTTTCGTCCCTGTGGGTGTGGTATGCTTGAATCGAGGCAACCCCGTAATTAAATTGTTACGTAGGAATTAATTTAACTTTTCCTTAGTTTAGGTACTCATTATAACTTTCTAATTATTCCTTTCCGTCGATTTTCAGAATGAAAAATACATAATTATGTATTTGATATTAATATGCAACAAGGACGTCCCAATTCCAACATAATGAGCTTCATTAGTCAAAAAAGTTTCCGTTAAGAGACAACGGCGTCATTAAAAAGCTAATTGTGTTCTGTCATATACTTTATACAACTTAACAAATATTCTACAGAAATAAATTGTACGTACTGCGTGGCTTTGTGAAGATCGTTTTTCTGGGAGACGCTGTCTGCTGTGATACTAATGCTGATGTTCACAACACAACTCCTGGAGCCGTAGCATGGTTGGCCTTGTCACGCGATAGGTGATAGGATCTATCCTACCAGCGTGCGTCACTGGCTGACACCGTTCGATAGAACGAGACGACGCACTTATCTTATCACTTGTCGCGTGATAAGGCCAACCATGCTACGGCTCCTGGTAATGTCCAAGGGAATAAAAGACCGGAGACTTGAATCCCATGATCCAGAGAAGGTGACAACAACAAACATAATTGAAGCTGTACTGGCGCCATTGTACCTTCAGCTGATCGTAGCCGCTGTTCTGGTCATCAGCTTCGCTAATAGACACACACCGATTGTTAAAGTTCATAAAAATTACTGTTCCACACCATACTAAAAATTACTGTACCACACTATACTACAGTGTTTTTCGTAGGCCTGAGCGCTCTTGTGTGTGCAGTTAATGAGTATTTCGTGCTTTGTGGCGCCCGGTGCCGGTGGTTGTGTGGAATCGTGTATTTACAGATATTGAGGAAGAAAACGCTGTGGTCTGGTTTGAGGGGACGTCCTCTAAGTCCTGGGTTTCTATGTCCCTATTACGGGGTGTTTTTTTTTCAAAGGGCCCTCTTCAGCGGAGATATAACTTGTAAAGCTTGTGTTTTTGATTATATGTAATTATTCTTAATATTTTTATAGAATTTTATTGCAATTTCTTTGATTTATAACAACACAAACAAACGAGAGATACGAGTATACTAATATTAAAAAGAGGAAAAATATGTGACGTAGCTTTTTAAGTTGTATTTTGCTTTTGTGTGTACAATGTGACATCAAAACCACAACGGAACCACTTTACCGTTTTGGAGAATTCTTTTATCTGTGTTTAGAATGGTGTTTCTAGATGGAAATCGGCAATATTTCATCTCGCGAGTTTGCCTGCGTTCTCTGCAATATGGCGGATCAGCGCGCAGCTCGTATGTAGTGCATAAAGTATATAGTTACATGTATTTAGTTTAAGTCATATATCCTTTTATAGTGGGATACGCCTCACACGACGTAAGGAAGATTAATGTTTGGAAAGGATATTCTCGTACGCCTTTTATAATAACATGGGTGCATATACGAGCATGTACGGCACGGAGCTTGGCATACTAGATTATATTTAGTGTTTACATAAAAAAATATATCGAATCTTAATTTTCGCAGCGATGTTGTAGCAAACGAAAAAAATAATATAGTAGAAAGTGTCTAGGTTTTCTGAAAGTTCCTGGCTTAGCTTTTATAAAGTTTTTAAGCGACCGAGGTCCGCTCAGACCGATTAATTTTCTATAAAATCGCTTCGTAAAGACAGACACAACTAAGCTAAACAAGGATCTTTTGTTCTGCAGGTCTATTATGTTCCTCACTATCGATCCCAAACACCATTTCAACGTGTTTTTTCACGTCAGATATTGTCGATGTATCCAAAGTATTATTTTGCAGTTTTTTTTTACCTTTGAGACCTGTTTTCATGTCGTACATCTTGTTGGCTGAAGCCTGTCACTCAGCCTCAAGTAAACGCTTGCCAACACCATATAAACTGTCTCCGAACTCCGCGCGTCTTAAATATTCAAAACAACTTTATGACTTTTAAATTAGTTTGTTCAAAGTTTACATACTCGACGAAGCCACAGTAGAAGCTTTGCAGCCAGTGCTTTGTGCATTGGCATTGAACTCCTGAACCGTGTTTGTAAATTAAAGTTAAGTATTGATGCGATAATATTCTTGACTTAATAGTCTCTCACAGGCTAGAAATTTCGCACAACTTGTTCGTTCTATAATATTTAGATAGGTATTATGATATTTTATATAACCAAAATACGCAACTAATATTCAAACCAAACCACAGATCAAATATGAAAGAAAAACCGGTCAAGTGCGAGTCTGACTCGCGCACCGAGGGTTCCGTACGAAATATCATACAACACACCCGTCTTGCCCCACCCATTGATTTTGGAAAAATCTTAACAACGCATAGTGTAGTTAAGTCATGTCATGAGTACCTACAGTGCCATTTATCGGTGCATTTTGTTACTAACTTGCGCGACCAAGGAACTCGGTATGTACAGTAAGGAAAATGTATTCACGTACCACCGTAGAACCCTGTCGCAATTGACAGGCCGCCGTCACTCAAACTCGAATGGTATGTCACCTTATTGCGATAGGGTTCTACGGTGGTACGTTAATACATTTCCCTTACTGTATGTTGGTTTTTCAGCGATAATTCTTTATCAAGTGAATTAATTTCGATAATTCTTTTTTTATTTGCTAGAAGGTACTTTCAGAACACTTTCATACGAATTTGAAGGAAAAAAATTAAACACAGAAATATTTAATTACAAACAAAATTAACATATGATTTTTAAAGATTAAAAAAAAATACGCTAGATAGAGGTCTCGTTATACTTTTCCGGTAATATTCACGTTAATATTAATCATATATATTATTTTCAAATTTTTCGCTTGGTTAACTTCGGAGATAAGGGGGGGGAATGGTATTTTTTTCAACATTTTTCTTTATAAATCAAAATTTTACCATTGTAGAAAAAAAAAGAAAAACTGGTTTAGAATGTACAATTCAAGCCCTTTCATATGGTACCCCACTTGGCCTACTAACTAGATTTTCAATTTTTGCCCCCCCTCTTATCCGCCATTTTTTATACAATTTAAAAGAATATATTGCAATTTTTCATTTTCCATACACGAGGATTAGCTTTGTTTACAACTATTCCAAATTTCAAATCGATAGCATTAGTAGTTCCTGAGATATTTGACTTTGTGACAGACAGACAGACGGACGGAGTCGCACCATAAGGGTTCCGTTTTTACCTTTTTGGTCCGGAACCCTAACTAGGGTATTTAGTACGTAGGTATATTTACTCAGTTCCTAATAGGGGTTTCAACATATTTTGTTTAACACAAATTGATTATGGTCTAAATACAGAGAATAATATAAATAGATCTGATTCGACGTGATACAAACCGGTAGCATTTTTGTTCGGGAAAGTCTAGGCAGTATATTTACACTTTTCTCCGGGCGGCTCTTTAATCGTGAACAAGGTTTATGAACACACTGTACATTCTACAGTTGGCCGTCCTTCGCAAACATTAGGGTTGCATGTACTGAGACTACCGAGGCTCAAGCGATACGAGATGACGTACTGTTTGTTATTTTCCTGTGGCGAAACCACTCACAAACTGTGCTCATCCGTATTCTAAAGGCTCGGAAAGATTACGGTTTCAGTTAGATTGGGGCTGAATAAACTAGAATATACATTAGGCTGGATAGTATATAAATACTGCTTATGAATTGATGGCTCATCTATTATGCGGTAGGAAATGGAAAATGCTATGGAACTAATGGAAGTATGAATGTTGAGGGTTGCAAGAGAAGAGGTAGACCAAGGAAAAGGTGGATGGACTGCATGAGAGACGATATGAATAGGAAGGAAGTGTGTGATGAGCTGACGGGCGATAGAGAGGTATGGAAGAAAAAAAACATGCTGCGCCGACCCCAAGTAAATGGGATAAGGACAAGCGAATGATGATGAAATGGAAAATGCTCAATAGAGGTTGGGTGTAGTCAATAGGGGTGTGACCTAAGACTTTTACGACGCCATTCGAACCAGTTTTTGGAGAGGAACAAATATTTGTATATTAAAGAACAGAAATAGGTACCCAAAAATTTGAGTCAAAGACCGCGGTAGCCGAAACGCTTCATACTAATTGACATAAAAGTATGACGTCACAGTTTGCTATTTGCACTAATCGTTGTGTGGAAAATCAAGTAAATTGCTGTTTCGGTCGCGAAATACTGCATTTAGGTCCATAGTTGTCATAGAATTTTGTTTCTATAAAAGCGTTGCTTTAAATTTACGTTTGGACAATAAAAAAATGCATATTACTCCAGGCAAAATACGGTTTCGAAAAACATTAATTTATAATAGCGTTCTTTTTGTTTATTTCATTCTAAAACGTTATTCTAAGATGCTTTATTCAAGAAGTTTGTTGGAACTTTCCACCCGGAAGTAATTATATAGATTTAAATTAAACATTTATTGTCTTTTTTATTTTATTTATCTTGAATATTTTAAAGCAAATGTAAATGAACCTAAATAAAGATTAAAAAAATATTAATATTTATCCGGACTTTTTAGGAGCTAATTTTTTTTTTTTTTGATGTCTGATTTTTTGTTGGATTTTGCCTCTAGGTAACTATTTAATTGATAATATATCCGTTACATTAAAAAAATTAGCTATTATAAATTATTTCCTAATTTGACATTTTTTCCATACAAGTTGTCAGTTCATTGCCTGCCATATTTTTTCTAATACTATTTATTACAATAATTTTTATTTTTTACTTTAGCAACACTACGTTATCAATTTAAACATGAGTCTACACCCTTATTCGGAGCTTATATTTGGAATTCTTAGTTAAAGCGAAACGAAGTTAATTAAATGTTTCCCTTTTAAATATCCTAAAATCCTAAGTTAGAGAACAGCTCCGTCAAAATGTACTTACTTAAGCTAAATTTCGCTTAAGAAACAGACTGGACTCGATGACATAATTAGTGTTTACACTGCTGAGGGAAGCAACCCATCATTTTTATACAGGCCTAAATCGCGTCGGGATGGCATATGCGCATATCATACATATTCACAGTTTTCGAAATTATGTCCTTTGATGTTGATGATGATGTTGTGAAGGGACGCCTGGCCGGAAACAGGCGGGCTGTCGATCGCTTGTCACGTTCATTCAGCCCCTTTCCCTCAGGTTGGTGCTAAGGTTACTGTCCCGGCAGCGTTCCCACATCAAATTCTTCCATTCTTCTTGTTTTCCTGCAGAACAGAAGGACATCTTTAAGATCGACATCCTTCAATTCCCTCTCCTCTAACACATCTTTACCGAATGTATTAAACCGCGGTGCCCTTACTTGTAAGACCTTGGTTCTTGCCAAACCTTATGATTCTTACTTAACGAGATCTCTTCTATAGGTGTTGGATGGAAAAGCACCTTAGTCAGGTTATCCTCGTGCGTGAGCCCGACTCGCACTGGGCCGGTTATTTGCTGTCGTACCGCTGATCCTTGTGACATCGCTTCCATCATGTCAGCCGAAAGACAGCCACTGCTGAACATAGGCCTGCCCCAGAGACTGCCAAAGCGACCGATCCTGCGCCACCCGCATCCAGCGGACTCCCGCGACCTTTACCAGGTCATCCATTCCACCTTGCCGGGGTTGTATCCACGCTGCGTCTTGCGGTACGTGGTCGCCACTCGAGAACCTTTCCGCCCCAACGGCCATCGGGTCTACGTGCAATGTGTCTTCCGTGGCTTCCATAAACATGAAAAGTGAGGCCTTAAAAAAAACCCCAGCCCAAAACGTAGTTATCTCCAAGTTTATGTAAATGCCGCAAGTTGGGTTCCTGTAAATCGGATTAACTACTCCACCTTAGAGGCATTGGGGCGAGGAATTATTCTGGGAGCGACCATTTAACCAACGGTGCCGACGAGGTTATGACTTTGCTAAGTGGTTTATGCAACTTCGCTTCATCAATTATACTGGTGGATAGTTTTGCTTGTTCAGATATGACGGTTAACAAGTACGAATAACAATACGAACAGGTATGTTACTTAATATATTCTAAGTCTTCTCTAGATTGGCGGTAACTCGCATCTATTTTAAAAGTTCCTGGTAAAGGTTGTGGAAGTCCACTGGATGCGGGTGGCGCAGGATCGATCACTGGCACTATACTATGAGCCAGCAATGGACGTCTTTCGGCTGGTATGATGATGATGATCTATTTCAAAACGATGCTTGATGATTGTAAATAAATCAAATATATAATTCATTTTTGGTCTTATCATTACTGGCATAATTATTTTCGTATCCAAGTCAAAATTGGATTAGGTCACTAGGTGAAATCAAAAGCTTTCTAAATAATCGCCTAAAAGGTTCCAGTTTACCACAAAAGGCGACCTAGTCTCCATTTTCCTACTCAATATTCAATTTCATTTCTATTTTTTTCTATATCAATCAGTGCGTCTCGCTCTCTCCTCATTTTCTAGGTGCTCAATCCAATAAGGATAGTATGAGGATAGTATAACCTAACCTAATTATATTTTCAATTACGAGTAAATCATTTGCGTCCAAATTTTCGTTTAGCGAAAATGGCGTTCTCATTTTTGAAATTTCGAAATACTGATGGTTTTGGACAAATGACTCTTCTGATTTTTTCTGTTCCCAGCCAAAATAACTCAAATATCAATTCAATAGGGCAAAAACGCGTTCTGAATTAGGTCCGTAGACGCCTTACGCATCCAAAACGTTTCTCCTGAAGGATAAAATTCAAGTTCTAGAGGTAAGGTTAACCGTGCAATAAAGCTTAAGGAACATCGTAACTTTGAGGAGCGCTTGCAAAAAATACCTAAATACTTATTGTCGATACTTTTACTTGAGTACAATAAAACGCTACGTGAATTTTATATTAGGTTAGCGTTTTTATATTAGCTTTTTTGTTTATGCATATGTTTACTTTTACGATTATACGTTATGATAAATTCCTCGGGCGCTCGGGTAGCTATTGTTAATCTTATATGTATAAGTTGACCTAGTCCCAAACTAAGCCAATCTTGTATGGGTATTAGACAATAACACCTTAGATAGATGCTACGTAGAAAACATTGAAGGCTCCGGTACAATAATATTCATGCTTAAAACACAAATATCTTTTTCACGCCACTGCTCGGAAATGTGGCAAAAGATGGTCAGAATTCAGGCTTCAAAGCTGTGGTTAGTTGGATGTCGCACGAACAGGCCTCTTATGACTTTATACTGTCCAACAATGTTATTGTTGGACAGTTTGAACAGCGATGGACCAATCACAGGGCACCGCGCGCGGTCGCGCCGGCGTGCGCCCGCTCCTCCTCCTCCGCCGGAGCGCGAGGCAAGCGAGCCTGTTTAGTATTATGATCTTCAATGAGATACTTAATTTTGATTTAAAATTAGAATTATTTGCAATTTCCTCGCAGTAGGCGTGAAAAGCACTGTGTTAAGCCTCGGCCGAAAGTGCAATAGCTGGACTCGTACTTTCGACTAACTAACTCGTCCATCTATTGCTTACTTTCTAGCCTCTTCAACAATGTACTATACCTGGATTATTATACATTTTCAGGCATTTTCTGTGTGAGCGTAACGTAATCCATCTTGGCCTTGTCTTAACTTTCTATCAGGTTAGACGAAGGTCAATTTTTAATAAAAAGATAAAATATTAATGCTTATCATTATCACATATAACATATTTTTCAGTATCGGGATTCGAACCCAAGCTTACCGCATCATCTAAAATAGTTTATCCTAATTAATTATATTAACAAAAAACTAAGAAATAATACTATTGGCTGGAAGCAGAGATGAGAAATTTTAAATATGTGTTGGTGAGCCTGTTCACATAAGCAAATTTTATAGGCCCTTTTGATGTTACCCGAAATTGAACTGCGCTGTTCCCGGACTGGACCCTTATCCGTGGTTTTATAGCAACCGTTTGAAGTTAAAATATATTGGTTGCTTACATAATACGGTATTTGACTAAAGTCAAATCAGCTTCTATTTATGAAACGTCAGAAATGCTCCGTTACTATGGAATTTGTAGGGATTACATGCTTGTGACGTCTCGATCAAACAACATCCTTATTGTTAGATTTTATCAATTTAAAATTCTTAAAATACCAAACATAAATGAACGATTGACTTTGTGAGTATTTTAGTAATGTTTATCCGTTTAAATTATTGTTTTACACGGGTCTAACGCTATATTTAAATCTGACGTTTCGACACGGGTTGCACCGGTCATGGTCGCAGATGACTATCGTCCCAGCAAGTTGTCAACGGAGATATGCCCATATCTCCGTTGACAACTTGCTGGGACGATAGTCATCTGCGACCATGACCGGTGCAACCCGTGTCGAAACGTCAGAAATAAAGGTAACTAATATCGCGTTAGACCCGTGTAAAACAATAATTTAAATATGTGTACAAAGCGCGAGAGTTTAAAGTGTTTATCTGTTGCCCATAAATATATATATATATATATATTTACTGATGTCAAATATCCTATTATGCTACTTCTGTGTTGCATACATATTCTCCATTTTATATTTACAAAACTACTAAAGAAAAGTTCTATTCCACGACATCATATTGGTTTACGGCGTTAAATTATAAGTTAAATTTTATTTAATTCAATTAACATATTTGCTTTAAACCTAAAAATTTCAATATAAAACTAAAAATTTAACACTAATCATGCTAAACTTAAAACTTAGCGTCAAACAATCCGCCCCGCGTCCCTCCAGGTGCAAAGGTGCCCATCACGCTAGCCGCATTGCCGCGCTGAACAGCCATGCACCAGAACAGACCCAGAGCGGGGATCCAGTCCTCTTTCCTGTAAAGGACGACCCGGGTGCCCTTTGTTTCCCATAATTTTGTTGTTCCGAATTTCGATGGTCAGAAGTTGATATCCATAAAATTTATAGACATACATATCAGTAGTCATAATTTTTGTTAAGTATAACGCTTAATAGTTCTAATATCAATGACCTATAATATTAAATCCTATAATCTCAAAAGTTATAAAATTGATGACTATAATGTTTAATGGTCTATAGATAATTATTCAGAAATGTTGTAAGGCATTTATTTCAACGTACTAATGGTTGTTATTCATATCGTATTAATTCCTAAAGTTAATTATGTCTAAGAAACCAAATCTATAACATCCATAGGTACATAGATAATTACTCAGAAACATTTCTAGACATAATAAAACTACTATCAAACCTATCAAAATAAGCATAAATCGTCAAATAAACTTTTCTCTGAGATCAACCAATGCCAAGATAGTGGTGTATAAAGTTTTTCAAAGAACAACAAGAACAGGGACTTAGTGGCAAAACCGACTCGGATCGCGGATAGGTTAGAAGACGGAAGCGGGAGCTTTGCTCCCGCTTTCGTCTTCGAGGTTATTTTTTTTATAAAAGAGCGGAAACACTTGTTTGCAAAAAATATTATAATTTTGCAACACAAACATTGTAGTTTTTATCCTACGCACTACTTAAATTGGGATATAAATCGTATGTCATTGCAATATTTTTGGATTAGTATTTTAAACAAAATTATACTGACTCGTACAACCACTTGGATAGGTTCGTTAGTTCAAGAACAACAATTTATTTAGAACAAGAATTTTATACCTTCTTATAATTATTGCGAGTGTTTTTATTGACTGTAATATTATGAAGTCTGACACCACCCTCACATTAAATGTTATGACTAACTAACCACGTGACTACCCATCATTATGACCTGCGAAAAAAGACTTTACAACAATTATAATAAGCAAGTTTATTGCCTTCAATAATATGAAATGGTATACCATCTGCACATTGAATGTTATGACTAAACAGTTTTATGACTAACAATAATGATGACTTGCAAAAATCGGAACTCCGTTTTATATTGTACAATTTTATGACTTTCGACAATATGACTTATAACAATTATGTTGGGTAACGGTATGGACTGAAAAAATCGGAACTCAAATTTTATGGGAACCAATAGAGACCCGGACGACCCACTTCCCTAAAAAAGGTTTAGGCCTCTGTGCACCAAGTTCATTTACGTCCTTTCCATGAAAAAAAAGGCAATTTTTGTTTTTTCTGTTTCTATGATTCAAGGAATAAGTAACCCGCATTAAATAATTTGCGATGAATTCAAAGGGCATTGGCGGTTAAAGAACGCTGAGACACGGTCTAGATCCCACAGACATTGGTCCCCTATAATTATATTTGGTTTTTCAGCCTTTATTAAAGCAAACATATAATTAAAGCAAAAACAGCGAGAGAACTTGAAGGTAATAGGTACCTTGAATAAAAAGGTGTAGGATATTTTAATTAACCTACTAACCAAGGTTCCTTCCATTATGAGAGTAGGTGACGTGAGAGCAGAGATCCCAGAGCCGTCCGAAATGCGTCGAGAAGGACCATCGGGGGGCTTTTGGTCGGTGCGAGTCCGACATGACCTCCGCGCTATCCCCGTGGCGCGGAGGTATCCATGACGGATTTTCCTCCCATTAAAAAGAAAAGTCGACGTGAGAGCAAATCAGCCCAAATAACAGTATCAATGTTTTATTTATGACCTAAGACATGTCTATAAATATATAATAGTTTTTTACAACACAGTAATTGATACTTATTAAATACCCTAAAAACCTACGTAAATTATGTATGTCAAACCCAACAATGTATGACACAAAATCTTAATTAGTTGCATCTTGCAATTGCAATGCATTTGCAAGACTTACTAGGAGGACGCTAACAACCGCTTTAAGATTACGTTTGGGACACATATCGTGTAATAAATTCTATCATTTAATGAGAAGAAAAGATGATAATCTATGTGATAATTGTGGCAAAGTAGAAGATCTAGTCCATATTTTGATAGAATGCACCAGGTTTAGTTGTGAAAGACAAAGAATTTTAGGAAATTTACTAGATAATACGACATCTATAAATTCGATACTTGCTGATCCTATGTCTGATGATGCCTTGAAAACCTATATGTTCTATCATAAATACCTAGAATTAAGTCTTAACTGAAAGGTGTAAAAAGCGTTTTCTCCTATGAGGCTGGCATTGTCACCAAGAGTGTGCAAAAGCCTCTTTAAAATACAAGAATAAAAAAAATAAAAAAAGATGCTTGACATACTTTTGATAGCAAGAGCCCTCCCCCTTGATTTCCACAAGTCCCTAATTAATGTTTCTTTTGGTCAATCGTCGTGTAATGCTTCCGAGTATACTTGAGATTATTTGAGTTGGCCGAATTGCATAAAAGACGTCCATTCAAAAAGCAACGCTACTCCATGGTAGAACATTCCAATTCCAATGACAGTTTTATAAAAAGTCACCCACAGTCAGGGTTGGGCAGTATTTCAATTACATGTATTTGAAATACGTATTTGAAATACAAATACGTATTTTGTATTTGTATTTCAAATACTGCATGGACAAGTATTTTGTATTTGATATTTCAAATACCACACTCACATGTATTTAGTATTTTGTATTTGAAATACTTAAGATTTCAAAATACATCTGTTCAAAATACATTTTATTTGATGATTTTGAATCATGTCCTGTCATGTGATAGCCTCTTTAGTTACGTCACTGTGATCGTAACGTAACAATAGCAACACTGACTGAGTGTCAACGTCAAACGTTAACGTCAAGTGTCATTAGTGTCATATCTGGTCAATTCACTTTCGCGGTATTTACGTTAAAGTGTTTAGTGGAGTGGAAACTGGAAATTTAATACATCTTAGATAAAAAAGTTTATGATTATCGGCAATTACTTATACGAGTATTTTGTATTTTAAATACATTGTTTAAAACACAGTATTTAGTATTTTGTATTTGAAATACCTGTCACCAATGTATTTAGTATTTTGTATTTGAAATACCTTTTCGAATGTATTTAGTATTTGGTATTTGAAATACACTGAAGTCGGTATTTTGCCCAACCCTGCCCACAGTAAATAACCTACATGTTATTGTATTGTTTCTCTCTGTAACTGCTTGTTTGTGTGAGGTGTGCAATAAAGAGTATTTGTATTGTATTGTATAATCTCAACCATACATAGGTACTGTACTTGTATTTTGAGGGTGGCTCACCATAAGAAGGCTTTCTTATACATACACTTCCAACAAACCTATTTTAGCTAAAATGCCGTTAAACTAACCGTTCATCTTCGTTATTCGTTGTTTTTAGGGTTCCGTACCTCAAAAGGAAAAAAACGGAACCCTTATAGGATCACTTTGTTGTCCGTCTGTCTCTCTGTCAAGACCCTTTATCTCGGGAACGCGTGGAGGTACAGAGTAAAAAATTAAAAACATATACTCAAGTCTAAAGTCCTTTCAAGCTGTAAAAAATTAAATTCCTGAGTTAACGTAAAAAAGATACCGCATATACATATGCCGCAATATTTTGACACTCTCAAGGGAATCAAAATGTATAGGGTACTTCCCGTTGACCTAGAACTATGAAATTTGGCAAGTAATATCGCCTTATACTACAAGTACAGGGAAAAAATTGACAACTAGACATTTGTAATTTTGTACGGAACCCTCGTTGGGCGAGTCCGACTCGCACTTGTCCGGTTTTTTATCTGTAACCTTTCTCTTCAATCTGTCGCATTTTAGCTAACCGAGGTTTGCTAAGTTTTATGAATAAGGCGGTAAGTTTCCAGTTACCAAGTGACGATAGCTTTAAGAGCAAGAAATATACAAATTTGTTTGTCGCAAGCACGTTTGATAAGCGACCGCATTCCCGGCACGTTTTTGCGAAGATCTTTAACAGTGCAAACGTGGCCGTAATAGAGGGCTATAAGGTGAAGATAAAACCTAATATATTCAAATCCTCGGCCTACAAATACTTGAGTGCCCGCGGTTACAATTTCGCTCCTGAAATTCTACTAACAATCCACAGGATCGGGCGTGTAGATCAGAATCTAAAGGTTTACCGTGAAACATGGCTGCCTACTTTGCTTTTATCTGAGCAAATCTGGATGTGTTAGAGTTTTTTGTGTGATTTTGGTTGATTAACTGAAAGAATACTATTATTTTTTATCCACTAAAAACTCCATGATGTGACTGAACACACTGGAGGCTTCGCACCTAGCCACATCTGGCTAAAAGAAAGAATTCCCTTTGATCCGTAACGGGCTGATGGACTACCAGTAATTCTGAGGGTCCGCTAAGATGTTTTATTTTTAAATCTCGTTTCAATCAGAAAACAGTCCCCGCGAAGGATATGGGCGACCGAATCCGTGATTACTTTATGGTAAATGATTTCTAATGTAACTAGTGATTCTGTGTATGAATGAGTGATGGTTGTAATGGATGGTGGGTGAAATGGAGAGTGAACTATATGCCATTGAACTTTTTCAGGTTATTAACAATGGGGGAAGCGAGTTTGCAAAATGAGGCTATTGTAGTTTCTTTACTAGTGATTTCCTGCAGGTTGTATGGTTCTATATGGAGATTATGACGGGTGATTTCGTAGTTAAATCTCGGTTAAATTTCGGGCAGTATTTTAAAAGGTTCTCAATGGATTGTGAGGTGCTTCCATCGCACGCAAGATCATCGGTGGCTATCTTGAAGCGGTATAGGTAGGATTCGTGGTAGCCGTGTGTAGATGAGTAGGTACTAAAATTATTTTAGAAAATGTGTATGTATGTGTATAGCCACTTGTTTAACGACTTTTATAGGCGAGGCCGTAGAAATTCCTTGAACGAGCGCTTTAAGACTGGAAACATCTCGAAAGTTTAACTTTGTCGGATAACATCGCGAAATTACATCCCTAATCAAAACTCGTAACTCATAAATAACTTCCAAACATTGTCATCCTCCGATATATGGAGACTCCAGTTCCAAGAAAACTTTTTTACTTTGAATGTCTTGTGGCTTAACCGAAGTTAAATTAGCTTCCTAACAGGGTTGCCAACTATTGCAATAAATAACTATTGTACTAAACTTCGGAGTTACAGTGACGTAAAATATCGACCTAACAATCTTAACATTTCGTTTGACAGTGTATTTAGACTTAGTAAATCTGTAATGCTGTGTAAATATTTTTTCATCACACTTTCGCCTAAAAGGCTTCATAACGCGCAGGCATACAGAGCTGTAATAACCTTATTACGCCCATGGGCGTAATAATTTTTTTCTTAAATTGTATCTGTCACTCTTACGTCAGTTATAAAGCAAGGAGGTTTTAAATAAAACAAAATGTTTGAAAACGTATTTATAAACGTAAAAACACGAATAAAATATGATTTACATAATTATTTAAAGATTAAAAAACTTAATTGTAGCAATTTACTGTCCATGTAAAATATTTTTAACTGTGATTTTGAATCATGGCTGTATGCGGAAGGCTCTTTGCTCTAAGCGCCTCACGTCAAATTCAACACGCACACGGAATTTCGTATAAACAACATATCTACCTCTTTTTTTATATTACATCATTGCACCTAAAGCCAATACTGAAGACATTTCATTGCAATTGGTAAACGGAGCATCCGCATTAGGCAGTCGACACACGAACTCTAAATGACCATAACAAGCGGCGAATAACGGAGGACGATTAACTAGCAGCGAGTCGGACGTGTGCAGAGTGCCTTATGAGAATGGCGTTCCGTTAGGATATAAAAAAAATGTTTCGTCAATGGCACTCGATCTTTCGGAGAAAACGAAAAATGTATACGATAATAATGGATACTCGTACTTCTACTAGCCCATTGATAGTCTAGTGCAGTGAGCTGTGAATGATATAATTTCGAACTTATCCTAATTTTCGATATTCCGGGAAATCCCGGAAAATTTATTTGTAAAAAAATTAAATTGATTCCGCTTTGATGCTACTCAACAACAACGCGGTGTAAGAACTGAGGCCGAAGTGTAGGTATAATAAAATCATCCGAATTTCCGATGCCTACTTATGTCACCACCAAAAACATAAATGTAAAAAAGGAGAGCCAAGTTCAATACAAAAATTATGCTTGGCTGTGGGCTACGCCGCAAAAATAATGAAGATCTAAATGAGTGCCAAGTTCTATGCAAAATCCAAATATGTATTTATAGGAACAAAATAACATTATGAACAAGTATTATACTCTATTACCTTGCTTTATTGGATACCTATAACAATTGCTGTCATTTAAAAATATGAGATCTTAAAGTAGGTTAGATTTGACTTGGCCTACATTGAAATAAATCATAATGGAATTACTAATTATACTGTTCAATACTGTTCACAGAGTTTTAATCGCTTTTTATACTCGTCGACTTTAATGTTTGAATTAAAACTTCGTACACTAAACTAAAACCACATACTTTTTTTCTATGGAGCTCCCAACTCAACTGAAATAATTATTATACAACGCTGTAGACAACTAAAATAAATTCGACCAATCACGTGGCGCCTTTACTGAACTATAGAGAATTTGACCAATAGGACGTCGGGTTGGCTCCAGTACAAAAGACATCAACGACATTGAGCCGGCGCACCTCTGACTTGCACTTCGTTTCAGCAGGGCTTAGATTTGCATTAGATACAAAGTCTGTTTAGTTATTTCTGTTGACTCGTAGAAAAAGTATTGTTTACAATATTTACACAATTAGCACTTAAATTCTCGTACCTTACTTAGGCCACTCGGCAAGCCTCGTAGCGATCTTCTTAACGTTTTTCCCGGTTGCATCCTAAGGGGGTTCCACTTTGGCACCTGGCAATCTGAAGAATTACTAACACATGCAAAATATTAGTAATAATTTTAAGATTTCATTACGTTAAAATCGATATTACGAAGTCGATGAATGAAAAATCCCCATGACAGCTCAAAAACGCCACGAAAATTCCGGTCTCTGGTTATAAGTTACAGGCAGATAGTAAATGCGCTTAAAATGCTGCCAGAATTATGCTACGTGCGATCACTAGTCAATAGCGTTGTCAACTATACGATATCGGTATGAAAGTCGCTTCAGTGAGGCACGTAGTTATACCCATATGAGAAATGTAGAGTCAGATGGATCTCCTGAACATTGCCGGGGTTTATCGAACTATGAAAGGCTGACACGTCGTAACAAGGTTACTATTACCCGTTAACAGGATTATATACGCCCGAATAGCATATCGACTCGATAAATATTCATCACTGTTCGTTTCCACTGCACGCGAATTGTGCCATCAATTAAAAATGTTAATTGGAATTAAGTTTTTATGTGAAATCATTGATTTTGCGATGGAACACATCGATATTTATTAACAAAGACAATAATCGGGTAAGTACATGAAACTGCATTTGTTCAGTGTCGTCATTAGCAACTTTTCAAGGCTGGACGGACCCATGGCCAAAGAAAATGCATGTAGTTGAAAACTCAGGCGGTGATACGGCGCTCTGTGAGTCTCATTAGTGCGCGGTAGTTAATATGTCCTAATCAATTGTTATTTTTGACTGGTTATAGTCATCGTTATTGAACCAGTTAAGTAAGTAATGCAACGAACCCTATCTATATTGCTCTGTCTGACATTTATACATGGACCAATAATAATAATCTTAAAATTAATCTGACTAAGACTAAATGTATGCAATTTCGATCCTGTAAATCAAATCCTAGACATATAAATATTAAATACAATGATATACCCGTAGAAGAGACGAGCTGTACAAAATTCTTAGGTTTAAACATAGATAGTCACTTACACTGGAAAAACCATATTGATTCAATATGTTCAAAGTTGGATAGGTTTGTACACGCTTTAAGAAAATTAGGAAAAACTGTCTCCGCTGAAGCTGCCATTACAGCCTACTACGGATATGTATCGTCAACTTTGAACTTCGGTCTCCTAATATGGGGTAATTCTGTGCATGTTGATAGAGCCTTTAAATTACAAAAAAAGTGTGTACGTGCAATAACAAATGCGTGGATTACAGATAGTTGTAGGCCCATGTTCAAAAAATATAATATTTTGCCTCTAGCATGCATGTACATTAAAAAGGTTTGCGTATTTGTAGGTAGTACTCATAGGGAATATTTTAAATTGCGGTCAGAAGTGTATAAAGGGAAACAAAGAGCACAGTACAAGAATCTTCTATACCAACCTCCTTGCCGTACCGATATTTATAAACGGAACGTCTGCAACAGTTGTATAGAAATTTTTAATAAACTTCCTGATTGCATTAAGTTGTTGCATGATCTTGAATTTAAGAGGAAACTATCAAAATGGCTTCAAGAACACTGTTTTTACTCTGTAAAGGAATATATGGAAGCAAGACTGTAACAAATAACTATTATGTAGATACTTAAACTTAAAATGAATATAATTAATTGTTTTCTTAAACATTTGCATGCTGCTATGGCTGAATACTGGAACTATGTTTAAAATATTGTAACACCTTTGTACTTACGTATTCTTGCAAATAAACATTTCTATTCTATTCTATTCTATTCTATTCTATATGATAGCCACGTTACGACAACGATTTATCACAGTTGAATCTCTTGAAGTGTCTTCGACCAGTTCGACCCACGATCCATCATGAATCGACCAAGGCAGGTATAAGGGCAGTATTTCATCTAGAACTATTACCGGTCAAGGGTCCTATCGAATCCAAGGTTCATATTCCTATCGTGTACCCCTACATTGTCGACCCGCGTCAATGTGGCGAGCAATTAAAGGTCGAACGTGAGCCTAGTAAATTGGGTTCCCGATGGACTCCCGACGGAATCACGGATGGATTGGAATTGCGGCATCGGATTGAGGTGGAATATTTTTAGGGGGTTAGGTTGAATAGTTGTTTGTTGGTTATAAATTGTTATGGAAACAATAGTCTGGGAAAATAAAGAGCTGCAGGTTGCCATTAGTCGCGTCTCAGATACATCCGTGTTTTTTGAAAAACATTGAAAATGCATTCTTCTTCGACAACAGAGGAAAATATTACGAGCACGTCGCTTTGGAAACGAACCTTCGTCTTAAGGTTAAAATTACGTCATTCTTTGGCGAAGAAGTGGAGTTTTCTGTGAACGTTGCTGGTAATAATTGCCACTTTCCGTCCATTGGTGAAATAAACAGTCTTCTATTAGGACACTGGATAATAGTTACAAGCTTACACGACAAACTCGACCCAATCCTAAAATGTAACCTCAAACTAGTCGGCCAATTACTCTAAGCCGCAGATCAACTTGGTTTGTCATTTCGCAAGGCAATACGACATCAATATATTTAGTCTGTTCTTTCTGTCGTGTTAACTGGTTACGCGGGAAAACGGGAGCCCGCAACGTATTTGTACTGGCATGCGAAGTGTCGATCTGAATTGAACTTCAGCTCTAAATAGGAAATCGACCATCGTGAAGCGTAATCGGCCGATACGCCTGCTACGATACGGTTGCGATACATTGGACGCGGCTGACCGATCCAATCTCCACGATTTATGGTGCTCAATTGTTTTTACTTTTGTATCAGCGTTTTCGGCTTTAGTTGGTTAGTATAATGTTAGGTTTGATTATGATTATACTTCATTTTACCTGCCAAACACGACTGCCCTTGGTACTCATTTTGGACGTTTTGAAGTTTTCATTCATCATTATCACAATGTGTATTGATCAATCCAGAATATGATTAGATAGGTCACGAGAAAAAGAGGTGAGGTAAATTTAGTCTTCATTCCCTTTTCTTTAGAATAGGTACCGTGTGTAAAACCCAGAGTTAAGGACGTTTCTGATTCATATCTAAGTACTCCTTGATTTTGCACACGTCCAATATATCCATTTTGACGTTACTTTTGATTATTACTTCGTTTTTTTTTAAATTTAGTAAAAACGTATTCTACGTTCTACCACGTTACTTTTACTGCAAAAAACAACCTCCCTTTCGTAATTTTCCGCACAGCGAACATAACGAGTATTTATATCGCACTTATTGCGCAAACGTCGCAGCTGCCCGTAATAGGTGCCCGTGACGGCACTGTACTAACCCGGGAGGTCAATCTGAATTCCGGTATCGCATACCAATGTAATAATCAATGTTTTGTACGCCAGAGTGGCTAGCATGAGACGCGCATTGCGTTAGCTACGACACTTTGTCGTGCCTTTTCTCTCTTTTCGGGTTAGTCTTGCTGGTCTTGGGCTAACTTTTGTAACATTGCTTGTCGAAAGCCTTCAAGGTGGTGGACGGGTCAGCAGTTGATCACTACAAAGATCGATAAACGGTTACTAAATTTAATTAATTAGCAGTAAGGGTAGTTGGATAAATACAAGATGTTACACTGTGCAGAACGAGTGAAGCGCGCACATGACATCATTTTTACAACGATCGTGGCGTTGTTGACTATGTTTATAGACTTGTGTATTCATCTATGCTGATAAGACAGACACAAGCAGATCCTTCGATCACAACACAGCGCATACCTACTCGAGATCTCTGGCATCTTACTGAGTAGCGTTACTATAATGCGGTCTTTTGTAAGATGGAAGTACTTCGCCAGTTGGGCTGCTCAAAATATAGGTGTGATGACATTACGCTGTAACCTCTCTCATCATATAAATACGCGACTTGTTGCGGGCAACTCGCCTCCTACCTAAATTCACTTAACTGCCAAACAAAAGCCATTAAATTCAAACGTTCTCATGCAACATTAACCGCGTCCGATTCCGTTTGTGTTTACGTACTTACAGGGTATCGATTTGTTTAGCCAATGAGGGTTTTCGTAAGACAGTAACGGCGAAGGGTAAGTAATGGGTTGGGTAACCTTTTTTTATTAACTATAATGCTAGCTACATACTCGTATATATGTGATACTCAGGCAATAGGTACCGCTTTTAGTTGTCAATATGGATGATTTGAATTACATCTCTATACCATTAGGCTTACTGATTGCGGCCAAAATGGTGTCCTTTGTGAACGGCACATACCTATTTACACAGTTTCGAAGCAATGTCGTCGGCCGGCGCTTTTGTCTGGACAGCTGACCTCTCGAGTAAATAACAGAGCTCTTCCGTAGTACAGTTGTTGTCTAAAAAGCTAGAGAAATCATAGCCTTCACATAAAAATATTACATATGAGGTTTATTCATTGGCATCTTTGACATGGACTGTACCACATAAGCGCCCCAATTGTCAAGGCAGCAAAAATATTCATGCGGTGAATCCTTAAGATCTCATCCCAAATAAGACGATTCCCATACCGCAGCCGTATGGTTAAACGATATCATCTCTATGCGATATGTGTTGATACAATCTGGTTTGGATCCTGCGGTCGCATTCCTTAAGAACGGACGTGTGTTCAATATAAATTAGCTGAAAACCGGTGGAAAAAGAAAAGGTGTCCGTAAAATCATGGTCTCGGAAGCATTTGGAGAAGGCCTATGTCTACGTCTTTCGGTGATATGATGATGATGACGCATAGATTACCGCATTCGTACCGCCCGGCTTCTGCGCATCTCATACTCTTTTATTATGAAGACGCACAGTTCAGAAGTGGCATTAGTAGTTCGATCAAGCTACGGTAGCCTAAGAGGTTCAGGCTCAGGCATGCGGCTGTCAAGCGGCAGTCGGGGGTTCGAATCCCGGCTCGTACCAATGAGTTTTTCGGAACTTATCATCATCATTATCATATCAGCCGAAAGACGCCCACTGCTGGACATAGGCCTCCCCTAAAGAGTGCCAAATTGACCGGTCCCGCGCCACCCGCATCCAGCGGACTCCCGCGACCTTTACCAGGTCATCAGTCCACCTTGTGGGGGGGCTAACCACGCCGCGCCTTCCGGTACGTGGTCGCCACTCGAGAACCTTTCCGCCCCAACGGCCATCGGTTTGCGGAAAATGCCCAGTAAAACTAACTAGTAGTTCGATGTTAGGTAACTTCCTGAACATAACTAGGCAACTAAACTAGTAACTGACCATGAACCAACTAGTAACCTTGCAATGCAGCAATATTTCATACACCGCCTGATCGGAAACCGGCCCTTTTCCCTCTGATCTCCGCTTTATTTTACCTCGGCTATTGTTAAAATATTGCGACTTCAGCGCCCCATAAATCATAAAGGTGCGCTATCTGCCAGGAAAGGGATCTGGCCGGACGATATTTTAAATGGTCTGCGAAAATTCAACCCGAATTATGATACTCGCTAGCATGATATCAGGTTGTACAATGATGTTTCTAGTGTTTGTAAAACATGCAAAGTAAAATAACTGTTTTTTTTGTACCCAATACAGCGTCGTGGCAGAGACGGCCTGCTTGATGACATACACTCACCGTAGCCTATGGAGGCAGGCAACTCCTGAGGAGTCACACGCACATTGATTTGACGATTCGTTATGTTGACAGCTACAGAGATAAATTGAGGTATCTCTCACAACACAGCGCATTCTTGGAATCTATGGACATCTTACTCATCACCAGAGAGAGTGAGAGTGTACCATATACCATAGTATGTTAGGCCATAAGTCCTGAATGATAATATAGTTATGAAACTGACAGCGTCGGACGATCGAGCGTGATCGGTTTCACTGTAGACAGCTTCAATTGCAAATAAGCGATTTCATTGCATTGATGGAACATTTCCGTAACTATTTTGGCTAAAACCTCTACTGGAAATCTTTACTGAACGTCGCAAATTGAAATCGGTTTCGTATTCATCGCGCACTCTAACACATCCGACTAAGCACGCGTTGACAAACCCGACTCAAAATCAATATGCTCAGTGAAATAGACTCTAATACGGGTGACTGCTATCTAATGTGTTCATTCATTGGTTACAGGTAAGTGTCCAAACAATCCGTCACCGGCTGCTGTGGTTCGTTTCATCCCGTAAACTACAGAGGGCAGTAAGCAAACATTGATTCATATCAACTTGGGCGGTTATTATAAACTTATAGTACAGGAGCTGGATGCTAATTTTACACTTCATTAAAATCATAATCATATTTATTGGTAATGTCATAAATTACTCGTCAAGGTTTTACAAAATGGGTACATGTATTATGTATTCATACATAAACAAGGCAATAACTAATGATTATTTTGAAACATTGCAAAATAGCTCCTTATAATCGTAAAACGCCTGCTCGCTCAGCCACTTTTTAAGTTTCGTCATAAACAACGACGAGCTTTGGGCAGCAACCATTTCTGCTGGCAGATGATTGTAGACCCTGCGATCCATGACGTGAGCAAATTTTTTGACTTTTCGAGTCTGAGTGACGGGAGGGGTAATTTTCCAGCGCGCGTGCTTAGGGTCACGTACCTACTTGAAATTTCGTTCCCTGTAGGAGTTTCTTCCGCTTCGTCTCGTGTGGTCACGGCCAGCTTTAATATTAGAAGTGAAGGCAGCGTTAAAATACCTTGGACCTGAGAGGCTTCGGAGAAACTGTTTGCGGGACACGCGCTATAGCTCGCAAAAATAAATACTGATTGTGACATACTACTATAGTATCCTCATTTCTTATCACTTTCATATTCTATTTTAAATGCAGACTTGAAAGATGGGTTTAAAACTTATAATATCTTCTTATTGTAATATGATCTTTAATACCTATTTTATTTTTTGATGAAAATCGGTTTTGACATCATAAACGTTTTTCCGCACTGGGCGAAAGGGTATTAAATGCTTGAATATTGTTACAAAACTTATATATCAAGTATTATGGCAAAGATGTAATATAAAAAAGAGGTAGATAGGTTATACGCGCTCAAAAAATGGCACACTAAAATTGAGTCAATTGGCACAACATGCCTCAGTTTCGAGTCGCTAGTAGAGTAGTAGTAGAGTTAGCTGTCAGATTTGGTGGCCATTTTTAAACACGAAATTTAATATAGACAACATATCTACTTTTTTTTATATTACATCATTGTATTATGGAGTGGTTTTAATTAACGCTTCAAAATAAATTTATTTTCTACCTACATACAGATTAATGAAATACTGCCATTCGTTTCGCTTTAAGATTTCCCATAAAAGCTAGGTTCTTTTGGTATGAAAAGATCATTTGAAAAATCTATACCTTAAGGTTTTACTGAAAGGGAGTTTATGACAGTCACTTACTCTTTATATTTAAATTGCTTCAAAACCAAGTTTGGATTTGCGAGTCACTCTCGCGCCCATGCACGCAAATAATAACTACGCAAAGAATCGATTTGTCAGGATGCCGCCGTCGACGGATACGTCTGGGAGGACATCATCATCATCATCATCATCATCATCATCATCATATGTAAATTAAGAAAATATTCCAGTCCCATCTCCTAGCTCACAATCTATAACAGTGTCTGTTAAGCATAAACAGCTGAACTTGTAGTTGTTTGGTTAGCCGGGATACGGGCGAGCCCGGGGGACGCGCTAGTGGGTAAACAATGGAATAGTGCAAGCACGTATAGATTATACGTAGGTAATACTAATACGTACTTACTAAATTAATTAAGGGGTACGAATAATGGGTAGGTACAGGTTGTTGCGTATTTAATATTCATGTTAAGGAAGTCCATATAATAAAGATGATGCATTATTATATCCTGTCCTAATAACAGTGTCTGTTAACACCTGAACATGTAACAGTTTATGCTTGATCAAGTCATATCATTTTTAGGGTTTCGTAGCCAAAATGGCAAAAACGGAACCCTTATAGCACGGAAGCCCTTAACTATTGACCACAATAAAGACGACCTTAGATTTTACTCAATCTTTACTAAATTTTTACCAAATATGCTTCTTAAAAAAAAAACATTTATTCATTATTTTATCTTTTTTTTTCTTAAACGTGCTTTCGGTCTCCAATTAAATATTAAAATATTATTAAATATGACGTCTCTTAAATTTTACTACTCGCTAGTCAAATGACCATCCAATACATTAAAACCTGCCCTCAACACGTCAGCGCATTTCAAAATGGTGCTTCAAACATTGAATCGTATTGTTATACAGCCAGTCTAACTGTGTCCATTCACAGGCTAAGGCGTGCACTTGATAGGTCTATCAAGCCCACGGGCAATTAAGCTTTTACAGCAAAATTCCCTTTGATTTCGTTTTTCCGGCCAATAACGTCGCAGTGACGTGGGGAGAACAGTAGGGCAATGTGTTGACGACCAGTTAGCCTAGTCGGTAGTGACGCTGCCTACGAAGCTGAAGGTCCTGGGTTCGAATCCCGGTAAGGGCAAATATTTGTGTGATGAGCATGAATATTTGTTTCTGAGTCTTGGATGTTTTCTATGTATTTAAGTATTTATATCTATTATATATATCGCCGTTTAGTATCTATAACACAAGCCTTATTGAGCTTACTATAAGTCTAGTTCGATTTGTGTAAGAATGTCCCCTAATATTTATTTATTTATGTGACAGAGCGATATGTGCGAGTGAGGCGAAAATTATTTCAGTTTATCGCCCTGCTCGATATCACACTTATTGTTTTAGTGTTATTTTTTGTAATTACAAACAACTGAGGACGTAGCATGGTTGCCATTTTATCACTTATCGTTGTGGATAAAACATCCGTCACTCTCGCACTCGCATACTTGTCAGAACGTGTGTGACGTTAGTTCCAGGCACATGTGCCTGTGGGACCGCTAATTTTGAAAACCGTGCTAATCTATGTCATCCTCTAGTTAACTAATAAGGTATACTTAACACTTTATGACAAATATCTTTGACAGGTGGGTCGTTTTTCTTTTCGACCGACAATAGCCTGTCCTTCGTCTTATTACGGCATCTCATTTGAGTAATGATGTTTACGGTTTTATAATTTTCGAATGAACGTCCGTATTATTTTATTAATTAGTATTATTTAATATTTCACCTTTTCTAACTAGCATTTTTTTAAACGGTTTTTTTGCTCGTGGAATGCCGTGACATAGTGGTAAACCAAAATGTGGTCCCCACTGAAATAGTCCACTTTGTCACATATTTATTTTTAAAACCAACCGTAAAAAAATATTATATTAGCCGGAAAGGAAACTTTAATTAGTTCTAATGAAGAAACCTAGGCATTTTTTTAAAATCGCAATTCAAAAGTACAATTTTCGATAGTCCAAAAACAAAAAAAAACAGAAAAACCTCGGTTCATTGTCGGTAAAAAAGAAGAACGACCCAGGTGCTTCCAATATAGGTGCACTGAATATATTTTGTTAACTGACTTGACTAAGATTAAAATTCTGAAAAAAATATGGAAAATAGTTCCTTGCCTAAAGATTACAGGAAAACCTATAAGAAGTTTGAGTATTTAAAAACACTTATGAAATTTAGATTATACAGGGTGGAAAGTTAAAACGGGGCAGTAAGGGCAGCTACTAGATCCCTTGCCGCCACGCAAAAATGGCATTAGGATTTCATTCCTAACTTTTTAAGTGATGGCAATCTACATTCACAGATTTTTGAAAAAAAGTACAGTCAGCGAGAAAATCATCAATTTTGACGATTTTTTTTTTAATGCCATTCGATCCCATTTCTATTAAGGATCAAAATACTCTTTGAGACCGACTAAGGTTTGACTACTAGAACGCCCAGAAATTAAAGAAAACTTTTTCAATACAGTGAGTATGGGAATCCTAAAGCTAATTTTGCTCATGTAGTTTTTTATGCCAATTCTAGTTTTATTTAATGACGGCCAGCTTTATTCTGTAAAAAGTTTGTAAAAAGAATACTAACATCCGTATTCAGAAATTCTGTTCGAAACTTAAAATTTACTAAGGTAAGGGTTTTACAGCACCTGTCCGCTCGTGAGTACTGTACACATAGTAACGTTTATGAATACGGGAATGCGTTTGTTTTTTTTTTGAACAGTGGAACGAATTCTCTCATTTCTAATCTAAATGAAATTCTCTGTCTCCATACAATTTGATGATCGTCTAACTAAAGGACTACTTGCACTTTGGGATTCCCATACTGTCGCCGTGGCCGAAACCGGTCAGGAGAGCATTATACTCACTGTATGGAAAAAGTTTTCTTTGATTTCTGGGCGTTCTAGTAGTCAAACCTTAGTCGGTCCCAAAGAGTATTTTGATCCTTAATAGGAATGGGATCGAATGGCATTAAAAAAAATATCGTCAAAATTGATGATTTTCTCGCTGACTGTACTTTTTTTCAAAAATCTGTGAATGTAGATTGCCATCACTTAAAAAGTTAGGAATGAAATCCTAATGCCATTTTTGCGTGGCGGCAAGGGATCTAGTAGCTGCCCTTACTGCCCGGTTTTAACTTTCCACCCTGTATACGGAATCCTCATCACGCGAGTTGAACTCGCACTTGTCCGGTTTTTTATACATGATACCTTACCTTTAGGTACCTTTAATTAAGCCAGGATGAGTATATGCTTTAAACTTCCATATCTACGACACGTTAAATTGCCACACCGTAGTTTTTAAATTCCTTTAACGGCAATACAGTAGCTAACAATAATGCAAAATGTAGTATCGGCAAAACAATATAACATCCATTTTCGGACAATCAACTCGTACACGCCCAGAGGAACAGTTCGTTAGTAACAGTTAAAGTTGCGCTACTGTTTATTTATGTTGGTAACATTGTATTTTGTCGGTAATTGGTCGGGATTCAATATTGTGCCGTGCCGCAAGGCTTGATATAGGACCTATTATTTATTTTATGTTAAACTAGCTTCCGCCCGCGACTTACTCTGCGTGGACCCGGGATAAAAACTACCCTATATTTTAATCCAGGCTATAAACAACCTTCGAGGAAAATTTCATCAAAATCGGTTGAACCGTTTAAGCGTGATTGAGTAACAAACATTTAAACATCCAAACATCCAAACTTTCGCATTTATAATATTAGGAGGGTACAGGGATTTCTACAAACATTTGGTACTAAAATCTTTGTTTGTTGGCAACAAAAATCGCGAAGTCTAAGGATTTCTGTACATTGTGATGAAAAAATATACGATAGGCGCTTGGGGTCTTAAGACGTTAAATATTTTTGATCCCACTAACAACAATACAATCTTTATGTTTTTAAGTTTGACGTTATTTCGACTTAACTTAAAATCCATAAGGTAAACGTCCCAATGCTCGACACCTTATTGCCGATTAGTTGACACCTATTGTCATGACTTAAGATTGAAAGTAGGATCATGTATTAGGACAGTGTCGAACACTCGGTAAACACTGCACACATTCTGTAAATATCTAGTGTAACACCGATATTCCGTGAAAATTTCACACCAAACAAACCACAACAGAAATTCACTTGCAACTCCCAACAATCATTCAGGCCAACACCTTTAGAAAAACAATTCCGCCAAAGTTCCCGTAATCAATCCGCAAAACAAACGCCAGCTTACAAAGAGCCCCCACAGTCCATTCACGTGACCTTCCGACACCTAGTTCACGGAACAAAAGAAAAGCAAAGAGTTCTTTTTAAAATGGTCGTGCGAAGTTCGTCCACAGAGGAAGACCCCTGAGTTTCCTGTCGACTGGGCGTGTTTGTGCAATGGGCATGGGTCTAGATGGTTGGTCGTACATATCGTTGTACAATGACCGTATATAGAATCTAATTAGTGGCAGAAAGATGGCCGCGGATAGACCTCACATCGTATTTAATTAAAAGTTGTTTCGTATTTATTTTCAAGTTAAATAGGCTTGTCTGTTTGTTGTTGATTTCGTTTAACTGAAACATATTATGTATTCTTACATGGAACAGAGTTCATTTGAAGAGTCCATACAATTTTGAGTTACGCTCAGATTCATTGGGAAATTGTTTTATTAAAAAAAACACATGATACTTAAAGTGTAAAAATAGGAGACTAAAACAATTATTAAATTAAAATAACTAAAACTAAACCTTAAACTTAGAAAATATAAATAAAATAACTAATTAAATAAGAGACCCGTGCCTCTTGGCAGCGTGCGCATCACGCAGGCAGTTTTCCCGCGCTGAACAGCGATTGCGATTCTTTGCGCGAGAAAGCTGCCGGCGCGGGGGTCGCCTGTTGCCTCTCTCAACCTTTTGCTGAGCTCCCTGTGGAGCTCCAGCGCACCCTTACCCCAAGGACCTAGTATCTTGACGCCGAAAGCAAAGAACTGATATTGGGCGCCGACACAGCTGTATTTTGAGACGTTGAAGCGTTCCCGGGCGTCTGCCGCCGCCCCCGCACGCCTGGTAGTTGCTGGAAGGTAGGACGCCGCCAGTGTCTGTACAGGTTGCGTCCCACAGTCCCACACCAGCGCATGCGGCCCGTCTTCCATGGTACCAACGACATTCCGTCAGGGCGCTTGCCATCGCCCCGCACAATCTGGGTCTCCAGAGCAGCAGGAACATTGGCGCTGACGAGCGCGGCGAACTTGAGAGCGGCGTGGCGGGACAGGCGGCCGGCGCCCGAGGAGCAGGAGAGGCCATGATGGCCGAGTCGGTCCACTGGAGCCCCACAAGAAACACAGTTGTGACCTGTGCAGATCCCAGCTCCCATTCTTACTTATTATATTTATACTGTATCTACTTCTATGAAAAATTTAATTATTTTATATCCTTATTGCTATGCTGAACATCTAATGCTTTATTTTAAATTTTTGAAACGGGTTGATGACCACATGAATGCAAAGTTATGTTAATAGATTTTCAAAGAGGGTTTTGCAGCAGATGCCAGCAGTGTGTCGATAGGTGTCAAAATCCACCGATCATGTTTAATGCAATTCTGAAAATAGCGTTAAGTGTAGCAACTTTGTCTTCTTCTAGTAGCTCCCCCGAAGCAATAACTTGTAAATGCAGGGCGGTTGTGCCCTTAAGATTATTATTTCTCGGTTTATACGTTCATTCATGTTCAATCCATTTAAACATCCCATCACGCAAACTTTCCTAACAGCAATAAATCCTCACCTGGCCAGCAAATTGGCCCAGATTCGGCGAGGAATCATTTTATTAAGCGCGCTTGGGTCGTTCTTCTTTTCGACCGACAATAGCCTGTCCTTCGTCTTATTACGGCATCTCATTTGAGTAATGATGTTTATGGTTTTATAATGTTCGAATGAACGTCCATATTATTTTATTAATTAGTGATATATAATATTTCACTTTCTCTAACTAGCATTTTTTTAAATGTTTGTTTTTTTCGTAGAATGCCGTGACAGAGTGGTAAACCAAAATGTTGTCCCCACTGAAATAGTCCACTTTGTCACATGTTTTTTTTAGAAACCAACCGTAAATAAATATTTATATTGGCCAGAAAGTAAACTTTAATTAGTTCTAATGAAGAAACCTATGCATTTTTTTAAAAATCGCACTTCAAAACCACAATTTTTGATAGTTCAAAAACCAAAAAAACAGAAAAACCTCGATTCATTGTCGGTAAAAAAGAAGAACGACCCGCTTACCTAACGATAAATGAACGCGATGACTTGCAAATAGTTCTGAAGGTAAGCCACGGGACTTTGGTCGGTTTCATTTAAGCATATACTATTTCCCTTTGAAATAAAACGCTGAAACTGGATGTTTGGTTATTATAAATATTAGGATGCGATGAAAAGCTGAGTTCTTTTTGGAATTATGTAAATAAAATTGCTAATTAAGAGGAAACTTAACTGGAACAAACCTTTCTAGACATGTTCATTTAGTAACTTACCTTTCTTCTCTAATCTATTTATTCCTTTCGTTACTCTGAGATTCCACCGTAACAAATATTTAGGTAAAGCTTAGGAAATCTATTAAATTAATCTTACCGTTTTCTAACAGAAATTCCTGGAATTTCGGGACAAAACAAACTGTTCCCGGCTCACAATGACGAAGGAAAATGTTTAAATGATTTAATTTCCGACCAGAAACTTCTACGTAAACTTACCCAGTTTTCAATTATACTGGGGACTTTGATTTGAGGCCAGTTTACTAATGAAACCTTGATAAAGAAAGCAAAAACTTCTTAATTTTATGTTTGTGTTGTCAAAATGATATTTGGACTAGGTACTGTTGTTAGAAAGAAAATTATGCCTCCTTAATTGATGATGTGTATTTTGCCTGTCCTAACCTACGGCCTACGGTGCGCAAACATGGTCACTCACCGAGAGCCAGTAGAAATTGAAGGTTTGCGAACGCGCTATGGAGCGCAATATTCTAGGTGTCAAAAGGACGGATCGGGTCCGAAACACTACACTGCGCTCCAAATCCCGCATAGCTGATGTGGGTGCAAAAACTGCCAGGCTCAAGTGGGACTGGGCCGGCCACGTCTGTCGCATGCATTCAGATAGGTGCTGTAGATATATTAGCTACGAAATGGGTGCCACATGACGGGCGACGCAGACGGGAGACGGAGATGGCGGGTGACCTGGATGTATTCGTCAACAATTGGGCGGAAGAAGCACCTAGCAGGCCCGCATAGGGATCACGGGCAGAGGCCTTTGCCCAGCAGTGGGACACTCAATAGGCTCTAAAAAAAATTGATGATACGGCATAGCTGATAAACACACTGATTTCGCTTATCAAAGACTACAATAAAAATTTAAATTATACTGAAAAGAAAGTAAAATGGGTACAGTTCGCATGAAAAGTTCGTTTCAAAATGGTTTTCCTTTAAGTCGCATGTCGATTAACGCAATATTTTTTTAATCTTACATAGAATAGGGAGTAAAACACCATACCAATTATTCAAATACATATCCACAACTGGCGGCAAAATTATCTCCAGCCTCACAATCCGCACTGCAGCGTCAAGTTCCTTAATTATAGCGTCGCGAGTAAATAGAAATTACGAATTAAGCCTTTGTAAATTGCGTTTGTGCCGCTGATATATGGGTTACTTGGGGGCGTAATGTATTTGTTTATTTCATTTTAGAGCTGGCTACAGAAATAATACATAAATATACGTCTTTAGTAGATTGTTAACATGGGGTTTAAAGTGAATTATTGCACAAATTGTGATATGTGGGTCTGTGGTAGGTAGGTACTTTATATATTTATTTATTTAAATATATTTAAAAGAACAAGGATAATAAAAACAAACAATAAAACAACAACTTAACCTACAAAGACAAAAAAGACTATAAATTAAAACTTAAAGATAAATAATTTGGCCCAAATCGCTGTCAGAGGGTAGTGTGCCCAGAAGGCTGGCAGCATTGCCACGCTGGATGGCAATGCTCACTCTTTGAGCAAAATATAGGCCAGCCCTCTGGTCACCGCTGGCGTCTATTAGGCGCGCCGACAAATCCTTATAAAGTCGGCGCGGGCTTGGACCCCATGGTCCCAGTGTTTCGACCCCAAACGCCTCAAATAAGTAACCACTCCCTAGGGAGGCATAGTTGCGGCGTTTGAGGTCTTGTGCGGAGGATGCAGCCGAGCCAGCATTAATTCTGGTGCCCGAAAGTTAAATATATATTTTGACTCAGAATAAAAGTGTATTTATTTATTTATTTATTTAAACTTTATTGCACAAAATACAAAAAAATATGTACAAATGGCGAGCTTAATGCCAGATGGCATTCTCTACCAGCTAACCATTGGGCTAAACAGAGACTTATAACAGGTGCAAAGAAAAAAGTATGATAATTTCTGTTACGAATATACTTGAGGAGAGAGGAAAAAAATACAAAATATAAATTAAATAAAAATTTGAACAGAATGAAGAGTTTTACAAAAAAGGGGAAATTTTCACCCTAATACCTTTAATTTTTCCCAATAAACTATGTTAATATTCCTTACCGTTTACGTGCAAAAATGCGCCATCAGTTTCAACCCTAGCAAGTTGATAGTGAATGACATGTGTCATATGCAAATGTAAATAGTGACTTTATAGCGGTAGGGTTGTCACCTATAATAAAACGTTTAATTTTTAATGTCTTTTTGTTTCACTTAACCTAGCTTTAAAATTATAATAAATTGATTGAAAATTAATTAGATAAAACTATAAGTACCTACTTTCAGCAAAGATCATAGTAAAGTGCCACCCTGTATATTTATTAAAAGTATGTTTAAAGTATTTTTATTTTATTTGTACTAGCTTGTAGTTTATGTATTAAGATTAATTTACTGTAGCACTAAGGAATTTGTAAAATTTGAGGGAACCTTGACTATGGTTCTACTTCCCCTACTCTACTCTGAATTTAACCCGACAAAATTCCATGTGTCTACCTTTCAACTATATAATAAAGCAACATTTACACATGTCTGCGTCACGACAGTTCGTTGACGCGTCATTCAAAGCAAAACCCCAGCCAAACAGCCACTTAAGCAGGTTGCATCGCGAGAATCGTGTCATTAAGGAATTTATAATTTGAGCGAGCTTCGACGCTGAACTCGCTCTAAGTGCAGTCACATTGTATTTGTAAGCTTTATAGTTATTTAAGCGCTGCTTGTTTCTTTATGTTAGTCACGCTGGAACGCTCGGTGTTTATGCTTTTGAAATCTTTCAGGATTACAATGCTAACAGTTTCAAGTTGCTAACAGCAACTTTAAGTTGTTAAAAAAAAAACAATATCGACAATCTTAGTACCTACTAAAGACTCTATTAGTAGTTTAAAATTTACTTTTGGACAATAAAAAAATGCATATTTTTTATTAACTTTCAAGGTACCATACCTTTTTATGATTTTAATTATATCATAATTTATAATTTATTACATTTACTTGTTGGTTAAGGTGGACTGATGACCTGGTAAAGGTCGCCGGAGTCTGCTGGATGCGGGTGGCGCAGGACCGGTCATTGTGGCACTCTTTAGGGGAGGTCTATGTCCAGCAGTGGACGTCTTTCGGCTGATATGATGATGATGATGATGACTTGTTTGTTTACTATCCATTTAGCAACACCGCGTTATCAATTTTAACATGAGGAAACTACGCAATTGTCTAGACTTGTTATTTAGTTCTAGAGTCTGCGAAAAGAGTTGCTCATGTTAATGCAATGCTGTTTTACCAATTGGATCTAACTACATGTAAACTTATACGTCACACCCTGCTGGCAGATTGTGTAAAGTTTCGTACGTACAGTAAGGGAAATGTATTCACGTACCACCGTAGAACCTTGTCGCAATTGACAGGCCGCGCCGTCACTCAAACTCGAGTGGTATGTCACCTTATTGCGATAGGGTTCTACAGTGGTACGTTTACATTTACCTTACTGTACGTCAGCAAAATGACATTGGAGTTGGCCTAGCGCTCGTTTGACCCGTCTGGCCGTAAAGTGTCAGTGGTCAGTGTTGAGCATTGTTACGTTTACCTTATTTCGAGCTTAATGGTATTCATATCCTACATGACACCCCATTCTTACATTGTGTACCTGTCGTACCACCTATTAGATAACTTGTAGGTACTCCATGATGATCTGCAAAAATCGAGGCTTTAATACATCTGTTACAAAACAAAATTTAAATAAAACCACTTTAATTACCACTTTTTAAATTCAACTGCATCTGGTCCTTCGAGCCGGACGGAGCAGTTTGCATAAAAGCGGGCTTTAAGCGCAAAATGATAACAGAAGACGATCGCACAATTAAGAAATAATAAGCAGGCAGCGTAGTAGGTACTCGCGCATTAATTACTGTGCAACTTTGGCCATTTGCAATCCCTTGGCGTTTGCCGACAGCGGAAATCGTTTCTCGCATTTCTTGCTTCTGTAATTGTAAACTTTGAGCGTATGTGTGTTTCTACTAAATTTATGTATTTTTTGCTGGAAGTACGGTTAACCCTTCTAAGCAGAGTGACGTTTCATGCAAGGTTGTTGATATGTGAATAATTTATAAATATTGCTATGTGAAAGCTTTTGTAGCGCCTACTACTATTATAAATGTTATAAAGTGTGTCTGTCTGTCTGTTACCTCTTCACGCTTAAACCGCTGGACGGATTTAGATGAAATTTAGTATAAATATAGTTTGAGTCCCGGGGAAGGACATAGGATAGTTTTTATCCCGGAAATCATCCTCTAAGGGGGTAAAATGGGGGGTGAAAGTTTGTATGGAGCTACGATACAAACGAGTTCCACGCGGATGGAGTCGCGGGCAGAAGCTAGTCGTGTATAATTAAATTGATTCATATATCTCGACGTTCCGAATATGCAACAACATCCTTAGTCGCAACAAGACTAACTTTACTAAAACATAGAAAAATTGTTTCACGGTAAAATTGGTATTTCTCAGCTTTATTAACAACTCCAAGCGAGGGAAAAGGGAACTTCTGAAATCCAATAACAAACCAAAGAATAATTAAAATCATTCGCGCAATCGCAATAAATTTATTCAAAAAAATACATCAGTATTTTTAGAAAATTCCGACATCCAACAATTCAAAAATTCGCCTTTATAACAGACGTAATTAAACTAACAGGGAAAAAAGTTGGAAACAACGGAACTTCCTTCATAAACGCGATCAAACGCATCGCAGGAACGAATTAAATATTCAAATCAACTTGAACCAACGCAGATTTATAACGGCACTTGCAAAATTCAGGATCGCCGGGTTCAGACCGACTATAGGGGTTTTATAAGCATAAACAGTTCAAAAAAAACTAATCCGACTGCGGAAAAGTACTTAACCGAAAACTTATCCGAAAAATTAGCAAAATCAGTTCAATACCTTATACGGTGGAACTTTCGTTTCTGCTATAGTCGGGCAAAAAGTCCTTAGATGCTTAGCTTATAGGTTAATATACTCTTAGATATGATCATCATCATCATCATCATCATATCAGCCGAAAGACGTCCACTGCTGGACATAGGCCTCCCCCAGAGAGTTCCGAATTGACCGGTCCTGCGCTACCCGCATCCAGCGGACTCCTGCGACCTTTACCAGGTCATCAGTCCACCTTGTGGGGGGCCTACCCACGCCGCGCCTTCCGGTACGTGGTCGCCACTCGAGAACCTTTCCGCCCCAACGGCCATCGGTTTGCGGAAAATGCCCAGTAAAACTAACTAACGAACTAGTAGTTCACTGGGCCACTTAAGAAGAGGCCTGTGCCCAGCAGTGGGACGTTTATGGGCTGATAATGATTACTCGCCAAAGTGCGGTTGGTGCAGACCCGACTTTCCGCCTAACATTTCGACTGTTTCGCTTTTTCTCAACGGGAACTGAATTAAAAACTTGACTGGGGATAAAACTAACGAAACAGCTCGGCTCTGTGACGAACTCAATCTGAAAAAGTTAGTTGGCCTTAGACCAAAACGGCTGGTTTATTCCTGCTGCCGTTCGAGTTTTTGTCAACTACAATGAAGTGAAAATATGTAGGTTGAATCTATATGATTTCAGTAAAATGTTACCCGATATAATACATACATAATAGTGGTGTATTACTTGAATTATAAATTAATATAGTGAGGTCATAAGAATTGGCCGAATTGCATCAAAGTATTTCATTCAAAAAGCATCGGTAGAGTTACCAAGGTAGAAGATTCTAATTCCGATGACAGTTTTATAAAAAGTCGGCCGAAATAAAAAAATCTCAACCATAAGTCTCTGTTGCTGCTGTTTATCAACAACGTTAAATTAATGAAGAAATGATCCAGGGCCAAAACCCATTAATTCCTCTTACATTTACGTAATAGACGTATGACCTAAGATTTTTTACGATGCCATTCGAACCAGTTTTTTGGAGAGGAAAAAATGTTTGTATGGTAGCAGCTACAATTAAAGAACCCAAATGCCCAAAAAAATATTAAAGGCGGACCTCGCTGGCGGCTGCCGCAACGCTTTATACTAATTGACATACAAGTATGACGTCACAGTTCGCTATTTGTACTAATCGTTGTATGGAAAATCAAATAAATTGATGTTTCGGTCACGAAATATTGCGTTTAGGTCCATAGTTGTTGTACAATTTTGTTTCTATAAAAGCGTAAGGATTCTATTGGTAGCTTTAATTTTACTCTTGGACATTAAAAAAATGCATGTTTTTTTCTAAACTTTCAAAGTCCATATCTTGTTATGATTTTAATTATATTTTGTCATTTATAATTTATTACAATAATTTGATGTATTGTAGCATATGTTATTAATTTGAACATGAGTCTACACCCCTATTGCTGCAAAAAGACAAATGATACTCGTACATTTACTTACCTACATATTTTACAATAAAACCAAATACTAAATCAACATTCCTTAACATCGTCCCATGAAAACGAAACTCACGTTATTTATTCGAAATCTAAACATGTCAGCGGGAACCTAAATCCCTCAGACACACGTATGCCGCGATTGTAATTTACGTGCACAAAGCAAACCTAAATTGAATTGTACCGCGACGCTCCGTTCCCATTCGGCTTCGGCAAGATCTAACAACTGACATTGCCATCGAGACGCTTTTACGAACATTTTAATTTGCATGACAATACATTTTAGAAAACTAGCGCGGGAGTATTGACGTCCGATTAAGTTTGATGAAGGAAAGTGTACAATAATCTTTATTGCAATAGAAGTACGTACTAACTTTATTGCACACAATAACAGGATATCCTACTAATCCTTCCTACTATAGTACATTGTTGAAGAGGCTAGAAAGTAAGCAATAGATGGACGAGTTAGTTCGAGAGCCGACGCGTAGCGGAGGCCCTCGAAAGTACGAGTCCACAGCTATTGCTTACTTTCTACAGTGCTTTTCACGCCTACTGCGAGGAAATTGCAAATAATTCTAATTTTTAATCATAATTAAATATCTAATTGAAGATCATAATACTAAACAGGCTCTTTGCCTCGCGCCCGGCGGAGGGAGGAGCTGCACAGGCAGCGCACGCCGGCGCGACCGCGCACGAGGCCCTGTGATTGGTCGATTGCTGTTCAAACTGTCCAACAATGTTAATGTTATTGTTGGACAGTTTGACGTCATAGATGGCCTGTTCGTGCGACGTCCAACTAACCCCAGCTTTGAAGCCTGAATTCTGACCATCTTTTGCCACATTTCCGAGCAGTGGCGTGAAAATAATATAAACGCGAAAGTTTGGATGGATGGATGTACGTTCCGCTTAATCTCAAAAACTACTGGACGAATTTATATGAAACTTTCCAGTTATGTACCTTCTATATCAGAATAGGACATAGGCTATAATTTATGTCAAATTTCATCCCTTTTAGGGACGAAAAAGAGGATGAAACTTTGTATGGAGACTAAATGATTTTGCTCGTTGACTTCATCAGGCGCTGGGTCTCAAAATGTATGGAAAAACTAAAATCCGACTCGCACTTGACCAAAATTCTAATGGTTAGGTATTAGGTATTTAATAACACTTTGTAAATGAAAAACTATTTATGTCTACGTGTCCCGTTTTCTCGCCTAAATGGCTATACTTATTGGCTATATCGATTTATGAGGATGAACGTAAGATAGTTCTTATACCAAAACACATTTTAAGGAGATGAAATAGGAAATTAAAGTCTGAATGAGGAACCGTATTATACGCGGAAGTCGCGGGCGGAAAGCATAGTTATTAATAAAAAAGACAGAAGATGGAAAAATAATAATAATAAGGAATTATAAAAAGAACACTGCTTCTAACAGGTCGGACAGCTGCATGGACCCCATTACGCTGGCGGCATAACCTCTTTGCATTGCTATGGAAATTCGTTGGAGTAAACGCCTGCTCTGGGGTCTCCAGTTGTTTGGAACGGCCGCGAAGACATGACTTTCAAAGTTGGCTTATAAAGTTTGATTGGGATTAATTGGACGTCATTACAGGGCAGATATGAGTAGTTCCGGAGATTATACAAACAAACTTACAAAGATTTTTCTACTCTATAATATTACCTACATAAAGAACGTTGCTCCCGTGATTAAGTAGCGAGCTTTTAAGCAATAACATTTTGTGACCTAAGATCTTTTCGATTGTATTTCTTATCTAAACTTCTGTCAGCAAACTTCAAACATGTCCAAGTGTCTTATCTCTTGTTTTTCTTTTTACGAGTACTTATTCATAATCTTGTTATTCTTTGCGTTTGAACACTTTCAACTATTTTGAAATTCTCTGTGTTGGAGATTACAGTGAAGATTTCTAGACAGACATTATATTGATATTTGAAGTCTTGAGGATTCAAAGTTTAGCAGCCTAAACTAAAAAAGTCAAACTTTAATGCAGCTCTTTTAATTTGACCTTAGCGCTATTTTAGTTAGCTTAGGTCTTTCTATGTACTTTTCTATTATTAGTTTCACATACTTGACTCTCGGTCAAGTCGCTAAGTCGCTCATGTAGCTCTATATCTCTGTTCTTAGTTTTATCCTTTCTTTGACCTTGAGCCATTCTAATTCGGAATAATTTGTCTACATTGATGAAGAACGGACATAATATTCACAGTACAGTCAGCAGCAGAAGTAGCTAAGCACTTTAACATGCTCAGAATTATCTGCACAGAACCTTATTCTCTTGACATTAGAGTCCGTGTGCAGATCAATTTGAGCACTAGGCCCGCTTAGCTACTTCTGCTGCTGACTGTACCTAAATGTACAGAGTTGACATTAGTGGTGTCACGGTCTGTGAGCGGATGTTAATGTTGCCAAGTTATATCCACATTGGCCGTTTGTAGCATCGCTTTATATTTGTGATGCCAAATGCCAACTGGGATATTACGTTTGTGCTCTGGTTATTTGACTCCGGCGCAACGTAACGGCATTTGAAAATGTTAAATCTATCTGTACTCGTTCTAACTGCTGTCTGCACAAAAATGGTATAGGTATCGATTATTTTAAATCCATGAACTCGCCTGAAGGGGCTTAGGAATCCGTTTTCTAAGTTTTAATCTTTAAGCACGGCTTCTAGTTGTTGATCTGCATTATGAATCTGTATTAAAACGCATGCTGCATATAGAGGGGGTTGCACAACTTGCTTGGATTGTGTAAATGAGAAAGAGGAATTCAGTTGTCCTAGCCACGCTGAGAAAAGTCTACACCAGTGTTTATCTTTCTATTAGCCATAAGGAACTCCACCACCTATCCTGGCAGCAGACGATAAGCTGAAAAATATACTAACTGAGTTAGCTAATTGATAGTATAGATACATCCGGAGGGTATGTCAGAATATGTCGAACCGAATCATACATAACTTCTTCTCGTATCGATTGTTTCATACTGTGCGGGACCAGAAGGCGGCGGTGCTTAATGTACATCGTGTAAAGAGTTTACTAATTCCAGCTATTCATAATAATAAATCCAGGAGGGTTATAGTGAGAGTTAAAAATGTCCGTTTGAAAAATTACATGAAGCAGGCATAACTTCGCTATTGACATACTAAACGATCACTGGCTAATTATATTTAAAATTCTAAAAATAAACAAGATGAAGAACACCCAAGGGCAAATGATCGGTTCCTAATTATATTAATTTTAATATTTAATATCCATTACATTGAACGCTTCTTCTTTTTGTTTACCCAAACCCACGTCTCTTCAAATGAAATGAGGAACGTTTTTGTTAATTTCGACTGAAAGGCGACCTTTCCAACGCGGAGTGAATTCTAAATTTAAAAATGTACGCTTTTTATTTTTTAAAGTAGACTGTAATGTAGCTAGCTGTTCGCTTACAATGCTTGAAAGTAGTGTTTTTCAACATACCTAACCTGAAATTTAGACAATTACGTAAGAAAAATTAATAAATCCTAAATGTAGTTATCCTTGAAGGTAAACAAGTAAGCTAGGACCTGTAATAATTCAACTCTTAACAAGCAATTTAATTACAACTTGGCAATGATTTCAAATTTCCTACTAAGGAGACTGCAATTTAGTGTCGCCAGCGAAACTTTTAATGGCCGCTAGCAAGATACCAGCACTGTTTCATTCAATTAACTTGTTGTGGTCTCAGGAAAATTGCTCTGATTGGTCTTGGAAAACTAGAGAAACTGCTTCTAGCCACTTAAGGCCCTTCCTGAAGGGGGTTAGAGCAGTTACAACTTCGAGAAAGCACGAGTTGTATGTAAAGGTCCTTCGATGAACAACCGCTTTTCGGTAAAGTGGTGTCATCTACTTTCAATTTAAGATACATTCAAAATTATTGTAACTTATGTAATACCGTGCGAAGCATTCATAATATCCAATAAGTTTGAGTTGTTTAGTTGTGTTATTAATGTTATTATACAGGGCGTTATGCCACATGGAGAGAAAGTACCTTAAATATTGTAGATACAAAAACAATTTAAATTGCATTCATAGATTTTTAAATAATTACATGGTTCACCCCCCCCCCCCCCCTCTCACACCCCCTTTTCCCGAAGTTCTAGTACCCAGAGCAGATCACACTTCTTCACATGAACCCTTTAGATGGAAAAATAAGTCTCTTCTTCATATATTTCTCCTCGTCACCGCAGCATAAAATTGTCAATCAATGATGAACTGAACACTCTTGCCACGTCATTTGAGTATATACTTAATTAGAGGGGAGTAATTAGTCGCAGGTGTGCTTGTGTTTCATTAGAGTTTGTCAACAATATTAATGATCCTCGCGTTTTGTTATATTTGGCGCCGCAATTAGTTCGGAAATGTTGGACGGTTTCGTTAGGCTTAGGAGTTGGAAATAGTGGGGTTGGGTGACGTTTCAGTTTGACAGTTGTTAGTGGGACAAGATTATTGTATAGTAAACCTATTCCATATATGAAATTACATAATATAATAATATTACATAACTATATAAACCTACAGTGAGTGAATTTTCATATAAAACTCACTGCAATAATAGCGCATTCTGAAACCGCAGCTTAAACAAAATAAGAAATCAGTCTTAGGAGCAGGATGGCATACAAAACGTTCGTGTTTGAAACACTAAAAAAAAACACGGTAGCCATTCCATCGCGTCACTGAGTTTTTGAATTACGGACATCGATTTTGGAATAAATACGCATTGGGAAATAAATCCGTAACCACCTACGCTATTCGGAAATTGAATATTACATTTCCGTACCAAACTTTGCAGTGAAAGTAGAAGTTTTTCACAAAGCCCTTGCATGGAGAATACTTCATCACAGTTGCTGGAAACCGAATTTGAATTTGAAACTTTTAGAAAACATGTAAAAGGTTCGACCGCAATAGAAACTAGTTTGAAATATAGTTGCATTTGTATCTAGGGGTTTTTAGGACTTGGGATATTTCTACTTCTTTTACTAAAATGAAGATTAATTTCACGACACTTGATTAGTAGGTACTTATAGTAATTGTATCGGTGTATGTGACTGCGAGTTGGCTAATTTGAGTTGATGAAACTAATAAAATAACCACGGTGAGCTTGAAAGAGCTTACCTTACGCGGCAGGGAAAAAACTCATCTCACGAAAGCCGGTAAGCCATGATTGTGTGTTAATAAATATATTTTTCACGCCACTGCTCGGAAATGTCGCAAAAGATGTTCAGAATTCAGGCTTCAAAGCTGGGGTTAGTTGGACGTCGCACGAACAGGCCATCTATGACTTCAATACATTGTTGGACAGTTTGAACAGCGATCGACCAATCACAGGGCCCCGCGCGCGGTTGCGCCGGCGTGCGCCCGTTCCTCCTCCTCCGCGCCGGGCGCGAGGCAAGCGACCATGTTTAGTATTATGATCTTCAATTAGATACTTAATTTTGATTTAAAATTATAATTATTTGCAATTTCCTCGCAGTAGGCGTGAAAAGCACTGTGTTAAGCCTCGGCCGAAAGTGCAATAGCTGGACTCGTAATTTCGAAGATTAATAACTCGTTCATCTATTGCTTACTTTCTAGCCCCTTCAACAATGTACTATATTTTAGTCTCTGTGTATACTATAATCTATTCTAGATATAAATTATCCCACTCATTTGCCAGAAACGCAACTCCAAATGTTACAAAACTTGCCCGTAAGATTGTTACTCATGCAAACGCAACGCAATGCAGTTGTGAATTCAGCAACAGATTAGCGACTGGAAGTTCACAATGTACCGCTTAGCGCCCGAGTGCACTTTGTCCATTTGAGAGTCACATTTCGCATCCTAGTTTGATTCCAATGTGTTCTGCGCGTTCGTTCGGACACATTAGTTCTACGCGCGTGAAGCACAATGCTATCACAATGGAACGCGAAATGAGACTGTCAGAGTGACCCCCAGTAACACGAGATGTGCATACATAAGCGGACTTACGGAAGTTGAATTAGAGTGTGGCGTATCAGGAGTGGCCCGTACCAAGTTTTGAGTTCCTCTTTGTGAAGCGCCTGCTGACTTGATTCTATTGGAAACTAGTTAGCATGCGGGGCTTCATTAGTGTGGGTGCAGATTGATATATACCCGAGTTCTGCAATAGAATGTTCACGATTATCACTCATTATTTTTAACCCTCGACTCAAAAGAGTAGATAAGTTTAACATTTGTGTTCACGGTTTAATAGCTTCGGCGTTTTTTGAGCTCCGGTGTGGACAACTCGCGTTAATAACACGAGTCACGTCAGTCAAATCACAGTTTTAAAAGTATAGGTAAGCCAGGAGTCTTAACCATGGCAATTAGGGTAAGAATACAGTTGATTGGAACATTTATCTAATATGCATAACACCAGCCTTATTGAGCTTACTTTGGGACTATGATCGATGAATGTAATGATGATATGATCGATGCAGACCCACCGCTAACCAGACGGAATATAAACTGCAGAATATAATGTTGAATGTAGCTAACTGCACGCCATTTGCGTTGAAGGTAAGCCGTTTTCTAGCCAGAAGTATCGGGCCGTATTGGATTGAAATCAAATTTAGATTTGTTGAACTCATTTCCACGGGCGCCAACCCTGTGTGTCTACATAAAACGAATATACTTGGTGTCGACAATATTTAGTGCAAGATGGAGAAATGGCTTCCACGGCTTTTCGGGACGTACGCACCATTTTGTAGAGAATCTCCATGACCAGTTTGTATACAAGTTTCTGAATTTCGTTGAAGCAACGTTGAATGTTTTCCTTCAATCACGGTGGTGTTTAACCTAACTGGATATTTGCATGGGCTTATTTGAAGTCGTAGGTATGCCAAGGCAATATATGATTTTTTATATGACGGACGCGCTTCGCTGCGGAATGCGTGGCACGACGCCACGACGATGGTCGATCACGTAACGCATTGTATGCGTGTCAGGTAGATCTAAATGTCACTTTTTGTATGGGAAAATGTCAGTTGAGTTGTTTATACGTGCCTTCGTTTTTAAAGTAACATGATCCCACACAACACAACACAACGCGATCTCTGGACCCACTTTATTTATTAGATAATTAAAATAATCGCCTATGATATTAATCGTCTACAACGATTATGTATACCTAGGACAGACTGTCCAGTTAGGTAGGTCCAACTTCGAGAAAGAGGTCAATCGTCGAATCCGACTCGGCTGGGCAGCGTTCGGGAAGCTCCGGCACATCTTTTCGTCCAATATCCCGCAGTGTCTCAAGACGAGAGTCTTTGACCAATGTGTGTTGCCAATTAAGCTTAAGTGGCACATTGCACGTAGAACCGATGGCCGTTGGGGCGGAAAGGTTCTCGAGTGGCGACCACGTACCGGAAGGCGCGGCGTGGGTAGGCCCCCCACAAGGTGGACTGATGACCTGGTATATAAAGGTCGCGGGAGTCCGCTGGATGCGGGTGGCGCAGGACCGGTCAATTTGGCACTCTCTGGGGGAGGCCTATGTCCAGCACTGGACGTCTTTCGGCTGATATTATGATGATGATATTAATCGTTTTACCCTTGATTGTATCATCATCATTATATAATTATTGTTTGGTCAAAAGATGAATCTGCTGCTCTATATTAAAACGCGATTCCACTTATACCCCCGATTCGGTTAAAACCGCCTCAACCTCACTGGAGCGCAAACTCTTGTTCGCATTACAGTGTTATTAAAACCGCTAGCATTGCAGTATTAGAGGTTTCCCCTGGATATTCCCCAGGCTACTCTTCCACCACGTATTATCGCTTTACCGGGTTTGGCCTGTACAGCAATTGCCAGGTAAAAAAATCTGTATCAGAAAATGAAATCCAAATCAATGGCGCGCGCCGAGAATCCTTTCCAGGGATTTGCCGCGTCCTTGAAAATTACTCAGACCAGATCATCCCGACGAATCGATAACGAGGCTTCGTATTTATTTAAACAAGTCTCGCGTATTGTACGGTTTCACAATGGGATTACACGAAAAATGGCTGGGAGGTTTGTTACAAGCTCCACTGAGAGCCAATGTGAGACGTACAATTTGCATTTTTTTTATCTCTCTAACATTCGGAGAATTTCTGAAATGAGTGCGTCAAGGGCATGCATCGGAAAATTGTATAAATTTTCGAAGGAAACACCCAACTAACATTTTGGAGACCCTATTTCAACTTGACAATTATCGCCTTTGGATCGGCAATTGACAATTTGTCAGTGTCACTTTTTTCTTGGAAATGTTAAGATTTTTTTTCTATTTGGCATCATAGACGTATATTACTGTATCCAAATAAAATAAAAACATAGGTACGTTTTTTCGTCATCCCAAATAGCGCGCCAACCAACGGGTCGGAGTCGGAACCAGCCCGGACAACAAATACAATACCGATTCCAATTCAACACATTTGATCGAATGGACCCCTCATCTAACACGGATCTTACTGACTCAAGACCGTTAAAACATCACTTTACTGCCTACCCAACTTATTCCCGATAAGCTCGTAAAAAAGCCAATCGCACCAATCATTTCAGAGTTGACGGGGGACATTACTGAACGGGGGGGACATTTTTACCCCTCCCCCGCAAGTTGGGAAAACTTTTAATTGCTTTCGAATTAAGGGGTTGATTTGCGAAGGCATCGTTAAATTTAATTGGTACAAATTCTAAAGTTGCAGCTGTTCGTACAATGTGTTCCGTGACCCTGGTATGCGAATCTAGGAAGTACGCTGTAGAGTATGAGTTTTGTTTGAATCTACGACTCAATCTTACAAATACCTACGGGTCTAATTCTATAAGCAGTGCGAGAAACCTAGGCGCTAGGGTAGTAATAGAATGTTGTATGTAGGATTTTTGTCCTATTAGGATCGAAAGATACTCAGTGGAAATATGATAGAACTCCCAAAAAATACAATTAAAAATGGGGTTTTTTTTTTGAAACTGTCTGTGTATGTAATTTAATTATTTCGTACATACATAATTTTTGGTTAAAAATGTCTCATTGCTAAAAAGTGTAATTACAATCGTCTTAATTAAAATTAAATATAGCTATACAAAACTACGGTAGCCTAGTGGTTCAGGCATGCGGCTGTCAAGCAGCGGTCGTGGGTTCGAATCCCGGCTCGTACCGATAAATGAGTTTTACGGAACTTACGCGGAATGTACGGAATGTTTACCGTTAGCTTTTCGGAGAAGGAAAACATCGTGAGGAAACCGGTTTAATCCCAATAAGGTCTAGTTTTCCCTCTGAGTTGGAAGGTCAGATGGCAGTCGCTTTCTTAAAACTTAGCCTATGCCTAATTTTGGGATTAGGTGTCAAAACGGACCACGGGCTACTTTAGGGCACATCCGGGAATAACGCTAGGAGGATGACGATGATAGCTACATATATAAAGCTTTGTTGTTTTATTCTTGCCGACTTTTATTCTGTAAGATTGTCTTTGCAATCAACAATCTGTCTTGATTCAAGAAAATTCAGCACAAAAACGTGTTATGGAACAAGAAATATTTTTAATTAGTGGAAAAGTTAAATGACAGCACTGTCAACTATAAATGTTATAATATTCTAGAAACTTGATTTCAATCCTTAATTGGAAAACGTGAATTCTTTTGTTTTAACTTCTATTACGTAGCTCGTTTGTATTTAATTCAATTATTAACTTTCCTTTTTGTCTGTTTCAGGTAAAAGCGGCTAAGCTTGAATATCAGCAACACATGGCAACACTAACCTGATCATATGATACAAAATTGTAGTTTTGAGCGACTAAGTATCGATGCAGGTGATAAGTATACCTATGGCTAGTTTCGCGATTCAGTCGCGGCTTTGTATCGATGCAAAAAGTAGCGCCGCGTGTAACCACTCTAACATGAACATATATGTCATTGATCTAAAGTCTGATTACGACAACGTCCATGTGAGTAATAAAATAAATAGTAATACATAATAAACAATTAGAATCATAAGATTTTTCAAAAAACCCAACTACTTTATTGCAAATATTATAGCCTATGTCACTCCCACGATTAAGAGGAATCCAACGACACCTCACATGTCGAAATCCGTCAAACGGTTTAGGTTGCAGGGCGTGCCAAAGAATTAGACATACACACATACATACATATATAAATAAATAAATATTAGTGGACAATCTTACACAAATCGAACTAGTCCCATAGTAAGCTCAATAAGGCATACACACATACATAACCCTCCTTTCCTTCGGCAGTCGGGTAAATAACATCATTATTCTAAGAGTGTGACTCTTGTCGGTGTAGCTATCTTATCTTAGATTGTGAAAATGGGGAATGGATGAAAATATCAGAAGTGCCTAATAGTTTTTTTGGTGACAGGAATAACCTTCCTTAGCACCAGAAAAAAGTTTCAGTTTTTTCAGCTGCGTCAATTATTTTTGAAAAATATAAACAGTTTCCTCGCTTACGTTTTGGGTCAGAGACGGCACTTTCCTCGATCGGTGTCAATGATATTGACAGTTGTAGCAGCTAAATTTATCATTACCAGTGTCAGTTTACCACAGATATTTAAGATATTTTTTTGTAATATGAGATGGATCAAGGAAAGTGTATATTGACCGTCCTTGACCCAAAACGTAAGTGAGGAAACTGTTTATATGTTTCAAAAATAATTGACGCAGCTGAAAAATCTGAAACTTTTGTCTGGTGCTAAGGAAGGTTTTTCCTATCACCAAAACAATAATTAGGCAGTTCTAAAATTTTCATCCTTTCCCAATTGTGCAGTAGGTTCCTATAGAGTACTTTATGCACCGCAGTTTGAGAGTCCAGGGGGGCTAGCGCAACTGACGCCGCACCGCGACGCGAGTCGAGAAAGCTCTTCCCCCTTTTTCTAATTTGTACGGTGCGAGTGAGATAGGGGACGCTTAGTCGCGCGCGAAGCGACTGAGCAGCAAGTTGTGCTAGACGTGCTGCTTCTCAGTATCTAGTCGATAGTTCTACCACAAGTCTCTTCTTCAACCGCTTGCCAAAGAATCCTGACACTGCTGCTCCCCAGCGCCAGGGGAAAGATTATTCACTGGTCACATTTATTGGTCATGTCACAGAGTCGTCTCTATTCCGGAGAGCTTATCAAGTAAACGCTATGACTCCTATTAAAACTGAAAACAAAGAATAATCCGAAATAATCCCATACACGACAGATTTGCAACCCGCAAACTGACGAAATGTTCAGGTAGGGGAGTGAAAACAAGGTTAATAAAAGCGCGTGTCGGACCACGCAACGTAGGGTTCCGTGCCTATTAAAAAGGTCGTACCGTCACAGAAATCTTACGGCATTTACGTCCTTTTCTATAGGTATATATATATTTCAGCAATATATCGAAAACCTTTGAACCGATCGTTTTAAAATATTTTTTTGTAAAAGAGTTTAAATAAGCATCGTTCGGAAATTAGAGGGGAAGGGGACACAATTTTTGTGACTTTCGGGGCGATTATCTCCGACTATTTTCACTTAATCAAAACAAATGAGAAACCTTATATTTATTTTGAAAGGCCTATCGACTGAGGTGCCAGTGCCACACGTAAACTTAAGACTAAAAAATATTTTACAGTAGGTACACATGGTGTTACTTTCCCGCACTAGTGCGGAAACGAGCACTTTCCGTTCATATGTTGAAACTTTAAAGAGCCATATGTACTGTAAAACGTTGTACGATACACGTGCGAATAGGTAATTCGCAACTCGTGTCGATTTAAAACACTCCCTTCGGTCGTGTTTTAATTTATCACCACTCGTTGCGAATTTCCTATTTTCTGCACTTGTATCGTAATTTTTTTTTTCTCATTTCATGACCGAGCTATGTAGCTAACAAAATAAACATATCATCCTAATTTTATTCAAATACATCTTATATTTTTCGAGTGAAATGCCTGTGACATACGGACAGACGGACATGACAAAACTATAAGGGTTCTTTTTTACCATTTTGGCTACGGAACCCTAAAAAGGACGCCGTTCTCGATGGCATGAATATACAATGAATGTAACAGTCCTCTGCATTCGGACAAAGATCGGCGCACAGAGCCAGTTTGCGTTGTCTGTGGTTTGCATTTTACTGGCTAAAAACCATTGAATAATAGGTATTTATTATCTGTGATAGCCGTTAAATATGTTTATATCCGTTGCCGTTTTTTAACAAAGTTACCTATTGTACGTTACTAGTGGCGAATGGTAAAAGTGCCATTGTGGCCTTTTTGCGGAATAAATATTTTGATTTTGGATTAGATTTCCACCGACACAAAAATTGGCCTCATACTGGACCTGACGTAAGTGGTGCAAAAGTATCTTTTAAAATCCCTTTCTTTGAGATAATTGTACTAGTGTCGCTATCTCGCCCAATCCAGTCCAGTTGATGGGCCTAATTTGAAATTACATCAAATAAAATATTCCTCATAATTCCACAATTCCTAACCAATTAACTAATAAATTTGAAACTAACTTTAAACTAATTTGAAAAATAATTAACTAACTATAATTAATCTTAAATTTGATTGATAAGTTAATAATTTTATTGTTATACTTTATTATTATTACCATAATTCACCTAAAAATAATTCCGTGTTAAAATGTGAATCACCTATAATTGAGGTACTTAAGTGCCTAAATATCACATAACTATTAAAATGTAACTCACTATTCTTAATATGTACTCTGTTGGTATCCCTTAAAGAACAAATAAAAAAAAAAAATTGTGCAAGAAAGACGTGAGAGAATCATCGCAGCAGCTACTTTGCTACTGACGTCGAGTCAGAACAACTGCGCGCGACATGATTTAAGACGACAATTTAACCCATTTACGGTCAAACTAATCGATAATGATGATGACTGATGATGAGCTTAACTGGCGTTAAGCAATGTCCGTGACAGGCGGAAGTAGGACATGAATAATAGCGCGAATAGCCTACATGTTGTAATTAATCGACGGTGTAAATTACGGATCAGTGGCTGTAAGCTTCCGGTTTACACCATGTAGTGTATCTGGATAAAGACCGCCATTTTGTAACGGTTGAATTAAAATTTCATATCAACCTTTTGACACAGCGGTAATTAATTAATACCGTACTTAACTACTGTATACACTAAATAAGAATTAGAGTAATAATTTATTTATTTAGCACAGAAAACAAGGAAAAAATACAATCAAACAGGGTACAAGCACTTGCAAAAGTGAACTTAAAACTAGCGGAATTAAGAATCAGAATCGTTGTGCAGTAATTAATTTACAGGCAACACTGATACAATCCAAGTCCGTAATGGCGACAAATAAAAGGTAATACCCATGCGTAAAACTGATATTAAAATGAACTTAATCTTATACTAAAAAAAACATAATACATACAGTCAGATCAACAAATGGACATTTGTTCGACCATAGACAATCGTGACGTGGTTTGCGAGTATTTAAATATAAATAAATAAATATAAATATTTGCGGACAATCTTACACAAATCGACCTAGTCCCAAACTAAGCAAAGCTTGTACTATGGTTACTAGACGACGATAAACATACTTAAATACATAGAAAACATCCATGACTCTGGAACAAATATTCGTGCTCATCACACAAATAAATGCCCTTACCGGGATTCGAACCCAGGACCTCTTGCTTCGTAGGCAGGGTCACTACCAACTAGGCTAAAGCGGTCGTCACACGAACGTTCACGTCGATTTCTCTACACACTTCATGCTAAAACAGCGTCGGTCGGTCAATCTAGACCAGCTTGGCAGGACTGGCTTTCCGCGAAGCGGCTTGTCTGTATATATAGGTGTAGGTATCTATATACTAGGGTGGAGCGTATTTTATAATTTTTGGAATTCTGTTACGGAACTGTAACGTAAAGTTGCGTAATTTTATGTACGTTTAGGAAAAAATTATAAATAAAATCTTGGTATATACTTTTAGCCCCCTACCCGGCGGTTATGTCTTTAAAAATTCCGATATTTTTGAAAAACTATTTATTTATTGCATACAATTAACACTAACAGTCAAGCCTTAAGTGCTAATCTGCGTTGCATTTTTTAATAGCTAACATGCATTATTTAATACGAGGTGCAGTGAAATTATTATTATATAATAAGTACATTCAATTTAAATTTAGAACACATTACATTATAATTTAAAAGCTATTACATAAAGAGGGAGTAAACTAATTGATTAAATGTCATTGAAATATAAATAAATCGAGAAATTGCAATTATTGTTTAAAGTCATAATAATACAATTTCGGATAAAGTCAAAACATTCTGATAAGAGTAGAATATAGACAATTTATCAAGAATAAGTCGGTCAAACTTAGGCAATGTCAAGTAATTAATTATTGTAGCATTATAAATTTTAGTACTATTGCGCATATTAGGTAATGGAGCTAGTGGTGACGATGGTTTCAATGTAGCGATTTGATTCAGCTAGGAATTTAGTTTCTAATTTTTATTTAAATTTAATTTATACTAGTTTATTTGTTAAATCACAGTTTACCCAGTATGCTTGATTTTGGTTTTGATTTATTATCAGTACATATTTTTTATGACTCGTTTACATCACGTTCACTTACATCATTGTTCCTATTAAATCGTACTTGTTTGTCACCCACGTATGACATATCTGATTAGCCTACGTTCTACGTGCGCAGCCTCCTAACTCGCATTGCACATCCTAAACAGGGAAAAAACAAATGAACTATGCTGCTCCAGGCCGTTTTATGTTCAAACTCTATACCTAATGTGACACCCATCGATTTTGTACCGTAAATATATAGATTTAAGGTAAAAATTTGTAGGGTTATCTCTCATACATATGTATTGGCATACGGCCGAACCGAAAAACTTTTTGAATAGTCTATGAAGTTGCGTCCGTTTCCGGAATCAGTTCGTTAGTACTGTGTACAAATGTTAAATATCCGAAAACGACTGTATTGTATAGAACGTAAGGGTGTAATTTATTTGGATGCACGTTGTGATATATATTTAAAGGTGTCTGTGTAGCGTCCGGTGCTAACGCTTCCATTTTGGCAATTTTCAAGCTTTTGGACCGGTCAAAAATGCGTTTCCGAAGTTTACCATTTTATTTTATTAACGTGACAACGGTCCATCTATCTCTATAAGGTTCAAGCTTAAAACAGTGGATAACTGAAACATACATTGTTTGTGTGTGTACTCTTTATTATGATGGCAAACAATATCGGTATTATATTTGGGATATTAGATTACGCATTTGGCGGTGTGGAATCGGACCTATAAGGCTTCTCACAAACTGGAGCGGCCTGGCCACGGCGGTCAATAGTACCTAAACTTGTCATTAGCCGTCGAATTTATTATTGACCGCCACCGCATGCCGCGCCAGTGTGTTGCAGGCCCAAGCTGTCACCTATCAGTGACACTGACTCATTGTCAACTGTACAGTTTTTTACTTCGCTACTACAATTAATTGAGTTCTTCCTAATTGGCGCGGGATGCGCGTAAGCGTGGAGGTACGAAAACAGTAAGGTAATTATAATCACGTAACGTTTTGAACGCGCGTTTGGTTGATCCAACTGTCAATTTCCATATAAAAAGTGACATTTAGATCTGATGTGCATACAATGAGTTACGTGATCGACCCGTTGCTAAGCAAATGTAAAACTGTCAGAATGCCAAAGGTGAGAAAATCTGGGCTAAATGGTAAGAATATCGGTAAACTTGGCTTAACATAATACCTCACTAATTTTTACGGCAGAAGGTTGGAGAGACTTGTTTCTAGAGTAAATATTGACGGAATATTTATTTATTTATTTAAACTTTATTGCACAAAATACAAAAAAAATATGTACAAATGGCGAGCTTAATGCCAATAATAATAGTTTTGAAACTTATAAAGTACAGCGCTTCTTTTTGATGTTCGCCATCAATCTTCATGTGACAAGAAATATACCTACTGTACGAATATGATAGCGATATACAGCCGATAGCTAAGAAACTGGTGGTGTAAGTTTAAATTAGGACACACCTATTTCAAATTAAAACTCATGCCGTTCTGTCATAAAATTCCTGTTCGTAATTCAAAGTTTCAAGTATATAAAAGGATCCGTCGCTTTATTGAAAGAGGGCCATAAAACGTCTATAGGAGCCATTAAAGTAGAAGAAGGCTAGAAAGCGAACAAGGGGATGAGCGGAGGCGATCCTCATCAGCGATAAAACAGCGTCTCCAGAAATGTAAAGACTACGAGCAGATTAGAAGGTATTGATATTATATAGATACCCATTTGGCACGCGCGTTCTGACGGGTGCGCGCGACAAATTTCATATAACTTTCCTACCGATGTAATGTCGATACTTTGAGTTAAATAGGCTTTTAAATGTAGAAATGGAAGACTAGAGACTGATCAGACGATTAAAGGAGTGAGTCTAAACGAGGAAGGTAGTGAAAAAAAGCCAATTTAAAGTTGTAGCAATGAATATGATCACGAATTAGTTTAACCTTTAAGTCCTCAACTCTTCATAGTGTGTTAATGAATTCAATGGATAGATTCCACCGATATCGTTAAGGGTAATTGACAATGGTTAGCTGTCATAGAATTCATAATGATTCACCTCTTGACACAGTTCACTTCAGTTTCCTTACAATCTATGTGCTCTCCCAAAAACTAATAAAATGGCTGCAAAATGCCGCGTCATAAGTCTGGCAGCACCATACCCTCGCCCTTCAAGCGTCGGGACAGCACTAATTAAAAATACCTAGGAAGGAGGTGCCAACTTCATTTACTGGGGTATTAATTGAACCGGAATTAAAGCTTCCGGACCGATAGTCGGTTCTTTGTCGGAGCTGCGATATCGGTTTTTAAACTTGGATTGGCGCTATTGTTGACCCGCGGTTTGGTTGAATGAGTCTAGGTTTTATCTGTGTTACAGTCGGTCAGCATCGAATCGGCGGTACAATGAGAACTACAGTCAACGTCTAAAGTCACGATTACAATACAATAATACAAATACTCTTTACAGTACACATGGTGTTACTTTTCCGCACTAGTGCGGAAATAAGCACTTTCCGTGCATTTATGTTGAAACTTTAAAGAGCCATATGTACTGTAAAACGTTGTACGATACACGTGCGAATAGGTAATTCGCAACGAGTGGCGATAAATTAAAACACGACCGAAAGGATTTCCTATTTTCTGCACTTGTATCGTAAATAACTATTATTGCACACCTCACACAAACAAAGCATTACCTTGAAGAAGGCGGTAATTTAATACACGGTCTTGCGCCTATACAATTAAATATGTTTTTAAACTAAGGAAAGAAAAAACAAATATAACTAAAACTAAAGGTAGAAAATTTGCCCCAGATTGTAGAGTCGATATGTAGAGTCGATATGTATAGTCAATATGTAGAGTCGATATGTAGAGTCGATATGTAGAGTCGATATGTAGAGTCGATATATAGATTCGATATGTAGAGTCTATGTTCGATATATAGAGTCTATGTAAAGTCGATCTAAATATACATATAAAAGAAGAAACTGGCTGACTGACTGACTGACATCACCGTGCAGCCCACACCGCTGGATCTAGAGATTCCAAATTTGGCACGTAGGTTCCTTATAAGGTCAAAGAGTGCACTAAGAAAGGATTTTTAAAAATTCTCCCCCTAAGCGGGTGATATGTGGGTCCAAAGTTTGAAAATGTCTAAAAATCAACATGGGTATTGTTTCTATGGTTTATCGGGTTGCTGGTCGCTGATTACGAAAACAACAACAACGATTTTAAAATCCAACGTGGCGGACGTGAAATACCATCTCCCCTGTTGGGGTGCGATGGGGTTGTCTAAATATCAATATAGTAAGTGATCAAAATCAATATTTCAAAACATGTTCTAGCATGACGCCCCAGATTTAGCCTATTTCATTAGTTTCTTTTGCTGTTGAATGTACTAGTGGAGAAGGGTAAATTATATGTTGGGTAGACTTAGGGTATATGTAGTTACATCGCACATCAAAATCTGTTCACTCATTTCCTCTCTTTTCGTTAATTATGTAGTTTTTTTTGGCGATACAGTTTTTGGAAATTAAAGTATTAAAAAAACACAGACTCGCGATTTCTACGGCTCGCAGAGCCACTAGTAAATAACAGTTGTACTCGTAATGTAATAAAAATAAGACTATTAAGCACTAATAAAGTTGAAGCGAAATGGAAATAGACGCCATGGCGTCGCGTAAAGTTTCATCGCTGACAAAGGATTTAATTAAATTGTAAAGCGGCTCACGTGAAAAGGTATGTTTTCATAGGCAGATGTGTGGATTCGTTTAGGAATTCAATTTCACTGGCTAGAAGTTCTTCCTTGATAAAACAAGTGAAACACGTTATTATCCATGAATCTAAAGCCATTGCCATCTTTAGACCTGGCTAAATGCAGTGCACTAACTGGGGGAGGGGAGATAATCCATCTCGCTCTAATCAATGAGTGTGAGTGTAGGCCCAAAGTAATTTATAAATTTATACAAAATACTTAGAAAATATTTTACTTGCGGTCTCGTACAGCGGGCGAAAACCAAGTACGCCATGCGTCTGTGTCACTATTGTCACTCGTATACAATCAACTTTTTTTATAAGTTAAAGTGAGGTGAAACTGTTTCACTTGCATCTAGTGGATTGTGATCTCGCATAATATGCAACGCATCTAGTCAAACTATTGACAAGAGCCTTTAAAATAACCCATTATATATAAACTTACAAAGCTTCAATATAATATTAGTATAGACAAATCTCTGTTCACCGCCTTGTACAAAAACTCAACCATGACACATAGGAAGGACACACACAAATCAAAATAAAACTCACACTGACATAGTCGACGTAAAATCAAACAATAGCTCTTTAATGACTTCGCGTAACAATAATTACACTGAATTGAAACGACGGCACTACTGAAAACAGCTGTATTAAGCAATTCCAGCCTTAAATTTCGGGGCGGTTACAACGTTCTGAATCTTTTTCCTTCGCTGATGTGTCATAGTGTGACTTAAGAGCCTCCAGCCTTGAGTTTCTATTTAATTTGTACGGTCACATGTATTACATTTGTTCACGTCGCGTTTGTTACTGACGCAGATTGAAATAGCTTCGTATGCAGGTCTACACACTTTAATGTACATACATGTATATGGTTATAGTTATAAGTATTATAGATAAAGAATCATCTGTAATATCTGTATCACATATGTGAACAGTAGCTTTTGTCGTGTTTTTTTTTTCACATTCATACTATTTATGAGGTTCCTACGGGATTAGTCTATACTGAATATCGATTAGCAGCTGTGTCCAATGATTAAGTAAAATGCCTAATTAGGTACTTAAAAAAACATGCAGTCAGGTTTAAAGGTAATTTGTTTTCTTCTTTATTTTTAGTTACTTTTTAATTATTTTGTCACTGTGCCAATACTAAAGTATATGATGTGTACCGTAAAATGGGGTGAAAAGGGATTAAGGGGGCAATTGAGACGTGAATATTTTCAGTTGCTACTTTGATTTTCTAGCTCAGGTTGCTCTAAAAGTAATTTTATTATACTTTTAGACATATTTTCTTATCTTGGGGCAACACTGAGTAGCCAAAGTATAACATTAAAAAGTGTTATAATTTGTAAAAAGTGGAGTCTCTAGAAGTGAGAGGTGAAAGATATGTGGCTTTGAGTGGAACCAGGGTTTCGGGGAGCAATTATGCGGAAGAGGAGCGGAAAATATGATCCGGAGAGTGGGCTAAAACGCGGATTGAGGCATACTAATCCGAAATACACAATCCGAAAGTTTTTCTCCATACATTTTCCCAGCTCACCCCATCCTCTTTAACTCCAATACGGGGTGAGGTGAGATTTTCCACTATTTCTGCTAAAACACGGATTGAGGCATACTAATCCGAAATACACAATCCGAAAGTTTTTCTCCATACATTTTCCCAGCTCACCCCATCCTCTTTAACTCCAATACAGGGTGAGGTGAGATTTTCCACTATTTCTGTGTTTGTCGTTAAAATTATGAAATAAAACGACAGATATTCATTAGAAAACAAAAATTCAACGGCCGGAACATTTTTTTTATGTAATAAATCAACGTGCCACACTCAAAAATACATTTTTATCGAGGTTTGAATGTCTGTTTTGACCCAACTCACCCCATTTTACGGTATTTAGCATATTAAATACCGTAAAATGGGGTGAGTTGGGTCAAAACAGAAAGTTTGTTCATTAAAAATAAGAGCACAAAAAGGCAGCCCCCGTTGTTAAAATGTCAAACTGCTACTTTTAAACGTTTTACTCGCGATCAAAGGTAATTTCATACATTTTGAACGGACGTCTGTGTGCCTCAAATGTCAACTGAATATAGAATGCCTCTACATACTGTCCATTTTTTCTTATACTTGTTGTAAATATTTATTTGATTTTGAAAAACAAAGATATTACGCATAATACTTAATTCTAAAAAGAAAAAAAAAAGAATGCCAAATAGTTGTTAGCTGCAGACAAACTGTTATAAAACAGTTTTGCAGGAATATGTATTAGATTTAGTGTCTTGTGTCTTGGTTTAGAATAAAGTATCCTCCTCCTCAATGGATCCCTCATTGCTGAGGATCGTGACTCTAACCGTCGTAGCATATTCAGTGTTCTTCTCCAGGACTTTCGGTCGGCTGCCTGTTGGAGGGCTGCGTTAACCGGCATTTTAAGACGCTCCAACACATGGTTCAGCCAACGTTTGGGGGAGAATACAGTATAAATTAATTAATTAATTGATTCTGCATTTTGTAGTATGCGTTGTACGTGTAATAAAGATTAATTAATAAATCTTATATATGACATTGATTGTGCATGCGACTCCCGCGTAGAACTGTTAATCGCACAGACACACATATAAAATAAAAACTTTCGTATAATCTTTGCTTTTACCCAATTATGAGATAAACGCAGGTGAGCGATTTTGTTACCCCCACAAGGTGGACTGATTACCTGGGGGGTAACCACGTAACGTTCCGAACGCGCGTCTGACAGTTAAATCTTAATCTAACTGTCATTTTTCCATATAAAATTGACGTTTAAATCTTACAGACGTTCGTAAGAAAAGTTACGTGATCGACCCACTGGTAAAGGTCGCGGAAGTTGGATGCGGGTGGTGCAGGACCGGTCAATTTGGCACTCTCTAGGGGAAGCCTATGTCCAGCAGTGGACGTCTTTCAGCTGATATGATGATGATGAACGATTTTGTGAAAATTACATAGTATGGTAAGTACAGTCAGCATCAAAAGTAGCTACGCAAACGAAGACGTCAGAAGTCTTTATTAAAAGGGAATAAGAGCTTTTGACGTTTTTGATGCTGACTGTACATACAAACTTCAAAGCTTACAACCTATAGGTGTATCGTGGCAACCTCAATGACAGTTGAAGAGCACAAACACAGTTTCAAAAGTAACGCAAATTCCCCGCTAGGTCCTGGTATTCGAAGTTTAAAATTCTAGGAAATGTTATTTTGTGCCAATAACGTATTTCCCGTTTGCAGAGACGTCATGTTTCGTCAAACATCCACTGAAATTGGAGTAAGAGATATTCTAAGCTTTGCTTGAGGTTCCTCTAGCGATTCGTCTAAAGCGATTGAGATGGATCTGTGGATATAAAAAGAGAAGCTTCCTTTTTTATTTTACAAGTTCTAAACTCGCTATTTACTATACTTAAATCTCGATTGTCTCGATCTTTAATCTCTCTAAAAGAAGTCAACGATATACGATATACAATGAAGGTTTGAAAAATCAAACCGTTTTAATTTTCGCTGATAATTTGTGGAATAATATTCAGAGATTTCTTAAGTTATATAGTACGAAGTTTATCTCACACTATACATATATGTCGCCTGTGACGTAATGAAACGTCATCGGTCGTTATAATTATAAATTACTAGTATATTCTGCTTTCGATATAACTCTACGGAGACAACACGACACTTGCTCTTATTTTTTGTAAAATATATCATATCAACATTGCACGTTACAGCGTAGAAGTGTCGTCTTTTCCCTTATTTATGATAATTATGATAGTTCGTGAGTTTTGTATTTAAGAGGCGGGCATATTATATTTTGTATACATTTTCTTGCTGGGAGGGAACGTGACGTAATTTATTTATTTAATGAACTTTATTTGCAAAACAAATGCGTACTAATGGTGAACTTAATTCCTATAATATACCACTGCAATTTTTAATGCATGTGGGAATATAAAAAAACTTTTTAGTAAGAAAAATAATAATTTAGCGGAGTTTGTTCATACTACTTGAAATATAAAAACACAAAAAGAAATGTTTCCGCCCGGGATCGAACCGGGGGCCTTCTGCGTGTTAGGCAGATGTGATAACCGCTACACCACGGAAACTTGGATATCTTGAGCGAAATTATGAATCAGTATGACTAAGTCTATATGTTAGCTTTGATTTGAGAGAAATGAAAGAGAATGGTATGATCGGATTTACTCAAACAAGTGCGTTTCAGATTCACTTACTATCATTAAAAAATTGTGCGCATCGATAACTGACTTTTAGTATACTGGTGACATTTTAACCCTTAAATTGGCAGCGTATCTAAAAATGCACACATTTTTTAAGTTGCCTTTTTTCATTTTTTTCTAAAACGATTTATTTTACTAAAATTAATACTCTAACACCAACTCCATACTTGGTTTTTATTATTTGTTACGTGAATAGTGTTTTTTGACGTTTATAATGTGTTTACAATAAAAAAAATAGGTAATGATAACACAATAAGTATGTATCGTGTACTCGTATGTCTCCAGAATTCAACGTGATTATTGAAATTATTGTTTTTTATCATCTAATATGAAACTGCCACATTAATGCAAATTTTCTACCAGGGTATCTTTTACGTTTATTTAAATATAGTGCGAATTAATCTGTCTCGAATCGACCGATATTATATTCATTAGGAAGGTAAAATAATCTAATGTCTAATAATCAATTTACTTCAGTTGTTAAAATGATGGGGTGATAATTTCCCTAAAAAAAAAGAAGTCCATTTATCGATGACTTAGGTAGACTTAGGTAAAATGAGATGATTTTTTACGAGATAGACACTTCCGATAATATTATAAGTAGGTACCTAAGTTCCAATGAGTCACCTAAATACCTAAATGTTAGGCACAAAATGAAATTATTACAACCGTCGACTACATGACTGTACTATAATAATATAAGATTAGAGTAATCGTATTAATCGTCATGCGATTTCAAGGAAAACCATTATGAAAAGCAAAAAATGTTTGTTTTTATTATTATCTTTATTTAAAGAGTTTTTTTTTCAAAATGACAAAATATATCCTTCTGCGTATGCGCACCAGGACCAAGCCATACAGATCCTTGGCCTCCCTCGAATGAAGGAAAGCCAACACCCTGTTACAGACATAAAAACACTTAATGATCGAAATATAAGTACTTAAAACTAGAACAATATTTCCCTTTTAATATACTAGATATTTAAACGAACAAACGAAGACGAATTTGTCCGTTAAAATCCGTTTTTATATGGAGAGAGTTATAAATGGAAAAGTTCCAGTAATGTTCAAAAAACATTGATTCTCGGTTCATATATCGTCGGTTGTGACATTTTCACACCAAATTTTGCGATCCTTGGTCAATATTAGTTCGCGGAACTTCGCTTTGTATCAAAATTCTCAAAGTGATTTCGTTAATAGCGTTAACTATACCTCCGCTCAAGTTTTAAGACTGCTTACCTTCAGGGTTGGCAACTGAATCTTAGAAGTGTGTTTGGGGATTATCAAAGTTTACTTTACTCTTTACTGAAGTTACATAAATTAGTGCCGGTTACATATAACAAGGAAGTGTTCAATTTGCTATAGGATTGTATATTCAACATGATCCACTCTAATGCTATCTTTTATTACTCCAGGCAAAATACGGTTTTGAAAAACATTAATTTATAATAGTGTTTTCTTTTGTTTATTTCATTTCAAAACGTTATTCTAAGATGCTTTATTCAAGAATCCAACAAACTTTCCACCCGAAAGTAATTATATAGATTTAAATTAAGCATTCATTGTCATTTTTTGTTTGATTTATATTGAATATTTTAAAGCAAATGTAAATGAACCAAAATAAAGATTACATTTATTAATATTTATTCCGACTTTTCAGGAGCTAATTAAGTTATGTATTTTTTTAAATACTGATTTTTTGTAGGATTTTGCCTCTAGGTAACTATTTAATTGATTATATATCCGTTACATTAAAAAAATCTGCTATTATAAATTATTTCCACATTTTTTCCATACAAGTTGTCAGTTTATTGCCTGGACTATATACCTACTTCACCATTATACGTGTGAGTGAGTACGTAAGAATTAGTATGATTGTACTGACTCCGTAAGCACATAGTCAAGTGTGTGTAAGCGCGACGCACCGATATTGTGATGGGATCGGTAGAAAATTTAACTAGGTATAAATTATTCAGTTCCGTTAGTCAGAAGACAACGCGACAGTTTCCTAGATAAATGATACAACATAGACTTTTTACACCCCTATATTTGGCAGAGTATCTAAAAACGCACACATTTTTAGGGTTCCTGTACCTCAAAAGGAAAAAAAACGGATCACTCGGTTGTCTGTCTGTCCGTCTGTCACAGCCGATTTGCCCCGAAACTACTGGACCGATTGAGTTGAAATTTGGTACAAATATGTAAATTGGTGACCCAAAGACGGACACGTAAAGTAAATTAATGAATTCTGAACAAGGGGGCCACTTTTAAGGCGTAAACTGCAAAATTTTAAAAAAAAAGTTTTGCAAATTGTATTGTGTGACATATCAAATGAAAGGGATTATTGTAAGCATGTCAGATATATTTTTTTTTATAATTTTAGCAAAAACAGATTTGAAGTAATTTAGGAAAAAAGACGAAAATTGACCATTCCCCCCTTATCTCCAAAACTAAATACTAGGATTAAAATTCTGAAAAAATTTAAATTGGAAAATAGTGCCTTGCTTAAAGATTACAGGAAAACCTATAAGAAGTTTGAGTATTCAAAAACGCTTATGAAATTTAGATTATATACGGAACCCTCACCACGCGAGTTGAATTGCATTTATTTCTATAACGATTTTTTACTGTCTAATGAATCGCAAACGAGACTTACATTTGCTAGATTTAAGCCTTTTAAGCCCATAGAATTACGATATTAACAAGTGACCCCGAAACGTAACCATGGCAAATCTATTCTTCTTCGACGTCGTTTTCACTCTTGACAGAGCGGTCGATGTCGTCAATTCAGTTGTTGGCAGTGAGCTTCACAAGACGCCGCCATTCCTCTCTGACAGTCGCCTTTCTTCTGCTTGCGTGAAGTGATGCATCTTTAATCTGGTCTGCCCATCTCATCGGTGACCTGCCCTCGACCTTTCCCTGGACCACAAGTCGCTCGATAGCTACTACCATGCACTATAGCGACGGAAAAGTTTACGTCACAACTGGCCCTAAAGTATCAAATCCCACGACTTAAAATTTTGACTCGACACGGGCGGTAATAAAGAAAGCCTACGATAGCATATTTAGACATCCTTTGTTTTACCGCCCTATGGCGGATTTTTGTTACTCAATCACGCTTAAACGGCTCAACTGATTTGGATAAAATTTGACACGGACATAGTTTATAGCCTGGATTAAAATATAGGATATTTTTTATCCCCGGTCCACGCACACGAAGCCGCGGGCGGAAGCTAGTGTACTATAATTCACTCACTTACAAATAAGTAATGTTCATCCTTAAAGATGGCGAAAACACAGTGACTACGTAACCTTGCAATAGAGATCGTGACACCAAATAAAATATTCAATAATGTTGAATTGTCTCGAAAAATGATTAAAAATACAGGCACACGGAGAAAACATTTACACAAGACAATTAATAATCACAAAGTTTTAAGTGTCCAAAGTTGTAAGAGGGTGGTATACTCTGTTCCTTTACCGCAAAACGCACCTTCGCATGAAACGATAACCATTTACTCAGGTACTATGATGCTCGAGACCCGTGACGTCACGAGTCTCAAACGTTTTCTGTCTCTGTTAAACAATATTAAAACGGTTGTATCTTCGTAATATTTTGAGATATTTGAATAGGATAGGGTTTTCGTCACTAGGCATTTTTTTGCCTTCCTTCTGTTGGAGTAATAATACAATAGGCATGATGAATCATGTTAAAATTGATAACATAGTGTTGCTAAATGGATAGTAAACCATCAAATCACTGTAATAAAGTATAAATTACAAAATATAATTAATATCATAAAACGATATGAACCTTGAAAGTTTAGAAAAAAAAATGCATTTTTTAATTGTCCAGGTGTTAATTTAAAGCTACCAATAGAATCCTTACGCTTTTATAGAAACAAAATTGTATTACAACTATGGACCTAAACGCAGTATTTCGCGACCGAAACAGCAATTTACTTTATTTCCCCTACAATGATTAGTTCAAAATACTAAAGTGTGACGTCATGCCTTTGAGTCAATCAGTATGAAGCGTTTCGGGTGCGGCCAGCGAGGTCCGTCTTTAACTCAATTTTTTGGGTATTTATATTCTTTTATGGTAGTTGCTCCCATACAAACATTTGTTCCTCTCCAAAAACTGGTTCAAATGGCATAGGGAAAAATTTTTAGTCATCATGCCTATTGGAGTACACAACCCTATTTATAACCGGCATGGCGTGGGGACCCCAGAGTAATGATCAAGCAGGTAGGACCATCTAAAGTTCGAGCTCACAATAAACTGAGGATTAGGGACTTCGCAACAATTAACTACCAACTTAAACGCGTAAACTGCAAACTAATCTTACTTGTGCTGTGTACGGGGTGTAGGTAATAGTTGTACTTATGGGAAGTGGGGGGTGCAGTGGGGTGGCGCAGGACCAGTCACTTTGGCACTCTTTGGAGGATGCCTATGTCCAACAGTGGATGTCTTTCGGCTGATATGATGATAATGATGATGATGGGAAGTGGACAGGTCCTTAAAGTGAATAGCGGCAGCACTATTCCATGGATTTACTTATGACAGTAGTCATCATATCAGCCGAAAGACGTCCACTGCTGGACATAGGCCTCCCCTAGAGAATGTTAAATTGACCGGTCCTGCGCCACCCGCATCCAGCGGACTCCCGCGACCTGTACCAGGTCATCAGTCCACCTTGTGGGGGCCCTACCCACGCCGCGCCTTCCGGTACGTGGTCGCCAGTCGAGAACCTTTCCGCCCCAACGGCCATCGGTTCTACGTGCAATGTGCCCCGCCCACTGCCACTTAAGTTTAGTCACAATGACAGTAGTAAATGTAGATAATTTTGACCACTTCGCGCTTTTGCTGCATGGATTTGTCGAAATCGGCCAGGATGATGATGATGATGATGCTATACTAATATTATAGAGAGGAAAAGTCTGTGAGATTGTACAGTCACCGACTTTAATTGTTGAGCCATTTAGAGCTCACTTTATACTGCCCCCCTATTCTGTAACTTGTTTTAAGTTCACCTCAACGCTCACCCACAAATCTATCTTGACACCTCGGAGCGTAGTATCTAAGCGTAGGTAGATATCTAGTTTCGTTAGGTGACGCATGGGGTGAGACGCATGAGCGCGTAGCGAATAACAAGGCACTTCATAGCTTAACTACTAAAAATCTAAAATTAGTTGACCCCTAAATGGCTCAACAATTAAAGTCCTTGACCGTACCTAGCTTTGTAAGTTTGTATGTAACGGGTAAAGTCCGGAATCGTTTATCCGATTTCAAAAATTCCTTCACCTGCGTGTAGAATGGACTATATGCTATATTTTACCTCGTGGGTTTGCCTGCGTTCTTTGCAATACGCGGGCGAAGCCGCGCGGGTAGCTAGTATTGTATATGTATGTGAATCGAGAGAAACAATAACATCGCTCCTTAACGATAAGTCAGCCTGTTGTTTGCCTCTTCTTATCCCATTCATGGCCAATGACTCACGTATGAGTCATGCCTCTACGTGTGATTTCCGCTACAGAGCGGAATAACGCTGCTACGCGCTACGGCGTAGCACACGTAGCGTTGCGTGGCCTCGAATGTAAGTTATATCGACGGTGGAAAGGAATAACCCCTTAAGCGACATTTAGTGAATTGTACAGGAGAGTGTTTCAAAGTTTTCTTTTTGAGAAAAAAAATCATAACTTTTTTCCTATTTTAAATAGGTAAATGAGTTCTTAAGACGATAATCTTATAAATTTTTTCTCTATTTTATGAAATAAACATTTACCCCAAAATCTTACAGGATCCTGAAAATGTTGTCGCTTAATTTAAAAGGTCCTCAAAATATTTCCGGAAGAACCATTTAAGCGACATCATCATAGTACTATAAAACTCACTGAAGCCACTTACCTTCTTTAACTTGTCTCTAAGATATTCAATTAAGCAACAGTCGTATGGGCAGTTATTACGTGCCAATTTGAAGTGGTATACCAGAAATTTGAAACTAAATCGACACTTTTTTGTGAATTATAACGCTAGCTTTAATATTTTTTTAAACTATTTCATATTATTAAAAATTTAAAATATATTTGCGGTTAAAAAACGCTATATTGTGCGTTTTTTAAGGAGAAAAATAAAATACTGATACGAAATTAACGTGCATTTTTATTTTAATAAAATAAATCTACTTCTAACAAATAACTATTAATTAAGTATGCACTTTTTTGAGATCACAATCATTTTGAGTTTATAAATTATTAAGAATAAGTAGCTAGCTTACTTATTTACTTTTTGGTTAGTGTATAAATATACAAATTACAATCAAAGTCAAAGTCAAAGTGATTTATTCTTCAATTTAGGCATATTACATGCACCTATGAATGTCGATAAACTACCACCGGTTCGGAAAGTAAACCTCTGCCTCGAGAAGAACCGGCGGTTTTCAATGGTTCAATGAGTTCAGTATCTTTCCTATTAACCTTGAACAGTAACGAGGTGCCATCAACAATTATCACAATGTTTTAATAGTAACACTTAGCTTGTTAATAATTAAGTACTCAGGCACTTTTTTGAGATCACAATAGTTTTGTGTTTATAAATTGTTAAGAATACTTAAGTAGCTAGCTTACTTATTTACTTTTTGGTAAGTGTATAAATATACAAATTACAATGATCAAAATGTTTTAATGGTAACACTTAACTAGTTAATAATTAAGCACTTAGGCAGTTTTTGATATCACAATCATGTTGGGTTTATAATTTTTTTAAGTAGGTATAGATAAGTATAATGTAAAGTATTATTAGAATAAATTAGTACAACATCACAATGTTTATTACGTACGCTCTTCGTCATATTCCTCATCGTGACACGAAACTGAAATGTGTAGAATAATGTCTGGTATAACTATACACCGTGTATTTTTCATTTCCATTAATTGAAGGGTACATTCCAGTGTTCTTTAAAATTCAGAAATCATTACAAAAATTTTTGACTATTGAGACAAAGCTACAAAATGAGACACCTGTGTATTAATTAATGAAATTATACATCAGGCAGCGATCGGCGACACAACCGCCGCACTCCGGTGTTCGTCGCTGACTGAAGCGACCCACTGCATTCCATTGTATAAGTAAAGCACCATTCGCGTGAAATTCGCGCCAAAAATTGTTCACTGTACCGACATCAAATAGATTAGAGCAACACTTTAACCGTTATCATACCATTTTCAATCTCCACTTAACCGACGTATCGCATTTATAAAGTATACTTTAAGCGACAGGTTCGGCCGCGGTAAGGAGTGTCGCTTAAAGCAATTAAATAACAACGTAATTTTTCGTAACATTCATTTAACCGACAATCGTTTTATTAAGCAGTTTTGAAGAACCACTTAAGTACAGAATTCAAGATATATGTGCCCGGAATAATCAATTAAGGGACATTACATCGGAAACGAACTCTTTTTAAAAATAATTTATACGACTGTGGTAATATTGGAGTAGGTTTTAAGTGACACAGATAATATTTTATTCAAATTGTGTGTCGCATAAGGGGTGGTTTTTCAAATTCAGACCTCATTCGTGAATTACTTTAAGCGACATATAAGTCATCGGATCGCCGTGAAACCCAATTCAAACGACGCAGAAAAAAACGCTGATTCCAATGATATGTATAACTCATTTTCGACCAAAATGTCGCTTAAGTGGTTCTTCCTTTCCACCGTCGATATGTCCCGCATTGATTTCTTTACGCTCTCTTATCACCAATAGTTATATTTCTGGGCGTTCATATCACCGTATAACATTATTTATCGTTTATATTGGTAATTTAAGCCCAATTATCAGTTATCTTTCGAATTATTTATGACTCTCATATCGTTACAATAGGTTAGCATAATATATAATGCATAATTTTGCGGACTTATATCAAGTTTCCGTGGTGTAGCGGTTATCACATCTGCCTAACACGCAGAAGGCCCCCGGTTCGATCCCGGGCGGAAACATTTATTTTTGATCAGAATACCGCGGAATGCCTATCATATCATTTCTATTAACTAGATCGATTTTTCGCCCCCGTAAACCCCTAAACCCCCAATTTATAAACAAACGATCACCCATTTACAAACAAACAAATGTTGCTCGGTTAATAGTGTAGGATATAAAAAATAAAAGGGTTTCATAAAAGATAAATCAAATTTTCCAACGTAGCTTAGTAACTGCCAGGAATCGCTACGCGCCGCGCTCGTAGTCGATCCCGTGGTTTTCCCGCTAAGTAGCGGAAAGCGGCTACGGCGTAAGCGCCCGCTAGGCGCGTTCCTGGCGTGATAAGTCGCGTGTTCATATCTCATAACTTCGTAGCGTAGTGCAGCGTGGCCGCCTTTCCTTAAACAGATATTCTTAACTAAACTTATTCATCCATGCAATAAAATGCATGTCCTGGCCGCGTCAGCGTCACTTTAGTTAGTGTAAAAATGAGTTATTTTTCTCCCGCCTCGAGATACATGTCTCGCAAATTGGTCTTGGCACTTTTACATAGTAAATTGACTTAATCTCGCGTCGGCGAAAGTGCCTTATTAGCTCGTGTCAAGAGACAAAATTGTGTTTATCTAAAATCGAGTAAGCGGATAAAAACATGCATATTGTGTTATTCATGTTTTTGCTGAACAAAATATTTTTGAGGATCTTTAGTAGGGCAAAGCTGGGAGACACTTTATTTTATGTTATTGCTTAGCAATATATGTATTATATTGTATTTTAGTTTTATCACAGGCAGCTATCTTTAGGTCATAATAACGAAGTCTAAAACAAAAAAACCGTTCCGTAAAATACACAAAAATATTGATAATTTTCCCGTTACTTTGAATGCTCTAACTTCTTATAGGTCTTGCAGTAATCTTTGGGCAAGGGACTATTTTCCATATTTTTTTCAGAATTTTAAGGTTACTTAGTAGTTTCGGAGATAGAGGGAGGGGAATGGTAAATTTTCGTCTTATTTCCTAAATTACTTGAAATCTGTTTTTGCTTCAACCCCTTTTATTTGATATGTCACACAATTCAGTTTGCGAAACATTTTTTTTTTAATTTTCCAATTTATCCCCCAAAAGTGGCTCCTTTGTTCAGAATTCATTAATTTACTTTACGCGTCCATCTTTGGGTAGCACCAATTTACATAATATATGTGTACCAAATTTCAACTCAATCGGTCTAGTAGTTTCGGAGCAAATCGGCTGTGACAGACGAACAGACAGACGCACGAGTGATCCTATAAGGGTTCCGTTTTTTTCCTTTTGAGGTACGGAACCCTGAAAACGCGTTTAAATCAGTTCAAATAACCACAAGTGTTTTTGTCAAGAAAAGTGATGGCGAAGAACTAATATTATGGCCATGAAATCGATCTAGATTTGATTTTGGTACATTAATGTGTAGGTACGAGTATCTAAGGATGTAATAAGTGAAATGGAAAGATTAATCAAAAAACCCAACTGATTTTTTCAAATATCAAACGATTATGAGGAATCTAACGTTACCTCATATGTCAAAATCCATCAAGCCTGATTGAGATGACAGTCATGTGATGCGACGACCACCGGAGCACATGACCAGAAAAGTCCTAGACGTGGCTGTTGTACCCCAAGGGCGAGGTAGACCCCGGTCAACCTGGATGGCAGTAGTGAGAAAAGACATGGAACAGGGAAATTTAAGACCAGAGACGACCCCAAGTAAATGGGTAGGAGCCAGGCAAAAGAATAAGACACATACATACGTTCGAAAAGCATAACCCTCCTTCTGAGGCAGCCGAGTAATAAACGAGATATTAATCATTTCGGCCTCCTAAAATTTAAATAGATATATTATATACCCATCCCATTAGCCCGTAGGTAGTTTAGCCGTTTATTATTGGGCCGTAATACCTTTTCAATAATGTACCAAAGGGAAGTACTTAATGCAAACTTAGTCCCTAGCCGATAGTAATGGGAGCTCCGGTACAAAGCTCTTTTGACGTAGGCTCAGGTTCCACAAAAGGACCGAAGGACCGATAAATACCGGCAGCCGCGCGCTGCCGCCCTATTCACAAAATATTCTGCCTGAACTGTAGGTCCCTGGTAAATGATGACGAAGATGACAGTTTTTCTGATTAGGTAATTATGAATTTTGAATGGCCATTTAAAACCTTATGTCCACCCATATCGCTGTAGTAAATTTTTGAGTCACATTGAATTTGGGATGCTAAAACTGCCTTCAACAGTTCCTTTTCATCAATACACCGAAAATAGCCAAGGACACGTGGGCGTTGAAATTTTGTGAGTTTTAAAAGCGATTCCTTACGAACCCCGTAATCAGATCATGGTCATATTTAAGTGTCTCACTGCTAAGCAAAGGTGATCTCCATGATCCTCTACTAAGTGCTTCTGAGATCCAATTCTACGTTCCGATAAAATAAATAATGAATGTCTAAATAATAGATTCCGCCATCTTTCATCACAATTCAGATTATTCGCAGACATTGAACAAATCTAACACTCGTCAGCGACAACCCTGCAAAAGAAATTCGAATAAAAAGACTGCTCTGTTCGTACCCTATATAACTGACGTATCCCAGATGACTCGCGAAATTTGATAACGGGCAATGACGGATTTGACAGTTGACTCAGTGAAATTTGATACCGTGCATTGTCAGACCCGGATATCTCCGGGCTAATTTTGCCCACTCGTGTCTGTCGCTTCCCCACCACCACATGCGCCCTGTTCCCCGCTCCGACTTATCACGGTGCACGATTGGGAGACCTCATGTCATGTCAAATAGAGGGGGTGCGTGCGGTATGAAGGCCGGAGATCTCCGGGACCGGTAGTGAGGTTCCTTCATGCCTTTTAAAGGAAAATTCTGACAGTCGTAATTTTGACTACCGTGCTATTTGAACCATGACTTTTCATCACTGATACATTCTATCGATATTGATTTAAACATTCAAGATTCTCACACATTATTTTTAAAACTGTTCCATAATAAATTGGACTTTGCTTATATAAATTGGTTTTTGCTTTTTAATAGAATTAAAGGGTAGCTTACTGCTAATATTATCTACATTGAAAGATATCATAAAATGTTAAATTATTATACTGTCTCGGTAAAATTGATATTTTGGAGAGTGGTTTTGATTATTCTTCGTATTTTTTTTATACCACTTCGGTGACAAACATGCTTACGGCCCACCTGATGGTAAGTTGTTACCGTAGCCTATGGACGCTTGCAACCCCAGGGGTGTTACATGCACGTTGCCGATCCTTTAAGAATGTATACACTCCTTTTCTGAAGAACCCCACACTGTAGTCCCTCGGGAAAATTCCACAACCGGAGCGTCCGAGGGAGGAAATATAAATTAAAATGAAGTTACAGAGTTTTATTTCATATAATTTTACTTTGTGTGAATTGAAGAAAAATAATAATTGTTCAAGTATCATTATTGTTTTATCGCGTTATACACAGTGTTGCAACACGCTGGTTTTTTTTTTATTTGCCCCTCTTTTCTTAGGCTCATCTTTCCCTGGCCAGACTCTACAAGCCTGCATGGACTCGGCCGTAGGCGTAGCTATTGAAATTTTGCAAAGCACAGGCCTGCAATCCACAAAGCTCTCCACGACTGATTGGGACACCAGTATACTTCTGATCTCTGTTCACTAATAGTTGTAACCGGTCCGGCGGCCTCGGCATACTAGTGATGTGCACTCAGTCGACGATATACCGGTTTATGAAGAGGAAATCACAAAGCAGCGGGTCTAACGGTCGCCTGATTGGATTTTACCAGTTTAGGCCGGACCTATCGATTGCGCTGGTAATTGCTTCGAGCCGTTTCTGTCCACCTATTCGCAAATTTTGTCTTGACTGCCGTGCTTCTAGCGTAACTAGACCCGGAGAATCGTCGCCGCTATATGCAGCCGGAGGTCTAGCTTTGGTGGTATATCTACACTGTGAATTATGGGCACAACTGTGATATTTTGTCAGGTCGGACGGATAAACCCTGCCTTTGGGGACTGACGTGACATTCGGCTACGGAATTGCACTTTTAATCCACGATGGAGCAAACAAGCTTACCGTATAGCTTACACCGTAAAATGAGTATGCTTCCTACTGCAGGGGTGTGTACCAGCCACAAACATAACATGTGGTGTTGATAAGGTCAATCAGGTGAGATGGGTGAGTACAATGTCCGAGGAGTATAAGCTTCAGTGTGGTGTCAGACAAGGGGGGCTGTCGTCGCCTATTCTGTTCAACCTTTATGTTAACCAGTTGATCGAGGAGCTCAGCAGTACGCATGTGGGATGTCATATTGACGGTGTCAGTGTCAATAACATTAGCTACGCTGATGACATGGTGCTGCTGGGCCCCTCCATCAATGCAATAAGGCAGCTGGTTAGCAAATGCGAGAGCTATGCAGAGCAGCATGGCCTGAGGTACAACTCTAAAAAGAGTGAAGTTGTTATATTTAAAACAAGTAAATATAATCCGACAGTTGTACCTCCGGTAGTGTTGGGCGGCGTAGCTCTAAAGGTAGCAGACCATTTTAAATATCTGGGTCATATGGTCACGCCGGACTTGAGAGATGATACGGATATAGAGAGAGAGAGGAGGGCCCTAGCCGTGCTAGGCAACATGATAGCCCGCAGGTTTGCTCGGTGTACGAAGGAAGTTAAAGTCACATTGTTTAGGGCTTATTGCCAGACCTTCTACACCAGCAGCCTGTGGGTGAGTCATACGCAGCGCACGTACAATACGCTCAGGGTCCAGTATAATAACATATTCAGGATGCTGATGAAACTGCCGCGACGCTGTAGCGCGTCAGGTATGTTCGCAGAGGCGCACACTGATGGCTTCCACGCAATCAGAAGGAAGAGAGTTGCGTCTCTGTTGAACAGAGTGCGCGGCAGTTCTAACACCATCCTGGGTATGTTTGCTGAGCGACTGGACTGCCCTATGACAAAACACTGGGTAAAGATCATCACTGGCCAAATAAAGTAATGATCTTTACCCAGTGTCGCAAATATGTAATAGTTATTATTTATGTCAAATTCGTTTTATTAAAATTATAATTGCTATTGCTATTGCTATTGTGAAAATGTAAAAAATATGGGTTTCTGCCTGAATTAAATCAATTTAATTTTTATTTTATTTATAAGTTTAGGGACTAATGTCGGTTCCTCGTCGTTGACCTCAGCGCATCTTCAGTATTTCTCAGAAATTTTATTAAAAACCAGGAATATCACGCTACCTTCGAAAATACTTTCAATGAAATTTATGTGAACCTTTGTATTTTCCAATTGTGAATTTTACATACTCAACTGCTCAAAGTAATCCTCTTGCTGTAACCCTGCCGGTTAACACAAGATGTTCTTTTTTATCTTTAGTATTAGGGTTCCGTACCCAACGGGTAAAAACGGGACCCTATTACTAAGACTTCGCTGTCCGTCCGTCCGTCCGTCCGTCCGTCCGTCTGTCTGTCACCAGGCTGTATCTCAAGAACCGTGATAGCTAGAGAGTTTAAATTTTCACATATTATGTATGTATTTCTGTTGCCGCTATAACAACAAATACTAAAAAACCGACCAAGTGCGAGTCAGACTGGGGCTTCCATACAACAGACATGATTTTTTTGCCGTTTTTATAGATAATGGTACGGAACCCTTCGTGCGCGAGTCCGACTCGCACTTGGCCGGTTTTTTATTTAGGTATCCAGACCTGAAGGCGGATTACTGAGCCAATCCACAACCGCCTCTTCATCTTGATGTTATTCTGGTTGCTTCCTGAAAGACCCCGAACTCCCTAAAATTTACACATATATTTTGTCGCGGAAGCGACAACTATCTGACCTCCAACCCTGAGGGACAACTAGTCTTTATTTGAATCTGGCTGAAAGACCCAATCCTGTTTGTAAATCACATGCCTGAACCATTGAGCTACAACCACCTCATACACGTATATGCGAACCAATTTTGATCCGATATTCCTGGAACAACATCGCACGCTGAAGCCCTAGTCAAACCCTCCAAAGCCTTCGATACTGAAGACCCAGTTAGCTGATAAATTTGGAGTCTTACTGTAACGAGATAGGGTCTATATTGGCTAGTTGAGTGTAACTTTGTACATCTGATAGAATAGTTTACTTACGGCCTAACCCCTGTGACGTAGGCTCGGCTATTGACAGAGCATTTCGGAGATTCCGTTTACCTCGTAATTATGGGTTAAGCATGTTCATACATTCCCCTTTCTTTGTAAATTGAAGTTAGTTTATTCGGTAAATAATCCTTTACTAATAGATCTTTCGCACGTAATTATAACCCAGCAATGAAACTTCTAGCAGTCGGTATCGCTAGTAATTTTTCGTATAACTCTGTCATAGACAGATTGGGGTTTTGGGTGGCCACACGTTTCATTTGTCTTGTATATGGCTGATAGTTAAGGACTTTGAAGTATTGAATTCCTAGCATGCAGACTATAACTACTTTCGGGTCCGCCATATATGAATAGATATATACCCATTAGTCTGATCTGAAAAGACATCTAATTATTATGACTCAACACTACTAAGCTGTTGTTTTAGAATAGCAGCACGTTTAGCAATCAAAGCGTGCCCCAGAGCCGCGGAACAAAGCCTTTAAATACCGGGCTCGATAATAAATCATTGTTTTAACATTGGTCATCGAAATCAAATGCGGCAGCTAGCATACACATGATCAGATACGCAATAGGTACCTAGGTATTCCAAAAAGACAATAATCGAGATATTGCTATTATAGCATAATGTAAGAGGGCAATGTTTCCAAGCCCAACGCTTCGCATCAGGGAGAGGTCTGCAGGTCTTTAATAAACTGCCATAGAAGTAAAAAAAACGTCTTCCTACATAAACTGCATTTGGCGCAGTCGGTAGGATCAGAAGCTACGCTCCCAATGTCAACAACGTTCTCGGATATGTGTACAATAGCATGTTACGGCAGGATATAGTTTACTTAAATAAAATAAGTCATCGATAATTACACGCGCCACCTCTTTACTCTACACAAAAAGCAAGTACATTAAAGAGACGTTGCAGATTCACGCTCCACCTCCGCACGTATAACCTGCCCTATGCAGCAAAAGCACCGCATTTTCACAAACCACACGACTCCCCCATTTTAATTAAACAAATGCGAGTAAACGTGGATAGATACATTTTAAATTTAAACACACTCACGGTCTCAATGCCATAGACAACGTGGGAACCCGAGCGACGCGAGCCTTGTCGTGGAAATAAATTAACGGAGACTTAACACGTTGTGCGCTACTCACGACCCGGAAAAAACGGGGTGGTCTTTTTGAGACAAGGCTATGAAGGCGGTATTAATTTTCTTTCGTAAAAATGTGTTTTATTTATTATATGCCGGTACTCCGTTGATCGGGAAGTTACAAAATTGACAGTGGAAGCCGCATGACCATGATGTTCCGATTTAGTTATGTAGGTATTGAATACTCATAATTTTAATACAGACCAAAACTATAAGCAGATTATACTTACTTGACAAAATTATATAGGCTACAATGCTTATAACTATCTAGTATTTAGCGTACAGACATTAGTGTTTGTTTTCATGTTTCAATGTTATAAATGCCGCGAATATGCAGATGAAGGCACCTATGCCTTTAAGTCTTACCTTTTTAATCGAACGAGCGAGCGAAGCGAACGAAGTTCCTTGCTTCAGCTTGGGCCGAAAATCGTTCGTATGTCAGGTGCCTATCCCGCTGTCACGCTGTCCGGCTGTTCTCCTTTACAGGTCGTATTTCTCAACCATATCTCATGAAATTTTGTGAGCAGGTTCGTTAATTACTATATGAATTTGTTTTTCGAGTCACTTTTTCGACATAAAAATTTTTGAAAAAAATCAGGCTCGCAGTTTCTAACGTGCTTTAAACAAATTTGTACCGTGATGTTTTTCACCACTTCCAGACGCATTTAAATGTACAGTGCATCCCCTGCCGCGTTTTATTTTAATATCATACTCACTCAACTTCTGGCCTATAAATAATAAGTATCAAAAATATTACTTGTATAATTAATTTATAGTGCGAAAACTCTGACAATAGATAATATTAACGAATGTGACAGTTTAAGAGCCTGTTTAGTTTTAAGTCCAATGAATTGGTAATCTAATTGGCAAAACAATCAATCCGAAGAACTAGGCAGTTTTCATATCACATAGGAATGTAATACGTGTTTATAGATAACATGTATCTAGTAAAATGTACAACTTACTTATTAATTTACTAAATAGGAAGTAATCTCATCTAGCTTCAATATTTATGTGACATCCAAAAGTGACATGCAAATTACCATTAAGTGGCCATACGCTTGGTTACCACCAACCTGGTGTATATATGTAAATAGTGTAACGTTACGTTCCTACCTTGGGTCTGTTCTGAAATCGCCATCATAGCATTCGCTGCGCGATTGAGCGGCCTTACTACGCAGACTTTGATCCTCCGACTGTCACTTTGCGCCAAGTCTATACCAGTAAATAAAAGTTGAAGTGAATATTGCTGTCATATATATATATATATATATATATATTATATATGCTGATCTTAGACTGGAACCATCTGACGAAGCATTTAGACGCCGCCTGAAAAGCCTTTTATTGGAAAATACCTATCGTCGAATTCGCGAAAAATAACGTTCAATGAAGCAGTGTGTAGCCCGCTTAATATTCCGCTCGTAGCTACGATATATTTGTCACCATTAGGTATAATTTCTGAACTACGTTCGTACAATAGTACCTACGTAGTGTTCGCGTTCGCCGCTCATATTAATTGTTGCATTTGTACCGAGAATTAAACGACGACGTATTCAAATTAAGAATATAATTTTAGTAACAGGTTCTTTTTGTGCTCATATTTATTGTAACGTTATACTTTGTAAAGGTCATAAGTGTTTTTCTTAGTAAGTATAATATTTAAGTGTCCCAGAATTAATGTAGCTATCATTTATTAATATTACCTACTGATGACAAGATTCTAAAAAGCATCGTCAGTCGATCACGTAACGCATTGTACGCGCGTCAGGTAGATCTAAATGTAAATTTTTATATGGAAAAATGACAGTTGCATTGTTACTAACGCGCATTCGAAACGTTACGTGATTACCCCTCTGGTCTCCTCTTATGGATGAGAGGTATCGTATCGTAGGTACCTACCTACTATCGCTAATTTTATTTACAAAAAAAAAATATTTTCTCTATGGTTATACTCACCATCTTGAGTACTTACGTTTTTTTCTGTTATCGTTATCTTTTAAAGTTATGATTTTGATTCAGTTATTAATATTTTTAAATCGTTATGATATTACTTCGTTTTACAACATTATAAAGGTCTGCTTCGCATACATTTTTCCATCTCTTCGTAGATGTTCATCTTCTAAATGATCTTAAGCTAGAGCTAATTTGATTGCTGCGCAGCACAGACATTTCGTATTTAGTTAGGGTTTCAGTAATGTGTAGATAAACAGCTGTACGAGTAAGCAATGAAATTACTCTCTTATTATAATAGCTATAGGTATATTGAGAATCATATTAAATGATACATTTTTGGGTCAGACACTTACGTACCTACATATTTTTTCATATGTATAAGAACAATATAATCTCCGTAGTCTCCAAGATATATATTTACGCAGAAAAAACGGCAATTGTTATGCTAATAATCAATTGAGTCGATTCCCGAGCTGGCTCGATATTACCATAACGCTCCGTAATTGAGGATCAAAGTTTTCCTCGATTCTCGACAAGTTGGGAAACTTATGGCTAATTTTTGTTAAGAAACTGTCAAGATTTTTATTGTAGCTCTAGTTCATAATTGAAATGGACTGGAAACACTAATATACCTACTTACTTTATTATACGTTTTGTATGACTTTGATGTTGTTGCTCCGACACATCTTTTGTCCAATATTCCGCAGTGTCTCAAGACGAGAGTCTTTGACCAGTGTGTGTTGCCAGTGGCACTGAAACGTGGTCGCTTACTATGGGCCTCATAAGAAGGCTCAAAGTCACCCAAAGGGCAATGGAGAGGGCTATATTGGGAGTTTCTCTGCGTGATCGCATCAGAAATGAGGCTATCCGCAGCAGAACCAAGGTAACCGATATAGTCATCCGAATCGCTAAACTTAAGTGGCAGTGGGCGGGGCACATTGCACGTATAACCGATGGCCGTTGGGGCGGAAAGGTTCTCGAGTACCGGAAGGCGCAGCGTGGGTAGGCAAGGTGGACTGATGACCTGGTAAAGGTCGCGGGAGTCCGCTGGATGCGGGTGGCGCAGGACCGGTCAATTTGGCACTCTTTAAGGAAGCCTATGTTCGGCAGTGGACTCTTTCAGCTGATATGATGATGATGATGATGATGTTGTTGAGAAAATGTTATTAAAGATGTTAGCTTAATCTACGGGGTTTGTCTTTAATACGAAGCATATTGTTTGGCATTTATTACGGCAGAGCCGAAAGGAAGAGATGTGATTTTAGCAGTCTATATTTGCATTTACGTGTGTTCCACCGTAGTTTAAGATGGTATGATCTTGGGTCGTCCCATTCGTTTTTTGTCATATTCTTAGTTCGTCTCATTCTGCTTTCGTCACCCATTCTTCATTCGTCACTTTCGTTATTAGTCTTTTTCATATTTGGTGACACATTGTGTTAAGTCTTCTTCTTATTCAGGCTCTTTCGGTGTTCGTCACTTTATTTTTTAGTTTCATTCATTATTCGTCGATTTTTTTCGACACGTTCAAGCTGTCATTCCATAGAAACTTGTCAAACTTTGAGTTTAACGAACCCCGCTTACGATTACAATCGGTTTGATGCAACCCACTCTAAGTTGGATAATGGTTCACTCGGCTAGGCGACTATAATATTTCCTGAAATGAATTTCAGCTGCTGAAGCAGCTTAATGAAAACACCGTTTAAAAACACTTGAAAGCTAAGTGACTTCAACCATTTCCGACGCAACGCTAAAATGGTGAAATTTCGTAATAGTAGGTAAGGTAATAGTGCGAAACGTCGCAGTTACTGTCGGCGACACAGCTGCGCGCGATGCCAACGCAACAGCGCTTCCCTTTGCTGGTGCGGCCCAAGATGGAAGCGAATGACAAACATCTAAAATAATTTTGAAGTGGATACTTCTTTGCTCGCGTTCTTGTATAGGGGTACAGTTCAAAATGTATATACGTGACTTCCGGAATAACTTTTTGTAGAGAAGCCTAATCTGATTTCAAATAATTGTTTGTTACATGTTTTAATCTTTCTTTATTTGCCATTAGTTGATAATCACAAAATGTTATTTAGTTTATGTGGCGGACATGAAAATAATGCTGAAATGACCGCCATTTTCAATGTATCGCGAGTCAAATGACCTACGTCAGTCAGTGTCCTTAAATACAAATTTATCTATTAATTCAGATATATATTTTACGGGTACACGATAATAGCGGATTCCTTTAAATAATGAAAACACTTAGAATTTAATAATTCATTGAAAATGCTTATCTAAGTAGATTCTCCCGTTAGATTGAAATCAATCGCAAATCCATGGGATACAAATTAGGACAGGGCCAGTTATTATTATATATATTATTTATATAGCACTTGACCGGTTTTTTTTTATTAGGGTTCCAAAGCTAACAAAGAAGTATCCACTTAAACTTAACGGTTGTATCTCCGACACAACCCGTTTTGTTTTTGTATTAAGCAGTAACATCTGCTAACGAACCGGCGATCACAGGCTTACATGGCCCGTCGCTATTAACCAACTGAGGTACCTACCGGAACAATCCGTCTCGGTCACCTAATCTTTCATTCAGTCTTACAACTCCTTAGTGAGGCATGTAGCGTCATCTAACAAGGACTATGTATGCCAGTGGTCGCCGGGTCGAATCCGGCTCGGAGCATTACATTTTAAATTTTTTCTTTAACTTGAAATTGACAAACTCTTAGAAAGAAAGAACAAAAAACGTTTTGTCACGAAACGGTTCTATCTCAGCATAATAGCTATATTGCTATCTGATATTGTTTAGTTTATAGCATATATTCTACTGCGTCCGCCGCGGTTGGTCTGTGTCAATTGCTTTCCTTCCTTCAAAAAAAATGGTTGTCTGTAAAGTCAAAATAATTTTACGTGATATATAAGAAAACATTGATGAAAAATTGCATTACACGTATTTACTCATTTAGCGTTACGTTTCGAATAAAATAGTCGATCTAATCTTATTTCCCCATACAAATTTTGGACCCCCATTTCGCCCCCTTAGAGAGTGAATTTTGAAAAATCTTTTCTTATTGCACCCCTAGACTTTATAAGGAACCTACGTGCCAAATTTGGAATTGTAGATCCCATATTAAAAGATGGTAGAGACCGTTATCAGCAGAGTAATAGCGTAACCTACAGCCATGGCTGCCAACATAATGTATTTCAAGGGGACTTCTCAAGCTGCCTCGCAGCATACAGAATCGCTGCGTCTTGCAACTCACCGAACGATTTTATAATTTACACAACAACGCGTCGTCTAAAATTAACTGCAAAACAGAACGTTCTGCGCAAAATTGGCAAAGTGAGTTCCGAAATTACAATTTACTGCGTCATATGCTGACGGGTGCCTGCGATACTGCTCTTTAAATACATTTCATATCCATTCGTTTAATATTAGTGCAAAATCACATCATGGATTGTAATTGTACAATTTTCATACAACATTTTGATTTACATTATATTACTTATCGTACAGCGATCGTCGAGGTATGCAATCACTATGCAATAAAAACATTGAAGATTAATATAATTATGTGTGAGGTACATACAATAAATGTGTATAGTATACCAACAATTAAAATTAAATTAATATAAAATAAAATTTCAAGTCAGATACAATATTAAAACATATAAAAAGAACAATCAGCATATTCCTGTGTATAATCACAACGAAGAGAAATATAACATGACAATAATTTACAATATTAGATAAAATAAAGATAAGGTACAATCAGCATCATGAACATGTATACATTCTAGGACCTTATTGCTTGAAGATAAGGTCGAAAAGTGTATACATGTTTATGATGCTGACTGTACTAGAGAGTACCTATCAAATAATGTAAGAAGTTTAATATAAAACAATGTCAAAAATCCTAATTTGTGAGCCTAAAGACGTCCACTGCTGGACATAGGCCTCCCCTAAATATACCGAGGGTCGTCGGAACTTCGGGGCCGTGACGGGGTTGTACTTATGGGGTACTGCCATAATCACTACGCTTTGCATGCGGGTTAGCGATCGCAGTATTTCCACGGTCATGCCAATTTGATCTCAGTTCACAATTTGACGATTTGACATCATGACAGACTACAAACTAACGAAAAATAATGCGTTAAATTGTTAACGGTTTTGATAGTTCACAATTTTTCGAGAGTTCATAATATCGCGAGTAAGATTTCATAATCTGACCGTAACATATATATTAGTGTTTATTTTGATTAATCTTCACACAAATTAACTAAACTACACCCAAACAAAGCAGTTGGTTTAAGATAGTGCGACGGTCCAACCGCGCATAACAGGCTGCAGAGCATGCGACGCGAGGCAGCCGCACTACCACTGCCACCGCCGCGCGCGCCAAGTCGAGGGTGCAGCTACACCGATACGCAATGTTGTTTACGCTAACCGACCGTATAAAAGGCAGCGCGCGCGGCCGCCCGATCAGTCAGTCTTTGCCGCTGCTCCGATACAGTCGCAAGGGCTGACTACACCTAGCCGCCGCGTGTTTTCTACGCGTGTGCGCCCACTAGGTATCCAGGGAAAAGTCCCCACTGCGCTGCGCGGGCGATACCGGGTACTGCGACAGTGGAGATTCTTCCTGAATTCGCGAATCGGGTTTACGTCCGTAACCCGCGTTACCGGAGTGTCCTACGGGACTTTGTTAAATATCTTGCACGGGGTTGCAACCCCCGTTTTAGAGCCAGTAGTCGTAAGTTTATATTCCTGAATAAAAGGGCATCAAGACCCATTTTGTTATCACGTCAATCGGTGTTTTATATTTGAACCTAGTGGAAATCCCTCCTACCCCTGAGTTAGCTTGGAAACCTTCACTCCGAAGGATATGTATGGCTCGCCCTCAGCGACAACCATCACAATAGTATTTTATATACTTAAGTGAATAATACTCCTACACTTAATAGTCCTTACTTTACTTTATATTCCGTTTAATTATTTTAATTTATTAAATTTCGAACGTTTTCAGAATCTGTAATCGTATTCTACCTCTATATCTCCTACCTGTATATACCTCTACTATCGCCATGGAAAACGGAAACTTTTATCATATCGCAAAGGATGCTATGAAATCAGAATACATTTGCAATGCGTCCCGGTGAATGCCAGACTAACATCTACAATACACACCTGAAGGAAATCCCATTGTTTGAATGTAAACCTTCACTGTACACAGTAAGGTCGGTTTTACCATTCCACTAGTGGACAAGATAAGAGTTAACGAAAGTTACACGTCCATATGCAATTTAAGAATATTGAAAACAATTCTGGGCACACACTGGTGCACTATTGTTTCAATTTTGTTGAAAAACTTGAGTTGGGAAAGAGCCGTAACGTATAAAGCTAGTCATACATGGATGCAATAACATATTTTAAACGTAACTATGAATATTATTTGAAACTGAACGGAAAGAATTGATTTTAGTCTTTGGAGTTCTTACAAAATGCATATTTTTGTTCAGGGTTATCTTTTGCCCGCAACCGCGTCCATCTGCGTGAATTCACATCATATCTTATCTTATCTTATCTAGATGAGGGCCCTTTCGGATACACTCTTTTTGGTATTTCGTTGGGTCGATCTTAAGGACAACTTACTTAGTTAACTAATTATTAATCATGTTTAATCTTATAAAGAAAACTTATGTTTCGAGATATCAAAGCCAATTGAGTCCCGCGATGGGAACACGCCTAGACGGTGTTTTCTTTAAATTTAAAAACCATTTTCTTTCCATTTCCCTTCGGTAGTTTGCCATGAAATTGCTTCCAGCAAATTGACATCGTTCTGAGGCGGAGAATTTTGTTATGATATTCGGATTTTGTTTCGAGTTTGTTACGATTATGCTCAGTTAAACAAGTAACTTGGTCTAAACTAAAACATTTCGTATGGTAGGTATTTGGAATTTTACTTAACCTAAAAAGGAACATATTTTTATTACAGAAAATTAATGAATTTGTTTTGTTTTTTCAGGTATGTTGACAAAGCAGTAGTCCACTAGTAAGTAGGTATGTTATGTAAGATAACCTGTCCAACAATGTATGTAGTTATAGTACAAGACTGCAGCGGCCGGGAACATAGGGATTGCCGGCCAAGTAGATATAGACAAGGATGAGAGAGAAGAAGAGGACAGGAATACGAGACTAGCAATCCCTTTTCATGTCGAGTTATGTAGGTATACCTATTGTACTTTTCATGTCGAGGTGTGTAGGTATACCTATTGTACTTTTCATGTCGAGGTATGTAGGTATACCTATTGTACTTTTCATGTTGAGGTATGTAGGTATACCTATTGTACTTTTCATGTCGAGGTATGTAGGTATACCTATTGTACTTTCCATGTCGAGGTATGTAGGTATACCTATTGTACTTTTCATGTCGAGGTATGCAGGTATACCTATTGTACTTTTCATGTCGAGGTATGTAGGTATACCTATTGTACTTTTCATGTCGAGGTATGTAGGTATACCTATTGTACTTTTCATGTTGAGGTATGTAGGTATACCTATTGTACTTTTCATGTCGAGGTATGTAGGTATACCTATTGTACTTTCCATGTCGAGGTATGTAGGTATACCTATTGTACTTTTCATGTCGAGGTATGCAGGTATACCTATTGTACTTTTCATGTCGAGGTATGTAGGTATACCTATTGTACTTTTCATGTCGAGGTATGTAGGTATACCTATTGTACTTTTCATGTCGAGGTATGTAGGTATACCTATTGTACTTTTCATGTCAAGGTATGTAGGTATACCTATTGTACTTTTCATGTCGAGGTATGTAGGTATACCTATTGTACTTTTCATGTCGAGGTATGTAGGTATACCTATTGTACTTTTTTTATGCAGTGCAATTGTGCAATTTTTCACGATCTTTCGTTCGTTAACATAGTCATAATTATGTATTGTATTGTTATGTATTACTTTATACATAAAACATTGTAAAATGAAAACAGAAACAAAAAAAGGACGTACAATGGCTACTTAGCGGATTCTCAGTTGTGCGACCGAAGTCGCTAAATTTATCTACATTTGTACAGTCGGCTATTACTGTATCGCTTTAAGGAGATAAATGACATTCCAAGGGACAAATCCAGACATTTAAAGTGACAAAGTAATAAATTCCTCCCACTATTAACTAGTACCCAGTTTCATTTTATTCCGTTTTGTCAGATAAATCGATTGCGGGTCGGTGCGGTGTCGATTTTCCTTCTATTTATTTGTTAAACGAGGATTTTTTATAAAAATACTCAACATCTGGCAAAAAAATATGTCTGGTATAGAAAGGCATATATAACAATAACAAACGTTGCAAGCTCGTCTAAGACATATTTTGCCGGACAAGCCAAAATTTGTTATTTATGAAAAGAAAACATACTATGTAGGAACACTAGGAACTAGGTTCATATAACATGTTTTCCTCCTTTCGACCTCACGCTGGATTTTTTTGGTTAACTCTCGAGCACCTTGTATATCCAGCGTTGTACATACACATACATGTTAACGATCAATGGCAAAACCAAGTAGATTAAACTCCGTTGCCAGCGTAAATCATATCCATATTACTGCGCAGCCATAGCCGGTTTATGCATCAGCTGTCAAAATAAGCAATAACCGTTTGTAACGACCGCTACTGATTTATGTAATAAACGTGATCATAGCAAGCCTGTGGCTACTGTTCATCCCTATTTAGAAAGAATACCTCGAGAATAGGCATACGCATAAGGTCCGAATGACACTGGCGCGGCCTGCGGTGGCGGTCAGTGGTAAATTTGACAGCTAATGACAAATTTACTACTGACCGCCGCGGCTAGGCCGCGCCAGTCTGTGAGAGGCTTAAGAAGAAAAGAAGATTGGTACCTGTAATCTAAAAAAAGTTACTAATTTCCGACAATACGGTATTTACTAGACTGATTCAACTTTTTATGAAACGTCAAACACGCTCTATTAGTATAGAGTTTGTAGGGAAATACATATAACAGTTTTCAATGGTCGAAAAGTGTTTTTTTCGGATGTGTGTGTTTTTAAAAATCATAGACAAGTATAAAAAACATCCTAAATCGTACTCAAATGTCAACGTGACGTTATTGTTGGTAGATATTTTTTTTGTCTTATTTCATTTACCTAATGGGTGTGACGTCGCCTAAAAATGTAGGCTGTTTCTGACTGTTCCTTTATGAATACAAAATAGAATGAATCTAGGTTGAATACCAATTGGATTTAATTTTGAACCTAAAACTTAACTTAATGAGGCTTTCAGTCTGTCTTCATTTGAATAACTAATTAAAGCATTTAGCGGGTTTAAATATTGCTAATAGTTAAAGCTATTATTCATTTATTTATCGTATGGCAATTAAAATACACTGTTTTTATCAGTGTATTTAGAACCGTGAGATCTTCGAAAATATAGTACGGTTGTCAGTTTGTTGCAATTTTAGCACCGTCCAGGGGTCACGTGTAGGGTAGCGGCGGGTAATTCCTACGGAAAGCTATTATGATGTATCACGATAATACAAGTAAGATGATAGATCTACGTATATATTTTTTTTTTTACCAAAGAGCTTATAGTCTAAGTAAGCACGAAATTATCTATATAAAACTAGCTTCCGCCGGCGACTTCGTCTGCGTAGACCAGAAATAAAAACTATCCTATATTTTAATCCAGCTATAAACTATCTTCGTGCAAAATTTCATCCAAATCGGTTCAGCCGTTTAAGCGTGATTGAGTAACAAAGCCTTGTTTGAAGAGACGGGACATGTGTTGTACCTACATTGCAGTTTACTATACGTTCGTTCCAAACTTTCGCATTTATATTATTAGTAGGATATGATTGTATCGTGATTTTACCACGAAATTATCAAAACGTATGTACATTGTACTATGTCATATCAATATACATTAACATCTTGAGATACACTCATAGATACATTGGGCGATGAATTCCATTCGCGCCAGCTATTTTTTTTCGAAGCAAAGGTCTTTCCTCTCGACTTTTACTTGTCCCGGCTTTGAGCGATCTCTGGTCAATCGTTACAAAATGCCTCCAGGTCGTCCCACCATCTCCGTCACAGTCTGCCCTCCCATCACCCCATGGCTATTTTGGCCAGCCCATTCCCATTTCAGCTTGGCTGTCTTAACTCCAACGTGGGCAATGCGGGTTTTTGAGCGCAGCGTAGAGTTTCGGACACAGTCGATCCGCTTCACTCCCAGTATGCTACGATCCGTAGCCCGTTGCAATCCTTCAATCTGGTCTTTTGTGCCTCGGTGAATGACCATATTTGGGCATATATAATTTGCCTAAGTATATTTACCATAAATGCCAGGATCGATTAAGTATTCTAATAGTCTAGCATTTTTTTAAGAACCTTACTTTATCTTCATTTGTAGACCACAGTAAAATTTGAGGAGTTAGAATGCTGCATTGAAAGTTAAAAGGCCATCTGTATTTTATTACTTGTTGTTGTATAAGAGCTGCCCACACTACTTCAAAAGAAATAGTCTAATATCTATTAATACTTACATGCTTAAAAATATTGTGTAGGTAGAAATCCAATTTGCCAAATACGATGTCCCTTACACTTCTCATACTCTGAAATAAGTCTCAAATACACACCCACTTAGCAACGAGCCTCTTACCCAAAATAACTTAAGAGGAGCCTAATACAAACCGTAAAAAGTTATGATTGGCTCCGCCCTATTAATGTGGAGTATAATTCATTAAACACTAAGTTGGCCCATCTGTCATCGTGGGCGGTCACGCCCCGCGACTCAGTGTCACTTTACCGGTTTTTTCCCCCATTTTACCGGTTTTCCCTATTTGCCCAGCAGGTGTGCTGTTTGCTGAGCCGAAGTTTTTCTGCGGTGACGTTTATTTTTAGAACGTATGTTGAAGGGGCTTGGATTTGTGTTCCGCCTTTTTATGTTGTACAAGTCACGGGTAAAAACGGATATATATATGGATAATCACCGTAATATATAATAGTAGTACAGCCCGTGTACATATGAGCTATATTTTACCAAAATAAATGTCCTAATATTAAAAAGACCGGTCTTAATGGTAATTCTTGTCCAGTATAGCAATGAACGCCTTTTGTCTGAAATTATTTGTGTTGGTTTTACCCGTGAACTCGTATTTTAACTAACGGAAATACGGTCAGCGTGGGTTTACATAATCTATGGCTAACCATCAACAATCGAATAATTAATTTACAGTGGGTTACATTTCAAAGCTCTAAAACCACAGCGGATCAATCCAGAATTAATAATTTTCCAAATACATATAACGATAGGTAAGGATGTGCAAATTGCGGAAAGTTTCCAAAAAGACGGAAAAGTTTCCAATTTGGAAATGGAAAATTTCAATTCACATACAAAAATGAGGAAAAATTCCGAAAATTTCCTATGTTAAATTGCAGAAAAATTTCGCAATTTAGGAAACTTTCCGTCGACACATCAGTAACGATAGGTACCTAACCTAAATTAGATTAAACTCTTTAATTAAACTACCTAATACCTTCTCCAATTCCTTGCCTGTTTGTTCCATAGGAATAATTTAAATTATTTATTTTACTCAAGAGATACTTTTAAAAACCTTTTACATTATAGGTCCGTTCCTCGAAGCCACAAATTACAATTTTACGAGTCTAAACCGGCAACACTCGTCAAAAGCCCAGTTGCAGGGTGAAGCGCCCCTGTAGACTTGTAATATTGTATCTTGAAACTTTGAGAAATGGGCCACAGTAGGAACAACGGGCATATCTTTATTTTACTGACATAACATAATAGGAGGGCCACGAGGAAAAGTGTCAGTTTTTCAATATGAAGGGTAAAGTTACTTGCTTTTATTTTCTTTTGTTATTTTTATGCCCGACTACGGCAGAACCGTCTAACCGAGCTGTCTATGTTTGTATTTACGTGTCTTCCAACGTAGCGTTTAAGATACTGAACCGATTTTGATGAATGATGTCGATCGATTCAGAATTATGCTCCGAGTGACATAGGCACCTTTTGTATATTCAGTTCAGTTCGATTACTTTTACCCAGGGATCGGAACCGGTTTTTTCAAAACTCCCCGAAGTAGTCTAATATTTTGAATTATTTTAGGCTCTTAATGTAGGGACTCTATCATGTATTTAGGTAATATTTTCGTATTATTAGACAGCCTGATCAAAAATGATATTATAAACCAAAGAACGAAATAGAACGAAATAAAACCGTGTAGCGAGGGTGCGTGCGGGGTGAAGGAAAAAGCGTATATCCAGCAAGGCGTGTATTAAATTTACACGAAACCTACAGCGTAGACGGTATAAGAGAGGGCAAGCGTCGTGTTCCACAGCCAGTAGGTAAGGAGTAAAGGTACTGGCGCGGATGCACGATAGAGGACTATAGCTAGGTATGAGCACGTAGTTCCAGCAAGGGAAGCAGGGGGCTATACCTAGGAATAATCGGTTCCCTAAGATTCGATACATAACAAATTACAGTCGGCGAACCTAACCAAATCAGGAAAAATCTTAACAGCGCGTTGCAGCTTGGGTGACAGCGACATCTTCTGGCGGATTCGGTACTATTTTAGTACAGGCGCTCGTCGAGGGAGGTCGCTAGGTGTATCGATTTCCCATGTGGTTAGTGCCTACTGGATGGTGGCAGCAGTAATGTTATTCCCATTGGTTTAGTTTATCTATTTGTCACTGGATGGCGTCAGCGGTACTGTATTTCCAGGTCTGGAAGGTGGGATTGCTGACATATTGTTACAACCGGTATTTTTGTATGGTGAAAATACAGGTATCCGATCCCTGCTTTTACGTAGTCGCGATACAGTTTTATTTTTATTTTTTATGCTTGTTCCCATTCATTAGAAGGGTAATACACTAACAAACAGAGTTTCTTGGGCATTTATAACATTAATAAATATTGATTGCAATCTCCAAACTCGACTTTATCAAGTTCGTTAGTTGTTCGTATTATTTTGACTTTATCAAGTCAAAAGTCAAAATAATACGAACTGAAGCTAAGGATACTCATATGAGTATCCTCGTAGTTATGTAATAATAATCTATTTTTAGGGTTCCGTACCTCAAAAGGAAAAAAAGGGAACCCTTATAGGATCACTCGCGCGTCTGTCTGTCCGTCAGTCACAGCCGATTTGCTCCGAAACTACTGGACCGATTGAGTTGAAATTTGGTAAACATATGTTAATTGGTGACCCAAAGATGGACGCGTAAAGTAAATTAATGAATTCTGAACAAGGGGGTCACTTATGGGGGGTAAACTGGAAAATTAACAAAAAAGTTTCGCAAACTGTGTTGTGTGACATATCAAATGAAAGGGGTTGTTGTAAGCATCTCATTTTTTTTTTTTATAATTTTACGATAAACAGAGTGGAAAATGGTCAATATTCGTCTTTTTTCCTAAATTTTGAAGTAATTTAGGAAAAAAGACGAAAATGGACCATTCCCCACCCCCTTATCTCCGAAACTACTAGGTTTAATATTCTGAAAAAAAGTTGGAAAATAGTTCCTTGCCTAAAGATTACAGGAAAAGCTATAAGAAGTTTGAGTATTCAAAGTAACGGGAAAATTCTTAATATTTTACGGAACCCTCACCACGCGAGTTGAACTCGCACTTGTCCGGTTTTTGTCTCTAGGACCTAGAATGATTAAGTTAAGCTTTGTTTCCACGGCGCACTGTTTACTTCCTCCCCCTGACTAGGCGTCTAGACGGCTCTAAACAACACAATGCAATACTAAATCTCAGCCTTACAATATTTATGTATGAGGAGGGAATAGAGCAGGGAAAGGGTTGGCCTTTGTTGTGGTGAAATGGATAGGGTTAAACTTTTCTTTGATTTATGTAGTAGGTCACTTTTAGTTTCAGTAAAGTTAATGACGGAATGTGAATTAAATGTATAATGATAAGAACTAATGGCCGTGTGTCTCCGCCCTCATATTACAAAGAACGCAAGCGAAGACACGAGATAAAATATATCTTTTGTCCATTCCGAACATCCATTCTTTACGAAGGTGGTAGATTTTTTAAAATCGGATGATTAGTTTTGAATATTACCTGCTAGATACAAACATACAAAGCTACCTAAAATTTCACAAAAATTCCACAAAAATTTTATATATTGAGGATGTGACAACTGACGCCACGACGCAACGCGTGACGAGAAAATCTACCCTCCTCTTTCTAATTTCTACACTGCGAGTGAGACGAGTGGATTGCAAAAAAATTATATGGGTATATAATTACGGCAATTACCCATATAATTATATGGGTAATTGCCGTCACGAAACTGTAAAAAATTAAAGCATAGATTAGATTAAAGCTCTTAACTATGTACAATTTTTTTGCAATCCACTCAGACATGAGTCGCTGAGTCGCGCGCGACGCGACTCGGCAGCAAGTTATGCTAAACGTACAGTTAGTCTTATTTTGACATATAGAGTCGCCTAGAGATGGATTGAAATTCCTCAAAAACATTTAAATCTATCTAAAAGTCAGTGCGACTTTATTTTGAGACATTGGAAAGAAAAAAAAGAAAGAAAAAACATTTATTCGTGACAAAACACATAAAAACAAACTGTAGACACAATACACACAAACACATTTGCCACGAAATGGTCACAACTCAGCGTGATGCTGGTAGCGCCAGCGCTGGTCTTCCGTTGTGACCATTAAGTGTCTTTACACCCAACTTAACCTCAAAATCACACAACATAACATCACACAAGGCGCATCCTCTCTCTGAGGCTTAGAACACTACGCGAGCAGCTGTGCTTGAGCCGATCATTGTCTTACTTATATAAATAAGTACGGCTCCTAAGTGCCTCTTTGTGCAACAACACTAATGGAGACGAACTGCATTTGCAGGCAGGTGCAGCAAACTGCAGCCATTTGCCGAGACTGGAAAAATGGCGGTAATTGTAAATTAAGTCTTCTTTGTCTCTACTTTAGTGGGTTGTCGCTTACAATTGAATAGATGCAGTTAAATTACAACAAAAACACTGGCTTTTCCGTTATCTAGATTAATAATAAAGAGGGTGAGTACAGTTCGTGTGAATTATCAATTTGTATGTAGAGAGACGTTTGTATGAAGAGAGAAACCACGCATCCGATTTCAAAAATTCTTGATACTAGATATAGAATGGACTTTCGCGATGAATATAGGCACTTAATTATACCGCTGCTTTGCCTGCGTTCTTTGGAATTCGCAGGTGGAGCAGCTACCGTAATATTAAAGTCAAGTAAAATAGAAACTATGGATATTTAAAGTATTTTCGCTTAAATTAAATACTGAAATAGATTTATAGTTTGAAAGAAAGAAAGAAAAACGTCTATTTGGCATCTCAAAGTCGCACAGATATTAAGAATATACGTTGCGATAGGAGCTAAAAAGCCTCACTCAACCATGGTTTACTTCGTGACGCTGATTTTCTGTGACGCCATTGGTGTGTGTGTGTGTATGAGTGTGTGTGTGTGTGTGTGTGAAAGAGAGTGAGAGAGAGAGAGAGAGAGAGTGTAGTTTGATGATATGAATACGCTCACAACACTATTTCGGCTTCACAGTCCATGGCTCATGATTCTCATGAATAATTTGATACAGTTATACATGATCCAATAAATGTACTAACAACAACCTAATTCGTGCTATCTATCCAATCTATTGCATTAATACATTTCAAATTATATTAGGTATCCGGTGTAAAAAAAATACGAATCTTAGAGAAAGAACCCCATTAGAGAAGCCATATGTACGCTTGCCAGCATATATAAGAGACGGAATGGCCTCAATTTAGCAATGCAGCTAAATTGAGAACTTGTTTAAAATGGCTGATGGCTTACCATAAACAACCTACTTAATTAGAGCGGGTATTCGTATATTAGCCGCAAACTCATATTAAATAGTTCGCGGCATGCTGTGTGATCCACGACAGGCACTGTCCCACACAAAGTTGATGGGTGTAGATTGCCTATAAACAAAACATAAATACATAAATATTAGAGGACAATCTTACACAAATCGAACTAGCCCTATAGTAAGCTCTAAGGCTTGTGTTATAGGTACTAAGACGACGGTATATATAACAGATATAAATACTTAAATACATAGAAAACATCCAAGACTCAGAAACAAAAAATATTCATGTCCATCACACAAATATTTGCCCTTACCGGGATTCGAACCCAGGACCTTCAGCTTCGTAGGCAGCATGTCTACCCACTAGGCTAACCGGTCGTCTAACATACCTTTTTTTTGTTGACGCAGAGGGAATGCATTTACGCATGCCCCCGGACCAGGGGAAGGTCCAGGGGATATGTGGGACTCGCCCTTATGAGGGAATACCCAAACCACTCTGCGGCGTCTTCCCTCACTGCCGTTAAGGGGGGGCATCATACATATATGCTATCGCTAGCATTCTACCACGAAAACAATACATACCTAAACTTACTTCACAAGCCCAGGCCTAAACGATTAACAGTTAAATACCACACAGTGAGGTTACTTTAGGAAATAATGGGGATAAAACTTAAGAGTAGAAAGTGATTTAAAACAGAGATATATAAACTAAAACTATACTAATGATAAAACTATTTAATGTAATGTCACGACATAGCCGCGAAAAGGCGCCAACTCAGCATGTGCTGCCGCTGTGCTGGTATTCTGCTCATTTAAAATGTAGTTTAAAAGCAGTACAGCCAGATTGTATATTATTATTATCTCTTTATTTATATTTTATCTTAAGTTAGCTTTTTACAATATTAATATAAAAGTAGAATATAAAACTATACATACAAAATATAAAATCATTATAAAAACCTAACCTAGGGTACCGCCGGCAGCGAGGCGGGGCCTAAACTACCGGTGGTCAGGGCGACAGAGAGAGGAACCTCCTGACTATCCGCGCCGTGTCCAGAAGTACCGCCTTCTGTATCTGACCCTTGACCCAGCCATCTAGCGAGAGTCTCTTAAGGTGGCGGTCGAGACTTCGCTATTAAACCCTTCGCCGAAACGACTATCGGGACGATGATCGTCGAATCAACATCCCACATGGCGGTTACCTCGTGAGCCAGGTCTAGGTACTTGCTTTATTATTATTATTATTTACACTGCCACAGGTCACGCTAATATAAAAACAATAATTTAGAAAAGAAACCGTCTCAATCAAAGTCAACCCGCGAATCGAAGTAATCTCTTTACCGGTACGGGCGCTGAGATATGATCGCTTCATTCCACACACTTCAAGCTACATTTTACCCAACTAGCTTTTTAAATTCTCTTTTCCTTTAACTAAATACGCGTTGTAATACAATCTTGTACTTTCCGCGCGTGGCCGTTCCGCAAGCTCCGTCTCCCGTCTCAGCGCGACTAACATTTTTATTCTCATTTGATTTATCGTCTTATTCCTTCTTCTCGCTTGATTCTGGATCTAGGCACGAACGCGCTCTTTTTAGTTTCTGAAGCAATATTGTAATAGTGTTTTAGAATTACGTGCAGAGTTAGTGTTTATTACCCGACTGCCGAAGGAAAGGAGGGTTATGTTTTTCGAGCGTATGTGTGTGTATGTGTCATTCTTTGGCACGCCCTGCCTAAACCATTTGACGGATTTGGACATATGAGGTGTCGTTGGATTCCTCTTAATCGTGGGAGTGACCTAGTATTTGCAAAAAAGCAGTTGGATTTTTTTTATCCCTTGGATCCAGCACTTGTTTCTAAATCACCTGATGTATTTACGTATAATCGATCGACAATGTATTAGGAACCCGCAAAAGTCAAGCAAGAAACATAATCCGTCGCTCCTACTATTTTAATTATTCCGAATTGAAGTTACCCTACTAATAATTACATGATATTCACCGAAAAAGAATGTTTATAGGGTATTTCATAATTTTACGTATTTTAGCTTGTTAGTTGCGCCGCCTAAAATCTCTCTGCCTTGCGTAAATACCATTCTGAGAATGATTGCTGACAAACCTGACTGCGATTTTGCTACATTGCACGGCTGCATTCTCCCACCAGTGTCATTCTGTGATAAATGTCGCTGTAGTTTGTATTTTTTTTTAACATGTGTCATGTAAATGATTGAATTGTAAAGGATGACTGAAAAAATACACCGTGGCATTCACTCCGCCATTTGTAAGCTAATATTTATTTTCTGCAATAAAGGTTAGATAAATGGATAGCCTGCTTTTTGGGACTCACACACCTGACTTCGACTGATTTAGCGTGTACTTAATAGTTAGCGCTAAACTCTCAAACGTTGCGATTTACTTACTGTATTGCGATATGTTGTTGTGGATAAAATATGGGTCAAACAAAAAGGCTCTCGTAGTAGCTGAACAGCGCGTCACATTGATAGCTCTCTGCTTTCGCTGCCAAACTCTTTCATAGTAAACATAGATAAAACAGTACAACGATAAAATTGCTATTTATAAGACTAGACCTTTGCGCGCGACTGTGTGTGCATGTGGCGCGTCACTGCCACACAAATGAAACCTGCGTTACAAGCGCACGCACACATACATCCGCGCGAAAAAATAAGTTGAACTTTATAGCCTAGTGGGCAGTGACGCTGCCCACGAAGCTGAAGGTCCTGGGTTCGAATCCTCGTAAGGGCAAATATTTGTGTGACACATTAACATTTGTTTCTCAGTCTTGGATGTTTTCTATGTATTATATTACTATGTAGTTATTTGTATTAAATATATCGTCGTCTAGTACCCATAACATAATCCTTATTGAAAATACTATGGGACTAGGTCGATTAGTGTAAGGTTGTCCTTTAATATTTATTTATTTATATAGGAGCAGTGTTAAATTGCTCCATTTTTAAATTGGCTTTAAAAATTTACAACTACTGAGTACACGCGTAGGTCAAAAATATTTGAACTCTATTTGGGGCCTTGTCAAAAATCTGCGTAGATGTTTGTGCGCACCTTATGTACGATGCACAACCAGAAAGTTTACCAATGACCCATTATGCAACAGCGTCATACTGTCACTCTTCAATCCACTGCGTGTAACTAGGACGGGGTGTTTGGCGGGCGTCGGCAGACGAAGTCGGATCGGCGCCTGTGTCAATGAGCCAGATCAAATCTTACACAGATCAGTGATATTGAATCCAACTTGGTTGGCTTAGGATTGACTTGATAAAATCATTTGAGAAAATCTCTACTTTTGAGTCATTGAAGATTCCGTGAGATGAGGGTTTCGTGAGGTGAGGGTTCCGTAAAACATTGATAATTTTCCCGTTACTTTAAATACTCAAACTTCTTCTAGGTTTTCCTGTAATCTTTAGACAAGGAACTATTTTCCATATTTTCCAGAATTTTAAGCCTGGTAGTTTCGGAGATAAGAGGGGGGGAATGGTAAATTTTTGTCTTTTTTCCTAAATTACATCAAATCTGTTTTTGCTAAATATATATCTGAGATGCTTACGACAGCCCCTTTCATTTGATATGTCACACAATACAGCTTGCGAAACTTTTTTTTTTAATTTCCCATTTCAACCCCCAAAAGTGCCCCCTTGTTCAGAATTCATTAATTTACTTTTCAAACCACATGCTCGACAATGCCGAATTATAGGTCATGTAAACCCTACCGAAAGCAAGACATTAAATCCCTTGGTATTAGCCGAGTTATAATGTTGTACTGAATTTCATTATAACCCGCTGGTTAATAATATGATTTCACTTTTCATAATTCTTATTACTATATGCATAAAGTTTAATTTTGCTAAACACAATTTGTCCTAGGCCATGGCCTACTTGATTTGACAAAATAAATGAAGTTTGCCTCCGTGTGAACCCCGGTCCGGAGGAGCGCGGTGTTCGAAATTCGAATTTCGAATCTAGGACCACGGCTTGTGCTTTCGAATTTGGAACGTCGCGCGCCTTCTTTTGTTCACGCGTGACGAACAAATCGAGTTCTTGTAGGTGCCTATAGAAGATTTAATTTCAAAAATAATATTGAAAATGTCGAGTGATGAAAGTGTTTTGACTCCTGAGTTTATCAAATTAGATGCCATAGGCATTGTCAACAATCTGCTGCCAGAGAAGTCAAAGGAAAAATACCTAAAAGCCTACAACGATTTTGACAAATGGAAAGCTGTAAAAGGCGTAAAGTCTGTGTCTGAATCAGTGCTTCTGGTCTATTTTGAATATTTGTCAGCTACAAAGAAGCCAAGTAGCCTGTGGTGTATATATTCGATGCTGAGGGCAACAATAAGTGTCAAACATGACATACAAATTAATACATATGCCAAGTTATTGGCCTTTTTAAAAAGGAAATCGGATGGACATCGAGCAAAGAAATCAAACATTATTTATCTACTGAGCCTGTTTTTTTGTCTCGCATAAGGTGTGAAAAGTAGAGTATACACCTCGGGGATAAGACTGTTTTAGTCTTGGGCGGTTGAACCCCTCACTGCACTCAGGACTCAGTCTTAATTCCCTCGCTTCGCTCAGGAATTAACTTATAACTCCCTCGCTACGCTCAGGAGTTAAATTATGAGTCCTTCGTTACGTTCGGGATTCAATTCGCTCCCGTGACATAAAACAGTGCTTTATCCCGTTGGTGTATAATCTACTATTACGCGTCCGTATTTTTGGGTCATCAATTTACATGTTTACAAAAATTTCAACTCAATTGGTCCAGTAGTTTCGGAGCAAATCGGCTGTGACAGACGGACAGACAGACGCACGAGTGATCCTACAACGGTTCCGTTTTTTTCCTTTTGAGGTACGGAACCCTAAAAACAGTCCACTCTCTAACAAAATCTGTTGATCTTTTGTGTGATGATTTATGTCATCATTGACGTTTATTGTACGGGATGACGGCTGTCAAATATTAGCTGTTAAAATAATCTAATTATAATTCATCATCATCATCATCATATCAGCCGAAAGACGTCCACTGCTGGACATAGGCCTCCCCCAGAGAGTTCCAAATTGACCGGTCCTGCGCCACCCGCATCCAGCGGACTCCCGCGACCTTTACCAGGTCATCAGTCCACCTTGTGGGGGGCCTACCCACGCCGCGCCTTCCGGTACGTGGTCGCCAATCGAGAACCTTTCCTATAATTAGCAATAATTAATCTAGAAATTAATCACGCCCAGCTAAACAATTGCCAACTCAATTTGAATTCCCGATTGGAGTCTCGCTCAAACGGCCTCCCCGCGGAGGGGTGCAACTGAGTAATGCTTTGAAGCGTTGCAAGGTAGTTGATGAGAAGTTCCAGCTTACACATTCAGTGCTAACGATTTCGTAGCGCTACTCTCGTGGTTTTCCAGTTGTCAGGGGCGGTTCACTCTTTGATTTCGCCGCACCGCACAAAAACATGCCGGCCGGCCGCCTTAAGCTTTGCATTGCATCGTCATTCGCCTCGTAAAATAAATATGCCGCGTCGTCTATTTATATTGTATTGTATTGTTATATTGGTTGAAAATATTTTTTCTTTACTTTATGTTTATGTATGTAGGTAACCCAGAGTTGTGTGTCTTCATCTTACATTTTGCATAAACAGCCAGTTTTGATGTCATAAACTAAAGGCAAATTACATAGCTTTTGTGTACTTGGATGATCCTAAGTAAATAAAGAATATTTAATCATAATATCGTTAGTAAAATACACTATTATACTGGCTTACCTGGCCCTTGGTTTCTAAAAGGTTGCCGACCCCTGCTTTAATTGGTTGATGATTATTTTAATTTATTCGCATTTAACACACATAAAGGCTTCTAGCAGATTAGCTAACCGGTCACATAAGGGCCGACTGCGGCTACTACCGTACAACTAGGTAATTTGTATCCGCACTATCCTATTTGCAGCCCTCATCTCTCAGCGCCTTTGAGTCCTATTGGTTTAGCGAATATCAATACAGTACCTATTCACGATGCTAACAACTTGGACACAGATCAGTCTTAAGTTGTCCGTTTCAGCTTCTGTCAAAATTATCTCGGGAACGCGTGGAGATATCGAGTTGAAAGTAAAACTTGAAGATGTGTAAAAATCAAACTTCTAAGTTAATGCCGTTTATGCCGCAAAAAACGTATATTTCGACACGCAAGGGAATCAAAATTTATAGGGTTTATTTCCGTTGACCTAGAACTATGAATTTTGGCAAGTAATATCGTCTACAAGTACAGGGAAAAGTCTGAAAGTCCTCGGTGGGCGAGTCCGACTCGCACTTGTCCGGTTTTTTATATGTACGGAAGCCCTTAACTAAGACTCATTTTGTTTTAACTACTCAATCTGTATGATAGACTTTTAGAACAGACTTATTGAAATGTAAACATTAGTAACAAACCCGTAAGCGTAGCAATTATGCTCGTAGCAACCGACGACTTCGTAGGGATTATTGTCGGCCTTCCGTAGAGCTTCGCTACGAATGCTACGACACGGCGTAGCATTAACTGTTGTAGAATGAGCGTGTAGCTCTCACTCTTGGTAACGTTAGTACGCAAACGACCATATTCGCGACCTTTTAGTGACATTTCGTGACAGTCTGTAGGCGATGTCACCAGTGCCAAATTATGCACATTAGCGCGTTGTGGTAATTTTCTTGATATCATCGAGATAAATACTGATATGCTTTCCTGGCTCACTACTTCATAATAAAATTATTGAAAAATGTATATTTTCATATTTATTGTGGGTGAAGAAACATCTTCGAGATATGGTATATTTAGCCGCGGTTAAACATAGAGAAAAAACAATATTAACACCTTTTTCTTCACCCAGTTAGATAGCAACCACGCCCTTGACCCTTTAACCCGTTAACATGAAAATTAAAAAAATAATGTTACCGATGAAGTTAAAGAATCACACACTTAAGACAGTAAACTAAATAGTTAAGGGCGTCTTAAACCTTTCAAAATAATTAACACAAATCCTTAAAAAAGGTAAAAATGCTAAAAAACTATTGAAACCAATCAACAAAAGATTCTCAAGATACTCAGGCAAAAAATGCGAATTTACTGCAACATTTCCGCAAACAACGGCATATTTTTCTAGAGCACAATACAAGGAAGCTAAAGATTGTTTCTTCCGAGCCATTGTGTTGAAACCGAGTCCTGTACAGCAATTACTGCTGAAAAGAACAGTATTACTGATTTTTTCTATGAATATATGAAAATTGTTTTTTAGAGTTCCGTACCTCAAGGAGAAAAAACGACACCCTTATAGAATCACTTTGTTGTCCATCTGTCTGTCTGTCAAGACCCTTTATCTCGGGAACGCTCGAGGTATCGAGTTGAAATTAAAACCATATACTCAAGCCTACAGTCCTGTAACAGACCTGACATCTATCAGTGTTCTAAAAAAACAATTTAGTTGAAAGCTTATTGAAGTTCGTTCGTTAAGGTAAATTAAATAGATGGCGTTCAAATTAATACCGATAATCGAAATCGAATAATGCGAATGGCCTAAATAAGGGTTTAGTTCTTTATGAAATGTTATTGTTGATGCTTAAATTACAGATAAACAAATTATATAGTAATCACGATCACTCAAGGAATTACGGAACAAGTTTAACTTCATATTAGACGGGTTAGTTGTATTTAATACAAACGACATCTAGCGAGAAGTAGAGTAATTACGGCTATTCGATCGGTTTAAGAAGTAGTTGTTAACTCGATACTAGTATATATTGAGATACCTTTGACATTTGTTGGGTAACTTGTCTGGCTACTGGGCGTTTTAGCATCTACCGACAAATAGTGGAACTACGTGTTAGGTCAGGCAGCTAACTGAACAAACTCGATCAAAGAATAAAGTAATAGGTTATCCGACCACGAATGAAATCACTATTGTGTCTGTGCACTTAGCTGTATAGATGGCCAACTGGGTTTGGAAGGGTTTTACTTAGTTACTTGGTTTAAGTTGGGTGACATCTAAAGGTGAGTAGATGAATTAAAAGATTAACAATCCTACAAAATTTAAGAAGTATTATAAATTAGGCAATCACCTCAAAGAACAGACGTTTTAAAATGAGTAGGGTATGGATGTGCTTTAGGAGAAAATAGTCATCTGTTGTTGAGTAGGAAAAACACTATACTACGGGATATTGGTTAAACCAATAGGAAACGAGAATCATGGCGTTAACCAATCAGTTGTTTTCCCTCGAGAACGGGGTGATCTCATCATGGGCTGGAGAGACGAGGGGCTCTCAAGGGTGGAGGAAGGGATATGAAGCCAGCGCCACGTGGATCGAGACTTTTGCCTGGAGGACGCGGAACGAGAACGAGGTGTTAGTTCAGTGTGTGGGAGTATTATCAGAAAAGTATGTGAGTGCTATTAATTTACTCATTGAACGTGATAGGATTCTCGTAGGGATAGGTTAGAATAGGATGTTCTAGGATTTTGTGTGTGTTTAACGTTTTATTTCCACAGATTCTCGTCGGTAAATGTTTTAACTTCGTGTGGCAAATATTGGTGTTAGATTATTGTGTTACGCGTGTGTTCGTTATCCTTTGCTACATATCTACATTAACTTTTGAGCTTATAATGTCCGTTGTGTAACAATGCAACTGTCTAGTGATGAGTATCCCTTTAAATGTTTATGTGACAAATTCATAGAATCGTAATCGTTTAGCTTGTATTTAGATAGTCTGGCTTAAAGACAACTTACCTTGATATTAGTCATGAACAGTCGAGTCGAGTTAAGCTTTGCCTATTTCTACAAATTTCTATTGTCCCAACCGTAACCGTAGTTCGTATTTAATTAATGAGTAACCAATATTTGCCAACATCAAGTAGTCATCGGTGGCAACAAAGGCGTACTTCTTTACCTGACTTAATAATGAAAGTGTTTTTATTTGACCTATCCTACATATTGTGCATGCTAATATAAGATTAATGGTGATGGTAATGCTATTTACTGAATATCGAGTGCTATTCATACAAGTACATACATAGTTGATGAGTCACTATTTTTAGAATCAATTATTTTAAATTATAAATAGTATTTTACGACTTTTGAAATCTCTTCACGATTTAGTGTTATGTGTTAGGTCATGTGTCAACTATATGAAGGTTTAATTAATTGCAGTTTCATAGACCTACGTTCGTTGATATTTAAACTATATTTACTCTGTCGTGTACATCACTTTATTTATTAGGTACTGTTTAATATTTGCGTTAGTAATTTACGTCTCAATCACATAATTAATTTACCAGTAGATTAATTTGCGTATACGTGGTATTAATATCTTTCACTGTTACTTTTATACGTACCTACATTAATTGGGTACTGGGCTGTTATTCGCTACGCGCAAATGCGGCTCACCCCGCTGGTCACCTGTTACGAAACTAGACCTCTACCTACGCTTAATTACTACGCATCGCGGTGTCAAGATATATTTGTGGGTGAGCGTTGAGGTGAGCTAAAACAGGTTACAGAATAGGGGCGCAGTTTTCGTCTTTGTACGAGTAGGTTCTGTTAGTCTTTAGATATCCAATTTATAATAATATATCTATAAAATTACAATGCCTTTATTGACATGGTTTGTGCGATTGGAAGGCTTTGCGAAAATCAAACCTTTACGAGAAAAGGGTATAATATATTATTGCGTCAAATGCGGTACTATTCTACGGGTTCAGGGTCTGCGTTATCGACGTTACGCCGTCAACTACTATATGACATCCAACGGCACTTCGGCGAGACATCACCACATACCACCACCAAGTACTACCAGAGGCTTCGTCACTACTGCTGCGTCATCACACGGAGGGTGTGCGGACATCGCTCGAGCTGGCTGTAGATGAGACGTTTGGTCCATCTGTAAACTGTTCCTGGATAGCGCCTATGACAACTGTATGAACGAGACATCGTCTCATACCACCACTACGTGCTTGCCAAAGGCTTCGTTACTACTACTGCGTCATCACACGGGGGTTGCGCTGATATTGTTCGAGCTAGCTGCAGATGAGACTGTTCCTGGATAGCGGCTATGTTGTATACAACTGTATGGATGCTGATGAAGAGATCCTTAAATGGTTATCTAAGTTTCGCAAAGCTTTCCGACTGCGTGAGCTATGGTACATAATGATTATTCTCATGCGCTTTAAATGGCATAAATATTGTTACCTGGCTAGTAGGTCGAAATGCTATCGTTGCGTTGTGTGATATGGCTTAGATATTTTACGTACTACCGGGATCAAGAGATCCTTGCTTATTATATTTTATTGCAATTTAGGTATCCAATATAAACTTCTTTGAACCTCGTGATATCGACATGTCATATACATACATATATACATATATCAACATATACATACACCTACTAATCAATTGTAGTTGCTAGGATTGGTCGCAGTGGCGTCTTATTATTGGTGACCATTATAGCAGTGACCGTCAATGACGTAATGTCCCTAACTGGACTGCCAATCGTTTTATTAAGCTTCTGTGTGGAGTGTTCCAGCTATTAAAGGTTTTGATAGTACATGTAGTACCCAAATATACCTAATAACTAATTGCGACGCTATGGGTTTATTCCAGATCGATGAAATGCGCTCATCAAGGCGATTAGGGACAGTCTTATCAGATTCCGCTCTGTCAGACTTCATCTTTAGCTCTGATCCACAGGACGGGCCTTGAAAAGGGCTGCAGTCTTGGTTAGGTACCGGTGCGCCTTGATCTGTTTGCGTGAAGGCCTTGGCCTTTCATTCAAAACACTTTAGACCCGCGAGGGCGAGACGTTTGTACCGTTGTGGCTGAAACTTAATCATCAAAGACCCCAATATATATTTACCTACTATATACTCTATTATATGGGCGAGATGAGGTGTGAAAGCTATACGATGATACATTCTATTGATGACTTGAGAAAAACTCCTTGCTGTCGCAAGAATCTGGTCAATGCTGAGTCTTTGCGGCTGCATGTCTCAGTATTGATATTAAGACTGATTGGCGTTTATTGGGGATGACTGTACTATTCGATCTGGATACTAAACCTGATTGCAACAGCGTGTCTTGTTTGCGTAGTACGAGGTACTGTACATATTTGGGTGCGACGTGAAATTATAATCCCATCGGTTATGCGTATGCATACTTATACACACAGTCGTCGTGGCCGGAAACGGTTATCATATTATCATCGTCAGCAGCAGCAGAGCGGCGTCCTCATCATGCCTATATACCTATTCCAACTGGCTTCTAATATAGCTTACAGTTGTTCATCGCTATTGCTTTATGCAATATAAAATGGCTGGTCTCATAATATTATGGGCTACGCTCTTATTATTGCCATGTATATGTTCATTCGTCGGGCGCTATTGTCACATATCTATTATAGTCTCGGTCCTGTGCCTTCGGGTCTGTACCATATACGAGGATATTCCGTTTGCTCGTGTTACGTGTTAGGTAGGGACTGCCCGAGTGGTTTGCTTGACGCGCCCAGGGGTCTGGCAACGGAATTGGTCCTCGTGAGACTCGGCCTTCGACATAGTTGCCATTACATCCTATCCAGAAATGGTTTGATGTTATATGACTTATGCATGGTACTTCTACGAGGTCCTGTGGCTTTATGGTTGCTTGCAATCAGCCATTTTATATCTACAATGTTAGAGATTTATATTACCTACAATTGGTAAGAAGCCAGATATTACCTATCCGTTCCTGCCTTGGAGAAAATATCATCGACGTTTCGACGCAACACGTTCTAGTTTTAAGGTTTATTAAATATTATATATTTTATCATAATCACCCTACATAATTATATTCGTCATTAACTTAATATATTATTTTAACCAATTTTACCTTAACTTCTAAGTACTTAACATTTATCCACTGTAACCATTTTACAGTAACCTAATTTACTCTGCTTCGCATTCAATTTGTCTAATTTTACCCACTTACTTAAAATTCTTCTTTATTAATGCCATTATTTATCACACAGCCAACGACGGTATTTTATAAGTAGGTTAAGTTCTTGTGCTATAATTTCCTTTAGTATTGTGTTCACATAAATAATATTTTATATTTCCAGTAAATTTGTCCTTAGTCTAGGATCCAGCTAGTAACAATTATAATTAGGATATTGTAGGGCGTTATTATATTTATTTTAGGTAATTTTATTTTAGTAAATTATTTAGTTTAAATTGTAATACTTGTTTAGACATGGTCTGGCTCAGTTGTTCATACATTTCTCACACCTCAGAGAATCCTGGTTACTACATTTCACAACTAGATTATAGTCCTGACATTAGATGATCATGCCTCGAATTGTTTAATTTATCTGGTATTTATAATGCTTGCTTAATTGTTTGTACTAGGATAAGTTGGCAACAAGGGTTTTTGTTGAGTCCGCCTTGTTTTCCCTTGTTTAGGTATTGGCCTAGGAATCAATGCGGATGTCTAATAAAGCCCTCACCGGCTTTGTTAGATAAAATAGTCAAAGTTTCGAGTAAAATCACTTTTCTGAATATAGTATTGTTATTTGTTTTCTCTCTCTCATTCCTTGTTTGATTTATTTTCTTTCCCTTCAGTTAGAACCTTAACATAGATTTTAGTAGCTTAAAGCTTTTAAGTATCAAAGATTCTTCACAACTTCAAGTTTCCAGAGCTTCGGGTCTTCAGGTTTTCATGTAGAGTAAGTATCTTAGGTAGGCTGTAGGAAGCTTTAGGTAAGCTTTAGGTGGGCTTTAGGTAAGCTAGGTAGAGTAGTAGGGTTTTTAAAGTTTGATGATGGGGGAAGTGGTACAGTCCCTTGAAGCTGTTAAAAAATCAAACTTCTAGGTTAACGTCAAAATAAGATTCAGCTGTTTATGCCGCAAAAAACCTATTTTCACTCTCAATAGAATCTAAATTTATAGGGTATTTTCCGTTGACATAAAACTATGAAATTCGGCAAGTAATATCGTCTTATACTACAAGTACAAGTACTGAAAACTATACATTTGTCGTTTTGTACGGAACCCTCACCACGCGAGTTGAACTCGCACTTGTCCGGTTTTTTATCACACCAAATCACTTACACGCTAAGAAGTTGTTCACTTCTTTAATTAAATGGGGTAATTGCGGCAGTTAGCAGCTACTTAATGTGCAACCATTTAGATGAGTTACGAACTGAACAGATATTTCCTCGTTTATGTGACATAGCATGCTTATTATTATTACATATTATTATTTTAAATTATTATTTACTACATTAAATTTTATAATTGTACAAGCATGAATCAAACATAATGCTAATTTTCACATGCCTGTTTGGGCTAAACATATTAAGGAACAAGAAAATGACTGTAACACCTGTGCTTTTACCATATGTTTAATGTGAATAAACGATATTTCATTTCATTTCATTTCATTTATCTAGTACATTCCAATTATATAGGATAGCTAATAATGCATAGGTTTTCCTGTAATCTTTAGGCAAGGAACTATTTTCCATATTTTTTTCAGAAGTTTATTCTTAGTCGTTTCGGAGATAAGTGGGGGGAGGATGGTCAATTTTCGTCTTTTTTCCTAAATTACTTCAAATCTGTTTTTGCTAAAATTATAAAAAAAATATCTGACATGCTTACAACAACCCCTTTCATTTGATATGTCACACAACACAGTTTGCGAATTTTTTTATTTTTATTTTTCAGTTTACCCCCCAAAAGTGGCCCCTTGTTCAGAATTCATTAATTTACTTTACGCGTCCATCTTTAAATCACCAATTTACATATGTATACCAAATTTCAACTCAATCGGTCCAGTAGTTTCGGAGCAAATCGGCTGTGACAGACGGACAGACAGACAACCGAGTGATCCTATAAGGGTATAAGGGTTCCGTTTTTACCTTTTGAGGTATCGGAACCCTAAAAATGTAAGCTTAATGTACCTACTGAATAAATAAATGAAATTAAGGAATGAACAACAACCCAGCAATAGATGAATTAAATAACCAATCGTAATATTGCGCACAGACACATCTAAATTCTTAACACGCACAACGTAACAAAACCGCAGAATACTACAAAGAAATAAAAGAACATCTCCATAAAACGATGAATGAAAATTCAATTTTCTTAACAAAGAAAATTGGTCGTGGAAAAATGCTCAGGGAGGTTCGGAAATTTTCGTTGAATAAACATTTCTCCGGCCCCTTGACGAGAGTTCCCATTAAACTTCTCAGGTGAATGCAGATTCTATTGACAGGGTATTTATTTTATGAATGTACTCGTATTGTGTATTCAGGGGTCTTCTTGACAGCTGGTGATATACGGCGAGATACGTTTCGAAAATGTTCAAGTCCACTATATCAGCACCTGCCTAATGCTGGAAAAGTAGATGGCGTGACGGCCTTGATACATTTTTACGGATTGGCAAGGACTAGCAAAGGACCGAGACGAATGGCGGAAAAGAGGGGAGGGCTTTGACCAGCAGTGGGATACAATAAATACTAATTTATAATGATAATAGCACAGCGTATTTCTCGTAGGAATAATATGCAATAATAAATTAATAAATAAGTATTAGGGGACATTCTTACACAAATTGAACTAGGCCTATAGTATTTATTTATTTATTGGTATTCAGGATAACAACAGCCGTAAACACACAGTTTACATTTGTTTGCTTACATAATAGGAGGCCAATAACAGTTATCCGTTTATTACATAAGAAAAGAAAAACAGAGATTATTCAATTTACCTAAGATAAGCAATGTGAAAGCATGCTACAGAGAATTAACAACATGGTGCAGTGCAGATTATTTGAGTTGACCGACTTTATTGTGAAACTGTCAGTGGAATATAAATCTATTAATTTAAACATTCAATTTGCTTTCCGGGTGGATTATTTTTATTTTTAAAGTATTATTAGTAAGCTCAATAAGGTTTTTGTTATAGGTACTAGATGACGATATATATAATAGATATAAATACTTTAATACATAGAAAACATCCAAGACTCAGAAACAAATATTCATGCTCATCACACAAATATTTGCCCTTACCGGGATTCCAACCCAGGACCTTCAGCTTCACTACCCAGCGTCACTACCCAGTACGCTAGTCGGTCGGTGATAATAAAACACAGTAACCCATTTAAATCACACACTGCATAGTCAAAGACCCTTTTCTTCTAACCCGGCGACCTAGTTAGCGGTACATCGGCTATCAGGGATAGCTACAATCAATCAGAGAGCACTGAACCGTGCCTTCGGCGTTGTGATCTGTCACAATGGACACAACTCAAGATCGCAACTAAATGACACTACACCAGTGACACTAAACCATAGAAGGCGAACTCCCTACAAATTTCTACCCAAACACGAGCCCAAAACATGGTATGCGCATGTGTGCTTTGCATCCTTTTGACACCCCGCCCCACGTCCGCATACGTCCGCATAATGGCAATGTGCATCCTTTTTGTGGGGCCACTTTAAGGCGCTAGTTAGACTTCTATGGTTTTTTCGTTCGCTGCACTACACCCTGTATGAAGTATTTTTTTCATGGTGGTATATAACACCAACACCAGAAGCCGTAGCATGGTTGGCCTTATCACGTGACAAGTGACAAGAAAAGAGCGTCGTCTCGTTCTGTCGAACGGTGTCAGCCAGTAACGCACGCTCTATCCTATCACCTATCGCGTGACAAGGCCAACCACAGCTTAGCTAACATGATCGCGTTTATCCCGGACATGAAGGTTCGTCCCACTCGCACTAACATGCTTGCTAGTAAGAAAGGGCTTAAGCAGTAGGCAGGCAGGGTTAGCAAGATTACACGCGCTTCAAACCTTACGTGCCCAACAGATGTAAATTTGAGACACCAATACGTTCACTCAGATATACCAACCGGTAAATTCACTAACCCGACACAAAAGTCCTTTAGAACAATTCGATACCCGAGATAGAACGGCCGAAGGGCAAATAAAAACACGGAAGAGATCCATTTTGCCCTAACCGCGTTGTTTATACGAACCCACCACGGCCACCTGATGTCGGCCTATGTCCGCGCGGGGTATAATGAAAAACAAATTCACCATTTACTATTTCAGTAAAATCTGTGTTCGTGATGGCCTATATTTCACTGTTTATTGCCGATGGTTTTGTCGATCAAACAATTACGATGAAAAGTCGCAGACTATTAAAATGGGAATGGAGGTTGACAGATGCGATATACTTACGTCAAATAGGGATGGGGACACCAAATAAAATAATCAATTATGTTGAATATTCTCGAAAAAGGATTAAAAATACAGTCGAATGAAGAGAAACGTAACAATAATCACTAAGTTATAAGTGCCCACAGTTCTAAGAGGGGGTATATGCTGTCCCTTTTCCGCAAAGCGCGCCTTTATATGAAACGATTGTCTGTTACTATGACGCTCGAGACCCGTGACGTCACGGCCCTGGAGCGTTTTCTCTCTCTAACAAGCAACAAGAAAACAATTGTATCTTCGTAATTTTTTGAGATATTTGTATAGGATTTTTGGCATAAGGCATATTTTTTGCCATTTTTCTTATGATATTTATAATAACAAGTGAAATCAAAAGAATTTTCGAATAACCCGACTGCTTTTTGACAAATATTATAGCCCGCAATTAAGAGGAATCCAACGACACCTCATACATCAAAATCCATCAAGCCGTTTAGGCTGCAGGAGGCCACAAAGAAACAGACATATATACATACATACATACATGCACACACGAAAAAAACATTACCCTCCTCCTTTGGCAGTCGGGTAAAAAATATTGTCCCCATCCAAAGATTCAAAGATTTATTTTGTCCAACATAGGTAGTAATTAGGTATTACATTTTTGTTCAGTATCACTATTTGGCGTCTTGCGGCATACAAATATGGTTATGGCTTTTGTAACATGCTCCTGCATGCAGCATGCTTTACAAATAATTAACATTATATAGTCAAAATTATTAAAAATATAATCATTTAAGTTCGTAGGTCCGTTAAAAACTAATATTATGTAGGTAGTCAAAATTATTAATTTATGAATTATCCCTAATGTGTATAAATTGCAGCCATCCCATTCCCAAACCTGTCGTGGTCGAATAATAGTGTCCGGTGAAGTCTCTTCTAAATCTCCTTGGCATAATAACTACATAGTTCACTGCTGGTTAAATTCTGTAACAAACCAAACGAGTTACAGCTGAAAAGATACCCGAATGCTGGTAAAATCCACAGTAAATCTTTTGAAGTATATCGAGTTTAGCCAAGCAATAAGGAAAAATATTCCAAAGACAGCATTTATACCATTCCTATAGCAACAGAAACCTGTTATGTTTCATGCTGCCGTTTTATGAATATTTTGTATCGCTATACAATTTTATTCTTGAAACAAAGATCAACACAATTAAATTAATTCACGACCTAAGCGGGACATAACCCGCATATCATATTATTTCCGTACAGGGGCGGATTGTATCTCTGGGTCGTTCTTCTTTTCGACCGACAATAGCCTGTCCTTCGTCTTACTACGGCATCTCATTTGAGTAATGATTTTACGGTTTTATAATGTTCGAAAATGAACGTCCATATTATTTTATTAATTAGTATTATTTAATATTTTAGTTTCTCTAACTAGCATTTTTTTAAACGTATTTATATCGTAGAAGTCCGTGACAGAGTGGTAAACCAAAATGTAGTCCCCACTGAAAGAGTCCACTTTGTCACATATTTTTTTTTAAAAACCAACCGTAAACAAATATGTATATTGGCCGGAAAGGAAACTTTTATTAGTGTTAATGAAGAAACCAATGCATTTTTTTTTAATCGCACTTCAAAATCACAATTTTCGATAGTTCAAAAACCAAAAAAAAAGGAAAACCTCGGTTCATTGTCGGTAAAAAAGAAGAACGACCCCTCTGTACTATAAATCAAGTAAAAACACATGAATCGAAATTCTCATAAATTAAGACTACGAGTATACAAATTATACGAGACTATGGAACACTTACTGTGTGAATGTCATGCCCTTGCCAGACAAAGAATGAATCTCTTTGGTAACGGCTACCCGCAACCAAAGGAATTCAGGGTGCTCCCAGTGAGCTGCATCATCCGCTTTGTGGAAATGATGGAACGAGCTTGGGAGTAGCTATAAAGGGGAGGGCAAATGCACAAAAGATCCCAATGGGTCGAAGTGTATCCGAAAGGGCCCTCAACTAGATAAGATAAGATAAGATACAAATTATACAATGTAATAATGTGTAATTTTTAATTTCGAAACCTATCGTCAAAAACAAGGTACTTTAATTAACCATTCATGCCAAAGGTGAGCTTGTGCCTCATAGTTAATTATACCCATCATGACCGTTAATAGCCCGCCGAGCCTTTAGAACCGTTTCCATAAGCACCTAATACCGTGGAGCCAGAGTACCCTCACTCATTTTGAAATGCAAATCAAAACCCCAAAAGCCTTCCAATTTTCCCTTTGATGTGTTAATTTGACATCCGAAAATCGCTTCGTCAAACTTGAATCTTAAACAAACTTAAACTTGTTATATACAAGCCTTTGATAAAATGGATACTTAAAGCTTATCCAGAATCTGTGATAGGGGATGGTATTAATTTACTATAATGCGACATTAAGCTGGTTTTGGGCCTGAAATATAATTTTCCTTAGACCATAAATAAAGGCTGAGATCAGCGTACGAGAAAGATTGTCCTTCGCTCCAGGCAAAGAATAAAAGGCAAGAATCGTTTAATGTAGCCAATTGGTGGTCAACAGGCGTTCAGGGAGATCCTTTTTTGAAGTACTTATTCCCTTTTTATTACAGCCATTTTACCGCTAAACGAAACTTTGTTCGAATCAACCATATCTAAGGAAGGTTTACTGTATTATGTTTTTAATTTAAAAAAGCTTCTTTGGGAAAATTTAAGCTTAAAAGCCAAGTTCCAACTTTACTTCTTTTCAGTCAGGCACAGAACAATTGAATTTTCAAAGCGTTCCGTCTATTTATTCTTTGCCGCAGGGCTATCTTTTACGGAGTAAAGATAATACTGTATTCAATGTGTCCATACAAAGGGTGGTCTGATAAATCCCCTGGAAAAACAGAGGAAGGTTTGTTTTCCCTATTCTCATTAGTAACCACGGGCTCGTTTGTGAGTTTGCGTATATGTTCATGTTATGGAATAAAACATTGAGTTTCTTTGTTTTTTTTCTATATTTTCATGGTCACTGAAGAAAAACATTCCATACTTTTCTTCATTTAGCTCAGTTGGTTTAACGTGCCTATATGAATTACGTTACGTTTTATGAATTACCTTAGTCGTGTTTAATCACATGGTTTTAGAAATTCGGTTTTGCCTGTAATAAAAGACAAGACAACTCCAAACAGTGATAAATTATTTTCTTACATTGTCATATTTGAAAAAATGCAACTAATAGTCAGTTTAGATCTAATACTTTGACGACCGAATAGCCTAGTGGTTAGAGAACCTGACTATGAGGCTGGAGGTCCCGGGTTTGATCCCTGGTCGGGGCAGATATTTGTATGATGAATACGAATGTTTGTTCTCGAGTCTTGGATGTTTAATATCTATTTAAGTATGTATTTATCTATATATAAGTATATTTATCCGTTGTCTAGTACCCATAGTACAGGCTTTGCCTAGTTTGGGACTAGATCAATTGGTGTGAATTGTCCCACTATATTTATTATATTATATTTATTAATAAATGCTAAATAATCTTGTATCATTAACTAGCTGAATAAGTGTATTTAGTTCAACAATTATTTTTTAGAACACATCTTCTCGGGTCTGTAAAAAAATCCCTCAAATCAGTTGTATTACTTTATGCATTCTAAGTCCACAAAAAATTCACGCATCAACTAATACTATATCTGCTCCCAAGTTCCCTTGAGATTGTTTGAGTTGGTCAAATTGCATCAAAGTAGTCCATTAAAAAGCAACTCTACCGTCAATGTAGTTAGTATTCCAATTTCAATGACAGTTTTATAAAAAGTCAGCCGTATTAAATAATCTCAACTATACAATTGCCACTTATCCGGAATTGCACGCAAAATGTCGAGGAAAGTTGTTGGCGGTCAACATTGTGGCCAAACGCGTTTAAAACTAAAACTATTTAAATCACCATCAAATACTAGGAATATTAAACCAAATCCTAAATAAAAAATCATCTCATCATGAATCATGATTTTCATATTATGTTTCAATAATATCCTAAAAATCTTTCCTAATTCTTCGTGCCTAACGTATTTAATCAATCTTTTGTTGAACTAGACCTACGAATGATGCCTCTGAAATATGAATCAAAAAGTTAATAATCTAAAATAAAATCCAAAGCATTCAAGTAAATGCGCTTTCCCATTAGTATGCGTTCAGATCCACTTTCTATATAAATGCAGATTTCTAGATTGAACGTATAGTGAATATTATTGAGTTATGTCAATATATCCAATCCAACTAATACAATTTAATAACAATTGTAGGTCGCCGGTTCTATACTGCTCGTTTACCTACATTCAATCAACTAGACATCTAATAGAGTGTTTTGTATCTCCCTCATCACAAATAAAAGATACATAAAACTGGATTTCGAACCGAATATTCGTGAAATTGAGCGGGCTATGGCTGTAGCGTAGCAACTTTACACGTAAAATTTGGAGAACAGTTTTTGTCAAGTCGGAAATGTTATTTGTTGTAGTTTTTTGTAAAAAAAAACCGCAAAACAGCGCAATTGAAGAAAAACAAGGTTATTGAACGAGTTATTGACCACTTTTATGTAATTCCCTTCTAAATGTTACCGAATGTGCAAGATGTTATTTAATCTTAAAGTAAGTTTATAAATTTCTAATTAAATTTTTATTTTATTATTCATTTATTTCAGGCATTGCCCATATCACAACACAAACATAAAACATCAATACAACATAATCAATCATAATTTATAAATTAACATTACTTAAAGGAAAGTTTGAAAAATTTAATTCGAACCGGCGACCAATTTAACACATTACCACATTTTCACCAGTTAAATTTTTCAATTTTTCCTTTAACTAGAAATTTATAAATTTCGTTAGCAGCGATACTGCGTAATACAAAATAAATTAACGAGAGTTTTTTTTTTTCATTTTGTAACATAACGATCATTTATTACCGATTTTTCTTAGGTATAACCATCCGCAGATTCTCTATTGTATCATCACGATGAGACAATACAACATCGCTAATATTTTGGAAACCTTTTCATCCGTTTGATTACGGGAAACAATGCCTTGTTTGCTTTGTCGGCAAAAACGCTGAACGGTAATCTTTTTATGTCCAACTCTTGTTACATCACCCCATTAGCGGTCGACATATTACGTAGGGACGCGGTATCACTGTACGCCGACTGTATGTATATCATGAAGCATTGTTTTAACGTGGTAATATCACCTGTGTTAACGCATATTTCGAGATCCGTAATATAAATGCGTCCTTCTTTTATATAAATCCGGATTAAGGCACATTACATCTCCTTTATTAAGATAGTTATTATATTAGTTAATCATCAGTGTTCAGAACGCATCCAAACTGACGTCATCGACGGCCGTTTGCATCCGAAGTTTGAAGATCGGCAACTAGCGGGAATAACGGTCGCCGACAACATCAACGACAATCTCTAACGGACAGCGGAACGAAACACAACTCACTTGTTTAAATCTATTTTATTTTCATTCGGAATAAATCCGTTTTTGTAATTTAAAAATAACTTTCTTCATTGAAGATCCACCTAGGCTATTACCAATACCTAAAAGGAACCTAGGTCCTAAACATTGGTCCTTCGAGCCGGATTCACATAATATTGTATTGTCTCGGGGTTTATGGTGTTATAATGCGTGTCATCCTACTTAAAATTTTAAATAAAACAATATGCATCATGCCCCATCTATTGTTTCGTTTTTGGGCGCCGTAAACAAAGCAGAAACGTAGTATATTCTGACGTTGTATCCCTTAATCATTATTTTGGTCACAAGCGGTACATTTGTACTAAATTATTAATCACTCAGTCATTTAAACTTTATTATTGAATTCTACATTATAACTATTACTTGTAATTATTTTTAGAAAACCTTAGATTTTAAAGTTCTTGGTTTCATGTGCAGATATTAATTATCAGTGATGTCACTCAGCTTTCTTTAGTTAAGAAATAGCTAAATTGAGACGAAAATTGCTTGGCTTTGTGAGTTTGATAGGTTGACGTCTTAATTTACGAAACTAAATTACCATATTGAACCTTCTCAATTAGTTTTACGTCCTTCAAGGACTAGAATCTCCTTTCTCCCAGTGCTTTGCATTAAGACCATCCACCATTATCGCCGACCAATCACAATTAAAAGTGCCGAAGCCGAAAACAATAGAGTGTTCTATTTAAGGCACTAGTGGATGATTCTACTGTTCGAAACACGCGAGCATCGAAGAGGCAGCTTTAATAGCTCCTTGTGGACTAATTCGGGGTCCTTTAATAATTCCACGAGCTCTTTAGGCAACTTTAGGGCTGTTAACAGTTCGTTGGCTCCCGTTTTCTAGTCTAGTTGTCGATCAGTCTTTCGGGCTTTTATTTCGGTCACGTTCTGTCTGTTCAAATTTCAAGTCAGTTGATCCACTTAGTTTACTTGTGTAGTTGAACCTGGTGGCATTTACATACCCTTTTCAAGTGGAATTTTAGAGTTCAGTAGCCTCTAAATTTTTGAGGTATGCTTGTTCATTATTTTTAAGATATTCCAAGATGATTACTTATCTACTACTATACTTACTCGACAAGATTAAAAACAAAATATGTCTCTGTCACATTTAGGAGGAAAACTTGCCTCTGGCTTATCTGTTCGCTAAGTATATTCAGATATATGACGCTAATGCCCTGGCGTTTATAAAGTGAGAAGGCGACCAAATATACTTCCTTCATAATTGTATTGTTATCATTACATGGCTATGAAATATATTAATATTATTGTACGAGTATTGGCTAACCCTTCGACTAGCGATAAATGGTTGAGTATTAGTTAGCATTAGTAAGCTCCTATATCGGATCTTAAGATATCCTACTTGGAAAGAACATTATTATTGTTCAGTATTTCATTGACTATTGCGTTGGTTTAGATTACTCAAGTGAGGTGACTTGCGTGGATAGTACATTGTTTAACGAGGGGCGTAAGTGAAATATTGCTAACGAGAGTCTATCAGAAGCCCGAAGCCGAAGGGCTTTTGATGACTCGAGTTTGCAATATTCTTACGCCCGTGTTATACACAATGTTTTTCATCACATTTGCGAGGAAATAAATAACTACAAAAGACAGAAAAATCTAAGTTTCATACAGCCGCACCAATCAAAAATTGACGACTTCACTTCCAGATCAGTGCTAGTGGAGCGCGCAGCTTCAATATTTCAACCAATCACAGAGCAGTATTCTTGCGGGGCGGGGCGGCTTGGCCAACTAGATTTTTTTTTCAACCAATCACAGAGCAACCAGATTTGCTTAAGCCAATCAGAGGGTTCTATATTTTAAAACTAAACTTAACAGCCCGTAAAACGGCTATAACAGCTCTGTACGCTCGCACGCAAGTAATACGTATTGACGAGCAAGTGTGATAAAAAAGTATATTATTCAAAATAATGAAGTGTCCATGCCCTTGCAGCGCCAATCACAACTCATTGATTGACTGATGCTGTCCTATCCGAGTTCGGCCACAGCGACTGTGTGTTCTGGATTTAGTGTTGTGTTACAACTCATAACACAAATGCGTCAGAACGCTACGGGCGCTGCTACACATTGACAATAAGCTGCTACGGACTACGGCGTAGAAAGGCATTAAAACTTCCACTGACAGGAACCCGCCTCGCGGACGCCCACGCATCACCCGCTTTCTGCCACTTAGAGGGAAAACCAGAGGATCGCCTACGAGTGAGAGTGAATGTGTTCATAATAAAAATAACCATACAATTGAATTTCTGCACTGCAGAACATTTTTACTTCGTTATTATGTATAATTAACTAACTTACGACGATCCTTTTTCGAACAAATATAACGCTGTGAATATTTGAATTTAATCTACAGTTGTTGCATTTCACGAAATTGAGTGAGCGCGTTCCTATTATTATGACGTTAATTCTAATTTCATCAAATTCACTCGCCTTTGTCAAATGCAAGAAGTATGCCCCGACTCGAAATTTTCTAATAATACCTTTTTATTTTCAGGTAAACTACTCACGTAAACCCATCGAAGTACGTATTCTGCTAAAGCGCCACGTCGTGTCGCTAGTCTTTTTCATTCCTCGCTTCGCGTCCCACTTTAATTTAACACGTCTAACGTACTCGCTTGCACACACTCCACGCTGATGTGTTAGAACGAGTAAGCGATACACGTTGAATAGCGATTGAGATGTCAAAGAGGTCAACTGCGTCTAGGGCCAGACTTAATGGTCGACCCGGATCGCTGCACGCGCGCGACAAATGACGCTCATATTTCTACACGATTTTAATTTAAATTTCGCGTGCTCTTATCGATCTAGTTGACAATACGAACGGAAAACGGAAATATTGGTCAGAATTGAACTTCGGGGCGGTTAAAATATATCAAAGTCGGAGTTAGGATTGCACGAAGTTAAGTACTGTAATACGAGTACCTACAACGGATTCTTGAAGTTTAAGAAAGTTTGCGTTGATCTTACTTTAAAATAATGTGTAAGAGATGCGACTTCCACCGCAGCATTCAAGGTTAGGCTGAAAAAGTGGTTGATGCAGGAGTCATTCTATTCATATGACGAGTTCTTTAGTCTACCAATAATACTTTAAAGGTATAAAATATTGTGTGACATATAAAAATATTCGAATATAGTTGACATATTATATTAAAAACTGTAATTAATCATAGTTAAACACTATTGAAAGCTCAATATTGTATCTTGACTTATAACATTCGTTATTAACAATAAATTTCATTTCATGTACTTAGTAATTATTCAGTCTAACTTTGCAAATGTAAATGCTGCAAAATATGTATCATAATTCTGAGCATCACTATCCTCCTATTGTTTTCCCGGTTCGACCCCTAAAGGAGCCCCGGGGTCCGCTTTTATACGTAAAGGTATCACTAGTTTTATGAAAGCGACTGCCATCTGACCTTGCCACCCAGAGGGTAAACTTTGTTGAAATTAGACCGGTTTAGTTGTTCTTTCCCTCTCCTCTGTTGATCTCGTTTTCCAGGTAACAAGGTCAAACTTTATGTGCACTGGTAACGGATCGAATTTTCGCTTGCAAAATGTAGGCCAAGATTCCCTGGAATCGGCCGCCTGCGGCGATTGGGCGAAGCATTAGCATTGTCGGGCAGTCGCATCAAATATTGAGAGAAGTGCGTGGATCTGACCCGTTGGGTAGTGAGGGGCTCAAGGCATGTCTTATTTCCCCTACACTCAAGTCTTCAATTCAATAATAACTAAGTAGGGGAAGTATTTCACTTTAATAGAACATCATTATGGACTAGTTAGCCTAGTGGGTAGTGACGCTGCCTACGAAGCTGAAGATCCCGGGTTCGAATCCCGGCAAGGGCAAATATTTGAGTCATCATCACATCAGCCGAAAGACGTCCACTGCTGGACATAGGCCTCCCCCAGAGTGCTACAATGACCGGTCCTGCGCCACCCGCGTCCAGCGGACTCCATACCTTTACCAGGTCATCAGCCCACCTTGCCTACCCACGCTGCGCCTTCCGGTACGTAATATTTGTGTGATACTACCAAACCACTGTGCGTTTTGTTGACAGACGAGACTCCAATTATACCTTTACATATAATATTTGACGACCGGTTAGCCTAGTGGGTAGTGATGCTGCCTACGAAGCTGAAGGTCCTGGGTTCGAATCCCGGTAAGGGCAAATATTTGTGTGATGAACACGAATATTTGTTTCTGGGTCTTGGATGTTTTCTATGTATTTAATTATTTATATCTATTATATATATCGTCGTCTAGTACCTATAACACAAGCCTTATTGAGCTTACTATAGGTCTAGTTCGATTTGTGTAAGAATATCCCTTAATATTTATTTATTATTTAATATAATAAGTAAAGTAGGCACGGTCGACGTCACGTGCATGCACCACTCTTGAACCTTTGCATTAACATTTAGTTATAGCTGATATCATTAAGGGAATTTCGTAACGTTTCAAACAAGTGTTAGAACATAATATCTACCAATGTGTAGCGTGTTCTAAGAATTCTACAAACTGATTTTATTTTCTGTACTCCCATAATATATAATAATCTTTACAGGAGGCGAAGAGTGGCCTAATGTTGGGATATACTATTGATTTACACTTGTCTCTGTATTCTAAAGTAGTTATTGTTTTTTTTTAATTCTCACATTGCTTTTATGACCAATTCTAATATTAAGCAGCTAGCGTGCGCGGTAATGATCAATATGAACCCCTCAAAACGTTCCACCCGCGCCATATTCGGCATTTCCAAATTAAATTTGCTTTTTTGTCACATCCCTACCCCTAAGCCCTTGAAGGTCCGGCACGAGATCAAAAGGGCCAGTAATGGCGTCCCTTTTCGGCATTCAGCGCAGGCCCTGCAAAATCACTTAGTGAAAAAAAGTCTTACGTGTCATTGAACCCTGTATATTGTTATACCATTTTGGGCGGACGAGGTAGAATAGGGCTCTTTGAAGAAACTATTATTTTATTTAAATTTCGCCATATTGCGAGCAAGATTTTATTGCGAAATTGTTATGTAAGGGTTTATGTTGTTACCTATGTTTCGATTTTAGTTTTTTGCAAATCTCTTGGTATTTTAGTTCGTATTTTAAGCGTTAATTCGACTATATTAAATTGTAAGATGGCGTACAATTTGGACATTAAATCTCATCTGGTAGCTTTTGAAATTAGGCTGGATTCGACCAATTAAGAATATCTAAGGTTTATTCGAAGATTAGTCAATAGTATTAAAAACCCCAGATATAAGTTTAGCTTTCTGTTTAGCTCAATGGTTGACTGGTAGAGAATGCCTTATGGCATTAAGACCACCATTTGTACTTTGTCTTGTATTGTGCAATAAAGTTTAAATAAATAAAAATAAGTAGGTACCCATACTACCTATTCCTATTTATGTCATGTAAAAATGATGAAAATTAAAAATGTCATTCTTTAAATATTAAACTTAAATCGCGCTGTATGGTTATGCTTAAGAGGGAGATAAAACAAGTGAAATAAACTAAACGCCCTGAATCTCACATGATCTCACTAGAACCGGAAGTTCTGCTTTTATTCCCGTCACGTACATATGCCGTAATTCATCCAAAGCGAGCATAAATTATGTTCGCGCCTCGCTCGTGTGCCTGCCGTAATTAAACTAATATATCCGCTGGCGTTGCCTCGCTTGGCGCTTCCCATGATGGTTCCTTATTCATAAAACTTGCCCTCACTACGTTTAAGATTTTCTTATACGCCATACGGCGAATCATTGTTCCGACAATCGGAAATTAATGAAAATATCAGAAGTGGCTGATTATTTTTTGGTGATAGGAATAACCTTCTTTAGCACCAGAAAAAAGTTTCAGATTTCTCAGCTGCGTCAATTATTTTTGAATAATATAAACAGCTTCCTCTCCTACGTTTTGGGTCAAGGATATCTTATATATCTGTGGTAAACTGACACTGTTAATGACAAATATAGCTGCTGCAACTGTCAATAACATTGCTAGAGTCAGTTTATCACAGATATTTAAGACATTTTTTTGTAATATGAGACGGATCGAGGAAAGTGCCGTCCTTGACCCAAAACGTAAGTGAGGAAACTGCTTTTAAAAATAATTGACGCAGCTGAAAAATCTGAAACTGTTTTTTAATGCTAAGGAAGGTTATTCCTATCACAAAAAAAATAATCAGCCACTTCAATTTAAAATGTTTATCCATTACCAATTGAGACAAAATACTTTGGCAATGACCGTCGTTCTTAGTTTTATGCGTGCGTTAGTCATATCATGGAACCACATTATAACATGGATCATCATGATATTCAAAATCATCAGGAGTGGGAAGAGGAATTATGCTTAGTTGTTTCTGAGCACCTTATATTTTCTGAAATGTATGATTGGTCGCAATAATAGGTAGGATAATATTATGGCTTGTTTATATTTAAAATGATAAATAAATATCGTGGGACAATTCACACCAATTGATCTAGTCCCAAACTAGGCAAAGCCTGTACTATGGGTACTAGACAACGGATAAACATACTTATATAGATAAATACGTACTTAAATAGATATTAAACATCCAAGACTCGAGAACAAACATTCGTATTCATCATACAAATATCTACCCCGACCGGGAATCGAACCCGGTACCTCAAGCTTCATAGTCAGGTTCTCTAACCACTAGGCTATTCGGTCGTCATTTGACTCTGTGGATACAGTAGATTGTCCTCTTGTTCTCCCCTGTTATTAAAAAGCTAGCAATGGCTATACCCGTCAGCAACTTTATCTTTTAGTGAAATATATGAACACGTCTCTAATGCCTCTACAATAAAGACGTGTTCAGATATTTGTGCTCACAAACTTTGGCCGCTCCGATATGTACAAGACGACTGAGGAAAACCATTTGCGATCACGTGAATCCTCTGACTATGTGGACATCTTTCACATTTCGACCTACCTTTTCACGTGTCAACATAAAAATACCCAAAAAATAAAGATATTTTTCGAGTGTAACGAATAACCATCTCAAGTCAAAAATACCTTATAATGAGGTCTAAAATGAATAATTTCTCAGAACTCCGCAAACATTGAGTAATAACATGGTGGAAAATGTTATTTCACACATCGAAGAATCGATAGGTCACCCCCTTGCCTCCTTCGTCCCTCTTTCTTGCCTCCGTCTTGCCTCCATCTTGCCTGCCAGTTAATTGTGAAACCTCAGTGGTTCACAGGTGTCTATAATTTGTACCTGTAATTACTTGGAGTACAACTTATGAGGAGAGGCGGAGCGCTTCTGAGATCTTGCATTTCTAATTTATTGATGTTAAAGTAACAGTGATAAATACAATTCCTGGTAATGGGAGTGTCGTAATTATTACGTTAAGAATATATAACTGCTTTAATTATGTTTGAGATTTGAACGTATTCTATACTAACAGTATAAAGAGTGTGAGTTTGCAGATTTGATGTCAAAAATCGTTTCACCAGTATATAAAATGGACTTTGAGGATGAATATAGAGGCCATATTTTACCCCAGGGCTCGCGAGCTATAAGGTATTTATAATAAAACGAAATATTTCTAGATAAAACAAAAGGAAAGTTACTTTTAAAACTTTAAAAGTAAGCAGACTAATTTAAATGTCGATTAAATCCGTACCTCTTGTAAACGGAATGTTTCTTAGTTACAAAACAAAGCAACGCACAAATAAAATCAAGAAAAAATGTAGTAATTCACCTATTTCATTTCAGCTTTAAAAGTAAGTTATACATCACATACAGCTCTTGGACAAATGGAGCATGTATATTTTCGTACAACAACGAATGTTAACAATTTAGCACAATGTAAAATATGTAATTAAGCGCAGCAAAAATGTAAAAGCATATTACAATTACAAAACATATATAGCATAGAAATCACGGCCGGGTAAGTTCCTTTGATGGAGGTGTGAAGACAATATCATGACGCGGGTCGCTCCCTCGGCACTGTAGCCTGTCTGTAAACCTTTTTCGTATTTGCATTATAGCAAAGAAATAGAAGGCGTTTATGTGCCCCGTAGCTCCGCTGTCTTGGCCGCGTGGATTGGGTTGATAGTGCAGTGAAATGAGCGTTGAAATGTTTTTTTTTGGGACGATCTTACACACATTGATCTAATCCCTAACTAAGCAATTGCTCTAAAAATGTTTGTACCAATCATGGCATGGCAAAAAAGATGTTCCTCCCTGCCTCCTGCTATAAAGTTTTACACGACCTTTGTTAATAAGTACCTATGTAATATTATAAAGTATGATAACTGAACGAGTGAGCGAAGCGAACAAAATTCTCCGTTTGGGCAAGAATTCTTTCGTATGTCCAGATGTCTGGTTGTTCTCCTGTACAGGTTGCATTTCTCAACTGAGTCTCGTGAAATTTTGTGAGCAGATTTGATAATTATGTAGATTTTTGTCGGTTCCGTTTTAGTTTTTTTTTTTAAACCGACTCGCGAGTAGGCACTTCTGCTTACAGCGCCACTGACTAGTTAAGGTTCTGTTATAATTTCTTAATTCCAAAGAAGCTCAAAACATTGTACTAGAAATTGCATAAAAATCAGTACCTAGCAAAATTGGAAAGTTAGAAGTATGCCTTAATTTACGTACTTAATTAGTTCTAACTTTTCTTGAAATGCTTAATTACGTACCTTAGGTAATCGATAACTACGAATGTGATACTAAATAACCTTTTATCCTTAAAATCGTAAAGCGTTGCTATATTTACGGTACCTATTGAAATACAGGCTAATAGAAGCAATCCAGGCCCCACCCGGAATGAGAATCCGAAAAGATTTCTGTATTCAATCCTTTCATGGGATGAACATCGCAACAATAGGCAGGATTTGAATAAAATAATAGTTTCAGGACAGACCACATGGCCTGAAAGGGTCGAAGGCTTTTAAGGGGACTTCAGATGGTCTATTCAACTGACAGTTACAGTTGAGATCAGTCTGGTATTTGTCGCCGGCTTGTTGCTTGGCAGGTGTCAAATATATGACGCAGTTTCGCACACCCAGAGAGGAAAACATCTACCAACAGCGTGGCTGCCTGCGCTCGCGCATCGCTTTCTATTGGTCCATATTTTCCTCGCTTACCGCCTCGCAACCTCTGGTGGATACTCACTCTAAAGCGCTAAATTTACTAGTGGCACAATGTGGCCGGCGCAAAGTTACCGAACTTTGTTTGACATGCCGTGCGACAAGTGGAACATCTCATGTGCGATATTTTACGACATGTCAAGCACAAAGTCGCGCGATTCAGTCTTATCTTCGCTGGCTTAATGTCTGCTTGGCTGGTTGTCTGGAAGAGATCGCTCTTTAGCGACAAGACCACCTGTTGTTAACCTCTACTACTCTCTAGTCCTGTATTTGATTCATGCATTGAGGTGTGCAATACAGAGTATTTGTATTGTATTGTGTTGTATTTATGGGTCAGAACGAGCTTGCACGTCAAATTGGCATTTTAAAAGTTAATAATGTTCTATTTTGAAACTTTTATTTGTATTACAATTAATCATGGTTACAAAATGGTATATTTTTAACTTTTACTCGGTGACGTCACTAACGCCATCCCTTCTCGAGAAAATGCCCAAATATAAAACCGATTTAAATTGAATACTTGCAGGTAAATAGATCCCCAGGTCACTTTGTCGGATGGGTTCTTATGCGGAGAGGTAATCGGGGCGAATTGGGACGGCCGTTCGGGGCGTCTTTAACTGCCGCCGTCGCGTTACGTTTGTACGACAGTTTGCTTTTGTTTTAGTAGGGTTCGGAAATATGGTTGAATTTCGATCGAATACTTACCTACTAGTTTAAAAGATTTTCGTGTGTTCAAGTAGGCTTTTGTATTATGTAGATTAAAAACACAGTACCTTTTACTCACGTCATATGTAAACGATTTGTAAATTTTATAGGTATAAATATAATAAGAAACTACCTATGTTATTAGTCCATACTACTGTTATAAAGCGGCGGCGGCGGGGCGGAAAGGTTCTCGAGTGGCGACCACGTACCGGAAGGCGCGGCGTGGGTAGGCCCCCACAAGGTGGACTGATGACCTGATAAAGGTCGCGGGAGTCCGCTAGATGCGGGTGGCGCAGGACCGGTCAATTTGGCACTCTCTGGGGTAGGCCTATGTCCAGCAGTGGACGTCTTTCGGCTGATATGATGATGATGACTATTATAAAGAGGTAAATAATAAAAGGACATGTTTACATTGGCCCATCAGACGAGTTCGAGTTTAAGAAAAACATGAGTCTATCAACCATCGAATTAACATTCCATTTTAATTAACCGTCAAATTGAAAATGAACATACTTAATATACGACTTCATTCAATTTTTTTTTTTTGTAAAAACGTTTACATGACATGACAGTGTAACCAATGCGTCACGAAACTTAGACTAACAATTTAAAACATATATAACACAATAACAGGTAACAAATAAATTATATAGGAACAGTTGAGCACCTATACGGCACGGCAGCTTCTTTTTAAACATCTTGGAGGGCAAGATCGAAGGAAGGAGAGGTAGAGGAAAGCCCAGACATACTTACACCAGCCAAATAAAAGAGAAAGTGGCTGTCGAGTCATATGAAGACGTGAAGAGGCTGGCAGAGGACAAAAATCAGTGGCGGTTACTCCACCGACAAGAGCCTAGCTCTTAAATTGATGATGATGATGAACACCTATCATCCATCGCCTCACAGAATCTCAAGCATTCACTACACACTGCCGCCCATCGCCACGCAAAGAAGTCTCACTCAGGTATCGATGCCAGCGCATTGAGCTGTGCGAGGGCGCGGGGCAGCGGGGAGTTGCTGCACGACACGGCGCGCGCCGGCGGCACGGCCAACAAACAGCTCGCGTCGTCGTGGCCTGAGGGGCATCCTCGGAATATCCGGAATAAACAAAACACGAGACGCTCCACAAGTTCGGGACAGTCCGACTCACCACGCAAGGCTCGACATGCCATGATCACATAAGGAGTTAACCCCGCCTGAGGAGTTGTACCCAATAATATTATCTTGAGTTAATTACGATTAATAATTCCTCTTATTCACGTGAGATTATCCCGCGACCTTTACCAGGTCCACCTTGTGGGGGGCCCGCTGGATGCGGGTGGCGCAGGACCGGTCAATTTGGAACTCTCTGGGGGAGGCCTATGTCCAGCAGTGGACGTCTTTCGGCTGGTATGATGATGATGATGATGACGTGAGATTATCCTTGGAATCCAGCTAATTTCACATTAACAAAATCAGGGCTGACACCGTTCTAAAATTAGATTTTAATAGATTGAATAGAACCAATTAACGTGTCATACAAACGTAACTAGTGACGCGCCGTTGCCTGTGATAGTAATTTAGTTTCAAAACTGTGTAGCGGCTAACAAAATACACCTATCCTCAAAAATTTATTCAAATACAGCTTATAGTTTTCGAGTAAAATGTCTGTGACAGACGGTCATGATGAAACTATAAGGGTTCCGTTTTTGCCACTTTGGCTACGGAACCCTAAAAACCGGTTTTTTTTCAGTTATATTTCCGTAGTCGGGATACAGTTTTTTGAAATTTTTATACTTGTTAGAAAAACGAGTAAGAAAGCGGACCCTGCGGGTCGATCACGTAACGCATTGTACGCGCGTCAGGTAGATCTAAATGTCAATTTTTATATGGAAAAATGACAGTTGGATCTACCTAACGCGCGTTGAAAACGTTACGTGATTACCCCTCTGGTATAACTTCACGGTACCTAGAAGAAGAAGATCGTAAAACTTAACAGTCATTCAACTAAAATGTATTTTGTCCATTTCTCACAGCCGGTTTGTTGGACGTTTATGAATAAAGCGCAGTAGTGATATAAAATAAAAATAAAAATTATAAATCAGCCTATAAGTCCCACTGTTGGGCACATGCCTCCTCTCATGGATGTGAGGGAACGGGCAGTAGTCCCCACGCTGGCCCAGTGCGGGTTGCGAACTTCACATACGCCTTTGAATTTCTTCGTAGATGTATGCAGGTTTCCTCATGATGTTTTTCCTTTACCGAAAAGCTAACGATAAATATCAAATGATATTCCGTACATAAGTTCCGAAAAACTCATGGGTACGAGCCGGGATTCGAACCCACGACCGCCTTTTGACAGCCGCGTTGCTAAACCACTACCGTACCTACCTGGCTACCGTAGGTTAATAGAATTGATGAGTGGTGATTTAAATCAAGAAAATATCACATTTTGATGTCTTGCACCGTTATACTCGTATAGCCATAGAATTCCTGAGAATGAGAATATATACTCACCGGCAGAAAATTTGGCCCAAATTAGAAAAAGTTTACTATGCAGAAAAACATTATTTAATTTATTAATCACGAAAAGTTTTTGGGCCAAATTTTCTGCCGGTGAGTGTATAGGTAACGGCACATCAGTAAACGTCACGCATTCGTAACTCATTAATGAAACTAAATCCAGTTAGTCACATGAACCGAATTACAAGCGCTGAATTAATTTGACATTTGTGATGCCATTATTTGTAATTGGAATTCAATTTTGGAATTGTTCAAGCACGTATATTCAAGGTTATACCTACAGGGTAGATAATATAAAGGACCTCAGTTGCGAGATTAATGTTGTTAATGAGAGGCATTGTCAATCATTTAGAACAGAATACATATTAGTAGTATTAGTAGGCGACGTGGACTGATGACCTGGCCCCTATTTCACCAACTTGACAATTGTCACCTGACAACGAGAATTCTCCGTGCATTGCTGGCTCCACAAGTAACCTAGCGACCACTTAACTTCTAGAACAAGCAATGTATGGCGAATTGTCAGTGTCAGGTGACAATTGTCAAGTTGGTGAAATAGGGGCCTGGTAAAGATCGCGGGAGTCCGCTGGATGCGGGTGGCGCAGCGCCGGTCATTGTGGCACTCTTTGGGGGAGACTACTGAGATACTAGCACAGTCGACGTTAAGATATGTTTACACTTTCGCTTCCCAATCTAATGTTATAGGTAACTTATAATATAAGGTATAATCCTACTCGTATGTAATATCTTAAATGTTGATCATCCAAATGAATAATTTTGTCTCTAGAATAGTGTATTTTTTTAGCAACTTGGACTGTTATAAGAGCAGCGCCTTGCAAAATGTGATGTCTCATTTAGAAAGATTACAATATTTATTTTTAAATGTTGGCTGAAAGTAGGTTACTGTTTTTTTTTACAATTAATTGATATTTATGCGAACAAGAGATGAATGCTTCCGCCTAGCCGGGCTCACCATGATTAATACCGGCTTTCCTCCCGATTTAGTACCTAAATAAGAAAACGCGTCTTAAAAGGCGACCATTAGCAAAAAACACTGCAATTTATCAACAAAGACACCTACAGAATGTCGTCTGAGTTTCCTTAAATCCAAGCGCCATTATTATTCCGCTTTGCCCACCGCAGGGAGTTTTTGGTAATCCTTAGCGATTTTTTAAACTTCTAAAGTGTTACTGTTTATCCTGAGGGATACTCGGTTTTTCTTTCCCATTGCCTTTTAAGTTATTACTGGGAATAAGGTCAGTAGATTGTTCTTTCATTTCAATTCACAATCTGGGGAAAATGCCTGTAGGCTGCGCCTACGGCGGTATGGTTCACATGCCCGCTGCCTTTTGAGCGACGCTATATATTTACCTACTAGTTTATTTTTTCCCAGGCAGAGCTGAAAGGAAGTCGAATATGATTTTTTCACGCCACTGCTCGGAAATGTGGCAAAAGATGGTCAGAATTTAGGCTTCAAAGCTGGGGTTAGTTGGACGTCGCACGAACAGACTTCAACCTGTCCAACAATGTTATTGTTGGACAGTTTGAACAGCGATCGACCAATCACAGGGCTCCGCGCGCGGTCGCGCCGGCGTGCGCTGCCTGTGCTACTTCCTCGCGAGCGGCGCGAGGCAAGCGAGCCTGTTTAATATTATGATCTTTAATATTGATTTAAAATTATAATTATTGCAATTTCCTTGCAGTAGGCGTGAAAAGCACTGTGTTAAGCCTCGGCCGAAAGTGCAATAGCTGGACTCGTACTTTCTAGCATCTACAACAATGGACTATAGCAGTCTATGTTTGTATTTACGTGTGTGCCACCGTAGCGTTTAAGATACTATAATTATTTGTGTCTCAAGGGAGCAAAATAATGTATTTACGGCGAGGGCGGTGAATTGAATCCAGAGTGAAGCGAAGGATTCTACGATAGAATCCTGAGCGTAACGACGGATTCAAGCGTTAACGCCTATGACGAAAATAATTTTACTCCTGAGTGGCACATACAATTTTTCACACCGACTATGAGGGAAATATAATAGTCATCGATAGTTTTGATTTCAGTAAATCGTATAATTTATTGTGACAATTTTTTTAATAATCCAAAAATTCATAAATTTTCATATTACGTTGTTAAAGTTAAAACTTGAAATATGTTCGTTTTGCGTAAATGCTAGATGCCAATGAATAAATTAAAAAAGTAGCTTGAACAAAAAAGTACCATTTTGATCCATGTCGTCGTGGTACAAAACTTATTTTTCCGAATGAAAGGTGTGAAAAATTGATTTTGATGATTGAAGTATTAATCTATTCTAAATTATGCACCGGGTGACATAGGCATATTTTTTTCATACCTTGTGTATGAAAAAAAAACGTTTTTTTTTTTTTCAGTTACTTTTTTGTAGTCGGGTTATATTATAATACCTATACATATGCTTGTTTTCAACTCTGTATGGTGTCGGGTTAGAACAGCCCCACCCCCTTTTCCCGTGGAAGTCGTAAGAGGCGACTATGGGGGCTGAAGTGTATTGCGGGCTACCAATATATTAGTACAATATCATATTTTCTCTATTTTTGAATCTATTGTAGGTTTGATGTTAGAATTGGGACGGAAAATTACGTATCACGTGCGCTACCTACCCCTTATAGAAATACAGGCGTGTTTTTATTTTATTCCGCTTAGCGTCAATATAAATTCTCTGATTGTTAACCACAAGCACAAGGTCTTTTCAGGAGGCGGCAACTCTAAGATTGTGATGCGCGATGTCTTCAATTCAAAAGTACAGTCAGCATCAAAAGTAACGACGTAATCGAAGACGTCAAAAGCTCTTATTCCCTTTTAATAAAGACTTCTGACGTCTTCGTTTGCGTAGCTACTTTTGATGCTGACTGTACATGCGGATAAGGAAATTCTCCGCAATCCCTTCGTACAGCCACGAACTTGTCTAAAATTGCAATTTATTACAAACTGTCAGATTCACGCTAAAATTAGGCCACTGCATTATTAAACGCACCGTCTTCCCGCATTTGCGAGATATTTACTCAAACTATCTCGACGATGCAAGTAAAGAGGACAAAGTGTCATACTTACTGCACTAGACTTACGTCTTTTTTACCGTAAGCTAACTACTACACTATTCACAACTAGATTCACCTCATCTCACCGCTCACCTCTAGTACATCTTGATGGCTCCATTACACTATGGTCCATGATGGCCGACTACTGGCTCCCACGATTGTGTGGAGAGTATAATCATCGGTGAGTGGCCATCATCACCTGTAATCGTGACATCTGTCGTTAGTCGGGACATCAAAGGAATGCGTGCCGATGATAGTTTGCGTGGTGGCTGGCGACACAATCGCCCATCACTGAGTCGCAAATGCTGATTTGAAGAATTCCTAGTGCATATCAAAAGTTTTACAACATCTGTACTTAAAGTAACTACTTGTATTGATGCAATATTCCGATTGGTTGTAAGTTCTGAGCAAAAAGTAGCAGCAGGGGCAAGTACGCAAGAAAGGACAGGTAAATGAACATCCATGATTGTTTAGACAGCGACATCGCGTCAATGATTTCTTGAGTTCTTTTTTAGTCGCCTAGCATCGCCCATTATGTAGTAGAGTCATGAACTCATGACGCCGGGGTTCGTAATAACAACGCTTAAACGGAGATCGAGTTAGTGTAGGCGCATCAGCGCTTTCATCATCAGCCTATGTATACGTCCCACTGTTGGGCACAGGCCTCCTCTCATGAATGAGAGGGAACGGGCAGTAGTCCCCACGCTGGCTTAGTGCGGATCGAGGACTTCACATACATCTTTGAATTCCTTCTCAGATGTATGCAGGTTTCCTCACGATGTTTTCCTTCACCAAAAAGCTAACTGTAAATATCAAATGATATTCCGTACATAAGTTCCGAAAAAATCATTGGTACGAGCCGGGATTCGAACCCACGACTGCCGTTTTTTTTTTTTTTTTTTTTTTTTATTTATTTCAGTAAAGCACTTTACAATGACTTAAAACTAATTACAACGTCCCACAAAACTGTTTGCACAGTTTGACTGTGGGATCCATGAGTCTATATAATTAGTAAAGTCTTAAGAAGTAAGAACAGCTTTAAATGATGTTGTATAAAGTGGATAGGTAACTAGATATAAGATATTAGGTATTTAAGTATTTAAATACTGTCGAGATAGTGTTTCAACAGGGCTCTTTTAAATTTATTTTTGTTTTTCTCTTGTCTAAAAGCCGCAGGTAAAGCGTTAAGCAAGTATGGTAAGCGTTTTTCGATGAGCCTATCCCCGTAGTAATTGCTTACTCTGGGAACGGCAGGTTTGACAGCCGCATACCTGAACCACTAGGCCACCGTAGCTTCAGCTGCTTTATCCACGGTTACCATGAAACCACGAGCACTCTGTCAAGAGTGAACAACTGAAGAGAGAGAAACGGAGGTCTGACTCGAACTGATTCTCCTGAGTTGAGGTGAGATTTGTCGTGAATGAGTCCTGTAATCCCCGTAAATATTAGAGAGTAGTAAAGTAGGGGCTGCCTCGTAAATTAAGGCTGAGCTAAGACGATAAGTACCCTGTCTGTCATGGACTGGGTGATTTAATACAGTCGGTACACATTTGTATTGCTCAGATCCTTTTATGACAGATTTGGGGTTTCGCGGGTGCTAATATATATAGGGTATAACTAGGACAAAGGACACAAACATCGATTAGTTATACTTTATAAGGCCATATGTCACTTTTACTTTCCTGAATTTAGCATCCTAAATAGGGGAGATGAGTCAAAGCATTTCGCTCTAACATATTGTCGCGTCCCGCTTGCTATAAGAGCGTGTCTACATTACATGATAATATTAGTCGGATACTGCCTTCGTAGCCAGGCGTGAGGTAAACTGGTTTAAGTGGTAAATATGATAAAGATTTCAAAGCCAAAGAGTGTCATAACAATATTACATAGAACAATTATTAAGTTAGTACAGTTCGATTACATATTAACCCTGCTTTTAAAAAATTGCGTGCATTTACTGAATTTCACAGAGATTAAATGTTAACGTCCATTTTATGAAAACAGTATTTTCCGTTTTGTCAGCCATCAGAATGTGAATTGATTGTTTTTCGATGATTTTTTTTTGACTTAAAATGAAATTCTAAGTACTAAACGAAAAATTTAAAACTATTTCCAAAAAAAGATGATACTTGAAAAATAAAATGAAAAAATGAAAAATAGTTTATTGAGTAACTTATAAGATACTTAACTAAGTACAGGTTGGTGTCTCTTTTTAAGTATCGAGATACCTGTGTCAAACAGATAAATAAATATCGTGGGACAATTCACACCAATTGATCTAGTCCCAAACTAGGCAAAGTACTATAATTATACGTACTGTATGTACGTTAAGTGTAATAAGTGTAGTAAGTACTTGTACTGTAATTATTTCCCAATTAAAAGCCGCCAAAAAACATCCTAATGAATATTGGTGTGGGATAGAATTGTATATGAAACCGCTCATCCGAAACGACAATTCATGCACAGCATTAAATTTTATAACGTTGAAAAGCGTACGTTTTGTTTAACGGAAACAATCGTATCCGGAGGCCAGCCGTCCTACAAAAACATTTTAAATGCTAATCACACTCGAAACGAAAACACGGCGTTTTTTAGACTGTATACACATGACAGTGACGTGTGAAATATTGAATGTGTGTGCTATTTGATGTAGCGTTGATATAGGAGTCCAAGTCACGCCGTTAGAATTAGAATGACTAACCATTCTGATAAGATCATAATACATATCATCATACAGTGTGGAACATAACGAAAGACCGTTGACTGTTCTTGTGGTCCTTCGAACCGGATGTCTTTAAGTGATAAAGGAAATACGTTCCTGATGGTAAAGTGCCGCCATTATTAAACTGCCGGAAATATTTCCCTCTTGTTGTATTACTAACTGCAATCGATGGCATTTGTTTCTCAGCAATAGTTAGTCGTCATTCGATTGTTTACCCGGCTCAAACGTGTGTGACCTACTGGCACACTTAGACGGAATCTTCTTATTAGATCTCAGTCTACGTGAACTCCCCTAGTATTCCAAAAGCGTAGCGAGGGGTGCAATAACTCGAGTCATGGCAACCACTGAATTTTATTTCGCGATTCTTATATTTGCAATCCGCTGAGTGTTCTGCAATTTCAATTTTGTTCGCGATGAGTTCCATCTGTTGTGAGATTAATTTTCGGGAGTAGTTCCAGTTAAATGAAACGTTTAGTTGATTTACTGGAGCGATTTAGTCGGAAAACTGGAGAGTTGCAATGGGACTGTTTTGAACGATACTCATTTTTTGTTTGTGTTGTGCATGTTCTAGTTATTCGGATGATCCAACTATACGTATTTATCAACTGCCTGGAGGTATTGTTTGCAGAAAGATTTATCTATTCAGTACCGAGTCGTTAATTTCTGAAATTGTTATCTTCTACATTTATTTTTAAAAACGAATGCTACTTTCGATACTTATTTCCTACAATACTATTTTAAATTAAGACAATTACTTAAATAACTTGAAACATGTTGTACCTACATATGTCATTGCGCGCATTTCTCAATAACGTAAGGTTAACAAAAAAAACAGAACAAACAACAATTACAAAATTGTCACTAATACCGAATTCTAACCCAAATTAAAGCGACATTCCCCAGAATCAGCTTACGAACTTTCTGAAGCAAATCCCAACCTCTTTAACTTTGTGAAATAATAATTGCGTTACTTAACATACTTTCCCCGTCGTCACATTATGAGTCGATTCCTTCCTGTTTTTCATAAACCGGGCCATTCCACCTCGTTTCGAGGGCTATAAAAGTTTTCAAAATGAATTCGGCGACCAAGTTCTGTCTTTATTGTTTGCGAAATCTCAAGTAGTGGGATATGAGGTTCCGCTTTCATTTGTTTTTGGTATAATTTGGAGATAAAGTTGTCCGATGTACTTATTAAGGGACCGTTTTTGTTTGGACGGGACGGTAATCAACCGGACTTTGTCGAGTTTTCAAGGGATAGCGCTTTATGGGGGAAAGTTTATTTGCTTTGGAACAAATCAGTTGTAATGTCAACTGTAGGTTATTGTCATTGTCATAGTTCTACTAGTTGCTATGTTATAATTATAAAGGTATCCTTTACAGTTTTTCTCCAGAATTCGGAAATACCGGGCTGTTACAACTTTGGAGTAGGTACAATTAGTTTTAAGAATTGATGATTTAGATTCATTTATTTCACGGTAAAATTTACATATATCCATAAACGTCAAAATTACAAGAATTTCTACCATGCTCGTTGTAATAATAAAAACTTAATGAGTCAAATGTAAATATTATTATATCTCCCAAAAGGAATCATCATAAATAAACAAAATTAAATAAAATTGACTTAACTACTAATTAATATGTCAACATATTCAGAATACAAAAATTATAAAAGTTATAAACATATCCGAAAATAAGGATTTTCATATAATATAATAACATTGAAAAATATACCTAATGTCAATTTAAGACACAGCTTGATTGCCTCTGATTTTTCTGTTGTTTAGCAGAGTTTTGTGATACCTACCACAGAACGGTTCTGGGCCGACCAGGGCTGTGTCTGCGCCCTTCCTTGCAAGTTCATCGGCTTTTAGTATAGTTATGTACTTACGCTAATTAATCTTGCGGTAAGCTAATTATGCATAACATATTCAACCCCCGACGGAAGCGAGGGCTGTTATATGTTTATTATGTATATTTGCAAGTCTGTCTGTAGCATCTAGCATCGTAACTCCCAAACAAATGAACCGATTTGAGTGTGGTTTTTTTTCAAATCGAAAATCTTGTCTCTTGTGATAATTTTTAACTATGTTTGCTGTGTCAGGGGTGTTTTACATTTTTAATGTATTTTTTCATCAGCCCTTTTATGTCCCATTTGGCACAAGCCTCTTTTCGTGGATGCATGGCTAAAACCTTATGTAACATATAAGATATTTGTTCGTTTATCTTCCGAAAGCACAGACTCGTCTCGGAGTTATTATTCCGTTTTTCTGGGTCGTTAGCCGCGATGTCCGCCCGAGTCTCCTATTAAGCACTACTTAATTTATTTCTGACGAGATTGCTTCGCAGACGAACTGATTTGATTTCGTTCTTGGATACCTCATTTTGACGGTGCCAGAATAAATATTGGTAATGGAACCTATTTGCTTATTGAAAGGGGTGGTATTCGACTTGACGTAAACGTGAACGTAAAATGGAATCGGTTTTATATTTCTCACGTGCGTCTATCTTAACCCATTTGAGGCCAAGCAACGCCATGTAAGCTGTAGTAGTAAGCAGCATTTTTCCGCTTTGTAGCAAAAATTGCTTGTAAAGGCATGAGTCAGATGTGAGTCATTGGACCTGAATAGGTTAAGGCCCTGCCTATTCTCGTAAACCACACCCCTGCGTAAGATGCGTGTTATGACTTTTACGCACGAAAGGTTATGTTTCTGTGAACCCTTAGTTTAATTTTTTCAAGCTTTTATGTAATTTAATCTGTTCGTTTGTTAGTGTGGGAAAAATCTTGGATTTGAATTTTGAACCAGTTAACAGTTGATACACTGCTACTGGGGTCAATCTGCAGTCATGTACCTACATTTCGTGTTCTAATTTAATTTCAATTTTTCGCGCTTTACCACTTTGCCTCGGGAGTTCTATAATATTTTTTCAAGAACACCCTTCGCCCCCGTGTTTGCACCGACGTGTATAATCCGGTAGTTATTTTTTTTATTTGAAAGACGGGACTTTAACAGTAATCTCATATGCATTTGATGACAAAAAATTACAATTAAAAGTTATTAATTTACAAACTTATTTGAGAAATTATTTTTCATAAATAAGTAAATGAAAATACGCTAGATCGTTATATTTTTCCTGTAATATTTATGTTACTCTTAATCATATGTAATCATTTCAAAATTTTCGCTTGGTAAACTTCGGAGATAAGGGGGGAATGGTATTTTATCTCAACATTTTACTTCATAAATCAAAATTAGAAAAACGGTTTTAGAAAGTGCATCCCAAGATTCTCAAGCCCTTTCATATGATACCCCATTCGATCTAAAAACTAGACTTTTCACAGAAAATAAAAATAAATTTTCAAATTTTACATTTTTCATATTGTTCCAAATTTCAAATTGATAGCATTTGTAGTTCCTGAGATATTTAACGTTGTGATAGATGATGGACAGATGGACAGAGTCGCACCATAAGGCACTGGTCCCACCGCCGGCGAATGAGATATGAACTATCGACTTTTTTCTAGCCCAAGAAACGAACAAAAGATAATCGCTTCCGTGTAAATAAAAGAGAGAGATATATATTTATAGTTCATTGCTCGCTGTTCACACCGCGATCAACCATATGAACTATATCTCGCTCTTTTATTTACACGGGAGCGATTATCTTTTGTTCGTTTCTTGGGCGTGAAAATCGCCGATAGCTCATTGCTCGTCGCCGGCGGTGGGACCAGTGCCTAAGGTAACATGTGCTTGTGTCATACACTGAATGTTGAATATTATTCTATACTGCGTCATGGACTGGTATAAATATTTTTCTTTTAAGCTTTTTGTCTATTATGTCTCATGATTAGGTTGTTTTGTTAACATAATTATCATATATTAATAAACCTCCAGGTCTTTATGCTTTATGTCTGTTGGTACTCTATGTGTACCCCATATATATTTGTTTATGTGATTGTGTTCTAAATAAACTTTAAAATAAGGGTTCCTTTTTTTACCTTTTTGTTCGTAACCCTAAAAAACGATCTTTGGTCAAAGGTCTGAAAGTTCTGAGCTAGCGCGTGAATGCCAGCGTGCGAAACCTTGATGTCAAATTGATATGCAAAATTAAAGTGTCAGATTGACCCTCTGAAGTTAGTTCCCAAATGAACAACTTTGAAATAAAACTGACACCGAGCGCTAATAGCTGCTCCAATCAATCGCAGCTTAACGTTTCAACGATGTTAATTATTTCCCTTTGGCAAAAGAGCTTAGCAAAGTACTGGAAAAAAACTAGTAAAATAGGTATGGACTTTTGCAGTGAGGGTTTCGCTCGAGGTGCAAGGCCGTGTTTATAACGTTTTAAATGATAGGTACATGGATTTTTATGGCGTACGACCTCTCATCGAGAAACATAGCCAAGTGTGTGCCAGCGAGACGTACAGACAGCATCAAAAGTAACTACGCAATCGAAGACGTCAAAAGTTCTTATTCCCTTTTAATAAAAAACCAGTTTTATATATGTATTCATTGTATAGTCAGTAGCTCTTATCTGATATTTATTTTATTTAATCAGTGATTTGAATTAATTAATACAAATTGTAGAATCAATTTATTAAATAAAGTGCGTTACAATTCTTACAAGTGTTGTTAAAGCCCATGCATTTTCTAGAGCTTTGCCAGAACTCAGACGCAGTTCAATAAATTTAATATAACTGGGAACTAGGTACTATTTCAATACGGAAAATAGAATGCTACAATAGTAGATTGTTTCTCAAGGGAGCAAAATGATATATTTTCGAGGAGGGCGGTATATTTTATCCTGAGTGAAAAGAAATATACTAGAATAGAATCCTGAGCGTACCGATGGATTCTAAAGTAGTATCTTGAGCGTACGATGGATTCAAGTGTTTACGCCCAAGATGGAAAAAGAATTTGCTACCGAGTGGCACATGCTGCTTTTCACACGTTCTATGAAGAAAACTGAAATTCCTCATTTGAGGGCATCAATAACTCTTTTCTCAATAGAATCAGGGAAAAAAGTAGGTAACTCTGACTTGAGGGCAACAATGACTTATCTGAATAGCATGTGAAATAGTAGATTGTGTCTCAAGGGAGCAAAATTATATATTTATCCAAAGGTGACTTATCACTGTGTCGCATCCACGTATCCCTAAAACCCGGCGACACCGACGAATCTCCAATTACGTGAGGAAATTGAGGGTTTTTTAGTCGAATTCGTTTCAAGGACCGGACGGGAAATTGTGATGTGTCTCGAATTGGAGCATATTCGAGCTCGTTTGCTTAATTTCGTGCACTTGGGCTTTATGAGCTGAAGGATTATGTGTAAAAAGGCTTGGTTTATTTGCAATAGAAATGGCGGGGTTAAAATGAGGCAGGCGAAGGTAAATTTCCATGTCGTTCTCGAAATAAGCTCAAGCTCAGGTCAAATTAATATGTAATAAATTAATTTATATTTATTAGTTCTCAATTAAAAATACTTTACAATAACTTATCAAATAAAAATTATTAACTAAACTAATTATTAAAAACTAAATTAAATATAAAATACAGCTAAACTAAATCTAAAAATGGCCCCTGCGGCATTGTGCCGAAGATGCTGGCAGCATTACCTCGCTGAATGTAATAATATAACACATTCTTAAAGAAGTGGTTTATGTTTGTACTTACGTGTGTTCCACCGTAGCGTTTAAGATACTGAACCGATTTTGATGAATGAGGTATCAATCGATTCGAAACTATGCTCCTCGTGAGATACGCTACGTTTTGTATGAAAAAAAAAACTTATTTTTTTCCTTTCCAGTTAGTTTTCCGCAGTCGGGATACAGTTTATTGAACTGTTAATGCTTGTTTGGTTATACTTTCTTAAGAAATCATGGAGCAATCAGTTTTTAATAGGACATTTAAATAAAGTAAAGAAATTAGCATAAAGAAGTGTCTATTTCCTTACAATTCGATTCCTTTTTTCTCGTCAGTACTACCGGCAATTCAACCGATTTTAATTATATAAAACAAGTGGAATCAAAAGGTTTTCCAACTAACCCAACTGCTATTTTGCAAATATTATATGTTCCCACGATCAAGAGGAATCCAACGTTATATATATATATCGAAATATGTCGAAATCCGTCAAACAGTTTAGACTGCAGGGCGTGCTAAAGAATAAGACATACACACATACATACGTACGTATGTATGTATGTTTTTCGAGTATACGCTCCTTTCCTTCGGCAGTTGGGTGATAAAAAAAAATTCAAGTACCTATATTTCATTATGCCGAGACATCTGCAAGTAGGTATAAAATGTTTTAAAAGTAATCTACTTCAGGAAAAAATCAAATGAAACATAAATATTTTCCTCTTAAATTCTCTTGAATGAGATTTATCTTGAGTAAATTGTTGGCATGGCTTCTGGCTCTAATTAAGCATATTTTTCTTTTCATAACTCATGTACAGTCGAGTTCAAAAACATGTGCACGGAGAAAGTGATCAGAAATATATGAACACGACTTTATTGTAAAGGGCATTATATTGCTCAGATACTTTTGAACCTTTGGGACCGTACATACTTTCTATTCCCCATTATAAATAAATCCCACAATATTAAATAATGCGTTACTCTAGTAGTTGGTCGTGAGCTGCCTACGAAGCTAGAGGTCCTGAGTTCGAATCCCGGTAAGGGCATTTATTTGTGTGATGAGCACGAACATTTGTTGCTGAGTCATGGATGTTTTTTTTATGTTTTTAAAAGTATTTATTTATCTATTCATTATGTATGTTTATCGTCGTCTAGTACCATAAAGCTTTGCTTAGTTTGGGACTAGGTCGATTTATGTAAGATTGTCCACAAATATTATTTTTGAAACATACCAAACAGACTATATTATCATCTTGAATTAAGATAATCAAATATATAATAAATAAAAAGTATACTGCAATATACACAATGACTTACAACTAAAATATAGTACATATTTATAAATTTCCTAAAATCTTGTAAATACAAGATGATGATTAACATATAATTAGTCCCCTAGGTCGGCGCTCTGCGGTAGGGTGCCCATAAGGCTGGCTACGTGGCTTATTATTATTTAATTTCATATATTTATAAACTTGACTGTATCTACACTTACTAGTAATAAGTAGCGTACATGTTTTGCCATTGTAACTAACCCGATTTAATATCGGTTTTTTTTTAATATAAATTATTGTTTTATTACCTTCTACCACCAGTATCCAAAAAGCAATTTGATTACCTAGCTAGACGAAAAAACAAACAAATTTTCTTGTTACCATTGCGTCTAAAGCTAATTAAAAACATTTTTCTTTTCGTAAGTCATGGCTTGATTCAAAACATAAATGTTTTAATTAAACTCGTCAGATATCAACGAATAGACACAATCGAGATTAAACATTTTCACTGGTTATATCAAATTGATCTGACCATAATTACATTGTAAATTATAAAAGGTAATTAATTGGCCAAAAGGAAAAGGATCAATTATTAATTTTAATAATCAACGTGTTAGATGCGTGTCTAATTTACCTCCAAATTTAATTTGCACCAGTAATTTACGGGTTCACGTTCCAGCTAGCCAGCTAATATAACAAGGCAGGCTCCTTAACCTAAAAAATATTTTACATTTAAGATTAGTAGTTAAGATTGTATTTATTAATGTATTTCTTATTAAATAAACAGTTCAATATTTTTTTATTGCTTAAGTTTATTTGCACATGTAGTATTTTCCTGTAAATCTAGTAAATTGCTGAAATGCATTTGTTTTATTACATAACATAAATTAAGGAGATGCCTCGACTCGAGATAAGGTTGTCTTCTGTGCACGAAAGAACAAAATGCAACACTCATCGGTAAATTATGAAATAGCCACTTTTTAAAATTGTAGTTTTAGCTGTCAAATTTATTGTTGTATTTATTTGGTGTATTTTATTTTGCTTAGGTATATATGTATTGAACTAACCTACTTTTTACGCACTGTACCCGCATGGTTATTTCCTGCACACATTGACTCCTTTGACATTGCACTGAAGGAGACCCTTGAATGTCTTCTTAACGTCTCCCTCAGCTCGAGCCAATGGGACCTTGCATCTCTTCCCATTCGGAGCGGCGGTCTGGGTATTCGGCGCGCAAGAGACGTTTGTCTACCAGCCTTCCTGGCATCGGCGAGCGGGGTCGTGGACCTTGTCACTCAAATTCTTCCCTTACATGGTGACAAGGCAACCATTCCCTTCTCTTCCGATGCCTGGACGGCCTGGTCTTCGCTCAACCCAAGTACGCCTGCACCGGAGAAACCTAATAGCCAACGAATGTGGGACAGCGCGGGAGTTAAGCGTGTATTTGACAACCTCTTGGAGACCGCTCTGGGTGTGGATAAAGCCAGGCTAAAGGCGGTTTCGAGGCCTGAGTCTGGTGCGTGGCTTCACGCTCTCCCGTCTCCACATATGGGCACCCTCCTCGATAACGACTCCATGCGGGTGGCTGTTGCTCTCCGCCTTGGCTGTAATGTCTGCGAACCCCATATATGCATCTGCGGTGCCACAGTGGAGAGCAATGGCCACCACGCTCTCAGCTGCTTCAGATGTGCTGGCAGATTCCCTCGCCATCACGCCCTGAACGACATCATCCGGAGGGCGCTGGTATCTGCCAACATCCCTTGCGTACTGGAACCGCCAGGCCTCAGTCGGTCCGACGGAAAGAGACCTGACGGCCTCACCTTAGTACCCTGGCAAAGGGGTAAATGCTTATTGTGGGACGCAACATGCGTCAGCACTTTTGCGGCATCTCACTTAGACCGCACAATGCGAGTTGCAGGAGCTGCCGCTGAGTGGGCGGCTACACGTAAGAGGGACAAGTACGCAGTGCTCTCACACTACTTATTTGTCCCTCTTGCCGTAGAGACTTCGGGATGCTGGTGCTCCGAAGGAAAATCTTTCCTTAGGGAAGTGGGGCGCCGCTTGCGGGAAAAAGGCCTTGACCCCCGCTCCGGGTCATTCTTATTGCAAAGGTTGTCCATTGCAATCCAACGCGGCAATGCGGCGAGCGTAATGGGCACCTTTGCACCGGGAATGACGCGGGGTGGGCTATTCGAGTAGTTTTTATATATCAGTTTTTTTTTTTTTTTTTCTGCCTTAATTTCTAAATTATTCTATTACATTTGATTAAATAAAATTTTTATATAGCCAATTTAGTTAATGTTAGTCATCATCTTGTATTTACTTTAGAAAATAAATGATTTATCTGATGGTTTTCACTTATAAAATATATATTGAACTGTAAATATTAATATTTGCAATTGGTTTTTTGGACAAATGTCGTTGTGTAGTTTTATTTTTATTCATTTGCATCTATAAGATTTCAAATGAGGTAAAGTATCGTATTTTTAACTTGACTTAGGCCACAGCCACAGAGGGTGAATTTGTGACAACTTTTCTATTCCAATTTGATATTACGATAAAGGTTTTGCGTGCTTGCTGCCAACTTGCTTACAAGTTGGCAGCAAGCACGCGAAAACAAGCGAGCGAAACACACTGTAATGCAAAACGGGTGCCCTAATCGACCCTCAGGTATGAACATATACCCGATCCACAGGTAATAAATCAACATGAAAAGCCCGCTGAAAAAAACCCGTGATTGTTTTGAAAGTTATGCGAACCCATAGAAATGGGGCGTAACGCTTTTGATTTACGACTAAAAGATCGTCCATAAATCATTCTCTACACCCCGGCTGACGCCTCCGGAAAAATTACACAAAAACCGGAAAAAAACGGACAAGTATTTACGACGAACGCCGGGTAAGAAGCTGTTATTAATTAATCTGTTGTTAAATTACACGAAGGGTTTAGTTTTCTTGCTATTGTTATACAGGGTAACCTCTCTGAATAAATGAAACACACTAATTCATGCCCGGAGTGGTTTATTGGTCTCAGTAAGCAAAACATTGTAGCCCTAGGTAAATCAAGAAAAATCTCAATAGCGCCATCTAAAAGAGGGTCAGCGCCATCTAGCGGCACATTGCTACTAATACATATATACTCGTATATACTATACGGGCATTACGGGTTATACACTCTCTTTCGTTTAAGGATGGCTTTGGGCTGGCTTTTATTTAAATGTCAGAGAATCGATCGATAAAACTAACTGGCCATTGCTAGGCTCTTGACGTCACTCGTGGTATTCGGTTAATGTAAATTGTAATTTATTTTAAAATCCAAGTTTAACCGACTTCGATTCAGTACTTCGCCAATACATGAACATTTACACATTTCCTTTTGACTTTAACACATTCGAGGCCACGCATCGCTACGTGTGCTACGCCGTAGCGCGTAGCAGCGTTTTTCCGCTCTGTAGCGGAAACCGAACGTAGAGGCATGACTTATATGTTGAATCACTGGCCTTGAATGGGTTAACACATGTTGATTAGGTATTACAGAAAAAACCCAAGTAACTTTGAAAAGTTCCGTCGATTCGTCAAGGATCTCAGCATCACCTTTGGCAATTCGTTCGTTGCTTCTTCAACGGAATCATAGCAAAATATTTGACGTACCTACTTTACATCATTGAGTAGTTCCATAAGTCATGTGGTCTTCACCATCAGTTCCACTTCACCAAACTTGCGATTTCCGAGTAGGTATAACAGAAAATACCACCTCAGGAGTATACTCTTTCGTAAAAAAAAAAGAATCTTGAATATCGGTCCACAATTGACAGAGAAATCGGTGAACATAAAAAAAATACATACAGTGGAACATAGAACCTCCACCTTTTTGAAGTCGGTTAAAAAGGAAGGGGTCTTTCAAGTTCACCTCATCCTTGCGCACGACTATTTATGTGTGCGTGCGCTTATAATTGCCGCTGTGTGTGTGCGCATCTAACGACGATTGCCGCGTCACTGTCACACAAATCGAACTGCAAGTTACAAGCGCACGCACACATGCAGCCGCGCGCAACGCAAATATGAGTTGAACTATTTATACTAGTACTTTGACAGGCCACATAATCCACAAATATTATCGTGAGCGAAATGTGTAAGCAAAATCCCAATACTAATCCACGGAATCCTCAAAGTAGGAATATCTCAGTTTTAATTTTCTTTGAAAGCGGAATAAATTATTTTCTCGCAGCCTCGAGACCGACTTATCTAAACGAGCCATAATTACATTTTATTGGGGAAGAGAAATTATTTTATTTCATTTCAATGAATGAGGATAATCCAAATCCAAACACTGGCTCGAGGGTACTGGTAACTAAGTTAAGTTTTTGTGTTGCTGATAGTCAGAATCACGTGACACGTTTACAAATTTGAGTATTTTACGATTTAGTCGGAATAAGAATGTAAATGGTTGCTAGGGTAATCTAGTGGTTCAGGCATGCGGCTGTCAAGCAGCGGTCGTGGGTTCGAATGTATCCGAATTTCCAATCCCTAGTCCTGTTACTATCACAGTTTTGTTTGTTGCTGATTGCAGTGCCCGGTATTTACTCAGAGCACCACAATCCGAGTGAAAGAAAATCGAATCAAAGCCCCTAACCCGACAGGGCTTCTTGACCTAATTTGGGCGCGAGAGGCCGGAGATTTCTCGGCCCATTGGGTCCAAATGATGCCTCGACCTACCCTGCAGCGGAACGGTTTACGACGGCCATTCGAGTGACGTGGACGGTTTCAATTCCAAATTCGAATTTCGGATAAGTTTTACGCGAGTTTGCGTAACGGTTTTTTATGAGGTTTGCTTAGGCTTTGGTACGAGTATTTCATTCATTTAATTTTGTTTGGTGCTAGTTTCTGCCCGCGACTTCGTACGCGTATAAATTATAGGTTATATTTGAGATTATTTGAGTTGGCCGAATTTCATCAAAGTATAAGTCCATCCGAGAAGAAACTCTACCGCCCAAGGCGATTTTAATTCCAATGTCAGTTTTATAATAAAGTCGGCCACAATGCTACTGGAAAAATGCTAAATAATGATGTATCATTTTTTTTAAATATTATTCTGGTCTTATGTCACACTTTATTTTATACATATACACTGTAGGTACTTAAAATAAACAAAACATATTTCCTACAGACATAGTTGCCCGCCCTCAACACAACCTAATGTAGTCCGGGGCATCGTTCCCAAGACGCTCGCCGCGTTTCCTAGTTGGATGGCCAGGCTCAGCCAATGTAGCATGTCCATAGTTTATGCTCTTCAAATCAAAACACCCATCAAAAAAACGTCATCGTCAAAAATCTTCACTTATAGTACAAAAGCCGGACTTAATGCCACAATTTAGGTCGCTTAATTTCGGAGCGGCTCCTGTCACTTGACCTACTAAGTTTTGCCTTAATGTTTCATTAGACCTAATTTTTCACTGGACCTAATGTATTTTTCTTCGAAACAGTGAACTTTTCGGGTTTTCTTTGAATATCATCAAATTAGAAGTCATTAGGTTAGGTTAGATTTGACGGTGCAATGAAACGTTAGGTCAAATTAAGCATTTAGGGCAAAAGTAGTTTGGTCCAGATAACAAAGGAGAACCATTTCGGAGCCCTCAAAGATCAAACCGTGTGAAGAGGTCGCGTATTTTATCATTCATCGTCAGAGTAAAGTCTCGAAACGCAGGAACGTCGCGGTGCCGTGTGTTCTGCCAAAGGGCAAGTGAAATTCAGCGCGTATCATGCGCCAGAGGACTTGTGTAATGAACCCTGCCGTCGACGGCAAATAGTCCTGTATATTTTTTGTAGATTTCTACTTCTGAAACATGCAGTAACCAACTGTAGTAAACGGGTGTTCAGTCAGACAAGACAAGTTTGCATGTAAAGACTTGTACAATTGAGAAACCGCAGTAGTAACGCAGTTGTAAATCGACGTATAAATAGGCAATAGTATAAAAAAGATCCCATTTCAATCGGACACTTTACGCTCGAAGCTGTAGACGAGTATATATACCTAGGACAGACTGTCCAGTTAGGTAGGTCCAACTTCGAGAAAGAGGTCAATCGTCGAATCCGACTCGGCTGGGCAGCATTCGGGAAGCTACGGCACATCTTTTCGTCCAATATTCCGCAGTGTCTCAAGACGAGAGTCTTTGACCAGTGTGTGTTGCCAGTGATGACGTATGGCACGGAAACGTGGTCGCTTACTATGGGCCTCATAAGAAGGCTCAAAGTCACCCAAAGGGCAATGGAGAGGGCTATGCTGGGAGTATCTCTGCGTGATCGCATCATAAATGAGGCTATCTGCAGCAGAACCAAGGTAACCGATATAGCCCTCCGAATGGCACATTGCACGTAGAACCGATGGCCGTTGGGGCGGAAAGGTTCTTGAGTGGCGACCACGTACCGGAAGGCGCAGCGTGGGTAAGCCCACAAGGTGGACTGATGACCTGGTAAAGGTCGCTGAAGTCCGCTGGATGCGGGTGGCGCAGGACCGGTCATTGTGGCACTCTCTGGGGGAGGCCTATGTCCAGCAGTGGACGTCTTTGGGCTGATATGATGATGATGATGATAAAAAAGATATCGCATTTGGGAGACATCATTTCTATGTTATATACATTACCGTTTACATCGACTGCCTGTTGACGTTAAAGACCGAAACAAGTGGAAGCATATCGTGAGGGCTATTTTTAACCGATAAAAAAAGGAGTAGGTTCTCAATTCGGATGTTTTATTTTTAATGTTTGTTACCTCAGAACTCCGTCATTTAGGAACCGATTCGTACAATTATTTTTTTATTTGAAAGTATATGCTTCCAGATTGGTCCCATTGTAATCAAAACTTAAGTTGGATGATCGGAACCATGAGGAATTGAGGGAACTCCTCAAATATAGAAGGCACGCATGTAGTAAATTCGGTATTTTCTATTATAACTAGTGTATTTACACCCGGAAATCACTTTGGTGAAGTGGACCTGATGATGAAGGCCATAGATGACTTATGGAACTCGTACTTAAAACTGTAAAAGTACGTTACTGATTCTGATATGATTCCGTTGAAATAGCAACTAAAGAAGTCTTAAATGTCAAGTGTGCCAAATCGACGGAACTCCTCGAATATTATCGGCCCACATACAGTGTTATGGTTTTTGTCTGTAATAATCAACGTATTTCCTCTCGCAAAGCAGTCTATGTGGTAAAGTGGAAAGGAAATGTGGAAATGTTCATTTGGCTTGGTGGAGTACTAAATTGAAGTCGGTTAAAACTTTGGTTTCAAAGTTAATTATATCCACAGTAAATAAGTACGCCATCATGAAACCACTGCCACTCTGCCAAGTGTGACCGACTGAAGAGACATTTCAAGACAGTGCAATAAACAGGCAGCTGTCAATAGTTGGCAGTTACATCTACTGGTTCACTTTTAAAAACTGCAATTTTATGGGTTTTAAATCACCGAATATAGGGTTTCGCGTCATGTTCGGCCCCTTTTTGTATTTCATCTTTTAAGCATGTTAGAAGTCCATATTGTAACAATTTTTCTAAGAAACTCTGCCAAATTGTCTCTTGGCTAACGGGACAACATGAAATAGTTGATTAAAATAGTGATTTAGAATCTCTGTCGCTTTTATTGCCAAAGAGATTATAACAAAGCATGGATCAATAAAGTTCTGTAAAATCTTTGTTTCCGCCATCTAGTCACTTTGTGACTCGCGTCAGCAATGCCGGCATGTCTGAACTTTCCAAAAGATGTCGCCAAAGTAACGGAGCATAAATGAAAAGTTGAAAAGTTGAACGGAAAAGTCTTTGAATCGAATTTTTAGTTATTGTTCGGATAGTTAATAAGTTTGGCTACGGCTTTGTTCAAAATACGGGTCCACTATGCGTTTATATAATATTATCTACCCGCGCGACTCCGTCTGTGTATTACAAAGAACAGTTCTTAGATGTAATCGTTGATTAATTTAATTATAAAATAAAATAAAATAAAAAAGCCTTTATTTCATTCAAGTTACACAATTAATAGTATTTAAAATCTATAACGTTAATATCTTGTATATAAAAAGAAATCTGTAAACTAAGTATGTTATTTATAATATATATATATTATTGTTTGTTATTATTATTATTACTATTTTTTTGTACTTTTTCTTCTATATATATTTATTTAATTTTAAAATCTAAGAACTAAAATTATTTTTCTGAATGAACCCCTAAGCGGGTATAGGCCTCCTCCAAAAGATTCCACCTCTCTCTATCTTGGGCTATTCGTGTCCAGGAGGAACCAGCAGTTCCAACGATGCCGTCTTCCCATCTTGTGAAGGGTCTTCCCTTGCGAAGTTTTCCTTTTGGTCCCTTCCACGATGTTATTATTTTTGTCCAGCGCTCGTCTTGAAGACGCGCTACGTGTCCTGCCCACTTCCATTTTATTTTACATTAATTTAATTATACAAGATTAATTGCTAAAATCTTTCAATTCGTTCCCACAGTTTTATACTGCACTCATTAAGTAACCATTTAAGTTGAAAAAACATGGCCTCTAGAAATACCGAACGACAGTATCCTTAGCGAAACAGTATTCGAACATTAACAATTAATAGTTTTTTTTTATTATTATTTAAATTATGATTAAAGTAAGGCATGTGTAGATTCATTTAATAACACTATGTATAAACTGAAAATGCAAGCACTGTTGATCAAACAAGAATCTATACTTCGCACAAGCAGTCGGCATTGACTTGAATGATTTTAACAATCACTCTTTAAAATATTAAATTTATAGACTTCGTCTGCGTGGACCAGGGATAATCAATCAATCAATCAATATATTTTTATTAAGACCAACTTTGGATCATGTTGTTAGTGACAATTATAATACTTATTAAACTAGTGTTAGTACATTACATTATATTATTATTATTATTTTATTATTATTACCTATTCCTGCGTGCATGTATCATGCAGCAGTTGTACAAGTACAGGCCATCTATCCTGTCCGCTATCATGCTCAGAATGCTGTTGGAGCTAGCCCGCACTCTGCGCACCAGGGATGTGGCTCGCTTGCGCATAGTGGTGTAGAAGCAGTCTACCCGCGCTTCTGCAAACATCCCTGATGCACTACAGAATCTGGGCAGCCCCATAAAAACTATCCTATATTTTTATCCAGGCTATAAACTATCTTTGTGCAAAATTTCATCCAAATCGGTTGAGCCGTTTAAGCATGATTGAGTAACAAACATCTAAACATCCAAACATCCAAACTTTAACATAATATTAGTAGGATTAGTAGGATCTAGGTTTCAAAAAAATACTTAAGAACAGTGACACAACCGGCTTGCAGCACTCGAAGTCACAAAGACGACAACTAGCTTTACAAGTTGAACAAAAACATTTGCTTTAAAATGTTTAAAATAACGAGTAAAATTTACAACGCATTTGTAGTTGTTCAATTTTCGGTCACGTAGCATTAGCGCGACACTTGCCGCGCGAGATGAGTTAGTAGTGCTAAGGCGGTTTTTAACCGGCAAGACGTTGCCTAATTGGCGCGAGGGGGCAATTACCGTGCTAACGACCGTTTTGAAACACCGGCGACAAGGCGCTCGGATACTTACAGTAGGTTTTACTAAACAGTGATTACTTGAAATTATATGTCGTAAATACTTGAATTTTTCATAGAATTGCTGAAAATACTGACTTTTTTGTTAAATGTCCAATAGTCCCTATAATATCGTCACAATCTACGTAGGTAAGTTGTATATAATATGCTTTGTAACAGCCTAGTAATCTTTTCCAGGTCCTGAATTAATTAAATCTATTCTGTTTCAAATACATGAGCTACGTTTGTGCCTCGTGAATTTTTATTACTTCTTCTTTCTAAAGTAGAAAGAAATGATAGTTAATAGATACATTATCATAAATAATAATTAATGAGATTTAAAATTAAAATGATGTTTCACCCTACCAGCAAGTGGCATTGATTTAGGAGATATATGTAAATATAGTCTAGGCCTCATAGGTTAAGTTAGTTTTAGTAATTTTAGTAGTTAATTTGTTTGTTATTTATTGTATACTATTTTTACCTTAATAAAATTATAGACTCAGAATTGTTTTTTCGCTTGATTGATTATTCTACACTCAATAGAATAAAACGGGTTCACTTAACGGGTAAATTAAATAATAAATTAAATGTAATTTTATACAAAATAAACCTTTTTTTCGCTCAAGTATATTAGTTTTAAAAAAATCTTTATAAATCCTTTCATTTTGCAAATCACGTGCGGGTACTGTTTATCCCCTGCACACTGTGACGCATGCTCGCCGTTAAACTGAACAGCCATGAGGATGTTTTATTAGTGCTGTGCTGCCTTTATTTTATAATTAACCTTTGTAACCACATTCTGCAGGTTACTGAGTAAATGCAGCCGATTATTAAACGCTTGTACAGTGGACGTCAAAGTTCTGTTTACACTTTTACACCGTATTTACAATGGGATAAAGTAAACAATGTATACATCTTTGACGTCGACTGTACCACTGGGTATTTAATCTTTTTTCTTTATACATGGTGTTAAACTAACGGACCAATTGCATAATGGATCGTCAATTACTATTGAAGGTCTATGTTTGTTCGGCACTTTGCATCCGAACCGTGATTCAATTCAAAGTGTTTCGCGCGTTGAGCTGACGTGTTAGAACCAGAGCATGAAGCAATGCAATTAAGGTGTGAAAGAGATGAACTGAACTATGGTCCTCTTAGTTTCACATTTATATGGGCGTGTAAGAAAATAAGTACAAAACGCTAAAGACAAAATGTGTTGGTAATAAAAGCAGACATTGACAGAATTTTGTAGCATTTCCGGTGCAGCGTAGTGTTGTTAATGGAATTGTATAAATAATTGCAATCATAATGCTTAATTAGCAAAACAACCATGCTACACCGAATGCTACAAAATGTACGATGTCTGAATTAAAATAAGATGAACACAAAGTATCACGAGTCAATTAACAAAGATGGTTAAGATTTTGGGAATCAGATAAACAAACTCACCAATCTAAATCTAAAATCATAACTGTTCGAAAGGCAACTCACAAGACGCAAACTCTTCAGCCGCGAAAGAATCAATCCAACTCAGAACTTCCAACTTCTCATTTTAATTCAAATCGAGTAATAACTGTCACTCACTCAAGTACGACGAACCAAGTTTCGCAACTTTTAAACAGTCAAAATATCGAAGTACAATAAACATTCATTTTAATATAGATTTGATGCGCATCGTCGAAAAGACTGTACATAATGAGAGGCATTAAATCACGAGTGTTTTAAGGCCTAATTATGTACAGTTGCATACACTACTTTATCTACCTACACACATATCATAAATACTTAATGATGTGTTCGGGAACCATTAGAATAACCGCCATTGCATCGCCATGGCTGACTAGATTTCAAATCATGACCAATTAGATTTCCATCGAACAGTATCGAAGGCTCTGACCTCTGGGCCACGCTTTGAAATTTGAAAGTCATTACTTTATCAAAATCGATATCTTAATGAAAATACGTACAAAATAACGGCCAGAGACAAGTTAATTATTTTTATAAATCTTATTGATATAATGCTGGTCATTACTGCCAGTTTTTGAACGCATTTTAACGGGTATGTGTGTAGATAAATTATCATAAAACACAATCATAATCCAGGAGCCGTAGCATGGTTGGCCTTATCACGCGACAAGTGACAAGATAAGAGCATCGTCTCGTTCTATCGAACGGTGTCAGCCAGTGACGCACTCTCTATCCTATCACCTATCGCGTGACAAGGCCAACCATGCTACGGGGCCAGAAACGAAAAATAAATATAAGTACATAAGTTATAAAACCGCGATTAAGACGGGATTGCAGGTGACAGTTTTGCCCTTTGAAAACGTCAAAATATGTACCTACTAGCTATTGCAATCCCGAACTCACCGCGATTTAGTATCCTCTTTGCACCCCACGTGGTATAAAGGTTGCCACTTACAAAATAGAACTCCTTACATACATCGCTTAGTATTTAGAATGCAACGTACAAAATTCTCAAAATAAACTTGGAAATACTTTTACTATTTTTCAGTTACGCTCTGAAACCAGAGTTTCAGTGTTCGGTGTGTTGTTCTTTACACCCTGTAACCGCACTTAACTAACAAAGCCAGCTCCTCAGGATCCCGAACAGCCTAAACCACGAGTGAAATGACACTACATGAGCTATTTCTGTGCCAACATCTAGGCCAGCTATCGGGATTGATTGCGGGTAACATGCCCTGGTAACAGATTTACTGCCTGTTGCCCGTTTCACGAAGTATAGCTAGTTTTACAAGCCTTAATAGGCAACACCGGTCAAGTGACCGGTGACGTTATTGGTCAAGCGCTTCAGGGTTGCCGGTTTAAAAAAAATATTAGGGGACATAAATCGAACTAGGCCTATAGTAAGCTCAATAAAGCTTGTGTTATAGGTACTAGACGACGATATATATAATATATATAAATACTTATAGAAAACATCCAAAATTCGGACACAAATATTGATGCTCATCACACAAACATTTGCCCTCCAAGGGTTGAACTCAGTCCAGGCAATGAACTGACAACTTATATGGAAAAAATGTCATATTTGGAAATAATTTATAATAGCTAATTAAATAGTTACCTAGAGGCAAAATCCAACAAAAAATCAGACATCAAAAAATATATTATTTAATTAGCTCCTAAAAAGTCCGGATATATATTAATATATTTTTTTTATCTTTATTTAGATTCATTTACATTGGCTTTAAAATATTCAATATAAATAAAATAAAAAAGACAATGAATATTTAATTTAAGTCTATATCAATACTTCCGGGTGGAAAGTTTGTTGGATTCTTGAATAAAGCATCTTAGAATAACGTTTTAGAATGAAATAAACAAAAAAAAACGCTATTATAAATTAATGTTTTTCGAAACCGTATATTGCCTGGAGTAACTCACGATTTTTGTTTTAATTTGCCAAAAAAAGGGTTAAAGTGACATTGGTCCAGGTCTAGCTTAGAGTTTGTTGCGGAAGTGCCCAGGGCGTTCCCTTGGCCTAGCCTTATAGCGTAGCCTTATATTTAGTGGGTAAACCATAGGCCTCATTATCCGACATGGGAGTCCCACATAACCACCAGGGTCCGTCCCCACGCCCTGATGGTATGCGCATTTTCCCCTCTTAAAAAAAAAGTAGCTCACAGAGTAGTTCGGAACTTTAACTAGCGAAACTAATACACGATTACATAAAATTCGATCGATTGATGATTGTGTATGGGGTGCATTTTATTCTCAATATCGACTCCACGAATGGCTAAGGCCTTGCCAAGCAAATATCCGATCCCTGCCCTGCTAGCATAACTTGACTCTCGACTCTACTCGCGCGCGAGATAGACTGTCCGTCACTTTCTGATTAATGCTGTCAAAAAGTGACAGATAGTCTATCACGCGCGTGAGTAGAGTAGAGAGTCAAGTTATGCTAGCAGGGCTGATGATAGCTGCGAACAGACGGTGTATTAGTTGCGAAACAAATATAATAAGAGTTATCCCAGCCAGTCCTAATAATTTAGGTTATACTATGGTAATACTCTTAGAGCATGTAATACATAACTGGAGTAGCCTTATTTCGTATTAGCGTACAAAAAATGTCTGCCGAATTTGGCGGGGGCGGGGGGAAGCATCTTAATAGGATATTGAAACTCAATTGTATATTGAAAGCTTGAAGTGGTTGAACGTTTAGAATATCAAGTGCTTACAGCAACTTGCGGGCATAAGTGTTCTCTTGCGAGGCGATTTTGTGAGCGACCATTAATCGATTGTGAAATTGTCTTTGTATGATTTTTTGCACATTGTGCAAGGTTTACAGAGGGGTAAGTTACTGAAATGCTAGTCCAGTTATGTATTCTCTAAGGATAATACTAGATACTAGGTAACTACACCATCGTTTCCTGTGTGCACACGTAGATCAGTAAGTAAGATTGATGAGCTAGTAGCTCTAACCACGATCTACCGCCAAGTCTAGTCGTCAGACAAGCACAAAAAGCAATATTTGTGCTCCATTACATTCCATTGGCAGTGGGCGGGGCACATTGCTCGTAGAACAGATGGCCATTGGGGCGGAAAGGTCCTCGAGTTGCGACCACGTACCGGAAGGCGCAGCGTGGGTAGGCAACACAAGCGGACTGATGACTAGCCCTGCTAGCATAACTTGACTCTCTACTCTACTCGCGCGCGAGATAGACTGTCCGTCACTTTCTGATGAATGCTGTCAAAAAGTGACAGATAGTCTATCACGCGCGCGAGTAGAGTAGAGCATCAAATTATGCTACCAGCACGTCTAGCACAACTTGCTGCTCAGTCGCTTCTCGCGCGACTAAGCGTCCCCTATCTCACTCGCACCGTACAAATTAGAAAAAGGGGGTTGAGCTTTCTCGACTCGCGTCGCGGTGCGGCGTCAGTTGCGCTAGCCCCGCAGGGCTGGTAAAGGTCGCGGGAGTCCGCTGGACGCGGGTTGGCGCAAAACCGGTCACTTTACACACAGGAGACATAATAAACCGACCTGAAACCGTTTGAACGTTTATTTTACTGAAATATTCAAATAGTATGCCTACTGTAAGCTCAGTACGGTTAGCACAAGACTGCGCGTGAGCTGTATCGCGGCGAGATAGACTATTTCTAAGTGTTCTAATTAGAAAGAGACGGATAGTTTATAAGGTTCATTATTGCTATTGTCACGTTTGTTTTTGCAAACTTGTACAAAATAGGTACACGAATTCATGTACGGCCGACTTTAAAGATATATTTACCATACTAGCTGTTGCCCGCGACTTCGTCCGCGTAGACCCGGGATAAAAACTATTCTATATTTTAATCCAGGCTATAAAATAGCTGTGCAAAATTTCATCCAAATCGGTTCAGCCGTTTAAGCGTGATTGAGTAACTAACATCCAAACATTTTAAACATTCAAACATCTAAACATCCAAACTTTCGCATTTATAATATTAGTAGGATCTTTGATGTCGGCTGTACCTATTAATTCAATGTATTAGAATGTAAATACTAGTTTGTACTAGTATTTACTTATAATGGCACACGACACACGTGGCAGTTTGTACTTCTACGTGTCATTGTCATTACTTTTTAAAAAATCAGCCCAATTTTTTTACGATATTATCAACTTTTATGTTATTTCTACTCCGAAACAAGATGTACGTATTTCCATCCCATTAGGCGAAAATTGTGTCCCAAAATTTCCATACATTTATGAACTTTCTTATTGATTTACCGCCATACAAAGTATATGGGAAATGGTAACACAATAGGAAACAATATTTGGGACATTTTTTGTCCTGTTAGGATCGATAGAGCTCGTGATTCTCAGTGCAAATAACATAAAACTCCTAGATTTTTTACAAGAGTGGCCTTTTTTTGAAAAACGCTCATATTTCTGCTGAATCGTGACACGGCACAGATTCATTTTTTTCTTTTGTCTTTATCTTGTAATACGAAGGTATGTTGTGTTGTGTCACGAATAAATGATTTGATTCCACCCGTGGTGGTCGGAATGTGGAACTTTGTATGACTGATGCTTGTTGATGTTGATTTACGTGATATATATTTGTTTTCTGAGCGTCCCCACTCACAGAACTTGGCTGGAGCACTCCTTTGTTCCCAGACCAATGTTCCACCCCACCTTTGTTTTGATATCCGCACTCTAAAAGGTGTTTCACAATAGGGTGGTGACTTGAAAAGTATTCTTTGTTATGTGCACCTTAACTTCTAACTTTCATTCCCGCAATCTTAATGGTTGTTTTTATAATTTCTTTGGAGCAGGTATCTGATGTTTTAAATCCTAGAGGTCGCTTACTATGGGCCTCATAAAAAGGCTCTAAGTCAGCCAAAGGGCAATGGAGAGGGCTATGTTGGGAGTTTCCCTACGTGATCGGATTAGAAATGAGGCTATCCGCAGCAGAACCAAGGTAACCGATATAGCCCTCCGAATTGCTAAACTTAAGTGGCAGCGGGCGGGGCACATTGCACGTAGAACAGACTGCCGTTGGGGCGGAAAGGTCCTCGAGATGCGACCACGTACCGGAAGGCGCGGCGTGTATAGGCCCCCCACAAGTGGACTGATGACCTGGTAAAGGTCGCGGGAGTCCGCTGGATGCCGGTGGCGCAGGACCGGTCACTTTGGCACTCTTTGGGGGAGGCCTATGTCCAGCAGTGGACGACTTCCAGCTGTTAGGATGATAATGATGATGATCAGCTAGGGGTAAAATTGAAAAATCTAAAAGGCAGTAGACCATCATTTTGAATATTATATTAGATTGTGTATAGTGTCGACAAAACCGACATTTACTTATCAAAGGACTTAGAGTTTCCGACTGCTGTTGGAAGCTTTAGCCAATAATAGCCGCTTCAAATTCCTTGCCAACTTACAAAGCTACAATATCACAGTTTCCTAATATTAACTCACAATTTCGTAGCACGACGCTCGCTCGTAGTCGATAATTTGGAGAAAAACCGTGTGTAGAGGAAAGCGCCTACGAGCACAGTGCCCACCACCTAGCGGTTTCCTAGCACTAGAAGTGTTAAGATTGAAGCTACCAATTATTGGGTCAGTGTCCAGCACTGTGACGTTTACCTTGTCGCCCTAGGGCACCCCAGAGGTGCATAGGGCCTTCATATGCTCACGCCACGCCTTCCTATCCTGAGCGACGTCCCTTGCCTCGCTCAGCTCAGTCCAACTGCTCGCAGCTCACTCTCGACTGTTCGCCGCAATGTGTGCACAGGACGTCCACGAATTCACCTTCCGTCTGGCGGCTTCCACTTAAAAGCGGTGTTTACATTATTAAGTTCCCCTCATCGATACGTATGGCCTATCTATCTCCATTTGCGCATTGAGATCTCTATGGTTAATATCTACGTTCACCTCACCTGCTTATTATTCGACCATGTGTCTACACCGTCTACTTTTCAGGCGCCAAAAACAACTTCCACTTCGATTTCAAGCCAACTTCCCTCTGTTTTCCCAAAACACTTCGTTTATGGCTCAAGTTAACAATTTCCATGCACGTTGCAAAGGCTCCAAAAGTTACACAAAGCCTTTGCGGACTCTTAAATATGCGATGAATTTTGAAGGCAAACTGCTTAAAATGTACAAAGTTTAATGGAAATCCACTGGCGTTAAGGGAATATTAAGGTATAATGGGGTGACAGACCGAAATCTAAGTATAGGGGTAATGCAAACAGGTGATTTAAAAAGCGGAATGGAATCTTAGACAGGCAGAAGAAGGTGCATTTTAGAATGGTCTGAGGACTCGTTTCAGTATTGTGGGAACTACAAAGGTGGGCTTAAGATAATGGTCCCGTTAGTTTTGGGTTTAGTTTAGATGCACTTTGCAGAGAACGTTTGGAGTTTGGAACTCGAAGCGATATATTGAATGTCTCACATAGTCAGCATTTCCATTGTGCAGGCAATATTGTCAGTGTCTCCATAATCTTCATTTGAATGTTTTTTATACCACAACGGTGGCAAATAAGCATACGGTCTGCCTGATGGAAACCAGACGACATAGCCCATGGATGCTCGCATCACCAAAGGACCCTATTTTTTGTAACCTATAAACATTGAAGATTAGTAAAAACGAACAAATTCCAAATATCAAATGCATTTTCCAGAATGAAGATGATAGTTTGGGTAGGTATGATGTAAGTGACGTTTCAAACTTTCGTTCAGACATTTTTTTCTTTGTAGTGTACCCCATCTCCATTGATATAACACAGTAAACTGCTATAACTAGCAAACAAGCGACCCGACTAATTAATTCAGCGAGCCACGCTATCAATAACGCAATTAAGCCGCCTCCACACGGCCCGACGGCGATAAAGGCGGGCCTACACGTCGCGACCGGTCACCGGCGCCATTTGTCAGACAAATTGGAATCAGCGCGTAATGCTGATAGAATGGGCAGAGTAATTAATTAGTGCTGGATAAAAACATATGCGCGCGGCAATTGTTTACTTTGTCTATGCTCTATACTCTATGTAATACGTAAAAGACAAATTAGCGGAATAATTATTACAGACACCAACATTAATATATACAACAATAACGCGCGCATACATATCTAACACGACTCTATTTCTATTAGAGCCGGTAAGACTTTATAGATTTTTCTCCCTCTTTGTTAGGGCAGATGTTAATGCGGACTGCTTGTGAATGCAAATTACATACCTACGGTTTTACACACTTCACACAAATCCTGGTGGAATTAAAAGTTCCAAACAACCAGTAAATTCATTACAAATAAAAAATACTGTGAATAAATTGAACATAGAAGTTTTATCATTTCGCCCTGACAAGTTACGTCACTAGCCACCGCAATCGGATTCGATTCCATGTTGTTGTTTCAAAGTTATTTTAGAAATAAGCACCTCCGTTTTCATCTATTTATCCTTACGAATTTTCTACTTAATTAATTAAAACGTTCAACCCTAATAAAACACCTTAAATGTGCGGTGGGGGCCCATTGTGTACATACACACATTTATATTCTGTAACCCTACCCGTAGATATTTATGCAATTTCGTACTCGCTTTGAACTTGTTTGACACGGCTTTTATTCGTTCGACAGCGTTCCCTTTGTGGAAACGACAGTTTTCAAGTTGCGTCCAAATACTCTTAATGTACTCGTGAACACCTTATTCGCGTAGTTTGGCTTTCGTTATAGCCACAGAATAGTTTCATAGTATTACAATTATAGGTAATATTAATTATAGGCATCCGACTCGGCTGGGCAGCGTTCGGGAAGCTCCGGCACATCTTTTCGTCCAATATCCCGCAGTGTCTCAAGACGAGAGTCTTTGACCAGTGTGTGTTGCCAGTGATGACATATGGCACTGAAACTTGGTCGCTTACTATGGGCCTCATAAGAAGGCTCAAAGTCACCCAAAGGGAGTTTCTCTGCGTGATCGCATCAGAAATGAGGCTATCCGCTGCAGAACCAAGGTAACCGATATAGCCCTCCGAATTGCTAAACTTAAGTGGCAGTGGGCGGGGCACATTGCACATAGAACCGATGGCCGTTGGGGCGGAAAGGTTCTCGAGTGGCGACCACGTACCGGAAGGCGCGGCATGGGTAGGCCCCCCACAAGGTGGACTGATGACCTGGTTTACCTTGACTGGTGACCTTTAGGTCGCGGGAGTCCGCTGAATTCGGGTGGCGCAGGACCGGTCAATTTGGCACTCTCTGGGGGAGGCCTATGTCCAGCAGTGGACGTATTTCGGCCGATATGATGATGATGACAATTATAGGTAGAAACTATTTGGTCCTGACAGTCCTCAGCTTTAAAAGCGTCCAAGTTATCTTTACAGTCTACCCGTCCCTAGTACTCCTTAGGCTTACTCAAGTAATCCTCTCTTTTATCATCCATAATGGAAATAGCGAGTACTTATCCATATTCTTCCGGATTACAGCATCCAATCGTTAAAGGTATAAGTACATTAAAGGCACTAAACCCTCCGCAGGCCAGCGGGCAGGTAATAAATAATATTCCGGTTACGCCTGGGAATACCCGATCGAACCCATCGGCGGTATCAAAATGAAACCTTTCATTACTAAAAATACTCTTTTTGTTTACCCGGGAAAATGCTTTCCTGTAATTTGGACCGGTGTTAATATTTAATGCGTTTTGCCGATGCGGTAAATGGAAATAAAATGCTATATTCAATGACATGTTTGTTTTGGACGTTTCAAACAAGTTAGACTTTAGATAAATTGCACAAATTATTTGTAAAAAGTTTTACATCTTAGAGCATACATAACTGGAGTAGCTTTATGTTGCATTTGCGTTCAAAAATGTATGCCGAATTTTGCTGGGGCGGGGGGAGCATCTTAATAGGATATTGAAAGCTTGAAGTGGTTGAACGTTTATAATATCCAGTGCTTAGCTACATCATCTTCATAATTTTTTGTTTAATTGAGCAACAAAAAAATATGTGTCCAATATTTTTTGACAATCTAACTTGACGGACTAAATATCATTTTTTAGGAAAGTAGCCAATTGTGCGTATACAAATAAAAAAGTTAAAAAAGGGGATTTTCTAAAGTATAATTATTTATTTTACTTCAAAACTCCATAATTTATAAATCGATTTGAGAATTTTTTTTTCTTGAAAAGGACTTTCGAAGTGATAGGACTACTGCCTATCAGGTCAGAGTCAGGATCAGGGTCGGGATCTGATGACGGGGTTCTCAAGTAATCGAGAGAACTCTTCAAATATTATAGGCACACCTGTAGTGCTTTGGGTATTTTTCATAGTAACTTGTGCATTATCTGCTCAGAAACACCATTTGGTGAAGTAGAACTGACTTAGTGAAGTAGATTTGTCATATGGTCAGGATCTGATGATGGTGAATGAATCTTAAAATATTAGGCACACATGTATGTAGTAATAAATAAAAATAAAATAAAAATCATTTATTTCAGACATTTGTAGTCCATAAGTGTTAGTATTACAAATTAACTTAAATAACTATGTTAGTACCTAAACTTAAGTGTTGGGTGGTCCAGTGCCTGATTAGGGCACTGTCCCATCTCCCCGCCACAACGGCCAGGAGACTGTGGCGGCTGGCGCGCACCCTGCGCAGCGTCGCGGCATAGCGTTTGCGGAGCAAACATGCCGGACGCACGACGCACTGCGTGTCGCGGCAGCCGCAACAGTACCATGAACGCGTCGTTGTACTGTACACGCATGGCGTTCATGGCACGCTGCGTAGGGCTTTGGCTAATTTGTGTAGTAACTTATAACTCGTGCATTATCTCTTGAGAGACACAATAATTTAATAATCAAAAAATCTATACAAAAAGTAATGATATCCCACCAAAAACATAAATGCGAAAATGGGAGCCAAGTTCAATATTAAGAATATGCGTGGTTGTCATCTTCGACGACAAAAGAATTGAGATCTAAATGAGTTGGCGTTCAGTAGATAATCCTAAAATAAAATGTATTCTTAAGAACATACAATTATTTTTTTATACTACACAATTTTTGCTAAATAAAATTATAAAATTCTTGAATTTGTGTGTGAAAAATTTATTAAAGCGCGCTCTAACGGTAAAACTCGGTAACGTTTTCCTCTCAAGCCCCCATCGGACCGCATCCCGGTCCGCCGTGAGCCCCCGCCCCTCCGCCTATCGATTCGGACCACGAACCCACACACAACTTGCGCTAACCGACCCGAGCACTGCCACAACACGAAATTATCCTAAATTTAATAATAAGTCGCAATCAGGCCTAATATTAAAGAAACCCTTTGTATATTCGCATAGAGAAGCCCATAGGTGAGTACTGTGTAGCGTATACCAATGAGCCATTCATGACTGGACTCATTCATTGATGACGTAGACAGCAGTTTATGTAAATCCTTGTGTTTTTCTCGTGTTTTATGTTACTTTAAGTCTTATTTGTGCAACGGCTGTGGACAAAATCTTTAAGAACGATAATTGAGGTCGGTGAGTTATTTTCATGTCAATAAATAGGGTGACGAGAAATTAGGTCGAGTCATTAAAGATGACAGATGCTACGTATTTATGTGACGGTGTGAACCGTAATGGAATGGCTATACCGAGATTTTTCTAGAAGATGGTTCTTTTCATTGCAGAGTGTGACGTAAAGCGGATGACGCAAAATGCAGTTGCATTGCAAACTGCGACGTCATTGATAAGGGCGTTTTTGACGTATATCTGCAAAATTTCTATACATCCGAATACTGTAGTAATTGTAAAATAGGTACGGATTTACGGTGTTGTTGGTTACAAACTCGGTGCCATTATTGAGTTCTCGAATCTTTGCTTACGTGTTATTTTGATAACGTCAATTTTCATTGCGTCCACAATTCCCGCGAGATTTATAAATTCAGATCAGCTAAGACTAAGACGCCCAACTACCATGGCTGGCTTAGTTCTGTAACAATATTTTCGTAGGTAGTTTGCATCGGAACAGGTTTTAACTTTAACAGATTTTCAGTAATGGAACACAACTGATTATTATAACTTGTCTATTTTTTTGTATTGAATATGTTTTCTGGGTTTAACACAACTAAAGCAGTTCTAGTAGTAATAGCAACTAGAGGGAATCTGTCTCGTTGAAGAGTACCGAGTGGGACTATAATGCTTATACCTACACTCCCTCTCGTCCAAGAACTCTGTGCCCAGTAGTGAGACGTTTATTGGCTGATGATGATATCAGTCATCATCATCATATCAGCCGGACGGCAAAAGGCCTCCCCTGCCCGTATACAAGGGCTCACTAAGTACAGTAACCTTGTTGGCATATGGTGGATGATTCTCCTCTTTTTAGCGCTATTTCAGGTGCATCCTTAGGGGGGAGCCCGGGGACCGCTGAATATGTACCCAGGGCCCATTGCATAACAATTTACAACTTATATTACAAGCGGAAACCTCTTTTCAACTCCTCGCATTAGAAAGAGACTTCCGCTTGTATTATAAGTTGTAAATTGTTATGCAATGGGCCCCAGTCTCAAGTTATTATTATTTGTTAAGTCACTAGTTTTTGTCGAGACGACTGCCATCTGACCTTTCAGCCCAGAGGGGGAACTAGACCTATATGGGGAGACCCTTGTGGGTAGGTCATTTAACTGTTAGAAATTCTGATGCCGATAGTAGGTCTCAAGCTTACAACTCACATAAACAACGGTAGTGATCCACCCCTTAATAACGTACATAAAGGAAAATGTATTCACGTACCAGCGTAGAACCCTGTCGCAATTGACAGGCCGCCGCCACTCAAACTCGAGTGATATGTCACCTTATTGCGATAGGGTTCTACGGTTATACGTGAATACATTGCGCTTACTGTACGTATAGCTTCCAAAATATGGAATCACTCAACCTAGTGTTGTGAGTTAAAGTTCTTCCGAACCTTCTAGACTCCCGTCAGGCATAACGCGAGTCTTCTCAGTACTGCATACAGCAAGTCTTATCTTTAAAGGCTCGAGTCATCTAGACTTAGAAAATCACAACACCAACTCAACCAGTAAAACGGTTTTATCTTGAAACTGTCACAGATGATAAACAACAAATTTCTCAACTTCCAGCTCCCTGTCGCGGACTCGGAGCAGAGCGACGGGCCGCTAGCCTCCGACCGGGACCTCTTCATCGACGATGACGGCTCGGGGCTAGAGATCGACGAGTCCTCAGGCTCCGGCTGGGGCCCCGGACCAGGGCCCGACGACGAGGACGGCCGCGGTTCAGGTGACCGCGCCCCGTTCGATGACGAAGACTACACCCCCCGAACCATCCCCACCACCACCCCGGCGCCGGAACCGGTGCCGGAAACCACAGTAGAGCCAGAATATGTAGCTCGTGAGTAGCGCTTGCATGGTTTTGTTTTGCGTAGTTTGTTATATGACGCGGTTATCGGGTGATAAAGAGATAAAACACTCGGACAAAGAGTGTGAGATGCTTTATCTGTTTGTCACACTATAGACGCAACCATAATACCAACAGAACTAGCACAACTGTGAGTTCTATGATAGTCGCGTTTGTAACGTGACAAAGAGATGATAAAACATTATCTTTATAACAACACCTGATAGAAATAGACGGATGGATTCTTGTCTTTTTCAACTGATGATCCACGAAATATCTACAGCTGCTTCTTTCGTTGGACGACACTCAATTAACCGTCTCTCTTGCTCTAGGCAGGTCTATTAGTTGCGTTTATGTGATTTATTGCTATGGATAAATCATCATCCCGCACTTGTATAAAAGAGTTTGACGATGGTGTTATCTACAGTGGTACATGTCATAATCGCAAGTATCCATGACCTACTCGTGCCAATGTAAGAAAAACTCGTAAGAAAATGGATAAAAATTAATCGCGTGACTAGCGCTGCCGGTTTTGCTATTTCTACCGAAATGAGAAGTTGTTTAATTCTGGTGAGTCATGGCACAGACAAAAGGTAAATCCTGTGTGGTGCTAAATTTATTGAAATTACTACATGTAAATATTTTAATAGAATCTAAACTACTTCCCGTTTCAATAATATCAATACTTATTTGATTTATTATACCCATAGGTCAAAGTTATTTTACGTTAATTGTCTCTTTACCTTGTATCTAGTCATTGTATACCTATTCTGTTATTTATGAAGTAAATTTAGCAGTTTAATGTGTATTAATAATTAATCAATGATGTTCACGTACAGTAAGGGAAATGTATTAACGTACCACCGTAGAACCCTATCGCAATAAGGTGACATACTACTCGAGTTTGAGTGACGGTGGCCTGTCAATTGCGACAGGGTTCTACGGTGGAACGTGAATACATTTCCCTTACTGTACCTATACAAATTAAATTTGAACACGTTAGACAATATTAGTTTTGTTTAAATCCAAAAATCTGAAAGAGAGAATTTCAATCCGTTAAAATAATTTTGACCCCGAAGCGAGTATTTAAAAACAAGTATTGTTAAGTAGTCATATTTACTTAACTAAGATTTAGTATCAAAACTGTCTAATGTTAAAGCGGTGGTTTTCCATTGCATTCTTAACCCAGCAAACATACAGTTTGAGTCAACTGTAAGAGTCTGAATCGAGACTCGCAAATATTGAATGAAAACAATACCTACTTAATTTTCGTATTGTCCCACATTGATTTCTGAAGCTGTGTCACTCTGCCGTCCTTGAATTAACAAACGCAATCGCCTGTTGTAATGAAATTATCAACTATTCGTTCAACCACTCAGTTTCCTCTTAATAGCGGGACGGCTGACATCACGCCAGGCTTATTAACGAATTACATTGTGTTTATTAAATAATTAATGAATGAACTAATTATTAAATAGTTAAGTTTAAGCGGACCACGTATCGGTAAGTGATGGAGTGCTCGCAAATTTTTCAACTATTTCCTTTCTTGCATGGATCGTTGTTATCATGCAGTTAAATGGTTTTAAATCATTCCATTGATTCCGCATGTACCGGTAATATAGCCCGAAGTCATCTAAATCATTCATTAGCTTAGCCTGTCTCATCGTATCTTGTTTAGATGTTCTATCTTCATGTTTTTCATTCGGTCCCATCCTCTCCAATCCGAAACCATAGTAAGTCTTTGTCATCGGAAATTCCTTCTTTATAGTTCTTTCTTATCAGTTAATCTAAATTAACTGTATGTTAAATGATATCATTATTAAGTCATGAATATCTACATATCACATAATTCACATAATGTAATTTCCATTCTTTACGAGATATTAATAAATTGCTCTAGTGTTAGATGAAACAGGAAACATCAAGCGTAAATCCATAATATTACAAAATAATAAGGTTAATATATTATTGTCGTAAACTAATTCCTAATACTAAGAATTACAAATAGGTATGTCATTAACAAGTTGAAATAAATGACCAATACTTACAAAATTATAATTCTTTCGAAAATAACACTTCAGTTGATTGCATTCTGACTTAACTTACTAAAAATAACTAACGTTTTAGTACATCCTTATATAAGTAATCTAATCAACTACGTAAAAATACTATCATTACATACATAAAAAATGCAGTCTGACTAAGTCTACTACGGCTCGCTGCGTGCGCATGACTACGACTAAAACTACACACCTGACTAAGTCTACTATGCGTTACAGCTCGCGTGCTCGACGAGAAGCCGAGCCCCGGCGCGGACACCCCGCGCGGCGCGGGGGAGGATCAGCCCTCGCGCCCGGAGCCCGACATCAGCATCTCCGGGGAAGACGTCAACCCAGGCACGGTGAGTATTCAGGCATTAAGGAGTTTCACGAGGACCAATACGGGGCATAATTATGATCATGACTGTCAGTCTACAAGTATAAGCTGAACTAGCCTGAAACTAGCGACTTTCCGCAAGCACCAGGATGGTCACTCCGAATCATTTGGAGAACCTACTCTATCTATGTATAGCCTAGGTTTCGTAAAGTCCAGGCAATTCAAAAATATGGTTATAAAAGAGTGTGAGTGACACGTAATTAATATGTGCACATGATAATCCCCTACACGAAATGCTGCATAAATGAAGCGGTATTATGATTTAATTCCAGTTCTGTTTAAGCAGACTTACCTTGGGTCTGGTCGATCCTTCAACTACTGTTGATATGACACGTATAACGTCCATTCCAAATGTTCACTCTTGTATCGTCACATTCCAGGACCAGGACCCGTCCGGCACCAACGTGGGCGCCGAGTCGAGGCCGCAGGACAACGTGGTGTTCATCATGAACGCCAAGCCGGAGGACCGCGCCACCAGCTTCTTCGCACAGCCGGGTATTCTTGCCGGTAAGTACAACCTTGTATCCGTCCTTGTGAAGCAAGTGACTACAGGTCTCACTAAGTCCGCTGTATGCTCACGACGAAGACAAAATCTACTCACTGACTAAGTCTACTATGCGCCACCAGCTTAAGGCAGCCGGGCATTCATGCCGGTAAATACTGCCTTTCATCCAACCATGTCTACTACGGCTCGTTGCGACTGCTCACGACTATGACTAAGTCAATCAATCTACTCACTGAATCAATCTACTCACTGGAGTGAGTCTACTATGCGCCACCAGCTTCTTAGCGCAGCAGGGCATTCTTGCCGGTAAATACTGCCTTCCATCCACCCTTGTCTACTACGGATCGTTGCGACTGCTCACGACTATGACTAAGACAATCAATCCACTCACTGGAGTGAGTCTACTATGCGCCACCAGCTTCTTAGCGCAGCAGGGCATTCTTGCCGGTAAATATTGCCTTCCATCCATCCTTGTCTACTACGGCTCGCTGCCACTGCTCACGACTATGACTAAATCAATCAATCTACTCATTGGAGTAAGTCTACTATGCGCCACCAGCTCTTCGCGCAGCCGGGCATTCTTGCCGGTAAGTAGAACCTTTTATTCGTCCTTGTGACGCTCGTGTCACGACATGACAACGTGGTGTTCATCATGATCGCCAAGCCGGAGGACCGCGTCACCAGCTTCTTCGCGCAGCTGGGCATTCTTGCCGGTCAGTACCACGCTCTACTTGTTGGATACTCTGTAAACGCAATACATCCTTACTCTATGGTTAGCTGTTTATGTCAACAAGCTTTTGTCTTTTTATTTTTGCCTCAGTGCTAGTCGAGTCAGTTGTACGCTCCTCTCCTGATACACCAGATTATGCCGAATCTTAGTGTTTCCTTTATACCCTAAACCCATCACTACTCATCCTGGCGCCGTTCGTGTCACGAAACGATTGAATTTATTTATATTAATAACGTTGAATATAGAATATTCAAAGACATATTATTTATTGCTCAAATTTGAAAATATAAACAACAATAACATTATTTTATTTCTAATTCCAGCTGTGATCGGTGGAGCTGTAGTCGGCCTCCTCTGCGCGATCCTAGTGGTGATGTTCATAGTGTACCGCATGCGCAAGAAGGACGAGGGCTCGTACGCACTCGACGAGCCCAAGCGCAGCCCCGCCGCCGCCTCCTACGGCAAGGGTCAGAATAACCGGGAGTTCTACGCGTGAGACCACACAGAACAAACCCTGCCACGTGTTTACTAGTCGACGGACCGACCGACACTGGCCGCTAATCACACTCCACAATCGGGTATCGCGAAGTTCTATCTCCATCTCTATCACTCGTATAATGCAAGTGCAATAGAGATGGTGATACATCTGGTATATTCCGGGTTCCGTTTCCACCCGAAAGATATGTGAGCTCCATAGTTCACTTATTTATTGTCAATGCGCCAAAGGCAATGGATTGTGGGTAGTGGTATAGTCGCCAAATCGCCCGGACGGTCATTCAATTTTCAAATTTTGAATTCCTTGTGTTAGTAGTTCTTTTGTTAACGTGGCTAAAATTGTTCTGTGAATCAATAAAACATCAAATCGACGCTCTTTATTTGAAAAATATATTGACACGATTGTGTACTGATCAAGTAGAAGAATAGTCTAGGACGGATGCATTGTTTAGTAGAACGATATCTCAATGACACGATTACTTTGAGGCAAGTTTCAATTGTTTTTCTGACTTCAAGTACTGTGACCAATGTGGTTGGAGTGTTTGATGGATATCATTGTTCTGTAGTTAATGATGAGATCTTGTACCTATAGATTCGTCTGTAAAATAATGTGCCATTCGCTTCCTCTTCAACTGTATATTGCCTAATTACACGTAAATGTACTCTACATACTATAAAAATCTCAAAAACTGTCTATGGATACGTCCATTGTTCGTCTATGATGTAATATAATTGTGTAGGTAAATAGATCATATCGTTTATTATGTGTATGTTGATGAATTCTTATTACATATCGCTTCCATGAAATATACCATCGAAATTTTGGATTTATATTTATTTGATATTGGCTGTAATTTTAAAATTGAGGCTTTTAAAATATTTGATGTTTTGTGTACTTTTTGGTGTTCCTTTGTATTTAGGTTATTGTAATCTTTTTTGAATAAATCATATTCCTTAATTATATTTTTTGCACTTCCGCAATTGGGGTTTCTAATAATATTAATGTTATATTTAGCATAAGCAATTTAAATTGAATGTATACAGCGAGCGAACTTTTAGATAATAGTTATACCGGCCCGTTTCTGTCAACTCTTAATTAACGTTATTATTGAAGCAAATGTTTTATTTTGGTCTAAACCAATACAGTTATCCCATCGAGCGATATTTTTGTTCTCTGTATACATTTCAAGACGAATACGTTTGTCATTTTGGCTATGAATTGAGGTTATACAATTTCATCAATCATGTATTTTAATTATTTAGTTTTTATTGTCCTTTTTTTACCGTATTTGACATTAATTTACACACCAACTTGGTCTATAACAACCCAGCATTTAGTTATTTACAACTAAAAGCGGTCAGTTTAGGTCAGTGGCACGTCAAAGTAATGTAAGAAACATGTATTAAGCCTTATCAAAGGCGATTCATGTTTTTCTAACGTTTTATTTTAGTTTTTAACTTTAACTGTTAATCTGACATTAGGTTGTGCATCGAAATATATATTTTTAATTCTACTCATTTGTGATTTGTCTTCAGTTGTTGAACACTTGTGCCATCTTCAATAATTTATTTAAAATAGTTACGCGTGCTTGACTGCAAAATAAATTAACGTTATTTTACCGTTAATTTGTCAAATAATTATTGAGTCAATTAATTTATTTAGCGTAAATTAAATCATGTGTTTTATGACTGTTAAACATAAATATACCTAACATAATGTTTTGTAAGGATTCAATAGATCGTGAAATACTGTGTTTAGTAAACGAAATATTCGGTGTTTTATTTCAATTGATGTAACTATAGGTTTAATGACATATAAATGTATAAATATTCGGGAAAATTATAAGCACGTATTGGACATTTCATTAGATTTGTAGTTGTTGATAACCAAATATAGTTTTCTGGTTGTAAACTGCATAGTGATTAACAGATTTCTAAAAATCATAATTTTCAGTTTACATTTAAGAAACAGTAATGCAAATACCGACCTTTAAGTAGAAGGCAATGTTATAGCCACATACCCAAGCAAGTTAGGCGTATGTAGGTATGTTACTGCCATTCCATTTGAACTTTACTCAGTAATAAAGTTACAACTTATGCAGTTTACTCCACGACAAGCATATTATTTGAGAAATCCCAAACATTCCTATCGGATCCATATTATACCATAAGCAGTAGCGAGCCTGTGCTCTCTTAGGTTAACTTATTTGAATGCTAAAACAGGTAGTTAAAATGTCACACCAAGTTTTAATGATGAACTAGGGACGGATTTTCTATGGTCAAAAATTTGGTAAAATCACAATGGATTGTCAAATGTCACACAACTATATATATAAATACATGTTTTATTCAATACTAGTTAATATTATTGAATTTTGAAAATCTGGATTAGCATTTACATAAGTGACGATTAGTGTATAAGGATTTGTACATTGTAATTGTAAATTCTTTTAGACTTAACTGCGTAATTTATACAGAAATAATTATACTACATTAAGTAAAGTATGGCTAAAGCTGTTTAAATGCATCTAACACCCCTTTTACAATTATGTTTTAATATCTAAAATCGACGTACCTAATCTTTAACATTAAGAGACATGTCGAGTCTCAGGTCAAAATCAAATGAAGTTACAAATGTATCTTGCGTTAATATCCAAATTATTTTTTTAAAAAACGAGGTTACTTTATCAATATTTTCTAAGAATGAAATTTTGATACAATCGAAAGAACGAGAACTACAATGTGAAGTATTTTTTACAGGAAAGTTATGCAACAAATAATATACCTAATCATGACAATGCATATTTAAAAACTATAGTTACAGCCGTAACGTCACAACCTAGGCTATATTTTGTTTAAAATAATATCATGAAATCATTTTTGTCATTAAATAAACTTAAAAATTACTTTACTTAATAAACAGATGTGAAAAAACTACGCTTATTAAGTAAAGTAAAGAATCAAATTATAAAATCAAGTTGGAATGAATTGCCATCCATTTTACTGGTGATTGATGTAACAATAAAATTTCACGAGACCGTATATAGAATGGTTCCATATACTAAAGGATGATTTGAAAATTGATTCGTGAACAGTAGAAGTATATAGTGCATTTGACCGTACACCGTTTTTTATTCAAAAAATGTGTTAAGAATACAATAGTTCAAGTAGCCGGCTATAGCGATCCCTAATACGAGTATGCTATTGGTTTCTACCAAACAAGGTCGTTTTCAAAATACCTGAAGATATTTGGGTTCCGCGTTATATTTCCATCAGCGCGAATTAGAATTTTAAACATACCTCTATCATATTAGCCAAGCGACCGAAGAGATATGATAAATGACATTTTATTAGTTTACTACAAATAATAATGCCTGACATAAAGCAGTATTTACTTCTACTGTTTATAATATGGAATACCCGATATAATTACCTAATGCCTAGGCATAACTTATTAAATGTCCACCTTGTAAATAATGCTCCTTTACACTTAAATATACAGGTCATAATGAACAAATGCGTTGTTTTATTTCAATACCCTTTCTGACTCATTAGGTTATTTAAAACCCAGATTATTGTAAGTGTAAGGCCTGAGTGGACGCTCCGCTGTGAGCGGTGCGTGCAGCGTCCATATAAATTGCATTTGTTTTATATGGACGCTGCACGCCCCGCTCACAGCGGAGCGTCCACTCAGGTCTTACACTAAGGAATATAAAAAGTGTGTATGATAAAACGGTATTTTTACAACAACTTCAAGTTTTTTTAATAACGTTATTTTACGTAACATAATGATGTCGTAATGATAGCGTAAGATATAGGTACGTAGTTTTGCCGCTGAATACGTATTCGTAACAGGTGAGGCCGATGATGGTTGCCATTAGGTATCCACAACGAGAAGTGGGCAGCAGGCGGCAATACCATGTACGCGTGAGGCCACAGCGTGCGAATTTGAGTATTAGAATAACGTTATTATATCGCTTAACAATTAACTTACGGCTTATTTACGCAATTTTTTGTGCAATTAAGTTTTAAATGAACAAAGTTACTCTTGGAAAATACTGCAAACATCAAACAAATTACCCCTTTGTTTTTATTCATTATAAAATATTACCAAAGGCAAGGAGAAAACTTAAACTTTTTTGATTACCAAGTTTCCGTGTGGAACCTGAAAATAGTTTGAACTACTTATTTGATATTTTACCAGTGACTATTCATTTCAGCATAACCCATATAGCACTGTTCCACTATTTTGCAAATATTTTTTGCTAAAGTTATGGTTATAACAACACACATAAGTAGTATTACACCTATAAAATACATCCAAAATAGTAAAACTACGTCGGCTGTATATTGGTTATGTATTGTATGGGTCCGCGCGTTCGTTTCCACCTACCTATTCGATTTGGCTTAGTAATTGGTAAGAAATCCCCAAACCAATTCAGTACCTAAAGTCGTTTTGATTAAATAGGAAATTTGAAATTGATACTTTATGTTAAATTGATGCCTTACCCTTTGTCGGGAAACATTGATCACTCTTCAACTAATTTCATAGTTTAAACCAGAGACGAGGTAATTATAAAGACTGCTAAAGTCTTTATTATAATCTCGTGTTTCTTTAAGTTAATGAGCTTGATGTAGCTAGTCTATACTATACCTACTTATATTATAGAGAGGAAGTCTGTGAGATTGTAGCTTTGTAAAATATAAGTTTGTATGTTTTGGGTAATCTCCGGATTTAAAAAATCTTTCACCTGCATGTAGAATGGACTATCTGGATGGTTACAAGCATAGGCTATATTTTATCCCGTGGATTTCCCTGAGTTCCTTGCGGGCAACTAGTTTCACTACAAAGAGGTCGCACATTCTAGCACACTATTAATTTCGTATGATACTTACATACTGGCGCCATCTATTATGAACTTTTTCATGGAGTTCATTATTGTATACACCCATAGTTTAGTCCCAAATATCAAACCTAGATGTCGCCACAAAGTATATTATTGATCATGATCACATTCTTGAATTCAAACGAAATCGTTTGTATTACATTGTATACCTACTCGTATAACATACTTTGTCAGCAAATGCTAAAGAAGCAAAGTTGTTGCTATGAAGAAATCACAAATTCATGCGTTTCGCACAATGCAACATGGCGATGAAAATAATACATACAAAATAATGCTATTGATTTGCTGCCAAATGCCATTGACAAGTTAATCCGAGTGGAATTTAAATAATGTACCGCATTCTTTCTAATTTTAGTACCAATTATGACGTCACATAACCTATTTGCTGTAGCTATACGACTATTTCGCCCTGTCATCACAGAGGCAGCGTGGCCGAGTGGTCTAAGGCGCTGGTTTTAGGCACCAGTCCGAAAGGGCGTGGGTTCGAATCCCACCGCTGTCAGAAACCTTTTTGTATATTTTTTCTTTGACGTATTGCAAATAATAGTAATCGAGTGAAATTACGTGCTCGGACTGGAGCATACAACTAGCGCCATAATAGCTGGCGAAATAGTCGTATGTTTACAACGTATAGGTTAATGTGTGTGACGTCATAATTGACAACATTTCGAAATATGTAATGTAATGATGGATAAATCTAAAACCATTGCGGTAATTATTTTACCTGAAGGTAATAATGTATTTTTCAGTTCTTTTTTTCGCACTCGTTTTTAAGAAAATCGCAAAATTGTATACCTAAACGTGTTTTACGACGATGACGATTACGATTATGACGTCAATACTAAGTCTGTCATAATTATTAAAGGCGTGCCAAGTTGCCAGTAGCATACAGACCCGTAATATCCCCCATACTTTTTTTTCTTACCGTGAACATCAAAAACCGAATTTTCGAGTGTATCCTCGATAGAGAGTAATAGGGTAACATACTTATACTTACCTTTATGCTTTTAAACGTTTTAAACCGATTGTGATTAATTTTTGTGTAGAAATTGTTTGGTATTTATTCAAGCCAAGGTGAAAATTACCTATATAGAACCTTAAACTTAAATTGAGAAATTAATTTTCTTAATTTTAATAACTGTCAAAAAATTAATTCGCACGTTTCTACGGTAATTCCACTAATGATGTTAATCTTAATTTATATGTCGTGTTACAAATTTATATTTGCGGTTGAATATAGCGCTGTCGTCTATGGACAAGGACGTGATATCTACGAGGCCATTTTAGTTCCCCATTTCGCCACCCGCATTATTAAGTTAGTATTCCGATAGTATTTTATTAATGTGACCGGAAATGGTTGTTTATTGCTGAACTGGTTCCTATATATTTAATTGACTCTTATTTTGCTGTTAAAAGATGAATTGCCGATTTAAAATGAATGGTACATTAGCACTGAGCACTTCTACCGTGGGTTTGCATACATTAATATAGACTGTTGCGTTCTTTAATTTAGGACCCTTTTCGCAAAAATATTGTTTGTATCCCTACAATTTGACAGGATTGTCCACCTTAATGGGTCCCAAATTAAAGTCCGTGACTACAGGACATCCACGGCTGTGACAGTGAGAATGGCCTCACCTAAATGAGATTACTTAGTTACCCCAAATTTTAATGGCACTTACACAATACACCAAGGGCGATTTAGTAATTTCATTAGTATTTAAGTGAAGGTCAATTCTCGCATCACTAAAAACGTATAAGGTAATTGTTTTTGTCAGAAAATAGACGTTCGGCTACTCGAAATAAAAAATTGAGAAAACCTTCGCTATGTATACAAGTGCATAATAGTACATTATTTCCGTGGCCGGGAAGGAGGCAATTGCAGGCTGAGTATTTGTTTTTATATTACGTTTAATTATAATACGAAGCCTACAATTGCCATTCCGGCTAAGGCTAATATAGTGCTTTTCTCAAAAATGAGGGAATAATAAACTATAAATATCGTTGCATAACGTGAAAATATTAATGATTTCCCGCCGTTTTTCTTTTTAAACCGAATCGCAAGTGTATTTTTGCACCGAAAAACGCAAACTATTTGAGACACATAGAAAAACGTCGAGTTTGCAACAGAAAAATACGAGTTGAATTGGCTGGATACGACCTGTGCCGTCTTTTATATGCCGGTTTCAACTTTTTTAAAAGTTTGGTACTCGACAAATAATAGTACATTGTTTAACGAGGGGCGTAAGTGGAATATTGCTAACGAGAGTCTATCAGAAGCCCGACGCCGAAGGCGGAGGGCTTTTGATGACTCGAGTTTGCAATATTCTTACGCCCGTGTTATACACAATGTTTTTCATCACATTTGCGAGGAAATAAATAACAACAAAAGACAGAAAAATGTAAGTTTCATACAGCAGCACCAATCAAAAATTGACAACTTCACTTCCAGATCAGTGCTAGTAGAGCGCGCAGTTCAATATTTCAACCAATCACAGAGCAGTATTCTTGCGGGGCGGGGCGTCGTGACCAACTAGATTTTTTTATTCAACCAATCACACAGCAACCAGATTTGCTTAAGCCAATCAGAGGGTTCTATTATTTTAAAACTAAACTTAACAGCCCGTGGGAGGTAAAACGGCTTTAACTGCTCTGCACGCTCGCAAGTAATAACGCCATTGACGAGCAAGTGTGATGAAATAGTACATTGTTCAACGAGGGGCGTAAGTGGAATATTGCTAACGAGAGTCTATCAGAAGCCCGACGCCGAAGGCGGAGGGCTTTTGATGACTCGAGTTTGCAATATTCTTACGCCCGTGTTATACACAATGTTTTTCATCACATTTGCGAGGAAATAAATAACAACAAAAGACAGAAAAATGTAAGTTTCATACAGCAGCACCAATCAAAAATTGACAACTTCACTTCCAGATCAGTGCTAGTAGAGCGCGCAGTTCAATATTTCAACCAATCACAGAGCAGTATTCTTGCGGGGCGGGGCGTCGTGACCAACTAGATTTTTTTATTCAACCAATCACACAGCAACCAGATTTGCTTAAGCCAATCAGAGGGTTCTATTATTTTAAAACTAAACTTAACAGCCCGTGGGAGGTAAAACGGCTATAACTGCTCTGCACGCTCGCAAGTAATAACGCCATTGACGAGCAAGTGTGATGAAAAGGAATTTACAGTACACATGGTGTTACTTTTCCGCACGAGTGCGGAAATGAGCACTTTCCGTGCATATGTTGATACTTTAAAGAGCCATATGTACTCTAAAACGTTGTACGATACACGTGCGAATAGGTAATTCGCAACTCGTGTCGATTAAAAACACTCCCTTCGGTCGTGTTTTAATTTATCGCCCGTTGTGAATTTCCTATTTTCTGCACTTGTATCGTAAATAACTATTATATGTAACATTCCAGGCGGCCTACAATGTTTTTAGGGTTCCGTAGCCAAAATGGCAAAAACGGAACCCTTATAGTTTCGTCATGTCCGTCTGTCCGTCTGTCCGTCTGTCCGTCTGTCCGTCTGTCCGTCTGTCCGTCTGTCCGTCTGTCCGTCTGTCCGTCTGTCCGTATGTCACAGGCATTTTACTCGAAAACTATACGGTGTATTTGAATAAAATTTTCAGGATAGGTGTATTTTGTTAGCCGCTACATAGTTTTGTAATTAAAATGACAAAAAAAAATTTTTTTAGGGGTGCACTCCATACATAAAACTAAAAGTCAAAATTTTTTTTTCATTGTGACCCCCCGTGTGGCACATCAATCGATAGGCCTTTCAAAATAAATATAAGGTTTCTTAGCATTTTTTTTGATTAAGTGAATAGGGTCAGAGATAATCGCCCCGAAAGTCACTAAAATTCTGTCCCCCCCCTCTAATTTTTGAACGGTGTATTTTAAAAATATGGAAAAATTCATGGACATAGGGCTTATTAATTTCATTCACCGAAAATTGTTTTGAACAAGATCGGTGCAGAGGTTTTCGAGATATTGCTGAAAAACTGCCTTCTTCAAAGAAAAGGACGTAAGTGCCGTACAATTTCTGTGACGATACGACCTTTTTAATAGGCACAGAACCCTTCGTTTTGCGTGGTCCGACACGCACTTGGCCGGTTTTTTTATTTTTTAATTTTGATCTGACCTGAAACTATACACTTTACCTTCCAATATGTAGCGACTAATGTACACTTTGTGGGCCCTTTTGGAGAAAAATTACTTTTTGAATTGAAAACGAGTTGAGATTTTTTTATAAGTAGGTACTTATGCTCCAGAATATTTTGCGACCGCTTAGCCTAGCTTTCACGGGCTTTCTTCGATGCCTAATAGGTATTATGATCCTAATTCAATCTGCATATATTATTGCATCCGACCGCCATATTTATTCATCGAAGATATTAATCTTTTTCTTCTAGAAAATACGAGTTGGTTCATAGGAAATGGCAATAATAATAAATCATGATGCATGTGCGAAATAATTATGATATAATTTCCCCCTTTGAAATAAATATAGGTGCTTACCAGATTTTATTTGCGTTTGCGTAGCGACACCATGATTATCTCTGTTATTGTATTGTTTCTCTCTTTGTTTGTGTGAGGTGTGCAATAAAGAGTATTTGTATTGTATTGTATTGTATCTCTGGGAAAAAATAATTTGGATCTAGGTAGGTGTTACGAGTAAAATCAATAAAGGTACAAAACTTAAGTACTTAAGCCCCTCTTGCATGTAGTATCGTGGAGTGTTCGAACAGGCATTTGTTTTGCTTGTGCTGCAAATTTTAAATACCTACCTAAGTCTACTCACTACATACAAGAGGAACCTTCTACCACAGATTATATAATAGTTCTACTTCTACATTTAGATACCGCTCGCATACCTACAAATGTTAAGATTGTTTTTAGTGCCGCGCTGACCGACCCAATAATGTATTAAGTTCAGGGAGCGTTATATTATAGAGTAAGGCCTAAATCACACTAGCGCGGCCTGCGGTGGCGGTCAATAGTAAATTTGACAGAATGGCAAGTTGACTATTGACCGCCGCGGACAGGCCGCGCCAGTCTGTGAGAGGCTTAAAGCTGATGGTCCGTGCGGACAGCTCCGTCATACATTTGGTCGGTACGAATCGCTCCGCACCGATGGTCAGCGCGACTGTATAATAATAATAATAACAAGATCTTTTAGTTCGGAAGTATTTCCATAATTGGTTAGTAACAATGGTCTTAAAACTATGTTAGTAGGTATTATTTTACAATTAGCAGTTGGATGGCCCATGCAACCTATCCTAGTGGGACAGGAAGGGACCATCCAGGCGCACCGCCACCGTCTGCAGGGCAGGAGGCTGTTCGGGGCCGCGCAGGCGCCTCAGCAGGGACGCGACCCGCTTACGCATTATAACCTATAACCAGCCTAACTTTTCCAATACGCGTCTCATTTTAGAGGCACTTAATTTGGTTGACCCCACGAAACAAGCACACATTGCACTGTCCAGAATATTTTTTCCCGAACTATAAATTAAGTAAACACCTTCCCTTTGTTCCTAATGCGACGACAATATACAAAACGCGTCGATATTACCACCGAATTGAAAGTGATCGTATGTCAAAGGATTGCAGATAATTTCACTTTCGAGTTTGAAAAATGATTGGCATGGTTTCGGGCCACTGGGACCACTTTCATTGCCATGCTCTCTAAAAGGCAAAAATAGTAAAAGGATTTTAATCAGGTTTATAGTGGGTTATAAATCAGGATAAAGGCGTGGTCGCACTCAGAGCGTGCAGTGACTGGAGGGGTAATCACGTAACGTTTCGAACGCGCTTTAGGACAGTCCAACTGTCATTTTTTAATATAAAATTTGACATTTAAATCTACCTGACGCGCGTACAATGCGTTACGTGATTGACAAGTACAAAGATCGGTGCAATCTGCTTCTGCTGGATTCGTACAAATATAATATTATATTATTTATACCACCGTTAAATGTAGTCCCTTAAAGTTTTAAAGTATCCCTGCCTGCCAGCCTGTTTTAAGTCCCGACTTCCGGCGAAAGACATAGGGTAGTTTTTATCCCGGAAATCACCCCCTAAGGGGGTGAAATGGGGGTGAAAATTTGTATGGAGCTAAAGATATTTATTTATTCAACTAATTACACAGCATTATTTTTAGTATTAGGTACACTAAGACTGTGGAATTTACAACACATATATAAACTAGTTCCACGCGGACGGAGTCGCGGGCAGAAGCTAGTACCTAATAGTTCTTGGTCATTAAGTGGTTCTAGATACAAATGTATATTACTGTTGATTTTTCAATCTACCCCAGACCCACGACTCTAATTTGAGCAATATTAAAACGCTTCCGCTAATCGCTACAACTCGTCCCAAGCGCACCTACGCGAATCCGAGTGCAATCAATCGATGTCACATGAGCGGCGTGCGCGCAGCGGGCTACGTCCTTCGCCAATATTAGCATTATGCGCAGAGTAGCGGGAGATAAAGAGTGTAGCCACTAACTAACACATATATCTGTATACAAAAAAAAAACTTTACCGTATTTTTTGTTGATTTTACGCGGCTTTGTTAGTTACTAGCGCCCGCCCGCGACTTCGTCTGCATGGACTCGAGATAAAAACTGTCCTAAAAGGATGACATAAATTAAAGCCTATTAAATAATATCATTTAGAATTTTGGTCAAGTGTTTTTTAGGGTTCCGTAGCCAAAATGGCAAAAACGGAACCCTTATAGTTTCGTCATGTCCGTCTATCCGTCTGTCCGTCTGTCCGTCTGTCCGTATGTCACAGGCATTTTACTCGAAAACTATAAGGTGTATTTGAATGAAATTTTGAGGATAGGTGTATTTTGTTGGCCGCTACAAAGTTTTGTAATTAAAATTACTAAAAAAAATTTTTTTAGGGGTGTACTCCATACATAAAACTAAAAGTCAAATTTTTTTTTTTCGTCGTGAGCCCACGTGTGGCACATGAATCGATAGGCCTTTCAAAATAAATATAAGGTTTCTCGGGATTTTTTTTGATTAAGTGAATACAGTCAGAGATAATCGCCCCGAAAGTCACTAAAATTCTGTCCCCCCCCCTCTAATTTTTGAACGGTGTATTTAAAAAATATGAAAAAATTCATGGACACAGCGCTTATTAAGTTCATTCACCGAAAATTGTTTTGAACAAGATCGGATGAAAGGTTTCCGAGATATTGCTGAAAAACTGCCTTCCTCAAAGAAAAGGACGTAAGTGCCGTAGGATTTCTATGACGATACGACCTTTTTAATAGGCACGGAACCCTTCGTTTTGCGTGGTCCGACACGCACTTGGCCGGTTTTGGATTTTAGTTTTCCCAAATATTTTGAGACCCAACGCCTGATGAAGGCAACGAGAAAAAATATTTGGTCTCCATACAAAGGTGATACAAAGTTTCATCCCCCTTTTCGTCCCTAAAAGGGATGAAATTTGACATAAGTTATAGCCTATGTCCTATTCTGATATATAAGGTACATAACTGGAAACTTTCTTAAAAAAACGATGATAATAGACTTACATTAATCAAATTAAATAAAGTGCGTAGATAATGTAAATAGGTAGTTTTAATTTTTTTGGATGTAACATCTAAAACGTGTTGTGGCCGTAAACAAACCGTTTGCGAAATGGCTCTATTTTGCACCCTACTCTGTGCACTTTTCAATCGGACCGGTCCAAATTAATAGTAAGTGACAATACCGCGGTACTCCGCGGGTGTAGAAAGAAAGAGTAAAACTAACTACTTTCTCTGTCGTTATGATCGATAAGTCGACAACCGATAAGCTTAGAAAGCGTACGGCTACGGTCGCGGTTGGTCTATAGCTAGTTCGAACTTTTTAATTATAATATCAAGGACAAAACACTACTTACTAATGAATCTAATCTTACATCTAATGAAGAATGGCTTATGGATCGAAAGATCTACGATATACCAAATGTACAGCCACACGCTAAGGCCGAGTACCTGGATTCTTAATGGACTGAATAATATGGAATGGAATAGTACTCAAGCGTTGCATGTGCCTGTACAGACTTTGTAAGATAGGGAGGGCAATGATAGCAAGGGATCCTACCAGGTATACGTACTGTCTTTCTTATCATACAGTAAGAATATTTCCAAGGTAGAATTGTTGCCGGCACCGTAATGATACTGAATATATTCCCAGAAACGTCACATAACTAGAGAGACTTAGGTATTGCATTTCTGTTATAAATATAGTATTATAACGAAAATGTGTAAGTATAGGTATACCTATACTTACACGCTTTTTACCCGACTGCTTTTTGACCTCCGGTTATGTTTTTCGAGCGTATGTATGTATATATGTGTGTATGTATGTATGTATGTGTGTATACTTTGGCACACCCTGCAGCCTAAACCGTTTTACGGATGAGTGACGTAGGCTATATATAATATTTGCAAAAAAGCAGTTGAGTTTTTGAAAAATCTTTTGAATTGACTTGTTAGTTCAATACTTCGTAGAAATTCCCTTTTTAGGGTTCCGTAGCCAAAATGGCAAAAACGGAACCCTTATAGTTTCGTCATGTCCGTCTGTCCGTCTGTCCGTCTGTCCGTCTGTCCGTCTGTCCGTCTGTCCGTATGTCACAGGCATTTTACTCGAAAACTATAAGGTGTATTGGAATAAAATTTTGAGGATAGGTGTATTTTGTTAGCCGCTACATAGTTTAGTAATTAAAATGACAAAAAAAAAATTTTTTAGGGGTGCACTCCATACATAAAACTAAAAGTCAAATTTTTTTTTTTCATTGTGACCCCCCGTGTGGCATATCAATCGATAGGCCTTTCAAAATAAATATAAGGTTTCTTAGCATTTTTTTTGATTAAGTGAATAGGGTCGGAGATAATCGCCCCGAAAGTCACTAAAATTCTGTCCCCCCCCTCTAATTTTTGAACGGTGTATTTTAAAAATATGGAAAAATTCATGGACATAGGGCTTATTAATTTCATTCACCGAAAATTGTTTTGAACAAAATCGGTTCAGAGGTTTTCGAGATATTGCTGAAAAACTGCCTTCCTCAAAGAAAAGGACGTAAGTGCCGTAAAATTTCTGTGACGATACGACCTTTTTAATAGGCACGGAACCCTTCGTTTTGCGTGGTCCGACACGCACTTGGCCGGTTTTTTTTAACTATCTCGGAGCTCTTAATTCGGAACAATGCTGCAATGATGCCATACAAGTTTCGTGAATTTTATTTGAACTAGATGTTGTACCTAATTAAAGTGATAAAATCACGACGTCCGTTAGTCGTGAAAGGTAAAATGAATTAATTACCTAATCAAATATTGAAATAGCAAATCTTTTCCGATGGTATCGCTATGGGCGATGGGCAATAAAGTCTGTTTGGGTAGAAACAGTTTTGACTCATTAGCAAAATAAAAATATAACGTAGAAGTAGACCTACATAAAAAGTGAACTAGAAATGAACTATGAATCAATCGTCAACTTTAAAATTAATTCGAATAACTAAGAGTAAAATGAATAATGAGATTAATCCTTTGACCTTCGGGATGGACACAGGCTATACTCGCCGACTCTTACGTACGGTCACGGACTTTAATTGTTGAGCCATGTAGAGCTCACTTTATACTGGACATTTCAAAGTTTAAGTATTAAAAAACCAAAATTAGTTGACACCTCAATGGCTCAAGTATTGTCCTTGACTACCTATAGGACAACTTCATGGCTTCAAATGCACAGTTGCACACCTTAGGGCCCTTTCCCACGGCAACGTCCCGTTTCGGTTTTTTGCAGGATCCGATTTAGTGGCAACAGTATTTCAATGCACGCGTTCACACAAGCATACTGTTGCAGGATCCGGTAATAATATGAACGCGGAATAATACGAACCGAAACGGGACGTTGCCGTGGAAAAGGGCCCTTACACAAACGAAACAGATACAAAGAGAAACATGCAAAAATGTAGGTGGAAGTAGACAACAGGCAGCTTTATCGCTAAAGAGCAATCGCTTCCAGACAGACTAATGAACAAAACACTACTTACTATCTAATGAAGAATGGCTTATGGATCGAATGATCTACGATATACTTAGGTATCACAAAGTTCACCGACCCCGCCTGAAGTGACAAGTTCAGAATACCTATAAATAACATCTCGTTACTATAACGAGGTGAACGGTAATAACGCGCACCGATCACTCCGTTTAATTGACAGATGAAACAATAAATGTAAGTAGTTTATTTGGTCATTTTAGATAATCAAGCTAATCCAGCGGTGACGTTGTGTCTATCGGTACAAATCTTTACTTTTAAACGACAGCTAACCGGTGTCGTTATGTCCATTAAATTTGAATGTAGCGGGAACACACAAGAAATCCGCAGTCATTTTTCCGAATCATCATTCCGAATTTACAAAACTCCGAAAACCATTTTCGTTTGGACGCAGATGATCTAATAGAATATATAATCAGGAGCCGTAGCATGGTTGGCCTTGTCAATGCGTGCGTCACTGGCTGACACCGTTCGATAGAATGAGACGACGCTCTTATCTTGTCACTTGTCGCGTGATAAGGCCAACCATGCTACGGCTCCAGATTGGGTTAGTTAAGTATTGTATCCTGAAAAATCTAAAACTCCTTCAGCGGAACATGGTATTTTGCACAATCATCCATCACTCTCATGGAGAGGGAGCCCTTAAACACGACGGGGATATAGTCGTTTAGGAGTTGATATGTATGTATCCATCATCAGATTAGGCCGATAATATTGCGTTATGACTAAACTTACAATGCAAAATCTCAGCTCAATCGGTCGACAAGTGGCCGAAAAAATGGATTGCAAATGGTGGATAACATACATACTTTACATACGAACATTGCAATTTTAGTACATTGTTTAACGAGGGGCGTAAGTGGAATATCGCTAACGAGAATCTATTAGAAGCGCGACGCCATTGTTATACACAATGTTTTTCATCACATTTGTGAGGAAATAAATAACTACAAAAGACAAAAAAATCTAAGTTTCATACAGCCGCACCAATCAAAGATTGACAACTTCACTTCCAGATCAGTGCTAGTCGAGCGCGCAGCTTCAATATTTCAACCAATCACACAGCAGTATTCTTGCCGGGCGGGGCGGCTTGGCCAACTAGATTTTTTTTCAATCAATCACAGAGCAACCAGATTTACTTAAACCAATCAGAGGGTTCTATATTTTAAAACTAAACTTAACAGCCCGTGGGAGGTAAAACGGCTATAACTGCTCTGTACGCTCGCAAGTAATAACGCCATTGACGAGCAAGTGTGATGAAAAAATATTTATAGGTCCCTTCCATCTCATATCCGCATCAATTATATAATGATTAGTTGATTACCTATACTTACAAAAGCCGCAGGAAGGAGTTAGGTACCTATAGCAATTTATATGAATTTTACCAGTTCTTTATTAACTTCGTTTTTGTACATCTTTAAAACATTAAAGGAAATATTTATCTAATAAGCTGGTGTGTTTTATGCCTGATGTTGATAGAAATACAACTTATACGACTAATTTAATCAGTTTTATTGACTTTATTAATTTTGTCTTTCTCACGGATCCTGTCCGTTACCTAGGCGAGTTCTCATCCTCCAAAAGCAATAATAAAAAAACCGGACAGTGCGAGTTCAAATCGCGTGGTGAGGATTCCGTATATAATACACAAAAATATTGTCTCTTATTCTCCATGTTTTTATCAGAATTTTAAGCCTTGTAGTTTGGGAGATAGCGGGGAGGGGGGTGGTCAATTTTCGTCTTTTTTACTAAATTACCTCAATTCTGTTTTCGCTAAAATTATTCAAAAAAAATATCAGTTGCTTACAACAACCCCTTTCTTTCCTTTATGTCACGCAATAAAGTTTGCAAAACTTTTTTTTAATTTTCCTGGTTGTGGCCTCCTTGTTCAGAATTCATTGATTTACTTTACGCGTCCATCTTTGGGTCACCAATTTACATATGTTTATCTACCAAATTTCAACTCTATCGGTCCAGTAGTTTCGGAGCAAATCGGCTGTGACAGACGGACAGACAGACACACGAGTGCTGATGTGCCGACGGAAAGTTTCCTAAATTGCGAAATTTTTCTGCAATTTAACATAGGAATTTTTCGGAAATTTTCCTCATTTTTGTATGTGAATTGTAACTTTCCATTTTTAAATTGGAAATTTCCTTTATTTCTTGTGAAACTTTCTAGAAATTTCCGAGAACTTGTCCATCTTTTTGGAAACTTTCCGCAATTTGCACATCCGTACACACGAGTGATCCTAAAAGGGTTCCGTTTTTTTCCTTTTGAGGTACGGAACCCTAAAAAGAACAAGATTAAGTAGATGTTTATTAGCAAACAAGTATTTTAATTTTAGCTATTTAATAAAAATAAACCGACGTATGAATACCTACGGGGTGCATTCTTAAATTAACCGGGTTGTAAAGTATAGTTTTTTTTTAATTCTCAGCAAATGGACTTTTACTCGACTAAACAAATTAAATCCTTTTTGTGAATTAATAGATTAGATTATTTCTTCTTGGATATGATATAGAAACGTTTCATTTAGTCAAACTAATTACTTTTGACAACATTTTGCATGAATTTGTATTGAATATGAAAATATTTATTTTATTTTATTTTGTATCTAAGACTCGCTTTAACACATGCGCGCGCACTGCGTGAACTTCACGAAAAAAAATTGTTGCGCGCCATTATACCTATGTAATTAGTGTAATTACACAAATATTTGTAAACATTGTTAATGCGTGTTTGGTTATTATATCAAAAATGTTGCCACTGGAAATTCTGGGCGATGCACAATATGTGAGTTAAAAACCAGTTGCCATTAACTAAAGAAAATAACTTAAGAGCCTATAAATTTTTAATTTTATGAAAAGGATTTTTTCCTCGCAAATGTGTTGAAAAACGTCGTATGAAACGAGTGAGCTTTGATAATTTTACATCCTCGGCTCTCTTATCACGCTCAACTGCGGCTCGCGTGAACAATTCCGCCTCAGATGTAATGATCAACATAGCTCACTGTATCACAATGTATTACTATTAAATAACAGATAGCTTGTTTTTACATTAATTTCAACGTTGTGTACAAACTTCTTATCAACGGTGAAACCAAGTATCTTCCAAATCCATTTGATTTTCAAGTAGGTATCTCATCTTCAGTTACTTGTTTTTAGCGTAGAATTAGTGTCCAAAAAAAGATACTTGGATTTTAAAATTATTAATTACTTGGAAAATGAATGACGACCGCTTTAGCCTAGTTGGTTGGTAGTGACCCTGCCTACGAAGCAAGAGGTCCTGGGTTCGAATCCCGGCAAGGGCATTTATTTGCGTGATGAGCACGAATATCTGTTCCTGAGTCATGGATGTATGTATTTAAGTATGTATTTATCTATATAAGTATGTTTATCGTCGTCTAGTACCCATAGTACAAGCTTTGCTTAGTTTGGGACTAGGTCGATCTGTGGAAGATTGTCCGCAATTTTATTTTTTATGTAAGGCTTAGAAGAAATTTTTTGATGAATGTAAGATGTCTTTTCAGTCCCTTATTCCAAATATCCAAAAAAAAAACGAAAACAGTGATTTACTTGTTTTCTGTATAGGGAAGCCGATCTAAGTATACTAATACTAAAAAGAGGGAAGGTTTGTAAGGCTGTTAGGTACACGTTTGGGGTAATCTCCAACACTACTCATTTGATTTCAAAAATTCTTTCATCGATGTACAGAATCTTCCTTGTTGGATTTATCACAATCTTTTGACTGTCTTCTCAGATTGTTACTTGACAACAGAAACACAAAAGGAATAGTTATGGTTTCAGCTATCCATGTACGTAACGTATGTATTTATTAGTCGATGAATGTGGTATGTATGTCGATGATTTCCTTCGCAGAAAATCTCTGGTGAATAGTAAAAGTACCGTACTTATGTTCCGAGAAACTCATCGGCACGAGCCAAGCTTCGAACCCGCGACCCTCTCTAAACCAGTGTAAGTATATATCAATTATACACGCTTTGTCTAGTTGTTGATTTCACGCCACTCCGACACCGCTACAAATGCTACAATACAGCCCCTCTATTCTGTAACTTGTTTAAGCTCACCTCAACGCTCACCCACAAATATATCTTGACACCGCGATGCGTAGTAACTAAGCGTAGGTAGAGGTCCAGTTTCGTAACGGGTGACCGGCGGGGTGAGCCGCATTTGCGCGTAGCGAATAACAGCCTTCTGAGCCGCTACGCGTCATTCAAAACTGATGAGACCGTTCGTTGAATGAAACAACAGATCGGTAATTAGGGACTTTTGTGTGGTAGGTTATACTTAAGTATCACTGTAGTGTAGGTAAGTATGTAAACATGCACAGTCATAAAAATAACTTTGACCGCATTAGAGTCTACTTTTAATATTTGACCCAGAATACATTAGTCCGCCTTAAAAACCCGTCATCGAATAGTACCTACCTACGATATAAACTTAATTAACGTCGTGACGGGCCAAAGTATTACTACTCGTGCGCGGAAAATCCCACATCCTGGTCAGGAGCAGACTTAAAATGTTATATCTGCTGGCGACGGGCGCTATTAAAGAAAGCCTCAGATATATTTACCCTCTCGCTTTCGACAAGGGCGCCAAATTCCTACGATCTGAGACATTCTTTGTTTTACCGCCCTGGGTGCGTAATAGGGAAAAGTGCCCCTAAACGGCATACCAAAGTGCCCTATGCGATGTATCAAAGTACCCTGGCGGTGGGGCAGAATTGAACAAATCCCATTTTTTGTTTAAATCTATATATCTCATTTAATCAGTATAATTTGATTTTAAATATGATATATTTGTATAACTTAGTAGTTATGTTATTAAGTAAGTATAAAAATAGTTAAGTTAATTAGGTGGGCAAAAATCAATGTCAAAAAAAGGTGTACCAAACTGCCCGCTTTCTCCTACTCTATTTTCTAATTAGAAAAATTCAGAGTATTATTTCTTCGACGACGGTTTAGCCTAGTGGGTAGTGACGCTGCCTACGAGGCTGAAGATCCTGGGTTCGAATCCCGGTAAGGGCAAATATTTGTGTGATGAACATGAACATTTGTTTCTGAGTCTTGGGTGTTTTCTATGTATTTCAGTATTTATATCGATTAAATATATCGTCATCTAGTACCCATAACACAAGCTTTATTGAGCTTACCATGTAGCAAGTTCGATTTGTGTAAAATTGTCCCCTATTTAGTTATTATTATTAATTATTTTATTCAATATGACTACAATGCAGAGATTTCGAAAGTTAGCCCAATAATGGATAACAGCTGATATAAAATATCCATAACGCCACGATAGGTGTAGAGACCTTCTTTTTAATTAAATTCTTTAAAAAATGTCATTTCATATTGAAAACCTGAACAGTGGCTACTTTTTTTCTTGAACAAACCTTATTTGAAATAAAATGGCGTTCAAATTGACCCTTTATTTCGATTCGTTGAGATAAAGTTTAATAACATTTTACTAGCTTCTATATGGTAGCAAAGTCGCTATCATATATATGAAAACGACAAAGGTGTTCACAAATGTTTTAACACAACTCTATTGATGTGATATTTTTGAACACCGTGAGGAGTCTCGATTCGGAAATTTGACAAACACAGTAAGATACCTAATAGTGACGCGTTTTGGTAGGCGGGAGCTAATTTATGTAACGTTTTAGAATTGCAGGAATAATACACTCGATTATTGCCTTAAAATACCCAAACTGGTTGTGAATCGAAGAATCGAGTTCTGTGGCCGCCTCGCTACTAGCACCTACTAACTCTACTTTTAAACTACTAAACTAACATTATAAAATTAACTTAAGGTAAACGTGTATGACATGGGCACTTTATGTCAGAGTAGCTTAAATTCGAATGAAGAAAAATCCTCTTAGTTCGAATCTAACCCATATTGCTTTGACATAAAGTTCCCATGCCATCATCTTAGCACCCCTCACCCCGCTGATACCCTAGCCGCTACCACAACCAGGGTACCGGGGGTCGCCGGAACCTCGGGGCCGTGGTTTTTCTGTACCTTCCATGCCATACACTAGTGTACTTAATTTTTAAATTGTATTTTGCTTATTTACAATAATTATGTGCAACTAGATTATTCATTTATTAAATTCAAAAAATCATGCCAGCAATAAAATATAAGACTAACTTATAGATTAAATTAAATCAATTTGGCTTGGATTTTTTTAAAGATGGTAACATATATGTATATTTTTGGTGTAGTAACAAAATGGTAGGTTATATGTATACGCAAACGTGTCGTGCATTTTTTCAAACATCTCGCTCACAACTAGAGTTCAACGCACCAACCGAAAACAACACCGCCAAAAGCCATCATACGTCAATAAAACTTAAAAATCGCGATCCAAACGTCACTCATTAATCTACCGAAGAATATTTACAGCCATTTCTAGGTGATTCGCTAGAGAAGGGGCAAGCGAGGCAGTATTTAAGCATGGAGAAATGCTCTCACCGTATCCACTCATCTGTGTCCTTTCAAACACTTCAAACACATCATGGCAGCCAAGTTTATCGTTGTGGCGACCGCCCTCGCCCTGTGCCAGGCTACCCCGCTCCTGTACAACGGTAAGGGTTGAATTTGGAGTGAATTTTTAGATAAATTTTGGGGTGAATTTTTCAGATAAATGTTAATGAACAAAAATTATGGGGTTTATTTTTCTAATTGCATTGGATTGGAGTAATCAGATTTATAACTCAGATGTATTTTTATATTTCTTATTAACCATTATATTTGTGACCTGTGGAAACGCAGTAACTGTTCGAAATCGGAGGTCAAAATATGATGAACACCTCATGTCTTTGTCCACTTGACCCTTAACTCATTTTGCCTTGTCATTTACAAAACAAACGTTTACTAATTCTAAGATGAAGATATAACATTACCTACTAAAAATGCCCCATCCTTTCGATCACTTAGCAATGCGCTATGTAATTATTTTGTATTTATGTCCCCGTTCTAAACCTATGTTCATTTCTTGAAAGCGATTTCTAAACCGATGCATTATTGCTCCTAGGTTTCTTATACCGTGATGGACGGAACTTCGCGATCAGCAAGGCGTACAGCAATAACCTTGGCAGCCAGGCCTCCGGTGAAGCTTCAGTCGGCGACAGCGTCGCTCAAGCCTACGGCGCCTACAACGACCAGCTCGGCCGCTCCGACTTTATCTACCCCGGCCAAGCCAACGCCCAGGCTGAGGTCTACGACGCCCCTGCTATCCCCGTCTACGGTTCAGTCAAGGCCAACGCAGAAGCCCAGAACGGCGGTGCCACTTTCTACGTCCCCGCCCCCGCTACCATAGTCTCTTACGAGCAGAACTTTGCTCCCGCTGAGATCAGCTATGAAGTCCCGGCGATTCAATCCGCGAAATCTACCGCTTCCGTGAACGGAGGTAGCGACTCTTCGATCGCGTTGGCTTCAGCCAACGGTGCCGGGTCCGCCGCTTCGTCTGCCCGCACTCAGGGAATCGGCAGCTACAAGACCATTTCCACCAACGCCAACACCTTCGGCTCCGGCTTTGAATCGGCTTCCTCAAACGCCAACTCAGGTGTTGGCTCTGCCATCACTGCCGCTAGGACTCAGGGCCTGGGCAACGGATACAGCTCTGCTAATTCTCAGGCCGATGGCGGCCTCAGCTCAAACCGTGCTACAGCTGACGCGCAGTCTAACGGAGGATACGGTTCCGCCTCTTCTTCTGCGAACAACGCTGGATCTGGCTCCGCTATCAGCTCTGCTAAGACTCACGGTTACGGCGCCGGCTCCGCTGCCTCCGACGCGTCTGTGAACACTGGATACGACAGCGTGATCTCAGCTGCTAAAGTCGCTCCAGCACCACCGAAGAGGATCCACTGGCGCTTCGGTACCCTCTACGGCACTCCCTCTCACATCGATGCTCGTGCTCAGGCGAACGCTAACGGCTTCGGCGCTGCCAAATCCACTGCTGATGTCAACCAGGCCGGTTCCGCTCACTCTGCGGCCAAAACTTACGGATCTGAGCACGGTTCTGCCAACGCCAACGCTAACGTGAACGGAGGCTATGGCTCCGCCAACTCGGAAGCCAACACCCACGGCTCAGGTTTCGCCAAGAGTGCCGCGAACACTCAAGGATCTGGATACGGCTCGGCTGAGTCTCAAGCCAACACTCACGGTGCTGGTCTCGGCGCGGCTAAGTCCTCTGCCAACACGAACGGTTACGGTTCGGCCAACGCTAATGCTAATGTGAACGGTGGTGCTGGCTTTGCGAAGTCTGCAGCCAACAACGGCTTGGGCTATGGATCTGCCATTTCCTCGGCTAACACCAATGGTTTTGGTTCGGCTCGCTCCGACGCCAACGTGCATGGTTCCGCCTTCGGTTCCAGAAGCAATTCTGATGCCAGTACCTCTGGATTTGGCTCCGCCTCATCCGCCGCCAGGAGCCAGGGAGTGAACACTGCCTACAGAGTGGCGAACTCCGCGGCCAACACGAGCGGGTTCGGCTCTGCACACGCCAACGCTCTCGTCAACTAAGTCTGGATGTAAGCAACTACAACAAGATGACAAGTAACTTATCTTATTGTATTGCGTAGGAAAATTTAATTTATTCTAGTTAAGTTATTTATTTGTTAGCTTTAAAGGTAAATCTCTCAATGTGGTGAAATAAAAGACTTTCGTTTACTTCTGATTTTTATTTTATATTATGTGTATTGTGTGTAGTTCTATAAAGAACACTATGATAAATGATTTATTTATTCAGTAATGATAAATGATTTATTCAGTAACTAAAAAAACACTTTAAAATATTAGGCTGATGCCTCTTTTTAAGCAAAAAGACTATGCAACAACAGTGCTAAAATAAGGACATTTTTCAAGCACATTTAATTGACTTATGATAAAAACAAGTACTTACTAAATATTAAAAACTTTGAAAAAAGAATTTAAAAGAATAACCATCTCAAGTGATCTGACTCTATTAAAAATATAAATAGACTTAAAGCACAACCTGGACAATTTCCATCGCCATAAGATACCACGCGAATTTCATAAATCAAAAGCATAAAAGCAATGTAAAGTCATTAGTCATCAACATCATAATTATCGTATTTGTTCAAATTAACTATTTTTAATGTCAATCATTCCTAAATAAACCCATTTCTGAATATTAAAGAAGACCAATGGAATTAATTAACCAGTGAAAAAACTGCATTTTAAAACACAATTTTATAACCCGGTCTAGTAACTCTGCACCTGGCGTCAGTCAGTACCTTTCCTTGAGCTGCAGGTGCAGAGTTAACTCGACTGGGAAATGTGTAATGTTACGATCACCACAATATTCGTCTTACCAATGATAGATGGAGTGCACAGTCATGTGTATTATTCCTGCATGCATACCTACTTGCTCAAGAGGTTGTCTATATGTAGATTAGGGATCAGATACCGGTATTTTCACCATACAAAAATACCGGTTTTATTTCGTTCAATTTCGTTCTTTGGTTTATAATATCATTTTTGATCAGGCTTCCTAATAATACGAAAATCTTACCTAAATACATGATAGAGTCCTACAGTAAGAGCCTAAAATAATTCAAAATATTAGTCTACTTCGGCCGGGGACTTTTGAAAAAACCGGTTCCGATCCCTGATGTAGATACGACTTGATTTCATTTGGTTACCAACCTAAGTATAATATACTTGTTACATATTATGTTACTTGCAGTGACTACGACAAATAAAATTACAGAACGGTTTTTTAACGACTTTATATAAAGTCGTTACGTAAAATTCATTATTTTGCATCTCTATTGTCCTGAAAGTTGGCTTTTCATGGGTATATAACCCTTTTCCAGGCAGAGGCGTTATATCGACCACATACTGCTTGTCAAACATAATATTTTTACTGTCAATGAATAAGACTGACATCCGATTGTCATTTTCTAACTGCCGAGAAAAGGGATAACCGGGTGGAAAATAGCGTTTTCTACCTTAGGGTGGATATTTTTTTTTTTTAATTGTTAGGTACGATTAGCCACGGAGTCAAAGTAATTTAGTTACGATTACGTCATGTTATTAAAATAAAAGATCTAAACTCAGTTAAACGACGGGTTTATAACAATCTATAGGTTAATATTCAAATCCTTTTACAGTTATTTTTTTTTCGTAATTACAGAAAATCAACATTCAAAGTACATAATTCCTGTAAATTTCGGCTGCCCGCCATGACACTTTCTTTTATATTACAATCTAGTAGGCCGTGGCAAGTGGCCAGTGCAAAAAGGTTGGAAGTTGGATATAGGTGTAATTATTTTATTTAAGTATATTTAATAATTAATTAATTATTTATATCTATTAAATATCTCGTCGTCTAGCCTAGCACCCATAACACAAGCCTTATTGAGCTTACTATGCGGTAGTGCTAGTACTACTAGTGCGATGTGTGTAAAATTGTCCCCTAATATTTGTTTATTTTATTTTATTTATTTATCTACTCAAAATTTTGATTTATTTATCGTATGGTAGGTAGGTATTTTATGTTAGGTAGGTTTCAATAGAATAAATAGACATAAACAAGAACAATATTTATTTAAGCAGTTTAAATATGGGGATAGATGGATAGACGATTTCTCCCCGGGTGTAACAGAGCAACAACTTGACAACTGGCACTGTCCTGCAGGATCTCGCAGTACTCACTCACATGAAGTATCGCAAAATCGTGCGCAGGAGACGAAAAAATGGGCTTGTGAACGCATGTTAAAATTGATAACGTAGTGTTGGTAAATGGATAGTAAACCATCAAATTAATGAAATAAAGTATAAATTACAGAATTCATGAAAATCATAAAAAGATATGGACCTTGAAAGTTTAGACAAAATATGCATTTTTTTTACTGTCCAAGAGTAAATTTAAAGCTACCAATAGAATCCTTAGGTACGCTTTTATAGAAGCAAAGTTGTATGAGCTGGTGTAGGTGTAGACCTAGGTCTACACCTACACCAGCAGACGCAGACGCAGTATTTCGCGACCGAAACAGCAATTTCCCTACAATGTTAGTACAAATAGCACAGTGTGACGTCATACTTTTGAGTGAATCAGTATGAAGCGTTTCGGCTGCAGCCAGCGAGGTCCGTCTTTAACTCAATTTTTTGGGTATTTATGTTCTTTAATTGTAGTTCCTCACCCACATTTATTCCTCTCCAAAAACTGGTTCGAATGGCATCATCAAAAATCTTAGGTCACAAGCCTATTGTCGGTGCAAAAGTTGATTGGCCCATTTAGAAGTTCTATAGTTTATGCGGCACAGTCTTCCCCTGCATGAGCGGCTTCAGGTATTTGTGGAAGCTCTCGTTGACGGGCTCGGCGTTGAGCGGGCTCTTAAGGGCCTCGTCCATGAGTCGCTCGTACACGCGGCCGTCGTACGCGCCCAGTGCGGAATTGAGCACCTAGAACAAAAAAAGATTTTTTAAGCATGCACCCATAAATAAAACGGGTACAAATTGCATCTCAGAAATACTATTCTAATTCAAACTAAGTATGCATACTATACGCACATATTTGTTGCAAGTAGAACCGATGGCCGTTGGGACGGAAAGGTTCTCGAGTGGCGACCACGTACCGTAAGGCGCGGCGTGGGTAGGCCCTCCACAAGGTGGACTGATGACCTGGTAAAGGTCGCGGGAGTCCGCTGGATGCGGGTGGCGCAGGACCGGTCACTTTGGCACTCTTTGGGGGAGGCATAGGCACCATCATATACATAGGTATGTATATAATGATGATGATGATGATGCTTATTTGCTACCGTCGGAGTATAAAAAAAACTCCTTGCTGCACATACCTCGTCCCTGAAGTCAAAAGCGTCCACGAGCCCCACAGCGTTGGGCCTGATCTTGCCGAGCAGCGTCTCGTATCTCCTCTGCAGCTCTTGCACGTCCGTAGCGGTTATGGGGGTGTACTGGAACAAAAAACCATTTTTATTTACATTACGGTAGGCAATTTTACTTTTGTACGCACACTACTGCCCCGAGCGCCGCACTGACTAAGGAACTGGGCGCGAATCGACTGTGAAAAATACGCAGCAATATCCCTATTATTTCTGTCCCATTTGGTGCTGATCCAGTGTGCCCACATGACCCACTGTTCCCACAATGACCCTACTCAGTAATCAGGGGACGACGGGTTAAGTATTTCAATCGACTAAAAACTCCACGGCGCGGTCTATGATCTAATACTGGGCGTACTTCACGTACTGGATGATAATTAAACCTAGGTACCTACCTATAGTGTACTTGGGGTCGTACCTGGATTATCTTAAGATTTCGAAGGAAGTAGGGCACTATCTAAAAATATCTCTTCATCGAATTCGGAGCAGTCTATCATAATATATTTTGTGAAGTGACAGAGCTCCTGAGATCGGCTGTATCGAAGGAGTCTTGAATTTATCATTGCAGCAGTCAACACAGTGAATACGCGTTCTAGGTGACGGTGTCAGTGCTACCTAACTGCGCCGTGGGAACTCAGAATTATACCTAAACTTTGCGCGCCGCAAACGGTACATCCGCCAGTGGGTCGGCGCACGCGCTCACGGCCGGACGCTGCTTACGCGTACAAGAAAAGTTATTCACCAATTCTTTAAAAATGAGTTCGTAATGTTTTTTACGGAACACCTAATACCTATTTCAAATACTTACGTGATACATTTAGGCCTGCTTGAGTTTCGGTAATTTTGTATACCTACCCCGAGCCTCCGACAAGTTTAGGTACTCCGCCACTCCGTTGTTTGTATTGATTTCATGTTTATATTTATCCCTGTCTAGCAGCATTATAATAGTTTACTTAGTAAGATTTACGGGGTGCATGCATTGCACGGCCTAAGAAGGGCGTAAACATCGTCGTTGCTATGGGAACTTATAACCTTTTGGAAGTGCTTGGAATGCACTCGTGAGGATGAAACACGTACCTAATCAGAATATTTTAAAACAACTTATGCCTAGTGACTAATTCCAAGTTTGCAATGCTACTTTTAAACTATTATACAATATGTCGTTATTTATATACTTACGTTATAAATAACGAAGATAGGAAGGTACCTACCTACCTACTAAACTTTATTTCGTACTGTCGTCGGGATACACCTACTTACTTATAAAATGAAGTTACCTACACAACAAGTTTCGTTTTGTTATACCTATGTCGTAGCTAGTAAATTAATAGGTACAGTCGAGTTCTCCAATATCTATACAGACAACCTTTCAAAAATATCTATACATGTGTCTTATGTCAGTAATAATAAAGCCTGTGTACAGATATTTTTGAAAGGTTGTCTGTATAGATATTGGAGAACTCGAATGTCCCTACATTCAGACTGTCGTAACGATAGACAGGGTGAGAGATACTTGACATTACATTTTATTTAACATGCTGCGTTGATATGCCTGTATGTAGGTATGTAGCTATGGAGTTCAGATACTGGCAGAATCTTCGGAAAAATGAAAATTGAAAAACGATAACAATTAAATTAATCTAATCAGTGAAGTGCATGGAATGTGTGGTTCTGCACGAATAATAAAACGTCCTAGCCGACACAATGATTTTTTTAATACTACGACGGTGACAAACATGCATACGGTCTACCTGATGGTATAAGCAGACACCGTAGCCTTTGGACGATTGCGATTCCAGAAGAATAACAAGCGCGTTGCCGACCTTTTATTGATTTGAGAATTTGTTGTGACAGCTGAACGGAGATTTTTTATTTTTTTATTTAGGTTCAATAACAATTGTTAATATCAGTACATTCATGACTTCATTCATTTTGCATTGTAAAGATAGATGTCACAATCACATATAGGTCACACCACATGCTTTATAATTTATACAAAAACCTTAGAATTTAAAATATAAAGTAGGTTCTTAAAAAAAATTGTATTTTTATTAGAACGTTACGACGTCTGTTGCTTAGATACATACATTGCGTAACTCTTCATACGCGTACATATCACCTACCAGACTGACAAAATATAATTGTCATGCCATAAATCTCAACATTAACATTAAAATTGATATGTAAGTATCTAAGTACGAATTAGAGCAGCCTCGGGTTGAGGCACGCACGGATCACCTATTTTGCTCAATTTCGTACGCGCTCACGCGCTGAACATTTAGAGAAGGAAAAATATTCGTGCAACATTACATCAAGGTGAAGCAATTATAGTTGGTTACACATCATTATAAAAATATTTCAAAAAATATTAATTATAACTTCATTTCTAAGCGGTGTCAACCCTAGCCTCTATTGGCTGGCGACGACCGGCGCGTTCAAGGTCGCTCCATTGTTAAATTTAGTAGGCATGGAAAGCGGTAGGTATGCGCTTTTTTATTCAGAGTCGAGTATCTGTTCGTTAGAACTATTATATAATCTGTGACGGTGTGCCGTGACGCGAACCGTACCTACGTTTGTTGGCCACGATCGTGCCAAAAAAAAAGTTATACCCAAGACCTATCATTAGTAAAAGTTAAACTTCTTATTTCGTCATTATGATATGATTGACGGTTCGTGATGAAAATAATTGTACACCTGATTACCTATATAGGAAGTTCGGGTCTTGATACATTGTATCGGAGAGGAGCGTATATGTGGCACTGCACGCCGCCCCTGCATGTATATATCTAGACTGGAACTTCCTATCTTAGGTAATCAGGTGAATGAGTCTATCTAAATTAAACTAATATCAGGTTGGCAGTAAGTAAAGTATGTTAGTCACGACTGCACGATTTGCCAACCGGTCGTATCTTCCAGTACGTTCAAAGGCAAGCTCTCGATCGATCATAGATAAGTAGTTGATTGAACTTTGAACGAAGGTAAAAGTGAACTAGGTACTTATAAATAAGAAAGTGATAGGTGCGTTTATCTTAAATTTCAGATAGGTTGATACAGTACCTAAGGGAAATGTATTCACGTACCACCGTAAGAACCCTGTCGCAATTGACAGGGCGCCGTCACTCAAACTCAAAAAAACAATATGTCACCTTATTGCGATAGGGTTCTACGGTGGTACGTGAATACATTTCCCTTACTGTACATTAAGTGAAACCATTAGGATAAAATCATATCGATTAATAAAAATTACTTCACACCACCTACCTACAATTAGCTAACGGTAATTTGCTATTAGTATTTTACTTGGTTTTGCAGCAAATGCAAACAAGGCAAGTTCAAGTTCAAATACAAAAAAATACGGCTTCCATCAAGCCTCGATGATAACGCCGAGTTTGCTTGCAAGATGCCGTTTGTTCGGTATATGTAGAGTCGTCAATAATTCGCCATTAAATATGCAAGTCGTTTAACGTTTAAATGGTTTCAAACGGAAACCCAGATATATTTGATGTTTTTTCCCGCCTGTCGTAAAAGGCTATTAAAGCGGGTCATCACGGGCCGATAATATCTTGTTGCGGGGCCGCAGCGCTTGACAACGACCCGGAAACTTAGAGCATACATAACTGGAGTAGCCTTATGTCGTATTTGCGTAGACAAAAATGTCTGCCGAATTTTGCGGGGGCGGGGGAGCATCTTTATAGGATATTGAAACTCAATTATATATTAAAAGCTTGAAGTGATTGAACATTTATAATATCAAGTGCTTACAGCAACATGCTGGCATTTTAATGATCAGTGTTCTCTTGCGAGGCATTTTTGGGATCGATTGTGTAATTGTCTTTGTATGATTTTTTGCACATTGTGCTAGGTTTTTTACAGAGGGGTAAGTTACTGAAAGGCTACTCCAGTTATGTATGCTCTAAGCCCGGAAAGGAAGCGACATCGACACCGGCGCCGGCATGATGCCAGGTGAACTCTAGAGGAGAGAGAACTTTATTAAATTAAAACGGTAACATCAACGGAAATATCAAATGCTATCTAATCCTAAGAACTTATTGGTTCGAGCCGGGAATCGAACCCACGACCGCCGTTTGACAGCCGTATGCGTGAACCACTAGGCTAGGTATATACCGTTCGAGCGTTGGGCTTCCAATTTTTTTTAAACGAAAATAATACGGAGCAGTCAATTATAAATATTTTATGATCCATATCCAGTCCACAAATTGTTTAACTACCGATTCCTTTGGCTTCCGTTAGCAGTTGTTCACACCAAACTAGTTGAGTAGAACGTGGGTGGTCAATCACCACTGATGTCATTATCGCCATATAAAACGGAGTTTATTTCGTTGATCCGCTTGTGTGAAATTATTACGAAGATCCTTTAGCATCCATGTCTAGAATGTTCATTAGATATTTAGACTATTGTTTAATTATAGTGAAACGGATTAAACACTAAGCAATAACAGGATATTAATAAAGATAAGTAATATAGGGACATTTGGTCCTTCAAACCGGATATGGGTCATACGGAGAGTTAGGTTCGCGTCTCTTCTGTGGACAAAACAAAACAGTTTTATATGCACGGAAGCCCTTAACTGTTGACCACAGGAAAGACGACTTTTGTTTTACTTATAAGTAATCTAACTATAGCTTCTATTTAAATGAACATAAATATATATATATCATTTAAATTTGGTCATTGTCGCAGTGGTTAGGTAACTTGAGCCCATTCCATAACAACATACCTATCAGAAATGTTAAATTAATTGTGTGTAGGTAGATATATTTTATCATAGCGAGATGTAATTGTTATTATAAGCATAGCCGTGACCGTAAATTACTCTACTAAACCAATAAATAAGACAATAACAGCGCCCACGCTGTTATCTCGTCCAGCGATTGGTGAAACGGCCAATCGATGATTGATCCATATCGATAATGTCGACATTTGATGAGTCTATTATTTTTGCGAACTAGAATATTGACCCCATACTTTATAACTGTATCATAACCTTATGAGCCACGAACTAAATTGATATGTATTATAACATTAGCGGAGATTGATCTGAATTATTGATTGCCTGCAAAACGGAAAAAGGTTTATATTACGAACAAACAAATTATCTGCGAATGCGAGGTAGTAAATGTAATTCGAAAAAATACAGTCTTCAATATACCTACACCCAATAAATTAAAAATATGATAACATTTGAAACTAAATCCATCAGTGAAATAACTAATTTCATTTTATTAATATTCTTCATTCCATTGCCCTTGCTCAAAACGCCTAGTATCCACAGCGTAGCGCTGTCAAATGTGTATGAATTAATTTATTTACATTCGTTCTTTTGGTTCATTTCGTTCACGTTCAATCATCAAATTCATGTCAAATTCTGATCTGAATCTGACATTGATTTGTTTGACATGACAATTTTACATTTATGGTATTTTTAAATACAATTTCGACTGAATATCCATCAACAACTATGACCCAGGCGATAAAAGAGTCACATTTAAAGTACAAAGTATGTGTTATTTGTCATGTTCCGCAGTTAGAGGCGCCAGGAGTGCTATACGCAAAGTTCCCGCAGAATATCCATCGGTAAGTTTTGAATTTTATTTTTCCTAGTCTTAATCAAACATTTCAAGTACCTTGAGTTTGTAAATGGTATAATCTGTGTATCAAAATAATCAAACTCTGTATTAAAAGTATGTAATAGCGACGATTGACACGAAATAACAGGTTATAAACGTAACTTTTGCAAAACAGATTTATTTGTGTTGTTGTTAATACAAACTGCAATTAGAATGATATTACATCAGTTCACACTAAGAAGGCCATAAATGTGTAGAAGTACTATAGCCACAGTGGTCATGCAAATGTGTTTTTAACCCCCAACGAAAACTATTGATGTTATAAGTTTAACATGTAGTTATATCTGTGTGTCTCTGTTGCATCGTAGCACCAAAACGGATAAATCAATTTGAGTGTTAAATAACCAAAAGTCTTGTCTGTCTAGGTGGTACTTAGCTATGATTGTTGTGTTGTTTTCATTTTTTTATACAACTAGTTAACAATGTTGCCCTACTTTACACTTCAGTGATGTGGCCAGTGACTTTGCTTTATAACATGCAAACTAATTACAGGTGCCGAAAATGGATCAGACTGATCGGTGACGTGAAATTACTGCAGCTGTCCCTAAAGAAGATACAGTACCGGTTTGTGTGCGGCAACCACTTCATGCCACATTACTTCACCAAGAGTGGGAAGCATCTGACCAAGGATGCCATACCCACCGTGTTCCCGCACCACATCAAGCCGCTCAAGAAAGACATTGTCAAGTTGTTTCCCATGTTGATGAATAGGACTGATGACAAGGTTTTACTTAGTAAGTGCAACTTGCATATGGGGAGTTTAAAAAAATGGCAGATTAACGTTAGCTAAAGTGATGTTTAAGTTATATCTAACCTGTCGATTTTGTTACTAAACATATCCCTTCACAACCGACTCGATACAATGCAGGATTGTTACACCGAATTGTCAATTTTATGACAATTGTCATTAAAGTTCATTTTTAACTTGGCAAATCATGATTTCTCGGTTGTAAAGTGTTATGCGATTGACATTGACTGTCGGTTTTGTTACTCTCCATAAGTGTCCGTGTAATGAATATCCATAATAATATTCGTTTTTAATTGCAGTAACCAGGTTTTGTAGGCATCAACAGATCTTCATCTTGATATCCCATTAATTAGATGTTCGTTTTTCTTATTATTTTCTCCATAAGCATCTCGGATAGATTAAAGTTTTAAAAATCTTATTACTAGAATCCTGGTATTGTTTTTTACTTTTGAGTATGACAAAAGTACATGGCAGTATTGCTTGTGAAACCCAAGAAAGCTACTATACCATAAAATAAATCAAATTTAATCAATTTTGCAAACATGTAACCATGCACTTTTGTATGACTTAATCCGTCTCAACAGATATGTTTCATGTACCAACTAATTTATTTTTAAATTCCAGAATGCACTCAAAGGATTGTACCCATAAAAAGAGAAACAGAATCCCCAGACTCCACAACATATGAATATTTAGAAGACGAATTTCAAGAACATATGGATCCAGGTAAAATACTTTTCCCAAATACCTTATTATTCAGTCAATATCAAAAATAACTGTACTTTAATACAGTGTAACAAAAATATATTTGAATATGCATTATCTCTGTTTCAGAACCTTCAATATTAATAAAACAAGAACCTTTGGACCCAACCATCACAGGTAGGTAATTGTTATTAATAGGACATTTTTAAATATTTTTTCAAACTCTCATTTTACCTTGTTACTGCTGCAGACTCCACAACATATTATGAATATTTAGAAGATGAATTTCAAGAACATAATTATGGATTCGAGGAATATACTTCTCTCAAAGTTGTAACTCTGGAAGTGCGTGTTCGAAAGCGCAGATATCATGTTTTTGGTTTTAATTTTTTGTGCCTTTAAATAAACAAAAAAGCGGCCAAGTGCGTGTCGGGTAGGGTTCCGTAGTTGCCCGTCTGTCACAGAATGCGGACTTAAAAGGGGCTTTTGGGGTTTTTATTATACCTTACCCGCCGTGCCGTGAAAAAGCAACTCTACCGTCCACGGCAAAAGGTTCAAATTCCAATGACAATGTATATGCACCCGAAATTAAGTGCATTTCTTACCAGTTAACTAGTTATGTCTACTACTCGTTAACCAGTTATGTCTGCTTAACTGTGATAGTTTTCCTTTTAAATTCATTATATGTACTACTGCCACGAATTAAAAAAAAAAAGTTTTTTCAGGATTATATTCTACTGTTTTGTCGGCGTGATTGGTTTATATACCCACGCCGAATTGCAGTTTTCTAGTTGTAAGGGTTACTGAGCTAAGCCGAAGACGGACAGACAGACGGACGGACATGGCGAAATTATAAGGGTTCCTTGTTGACTACGGAACCCTAAAAAAGTAATATCTAAGTTCCTTCAAACATGATATTGCCGATTTTATAACCAATTTTAATATGTTTAGCTTTTGTGCATAATTTGTTACGAATGTTTTAATTGTATTTTAGACCTATGTTCGTGTTTTTTTTCTATCGAGCGAAAGTCAAAACCTCAGGATTCAGATAGCTATAGTTCCTCGAAAAAGGCCTCAAGATTGCTAATAAAAATTAAGGGCAGCCGTATTACGATCCAAACAAGCGCTACGACTTTTTAAAAATCCGTATTCTGAACCTACGTCGCCTTAAGATGTTAAAATGGAATATCAAATTGGTTAACACTCTATGCCAATTAGGGTTAAAGTCAAAGTGAAACAGAATTATAATATTGGAATATCAATTTTCTCTATGTTTCAGAACCTTCAATAAGAATTAAAGAAGGAGCTTTAGATCCAACCATCAAAGGTAAATTATACTGACTAGAGCATTTTTTAATCCATACTAATATTATAAATGCGAAAGTGTGTCTGTCTGTCTGTTACCTCTCCACGCATAAACCGCTGAACCGATTTCGATGAAATTTGGCATAGAGATAGTTTGAGTCCCAGGGAAGGACATAGGATAGTTTTTATATCCCGGAAATAATCCCCTAAAGGTGTAAAATTGGGGGTGAAAGTTTGTATGGAACTAGGATATAAACGAGTTCCACGCGAAAGGAGTCGCGGGCAGAAGCTAGTCCAACTAATATTATAAATGCGAAAGTTTGGATGTTTAGATGTTTGTTACTCAATCACGCTCAAACGGCTCAACCGATTTGGATGAAATTTTACACGAAGATAGTTTATAGCCTGGATTAAAATATAGGATAGTTCATATCCCGGGTTCACGCAGACAGGTCGCGGGCGGAAGCTAGTAATAAATAAATTAATATATCTATATTAATTTATTCATTTAAATATTATTTTATTTATTACTAGCTTCCACCCGCGACTTGTCTGCGACATATACTCAATTTATCTAAATTGAGTATATGTTTACTTATCCATCTTGTATTTCACACCATTATTTTTTCCTTCAATTTTATCCACTTATGACCGATCCCTAAGAACCTATCACACATTTATGTTGACTCTCTCCCGTCTTCCAGAATGTCTGCCGCGGATAATCCCGATCCTGCACCACAGCCTGCCGCCCAACTCGCAGACCACGGAGATATACACCATCAACAAGGACCGCCAGGTCATCCCCATCACCACCAAAGTGCTCCATGACGGTAAAGGTAAGTTTGCTTGGATGTTGAAACATTATATTTATTATTATTTAGGTAGGTGGGTCCAACTTCGAGAAAGAGGTCAATCGTCGAATCCGACTCGGCTGGGCAGCGTTCGGGAAGCTCCGGGCACATCTTTTTGTCCAATATCCCGCAGTGTCTCAAGACAAAGAGTGTTGACCAGTGTGATGACGTATGGCACTGAAACTTGGTCGCTTACTATACGTAAGGCTCAAAGTCACCCAAAGGGCAGTGGAGAGGGCTATGCTGGGAGTATCTCTGCGTGATCGCATCAGAAATGAGGCTATCCGCAGCAGAATCAAGGTAACCGAATACCGAGGTAGGTAGCCCTCCGAATAGCTAAACTTAAGTGGCAGTGGGCGGGGCACATTGCACGTAGAACTAATGGCCGTTGGGGCGGAAAGGTTCTCGAGTGGCGACCACGTACCGGAAGGCGCGGCGTGGGTAGGCCCCCCACAAGGTGGACTGATGACCTGGTAAATGTCGCGGGAGTCCGCTGAATGCGGGTGGCGCAGGACCGGTCAATTTGGCACTCTTTAGGAGGCCTATGTCCAGCAGTGGACGTCTTTCGGCTGATATGATGATGATGATGACAAGCTTTTATTGCCGACTATACTTTTGTGTATACCGTCATCAACTACTAGTTGAGACGATTGTAACGAGCCCAAACTCAACGGGGTTACGTCGGTTAACCCTTAAATGCATACTGTATCCAAAAAGCATTGTCAAACTTGACGTGGATTTAATTGTTCATAAGCCATTCCAGAAGCAAAGTGATTGATACCATATGCATCTAAGGGCTAAGTACTGAATTCCCATGGCCACCTTCTGTCTCCATCATCAGATCAGCTCGACGGTACTATAATATCGAATTGTCATCCAAACCTGTCCTGTCCTTGTCCTTTTAGCCAAAATTTCAGCTCAATCGGTTGAAGATATATCTGCTTCAAAATTTAGTTGCAAAATTCCACCTGAACAAACATACGAGTAGTTACATAATTACATAACAAGCAAGCGAAAAGCAAGTTAATAGAAAGCTTGTAAAATAATCGGGCTCAGTGTTTTTGGACACCTTTGTATTCTAATTTCTATATTGTTGTATTCTAAAGTGATAATTATGCTTGCGAATTTATCCTTGTGATATGTACATCAAATCTTAATGGTGTGCATATTGTCTATTGCAGAATGCATCATAGAATTGTCACAAAAGAAGATACCTATAGTTCCCAAAGGTAAGTCTTAGTTTTTAGTAAGTGTATAAGTATTTATTCTCTAAGTCCTAACCGGACATATTTAAACTTTGTGTTATTTTCAGAAGCAAAAGTGATACCAGTCAGCAAAAGAGTGTTATCAACGATTCTAAAGAAAGGTGGGTTTATGTTTACCTTAATTTTGTATTATACTAGATACACAAATTTCCGTAGCCAAAATGGCAAAAACGGAACCCTTATAGTTTCGTCAGAAAGTCTTAAACATAACTCATTTTTACCATCACTTTTATCAATGCAATATAAAAACAATGACAAATGATAATTCACATTTACAGAGGTGGATGTGCAGATAGAATCGCTCGGCTACAATAAGGGAGACACTTATTTGAGAAGTAAGTATATTTCTGCTGTCTCATTCTGTCACATTTACAGCGTAACTCTAAAGAAATACTCGATTAATAGTTATTTCTAGTTGTAAATATTTGATTTTCTTATAGAACATGGTAAGGTAGGTACTATACGGGGGTACAAAGCGCGAGAGTTTTAAGTGTTATATGCGGTTAAACACACCTCCATATTCATAAAACTTAACAAACCCAGTATTTTGCCCCCTTCTCACAAGCAGAGAGACAGATAATAGTACATTGTTTAACGAGGGTCGTAAGTGGAATATAACGAACAAGAGTCTATCAGAAGCCCGACGCCAAAGGCGGAAGGCTTTTGATGACTGAGTTTGCAATATTCTTACGCCCGTGTTATACACAATGTTTTTCATTACATTTGCGAGGAAATAAATTACTACAAAAGACAGGAAAAACCAAGTTTCATACAACCGCACCAATCAAGAATTGACAACTTCACTTCCAGATCAGTGCTAGTGGAGCGCACAGCTTCAATATTTCAACCAATCACAGAGTAGTATTCTTGCGGCGCGTGGCCAACTAGATTTTTTTCAATCAATCACAGAGCACAATTGTTGTGGCGCGCGGCCAACTAGATTTGCTTAAACCAGTCAGATCACACACACGCTCATTACTACCTAGCGATTACAAACTCGCCATAACTCCCGTGGGAACAATTTAGGCCATTGTCCTTCTGTATACAGGCATGGAATAACACCATTTACGAGCAAGTTTAACGAAAAGACGTTTAACGGCATTTTTGCTAATATAGGTTTGATGAAGGTTAATGAATAAAGCCATTGATAATGAAATATGTTATCAATTATCATGAAACAACTATGTACTTCGTGAAATAAATACTTACACATTTGCGGCAACAACTATTATCTCACCGATAAGTCTGACGTTCTTATAACAATAACATTATTTAAATTCCAGATACACAGAAAAACCCACAAAAAGCGCTCACAAAACAGAAAGAACAGGAGATGCAGACCAAAATCGACAAACTACAACGGCGGAACAAACAACTAAAACGGATACTGAAAAAGATCTGCATAGTCGACGAAGTCTCGTCTCCTAACATAAAGAGAGTTATAGAGAGGGCTATATCAAAGAGACAGCTGAGAGACGGCATAAATGAGTTCACACATGAAAGACAATTAGCGGTTGCAATATTGAAGAGAGCATTGAATGCGTACCACTACCTTAGTTGCTTAATGCCTCTGCCTAATGTGTGCGCGTTGCAAAAGATAGCAAAAGGTGTTCCTAGCAGTAGTAATACTACTAAGTGCAGACATTTGTTGTAACGTTTTAGCACGCATGCGTTTGTGCTCCGTTAGAAAAGAGTTCCCGTTGTTTAAAATGTGTGACAATTTTTACAGAAAATGGTGACCGTTTTCGGTGCAATGTTGATTGTGATTATTTATTAAATATTATTAATAAAATGTACGTTTATGATATTACGGCTTTTTTTCTTATAATTGTCTGTTATAGCGAGTTCCCTACAAAAACCACAGCAAATTCTGACCCAATAACTAGTAAAGCACGGCTAAGTAGCCCTATAGCATCATCATCATAATATCAGCCGAAAGACGTCCACTGCTGGACACAGGCCTCCCCCAAAGAGTGCCACAATGACCGGTCCTGCGACACCCGCCTCCAGCGGACGCCAGCGACCTTTACCAGGTCATCAGTCCACCTTGTGGGGTACCCACGCCGCGCCTTCCGGTACGTGGTCGCCACTCGCCCTAGCTTAATGATTTGTAACTTGTAATACCAGAGGAAATTCTGACGACCGGTTAGCCTAGTGGGTAGTGACGCTGCCTCCGAAGCTGAAGGTTCCTGGATTCGAATCCCGGTAAGGGCACATATTTGTGTGAAGAGCATGAACATTTGTTTCTGAGTCTTGGATGTTTTCTATGTATTTAAGTATATGTATCTTTTAAATATGTCGTCGTCTAGTCTAGTACCCATTACACAAGCCTTATTGAGCTTACGTCCCCTAATATTTATTTATCAAATTATTTTCTGTTGAAATGGGTTGAAAAGAGGTTTCCACTTGTACTACAAATTACAAATCATCATGGACAGTTAGTTAGTTAGTTTTACTGGGCATTTTCCGCAAGTCGACATCCAATGTGCCTATTTTGCGTGAAACGGCAGGGTGGCGCTACTCTAACCACCCCAGCTCCTCTAAAAAGTTTAAGAGTGCCTTGGTATTACTGACTGCGTTCCGTAGTGTGTCCGGAGACCCTAGGTGCTTTTTCCTGTATACTTCTACCTGCTTACAGTCCAGTAGAATGTGTTTAGTCGTTTCTTCTGCCTCCATGCACGCTCTGCACATGGGGCTGTCTGTGATACCTAAATTATAGAGGTGTCTGTTCAAGGTGTTGTGTCCGGTTATCCAGTTATCGGTTCAAATCTTGCGTAGTTGGTTTCTGTGTGTCTTCATTAGTGCAGTTGTGTTAAGGCTTTTTAGGCGTATTGCCGTCGCAGCCGCTTCCTTTTGTATGTGCATATGTAAAGGTAGGAGTCCTAGCATGATTTCTAGCGCTGCTGTTGGGGTTGTTTTCATAGAACCTGTGGCCGCGACACATGCTAGTCTTTGCGTTTTCTGTATTTTGGTAATTGCAGTCGTGGTTTGGGTGCGGGGCCACCATACTATGGCACCATAGCTTATCATTGGTACTATCACCATTTTGTATAGCCACAGTATAATGTGGGGAGCCAGTCCCCATCTTTTCCCCGTCATTTTCATCATGGACAGAGTGAACGGGCTAACTAGTGAGCTCTATCTTTAGCCTTATCATTTTGTAATTAAAAAAACTTACCAGTAGCAAGTCTCCCAGCCGCTCTAGCGCCCAGTACACAGCATACAGTTCCAACAATTGGTAGAGCACGGTCCTAGTTTCCCCGCTGAGAGCGAAGGTGGTCGCGTCCAGCTCAGACTTATATACTGACAGGAGGACCACCCGCGCGTGGGCCTGGCGACAACAATATCGATAAGTTTCTTTAAACTGTTTTTAACCTTTTCAACGCTCTGTCAAGAGAAAAGTTGTCAACCACACGCCAAATCAACAAGACATTTAGTGCGGAGTTAAACCTTATGTCAATGCAAGAAGGTTGCTATCGCGCTGGGCTCCTTGACGCATATATCAGTCGTTGGCGTTGAACCGGCGGTGCGGATATATGCGTGCAAATTAGAAAAAGTGCGGTTTACATAGTACGATTTTACAAGATTCTTCGTAACTAGTTGGAAGATAGTTTTTTAAATATTCAAAATAGGGTAGTTTCCTCATGTGAAAACTGATAACGTAGTGTTGGTTAATGGATTGCAAACCATCAAATAATTGTAATAAAGTATAAATTACGAAATATAATTAAAATCATAAAAAGATATGGAGTCTAGAAAAAATATCAATTTTTTTATTGGCCAAAAGTAAATTTAAAGCTACCAACAGAATCCTTACGGTTTTATAGAAACAAAATTGTACAACAACTATGGACCTAAACGCAGTATTTCGCGACCGAAATAGCAATTTACTTGATTTTCCTTACAATGATTAGTATGAATAGCAAACTGTGACGTCATACTTCAATGTCAATTAGTATGAAACGTTTCGGCTGCCGCCAGCGAGGTTCATCTTTAACTCAATTTTTTGCGTGTTTATGTTATTTAATTGTAGTTGCTCCCATACAAACATTTGTTCCTCTCCAAAAACTGGTTGGCGGGATGAGTTGGACTCCTTTTTATTAGAGTTCCGTACCCAAAGGGTACACGGAACCCTATTACTAAGAATCCGCTGTCCGCCCGTCTGTCTGTCTATCCGTCTGTCACCAGGCTGTATCTCATGAACCATGATAGTTAGACCGTTGAAATTTTCACGGATGATGTATTTCTGTTGCCGCTATAACAACAAATACTAAAAAACAGAATTGAAGAAATATTTAAGGGGGGCTCGTGCGTAAGTCCGACTCGCACTTGGTCGGTTTTTTAAAGGACTGGCCAGACCAAGCTCAAAACCGGGAGCAGTGGAAGAAGAGGGGGAGGCCTTTGTCCAACTGCGGGACACGTGAAGGCTCTATATAATAATTAATATCTGGATACATCAAGGCAGAGTATATATTTGGTTAGGGCGCATAACGTCTCACTCACAAAACGTCCCTCCACCAAAATTACGTCCCATTCGCAAGACGTCTTCTCTGCAAATGGTCCCTTGTGTAAAATACCCCATTCGCAAAACGTCCCTTTCTCAAAAGGTCCCACCCCTTTCGCAAAACGTCCCTTCTGAGAAAGGCCCTTTCGCTGAATGTCCCTACTGCATAAAGCTCCTTTCGCAAATCGTCCCGTCTGCGAAATGACCCATTCGCAAAATGTCCCGTCAAGAAAAAGCTTGTTTAAGTTGAGACTAGGAGTCTTCTCATAAGAGATAGCCAATAATAATCCCTACATTGGCCTTAGTGTGGAATGGGGACTTCACATATCCACTCACCTTTGATTTTACCTGGCGGGCCAACTCACAGACACTAGTTTTTGCGATTGCGAGTGGTTTAGGCTATAAGCCCCTCGGGTCATTTTGCGAAAGGGACGTTTTGCGAACAGGACATTTTGCGAAAGGGCCGTTTTGCGAACGGGACATTTTGCGAACGGGTCATTTTGCGAAAGGGACGTTTTGAGAACGGGACTTTATTTATGTGAAGGGGCGTTTTGCGAACGGGACCTTTTGCAAAAGCGTAAGGGACATTTAGGAAAGGGACATTTCGCGAAAGGGACGAAGGGACATTCAGCGAGTGGTACGTTATGCGCCCTAACCCCCAATGGGAGTCCCTTTAGGACCAAAAAGAATAGAGTCACTGCTGGAACGTCGAGGTAAATAAAATATTTTTTAATACAGTTGCTCAAAAAGTGGTACTTTTTGTGGCTGCGTAGCGTGCGAGAAGCTCAATTTCTCGAACTAGTGCTTTTTACTTTTTAGTTCCAAACTATACTTTCGAAACGCAGTAATTTTATATTAGATTTTTTACTTGGAAATTATGAAATTAAAAACGCTTACGAATACTAGGAGTATTTATTTAAAGTATTCATTAATATATAAATGACGAAAAAATATTAAGAATTTGCATTTTATAGCCTACTCTGTCTTAGGTATCTATGTATGAAATATTTACTTTCCTAAAAATTGTTCTTTGATTTGGCTGAATGATACAAGCATATGCCTAGAAAAAAAAAGTTTAAAAGCAAATCAGCCCGCCCTTGTGAAATAACTTCAAACTAGTATGTTGTCACTGTCAGTGTCATTTGTAAAGTATGGGTTCGTTCAACAATAACTTCGAAGCAAGCATATTTTATCGCAATGATATATTCATTTATTATTTTTTCGCAATTGTATTAAAAAACGTCGTTTACAACACGTGTGAAATGTCTTTTTACCACTCGTACCGAGTCTTGCCACTCGCTTTCAGCTCGTGGCAAGATACCTCGGTACTAGTGGTAAAAAGACATTATTTTCACACTAGTTGTAAAATGTACTATTATACTCGATTAAGTTCCGTTAACGTTCTAATATGACAACTGCATCGTTACTGCTACGCTACTGGTTTCCATACAATAAATCTCAACAAAATATTAAACTGGTCGTCGTCATAAAAACTAACGGTACAACATCGCTATAAAAGTCCTATAAACTGATTCTCCACTCTCACGTCAAAATAATAGATTTCCAAATTACTCTAAACTCCCACCATAAAACCATTACCAAAAGGAATCGTGAATCTGGTACAATTTAAATTCATTTATTGGCGAAATTGCTTACATTTGCATCCACAACTAGTTTCTACTGATATATGACTCCATTGGCCTCAGTAAGAAAAGAACCGAGGAATTTGAAATAAATAACATACTCCTTTAAAAAACTTTGAATGTTAGCTCGCATTTCTTTAACGACGTTTATGGCCCAATAAATCTTGAGTCGTTATAAAATTGTAGCGAATAATTCGATTTTATGTGGTTTTATTGGACCAATCTAATTCATTATAAAATTCGGCCAAGTATTATATAGAGACTAGTAGGTATGTACTCTGTGCAGCGAAGAGGGTAGGTACGGTATACACCGTCATATTATCGTGTGGAAGATGTAAGTCAACGCGTTGCGCAACGTACCCAAATATGTACAGTTTGGACCCAGCTTGAAGACAACTACTTATATGCATTTTCAATAGTCCTAAAGAAAAAGCTGGTGCTCAAATTAATACATAAGTATACAATTTGTTCAGAAGTTAAAAAAGATTTGAGGGGTAATCACGTAACGTTTCTAACGCGCGTTAGGACAATTTATCTGTCATTTTTCCATATAAAAAGTGACATTTAGATCCACCTGACGCGCGTACAATGCGTTAAGTACGTGTTCGACTAGCTGATGTAGGTATGAGCACATGAGACCAATAATGTATTATCATTATTATAAATACCTAGACATCCCAAGATTAACATTTACAACAACTTTGAATTAAGGTTGAAACTACCAATTATTTAGGCAGCGTCGAACGCTGGACTTTTACTTAGGTCTTGACGTCCTTTTGTTCTAATTTCAAATGAAACAAATCAGTAGTTATTTGCTATACAAGGGTGCAAAGTTGTATTTTAACCGCGAGTGTGGAATTGAAACACGAGCTAGCGAATGGATTCTATGGTTCGAAAATAGAATCCTGAGCGAAGTGAGTGGTTCAAAAATTCATAATAGACGTAGAGACGAATGAACTCTTATATCTGGATACCTATAGTTACCTACACTTAAAACAACGCTCAAACATTTAATTAAACAACATACTTAGCTATGATAAGCCCGTCGAGGGTTTTGATAAGATAAGTGAGATGATCAAAGTTCATACACCTGTATACCTACTTAGCTAGGTAAGTTTGACAGCTAATGACAAGTTTACTATTGACCGCCGCGGCCAGGCCGCGATAGTCTGTGAGAGGCTTTAACGCTACAAATGGAGTTTAACCAGACCTATCCCAATGTCATTTAGACACGAAATGACGTTTATCTATGGTAACCGCGCACAATGACGTTCCGTTGTATGTAGTAACAATAGTCCAGGCAATGAACTGACAACTTGTATGGAAAAAATGACATATTTGGAAATAATTTATAATAGCTAATTTTTTTTAATGTAACGGATATATTATCAATTAAATAGTTACCTAGAGGCAAAATCCAACAAAAAATCAGACATCAAAAAAAACAATATTTAATTAGCTCCTAAAAGTCCGGATAAATATTAATATTTTTTTTATCTTTATTTAGGTTCATTTACATTTACTTTAAAATATTCAATATAAATAAAATAAAAAAGACAATGAATGTTTAATTTAAAACGCTGCCAGCCTTCTGGGCGCACTACCCGCTGATGGCGATTTGGGCCAAATTTTTTATCTTTAAGTTTTAATTTATAGTCTTTTTTTTGTCTTTGTAGGTTAAGTTGTTGTTTTATTGTTTGTTTTTATTAAATATAATTTAAAACTATATAATTACTTCCGGGTGGAAAGTTTGGTGGATTCTTGAATAAAGCATCTTAGAATAATGTTTTAGAATGAAATAAACAAAAAAAACGCTATTATAAATTAATGTTTTTCGAAACCGTATTTTGCCTCGGCTACAACGTAATTTCATGGATCGCACATCATTATACCTCAGAAGCAGCCACCAGCTGCACGGATGTCAGGTTCCACGCGTCTTCTTGGCTTTGGCCGTTGTTCATGTGCCTCTGCATATTCTCCAAGCACGCCTCGACTTTTCTAAGGGACAAAAGGTCATTAATTATTGAATCGACTATCTACACTTCAAGTAGAGTCGACGGGAAATATATGTATACACTTTTGCTTATTGCTCAAAAAAAAAGTAGCCATCGAAAACTAAGTCTCTGCTGTCACCCAGTAGGTCCAGTAGTTCAATTAAATAGCCAACTGAGTATTCTTTTTTATGTGTAAGAATCTAAAATCCATCCATTTTTACCCAGCTGCCGAAGGAGGGTTATGTTTTTCGAGCGTATGTTTGTATGTATGTATGTGTGTATGTACGAACAAGTATTCAACTTTTGAACATGGAGAACACTGACTATGACCTCGTAGGCACGCGAAGATTCAACAAAATCTCTCACTGTTATAATTGACAACATTTCATTTTTTCATAGCGGCTCAAAATAAAAACCATTCAGAGATTTGGGCGGAAATTGTTGTGACATTGACAGTTATTTGACTCCTTCTATCTTGTCATTGTCGATGTCAAATGTCACTATCACAGACACAGGATGCTATTTACTTTTTAATTCAATAAATTGATTACAGTACTAATCTTATTCATCCTTTAAATGTACTTATGCCCTTTTCGAACGTGGTAGTTTAAAACACCCAAACTAAGGGGGTTTAACATAAAATAAAATGAAAAGAAAAAATACGTGTCTCCTAACTTTTCAAATACTTTTAAATGCCTAAACAAAATTAAGGAGTCAGAAAAATTTAATGTTGTTAATTGCAGCCCCCCTATTCTGTAACTTGTTTTAAGCTCACCTCAACGCTCACCCACAAATATATTTAGACGCCGCGATTTGTAGTAACTAAGCGTAGGTAGAGGTCTAGTTTCGTTAGGTGTGACCCGTGGAGTGAGGCGCATGAGCGCCTAGCGAATAACAGCTCAGCAGTATTGAAATGATGCATGCATTGAAGTCAAACAGTGTCAAGTCGTACCCAGCTGCAACCTTCTGGAAACCCCTGACGATGCCCTGGACGGAGCTGTCCCACCTAGCCAGCTCCCGGCGGTCGGCCAGGTACGCCATCGAAGGGCTGACCTTCTGCCCCATGGCCACTTGGGTGCCGGCTTTCATCAACGCCCTGTAAACAGTAGGTATAGTATATATATCACGTATGACGTAGGTATGTGGCGCAACTAGATAAACATATAAACATAAAGGGTCATGGTAAACGGGTACCACGGAAATAAACTTGTGACCTCATGTTAAAATTTTCATCAACGCCCTGTAAACAGTAGGTATAGTATATCTATCACGTAGGTATGTGGCGCAACTAGATAAACATATAAACATAAAGGGTCATGGTAAACGGGTACCACGGAAATAAACTTGTGACCTCATGTTAAAATTTTCATCAACACCCTGTAAACAGTAACTAGGTATAGTATATATATCACGTAGGTATGTGGCGCAACTAGATAAACATATAAACATAAAGGGTCATAGTAAACGGGTACCACGGAAATAGGCTTGTGACCTCATGTTGAAATTTTCATCAACGCCCTGTAAACAGTAGGTATAGTATATATATTACGTAGGTATGTGGCGCAACTAGATAAACATATAAACATAAAGGGTCATGGTAATCGGGTACCACGGAAATAGGCTTGTGACCTCATGTTAAAATTTTCATCAACGCCCTGTAAACAGTAGGTATAGTATATATATCACGTAGGTATGTGGCGCAACTAGATAAACATATAAACATAAAGGGTCATGGTAAACGGGTACCACGGAAATAAACTTGTGACCTCATGTTAAAATTTTCATCAACGCCCTGTAAACAGTAGGTATAGTATATCTATCACGTAGGTGTGTGGCGCAACTAGATAAACATATAAACATAAAGGGTCATGGTAAAAGGGGACCAGGGAAATAAACTTGTGACCTCATGTTAAAATTTTCATCAACGCCCTGTAAACAGTAGGTATAGTATATCTATCACGTATCACGTAGGTATGTGGCGCAACTAGATAAACATATAAACATAAAGGGTCATGGTAAACGGGTACCATGGAAATAAACTTGTGACCTCAATGTTAAAATTGATAACGTACCAGGTTGCTAAATGGATAGTAAACCATCAAATAATTGTAATCCTATCCTACTAGTTTGGATGTTTAGATGTTTGCATGTTTGGATGTTTAGATGTTTGTTACTCAATCACGTTAAAACGGTTAAACGGATTAAGATGAATTTTGGTATACATATAGATTATAGCCTGGATTAACATATACACGGTGCCCGTGGGCATTGCGAGAGATTTTAACAGGATATTCCTGACTATATTTTAAGTTAAAAATGTTAATTAACGTCGAGTAAATTCGGATCGGTTTTAGAGATATTTCCATTTTTGTGTAAAAATGTTGTAATGAAATCTCCAGTATGAAACACCTTTATGATTGTGACGTTGCGAGACTTAACCATCTACTTTGACAGCTCGTCCTAAAGACTCGTTTTTACTAGATTAGCAATTATTGTGTATGAATATAAGAAAAAAAAATCATAATTTGACCTAGCTTCATATAACATTTATTACTCCTTATAGCCTCAGGAATTCGTAATTAAAATCTCTCGCAATTTTTTTATCCCGGGAATCATCCCCTAAGGGGGCGAAATGGGGGTCGAAAGTTTGTATGGAGCTACGATATAAACGAGTTCCACGCGGACTAAGTCGCGGGCAGAAATTTGTAAAGTATAAATTACAATATATAATTGAAATCATAAAAAGATATGGACCTTGAAAGTTTAAAAAAAATATGCATTTTTTTATAGTCCAAGAGTAAATATAAAGCTACCAGTAGAATCCTTACGCTTTTATAAAAACAAAATTGTATGACAACTATGGACCTAAACGCAGTATTTCGCGACCGAAACGGCAATTTAATTGATTTTCCATACAACGATTAGTTCAAATAGCAAAGTGCGACGTCATACTTTTGAGTCAATCAGTATGAAGCGTTTCGGCTACCGCCAGCGAGGTCCGTCTTTGACTCAAATTTTTGGTTATTTATGTTCGTTGATTGTAGTTCCTCCTATACAAATATTTGTTCCTCTCCAAAAACTGGTCCGAATGGCATCGTAAAAAAATCTTAGGTCACAAGCCTATTATGTAGGTACCTATAGGTACGCTTCGTTGCGCAACGCAATTTGCGCCATTTTTACCTATATCCACCATTTGATCCACAGAACACTAAATACTATAGAAGGGGTATCAAGCGCGGTTTCTATCGGGACCGGTGTCGCTTCATCCCCTCCACGTCGCCTACAACTTTGTGAGCGACTGCACGCCGATCAGCACGGCTATCACAAGACGGCGCGCAAGCTCTCGATTTTTCTCGCACTATACCTCTCTTTCTAAGAATGTTGTCGTACGTACCTCGCAGTTTGTAGATGTAGAACAGTGTTCTCCCCCTCGTAAGTGTACGCGGCGGTGCAGTTGGCATACGTCTGGGGCAGGTTCGAGGAGAGCATGTAGCCGTGCCCGCCGCAGGCCAGGCGGCACCGCTCTACCAGCACGGACGCGTCCGCCGTGCTGGTGGCCTTGAGGCAGCATGATAGGGCGTGCAGCTGGCGAATAGGAAGGAGTGATGTTGAATTGGGTAAGGTATGTTCTTGTTCACAGATGGAAAGTCAAAGTCAAAGTGATCTATTCTTCAATTTAGGTATATTAAATGCACCTATGAATGTCGATAAACTACCACCGGTTCGGAAAGAATCCGTCTGCCTTGAGAAGAACCGGGGTAAAAAACTCGGCGAGGTATCATTTTTTCAAAACAGTATACAATATATCATTTCAGTATCAGAGTATTATAAAATTACATTGCTAGAGCAGAAAGCCTATTTATTTTGCGATATAAAGATAGTTCAACTCATCTTTCCGCGCGGCTGTACAGCAAGAATGTATTCACGTACCACCGTAGAACCCTGTCGCAATTGACAGGCCGCCTCGAGTGATATGTCACCTTATTGCGATAGGGTTCTACGGTGAATATATTTTCTTTCTGTACGTATGTGTGCGAGTGTTTGTAACTATGCAGGTTTGATTTATGTTCCAGTGACGCTGTGGCAGTTACTAAGCACATGGACATATACAGCGCAAGATGAGTTGAAGTATCTGTAGGTACGTCGTTATTTAGAAATATGTATTTGGCAAAAACTACATTTATGCGATGATGAACAAGTGCAGTGATAGACCACTCTTTTATATTTACGCATCTAATCGTTTATCGCTCGCATACGCAGGTAAGATCCTAAACTGGACGTCATGGATGCATATCTACTATTTATTTCTTCTACTCCGTTCTGAGGATAAAATTTAAAATCCAGGATGATATCTAGAGTCTCAGTTTCAATAACTATAGGTATGATGACTCATATTAAAATTGATAACATAGTGGTGCTAAATGGATAGTAAACCATCAAATTATTGTACTAAAGTATAGATAAAAAATATAATGAATATCATAAAAACATATGAACCTTAAAATTCTAGAAAAAACTTGCATTTTTTTATGTGTAAATTAAAAGCTAACAATAGAATTATTACGCTTTTATAGAAACAAATTTGTATGACAAATACGGACCTAAGCGCAGTATTTCGCGACCGAAACCGCAATTTACTTGATTTTCCGTACAACGGTTAGTACCTACCTACCCATAGCATTGTGACATGCGTGAAGTCATATTTTTCAATCAATTAGTATGAAGCGTTTGGGAATTTTTTGGGTATTTATGTTCTTTAATTGTAGTTGCTCCCATACAAACATTTGTTCCTCTCCAAAAACTGGTTCGAATGGCATCGTGAAAAAATTTTAGTCAACATGCCTATTGGCCTATAGGTATTTATATAAATCCTATCGACATTTCTATTGGTACCTCGGCCAAGTTGTCCAGATTCCCGGCCGCCAGTTCCTTGTTGACACGATTATAGATGGTCCACAGCCGGTAGCAGTTGATGTAGAACGCGTGGCTGGTCGCGATGGCCACAAACAATTTGTGCTGCTGCGTGACATAGTCCAGGATCTGTGGCTCCGGTTCACTGGAACAATGTGTGTAATTTATCACCTGTCAAAAGTGCTTCAAGCAAATTGCACGCACAATGGCCAGTTATGCGGTGCAATGAGATGAAAGTAGAACTTTCTCCCTTTAATGCATAGTTGCGTTCTGTATGATGCCCATTATCTGAGACCCAGAAGCACTGTGGTATTTCTGAACACTCTGAACATTTATTGATAATAGTCGCCTTCTACCTTTATAAACTAGCTTAACTTAACACGTTTTTTTATATATTTTATCGATTAATTGTCGTTACCGGTTTAGCCAAAATAGAACCTAGACTCGTTATCACTAACAATTGATAATTCATTCTGGTATCGTTCCAGCTCGTATCTCTCAAGACTCAAGTATAATCAGCACCAATATGACGAGATCACCATGATATCGTATTAGCCCAACAGTGGCGGCGCGTGAAAATGTTCGATGGGCAACCCGAACAAAAAGTTATGAAAGAGTTTAGAGTAGGTATATAACTATAGGCTTTATCCAAAAATAATTTTTAGCTCCGCTACTGAAGCCCATTCACTGTTGTCGTCTAAAGTTGTCAAGTTGCGACTCAGCAACTGCTTTCTCACTTACACCGTGAAAATTAGAAAAAGTAGGGTAGAATTTCTCGTCTCGCGTGGCGGTATTAGTTGTGCTACCCTCACTCAATTTGTAATTTCTCAGTGTCAACGTATGGTCATAATTCCGGTCAAACAGTTAAAAAAACTGTAACCCGACTTCGGAAAAGTAACAGTTTTTCCGTACAAACGGTAGCCTATGTCACCTGGAGCATAACATCAAATCGATTGACATCTGATTCAAAAAGGACCGCCCCGGACCGTTGGTGGCCCGAAAGTTCCCATGACACTGGCGGCGTTGTTACGCTGAATGGCCAAGGAAATCTGTTGAGCCAGGAACGATTCGGAACGAAGATCGCAGCCCCTATCTCTAAGCCGCCGTCCCAAATCCCGTATGAAATGTTTGGCCTCCGTACCCCAAGGTCCCGCAGTCAGAACTAAGATAGTGAGTCTAATATGTTAGTGATCTTACTCAGGCTTAGGTCGGGACTGTCTCCTAACGGCCGCATATCGCGTGGCGATGGTGACCGCTTTCCCCGTGAGGTTGCCCATGAGACACAGGATCGTCATCCTGATGTACACCATGGTGCCGTACACCAGTTTGCTGTTGGGCCCTGACACGAACGTTCCGTCCTGGAAGAAAACAGATTTACGACACATGAGACTAACATTTATGTGCTAAATCGTAAATTGACAGATATGACCTAAATAGCTGCCCGCACGGCTCCGCCCCGACAACACTAAAAGCCCAGGCGAAGCTACGGTAGAATATATCATTTTCATCACACTTGCTCGTCAATGGCGTTATTACTTGCGAGCGTACAGAGCAGTTATAGCCGTTTTACCTCCCACGGGCTGTTAAGTTTAGTTTTAAAATATAGAACCCTCTTATTGGCTTAAGCAAAGCTGGTTGCTCTGTGATTGGTTGAAAAAAAAATCTAGTTGGCCAAGTCGCCCCGCCCCGCAAGAATACTGGTCTGTGATTGGTTGAAATATTGAGCTGCGCGCTCCACTAGCACTGATCTGGAAGGGAAGTTGTCAATTTTTGATTGGTGCGGCTGTATGAAACTTTGATTTTTCTGTCTTTTGTAGTTATTTATTTCCTCGCAAATGTGATGAAAAACATTGTGTATAACACGGGCGTAAGAATATTGCAAACTCGAGTCATCAATTCCACTTACGCCCCTCGTTAAACAATGTACTATTATGTCCATCCTGAAGGTCCATTCTATATATTTGTGAAAGAATTTTTGAAATCGGATGAGTAGTTCCTCCTCCCTCTCAGACTTTGCCTCCTTATAATATTAGTAGATTGGAATTATCAGCATAACATCTGTATATCGCGCCTGTGGCACCGCTGAAGCTATACGCCTACGGTGTCAGCTTGTCATCACGCCTGGTGCCTTGCATTTGTTTGCCATGCTGTGACCAGTGTGTGTTGCCAGTGATGACATATGGCTCTGAAACGTGATCGCTGACTATGGACCTCATAAGAAGGCTCAGACACCCGAAGGGCAATGGAGAGGGCTAAGTTGGGAGTTTCTCTGCGTGATCGCATTAGAAATGAGGCTATCCGCAGCAGAACCAAGGTAACCGATATAGCCCTCCGAATCGCTAAACTTAAGTGGCAGTGGGCGGGGGGGCAGATTGTCACCGAAAGGTTCTCGAGTGGCGACCACGTACCGGAAAGCGCGGCGTGGGTAAGCCCACAAGGTGGACTAATGACCTGGAGCCGTAGCATTGTTGGCCTTATCACGCGACAAGTGACAAGATAAGAGCATCATCTCGTTCTATCGAATGGTGTCAGCCAGTGACGCACGCTCTATCCTATCACCTATCGCGTGACAAGGCCAACCATGCTACGGGGCCAGGTAAAGGTTGCTAGAGCCCGCTAGATGCGGGTTGCGCAGGACCGGTCACTTTGGCACCCTTTGAGGGAGGCCTATGTCCAGCAGTGGACGTCTTTCGGCTGATATGATGATGATGATGATATCCACTGTATAAAGTAGGTAATGTAGAAGGGAAAGTGAAACTTGTATTACTTACCTTCTTCATCTGAGAATACTTCATCAGCATCCGATCCCTGGATATCCTATGATTCTCGAATCCAAGGAACCCGTTGTTCACGGTGTTGAAGCCAAGCTTGGCACCAATCTCGCCAAGTTTAACGCCCTTCATCGGCATGTGGGTTTCCAGGTCACGGATTTGAACGATGAAGGATTGAATGCCGCAGCTTTTGCCTTTGCTGTAGGTGTGAGCAATGACCACGCAATGGTTGGCTGTGTGACCCACTGTAAAAAAAGAACACTATAAAGATCATGACTTCTATGTTGCAAACTTTATAGCTGACTTCAAAAATAAAGGATTCCGATGAATTGTTCTCAACTCGTGGGAATCCTTTATTTTTTATGTACGTTCCCCGATAACTCGAAGACGTCTGGGCTGATATGGAAAATTATTTTTTGTTTGAAAGGGTATCCTTTCCAGGTGGTCCCATGGTCATCAGATCCTGATCCTGAGTGGGATCCTGGAGAAATCGAGGGAACTCTTCAAATTTTATAGGCACCCAAGCGATTTAGGTTTTTTTTTATAGTGATTTGCTTGCGGAAAGCAGTTCATGTGGCAAAGTGGAAAGCAAATGTGGTAATATTCATATGGCTTGTCGGAGTACCTACTGAATTAAGGTCGGTTAAAACTATTTAAATTATGACACTGATATTCAGGTTAATGTAATATCTTTCTGTATATGTAGATATATCTCTATAGAGCGCATGCATGAACCAAGATGGTTCACATTACATAACACCATTTCAATAAGTCTATACCTACGTCGAAAATGCGTTCTGGAAATGGACCCCATGTACTTAATAAGCAATTCACATAGGTATATAGACTCCGTTATAGTAAAATCTGTGTAACTTCTGAGTTATAAATATTAGTTTTACTTAGACTATGCTTTAAATAGGTGGGCTTTCTCAATACACAGGCCCGGTGGTTTTTCTTATTTTTTTATTTATTGTTCGGAAAACCAACAGCTACAATAAATTAACATAAGATTTGAACATGAGATGCAACAAAGCCAATTACAGGTTCTCGTCAGTAGGTAATAACATAATGTTGATATTTAAAAAACCGGACAAGTGCGAGTCGGACTCGCCCACCGAGAGCTCTGTACAAATTTCCTCATACCTACCTCGATGATTGATTACGTACTACTTTAGTTAGTTAGTTTTACTGGGCATTTTCCGCAAGTCGACATCCAGTGTGCCTATTTTGCGTGGTACGTACTACTTTAAATAAAGACTATATTTTTTAGGATTTAATTACAAATATACAGTTTACAGATTTTTTCCTGTTAGTATAAGATGATATTACTTGCCAAACATAGTTCTAGGTCAACAGAATGTATCCTATAAATTTTGATTCTCTTGAGTGTGTCGAAATATTCGTTTAATACCTACGTATCATATAATTTACAGAACTTATAATCCTATCACAAGATAGGTGCTTGTGTTGTGATAAACACAGTAAAATCAACATTATTAAGTAGGTAGTCGTATGGTACCTAACGTAAATACTATGATAAAATGTTATAACTGTGCAAAATGCATCAAACTGAACTTTGTATTTTCGTTTTTGCCTTTTATTTATCATTGTGAATCATGTCTGTAATAAAATATAGAGATATTGAATACGATATCCGGAGCTCTATACCTACTTATTACTACGAAAAGTAAAAATGTTAAGTTTGTAGGTACCTCAGGTTTGTCCAATAGTATGATTTTCCCCATTTCAGTAATTACTAATTATACTTAGATTCTATGCCAAAATGGTCATTGATCTAAATTTAAGAGCCACGTTATCAAAACATATTGGACACGTATACAATACAATACAATACAAATACTCTTTATTGCACACCTTACACAAGCAAAGCAGTTACAGAGAGAAACAATACAATAACATGTAGGTAGAGGTAGACAACAGGCGGTCTTATCGCTGAAGAGCGATCTCTTCCAGACAACCTTTGTGTATCGGCGAAAGAGATGTATTTTTTTGTTTCTCAGTTAAACAAAAAAATTATGAAGATATATCCCCTTAAAGTTCCTCGTGACGTCACATTATGGTACACTTTTTAACATAATGTAACGTCACGCGGAACTTTAACGGGCTATATCATCAACATTTTTTGTTTAATTGACAAATAAAAAATACGTATCCAATATTTTTTGATAATCTAACGGACGGACTAAATATATATTTTTTTTTTCACCCAGGAAAGTACCCAATTCGGAAACATCACCATTTGAGTGAACCATTGGAGTATAACTCTCAGTACTTACATCCTCCGGGCCACCACTTGTAGGCTGTCAACGAGGGGCTGTTCAGGACGAACTCTTCGGTCCTGGGATCATATTCAGCCGTCGTCTCGAGGCCACGGATAAATGTCCCGTGCCCTAGCTCGGTCTGAAGAAGACAAAACATACAACCTAATACAAAAAGTACAACAAAATTAATTATCAATGGCATTTCCACGTCTCTTGATTTCTTCTTCATCACTTAAGACTGATGAGTTACCTTATTGTTTTGTTTATTGGACCTCAGCTCTAAACGGATTACTTGCAACAGTTAAGAGACTTTGGTAGGTAGGTACTTGACAACTCTCAAACACTTTGGGCGTAATATCATGCTCTAGCCACCACCTCGAAAAAAAGTCGTATTAGGTCATGGGGACAAATTTTGTGTGATTTGATTACAGAAGGCAGCTCACACCCATCATTTATAGTGCAAGCGAAGGAAAGGCGAAGTGCACTTAAAAAATGTTTTTATACTCGTCGACTTTAATGTTACACTAAACGAAAACCACATACTTTTTTCTATGGAGCTCCCAACTCAACTGAAATAACGCTTTAGACAACTAAAATAAATTCGACCAATCACGTGGCGCCTTTACTGAACTATAATACATTTGACCAATGGCACGTCACGTTCGCTACAGTACAAACGACATCAACGACGTTGAGCCGCCGGCACCTCTGGCTTGCACTTCGTTTCAGCAGGGCTTAGATTTTCATTAGATAGCAAGTTTGTTTAATTATTTCTGTTGACTCGTATGAAAAGTATTGTATACAATAGTTATACAATTAGCTCTTAAATTCTCGTACCTTATTTAGGCCACTCTTCTAGCCTCGTGACCTAAACACGGTACTCGACTTTAAGAGCCGTCATTGTGTAACGATTGTATAAAATACTAATTCGTTACCTGAGCGTATGTCCCTATAATCTCCATATTCTTAGTCTTCGGCAGCCAATACTTCTGCTGTCCCTCGTCGCCCTGCCCGGCGAGCACGTTGCTGAACATGGAGTAATGCAGCATCAGGGGAGAGTTGTCCGTGAACACGGCAGACGTGATCGTGTTGCGAATTCCTAGCCTGGTGACGACATAAGTTCATCAGAATACCAATACAAATAAGCCGAAAAAAAAAACATTCCGTCCGGCTCTTGAAATGGAACATTCATTCTAGCTCGGCCGAAGTACCTCTTCGTTTCTGGGGACTAAAGGCCCCTAGCACGATAGGTTTTATTATCACGTTTTACGTGACGTTTCAGTACATTTTCGCGTGACGTGACGTGACGATAAAACCTATCGTGGTAGCTGGGCAAATACAGGTCAAATACGAATGTCCCTAACTAAAGTTACGGAGACTTAGGATAGGTAAGTTACCTATCCTAAGGTTTTCTGGATGAGATCGCGCGTAGAAGAAAAGAAGAAGAACCCGTGTACGAGTAGGAAATGTCATAGATGACATACTTAGACGTGTATAGTCTGCTCTTGTGAAAATGTTTATTTTATTTATTTAGATAAACCTTATTGCACAAACCAAAATAATATACTAATGGCGGTACCTACAGTCGAGTTCATAAATGCATGTACAGTCATCATAAACATGTATACTTTTTTAGACCTTGTGTCTAAGTAATAAGGTCATAGAATGTATACATGTTTATGATGCTGACTGTACTTTCCCAAAGGTTCAAAAATATCTAAGCAACATTATGCCCTTAACAATAAAGTCGTGTTCACATATTTTTGATCATTTTTCCGTGCGCATATTGGAGAACTCGACTGTACCTACTTATTACATTTTAATATTACGTGCTGCAGACTTGATGAAATACCTACCAAGTTAACTTACTTGAGACTACAAACGAAAAAAAAAAATAGACAAAAGAATACGCATTAACAGTACAAAATATTATACAAGTCACCTTGTCTCATCAGTCACCAGTCACCAGGTCATCAGTATGTATTATTTTATTATTCTTATGAAACGATGTACAGGCGTGAATATAGTCCCAAAAAGAAATAATAGTACATTTCGATGCTAGTGCGGAAAGTATGTCATTACGTCACGAGTACCGAGATATCGACGACGACGGGACGAGTGAAGAATGACTTTTCCGCACGTGTATCGAACGACGTTTTTTTAATACAGTTGCGAAAAAATAAGAAAAACAATAAGTAAGAAATTCGAAACTTTTATATTATTTATTCTGTAACATCATTGTAATACAGAAGAAAAAATAACTCATACAAATCCTTAATTTAAAAACCGGACAAGTGCGAGTTCAACTCGCGTGGTGAGGGTTCCGTAAATTATTGAGAATTTTCCCGTTACTTTGAATACTCAAACTTCTTATAGGTTTTCCTGTAATCTTTAGGCAATGAACTATTTTCCATACTTTTTTCAGAATTTTAAGCCCAGTAGTTTCGGTGATAATGGTCAAAATTCGTATTTTTTTCTAAATTACTTCAAATCTGTTTTTGCTATAATTATAAAAAAAATTTATCTGAGATGCTTACAACAACCCCTTTCATTTGATATGTCACACAATACAGTTTGCGAAACATTTTTTTTTAATTTTCCTGTTAACTCCCCAAAAGTGGCCCCCTTGTTCAGAATTCATTAATTTACTTAACGCGTACATCTTTGGGTCCCCAAAGGGATTACATATGTGTACCAAATTTCAACTCAATCGGTCTAGTAGTTTCAGAGCAAATCGGCTGTGACAGACGGACAGACAGACAACCGAGTGATCCTATAAGGGTTCCGTTTTTTTCCTTTTGAGGTACCGGAACCCTAAAAATGAAGTTTAATACAGTTTAAATACAGTTTAATACAGTTCTATCTTATTTATTTTTTATTGACATAATAATTAATGGTACAATTTGTACAAGGAAAAGTGAACAGCACTAGTGCGCGAAAACCAACTTTCCGCACGCTAAACAGCTACGTAAAGTAGCACTTTTTGAGCAACTGCATTAAAAAACATTTACAGTACACATGGTGTTACTTTTCCGCACGAGTGCGGAAATGAGCACTTTTCGTGCATATGTCGAAACTTTAAAGAGCCATATGTACTGTAAAACGTTGTACGATACACGTGCGCATAGGTAATTCGCAACTTGTGTCGATTTAAAACACTCCCTTCGGTCGTGTTTTAATTTATCGCTACTCGTTGCGAATTTCCTATTTTCTGCACTTGTATCGTAAATAACTATTACTGTACACATGGTGCTACTTTCCCGCACGAGTGCGGAAATGGCAATTTTCCTATTTTCTGCAATAGTTATTTACGATACAAGTGCAGGAAATAGGAAATTCGCAACGAGTGGTGATAAATTAAAACACGACCGAAGGGAGTGTTTTAAATCGACACGAGTTGCGAATTACCTATTCGCACGTGTATCGTACAACGTTTTACAGTACATATGGCTCTTGAAAGTTTCAAAATATGCACGGAAAGTGCTCATTTCCGCACTCGTGCGGGAAAGTAACACCATGTGTACAGTAATACTGTAAATAACTATTCTGCTTCCTTCAAGATTTACCTAAGTATGTGATTTTATTGAAAAATCTGCGTAAAATGCTTATTTTTACTATATTTCATTTTAAGTGTGGACTGTGGACTACACCACCTATAAAGAGAACCTCTACCTACAAAAGAATTTAACGTCATTTTTGGAGGCATATTTTTAAGTCTAGGTTTACTTTTTATTTTTTTTAAATATCCGGTTTTTACACTTCTTGATTATAATAAACCCACAAAAATAAATCTGTGACTGTTCTAGGTGGACAACAATCTCATACAACAATGACTTTTGTTTGTCTTACAAATAGTATCAGCATCAAAGTCGTCCATTCAAAAAGCAACTCTACTATCCAATGTAAAAGATTCAAATTCTAATGACAGTTTTGATAAAAAGTCCGTCACGTTAACCCTTTTCCAGGCCGGCAGTTGGAAAATGACAATCGGATGTCGGTCTTATTCATTGACATTAAGATATTATGTTTGACAAACAGTATGTGGTCGATATAACGCCTCTGCCTAAATAATCTGGGTTAAATAATCTCAACTGTACTTGGGATTAGGATAAGTAGGTACAGTCAAGGACTTTAATTGTTGAGCCATTTAGGTGTCAACTAATGTTGGTTTTCCATGAAGCTATGAAGATTCCAGTATAAAGTGAGCTCTAAATGGCTCAACAATTAAAGTCCGTGACTGGTCAAGCTTCGTTATGGCGCTGTAACGCAACCCGGAGAACGATTTTTCGCGGCCTTAGAATAAATAGTAATTGGTCATACCTGGCACTTTCTTCCTCAGACAGCTTGTTCTGATCAAGGTCACCCAACGCCTGGTGCATGATGACGGCCTTCCGGATCGCGTTCTCATACCGCTCCTTGTGGCTGAGGTATTCCTCGGGAACCTCGTCTCGCAGCCCCTTGACGCTCAGGACTTTGTTTTCTGGAATAAATGCGTAGGTACTTTGCCTAAGTTCAGGTATTATTGAAGGTGACTGTACCTACGTAGCGCATTGACGCGTTTACTTTAAAGGCGACCACACACAGGCTGAATTCCACTGGGATGATTCCGAACGGAGGGGTTCCACTCCATGCATAATATAACGTCCCTACTACAGACGAATTCTAAGGGGATATTTATCAGCGTGTCCGTGGTAGTGCCGAGGATTTTGTATGGAGTTCCGAATGACCCCCAGAAGACCTGATCAATTTGAACAACGAAGTAGATTAATCTCTGCACGGATGGCGCGTGAGCTCTCTCAATTTTTCACGCACTATACCTCTCTACATCTCTTTCTAAGTTTTCTAATAAGAGAGAGACGGATAGTGCGAGAAAAATGGAGAGAGCTCGCGCGCCGTCTTGTGATAGCCGTGCTGGAGATTAATTTATGATTTTGTATCTGACTTTTGACTTGCCATACGAATACCTAAATAAATAAATACAACACATTCTCAAATCAATAAAGGATTGTCAACGCGGTTGAGATTCTTCTGGATCCGTCCAGGCGACGGTGTCTGCTTACCGTCAGGCAGAAGACCGTATGCTCGTTTGCCCAATATTTGCGAACATGTTTGCACGTCTGTTAGATACTTGTACTCACTACCATAATAATCAAAAATATTGCCACCTGCCCAGCAGCACGATACGTTTTATTGGTCATGTTTACGGCCTTAATGTACCTAAATGTAAACACGACCATAAAACCTATCATGCCAGCTGCCCTGTTTCAATCGGAATCAACCAGCCAGCAGCGTGATTAATGTGTGATTAATTAATTAAGGTAACTGACCTATCCTATTCATTATCTGCGTTAGCGTTCGGAATTTTGAAATTTCGGAATAATGATGGTTTCGGACAAGGACAGATGACTTATCGGAATAGAGAGACTAGAGGCGTTGTGTATACCTAGTACGCACACAAACAGTTGTGATTTCATTAGCAAAAATACGATTATGAGTCCACAATGACCACAGTCTAGTTTTTACACTCGATAACTGATTAGCGCGATATATTATAATTCTACCTACGCACTTGCAGGTTGCAGCCAATGTATGAAGTTCATACTATGAATTCGCACTAATCACTTATCAAATGTAAACTGCCCTTAAGTGGATTGTGGTCTGTCTCATTGTGAATTCACGGACGTATTCTTGTCAGTGTAATCACAACTAATGTAAACAGACGAGTAGCGAGTTAGAGGAGTTACCATAATATAAGTATAAATCAAGTCTGATAAGAAAAAAAAGATATTGATGAGAAATTTATAACAAAACGGGTGATGTCGCAAATATCGGTGCCAGATCCAATCCGGTTTTTTTTCTTTATTTACAAACTTTATATATGTTGAAATGGAACCATCTTAAGCCGGGTCCGCTGCTACCTGTTTTTGTGTTTTTCTAACACCTAACATGTTTTGCCAATCAAAACAAAACCCTATTTGTTTGCCGAAACTGACGGATAACATGTTAGGTGTTAGAAAAACACAAAAAACAGGTCGCAGCGGACCCGGCTTTAGACTGCGCCTGTTATTTTTATTTTATCATAAGTATTTATTTTAATTATTTAATCATCCTTTAATCATTTTTATTGCAACCATGGTGTTCAAGATCTTACATAAAAATATACAGTTTCACATGGGCCCTGTGCTTGGGTCTTTTTTCTTGGCACACTTGATTACAATATGGTAACTCTAACTCACTGGACAAGTCTTGTCGGATATCAGTTCAGTATGATGCGTGTGTAGCTTTGGTGTAGTGATCCGGCGAGTTGACCTCGACTGACCGGGTCGCTAGAACGTCATTGGATGGATCTATCAGTTGAGTAACGTGCTTTCGACCGTATCAACGCACGATACATATATCCGCTTACCTCTCGCCTTTCGTTCCTGCGTAATCTTCTCCCCTCCATCCAGGAAATGTGTCAACTCTTGCACATTGAACGTACACCTCTCTCGCTCCTTTCGCAAGTCTTCATTTACTTTCTTGCTGACAACCATTTTGGCGTGCGCTCCGCTTGAAATAGAGTTGTCACTGCGCGATTCGTAATACGTTATGTTTATTCGTAACGCACCGTATCTTAGTGATAATTTTATTATGATTATTTGCGAGCAATCTCGCAGGTATTTGAGAGTAAAGTACGCTCACAGCTGATCGGACTTTGTATTCGGTTAGCGAACGTTACGCTTTGGTGAAATTCTGTTCGGAACTAAAGTAACCGCCGTTTGAGAATGTTATTATAAGTCGTTGTGTAACTACGTCGTGTGTTAATTACTTCGTTGTTTTACTACTGATGATTATGTACATATGTATGTGTTCGTAAAATATTTTAGAACTCAATTTTCGCTTACTTAAATTAAGTACATCATTTGGTTATAATAGTAGGTAGTATACTAATTATGGTACACAAGTTGGTAATATTAACACATGTTTTTATTTTTTATAGTAACATGCACTTCGAGGTAAAAGTAACCCTCCATACTTAGTTTACACTGTATTAGTACGGCAAAACTATGTATTCGTGGTTCCGTCCAGCGCCATCCAGTGGTGTTTAGAGAAACCATGTATTCTACAATAGGTATTACAACTACAACCCGCTGTATCTCGGCAACCCATTGACCGATTTGAAACTTAAAAATTACTAATGGACGGCCGAGAAAGGTCAAAGAAAATCTAGTACGGAGTGACCTTGGTTTTGCCAGCCGCCGCGTGCATCCAGCACGTACCTATCCAGATGGGCCAAAATACTGCAGTCCGCCGATTTCACTCGTCTGGCGACAGCTATTACCACCGGTTAACCTATCTCGGTTGACGACCGGTTAGCCTAGCTAGTGGGTAGTGATGCTGCCTACGAAGCTGAAGGTCCTGGGTTCGAATCCCGGTAAGGGCAAATATTTGTGTGATGAGCATAAATATTTGTTTCCGAGTCTTGGATTTTTTCTATGTAAGTATTTAAGTATTTAAATCTATTATATATACCGCCTTCTTGTACCTATAACACAAGCCTTATTGAGCTTACTATAGGGCTAGTTCGATTTGTGTAAGATTCTCCCCTAATATTTCATTATTTATTTATTTAATCAAGTGGCTCAGTGTTGCCAGTTTCAACTCGTAAAATTGTATATTTGATTTCCTGAAACGGGCCAATGGTAAAGAATAGAATTCTTACTTTCACAACCACTTTTATTCACATCACGACGTCACAAGTTAAAGTTTTCCCTGCAGGAACGGCTTGAAGTGCGTGTGGAAGCTCTCGTTGACGGGTTTCGCGTTGAGCGGGGTCTTGAGCGCCTCGTTCATCAGTCGCTCGTACACGCGACCATCGTACGCGCCAAGCGTCGACTGTAGGATCTGTGAAGAATAACCTTGGTTATAAGTTATAAATACATATACTCGTACAGGCTCGATTGGCCAATAAGGAATATTCTGCCAATCAATGACTGCAGGAGCCGTAGCATGGTTGGCCTTGTCACGCGATAGGTGACAGGATAGAGCGTGCGTCACTGGCTGACACCGTTCGATAGAACGAGACGACGCTCTTATCTTGTCACTTGTCGCGTGATAAGGCCAACCATGCTACGACTCCGGGCTGTTATTCGCTACGCGCTCATGCGCCTCATCCCAACGCGTCACGCCTAACGAAACTAGACTCTACCTACGCTTAGATACTACGCACCGTCAAGATATATTTGTGGGTGAGCGTGTAGGTGAGCTTAATACAAGTTACAGATACTTATGTGTGAAATTGCATTTTCAAATATTTGACACCTAAGCCATCTTTGGTGGATTTAACCTTTATTCATTTCTACTCCTATTTACATAAAGGCTAAAAATTGGAAGAGATCCCCCAATGGAATAAGTTTACCTTTGTACTTAACTTATTCTAAGTATTTTTATCTTTGTACTAAACTGGAACGGAAAGGAAGTAAACGAAATGCCGAACTTAAAATGACAGTTGCCGCGGCACTTTGGTTACTAGTAGGTAGAACTGATGGTCTAAAGAAAGAGGATTTCAACGTAGAGTGGGCAGAAAATGATGTACACAGCCCAGTATTTATAGCACATGAGCTAGTCATCGTTGCCCAAGAACCTCAACACCAGCACTAAAATAAAATCCCCATGAGCTAACCAGGGATGCTGCTATAAAGTACAATACAATTAATCCAAACTATTTATTTACCCGACTTAAACTGCTAACACGATTCGCGGCCACGGCATAAAATATATTTCGCGGCCGTGACTTTGATGGAGACATAGTGGACGATATACAAAGCGTTGTTAATAATTATCGTTGGTTCTCAACCCGAGTGGTTTTTCAGTAATTTTAATAAATAATGATATGTTTACATAACGTTATTAATTTCGTATCTAATCAAACTGTTTTACAAGTTTTAGGACACGTTCAAAATTTTGTATTGGTATCACGGTGGGAAAAAAGTGACAAACGATGACAAAGACGTATGGTCAATATTCGAATCTCTTTGGACCATAACATTATTTTTTGGACATTCTCTTTGGATAACAAATCAGTAAATCACTGTTATTTTGATTTTATAACATACAATTATAAAAATATAGGTAGGTACCTGCTAAATGGGTAAATTAAAATAAAATGAAGCTAAACTAACTAGTTATTTTGGTTTTTTGGAAACGCTTATACATAGGTAACTAACTGTGTATGAGTTATTAAATATCTATGGTATGACCGGGTGACATTGGCAAACCAACTGCAGAGTTTATTGATTTTCACCGATTTAATTAATTTGCATAATTTTTGCATTTAGGTAGGTACCTATCCTCGTACCTACACTATTCGCGTACGTATTCATAAGTTTAAAGATCAAGTATACATTGAAAGTCGAGGTATAATGTTATGGAAAGATAAAGTCATAAACTGGAAATGGGAAAGTAATAAAAAACGGCTTCACCCGAACCCGAATACCGTTCTTAGTTCTAATCTAACCAATGATGTAATATAAAAAATAGGTAAGTATAGATAGGTATTATAAGCGCTCCAAAAGTGGCACATTAAAACTGAGACATTTGCACCAACTTGCCTTAGTTTCGTGCCGTCAATGGAAACGTGTAAACGTGTCTCAGCTGTCCGTTCTAACAGCGCACGGACTGTACAAAAGTTGAAGTTACCTCATCCCTAATATCGAAGGCATCGACGAGTCCCACAGCATTCGGCCTGACGAGCGCCAACAGCTCCTCGTACCGCTGTTGTAGTCCTACGATGTCGTCTTCGCTGATGGTACAGTACTGGAAACAATTCATTATTATTTTTAACAATACCTATAGCATCTACGTGCTAAAGTGATCGATCGGCATGGCTTAGTTACCCGCAACCCGCCTGTAAAATGCGATTTAAGCTAGGATCAACATTGCTTACCCGCAACAAGTCTCCCGTTCGCTCCAAAGCCCAATAAGTCACGTACAGGGAAGCCAGCTCGTGCATGACCCTCCTGACGTTAGCTGATGACGAAGCCGTCAGACGTTTTGTCTCGTTCCAGTACGATCTGCAAATCACGGCTCGGCAGTGGGCCTGGGATGGTGACAGATAAACACACAATCAGTTTATGGTTAGAGTTGTTTACGACCAGTCTGAGTTTGATCCAGTCAAATGTAGATTTTCTATATCTATTTAAGTAATTTCTGAAATAATATTCATTGCGCTCGCAACCAATGCGAGTCGAATCTAATCTGGATTCGTCAGAACCGTGTTCCGGATAAAGCACTGGGCATACAAAACATAGACAAACTCGAATAAAAAGCGTTCTGTGGAACTACAGTTCGGAACAGTCCTTCGCAGTTATCGTTTAATTATGCAATAATGAGCGCGTTTCCTAAATGTATCTCCAGATCAATGAGAAAGTGTTACATATAAGGATGGCCGGTGGGGAAACAATCAGCCATTGCTTCAACATTCCTACTTAAGTGGCGAATCGATAGGTCGCCGTATTGTAGTTACATACCTATAGGTGCATAAAAAAATTGTATAAACCTCAACAGCGGCCACCAGCTGCACCGTCGACAGCTGCCAAGCATCTTCGTAGCTCATTCCAGTCCCCACTCTTCTTCGGATGCTCATCACTGCCGCGGAAATCTTCCTAAACGTACATAACAAAACAATAGACAATTTGCTACATTGCATTTGTAATGTTCTGTAAATTATGTAGTGTACAAAATTACTCACTTGACCTTTTACCAGTGGCCGAAAGGTCGATTGAAACTTACCGGAATAAGTAAATCAAAAGAATTTTCGAAAAACCCGAGTGCTTTTTGACAAATATTATAGCCTATGCCACTCCCACGATTAAGAGGAATCCAACGACACCTCATACATCAAAATCCATCAAGCCGTTTAGGCTACACGAGGCCACAAAGAAACAGACATAGGTACATACATACTTACATACACTCGAAAAACATTACCCTCCTCCTTTGCACTAAGTAGATAAATCGTGCCCTGTACGTACCTAAACGAGTCATTAAGGCCTACTTGCAAGTTTTTTTTATGTAACGCTACTTAATAACCGGACCGCTTTAAAGCCCAGTCAGTCCTTTTAAGGCCTATTATTTATATTTTATAGACGAACGACTTACCCTGACGCAAGGCTTTGGAACGATGTTATCATGCCTTCTAGCGACGGATCCCATCCACCCTTTGCGGAGCCGGTATGGGCTAAATAAGAGACGGTAGGTGATACTGAGTTCCCTGCTTCCACCAACTCAAAGGCCTTTACTAGAAATCTGCAACAGATATTAGGTACTTATTTCATCATACTAAGAGTACAAGATTTAGGTATTGAATCACAAGTATGTTCTCATGCCTCTGTTTGTCGAACTGGTGCCGAAAACGGTCTGCCATCAATCTGTATGTAAACAAATATATATAAGATGTTTTATATTTACTTTGCACACTGCAGCATCAGAATGGTGTAGTCTCCCTCATTGGTCCGGATGCCTGAGCCATAGGCATACAACCCCGGTAGACGCGAAGATAGCATGTACCCGTGGCCACCACAAGCGAAACGACACTGCTCTATCAATGTCAAGGAGTCTGAGGTGCTGATGGCTTTTAGGCAGCTGGATAATGCGTGGAGCTGGAAGACAGTAAAAAGGTCCTAAATCCTATTGCACTAAACTTAATTTCCCAACTGCACTTGTCCGAATTTTCATTTCAGCAAAAAAAAACAGTTTTCTCGAAGCCCACAAAGTTCGGGATTTTTTAAATACTTATCCCGTAATACTGCTTTTTGCCGAGCTGAATATTCGGACAAACGATACAGCTGGGAAATGAAATTTATTAATGAAAGCGATAGGTACAGTAACCCAGTAAAAACTATTAGCTAAAAAACCGATGTACATGTTTGCTCGACTAAATGTGGTAGTCAAATAAATATGCTTTGTGTCTACACATTTCCTGCTACAAGTATAAATTTTTCAACAAACATATCCCTGACGTCGACTGTACCTAATCTTTTGGATACCAAAATATCCCTACATTAACAGATTGAGTTTAACTGGAGTAGTTATTGACTACGGAATTCTATTTTCCTTGATATCGTAACTCCAAACGCCTTCAACAAGCAATAAGCAATATCTCGTACTTAAAAGAAAAGAAAGAAACTTCGCTTGGTAAAAGGAATCTGCCGAAACAACTACGTCAAGCGCTTTAGGTAGGAGTATGTCAAGCAAAATCAAGCGTTTTGCCGATCATGATTGGCCTTGTCTATGGTGTATCACTGACTGCCAGAAATACAGCATCAACTATCTCGAAACAAACCCCAGATCGTCGTCGTTGCCACAGCTTATGTCGGCATGCACAGCTAAGAAAGTACGCTAACGTCATTCGTAGCTTAACACCCTGTACTGACTTCTGTAGCACAACTAGCAGCCGCTGAGAGGAATGTACACAAACCTCTGGTAGATTGTCGTCGTTCCCTCTGGTCAAATCGGCCTGCACAGCGGTGAAGGCACTCCACAACCACCCGCTGGTGAGCTGCAGCGCGTGTGCTGTTGCAATGCCGATGAACAGCTTGTGCTGCTGCGTTATGTAGTCGAGGACCTGAGGTTCCGGAGCGCTGTTAAAGAGAAAATTTTATTTATAGACATTTTGGGAGTTAGCGTTCTCCCCGGCTGTCACAAGGGGTCAAGTTCAAGTATGGTGGTGTTTTAGTGACATCCATCTATCTTCCATCACTTTACTAAAGATCCGAATGGAGACGGCAAGGAAGCGCCACAGGATGAGCAAAATTAACTTGGCCTGGGGAGGGCTTCAGTTAAGTTCCCCGTAGGTATGAGAGCGCAGATGGCGGTCGTAGTGGTTTTTACCCGACTGGCCGAAGGATGTATGAATATATGTATGTATCTATATATATGTATGTCTTATTCTTTGTCACGCCCTACAGCCTAAACCGTTTGACGGATTTCGACATATGAGGTGTCGTTGGATTCCTCTTAATCGTGGGAGTGACATAGGCTATAATATTTCTAAAAAAGCAGTTGGGTTTTTCGAAAATTCTTTTGTATTCACTTGTTACTTGAAAGAAATACCTCATAACCTAGTTTCTTCACGTTGACCTGCTCTGCAAGATTCTACACGAAAATACATTAAAAGGCGTGCTGCAGATATCGTTTGGCCGCGTCACATTACGCCACGTCAGTCAAATATGAATCCGGCTTAAATAACACCAAATAATAAGAGCGCCAGCAACTAAGTCACTACTGTCCGTCACTAAACGCGACTACTCTACCACACATTAAGGCCACTAGAGGCCGCGGCTTGTGGCTCGCACGCGGCCATCTAACGCTCGGTATGCGCCGGTGCTACACAAAATGTATGAAAGAACTCGTCTGCAACTTGTGGCGGCCACTTAGTGGCTCAAGTGCCGCAGCTCTAAGAACACGTACCCAGGACTCGGCTGGCATTGCCGCCGCACGGCGGAGTAGCGCACGGCTATAGTGACCGCCTTGGCCAGGTTGAACGCGGCGTCGTTCACCAGGATCACGCGGATGAACACCATTGTGCCGTACGTCATTTTCTTGTGAGATTTCTTCACGAACGTTCCGTCCTGGAATTTTCTAATATTCAGTTTCGCAAAGACCTAACCTCCTGTTTTATCCCTTCCTCGCAAAAACAGTTAAAGTAACAGAAACAAAAGAATTTTAGCGGCATTTTAGCTAAAATAGGTAGGTAGGTAGTTTTTTTACGGAAGCGTCTACCATCTGATCTTCCAACCCAAATGGAACACTACCTTGTTGGGACTAGGCTTCGTTAAGCAAGTGGGATTACTCATACTCGTACTTCATTCTATTATGTAGGTATTTCGCTCAAGTCATAAATAAACAGTTAAAGCATATAGGTATGTATTAGGTAACCTATAAGATAATGCAATTCGCATGCCGTTAATATATTTTAATAAAGAAATAAAGCTGTATTATCGATAAGATAAGTAAGTAGACTTGTATTGGATTAAAACTCTTAGTAAGTAATAGGCTCCTCTAGTCCTCATAAGTTCGAGTTCCACAACTCGATTGAATTTGTACTTGCAATAGGACTTTCGAGTATAAGATATTGATTCTCACACCGACTCACCTTCAGAATCTGAGCATTCTTCATCAGCATATTCTCCCTAGGTATCCTAAAGTGGTCAAACCCCAGAAAGCCGTTGTCAGCATCAATATACCCCATCCTTGGGCCGATTTCGCCCACCGTGACCCCGGGTAGGGGCATGTGGGTGTCCAAGTCTCGGATCTGGACTATGAAAGGATGGGTTCCGTGGCATTCCCCTTTGGAATACAGCTGGGCAATGACGATGGCGTGGTTGGCCGTTTTTCCCACTGGAAGAAATTTTATGTGTGTGAAAAATCCTGTGAGGAATTCTAGTTTCAAAGCCAGTTCTGGATTCTCAGTGCTAAGCGTAGTAGGTCATAAGATGTCAAAATCGCACTAGATGAGAATGGCGCAACACGATAACCATTAAGCTATTGCGATTACGTTGGCATCTGACTGCATGAACTGAAGCATTCATTAAGAGAGATTCTGTTGACACAAAAGAGTCCACACACGAATGTCACAACTTCGCAATGCTAGGTATCTAGGGCTATAAGCGTATCAATATCTACATACATACAACTCAGCCCTGCAGTTAATGAAATGAGTTATTGAGATGAGTGAAAACCTATTTAAGAATAGGTAGCAGTTAACTATCCAGGATTTATTTTGGTACTTACAGCCACCAGGCCACCACTTGTATGCGGACAGCGTTGGTGTGTGCAGTACGAACTGCTCGGCCTCAGGGTCGTAGGTGGCTGTCGTCTCCAGCCCTCGGATAAAGGAACCGTGGCCCATCTCAGTCTATAGAAAGTTTCAACCGTAAATGATGACCTTCCGAAACGTGTAGTAGAAGGTCAATTTTAATATTTGTATGTTACGTTACTCAGATAGCTGACGTAGCTCACACAGCCGCCAAACTTAAATGGGAATGGGCCGGGCACATCTGTCGCATGCCAGAAGCGTTATGGGCTACAATTACCACCAAGTGGGTCCCACAGAACCGAACACGGCGTCGCGGTAGACCACGTAGGAGATGGCGAGACGAGCTTAACGACTTCGATCAAGACTGGTGGGACGCTGCCCATTACAGTGATATGTGGAAGAAAAAGAGGGAGGCCTTTGCCCAGCAGTGAGACACTTATTAAGGCTCTTAATAATAATGTTACGTTAAAGAGTTATCTTGGGCTCTTGCATTCGCATGGCATATCGGAAAGATAAAACTGGCTACATTTTAAGATCTTGCACCAACGTACCTGTACACATGTTTCTGTTTTGCAAATTGGTTGACCGACAGAGAAAGCCAAAACTATTACGTAACGTACCTATTGTGTAAAGGTGTAGTGAAGTATTTTTTTTATCGATTGCCCTGAGAGCCGCGGTCATTAAGACACATTATTTGTGACATATAAATAAATATTTAGTTAGGTGCATGTTTTGTTATATCTAAATTTTCCTTCTTTTTCAGCAGCCGCAGTTACAACTTGCCTGAGCGTAGGTTCCAATGATCTGCATGTCCAAAGCTCTGGGCAGCCATTGTGCCTGCTGCTCCGGCGTGCCTTGACCGAAGATCGTGGTTACGAACATGCCCAGATGCAGGGTAAACGGGGACTGCTCGGTGAAATATGCGTCTGCAGTTCGTCGGACGTACGATGACCTATATGATGAACATATTTTTTTATGATTTTAGTCCACAACTTTGCGTAAATAGGTGGAGACCTGTTTACGCAAAGTTGTGGACTTTGCGAAAACAGGCTAACTACATGAAGCGTACCTATTTAGGGTAAGATCAGGTGGGGTAAAAGAAACACCGAGGACGACGACGACGAACGACTACAATTTAATCGATAGATCTCTCTTACCCCCACCTAAAACTAAGTTCATTTTATCCCCCCTTGGAAATGAGAACTAAAATTATCTGTAGCTACTAAATTAAATTATGCTATGATTGTACCATTTTTTCCATGACATAAAAATTATTAAAGCTCACGTAAATTGTACCCGCGCCAGGTAGATCAAAATGTCACTTTTTATATGGAAAAATTACAGTTAAACTGACCTGATTTAGTGATTACCCCTCAGCAATCGTATAAAGTTGAGTTTTAAACAATATCGAACTTTCCTATTAATAAATTAGATCTCGTCACGTTCAATCAACATTTAGAACACCTAGCGAAAAAAATTAAAATACGTTTACACTTTTGCACCTTATTCCATTGCAATAAGGCGAATAGTGTAAACGTGTTTTTGGCGTCGACCGTACATCATATTATGGACAGCTCACTGATAATATTCAGTGCTCAAGCAGGTCTACTTAATTTGCATTCAATAGATACATGGTAATCAAAGCCAAGTACATCTTACCCAATAGATTCAATTCCGACATCGCCCGCCTGGACTTGATTTTTGAGCAAATTCGCGAACAGGCAGGACTTCTCAATCGCAAACTCGTATCTCTCCTTTAAGCTTAAACATTCCTCTGGCTTGTCAATTCTTAGATGCTCTTTATTTAAAGCAATGCTTTCTGCAAGGAACACCATATGAAAGGACTTTTATTTTGACATATTTTAATATAGGATATACGAAATCTCGATATCTCAATGATATCGCGTTCTTAGTTCTTACCCGTGAAGATATATGCTATTCGAAATGCGTTACAATGCACCAGTGTGTACTCGTAATTTAATATATTCAAAATTAGAGCATTTTGGTATCAATTTTCTCAAACCGTTTTCAAACTTACACTTAGGTACATAATTAGCTTTTTGGTGGGGTTTGTGGACTGTCACTTCAGTAGGGTATCATTAAATTCAGCTCCCTATCGGATGTTTTTGATTGTACTAAATGACACCAATGAAATTACCTCTATATACACATTACACACCTATATTCCTCCTCTCCTCTGTTTTTGCCCTTCCCCCGTCAATAATATACGTCAACTCCTCGATATTGAAATTGCACTTTTTCCTTTCCCTCACTAAATCTTCGTTCACTGCCACAGAAGTCATTTTGCCACTGAATATCAGACGCTCAAAGGTAAGAGCGGTATTAAGATTATATTTCACTTTTCGTATTTTATTGATTTTTAAAATACGTATGTTATACTTTATCAATACTGGTGTCGACGACGGAATGTATATTAATGCAAATTCTCTGGAATTTAACGATGCTCCCTTATTAACATATCTATTGTGTGGAATTAAATAGAGTGCGTGAGGTCAGAGTCCGGATACGTACTTGGCTTAGTGAATAGTAAGTTTCCTATTTTTTTACAAGCTTTATATTAACTTGACCTGTTCGTATGTAAATATGTATAAGTATATAAGTTGTCCGTCAAAATTTGCAATCCATTTTTCAGTCACTTGCCGTTATCCGATTGATCTGAAATTTTGGGTAATAGTATAGTTTGGATGACAACTTAATATTATGGTACCATCGAGCTGATCTGATGATGGAGACAGAAGGTGGCCATGGGAATTCAGTATTTAACCGGAGTAATCCCGTTGTTTGGGCTCGTTAGAATAATCTCAATCAGTAGTTGATACACTAAAGAGTATACAGAAAAGTATAGTCGGCAATAAAGGCTTGTACCAAATATTAAATTTTTGACACAAACTTATTCACGATACCATTTGAACCAGCTTTTAGAGAGGATCAAATGTTAGTATGGAACCAACTATAATTAGAGCACATAAAAGGAAAAAAAAGAGACTGAAAAGTCACCTCGCTGATGCTGAAAACGGTCCATAACGATTGTCAAGTAATTGTGACGTACGTCAAGTAGGTCCTGTCTGTAGCTATCAAAGTAGCCACAGAACTTATGAGCGCAACATCAGCTATCACATTATCACACTTCGCATCGCATCATCAGAATCATCATCATCATATCAGCCGAAAGACGTCCACGTCGACTGCTGGATAGGCCTCCCCCAAAAAGTGCCAAAGTGACCGGTCCTGCGCCACCCGCATCCAGCGGACTCCCGCGACCTTTATCAGGTCATCAGTCCACCTTGTGGGGGGCCTACCCACGCCGCGCCTTCCGGTACGTGGTCGCTACTCGAGAACCTTTCCGCCCCAACGGCCATCGGTTCTACGTGCATTGTGGCCCCGCCCACTGCCATTTAAGTTTAGCGATTCGGAGGGCTATACCGGTTACATTGGTTCTGCTGTGAATACGAGAAAAAATACGAATGCATCAGAATACGAGTAAATAATAACCAAAGCTTCCTCGACTCACAGCCACATTTATTTCCAAAAACGAAAACGTATATAAAACTAAACAACCCAATATAACCACAGATTGTATCACAGTTTCCCCTGCATAAACGGCTTAAGGTGCGTGTGGAAGATCTTATTGACGGGCTCAGCGTTGAGGGGGCTGCGCATTGCTTCTTCCATCAGACGCTCGTACACTCGCCCGTCGTACGCGCCTAGTGTCGACTGTAGGATCTGTAGGCAGGAATATCAATAGCTTTATATTATAAACATTCCAGTTATTTTATGGACTAACAGAAGAATCCACCCAAAGATAATGTAATCACTACTTTACATAAACCTACAGTCTCTCGTCGTGAAGTCGTCAGCTTCAAAATCTTGTGGCGGAGCGTCGGAGATATTAGGCTGATGATTTTTCGGAAGCAGTGAAAAGCTATAGTTTAAGCCCTATGTATTTGAGGCCGTAATCTTCTCGAAGAGTTAAAGTACCCTAGAAGGAGGAAGGATAGTCGTCCACTTCTAGACACGGTCTACACTAAGTACGCCAAGTCATCTAGCGTAACATTTGTTCGTCTAATCCGTCTCGTCCGTCTGTTAGGTGGCATGGTAACCAGTATTTGGTTTCCATTCTTAAATCTGGAGCATTTTACAACAAGAAGTTCAAATATGTATATGAATTCTCAACACCCTCGGGGCTAGCGTTGGAACTATAGCACATTCTCTCTCGTTTATGAAAGGACGCATGCTCCCAGAAATGGGACAGATAAGTACAGGGTGGACCAAAAGTCTTTTTACATTTCAAACTAAAATAAAATGAAAACTAATTATATCAGATGAAAACCGTTTATTAATTATGAAAACACATGAATAGGGATTTTATTTTTTTTAAATTACGTCATCCGTATGTGATCCTTCATTATTTTGGCATTGCCGTAACCTGGAGCGAAAATTTTCAGTGACGGCCTGACAAGTGTTCCGAGAAATGTGGACCAAAAGTCCGTTAACTTTTGAATCGGTAGCTGCGTCGGGGAGCGGTGGCGGGGTAAGGCGGCGGGGTTACGAAATGCAAGAGCGGCCAATGGGAATTTAGTGCCATGGCGTCCTTCACCTTCCCGCCACCGCTCCCCGACGCAGCTACCGATTCAAAAGTTAACGGACTTTTGGTCCACATTTCTCGGAACACTTGTCAGGCCGTCACTGAAAATTTTCGCTCCAGGTTACGGCAATGCCAAAATAATGAAGGATCACATATGGATGACGTAATTTAAAAAAAATAAAATCCCTATTCATGTGTTTTCATAATTAATAAACGGTTTTCATCTGATATAATTAGTTTTCATTTTATTTTAGTTTGAAATGTAAAAAGACTTTTGGTCCACCCTGTACTTATAAGCTGACGATAATGATGATGAAGGAAAGTAGCAATGAGACAATGAATAGATATTTTAAGAAGCTTCTCAAACTTTAATTCCTAAATTTTTCAGTTGAATACTCACGCCATCTATAATGTCGAAGGCGTCGACTAGGCCGACAGCGTTGGGTCGAATCTTGGCAAGCAGCTCCTCGTACCAGAACTGCAGCTCGTCTACGTCGTGCGACGATACACTCGTGTACTGGAACATACACGGCATTGAATTACACAACAATCGGAAATATGAAGTAGGTATGATATGTAATCAAGTAGTATTGAATTTACATTCGACTACAGGAGGACCCTCCTTCCACTTAGCTCCCATGCAAATAATCCCATGACACTGCGATATAATTTTATTTCCTTTTGGTTCCTATAATGATGGGATTCGAGTTTACTAACAACAAACATACAGTAGCAACTTGAATCCTTCGAGGATCCTTAGGGATGGGATGGGATCTCAGGATAATACTTTTCCCCCTTGGCTCCCAAACTGCTACTGTTTGGGATCCAAGGATAACAGCAGTGGTTTGGAGGCCAAGGGGAAAAGTATTATCCTGAGATCCCAAAAAAAGCGGTTTGGGACTCAAGAGGAAAAATATTATCCCTGGATGCCATTAGGCAGTGAAGAGGGAGCAAAAAGGAAAAATAGTTAAATCTTATGGGAGTCGAAAAAAGATTAAAAATGTAGTCAACTGGAGAAAAAAGAAACTTAAGAGCTTAAATAATCACAAAGTTATAAGAGTCCAAAGTTTTAAGAGGGGGTATGTTCTGTACCTTTTCCGCAAAACGCACATTCATCATTTACTACGACACTCGATGATCGTGACGTCACAATTTTCACGTTTTCTCTCTCTAACAAGCACTATTAAAACGGTTGTAGCTTCGTAATTTTCTGAGATATTTGAATGGGATTTTCGTCATCAGGCATATTTTTTGGCCTTCTTTCTTTTGATGTTATAATAAATTTAGAGTGTACACCCCTATTCTCAATACCAGTAGCAGATCGTTGAGTTTCTCCAACGCCCAGTAGAGGGCGTACAGCTCCGTTAGTTGTTCCAGCACTAGCCGGGCCTTGGGCGGTAAGCTCGCTTTCCGGACCTCCTCGTAGAAAGTGGAAGTTATTATCACTCGGCAGTGTGCCTGCAATAGAGTAAACCCGGAATTAGTAATCAGTCATTTATTCGCTTAAACATGGTACAGTCAGCATCATAAACATGTATACATTCTATGACCTTATTACCTAGACATAAGGTTGAAAAGTGTATACATGTTTATGATGCTGACTGTACAGTCACGAGCGTTAATTTGGGACCCATTTCCTTCAAATGTTGTTAGAACATTTACAATGCAATAAGGTCGAAAACTTCAGTTCAATAATAATTGTGAAGTGTCAAGATGACACAATTAAATGTCTTATTGAATGGGCCCTTGAATTGATAACGTCTTTGCCAAAAGCTATCATTACAGTTTTCTAATTTTTTTTTTTTTTTTTATGGCATCGCGCTCTTGGCGCATTCAGCCAAAAAACGAGGAAACGGGATTACAGGAAGTTTTCTAATTACGAACATATGTCATTGTGTGTCAGTGTCAGACAAGAAAATTTATTGAAAACTGTCATTTTCACAAAATACTATTTTCAAATAACAAATATGGCCGGAGAGAAGACAGGGCCTCTAACACGGGTGACAATTAGTCGGAAAAAATCGGAAATGATCGTTTGACTCGTTCCGCCCGGTTGACGTCACTGAGCGGTTTCCCCTAGTCACGTATAGTAACGTAAGTTGTCAGCATGGCAAACATTGACACTCCTTTAAAATATTAGCTTTAAATGTCTTCAGTTTGCTATACGATATTCCACCTTAGGTGGGTCCCAAATTAACGCTCGTGACTGTACAAATAGGTGGTTTAAAAGAAATACTATAGAACTACATGTTTGGTCACAAGGACATGCAAATGTATAAGGATGTCATGTGTATCGCATGCATAAGTTGCTAATACTAATACTAAGAATTTATCTCATTATGATATTTTTGGACTGAGTAATGGCTTTGGATGCTAAAAAGCTATATAACGCAGTCTTAAATTCTTTATCGCTTGCTAATTTCAAAATATTCGCTGGTAGTTTATTATTATATATTCGGGGTGACATACCTAATATGCTTTTTGATAGAAAAACAGTTACATTACGAAATTAGTGGTGTGAAATTAATTTCGTGACATTAGTTTTACTAACAGTTTCACATGTAATTTAATATTATCGTAATGCATAATTTCATCGATACAAATCAATTTCGTGCCCTGCGCGATTTTTTGGTAAAATTAGTGTCATGCAACTAATTTCATAGTGTAAAGCCGGAATTACATTACGAAATAAGTGTCATGCATGTTGAAAGAGCTGATGCTGATTGGGCCCATGGTCACTGCGATACTGTAGATTTTACGAAGTTGCTTTCACATATATCGAAACTACTTTCGTGAAACTGGAGCCGTAGCATGGTTGGCCTTATCACGCGACAAGTGACAAGATAAGAGCGTCGTCTCGTTCTATCGAACGGTGTCAGCCAGTGACTCACGCTCTATCCTATCACCTATCGCGTGACAAGGACAACCATGCTACGGGGTCTGATTTCAACATGCATGACACTAATTTCGTAATGTAATTCCGGCTTTAAACAACGGTTTCAATGCTCACTGATACCACAGTTAGACTTTGAAGGATTCCCAAAAACACCCTTCATCGTCCTGGCGTTCTCAAAGGAGCTCGGGGTCCGTTTTGGCTCGAAATCCCAAAATCTGGTGTAAGCAGGCAATTAATTTTAAAAACCGGACAAGTGCGAGTTGAAGTCGCGTGGTTCCGTAAAATATTGAGAATTTTCCCGTTAGGTACTTTGAATACTCAAACTTCTTATAAGCTTTCCTGTAATCTTGAGGCAAGAAACTATTTTCCATATTTTTTTCAGAATTTTAAGCCTAGTTGTTTCGGAGATAAGGGGGAGGGAATGGTCAAATTTCGTCTTTTTTCCTAAATTACTTCTAATCTGTTTTTACTAAAATTATAAAAAAAAAACTGAGATGCTTGGTTCCGTTTTTTTTTCCTTTTGAGGTACGGAACCCTAAAAAGCGACTGCCATCTGACCTTTGAACCCAGTGGGAATAGACCTTGTTGGGTTTAGACCGATGTTTTCCTTATAATCCTAAATATCTAATAATGTTCCACGACAAGCGTTAGATTTTACTCCCGGAAAAATCGATTATTAAATAATGTACACGTTAACTAGTCCTCATGAACTAGAGAAGCAAAACTAAGCAATGAGCCATAGCTAAATCCGTACTTCAGCCGCTGACACCAGTTGGACCGAAGTAGCGTTCCAGGCGTCTTCAGGCGACATCCCTGCGTCCACACGTTTCTTCATGTTCTTCACGCAAGTCGCCACTTTTCTGGAATTTGACGAAATAATCATGGTCTCTTAAAACTTGGGGCCCATTTCAACAAGTTACAAGCCGCTTGACCAATAAATACTGGCCATTTTTGAGCTGTGCTTGTCTGTTTAAGACTTGTAAAATTGTATGTTGCTTCGTGTCAAGAAGTTAAAAAATAATTTACTTTAGAAACAAAGTTTTAAACGACTTCAATTCCGAATTCGACACTATGATTGTCTATTGCCAAAAAATGACAGCTGGCGTCATCACTTAGGCAGTGGACCTTCTGTACCTTTAGGTACTATTAATTATTATGTGCTCTAGCGGCCATCATAACAAATCCTCCGGTGTATAAAGGGTCAGAAACGCGTTTGTGATCCTTACGGAATCACATGCTTCCATAGGCCACGATGTGTGCTTAACCAGGCAGGCCGTATGCTAGTTTGCCACCGCCGTAGAGTTTATAAAACCGGCCAAGTGCGTGTCGGACCCAAAGAGAATATTGAATATATATAGTCGGACCACGCAAAACGAAGGGTTCCGTGCCTATTACAAAGGTCGTATCATCACAGAAATCTTACGGCACTGACGTCCTTTTCTTTAAGGAAGGCAGTTTTTCAGCAATATCTCAAAAACCTTTGAACCGATCTTGTTCATGTTCAAAATAATTTTCCGTGAAAGAATTTAATAAGCTCTACGTCCAAGATTTTTTTCAAAAATTGCTGAGAAACCTTATATTTAGGTATTTTGAAAGGCCTATCGATTTATGTGCCACACGTGGGCGCTTACAATGAATTTTTTTTTTGACTTTCAGTTTTATGTATGGAGAAAAAAAATTTTTTTAGTCATTTTAATTACAAAACTGTGTAGCGGCTAACAAAATACACCTATCCTCAAAATTTTATTCAAATACACCTTATAGTTTTCGAGTAAACTGCCTGTGACATACGGACAGGCGGACAGACGGACAGACGGACATGACGAAACTATAAGGGTTCCGTTTTTGCCATTTTGGCTACGGAACCCTAAAAAGTCTGTTCAGTTTCAGGGTCACATCTACTCACCCCACGGCCACCTTCTGTAGCCCGCGAACGATGCCTTCCACGGAGTTCTCCCACCGCTCGCAGAAGCCGGGTGCACTGGCGGTCTTGAAGTAAGCCAGAGTTGGGGTCAACGACCCCATACCGGATTGCCAGGTCTTTACCAAGTACCTGAAACCATTTGGCGGGGACCTTTAATTAAGTAAGTATATGCCTCAATAGGCATCTTAAAGCGCAGCGCACGATACGCACTGCGATACAAACGCGCGGTACCTACAGTATGGATGCAGGCGATAGTCGCGCGGTCGTGAACCGTATATCGCTGCAAAATAACGTGGCTTTCAGATATGTTATAATTATATCAGACACAATTAAAATTTGCCCACCACGTACAGTCACCAACTCTAATTTGGGACCCACCTAAGGTGCTATATCGTATAGCAAACTGAAGACATTTAGAGCTAATATTTTAATGGAGTGTCATAAAGTTCGCCATAGACAACTTACGTTTACAAGTGTCTATATAGGTCTTAGAGCATACATAACTGGAGTAGCCTTATGTCGTATTTGCGTACAAAAAAGTCTGCCGAATTTTGCGGGGGTGGGGGGAGCTTCTTAATAGGTTATTGACACTCAATTATATATTAAAAGCTTGAAGTGGTTGAACGTTTATAATATCAAGTGCTTACAGCAACATGTGGCCATTTTTATGATCAGTTTTCTCTTGCGAGGCGATTTTGTGATCGATTGTGAAATTGTCTTTGTATGATTTTTTGCACATTGTGCAAGGTTTTTTACAGAGGGGTAAGTTACTGAAAGGGTACTCCCGTTATGTATGCTCTAAGATATGTGTGCAACCGCTCAGTGACATCAACCGGGCGAAACGAGTCAAACGATAATTTCCGATTTTTTCCGACTAATTGTCATTCGTCTTTGTGGTCGTCGTTTCGGTTTTTTCGGCTACCGCCAGCGAGGTCCGTCTTTGACTCAAATTTTTGGGTATTTCGGTTCCCATACAAACATTTGTTCCTCTCCAAAAACTGGTTCGAATGGCATCGTAAAAAAATCTTAGGTCACAACACAAGCCTATTGTCACCCCCCACCCACAACAAGGTATCTCACCTAGCAGTCTGCAGCAGCAGCACCGTGTTCTCCCCCTCATAAGTGCAGGCCGCGGTGACCAGCCCGTACGTCATGGGCAGGTTCGAGGACTGCATGTAGCCGTGGCCGCCGCACGCCAGCCGGCAGCGCTCTACGTACATGGCGGAGTCCGCGGTGCTCACGGCTTTGAGGCAGCAGGCTAACGCGTGTAACTGTAAGAACGTCAGGGTATTTACTCTAGAGTAGGTACTGCTGCCCCACAACAACACACAAGGTGGACTGATGACCTGGTAAAGGTCGCGGGAGTCCGCTGGACGCGGGTGGCGCAGGACCGGCCAATTTGGCACTATTTAGGGGAGGCCTATGTCCAGCAGTGAACGTCTTTCGGCTGATATGATGATGATGAGTATACTGCTAGCCCTAAGGCCCTAGGGTCATGTGGGTCATCGCCCAGGATGGCAAACTACCAGGGGAACAAAAGCGAGCCACGCTCCTGGCTGTTTGTTTTTGTTTTGCGCCATTCTACCAACATACACTGCTGATACTCTTTTAGTCTACAAGGAAATCCTTATAGTTTCGCCGCTGTCGTTAGGAGCCTTCTGCGGCGAAATTCCTCCGCTTGTCTGTGGTAGGCTTAGAGCATAGGTACATAACTGGAGTAGCCTTTCAGTAACTTACCCCTCCATAGAAAACCTTGCACAATGTGCAAAAAATCATACAAAGACAATTTCGCAATCGATCACAAAATCGCCTCGCAAGAGAACACTAATTGGGTTTAAATATCCTATTAAGATGCTCCCCCTCGCCCCCGCAAAATTCGGCAGACATTTTTGTACGCAAATACGACATAAGGCTACTCCAGTTATGTATGCTCTAAGGTGGTAGGGCAATAGATATTGTATATTGTATGCGCGGCATCAGGCTAGTACAAGCTTTTTAATTTCACTCATATTTCACTGGATATGTTATTAAAGTTCGTTTTGTTATTTGACATTGTTCGATTAAACGCAAAAAAAATAGGTTAGAATAATTTCGCAGATTAACGACCACCTAATTTCATGTGCCGGTTAGCGATCACTTAAAAGATGAGTAGATTCCTATTCTATACCTACCTACAAAAGAAAATTAAATACGGTTAACTGTTAAATGGTCTGTAGAATAGTAAAATCGACAATTGAAAAAAAACCTTGTCCTTCAGGGGGTCGCGAACTGAAGCTGGTCACGTAACCAGCATAATGACCCTTTTTAGGGTTCAGTACCCAAAGGGTAAAAACGGGACCCTATTATTAAGACTTCGCTGTCCGTCCGTCTGTCACCAGTGTGTATCTCGTGAACCGTGATAGTGAAGACAGTTGAAATTTTCACAGTTGATGTATTTCTGCTGCCGCTTTAACAACAAGTACCAAAAAAACCGAAGTGCAAGTCGGACTAGGGCTCCCATACAACAGACATGATTTTTTGCCGTTTTTATAGATAATGGTACGGAAGCCTTCGTGCGCGAGTCCGACTCGCACTTGGCCGGTTTTTTATAATTACGTAACTAATTATAAAAACCGGCCAAGTTATGTGAGTGGATTGACCTCTGTTGTTTGTGACTAATATGTTCTAAAGCAAGTTGGCAAGGTCAGCTTGGTCACATGCCTATATACCTACCTAACTGTTTGTAACGGCAGTTTTTAATATTCATATCCGTGTCTGGCTCCTAAAAACTCAAAATACCTAAGTGAAATAGACATGTTTTAGCTATACCTGACTTGTTAATTAGTATTCATAGGTATAGGTATTTGTAGTTAAGTGTTCATATTTTATTCAGGATGTCTTTAAAACAATGAGGTATTTTGACAAGTTAATCAAAGACACGTTTACGTAATGATGACTATCTTTTAAAATTATACCATACCCACTTATTACCTGATGGAAATACCTAATATGATGGCAATAGCGTTTCGTCGGACACACCTAATGAGCGCGGAACATGTATGGAAGCTACTTGTGTCAGTAAAGCCGGGTCCTCTGCGCCAATGTTTATGATGTTATTAAACATCTAACATGTTATCCGTCAGTTTCTGCAAACAAATAGGGTATTGTTTTGATTGGCAAAACATGTTTGATGTGTAAAAACATCGAAAACATGGTGCAGCGGACCCGGCTTAAGCATGTTGGCAGTGAGTCGCAGAGCGTGATACGCTTATATCCCGATGAAGATCTAGTGACAGCCCGGTTCCCTGTATCGTTACCTGTGGCAGCCTCTACAGGTTGCCGCCCACCAGTTGCTCGGTGACGTTATGGGAGGTCTCCCACAGCATGTTGGCAGTGAGTCGCAGAGCGTGACACGCCGCTTTACCGGTGCAAATCTAGTGATAGCCTAGTTCCTTTTATGGTAATGTACCTAGGTTACGGTTACCTCTGGCAGCCTCTCCAGGTTGCCGCCCACCAGCTGCTCGGTGACGTCGTGGAAGGTCTCCCACAGCATGTTGGCAGTCAGCCGCAGCGCGTGACACGCCGCTATACCGATGAAGATCTTGTGTTGCTGCGTCACGTAATCGAGGATCTGGGGCTCTGGTTCGCTACAATTTAGGTAGGTATTCACTGTTTAATGTGTAACCCAAAAAGATCTAGTTTATTCTCAGATGTTGAAAGACCAAGGGTCAAGTGGTCTACTTCTTGGGATTAGGTTTCAAAGGACTAACTGAGAATAGTGAGGATGCTACTGAGAAAACGCAAAGATAATGAGGTTAACTCTAACTAAGTTGGCGGCAGCGGCACCGGTGCTCCATACGTGCATGCGAGAGATCGGAGCGCCACCTTTCACTCCCACGTATGGCGCGCCGCTATGATTTGACACCGCTGCCATGGCACCCTCAGGATACGGCCTGAGTTCCCGCCCCGCTGTGAGTTTGCGGCGGAACTGCAGTGGAGTTAGCATTTGTTTTATATGGACGCTGGAAATGTGCACACTTACCCCTCTTTGAGCTGACTTTGTCGTCGTACCGCCGAGTACCTTGTGGCGATAGTGACGGCCTTCGACAGATAGTTCACCATGTCATACACAATCACCACTCGCACGAACACCATTGCACCGTAGTTCAACTTGGAGTTCCGCGCGTTGCGCACGTATGAGCCGTCCTGGTTGATGCATGAAATAAGTCAAAACCCTTAAATCGTAAGTGCTTTATCACTAAATTCAGAATCAGGGTTTCAGCTGATAAAGCTCAACTTTGACCATCGACCAAGATTTGAGGAAGAGGACGCGCATCTAATGTTTAGTAAAACAATGGACGACGACTTCTCGGGAATAACTTGAGCAGACTTTTGGACCCCATACATGTCTACTACTTATTTACTCACATAATAACTTACTCTATTGTATTCAATTGTTCATACCTCCGAAACCTGTGCATGTTTCATCAGCATCTGTTCCCTCGGTATCCTCAGATGGTCGAAGCCTAGGAAGCCGTTGTCAACTGAGTTGAGACCCAATTTGGCTCCGATGTCTCCCACCTTGAAAAGTGGAATACTGTTTAGTGTGAAGGCTATATAAATAAGCGTTAATGTTTACAAGGTACCTTTCACTCATAACTTCACCCATAAAGCAAATATATTTCCCGTGTCCCTGCATTTTTGTGGCAAAAAGTGGTGCTTACTCTCCACAAACTACAACAAGAAGGCTCTTTCGCGGTTACGTTTGCGAAAAAAAAGACGAACCAACCAATTCGCAATAGCATTTATAATACTAATAGCCATTTCAGGGCTCACGCCTAGGCTAGGATCGCCATCGCGACAGCTGTATAATAGTAGCCTATTTAGCTAACATAATCGCGTCTATATCGGACATAAGGCATTCGACCTTATCGCATTTACATACCTACTGGCTAGTAAGGGACGAGTGCTAGGTAACACTTAATAAAGGTGTACCTTGATACCAGGTAGAGGTACGTGGGTCTCCTCGTCTCGGACCTGGACGATGAACGAGTGGATCCCGTGACATTGACCCTTCGTGTACAGCTGGGCAACCACTATGCAGTAGTTGGCAGTATGACCCACTGGAAAAGTAAGAACACATCGTTTATCTTACTTCTATATCATCATCATCAACATCATCGGTAGAATCCGTTCCACGGATGGGCACCCGCCTCCCCTCTCCTCATCTCAACACAAGAGGGAATGGGCTGTTGCCCCCACGCTATCGCAAGTGCAGATTTTAAGGTATTTATGAGATTTTCATTTCAATCATTCGGGTTGCAGTTAAGGACCGAAAGAAAAGTATGGGACGTTCTAGATAGGTGCATTGTCGACTTCTACCACCACGTTTGACAGATCAGGCCGCATTGTTGCAGGTACTCACGTCCGCCGGGCCACCACTTGTAGGAGGTGAGCGTGGGGCTGTGCAGCACGAACGAACTGCTTTATGGCGGCGTCGTACGTGGCCGTCGTACGTGGCTGGTCAGACTGTACTACTGTAGTGTAGTGCAGGTACTCACGTCCGCCGGGCCACCACTTGTAGGAGGTGAGCGTGGGGCTGTGCAGCACGAACTGCTTGGTGGCGGCGTCGTACGTGGCCGTCGTACGTGGCTGGTCAGACTGTACTACTGTAGTGTAGTGCAGGTACTCACGTCCGCCGGGCCACCACTTGTAGGAGGTGAGCGTGGGGCTGTGCAGCACGAACTACTTGGTGGCGGCGTCGTACGTGGCCGTCGTACGTGGCTGGTCAGACTGTACTACTGTAGTGTAGTGCAGGTACTCACGTCCGCCGGGCCACCACTTGTAGGAGGTGAGCGTGGGGCTGTGCAGCACGAACTGCTTGGTGGCGGCGTCGTACGTGGCCGTCGTACGTGGCTGGTCAGACTGTACTACTGTAGTGTAGTGCAGGTACTCACGTCCGCCGGGCCACCACTTGTAGGAGGTGAGCGTGGGGCTGTGCAGCACGAACTGCTTGGTGGCGGCGTCATACGTGGCCGTCGTACGTGGCTGGTCAGACTGTACTACTGTAGTGTAGTGCAGGTACTCACGTCCGCCGGGCCACCACTTGTAGGAGGTGAGCGTGGGGCTGTGCAGCACGAACTGCTTGGTGGCGGCGTCGTACGTGGCCGTCGTACGTGGCTGGTCAGACTGTACTACTGTAGTGTAGTGCAGGTACTCACGTCCGCCGGGCCACCACTTGTAGGAGGTGAGCGTGGGGCTGTGCAGCACGAACTGCTTGGTGGCGGCGTCGTACGTGGCCGTCGTACGTGGCTGGTCAGACTGTACTACTGTAGTGTAGTGCAGGTACTCACGTCCGCCGGGCCACCACTTGTAGGAGGTGAGCGTGGGGCTGTGCAGCACGAACTGCTTGGTGGCGGCGTCGTACGTGGCGTTCGTACGTGACTGGTCAGACTGTACTACTGTAGTGTAGTGCAGGTACTCACGTCCGCCGGGCCACCACTTGTAGGAGGTGAGCGTGGGGCTGTGCAGCACGAACTGCTTGGTGGCGGCGTCGTACGTGGCCGTCGTACGTGGCTGGTCAGACTGTACTACTGTAGTGTAGTGCAGGTACTCACGTCCGCCGGGCCACCACTTGTAGGAGGTGAGCGTGGGGCTGTGCAGCACGAACTGCTTGGTGGCGGCGTCGTACGTGGCCGTCGTACGTGGCTGGTCAGACTGTACTACTGTAGTGTAGTGCAGGTACTCACGTCCGCCGGGCCACCACTTGTAGGAGGTGAGCGTGGGGCTGTGCAGCACGAACTGCTTGGTGGCGGCGTCGTACGTGGCCGTCGTACGTGGCTGGTCAGACTGTACTACTGTAGTGTAGTGCAGGTACTCACGTCCGCCGGGCCACCACTTGTAGGAGGTGAGCGTGGGGCTGTGCAGCACGAACTGCTTGGTGGCGGCGTCGTACGTGGCCGTCGTACGTGGCTGGTCAGACTGTACTACTGTAGTGTAGTGCAGGTACTCACGTCCGCCGGGCCACCACTTGTAGGAGGTGAGCGTGGGGCTGTGCAGCACGAACTGCTTGGTGGCGGCGTCGTACGTGGCCGTCGTACGTGGCTGGTCAGACTGTACTACTGTAGTGTAGTGCAGGTACTCACGTCCGCCGGGCCACCACTTGTAGGAGGTGAGCGTGGGGCTGTGCAGCACGAACTGCTTGGTGGCGGCGTCGTACGTGGCCGTCGTACGTGGCTGGTCAGACTGTACTACTGTAGTGTAGTGCAGGTACTCACGTCCGCCGGGCCACCACTTGTAGGAGGTGAGCGTGGGGCTGTGCAGCACGAACTGCTTGGTGGCGGCGTCGTACGTGGCCGTCGTACGTGGCTGGTCAGACTGTACTACTGTAGTGTAGTGCAGGTACTCACGTCCGCCGGGCCACCACTTGTAGGAGGTGAGCGTGGGGCTGTGCAGCACGAACTGCTTGGTGGCGGCGTCGTACGTGGCCGTCGTACGTGGCTGGTCAGACTGTACTACTGTAGTGTAGTGCAGGTACTCACGTCCGCCGGGCCACCACTTGTAGGAGGTGAGCGTGGGGCTGTGCAGCACGAACTGCTTGGTGGCGGCGTCGTACGTGGCCGTCGTACGTGGCTGGTCAGACTGTACTACTGTAGTGTAGTGCAGGTACTCACGTCCGCCGGGCCACCACTTGTAGGAGGTGAGCGTGGGGCTGTGCAGCACGAACTGCTTGGTGGCGGCGTCGTACGTGGCTGTCGTACGTGGCTGGTCAGACTGTACTACTGTAGTGTAGTGCAGGTACTCACGTCCGCCGGGCCACCACTTGTAGGAGGTGAGCGTGGGGCTGTGCAGCACGAACTGCTTGGTGGCGGCGTCGTACGTGGCCGTCGTACGTGGCTGGTCAGACTGTACTACTGTAGTGTAGTGCAGGTACTCACGTCCGCCGGGCCACCACTTGTAGGAGGTGAGCGTGGGGCTGTGCAGCACGAACTGCTTGGTGGCGGCGTCGTACGTGGCCGTCGTACGTGGCTGGTCAGACTGTACTACTGTAGTGTAGTGCAGGTACTCACGTCCGCCGGGCCACCACTTGTAGGAGGTGAGCGTGGGGCTGTGCAGCACGAACTGCTTGGTGGCGGCGTCGTACGTGGCCGTCGTACGTGGCTGGTCAGACTGTACTACTGTAGTGTAGTGCAGGTACTCACGTCCGCCGGGCCACCACTTGTAGGAGGTGAGCGTGGGGCTGTGCAGCACGAACTGCTTGGTGGCGGCGTCGTACGTGGCTGTCGTACGTGGCTGGTCAGACTGTACTACTGTAGTGTAGTGCAGGTACTCACGTCCGCCGGGCCACCACTTGTAGGAGGTGAGCGTGGGGCTGTGCAGCACGAACTGCTTGGTGGCGGCGTCGTACGTGGCCGTCGTACGTGGCTGGTCAGACTGTACTACTGTAGTGTAGTGCAGGTACTCACGTCCGCCGGGCCACCACTTGTAGGAGGTGAGCGTGGGGCTGTGCAGCACGAACTGCTTGGTGGCGGCGTCGTACGTGGCCGTCGTACGTGGCTGGTCAGACTGTACTACTGTAGTGTAGTGCAGGTACTCACGTCCGCCGGGCCACCACTTGTAGGAGGTGAGCGTGGGGCTGTGCAGCACGAACTGCTTGGTGGCGGCGTCGTACGTGGCCGTCGTACGTGGCTGGTCAGACTGTACTACTGTAGTGTAGTGCAGGTACTCACGTCCGCCGGGCCACCACTTGTAGGAGGTGAGCGTGGGGCTGTGCAGCACGAACTGCTTGGTGGCGGCGTCGTACGTGGCCGTCGTACGTGGCTGGTCAGACTGTACTACTGTAGTGTAGTGCAGGTACTCACGTCCGCCGGGCCACCACTTGTAGGAGGTGAGCGTGGGGCTGTGCAGCACGAACTGCTTGGTGGCGGCGTCGTACGTGGCCGTCGTACGTGGCTGGTCAGACTGTACTACTGTAGTGTAGTGCAGGTACTCACGTCCGCCGGGCCACCACTTGTAGGAGGTGAGCGTGGGGCTGTGCAGCACGAACTGCTTGGTGGCGGCGTCGTACGTGGCTGTCGTACGTGGCTGGTCAGACTGTACTACTGTAGTGTAGTGCAGGTACTCACGTCCGCCGGGCCACCACTTGTAGGAGGTGAGCGTGGGGCTGTGCAGCACGAACTGCTTGGTGGCGGCGTCGTACGTGGCCGTCGTACGTGGCTGGTCAGACTGTACTACTGTAGTGTAGTGCAGGTACTCACGTCCGCCGGGCCACCACTTGTAGGAGGTGAGCGTGGGGCTGTGCAGCACGAACTGCTTGGTGGCGGCGTCGTACGTGGCCGTCGTACGTGGCTGGTCAGACTGTACTACTGTAGTGTAGTGCAGGTACTCACGTCCGCCGGGCCACCACTTGTAGGAGGTGAGCGTGGGGCTGTGCAGCACGAACTGCTTGGTGGCGGCGTCGTACGTGGCCGTCGTACGTGGCTGGTCAGACTGTACTACTGTAGTGTAGTGCAGGTACTCACGTCCGCCGGGCCACCACTTGTAGGAGGTGAGCGTGGGGCTGTGCAGCACGAACTGCTTGGTGGCGGCGTCGTACGTGGCCGTCGTACGTGGCTGGTCAGACTGTACTACTGTAGTGTAGTGCAGGTACTCACGTCCGCCGGGCCACCACTTGTAGGAGGTGAGCGTGGGGCTGTGCAGCACGAACTGCTTGGTGGCGGCGTCGTACGTGGCCGTCGTACGTGGCTGGTCAGACTGTACTACTGTAGTGTAGTGCAGGTACTCACGTCCGCCGGGCCACCACTTGTAGGAGGTGAGCGTGGGGCTGTGCAGCACGAACTGCTTGGTGGCGGCGTCGTACGTGGCCGTCGTACGTGGCTGGTCAGACTGTACTACTGTAGTGTAGTGCAGGTACTCACGTCCGCCGGGCCACCACTTGTAGGAGGTGAGCGTGGGGCTGTGCAGCACGAACTGCTTGGTGGCGGCGTCGTACGTGGCCGTCGTACGTGGCTGGTCAGACTGTACTACTGTAGTGTAGTGCAGGTACTCACGTCCGCCGGGCCACCACTTGTAGGAGGTGAGCGTGGGGCTGTGCAGCACGAACTGCTTGGTGGCGGCGTCGTACGTGGCCGTCGTCTCCAGCCCGCGGATGAACGTGCCGTGCCCCAGTTCCGTCTGAAAAATCATTAACGGGGTTATTAATAAAACTTAACAAACCGTTTCCAGCTAAAATATGTTTTTTATACTAAACTAAACCAAACCTTTAGAGCTCCCAACTCAACTAGAATAATTATAAGACAACGCTTTAGACGACTAAAATAAATTCGACCAATCACGTGGCGCCTTTACTGAACTCTAATGAATTTGACCAATAGGACGTCGCGTTGACTCCAATACAAAAGACATCAACGACGTTGAGCCGGCGCACCTCTGAATTGCACTTCGTTTCAGCAGGGCTTAGATTTTCAAAAAGTATTAGTTACACAATTAGCTCTTAAATTGTCGTACCTTACTGAGGCCACTCGGCAAGCCTCGTGGCCTAAACACGGTAGGTATTCGTCTTTAAGAGCCCGCATTGTGTAACGATTGTAAAAAATACTAATGTCACTTTTTCACAAGCACAAATAACTGCAAAATAACAAATACGAATTTTAATGGCTTCTTAGCTGAAGTATATTTGGTGGACGTATGAACGAAATATGTAAGTACTTCAAGTAGATAAGTAGTGTATTTTTTCTTAATCTCGCCCGCTGCGAGGTTAATAAACAGTAATAACTTTGATAAGTTAATTGTATACGGGTTGTCCGGATATCGGTAATAAAATGTACTTGTTAATTAGCAAGTCGCGTCTAAGGTACAAAGGCATCTACAATTATACATTTGGACGTGATGTAGCCGACGAGACCAGGAGTTCAACACGACTATGCCACATCATGTTTACAATCATCCATATTATGATAACGGTGCCCTAAATAGTAGACAAGTTCGAGAACTACCAACTGAAGCCAGGATGCCCTTTAGAGGCCGCTTTAGCTCTGATTGCCTTATATGGCCAATGGAAACCTCCCTCAATGTGGACTGACGCTCACTATAGCGACTGCTGCGTGAATCCTCTAAAGCCTATGTCCAGCAGTGGAAATAGACAACTAGGTATATAGTTACCTGAGCGTAGCTCCCTATGATGCTACAGTTCCAAGCCCTCGGCAGCCAGTAGGCCTGCTGCTCCTCGGTACCCTGGTTGAGGATCGCAGGCATGAACATGATGTAGTGGACTCCGAACGGCGAGCCGTCGCGCGTGCTAGACGACCCAAGGAGGCCGCTTATCACGTCCCTGGAAACCGAACAATACCTACGATTATCTGATGTCAAGGTATCATTCATCTTTCTTCTAGAAAGAAGGGTCAAATAAATGTCGTGGGCCTTTTTAGGGTTCCGGACCAAAAAGGTAAAAACGGAACCCTTATGGTGCGACTCCGTCCGTCTGTCTGTCTGTCACAAAGTCAAATATCTCAGGAACTACTAATGCTATCGATTTGAAATTTGGAATAGTTGTATACAAAGCTAATCTTCGTGTATGGACAATGAAAAAATTTAATATATACTTTTAATTTGTATAAAAAAGGGCGGATAAGAGGGGGGGCAAAAATTCAAAGTCTAGTTAGTAGGCCAAGTGGGGTATCATATGAAAGGGCTTGAATTGTACATTCTAAAACAGTTTTTCTTTTTTTTTCTACCATGGTAAAATTTTGATTTATAAAGAAGAATGTTGAAAAAAATACCATTCCCCCCCTTATCTCCGAAGTTAACCAAGCGAAAAATTTGAAAATAATATATATGATTAATATTAACGTGAATATTACCGGAAAAGTATAACGAGACCTCTATCTAGCGTAATTTCTTTTTATTCATCAAAAATCATATGTTAATTTTGTTTGTAATTTAATACTTCTGTGTTTAATTTTTTTCCTTCAAATTCATATGAAAGTGTTCTGAAAGTACCTTCTAGAAAATAAAAAAAGAATTATCGAAATTAATTCACCTGATAAAGAATTATCGCTGAAAAACCAACATACAGTAAAGGAAATGTATTAACGTACCGCCGTAGAACTCTATCGCAATAAGGTGACATACCACTCGAGTTTGAGTGACGGCGGCCTGTCAATTGCGACAGGGTTCTACGGTGGTACGTGCATACATTTCCCTTACTGTACATACCGAGTTCCTTGGTCGTACGGAACCCTCGGTGCGCGAGTCAGACTCGCACTTGACCGGTTTTTGTAATATAAATAGCCTTTGTTCTTACCTACATTTCTCTAACCTGTTTACAGCATGGTACTTAGGCCGGACCCGACGTCACCTGGTGGTAGTGGTACGTGGGTGGTACATGGTGGTACGGTACAGTCAGCAGCAGAAGTAGCTAAGCGGACCTAGTGCTCAAATTGATCTGCACACGGACTCTAATATCAAGAGAATAAGGTTCTGTGCAGATCATTCTGAGCATGTTAAAGTGCTTAGCTACTTCTGCTGCTGACTGTACTTAACAGACAAAATATCTGCGACATTTTAAATGACTGTGACTAACACTTTGTTTTAACACGGCAATCCACTTCCGGACATATGCCTCACGCACTTTAGGTACCTACTCTAAATAAATCAACTGTGTTTAATTTAACCATTATTTGTGTAATGTCGACGATTTCTTATTCCTCAAATTCCTAGTGAACGTACCCATATTCTCAATTTTCCTACTATTCAGAATGATAACGCACGTAAAATACAATTGTATCATTTATGTGACATTAGGCATGCGTCCGAAGGTCTCTTTCTAATGTCTTATGCAAAAATATGCAACAGTATGCAAGTTTATGGACAGTTGGCGTGATAAGTCGATTCGATTTGGATACTAAAGGTTAAGGTTAAACGATTCGTACGAGTTTCATACAAGTTTCGTGCGGTAAAAACGTCTAATCTATCCATTTCAGGAACTTGAAATTGTAATATTTAGATAATATGTGACCCTCTTCTCCCGCATACGGAAACAGGACACGTAAAAACCAGTCATATTTAAAATATAGCCATTATAAAATCATCAAATTTTACTCCGAGCATTGTATGTGTGCGTGAGTTTTACACTGTCCGTGTTTTAAAATGGCCGTGGCACATGACAGCTCGTTGCCCAAAACCTTCAATAGATGTCTCTGGTATCGAGTGAAGACTAGTTAGACAGCGGATTGAATAGTAATAATTATACTCACTAGATGGTGACACCATCGTATAAAGTGTATAAAAACTTATTTTCTGGTGACGGAAAGCGGAACGAAGAAACGGCATTCATTTTATCTTGCTACGCTACTTATTTTGTTAATGACGTAAGAGACATGTCATTTGTTTTCTGATAGAACGAATTTCAAACTGCAAATGGGCGTTTTCAAAATACAAATACTTCGAATTAGGTACAAAATCATTATGAACAAAAACTTTTTTTTAATTACAATTTTTTCGATCTTTGATAGGTAGGTACTCAGAATCGTTAATACTGACGATCCTCATACAAGAAAAAAGTGTCCCAAATATTCCGTTCCAGATCGTAACATTTTTGTATGCCGTCTTTTTACCGACTGCCGAAGGAAAGGAGGGTTATGTTTTTCGAGCGTATGTATATAATTATGTATGTATGTATGTATGTATGTATGTATGTGTGTATGTGTGTATGTCTTATAAGTCTTATTCTTTGGCACGCCCTGCAGTTTGACGGATTTCGAATTATGAGGTGTTGGATTCCTCTTAATCGTGGGAGTGACAGGCATATTTGCAAAAAAGCAGTTGGGTTTTTGAAAAATCTTTTGATACCACTTAGCGTAACGCACTGGAAGAAAGAAAATTACAAAGTAATCAAGGACTCTGAGCAAAAAATAAAAAATAGACTCCGATGGGAATAAGATACCTAGGGCGGTAAAACAAAGAATGTCTAAGATCTCTGGTATTTGACGCCTGCGCCAAAGGCAAGGGCGATAAAATATGCGATCTGAGGCGTTCTTTACCACCGCCCGTGGTGAGTACACAATTTTACGTCTCTCCCTGGCCAGAAAGTGGGATTTTCCTAGCGTTCGGTCACTTTATGGCCAGGTATGACATACATTACTTACCTGCAGCGGTAAAACAAAGAATGTCTGAGATCGCAATTATATTTGATGCCCGAGCCAAAGGCAAGGACGATATAACCATATGACTATCTAGGTACAGTCGAGTTCTCCAATATCTATACAGACAACCTTTCAAAAATATCTACACATGTGTCTTATGTCAGTAATAATAAAGCCTGTGTACAGATATTTTTGAAAGGTTGTCTGTATAGATATTGGAGAACTCGACTATACATATTAATAATCATAATAAATCCTTTATTAACTAAATTTGAACGGAATACTCGGTGCGCGAGTCAGATTCGCGTTCAAACTGATCTATTATTTATTAAATAAATAATCAATGTACTATCGCCCAAGGGTACGGGTTCACACTTTCTGTTCAAAATCGTCTGCAATGCATAGCGAACGCTCGAAAATTATCCTAGAGGTGTGAACCCGTACCCTTGGGCGATAGTACATTCAGAATCAGAATCAGCATGAGAAAATTATTTATTGCCACAAAATTATACTAGATGTTTACAATAAAACTTAGTGTAATCCATATCCATATCCATACTAATATTATAAATGGGAAAGTGTATGTGTGTTTGTTTGTTTGTTTGTCCGTCGTTGTGTGTGACGGCAAAACGGGGCGACGAATTGACGTGATTTTTTAAGTGGAGATATTGAAGGAGAGTGACATAGGCTACTTTTTGTCCCTTTCTAACCCCCCACTTACCTAAAATGGGGGGTGGAAGTTTGTATGGAGCATTCCGCAATTTTCAAAGTAGAAAGCTAAAAATTTGTATGTGGACTATTTGTGACTAACAAAAAAATCGTGCATCATTTTTTTTGGAAATCTGCACCCAACCCCTTAAAAGAGGGGGTGAAATTTTATATGGGACTTTTTGCGGTTTTCAAGGTAGGAAGCTAAAAATTGGTACACAGACTCTGTTACCAACGAAAAATACCTACCTTTTTAAGGTTCCGTACCCAAAGGGTGAAAACGGGACCCTATTACTAAGACTTCACTGTCTGTCCGTCCGTCCGTCCGTCCGTCCGTCCGTCCGTCCGTCCGTCCGTCCGTCCGTCCGTCTGTCTGTCACCAGGCTGTATCTCAAGAACCGTGATAGCTAGAGAGTTGAAATTTTCATAGATTAACTATGTATTTCTGTTGCCGCTATAACAACAAATACTAAAAATCGGCCAAATGCGAGTCGGACTGGGGCTTCCATACAACAGACATGATTTTTTGCCGTTTTTATAGATAATGGTACGGAACCCTTCGTGCGCGAGTCCGACTCGCACTTGGCCGGTTTTTTTTGTTAATTTTCCCCCAGCCCCTAACTATGTAGTGTTAGTACGTAGAGTCGATATGTAGAGTCAGTAAGTATCTAGAGTCGATATGTAGTCGATATTTAGAGTCAGTATGTAGAGTTGGTAAGTAGAGTTGGTATGTAGAGTCAGTATGTAGAGTCGATATGTAGAGTATATATGTAGTCGATAATTATATAAAAGAAGAAACTGACTGACTGTCATATCACCGCACAGCCCAAACCGTTGGATCTAGAGATTCCAAATTTGGCACATGGGTTCCTGTAAGTTCAGGTGCACTACGAAATGATTTTTAAAAATTCACCCCCTAAGCGGGTGAAATGGGGGCCCAAAGTTTGTATGGGGAAACAAAATAAGTAAGACTATTTCATTCGAAACTTCACAGGAGTATTCCTAGCGATAAATGAGTGAACACGTGTTTCATATTTTTTGAGAATTCAACTCCTAAAAGGGGGAAATGTGGTGACAATATCTGAAAATCAACATGGGTATTGTTTCTATAGTTCATCGAGTCACTGGTCGCTGATTACGAAAACAACAACTATTTTAAAATCCAACGTGGCGGACGTGTAATACCTACCATCTCCCCTGTTGGAGTGCGATGGGGTTGAAATGTCTAAATATGGGTGTCGTTTTTATTGTTTCTTGGGACGTTAATTACGAAAATGGCATCGATTTTGAAATTTAACGTAGTGAACATGAACATTCCTGAAAGTATTTGTGCTAAATTGCAATTCAATTGGAACATACGGGTCAAACTGAGATGCAACTTTTTTGTAGGTAAACGGAAATTACTTTTAGTACGCTGGCGAAGCCGCGGGCACAAGCTAGTAAATTTATATACCAAAAATATAAATAACAAACTAAGAGAGCCAAAACTAATAACACATTGACACACTGTTTGAATTTTGAATTTGCAAGAAGCACGTTTACGGCAACTGAAACCGGTTTGCATTGAGATCCACAGCAAGCTTGGGAAAGCCCAGGCGAGCCACGGCTGGCGCACTGTGGGCTGAGAATCGGCTCTCCATAGAAATAGACCATTTAAAATTTTAGGATACTTTTTTTGGAAAATGGCTTCCTTCTAGTCATTATCATATCACATCATGATTTAAGTATAATTTGGCCCGCTAAATAAATACCTACTTATAATCTTTTCTATAAAAGAAATATATGGAGCGTATGTGAAAAATCGGATTTTCTCTGAAAGAAAAACGAAATCCATAATATCCTCGTGGACGGATATAATACTAATTATTTCAGATTTTTTGACGTATTCAGTTTTTTTACAAATGGGTAGCAGATGTTTTAATGTACCAAACGGATATATTAGGTATCAATTAAATAGTTATTAATATTAATAAATGTTTTAATCTTTATTTTGCTTAAAATATTTAATATAAATCAAACAAAAAAAGACAATGAATGCTTAATTTAAATCTATATATTTATTATAATTACTTCCGGGTGGACAGTTTCTTGGATTCTTGAATAAAACATCAGCATAACGTTGTAAAATGCAAAAAAAAAAACGCTTTTATAAATTAATATTTTTCGAAACCGTAGGTATTTTGTCTGGAGTTGGCGGCAGCGGTCTCAGTCGGTCGCTGTGTAGGTATACCTATCGCGCATGCGGAGCGGATGGCTCGTCGTGTCACTCGTAGGCAAGATTATTTGAAAGGCGTGATAGGTAAACATGTCGAACGAAATTATAGGTTTTGTTAGTGACTCGGAAACAGTGTGATGTGACACACAAAAAGCACAGTGCGGACTCACAAAATGATACGTGTTTAGGTGAATATGGCTCCATCCCTGAATGTGAACAATAAAATTAGGTGCCTGACGGACAAATCTAGTAAAGTACCCAGTAAAAAAGTAGTTTTCGGTAAAAAAAAAAGTTGCTTGTGACAAATCGGTACACACGTTGTCTTCTTGTAACAGCCTTTGACATGTATATTTTTTATTAGGGTATCAAATATGCCATGTACGAACTAATTTTTATTCCAGTTCTAATTTACTGTATACAGGGTGGAAAGTTAAAACGGGGCAGTAAGGGCAGCTACTAGATCCCTTGCCGCCACGCAAAAATGGCATTAGGATTTCATTCCTAACTTTTTAAGTGATGGCAATCTACATTCACAGATTGTAGAAAAAAAGTACAGTCAGCGAGAAAATCATCAATTTTGACGATATTTTTTTTTAATGCCATTCGATCCCATTCCTATTAAGGATCAAAATACTCTTTGGGACCGACTAAGGTTTGACTACTAGAACGCCCAGAAATCAAAGAAAACTTTTTCCATACAGTGAGTATGGGAATCCCAAAGTGCAAGTAGTCCTTTAGTTAGACGATCATCAAATTGTATGGAGACGGAGAACGTGTCACGCCACGCAAAACGAAGGGTTCCGTGCCTATTAAAAAGGTCGTATCGTCACAGAAATTTTACGGCACTTACGTCTTTTTCTTTGAGGAAGGCAGTTTTTCAGCAATATCTCGAAAACCTCTGAACCGATCTTGTTCAAAACAATTTTCGGTGAATGAAATTAATAAGCCCTATGTCCATGAATTTTTCCATATTTTTAAAATACACCGTTCAAAAATTAGAGGGGGGGGGGACAGAATTTTAGTGACTTTCGGGGCGATTATCTCCGACTCTATTCACTTAATCAAAAAAAATGCTAAGAAACCTTATATTTATTTTGAAAGGCCTATCGATTGATGTGCCACACGGGGGGTCACAATGAAAAATTTTTTTTTGACTTTTAGTTTTATGTATGGAGTGCACCCCTAAAAAATTTTTTTTTTGTCATTTTAATTACAAAACTATGTAGCGGCCATCAAAATACACCTATCCTCAAAATTTTATTCAAATACACCTTATAGTTTTCGAGTAAAATGCCTGTGACATACGGACAGACGGACAGACGGACAGACGGACAGACGGACAGACGGACATGACGAAACTATAAGGGTTCCGTTTTTGCCATTTTGGCTACGGAACCCTAAAAATCGTCAAAATTGATGATTTTCTCGCTGACTGTACTTTTTTTCAAAAATCTGTGAATGTAGATTGCCATCACTTAAAAAGTTAGGAATGAAATCCTAATGCCATTTTTGCGTGGCGGCAAGGGATCTAGTAGCTGCCCTTACTGCCCCGTTTTAACTTTCCACCCTGTATACTTACTTAGAATGAGCCGCAACTTCGTATGAGTGAGTCGTTCAGTCTATGATAAAAATCACAATTAGCTAAAGTACCTCGTACCTGTCTCTACTGGTCTTTATCTATTTATTCTTCCTAAATTCTTAGGTATATACGTACACATCTGTGATAAACAAGTGGGCTAGGTATTTTTTTACATAAACATTAATCAATACCTACAGAAATTAATCATGAAACCAAAAAAAAAAAAACAAATCATGTTCAAATCGGGAACGCGCACGTGTAATCCCCGCTATTCTGTAACTTGTTTTACTAATCACCCGTCACCCACTAATTTATCTTGACGCCGCGATTCGTAGTAACTAAGCGTGATCAGCCCCACTAGTCTCTAATATGGGAATCCCAAAGCACAAAAAGAAAACACAAATAGTCCAGGCAATGAACTGACAACTTGTATGGAAAAAATGACACATTTGGAAATAATTTATAATAGCTAATTTTTTTAGTGTAACGGATATATTATCAATTAAATTGTTACCTAGAGGCAAAATCCACCAAAAAATCAGACATCAAAAAAATCAATATTCAATTAGCTCCTAAAAGTCCGGATAAATATTAATATTTTTTTTTATCTTTATTTAGGTTCATTTACATTTGCTTTACAATATTCAATATAAATAAAATAAAAAAGACAATGAATGTTTAATTTATATCTATATAATTACTTCCGGGTGGAAAGTTTGGTGGATTCTTGAATAAAGCATCTCAGAATAATGTTTTAAAATGAAATAAACAAAAAAAACGCTATTATAAATTAATGTTTTTCGAAACCGTATTTTGCCTCGGCTAAAAAGCAGGGCTGGGCTACAGAACAGCGGGGCAGGACACAGACGGTAGGAAGGTATCTAATGCAAGTTATTGTAAAAACTGACAACTTTGCCCATCGAACATAGTTTCGCACAACGTGTCGCATTTTATTTTAATCATCATCATCATCATCATATCATCCGAAAGACGTCCACTGCTAGACATAGGCCTCCCCCAGAGAGTGCCAAAGTCACTAGATACAAAATTACAAGTGTGTAGGTATAAAATCGTGTCAAGCCTCGGTAACTTTCTGACATAAAATGAAAGTAGTGAGACTTCGAAGCCAAGTCCGCGAATATTCTTACACTTTAAAAATTTGTAGGTACTTCTTTACCATTGGCTATATCTAGACGAAATAATGGCGTTCATAGTATACTTCATAAAATACGAAGTATTCATTGTACATTGATGTTTTTTTCCAGATGTCCCTAAGGAAAAAACAGTTAATTTGACAAGAAGTGCTTCTTACGGATAAGTTTGAATCAGAACTGGACCAAAATTGATAGAAGCCGAATTAGCAAATCTCTCAGGATTGACAAGAATTCAATATATGCAAGAAGATTTAGAAGTTTTCAAAACTTACTATCGATGCATAGGTAGATTTAATAAGTTATCAATAAAGAAAATAAACAAATTGAACAATTTTTTAATTTTTTTTTATCATTTATTCTTGTGTTTTATTGTGCAAACAAAGTCGCTTTCCGCGCGCAAGAAAAATCCCACTTTCTGGCCAGGGAGAGACGTAAAATTGTGTACTCAACACGGGCGGTAATAAAGAAAGCCTCAGGTCGCATATTTATCGCCCTCGCCTTCAGCTCGGGCGTCAAATGCCGGCGATCTGAGACATTCTATGTTTTACGCCCTAGCGAAGTAATGTACTATTACGTCATACCTGGCCATAAAGTAGTTGTTACGATAGGAAAATCCTAATATGCCCGTAGGCATAATAGTATAGCTAGTTCAATGTTTTCGTAATACTTACCTAATGATAGATATATCCTGTGGCGTTGGAGTGTGATCAATTCTATACCTATCCTACGATATAATTGTACCTAATTTAGTATAGTTCTGACGTCGCATATATGGTCAAATTCGTAAAAAATTATTAATATTTTAGCTTCAATAAACAAATACACATCTATATCTAGTAATCTATACGGTGTAGTGTAAGTATTATAAAAAAGGAAAATAAATTTTATCCCAAGGGTTTGGGTGCGTACATTGCAATACGCGGGCCAAGCATTGTACAGAAATGTAAGAGCCAACTATAGATACGTTTCATCTCGTATACAGGCTATCCAATAAATTCATAAGCAAATCTCAACCTTTGAACGTTAGTAATGATAAAGATTTATAGGTAGATTCGAAACAGTGCAAACACTAAGCACACGTATTATATACATAAACAGAGGGCCTACTGCGAAACGATTTTCGTTTTCGTTCGTGTATCTCCATCTCTGTCGCTCGAAGTAGCAAGTGCGACAGAGACGGAGATACATGAACGATGTTCGTTTTCGTTGCGCGGTAGCCCCTCAGCACGGCAATCACAAGACGGCGCGCGAGCTCTCTCGATTTTTCTCGCACTATACCTCTCTTTCTAAGTGTTCTAATAAGACAGAGACGGATAGTGCGAGAAAAATCGAGAGAGCTCGCGCGCCGTCTTGTGATAGCCGTGCAGGTATCTAAAGGGTACAATTCGATTTTTGAATTTTGACGCTTATCGAAAGCAGTACTGTCAAATGATCTATTTCTCCCTTTCTGACGCAGTCTCGGTCGTGGGGCGGGGGTAAATCTAATTTTATTAGGGTCAAACCCCCCACCTCAAACCCCCCCCCCCTCCCGCACACCCTCACCCAGGGTTGCAACCCCCCCCCCCCCCCCCCCCATCCCCAAGGGTTGAAGCCCCCATCCAAACGCTTTCGTATGTCCGGCTGTCCAGCTGTTCCCTCGGCTTGTCGGCCTTGCCACGCGCGTTTGCTCAGACACGCTCAAATTCGCCCGGCCGCAGGCATGTCCACACCCAATGAGTATTTCGAAACTAATGTTATGTATCTACGGAATGTTATTTGATATTTACCGTTAGCTTTTCGGCGAAGGACAAACATCGTGAGGAAATCGCATACATCTGCGAAAACATTCAAAGGTGTAGTCCCCAACCTGCACTGAGCCAGCGTGGGGACTACTGCCAGTTCCCTCTCATCTACGTATATAGGCTGATTTATCGAACGAGCGAGCGAAGCGAACGAAGTTCTATGCTTCCGCTTGGGCCGAATATCATTCGTATATCCGTTTTTGTCACGATGTCCGGTGTCCGGCTGTTCTCCTCTACAGTCTACAGGTCGCATTTCAAAACCGATTCGCGTGAAATTTTGTGAGCAGGTTCGCTATATATATCGTTTTTTTGTCGAGTATAAATAAGTTACTTAGTTGACACAGTCAAGCGTTTTACAAAAAAAATGGACATGAACTTTTTTTTTCAGATATCGATTTTTTTGGGTTTATCTTACTCAGAATCGTTGATACTATCGATCCTTATACAAGAAAAACCGGCCAAGTGCGTGTCGGACCACGCAAAACGAAGGCTTCCGTGCCTATTAAAAAGGTCGTATCGTCACAGAAATTTTACGGCACTTACGTCCTTTTCTTTGAGGTAGGCAGTTTTTCAGCAATATCTCGAAAACCTCTGAACCGATCTTGTTCAAAACAATCTTCGGTGAATGAAATTAATAAGCCCTATGTCCATGAATTTTTCCATATTTTTAAAATACACCGTTCAAAAATTAGAGGGGGGGGGGACAGAATTTTAGTGACTTTCGGGGCGATTATCTCCGACCCTATTCACTTAATCAAAAAAAATGCTAAGAAACCTTATATTTATTTTGAAAGGCCTATCGATTGAAGTGCCACACGGGGGGGTCACAATGAAAAAAAAAATTGACTTTTAGTTTTATGTATGGAGTACACCCCTAAAAAAATTTTTTTTTTGTCATTTTAATTACAAAACTATGTAGCGGCTAACAAAATACACCTATCCTGAAAACTTTATTCAAATACACCTTATAGTTTTCGAGGAAAATGCCTGTGACATACGAACAGACGGACAGACGTACAGACGGACAGACGGACATGACGAAACTATAAGGGTTCCGTTTTTGCCATTTTGGCAACGGAACCCTAAAAACCGGCCAAGTGCGTGTCGGACCACGCAAAACGAAGGGTTCCGTGCCTATTAAAAAGGTCGTAACGTCATAGAAATCTTACGGCACTTACGTCCTTTTCTTTGAGGAAGGCAGTTTTTCAGCAATATCTCGAAAACCTCTGAACCGATCTTGTTCAAAACAATTTTCGGTGAATGAAATTAATAAGCCCTATGTCCATGAATTTTTCCATATTTTTAAAATACACCGTTCAAAAATTAGAGGGGGGGGGACAGAATTTTAGTGACTTTCGGGGCGATTATCTCCGACCCTATTGACTTAATCAAAAAAAATGCTAAGAAACCTTATATTTATTTTGAAAGGCCTATCGATTGATGTGCCACACGGGGGGTCACAATGAAATTTTTTTTTTTGACTTCTAGTTTTATGTATGGAGTGCACCCCTTAAATTTTTTTTTTTGTCATTTTAATTACAAAACTATGTAGCGGCAACAAAATACACCTATCCTCAAAATTTTATTCAAATACACCTTATAGTTTTCGATTAAAATGCCTGTGACATACGGACAGACGGACATGATGAAACTATAAGGGTTCCGTTTTTGGCATTTTGGCTACGGAACCCTAAAAAGAATGCATACAAAAATGTGACGATCTGGAAAAGAATATTTTAGACACTTTTTTCTTGTATGAGGATCGATAGTGTCAACGATTCTGAGTAAGAAAACCCAAAAAAAAACGAATTCTGAAAAAAAAGTTCATGTACACTTTTTTTGAAAAACGCTCAGTCATATTACTCATGTTGTCTTAGAAATCCAAAAAGAAAAACAAAAAAGATGCATGCTCGCCGGGGTTTGAACCCGATTCAATGGCGTTACATTCAGACTTACCTACGCTAAAAAGATACTGCGCTATCGAGTGACGTTATGCACACGTGAAAATATCAGGTGCATTCATTCACATTGTAGAGTGCCTGACACTAGTACATTTAGTCCCACTTTTTACAAGCTTTATATTAACTTGACCTGTTCGTATGTAACTAAGTAAGTAAGTATGTGTAATATTTCCTAATAGAGGAGCCACAGTAGATTTACTTTTGCGCCCTCTAGTTTGAAATAAGTAATACGTTTGACAATGACAGACTTCGAACTCTGAAGTGACATTTAGCTACGTTAGTGTGCGTAAATTCACGAAAATGCACTATTTTGCATATTTTCGGAATACATTTTAAAAAGAAACACTGCTTACTGCAGATAGATTGCGATTCATACGTAGTAAGCTCTTCGGCTTACGCTGTTTGAAACACACGTGGGTACTGGTAACGGTTTTGCAGAAAATGATGAGCAACCATCGTAATTATTTTAGTGCGCCATCTGTTAGCAACTCTTCGACAGGAATCCGACTCGTTCATCCTTAAGGGCATTCCCACGTATGATTTACGAATATACCTAAACTGTTTTTTCCGTGCCCTGACTACCTATTCGTTAGTGCGAAATTGAGAATGGGAACTGTATACCTAATAGGTATAACGGAACGGAATTTATATGCTTATACTTTATACTCTCATACACATACTAATATCAGCAAAGACACGCCAAGTCAATGCTATAGCATAGTAGATTTAATTTCTTGCCAGTTCAAATTGCAAACAAAGAATAAACCAATAATGGCATTAGGTATGAGTCTATACTTACGCGACAGTGGCTTGAGTGAATCTTATATCACTTTGATATAAGGTCTACTATCTAGAACGTCTTCGTTTTCTCTGTAACTTACCTATAATTAGTGATATTGGATCGTCCTTCCTCTTGCAGCCGGCGGACCAATTTAAACAGGATCACAGATTTTCTGATGCTGTTCTCGTACCGCTCCTTATGGCCGAGGTACTCCTCTGCTACGCCCTCCGATAATTCCTTCTCGCTTAACATTATCTTTTCTGAAATAAAACAGTAACTTTTTTTATACCACGACGGAAGCACACAAGCATACAGCCTGCCTGATGTTAAGACCCCGTAGTGTATGGACGCTAACGGGTTTAGAAGAGTCACAGGCGTGCCGCCCTTTTTATTTATGATTTGAGGATTCGTTGTTGATGACAAACAAAAGGACGCATCCTACCTAATTTAGTGTGCCCGTTTGCGGCCACGTAGCTGAGTTAATATTCATATACCTGCTCCATATATCCAAAGAAGAAAAAGAAAAGTTAATATTTTAATAGAAGAAACCGGTGGTCGCTAACTGAAGCCGATCGCGTAACCGGCGCGAGCAGCTAGAGCATAATTCAATGTTACCCTACTCTTATAGGGTCAAAGAGTACTCCATTGTACTCTTTGACCCTATAATTCAAAGTTAGGTACCAATATTGACTATTAACATCTATTCATTTACCTCTATATTTACGTTCTAAAGTCCTTTGCGGTGTTCCATCTATGAACGTGGTCAAAGCCTTTATATCGAATGTGCATTTGTCTCTTTCTCGCTGCAAGTCCTTGTTTACTTCACCCATGTTTATTTAATCACTAGCTACACAGTGGCACATAAAAATTATAAACAAGTTTTTTTCCGTAGCGCGAGCGTCCGCTCTGTTCGATGTCTGACCACGAACTAAATAACCACTTACCAGCCGATGCCGATAGTTTGCTATGTTGATAATGAACCTGTACCAAAGTCACTCGTGTTTATTACTAGTGGCTGTGAGATGTAGAAATCGCGAGCCTCTTTTTAAAACTTTTTTATTTATTTCGAAAAACTCGACACAGAAATTCTATATAATTAACGAACCTGCTCACAAACTTTCACGAGAATCGGTTGAGAAATGCGACCTAGATGAGAACAGTGGGACATCAAACACCGGACGCCGGACACGATTTTCGACCCATGCTCAAGCATAGAACTCCGATCGCTTCGCTCGCGTGTATGTCCAGTGTCCGGTGTCTGTCACGCTATCCGGCTGTTCTCCTCTACAGGTCGCACGATTCTCGTGAAATTTTGTGAGCAGGTGCGTTAATTAGGTATAAAGATTTTAAAATTGTAAAAAGACAAGCTCGCGTGTTCTACAGCTCATGGTGGCACACTTGGCGGTATTTGCCCAAATATTCGTGTTGCATCTTTTTCCTTCCTTCGGCAAATAAAAGAGAGGCAACGATGCAACGCGAACACGCAACCCCAAGTGTGGTGCCAGTATCAGAGCCAAGTTCATAACACTTTCTAAACGCATCTCTACCGGCGAACCGGTTTAAGCTTAACCCTACTCGTACCTAATATATTTAAGCGTGGTTGTCACGAATGTCAGAGTCTAATTATGCTAGAGGTACAGTCGCCATCAAATATAACTGTAGGTACTTATTACCTACATCCGGGTTCTTAAGTGTATTTGCGAATAGACCCTAATTTTATTATGAATGCAAAAAATATCCCTAATAACGAAAATCCTCTATCACAAGACGGCGCGCGAGCTCTCTCGATGTTTTCTCGCACTATACCTCTCTTTCTAAGTTTTCTAATAAGAGAGAGACGGACATTCGAATTTCGATGACAATTCAATATTATGGTACCATCGAGCTGATCTGATGATGGAGACATAAGGTGGCCATGGGAATTCAGGACTTAAAAGACTTAACCCCGTTGAGTTTGGGCTCGTTAGAATCGTCTCAACCAGTAGTTGATGACGGTATACAGAAAAGTACAGTTGGGAATAAATACTCTATCCGTAACTGTAAGAGTAAATGCTGTTAACCTTTCGTATGCTTAGTAATAGATTTGCACTGATCAGGGAATCATCAAATTGAATCTGTCAGAAAAAAAAGCAAATTCCTTTAGTAAGTGTCCCAGCATACATAACGTTAATAAATAAAATAGCCCGTTATACAGACAAATTATAAACCTAACTTTATTTCTCATGTTACGCGTCTGTGTGCCTTTTGGCAAAGGCCTCCTCCAACATTTTCCATTTATCTCTGTACAGAAAATACAAAAGGTTAAACAAACGCAATCAAAAACGGACTTTGTGCTTTGACCAGACAGTTTTTTGCTTGCGTTTTTTTTACAGGATTTACTCTTACAGTTTCGGCCGTGGCCGTAACTTATTAAAAAATCTGCATTTAGTGAGTTTTGTTTGTCACCCGGCTTAGAGTATACATAACTGGAGTAGCCTTGTCGTATTTTCGTACAAAAAAAGTCTGCCGAATTTTGCGGGGGCGGGGGGGAGCATTTTAATAGGATATTGAAACTCAATTATATATTAAAAGCTTGAAGTGGTTGAACGTTTATAATATTAAGTGTTTACAGCAACATGCGGGCACTTTTATGATCAGTGTTCTCTTGCGAGGCGATTTTGTGATTGATTGTGAAATTGTCTTTGTATGAGTTTTTGCACATTGTGCAAGGTTTTTTACAAAGGGGTAAGTTACTGAAAGGCTGCTGCAGTTATGTATGCTCTAAGTCACCCGGCGATATAGGAGCGCGTGACAATAAGAAACACATTGTTTTGTTGTTGTTTTTTTTATTAATTAATCCCCCGTTCACTTCTTGGCGGTGACGGCGGCCTCGTCCTCGCGCGCGAAGGTCTGCAGGAGCTCCTCCTTCTTGGCGGCGATGCGCTCCTCGCGCCGCTTGCGGGCCTCCTTCACCTTGTTACGGCGGGCCTCGGCCTGGTCGCTGCAACGAGAAATAACAATCATCACCATCGTCATCCTGGCCGATTTCGACCACGGCGACTGGAAAAAAAACCGGACAAGTGCGAGCTCAACTCGCGTGGTGAGGGCTCCGTAAAATTTCTATACTCTAAGCATCAAGTGCTCCATACAAAATAAACAAAAATATTGAGAATTTCCCATTACTTTCAATAGTCAAACTTCTTATAGGTTTTCCTGTAATCTAAGAACATCTTTCTGTGTTCAGTTGCCTAATCAAGGAACTACTTTCCATATTTTTTTCAGAATTTCAAGCCTAGTAGTTTCGGAGATAAGGGGGGGGAATGGTAAATTTTCGTCTTTTTAGGGTTCCGTAGCCAAAATGGCAAAAACGGAACCCTTATAGTTTCGTCATGTCCGTCTGTCCGTCTGTCCGTATGTACAGACATTTTACTCGAAAACTATAAGGTGTATTTGAATAAAATTTTGAGGATAGGTGTATTTTGTTAGCCGCTACATAGTTTTGCAATTAAAATGACAAAAAAAAAGTTTTTAGGGGTGCACTCCATACATAAAACTAAAAGTCAAAAAAAATTTTTTCATTGTGACCCCCCGTGTGGCACATCAATCGATAGGCCTTTCAAAATAAATATAAGGTTTCTTATCATTTTTTTTATTAAGTGAATAGAGCCTGAGATAATCGCCCCAAAAGTCACTAAAATTCTGTCCCCCCCCCCTCTAATTTTTGAACGAAGTATTTTAAAAATATGGAAAAATTAATGGACATAGGGCTTATTAATTTCATTCACCGAAAATTGTTTTGAACAAGATCGGTTCAGAGGTTTTCGAGATATTGCTGAAAAACTGCCTTCCTCAAAGAAAAGGACGTAAGTGCCGTAAAATTTCTGTGACGATACGACCTTTTTAATAGGCACGGAACCCTTCGTTTTGCGTGGTCCGACACGCACTTGGCCGGTTTTTATTTCCTAAATTACTTCAAATCTGTTTTTGCTAAAATTATAAAAAAAACATGTACAGTAAGGGAAATGTATTCACGTACCACTGTAGAACCCTGTCGCAATTGACAGGCTGCCGTCACTCAAACTCGAGTGGTATGTCACCTTATTGCGATAGGGTTCTACGGTGGTACGTTAATACATTTCCCTTACTGTATCTGAGATGCGTACAACAACCTCTTTCATTTGATATGTCACACAATAAAGTGTGCGAACTTTTTTTTTAATTTTACAGTTTACCCCCAAAAGGGGCCCCCTTGTTCAGAATTCATTAATTTACTTTACGCGTCCATCTTTGGGTTACTAATTTACATTTGTTTACCAAATTTCAACTCAATCGGTCCAGTAGTTTTGGAGCAAATAGGCTGTGACAGACGGACAGACAGACGCACGAGTGATCCTATAAGGGTTCCGTTTTTTTCTTTTTCGGTTTAAAGAAATTTATTTCCCATAAGAATTACAGAATTCACTTACATGAGAAAGTTTACAAATTAAAACTAAATCTAAGTATACAGTGTAGAAAACTAAGATAAGTATACATATTAAAAATCAAAAATCAATCAATCAATCAAAAATCAATCTTTTTGAGGTACGGAACCCTAAAAAATAAAAGAATTCTGGCTAACTGGGACGTCGTTCGTGAGCTCTTAGGTGACTGACGTAGTAGCCTATCTTTGCAGAGAATGTGTGACCACAGTCCCTACAGGTCAGCCCTCCGACAAAATTGTATTGGATGCCCGCTTGTGGTCGAAACGACAATAATAACAATAGGCTTATGTCCTAAGATTTTTTTACGATGCCATTCGAACCAGTTTTTGGAGAGGAACAAATGTTTGTATGGGAGCAACAGTGAAATAATATAAATACCCAGAAATTTCAGTTAAAGACGGACGTCGCTGGCGGCAGCCGAAACGATTCATACGGCCCATTTAGAGCGGAACACTGCGGCTTTTTGCAGTGCTACAATCGCGACACAGTATTAATACTTGCGATTTTGACGGGTGATCGATGGCTATCCCATCACGCACAGGTCGCGCATTTGTATCTCTACAAAATGTCGCCATGTAACCGCTCCAAATGGGCGGCGAGATTTTAAAATGTAAAGAAACTACATCTCACCTGAGCATCTTGGTCCTAGCCTTCTCGGCCTTCTTCCTGTGGATGTACTCCATGAGTACGCGCTTGTTCTTGAACACATTACCCTTCGCCTTCATATAGAGCAAGTGGTACAGGTGCCGGTCGATCTTCTTCGCCGTTCTGTACTTGAGGAGCAGCTTACGGAGCACCCGTTGCCTTTGGACCCAGAGTTCCTGGAAATAATTTTGTGAAAATTAGTTTCAGGGTTTCCTGAGTAGTCTTTGTCATGACTTTTTCGTGGCGTTGTGGCCAGTTACACAAAGCTACAAGGTACAATTTTAGAAGTCTAAACAGGCAACTCTGTGAAAGGTTGACCAATAGCAACAGGCCATTTGACCTGTGTTGACACTGTTGTCAGTTTACACAACAGGGAAGCAAATTGCTATGTTGCAGGTCCCAACATTGTATACAATTTGGACTCCCAGTGCATCCGACGCACATATGAGTTCATATTAATTTGACATTGGTTTGTTCGCATTGGAACTAGGTAATTATTGTAACAAAAGGAAAGGAATAGAAGATTTTATATTCTTTAATCACATTGAACCTTTAATATTGATTCTAATTGTGCTTCATATACAACTAAAATTGAACTAAATCGAATACAACTAAATCAACTAACAAAACACCATTGAAATTGGGATACTTACACCAAAAAAAAACAATACATATTCCAATATTCTACGATAACTGAATTTAAAAATTTTAACATATTTATTTTTATTTCTACAAAATAATTCATTGGTACATTACCTATACGCTACCATAAGTAGAACATTTCAATATTCATGACTCATATACGCGTCGAAGGCACAGGGTGAAAGTCACTAAATATATTGACGCGTCTGTGCGTCAAAGGGTGAGTCATGGTGACGCATATATGCGTCGGTGGCAGTGAATGCGTTAATGAGCATCTCAAAAAGATCAGTTTTCGTGGAAGATGGGAATTGTATCCTGCAAACTATTTTAAATTAATTCTAAACAAATAGGCAGTTTTCATTCATACCTTTTGTGGCATCCTAGCGTTGGCTGTACCTCTCCGCTTACCAAAGCCACAGTGACGACCCTTCCTGCGGGCCTCTGTGTTCTTGCGCACGCGCGCACGAGAGTGCACGGCCACGGGCTTCTTGATGACCAGACCATCCTTGATCATCTTACGGATGTTCTGTCCTGGAAGGTTCACAATATTGTTGAGATACTTTGACCGTTTTAATGTTTTAGGTGCCAAAGCGGACCCCGGACTTGTTTAGGGCACTATACTACATGCTTCCAAAAATAGATGGTACTAAAAAATAGATGGATGCGGGTGGTGCAGGACTGGTCCTTTTGGCACTCTTTAGGAGAGGCCCATGTCCAGCAGTGGACGTCTTTCGTCTGATATGATGATAACATAGATAATGTTTGAGTAGTACAAGATAAAAAGGCTTTTATGAGGCTCCTTAGATACATAATGTTTATGAATGCTATCATTCATTGAAGGAATGATGCGAGGCTACATTTTGAAACTCAATCATCTTAGTGGATTCAACTATTAGAACCTCCTGACCTCATATGCTGCTGAGAAAATACAATTTGATTTAGCTAATATTGCCAAATGTGGAAGAAACACAGAAGAGATATTAACACAAATCTGGGTTTTGTCTATTGCACTGGGATTATAAATTAAACCTGTATTCTCAGTGTTACTTAGAAAACAGGAGTCATCAGAAAAGTATTTAGTGTTCCAATTCCAACCTATAAAGTGATAATACATTTGAGGGTAAACATACTTTTTTCGTCACTTACATACTTTCACCAGCCTTAAGCTAACGAGAAGAATGATTACATTTTTTACATCACTTGATTTGGCAGTCAGATTACTAGATTTTTTAGAAACGGCGTGAGCTTGATAATAAGTTATACTTACTGGAGTTGGTGTTGGCGATTTCATTGATCTCGTTGGGATCTAACCACACCTTTTTTTTACCACATCTCATAACAGAGGCTGCAAGCCTCTTCTGGAGCTTTAAGGAACTGAAAATAAAGAAATCTCGTGTGAGACCACATGGCATATAAAGGGGCCGATAATGACAGAGTTCAAACACGGTATTAAACTTCCCCTAAGTCACAAAAACACATGAATCGCATAGTAAATAAGTTGAATAATCCACTGATCTTCCAAAATTTCCCATATTTCAATACATTTCTTAATTTTTCCTCGGAACTAACCTCATCTTGACGGAGTGAGATCCAACGCATACAAGAAAGAAATATGGCGTGCGATTACACTAGTGACGAACCCTACTATCGATAAATCTTATCGATTACTTCCCATCGATTAAAAATGACTTAAATTTCTCCAAATATTGAAGTTGATGGTTATGGTAAAATGTAAAGAATGAATCTTTCCAAGAATTTTCTTAAATCCTTCATGTACAATCCACACACCTAAAATCTCGAGTAATAATTCTACGATTCGTGCAGCCAAAAATCGATACGGTAATCGAATTAAGGTCATGCATTTTCGGTCTCATATGGCAACAATGGTTGGACCCTGTCAAAAAACTGTCACTTTTCTTTAGACGTTTTTCTAATTTAAGCCTGCATCACACTGGCGCGGCCTGCGGTCAGACCCCTCTTTCCCAGTGGGCACTTTGGGCAAGTGCCCAGGGCCCGCGATCGATAGGGGCCCCCCTCAGAAATTTCCTAGTTCAAGTCATAGGGGCCCCATCATCCTAATATGCCCAGGGCCTCCAATAGGTTAAAGACGGCCCTGCCTGCGGTGGCGGTCCATAGTAAATTTGAGTAATTTGACAGCTAATGACAATTTTACTATTGGCCGCCGCCAAGTAATTATATTATCTTTGGCCCCTAGCCTTAAGCCCGTGCTAGACGGTCGCCAACACGCCCCTCCGACCGGGCGACCTTGGTCCGCACCGACCGTGTAGACAGTTGTTTCCAACAAAATTTCATACTACAACGGTCGGGGCCGACCAAGGTCGCTCGGTCGGAGGGGCGTGTTGGCGACCGTCTAGCAGACCTTTTAGCTTTCTATATCATCTTTTATTTTACTTAATGATATCCGTCTTTAGCTCTTTTTTGTTATTTATATAGGTATTTAAGTAGCTTCTCTGATCCTATACATCTTTCCAAATCCCGTTATTCCTATTTCCTACTTTCCTAACGTTTCCCTGCTTTGTCGGTGGCAATACGCAAACCGCGTTTAGCCATTAAAAAAAAACTCACAAATGTCATAATAAAAAAAGTGAAATTTTACGAATACCTAGTTACTTTGACTATTTTTATTTATTTTCTTAACCAAAGAGTACAATATAATTTCCTTTTGTTATCGAACAAATCTTATTAATACTAAATTAAGTACAGCATAGTTTATCAGGACGGTAATTTTAAATCCTTTTCAAGTAAATAGGGTCGCTCTTCTCTGCAAACTTGTTTTCGCTCGGTGCAAAAGTTGTGAATTTCGTCACTTCAAGTCGGATCACTTGCCCGAATTGCCGTTGCTAGTGCTAGTTGCCGTGGGTCCTCTCACCGAGATAGACGCCTTGTCACAGTTTTATTAAAAATGACGGAAGCAACCAAAGTGAATCGTGATCTACAAAGAGAAAGGGATAACTGCACATTTAATATTATAGAATTAACCAACTTGATAGATGGAGGCGCCCAGAAAACGGAGGACAGAAGAAAAAGAGGTAACTTTTCTAACTATAAATTTTTGATGATCATTAAGTTAAGCAACTTGCTTATTATCTGATTGTATGATTTCTTAGACTAATTACTTCTAAAATGATCTGAACTAACGCAGTACTGTGAGTTTTCATCTTGGCTTGTTATTTCAAAACTTTAGATTGAAAGTATTTTAAAATGACCAGTGATTATTTACTAAATAATATAAGCTACATCTAATATTCCATACTCTAATAATCACTAAGCAGACTTAAAGTTCCAAACATTACTGTTTCTATTCCTACATACCTACCTTAATAAAAAGAAAAAAGAAGAAAATTGAATATATATCAAAACATTCATAAATAACAAGCAATGATAGTTGGGTAGAGTGACTATCAACTTGTGTTTGAGTCTTTCAACAGTTTCACCCAGCGTACCATGCTATTTAGATTTAATGCAAATAGTACATTTCAATTTATAATAAGTAATCAGTGATTTATATTAGGTAATGACTCACTTACACATTTAAATTTTACCATTTTAATAGCTCTACTATTACTTCTATACTTTTCTGCAATGAAAAAGTTTTTTATGTAACTAATCTTTATAAGATTTGCTATTTTTTTTTTAAACTGTCTTGTATAAATAAAATAAATAAGTGTCATGCCCAAAAGGTTCTTTAAAAACAAAGTTTTAACAGACTTCAAATCAGTAGCCAAATTGCTTTAAAATTTAAAGAGTTCCCTCGATTTCTCCAGGATCCCATCATCAGAACTGGATTTTGGTGACAACGGGAAATAAAAGTATATGCTTTGAAACAAAGAAAGAATTTTTCAAATCGGTTCAAAAATTACCGAGTTATCGCGTAACTGGTTATATATTATATTATAATACCTATTGTGTAACAAACTATTATCAAGTTTTGGTGTAGGTGTAGGCAACCCTTAGTTAGGGGTGACTTCCGCCTTAAAAATCGATTATTATGCTCTAGATTAAAAAAAATCGATTTATTTCAAAATCAGAATCGACAAACACAAAAAAGACGTAACAAACACAAAAAAAAAACAGTTGAATTGAGAACCTTCTCTTTTTTTTAAGCCCGTTAAAAATAAATGACATGCCCAAAAGGTCCCTTTTGAGTAGTTGATAAGGTGCCATTTTATTTATTTGAGAACCACAGATACATCCCAATAGCTTAAATACAAAAATCCAATTAACATGCATTAGCCATGGGTGACCACAGCTCACACACTCTCACACATGTGGAATAAAGAAGTAGCATAAACATCATATATTGTTAAATTAATTAGGCCAGATTCAACCAAACAGGGTCCCATTAGGTCTTGACCAAATTGTGGAAATCAGTTCCTACCTAAATTAAGCTTCAGTTCAAAATAAAGATACCTACCCAATAATAAACAATATTATTTTTGAATATACATAAGATTCTTTTCATGGATGGAAGAAAGATTTATCATTTATAAAAAACTTGTGGCTTCTGGTCATGATTTGGGGGACAATAATTGAAGAACACAGTGTGTAAATTTCAACTGATGAGTGCTCCAATGGCGCATGATCATGACCCTAGCTAGACTAAAGTGTAGTTTTATTTCTTTCATATTAGTTTGCACTTCACTGCTTTAGTAGTATGTCTCAAAACTTTTTTTGTACTAGTCCCCGCATATTACAAAGAACACAGGCAAACCCATGGGATAAAATTTGTATTGCCTATCTCCAATATGTTCATCAACAAAGACCATTCTATACTACGGTGATCAAATTTTTGAAATGGGGATGAATGTTTCCGGAGATTCCCCCTACATTTAAAGCTATACTATAAACTATAACACAGCATAACAGGAGCATTGGAGTTATTCTTATTGATGTGAAGTTATTTAATAGATAAAATACAATAATATACTTTTGATTTATCACACATGTTCGTATTTATCTAAAGGAAACATATAATCAATATAACCTGACAGATGAATACATATGTATAGTGAGAAAAATACAAAACACAAAGCACACTAACAAAGTCTTTATGACATTAATATTAGATTGAATTTTATCTGGCCTGTGGAGACGGTTGTTTTCATTATACACCTACGCCTACAGTCTGTATTTTCCTGATTTTACAAATATCTCACAATCACCTCGAACCAAAGGCACAAAGGTTGCATGTCATTTATCTCATTACAGGGACAGATTCACACGTCACTTGTAATAACCGTACACAATGAGACAAGAAAAATAGACTTTCTGATCAGTGTGGTAAAGCTTGGTTTTGAAAGAATATTTTCAACATGATGTCACAGTGATGTGATGATAATGTGATTTTATAATTTTAAGTATCATTAAAATTCCAATGAATGGTTTTTATCTTATGAAATTGAACTTAGAAGTACTTTCTTAGTGCACTGGGGCCATGGGGTCTTGGCCTTTGAGGGTTAGCGCCAACGGGTCCTGTTCTGAGCGCTCTTATTTCAGTTCTCTGCATGAGGTTTAATTCCAGTTCTTCATCCCTTCATCGGTATCGGTACTTAGGGCTACCATCCGGTTACAAATCACTGCATCGGCTCTTTGAACTAAACCTTATAAGTAGCTAAACATTTTATTATAATGCTGCTTCAATATGGCACATCCAAACTCGACTCATACTTTACAACTGACATTGCACTAAATCATTGGATCATAGATACCTATTCTTCGTTTATTTGTTGGATTCGTAATTACCTAGTTCGCCGCGAACTTTGACCTACCGTTTTTTCAGCTACATGCAATACTAATATTATTATTAAGTTGTAAGGCCTGCGGTGCGGCGACGCAACGCAAGATTTCGAGCGCGGCGACGTAAAAACTCGCGTTGCGGCGTCGCAGGAATTCACGCCGCGCCGTGCATTAATGCGGCACCGCGCATGAGTTTCTACGGCGCCGCGTTGCATCGTGTTTTCCTAAAGTGCTGCGTCGTGATAATACAACGATCAGTCTTCCCCAAATACAATTCTGAGTTACTTCCTGCTGGATTTCCAGAGTTTTTTGGTCCAGCCCGTGTCCACTCCTGCCATGAAGAGCTTAGAGTGCCTTAAACCAGCTAAAATTTGAACTTTTACCCACCAACCCCTTAAACTAGGGGACGGAATTTTGTATGAGACTTTCGCAAATTTTGATGCTAGGGTATGGAAATTTGAAATAGGGAGTCCTTGTTATTAATAATAAATTACAAAATTCAGGATTTTAGTTAATCACCCCCCACCCTTTTTATTAGGGGATGGAAGTGTTGTATGGGTTTTGCCATAGACTTCTTTAGAAATTACCTTACAAAAAGGAATGAGATCCTACTAAAAACATTACGTGTAAAGTGATTGCCAAGACTCCCTAACTCATATAGCTTTCAGCGCTAAAAAGGTATCAGATCGCAAGTAGCGCCAAGCTACCTACTCCACACGGCCATAAAGTAATAACTCTACCAGCCACGCTCTACACATTCTATACCTTGGCTAAAATGTATAGACCCGTCGCTTATTAATGTCATTGTCATCATAAATTCATACCGTGCGAGAGTATGCGGCGACCGGGATGTGCCCAACAAAGCTATACTTTTTTGCCAAGATGTAGAATTTGTAGAGCGTGGCTGTGGCTGGTAGAGTTAAGCCTCATGGAGTAGGAAACTTGGCACTACTTCCTATCTGATATCTTTTTCTGACCCAAAACGTAAATAAATATATAAATAAATATAGTGAGACAATTCACACCAATTGATCTAGTCCCAAACTAGGCAAAGCCTGTACTATGGGTACTGGACAACGGATAAACATACTTATATAGATAAATACATACTTAAATAGATATTAAACATCCAAGACTCGAGAACAAACATACATATTCATCATACAAATATCTGCCCCGACCGGGGATTGAACCTGGGATCTCAGCTTCATAGTCAGGTTCTCTTAACCACTAGGCTATTCGGTCGTGAAATAAGGAAACTGTTTATATTTTTCAAAAAGAATTGACACAGCTGAAAAATCTCAAACTTTTTTCTGGTGCTAAGGAAGGATATTCCCATCACCAAAAAAATAATCAAGTATTTCTAAAATGTTCATCTATTCCCCATTATCGCTTGTTCCAGAGGAGATGGTGCTCAAAGAAGGGATCCACATAGACGAAGTACCGTCCGAGTACCTCAGCCACAAGGAGAAATACGAGCTGGCAGTCAAGAAAGCGTGTTATCTGTTCAAGATGATCCGCCGGCTGCAGGAGGAGGAGAACACTGGTATGGAGAACTACCAGTAAGTATCTTTTCAACACACTTGCTCGTAAAGGGCTTCATAACGTGCAGGCATACCGAGCTGTAATAACCTTTATTACGCCCATGGGCGTAATGGTTTTTTTCTTAAATTGTATCTGTCACTCTTACGTCAGTTATAAAGCAAGGATGTTTTAACTGAAATAAATGTTTGAAAACGTATTTATAAATAAATTTAAACGTAAAAACACGAATGATTTAAAGATTTAAAAACTTAAATGTAGCAATTTACGTAGTGTCCGTGTAAAATATTTTTGCTGTGATTTTAAATCGTGGCTGTATGCAGAAGGGTCTTTGCTCTAAGCGCCTCTCGTCAAATTCAACAAAATGGACGACTGACATTTTGCAGTTTTTATTACGATTAGTAACAATTTAGTTAAAAATCCTTCCAAATGTGATGAAAAACATTGTTACAAACTCGATAATTCATATCTTACCGTACTTGTACTATTTCAACACATTTGCTCGTAACTTGCCTCTTATAACGTCGCTGTTAGGCTCATAAATTCATAATCCAGGATATTAAACACGCGTGTTTTATAGCATTACGACACTCGTGCGTTATATTATATGCTTATCCCGATTAAGATGTACCTCGCAACAAGGCGTATGTGTAAATACGCGGTGCATTTTAAAATTGCCGAATAATTTTTTTTTATTGTATCTATCGTGTATTGTAGCTTGTGCGTGATCTGATTGGTTTAAGCAAATCTAGTTGCCCGGGCGCCATAAGAATCCTGCTCTGTGATTGGTTGAAAAAAAATCTAGTTGTCCACGCGCCGTAAGAATACTACTATACTGCTCTGTGATTGGTTGAAATATTGAAGCTGCGCGCTCCACTCGCACTGATCTGCAAGTGAAGTTGTCAATTTCGTCAATTTTTGATTGGTGCGGCTGTATGAAACATAGATTTTTCTGTCTTTTGTAGTTATTTATTTCCTCGCAAGTGTGTTGAAAAACGTCGTATGAAACGCGTGAGCTTTGATAATAACATGTATCACAATGTACTATTGTATAGTAAAGACCGCTTAACCCTTTACGAGTACAACCCGTACAACCGAGAAATCGAGTAGGTATATCAGTGTTGACGACTGGATTGATAGCAAACAATCTCGGAATGGTAATTAGTAGGTATAGCCTTTATCAATTAAGACCTCGTTTCCATGTTGTTGTTAATTAAACATACTTATATATTTGTTGATTTTGTACTTTCACTCGTTACACTTAAGGTTTAGTATTCATAATCACTAAAGTCGTAGGAATCTCGAGACGAGACAGTGGACGATGTCAGTGTGAACAGCTAATGCCGTGTTTACTATTGACCGCCGCGGCCAGACCACGCCAGTATGATGCGGGCTTTATCCGTTGTGGTCCTTGAACAAATAAATAAATGTTAACATTTCTTAGCATATTGGAACAATAGTACATTACTGCAGACGCCGGGAATGAAGGACTTGCCGGGTGAGTAGGTATAGAGGGCCGACCGTAGGGAGGCCGGATAGTGATACGAAGCCGGCAAGCCTTTTCACGGCGAGGCATGTATAGTGCTTTTCTCAAACATATGCAATGAAATAAAACAATGCACCACTCAAAATAGTACATTAATTTTCCCTCCAATCTCTCCATACTTAATGTTTTTTTTACGAAAGTCGTCCGTATTTCGCGTGTGTAGCGTTCGAATAGACCCTATTAGGGCCATTATACATGACCTGATAATAAGAATCTTAATTTCTATAATGAATAAAATAAATGCAGAGGATTTTAAATATTGTCTATGGCCTCTGGTGACTTACGTATAGATAATGTTTTTAATTTATTCATCAAACACACTGAATCATACAGATTTGTATTCTTAATAAATTTTCGTGTGTAATAGGCATTAACGCGGCTATTTTTGGTCCGATAACCATTCAGCCACTAGAAAAAAATAAAAAATAGAATTCAGCTGTTTAGCCTGTTAATGAACACAGACGCCATGTTAACATTAAAATTAAAAAAAAATTACTTCCCGGCCTAGGCCTTCAATTTTGTATGAAATTCCTTTACAGTTCTCTCGAGTTGTTCCGCCCGAAACGTGATACTTTGAAGCCTGTTATAACGCACGTAAGGACGACATTTCATTGCATGTTTGAGAAAATTAAATTACAGGTCGATTCACGAGAGCTGGCACGAATTAATTGAACGAGTGAATGATAATGTCTATGTAAAGCCCTTACAAAAAATAGTGGCTCACACTAGGCGAAGCCTGTCCTGTGACACCACCACCACACCACCACCATCACACACCACCACATGCATGACATGACATAATTATTACATACATATAAAATACAGGTTGATGCAAAAAGTGATTATGATAATTGTGTTTTTGTTTCCTTAGTCTGCTCTTTTTTTAGATTTTTTACAATTTGAACAAGCCATCACCGTTCGATTCTTAACGTTTAGTCAGAAAAATAAATAGACGTTTTATTTACAAAGGACTTTAATAATAATTACTAAAAGGATTAACATGATACTGGGTGCAGATAATTTTTTTTTTTCTTGAATAATGAAAACGTAATAGGTACATGTTTACAAAACATTAGGAGGCCCCTGTATAAGAACGGCACTCAATGTATATATTGCCACTCACAGTGACAAGTGACATTCCTTTCGGTCAATTCATTCATGCCAGCACTCGTGAATCGACCTGTCCCTATCTAGAATCCTGTTTCGAAACTACTGGATGCAGCACGAATATTCGGGCGAATACCGCCAAGTGTGGTACCCACCAAAGGGATTGTTCAATACAAACGTGAACGATTTCATACAGCTATCCGTGCTACACCAAAAATCGCCTTAGCCAAGTAAAGGCGAGACATATCACGTGTCATTGACGCTATGTTTTGTCAACAGAGAAGTGCTCGGCGGCACGCTAGGATCCGCCATATTGGGTGACGGGTCACCCCTCACGTTACACTATGTGATGTTTATCCCCACGATCATGGGGCAGGCGACGGTGGAGCAACAGGTGTTGTGGATCGGCAGAGCCTTCAACTGCGACATCATCGGGACATATGCTCAGGTATGTCAGAGATCATCGTCATTCTAGCGTTTTCCCGGTAAAGGAGTCCGGGGTCCGCCTTGGCAGCTAATCCCAAGGTGTAGGAATTGGTTTTCGAAAGCGACTGCCATCCGTCCAACCAGAGATATGCTCAGGTGTGTTAAAGAAATGCTCAAATGTGTCGGAAAGATGTTCAGGCGTTCCTTGCCCGTTTTGCTACTTCTTAGATGGTAGTGTACTTAACCTGTACACATAGGTCAATTGTATACAACAACAGAAGTGCCAAAGAATCATTATAGATAGCGCGTCGAGCTCCGACCACTACGTATACGCCTGGCGAAATCGAGGAAGTGCCTTCACTGGATCGGCCCTAAGATTTACAACAAAATCCCAGATAACATAAAAACCTGCTGAAAGCAAACAGTTCATTCTCATGGAAACTCAAAAGCTACTTAGTCTCCGCTGCCTTCTATTCGCTCAACTATTTCTTGTCATCCGAGAGCACTAAGTAATAAACCAGTCTTAAGACGATAACTCTTATAGATTTAAAAAAATATGACTTGTAAAATTTATATTTTATGAATAAACTAATCGAATTGAATGTGCTGTAAAACCACCGATGTAGTTAAAAATGAAAAAAATATATATTTGCAAGAAAAGAAAAGACTTTTATAAGGTATTAACAAGTATTAAATGCAAATTAAGGTGTAAACGAAACAATTACGTATGTAAATACATTTTTTGTAATACTCTGAGTTAGCTTCTTCCGTTCCCCGTACTAGTAATTATACTGTTTCACTTGGAACAGGATTCACCATCATCGTTGTTTACATAGTCAGAAAAAATAACAAAAAGACAAATTTAAAGACACTAACAATAAGTGAAGAATGCGGGTGGAGTGACAAAATCATAGCGGCAATGGCGCGCTAGTCGAACGAAGTTGTAAACACGTAGTATATGCAAAATGACCAGATGAGTCAGGTCAGTGGAAGGATTTATTGTTATTTATACTACCTATAGTATATCTATGACCAAGTTTAACTAATTATGATTACCTATACGTTATGTGCTTCTGGGTGTGTGTGTGTTCGCCATTTACTTAGTTTATTAACAGTTCAGTGCTTATGTAGTTCAACTGTTTGAAGTGTGCTTCTATCGTTGATTTACAAGCGTACAATGCAAGTGAACGTAGACTTATATTTTTACTTATTAGACGGGGATTTGAATGTATTTTTTTCAGACGGAACTGGGGCATGGCACGTTCATCCGCGGGCTGGAGACGACGGCCACGTACGACGCCGCCACCAAGCAGTTCGTGCTGCACAGCCCCACGCTCACCTCCTACAAGTGGTGGCCCGGCGGACGTGAGTACCTGCACTACACTACAGTAGTACAGTCTGACCAGCCACGTACGACGGCCACGTACGACGCCGCCACCAAGCAGTTCGTGCTGCACAGCCCCACGCTCACCTCCTACAAGTGGTGGCCCGGCGGACGTGAGTACCTGCACTACACTACAGTAGTACAGTCTGACCAGCCACGTACGACGGCCACGTACGACGCCGCCACCAAGCAGTTCGTGCTGCACAGCCCCACGCTCACCTCCTACAAGTGGTGGCCCGGCGGACGTGAGTACCTGCACTACACTACAGTAGTACAGTCTGACCAGCCACGTACGACGGCCACGTACGACGCCGCCACCAAGCAGTTCGTGCTGCACAGCCCCACGCTCACCTCCTACAAGTGGTGGCCCGGCGGACGTGAGTACCTGCACTACACTACAGTAGTACAGTCTGACCAGCCACGTACGACGGCCACGTACGACGCCGCCACCAAGCAGTTCGTGCTGCACAGCCCCACGCTCACCTCCTACAAGTGGTGGCCCGGCGGACGTGAGTACCTGCACTACACTACAGTAGTACAGTCTGACCAGCCACGTACGACGGCCACGTACGACGCCGCCACCAAGCAGTTCGTGCTGCACAGCCCCACGCTCACCTCCTACAAGTGGTGGCCCGGCGGACGTGAGTACCTGCACTACACTACAGTAGTACAGTCTGACCAGCCACGTACGACGGCCACGTACGACGCCGCCACCAAGCAGTTCGTGCTGCACAGCCCCACGCTCACCTCCTACAAGTGGTGGCCCGGCGGACGTGAGTACCTGCACTACACTACAGTAGTACAGTCTGACCAGCCACGTACTGTTATACACATGCATAACTGTTTTGCTTACTCGTATAAAATTGCCTAATGTAGGTAAAGCATCGACAGCATTATGACTGCATATAACACCTTACATTAAGGAAACATAGTTAGTCGTAATTTAAGAATATTGATAACTATAAGTTTGTGTTGGTTTTCGGGTTAATAAACTGCTTGGGTGTTATACAAGAGTTTCCTTGAAGACTCCACGGAGGCTGCCCTGTAACAAATTGGTGGCAGCGGTGGGATGACATAAGAGACCGAGCCAGGTCCCGTCATTCCGAATCCTAGGACAGCTTCCCGATCGACGGTTAGTCTCAGCACTGTCGCTGAGCCCGCATCGCAACCCCGGATCGACGATCAGTCTTGGCAACCTAGCCGAGCCCGCATCCGGAACACCAGCAACATATTAGCCCTACGCATTGCTCCAGGTCGACGATCAGCCTTGTGATTTGTCAATTCACGAGCCCGCACCTATTCCAATTTTGATACCCGCACGTTTCAAGACAACGTGACACCGACGTATTTTCCGCCGTGTGTAACCTAGATACGACGACGACGCAACGTGTGGCCGGTCACCAACCCTTTCGCTGCAAAACATGTGCCTGCGCATCATTACCATTCTGTGAGTTAAATTTTATTATCAGTGAAAGCATCTAATTTCTCCAAATTCAAGTGAAAAGTGCCTCCAAGTGCTTGTTTTTACGATAAAGAAGGACATAGACTGACTTATTTAATAACTAATTAAGTAATACTTATTATTCCCCATTTCAAGTGTTTTCTGATGTTCTGGACTGCATAATTAATGTTTTCTCCTAAGACTGAGGATATAACAGAAGAATCCGAATACGAATCAGAAGACGACACATCCACAGAGTATCTAGATTCAAACCCTTCCACAACTGAGACAAAAATTGAATTGGGTCGAGTTTCTCCGCTTCCTAAACCGAAAATGAGTGAGAAAATTACCTTAGCCTTCTTAACTAAATTCATCAAAACTTATAACGGGGATCGCGAAACCCTGCCAGCATTCTTAACCAATTGTGAAAATGCTATGAGTTTAGCTAGTCCAGAACAACAGAATGTGTTATGTAAATTTATTATATCACAACTCGAAGGTAAGGCTCAATTAGCCTGCTGCTTAAAAACTTTCCAAACATGGGCTGAATTAAAACAATTCCTTAAAACAACATTTGGCGAGAAAAAACATTCCACACATCTTCTTCTAGAACTCCAAAATTGCAAACAACATATCTCCGAATCGGTAACGGAATACTCACTGCGCATAGAATCATGCTTGACCCGAATACTGGCCGATATCCAGTATTCTCATACAGATGAAAAGGAACTTCCTGGACGCATAGCCGCCATGGAAGATCTTGCCCTTAACACATTCTTACTCGGCTTGAATCCCAATTTTTCATCTATAGTCCGATGTCATAACCCTTCCAACCTTAACAAAGGTATTTCATATGCAATTGAGGAAGAAAAAATATATAACCTCAACCGAACTCATTCTAAGCCAATTAAAATGTGCCGTGTCTGCCTCAAAACGGGACACTCCTCATCCGAATGTTTTTGCGCCAAAAGGGAGCGCAATCCTTTCCATGTGCAACCACAATATTCCACAAGCTCATTTAATCAGCCTTCTACCAGTTCCATGGCTCAACCCAGTTGCAATATTCAAATAGGCCAAAAGTATGTGCATATTGTAAAAATATAGGTCATTATATTAATGAGTGTCGCAAAAGGCAATATAATAATAACCTTCGCCTTAACAACTCAGCTAATTCATCGCAATCAGCTATCACGCGGGCTCCGATTTCAAATGCAAGAATTCCGAATAATCAAACAAGCTCGTATTTATGCGAAACACAATTCGAAAATGGTCACTGCAATGAGCATTTAAACTAAATAGGATTTCGGTTTCGTGTCTGCCGAAATTGCAAACCATTCATGACACGGTCACTGACTCTCGTACTATGCGAAACCCTAACTCTACGTTTCATTCTAATTCTTATCAGCAAACACAGCTGATACCTACTATATCCTATGATGGTCCTAATCGAAGTCTTGCTAGATCTTCCACTGAATCTTGTACCAAATCTTCCACTGAATCTTGTACTAAATCTCCCACTGAATCTTATAGCAAACCTTCCACTAAATCTTGTACCAAATCTTCCACTGAATCTTGTATTAAATCTCCCACTGAATCTTATACTAAATCTTCCACTGAATCTTGTACTAAAGCGCCCACTGAATTATGTACTAAATCTTCCACTGAATCTTGTACTAAATCTCCCACTGAATCTTATACTAAATCTTCCACTGAATCTTGTACTAAATCTCCCACTGAATCATATACTAAACCTCACACTGAATCTAGTACCAAATCTTTCACTGAATCTTATACTTACCCTTCCACCGAATCTCGTGCTAAGTCTCTCACTGAATCTTATTGTAAAGAAGTCGAAACAGACAATCATGCTACTTCAAAATGGTACTCCTCTAACCAAGGACACCCCACTAATTCTCCCTCTGAATCCTGTCCAAAAATGGTCACCAGGTCTTATGCCGAAGTATCCAAACACTACAAACGAGAACGTAGAGAAAAGTCTTATACGCCAAGTCTGCCTTCTCCCTTGCCACTATCTGAAAATAAATTGGAAAAGGAAAATACTAGTCACTCCTTACCTTGCTACGAAACTAAAACCTTAAGTAAAAAAATATCCTTACCACATACTTATTTAACCACTCCGTATTCTAAACAAACTCTCTGCTTTCTTCTCGACACGGGATCTACTGTGAGTATTGTCAAATACTCCAGTTTAGAACAGAAACCACCACTTTCATCTGAAATTATTAAACTGAAAGGCATTAACGACTTTGATTCGTACTGTGAATCGCTTGGCTCTCTACAATTGCAACTTTACCTTGAAAACAACAATATTACACATACATTTCACGCTATTAAGGACGAAATAAATCTCAAATATGACGGTATAATAGGTAACGATTTTTTGCGATTCTTCAATTCAAACATAGATTATAAAACAAACTCTATTTCGATAAATGGTCAAAACTTACAAATTCATTTTAGCCAGCCATCTTACATTATTCCTGCTCGATCAGAGACTGTAATTGAATGCGGTATTTCAAATCCTGACTCAGAATTAGACGGGATAAACGAAGGTCTAATACTGGACCATAAATTTTGTGAGGGCGTCCACTTAGCCAACTGCATAGTCACTATAAAGTGCAATAAACGCGTTAATATATCCATTCTCAATACTACTGAATCCCCTGTCGAGATAAAAAACTTTAAAGTTAAGATTACTCCAATTGACTACTCCATGTTCCCAAAAAACTCCGCTGAATCTGTTATGAATCTAAATCATGCTACTCCAAAGCCGACCAATCGTGTCCAACGCGTATTAAATCTTATACGTCACGAGCATCTCAATAAGGAGGAAAGAAAATCATTATTAGAATGCTGTAGTAAATACGCTGACATTTTCTATCTAGAAGGAGACCCTCTGACTCACACTAATGCCCTACAACATTCAATAAATACTGGCAATGCTGGTCCAATCCATGCGAAATCATACAGATTCCCCGAATGTCACCGACAGGAAGTTGATAAACAAATTAAGAAAATGTTAGACCAAGACATAATTCAACCCTCCATCTCCCCTTGGAGTGCACCAGTTTGGATTGTTCCTAAAAAGATCGATGCTTCAGGTCAAAAAAAATGGCGCCTAGTTATCGATTATAGACGCCTTAATGACGTCACGGTAACTGCCATCTATCCGATACCACTCATAACCGACATCCTTGATCAATTGGGCAACTCTAAATACTTCACAACTTTGGATCTCGTATCCGGATTTCATCAAATTAAAATGGATCCATCTGACTCAACTAAGACTGGATTCACGGTCCTTAATCCCAGTGGTATATCAGGACATTTTGAGTTCAAAAGGATGCCTTTTGGATTAAAAAATGCCCCTTCTAGCTTTCAGCGCCTCATGAACCTAGTCCTTTCAGGTCTACAGGGCCTACATTGCTACATATACTTAGACGATTGTATAATATACTCCCATGACTTAGAAAGCCATGTCCAAAAATTGCAACTCGTATTTGACAGATTCCGTAAATTCAACTTAAAACTACAACCCGACAAATGCGAATTCCTACGCCATGAAGTGATGTATTTAGGTCACGTGATAACTGACAAAGGCGTCCAGCCTAACCCCGATAAAGTTAAAGCCGTCACCGACTTCCCTGCTCCGCGTAATACTAAAGAAATGAAATCTTTTCTCGGCCTAGTAGGGTACTACCGCAGATTCATAGAAGGTTTTTCCAAAGTAACAAAACCTCTCACTACTCTATTAAAGAAAGATGTCGCATTTCATTGGTCCTCAGAACAAGAGTTAGCATTTAACTATCTGAAGGAAAAACTTACCACAGCACCATTACTTCAATATCCAGATTTCTCCCAACCTTTTGTAGTAACCACGGATGCCAGTAGCACCGCCCTTGGGGCCATTCTTTCTCAAGGTCCTATAGGAAAAGACCTTCCAATCGCTTACGCATCTCGTACTATGAATAAACACGAATTAAACTACTCCGTTACTGAAAAAGAGCTTCTAGCTATTGTTTTTGCAGTCAAATGCTTCCGTCCTTATTTATTCGGTAATAGATTTCTTATTGTCACTGATCATCGTCCTCTTACTTGGCTATTTAGCGTTAAGGACCCCGGCAGTAGACTTATTCGCTGGAGATTAAAATTAGAAGAATTCGAGTACGATGTTATTTATAAACCAGGTAGATTAAATTCTAATGCTGACGCTCTTTCTCGAATTCCAATCCACGTCATTACTCGTAGTCAGAGCCGGAATCATAACCAAAATCCTAATTCACCAAACCAAAATACTTATGAACAATTTATCAAAACACAAACTAGCAAATCTACTGAAAGGTATAACACAAACATCGAAGAACACTCTGAGAACTTGCTCAAGTCTAAATTCATCTCAATCGCATGTCCTACGTCCCTCGATTTTGATTATTCCATGCCTTACCTTGAAGAAATTCTATCTGTTCTACCAAATCAAGAAAACCTTCAAAACATCGAGCGCGAACCCTACACCGTACTTCCATTCCCCAGTAACAATAAAACCTATTATTTCTTATTTACTAAAATTCATCACTATGACGAAACAAATTATAAAACCATTTTTAACTTACTACAGTCACTACGCGATATCATATTACAAAACAATCCGACACTCGCAGACTTAGCGGTGCCCGACTTCTCGGAACCATTTACAAATATATCTTATACTAAAATTTACAACATGATTTCATATGTCTTCCGCAACACCAACATAACCATACACATTTACAAAAACAAAATTATCTACCCTACCCCTGCGGAAATTCCTCAAATCTTAAAAGAAAACCATGACTCAACAATCGCAGGACATCCCGGAATAAATAGAATGTTAAATCGGATTAAAGCTTCTTATTATTGGAAAACAATGCGCCAAGATATCGAACACTACGTTAAATCATGCAAACTATGCCAAATTAATAAACCTTTAAGAAAATGTAATAAAGCCCCTATGGTAGTAACATCTACTAGCACTAAACCCTTTGAGCGACTAGCTCTAGACATAGTCGGCCCACTCCCGGAAGCAAGTTCCGAAAATTTTAAGTACATCTTAACCCTCCAAGATGACCTCACAAAATTCTCATGTGCATATCCCCAAGTCACCGCTACGAGTGAAGAAGTTGCTCGTAATCTCGTACATTTCATGGCTCTATTTGGTATCCCAAAAATGATACTAACTGATCTCGGAACGTGCTTTACTTCAGAATTATTTAAACAGATAACCAATATTTTTAAGATAAAAGCCCTGTTCTCTACCCCTTACCACCCCCAGACTAATGGTGCCCTTGAACGCAGTCATTCGACCTTGAAAGAATATTTAAAATCATTTGTGAATGAAAACCATTCCGATTGGCATAGTTACCTATTTACAGCTATCCTTTGCTATAATACCACTCCTCATAGCACTACTCAATACACTCCCTATGAACTTCTCTATGGCCACAAACCACATATTCCTAACTCCCTATACGAAACCAGCGACAGCCTAACATATGACGAATATATCCGATCTCTACAGTACCGCATGCGGTTTAGTCGGGAAAAAGCTCTCGAACATATCCTTAAAAGTAAAGAAACTTCTAAGCGCTATTATGATTCCCCTTCTCACGTAGTTTCATATAAGGTCGGAGACCTTGTTTACCTAAAACAACATCATAGGCTTCGAAAGGCTCTATCTCCTATTTGGAAAGGACCCTTTAAAATAATTAAAGTTGATAACAAACACAATGTCACACTCTGTATTAACCGCCGTCACACTAAATATCACGTGAATGAGATAAAACCCGCTCATCCCTAAATAAAACCTAATTACACCTAGCAAAATCTACACAAATCCTACTTCAATCCAATTTTGCTAAATCAATGTCCCTGTTTCACTTATTATTACATAACACCACTATAAACAATTTTAATACATGAGTCAAGCTATATCTCAAGTTACGAAAGTAAATGAACAATTAACTTACATGTCGCGTGTCAATAATCTAGTCAATGTCATTGAGAACTCATTACTCACCATATCCGATTACCTAAATTCAATTTTAAACGCAATTTAATTTTCTAAAGCCAACATTCTCCATCCTTCGATTTTATCCCCAACAATGTTATACCAATATTTATCAAAAAAATATATATACCTATTAAAAATTTAATAAAAACTCAAGACTTTCCCGTCCCAGTCACATTCAATAAAAATGGTCTTCGTTACGCCTTATTTGATGACGCATTTGTATTACTGTGAGCAGTGAATATTTCATTTGTCCTATATTAACTATTTATTGAAGTATCAGTAACCCATGTTATGAAACCTCCTTTTTCACCGAGGTGTCCAAATCTCTACCAAAAGAGTGTGATTCCAAATTAATCTTTGGTGAAGTCGATATTTGGCATGTATTAAACAACAATAAATGGATATTTGTAAAGTCAAAACCTTGTCACATAACCGTATAATGTAACAATAATATCAAAGATTACTCTGTTCCGGTACAGGAATTATAAAATTAACTGACGATTATGAATGTTTCCCTAAAACAATAAAGCTGCTTCCCAGCATGTGTAAATATGTTTCAATTCGAAATGATCTGTTTTCTGAATTTAATATACTACTCTAGACACTTTCTCTAATTTGTGTTTTTATATTATTCCTTGTTGTCAAATGTATTAAACATTTCTGGTGTATAGTAATAAATACAGATATTCAGCATCCAGTTGTTGCACCCAAATACTTGGGATTTACCAGAGAAATCCTCGTTTGAGCCAAAATAAATTTTACTCATCCCGGAACTTGAGCAACTATTAGCTGCTGAACATAGCCTAAGTTTAAAATAAGACTTATAAAGTATAATCTATTTTATAATGTATAATTTCAATGCTCTAATATTAAAATACTACTTAGCTGTACTTATTTGTAATTTTCCTACTCAGCTTCATCTATTTAAGATAAAGCCTCGTCTTATCGGGGGGGATGTTATACACATGCATAACTGTTTTGCTTACTCGTATAAAATTGCCTAATGTAGGTAAAGCATCGACAGCATTATGACTGCATATAACACCTTACATTAAGGAAACATAGTTAGTCGTAATTTAAGAATATTGATAACTATAAGTTTGTGTTGGTTTTCGGGTTAATAAACTGCTTGGGTGTTATACAAGAGTTTCCTTGAAGACTCCACGGAGGCTGCCCTGTAACAGTACGACGGCCACGTACGACGCCGCCACCAAGCAGTTCGTGCTGCACAGCCCCACGCTCACCTCCTACAAGTGGTGGCCCGGCGGACGTGAGTACCTGCACTACACTACAGTAGTACAGTTTGACCAGCCACGTACGACGGCCACGTACGACGCCGCCACCAAGCAGTTCGTGCTGCACAGCCCCACGCTCACCTCCTACAAGTGGTGGCCCGGCGGACGTGAGTACCTGCACTACACTACAGTAGTACAGTCTGACCAGCCACGTACGACGGCCACGTACGACGCCGCCACCAAGCAGTTCGTGCTGCACAGCCCCACGCTCACCTCCTACAAGTGGTGGCCCGGCGGACGTGAGTACCTGCACTACACTACAGTAGTACAGTCTGACCAGCCACGTACGACGGCCACGTACGACGCCGCCACCAAGCAGTTCGTGCTGCACAGCCCCACGCTCACCTCCTACAAGTGGTGGCCCGGCGGACGTGAGTACCTGCACTACACTACAGTAGTACAGTCTGACCAGCCACGTACGACGGCCACGTACGACGCCGCCACCAAGCAGTTCGTGCTGCACAGCCCCACGCTCACCTCCTACAAGTGGTGGCCCGGCGGACGTGAGTACCTGCACTACACTACAGTAGTACAGTCTGACCAGCCACGTACGACGGCCACGTACGACGCCGCCACCAAGCAGTTCGTGCTGCACAGCCCCACGCTCACCTCCTACAAGTGGTGGCCCGGCGGACGTGAGTACCTGCACTACACTACAGTAGTACAGTCTGACCAGCCACGTACGACGGCCACGTACGACGCCGCCACCAAGCAGTTCGTGCTGCACAGCCCCACGCTCACCTCCTACAAGTGGTGGCCCGGCGGACGTGAGTACCTGCACTACACTACAGTAGTACAGTCTGACCAGCCACGTACGACGGCCACGTACGACGCCGCCACCAAGCAGTTCGTGCTGCACAGCCCCACGCTCACCTCCTACAAGTGGTGGCCCGGCGGACGTGTGTACCTGCACTACACTACAGTAGTACAGTCTGACCAGCCAATTATTTCAAATTTGATTATGTTAAAATTATTTTAAAAAAAACTGAGATGCTTACAACAACCCCTTTCATTTGATATGTCACATAATACAGTTTGCAAACCTTTTTTTTTCCAGTTTACCCCCCAAAAGTGGCCCCCTAGTTCAGAGTTAATTAATTTACTTTACGCGTCCATATTTGGGTCACCAATTTACATATGCTTACCAAATTTCAACTCAATCGGTCCAGTAGTTTCTGAGCAAATCGGCTGTGACAAACGGACAGACAGACGCACGAGTGATCCTATAAAGGTTCCGTTTTTTTCCTTTTGAGATACGGAACCCTAAAAATAAAAATAAAACAATGCGGTCTGATCAGCCAAACGTGGCGGTAGAAGTCGACAACGGACCTATTTAGAACGTTCTATCCTTTCCTTTCGATCCTCGACTATTCAGGAGAGTTTCCACCGGAGATGTGCTAAACTGTGTTTTAATATCCAGCAAATCCTGCTTATGACAATTGCGGCCTCACATAATTTTCACGATTCAAAGATCAAACACTACGTCATAACGTCACTAATTTCATTATAAAAATCTACGCTAATAGTCCCAACGTAGCACTCTTACACTAATTGGAGCTCTTGCACGGCTATCACAAGACGGCGCGCGAGCACTCTCGATTTTTCTAGCACTATACCTCTCTTTCTAAGTTTTCTAATAAGAGAGAGACGGATAGTGCGAGAAAAATCGAGAGAGCTCGCGCGCCGTCTTGTGATAGCCGTGCTGTATCGAAAATGGAAATTGTGGTAATGATTGCCAATTTACAAACGTTGTGCAAGTTTTTTTTCGTCGGTATTGGCACTACAGAATTTTTTTTGCTTGTTCATATTGGATTTACGCAGCACATGATGTAAAAAATTTGTTAGATTTAAAAAGAATAAAAAATAAAATAATAATAACATCAGTGAATAGCTAACAGAAAAATAAGCATACTGACCTAAAAATTATATTTATAGCGCAAACACAAATGAAGAAAAACTTGCACAAAATTTGTATGGAGAAGGCTTGCGCTACCCGGCCCCTTAACAGACGGCATCAATAACGCAAGAACACCCTTACGCCTTAGCCACGACTTTGCTCTTAAGCGACCTGCGGCAGCGGATTTTCTAATTCATTGCGCGTGATCCCAACTAACCACAGTGCGTTGCGCGTCTCGACCGCGCAATGAACAGATAAAACGCTGCCGCAGGTCGCTTCAGACCAAAGTCATGGCCAAGGCGTTAGGGTGGTGGGTTGCACCAAACCGTCTGTAGTCGTAAGTGGTAAATCTGAGTGTATGGAAAGTTTGACAAGTTTCTATGGAATATTATAGCTTCCGGCGCCATCACGTCACTTTCAAATTATATATTATTTTCCTCTGCAGTGGCCCACACAGCAAACTACTGCATAGTAGTAGCCCAACTCTACACAAAGGGGCAATGCCACGGCATCCACCCGTTCATAGTCCAGCTACGCGACGAAGAAACTCACATGCCGCTAGCTGGCATTAAGGTTGGCGAGATCGGTGCCAAGCTTGGCATGAATGGGACCAATAATGGGTTCCTTGGCTTCGACCAAGTGAGGATTCCGAGGGAGCATATGTTGATGAAGAACGCTAAGGTTTTGGAGGTGAGTTGTTTCTTGTATGACAGGCAAGTTTGTATAGATTGGTGCTAAGCTTGACATGAATGGGACCAATATTGGGTTCCTTAACTTCGACCAAGTGAGGATTCCGAGGGAGCATATGTTGATGAAGAACGCTAAGGTTTTGGAGGTGAGTTGTGTTCAGTATGACAGACAAGTTTATGTAGATTGGTGCTAAGCTTGACATGAATGGGACCAATATTGGGTTCCTTGGCTTCAACCATGTGAGGATTCCGAGGAAGCATATGCTAATGCTGAGCTTTTGGAGGTGAGTTGTCTGAGTCGAGGTAGAGGTGGTATTAAGTATTAAGGTCATGCGATTTCGAAAATTCTTTCACCGTTATTAATGGATATATGCTATGTTTTATCATGTTTTGTTTATTATATGCCAGCGGAGCCGCGAGATACAATACAACATAACGGTCCCGGAGTTCCATGCTATATTGGTGAAAGATTATTTTTAAAATGGATGAGTAGGTCTATAGAATACCCGTAACATACAAACATACAAAACATCGTGAGGACACCTGCACAAATCTGCGAAGAAACTCAAAGGTGTATGTGAAGTCCCCAACCGCACTGGGCCAGCGTGGGGACTACTGCCCGTTCCCTCTCATCCACAGAGAGGCGGCCTGTGCCCAGCTTTGGGCGTATATAGGCTAATTTATTAATATTAGTATAGATTGCTTTGAAATTATGCGCATGGGCATCTATATAGAGGTCGGTGGGACTGTAGTGACTAATTTGTGACTTTAGATATACTGTGCCGTACTGCAACTGTACTGGATGCTCGGCAAAAAATCACAGTTGTCGCTGGAAAACAAACTGCTGTTATATAAGTGTATCCTGAAACCAACCTGGACTTACGGAATCCAACTCTGGGGCACAGCCTCCAACTCAAACCTGGAGATACTCCAGAGGTTTCAATCCCAAATGCTGAGGATTATCACAGACGCTCCATGGTTTATAACAAACAAACAGTTGCACCGAGACCTGGAAATCAGAACAGTCCAAGAGGAGATTAAACACTCAATGAAATCCTACAGGAATAGATTAGACAACCATCCCAACATACTGACTATGCACTTAATGAATAACGATTCAACATTCAAGAGGCTAAAACGAAAGTCCCCTAGAGACTTGTAGGTATTATTATGCATAATGGGCGCACGTCGCTGGACTGACTGCCCTTCAAGACAAAATGAGAAGTTCTTAACCCTATGCTAAATGTTCGCAAGAAACAGATTGCAAGAAGATATAAAACAAAAAAAAAGATATACTGCGAACGTAATGAAAGCCGTAATATTGTTACTAAGTCATAATCTTATACAATCATTGTCATTATGAGCAATATTTTATAGTCATTTTACTATTATGTAAATGCGAATTACGGTTATCTGTTAAAACAACCAATTTGTGAGATACACTCGATGCATCACTGATAATGTTATTTTTGTTGTGATTACAGTAAATAATCAGATAGACACGGGGCCTCGCATTCATATATGTGTTAATTCAAAAATATGTTTATAATCATGATTTGAATTATAAAGAAAACAAAGTGTTTTTCAGATTCTTTCATTTTGTAATTGAATCATAAAGAACACTGTATAGGATTATGTATGGAGTAACAATCACGCCCCCTGCGTGGCAAATGGCTTCCACGACTTTTCTGGGGCTTTCGCAGTCCTTTGTCAAAATTTGACTCGACCACTTTGCAAAGAAGTTTCTGACTTACGTTGAAGTAGCGTTGAATGCCTAAGGGAGGCGTGCAGTGTAAGAGAGAACTTATTGAATGATTCGTTGACCGAGCAATTGGTTCTGATAGCTCAGTTGGTAGCAGCGACTAGCCGACTATGTGACTTGCTAAACTTAAGTGGCAGTGGGCGGGGCACATTGCACGTCGAACCGATGGCCGTTGGGGCGGAAAGGTTTTCGAGTGGCGACCACGTACCGGCGCGGCGCGGCGTGGGTAGGCCCCCCACAAGGTGGAATGATGACCTGGTAAAGGTCGCGGGAGTCCGCTGGATGCGGGTGGCGCAGGACCGGTCGATTTGGCACTCTTTAGGGAAGGCCAATGTCCGGCAGTGGACGTCTTTCGGCTGATATGATGATGATAATGTTTGATATTTATCATTTTCGTTAGCAGACGTTACTGCTTAACACAAAAATGTATGTTTATTTGGTTGTTTATTTCAGGACGGCACATACGTCCGCGCGCCGAGTTCTAAACTAACATACGGCACAATGATGTTCGTACGCGTGGTGTTAGTAAACGATATGTGCAGCTACATGGCCAAAGCGGTCACCATAGCGACGCGATACAGCGCGGTCCGACACCAGTCGCAGCCCAAACCCGAGTAAGAACGTATCCCTATTTACCCCTATTAATACCACTGGGTATGTACAGTAACATTTAGTACTCCAAAAATACGGTGTCGAAAAACATTAATTTATAATAGCGTTTTTTTTGTTAATTTCATTCTAAAACGTTATTCTAAGATGCTTTATTCAAGAATCCAACAAACTTTCCACCCGGAAGTAATTATATAGATTTAAATTAAACGTTCATTGTCTTTTTTATTTTATTTATATTGAATATTTTAAAGCAAATATAAATGAACCTAAATAAAGATAAAAAAATATATTAATATTTATCCGGACTTTTTAGGAGCTAATTATTATTTTTTATTTGATGTCTGATTTTTTGTTGGATTTTGCCTCTAAGTAACTATTTAATTGATAATATATCCGTTACATTAAAAAAATTGCTATTATAAATTATTTCCAAATTTGACATTTTTTCCATACAAGTTGTCAGTTCAATGCCTGGACTATAGGCTCAAAGTCACCCAAAGAACAGGGGAGGGCACAGAACACTAATTAATATAGGAGGGGTATCAAGCGCGGTTTCTATCGAGACCGGTGTCGCCTCATCCCCTCCACGTCGCCTACAACTTCGTGAGCGACTGCACGGCGATCAGGTGACGTTGGCGCGAAAGCTTTGAGCGCATGCTCAAAAGTAGTGGCGCGCGTGCCACGCCCACATCGCCTTTCTATAGTATTTTGTGTTCTGTGGGAGAGGGCTATGTCGGGAGTTTCTCTGCGTGATCGCATCAGAAATGAGGCTATCCGCTGCAGAACCAAGGTAACCGATATAGCCCTCCGAATCGCTAGACTTAAGTGCCAGTGGACGGGGCACATTAAAGGCGGGGTGGTTGGGGCGGAAACTTAGAGCATACACAACTTGAGTAGCCTTTCAGTAACTTACCCCTATGTAGAAAACCTTGCACAATGTGCAAAAAATCATACAAAGACAATTTCACAATCGATTAATGGTCATTCACAAAATCGCCTCGCAAGAGAACACTGATCATAAAAATGCTTTCAATATACAATTCATTTTGAATTTTTGTACGCAAATTCGACATAAGGCTGCTCCAGTTATGTGTGCTCTAAGGGCGGAAAGGTTCTCGAGTGGCGACCACGTACCGGAAGGCGCGGGGTGGGTAGGCCCCCCACAAGGTGGACTGATGACCTGGTAAAGGTCGCGAGAGTCCGCTGGATGCGGATGGCGCAGGACCGGTCACTTAGGCACTCTTTGGGGGAGGCCTATGTCCAGCACTGGACGTCTTTCGGCTGATATGATGATATAACAACGTTTCACAGCGAACCCGAGCCTCAGATCCTGGAGTACGTGACCCAGCAGCACAAATTGGTGATCTCCATAGCGACCGTGCACGCGCTCCGACTGAGCGCGTCCTGGCTGTGGAACATGTACAACAACGTCACTGCTGAACTCGACGCGGGAGACATGGAGCGGCTGCCCGAGGTAGGTTGTCTGGAAGAGCTCGCTTTAAACATGTAAGGCTGTTCTATACAGTACCAGTCAAAAGTTTAAGTTCACCCTTTGTTTTTGGTACAAATTTGTACTTTTGTGCGATAATGTTTTGCAGTTCAGATGTCGAAAATTGTTTCCAACTGATTCGTTATTGTTTACGGAGATGTGTTTGATTAGTCAGACACAATTTACGTGGATTTCTAAACAACTGATTCCCTAAAAACCAACATTGTATCTGATCATTGTACGTTTTAAGTGGCAAGCCCATATATGGCCCAGCCTTTGCCGTCATTCCTATAAGATTTTAGGGAATGCGTTGTTTAGAAATGTACGTGAATTGTGTCTGACTAATTAAACAAATCTCTGGAAACAATAACGGATCAGTTGGAAACAAATTTCGGCTTCCGAACTGCAAAAAAATATTGTCCAAAAGTACTCATTTGTACCTAAAACAAAGAGTGAACTTAAACTTTTGACTGGTACTGTAGGTGCGTAAGAATTTGAGCAGCCTCGGGTTGAGGCACGCACGGCTCGCCTATTTTGCTCTAATTCGTACGCGCCCAGAGGCGGTATTTTGACCGTGCTCAAAGGCGCCTCAGTGTGCGTGCCTCGCGTCACTTGGACGTGTATCTGAGCGTGCCGCGGACAGAGCGACAAGATCGAACTTGTTTGTGCGCTAGGCGCGTACGAATTTGTACAAGTGGCTGAGCCGTGCGTGTGCAATAGTTTGTTAATAAATTTGGAACTATTATTGATACAAATACATGAAAAGCAAAAGTTGTCGTGGGTCCCGAAATCAATCAGCTGTCATCGTGTCGACGCTATTTTGAATGTCGGCTCGCCACGAGCACGCTGCCTCGCCCGCACATGTTTATGGGGAACTATTTGTCGCGCGAGCAGCTCGCCGCGCGGGGCGAGCATGCCTCAGACGGAGCCGCTCAAATTCGTACGCAGCTTATCATCATTTATGTAGTAAACTGCAAACTTGCAGTGTCACAGACTGTCTTTATTAAATTAAAAGAAGAGGTATATGTCCATTGAACTGTGTCTATTGAACACGCCCCCTACACCCCTACTACCTCTAAAACTGATATTGGCAAATCCATTGCACCTTGCTAAAATAGCAAGGAGTAAGAAAAAATGATTTTTCACACCTTTCATTCGTAAAAGTAAGTTTTGCTCGACGACGAGAGGGATCAAAATGCTACTTTTTTAATTTATTCATTGGCATGTAGCATTTACGTAATGTGCCAATTGAACACAGGTCTTAATAAAATAATCGATTGCAATTTCATCGTAATCGATTAAAAACGAACATATTTCGAGTTTTAACTTTAACGTTATATGAAAATATATGAATTTTTCGTAATAATAATAAAAAATTGTCACAATTAAATATACGTTTTACTGAAATCAAAACTATCGATGACTGTTATATTTTCCTCATAGTCGGTGTGAAAAATTGTATGTGTCACTCAGGAGCAAAATTATTTTCGTCATGGGCGTTAACGCTTGAATCCCTCGTTACGCTCAGGATTCAATGTACCGCTTTCGCCGTCATCATCATATCAGCCGAAAGACGTCCACTGCTGGACATAGCCCCCCCCCCCCCCCCCCCCCCAAAGAGTGCTACAATGACCGGTCCTGCACCACCCGCATCCAGCGAACTCCCGCGACCTTTACCAGGTACCGTAAATACATCAGTTTGCTCCCTCAAGACACAAACTAGTACATTTTACAACTAGTGTGAAAAGAATGTCTTTTTACCACTAGTACCGAGGTATCGGTACGAGTGGTAAAAAGACATTTCACACTAGTTGTAAACGACGTTTTTTAATATAATTGCGAAAAAATAATAAATTAATATATCATTGCGATAAAATATGCTTGCTTCGAAGTTATTTTTGAACGAACCCATACTTTACAAATGACACTGACAGTGACAACATACTATTGGAATTCATAAGGATAATTTTTCTAGGCATATGACAGTATTCATAAGGATAATTTTTCTAGGCATATGCTTGTATCATTCAGCCAAATCAAAGAACGATTTTTAGGAAAGTAAATATTTCATACATAGATACCTAAGACAGAGTAGGCTATAAAATGCAAATTCTTAATATTTTTTCGTCATTTATATATTAATGAATACTTTAAATAAATACTCCTAGTATTCGTAAGCGTTTTTAATTTCATAATTTCCAAGTAAAAAATCTAATATAAAATTATTGCGTTTCGAAAGTATAGTTTGGAACTAAAAAGTAAAAAGCACTAGTTCGAGAAATTGAGCTTCTCGCACGCTACGCAGCCACAAAAAGTACCACTTTTTGAGCAACTGTATTAAAAAAGTATTTTACAGCTGCACGCCCTCTCGTGTTGCCTGAAAGCCGTGAGCACGGCGGACGCGTCGGAGTGCGTGGAGCGCTGCCGGCTGGCGTGCGGCGGCCACGGCTACATGCTGGCGTCCTCGTTCCCGCTCATGTACGGCATGGTCACCGCCGCCTCCACCTACGAGGGCGAGAACACCGTCATGCTGCTGCAGACTGCCAGGTCAGGCTCGTTTGTGGTGACCATCGCACCACACCGGGAAATCAAGCAGCCCTCCCGGCGAGCACCGCGGTCAAAGCGGGCCGCGTGTGTATGCAGCCCGGGCGTGGCACAATGGGTGACGTCACGCGCTCGTTAGCGCGCTGGCCACCGAGTAGTCCAGGCAATGAACTGACAATTTGTATGGAAAAAATTTCAAATTTGGAAATAATTTATAATAGCAAACTTTTTTAATGTAACGGATAGGACCGGACCTAGAGGTAAAATCCAACAAAAAATCAGACATCAAAAAAAATTAATTAGCTCCTAAAAAGTCCGGATAAATATTAATATATTTTTATCTTTATTTAGGTTAATTGACATTTTCTTTAAAATAGTCAATATAAATAAAATAAAAAAGACAATGAATGTTTAATTTAAATCGATATCTGGGCCTATGTCCAGCAGTGGACGTCTTTCGGCTGATATGATGATGATGAATTACTTCCGGGTGGAAAGTTTGTTGGATTCTTGAATAAAGCATCTTAGAATAACGTTTTAGAATGCAATAAACGAAAAAAACGCTATTATAAATTAATGTTTTTCCAAACCGTATTTTGCCTGGAGTGGGGAGGGGAGCCCATTCCAACGCCGCCGCTCCGACAGACCGCCTACGAGACTCTCACCGAACGCACGTCACCTTCCTCCGCGACTAGCTTACGCGCGATCTCGTCTTGCATTTATATAACTTTTCTATCCGCTTAAAATCTAGTTCTTTCGTCGCACGCTAAACTTCATTGTACAGTCGAGTTCTCCAATATCTATACAGACAACCTTTCAAAAATATCTATACATGTGCCTTATGTCAGTAATAATAAAGCCTGTGTACAGATATTTTTGAAAGGTTGTCTGTATAGATATTGGAGAACTCGACTGTACATAATTGAGTTTTAAATCGATTATACATCTTTAGGTGGACGTTTACGTTTATTAATTCTAAACCGAAATTAGGACTCCATATCTGGTGACCCCTACGTGATAAAAGCCCGAGGGTCCTGGCCACAGAACACTAAATACTATAGAAAGGCGATGTGGGCGTGGCACGCGCGCCACTACTGTGAGCATGCGCTGTTAGCTTTCGCGCCAACGTCACCTGATCGCCGTGCAGTCGCTCACAAATTTGTAGGCGACATGGAGGGGATGAGGTGGCGACACCGCTCCCGATAGAGATATATTACTGTTTTTGTTTTATTGTCATCGACCTCTTAGTTTAAAAATTGTAACGATTTATTTGCACTTTGAAAAAAATATTGTTAGAATGAAATCCAAAAAAAAATTCACGTTGATGGAATTGGGAATGGATGAACATTTTAGAAATGCCTGATTATTTTTTTGGTGATAGGAATAACCTTCCGTAGCTCCAGAAAAAAGTGTCAGATTTTTCAGCTGCGTCAATTAATTTTGAAAAATATAAACAGTTTCCTCACTTGCGGGTTGAGTCAAGGACAGACACTTTCCTGCATCCGTGTCATATGACAAAAAATATCTTAAATATCTGTGGTAATCTAACACTGGTAATGACAAATATAGCTGCTGCAACTGTCAATATCATTGCCACTATCAGTTTAAAACAGATATTTAAGATATTTTTTTGTAATATGAGACTTATCGAGGAGAGTGCCGTCCCTGACCCAAAACGTAAGCGAGGAAACTGTTTATATACATATTTTTTAATTGACGCAGCTGAAAAATCTGATTTTTTTTCTGGTGCTAAGTAGCCACAAAATGACAATGAAAATACAAGCAATACACATTTGCACACGGATATGATTAGATTACTACAACATCTTTAATGAGACTCCGATAAGGGAGGTTATTCCTATCAACAAAAACATAATCAGGCATTTCTGAAATTTTCATCCATTCCCAATCGGGTCTAGATTCACCCTATTTCATATGTGCACTTTATGGAGACCCACACTGTATAGTATTTAGTGTTCTGTGGTTTCAGTACAATATTTTGACAGGTGATGACAAACAAAAAAAAGCCTATACTCGCTGAGGGACAGGAGATTTGACATTGTATCTCGTCCTCACTCCTGGTATTGTCTATGCTTACATCCTTGTCACTCATGTGTGAGTTCCTCTATTCTATTCTTCCTCTATGGTTATCAGATACCTGGTGAAAGCGTGGCAGCAAGCTAAGGGCGGCAACCCACTAACGCCCACCGTGGAATACATCGCCAAAGTGAGCGCCGGCCGCCGCTCCCCGCCCTGGGAGAACACTGTCGAGGGCATCATCCACGGCTTCCAGCAACTGGCTGCCGGGTAAGCCAGTTCTATATAATAGTACTTATCTTATCTTATCTATTTGAAGGCCCTTTCGGATACACTTCGACCCAGTGGGATCTTTTGTGCATTTGCCCTCCCCTTTATAGCTACTCCCAAGCTCGCTCCATCATTTCCACAAAGCGGATGATGCAGCTCAGTGGGAGCACCCTGAATTCCTTTGGTTCCGGGTAGCCGTTACCAAAGAGATTCATTCTTTGTCTGGCAAGGGCATGACATTCACACAGTAAGTGTTCCATAGTCTCATCCTCCTCGCCACACATTCTACAGTCTGTACTGTTTGATAGTCCCATCTTGGCCAAGAGGTCCTTGACGCCGAAGTGACCTGTGAACACCCCAGATATAATCCTGAGTTGCTTCCTGCTGGATTTCCAGAGTTTTTTGGTCCAGCCCGAGTCCACTCCTTCTATGAAGAGCTTTGAGTGCCTTAAATATTATAATAGTACACTCACGAACTTTAATTTGGGATCCACCTGACGGGCATATCGTATAGCACACTAAAGACGGTCATATTTCATAACCGGTTATGGTGGGAAAATAACCGGAAACCGGTTATAACTGGTTACGGTTTTTTTTGTAAACAAGAAAATTATCGGCTTGACACCAGAAAGTAACTACTAGACCTTTCTGACAAAATGGGGCAACACAAATACACGCTCTCATTTTTAAATAAAAGCAACAACAGCGTAGTTTGTGTTTTACTGTATAGGCACCTCTAGAGTCAAACCACAAGTAATAAGCAAGAGCGCACTGTTTTCGCATTTTTTAAGCAATCATCCAATAATTCTCCACTGAAAATGAACTTAATGTCAAAATCACAGAAATAATGTAAGAAATTTAATATATTTTGATAATTTAACTAACGAAAAGCATAACCGAAAATAACCTTAACCGATTATTCAAAGTTCCGAATACCGGTTATGAAGTTTTGTCGAAATAATCGGTTGTAACCGGTTTCTTCGGTTTCGGTTAAAACCGGTTTGCATCTCCTAGACGGTATACAGAAAAGTACAGTTGGCAATAAAAATGTGTACCAAAAATGTAATTATTGACATCTTATAATGGACCCCCCGGAGATCTGTTCGACCTTCCCCCCGACGCAGCCAACTGGCTTAGATCTCTTAATGTCTTATTATAGTATTAGCCGAACCGATGGCCATTGTGGCGGAAAGGTTCTCGAGTGGCGACCACGTACCGGAAGGCGCGGCGCGGGTAGGCCCTCCACAAGGTGGACTGATGACCTGGTAAAGGTCGCGGGAGTCCGCTGGATGCGGGTGGCGCAGGACCGGTCTTTGTGGCACTATTTGGGGGAGGCCTATGTCCAGCAGTGGACGTCTTTCGGTTGATACGATGATGATGATGATGATAGTATTAGCCTATGCAATGTAAGCCATACAATGAAATAAATAATGATTGACAGGAAGTAAGCAAACCGCTGGATGCGGGTGGCGCAGGACCGGTCATTGTGGCACTCTTTGGGGGAGGCCTATGTCCAGCAGTGGACGTCTTTCGGTTGATACGATGATGATGATGATGATAGTATTAGCCTATGCAATGTAAGCCATACAATGAAATAAATAATGATTGACAGGAAGTAAGCAAACCGCTGGATGCGGGTGGCGCAGGACCGGTCATTGTGGCACTCTTTGGGGGAGGCCTATGTCCAGCAGTGGACGTCTTTCGGTTGATACGATGATGATGATGATGATAGTATTAGCCTATGCAATGTAAGCCATACAATGAAATAAATAATGATTGACAGGAAGTAAGCAAACCGCTGGATGCGGGTGGCGCAGGACCGGTCATTGTGGCACTCTTTGGGGGAGGCCTATGTCCAGCAGTGGACGTCTTTCGGTTGATACGATGATGATGATGATGATAGTATTAGCTTATGCAATGTAAGCCATACAATGAAATAAATAATGATTGACAGGAAGTAAGCAAACCGCTGGATGCGGGTGGCGCAGGACCGGTCATTGTGGCACTCTTTGGGGGAGGCCTATGTCCAGCAGTGGACGTCTTTCGGTTGATACGATGATGATGATAGTATTAGCCTATGCAATGTAAGCCATACAATGAAATAAATAATGATTGACAGGAAGTAAGCAAACCGCTGGATGCGGGTGGCGCAGGACCGGTCATTGTGGCACTCTTTGGGGGAGGCCTATGTCCAGCAGTGGACGTCTTTGGGCTGATATGATGATGAATTTGTTTGCAGTAAGATAGCGCAGTGCGTGGGGAACATCGAGAAGCGGCAGCGCGCAGGCATGCGTTATGAAGACGCGTGGAACATGACCTCCGTGCAGCTCACCAGCGCCTCGGAGGTAAGTGCATGCTGGAAACTATAAGCACTGCCCGCTACTGATAGCTCATTTACACTCGCGCACGAGTCGCGAGACAACTGAACTCACCAGCCAATTTTTTTTATTCATTAATTCTAACCGCCCAATAATTTTAAACATGGCCCTTGAAGTATAATTTAGATTTTTCCAAGTAACTGTTAGGCTGTTTAAAAATTGATGATACCATGTCACAACGAAATTCAATAAGCCAACCAAATTTGACTTAATCAGATAAAACATGGGTGATAAATACGAGTATATACGCGATATTGCATGCAAAAATTTTAAAGACAAAATGAACCAGATGGCTACAAGATCATTGTTTCTATAATGTTAAGGACTACTTAGATTTTAATGCACAGTAAATTAAATTTGACATGTTATTACTTCCATTCTATTTTATAATAATTCCGAGCATAAATTAATATCTGTAACTATATTTTGCATGTTGACTTTAAGTTGACTGAATACTGATTCTGTAATAATTTTAAGACCACCAATTGTAACGTATTCTAGCAAATAAATATTTCATTAATTCATTAATTCATACATACACTAAGCTACGACCCAGCTTATGGCTGCCACATATGGTCCTGCGAACCGGATTTTATTATGTGTTGTCGCGACCACGCGGTGAACGTCCCCGCCGGCGGGAACGCCGTAGTGTACGCGATGAGTTGGACGCCGAAAGCGCGGCATCTTTCGATGGATGCTGTGATTTCGTCGTCCGGGTCCGTGAGTGTGTGCCTAGGACGCCGGACCGTGCGGTCCCTAATCAGTGAATGCCGCCCGCGTTCTGGCGGGCGCGCAGCGCTTATATACGGTCTGGCGGGGTGCGGTGCGCCGCTCTGCCCCGTTACGTCACACATCTAATTAGCAACATACGATTAAATGTAACCTAAACTCTCCAGGCCCACTGCCGCGCGTTCATCCTGACCACCTACTACAACAAGACAGAGGAGCAGATAAGGGGCGTGTCCCCCGCGCTCAGGGCCGTGCTGCTGCAGCTGGTGGACCTGTACGTCGTGTACTGGGCGCTGCGGCAAGTCGGAGACCTGCTTAGAGTGAGTAATACTACAACAAGACAGAGGAGCAGATAAGGGGCGTGTCCCCCGCGCTCAGGGCCGTGCTGCTGCAGCTGGTGGACCTGTACGTCGTGTACTGGGCGCTGCGGCAAGTCGGAGACCTGCTTAGAGTGAGTAATACTACAACAAGACAGAGGAGCAGATAAGGGGCGTGTCCCCCGCGCTCAGGGCCGTGCTGCTGCAGCTGGTGGACCTGTACGTCGTGTACTGGGCGCTGCGGCAAGTCGGAGACCTGCTTAGAGTGAGTAATACTACAACAAGACAGAGGAGCAGATAAGGGGCGTGTCCCCCGCGCTCAGGGCCGTGCTGCTGCAGCTGGTGGACCTGTACGTCGTGTACTGGGCGCTGCGGCAAGTCGGAGACCTGCTTAGAGTGAGTAATACTACAACAAGACAGAGGAGCAGATAAGGGGCGTGTCCCCCGCGCTCAGGGCCGTGCTGCTGCAGCTGGTGGACCTGTACGTCGTGTACTGGGCGCTGCGGCAAGTCGGAGACCTGCTTAGAGTGAGTAATACTACAACAAGACAGAGGAGCAGATAAGGGGCGTGTCCCCCGCGCTCAGGGCCGTGCTGCTGCAGCTGGTGGACCTGTACGTCGTGTACTGGGCGCTGCGGCAAGTCGGAGACCTGCTTAGAGTGAGTAATACTACAACAAGACAGAGGAGCAGATAAGGGGCGTGTCCCCCGCGCTCAGGGCCGTGCTGCTGCAGCTGGTGGACCTGTACGTCGTGTACTGGGCGCTGCGGCAAGTCGGAGACCTGCTTAGAGTGAGTAATACTACAACAAGACAGAGGAGCAGATAAGGGGCGTGTCCCCCGCGCTCAGGGCCGTGCTGCTGCAGCTGGTGGACCTGTACGTCGTGTACTGGGCGCTGCGGCAAGTCGGAGACCTGCTTAGAGTGAGTAATACTACAACAAGACAGAGGAGCAGATAAGGGGCGTGTCCCCCGCGCTCAGGGCCGTGCTGCTGCAGCTGGTGGACCTGTACGTCGTGTACTGGGCGCTGCGGCAAGTCGGAGACCTGCTTAGAGTGAGTAATACTACAACAAGACAGAGGAGCAGATAAGGGGCGTGTCCCCCGCGCTCAGGGCCGTGCTGCTGCAGCTGGTGGACCTGTACGTCGTGTACTGGGCGCTGCGGCAAGTCGGAGACCTGCTTAGAGTGAGTAATACTACAACAAGACAGAGGAGCAGATAAGGGGCGTGTCCCCCGCGCTCAGGGCCGTGCTGCTGCAGCTGGTGGACCTGTACGTCGTGTACTGGGCGCTGCGGCAAGTCGGAGACCTGCTTAGAGTGAGTAATACTACAACAAGACAGAGGAGCAGATAAGGGGCGTGTCCCCCGCGCTCAGGGCCGTGCTGCTGCAGCTGGTGGACCTGTACGTCGTGTACTGGGCGCTGCGGCAAGTCGGAGACCTGCTTAGAGTGAGTAATACTACAACAAGACAGAGGAGCAGATAAGGGGCGTGTCCCCCGCGCTCAGGGCCGTGCTGCTGCAGCTGGTGGACCTGTACGTCGTGTACTGGGCGCTGCGGCAAGTCGGAGACCTGCTTAGAGTGAGTAATACTACAACAAGACAGAGGAGCAGATAAGGGGCGTGTCCCCCGCGCTCAGGGCCGTGCTGCTGCAGCTGGTGGACCTGTACGTCGTGTACTGGGCGCTGCGGCAAGTCGGAGACCTGCTTAGAGTGAGTAATACTACAACAAGACAGAGGAGCAGATAAGGGGCGTGTCCCCCGCGCTCAGGGCCGTGCTGCTGCAGCTGGTGGACCTGTACGTCGTGTACTGGGCGCTGCGGCAAGTCGGAGACCTGCTTAGAGTGAGTAATACTACAACAAGACAGAGGAGCAGATAAGGGGCGTGTCCCCCGCGCTCAGGGCCGTGCTGCTGCAGCTGGTGGACCTGTACGTCGTGTACTGGGCGCTGCGGCAAGTCGGAGACCTGCTTAGAGTGAGTAATACTACAACAAGACAGAGGAGCAGATAAAGGGCGTGTCCCCCGCGCTCAGGGCCGTGCTGCTGCAGCTGGTGGACCTGTACGTCGTGTACTGGGCGCTGCGGCAAGTCGGAGACCTGCTTAGAGTGAGTAATACTACAACAAGACAGAGGAGCAGATAAGGGGCGTGTCCCCCGCGCTCAGGGCCGTGCTGCTGCAGCTGGTGGACCTGTACGTTGTGTACTGGGCGCTGCGGCAAGTCGGAGACCTGCTTAGAGTGAGTAATACTACAACAAGACAGAGGAGCAGATAAGGGGCGTGTCCCCCGCGCTCAGGGCCGTGCTGCTGCAGCTGGTGGACCTGTACGTCGTGTACTGGGCGCTGCGGCAAGTCGGAGACCTGCTTAGAGTGAGTAATACTACAACAAGACAGAGGAGCAGATAAGGGGCGTGTCCCCCGCGCTCAGGGCCGTGCTGCTGCAGCTGGTGGACCTGTACGTCGTGTACTGGGCGCTGCGGCAAGTCGGAGACCTGCTTAGAGTGAGTAATACTACAACAAGACAGAGGAGCAGATAAGGGGCGTGTCCCCCGCGCTCAGGGCCGTGCTGCTGCAGCTGGTGGACCTGTACGTCGTGTACTGGGCGCTGCGGCAAGTCGGAGACCTGCTTAGAGTGAGTAATACTACAACAAGACAGAGGAGCAGATAAGGGGCGTGTCCCCCGCGCTCAGGGCCGTGCTGCTGCAGCTGGTGGACCTGTACGTCGTGTACTGGGCGCTGCGGCAAGTCGGAGACCTGCTTAGAGTGAGTAATACTACAACAAGACAGAGGAGCAGATAAGGGGCGTGTCCCCCGCGCTCAGGGCCGTGCTGCTGCAGCTGGTGGACCTGTACGTCGTGTACTGGGCGCTGCGGCAAGTCGGAGACCTGCTTAGAGTGAGTAATACTACAACAAGACAGAGGAGCAGATAAGGGGCGTGTCCCCCGCGCTCAGGGCCGTGCTGCTGCAGCTGGTGGACCTGTACGTCGTGTACTGGGCGCTGCGGCAAGTCGGAGACCTGCTTAGAGTGAGTAATACTACAACAAGACAGAGGAGCAGATAAGGGGCGTGTCCCCCGCGCTCAGGGCCGTGCTGCTGCAGCTGGTGGACCTGTACGTCGTGTACTGGGCGCTGCGGCAAGTCGGAGACCTGCTTAGAGTGAGTAATACTACAACAAGACAGAGGAGCAGATAAGGGGCGTGTCCCCCGCGCTCAGGGCCGTGCTGCTGCAGCTGGTGGACCTGTACGTCGTGTATTGGGCGCTGCGGCAAGTCGGAGACCTGCTTAGAGTGAGTAATACTACAACAAGACAGAGGAGCAGATAAGGGGCGTGTCCCCCGCGCGTTGGACACCTGCTTAGAGTGAGTAACCAGTCCAGTCGTCGTTCCTTGTGTCAACAATAGGAATGGTGACACCATAGTACATTGTTTAACGAATGGCGTAAGTGGAATATTGCAAACAAGAGTCCATCAGAAGCTTTTGATGACTCGAGTTTGCAATATTCTTACGCCCGTGTTAAACACAATGTTTTTCATCACATTTGCGAGGAAATAAATAATTATAAGACAAAAAAATCTAAATTTCGTACACCCGCACCAATCAAAAATTGGCGAAATTGACAAATTCACTTCCAGATCAGTGCTAGTGGAGAGCGCAGCTTCAATATTTCAACCAATCACAGAGCATTATTCTTGCGGCGCTTGGCTAGTTTTTTTTTCAACCAATCACAGAGCAACTAGATTTGCTTAAGCCAATCAGATCACGCACAAGCTCATTACTCCCTAGGGAATACAAACTCACCATAACTCCCGTGGGAACAATTTATGCCATGCATTGTCCTTCTGTATACAGGCATGGTATAATACCACACGACGACGAGCAAGTGTGATGAAAAATAATCAATAGTCTTGAATTTTCTCGAAAAAGAATGAGATATAGTCATATGGACAAAAAAGTAACACAAGACAATAAATAATCACAAAGTTATACGTGTCCAAAGTTTTAAAAGGGGTCCTCGTATACACGGTGCCCGCATGAGCATTGCGAGAGATTTTAACAGGATAATCCTGTTCCTGACCATATTTTAATTTAAAGATGTTAATTAACGTCTACTAAATTCGGCTCGGTTTTAGAGATATTTCCATTTTTGTATAAAAATGTTGTAATGAAATCTCCAGTATGAAACACCTTTATGATTGCGACGTTGCGAGACTTAACTCGTCCTAAAGACACGTTTTTACTAGATTAGCAATTATTGTGTATGAAAATAAGAAAAAAAATAAAAATCATAATTCGACCTAGTTTCATATAATATTTATTACTCCTTATAGCCTCAGGAATTCGTTATTAAAATCTCTCACAATGCTCACGGGCATCGTGTATACTCAGGTAAATCTCGCGACAAGTTTTTATATCATCTAAAATGTGTTATGACGTTATAAGTTGATAGTAAAAGTTTTAAAGGAAAAGTTTATTTTATTCTTTTTAGCGCATTAAAATAAAAGCTTTTTTTTTAAAGTTTTTTACTTTAAATTTATTTTTTACTTTTTAGTCATCGCTGGACAGGTTTCTCAGTATATTGTCCGCCATATTGGATTTAGAGTGACGTCACTTTATTTTTCGGGTTATTCTCAGCAAGCTCTTGTCATTTAATATCCATATTGTAAGAGATGCATTAAAAATAACTAGCCCATACTTTTTTTTGCACACTCATCAACTGCTCATTGAGAGGATTGTAACGAGCCCAAACACGACGGGTTTATCCCGTGTAATTAAGGAGTTCCTACGGCCACCTTCCGTCTCCATCATCAGACCAGGTTTATGGTACCATAGTATTGCATTGTCATCCGACTTACATAATTGAACAAAATTTCAACTTGGTTGGACTCCGGGAAGTTGGTCAAATTTAACCTGCAAGATTTCACCCAAACAAACATAGTTACAAACATACATACATAGTTACATACATTGCAAGTTAAATAAAAGCTTGTAAAAATGCCCGCATGTTGCTGTAAGCACTTGATATTATAAACGTTCAACCACTTCAAGCTTTCAATGTACAATTGAGTTTGAATATCCTATTAAGATGATTTCCCCCGCGCCCGCAAAATTCGGCAGACATTTTTGTACCCAAATACGACATAAGGCTACTCCAGTTATGTATGCTCTAAGGGCGCAACCACTTCAAGCTTTTAATATATAATTGAGTTTCAATATCTTATTAAGATGCATCCCCCGGCCCCGTAAAATTCCGCAGACTTTTTTGTACGCAAATCTATATATATAAACGTAAAAGTCCTGACTGGCTGACTGACTAACTCACTTAAATCAACGCCCAGCCCAAAGCGCTGGCTCTAGAGATTCCAAATTTGGCACGTAGGTCCCTTATAAGGTCTAGGGGCGCACTAAGAAAGGATTTTTCAAAATTCAACCTTTAAAGGGGTGAAATGGGGGTCCAAAGTTTGTATGGGGAGACAAGATTTAGACATAAGGCTACTTATCATTTATTTGTTTACTATTTGTGACCAGTTCACATCGATCTCGGAGCGAGACATCGAGCAGCTGCAGAACTGGTACGAAGATCTGCTCGTCAAGCTGCGAGTCAACGCAGTCGGACTCGTGGATGCCTTCGACATCAGGGACGAGGTCAGTCAAATACATCCTTCAATAGACTTGTGACCTCAGGTTAAAATAGGGGTAAAGACACTAAATAAAAACACCAATAATGTGGTATTTTCTCGAAAAAGGATTAAAAATGTAGTCAACTGGCGAAAAACCAGCCAAGTGGGAGTCGGACTCGCGCACGAAGGGTTCCGTACCATTATCTATAATAATGTAATTTTTTGAGATATTTGAATGGGATTTTCAACAGGTATATTTTTTTGCCTTCTTTCTTTTGAAGTTATAATATATTTAGAGTCTACACCCCTATTGATAACGTAGTGTTGGTAAATTGATAGTAAACCATCAAATTATTGTAATATAGTTTAGATTACAAATGAAAATCATAAAAAGATATGGACCTTGAAAGTTTAGAAAAATTATGCATTTTTTTTATTGTGCAAGAGTAAATTTAAAGCTACCAATAGAATCCTTACGCTTTTATAGAAACAAAATTGTATGACAACTATGGACCTAAACGCAGTATTTTGCGACTATAACAGCAATTTACTTGATTTTCCCTACAATGATAAGTTCAAATAGCAAAGTGCGACGTCATACTTTTGAGTCAATCAGTATGAATAGACGGCCGACCGTAGGGAGGGAGGAAGGCATGTATAGTGTTTTTTCTCAAATATATGCAATGAAATAAAAAAGACACCACTCAAAAAACAAATTTTATATCACAGTAACTGAAGACAAAAAACACAGTCAAAAAATATAATTCAGCTGTTTACCATGTTCATGAACATAGACGCCATGTTTACGTTAAAATTAAAAATACTTTCCGGCCTAGGCTTTCAATTTTGTATGAAATTCCTTTACAGTTCTCTCTATACTTTGAAGCCTGTTATAACGCACGTAATGACAACATTTCGTTGCGTGTTTGAGAATAGTACATTACATAGGTACTTAGGGCGGTGAATTCGTGAATGCCCCAATCCCAGGTGTATAAATATGGCTTTACGAATTACCTCCCGTGGTTTGTCTAAAGTTTTACGTCTTGCCATGGCCAGGAAGTGAGATTTTCTCTTCGCGTAGCGGGCAGAAAATCCCACATACGGCCTAGGGTGACGTAAAAGTATGTTCACCTAAGTTACGTTAAGTTAAGTAGACCTCATCATCGTCATCATATCAGCCGAAAGAGGTCCACTGCTGGACATAGGCCTCCCCCAAAGAGTGCCATAGTGACCGGTCCTGCGCCACCCGCATCTAGCGGACTCCCGCGACGAGTTAGATCTACACGTTTTGTGATTTTATCAACTCAATGTAATAGACATGATGACTCATGTTAAAATTGATAACATAGTGTTGCTAAATGTAAACCATCAAATCACTGGAATAAAGTATAAATTAAAAAATATAATTAATATCATAAAAAGATATGAACCTTGAAAGTTTAGAAAAAAAAATGCATTTTTTTTATTGTTTAAGTGTAAATTTAAAGCTACCAATAGAATCCTTACGCTTTTATAAAAACAAAATTGTATGACAACTATGGAACTAAACGCAGTATTTCGCGACCGAAACAGCAATTTACTCGATTTTTCATACAACTATTAGTATAAATATCGAACTGTGACGTCATAATTTTGAGTCAACCAGTATGAAGCGTTTGGGATGCCGCGAGCGAGGTCAATCTTTGTCACCATTTTTTGGGTATTTATGTTCTTTAATTGAAGTTGCTCCCATACAAACATTTGTTCCTCTCCAAAAACTGGTTCGAATGGCATCGCGAAAAAATCTTGAGTCATCATGCCTATCCCCCAGATTCTCCACTCAGCACTGGGCGCGTACGACGGCCGCGTGTACGAGCGACTCATGGACGAGGCCCTCAAGAGCCCGCTCAACGCCGAGCCCGTCAACGAGAGCTTCCACAAATACCTGAAGCCCTTCATGCAGGGGAAACTGTGATTGTAACCTATCAGAATCGAGTGCATTAGGGGCTAAAATAGCTTAAGAGCCCGCTCAACGCCGAGCCAGTCACCCACAACTGTCACAAATACCTGAAGCTATTCTTGCAGGGGAAACTGTGATTATGATCCATGAAAATCGAGTGCATTAGGGGCTAAAATAGCTTAAGAGCCCGCTCAACGCCGAGCCAGTCAACCACAGCTGTCACAAATACCTGAAGCTATTCATGCAGGGGAAACTGGGACTGTGATCTATGAAACCGAGTGCATTAGGGGCTAAAATAGCTTAAGAGCCCTTTCAACGCCGAGCCAGTTAACCACAGCTGTCACAAATACCTGAAGCTATTCTTGCAGGGGAAACTGTGATTGTAGCCTATGAAAACCGAGTGCATTAGGGGCTAAAATAGCTTAAGAGCCCACTCAACGCCGAGTCAGTCAACCACAGCTGTCACAAATACCTGAAGCTATTCTTGCAGGGGAAACTGGGATTGTGATCTATGAAAACCGAGTGCATTAGGGGCTAAAATAGCTTAAGAGCCCTTTCAACGCCGAACCAGTTAACCACAGCTGTCACAAATACCTGAAGCTATTCTTGCAGGGGAAACTGTGATTGTGATCCATGGAAATCGAGTGCATTAGGGGCTAAAATAGCTTGACGCTTAGGGAGACTGTTTAGAACTGTTAGGTTGATGTGATGCAAATGATGGTTTTGTTATAGCACGCGTCATCTTGTATAGAGCTTCGTTCTTTCAAATTTAACCCTTTTTCAGGCTGAACCGTTATCCCCAATCCGCTCACGTACAGTCAGCATCATATAGTTAATAGCAGCCAAAGTAGCCAAATATATGTTAACCAGGGATCGGAACCGATTTTTCCAAAAATCCCCGAAGTAGTCTCATATTTTGAATTATTTTAGGCTCTTAATGTAGGACTCTATCGTCATGTAACATATTCGTATTATTAGATTGCCCGATCAAAAATGATATAATAACCAAAGAACGAAATAGTATCGGTTTAATTTGTATCGAGAAAATACCGGTATCCGATCCCTAATGGTAACACACCCTTAATAAAGACGTGAACCGAAATATTTGGGTACTTTGGCTACTACCAAGTATATGATGCTGACTCATACAATATGACAGTTTGTTTTGTTTTAACTACTTTACTTTGCTAATGTTAAATGAAAAAACCGTTGTGGCTCATCTCTATCTAAACATAGATTCATCGAGGTACTACCGGCCTAGCGTCTAAATGAGCTTGCCGCTGTAGCTGCGTGGTGCAGGAGGGGTGACAGGTGCAAACGGGCGCTAGACTCGTTTCTAACTTTACATAACACCCCTCCCGTACCACACGCTACCGTAAAAACCGACTCAGTTAAACGGTGGGCGTCTAAACAAAGAAGCTCTATCCCAAATATTCGACCGCGTCTTATTCGATGCCTATGTATAAACCCTGAAAGTGAGAATCGAACATTTGTAGGTAATATAATAGCCATAACAGATTACATTTTAGAGAATTTAGTTAGAGGAATAAGGGTTACAATATCATATTTTTATAAGTTGAACTGAATCGCTATATAGATATATTTATGTATAAGTACAGTCAGCGTCAAAAACTTCTAATTCTACGCGCTCAAGATTGTAGGCAATATATTGCAATGACTATAGAATAATATATTTTTGCATGTTAGTAGTTTAGATATTTTTGTAACTGACTGTAGAGTAAGGGAAATTTATTCACGTACCTTTTTCGCCCTTCTTACTATGACAATAAGGCATAAAAAGGTACGTGCATACATTTCCCTTACTGTACCTACGAGGTGGTGGATGTTGGACATTCCATAAGTGACTCCTATAATTAGTAGTAGTAGACAATTATACACTAAAAAACAATGATGTAATATAAAAAAGAGGTAGATATGTTGTCTATATGAAATTCCGTGTTTAAAAATGGCCACCCAATCTGACAGCTAACGTTTCCATTCACGACTCGAAACTGAGGCAAGTCATGCCAATTGACTATTTTTTTTTATATTACATAATTGCTAAAACATTGTAATCTAGGCAGTCACTTGATAAGTTAAGAGATTTATTAATGAGATTTTTAAAATTTCAATGTTACCTATTTAAAAGAAATAAATTTTATATTACTTTCATACCGTTTTGTTTCATTTTAATATAAATCAAAACATTAACCTCTGTTACGTCACGTGGAAATACACACTTGCAGACGAAGATAGCCTGCCTCTAATTTCCAAGGCTGTTTAACCTATGCGGTATCATCAGCGTATGAAAAAATGTTTCCATAATGCAAACATTTTTTCATACGCTGATGATACCGCAGTCTTCTTCACTGGTAATACTTGGAGTGAAGCTAAAACCAATGCTGAATTGGGTATGGCTCTAATCTCGAAATGGCTAAATAAAAATCTCCTGTCACTAAATACGGATAAAACTAAATACATCTGTTTCAGCATCAACAAAAGTACACAACCAGAATTTCGTGAACCCTTTAAAATACACTCATGTCAGCCATTCAACCATACCACATGTGACTGCCCTATTATTGACAGAGTTGCCCAAATAAAGTATCTAGGGGTTCTTCTGGACGAGCACTTAAATTGGTATGCACACCTCGACTTAGTTAGTGCTAGAATTAGGAAATTACTGTGGATATTTGGGGCGCTAAGACATATTGTACCAAAAGATAATAATGCATTAGAAACGAAAGCAAAACCACGTAACACACTAAATGAAATATATATATCTTTGGTACAATCTGTCTTAACGTACTGCATTACAGTATGGGGAGGTGCAGCAAAAACCCGTTTTATAGACCTAGAGCGAAGTCAACGTGCAATTATAAAGGTCATGTACTTCAAAAAAACTAGGTTTCCAACAGAGGAGTTATACCGTATTGCTGATCTATTAACTGTTCGTAAATTGTACATTCTGCATTGTGTCCTAAATAAACACAAAATCCTACCTTTTAATCCAGAGTATAACAACCGAAGGAAGATAGGCAGCGTAGCTTTCTCAGCCAGAACCAGAACCAAGTTCGCCCAAAGGCAGTCGAATGCGATGTCAGTACACCTCTACAACAAAACCAATAGAGAACTTAACTTCTACCCTAAAACTTACCACGAATGCAAAAAGCTTCTCAAGAACTGGTTAAAAGCTAGAACGTATGATGAGACTGAGTTTTTACTAAACTATATATAACAATAAAAACAAAACTGGATATGACGATGCACACACTCACTCACTCGTACATATACACACACACACACACACACACACACACACACACACACACACACACACACACACACACACACACACACACACACACACACACACACACACACACACACACACACACACACACACACACACGTACAACGTATTATTGTAAATTATGGTACTTACTTACCTGACACTTAGCTTTTAAATCTAAATGTGTATACAAGTTTAATAGTTAATCTCTTCTTTATTTACTTATTTAAATACCTACTGTATAACTGTGTACCTTCTAATATTACTTTTTACCACAACGAAGAGCGGCGCCTTCCGACACAGGCATTATCATGCTTAATGGGAGGCACCATCCCTTGTATAATGTAAATGAAGTGTTTTTTACCAATAAAGAATTTTGTATTTTGTATTTGTATTTGTATTAACCTTTTGAGAGCTAAAGACGGCTGTGGACGCGGACGAAAACTCGTGCCACTGAAGCCACGGACGGCCACATGATAATATTGATAAATATTGTCATTTTGACATGACAATATTTATAAGAAGTTTCATTTTATTCATATTTTGTCTGGCTATTGTTTTTGTTCTGGCCTCGTTGGGCACCGTTTTGTTTTGCACCCTCGCTGTCAAAGGGTTAAACAACTTTTTGAAGATTATGTCATCATAACGTACAAAATTCAAGGGATGTTCACAAAAACTTTTTCATTCACAGAAAAGTTTAAGTTCTCAAACATTATTATTAGTCCATACAAATGGACGAAATCGAAATATATTTAAAAAAACATATCTTTCAACATTGCAGTGACGATAAGGCACGAAGTGGCTTGTTTCCATTCTCAGCGGTGCATTCATACCTAATTGAAACTTCCCTAATTAACTCAAGACAATCACAAGCTGATTTCACGCCGATGATCATCGCTAGTGCGTTAAAAGTATTATTAAATAGGTACTCGTCAAGTGTATTAGGTATAAATGACTTGACTAGAGTTTTGTTTTGAACCTGGGTTCATTACATTACAAATATTACAATACAATTATTTCAATACGCTCCTCGGAACGTGAGTCCCGACCCCGACGACTTTTCATACAGAAATACTATTCAATTTCGGTATCTCGACTCATCATTTTCTTTCCCTTAATTGCCTGAAATTTCATAATACCTACTCTGATATTGAAATGATATATCGTATACTGTTTTGAAAAAATATACCTCGCCGAGTTTTTTAAGCCGGTTCTTCTCGAGGCAGGCAGAGGTTTTCTTTCCGAACCGGTGGTAGTTTATCGACATTCATAGGTGCATGTAATATGACTTATAAGTAAGTCAATACCCATTTACTTCCATACCTCCATGTCACTCGTGATTTCATACAGTCAATCCACCATTTCCTTGGTCGACCTCGTCTCTTCCATCGAACCACGTTTATATCTAATGGTCGCACCACACTTGGGTTGCGCGTTGCCTCTCTTTCATTTGCCGAAGGAAGGAAAAAGATGCAACACGAATATTTGGGCAAATACTGCCAAGTGTGGTGCCACCATAACTCTTTTGGTCACATGAAAAAAAAGAAAAAAACATTTATTGGTGACAAAACACATAAAAACAAACTGTATAGACACAAAACACACAAACACATTTGCCACGAAATGGTCACAACTCAGCGTGATGCCATGCCTCCGCATACATGTCCATACCACGCAAGACGATTATCTCAATTTGTCGATGCTATGCTACTTTCAGGCTTCCTCTAATATAATAATTTCTTATTCTGAACGTTTAAAAAAAAAATGTACATGAACTTTTTTTCCAGAATTAAATTTTTTGGGTTTTTCTTACTCAAAATCATTGATATTATCGATCCTTATTCAAGAAAAAAATTGTCCCAGATTATGTCAGTTTTTTCTTCCAGTGCGTCACGAACATATAAATAAAATAAAATTTGTATGTAGTATAATATTGTATGCAGTCTACAAAAACGTGACTCTAATGGAATATTTGGGACACTTTTCTTATTTGGGGATCGAAAGGTAGTATCAACGATTCTGAGTAAGTAAGAAAATTCAAATAATGAAAAAAAGTTCATGTACTTACACTTTTTTTGAAAAACGCTCAACTGTCCATCCTCGTCACATCACACCTCCATCTCAACCTTTAGGTACCTGGATCTCGACTCATCTATAGCTATAGATGAGTTATAACAGGTTATAACTTTATAACATACCTATAGCGTCATTTTACCTTGGTAGGTACAATTATGGAAAAATATCGCAAGTATTTAACTGTTACAAGTTACCTATTTATTACAATACTTACCTACCTAATTATACCGCAATACGTAAAACTATATAAGTAGTCTTAGATTTTTCCTTGTGACGGCGATTTCCATGTAAATAATTTTTGCTGACACTCAACATCGTAACCAAAACAGCGCTTATTTTTTTGTACAAAACACAAAGAGCTAAGAATAATCCGAGTAATCAATTTGTGAACAGTCAGAGATGGGTATATAAGATGGGTTGTGGACTCAGTCAGCACAGTTACGGAGAATGGCTCGTTTGGTACTGTTAGTCTTAGGGCTCGTCGTTTGCACCCACGTGGCCCCTGGTAAGTTGATCCAGAATATTCAATAATACCTATTTGTGTATATCATCATCATCATCATCATATCAGCCGAAAGACGTCCACTGCTGGACATAGGCCTCCCCCGAAGAGTGCCACAATGACTGGTCCTGCGCCACCCGCATCCAGCGGACTCCAGCGACCTTTCCCAGGTCATCAGTCCACGTTGTGGGGGGCCTACCCACGCTGCGCCTTCCGGTACGTGGTCGCCACTAGAGAACCTTTCCGCCCCAATGGCCATTGGTTCTACGTGCAATGTGCCCAGCCCACTGCCACTTAAGTTTAGCGATTTGTAGGGCTATATCGGTTACCTTGATTCTGCTGCGGATAGCCTCATTTCTGATGCGATCACGCAGAGATACTCCCAGCATAGCCCTCTCCATTGCCCTTTGGGTGACTTTGAGCCTTCTTATGAGGCCCATAGTAAGCGACCACGTTTCCGTGCCATACGTCATCACTGGCAACGTACAAAGGTAAGTGCAAAACGAGCATGCGAGTCCCCTGGAGTTGTAGGCGACGGTAACCGCTTGCCATCAGGCGCGCCGCACGCTTATTTGCCAGTATAAAAAGGCAGTCCAGCTAATAACCATGTAAAATTTCAGGTTACGGAGGCGGCAAGAGCAATAATGAAAAACACGTCAGTGGCGCTGCCGAAGATGTAAAAGGTGGTAAATATGGCACCGACCTGAGCAGTGGAGTGGGGCACGACGAAGCTGGTAGCGATGGTAGAAACTCTCCTAATTCAGGTGCCAATTATGAAAGCGCGGGAGGCGGCAGCGGAGGTGGCAATGGTAAAGACAATGCCGCCAAAATTTATGACACCAACAAAGACAAAAAAGCTGGTAGCGATGTTGGAAACACTCCTAATTCAGGTGCAAATTCTGAAAGCGCGAGAAGCGGTGAAGTCGGTAGCAATGGCAAAGTCAATGCCGGCAATAATCATGGCATCAGTAAAGACGAAGGAGTTAGCAGCGATGATAGAATCACTCCTGCTTCAGGTGCTGTGTATGGAGGCACTGGAAGCGGAAACGAAGCTAATGTTAAAGATGGAGACATTTCTAACAACGCTAATGTCGGTAAAAGTGATACGTATGGAAATTCTGGTGGAAGCGACTCAGACAGGAAACACGCCAATATAGAAGATGCAAAAAGCGCTGGTCGCTTCAGACGTCAATTACGTGGGCAAGGAAACCAAGGCGGTCGCGGTGGCATAGGCGGTGGCAGAGGCGGGAACGACGCTCGGGGTAATGGTCGCTTCCGCCGTTCTGAAGGCAAAAGCGATGATAACAGCAGTGATAGTGAAGAGAGTAGCTCAGAAAGCGATGAAGGCACTAACACCGCTACTGATAAGCACGACAAACACGGAGGGAGTACCAGTGGAAAAGACGCAGATAATCGTGCCTCATATATAGGAGAAAAGAAAGGCCGATACAGACGTGCCAAGTCAGGCGGGAAAGGCGGTAAAAAATCAGGATCTGGCAAGTGTGGATAGTCTTGATATATCTATAGGTAATGTGGGTACATATGAACTGAGAATAAATTAGTCTTTGTCTGGAACATGTCTGGAACTTGTGTTTGTTTGATTCACCTACTTAAACATGGCGCAGCCGATGGATTACTAAAACCTGAAATAATGAAATTTGTAATACGTTAGTGATATAGGTACTACCTCTATAGTGTTTAGTCGATAGGTACTTAGTAGCAATTAATGGTGTGATAACGTAGAACGCAAAAATAGCCCGAGTGTAGTACAGTCAGCAGCAGAAGTAGCTAAGCGGGCCGGGTGTTCAAAATAACCCACACGCTCTTAATTTCTAAGACTAATAAGTCGAAACATAGGGTGATTAAGCACCAGCATGCTTACCACGCACGCGCCCATAAGTACAATTATGTTATAAGTTTCTGTCAAAAATTTCATTTTTGGTACAAGCTTTTATTGCTGACTGTACCTTTCTGTACACCATCATCAATGACCTACTCATTAAGACGATTTTAACGAGCCCAACACAACGGGGTTACGTCGGTTAAATACTGAATTCCCGTGGCCACCTTCTGCCTTCATCATCAGATCAGCTCGATGGTACCATAATATTAAATTGTCATCCAAACATGGACCTATGATACTCAGGACAAGCTATGGTATTAATAATACCACGTCCGACTGAGATGGTAGCATAAAAATCTCGATAAGCGTGACAGAAAGGGAAATATCCTTAGTTGTCTTTGTCATGGTTCCACTTTTTAGGGTTCCGTAGCCAAAATGGCAAAAACGGAACCCTTATAGTTTCGTCATGTCCGTCTGTCCGTCTGTCCGTCTGTCCGTATGTCACAGGCATTTTACTCGAAAACTATAAGGTGTATTTGAATAAAATTTTGAGGACAGGTGTATTTTGTTGGCCGCTACATAGTTTTGTAATTAAAATGACAAAAACAATTTTTTTTATGGGTGCACTCCATACATAAAACTAAAAGTCAAAAATTTTTTTTTCATTGTGACCCCCCGTGTGGCACATCAATCGATAGGCCTTTTAAAATAAATATAAGGTTTCTTAGCATTTTTTTTGATTAAGTGAATAGAGTCGGAGATAATCGCCCCGAAAGTCACTAAAATTCTGTCCCCCCCCCTCTAATTTTTGAACGGTGTATTTTAAAAATATGGAAAAATTCAAGGACCTAGGGCTTATTAATTTCATTCACCGAAAATTGTTTTGAACAAGATCGGTTCAGAGGTTTTCGAGATATTGCTGAAAAACTGCCTTCCTCAAAGAAAAGGACGTAAGTGCCGTAAGATTTCTGTGACGATATGACCTTTTTAATAGGCACGGAACCCTTCGTTTTGCGTGGTCCGACACGCACTTGGCCGGTTTTTTTATTTGCCACAACTGAGTTAGTATGAAGTTGTGACAAATAAACCACTGCCCAAATTCAGTAGGTTGTTTATGGTAAGCTATCAGCCATTTTAAGACCAGTTCTTAATTTAGCTGCTTGTCCTGAGTATCCTAGGTCCATGTGAAATGACCTTGATTTTCTAGCTGTATCTTATAGCTTGCACTGCAATTCAAAACCGTCTGGCTGCGCTTTAAAGGAAGTTGTAGGACCATACAAAAAATTGACAATATATCCATCGATATGGACAATCGACTCACGCTAGCTTAAAAACCGGTAAGTTAGAAGTAGGTTGAACAATACTGTCCTGATTCTTCATTCATTCCATTCATGTCATTCTCACCCGAATGTCTTGTCAATTTTTGTTATGATTGTGATTATTTTGATTACATTGAGTTTGATTAGTTTGAGTTTATTTATTAATAAATCTCCCAACTAATTAGTTGTGAAATTGAACATGGATAAATGGACTAATAGCTGCCGTGCGTGTCTGTCTACATCGGAATCTTTTACGTACTTCTTCCATGAAAATATATCTCCCGAAGAGTATTGGTTTTGTACTTCTCTCGAGGTTCGTATTTTTTATTTGTATAATGTATACCAAAATTGCCGAAATATTATTCAAAAGAACGACACTGTTTTAGATATACATACGTAGATCTGTTTATTTTTTCCAGGCGCAATCAACACTTTATTTACAATTAGAAAATTTCATTAATTGTATCTTAACAATGTTTTATTTTAGGTGAAGGAAGATGCCCTTCCGAAATCTCTTTGCAACGGTTGCTATGGGTTACTCACACAATTTTCAGAATTCAAAAAATTATGTATACAATCAGAAAATATATTGTGTAATATTTTAAAGAGCTTGGAGGCTGAAAACAAAAACTGTCTGAATTTAAAATCAGAACTTGGGGATAGCATATTTGAAGAAAATCTTGAAAATAATACAGTGGTGAAGACTGAACATTTGGCTGATCTTGGTAAATGTTATTTGTTATCTCTCGGTCATATTGTGTTATTTGTAACTTATAATTCTTGCCTATTTAATAAATCTGTTGAACATATAATTTTTGGTTTCAGATGATTTAGATACAAATGTTTGTGATGATATTTATGAAGAAGAAGGCACAACGGTCTACAATCCTGTCACAAAGTAAATAAACAGTAAATACAATTTATTCAAGCATTTTTCAGTTGTTCACAAATATTTTCATCACTCAATCAATCAATTTCAGGGTGCAAAATTCGGAAACTAGGAAGAAATATGCAAAACCTGTGTCAAAGTTGAAGAAGACCAGACGAAAGTTCCAATTTACATGTGAATTGTGTTACAAAAAGTTTGGCTACAGAGAACGCTTTGAAGCACACAAGTTGGAGCATGAGGGTAAAACTGTTAGTGAATTTTGACAAAATACCTTTAAAATGAGCTGAAAGTACACACAGACTCCATTTGAACTGGAACATAATTGATAACTTGTAATTTGCATTTATCTGCAATAATTATTTTTGCTTGCTGTTGAGGGATGCAAAGCAAATCATAAAGCTAGAAAGTATGTGCAAAGTCAAAGTGAGCAAAAACATGTGAAGACGACTTTATTGTTAAGGGCATAAGATCGCACAGATATTTATGAACATATAAGTATTAAGAACTTAACTGTACATGTACCTTCTCTCTCTTAAACTCATCTGTCTCTCTCAAACTTTTATGTACGTTTTATAGCAAAACTATTTTATCATAAGTAAAGTACATGTAGAATATGAACAAAGTAATAAATACGAATAAAATGAAATTTTCGACAAAATCAACTTAAATCAATGTTATACTTTTATTTCAGACTACAATATACTGTGCGCTGTGCAACAAGACATTTTCCACCTGGGGCGGGCTAAAGCGACACAACGACTGCGAGCACACTCAACTGACGCTTGACCAGCTGACCTGCAAACTGTGCTCCAAGGTGACTTATCTAACCTCCGCCCACCACATAAGATGCAACTCTGCTCTTATTCGAAATTGTATACATTCCATTGAAGGGGATGAGGTCTTTGGGCAGCTTGGACACCTTTAACACATTCAGTGCCAAGATTTCATAGCGGATAGCGGGAGCGCCCACCTAGGGGGTTCCTGGCACTGGATGTTTTGACATCATAAGAGTCCACATGGACTAAATTAAGACCTTGTGTAAACAGACGTTTCTAACGAGCAGTTCTTCTGCGATTTCATACAAACTGCTTCCACATGAAAACCCAGAAACTCATAGCTGTTGATAGGCATAATAGAGATCCTGCTTATGAAGCCAGATTTATTACAAAGAAAAAAAAATGCTCATCACACAAATATTTTCCGTTACCGGAAATTCAACCCAGACCATTAGCTTTACAGACAAGCTACCACCAGGCTAAACCATTCCATTGCACCAATTATTCATCAAACTAATTTAATTATTTATTTATTAGGTGTTCAAGAGCCCGCGAACGCTGAGCATACACCGCAGCACCCACGGAGAAAGGAAACTGAGGATATGCGACGTCTGCGGGAAGGGATGCAAAAGTGATCTGACTTTGAAGGTAAGATAATGTTGGACTATGAATTGCTGAATTGGTTTATTTAACAGCCGCGCTTTACCCACGTATTACAAAGAATACTTGCGGAGCAACGACGGGATACAATATAGCATATGTCCATCTCCAACATCCTTTCTAATATACTGGTGAAATTTCTATTTTTATTGGACGAGGACTATGGAGATTACCGCCTTCATACAAACTTACATGGTTTCCATACACTGAATTGGTCATAACTAAATATTTGAACAACTGATAGTGTCCGGAGTTCCTCAGCCGGTGAAGCTTCTTGTTGTGTTGTTAGGTGTTTTCGTTTTGTTGAAGATTATGATCTGCATCACATGCTATCGCGATTTGATCAAGCATGTTCCTTCATGGTCGTCCTGCAGACTATAAGATAGAGTGAGAAAAGCAAGGTCATTCGTCGCCCTGATTCGCTCTACCTTATAGCTTGCAAGACCGTCTAAATGCGCCTCAACCTCTACGAACCCTTATTTCCAGGCTCACCTAGAAACGCACATTGAAAACCGCGAGCGTCGCTACACCTGCCCGCACTGCGGTAAGAAGTTCCTCAGCAAGAAAACCTGCGCCTCCCACGCGTCCCGCCGGCACAGCGGCCGCCGCTACATCTGCCACCACTGCGACTACCCCTTCACCGACAAGAGCAACCTCGCCAAACACATCATGATACACGAAGGGAAGCAACCGGTACACAAATGTGACCTGTGCCTTAAAACTTTCGCAGCTCAATCCTCCCTAGTCATACACAAAAGGACACACACTGGAGAAAAACCGTTCGGATGCAGCTACTGCTCGAAAAGTTTTTCTAATAAACGGATGTTGGTGGACCATCACAGGATACATACAGGGGAGAAGCCGCATAAGTGTGCGGTGTGTGAGCAGAGCTTTACGCAGCGCGGGACCATGAAGCGGCATATGAAGGTGCATGATAGAATATGTACGTAACTTTAATTGTGTGTAGAAGTAATAGGATACGTTATAGCTAGGATACAAGTGTTGAGACAAATTATATGGAAAAGGGATGCCCCTCTCAACACGGCGATTAACCCCTCGGATGTTTTGACACTGACATTGCCAAAGGATTATAAGTTTTTCGTTTCTGTCACAGAGTCAATTTTCAACAGCACTGATCAGTGCTATTGAAAATTAATTGTCATACTCCAAACTTTATGTTACAAAAGCGTGATTATTAGTGTCCGACCGAAACACGATTTTCATCCGAAACCGAATTTCGGCGTTAACTAATACAAGGTTGAAGGAGCCAGGGATTGGATACCGGTATTTTCACCATACAAAAATACCGTTCTATTTCGTTCTTTGGTTTATAATATCATTTTTGATCAGGCTGTCTAATAATACGAAAATGTTACATAAATACATGACAGAGTCCTACATTAAGAGCCTAAAATAATTCAAAATATTAGACTACTTCAGGGACTTTTGAAAAAACCGGTTCCGATCCCTGAAAGGAGCTCTTATATTCATTTTGTCTTAAGTTTGGTGTCCAACATGTATGTGTCGACTTATCAATTTGTAGATTTTATGGAAATAAAGGACGTTTAATGAGATACGTGTATGTTTTTTTTTTTTATGAATGATTTCCTCCAATTCCACCCTGGAAGAAGTATCCTAAATCCTGTACCGGACCTCAAACTCATACTCCAGCTTCTCTCTATCGGTTCAGAGCTTTAAGCGCGAAACGGACAGACGTCTTATTAAATACAAAACTTCAGTTTTTTTGAAATATCACTGAATCACCTGTCTGTTAATTATTCGATTTTATTGAGTGATTGTCCAGCAGTGAACGTCTTTCGGCTGATATGATGATGACGATTGAATGAATACCACCCACAGAGCTATAACCACGAAGTTCGGGTATCTCCATCTATATCGTACTTACATAACTCGAGTGACAGGGATGCAGATATACGAACTTCGAGTTTCGAAGTTCGTCGTTCGCCACATTCGTCTGTTTGCACGTCCCTAGCTGTCAAATTTATGTTACTTATGTCATTGACAATGCGATTTACTTACTGGCAGCCCTGTGACAATATTGACATTGTCAAAAAATTTAACGATTTGTAGTGTTGTTTTTTATATTTTAGTTATTCTTATTTCTGTATAATATATTACTGATCGATCGTGTTAGTAGTGAATGAATAATAATCCGGAATATAAACAATCCTAGTTGCAACATGGATGAATGGAGTAATTCTTGCCGTTCGTGTTTGAAAAAAGCAGAGCTTTTCTCACATTTTATTTGCGAACATATAAGTCCCCAACAGTACTTTTATTGCACATCCGTCGAGGTTTGTTATGTTTATAAGTGATGCTATGTAAAGCGTAAAACTAATTAATGGCTTAATTTCCGTGTAATTTATATTTATTGAAAGTAAATACAAGATTATGATTAACATTAACTAAGATGAATTAAAACTAAGTTAAATCTAAAAAAACCGGCCAAGTGCGTGTCGGACCACGCAAAACGAAGGGTTCCGTGCCTATTAAAAAGGTCGTATCGTCACAGAAATCTTACGGCGCTTACGTCCTTTTCTTTAAGGAAGCCAGTTTTTCAGCAATATCTCGAAAACCTTTGAACCGATCTTGTTCAAAACAATTTTCGCTGAAAGAATTTAATAAGCCCTACGTCCATGATTTTTTTCATATTTTTACAATGCACGGTTCAAAAATTAGAGGGGGGGGACAGAATTTTAGTGACTTTCGGGACGATTATCTCCGACTCTATTCACTTAATCAAAAAAATTGCTGAGAAACCTTATATTTATTTTGAAAAGCCTATCGATTGATGTGCCACACATGGGCTTACAATGAAAAAAATTTTTTTGGATTTCAGTTTTATGTATGGAGTGCACCCCTAAAAAAAATTATTTTAGTAATTTTAATTACAAAACTATGTAGCGGCTAACAAAATACACCTATCCTCAAAATTTTATTCAAATACACCTTATAGTTTTCGAGTAAAATGCCTGTGACATACGGACAGACGGACAGACGGACAGACGGACATGACGAAACTATAAGGGTTCCGTTTTTGCCATTTTGGCTACGGAACCCTAAAAAGGCCCTCGAGGCATTGTACCGAGGATGCTGGCGGCATTAACCTCGCTGAATTGCAATGCTGATGCGTTGCGCGAGAAAGCCGCCAGCTCTTCGGTCACCAGTTACGTAGACCAGACATTTACCAGCTTAATTATATAATATACAGCCTTATATTATAGGTAAAACGAGACGATAAATTTCCAAAGGCTGTATGCGGGGATTGCTACAACATAATAAACAAGTTTATAGAGTTCAAAACGAGGTGTATTCAATCTGAGAACAAATTACTTGGACTTTCAAAAGGCGCGCTAATAAAAGATGAACCCAGTTCAGACGTCGAAGTTAAAAATGAAATGGAAGATACATGGGAGGAGAAGAGTGGAGATAAGAATAGAACGGAATCTTGTTCCTTGTTAGAAATTGAAGTAGCAGCAGCAAAACAGGATGTAGCGGAAGAAGTATTAAGTGATATTAATGATGTCACTGGTACAGGTACTTAATAATTTAACATTCATATATATAAACTAATTAGCAGATACTGCTTCTTTCCTTGCCTTTTCTCTATATGGGGTTGCCCCCCCCCCCCCTAATACTTTCACTCCATTTTTGAGTGTGTCATTTCTGGGTTTATGCTTATGCCCAATATCTTCTTGTTAAAATCACTAGCAGACACAGGGCCTAGCAATTGGTATTGGGTCAAATGGCAATTTTGTAAGAGAGGAATTACTAATGAGATCAAACTAATATCTATGGTTTATATATATAAGGTATTTTACTTCTCTTGTTTATGTACTGTTGGTGTGTCTAAAAAATATATATACATTTGAGACCAGATAATTAAGAACACAATTTATTTTCCGATAATTTATAATGTGTTTGAATAATTTATAATGTGTTTGAATAATTTCGTTTCTGATTATATGGATGTAACCGTGTTTAAACAGTATTTAATATAGCTTCCGTAAAATTTAGACTTTAAAAAATACAGGCGATTTAATCAACACTTTTTATATATACAATGTTTGAAATTGTCCATAATTACAATATGAACTTGTAAAAACTGTCCATTTGACCATATTTAAGCACAACTTTTACAGAAGCTTTATATCAGCTAAATTAAACCTCATTTATACACAGATACCTCCATATAATCAGAAATAAAATTAGCCAAACATATTTTAAATCATCATTAAATTTGAAAAGTCATATTTGTATGAAGTTGAATGTGGAAAAAATCTTGTTGTTAATTATCTCGCCACGACTGCACATATGTGTAGCTACATCTGCTGCTGACTGTAGGTATCAACAAATTTGATAAAAAGAGAAAATGGTTCATTGGTGCAATTTGGATTGTTTGCTAATTTTCAGATGCCCCAGAAACAGATTTGGGAGGAGAGGACTTTGAAGACCATATTGAGGCAACGAAAGTGAGGTAATAATAAAAAAATTAGGTATCATTGTGATTCTTTTTCATACGCATGTGCATGCAAGCATGTGTACAGTGTTTGTTTACCATTCGACATGTGCATGCAAGCATGTGTACAGTGTTTGCTTACCATTCGACATGTGCATGCAAGCATGTGCACAGTGTTTGCTTACCGTTCGACAAGTCGTATGCTAGTTTGCTACCATCATACTTATAAAAAAACTGCAATAGCAGGCTTATCAGTATCAGAAATAATTTCAACATCAACATTTTATTTCAGTGTAACTGAAGTTGCGAAGAAAGTAAGTTACATAAGAGCAAGAAACAACCTGCCTAAAAACTTCAAGTGTGAGCAATGCAATAGGAAGTTTGCCTTCAAGGAACGTTTGCAGGGCCACATGTTAAGACATGAGGGGAAAACGGTAAGTACAAACAGATCACAACGTTTGTACCCGACTGCCGAAGGAGGGTTAGTTAGTTTTACTGGGTATTTTCCGCAAATCGACATCCAACGTGCCTATTTTGCGTGAAACGGCGGAGTGGCGCTACTCTAACCACTCCAGCTCCTCTATAAAGTTAATGAGTGCCTTGGTATTAATGACTATGTCCCATAGTGCGTCGGAGACCCTAAGTGCTTTTTCCTGTATACTTCTACCGGGAAATAGGCGCGATTATATGTATGTATGTAAGCTTGCCTCACCTCACCTCGGCCCTACACTAACGGATCGGAACCGGTTTTTTCAAAAATCCCCGAAGTAGTCTAATATTTTGAATAATTTTAGACTCTTAATGTAGGACTCTATCGTGTATTTAGGTAACATATTCGTATTATAAGACTGCTCGATCAAAACTGATATCATAACCAAAGAACGAAATAATAGCGGTTTAATTTGTATGGAGAAAATAACGGTATCCGATCCCTGCCTACACTACATTTAAAAAAACCTTTCACAGGTCCCAATACAGTGTAAGGAGTGCAACAAAACCTTTACAGCCTGGGAAACTCTGCGCCGGCACATCGAGTCGTGCCACACGCAACTGTCTTTCAAGGACGTGACTTGCCAAGTGTGCACCAAAGTCTGCAAGACTCCTGACACGCTGAGGGTCCATTTGAGAACGCATAAAGAGCGACGGGGGAGAGTGTGTGACGAGTGTGGGAAAACTTTTAAAAGCAACGTCACTTTTAAGGTAAGTACGCGCTCACGCGCAGTGCGCGAGCAGCGCGCGGCGAGCCGCCCGGAGCCGGGCTCTTGCCCGCGCTCACAGGCGCCTCAGTGTGCGTGCCTCGCGTCACTTGGACGTGTATCTGAGCGTGCCGCGGACAGAGCGACAAGATCGAACATGTTTGTGCGCAAAACGCATACGAATTTGAACAAGTGGACAAGCCGTGCGTGTGTAATAGTTTGTTAGTAAATTTGGAACAATTATTGATACAAATACATGAAAAGCAAAAGGTGTTGTGGGTCCCGCAATCAATCAGCTGTCATCGCTGCCTCACCCGCGCATATTTATGCGCAACTATTTGGCTCGCGAGCAGCTCGCCGCGCGGGGCGAGTATGCCTCAGGCTGAGCCGCTCAAATTCGTACGCAGCTAAACATTTTCAGGACAGACAAATTCTGAAAAGCTGACAGTTTCAGAGAAAAATATTTGCGGTAAATAAAATTATGGATTTCATTAGTACCCCGAAGTAAATCCGTTGTAAATGGAGTGATACGTCTTTTAAAGTTTCTTAAAAAAGGGTTGCTCGGCAATTAGGTCACAAAATCTCTCTTTCATCCACAGGCCCACTTACAAACCCACACAGTCCACACACAACGCGAACGCAAGCAGCCATGCGTGCACTGCGGTAAAAAATATACCAACAAGACGGGCCTAGCCAACCACATACATCGGGTACATACGGACCGGCAGCTAATATGCGACCACTGCAGTTTCCCCTTTACTAATAAAGGTAGTCTTATTAGACACTTGAAGCTACATTCGGACACGAAGTACAAATGCGCCCTGTGTCCAATTTCGTTCAACAGTCGGTCTTTACTCGCCCGCCACAAAAAGACGCACGGTGATAGGCCGTTCTCTTGTAGCCTGTGCTCGAAAAGCTATACGTATAAATACGAATTAAACATACATGGGAGGGTGCATACTGGGGAAAGACCGTATAAATGTTCGTTGTGCGAGATGACGTTTGCGCTGCGACCGTCTTATACGAGGCATGTGCGGCGGCATAATAAAACGTGATTTTTAGAACACGAATGGAGCATTTGGCAAATACATACCGGACGGCTACCGAGAGTAGAAGTGGGATTAGATTTCATAACCCGTTCAGCGCCAATCTGACACATGCGTCGGAGCGCTACGGGCGGTTTTAGAAGCTGCTACGAGCTACGGCGTAGCGGTACGAGACGAGCGTAGCGTGATGGTGAATGTTATGCTAGTTAAATGACAAAGAAACGGAGTTTCGTGAATGAGGATATCCAACACGATGGACAAACCTCATCAAATCCGTCACAGAAGACACACTCAATGATTGCTCTCATCACTCCGTCAAAAACAGAGCCACATAATGGCGACGCATTACAAGAGCTCCGGTGGTCAAAAATCGACCGTGATATGACCACGACCACTCTATCAAGAGTGAACAACTAAGGAGAAGACATCAGATATGTATCGGAACGCATAACTCAACAGTTCGTCGAAAAGTGAGAGAAAGAAGAACTTAATTAGCAAGCTTCTAACTAAAATAAGCTCTACCAGAAGTAACTGTATGTGTAACAATGAATGAATACCTATCTACATAAATAAATGATAAAAACAAAGCCTACTGATATTTCATTTTGCCCAAATACAATTAGATTAGATTAGATTAGATTATTTATTTCATGATAGAAAATACATTACAAGTTTGTATACATGTCAAAAAAATAAGATTTTTTATCACGATCGTCAAAATTAATTAAAAATAAATATACAATAATATGACGATGTCAATAAATGTGTACACTACACAATAATTTGGAAATTGTAAAATAAAACAAAACCACAAAGCAAAGCAAATATATCAACCATTAGGTATCGTCAATAATATCAATTCAAGTTTAAATAAATGATTTCAAATAAATAATTATAATAATAGTTTAACATGTCAAATCGAGATTCATATACTCTTGAACTGAGTATAATGTATTTTCCAATAAAAGGCTTTTCAGGCGGCGTCTAAATGCTTCGTCAGATGGTTCCAGTCTAAGATCAGCGGGCAGTCGCTCGTAGTAGGTAGGCCCAATGACACGCGGGTTCTTTTCTGCAAGTGCCATGCGACGGGGAACTGTTCTCAAACGCCCAGTGCTGCGGAGTGTTTTGCCAATCGCATTTACGGTATCGAAAATAGAAAGATTGTTCCTTACAAACATTATAATTTCGAATATGTAGAGTGAGTAGTGCGTCATAATACCGTGCATTGGGAAGTAGCCTCTACATGAAGTCCTCGATTTTGCCCCAATCATCGCACGTACGGCACGTTTCTGCATAAGCAGCACTCTGTTGGCATCCGGTGAGTTTCCCCAAATAAGCGTACCGTACGACATCAGCGAATGAAAATGAGCAAAATAAACCTGCTTCATTGCATCGTCGGATATCAGAGGTTTTAGCTTACGCAAAGCAAAGACTGCACTACTCAATCTATCGCATAGTTTGTCTACATGGCACTTCCAGTTAAGGTTAGAGTCCAGAGTGAAGCCAAGGAACCTACATTCATCTCTTATCGGCATCGGGCTATTCGCTACACACGGAGGAATCGTAATTCTGCGCCCCGAGAAGACCATGACGTTGGATTTAGTTAAATTCAAGAGTAAGCCATTGGTAGAAAACCACCTCTGCAGTTGATCACAGCCGTCATGAATTTTCTCTCCGAGCTGTTCATAAGTGCACGCGCTGACGACCACTGTGGTATCGTCCGCGAATAGGACAGAGAGACCAGCTGTGATGGCAGCGGGAAGGTCGTTCATGAACGTTAAGAAAAGGGTATTTCCCAATGCAGAACCTTGACGGATCCCTATATTCACGCTACCATCACTGGACTTCTGTGGTTTACCGCCCACTGATAATTTAACTACTTGCTTCCGGTCGGACAAAAATGATGTAACTAATTTGTGACTCAAGTCTCTTATCCCGTAATGATGTAACTTGTCCAAAAGCAATCCATGATCAATCACATCAAAAGCCTTGGACAAGTCACAAAATATACCTGCCATCTTCTTTTGATTGATTTGAATTTTCTTTTGATTAACAATTCGTATGTTGCATTTGAACTTAATGTGTCTCTCTTCGTGGACCTTGATGTGTGAAGGACGGAGAACGTCTCAACGTCTACAACAGAAGTCTTGTTCCAACGCTTGATTGATATATCGAATATAACCCTCACCTGTCAATATTTAAGGAAACAATTGCAATTCTAATGTTTTTAAATGATGCCAAAACAATACCAATCCGATTCTCAAAACAATCGACAATATCAAGCAGTACCCACATCGATATTAAATCCAACCCTCTTTCCACAGAACCACTCAGAGACCCACACGACCCGCACACAAAACTACCCATGCCCACACTGCGGGAAAAAGTACATCAACAAGAAAACCCGCGAAAGACACGTATCCCGACGACACACCAACAAACAATTCATATGCAGCCACTGCGCCTACGTTTTCACCGACAAGACTAACCTCATCCGCCACATCATGATACATGAAAACCGACATCCTAAGTACAAATGCGATGTGTGCTCCAGGTCACTGACGTCCCAAGCCTCGCTGACAGTCCATATGAGGATGCACACTGGTGAAAAGCCCTTCAGCTGTTCCCATTGCGCGAAGAGATTCTCCAAGAGGGCGTGGTTGGTGGAGCATGAGAGGAATCATACTGGGGAGAAGCCGTTTCAGTGTGCGGTTTGTGAGTTGAGGTTCTCGCGGCGAGGGTCGATGAGGCGGCATATGAAGGTGCATAACATGTGGGTGGGGTGTAAGAGGAAGAGTCGAGGCGGTCCTTGATATAAGCCCGATTAAGACAGGTTTTGGAGTTGGCGAATTTACTCTTTCGGTGCGGCTAGATGGCGAATTGAAAGAAGCGTCGGAGTCAAGGGTCGACAAAGCGCCTGTGAGTCGCCTGAAGCTCCTACGTCGACGTTTGTAATGTAGTATATCAACAAGAAAACCCGTGAGACACATATCCCGACGTCACACCAATAAGGCTAACCTCATCCGACACATCATGATACACGAAGGCCGACACCGCAAGTACAAATGCGATGTATACTCCAGGTCACGACCTCCCAAGCCTCGCTGACAGTCCATATGAGCATGCACACTGGTGAAAAGCCCTTCAGCGGTTCCCATTGTTCGAAGAGTTACCCCAAGAAGGCTTGGTTGATGGAGCATGAGAGGATTCATACTGGGGAGAAGCCGTTTCAGTGTGTGGTTTCTGAGTTGAGGTTCTCGCGGCGAGGGTCGATGAGGCGGCATATGAAGGTGCATAATATGTGGAAGGAGAGTCGGGGTGGACCTCCATTAGGGCGATATTCGTTTGTCCGATCGACGCGTAACGACCCGAAGCGGCGGGGATTAGCTAGTTGCGCCGCCCAAGGTAAAATTTTGTTAAAAGGTCGACCGGGAATGTCCCTGACTGTACAGGCCCGATTGACCGTCTGGTCGCCAAAAACACCAGAACGAAACGCCTGTTGCGTTTTGTGGTGCCCACGGAGCCAAGAACGACTTTAGTTGCCGTATGGAGTATGCTGCCAAATCTCACCCTTATGCTTTCAAGAAGGGTAATCACATTCTTACAGAAAAAAGTTGGTGTGCCACTTTCGGAGATAGTAAAAAGTTACGACAGGTTTTGGAAGTTTGGAGACTGTTAGCGAATTTACTCCTTCGGTACCGAAAGGTGACAAATTGGAAGACACTTCGGCATCAGGGGGTCGACAAAGCGCATGTGAGCGTCCTGGAGTTCCATAGGCTACGGTGGTAACCGCTTATTACCAAGCGGGCCGTGGGCTTGCTTGCTACATACAAAGAATTTAAAAAAGTGGTCAAAGGTTGAAGAGTAAAAGGCCATATAACGAGAAATTATATTTATTTACCTATTAGATTTACAAGAATAAATATCAATTCTTAATCTGTAATTTTGTAAATATCTAAAGTAAGTAAGAAATGAATACTAGTCATAATTTACACGAACAAAACATTTGCAACAATTGTTTTTACAAATAAAAATGTTTTGCACATAATGTATTTTTATTTTGTACAAACTTAATATTAAACAAAATATCAATTTTGATGGGCGACCCATTCTATTCTTCGATAACTAATCCGTAAATATTCAAATAAAATTATTTCGCAAGAAAATTTTAATAAGATTTATAGGGTCAAAATTTACGGACAACGTATTCAACAAAAGGGATACTACCCAATACATTTTACGCAAAAACAATCAAGTTTTCTCTGGTCTCTCTCAAGACCGAATAGCTGTCGTGACTATTAACTGGAATGTCGTACTTAATAACAACTAATTCATACCCGCCCATGACATATTTCGTTACTATACGAGCCACAATGTCCACAATACCACACTCGAGTGACACTACGCCACTCCTGATACTTCAAAGTAAAGTCATGCTGGGTTTACATGAGCTCAGTATTTGGTATTAGTGTAAGTGATTAGGGACTTGAGTGACAAGTGGCAAGTAGGTGACAAGTTCTCGCCATGGATTGTCACTTGTCATGAATGAATAAATAAATATTAGGGGACATTCTTACACAAATCGAACTAGGCCTATAGTAAGCTCAATGAGGCTTGTGTTATAGGTACTAGACGACGATATGTATAATAGATATAAATACATAGAAAACATCCAAGACTCAGAAAGAAATATTCATGCTCATCACACAAATATGTCACTACCCACTAGGCTACCCGGCCGTCGATGAATGTTCACACGACCCGACAAGTGACAAGTATTAGCAGATTATTAGGTGAGGGTAGGTACTTGTCGCTTAGTAAACAGGACCGGCTTCTAATCACTTGCAGTTGCATTAATACTAAGGACTTGTACAATATGTTTACACACATGTGACAGGTGTAAGTGAAAAAGTACTAAGCATTTAGCTACTAAGCCCGTGTAAAATTACCCATATTATACCACTATTTGATTGGCTCGCGCCTCTTTAGAAGAAAAGGGGCCATAGCCAGATCATAGAAACAATAGTATGTCGTGGCCAGTTATTGATGGGTGGCCAGTAATTGAAACCTTATACTAAAATTCCGTCCTAGCGATGATAGCGGGCAGACTAGACTGTCATTATATCATGCACTGTTGCAACAGGCATGTAAGGACTGGTGTAGGATAATTTTTATGTTAATTATTAAATGATTTGTTTCTGAATGTAATTCCTAACTGTGTAATATGAGCCCATAATGTGTAGCTTGAAATAAGTGAATTTTAATTTCATTTTAAAATGAATTTTATTATAGGTGAAGAGAGTTTTAGTATGAGGTGGCCAGTTTGCCTGTCTCAGGGTTGTCACTTTTAGCTAAATTTTAATTCAGTGCCTAGAAATTGGCAAGGGAAGTTGTATTTTTAACTTGTATTGTCTGGGTTCAGGATTTGTGAGGTCGGTTTTACCTAAACGATGATGAAACCTCTCACGATGAAAGAAAGAGCGACAGGCGATACTTATATGGTTGCGGGGCCAGCGGGGCAGCAGTTGAATTATTTAGACACCCAAACACACAGCAATAAGTTCTGCGATTATCACACATTTTTCATTCATTTAGCGGTGCCGAAAAACCACGCGCTAACCTTGTTAGCCCCGACTGGCGCACTGAGAAAATGGTCGAGATTTATTTTGAGTGTGCGTGCGGCGACGCATAGATACTATGGCGCAATACAAGCGTTTGTATGAAGATGACGTGCTTTCCACTGTTTCTACTGTGACCAAAGGCCTACTCCCCCAAGGCCCGCGCGGCCGCGTGCCCCCACGATCAGGAGTCGGGCCGCCACTCGTAGGGCGCGGGCGGGGCCGCGCGCTCGTCCCGCATGTGGCCCTTCATGTGCCGGTTGAGCGCGCACTTCTGGATGAAGGCCTGGCTGCACAGCTGGCACTTGTGGGGCTTCTCGCCGGTGTGGATCATGCGGTGGTTCCGCAGGTCCTTGCGGGCCATGAACTTCTTGGGGCACAGGTCGCAGGCGTACGGGCGCTCACCTGAAAACGTAAATGAAATTTGGACATACGAGGTGCGGTCCAAATGTTACCGGCCTGACAAAGAAAAGAAGTATATATTCATTTTGTATTACGCAGTCATCATCATCATCATCATCATCATATCAGCCAAAAGACGTCCGTTGCTGGACATAGACCTCCCCCAAAGAGTGCCACAATGACCGGTTCTGCGCCACCCGCATCCAGCGGACTCCAGCGACCATTACCAGGTCATCAGTCCACCTTGTGGGGGGCCTACCCACGCCGCGCCGCGCCGGTACGTGGTCGCCACTCGAGAACCTTTCCGCCCCAATGGCCATCGGTTCTACGTGCAAGGTGCCCACTGCCACTTAAGTTTCGCGATTCGGAGGGCTATATCGGTTACCTTGGTTCTGCTGCGGATAGCCTCATTTCTGATGCGACCACGCAGAGATACTCCCAGCATAGCCCTCTCCATTGCCCTTTGGGTGACTTTGGGCCTTCTTATGAGGCCCATAGTAAGCGACCACGTTTCCGTGCCATACGTCATCACTGTATTACGCAGTATCGCTAGCGAAATTTATAAAAGGAAAATTTAATGTTCTGAACCGGATTCGAACTGGCGCCCATATGACCCGTCGCTACTAACCAACGAGCTATCGAAACAATCTGTCTCGGCCAGTAAATCTTTCAATCAGTTCCTTCTTAGCGACATGGAGTGGCGCATCGTTACTGACGATTTCTCAATATAATATTTGAGACGTTGGTGGCGTTAAGAAGTCTTCTAGGTAGATGTCGCTACACTCGCCTCCCTAAGGCGTTGTAAGAAGGAACTGATTGAAAGATTTAGAGGCCGAGACAGATTGTTCCGATAGCTCTGCCGTGTCAAGCCTATCTCATGTATCTCAAAAAGCATAGTTTTGAGAAAACGCCGTTTGAAGTTTGTTTTTGTACAGTATTTAGCCATGATTTACTATGGTAAAAACAGAGTTACATGAGTTTCGTGACAGGCTCGTATAAGAAATTGATAAGTTAAATTAAAAAACTGAGTATGTAGGTCGATAAAGGCATGGAAAATAAACAGATTTAGGCCTGTTACGCGTAACTCATGTATCTCAAGATACATGAGATAGGATTGACACGGCAGAGCTCAGTTGGTTAATAGCGACGGGCTATGTATGCCTGTGGTCGCCGGTTCGAATCCGGCTCGGAGCATTACTTTATCCCTTTAATTTGAAATTTAGAAATATATATATTTACAAAACTTTTATTAATTTTCGATATAGTCTCCCTCTATTTCAATGCACTTTTCAGATCTCTTAATAAGCATTTCTATCCCAGAAACTTTAGGACCGCACCTCGTATTATGGAGCTCGCTACGCGCTCTCAACGACGCTACTTCAGACCACTTCGCTTTGATGGTTGTTACCTGTATGTGTCCTCATGTGAATGGCCATGAAGCTCCTGCTCTTGAAGGTCTTGACACACAGCTCGCACGAGAACGGCTTGTCGGTCGAGTGCGAGCGCATATGCTTCACCAGGTCTGCCTACATATAAAATAGAAAATCTTGATTATATTAAAACTTAGTTATTCAAAACCAAACAATTTAAATTATCTCTCACCGCTACTATTTTTACCCGGCCAGGGATAGCCGTTCAGGATACATTTTGTCAATAGAAGAAGCCTTCGAAATATGAGCATTCACCATGCCACATGCTATAGTCCAGGCAATGAACTGACAACTTGTATGGAAAAAATGACAGATTTGGAAATAATTTATAATAGCTAATTTTTTTAATGTAACGGATATATTATCAATTAAATAGTTACCCAGAGGCAAAATCCAACAAAAAATCAGACATCAAAAAAATCAATATTTAATTAGCTCCTAAAAAGTCCGGATAAATATTAATATATTTTTTTATCTTTATTTAGGTTCATTTACATTTGCTTTAAAATATTCAATATAAATAAAATATAAAAGACAATGAATGTTTAATTTAAATCTATATAATTACTTCCGGGTGGAAAGTTTGTTGGATTCTTGAATTAAGCATCTTAGAATAACGTTTTAGAATGAAATAAACAAACAAAACGCTATTATAAATTAATGTTTTTCGAAACAGTATTTTGCCTGGAGTACTAAAAGAGTCATGGCAATAGCGATCACTGTAGCGACTTTCGTAATTCGATAGCTCTCCTGTCACGGAGTATAAAGAGAGAAATGGTCGTTTGACAAACTTAAACCATCACTGACAGATTGGGAAATACTTATTTTGTTTAATCTAGGTAATTGATTTTAAAAAAGCAAACATGAAGACGAACCTGATAACCTCCTTTCTATTTACGTGCTAATTAAAAATACTTGGTAACCATCTAAATCTCGAAACGATTCTTGCGACTATTATGTGAAATTGAAATACGGCGGTACGCGCTATTCTGCGGCAGTAACCTTGACAATTTTGATATTTATAGAACCTCCCTATGTAAACGACATTTCGCGCCAAAATGCCAAAAGGATGCCTACCTTAATGTAGAACTTCATGGCGCACAGCGTGCACGCATAGTTCTTGATGCCGGTGTGTCGGATGAGGTGTATTTTGAGGTTGCCGGGCTGCGCGAATTTCTTCCCGCACTGGTAGCAGCCGTAGTTGCGCTCGTTTTTATGCGTTTCGATGTGCATCTGTGGACATGATATAGATTTTAGTGCGTATTCGTTTAAGTTCTTAACCCAGACGAAAAAGAGGGGTGTTATAAGACTTATAAGTTTAAGGTGTGTATCTGTGGCTCTGTCTGTGTCATCATAGCTCCCAAACGGAACTCCCCACGGATTTCATCAAAAAACCAGATGGAGATGTGAAACATAGGAAGTCATTGCCGCAAGTGAGGCAGTGGTGAGGCACCTTCAAATTGTGTGCTTGAACAAACTTGGCGTCGCACAGATGGCACGCGTGCTCCTTGAGGCCGGCGTGGATCAGTTCGTGGTTGTTGAGTACGTTGCGGTACGCGAAGTCCTTGCCGCACGTGAGGCACTGGTACCTCCTCACGGCGAGTGGTAATATTCCAGAATGTCATGAAACAAGCCTAGTACCTTCAAATTGTGCGCCTGCACAAACTTGGCACGCTTGCTTCTTGATGCCGGCTTGGATCAGCTTGTGGTTCTTCAGCACGTTCAGGTAGGAAGACCTTGCCGTGGAGTGTGTCATGTCTTGAAACAAGCCTACCTTCAAATTGTTTGCTTGAACAAACTTGGCGTCGCACAGATGGCACGCGTGCTTCTTGATGCCGGCGTGAATCAGCTCGTGGTTCTTGAGCACATATATTGAGGTATGCGAAGTCCTTGCCGCACGTGAGGCACTGGTACCTCACAGCGAGTGGTAACATTCCAGAATTTCATGAAACAAGCCTACCTTCAAATTGTGTGCTTGAACAAACTTGGCGTCGCACAGATGGCACGCGTGCTTCTTGATGCCGGCGTGAATCAGCTCGTGGTTCTTGAGCACGTTGAGGTATGCGAAGTCCTTGCCGAACGTGAGGCACTGCTGCCTCACGCGGAGTGTGTCGTGTCTTGAAACAAGCCTACCTTCAAATTGTGTGCTTGAACAAACTTGGCGTCGCACAGATGGCACGCGTGCCTCTTGATGCCAGCGTAAATCAGCTCGTGGTTCTTGAGCACGTTGAGGTATGCGAAATCCTTGCCGCACGTGAGGCACTGCTGTCTCACGCGGAGTGTGTCGTGTCTTGAAACAAGCCTACCTTCAAATTGTGTGCTTGAACAAACTTGGCGTCGCACAGATGGCACGCGTGCTTCTTGATGCCGGCGTGAATCAGCTCGTGGTTCTTGAGCACGTTGAGGTATGCGAAGTCCTTGCCGCACGTGAGGCACTGGTATTTTCTCACGCCGGAGTGGGTGCGAGAGTGACTGCTGAGGCTCCGGAATGTGAGGAATGTTTTGTCGCATTCGCTGCATTTTATGTCTGGCTGGAAGGTTTAGGTGAGGCTGCAGTACACTTTTTAACAAAGCAAATTATTTCACTCTAATGCTGTAGTGATCTTGGTTATCTAAGGTAAAGGAGGGTAGTTCGATTCCCGCCTAAGGCTACATTCAATCACGGTTAATTTTTTATACATTTGATTCGGAATTATAATTTGCAGCAGATGTTTTTGTGATTCAATGGCCCGATTCACAAAGCTGGATGTTACAATTTCACGAGTCAAATGGCAGAATTTACAGGCTATTTTATTTTATAAATAAAACCAGCCAAGTGCGTGTCGGACCACGAACAACAAAGGGTTCCGTGCCTATTAAACAGGTCGTATCGTCACAGATATCTTACGGCGCTTACGTCCTTTTCTATAGGGAAGGCAGTTTTTAACCAATATCTCGAAAACCTTTGAACCAATCTTGTTCAAAATCATTTTCAGTGAAAGAATTTAATAAGCACTATATCCATGATTTTTTTAATTTTTTTAAGTACAAATTAAAGGGAGTATTGTATGGAGTGCACCCCTAAAATAATACTATTTTAGTCGTTTCATTACAGAACTATGTAGCGGCTAACAAAACACCTATCCTCCAAATTTTATTCAAAAACACCTTATAGTTTTCAAGTAAAATGCCTGTGACATACGGACAGATGGAAAGACAGATTGACGAAACTATAAGGGTTCCGTTGTTGCCATTTGGGCTACCTACGGAAAATTTTGCTCTCTCTAACAAATTGAGAGAGCTAAATGGATATATTTTACCTTCTTTCCAAAGTGACTTCGCATGTGGGCTTCCAAAGTTTCATACTTTTGAAATCTCTTGTCACATTTAACACACTTCATGCGGTCCCTCTTCTTCGATTGTTCTGTACTTTTTCTATATACCCTTCTTTTTCGCCTGAAATAAAAAAAAAGTATATGTAATGGCTAAAACTTACATTTTTTCTACATACCAGATTACCAAGGCATGGAGCCTTTGTTGCATTCATTCAGGAGATGAAATAGTTTAACACTTTTCACGCATAAGCAATACTTATGCTTCACATATCTAATTAAAATATAATTTAGTGCTCAATTCATTGTTAATAAATGTCTTAGTTCAGTGGATTACATACATTGCACCCTTAGAATGAAACCGACCAAACTCAAAAAAATCAACAAAATGAGTTAGCAACACATCTTGATGCAGTATGTAATTTTTATTGGAGGTCGCATATGTGTCTACTGGCCATATATCTAATCATTATTACGACATGCCTGTCACGATTTAAATATACTTAGAAACCGTTTGTTTACGTTCCTTTGTATTGTCACTTGCTGAAAATAAACAGACCACGAAACAACTAGCGTATCACTGAACTCTGCTGTAGTGTTAATCTATACACGTTATAGTCAATTCACATTAGGTCATGTGCCTCACGCACTGATAGTGCTAGTTTAAATTAATAAATATTGAGTGGTTCTGATATTTAGTGTAATCTTGCGAAATTATGTCGGAAGAAAACGGCATAAGTGGTATAAAGAAGCTGAGGGGATCGTCAGACTACCCGAACTGGAAGTTCCTGGTGCGGAATTACTTGGAGAATAAAAACTGGTGGGATGTAATTTCAAAAGACGTAGTTAATGCTGACGTAGACAGGAAGGCACGAACAACCATATGCTTGTTGCTGGAGCCAGAGTGCTTTACTCACGTCTACAATGCGAAAACTGCGAAGGAAGCCTGGAACAGTCTACAGACAGCCTACGAAGATAAAGGCTGGGGAAGACGCATCCACATCCAGCGAGAGCTTTTCAACTGTAAGTTAGAAAATTTCAATTGTATGGAGAGCTACATATCAAAAGTCACATTCTTTGCACAACAATTGAATGATATTGATGCTGGAATCCCTGAGGATTGGATAATCTCAATTTTGCTTGGTGGATTGGGTCACTATCAAATTTACCTTATCGCTAAAGGACAATATAGCTGAAATGTCTGGATTGTGTTATGTCTTTGTAACTACATAGACATGAATGCTAAATGCCTCTTTGGCAAAACGTCTGGATCTTAGAACGTATCAATTTAAAATGATCTAGCAGCAAAACATCTTTATCTTCGAATGTCTTTATTTCTTAATAGACACAAATGCTAAATGATCCGATAGCAACACGTTTGTATCTTAGAACGTCTTAATTACTAAACAGACATGAACGCTAAACAGTCAAGAAGCAAAAAGTCTGGATTGTGTAATGTTTTTATTTCTAAATGGAATAACCGCCAAGCAACCCATTAGCAAAACGTCTGGATTTCAAATGTTAAGTATACATAGAAAATTCCAAATATAAGTTAACACAAGTTAGCAGTAAAGGAATTACTTCCAATTTTATTTTTAAGTGTGATAGGATAAAGATAAACCAATGTTTTTAGGGGGTTGCTAACAAATAAAAATGTCAGAATATCCATATTAATATTATACCTAACTTATTAAGCTTTGCTTAAACTTAAACCAGACGTTTTGCTACTAACTCGTTCTGTGTTCATGTCAATCAAATAATTTTACTATCGACGAATTGGGAATTCTAATAATATAGACTATTTACATTTCATGACGTTTTGCTATTAACTCGTTCTGTGTTTATGTCAATTAACTAATTTCACTTTCGGCTCATTAGATATTCTAATCATATGGACTATTTATATTTTCAGACGTTTGGCTACTTATTCATTCTAATTCTTAGCCATCCAGCTAAACTGTCTTTTTGCTGACTGAGTATTCTACTTTCATGTCGTCGCAGCTGAATTGACTATATGCTGACTGTGTATTTAAATTTTATGTCATCTAGCTGAAATGGTCGTTTAACGATAAGGTAAATTTGATAGTGACCCGGTAGTTTGACTTCTGAGTACAGCCCACTTATAATGGCTGTAGATAACAGTGGCCAAGAGATCACTTTAGAGCAAATTAAGATGAAGTTGTTGCAAGAAGGAAGTAGACAGAGCAAGATGAACACAGACTACGAGCAAGCTTTGGTGACACGTAGAGGACAGAACGATGCCAGATCTACAAGCAAAACTAACGATCGTAAGCAGAAGTTCGTCTACAAGTGCTTCAAGTGCCACAAGCCAGCGAGTCAAGACCGCGAATGTCTGCCTGAACACCAAGGAGGCGATTAACAAGGACAAATGGTATCTTGACAGCGGGTGCTCTAATTCCATGACTCATGACCGTAGCAAGTTGGTGTCCTATAGACCTGAAAAGGGCAGCATGAAAATCTCTGTTGCAAATGGCGAGAAGTTATTGGTCAAAGGTCGAGGGAACGCTGAACCTCAAGTCAGCGAAAACGAAAAATTGATTTTGGAAAATGTTTTACATGTTCCCGACCTTTCGATGAATTTGATATCGGTTAGCGATTTGACCAAGAAAAATTGTTCGATTAATTTTGACAAAGGAGGTTGCACGATTCAAAATAAGAACCGAATTATTGCAAGCTGTCAAGAAGTTGACGGAATTTACGAGTTGACAGAAAAGAATAACAACGTCGTGAATGTGACATTGTCAAATCAAAATGGGCAAAATGTAAACATTTCGAACATTTGGCATAAACGTTTAGGCCATTTAAGCCGAAATTATATGGCCGAGATGCAGAAAATGGTAACTGGTATGGAATTTAAAAGTTCCGATTTGTGCGAACCGTGCATTCCGTGTATTGAAGGAAAGACATGCAAGAGTCCCTTTAAGAACAAAGGTACGAGAGCGAACGAGATCCTACAAATCGTACACAGCGATATTTGCGGACCAGTTGAGGAACCATCGTTCGGAGGTGCGAGGTTTATTCTTCTTTTTATTGACGATTTTACTCGAAAGACCCATGTTTACTTTTTGAAACATAAGCATGAGACGTTCGATAAGTTTCGTGAATACAAGGCGGAAGTCGAGAACGAGACGAGTAAATCTATACGAGTTTTGAGAAGTGACGGAGGCGGAGAGTACTGTAACGGGAAATTTAAAGATTTTTTGAAGTCCGAAGGAATAAAACATCAGACGACGGTACCTTACACGCCGGAGCAAAACTCGGTCGCAGAGAGATCGAACAGGACGATTATTGAGAAGGCCCGGACCTTATTGTCGGAGGCGAAGCTCCCCAAAAAATATTGGGCGGAAGCTGTAAATACGGTAGTGTATTTGAAAAATAGAAGCCCAACAAAAGCTGTGAAAGGGGCAGTACCTGAAGAGCTTTGGACAGGCAGGAAAGTAGATGTCAGCCATCTACGAATCTTCGGTTGTTTGGGATATCGACTTCTACCAAAAGCAAAACGTCGGAAATTGGATATGAAGACAGAACCAATGATATTCATCGGATACCCAGCTAATCAAAAGGGTTATCGTTTGATGAATGCGAAGACGCATGAAGTTATCACTGCAAGAGATGTGATATTTGTAGAAAATCAATTTCTACACAAAGAAAATGACGAGAAGCGGTCAGAGGTTATCATCAACCTTAACACAGACTGTGAACAGACGAGCGAAGAACCACCTGAAGCATTGGAAAGTCATGATGTGTTCCGCGAAGCTGTTGACGACATCGTAAGTGCTGAACCCGATATACAACAGCCAGTACTGAATGAGGTGTTCACAGAAGATGTGATTATACCGGACCTGCAAGAAAGGCGGTATCCTCAGAGAGAACGTAAAGCAGTTGACCGATATGGCTGTAATGTTATGTCTGCCACGCAAGGTAACTATGACGGAGATCCTGTGACTATTGGAGAAGCTTTGGCGCGACCCGATGGTGAATTATGGCAAAAAGCGATAGACGAAGAGCTGATGTCATTAAAGGAGAACCAGACTTGGACCTTAGTCGACCTTCCAGCTGATAAGAAACCTATCCAGTGCAAATGGGTATTCAAAATCAAGAAAGACAGCGACGGCAAGGTAACGAAGTATAAGGCTAGACTTGTAGCGAAAGGGTTCACACAGGTATGTGGTGTAGATTATACTGAGACTTATTCTCCAGTAGTTAGAAGCTCTACTTTACGATTGTTGTTCTCGTTGGCTGCTGAATACGATTGGTTTATTGACCAATGGGATGTCACGACTGCGTTTTTGTATGGGAAGATAAAAGAGGACATTTACATGCTTCAACCAAAAGGAGCAGTCGCCAAAGGTCAAGAAACCAAAGTATGTAAGCTGCAGCGATCTTTATATGGTTTGAAACAAGCCTCAAATGCTTGGTTCAAAGAATTAGATAAAGAAATGTTGAATTTAGGCTTTATACAATCAAAAATAGAACCGTGTTTGTACCAAAAACAGCTTAAAGATGACAAGAGGTTAATAGTAGTAATTTACGTTGATGACATTTTTGTATTCGGAAACTGTGAACTTGAGAAGCAAAAATTAAAATTAGGGTTGCTTGACAAGTTTAAGGTGAAGGATTTAGGCGCGGCTAGGCATGTTTTAGGCATGAGACTGAGACGAGAGAAAGGTGTTATTCATCTCGATCAGGAGCAGTTTATTCTGGACATTATAAATGACTTTAACATGACAGATTCTAAGCCGGTTACTACCCCGATGGAAGTGGGAATGAAATTGGAGAGGTCGACAAGTTCTCATTGTCAGTTGCCGTATCAAAATTTGGTAGGTTGCCTAAATTATTTAGCCTGTAATACGCGACCTGACATATCTCACGCGGTAAGTGTACTTTCCCAGTTTAATTCCTGCTACGGTGAAATACACTTTAAGTGCGCGAAACGGGTCTTAAGGTATTTGAAAGGTACGTCAAATCTGTGTCTTACTTTTCGGAAATCAGGTGATTTAGATTTACGTGGCTATGTTGACGCAGATTGGGGTGGGGCGCTTGATAGAAAATCATTCACGGGTTTAATTTTTAAATTAGGCAAAAATATAGTTTCCTGGGAGAGCAAGAAGCAAGCAACCGTCAGCTTGAGCTCTACAGAATCGGAATATGTAGGACTGAGTCAGGCTTCAAAGGAAGCACTTTACTTACGTAGCTTACTTAACAGTTTGACTGCTGTGGACGGTAAACCTGTCATAATTTTTAATGACAATCAGTCGGCTCATAAAATAGCTGCTAATAAGATGATGCATAATAGAACAAAGCACATAGATATAAAGTATCATTTTATTCGTGAGTGTGTACTGGCAAATAAAGTTGAAATAAAGTACATGCCAACCAATAAAATGATAGCGGACATCTTAACAAAGAGTGTTAATGGCCCGAAATTAAAAGATTTTTTGAAGGATTTATCGCTATCAAATTATTCTTTTAAGAGGGCGGAATAGTTAGATGTTTTGATATGGTGTTATGTTTTTTTTAAGTGCTTTGTATAGGATAGTAATAAAATAATTTTATTATTATGTTTTCGTTATGCAAATTTAATTTAGCTGGATTTCTTGTTTAAACGATATGTGTGTACAGATTTGTACAGTCTAACACAGAAGTGCTTAGGTTTTGTGTTGAACATATGAGTGTACAAGTTTGTACAGTCAGACACAAAAGTGTTAAGATTCGTTTTATTTTATGTACCGAGTACAGACAAGTACAGAAGTGTTCACGCATGTACGTAATAGATTAAGAGGGCGTATTGGAGGTCGCATATGTGTCTACTGGCCATATATGTAATCATTATTACAACATGCCTGTCACGATTTAAATATACTTAGAAACCGTTTGTTTACGTTCCTTTGTATTGTCACTTGCTGAAAATAAACAGACCACGAAACAACTAGCGTATCACTGAACTCTGCTGTAGTGTTAATCTATACACGTTATAGTCAATTCACATTAATTTTGAGTTGATACATGTTGCTAATTCATTTTGTCGATTTTTTTGAGTATGTCTGTTTCATTCTAAGGGTGGGACATACAGTAAGGGAAATGTATTCATGTACCACTGTAGAACCCTGTCGCAATCGCACAGGCCGCCGTCACCCAAACACGAGTGATTTGTCACCTTATTGCGATAGAGTTCTACAGTGGTAGGTGAATACATTTCCCTTACTGTATATGGCGGATATAAGTTGAGAAATTGAGATGTAAAATTAAAGAAATTTGAAACACTATTCTAAGTTCGAATTTCTTCCAGTTTAAATGAATTAGAAATGCCACTAACATTTTTTTAGGTGCTTCCTCATAAGGGTCGCTGGATTCAGGGCTGGATGAAGAGTCCTCCTGCAGGCCCCGCGCTGCTAATTCATCAATAACATTATTTTCTATTGACTGCCCTTCATCCTTCACCTGCAAATTGAAGTTATAATTAATTGTAAGCTTCCACAGAAACTGATCTAAATTTTCATATGCACAATTGGTTTTAAATGTAACTGATTTAATGCTGCTGCAAACTGTTTCAAACTGAATAAGTGCACAGCAGTTTTAATAAATAGATAAACAAAGCAACTTTCAGTGGAGGATCCGGTACTTTGGCTTAGAGGCCCAGGCTGGGTTACTTGACTCAAGCACTGAGAATATAGAATTTAGTCTAATGTAAGATTTGTCATGGGAGAACTCAGATGCTCTTGATCTCAGGTTTGTTTGTGCTGACCTTAATGATCATATAACTATTGAAAAAATATTGGTTTACACTCTTATGAATGATAGTAAAAGTAAATAACTTATAGATACCAAAATATATTCTTAATAAGTCAGTTTTAAAGAGATTATTAATTTATTACCTTCAATTGTTGCCTTAGTATAGAATTGGACCGGGAGACCACTTGTTTGAAGTAGTATAACTGGTTTAGTGAATCTAGGCATGACTGACATATTAGTTTCGGCAGGGGATCGCTTTCTGAAATCTGAAACCAACATATTTAATTATTGCTATTTATTAACATTAGGTTAGCAATATGGGTGGTGATAGTAATCAAAATAAACGTTATACCCTTATATCTGTAAAGGGTATATAGGCAATAAAAGGAATAATAAATTAAAAATGTATTTCCGCACCTCAACAGACGTACAATACTTGAATACTTCGGAGGTACAAACAGAAAACAACTCTTTCAAAGGTTCTCCATTCGCTAAGCAAGCTCGGCAAACGTTCTGCAAGTCTAGCGTTTCTTCCATCTCCATGATGAAGAACTATAATCAAAATTTCCAATAAAATTGGCAAAAATTTGTTTAAATAACCATCAATTATTTAATTGGAAATAACAAACAACTTCAACTTAAGGCTTCTGTCAAACATTACATACTCTTTGCTGTCAAACAAACCCAAACCAATAAGAACGTGTTTGAGTCATGCTTAAAAACACCGTAAGAGAATAACAGTCTCACCGGTTATTTCTTATCTGCACGGCTATCACAAGTCGGCGCGCGAGCTCTCTCGATTTTTCTCGCACTATCCGTCTCTCTCTTATTAGAAAACTTAGAAAGAGAGGTATAGTGCGAGAAAAATCGAGAGAGCTCGCGCGCCGTCTTGTGATAGCCGTGCTGCGGGTGGATTTCAAAATTATCCGGATGTCGGCGGGCTTATACACGGTGAGTAAAAACTGACAATCCACTCTAATAACATGTGATAGACTTCATAGAGTGAGACAGCTATGGTGGAATGTCAGTATTTACTCACCGTGTATAGGCCGCCATCAACTGCGATAGCATTCTACAATATATTGACAATTCTGTCATACACGTCAATATGCATGAGACCCGGATTGTGATATGTGTGGATCATTAGTATTTAATCACCGTGTATTGGCAGTCTAACATTCGTTTTATGGTCGCAACACACTTGGGATTGCGTGTTCGCGTTGCATCGTTGCCTCTCTTTCATTTGCCGTAGGAAGGAAAAAGATGCAGCACGAATATTTGGGCAAATACCGCCAAGTGTGGTGCCACCACTATAGTTTGTCTCAAACATGCTCAAAATTGGCGGGCAAAAAAATGGCTCATTTGGACGGTGTGGTGGAAGCAGGTGGAAGGAAGAAACCGTAAAAAGTGTAAAAACAAATATAAAATTAAAGAAATAATTTAATAAGACAATTTTGACTTATTTGGGTGGGAATAGTAGTTATTATGTTACATTTTAACAGTGTTTTCTATAGTTTCGTAGTGGCTTCGAGCCAAAAAAATATTAAATTAGTGCAATGTAAAGATTTATATACAGTGTATTTCAGTTACGTACATTTATTTGGCTTAATAATTTATAAATTATTATAACGTCCCAAGTTCTATATTGAGGATTATTATATTTTGACTGGGCTTTATAACGATTAATATTATGCATGAATTATATGTCAAATGTAGATAACCTGGTTTTATCAAAGTAGATAATGTCTGTAAGGTCGAACCAAAAAACGTGATTTACATAGTTGAACAAGTGAGCGGAGCGAACGAAGTTTTCTGTTACAGCGTTGGCGAAAAATCTTTCGTAGTTCTAGCGTCTGTCCGGCTGTTCTCCTCTATAGGTCGCAATTCTCCACCGATTCTCGTGAAGTTTTCTGAGCAGTTTCAAAAATTATTTTTTTGTTGATTTTCAGTATAACAAAATTAAGAAAAAAAAACAAAAAGGACAGACAGGCTCACGAGTTCTCACAGAGCCACTAGTAAATCTAGTAATAATTGAAGAACTAAGTTCTCCGTTTCAGCTTGGGCAAAAATTCTTTCGTATGTCCGGCGTCAGTCCGGCTGTTCCTCTCTACAGATCGCATTTCTTAACCGATTCTCGTGAAATTTTGTGAGCTGGTTCAATAATTATATAGTTTTTTTGGCAATTCAGTTTTTCGAAATTTAAAAAGAAAATAACCGGCCAAGTGCGTGTCGGACCACGCAAAACGAAGGGTTCCGTGCCTATTAAAAAGTTCGTATCGTCACAGAAATCTTACGGCACTTACGTCCTTTCTTATGGGGAAGGCAGTTTTCAGCAATATCTCGAAAACCTTTGAACCGATCTTGTTCAAAATAATTTTTGGTGAAAGAATTTAATAAGTTCTATGTCCATGATTTTTTTCATATTTTTAAAGTACACCGTTCCAAAATTAGAGGAGGGGGACACCATTTTAGTGATTTTTGAGGCGATTGTCTCCGACTATTCACTAAATCTTAGTTGTGGCACTCTGTGGGGGAGTCCTATGTCCAGCAGTGAACATCTTTCAGCTGATATGATGATGATTCACTTAATCAAAAAAAAACCGGCCAAGTGCGTGTCGGACCACGCAAAACGAAGGGTTCCGTGCCTATTAAAAAGGTCGTATCGTCATAGAAATCTTACGGCACTTACGTCCTTTTCTTTGAGGAAGGTAGTTTTTCAGCAATATCTCGGAAACCTTTCATCCGATCTTGTTCAAAACAATTTTCGGTGAATGAACTTAATAAGCGCTGTGTCCATGATTTTTTTCATATTTTTAAAATACACCGTTCAAAAATTAGAGGGGGGGGACAGAATTTTAGTGACTTTCGGGGCGATTATCTCTGACTGTATTCACTTAATCAAAAAAATTCCCGAGAAACCTTATATTTATTTTGAAAGGCCTATCGATTCATGTGCCACACGTGGGCTCTCGATGATAAATTTTTTTTTGAGTTTTAGTTTTATGTATGGAGTACACCCCTAAAAAAATTTTTTTTAGTAATTTTAATTACAAAACTTTGTAGCGGCTAACAAAATACACCTATCCTCAAAATTTTATTCAAATACACCTTATAGTTTTCGAGTAAAATGCCTGTGACATACGGACAGACGGACAGACGGACAGACGGACAGACGGACAGACGGACAGACGGACAGACGGACATGACGAAACAATAAGGGTTCCGTTTTTGCCATTTTGGCTACGGAACCCTAAAAATGCTTAGAAACATTATATTTATTTTATTGATTGATGACATTGATGTGCCACATATGGGAAAAATTAAAAAAAAATTATCGTTTGCAGTTTTACTTATGGAGTGTACCCCTAAAAAATTTTTTTTAAAACATTTAATTACAAAACTATGTAGCGGCTAACAAAATACACCTATCCTCAAAATTGTATTCAAATACACCTTATAAGTAGTATTCGAGTAAATTGCCTGTGACAGACGGACATGATGAAACTATAAGGGTTCCGTTTGTGGCTACGGAACCCTAAAACAGATTGAAGAAAATTTTCAGGGTGCTTATTGGGACTGCCTAGGTAGGTACTGTAGCGCGTCACGCATGTTTGCCGACGCCCGCGCAGATGGTTTCCACGCCATAATGTGCAAAAAATTCGTGTCAATCCGAAGCAGAATCCAGGGCAGTCCCAACACCATACTAAAAAGACTGGCCGACAGATACGACAGTCCTTCGCAAAGGTACTGGGTGTCGGCAATAATAAACTCTCACTCTGAGCAGGTTTATTGTGTCAACTAAATATATTTTTTTGCTTAATTGATACAAAGAACTTGGTTCCACCCGTGTATTTCAATTTAATTTAATTTGTAAGATAACTAACCTAGGATACGTATATATTAACACCAATGTGGACCCCAGTTGTCTTAAATAAATAATAATAATAAAAACAGAGCCAAAGGCAAAAACAAAGCCACTAGTGGGTACTTGGTAGAACACTTTATGTGGCTTATCAAACCATTCAATTACGAGTATTGAGTCCGCCCCTTGACTAAATTCAATTGATTCAAAGAAAATATATATATGTACCTACTGTGTTGTATAAAAACTTAAATATAAAATAAGTAGGTACATAAGTACACGAAGGCCATAGACCGATATAGGTATTATATATATTATTGTATACTTAAGTTGACTATCGCTCTCTGCGATTAAACGGATGTTGGGCAATACATGTTTAAATAAAAGTCATTTCGTTTGCTGATAACATTTAATTACTGACTATATAGTTATTTTGTATACAGTAGAAACGTAGGAACTTGAAATAAATGTAACAGATTTTCACCTTGTAATCAATATAATCAATCAATGTAATTGGTGCTTATGATGTCCTTAATACGTACGCTTACCATGAGAGCCTATAGAATACTTACAATAGTAAACTTCTCTCGATATCGAGCTAACGCGCTTCGACTAGATTTCGATTCTCGCAAGTTCGAGCTGTCAAATGCGCCGTACTCATGGTGCCGATATACTACGAAAACAACTACAAAACGTTACTCGCTAGCGTCTAGTTTTCGATGCGTAATCTAAACTTTCGAATCGTATTACCAAACGGTAGCGTGAGTCACAAATTTGACATTTCGAATCGAAAAATACCGTAGTATCTGTAGTTTACTATTTCACTTCCAAAATGGTGCGTGTTAACGTATTATTTCGTCAAGATTTACCGTAGATCCGATCGATACCTATCTCAAATTAAAGAACTTATAAAAATAAGGGTTTTGAATCGACGACTTATATCCGCAAAATTCGGATTGTCGCGTATTTTGTATTTAAAAATGCAAATAATTGGCACACGTTCCGCCATATTGGGTCGACAGACTTAGATGAGGATCATCGCACACTGTTAAAATTATACTTAATGTCGTTAAGCTTAAGGTATAGATTCCTTTAAAGTCTTTAAACTTTGGCGTTGGGGAATTTTTCGACGTTGGCCATGCGCGTATTCTGTAATGTCATAACCGACAAACGCTAGCATTTAAATTGAAACGATAAATGCTTGTAATTTAAGGCTGAATATTGAAAAATCTATTAAACTATACGAACAATCGAGTTAACTGTTGCGAGAAAAGTATACTTATATGGGACTCGGGGTACCGATTAGATTTTTAGTTCTGTGAGTGACCGCCAGGGGCGGTGTATAGAGTTTTCATACAAATCTTTAACTGTTGTCGATTGTCGCTAGCGTATTCCGACTTACTGTAAACTCACACTAAAGCTACGGTAATGCTAGTAATCTATTTCTATTGTTATGAAAGGACTTTTGATAACGATGAGATTGATGAGCTAGGTACTAAATAAATGGAAAAATACTATCATAATTGACCGGGCTGGTTGGCACTTACAGAGGTACATGGCAAAAACGGAACCCTTCCTTCCGTCCGTCTGTCCGTATGTCACAGGTATTGTACTCGAAAACTATAAGGTGTATTTGAATAGAATGTTGAAGATAGGTGTATTTTGTTAGCCGCTACAGTTTTGTAATCCATACATAAAACTGAAAGAGAAAAATATATTTTTAAGTGTAAGCCCACGTGTATTCAATCGATAGGCCTTTCAAAATAAATATAAGGTTTTTCAGCATTTTCTTTTTGATTAAGTGAATAGAGTCGGAGATAATCGCCCCGAGTCACCAAAATTATGTCCCCTCTAATTTATAAACGGTGTATTTTAAAATTATGAAAAAAATCATGGACATTAAATTCTTTCACCGCAAAGTCCGCAAATTATTTTGAACAAGATCGGTGCAAAGGTTTTTAGATATTGCTGAAAAACTGCCTTCTTTAAAGAAAAGGACGTAAGTTTTAATAGGCACCATAGATAAATAAGAAGTAGGCACGGAACCCTTTGTTTTGCGTGGTCCGACACGCACTTGGCCGGTTTTTATTAGTTGTACTTAAGGTACCTACGTACCACCCAGTTTAATCGGTTCATTCGTTTTGTAAATATCGATTCTGTCATTTTAAGTAAATATTCGAGTTATTTATAGATGTGTTGTTCATTGATATGCTTAATAGTATACTCGTAGTATACCATTTAAATTGTATGTTTTATTTTGCAGAGGAACCAACATACGTAGATTAGGTACGAGAAAATATATTAATTCAATTCAATAATTAAGTACTAGATTTTTATTTATTTATAGTTACCTATAAAGTTCATTTTGGTGAATGTGTATGTAAATTAATATTCTCATATGCCTTTATGCCTAAAAAAAGGAATACTAGTTTTGATAACATGTTTACTTTCCTAACTGTAAATTCGACTCGCATCATCGGCCGAGAAAGAAGCGCAAGCAAACGAAGACGATACGTCATCCTTAAATAGCATAGTTTTAGGTTATGTTCCTATATAATAATGTATTCTTTTTTCTTTGAATGGTATTGAAATAGCTTTAAAATTAGTACTTTATAACTAGCCGTGTATCAGTGTTTATGAGTCATTACACATCAATTATTAGTTGCGGTTTGCCTTATGTCGAGAGGAACAAAAATTGTTATTGTTTCATTAATACTGAGAAAACCTTGCAGTGAACAAACGAACGCGACGCGACGTCGCAGTAACATTATGATATGATTGTGTACATGTACTCCGTGTAACAAAGTGAAGTGTGTAGTTAAATGGCATAAAATCCCATTGCTGATAAACGATATTTTCAGTTATATCAAAACGGTGCTGCAGTACGGTCGCTTATAGCAAGTGTTAATTTGATGTTAGCGGAAATGGAAAGTGAAATGAAGAGTGATACAGTACCAATCGCTATCACACCTAGTGATGAAAGAATAGATCGTTTATCACTTTTATTTGAAGAAGAATTTGGAAGTAAGCCGTCATTTTACGTGAGAGTACCGGGACGTGTAAATATAATTGGTGAACATATTGATTATTGTGGCTATCCAGTGTTGCCCATGGCATTACAACAAGATATTTTAGTTGCGGCAAGTTTAGTACAAGAACCGGAACTTTTTCTACGAAATGCCAACAGTAAATACAAAAGTTTTGATATAAAAATTAAAAGTTTTAAAGACATTGAGATAACACCGGACGTCAACGGAAAACCATTTTGGTATAACTACGTGTTGTGTGGCATTAAAGGAGCTTTAGAGCATTTGGACAATAAAATTGAAAATGGGTTAAAACTTTATATTGACGGAAATATCCCACCAGCTTCTGGCCTTTCGAGCTCATCGGCACTTGTGAGTGCTGCTTGTTTGTCATTTTTATACGCTCAAAATGTAACTATGAGCAAAACTGAAATAGCGTCGTTGTGCGCTAAAAGTGAAAGATACATCGGGACACAAGGAGGAGGCATGGATCAAGCTATTGCTTTTCTGGCTGAAAAATATTGTGCACAGTATATCACATTCCAACCTCTACAAGCTACATCAGTGAGTCTACCCGAAGATGCTGTATTCGTTGTAGCACACAGTTTAGCTGAAGCCAATAAAGCAGCGACAAATGATTTTAACAGACGGGTAATAGAGTGTAGACTGTCCGCACAAATTTTGCTTACTCTGCAAGGAATATCCACCGATAAAAAAATTACAACACTAAGCGAAGCTCAAAGGAAGATCGGGAAAAGTTTGACAGAAATGAATCAGTTGGTGCATAAAAAATTACCAAAAGACGTTTATACAAAGACTGAAGTTTGCGGCATTTTGAACATGGACGAAAAGGAAATGGAAGATCTGTATCTCACAGCAAACACGAAGCACGTAACTGAATTTAAATTAAAGCAAAGAGCCCTTCATGTTTACGAAGAAGCGATGAGAGTAGAAGAATTCCGCAATATATGTAATCAATCATCAGGCAACGGCAAAGTTAATGGTACAAATGGCCACGCCACTAATGGGGAATTGCAACATGCTTTTGAAGATACCTTGTCTATTCTCGGGAAATTAATGTTAAAGAGTCACGAGAGCCTAAAGAATCTATATGAATGCTCCCATGAAAATCTGGACCGTATTGTCGAAATATCACAAAAAATGGGCATACATTCACGATTAACAGGTGCGGGATGGGGAGGATGCGTTGTAGCCCTCTGTCCAAAGGAACAGTTAGAAGATTATATTGATATATTAAAAGATGAATTTTACGATAAACATTGCAATATAGATAAGGTTAATGCGCATTTGTATGTTTTTGCCACCACTCCAAACCACGGTGCCGTAATTTACGCTAATTAACGTTGAAGTTTAATCTAGTAAACAAATGTAGTAAAGAGTAGTTATAATACTAGCATTAATTCCCTATACCATCGAATGCATTTATAGTGCCAATTTTTATTTGTTAAGTTCTCAATCTAAGAAGTATTACTTTTATTTAATTGTAACGAAATATCAGTCACTTCATTTTCACTTTGTAAACTTACTGTATTTAAAAATTAATGAGAAAACAATATTAATTTATTAAGTTGGTATCTCTTTTTTTATGTCAATCTGTAACTATATTTAGTTACGCAAGTAACACCACGTTAAATATATTAGTTAAGCAGCGTTTTTAAAAAAAAAGAATACATGAACTTTTTTTTTTTGAATAATGTTTTTTTGGGTTTTTTTTTACTCAGAATCGTTGATACTATCGATCCTCATACAAGAAAAAAAGAAAAGTTCATGTACACTTTTTTTGAAAAACGCTCTAAAAACAGTACTGAGACGCAGGGGCGGCACAGTGGTCTGATGTACCGCCGCCTCCCCGTCTTGCACTTAACTTTAAGACTGCGCCGAGCGAAATTTGCCAAACAGGCAGTGGCCGTTAAGTAGATAACGTCAACAGTATTTGTTTAATCCATATAAAAACTGTACATTTAGCACGTCGAAGAATGTGTTAACAATTATTCCGTGGAAAAAAATTAAGATTATTAATATTTTACCCTACAAAACAAAGTAAAGTTGGACGAAAACTGTACAATCGTAAGCAGGCGTTGAGTGTTTTTTTATACATTAACAGTGGAAATCAATCCTGATTTTCAGTTCAAACGAAACATGAATGTTTATATTACAATTTGTCCGCATCAAATATTTAAACTATTGTATTGTAATTAAGGTCCAGATTTATCAAAAGGCGCTTCAAATTCGCCATACATTTTCACTATGGCGGCCGCGCGCCGATCTAAATACGCGTTCCCCGCGCTCAGTGGTTCAGTCGCCCGCGAGTGTTCAGAGCGAGTTCACGTCATTTTGCAGAACGACCTACCGATCGCGTCGTCATGTACTCGTACGCACACCGGCAATACGGTGTAAGTGTCTTTTGAGTTTTATATTTATTGCTTGTCTTACTTGAGATTAAATTAAAACAAAATTGATTTGTTTCAGTAACATGGGTAAACGTAAAGGCAAATATCCAATCCATATCAATATCCATACTAATATTATAAATGGGAAAGTGTATGTGTATGTTTGTTTGTTTGTTTGTTTGTTGGTTTGTTTGTTTGTTTGTTTGTCCGTCTTTGACGGCATAACGGCACGACCAATTGACGTGATTTTTCAATTGGAGATAGTTGAAGGGATGGAGAGTGACTTAAGCTACTTTTTGTCTCTTTTTAACCCCCCACTTCCCTAAAATGGGGGGTGGAAGTTTGTATGGAGCATTCCGCAATTTTCAAGGTAGAAAGCTAAAAACTGGTATGCGGACTATTTGTGACTAACAAAAAAATCGTGCATCATTTTTTTGGAAATCTGCACCCAACCCCTTAAAAGAGGGGGTGAAATTGTATATGGGGCTCCAGATATGTAGAGTCGATATGTAGAGTCGATATGTAGAGTCGATATGTAAAGACGATATGTAGAGTCGATATGTAGAGTCGATATGTAGAGTCGATATGTAGAGTCGATATGTAGAGTCGATATGTAGAGTCGATATGTAGTCGATATGTAGAGTCGATATGTAGAGTCGATATGTAGAGTCGATATGTAGAGTCAGTATCTAGAGTCGATATGAAGAGTCGATATGTAAAGTCGATATGTAGAGTTGGAATGTAGACTCGGTACGTAGAGTCGATATGTAGAGTTGATATGTAGAGTCGATATGTAGAGTCGATATGTAGAGTCAATATGTAGAGTCGATATGTAGAGTCGATATGTAGAGTCAATATGTAGAGTCAGTATCTAGAGTGGAATGTAGACTCGGTACGTAGAGTCGATATGTAGAGTTTATATGTAGTCGATATGTAGAGTCGATATGTAGAGTCGATATGTAGAGTCGATATGTAGAGTCGTAATGTATAGTTGATATGTAGAGTCGATATGTAGAGTCGATATGTAGAGTCGATATGTAGAGTCAGTATCTAGAGTCGATATGAAGAGTCGATATGTAGAGTCGATATGTAGAGTCGGTATGTAGAGTTGGAATGTAGACTCGGTACGTAGAGTTGATATGTAGAGTCGATATGTAGAGTATATATGTAGAGTCGATAATTATATACAAGAAGAAACTGATTGACTGACAAATCACCGCACATCCCAAACCGTTGGATATAGAGATTCCAAAGTTGGGTTCCTTATAAGTTCGGGTGCACTAAAAAATGATTTTTAAAAATTCACCCCCTAAGCGGGTGAAATGGGGGTCCAAAGTTTGTAAGGGGAAACAAAATAAGTAAGACTATTTCATTCGTAATTTCACAGGAGTATTCCTAGCGATAAATGAGTGAACACGTGTTTTAGGTTTTTTGAGAATTCAACTCCTAAAAGGGGGAAATGTGGTGACAATGTTGAAAACCAACATGGGTATATTTCTCTGCTTTATCGGGTCGCTGGTCGCTGATTACGAAAACAACAACGATTTTCTTTCTTGAAAGTATTTGTGCCAAATTTCAATTCAATTGGAACATACGGGTCAAACTGAGATGCAACTTTTTTGTAGGTAAACGGTTAAAATTACTTTTAGTACGCGGGCGAAGCTCCATACAAACTTCCACCCTCCATTTTAGGGAAGTGGGGGGTTAGAAAGAGACAAAAAGTAGCCTATGTCACTCTCCATCCCATCAACTATCTCCACTTAAAAAATCACGTCTATTCGTCGCCCCGTTTTGCCGTGAAAGACGGACAAACAAACAAACTAACTAACAAACACACACATACACTTTCCCATTTATATTTATATAATATTAGTATGGATTATATTCCTATTTCTATTTTTACCGAGATGGGTAAAATACTTACATGTAAATATATATGTTTTGAGTATGTAGATGTGTATCATTGCACACCTAAATTATACTGAAAAGAAACTACTTTCAAAATTACTTCATATATAATTAATATTCATAATTTGGAGTCCAGTAGGTATTTATAAAGTTCATTAATTCGAGTACGAGTTCAAAAGAAATTTTACAAGTATCTCTGTTTATTACAAGTAAAATAACTATTGTCTTTAACTAACCTTACACCTAATTAAACAAAAAAAATATTAGTTACTTTCTTTTGCGTCCGGACGGCCGGTCAAGCTAGAAACACTCGCCGTTGTGTGCGTTCACGCACACATCTAGCGAAAAATCTAAACCGCGCCCGCGTCTTACGCTCGGCGCAGTCTTAATGTATCGAGGCATGTTTATTATGTTTTACTATTTGTAGCCATATTATTATCTACTGGGGTAACGCCTAGGAAGCCATTAGACACTCCACGCAGTTTTTTTTTATAAAACGCTGTTACCTAATTAAAAAAATATTTAATACCGTATTTACTAGTAAATAAATGATATATCTTGAAGTATGTTTTTTGAGTATGTTTTTTGTGGTAGGTACTTACGGTCGATCAAACACGAGAAGAAACATCGTTTGAAAACCTTATGGGCTTATTGCGTAAGGTGCTAGGTATGCTATAATATCGCCATGACTTCATGAAGTCTGGCACGAATGGATTGAAGGAATAAATGAAATCATCTATGTGTGTACATGTAAAAATCATGCTGAAGTGGTCATATGTGAGTGGATTGCAAAAAAATTGTACATAGTTAAGAGCCTTAATCCAATTTACGATTTAACTTTTTACAGTTTCGTGACGGCAATGACCCATATAAAATATATGGGTAATTGCCGTTATGAAACTGTAAAAAATTAAATCATAGATTAGATTAAAGCTCTTATCTATGTAAATTTTTTTTGCAATCCACTCATGTGTATTCTATTTAACTCATTCGCCATCCACGCAAGTCTTAAGTTTATTGTTTTTGGAGTTCGTATGAAGTCGGTGGCAGCGAATGGGTTAATTTGATAGACAGACACAGTAATGGCGGCTAAGACACTGTAATTAAATACTGATGATCCTGGTTTGTCAGTATTTGCAGCAATACTCAGTATGGAAGCAGTATTGAATGGCCCCTTAAACACTGTATTATTACGTCAGTATTACAGGGTGGCCAGACGGTAGTTCTGCTTCTTCCATATCCCCATCTCGCTCTATGTTATAGTTGCATACTGCTCATACCATCCACGAAGCAGAATCGTTACTACGATAAGACAACATAACACATCCTTAGTTTACACAGAAATAACTAATAAAATTATTTACCATGCGCAGATAGCATTTTTGCCATAGATTGCGATAGCAATTCTCAATTAATTGTATGGTTTGTAGAAACCTTGAATGTGAAATCAGCAGTACATATTGTTATGCTGGCATCACACTTGGGAACGCGTGTTCGCGTTGCATCGTTGCCTCTCTTTCATTTGCCGTAGGAAGGAAAAGGATGCAACACGAATATTTGGGCAAATACTGCCAAGTGTTACCATCAAAGTCATACTCATACCATAAATAAATTTGACTTTGACGTTGACGTTTCGCTGGGTACATAAATTTTCATATTTTCATATGAAATAATTTGCAATATTTTACCTACTAAGGAATTTGTTGTATAAACTAAATGCACGTTTTATTCAGCTCGGAATCTGATATCTTTAAATTTCAGGATTCTAGTTGCAGTTGGTGTTAGCCATACATAACTCCTAAAGAGAGGTTAGTAGTGGAAGTATTTATCTATATTCCACGACTATTCTTAAGTTTCTGTGTGATTTTTTCTCATGTTGACTTGTTTTATAGCTTACCAAGGGCTTGCAGCTATGATTTTGTCCAAGGTATAATATCAATATTACTATGATGTGTCACTGTATTGAGGTTATGGAATGCAACCTTTGTATTTTTTCCTATTGTCTTTATTTCTTTTTATATATTATTTTTATTCCTAAAATATCGAACTAGTTACTTTCTGGAAATTTCCTTACCTATTTTTTTTATTTATTATATTTTATTTTATATTTATATATTTAAGGAACAGTTACAACTTACAAACTAAACAATATCTAATCATCACATGAGTTTACACAATTCATTTTTGTAAGTTAACAACAGCACATAGAGTTAACTCTGAGTGCTTATCTCTGAGTTGTATATAGTTTAATTTATTTTTAATTTTTTTATGTATCTATAAACAACAGCCCACTATGGAGGCACTGGATATCCACATGGATTGCAGAAATAATATCTATCATTTGAATAATTAAATTTTAAGGTTTATTTTATAACTTATTTTGTATGTCTTTCCCGCTCACGGGACATGATGTCCCGGACCTTTGGGAGGCGTGCGTGGGGCTAGGTACCTACAAAGTACCAACTGAGCCAACACGTAGAGGCCCTTTTGACAATTTAATGGAATGCAAGGAGTAACTTATTATAACTTATTTATAACTTATTATTATTAGTAATTTTTATTTTTATATTATTTTAATAATTGATGTAAATTTAATATTGTAATTGTTTGAAATGGGTATTTAAATGATAATGCTAGTGATTATGTTGTATGTTTGTGTTGTGATATGGGCAATGCCTGAAATAAAGTAATAATAATTATTATTATTATTATCAACTTTATGTGTGTTCCAAGTTAGAATGATAACTATAAACACCCTATAATTTTTGTGGATTTCCATGGTTATAACTTTTAACTATTTGATGACAGTCGGAAACTTTGGTTAAACTGAAAATCCCAATTCATAACTTATTTATTTCATATTAACTCTTACCATTAGTATTCTTTGTAGTGAAAACCCTAAATTTTAACAAAGATTCTAGTAATTGTACATTCTGTGTTAGAAATTGCACACTGAACTAAGATGTTGCAATATTATTACATCACACAAGCTGATTGAGCTGAGGGCATTGGGCAACCTTATATTAAAAAAATAATGTTTTTTTATTTATGATTTTTGAACTTTTCAATATGACCTGTAGACCTGTTTGTTTTGCTTTTGAATAAATCCATCATAATCTACCACTTTTACTGCTGCTTGCTGGAGTATATTTTAGTGTAGAAGTGGTTAATAACAAATAATTCACATAGTGTACATTATTTGTTCTATTTGAAATTCATAAGGTTTTTCTGTTCTATTCTATTCATAAACTACTCTAAAAGTTATTTAATTTCAACATGATAGGTTTAAAAAAGGTAAACTATTATTAAAACTGTGTTTTGTCTATTTACTATCATAGGGTAACTCCGAAAACAGCCCTGACGAAAATTCCCCAGACTTAAGCACAGCACAGAAGAGACGAATCAGACGCAAACGGCTCCAAGCTGCCCGCACAGCAAACCCTGTCACAGCCCATCAGACCATCAATATTATTGACAGCATCCGCAGAGACATCTCATTCCTACAGGCCACCAACAGCTCTCTAGTACTAGAAATTGACCCTTTACCGATCAAATCTAAGTGTAAAAGTTATGATATAGAAAAGCTTATAAGGCCTGTGAAAGAAGTTCGGAAAACAGAAGCAGATAAAATGTCTTCAACAGATAAATCAAGAGACGAAGTTAAGGCTGCTAGAGAAGCTAAGAAATTGGCGAAGCAGAAAAAGAAAGATGGAGATCAGAGTAAGTCGGGACAAGAAACAAAAGTAGTTAAAGATATAACTGTCACAGAAAAAGAAACTGTTAAAAAAGCTACTCCGGTTAAAGGTAAAGATGAAGTTGACAGGGCTGTCCTACAGCCAGGCAAATCTATAGCTAAAGATAAAATCGTAGCAGTGAAAGAAGAAATCAGCAAAGTTAAACATACACCTGTTCAAAAACCAGTAGTTGAAGCAGTAAAAGATTCTGCTGATGATGCATCTAAAGAACAAATTAAAGCAGAAAGAGCAGCTAAGAAAGCGGCGAAACAGGGAAAGAAGAAGGGATCAGAAGGTGATGCTCCGAAGAATGAAGAGATGACTGTAAAGGATGTTGTTAACACATTGAAAGATATTGCCAATGTGGCGAAGGAAGTGCAAGATGTGACCGCTAAAGTACAGGCAATTCATTTGGAACCGCAAAAGGTAAAGTATAAATGTTATTGAACTTTTCTAATAGTATTTGATTGTAGTATCACTGAAGTTTACTTAAAATGTACCTACATAAAATAGATTACAATGAAAAAAAGATACTTTCAATTTTTTTTTTCAATATGCAGTTAGATGAATCGGGCAAGAGCAAAGCGGAGCTGAAGGCTGAGCGGCGCGCGAAGCAGGACGCGCAACGAGCCGCCAAGCAAGCAGCCAGTGCTCCTAAACCAGCAGCTAAGCCCGTAGACAAGCCTAAAGAGGCGCCAGCACCCCCTGAGAGGGCTATAGATAAGGTTTGATACTATGATATTTCATTTTTAACCCAGGACGCAAAAAGAGGGGTGTTATAAGTTTGACGTGTCTGTGTGTCTGTCTGTGACATCGTAATGCGGTTTTTTTTGGCCGAAAGCTAACGTAATCGAGATGGTTCTTAGCTTCAACAAAATCGGTTGCGGTTTTTCAACTTTTCTAAGTTGTAGTTATAAATTAAAAGGATGTTATAGGGTCTCTTAAACAAATGCCTTTTCAGAGAAAGGGATTAGGAGAACCCTTGCAGAAGACCGCAGGTGTACTACATGAGTTCTGTGGAGTTACAAGCATACTTAGGTTACAGTTTTCGCTTACAATAACACCCGTCCGGTCCCCCCTGCCCGGGTGGACTGCGTGCGCGGTAATGCATTACCCCAAAGTAAAAAAAAAACAGTCTATAGTAGCCCTCCATATGCTTGTTTCGCAAATTATTTCAGGTTTCTTATTTTTTTTCATAATACCACTGAATAGAATCGGGTACTATTCCCAATGTCTAGTTATCTAGGTGGCCGTTTTCAAAAGGTAGAACTGTGTAATGAAAGTGGATCTAGCACTTGTTCTGTGGCTTCACCTGTTCCTCGTGGGGTCCCTCAAGGATCAATATTAGGACCAATATTATTCATTCTGTACAGCGCGGATATAGTACACTGTTTAAGGAACTGTAGCTATCATATTTATGCCGACGATCTACAACTGTATTTGGCATGTAAGCCCAGTGAAACATCATTTGCAGTGGACGCCATTAATCAGGACCTGGATCGTATAGCCGATTGGTGTTTACGCAATAACCTAGTTTTAAATCCCAAAAAAACGAAGTTTATGGTTTTAGGCTTAAAAAAACAACGACATAAAATCCAGGAGTATAATCCACGGCTGAAAATAAGTAATGATATCATTGAACAAGTTACAGAAGCGAAAAACCTAGGGGTTGTTATGGACGAAAACTTGAGATTCCATAATCATGTTTGTGATATAGCTAAGAACTGTTTCTATAGGCTTAAGGTTTTATACCAAGTTCGCAACTACTTATCCATCGACCTCAGAATAACTCTATGCGAATCTCTTATACTTTCAAAACTTAATTATGCTGACACAGTTATAGGCCCCTGCCTCTTATCTCAAACTAAGAAAATAATCCAGCGTGTGCAAAATGCGTGTGCTCGTTTTTGTTTTATAATCCCCCCAAGAACTCACGTGACTCCATATCTTAACGGAAGCGATTTAATGAACATGGAGTCTCGGCGCTCCCTGCACTTTGCTTGCTTACTGTTTGGGATTGTGAAGACTCAAGGACCTCGTTACCTGCATGACAAGCTCAGGTTTCTGCAACGCCAAAGAGTGTGTACTCTTCTCATGTGCCCCAAACACAAAACTGCAGCATTTCGTGGCAGTTTTAAGTACACTGCCACAAAATGCTGGAACAACATACCGCCACCTTATAAGAAAGCTACTTCTCTGCAATCATTTAAAGCCAATTTAAAAAGATACATACTCACTGAGCAAAAACGAACATCCCGGTAATGGAACCTTCACTCCTTCTTTTTACATCTCTTCATCATACTTGCCAATTATCCCATTATATATATCCCATTATATATGTATATATATATATATATATATATATATATAAATGTATATATTATTAAATTTCCCATACCATTACAATATTTATTCTCTTATTAAATCTCACTTGCTTCATCTCCACTTCGTACCTACTGTCGTAAATTTTAGCACCAGTATTTGTGGGATTCAATTAGCAGCTACGCGCAACTACGCTCCCTACTGGTGATCACGGAAGACCAGCGTCGCGTACTCGCTAGTAGCACCCGGCATTATGCTGAGTGTTCACCCTTTTCAGTATAAGTTAGTAATTAGTATATAGCTGATAAGTTCTTCCTTTGCTTCATTTTTTTTTCTTTTTTTGTAATTGTATTACTTACTGTGTTTTTGTGTACTTATACTGAAATAAATTATCTTCTATTCTATTCTATTCAATGTTAAAAACATTATATACTGTGCTTCAGGAAAAATCCCCCAAACCCAAGACGTTAGAGAAAGCCAAATCGAAGCCCGCAGTGGTGCAGCGGGTGAACTGGTTCCAGCACCTGAGTGTGGACTCGGACAAGCAGCAGAAGATCTCCATCAACTCCAAGTAAGTTGGCTTTTTGTCTCAAATTTTGTTGAATTTTGTCTAGGTAACAATATAAATATATCCGTTACTTAGAAATAATCAGCTATTATAAATTACTTCCAAAATTGTAATTTTTTCCATACAAGTTGTCAGTTCATTGACTGGACTAGGTCCCTTACTCCCAACACAGTGCATCCTAGGATATTGGTTGGTCCTGGTCCTTCCCCACCACCACAGAGCAGTGGCGTTATTATAGCTGCCGATCTTCTTTCTGAAAGTTCGTATTAGGTTTTAGCAATGATGAAATATAAAAAAGAGGTAGATATGTTGTCCACACGAAATTCCATGTTTAAAAATGGCCACCAAATCTGACAGCTAACGTTTCCATTGACGACTCGAAACTGAGGCAAGTTGTGCCAATTGAAACAATTTTAGTGTGCCATATTTGGAGCGCTTATAACCTATCTACCTCTTTTTTATTTTACATCACTGGGTTTTAGGATATTATCTATATTGTAATATATTTAGAAAGAAAGAAAGAAGATACTTAATAGATTAAAACGCAAATTCAAAACTACAGAAAGAAAAAAAAGAAGTAGAAAGAAAAAGGTAACCAAGGATAAGGATCTGTATAGATAATTCTGAGCGTGCTATTCTGTTTAATAATAATAATATAATAATAAAATCTTTATTTCGGAACACAGGACTCCATAGTTGTTAGTAAATTAACATGAAAGACAAAATATTAAAACTAAGTTAGTGAGTAAAGTGTACATGTGACTAATTAAATTAAATACAAATTAAAATACAAACTTAACTATTTTTTATTTTATTTTGTATTTACTACACGTACAACTATCTTTACAGTAGCTAATCCCAAGACAATAGTGTAACTATTTGACGACCAAATAGCATAGTGGTTAGAGGAACCTGACTATGAAGCTTGAGGTCCCGGGTTCTATCCTCGTTTGGGGCTTATATTTTGTATGATGAATACGAATGTTTGTTCTCGAGTCTTGGATGTTTTATATCTTTTTAAGTATGTATTTATCCGTTGTCTAGCACCCATAATACAGGCTTTGCCTAGTTAGGGACTAGATCAATTGGTGTGAATTGTCCCACGATATATATTTGCACAATTTTATGCTGACTGTAGTTATTATTTGTTGCAGTCTCCACCCAGCCATCATTAAGTTGGGCGTGCAACTTTCATCGCGGGTGGTGTCGGGGTCAAATGCTAGATGCATAGCGTTACTCGACGCATTGAAAAAGGTAACCTATAATTCTAATTATGTAGGTATGTATACGTAAACCCCTTATCAAGTTTCAGTACACTTATTATATCGCCCTTATATGGCAATATAATCAACAATAATGTAAGGTAGAAGTACTAGTATAGTGCCCGACATGTCAACAGAAAATACTTATTTGAATCACGATAGTTATTAGTTAGAAAAACAGTTTCATACGGTTTGGGATACGAGGTATTTACTCAAGTTACTGATATGGAATTCGTTTCATATGGTGATCTTATAAAAAATCCTGATAATATAAGAATTAGGTAATCAATCCGAATGTACGAGTAAATGGCAGGCGGTTATGCTGGCAGTCTCAATAGATGTCATTTCAGTACAAATGTCATGAATGACACGACTGACATTTATTGGGACTTGAAGGTTTAACTCATTGTCCCAATTGATGGCAGCTGGTTTTAACAAATATGTTCATAACTTATAAATAAGTTATTTGTCTTGAAATTGTGATAAGAAATATTGAAGTCACTAACATTTAGTAACTTAAAAATGATGTCGTGATCAATCTTAGTTTATTATTCGCTAGTTAAATTATATTCGTCGAGTACTAGTACCGCGTCGGGCACTAGTACTTCTACCTTATGCTGTAATGTATAAATAAATATGTTGTCTTTGTCTTTGGATGGATGGATGGATGTAAGTTCCACTTAATCTCAAAAACTACTGTACGTATTTATATGAAACTTTCCAGTTAAGTACCTTCTATATCAGAATAGGATTTATGTCAAATTTCATCCCTTTTAGAGACGAAAAAGGGGATGAAACTTTGTATGGAGACCAAATGATTTTGCTCGTTGACTTCATCAGGCGCTGGGTCTCAAAATGTATGGGAAAACTAAAATCCGACTCGCACTTGACCAAAATTCTAGTTGATATTAGGTATATAATAACACTTTGTAAATGTAAAACTATGTGTGTTTACGTGTCCCGTTTTCTCGCCTAAATGGCTATATTGGCTATATCGATTTATGAGGATGAACGTAAGATAGTTCTTATACCAAAACTCACATTTTAAGGAAATGAAATAGGAAATAAAAGTATGTATGAGGAACCGTGTTATACGCGGACGAAGTCGCGTATGGAAAGCTAGTACAATATATTTGCACACCTGTATCCAGGTTGATTTCGTTGGTTTATTTATTACTTTTAAGATCTTGTAACCGTAATCTTGCAAATAAACTATTTTATTTCAATTTCAGAATATTTTCTTAAATATGTAAGCAAGTCAGTAGTATAGTGAACATTTTTTAAAAAGTAGGAATCCACTTCAAGTCTTATCTGCCGATGAATGGTTTTGTTCTCTATTGTTAAAGCCGACCGCTAATCTTTTAAGATTAGCGGTCTAAAATTAATAAGGATCAAATTTCATCAGCACGCACTCGACATAAAACCTTTTGGAACGGAAGAGCCGAACACCTGGGCGATCACGGCTCTTATTTCCAAAAGGTTTTATGTCGAGTGCGTGCTGGTGAAATTTGAACCTTATTCATTTAGTATAAAGTTGTTATTCGTACGAAATCATTTGTTATTTATGCATTTCATTTTGCACGGGTGATTAGCGGTCGGCTTTAACAATAGAGAACAAAACCATTCATCGGCAGATAAGACTTGAAGTGGATTCCTACTTTTTAAAAAATGTTAACTATAACCAGTAATTTGACTGCTTACTTTATTTCTGTGTTGTTCTCAATAGTTCTCATATCCCGCACTAGCTAGGATTATTTTCCGTTTGGCCTAAAAGTTGACTGGAAGAAAAAGCCTTATTGCATATTGATACTGTGCTGAGCTGCCTTTATGTTCCACCATGGAATGGTCAACTGTTAATCTGTTCACTAATTTCGCTTAAATTTTCTCAAATCAATTTTTTTCTGTAACCGCATATCAACCACGACGTTTTTATGTTTCTGCACATAGTATCTTCTTAGTAGTCTATGGTCTGTTATTTGGTGTTCGAGTTATGACGTCACGATGACAGCTGCCGTTTTGGCGCGAATATTTAACGTTCAAATTTCAGACATTATTTATTTGCATAAAGCCATATTATTTTGAGGAAATAAAAATACCAGTTGACTATCGAATATATACGAACATTTTTAAATAGAATAGCCTATTAATTTTGCTATCCATCAGATGGTATCAGACTATACCCTCCCAGCCCGCACGGAATACGCCCGCGGGCTGGAGACCCACCTGAAGGAGAGCCTCGCGTACCTGTGGGGCATGCGGCAACCGACGGCCTCGCAAGTGAACGCCGTCAAGTTCTTCAGGCACCATCTGACGCAGTTGCCGCACAATGTGGACGAGTTTGACGTGAGTACATACCTGAGTGAGACATAACTGGAGTAGCCTTTCAGTAACTTACCCCTCTGCAAAAACCTTGCACGATGTGCAAAAAAATCATACAAAGACAATTTCACAATCGGTCACAAAATCGCCTCGCAAGAGAATACTGATCATGAAAATGCCCGCATGTTGTTGTAAGCTCTTGATATTATAAACGTTCAAGCTTTTAATATATAATTGAGAGTCAATATCCTATTAAGATGCTCCCCCCCGCCCCCGCAAAATGAGCCGTGCGTGTGTAATTGTTTGTTAATAATTTTGGAACTATTATTGATACAAATACATGAAAAGCAAAAGGTGTTGTGTGTCCCGAAATCAATCAGCTATCATCGTGTCGACGTCATTTTGAATGTCGGCTCGCGCGAGCACGCTGCCTCGCCCGCGCATGTTTATGCGCAACTATTTGTCGCGCGAGCAGCTCGCCGCGCGGGGCGAGCATGCCTCAGGCTGACCCGCTCAAATTCGTACGCTGCTTTACATAAACACAATCTAAACTAGATATTTTTGCAGGCGAAGAAGATTCTCCACGAAGAAATAGACCGGTACATTCGCGAGCAGATCGACATGGCGGGTGAAGCTATAAGTATCGCGGTGCGCAGCAAGATCTCAACTGGGGACAAGATACTCACATATGGATGGTGAGTTGGTTAAACTGTAAGCATTTCAAACAGCAGGAATTACGATTGCGAAACGCATTCAATGAGATATACAGCAAAATTATGACACATTTTGTCCAAATGTCGTATACAAAAAGAAAGATCCTTTTATGCAAAAAAAATCCTGCGCGTTCGTATATCAGTTGCTAAATGGATAGTAAAAAAGTAAGTAAGTAGTGGGTTGAAAGTTTAAAAAAAATGCATTTTTTTATTGTTCAATAGTAAATTGAAAGCTACCAATGGAATCCTTACGCTTTTATAGAAATAAAATTGTATGACAACTATAGACCTAAGTGCAGTTAGAAGGAAAACATCGTAAGGAAACCTGCATACATCTACGAAGAAATTCAAAGAGGTATGTGATGTCCCCAATCCGCACTGGGCCAGCGTGGCGACTGCTGCCCGTTCCCTCTCATTCATGAGAGGAGGCCTGTGCCCAGCAGTGGGACGTATATAGGCTGATGATGATGATCGTAATAAAATCGTAGGACACAAGCTTAATATCGCACTACTGCTATTGTGGCACTCTTTGGGGGAGGCCTATGTCCAGCAGTGGACGTCTTTCGAAGCCTTTATCGGTCATCCGTCCACAGCTCATCGCTAATCGAGCGCATATTCCGCGACGCGTGGGGGGCGGGCGTGGAGTTCGAGGCCGTGGTGGTGGGGAACAGGATACACCCGCAGGGCCGCGAGATGCTGCGCCGACTGGTCCAGTGCGGCGTGCCTTGCAGCTACCTGGATATCACCGCTGTCAGCTATATCATGCAGAACGTACGTAAAAAAAAAAACAATTAAGCTAAAAACAATTTAAATTAAAATCAAAAACACATTACAAATAAAATTTTCAATAATATTAATATTGTAGCGACAGTCATCAGGCACACGTCATCACAGACATGTAGCCACACCCTTATATACACGTCTGTGCCAATCTTTGTAGACTAAACCTTACTTACATACCTTTCGTCACCTTCACTCATTCATTCACTGAGACTGCGTGCGCCATATTCCATATTCAAATCACAGACTAATACAGACCCGCAGAATTAAGCAAGACAGTGTTTCATATAGTTGTCTCTGTTACTTCTTATGGTCAGCTGAGATGAGTTAGAATGAGACAAATAGTACGGTATTTTGAGGCTATTAACGAATTTTCTCCATGTACTGCTCACGACAGTGTTTAAAAACCGGCCAAGTGCGTGTCGGACCAAGCAAAACGAAGGGTTCCGTGCCTATTAAAAAGGTCGTATCATCGGAGAAATTTTACGGCACTTACGTCCTTTTCTTTGAGGAAGGCAGTTTTTCAGCAATATCTCGAAAACCTTTGAACCGATCTTGTTCAAAAGAATTTGTGGTGAATGAAATTCATAGACATAGGGCCTCTATGAATTTTTCCATATTTTTAAAATACACCATTCAAAAATTAGAGGGGGGGGGGACAGAATTTTAGTGACTTTCGGGGCGATTATCTCCGACTTTATTCACTTAATCAAAAAAAATGCTAAGAAACCTTATATTTATTTTGAAAGGCCTATCGATTGATGTGCCACACGGGGGGTCACAATGAAATTTTTTTTTTGACTTTTAGTTTTATGTATGGAGTGCACCCCTAAAAAAATTTTTTTTTTGTCATTTTTATTACAAAACTATGTAGCGGCTAACAAAATACATCTATCCTCAAAATTTTATTCAAATACACCTTATCGTTTTCGAGTAAAATGCCTGTGACAGACGGACAGACGGACATGACGAAACTATAAGGGTTCCGTTTTTGCCATTTTTGCTTCGGAACCCTAAAAACAATTAAGCTAAAAACAATTTAAATTAAAATCAAAAACACATTACAAATAAAATTTTCAATAATATTAATATTGTAGCGACAGTCATCAGGCACACGTCATCAAAGACGTGTAGCGACACCCTTATATACACGTCTGTGCCAACCTTTGTAGATTAAACCTTACTTACATACCTTTCGTCACCTTCACTCATTCATTCACTGAGACTGCGTGCGCCATATTCCATATTCAAATCACAGACTAATACAGACCCGCAGAATTAAGCAAGACAATGTTTCATATAGTTGTCTCTGTTACTTCTTATGGTCAGCTGAGATGAGTTAGAATAAGACAAATAGTACGGTATTTTGAGGCTATTAACGAATTTTCTCCATGTACTGCTCACCACAGTGTTTAAAAAAGTAAACAATAGAACCGAGACGTCAATGTCAAGTCAACGTCAAATTTTTAGGACAATTGGTTATTTTAAAAATATTATGTTTTAAAACAGTATATTTGTGTCGGAAGTGTAAGATATAATTTATATGTAGTGGCAAAAATTCTTGTGCAGTCCCGTACTGTCGGAGTTACTCTAGATTAACGAAGAAGACCGGAGAAAATACCGGTTTCCATCGGTAAGAACCTTTTGCTTATTTTTCAAATATTGCATGTACATTACGCAATATAATGGTATGGGATTACTGCAAATGCTGGATGCTATCAAATAAGTACTTTTTACATGGTTCCAAGTTGATCTTATACACACTTTGTCGTAAACACGGGTAGTGTTGTAACTTAATTAAAATGTATATATCGATATTTTGTCGACCTGCATTATTTATGTAGGCGTTAAGACAAAATATTTTGATGTTACATGTAGTTAACTGTTAACTTTAGAATTCCGGAAAATAACAAAAATCTTCTAGAAAAATGGATTGACACAGTTTAAAAAGACACCTTACCAAATTTACCTTAAGGAATTAATATCAGGCTTAGACTTTTCCCATTGTTACCATTAGTGACACTCGATGACTTTTTAATTGTTGCCATTATAACTTACTTTAGAAACAAAGTTTTAACCGACTTCAATTCAATACTTCGCCAAGCCACGTGAATATTTCCACATTACCAAATGAACTGCTTTCCGAAAGCAAAGCATAAGTCACTATTAAATATACCCAAATCGTTAGTATGCCTATAAAATTTGAAGATGTCCCTCGTTTTCTCCAGGATCCCATGATAAGATCCTGACTTGATGACCATGGGACCACCAGGGAAGGATACCGTTCCAAAAAAAAACCTAATCGGTCCAGGCGTCTTCGAGTAATCGGGGAATATACTACATGAAAAATAAAAGATTCCGACGAAATGCCAAACTCCTCCTTTATTGAATCGGTTCAAAATAAATTAGTTCCACTAAAAATCCATAAAATGGCGATGGTTAAAAACTAACTTGTCTGTCTACCTATGTATTTGCATAACTGAATTCGTAGCGAATATCTGGGTCTTGAATGCAGTTTATTAGTACTTAATGGGTTTTTTTTTAATTGGTAACTTCCATATGAATTTTTGCATAGTATGGATGGAGATACAATTTACTTACGAGTATCGCATATTACAAATTTATTAACAGTAAATATCGATATCGATAACTTGTAAGAAAATATCTTTCGCTGCACCAAATAACGAGCGAGCGAGAGAGCGCATTACGTCGTGCGAGCGAGAAGGCGGAGACAATAACGTATGAAGACCTGTCAGATAACATGGTTCTATCGCTTTTTTTACTCGTTGTTCAGTACGAAAGTGCGAAGAGATCGGATGTATAGAAAACGTTCAATTTATTAGGGCCTATCTGCCTATTTCTGTAATCTGTGATTCAAATCAAATTCAGTCCGATTTCGTCTAGCCAAGAGAACGGATCACTTTTTGTGTGTGAATTTCCCTTTTCTTACACAGTTGAGCATAAATCACAAGACCCTAGCCTTCAATAGGGACAACGTAATGCTTTTGTCCATGTTCCTTACCTATTGGATTTCCCCACAAATAAACAAAGTAGTCGAGGGTACCCAAGCGCTCGTCGTAAATATTATCGTGCGCGGGACTTTAGACAGCACGAGCACGACTTTCAATGGCGTTCATCTTCCATGCTCTAGGGGGCGTCAGTGGCCACCTTTGGCCTTCGGCCGCGTCCTTGACGGCAGCACACCGTTCCACAGTTAACGCCTGTCTATAAGCGTGTCCTCACATCGGCAGATAAGCAAAGTGCTGGTGGGCGCGCAAGCCCTGCTGGCCGACGGGTCGGTGCGCGGGGCTCTGGGCACGGCGCAGCTGGCGCTGCTGGCGCGCGCGCGCAACGTGCCCGTGCTGGTGGCTGCGGAGACGCACAAGGTGTCCTCGCGCGTGCAGGCCGCGCCCTCGGACTATAACGAACTGGGTGAGTACATACAAAGTGCTGGTGGGCGCGCAAGCCCTGCTGGCCGACGGGTCGGTGCGCGGGGCTCTGGGCACGGCGCAGCTGGCGCTGCTGGCGCGCGCGCGCAACGTGCCCGTGCTGGTGGCTGCGGAGACGCACAAGGTGTCCTCGCGCGTGCAGGCCGCGCCCTCGGACTATAACGAACTGGGTGAGTACATACAAAGTGCTGGTGGGCGCGCAAGCCCTGCTGGCCGACGGGTCGGTGCGCGGGGCTCTGGGCACGGCGCAGCTGGCGCTGCTGGCGCGCGCGCGCAACGTGCCCGTGCTGGTGGCTGCGGAGACGCACAAGGTGTCCTCGCGCGTGCAGGCCGCGCCCTCGGACTATAACGAACTGGGTGAGTACATACAAAGTGCTGGTGGGCGCGCAAGCCCTGCTGGCCGACGGGTCGGTGCGCGGGGCTCTGGGCACGGCGCAGCTGGCGCTGCTGGCGCGCGCGCGCAACGTGCCCGTGCTGGTGGCTGCGGAGACGCACAAGGTGTCCTCGCGCGTGCAGGCCGCGCCCTCGGACTATAACGAACTGGGTGAGTACATACAAAGTGCTGGTGGGCGCGCAAGCCCTGCTGGCCGACGGGTCGGTGCGCGGGGCTCTGGGCACGGCGCAGCTGGCGCTGCTGGCGCGCGCGCGCAACGTGCCCGTGCTGGTGGCTGCGGAGACGCACAAGGTGTCCTCGCGCGTGCAGGCCGCGCCCTCGGACTATAACGAACTGGGTGAGTACATACAAAGTGCTGGTGGGCGCGCAAGCCCTGCTGGCCGACGGGTCGGTGCGCGGGGCTCTGGGCACGGCGCAGCTGGCGCTGCTGGCGCGCGCGCGCAACGTGCCCGTGCTGGTGGCTGCGGAGACGCACAAGGTGTCCTCGCGCGTGCAGGCCGCGCCCTCGGACTATAACGAACTGGGTGAGTACATACAAAGTGCTGGTGGGCGCGCAAGCCCTGCTGGCCGACGGGTCGTAACGAACTGAGTGAGTACATACATACATATAATCAAATCACGCCTCTATCCCAGAAGGTTAGGCAGAGATCACGGATCTCCATTTGCTACCATCCCGACAAACCACTTTCGCTTCATTCACCTTCATAACATTTCTCATACATGCTCATCGGTTTAGGGTACTTTTGACCTGGCCTTTTTGTAAGATTTCTCCAATTTGATCGGAGAAAGTTCGCCTAGGTCTTCCCCTTCCAACTTGCCCTTCCACTCTTATTATATGGTGAGTACAACCGGGAAGAAAAAATAAAAAATCTGTAAAAAATTCCATTTTTGGTACAAGCTTTTATTGGCAACTGTACTTTTGTGTATACCGTTATCAACTACTCGTTGAGACGGTTCTAACGAGCCCAAACTCAACGGGGTTACGTCGGTTTAGTCCTGAATTCCCATGGCCGCCTTCTGTCTCCATGATCAGATCAGCTCGATGGTACAGTCGCGTTGTATCCGTAATATGTTTCTATAACAAAATAGTGATATATTAGTATTTCTTATGGTAAAAACTGTATAAAAAATACTTTGATAATTTAATTTTTATTGATGACCACGTACCGGAAGGCGCAGCCCCACAAGTTGGACTGATAACCTGGAAAAGGTCGCGGAAGTCCGCTGGATGCGGGTGGCGCAGGACTGGTCATTATGGCACTCTTTGGGGGAGGCCTATGTCCAGCAGTGGACGTCTTTCGGCTGATATGATGATGATGAAAATACCCTATTGTTTATTTTCTTTCAAGGTGACCCCGACGATCTGATCGACAAGTCCGACCCGGACTCGCCCCTGAAGGACTGGCGCTCCAACCCCAACCTGACGCCCCTGAACCTGATGTATGACGTCACGCCGCCGAGCCTCGTCACCGCTGTGGTCACGGAACTCGCCATCCTGCCTTGCACCAGCGCCCCTGTAGTCCTCAGGTTCAAACTCTCGGAGTATGGCATATAAATTATAATTTACTTTAAAAACAGAGTTTTAACCGACTTCATGTCAGTACCCAGATTGCTTATAGTGTGCCTATGAAATTTGAAGAGTTCCCCCGATTTCCCCATGATCCCATCATCAGATCCCTACCTGATGATCAGGGGACCACCTGGGAAGGATACCCTTTCAAACTAAAAAAAAAAAGAATTTTCCACATCATTCCGGGCGTCTTTGAGTAATCGGGGAACATACATAAAAATTCTCCGACAAATTGAAATTTTTGAAATCGGTTAAAAAGATATAATTCGTATCGTGCAGATGGACTGACTATCAGAGTAAAGTGTATCAGAAATGAAACGTGCTCTTTTCTGGTTAACGTTCGCTATTTGGATGCTAAATTTAGCATCACAATCACCTTTTAGCCTATGACATGCACTGTCCGTCAACGCAATTATGATACCAGTAGTCCAGCCAGAGTATCCATATCTTTGTAGTATATAAAATCAAATCAATTACAAAGTTTTCGTTGCACAAAATGTACTATTGAAAAAAAAGTTTTAAGTTATTGCTTTGTATAATAAGATAATATCCGGCTCGAAGGACCAAGGGACTGAGGAAAGGGTAGTGAATGGAATGCCAAAACTTGAAGCTGTAATTGGCTGTGTGTGGTGCTACTGTACGTGGGTTCTCATTATTTCTTAATCAGAACTTGTAATGATAATTACATGATGTGGTACAGTCACCAGCATTAACATCTGCCACAACAAAGCGCGCATAAATATCTGACACGACTCTATTTCTAGTGGCTTGTTATGGCAGATATTAATGTTGTGACTTTACGTCGAAGCAAAAGATAGTTTTACACTTTTGCGCCCTACTCAAAAGTAAAAGGACGAAAAATGTTTACATATCTTTAATGTCGACTGTATTGTACTGATGTGTTTGTAACGAGTGGTAACGCATCTGTAGCATAGGATTAAGAATTATTAGAAAGGATTCCAAACGGGTTTGCTGACTAAATCATACTCATGAAATGTTTTTATTCTCTCAATAGTTTGTATTAACAATAAAGCGTATTTTTAGTATTTCTTTTGGCTTCATATATGTAATATCTGTTTTATCTTGAAGATACTTCAGTAGTCATTCTGTGGAGTTATTGTGTATGGTTGACTGGTTGTTCCGGACTTGTAAATAGTAATTTCTGTTGAGTTCGCTCAAATGTGTGTTTACATATAAATGCTGTTAATTTTTTTGTTGTTGCTCTGGTGTAGTTTATCTGTTGTATATAAGTGTAGGAATACTGTATTTATATATTTTGCAGGTGTAAAACTACACATTTTTCTTTATCAAACTGTGTATGAAAATTTGTACCTAAACAAAATAAAACAATTTAATATAAAAACATCTTTATTTAAATGTATTTCACACAATCAAAAATGCAAGTGAACTAGATGCATTCAAATTATAAATTAGTGACACAACATAACTTGATATATTGGTAATTATTCCTTATGAGGATGTTCAGACTTATGGATAGAGAAATCTAATCTTACATAAATAATTACACATAGGAATAACATGTAGAGGAATCCAACAACAAGCAGGGGCTCCTGGAACATGAGGAGACGCGGGAATGTGTACCGAAGTTGGAAGTCTTGGATGTGGTTCTCAGCAACATTCTTCTTTGTGAACGAGATTACTGGACGACCCTTGGTGTCCAAATAAGTGAAGTGAAGGCTGTCCGGTAGCCGAGTCACAGAGTATGGAATATTAACCTTAATGCTAGTGGAACCTTCTGGCAGAATAATCTTTGTGACAACCTCTTCAACCTGCATGTCATCGAAAATGTGGTCAATGACTCTCATCTTCAACAAATAATCATTACCATATTGGTACAAATATTCATAGCTAGGTACATTGTAACCTAATGTGTAGTGACTCCTCCAGCCACCAAAGAGAGGGTATCTTGGTCTCAGATCTAATTCTACGGAATCCTTCTTGACTTTCATGTTAGAGGTAGAGATGTTGCCATTGGTATCACGGTAGTAGACATCAGAGGCTGAGGCAGGGAGGAGGGTCTTGTAGGAGCGCACGCTGGCTGGGCCACTGTGGTGGTCCTGCTGGTAGTCATAGCGGGAGAAAGGACCCTTTAGCAAGGCTCCAGTGTGCTCAACCTCAATGACTTCTTCAACAGCAATGTTGCCCCAGTGGGACACCTCGATAAGACGCTCGACGCGCGTCACAGTCAGGAAAGGAGAGTTGTTCTTATAATGAATGCTCAATTCCTTCTCACTGAACGCAGCAGCGTTAGTGTAGGGTCCGTAGACGATGTTGCCGTCCTGCTGCACGAAAGGTTTCACCTTCGTGAATGACTCCACGCTCTTCGTGTTCAGTATAACAGTAGTTTTTTGTGTCGCGACGGTGTAGGGCGAGTAGAAGTGTAAGTTACCATGGTACTTGACTAGTTGGTCTTCGGCTTGAGTTATGGCGGTTGGGTAAGGGAGCAGTGCCTTTGTGAGCACTACTTCGCTGTTAATCACTGCGGTAGAGCCGGCATTGATGGCCTCCTTGAGTTCTACACGCCAGAACTTAACGTTATCATAACCTTTCACTGCAGTCTCCGTTAGCCGAAGATCTTTGTTACCGTTATCTTTGGCACCGATAAATGCTAGATTATTCTTGACCGATCCTTCAACTGCGAGCAGAAACTGTTTTACCGGCGTAGACCCAGCATTCTCTAAAGTTATTTTAGACGATATTTTCACAAGTTGCGAGGTGATGTCTATAGTTCTGTCGACATTCTTGATTTTTATCTCGTTGGAGATTGTATCTACTGCGGCGCTTTCACATTTGATGAAAACGTAGATCAAAAATATAAAGCAAAACTGTATTTTAGCCATCGCCGGTAACATTTTCCTCACTGACAATGTTTGACAATTCAGCGGAAGGACACGCCACCACTTCAGAGGAAATACGTTGTAAAATTTGGTGTTGCCACCAAAGAGAATATCGATATCATGTTGTATGTGTTCGGAATCGATTAGACGTACAAAAACCGGAATTAGTTTACCGTAGAAGCCATCACTACATTGACAGTGACATTGTGATTCATTCATTCTTTTCTCAAAATGTCATTCACCAAGACTCGTTCAGTTCAATCTGTTCATATAATTTAGTCAATTCGGAATTTTTCGGAAGGTTGGACGATTGTTTTTTCTGCTTCTAAAGTTCGGTGCAAGTTTCCTATAATTAACCCGTTCTAAGGGGGTGTTCTTGAGAATTATGAATGATGATTTTTACGTTGTGTCATTCTTGAACTTGCTATTATCATAGGTATTTAAATACTCCCATATAATTTCTACGGTTTCTACCTGGGCTAGGCAGGAAATTGATGCCCGTATCGTAATCATCATGAGTTTGTTCCTTCGCATCACCCTACTCCTACTCGGTAAGTAGTTCAAGCAGCTGTAAACATCTGAATACTGCAGTTTACGGTTTATTTTATAGTTCGTATAATCTACCTATTATTTTTTTAGCACTGAATGTGTTATCATCATGGGCGTATGATGGCTACGGAGACAGAGGCTACTCCGGGAAATATGTTGGAGGTACACCGGTGAAGAACCCTATGTTTACGCAGGGCACCTCTGCCGGCGTCCCGGGGCATGCTGCGCGCCGCGGCCTCGGCATCTCCGCCTGGGGCATCGTGGTAATTATCATAGCTGTTATAGTCGGAGGGATGGGATTCTACTACTTCTCTATGTGCTACCCAATCCTGTGCAAAAAGGAGAGAAAAAAACCATACGAAATGATTCACATAGATACTGTATAAGAATACATGTATTTTTAATGGAATATACATTCATATCGTCATCAGCACTAATTGTTTGTGCTAATGACACTATTAAAACTAAATTTTATGTTTCTTTGAGTAAATTCCAACTGTATATGTTATTGTACTCTTTGAAGAATATTAATATACCTGTTGAAGGTAGAGATAAAATTTGTATCATCCTGTTATGGATCAGCAAAGATTATTAGAAGACTGGTACTACAATTTAAGAAAAAATTGTAAAATGTGTTTAAAGGTTGTGAACATGCAGAAAATTGCAATACTCTTTTTCAGAGTGAGTCATTATTGATCGGATTTTAGGGTGCAACACGATGGGGTATTGAGTAGAAATATTAATATAGACATGACACAATCCCCGGCATCTTGTTTAAAAAAAATGCTAGTGATAATTATGATATTTGTAATTAGGCCGCTTCGGCGGCCCTAAATCAAAACCTACTAAGAGACTTTTTTCAAATAGTACTTACACATATTCTTGCCTACCTAGTAAGTCCCCACCAATTTACAGAGACACCAGCTTAAAAATTATCAAAAGCTTAAAAGTGCAAACTATTAATTTACCAGTTTAAAACATAGTAACTCACCTTCGCCATAAGCCTTACTAGGTTTTAGAATTGGGAATCGTCATGCAATGGGGCGGGGTATGAGTATGACACTGTGAGTGATCATGACCTCTCTCAGCCCAGAAAATACCACTAGGAACGATTCTTATTTATTTATTATTATTTCTATATTTTATTTCGTGTAATATAATCAAAATCATTGTCCTCGAAAAACAAATGTAAGTCCCGGAATCCCATATTATGTTGCACCGGGAAATCCGATCATTGGTCATTATCGAAACTGCAGTGGACCAATGAGTAGTCCTATGACTAAGGAATAAGATAAATTCCTTTTTACTTCCTTAAGTTTTCCCAAGCCTCATATAGGTCAAGAAATAAATTGTGTTCATCCTTAATGTATAACTTAGCTTAATTATATGAAAACCATATTCTATAAGGCTTTTGCCATTTTACTCGTCATAGGTGCCATAAATACATTTTAGGTACTAAGATTTAATAATTCTACTCGCTAACATAGTTTTCTATGCTATACATTTAATTTAGGGCTTCTAATCCTGGATTGTTTAGTATGATCAATATTGGGATTCTATGATTGCCTATTCTTAAAATCTCATAATTAGAAGCTTCAATATATTCCTTACCACTGGAAGTAATAATCTAATAATATATTTAAAATGTAGGTTACACTTAGGAAACTTCTTGGAACTGATTTACTGAGTTTGAACAGTTATCTGTTAAACTTGTCAAAATTTTCCTTGTCCTAATTGGTTCAGTATTATCTTGAGTAATGTTAGCTTAGATTAATTGGTACCTGTAAACAAAGTATATAAGACTGTATCTTCAACTTTTATTGTATATTCTAGGTTAAGATCTTATCTTTAGTGAAGTGCTCAAATAAAATATACTTTATACCAACCTGTTGAGTTTTTTATCACTAAGATGTTTATCTTCATCTCTTACCTAAGTCCACAGGTGTGTCGCAATAATATTTTGCAACTATACGAATATTATAATGAGGCAGAGTTTGTATGAAGGGTCTAATCCAGGGGTTTTCAAAGTGGAGGACAACATTTTAATGGGGGCGCGGGCCCCTGATGATGATGATTTGGCTAGCTAGCCCATTCACTTTCGTTTCCTTGCATCGAAGCGAAGGGGGGCGTGAGAATTTCATTTTTGGCAGTAGGGGGGCGTGTCTAAAAAAAGTTGGGGAACCCCTGGCTCTAATATCAGGATCTACATCGTATTTCAAAAATGATTTCCTTATATAGAATTATTATTACTATTACTAGAATGGACGTAGGTAGGCTAAATATAACCAAAATAAGTAATTGGCTACTTTCCAAAAAAAATATATTTAATCCGTCAGTTAGATTATCAAAAAATATTGGAAATGTTTTTTTTTATGTTTGTCAATTATCAAAAAAATGATGAAGATATAGCCCGTTAAAGTTCCGCGTGATGTCACATTATGGTACACTTTTTAGCATAATGTGACGTCACGCGGAACTTTAACAAGCTATATCTTCATCATTTTTTGTTTAATTGACAAACAAAAAAATACGTGTCCAATTTTTTTTTTGATAATGTAAGTGACGAACTACATAGAATTATATTTTTTTTTACCCAGGAAAGTACCCAATTACTGTTGCCATGCCAAAGCCCTTGCTGTATTTATTATTATATTATACTAGTAATAAATACAGCAATGGCTTTGGCATGGAAGCAGTAATTGGGTAGCCTCCATAGTAAAAAATATTAATTTCTGAATAATTAGGGTTACACAGGATTATCCCAAAACGTGTCTAAAATGACTGCATGGTATTGAGGGCCTGATATTAGGATGCAGGTTGCTTTCCTCTTCATACACTACATAGAAAGGGTTCCTGATATGCCATGAAGTTAAATAAATACTTTGTAACCCCTAGGAAATCTCATTACTGTAAAAATAGTGATCTCACAAATGTTTACTTACTCTGATGCTATCGGTGGGAACCTGTTATTGGCTTTTTGTATTCTATCTATAATATCATTGTGTTTCTGTCGCTGTTGGTTCTCCAAATATAAATTAAAAAAAATGCTATACTCATTGGGCTGCAAAACCTTGAACCGTAAAATTTTCGTCGATAAAAACCCGAACTTGAACTGTAAAACCAATTAAACTTTGGAATCATTGGTCCGTAGAGCGACGGTGTGCAGCCTTCACGGGCGCGGCCTCTGCTAAGCGATTATGGTAATGCGCCAATGTTTTGGCCGACATTGCTATTACGGCTACCTTTCCTTAAAACAATCATAGTAACTTGCTACTATATGATTGTAGGATATAAATAGAGCTGACTGATTTTGATAAAACATATTACAACACAAAATGACCTGAGTTCATGACTGATTTTAAGAATGATTAATCTTTGCTTACAAGGAACGTGTTTTTGAGCTATTTCACGCGATTATTAGCCATCAATTTGCATTTTGTTATTAAACGAGCGAGCGTAGCGAAAGAGGTTCTCTGCTTTACCTTGGGGCCAAAATTCTTTCGTATTTCCGGCTGTTCTTCGCTACAGTTCGCATTTCTCTACCGATTCTCATGAAATTTTGTTTGCACGTTCGATAATTATATAGTTTTTTTTTTCGATACAATTTAGTTTGTATCTCTTTCTCGCGGTTTCTACAGATCACAGAGCCTAGTATTTATGTATATGGATCAATTAAATAAGCACACAAAAATGTATAGATAAATTTATTAGGAAAGAATTCATTTATAATTTCATAAAATTATCTAAATTTGACTGTACTGTTATACTAACGTTATAATAATTTCGTTACATTTATGGAAGAATATTATTACAAATCTCATTTTTCTAGACAACAGTGACTCACAATAAATAACGGAAACTGCACCTTGGAATTATGTTATGACAAGTTTCTGAAAATGAGATAAAACATTTACAATACTAAAAAAATTAGATAACACTCTTATCGCATTCACACATTCACCACTGAATAAATGCACGGTAACATTACCAAGTTGTGATGTAGATATGTATTATCACCGGTAGTGGATTACATAATTCTTTTCGTACAAGACAGGAAGCCTGAAGATTGAGATCTAAAACTGATTACTTGCAGTTTTACTGAAGAAATATACAGAACAGAAATCAGTAGTCAGAAGACAGTTTGTGCTTTATAAAATCTATTTTATTATGTTATACACTTCTGCTAAGTAATTTTGCCATTTGGAAATGTTAATAATTATGTTTTCCTTATTGAACGACACACTGTTAAGCGTTAGGTGGTTTTTACGTTTAACTTATTAATTCTAACAGAGACAGAACTCGAGATCTAAATCACGACGTATTTGGATCAATCAACTATTTCTTGTTATTCTAGCCAGGAGACAAAATTACAGTTTCTCAGAGAAAATATTACAATACGGACTTCTAACGCGCCTAGAAGATGGTCCATACAAAAAGGGTTCGAACTTGATAAGGAAACCTCACATTTGGTGTTTTGAACCCATAAATCGCAGGTTCAAAAAGTGACTCAGGAGACGTAACCATGGCAACTAGTGACAGAAAATAGTTGATCCATTTGCGATTAATCATTAGTTTGATTTTACTAGTACTTATTTTAGTTTCAATGCGTTCTTTTACTGGTTTTGATATTTGTCATATCCACAAAGTACGATAAAAACTGCCATATTTTTTAAACCGTTTCAATCTTCAGGGATGTTAGGTATTTATGGCAAGATCAGTGATATCGGTTCCCTCCACAAAATTTACTCACATCAGTTCTGAACCTCCCCCAGAAGTGGGAAAATTATGTCCAAAAATTAAAATGCTGACACATTATTTGTAAAGTACATTCACTTCTACTTGTATTTGGTAAACAAACTTCTAACCTCGAAATTAATTTTCATAAAATCGTTCATTTTATATTGGGTCCTACTATTTCTCTATTATCATATTTAAAACTTTAAGTCAAGAAAGATCTGCAAAAGATTTGTCTTCAAAATTCAGTACAAAACAAGGGATGGGTTCCCTTGTTTTGTACTCAATTTTGAAGAGAATATTTTATAATAGAGATAGCATTTTTCAGTTTTATATTAGATAAAATCAAAAGTACACTAAACCGACGTGCATGTATGAGAAATGTTATGAAGGTGAGTGAAGCGAAAGTGGTTTGTCAGGATCGTAGCAAATGGGAGATCCGTGATCTCTGCCTACCCCTCTGGGAAAGAGGCGTGATTATATGTATGTATGTAAAAAATATGATTGCTCCGAATTTGCTTCCATCTTGTTACATTGTTTATTTACCAATAACAAGTCAAAATGAACGTACTTTCTACAGTTTCACAGCAATTGCATAACTTTCGATCGGGTCGCGCGCGACTGCCACGTCTAATGCCAATATAGTATCCAAATGACACCGGACATTAAATTCATCCATGGCCCTTTAACACTCAGGACAAGCTATGGTAATAATATAATAATACCACGTCCGAGTGAGATGGTAGCATAAAAATCTCAATAAGTGTCACAGAAAGAGAAATATAATTTATTGTCCGTGTCATAATTCCCCTTTTTTATTAAATTAAATAGTCATTTAGTACCCAAATAAAATAAATAGTCATTTAGTAGTAGTAGTAGTCTTTAATTTAGTACCCATAGTACAGGCTTTGCCTAGTTTGGGACTAGATCAATTGGTGTGAATTGTCCCACTATATTTCTATTCATTTATTTACTTCAGATTTGCATATGTTTACACAATTAAAATAAGTTATTTGCCACAACTGATTTAGTATGAAGTTGTGGCAAATAAACCCACCCAAATTAAGTAGGTTGTTTATGGTAAGCCATCAGCCATTTTAAGACCCGTTCTTAATTTAGTCGTATCCTTCCATCCCTCATTATGGCAGCACGTATAGCTTGTCCCGAGTATTATAGGTCCATGGATTCATCAGCTACACAATCACCCTGCCTTTCACACCGGTGTCTGTTTACTGTCTATAGCTCATCCTTCTCCAGGTCGACGTCCGACAGGTCGATGTCCTCTTCCGGGGGCAGTTCCCCGTCCTTGCCGTCCCAGGGCTCGCTGGAGACGATCTTGGGCATCTCCGCGCCGCGTACGGGAGCGGTTTGACCGCGGCCAAAGGATAGGTCCCTGGAACAATAGTTGAAAAAAATAAGTCTCTAACGACAACAAAAAAAAAGGTTGACTGTAAAGTCGGTTTACGGACGATAATTTTACGTGATAATATATGAAAACATTGATGAAAATATGCGTACGAATTAGAGCAGCCTCGGGTTGCTCTAATTCGTTCGCGCTCACGCGCTGTGCGCGAGCAGCGCGCGGCGCCGCCGGAGCCGGCCGACTGCCCGCGCTCGAAGGCGGCTCAGTGTGCTGCCTCGCGGCACTTGGACGTGTATCTGAGCGTGCCGCGGACACAGCGACAAGATCGAACTTGTTTGTGCGCAAAACGCGTACGAATTTGAGCAAATGGCTGAGCCGTGCGTGTGTAAGGTAGAAGTACTAGTGCCCGACATGTCACCAGAAAATACTTATTTGAATCACAATATTATGCTCATTTAAGATGTATTAAACAGTTTCATACGGTTTGGGAGACGAGGTATTTACTCAAGTTACTGATATGGAATTCGTTTCATATGGTGATCTTATAAAAAATCCTGATAATATAAGAATTAGGTAATCAATCCGAATGTACGAGTAAATGGCAGGCGGTTATGCTGGCAGTCCTAATAGATATCATTTCAGTACAAATGTCATGAATGACAGACTGACATTTATTGGGACTTGCAGGTTTAACTCATTGTCCCAATTGATGGCAGCTGGTTTTAACAAATATGTTCATAACTTATAAATAAGTTATTTGTCTTGAAATTGTGATAAGAAATATTGAAGTCACTAACATTTAGTAACTTAAAAATGATGTAGTGATCAATCTTAGTTTATTATACGCTAGTTAAATTATATTCGTCGAGTACTAGTACCGCGTCGGGCACTAGTACTTCTACCTTAATAGTTTGTTAACCTTTTGACAGCGAGGGTGCAAAACAAAACGGTGCCCAACTGTGGCCAAAACAAAACAATAGCCAGACAAAATATGAATAAAATGTAAGTTCTGATAAATATCGTCATGTCAAAATGACAATATTTCTCAATATTATCATGTGGCCGTCCGTGGCTTCAGTGGCACGAGCTTTCGTCCGCGTCGACAGCCATCATTAGCTCTCACAGGGTTAAAAGTCAATTTGGAACAATTATTGATACAAATACATGAAAAGCAAAAGGTGTTGTGTGTCCCGAAATCAATCAGCTGTCATCGTGTCGACGCCATTTTGAATGTCGGCTCGCGCGAGCACGCTGCCTCACCCGCGCATGTTCATGTGGAACTATTTGTCGCGCGAGCAGCTCGCCGCGCGGGGCGAGCATGCCTCAGGCTGAGCCGCTCAAATTCGTACGCAGCTAAACATTGCATAATACGTATTATGCACGTATTTACTCATTTATCGTTAGGAATACTCCTCCTTTGGACGCACATTTCACCCCCTTAGAGGGTGAATTTTGAAAAATCCTTTCTTAATGCACCACTAGACCTTATAAGGAACCTACGTGCCTAATTTGTAATCTCTAGAACCAGCGGTTTGGGCTGTGCGTTGATGTCAGTCAACGGAACGGGACGTAATGATTCACACTTTTTCGTGCGTGGAGCCGGCGATCATCTGGAAATTTGCTTAAAAGTGCCTTTGAGAAAGACCACTGTCATCCGCGCCAGACTGCTCAATTTGTGAGTATGGTGGCCGTGGGAGTGCTAGACATTTTCGAAGGAAGCGAACCAAGCTCTATGTTTCAGCTTGGGCCGAAAATCGTTCGTTTTTTTATTTATTTTTTATTTATTTATCTAAAGTACAAAACAATTACCAATGTTATATTACTCGCCAAACTGCGATAACAGTTTGTTGGTGAGACCGCGCTCATTTTAACTAGTGTTAAGTACCTACGTTAAAACTATGTTATGTATGCTATGTGAACTACATATAATCTTAAACACTAACTTACACACTAAGCATGACAATGCCTGAACACTTCACCCCTGCACTTAAAGTGCTATACTTTACAATTATTTATGTGTTTAATTATTTTTTTAACTGCAAGTATTTTTTACCTATAAGTATTAATGTAATTTTTCCAAAAATGTATTTTTTAATCTATTTTTTAATTCAACTTTGCTGCACTTTTTTTCTTCTCTTAACCAATCAGTCTCGTTATATATTTTTGGTATCATAAATATATTAGCTCTTTTGCCATAGTATTTTTTAGCAGAATTCTGTACATATTTCTTTGCCCTTACATTTTTAGTTTTATATTTATTTTGTGTTAAAACCGTATACTAATTATTAAAATAGTTTTCTACAGCTATCATATATTGCACTCTCTGGTGTATAGGTAATATTTTACATATCTTGTATAACCTGTCATAATCACCTCTAAGGTTATTTTTAGTTTTTTTACTGACAAGGTATTTCATACATCTTATTTGTAATTTTTTAATTTCATTTAAATATGTTTGAAAGGTTCGACCATAAACACTAAGCCCGTAACCAATAACAGAGTCGGCTAACGCATAATACACAACAAGCATGGTTTTTTTACTAACTACTCTATTTAAGTGGTACAGCTTACTTAGAACTGAGCGAAGCCTAGAACAAACTGCAGTGACATGTGTTTTCCAATTGAAATTATTATCAATGTGCATACCTAAATACTTATATGTCTGCACGTATTCTAACGGTTCACAGTTACAATTTGTATTTGAATGGTTGTGTAAACAGTCGTACCCGTGACCGATGACACCGAGGACTTTATAGTCGACACGAGGAGCCTTGCGATTGTATGGAGAGTAAATGTGCATACATTTAGTTTTTGTTAAATTTATAATAATTCCGTTATCATGGGCCCATTTAATTACATTATCAAGGTCGCTCTGTATATTTTTATGAGCTTCCGTCATATCTGCATGCGAGTACAGTAGACACATATCATCCGCATACATGTATACTTTACAATTGCGCACGACGTTGACAACACTGTTGACGAGCATCACGTAGCCGACAGGGCCGTACACCGACCCGGTCGGCACCCCGAGCGTGACGTCACACTCCGCGCCCGTGGTGCCGGCGAGGGTCGTGCGCATGCTCCTGCCCGCCAGGTAGCTGCGGAACCAGTCGTTAACGGGGCCAGCGATGCCACATTCTCTCATCGCCTGGAGCAGCACTTCGTGGTCCAGGGTATCGAATGCTTTTTATAATCTATAAAAAGCGCCAGAACTTGCTTACCTTCGTTCAATCGGCTGTTTATTTCGTCTGAGAACTGCGCCAGCGCATGTCCGGTGTCTGCCCAGCTGTCACGCTGTCCGGCTGTTCTCCTCTACAGGTCGTATTTCTCAATCGATTCTCGTGAAATTTTGTGAGCAGGTTGGTTAATTATATAGAATTTTTTGTCGAGTCACTTTTTCGAAATTAAAAAAATAATAATTTATGACAGGCTATGGTGTCATAAGGTTACCTGAGGAACTCGTTGATGCCGGTCTCGGAGAAGGAGCCGCGCAGCGTGGAGAACTTGAGTTTCTTGGCGTTGACAACCGCCATGGCGGGGTAGCCGAACCCGCCCAGTTCCAGCGCCTGCTCCAGGGCGGCCTGCGCGCCCGCCTCCGACCACACCCAGCTGGAACACATAACTTTCTGTCAATCATTTCATTTTTGGTACAAGCTTTTATTTCCAACTGTACTTTTCTGTATACCGTCATCAATTATTTATTGAGACGATTCCAACGAGACCAAACTCAACAGGGTTACGCTTACGTCGGTTAAGCATTGAATCCCCATGGCCACCTACTGTCTCCATCATCAGATCAGCTCGATGGTACCATAATATTGAATTGTCATCCAATATCGTTGTAAAAATTAAAGAATACCTGGTTTAGAGCAGTTTCTTTGAACAAACATGACAGATGACAGATTTTGTATCTCGCATTACCGGTCAAAACAGTGTGAGTCTAAAAGTTGATTGGCCCAACAACGTGTCAGATATTTTTGCCCGCTTATTTATGGCAGATATGAATACTTCTGGTGTAAACCAGCGTTAGAAATGATTGAATACCTTTCTCTAACAAACATGGCAGATTTGTATCTCGCGTTATCGGTCAAAACAGTGTGAGTCTAAAAGTTGATTGGCCCAACATTCAACAACGTGTCAGATATTTTTGCCCGCTTATTTATGGCAGATATGAATACTTCTGGTGTAAACCATCGTTACAAATAATTTAATACCTTTCTCTAACAAACATGACAGATTTATATCTCGCGTTACCGGTCAAAACAGTGTGGGTCTAAAAGTTGATTGGCCCAACAACGTGTCAGATATTTTTGCCCGCTTAGTTATGGCAGATATGAATACTTCTGGTGTAAACCATCGTTACAAATGATTGAATACCTTTCTCTAACAAACATGACAGATTTGTATCTCGCGCTATCTGCCAAAACAGTGTGGGTCTAAAAGTTCATTAGCCCAACAACGTGTCAGATATTTTTGCCCGCTTAGTTATGGCAGATATGAATACTTCTGGTGTAAACCATCGTTACAAATGATTGAATACCTTTCTCTAACAAACATGACAGATTTGTATCTCGCGCTATCTGCCAAAACAGTGTGGGTCTAAAAGTTGATTGGCCCAACAACGTGTCAGATATTTTTGCCCGCTTAGTTATGGCAGATATGAATACTTGTGACGGGCACAGTGTGCACTCACCCCCACATCTTGCTCTTGTATTTGTCGCCGAGAGCGCGCAGCACGGCCACGTACTGGTCGCGGCACGCGGCGTTACAGTCCAGGATGTGCGGCAACACCGCCACCACGCACAGAGGCTTCTCGGCGCACTCCTTCATCGTGTCCGGGGATACGATCTGAAAATAACATCGTCAATGGCGTTATTACTTGCGAGCGTACAGAGCAGTTAAAGGTCTCCGAGCGACCTTGGTCCGCACCGACCGTGTAGACAGTTGTTTCCAACAAAATTTCATACTACAACGGTCGGGGCCGACCAAGGTCGCTCGGTCGGAGGGGCGTGTTGGCGACCGTCTAGCACGGGCTTTATAGCCGTTTTACCTCCCACGGGCTGTTAAGTTTAGTTTTAAAATATAGAACCATCTTATTGGCTTAAGCAAATCTGGTTGCTCTGTGATTGGTTGAAAAAAAAATCTAGTTGGCCAAGCCGGCCCCGCAAGAATACTGCTCTGCGATTGGTTGAAATATTGAAGCTGCGCGCTCCACTAGCACTGATCTGGAAGTGAATTTGTCAATTTTTGATTGGTGCGGCTGTATGAAACTTAGATTTTTCTGTCTTTTTTTGTTATTTATTTTCTCGCAATTGTGATGAAAAACATTGTTATAACACGGGCGTAAGAATCTCGTGTCGTAATAAGAGTCGGGCTTCTGATAGACTCTCGTTAGCAATATTCCACTTACGCCCCTCGTTAAACAATGTCAAGGTTTGTGTTCTAATTTTTTTTACGATGCCATTCGAACATGGACCTAAGATACTCGGGACAAGCTATGGTAATAATAATACCACGTCCGAGCGAGATGGTAGCATACAAATCTCGATAAGTGTGACAGAAAAGGAAATAGGTATCATTCGTTGTCCTTGTCATAGTTCCACTTTTTTCTGTTTGCCACAACTGATTTAGTATGAAGTTATGACCAATAAATCACTACCCACCCAAATTAAGTAGGTTTTTTATGGTAAACCATCAGCCATTTTAAGATCAGTTCTTAATTTAGCTGCATAGAAGCCTTTCCGTCCCTCATTGTGGCATCACGTATAGCCTGTCCCGAGTATCTTAGGTCCATGCGTCCTAACTATATGGTTCGAACCAGTTTTTGAAGAGGAACAAATGTTTATATGGGAGCAACTACAATTAAAGAGCATTGAGTTAGACGGACCTCGCTGGTGGCAGCCGAAAACGTTTCATACTAATTGACATTGAAGTATGACGCCGCAGGTTGATATTTTGTACAGTCGACTACAAAGAGATCGGTACAGCCAAAGTTACAAAAATATGTATACACGACCTTAATGTTAAGGCAATAAAGTCGTGTATACATATTTTTGTAACTTTGGTTGTATCTTTCTCTTTGTAGTCGACTGTACTAATCATTGTATGGAAAATCAGGTAAATTGCTGTTTCAGGCGCGAAATACCGCGTTTAGGTCCATAGTTGTCATACAATTTTGTTTGTATTAAAGCGTAAGGATTCTATTGGTAGCTTTACATTAGACAGTAAAAATAAATGGATATTTATTCTAATCTTTTTATGATTTTAGTTATTTTCGTAATTTATACTTTATTAGGTAAATTTATTTGATGGTAGTAAACCATTCCATTAAGCAACACTACGTTATCAATTTTAAAATCAGGGAAACTGCCCAATTATTAGTATAATTCTAGAGTGTTTGTGAATTTATGAGAGACACCTATTTCACATGTTAATCACTTTACTTCTAATCTGACTACGATTTTATATGTTATAATTTATTACGCCTTTAACTAATTTAATCACAACATCGTCTTTAGCTCTGGAAATGGAACAACCATAGCGGTGTAACTTTTATTATTTCATACGAAAAACGAATTTCCGTGCCGGCCCACAACGCCGCACATTACGGATGACCCGAAACGAATCTATTACTAGTCGCATAGCAAACGAAATAGGTGAGAAAAAAAGAAATTAAATCAAGATACTGATCTATACATAATATCGCACCAAGTATGTTCAAATCAACCTATAAATCATTTTAGTTTTGAGACAAATATTCTAAATATCTCGGAGCATTACAATCTGGGTCATATTTTTACTTACATACGCCAACTTGGATCTGATTTCCTGATAATTTTTACGATATTACACAAGCTTAACAAGCCACTTTCGTAGCAATTTCATGCTTCAGTCGTAATATCGGTATTGAACAGTATAAACAGCAAAACCTACTTAGATTTTATTTAAGTGATATAAGGTTTCCCAAATGTGTTAAGACAATTCAATAAATTCTGAGGTAAGATCTCTATAAACAATTTTACATCGTGAGTTTCAGAAATATTAATATATACTAGTATTTGCCCACGACTTCGTTCGCGTTGACTTCCTTTTACTGGGCTAAAAAGTATTCTATATGTTAATCCAGGCTATACTCTTATTTGTATACTTAAATGCCGTTTTTGCGTGATTTAATAACAAACATCCAAACTTTCGCATTTATAAAATTAGTAGAAGTAACCCACTCACGTTTGGAGCACCTAAGAGGCCGGAACATTCGCTGCCAGTTTCTCGAGTGCCAGGTGACGATGTCACTGTTCCTGCGAGTAGCTAGTCTTGCCCAAGGGGTATTGATGGTTGGGTTGTTGCCCATGGGGCATGTACATACCTGAAGCACTTCAGGGGCAGGAACATTGGCTGCCAGCTTCTCGAGCGCCCAGGTGACGATGCCACTGCTCCTGCGAGTCGCTAGTCTTGCCCAAGGGGCTATTGATGGTGGGGTAATTTTCCTCTTGGGGCATGTTCATACCTGCAGCACTTCAGGGGCAGGAACATTGGCTGCCAGCTTGTCGAGCGCCCAGGTGACGATGCCACTGCTCCTGCGAGTCGCTAGTCTTGCCCAAGGGGCTATTGATGGTGGGGTAATTTTCCTCTTGGGGCATGTTCATACCTGCAGCACTTCAGGGGCAGGAACATTGGCTGCCAGCTTCTCGAGCGCCCAGGTGACGATGCCACTGCTCCTGCGAGTCGCTAGTCTTGCCCAAGGGGCTATTGATGGTGGGGTAATTTTCCTCTTGGGGCATGTTCATACCTGCAACACTTCAGGGGCAGGAACATTGGCTGCCAGCTTCTCGAGCGCCCAGGTGACGATGCCACTGCTCCTGCGAGTCGCTAGTCTTGCCCAAGGGGCTATTGATGGTGGGGTAATTTTCCTCTTGGGGCATGTTCATACCTGCAGCACTTCAGGGGCAGGAACATTGGCTGCCAGCTTCTCGAGCGCCCAGGTGACGATGCCACTGCTCCTGCGAGTCGCTAGTCTTGCCCAAGTGGCTACTGATGGTGGGTGTAGGGGACAGGGTGAAATAGAAATGCACAGATACAAAAAAAACGTAAGGGTGGATGGAAAGCGAGAAAGTGTGTGTCTTAGCGCGTAATGATTGAGACCGACTGACTGCCAATGATATCCGCGATTGACCACCCTCCCGGGCCCCTGCCCCTCGTGCGTCATAAGCGGCACATACCACTCAGACTTCCATCCACCCTCAATTTATTAAGATATAAAAATATAAAAAAATATAAATGAATTGACATAAACGCGTCGCCTACAATCCCCACCCCAGTGCTGCCTCAGCAGTCACTCATCTCCAGTAGGTACATATGCGACGCGTGCCGCTGATCGACGTAATATTCCATTTTTTGTTTTTATGTGCACAATTCTTATTCGTCCATCTTTGCCCGGAATAACTTCCTGGACTAAACCTCTAGGCCAAACGTTGCGAGGCGAAGCCGGGTCCACGACCAATACCAGATCTCCCACTTGTAAGGGTCGTTGGTCTTGGTGCCATTTCTGGCGAGGGATCATCTGAGGTAGCACTTCACGTACCCATCGTTTCCAAAATAGGTCAGCTAGTCGTTGAGAGGTTCGCCATTGTTTACGTAAGTACATGTCGGAATAGTCAAAAACTCCAAGTGTTGGTAAGTTGGAGGAACTGCCCAACAAAAAATGATTAGGAGTCAAGGCCTCATTGCTGTTTGGCTCAACAGTGACGTGTGTAAGCGGGCGACTGTTCACTATCTGCTCGACCTCCGCCATAAACGTACTCAACACCTCATCTCGCGGAGCCTGTTCTTTTAAGACCACCTTAAGTGAAGCTTTTATAGTACGAATAAGACGCTCCCATGCTCCACCCCAGTGTGGGCTAACTGGTGGCAAAAAGTTCCAAATGGTGCCATAATTTACGACAAAATCCTTCAGTTCATCCTCGTTCAGTTCGCTGATGCACTTCTTGAGCTCATTATCAGCGCCTTTCAGATTTGTTCCGTTGTCTGAGAAGATTTGTTGAGGCCAGCCACGACGTGCAGCCATCCTTCGCAGAGCCATTATTAATGCATCAGTTGTAAGCCTCGTGACTATCTCTATGTGAACAGTTCGCATGGTAAGGCATGTAAACAAAACTCCGTAGCGCTTTTCTCGACGTCGCAATACTGTTACCTCCATTGGTCCATAAAGATCAATTCCACAGAACGAAAACGGCCGCTGGTGGTGGGCCATTCGAGCGGGAGGTAAGTCACCCATTCTAGGTGGTTGCGGTTGAGCTTTTTTAATTCTGCAGAACATGCACTTACTGCTTACATTTTTAACGGTAGGCCGAATACGAATAACCCAATATTTCTGTTTCAGGTTGTTCACCACTGTTTCTTGGTTTCCATGCGCAGCCTTTACGTGATGATGCTTCACAATTAACCTGGCCACATGATTACGTCCATCAAGAATCACAGGTTGTTTTGTTTCAGGTAAGATGTCTAGGGCTGCACTAATGCGTCCATCAACGCGCAGGATGCCATGTTCATCGAGAAAGGGCGTCAAGGTAAGTAATCTACTTTTCCGATCTAATTGCCTTTTATTTTTCAGGTTTTCCAGGTCTTCAGGAAATGATTGAGTCTGAGAGTATTTTATTAATAAGCGCTCGGCGTTTTCCATCAGCTCACCGTTAAGATTTCCGGTAAGTTTCCTGCATTTATTTATAAACACCAACATAGCACGGGTAGATCTAAGCAACCGCAACCACGATGAAAACCTTTCTGGTTCTGGGACAGCAGGTAAGTTTTCAGAAGTTAAGGTCACAGTCAACGCGTACTCCATATCTTCATCATTAGGCGTCGGTAACTGTTTATGCGAAGGCCATGTTCCCTCATCGCCGTACAAGAATGCCGGACCGTAAAACCATTCGTTTTCCAGCACCATCAATTGACATTGGTCTCGAGTACCAATATCGGCTACATTCATCTTAGTAGGTACGTATCTCCATTGATTAGATTGCGTTAATTCATCTATCTCGCCGAGACGATGCGCCACGAACGTTTTATATGTGCGCGCATCATTATATATCCAATGCAACACAGTAGTGGAGTCCGTCCAGTAAAATATTTTTTCCGTAATCATTTTGTGTTCTTTAATAATACTATGTGCCAGTCTCGCGGCAAGTACCGCACTTTCCAATTCTAAACGCGGAATGCTTCTATGTTTTGCAGGTGCGACACGGCATTTACTCGAAATAAAGGCTAATTGCCAGCAGTTGTTATTATTTAACCAACGCCAGTAAGCAACAGTGCACACGGCTTGCGAGGATGCGTCACACATAAGATGTAGCTGTAGGTTTGCATATGTAGCCGGCGGGCGGCCGCTGCTATCCGGTGCATTCGGTACATTGTCTATCTCGCTCGCACGCACAGCCGTTTGATAGAATCGGGGCAAGCGCACCGTACTTACGCGCTTCAGCAGTTCGAGAAACTCAGTCCATTTTTTATATAAATCAACTGTAATTATGTCATCCCAATGTAGTCCTTGTTTCCATGTATCACGAATCATTATTTTGCCTCTTATTGTTATCGGAGATAAGAATCCGTAGACGTCGAAAATTGACATAACAACTCGCAGCATTTCTCTTTTTGTAGGTATCTTTTGTCCGGATATTATAGCTTCAGGTATGCGTTTGAAAGATACATCGAAACCAAGTAAGTCTTCTTTTGGAAACCAAACTAATCCGAGTGTACGTTCGCTGTCATCTTGTTGATCGATTTTGAACCTTATGGCCGTTGAACCCAAGGTCTCTTTCGGTAAGCTATTTATTAATGTTTCATTATTGCTCGTCCAATTTCGTATTTCAAATCCACCTTGTTTATGAATATGAGATACCTGTTTTACAACGTTTATAGCAGTTTCTTCGTCTTCAAAACTGTCGATGTAATCATCTACGTAATGTTGTTTACAAATTGCAGCTGCGGCGGTAGGCATTGATAGCTGATAGCGCTCTGCATTCTTGTTTTTAATGAACTGCGATATGAATGGAGAACAGTTGAGTCCAAAAATTAACGATGTCATCTTATGGGTGCTTACCGGAGCGGTGGAGTCTTCGGGAGTATTTTTCCACAAGAAACGTAAAGCATCTTGATCTTCAGGGACGATTTTAACTCTTAAAAACATATCCCGAATATCGCCAGTAACTGCAATTTTATTTTCGCGAAAACGAAGCATTATTCCATATAACGATACCAGTAGGTCAGGCCCTTTATAAAGGTAATCATTTAAACATACGCCATTGCTCTTCGATGCACAATCAAAAACAAGTCTAAGCTTTTTCTTGTTAGGGTTGTCAACTCCAAAATGCGCAATATACCAGGTTTTTTGAGAAGGCTTAGGGTCGTTGAGCTTCATTGCGTAATCGTTCTCGAACAGGTGGTTTATTCTTTCAGTGTATCTGGATGCATAATTCGTATCCTTTTGCATTTTTCTGACCACTCCGTTCAGTCTAGTCAGCGCGTTTCCATACGATTCAGTCATGTTGCAATTTATATCCTTCCAGGGCAGTCCAACATGCCACCTGCCATCTTGTAGTTTAGCCGTTTGTTCTAGGTGTTCACAAGCTCGCAGGTCTTCTGAGTTCTGACGTGGTTTGCTGGAGACGCCCATGGACTCAACAGTGAAGCTACGGCGCACTTCTTCATGTATTTCGCGGAGCGTGCGCTCATTTTCTAATTGCAGGTCTTCGGTAACAAATAATGTCGTATCTCGCTGCTGGCACTCATCGCGTGGTGCAGTGACGCATCCGTGTAAGCACCAGCCCAAAGCAGTCTGAGTGACATATAGTCCGTCGGGTTTGCCCTTTATTATATGCAAAGGCATCATAAGATTATAATGATCCTGCCCTATCAACAGCTGTGGTTTTTCATATTGGACTTCACATAACCGGTTTCTAATTTCAACCTTAAGGTCATAGTTCATAAGGTTCACAGTAGATGTATTTTGCACAGGTAAGTTTAGTTCATTAACACTTCGAGCTCGTAGCGCAAACATCTGTCCGTCTTTATTTGACACATTAAAGTTCACGACCTCACTTTCGCACTTAAGTTCGGTGTTATTCCATGCCCCACTCACGCGCATTGTTTGTTTGTTACCGCGCAGCCCTGCGCGCGCCGCTAGCTCGGCGCTTATCAGTGATACCGTCGATGCAGAATCGAGCAGCGCGATTGCACTAATAATACCGTTAGGCCCGTGTACGTAAATAGGCACAGTTTGTAACAAAACTTTGCAGCTCGTCGCGTTAATATGTGTAACAGTCTCAGATTGCGTTTCACTCACATCGGTGTCCAATATTTCCGTAATGTTTACACTAGATTGTAGATTTGAATTAGCATGCGATACGTAATGCAGCAAACGGTGATGAGATTGTCCACAGCTATCTTTATCGCAAGAAGGCGCGGGGCACGTTTCTTTATTATGGCGCGACACTAAACATTTGTAGCACAACCCGTGACGTTTTACATAAGTCCACCTATCTTTGCGCAAGGATTTTTTAAACATTTTACAGTCTGGCAAGTCATGTTTAGACGCACGACAGAACTTGCATGTATAGTCACTTAGTTCATTTTGCATTAACACGGTTTGTGAGCGGTAATTAGAGTCACTTTGTTTACGTTTCGTATCACTGTAAGTGTTCGCCAGGATCACAGCTGTTTTCGATGTTTTGATAGCTTCGTCATTTAAAAACTCCGATAAAATGACAAGCCGCGGGGTCGTGCCTTCGTTGATGAGCGGGTAACTGTAGTCTACCCACTTGGATAATAGCACAGTTGGTAATTTGGACAAAACTACGGATAAAATTTTCATCCCCCTCAGGTACTCATCTTGACCAACAGCTGTCACTGCAGCAACGTAGTTTTTTACTTTAATAGAAAATGGTATTATATCTTTGTGATACTCTTGCGACATAACCGGAAGTTGATTTATACTTTGCAGGATTCTTGCTATTATAATATCCGGGTTCCCAAACTGTAGCTCTAGCGTGGACATCACAATGTCCGGGGCAGTGGCTCCAATCAACAGAGCCGTTACTGCGTCTTTAGCTGGTCCGTGTAGGCATTTTCGTAACCTCCACAAGTTTTCTTTCGCGTTGAAACTGCACACTTCAGTTGATTCGTCATATGCTTGCTTGAATTGGAGCCACTCCATAGGGTCACCAGAAAACGAGGGTAAATCTCGCGGTGTGCAAAGGCGGCTTAACATTCCAGCATTATGCCCATTGGTAGCGGAAACCTTGGCTATATCCTTGAGTGCAGTCGCCAAAAGTTGAACTGTGTCCTCGGTGCCGTCGCGAGCCGGAGCAGCCGGCGGCGCGGGGGGCGGGTGCAGCTTGTCCTGTGTATTTTCCGTTGGTGGTACAGGCTGCGCTTCCAGTTCTAATTGACTGCGTTCTAACCATTTTTCCACATCTTTATTAGTGTGAATTTCACTAACATCCGATTGTGAACTGTATTCTTCTTCATCCAATTCTGCTAGGTCCGCCGCTAGCTTTTTGTCGATTAAATCCATTTGTATACGCGCTTTTGCTTCTGCCGCTTCTAATTCTAGTTTCTTTTTCCTGGCCAAGAGCGACGAGCATGCGGAACCCGATATTTTTGACTTTCGAGTAGATTTTACAGATTTAGAATCCATCTTTTCTTTACAGACACTACCCACATTAACTGTAACCGTCTTATCAAATTGCTCCATTGTTTGCACAGGTTGGAGAGGTGGGCAAAATGGCTCCTGCTTCGGTGTAGCTACTTCTTGGTCGGCCTTGTCTGCTTTTTTCTGTTCTTCCAGTTTTTTAGTGCTACTTCGTGTGTTCACCATCGTGCGCGGCGGAGTCCGGTACATCCAGAATCGAGATTCGGTTCGAAGACCAGCTTGTAGGGGACAGGGTGAAATAGAAATGCAAGATACAAAAAAAACGTAAGGGTGGATGGAAAGCGAGAAAGTGTGTGTCTTAGCGCGTAATGATTGAGACCGACTGACTGCCAATGATATCCGCGATTGACCACCCTCCCGGGCCCCTGCCCCTCGTGCGTCATAAGCGGCACATACCACTCAGACTTCTCCATTTATCCACCCTCAATTTATTAAGATATAAAAATATAAAAAAATATAAATGAATTGACATAAACGCGTCGCCTACAGTGGGGTAATTTTCCTCTTGGGGCATGTTCATACCTGCAGCACTTCAGGGGCAGGAACATTGGCTGCCAGCTTTTCGAGCGCCCAGGTGACGATGCCACTGCTCCTGCGAGTCGCTAGTCTTGCCCAAGGGGCTATTGATGGTGGGGTAATTTTCCTCTTGGGGCATGTTCATACCTGCAGCACTTCAGGGGCAGGAACATTGGCTGCCAGCTTCTCGAGCACCCAGGTGACGATGCCACTGCTCCTGCGAGTCGCTAGTCTTGCCCAAGGGGCTATTGATGGTGGGGTAATTTTCCTCTTGGGGCATGTTCATACCTGCAGCACTTCAGGGGCAGGAACATTGGCTGCCAGCTTCTCGAGCACCCAGGTGACGATGCCACTGCTCCTGCGAGTCGCTAGTCTTGCCCAAGGGGCTATTGATGGTGGGGTAATTTTCCTCTTGGGGCATGTTCATACCTGCAGCACTTCAGGGGCAGGAACATTGGCTGCCAGCTTTTCGAGCGCCCAGGTGACGATGCCACTGCTCCTGCGAGTCGCTAGTCTTGCCCAAGGGGCTATTGATGGTGGGGTAATTTTCCTCTTGGGGCATGTTCATACCTGCAGCACTTCAGGGGCAGGAACATTGGCTGCCAGCTTCTCGAGCACCCAGGTGACGATGCCACTGCTCCTGCGAGTCGCTAGTCTTGCCCAAGGGGCTATTGATGGTGGGGTAATTTTCCTCTTGGGGCATGTTCATACCTGCAGCACTTCAGGGGCAGGAACATTGGCTGCCAGCTTCTCAAGCGCCCAGGTGACGATGTCACTGCTGGTGCGGCCTCCGTTGTAGTCCTCCGCCGAGTCGCTGCTCTTCTTGCCCGAGGGGAACATCTTGATGGTGGGGTAGCCCTGCACTTGGTAGCGGCCGGCCATGGATTGGTGGACGGTGGCGTCGAGGGCGCCGAGTTTCACCTGGAAAGCGAATATGGTATTAGATACGTAAAGACGGACCTCACTGGCGGCATCCTAAAACGTTAAAGTCAAAGTCAAAGTGATTTATTCTTCAATTTAGGCATATTACGTGCACCTATGAATGTCGATAAACTACCACCGGTTCGGAAAGAAAACCTCTGCCTCAAGGAGAACCGGCGTAAAAAACTCGGCGAGGCGTTTCTTACTAATTGATATTGAAGTATGACGTCACAGTTTGATATTTGTACTAATCATTGTATGAAAAATCAAGTAAATTGCTGTTTCGGTCGCGAAATACTGCGTTGAGGTCCATAGTTGTCATACAATTTTGTTTCTATAAAAGAGGAAGGATTCTATTGGTAGCTGTAAATTCACTTTTGGACAATAAAAAATTTGCATATTTTTTCTAAACTTTCATGATTTTAATAATGTTTTAATAATGTTTTTACAATTATTTGATGGTTTACTATCCATTTAGCAACATTACGTTATCAATATAACATGAGGAAAATACCTAATTGATCGATAATGGTTAAGTATCGCAAACATAAAACAATACTGTGACCTAAACGACTGATTGACATGGTTAAGTTACTTTACCATTACATAAATATTTAAATGTGTTCGTTCATACTTATAACACATACTTTACGAATACTAAAGAAGTCACAACACTCGTTTCCCAGTAAAAAATATTTTAAGAAGCAGTGCTGCTTTGAATCGAGTCATTCGACGCGCAAGTCGACATCGCTTTGTTGGATTGAAAAGAGCGAGGCTGAAATGCAGAAATCGAATGCCGTTTCGAATTTCATTTCTCACTGAAAACCGCATCTGAGTTTCTTTAGAGCAGCGGACGACAACGTTCGTGGTTATAGCTACTTTTTTTTATTCTTACGTTTTTTTAACTTCTCACGCAAACAGAGGAGCTACAAGTTTAATGTTTATCTGTGATTATCTGTGATTATCTGTGGCACCATGGCTCCTAAACTGATGGACTAATTTTGATTTTCTTTTATTTGTTTTAAAGGTAAATCCAGAGTACTATGGTAGGTTTTTAGGGTTCCGTACCCAAAGGCTGAAAACGGGACCCTATTACTAAGACTTCGCTGTCCATCCGTTCGTCCGTCCGTCCGTCCGTCTGTCTGTCACGAGGCTGTATCTCAAGAACCGTGATAGCTAGAGAGTTGAAATTTTCACAAATGATGTATTTCTGTTGCCGCTATAACGACAAATACTAAAAAACCGGCCAAGTGCGAGACGGACTGGGGCTCCCATACAACAGACATGATTTTTTTGCTTTTTTTATAGATAATGGTTCGGAACCCTTCGTGCGCGAGTCCGAATCGCACTTGGCCGGTTTTTTTACAGTTTTGCTAGTCGATATTTACCCACTTCCATGATAGTCATACTCATATCGATTTGAAACTGAGAGAAGGTGGAATTCTTCAATACCTAATACTAAGTCTTGTACTAAGAATGATTTATAATTATCTTAGAGCATACATAACTGGAGTAGCCTTATATCGTATTTGCGTACAAAAAAGTCTGCAGAATTTTGCGGGGGCGGGGGGAGCATCTTAATAGGATATTTGAAACTCAATTATATATTAAAAGCTTGAAGTGGTTGAACGTTTATAATACCAAGTGCATACAGCAACATGCGGGCATTTTTATGATCAGTGTTCTCTCGCGAGGCGATTTTGTGATCGATTGTGAAATTGTCTTTGTATGATTTTTTGCACATTGTGCAAGGTTTTTACAGAGGGGACTGAAAGTCTACTCCAGTTATGTATGCTCTAAGATAATTATATATATAAACGTATTTATAATTTTTTTATAAAGCTCTATTATTAATTTCAGCGACTAGCATATTTGTTCAGTGTAACATGACATGTTAAAACAAAGAGCTGTCGTGAGTGTATTTGCAATTTTATATTATGTAAATAAACAGGTAATGTATTATGAATTCTCATTGAAACAAGTGGTGCATGTTAATATTAAAACGAGGTAAATTAATACTTATGGATGGGTTGATTTATTGGCCCTTTTTAGGGTTCCGTACCCAAATTCCTCGAAAAACGGCTCTATCGGTTTCGATCAGATTTATAATGTGGAGATTTGAGCGTTTTTCAAAAAAAGTGTACATGAACTTTTTTTTTCAGAATTCGATTTTTTTGGGTTTATCTTACTCAGAATCGTTGATACTATCGATCCTTATACAAGAAAAAAGTTGTTCCAGATTTTACTATGTAAGTTTTTTCTTCCAGTGCGTCACGCACGACCATATAAATAAAAAAAGACCGCATACAAAAATGTGACGATCTGGAATGGAATATTTTGGACACTTTTTTTCTTTTATGGGGATCGATAGTGTCAACGATTCTGAGTAAGAAAAACCCAAAAAAAACAAATTCTGAAAAAAAAAGTTCATGTACAGTTTTTTTGAAAAACGCTCATTTACGGGGACGAAAAATCAATCTATCTGTTTTCATTTCGGGGAAAACACTTTCTTCATGTATTTACTCACGTCTCCCACGTTCTAAATTATGATATATAATAATAACAAGTACTGTAATTATTATAGGTATGCCTTATGTTATGAGACGCATATAACTGCACTTTTAATTTTGCACGCGCTATGAACTCATGCAAGCGTGTATTACACAAATCGATTTGTTCCAAATATCGATTGACAGCGTCGAATCGAACCGATTACAGGCGGAAATGTTATTAAGGGCAGATTGTTCCTAACCGTGAGTAATCGTAAGTTACCTATCCGTTTGCTATGCGTCTGCTAGACGGTCGCCAACAAGCCTCTCCGACCGAGCGACCTTGGTCGGCACCGACCGCTGTAGTAGGAAATTTTGCTGCAAACAAGTGCCGACCAAGGTCGCTCGGTCGGAGGGGCGTGTTGGCGACCGTCTAGCAGACGCTTTAATCAGTTTGAGACTATCCGTCTCTCTCTGATAAGACACTTAGAAAATGACGGGTAGTGCGGGTAGGTCGACATGCCTTCTGCTTACCGTCGCGAGCTATTTATAACCTTTGTATAGTTTGTTTCAGTTTAGATGACGAAAAGTGGCGGCGTGGGTAGGGTGGACTGATGACCTGGTAAAGGTCGCGGGAGTCCGTTGGATGCGGGTGGCGCACGACCGGGCAGAATTTGGCACTCTTTAGGGGAGGCCTATGTCCAGCAGTGGACGTCTTTCAGCTGATATGATGAACCGAAACGAACTATTACGGTATCCAAGCGTTTGAAAGGTCCTATAATTTAAGTCCAACCCTTGAAAACGGCAGCACTTATTTCCTATTTATGCCATTGTATTAGTACAAATACTTTGTTTTACGATAGGAGCAAATGCTTAGATTGAAGTCCAGGCACTAACATTATCTTATTACTCGATGGGCAGATGATAACCTTCTATAACATTGTTTATAGAAGGTTATTATCTGCCCTTACTTTGCAAATTTTAGGCCGAATAACTTTTTGTAAAAGGATTCATGTTTGGTAAAAAATAATTCAATTTTCATACATACTCGCACAACTCTTTAACTTACACCTACTTTAATATCACATGTTTATCGGGCCTACATATGCATAGCTTAACAAATCACACGTCAATCGAACCACTGAAAATCGATTAGTAATTTTTCCATTACATGCTTAGTTTAATCGAAATTAATTTAAAAACCCCACCCCCCCCTTAAGGATCTAATTAGAGTAATTAAATGAACTCGACCCTTCACACACACACCTTCTTAGATTTATAGAAGCTTAACTGCAATTTTCGTTCTTAATTTCAGATTTTAATTTTCACCATTCTGCTGTTTAATTATGTTTAATGTAGTACTTTAATCTGCTCATCTTGTTAACATTTCGCACCTATTATGTAAATTCACTTTCGAGATGGCTAAGTACCTACAGGACAGGCTGTGCCTAGTGTAGGGGTCAGTGTATTTCTCTTCTGAAGATGGATTGTACACAATATTCACTTAGTCCTAAGCCCCATGTATGTTAAGTGTATGTATGTAGTAAAAAATATGCTACTTCACACCATCGTCACCCAATAACCCCGTTAATTTAGATTCCATCAACCAGCAATATTTCCTATACCCCCCAGGTGCTACTGCTATCTCTGTGCTCCCCGTGAGTGAGTCTCGTGATGCACGTGCAGGGACAGCATCCGCTCGGTGTACCCCTAGGACACCATTGTCCCGTGAGCGGGAAGGACATAAAATGCTCATTTGAATAAAGGTGATTTTCCACCGGCGTGGATTGACGAGACGAGGCGTGGCGTGAATTGAAATCGCGCTGACCCTTTTCCACTAAAAATATTTCAATTCACGCCGCGCCGCGCCTCGTCAATCCGCACGCCGGTGGAAAATCACCTACGGCAGTCTCGACGAATTAACAACTAAACACCTGTAGCGAGATGTTTGTTTCTGTTGCAGAGTTAATTTAATCTCTATTTCAGAAACAATACGGTTTATTTTTATACAAACAAATATTTCAATTCACGTCGCGCAAATTCTCGTCAATCCGTACTATTTCCACCGAAGATGCGCCGGGAGTGAATTGAAAATTTGCCATACAAATTTCAATTCACGCCGCGCCGCGCCTCGTCAATCCACGCCGGTGGAAAATCACCTTAATACCGCCCTTAAAGTCATTAAAGCTTGGCGTAAAGTGATAATGTCGAAACGTTGTTCACGTTTTTTTATTATTGGTCGTAAGTGCCAGTATATCGCTTGTCCGTGGCTGCAATAACAGTTACAAGACGCGTCCGTTCGGAAATTGGAAATTTTTGTTTCTATAAATCCTTATTGACTCAGACTACATCGATTGGTGTAAAAAAATCCCTAATATTTGATTTATTTATTTTGACCTTACCTGACATTACATTTCAGCCGAGGGCCGTTGGCCAGCTCTGGGTATCTACAGGCTAAAAAAAAATGTTTACCTTGCCCTTGAGCTCTGTGGCGGCCTTGGCCCATTGGGGCTCCAGGTTCTTGCAATGGCCGCACCACGGCGCGTAGAACTCCACCAGCCAGAGGTCCTCGCTGTCCAGCACGAGCTCCTTGAAGTTGCTGTCTGTCAGTGTGATCACGTCCGACTGGAAAAGAAGATGCGAGTGAGAGAGGAAATATGTTTTTAAATATTAGAGGATAATCTCACACAAATGGACGACCGAATAGCCTAGTGGTTAGAGAACCTGACTATGAAGCTTGAGGTCCCGGGTTCGATTCCCGGTCGGGGCAAATATTTGTATGATGAATATGAATGTTTGTTCTCGAGTCTTGGATGTTTAATATCTATTTAAGTATGTATTTATCTATATAAGTATGTTTATCCGTTGTCTAGTACCCATAGTACAGGCTTTGCCTAGTTTGGGACTAGATCAATTGGTGTGAATTGTCCCACGATATTTATTTATTTATTTAAATGGGCCATTTTACAGAAAGTTGTACACTCTACTTGCTTTTTTTTGATAAAGTAAGGTTTTTTTTACTCAGAATCGAAAGCACTTTCGAACCTAATAGGAGAAAAAGAGTGTATTTCTAGATAAAATCAACATCAACCAAAAAGTGACAATTACCCCGATAGCCAGGCGCCACTGAAAATCAGCGCTGCGAAATATGACCTAACTGCTTATGTCGTGGCACAAAGTTAAGTGGCGACCATTTTAGCATGTTATGAGTATATTATATAATGTGTCTATATTGTGTGGTATGTCTTTTTATTTCTTGCTTGCTAAATAAACGTATTTTCTTTCTTTCTTGTCACCACGCATTCCGCAGTTACCACGAATTCCGCAGTTACCACGAATTCCCAAGGACCGCGATTTATGCAAGTGAGATCTATCTAGAAATTCAAACTACGATATTCGTTGGAAAAGTCGATGTTCGTATTTGAATGTTTTGGTTTTAAATATCTTCTGTGCCTCATTTATACAATTAATTGAATATGTTTCAGGGCGCTATTTATTATTTAGATTACGATGTTGGCAAAGAAGCATACGGCCTGTTCGATGATAAGCTGGCACTATAGCCTATGGAGGCTTGCGATAGAACATTGTCTGCTGCACAATTCCACAGGGGCTAAGATTGTAGATGTATTGCTATGTATCACACTCTTACTCATTTATGCATGAGAAGCAGCGACCACGTCCTTAGTAACCCCAGCACATACTATTTTAGAGTCTGGCCAACGAAAGCTGAACCAGGAAAAACGCGGCAATTTCAAAAAATCTTGAAAGGGTAACACACACACTTCGCTTCCCTTCCCTCTATTGTCTATGGCTACTGTGCAAAGGGTCACTCACACAGCCGCAATTTTCTCAGAGAAATTTCAATTTGACATACGACATGACACCTCAAATAGACACACATAGAGACAGTGTTGCCAATCAAATAACTACGAGGATCAACTTTCGTTTGCCAGTCTCTAGAAACTTTAAATGTGTTCCTGTTACATATTGTGTATTTTTTTTATTTAAATAAAAGCGCACAAATATTTATAAAATAAAATATTAACATAAACATGATTACCCGATTATTATATCCTCACTGTCCGATATCGGCAGGATAGTTGTGAGTTTGAGTCTAAGTCAGTCTTGAGGCTTTAAACAGACATCGTAGAGCTACGAGAAGACTTCATGAGAAATTTCACATGAAACATGTCGAGGTAATCTAATTTTAATCAAAATCTGACGCTCAGTGGCAGATCCAGGATTTTGGTTAGAATAATGGATATGTTATGTACATTTGTACTCGACTGTACTTTAGCTTTCAAAGCACTAAAGTATTAACAGTTGATCGAACGGTTTGGTGGATCAAGACAAGAGGCACACAACTATCTGAAAGAATAGGCATGATGACTAAGATTTTTTCACGATGCCATTCGAACCAGATTTTGGAGAGAAACAAATGTTTGTATGGGAGCAACTACAATTAAAGAACATAAATACCCAAAAAAATGTGACAAAGATTGACCTCGCTGGCGGCATCGCAAACGCTTCATACTAATTGATTGAAAAATATGACGTCACGCATGTCACAATACTCACAATGCTATGGCTAGGTACTAACCGCTGTACGGAAAATCAAGTAAATTCGTTTCGGTCGCGAAATACTGTGTTTAGGTCCATAGTTGTCATATAATATGCCATAGTATTCATATCTTTTTATGATATTAATATATATTTTTTTTAATTTATACTTTATTACAATAATTTAATGGTTTACTATCCATTTAGCAACACTATGTTATCAATTTTATCATGAGTGATCATGCCTGTTCTCATTCTAACCGATACCCGCGTCCTTCTTTGTAGGCCGGACCGTTCGATTGTCTGATTGCACCATTAATTTTGCGATGAGTTGGCCATCTGCCAAATCCATATAAGGACTGTATCAGCTTACGTGATTCTGCATAGGCCGTCTAAAAGTGAGAGCGGACGTGGGCGGAAACATCGTGGGCGCAAATCGGATAAGTATGTGGGCCACTACACAATCTCTATTTGCAAAGAGGGAACATTCTAGAATAGTTAGTGTACAATACACTTTGTATTCCTGCATTTATATAAACTGAATCTGTTATTCTTGAATGTACGTGTTACTGTTTAAATAGGCTTTATATTGATAGATAATAGTAGTCAGCTGCAGAGAAGCGGACCCCCCCTGCATAGAACTTAGAAGTTTGTACAGTCACAGACTTTAATCGTTGAGCCATTTAGATGTCAACTAATTTTGGTTTTTAATAGTTAAGCTATGAATATCCAGTAAAAGGTGAGCTCTAAATGGCTCAACGATTAAAGTCCGTGACTGTACATGTCCGAAGGCTGGTAAGGAAAATATTTCCTGCCGAGTGTTACTCTATCGCTCAATGATGTAATATAAAAAGAGATATGTTGTCTATACGAAATTCCGTGTTTAAAAATGGCTACCAAATCTGACAGCTAACGTTTCTATTGACGACTCGAAACTGAGGAAAGTTGTGCCAATTGACACAATTTTAGTGTGCCATTTTTGGAGCGCCTATAACCTATCTACCTCTTTTTTATATTACATTATTGCAATCGCTATAGGGCCATGAGGGAGGAAATCCCTAGTCCAGTCAAGGTAAATGTGGTTCAAAGAAATAAAAAGATTTTTTAAAATGTTAAGTACATGAAATCCCTTGTAGGCGTCCGAAACACGATGCTTTGTGGTCTATATGGAACATAATGTCCATATTGCCGAGCATGTTTGAGAAAATGTTATTTAGCTGATATGCATGTTAGAACTTTCGAAAACATTGCCCTTTTTTTACTATAGTAAACAATTATAAGGCGGTCAATTTATTAATATAGAGATAAGATAAGAGCGCTTGCTCTGACGCTATCTGAGAGCTGACGGATGATGTTTGAAAATGTTTATAGAGAAGTCCATTAATATCTTAACTCCTATATTTGACAATATCATAACTTCATACAAAGAAGTAGGTATGTTATTTCGCTACTCTATACGCAAACCGCATGTTACATATATGTACCCTAAATTTATAAATGGCATGTAATTGTTAGGTAATATTACGTCATACAAATTTATAAAATGTTTACGAAAAATAATAAATTTATTTCATTCCAAATCTACACCTACTAACACCTCAGACACTAGTTTAATTTGTAATTGTAGGTACTTATTAATTGATTTTAAGATTTTAAATACACAGGAATATTCATTTAATAATTTTATTACTTTGAGGGCTTTTTTTTCAAGCGAGTTATTTTCCTGCCTTGGCTAGATATAATTCTGTTCCCAAATCGTTTTGGTATATTTTTCTGCTTTCCTGGACGCTTCGGTTTTAAATATGTTTCCATTGCCCCTGGGAGCGTTCATCAAAATTACTACGAAACAGTAGAAGGTTGCCCAACTTGAACTCATTAACCTGTGGCACCGTAGACTGATTCTGTAGTTTCTTAACTTGAGGTTTACGGGACAGTTTTCGCAGTTTCTGATTTTGAGGTTCACGGTTTTGTTGGGTATTGCTACGGAATAGTTGGTGCTGTAGGTTGTTCAACTTGAACTTGTTAACAGTAACTGGTACTTGCGGTTTGAGTCGTTTTAACTTTTTCTGAGTTTGAGGCTTAAGGCTTGACATTTTCTGAAGTTGCGGTTTACGGGATATTTTCAGAGATGATGTGGCCCGTTTCCCAACTTGAGGTATATGGTGTTGATTTCCAATTCGCGCTACAGCGCGCTTAATTGTATTCCATGGTATATTGTGCCCATAAGCTGGACGCTAGTGGGTAATAGGTCATTTATGATGGAGAAATCAAGGTTAAACTGTATTCGTATACTTAGAGACCACTATAAAGTAACAGTTAGTTACAAGAGATACAAGTATTTGAAATAGGATTCTATCTATCTATCCAGTAATAAAAAGCGCTAAGAATTTGTCATATATTAAAGGGGATAATATGGAGTAATATGCTTTGATGCTTAACCCAACTAGGGACTTAAAATTCAATGCAGTGTGACCTAAAATCAAATGGGTCTCAAATATTGTATCTTGATGGAGAATAAAGTTAGAACAGTTTTTTAAAAACAGTATTACATCTCAACTTAATGTAAGGACTAGTGAACCACCAACTTTTACTATTACTTTCAATGATGTAATATAAAATGAGGTAGATAGGTTATAAGCGCTCCGAAAGTGGCACACTAAAATGTTATTTCACACAACTTGCCTCAGTTTCGTATCATCAATGGAAACGTTAGCTGTCAGATTTGGTGGCCATTTTTAAACACGGAATTTCGTATAGACAACATATCTACCTCTTTTTATATTACATCATTGATTGCTTTGGTTTCTATGAAAATGGCATTCTACGCTAATTGATACTATGGTAACACAATCCTATAACTTGCACAATTTATGATGGGGACACTTTGGGAGGTTTACCAGTAACCATGTCATAATGTAGCTCTAATCATTACGACTGGTAAATGAACCAGTGAATGTGTCCAATGAATATGACAGCTTATGATAGGATACCTTGCACAGTAACCCAGACCCACAACCTATGCTAGTGCTAGCTAGTTATTTACGAATTTGGTACTAACCTTAGTTAAATAGGCACTATTTCAGGTAGCTTTAATTTATTTGCTCACCTAATTCACAAGATATCAAAGACACAAAGGCATTTACAGATTATTTTTGTACTGTTCTAGTAACTTTTCCAACATCTCCATTAACTGTACCTTGTCTCCGGAGCCACCTGTCTTCTTGCCCAGATTGTCGTAGGCTCGCTCCTTCGCTGCCTTGATACCAGCATCAACAAACGCATCAGCGGACCTCTGGCCCTGGTACGGTGTGTGCTTGGAGCCTGTGAAGATCTTGATTGTGGGGAAACCGGTGACTCCATATTTGCCTGATAAGCTTTTGTGCTGGTCTGCATCAACTGCACCCACTTTTATGATGCCCTGAGAATAATGTTTTTTTTTATTTATACCTGTCCAAAAGTTAGTAGGTACAGATTTCTAGGTTTGTTTTCCGGTGAGGGGTCCCAGCACAGCCGGAAGGGCACCAGACCCATGATACTGAGATTTCAGTATCATTGGGGATTTAGCTTCAATAATGTGTAATGTGTAATAATGTGTGATAAAAAGGACTGTGTAATTGGTGCCATAATAATGTTACTGCCTGATAAATAAAAATACATAGGCAAACAAGGCAACTCTATAGTTTAGTAGACTCTACAGTTTTTTCTCTCTGTATGGGGAAACAGTTTACGTACGCGTACCGTACCATACAAAAAATGATTTAATAAATTACAAACCCAATGATTACTTACTTTCAATGCTTTAGCGGCTTTCTTATATTCGGGTACGAGGTTTTTACAATGTCCGCACCATGGGGCGTAAAATTCTACAATCCATATTTCTTCTGAATTTGTGACTAGGCGGTCGAAATTACTGGGCGTCAGGTCCACCACCTCAGAAGACGAGTCATAGAGAGCCTGAGACCCCGCCACGCACAGCAAAACCCCTGAAATTATCAGTAAAATCAGAAACACCGATCATGTTATTAAAACCTTACGCACCGTGAACTATTTCACCCTTCATTATAATATTATGAAAACATACCCAAGCATAACGTATGAAACATTTTAACGCTACTTTAACTTATGAGCTAACGAAACACCGGCTTTGTTCTGCAATTTTTCGAGTTTGAGACAGTCATCGGCTAAACAACGGTTGAAATAAATACACGTCAATTCTTTGCAAGTGTCAAGGCACCGGATTGTCAATGGATTTCGTGGTCGCACTTCATTGGTAGATCTGATTTGGGCGCCAATGACCAAATTTTTGAAGTTATTGCAAATTATTCGTGAACTTGCTACACGAGAATATGAGTTTTATATGTATATAGGACAATGGTGACGTGAACATCAAGAGAAAGAATTACCAATTATTTCTCTTGATGTTCACGCTAGTTCGCGGTTTAGTTATGCACTAACTATATTTATGACTAATACTTATTTATTAAAGATCTGACGCACGACCCAAAGTGGGTCGCAAGTAAGCATTACGAAATGTACGGTATTTAGACCGTACAATATTATAGTACACTTTTGTCGATTTAGATTTGCAGGGCTAGCGTGAGGGAGTTTTTCACTTATTATTTTGCCATCTTTCTTGTAATAAAGACATGGTGCAAATCAAATACTATGATGATTTATTTTGGTAGTACCTATATTCGGGCACAGTTTTAATTTATAATTCGTAGACGCTATCACAGCATTAAAAAATGATTAATTTGCCATGAGGTTTTATTATTTTAACCCGTCACGCACCCTATTTCCACCGTGTTCCAATAACTTTTATTGGCGGGTAGCGCTGTAAGGTCTGTGTCCATAAGACAAAAGTGCTACTATTGGTCGCGGATTTCTCCGATTCGGTTGTGTTACCACAGGTAAACTAGATTAAAATGGTTGTATAACAGTTCTACCAACATAAAAACACAGATATTCTCATTTTACTCGAATCCAAGGCCAAAAAATATTTAAATTTCGAGGCCGTGAAAAAAAATCGACTCAACCGCCGTCACTGGGTAGTTTTGCGAAAAACAATTATTTAGAAAGTAATTATGGATTTTGTGATGTAAAAATATGTTAAATCAATGCGGAAACGCACTAGCTACAATTGAGTTTATGTGAAAAGTTGTGGGTGGCTATATATTTAGTGCAATTTGTGTGAAATGTGAGTAGTGAACAGAAAAAAGTGAAAAAACAAAAAGTTTGGAAAGATAATTATATAATATGTATGATATGTAAGTAAAATTATTTTGTTATACAAAATCAAACTTAAAAATAATCTACCTTTTTAATGATACTCAAGGCATATAATTATGCTTAAGGTAGGTACAATTCTGATTTTCTGTCACAAATCGGGTTTTTCTTGTTTGTATGGGGGTACTACTACACTACAGACCATTTCACTGCTGAGGGGGCGGTCGCGTGACGGGTTAAATTAAGAGGAGACACGCGGACTAAACGCTTTCGGTACTCGCAAATGAGATGCGATCAAGAGATCACATCCCATTGGTTGAATTTCTACCATAGACAATACCGATGCCGATGGCTCTTCTATTAAGCCCGTATTACACTGGCGCGGTCTGGCCGCGGCGGTCAATAGTAAACGTGATATTTTTCTAGCTGTCTCTATCTATAACATGCAATGAGATAGATAGAGATAGCGAGAAAAATATCTCGATAATACACACCAATCACCGTGTAGTGCCCGTCTTTAAGTTGACAACAAATCAATCATTCTCTTATTTTCAGGTTTTCCGCTACAATATGAGAAATATAAATGATTATTTTTTTATTTGCCAATTTCGGTACATCTTATTTCGCAAATTGTATGAAATGGAACGTGCACAAACCAAACGCACACATTCTAGTGAAGTGAAGATCACAGAGTACTTTTCTATTGGTGAAGATTAATTCGTGATGCGGTGAAATGTATTATTTTATCACTATATTTCCCAATGTTATGTGAATTTCTCACAATAAAAATGCCAGATATTGTTGTTAATATTGTGAAGTTACAATGTTAAGACGGTACATCAGTTCGTTATGTTATAAAGGTAATTTATAAATATGAAAGGTTATGTCTGCATTGTTTTGATGATTTTGATTGGATTGAAAATTTGGAACATAGACAAAACTGCCAGCTCTGTGGGGGCCATTGGCAAGAAATTCGACAGGAGAAGAGGCGGGCAAATTAGGCGGGAAACGGCCAAGATAGCGTCTGGTCAAGTGAATCAGTAAATCATTTTGTTTGTTATATTTTACAGCTCAAAGGCGCTACTACAAAATGACTACTGCCAATACAAAACCGTTCACGGTATTCGTGGAAGGTAATATTGGTAGTGGCAAAACTACTTTCTTGGAACATTTTCGCCAGTTTGAAGATATTACGCTTCTAACCGAGCCTGTGGAGGAATGGCGTAATCTCCGAGGATGGAACCTCTTGGTATGTGATTTTTAGTTTCTGCTGTGTAAAATAGCATTAGATGTGGTGTAGTAATCAGTAGGTGACATTTACTAGTTCTAAATGTAGTGTAGTCATCTAAAAAATACCTGCCTGCAGTTGATTGCCCTGATGACCTCGAATTAATACTACTTTAACTACTTTACATTTTAATAATAAACCTGCTTGTAACTTTTGGTGTATACAAAAAGTTGGGGTTTTGGCTTTTAAAGTACCTAATATCACTTGCTTTGCTTTTATTTTATAAAATTTTGCAAATATTTATTATTTTCTCGCAATCGAAGTGAAAAGCAGTGTGTATAACTCAGGCATAAATGAGCCATTTTACCCCTCGACTTAGCTATCCACCCACGCCAATGGCTCGGGTGAATATAAATGTGTCAGGTAAAATGGTTAGTTTTTATGCTCTTGTTGTACAATCTACTATTGTATATGTAAGTTATGATTTTTTCGCAATAGGTCCAACCAAAAATTTGCCTTTATAATCCTTTACTTTGGCTATGTCCACAAGAATGATGCGAACCTGAATCTGTATGACCCTCCTATAATTTTAAAAATGTTCAAAATTTTATTTACTATTTCTAGGACCTCATGTACAAAGACCCATCAAAATGGGCTATGGCTTTCCAAGCATATGTGTCTCTCACCATGTTGGACATGCACCGGAGAGCCACGGCAACACCAGTGAAGCTCATGGAGCGCTCCATGTACAGTGCAAGGTACTGCTTTGTGGAGCACATGCACAGGAGTGGCACACTGCACCCAGCGCAGTTCTCAGTGCTGGACGAGTGGTTCCGGTTTATACATAATGAAATTCCTATCCAAGCTGATCTTATTGGTAAGTGGCATTCACATACGGTATGTTAATCAATTCTAGACCCTAAAATTGATAGAGTATATAGAAATGCACACATTTTTTAGTTATCTTTTTGTTTTTTTTTCTAAAACTATTTTTTGCACTTTATACAGCGCAAGCAAGACTTGCACGATTTTGTTTTACTTTGCAAAGTAAAGTTTAGAGTTAAGCCTCATGTTTGATGTCTATAGATTTTTGTGCACCTGAATGAGTTAAAACAATCTTGCATTTACTGGGAAGGTCAGAATATAGAGAGTTTCAGAGGGGAGGGGCACAAATATGTATGTATACCTGGACCTCTTGTTTACAATAGACCCTTTTTTGTGCCTTTGTGGTAATTTTACTCAATAATCCAAACAATGTCTGAGAGGAAAGTACCTACATCTTGGTTCTTGCCCTCAATGTGACTTAGTAGCAAGAGATGATATCAGTTAAATTGATTAAATTGGACAACTAGGTTCTAACCTCATTTAAATTATATCAAGATGTGTTGGGAATTGGGTCATTTGCTGCATATCTAAAATGGTATTCTATTTTATTTTACAAACAGCCTTAAAGTATGTCATTTGTTTAGGTTGGCTGCTATACATTTCTTGTAACAATATATATCAGATAAATATAAAAATGGTAGATTCTTCCCTTTCTGCCAGTACAATTTATTTAGGTAGAAAGATTTAAGCTGGCTTCTGTGTATAATAAAAATAAGTTATATTTGTTTTTTTTAATGCTTACATTTAATATTCCTATTATTTCACTATGGGCCTTAAATAAATAAATAAAATAAATAAATAAATAAATATTATGGGACATTCTTACACAAATCGAGCTAGGCCTATAGTAAGCTCAATAAGGCTTGTATTACAGGTACTAGGCGACGATATATATAATAGATATAAATACTTAAATACATAGAAAACATCCAAGACTCAGAAACAAATATTCGTGCTCAACACACAAATATTTGCCCTTACCGGGATTCGAACCCAGGACCTTCAGCTTAAATGCCCTGAAATAAATGGTTTATTATTATCAATATTGTTTAATCTTTTCGACGCCATATATCTGCACCGCAGGTTCAACGCCAACAACTGATATATGTGTCAAGGACCCAGCATGATAGCAATCTTCTTGCATTGACATAAGGTTTAACTCCGCACTAAATGTCTTGTTGATTTGGCGTGTGGTTGACAATTTTTCTCTTTGACAGAGCATTGAAAAGGTTAAACCTCTTTGTGATATTTTACCCTTTATTGGGCTATGCAACCTTCAAGTTTTCTCAATTGCTATTTATTAACTTTACAGTGTACCTGAGAACAAACCCAGTCATTGCCCATGAGAGGATCAAGAAGCGAGCCCGATCAGAGGAACAGTGCGTTCCACTGTCTTATTTAGAGGAACTGCATACTCTGCATGAGGATTGGCTGGTGAATAGGACCCACGCTGAGTGCCCTGCCCCGGTGAGTACTGTACGACGGCCTATGGTTGGGTGGCAATAGGTTGTTAAGGTATAACACCTTGATGTTGTGAAGGGACGCCTGGCCGGAAACAGGCGGGCTGTCAATCACTTGTCACATTCATTCAGTCCGTTTCACTCATGTTGGCGCTTACTGCCCTGGCAGTGTTCTCTCATCAAATTCTTCCTGTTTTCCTGCAGAGCAGAAGGATATCTTTAAGGTCAACATCCTTCAATTCTCTCTCCTCTAACACATCTTTACCGAAAATACCTATTACCTTCAAGTGTCTATTTAGAGTATTGTGACCAGTTACGATACCAGTTAGCAACCTCAGATTGCTCTTACCCAGTTTCAGCAGATACCTGGTTCTTCTGTGAACCATACCTCCTATCATCATCTTTGTCTGTCTGCACTTCAGAGGTGTCTTAGCCAATAATGGTAAATGTAGGACATATGTAAGTCTTGCAAAAAGGCAGACAAGTTTATACAGGTTATATTGTTATCTTATCTTTGTTGAGTGTTTTACGTTATCAAGTCGCTGTATAATTGGTCGCTAGTTTACGATTGTCAGTGAGTGCATTTATCATTATACATACCATACGTATAATTATGCCTGTTTAATAAAGGGGCAGGCATCACGGCTTTCCACATATTATGATAATAAAAAACCTCTACTATGGCTTCGTTGACTTTCACATGCTTTTGTTTAGGGTAAATAATTTGGGTACTCTTGAGTTTGAGTTTAAAATTATGCCAATTTCACCCAATCTTCCAACTAGTAGGTACCATTTCCGTTGAATTTGAGTTATTACTTTTGGTGTTGTACATGGGTCTGTGAGTAGGTATTATATTTTTATGATAGGAAAATGTATGTTCATAAGAGGACATAAAATATGCTTGCAAAAACAAGCCATGTCCTTAGAACTTAAAATCCCTTGCATTTTCACACACTGACCAGACCCAAAAAAAATGGCGATGTTTAAAGGTCGGTAATAATTAATTTTGCAACCATGCACGTTCTCATAAGAGTCATCACCCAGTGCCCCATCTCGTAAAGTACGAGCTTGTGTTAATAACCCACGCCATAAGGTAATATAGACTATGTCCATCCAGTCAATTCTATATTGTGGGGGGTGGACAGGGACTGTTCATATAAGTCCAAACTATACACATGAAAGAATTACCTGTATGTAGGGGATACAAAGGTACACAGCTACAATCTGACAGACTTTCTTCTTCATTAGTATAATAAGATGCAATGCTAAATCTGCTATTTTACAATTCAAACCCGTTTCAGGTACTGGTCATAGATGCAGATCTGGACCTATCTCAAATAACAGAGGAATACAAGAGAAGCGAGCACCAGATCCTGAGAAAGGCCGTGGATGTGGTGATGCGGTCACCCAACAAGCTCAGCCCCAAGAAACCCATCACTAGTTCGCCTATCAAGATTGTTCCACAAATTAGATTGTAAAATAGACTTTAGCCGCAGTATGTGCTCGGCAGGAGGACCAAAGAGTGAAGTTTGTACAGCGCGTTGACTAAGCCGTTACAAGTGGTAGAGAATGGCCTCAAAGAAATCACATTGGCACAAAAATGCTAGTTGTGCTACCCGTAGAGTGCAACTTGGAGCTTTCTGCGTGCGGATTGCTCAGTGTCGCCCTATGGCCTGTTTCACGAAGTTACTAGTTGCCATTTTCCAAGTCTAAACCGGCTACACAGATGCTTTTGACCCAATAATGACTAGCCATTTGACCACTGCCTGTTTAGAATAGTTAAATTGTAACCTGTAGTGACAGAATACTGAACGCGCTGTAGGTTTTATATTTTTCTGCCGTTGTCGCACTGAATCAAACCTTAACCTTGCTAAGGTTGCTTTAATTTCTTTAATTGATTTATTTTTAATTGTGTTTTCTTGATACCTAAGTTTATACTTTGGTAAATTAGTTTAATCTATTTCTTTAAGGCATTGGCATTTACTTGTGTTTTCATGGGTATAGAAAAATTGGAAAATCCTAAATGTTATTGTCACTATTCTTTCGTACTTAGTCGTATTTCGGTTCATTAATTAATAGTAGTGGAGGATATTGCTGAAGACTATACACAAGTTGCTTCAAGCAGTTGTGAATGACATGATTCTATAGTGAACTATCACATCAGAGGCCGTATCTGAGCATGGCGAGACTAAACACGTTTATGCGTGTGTAATAAATATTGTGCAAGGTTGTCTCAGTCTCAGTTGAACACGGTCCTAGACGCTGTCCCTAAGGACTCGGCCACGGTGGCGGTCCATAGTAAATTTGACAGCTAATGACAAGTTTACTATTGACCGCCGCGGCCAGGCCGCGCCAGTCTGACAAGCCTTACAGAGGCTGCGGTAGCGGTGCACTATATAGGTGGGAGCGAGATGTTGAGTTCTAATCTCTCGGTCACACGAATGGCACGCCCCTGCAGCTGCTACCGCCGTAGATAAGTTCCAACTGACCGTCCTATAGTGAAAATGTCCTTGCATCCAATATTTGATAGCTGTCATCCTCGTACAATTTATGTCATCATTGACATTTACTGTACCGTGATGACGGCTGTTAAAAAAAATATAGCAAGAGTCATGTCTCATGTGTTGTCATCGCTTTGCCTAAAGTTTCCGTCGATTGCCCGTCAATTTAGGTACGGAGCGTGCCCATTCTGGTAGTGATGGTACATATACGGTGTAAGCGTAAAATATTCATTATATTGACGTACGTAGCTGCTGGAGCAATGACAATGTGATGAAAGGGCATATCCTCAGATATACTATCTTAGATATTATTCAAATTATATGCCTAGAGTAACCTCGAGCCTTTTAGTATTATCTGTTTAGAATGTAAGTAACTGTAACTCATAAATTATTGAGTAACATTATGACTTGTGTACATTGACTGTACATATTTACACTAATTGATTTGTAAGTTAAACATATTGCATTTAAATGTTCATTTAATTATTCGTCTTGAAACATGTATGTTAAAAAATAATGGAAATGGTAGTATTGATAACCTAAGCATATACCTATGGGTATTTGTGTAAGATCTTGTGAATAGGGTTTTTAAAGAATCACAAATAGCATAATTGTGTTTTGCCAAATATGCAGTGACTATATTTATGTAATTTAAATAAATAAATTTCTACTGACCATTCGCCATTCGTTTTCAGTTAATTCCTGGCAATTTCTTTATCTTAAAAAGTTATTAAGGGGCTCCCAGCTCCCAATGACCTTCGATCTGTAACTGTCCGTTTTGTCCTGTTTTTTATTTGCTATTAGTTTAGTTCGCTCTGGCTCGTGTTTGCTAAACGTTGGTTTTTAGGGTTTCAAAAGGAAAAAAACGGAACCCTTATAGGATCACTTGTGCGTCTGTCACAACCGATTTGCTCCGAACCTACTGGACCGATTGAGTTGAAATTTGGTATACATTATGTATATTGGTGACCCAAAGATAGACGCGTAAAGTAAATGGGGGGGTAAACTGGAAAATTAAAAAAATAAGTTTCGCAAACTGTATTGTGTGACATATTAAATGAAAGGGGTTGTTGTAAGCATTTCAGACATTTTTTTTATAATTTTAGCAAAAACAGATTTGAAGTAATTTAGGAAAAAAGACGAAAATTGACCATTCCCCCCTTATCTCCGAAACTACTAGGCTTAAAATTCTGAAAAAAAATGGAAAATAGTTCATTGCCTACAGGAAAACCTACAAGAAGTTAGAGTATTCAAAGCAACGGGAAAATGCTCAATATTTTTGTGTATTTTGTATGGAGCGCCTGATGCTTAGAGCATAGCAATTTTACGGAACCCTCATCACGCAAGTTGAACTCGCAGTTGTCCGGTTTTTTTTAATGATGCGATGATCCTGAAGCGTTTGCGGAATTCCATTAAAGTTACTAGAACAATATTCTTTTGCTTTTCCGCTAAAGAACGTGCAGGTCTATTAGCGATGAGGAAATGCACCTATTTGCGTATTGGGAGTTTCAAAAAATTGCAGATTAAGGCTAACTCGAGTGATGTTTAGTCACGTCTAAGCTGACGGTTTTGTTACTAAACGTAATACCTATGCGATCGATATTGATTGTCGGTTTTGTTACTATCCGTAAAATTAATTAATATGCCCTAAGGCTGGAAACAATGCTCGACCGACGTCAGCGCGTATGGTCGGTCGCGCGTGTTTTACTATGGCCGCATACGCGCTGACGGTGAGCATCGGTCTGAACGCACAGTATGCTTTCTACAGCGATAGCTACGCCCGACCGAGCATACGCGCTGACCGTCGGTCGAGCACTGTTTCCAGCCTTATTGGTGGTGGTTTGTTTTATTTGCACGTGCTGAGGGATGGTGGGCCGCATTAACCTCATGTAACAACTGCGCAAATGGGGTGCATTTCGTCATCGCTAATAGACATGCACGTTCATATAGCAAAGTAATATTGTTCTAGTAACTCAAATGCAGGTAACTGTGGTTTAGTCACATTTATATTAAAATAGGTACTGCCTGCGATTTCGGCCGCGTGAAAGTCGTTTTTATCGTTCACCCCCTATTTACTTTACTTACCCCCTTAGGGGATAACTTCCGGGATAAAAAGGATCCTATGTCCTTCCCCGGGACTCAAACTATCTCTATACCAAATTCCATCTAAATCGGTTTTAGCGTGAAGAGGTAACAGACAGACCCACTTATAATATTAGTATCGATTAGCTTTTGCTCGCCACTTCACCCGTTGATCGCTATAAAAGCTTAAACCCCTGAACAAAAGTAATATTAAACATGCTATTGTACAGTCAGCATCAAAAGTAGCTACGCAAACTAAGGCGTCAAAAGTCTTTATTGAAAGGGAATAAGAACTTTTGACATCTTCGATTGCGTAGTTACTTTTGATGCTGACTGTACTTTCAATAGGCGCATCATCCACAGGAGCGGCACGGAGCTATAAGATAGAGCGAGATAGGGATAGAATTTGTGCTGCTCCGTTTAATGTACGGCCAAATAATACGCGGCCACGTACCTTTCTCTCTTTATGCACCGGTTCAAAATAGAGTCTGTCAAGCGAGCCACAGCATTTTTATCAAATTCTTTATATAGCAACAAATTTACCTCATCATCATCATCCTATCAGCCGAAAGACGTCCACTGCTGGACATAGGCCTCCCCCAAAGAGTGCCACAATGATCGGTCCTGCGCCACCCGCATCCAGCGGACTCCAGCGACCTTTACCAGGTCGTCAGTCCACCTTCTGGGGGGCCTACCCACGCTGCGCCTTCCGGTACGTGGTCGCCACTCGAGAACCTTTCGCCCCAATGGCCATCGGTTCTACGTGCAAGGGGCACATTGCACTGTCACTTAAGTTTAGCGATTCGGAGGGCTATATCGGTTACCTTGGTTCTGCTGCGGATAGCCTCATTTCTGATGAAATGAAATTTACCTATGAATTACCTATTACTTCGCCATACATTTCGTGTTACCAGCATGCGTTTTTTTTAATTTGCCGCCATTTTCCATGGACACGACTAGGACCATGGACCTAAGATACTGGGACAGGCTATACGTGATGCCACAATGAGGGACGGAAAGGCTTATATGCAGCTAAATTAAGAACTGGTCTTAAAATTGCTGATTACTTACCATAAACAACCTACTTAATTTGGGTGGGTAGTGATTTATTGGCCATAACTTCATACTAAATCAGTTGTGGCAAACAGAAAAAAAGTGGAACTATGACAAGGACAACGAATGATATTTCCTTTTCTGTCACACTTATCGAGATTTGTATGCTACCATCTCGCTCGGACGTGGTATTATTATTACCATAGCTTGTCCCGAGTATCTTAGGTCCATGACTCCGAGTTTCTTTTTTTTTTTAGATCAGGCAAGACTGAAAAACATATGCCAAAATCACAGATTACAGGCCAAAATTGGTGGTAAGAAGTATTTTTCTTCACATTCCCTTACGAATAAATGTCCCTGATGTTAATGGACGATCCGCATTGAGATCAAATTTAAAACGCTTCACCATTGGTCGGAATGTATCTTGTTTTAAAATGACACTTATGAGACTTCATATTCATGATAGAAAAATACAGGTGTTTACTTATTGCTGCTGAATGATATTTAGGTCATAAATTATATCAATAAATTAAAATAGTTAGTTATTTCTAGTCTAGTGTAACCTATTCTTTAAAATACATTTTATGTAGTTAAATAGTGATGAGTTCTTGTTGCGGTAACGAGTTAGTTTTTAATTCGGCGCTTCATGAAGTGCTAGCTTCTAATTACGAACTAGTTGCAAATTTATTTGATTTTGAAACCAATTCGTGGGTTATTCTTATTAGTTTTATTGTTATTGGTTTATCGACGATTGTTGTGATCCGAATGTCTGTACCGAGTTCGCGTTAAGGAACTATTAGACAATAATTGAAAGTAAAAGTGTTGTAATGTAATCGTCTCGTCGTTGAGGTTCTCGTGAGGTATCTACGTTAGAGGTAAGTAAATACTTTATTGTATAAATGTTTTTGAATGATGTGTAACTTACCACAGTGCTCAAGTAAGTACTTAAATAAATATTAGGGGACAATTTTACACAAATCAAACTACCCATTAAGTTCAATAAGGCTTGTGTTATGAATTACTAGACGACGATATATTAGGTACTAAAGTATATAGAAAATATTCGTGATTCTGAAACAATTATTCATGCTCATCACACAAATAATTGAAACTGTTTAATAGTCATATATATGAATTTTAAATTGTTTCAATTATTTATGTGATGAGCATGAATGATTGCCATATGGCAAAGCTTAATTTTAATAGAATGTTTTTCATTAGCCTAGTAAACAAGTATAATGACCATTTACGAACCAATAATGTATGCTGCATCATTTACCAATACATTATCTTTTTGGTCATTAAAAGTTCATATCTGTAACCATCTGTAACTGAGCTTTAAGCATGTTCATGTGTTCTTAATGACTATGGGAAGTAGGTAATTACATTGGTTAAAAAGATAGTATAATGACTAAGATATTTCCTAATTCCAGAAAAACCTACCACAAAAATCATAGCAACAGTAAATTTGGTCCCGATAGTTGAAGCTTAATGTTAAACATGATTGTAGGATTTGTAGGAAAAATACAATTATGCCACATTACTATGTAGGTGGAGTCTGGTGATATTCCTTAAATGTGGACTTTGGTCTGTTGTTTGCCGTATAAATATATAAATAAATTTGGGATTTTTAAATCAATAATTGAAGTTAAGCTACAATTGAATATGTAGGTATTCTAAATAGGGACTCAACAATCTCTACAATACTAATAAGAATCCTATTAGTTTTCATGCATTTAGTGTGTAATAATATAAATTACTCTCATAAACTGTAATTGTTATTTGCATTACCTTTAAGATGATATTATTACCGGGTTGCTTTTGTATATTAAAACCAAAGTGGTAGTTACTGATGCAATGGTGATTAACACCAAGATGAGAGAGCTTTTGTAGGTACATACAAACTGCCATTTGCTGTGTCACAGAGATACTCGGCTCTGGCTCAAGACTTCCGTTTTCTTTTACTTAACTATTTCGACCATACCCTTCAATATACAATCCTAGCTGCCCGCGTGGCTTCGCGTATTGCTAAGAACGTAGGCAAACCCGCGGGATAAAACATAGCCTATAACCATCCAAAAGGTCCATTCTAAATGCAGGTGAAAGATTTTTGAAATCATATAAGCTGTGCTGGAAATTACCCAAAACATACAAACTTATAAACTTACAAAGCGTCAATCTCACAGACTTATACTCTTTATAATAATTATTAGTATAGATGAGAACAAGTACTTCTAATGATTGCTTAGTCTTTCATCATGATAGGCCTTAGGGTGAGTACCCACCAAGATGTGTTTTCAAACTAGTGACATGACACCTATAGTGAAAATGCCCTTACATCCAATATTTGACAGCTATCATTTGGGTTGTTAACTATTTTTGCAGAGATATAGTATTTTCCAGAAAAAAACGATAAAAATATAGTACCTACACTGAAAAAAAATATAGTACGGTCGACGCCAAAAATACGTTTACACTATTCGCCTTATTGCAATGGAATAAGGTGCAAACGTATTTTTGGCGTCGACTGTACCTGGCTGGGCAATGTTGCTTTTTAGTGAAAAACCTCGATAATTTGAAGCACTTCGTGAGGTCCCCTTAAATATAGTATTTTCGCGTACTATATATTTGTTCAACAGTATACAGGGTGGAAAGTTGAGATGGGGCAGTAAAGCTACTAGATCCCTTGGCTCTTAGGAGACCTTTACTAACTTTTTAAGTGATTACAATCAACATTCACAGATTTTTGATGAAATGTACAGACAGCGAAAAAATCGACAGATTTGAGTTTTTTTTTATGCCATTCGGTCCCATTTATGTACTCTTATTAAAATATTCTTTGAGACCAACTAAGGTTACAGTACTAGAACACTCACAAATCAAAGAAAACTTTTTCCATACAGTTCGTAGGGTGTAGGGTAATTACAAAGTGATATATTACCTGAGTATATACGAGTACCTACCTAAATCTCGCGACAAGCTTTTATTATCATCTAAAATGTGTTATGACGTTATAAGTTGATAGTAAAAGTTTTAAAGGAAAAGTTTATTTTATTCTTTTTAGCGCATTTAAATAAAAGCTTGTTTTAAAAAAAGTTTTTTACTTTTATTTTATTTTTCTTCTATGCGCATGTTACCTTTAGTAAGCACTAGCACTACAAAAACGAACGCTATTATAGCCAATATTTTTTCTAACTTTGATATACAATGCGATTGTTCCTATTACTATTCATTCTTTTTTCAGTCACTACTTACAAATCTGGATTAAATTTGATATTTAAGTCAAAACAACTTTAATTAGGTTACCTAACTAATTTAGGTAGGTATGAATCACAATTACCACAATTTCACTTATAAAACACAATAATATAAGTATATAGGTTTTGTAAACTGAATTTCGAGAAAAGCTCGGAAAAAGCTGCGAGACTCGATTCCTAAACTATTTATAATATGTACAGTCACGGACTTTAATTTTTGAGCCATTTAGTGCGCACTTTATACTGGACACTTCATACAATACAATATAATACAAATACTCTTTATTGCACACCTCACACAAACAAAGCAGTGACAGAAAGTAACAATACAATAACATGTAGGCAGAGGCATCATAGCTTCATAGAAAACCAAAATTTGTTGACACCTAAATAGCTCAACAATTAGTCCTTGACCGTACCTACAAATTTTTAATCGAAACCCTTCGGTGGGCGAGTCCGACTCGCACTGGTCCGGTTTTTTTAATACAATAATTTACATATTTAGGATTACTGTAAAGAACAAGTTTAGTTTTGGCACAGTCTCAAGGAGCTCTTCTGAATTGTCTGGTACTTACCTAAGCTTTTTTATGGTACGCAGATGTTTTCTTGTGGAATATATTGGTCACTCTAGATAGTGTAGATCTAGACTCTTAGTGAAATTTACTAAAATTTGGAATCCAAAAATTCACCATTACCTTGTTTCTCAACTAGAAAAGAACAGGAAAATACTTTTCTAGTTCCTAACTCCAGGGGTTGTTAAGTTAATCAGGATTTCTAATTTCGGCATGTTTCTCGCCAGGGAAAACCAGCAAACCTGATATTTACTGGGTCATATCTTTCCATTACTGTTGCCATAAGCCTGCCACAGATTCTGTTAACTCATTGATTATATTATCTTGTACGCTAGACTGGTTGTCAGCCAACGAAAGCGAGTGTGGCCGGGCGCACGGAGCTAGTTTATCACTAATATTACCTCACTGCTCGCCCACTTTTTCACTTTCCTACGGGCAGAAAGCGTGAAGTGTGAACCTGTCCACGCCTTTTTATTGACACTTGCTTCTTAATTAATTATTTTTACTGCCGTATGCCTTACTTTAGGTACCTACTTGTGGGAAGCGTGGCGACCCAGTGAAACGGAGAAACGAGTAATAAATTTCCAATTTAACTCTTTCAACGCAAAGAACACCTAAAGGTGCTGATAGTTGTCGAGCCCACGACGCCCAAGAACGATTATTCGTGTAGGTATTGTTTATTTTGGCTCCCTTGTTGAGATTGACGTATGGTTTGTGTGTGAAAGAAGAAAGAAAAAAAGAAAGAAAGAAAGAAAATACATTTATTCACAAACACACAGGACACACATATTATACAATAAAATAAACAAGAGAAACATATAAAACATGAAACAAAGTGTGTCTCTGCGGCAGTGAACCGGACACTGGCTTGTGGTTGTTAAAATGGGATCTTTTGAAGGATCACAGAGGCAAGATAAGGGGGAAGACTTGAGGAATGCTGGTCTGGTGATGGATAACAGGGGTGTAAAAGGACCTACATGGAGGGAGTGAAAATTACGGAATGCGGAACCTGAGCTCCGAAGCAGTAGAAGATTCAACCAGAATTAACGTATTAAAGATAGGGAGAGAGATATACCTTTTCTCATATCATACCTGTGTATCTGGGATAGGAGTCCACGGGACTGAAAAAATGCCGTAGCAAACAAAAGGCGTCGTTACGTACATTAGGATTTCACCAACAAGAAATATTAATGGGATAACAAACGCTACCTGTTAGGTTTTTTTTTACTATAGGTGTCATTTTCAGTTCCCCCATGCTTTGTTATTTGTAAGGCTTCAGGATCGTATTTCGGGTCGAACATTTCTTCTTGTGTAATACTTTAAACTCTCGTTCGACACGGGTTGCACCGTTCAAGGTCGCAGACTGTCGTCCCAGCAAGCTTGTCAACGGAGATATGGGGTACATTGTACATGTCTTCTTGTGCTTGGAAGTACTGCGGAATGTCATCCTCATCTAGTTTCAATTTCGCTCTATTGAGCAGCTCAACTGCAGAGTCCTGGGGAGCTCTGTCGTATACAAATCCGCAGCTATAATATTTTTCTCAAACATGCTCGGAAATGTATGCGTTAATGTCACGAAATGAAGACATGAAGTTTCTTGTTTAAGGCTCCTTACATTACTTCTTGGCCTTACGCCAAGAAGTAATGTATGAAAACCCTAAGTAAAACCATAATTGGCCGCTACTCTAACTTTTTAAATTTGCTTACTAATATTAAACTGACTAAGGAAAAATTACATAGTGCCAACCACCACTAGACTCTGTAAGCATACTTGCGACTAAAAAAAAAAATCTATGGTACTATACTTATGTGCGGGTTAAACATGGTGCTCGAACGGCTTGTTCAAATGGCATGTTTAAAAAATAAAAAAGGCGGCAAATTACACAATTGTTTTCTGATCTTTCGTTCCGATTGTAATTTCAACAAATAATTAATTGTATTTATTTTAATTTTAATATTTCCTCACATCGTTTGAGAAAAGCACTATACAATCCTCGGCCGGAACAGGGATTGCTGGACTCGTTGTATCCGGCCTCGTCTACGACTCGGCCGTCTACCCCAAACTCGTCCAGCAATCCCTTACTTCACGGCCTCTGCAGTAATGTACTATTACTACCTACCTTGTAAGGTAGTCTTGTGGCGATAAGACCGTCAACGTTAAAGCTCCTGAGGGTCCGTTTGGTTGCATAAGGCAAGCAGAGCGTATAAAGGAAATCCCTAAGGTACAAGTTCGCAGCCGGCTACAGACGGCAGCAGCAGGCGTAGCGACACTACTGGTTTCCTGTAATATATTTCGTAGCTAGCGACACATCGCCGTCATAGAAATACTTAGAAACCAGTTAGTGTCGCGGCTACATGTCCCCTGCTGCTGCTGTCTGTAGTCGGCTACGAACTCGTACCTTTAAACTGCCTACACAGCGAATCTCCATATACTCCATCTCCTAATAGGGACGTTTAAAGGTTCGACAACGGTTATCAATTTGTCCCTATTGTGATTAAAAAAACTACATCTACGAAGTCTCGCACGTCAACAGCGCTGCCACAAAAATCGAATCTTGAAGTTCGTATGTCAGTGCGACAGAAACAGGTTATCCGATGGTTATGGGTTGGTGGTTATAGCTCAGGCTCCAATTACCACAAATAATGTGTATTGACGTTTTTATGAACGAGTCAAGTGTAATGCATTAACCTGGTAACCCAATACAGGATTTAAAACTTTCTAAAACTTTGTTTCCGTGGGCTGTCATAAATGTTTTCCCAATATTTTATTCTGAATGTGTATTAGTATTAGTAGTGAAAATATACTATTAGCTCTTTTTAAACATAATACAGAGAACCAATAAAATTATAGGCTCAGAAATATGAAATGTCAATTCATAATCTTTTGTTAGCCAAATCTAATATGCAGACAGTGTCACCGTTCAAAAATTAGGACAGAATTTTAGTGACTTTCGGGGCGATTATCTCCAACTCTATTCACTTCAAAAAAATTGCTGAGAAACCTTATATTTATTTTAAAAGCCCCATCGACTGATGTGTTGTGTGTGGTTGATGTGGGCTTACAATGAAAAACAAAAATTGACTTTCAGTTTTATGTATGGGGTGCACCCTTAAAAAATTTTTTTTAGTAATTTAATAATAAAATTATATAGCGGCTAACAAAATACACCTATCCTCAAAATTTTATTAAAATTCACCTTATAGTTTTCGAGTAAAATACTTGTGACATACGGACAGACGGACAGACGGACATGACGAAACTATAAGGGTTCCGTTTTTGCCATTTTGGCTACGGAACCCTAAAAAAGAAAGGTTCGCGAGTTCTACATACAGTTCACGGAACCACTAGTAATTTTAGCAACAGAAACTGGTTTCCTACTACATTGTGTATAAAAAAAATCATGTTATTCCATAACTAGGTACCTACGTACGTTTGTTGTCGACAGTCGACTTGCATCGACCGTGGTCTTAGAGTGAAAATTATGTTTATAAGTTTAACATAATAGAAACATAAGTTGGTTAGTAACCACACGAAATCGTGAAATTATGAAAAAGTTAAAAAAACACGACAATAAAACCAGAACACTCATTGAGCATTTATTGATCATTCCAGCGCTCTTATACCTAATTGTCGAGTTAAACGAAAAAACACTTCTTCCAATCAACTTCAATATGGACGATTGAATAGCGGCAACTTTGCGAAAAGGGTGATCATCAGTTCGTCATTTGCAATTTGTATAATGTCAATCTATATCAATATTACCAATCGGACCAGTTGATCTGATTGAACTTTGGCTGCACTATTTTCTTGAACCGAAATAAATCTAAGCATTTTGTAGAAGTAGCGTTGCGTTCGTTAAATCTAAATTCCTGATGTTTACGGATTATAAATCTCCTTATCAGATGTAACGTTTTTGTGCGATTTAATTAATTTGTGTCTAAATTTTGGTTCAAAGAAAATATAAAACAAAAAAGGAAACGGTCATCCGCAAGACTCATAATACCTAATTTGGATTTTGAGTTACCGATTTCTCTTAGCAGGGTCGATCAAAACAGGACATCCTTACCGTTAGATGTAAATAAAAGTAGTAAAGACCAACGGGTCCGATTCGATCTCCACGTTGCCAGCTTGCCGCCATTGCGGTGCGAGTGAGAATCGATCGCCGACCGAATCGCGACCCTCGCGACACGACCGCGTTGCCGGGCCGCGCGCCGTGCCGCAGTCCGCTCTAAACGCTCCTCGACAGAACCTCAAAATGTTCAACGAGAAATTAGACCTGAAGCTCATAGGCCTAGTTAAAGACAATACGGTGCTCTACGACCACAATAACCCGCAGTACATGGACTTTAATGCGCGGGAAGTCGTGTGGCAGAAGATAGGCGACGAACTGAAGCGTCCCGGTGAGTATACGATTTGAGTTGAATTCGTTTACAATTTACGACGCACACACCGGTTTTACGCGCTTGTTTTTTCTAGCGGCCGAGTGCAAGGCGCGATGGATCAACATCAGAGACATAAACAGGCGCATATTGAGAAAGACTCTAAGCAGCTCTGGGAAACGGGTGAAGCTTTATAAATACGACAACGAATTGTCTTTTATGAGGCCGTTTTATAGAGACATTTTGATTCAGAACGGTGAGTTTTCATGGGACGAAAGGAACCAGAATTGCGAGGTCGGAGACGTCCCGGACGTCCCTGATGACAGCGAGGATTCTAATGATGAGAAACCGATAAGGGCTTTAAAGGGTAAAAAATCTGGTATAAAGAAAAAGAGGAAGAAAAGGAAGTTCGAGGAAGTTGAGATAGTGCCGTCTGCCAGTGTAGGAGAGCCTAGTACGACGGGGCTTTCGGAATTCGATGTTTGTGACCCTGTGGATTCCTTCCTTTTAAGTATCGGAGCGACATTGAAGACTTTCTCACCGTATCATCTGAATGTAGCCAAGAGTAAAATATTCGCTGTTGTTCAGGAACACGACTTGCAGCAGATTGTGCAGAAGAAAAGTGGGATGGAAGATAAGACTCCTATGAGCATGATCTAAGTTTTAAGTTTATTTAATTCATAGTTGAAACCTAGTGCGTGTGATGGTGATATAACATTATTGTGATGTGCCATTTTAATGGAAATGAATCTATTAAATCCCCACAATGTTATTGTATTTCATTGTTTTAATTAGATACCTAGTTTTTATTCAAAAACGTCTCTCAAAATGAATTGGCAAAATTCAATTAAGTAACAAGTCAGAACTTAAGAAGAAGAAGTTATTTCTTTAGCCCAATAGGGACATATAAAATCGGAGATTGGTTAAGTGCTAATCGGGACATTCAGCACATGCATTTACATGTTTATAGATAAAGTGCTGAAGAATATCTATATCGTCTTTCTAATTCAAATATTTTAGTCTGCAAGCTTGTTAGCACTTTGTAGACATAAAAATGAATATCAAAATTCACACAACGGGAAAATACCTGAGCACACATTTAGTGAGAGATTTATAGCCTCCGGCCTAGTCATTTTAATTACAATAAATTTAACCTACAAGCTGAAGAGTAAAGACTCTTTGGCATCGGTATAAAATAAAAGATGACTATAGTTAAAATACTCGTAAAGCCAAATTTAAGTGAAATTCCCGCGGCTCAAGTAGGTTATGAAAAGCTATGATAGTGTTAGAGATGAGTTATGATAGTGATAGAGACCGAAGTTTTCCCGTAAAAGCTCGTTAGAATCGTGTCGATAAGTTTTACTTAGGTGATAGGAGACTTTGCCAAGTATATTAGGCGTCAATACAAGATACTCTCAAAAATGCTATTATGTATTTCATTATAGATATTTTCTGTTTTCGAGCCATTCATTCCTAGTAGCGACCTCTGAGAAAAATGTGTGACAGACGCAGACAAACTTACGAAAAGTGCACTGTTTTGCCAATGTTGGTACGAAACACTAAAAAACTAAACCAGGCAGATTGCTATCCAGTAAGCCTAGTTAATCAGAACTTGTTCGTCAATAAAACCACATCAAGCCCTACTTAGGCCCCTCCGATACCTACAGTTTATTCAGCACCCATATGCCTCCGACACTGATCGGACGATAGACACAAAAAAAACAGTGTTCTATATGCCACATTAATATTAACTGGGCGAGACTGCGTCATGGAAAATTTAACTACCATGAATCTTATGACTTTCATAAGGATATTGAGATTTGAAATTCATTTCGGTACTGTTGCTTACTTCGCTTACATGATTCAGTTGCCTTGAACACAATGGATAAAGAAAATTACGACATGTCGACGAATTTGGGACGTTGACTTAAGGTTTCTTTTAGGGCAAAAACGGAACCCTTATAGTTTTGTCATGTTCATTGTTCTTTTGCCCGGCTGTCCGTCTGTTTGTATGTCACAGGAATTTTACTCGAAAACTATAAAATGTGTTAGAATAAAATTATGAGGATAGGTGTATTTTGCTAGCCGCTACATAGTTCTGTAATGAAATGACTAAAAACATATTTTTTTAGGGGTGCACTCCATACATATAACTGCAAGTCAAAATAAATAAATCATTGTAAGTCCACGTGTGCATCAATCGATAGGCCTATCAAAATAAATATAAGGTTTCTTTAGTTTTTTTTTTTGATTAAGTGAATAGAGTCGGAGATAGTCGCCCATAAAATCTCAAAAATAGTTTTTGAACGGTTTTTTAAAAAATATGTAAAAAAGTCATGGACATTAATATTAAATTCTTTCACCGAAAATTATTTTGAACAAGATTGGTTCAAAGGTTTTCGAGATATGGCTGAAAAACTGCTTTCCCTATAGTAAAGGACGTAAGTGTCGTAAGATTTCTGTGACGATACGACCTTTTTAATAGGCACGGAACCCTTCGTTGTGCGTGGTCCGACACGCACTTGGCCAGTTTTCGTATTATCGAACGAGCGAGCGAAGCGAACGAAGTTCTATGATTCAGTTTGGGTCGAAAATCGTTCGTATATCCGGTGTCTGTCATGCTGTCCGGCTGTTCTCCTCTACAGGAGCCGTAGCATGGTTGGCCTTGTAAATTTATATATCTATACGTATTAAGAGGTCCTCTAAACTATTATAAAAAAAAAACATGATTTCATACAATGCCCTTATGGATTTGTTTGTTTGCCAGCCAGTGGCATGCCATGCCTGGTTTTCATTCTTCTCCCTAATCTTCAAAACAAAATTGCTGTTTTAGAAGGAAACTCAGAGATTACTTTTCGTAAAGATAATCACGTTTGATTATTTATTAAGTGTAGGTACAATTGTGTCTTCAATCAAATGGTTATATATTTCCTGTACTATTTCCTACTTAATCACCGTAACGTAATTGCAATTATCTACATAGCTTCAGCTATAATGAAAAACGAACACATTACCAATTAACTTTATATAACTAAAGTTAATTTAAAAAAAAACCCAGCCAAGTGCGAGTCGGACTCGCGCACCAAGGGGTTCCGTACAAACCTGTAGATATACTCGTATAAGTAAATTATTGAAAATATTTTAATTTTATGATGTAACTAAAAATTTACGGTTTTCGCAATTTTTCTTTTATCTGTGCACGTGAAGTACCCTGTAGGTTTTGATTCCCTTGAGAGTTTCGAAATTTTGCGGCATAAACGGCTGTATCTTTTGATTGCGTTAGCTTAGAAGTATTTGATATAAATTTTAGCTTGATACCTCCCATCCACGCGTTCCTGAGAAAAAGGGTCTTGACAGACGGACGGACGGTATACAATGTGATCCTATAAGGGTTCCGTTTTTTCCTTTCGAGGTACGGAACCCTAATAACAATAAAGTAAGCGAGCACGCGAAACAGATTGATTTGAGATTGGGGTCGGAGGCATCTTCCATCTAGCCTTTCTCGGTTGTACCCTAAAGGAGCCCGGGCCCCGCTTTGGTACCCAATCCCAAGATTTGGTATAGTAGGCACTAAAGACTACACGATAAAATCCGGGCACACCTGATCTAGTATATTTTTCTACCAACTGCTTGTTAAGAAACAACACTTTTTTTTAATAATACTATAAAATAAAAATACAATCATATCAAAATGTATGAGCATGTATGAGTTTTAGCGTTATACATTCCAGCATAATTATGATTTTTTGTTCAACATTATTTGACAATGGTAATTCACTTTCTACTACAATACCATTATCGTATGTACATTATAAGAAGGTGTTTTACACTTTTAAGAATATCATTTGACAAAAAAGTTACATTAGTTGACTGGTTTCTACTTGGGGCACAGAATAGATAATAGTACAACTTGGGGTAACGAGCAAGAATGTCCACTTCAAAGCACTGAAAGTAGTTTTTGTATGGAAGGCAATTATTTAACAAAATCAATTAATTATTGTGAAAAGACAATTTAATAAAGCATAGAATAGCTCGTTGAACACTTACAAAAACCTAAATATATCAATAATTTATAGGAAGAAACCATTTATTTCTGCAGAAACTTACCAAAGACTGTCAGAATTTGCTGGACAAAAAATAATAAGTATGTTTGAATATATAACGGAAAAACTCACACATGCTCAAATATTTTAATATGATTGTACTTTTATTTTATAGTGTTACATCTATGGATTATTTTAAAAAGTGCTGTTTCTTAATAAGCAGTTTGTAGAAAAATATACTAGATCAGGTGTGGCCGGATTTTATCGTGTACAGTCTCTAGTTGCAAAGCGACTGATACTGACTTTACAACCCAGAGGGAAAACAAGGAACAAAAATTTACTGCGGGATTCCTTATATTGTGATCTTTACAACAATGTACCGACTAAAATAAGAACTAGCTAAGAACGCCAACGCTATAAATATGTGCCGAGTAACTCACGTATGTAAACTTATTCGGAATCAATACTGTCCGGCCCACGCAGTCTTAAATTATTTATATTTTTAGCTTCTAGGGTAATAGGGCGTTTATAGCAATAGCATTATAATATAGATATTATAGATGATGTACGAGTATAGCATGTAGGGCAGTGTGTATTTAAACCACTGCTGTATGATGCACACAAACGTAGTATTCTATATAATCGTTACACAATAAGGGTTCTTAAATTCAAGTACCGTGCTCGGCAAGCCTCGTGGCCTAAGTAAGGTACGAGAATTTAAGAGCTAATTGTGTAACTATTGTATACAATACTTTTTATACGAGTCGAGAGAAATAATTAAACAGACTTGGTATCTAATGAAAATCTAAGCCCTGCTGAAACGAAGTGCAAGTCAGAGGTGCGGCGGCTCAACGTCGTTGATGTCTTTTGTATTGGAGTCAACGCGACGTGCTATTGGTCAAATTCATTATAGTTCAGTAAAGGCGCCACGTGATTGGTCGAATTTATTTTAGTTCTATAAAGCGTTGTATAATAATTATTATAGTTGAGTTGGGAGCTCCATAGAAAAAAAATGTGGTTTTAGTTTAGTGTACGAAGTCTTAATTCAAACATTAAAGTCGACGAGTATAAAAACATGTTAATTATGAGGTCGCATGACATTTGACATTTTGAGATTTAAATAGTGATTTAACTTGACATTTGTGAATTTTTAATTTAATTATTTAATTTAAATTATTATTTACTAATTGACTGTAATGTAACTTTAATGTAAATTTTAAAGTGGCCTAAATTGTATTATTATTATTATTTCATTAAATTAACTTATGTGACCTATTATGAACTTTTTGATTACTAATATTAAGCTAAGTTATACTAACAATAACGAACCATGTTGGTCTATGAATAAAATTAATTGAATTGAATTGAATAGAGAAGAAGGAAGGAATCGCTAAATTAAAATCAAGCGTTATCTGTCGAATGATATGGTTCATGTCATGGTATGCATCGTTATCAAGACAATAGGTACTTATTACCAGACATCGTACATTTTGTAGTGTTTTCGGTGCAGCATGGTTGTGTAAACGATGTTGGTATAGACAATATCAATCATAATTGTTAATTAAGTAAGGTTAATATGAACATTATTAACGCTAATTAAACATTACAATTAAAAGTGTTTTTACCAATTCCGTTAATTAACACTACGCTGCACCGAAAATGCTACAAAATTAACGATTTCTGCTTATTACTTATGATTATGAATCACGTACAGACTGAAAAACAAAAACTGTTTTTCCTGTGTCTGAAATAAGGATTAATTTTGATCTTTGATATATAAATATTTCAGGCATATAACAGTTCCGACGTACTTAAGTAATTATCTGCCCTACTTAAAATTAAATGTAGGTATCCCACAGGCCTGACCTCATCCCACCCCCTCCTGGCTACGCCCGTGAGGTATCCAGTTCTCTAAAAAAACAATTATGACCTAATTACATAGAAATATTGTTCCTATTTTTATGTCATGGTCAATGTCTAAATACTTGCTTTAACCGTGTAGATGCAGAGATTTCTGTGAGAATTCCTGGCAATTATCTTACGATACGGTCTCATTATTTGGGGTAATTTCTAGCAGCGTAAAACATGTATTTATTTGCCAAAAGAAATGTACATGTGCGAGCCTGTGGAGTAGGTAGGAATTAGAATCATGTAGACCACTCTTTAGGAAATTTAACCTTTTAACTCTCACACCGGTTTGTATATCTGTGGGAGGCTGTAATGTTTGTATGGTCAAATAGAAAAGAATTATTTATATGGTTGAAAGAAAAATGTTTTTATGCAATGAATGCAATTTTGAATGTAATTAATATAATTAAATGTAATAATATTTTTTTGTGTTGACATTAATTGACGTATAATGTATTGTATTTAAATTGAATGTAATAATTTTGTGACACCGTAATTTTTTAAAGAGAAATAAGATTTCATTTCATTAGCACAAAGTTTATGTACCTAACACGGGTTCTACAACTTTAGCTATTTGAAGTAATTCTATCTAAGTGCGCATTGTATATTGCAGGTCCTAGTCGTTAGCGTTCTGATGTTTGTTTTTAATACGTCATAGGTAGAAATAGAACTATGGAAAAAGAATGCATAGCCGTACCATAGATAGCAGTGGACGGTTCGTGTTGCTGCTGATTTTAAAAGTTAATTGGAACCTCACTTAGGCGAGCCAATTTTATCTCTAGCCGAAGACAATTAGTCCAGTTTTTGCTCCAACCAATGTGCGAGTCGGATCGGCCAATAACACTCAATACTCGAGTTTTAAAAAACAGACATAAAGCAAGAAAAGTACGCCTGTTTATGCCCTTCTCTACAAGAACGGCGGAGTCGTAGATTTATACATATTTATATGGGCAAGAGGCCTGCCCCCCTATTCTGTAACTTGTTTAAGCTCACCTCAACGCTCACCCACAAATATATCTTGACACCGCGATGCGTAGTAACTAAGCGTAGGTAGAGGTCTAGTTTCGTAACGGGTGAGCGGCGGGGTGAGCCGCATTTGCGCGTAGCGAATAACAGCCCTGAGCAAAAAGCGGTTTACTATGCGAGCCGCCTGAAATATCCAACCTAATACCCGCTGCATGACCATAATTCTGTCGGAGCCGTATCATAAATACGTTTGATTATATTTCGTTCTATGCCATTTGAAGTAGGATATCGTAGCCAATAAAAGGAATAATAAAATCGACTTGTTGCGTGTGCCCCGTGTAGGAATTATGATTTACGACCTCAGACATAAACCTTCAGAGGAATGTTTATGCGTCGGAAACTTTGAGAATAATTTTTATCACTATTCTCCCTTGTTTTATTTACGTTTATGATTACAATGTGTGCGTTAGTTGCGGTGAAACGGGTCACTGGTTCAGAACTGGTTGATATAGAGTTATCGGAGAGTAATTGCAACATAGAGGGCTGTTATCATTGTATCGCCGGCGACAGATCAGGCGGCGTGCGCTAATGACGTAAGTGAGCGGGCCAAGTTTTCGGGGCCCCCACCAGTTTGTTTACAAGAGCGACGCCCGAGCGCCGGCACTCCGCCGCCGGCACTCGGCCTCCTCGCGTCGCGACTCGGACCCGGCGACCACCGGCTCGGCAACTTGTGAACAAACTACTAACACGCCTGAACAACCACTGAATTGCAGCTATAAAAGAACTATTCTAGCAGACTATCAATTTCGATTACAAAACATAAACTGAGTTTCAAGTGTGTGCGCAATCTGCATTTCGGACTTCGACAAAAAGGTGAGTTTTCAGGACTTTTCAAAGAACACAATAGTATCATCATTCATCATAGACGCGGTCGGTTACATCTGTATTGAAATGCTGTTGTTTAGATGGAAACGTCGTCGATATTTCGATGATTTTATTAGTGCTCGCATTGAGGCACTTGGTACCTATAAGTGAGGCTGTTAATTTTTATGCCACTTGCGTTCCTTTTCGAAACTAAACCGGTTGGGATGTTTTAAAGCTGGTGTAATAAAATGTTTGTATCTTCGGCTCGATCAGTACTCACACGGTTAGGAGGTCCCTGTTTGGTTTACTCAAGAGCCCGAATTCTAATGAGAGCGGTGTGCCAATCGTCGTATCTTCCGTTCAAATAAACCTAATTCTTAAGTTACGACATCCGTATCAATGTGTCAATATGATACCCCATTTATTTACTAAACGGTATCTGCAGAACTTGGTTTCTTGATAATGATATGTACCTACGATCGATGGAGCATTAAGTATTGTCCTACAGCAAATATACTCCGAGATATGAACTTAGCAGCTTTTTATCAGGACACGGTGACAATTATTTGTTTGAATGTTGAAATGCACTTTAACAAAGATATTTGCATTTTGTTTCTTTATGTAGCGCATTTGTTTAAACATGCAGTTGGATGCAATTGCTCACTTTCATCAACGAAATTTAATTCCTTTTCTATTTACTTTATACTTATCTTATTTAAGCGATATTGATAACGATAAAGTTTATATATATATTTAAAATCCTATGTAATATAGGTTAGTGGATGTATATTGGAATCAATATTGGTGACTGTCAATTGCAAACTAGATGACGGTTGACTGTTGTTTTAGATCAATTTGCAACTAGGTACGTTCTTTTTTATTAGACTGCCAATAAATCTAATCTTTTGACTTGTTATATTTTAGTACGCCATTTCAAATAAAACATAATTTTGGTGTGTTTTGGTGGAAATGGGAGCAAATGCTTTCCAGATAATGTTCAGTTGTATCTGGTCACAGTGTCTCAGTTGTATTAGGTTTTTCAAATTGTCGATATAAATGATCTAATTAGCAATTCCTTCAGTCGGTATTTAATGATAGAACAACTTTAAAGGCAATTTCCATTTGGGTCCTAAAATGTCACCTTGAACTAATTTTGCGTACCGGAAACATTTTACGAATGACAATTTTCTATTATCTCCATACATCATCTTTTCTAGCTCTAAATGTATAGGTAAACTCTTAGCGTTTGATTTCTTAATCATAATCATTTAATTCGGATACTTAATGATTTTTTAATATCCTTCATTCTTACAACACATTGAAAAAAGGAAAATATTCGGCTGATTTATTATTTTTCCTTCGGATGTACCGCAGGGTAAATACCTACGCCTACAACTATTCCTCCCTCCCTGTTGACCTCTAGACATTCGACCTCGTGTAATGGCTTCTTATTTGCTGTTCCTGAAATTTCCGTTATTTCGCCAAATTTTCCACATGGCAGGCAACGTAATAATGTTACACACAGAAGGCCCTATTCTTGTATTGTAGGAATTGGCTTATAAGAAAATTTGTAAAGCGCCCTTGGCCAATGGGTCGTTCTTCTTTTTTACCGACAATGAATCGAGGTTTTTCTGTTTTTTTGGTTTTTGAACTATCGAAAATTGTGGTTTTGAAGTGCGATTTTAAAAAAAATGCATAGGTTTCTTCATTAGAACTAATTAAAGTTTACTTTCTGGCCAATATAAATATTTATTTACGGTTGGTTTCTAAAAAAAACATGTGACAAAGTGGACTATTTCAGTGGGGACAACATTTTGGTTTACCACTCTGTCACGGCATTCTACGAAAAAAACAAACATTTAAAAAAATGCTAGTTAGAGAAAGTGAAATATTATATATCACTAATTAATAAAATAATATCGACGTTCATTCGAACATTATAAAACCATAAACATCATTACTCAAATGAGATGCCGTAATAAGACGAAGGACAGGCTATTGTCGGTCGAAAAGAAGAACGACCCCAATATCTTTTCTATGGCTGGACTGTGTACGTAGATGGCACTTTCAGAATAAAATAATTTGACTAAGTAGGTGAGATTTAGAAAGCTTTATAACTAACTAACGAATATTATTCTAATAAGACAAAAAACAGTTTAGCTAACACAACGCTAATCAATAATTTTTGGCATATTAATTTTTTGTATGACACATGTAAATATTGTAAATTAATATGATGATTAGAACGAAGGTTATTCATAGCTCTCTCTTATGTGTATATCATGTTACGAAGTAATGACACGCACATTTATATTACTAGTAACAAGCAAATTTGGATACTGTTAAGCAGTAACATGTCAAAAGTTAAAATAAAAAAAAAATTGTTCCACATACAGAAGTTCAATTTTGACGTTACTGTTCATCAGTTTTTTTGGCGTTACTGATCCCTATACCTTTACTTTGTAATTCTAACCATCACATAATTGACAAAAAAATGTGGTAAAAGTTTTTGTTGGAATTGGGTAAGTTCGTAAATAATTGTCTTTTTTAAACGAGTGGTTTACTTATCTTATAAAGGTGTAGAAGGCCTCTGATTGAATATAAAGATATATAATTTGAGGTTTAATAATATCGGACTAGATATGCTAAATTTATCAACTTACTATATTTGGAAAAACACGTAACTTATCAATATTTTGGTCCGATTTATTTCAGGGTGTTATAGCATATCAAAATCAAAAGGTTTATTTTAAATAGATCTAGGTATCATTATCTAATTCTATTATGAATGATCGCTTACATAAAATAATATACGATTTTAACAATAACAACCCTTTTAGCGTGAACCATATACGATGATAAAGAAACGTTTTATTTTGAATGGAGAGCCAAACACCGATAAGGTATTTTTTTAAACCAGCACCACAGAATAGAAGTTATCAATTAAAACTCGAGCTGTTAGTCTTTGCTGCAGATAACTGGTGCTTGAGACGCTATCGGTCACTGAACCGGCACTCGCAGTATTATCTCAGTTAATTGCTAGAATCGTGGGAATGAAATATTAATCTTCAGTGCCGATCTTTAATTAAAACAAGTACTTGAATTTTTGCTGCATGTGTTTGTGTAGTTACCTACATAATGCAGGAATGTGGTTATTTTAATGATTAACTCATCGGTGGCTCGCATTTGTGCCTCATCTATTTGTCGATCTGCGCATTGCATTTCTGATTCATAAAAAGCGTAAATATCATCGTGCATTGCCTACAATCATATACCTATAGCATACACATGTAGCTTGACTAGTAGATAGATAAAGTTATATGACACTTAGTCCGCTTATTGTATTTAAGTTATTTATGTTCAAAGAAGTTAAAAATGAATACCGCAAGGAACGGTTGTGTGACCTATTGTTTAAAGAGTACTCTCAAGTAACAGTTCTTAGAATTTGTTTAAATTCAATTCGCTGGTATTCTACGTTTGACCCAAAATGTGATTGCATGAGCTATTAAATGACCATCGTAAATATTAACTACTTTTGAAGAGAACTGTCAGACTTAACTCAATACGCTTACTTCGATGTCGGTCAGTTTATATTTAGCGGACAGCGGGTTTCCGAACCGATATGAAAGTAATTAGAGAAGCTATGTTCTTCTTGTATTGTAACCAGTTTGCTTGCTTCGGTCGCTGACTGTACTTGTTTTTTTTTATTATTTACATCGTGCAGATTTTGTTGCATTTGTTTGGTTTTGTTGTCTTGACTGTGTATACCTGATACTTGGAGATTTTAATGTAAAATTACTAATAATAACGTCATTGACAATGCGGTTTGAATTTATGCTACTTTATTAATTTTTAAACATTATCAACCACGATTTCAAAGTAACAGAAATACAAGAATGAACTGTTATAGCAACGTGTACATACGATTCCCAAGAAAGTGTCTTTATATACTTGGTTACACAAGAAAAACATTAAAACAAAGTATAACTTTACAACCTTCTGTTGAATGCAATCTTAATTAATTTATCTACAAATTGTTTAAGAGCGAAGATAAAAGTTAACTTTCGGCATCACAAACAAACGAAAGTAATCTGCTAAGCAAGTCCTATGAGTCCATATTAGTTTCGCTCTCGGCTCGGCTCGGCATTCTTTGGTGGCTGAATACCGGGCTCATTTGATACGGATATGTTTTTAGTTGTTTGTGCACAGAATTTATACGGAGTCGGCTGATCGTCAATTTTTTGATTCCTTTTAGTGTTCTGTAGCCAAAATAGCGAAATTACTTATAGTTTCGTCATGTCCGTCTGTCCGTATGTCACAGGCATTTTACTCGAAAACTATAAGATGTATTTGAATAAAATTTTGAGGATAGGTGTATTTTGTTAAGCCGTTACTGTTCTGTAATGAAATTATTAAAAAAAAATTTTTTTGGGGTGCACTCCGTACGTACAGTCGACGCCAAAAATACGTTTACACTTTTGCACCTTATTCCATTGTAATAAGGCGAATAGTGTAAACGTATTTTTAGCGTCGACCGTACATAAAACTGCAAGTCAAAAAAATCTACATCATTGTACATGGCACATCAATCGATAGGCCTTTCAAAATAAATATAAGGTTTCTCAGCAATTTTTTTGATTAAGTGAATAGAGTCGTAGATAATCGCCCCGAAAGTCACAAAAATTGTGTCCCCCCTCTAATTTTGAAGAGTGTATTTAAAAAATATCATGGGCATAGGGCTTATTAAATTATTTCACCGAAAATTATTTTGACTATTCGATAATATAAAATTGTAAGAGGCGCAGTAAGTTGATATGAAAGAGTGCCAGTTGACTTGAATTAAGATTCGATGCAACATTGATATTGTTAATGAATTCATTCCCTGTCGTTTATGAATGTAAATACGATGGTTTTATGTACACTCGGTTAAGTGCGGTTGGAAATTATGTTGGAACATAGATATTAGCTATATCTTAAAGCTGTTAACATCTTGAACCGCGGAGTTATAACTAAAACTATAATCTAAATAACGTTTGTACTGAACATGATAAGGTATCTGTAAATGAACCTATGGGCAACATTTCTCTTATAAGTACTCAATTGTGCCAAACAAAATTTCGGGTGTTGCTACGCTGTGTTGAACATTTCTTTAGTAACGCTTAACATCAATTCTGAAGCCAAACTGATGAAAGTATAAATGCAAATAAACTAAATAGACTTCTAAATCTCTATTTGTAGTATTCCGATTTAAAATAATTCTCCGAAACTTCAGTTGCGAGTTCTCTATATCTATATAGTAGTCTACCTATATCTGTATAGTATTTGACCTAGTAACAATATACAAGTTTACGAATTCCTTTTCCAAATCAGTCTTACTTTAATATGGTGATTCCGACATCCTCGATTGTGCGAAAAAAGCGAAATTTAACCAAATGTGTTTGCGTACGAGAGAGAAAGTTATACGCAGCGCATGCGCCTGACGGATTTACGTGATGATGACGCGCTCATTGCGAAAACATGCGCAAAAAGTGCAACTAACAGAGCCATCGATACCACACGATAATCGCTGCATTGAGTAATAGAGGTAACTCGCGCATGTTCCCCTCGGTAGTCGCCGAAGGGAACATGCGCGATGTTTTCGGCACTTCCACTACTAAATCGTCATACATATCAATCTCAGGTTTAATTACAATCGAATTGGTACTAATTGAGTGACTATTCATTCTTTGTTCCATATCCACATTGTATTCTGCCATGGGCACAGTGCGTATCTACAGTTGTGTAGGTAGTGTGCTAAAAATATACATCAGGTTTAAAAGATTAATGATCTGAAGCACACTGCCGACTACTTCAAAATAAATGCGGGTCAAATCGTAAAGTAGGCTTTAACATTTGTTATTAATTTATGTATTAGTTACGACTTTGCTTAATTTGTCAGCGTTAAATATACGTCAGTCACCTTGGCGACGAAAATTTTAAAGTAGGTACTACTCGTATCTCAACGTTTAGATAATTTTCTTGTATTGAAGGCCAGTTGGACGGCGTTGTCTCGTATATAGTCCGCCTGGCCTTGATCTTGGTGTTGGCGGTCCACGGCCAAAGCCAAAAAGCTTGCGCTGAAATTGAAAGAGAAATTGGTGTCATCGCAGAATTCGCCCAACGCAGAGCGCTGGACCGTGCGCCCGGTCGAAGTAAAAGTGTTCCAAAAATGTACGCGAAATTACATTGCGTTTTCGCCTTAACCAGGTTATGGATGTGGGTCGAGTAACAGCTATCTGTTAGAGTTGATACCTTTTTTGTTCTGGCATCCGGCTTTGTCATCCGAGTTCAGGGTCACTGAAATTCGGTTTATGAGCTCGACTAGCAGTCGGTGGACGTTTGTCGCGTGTAACTCGGAGCATGACGCATTAACTTGATTTGTCTTGGTAGTATATAGTCTCTTTTCAAAGATGTATTTTTACAAACAAGTCGTTTATCTCTCTTAATTATTTAAAAATATTTTTTATCGGACACTAAACAATATAGACTCGTGTAAGCAAACCCGATAGCGTTGCCATTGACCCTGCCAGTGAAATGTCTGCTCGAGGACTCGTCGACCCCCAGATAACCCTGCCGTCGTGGCAATGGAAAGTATATGAAATTCTGTCTTGGGCGGATAACCTCCGACTTTTAGAGAGTTAAGACATAACAATTTCCGTTCATTCTAATATACTTCGGACGAAGTCCAACAAAACCGCTATCCCATTTACTTTACTACTAGAACAATGTCCTTGACATGAAGATCTAGGCTGCGTAACTAGGTTATAGGAATTACGGTTACGAAGAAATTAAACTGTTGTACCATCGACATGAAACAACTGTCATTGAATCATAATCATTTGAGTCGTATCATGCACCTTATCACCAAGATTCGCATTTTCTTGATAAGGAGGTTTGTTTGTAACTTAGTTTTATTTCCTGCAATGGTTTTACCTGCAGTGACCTTACATGTCCTTTTATTATCTATCACGTGTTAATCTGCTTTTTATTTTGCAACTTGTTTCGAAGTATTTTTGGTAAATATTTAAGTACTTACATATTTACTAGCTTTTGCCCGCGGCTTCGCCCGCGTATTAAATGTAATTTTAACCGTCTACAAAAAAGGTGCATCTCAGTTTGACCCGTATGTTCCAATTGAATTTTTTTATTTCATGTCCACAATGTTAAATTTCAAAATCAATGTCATTTTCGTAATTAACGTCCCAAAAAACCATAAAAACGATACCCATATTGATACTTAGACATTTCAACCCCATCCCACCCCAACAGTTGGGATTTTAAAATCGTTGTTGTTTTCGTAATCAGCGACCAGCGACCTGATAAACATTTGGAATCTCTAGATCCAGCGGTTTGGGCTGTGCGTTGATAGATCAGTCAGTCAGTCAGTCAGTTTCTTCTTTTATATATTTAGATATGTAGACGGAATAGTATTGTAATTAGAATCAAGCATTTCGAGAACAATACTGCGCGAGTGCAGGGTCAGAAACACGTGAACGGCCATGATTTATTGTAATTAATTCATTAGCAGAGCGCATACATTTCGAAAGTTACAGGATACGCTCGAAATAATTATGATGTTAATTTCTCTTCGCTATGTCGAAAATTGCAAACTGGCTATTTTATATTTATAACATGCACGATGAGTTAAATTTAAGATGTTCATTTATAATTATTAAGGTTAAACAAGACACTTCAGAAGCATGTTCTTATTGATAATTGAAAGCATCATCGCTTCATCCGTTCACTCAAGGGTATATGTTCTTGCTCGGTCCTCCGCATGTCACTTTTCCCTTGATTGACCCCGGCTGCTTGCATCACTCTCTCTTTTGTTTTGTTTCAAAGACTGACGCCTTTTTTAGAGTTGCGCATAACTAATTTATCTTCTATTGTTTAATTACTGCTTGTTATTTACACAAAAAACAAAAATAAATGAAATGCGCTATATTTGTCATCGGCTAAATGTTCTGGTTTCATTTTTTTGGCTTGTCAAGTGCTTGATTTGTAAAATGACACATTAATATCTATAATTATCTGTCAAATAACCAGTCTCAGAATTCGTCTATCTAATTAAAATATCGTCTTTTAGCTGCCAAACAAATAACCTATGCTCTTATTATTGACTTATTGTTTAGTTCTTGGAAAAGCTGATTCAACGTTATTGATTGATTGATTAGAAATTTCTTACTATCGAAATTGTAAAAAAAAACACCAACATCGTTTCCACAAGTTTCGGTTTCCTTTTGAGAAACATAAAGCCTCCTGTTTGGTTTTCATTTTGAGTGTATGTTGTTTTGTTGCGAGTGCGTTGGACGGAAGTGGCCGGTGAGTTGTTTGCGAAGGACGGCGCCTTATTTGTGGAGCTTAGTGCACCGACTGCAGGGCGAGATGCACACGCTTAATCATGACGGTGTTGAAACTTGAAACGGTCTTGTTTTGTTTTTCAAACTGAGAATTTGATCCGATTTGAAAGACGAGTTTTCAAAGCTTCTTAGTCTCTACCTCTACTTTACCAATCACGTTACTAATGATCAAACTTATTTTACTGCCGGAAATAAAGTTTCGGAAGATTAACCTAGTTTATCTACAGCCTTTTAAAGTAACTAACTAAAACATTAACTAACAACTAACTAAACTAACTAAATAACTAGTAAAGTTGCTAAGTAGCTCTGAGAACGTGAAATAAAAGAGAAATGACTTACTGCTTAATTTCAACGAAAACCGATATCTCCAAAATTTTCTTACCGCACCAGGACCACTGCCCTCACACACATTTCTCTGTTTGATCATTGAGGGAGATTTCATCAAGCTATTATTTTGCATATTCTTCTCCAATTTACTATAGGTATGCATGCTGAAAAGCTCAGATAGAAAAACAAATGAATCGCGTGTGGACTTCAAAATCTTTCAAGAAATTCATTTTCGGTTACAATTTCCTGTTGAAACACTTAGTTCTTAAGTATTTTTGAAATCCGTACAATCTCACCAACACCTGTTGCAAACTGGTCTCTATTATACAAGAATTATGACGAAAATGTACTTACTTAGTTTTATGTTTCCTGTTAGGCGATTTAATTAATGTGTCTGTGATTTTAATTTCGTGAATAGTGTCCTTGTGTGTATCGATCGATCATTATTGACATTAAATTTTACCTATTTCGACATTCGTTGCTTATATTGAAGTGGTCTTGCATCTCGTTTATATTCAATAGAGACCATTCTGTTCTACTTTCTGCTGTGAAACACGTGAATAAACTAACGTCATTGATCATTGATTTAGCTTTGACGTTAGCACCTGTTTGTATACAAAGGCAACGTACTTAAACAAAATGTGCATGAAATAAGTTTGATATGCCGCTAATGTCAAATAAATATCTGATATCAGATGATGATTCAACTTTTTTTAGAGCTAATCTATACCTTGTCACAACGATATCAACAATTGGCATTGGAAAACCTGATTTTATAGCGATCTTCACAACTTTTATTGGGTTTCCAATTTGGTTAATGGCACATTACTTTCATCGGTTGACGTCATCATCATCATCATACCAGCCGAAAGACGTCCTTTGCTGGACACAGGCCTCCTCCAAAGCGTGCCACAATGAGCGGTCCTGCGCCACCCGCATCCAGCGGACTCCTGCGACCACATGACGTCATACATGTGAAAAATAAAATGCAGTAAATTTAATGCTCCACTTCGCGTATCGTTGCTAAATATGGCGGAGGCCCAAATAGGATCTGCACTGCCGAAAATCATGTTTTAATTTAACGAAGGTACGTCGACAAATACCAATGCTGGCACTCTGATTTTTATAAGAAAAACGAATTGAATTTGTGCATAATTCAAACTATAATAGGGGCAAAACTTGAATAGTCACAGTAATTCTGTATTGGTTGTAGCTTTTTTAGTATTGACGCTGCTACACGCTTAATGTGTGTTATTGTTTTATGACGAACAATATGTCATAAAACGCATGTAATGTTTAAAATCCTTTGTGTTTATGGGGAAATTTGGCAAGGTATCCTTTTTTAAGATTACAACATGTTTTCAAACGACTTGAGCTATTTACATGCAAAACAGTGATATCCACTTGGCAGGCTCTTGTTGTGGTGAAATTGTACCTGTCATGATCTAATACATTATGCTGAATGAACTAGTAGCATATGTTTCAAGAGGACATTTTCCATTTTCGCTCGTTTGTTTTGAAGACGGTTTCATGCGTAGGTACCATATTGTATTTTTGACATGGGTATATAATAAAAAAAAACATTTAGGTTATTAGCTCAGGAGAACCGTCGTGACCTCTCCCACTGACAGCTCGATGGCGAGTGCCCACGACAACTATCCTCACTAAACTTACACACCACAATTTCAATTCTTAATTGGTGAAAATATCATCATCGGATTTGTGTAAATATCATTAGAATCGCAAGTTTACTGAAAAGATCTGCAACATTGGAATACATTTAAAACTGTTGTCATTTAGTGGTCTTAGTCAATTTTTACACCTTCCTCCTCATTATTTTATGTGGTTCTGTTTTCATTGATATTATTTCAAAAGTTTGCCTTAGCAAGGTGTTGACTTTTTTCCTCATTATCACCTTATTCGTTATTGTATGTATAAATACGTGTTACGCTATGTTACCTTCAAGTTCGTCACATTTCATCATTACTCTCTCGTTAAACGGGTACAGGGTGCTCTCCATTTACACGGTCCACTTCGTCCAATGAGCAGAGGTGACTGATGTCAAATTGGTGGATAGTGTACTGATTCGTTGACAGCGACCTTGGACGACACGATGAGTTTTCAAACCGTGTCTATTAGACTATATTTGTGATGTAACTGTGTAAATATCGTGCCGGTTTGCCTAGAGACAGGTATATGAATAGTGTTTCGGAGTGTATCCTTGTTAAAGCTATTATTATTCTAGACTCTCGACGGCCATGTTACCTGTGCCTGCGGCTTTGGCACGAGTCAACGCATGAGATCAACAATGTCAAGGATCTATTGCGCAATACCACCGGACATAACCCTACTATGAATAGACAAATCTATCTATACTAACGATTAATATTCATGCTTATAGACGAAGGTGACCATGTACGTTTGGAAATACTCAAACACATTTTGTTTCAATGATCTTATCCGTTCTATGAATAAATTAAAAATATCATCTATGTTTCTGTGATTTATTAATTATGATTGCCTATTTAATTGCGCAAGTAAAAGTTACCATAATAATAATTCAAATGAATTACTTAAAGACAATACAGCCATTGTTTTTTTTTATTACAGGTTTGTAATTTTTATGACAATAAGTTGTAAAGTTTTTATCATATTTATATCAAAATTTGTATCTAAGCCTGCGATTAGTTTGAACAATTCTCGTAATTATGTAAAAAAATAGAATAGAAAAAAGTAAATATCGTATATTAATATAAAAAAAAACTCAGAATCCTTAACAATAAAGAATGCAATTGCGTGTTCGTTGCGAGACTCACAGAAGACACAGCCTGGATGTTCAATGATTTATAGCAATTTACAATTGGTTTAAAAGAAGCTCGGATTGCAATGTCCTTTTAATTTGAGTCGTCAATATTAAAAGACGTTTAATTTTCCGTGGAAGCGCAGTAAGTCAGGTGCCCTCGTATCTCGCGCCGCGGGGTCCCTACTCGCCAATGTTTTATGCAGACACACCTTCTCGGAAGATTTGTTTGACGCGACCGCCTTTTTGCGTGAATTATTGCCGTTAATCAGACTTGTTTTAATTTTGTCTTCTTTTCGTTTCATTATAGATTTTGCTTTATTGGTCGTCGTTTTTTTGGAACCCTTTAGCTTTGCTGTTTTTAATTTTATTGTTGCGCCTCTCAGTATTTACTTGGTGTTTATCTTTTCGTTTTGTTACCAAGAGATGGCTCGTGGGTTTTTGCCGCTGGTGTACTTATGTATTGTAATGGTGTGTATGGTCTTGATATGATTATTAAATAGCAATTGATTTTTGATATCCGATATCATGGCATCAGGCATAGTTAAGTGTTCATTCAGATGTCAGTATAATTGGCGTAGATTTTACAATCATTCCTCGATAGCTTGCATATTTGCGTCAGTGTCAACAAACTTAATTATAAAGTTAATCTGTGTAATCTGGCTAGGGTTTTGCATAAATGCCTGTTTTATCAATTCGGATAAATCATTTGTATTCGACTCACAGCTGCTGTTGAAAATTAATCTTCGCATTAAATTTAATTTGATTTGCAAATATACGCACTGAAGGTACTTAGCGAACAGGTGGTTGTTGCAAACACACCTCTACTATTTTCCTTTTTTAAATCTGTTATTTATTACCGAATTTTCATCTACATAATTGAGGCATTGAGTGTTTTTGATAAATTATTGTTTTGAGTTATTATACTTTTATAAGTTTTATAACAATAGTCGTAATTTAGTCGATTATTAAATTGACTAAATTAAGGAATTGCATGTATGTATATAAGTTATTTTTTTTTTGGAAACTTGCAGTTTGCTTCGAATGCTACCGTTTTTCTGCGTTTTTGCCAGAACCACAAACGATTCATTATCCAGACGTACATCCCAAACGGCATTGTATTGCACTTTATTGCATTTATTCCGATAATTATGCATTCGTTCACCACAGCACGTACTCTATGCCTAGTATTTTGCCGGTTCTGAAAGGCAATGCAAAGAAATATAGGCCTTAAGGTATTTTGAGATTTACTCAATCGGTACGAGATTTGCAGGGGAGTAATGTCGATAATGGTATATGCGCCTTTGGCGTCAAGGGTCTATTCGGCTGTTGCCACGTATGTGGTCAATTAACATGACTGGATCTACTCCTGTGTACTGGAATCCACACGCAGCCTCCGAGCCGTTTTAAATGCAAATCGATTCTTAATTAAAACATCGTATCGATACATATGCGATACTAATAATATTCAAATCGATAATAATCTGTGTTTATTCTAGACTGGCTCAAAACTTTGTATATGGTTAAGTAAATATCTGTAGTAGGTATGTAACGGCAAATACCCATACATTTCATTATGGGTAACTTTCGTTACACAATGGAAACAAGTTAAAGCATAGATTAGATCAGGGGTCGGCAACCTTTTAGAACCCAAGGGCCAGATAGGAACTAGCAAAAATTCCCCTGGCCGCACTTTTCAATTATTTGTGACTTTTTTAGGCAATTTTTTTTAAATCTTTTTTTCAACAAAACAGCCAGGGAGGCTCGCGGGCCGCAAGCAAGGGTCTCGCGGGCCGCCTATTGCCGACCGCTGGATTAGATTAAGGCCCCTAACTATGTACATTTTATTTGGAATCCACGCAACCATTACTTAAATTTGATACTATGACGGTGGCAAACAAGTACCTATAAGACCTGTCTGATGCCAAAGCAGACACCGTAGCTAATAGATGCTTGCGAGTCCAGAAAAATAAAGAGCGGATGTGTTTACGGAGTAAAGTGCTGGTCTCTCGCTCTCAAAACGGCGCATCCTTGGAAGCTCTGGTGACCTTACTCGCCACCATGAAACCCCACATACGTACAATCACGAAGTTTAATGGTTGAGCCATTTAGAGCTCACTGTATAGCTTTTTAATTTTTACTGGACACTTCACAGCTTTATAGAAAACTAAAATTAGTTGATACCTAAATGGCTCAACAATTAAAGTCCTTGACCCTATATACGTAGCATAGCAAGTAGTGATGTTATTATATGTGGAGTATTTCCCCAGTTGGGCTCTTCTACATGTGTGCGAGATGACATTCCCTCGAAAGTCTACTATTCTTTCAGACACTCTTTTCAAAGTGGTTATAGATCTCCTTTGCCTAACAAGTATACGCCTTCATAGTTACTCCTACCACAGAACAGACAATATTTTGAAAACATCGAAAACCTTAATTCCTTCCAAGAAAGATAAGCAGTTTCTGATTACTGATGATAGAACATAATTATGTCTCTGTAAAGGTCTTCTGAAATAAAACAGCTGGAAAAATGATTCAATTGTATAAATCCCTGGATAATATCTCACGGTTCACAGTTACATAGCCTGTGACGTAAAGCAAACGATTATCTATTTAGTATTTACTAAAGACCTGTTTCTAAAATCCGGTCCTAGGACCAGAATGTATATCCATTCAGCTTAGGACTAACGATTGTCTTGATTGCTTAGCGTATTTACATTTCTAATTACGAGGTGGTTTATGACTTTGTTTCCCGTTAGATCTACCTGATCTGGCAATGCAATGTGTGAAAGAAAAAACGGAACCCTTATAGGATCACTTTGTTGTCCGTCCGTCCGTCTGTCAAGATCCTTTTTCTCAGGAACGCGTGGATCAAGCTAACATTTATATCAAATACTTCTAAGCCAACGCAATCAAAAGATACAGCCGTTTATGCCGCAAATTTTCGAAACTCTCAAGGGAATCAAAACCTACAGGGTACTTCTCGTGAACTCACGGACTCTACGGAACCCTCGGTGCGCGAGTCCAACTCGCACTTGGCCGGTGTTTTAGTAATCAGTGAAAATATTTACTCTTCGCTCTTGAAGTTCGATCTCATGTTACGTTCGTTCTTACACGACTTTTTTGCCATTTTTGTTATCTAGTAATGTACATCGTCATGAGGACTTTCTTATTAGATATATTAGTACATTACTGCAGACGCCGGGAAAGAAGGGCTTTCCGGGTGAGTAGGTATAGACTATCGGATAATGATACGTAGCCGGCAAGCTCTTTTCACGGCCAGGCATGTATAGTGCTTTTCTCAAGCATATGCAATGAAATAAAAAAAAAAACACCACACAAAAAAAACATCAACACTGAATCATACTGATTTGTATTCTAATATCAATTCGTGTGTAACAGGCATTAATGCGGATATTTTTGGTCCGATAACCATTAAGACACTACAAAAACGTAAATAAAATATAATTCAGCTGTTTAGCCTGTTCATGAACACAGACGCCATGTTTACATTAAAATAAAAAAAAGTCATTTACTTCCCGGCCTATGCCTACAATGTTGTATAAATTCCGTTACAGTTCTCTCGAGTTGTTCCGCCCGAAACGTGATACTTTGAAGCCTGTTATAACGCACGTAATGACTACATTTCATTGCATGTTTGAGAAAAAAACCATTAATGATCATATGCTATTACAGTTTTCAGTTGTAAAAGGTATCTGCCTGACTAAATAAAAGAAAAGAACTAACTACCTTAGATCTTGGTTCGGTCTTAACGGCCAAAATATCAAGTTTCGAAATGTTAATGTCTTCGCGTACATATCCGCCTTCGAAGATATAAGGGACTCCAAATGTCATTAGATAAGATACGAAAAGATTTCAAGTCAGCCAAGAATGCAGAACTAATGCACATCCCCAAAGTAATAAAGCTCAATTCAATCAAATTCCGTGCATGTTGAGTACCCACTTTTTGCACCACTTCGCCCGGTTCTATACTAGACTCGTCAAAGATTTTCTTGTCGATATAAAAGTTAGTGTTAGTATTTTGTTTAGTCGCGAAATACAATTGTCTACGTCAGCGACGTAAGAAACTACTTTGGTAGTTAGTCATCGATTAAGTGTTCCGATTTGGGGACCTTCGAATCACCTGCCTTAGTTTTAATTAAATTCAACGTTGTGAAACTACCGGTTATTACTGTACGTTGAGTACAACATCAATATGATCATTTTATTCGCACTTAAAAATCACCACGGTTAACTAGCCATCACTAAGTTACCTATAGTTAATAAATAGGGTTAGGGTAAATAGCAGTTGAACTTTGTATTTAATATGAATGAATGAATGGTGATTAATTTGAAACATACAGCACAACAATATTACAACGACAACAACATTACAATATGACTCTGTTGCATACATACATACATTCCACTGTTTACAATTAAAGATAGGGAGTAGGTACGTACCTACATCAATATTACGGGTTGAGAATATTTGAATTAAGTATAACAATTTTAGATTTTAGATAGATTTCAACCAGTCCAGACATATGATGTGAATGTTTATTAAATAGTTATATATATCATTGAATTTTTTAAATATTGAAATAAAAATATTATGACGTTGTTTTGTCCGGCTATCTCTCCCTTGTAAGAGTAACCGACTATAACTCTAGAGACAAAAACAACGATCGAGATATTTAATATAGAAAGAAAAAAGAAAGAAGACTATTCACTACACAAAAGACACAGAGACAATAGGAGTAATCATAATACAATTGACACATTGTATCGCGGCAGTGAATCGGTCGCTGTCTCAGCATTATGCCGAGGTGTCAGACAGACACCTACAGCGCTGGGTTTCAGACAGCACCGTACGTGACCCACGGAACGCAACACGACATACTATAGATACAAAAGTATAAATAATAAATAAATAATATGGGTACAATACAAGTGTACTCGAACAATTCGATTCGACTCGGCTCAGCGAGCCTAGTGGACGTCAGCCTATACTGGATATTCATAGCTTAACTTTTAAAAACCAAAATTAGTTGACACCTAAATGGCTCAACGATTAAAGTCCGTGACTGTACAATGTACATGTAATTGTTTTTTTTAAATACTTGACGGCTCAGTTAAGTTTGAATCTGCATCTTAATATACTAATATTTTATGTAAAAAAAATAGTCTGTAAACTCATTAAACTAAGTAAAATAGCTTTGATGCCTGTTGAATTCATTTATTGATTAATTCATTATACGTTTGGTGCGCAGTAACATGTCTTTTTATGCCATAATTAGAACACAAGGACCGAATTGCCATGCAAAGAAAACCTTGGATATGACGAGAATAGTAAAAAACGACGTCTATTTTTAGCGTGTCGTACACAGACACTTTGCTTTAGCTTTAGAAAAATGATCTCTATTACTCCACTATTACGCCGTTTACAGTGTCACTTTGAATAAAGTACGTCGCGAATTTAGCACAGTTTGATCATCAGACACAAACGCTAATTTCAATGTCACTGGTCACATAGTAAATATTGTCACTTATCAAATTATGGATTGAGACCGAAATAAATGATTTGTAGTTTAATTTTAATTAATTGGGCACACAATAATGAATAAACGACATAAATGTTTACAACGAATCACTGCGTTACATATTAACTAGAATTGTGATACAGCTTGGCACACAACAGCATTTAGTGGTACAGTCAGCAGCAGAAGTAGCTAAGCGGGCCGGGTGTTCAAAATAACCTACATACGCTCTTAATTTCTTAAGAATAAAGTCGTGTGCAGGTCATTTTGAACACTCGGCCCGCTTAGCTACTTCTGCTGCTGACTGTACTATCCGCCTAAGTTTTGCATTTTCCTCAAATAAAAGCGCCCTAGTGCTTTAGCCGTAGCATGGTTGGCCTTGTCACGCGATAGGTGATAGGATAGAGCGTGCGTCACTGGCTGACACCGTTCGATAGAACGAGACGACGCTCTTATCTTGTCACTTGTCGCGTGATAAGGCCAACCATGCTACGGCTCCAGGTCCACAAGCTATGTCATGCAAATATCAATCACGTGAATTTGTAGCGTTTTTAGGGTTTCGTACCTCAAAAGGAAAAACAAACCGAACAAGTGCGAGTACGTCCAGCTGTTGGACTCGCCCACTGAAGGTTCAGTAGCCCGGTTTTTTTTAATACGAGCGGAAACATGGATTTTCTATATTTTTATTACTTTATGTAGGAGTATAGATATAAAAGTGGCAACCAAGCCATGCGTTCAGTTAGTTCTCTGTGACCTTAGACTTGTTGACTTTCAGTTTTTCTACTATCCGAGCTCATTCCCAGATGCTTTATCCCGTGCCCAATGGCATAACTGAGCGGCATTACTTCCCAACCCTTAATTGAATCTTCACTGCTTATGTCTATCGCTCATAGAATGAGCGTTGAAGACCTGAAGTCAGCTGGTTGTTCGTTGCTGTTCAACCCACGTCGAAGAGCCCCGACTACCTACCTAAAGGACAAACGCACGCAATGTAGTAGGGCGCTTATACTCGTGGATTGAAGGATTTATCCGAGTGCAAGCGCAATTGCACACTTATTTTTTTTTACACCGTGCAACAACTCGTATGCGGTTTTCATTACATTGCGGGGCTGCGGGCTCTTACGAAATCCGACGAATTCAATCAAACCCTGCAATGTAAGTTGTTGCAGCATGTAAATACCCCCTTACCCAGCCCTCAAAGGAAGTGTTGCCAGTCGTGGTGTCGTCGGCACGGGAGGTGCCTGCTCACTGACGTTGACCGCTTATATCCTCTCAGCCACTCACTCATAGACTAAGCGTTGACCAATTCGCTCTTGAACAGCATTTTCATATATAGATCGTTTAAAATACGAAAAAGTGTCCTGATCCTACCTACGCTATGGACAAAAGTGGAGTACTTCCTTGTGCAGGCATAATTGCCTACTTAACCAGCCCTGAATGGTGTTGCCAGTTGAGGTGTCGTCGACGCGGCAGGTGCCTGCTCACTCGCCTTGACCGCTTATGTCCTCTCACTCATAGACTGTACGTCGGAGACGAACTCGCACCCGTAGTTTTCACACTTTGACTGAATCAGTATAAATGTAATGCTAATGACTGACCATTTTTTCTGTTTTGGGTTTTTCCTACTCAGAATCTTATAAAGAAAAATGCTCCCAATTTTCCCCCCTTCTGGGTTCTACTACGTGGTCAGCCTTGCATAATGTACGAAAGTCACACAGTGTAATAAAAAAATAGGACCCTATTTTTTCAAAACCGATAAGTTTAATTACTCATGATTTTAAGTAATTCTGAAAAAAAGGGATACGGCACACTTCGTTTGAGAACACCTAAACTATATATACTTTCAACCGAATGATCATTTCTTCCGTATTTCTACTTATTACCCGGCTGCCTAAGGAAAGGAGGGTTATGTATTTCGAGCGTATGTATGTATGTGTTTATGTCTTATTCTTTGGCATGTCCTGCAGCCTAAACCGTTTGACGGATGTCGACATATGAGGTGTCGTTGGATTCCTCTTAATCGTGGGAGTGACATAGGCTATAATATTTGCAAAAGAGCAGTTGGGTATTATGAAAAATCTTTTAATTCCACTTGTTTAATACCTTGCTTCCATCCCGTAAGTTTGAGCGTAAACAGTATCTGATCAGAATTTCATGTCGGTGATACAGTAACAAATACGTATCGAATGGTAATAATTTGTTATCCATCACATTTATATTTGCTTTTTTCATTTATATTGTCTTGACTTGATGTTTGTATTCTCCCCCTCGTATAGTGACGTCTGCCACAACTCATATGAATTACAAAGTGTATGTATGAGAGCTTAAGGCTGCCGAAAACACCGTGTATAACTTGTATAAGATTTATCTTAACATACAGGGTGAAGTCGTTAAAAAGAGTAGTCTGTATCCACTCTTGAAATACTCCTAAGAAATGAAAATAGTGAAACACCGAGTACCGAATCTGACCGAGCTGATCTGACGGAGACAGAAGGTATAGCCAATTCGCCATATGAGCTCCAAAACTACACATGATAAACCCGTCGTTTTTGGTCTCATTGGAACACTCTCTTGATGGCTTTGCAAAAAATAACACGGCTGGCAATAAAAGCTTGTACCAAACAAAATATGTACACCGAAATATATACCCCACTCTGTATAGCGCTCTTTTGACGTTTCGAGAGGTTGGATATGGGTTGACGTTGATTTAATGTTTCTTTTTGGTGATTCCACTGCTCTGCAATACCAGTTGGTTTACATTAGTTTCCATTTATTTACATTAATTGCTTGAACGTCTCCTTTTTATGTGTTTGGAAACAGTTTATTGATTATTCAATTTATTCCTATATGTAGATCGCAATATAAAATTTATTGGGATTGCATCGGATCAAATACACCGTCTTATAGTTTCGCTGTGTTAGGGAGTTAACGTACTACCGAACGCACAGTTAAGTAACCAGATGTGCGCCTTATACAAACGAGATAGAGTCTACTCGTGGTCAGTTCGTTCGAGTCAGCAATAGGTCGGCTTTCATACGTCGCCGTCGGTTGCAACACGATTGGATGTGAGATCAATTTGCTGTGATGAGATCGAGATCGATTACGCCGAGGCATGTATTATGTGTTCATTCTTACTTTCTGGACGGTAAAATGAAAAGTTACCGACGTCATAAATAAAAGTAGGCTAGCCCTAGCCAGACTATAATTCTATACAATCAAATGATTGTTATTATAAGTACGGGACACGACTAGTACAACGAGAGTACAGATTAAACATGTAATGAGTGTCATTGTTTTACTCAAAAACGAATAGCTAAATTTTGGCAGATTATCAAAGTGTTTTTTTTTGGCAAGACGGACGTCTGTTTTGAGAACTACGTCCAGTTCGCGTCGCGCAGGTCATGCCGAGTCGTGATAAATGTCTAGCTGCGCTCAGCCGGTGGTAGCAACTAGCAACAACCTGCCACACGAGTCTATGCCGTCCCGTTATCACAGGAGCGATAGCGACCCGATAATCCCACCGTTGCACAACTTTTGTGTATCTCGGAATGCAGTTACCAATGCGCTTCATTAAACGTCGGTCGTAAAAAACGCTACAATATTGTTCTGATTTTTGTGCTACTAATTAGTATCATAGACTCGGCTCAGTGCTTAACCCGGTGTCGCTAGTGGTCATCGGCCCCCTGGTGAGTTTCGCAAGTCCAGTTATCTGTATGACTCGTTTCACATTAATATTCCACAGGAGCCGTTAATGCGAACGTAGCTAGCTCTACGCCCGCGTTACTATTCGTTACTATTCCAATGCCCGGCGACAGTTACTATTCCAATTCCCTCCACCCGAGATCTCCGTAACGTGACCCGATACGTGATGCTCTGAGTCTCGCCTCGTTGAAACAAAAGAACGCCCCTCAACTTTCCTAATTCACGCTACGTGTAAATTGTAAAACGATACGGGCTTAAAAAGCTTTTTTAGAGGGACAAAGACATTCCGTAGTGTCGAGACGAGAGGGAATCTTTCACGGAGGGCGGCGCGCAGACGGCTTTCATCGTATGTAAATACGTGTCCCGCAAAAAACGTATGGACGACCAATAAAAACCCCGTGTGGGGAGTACTGAGGGGCGGCCGGGTGTCGCGGGCGCAGTGGCTCCGCACTACTCCGCAGTCGCTCTCGGTCGCGCCGACGCGCGCACGCAGCCTCCACCCTCGCCCCCGGCACTATACGCATGCCCTCACCACCCACGATCCCAGTTTTTGTCTTTACGATTCCGTTAACCACCAGCTTCGCGTGCGATCCGTTTCCGCTCCGCCGATCACCGCGGCTTAGATTAAGGGTTGCGGACCACTCAATTGTGTCAGTCGCTACTGCGCTGTGATTATGATTATGAAGTGAGTTAGCTCAACAAAGTGGAGATAACGGAGTCTCAGTTATTTACCATCCTAATTTGGACCTGTGTTAATTTTGAGCTCATTCTTATTTGTTTTTTTGTCGTAGGGCGAACGCGGTCGCTCCGGTACCAGCGGGCGGGGAGGCGAGCCCCGCGGGCCCGCCGGCCGAAGACGCCATGAGGGGCGTCGAAGGGACACCAGAGGAACAGGAAAAGTTAGCGACAGGAAACAACAATGGCTCCCTGGACTGCAAACTGCCGGCGTCTCAGCAGGCCGTCCCTCGCACCGCATTCCACTCCACACGGGTGTTTATGCTCGTCTTCCTGTCCGGTTGGGTGCTGCAGGGCATGTTCCTCACGTATTTCGTGAGCGTGACGACTACTGTAGAGAAGTTGTTTAAAATCGAGTCAAGGACGACGGGGACGTTGCTGGCGGCGACGGAGATTGGTCAGATATGTACCGCGTTGTTTCTGACATATCTGGCGGGGCGAGGGCACCGGCCGCGGTGGATCGCGTGCATGATGCTGGTGTTAGCTGTGGGAGTCATCGGCTGCGTGCTGCCTCATTTGAAATATGGCACGGAGCTGTTGGATGTCCACCTGGATTCCCACAGGGGTGGAGCGGCTCCGATCTGCTCGAACGGAACGACTAACAACAGTTCCTGTGACGCGGCCCACGTGAAGAGTACGGAGGCGCGCTCGTCGATGACGGCGGTGGTGATCCCGTGGCTGTTCGTGTGCCTGCTGGTGGTGGGCGTGGGGCAGACCGGCATCGCCACGCTGGGGATCCCCTACGTCGACGACAATGTCGGCAGCCGGCAGTCGCCGCTATACATGGGTAAGTGAAACTTGCATATCCTTCAGTTTTTAATATTGACATTATCTCTATAAAGTACACTGCAGTCAGAGGTATTCGGTTATGTAGCATAATTTCAACTATTAAAAACACATGACAAATTTTTAACTTATACAATACTTCGAAAAGCAAGTTTACTGAATGTAAGAAATTCCTAGAAAATGTCTCTCTTAATGCATCTGTCGAAAGCTCATATTTACGAAAATCTAAATTGCTACGTACGAAATGCATTTTTTTTAATCTTCTCAAATCTATAATTATCATCAGTTGAATAAAAAATGAATTTTGAATAGCACCAAAGTCGGACACCCACTATGGTGCAAGCAAGATGGACTCTGTTGGTTCTAACATTAAATATAGTTAACGTTCAATCATACAATATAAAAATAAAATATTATAATTTCCGACAAATAAGATTGGATTCGGTACCAGGAAAAATCCACAACTAATTATACCAAAATTATAATGGCTCGCTTCAGACGCGTAAATAATACAAAACGAAGATACTTATTATAAGCCCGTGCTATCTAAATCAATTCCACAACACCACCAAATTTCCATAACCATAAATAAAATCAATTCGCCAGCATCGGCAAGATGCATTATAATGAATTGTTAACTGCAATTGAGATCCATTGGTCCGCTTCGCACGAAAGCTCCAGTGCAATGCACTCGCGCGGGAATCGATTAAGATCGTTTACATCGATTGTTGCCAATGAAAATCGCGCATAAAGGTGAATAAATCTGGCGCGCGCGCCGCCCACGCCGCCCGCCCTCCGACTTGCGTAATTAGACGACTATGTACCCGATTAATGTTTTGTTGTCATTGTTTATAAGCGTAGAATAGAGCTCCGTGTGTAACCGAGTATCTCTTAAAGTCACATCAACAGTTAATTACTTGATCCTTCTGTCATAGATTGACAGTCAAACGCCTAGATTTGTACTACCTACATTTTTTGATCTATTAAGAGTGGAAAGTGGAAGAAGGCGCAATAATGTAAACATCTGTGACGCAAACTGTATCTGCAACTGCGTCTGCCTTTCCTACGGGTAACCATAAGAAATCTCATCAAAACCATGTTTTAAATCTACCATGTAAACACGTCAACTATAGTTGACGAACGATTACTTTGCCAAACCGGTTCCAGGCTCTTGAAGTTTAGCTCTAAAAATAAATTTGACAAAGATTTTTGTTTTAGTTATACTCGATTAGATCAAACTGAAATACAGAATAAAACTGAGAGTAAACGTCAAAATTTTATTAACTATTATTGGATTAAACTTTATCGTCATTTGATCGTAGCCGGACTTAGATACCTTTTCGTGTAAGCAGCGGTGGTGTTACCTGGGTGTTCGCGACCGTTTGTTATGTCTGCGTCTGCGCATGCATTACGACTAGACATATACATACACATTACAGTGCAATTCAGTAATAGTAAAACAACGCCTTTAAAGTACGCCCAATTTTTATTACACTGGGATTTCTGGAGACAAATTACGGCCAGAAATGTTTTTTGACTTGTTAGGTGATTTTTTTAATTCATTTAATACAGCCATTTAACATACCATATTGGTAAAAGAAGAATCATGAAGGTTTAATAGTAAGTACCCAATCACCACGATTATTGGGTGAAGTGCGAAGCTTGGCGGTATTAAAAGCTTTAGCTTTACTGCTGAACATTGACACTGTACCTATAAAGCGAAATTCTTTGAAGACACATCCTTTGAATTATTTTCACACGCAAACAGGTTATTCTTTCAAGATATCTCGAGAAATACGACTTTAATGGTTTCACATTTACTCCTTATTAAATTAATCCGACTTCACCAGATTCCTCGGTAATAACTAGTTATTAATCTTGGTCAAATAATATGGTTACTGCACAAGGGCTGTAATTTGGTCCTTGCAGGTGACGCAGGTAGTGACGACATCGTATACGAACAATTTTTATATCAAATGGTCATCTTTTATCTGTTGGTTGATTAAAAATGTTTTACAGTACACATGGTGTTACTTTCCCGCACTAGTGCGGAAATGAGCACTTTCCTTGCATATGTTGAAACTTTCAAGAGCCATATGTACTGTAAAACGTTGTACGATACACGTGCGAATAGGTAATTCGCAACTCGTGTCGATTTAAAACACTCCCTTCGGTCGTGTTTTAATTTATCGCCACTCGTTGCGAATTTCCTATTTTCTGCACTTGTATCGTAAATAACTATTCTGCGTGTATTAAATTTTGCCAATGGAAAATCGACATTGCTGCCCCCTGCTGTGGCCGGAGCAGCAATTTACCTTTTTTTGATGAAAAAAAAACGACGCCCCGTACATGACAAAGGGATAACCCTACTTTCATGTCTCTGTCTTGCAAAATCAGAATGCCACTCGTGAAACTTACTCGTGAAACAAAAACGATATTCTTTCCCGTCCGTGGAGTGGACTTGTTTTTAGGGTTCCGAACCTCAAAAGGAAAAAAACGGAACCCTTTTAGGATCACTCGTGCGTCTGTCTGTCCGCCTGTTTGCTCCGAAACTATTGGACCTATTGATCTCAGATATATATTTTTTATAATTTTAGCAAAAACAGATTTGAAGTAATTTAGGAAAAAAGGCGAAAATTGACCATTCCCCCTCTTATCTCCGAAACTACTAGGCTTAAAATTTAGAAAACATATGAAAAATAGTTCCTTGCCTAAAGATTACCTAAGGAAAGCCTATAAGAAGTTTGAGTATTCAAAGTAACGGGAAAATTCTCAATATTTTACGGAACCCTCACCACGCGAGTTGAACTCGCACTTGTCCGGTTTTAATTTCAGAGGTATACCTATAATGTCACTGTTGTCACTGTACTGTAGAGGTATACCTATAATGTATAGAAGTGGGAATATACCTAAGACATAAAGGGGATGTCAAATTTTCACATTATCTCTGGCTTCTGCCGTTAAGAATTAACATGATCATTTCGGTCGTCTCTCTGCCGATAGAGAACTAATAAAACAAAATGCTACTGTATGTATGTGTGCGCCTGACCCGCCCTTGCACCATTTGATAACATTCAGGATATCGGTGCATTGATAACTGAGTGCACTCTTTCATTTGGTAGTAGGTTAATGTCTGAACTGATCCATTTTAACTCAGAATGAGCTAAGTGTGCAGTTATAATTATGCTTCATCATTTGGACTTGTTGTAATATCTACCGGATGTAAAATATCTTTACATAATTAATTTCTCACATTACTTGGCAGTTAGTAAAAAAGCTACGGTAGCCTAGTGGTTCAGGCATGCGGCTGCCAAGCGGCGGTCGTGGGTTCAAATCCCGGCTCGTACCAATGAGTTTTTCAGAACTTATGTAGGAAATATTTACCGTTATCTTTTCTTTCCTCTAATCCTTTAGTCTAATCCTTTAACGAAAAATAGGCAGTAAAACTAACTAGTACTAACTACTAATTGCCCAGAAAAACTAACTAACTACTTGGCAGCTCTTGCGATATCTAATTCAAGATCTATCTAAGACAAATCCTCAGAGAAAACTTGGAACCACTGTAGTCAAAGAATTTCTTTGATATTTTTTGTAGCAACGCCGTACTTTAGATTGGATCTTGTCTAAAGATTCTCATCATCATATTCTTCCTCATGAAAAGCACGTGTAAAGCGCCAAAGGAACATCGGAAAACATCCGTCCAAAGTCTCCATTAAACGTATTGTAATCTTCTATTGCATAAGTTTGCTCTCGATCGCTAATTCGAATAGCAATTTGTGGTAACGATTGCTGACCTGAATTGGGACTAACTGGATGTCCCTGATAGGCTCGTTATATAACATAATTCAGGTCAAATGCAATATCGGTCAGTCGCCATTAGAAAGATAAACAGGAAAAACCTATCAGAAAATTATTCGTGGCATTGACTGAAACAAGTTGATGCTAGCTTACTTAGGTTTTGTTTAACTGCAGTACAAATTTGAGATTAAAAGTTAAAAAGGACGTCAGGATTTTCCACCTTGGACTAATACCTTAGTATCAGTAAGTACTTACACAAAAAATTAGTCATCCGATGATTATTTCACATATTATTAATCGATATGATACAGATAACGAATATAATGGAAGACAAAACTCGAATTTGATCGTGGTTACTTCCACGTTAAATTTACACAAAACAAAAATATTTTACAAAATAATTATTGGAGGCGTATTATTTGTGCCTGTCGAGACCAGTGTCTACATCTACATTGTCATTCTCGTCACGAATAGTTAAGGAAGATTACATCACAGAAAATAGAACGTGCACCAACTGCACCAAGCCACGTGCTCCATCCAATTGAGATACAATAAAATTAAGAAGTAAAAGGTGCAGCTCTATTTCAGTAGCGCATCTGTGCCACTGGGCCGCGGCGTCTGACAATTTGAGCTCGTTGTGGCAGTTGTGCGGCAGCAACGTTAACTGTGCCGTCGTCAGTAGAGCTAGTCGTAGGGAACTGTCGGGAGTCCTTAAGGAAACTGGTGGTTCCAATTTTGAATAGCCGAATGTTTAAGTTTGTCGCAACGTTCTAAAGTTGCCGATGCGTTTGGAGAGATAGAATCATTGTGAAAAGGGAATTATATTTCTGTCACCGTATTTTTTTTCTCCATTATTTGCATTTGATATTTACGCAACAATTCGCCTCTTCCCTTATTTCACAGTTCTCCTCTTTCACATATTCACCATCAACCGTGCTACTTATACAAGTAATAGAACCAATCGAACTCTCGTTTCAAACTGCATATTTTGGGAATAGAATATAACTCTGGCTTTATTCACCTCTTTCTCAAAGCCCGGCTGAAATATTTACTTTCTTAAAGGATTTCAAGAGCGACCTGTTATGTTGAACCAAATATCCCAGTTTCCGTATATCGGCTAGTGGGCCGGATTTCTTAATTCGTTCCCGCTACGCGTGACAGGACGTGGCATCTGCGTGCTTGTTAGGAGGCAGCGGGTTTTAAAATACATCAAATTGATCAAGTTAAGATCTTTCAGATATCTGTGTATATTTGTTATGTTACGCTTACTTTTGGCTTATATTGTTTTGTAATTTAGTAACCAGCTAGCTGCTCAGTTAGTGCTAATCTGGCTTCTGGTTAAATTTTTTGTTTCATTGGTACCATATTGTCACAATATCATCATAAATATTCCACACTTTAAAATAACTTCCCCGTAGCATTTTAAGTTTCGTTACGCTTGATTTCGGCCGAATATTTTATCGTATTCATCTTTACATTATTTAGTAACATACACATGTGGCTTATAACTTTTAGGTAATCTGACACACCCGTTATTCTTCTCTAACTTCTGTCTTCGTGCTATTGGTTCCCATTTTCTAACCCTATTACGTGCTATTTTCATAACATCATGTATTCCTCAGTGCGACGCATGCCACTACGTGCGTATGCTACGTTTTGCAATGTCTACAGCTATCATGTTGCATGGCTATCATTAGTTGCCATAGGTCAGTTTCGCTACACGATTAGATTTCAATCGAATCACCGATTAAACAAATGACGAACCGATCGATATTTGCTTATCACGCGTGTGTGATAATTTTTGCAATTTTTACCTCTTACTTGAGCATAATTAAGTTGATTTTGCAACAGTGTAACAAACTATACTGATAAATTGGTGAGTAAATGTTACAAGCATACTGTTCACACTACTACTATTCAGGTCGTATTTGCATTAGAAGGATAATGGTGATGATTGCGAAAATTCTAATGTTGTGACCTGTGTTGAACCCAAAAAGTCAAATAACATTTACTCATTAAGTGCGCACTCTTCGTTGAATTATGAATATGCGTTTAGCGACCGCATTTTAGGACGTCGGACCGATTCACGAGAATTGATAAAATCTGGAGAGCATAAGGAAAACGGTGATTTTAATTCTAGTTTCAAATTCAAATCTGATCAAATAGTTTTAGGCTTTGATCAGTTTACCAAAAATAGAGTTACCAAAGAGACAGATTTAAAGAAATAGGCTTCTATAAGAGAAGTGACATAAATAGATTAGATAGAACTCAAGTAGAGTTCATGCTCGCCTTATGTAGTTCGAAGTTTTCTTGGTTCTTTTGCGATTTCTGTATAGAACCCCAGTTGTTGTTCTTCGCATTCGTTTGCAGGTCCTTGGCAAAGCTTTGTAAACATCCACTGGCCATTCAAAGATTTAAATGCACCTTACTATTTGTTGACACGATTTTCAAGAAATTCCTCATTAACTTTAAGACATCATCACAATTGTTTTACATATTCGCTTATTCAGGTGATCCGCGCGCTTCCGCGGTATTAGTCACGCCCCCTAACGAACAGTTCATTGAATCACCGATTAAGAATTATGTCGCATTATAAATAACAATAAAGAACAGCGGTTGGCTAACGACCTCAATAATAAAATAAAAAAACTCCTGTTTTGACAAATGGATTTATAATTCTTCAGGCAGTTAACCTGATCATAGCGAAATTGATTTTAGGCGCCGTTTATCATAAATGAACACAATTTACTAATAGTATAGTCAATTTGGCGCTCTTTGGGGGAGGCCTTTGTCCAGCAGTGGACGTCTTTCGGCTGACGTGATGATAATGATAGCCGGCGGATAATCTAACATTTAAAATTGAGGCATCGTGTTTGATGCTAAATAGAAAAGACATGGCACTAAGCATAGCATATATTTATGATGAATATCGAATAAATGTTTTCAATGCAATAAGAAATACAATACCAATCAATTTTGGTCTTGCAGTGTTAGGCTGCGTTTACATACACAGGATATTGGGAAAACAAGAAGTTAATTCTGTCTTGTGATTGTATTTTTTTAATGCTGATATACTTAAACACGCTTGTGTTCTGTGTATGTAGGAGGATATCAGGTAAGTACTTACTTTAATGTTTAATCATTCTAATTATAACATCGAAATGGGATTGCAGCAATGCGATGACCTTATTTATCGTCGAGAACAGGCAAGGTTATCTGCACTGAAAGGCAGGGCTCGCCTTTCGTATCGGCTTGTTTGTATTGTTACGTATCTTTCTACAGCGCATTTCATTAATGAAATGTCCGATGCATTCGTATAAGTAATTTTCCGTCGGTGGTCCGATTCGTAAAAAATTAAACCCTTAAAATGCGTAATTCGTCAATTTTGACAATCGACGAGCGTTAATTCGAGACAACATCGGTTAATGATGCCGTGGAACCGGTATGGAAGTACAGTCGCCGACAAAGGAAAGCTCTCTAAATTCCTGGCGATAAAGGGCTCTATGCCGTTGTCTGTACGACCCTTGTTAGTGTGCTTTTAACGCTGGTTCTACCAGATCGTCGTAAAAAGTTGCTGCAAGCTTTAGCTGCGTTCGTTTTGAAAAACGATCCTGACGAGGTCATTATTTATTACAAAAGCGCATGATGATAGGTCGGTGTATTTTATTTTCCCCGGAGCACGCGAGCTGTGGTTTTTTGGCAACCGGCGATTTCTGAGAAAGATTACATTTGGAACCTAAGTACCTGATTGTTTTTCGGTCAATCACCTTTATGTGGCGTTTTATCATTTATTGCTGTAACTTTTAATTTTCTTTTCGATCGCGATAATCGTTTTGAATAATTACTACCCGGAATTTGGATATCATCCATAATTACAATATATGTACTTATATATTTTTGATTTTGTTTGGTTTAATAAGTTGAATGACATGTGTTTGCATGTTGTTCGGAAATACAGTTTATGAAAAAGGCCTTTGTTACATTAGGAAATAGCGATCTCTTCTAGACAACCTTTGGGCGGAGACAAAGCAAAAACAACGCTGTAAATAGGGGGTGCGAAAATTAAAGATACAATACAACATACTACAAAACAGACACATACATAGCCAAAATAATATCCTCTTAACATACTTAAAAATACAAGCGAATAAAAAATAATCTTGGACTTGTAGGTACTTGAACGCCAATAGTTTTTTCCAAAGCCTGTCCAGTAAAGTGTTCATTTAACGTCATATCTAAATCGTTTGCAATATTTTAGTTAGTTATTAAATTGTTTAATGTAATGGACAATGTGGATCCGGATATTTCCAAGCAAGTTGGATCCGGATTGCAAACCTTAGTCACATATCCTCTAAACATGTATAAAACAATGTACCTACACATGCCAACAAGTGCAACGCCTCACGTGATGGCAATTTGTCGGCGGGTTGAATGCACGCCAATTATCCCTAGCCTTATTAGATAAACTAGACTAGGGTTAACAGACGACAGGAATTTTCTAGGCTTGTCAGGAATTTTGACCAGTGGACTAGCACAACTGACGCTGCGACGCGAAGATCTTCCCTTTCTCTCTAATTTGCACTGTGACACACGAGTCTTATTATTAGGAAGTTGTGCTAGCACACTTTATTTGCAGAACATTCGATTCTCCGAAAAGGAAGTTTTCGTTTCGGTCTTCCAAAAGATATTTTAGGAACGAAAACTTCTGAATATATTTTTCGCAGAATATTATTGTCAGATGATTTGTTATCGGAGAAGCATTTGGTGAGCAAATAAGTTATCACCATTTATTGGGAATGCAACACGAATCCTGAAAACTCATGGTTTTTTTATTAATTTCTCTGCAAACAGTTTAAGACTTTAAGCCTGACTTACACGCAATCGTATATATTAAGATTTCGTGTAGTTTCCCAATCTGCAGGGTTTCCACAATCGGTTCTGTTAACCCTAGACTGGACTACCCCGGACAGCAATTCTAACAGCATTCCCTCCCGCACTAAACAAGATAGAAACGGCTATGATTAAACGACGCTAGCACCACAAAGGTTACTTTACATAATTACTATCCTTAAAATTTACTACACCAACTACCGATTAAGGCTTCCTTGAATCCGATGCAGTTTAACCCGCGTTTATTCGAGTTTTTATATCGACGTCGTTATATCTCTCCTTATAAGGTGCGTAGTTATTAGGTCTTAAACGTTATGAGAGGACATCTACAGACCGTGAGACTAAAGGGTTCCTTGAGTTCAGTTCTTCCCGCTGTCGATCACTGACTTATAATCTGGCCAGCCAAGCGTGTCGTAGCACAAATTCACCCATTATTTTCTTTAGGGTTATAATGCGAGTAGTTATAACGAAAGAATAGTGGATCCTCAACTACTCTGCTGCTAAGGCATTTGGCTGGGCAAACAGTTTCTAAAATGTATGAACTTTAAACGAATCTTCAAGGCTTGCATTTGACAAAGCTACCTACCAGACTTCTGATTGCCAAAACGTATAATTAATAGGTACTAATCTAGGGTCAAAATTTACAAACCAGGGACGACTTTTCAGACAAGTAGAAACCGGTGTAGAAGGGGCTGTATTAATGTGTCGTATGCGCATGTATTGGCGTTTTTGCACTCAAACGATTAATCCAAGATCGTGTTCAGCATTGATGCGTACGCGTCGCGATAATCGCTATCACGTAATGTGATTCAATATCTGTGAGAACAGAATTCGCGCACGTGATAGTTGTTTATTGTGTTTTTATTATTAGTTTTTTTTTGTGTTAAGTTAACCTCGTTGGTGGTATGTCACATTTAAGCAGTTCCACCAATTGTTCCTTATATATGAAAGTAATTGTTTAACATATTCTGGAAGCACAGTAGTTGAATGGTGAAGTAATCAGTCCATCAATCTTTAAAATAATCAATATCAGCTTTAAAAGCTCTTCGACAATTTAACCTTTCAACATTTCTTAGGCAAGATGCAGAAAATCATTGTATTATGAGTGAATAACCTTTTGATTTTGCAGTTATTAAGTACCTATTACACGAGACGGTATTCGGAGGTATACTCTTTCTTTTTCTTTGGTTGTAAAAACGGCCCTAAATCAATTTATCGGGTCGACGGTATCAACGTGTAACTCTATAAGTGCTTATATGAGATGTGTATATAGCATATACGTGTAGTATATGGTATAAACGACTATGTATAGATATAAGATTGAGACAGATAGAGTGATTAGTTTTTAGTTGCACTACAATCGCTTACAAGTATACTCGTCTTTCTATCCAACCTCCCCTCCTCACCTCATGGCGACCTTGCCAAGCTACTCAAGTCATAAATGTGTGAAGTAATGTTTGACGCTTGTATTTACGTGGCATTTTGTTTGTCCTCAGCGATCACCATCGGCATCAGAGTAATTGGGCCGGCTCTGGGCTTCCTCCTCGGAGCCCTATGCACCCGGGTCTACGTGAACCCGCTCACCGATCCCGGTTACGACTCGAGCGACCCCAGATGGGTCGGCGCCTGGTGGCTTGGTAAGTTCTGCTTCATTTCTTCTGTACAGTGGTGTTGTATTGTGACAAGTGACTTATTTTTGTTCTCTGCCTTTGGCAGAAATAGATTCTCTAATTTCTTGATTTTTATATTGGTCGAGAATAATTATCGAAGATCTCGTTCTAAATCATCATCAACCGGTTGAAAGCAGGCCTCCTTCATGGTTACTCTACAACAATTGATCCCGGGTTTCCCCCATTTATCAGAGACTGCCAACAGTCTTCTTAAGATTACCGGTCCAGCGAATCACGGGGCAGGCGCTTGCCCAGACTCCAGTCCTGAACTGGACGGATCACAACGGTTTTCGGTACTACGCATTAAGCTGAAGTGACGGGCGTAAAATACCTGTGATCAGAGACATTATTTTTTTACCGTCCTAGGTCAGGAATGTACTATTATAATACATATATGCTAAGATGATACCCGCTAACATTCGTGTTTGTGGTAGGACCTACCTGCATATATAGTGCTCCAATGAGCAGCAATGATAATCAGGTGCAAGCATTGGAGCATGCAGGTCGTAAATAATGCAATTCCACACGAGTACATCTAAATCCCATTAATTACGAGTGTTATTACGAAAACCGACGATCCGGTTAATGCTTCAAACCGATCCATAATTAAATCTTCACTTGTGCGTTTAAATAGGTAAACCTTACGTGTAAGAGCCGCCCATTACAGCCACTAGTGGCCGCCACCTGACGCTGCCACTAAAAGGGAGCGCGAGCCACTTCCCCAGCGTGTGGCTCGGACGCGACCACTAAATGCCCGACAAATGTATGAAAGAACGCGGCCGCAGCACATGGCGCGGTCACCGGTGGCTGCAACTTGTAGCTCAATACGTATCATCATCATCATCATATCAGCTGAAAGACGTCCACTGCTGCACATAGGGCTCCCCCAAAGAGTGCCGAAGTGACCGGTCCTGCGCCACCCGCATCTAGCGGACTCGTCATCAGTCCAGCAGCTACACAGCCATCGGTTCTACTTGCAATGTGCCCCGCCCACTGCCACTTAACTTAAGTTTAGCGATTTAGTAATACGTGTATCTGAAATAAGTATTCTTAGTATGTGCTAGACTGCATAAGTTGCATTACAACTGATTAAGTGGTTACTCTAATTAAACTGTCTTTCCAAGTCAGCTCCATAATTCCCTGCATCACGCTAACGCATCAATAATTTCGATTATTGTTCAATTGTACAATTCAAATATCGACTTTATTATGCATATAGTAAAGTTCACATTGTTATAACACTTTAGTAGAGAGATGCATTCGAGATAACAGGAGATTGATTTACCCCGATAATGTTTGATCATACGATGTAACGCTGAGGATGGAATATGAAGTCTTGGCTTAGCTAGGTTTCTTTCCACTTATCCATTTAGTTCGGGTGCAGAATTGATCTACAGTCTGCCTAACGTAAAAGGAGACTAAAGTTGGTAATTAGGCAAATGTTCACAGAGCATTTGGCTAATGATCCCACAGAAGGCGATTAGGCTCCATTGCGTTATATTTGCTACTTGGACTCCTTAAGTCCAGCTCAGAAATATTACTAAATTCTGAATGCTCACGGACTCTGACGAGACCCTGTCCACCACCACCACCACCAGGGGTTACTAGGGGTACAAGTATGCTCCACTAAAAAGGAGTCTCGCTTATAACGTGCTTGGTCTAGGAGCCTAGTTCTCGGTTAGACCAGTTAGGTCAGTGGTACCAGTTATGTTCAATTAGCAACATCTGTTATCATATCATGCGATACTTAATATTAATTATCTCATACAAATATACTTTCTTATATATTAAATATCGCATAAAACCGAGAACAATTCCACCTATAGTGCAAAATTAAACTTACCTAATCAGAACTTGTATTTTGGGTAACAGTAGATGTTCAGTGGGAACTATGTCAATGAATTAGATCAATGCTTTAATTCCAATCCAGAAAGAGCCAAGTGATTACTGATTAGGTTACCTACCACACGGTAAGCGTGGTCATATACCATACCATACAAAGTTCACCATGGTCGATGGCTTAAAAATAGACAAACGCTCACTCCTGAATAAGAATATCTAGGTCTAATTCCCTGCAAGTATGAGCCACGGCATTCCATCGCGGAACTGCCATCTACCGTTACAGCGTCGCTTGCGCAGATTTTGCGCGCAAAATCCACGAAGAAAGCACGCGCGTGACCCGTTTGCCAAGCCGATGCGTGCGCGCCGCGCTAAAAACTCGCACGTGACATCACCCGGTACGTCTTTTTGTTTAGAAAACAAAGGTCACAATCGTTTAGCACTCATTTTGAAAACCGCAATGCAATTTTTGTGGGGTGTTAGAAAACTGTATTCGTGCCGGGACTGGCAATAAAGTGAATACACATTGAATGGTTTCTGAGTATTTCCTTATTGTTCTATTTCGCTAGGTGAGTTCATGAATGGAGAGTTGAATTTTGATTAGTTTTTTTAACGAACACCCTTACCAAAATCATAGCCTAAATCTAACGTCAACAAGGTCAAGCTTCCTCGATCCGCTGCTGCAAATTGATTCGCCTCACGTGTAATTGAATAAAAACCTTTAGGCACATAACAAGTGAAATCAAAAGATTTTTCAAATAACTAACTATGTCTTCACTCACACTATTATGACGAATTCAACGACACCTCATATATATTTATGCCAAGATCCATCAAGCCGTTTGGACTGTAGCCCGTGAAATAGTTTTTTTTGTCCACATACATTACGCTAGAAAAACATAACCCTGCTCCAGGGACAGTCGGGTAAAAAGGTAGCCTCTTGTCTTGTTGATATTTCTGAGCGGGTAGCCTCAAGTGCTTTGCATAGTCCCTTATCTAATCGCTAATAAATTATTTCCTCCAACCTATATCAATTCAAGTGCAAGGTTAGTTCTTATCTGATTACCTACTTTTACATTATCTAAATATGATTATCTAGAAAATAACTTTCTTGGGATTTAGTCGACAATTTGTAAAAAATGGAGTGGACAACTTGCAAAAGAAATGACGGATTGAGCGTATACTCCAGAGAAATTATTACGATATTAAGGCAGCCTTAAGGACCCCTAAAATCCATTTGAATATGAATTAAATTCTTAGTAATGCTCTCACTTTCGCTCACGCATGCCCAAATGTGTAAGAGCGAGCCGTAATAAGTTGTCATCCAATTTAATTAAGATTTCCATTCCATTGCGCCCCTGTTTACGACCGCCTCGCTACATAGTTAGGTACTATGATAGTATATAATTTATAAACAAAATGTAGGTATCCGTTTTCATTGCCTTTGACTGTAAAACCTGACCTGAGAAAGAAGCGAAATCTGAGAATAATAGATTTTGTGTAGAAGGTGGTGTAACTGGACTTACTCAGGTCGATACAGCAGCGACATGTGATGCTGTACAACTAAATGCCTAAGGCCAGAATCATCCAAACAGGAATAAGTTTCTGTCAAACATTTCATTTTTGGTAAAAGCTTTTATTGCCGACTGTACTTTTCTGTATACCGTCATCAACTACTCATTGAGACGATTCTAACGAGCCCAAACTCGATGAGGTTGCGTCGTTTCATTGCGAAGTTCCTATGGCTACCTTCCAGCTCCATCATCAGATCAGCACCATGTCATCATAATATTGCATTGTCACGCGTTTTACACATGTATGCAAAATTTCAGCTCAATCGGAAACCGGGAAGTGGATCAAATTTAACTTGCAAGATTTGATTACAGACAACGGTCAGGTGAAAGTAAATAAAAGCTTGTAATAAAATTGACTTATCCGAGGATAACTCTTTTTGCTATGTCGAATGAACGCCAAGTTTCCAGTACGTTATTCGATATGGAAACGGTTTCGCAACGCAATCGACCGCTGCTTATACCCTCGCTTCAATCAGATCCAATTGCAGTAATTGCTTCTGCGAAAGGGCTGGCCGGGGCTGTCTGGCTCTTTGTTCGGGTTGCATCACTTATTGACAATTATTACGAGTTATGTCACTTTCATACGTGCTTTTTTGGTGCGTTTTACCAGCAGCAACTTAGCTGACAATTTGTAGAGCCACACGCCTCCTTATGGCGTTGTAAGAGGGTACTGATTGAGAAAATCAGTGGCCGAGACAGATCGTTCCGATTGCACAGTTAGTTAGTAGCGACGGGCCGCGTCTGCTTGTGGTCGCCGGTTTGAATCCGGCTCGGAGCATTATATTTTAAAAATTATCCTTTATTTTGAAATGTGTAGTTTTATTACGACAATTTTAAGTTTGTTGCAGTCTGTTTAGAGTGTATATCCACTAGAGATGTGCGAAGCAGTATTTTCATATATTAATGGGAGCAGCCTTGTTTGAGCAGTAAAACTGATCGTTATGTAGTTTAGCATTTAAACTTATAGGTAAGTATATAAAGAAAACCTATCCCAGCTCAATGAGTCATAATACCTTAAAAAAAAATTGGCCAAGTGCGAGTCGGACTCGCGCACGAAGGGTTCCGTACCATTATCTATAAAGACGGCAAAACAATCACGTTTGTTGCATGGGAGGCCTTTAAATATTTATTTTATTCTGTTTTTTAGTATTTGTTGTTCGGCAACAGAAATACCTACATCATCTGTGATAATTTCAAGTGTCTAACTATCACGGTTCATGAGATACTGGTGACAGACGGACAGACAGACAGACGGACCGACAGTGAAGTCTTAATAATAGGGCCCCGTTTTACCCTTTAGGTATGGAACCCTAAAAAACATGTTCGCAATCACACAAAATATTCGCAATAGGACTTCTTGGTTAGGGAGTTTCTTGTAAGCTTCGGTCTCATGATGGACGTCTTAGACCTTAGAGCAATGTTGGTAAACATTGGGTACCGATATCACAGGGTAGTCTTAAGGGCTATTAAATTTACATGGGGCAAAAACTCGTATGCGATTTTCATTAGGTACATGGCGAGGCTGCGGGCTAGCGAAATGCGATGAATTCAGTCAAAGCCTGCAATGTAATAAAACTCGCATGCTAGTTGTTGCACCCATGTAAATGGCCCTTTAAGAACGAAATGCATACCTATAGCGCCAGCAGCCCATAGAGGAGCATCAAACTTTGGAAGTTTAACGAACCTTAACCCTTTTCCAGACACAGGCGTTATATTGACCACACACAACCTGTCAAACATGTATCTTAATGTCAATGAATAAGACTGACGTTTGATTGTCATTTTTCAACTGTCGGCCTGGAAAAGGGATACCAAACAACCGGCCCTAAGTAGCCGTTGTGTATCGCAGACGGAGGGACCGCAAGGCTCTGCATAGCATCGACCTGCCACGTTTTCCCGGAGCGCTGCATTTCCACGCGACTTTCACTTTTCCTCGTCACGGCGGGCACACGCTCGTTATGAAACGCTCGCACCGCTTACATCACGCCACGTCACCTAAAATAACTGGCGGTCACGGCCAAGGCCTCACAATTGCCCAGCCGTGGCAAGCCGAGGAACGACTAAAACCAAATGGTTCGTCGCCATACACACTTTTACTTTTAAACCGGTCCCGACGCTCAGGGGTTAACCTTTCTAAGTTCATAAATGTGGATGTCACGCTGTTTAGCGCTGATTAACGAAAACAATACATTACTAGCATAGTACTAGTATCAGTATGTCTGACTGAACGCCCTTGACTCGCCAACGACCGGGCGACCTTGTGTGCGCGAATGTTTTCTGTTTGTTTGGCTCGCTCGTTTAGACGTATTTTGGCGTATAAAAAGTGTCGTCATCATCATATCAGCCGAAAGACTTCCACTGCTGGACATAGGCCTCCCCCAAAGAGTGCCAAAGTGACCGGTCCTCCGCCACCCGCATCCAGCGGACTCCCGCGACCATTACCAGGTCATCAGTCCACCTTAAAAAGTAAACCTATGTGTAAAACGTCTACGCTCCAAATAGTGATCAAATTGTAGCTAAATCTTGTAGTATTTTCGCGCATACAATACAAAATATAATCTTCAATTTCTAATAGAAAATTAGTCAATAAACGCTAGTCTTCAGCATAGGTACACTTTTAATTCAATTCAATTCAATTCAATTCTTTATTCATGAACAATATACATTGTGTTTGAAATATTTATAAATAATGAAATATAATAATAAGGCAGATTATTTTACATATAAGTCAATTTGATATATCAACATAAATTATAACAACAATTAATTTAAAACTATGCAAATATCTCCTCAACACTATAACAGCATCGGGCTAACAGGGCAAAAAATTTACCAATTCGCAATGACTTTTAGCTCGGTGGGCAATTTATTAAATAACGTGACAGCCTGATACCTAGCACAATGCCTCACAACCTGGAGTTTTGGATAGAAATTGTGTGCAACATTTTTCGTACGTGTAGCTAGCCGCAATTCTTCCTCCTCATATGTGACGTTTTTTGATTGTGACTTAACAAATTCGGTAAGAAGAATAAAAACATATAGACAGGGCACTGTGAGAATGCGCAATCTTAAAAAATGATCTCGACACGACGACCATGGAGGAATGCGTGTCATCGTACGAATCGCTCTTTTTTGGGCAACAAAGGCTCTATTGATATTATATTAATCGAAAACTCCCCAGTGCTGTCCACTGGACTGGACATACCAGTCTATCGGAGTTATTTCGTACATACGGATTAGCGCAATTCGTCTCGGTTTGTGGCGTCTCGCGGACCGTGAACTAATGTCTCGAGGGCTGTCACTCTGTAGTTAGAAAAAAACTTAAACCTAACCTATCACATAATAAATATGGGCTTGTTTACATTCAGTCGTTGAATTCAATAGTCGTCACGCCATAAGAAAACCATAGCGCTGTTGACTGACAGCAGCTATAATTCTCTGCGATATGAATTCAAATGGCTTTACAATTGGTTGCTGGATATGGAGTGCAGTCGCTATCAGATATATCGGAGCGGCCAAAGTGCTCACAAACATCTGAACACGTCTCTATTGTCGAGGCATTATTGGCCGCTCCGATATATCTGATGGCGACTGTATAAGATTTGAGTAGAGTATGATTCGATTTTGTTAAACGGGCGAGCGAAGCGAACAAAGTTCTCCGTTTCAGCTTGGGCAAAAATTATCACGAACGTTCGGCGTCTATCCAGCTGTTCTGTCTGTACAGTTCACGTTTCTCAACCGATTCTCGTGAAATTTTGTGAACAGGTTCAACAATTATATAGTTTTTTTTTGACGATTCAGTTTTTTGACGTAATAACGTCTTATAAATCGATAAACTCAGGCTGCACGCACAAAAAGTGACTTATTGTCCCGTTCCGTTGACTGACATATCACACAGCCCAAACCGCTGGTTCTAGAGATTCCAAATGTGGCACGTAACCTACTACCTTATAAGGGTGCACTAAGAAAGGATTTTTCAAAATTCACCCTCTAAGGGGGTGAAATGGGGGTCCAAAGTTTGTATGGGGAAACAAGATTAGATCGACTATTTTAATTCGAAACTTCACAGGAGTATTCCTAACGATAAATGAGTGAAAACGTGTTATGCAATTTTTCATCAATGTTTTCTGACGTTATCACGTAAAATTATCGTCCGTAAACCGACTTTACAGACAACCATTTTTAGGGTTCCGTATTTTTGTTGAAAATAGGCAGGCTCGCGGGTTCTACAGCTACTAGTTTTAACTGGTTTAGTCGGCACCCCTGACCGTAGCCTTGCCAGGCCCATGACCAGCAACGAATTTGTCTACGTTTTGGATAGCCTGTTTCGCACGTCTAGCGATAATTGGCGTAATTAGATATGCCTCAGCTCTTGATAATTTCTTTGACACACTATGATTCCTGTACATGGAATTTAGCTCCTTTGTATCTATTTACTCGACAGTTTAGCAGCGTTTTCGCAAATTTTGATTTCCTGTGCTTGTCATGTTTGATCTGTAACAACCAAGTTTATAGAGATGTGAAAATGTTTAAAATTAACACAGGTTTCTTAATGGAAGGTTATGTTAGGCCATGACTGTTGTAGCATACAGCATACATAATTACCGTAAAGTTGAACCATCTCTATCGTCATCATCATCATCATCATATGAGCCGGAAGACGTCCACTTCTGGACATAGGCCTCCCCCAAAGAGTGCCACAATGACCGGTCCTGCGCCACCCGCATCCAGCGGACTCCAGCGACCTTTACCAGGTCATCAGTCCACCTTGTGGGGGGCCTACCCACGCTGCGCCTTCCGGTACGTGGTCGCCACTCGAGAACCTTTCCGCCCCAACGGCCATCGGTTCTACGTGCAATGTGCCCCGCCCACTGCCACTTAAGTTTAGCGATTCGGAGGGCTATATCGGTTACCTTGGTTCTGCTGCGGATAGCCTCATTTCTGATGCGATCACGCAGAGATACTCCCAGCATAGCCCTCTCCATTGCCCTTTGGGTGACTTTGAGCCTTCTTATGAGGCCCATAGTAAGCGACCACGTTTCCGTGCCATACGTCATCACTGGCAACACACACTGGTCAAAGACTCTCGTCTTGAGACACTGCGGAATATTGGACGAAAAGATCTCTATATATAAAAGAACCATCTCTATATATGATAAGAAAGATACATTTATTCACAAACACACAGGACACACATATTAAACAAATAGAATTAACTAACTATATATACACTCACCGGCAGAAAATTTGGCCCAAAAACTTTTCGTGATTTCAAACTATAAATTGAATAAATTAAATAATGTTTTTCTGCATAGTAAACTTTTTCTACTTGGGGCCAAATTTTCTGCCGGTGAGTATATTAACATATAGTAAATGAGCTAATAAATATGGCATGATGAGAGTTTTCCTTCGCAAATAATTTCACATACTTAAAGAAAATGAATCGGTGATTATTAATGCTCTACTCGTATTCCCAAATGAATTCTTTAGAACAGGTGTCTTCCTATGCGGACGTTGACTTGATCTTTCAAATAAACTGTCGAAAACGCGCAGGCGACGAAAACTTTATGCAAATTTACTCGAGTCTAGACTGAACATCCGGTACTTACTCGGCTAAATCATAAGTACGTTAAATCAACTTCACCAAAACGGAGCTATTTTTGAATTCGAGATACGTAATTCTTAACCTTGCCTATGAGTAAATGAGGAGATTCTCATCTTTATGCTATTACTAGATTCTGCCCGCGACTTCGTCCGCGTGGAACTCGTTTATATCGTAGCTCCATACAAACTTTCGCCCCCCATTTCGCCCCCTTAGGGGATGATTCCCGGGATAAAAAGTATTCTATATGTTAATCCAGGCTATACACTATATGTATACCAAAATTCATCTTAATCCGTTTAGCCGTTTTTGCGTGATTGAGTAACAAACATCCAAACATCTAAACATCCAAACTTTTGCATTTATAATATTAGTAGGATATTTAGTATTTTTACCCGATTGCCGAAGGAAAGGAGGGTTATGTTTTTCGAGCGTATCTATGAATGTATGTATGTGTGTATGTCGTATTCTTTGGCACGCCCTGCAGCCTAAACCGTTTGACGGATTTCGACATATGAGGTATCGTTGGATTCCTCTTAATCGTGGGAGGGACATAGCCTATAATATTTGCCAAAAAAGCAGTTGGGTTTTTTGAAAAATCTTTTAATTATACTCTTCAATGGGACAGGACCAGTCAGGCAGACATTGTGGCACTTCTCTTCTTCTTTGGGGGTGACCCATGTCCAGCAGTGGTCATGATGATGATGATGATGATGATTTGTATATTAAGGCTCAAAATTGATAGACCACATTCTTGGCTTACTGTACACAACAATACACATGATGTTCATACGATGATTGTCTGTTCCAGGCATGGTGTTCATAGCGGGCTTCATCGTGATCCTGTCGGCGCTGATGTTCTTCTTCCCCAAGCAGATCCGGCAGGAGCCCGCGCCTGTCATCAGGAAGGTCAAGGGGAAGAATCGGCCTTTCTTCAAAGGTACCACATACCATCAATCATCATACAATACAACATGTCACTCCCCGAAGAATCTAGAACATCCTGGAAACGGACGTTTAGTAGTGCAATTTGAATGGCTGCTAGAATAAATGACTCTGGTCGAAGCGGCACGGCATTAAGAGGTCGACGAAAAGTAACTCCATCTTACCGAAGTAAAGGAAATAGATTCTTAAGAATCTTGTCTTAATATTGCTCGAAGTATAACAAGCCCAATTATAACCCCAAAAACTTAGTTGAGCTAGAAAATGGGTGATAACAGTTTACTTGGAAAAAAAACCCGTCCTGATAAAAAAAGGACATCTATCTACCTACGAAAAGAAGAAATCACCAGCCCTGCTTATATCAAGGACATCACTGACCACCATCATCATCATTGCAATGGGGATCAGTCCGACCACATGTTTTTCTCAGACACTGAACCTCTTTTTATATAATATTAAAAATAAGTACCTATATGGGGACAATCTTACACAAATCGCAATAGCCCCATAGTACGCTCAATAAGGCTTGTGTTATGGGAACTAGACGACGATATATTTCATAGATATAAATACTTAAATAGACAGAAAACATCCAAGACTCAGAAACAAAATATTCATGTTCATCACACAGATGTGCCCTTACCGGGATTCGAACCCAGAACCTTCAGCTTCGTAGGTAGCGTCACTACCCACTAGGTTAACCGGTGGTCAAACGTCTACTCTGAATTTTCAGATTTCTTCGCCACGATAAAACGCCAGGTGACCAACGACATCCTAATGTGGCGGACGGCGTCCTCGGTGCTCCACCTCATGCCGATCTCGGGCGTGTACAGCTTCCTGCCCAAGTATCTGGAGAAGCAGTTCCGACTGCCCACGCACGACGCCAACCTAGTCTCGGGTGAGGTACTATGACATGACAGCTGAGAGATCACAAAATAAGCTACTGGCAAAAATTACATTTTTTGGTACAAGCTTTTATTGCCGACTGTACTTCTCTGTATACCGTCATCAACTACTCATTGCGACGATTCTAACGAGCCCAAACTCAACAGGGTTACGTCGGTTAAGTACTGAATTCCCATGGCCACCTTCTGTCTCCATCACCAGATCAGCTCAATGGTACTTTAATATTATCTGCTTCAAAATTGAGTTGCAAATTTTGACGGACAACTTACATACGAACAGGACAAGTTAATATAAAGCTTGTAAAAACAAAAAAACTGCAAATAAAAAAAATAAAAAAATGTGTATTCTACGCACTTGCTTGTGGTAACCACAGTTAACAATTTCGTGCACTCCTAAATTGCTTCTGGTAACTGTGGTTATCTAGCAAAGTATGAGCCGCCTTAATAAAAAATTGAAAGCAATTTAGGCTACCTTTTTTAAAATCCGAAAGCAAAATATATCAGCATTTGTACAATAAGGTTTAAGAAAGTAGCGGTCGTTGGGTCGTAGACACGTGTGGAAAAAATGGCTTACTAGGTCGCCTCCCCTCGGTCTGGATAGAAGGATCCTTCCTCTTCCAAGAAGTCCTGGATTGACTCCGCCTGATGTCATACATTGAGTGTCAATGGTGCGAAGTGAGAGAGAATGTTTATGAAGGAAAACTATTGGTCGCTTTCGTTCGTACTGATACATGCTAGAAATATAAGAAGTTACCTGGAGATTGTTCAATTCAATTTTTGTTATATGGCTCCATCAAAGCCTTGATGATTCCGCCAATGTCGAGTTTGGATAAGACACGGCCAGTATTTAATCTTGACGGTGGGCTACAGGTAGTGTTCGGTAGTATATCCAGCCAAACGAACCGCCAATCCTGGAGATTGTTGTAAGTAAATAGTTAATTGTCAAAACCGTTGACGTCTGACACTTCTGACGCAATATTAACTGTCAGATGTGTCAGACGTCAACGGTTTTGACGTTTTTTTTTTTAATCGGAAGTCATATCGTAGACCTAGGCACGACTTCTATTCATATCACCAACTGTGTGCATCTGTCAAATGAGATATTCAAAAAAATATTTGTAAAAAACAGAAACGAGTAAAAAAAAAACTAGCTACAGCTATGAACTCCATTAACCGTATACTTACTACAAAAAATATAATATGGACCACTTAAAAAAACTTAAGGTACCCAATTGTTTTGTTTAAGAAAGCCACCAGCCTCTTTTCTCTAAATCAGATCCACAATTATTTTTCCAGAGTATTTTGTGTTGTTCCATTTGAATATATGTACCATAACTTTATTAAATATGTCACCCAGTGTGATAATAGCTAACAATTTCCTCGCGGACCGGCATTGTTACATACAATTGAACGGAACAGAATCCTTACGCTTTTATAGAAACAAAATTTTATGACAACCATGGACGTAGTATCTCTAAGTAGTCTGTGACCTAAACGCAGTATTTCGCGACCGAAACAGCAATTAACTTGATTTTCCATACAACGATTAGTACAAATATCACACTGTGGCGTCATGATTCAGTGTCAATTACTTAGTATGAAACGTTTCGGTTGTCGCCAGCGAGGTCCGTCTTCAACTTAATTTTTTGGCCATTTATGTTCTTCAATTGTAGTTGCTCCCATACAAACATTTGTTCCTCTCCAAAAACTGGTTCGAATGGCATCGTATTGTTCCTCTCCAAAAACTGGTTCGAATGGCATCGTAAAAAAATTTAGGACACAAGCCTGTTGTGTAAAGACGATCTTAACTAAAATACGTCGCTCCAAATCTTAGAGCACACATAACTGGAGTAGCCTTATGTCGTATTTGCGTACAAAAAAGTCTGCCGAATTTTGCGGGGTCGGGGGGCAGCATCTTAATAGGATATTGAAACTCAATTATATATTAAAAGCTTGAAGTGGTTGAACGTTTATAATATCAAGTGCTTACAGCAACATGCGGGCATTTTTATGATCAGCGTTCTCTTGCGAGGCGGTTTTGTGATCGATTGTGAAATTGTGTTTGTATGATTTTTTGTACATTGTGCAAGGTTTTTTTACAGAGGCGTAAGTTACTGAAAGGCTACTCCAGTTATGTACGCTCTAAGTTCCAAATACATACCCGTAACATTAAGTGATGTTCCAGGTTTGGGCGGTATTCTAGTGATGGGGCTGGGCATCATCACGTCGGGCGTGGTGATCCTGAAGCTGGTGCCGACGGCGAGGCAGGTCGCCGCCTGGACCGCGGCCACCGCCGCCATCTATAGCGCCGGTCAGTTGTCTCCAAAGGTATTCTAGTGATGGGGCTGGGCATCATCACGTCGGGCGTGGTGATCCTGAAGCTGGTGCCGACGGCGAGGCAGGTCGCCGCCTGGACCGCGGCCACCGCCGCCATCTATAGCGCCGGTCAGTTGTCTCCAAAGGTATTCTAGTGATGGGGCTGGGCATCATCACGTCGGGCGTGGTGATCCTGAAGCTGGTGCCGACGGCGAGGCAGGTCGCCGCCTGGACCGCGGCCACCGCCGCCATCTATAGCGCCGGTCAGTTGTCTCCAAAGGTATTCTAGTGATGGGGCTGGGCATCATCACGTCGGGCGTGGTGATCCTGAAGCTGGTGCCGACGGCGAGGCAGGTCGCCGCCTGGACCGCGGCCACCGCCGCCATCTATAGCGCCGGTCAGTTGTCTCCAAAGGTATTCTAGTGATGGGGCTGGGCATCATCACGTCGGGCGTGGTGATCCTGAAGCTGGTGCCGACGGCGAGGCAGGTCGCCGCCTGGACCGCGGCCACCGCCGCCATCTATAGCGCCGGTCAGTTGTCTCCAAAGGTATTCTAGTGATGGGGCTGGGCATCATCACGTCGGGCGTGGTGATCCTGAAGCTGGTGCCGACGGCGAGGCAGGTCGCCGCCTGGACCGCGGCCACCGCCGCCATCTATAGCGCCGGTCAGTTGTCTCCAAAGGTATTCTAGTGATGGGGCTGGGCATCATCACGTCGGGCGTGGTGATCCTGAAGCTGGTGCCGACGGCGAGGCAGGTCGCCGCCTGGACCGCGGCCACCGCCGCCATCTATAGCGCCGGTCAGTTGTCTCCAAAGGTATTCTAGTGATGGGGCTGGGCATCATCACGTCGGGCGTGGTGATCCTGAAGCTGGTGCCGACGGCGAGGCAGGTCGCCGCCTGGACCGCGGCCACCGCCGCCATCTATAGCGCCGGTCAGTTGTCTCCAAAGGTATTCTAGTGATGGGGCTGGGCATCATCACGTCGGGCGTGGTGATCCTGAAGCTGGTGCCGACGGCGAGGCAGGTCGCCGCCTGGACCGCGGCCACCGCCGCCATCTATAGCGCCGGTCAGTTGTCTCCAAAGGTATTCTAGTGATGGGGCTGGGCATCATCACGTCGGGCGTGGTGATCCTGAAGCTGGTGCCGACGGCGAGGCAGGTCGCCGCCTGGACCGCGGCCACCGCCGCCATCTATAGCGCCGGTCAGTTGTCTCCAAAGGTATTCTAGTGATGGGGCTGGGCATCATCACGTCGGGCGTGGTGATCCTGAAGCTGGTGCCGACGGCGAGGCAGGTCGCCGCCTGGACCGCGGCCACCGCCGCCATCTATAGCGCCGGTCAGTTGTCTCCAAAGGTATTCTAGTGATGGGGCTGGGCATCATCACGTCGGGCGTGGTGATCCTGAAGCTGGTGCCGACGGCGAGGCAGGTCGCCGCCTGGACCGCGGCCACCGCCGCCATCTATAGCGCCGGTCAGTTGTCTCCAAAGGTTCCGTTTGATACTCTCCAGGTGCTGATTTCTCTTGGTACAGTCGAGTTCTCCAATATCTATACACTCAACCTTTCAAAAATATCTATACACGGTCACTATTGTTACTAACATAAGATGCATGTGTAGATATTTTTGAAAGGTTGTCTGTATAGATATTGGAGAACTCGACTGTACTCTTCAAACAATAAGTCGTTTGAGAGGTTTTTTTTATTTACTTAAAATTACAATGTACGGGTCCAGGACTCTAATTGTTGAGCAATTTAGGTGTCAACTAATTTTGGTTTTTTAATAAATGTCCAGTATAAAGTGAGCTCTAAATGGCTCAACAATTAAAGTCCGTGACTGTACTTACGTAATACTAAAAATGTAATTAATTCAGCTTCTTTAAATTGTCATTTTCGCCTTCGAATTTACTTAGTTGTCTACTAAATTAATAGGTCAGCGTATAATTTTAAGCATCTAATAAATTTCAAACGACCGTATATTGTGTAATTCGTGCTACGTTATTATGACTCGGCATGGTGATTAATCTATAGCAACAAAATTTGTAATATGTCTACATATCATCTATAAAATGCCATATACAGAAATCATTTATTAACATAATATACTATAAATGCATCTATAAAATAATTTCAGCGGACTAATTTCATATCGTCACCTCTATTTTTATTGATGACTGAATTTACTATAATTGAACATGAAATTGTTTTAATATTGCCACCAAAAATGGTCTACGACAGCTGTAATATCATACAGTGACCGATATTTTAACTCAACCAACCGCAATGTAACAAAGACAGACAGGCAATTACGGAACCCTACACTGCGCGTGGTAAGACACGCACTTGACCGGTTTTTGAAAAATGTTTTCCCTTTTTTGAATTTGAGCAGTGTTGTAAAGGAGGATTGTTTTCCAGGCATGGTGGTCCTGATGTTCGTGAGCTGTCCGGAGGAGAGCTACCGCGCACTAAGCTTGAGCGGCGGGAGCAGCGCGGCCGAACTCAACTGTAGCTCGGCCTGTGGCTGCGACAGTGTGCCCTACAGTCCTGTTTGTGGACAGGTACAGCTCATACAGTGTGTGACTTCCATGAGAACATATATTTTAAGGGCTGAAAGTATAAGCCCTAATGAACGTAAATTGGTATCTCTAGTTAAAAAAAAAACTGTTATATATTGTTGATGTCATTGATACATATGATAAACAGTAAAGGGGCTAGAACGCTCCCTTGTGGTACCCCGCGTGTTACTTCTCGTGAATTTGATGAGTATGTAATCTCGGTGTTTGGTTCTCTTGAGTAATTTGCTTTATATTACTCAAATAGAATTTAATCAAACTGTGGGCGTTGCCTCTTATACCATATTTATCAAGTTTGTCTAACAACAAATAATGGTTAACGAAGTCAAATGCCTTCGTCGTGTCCATATTTTATTATTACGGGTATTTTCTTGTCTTCTTTGTCCATGATTGCTTGCATCATTATAATAATTATTATTAATTGTATCTGGACCTTATACATCTCTGGGATATTAAATGATCTCAAAAACTTCTTGTAAATTCTGATAGAGACCTTGTATCTAGTTAATGTAATGGATAATATTTTCTAATTTTGTTTTCATTTAGTGACATTTAGTTGTGATAAACAGCAACTTCCAAATGATTATTGTTGTAAGATTTTTATTTTTATTGTATACTAGCTTCTGCCCGCGACTTCGTCCGCGTGGAACTCGTTTATATCGTAGCTCCATACAAACTTTCGCCCCCCATTTCGCCCCCTTAGGGGATGATTCCCGGGATAAAAAGTATTCTATATGTTAATCCAAGCTCTACACTATATGTCTACCACAATTTATAATCCGTTTAGCCGTTTTTTGCGTGATTGTGTAACAAACATCCAAACATCTAAACATCCAAAATTTCGCATTTATAATATTAGTAGGATTATTGTTCGACATGTATCTTGAGGCCTATTTGCAGAATAAATGTTTGACTTTGTTTTTGTTTCAGGACGCGTACACATACACTTCACCGTGCCAGGCGGGCTGCGTGGGCAGCGTGCAGGTGGACAACAGCACGTGGCTGTACCACGGCTGCGGCTGCGTGCCCAGCAACGGGACTGGACTCAAGGCGATCACCGCGTAAGTACTGTAATGCTGGTGGCGGAATAACGAAGCCACAATAGGCTTTTAGAGTTCGGCCAGGGAAAGATAAAACCTAGAAAAGAGGGGCAAATTAAAAAAAAAACCGGACAAGTGCGAGTCGGACTCTCCCACCGAGGGTTCCGTACAAATTAACAAATGTATTTAAATGTATTTTCAGATTTTTTCCTGTACTTAAGACCCTGTAAGACGATATTACTTGCCAAATTTCATAGTTCTAAGTCAACGGAAAGTACCCTATAAATTTTGATTCCCTTGAGGATATCGAAATGTACGCTTTTTTCGGCATAAACCCGTACAAAATTACAAATCAAATCAAAAAAATCAAAATCAAAAATCGTTTATTTGCTTAACAATACACATTTTTGTCGGTACTTGTAGTATAAGATAGTATTATTTGCCAAATTTCATAGTTCTAGATCAACGGAAAGTACCCTATAAATTTTGATTCCCTTGAGAGTGTCGAAATATTCGTTTTTTGCGGCATAAACGGCTGTATCTTTTTTTTACTTTAACTTGAAAATATGTTTGTTTCACAACTTCAAGGGACTGTATACCTCCTGAGTATATGGTTTAAATTTCAACACTACCTCCACATGCTGAGATAAAGGGTCTTGACAGACAGAGAGACAGACGGATAACAAAGTGATCCTATAAGGGTTCCGTTTTTTCCTTTTGAGGTACGGAACCCTAAAAAAGCCCACTGTGTACGCGATAAAATAATAATGTTATTGAACAATACGTTACAAGCTTTTATTTAACTAGCAATGCATATAACTATGTTGGTTCGGGTGAAATCTTGCAACTCAATTTTGAAGCAGACATGACGTAACCCCGTTGAGTTTGGGCTCGCTAGAATAGTCTCAACGAGTAGTTGATGACAGTGTACAGAAAAGTACAGTCGGCAATAAACGCTGGTACGGTCACGGACTTTAATTGTTGAGCCATTTAGGTGTCAACTAATTTTGACTGCGTCTGGGAAAAGGGACCACTTAAGCGGTATTGAGTTATTAATATTTCCTAAAAGTAGGTCAAATTTGCTATTCAGTGAAAAAAGAATCATGTTCCTAGGTGCAATCGTTTTTTTTTATAAATTTTTAAACATGCAGTAGGCAAAATTTACGAATTGGATTTTTTTTTTAAGTTTATGCTCGTGAAAAAAACACTTCTACTAGGAAGTTATGGAATGATTGGTACCAAGTTAATCAACTATCATCAAAAATTTATGATATTTAAGGTATTAATAACCGATTAACTGACGATTTGAAAGTGCTTGTTACTAGGCCTACTTGAATAAAGATCATTTTGAGTTTCAGTTTGAGTTTAATTAGTATTAAAAACCTACGTAATTTTTGACTAATTTCTAAAAATACATATATAGTTATATATGTATTTTTAGAAAATTAACGGAACGGAAACTAAAATCCTCAAAGTGGTCCCTTTTACTAGACACAGTCACAATTTTGGTTTTCTATGAAGTGTCCAGTATAAAGTGGCTAAACGGCTCAACAATTAAAGTCCGTGACTGTGCCAGAATGAAATTAGTGAGAGAAAGTTTTGTTTTTCCAGTTTGGAGCGGCTCAATGCATCGTCCTCGTTCGCCCACGAGTGGGAGCCGGCGTGGCCCGGCGGGGTGGCGGTGACGGGCGAGTGCGGCGGCCCCTGCAAGCAGATATACGCCTTCATCGCCATATTCGCCGCGCTCATGTTCGTGCACGCGAGCGGGGAAGTCGGCGCCGTGTTACTCATCATACGGTGCACGGACAAACACGGTGAGAATGGTAGACGGCCGAATAGCCTAGTGGTTAGAGAACCTGACTATGAAGCTTGAGGTCCCGGGTTCGATCCCCGGTCGGGGCAGACATTTGTATGATGAATACGAATGTTTGTTCTCGAGTCTTGGATGTTTAATATCTATTTAAGTATGTATTTATCTATATAAGTATGTTTATCCGTTGTCTAGTACCCATAGTACAGGCTTTGCCTAGTTTGGGACTAGATCAATTGGTGTGAATTGTCCCACTATATTTATTTTTATTTATTTTTTATTTAGGGGTAAAAGCGGTTTTAATAATAATAATAAAATATTTATTTCGGAACACAGGACTCCATAGTTGTTAGTAAATTAACATGAAAGACAAAATATTAAAACTAAGTTAGTGAGTAAAATAAAAAATACATGTGACTAAAATTAAATTGAATACAAATTAAAATACAAATTTTCAGTTGGCACGTTTAGGGCTACCCCTTTAATAAGCCCCACCCAATGCTTAAACATTGCGCTATCAACACACTTAGAATGCTGTTGGCGCTCCGTCTAAGGGTGAAGACACATATATCAGCATCGAATCGCATTTAGCTGGATGATTTTGGACACACTATACGCATCGGAAGTTAAAGTATGCTGTTACATGTGTTCAGGTGCTAAAGGGAGCTAACGCACGTTTTTAAAGCTGAAGTATCATTTAGCATGCTTTCATCCGCTAAAGCATGCGATCGCATGCTATTGAATTGAATCTCATACGTTATGCCGCAGTTGAAGTTGAAAACCGTTATGGATAGGTCAACTATAAACGTTATTGTGATAGCGTGTATTATAGAAGCAATGAAAAGGAAAAAAAGCAAAAAACGAAGCACATGGATTAATGCACTATGGAAAACTAGAGTTATCAATGGAAGTTTTGTAACACTATATTGGTGAAGCCATGTCATAAAGGCAAGGATATTTTTGCACTAGCATAATCAATTTCTCCTCGTCCATTTTCGCAAGTAAGTAATTATTGCAATGTTAACAAACTAGTGCACTTCGCTAGATGGACACGTTGTGATAAGATAATGACGCGGTCGTCCGCCCGCACTCTGTGATACCATGCTTAAGCATGCTTTCTTATTCGCAAGCTTCCCGGCTCACGCTTAAGCAGCCTTTATCAATCGCAAGCGTTATGTCTCACACGTAATCAAGTATTCTCATTCGCAAGCATCTACTTTCACGTCTTAAGCAGCCGTCCTCATGCTTTATCATGAATAAGCATTCTTAAGTATGTTAAATGGACAGCTACACTTATACGCATTTAATGCTGAAGCTGAATCGACGCGGAAGGGTGAATTGATGCAGACGCATCTCCATATAATATTGCGTTTTTGTACTACAAAATGCGATTCGATGCTGATATATGTGTCTTCACCCTAACTCGCCCCAGCAGGGAGACGATGTGTTTGCGCATGATTGCTGGGAAACCGTCCGTCCGCGCTTCGCAAAACATGCCAGACGCACTGCACCTGCTGGGCAAGCCCATCAGCATTCTAAATGTGTTATTATACTGCACTCTCAATGCATTGTATGCTCGCTTTGTATATCTCACCCAATACTAGAGATTATTTAAGTTGAGTTAGTCTAATCCAATGACAGTATTATTCGCGGCAAGCTCGGCCGAATTTCACCTTCCCATACAAACGGCGTTTTGTTCTCTTTTTAAAACTACGTGTTGGACTGTAATTAGTTTATATGACTAACAGTTTATAAAACTAACAAAATACAGAAAAAACAAGTTTTGTATGAAAAACTTTAATTTTTTTTATTATGATATCTGAAGCTACATAAAGTAATTACAGACCTGGTTTTTTTTTTTAAGATATACCTTAACTTATTCTAAGTACAAAGTTTCAGAGCAAACTAGCTAGTCGTATTAAAATGAGAGCGTAACTACGTTTGTATGGAAAACCGAGCTTACTGCGGAGTCTTAAAAGTCGGCATCTGAACACTAGCTTCTGCCCTCGACTACGTCCGCGTGGAGCTTGTTTATATCGTAGCTCCATACCAACTTTCACCCCCCCCCCCCCCCCCCATTTCACCCCCTTAGCCCTTAGATGCATATGGCATCGATCACTTTGCTTCTGGAATGGCTTATGTACAATTAAATCCACGTCATATTTGAGACGTGTCAAGTTGGACAAATTTTATAATTGGCATTGTTGTATCATTTTGGCTACCGTATGCATCTAAGGGTTAAAGGATGATTTCCTGGATGAAAACTATTCTACGTCCTTCCCCGGGACTCCAACTATCTCCACACCAAATTTCATTTAAATCGGTTTAGTGGTTTAAGCGTGAAGAGGTATATATATAGTCCTCCTCATCGATTTCGATGACGGCGACCCTAGCAATTACGGATTTGCCCTATTGTGAGCTTTGACGTGGCTGGCCAGGCCAAACTTACTTTTAAAAACTCTATTGCATGGTGGACAGTAGAGTTGGCCAGTTGTGTTACAGTTGTACACGTAGGAAGGTTTAGGCCTCTCTTTTCGCAATTGGCGTTTTGCGTCTAATGTTGCCAAGCGGTGAAGAGGTCACAGACAGACCGACACACTTTCGCATTTATAATATTGGTATGGATTATTGTAGCGATACAAACGCGATACAGTATTGATGAAGATGAATCTATGGCTAGTGTCGCGATGGAGTCGGGCGTTCGTGAATGGAGCGTTTGTATCGCTGCAAAATGTCGCCGGGTGGAACCACTCTAAGGTGGGGCAGTGCTTCAGAGATTCATTCGATTTTGGTTTTGCAGAAACGGGCTATTCGGGCGATATATAAATTGAACCATAGAGACTCACTTAGAGATAAGTTTAAAAATATTAATATAATGACATTACATTGTCAATATATCTATGAAAACCTTCTGTATGTACATAAAAACATTGCCAATTTTAGGAAAAATTGTGACATACATAATATTAATACTAGAAATAAGCATAAGCTCGCGGTGCCCACCACTCGGCTCCAAAAAATTAAAAAATCGTTCATGGGTAATTGTGTAAGGTTTTATAACAAACTTCCAGGAAACTTAACTGAGTTATCTATTAATAAATTCAAGAACTATGTGAAGCGTAAACTTATCTCGAAAGCTTATTATAGCACACAAGACTACATGAATGATAAAACTCCATGGAACTAATTTTGACTGAATTTTTAATCTTTTATTTTCGTAATATTTTGTTTTTTGACATTAGATTGTTTTTCTAGAAATATTGTACTAGTATTTTTTATACAATTTTTTTATCATATATATTTTATTCTTTATGTTTAAAAATTACTCTAAATAAAAATTAACTGACGATTTGAAAGTGCTTGTTACTAGGCCTACTTGAATAAAGATCATTTTGAGTTTGAGTTTAAAATTGACTGGAGATTAGGCGAGGAGGCAGGCCGCTACTGCTCCGTTGCCCACTAAACGACGGCGGCAAGTACGTGTCTCGATGCGCTTTATTGTCTTTGCGACGGAAAATAATCGAATAGCAGTTACTCAGCTAGAAATTGAAAGCATTCACTCTTTTTCAATTTTATAAAGTCATTTTCACTGTCTGGTTCAAAACCCTAAGCTCCAGGGATACGAGAAATTAATTTTAAACGTAGACTATTTCATTATAACTTTTATAACACCAACCAGGCGGCGTTGAGACGCTGGTGCGCTAGGTAAACCAAACGGGGTTCCTCTGAAACGATATGTTCCATAATTTGTTCTGTAAAATGCTGTGTTATCCTGGTTTTCCTCTTATAGGAAACTGCAAGAACACCTTATTTTACAGAAGGTAAACAGTTTTAAAATCGATTCAGGTCAGTAAAAAATATGAAAATATTACTGATTTCCCGCCGTTTTTCTTTTTAAACCGAATCGCAAGTGTATTTTTCCACCGAAAAACGCAAAATATTTGAGACATAGAAAAACGTCGCGTTTGCAACAGAAAAATACGAGTTGAATTGGCTGAATACGACCTGTGCCGTCTTTTATATGCCGGTTTCAACTTTTTAAAAAGTTTGGTACTATAAAGGAATTTATATGTAACATTCCAGGCGGCCTGCAATGTTTTTACCTTCCAATATGTAGCGACTTATGTACACTTTGCAGGCCATTTTTGAGAAAAGTTAGTTTTTTCCCTGGGGGCTAAGTGTTCTACTTTAGCCCCACTTGCTAAGTCTAACATGACACACTTTTTAATATTCGTCTCCCCCCCCACAGACAAAGCAATGGCGATGGGTGTGATCCAGTTCGCGATCGGCGTGTTCGGCAACGTGCCGTGCCCCATCGTGTTCGGGGCGGCCATCGACGCGGCTTGTCGCGCGCGAGACGCCTTATGTGGCGCTCTCGGCGCCTGCAACAGCTACGACAACGACAGTCTGCGGCATCTGTTCCTGGGTAACTATAGCTCTAGCATTCACTACACGAACCGCACTCTACCTACCGGCAAATTCGTTGTCGACAGCTTGAGGCTTCTGTTCCTAGGTAACTATAACCTCTACTTAGCATTCACTACACAAACCGCACTCTATCTACCAGCAAAATCGTTGTCGACATCTTAGGCATTTGTCCCTGGATGACTATAGCCTCAAACTTAGCATTCACTACACGAGCCGCACCCTACCTACCGGCAAATTCGCTGTCGATAGCTTGAGGCATTTGTTCCTGGATGACTGTAGCCTCAAATTTAGCATTCACTACACGAATCGTCGAATCCGACTCGGCTGGGCAGCGTTCGGGAAGCTCCGGCACATCCTTTCGTCCAATATCCCGCAGTGTCTCAAGACGAGAGTCTTTGACCAGTGTGTGTTGCCAGTGATGACATATGGCACTGAAACTTGGTCGCTTACTATGGGCCTCATAAGAAGGCTCAAAGTCACCCAAAGGGCAATGGAGAGGGCTATGTTAGGAGTTTCTCTGCGTGATCGCATCAGAAATGAGGTTATCCGCAGCAGAACCAAGGTAACCGATATAGCCCTCCGAATTGCTAAACTTAAGTGGCAGTGGGCGGGGCACATTGCACGTAGAACCGATGGCCGTTGGGGCGGAAAGGTTCTCGAGTGGCGACCACGTACCGGAAGGCGCGGCGTGGGTAGGCCCCCCACAAGGTGGACTGATGACCTGGTAAAGGTCGCGGGAGTCCGCTGGATGCGGGTGGCGCAGGACCGGTCAATTTGGAACTCTCTGGGGGAGGCCTATGTCCAGCAGTGGACGTCTTTCGGCTGATATGATGATGATGATGATGACACGAACCGCACTCTACCTACCGGCAAATTCGTTGTCAACAGCTTGAGGCATCTGTTCCTAGGTAACTATAGCCTCTACTTAGTATTCACTACACGAATCGCACTCTACCTACCGGCAAATTCGTTGTCGACAGTTCGAGGCATCTGTTCCTAGGTAACTATAGCCTCTACTTAGCATTCACTACACGAGCCGCACCCTACCTACTGGTAAATTCGCTGTCGACAGCTTCAGGCATTTGTTTCTGGATGACTATAGTCTCAAACTTAGCATTCACTACACGAGCCGCACCCTACCTACCGGCAAATTCGCTGTCGACAGCTTAGGCATTTGTCCTGACTATAGCCTCAAATCAAAATTAGCATTCGGCCGCACCCTACCCTACTTGCAAATTCGTTGTCGCCACACACGCGAGCGACAATACAAGTAGGACTCGCTTGTTACCAGACACACATGCTCTTAGTACTAGGGCACTGGTACTGAGGCATTTAAGGACCTCGCTCAAATTTAGTCGCTCTACCGCACCTTCGGTTCGGGCCACAAATACCTGCGATCTGGGACATTCAGAATTCACTATCCTAGGTATGTAATGTACTATTGTGTCACGCATGCGTGTAGTCTGTAACATGTTTTAGGTAGTGATGGTTTGATAATCATGTAATAAGCAATAGATAAACATTTTTGTTTGTTTGTTTTTGTTTATAGTTATCATATGATAATAATACAATCTTGTGGTCGCTACTTGTCACAAAAGCAAAATTACATTTATTTTACATACTTTTCTAGTTGAATTGTTGTCACAGTTGTAATCGTTTCCCAGGGTTGTCGGCGGGCCTGATGTTCCTGGCGTTCATAATGGACGTGCTGGTGTGGGGCCGCGCGGGCCGCATCGACATGAACCCGGGCGACGCGCCGCACGACGCGCCGCTCGACGCGCCGCCGCCCGAGAGCCAACTCTGACACCTGTACGAGTCACACTTTTAAACTGGTGTCTACCCTGGGTGCAGCACGTGACAGCCCTACACGTCGACGAGATACGATTTTGGTGCGTGATGACCCTATTTTCATGTAGAACGTGTCTCACATAAAACACAAAGTTTTGACATGCGAACGTATTGTTAATTTGTGTACTGTTGTTGTCTAGTAATTATTTAACGATGCTTTTCCGATGGTATTCAACTAACGACGCTAAATTAAACACTACATTATGATGCCTAAGATTAGGTATTTGATCTATAGAATTGAGTTTGACCCTAAAAACCGTCCGTCGAACGAGGCGCAAGGGTATATTGTAACAAATGATGAGCAAAATATGGATGTAAAATATTTTAATTTTTCAACTGGCATCTCTGATACCAGGTTTATGATTATGAATTTAGATCAAATTTAAATAAAATATGTTTGCATTTTCTGTTATATTTAATGCATTTTATACACTAGTTACATATTATGAAATAAGTATTTCTGCTCAATTTTATATGAGAAATAGATAATGAATCGAGCATAATATTTTTCAACTGTAAATATATGTAATAATGAAATAAACTGGGATCAAATATAAGCTTAAAACAATATTTGTACATATAATAATAGTTGATTGCCTACGTTTTGAGATGACAGATCTCAGAGGACTTTTTGAATAGAGCCGAATAATCGTAAGTGCTGTGCAATGTAAGCGACAAATTTATCGCGGCCGCGTAGATAAAGTCAAAGGTACCAACTTACGAACTTAACTGCATATATAAAGGCGGAAATGTTCTTTAAGAAATCATTGTAGGTAGTGTAGCGTTTGAAATAAATTCGAAATATTTAACAACTTAGAAAAGTTGAAAAAACCCCCAACATTTTCATTTCAAAGTTCAATATCTCAAGACCGGCTGAACCGATTTTGATAAAACGTAGCTTAGAACCGTCTCAATCACATCAGCTTTCATACAAAAAAAACCGCATTAAAATCGGTCCATGCCACAGACAGACACACAATGACACGCGGACACACAGATACGTCAAACTTATAACGAGGGGCGTTTTTGCGTCGGGGGTTAATGAATATAGTCCAGGCAATGGACTGACAACTTGTATGGAAAAAATGACAAATTTGGAAATAATTTATAATAGCAAATTGTTTAAATGTAACGGATATATTATCAATTAAATAGTTACCTAGAGGCAAAATCCAAAAAAAAAAGGACATCAAAAAAAATATTATTTAATTAGCTCCTAAAAAGTCCGGATAAATATTAATATTTTTTTTATCTTTATTTAGGTTCATTTATATTTGCTTTAAAATATTCAATATAAATAAAATAAAAAAAGACAATGAATGTTTAATTTAAATCTATATAATTACTTCCGGGTGGAAAGTTTGTTGGATTCTTGAATAAAGCATCTTAGAATAACGTTTTAGAATGAAATAAACAAAAAAAAAACGCTATTATAAATTAATGTTTTTCGAAACCGTATTTTGCCTGGAGTAATACGACACATCGATACTGATTTTAATACAACTTGTGTTGTTGTTTTTTGCGTGTTAAGAAGTTTTTTTGATATATTCCGCGGCACGGGTAAATCTGTCGTCCCATAAAACAGGTTCTACATCACCATAAATATATAAACGCTGTGTTTTAGCTATCACAAATATCTTGGACTGAGTTTGTTGTAAAGCTGAGCTCATACTATCGTCTTGTCGTATTAACTTTTGTTGATGGCGTGCAATCATGAATTTTGAGCGTTAAACAATGAAAAGCCATAGTATGATTGCAGCTTTATTTTATTATCGATTATTGCGAATTACATGGCTAGTGATTAGACTTTATATTAGTTAAGTGCAAGTTTTTTTTTTACAAATTACTTATAAATTGTAAATATATCTTTTGAACAATCATAATCACATAATAATAATTTTAGCTTAAATATAAGTTCTATGTTTAAGGCCGTTGTCTATTTTAAATCTACTATTACTTAATTCTACTTCTTTTATTGTATTATAGTGAATTTTTTACAACTGTTTGGGGAGCTATATGTCTAGATCTAACCCATCGTGTTCAATAATATGTAATAGTTAATTAAAAAAAATCTCGAAGCATTTGTAGTCGATCTAAATATAGGGAAAGTTCGAATCTTGCCCCATTTTGTGTTTTTTAGAAATGTTGGTTTTTGCACAGAATAATTTCCTCGAAACGTGATGACAAGATGTAGCGAGTTTTTCAGTTTCTTTGAGGTCTGTAGACTTTTTAAATAACTGGGTGGATTGCAAAACAAAATTACATATGTAGTTAAGAGCCTTAATCTAATCTACGCTTTAACTTTTTTCCATTGTGTAACGGCAATTATCCATACAATTTATATGGGTAACTTTCGTTACACGTTAAGGCTCTTAACTCTTAACTATGTACAATTTTTTTGCAATCCACCCAACAAGTCAGAAAAGTACTTTGAGTTTAGAATGTGAAGTAAATGAGAACAGATACAGCATAAACATGTTGTCTAGCTCAGTGAGACTACATCAGATGGTTAGATTGTTTCAGCTTTGATTGTATAATAGTTGAGATTGTTGAATGTGACCGACTTTTTTACTAAACTGTCATTTGAATCCTTTACCTTGGATAGTAGAGTTGCTTTTCGAATGGACTTTTTTGATGCAATAGGGGTGTAGACTCTAAATTTATTATAACTTCAAAAGAAAGAAGGCAAAAAAATATGCCTGATGACGAAAATCACATTCAAATATCTAAAACAATTACGAAGCTACAACCGTTTTAATGTTGCTTGTTAGAGAGAAATCGCTCGTAGATTGTGACGTCACGACCATCGAGCGTCATAGTAAATGACAATACGTGTGTTTTGCGGAAAAGGGACAGAACATACCCCCTCTTAAAACTTTGGACACTTATAACTTTGTCATTATTTAACCTCTTGCGTTGCTTTTTTCTCCATTTAACTACTTTTTTAATCTTTTTTCGAGAGAATACAACATTATTGGTTATCTTATTTAGTGTCTGCACCCGTATTCGGTCAGCATAAATAATGTCAAGTATAGGATAGTTCCCCAGCAATAATTATATATATTTTTAAAAAGGCTGGGTCGTGTGTAACTTTTAAATAAATTAGGATAGCTGATGGACTACTTAGAGTTAGGCTCGGAGTGTATCGCCTCGATGACGATGACGTCGAGAACTTTTAGATCTGTGATCGTTTAAATCATAATAAATTGTCTACTTATTTTCGTGTATACATATTTTCACTCGGTCCGTCTCCGGTTTAATTTGCATGTGCAATACATTTTTGTAGGCATTTTTATGTTAGACTAAGATATGTCGGGATTGTCTGAATAAACAATGTTTTTAGGAAACTTATAGTGCGCAATTTACAATGTTATCCTTGTACATTTTTACGGTATTTACTAAAATAATAACGATTTTCCATGCCAAGTCGTACGTCTGAAGTGGACTATGATTCCCAATATCCCATATTAGGTTTATAATATAAAAAAGTGTTTATTGTTGAATTGAATGGTTGGTTTTGCCCTAATGGGAAAACAGTTAAACTAACTTCCCGTCCCATGTGAACTGTGCATTATGTTGGTGCAATAAAATTTTTAGTTGAATTTGTAAAAATGCGTATTTACTGTATATTATCAAAATCTACTTAGCTGCTTTATACATGTAGTTAAATGTTTTCTATATCTTATTATTATATATTAGTTGCCATACTATAATAAAGCGGATAGTATAATCAGTTATCAGGCCAGTTCCAAAGACAATATTTATATTTCAATACATTTGGGAAACTTGTCGCCAATGTTATCTCACCTGCTTTAAAACACGGATTGGATCTGTCTAGACGCAAAACAAATTCTCCATTGATAACCAAACGTACAAAAAGTCCGTAAAATTGGACTCTACCAACGTTTGATCTAGAATTGACTTGTCCTTTATTCAAAGAAACAAGCAAATGCAACTGTGAAATTTTTATAGGAGTTATATAAGATTAATAAAATACTTGATAACCATTATTCTTTGTACACATTTGACTTAACCACGATGTTTAGTTACATGGATAAATCAACTTTAATCATTTCTATTCTGTCTGTTAAGGCACCCAGTGATAAATATAATAAATATACTAACATGTTTAGGAATAGCCCACAAACATGGGCTTATAGAACGCAGCTTGTTTCTTGCTTATGTATCCTTCTAAGTGTAAGCTTTTTAAGAAACAAATTGTATTTAACACAAACCCACTACGTAACAGAAAAAGGCTGGTTGATCCACAGTACAGTAAACGAAAAAGAACCATTTCCAAAGACCAGATGAAATATTTTTTTCCACAATACAGGTCAATGTCATTATCATACATAAGACTCTGACAGGGAATAGTACATTTCGATGCTAGTGCGGAAAGTATGTCATTACGTCAACGGGTACCGGGATATCGGGACGAGTGAAGAATGGCATTTCCGCACGTGTATCGAACGACGTTTTTTAATACAGTTGCGAAAAACCAAGAAAAACAACAACTAAGGAATTCGAATCTTTTATATTATTAATTCTGTAATATCATTGTAATACAGTTGAAAAATAATAAAGTTTAATACAGTTTAATACAGTTCTAAGTATCTTATTTATTTTTTGTTGACATAATAATTAATACCTAGTACAATTTGTACAAGGAAAAGTGAGAAGCACTAGTTCGCGAAAACCAACTTTCCGCACGCTAAACAGCTACGTAAAGTAGTACTTTTTGAGCAACTGTATTAAAAAAAACTTTTATTACTTTATTTGTGCAAATAGCAACTAGCTAGCGTTGCTAAATGTTTGTAGCGAAGGTTCCTAGTCTACGTGTAGTTTTAGTTATTAATACCTCGATTATATTGGACCAGTCAATTATAAGAACCAATCTCAACAGTTTCACTAGACGGACGGACGGGCGGACGGAAGGGTTTATATAACGCAATGCAAAATATATAGGGGGCTTGTCCATATATTACGTCATTTCAAATGACGTTAGCATGACGCAGAAGGAGGGGGTCTTCTCGAAGATGATTATAATGATTAGCATTTTCAAAAAATGCGTAAAAAATATTCATTTCGGATTTTCTTACAATAACGTACTGTGATAAAATAGTACGGTCGCGGAATGAAAAGGTTAGCCACTTTTCGACCTTAACAGCTTTCAAATAAGGTCGAAAAGTGGCTAACCTTTTCATTCCGCGACTATACATTGCGATGCTAGTGCGGAAAGTATGTCATGTCATTACGTCACGAGTACTGAATACAAAAGAAAATTAAACGTACTATAATATCGAGTTTTCACAAAATCGAGAAGTAATTTTATTACGTGGGGGCGGGGGGGTCCATTCAATTATCCCTATTAGCAAGGCAAGGGAGACCTAAACTACGCACATCTAGTGAAACCATTGACATTGGCAGTCTTTATAATTTACTAGTCTATGGGAGGGCTGAGACAGCAATTTAGGATACTTATTTATCCCTAAACAAAAATCGTGCGTTCAAGTCTTGTTTGCGCTGTATAAAGCGCAAAAAATCGTTTTAACTCTGAAATTGGCAGAGTATCTAAAAAACTTTGGTATTTCTTTGAGCGAAATATTTATAGTTAAATTTAGTGCAACAACATTTCGACGTACACTCAAAACTGTTAACGAGTGTTACCTGACTACCTGTATCTACTTCCTAAATATAGATAATGTTGTTGAAGCAAGACTTTTTTTCCTGGCTTTACCATACAAACCAAGTATACAGTATTTAACACAACGAGAGGCAAACAATTTAACCCATTCATATGTTTGACGACCGGTTAGCCTAGTGGGTAGTGACGCTGCCTACGAAGCTGAAGGTCCTGGGTTAGAATCCCGGTAAGGGCAAATATTTGTGTGATGAGCATGAATATTTGTTTCTGAGTCTTGGATGTTTTCTATGTATTTAAGTATTTGTATCTATTATATATATCGTCGTCTAGTACCTATAACACAAGCCTTATTGAGCTTCCTATAGACCTAGTTCGATTTGTTTAAGAATGCCCCCTAATATTTATTATTTATTATATTTTGGTGGAAAAGGGTGTTATAGCAAGACTATAAAAAATAGAAATACGTCGTCAACACACGCCTTGCTTAAAAATACTATCACACTCGCAACCGTTCGCAGAAACGTATGCCAGCCAGCCCTTTGATTTGGTTCCCAGGGGAAAGACTTATGTATGTAAACGTCGCCAGAGGGTGCGTGTCTCTAGCTGTGAACACAACGCATCCTCTAATCAATAAAGGGTAGGCAGCGCGCTTGCGATTCTTCTAGTGGCGCAAGCGTCCATAGGCGGCTGTTCTGCTTCCCACCAGGCGGGCTATATAGTTTGCCATCGATGTAGTATTAAAAAAAAAATTGTGCGTTCGTATTACCCTGCCGAAGTCCCCCGAGTGTTAAATAACAATGTCCGACTGATGATCCGGTACTGTTTTACGTAATATATTGTATTTAGGTAACTATAGATTTGTTACTGTGACGGCTGTCACGTATTTTTTAATTATTTGTAAATAAAAAAATATTGAGAGAGACTTTTGTTGTTTTTCTTCGACCTTCGTAGCTACTAAATACATGTACCTACTTAACCATATATTTACTATAATTATGTTCAATAGAAGTGATCAATCCTGTATAGAAAACAATTATTTGAAATCAGATTAGGCTTCTGTACAAAAAGTTATTCCGGAAGTCACGCGATACATTTTGAACTGTACCTACCTCTATACAAAAACGCGAGCAAAGAAGTAAGTATCCACTTCAAATGTGTGACTCATTGTCCCGTTCCGTTGACTGACATATCAACGCACAGCCCAAACCGCTGGTTCTAGAGATTCCAAATTTGGCACGTAGGTTCCTTATAAGGTCTAGGGGTGAACTATGAAAGGATTTTTCAAAATTCACCCTCTAAGGGGGTGAAAGGGGGGTCCAAAGTTTGTACGGGGAAACAAGATTAGATCGACTATTTTATTCGAAACTTCACAAGAGTATTCCTAACGATAAATGAGTAAATTATGCAATTTTTTATCAATGTTTTCTTAAGTATGACGTGATCACGTAAATTTATCGTCCGTAAACCGACTTTACAGACAGCCATTTTTTTTTACCTTTAGCTAATATCCGTCATAATAAAGGCAGATATTAATGCCGGTGACTGTACCTATTTTTGTTAGAGGCGAATGTTGGTGTTGAGTGCAGAAGCCATGGCTTAGGCACTTGTCCCACCGCTGGCGAGTAAGCGATGAGCTATCGGCGATTTTCTCGCCCAAGAAACGAACAAAAGATAATCGCTCCCGTGTAAATAAAAGAGAGATATATATTTATAGTTCATCGCTGGCTGTTCACACCGCGATGAACTATATCTCTCTCTTTTATTTACACGGGAGCGATTATCTTTTGTTCGTTTCTTGGGCGAGAAAATCGCCGATAGCTCATCGCTCATCGCCGGCGGTGGGACAAGTGCCTTACTGAACCTGAAATTACTATGAATTCTCAAATCAATAAAGGGTCGGCAACGCGCTTGTGAGTCTTCCTTCTGCATCCATGAGCTACAGTGTCTACTTACCATCAGGCAGGGCGTAGGTACTTGTTTGCCACCCTAGTGGTATAAAACAATGTTTATCCAAGAAGACAATGTTAATTTATATGATCGCAATTTTTGATGACATTTTAAGAGGGTTTTTCTCGGTTTAGTGCAATTTTATTAATATATTTCTGTTCAGGATAATATAAACGCATTCTACATACCTTCCAATTTCTATGAAAACCTCCTTTCGCAATGGCCGCGTGGCAATGAGCGTTCGCTGGTCGTCACTCTGTCGTCTGAACGTCACTCTCACGTCACTCTAGAACTGTAAACGGAAAAAAGAGTGCGCATAAAAGGATTTTAATCGGATTATTGTTCAATTAAGATTTGTGATAAAGTAAAGTAGCATGTGACAAACTCAAACTCAAACTCAAACTCAAAATGATCTTTATTCAAGTAGGCCTAGTAACAAGCACTTTCAAATCGTCAGTTAATTTTTTAGAGTGATTTTTAAACATAAAGAATAAAATATATATGATAAAAAAAAATTGTATAAAAAATACTAGTAGAATATTTCTAGAAAAACAATCTAATGTCAAAAAACAAAATATTACGAAAAAGAGGAGCCTTAACAGCGCGACGGCGGCGATTCAGTGCAGCGACATCAAAGGTACCGTGGATTTCTTTTAGACCCTTTCCAAAAACACCCGTTCCAAAATATCAGTTTCTTTAAATGAACGTAGGCCATAATACCCGCTTTTCATAACTCCCGTATGTCAAAGAAACCGGTTCTCGTAGCCTCTGCATGACAAAAGATAAAGATCCGTCGTCTCTCATGACACCCGTATGCCCAAAAATCCCGTTTCTCATCGCATCCGTATGTCAAAACACCCGGTTCTCATAGCATCCGTATGCTAAAAGATGCGTTTCTCATGACACCTGTATGTGACGTGAAAGGATGTTCTGGGAACGGGTGTTTTGGAAAACGGATATCAAGCGCACGTATGTTTTGGGGTTAACACATTCTGGAAAACGGATTATTTAGGAAACGGTGGTGACGGGAACTATCGTTTTGGGATTAGGTCTTTTTGGGACACGGATATCAAGCCAAATGTATCTTCTGGGAGGAGCACATTTTGGGAAACATATCGGAAACGGATTATTTGGGAAGAGGTGGTGACGGGAACGGATATTTTGGGAAACGGACAGAACGTTCCGAAAGGTTTTGGTTGTAGACGGAATTTTGCGTATAGCCTGAACATTTTTAATTTTCCTAGCTTCTTGTAAGTTATCTTACAAACTTACAATATCTTCTCAAAAACTGAACTACGAAACGGAATTGTAGGTACAGTAGAGGAAATTGAATGTTTAGGACTATTGTTTAGTACACTACTCACCGATAGTTATAAAACAAATAATGTCTCACCGCAGGTATTTGACGCCCGAGGCAAAGCAAGGCTTTCACTATTACCGCCCGCGGTAAGTACAACATTTTACATCTCCCCTTCACCAGTACGTAAATGGGATTTTCCGCACGCGTATCAGGAGGTAATTGCTACTTTATGGCCAGGCGTGACGTAAACTAACTTAATGCGAGCGAAGCGGAGGATTTAATTAAATGGCCACGGCAGCTACACTTCTACAGAACAGATGTCTTGTTTGCGGGCGGCCCCTGTATCTACTATAGTTTCCCATCCTCTTTTCCTGTTTGCAATATTAACCGAAACTAACTCATTGATTTCCACCGTGACACCGGCTCCATTGTGAGATTGAAGCGTGTCTCATTCGGAGCGACCTTTGCGAGCGCCTCTATTTTGTTGGAGCCCAACTTTTTGTTGGCCTATGAAATGAGCGATGCTCGTCAATGAATATAAAAATGAAGTTAGCATGAAGGTACAGGTAAATTTTTTTCGAGACGTTTTTGCATTTTTAGTAGTATTTGTATATTTACAGGGACACATGTACACGTTGACGTACACACACACGTATGTGTGTGTGTGTGTGGTGTGTGTGCGAAGCTGGCTACAGAGGTCACAACTACAAATAAAAAACGTCTCGAACGTAATTTACCTGTACTATCGCCCAAGGGTACGGGTATACACCTCTAGGGTCATTTTCGAGCGTTCGCTATGCATGTGCAGACGATTTTGAACAGAAAGTGTGAACCCGTACCCTTGGGCGATATTACTTCCTTTCATTATGGGACAGGCCACATAGTTTTTATTTTGGGTACCTACCTACTTACCCCAACAGTGCTGGGCCAGCACACGTTTCGTCAGCGCAGGGCCCTACAAAAATATCAGTCTTAGTAAATGTGACCAGGTCACCACACAATATGAAGTATTAACCTTAACAAACCTCTGTTAAGTAGCTAAATTGTTTTTGGCTATTCTCACAAACATAGATAAATGTCACAGTGACAGATAAGGACAAACGAATTTAACGGCATTTTAACTAAAATAGGATTGATATTATAAATATAGCTGAAGCTCTTATCTTATTTATAAGGTTATGTTCAAAATGATCTGAAGTCGTCTTACATCTTACGGAATCTCTAACAAAAGCGAAGTATTTAAGCAAGTTATGTACATAACTGTCGTAGACAAAGTACTTAATTAAATGCACGAGTAGGTACCGTATGGTCGTCGACCTTATTTCTTTGGCGTTGTTAATTGCAGGAAATTGGTTGCAAACATCACACTGATACTCCGACAACGATAATACGAAAAACTGCGCAAAAAAAGCTTTACAACAAAACATAGGTAACGTTTCGACAGAAACCCTGCTGAGTGAGGAAAAAAATCTGATCTCCCAAAAAAGTAGATAAAATAAGAACTTAAATTTCTACTGCAAATTAATAATAGGTACCTAACTTATAGAGTTTAAACCCTATAAAAAATGCAGCTTAAGTATAGATTACTCGTACACCTTTGAAAACACAAAACTTGTGTGTAAATACCACTGCACTTTTGGGTATACACATTGACTCTACAATAAATTGGAAAAAACATAAACACCAAACATCCCTGAAGTTAAGCCGATTCACATACGGTGTATACGATTTTAAAAAGTGTATCGATATAAAAAAAAAAAAACAGCAGTCTGCTTATTGCAAAGTTTGCCTACGCACATGCCTGACTCCAATATGGAATTGTACTGTGGGGGAACAGCTCTGACGCAGTGCAAATATTTAGGCTCCAAAAACGCCGCTGCCTAAGAATATTAGTGAATATTGAGAATAGCGTGTACTTTTGTATAACATAACATGCCACTCTTGCCACAATACTCACGCAGGGAAAAACTTGCTTTGCCTGACTCAAAATTGAAAATGGTGAGCTCAAGTCTGTTCGCCATAGCGGTAAAAATATTTTAATAAAATACCCAAGACCATCCAAGAGGAAAATAATGGGCGCGTATTTAAAACAAAACTTAGAAACTACTTCATTCGAAAAGCTTACTATTCTGTACAAGAGTTTTTGTATGAAACTTAGATCGTAAGTGTGCTCACTCTCTTAAAGTTATTTGCATGTGAAAATTAGGTAAGTACCTATTATTATTAAATTATTGAACTATGAACTGTGACATTATGACTATCATATTGTTAATTATTGTTTTAAAAATTATAATTATTATACAAGATAACATTATGACATAATTAAACTGATATTTATGTAAGTATTTACATTTAATAACGTATTTTTCTATTTCCTTGTTACTAACCCCCGACGCAAAAAGAGGGGTGTTATAACTTTGACGTGTCTGTGTGTTTGTCTGTGTGTCTGTCTGTGGCATCATAGCTCCGAAACGAATCTGCGGATTTTAATGCGGTTTTTTTGTACCTCAGCTGACGTGATCGAGATGGTTCTTAGCTCCGTTTTTGAGATATTGAACTTTGAAATGAAAATGGCGGGGGTTTTTCAACAAATCTTTTGAAATGAACTTGTAAATGTATAATTGGCTACACCATACCAGGGCCCATATGAAACGAATTTACCTACTATATAAGACCTGTACAACTATGGACACAATAAATGATATGAATATGAATATGAAGTGTAGGTATACGTACGTAAAACAATAATATTTTTAAGACGGCTGAAATAAAATAAATCTAATACAATTCTTGAAATTCTCTATGTATTTACCTAGTCTCAAATAGATTTTTTTCTTACAAGTGATATATACAGTGAGAAACGTACCTTATTGACTTGGAATCAGTTTCGTATTTTATTTTATTATAGGTACCTACAAGCTGCAGCTGCTCCACCCGCGTATCAAAAAGAGTGCAAGCGGAGTTGCGGGTTGAATATAGTCGTCCATATTTCATCCCGAATGTAGCTCGCAGGGCGATACCATAATACGGAATCCATAAACTACCTACTTAGGTACTGGTGAAATATTTTTTGCAATCGGATGACTTGTTCCGCAGATTATCCAGTTACCAAAGTTACTAACTTACCTACAATAATATTATTAGTTAGAAGGATTACAACATGCGTACGCACGCCATAAACTATCAGAACCGAACAGCCCGACAAATTTAAAACCCAATCCAATTAAATGATTGGATTGAAAAAAAATTGTACATAGTTAAGAGCCTTAATCTAATTTACGATTTAACTTTTTACAGTTTCGTGACGGCAATTACCCATATAAAATATATGGGTAATTGCCGTTATGAAACTGTAAAAAATTAAATCATAGATTAGATTAAAGCTCTTCACTATGTAAAGTTTTTTTGCAATCCACTCAAATATATTTCTCTTGAATCCACCTCCATCACCCTGAAATAAATATTTTCAAACATAATAGATGTCCGCGTTTGCGGATCCCCAACGGATGCTTAGCAAAAAAGGGATGACTTGTATTTTCACAAATTTCGCGTAAACAACTCTGATTTATTGACAGTTTCGTGCAATATAAAATGGGTGTAGCGGAGGGCTTGGGCACAGTCCATCCAGTGTCCATCCAGTGTCGACAGCAAAACGAGAAACATGGCAAGGTTTACGCTCATCATTTGTTTAACAATCCTGGCTTGTGTAGTCGCCGCACCGGGTAAGTTTAAAGATTTTATACTAATAAATACGAATTACATAATTTATTGCTTGAAAGTTGGTGATTATAAAAGGTCTCAGCATCATTATTGTTCGTCACAATCAGCTAGAGTTTGGCACACATATTTGTAGAATGTATTCATTGCATGTCATTGAATTGAAATAATGTATTTAAAGTAGGTAGGTATGTCAATAATAATAATAAAAGTAAAATAATAAAAAAATTAAGTATACCTAAAATTAATAATTAATAGAGAATGAAATGTCAATGTCATTCTTACGTATCCCTCCAGCGGTGTACGGCAGGAATCTGTTTTCGGCGCATGGCCTAAAACACGGTACTCGACTTTAAGAGCCCTTATATTGTAACGATTATATAAAATACTATTGGTTAGACTATGATAAAGGGGGCCGGGGACTTAGAAAATTTTCGAGTGAAGTAGTGTCATTATGACACCTATTTTAAATGATTGTTTCGTGTAGAACACATTAAAATAAGCTTCTTTTATTTGAATTTTTTTTCTCTAAAATGAAAAATGGCGGAAATACGGGGCTTCAAATATTTTGTTTTTCAGACACTTAGAATAGTTTTCGTCAAAGTGGTGTCATTATGACACCCATTTTAAATGATAGTTTCGTGTAGAACACATTAAAATAAGCTTCTTTTATTTGAAAAACTTTTCTCTAAATTAAAAAAATTGCCGAATTATTAGACCTCAAAGACACGAAGATTCTGGGACTTGTAAAATTTTCGATGTATGTTGGTTGTGTCATTATAACCCCTATTTTATAGTCTTTTTGGGGGTGGGACCCGCTATGGTATAGAAGACGCTAAAATAAGCATGTTTTGTATGAAGAAACTTTAAGGCAGGTCGGTGTAGGTACGACGACGAGCGAAGCGAGGAGGAGTGTTAGGAAGAACTGTGACCCTACAGCGCGCGAGCCGAGCGAGCGAAGCGAGCGTGCCGCGGTAGCGGCCGGCGAAGCGCCAGAACCGGACATTTTATTACTACCTAATAGTAACATATTAAATAAGTCTGAAAATCATTTTTTACCCATTGAAATTTTTACAAGTCCTAGAATTTTCCCAACTTTCAAGTAAAATATCTCGGCCATTTTTCAATTTAGTAAAAAGTTTTCCAAATAAAAGAAGCTTATTTTAATGTGTTCTACACGAAACTATCATTTAAAATAGGTGTCATAATGACACCACTTTGACGAAAACAAGTGTCTGAAAAACAGAATCTTTGAAGCCCTATATTTCCGCCATTTTTAATTTTAGAGAAAAGTTTTTTCTATAAAACATGCTTATTTTAGCGTTTTGATTGAAAATATTCTAAGTTTTTTATGATTCCTATATATTTTTCACTTTTGGTCAAAAAAATTCTGTCTTTTTAACGGGCCCCCTTTGTCATAGTCTGACCCAAACATTAAAGTCGACGAGTATAAAAATGTATTTTAGACACATGTTCAACTGTCACCCCTATGGTCAAGAGAGAGCCCGCTGATTATCGCTCAATTCCTAGTCTACCTTTGTTCTGGTTCCTATAGGTACTACAAGTTTTCTAAATCGGATGCGTATACGGTATATTAAATATTTCAGTCATCGATAATCACCATCTTGATTTGGACTTAGGTCCATTCGTAGTCGTAACTTCAGACTGCAGTTCCGGAATGCGCTGCAGGAGGTCGATTTTTGACTTTCGAGCGCTCGAAAATTAAATTAAAGTAAATTAAATATATATTTTTTTTTAATATTTGCGGACAATCTTACACAAATCGACCTAGTCCCAAACTAAGCAAAGCTTGTACTATGGGTACTAGACGACGATAAACATACTTATATAGATAAATACATACTTAAATACATAGAAAACATCCATGACTCAGGAACAAATATACGTGCTCATCACACAAACACCTCTTGCTTCGTAGGCAGGGTCACTACCAACTAGGCTAAAGCGGTCGTCAAATACGATTGCAGTGTCAAAATTGCAGTCGTTCTTAAATTTTCTATCGCTATTTCAAAATAGCATTTCATTATTTTTGTGTGTAATCGAGCACTCGAAGTCAAGAATTATTGAGATTAGATTGGAATTAGGTTACGGTGCTCTCGCTAAAATTAAACTACCCTAAAATCTTGTTCAATTAAAGTACCTATATTCTATGCCTAACTCATAGACTGACGCCATTTTCAGAGGCAAACTAATAGTATTTTATATAATCGTTACACAATAAGGGCTCTTAAAGTCGAGTACCGTGTTTAGGCCACGAGGCTTGCCGTGTGGAGGTAAGGAACGAGAATTTAAGAGCTAATTGTGTAACTATTGTATACAATACTTTTTATATGAGCCAACATAAATAATTAAACAGACTTGGTATCTAATGAAAAATATCTAAGCCCTGCTGAAACGAAGTGCAAGTCAGAGGTGCGCCGCGTCGTTGATGTCTTTTGTATTGGAATCAACGCGACGTCCTATTGGTCAAATTCATTATAGTTCAGTAAAGGCGCCACGTGATTGGTCGAATTTATTTTAGTTATCTAAAGCGTTGGCTTATCATTTTTATAGTTGAGTTGGGAGCTCCATAGAAAAAAAGTATGTGGTTTTAGTTTAGCGTACGAAGTCTTAATTCAAACATTAAAGTCGACGAGTATAAAAAGAAGATTTTATTGGACATGGCTTGTTACGCCATTGACGAATTTCATGATAAGGTATCACGGACCCACTCATAACTAATAACGTAATAAACCTTGATTAGACTGACTTACAATGTTTATGAATAAATATTAAGAAATACAGTGTATCTAAAAAAATATTATTATAATGAAAATTACCCTTACATGTAATAAAAACGTATGTACCTACCTATTTTATATCCTGCCTGACATGTAAAATAATGTGTTTTACCAATAAAATTCTGATTCTGATTCTGACGAACTCATCATGATTCGGTGAAGTAGTCACGGAGCCAACCCTAATCAAACCCGGTAAAACTATCTATAATTCATATTGACTGTATCCAGATCGTACGAGAAGATACCTCGATCACGATCTCAACCTAGCGCACGGCGGCGGTGGCGGCGGCGGCGGCTTCGGCGGCTACGGACACGGCGGGCACGGCGGGCTTGGATACGGCGGCGTGCCGGCCACGCAGACCTTCTCCAAGTCCTCGGCTAGCGCTAGCTCCGTGTCCGGCGGCGTGGCGTTGGGATGATGTAAGTTGTATTTTAACATAGTCGCCTGCGGCGGGGGACATGGCGAGCTTGGCTACAGCGGGGTCGTGCCGGACACGCATACCTTCTCCAAGTCCTCGACTAGCGCTAGCTCCGTGTCCGGCGGCGTAGCGTTGGGATGATGTAAGTTGTATTTTAATATAGTCGCCTGCGGCGGGGGGCACGGCGAGCTTGGAGCTTGGCTACAGCGGGGTCGTGCCGGACACGCATATCTTCTCCAAGTTTTCGGCTAGCGCTAGCTCCGTGTCCGGCGGCGTGGCGTTGGGATGATGTAAGTTGTATTTTAATATAGTCGCCTGCGGCGGGGGGCACGGCGAGCTTGGAGCTTGGCTACAGCGGGGTCGTGCCGGACACGCATATCTTCTCCAAGTTTTCGGCTAGCGCTAGCTCCGTGTCCGGCGGCGTGGCGTTGGGATGATGTACTAAGTTGTGTAAACATTATGTAGTCACCTATACGACGGTGGTTCGGCGGCGCCGGCGTGGGCGCCTACGCCGTAGGCACTTTCCGCTACTTAGCTTTCGGCTACGAACGTCGCTACGTAGATTATTGGCAGTGAATGTGTTAAGAGAATCTATATCACCCATGTATATACGAAATCAATAAATAATATTCATTTATAGGTATCTACGTCTGTAAAGTAGTGTATTTTGAATAGAAGCTTATAATCGATTGATAAGTAATGTACCTAGTTGCCTATGTAATATACATATTGAATGAGTGTTCTATTGTTACAGATGGAAACTGCTGAAAACGTGCTGCTTACTTTATTAATGTGGATAATGTTCAGGAATTATTTATTTAACTTTAATTAAACATTTATTAAAATAAGTATTCTTTCTTCAATGAAGTATTTGGTACCTATTATAAATCAAAACATAAATATCACACTTGTATCATAACTATTATATTTATAAGTACCTATTTGTATTTTTTAGACCTAATTATATTTAGTTAAAAATTAGGTACTTTAGTTTTATACTTATCAATAAGTACCTAGAAATAAGATTGAATATTTAGAAAGGGCATAAAATAAAACACATCTTACAAATATAGTTTTATTTAATATTTTTAACTGCAGTCTTATTATATGTGCTTATGTTACCCAATAGCAAGATACGACCGAAGTCCCGATGATTGTAATAGAGGGCGCTGAATACAACTTTCTCCTCTCCGACAAATATATACTTATACATATTTTAAAGATGCAAAGCTACTTTCTAATCAGGGTGTAATCAGGTTTTGGGGCACCCCCCGAGCTTGCGGATTCTGGGACACTGCCTCCCTAGGCCTTCGGTAGCTACGCCAGTGGTTACAATTACAATGTTCTACACAATAGGCCTTGTATTAGGTCGTGAAGAGATAGGAGCGTGCGCCGCAGCGGCTGTCTGTGTCTGAGGGGTGCGCCCGCGACGGTCTTCGAGCACTTCTCGCTTGTTGATGATGTACGCCAGTTCAATGCTCTCACTGCTGAAATATGTTTGAATTTAAGTTAGTTAAAAAAGGTTCTTATTGGTACCTAGGAGTCCTAGAATTAAATAAGTTATGAAATAAGTTTCTGTAATTTTTTTTTGTACAAGCTTTTATTGCCGACTGTACGTTTCTGTATACCGTCATCAACTACCCATTGATGAGACGATTCTAACAAGTCCAAACTCAAAGGGGTTACGTTGGTTAAGTACCGAATTTCCATGGCCTGTTCTGTCATAATCATCAGATCAGCTCGATGGTACCATAATATTGAATTGTCATTCAAGCTATACTTAAACCCAAAGTTTCAGCTCAATCGGATAACGGCAAGTGACTGAAAAATGACTTACAAATTTTGACGGACAACTTACACGTATATATGTACAGGTCAAGCTTGTAAAAAATCATATAAGTTGGTAATTAGGAGTCCTCGAAGTTAATAGAGTTAAAAGTTCTTACACAACAGCAACACACTAAGCTAGGAGTCCATTGTCTACTGAAGTGTTATTAGATGGGAATGGTATCTATTGGTTGGTGAGCTCTCGCTTGCGCTATAGCTTGGTTGAGCGGGAGAGCACCAGCTAATATGATTCCAATATCAATTAAACTCCGGAATTGTGCCCCTGGCATTAGGTAAGTACGTTTATTAATTTCGGACGGAATAGATCCGAATAAATAAGTTGTAAACTACGAAGTTTCAATTAAAGACAAACCTACCTATAACGAAAACTAAGTACCTATATTGAAAAAAAAAACATTTATTTCAGACATTTGTAGTCCATAAGTGTTAGTATTACACACAATAACTATGTTAGTGCCTAAACTTAAGTGTTGGGTGGTCCAGTGCCTGATTAGGGCACTGTCCCAAAAAATTCAAAATAATTTATATGCAGTACACTCACCGGCAAAAAATTTGGCCCAAAAACTTTTCGTGATTTCAAACTATAAATTGAATAAATGAATATATTTTTTCTGCATAGTAAACTTTTTCTAATTTGGGCCAAATTTTCTGCCGGTGAGTATACATTGCATAATTGATGGATTTGGAAATAACATTAATTTGAGATTTAGAAGTGGGCATTGATAAAACTGCTCCAAATAATAGGTGATTTCGGGGTCGTGATCAGCTCCCGTAGCATGGTTGGCCTTGTCACGCGATAGGTGATAGGATAGAGCGTGCGTCACTGGCTGACACCGTTCGATAGAACGAGACGACGCTCTTATCTTGTCACTTGTCGCGTGATAAGGCCAACCATGCTACGGCTCCAGGAATGACAATAAGTGAAGATGGTTGCTACTGAACAACTTTTCCCATTAGAGCAATTAGCTCTTATTTTTCCGCGATTTCGTGGATTGGTCCCGTAGGAAAAGTTGTTCAGTAAGACCATCTTTTTCACATTTTATTATCCCGGATCGTGACCACAAAGGTTGCTGGGTGACATAAATGTCAATACATACCTGTCCTCGTCACTGCAGTCCGCACCGACACCGAAGTGGTCACCAGCCACGCTCGCGTCCTCGATGGTGTCGAGCAAGTATTCGTTCACATCGCTCCGGCGAACCCTGGAGCCTGAGGGGTTGACATTGACATGTGTCAGTCTCGCCAAAAAAAAGTTGTTCTTACCCCTTTTCCAGGCCGGCAGTTGGAAAATGACACTCGGATGTCAGTCTTATTCATTGAAATTAAAGTATTATTTTTGACAAGGAGCCGTAGCATGGTTGGCCTTATCACGCGACAAGTGACAAGATAAGAGCGTCGTCTCGTTTTATCGAACGGTGTCAGCCAGTGACGCACGCTCTATCCTATCACCTATCGTGTGACAAGGCCAATCATGCTACGGGGCCAGTATGTGGTCGATATAACGCCTCTGCCTGGAAATAGGGTTAAGTATGTAATTCAATTCAAATATTCTCATCTGATTTTCAGAAAAGCAATTTTATTTCTGGTTCTTTTTACATAGGTAACTAGCTTCTGTCCGCGACTTTGTCTGCATGGACTCGGGATAAAAACTATCCTATATTTTAATCCAGGCTATAAACTATCTTCGTGCAAAATTTCATCCAAATCGGTTGAGCCGTTTAAGTGTGATTGAGTAACAAACATCTAAACATCCAAACTTTTGGGGATAATTAAATCGACCTAGCCCCAAATTAAGCAAGGACTATGGGTACTAGGCGGCGATATACATACTTAAAAAAATACATAGAAAACATCAATGACTCAGGAACAGATATTCGCGCTCATCACACAAATAAATGCCCTTAGGATTCGAACCCAGTGGGCCGATCACGTAACATTTCTCATGCGCGTTAGGTAGATTTAACTGTCATTTTTCCATATAAAAAGTGACATTTAGATCTACCTGACGCGCGTACAATGCATTACGTGAATGACCCCCAGGCACCCAGGACCTCTAGTGGGCGTCACTACTCTAAGCTAAAGTGGTCGTCATTTACCATGCAGGGACCTAATTATGTTAGGTATGTTTGTTATTATTTACCTATTTAGTAAACTATTTGTACGCCACAAAATTATACGTAACTAATGTCGGACACATAATAGTATAATTTTGGGCAGGATCAAATCGATGGCAGTTCGTATAACTTTTTACTAATTACATTTGTAATAATACTAATAATTAACTTACTTTGAACGACCACTACAATTAAAATTACAGCGACAGCACTCGTTCTTGCACTAGCCATTATGTCAACTACACATGGCTGGCAATTGTTTTCTCTTTTATGTAGATATTTGGCCCAATTTTGGCCGGACGTATGGTATTAATGCTGACAGGGTCGTAGCTCAATGTCATATTCGGGGAACGATTTGACAGAACAAAAGACAACCTTTTGTTGGATTTGTGACATGTTATGGTTGAAATTAATTTTATTATGCTGACGATGATTTTTTAGATGGGGCACCTGCAGTTACTTGTGCAAAAGTCTAACCTAACAGGACAAGACACGCAAAAATATTTGTACTTACCTACAACCTATTTGTACAGCCGAGTCAAAATCAGAAACAAAAAACCGGCCAAGTGCGTGTCGGACCACGCAAAACGAAGGGTTCCGTGCCTATTAAAAAGGTCGTATCGTCATAGAAATCTTACGGCACTTACGTCCTTTTCTTTGAGGAAGGCAGTTTTTCAGCAATATCTCAGAAACCTTTCATCCGATCTTGTTCAAAACAATTTTCGGTGAATGAACTTAATAAGCGCTGTGTCTATGAATTTTTTCATATTTTTAAAATACACCGTTCAAAAATTAGAGGGGGGGGGACAGAATTTTAGTGACTTTCGGGGCGATTATCTCTAACTGTATTCACTTAATCAAAAAAGTTCCTGAGAAACCTTATATTTATTTTGAAAGGCCTATCGATTCATGTGCCACACGTGGGCTCAAGATGAAAAAAAAAATTTTGACTTTTAGTTTTATGTATGGAGTACACCCCTAAAAAAAATTTTTTTAGTAATTTTAATTACAAAACTTTGTAGCGGCTAACAAAATACACCTATCCTCAAAATTTTATTCAAATACACCTTATAGTTTTCGAGTAAAATGCCTGTGACATACGGACAGACGGACAGACGGACAGACGGACAGACGGACAGACGGACAGACGGACATGACGAAACTATAAGGGTTCCGTTTTTGCCATTTTGGCTACGGAACTAATATACAGTCTTTCATAATCAATATTTATTATGAACTCTGGTTTGATAAATTAAAAAAATAACATAATGTAAAAAACTGCCCTTTCCCCATCTTGTCCACTAGGTAGGGTAAGATGGGGTACCCCTATAGGGCAAGATGGGGTATTGCTATGGGGCAAGATGGGGTATCCGCGTGGTATGGGTAAATGAGACGTACGGACGGACGGTTTTAAGAATTTTACAAAAATCAGTAGGCGACATGGCGACAAGCTAGCTGTCAACCTATTGCTAACTCAAGTAAATAATGAATAAATGCCATTTCTACGTCTTGATCCTCGACGTCTGACGACTCGACAGCTGCAATGTGCCCATTTTTGCATGCAGCACACGCCACCCAGCCGTGTGTGGACTCTAAATCTAGCGACTTTGACAATATAAACACGGAGTATTTCCGAAATCTCTGATATTGTTTGACGATGTTGAGTTACAAGCTTCAAGTTTGGTAACATTTTTATTTTTGTGTTCTTTTACCCAATACCCCATCTTGCCCCCGCGTGCGTAATGGAATTCGAGAAATTATAAAAAAAAATAACGATGCCGTATTTGAAACCAAACAAGTTGGCGTGGTTGTTGATCCATAGAAATAAATTAACTTCGTGGCGGCTCATCATCAGGCGCTAGCGAGATTCTGATTGGTCAGTGTTTTATCTACATTATGTTGAAAGTCTGGACAGGGAAAGATGAGCTAACAATGTGTATCGCGATAAAATAATAATGATTCCTACTTGAACTACTATTCATCATTCGCTTGTCCTTATCTCATTTACTCGGGGTTGACGCAGCATGTTTTTTTCTTCTTCCATACCTCTCTATCGCCCGTCAACTCATCACACACTTCCTTCCTATTCATATCGTCTCTCACGCAGTCCATTCACCTTTTTAGGGTTCCGTAGCCAAAATGGCAAAAACGGAACCCTTATAGTTTCGTCTTGTCCGTCTGTCCGTCTGTCCGTCTGTCCGTCTGTCCGTCTGTCCGTCTGTCCGTATGTCACAGGCATTTTACTCGAAAACTATAAGGTGTATTTGAATAAAATTTTGAGGATAGGTGTATTTTGTTAGCCGCTACAAAGTTTTGTAATTAAAATTACAAAAAAAAATTTTTTTAGGGGTGTACTCCATACATAAAACTAAAAGTCAAAAAATTTTTTTTCACCGTGAGCCCACGTGTGGCACATGAATCGATAGGCCTTTCAAAATAAATATAAGGTTTCTCAGGATTTTTTTTGATTAAGTGAATACAGTCAGAGATAATCGCCCCGAAAGTTACTAAAATTCTGTCCCCCCCCTCTAATTTTTGAACGGTGTATTTTAAAAATATGAAAAAATTCATGGACACAGCGCTTATTAAGTTCATTCACCGAAAATTGTTTTGAACAAGATCGGATGAAAGGTTTCCGAGATATTGCTGAAAAACTGCCTTCCTCAAAGAAAAGGACGTAAGTGCCGTAAGATTTCTATGACGATACGACATTTTTAATAGGCACGGAACCCTTCGTTTTGAGTGGTCCGACACGCACTTGGCCGGTTTTTCTTGGTCTACCTCTTCTCTTGCAACCCTCCACATTCATACTTAATGCCCTTCTCGCAACATTACTATCATCCCTCCGCATAACATGTCCATACCACCATAGGCGATTTGCTCTCAGCTTTTCAGTTATGGGTGCTACTTTCAGGCTTCCTCTTATATACTCATTCCTTATTCGATCCATTCTCGTCATGCCACACATCCATCTCAACATTCTCATCTCTGTAAAATGCAATCTCGTTTCATCCGTCATCTTTGCGGCCCAACATTCTGATCCATGACGACAGGTTTTATAATGGTCTTGTAAATTTTGCCCTTCTGTCGAAGGGGCATTCGGCCGTCGCAGATGGTTCCCGTAACTTGTCGCCATTTCATCCATCCTGCGCTGATTCGGTTTCTAACGTCACGGTCAATATCGCTATTATACTGTATGAGTAACCTGAGGTATCGGAAATCGGAGCAGACCGGCAGCGTTACGCCATCGAGATCTATGGGCCTAAAAAACCTACTTGAACAACTATTATTTTTCTTAAATTCACACAATGCAACTGATCAAGCACAAGGAAGAAAGTAATATAAATAAAAAATAAAAAAAAGTTTATTTCAAAGAAACAGAACACATTATAAATTAGCCCATGGTCCCACACTAGGCTTAGCCTGTATCGTGGTGACCGTCTGAAAAACATTAACAGTAGGTACACGTTTATTTGGGTAGGTATTGAATTTCATTTGGACCCCAACGGCTTTCGGTTCTACGTGCAAAATCGTCTAAACCTACTTATGTCACTTGCATCATGTTCCCCACTGTCTAATCTGGAACTAGTTACTTATTTTACTGTCACCTCTGTGACTGTCTTCACCACGACTACTGTTATTCTTATGACCACGGACTTGGCTACTGTTTCCGTGACTTCTGTGTCCGAGGGAAGATTCATCTCCATTAGTCATATACCGCCAGATTCTACTGCTCTTTCTACCAGAGTCTCGCTGGAAACTATGTCGTCTGTGGTTATTGCTTTCGACTCTGTTTTCATGACTATTGTTTCTTTCTCCATGGCCATCATGGTTATTATGTCCATCGCTAGATTTTCTGTAATTTTCAATACGTCGAACGCTGCTCATTTCGTGCTTTTCATGGCTATTTCTTTTATTTCTATTCTTTACGTTGTCACCAATTTTCCTGTCTTTTCCTTTACTACTACTGCTATGTCTTTCATTTTTTTTGTTGATCCTCCTTTGCATTTGATTGTCGTTTCTTTCTTTATGCTGACTTTTACTGCTATTAGTATCTTTGTAACTATGATCGCTTTCTAAACTACCGTGAGGATGATCGTAAGCACCATGGTGACCACTATTGTGACTATCATGACTGACTTTGCTGTCGTCTTTGAGACCAATGCTTTCATAGCTGATGTGATTACTAGTATTATTGATACTAGAATTTACTTTCATACTACTACAGCCACTACAGTGAGTACAATTACCACAGTGATCACCATTACTGTTAACATAGTTGGTAATGTGATCGTTAGGAACATTCGAGTCCATCCTATCCTTTTTGCCCATCCATGCAGGGACACCACTTTTTCTTACACCGCCACTGCCGCCGCCTCTGACATGATCTTTGCTATCCACGGCTTCCATCATTCCATGCATGTCTTCGCTATAACCTGTAAGGATTACAAAGTTTATATTAGTTTTCCATGGTACAAATGCCGAGAAAGGTCTTGTGACCATGTGTTGGAGTATCTTGTGTATCTGTAGTGCAAATAGTCGATATGAGTAGAATTACTTTAAAAAAATAATCGTTCAATTAATATATGCACTCTACATCATGATCTTGAAGTCAATAATATCAACACTAAAATTATAAAGATGTAGTGAGCAGTGGACGTCTTTCGGCTCATATGATGATGATGAATGTTTGTATGTAGGGGAATAGCTGCAAATTTCTATCGCTCCAGAATAATATGAACAACTGTGCAAAAACACAACACATAGCAATACAAAAAAACCGGTCAAGTGCGAGTCTGACTCGCGCACCGAGGGTTCCGTACGACCAAGGAACTCGGTATGTACAGTAAGGGAAATGTATGCACGTACCACCGTAGAACCCTGTCGCAATTGACAGGCCGCCGTCACTCAAACTCGAGTGGTATGTCACCTTATTGCGATAGAGTTCTACGGTGGTACGTTAATACATTTCCTTTACTGTATGTTGGTTTTTTAGCGATAATTCTTTATCAAGTGAATTGATTTCGATAATTCTTTTTTTATTTGCTAGAAGGTACTTTCAGAACACTTTCATATGAATTTGAAGGAAAAAAATTAAACACAGAAGTATTAAATTACAAACAAAATTAACATATGATTTTTGATGAATAAAAAAAAATTACGCTAGATAGAGGTCTCGTTATACTTTTCCGGTAATATTCACGTTAATATTAATCATATACATTATTTTCATATTTTTCGCTTGGTTAACTTCGGAGATAAGGGGGGGAATGGTATTTTTTTCAACATTTTTCTTTATAAATCAAAATTTTACCATGGTAGAAAAAAAAAGAAAAACTGTTTTAGAATGTACAATTCAAGCCCTTTCATATGATACCCCACTTGGCCTACTAACTAGACTTTGAATTTTTGCCCCACCTCTTATCCGCCCTTTTTTATACAAATTAAAAGTATATATTAAAATTTTTCATTTTCCATACACGAAGATTAGCTTTGTATACAACTATTCCAAATTTCAAATCGATAGCATTAGTAGTTCCTGAGATATTTGACTTTGTGACAGACAGACAGACGGACGGAGTCGCACCATAAGGGTTCCGTTTTTACCTTTTTGGTCCGGAACCCTAAAAACAACTAAACTTAAGGCTAAAAGCTATAAAATAAAATTGTAACTAAAACTAAATCCAGATATGCCCCATGTGGCAACATACCATTGCTATATTACCTAGTCTTTTGACCGAAAATCTTGGAATGTAGGGGAAAGATGTGCGAAGCTGGCAATCTGCAGTTTATTATAACTGAAGATTGCCAGCTTCGCACATCAGATCAGACAGATGGTGTCAGAGCGGTGCAGACGAGCAGCCCCAAGGCGCAGGTCACCTGCGCCAGTAAACACATCTTCCGCACTGGCGGCCTGTCCGTCACACATCGTTGCCAACCCCGCTCATGGAGCCACTCCGGTTCTGTCAGTATTCGAGTATCGCAGGCATAGGCACAGGACACCAATATGAGTGGACACATTTTTCGCACGTACCCGTACTGCCTGTCCTTCACGTCGTCGCCAACTCGCCACCAACCGTTCATGGAGCCACGCTGGATCTTTCAGCATTCGCGTATCTCATGCATAATTAACTTCATATTCGGTTATAATAATAACAGACGAGCAGCCCCAAGGCGCAGGACACCAGCACGAGTCAACACATCCTCCGGACTGACTGCCTGTCCTTCACACAACGTCGTCATCAACCGTTCATGGAGCCACGCCGGTCCTGTCAGTATTCGCGTATCGCAGGCATAAGTAACTTCGTCTTCGGTTGTAACTCACCTGGTGTGAGGGCGGCGCAGACGAGCAGCCCCAAGGCACAGGACACCAGTACAAGCCGACACATCCTTCGCACAGACTGCCTGTCCTTCACACATCGTCGCCACCAACCGTTCATGAATCTATACCGGTTCTGTCTGGCATTCGCGTATCACATGCATAATTAACTTTTCAGTTACATTTCAATTAAGATAAGCGCAGTGCCTTGCAATGCTTGGCGCTTAGCGAAATCAGTAGGTATATTGTTTGATAGTGTAATGATTACAATTTTTCAATAATTTACTTTAAAAACAAAGTTTTAAACTTTCCTAAACCGACTCCAATTTAGTACTTCGCCAAGCCACATAGGTACATAAAAATTTCCACATTTCCTTTCCAATTTACCACATGAACTTTACTGCTTTCCGAGAGCAAATGCGTTGATTAGGTATTACAGAAAAAACCCAAGTGGCTATATGTGGCCTGATAATCGTTTAGGTTCTATAATTATAGCATTAAAATAAGTACCAGAAGTCAATACCTTCTTCTAAGTGAAACGATTAAACCAGAGGATCAACGTTAATTCGTAATTTATCTAATTGTGAATTCCTGGATGTGGTATTGCCATGTGAGTTACACAGAGTTTAAGTAACGAAAACCAGAAACTTGAACTTAGATGCCATTTTTTTTTACTAAACATAAGTAGGTACCTACTTTAATTTGTAATGATTATGGCATATGTATAAATGGGCGTTTCACATTGTTCCCTAGAAACTGCTAGACATAATTGTATTTCAGGGTAGGTAGAGGTACATATCTATCGTTATTGACTCTGCTAATGTATTTGCTTTTGGTTGCCAAATTCGTAAATATTTAACGAATGGCGCATTACCTACAAAATAATCATTACCTTGAAAAAAGAGATTTTCGAAAATTATTCATTTTATCCGGATATGCGGATTTTAAGATTTTCAATATTCGAAATATCCGAATAACAAAAAGGGACGTACAGTTTATTTGTTATATGATATTTGTTGTATATAGCTAGGATTCTTTATAAAAACACGTTTTTTAATAGAAACATACGATATATTTTATACATATCTACAGAATTATGGCATACGTAAATCTATGTATCACATTGGGGTTCTTGACTCTCTTCTGCTGTGCTCAGGAATCTTAACGGCTGCAACAAAATAAAAACAATGTTATTTATTATAATTCTCATTATTCATAACAAAAGAACCTATTTCTATTTATATAGTCACGAGTACGTTAAATGGGAACGGGATTTTTATCAAGCAATCCCTGTGACGGGGTGGAGGAGCCTTCCGAGCGGCTACCGCCAAACACCAACTGCGTTTGTTCGTATATCTCTTTCTCTATATCGTACTAGTGTGATCGAGATAGAGATACACCAAAGAACGAACGAGATTTGCACTTCACGGCAGGCGGTCTGTATGGCAGATTTTAGCTCCAGGAGTTCTTAAGCACCGTGATATGCGATAGGATTCATATTCATTCACATTTAATGATAACAGCTACAGAATATTTGATTAAATATTAAGTTGGCTTTCACCAGATAAGGGCAAGATAAAACATCTAAAACTATATCTAAACTGAAGTCAGAAGAAGATGAAAGCTAATCGTGAACATTATAAGGCCAGATGTGGTTAATAAATAAATGGCTACTAAAGAGAATCCTGGTCAAGGTACTAACTAAAATGTCGCCGTTACTATTAGATTGTAAGCTGTATGTTTTATTTATCCTCTAGCCGCCAGAAGGTTTAAAAAAATCATTGTAAATTGTTACAGAGTTTGTATCTGGGCTAGAGGTTGTAAGAAAGTACCTATTTTAAAATGTCTTATTAGGAGTTAAAATGGTGCAAATAGTGATTTAACTAAGTAAAAATTGCTAGTATTTAAGGCACATACAGGCACATAAAAAAAGCCTAATCAATCTAAAGATACTGATTTGCACACCTAATAAAATACTAATCGTTAATCAAAATTCAAATTTAGGTTATGAAGTGCAATTGTTATATTTTGATGTTCATTGTATTTGATGTCAGTATTTTTTGGTACGCAGTCAGTATTTTTTTGGTAAGCTATTAAATTTTTCCTTTTAAAAATCCTTAACTCACCCGTATCCGCTCTTGTATCCGCCGCCGCCACCGGAGCCGGCGCTGGCACTGGCCTTGGCGCTGGCGCTAGCACTGGCACTGCTGCCTCCATATCCTCCTCCGTTTCCCCCGCCTCCATGCCCGCCGCTACCGCCGCCGCTGTTGCCTCCAAATCCACCGGATCCGCTGCCCCCGTGACCACCACTGCTGCCACCATGACCACCACTGCCGCCACCACCGGATCCACCTCCTTGTCCGCCGCCAAATCCGCCTCCTTGACCGCCGCCATGGCCGCCTCCATTTCCACCAAAGCCGCTAGAACCGCCGTGGCCGCCAGAGCCTCCGCCAAGACCGCCACCGCCGGAACCGCCGTGGCCGCCAGAGCCTCCACCTAGACCGCCGCCGCCGCCAGAGCCTCCTCCTAGACCGCCGCCGCCGCCAGAGCCTCCTCCTAGGCCGCCACCGCCGCCGGCGCCTTTGCCGCCTCCGTAGCCACCACCGCCGCCGAAACCACCGCCGCCACCACCACCTCCGCCGCCACCGCCTCCGAAACCACCGCCGCCAGTGCTACCTCCACCGTAGCCTGCAACAATAACAAATATTGCATTTATCACGAGCTACGTCACTAAGACCAATATAATATAATGGACGTTATAATAATGTCTCTTATCCTTTCCAAGACGTTTGTTGAGTCTTCCCCAACCTTCTAAAGTAGTAACGAAAACAACTACTCCGAAACACACGTATTGCGTTTATTGTGATCAGCATTTTAAGGATTGGCTGTTAGTCTTGAAGGTGAAGAGGATATGAAGATTGGTTTGAAGTGGTGGATAAACAAAGTATATCTGGTTGTTTATAAACAAGATGAAGGTCTATCTCTCGAATAATATTTGTACAGTTTAAAACCCAAAGAGACCATCTCCCTTTAATCGCCTGTGGCCCGCTTCACTGGCATTATTGACTGGCAACACTGGAGAGCTCGAACTGGCCATTTGACCTAAGTTGCCGGTAGAGTTGTAAAATTGCAACTCGTAGCTTCGTACAACGGGCCTCTCGAGTAGTCCCGTTTGTCCCTCACAAACAAAACTCCATCTGTCCCGAGTCCCGAGTCGAAAATGATTACACTACACTCGTCCCGAAATACTTATTTAAGATCACAATAAGTAATGATATTCCTGTCAGATGAACCGTACAATCATGAAAATCTTCCTTCAACATTTCCTCCAAGAGAGGCGACATGCACCTAACTTATACTGCACTGCAAATGTACAATCCTCAGCAATAGAGGATTGACGAGATAGACATCATAATAAAGATCAAATTCAAAATAATAGTTTGTTTACCTGGAGCCGCGTGGGCGCAGACGAGGAGCCCTAGGGCGCAAGTAGCCAGCACGAGTCGAGCCATGTTGGTGAACTGTGCCAGGACGCCGGCCGACCTACCTTTTATACACCCACGCTTATGTCATACATTCAACGTGCACTGTTTGCGATCTTCAGTTTTTACGAGATTTTTTTGCTGTAGTAGGTAGTGTTTGGGGTTCTATAGTGATATTGTTATGTTGATTTGATTGGGTGTGAAATGTGTATTGTTGCTAGCCGAATTATGGATTCTTTGACAAGTTTCTTCCACCTAAATCGTAGAAGGTGACGAACCAGCATTTATTTGGTATAATCCATCCCGGCGTCTGTCAGTGATTGAATATACTTTTTCCCATCCCAAGAAAATTTAGTTTGAAATAATAATTAGAAACTTCTACAAATAATTAGCGAAAGAGCTATAGATAGATATCTTTATCAACTTGTTCCAAAGGATTCATAATTTGACTGTGGTTACAGCAGCAATCTACATATTGTGGACCGTTTTTGAAATGTTCTTCTTGTAAACCTCCTGGATGTTTCCCTTCTTCTCTACATAAACTGCGATCTGATGATGGATCTAGGCGATGGAATCCAAAAACAGCACTGGCCTTCTATAGCAATTTGGATTTTATTCTAGTAGGTACCTACATTTGTACTCATAACATCATCTCGGATTGATAGAAGCTTTATAGTTTAACCCCTGACGAAAAAGAGGTGTGTTATAAAGTCGTATACTTAAGTTTAACATGTGTATCTCTACATATATGGATGCCTGCCTATAGCATCGTAGCTCCCTAAAGCCGGGTCCGCTGCGACCTGTTTTTGTGTTTTTCTAACACCTGACATGTTTTGCCAATCAAAACAAAACCCTATTTGTTTGCCGAAACTGACGGATTACATGTTAGGTGTTAGAAAAACACAAAAACAGGTCGCAGCGGACCCGGATTAACGGATGAACCGATTTGAGTGTGTTTTTTTTTTAATTGGTATATTTAAAATATTATAGTATACGTAATTCTATCAATACCATAGATTCGACCAAACTTGAATAAGTCTTCTGAGAAGAAACTCTACTTGTTCGTAATGATCGAATTGACACAACATCAGAAAACATCTACATAAATCTACGTAGTTATTTGAGTTTGTTAGTCTCGCCTCGCCTTCACATGAAGTCCTATCAAAAAGTTTGTCAAGTAAGTCGTACTTTGTGGGAACATTTATATTATATCCGGTCAGTGCGATTCAAATGTCACTCTGAATTCTCGTCTGTGGTTATTTTTTTGTGGATACCATGGCTAAACTAATTATAAGGTAAGATGATACAATATCATTACCAACATTTTTTTGTGACATAAAGCGCCTTGTGGCCGTCAATGTACAAGTTGCAGAACTTTTTCAAAAATACAGGAATATTCTCAGAAGTTTCTGGAAACTTGGAATAGAAATTAAGGAAACTTCTACTGGAGAAGATTGTGCAAGTAAATATTCTAAAATGACCGAGAAGATGCCATATCAAATTTTTCGCAACTTTGCTAATTTTCATCGATGCATCGCTAAGTAGTTAGCTAACAGTCAAATAAATAGGAGATTTGTTGAATTTGGTCTGTCTGTATAATAAACTAGCTGCCGGCGCGCCACGTATTACAAAACAGGCAAGCAAAGCCACGTGATAAAACATAGCCTAAATCCATCCCGAAGACCTATTCTAAATACTGGTATAAAGAATTTTTGAAACCGGCTGAGTCGTTCTGGATATTACCTACATAAACTTAAGAAGCTATACAACACAAACTTTACCTCTTCATAATATGAATGTAGAAGTATACATATACTAATCCATATCCATACTAATATTATAAATGGGAAAGTGTATGTGTTTGTTTGTTTGTTTGTTTGTTTGTCCGTCTTTCACGGCAAAACAGGGGCGTCGAATTGACGTGATTTTTTAAGTGGAGATAGTTGAAGGGATGGAGAGTGACATAGGCTACTTTTTGTCTCTTTCTAACCCCCCACTTCCCGAAAATGGGGTGTAGAAGTTTGTATGGAGCATTCCGCAATTTTCAAGGTAGAAAGCTAAAAATTGGTATGCGGACTATTTGTGACTAACAAAAAAATCATGCATCATTTTTTTTTGGAAATCTGCACCCAACCCCTTAAAAGAGGGGGTGAAATTGTAAATGAGGGTCCAGATATGTAGAGTCGATATGTACAGCCGATATGTAGAGTCGATATGTAGAGTCGATATGTAGAGTCGATATGTAGAGTCGATATGTAGTCGATATGTAGAGTTGATATGTAGATTCGATATTTATAGTCGATATGTAGAGTCGATATGTAGAGTCGATATGTAGATTCGATATGTAGAGTCTATGTTCGATATGCAGAGTCTATGTAGAGTCGATCTAAATATATAAAAGACTGAAACTGAGATGCACCTTTTTTGTAGACGGTTAACTACTCTTAGTACGTGGGCGAAGCCGCGGGCAAAAGCTAGTTACAATATATTGCAATGCCAAGGAACCCTCTATTATAAATGAATATAATAATCTAACTTAATCAGCAATCTGTATGTAAGAGCCGCTCGATAGTTTTTTGATTTCAACTTAACCAAGCGTTATGATTGTTTTTTGCCGGCACTTCACAAAAAGTTCAACCCATGCAAGCTTCGGTTTAGGAGCCTACGTTAAGTTTGCTTTTGTGCCTCATTCCGAGTAGTAGTATTAATCATTATGTTATTAATATTGAGTTGCCTACTTCAGTAAATTAAAATTTGTTAAATAATAACCCATCTGAGAACATTGGTAGGTTCAGACGGAATTTTTCTCTTAACAATACTTACTGCAATGTCTCAGCGACTAGCTGTGGGTTTTGACATCCAACACAAAAAAACCACCATTTTTAGGGTTCCGTAGCCAAAATGGCAAAAACGGAACCCTTATAGTTTCGTCATGTCCGTCTGTCCGTCTGTCCGTCTGTCCGTCTGTCCGTCTGTCCGTCTGTCCGTCTGTCCGTATGTCACAGGCATTTTACTCGAAAACTATAAGGTGTATTTGAATAAAATTTTGAGGATAGGTGTATTTTGTTAGCCGCTACAAAGTTTTGTAATTAAAATTACTAAAAAAATTTTTTTAGGGGTGTACTCCATACATAAAACTAAAAGTCAAAAAAATTTTTTTAATCGTGCGCCCACGTGTGGTACATGAATCGATAGGCCTTTCAAAATAAATATAAGGTTTCTCGAGAATTTTTTTGATTAAGTGAATACAGTCAGAGATAATCGCCCCGAAAGTCACTAAAATTCTGTCCCCCCCCCTCTAATTTTTGAACGGTGTATTTTAAAAATATGAAAAAATTCATGGATACAGCGCTTATTAAGTTCATTCACCGAAAATTGTTTTGAACAAGATCGGATGAAAGGTTTCCGAGATATTGCTGAAAAACTGCCTTCCTCAAAGAAAAGGACTTAAGTGCCGTAAGATTTCTATGACGATACGACCTTTTTAATAGGCACGGAACCCTTCGTTTTGCGTGGTCCGACACGCACTTGGCCGGTTTTTTCTTCTGTCTACATTGCACCATTAAGATCGTGGATCGCTGCATCTTTCTGTCCAAATTCTCCAATGGCGTTTGTAAAGGACAATCAAAGTTTATGTATGGGAAGTCTTATGGGGTTAAGACTACCTACTATGGGTTATGGGTTAAGGTGTCAATTTTGTTTTTTTATGCGTTTGTGTATCAATATTACCTCCATTGTTAGATCCCATATTAGAGATAGTCTGCGTACAATTAAATATTAGTAAACCACAAGGTAAATTATAAGAACCGCAGAATTATTTCGCTTCATGACACGCAGCATAGCCTTTAGATATTAAACATAAACGTGATATAAATCAAACAGAACCGTTGTTGTCCATGTCTTCTGTCAGATTCTGGTGAATAATGTGACGTGGTAAAATTTTCAAAGCCTGTCAGGTTTTCTGACACAGTTTTAGGAACAGAACGCCCGAAAACAGTATCTAGTAGCGTAGTAGTCAGCTTCAATAAGTGCAATACCATAGCAACTCCTAAACTACTCGTTAGGGCTCTCGTGGAACCCTCTCAATGAGTAGTGTAGGTAGACTGTGCAAAAAAATAAAAAATTACAGTACATACTGCCTGAAACTACATATTGCCTGTTTATTATTGACTATCGTTGGCATTTGCTTCCTCTACAAAAACAATGAAACAATAACACTATCGAGAACATCCTTAGAGCATACATAACTGGAGTAGCCTTATGTCGTATTTGCGTACAAAAAAGTCTGCATCATAATAGGCTATTGAAACTCAATTATATATTAAAAGCTTGAAGTGGTTGAACATTTATAATATCAAGTGCTTACAGCAACATGCGGGCTTGCGAGGCGATTTTGTGGTAGATTGTGAAATTCTTTTTGTATGATTTTTTGCACGTTGTGCAAGGTATTTTACAGAGGGCTAAGTTACTGAAAGGCTACTCCAGTTATGTATGCTCTAAGAGTACATCGATCGACCACGATTAAGAATGCCGGATTCCCCGAACAGACGGTAGCATTTTCCTCAAACAAATTCGCGAAACATATAAGTGCAAATTAACATTGAGTGTTGAACAAGGTTAGTTTTTAGTGTACATTTTAGTAAAAAAATGTGATAAAGGTTATGTGACAGGGTTAACAAGGATAATTGATGGGTAACTGAAGGGACATCAGAAACTGTAAGATGTAGAGAAAGCATTTAAAATAAAATAAAATCTTTGAATCTTTGAATCAATTTTAGAATGAATAAAAACTGACTGAAACTTTAGAAAACTTAGGAGTCGTTTTAGATCAGACGTGTTAGAGAAGAAACCCTGTATCTGCGATTATCGGAAAAGGCTGTAGATCGTCATATTTTTTATTAAAAAAAAACCCTGACTTTCTTGGTCGCTTTATTGTCGTTACGGCTAGGTACATCCCATAATAAGTGTTGCAATAAATGACAAAATGGGCTACAAGACCTTTTATTTTACACCGAGAGCACAGAATTCAGAGGGAGTGTAACGCTCGCAAAGATGCCCTTCTTGTATTCTTCTACCGCAGCAAGCACTCTATAGTTTTTCATACCACAACGTTGACCGTTCCGATGGGGTGCGTCTGATAATGTATACGCAATTTTGGTATAATTCCAATTTACAAATTATCGAAAGGTATAATAGTGTGAGACATAATGAACTAAATGTCTATTTTCAATTAGGATAACATAAAAATAATAAGTATGTAAGTATGTAACATACATTTTAAATATCACCGTTTAGTATGATACTAGCTTCCGCCCGCGACTTCGTCTGCGTAGAACCTAGATAAACTGCCGCGAAGACACACAATATGTGTCAATTGTATTGTATGTCTACTCCCTTTATCTCTGTGTGTCTTTTGTGTAGTGAATAAATGTCTTCTTTTCTTTTCTTTTTTTTATAAAAACTAAATAGCTTAGCTGCTAAGCTATTTACACACATTGCTGTCTCTTTGCAAGTGTGGTGTGGATTTTTTGTCCCGTTTGACTCGGAAATATTACTACCACTATCAATCTTCCATCTTATTCTGTTCATCCGAAGTGTACACATTATTTTTTTAATTCCAATTCTCTTTGCGGGATTTTTTTATTTGTATGATCCTGACGCACTGAAAAACAATCTTTGAGTATAAATTGGGATAGGTTATCCTGTACGTAGGCCCATAGGCCCTCCTCGTCATTATATAACGTCATCCCGGTTGCATCCTGAGTCCAGGGTCTGCAATACAAAATACCCTACACTTCTTAGGGGAAACGCCTTCTTGTTATATCACTTGATGTAACTGTACAAACTCTCACGATTAAGTTAAATAAAACTATGCTATGAGTCACACATATTTATTTAGATAATTAACTTTGTTCGGTATTTACATTGTAATAGGTACCTACTTGGAAAACATTAGGTAGTTACGTACAGCTCTTTTCTTACATCGCTAAATTCGAATTGTAATTGCATATTATGAATCAGTCCCTGGGCGCAGCACCTCGTGTGGAAATATAGAAAATACGGAGAAAACGAATTTTCCCAGACATGAGACCTAGCTAGATCGATTTCTCGTCCCCGTAAACCCCCTATATGCCAAATTTCATCGAAATCGTTGGAGCCGTTTCCGAGAACGTGATTGCAAATATATATATACAAATATTGCTCGTTTAATAGTATAGGAAATAATGGACGAACGTCGCTCGTAATCTCAGCTGAGTGCCCAAATGAAATGTGTTAATAAGCTCTTATTTGGATATTATAAATTAGAAAAACATTAATCAACGTGTCATTTCGCCCGGTCAGTTTTAAAATCGTTCATTGGTTGGCTGCGCACTGCTTGTTGCTGCGCGGTTCATTGGACGCCTGCAAAAAATATAAGGTAATAGTTTATGCTTCATGTTTATGAGCGAATCATTTCCATTAGGAGCAAAACAGAAGTTGCTTAATACGATGGCTTAATACGGCAATTCGTTTAAAACACGAAATGTAAACCACTCTTTCCGATCTATTCTACTAACTATAGATAAACCACTGGGATAGGTACCTAATATTAACGAGAATAGAACAACTCACCTGTTACTTTCCATAGTAACCCTTCTTTATAATTATTATTTTGGCGCCTCTGTAACCCCCACCGTGACCACCGCCGTAGCCGCCTCCATGACCTCCTCCGTAACCACCTCCATAACCACCCCCGTAACCTCCGCCGAAGCCGCCGCCGCCTCCGCCTCCAAGTCCGCCGCCACCTCCAAATCCACCGCCGCCTCCAAATCCACCTCCGAATCCACCACCTCTGCCACCGCCGTAGCTTTTGAAACCACGACGAACTCTAATGCTTTCGTCTGGAATAAAAACAAGATCAATAAAAATTATAAATAAAAACCCTATATCTTTTCTTCACTCCCACGAACGACTAAGAGGAATCTAACGACACCTCACATGTTAAAATCCATCAAGCCAAATTTTTTCAGCAGATTCAATAATTAACTGATTTTTTAATGGATTCAGTTTTTGGGTATTTATATAGTAGATTATATTTAAATAGTAGCTAAAATAAGCCACATTACCACGAGATGGTTATTTTCCCGAGCGAAGTGAGGGAAAATATTTCGAGGGGTAATATCGCCTAAACGCGGTACTCGACTTTATGAGCCCTTTTTGTGTAACGATTATATAAAATTATATTTTTCACATCTCATGCTCGAAAAGTGTGTCATATTAGGCTTAATAAGCGGGGCTAAAGTAGTTCATTTAGCCCCTAGGGAAAATATGTATACATATTTATGATTTTTAACACATTTAAATTGACCAATCAAAACACTTCACCATATTAAATCCACCAATCACAACTCTTTCAAAAAACATTTATCTTTGCTATCAACCAACCAGAATACCTACAGCTACATATTAAAATCGACCAATCAAACATCAGGTGTTTTTTAGTCCCTAATTCCAAATCATTTAAATCCACCAATCACAACTCTTTCAAAAAACATTTCTCTTTGCTATCAACCAACCAGAATACAGCTACATATTAAAATCGACCAATCAAACATCAGGTGTTTTTTAATTTAATTTAATTAAAAAAGAAAACGCCTCACGCTAAATTGAACAATCTCTTCGCAGTGAAATTTGTTATTGATTGTGGATGGATAATCTTTGTTTTACTATTTTCTCGCAGTCGAAGTGAAAATTAGAGTGTATAACTCGGGTCTAAAAGCCATATTACCCCTCGAATTATTTTCCCTCGCTTCGCTCAGGAAAATATCCATCTCGTGGTAATATGGCTTATTTTAGCCCCTTGTCATACAATCTACTATTAAATGCGTTATAATAAACACTAAGGTACACACCTGAGTTCAGGGCAGCACTCACGCAAAGACATATCATCAATGCAAACACCAGCACTAGAGATGCCACCAGCCGCTTCATTTTTGGAAACCACATTGTGATCCGGAGGTGAGACGCTCCTTTTTATACAATTCTGTGAACCACAAATTTCTCATCAGCCTCTTAATATCTTGATGATAATTTGATGGAATACATTATAATACGAGTACAAAGTGGCGTTAGGGTATCGTGGTCAGCGACTAATTCGCTCCTATCTACAAATATCTAGTTATATGCTACATCTACCGCTGACGCCCGGATAGCCTAGTGGGTAGTGACGCTGCCTACGAAGCTGAAGGTCCTGGGTTCGAATCCCGGTAAGGGCAAATATTTGTGTGATGAGCATGGATATTTGTTTCTGAGTCTTGGATGTTTTCTATGTATTTAAGTATTTATATCTATTATATATATCGTCGTCTAGTACCTATAACACAAGCTTTATTGAGCTTACTATAGGCCTAGTTCGATTTGTGTAAGAATGTCCCCTAATATTTATTTATTTATTTATTTATCTATTACGCAATTGGAAATTCACGGAATCCTGGGCAAGTAATTATTTAATTTTAATCCGACGTTGTTTTTTGCAGGCAAAACCCACCGCGGCGTTATTGGCTCGGTCGAGAGCTTCAAGTGTTTTTGTCTGAGAATAATTTCGTGCGGGACAGCCCCTAAGAATCCTCAGATGATCGAATGTTTAAAAAAAATCTCTCAGAATTGTGATTTTTTTTCAATACGTAATTCAGAAACGTACTTCAGATTTATCTATTCCGACAAATAGTTTATATATATTTATAACTTACTTTAAAAACAAAGTTTAACCAATTTCAATTCAGTACTCCGCCAAACCATATATGAACATTTCCACATTTCTTTTCCACTTTACCACATGAAATGCTTTCCGAGACTAAATACGCTGATTATTACAGAAAAAAAAAACATTGCTTTATGTGGACCGATAATATTTGAGGAGTTACGTCGATTCTTCATGGATCTCAAAATCACCTTTATGGCATTAGTTGCTATTTCAAAACAGGATCATATCGACTACCGTAGGTTCAAAGGGCGTAAGGGACCAATTGGCGAAAATTAGTTATGAATGCAGTTATATTCAGTTTTTTTCTCTCTATCGATTGGTGTATATAAGATCTCGACAGCTTTAAAAAAGTGTCCGTTACGACAATGAAAAAAGGTGCAATAGAACCCGTTTTTGTAATAAATTTTGCTGTATCAACTAAAATAAAAATATTTGTGGCAATTATGAATAGCTAGTGGTAGTGGATATTATTGACATGTGTGTATTTTATGACGATACATGATCAATGCAAATAAATGATTGGTATTTTTTCTATAACTGGGTTAGGTTAGTTAGGTTAATTTATTTTATAATCAATTTATAATTATTTGTTCTTTCCTTTATTTTATCTAAGTTACTTACATTGTTTATGAATAAATACATATAATTTGGAAATAGTAAAATAAAACAAAACAAAATATAATTACTTCCGGGTGGAAAGTTAAAAAAAAAAAAAAAAATGATATGATATGATATTATTTTGTCTGTTACAATCACCCGTGGGGATTGCTGCAACGCCTTAGGGTACACATAGAAGCTATGTGTAAAACATGGCATCTAGTACAGTCTTGTCTAACCTTTTGATCCTGCTATCCCTAAAATGGTCTTCGATGCAAAGTTTAATTTTGGTTATATTTTCCGGGCTGTTGGGTAACAATCAAGTTAACAACTTATAATTATTAGCTCTATAAATATGCATCCACAAACCGCATAACACGAAGGAATGGTGGTGATTTTCCTATTATATAGATCCTGCCATTAATCGAGTGTCGTGCGGCGTCACGCTTATAACACTTAACACATAATTGAGCTCCGTTGAAAACAAATACATAGGTTCATTTATTGCATTAGTTACCTACTTTGCTAACGTCTATTTGCAATCAATACGACCTTTACTTTGACGATCTGTTTAGCCTAGTGGGTTGTATACCTGCTGGAGGTCTTGGGTTCGAATCTCGGTAAGGGCAAAAAAGTGCGTGAAATGAGCATGAATATTTGTTTTTTAGTTGAGAGTTCGGGATGAACATGCCTGGCTTACTTTTGACTTAAGTTTGTGAAGTCCCCTGGATGGGGCAGAGGGCGTCCACAATGCGCCGCCAACCAGATCGGTCTTGCTCTTGAGTCATCACTCTTCATTTCGCTCCTCCAGGTCTTTTTCATGGCTTTCACTTCTGCAATGATCGTCTGCTGCCATAGGTCTGCTTAGGGCGGCATGTGAATATAGGCTGTATTTAATCCCGTGGGTATCCCTGGGTTATTTGTAATCACGCGGGCGGAGCCGCTCGGGCAGCTAGCAATATTTCTACGCAGTTCATCATCATCATCATCATCATCAGCCGAAAGACATCCACTGCTGGACATATGACTCCCCCAAATAGTACCAAATTGACCGGTCCTGCGCCACTCGCATCCAGCGGACTCCCGCGACCTTTACCAGGTCATCAGTCCACCTTGTGGGGGGCCTACCCACGCCGCGCCTTCCTGTACGTGGTCGCCACTCGAGAACGTTTTCCGCCCCAACAGCCATCGGTTCTATGTGCAATGTGCCCCGCCCACTGCCACTTAAGTTAAGCGATTCGGAGGGCTATATCTACGCAGTTACTATAAGCATTAAATATTTTCATTCAAACTTGTTTGAGGCAGCGTTGATATATCATTTGTTGTAGGAAATAATTATAGAGTCAAAAGGTTGCAAAAAACCTAGGTCTAAGCGATGACGCCAGTGCATAAAAAATAATGGCCTGCCACGAGACTGATTAATTAATTTAATGACGGTCTCACAGAGCGTGTTTAGTACTGCTATAGATGCTGTGATGTTTCACCTTTGGGGTCTCTCAGGGTATATATATGTATAAATAAGACAACCATTGAGTACTACTAGCTCAGGCCATCTCAGGCGCACAGACGTGACCACGCTCGCCGACAGCTGGGCGGCTACTGCCGAGAGCTGGTTGCTTCACCACGGCCGCTAGTTACCATTGCATATATATTTGTGATGTCAATACATCACAGATGCTAATGCTAAACTCATGTAGAGGTTACATCCGGTGACTTTTTGCAGTGACACAAACGCGCATTTCACGAATGCGCGACACTTGCCATACCTTTTATATTACCTGGAGCCGTAGTATGGTTGGCTCCAGGTAATATAAAAGGTATGGCAAGTGTCGTGTAGCATAGAGCGTGCGTCACTGGCTGACACCGTTCGATAGAACGAGACGACGCTCTTATCTTGTCACTTGTCGCGTGATAAGGCCAACCATGCTACGGCTCCTGCATCCGTAGTACCGCTCTGTAGCGTTACTTTCTGTAAAGTCTTATACACTTGGGATGTAAAAATATAATTCTTTAAGTTTTGCAAGACGCAGTGGTATAAACCGTTTATTTTTGACGACAATTGTTGAAAGTCGGAGGTCAATGTCGGTGCAGTCACCAGTATATGGCACAGCACAACAAAGCGCGCATAAATATCTGACACGACTCTATTCCTGGGGTCGTTAGGGACGAGTCAGACATTTTTGCCCGATTTGTTATGGCAGCTATGAATACCTACTTACTGTACATTCATACCAGTGTCAAAGTTGGCGAACAGTTCAATGTCACTATTCACAATGCGTACGGCAATTCGCTCGTAACAAAGCTCGCCAGTCGTGTGAGGCTGAGAGTATTTAAGTTGACCGACATTTTTTAAGTACAGACAAAACTGGCAGTAGGTAGAATTTGAATCTTTTACCTTGGACGGTAGAGTTGCTTTTTGAATGGACTACTTTGATGCAATTTCGTCAACTTAAATAAAACTAACTACAGTAGAGCCTAGAAAAAAACCGGTCAAGTGCGAGTCGGACTCGCGCACGAAGGGTTCCGTACCTATCTATAAAAACGAGCAAAAAAAATCACGTTTGTTGTATGGGAGCCCTCTTAAATATTTATTTTATTCTGTTTTTTAGTATGTGTTGTTAAAGCAGCAAAAGAAATACAATATCTGTGAAGATTTCAACTGTCTAACTATCACGGTTCATGAGATACAGCCTGGTGACAGACAGACAGACAGACAGACAGACGGACGGACAGCGGAGTCTTAGTAATAGGGTCCCGTTTTTACCCTTTGGGTACGGTACGGAACCCTAAAAACAACCCCTGTACGGACTCGCGAAACGTTCGGTTAAGCTATGAACATCCAGTAAAAGGTGAGCTCTAAATGGCTCAACGATTAAAGTCCGTGACTGTACACATCTTTAAAATATTACTTTTGACGGGTCTAACGCGATATTTATTTCCATTTATTTCTGACGTTACGACCCGGCCGTTGTCTCAGTGACCACCGTGAAACCCGTGTCGAAATGTCAGAAATAAAGTTAGGAAAATTATTATCGCGTTAGACTCGTGTAAAGTAATCTTTAAAACCAGTTGTCCATCTCATCACCTGACTGGCTCTGGATAGTTAGATGCTAAAAAGAGATGATTGATTGAATCGTCTATATAAATAAACAGCATCCTTGCTACTGGTGCTTGAAGATGCGTTAGATTTAAGGTAAATGAGATGGTTGGATAACAATAAACAAACAAAGAAAAAATAAAAATACTCTAATTACATTTTAACTTTATACTTATAAACATCACAGTCTTTCTAAAATTTTCGCTTATTTACAAATAGTTTTTAACCTATTTTCCGTAGCCATAGCTGCCAGAGCTAGCGGAAGCGGAAGCCTTCGCGCTGGCAGATGCATGAGCACCCGACCCTGAACCACCAGAACCGCATGAGGAGGAACCACAACCACCCCCGCTGTTGCCTCCATATCCACCACTCCCGCCATGCCCGCCGCTACCTCCGTAACCTCCGGCGCCGGATCCGCCGCCCAGCCCACCGCCACCGCCAGATCCGCCGCCCAGGCCACCGCCACCGCCAGATCCGCCGCCCAGGCCACCACCGCCGCCGCCTCCGTAACCGCCTGCACCGCCAGAACCCCCGCCTAGACCACCTCCATGACCACCATCACTACCATGGCCGCCTGCGCCCCCTTGGCTTCCGCCATTACCGGAGCCACCGCCAATGCCGCCTCCGAAGCCACCTCCTTGTCCCCCGTAGCCGCCGCTGCCTCCATTGCTAGTGTACGGGGCTTTACCACCGGAGCCACCGTGGCCACCGCTATCACCATGTCCACCGCCAGATCCACCAGCTCCTCCAAATCCACCGCCGCCGCCAAAACCACCGCCGCTACCTAAACCACCGCCACCTCCAAATGAGATTACATCGGAACCTCCGCCGTGGCCGCCAGAGCCGTCATGGCTTCCTCCGTAGCCACCGCTGCCACCTCCACTATGTCCTCCGCCACCACCACTGCTTCCTCCAAAACCACCACTGCCGCCACCGTCACTGTGGCCGCCTCCGCCGGAGCCACCGTGTCCACCACCACTATGGCCTCCGCCGCCTCCGCTGCTTCCTCCAAAACCACCGCCGCCTCCAAATCCGCCGCCACTTCCGTATCCTCCTCCAGAACCTGTGTTTGAGCCTCCGCCATGGCCTCCGCTGGAACCGCCCCCGTTAGAGCCCCCGCCACTGTAACCGCCACCGCCACCGCCGTATCCGCCGTTTCCGAACGTTCCTGTGAAGGCAAAGCCGCCGGATTTGCCATCATCGGACTTTGTATAAATCACTTTCTCGTTGCCTCCGTGGCCGCCGGCGCCCCCAGAGCTGCCACCGTAGCCGCCTCCACCCCCAGAGCTGCCACCGTAGCCGCCTCCGCCCCCAGAGCTGCCACCGAAGCCGCCTCCCACGCTTCCGCCCAAGCCACCACCTCCGCCATGGGCGCCGCCAGCTGCTTTTCCAAAGTGTTCGAAGCCGGATTTCACTTTGTCTATTATTTTATCAACGCCGCCTCTGATTCCTTCTAGGCCGAAGCCGCCGCTAAATTCCGCTCCTCCGCTACCTCCGCCATATCCTCCGCCTCCACCGTAACCCCCTCCTCCTCCATATCCACCTCCTCCTCCGTAGCCGCCGCCGCCGCCACCATAGTTGCCACCGCCATAACCTCCTAAAACAACACAAAACTTAATTAGTATTTGCCATACTTACAATTATTTAACAAACTACGTCGTGTCCCTGTTGATTACATAAACTAAATAATTTTTTTGACAGAAACGAAGTACTTTATGCTTGTTTGTATTTAACTAAACAACTCATTTAAAAACAAACTGGTCAAGTTGAGATCAAGACTATGCTATACACAATGTTAATTTGCCTAATCTGCACCAAACTTAATGGTTTCAAGCACTGAATGACATAATTATTTCACGATCAGAACGCCAAAACTATTATATTTCACTTACGTATCTCGTTACAACCGAGAAATCGCAATTTGGCAAGTCAAAAAAGAACTTTAGTGACAATTCAATGTAACAATAAACATTGCACGATCGTATCGAGTCGGTTGTAAAGGGTTATTCTGAATGCCACTTTTTACCGACTGAGGTATATGAATCACGAAAATAATGATTATTAATTTTATTAGAACCTACCTGCGTTCGTCAGCGCGAGAACGCTCGCCGTCACCACACAAGCTGCGAAGCGCATGGCTGTCTGTATACTACACTACAACACCCAGCATCCTTTTATATAACTCCTTATAATTCATGCAGATGCGTTAGACACGGGGAAAACGAAAACACTTAGTTTTTTTCGCGTTCCCACTAGTAAAATTAAATACTTACTCGAAACTGGTTGTGTTTTTGTTGGTTCTACTTGGCCGGTCGTTATAGGGAGTTGAACCGCGGGAGGTCTAGAGTAACCTTGACAACTTTGACCCGTGGGGTTTTTATATTTACTGTATTGATATTCGTATTACTTATGTTTGAGTATCTAAGTACTTGGATACGGAAATTGGAGCTTTAGGAAACAACATCTGTTTTTTGGTTGTACATCACGTAAGTAGGTGGTACGTATCTACGAACCATTATTTGATTAGGCTTCGATCCTTAAGTTCGCTGAGCCTTCATGTTCGCGCGGTAGGTAATTTTATATTTATTGCTCTAGGTAACTAAATATTTATTTACTAACACATATTTTCTAAAGTTTTTAGCAGTAGGAAAGGGACTAAAAGCTTTTCCGGAAATTGTTAAAAAATGGTTTAATTCAACATTAGGGTTTTTTTTCAATTTGATATCAATATTCTACTAATGCGCTGACTTCCTTGCCAATTAGCTAAAACGTTATTTTTGGTTTAAAATCTGGCTTGACGATTATTTTTGATAAAGAGGCTACAAATTTTGAAGCTCAATTGATCAATAAGTTTCTGTCAAAAATTTCAATTTTGGTATAAACTTTTATTGATCTTTACCGTCAACATCAACTATACGTTGAGCCGATTATAAAGAGCCCAAACTCAACGGGGTTACGTCTATTAAGTCCTGAATTCTCATGGCCACTTTCTGTCTTCATCATCAGATAAGCTCGATGGTACCATAAAATTGAATTGTCATCCAAACTATACTTAAACCCAAAATTTCAGCTCAATCGATTGAAGATATCTGCTTCAAAATTGAGTTTCAAGATTCCACCTGAACTAAGTATCATATACTCGTAGTTACACACAATTGCAAGTTAAATAAAAGCTTGTAAAAATTATAAAGTTAACACTGATGCGTAATACACTTTCAGTGACAACAGTTTCGTGACGCTACGTAGCCTCGTAGCCTATAACATGCGAAAACCCGTTTGTAGAGGAAGTGCCTACGAGCAGAGCGCCCGTTTAGCGGGTTCCCGGCATTGAAAATGTTTAGAATGCGAAAAGTAAGTTTCAGATAGACCCATAGGACGGGGCAGGTAGTTGTTTAGGTGTTTTTTTAAGTGGCTCTATTGTTAAATTATACTCAATTTATTGAACTATAATTACTAGATTGATAAATTCTTATAAAAGCTCGCGACTTCTTCGAAGCGATATCGCCAGTCACGAAGTATATAGGTAGGTATACTAATGGCTATTTAACCAGAATCTCTGATACCAATCTACGTTTATTCTGTCTAATTGCAGTAATAAACAGTAAGTACATAATAATAGAATCTCCCGCCGTCTGTCTGTTAACCCTTAGGGGGGGGGTGTTTCGCGTAATGTTATTAAAGGGAATTTCATGTTCATCTTTTCCTTGCATTTCTTTCTTGAGTGCATCGTTGAAGAGTCACAAAGTGCAAAAAATGTGAGGCAATAGTTATTTGTTCAACAAGAGAGCAAAGTAGATTTTTGCTGCGAGTGTGTTGAGTTGATGTTGAGTCCCGAGCAAGCGAAAGATTATATAGTTGAATCACGAGCGTAGCGAGTGATTCAAAATTAGAATCTTGAGCGTAGCGAGGGACTCAAAGACACGAGATGCAAATATCTTTGCTCTCGTGTGATACATACAACTTTTCACCTCAGCGGCGAGAACATATAACGCAAAGGAATAAAACGCCACATAGAAGCAATTAAATCATTTTTATGTAAAAAAAACCGGCCAAGTGCGAGTCAGACTCGCGCACCGAGGGTTCAGTACAAACCTGTAGGTATATAAATTATTAAAAATATTTTTATTTTATGATGTAACTACACATTTACGGTTTTCGCAATTTTTCCTTTATCTGTGCTAATATAAGACGTTGCTTCTTACCAAATTTCAAGATTCTGAATTCAGGGGAAGGACCCTGTAGGTTCTGATTCCCTTGCGAGTTTCGAAAATTTGCGGAAATTTGCGGCATAAACGGCTGTATCTTTTGATTGCGTTGGCTTAGAAGTTTGATTTTTTCACATCTCCAAGGGACAGTAGACCTGAGTATTTGATATACATTTTAGCTTGATACCTCCACGCGTTCCTGAGAAAAAGGGTTTTGACAGACGGACGGACAACAAAGTGATCCTATAAGGGTTCCGTTTTTTAAAAAAACTTTTTTCGTTTCGAGGTACGGAACCCTATAAACAAACAACAAATAATATGAAATAACAAACATTAACTACAATCACTCTCTCCCATAACATTAACTTTACATGGCATTAAGAAAAAACTAAGTCCGTTTCCGTTTGTTTATGCATTTTGCTGATACTTGTCCAATGTCCAAGATGAACTTTGACGGTATCTCTCAACTCTTGAGGAGTTAAAACATCGGCTTCGTCACTTGATTCACTCATATTTAGTACAGTTTTTAATGTTTGTTTGAGTTATGTTTTATCTCCAAGAAAACGTAATAAAGTTCAAACTTTTTAAAGAATTTAAAGTGCGTTCTGAAACTGTATATAAATTTATATTCATTCACCACATATAAAAAAGTAAAGACTTATAATATTAAATGTTCGCGATAAATATCGCATTTCTTCATTGTATTTTAAGAATAATGTAATACTAATATGGTTAAAATAATATTAGATTTAATATAGGTTTCATATTTTTATACGAGTTTAACACGAGTCGAATTTTATTTTGTTTCGGAACGAGTTTTTCGTTCCCGCTTTTTGGGGGTCTACTACGAAGGTTTCGAAGTCGAATGACGAATCGACAAATTTTATCTCTCTCTTTTTTTGTAACGGAGTGAAAGTGACAGAGATAATGAAGTTTAAATGTTCCAAGTTTTTATTACACCCCGCAGTATGAAAAGATGACCTGCGACTAACCTACGCTATGCTACGGTAGCCTAGTGGTTCAGGCATGCGGCTGTCAAGCGGCGGTCGTGGGTTCGAATCCCGGCTCGTACCAATGAGTTTTTCGGAACTTATGTACGAAATATTTACCGTTAGCTTTTCGGTGAAGGAAAACATCGTGAGGAAACCGGTCTAATCCTTTCACGCAAAATAGGCACGTTGGATGTCGATTTGCGGAAAATGCCCAGTAAAACTAACTAACTAACTAACCTACGATATGAAAAATTAAAAAGTTAGTTTTCTTCACGCTCGCAGCAAAATTGCATTTTCCTCACTGGTTTCAAGCAGCAAAACTGCCATGTTCGAGCCGCTGAGGTGAAAAATGTATTTTTTTCTAAATTTACAGACATTCAAGGGCAATAACGGAATAAAACTTGTAGCGAATTTAATCAGCATTTATTAAGTATACAATAATTATGTCGCTTGGACGCATATTTTCCGCATATTTTGACGCATAGTTTCCGAGATATAAGGGAAAAACTGAATAATCCCCATCCCCCCCCCCCCCGGCTCAAGGGCTACGGGCGGGGACTTTTGATATGTTCACCCTTCAAACTAGTCCAAACAATCGTGCTCCAAGCATTATATCCCCTATACCTTTTTTTGAGCATTTGTTGCCTGACCTACACAAAAATAAATTTAGATCTACCTGACGCACGTTATCATCATCATCCTGGCCGATTTCGACCACGGCGATTGGAGAAAGAAAACAATTCTGGCTAACTAGAGCGTCGTTCGTGAGCTCTCAGGTGACTGACGTAGCCTATCTTTGCATATCATATTATCATGTGCGACTACATTCCCTACAGGTCAGCACCCCTCCGACAAAATTGTAGTGTATGGCCGCAGGTGGTCGAGCCTTCAACTCCTCGCGCTTAGCGTCGAGTTCGTTACGTCTTCGTTCTTCGAAGGCTTACACATTAACCTTCACTGTATGTCTCCACTTTGACCGATCGTGAGCCAAAATCTCCCAGCGCGATGGGTCAATATCACATCTCCGCATGTGGCGTTCAGTACATCTTTATAGCGCAGACGCACGTACAATATGTTACGTGATCGGCCAGCAGGTCAAGAGTAGGTACCCTAAACCGACGAGCAAGTATGAAGAATGTCATGAAAGTGGAAATCCGTGATCTCTGCCTACCCCTCCGGGAAATGGGCGTGATTATATGTACGTATTATATTCTGTATAAATTTACTGATTTAATATTGATGCAAAATTCCGCGACCGCATCCGGGTTATATGGATACTTGCTTTACATTGAATTGCTCTTATTTTAATGATTGCTAGGTATAATAAAATGCATCATATCATGTACATGTATCATACTTATCATTATGGTCTGGGTTAACCGCCGGCCAAGTGATGATCCTTTTGATTTTATGGTATGGATTCTTATGCTAACTAGTACGGATCTTATTTCGCACTAGCTGCTTCGCCCGCGTATCAGTATCCCGCGGGATAAAAGTTAAGTCTATTCTATTATACACAGGTGTGTAAAAAAAACGCACTTCACAGAATTAAAATCTCACAGACATTTCCTCTTATTACAAGCTTTTATTTAGTTTCACCTGTCCCGATGTTTGTCATCAAATCTTGCAAATTAAATTTGATCCACTTCCCGGTAACACCTTGAGCTGAAATTTTGCATACAAGTTAAAACGCGTGACAATGCAATATTTACACTTAAACAATACAAAAAAATATGCAAGTTTTTTGTAAACTTTCAAGGTTTATTTCTTTTTATGATATTAAATATATTTTTAATCTATACTTTATTACAATAATTTGATGGTTTACTCTCCATTTAGCAACACTATGTTATCAATTTTAACATGAGTCATCATGCCTATTATAGCATATAGATATATTAGATATGTAATTTAGTGTGTGTAACGTTAACCGTAGTAGCTATAACGTCACATTGTTAAGTTAGGATTCCCGCGTATGAGTAAATAATCTGTGAGCCGGGTGATGTGACATAAGTATATGACTACCTATAATAATTCATTTAGCGGTACATTTTTGCGACTGCTCGTTAAAAAACAGCTTTGTGCCTTTTTTGTGCTGGTACAGTCAGTATGAGTATTATTTAAGTATCTCATTTAACTTTGCGATGCGACTACGTATAATTGGAGCTTACTGAGATCTTCAGCTTACTGAGATCTTCTGTTTACGTACTAACAAGATTTGTCTATAATGTATGTTCTCGTACTTACTAGGATAGTTTTTATAATATAGGTACACATAATACCCTAAGGGATTTATAAAGAAGTTCTACACGGATGAATTCGCGGGCAAAAGCTATTTGAACCGCCTTTATATAAGTAATGTACTATTACGCTCTAACAACTCTAAGTACACAGTGCTTAGTGGACTGTGTCAGATAATTTTGAGCGCCTTGACTTGCCATTATATTATTGCAGGAGGCTGTACCCCAACTTAATGGCTAAACCGGACGTTGAACCGGCGATTGCTAGAGCGCGGAAAATGAGAATTCGCCTAAACTGTGCGTCATGACGGAAACCCACTTTTTAGTTCTAAAACTGATTTTCCCATAATCGTCATGAAAATTAATCTCCGTATTTTTTTCCAATAAAATGAGTTAGCAATCCAAAGAAGGAAAACGGGCAGCCGTCTGGGCATCATAGCCAATGATGAGTACCTGGGAGGCTTCTTACACGTTTAGTTTACGATAGGTTTTGAAGTGGATATTTCTTTGCTCGCGTTCTTGTATCTAGGGGTACAGTTCAAAATGTATCACGTGACTTACGGAATAACTTTTTGTAGAGAAGCCTAATCTGATTTGAAATAATTGTTTGTTACATGTTTTAATCCTTCTTTATTTGCCATTAGAAAATCACAAAAGGTTATTTAGTTTATATGGCGGACATGAAAATAATGCTGAAATGACCGCCATTTTCAATGTATCGCGAGTCAAATGCGCTGCGTCAATGTTGCCATATATACCGATTTATCTGTACTTATACAGATTTTAGTGATTTATTCAGATATATATTTTACGGGTACAAGGGTTCCATAGTTTGTATGTTCCATTAACGGTTGTATCTCCGACAAAACCCGCTTCTTTTTTATCTAAGCCGGCCTTGCTTGGGATTGGCATGGCATGGCATGGATTGGGATGCACCCGGGGTAAACTAAGAGGAGAAAGAGGATTATCACTTAGACATTATTATTACCTTCTTGTTGTTTGACTAAGCTAATTTATTAGTAGGTAATTTTTTATCTATCGACGACGCAACCGTAATCTTAAAGATCCTACTTAAAATCTATGGGCAAAGTTGTATATAATCCTGTGCTTGCTCTATGAATTATATTAGGCGCTTCCAACTGTAGTCGGACGAGCATTCGTGTAAAGGGTCTGCTAGACGGTCACCAACTAGCCCCTCCGACCGAGCGACCTTGGTAGGCCACGAGAAGATTATCTGATGGCTAAATAAATGAAACAAAAAGAACTAAAAACCAAAATCCTTTATTCTATATTTATTGATTTATATACTACATGGCATTATATAATTCAAAACAATATGTTTTACAAATCTGTTTATTTATAACAACAAATATAAAACTGCTACATAATACTGCACAGTGAATTTCTACCGTACCTTTTTTGTACGGGCGATGAGTTTTATTGACTGCCCAGTGTTATCTAGCGGTCGAAGTCTAAGCTAACCTACAGTTTCAATTGTTTCAAGTTCTCTGGTCTAGGCGCGCCATAGGCGGTGGCATGGCTGCTGGCGACTCCGCCGCGACCAGTGCTGTAGGCGTTGGCAACTGCCGTCGCTCCTCCGGGCATGCCTCCCGACCCGGACCGACCTCCATACCCAAAGAACATGGGGAAGAATGCAGCTGCCGGCATCTTGGGCATATCGTAGCTATCGTCCTCTTCTTCATCATCGACTGGTCGTTTGACTTGCTTCTTCTTCTGAACCCTCTTCTTGGGTTTCTGTACGGGCTCCTCAACCTCTTCGATTTCGGGTTCAGTTAATTCTGGGACAGTTTTGGCTGTGGTTGGGAGCTCTGTTCTCTCTGTAGGCTCGAGTTCGGTTGCTTCGGTGGCGGGTTTGTCCGGCTGGGGGAACAAGACCTCGTTTTGCTGAGGGGGTAAGTAGGTCAGCTCGGGTTGTGTCTGGCGGCGGCGGTCGGGGAGGTAGTACTGGCTGGGCTGGGGCTGCTCTTCAGGCTGTCGGAACATGAAGGCGGCCATGCCTCCGCCGGCGCGCTGTGTGTAGTAGGGGTTGTAGTACCTACTCATGGCCATCCCGCCGCGGTTGCTGTCGCTTGCGCCGAATGATACTGTGGACAGAATGAAGTTGTGAAAGAACCAATGTTTTGTAATAAATATTGATTTGTAAATTATTCGCTTGATAACGATACAAAACACATCATAGTGTACCCAAAAGTTAAGAATATTGGAGCCTAAACCTTTGGCATTAAATAAATCTGCAGGTACCTAATGCTCTAGATAGAAGTAGTTTTGGTCTGTATCAAAATTGTGGACTGTTTATGTTTCCAAGCCATAAACAAATAGGTACTAAGAATACGAAAGACAAATTAAAACCTAAAATAGACAGGAACTGAATATTGAGTCAGATGCGAGTCAGATAGACTACAGAAAATGGGGTGTTTCGATTGAATACCCATTATGTTAACAAACACCAAACTTACTTTGGGACCGCTGTATCTAATAATAAATTAACACTCCAGCGTCGTTAAAACTCAAGAACGTTTAATTAGTTAGATATTTTTTCAGTCTGTTATATTATAACTGATGACTTCAATATGAAGAAAACCCAATACAAGTGAATAAGTGCCTGCCTAGTTAAAATACCAATATTTCTAAAAAAATATTATCTAGATTAAAGATCTGTACATTTTGCTGTTACGTTGAACAAAACGAAGGGCTTGCCCCGCTTTCAAAATAAAATTAACTTACACGAATCCACATTGCCGTAATACGGATAGTACGGGTAGGACTCCACCGTCCACATCACGCAGCCGAGCACCAAAACTGACAGGACCTTCATGGCGACACTGACCAACTGCTGAGTCTAGAAGCCGATAGGCTAGTGGTGTCTCCAGCCAACAGCCGGGTTATATATCCGAGGCGACAGGACTCATTGGGATGCGAGCCGCGTCGCACGCTCGGCGCTGTCATTTTACACAGTTCGGTAGACTTTGAATCCTACCGTTATGGGAATCTGGAGATCCTAGTGAGTTCATCGCGAAAATGCAACACGTATCGAACCGTTCGGATAATGGGAGTTTGTCAAGTTTGGTGAGTCAGTGTTAAGTATAGTAACGGTGAGGTCATACTGGCCATCCCGTATTGACCGACTATCAAGAAAGTCAAGCACGGATTTGATTCCCACTACAGAATTACATATTTTATTTGGTTACTAGCTTCTGCCCGCGACTTCGTACGCGTATAAATTATGGATGACATGATATTCTTATGTTTCACCATACGATAGGTACCTACTACACTGATAAATTAGATTATTACGATTTCATTTCTATAAATTATGCGTGTAACAGTTCAAATCCTCATAATCTTTATTACTTAATCTTTATTGCAAACGAAGTACCTAAGTAGAAGAAAAATTACCAAAACCGGAATTTAAATATAAGATTTCATAATTGAAACAAATGGACCGAGGGCGAGACCCCAAAGATACTCTATATCTCCGGGTGTCTTGTCAAACTACCCCTGAGAGCCAAAGTCCTGAAGGTAAACGGGGAGGCAAGCGGGGCCGAAGGCTGAGCTTTTCGTAGGAATGAAAGGCCCAACGTACCCTTATAGATAGCGCTCCATATGCGAGCCAGAGCATCGAGGGCCCGAGGGCGAGACTCCATGGATACTTACTATCCACAGGTGTCTTGCAAGCGAAACATGAGCCTTAAGTCCCAAAGTTGAGGGGTGAGGCAAGCGAGCCCGAAGGCCGAGCTTTTCGTATGAATGAAAGGCCCAACCAAACCAACCCTTCAGAGAGCGCTCTCTATGCGAGCCCGAGGGCCGGAGGCCCGAGGGCGAGCCTTCACGAACACTAACTAAACCCAGGTGTCTTGCAAGCGAAACCGGAGACCAAAGTCCCGAGCGAGAGAAGTCAGAAGAAGAGCGGCGAGGCAAGCGAGACCAAAGGCCGAGCTTTTCGTTGGAATGATAGGCCCAAAGAACCGTTTTAGAGAGCGCTTCCTATGCGAGCCCGAGGACTGACGCACACTATCTCCAAGTGTCTTGAAAGCGAAATCTGAGTTCCAAAGTCCCGAAGGTGAGTGGCGGGGCAAGCGAGCCCGAAGGCTGAGCTTTTCGTATGAATGAAAGGCCCAATACATCGCTTCTATGCGAGCCCGAGGGCCGAAGGCCCGAAAGCTAGCTAATGCGGACGCTCACTATACCCGAGTATTCATAATAATATTTCTGAATGTCACAAACGCTGAAGTTTTATACATAAAAAAATGGTACCTACTTAATTCTCCGCGGAATGCCGTTGTGTCCAAATTTTATACCCACGTCTCTTGACTTTGGTGAACTATGCTAATTCGACGTAAGTATTAAACTCAACCTATCATACATCTTTAGATGACCTCTGAATTCATAGCAATTATATAGGAAGACGAAGATCAAGGTTGCTGGATTTCAATATTAACAGCGACGTTGTCAGTGACTGAGTTTCCAAAATAATTAGGTTTCTTATGTCTAACAGCTACTATCGGTTGAGATATCAAACATTTTTGGTTATTATAGATAGTCTTTAGCCATCTAGCACTCATTTTCATCCCGTGGTTTTTCACGTTTTATCTATATTTTTTTATAATGTTTGATTGAAGTTCTTTTTTACTTTCCAGTCAAGTGTATGTTTATCAATTCTCAAGTCTAAAACTCATGGATTTGAGGAGTTCCCATACAAAGTTTTGCCTCATTTTTTACCCCCTTTGAACAAATTTTTATATTATTTTTACAGCCTATGACCTGGCCAGGGATTTTCTCAACCGATTAAGTAAAAGTTGCATCAAAATCCTCTATTCACTAAGCTTCTCTGCGTTTTTTGAAAAATATACATTTTCAAAAACGCAGACACAAAAAAAAAAACTACAAAAAGTGCATGCTGCTGGGTTTGAACTCGGGGACACCGACTCCGTAAGCTATGGGTCAAACCACTGGACTAACTATCAGTTGTAAGAACACGATGAATTTTCGAATATATTGACGACATGTTACCATGGTAATTATACTGTTATAACCCCGCTCTTGCAACATTATACAGTTTCTAGTCGCCTCAGATCCTATTTTCATCCCATATTTTTCACGTTTTATCTATACATTGCTAAAAGTTTGAATGGGGTCGTTTTTACTTTCCAGTCAAGTTTATGGTTACCAATTTTCAAGTCTGTAGCTCGTACATTCAAGGAGTTCCCATACAAAGTTCAACCCCATTTTCTACCACCTTTGAACCCTAATCTTTAAGATTTTTATAGCTTAAAACCTATCCGGGGATTCTCTCGACAGATTAGTAAAGTTTGCATCAAAATCCGTTCAGCCGTTTTCACGTGATGCTCTGACAAATAAACAGACAAACAGATAAACAGATAAACAGATAAACAGACAAAAATTCTAAAAACTGTTGTAACGTGTTCTGTTATCAATTCTAAGTATCCCCAGCCAATTTTTTTTCGATTATCTTCCATGTACAGACTTTCGACCCTCTTCAGCTTTATTATATGTATAGATCGGTGTATGACTGTATGACTAGTATCTATGGCTAATGCTAACGTTTTACTCGTTACGAAATATGAGACCATTAAATTCAAATTGAGAAACACTTTATGTCACGTCACGTGTTTACCATGTCACGCGCACTATCCTACCCTACCTGTCTTATTTATTTTAACCTGCGTTAGGAGTTTGAACGTGTCACTAGTAAGCCTAACGCCTAAGTGAAAGTTCCGTATTAAAAATATCTATGAGACCACGCCACGCGGATAATCCCAACAGTCTAATCTTCGCCTTTACTCATATGTTATTTTTTATAGTACTTGTATATGAGTTGTGGTGTCAGTGGTTCAGGAGGTACCTACTGTTGGTCCTATCTCGCCAGCGGTTTATGCTTCAGCTCTAGATGAAAAAGGCTCTGCCAAAAGACATTTTCATCTCTCATACTCTGAAAGTAGGTCATTGTTTATCTGAACAGCGGGTTGAAAGTGAGGCATGTCGCCCCTAGGGCTGAAAAGTAATAAAAAAAACAATGAATAATGGCAGAAGCCTAAACAGCCACACTTCGTTAATCTGAATTGTTTGTTTGATGTTTATTGTTAGTTATTACGGTAACGTTATCTAAAAAGTGTAATTTAAGTCAATTAAAGTTCTTAAAGCTTAAAGCCATATACAAATACATAATTGTAACAAATGTAAATTTTTTGTAATAGTTTTTTTGATATTTTATTTCCTGTGTGTTGTTTATATTCCTATTATTCGAATTGAAAAGTAGAGTGTTTAACTCGGAAGAAAACCACCAATTTCAGTCTCGAACTATTGGCGCTCGAACGAAATGAGATAAATAATCTTGACTCGAAATATCTCGACTGAGATGGGTGGCTTTCAACCCTTGGTTAACAATCTACTATTATTCTACAAATTCTATCTAGTCAATTTCGATAACTTATAACAATAAAATCAAATCATCTTGAACCCTGAAACATGCGTTCAGTTGCCTTCACCGATTTGTTAGATCCACCGCTGATATTGAAATTCACACTTAAATCTCATACGATAATATCTAAACTGGACATAAACCACGAACATTCCTGCATTATCTTGACACAACTGTATCACTCAGATCAAGAACTATACTTATTCCTCTAATATACTGAACAAAAGTGAATCTTACTCGTTGCGCAGAGAGTGTGAAACATTTATAAAAGTCATGTAGTTAAACGTCGTTGTTGTCCTGTGCTCGAAAGGTGATGATAATTTTCCAATAATCGTGTGAACTTTGCAGACAAAGTCCTATAAATAAGGGAGTATGCGCGGCATAGATGATATGGTGCGTGATATGCATTTTAACACACGTTTCGACCTGCCTAATACCAAAGGACGAATCTCAGTACGACATATGAGGCGCTTAGGCCCTTTTGTAAAATAGGTATGAAGCTGGCCCATTCATGGCAATTTATAACACTAGTGTTTACTCGAAGTTCGCTTCTTGGAAAGGTGTTTACGGATATTGAAAACATTAGATTTATGGTGAGGAAGATCCCAAGCTCTTGTTTTTTTTTTGGTTAGGGTCTAGAATAGAGTTTCGACCGGAATACGGGATACAGTTATTTCGTATAAAATTAACATTTTTTGAATATTTAAAATCTCTAGATAGATGACAAAGGTCTCGTTATTTTTAATTTTGGGACCTACAGGTTTGCAAAAGAAGCTGCCCCTCCATTTTGTTAAGTTGGCACGTCATCCATAATACTTATATTAATAGTGCAGAGGCGGATTATCCATACAGACAAACTAGGCACGTGCCTAGGGGCGCGGGGTTCCAAAGGGGCGCGCGACGAGCAGCGTGGGCGCGAAAGTATTTTCCTTAGGTATATTATGTTTTAATCTATGGCCACTAGAAGGGCGCCGATGAGGTGCTTGCCTAGTACGCTCTCGACATTTAATCCGCCTCTGTAATAGTGAGTTGGAAATGGAGACATCAGCAGGAACAATGCTGTATGTTTATGGTTATGGGAAAGGGGTAAATGTTCAGAAGACGGGGTATAACCATTGATTCGCCACCTGGATAATCTCATCCACAAACCACTAAAATCGACATTCGAAGTTCGGGTATCTCCGTTTCTATCGCGCTTAAATACTCGATGCAGATCAGATACACGAACTTTAAATTTTGATTTTCATAGTCTCTGGTTAGGTTAGGAGGATACCGCGATTTACTTACTAGTTTAGATAGAGGTTTAACAGTAAAAAAAATATCTAAATATATAAAAGAAGAAACTGACTGACTACTAACTGACTGACTGACATATCAACGCATAGCCCAAACCGCTGGTTCTAGAGATTCCAAATTTGGCAAGTAGGTTCCTTATAAGGTTTAGGTGTGCAAAAGGATTTATGAAAATTTACCCCCTACGGGGGTGAAAAGTTTGTACGGGGAAACAACATTAGTTAGACTATTTCATTCGAAACTTTACAGGAGTAAGTAGGTATTTCTAACGACAAATGAGTAAATATCGATTGTAATATCACATGAAAATTCTTGCAAGTATTTGTGCCAAATTGCAATCCAATAGGATTATATACGGGTCAAACTGAGAACCTCCTTTTTTGTAGACGTTTTAAAATTAGGTACCTACGCTTAGTACGCGGGCGAAGCTAGCAAAAGCTAGTAATCTATAAGAAAAGCCACACAGAATGTTCCAACCGACTTTGTGAATGAAATTGATGCCCTTGTTTTCAATACTCGCACGTCCCTCCCTATCTCGCGCAGGCATCTCTCGTACCAGTTTAGCGAGATAGTATCGCGACCACGGTATCGTCCCCCTAAATACTCATAAACGTCAGGAGCGGTATTCTACAGAGTTTTGATGATAGCCCGGAACATCTTTACCTAAGATATACTCGCAAGCCTTAGGTGAGGTGCTTCACCTAAAAGGTTTGACTTTCAAAATGTGACACGTCCCCAACATGTCAAAGGGGTATCCTTAGCGTACATCTTTTGTAATGAGAATCACAGAGACTTGAAATAGGAGACGCATTATATTTTGTAAGACGAATACTGAACTAGGTTCGTTTAGGAGTAGCTAAAATGCACCTAACGATTTCGAATCACAAGGCTCGAACAACGCGATACATAGGAGGTTATACCCAGGAGCCGTAGCATGGTTGGCCTTGTCACGCGATAGGTGATAGGATAGAGCGTGCGTCACTGGCTGACACCGTTCGATAGAACGAGATGACGCTCTTATCTTGTCACTTGTCGCGTGATAAGGCCAACCATGCTACGGCTCCTGAACACAAAACCGTGTCGGAGAAACGGATCCGAGAGCCTGAAGTACTTGAGCTAAGGAAAGGAAATTTGTCATATCATACGTTTAAATCGATATAATTATGGCAAACGTCGACGTATAGTGGCCATGTCATGTGTGTCGTTGAGACGTTGTCGAACACTGCTCCAGATGGACAGTACGTTGAAACTTGTACGGAAATACGTTCACATTTGTATGATCGGCCTAACTTCGTGATTCATACATACGTACTTACATTAATAGGTACTGTTGAGCATAAATTGACATATTTGGCTGAATATGTATGAGGTGAGCCATAAGGATGAATCTTTTAGACGATAATTTATGTTTGATTCATTTCGGGATTGTCGATATTTCATTACATACGGATCAAAAAGTAGTTAGGTAGTTATAATACCACTTAAGTAGTAGCAAAACTTATCAAATTATTTTCCGTTGATTGATTGAAGATTTTATTATTAATCCTGTCGTCATCATCATCAGCATTATCACCATCAGCCTATATTCTTCCCACTGCTGGACACAGGCCTCCTCTCCTGTCGTCATACCGATTCTAATAGAAACCGTTGTGTATAGCACGGTGAGGCACGTCTAGGTTGTTTTCTCCACGGCACCGCTCCAACGATGTCACTGTGTGAACATTTGGAAGAGATCCATCTGGTGTCTATAATACATTCCATTCAACGGCATCTTGAACGGCGATACAACGGCGTTCTATTTAAACTTAAATACATCTGGATCACTCATACGCTGCACCAATGCAGAGATGGTAGAAGTTGTTTCCTTCATCATTCAGTGGAATTTACATTGACTCTGGATCATGGTAGCTTATCGTTTGATTAAGACGGCGTCTATGACGGGACGGTGTTTTGACAAAGGGTACCACATTATTGCACGGTAGCCATCCACCCCTACCTTGTATCTAGGACATTACTTATATTCTTGCTTTTCGAAAGTTGACTCTATGGGAATAGCACCCACATTTGATCATTGAGGTTGCAGGCCACGCGACAGATTCTAGATATGCAAAGATACTTGTGAAGATAGCTCGATAAGACTGCAGACACGGAGCAAGGACCTCCAAATTTGAATGTGTTCTACAGTTACCCGCGAAGTGTTAGTAATGCTTATTTAAATGCCTATTTAGAGAAAGAGTGAACTTATAATTTGACCAAGCGAAGTAGTCAACTGGCTCAGAGGAAAAGCTATATCTACAATATCGTTTGTCTAGTTGGCTTGATCGGTAATGAGATTCTCACCCAAAGAAGAACCCCGAATGAGTGTTCAGAATCGTTTCGAACTCGTCGATGATTAACGTGAGTGCAACCATGTTTTTGAAAAAATACATACCTACGTAGATTCTGGTGTAACATTTGTTGGGAAACCATTCAGCTTCAGCCCAGTAGGTACCGTCTTTTCGCTGACGCAAATACATATATGCTAGAGAACGAGACTGCCGTGGCTGTTGACTGGCAGTCTTCAGAGAATTACACCGGCCGCCCACCGTATCTAGCCCACATAAAACTTGATAGACACAAACAATCTTAAAATACCTTATCATCATTTTGCTCAGGCATGCCCGTCTCAGACAGCTCGAGATTGTGAGACCACCTGTCGCATTCCAGGAAGCCTCGGAGTGGGTATCCGAAAGTGAGGATATTTATGCAGTTATGCGAAGCGCAGCACAAGACGCGCTGTCTGCAGTATTCAAATTCGTGGACGAAAACAATCGTGGCGCCTGGGAATTTTGGAAAGGATTAAGTTTTAAAGATGTCTGTCTGAGGTTGGTTTTTGTGAAGACGTATATGAAGCAAAATTATTTAATTTATCCATTATTTACTTAATGACGCGAACTCGGACAATGTATGAGGAGTTCTAGGACTTCCGGGTGGTGTCCAACCGATATGACAACTATATCACGAGTTATGTCACTGATTAATTTCTCGAAACGTCCCAAACCGAGGACTCATCATATTTTTTTAGCATATATTTTAAATCTAACATTTATTAGGTTAGGTTAAGGTAAGGAAGGAAAATGTATAACTTCCAAAGAATAAACTTATACATTTTCCTGACATTCAAAGTCAATAAACTCCAATACTCGCGGAAGAGCCAATAAACAAGACACAGTTTCCTAAATACAAGGAAAACAGCTGAACAAGCCGATATGCATATCGGACCAGTAAATCAAACAGACTTTGCAAATGTGGTCACGTCCCACCGATGCGAATGCACTAGCAATAAAACAGGAAAATATTCTATCGCACTGACGTCAATCGAGAGGCCTATTATTGTTCGTCGCTCCATATCCAAAGCACATTTCAACGTACTTCGTTCTCGTTCCTTCGTCCGCGGAGCGAACCAGCACTCGAACATTTTGAAATAAGATTAGGATACCAATTGGATGAATCAAAGTGAATTAAGTGTGCGTGGCCAGACCTTTCCCAGACGACTATGGTGGCTGTAGTTATTCAACTGTCATTACTCGTAGGCGTGGGATTATAGCCACTTTTCCTTGTAGATCGTTATTTGTAAACAATATGATATGCTAATTATGTCTAGACGTCTTATTATAACACTTTAAATGCTTTGCACACATACCTATTTAAATTATTGTTTTGCAAGGGTCTAACGCGATACCTATTTATTTCTGACGTTTCGACACGGGTTGCACGTTGCACCGGTCATGGTCGCAGATGACTGTCGTCCCAGCAAGAAAAAGGTAAATAAATATCGCGTTAGACCCGTGTTAAACAATAATTGAAATATGTAGACGTCTTATTGTTTATCATAAATCGGTAGAGTAGCGGATATAATTGCATTCAGTCTAGTTCTTTAATTTTTTAAGCTATTCTCATAGCTGTTTTCATATACGCAGGTTGATATTAGGTATATTTTTGCTACTAGGGTAGGGACGCTCTTAAGAAAGTTATTCCGACCAGCACTGCACCAACTAGGAATTTATAAAACTGCGAAACTTTCTATCTCCTAATTTTATAACACTATCCTTACAAAACTAAATGCTCTGTTCAGGGAGCTTTCTAAATGGAAACTAGCTTTAAGTTTCGTAAAAATTTTCAGAAATATTTCGGAATATTCCAAATTTATTGAGAACGTTTGCAACTTGTACATTGCTATTTCCGACGTCTTCTCTAATTACTGTCTTACAAGATGATCTACATTTTGATCACCTTACAAGACTCTCAGACACCTCACACCCATTGTCCATTTGATATGGGACAATGCAGCTGCCGTCATCCTTGTCCAAAAAACTGGACGATATTAAAATCAAAGCGCCCGTGAGACTGAATGCGCGAGTTGCGTCACGTCAGCCCATTGTGGCAATGATGACGCACTTACATCCAGACACCATCGGGCTATTTAATCATCTATTACACATGGAACATGCTGCTTACCTAAAACGGTCCGTGGTAACTACACAGATAAAAATACTTACATACCTCGAGGTAAGTACATTTTAAATATTCTTAAATCAAGAAAGAACATCTTTCTAATAATGAAGATGTTAAATTATCTGGAATCTTACCTTGAGACAAGATTTTTTCTCTTGGTTCGAGAGACTCATCTTAGTTCAAGATGATATCTGTTTCATTCAAGAGTCCCTGGAGGACCAGCTCCGCTTGGGTCAAGGTAGAGAACAGACGGAGTAAACGAATTTTCCCAGACATGAGACCTAGCTAGATCGATTTCTGGCCCCCGTAAACCCCTGTATTCGAAATTTCATCGAAATATATACATATGTACATACAAAAATTCCTCGTTTAATAGTACCTATAGGATATATGGCGGTTTTCCTAATACAGGGTGAAATAGGGGTCGTGGAGCAAGAAGACCAAAAGCGAATAAGATGGTCATACTGAACAACTTTTCCCATGGGACCAACCACGAAATCGTAAAAAAATAAGAGCCAATTAAGAGTTACCTAACTGTGAGCTAATTGAGACTTAATGTATGGTAAAGCTGATTTTTTTTTGCGATTTCATGGTCGGTCCCATGGGAAAAGTTGTTCAGTATGACCATCTTATTCGCTTTTGGTCTTCTTGCTCCACGACCCCTATTTCACCCTGTATATTCCTTGGTTCAAGTAGTTACCTAATATTTGGTTTCTGTGTACATTTGTTACGTCTGAACGGAGATGTGCCACGCCAGCCAACGTTCGTTCAGCAGTTGGAAAAACCTGGACAGAAGCCCTATTAACATTCGGGCCAAGTTCACCATATTTAATTTACAACCTCATCGATACTCTGGTTAAAAATTTAAAATGCGTGCAGCATACAGCGTAGCGTATTTTTATTGTTCGACGATGAAATAAATTCTTGTAAGAACTGCCGCAAATAATAGTTCTGGTAGATTGTAAATCCTTGCCAAGGACATTGCATATTATTTAGAAAAAAAAAACGCGAATCTTTGTTGGGTTTGGGCGATAAAATCGCTGAGACAATGAAGTACAAAATGACAATGTTTCATTTTTTTTATAGCAAATGTATTCGTTTGGTTAGGTGCACCTGCGTTTTTAAGTGTTTTGTATTGTCCCAAATGGGTCATGCTTTAAATACTTAATTTTGTTTTTAGTTACAATCGAACTAAAATTAGAAACAGTACATGCAAATCTACATTATGATCGCGCTCAGTCCCAATAAGTTTGTAGTTTGCATCTTTAAGTAGTACCTAATACCTGTCAACTACATGATAGGTACGCAAAAAAACCTGCTTTATAAAACTACGCGGTGTGGACCTTTAGACGCCCGCAGTATTAACTTGCATGTATTACCGCTGATAAGGGCTTGCCGGGTGAGTAGGTATAGACGGATAGTGATACGAAGCCGGCAAGCCCTTTTCACGGCCAGGAATGTATAGTGCTTTTCTCAAACATATGCAATGAAATAAAACTATACACCACTCACAATAGTACATTAATTTTCCCTCCAATCCCTCCATACCTAATGTTTTTTTTTTACGAAAGTCGTCCGTATTTCGCGTGTGTAGTGTTTGAATAGACCCTATTAGGGCCATTATACATAACCTGATAATAAGAATCTTAATTTCTATAATGAATAAAATAAATGCAGAGGATTCTAAATATTGTCTATGGTCTCTGGTGACTTACGTATTGATAATATTTTAATTTATTCATCAACACATTGAATCATACAGATTTGTTTTCTTATTAAAGGTTCGTGTGTAATAGGCATTACCGCGGATATCTTTGGTACGATAACCATTCAGCCACTAGATATAATAAAAAAATATTTAAATCAGCTGTTTAGCCTGTTGATGAACACAGACGCCATGTTAACATTAAAATTTAAAAAAAAATTACTTGCCGGCCTAGGCCTTCAATTTTGTATGAAATTCCTTTACAGTTCTCTCGAGTTGTTCCGCCCGAAACGTGATACTTTGAAGCCTGTTATAACGCGTGTAAGGACGACATTTCATTGCATGTTTGAGAAAAATAATTTGATCGGTGCCTCCAGACTGGGTGGAGTGAAATAGCCAATTGCAAAATGAAGATCCCGATTATCTTATCTTCATGCAATCTTGTAAAGCCTCATACTGGAGGTTTATCAGCCATCCGGATAGACCGATGTTTGACACAAGATGGAGGAAGATAGTCAGTTGCGAAATGAAGACCCTGATTATCTCTCCATGCAATCTGATAAAGCCTGCAGGACGTGTGGCGATTCGGCTGTCTTCTCAGAACCGCGGCTAACCGTATTCAGCCGCCGCGCCGAAATAAGTAATTACCGATGTGGACGATGTGGTGCGTGCGGCGTAACGGCTAGCGGGTGAGGCTGATTGTATTCAAATATCAGGGAACATACAGAGTGTTCGCATATCTTGAGATTAGTGATGTTATTCGTAAATAGCTGTTAAACATTCCGAAGTTGCTTACAGAAGAAATATAAGAATTATGTGATTTTGCTTGAGCGCGCTCCACTGCGCTGTGTGGCTAATCAAGTTCGTGAACAGATGAAGCGTGCGCCGTGCAGGCCACGTATCGGAAGTAGACCCAAAAACAGACAGTATATGGCCAGCAGTGTGACGTGTATAACCTGATGATAATGCTTCTCACTTTTTATTAACTTCACTTAGGTATATCATTCTCTCCATTCTTCACCCCGTATGTGACAGTGCGCAGCCGTACGTTATGCGCCGCGCGTGCGTCTCATTGTCATGTCGGCGGCGCGGCTGCGCATACTATTAATACTATTACCGATCTAGCACTTTTTCATCTGCGATAAACGAACCGGCCACGCGACGCGGCCTGTGTGAGTAAAATATAAATCCTAGGTTGGATGTATAGGTTATTTTGATTTACCTACTACCTGCCTAAGTTGAACAAAAATAAAATTAAAATTCTTACCTATTATCGTGCCGTGGGTCTCCCTTGTGGTGAAGAATTAATTAATCACTCCACTCTTCTTATTACGCCAAATTTCTTTATTACATTAGCAACTTCCTTTTATCACGTGATTCTCAAAAGCTTATCCAACTTCTCTTAAATATACACGTATGTACAAATCGTTGATAAGCTTTTGTCATAAAAGTCCTTTTTGGTACAAGCTTTTATTGACGACTGTACTTTTTTGTACCGTCATCAAATACCTATTTGTTGAGAAGTTTCAAAGAACCCTAATACGATGAGTTTATCTTTTTAACCGACTTCAAATAAGGAAAATATTCCCAATTCGTCGAAATCTTTTATTTTTAATGTTTGTTCTCCGTGTGTGCTCGAAAACGCCTGGTCCGATTTCGAAAATTCTTTTTTTGTTCGAAAGGGTATCCTTTCCAGATAGTCCCATGGTCATCAGGTCCGGATCTGATCGAGGGAAATTTTCAAATTTTATAGGCACACTTGAAGCGATTTGGGTATTTTTTTAAAGTGACATTTGCTTTCGGATTGTAGTTCATGTGGTAAAGTGGAAAGGAAATATGAAAATGTTCATGTATGTGTGGCTTGGCGAAGTAAGCTGTTGAAGTCGGTTTAAACTTTGTTTTTTAGTAAATTATTTAGTTTAGGAGTTGCTACGGCCACTTTCTGTCTTCATCATCAATCCAGCTCGGTTGCTCAGATCAAGAAAAAAATTTTTTTTTCTTGATCTGAACTCGGTAGTGTATTGCTTTGTCACCAAACTTACTACAATTTATTAGGTACAAGTATGACAAATTTCAGCTCAATCGGATACCGGCGAGTAGGAGCTGAAAAATTGTTCGCTTTTGAAGGACAACTTACATATCTACCTACATAATACCTAACGTATCTTATTTATTTATTTAATACTTATAGCACAAAATAATAACTTATGGTACACAAAAGGAGAACTTAATGCTATAAAGCATTAGCTACCAGTCAACCTAAAGGCAAAGCAGATAATCGAGATTATTTTCATACGAATAAGTAGTGCAAGCTAAGTAAACTCGCTTGTAAAAAAGCACATAATATACAGAGTGAAATTAAATTTGTGATACAAAATAGCAAAATGTGAACCCATCCATGATTCTGAGCAACTTTTACCATGGGACCAACATTGTGTTATGCCAAAAAAGTCCACCTGTCTCATACACTTTGCTCACTAGGTGCTCAGTGCCCACTCATCAACAGGTTTTTTTTTTGCATAATACAAAGTTGGTCCCATAGTAAAAGTTGCTCAGAATCATGGATAGATGCAGTTTGCTAACTTGTATCACGGATTAAATTTCACCTAGTATAAGCCAATGTCCACTTGTTTATTTTTTTCTATTTATCTTATCCTCACAACGTTAAAATACAGAATTCAATTCAATTTTAGCATGGCTTCGAGCTCATCCCGTTTTATCCGACTGATATCGGTCCTACAACAAATCGGTACTTTCGGTCTGCAAACGTCGAAGCTGCTAGCAGCGTGGGTCGAAGCTGGCGCCGCAATACCTCTCCAATCGGACACTCTGTCCAATAAATACGACCCAATCGAATAAATTGACTGTTTGTGAATAATCGTGAACTGATGCGGCACACTCTTGACTGCTTTATGCACCATTAAACACTCAGGAATTGTGCCAATATGGTAATAGGACTTATAGGACACAATGTTTTTGTGGGATTTATGTATAATACTGGGTAGTCGTTTAAGCGTGCGATTCATTAATCTGTGGAACGAATAAAAAACAAGAGACAGAGAGAAAAAAGCTTGCTTTATTTAAGGTGTATGTGAAGTTTCCAACCCGTACTGAACCAGTGTGGGGACTAAATTTTGTTCATGTAAGGAGGCCTGGACAAGGCGAAAGTCAGCAGTATAGCCACACGTAAGTGTATGGTTGTAGGCTGACGAGTACGGTGCCATAATTTTCACCTTCAGCCCATCTCAACGATTAAATGCATAAGTGACCTACCTACTTAATGGGGAATGGATGAAAATTTTGGACATGCCTGTTTTTTTTTTGGTGATAGGAATAACCTGCAGCACCAGAAAAAAGTTGCAGACTTTTCAGCTGCGTCATTTTTTTTTTGAAAAATACAAATCGTTTCCTCACTTACGTTTTGCATGGGTTTATGACGGCGAATAAGACACTATCCTTGATCCGTCTCATATTACAAAAAATATTTTAAATATCTGACCCTGGCAATGACAAATATAGCTGCTGCAACTGTCAATATCATTGCCAGTGTCAGTTTACCACAGATATTTTAGATATTTATTTGTAATATGAGACAAACCAAGGAAAGTTCCTTATTCGCCGTCCTAAACCCACAATGTAAGTGAGGAAACTGTTTTTATTTTTCAAAAATAATTGACGCAGCTGAAAAATCTGAAACTTTTTTCTGGTGCTAAGGAAGGTTATTCCTATCACCAAAAAAATAATCAGGCATTTCTAAAATTTTCATCCATTCCCAAATTGGTCAAACTTTAGCAGGAGGAAATCCCTGGTCTATTTGTTTTATTGACGTGGTTTATTTTATCCCACTAATATTATTTGGATGAAATATTGCACGAAGATAGTTTATAGCCTGGATTAAAATATAGGATAATTTTATATCCCGGGTCCGCGCAGACGCAAGCGCGGGCGGAAGCTAGTGTACAATAAAGAATTACCTTTTAAAACCACCGCTCCGTACTTTTTAACGCATTCGCTGCCACCGACGCATATGTGCGTTTGCCTTTATACAAGTTTGTTCCTGGGGGGCGTGGCTCGGCAGCGAATGCGAGAGGTTGCTTTGGCGTTGAGGTGTCCTTGTATTATTATATTATACAGTTTGTTAAGAGAATTGTGTCCCAAATATTTTATCATAATAATACGTAGGTAGTAGTCATTTAGTAGTAGGTACTCATATGAAACATGACTAAACTTATAGATATGGTTACTTCGTAAAACCGAAGGTATGAAACATTTTGTAACGAGAGTTGACATGTTTGTTGAGAGAATTATGTCCAAAATATTTCATCATAATAATAAGTAGGTAGTAAGTAGGTACTCATATGAAACATGACTTATAGATATGGTCACTTCGTACACCGTAGGTTTTTGCGTTTTTTTAATACTAAGTACAACGTTGGCAAACAAGCTTACGGCCAGCCTGATGATGACTCTTGGACTCCAATGAAGGGCATAAATTCAAATCAAATTATGGGCAGATGTCGGTGCTGATTTCATTGAAACCACTTTAAATTACTTAGTTACAACATTTATTTCTTATAACATTAACATACCTATATCTAAGTACCTATTAATTAGTATATTTATTAGTTATTACGATTGGCCCGGTGAGAGGAGGCCTGTGCCCTACAGTGGGACGTATACAGGGCATTTTTTTATTGGGGTATTTTGTTAATGTATCATCATTAACATGATTACGATTGTAGTACGTTACCTGTGTGGATTACTAACTTGCTTCCCCAGTCTTCCACATATGGTAAAGCATGAGATGTTAGAATGTCATTGGGAAATCAACACACACGATTTTGGCACTTGCAGATTTTTGCTCCATGTGTGTCGATATGTTGTCATGTCGATCCAAACTCGTAAGGCAACTATTTTAAAAGTAGCGCACACGGGTCACTTGCTTAACTTGTACCTAATTAACTTACCAAATACGTACAAGCAGCAGCGGACGCACACGATGTGTTCAAAATGATCTATACAAGCTCTTATTCCCACATATTAAATAATATATTTAAAGTTTATTGTACAAAACACAGACATGTATAAATAGCGAGCTTACAGCCAAATGGCATTCTCTACCTGCCCACAATTAGGCTAAACAGAGATAAATAAAGAGAGAAAGATATTTAAGAGAAGAAGAAGAGGTAGATGTGTAGATAATTTTGATGTCTTCGTATCAGGCGTAACTACTTCGGCTGCTGACTGTACTTAATTAAGAAGTGTTAAATTCATTCAAGTGTATTTAAAAATTAGAATGTAAAATGTAAGTCTCAGATTGATCTGTTACTGTTACAGTATTTCGTACTTACTTAGAAGTGATTTAAAAAAAGTTGGCTCTAGCTACTTTCAAGAGTTTGAATTTAGATTATAAGGTGATCTAAACGAAATAGGTAACTTAATTATCTAGCCTCTATGTTGGTTGCCTGAATTCACTGATCAATTAACATTACATTTTTAAACATAGTTTGCAAGTATGGACTATTTCAAAGTATCATAATGTCTTCTTACACTATTATTTTCGATCTTTAAAACGTTAGGTACTGCTTTTCCAGAGCTAAATTAAATTTTGAATTTTGTTGCTGTCTTCACACATTTTCATGCGCGGTTGTGTCTGACTGATTACCACGACCCTTAATCAACATTTATGGAGTGGTGGCAATTAGACTATAAATCTGGAGAATGGCCGGTACATGCCACTTTTGTGGACACATATAGCCGCTGGTTCTCCAGTTAGTTCTTCTCCGCGACCTTGGAGCCCTGCGTCAGGTCAGTCCTGGTGTTGGTGCGCGCCTGCCGCCCGGCAGCCGGACGCACGTTCAGTACCGACTCCACCACCACTTCCTCTACGAACAACTGGGCGTCGTTCTCTGAAACGTTTAATCAACATTTTAAGTACACGGGAAAAGAAAGGCGCTTATAAAAATAATGTAAAGTCACCAGCATTACAAGGCGCGTATAAATATCTGAAACAACTCTATATCTAGGATCACTGGGACGTGCCAGATATTTTAACCCGCTTGGAGAGAGCAATGGAGAGGGCTATGCTCGGAGTTTCTCTGCGTGATCGCATCAGTAATGATGCTATCCGCATCAGAACCAAGGTAACCGATATAGCCCTCCGAATCGCTAAACTTATGTGGGCACATTGCACGTAGAACCCATGGCCGTTGGGGCGGAAAGGTTCTCGGGTGGCGACCACGTACCGGGAGGCGCAGCGTGGGTAGACAAGGTGGACTGATGACCTGGTAAAGGTGGCGGGCGTCCGCTGGATGCGGGCGCAGGACCGGTCATTATGACGCTCTTTGGGGTAGGCCTATGTCCAGCAATGGAGGTCATTCGGCTGATATGATGATGATGCGTATACGAGTATTTAAGTGCTCAATCCACGGAGTTCCCAAGGATCTCACTCCTATCTAAGGAAAACGTCCCAGTCCCCGACACTGGCCTAACACTTTCAATCTTATGTCAAAACAATAGAGGTGGACAATAGGTGTAAACTATTAGGCAAAGCTATTAGGCCGTTAAGGTGTCGAGCATTGGGACGTTTACCTTATGTTATTAAAATATGGAAACGAAAGTAAATAATAAAATACGTGTAGAATCATCATGAGGAAAAGACTGCCTGTTTAATACCTACGAGAATGTTAACATTACTAAGAAATCGGCAATATAGTTACAATAACAAACTGACGTATAAATAATACGATAACTAAGCGAGGTCAAGGGCACACAGTCTTTCGTCTCACTTTACTGTTTAAGTAGATAATTATCATATTGAGAGTTTTTCTCGTAACTATGACAAAAAGTCTTCTCGTTTTATTTTTGTGTGCCAAAAATCTATTACTATAATAGTTACAGACCAGTAACCTATCTAGTAATTGTTGTTTAGAACTACCTATAACGTAAAATTCACCTGTGAATTTATAGAACATTATTGTTAACGTAGAGTTTATTTACTAGGTACACTCGTACAATGTTGAGGAGACGCATATAGAGTGCACAGTAGAATAAACAAGAGTAAGTAAACAAGTTGCTCACCAGTGGGTCCTGCTTGTAAAGTAGACTTCTGTGGTGCAGCCGCCACCGCCGCCAACACTACCAACAAAATCAACAAGACTCTCATGGCTCAACTTTTTTTTCTAAGTATATGTTTTTAGTGGCCAGTGCGTATGTTTAAGTTTGAATTTATAATGGCCAGTGCGCTCTTTATTTAAATTATATTTTTTCAGTGGCCAGTGCGTTTTAGCTAAAGTGACAAGTTCGAGTGCCGCTTGCGCACTGCGTGTGAGATGTCGCCGAGTAGGTCGACGACGCCGGAGGTTTATTCTGCAGCGGTGTTCAATTTTATGTTGAGGGTGATGGGCGGTTTGGTAAAAATATTTTATCAGCTAAAACCCATTAAAATGAATCAAGTTATTGTTGTTTTATATTGTATTACGCTACTGCTTCTTTGCCCGACTACGGCAAAGTCGAGAGGAAGGGATATGTTTTTAGCAATTTATTTTTGTATTTACGTGTGTTCCAGGTAAATAAATGAGGTGTCAGTCGATTCGTAATTATGCTCCGGGTGACATAGGCTAAGTACCTTTTGTATGAAAAAAAAAACAGTATTTTTCTGTTAGTTTTCCGTAGTCGGGTGGCAGTTTATTTAACTTTAGGTAATATGCTTGTTTAAAAATTTTCTACTGGATACTTGTAGGCTTACGACTATTTCTGCATTGATGCTCTAATTATTTCATCACACACACTCTTTCCAAAGGAACGTTATCAAAACGTGTTAAGTAGCAATAGTAGCATATATTTAATGTAAAATAGGAGTTTTGGTTCTAAAGTATTTTCCCATGCATATTTTGCATATAATTGTAGACTGGCCGCCGTGTTGCATAAGAGTGGACGATTTCCAATCCACTCGCGTGCAGCCTACGCGACCCGACCCACGAATATTGCACCTTTAGATTGGTACCCATAACGCTGTAAGCACTTGATATTATAAACGTTCAACCACTTCAAGCTTTCAATGTACAATTGAGTTTCAATATTCTATTAAGATGCTCCCCCCCACCCCCGCTAAATTCGGCAGACATTTTTGTACGCAAGGCTACTCCAGTTATATTTAGTCCAGGCAATGAACTGACAACTTGTATGGAAAAAATGTCAAATTTGGAAATAATTTATAATAGCTAATTTTTTTAATGTAACGGATATATAATCAATTAAATAGTTACCTAGAGGCAAAATCTAACAAAAAATCAGACATCAAAAAAATTAATATTTAATTAGCTCCTAAAAATTGCGGATAAATATTAATATTTTTTTTATCTTTATTTAGGTTCATTTACATTTGCTTTAAAATATTCAATATAAATAAAATAAAAAAGACAATGCATGTTTAATTTAAATCTATATAATTACTTCCGGGTGGAAAGTTTGTTGGATTCTTGAATAAAGCATCTTAAAATAACGTTTTAGAATAAAATACACAAAAAAACGCTATTATAAATTAATGTTTTTCGGAAACGTATTTTGCCTGGAGTATTATGTATGCTCTAAGGGTAATAAGTCTCAAAGAAGACTATCAGCATACCTATGCGATATTTTAAATGTGAGCTAAAATACAATGAAGTGCAAATGAACGGTTATGGAGTTGACGAAGAGTTGCAAGTTGCTTGTGTTAAGAACTTTAATTCCGTGGTTGCTTGTACTGATATCCTAGATGTATAATAATATGAGGGCAGTTGATAGCTTTATGAGGCTTGATGTCTTGATAAGTAAAAACTAAGAGAATGGTGAGGTTTCGAAGTGATTTAAAATATAGAGGCTATAAATAACCTTCGTTCCCTTGAATAAGAGACTGCAGAAAGATTAAGCATATCTATAAGTCATACCTACCGTCGAACATAATTCTACATATAACTACTTGATCCGAGTGTATACTTATCTATTCTAAAATAGGTATAATTTCTAAAGTGTTAGAGTTACTTTTCTCATACTTTGAAATATGCCGATTCGTTGAGGGGCGTTCATTTTATGATTCGTTTTAGTTTTACTCCGCTTATCTTAGTACTAAAGCGGACTAATAAATACCACAATGTGATCAATCAAGTCAATCAAGATGGCTACGTTATTAAATAGGTACTAATCCAGCAACCGCACGCCACCAGACAACCTTCAGAGATGTAAAGATGTGCGAACTACTGCGAACCAGGTCACCATGATTATGTACTCGTAGTAAAGAGATGTTAATCGAGATGTATAATAATACTTTGACATGTTTTTTTTACTGGATAACAGTAAAATATGACACCTCGAATTCAAGAAATAAATGGGTCATACGCAGTTTTAGGATGGTCTCCTAATCCGCATAAGTGTTCTATCATGTTGATTTCCTTATTATATTATAATTTAAATTAATTAAATCATTAACTTACCTGTACATTAATATCTGTTAAACTATTGGCCACAAGAAACACATCTTTTGTTGTTATGGTTTTCCTCTGTACGACCCAAAATCCTTTATTACTTACCTCTCTTCCTTTAATTCGATCGTTATTGTTATAAATTTACAAATCTCCTCACGAAAATTTGAAAACTCGATGGTGTCCTTTAATATTTTAGCATCTTTATATCGCTCTAAATTGTCATACAATTTAAAAAAAATATGATAAATATTCCATAGAACACGCAAATGGTCTATAACAGCATAAAAATACGTGATGTGCAGACAAACGCCAAATATTCACACAAATCAGTGCATTAGTTCAAATGCGTTTATCCGGTTCGGAAGACCAATAAAAAAATCCATAACACTTACATGATTTGTCGTTTTAAATTCTTGAAACAAGCAAAGCATTGTTGGTATACTTACTTGGTATTATTAAGCAACTGTTCAGATGGCTATATGTGGTTAGGTACGAGTGCACACTTGTAGGGTTGTAGGTACGAAGTGACAAATACTTAGGCCCATAATATTGTCCATATTAAGCCGGGTTTAGACTAACCAGTTTTACTTACGTAAGTAGCTTTCGCAAGTAACTTACGTTGTTTTAGTAAATGTAAACACCCCCGTACAAGTAGGTTATTATAATTTCTTCCAACTTCGGAAGTTGTAAAAATTACTAGGCTAAATTAGCTGGTATTCGCTAACGGAAACATTTCTCAACTTACCGAATTTAATTAGTAACTAAAGTACTTACGCAATACTTTATAGTGGAAAAAATGGCTAAGCAAACAAAAAAGTAGTCACTGCTTGAGCTGAAAATGTTGATAATGCTTATATGTAAATCAGATCCCATACTTACACCTTACACCATGGGTATTAAAATATTAACCGCGTCAAAACCAACTTAAGTAGTACATACCTAATACATGAGTGAAATTTTCAATACAACTCCAGAGGAAGAGAAAATTAACTGGTAAGGACAATTTATAGAATAGAATAGAAAAACTTTATTTCGCAAATAACAGTAAGTACATTTTTACATTAACACTATATTAAAACTAAGATTACTCGCATGTAATCGGATTCCACTCTAGTATTATAAGTATGTGGATCCATCACCCTTCGTTGTGCGCAGTGCGACACGCACTTGGTCGCATTTTATTTCTATAGCTAATCACAATTTGAAATTATACATAGACCTCTTATAGTTTAAACTCACAGGTGATAGGTGGTATTGTCAAACATAACGAAGAAAAGCTTCAGCTAACAACAATAAAACCAAAAATTACTAGTACCTAACTAATTTACCTAATCATCGCCAAAAGTTAAAAAACGGATTGAAACTAGGATACATCCATTGCCGCCTCACACTAGTTTGGGGCAGCTCCAACTTAACCCTGTTAGCCCACGGATCCGTGTACACCTGGCTCTGAGCTGGCCACCACTGTCTTGGCCAGTCCATTGGCCAGTTTAACCCCGGGTCTATGTAACCCGCTTGAGCGGACGAAGACACAGCGCCTGGGTGAATTTTGACGCTGCCAGACGCGTATTTGCCGTCGATTGCTTTGGTGAATGTGACAGGAGTGTAGTAGTCATGGCTGACACCGGGTCCTGGTACTCCTGGGTAGAATTGGACGCCACCTGAGGACGATATTCGACCGTTTCTGGAGGTGATTCGTGCGACGGAGGACACGCCGAATATGTTTGGATCGTCCGATTGCCGCTCTTGTCTGTAGTTTGTAGATGTTTCATCTGCGAATAGAAAAAAGAAAACTTTTAAAAGCAATGCAACTTAGATAACTTGTAGGTTCAGTAGATCGCATTATAAACGTAAGCGTTTACCCCGTTAGGGTTGGCCGCTTAATAAAACTTAACATGTGTTTCGCCCCTTTTTCACAAGAACAAACACAAATAAAGACAAACGAATTTTAGCGGGATTTCAACTAAAATACCTAGGTTTTATGGCTGTTTATAAGTAATGACATTCATTTAATAGGTTGGAGAAAAAAAAAAAACGTGGGTCTGCTACTCTGCTATCTCATTACCGCACCTCCCCCCCCCACCTATGAGGTCACTTATAAATGTGTATAATTTAAGATTTCGACCTGTCGAGGAGAACAGTCGGACAGCCGGACACCCGGCCATACGAAAGAATCTTGGCCCAATCTGAAACGGAGAACTTCGTTCGCTTGTCGCTCGCTCGTTCAATTAAATTGACCTCAGTGAGGTGTGTGACTTTAAACGGCAGTTCAGTTGTTTTAATTAACACGAGATTTATACTGAATTTGAACTGAAATCGGCTTTGTATACTTAGGTACAATAACTTGCCCTGTAGCCCGGGCATTAGAATACGGCTACGGTATCCCCTGCCTGTCGTACAAGGCGACTAAAAGGGGTCCTCGGGGTGGTACACGGTTGCAGTTGGGGGCTGCAATCGGATAAAAAAGGTAGATACCACTGGGGCATGACGATAGGGCGGCACTGGTGCGTTCCGTAGGGCTCTGGGATCGGACGGCTCTGGGATCTCCCAGAGCCGTCCGAAATGCGTCGAGGAGGACCATCGGGGGGATTTTAGTCGGTGCGAGTCCGACATAACCTCCGCGCTATCCCCGTGGCGTGGAGGTATCCATAACGGATATTCCTCCCATTAAAAAAAAAGGTACAATAACTTGTGAAACAGCAAAGCGCTAATTATATCTGTCAACGGTTTGGCTCCAGAGTTTCGAATGCGCGTAAGGACAATTTAACTGTCATTTTTCCATATAAAAAGTGACGTTTAGATCTACCTGACGCGCGCACAATGCGTTACGTGATCGACCCGCAGAGTGTCCTAAAGAATAACTACAACTTAGAAAAGTTGCAAAACCCCCGGCGATTTGTTCATTTCAAAGTTCAATATCTCAAAAACGGCTGAACCGATTTTGATGAAACATGGCTGAGAACACTTGGGTTAAAATTATCTATGACACAAAATAAACCGCATTCAAATCGGTCCATCCGTTTGGGAGCTATGATACCACAGACAGATACACAGATACGTTACACTTATATAACACCCCTTTCTTTGCGTCGGGGGTTAAAAAGAAAAGGCCTACATATGCTCGAAAAATATAACCCTGCCATAGAAAGTATGTAAATGCGAGACGAATGCTTTATTTCAGACATAAACGCGTTCACGCTAGCTTAGGCCGTTACTGGTAAAATAACTTGCTTTATTTATACTATATTACCTAAATACAGGTTGCGTTCCAAAACGTATGACTGGTTGAATAATGATAGAAGGTGCGTTCCAAAACGCCTGACTGATTGAATGATATTTAGAAGGGTGCATTCGAAATCTGTTAAGTTAATAAGTGGGTTTTAAGTTTAATCGTGCACTGTTTTGGGGGGTCGCGAAGGAATTTTGATGGTCATGAAGGGCCGTGACACCAAAAAGTTTGAAAAACACTGATTTATAGAGAAGAAACGAAAAGAAAAAGAAAAATAAACATTTATTCGTGACAAAACACATAAAACCAAACTGTAGACACAATACACACAAACACATTTGCCACGAAATGGTCACAACTCAGCGTGATGCTGGCAGCGCCAGCGCTGGTCTTCCGTTGTGACCATTAGGTGAAACACGAACAATGACGCCACGATCGCACACGAGGACAATTTACAAAAAGTGATAAAGTACAATCAGTGCAATTACATTGTCAACATACCTGCCCTAGCCGCAACAAAAACAAATGCAGCCAAGTTGAGGAACCACGCAAGTCTCGCCATCTTGACAAACCACCGTCAAATGCAGTCAAACTGCCGCATCCCCAATTTATATATATCCCAGATAAAATTACAAGTTTCCTTTAATAACTTTTCAAACGGTTCTTAATAAATATTGATGGAACGCGTTGGCAGATCGATTTCCTATTCAAGCGTGAGACGCCTATAATTTCTTCGTCATTACCTACAGTTTTGACGTGAGACATTAACCAATATAACAGCTTTGTAAAAACATTAATAGCGTTCTAATACCAGCAATTGTTTAAAGTAATTATTTGGACTATTGATTGGTGTGAAGATCAATAAATTGAGGTAGGTAACTGTGCTCGGAGATTGAAGATTGTGCTGCAGAAACTCGCCCACGTGTGTCTGGGTTGGTTGCTAGGTCGAAGTTATAAACGTACTAGCTTTTGTCCGCGATTTCGTCCGCGCATACTTGTTAAGACTTTCTTCCTTGAATGAAGCTACATACGCGACACAAAAAATCCGCTAGGCGGCGCAATGTATCGTAATTCTCCCCAGGAATGCACACCACTACATTTCACGCACACTATCTCACTTTATTGTGACAGGTCACTGACCTAGGATTTAAACAATTTGAACCGGTCACCAACCTCCTTAGAGAAACTGAAATTTTCAAAACATCTAAATGGAAAATACAAGACTTATTTCCATTTTCGTAATATCTTAAGGGATTAATACAACGCCTGTACAAAATCTAATATTATATCCTACTAGCTGCCCGCGCGGTATCGCCCGCGTATTGTAAAGAACGAAAAACCACGGGATAAAATACAGCTTATGTCCATGCCAGTCCAATCTATACATACCTAAGTGAAAAAAAAAATGAAATTGGTCCGGTGGTCCACATACAAACTTACAAGTTTTACAACGCTATAATCTCACAAACTTTTCCTCTTTATAATATTACTAGCTTCTGCCCGCGACTCCGTCCGCGTGGAACTCGTTTATTCGTTGGAATTTAATTTTTCTTTTATTCCATTCAAAGATCTAACGATAGAAAATGTTACCATACCTACTGAATTGGCCTATCTATCAGCTTAGCAGTTAGCACACAAAAAAAATCAATAATTCACGTCACCATAAATAAAAATCTCATTGTACTCGGCGATAGGTGAAAAATTAAAAAAAAAGTCATAACTCCGAAAATAAGAAAAATCGCGGAACATACATGGGGGTGATTCAGATCGCCCTCTAGGTCCTCTACCTCCCAGCTTCAGTATATCACTACTTCGTGGGACACCCTGCTTCATACAAATTTTCACCTCCCATTTCAGTTTTTTTTTCAAACCACTTTTCCGAAATTATTATTAAATACGAACTCACTAGTATTATTTAGATGCGCTCTGACGTGACGGATGCGGTTGTGTAACGCGTCAGAGCTCATCAGACAACATCACGTCAGATAATTACCCGTGAATTTTGTGGTGTGGCATATGGCTTTTAATGAACGAATATTGAATTGTCGAATACGGTCTTAGTAGTTTTGTTACCTTCATATGTACAGTGTATGTACCACTGATAGAGTTCCTTTGTCATACAAACAAACAGACATTGATTACTTCAAATAATATAATCCAGTTGGAACCATTTGGCGCAGGGACCACAAAAATTACAAAATTTGCATATTTTTAAATTTTAATTATTTTCTAGACATTTTTATGTAGCTTTAGATAGGTATTTAAATTAGGTGTCGAAGAAGAAATTATCTTTTGGGGCCGCTTAATTGCAATTTATAGCAAGGCTCCTAGCCCCAAGGGGCATATATTTATTACTAGCTTCTGCCCGCGACTTCGTCCGCGTGGAACTCTTCTATATCTTAGCTCCATACAAACATTCGCCCCCCATTTCGCCCCCCTTAGGGGATGATTCCCGTGATAAAAAGTATTATATATGTTAATCCAGGCTATACACTATATCCCCATCGAGGGTGCCCGCCTTGTCGGGGCGGGGGGGCTTAGTAACCGTGGACTGCAACCCACGGCGAAGCTAAGAGGCACCCAGGGCCGGCCTGTGTGGGGCCTGCTGGCTGGCCCGAGGAGAGCGCTCCTAGCGGGCTGTGCATTGCCCGCTTAGGATGCGTTGGGCAGGGACCGCAGCAGAAAAGGAGTACCTCCTTATCTTCTGCGGCCGAGGCGGGATCGCAGGGGGAGAGGCGTGTTGGTATAACGGTGCGCCACTCTCCCTACCCCCTGCGAACTTGGCGGGGCCGTTCCGCGGAAGCGGCATTGGTGGGGCCGCAGAGGAAGAGGAATGCCGGTATTACGGTGCGCCGCTTTCCCTATCCTCTGCGGCCGAGGCGTGGTCGGTGGCGGAACCACAGACCTGATCCGCCACCGGGTGCTGGAATTTCCCGCACCCATGATCTCCTCGTAGCGGACTCAGGGGGGTCCGCTACTGAACGTGTGGAGATGGAGGAGGCAGGCGCGCCAAAACATCTGGCGTGCCTCTCGTGGAGGGCTTTCGGGCGTCCGCGAGGGAGCCGCTTGTGGGTGGCTGCCGCCGGCGGGGTCGCGGATGTGTGCGCAAGCGTTCCCGTGACCTCGCCACATGGCGGCGAGGCGGCAAGTGGGGGGGTTTTTAGTGGGTACTTATACCGTGAGTCTCATCAGCTTATGCGGGAGTCCCACATAACCATTCGGCTCACCCCGCACCCGGGTGGTATGCGTAACGCATTTCCCCCCCCTAAACAAAAAAAAAAAAAGGCTATACACTATATGTGTACCAAAATTCATCTTAATCCGTTTAGCCGTTGTTGCGTGATTAAGTAAAAAACATCCAAACATCTAAACATCCAAACTTCGCATTTATAATATTAGTAGGATTAGTAAGATTAGTAGGATTACTTATACCTCAGCCACAGTATGCTCCTCGCGTTGCTCATCGCTCTGTGCCTCGCGCTGCCGATGCCGTGATGTTGCCCTCTCTGGCCACACGCTGCTCTCCTCGCGCTATTAATCCATGCTCCGCACTAGGTTACTAGCCTTTGGATGGAAATGGACGTTGAAACTAAATGCTCATTTATCTTAGTTAATGTTAATTATAATCTCGTATTCACTTTTAATAAATAAACATTCACAATATGCTCATCAATAAAAAAAATGCTCATAAAAATGAGAATTAGGTAGTTACCTAGTTGTAGTTTTTAGTTCTTTAATTCCTCCTTGTAAGGCTGAACATTTGTAGACCTTTTTGGTAGGTCACAGCGTACTGTATTTTTAACCGACTTCAAAAAAGGAGGAGGTTCTCAATTCGGTTGTATTTTTTAAAATGTTTTTACCTTATAACTCCGTCATTTATGAACCGATTCATTCTTTTTTATTTGAAAGTATATGCTTCCAGATTGGTCCCAATTGTTATCAAAACTTCAGTTGGATGATGGGCACCTTCTATATTTCAGGAATTGAGGGAACTCCTGAAATATAGAAGGCACGCATATAGTAATTTGGATATTTTCTATTATAACTAGTGTATTTACACCTGGAAATCACAAATTTGGTGAAGTGGAACTGATGATGAAGATCACAGATGACTTATGGAACTCGTACTTAAAACTGTAAGAGTAGATATACGTTACTGATTCTGATATAATTCCGTTGAAATAGCTACGAATGAAGTCCTAAATGTCAAGTGTGCCAAATCGACGGAACTCCTCAATATTATCGGCCCATACAGTGATATAGTTATCGTCTGTTATAATCAATGTATTTTATTATTATTTGATATTTGTGGGCCTTTAATGTGCCGCTTCGACCAGTGAATGATCTATTGTGGCAGCCCTTTCTTGTTTATAGTTCACCATTAAGACCCGTTGCCTCCAAGAAATTCCAGATTCTTTGGGCGGTGATATGTTGTACCTCTTCTGGGTGCATGATGTGCCGCCCTAGGTAGGTACTTCTTTTTTGCATGAGTGGTCCGCAGGAGCAGAGAATGTGCATTGCTGTCTCCTCTGTCTCCTGGCAGAACCTGCAAGTTGCGTCTTGTTTCATACCAATTTGAAACAGGTGTTTGTTCAATTTGCAATGTCCTGTCAGGATTCTCGTCACTGCACAGGTTTTGTGCCTTTTGAGTTGTAATAGCTCTTTAGACAGTTTACTATTGAACCCTTTAATTAAGGCTTTAGCCTGTTTTTGTCCTTTGGTGGACATCCACAGCTTGATTGCCTCTGATTTTTCTGTGTTACTTAGCAGAGAATATGCTTTCCGTTTTGTGATACCACAGAACGGTTCTGGGGGGAATTCAATCTGGGGAAATTTCAAAAAAAAATATCAATGTATTTACTCTCGCAAAGCAGTCCATGTGGTAAAGTGGAAAGGAAATGTTCATGTGGCCTAGCGGAATACTAAATTGAAGTCGGTTAAAACTTTGTTTTTAAAGTAATTTTTTTTATTCTATTGTCATGTATTACGTAACCTGTGTATCACAAATAAATATATACTTACTTAACTGTGGCAGCCTGCGCGCTATACGTATGTATTTTCAGTACTTATAGCCAATTATATAAATGCCTTAAAAATAAATTAAAGGCCCCTTACATTTTTTAGGTGCTGCCATGTTATTTACGAATAGGAGCTAGATTTTCATTAAAAATTTTCGAAAACTATTGCAAGTGGTCACGCTGCGCGCGATTAAATGTGTGAATGCCTTCTCGCGCGCATATTGCCGCTTCTTTGACTCGCGCCCAAAAAACGCATTTTCATACAAGCTTCCTCCCTCATTTCAGCCTCTTAAGAGATAATTTCTGGGATAGAAACTGCCCTGTGTCCATCCTAACTTCTGGAAATGTCTCTTTACCAAATTTCATCCAAATAAATTCAGCTCAAAAAAAGTGTGCATGGTTTTTATTCAGAATTCGTTTTTTTTGAGTTTTCTTACTCAGAATCGTTGATACTATCGATCCTCATCTTTGAGTATTAAGCCACTGGAGATGTCATAGACAGGCGACCCCCTCCGGCAAAGTACATTGGTCAACTGTTCAACCACGTTATATAAAACTACTTAAAGTCGCTTCACCGTCATTTTGTATCGTTCCGTGTCGCGTGACGTTTCTCTCGAAAAATGGTGACTTGTGCAATATTATCATGTAAAAGGTGATCTGACAGCTCAAATTCGCAACAAGTTCACGTTTCCTATCATAGATAAGTATTTTTACTAACTATTAAATGTGTATTGAAGTACAATCTCCATTTAAAGAAAATACCGTTAGCGATACGTAAACGACAGAACGTAAACATGATTATAGTGGTAAGGGTTCGAATCGGTCTTTAGGGATGTGATAAAGTAAGAAAGGCGACTCAACATTTGAATGAATCATTCATTCATTCAATCACTGCAGTTTGTTTAATAGTCAGTTTTTTTATTAGATATTGAATTAAATAGTAGGTATAGATGTATGTTACATTTAAATCTTGTAAGGTGAATCAGAAAAATTACTTTTCTCTGGACTTACGATGTTGAAATTTAGTCTTAAAAAGAAATGAATTATTGGCAAAAAAAAATCTAGGTAAAAGGAATACATTTAGTGCGGGACTATGAGTGTATGTGTTATTCATATACTATTATTTATAGTATTATACTTTATTTAATATAATTGTATGTCCTTTTAGATTTCCAAAAGATCCCTATATAAAGGAGAAATGGAGAACAATTTGTAATTACGAAAATTATTCTTGGAAACCTACACGTACAAGTGTTATCTGTTCGGAGCACTTTACTCCGGAAAGCTACAAAAATGATTACGTGTACAATAAACTTATTCATTTTAAAAATCAATAAAAATACTAATTAATAAAAGTCTAAAGCGGGTCTTAAACATCCCTACCAGAGAATTTAAATTAATAAATATGTGGTAATTCTAATAAAATTAACAATTTATTTTATTGCTTTCCCTTTGCTCATTTACGTTTTGAGGTAACTTTATAAATGTGGTGAAAGCTGAGCCTTATTTAAATATAATTGCATATACATAGGTTCTTGCAAATACCAATCAATAAGTATCAGCCCGGAAAACCGCGGGCGAGAGTTCATTCCACAGTTTAACTGTGCGAGAGGGCTAAGGACACTAGGGCACATAATTACAGACAGACATATATACAAACAAACATTTTTTTGGGTAGTATCTTCAATGGACAGAATTTTCACTTTTACAATTTAATAATAAATAGTATAAGATAATTCAGTTCATTCATCAAACTAATTTGACTCATTCTTCAGATGTCTTCGATGTGTCCCATCACTAACTTGTTCGCATGTATGCTGCATCAGTTACGTAAAAACTCTGTCTGTGTGCGTGTAATTTTTGATGTGTTGAATTTTTTTGTAGTGTGCGTTTATCGCAACAGCAAAACTTGTGTCTGTTGAGTTATTCCTCTTTTGGTGGTGTGCTATACGTGTTTTACCTCGCCCCCCGCCAAAAGTGGCGAAAAAATTTGTTCGAAGAGTTTACGTCATGGCATCTCCAGTGGCTTAATACTCAAAGATCCTCATACATGAAAAAAAGTGTCCCAAGTATTCCATTCCAGATCGTCACAATGCAGTCGGTCGTGACGCACTAGAAGAAAAAAATTGCATAGTAAAATCTGGGACAATTTTTTTCTTTTAAAGGATCGATGATTCTGAGTAAGAAAAATACAAAAAAAAACAAATTCTGAAAAAAAACTTTTTTTTGAAAAACTCCCAAGGAGACAACATCTGAGAATACTTTGGCCCAAATCTATATTATGTTTGCATTGTAATTCGATTTATTTTTCGGTTTCTATATAACTGACGTACCTACTTATTAATTAGTAATTGCTGATTTATTACAGTTCATTGAACTCTACACCAATCTATATACTCGTGTGTTGTAAATATTCTGCAGCGCCGTCGGACTTCCTAATCTCGTCTTCAAGTTCAGTCCACCGCCCGAACGGTGTTTATTTTTATTGCCGTTTACCTACAGTTATTCGCCTTCATACAGACAGATAATATTTGTAATTATCATGATAGTAGTAGAGGGCTAAACATAGTCATTTTCGCCGGGATATTAGTAACTTTACCGGGTAAGCTATTTTGAATCTTTTTAGTTTGAGTCAAGGTCAATTTTAGGTTGTAGGTACATATTAATTGTCGATTCTTGTTTTTTTTTCTAAATAATAATTTCTTTTGAGGGTTCATTGCCTGCCTCGACTCATAATTAAGATAGGCATATATAAACGGTGAAATGAGTTAAGACCTCATATCGATTTGTGGCTTAGAACGCTTGCAGCCATGTCTGGACTAGAATTGTTGTTTTTTGTGACTGGTTTTTCTATTGCAGCGGCTGCGCCTATTGTTTTAAAAGGTTTGTAATATAATATTTTTTGTTTATAAGGCGTCCTAAACGTTCGCATTATTTATAATTAGCAAGAGTATTTTTAATAAAACAAATATTCACTTGTTCCTAGTTTATTTACGTCATGTGTAATAAGAATTCAAATGCATGTCAAACATAAAACATTCTCTGATGGCCAGTTCGACACTCCCCCTACATCAGATCAGACTTACTCACCAATCCAATTGAATTGTATGTCTACTCCCTTTATATCTGTGTGTCTTTTGTGTAGTTAATAAATGTCTTCTTTCTTTCTTTCTTTCTTTCAATCCTAGTGAGGTTCGCGTTCTGAGAAAGCTTTCCTTCAGCAAGGCTTTCCATTACCTTTATGTATTTCTAATGGCGGAGACGGCATAGGCTCAATCATGCTTGCGCATATATGTAGCAGGACCATGCAAGAAGTCGGCACAAGCCCTGCAAGGAAGGTTCCACAGGATTGTTAGGCGCTTTGGCGCCTTGTAATGTCTGTGGCCTGTTACCCTGTTGGCCGCCCGCCGGGACGTATTATTCATCAATATTATTCCCTTTCAGGATCCTCACCAACGGGAGAAACAGTAATCGCCATATCATCATCAGACCCTAACGTCGAAAAATATATTTCATTCAATTTCCCCAAGAGCGAAGGCACTGAAGACACGGACGGCAGCCCTGCAGACCCGTTCCAGAGAACCTTTAGTACTGCTGTAGCTGGCACCAATACGTCCACTGGAAGGGGTTTTGGGTCCTTCAATCCATTCTTTCTTCCTTTCTTCAATTTTCCAAACTTTGAGGGCTTTGGTCTAAACTTTGGGCCTTGGATGAGAGGAATTGACAGCCAGGGTCCAATGGGCAATGGGAAGGCGAAGACAGTTACAGCGATCAATGACAATGGTCATGTGTATGGCAAAGTCAAAACAGTTACTTTTGACAATGCCAGAGAACACCCAATAAACTAGCCTTTTTTATGTATGTAGATTTTAAGAATTTTAATAAGTGTTATCATGACATTTGCAAGCTCGAGCTCATTTCCGTGATATTTTATGTAAACCAATAAGAAAAAATGTCAAGGAGGAATAGATAATTCGCAATAAAATATTTAAGTATGAACTAGAATTTTATTGACACCCACACACTGAAAGACATTGAGACAAGTAGAACAGTCGTCTCAGTGTCTTTCAACAGTGAAATACTTTTTAGTAGAAACCGTTGTTAACGGCGTGAGATTGTGCAGCTTGAAGTCCTGGCGCGTTGATGCTGGAGGCTCCACTGTGTTGCACGGCACCTCCGTGCTGTTGCATAGCCTGGGCGGTGCTAGCTCTGTAACCACCGTTATTCTGAGCAGCGGAGACAGCGGACCCAAAGTTACCCATACCGTTATGAGTCTGAGCAGCGGACATAGCAGATCCATAGTTCCCAGCGTGCTCTGAAGCGGCCACGGCAGATCCGAAATCTGAATGAGCATCATAACCCAAGCCCCTCCTCTGAGCAGACGACACAGCCGACTGGTAACGTTGGTTGTTCTGGACGGCGGAAGTCGCCGATCCGTATTGGAGCCCGTTCTGGGTGTTGGCGGAGGATACCGCTGAGCCGAGACCACCGTAGTTCTGGGCTGAGGAGACGGCGGAACCGAAGGTGTTGCGTCCGTAGGCGGGTGCTTGTTGGTAGACGGGGTAGGAGGGTGCGGCGCTGGCCATGCCGACACCACTGGCGTAGTTGCCGTTAGAGCCCATGCCAGCGCCATAGGCCTGGGCATCGCCGCTCTGGAAGGAGGCTCCCATGCCCGTGGAGTGGCTGATGCCGCCGATGTTGCTGCTGAACCCGCTGCCGAAGCCGAAAGCCATGTTGGGAGAGCGACCGATGCGCATCACTACTCCGGGCACGTATTCGTCTGGAAGAATAGATATCATAAGTACAAGTAGCGTTTGCTAATAGTTGTCGACTACTCTTTAAAAAGTTAAGAATTCTGCCGTTGGTATTTATGTACACAGGGTGGGCAGGATTATACCGACAGATTTTAACCATGGATTCCTGGTGGTATTACAAGTAAATAATGTTATATCAACACGGGTCCGTTTTTTGTTCAAATAGGCACTATAGAATCCATGGTTAATATCGTCGATATACTCCTGTCTATCTTGTTTCAGTAAGGTTACTCGTAAAATACCACCCAGACTTATTCAAAATGAGATAGATCTTATCATAATGATGTATCTGTAGAACCTGTAGAACTTACATAAATAACGTTTACTATGGAAAACTATATACAAACACTGGACAGGAAACTAACATTCAAAGTGCATCTATTTACGCCTTTTGTAAAATAATGCAATCTAGAGCGAGAGCGAGTTCGCTTTCCGACAAAAGCAATTTATGAAACTGCCTTTTCTAAAAAGTCTTCTGGAGCTCTGAGCCATTTCAGTTTGGCAATGCTGTAAGTAGGGTCAAGGATTTTAATTGTTGAACCATTTAGGTGTCAACTAATTTTGGTTTTCTATGAAGCTATGTAGTGTCCAGAATAAAGTGAGCTCTAAGTGGCTCAACAATTAAAGTCCGTGTCTGTACAATGGTACCTGCAGTTTTAAAAATAAGAAACATTCTGATATGTAAATGAAATATGTAAAAGACGATTACGACTATGCGCAAGCGATGCACATCCCTGGTGCTTCGGGTGCGGGCCAGCCCCAACCCCATCCTGCGTTTGTTGGCTGAGGGGTTTGACTGCCATATTTAAGGCATTGAAATGGCATGCATGTTTTTAGAAGTACTTATTATGTTTAGCCTACTTATGTGCTTCTAAAAACATGACATTAACATTGATTTTAAAAATTAAAATGATATAGTATAGATGTTAACTTAGCTATAAGTACACACTACATACCTATGAGTCTGTAAGTTACTTGAAATAAATGATTTATTTATTTGTTATATTATTATTAAGACTCTTATCTTGTTTCTGTAGCTGGTCCTTAAGTATACATCATCATCATCATCATCATCAGCCTATATACGTCCCACTGCTGGACACAGGCCTCCTCTCATGAATGAGAGGGAACGAGCAGTAGTCCCCACGCTGCCCAGTGCGAATTGGGGACTTCACATACCTCTTTGAATTTTTTCTCAGATGTATAATGTATATTGTATAAGTATACATAAATATATAAAAAAAAAATCTTACCATCAATGATAACAGGCACGGCACTGCAGGCCGCCAACGCCGCGACGAACACAACAACCTTAATAGCCACCATTTCTAAATTTCTCTAATTGCTTCTCGTGGAAACCTTTCTCCGAGACTGGATGATGATCACTCGCATCCCCAGCCTTTTATACAAAGAAAGTTCCCCACTCTCTGACCCGGTGAGACATCGTAAAGCAAACGGTAAAATTAGATAGGTTTGCATTGATTCTTATCGTAATTTTGAGTACCACATAATTGGCCGAGCTCGTGAAACAGGGGCCAGTTGAGCTTGAAAGTGTTTTGTAGTGTGCCAATTTCTTTCGTGCTCCTAAATACAATCATTGTTTTTGGTGTACTTAGTTAAACATAGATGAAGACTGAAGATTATTTCCCTTTGGACTCAGGAAGATGAAAACATCGAGGATTTCCTGAAGTTCGTAGTACCTACAGTCAACGCCAAAGATGTATACAATTTTCGCGTTATTACAATAGATCAAAGTGCAAAAAGTGGGTTCGAATCCCAGCTCGTACCAATGAGATTTTCGGAACTTATGTACGGAATATAATTTGATATTTACCGTTAGATTTTCGGTGAAGGAAAACATCGTGAGGAAATCTGCATACATCTGAGAAGAAATTCAAAGAGGTATGTGAAGTCCCCAATCCGCACTGGGCCAGCGTGGACTACTGTCCGTTCCCTCTCATTCATGAGAGGAGGCCTGTGCCCAGCAGTGGGACGTATATAGGCTGATGATGATGATGATGAAAGTGCAAAAGTGTAAACATGTCTTTGATGTCGACTGTATCTTAAATTTACAGGTGATGTATTCCTTGCGACCTGAGAACTTCAAAGATGCTAAGTTTTTGAAGTGGATACTTCTTTGCTCGCGTTCTTGTATAGGGGTGTATAGGAGTACAGTTCAAAATGTATCACGTGACTTCCGGAATCACTTTTTGTAGAGAAGCCTAATCTGATTTCAAATAATTGTTTGTTACATTTTTTAATCCTTCTTTATTTGCCATTAGTTGTTAATCACAAAATTTTATTTAGTAAATTTAGTTTATGTGGCGTGGCAGACATAAAAATAACGCTGAAATGATTGCCATTTTCAATATATCGCGAGTCAAATGAGCTACGTCAGTCAATGTTGCCATATATACCGATTTATCTGTACTTATACAGATTTTAGTGAATTAATTCAGATACATATTTTACGGGTTCACCATACTAGCAGATTCCTTTAAATAATCAATTATTAGGGTTCCATAGCCAACAAAGAAGTATCCACTTAAACTTAATTAACGGTTAGTATCTCCGACACAATCCGCTTCTTTTTTTATGTGGTTTTTCCTCCGCCCAAATACAAGTTCAGTATGTAAGATTATATCCAGAGCAATGCCGCGTAGTTGCAACTTGCAATATCCAAGAGGCAACCGGATGGCTCGCGGTATTTGAGCTCCCGAAGTGTTGTGGAACCTCCAATACGCTGTTTATGGAACGATAAAAACGCCCTGTCAGTACTAATGAAGTTTGTAGGGAAATAGAAGCAAGTTACGACATGTCACGATTTTGTGTGGCCCAGCATCCATTTGTATTATTTAAAATCTTTAAAATAGCTAAAACAAGTTGAACTGTGACTTCCAAGTATTCTCTTCTCCAAGTCCAAGTTGGCTCAGTTCGCGTTGCACAGGACGGTTCGGGAGCTCAAATACCGCGAGCCATCCGGTTGCCTCTTGGACACTGCAACTACGCGTTGCTTTAACTACATAACTAGGATTGTAATTAACTAAATACTACATGAGTTTTGAATTTTAACTTTAATGTATAGTGATAGTGAAAACCATTTGACTTCGATCGTCGGTCACTACCTCTAATCTATTTCTGTTTCTTACTGCCACGTTTTCAGATAATTTTTTTCACTTTTGGAAAATTTTCTCTTTGAATCAGGGATCGAAACCGGTTTTTTCAAAAGTCCCCGAAATACCTAGTCTAATATTTTGAATTATTTTAGGCTCTGTAGGACTCTATCATGTATTTAGGTAACATTTTCGTATTATTAGACAGCCTGATCAAAAATGATATTATAAACCAAAGAACGAAATTGAACGAAATAAAACCGGTATTTTTGTATGGTGAAAATACCGGTATCCGATCCCTGCTTTGAATACGTAAGTAGATCATCTGCAATTTATTTATTAAATAGATAAATACATGTAAAATAGTGAGTTGCATGGCTAAATGAAAATCAAAAGTACAATTAACGAGAAACCGTTTTATTTTATCATGTAAAACAATATGTAAGAACTAAGAAATAACTTTATGTTGTTAAACAACACCATACTTATGTTAAAACTCACATTTCAGAAAAGTATAGTTGTCAACTTGTCATGGTAAGAAATCTTTTATCACAGTTGCCTTTAAATTGAGTATTATTTACTCCTAATTTCTATAAAATAAATATCCATAATTAAACATTCGGTCAATTTCACTAAAGCTTAGTTGTTTTTGCGTCCGGCAAAAGCAAAGGAACCGGAAACGGCATAGTCTTGGCCGTGGCCATGAGGTCCTTGAGGTCCCTGCCCGTGAGGTCCTTGAGATCCCTGGCTGTTATCACCAAAGAGTGCTTGATCATTCTGCTCTTGCTGGCTAAGGTCGTTATGACCATCATACGCAGGGTCATCATTATTCTGCGCCTCATCATGGTATCCACCCTGGAACGGACCCGGGAAGCCATACCCATTGCCAGCGCCAGGACCGTAGTAGTTCCCGTTAAATTGGTTATTGTAGCCTCCTTGTCCGTTGCTGAAGCCAGGTCTGCCTCCATATCCTTGGTTCGGATGACCTCCGAAACCTTGATACCCACCGTAACCAGGTTGAGGACCGTTGAACTGGTAATTATTAGGGTAGTATCCATTACTGTAACCGCCTCCACCCGCTGCTGCTGAGGACTGCGATTGGCTGATCCCAATGTTAATAGCCGGTGGATACCCCTGCTGGTACCCCTGCTGGTACCCCTGTTGATGTTGGAACCCTTGTTGACCCCCGTAACCCTGATTCCCGCAGATCCCATACTTTCTGCACAACCTCTTCCTATGTCCACGCGGTTCTCTCACCAGCGCCGGTCCACTTTCAGCATCTGCAATTTAAAAAGTATTACACTAAAGGTCCTATTATGTACAATAAAATAACGGTGCCAATGTCTATTGGTGAGCGAAATTTATCGCAAAGTCATGACGGGTCGATGTTATCGAACAAGTTTATTATAGTGGAGCATCGAGAATTGCTGGAGGCAAAAGTGGAGCGTTGGAGTAATCACATGGTACTTTTTTAACTGCTAAGTAAAGTTTGGCAGGTCAGTAAAGAGTAACCTTGAGTTAGGGCCGCGCCGAAGCAGACGAGGACGATGGCAAAAAGTATTCTCAGAGCGATCATTTTGCTCCGTTACTTGTTGTTGTGTTAGTTTTTTGCGGGAGCATATAGTTTTTATAGGTCGTCGCGAGGCCGCCCCCACGCGAATCAGTGCGGGTTCACACGGCATCGGAAGTTATTATCGCGAATTTGTAAACAATGCTTTTCGGAAGCGTTCTTCTTTTGGAGGCTTGGTTGATGCATGTGTATCGCCAGACAATGGGCTCAGTAGACGGTCGTAAATGCAGATTAAGTTTTAGAGCGAAATGTTTTTGGTATTAGTTTCTTTGGTATACCTCGTGATGCCGCCCGTAATCGCATGTAAGTATACACCGTAGGTAGGTCAATTCAAACTGTAGGTAGGTACCATGTGGTTACAAGAAGATGAACTTTCTGAATAATTTATATTGATCACTCCAAATACGGCTTCTAGCCATTATATTGTGCTTATAATTGTAGATGTACCTAATGGGGAATGGATGAAAATTTTAGAAATGCCTGATTATTTTTTTGGTGATAGGAATAACCTTCCTTAGCATCAGAAAAAAGGTTCAGATTTTACAGCTGCGACAATTATTTTTGAAAAATATAAACAGTTTTCTCATTTACGTTTTGGGTCAAGAACGGTAAATAGACACTTTCCTTAATCTGTCTCATATTACAAAAAACTATCTTAAATATCTGTGGTAAACTGACACTGGTAATGATCAATATAGCTGCTGCATTGCCAGTGTCAGTTTACCACACATATTTAATATATTTTTTTGTAATATGAGACCGACCGAGGAAGGTGCCGTAACTGACCCAAAACGTAAGTGAGGAAACTGTTTATATTTTTCAAAAAAAATTGACGCAGCTGAAAAATCTGAAACTTTTTTCTGGTGCTAAGGAAAGTTATTCCTATCACCAAAAAATAATCAGGCATTTCTAAAATTTTCATCCATTCCCAATTGTCTTAACTCTGTAGACTCTGGGAGTATATCTTTCAATGCACACATTTTTTGGATACCTTTTTGCAATTATTTTAGGAATTGCCATTTAGGTGTCAACTAATTTCAGTTTTTTAATAGTTAAGCAATGAAGTGTCCAGTATAAAGTGAGCTCTAAATGGCTCAACAATTAAAGTCCGTGACTGTAACTATTCTAGAAAAAAATACTCTAGATAGATAGCACCATCGAGGCTTGAACACACATTTAATTTTGCCATTTTATTTATTTTATTTATTATCTTTTATCACTATTCTCCATGCACTATACCATCATGCTAATGAAAATTATACCTATAAATGGTAAAGTTCATTAGGTCCCAATATTCTTAAACCATCTTACTAATTTCAAATTAATATTCGTCCATGGGGAAACCATCGCAAACCTGCAAGGTCGATTCCCATAACCACAATGTTATCATCAGCCCGGAAGTGTCCATTTCCTATTTACTAATAAGTTTTTAATTCGTTTATTAGCATAAACCGCGAATTTACTATAAAAGAGCCGACAAGGCGGCGCGTGGGCGGTGACCCTGCCCGATGCGCAGTGACAGCTACGCGGAGCTATAAAATATAGCATTGTATTGGTCACTTGGATATCACCTGATATCACCATAATATGATGCTGATATTATGAATCACTCGTATTACATCTCTGTTTTCTTAGGTTTACTGTGTTTTGAGCGCTTGAGCGTTATAATTCGCCTCGATTTGCAAAGATGCCCATCTACTGGGCGCATTGTCGCTCTGCACGGCTATCACAAGACGGCGCGCGAGCTCTCTCGATTTTTCTCGCTATACCTCTCTTTCTAAGTTTTCTAATAAGAGAGAGACGGATAGTGCGAGAAAAATCGAGAGAGCTCGCGCGCCGTCTTGTGATAGCCGTGCTGAATTGCTAAGATATCTAAAAACTAGCTGCCAGCGCGGCTTCGCCCGCGTATTGAAATCGGATTAGCGGTTCCGGAGATTACCTACCCAAAACATACAATTTTTTTAATTTTTTACCGAAAAAGAACGATAGTAGTAGGTATGAATAGTATTATATGCTCGTTCAAGCCTTCCAACTAATGAGATTAAATTGTAATAAATATACTTTTTGACGATCATGATATAAATTCATATACATTAAGATAACATTAATTTATAGTGTAATTTATTGTATACATTATTATTTCTAAACAATCAAACTTGAAAAAAAATATAAAGAAAGAAAACAATACTAAAACCCAACTATAAAAAGAGTACACCATCCCAAAGGTAATTGTATATTATGAAATAAAAATATCTAATCTAATCTAATATAGACTCGCTCGCAATGGGAAAAGGGTACTAAACCGTAGCCTTGAACGAGCGAACTTGAACTCGCTGTAGCGAGGTATAATGTCTGTAGACCTCAATGCGGGGTATCGAGATAGAGGGGCGTGATTAGATAGATCGTAAAGATGATTTGCAACCGGCACTATTAACCGACAATCTCCAATTGTACCTACTGGTTTTAGAGATTTCTTTTCGACCGACTTCCGAATAAGGGGTGTTCGTTATAGTACTGAACCGATTACATTGAAAGATATTTTTTATATTCGTCGACTTTAATGTTTGAATTAAGACTTCTTACACTAAACTAAAACCACATACTTTTTTTCTATGGAGCTCCCAACTCAACTATAATAATTAGAAGACAACGCTTTAGGCAACTAAAATAAATTCGACCAATCACGTGGCTATACTGAATATAATGAATTTGACCAATAGGACGTTGCGTTGATTCCAATACAAAAGACATCAACGACGCGGCGCACCTCTCACTTGCACTTCGTTTCAGCAGGTCTTACATATTTTTCATTAGATACCAAGTCTGTTTAATTATTTCTTTAAGAGCCCTTATTGTGTAACGATTATATAAAATATTATTTTATTTTATCACACGGAAAAGTTTACTTTAGAAGTAGACCAGTCAAGTACAGGCATCTTAAAAAAACCCGGATAAGTGCGAGTTCAACTCGCGTGGTGCGGGTTCCGTAAATTGAGAATTTTCCCGCTACTTTGAATACTCAAACTAGGCAAGGAACAATTTTCCATATTTTTTTCAGAATTTTAAGCCTAGTAGTTTCAGAGATAAGGGGGGCAGACTCGGTAGGAACTGTGTATATTATTAATAATGTTGTTGGTACCGTGTAGGTACTGTAGGTAGTGGGTATAGCATAGAAAGTGTACACATGAGGAGGTAAACTGTACCAGCTTACTTATTTAATAGGTACCTTTAATTCTGAATAGACCAAATATGCTTAACTGCATTAAACCAGTTCGGTTAAAGATGTTAAATAATATTCACAATATTGAGGGTTCAATTTTCTTTAGTTGCACAATGATTTCGTATAATATCGTGTAATATTGACAAATATTACCTTCATAATTACCTACAGCTTTTTCGAGGGCAACGGCATGGTAAATCTATGGCCGAGTCGAAACAGTTAAACAACTTATTGGTATATACCTAATAACGGGCCAAAATCTAGACAAGAACTAATCAGGAAGTAATAAATAATCCTTAGACGTACGTACTAATAATGAGCTAGACCTCATCGGATGAAAGTGATGAGTGATGTGATGGTAGACGTGACTAACTGACATCTATAAATGAGATTGGTAGAAGTTGCAGTCATTATAATATACAGGGTGAGCAATCCAAATGGGTCAGTATGGCGGTTTTGGAAACCATAACAGATAGCGAAATCTTGGCTTAGGAACCATGACGTTGATTTTAGTAAAAAGAAAAACTGCATTCATATACTTACAAAAATACGTGTACCTACTCGGCCCAGGAATCGAATCTGGACTTTTTGAAAAATTAAATTTCTTTAGATTCTAAGAGAAAAAACCCGATTTTATCAAACTTAAAAAAAAGAGTGTACAACTTTCCGTAAAATCGCTCAAATACTGCATTATTGCTTCAGATGAAACAGTTTTATTCAATATTTATTGAGGCGTAGCCTTAGCATTAGCAATAGCAACGGCGATAGCTTGTCCGGTGGCACTCTGCGCGTTACTGACAGCATTGTTCGACGAAGACTGACATGTAGTACAAGGCTGGTTATTATCCGGCTGACTGTACGCTTGAGATCTATCGTCTTTCTGCTCATGGACGTAGATAACTTCTTGCCGCGGCGGTGGTGGTGGGGGAGGCGGCGGCCAGTATGGCGGCGGCGGTGGCGGCGGTGGCGGCGGCGGTGGCGGCCAGAATGGGGGATGTGGGTGGTGATGATGGTAGTAATCGGGCGGGCAGTCTGGGTTATATTCGTAGTATGGTGTCCGCTTTACTCGCTCTACGGATTTAATGGCTCCGTCGCCATCTGAAATGTATAATAAATTAATTTATTAATGGTAGGTACAGTCGCCATCAGATATATCGGAGCGGCCAAAGTGCTCACAAATATCTGAACATGTCTCTAATGCTTCGACAATAGAGACGTGTTCAGATATTTGTGAGCACTTTGGCCGCTCCTATATATCTGATGGCGACTGTACATTGCCTTCGTGACATGGGAAATCAATCGAGTATACGGTCGAGGAAATTAAATGTTTAGCACTTTTGGACCTTAACGTCATTCAAATAGAGTTGACATGTGCCGAAACTTCATTTTCCTCGACCCGATCCTGAGCGAAGGGAGTGGTTCAAAAATAGAATCCTGAGCGTAGCGAGTGTTGCAACACACGAGACATACCTAAAATACAACTGTGCACCCGTGTGCAACACAAATCTTTTCACATCACTAAAGCGAGGAAAACACTACATAAGAAAAACAAACAAAAAGTCAAAAAAAAAATATCCAAACCACCTGAATTTAATCAGATGGGCGGCGATAATTGTCCTGCCTGGACTGGCCTTTACATATTTTTTTTTTAATAACTAAGTAATAACATGTTCGGATTTCAAATATTCTTTGCACTCTTGTGGATAAAATGCAGTTTTGCGATCTGTTTTTAAACAATAAAAAAGGGCTTTCCGAGCTAGTGAGGTGAAAATTAAATACTTACATTGAACATCAGCCAAGGAAACCCCAGCTAATATAAAAATCAAAGGCACGACTTCTCGCCTCATTTTGTCGATCCAATTTGCTACTTTACCCGCCAATGGTACATTTTTATACACGTCAAATATAAACATCAAACAACGCTAGAAAATACCCACTAGTTCCTTGTGTCACATCGGTGACAATTCTTTAACCAAAATATTAGAATCATGCGATTATACGCCTTAGTTCTTTGAAATAAGGTATCTGTATGTATTTCGCGCGCTTTACTTGGTTGGTATTCACGCTTAGCAACTACTCGCCTCGGGCGTGCTATTATAAGTCTGTCCTCCGGTTCCGCATAAAGTAGAGTCAGGCGCGGTTCACTCTTTGATTTCGTCGCGCCGCACAAAAACATGCCGGCCTGCCGCCTTTAGGCGGTCTATCACTGTTTGCCGCGCGCTGTTACGGGACGCACGCGTTCGCGCTTTGATTTGCATTGTCATTCGCCTCGTAAAAGAAATATGCCGCGTCGTCTATTTATATTGGTTGAAAAAAAAAATTCTTTACATTATGTTTATGTATGTTTTTGTCTTACATTTTGCGGAAACAAGCAGTTTGATGTCATAACCTAAATGCAAATTACACAGTGTGTAGTTGGGTGATCCTAAGTAAATAAAGAATAATCGTAATATCGTTAGTAAAATACACTATTATACTAACGTACCTATAATTTAATAGGTCGAGCTGGCGGGTAACCCTAGCTCTAAGGCTCCGCCTCCGAAAGAGCGCGTTGCATGCGATAGAAAGAAATGGCCACATTTAGGCACGTTTGGCGTACCTAAACAGGGCATTTGTTAACAGAGAACCTTCTGTACGTAGTACTATTACTTATTCTGTGGTAGACTCAACATGGCGTAATTCGCGCAGGTTCACTAGTACAGTCAGCAGCAGAAGTAGCTTAGCGAGCCGGGTGTTTAAAATTAAGAGCGTGTGTAGGTTATATTGAACACCCGGCCCGCTTAGCTACTTCTGCTGCTGACTGTACTAGTACTACTAGCATGCCGATGCCTTCTTTAGGATATACGATAACTTTTACCCGACTGCCGAAAGAGGGTTATGTTTATATGTATGTATGTGTCTATGTCTTATTCTTTGGCACGCCCTGCGGCCTAAACTCTGACTGATTTCGACATATGAGGTGTCGTGGTTTCCTCTTAATCGTGGGAGTAACATAGGCCGGGGGTCCGCAAACTTTCTAACCAAAGAGACAATTTCAGTAAAAAAAATATTTAAGAACCATAAAGAGCCATTTACACCACGTTCGATCTCACATTTCCTTGAACCTAATATCTTTATGAGGAGTCCTCGAAGAGCCGCAAATGACCTTTCAAAGAGCCGCATGCGGCTCGCGAGCCGCGGTTTGCCGACTCCTGACATAGGCTAATATTTGTAAAAAAGCAGTTGGGTTTTTCGAAAATTCTTTTGATTTCACTTGTTTAGGGTGCCGTAGCCAAAATGGCAAAAACGGAACCCTTATAGTTTCGTCATGTCCGTCTGTCACAGGAACTTTACTCGAAAACTATAAGATGTATTTGAATACAATTTTGAGAATAGGTGTAGTTTGTTAGCCGCAACATAGTTTTGTAATTAAAAGACAAAAAAAACTTGTTTTTTATCATTGTAAGGCCACGTGTGGCACATCAATCGATAGGCCTTTAAAAATAAATACAAGGTTCCTTAGCAATTTTTTTGATTAAGTGAATTGAGTCGGAGGTAATCGCCCCGAAAGTCACTGAAATTGTGTCCCCATCCCTATTTTTGAACGGTGTATTTAAAAAATAGGAAAAAAAATCATGAGTTATTAAATTCTTTCACCGAAAATTATTTTGAACAAGACCGGTTCAAAGGTTTTCGAGATATTGCTGAAAAACTACCTTCCTTAAATAAAAGGACGTAAGTGCCGTAAGATTTCTGTGACGATACGACCTTTTTAATAGGCACGGAACCCTTCGTTATGCGTGGTCCGACACGCACTTGGCCGGTTTTTTTATTTTATTTGATTAACTTCAAGCCGCACACAGGACCCTTTGGCTCGGCGCGGACAGAGTGCCAAAACAGCGAGTAGAGAGAGACAGGCCTACTCTAGATCAAGTTATTAACCCATTCCCAGCTCGTGACGACACGTATGCGTCCCTACGCCGTAGCCGCTTTCCGCTACATACGAAGAAAACCACGGGATCGGCTACGAGCGTAGCGCGTAACGATTCTGGGCACTGAATGTGTTAAGTACTTAGTGATGAGTGGTGAGGCGTTTCGAGGCAGATTGTGAACCACATGGTGCTAATGAAAAGCGCATGCGCGAAACCTCGTTTATCGTCTGAGTATGAATTTTCGGGTGAATCCCTCATTTTTGATTTATATCACACATGAGGCAATGTTGTCTATGCCATAATATTAGTTTGTCATGTTTGCTGAAGTTTATTGACGGTCAACCGCGAGTGCGGATGAGAAATGGGTTTCCCGAGGTATTTTCCATTAAATACACCATCGACGCAGCTTTACGTGTCCCGGCTTCATTATAGGTACTATACGAAGGCAGAGGAAGTAGTAGAGTACCGTCGAGTTGTAGTCGCCCGATTGAGAGTGTTTGTTGGGCATATTTTACCATCTCATTTATAGGAACCCCCCATAGGTATCCTTAAAATGTTTGTATTTTGTGTTGGTAGATTCTATACTAGGGCATGCTCTTAATTGTTATGGCCTTACCTTTAAAAATATTTAGATAAATTGGAATCCCATCCCATCATACTTATTTAAGTAGTTTAACAACCACCGACAATACAATACAATACAATACAATACAAATACTCTTTATTGCACACCTCACACAAAAAAAGCAGTTACAGAGAGAAACAATACAATAACATGTAGGTAGAGGTAGACAACAGGCGGTCTTATCGCAATATACAATATATAATATTAGTGTGATTATACGGCCATCTTCTAAAAATATTTTTTATGTAAAATAACTCTTTCTGTGCACACATATTTTGAGTTATAGTCCAGATCCGAATATTATTGCATAAATTGTATTATTTCATAGACTTTAACTTGTTTTGTGAGCCTAATTAAATAAATAAAAATAAAAAAATCCAATTAAGCTTTTTAAAACTTCTCGTGCCTAAATAGTAGATTGTTAACCAAGGGCTGAAAGGCACCCATTTCTGACGAGATATTTTGGTGCTCGAACGAAGTGAGAGCGCCAATGGTTCGAGTCAGAAATGGGTGACTTTCACCCGAGTTAAACACTCTACTTTTCATATCGAATACGAGGAAAGTAAAAAAAAAACGAAAAATTTAACAATAATATGTTATACTTATATTTATTATTAGTTGAAGAGTGGCTGTATGCGTTTCTTAGCTCACATGCACAACTTTAAGTTTAAAAAAAAAGGTTTGTGTGTTTATTCCATTTGTCACCACCTCATAGACCCTAGTGAATATTTTCGCTAAAATAAAAGTAATGAATTTACAACATAAACTTATTTTACAGTACAGGCGTTACTTTTCCGCACGAGTGCGGAAATGAGCACTTTCCGTGCATATGTTGAAACTTTAAAGAGCCATATGTACTGTAAAACGTTGTACGATACACGTGCGAATAGGTAATTCGCAACTCGTGTCGATTTAAAACACTCCCTTCGGTCGTGTTTTAATTTATCGCCACTCGTTGCGAATTTCCTATTTTCTGCACTTGTATCGTAAATATAACTATTATATTAAATAAAATAAATTCCATGAAACAGAATGAATAAAATTGTAAAATTGTATTGTATGTCTACTCCTTTGTCTCTGTGTGTCTTTTGTGTAGTGAATAAATGTCTTCTTTTCTTTTTCTTTTCTTTTTAAAATTATTTCTTTTTGTCAGTGGCGGGGTAAGTATTGATATTTAATAGAATTAGTTCCTACATAATGCTTATAAAGCGAGGACTAATTGGAATACACTACTTTTCTGCACTAGAGCAGAAACGTATCACTTTCTGCGCACTATTTAGAACAACAACAACCCACTTTCAGAGCATGAGATATGAAAAAGATTAGAAATAACTGTAATAATGACTACCGAAAACTGTTACCGAAAATTCTTCCCGTTTCTCTATAACATAAATATATTTTGGCAATTAATAACCACGGCAACCAGGAGCATAAGGTCTACATCACATCGTCGCGGCCTGCGGTGGCGGCCCATAGTAAATTTGACAGCTAATGAGTAATGACAAGTTTACTATTGTCTGCCGCGGCCAGACCGCGCCATCAGAAGCCTAAGGCCGGTTGGGTGTGATGTAGGCCTAACCCGTATAGCTGTCAAGGTAGGGCATTTTCGCAAGAAGAGATCCATCATTATCATTAGTGACGTCACCAAGTAAAAGTTAAAAATGTTCCATTTTGTAACCAAAATTAACAATAGGTACTAAGTATTTGTATGACACATTAAAGTTAAAAAATTGAACATTTTTAACTTTTACTCGGTGACGTCATTATACAAATACAAATACAAAATACAAAATATTTATTTGTTTAAAAGACAGTGGTTTACAGACAGGGCAAGGTTGAGGCCTCTCATTAGGTTTATATGTACCTGTGTTGAAAAGTCTCGCTCTTCCAAACATAGTACATTGTAATGATCCACAATTTAGAAAATAGAGATTTATAGGATTATACTAACTTAATCTAAGTTTATTGCATACATTCCTTACATGATGCAAGATAATTTTGTATGGGTGTGTTTGCGTGTGTGTGTGTGTTTAGACAGTTTCATAGGTGCTATATTACTAATATTACGATCTCTATGTGCTTAAGAACAACAGTTCTTCAGTTTCACTATAGTCGAGTTTATATATCAGTTCATAAAGTGCTTCCTTACATCTATCGTGTCGTAAATTATAGAAGTGACTTTCAACGTTTAATTTGTTGTATAAGTAGGCAGACTGTACATAATATTGTCTCTTAGCAAAGACGGATTTGTTAGGGGGTATAGGAGCTACTTTCGCTGTTCTTCTGCGTATTTGAGTTGGTATTTTGTAGGGTAATGTTTTATGTAGTTTAAGAATTGTGGATGTAATATACAGTTTGCGCATACTAAGCAGCTTACACTCATTATAGAGATCAGAGGTCGAGTATCTATAAGGTTTAAGCAACATCGTTTTGAGTAAACACCTCTGCCCTCTCTCTCATTAAAGATGATTCTTCTCGCGAAAATGCCCGGTAACACTTTCAACTAGTATCAATAGAATGCAGAATACTTTTTGGTATAATGTTTCATTTTATCATATATGGCATTGCCCATAAAGTCAATAGTTTTCAAGGAAACTGCAAAATTAATAAAAATGAAGTATAGGTACCTACTTCATTTTTATTAACTTTTCAAATTAGCGGTGAACCTGTCCCAAGAGTTAAAATTTTAAGACATGTAAACAGAGGTTTCGGTGAGTGTGTGTAGTGAACTTGACAACTGTCACTTGCATTTTGACCCCATTTTTGCCCTAAAATCTGTTTTTACCATTAGGTACATTATGAAGTTCCAGTAATACGCCCCGCATCAATAATATTAAATGTATAGTGTATAGCACTGGAGAGTTACTGACCCATCTACTGATGGCATGATTATTGAAATCCACCCGATAATTTAAATGCTAGAAGCAGAGAAAGAAAAAACCATAGAAGTCTAACTAGCGCTGAAAAGTGGCCCCACAAAAAGGATGCCATTATGCGGGTGAATGCGGACGTGGGGGCGGGGTGGGGGCGGGTGTCAAAAGTACGCCAAGCAGCGGTTTAGTTCGAACTAGGTAAATCCATGGTGTGAGACCATGGATTTACCTAGATAAGCCGCAGACGGACAGACGGGCGGACAGGGCGAAACTATACGGGTTCCTTGTTGACTATACGGAACCCTAAAAAGGTAATTCCCAATTCCGGAACCACTTCCGGAATTGAAGGCCAATCTCGGAAATCAGTTCCGGAATTGAAAACCATCCGATATTGCACGGTGCAGTTGATAAGATATAGAGTTGTGTGTGACAGACGAACAGAGTCGCACCACCATAATGGTTTCTTTGTTATATTTTCAATACGGACTCTAAAATAGCTTTGGAGTATTCCAAGTCCTATCTTTAGTATAAGTATGTGATCTTGTTGAATAATGAGTAATCGTTCAAGATTGCCCTCCAATATTAATCCTACAATGATTCGGTTTTGCCTACTAACACTTAGCTGTTAAAAAAATATTAAACGTACTAACAAACATATGGATTTTTGAGAATATATTTTCGCCATAAATTCCGATTATATCGTTTTATTTCGTGTTTATAAATAATTGAAGAACCACAAACGGTAAATGGTTACGACGATGGTGAAAAAACTACTTTTCCCTTAAGGCGACTAATAAGTTATCTGAATTAAGCTACTGTATTACATTACATCATTTTACTGCCTACAGTGCCTCCTCATCCATCATCATCATATCAGCCGATAGACGTCCACTGCTGGACATAGGCCTCCCCCAAAGAGTGCCACAATGACCGGTCCTGCGCCACCCGCATCCAGCGGACTCCCGCGACCTTTACCAGGTCATCAGTCCACCTTGTGGGGGGCCTACCCACGCTGCGCCTTCCGGTACGTGGTCGCCACTCGAGAACCTTTCCACCCCAATAGCCATCGGTTCTACGTGCAATGTGCCCCGCCCACTGCCACTTAAGTTTAGCGATTCGGTGCCTATACTGCAGCTACAGTGCAGTGCCTACTGCAGTTTTATTTTTCTGACGGTCCTAGGTTCAATTTTCCTCTTTGGGTGTTTTGAGTGTTTTATATATGTTTTTCTGGCTTTTTCGATGCGTATAAGATTAAAATATTTGCGGTATATTTATTATAAATTTACTGGCACAATATTTATGTATTCATTTACTGGTAACGCTTGAAATAAAATAAAACTTATAGCAAACAATAACTTTATTGACTCAAAGGGATACAGAAATCAATTTGTTTCTTTCATGATTAAAACATTATAAAAAATAATAAAATAAAATAAAAAATATTTATTCAGTCACATAAAGGTTTCACAATAATCAGTTTATGGTACCTCTTTTTAAGTATAGCATACCTGTGCTAAGAGGCACCGCTCTTCCTTAGTTGTTATTGGACATGTGGAGAATAATAATTTAAGTTAACAATATAAAAACAATCAGGTACCTACGATGTCTAACCGCCGATAGACAGAGCGATGGCGTTACCGCTATGGCTCTTGGCGTTGCTCAGAGCATAGCTGGACTTTCCACAAGTGCTGCATCCCGCAGTTGTCTGAAGACCCTGTGAAGCGAGGTTCAGCGCTCCGTTCAAGGCCGATTGGCCGTCATCAAAGGAGGCTGATCCAGAGGCACCACCTTGCCCTGAAGCACTTCCCGAAGCTACATCCTTTTGCCAGCCGGACTGAGCTTGCTGCTGGTTTCCTGAATACTCGGCTTGATTACCGTGCTCGCCATTGCCCTGATCAGAGAATGCGCCGCTTTGGGCGTTGGAACTAGACTTAGAGACGTAGTTTCCCTTATTAAACGACGCTTGTTGTTGCTGTTCATTGCCAGAGAAGCCTCCTCCTTGATTTCCATGTTGTTGACCATTGCCAGAAAAGCCTCCTCCTTGATTTCCATGCTGTTGACCATTGCCAGAGAAGCCTCCTTGATTTCCATGCTGCTGACCATTGCCAGAGAATCCTTGACCTTGATAACCAGCATGCTGCTGATGTGCTGAGAAACCTTGTTCAAGATTTGCATGCTGTTGCTGATTGCCTGAGAGGACTTGTCCCTGGCTTGAGAATGCCTCGCTCTGTGATTGGCTGCCTCTGTTTCCATTAAATAAACTGCCTTGCTGTTGCTGTTCATTTCCAGAGAAGCCTTGGTTTCCGGAAGCACCTGAACTAGCGTAGGATCCACTTCGGTCATTCGATCCTCCTTGAGAGTCATTATCCCCCATTTGAGCAGATTTAGAGTAGCCTACTTCACCAAAGTGTTTTCCGCCGCTATGGTACGAGTAATGGGATTCTTTGTGATTACTACTGGATTGGAAGCTTCCTCCATTGAAACCGTTAGTTTGGGTTTGGCCATTGTCAGCTCCCAAACCACTCTGAGCTCCTGATCCAGATCCGTAGCTGCCACTGTTACCGGCTTCACCAAGGCCTACTGCACCCACGGACCTTCCAGTTCCCACTCCTGCATTGTCGGCAGCTGATGCAATGGAGAAAGCCTGGCTGCCAGTTTGTGTACCAAGGTCACTGGCTGCTGCCGCGCCGCTGAACACACCATGGGCTGCACCGTCAGCGCTCCTGGCGAAACCGCTCCAGTTCTGAGAGCGGAACCTTGGTGGCGGTGGTGGAGGTGGCGGAGGACCGAACGGAGGCGGCGGGGGAGGAGGGCCAGGAGGGCCTCTACATTCTTCACACGGAGATCGTGCTACCCTTTTGAGTACCGTGTCTGAAAAGAAAATAAACTTTTAAATATGGCCATAAGTTCCTTGCTAGATCGCTTCCTCGTGAAAAGGTGAAAACAGACAGAGCTGCATAAAATAGTATTACCGTAACTTTTTGAAATATTGACGAGAAAGGAAAGGTTCTTGAGACAAACAATAATTGACAATATCCGTGTTACCTTCTTTCTTCAGCACAGCGCTGTTTACCACCAAAGCTGAGAGAGCTAGGAAGACAATACAAGACTTCGCCATGTTCAGTTCTCGAAGTGTTCTGAATAATCAAACTATCGGACTTCTAATATATACTAAAGTGAACGACGATAAATAGTTTTCCAAGAATAGTCCGATTAACTCACTGGGACTGGGAGTAAATCAGTATTGCAAATATTGGTTATGTCGCAATTATATCAGGAAATTCACATGATGGTCACACTTTTAGTGCATATAACATTGATAAAAAAAGTCTAATAGTTACCTACGTAGATGATATCATATTTGTGGTCGGGTATTTTTGGTCCAAATTTTTACTTTTAACGTTGGTTGATAACCCTATAGATAGATGAAAAACGACAAACTATTAGAGCTCTGAGGCTCGATTACGGATTCATTTCGTGTCAAAGACTAGAACACTATTTGGTATCATTCTGCAGACAAATATGAGATGAAGTGGGGACCTCGACCGGATCTGTTGCGTGGGGAAACTTGTCAGATGATCTGACGCCTACAATCTCGTCTCTGCTTTTCAAATTCAAATCATTTATTTCGAGTAACTTAAACTCATAATACATATTATCAAAAATAAAATTAAAATTAAAAACTCAATATAACGTCAAAAAATAAAAAATAAAAATTAAATTAAATTAAAATATTTTTTTTTTTTTTTTTGCGATTTTGCCTAAAGGTTTACTGGTAAAATATTTTCCGTAATGTTGACACATTTGCAGCAGAACCAAGGTTACCGATATAGCCCTCCAAATCGCTAAACTTAAGTGGCAGTGGGCACATTGCACGTAGAACTGATGGTCGTTGGGGCGGAAAGGTTCCCGAGTGGCAACAACGTACCGGCTGGCACAGCGTGGGTAGACCCCCCCGAAGGTGGACACGGGACAAGGGGAGTCTACCCATAAGACCTGGACCGGTCATTGTAGCACTTCTTGGGAGAGGCCTATGTGCAGCAGCGGACGTCTTTCGGCTGATATGATGACGATGATGATCACATTCAGTACTTTTACCAAAAATTTCGAAGCGTTTGTAACCGATAACACGGGAAAAACCGTTTGTAGCGGAAAGAACTTACATGCAAGGGGCCAATATTTGACTTTCGAGCGCTCGAAAATTAAGATAAGATAAGGTAAGATAATTTTATTGTCAGAACTGTGTACATTGTGGCGAAAGAATAAAAATATAGCATCAACAGTTTGCCCATTTCGGACGTACAATAAATAAATGTCAACACGATTGTGGTGTCAAAATTGCATGCACTTACTTTCTACGGTTAGAATTGAATACGAGTGGTCAGTACCACTCGTTATTCAATTTTCTATCGCTATTTCAATAGAGTAATTCGTTATTTTTGAAAGTTTTCGAAAGAAAGAGTCGCTCGAGAGTCAAAAATCGGTCTGCTAGCGGGTTCCTGGCACTGAAAGTTATTGAGATTTCCTTTTGTGTGCAATAATTTTTGCCTTTATTAGATACCGAGTGCTCGCATAAACTGTTCTCTTGGGCCAACTTTGTTACAGATACTAAGCACCAAAATACTGGAGGATCGATCTGGACCAAAACCGACGCAACGAGAACAAATTAGAAATGTACGCAATTGGGAATGGATGAAAATTTTAGAAATGCCTGTTTTTTTGGTGATAGGAATAACTTTCCTTAGCACCAGAAAAAAGTTTCAGATTTTTCAGCTGCGTCAATTATATTTGAAATATACAAACAGTTTCCTTGCTTAAGTTTTGGGTCAGGGACGGCCCTTTCCTTGATCCGTCTCATATTACAAAAATATCTTAAATATCTGTGGTAAACTGATACTAGCAATGATATTGACAGTTGCAGCAGCCATATTTGTCATTACCAATGTCAGATTACCACAGATATTTTGGATATTTTTTTGTAATATGAGACGGATCAAGGAAAGTGTCTATTGACCGTCCTTGACCCAAAACGTAAGTGAGGAAAATGTTTATATTTTTCTAAAATAATTGACGCAGTGAAAAATCTGAAACTTTTTTCTGGCGCTAAGGAAGGTTATTCCTATCACCAAAAAAATAATAATCAGGCATTTCAAATAAATTCATCCATTCCCTATTAGGCTGAAAGATAGATAGATCAAGAATGAAAGCGCACCAATCAAACCAATTCCATTTATCTTCAGGACGCTTTGCTAGTCTACATTATACATATAAGTATACTTACGTATTTTCTTACCTACTAGTTAAATGAACGAATTAGATTATATGCTTTTAGAGCTTGCTTTATTCAGATCTTGTACTATATCAGACTAGTATAGTGTATAGTGATAGTGTTAGGAAATTGCACAAGAAAAACAGACTGAAACTCTGCGGCTACACGCAAGCATTTCTACAGTGAGCATATTCATTTACAATTACCATTATAAAAAAACGTTTATTTCAGCCAAACAGGGGTCTATTGTATTTAGCAAAATTCAAATTCAAGCATACTCTAAAACAGTTTTTGCTCTAGTTATCGGGAATCCGTTACTAAAATATTGCTAATGTTTCATTTTGTTGATTGTGCAAATTCATTTAACCTAACCTAACTTGCGCGATGTAAGTCAATGAAAAGGCATGTTATAAATCGTTGATACATTCGACAGAGTTTCTGTGCGTTTATGGATAAACTGAGCGTTCGGCGGAGCGGCAGCCGCGTCGGTAGTCGACTTCAATTCAGTACTCCGCCAAGCCACATGAACGTTTCCACATTTCCTTACCACTTTACCACATGAGGTTTGTTCCCAATTCTACAGATTTCTATTACAGATTTCCAGTTCTACAGATTTCCAATTCTACAGATTCCCAATTCTACGGATTCCCAATTCTACAGATTTCCAATTCTACAGATTCACAATTCTACAGATTCCCAATTCTACGGATTCCCAATTCTACAGATTTCCAGTTCTACAGATTTCCAGTTCTACAGATTTCCAGTTCTACAGACTCCCAATTCTAGTCTAACTATCGCAAAATATAGACACATACAAGTGTGATCATGTGATTAAAATTAGAACATTTATAAAAATCGGAGCTTGTACCTTTTCCGAAGAGATAAAACGTATTCCGCTAGATTAATTATTACTGGTTTGTTATCGTATCTGTAGACATGATAATCTGTAGAATTGGGAATCTGTAGACATGAGAATCTGTAGAATTGGGAATCTGTAGACATGAGAATCTGTAGAATTGAGAACCTGTAGACATGAGAATCTGTAGAATTGGGAATATGTAGACATGAGAATCTGTAGAATTGGGAATCTGTAGACATGGGCCCAAACGCCACATGAACTTTGCTTTGCGATAGAAAATGCATTGATTATTACAGAATAAACCAAATTGCTGTATGTGAGCCGATAATATGGAGGAGTTCCGTCGATTCCTCAAGGATCTCAGAATCACCTTTGACTCGTCATTATGACAACCGGTTAGCCTAGTGGGTAGTGACGCTGCCTACGAAGCTGAAGGTCCTGGGTTCGAACCCCGGTAAGGGCAAATATTTGTGATGATCATGAATATTTGAATATTTGTTTCCAAGTCTTGCATGTTTTCTATGTATTTATATCTATTATATATATATGTATATCGTCGTCTAGTACCTATACCACAAGCCTTATTGTGCTTACTATAGGGCTAGCTCGATTTGTGTAAGATTGTCCCCTAATATTTATATATTACTTAGTTGTTATTTCAACGGAATCATATAGGTACTAGAATCTGTGACGAACTTTTATAGTTTAACAGGAAAATATGCCTTCATGGAGACAAAAGCATCCACATGTTAGATTTTCCCTTAATGTCCTTGCAGGGCAGATTCTCTGAATGTAAAGTTTAGGGAAAATTAAAATCTACTTCGATTCATTACTCATGTATGCCACTGCGAATAAACCGAAAACCGGACAAGTGCGAGTTCAACTCGCGTTTTGAGGTTTCCGTATAATTGCTATGCTCTAAGCATTAGGCGCTAAAAATATTGAGAATTTTCCCGTTACTTTGAATACTCAAACTTCTTATAGGTTTTCCTGTAATCTGTTTGTCTGTTTAGGCAAATAACTATTTTTCATATTTTTTTCAGAATTTTAGCTAGGCCTAAAATTCTGAAAAGTTTAGTTTCGGAGATAAGGGGAGAATGGTCAATTTTCGTCTTTTTTCCTAAATTATTTCAAATCTGTATTTGCTAAAATTATAAAAAAAAAAACTGAGATGCTTACAACAACTCCTTTCATTTGGTATGTCAGACAATACAGTTTGCGAATTTTTTTTTGTAATTTTTCAGTTTACCTCTCAAAAGTGGCCCCCCTGTTTAGAATTTATTAATTTACTTTACGCGTCCATCTTTGGGTCACCAATTTACATATGTGTACCAAATTTCAACTCAATCGGTCCACTAGTTTCGGAGCAAATCTGCTATGACAGACGGACAGACAGACAACCGAGTAATTCTATAAGGGTTCCGTTTTTTGAGGTACGGAACCCTAAAAAAGGAGTAGGTACCCTTCTTACATCACCGGGGATTTAGCCAAACTGATAATTCGCAAAGTATGTACGTATACTGTAAAATGGTTGAAACAGATTTTAAGTCATAAATTGCGTTAGTAAAAAATTGTAGGTCACTATGTTATTAAATAAAAGAAACCTTTAGAAAGAATTGTCAATAGACGATCATTTAGTAAATCAGCGAAGATTGGAACCTGATTATGCTCCTTTTTTGGCATAATGATTTACCTATATTATATATAACATGAGGTTTCGTTTTGTCATACATGTCATGTCTATGACTACAAGTACAGTCAGCAAAATGTATGGCAGAAACTTATTTTTATCTTTAAGTTTTAATTTATAGTCTTTTTTGTCTTTGTAGGTTAAGTTGTTGTTTTATTGTTTGTTTTTATTATCCTTGTTCTTTTAAATAAAATAAAATCAGCATTTTAACTGAATTATCGTCGAAACCTCTATTAAGATTTTATTATGTAAGGTAGGTACTAAAGGAAAAGTCTAAATAAGTATAGTGCTTTCACAAATAAAACTATCGCTGTTATAAAAAATATTTAATATTTTAAAACAAATACCTACTTATTATTGTAGGCACCATTATAAAATTACACTATTCTACTACTTATTACTATCTTTGTCATATTTTTTCAATGTATGTAAGAAGAGAATGAACGATTTTTACAAAGGCCAGAGAATAAAGTGATAAAAAGGTGAGTTTAAAATAATCATGCCGCAAACTACGAATTTGCTATCAATGTGCCGCGAGCGCCAAGCTTACGTGTCACAACACAACGCGCAACACAAATGGTAAACAATATTGGTATGCAATATATCGAGTCAAATTGACCTCCTATTGTCTGTTGAATTGTATAATTTCATTTGCGGCCCGCCAATAAGTAGGTAGCTAGCGGCGAAAAAAGACGCGGGAAAAACCTCGGTCAGTGATAGTAATGTACAAATTATTATACTTCAGCTCAGCCTACGGCCCACAGAGCAAAAAAAAAATTTAAAAGTCAAAGGTGCTCTGCTCTGGATCATCTGTGTTCACTTCCCAATAGAACCCGCTTGCGAGCTAGACTGCGCAGCACCTCCACCACCTCTGCTAATGCTGATGCTCTTCGATATACTGATGCTGCCTCCTCCGTTGTTTAAGCCACGGCCACCGAAGCCAGGGCCACCGAAGCCAGGGCCACCGAAGCTAGGGCCACCGAAACCGGGTCGATAAGGTCCCTGAAAGCCGGGTCTATAAGGGCCTTGGAACCCGCCGGGCCCGTAGCCTCCGCCGCCGCCGAAAGAGCCGGCTTGAGCGTTCGCTTGGCTGAATGAGCCACCGAATTGGGGAGCTGGAAGTGGAGAAGTTTTGAATTAGTTGTGGATAAAACCAATACCCACTTAAGGTCTCCCTGTGTTCGCTGTACGCGCTGTGTTCAGTAGCTCTAGCTGTCAACACAACATATCTTCAAATCAATAAAGGGCTGCACGGTTGTGATTCTCATGGAGTTACAAGCGTCCATAGCCTACAGTATCTGCTTCCGGAAGGCGTTTGCTTGTTTACTACCGCCGTAGCATAAAATTACAAACAATTTCCTAGAAACAAATTAGATAACATAATACATTGTACACACAAAGCAATGATTAAATAAATAAATAAATAAATAAACATTCATCATCATCATCATATCAGCCGAAAGACGTCCACTGCTGGACATTGGCCTCCCCCAAAGAGCGCCACAATCACCGGTCCTGCGCCACCCGCATCCAGCGGACCCCAGCGACCTTTACCAGGTCATCAGTAATGCATTGATGGTTATGATGGACAAATGCGCTAATCAATTATTTCGATACAATTTCGTCAATATACTCACGTCGTATACAGATGTACTGCACAATTGTTTTCCATCGTATTTTCACGGAAACGTACGAACGTGTCTTGCTATTTCAGTCGGTCACAGTACAAAATGTACTGAAGTTGACTGAAGTAGCATGCCAAATACGAACGTTTCCGAAAAAATACGATTTAAAACAATTATGCACTATATCTGTACACACTCATTGAATTATTTATCTGTCATACGAGTAGGTAGGTATATAAGTTTTCTCACGCTGTTCTCATTCAACGGAAATAAAGTAATTATCAAATGACCGAAAATAAGTTTTGCGTAAATTACTGGTACGAATCAGGATTTTTGGGGTATGGTTATGATTGTGACCAAACCGGTCGGCAACTACCACTAGCTGCCTACCATTATTAACTAAACTAACCTGAATATACTCCCACCAAACAGACCACCAAAGCCACGAATACTACCACACGAGCCATTGTAAGCGTGTTCAATCACTGACTCTATCTCCTGAACTCGGCCATATATACTAACTGATTCCCACTGCGATGATAAATGCGGCTTTTAGCACCGATTGCGTCGAGAGTTTTAACAAATCCAACCTTAATTCAGTGATATAAAGCTTAAAATCCCCTGCTTTAAGGTATACGTCTATGTACTTATAATTAATTTGTTTATGAGGTCGGTTTGGGGGATTTCTACGCGAGATTTTCATCACAGCTCTTGTTCAAATATTGGTTTTCCATCGCTGATTGACCACAAGCGAGCACACCGTTTATGGAGTGACAAATCGATAGTTTAGTTCTTGTTTGTGAATGGTGGTTGGTTCAAGATCAAGCCTAAGCAAGGTAAACGTCCCAATGCTCGACACCTCAATGCCTAATACGAGTAGTTGACACCTATTGTTCAACTTGGTTTTGTCATAAGATTGAAAGTGTCATGCATTAGGCCAGTGACGAGTATTTTTTCATATACAGAAAACATGAAATCTAATTTCCAGTACCAATTCTAGCAATTGTTTAGAGACGGAGAAAAATGTGTACAAATAATTGTATTTGTTTGCTAGCCCATTATCCACAACATACTTTTCACATAGTCGTCTCTTGTGCCACCCAAGGGAAAGGTTTGGTGCTGTTTTATCCCAAAGCCATGCGGGATTATAGGATTTATGGGACGTCGAAGTCTGGTCATCATGGTCTCTTTGATGTACCTTCAGGCCGGACACGCCTGCTTGCTACGTCCCCTCTTCATCAGGCACTGACGTTACTTAACAAGATCCTGATCAGCGACCACAAACTAGACATTTTTTTAACGACAGAAACTAAATTCCTAACTGAATCAAATCGCTACATTGAAACCATCGTTACCACTAGCTCCATTACCTAATATGCGCAATAGTACTTAAATTTATAATGCTAAAATAATTAATTACTTGACATTGCCTAATTTTGACGTATTCTTAATAAATTGTTTGTTTATATTTTACTCTTATCAGAATGTTTTGATTTTATCCGAAATTGTATTATTATGACTTTAAACAATAATTGTAATTCCTCGATTTATTTATATTTCAATGACATTTAATCAATTATTTTACTCCCTAGATCTCTTTGTGTAATAGCTTTTAAATTATAATGTAATTTAAATTGAATGTACTTATTAATAATTTCACTGTACCTCATATTATATAATGCATGTTAGCTATTAAAAAATACAACGCAGATTAGCACGTAAGGCTTGACTGTTAGTGTTAATTGTATGCAATAAATAAATAAATTATAGTAAAAAAATAAGAACTTGCTTACCTATTGTAGGCAATTGACACCACAGAAGCATAAGTTCTACAGGTGTTGTTTACATATTTTATTATCACAATCACACAGCTTCCCAATAATATCGTATAAGGAAAATGAACGTATGAGGAATGACTTTGACGAGCCTACTCGGTTCTTAGAAGTCTCCAGTTATTAACCTTAGGAATTCAAGTTTACCTAATGACTTATTAGACAAAGGTCATAGACATGGAAGCTTTGTGCGAGTTTACGGACGGTTCGGTATTTACAGAGGTGACGTCTTTGTATTTTTGCCCCCCCCCCTTATCCGTCCTTTTTAGGGTTCCGTACTTCGAAAGGAAAAAAACGGAATCCTTATAGGATCACTTTGTTGTCCGTCCGTCCGTCTGTCAAGACCCTTTTTCTCAGGAACTCGTGGAGGTATCAAGCTAAAATTTGTATAATTTTTTTAAATCTACTGTCCCTTGGTGCTGTGAAAAAATCAAACTTCTAAACCAACGCAATCAAAAGATACAGCCGTTTATGCCGCAAATTTTTGCAAATTTTCGAAACTTGCAAGGGAATCGAAACCTACAGGGTACTTCCCGTGAATCTTGAAATTTGGTACGAAGCAACGTCTTATAGCACAGATAAAGGAAAAATTGCGAAAACCGTAAATTTTTAGTTACATCATATAATAAAAATATTTTTAATAATTTAGGTTTGTACGGAACCCTCGGTGCGCGAGTCCGACTCGCACTTGGCCGGTTTTTATAAAGTCGAGGGTCTCAGAGAGACAATCCCAAAACATTTCGCGGTCCGCAATTTTTGCAAACGAACATCTATCTCATTGGAGCCTGCTAAAGATGATTCAGCCAATGTCGAGACGGCTTAAAAACACAAAGATATATGACAACATATCGTTCAAAGACTACAATATACATACTATCGTTCGCAAACCTACATATTGAACGATATGTTGTCATTGGACAGACATTGATAGTTGTCACTTTGCTAACAAGTGTCAATATTTGTCTATAAACGATGGATTATTGTGACGTGGAATATTGGGTAAAATAATATAAAGACTCCTCAATGGTTGCCATGAAAGAAGCTAAAAAGATGAATCGTGTCAAGTTCCTGAGACACTTAAGGTTATTAATATGGAAAAGCTACGTACAGCGAGTGTACGTACTAAATTATATGATCATTATTACAGACGAAAACCATATCACTGTAAATGGGCCGATAATATTCGAGGAGTTCCGTCAATTTGGCACACCTGATATTTAGGACATCATTAGTTGCTATTTCTACGGAATCATATCAGAATCAGTAACGTACTTTTACAGTTTTAAGGACGAGTTCCATAAGTCATCTGTGGTCTTCATCATCAGTTCCACTTCACCAAATTTGTGATTTCCGTGTTTGTTAATGTTACCTCTTATTGGTTTCCCAGGAGACGATGGCAGATCGTAGCAGCCCAAACCATGGTCGCTGTCGTGCTGTTTCTCATGGCCGTGTCGGCGGCCAACCCTGTGTTCCTGACTCCGCTGCAGGCCAAGTCCAGCGCCGTGCTCACATACGATGACGTCATGATGACCCTTAGCCACAATACACAGGTTCTATGTCAATGTATGATTAGGTAATACAAATATCCATCCAGCAAACTGGATATGTTTCACAGCACGGAATCTCAATTTCTCTCGACTAGCAGCCGATATTTGGAGTCTATTACGACTTCAAGTTCCATAATGTCTTGATACTTAGCTACTGTATTACCACTGCTTTAGACCTAAGTACCTTAATGTAATGTATATTAACCTCCTGTATAATTAACATGCATGCCTGCCTGTTAGTGTTAATTTAAGGAATGAATAAATAAATAAATAAATAGAGACATAACATACCATTGTCAGGCGTTTAATGGCCCCGTAGACCCTTGGAGACTTAGTGTTGACATGCGACAAAGATATGTCACGCCTTTTCTCGCTAATCCCGCTTTTTATGTAAGTTGCTGTCCGTGCTGGATAGTGTTGTGATTTAGTGCTCGGCTGAGCCTTGAAGACTCGAGCCGTTAATACATAGAGCGTTAGGAAGTTCTAAGTGTGTGTGACATATTTTTGTCGTATGTGTGCAGGGAGTGATAGTGACGCCCCAAGAGATTGTGGATGCCAACACAGTGTGAAATAAGTTTCTGTCAAAAATCTCATTTTTGGTACAAGCTTTTATTGCCGACTGTACATTTCTGTATACCGTCATCAACTACTCATTGAGACAATTCTAACGAGCTCAAACTCGAGGTTGTGTCGTTTCATTGCAAAGTTCCTATGGCCACCTTGCAGCTCCATCATCAGATCAGCACCACGTCATCATAATATTGCATTGTCACGCGTTTTACACATGTATGTAAAATTTCAGCTCAATCGGTTACCGGGAAGTGGATCAAATTTAATTTTCTAGATTTGATGACAAACATCGGGACGGTGAAACTAAATAAAAGCTTGGAAAATAGGCATACTTACATATTTTATTTGACCATAATTATAATTTTCCTACCAACCGTGTCATTAGGTAGTATTAGAATTTAGAAACATACCTACTCAGCCCTGTCTTCCGGGTAATTGCTCAGACTAACATGTAAAATGTATATACTATGCATAGATGTCTGTTTTATTCTCAGCTCGGCTACGCGCCTTTTGCGGAGCCATACATCTCTATCATGGCGAAAGTTGCTAAGAAACTTGATAAAGGTAAGAATAAGCACATTTCGTCGTGTTGTGATTTAGCGCTAGCCGAGCCTTGAAGACTTGTGCCGTTAAATAAAACTAAGACCAACGTTATGTAGTACTGAGAAGACGCGAGTTAGCCCTGACCGAGATCTAACTCACAACACTAGCATCTGTGTTATTTTCCAGCATTCGGTTCATAGCATCATTCCGCCTGAAAGTACCTAGCACCTACAGTTAATAAAGGCGTTTTACGCTTATTAAACACTTCTTATGCTTTATTACCTAAATAGCTACGTTACAATAGGAAGTTCTGGTGCAAATTTCAAGTTTCTAGTCCCAGTAGTTTCCGCTGTGCGTTGATGAGTCAGTCATTTAGTCAGTCAGGTAGGACTTCTTCTTTTATAGATACCTATAGATGAGATCTAGTGGCGATACCGATGCTTCAATTCCTTGATTGTTTGTATTCGTTACCCTATTTAATATGATATGAGGCTAACATTAGTAACCACGAATTTGTTATTGTTTTTGTTTCAGTTTTCATGACCGGATCATCTGAACAAGACCTGAATGATGCACTTTATATAAAATCGAAAGGTCAAGTGTTGAAACACCACGTTATTTGGGTTATATGGAAACCAAAGGTACGTAGATTGGCAGAATAAAACAATTTAAAGTTATTGCTAAAAAAAAATACGCCTATGGATTTTTACCAGCAAAAGCGCTGGCAAAGACATAAAAGCAATTTTTTAAAAGTTAAAATGTATAATTATTTATGTAGATATTAGACGTACTTAAGTTTATAAAGTGACGATGACAGTTAGGTTGATTTTTACTCTTACGCGTTGCCAATTTCAAGGTGACAAATCAAATCCTTATAAAATCCTTTAGGTAAGTATTCTTTTTAAACTGGTTTAAACTCAATTTCTTGCGCAACTAACAACAGGCTTTTGCTTTAAAAAATCATAAACTCTCCTAAGCAACACCATTTGTTTGTGTCTCTAGGCGACTTTCGAAGCGGGACACGCCGCGCGACCGTAAACGACGCCTGTCTACAAAAGGGGTCAAAGATAAATAATAAGTACCTAATAAATATTTGGGAACAATCGTACATAAATTGAACTCCTCATAGTAATAAGACAACAACTTCTTTTAAGCCATTATGTCATTGCTCAGTGACATCCTATTTTATTCTACTTTTTTATTTTGATTACTTTTAAGTGACATTTGTGAACTGTTTGTAGTTCTATAATTTTGTGTGTACTGTCAGCTGTTAAACTTTAATGTGTATTTCTAAATTCGGTACGATTGACACCTCTGTAGACTATTTGATTTTTGTGACATGACGTTTCTCAAACACTCTTTGAGTCTACTTGAAATAAAAATATTTTTGATTTGATTTGATTTGATTTGAATCTCAACAATGGGCTTGTGTTAATAGGTACAGAAAGGAAAATGTATTCACATACCTTTTTCGCTCTTCTTACTATGATAATAAGGCATAAAAAGGTACGTGCATACATTTCCCTTACTGTACAGTCACTTACTTTAATTGTTGAGCCATTTAAAGCTCATTTTATACTGGACACTTCATAGCTTAACTACTAAAAAATCAAAATTAGTTTACACCTAAATGGCTCAACAATTAAAGTCCTTGACCGTACTAGACGACGATATAAATTAAATCTTTGATACATATAAATACTTACACAGAGAACATTCAAGACACAGAAACTAATATCCATGCTCATCACACAAATATTTGCTCTTAGCGGGATTCGAACCTACTAGGATCGTCAGCTTCGTAGGTCATTGGTGTCATTACCGACTAGGCTAAACCGTGGTGTCGTCGAGTGGAAAAAGCTTAATCTCTCTGTTTAAAATCAGGAGGATAACGTGTGGAGGTTCAGCATACGCTCAACCGAGCTGGCACACCTCACCACCAACGTCACCATGATGCAGACCTCACCACACAACAGGCACCTCCGCGTCGGGTTCCTAGCCGTGCAACTCGCCGTGTCGGAGGCGTTGTTGGAGACAGACAGCACGCAGCCGATGAGGCACAAGGTAACTACATCGGCCTGTAGGCCTGTGCAGCAAGCAGCAGGTTTTATACACCTTCTCCGCGTTGGGTTCCTCGCCGTGTCGGAGACGTTGTTGGAGACAGACACCACGCAGCCGATGAGGCACAAGGTAACTACATCGGCCTGTAGGCCTGGGCAGCAAGCAGCAGGTTTTATAGACCTTCTCCGCGTTGGGTTCCTCGCCGTGTCGGAGGCGTTGTTGGAGACAGACAGCACGCAGCCGATGAGGCACAAGGTAACAGCTAGAAGCAGATTTTATAGACCTCACCGCACAACAGGCACGTCCGCTTCGGGTTCCTCGCCGTGTCGGAGGCGTTGTTGGCCAGTTTTTCCCAAAGATCAGATTTAGAGTAAGTAGGTCTGTCATAACATAACGTAACTCTAAAAGACAAAACAGTGTCGCTCTAATTGTTATTTGGCCCATTTATGTATTATTAAAGTTAAATTTATTTGTTTATAACCCTATGAGGTCTATGACAAAAATAAAATCTTTAAACCCGAATATTTCCGCTTAACGTACTTATTTAAATATAATCTGGTCAATACCTACTATGTTAAATAATCACCGCTGAAAAAAACCAAAAAGGCGGTATGCCGAAACCAGGGATCGAACCAGGGACCTTTAGATCTTCAGTCTAACGCTCTCCCAACTGAGCTATTTCGGCTGATATGTGGGTGAGCGAAATTGTCATACACGTTAAGATAGTCAGTTTACCGCTTACGTCATTGCGCCGCAACTGCCGCAAGGCACTTCGAAGATTGTATTTATAGATACTATAAATAGTTATTATTACTTATGGTTGTTGTGTTATGTTGTAGGATGGATATCTTTATCTTATCGTTTGTTAAGGTAAAATAAAATAAAACTTTAATAAAAATAGGTAATATATACCTACAAAATATAAATCAATTTAAGTAAGTATTGTACCTATTAGTCCAAATAAATCAGAACTTAAAATTCATCTTGTGACAAATTTATTTTCGAATCATTTTATATTTATTTTTACTTTTACTTGTAAGTTACAGACAACATGCCTACTGAATTATGCATTTATGAAGGAGAAATTGTTACATACAAATGTTCCCATTTATCTCCATGTAAAGTACTTATCGAATCACTATCCTATAACGTTAGTTAAAAAAGGTCTTATCTTCATAGGAAACTCACGGCACTTAAATACTTTTCGTTGAGGAAGACAGTTTTTCATGGGTCACTTTTGTTGTTTTTTTTACTTCCGGTTACATGGATAGTGTTCCCCTAAAATTTTTTTTCGTCATCCGCTTACAAAACTATTGTAGCGGCTAACAAAAAAAAACTAACAAAAAGGTACTCCAAATTAAATACGGGGTGTATTTAGGTAGTTTTTGAGTAAAATTCCTGTGACATACGGATAGACAGACAAACATGTCGAAACAACAAAGGTTCAGTTTTTGCCAACGGAACCCTAAAAAATGGGCAACCTTAGGCCCTACAATAAAGTCGTGTTCACATATTTTTGATCACTTTAATCGTGCACATACTTTTGAACTTGACTGTAGACTCAACATTTCAAAATCTGAAGAGAGAAGTTGAAGGTAGATATACTTTTGAAAACGCCCTTTAGTAGTTTTAATTGTTGTAATAATAACGTTTGCTAGTGCTAAGTGCGAACGAAAGAAACTATTACGCGGCTCATCGCTCTAGTCTAGCCAACTAAGAGCTATGGAACAATCTTCCTCGGTCGACAAGTCTTTCAACATCTTCTTACAACGCCTTGCCTTAGGGAGGCATGTAGCGACATCTACATATGTAGAAGACTCAGGCTACAACAAGGGTTCAAAGTAAAAAAAAACCTAGCAACAGAAACTAGTCTCCGACCTAGACATGGCGTATCCCATTGTGTAGACAAAGTTTCATGTTATTCTAGCATGTCGGTATAAAATGAGAACCAAACTATAATTTGAGTTTTTTAACAGCCGGAACAAAAAAAAACAAAAAAAAACAGCCGGTACATAAATTGTACTGGGATGACAGCTGTCAAATATTGGATGTGAGGGCATTTTCACTACACGTTTGGTTGGAGACTCGAGCGTCCACTGAGATTGAGACATTTGTATTGAGAAATCGTCAGCATAGATAAATGTTTATCTATGTCGTCAGTAACGATGCGCCACCCCATGCTAAATTAATTATGTAGCCCTTTAATATTTTCCAGATCAAATTGAAGGCCATGCCGATATCCCCCCTCATGCAGAAGGAAGCAGTTCGACAGGCCATGGTGTGGATCCTACTGTGTTTCACGCTGGCCTTTATTCCTCCTGTCATGGAGGTCTCCGAGCTAGCCGTGCATGAAACTACCAACGAATACAAGGTGCAGCCACAGAATAGTATACTTAAGAGTCTGCTAGACGGTCGCCAACAAGCCCCTCCGACCGAGCGACCTTGGTCGGCACCGACCGTGTAGACAGTTGTTTGCAGCAAAATTTCATACTGCAACGGTCGGTGCCGACCAAGTTCACTCGGTCGGAGGGGCTTGTTGGCGACCGTCTAGCAGTCGCTTTACTCGCAAGTTACAGGTGTCGCTTTGGAAACATGTTGTTGATCTATTGTTGGAATATCTTTTTTCTCAATTGTGTGCACATGACACCTGCGATTTGGCCGTTTGTCCGGTGGCTGTCTCTCAAAACTATTCAGAATAGTATGACGCTACTCTGAAGTTGTTTGAAAGCGAAATATTAAGATGATATGTAACACAGATTATATGTAAAGTACCCAGTATAATCGCTTCCGAGGCAATGATCGCTAGCTAAAACGCTTTCTGCATTCAACTGCTTCCGTGTCTTCTGATATAAACATACCCATTGCAAAGTGCTTAGACGAAATTAGCCTTTATTGTGTCTTGTATAAGATGTTTATTATTTCAGCGCGGCCTATGCATGCGTAACGTGAGCCCGGCATGCATCTACCTGGGCTGGCTGGCGTACGTACTCATCACGGCTCTCCCCATACTCTTACTCGCCACGCTGGCTCTCATACTCATCTTCAGATGGGTGTGGATCTTCGTGGCTTTCGTTTTCCTGACCATCTACGTTACGGTCATGACCATGACCGCCTTCATAGTTTGCATGTTTCTGAGGAAATGTAAGTTTTTATTTAATACAGTAACTATTATTACAGGTTGACTCAATTTTCTCCTTGTTACGCTATTAATCGATGCTGTGCTTCCCATCGGAATTGGCAGGGACCTGTCGCCCACTGCCTTCCTGGTCGGTACCCTTTGACGTCTCCCCGTTTCGTAACTACCTACCATCTCAGGTGCGGTTTACCTTACTTATAGCTGTCAAGCAAATCGCAGCAGTCGATGAAATTGAACAGTGGTAGACCCTGGATTTTAGTTTTAGGAACTTGGCTTTGCTGAGTTCAGATTTTATATTAAGATCAGGGGCCTACTGCATAACTACTTGTAACTTATATTACAAGCGGAAACCTCTTTTCAACTCCTCGCATTGGAAAGAGACTTCCGCTTGTATTATAAGTTGTAAATTGTTATGCAATGGGCCCCAGATGTTTTGTATCATGAGCCGAGGATCCACTAGTCGTACCAAAATGAAGTTAGTTAGTTTGGAGCTGATGGAAGGGCATTTGCAACGTGACGAAAGACGATGTCGACATTTTTTTTATAAAAATTAAAAACCGCCTATACTGGGCTTGGGAACTTCAGTTGCCACAATCGATTTATGGTTGGGTGACGTTGGCAACTCTGGTTGACAGAAGCGAGTGATTGGTTTTGGAGTAGATGGAGGGGCATATTGATTATTCACAATCATTTGTCTTGAGGAAACGAAGGTGTCGACTTTACTAAATGGTTTGGTTTCCACAGCCCACATTGCGGCCATCTGGTCGGCGCTGTTCACGATCCTCCAACTGTTCCTGGCGGACCTGCTGGTGCACCACGGGTTCGACGGCACGACCAGCTTCACCATCCTGCTGCACATACTGCTGCCGCCGCTGGGGCTCGTGCATGGGTTGAACGAGTTCGCTCTACTGCAGACGGGCCGTGAGTTAGACTTCTCAAGCCTGCTCCACAGCCCATGATGGCCGATTACAGACACACATGATTGTGTGAAAGTGTTATCGTCTGTGAGCCACCATTGCCCGTCATGATCTGAGACCTGGTCAAATATTTTTTATCCATGCTGGTCTGTTCTTGGCGGGGTCCTTCCACTTGACCCACTAACTTTTTCCCTTATGTTTCACGAGACCTAATGCATTTTTATTCGACACAGTGAACATTTCGGGTTTTCTTTGAATATCATCAAATATAAGTCATTAAGTAGGTTTGTTTTGCAATAGGCCTATAAAGTTTACTATTTGAGAAAAAAATGCATTAAGTTAAGGTCTAATGAAATATTAGGTCAAATTAAGCATTTAGGGCTAAAGAAGTCAGGTCTAACAATGGAGAACCGTTCTTGGCCATGTCTCTCCAACAATCAATTCCGAACTCCATCCATCCGTTCATTGCCTATGAAAGTGCTTCTCACATCAAAGGAATTCGTGCCGATGACCGTGCGCGCGGTATCCACCAGAGCACAAATAGCATTAGAATAGAATAGAATAGAAAAAACATTTATTTGTCACAACAACATGTACATGGACAGAGATCAACATATACCTACAATTAATAAATATTAGAAGTGCCAGGAAACGGTTCCATTGCACAGCTAGCCTAGCTCACGTATCTCTTCCTGTTGGTGGATTTTTCCTCGCACACCACTCCGCTATCTCGCACAGTTCTGGTAGGTACTACCCCTTATTCAGATCAGATGTAAAGTTAGAGAACGTAGATATTTTCATTTTTCATCATGTTGCTCCTCTAGATATACTGAAATCTTTTAAATTGATAAAAATAAAGAGCACGGAGGACTTATGGGACGTGTCAGTCAAGGTACTGGAAAACATTCTGGAGGTTCTTGCACCTACTCTAGCTCTTATTTTTAATAGTTGTATAGACAATGGCATTTTTCCAGATTTAATGAAATGTAGTAAAGTAGTTCCTATTTTCAAATCAGGCCATAGAGATAATCCTTCTGATTGAAAAAAGAATGCTAACGCAATTGATTTCTCACTTTAATTATAACAAGATTTTGCACGCACAGCAGTTCGGTTTCACAAAGGGTAGGTCAACTACTGATGCTGGTGCAAGTTTGATTAAATTCATTCTGCAGTCTTGGGAAGAGTCGCAGGACGCCATTGGAGTCTTCTGTGACTTTACCTTAATTTGTAAACTTAAATTTTATGGCATTAGAGGACATGCATTAGATCTCATTGAGTCATATTTAACACAAAGGAATCAAAAGGTAGCGATAAACGGGGCCATTTCGTCAGAGACAGTGGTGGAGATGGGAGTACCTCAAGGATCTATTTTAGGTCCATTCCTGTTCCTTGTTTATGTAAATGATCTACCATATATGGTAAGCCGAAGATCAGGCATTGTCATGTTCGCCGATGACACCTCGTTACAGTTCAAGGTTAATAGGAAAGATACTGAACTCATTGAACCAAATAACACCCTGTCCATGATATCTGACTGATTTGCTGCCAATAACTTAGTGTTGAATACGAATAAAACGAAATGTATAAAATTCATACTAGCGAACTCAAATGTAAACTTAGCCTCAAATATTAAACTTAATGGTGAAACCATAGAATTTGTAAAGTCAACTGTATTCTTAGGTATTACGTTAGACTCTAAACTGCAGTGGGGTTCCCACATAACTGCGATAGGAAGTAGGTTGAGCTCCGCTGCTCTTGCAGTCAGGAGAATAAGGCAGCTTACCAATGTAGCAACGGCACGGTTAGTTTACTTCGCTTACTTTAACAGTATAATTACCTATAGTCTTATTTTATGAGGATCAGCGGCACATATTGAGACTGTATTTATTTTACAAAAAAGGGCTGTTAGAGTAATTTATAACCTCGGGTCGCGTGAGTCATTAAGAGAATTTTTCAAGGAAACAGATATTCTAACACGTATTTGAAACATAGAGGAGTGTTGGTGCCCACACTTATGTATGGTAGTGAAAGTTGGGTGTGGCAGAAAAGACATCAAAGTCGAGTGAATGCAGTAGAAATGAGAGCGTTAAGAAGTATGTGTGGAGTGAAATTGAGTGATAGAGTCAGAAACAGTGTGATAAGAGATAAGTGTGGAATGGATGCAGATATAGTCACCAAAATTGAGAAGGGTATGTTAAGGTGGTTTGGGCATGTAGAGAGGATGGATGAGAGAAGATTAACGAAGAGAGTGTATATAAAAGGAGTGGAAGGGCAAGTTGGAAGGGGAAGACCTAGGCGAACTTTCTCTGATCAAATTGGAGAAATGTTACAAAAAGGCCAGGTCAAAAGTACCCTAAACCGACGAGCATGTATGAGAAATGTTATGAAGGTGAGTGAAGCGAAAGTGGTTTGTCAGGATCGTAGCAAATGGAGATCCGTGATCTCTGCCTACCCCTCTGGGAAAGAGGCGTGATTATATGTATGTATGTATTTGAAATAATTATGTATGTTAGGAAGAATTTATACAACTACCCAACAAACACTGATAGGCCCAAGGTTACCAGAAGCGCAGGGAAGCTCAAAACAACTTTTTACAGGCTATTAAAAGCGAAAAAGTCGTTCTTAGGAAATTGTATAAAATTCTACAACAAAATTCCAAAACACATTACCGAACTTACTGACTCTAAATTTAAATCTGTCGTAAAACGGACACTTATTTCAAAAGCATATTATTTATAAGATAAACGGCTACATCATGGATAGGGATATTTGGCAGCGATAAAATCCGGCACTAGAAATCTATCGTAAAATAAATAGGCTTTCTACTGTAGCAATGTAATTTTAAAATTTTATAATACTCTGATACTGAAATGATATATTGTATACTGTTTTGAAAAAATGATACCTCGCCGAATTTTTTACGCCGGTTCTTCTCGAGGCAGAGGTTTACTTTCCGAACCGGTGGTAGTTTATCGACATTCATAGGTGCATGTAATATGCCTAAATTGAAGAATAAATCACTTTGACTTTGACTTTTGACTTTGATGGCTGGCAATATCGGATGGTTCTCAATATCGGTACTTATTGAATACTGGGATTACCGGGATTTCAATATTAATATCGAATATTAAAGTCGCACGGCAACGTGTTTGGCGTGCTAGTTTTTACGTGATAAAGAATTCTGACGTTTGATGGTTTACAGGTGAAGGCCTTCAGAACACGGAAATGTACGAGAACCACACAATAATGATCTGGATCCTGATGATCGTCATCTACTTCCTGGTGCTGATGATGCTGCAGAGGACCATCGGGAACGACCGCGCCATCGGCGGCCAAGTGTCGTGGAGGTCCATCATTTTCAAACAGGCTGAGGTGAGATTTCCAGCAAGCTAGGTGTCCTCATCATGAGAGTGCAGATGGTGGCCGCCGTGGAGTTGTTAGTGGATAAGAAATACCACATAACCCGTCATCCGCCGATGACTGAGCAAACTGTTCGCAGGATTTCTCCAAGAAATAAATGGTGTCATCATCGTCAGCCGAAGGACGTCCACTGTTGGTCATAGCCTCCCCCATGAGTATAAGCGCGATGTTCATAATAGGGATTGATTGAAATGAAATTGTTATCTTATTGCAATATATGTACAGTCGCCATCAGATATATCGGAGCGGCCAAAGTGCTCACAAATATCTGAACACATCTCTATTGTCGAGGCATTAGGGTTAGGGACATGTTCAGATATTTGTGAGCGCTTTGGCCGCTCCGATATATCTGATGGCGACTGTACAGTCGAGTTCTCCAATATCTATACAGACAACCTTTCAAAAATATCTACACATGTGTCTTATGTCAGTAATAATAAAGCCTGTGTACCTACAGATATTTTTGAAAGGTTGTCTGTATAGATATTGGAGAACTCGACTGTACATACCTAATATGCGGTTGAAAATGTAATTTACGAAAATGTACGATTCAGAAGCTTGTCACACCGTTCAACCCACTACGCGATGATGACCCTATCGCTTCTTGATCGGGGACTGCTTGTTCAGTAGGCATAGTCCCTGGGCGACCGAGCTCTGCTCGAGTGTAAATGGAGAAAATACGGAGATAAAGAATTTTCCCGGACATGAAACACAGCTAGATCGATTTCTCGCCGCCGTAAACCCCTGTTCTCCAAATATCATCGAAATCGTTAGAGCCGTTTCCGAGAACGTGATTGCAATGTATATATATAGATAGGTGTATACAAATATTGCTCGTTTAATAGTATAGGATAGGATTCACAATCAACCACCTTGTCTGCTGGCCGTTCATACCTTTGGTAGCCTGTAGCTCAGCCCCAACTCCCAACCCAACCAAAAAATCATAGTCAAACTTGTAATGGTATATTTGATCTGACGGAGTGTATTTCTTTGTAATGGATGTAGCTAACAGCCTGAGAGCTAGGTACCTACAAGTTATGTATTGTTTTACAGGATCAAAATACGCTACACCCTGTTCAGAAACTCATCGGGAACGAGCGAGACAAGTTGCAGGAAGTCGACGAACTTCTCGCAAAAGCGATCAGTTTCAATAATGTGTCTAAGGTACCTACAGTCAGTCAGCATTAAATAGTAGCGGCGAAAGAAGAGAAATATATCGGAACACGTTTTTATTAGTAGTGGATTTGTTTTGAATGCCTTCTAAGAAAACATAGTTGACGCTCGACTAAGAGACAACTGTGTTTGTACACACCTATTGGTTTATCAAACTCGAGCACATTGTAGGGTCTGAGCGCGGGTGGAGTTACTCCCAGCTGGGTCAACTACAAGATCTAAATATCATCCAATTTAAGTCGTAAAATAAATTCCATGGAATTAGGCGACGCTAGCGTTGAATTAAAATCCATTAAATACATCTTCTTTACTGTTCAAAGGTAGTTACCACCAACAGTGGTGGTAACAGCTGTGAATTGCTTCGGAAAATTGTACCTATAATCAGTATAATCTGCTGTTAGCAAATTAATGGTATCGCGGCGTATCTGTTAAGCAACTTAAGCGCGTGCAAAACGCTGGCCGCCCCTCCCACGCTACGCTTCTAGCGAACACTCTACTACCACTCGGCCACAACTTCGAGCTGCGGTAGCGGTGCAATACGAGGGAGCGAGATATCGGGACGCGGACTCTCGCTCCCACGTTTAGCGGGCCGCTGCTCCCGCCGCTGGACGTCGCGGCCGCGGTCCCCCAGACCCTACACTTACGCTTTCAGAGTACCATGGGTGTGCCGCTGCTAAAGAGAGTCACACTCGACATATACCGCGGAGAGTACACGCAGCTGTTTGCAGACAGGATACAAGAACGAATGCTCAAAAACCTTGAGGACCTGATCACTGGTAAAATGGGGCTAAAATTACGTGAATAGCCGAGTATACATGTGAAATATTTAGGGCTGATGTATACACTTATCAATTGGCGTCGCCTCAAACCCGAAATTGCAAACAGCGAGATGCCATATAGCAACGATAGTTGTCTATAGGGAGGCACAGGGAGGCGTAGTCGTTTGATACGAGTGTATACTTAGTATATGTGAGTCATTAAGAGAATTGTTCAAGGAAACAGATATTCTAACACTGCCGTCGCTACGTATTTGAAATAATTATGTATGTTAGGAAGAATTTATACAACTACCCAACAAACACTGATAGGCCCAAGGTTACCAGAAGCGCAGGGAAGCTCAAAACAACTTTTTACAGGCTAGTAAAAGCGAAAAAGTCGTTCTTTGGAAATTGTATAAAATTCTACAATAAAATTCCAAAACACATTACCGAACTTACTGACTCTAAATTCAAATCTGTCGTAAAACGGACACTTTATTTCAAAAGCATATTATAAGATAAACGACTACATCATTTTATAATAATCTGATACTGAAATGATATATTGTACCTATACTGTTTTGAAAAAATGACACCTTGCCGAGTTTTTTACGCCGGTTCTTCTCGAGGCAGAGGTTTACTTTCCGAACCGGTGGTAGTTTATCGACATTCATACGTGCATGTAATATGCCTAAATTGAAGAATAAATAACTTTGACTTTGACTTTATGTGTGGCCATTCATTTGACTATCTAGTAGTCCTCATAAAATATATCTGCACTCTGCAGGGTGCTCAAAAATACACGCTAACGCTTTGACAATAGAGTCGTGTTCAGATATTTGTTCGCTCTGATATATCGAAAGCCTCTCGCAGACTGGCGCGGTCTGCGGTGGCGGACAGTAGTATTAAACTATATCTACAATAATTGTTGACATAGGGCGACTATACAGAAGTGACAAATTGACTTGGTTACGACCATAATATAATTTTTGTCAAAGATCAAGGCCTAAATCGACAACATTTGCATTATTAAAGAACTAGCTTTCTGGTACATTCCAGGTTTGACCCTCCCAGATGAAGGCTCAGTGAACATTCTCGGCCAAGACATGGCTGCGCTGAGCAAGACTGGCAAACGGATCATGACCATGCCTGGAATGCTCGGCTATTGCCACCGCCTGGGCTTCCTGATTGACGAGTTATCCGTTGAGGAGACACTACAGTTCTTTATTCAGGTCAGTATGAGGAATAGAATAAGACAATTTTAAAGAACACTTATTAACACGACCTCAACACGAAACAAGGCGCAGTCTGACTCAGCCTGCGCCTGTTAGCTGAGTTTCTTACTGGAATCTCCTCAGCTAGCTCGATTCCACCCACACCCCAGGTTCGGTTGAAACCGCCTCAACATCAATGAACCGGTAAATCATCTAGAGTAGAGAGTATGTTCAACCGCCCGCGTGGTCGTGCCGGAAGTTTTCCTTGGATTTTCCCCAGGCTATACTCTCTAAACCGTAGTGGCAAGAGGGGTAAGATTGCTAGTAGTACGTGCATTTTCCGGAGCAAGTTTATAAGAAAATATCTACTAAGTTTTTTTCTTACAGCTGTATCTGTGGGACCATAGTGAGTCGGAGGCGGAAAGCTACATGCTGATCCACGCGCCGAGGTTGTTGGAGGATTGCGACTTGCAGGATGAGCGCAGCACCTACGTGAGGAACCTGGGGCCCTACTATAAGGCACAGCTGTGCTGGGCCATCGCTATGATTCTGGAGCCACGGGTGGGTTTTCTTTCAGCAGGCCCTAAGATGGTTGCCATTTTATCACTTATCGTTGTGGATAAAGTGATGAAATGACAACCATCGACTGTTTTTCTCCTACTGTGTGTAGTTTAAGAGCGTATATTGCAATTGGTACCTACAGTTAGGTTAGTAGAAAACTGGGGCACTACTTGCAGCCGTCCGTCGCTATGATTCTTGAAACACGGATAAGTTTCTTATCGTCTTTTCTTCGACTGTTTTTCGCCTACTGTGAGTATTCGCAATGATGCTCGAGCCACGGTAGAGGTTCCCGTGGGTTCCTCTGCATCTTGTTCGACCCTTTATCACAGCATCCCTGGCTGGGAGGGTAGTTTGGATGGAAGCATTGATTTCAATTGGTGCAATTAGTTCCATATTAGCCAGCCCAGATAACCGTAGCATCGTCTTTTGGTCGCCATCAGTAACTGAATGGCATTTTCATAACTGACCAGCGGGCCTAAGATGGTTGCTATTTTATCACCTATCGCTGTCGATAAGACCATCACGTTCTGACATGCGAGTGCGAGAGTGACGGATGTCTTATCTACAACGATTGTGATAAAAAGGAAACCATGTTAGGCAATTGGTGGTTTTCCCGGTATATATTATATTCTCGGAACTTAAGAGGGTAAGGAAACTATTTGGAAATGCTGGCTTTACGTTGCCAGGCATGGAGTCGGGCTTCGAATCACCAGCTTAAGATGCAACCGCGACCAAGCATCCATGCGGCCGATAGGTATCTCAGATCTTAAGGATAAGTTCTTGAGAATAAGTTATAAGACTCAAAGTTGCGTGACTTACGGTTTTATATCTAATGATGACGTATTTTACATATATATTATTTACAGATCGTTTTCATACAACCTTACGTTGACGGCCAGAAGTACGTGTCAGTGATCAATGACAAAATTGTGGTATGTGACATTTTTCTGTTATTTTGTCAAGTTTTGTCAGAAGTACGGACAAGCAACGCAGACGCTCTCCCGCTTGCATTCCACAGGGCACACCTGCGTCCCACCTGAAGGCGGGAATGGGGCATAACGGCCGCAATCGCACAACAGGACTCGGTTATGCGTTTGGAATGCCATGGAAGTATTTATTTCTTCGTTTAACGCATAGTTGCGTCCTGTATGGTGGGCCATGATGGCCCATTGTGTACACGAGCCTTCACACGTCGCCCGTATTCTTGCCCAGATCCAGGGTCTAAGGGACTTAAGCCAGGGCAGGCAGGCCTTAACCCTTTTCCAGGCCTGCAGTTGGAAAATGGCAATCGGATGTCAGTCTTATTCATTGACATTAAGATATTATGTTTGACAAGCAGTATGTGGTCGATATAACGCCTCTGCCTGGAAAAGGGTTAACCATGTTTGCCACCGTCCATTAATAAAAATATATAAAACGCTGTAGTATAAAAAGGTATACCCTATTTCAGAAATACAGAACGCACATGACTATAGTGAAGTTGTCGTTAGCTACGTCACTGCTGGAGCACGCCGATCGCGTGTTTTTGTTCGATCGAAAAATCCTCGTGTTTGGCGGGAGTCCGGCTTACATGTTCTTTAAATACGGTGAGTGGAACAAGCGAGAACTACTTAACTTCAATGGCTCAGCGACCCAGAGCGAGTCTTGGCCTGAGACACACGTGTGTGCCATTTCCCGCCAGTTCATGGCTTGAAGCTCGCGAGGTCTGATTTGACGACGTCGTTGCCAGTATACCTGGGACGTCCGACCTATCGCCGCCTTACTTGATAAGTATATCTGAATCACTTACCCTTGGTCACAATTCATCTTACGAAAGAAACCTGTTGCAAAATAAAATTATTATGGAGTCGAACCCCATACAATTTTGTTATCAAGAAGAAAAAGACATAAGTTGGTATACAGATTGTGCCTCTAAATAGCATGCATAGATGAACACTGCAAATTAATTAAGGCATCTTAAAGAAGGTTATTTATTAGAACCAGGCCGTTTCAAACTTCTGGTCATGATCCATTTCACTTAAAAGTAAAAAAAACGCACATGGCAGTTACGCGTTCACGCGACGGAGTTCTCAGGCCGGAGCCGCACTGATGGGGCGATTAGCGACGCGACGGCGCGGCGATCTTCATACATCAAGTCGCACAAGGTGTACTGAAATCGCAGTCGCGTCGCCAATCGCCTTATCAGTACGGCCCCGCCCTCACCATCGCGATTTCAAACAGTGTTTAAATGATGGCTGGGTGTATTAACGTATCGTGACTGTAACAGTGTCGCTGCAAAGAGTTGCATCCACATCATGTCGTGGGTTCTAAAGTAATTAATATGTGTATTGGTTGTTACCAGGTCGGGAGTATCGCGTGCGCATGACGTTCCGAGCCCACGCCAGCCTCGACAACCAACATGTGGAGGAGCTAATCGATCAAGCGCTCGGAATTGGAGGCCAGGTGAAGAAATTTTAATTATCTAGTATTTTCTATTTCATTCGATTGTAGCATTAGCCCTTAACAAATTGGGTGGCCGCCCCCGTTTCACGAAGCTGCAACGAACAATTCAAACGTCTAATCAGACAACTCTGAGGCGCTCGACCAATACCACGTCCACTTTGCTCTTTAAGGCCTATATATAGTACGCATGAGAATTCAGGCGAATCCTGATGACTTGAACTATATATTTATGTATACCACACCTCCTTCCCTCGCCATGTCCGGCAACTGCGGCTCCGTCAACTGTTCTTATTCAGGAACATGGAACGGTCTAATGTGACTCGCAAAAATCAAAGTTTGTTTTGAAGAAGCGGTTACAAGGTTCGCAATTGGGCTGTCCAGCTAAGTTGTAGGTAGGTATACTTGTAATGCGCCCTGTAGCCCGGGCATTAAAATACGGCTACGGTAGGTATCCCCTGTCCGTACAAGTCGACTAAAAGGGGTCCTCGTGGTGGTACACGGTCGCAGTTGGGGGCTGCAATCGAAAAAAAAAAGGTAGGACCGACTGGGGCATGACGCTAGGGCGGCACTGGTGCGTTCCGTAGGAGATCCCAGAGGCGTCCGAAATGCGTCGAGGAGGACCATCGGGGGGTTTTTAGTCGGTGCGAGTCTGACGTGGCGCGGAGGTATCCATAACGGATTTTCCTCCCATTAAAAAAAAGGTAGGGATAGGTACAGTCGAGTTCTCCAATATCTATACAGGCAACCTTTCAAAAATATCTATACATGTGTCAGTAATAATAAAGCCTGTGTGCAGATATTTTTGAAAGGTTGTCTGTATAGATATTGGAGAACTCGACTGTACTTGTAATAGATCTTTACCCAAATCTTACAGATGAGCGGTCGCATATTATGGCCACTATTCGCTGGATAATACACGTCGATGTCAACGGATGCCACAGAGCAATAAATGTTAATTCTTTGCTAACGCACAGCCGCCCCTAAGGAGTACCGAAGGGAAATGAACAATGTATTGTAGCCACTGTTGTGTAGTGTAGAGGTATGACTGAACTCCTAGCGGACACGTTAATGGTGACGACTAGGGGCCATTATGTGCGCCCACTAAAATTAAGGTCAGTGACGAGTGGCATAACCCGGTCAACTCCATTGTCATCAGTCAGGTGACAAAGAAAATTCTAATCTAATGTCTGACTCAGGTCCGTGCCTACTTCGGCACGCTGCTCATACTCCGACTGCCGACCAGTCCCACAGACAAGACCACCGAGTTCGTTAAGGAGATCACCGAACACTCCGACCTGTATGGGATCACGTCGCTCAACATCAGCTTGCCAGATAGCGAAGAAATTTTCAAAAGGTACTTACTTGGCTGAATAGGATATTTTCATCTAACAAAATTGGCTACTTTCCTAAAAAAAAATATTTAGCCCGTCAGTTAGATTATAAAAAAATATTGGACACGTATTTTTTTGTTTGTCAATTAAACAAAAACTGATGAAGATATAGCCCGTTAAAGTTCCGTGTGACGTACACTTTTTAGCATAATGTGACGTCACGTGGAACTTAAACGGGCTATATCTAAATAATATTTTTTTGTATAATTGACAAACAAAAAAATACATGTCCAATATTTTTTTGATATTCTAACTGAGTGACTAAATAGAATTATATATTTATTACCCAGGAAAGTACCCAATTAAATTATCAAAGTATTTTTTATATAGTTTTTACCATAAGAAATACGAATATAACAGTATTTTGTTACAAAAACACAAGATTTATTTTTAATTTGAAAATCAAAATCGTAGTTTTATTATCTGCACCTATGTTACGTGACCGAAAACGCCGACCGCCATTTTGTTTTCTATGAGTGACGTCAGAACAGCAAATATGCATACTTAAATCAGAAAGCGTAGACGGACATTTGACGTTTCTATGTTTCTGCACAAAGTATCTTCTTAGTAGTCTATGGTCTGTTGTTTGTTGTTGCAGTTATGACGTCACGATTATGGCAGCTGCCTTTTTGGCGCGAATATTTAACGTTCAAATTTCAACCATAATTTATTTGAATGAAGGCATATTATTTGGAGGAAATAAAAATACCAGTTGACTATCGAAATTCGAATCTATACGAACATTTTAAAATATATTTTTAAAAATCGCAGAATAGTCTATTTAGACCCATTGTATCCGAGGAGCTGGAGGTCGTGGGTTCGAACTGATGGTTGACACTGGGTTTTTCAAAAACACTTATGGTACCTACCCAATATCACTTGATAATTAACAGTAGCATTTTGGTGAAGGAAAGCATCGTGAGGAAACTGGTCATCGTGAGGTCGATATGTAGGTATCAAATCTAAAATGGCGCTGCCACGTAAGTACCTACAGGCGGACGAATTCGGCGGCGGAATTCTTCGGCCATACATTTTATATGTAGCAGCTGCGAGCGGAATCAGCCGGCTGAATTCAACGGGAATTCGGTGGCGGAATTCAGCCTGTACGTAGCGACCCTGATTGTGTACCGATGCTGTCCGACCAGCCAGCAGCCGTATAATGCGATTGAATTTCCGGTGGTTTGGGACGCGAACCATTACTCATTGTTTAACGTATGTGTAAGTATACTTATATCTAATCTGTTCTTTCAACAGGGCTATCAACGAATCAAGAAGACTAACAAACACAACTCTAACCAATGAATTAACTCTTAAAGCTCTCAGAAATTTATCAAGTGAGTAAAATGAATCAGATCAGCTGTTTCTCTGAATTACATACCTTTTGCGCTCATGCTCGCAGGCGGGATAGGCAGAGCACATCAAATTTAGTGAAGGTACATTTCCTTGAACCTAAAAATATACCTAATTAAATCACAATGTACAAAATAACCAAAAATCACACGGCGTTCTTAATTATCTGGTCGTTTAACGCGCGGCACAATGCGCTCTCGTTAGTCATTATGTCCTATATATTTAAGTATATTTAAGTGCCACTTCTAGCAATTGTGCATTGTGGATTTAAACCCACCCCCCCGTCCAATTCCGTCTTTAAAGACGGAGAAATTGTTCTATTGCAGTGACTGATTGCTAGCCTATCGCCTACAACACCGACCCTTCCGATCCCGTACTCGAGTGCTGTTCTAACCCGATCCCACACCGGAACCTCTCTGAATTAAATAAATAAAAATATAATCATACATAACTTTAACAGACACACAGAATTAAACAATATCCTTAGGTAATAACTATAAGTTCTGCTAAAAAAATCATTTTTGCTACAAGCTTTTATTGCCGACTGTACTTTTCTATATACCGTCATCAACTACTCATTGAGACGATTCTAACAAGCCTAAACTCAACGGGGTTACGTCGTTGAGTCCTGAATTCCCATGGCCACCTTCTCTCCATCATCAGATCAGCTCGATGGTAATATTGATTTGTCACCAAACTATACCTTTACCCAAAATTTCAGCTCAATCGGTTGAAGATATCTGCTTCAAACTTGAGTTTCAAGATTCCACCCGAACAAACGTAGTTAGGTAATAGTCAGAGTTACATAGCAAAGTTAATAGAAAGCTTGTAAAAAGAGACTGAAGGATGTCGCGGTTTGGGAGCTCGGTTAAAGGGCGTCCACGCTCACTCTGCAAGAATTAATTTGGCAACACTGATCAATAAATGTCATATTTCTATGGAATTTTGAGGGCTAAGGAAAAAAATGCTGACTCTAAAATACCTATTATGTTTTTTGTTTACAGAACCGAAGCAATGGAAACGGAAGACATCCTCGTGCCTTAACGTAACGCTATTGAAACAGATTTTGTGGAAATATGTCTCTTTCTACATCCATTACAGACTATTTTTGATTATTACGGTAAGAATACTAAGAATATATTTGTCTATGGCGACTGGATTTTTGTTCGTGTTTTCCTAGACTAGACAATAATTAGGTGTTTAATTCCTCTATATACTTTTGTAACTTCGACTGGTGTTGTTAATGGCAAGTACTACATCCATTGGTCTGTAAATAGATCACGAAGAATCGTTCTCTACGTTAAATGGAGATTATTGAGAGGAAGATGAAGGCACAGAACCTCACACCTCTGTCTACTCAGGACTGACCGTCTCACTCGCACTGTGCTAATTAGAACAAGGAGGGTATAGATATTTGCTGTTCCTGACCAAAAGGTGAGTTATCTACCACAGCATGGTGACTATGCCTTCCAGATGGTGTCAGCAATAGTGACAGGCGCTATAATCGGCGTGTTCCTGTCGTACCAACTGAACGCGATGGGAGACACCTTGACGATTTCCAAGATGCATGGAGAGATGATGACGGTGGAGGCACTGCGACAGACCACCACACTGGTGCTCAGGGTGTACAACACGTCGGATGCCATGTCAATAGCCGCTAGGTAACTTACGTGTTTATTCATATACCAATACCATCCAACCTAAGGCTTGTTCACGAAAAAAAGTTCCTAGCCATCGAAAACTAAGTCCCCACTGTCACCCAGTAGGTCTGGGTAGTTCAAACCGCAATTAGATAGCCAACTCAGTATTCTTCCTTATCCTGCCAGACACAGATTATATTGTCGCCAAATTCCTACTTAAGTACCTAAGTAATTCATTCACATCGCATCGCATATCTTCCACATTCCTATTGAACCATGAAACGTCTCTCACCTTTCTAAGTAAGGCATTTAGTTAACTGCTCGTAAAAGCCTGCCTTCGTTGTGTACTCCTTAATTTGTCACACGAAGATCAGGACTGGATGAGTCGAACACAAGATCGTAAAGAATGGAAGATGAGGAAATTTCATCCAAGATTGGATCACCAAAAGCACACCATGATAATAATAATGATTGATGAATATTGGCACACTTCCCACACAAACAAGCTACCTAGACACTAAGACCGCGTTTACGCACAGACGTTATTTCACGCGACACGCCGCGTGACCTGTCAGGCGTCAGGCGTCCATGGCCGGCAGTAGCGGAATTATTAGGAAACCTCGCAGCCGCTTGGCAGCTCGCCCGGCGTGTCGCACGCTATTACCACGAACTTCGAAGTTCGGGTATCTCCATCTCTATCGCACTTTACATTACTAGAATGACAGGGATGCAGATATACGAACTCCTAGTTTCGAAGTTCATGGTAGTGCCGCTGTATACATATCTTGCTCAGGCTACTGTGCTGTGCATAAACGCGGCCTAACACTAGATTATTGTTTTGTTTCAGCTACGCCATGTCTGCTACAAATGCCAAATATTTGGAAACGTACAGAATAGCTTACACCGCCTTACCGTACCCAGAGGTAACTAAACAAAAACAACCCTGTAAAGCGGCGATTTGACTGCTTCGGTCGCCTAATACGGTCACCGAACATGTTTCAAACAACTTCGGCCGACGGCCATCGACTATCATGTTCACATATTAGTCCGTCTGCCAACTGCGGTCACATATACAACATAGGTGACAGTGACACTAACCGTCAGTCACCTGAGTCACCGAATGCGGCCGACCACCGTCATCTTTGCACTGTTGACACGACCGATTTTTTTTTTGTCCTTTTACTAGTAGCTTAGTGAAACAAGCTACTGTTAAGCTTTTGTTTTTCTGTTGGTGCAGAGTTTAACAGAGTATCTGATGCTACGAGCAATCGACTCCCCGCAACACTACGTGTATATGTACGCCTACGGTATGGAACTGGAAGACGAGAGGATATTTCTTGGTGTTGGTATTTCTTGTTTCCTCCCCATATGTAAATCGCCATAAGAGAGGCAGGGCACAGCGCAATGTCATTTCACTCATATTTGGAGCAGCACAACTGGGGCCTTACGCCTTGGCCACGACTTTGGTCTTAAGCGACCTGCGGCAGCGGTTTTTCTAATTCATTGCGCACGATCCCAACTAACCACAGTGCGTTGCGCGTCTCGACCGCGCAATGAACAGATAAAACGCTGCCGCAGGTCGCTTAAGACCAAAGTCGTGGCCAAGACGTAACAGAAGACCGCCATGATAACACCACTACTTGCTTTGTGGGTGTTTGTTGTTGTGTTTAGGGTTGCCAACCGTACTATATTATACAGTATTGTCTGTGGTATTGTACTATATTTTGACTCTTCGTACTATATACTGTTGAAGAAATATATAGTACGCGGAAATACTATATTTTGAGGGACTTCACGAAGTGCTTCGAATTGCTGAGGTTTTTACTAGAGACAACATTGCCAATGCCAACATTGCACGTAGAATCGATGGCCGTTGGAGCGGAAAGGTTCTCGAGTGGTGACCACGTACCGGAAGGCGCGGCGTGGGTAGGCCCCCTACAAGGTGGACAGATGACCTGGTAAATGTCGCGGGAGTCCGCTGGAGCTAACGACGCAGCTGAGTCACGCTGCGCCGTTATGTCGCCTAAATAAAACCTTAGATGCCTGAAATAAATAGATTATGATAATAATGATAATTATAAAAAAAAACCTATTTCAGATCCAAGTGTTGTACAGTCCCATCCACCACGACACGGCAGCGGCGTCGCGCTCCCTGGCCCGCACGTACATGTCGCTGTTGCGGTTCTACACCGGCCACAAGGACGCGGACATTGAGCTCACTGACGACCCGCTCGTGCTTGACTCCTCACCGGTAGGTTACATGTGAGACTCGCCACATACAAGCTGAATTCCGACGCCGAATTCCGCTGGTCAGACTCCAAACAAATTCTATGGTTCTACCAAAGACAGGCGGTGAATTCCGTCGCGCAATAGCTGCAGTCGGAATCAGGGCAGCGGAATTTAGCCCAAATTTAGCCTGTACCTATGTGGCGGGTTGCCGAGCCTTAGACTGAAGATGTCAACTCCTCACTATTGAAATAATGGAAGACAGAAATGTGTGTGTGTGCGTGTGTGCTCTTATCCGTCCTTTTTTATAGAAATTATAAATATATATTTAAATTTTTCTTTTTCCATACACATGGATTAGCTTTGTTTACAACTATTCCAAATTGAAAATTGATAGCTAATGCTATCAATTTGCAATTTGGAGTTCCTGAGATATTTAACTTTGTGACAGGCGGACGGAGTCGCACCACCATAAGGGTTCCGTTTTTACCTTTTTGGTTCGGAACCCTAAAAATGCAAAAAAGACGGTCCACGAGTGGGTTAAGCCGAGTGGATGTTGCGAATTAAAGGGTTCACAGCCGTACGCTTGTTTCCGATAATGAACGAGATTCGTCTCTTTCCGCCACTTTGATCTACCAACGATTTGTAGACTGTTTAAATTATACTGGTTCGACACTCAATAGTAAAACGTCTTGTTTCAGGCTCAGAAGAAAATACATGTCCCGCCGCTTATAATACACTTCATGTTGATTATAACCATCGCACACATAACCTTGCTGCCTACCATGGAACATGGTCTTATAAGACATATGCAGGTAGACCACCTATGTCTCCAGGTTCTGCCAACATACAAATCACAGACACAGATGCCTCGTCTCTGAGAGGTGTGGACTGTGGACTATAGATACGCTGAATTGGGAATGGATGAAATATTTAGAAATGCCAGAAAAAAGTTTCAGATTTTTCAGCTGTGTCAATTATTTTTGAAAAATATAAACAGTTTCCCCACTTACGTTTTGTATTTAGGACGGCGAATAAGACGCTTTCCTTGATCTGTCTCCTGGTTCTATCACCAAAAAATAATCAGGCATTTCTAAAATTTTCATCCATTCCCAATTGCGCTTTGAGAACCACGTGCAGGCCTGGGGCTGGGGCGCTACCGCGAACCGAAAACGAATTTCATTCGTGTATCTCCCTCTCTGTCGCTCGAATATGCAAGTGCAACAAAGAGGTCTCCCTCTACACGAACGAACTTTGTTTTCGTTTCATGCTAGGACCTACGTTTCCCTTGCCGCTTCGTTTTTTAAACTCTGCTCTCGCACACCTCCGAGATGTCGATATGAGTTCGCGCTAGGTGGGAAAGATCACGTGCTATGCGTGCGTCGAGCGCGTGCGAGCGTGATGCCAGGATTTGAAATTTCTAGCTGTGAAACATCGGTTTTGCTAAACAGAGGACCTAAGGTAGGTACAGTCGCCCACACTCCTAACTGACCATTCGTGAACCTTATATCAGTGATATAAGGTTCACAAATGGTCAGTTAGGAGTGTGGGCGACTGTACAGTAAGGGAAATGTATTCACGTACTTTTTCGCTCTTCTTATACAATAAGGCATAAAAAGGTACGTGAATATATTTCCCTTACTGTACCTACTAGGTATTACTTATTCTGAGCCTCATGCTTATTTGCATCTACTTGTTTCTTCTATTGATCAGGTTTACTTTTATTGATAAGTCAAACCGATTTACGTAGTTCTGTTATAAAACTGGCACTCGCTTAATTAAACTGTTGGCCTTTGTATAGAACCTTCAATGGCGTCAATTCTCATTAACACACTTGCTTTTTTTCTAGAAATGTCTAGAATAATGCAAGCGGAAGTAGCGGATGACTTCATTGGTTTCCAATTTCCCAAAGACACATTTGAACCTAAAATCATCATATCATCCGAAAGACGTCCACTGCTGAACATGGCCTATGACTCAAAGAGTGCCACTGACCACCCATGTACAGAACATACGAGTAGCATAGTCTCTATCACCAAGTAACTTCTGCAACCAGCAGTCGTCCTCCACTTGCCAGGTGCACGCCATGAACTTCTCCCCCGGCCGCTACTGGTTCTCCCTGTTCTGCTGCGACATCCTTCTCTACTGGACCCTGGTCTTCATCATCACTACTATCCTCTTCTGTGTCATGTACTGGGTCGCGCCGGTGCATTTCTTGCACAGGGACTTGAGTAAGTGCAACTACATCGGCCATTATAATAATCCTACAGATATTACAATTATTTGTTTTTAATAATGTGTTTATCTCATGTAAGTGAATTGTACAATTCTTTATGAGATTAAATGATCTTAAACCTTATTATAAATGCGGAAGTTTGAATGTTTGGATGTTTAGATGTTTGGATGTGTGTTACTCAATCACGCTTAAACGGCTTTTGACAATTTTGAGACTGATTGTCTCGGCAGCACGGCTATCACAAGACGGCGCGCGAGCTCTCTCGATTTTTCTCGCACTATACCTCTCTTTCTAAGTGTTCTAATAAGATAGTGACGGATAGTGCGAGAAAAATCGAGAGAGCTCGCGCGCCGTCTTGTGATAGCCGTGCTGGTGACCGCTAGTCTCCTCCCATAACCAATTTTCCAGTCCACCACCCACTATTCAACCTAATAACCTACGTTTCCATTGCAGGACAGTTTTGCAAGTAGTTTTGAAGTTAATCTTCGACGATTCTTCTATGATTTTTATTATATTTTGTAATTTATACTTTATTACAATAATTTGATGGTTTACTATCAATTTAGCTACAATACGTTATCAATTTTAACATGAGGAAACTACCCTATTGCACTGTTCGTATCTAAGTACCTAAGCTGTCCGTCAAAATTCACGGTCCATTTTTCAGCCACTTACATGTATTCGATTGAGCTGAAATTTGGCATAGGTATGTACGTAAGTTCGGTGACAAAAGAAAGAAAGAAAATAATACAATACAACGCAACATTATGGTACAACCGAGCTGATCTGATGATGGAGACATAATGTGACCATAGCAATTCCTAAACTATATAAGAAAAACCCGTCGTGGCGGCTCATTGGTACCCTCTCCTCTTTATAACGAGTAGTTGACTGTGCACAAGAAGTAGGTACAGTTGGCAGGAAAAACTTGTAACTATTAAATTTGAATTTTGTAGTGAAACTTATTTGTATAAATTCCGCCGCAGAATTCGCCGGTCTGTCTATAAGTAGGAGCTTTATTCTCAACTCAACCACTGTTAGATGTGGCCATTTCGGATCCAGGCACAGTATATATGCACAGATTGAAATATAAACATATACCTACCCAACTACCTAATTGGCTTAATTTATTTTCAGTCGTAATTCCATTCATGCTGTTAATGTATGGCATAAGCTGCATACCGCAAGCTTATCTCTTCAGCCTTGGTCCCAGTGCTGCCTTGAATTCTATGTCGTTTGTCATATTCAACATTATTTTCGGTAAGCTGTCTTTCCTTACAACTAGCTAACTTTCCATTAGCGACTTTGGGCAAGTGTCCAGCGCTCCTGATTGGATTCCATGGGGTTAGATATCACCTTTTAATGAATTATCCTAAAATGCCCAGAGATGCCGTAAATTAAAACGTCCCTGGTTGCGAGCACCGGTTTTTGCACATAGTGCGGTATTGCCAGAGTGACCACCTCACGCCGTGCATGGAGCACTACTGCCTTCATGCTGAACGCTACCTGATCGTTTTTTATGACGGACATAAAACATTCGTCTCTTTGGTATTGATCACTATAAAAATGTGTGCGTAAAAGTGCACCAAGCGGAATTAGGAATATCTGAAGGGACAAAGTAAAGACGCCCTCATAAGTAGCTGAACACCTAAGTAGCTTGTCGTTTACACTCGTTCGATACAAAGGTGTTAAGGTCCTTGTGAGGCCGAACGTACAACAGGAGTATGTTGTAGAACAGAATAGACTGCTGAATTTCAGGGGAAGCCTCAGTAATAAGCCAGTTCCTCCACGGCGACGCCTTCAACTACGCCGAGCGGGCCCTCAGCCTGTCCCCGCAGTACAACGTGGCGAACGCCATCCTCCAAATAACGAAGATCTTCGTCTACAACAGCGAGTGCGTCATATTCAACAACAAAAAGCTCTGCCACTCCAATGTGCTGCATAAGTGTTGCAGTGAGTAGACCATTGTCCCGTTCCACGAAGCTACAAGTCTAAACCAACAACACTGGTCAAATGGCTAGTCGTTATTGGTCGAGTGCCTCAGTAGGGGTGTGCTAGTCGTTATTGGTCGAGTGCCTCAGTAGAGGTGTTGTTATATTGGTTCGTCGGGCATATTTGATAGTAGACATCGGCAGTCGCTTGACGACGCAATGTAAATACCTAGCCATAAGCCATAATGCACCGTAAGCGAGGTTTTCTCAGATACTTACCTACGAGTATAAGTTTCTTGCTGGTATTTCTGTTTTTGAAAATTTCATTCAGTTACTTTCATACCAGTCTGTCTTGATATCTTCATCGTTTTAGAAAAGAAAGTAGCGTCATTTTTAATAGACAACAACTCCGTTAACGCGTTGGGTTGGGAGTCGGTAAGGTGTGGGCTAAAACACGGTTTTATTAGGGATAATTCAAATTTAAGGAAATTGCTTGTTCACAATCGGTTATTGTTGTGATAGTTCCAAAACCCGATTTTTTCAATGGTTCAGTACTTAAATTTTCATCTTACAATTCTCATTTTTCTTTGTAGAAAAATGTGGTATAATGCAAGCCTGCTTCGAGCGCATATCATACCTATCGAAAGAGGGCATCCTCGACGAAATCCTGTGGACAGTGTACCACTCCATCATATTCAGCACACTTCTTTTCACGTGGGAGTACAAAGTTATACAGCGCTTATGGTACTACGTGCGAAACCGGTGGTTTCCACGAGAGATACCCCTTATGACGGTGGACCAGCCTGACACGAGCCAGGAAAGCGAGGACATTGCCACAGAAACCTTACTTCTGAAGAAAAAATATAAAGGTGTGTTTAAGTTTCAGATCCATACGAGATATTAACACCGCATCATCATATGAGCTGTAAGCCGTCCACTGCTTTGGATAGGCTTCCTTCAAAAGTAACCGTTCCTTGTTTTCATAAAACGGAATGTTGTCTTAAAAGCCTTAGTGGCAGTTCATTTTGAGGAAAGTGGTCTTCAGTTGTGGGTCCACTCTGAAGGAATTTCTTAAGCGCTACGAAGCCTATGAATACCATCGTTTTATTATTATGTAAGTAGACAGCTATTTCTCTCTAACGACTTCAGTTACCTACAAATAACGACAATCCAAAACAATTTTTTCTCTACATTAATAGTCTAGACATGTTACAGAACTGCATCATTCTTCGTTGTCATATTCATTTCCACATCATCAGGTGTAAAAGACACATACGGCGAATACCTCCTCGTGGACAACCTCACGGCTAGAAGCAGTACCGGCGCTGCCAGGTTCTCGCGCGTGTCGTTCGGTATCGCGAAGGGCGAAGCGTTAGCGATCGTCGGACAATCAGACTTCAGCAGCCGACTGCTGCTCTGCGAGATACTGGCCGGATTCAAGATGCCGACGTCAGGCTGTGCTACTGCCATGTCGAGTTGGTCGCTCGCTGTCGACCCGCATAATGTAAGCTCATAATCATCATATCCCTTGCTCGTCAACGTCTTTAGTTTAATTTTAATGAGAAGACGTCCAAATATATTTTATGAACTGAAAGTATCGGGGTTGTAATTTATTTGCATTAAAAATACCATGAATAATATTTTGCCTAAACAACGCATTTGTAATTATATTCTGACAAGTGATCATTGGACTGAATCATGATTTGGCAAATAAATACTTGGAAAAAATTCAGTTTTGCACCTACCAATGGTGCTGGCAACTGTCATCCCATAGAACAATAAACTTCCCACAAATCGCTGCCGAATTCAGCCTGCATGCAGCGGGCCTTAACGTAACTGACAAACTAATTCCTCCGTTTCCGCCTCTGTATAAATTGTTGGACCATATAAATTGTACAGTGCTTTGGTTCCTTACTGTCAAACAAAAGCACCTCCCGAGCGGAGCGTAGGTCGAGTGCGCACGTGAAGCGAAGGGCCGACGAAGCGAGTTCCTGGCGGGAGCCCGGGCGGAGGGCGGGAACCGAGTCCAAGAAACGAAAGCGGGGCATACCATCACCAACGCACGATTACACTCAACTCTGACAGCTAAACTATAGGCGCCTTGTGTGTCAGCTGCGGTCGTAACCAGGTCGAAATTCGGTCTGTGCGGCGGCTCCAATGGCTGTTTGATACCACCACCATCTCAACTCATATCTTCTATATCTTGTACGTAGTATTCTCGCAACGTGGCGTTCAGTTGCTTCGAGCACTCGCCACTGCCGCCGTGGATGACGGTGTATGACGCCATGTGGATGATCGCGGTGTTGCGAGGCGTGCCACGGTTGCACGTCAACGAAGAGGTCACGAATCTCTTGGTCGCTTTAGGTAAAATGTCAGATATAAATCATTCGTCCCTTAATTATTTAGCTAGTTTGAATCTCATGGAATTATTGGCCGCTGCACCCTGCACGTGTAGTGTAAGGTGGCCTTTTCTACCCGTTAGAGGCTTAGAGCCTGACTTGCGTTTTTGGCCGAGCCGCTCTTCAACAATTCCACATCACTAAATCGAACGCGGCATTCGGTAACGCGCCGATGTGCGCAGGCTCTACGCTGGCGAGATCCTCAAGGCTTCGTACTTATTGTAAGCTTCCTCGTGACTTGTCCGTCTTGGTTAATTTTCGACACTGGTGGACAGAACTCATAGCGCGAGGTCCTAGGCGGTTTACATATAGGTAACCCTTTGTGGACCGGGGGTTTTTATCTTTATTTATTTGGGAGTTTTTGTCAAGACAGTGGTTAGCAGAATTAATAATCGATTCAATTTCCCCAGACCTCAGCGACAAAACCGAAGTGAACGTGTTCCGCCTCCACCAGAACGAGCAGACCCGTTTAAACTTCGCGGTGGCAGTGATTGGCGCGCCACCAGTGCTCATTTTGGACGAGTTTACCGCTTACCAGCACTATTCGAGTATCCGCGCCATGTTCTACATACTGTATCATTTGAGGAAGCAGGGGAATGCGGTGTTAGTTAGCTCTGCTAGGTGAGTGATACACCTATGAATCATTATTTATTACCAGGAGCAGAGGGAAGCTCAAAACAACTTTTTACAGACTAGTAAAAGCAAAAACTCGTTCGTGGGAAATTGTATAAAATTCTACAATAAAATTCCAAAACACATTACCGAACTTACTGACTCTAAATTCAAATCTGTCGTAAAACAGACACTCTTATTTCTAAAGCATATTATAAGGTAAACGATTACATCATGGATAGGGATTTTTGACAGTGATAAAGTCCTGCACTAGATATATTTCGCAAAATAAATAGGCTTTCTACTGTAGCAATGTAATTTTATAATACTCTGATACTGAAATGATATATTGAATACTGTTTTGATAAAATGATACCTCGCCGAGTATTTTCGTAACGTACCGTTTTCGCTCTTCTTACTATGGCATGATAAGGCATAAAAAGGTACGTGAATACATTAAGTAGGTAATACCAGAGACTGCCAATGTATAAAACATGTCGCGTTCATTTAAAACTGAGCCTACTGTAGCTAGATTAACCATTCATTTCATATGGCACTGGAGATCGATTAGGTATTAGATACGGTGCCGGTTAATGTACGGCCCGATAATACGCGTCCACGGTATCTCTATCTCTTTTTAACTTATGCTAAAAAAGAGAGAGAAAGATAGATGGACGCGTATTATCGGGCCGTACATTAACCGGCACCTTAGATACGAGCTTTTTCATTGAGTTCTTAAGTTATAACCCGTGCCCATGAAGAATTGAATCTAAAATGGCGGCTTTTACTATGAACGATATGTGTGAATATAGTAGCACTATGGCGTGAGCGTGATGGCGCGGGAGTGGGCGCCATTTAAGTTTTAAATATTCTTTATTGACGCGATTTTATTCCAATTCTCCTCTAACAACTTCGTATATATATCCCCATAGTGTGGAAAACCACATGGCAGTGACCAACCGAGTAGGAATCCTGCTCAACGGACAACTAGTTGACGTGGGCCACGTGGACAGCCTAGTGGCGCGCTACAGCCCGCGCGGATACACCGTGGTCGTGCATCTCAAGGACCACGCGGATGTGGAAGCCATGTTTGGCGGCCATTTTGAAAATTTCAGCATCAATGACATGACCGAAGTGAGTAGGTATAGGTTTCCTCCCTAATAGCATTTAGCGTTGGCCACAATTGGCCAACAGTAGGTAAACTGTAGGGATGTGGTTAGTTAAATCGCCCACATGTTACTTGTGTGGGCCCAACGAAGTTAAATATCGCGATTTCCAGCGAACCGGTGGCCAACAGTGGGCCTTTACGTCTTTAGCTACCGTTGGCTTAAAACCGTTAGTTAGTTATGGGCCCAACGAAGTAAAATATCTCGCTTCCCAACGAACCAATGGCCAACGAAGGGCCTTGACGTCTTTGGCTACGGTTGGGTAAGTAACGTTAGTTACTTATTGGCCCAACGAAGTAAAATATCGCGCTTCCCAACGAACCAATGGCCAACGAAGGGCCTTGACGCATTTGGCTGCGGTTGGGTAAGTAACGTTAGTTACTTATTGGCCCAACGAAGACAAATATCGCGCTTCCCAACGAACAAATGGCCAACGAAGGGCCTTGACGTCTTTGGCTGCGGTTGGGTAAGTAACGTTAGTTACTTATTGGCCCAACGAAGACCAATATCGCGCTTCCCAACGAACCAATGGCCGACGATGGGCCTATTCGTCTTTGGTTGCGGTTGGCTAAGTAACGGTAATTAGTTATTGGCCCAACGAAGAGAAATATCGCGCTTCCCAACGAACAAATGGCCAACGAAGGGCCTTGACGTCTTTGGCTGCAGTTGGGTAAGTAACGTTAGTTACTTATTGGCCCAACGAAGAGAAATATCGCGCTTACCAACGAACAAATGGCCAACGAAGGGCCTTGACGACTTTGGCTGCGGTTGGGTAAGTAACGTTAGTTACTTATTGGCCCAACGAAGACCAATATCGCGCTTCCCAACGAACCAATGGCCGACGATGGGCCTAGTCTTCTTTGGTTGCGGTTGGCTAAGTAACGGTAATTAGTTATTGGCCCAAAGAAGAGAAATATCGCGCTTCCCAACGAACCAATGGCCGACGATGGGCCTTGACATCTCTGGCTACGGTTGGATAAGTAACGGTAGTTACTTATTGGCCCAACGAAGACCGATATCGCGCTTCCCAACGAACCAATGGCCGACGATGGGCCTAGTCGTCTTTGGTTGCGGTTGGCTAAGTAACGGTAATTAGTTATTGGCCCAACGAAGAGAAATATCGCGCTTCCCAACGAACAAATGGCCAACGAAGGGCCTTGACGTCTTTGGCTGCGGTTGGGTAAGTAACATTAGTTACTTATTGGCCCAACGAAGACCAATGTCGCACTTCCCAACGAACAAATGGCCAACGAAGGGCCTTGACGTCATTGGCTGCGGTTGGGTAAGTAACGTTAGTTAGTTATTGGCCGAACGAAGACATATACCGCGCTTCCCAACGCGCTAATGGCCGACGATGGGCCTGGACGTTTTTGGCTGCGGTTGGCTAAGTAACGTTAGTTAGTAATTGGCCCAACGAAGGCAAATATCGCGCTTCCCAACGAACCAATGGCCGACGATGGGCCTTGACATCTCTGGCTACGGTTGGATAAGTAACGGTAGTTAGTTATTGGCCCAACGAAGACAAATATCGCGCTTCCCAACGAACTAATGGCCAACAATGGGCCTAGACGTCTTTGGCTGCGGTTGGCTAAGTAACGGTAATTAGTTATTGGCCCAACGAAGAGAAATATCGCGCTTCCCAACGAACCAATGGCCGACAATAGGCCTTGACATCTCTGGCTACGGTAGGATAAGTAACGGGTGTTAGTTATTGGCCCAACGAAGACAAATATCGCGCTTCCCAACGAACAAATGGCCAACGAAGGGCCTTGACGTCTTTGGCTGCGGTTGGGTAAGTAACGTTAGTTACTTATTGGCCCAACGAAGACCAATATCGCGCTTCTCAACGAACCAATGGCCGACGATGGGCCTAGTCGCCTTTGGTTGCGGTGGCTAAGTAACGGTAATTAGTTATTGGCCCAACGAAGAGAAATATCGCGCTTCCCAACGAACAAATGGCCAACGAAGGGCCTTGACGTCTTTGGCTGCGGTTGGGTAAGTAACGTTAGTTACTTACTGGCCCAACGAAGACCAATGTCGCGCTTCCCAACGAACCAATGGCCGACGATGGGCCTAGTCGTCTTTGGTTGCGGTTGGCTAAGTAATGGTAATTAGTTATTGGCCCAACAAAGAGATTTATTGCGCTTCCCAACGAACAAATGGCCAACGAAGGGCCTTGACGTCTTTGGCTGCGGTTGGGTAAGTAACATTAGTTACTTATTGGCCCAACGAAGACCAATGTCGCGCTTCCCAACGAACCAATGGCCGACGATGGGCCTAGTCGTCTTTGGTTGCGGTTGGCTAAGTAACGGTAATTAGTTATTGGCCCAACGAAGAGAAATATCGCGCTTCCCAACGAACAAATGGCCAACGAAGGGCCTTGACGTCATTGGCTGCGGTTGGGTAAGTAACATTAGTTACTTATTGGCCCAAGGAAGACAAATATCGCGCTTCCCAACGAACAAATGGCCAACGATGGGCCTAAGACGTCTTGGGCTGCGGTTGGATAAGTAACGTTCGTTAGTTATTGGCCTAACGAAGTCAAATATCGCGCTTCCCAACGAACCAATGGCCAACGATGGGCCTTCACGTCTTTGGCTGCGGTTGGGTAAGTAACGTTAGTTACTTACTGGCCCAACGAAGACCAATGTCGCGCTTCCCAACGAACCAATGGCCGACGGTGGGCCTAGTCGTCTTTGGTTGCGGTTGGCTAAGTAACGGTGATTAGTTATTGGCCCAACGAAGAGAAATATCGCACTTCCCAACGAACAAATGGCCAACGAAGGGCCTTGACGTCATTGGCTGCGGTTGGGTAAGTAACGTTAGTTACTTATTGGCCCAACGAAGACAAATATCGCACTTCCCAACGAACAAATGGCCAACGAAGGGCCTTGACGGCTTTGGCTGCGGTTGGCTAAGTAACGTTAGTTAGTTATTGGCCCAACGAAGAGAAATATCGCGCTTCCCAATTAAGAAATAACCAACAAAGGGCCTTGACGTCTTTGGCTGCGGCTGGGTAAGTAACGTTAGTTACTTATTGGCCCAAAGAAGACAAATATCGCGCTTCCCAACGAACAAATGGCCAACGATGGGCCTAAGACGTCTTGGGCTGCGGTTGGATAAGTAACGTTCGTTAGTTATTGGCCTAAAGAAGTCAAATATCGCGCTTCCCAACGAACTAATGGCCAACGATGGGCCTTCACGTCTTTGGCTGCGGTTGGGTAAGTAACTTTAGTTAGTTATTGCCCAAACGAAGACATATACCCCGCTTCCCAACGCACTAATGGCCGACGATGGGCCTTGACATCTCTGGCTGCGGTTGGCTAAGTAACGGGAGTTAGGTACTAGCCCAACGAAGACAAATACCGCGCTTCCCAGCGAACCAATGGCCAACAATGGGCTTTTACGTCTTTCGCTACCGTTGGCTAAACAACGATAGATAGTTATTGGCCCTACGAAGACAAATACCGCACTTCCCAGTGAACATATGGCCAACAATGGGCCTTATTGGTTATGGTTGGCTGAATAATGTTAGTTAGTAATTGGCCCAACGAAGACAAATGCCGCGCTCTCCAGCGAACAAATGGCCAAGGGGAACCACCAGGGGTATAATTTATTAATTTACTTTACGCGTCCATCTTTGGGTCACCAATTTACATTTATGTTTACCAAATTTCAACTCAATCGGTCCAGTAGTTTCGGAGCAAATCGGCTGTGACAGACAGACGGACAGACAGACGCACGAGTGATCCTATAAGGGTTCCTTTTTTTCCGTTTGAGGTACGGAACCCTAAAAAATTACGTAAAGAAATATTCAAATACATTTAAATCATTAGTGTGAGTAATTATTAGGGTCTTGATTGCGCCGGTCGTTGTAACACAAAAGCATACCTATTCCAAAAGTTTTATGAGTATTATGTACCTACCTACGTCCCGTTGTGTGTCAGAATCAGAATATAGGGAGGTATATAAAAAGTATGCAAGGAAAATTATATAGGAATTGATTGTTTTGCATGCATTACCTAATCCCTTAAAGTTCGTTTTTCTGTTAATTTTGTATACCTACCTACCTACTACTCAGAAAGTTTTATAATCTCAGCAAATCACAAGTTTGAGCAATAGAAACTTGCATTTTGTACAACAGAAGTACGTAGTTACGTTATCTCCATCCCTTTCTTCCGATTAATTCTGAGTAATGAGTGTTGCCAACATAGCAACTTTACTGCAATTATAAATTTTTGCATACCTAAAACTATGTAGTATTGTGTGATTGCCAGGTCAAAAAAAAATCTGGCAAGCAAATAAAGATTAATAAGCATGCCTGACTTGGTTCTACAAAATATCTCACAATTTTTTACTGTGGAAGAGTTTCGAGACTTTTTACATGGAATGTTTTTTATGGGATCTTTTTGTGGGTTACCTAGTGTGTTATCAATACTTACAAATGTATGAATGCAGCTGGGAATAATATTATAGCATAGACTTTGTGTGGAAATGTTGGAAATGTTATTTTACCAACCGTAACTAACGTTTTTAGGGTTCCGTACCCAACGGGTAAAAACGGGACCCTATTACTAAGACTTCGCTGTCCGTCCGTCCGTCCGTCCGTCCGTCTGTCTGTCACCAGGCTGTATCTCAAGAATCGTGATAGCTAGAGAGTTGAAATTTTCACAGATTATATATTTCTGTTGCCGCTATAACAACAAATACTAAAAAACCGGCCAAATGCGAGTCGGACTGGGGATCCCACACAACAGACATGATTTTTTTGCCATTTTTATAGATAATAATGGTACGGAACCCTTCGTGCGCGAGTCCGACTCGTACTTGTCCGGTTTTTATAGTTTTCTAGTGCATAGTGCACCTAACGGCTAACACTAACCGCATGCAAATCCATCGTGTATTCACAGAATAAGTAATAGTACTGTATAGTGCACTGTACCTACCTTGTTATTACAATTTGTAGGAACGACTATTTGCAGAAACTGCAAAAGTAATTTTGTATTTGCATGTATTTGTATAGGATTACAAACTTACTTATGCAGTTTATATATATCTGAAACGAGACTGTAATTGAAATATTTTTAGGTGTTTTATGAATTAATCGGCTAAAAACTAATTACCTTTTAAATTTGGAGCTTGTGGGTCTGCTAGAAGTACCTTATTAGAATTATGATTATCAGTCTGTAGGTGACTTCAGTGTGTAGGTTGAGACAAAACTAAGGAACTGACAGGCATCTTATACTAAAAGTTCAAATTGAAAGTTATTGAGAACTAGCTTATGCCCGCGTACTAAGTGTAATTTGAATAATACTCCTGTGAAGTTTCCAATAAAATAGTCCAAGTAACCTTGTTTCCCCATACAAATTTGAACCCCCATTTCACCCCCTTAGGGGCGAATTTTAAAGGATCCTTTCTTAGTGCACCCCTTATAAGGAACCTACGTGCCAAATTAGGAATCTCTAGAACCAGCGGTTTGGGCTGTGCGTTCAGTCAGTCAGTCATTCAGTCAGTCAGTTTCTTCTTTTATACAGGATGTCCCAAGCCGAAGTGACCGGCGATGGTTGAATATTTACACAAAATTATCGATGAAAAACTTTAATTTAGAGGTATATCGATATCAGTTTTTTTTATTGATTTTAGCAAAGACGGCTGACTTGTTGCACTATTTTTGCTTTGTTTTGTTTGTTTTGAGTTTATTTTCCATTAGTTCCATAGTTTCTGGTTCGAATGTCGCGTAAACGGTGGAGTTGGTTCGTTTGTTCGAAGGACCAATTTTTTTTCTTCGGCCGCGACATTGTTCGGTTTGGTTCTGTTACGTTTGACAATCTAGCACATTTTTGATTAACGAGTTGGCAACACTGGTACTGACTCATGCGACGCGTTGAACGCTACCATGGCTACATGGCGAACTAGCAAGTGCGACAGAGACGGAGATACGCGAACGAAAACGAATTTAGTTTCGCGGTAGGCCCTCAGCTAGCAGAGAGCGTTGCCAGAAGGTTACATTTCTTACATTTTTCGTAACTTTTAAACCCCTCGCGTAACATGTAAGTAATTTTTATATTTAAGGTAATTTTAGTAACTTTTGATAACAACGAGATTTGTAATACTAGATTTTTATTGCAAACAGTTTACGAACGCATCCAAATTGAACGCACCTAAAACTGGTACGAATAGTATTTCACTCCATGTCACACTCAAAGATGGCTTGGAATGGAACGAGCCATGACAAAATGAAACATATGCTGAATGAAATAAAACTTGACTGCTTCTTTTTTGTATCTCCCTCTCTGTCGCTTGAACTAGCAAGTGAGGCAGAGACGAAGATACACGAATGAAGTTCGTTATCGTTTCGCCGTAGGCCCTTAAGACTTATTTTTTTTTTGTCGATGGGTCATCATTATAACTATGACACATATTTTATGTGTTTCTATCGTTTAGAATACGCCAAAATAAGTATGTTTTATTTGGAGAGAAAAAAACTCTAAAATCAAGAATGGCTGAGATACTGTACTCATCGCATAAGGCCTCTCAAAGGCTGGCGCAGCCTGCGGTGTCGGTCCATAGTAAACTTGACAGTTCGTGTTAAATTTACTATTGACCGCCACCGCAGGCCGCGCCTGTCTGTGAGAGGCTTATTTATTTATTTATCTGCTTCATGGGTACGCAAAACTAAAAAAATCGACGGTGTGATGTCATCGCTACAGTCTGTGAGAGCCTTATCATAAGATTAAATACATCATTAGACATAGATTCCTTTATATTCCGCCATTTTGCTGACATCAATTTGCCTCCGACCCCAAAAACACGTAAATAAAAAATAAAAATAAAACAATGTAACTATTGCAGCAAAAATGTTTTCAGGGAAACGAAACGTAACTTACGACTCAATGGCCCTGGCAACACTAGCAGACAGCTCTTTCCAGAGCTTTCTTTTGGATCGTCCATCTTTAAGCAGAACAGCTTGCAACGTATTTTTTGATAAATGGTTTAATTCGTAGTTAGTTTATACACGTACTGACTCGGCAAAGGCCCTCGAGGCTGCCATTTCTCTTTTATAATTAATTACCAGCCAAAAAAACCATCAACTCCGCGGCGGCGTACCCGAACTATAAATTTTGTAATAGTGTGGCAGGCGTGGCGTGTTTCGTGTTTTTAAAAGTAAGCAGTTTTTGTATAACATACAACATGTTCAGTCATCGAGTTTGAAGACAATGGGCTAGGTATCGTGCGGGCAGAATGGATCACGCCGCGTAAGAAAGAATGTTTGTGGCCCCCGTTTAAAGTAGCAAGCAAATTTAATAAATACGTGATGGCGCAGCTTCCAGTGGATGAAACATGGCCAGTTCATGCTGTGAAACGTGTGATGTTCGAAACCGGTGAGTAAGGCTTGTTCATAATACCTACATAACATTTAAATGAAACGTGCTAAGTACCTAACCTAACCTATTATCTTCTGCGGTTTTTTTCAGATTAGATTAGAATAAAAACCGTTAATGTTATTTTATTACTTAAGTATATTGGTGGAGACTTGTTCTTACCTGCATCATTTTAGTTGCATAATAATTAATTTCATCATTTTTCAGATGATTTGATGTTAGCGCGCGAAAAGTGCAAAAAGGCTTGAGTGAGTCAGAGCTAGTATCAGAAGAAAGGAAAAGAAAGGCCATTGCAACTGATAGTGAGAGTGACTTGGAGGAAAACATTATTAACTTTAAATACCCTTCTCCACCTCAAGCTTCATCACCTCAGCCCAACGCTAAAAAAGAGATTTCACAGAAAGCAGCGACAGGTTAGTAAATAAGTCTTTTTTTATTAATTTTTCTCTACATGTCATTGAAATGTTAGTAACCGTGTACTATTATCTATTCTGTGGTAAAGGTTATACATTTTAAGCCGGCTGTAAGTACCTACACATTGGGCCAACGTTGGCGCGTGAGTAAAATTCGATCTCATTCGTTTACAAAGCGGTATCCGGCTTACGCGCCAACGTTGGCCTAATGTGTACAGCCGGCATTAGATAGTTCTCTGAGTACCTACTTATAGTATTTACACAATTAGTTATAAAAAACCATTCCCATAAAATAAGTCTGTGTGCCCATAAAATAAGCAAGTGTATGTATACAGCAGCACTCTTACAATTTAACTATCACTATTAAGTTAACTTCAAGATAACTTGTAGCTTGCACTAATATTATAACATGATGCATGTAATGAACAAGTATTTGCTATCCAGACTTCCAGAGCCATTCATTTTTCACCAGACTGTAATGTTTTCTCAGCTTTATTTGTGTTTATGTATCAATGTTTTTTGGACCATCTTTTATGGTTATATAAATGCATCAACAGATTTTGTACTTGTTAAAGATATGAACAACACTACCCAAAATACTACAGAAACAAGGTTCTCTCTTCAGGATTTCAATGTTGGTAAGTCTGGAATTAAGTACTAATAATATGAATAAATTGTTGATCTACTTGACTTATAACAAAATAATTGTTTTTTGCAGATTCTCCAATATCTTCCCCAGACCCTGCAACACCAACAGAAACATAACAAATAATAAATAATAATAAATATCGTGGGACAATTCATACCAATTGATCTAGTCCCAAACTAGGCAAAGCCTGTACTATGGTTACTAGACAACGGATAAACATACTTATTATTATATTAAACATCCAAGACTCGAGAACAAACATTCGTATTCATCATACAAATATCTGCCCCGACCGGGGATCGAACCCGGGACCTCAAGCTTCATAGTCAGGTTCTCTAACCACTAGGCTATTCGGTCGTCTATCATTATTACATCATAAGACAAGGTTAATACTTCTTTAGGTAAGTGCCTACTGCTGTGATAAAAAGTATAAGTACACAACATGCTGTTAAGGTTTTTAAACCTAGTTCATCATATGTATTTGCATCGATGTTGATGTCGCTGATAGGGTTCAAGTGTACATGTTGAGGTTCAGAAGGAACAGTGCAGCTGCCAAGTTTGTTGTACTTTTAGCACCATTGAGGTCATGTATAGTATAGGTATATTATTTATGTTTCAGAATTGATTGCCACGTATATAGCAGATGTCAAAAGTGAAATAAAGGCGACAGAAAATGAAATTTTATTGAGATTAGTATCAACGGCACCTTTCAGGACTGCTTTACCAAATGACATAGACCTGCCATTGAAGTCTAACTGAAGACCTGAACAATATACAAAATTGGCTAGAAAACGAAGAAAACAAACAAAATTTGGTATGTTCATTTTATGTTGACTTCTACAGCTTATCTGTACTCATCTAATTAGGCCTCACCAATCTTAATGGTTTAACAAAAATGCAATACATTATATCAAAGTTATTTACATACTGCCAATACATTTTAGGTCAAGTACATTTCTCGTAAATTCAATCCCATTTAAACTCTAAATCAAGGTACTAAGGTTGAAATTGGGACTAAACATAAAGTGAGGTTTATAAGCCTGCCTGAAAAAGGGTTAAAATTAATAAAACATTACACTGAATGAAAATATGAGTAATCTTCTAATAAACCATTTATTTAGCCAAAATTAGTTTCGAATATAGTCGATTATTAATGTGTACTCGTATTTTCCTCATTCTTGGATGTTTTTTATGTAATTAAGTATGCATTTCTCTTCATATGTATATTGCTGTCTACTACTGTAGTAAGTACCAAAGTATAAGCCAAGAGATTAGTTTGGCTTATACTTTAGGCTCAGAGCTAATTTGTGTGAGTTTGTCCCTTTATTTTACAAGCTTTCTATTAACTTGCAATGTATAGGTGGATATATGTATTGATAATGCATTAATAGGATATAGATTTGAGCTAAAACTGCACCTATGTCTTTGGAGATCTTTTTAACGCTTAGCGACATGGACTTAAAACTATGTATGTGCATTTACAATTAATGATGTTATTGATGCTGTGGTTTACCATAATGTTATAAAAATTATAATTTGCGACAGACCACACACTTGCCTGTGTCGAGCATGATATCTTAACATATATTTTACTGTGATCTGATGCTACAGCCAGGATCTACCCCTTATGTGGGATGTTCATGATTGTTTATGATAATGGCATGGACACAAGTTTAGCATGAAGGGATTTTGAAGCCAGGATCGCCTTCTCGTGAGGGAGCTCTGTGTTGGTTAAAAGCATGAATACAGTGTTCTATAGTAGCTCAAGTTGTTGACCGTACACATTTGACTTTTATTGGTAGAAAGAGTCTACAATACTATTTTTATTACAGATGAAGTTCGTAACAACAAACTGGCTGAAGCAGCAACCGAAGTGTAAATTACAAATGCATTAACCAGTTGGTTCCGATTTGCAAGGGACCGCGATGGAGGGCGAGAGAACAGAAGAGCAAGAACAAGCCAATCAATAATTATACGCACCAATATTCAGTTTAAGTGTATAAAATCTCATAATTCTATGCATTGTGCAATTTATATATTATGTTGAATACGAATGTTTGTTCTCGAGTCTTGGATGTTTAATATCTATTTAAGTATGTATTTATCTATATAAGTATGTTTATCCATTGTCTAGTACCCATAGTACAGGCTTTGCCTAGTTTGGGACTAGATCAATTGGTGTGAATTGTCCCACGATATTTATTTATTTATTTATGTGGTGATCTTTGTGAATATAGTGAATGGCGAGGCGATCATACGCTGATAAACATTTCCACTGTTTTGTTCGTAATGTGCCAGTGGTGTATGCAAAAGAATTTCTTGTGTATAATTTTCATAACCTTTTAAGTCAAAATTGTGTTCTATTGAAATTTTATTAATAAATGTTGCAGGGATAATGTACAGTATGGTTTTAATTATTTCAGGATTTTCTTGTTACACTAATGGCCCTCTGTAAAAAAATGCATAGGGCCTTTAAATGGGTATACACTCATGTACCCAACAGTTGGTAAATGGTTGTATACCAACCTAAAGGCCCTATGTATTTTTTTACAGAGGGCCACTAGTGTAACTATACGTTGGGCCTTCATCGTAAATTACACGTTTATGATGAAGGCCCAACGTATAGTTACGCTAATGGCCCTGTGTAAAAAAAATGCGTTGGGCCTTCAAGTGGGTATACAACCTTTTACCAACCGTTGGGAAATTGTAAGTTTATGATGAAGGCCCAACGTATACTAACACTATTGGCCCTCTGTAAAAAACAATACGTAGGGCCTTCAAGTGAGTATACAACAATTTACCAACCGTTGGGTAATTGTACGCTTATGATGAAGGCCCAACGTATAGTAGCACTAATGGCCCTCCGTAAAAAAATACGTAGGGCCTTCAAGTGGGTATACAACAATTTACCAACCGTTGGGTAATTGTACGTTTATGATGAAGGCCCAACGTCTAGTTACACTAATGGCCCTCAGTAAAAAAAAAACGTAGGACCTTCAAGTGGGTATACAACTATTTACCAACCGTTGGGTAATTGTATCTTTGGGATAAAGGCCCAACGTCTCAACAAAATGACAGGCCCAACCGTATCCCAACAATAAAACCCTACGGTTTCCCAACAAAAGGGTAGTTAGACTACTTAGGCCCAACCATATGCCAACAATAAATGCTACTTGTTGCCCTCTGTAGATTTTTTTTGTGAGGCCGTTGTTGTAGGCCCTTCAGCAAAACATGCGGCCAAATTCTACGGTTTCCCAACAAATTACATAGGCCCAACCGTTTGCCAACAATAAAACCCTACGGTTTCCCAATAATAGGGTAGTTAGACTACATAGGCCCAACCATATGCCAACAATAAATACTACTTGTGGCCCTCTGTAGTTTTTTTTGCGGGGCCGTTGTTGTAGGCCCTTCAGCAAAACATGCGGCCAAATTCTACGGTTTCCCAACAAATGACATAGGCCCAACCGTTTGCCAACAATAAAACCCTACGTGTTCCCAATAATAGGTTAGTTAGACTACATAGGCCCAACCATATGCCAACAATAAATACTACTTGTGGCCCTCTGTAGATTTTTTTTGCGGGGCCGTTGTTGTAGGCCCTTCAGCAAAACATGCGGCCAAATTCTACGGTTTCCCAACAAATGACATAGGCCCAACCGTATGCCAACAATAAAATTCTACGGTTTCCCAACAAAAGGGTAGTTAGACTACTTAGGCCCAACCATATACCAACAATAAATGCTACTTGTGGCCCTCTGTAGATTTTTTTTGCGGGGCCTTTGCTGTAGGCCCTTCAGCAAAACATGCGGCCAACTTCTACGGTTGGCCAACAAAACGTAGTACCAAGGCCCAACCGTATGCCTACAAAAAATGCTACTAGGGCTACTATAATTGCCTGTATACACTCTAGGCGCGTCCAGATATCCGAGCGCGGCGTACTGCATACGGGACATATATATATATTATATAAGGCACTGAAACTTGGTCGCTTACTATGGGCCTCATAAGAAGGCTCAAAGTCACCCAAAGGGCAATGGAGAGGGCTATGTTAGGAGTTTCTCTGCGTGATCGCATCAGAAATGATGCTATCTGCAGCAGAACCAAGGGTAACCGATATAGCCCTCCGAACCGCTAAACTTAAGTGGCAGTGGGCGGGGCACATTGCACGTAGAACCGATGGCCGTTGGGGCGGAAAGGTTCTCGAGTGGCGACCACGTACCGGAAGGCGCGGCGTGGGTAGGCCCCCCACAAGGTGGACTGATGACCTGGTAAAGGTCGCGGGAGTCCGCTGGATGCGGGTGGCGCAGGACCGATCAATTTGGCACTCTTTGGGGGAGGCCTATGTCCAGCAGTGGACGTCTTTCGGCTGATATGATGATGATGATGACAGCAAGATGGAGAACAGAATGTTTCCGTCTGGATAAGTGCCGGATGCACGGCGACCAAGGTCACTCCGTAAGTACTAGATTTCCTTTGAACTTCCTCGACCCTCCGCCTCGCTAGATCGTCTGGCGTAGGCTTACCGAGATTGTCTCAACATGTAAACGCCGCACCATCATTTAAGGATTTGCCACACTGGATGCGTTCTGCGGTCTGCGACCAGATCAGGTCAAGCCCGCATTTTGTATGCACAAATTGACCTGACCGAAGTCCAGTGTGGCAAAGGCCGTATACTGACATCTACATGAGTATACTGATATACGTTACGATTAGATACGTTACCAACTAGGAACATTAAGAAAAATAAAATATGAACAAACCACTGTTAAAAAGTACTTATTACGGTAGAAGAAGGAATTAATTTATAGTTCCAAAAATATTTAATGAACATGATTCGCTAAGGGAGGAAAAAAAATGTAGCTTAACGGAATTAAAAAGTAGATAAAAAAAAGAATTGTTAGAAAAGTTACCTGAACAAACCACTGGTAAAAATTAATACGGTAGAAGAAATGAATTTATAGTTCCAAAAATATTTAATGAACATGATTGGCAGGAAAAAAAATAACGACGTTTTTCCCCCGAAGGGATAAAAACGATATATTTCATGTCTTGCCTAGGCTTGACCTGTGGGAGACTACGCATGTCAATAAACTATCAAGGAATACAAAGGTCTTAACTCCCCGCGCCGTCCAGCCGCGCTCGCGCCGCCCCCTTCCCTGCCCCGCGCCCCGCGGGGGCGGGCATGGCCGGCCGCGCGAGCGTGGTTCATCAGTACCTTGAGATTGTAAGTCGTCAAGGCATTACTGGGTCAAGCCTAGGCAAGACATGAAATATATCGTTTTTATCCCTTCGGGGGAAAAACGTCGTTATTTCATGGTCTGTGCCGTCGGCTTGACCTGTGAGATATTTTTAGGTTCTGACGACGCGGGGAAGCGTACTGTGATTAGTGTTATGATAGGTATATTATATATAGGAAAAAAAGGCATTGGCTTAAAGGTAAGTATGGTAAGTGCTTGTAAATAAACCAAAAGATAAGAGATTAAACAAAAACATGTTTATTAATAAAGATCAGTCAGATGAATCATCACCAAATTACAAAAAACAATAATTACCCTGACTTAAATATGTTTGGAATTAGCCAGCCACGACCATTGTGCATTCAAAGATATTAGGTAAAACAATAACAAAATAATAGTTCTTCTTAGAATACAAACAAAAATAAAATCCAGTCTGGACTTAAGCAATTATTTTCTTATACCTAATATAGTAAAAAGATACACTAGGAATTGAGATCCTTAGGTAAACAACATAAACCAAAAGAATTGTATTCTTTTATAGAATGTAATTATTTTTTAAATATCAGATCACATCTTTATCTAATACTTATTATGAGATCAACGTGCGATAATAATTAACAGGTGCTATATCTGTCTTAAATTATCATAATGTATTAAAACTAGAGACAACTAAACTCACAGCCGAGTTATCTAGGATAGGAACTTTTATAACTTCTTTAAAATAGTGTTTGAACACATTACGTTCACTTCTCCAATTGCCATTCTTAAGAATGCAATCTATGGGTACATTGTTGTCTCTTCTAGAAGAGGCAACAGCTGACCGAATACTACCCGGAGGAAAGGGAATATTTAATTCCACCAAAGCAGTCTTAATCCAGCCTGCAATAATAGCTCTTGATGCTAAACCTACTCGTCCTCGTGAAGTTATGAATAAGGAGTTGATTCCAGTATTCCCCGAGGATCGTCTTCGCTTAGAAAGTGACAGGTACAGCTTTGTCCAACGAACGGGATCCAGTTTCTCATTAGGGATCGTAGAAAGCTGCCAGGCTGATTGTCTGTGTGATGTACTATCCGTCTTTGAACCGAAATCGGGCCAGAAGATAACCTCTCTGTCGGTAAGTTGCATACTTGTCTCACTAATATTGAGTAAAGTCAAATCATGAACTCGTCTCCCGGATGCTAACAATAGAATGAGAGCGAGATGTCGAGAGACCTGAAAAATACTATCTTCTTGCACAGGAGTATTTTCCATCCACTGGATAAGTTGTTGTATATCCCAAATTTGTTTTTTAATTGACATAGGATCTGATAAATCTATTGCTTTAATCATTTGTTTTACCAAAATGTTGTTCGAAATGTCGTCTCTTTTTGTAGGGTTAGCAAAATTTGCAATTACCGATTTGTGTAATTTTACTGTGCTAGGTGACAGTTTCTTTGTTCTAAACAAAAAACCTAGGTGTTGAGCAACTGAATTAGCATCCGGGTTATGAGGGTCAATACCCAGAGTCTTGCATCGGTCTAACCAAGTCTTCCATGGAGCTGAATAGGTTTTAAGAGTGGATGGTCTCCAAGACTTTTTTAAAAGTTCACGATCCTCTGCATGCCAATCTGAAATTATGGCCGACCACCCCGTATTCTCCAAGCCTCCAAGTGTAAGTTTCGGGCGTTTGGAAGGCTCGACCGAGTTGACATGTCTATGAGGTGGTGCTGAAGATTGTGAATCTGGAACGGGGGATCCATTGCTCTCATTTTCAAATCTGACCTCCAGAAAACTTTCTGCCATCGTGGCACTATTAAAATGTATGTCCCCTTTGCTAGATTCAGGTGACCTAACACTCGGGGAACTAATGATGGTGGCGGAAAAATCCAGGCTAGCCTGAACTCCCATATCCTGCTGAAAGCATCGACGAACTGGGCTTCCTTGTCTTTTGCGTCCCGAGTGACATAAGCCGGTACTACCTTCGAATCTCTGGTCGCGAAGAGATCTATCTCGGGTATCCCCCACTTGCGAAATATCAAACTGGTGACATGATTGGATAGGTGCCAGTCCGCTAGTAGTTTCTGTCGAGATAGGCTGTCCGCCACATCGTTGTAGATCCCTGGAATGTATTGGGGACATATCTCCGCCTGTAAGAACTGGGCCATCTGCAGCAGCTGTGTCACGAGTGTTGTTAGATTGCGAGAGCGCGTTCCTCCTTGTTTCTTGATGTAGGCTACTACCGTCTGGTTGTCTGATTGGACTATGACCCTTTTGTTTTTTAAGAGGTTCTTTTCTGATTGAAAAGCTTGTATCACTGCATACAGTTCTTTTCTGTTGATGTGCCACTGCTTCTGAGTTGGGCTCCACGTACCGCTGATCATTCTGTTGCGTATTTGTGCGCCCCAGCCCAGGTCTGACGCGTCTGATGTGATAAGAACAGTCTCGCGATATTTGATTAGAGTTCCGCTCTGTTTTAGGTTTGCTAGCCACCAAGCACATTCCTGATGAACTACCTTTGTTATTGGGAGCATTTTCTTTTTCTGCTCCTCTGGTAAAATATTGGCGGCTCGTTGCAGTTCTCTGGAGTGCAACCTTCCGAGAGGAATTACGAAGGACGCAAAATTTAACTTGCCCAACAGACTTTTGGCACGTTCCCAATTCCATCTTCGACTTTTTAGAATATTGTTCAAGTCTTTGCTTATCGACAGAATTTTCTTTTGTGGGAGAGTTGTTACGTTTTTTAAAGTATCCCAGACAATGCCTAAGTACTCGACCCAGCCTAGTTTTGAAAGGAAAGTTACTGTTTATGATCCAGCCTAGTTTTGAAAGGAAAGTTACTGTTTTGATCGCGTCTTGTTTTACTGGATTCTGGTTGGCTAAGAGGAAGTCGTCGAGGTAGACTATGACTCTTATGTTCATTTCCTGTAGACGTGATGCCACCCAGTTTGACAGCCTTGCGAACGTGAGTGGCGCTGTTGATAGGCCGAATGGAAGACATGTGAACTGTAAGATTTGGCCTTGGTGGACAATTGATAGAAATCTTCTGTGTTGATGTTTCATTGGTACGTGGAAGTATGCTTGTGAAATGTCGATTTTTAGAAGGAAGTCTCCTTCTTGAAGAAATTGAGGTATTTTGAAGTGGTTCAGCAGACGAAATTTCTTTGGTAAAAGGTATCTGTTGAGTCCTCGAAGGTTGATTATGGGCCGAACTTTCCCGTCTGGTTTTGGGACTGGAAACATTGTTGATAGAAATCCCGACCGTGCCGTTGAGCGTTCTAAAATGTTTTGCTCTATGAGAGAGTTTATTTCCCGAGTCATTTCTTTTGTCTCGAACTTTTTTAGGATTTGAACATGAAAAGGTATCAGAGGAGGTTTTGTCACAAATGGAATTGAGTATCCTTTGACAATGTTTATAATACTTGGGGGAGCTCCCTCCTCCTCCCAGGCTTCTATGAAAGAAAGAAGTCTTCCTCCTCTGAAATGTTGAATCTCATGCATTTTTTGATCTCTTAGAAACATGCCCCTTAGAGGGACGTCCTCGCGATGGCCCTCGGGATGACGTGGCACGATTGGGGTTCTGTCTATCGTCTGATGAACGTCTAAAATCCTTTGACGTTTTGTCGAACCATTGTCTTCGAGGCTTGACTTGACTTTTCTTTTTAAAGACTCTTCCGGAGTTTCCCTGGGCCAAAGTGGGTGTGTTAAAACGTTTGAATTGCGAAGGCTTCTTATTATTCCGAAAGAACGTTTGTTGTGATGGTTGTTTCAACATTTCGGCTAGTTTGTCTTCACAGAAAAGGTGTGTTGTCGAGGGAGGAATCGTGTTAAGAAGAGATGCCTGGTAATCATCTTTCGGTATGAGGTAATTTCTCCTCTGCTCAATAATTTCATTCCTTCGACCACATGCAAACTGGAGAAGATCGTCTGAGATAGTTTTCATGGCGGAACCGGAAGACAAGTGAGTCTTTAAATCTTCCTTTAGAAAAGGGTGCTTATTAGATAGTTCTTTAAGAGCACCATGTAAGGCATCTCGCTGCAGCAAGAGTCCATGGACCATGGTACCCAGAACGTAATCAGATTTGCCTAATTGTTCCTGTACTGGGTTCAATGTTGTGTGCTTGACCAGAATTGGGTTAGCTTTCAGTGTTCCAAAGACTGGAGCAGCGTGCAATTTCTTCTGCGCTTCTAGATATCTTATCTGGTTAAATGAAATATCGCCCAATTTTAGCACTTTGACACCCTGGTCTGCGATATGTGGCTTTGGGTTGGGTACTAGCGGTTCCTGTGGTTTGGTAGACGGAAGCCAGTCGAAGTCATCTTCTAACGGGCTCTCAGGAGGAGCCCATTCAGGCAGGGCTGTAGCTTGCAGTTCCTCTGCATTTGTTGGTTTTCCTACAGCTGGTGAGAACTCCTTGTCGGTCGAATGAGGAGAAGGGCAGTCATCATCTGAACTCTCAGAAAAGGTTCCCTGTGAGTCATACTGAGTATCAAACTTGCTCATGAAAGACTCTAACATTCGTTGTAAGTTTTCCTGATTTTCTTCCAACCGTCTAAGTCTGTCTTGACGCTTCGGCTTGCCCCTAGAAGATGAGTTGTTGCTCAAGGAACGCTGGCTCCTAGAATTGTTCTCCTCTACATCACTGGACTCCTGGATAAGCTCTCGGTTAGCCTCTTCGCGGCAGATCAAGAGTGGCTTCATGTCGGCTAGCGCTGCCGAAACTAGTTCGTTTTGTACCGCTGAGCCGCGTATCCGCGCGGCTAGTGAGGTTGGTCCAATAATTAGGCCCACACATAGAGGCCATTCCAACAACTTCAGTTTTATGTCTCTATATGTCTTCTCAGGCAGTGAGGTGCAGTTTGGTGAGAAAGCTCGCGCTAAGCCTACTGTCGGAATGGCGAACCTGATCTTATTGAGGATTTGGGGGTCCATCTCGTTCCCCAGCAAATCGTCCTTAGAGTAAGCGTGTACCTTCCAATCTTGCCAGCCATCTGGAAGGTGAGCCGATATCAGGCGTGACAGCCTGCCAAGGATCACGTTGTCTCCTGGGTCATCTGCCTCCCAATTAAGAAGTGATCCCAGCTCAACCATTTCTCCTGATCCCGTCGCCTAGAAACAGAGAGTTTCGAAGTTTTCATAAACTGTAGTACGTAGACATTAAGATTGGGAAAACGGCTCATCAGAGTTGGCTCGTTTGATTGAACGGCCCATTCAAATTTACCCATCGAGTGGCTCAAAATCGGCCCGTCCGGCTCATTAAAATTGACCCGTACGGCTCAAATGACCCGTACGGCTCACCAAGTTGACCCGTACGGCTCACCAAGTTGACCCGTACGGCTCACCAAGGTGACCCGTGCGGCTCGTCAGCTTGACCCGTAAGGCTCGTCAACTTGACTCAATCGGCTCATAGTTTCGAGCCGTAAGGCTCACTCCACTGAGCCGTACGGCTCAGCTATTTGGTACATAAGGCTCGTAAAGTGGCTTGCACGGTTTATGAAACCGGTACATAGAGCACATAGGGGTGAGCATTTGTACACAGCTCTAGGTTAGTAAAGCACTGAGAGCTATGCTAGGAAAATCATAATTAGAATCGGACCAGAGATGGGTACGCAATTCTAAACTATAACATAGCTATTTTGTGTCAAAATTATTACTTGCTTACTAGGAACAAGTAAAAAGATGTAACCTTAACACGTTCGGTGCCCGTGACACACTCTGTCACGATGTATAAAAAGAACCGAATGCGTTAAAGGTTACGATATAGCTGAAAACATTTACAAAGCACTTACATGTAATAAATAGATTCACTTACCATCTGAATTAATAGCAGAAATCCTATAACACAACACTAGCGATCTTTTCGATCTCGAACGAACTTCGTCGTTAATAGTTTTAAACGTTTTGTCGTAATAAAAGACACTGTATTCGCGTAGCGTATTGAAAGCGTACTGATGAACCACGCTCGCGCGGCCGGCCATGCCCGCCCCCGCGGGGCGCGGGGCAGGGAAGGGGGCGGCGCGAGCGCGGCTGGACGGCGCGGGGAGTTAAGACCTTTGTATTCCTTGATAGTTTATTGACATGCGTAGTCTCCCACAGGTCAAGCCGACGGCACAGACCATGAAATGTAGCTTAACGGAATTAAAAAGTAGATTTTAAAAAAAATGTTAGGAAAGTTACCCTAGTCTTGCCTCTTTTAAGTTAAAACTAAGTTGTATATTAATATATATTTGTAATTCTCGTATCTGCATACTCCTCACAACCCGTATTAGAATATAGTTCAGATAACATGTCAGTAGTAAGTAGTTATCTTTAGCAATTACCTACTTGTTTGCATGTGGCTAGAATAGTCAATAATATAGTTATATAGGCATAGATAAATGTTTGTATAAACATAAATTGAGCGCAGTCTCGCAACAAACTGTTCTGACAGTTTGGTGGGTAATTTAATATATGTATAATGCTATGTACTTTTTGTGGAAAAAAAACAGGGATTCAAAACTGTTGATCTCATTCTTTTCCAGGTATTAGCAAACGTGCAGGTCGAGGACCCACTAAACTACGCGGAGATCTTCGCCAAAATGGAGGAGCTTCTCCAAGCAAACGACACCGTCCACTCCTACGTCATAACCGTCACGGCTATGGACTACATATACAACGACATCATAGACCGGGCATCCAAGGTCCCGCTTATACCAGACGAGTATCAGTTCTGGCCGTGTTTAAAGTTCCTCGGAAGGAAGAAGAAAACAGTGAGCATGGCAACTCTGCTGCGATTGAAGAAGTTTGAGAAGAGATATGATATAGCATCGCTGAAAGAGCTGCCTTGGTCGGTGATCTTTAGAAGATGATTTGTTGTCCTTCTTGGTAATTTTTCGTGTTATCCTCTAGCTGTTCAAGCCTTTAAAAGGTATCTTCCACTTCAAGGGAGTTTTTATCATTCTAATTAGGTAATTAGGAACAGAGTTGCATTTGTTTTAATCGAATTTAAACTTTCGTGAGTCATGTATAAAATTATACCAATAATAGAGTCTGTCTAATGAAAGTTGAACCTAGTAGTTATTTGATTGGCAACACTTTGTCTCTATGTGTGTCTATCTGAGGTGTCATGTCGTATGCCAAATTGAAATTTTTCTGAGAAAATTGCGGCTGCGTGAGTGACCCTATGTTACCCTGTCATAATTTTTTGAAATTGCCGCTATTTTTCAGGTTCAGCCTTCATTAGCCAGACTCTAATAGTTAAATTCACGTATTGATTATCACTTATGAGATGCGATGCGCCCGTAGTGACAATTAATACGTGTGAGATTACCGTGATTATTGGTAGGTATACTGTTATGGTTGCCCTGATTTTTCATTGGCTTAATTGCTCATTCAGTTACATAACGGGTTTGTGAGGTTTTGGTCGGTGCAACACGCCTTTTTGTTTTGTATTCGTTTTGTCAGCATAGTATGTAGGTACTGTGTGTTATGCCAATATTCAAACTTACTTTAGATATACCTCCTTTTCTTTACGTTGAAGGGCAGCTAGCTTGAAAGGATTTATATACATAGGTCATGTTTTACGTTTTGGGACGCCGTACGTGACTTTTATGGTGAGTGCAGTTGCGGTTGACTCCTATAGTATTTTATGCAACAGTTGTATAAGAGAGGTCAAAAAAGGCGAGTGGCGTGGGTTACAATGTGAGCCGAAGGCGAACATTGTAAAGAAAGACGCCACGAGCGTTTTTTGACTTAGTTATACAACGTTGCATACAATACTTTTTCTACGACTAGCTACTATGAAATAAAATGCAAGATTAAACAAAGAATAAACTTTTCTTAAACTTTGTCGTATAGGTGCCGAGATTTAGTAGGCAACAAATTTTCGGTCACTGCTTGTGGGCTGCCGGTGTATTTCTTCTGGTTTTGAAGCAATATATTCATCTTCGTCCATTTTTATTACTTTTGAGTAACACAAACTATTTTATAGCAACCACAAAGGCCGCAAAGTCAAACAACAATTTATAAAATAACCGGGAATTCGGGAAACATGAAAATGAGACAAATGGATGTCTATAGTTAACTTTGTTTTTAATTGATGTCAACTTGCCAGTACTGCCATATTAAGAATAAGGTTTTTCCTAAGTTGGCAGTAATGCCTATAGTTAAAAAAATTCTAAAAAGTAAAAACATTCAGTGGTTTGTTAAGTTGGTAGTACCTAATGTATAGGTTTAGAAGCGTATGGCTGCTAAGCGTATCGTTTTGGCGACATAACAGCACGGTTGTGCCGTACTGTATGGGGAATAGAGTATAGACTTTTCTGCAAACTAATTTTGTATGTCTTTATATTAGTGTTCGTGACTATGTAAATGACAGATAAAAGTACAGGAGTAGAAAATAGTACATTGTTTAACGAGGGCCGTAAGTGGAATATTGCTAACGAGAGTGTATCAGAAGCCCGACGCCGAAGGCGGAGGGCTTTTGATGACTCGAGTTTGCAATATTCTTACGCCCGTGTTATACACAATGTTTTTCATCACATTTGCGAGGAAATAAATAACAACAAAAGACAGAAAAATGTAAGTTTCATACAGCAGCACCAATCAAAAATTGACAACTTCACTTCCAGATCAGTGCTAGTAGAGCGCGCAGTTCAATATTTCAACCAATCACAGAGCAGTATTCTTGCGGGGCGGGGCGTCGTGACCAACTAGATTTTTTTATTCAACCAATCACACAGCAACCAGATTTGCTTAAGCCAATCAGAGGGTTCTATTATTTAAAAAAAAAACCATAACGCCCATGGGCGTAATATAGCCCATTACAGCTCAGTACGCTTGCGTATAATAACACCATTTTCGAGCAAGTGTGATGAAAAATATATTACGTATGTAGGTACCTATTTTTTTACGAGTAAGTCTATTTAAGTTAGTGCAAGAATATAAATGTGTTGTGTTAAGCATATCCCAAACTTTTAAGTTGTTTCCGTTGGCATAGAATTCCAAAAATCCCATGAAAGACAACTTTTATTTAGTTACACTTTGGTTTAATACTTAGTCTCCTATGAACTTTGTAAGGAGTCGACAGTTTTTTGGATTATCTAAGTATGCCTCTTACATTATTTCTGGATGTATGTTAGTGCATGCAAATAAAAGCGTTATGTAATACATATATTGTTTACTTTCCCTTTAAAATGTTAGTGTATACAGAAGCAAAAAGTACTATAGGTAAGCACACCAAATTAAGGACATTTAGCTATAGTTAGGGATTTTAGACTATACATATTTAACACTTTCAGTACTAGAAGCCCGCTAAGTGGGCGCTCTGCTCTCGTAGGCGATTCTCCCTCCTTACCCGTGGTCCACCTAGTCAATTGGGTACCTTAAGTTTTTTTAATAACTGTCAGATGTGTCAGACGTCAACGGTTTTGACTTTTTTTTTTAATCGGAAGTCATATCGTAGACCTAGGCACGACTTCTATTCATATCACCAACTGTGTTCATCTGTCAAATGAGATATTCAAAAAAAAATTTGTAAAAAACAGAAACGGGTAAAAAAAAACTAGCTACAGCTATGAACTCCATTAACCGTATACTTACTACAAAAAATATAATATAGACCACTTAAAAAAACTTAAGGTACCCAATTCACCTGACCTGGGTGAACCACGGCCATAAGGTAAATAATGTATTAGTCATAGTTCACCTCGGTGAACATAGGCAAAATAGAAGATTTAAGTTTAGGTTTCGCTTAAAGAACACTCGGGGATACTTAGTGTGTCAAGTGTGTGTAGTCCGCGTGGGCTCATCCTCGCATAGTTATAAGGCCTGCATCACTCTGGCGCGGCTTGCGGTGGCGGTCAATAGTAAATTTGACAGCTAATGACAAGTTTACTATTTACCGCCGAGGACAGGCCGCGCCAGTCTGTGAGAGGGCTAAAATTACCGGTAGTTCACCCAGGTGAACCACGGGTAAGGAGGAGCTTTTCTGTACAAACGGTTTTTCCCATGTCAGCTACGAGCGTGGCGCTACGGAATTGGGAATGGATGAAAATTTTAGAAATGCCTCATTATTTTTTTGGTGATAGGAATAACCTTCCTTAGCACCAGAAAAAAGTTTCAGATTTTTCAGCTGCGTCAATTTTTTTTGAAAAATATAAACAGTTTCCTCACTTACGTTTTGGGTCAGTTACGGCACCTTCCTCGATCGGTCTCACATTACAAAACAATATATTAAATATGTGTGGTAAACTGACACTGGCAATGATATTGACACATGCAGCAGCTATTTTTGTCATTACCAGTGCCAGTTTACCACAGATATTTAAGATAGTTTTTTTGTAATATGAGACAGATGTCTATACCTATATTTATATTCTTGACCCAAAACGTAAGTGAGGAAACTGTTTATATTTTTCAAAAATAATTGTCACAGCTGAATAATCTGAAACTTTTTTCTGGTGCTAAGGAAGGTTATTCCTATCACCAAAAAATAATCAGGCATTTCTAAAATTTTCATCCATTCCCCATTGTTGGCAGTCAATGTGTTAAGCCGCATTCACACCGTCCTGTGGGGCAGCCCTGCAAATTATAAGATAGAGCAAGAAAGCTAAGGACATTCAGCTACGCAGGACCGTGTGGATGCGAGTCCTCGGCCACGATTTCGGGCGACAGCGGCGGCAGCAGAGAGGTGCCCCCAGAGCGGTTATCCCGAGACGTATCTGTAGCTGGCGAGGGAGCAAGAGATCGGAGCGCGGCGTCTCGCTTCCACCTATGTCATTCCACTGCCGCCGCCGCTCAGAGTCGTGACCGAGTCATTAGATGTGCACGATATTCAACCGTTACCAAAGAAAAGGCTCTCGAATAGCGACCACGTACCGTAAGACGCAGTGTGGGTAGACACCCCCTCCCCTAGTTGCCATGGTTACGTCTCTTTAAAACTGATTTTATGTGTTTATCGTCCACCAAACGTAGGTTTTTGTTGACATTTTAAGCCCATTTTTCATGATCTATGTTCGAAGTGTATTAGAAGCCCAAGTTTTTTAACACATTCAGTGCCCAGAATCGCTACGTAGCGGAAAGCGACTACGGCGTCTGTAGCGGAAAGCGACTACGGCGTAGGGACGCATACGTGTCGTCACGGGCCGGAAATCTCTGACAAGTTGTCTCCTCGCTAATGGGACAGAGCAACAACAAAAAATAAAAAACTCGACGGTTCTATCGGAAGATCAGCGCTGGCAGTAATGCCAGTATTATGCTGAGATAGAACCGCTTCGTGACCAAAAACGCTATCTCTGACACTCTTTTTTGTTTTACTGTTTGTTTTGTCACGAATAAATCTCTTTCTTTCTTTCTTAGTAATGACCGAAATATAGATTCAATGTAGTGTAGTATGAGACCTATGCAACTCAGCTGTGGACCCCCTGGCCTGTGCCATCATATTTTCTATCCGGTTCGTGGTCTCCCTAACCATAGAGAACTCGGAAAGATCCGGAAGGTCCAACACGATGTGCGCAGAGAGACGTTTGTAAACAGAACTGGAATCTTTTTTATTTCTCCTACCCTCCTCATATTTTAACTGTTGTTTTAAAAATATAGACTGTTTCAACATTTCCTGTATGTTTGTGAAGCTGGTTGCTGCGCTGTCCATGGATTTTACGGCACTGGAATGGAAATAACGTAAAATTTATGAATGCTAAATCACAGCTGACCCAACTTCTCAAGCGCCGTAAATATTCGTCTTTACTTGTTCTTGACATGGGGTCCCTGGTCAGCTGACATGAACTCGTTCATGAGAGCTTTGTCAACACCTCAGGCTACCCCAGCGCTGGCGCATATATCTCTCAAATAATGGCATCCGCGATACAGAGATGCAATTGTATGGGACCCATCTTTTAAGCATGTTTGAAGTTGAAGCAAATTGTAACAATTTTTCTAAAAAGCTCTGTTATTTTGTCTCCTGGCTAACGGGACAGAATAACAACAAGAAATAGTTGATTGACTCTTGTATATAGTTAAATATGTAAAATATTAATTAATTACAATGTTTACAAGCTTTTATTTAACTTGCAATGTATGATAGTTTGGGTCAAATCTTGCAACTGCATTTTTTTTGAAGCTTTGAGCAGTTATCCTCAACCAATTGGGCAGCAATATTGCATACTAAACTTCGGTGTCAATCCATTATTACGGAACAACCAAGTTGATCTGATGCCGGAGACAGATGGCCACAGCATATCCTAGACTACACAAGGTAAATGAGCAGGCGTACCATGGTTGCCATTTTATCATTTATCGCTGTGGATAAGACATCCGTCACGTTCTGACAAGTATGCAAGTGCAAGAGTGGCGGATGTCTTATCCACAACTATACATGGTAAAATGGCAACCTTGCTACACCCGCTCTAGTGGTTAGGCTCATTGGAACTCTCTCAATGAATAGTTCACGGCTGTGCAAAAATAGCAACAAAAGCTTGTAGGAAAAATTCAACTTTTGACAGAAACTTACTATTACTAATTTAACATTGTGTTAAAACATTTAGGAGGCTGATTGATAAAGGTGGACTTCAGACCAGCGCGGCTCCGTCGTCACTAACGCAGCGACAGTGACGCTGCGCTCGGACGTCCCCTCATACATTTCCGTACTGTATAGTACTATCGCTCTATCGCCGCGTCACTGACGCTGCGTTACTGACGCCGGAGCCGCGCTGGTCGGAAGTCCACTTTAAGTTATCATTATCATTTTGATCGGAACAAATAAAAAAATGACATTCACAAATGTTTGTTTGTGTCAATTTCCATATAACATTTACAAACACTATGTAATTGTAATTCAAAATGATACTTTAATTTTAATGGATGTTAATGCAACTAGACAAGCAGTCTTTATAAATCTCACCTCAACGCATACTCGACATCATAGCATCGCCCCTGCAGTTCATGCTGTAGTTTCGTAACCTCGACTCTCCGCTCCACCATTGGCGGCAAAGCCTTCCTCACGTGTTCTTGCAGCCTATACAGTGCCAGTGAGGGCTCGTTGGCCACAATGTGCATGTTCTCTGAGATGCGCTCGGCAGCTGAAATTTGAAACATATCATCACTCAACAGAATAATCAGACAGGAGAAATCTTCAAGCCATAAAGGGCTGGTAATCATGCAAGTCGGTACAAGGTATGGAAACTCTTCGGGGGCAAGACTTTTTTGAGGCTTAGAATCCTTATACATCTCTAGCTAACTTTAGACTTGACAAATGTTTATGATGAAATTATTTATATTTTGAATAGTTAAAAAATAATTTGATAAAATAAACAAAAAATTATAAAAAGTAAAAAAGCTTCTTATTTCTGGTTTAACATAATATGTAATAGGATATTGAAAGAAAATTTACTTAAATTGTACTAACTTAAATATGAAGGTTAAAAATAATAGGTAACTTCATATACACCAGAACCCTATTTTTAGGTAGAGGCCACTTTCAGAGCCTGCCTGTTATTTTATATTGGGCCCTCCGGACCCATCTGGGCCCCGCCACCTCTGTTATATCATCTGACCATCGGGCCAACGGTCGACCTCTCTTCCTTCTTCCTGCTGGTCCTTTCCATGATGTTACACGGTACGTCCATCTCTCATCTTGTAGCCTGGCGACATGGCCAGCCCATTTTCACTTAAGCTTCTGGGCCTGGCTAGGTGCGTCTATGACTTTTGTTCTTTTCCGGATTAGAAGATTTTGAATTATTATTCATAGTTAATACATAATATAGATTTTGACTCATAACAGTGGCCTGTTTGCGGAATAAATATTTAGATTATGGATTTATTGGAGTTTAATTACCTTACCTTTTTTAGCTTTCGCTTCCAAATCAGGATCTCCTTGATAAACGAACGTCATATTAATAGGTAAACTTAACCAGGGATTCCTTTGTTATTTATTATATCACTTGTATCACAGCGTTTATTGCACAGGTATAATTTTATAGCATAATAATTTATTATTATTTCGTTTTGATCAAGATTTTTTATTTATTTATGTTTATGACTCGCAACTCAAGTTTCTTGACCTCTTTTGACGTTTAAAAGGTTTGAAGTTGCCAGTTGAAAAATATATTTAAAATCTATAGACTACGTTCGAAAACCAATCTGAAAGAAATCTTAGAATCTTTAATTTCTTCTGATATGTGTAATTTTGATGCCGTAATCTTCCCAACACTGATTACTCTACTCAATGCCTCCGAGATAAGATAATAAAAATAATTTTTAATATTTCAATGAAATATAAACCTAAATTATGTGACTTAATAAATTTAACCAATAAGTTTTTTTTTTATTCAATCTTAATACTGCGTTTGAAAGTATTTATTAAAAGTGAATACAAGATTATAATTAACATTAACTAAGATAAATTAAAACTAAGTTAAATCTAAAAAAGGCCCTCGAGGCATTGTACCGAGGATGCTGGCGGCATTTCCTCGCTGAATTGCAATGCTGATGCGTTGCGCAAGAAAGCCGCCAGCTCTTCGGTCACCAGTTACATCGACCAGACGTTTCGCGATTTCTGCAAATAACTTATGCGCACTGGGACCCCACGGACCGAGGGTCTCGACGCCAAAAGGTACAAAGTCGTACTCTCTGCCTACTGCGTTTTGGAACAGCTCCTACGATACCTCCTGTCAATGTCATTTATCTGTCAATTCAGCCCAGCATTTCCCTTTATTGTCCCCTAATCAAAATAAAATGTTCTTGAACATTTTTATCAAACCTTACCGTTATCAGTTTTGTTTGGTTTATCAAATTATAATTTAAGTAAGTTTAGTTCCGTTTCGCAACTGACTTGACTGGACGTCGTATACCATTGCAAGAACTAGTAAAAGTGTGTGAAATAAAATTGAACTAAGTTTAGTAGAATTGATACTTAAAGATTCCTCGTACGTTAAAAAGCCTCTACAAAAATGGTAATTCATGTCAAATATTTCTTTCATAAATTTGTTTGATTCAGATTGTTATAAAACTTACTCTAGGTAAAGTGAATAGCTACCCACATTTTTCTGTTTTTTTAATGCTATACGCGTTGCCATATCATCAGGATTTTTTTGACATGTTGCTTATGGGAAAACATATCTTTTTCTAAAAAATTCAGACACTTCCTGAGCAACAGAGCGATTAGAACAAACTCCCTGAAGATATAGAATCTGCTCTAAATGACTAAATGTCCCCAATTCAAGTACTATTAGACGAGTTAATTTTTATTTCAATTCAACAATGATAATTAGAGGTCACAGGATACAGGCATCATCAGTTGTTTCAAATGCTTCGTAAAATGCATAAAATCTTGAATCAATAAAGTTAAATCAAATGTGGTCCAGATCCTGTTGTATTAGTCCTAACCCTATATTTATTTGTTTAATTCTTAGTTTTCTCTTTTCTTTGTTTTTAGGAAAACCGTGAACTAGACACAATATTCGGGATCATCCTGAACATATTGTTCCCCATTAAAATCCTTCTCCGGTTGTACTCTCTGTGCATCCTGATGGTGGATGTGGTGTGGGTGGTGGTGAACGCAGCGTTTGCCATCATGCAGGCTACATATCAGCTGTTCAGACCACCTCCTATGAAGTCATTAAATATGGAGACTGCTTTAGTAAGTTTATATATCTCTTTAGTAATGCCCTGGTACACATTTAAATCATACTTTTTTTTATAAGGTCAATTGTAACATTATTTGTAACAATCTATGTATTATTATTATATTACTATTTACAATAAAGCCATAAAACTAGAGGCTTTATTGTTAATAGTAATAATACATAGATTGTTACAGATAATGTTGCAAAAGCCTTTATAAAAATTTTGGTGCCTCTAGCTTTTTTAGCAGTGTGCAGAATTACAATCCAACAATTAAATAATGTACCAATAATTAAACAAATCCAAAAAAGCAAAACATTATGGAACAGAACTTCTCCTATACTAAAAAAAATCTGGTACTTACATTTGGCGTAGCGTATACACACGTGGATTTGTCTACGGACCTGTTGCCAGCGACAAATCCGCAGTGTGAAGGTTGGGCATTACCCACAATTTACAGATTATAGGCTCCGGCCGAGGCGTAGGCCGGGAGCTAGCCATCCAGCTGGCCGACCAGGGTGCGATAGTGCTCTGCGTGGACAAAAACGGCCCCAACAACAAGGAGACACTGGAAGCCATCAAGCGGAACGGTGGTTCGGCGCTCAGCTTCACCTGTGATATCACGAAAAAGGAGAATGTTGAGGACTTGGCCGTGCAAGTGCGGAAGGAGATAGGTTTTGTCAGGTAATTTTTTTGTATTTTGATACCTAAATGAGTAAAATGGATTTTTTCTTAGAGACTATGTTTCTGTTTGACTTAGGCACCTCAAATGTAAAGTAGTTTGGGGGGCAGAGTTCTAATGAAATCACTTTGATGGACATAACTTTAAAGTTTTTTTTATAGAGGATATCATGTCCCTGGACTTCATCTATACCTGAAGCTCTAAATGGAATCCTGCAAATTCGAGTATGAATATAAATTCAAAGTTGTTTTCGAACTGCAAGTTTTACAGATTCTTTTTTAATGCGATAATGCGGCAACTCCAGGGGCAACATGTGCGTTGCCGACCTTTTAAAATGTATCTCCGAGTATACAGTACAGATAGAGGATGTAATGAAATTCAAAAAAGAGCTACACAGTTATTGGACAAAAAAGCGTATTATTCGATAAAAGAGTATTTACAGTACACATCGTGTTACTTTCCCGCACTAGTGCGGAAATGAGCAGTTTCCGTGCATATGTTGAAACTTTAAAGAGCCATATGTACTGTAAAACGTTGTACGATACACGTGCGAATAGCTAATTCGCAACTCGTGTCGATTCAAAACACTCCCTTCGGTCGTGTTTTAATTTATCACCACTCGTTGCGAATTTCCTATTTTCTGCACTTGTATCGTAAATAACTATTAGTTGACATGCATGATAATACATTTTAGTTGACATAGGAATGTTGTATTAATATTTTTAATACTTATTTACCAATTAATCACGACATTTTTTAGTTTTTAATATAATACAATTTGAATTATTATTTGAGTTATTACAGTTAATATTATTTAGTTTTCAGTTAATTGACATTTCATTTCAATTTTAATGTATAATTTTGATCATACTGAAGTCGTTATTTTAATTTTGTTGAATTTTGTATGCCTAGAGGCAAAACAGTGAGATATGTTTTTTGATACCCTACTTACCATACCTTTTTTTTACAAATAAATTATTTGAATTTGATACACTTCCTTCTTGAAGAACACCATACTGTAGTCCTTCCGAGAACCCGCTGCAGATGTTTGGTTTACTTGCAGACTCAAGCGCTGAATTATCTTCCAGCATGCTGTTCTACTGCTGCGGCATCCCGAGCCCGAGATCCCTGCTGAATCAGCCTCCGCAGGACATACACGAGACGTTGGACCTCACGTTGACATCTTACTTCTGGGTAATTTGAGCATCATTTTGCTGCCGAACATCCTGAGTGTCCGCCAGCATCATTTTGCTGCCGAACATCCTGAGTGACCGCCAGCATCATTTTGCTGCCGAACATCCTGAGTGACCGCCAGCATCATTTTGCTGCCGAACATCCTGAGTGTCCGCCAGCATAATTTTGCTGCCGAACATCCCGAGTGTCCGCCGACGCCGACTTCATTCGTTCGTATATCTCTATTCGTTTGCACTTGCCAGTTTGAGCGACAGAGAAGCAGATACACGAGCGAACGAAGGTTGCGTTAGGTACACGGTAGGTTGCTTACAAAGACGAGATACCTATTATGCATTTACTTGTTTTTGATTTGACCATTACTGCGTCAACGTAGTTCTCATTTATATCGTACCTCCATTGAAACTTCCGCCCCCATTTCACGCCATATGCTACTCTGGGATGAGAAACGGACAAAGTTACTTTCGCATTTATAATACTAGTATGAATGAAGTGTGCAATAAAAAATCTTTGTATTGTATAACATGTTAAAATTAAAGAAAATTCCAGTTTTGCCTTTCTAACGACTTAAAAATAACTGATGTGGATCATCTTATAAAAAAGCAAAATACAGGTTAATAGCCGAAATCTGAGATCTGAATACATCTTTCTACGATCTGAGGCCGACATACGAGTATTGTAAAAAAAAACCGCCCTTATTAGGAGGGTAGTTGGATTCCAAACGTTAGTTCACCTATTACCTAATAAGGGTATGATCCATTATTTGTTGATTTCAGCTGATAGAGCAGTTCATACCAGCTATGAAGGCAAGGAATCACGGTCATATCGTGGCTCTCACTTCGGTGGCCGGGCTAACCTACATTAAGGACCAGATGCCGTTGAGTGTGGCCCAGTTCGCTGTGCAAGGTGAGTCTGTAGTCAAATAGTCAGTGCTATACCGGTTTACACTAGATATTGCCTCGGGCACATCATAAGTACCGTTTCATTGGCCGGACTAAGCCACATGACCAAATTCTATTGAGTGTGGCGCAGTTCGTTATGCGACTAGATAGAGTCTAAAATCGTTGCTACACTTGTTCACAACAGTTAGAACCAGGGGCATATCATAGGTCTCACCGGGATGGCGGGGCGGGCCTCAGCTACATCCAAGACCAGATGCCGTTGAGTGTGGCCTAGTTGGCTGTGCAAAGTGAGTCTATAGTAAAATAGTCAGTGATGTACCAGTTTACACTAGTTAATAGCGCCTCGGTCACGTCATATCTCACTTCAGTGGCCGCACTAAGCAACGTGACCAGATTCTATTGAGTGTGGTGAAGTTCACCATGCGACGAGAGTCGCAAGTCATTGCTATACTTGTTCACACCTGGTAGAACCACGGGCATATCATAGTTATCACTTCGGTGGCGGGCCTCAGCTACATCAAGGGCCAGATGCGCCGAGCGCGTCGCAAGTTCGCTGAACAATTTGAATCTATATAGTCTATGCTACGCAACTTATAACCACGGTTATATCGTGGCTCTCACTTCCGTGGCGGACCTCAGCCACATCAACGATCCCTTCGAGTGTGGCGCAAGTTCGCCGTACAATTTGAAAGTCATTGAGCGTTGTTGTGTAACTATCAGAATACACGAAACGTTTCCGTGCCGAATGTGTTAATCCTAGCAAGTAGGCTTAAAATACCTTAGTGCGGTCGCCAAAAATGTATATTTTTGGCAAACGCGCAATTACCTACACTAAGTATTACCCTATTACCATCGCACTCTATTGAAGGTGTGGGACACTGACACATAGTAGTAAAGTAGATGATTATTGATTGTAAATCATGTATACTATATGTCAGTGCAAAAGAACTCTTGAGGCTTATTTGCAGAATAAATATTAAAATAGTTTTTTAATGTTTTTTTGTCCTACTTTACTCATATTCCTTTCCAGGTTTGGCAGAATCCCTCATGGAAGACCTCAGGAGAAACAAGATCGACGGGGTTTATGTGACCTTGAGCCACATATATCCCTTCATCGTGGGAGAAGACAGCCCTGATTTGAGATTAAGGTAAAATAACACACAGGCTGCTCGTACATCTTGTTTTTTTTATGCACGGCTCGAAATAAAGTATCCGTCTTTTTCTAAGGGGTCTAATTAAAAAGAGACGGATAGTCTATCTCTGTCTAGTCTACTAGCTAAGAGTACAGAACCTCAACACAAACACATGATCTTGTTTATAGTAATTTTATGATTAGGATACTTAGTCTTTCCAGAAGAAGAAGATATATGTCTAAAATGAAAAAATTGCATGTATTGCAACTTGGTAGATAGCTGTCGTTATCATCGATTTGTTAATTTTATTAATTCGCATAATTATTATCTTAAACCTAGAGATTTAATTTTCAAGGTGAAGTCAAGTTCAAGGATTATGTCATAATAATAACATTTATTTGAAAAATACTGACTATCCCTTGTCTTGTTGTCTAAAAAGTTGCAAAAATATTAAAATGGAATAATACTCCACTCCCTGTTTATACGTTGGAATATTTCTTGTAACAACAGAAAAAAAGAGTTTCAACTTTCATACAATGATTAGTTCAAATAGCAAAGTGTGACGTCATACTTTTAAGTCAATCAGTATGAAGAGTTTCGGCTGCCGCCAGCGAGGAACGTCTTTGACTCAAAGTTTTGGGTATTTATGTTCTCTAATTGTAGTTGCTCCCATACAAAGATTTATTCCTCTCCAAAAACTGGTTCGAATGGCATCGTAAAAAAAACTTAGGTCACAAGCCTATTGTCGTTATATTTTCTATGTTACAGGATACCAAGCTACTTCGGCACACTGACTCCCAAGGACGCCGCCACCAGTATTCTGGAGAGCGTTCGTCGGAACTACCCAGAAGCCTCCGTGCCAAAACACTTGCTTTTCCTTGGACACATCCTTAGGATACTTCCCAGAAAAGCCACCATTCTGATACGGGACCTGTTAGATACTGGCGTGGACTTCGCGTAACATAATTTGACTGCTGGCAAACTATTCAGAAGCCTCCGTGCCAAAACACTTGCTTTTCCTTGGACACATCCTTAGGATACTTCCCAGAAAAGCCACCATTCTGATACGGGACCTGTTAGATACTGGCGTGGACTTCGCGTAACATAATTTGACTGCTGGCAAACTATCCAGAAGCCTCCGTGCCAAAACACTTGCTTTTCCTTGGACACATCCTTAGGATACTTCCCAGAAAAGCCACCATTCTGATACGGGACCTGTTAGATACTGGCGTGGACTTCGCGTAACATAATTTGACTGCTGGCAAACTATTCAGAAGCCTCCGTGCCAAAACACTTGCTTTTCCTTGGACACATCCTTAGGATACTTCCCAGAAAAGCCACCATTCTGATACGGGACCTGTTAGATACTGGCGTGGACTTCGCGTAACATAATTTGACTGCTGGCAAACTATCCAGAAGCCTCCGTGCCAAAACACTTGCTTTTCCTTGGACACATCCTTAGGATACTTCCCAGAAAAGCCACCATTCTGATACGGGACCTGTTAGATACTGGCGTGGACTTCGCGTAACATAATTTGACTGCTGGCAAACTATCCAGAAGCCTCCGTGCCAAAACACTTGCTTTTCCTTGGACACATCCTTAGGGTACTTCCCAGAAAAGCCACCGTTCTGATACGGGACCTGTTAGATACTGGCGTGGACTTCATTTAACATAATTTGAATGCTGGCAACACAGATTTTTTTATCTGTGGCTGAGGTGGTGACAACAACTTATGCCGTAGTTTTTTATTCGACCTTTGTGATAAAACCAAAACCAAATTTGCGATTTGCTCAATACATTGCCTTAGCGATAAGATTAATTATTTAAAATGTATAATCATCGCTCCACTTCATTGCTCTGATCGTCTTAGATTATGGCATAGTACTCACAGTATATCTACTACCGAAAGCAGTAAAATAATGCCGTACAAACGTACGATGTGACGCACTCATACAGACACGCATCGCTATGATAAACTTAAGTGTAGTTTGGCGTAATCGGTACATCAGTCTGCGTGCCGCGCATTTTGCCGCGTATAACTTATTTTTAATAAAGCGGAAAATATAACGTTTAACATAAGTACAATGATATATAAACAATGCCTTAGAATTGGCTACTTTCCTAAAAAAATGATATTTAGTCCCTCAGATTATCAAAAAATATTGGACACGTATTTTTTTGTTTGTCAATTAAACAAAAAATTATGAAGATATCGTCCGTTAAAGTTCCGCGTGACGTCACATTATGGTACCTACACTCTTTAGCATAATGTGACGTCACGCGGAATTTTAAGTTATATCTTCATTATTTTTTGTTTGTTTTTGTTTGTATTGTATTGTATCATTTTTGTTATATTGACAAACAAAAAAATACGTGTCCAATATTTTTTAATAATCTAACTGACGGACTAAATAGAATTGTATATTTTTTTACCCAGGAAAGTACCCAATTAAAACGCGATATAAAAATATTATAATTAATTGTGTCATTTTACATCATAGCACTGAAATTAGATAATATTATAGTTATATTTTTTAAATTTCGAAAAACGATTAAGTACGTTAATTTATTATACTTTATGGTCTATGTTCAAAATGTTGTATGCCTGCAACACACTGGCGCGGTCTGCGGTAGCGGCCAATAGTAAATTTGACAGCTAATGACAAGTTTACTATTGTCCGCCGCGCCGCGGCCAGGCCGCGCCAGTCTGTGAGAGGGCTAAAAGGGTCATCCTATTTATTTTAAGAATATAAAAATCGTACCTGGAAATCTGGTGTTTTTCTTATTTTTTCACTGTTATGTAACTGAATGCCTGAAAGTAGTCAATCATAATGGAAAACTGCAGACTCCACTGCGATCTTAAAATGTCGTTGCTGTTGAACTGGTGGCCCGAAACAATCTGTGGTATGAACTCAGCAGTACCAAACGTAGTCAAACTCCCTATACTTTTTCACAACAAGCTCAGGATACTGGTTAACCGTTATCAACACATTTACTTGCAAGAATAGCTACGCGCTACGCTCGTAGCCATTTTCCGTTTTTTTTTCTTTTAACTTTATAGCAAATATGTACACATAATGCCTCGAGGCATTATCTGCCAGTTAACCACTATCAAACAGAAACTTACAAAGGTGAATGCAGGAGAAAGACTAACGAACAATAATCCAATTTATAAATAAACTATTAACAAGACACTCTTATTTATGCTAGCCATATATACCTATATAAAAACACAAATATACAATACATTTATGCATCCGACGATAATTTAATATACCGCGATTGAATTAGTGTAACTATTAGGTATTTTCATTTATGAATATCCGACATTGTACTGGTTAAGGCCTTCATCACACTGGCGCGGCCTGCGGTGGCGGTCCATAGTAAATTTGACAGCTAATGACAAGTCTACTATGGACCGCCACAGCAGACCGCGCCAGTGTGATGTAGGCCTTACGAATGAATGCAGTTTTTGATAAGAATATTATTACTGGCAACACAACACCAACTGTCAAGTTACGAATAGCTCAGTGGCGCCATCGCTGTCCGCTCGAGTTTTGTTTCGTTTGCCGTCGCGGTTTTGGGGTTTGTGAAAAAAAAACAATTAAATTCGTAATTGGAATAAGTGCGATGTGTATTTGTTTTTAAGTGCATCATTTGGACTGAGACTTTTTTGCAACACTGTAGAGCCTTTGATCCAGCGAGGTTATTGGTACGTATTATACTGTCCGTTAAGAAAACCGATCGATATTAGAGAAAACTACTGTTTTATCACGACATTTTACTTGGTATATATCGATATTATTCTAGTTTTACTATAAACTACCTTTTTACTCGTCTAAAATGCATTGACCCATTTATGAAATGTACTTGTGTGTACAACTTTCTACAGTAACTACTAAAATACGGCAATGTATGTACAGTAGACGTCTGTGTTCAAAACAAGTTTCGTAACAGTATACATATAATTGAATTGCTTGTTATTAATATCACAGACATGGGAAAATGCAACACACATTTGTCAGCTTGTCCAAGTGTCGTGACCTATTATTTATTCCTCAAAGAATTATTACGGTCCGTGATTTGAATAAATTGATTATGAATTATGAGACACGAAATGTTTATACAGTTGTGTGAGCATTTATCTATAAACAAATGAATATTAACTACCTATATTGACTGTTGACTGGCAATGTTTGTAATTTTTGGGTAGTGTTAAGCAAATCATTCTATAAATCCAATCACGGTTTAAACTTTAAAGGACAGCAAAGTTCATCCAAAAAAAGCCTATGATGGGAGCTTTTGAAATTCTTTAAAAATTTGTAAGGAAAATATCCATAATAATAATCATGAAGATGAAACCTTGCTGCCATATTGTTAAGAAACAATTATTTGTAGGTATAAATGGTGATTGTAAATCAATCCAAGTATTTATTCTTATAACGAGTTCTTATTTTGATCTCTATGTCCAGAGACAAAATATTTCTAAAGTTTGTTGTAAAGAGATAGTAAACCATCAAATAATATTTATTATGTTAAAATAAAAATATTATACAATAAATTACAAATAACTACTAAAATTACTAAAACTAACTTAACCTATGGGGCCTACACTATATTTACATATATCCCCTGAATCAATACTATTTGCTGGTAGGGTGCCTATAAGGCTGGCTGCTTTTCCTCGCTGAATGGCAATGCCAATGCGTTGAGCGAGGAACGAGCCAGCCCTATGGTCAGCAGTGACGCGTATGTGCATTTTGGAGGTGGGACAGCACTAGGGTGTCAACGCATGTAGCGTCCCAGATTAAAGATTGTAAAGATGGCTTCAATTTATAGATAACAGACTTCTTGTAGCAAAAACTCATGTTTGATGAATAATCCTGGAAGATCTTGGTTTTGAAGAATAATCTGATGACATACCTATCACTATAGCAACACGCAACAGAAAATAGTTGCTTGATCCATAATCAACATTTTATATGTAGCAATGACACAATAAGAGAACATTGACCTGCCTGGCTAGCATGATCACATTTGTGTTGGACATTTAAAGCATTTGTCTCTTACTAGCAAGTATGTCAGTGTGAGAGGGATGAGCATATCTGACATAAACATGATCATCTAGCATGATGTATTCCAAGTTGTTTAACACGTTTGGTGACAGTATGTACCTATTGACAATAACAACAATATACTGATGATCGATAAAATTGATTCGCCCTGCACTGGTCCTAGGATCAATTAGATTTAGATTTAAAGGTACTGGCGGAAGATCAGCGCTGGGGACTCCGCAGCACTCATTCTGACTAGTCAGCATCTATTCCACCACAATAGACAACCCTCGACTAAGTTTTATTTTTCTATATTTATAAAATTGTTTGATGTGTTTTTAAATGTTTGCACCACTATACTTGTTTGTTATTGATGGTACTGTCAACAAAAGGGTATTCCCTCATTTGCCCAAATTACTTTTGCCATCATATTCACAGGCAATAATTTTGTTTACCATAATTTCATGTGCCATAATTGTTATTTACCATAATATTCATAAGACAGAATTGTTATTTTGCATAATATCATATGCCATAATATAATTCTCCAGAAACTTTATAATCCATAATATTCATATGCAATAAAATATTTGATGGCAGTTAGCCTAGTGGGTAGTGACGCTGCTTACGACACTGAAGGTCCTGGGTTCGAATCCCGGTAAGGGCAAATATTTGTGTGATGAGCATGAATATTTGTTTCTGAGTCTTGGATGTTTTCTATGTATATTTATATCTATTACATAATATCGCCGTCTAGTACCTATAACACAAACCTTATTGAGCTTACTAGTTCCTTCCTAGTTCGATTTGTGTAAGAATGTCCCCTCATATTTATTTATTTATTAATATTATTATCTTTATTCATTTTTGTTCTTAAGCTAGGTTAATATAAAACTATATATACAAAATATAAAATAATTATAAAATAAATATCGTGGGACAATTCACAAAAATTGATCTAGTCCCAAACTAGGCAAAGCCTACCAATATTATTATAAAAACCAATTATTATTATTAATGACAAATGTCTGCAGCGCGCTGTATAGCGCCAGCGCAGCGAGTCAATTACTTTTTCACGCCACTGCTCGGAAATGTGGCAAAAGATGGTCAGAATTCAGGCTTCAAAGTTCAGGGTTAGTTGGACGTTGCACGAACAGGCCATCTATGACTTCAAACTGTCAAACAATGTTATTGTTGGACAGTTTGACAGCGATTCGACCAATCACAGGACATCGTGCGCGGTCGCGCCGGCGGCGGGCGCCGCTCGTCCTCCTCCGCACTGGCAAGCGAGCCTGTTTAGTATAATGATCTTCAATTAGATAGGTACTTAATTTTGATTTAAAATTAGAATTATTTGCAATTTCCTCGCAGTAGGCGTGAAAAGCACTGTGTTAAGCCTCGGCCGAAAGTGCAATAGCTGGACTCGTACTTTCGAGGGCCTCCGCTACGCGTCGGCCCTCGAACTAACTCGTCCATCTATTGCTTACTTTCTAGCCTCTTCAACAATGTACTATTTCATGTGACCCGACGCGCTGGTGAATGTTTTTTATGGTTCCGTACCTCAATAGGAAAAAACGGAACCCTTATAGGATCACTTTGTTGTCCGTCCGCGTCTGTATGTCCTTCCTGCAGACAAACTGTATAAAACAGTTTTGCAGGACTTTTGCTTAATGTATAACCTTGTTGTAAGATTAATAAATAAAGTAATAAATAATAAATAAGGCCCTTTATCACGGGAACGCGTGGAGATATCGAGTTGAAATCAATCTACAGTCCCTTGAAGCTGTGAAAAAATCAAACTTCTATGTTAACGTAAAAAAACCGGCCAAGTGCGAGTCGGACTCGCGCACCGAAGGTTCCGTACAAACCTGTAGGTATTAAAGTAAATTATTAAAAAATATATTATATGATGTAACTACAAATTTACGGTTTTCGCAATTTTTCCTTTATCCGTGCTATAAGACGTTGCTTCGTACCAAATTTCAAGATTCTGAGACCACGGGAAGTGCCCTGTAGGTTTTGATTCCCTTGCGGGTTTCGAAAATTTGCGGCATAAACGGCTGTATCTTTTGATTGCGTTGGTTTAGAATTTAGAAGTTTATAAATTTTAGCTTGATACCTCCACGCGTTCCTGAGAAAAAGCTACTTTCCGTTGACCTAGACCTATGAAATTTGGCAAGGAATATCGTCTTATACTCGTACTGCAAGTACGTAAAGGAAAAAAAAATTGAAAACTATATATTTGTAATTTTGTATTGTACCCTCGGCGGGCGAGTCCGACTCGCACTTGTCCGGTTTTTTTAAGTTAATTTAGCTTTTATGGATCTTTTTTTGCGCTAATAAGTTATTTTCTGTCTTCTTTCTAAACCGGCGCTATTGTGGTTGCGTGTGGTTCCACTTTAAAGCCTCTTACAGACAGGCGCGGCCTGCGGTAGTGCCAGTCAATAGTAAACTTGACTTACTGTCAAATTTATGGTTAAAGAACTTTATTCTCATAAGAATACATGGGATTCACTTACATGAGAACATTACAATTTATTTTATATCTAGGGTTAAGCGCACAGCGTTTATAAAGTGTACACAATAAAAACGGATGCAGGTAGATAAATATTCGGCATGCAAACTAGTTTAATGTCATGCGCAGCGCTCATGTTACGAAGACATTGATGTACGCATGCACTACGTGTAACAATAGATGCGGCATTGGACTTTCTATATAAAATTAAGTAATAATATGTAATGTGTAAATTTACCTACTGTTGACCGCCACCGCAGCGCCGGGCGCGCCAGTGTGCTTCAGGCTGAACGCTTTCACCATTTTTGAACGCGTGAAAATCAACGCTCCTTTCATCGGATCGTAATAATAACCAAATTATCTTGAATCAAGCAATAATATATAGGTAGCTACCGGATACTTAAGCGCCTAACGATGTTTATCGGCGCCTCCTTATTTTCGGGACTTTCATTTCTCTCGATTTGATTAATTGCTTTGTAATGACACTGGGCATTAGGGCGTAATTTATCGTTAATTCTATAGGAAAATGCGGGGGATTGATCCTTTAACGGATTGTACCGCAAACTGGCCGACTGACGGCCGTTAATCAATTCGGATTTATGATGATTTGTGAGTTAAATAGTGCCCAATGGGGAATGGATCAAAATGTCAGAAGTGCCTGATTATTTTTTTTGATGATAGGAATAACCTTCCTCAGCACCAAAAAAAGTTTCAGATTTTAGAAAAATATAAACAGTTTCCTCACTTACGTTTTGAAATTTCTATTTTGTATGCCAATATTGAATTAATTCGGTGATTGGTAATCACTTATCATCAGACGTCAGTAAGGGCGTAGATTAACGTATTATTATTTTGTTAATGGGGGGGGGGGGGGGGGGGCGTATTAGACAAACCAAGAATCCAAGATTAAGACTGCGCCGAGCGAAATTTGCCAAACAGGCAGTGGCCGTTAAGTAGATAACGTCAACAGTATTTGTTTAATCCATATAAAAACTGTACATTTAGCACGTCGAAGAATGTGTTAACAATTATTCCGTGGAAAAAAATTAAGATTATTAATATTTTACCCTACAAAACAAAGTAAAGTTGGACGAAAACTGTACAATCGTAAGCAGGCGTTAAGTGTTTTTTTATACATTAACAGTGGAAATCAATCCTGATTTTCAGTTCAAACGAAACGTGAATGTTTATATTACAATTTGTCCGCATCAAATATTTAAAATATTGTATTGTAATTAAGGTCCAGATTTATCAAAAGGCGCTTCAAATTCGCCATACATTTTCACTATGGCGGCCGCGCGCCGATCTAAATACGCGTTCCCCGCGCTCAGTGGTTCAGTCGCCCGCGAGTGTTCAGAGCGAGTTCACGTCATTTTGCAGAACGACCTACCGATCGCGTCGTCATGTACTCGTACGCACACCGGCAATACGGTGTAAGTGTCTTTTGAGTTTTATATTTATTGCTTGTCTTACTTGAGATTAAATTAAAACAAAATTGATTTGTTTCAGTAACATGGGTAAACGTAAAGGCAAATATCCATATCAATATCCATACTAATATTATAAATGGGAAAGTGTATGTGTGTGTTTGTTTGTTGGTTTGTTTGTTTGTTTGTCCGTCTTTCACGGCATAACGGCGCGACCAATTGACGTGATTTTTTAATTGGAGATAGTTGAAGGGATGGAGAGTGACTTAGGCTACTTTTTGTCTCTTTTTAAGCCCCCACTTCCCTAAAATGGGGGGTGGAAGTTTGTATAGAGCATTCCGCAATTTTCAAGGTAGAAAGCTAAAAACTGGTATGCGGACTATTTGTGACTAACAAAAAAATCGTGCATCATTTTTTTAGAAATCTGCACCCCTTAAAAGAGGGGGTGAAATTTTATATGGGGGTCCAAATATGTAGAGTCGATATGTAAGAGTCGATATGTAAAGACGATATGTAGAGTCGATATGTAGAGTCGATATGTAGAGTCGATATGTAGAGTCGATATGTAGTCGATATGTAGAGTCGATATGTAGAGTCGATATGTAGAGTCAGTATCTAGAGTCGATATGAAGAGTCGATATGTAGAGTTGGAATGTAGACTCGGTACGTAGAATCGATATGTAGAGTTGATATGTAGAGTTGATATGTAGAGTCGATATGTAGAGTCGATATGTAGTCAATATGTAGAGTCGATATGAAAAGTCGATATGTAGAGTCGATATGTAGAGTCGGTATGTAGAGTTGGAATGTAGACTCGGTACGTAGAGTCGATATGTAGAGTTGGAATGTAGACTCGGTACGTAGAGTCGATATGTAGAGTTGATATGTAGAGTCGATATGAAGAGTCGATATGTATAGTTGATATGTAGAGTCGATATGTAGAGTCGATATGTAGAGTCGATATGTAGAGTCAGTATCTAGAGTCGATATGAAGAGTCGATATGTAGAGTTGATATGTAGAGTCGGTATGAAGAGTTGGAATGTAGACTCGGTACGTAGAGTCGATATGTAGAGTTGATATGTAGAGTCGATATGTAGAGTATATATGTAGAGTCAATAATTATATACAAGAAGAAACTGATTGACTGACAAATCACCGCACATCCCAAACCGTTGGATATAGAGATTCCAAAGTGGGGTTCCTTATAAGTTCGGGTGCACTAAGAAATGATTTTTAAAAATTCACCCCCTAAGCGGGTGAAATGGGGGTCCAAAGTTTGTAAGGGGAAACAAAATAAGTAAGACTATTTCATTCGTAATTTCACAGGAGTATTCCTAGCAATAAATGAGTGAACACGTGTTTCAGGTTTTTTGAGAATTCAACTCCTAAAAGGGGGAAATGTGGTGACAATGTTGAAAACCAACATGGGTATATTTCTCTGCTTTATCGGGTCGCTGGTCGCTGATTACGAAAACAACAACGATTTTCTTTCTTGAAAGTATTTGTGCCAAATTTCAATTCAATTGGAACATACGGGTCAAACTGAGATGCAACTTTTTTGTAGGTAAACGGTTAAAATTACTTTTAGTACGCGGGCGAAGCTCCATACAAACTTCCACCCCCCATTTTAGGGAAGTGGGGGGTTAGAAAGAGACAAAAAGTAGCCTATGTCACTCTCCATCCCATCAACTATCTCCACTTAAAAAATCACGTCAATTCGTCGCCCCGTTTTGCCGTGAAAGACGGACAAACAAACAAACTAACAAACACACACATACACTTTCCCATTTATATTTATATAATATTAGTATGGAAGTATGGATATTTATATATATATATATATATATACATATATATATATATATATATATATATACATATATATATATATACCTATTTATATTTTTACCGAGATGGGTAAAATACTTACATGTAAATATATATGTTTTGAGTATGTAGATGTGTATCATTGCACACCTAAATTATACTGAAAAGAAACTACTTTCAAAATTACTTCATATATAATTAATATTCATAATTTGGAGTCCAGTAGGTATTTATAAAGTTCATTAATTCGAGTACGAGTTCAAAAGAAATTTTACAAGTATCTCCGTTTATTACAAGTAAAATAACTATTGTGTTTACCTAACCTTACACCTAATTAAACAAAAAAAATATTAGTTACTTTCTTTTGCGTCCGGACGGCAGGTCAAGCTAGAAACACTCGCCGTTGTGTGCGTTCACGCACACATCTAGCGAAAAACTTAAACAGCGCCCGCGTCTTACGCTCGGCGCAGTCTTAAGGTAAGGTACATGCTGCATGAGCAATGGGAACTGCGTCTTCTAGCCCGTATCTCGCTACGCCCGTGGACGTCAACGATGATAAGCTGTCAACGCTGTCAACAGCGTTGACTGATAGTAAGTCAGTCAAATCAGCAACTTTAAGACTGCATCACACTGGCGCGACCTGCGGTGGCGGTCCATAGTGAAAATACGCTGTGTTAGTAAAAGAGCCTGTTGATGGTTTTCGAGATATTGCTGAGAAACTGCCTTCCCTATAGAAAAGGACGTAAGTGACGTAAGATTTCTGTGACGATGCGACCTTTTTAATAAGCACGGAACCCTTCGTTGTGCGTGGTCCGACACGCACTTGGCCGGTTTTTATTTTCTATAAAACCCACTATCACATTGCTTGATAGTTATAAATAAAAGTAATCATGCCGTGGATGCACGCGTGAGATCGCACGAGATATTTTTCCATTACAGATACAGAGCAAAGAGTCGCTTCGATATTGATTCCATAATAAAGTTGGATCGCACGTATATTTACTGTGTAGGTGCAAAGACCGGGCGAAAGGTTAGGTTAGTCTTGAAGTTAATTAATTGTCTACAGTTAATATATAGCTGGTGTACGGGCTTTAAATATTCCTGGACAGTTTTATTTCGTTTGAGTGGCGCAGATTAACATTCTAAATTGTCCTTTCGTTCGTTCTATCAATGTTAATGGTACGATATATAATGGTAATCTAAACTAACAATTTCCCGCAGATCCCTAAAATATCACTAGATTAAAATTCAATGCGAATTTGTCCTATAATGCGTATTTAGGCCTAGTGCGTATGCATGGGTCCTACCTAATAAAAATGGTACGAAATGCGTATTGAACTATTGATCCTAATACGCGTATGGGTTCTTATTCTAATGCGTTTTGTTTCTAATTCTATTGCGTATTGTTGGTGTATGCCTATTGGTCTTTAATGTCCTTATGCTTCCAAACGGATATTACAGTAGCATCTTTTGGAGAATATTTCGCGAATTAGGTACCTACTTTGTAAATTTTATTTGAAAACTATTTTATTTTGGGAACGAGTGTTAAACATGTGCGATACGGTATACATATTTGCCACGATACAATGGAATAATGAATGCAATTATATTTTTGACAGGCACTTGATTCATTGAAATTTACGTACCTATGCTACGCCATAGATATACTGCGCAGCAAAAAAAATGGGCCGGCATTTTTTTTTTGTTGCAACGTGCGACCTATTTCGCCATTCCCCAACGTAGTATTCTCCCATTCCCCAACGTAGTATTCCCCAAGTGCGTAGTCAATTTTAATATCAGTTTCCATGTTTTATTTCGTCTTGAGGTTTGATGAGATTTGCCGCAGTAGGTATGATAATAAAAGCGCTGTTTTTAGGTTTTATGTTTTTACGAGGTCGTCCTGGGTTTTTGGAAAATATATTAAACTTGCTGCCCGCGCGGCTTCGCCCGCGTCTTCTACACGCAGGTGGAAGAACTTTCAAAATTGGATAAGCGGTTCCGGAGATTACCCTACAAACAACTTACATACAAACAAAAAAAATAGATATATGGATGGAAGAGTCATCATCATATCAGCTGCAAAACATCCACTGCTGGATATAGGCATAGGCCTAAAGCATCGAAGGATCGCTGTAAGTTTATGTGTTTTTTAGGGTTCCGTACCTCAAAAGGAAAACACGGAACCCTTATAGGATCACTTTGTTGTCCGCCTGTCTGTCTGTCAAAACCCTTTATCTCGGGAATCGAGTTGAAATTAAAACCAGTTTCATTCAGGTCTATGGTCCCTTGAAGCTGTGAAAAAATCACACTTCTAAGTTAACGTAAAAAAATATACGGCCGTTTATGCCGAAAAAACGAATATTTCGACATTTTCGACACTCTTAAGGGAATCAAAATTTATAGGGTACTACGTTGACGTAGAACTATGAAATTTGGCAAGTAATATAATTTTATAACTACAAGTACAGGGAAAAATCTGAAAACTATACATTTGTAATTATATCCTAAAAATATAGATCAGATCAATATTCGAGGTAGGAGGAAAGTCGGAACCCTCGGTGGACGAGTCCGACTCACACTTGTCCGGTTTTTTTTTTGTATGTATCGACCAAGTTAAGTAATATTTGTTAAGTCACTCCTGAAGAAAAACTCCCGAAGAGTTCGAAACATGTCGCCTGTCGTGACATTTAATACACGGGTTTAACCGTGGATTTATTAGATTATCGTATCGGTTAAGTTTTACGGAATGTTTTCTGCATTAATATTTGTCTTAGATATTTTCTTTGTATCTATTAAATATATCGTTGTCCAGTACAGACAGCAGCAAAAGTAGCTACGCGGATCAAGTACTCAAAATGACCTACACACGACTCTAATAGCGAGAGGATAACTGTCTAGTTTGAAAAAGCTGGCTCATGCTATTTTAACAATGTTTTCATCTACGTATGCCTGCGAGTCATTATTTTCAGAGATGAATAACATTAAAAACTCAGTTAGAAACCGTTTGACAGATGAATCCAGTTCAGCATGCATTTTGCTAAAAGTAACATCTTACAACCCTAACATAAATTATTTGTCATCTAACCTGCAGCAACAGAAGTCACACTAATTTTACAGTAATTTAATATATGCGTGTAATAAAAACATTCCAAAATGTACCTTTTTTGTTTATTTTATTTAATAAAGAGTTTTGATAGTATTTATTATTATTATTTTCCAAATAATCAGAAAGTCAAAATTATTTGATGGCACGTCAATGACCCCATTAAACATTCTTTAGAAAAAATGGCACGTTGATGCATAAAGGTTCGCCTACCCTGGTCTAGATCTTGACCAACCAATCAATACCACAAGTTTTCATGTGATGTTTTCTGCATTAGTATTTGTTTTGGATGTTTTCTATATTACCAACACCAACCACAAGCCTCCTTGAGGTTACAACGGAGCTTCGAAAAATAAAAATCTGCCCACTAACAGATGGACATGTCTTCAACAGTGGTCTCGTTAATACAGCACGTAGAACTCATTAAAAACCATCCCTCGTGTCGTCTCGTGTAATTCGCCGTGGGCACGCAAACACATGATACCGTGTAATGAGAATGAAATTACCGGAAATTTTATTACCGTCGTTATTTCGGGTCCACAAATTCGTGGTTTTCGCATTCATATTTTGACGACCGGTTAGCCTAGTGGGTAGGGACACTGCCTACGAAGCTGAAGGTCCTGGTTCGAATTTCGATAAGAGCAAATATTTGTGTAATGAGCATGAACATTTGTTTCTGAGTCTTGGATGTTTTCTATGTATTTCAGTATTTGTATCGTCTAGTACCCATAACACAAGTCTTGTTGAGCTTACTATGGGACTAGGTCGATTTGTGTAAGATTGTCCTCTAATATTTATTTATTTTATCATTTATTATTTAATATTCTTGCTGGGTGCGATTGAGCAAATAGAAGATATGTATATAAAGTCCCTTCCGGCCGCCATGGCAAACTAAGTTTCGCAACCAGTTGTGATGCAAGACTTTTTATTCTTTTTCCGCAACTAGTTCCCATACAAGACTTATTTTTCTTTCTACGCAACTGGTTGCGTACAAAGAATTTCTAAAAAATATTAATTGCGACACAAGGATGTTTTTTCTTCATATGCAACCATTAGCATTATTCAAAAATAAGCGTGATTTGAGGTACGGAACCCTAAAAAGGAATTGTCTGTGAGGTTGTAAGTTTGCATGTAGGGGGTATTCTCCGGAATAACTCATCCGAGTTGAAAAATTCATTCATTAGTACACATTAGTCATTAGTATACAGAATGGATTTTGGTAAAAAAATCGTACTGTGTCCACATTATCGAGTACAGAGTTACAGACTACAAAAATATGTATCCATTTTTTCACCTCATTGCATTGCGTGTGCGTGACAAAACTGTACCGTATTTCGTACTCGGACAGGTTGGAATACTTGGAATGTTGCCGCTACAGAAAAGTTTTACAAGCTTCGCTCCTGAAATGTGAGCCTTGAAGAAGATATGCATCTACACTGGAGGGCAATGGAAACGGGTCAACTTGTAAAGAAATTCAATACAAAGTGTACCCATTTTAATTGCACTCGACCACAAGAATTCATAAAGTTTATTGGGTAGTTTTGCCCGCATCGTATATAATGTATAATAAATTGAAATACGAACCTTTTTCTTGTCACGTAGGAATATGCTGGGATTATCCCAGTGGGACTAGCGCTTAAATACGTATTTGTGTCCGTAAATGAGGTTAAATATATATACGAATCTACCTATAGGTATACTTTAGGGCAATTATATTAAATACCTGTTATTAATATAGCGAAAAATAAAATATTACAAAATGTTTCGGGCAAGCAGAATGTTGTACCTAATTTCAATATTTGCGATGCATAGTTTGGATCATTTTGCTGTATATCCTTAAGGATCCCTACCCCTACCCTGATATACAAAATAACGTCTGAAGGCTTGACGCAGGTGTGCGCCCGATCGTTTTCCAAACTGCGGTTTTTCCGCATTCAATTTGAATAAGCCATTACTTGGCTTTCTTGTTATTGTACGAGTGTACTTAAATCCAATTCATTTCTTCCAAGCACAGTCATGAATTCCCCTCCATCCATGTCTTCCATGTCTTACCCGGTTTAGTTAACTAGGTATGTCATTGAAATGTACGAGCGCCAGGTGCAGAACTGCAGAGTTAACTCGTCCGGATGATAGTTTCGATTTCTTAAGTGAATTAACAAAATATTTTTATGGTAACTGACATATTATGAAACGTAGATAACTTGCTACAAAAAAAAGTCGATAAACCCAATTAATTAATTAAGTTTAATTGGCATTTACTTAGTGAGTATCGATACCAAACAATCAGAACAAAATGGTGCGATCTTAATAGTAGTTTATGTGACTGTACATAATGAAGGGCATTAAACACGAGTGTGAGTTTCATAATTACATCACACGAGTGTTTTAATGCCTAATTATGTACAGTTACATACACTACTTTATCTACCCACATATCGTAAGCCTCCATGATGCATTCAGGAGCCGCATATTATGACCGGCATCGCGGCGTTGTTCATGCCCACTAACAGTAATTATTAGTAAAAACTAATAATTACTGTTAGTGGTAGTTACTTAAAACAGTAAACAAATGCGAAAATGAAGAAATTTATTTAGAACAATAATTATTATTTATATTTTGGATGGTGCAATTATTATAATTCACTTGCCCAGCTCGGACAGAATTATCATCTTGTTCGATAGTTGTTGATGTCGCTGGCTATCGCCCAAATATCTGTATCATCTTGATCGCTCATTTTATGTTTTAAATTCAACAAATCGAACAATTTTATGCAACAAAACTTATTTTAACCGGTAATGGCGGCAATGAAAAGTTTTTAATTAAGAGACAAACTAGAGTCGGCCCCAACTATCATATCGTTCGATATCTTACTTACGTGTGCGACATTTTTCAAATTTGTATTCAAATTGACAATTCATTTCGAACTAAACGTCATCTCGACTGATATTAGAATTGAGGTCAAATCAAATTTCTTTGTTTTTCAGAGATGTTCGAAATTTGAATGAAATAGTATTATCGAAATCGATGTTATTATTTAACAATAATAACATTTTTCATCTATCCAAATATCATAAACCCTCCATGATGCGTTTCTTGAACGCATCATGGAGGGTTATGATATTTGGATAGATGAACTAACAAAATACATGTATATCTTATAAGGTCCTTATTCAATTAACCTACTTAATATGAGTATTACTACCTATACAGTCGTGGCTAGATAATTAAGAACAAGATTTTTTTCCCCATACAACTGCATACAAATATGACTTTAAATTTAATGATGATTTAAAATATGTTTGGCCAATTTAAGTCACTTAGATGACCTGCGGGATGATTAAATACGGAATTAGGTATAATCTCCTATTTACCTAATGGTGACATAACTCTCAGCTCTGTTGGTTTTTGGTCCATTTTGACGCATGGTCCTTTGCCCGAGGCTGCCATGTCGAATTGGCAAAGTAGCTTGTAGAAATTACTTTTCATTGATGTGGATGTTGAAACGTTTTTGGATATTCGGGGGTAGTGAGTGTCAGCGTAGGCCGTAGAGAGCGCGCTGTATATTATATAATCTGTGGCGCTGCGAAGAGACGCTTCGGCACAGATTATATAATAGTTCTGGCTTCGGACCACCTTCGGACCTTTGCATGATGTTGTCAATTTTTTCGCATAATTGGGGAAATTTTTAAAAGGGGCTACACCTTAATGAGTTATAGTCAATTTGGGAACAAAGAGGCAGGAACGATGAATGAAAAGAGCCATGTGTGAGTTAATCTTAAACTAAATTAATATACCTCCATTACACGATCTTGGTCCGTCCTAGGCACTATCGCCCAAGGGTACGGGTTCACACTTTCTGTTCAAAATCGTGTACACATGCATAGCGAACGCTCGAAAATGACCCTAGAGGTGTGTATCCGTACCCTTGGGCGATAGTACCACCCAATCGGCCCAATCTTATTTTTTTTATGGCAATCGTCTTTAGACATTTTTGCCAGCTTCACGTCAATTTTGGCAAGAATAAATCAATACAGTTTTTAATTTGTATAACGTTCCGGCCAGCAATCCTATCCAACCAGGCAACAAATTTCATCAAAAAGTTTCCTCCGCTAAGTTAATAATTCAATAGCAATTTGTGAAAAAGAAATCGTGGCCGACTAGGCTTTATTTACTAAAGAGCTTATTTCCCTTGCTCTTTTAAATTCCCCTGTAATGGGATACAAAGTGGGACTAATTGAGAGGCCATGAGCTGGAAGATTGTCCATTTGATTAACTCTGAAAGCCCTGACTAAAACACCACCACAAGTCTTCACTTTCCGCGGCTATAATTTTATCAGATTTTTCTTTTAAAGATTTCGTTTTCGGCCTTTATTTTTAATAGAGGGTTAACTGGCATATTGTAACCCTTTGGACAGCGACTTTTGTTTTAACTGTCCTTTGTTCGCGTTGTGGGTTCAGTTGGGGATTGGTATAGTTAATTACGACTATACTGCTCGATTTTTTTAGGAATACTTTTATCGCCTTCAACTTTAACCTTTTCTTCACCTACCGCAACCTATTTCACACCCTTAAGGGTTGAATTTCGCAAAACTCTTTCTTAGTACACGTCCACGCACTCTAAAGAATATATGTTCCACATGCTTATATCTTTAGCGGTTGAGGCTGTGCGCTGTCTGTCAATCGGTCAGTAACGCAAGAGTTTTATAATATGTATAGATTATAGGTACTTTATATTGTCAAGGTATTGTTATTAATGTACCTACCTACTTATTTTGTTCGTCAATTTCCTATAGTCCCATCTCGTAGCCAGGTACGAAATGGCAACGGTTTTCCCATCTGGTAGCCAGATCTGGTAGAAATGGGAGGAATAATTTCCACTTCGAAGCTGGCTGCGAAATGGGTATCTTTTAGGCCCATCTCGTAGCCAGCTAGCTACCAAATTTGGCTACGAGATGGGAAAATCGTTCCCAATTTGAAGCTGGCTGCGAGACGGGAAACCACATTTCCCACTTCGAAGCTAGCTACCAAATCTGGCTAAGAGATGGGACTAGAGGATTCCCGCTTTGTAGCGTCCTCCGTATTGGAATTATTTCTCCCAATTCGAAGCTAGCTACCAAATCTGGCTATATACGCGGTGGGACTTAAGGGTCAAGATTTAAGTTGTTTTAAATAAATAAATAAGTAGGTAGATAGTAAAACGCAGCGGCAGTAAAGACGTTAACTCCCATAACATATATTCTGAGTAAGTATCGTCCAGGAAATCCCAAAGAGGAAAATCTCTCGGATACTTAATTATGCATTAACGCCGACCAGAAAACTCATTAACGTACTGCATGATAAACTAAGCCACTATTATCCAGCAGGTTTGATGGTAGACTGTATATTGTGTAGCATCCTCAAAGCAACTAACGAAGGCGTAATACCATTTCACTTACACGTGCTATGATCATGCAAGTGCGAAAGAGGACATTATACATTCGGTCGTCAGTTTGGTTTGCGGCTAAAGGTAGGTAGTTGAACGCGGTTTCAGAACGCAACCCCGCTTTGGAAACTTTAATTACACACACATGACTCGTCGAAACGCTTTGAACGGTTTTTGAACGTACAAGTAGGCTTTAGTGGCTATGTATGAAATATTGCGTAGTAATTTTAGTTAGTTTTGGGCATGTAATTGTGAACAGGACTTAAGCTTGAGTCATTTTGTAATACCGCTCCGCTCGAAACAATGGTATACCTAGCTGTGTTAAACTGGTCTATGTATGTTGCTTCAAGTGGAAAACGTAATAGGGCAGGGTCTTGCCAATTTATACCGTAGATAGTACGGGTATAATGTGACATGGCATGCTCATTATTATTACGTAACACTATTATTTATACTCGTCGTCTTTAATGTTTGAATTTAGACTTCGTACACTTAAACTAAAACCACATACTTTTTTTCTATGGAGCTCCCAACTCAACTTTATAAGACAACGCTTTTTAAAATAAATTCGACCAATTACGTGGCGCCTTTACTGAACTATAATGAATTTGACCAATAGGACGTCGCGTTGATTCCAATACAAAAGACATCAATGACGCGGCGCATCTCTGAGTTGCACTTCGTTTCAGCAGGACTTAGATATTTTTCATTAGATACCAAGTCTGTTCAATTATTTCTGTTGACTATTGTATACAATAGTTAGACAATTAGCTCTTAAATTTTCGTACGGTACTCGACTTTAAGAGCCCTTATTGTGTACCTAACGATTATATAAAATACTATTAAATTATTCTTTTATTATATTAAATTATATAATTGTACTTTTAGGCATTTTGAATCGTGAAAGCATGAATCAAACAATGTGAATAAACGACATGTCATTTCATTTTCAATTCATTTCATAAAATGTTGCTTTGGCAAAAGATTAGGCTCAAGTGTTTTTTTACATTGACATGGCATTATATACATTTCTACTTTTAGCTGAGTAATATTGTTTGGATCCACTTAATCTCACGTACAATATGGTAAGACCACGGTAACGGGCCCTGGCCCTGTTATAAATTGTTTCGGAACATCTACAAGATTAATAGTTGCCAAGTCCCCGTCTTAAGTGAAAGAGCCTCTCAAGTCCTGAGGAATTTTTGGTGTATGTATATTAAGTTTTTAGAGAGGCGAGCTCCTTAGCGTGCTTACTACATTTAAACTGTGCCCTTAGTTCCTGTCGCAGGATGATTTATAAATGACTAGCTTCTGCCCGCGACTCCGTCCATGTAAAACTCGTTCTCGATCGCTCACAGTTTTATAATCGCAATAAAGCGTTTAGTTTGTGAATATCAAATTGATTGAGACGGTTGAAAAATCCTTGCACGTTACAAATTCTATTCAACAGTTACACAAACGCATGAGCCCAGGTGTTACATTGAGAGGAGGTTTATATTAAAACATGACCTTGGTTTTTTCGAGGCTTTTTCTCGAAGAACCTCGAATTTATCCAGAATGTTATATTGCTCTCCAGCCCTCAAATTACTTCTGTACAGAATGTCACGTTCTACCGGCGCTCCGTCACGGTGCGATGGTAAGACAAATAAACAGACCCATTTCTTTTTCATAATATAAGGGATTTTTGTTAAGACAGCAACAGACATTTGGAACAAAATGGACAATTAAATGTATGCTTTAATTGACGTCCTTTATTTGTTCAAACTTTTTTAGAAATGCTGGTTTATTCATTGGCCGCCGGAGGGGGTAGGCAGAAATCATGGACTTCCATTTGCTATGATCCTGCCAAACTTTCCCTCCATTCCAAGGCGGAATTATTGAGACTTCTTTTCCCAATTGTAAGATTAGTTCCGTTTCTAAAAAGATATTGTAGACCTAATCATTTAGTTTATTTTAAGTTAAAAAGTTTACGAAAGTCATTTATTTACGACTGACATTGTACTCGACCCATTTCCTTACCGTGTTGAAATTCTACTATTGCCATAAAAGTAATGTGGATCTTGAAAATTATATCGCCGTAATCGACCGCGTTTAGTACGTTTTAATGGCATTTAAACAGCAAAAGAAATTACTCGGGCGCACAGAGACGTTAAAAGCTTTCACGTTTTCCGGCCAGCAGTCGGGCAACTCTTCGCATTAATTATCTGTATTGCTCGCAACAATTGCTAGCGATAAGTGCGAGTTGAAACGTTACGTATTAACGTAAAGTATTCACAACTTTGTAAATAATGTAGAACAAAGTGTACTAATGACAATTTATGTTGAAATAATGATCGTAGCAATATCGATATAATTGTTCCGTTCCGAAGCTTACTCCTACAGGCCCGCGTGTCTAAAGATTTATGTATTACAACATACGACGGCTGAATTACGAGGCGTCTATAGAGATGTCGCCGAGCGCGTTCTGTTATGTAAATGAGGGTATATTGTTCGGTAATTTTCCCAAACGTTCCTCTAATAAATTCGCTGTAATTAATATGAGTGACCTTTCAGGACGCAACAAAGCCATTTCGATATTTAATTAGGAAATTTCCATTCAAAGGCTCGCTTGGAATGAATTCAGCTTAAAGAAAATTTAAAGGAATAGGCGCGCAGGTGGCCTTATGGGAACTGGAAACGATAAATAACGTATACGTAAACCTTAAAGCTTGCACCGAATAATTATTCGCTGAGACAAGGTCTCGAGTTAAAAATCCAGTAGGTATCCAGTTCCCACCCCGGGATATTTTGTTTAAACATTTCACTTTTATGACGCCATTTGTTTTTATTAAGCAAGCGCCCCGCGGAATGGTCGAAGTTTGTTCGGTTGATTAACGACGCTGGCAGCAATGCAAAGGGGATTACGCGGCTTTTTGATTTCCCGTCGACAATGGCAGATGGATGGACTAACGAACGTGCATCAACAGGGCTGTTATTCTTTACACGTTCAAGCGTCTCACCCCACTCGTCACGCCTAACGAAACTAGACCTCTACCTACGTTCAGTTACTACGAATCGCGGCGTCAAGATATATTTGTGGGTGAGCGTTGAGGTGAACTTAACAAGTAACAGAATAGCGGGGCAGGATTGCTCCAAATCTGTGCGATTAGATGGACTGTAGATCGACATTGGGAGCCTGGTTTGTAAACTGGATAATTGGACACTGTTACGCTATAGTGTGTCAATCCGCAAGAACTCGAAAATAAAGATAATAACTTGTACATAATGCGTAGGTACATTTTTAGAGTTTCGAAAATAATAATAAAATAAAATAATAAATATTTGAGGAATACACAAAAAAAGTGGGTTGTTACATTATTGCGTAACAAAGTCCAACTATCAATATTAGCCAAGAAGTTATGAGTATAACAGGCGCAATACGATTGCTTTGGCCCTTGATTGTTCTATCTGATTATTAACTTTGTGATTTCCCCGGTTCTAAATGAGCCTAAACTTTGGCAGTAATCCTAAGATTTGGCGTAGGCACTTTAATTTAACAAACCTGACCTTCCAAACCAAAACTAGACCTGTTGGGATTACTTGGGATTAGACCGGTTCCCTCAAGATGTTTTAACTCACCGAAAGGCTACAGTTAAATATCAAATACGACTTCGTTTGTGTGGACCCGGGATAAGACTATCCTATATTTAAATCCAGGCTATAAACTATCTTCGTGCAAAATTTCATCCAAATCGGTTGAGCCGATTAAGCATGATTGAGTAACAAACATCTAAACATAAAACTTTCGCATTTATAATATTGGTAGGATTATTTAGTACAGTCGAGTTCTCCAATATCTATACAGACAACCTTTCAAAAATATCTGTACACAGGCTTTATTATTACTGACATAAGACACATGTGTAGATATTTTTGGAAGGTTGTCTGTATAGATATTGGAGAACTCGACTGTACATAAGATTTTATTTTAAACCGAGTGATTGTAGGTACGTGCCGGTGTTCGAACCTAACGATCTCCAGTGGTTCTTTTAATCCAGCACTCAACCTGCGGCCCGCCGAGCTCTTGCGAGTGGCCCCGCCTTTCTTCCACCATGCGATCCTAGTATAAAAACCATATAAATGTACCATGTGGCCCGGGGCTTCTACGCTAAAATGTATTTTATACTCGTCGACTTTAATGTTTCAATTAAGACTTCGTACACTAAACTACAATCACATACTTTTCTTCTATGGAGCTCCCAACTCAACTGAAAAAAATATTTCACAACTGTTTAGAGAACTAAAATAAATTCGACTAATCACGTGTCGTGTCGCCTTTAATTCAAATTCAAAATTCTTTATTTCGGATAACTATCCATATCGGGTTAGTTACAGTTTAAACTTATGTCTACATGTATGTTAGTTACCTACACATTATTAAACTAAAGATAAAATAAAATAAAAAATTCAAACCAAAATAAAATAAAAAGTTCAACACAAAATAAAAAGTTCAAAAACCTTTACTGAACTATAATAAATTTGACCAATGGCACGTCACGTTGGCTACAATACAAAAGACATCAACATCGTTGAGCCTCCTGACCTCTGGCTTGCACTTCGTTTCAGCAGCAAGCCTCGTGGCCTAAACACGGTAATCGACTTTAAGAGCCATCATTGTGTAACGATTGTATAAAATACTATTGCGGCCCTCGTAGAAAAAAGGGTGAGTATGGCTGTTTTAATCTTTACAGTACACATTGTGTTACTTTCCCGCACTAGTGCGAAAATGAGCACTTTCCGTGCATATGTTGAAACGTTAAAGAGCCATATGTACTGTAAAACGTTGTACGATACACGTGCGAATAGGTAATTCGTAACTCGTGTCGATTTAAAACACTCCATTCGGTCGTGTTTTAATTTATCGCCGCTCGTTGCGAATTTCCTATTTTCTGCACTTGTATCGTCGTAAATAACTATTTTGATTTTTCATCCTTTTGAATTCGGTCGATATGCCAAAAAGTTAACAAAACGTATAATGTTATATTATAACATACTCCCTAAGAACGTCCTCATGCAAGTGTTTTATTATACTTATATTATTCCCGCTCGCTCTGAATACTAAATATATCTTCTGGAGTTCATATTCACAAGATTTTGATCACGTACTGAAATAATGGCGGGGTAGAGCAACTATGGCTTTTCATTTCACAAAATTTTCGTCCTTAAACAGCATGAATATCCGCGAGATAGAGGGGAGAAACTAGGTTGTCTTGGTGTGATGTATTTTGTAGGAGGAAATGAGGCTCCCGCTTTGTAGATGAGAGTACCTAGATTACTTGGTGTGCTATATTGTATTTATGTAAATTCGTTTTTGTACATAAAGCAGAACAGCAACACGTACGTAAGAAATACAGCATCCGTCAATAGCTTCAAAAACCAACTAAAAAAAATGGTTGTCTGTAAAGTCGGTTTACGGACGATAATTGAGTCGCTTAAATTCAAACTCAGGTAAATCCATCTGTCAGATCATGCGATTTTGGTATTATGAAAAGGTAATAGGGTAGATATTTGCAGAGAGGGTCGAATGGATTTATCTGAGTTTGAAGTTAAGCGACACAATTTTATGTGATAACGTCATAAGAAAACGTTAATGACAAATTGCATAACACGTATTTACTCATTTATCGTTAGGAATACTCCTGTGAAGCTTCGAATAAAATAGTCGATCTAATCTTGTTTCCCCATACAAACTTTGGACCCCATTTCACCCCCTTAGAGGGTGAATTTTGAAAAATCCTTACTTAGGGCACAGTGCACCCCTAGACCTTACACTAGGGGTGCACCTACGTTTGTTTTTAGTATTTTAGTGACCCTGCTTCCTGCCTACGAAGCTGGTGGTTCTGGGTTCGAAACCCGGTAAATGCAAATATCTCTGTGACGAGCATGAATATTTGTTGCCGAGTCTTGGATGTTTTCTATGCGTTTCTATTAAGTACTCATGTATCTATTAACTAAATACATAGTCTTGTCTTATACCTACAACAAAAGCCTTATTAAGCTTAATATAGGGCTAGTTCGATTTGTGTAAGATTGTTCCCTAGATTTAAAGGATTGCACCAATGAAACATTCCCGAATTAAAGTTTGTGACTACATGCATTGAAATGTGTACACAAATGGGGAATGCTGTACAGAGGCAAATAACAGAACGAGGGCAATATTTTTTCTGAGCATGGTAGTATTTCTGATTTATTGTCATTAATCTATATGCCACTGCTGGGCAGACGCCTCCTATGAACGAGAGGTATTTACTATAGTCCAGATTAAGTGTGGATTGAGACCTTCACGAGTAGCTGCAGAGAAACGTAACTCCCCTTGCTTACAAACTTATATCCTGAGGTTAAATTGTGGACGGTTTCGGCAGTTAACCATTTTTCGACAGTTCATAATATCGCGAATAAGTTTACAATCATACGGTGACATTTTTATTGCAAGCTCAAATTATCAATCAAGCGGGTGCAGCGGCGGAAAACGCCGAAAATCTGAAATGTAAATATAGAGGCCTCGGCAGAGAGTACGACTTTGTACCCTTTGGCGTCGAGACCCTCGGTCCGTGGGGCGCATAAGTTATTTGCAGAAATCGTCGACGTCTGGTCGATGTAACTGGTGACCGAAAAGCTGGCGGCTTTCTCGCGCAACGCATCAGCATTGCAATTCAGCGAGGAAATGCCGCCAGCATCCTCGGTACAATGCCTCGAAGGCCTTTTTTAGATTTAACTTATTTTAATTTAATTTAGTTAATGCCTTGTATTTACTTTAGAAAATAAATGATGTTAATAAATCTTGTAAAAATAAATGTTTAATTATCAATAACATAAAAATTATCTAAAAAATTCGCTCATCACAAAGACATAAAAATGTTGAGTCGGAACGTATTAATCATCCTTTCGTAAGTGCAAAGTCTTGTCTCGAGGCTCACTTTAGCTCTACGGGGCTTTGCAACGCCTACAACTCGCCTGAGAAAAACCAGTATAAGGCAGACCTCAGACAGACCGATTACGCTTTGTTATCATGATGTTATCATAACTCATCACAGCCAGAGTAAATACAAGGTCATCTTCATCATCATCATATCAGCCGAAAGACGTTCACTGCTGGACATAGGCCTGAGTGCCACAATGACCGGTTCTACGCCACCCGCATCCAGTGGATTCCCGCGACCTTTACTAGATCATCAGTCCACCTTGGGGGGTCTACCCACGCTGTGCCTACCGGTTACGTGGTCGCCACTCGAGAACCTTTCCGCCCCAACAGCCATCGATTCTACGTGCAATGTGCCCGTGTGTGAGCGAAAACAAGGTGCTCGGGAGGAATCCGAATAATTTTACCTGTGCGAATAGCATAACTGGACTGGCATCCACAATGCTTACCAGCAACTCTCTTGAGGCGTTCCAGTGTAAATGAGACCTCTGAATACGCGCAGCTTTTCCTAAACTCAGCGTCGAGATATACTGGTGAGCGATGAGACGAGTCGTGACAATTTGGAATCGCCTGGTAATACTACACTAATGTCACGATACATCGGCCTTTATGACTGTGTGCTGATGTGGAATTTCATCAGTGTACTATTTCTAAAGAGTTATTTAATACCGGCATCGAGGTTATTGGGTACTGGGAATTTAGGCAACGTCACAAGTTGATAGAATGAATATGGTATGTAGACATTGTAGGCGAGTTTATTAGGTTATCTATACTCTTTTGTTTTTGTGCTGAGCCTTTCCTTTTAACGTAAAACGAACACAAATGAGTAGTGAATGTATATATATATACAAATACGTAGAGAAAGTGTGCTTGTGTTGCTAGTATAAGTATAAAAAACTTAAGAAAGACCGTCTTGTACTGTACGTAGTAGTAAAGTGTTCGAATAGACAACGTTATGTATACTTAAGTAGTTTGTAAACTCATTAGTTACCTACTTAGATAAAACGTGTGTATAATCGTGTCGACTTGAAATTTAATTATCATGATATGAATTAGCGTAAATAACTTAATACTTGACTTGGCGGGGGTAATGCCGTGCCACCAGATTTATGTGTTTTTGTAAACTGTGCAAAACTACCAATAGAGCGGGCTTACTCAAGTGTTTTAATACCTTATCTTAGTCACTTCGCGATAAAACTTCAACTTTATAAGCCAGCTCCGGCTTCCTGCGTGTCCTAAGTTTTCAAATTATTTTCACATAATTTCTCAATATCACACTTATCGACAATTCGATTAGCGATTACCATCTTAACATCATCAATTCCGGGGTACAAAGCGTTCGCAATCGACACCACAAAACGAAGATCTGAACAACAACGTATTGAATGCTGTGCTTTGTGTACCGCTGGATTATAATCGATTTCAATTCCAGTATTCATTATACTTAAATTCACGTTCGGAAATCGAATATTGTGTAACAATAGCCAGGATGATTATATTTGAAACATGTCGAATGGATTCAACTTTGTCCTGTACAGTATTAATTTCAGGAATCATATCGACGTAGTAATAATTTACTTTGTGAGTAGGTATATTATATAAGATTAGAAAAATTGTATTACTATGTTTGAAGAGCACTTAATGACCGAAATAAGCAAAAATAGTAGGTACAATTTGTTGCCCTTTTTTGTGTTAGATAAACGGAGAAACGCAGACGAAAAAAAATACAGACGAATTGAAAACCTCCTCCTTTTTTGAAGTCGGTTAATACAATCAAAGCTTCCAGATATCTTTGGCACCTGGCGGTTTCAAAGTCTCAATGTAAGTCTCTTTAAAAAGCTTCTTCAAATTTGAATGTAGGCAAATGAAAGCTACTCAAAGCAACCGGGAAACCTGCAGGCTTTGCTAGATCCGATATCGTCAAAGGAACACCGTCCTGCCCCCTACCTATTCTGTAACTTGTTTAAGCTCACCTCAACGCTCACCCACAAATATATCTTGACACCGCGATGCGTAGTAACTAAGCGTAGGTAGAGGTCTAGTTTCGTAACGGGTGACCGGCGGGGTGAGCCGCATTTGCGCGTAGCGAATAACAGCCCTGATAACAACATAGGTTGCCATACTCATATGCAGCCGGGTCAAGCCAGATAGGTTTGAAAATAATAGTACATTACTGCAGACGCCGGGAAAGAATTATTATCTTCGTATCACTATCCGGCCTCCCTACGGTCGGCCGTCTATACCTACTCACCCGGCAAGCCCTTTTCACGGCCAGGCATGTATAGTGCTTTTCTCAAACATATGCAATGAAATAAAACAATACACCACTCAAAATAGTAGATTCATTTTCCCTCCAATCCTCCATACTTATTGTTTTTTTTACGAAAGGCGTCCGTATTTCGCGTGTGTAGAGTTCGAATAGACCCTATTAGGGCCATTATACATAACCTTCTAGAATGAATAAAATAAGGAAGATTTTAAATATTGTCTATTAATTTCTATAATTAATAAAATAAAGAGGATTTTAAATATTGTCTATGGTCCCTGGTGACTTACGTACATAGATAATATTTTAAATTTATTCATCAAGACTTTGTATATTGATGTAAGATTTTGTATTCTTAATAAAGGTTCGTGTGTAATAGGCATTAACGCGGATATTTTTGGTCCGATAACCATTCTGCCACTAGAAAAAATAATAATTCAGCTGTTTAGCCTGTAGATGATAACACAGACGCCATGTTAACATTAAAATTAAAAAAAAATTACTTCCCGGCCTAGGCCTTAAATTTTGTATGACATTGCTTACCAGTTCTCTCGAGTAGTTCCGCCCGAAACGTGATACTTTGAAGCCTGTTATAACGCACGTAAGGACGACATTTCATTGCATGTTTGAGAAAAATACTTTTTGTGATGGTTGTGGTTAGATGAGATAGGGTAGGTACCTACGGCATGGTGGGTTGGGTGAGGTTAAGGCTATGGGATTAGATACCTATGCAATGGAGTGTTGTGTGTGTGTGTGTGTGTGTGTGTGTGTGTGTGTGTGTGTGTGTGTGTGTGTGTGTGTGTGTGTGTGTGTGTGTGTGTGTGTGTGTGTGTGTGTGTGTGTGTGTGTGTGTGTGTGTGTGTGTGTGTGTGTGTGTGTGTGTGTGTGTGTGTGTGTGTGTGTGTGTGTGTGTGTGTGTGTGTGTGTGTGTGTGTGTGTGTGTGTGTGTGTGCGTGTGCGTGCTTGCGCGCGTGCGTGTGCGTGTATGTAGTGGGGTTGTATTCGTATAGCAGTTAGTACCTACTTGAAATACTACGCTTCACCTATGTATATCTTGCATACCTTACAACATAGTTTTTTAAAACGGCAAGCTGTAATGTAATTAACAAAACAGCGCTACTCAAACGAAACGAACGGATTATACTATATTCCACTGCGACTGCGACATATACATTAAACAAAACAAAAACCTAATCTTAGCAAATTCAAAGCCCCTTCCCGCCCCCCAACCAAATTTTATGGCTCCACATTACCCACACAGGTACAAGTCGGGCAAGTACCTAAGTTCAAGATGGTATAGGTTTCTACTACCTGGAAGAAAGAACACCGCTTCATGCACAACTACCTAATCAAGTTAGCCAACTTACAGGATCCAACTTGCGCATAACTCGATTCAACGCGGAAACTGGTTCACTACTTTCCGTCAACAATGCGCTTTAATTCCCGAACTTGGCCGGGACTAGGGAATGCATTCTCGAGCCGAGATGGGTAATTCGAGATCTCTTGTTAAAATTTCCATGTCGAGATTAGCGAATCGAGATCTCGTCAGCCAAATCGACGAGATCTCGATTAATCTCGACAATATCGAGATTCCACATTTTTTGGGTTTTTCTCAAAGTACTTTAATCGATGTATACCATAAAACATATTGTGTAGTAAATAAAATAAAGGAACAAACAAATAATTATAAATTGATTACAAAATGAATTACCCTAACTAACCTAACCCAGTCATAGAAAGAAGACCCCGTCCAGCAGTTCCGTCTGCGGCATGGAACCTATAACGCTGGCGGCGTTATGTATTGGTAATGAAATACGTTGCGAGAGGTAAGCGCCAGCCCTATCGTCCCCTGAATTAGATTCCACATATTTTTTTTGAATTTTGATGTTGTCGTTGAAATTTAACATTATTTCGGTCAAATTTGCCCGAACTCGATTGTCCAAAAAATAATTAAGTACAGGGATCTCGGCTCTCAATACTATTTTACGGCATTCGGCGTCGAGACCCTTGGGCCTTGGGGTCCTAGCGCTCAAAAACTATTTAACGAGCTCGGTAAAAGGCTTGTCGACACTACAGGTGACCAAAGAGCTGGCAGCTTCCTCGCACAGCGGATTAGTATTGCTATCCAGCGAGGTAATGCTGAGAGCATCTTTGGTACGTGCCACGGGGGCCCTTTTTAGAGATAGTTTAAATTTTTAAGTTAGGTGTATTTTCTAATATTATTGTAAATAGTTTTATATTCAAAGAGAACCTTTGTATAACTATAAGTAGTTTTATAGCCAACACATTTATAGGAATTAAGTACATATATTATGAACTACTTATTAGTTGTAGGTACAACACAAACGTAAAAACGCGCACCAATAATAAATGTGTTTTCGTAATATTTTCTTTGGAAGCTTTATTACCTACTTGCCAAGGACTGTCCAACACGAATTATTAACATGCTTTCCGTAGGTAGGTACTGAATCGAGATTTAAAATCGCGAGATTTCCTGCCACCGAGGATGAATCTCAAAAACTCGCTCGAAATCTCGTGAATTCGAGATCTCGCGAGGTTGAGATTGCATTCCCTAGCCGGGACACTTCACTTGCAAAACTTACGCGTGAAATGTAATTTAGAAACTACAATTTATAGGGGCGTTTAGTGACTTAAGTCTTCACCTTCCTGGCGTTTCTTTCTTTTTCCGGTTGTACCCTAAATGAGCCCGGGGTCCGCTTTCGCACCTTATCCCAAGACTTAGCGTAGGTAGGCACTAGTTTTACGAAAGCGACTACCATCTGACCATTTGACCTAGAGGGAAAACTAGACATTATTGTGATTAGACCGGTTTCCTCACGATTTCCTTCGTACGAGTAACATAAGTTTTTTTGAAAACCCAGTGTGCAGTGGTGCGAGCCGGCGTTCGGACAGTCAGCATCAAAAGTAACTACGCAATCGAAGACGTCAAAAGTCCTTATCCCCTTTTAATAAAGACTTTTGACGGCTTCGTTTGCGTAGCTACTTTTGATGCTGACTGGACCCACGACCTCCAGCCAGATTGAGTCGCGTGCTTACCGCTCGGCTAACAGTGGCTTCAAGTTTAGTGAGGTTCTTCAAGTAAGTCCGTTGTAAACATGTAAGACAGTTGAGTTAGCGTCATTACAGTCTGTGTTCATAATATTATTACAACCTTTATATTAACTTGACTTATTCGTATCTATGTTGTCCGTCAAAAATTTGAAATCCATTTTTCAGTCACTTGCCGCTATCCGATTGAGCTGAAATTTTGGGTATTAGTATAGTTCGGATGACAATTCAATATTATGGTACCATCGAGCTGATCTGATGATGGAGACAGAAGGTGGCTATCGGAATTCAGTATTTAACCGATGTAAACTCGAGTTTGGGCTAGTTGATGATGGTATACAAAAAAGTACAGTCGGCAATAAAAGCTTGTACCAAAAATGAAATTGTTGACAGAAACTTATCTCTATAATAAACTAGGCATTATCCATATATCGACATACATGCGAAAATATTCTAACCCGCATCATATGATGAGAATATTTTCTCTCCCTGTTAGGCGCTAATAAAACCATGAAAGTAAATTTATAATGAACTGTATTAACTATTAAATATATCGAACATTGGGTTCTCCCTTCCAACGCTGTGCTTACGTGTAACGATGATTCTATACTAAAGTGACAGATGTCAACTAGACTTATATAAATCTATATATTGATGTACCGTCTTGTACACTCCCATCTCATTTCACCTCTCGGTTTCTTCTTACGTACTTACATACTTGAATATAATAGGTGTAAGCGTGGTGTAAGCATAAAAAGTACCTGAGTATATGGTACAAATGCGGTACTCCATGCGGACCACGCCGCGTCCACATATAATACTACTGCGCCAATGTAAAGCGTTGATACAGCATACCACTTCGCCCCGCCATCGCCTCTGCAACGCCTTGCCTTCGACTCTTAAGAGACAGTTCTCTCCAGCATTTGGCTCCCGACGCGATCACAAATCAGAATCAATTTTGTACCCAATCCCTCACGTCCGTGTCGGTGGCGCGTCACTAATCTACATTGGTGCTCAGTTGCCTACACAACTACATTAATTACACTGGAACTGGAAATTGATGAGTCACTTGCACAGGATTTCACAGATTGGGCAGACGATCTGAGGATGCCAGATAATCAGAATTGATTGCAATTAGGTCGGTCAACTTGCAACTGTTAAGTTAGCTTGATTACACATTAAGATCGGAGTACAGCGTCAGTCAGTAACTTTGTCTGCAATAAGAAAGTAGGCAAAAATATCTGACATGTCTGTAAAGACCCTAGAAATTGTGTCAGATGATTATATACCTTTTGTTGTATCAGATATTAATGCTGATGGCTACTTAACCGTAGCTACTGTAAAGTAAGACTACTTATAGACATCGATTCCATATAGTTCTCTTGCGCCCCGTAGACTAGGTGGGAGACGATGCGAACGAGGTTCAAACCGAGCGTTTCATTTTTTTTTACTAAATATCAAAAATCTGAATCTCGCAACGCATTGGGCCATAGATTGTGAGAACGGGATACCTTCTGTCGCGCCAATCATGGCAGGTATACTCCATTTCATTTACAAACATAGGTCTCCTGTTCCCACATTTTCATATAGGAGTTTGAACTAGAAACGTCATCAAAAGAATAGGTTTTACAATAAGGATGCAGGCCAAACTGGTTCATGTTGAGGCAAATACACATTGAACAGATATCGCCAACCTAAATCTATTTGGTCAATGTGTTGAGCCCTGTGCTGCTGATGTATGTCATGATCTAGGTCAAAACCTTGCCATATGCCACGATCTTCAGAATATATCATTACCTCTGTCATAATCATCGAAGCGTTTGATACAATGTCATCACCCACTTCACCCAGTCACGTAATCATGTGGTCTCAATGCTTTAATCATGTCGAGGATTGCCACTTAGTATTCAGCGCGGTCTTGACGCATGATGCGATGCGAGACGAACACAGCTTGCATGACGCCATCGGCAGTTTATCTGTTTTGACCGAAGCCTGTTTGGGAATTTGGCGATGGATTGCCGTTTAGGAATTAGAAATAATCGCTGATGTACAATACAATACAATAAAAATACTCTTTATTGCACACCTCACACAAACAAAGCAGTTACAGAGAGAAACAATACAATAACATGTAGGTAGAGGTAGACAACAGGCGGTCTTGTCGCTGAAGAGCGATCTCTTCCAGGCAACCTTTGGGTATCGGAGAAAGAGACAAAACTAGATTATGCAGTAGGTGGTGCAGAGATTATTATTAATCAAAAATGTACCTTGTTTATTTATGAATGTTATTGTATTGTTTCTCTCTGTAACTGCTTTGTTTGTGTGAGTTGTGCAATAAAGAGTATTTGTATTGTATTGTATTGAATCTAAGAAATGGCCAATGTGAATCCTCAATGATAAATCCAAGTGAACCATTATCCAATGTCTTTAATGTTAATATTAACCTGTCAGATTTTGGGCGCCTTTACCTAATAATCGTAACCAAGCTTAAAGCAGGTATATGCCTACCTGTAAACTACGTTGCATTCTGCTATTTTCTGTATTTCTAATATTAGTTACCTGTGATTTTGCAAATTAAAACAGTGGAACAACGCGGATTATTTCATGTTAGAAGTAAACAGGACGTGTGTTTACATCCACTTCGAACTTTTGTGACTGAGCGTAAGTTAAATCCCTATATCCTATATTACGAGTAGCAACCTATTTCGAAAGTTTAAATTAGTCCTACGTTAGCAGAAGCTAAGGCAATAATCTATCGTATAGGAAACGTGCTATCTTCCTTTATTTTCGCCTCACACAAAAGTAAGCTCAGCGTTGCTGGATTTCGCCTCGCATCTTTTCAATAAAGTGTTTCCATGCATACCAACTACCAACTGATGAAGTTAAGCTCCCTATCACCTGCGCATAATCGTATCGCAAACAAGCCATACTCGAACCGCCTTTGAGGGCTAGCTCGGTTATAACCTGAATTAACTGGTACTGGGATACCACTTAAATTGGTACGTAAGGTACGTTGGTTATTATTAAATATTAGGCATTTGTGTCGTTCTTCTTTTCGACCGACAATAGCCTGTCCTTCGTCTTATTACGGCATCTCTTTTGAGTAATGATGTTTACGCTTTTATAATGTCCGAATGACCGTTCATATTATTTTATTAATTAGTATTATTTAATATTTCACTTTCTCTAACTAGCATTATTTAAACGTTTTTTTTTTTCGTAGAATGCCGTGACAGAGTAAAAATGTGGTCTCCACTGAAAGAGTCCACTTTGTCACATATTTTTTTTAAAACCAACCGTAAAAAAATATTTATATTGACCGGAAAGGAAACTTTAATTAGTTCCAATGAAGAAACCTAAGCATTTTTTTTTCAATCTCACTTCAAAACCACAATTTTCGATAGTTCAGAACGACCCAGTTACAGAGATGGTTTGGCAGAAATTACCCAATTGATGAATTGACAGAATGGTTTTCCTTGCACCTACCTCTCTTTTGAAGATTGTCATTACAACCAAGTTCTTTGCTAAATTGGGTTTTACATATTATAATTTATTATATGTTATTTATTTATTTATTAAAAACAAACAATAAAACAACAACTTTGTAGGTTTACAAAGACAAAAAAAGACTATAAAATAAAACTTAAAGATAAAAAATTTGGCCCAAATCGCTGTCAGAGGGTAGTGTGCGCAAAAGGCATTTATTTAAAAATATTCATAAATGTACATCTCATTATTTCCTTTTATGCTAGTTATAGCCGCGGCAGTATAAAATATCCTCAATTTTAACACAGCCAAAGCTGCAATCATGGCGCTATATATGCGCAAAAATGTACCTACTTGTAAGCTGAATATGATTATCTCTAATAGTTAATCACCTTTTCACTAGGTGATAAATAAAGATTCTTCTTCTAAAGACCTAGCTAAGGTCATTCACCGTCACAAATTAGATACCAGAAAGCACAATTGCCTTGTATGTCCTCTGAAATCCAAAACCTTTATGAATTGAACGCAGCTCCGCATAATCGCTAGTCCGCTTGTCGGCTCTTTAAAACGCATGGAGCGCTCATGTTGCATGGAATGAGTCGGTGCATTGACTGAGATTATGTTCGCTAATTCTGTGCTAATTGGAATTGAGTTTTGAGTTCACAATGAGCCTTTTATTGATACAATTGTATGATGCAATAAATTGAAATGTATTTTTCACACCTGCTATTCAGAAAAGAGTTATTGTTGCTCTCAAATAAGGGATCAAAGTTGTACGATCGGCCTCACAAGGGGCTTAACACCACAGCACTACAACTAACACCTTTGTACCGTGTCGCATTAAATGTCATGTTAAACTGCCATATTGAAGTTGTCAAACGAGTGAAAACGACAAGGTACTTAAGTGTTCAGCTACTTATGAGGCCGACTGTACTTTTCTTCCCTGTTTGCGCTGTTCAGAAAAGAGCTATTGTTGCCCTCAAATTAGAGATTTCAATTTTCCTCGTAGAAGGCGTGAAAAGCAGTATGTGCAACTCGGTAGCAAAATCATTTCCAACTTTTGCGTAAACACTTGATTCCCTCGTTACGCTCAAGATTCTATTTTAGAATCCCTCGCTACGCTCAGAATTCTATTGAAGAATCTTTCGCTTCATTCTGGATTCAATATACCTACCGCCCTCGCCGTAAATACCTATTTTGCTCCCTTGAGACACAAAACACTATTAGTTCCAACACAACCTTGTATTGTTCATGAATAAAACTAGGATGACTATGACGTCTAAAGTAAACCTTTGTTCCCTTTCCTTCCTTTGTCACGTCACCTGACGGGAAAATTTTCTAAACATAATGTGAATGGAAAATATCGAAGGTTAGTCGGGAGTCGGGACGAATAACGCCGTCTGATGTAGATGAAGGTTTAGAAGACGATATTATAGTCAGAATTAGGTACCACGAATTACTATAAATTGTACACCAAAGGGTACTTAACGATATAGCTAAAAGACTGAAGAAGATACAATACCTACAATTCTTTTCATAGCTACGCTTTAATTAAATTCACAAATTAACTGCATTTTCCGAGCCACAAAGAGGTCACTTAGCGATATTAAACGCGGCACACTGTTGCTATACGTTAAATAGGTCACAGCCTCGAAATCGCAGTTTATGAAAAACTAACCCACAATTTACTCCCAACATAGCCTTAATAAAGTGGAGTTCATGTTCCTGGAACGTTTGCGCGTGTTCTCGTGGAGGTATGAACTCGGAAATAGTAGTGTCGAGGGGTTGGCCCTCGCTTTGTGGACGTGCGCAAAACGAGTTTAAAATCTCATGGGCGCCCCGCGCTTGGAGTGCACGAATTTTTGAGTGTAGGTAGAGGCTTGGTTGTAATTGGGTTGTGTCCTCATGTTAAAATTGATAGCGCAGTGTTGCTAAATTGATAGTAAACCTTCAAATAAATGCAATTAAGTATAAATTACGAAATATAATTAAAATCATAAAAAGATATGGCCCTTGAAAGTTTACAAAAAATATGCATTTTTTTATTGTCCAAAAGTAAATTTAAAGCTACCAATAGAATCCTTACGCTTTTATAGAAACAACATTGTATGACAACTATGGTCCTAAACGCAGTATTTCGCAACCGAAACAGCAATTTACTTGATTTTCCATATAACGACTAGTAGAAATATTACCCTGTGACGTCATGATTCAATGTTAATCAGTATGGAACGTTTTCGGCTACCGCCAGCGAGGTCCGCCTTTAACTCAATTTTTTGGATATTTATGTTCTTTAATTGTACTTACTCCCATACAAACATTTGTTCCACACCAAAAACTGGTTCGAATGGCATCGTAAAAAAAAATTAGGACACAAGCCTATTATCTCTATAAATGCCTTATCCTGTAAGGTCAATGATTCACATGAGTCATGCCTCTGTGAGCGTTTTCTGCTGCAAAGCGGAAAAATGCTGCAACGCGCTACGGTCACACGTAGCTTGCTTGGCTTCGAATGGGTTAGTGCGAAGGCTTTCGATGATACCTACCGCTCTAAGATAAAATAAGTTTAATAATGAAACTGTTGCTTTGCTGCACATCACTAATCTTGGGCTAGCAAAGGAAAAGAGAAGCGCCGTTCCGTTTTTAGGGTTCCGTACCTCAAAAGGAAAAAACGGAAACCTTACAGGACCACTCGTGCGTCTGTCTGTCCGTCTGTCACAGCCGATTTGCTCCGAAACTACTGGACCGATTGAGTTGAAAGGTGAACATATGTAAATTGGTGACCCAAAGATGGACGCGTAAAATAAATTAATGAATTCTGAACAAGAGGGCCACTTTTGGGGCGTAAACAGGAAATTTAAAAAAAAGTTTCGCAATCTGTATTGTGTGCCATACCAAATAAAAGGGGTTGTAAGCATCTCAGATTTTTTTTTATAATTTTAACAAAAACAGATTTGAAGTAATTTAGGAAAAAGGATAAAATTGACCATTCCCCTCTTATCCCGAAACTGCTAGGCTAAAAATTCTGAATAAAATATGGAAAATAGTTCCTTGCCTAAAGATTACAGGAAAACCTATAAGAAGTTTGAGTTGGTATTCAAAGTTACGGGAAAATTCTCCATATTTTACGGAACCCTCACAGGTTTTTACAGATAAATAAAAGAGATAGCTGCTATTTGTCCCATGGCCCCTTGGGCTGTGCCTATAGACATTTACAGAATACTAGTACAAGCCCAGGCAAGCGAATCAGTCAGCCAGAAAGGCCAAGACGGTCCTCGAATTTCATTTTACAGTCAAATGTGCGAGAATTTCCTCGGGATCGTTCAAGCGGGATAGTGCATCGCCTTTGTGGGTGTTTATGGCGACCGTGCCCTCGACTTTTACTGCGCCCGCAATATTCTTTGAGCCCCAAGAGATTAATGGCATCTATGGATGCACTCTCGAATTAATGATCTTAAATACAGAGCTTAATGCATCATCGCAACGCAAGGCACTAAGGACAAAAATAAACGAACTCTTCAATGACGTTTAGCGACGTTGTTTAGGTTATTTTACATATCCCGTGCTCTACTATACAAGTTTTATCAACGAAATCTATCTCTATCGTGAGATATAATTCTGCATGGAATTTTGAAGCGACTCTGTCCGTAGCACGAAAAATAGTTTCCACACAAGTAACATAAATTGTAATTTTCAAAGTGAAAATATTATCGCGAAGAGCGGAATTTCAATCCGCAACCTTTGCATTCCGCGCACTGCTCTTGCCAACTGTGCTATCGCGAGTCGAATTGAACTTTGCTACTTACGCATTAAGACCAGAGCTATAACCACGAATTTCGAAATATGGGTATCTCCATCTCTATCGCACTTACAGTACTCGAGTGACAGGGATGCAGATATACGAACTTCGAGTTTCGAAGTTTGTGGTAGCGCCGCAGAGGGGTAATCACGTAACGTATCGAACTTGCGTTAGGACAATTTAACTGTCATTTTTCCATATCAAAAATGTGACATTTAGATCTACCTGACGCGCGTACCATGCGTTACGCGCCAGCTGGCCGCGGCGGTCAAAAGTAAACTTGTCATTAGCTGTCAAATTTATTATGGACTCCCACCGCAGGCCGCGCCAGTGTGGTTCAGGCCTTAAGCCTCTCACAGGCTGGCGCGGCCTACTGTGGCGGTCAATAGTAAATTTGACATTTACTCTCAAGTTTACTATTGACCGCCACCGCAGGCCGCGCCTGTGTGATTCAGGCTTTAAGGAGTCTCGTAGCGACATCTACCGCGAGGTACACGGCCGGCGAAAGTTCGCTGGTTCAAATACTCGTGCAGTTTAACTTTCCACTTTGATTGGAACTTATGATTTCGTTTCCACTCGACCCAATGTATAGCAGATCGACCAATGTGCTAAATTATCGGTAATTTTATTGCCATTATGCGAACTAAAACCTTTTAAAGCGAACCTCCGTATTTATTCGGCGTTCGGTATCAGTAACAGTCGAGCGAATCGAGCCCACATGCCACCGCAAACAAAAGACTATCGACATTATACGACAGCTGCACGATGCTCGAGGTCGTTTCAATCAATACCTTTTAGTACCTAATACTAGGTATCTATGTATACTAATCTATACCTATACTAATATTATACTAAGCTACTGTGGCCTAGTGGGAAAAAACTCTGGAAATCCAGCAGGAAGCAACTCAGGATTATATCTGGAGTGTTCACAGGTCACTTCGGCGTCAAGGATCTCTTGGCCAAGATGGGAGTATCGAACAGTATAGACTTTAGAATGTGTGGCGAAGAGGATGAGACCATGGAACACTTACTGTGTGAATTTCATGCCCTTGCCAGACAAAGAATGAATCACTTTGGTAACGGCTACCCGCAACCAAAGGAATTCAAGGTGCTCCCACTATGCTGCATCATCCGCTTTGTGGAAATGATGGAGCGAGCTTGGGAGTAGCTATAAAGGGGAGGGCAAATGCACAAAAGATCCCACTGGGTCGAAGTGTATCCGAAAGGGCCCTCAACTAGATAAGATAAGATAAGAGTGGCCTAGTGGTTCAGGCATGCGGCTGTCAAACGGCACTCGTGGGTTCGAATCCCGGCTCGTACAAATGATATTTACCGTTAGCTTTTCGGTGAAGGTAAACATCGTAAGGAAACTTGCACACATCTGAGAAGAAATTCAAAGAGGTATGTGAAGTCCCCAATCCGCACTGGACCAGCGTGGGGACTACTTTCCGTTCCCTCTCATTCATGAGAGGAGGCCTGTGCGCAACAGTGGGACGTATATAGGCTGAAGATGATAACTAATATTATAAAGGGTACATTTTAATTAAGGGTATTATTATTATGGGTACATTTAAATTAAATTTTGGGTTTAAAAAACGTTAAGTCAGTTACGATTTGAACCTTCGAAAAAATGTCTTCTTGATCACTACACTTATTTCATCCATACTTGAGTGAGGCGACGTAGGTTCAGAAAACGGATTTTTAAAAAGCCGTAGCGCTTGTTTGGATTATAATACGGCTGCCCTAAATTTAATCAGCAATCTTGAGGCCTTTCTCGAGGGACTATAGCTATTCGAATCCTGAGTTTTCGACTTTCGCTCCATAGAAAAAAAATCACGAACATAGGTCTTCATTACACTTAAAACATTCGTAACAAAATATGAACAAAAGTTAAACATGTTAAAATTGGTTCTAATAATCGGCAATATCATATCATGTTTGAGGGAACTTAGCTATTACTATTTTTAAATATTTAAAAGCATAAAAAATTCAAATTACAAAAACACAATATCCGCGCTTCCGAACACGCACGGAAGTGGAATACGGGTGTGGAGATGGAAATCTCGCTCACCCTTACGCCCAGTGAGAGGGAGAGAAGACCATGATCCTGCGTCACCTTAAATACTTATTCAATCTAAATAATGATATAACTCATGAACCTAGACTCACGCAAGTTCCCACTGATTACTCACTTATATTAGTAGAACACTCACAAGTGAACTTATACCTCCTCGAAAGTGGTTCAAGCTCCGCTCGTGTGTATTTGACCTATAAATTAACCCGCGTGTGGATTATATTATAAGCAGTGTAACAATATTGCCTAACCACACAGAAAGCCAGCTGGCGATGTCATAAAGGAGGTACAGCCTTGTTCAAAAGTGTTGAGCACCCATGCGTTTTTCATACAAAAGTCAAAGATTAAGGTGAATTTATATATTTTATAATAGAAAGTTGTGTATCTATCCGAAAAAATCGTCATATTTATTGACGTTAAGGGAATTGCCGTGAAAAAAATATACAATTAAACCTTTATTGTAAAATCCGACTTTTTGTAGCTTTAGTTTTCACACGCAAATAGCAATTTCAAAATGATATATATTAATGATTTGCACATGTTCAAACACTTATTAAGAACTTTATTGAATCACAGAATTATTTAAAATTGCAATTAAAACTATACATAATAGGGAATGCACAAATTATAGAAAACTCTTATTATATTTTACGTCTTCGTGTATTTAAAAAATTATACTTTACCTATCCATAAGTTACAAAGGAAAACGTGGGGTGCTCATTACTTTTGGCCAAGGCTGTATAACGAGCTAAGTGGGAAAGATGAGACATTGTAACAAACTTGTATTCGAAAATCTATCTTTTACTTTTTACAGACTTTTATTTAACTAGCAATGTATGTACTGACGTGCCGACGGAAAGTCTCCTATATTGCGAAATGTTTCTGCAATTTAACATGGGAAAACTTCGGAAATTTCTCTCATTTTTGTGTGACAATTGAAACATTCCATTTCCAACATGGAAATTCGCCATACCTGAGATACATAGTGTATAAGAGTTACAGTTTTATGCATCTCAAGTACGTGAATTTCCTTAATTCCTTGTGAAACTTTCCAAAAAATTCGGAGAACTTTTCCAACTTTTTGAAAACTCCGCAATTTGCATATTACTAAATGTATGTATGTTGGTTGGGGCCAAATCTTGCAAGTCTAATTCGACCAAGTAGTCCACTCGAACTGAAATTTTGTACACTATTTAACACACTCAGTGCCCAGAATCGCTACGCGCTACGCTCGTAGCCGATCCCGTGATTTTCCTCGTATGTAGCGGAAAGCGTCTACGGCGTAGGGACGCATATGTGTCGACACGGGCGTGGAATGGGTTAAGTCGGATGACAATGCAATATTATGGTGTCAATGTAAAACTGGACTGATGATGGAAACGGAAGGCCATAGGAACTCCTCAATTACACCAGATAAACCCATCTTGTTTGACCTTATTAGAATTCTCTTAATAAGTAGTTGAAGACTGCAAAAAGTACAGTCGAGAAGAAACTTACAAGTTAAAACATCGCGCTTCAATTTATTTTTGATATTTTAATGATTTTATAATACTCAATGTAGGTATCAAAAATTACCCTTATTGGCCATAGAAAATGATGACGTCACTTGTTCCTATTTCTCTGCAAACTTCATATTTAGGTACAGAGCGTTCTAGACGTTTCACCAAAAGTTGCTGATTTGACAATCATAGTCAACATCCCTACCCTGTTCATTTATCGTTAGACTAGTTTTTGTCACTTAATCTCTCGTTACATTAGCTAAACATGACAACTTTTATCAAACACGCCCGCGTCAGTGTATAGCCAGATTAATCGAGATAATGTGTTATCTGTAGTACCGTTAAATATAGGATGAATGTCGAGTGTTTATGTCGCAACAGCTAAATATTGCTTCCGATGCAGAGTGCTGATATAAAGGGCAACAATTTATGAGCCTGTAATTAACGCGGGTGACAGTCGACGTCACTGCCCTCAATAGGGGTGTAGACACTAAATAAAATAACCAATAATGTTGTATTTTCTCGAAAAAGGATTAAAAATGTGGTCAAATGGAGAAAAAAGCAACGCAAGAGGTTAAATAATCACAAAGTTATATAAGAGTCCAAAGTTTTAAGAGGGGGTATGTTCAGTCCCTTTACCGCAAAACGCACGTTCATATAAAACGATTGTCATTTACTGTGACGCTCGATGGTCGTGACGTCACAATCTACGTGAGTTATCTCTCTCTAACAAGCATTATTAAACATTATTATTGGGATTTTCGTCATTAGGCATATTTTTTGCCTTCTTTCTTTTGAAGTTATAATAAACTAGCTTCCGCCCGCGACTTCGTCTGCGTGGACCTGGGTATAAAAACAAAAAGCACCTAGGGTCTCAGGACAGACTACGGAACGCAGTCAGAAATACCAAGGCAGTCTTAAACTTTTTAGAGGAGCTGGGGTGGTTAGAGTAGCGCTACCCTGCCGTTTCACGCAAAATAGGCACATTGGATGTCGACTTGCGGAAAATGCCCGGTAAAACTAACTAACTATAGGTATCAGACGACTAATACATTTTTGACGTCTAATGTCATTTATAATTTAGTCGTGTTATATCGGTGACGTCAGTTTCAGTACAATATTTTGACAGGTGGTGACAAACAAACGGGAGATTTGACGTTATATCTCGTCCTCACTTGTGATATTGCCCATGCATACATCCTTGTCACTCATGTGTGTATGTGTGTGTGTCCCTCTATTCTATTCTTCCTCAACCTATGTACTGCAGTGATAGGAGGTAGCCCATCGCCCACACACAAAATGGTATAAAACTCATAATAGCACGTAAAAACTTATTGTGGGCCTCGGCCCTATCGTTTTCGCTTGACACTTCGCCAGTTAAACTGTCAGCCGGATAAAAGAGACCGTCGTAAGTCATAATAGACTCCGACCCAAATTCCGAACGAATAAATACTTTCGAGAGGGCCTTCACTTTTAATGCGTGATTTTTCTTCGTGACTTACCAGCATTAGGATTATTGGAAAGGTTTCAAAGGGAAGTCGATACAGCTGTCCTTTGACGATTACGTTTGATGACAATGTTGTGAAAGGTTTAGCTTAGAAAAGGCCTAGATTGAAAAGGTTGGCTGTTGCCTTGTTATGCAAAACCCGCGGGATAAATATAGCCTATAGAGATGCAACGGATAGTGGTTTGGCCGGATACCGGATACCGAATATCCGGCGGCGCAGCCGGCCGGATATCCGCTATCCGGCCGCCGGATATCCGGCCGAAGTAAAATGCCTAAATTTAAGTGTTAAAAACTTAAAATAATTAGTGGAAGATAATAGTGATAAAACTGATTAATATTGCTTCATTGACTTGTGTGATTAAGCAGAACCCGATTAATGGTACCTAACTAAGAGAAATAATAGATAAATAACAGTGTCATTTAATTTATCTTTTTCTTTTCATACGAAGATTAACTCATTAAACTGGCTAATAATTGATTGCTTTGTAGTTTGTTATTTATTCATCCTAATTTTACCTACTCTGGTTCTATCTTTACCTATGTTCTTCTGTGTTAGTGTGTTAAAATACTATCCGGTATCCGGCCGGATACTACGCCACTATTCGGTATTCGGCCGGATAGTAAAAATTTGGCCGGATAGGCCGGATACCGGATAGTGGCCGGATATCCGTTGCATCTCTGGCCTATAACCACCCAGAGAGTCCATTCTACACGTAGGTGACAGAATTTTTGATATCGGATAAGCGGTTACAGAGATTACCCATTGCATACAAACTTATAAACTTACAAAGCTACAATTTCACAGCCTTTTCTTTATAATAATTTACCCTTAAAAATTAAATTTTTGGTACAAACTTTTATTGCCAACTGTACTTTTCTGTATGCCGTCGTCGACTCTACTCATTGAGACGATTCTTACGAGCCCAAACTCAGCGAGGTTACGTCAGTTAAGTACTGAATTCCCATGGCCACCTTCTGTCTCCATCATCAGATCAGCTCGATGGTGATAAATATTGAATTGTCATCCAAACTATACTTATACCCAAAATTTCACCTCAATCGGTCGAAGTTAACTGGTTCAAAATTCAGCTCCAAGATTTGTCTCTCACTAACAAACTGACGAACGAACAAGTGAAGTTAAAGAAAAGCTTGTACTTAATGAAACATTAAGTATAGATACGGGCTTATGGTCTGCAATCCACAATGTATCTGTGCCGAAAAACAGGTCAATTTGGCAGTCGTTATTGGTCAAGCAGCACCCAGTGTTGCCATTATAGACTTAAAAATTTGAAGGCAGTATTAGGCCATCTGTTTCCCACATAACTTGCCGATTACACACATAACTACATAAGTATATAGGTAGAAGAAACTATTCGTAAAATGATTTCTTTATTTCGTTTTCTCGCAGTCATTAATAAAGTACTGACTCCTGTGTAACGGCCCCCAAGTATAATTACGTCACTATACAGGTCGTTTTTTATTATCAGAAAGTTCTTATTTCGACATAGATACAAGCTAGATATTTCATCCTACTTATATTATAAATACGAAAGTTTGGACGTTGAGATATTTGTTACTCAATCGCGCTTAAACGGCTGAACCGATTTGCATACAATTTTGCACGAAGATAGTTTATAGCCAGGAGCCGTAGCATGGTTGGCCTTGTCACGCGATAGGTGATAGGATAGAGCGTGCGTCACTGGCTGACACCGTTCGATAGAACGAGACGACGCTCTTATCTTGTCACTTGTCGCGTGATAAGGCCCAACCATGCTACGGCTCCTGAAATAAAATATAGGATAGTTTTTATCCCAGGTCTACGCAGACGAAGTCGCGGGCAGAAGCTAGTTGTTATATAAAAACATCGCGCTGGCTGGAGAGGCAAACCGTTATCTTTATGTTGGGGAAACACATCCGTCCCTTTCAGGGCTCGACCACAGGTGCAGAAAACACAGGAAAATAAACCTTATTATCAGCTGGTTAGGGTGATAACTTCTGTCGCTCACCGTCCACCTGTAGGGACTTATCAGACGACTCTAAAGACGGTTGATTGTGGGAATGAATTTCGCTTGAATAGCTTATTATGGCATTAAAAGTGCTTTGAGTTTGTTTTTCATTCGGCTGATACTTAAAAAGGTTATAGCGATTTTATATAACTGAATGTTAAGTATATTAAACTATACAAAATTTAAAGAGGTTTCACATAATTGCAACTGGAAACATTTTTGGATAAATATTTCAGATCTGTCCTGCGTGTTTGTTAGTTTTTTGTAATTTTTATATTAATTAGCTCACTTTAAAATTACCTAGTTACTAACTAGATAGTAATATGTCGTATTGTTTAAGTGTTTTTAATTAAATTGTGTATTTTTTATGTGAGTGACATTAAATTTGTGTTCTGGATCAATAGCAAAAGTTATGCCCTATATAAATCATGGTTTTTATTTGGTTACAATCCCCATAAACGACGCGTGACGTCTCCTCTTATATAAATATATAATCTATGTAATAAAAACATAGGTATGCCAATAAATAAGACCACAGGAAAAACGCCTTTCGTTTTTTAACCCTTTTCTAATGTATTCAGATGCTTTGTTTTGTGAATCAAAGGGGTTAATAATTTTGTGTGTGTTTCAGATTACGGACTTGATTCAACTCAGTTTCCCGCCCCAGCACTACACCCGTAAGTATTAAATTATATTTTACAGTACACATGGTGTTACTTTCCCGCACTAGTGCGGAAATGAGCACTTTCCGTGCATATGTTGAAACTTTAAAGAGCCATCTGTACTGTAAAACGTTGTACTATACACGTGCAAATAGATAATTCGCGACTCATGTCGATTTAAAACACTCCCTTCGGTCGTGTTTTAATTTATCGCCACTCGTTGCGAATTTCCTATTTTCTGCACTTGTATCGTAAATAACTATTATCTCGCATAATCGGACTTTCGATTCATACAGGGTGATTTAGGGGTCGTGGAGCAAGAAGACCAAAAGCGAATAAGATGGTCATACTGAACAACTTTTCCCATGGGACCAACCACGAAATCGTAAAAAATAAGAATCAATTAAAAGTTAACTGTGAGGTAACTGTGACTTAATTGAGAGTTAATGCATGGAACATCTGTTTTTTTTTGCGATTTCGTGGTTGGTCCCATGGGAAAAGTTGTTCAGTGTGACCATCTTATTCGCTTTTGGTCTTCTTGCTCCACGATCCTAAATCACCCTGTATTATTTTCTTATTACGGGCCTTTAAAATTAAATTAAAAGTAAGTTAAATCTAGAAAAGACCCCCGACGCATTGTAACGAGGATGCTGGCGGCATTTCCTCGCTGAATTGCAACGCTGATACGTAGCGCGAGAATGCCAGCTCTTCGGTCACCAGTTACATCAATCAGACAGACCGTTTTTCGGACAGTACAAGGTAGAAGATATTCCAACTAACTCACAATCACAATGTTTTTTCAGACCCCGAATACCTTCTCTCATCCAATCCTTATCCTGATGGCCCATGTGAAATCCTGTGAAGACTATAGAAAAATCCTATTATTATGTAAAAACGTCCATTATGATAAGGTTCACACTCTTGTATTTTAGTGTACTTTACATATTTCTGCATCAAGATTATATCAACACATTCAATGCCAAGAGTCTACTTTAGCAAAAGAGAGAGCAGAGCTAGCAAAAATAGATTTGAAGTAAAGTTAGGAAATAAGACGAAAATTGACCCCCTCTTCCCCCACCCCCCCTTATCTCCGAAACTACTGGGCTTAAAATTCTGAAAAAAATATGGAAAATATTTCCTTGCCTAAAGATTACAGGAAAACCTATAAGAAGTTTGAGTATTCAAAGTAACCGGAAAATTCTCAATATTTTTGTGTATTTTGTATGGAGCGCCTAATGCTTAGAGAATAGGAATTTTACGGAACCCTCACCACGCGAGTTGAACTCGCACTTGTCCGGTTTTTTTTTCAATCCAAAAGCGGGTATGTCGGAATAGTTCTTACCTATGTTTGCCCACAAACTCTCAGCAACACTTGTTGAGTCTAGCGCAGATTTGCGTCGTCAGGCGATTCAGCAATCAGCTTCTAAGTAGCGATTAAAAGCTATCGCTATGGGAATTAATTCCACGTCTATTTTCGTCTGGACTTTCTGACGGTTCAGTCAAGGAGTCTAGGTTTAGAGATCCCTAGCTAGAGTCTTATTTTTAATTGAAATAGTACATAGTTACAATAGGGCGAGGGATTTTTTACCTTTTTTTATTCCACTGCAGAAGAGTTAAACTCGATGTGCAACAGATATTATACGGCTTTGTTTGATTAAATAATTCTGAAACAGTAGTATATCTTCAATGGATTATCTGGACTGAATCGAAAATAAATCGTTGAGTAACATAGTAAACATGCTTTTTCTCAAACGTGCAATGAAATATTGACGTTGTGTTCATTATAATAGGCTCCGAAGTATCACGTTTCGAGCGCCGCGAGACGAGAGATCCGTAATGGAATTTCATATAAAATTGGAAGCCTTGGCCTGCAAAGCGACCTTTTTTTGTTTCAGTATCAATTCGTGGCCCAACAGGCTGAAATCGAGGCATTCAGCCATAGATTAGATTTTTTTTATTACATAATATTCAATTAGGTACCTACAATATAAATAAACAAAATACAAATACAATATATAAAAATTGGAGTTTATTTATTTATTTCATTGCATGTTTGAGAAAAGCACTAAGTATAGGTACATACCTCAACGTGAAAAGGGATTGCCAGCCTCATATATCTGGCTTCGCTACGCTCATCCGTCTATATCTACGTGTCCGGCAATCCCTATTTTCCCGGCCTCTGCAGTAATGTACTATTGTTTAAAGAGTAAACAAAACGCCCCATCACAAGCTTATTGATCATGATTAATGTTGAGCAGCTAATTATTGAGTTAACTAGCGCTTAACTTCGCTTATTTCCTACTTAGAGTACAAAGTCCTTTGTTCCCGTCGACTCTTGTACTTGTGTAACAAGAAACAATGCTTAACAAACTTCTAACTTTTGCTTTTTTTTTTTAAAGAATTTGTGAAGATTGTACGTACTTGAACGAATGTATATGTACATTTAAGCACGGCATGTTGAGAGTGTTGAGACCGACTACTCCTATTCTTGTGATATCAGTAACAAGAGCAAGAAACATTAGGTTGTGACGTGTAGCAATCGACTATTTATTTGGGAACTAGTATTTACGAGAACAATATTCTTTTGCTATTAACAACACAATAAAACAAATAATAATGATAATGAATGAAATGATTTTTTCAAGTTTTCCTTTAATTTGAAATTTATATGAATGAAATGATATGAAATATTGTTCTAGTAACTTATCGTGGAATTCCATTCCGCAAAGTAACGACTGATTTAATCAGTTAACTAGTATTTGCCAATGTGACTTAATTAGAAGGTACAATTTAAAGGTAAGCTTGCATAAAGGGTATCACACACCGACGCGGCCTGGCCGCGGCGGACAATAGTAAACTTGTCATTAGCTGTCAAATTTTCTATTGTCCGCCACCGCAGACCGCGCCGGTGTGTTGAAGGATTTATCATTACAAGGGCGTTTTTCAAAAAAAGTGTACATGAACTTTTTTTTTTCAGAATTCGATTTTTTGGGTTTTTCTTACTCAGAATCGTTGATCCTACTATCGATCCTTATGCAAGAAAAAAATTGTCTCAGATTTTACTACGTAAGTTTTTTCATCCAGTGCGTCACGACCATATGAATAAAAAAAACCGGCCAAGTGCGTGTCGGACCACGCAAAACGAAGGGTTCCGTGCCTATTAAAAAGGTCGTATCGTCAAAGAAATTTTACGGCACTTACGTCCTTTTCTTTGAGGAAGACAGTTTTTCAGCAAAATCTCGAAAACCTCTGAACCGATCTTGTTCAAAACAATTTTCGGTGAATGAAATTAATAATCCCTATGTCCATGAATTTTTCCATATTTTTAAAATACACGGTTCAAAAATTAGAGGGGGGGGACAGAATTTTAGTGACTTTCGGGGCGATTATCTCCGACCCTATTCACTTAATCAAAAAAAATGCTAAGAAACCTTATATTTATTTTGAAAGGCCTATCGATTGATGTGCCACACGGGGCGTCACAATGAAAAAGATTTTTTTGACTTTTAGTTTTATGTATGGAGTGCACCCCTAAAAAAAATGTTTTTTGTCATTTTAATTACAAAACTATGTAGCGGCTAACAAAATACACCTATCCTCAAAATTTTATTCAAATACACCTTAAAGTTTTCGAGTAAAATGCCTGTGACATACGGACAGACGGACAGACGGACAGACGGACAGACGGACAGACGGACATGACGAAAATATAAGGGTACCGTTTTTGCCATTTTGGCTACGGAACCCTAAAAACCGGTCAAGTGCGAGTCTGACTCGCGCACCGAGGGTTCCGTACGAAATATCATACAACTCACCCGTCTTGCCTCACCCATTAATTTTGGAAATTTTTTAACAACGCTTAGTGTAGTTAAATCATGAGTACCTACAGCGCCATTTATCGGTGCATTTTGTCACTAACTTGCGCGACCAAGCAACTCGGTAATTACAGTAAGGGAAATGTATTCACGTACCACCGTAGAACTCTGTCGCAATTGGGAATGGATGAAAATTTTAGAAATGCCTGATTATTTTTTTGGTGATAGGAATAACCTTCCTTAGCACCAGAAAAAAGTTTCAGATTTTTCAGCTGCGTCAATTTTTTTTGAAAAATATAAACAGTTTCCTCATTTACGTTTTGGGTCAAGAACGGTAAATACCCAACTAGCACACTAGCGTTAAAATAACCCTTATATCATTCTTATATCGGTTCCAGCCAAGTGTTAAGGTGTTAAGAATGCCTGTAAAAACGTTCTTACAGCGTGCTCTAAAACCCTTATAACTACGAAAGAGGCCCACGAATTACAGGTTAAGGTGTTAGCTGAGAGTCTTATAAGAGTCTAGCTCTTACGCAGTTTAAAGTGAGCATCTTACTCTTTTCTTTACCCATAAAATTATGAGACAAATATAGTCTTCCGACAAAATGGCGCAGATAGTTAGTATAGGTATTAATATTTGACAGCTATGGAGTCGTATTAATTGAAAGTGAATTAAATTGGGAGTGTGTGTGACATGAAGTGAAAACAATCTGCTCTTGTGATTTTACGGTAAGTGTATACCATGTTTCCCATCTCAATTTTAACGCGCCCAGGATTTATTAAAGATTTCTAATAAAACTTATGAACATTAAAATATACATCTAAAGTTTTTATCATTTTCTATTCTTGTTTCTTGGCCAGTGGCATGATAAATTAAGTGGCATCCATATAATGGCAAGAGTAACATAAATAATGAAGTATCTTGATGTCAAATATTGAATAACCTAATCAATTTGTAGGTTAGAGTCCATCAAAACAATGGCGAATTACCTTAAAGCTTTAGGCGTTAGTTAACTCAACTATAACGCTTATTGACTTACAACACTCTTACAAGAGACTTAATTCTGTTATAAAGTCTCTGCCTGTAGCTAGGACTCTTGTAAGTGTTTAAGTATTAAAAACAGGTTAAAGCTTTACCATCTTAAGTGTAATTGCTTTGAGTAACACTCTTATAATGCTTTAGGACTTAATTATTTTTCTTAACTCCTTTATAAGAGTATTAGTTATAACTGAGAACATTATAACTCACTTATAAAGGTTAAGGTTATAATAATACCCTTAGCTATTACCCAAATGTTAGTTGGGTAGACACTTTCCTTGATCTGTCTCATATTACAAAAAACTATCTTAAATATCTGTGGTAAACTGACACTGGTAATGACCAATATAGCTGCTGCAAGTGTCAATATCATTGCCAGTGTCAGTTTACCACACATATTTAATATACTTTTTTGTAATATGAGACCGATCGAGGAAGGTGCCGTAACTGACCCAAAACGTAAGTGAGGAAACTGTTTATATTTTTCAAAAAAAATTGACGCAGCTGAAAAATCTGAAACTTTTTTCTGGTGCTAAGGAAGGTTATTCCTATCACCAAAAAAATAATCAGGCATTTCTAAAATTTTCATCCATTCCCAATTCACAGGCCGCCGTCACTCAAACTCGAGTGGTATGTCACCTTATTGCGATAGGGTTCTACGGTGGTACGTTAATACATTTTCCTTACTGTATGTTGGTTTTTCAGCGATAATTCTTTATGAAGTGAATTAATTTCGATAATTCTTTTTTTATTTGTTAGAAGTTACTTTCAGAATACTTTCATACGAATTTGAAGGAAAAAAATTAAGCACAGATGTATTAAATTACAAACAAAATTAACATATGATTTTTGAAGAATAAAAAAAAAATACGCTAGATAGAGGTCTCGTTATACTTTTCCGGTAATATTCAAGTTAATATTAATCGTATATATTATTTTAAAATTTTTCGCTTGGTTAGCTTCGGAGATAAGGGGGGGAATGGTATTTTTTTCAACTTTTTCTTTATAAATCAAAATTTTACCATTGTAGAAAAAAAAGAAAAACTGTTTTAGAATGTACAATTCAAGCCCTTTCATATGATACCCCACTTGGCCTACTAACTAGACTTTTAATTGTTGCCCCCCCCCCCTCTTATCCGCCCTTTTTTATCCAAATTAAAAGTATGTATTAGTATTTTTCATTTTCCATACACGAGGATTAGCTTTGTTTACAACTATTCCAAATTTCAAATCGATAGCAATAGTAGTTCCTGAGATATTTGACTTTGTGACAGACAGACAGACGGACGGAGTCGCACCATAAGGGTTCCGTTTTTACCTTTTTGGTCCGGAACCCTAAAAAGACTGCATACAAAAATGTGACGATCTGGAATGGAATATTTTGGACACTTTTTCTTGTATGAGGATCGATAGTGTCTACGATTCTGAGTAAGAAAAACCCAAAAAACGCGAATTCTGAAAAAAGTACATATACACTTTTTTTTGAAAAACGCTCACAAAATCCCTCTAAAAACGACTCTCGGTTGCACAAACACGTAAAGAGTAGAGTAAAACGTCTAAACGTGTTAGCACACTAACGAGCGTTTGAGCGGCAAACAAAACGTACGGAATACAGACATTTGCGTTTCGTTCGCATTGATTTTCTGCAGGAACTGGCGAGGGAATGTTTTGTGCTTCGTGTATTGTGTTGCTACTATTGCTGGATGGTTCTAGTATTTCTAGTTACTACATTTTATTATCTACATGTAAATACCATGGACCTAAGATATTCAGGACAAGCTATGGTAATAATTATACCACGTCCGAGCGAGATGGTAGCATACAAATCTCGATAAGTGTGACAGAAAAGGAAATATCATTCGTTGTCCTTGTCATAGTTCCACTTTTTTCTGTTTGCCACAACTGATTTAGTATGAAGTTGTAAGCCTTACCGTCCCTCATTGTGGCATCACGTATGTCCCGAATATATTAGGTCCATGGTAAATACTTTCACGTAGAGGTAACGTAGTGTGAGAAAGCCTTTAATAATATCGATATGAACCGCACTGGCCAAACTATAGCCATTTGTGCATTTTCACCTGTCAGTTTAGGTCGCCTAATTGGGAATGGATGAAAATTTTAGAAATGCCTGATTATTTTTTTGGTGATAGGAATAACCTTCCTTAGCACCAGAAAAAAGTTACAGATTTTTCAGCTGCGTCAATTTTTTTTGAAAAATATAAACAGTTTCCTCACTTACGTTTTGGGTCAGTTACGGCACCTTCCTCGATCGGTCTCATATTACAAAAAAAAAAAATTATTAGTGTGGTAAAGTGACACTGGCAATGATATTGACACTTGCAGCAGCTATATTGATCATTACCAGTGTCAGTTTACCACAGATATTTAAGATAGTTTTTTGTAATATGAGACAGATCAAGGAAAGTGTCTATTTACCGTTCTTGTCCCAAAACGTAAATGAGGAAACTGTTTATATTTTTCAAAAATAATTGTCGCAGCTGAAAAATCTGAAACTTTTTTCTGGTGCTAAGGAAGGTTATTCCTATCACCAAAAACAGGCATTTCTAAAATTTTCATCCATTCCCCATTGTGGATTCCATTGTAGTCAACGTACATTTATATAGCCGTATATTAATATATTAATTTAAATATGAAAAAAAAGCCATACGACGTTAAAAAAAATATCTTTGTTTCCTAATCGAGGACAAAACAGGAGGTGCCTTTGATGTACCTAATCCTATTATTTTAGAATGACTTACTTATTCAGAATCAGAATCAAACATTTATTCGTAACATAAGACAACATAAATTATTACAAGACACATTAAGTATTGAATGGTCATTGTAGCTCCAAAAGAACTAAATGGAAATACTTCACAGCTAATACAAAATTTTGTAAGTAAAGTTCATCTAACTTAAGATAATTCGTAAAGTAATAATCTAACCGGAAGGAAGTACTCAGAAGCCTTTAAAGACGAAAATCCTAATTACACCTCTGGGTACCATTTAATTTCAATCACGTAAATTACAGATTTATCAAAGAAATCAGCCTACCGTGAAGAAATTCGAGTATCGATTGGGGCCTAAAAGGGAAATAATTACTGGCGTGCGTGTCTCGTCTCACGTCACGTTATCTGATTGTTTGGGGACAAAACGAAACTGTTTTCAAACTTAATGGCAACGCTTAGTTGGCATGGAATATTGGTTCCTGCAATTTACAGTTGGGTAGTTCAATTTTTAGAATTTCGAGGTAAAAGAGGTAGTGATTTGTATCAATTCAAAGTCTTTTGCAGCCGGCTCACACCAAGAAAAAAAGACACGGAGCATGACGAACAATCTAGTGAAGCCGGTTTTAAACCAAGTTAAATAAGTTTAGCACACACTCACGCACACATTTTACCCGCTAATGTACCCAAATTTATTTGTGCTGGGCATGGTGGGGTTACAATGAGCTGCGGGTGCGCAGAGAACTGTGCCTGGTCAAATATATTTTTGAGTTGATTAGGGGTCAAATATACAACAGTCAGGTGTTGAGGTATATCCATACTAATATTATAAATGGGAAAGTGTATGTGTTTGTTTGTTTATTTGTTTGTCCGTCTTTCACGGCAAAACGGGGCGTCGAATTGACGTAATTTTTTAAGTGGAGATAGTTGAAGGGATGGAGAGTGACATAGGCTACTTTTTGTCTCTTTCTAACCCCCCACTTCCCCAAAATGGGGGGTGGAAGTTTGTATGGAGCATTCCGCAATTTTCAAGGTAGAAAGCTAAAAATTGGTATGCGGACTATTTGTGACTAACAAAAAAATCGTGCATCATTTTTTTTTGGAAATCTGCACCCAACCCCTTAAAAGAGGGGGTGAAATTTTATATGGGGGTCCAGATATGTAGAGTCGATATGTAGAGTCGATATGTAGTCGATATGTAGAGTCGATATGTAGAGTCGATATGTAGATTCGATATGTAGAGTCTATGTTCGATATGCAGAGTCTATTTAGAGTCGATCTAAATATATAAAAGACTGAAACTGAGATGCACCTTTTTTGTAGACAGTTAACATCACTCTTAGTACGCGGGCGAAGCCGCGGGCAAAAGCTAGTAAGTATATATATATGTCCCTGATAGGTACGTGTGGCGCCGCTGTCGGCCGCGGCTGCTCGCAGAGCCGCGCGGGCGCACCAACCTACTCAACATGGCGCCTCTGACGCGAGCTGTGCGGACCCTTAACCTAATAACAGAGGATATTGATTTGTTTTCGTGTTCTCTGAATGAATTCACAAGGTCTACATTGTTTATACTCGTATTATGTTATATGCGTAGAGATATAGTTTAGTATTAACGTAATTGTGCAAATAGTTACACTATTGTCTTTTGGATTAGCTCCTGTTAAGATAGTTGTAAGTGTGGTAAATAAATAAAAAATACATTATACAAACAAAATTGCACAAAACTCTTCAGCACGCGTCTGCTGTCAGAATCACCTATTTAGTTTTGTGTAATTCAATTTGTTGAAAACCGACTTTTCTAGGTTGTTCGTCATGCTCCGTGTATCCTGTCTATGCTCCGTCCGTCTACGCCGGTTAATCGCGTAACTTTTAAAACTTGCGTAAGGACATAAATGCTGTTAATTTTACAAGCTTTTAACTGTCCCGCGTATCTACATAGCGTCGCTTAGTTATAGTTACATCCCACCTTATGGTGGCCCACCTCATGGTAAGCCTGATGGACACCGTAACCCATGGACGCTTCAATCACAAGCGCATTGCCGACCCGTTATTGATTTGAGTATTCGCTGCACAGCTAGATGCAAAACGCTCTCAACACAGCGCATTTGTATTACAAAGACACTGTCAAAGTTGCCCTGTAATATTCCAGTATATCCACACGCCATTTATCAGGCGACAGCACTTTTGTCTCGAATACCTTCCTCCTGTCGCCATTGTGATTTATACTCCTACCCTGAGTCCACATAGCACGTATAGGCTTCTTGAATAGAGAACAAACTTCTAGAGAGGTCGATGACCGCGCGGTTTTCTCGTGGTCCCATTGATTTGTTCCATCTATGGGACCACAAGGGAGACTTGTTTCTTGTAGTCCCATTAAGTTCTTTTGAAATGAACTTAAACATCCTGTATATTTATGTGCGCTCCCACTTTTCTTCCAACACTAGGTAGGATATGTTCGTTAGGTGTATGATATCCTGGTATTTCGACAGTTTTTTTGCTCTGTTTGCCCTTCGGGCATCTAAGGATGCCTAACGAACCGAACCTACCTATCTATAACCTATCTTTTACAATATATATGTGCAATTTATATTATATACAGGAAGTGAAATGTTATTAATGGGACCACGAGAAACAAGCCTCCCTCGTAGCCCCATTGATGGGACGAATCAATGGGACCACGAGAAAACGGTGGATGACCGGACCAGGGGCATGGGTTTTGTTACCGGTTTTAATGAACAGGATCGTTTTAATGCAATAAAATACAAAATCACGCATTATAGCCGTAGTGCTCTACGGGGTCCGCTTTGGAAGCTAATCCCAAGATTTGGCGTAGGCACTAGTTTTTACGAAAGTGACTGCCATCTGACCTTCCCACCCTGAGGGAAAACTAGATCTTTTTGGGGTTAGGATACTAATTATTACTAGTGACATGATTTAATCCCACTCACATCATTACCTTCCATTCTGAATCATTACCTCGACTTTTATGTAAACTAAGGCAATTATACATTAAACAAATAATGAATGTAAAACAGTTAATTTATGAGCACCTAAAAAGTTTGAATAGCACTAAAAAGCAACGGCGGGAAGGATTTAATTTAAGAGTGGGTTTATTTTGCGAGAGCGGTGTTTCCGGAGTTTTTCAAATAGTTCTTTCATTACGTGGAGAATTTTAACAGTTTTCAGGCCGGCTTAAATGCTGTTGGGAATTGTAGCCCATTGTCGGTTCTCGCGGGTGAACGGTTTCGCAAACACTTTTTAAGTACTTTTTATGGAGATATTAGGAGAGTGAACATTTGTACGTTTACTCTGCCGACACGCCGCGGTCAAGACGGGAGCTGGACTTACGAACATGCTGAAGAAGCCCTGAAGTAAAGAGCTATTTGCACCTTTCCATCTCCTACATTTACACTACACACACTCTCCTACAATAATTCACGGAATAATTCAGCAAATTACATGTATTAAAATTGTTTATTTTAGTTTTTAAACTTTTAATTGCCGCATGATATTTGTAACTCACTCTGAGTTCTGACTACCACGATTCTGAATCCCGTCACTGTATCTAAAAAAAAATGTTATTCTAAGTTATGGTAAATAAATTATTCTTATTCCTATAAGTAACCGTTCTTGTGTGGCTGGATGTAAGAGACGAGGCAGACCAAGGAAAAGGTGGATGGACTGTTTGAGAAACGATATGAAGAGAAAAGAAGTGAGTGAGATATGACGTCTGACAGTAAAGTATAGAAGTAAAAGACATGCCGCGCCGACCCCAAGTAAATGGGATAAGGGCATTAAGAGGGCGTTACAGTGCTCACTAGCGCCACTGATAAATAATTGTGATTATTTAAATTTCACGATAGATATTTAAAAAAGGAGGCCACTACTCACTGTATTTTGTATTTAAGTACCTTCTGAATACACCAAGCTAGTTTGTATGTTGCTGGATTCGTCGATCTATGAACTCAAAAGAAAAACGGCCGTTTTTACTTTGGACGCATAGATTGACGAATCCAGCAACGTAAAAACTAGTTTGGTGTATTCAGAAGGTACTTAAATACAAAATACAGTGAGTAGTGGCCTCCTTTTTTAAATATCTATCGTGAAATTTAAATAATCACAATTATTTACCAGTGGCGCTAGTGAGCACTGTAACGCCCTCTTAAGTAGCCGTTTTTTGTGTAGTGGACACTGGACAATTATTTTATTACACAAACATTCAGACATTCGCCGCTCCCTCGCGCGCTCACTCTGCTCAATGCGCTCTTGACATCGGCACCTGAATGTGACTCGTTTGCGTGGAGATGGGCGACTGTGTGCCGTGAATTTCTAAGGTTTTGTGAGTCGATGGATGATAGGCTGTCCAGTACTTTTTTTTGATATCACCTAGATGTTGTCCATATTGAATGTGTTTTGTATACTGTTATTTTGAAATGTTTAATTTCTCGGTGTATTGGCTTGTCTGTAATGCCGTGTAAATATATTGTTTATAAATAAATAAATTCAGACGGGTAATTTGTCCGAAAACATTATTATTCCCAAATTTCCGATAGCCAACGATCGCTAACCGAAAATTTGGATGCATATAATTTAATAGAATAGAATATATAAATGAATGAGTTAAATTCCAACTCCTACTTCACTCCTTTAGGAGAAGTTTTTGGAGAGAAAATCTCCTCTCCGCGATTTAAACTATCTGCAGTGAACCAGATTTCATCTAAATCGGTTCAGCGGTTTAGGCGTTAAAAGGTAACAAACAAAACCCAAACGTCAAAAGTAAGTACGTACTTTTGACTCAAGTTCCTAAGTAAGGGCAGAGGGCGTCCACAATGCGTCGCTGACCAGATCGGTCTTGAGCTTCACGGTTCATTTCGTTCCAGAAGGCCTAACGCGAAACGAAAACGAACTTCGTTCGTGTATCTGTCTCCGTCTCTGTCGCACTTGCTCGAACGAGCGACAGAGAGGGAGATATACGAACGAAGTTCGTTTTCGTTTCGCGGTAGCCCCTCTGGTCTAATTTATGGCTTAGGTCGGCTAGCAAAACCCCCAGTCGGTTCGATATTTTTTTAATGATCTAACTCAATACTTTGTTTTTATTAATCTAACAAATATAACAAAGTACATTCCACTTTAAAATACCTAGCACATAATATATAATAATCATTAGGGTGAAAACATGAAAGTTTCGTAAGTCAAAATTGAAGTAACTAACAGAGGTTCTTCGCATTTATGATATTTGTACCTATTGGATTTTCCATCCAATGCCAAACATAGATATTCCAGCTTGGAGTGGAAATCTCAAGTAGCGGGCAATAAAATCCCAGGTTTCGCTTTTGAGCTGCTCCCGATTCGATTTGCCTGGAATTAGATCCGTAGCTGCACCGAGTAGTTGAAATCCATTTATTCCCTGTGATTGACTCCAGGTGTCACTAATGTATCTTGAAAGCGCCGATACTGTATTAACCGCACTAGAGGTAAAAATAGAGGATTGAAACGGAAGGACGTCTGATATAGATGTGTTGATGAATGAGGCTCTATTAGAATTATTAGTGCCTAGCCACAGAATAAGTACTCGTAATAGCGGATTCGATCAAAATTCCGAGTTGTATTTTCTGCTTTCTCAAGAGCTCTTCTATAGGTGTGACTCGACTAGTGCTTCATAGAGTTATTTCGTTCGTCAAAAGCGAAGCGGGAAGGAAACTAGCAAGGCATTTTTCATTTTTCGAAATAACCCGGGCACATGCACATTTGCTGTCTCTGGGTCATTTATATAGTATCTGGGTCTACATTACTTTACAATTATATAGATATAAGGTAGGTAAAACTGGGAAAACGACGCATTTTAAGTTATTGTCGATTTTGTGTTGGAATTTATAAGATGTCATGTCAATGTAATCAGTCTTCACCATGAAACACGCTTTGAGACCGTAGTAAAGTAGAAAAAGCAAGATTTTTCACATATTGGAACGCTGTTCAATCATTCGTATACAAATAATACTATTAACAATAGTATTATTTGTCAACTTCAATAGGGAACGATTTTAAAAGTTTATGATCTCGGTTGATTCGCTCCTTTAGACAAATGGTGTCCGAAATGAGCTTCGAATTGATGTCCACTTTTTAATTTCATCGGCTGTCAGTGCCAGCGGCGCCTTAGCCCCGAATTTTTTTTCAAATTAAATTTTGCGAAGGTTTGTGGTAGGGGCCGTGACCCGGTTTATGTCACTCGATCCTGTCCCGTCGTATCTAATAAAAATGTGATCAAACTTCATTTGGTACAGCGAACGCTCGTGGTGAATAAGCCCTTTGAATCTAATTTTCGTCTTCAATTTTTGTTTTGTGCGATATTTATTCGCTTTCCAATCTTCTCTCTTTATTGTTTTGGGAGTCATCAACGGTACAAGTGTTTTGGTAAATTATGTTTTGTATTGCGAAATTATTTTCCGGGATGCTTTGATTTGGACAAAGATGGGCTCCTTTTGCAGATCATGTGGTTTAAAAGCAAATGGTATGCATTAATTGCATACTTGTTTATTTATTTATTTACTACTCGATTGCACAGTACAGAAAAAATACAAATGGCGGACTTGATGCCAACCACTGATCTAATCAGAAACTTATGGAATATTGTTCCTGCCCTTAGGTGTCCCCAAAGCGCTGTGATATGACTAGATATTATGACGTTGGGTTCTTCAAGAGCGTCAAGCGGAAGCGAGTAAATAGGCCACTGTAAGAGGTCGGCTACGTATTAACTAAGCTGGTCGATTACGTAACGCATTGTACGCGCGTCAGGTAAATCTAAATATCAATTTTTATATGGAAAACCGGACGGACAAGTGAGAGTTCAACTTCGAGGTCAACATTCGTCTTTTTTCCTAAATTACTTCAAATCTGTTTTTGCTAAAATTATACAAAAAATATATCTGAGATGCTTACAACAACCCCTTTCATTTGATATGTCACACAATACAGTTTGCGAACTTTTTTTTAATTTCCCATTTTACCCCCCAAATTACAGTATCAGACGGGTAAAGTAACGCCCCCTTTTTCGCACCGGATATGACTTTTTTTTACTTTCGGCAAGTTCCGCCGTCACAGACTATCGAATTCGGACTTAGCATCACTTTTATAGGAAACCATTGTGCATTTCATTGCGGTATCAAGTCGGTACGAAATTTTGCAGCCGGTTCTCCAACTAATTGACCTCCAAGATAATTGAGACAAAAAATATTTCTATATCTATCTAAAAAAGTTTAGCAGTCTAAATGAGACCTCCAGGGCCGGTATTCCATCCAGTATACTTTGGCGTCTATTTTGGTGTTTGGTTTTAGACGATTCTCCCGACGACAGAGGTTTACTTTCCGAACCGGTGGTAGTTTATCGACATTCATAGGTGCATGTAATATGCCTAAATTGAAGAATAAATCACTTTGACTTTTGACTTTGACTTTGACGACACGACATTTTGATTTTACAAAGCAGAAACACGAAAGTGAAGAAATGTACTCTTCTGTCAAATATGGCAGATGGAAACGGGGCTGCGATTATTTAGGCGTTTATTACTCAATGACTTTACAATCAATAAATGAAATGAAATAAAAATGTATTATTTTCGTCACTGGCAATACAAAACATAATTCTAGGGGCTAATCCGTAAAAAATACGTTATAAATATACTTACAGTACAGCCCAGTCCCTTAAATAAACTATTGTTGGTGTTATTTAGTTTTATGCTCTCTCGTTAGTTTTATCGTATGTTTAAAGTGCTAATGTCTAGTCTAGACGCGGAGGGTTGCCGGTCTGAGTCAATATTGGTTTTCAAACTCCCATTGATTCAACCATTGGGGGATTTCAGAGAATGGTAGATATAAGATAAGATGATAGGTATATGAAGGTACTATTTTAACTGTTTAGTTTTGTTTTGGGACGTACTACTGAACTATTTTGGAACAACTCAATCAATGAATTGTTGTGTTTTGAAGTCGTCAATTTTGTGATCCAAAATCGAAACCAATTTGGTAAATTTAAAAGTGCCCGCCTTCAGAATAAATTGAAAGCAATATCAAGTCATACAGCATTATTGCAAAAAAGCATACTTGGAATGGCCCACAAGATTTTCAACAAACTACCACAGACCATTGTTGGAACTGTGGAAAGTGATGTTGATTTAAAACTATTAAAAGAATTTCTATTAAGAAAGGCTTATTATTCAATAAATGATTTTTTAACGGACCAATGCACTTAATTAATAACTAATTCATAAATTAATAATTTTGACTACATAATATTAGTTTTTAACGGACATACGAACTTAAATGATTATATTTTTAATAATTTTGACTATATAATGTTAATTATTTGTAAAGCATGCTGCATGCAGGAGCATGTTGCAAAAGTCAACCATATTTGTATGCCGCAAGGCGCCACATAGTGATACTGAACAAAAATGTAATACCGAATAACTACCTATGTTGGACAAAATAAATATTTGAATTTGAATTTGAATTTGTTTAAAAGATCTTTTAGATTTTAAAGTTCTGCATTCATTCTGGAATTATTTTAGGAGCGCTGATCCACTCATTGATATTTAAAAAATAATTGTTTCTAACATTATAATTTGTGGTTAACGAGGTCGTAGATGAATAAATAAAAGTATATTTTTTCGAAAATGCTAACGATTTGTAATTGGTTAAAAAGCCTGGATGCCAAAAAGTAATAAGTATATTTGGCTCTATAATAAATAACTTAATTAGGTTAAGTATACTGCAATACCCAAAATGGGTGCATGTTGCTTGTAAGCAATTAAGTAAATAAATGAAGAATACGAGCGCTTTTGATTTATTAGCTTCACTATACATACTTTCATACTACATACCTCTGGTTAACTGATGGTACCTAATTACAAGTACATCATCAAAACGATCTCTCGACCAACCGTCTTTTACTTTACAATCAAAGGGGAAACATTTCCCAAGCTAATAGTAGGAAGTAATCTAGTTACAGGCAGGGCGATGTCCGCTCCCCGTCGTTTCCCGGTACCTACTTATCTACCCTCCTAACTACATTTGCAATGCAATTTATGGCATATTGTCTAGTTATTAAAGTACAATTCAGGCTGTCTTGTAACTCAAGCACTGTTTGGTGGAGTGCTCTTTATTCCGCTGTTGACCGCTGTTTTACAAACTTTTACGAGAGTTCGCATCAACTTGCGCTAAGTTTTCATCTAGTTCTCTCGATTTAAGAATGAAATTGAACTGGCGCTCGTCTCTTTATTGTGTTCCATAGAAGTTTTAGAACTAATCGGTAGTACTAAAATTATTTCTTTATTCAGACACTCGTTCTTCACCATCATATAACAATATTGTAACATCAACTCACATACTTTTCATATATATAATATTAGTATTGATTTTCTGACTTTCAGCAGACAACAATCGATTATTACACCTTAAACAAGTGAAATCAAAAGAATTTTGGAAAAACCCGACTGCTTTTTCACAAATATTATAGCCTATAGGCTATAATATTTGTGAAAAATGTCACTTCCACAATTAAGAGGAATCCAACGACACCTCATACATCAAAATCCATCAAGCCGTTTAGGCTACAGGAGGCCACAAAGAAACAGACATACATAAATACAAACATACATACATACATACTTATATACACTCCAAAAACATTACCCTCCTCCTTTGGCAGTCGGGTAATAAAAAAGGATACTAGACATTTTGCAAAGGAATTGGGTTTGCATAAGGTTTGAATATAATCCTAACTATGATAGTCCTAAATTGTAAAGCAATAAGGACAATTGACTAAAAAGCCTAATAATCTGTAAAAGAAACCAATAAAACATTCAGTACGAATCGATAAACCTAATTTTATTCATTGTTACCAAAATACAAAGGCCTTGGCTGAATAATCTAGACGTAGTGGACCCTGTGGAAGGCCGTTTCATAAAGACTGTATGTTAGTTTACGCTGGCAACACATTCGAGCGCGATTACGTGGCAATAATTTAGATTGGGCCGTTGGTAATTAAATTTTAGTTTCTGTTTTCAAACGTGTTGGATACAAAACCGGTGGAATTGAATGCTAGTTACAATTTCATTGTGCATATATTGATCAGAATTGTGCTTCATTAGACTAATTGGTGCAATGGAATACACATGGAATGCGAATGCGTACCCGCCTATGCAACGCATTCAAATATCTCACCAAGTTTAAACATGTTTTAAATGTAGAGACTCCTCTACGCAATCGTCCATCATGGCCCATCATACAGGACGCATTTATGCGTTAGAAGGATTAAGAAGAAAAGAAAAGAATACATTTATTCACTACACAAAAGACACACAGAGACAAAGGAGTAGACATACATGACAATTGACACATATTGTGTGTCTTCGCGGCAGTGAAACGGTCGCTGTCTCAGCATTGTGCCGAGGTGTCAGACAGACACCTGCAGCGCTGGTTTTCAGACAGCACCGCAAGTGGCCCACGGAACGCAACGCAACACAGCATTAGATAAAAAGTAAGTAGACACATAATAAATAAATAATTATTGCAAAATATTGAAAATATATATATAGAACAGTAGCACGACGGGATGAAAAACACAAAGCATAAAACGCGACACGGTTGGGATGTTAAAAGTGCTGGATGGGTTAGGGTTGGGATTTTTGATTACACATATTTCGATCGCATTCCAACGCATAACGGCGTATATTTATTACATTTCAGATTTTCGGCGCTTTCCGCCGCTGCATCCGCTTTAGAAGGTCCGTTGGAGGTGAGACGGTGCCAGTGTGTCTACACAGGTAGCGTCCCATACAAGCCTCCGTCCCAACCTACACGGAAGCAGAGATACACCATCAGGTCTTTTGCCATCATCTCTGACAATGCCAGGCGGCTCAAGAAGAGCAGGCACATTGATGCTGGCAAGAGACCGGCGCATTATGTCATTAAGTGTCGCATATGTCTTGAAAAGCGGCCTGCACTTTTTTAACAACAAAGTCCGTGGTGACCCAAAAAGTTTTTAGTCTTTTTTTCGTATAAAGTTTAAAAAAAAAACCCTGTATACGAATCGAATGTAGTCGTATTCGAACCCACGACCTCCACATTGAAAGTAGCGTGCGTACCGCTAGGCTATAGAGCCAATTGATTATGCGCAACTGAATAAACAAGTAAATTAAATGTACTCCATTTACATTCGTGGTCTAATTATTTTACCGATTGCAATCAAACCGGTCCTCAAGCCGTGCGTTCAGAACAACGCAATGTCATGCAAAAATCATTCACTTGTGTCATTATTCCTCTGAATATATTTGGTTGAGATTATTTAATGTGGCCGACTTTTTAAAAAACTGTCATTGAAATTTGAATCTTCTACCTTATACGGTAGAGTTGTTTTTTGAATGTACTGCTTTGATGCAATTCGGCCAACTCAAACAATCTCAAGTGCATATATTCATATTGGTGCCGTTGTTTCCGCCTCTTATTCTTCGCATTTAGTCGTGATCGCTTAGTATTGAGGGCCAGTGCTTTTATTAGAATTAACTAAGTTAATTCCTTTATTTGAATCTTTTGGTGAATGAATTAATGAAAATGTGTGGTCACGTACAGTGCTAGTTCACTTTGGATTGTAATTTGGTGGACAACTTTCGGCTGATATGAAGATGATTAATAACTACTAAAGTGAGTACCTAATTTTAATTATTTAAGCCTGCAACACACTGGCGCGGCCTGCGTTGGCGGTCAATAGTAAATTTGACAGCTAATCACTAATGACAAGTTTACCATTGACCGCCGCGGCCAGCAGGGCGCGCCAGTCTGTGAGAAGCCTTAGTTGCACTATATAGGAGTCGTGGAGCAAGAAGACCAAAAGCGAATAAGATGGTCACACTAAACAACTTTTCCCAAGGAACAACCGACCACGAAATCGCAAAAAAAAAATCAGCTGTTCCATGCATTAACTCACAGTTAACTCTTAATTGGCTCAAATTTTTTTACGCTTTCGTGGTTGGTCCCATGGGAAAAGTTGTTCAGTATGACCATCTTATTCGCTTTTGGTCTTCTTGCTCCACGACCCTTAAATCACCCTGTATTCTTCATTATCATGTATAAGGCCTGCAAGCAACACACTGGCGCGCCCTGCGGTGGCGGTCAATAGAAAATTTCACAGCTAATGACAAGGTTACTATTGACCGCCGCGGCCAGGCCGCGCCAGTCTGTGAGAGGCTTAAAAGCGCCAATAGCTCTTGTCAGTGGAGTAATCGCCATACAGTTCCTACTACAACATCGACTTTCTCTTTGGTTTGATCCATAAACGCACGTAAAAACATAAAAGTTTTTGCTCAATTGATTGAGACCTTGCTGTCTGTCAACGGTCACAGAAGGCACTATTTTATGCGACAGGTTTGTCTTTTATATCCAACCGTATTGTGAGCTTTACTATTAAAAAAACTCGTAACTTGAAAAATAACGTGCAAATTATTAGATTTCTTTGTCAACAGAAAATTACATGACAGATAGAAAAAACTAAATGACAAGAGTCAGCAACACGGTAAAGAGGCCGTCGTCAACACGTATTATTAACAAAATTCATGTCCCGTTCCGTCGTGGATAAGTGAAATATAAAGAAACAAACACGTGCCATAGACAATCCAAAAGACACCAAGTATATCCAGTATAAGCTCTAAACGCCTCACATTCGCAGTTTTTGTTTAGCGAAGCGTCTACTCGAGCGTGTCTCTAAATCGGATCGCACATCTGGCTGCCCGCGATAACTCCACGGTGTTGCTAGATGGGAAAATGAAAAACCGGACAAGTGAGGGTTCCGTAAAATGGCTATTCACTAAGCATCAGTCGCTACATACAAAATACACAAAAATATTGAGAATGTTCCCGTCACTTTGAATACTCAAATTTCTTATAGGTTTTCCTATAATCTTTAGGCAAGAAACTATTTTCGATATTTTTTTCAGAATTATAAGCCAAGTAGTTTCGTAGATAAGGGGAGGATGGTCAATTTTCGTATTTTTTCCTAAATAACTTCAAATCTGTTTTTGCTAAAACTATAAAAAAAATATCTGAGATGCTTACAACAACCCCTTATGTCACACAATACAGTTTAAGAAACTTTTTTTTTAATTTTCCAGTTTACCCCCCAAAGTGGCCCCCTTGTTCAGAATTCATTAATCTACTTTACCCGTCCATCTTTGGGTAACTAATTTACATATGTGTACCAAATTGCAACTCAATCGGTCCAGTAGTTTCCAAGCAAATCGGCTGTGACAGACGGACTGACAGACGCCCGAGTGATCCTATAAGGGTTCCGTTTTTTTTTTGAGGTACGGAACCCTAAAAACCGCTCAAAAATCTGGCTTTGCGAACGTTTAGAGAAGATATTATTATACCCATTGATCTTAAAGCCTTTGGATTGAGTGGTTTTATGTAACTTGCACTGTTTATGTTCATAATACGTAAGTATATTATAAGTGTAAAATATCCTGACGTGATACTCGTAAGTATTCAAAGGATCAGGATAATATACCCCGCTAAACAACTACATTTAAACGTTATTATCGCGACTGGCAACACTAAACATTTTCAAAAGCTCAAAAGACTCGCGTTGCTTCAATTCATTTGTTCAGATGAGACGATTCCGAGACAAATTCGTGTCGTGATAGTATTGAAGATTTTCAAGGAGAAGTAATGAAATGTAAACAGCTTTAGGGAGCTGATATGTAAATTCAGAGACACTGGATTAGCTGCAAATTGTTTGAAGACAAACATCTGTTAGTGAGGTAGGTATAGTTTCTTGAATAATTTTCGGAGAAAATTGCTATACACATATTAATCATACAAGATTCGTCAAGCGGAATTTTGGTTGATTTACTGAAATACTTCCCTGGCTACATGGGTACTTAGTGTTTTAAATGGCTTGGCTGCCCTGGGGGCTCGCGGGTTATAATTATAGTATATCTTAAGTCCATTCTATATACTGGTCAAATATTTTTTGAAATCGGATGTGTAGTTCTGCGATTACCTAAGTATACAAACTTACACACACAAACTTTACCTCTTTATAAAATTAGTATAGAAAAATCAAAATATCTGCGTAGGACTATTATCATAAGCATTAAGGCTTATAGGCAATGATGTAATATAAAAAAGAAGTAGATATGTTGTCTATATGAAATTCCGTGTTTAAAAATGGCCATGGCCGCCAAATCTGACAGGTTTCTATTGAAGGATCGAAACTGAGGCAAGTTGTGTGAAATTACACAGTTTTAGTGTGCCACTTTCGGAGCACTTATAACCTATCTACCTATTCTTATATTACATCATTGCTTATCTTAGGTAACTAGGTAGGTATATACCACCAAAAACATAAATGTAAAAAAGGAGAGCCAAGTTTAATACAAAAATTATGCTTGGCTGTGGGCTTCGCCGCAAAAAGAATGGAGATCTAAATGAGTGCCAAGTTATGCAAAATCCAAATATGTATTTATAGGAACAAAATAAGTATTAAACTCTATTTCTTTGCTTTATTGGATACCTATAACAATTGCTGTTATTTCAAAATGTAAGATCTTAAAGTAGGTTAGATTTGACTTGACCAGTTTTCATTACATCAGTCATTTTATAAAGTTATTCAACATATATATATATATATATATATATATATATATAGTTATTTTAGTTCTGATAAAAACTGGCCAAGTCAAATATAACCTACTTTAAGATCTCACATTTTTTAATAATATAAAATATATATATTCTTGAATATTGTTCTGTACCATTATGTTGCTGACTGTACTAAAATTTGGCACGACTTTCATCCCCAGCAAAGATAAAGATTCTGTAGAAACTTGATATTTAGTAAAACTTGTTCTCGTCGTTCACTGTTAGCGACGTAATTTGTTCCTAGACTTATTGAATTAGTATGCGCCGAGCCGAATCATGTTACAACTTGCATGCAATTAGCAACTTACTGCAGTTGCGAAATGGAAATTGCGATCTTACGGCGCTCGGTGTTTTCTGATATTTGATTTATTTAAAGAACGTCGTTGGCGAAATAATTGGCTTCTTTCCTGAAAAAAATAATTTAGTCCGTCAGTTAAATTATCGCAAAATAATGGACACGTATTTTTTATTTTGTCAATCAAATAACAAATGATGAATAGCCCGTTAAAGTTCCGCGTGACGTCATATACATAGCATAATGTGACGTCAAGTTCTTATATTCCAACAAAAGCTTTACTAAGCTTGTATAGTTGTAAGGCTAAATGATACTTACTGTCAGCCATCAAGCGGGCGCTAACTTTTCCCGCGCTCCAGTGTAGCCACACACGAAACAGTGTTGCCACTCTTAATGACCGTAATAAAATAACGAGATGAGAGCGACTGCTAGACTTAAAATATGAATTCTAATGAAGGATATCAGCATTTATGCGAGTTGCTAAACTTTTCACATGATAAAGACACCATATTTGTACGTTTACTGTTTGTGAATCTGTCAGAGGGATGGCGGCTGGCTTGTGACGAAAAATGTTTGTTTACCGAGCGTGTTTGCTTTGGGAGCTTGTTATTGCTGTTTGAATAGTGGAATATTGATATTGATGTTTGACGATTAATCTGCTGATTATTATGGATATAGTTGGGGAAGGAAATATGTGATGAAAGTGAGTATCCGACTGTTATCTTATTCACAATTCTGTGAATTCTGCCACATTTACAAGGCAGTACCAACTTGAAACGTCTATTTAACCTAAACTTGGGAAAACATAAAAGAAATCGTGCGTTCACCTCGGTTTGCGCTGTATAGAGCGCGCGAAAAATCGTTCTAAAAAAACATACAAAAAGATGACTAAAAACTGTGTGCATTTAAAGGTACACTGCCAAGTTTAGGGGATGGGCAGGTTGTTGATGTACAAGATAATACTATTTAAACACATATTGAAGTTCTTTTACAATAAATTGATACGACACGAAAGAAAGGGGCGCATTACACGCAGATAACTATAGTTGCTAAGTCTAAACTAGCAACACTGAGGCTCTTGGCCAATAACGACTGCCCTTTTGATTTTGACTGCTTTTGACTTTAGACTTGTAAAATTGTTACTGGCAGCTTCAGACATGGAATCTTGTTGTGCATCACAAATCACAAACGCATTTAGAATCGTAGGTATTTATTCATTTGAAGTTTCTCGCCATGTTGGCAGACTGATGATATGCGATAACCATTCACGCCTTACACATCATCATCATCGTGCCAGCCGAAAGACTCCCGCGACCTTTAACAGATCATCAGTCTACCTTGTGGGGGGCACCCTACCCACGTACGTGGTCGCCACTCGAGAACCTTTTCCGCCCCAAGGGCCTACTCTCGGTACTACGTGCAATGTGCCCCGCCCACTGCCACTTAAGTTTAGCGATTCGGAGGGCTATATCGGTTAGGTAAGACGTCCCCTACTGGACATAGGCCTCCCCCAAAGAGAAGTGATCGGCTCTGTGCCACCCGCATCCAGCGGACTCCCGCGACCTTTACATTTGCGTTACACAACATATCACCCATCTATTCCATCTACAAGTTTATTTACCCTTTCACGAGTCTTTGGCCCAATATTTCAAAAGTCATTCGCCAGGTAATTGAGCAACTATCCGTTTTCACACTCCACGGACGCTTTGATCTCACGATTTACTTCAAACAAAGATACATAGAGTTCAGTACCTACACGAGTTCCTTGGGAGCTGCGTAGTTTATGTCCTCGATAGATTGTAACCCTGAACACAGTAGATATAAAGCCTAAAGCAGTAAAACAAATCCGAACAAACGCCCGATGTGACGCACTTACACGTGTCGCTACAGTAAACTTGAGCATAGATCGGCGGCGTAATCGATGGTACAATAAGGGAAATGTATTCACGTATCACCGTAGAACCCTATCGCAATAAGTTGGTCGATCACGTAACGCATTGTACGCGCGTCGGGTAGATCTAAATGTCAATTTTTATATGGACTAGCGATCTACCCGACGCGCGTTCGGAACGTGATTACCCCCAAAGGTGACATACCATTCGAGTTTGAGTGACGGCGGCCTGTCAATTGCGACAGGGCACAGGTACAGTAAGGGAAATGTATTCACGTACCGCAGTAGATCTCTATCGCAATAAGGTGACATATCACTCGAGTTCGAGTGACGGCGGACTGTCAATTGCGACAGGGTTCTGCGGTGGTACGTGAATACATTTCCCTTACTGTACATCAGTCTGCGTTGCATGTGTTCCGTAGAACTGCTTGTCGACTACGTAACGCTTCGTACATATGTCAGCACGGTTATTACAAGACGGCCGCGATGCCCGCGATATATTCTCGAGCTATGTCGCACTATCCGTCTCTTTCTAAGTGGTCTACTAATAGAGAGACGGACAGTGCGAGAGAGCTCGAGAACATATCACAGCCGTCTTGTGCTAACCGCGCAGGTAGATTAAATTGAGGTTGTTATAAGCTTCTTTTAAGTTTTTTATCATTGTGTGCCCTTGCAGGGCGTCATGGCCTGACTATTATTACTTTGTAACATCTTTATTGAAATGTACATGACTTATACATTTGAATAAATAAATGTAATTTCTTGCATGGGAAAATTACAGTTGATTTTGCCTACAGCTCGTTCGAAAAGTTACGTAAATTCTCCTCTGGTTTTCAATGGAGCGCAGGTGTAAAAAGGTCTTAAGAGACTAGTTGATTTACTGCTTTAGCCAGTGTATTTACTGTGCCCGGACGCCGTCCGGCAAGACGAATGTACTGGTGCTTTATTGACTAGCGTTGAAATACGGGGGTATGGAAATGTTATTGGGGGGATCCGACGGATTGTACCGTATATTGTGATTGATTGAGCACGGAGTTTATTGTTTTATAAGGCGTTTCATGTGTTTGGAACGTGTATCAAAGTGTTTCTTTTTGCACAATGTTAGTTAGACATCAGCCCTGCTAGCATTACTTGACTCTCTACTCTACTCGCGCGCGTGATAGACTATCTGTCACTTTTGGACAGCATTAATCAGAAAGTGATGGACAGTCTACCTCTCGCGCGAGTAGAGTTGAGAGTCAAGTTATGCTAGCAGGGCTGAGGACCTATGATTGTCGCTTATTTTTTATTGATTACACGTCCGTCACTCGCACATGCTCGTCACCCACGGTAAACGATAACATGATTATTAGGTAAATGTAATCATTCTAGTACTTGACACTGCCTCAATGGTTGGATTTAATCAAGGTGTCAATTAAGGTAGGTATCAAATTTTGGATTTGGAATGCCTCGTTGCCATCGAACTATCCTCCCGTCGGCAATATTTTATATACCAAGTGTGTGTGAGGCGGTATCGCCAAAGCTGGACGATACACTAATATACTAGGTACCTAGACATCATCATATCAGCCGAAAGACGTCCACTGCCGGACATATGCCTCCCCCAAAGAGTGCCACAATGCCCGGTCCTGCGCCACCTGCATCCAGCGGACTCCAGCGACCTTTACCAGGTCATCAGTCCACCTTGTGGGGGGGGCTACCCACGCCGCGCCTTCCGGTACGTGGTCGCCACTCGAGAACCTTTCCGTCCCAATGGACTACTATTCTACGTGCAATGTGCGCTCACAGACATGCCTAGACATACTTTGTGACTAATACTGTTTTTATGTAGGCGTTACTAGTCATGCTGGTATCATAGACTGACTGATTGGTATCAAGAGCATACAAGAAGTATTTTAGTCACAAACGATCGCTGTCTAGGGTATATTAGACCTTGGCTGGAACTGAATGGGTTGCGGCAAGAGAAATAAATAAATACCTGCCGTTATTCTAATAATAAGCTACGGTGGCCTAGTGGTTCAGGCGTGCGGCTGTCAAACGGCGGTCGTGGGCTCGAATCCCAGCTCGTACCAATGAATTTTTCGGAACTTATGTACGGATATCATTTGATATTTACCGTTAGCTTTTCGGTGAAGGAAAACACGGTGAGGAAACCTGCATACATCTGAGAAGAAGGTCAAAGAGGTATGTGACGTGTCTGGGCCAGCGTAGGGGACTACTGCCCGTTCCCTCTCATTCATGAGAGGATGCCCTGTGCCCAGCAGTGAGATGTACTTATATAGGCTGATGTTAATGATAATGATGATTATCCTAATAAAGCAATTAAGCTACCTACTCCTGATAACTGTATAAATTCCAATAAACACACAGCAACCATCTACACCTGGGCTGTTATTCGCTACGCGCTCATGCGCCCCACCCCGCGCGTCACGCTTAACGAAACTAGACCTCTACCTACGCTTAGTTACTACGCATCGCGGCGTCAATATATATTTGTGGGTGAGCGTTGAGGTGAGCTTAAAACAAGTTACAGAATAGGGGTGCTGCAAATTTATAACCCCTATTAGTTTGTAAAAGAGCTTCGTTCCACTGCATAATGAAAGTGGCTTCTCGGTATGGTTTTAATCGCCGGTTATTGTGGTGCACGCGACCGCACTATTGTGCACTGCAGGGGGCAGAAAGCTATTGTATACAGCCATGCCTTTAGCTTAGGTTTAATGATAAAGTGCAAATATGTATTATTTAGTAGAGTCTGGCTAACTAGTTGTGTCACAATCACAAGCATTTTTGACGTGATAACGTCTTATAAATCGATGAACGCCGGCACGAAAAAGTGTGACTCATTGTTCCGTTACGGACGCCGCCGACTGCGCGCACGAAATATTATCGCACAGCTGGAACCGCTGATTCTAGACATTCCAAATTATGTAGGTTCCTTATAAGGGGTAGGGGTAGGGGTGCACTAAAAAAGGATTTTTCAAAATTCACCCTCTAAGGGGGTGAAATGGGGGTCCAAAGTTTATATGGAGAATCAAGATCGACGATTCCGAATCGATTAGATCGACTATTTTATTTAAAACATCACAGGAGTATTCCTAACGATAAATGAGTAAATTAGTGTTTCAGGTTTTTTGAGAATTCAACCCCTAAAAGGGGGAAATGTGTTGACAAAGTCTGAAAATCAACAAGGGTGGTTCAATTCAATTTATATAAGTACGCAATTTTTCATCAATGTTTTCTTATGATGTTATCTCGTATAATTATCATCTGTAAACCGAGTTTACAGACAACCTTTTTTTCATCCTTTACAGCTGTAAATTTCACGCGGGCGTTTATTTTAAACAGCCATAGTTTTAGAATAGTTGAAAGCAATTTTGTTAAATAGTTTAATTAATAAAGAGTTTTTTTTAATGTATTACGTTCAAACTAATTTGACTTAACAAACGTTTTGACTTTTTGTTCGCCAAGCTAGGGGCGCAGCAAATTTACGTGATATACGGTGACAAAAATCAAACATCGAATGCAATTATGAATCTCCTGTATTTGTCGGCACACATTTTGTACAAGCAAATTATGGAAGGATTATTTAAATATTCATTGATAATATTAGGACGACACAAAGACACTCACAAGCAGGTTGACAGGTAGAAAGACAGCGATCGACTCTATGGTTAGGCTTTTTATATACAGGAGCCACAGACAAAATTAAAAAAGAAGAATAAGAGTATTTTTCCAACACTTTTATGGTTGTCGTAAACAAATGACATGACTTGTGGTTAATACATTGCGTGCTCAATTATTATGTATGAAAAAAAAGCAGTTAACAAATGTAAATGTGTTCAGAACCGACACTAATCCTCATCAAAATATTCGCTCGTATCAAATTTACACACTGTATACAATGTAGCAACAATTTTACCTATGATATCAGCTGTCAATTATAATATAAGCACCTACCAATAAAGCCTGCAACACACTGGCACGGCCTGCGGTGGCGGACAATAATAAATCTGACAGCTAATGACAAGTTTACTATTGACCGCTGCGGCCAGGCCGCGCCAGTCTTTGAGAGGACTTTCACCGCTATGCATTTCGTGTTAGGTACGTGTAAGCATGCGTTTTTATCAAATTAGCCGCATTTTGTTTGTGACACTAACAGAGAAGGTTCTTAGAAAGCCAGTGAATTAAAGTAACTACAAAGGTTGCATAATCCATTTACTGACATTTAAAATTCCTTGTGCACATCAACTTTTGCATTACCTTTACTATCATGGAAGTAAGCAGAAGAAATCAGTTGAAAAAGGAAGACATACGTGGGTTACACAACATCTCAGCTAGACGTAAAACAGTTTAAGAACTGCCAAGGTGCTTAATAGTTTTAGATTACAATTTATTATGACGTTTACTATCAAAGTCCATAACTTGAACATATCTATTCCCTCGTGCGATGTGCAAATGTTGTTGAAATCGAAGATAACATTGATCCTCAGCGCTCTCACCGACAACAAGTGTTCCTTTGAGACTATAAATGTCTACAACACAGTGTGAACAGCAATAAACAGATTGCTGAATTCTTGTACGTATTCTGCTGTTAGGACAAAGGAATAATTAAAGAACTGTTTTCAAAAGCGTCGTCAGATGCCTTCTGTACCTGCAAATATGTTGGTTTGCAGACTTTTGTCTTCTCGCCAGTGCATTAACTGAAAAATTAATTAAGAGCGTACTTAAGCTTGCCATTATAGCTTTCATTAAGTATAATAAAGGGTTGCTGGACAAAAGAGTTGCTCATTATTCTGAAATATTACAGTAATTTGTCTTGTTGTAAAGTAAGGTTTAAGTACCCACGACGTTAGGGTCTATTCGTTTATTACGTAGATTTGGGGGGGGAGGGGGTCCGAAGTCCGAACATGTCTTACTCTACTAGGAAAATGTTCATCAAAGTCCCAAAGGTAAAGCTGAACAATATTCTGTTTTATACAGATTCTGTTAAACTGGTTCACTAACAAGTGTATTTCAAATTACAGATTGTACTGGGATTTCACTGTAAGCCGATTACGAGAATTTGAATTTACATAAAAATATGCACAAAAATGTTCATACTCCTGGTACGGATACTGTCCTGGTAATCCACTCGCTATACCTGTAGCTACAGATACAGCACCCGCCATTTTTGCTAAAAATATCCGTATCATTCCCTTTAGCTTTAAAACTCCGCGCCGTATTTAAATACTAAAATTTTAATTTTTAATTGGAAGAGTAATTATTTCGATTAACGGCGTTGATTGAAAATAATGGCCGTCTTGAATTTTAAAGAACTAGAACGTTTTTTGCATTTATGATAGAAAATTTATGTTTCGAAGCGACCAGTGTTAACGCGACAAATTCGTAGAAAAATAACATTAAGTTGGCGCCCAACGTGAGGCCGTAAAAATAGAATTAAAATAAAAGTGTCTTAGAAGATTGGAGTTTCCAAAACCACTGGTATAATTAACAGTAAGTATATTACAATGCACTTAATGTGACCAAATATAATATATTATACACTTACTGGCTTTGCGTAGTTCCTTCTCAATATATGTAATCAAGCCACTTTTACAAACAGTATAGGTATTTGACAACCAGTATAAGTGGTACCCTATTAGTGACCCTGACTAAAAATGCTGACGGATCCTGAGTTTAAATCGCGGTAAGGGCAAATAAGGATAAGGATTCATATTTGTTCCGGATCATGGAAATGTTCTACTTGTTTAAATATTTACGAGTATATCTATTAAATAAATCGTCGCTTAGTACCCATAACACAAACGTAATAACGCATTTAGCTCAAGAGAGCTTACTATGGGTTTGTTCAATTAGTGTAAGAATGTCCTCTAATATTTAACTGGCGCCCAACGTGGGGCCATTGAGAAATGGTTCGCATAATTTACAACGCGCTTGTAGATATTTTTCAATCTGTTCTGGATTGTCGGTTTGCGGATTACTTTGAAAATCTATTGGGACGCGTCGGATGTCAGGCCATTGTCGACGCCTCGCGGAGGCTCGAGCTCGAAGCATCAGGCATTAGAGTTTAATATAGCCCGCCCCTTGGGCTCCTTGGTGAGATAGTAGAAAAGTTTTGATAGGGACTTAGATATAATTCACGATCAGTTTTGTTTCCGTTCATCCTAAACGGTAGACTTTTTTTTCTGGCTTTACTGAGATTAGCCAATGTTATGTTGATTTGAATAAAATGTTATAGGGAAACGAGGATAAAACGGGATGATTCCGGAAATTTGGAAAGGAGTGGATCGGGTTTTTAACATAAACTTAAATTATAATATAACATAATTTTTCTCTATAAATACCGTGTAATTATTAGTATTATTTCAAATAGGTACAATTTTTTGAAACCGTTAATAATCTGCAATTAAATAAATATTTTTTTCTGATAATCATTTTGGATTCTACTTTCAGGGTACATTCCACCGGAGATGTGCGCTTAAGTGTTTTCATATAAACTGGACACCTCGCGTGTTTGCCAACTAGGTGGCAAATATGTATATGAAAACACAGCTCCGTACATCGCTGCTGGATATTCGCCCCTTTAGATCACATTACAATATGTAAGCAATACTTTGAAACTTCAGGCAATTAAGCCAACGCAAAATAAAGTTTTCTTTTTGGTACTTCGCACGAGACTCGTTTGCCAAATGTAGTAAAATATTCACGTGATGCCACAGTAGCGCTAATAGCATATGTCGTTAAGAGCGTTTAACTTCCAAAGCGTTCAGGTTTCATTTATTTTGTTTGCCTAGCTTTCAGCGTTTAGTCAAACTGCTTTTTCCCATGCCATGAGCTAAAATATGTGGATAGATCAAAACTGCGCGAACAAGCGTCAGCTATGATATTTTCATAAAACTTAACCAACTTCTGATGATATAACCCTCTGTATAAAGATGTTTCCTACAGGCAACAAACTCTTATACCCTTCGTCAATTTTAAAGGAAATGTTTAAACGCTATACATTGTAGTTTTTTTTGCCTACACACCGATGTATAGATAAGATGTTTCAACAAAAGTCAACTAACTCAACATTTGTTAGGTCTTTCATGAGTGAGAATTTTGTGTCGTGTGTGGAGAATTTTGAAAAACACGTGTTCGTATCCTAAGCGCTACGGTGGAACACAAGTAAATACAAACATAGACTGCTAAAAAACATATCTCTTCCTTTCGGCTCTGCTGTAATCGTGGACGAAAAGAGTTGCCCACGCAACCTCGCTTGTCGTTCACCCCCATAACATGCCTTCGCAAATGGTATATTACTCAGGCAACTTTTATTCGCCCACATCACGTGGCGACATTTCCGTTCGACGCTAAAAACGTCGTATCACACTGAAATCACCTCGGACTTACCTCGTTTCACTCTGGCCCTGTCTTAGTCGATAAATTGTATTGCAGCCATAAATCCAGCCAGCCAATACCGGAGCGTAAAACTCCCAGCCTAATGCCCTTAATGAAAGTTTCCAGAAACTTGTTGTGTTTGGATTAAAGTGATGGAGCATTGGGGTTAACGATGGATTAATGTTGGATTTTAATTGTTCAGGCGGGTTTTTCAGAGACTTGTTGACATTAAATAATGGAAACGTAAAAAGTTCACGTAACGTAAGAATAGATCTGTTATAATCTACCACTTTTACGAGTGGCCGACACCTAAACAAATGACACCATTTTTACCCAATGCCCTTTGAGTTAGTGTGTCTTGTGACGGTCCATCTCCCCCAATCTCAGAACTTAACCAACTCTTAACATTTAAAGCAAGAGGTGTAAGACGGGATAAATGCAAATGCGCCGCAGAAAAGCAAAATTATATTACAACACGAAGCCGTGGTAAGACGCTCTAGTGTAAAGTATTTCAATTATCAGCTCAACACCGAGAGCTTTGCAAGAAAACTAGATTTCATCGGTGCCATATTCAGAGGCAATTCCTTGCAGTAATACAGCGCCGTGCCAAATGGGTGGCGTCCGTTGGTAGCCTGCGAGTGACAGATACGAGTACCGTAGACAAAATATAGGTCGCGACCTACGTCACAGTGTTGCCAGTGTCAGGGACTTGGATTTACGGTTGTTGCTGGCAGTTGAACGGGTCGTAACGTGTTTAATAATTAGCTTACGATTCGATATTATTTGTGACGTGCCAAAATTCAGCTTGATTCACGAGTTAGGGTCAATAGGGTTTCTCGACCAGCTTCAGACTGCGACTTCTCGACCGCGTGGAAAACAAGGTTTCTTGAATAGGGATGTTAACACCAATGTGAAATTTTGAATTTTCTCGACAAACGATATAATTGTGAAAATAGTAACTCAAGAGAATAAGTTCACAGAGTTATATTATAAGTGTCTATAGTTTAAAGGGGGATGTAAATTCAGTCCCTTTTCCGCAAAACGCACTTTGATATGAAACGATTATACTTTGACGCTTGAGATCCGTGACGTCACGGACCTCGAGCAGTTCCTCACTCTATCAAGCAACTAAAACGGTTGTAGTTGTAGCTTCGTAATTTTATGAGGTAGTCGAATATGGGAATTCGTCATTAGGCATATTTTCTTGCCCTCTTTCTTTTGTGGAGAAATAATAAAATTTGAGTTAACCTATTCAAAGATACTATTTCTACGTTTCTGGTCGTGTTGGATTATTACGGCTGACACAGCTTCGCTTATGGCTGTATAATCCAATAACGGCACCACATTTCTTGGTGCACATGGCGCATGTAAATTTCGGATGAGGAAGTGAACCATGCCAAGATATCCTAAATAATGGAAAAAACATCTGGTTCGTTGTTAGGTACTCACAATAGTCAACTATAATAGCGTTACCGAAAAGATTATATAACATAGAATAAACGTGACGTAATTTTGAATCTCGTTTTTGAGTTTAGATACAGTAAACAGTCTCGGTTAATGCGTTCTCTCAGTTGGTTAAAATTAAATAATCTTAAGGTAAATCTTGACAAAACTAAGTTAATGCAATTTCATACCAAAAAAAGGGAGCCGCTTAAACTTAACATTAGTAATAATGGCCAAAAAATCGAAGAAGATGCCAGCAAATTTTTAGGTGTTACACTGGATCGGTTTTGTAGTTGGAATGAACATATTAAGGACCTATGTCCATGAATAAATCGTTTTGTCTATGCTCTAAGAAGAGTAAGTCAGGTAGTTTCAAAAGAAGCTGCTCTCACTTCTTACTATGGCTACATAAACTCAATATTGCAGTATGGGACCATAATATGGGGTTGATCTACAGACATAGATAATGTTTTTGTTCAGATTTTTCCCAGTACTTGTAGTATAGATCAACGGAAAGTACCCTATAAATTTAGATTCCCTTGAGAGTGTCCAAATATACGTTTTTTGGACCTGAATATATGGTTAGGGTTCCGTACCCAACTGGTAAAAACGGGACCCTATTACTAAGACTTCGCTGTCCGTCTGTCTGTCACCAGGCTGTATCTCAAGAACCGTGATAGCTAGAGAGTTGAAATTTTCACAGATTATGTATTTCCGTTGCCGCTATAACAACAAATACTAAAAAACCGGCCAAGTGCGAGTCGGACTGGGGCTCCTATACAACAGACTAGATTTTTTTGCCGTTTTTATAGATAATGGTACGGAACCCTTCGTGCGCGAGTCCGACTTGCATTTGACCGGTTTTTTTTTTTTAATTTCAACTCGATATCTTTACGTGTTCCCGTGATAAAGGGTCTTGGTCTTGACAGAAAGACAGACAGGCGGACAACAAAGTGATCCTATAAGGGTCCTGTTTTATCCTTTTGAGGTACGGAACCCTAAAAAATTAAAAAAATTACTTTCGGGTTCTATAGTTCACAATGGCTCTTATATAGCTCAGTCTTATTAGTTATGTCATGTCATGATTTAGTTCTTATCTGCATTACAATAGCAATATCGACGTAAATCAAATGATTTAATGGCAGCTGCAACATCCAATCAATACAATGACTTAATACGCCAGTAACAGACGCAGTGTCAGTTAGTTTATTGGCGTGACGACATCCGAGGCATTTGGCCGAAGTTACGAGCAGTACGAATATTAATTACATCGATCTCATGTTTGTATTCTACTAACAATGGAAGGTATACCCAACTGTCTGGCTCCGATTTGATTTATTTTATATATGTTATAGAGTCGTCTAAAATAACAGATACGTTTTTAGGGTTCCGGACCAAAAAGGTAAAAACGGAACCCTTATGGTGCGACTCCGTCCGTCTGTCTGTCTGTCACAAAGCCAAATATCTCAGGAACTACTAATGCTAGAATAGTTTTGTTTACAACTATTCCAAATTTCAAATTGATAAATTTGAAATTTGGAATAGTTGTAAACAAAACTATTCTTCGTGTATGGAAAATTTTTTTTTTTATATATACTTTTAATTTGTATAAAAAAGGGCTATTAAGAGGGGGGGCAAAAATTCAAAATCTAGTTAGTAGGCCAAGTGGGGTATCATATGAAAGGGCTTGAATTGTACATTCTAAAACAGTTTTTCTTTTTTTTTCTACAATGGAAAAATTTTGATTTATAAAGAAAAATGTTGAAAAAAATACCATTCCCCCCCTTATCTCCGAAGTTAACCAAGCGAAAAATTTGAAAATAATATATATGATTAATATTACCGTGAATATTACCGGAAAAGTATAACGAGACCTCTATCTAGCGTAATTTTTTTTATTCTTCAAAAATCATATGTTAATTTTGTTTGTAAATTAAACACAGAAGTGTTTAATTTTTTTCCTTCAAATTCGTGTGAAAGTGTTCTGAAAGTACTTTATAGCAAACAAAAAAAGAATTATCGAAATTAATTCACTTGATAAAGAATTATCGCTGAAAAACCAACATACAGTAAGGGAAATGTATTAACGTACCACCGTAGAACCCTATCGCAATAAGGTGACATACCACTCGAGTTTCAGTGACGGCGGCCTGTCAGTTGCGACAGGGTTCTACGGTGGTACGTGAATACATTTCCCTTACTGTACATACCGAGTTCCTTGGTCGCGCAAGTTAGTAACAATATGCACCGATAAATGGCGCGGTAGACTCGTGCATGAGTCATGACTTAACTACACTATGCGTTGTTAAGATTTTTCCAAAATTAATGGGTGGGGCAAGACGGGTGTGTTGTATGATATTTCGTACGGAACCCTCGGTGCGCGAGTCATACTCGCACTTGACCGGTTTTTTTTAGCTGCCCAAACTCAACCTGTTGGGAGAAATTGTCCTTCAAAGTACTGAAAAGTGACCAAACCCTCTAACTTCTGTAGAGAGATTTGTTCAACAATTTGATAATTAATTACTGGTTTCATTATATGTTGGAGAACATGAAAACATAATGGACACGGGTTTTGTAAAATCACCTCAAACTCACATTTTATATAAAACAAGACACTTCATACTTCCCATATTCTACAGTCTACACTATCCGATTGGCCAAGAGATCTTTGACTCCGAAGTGACCTATGAACACCCCAGATATAATAATTCTGAGTTGCTTCCTGCTGGATTTCCAGAGTTTTTTGGTCCAACCCGAGTCCACTCCTTCTATGAAGAGCTTAGAGTGGCTTAATTTTATCCCGCGGGTTTGCTTGCGTTCTTTGCAATACGCGGGCGAAGCCACAAAACTTCTTCCATTTGCACATACTGTTTAGTGTTGGGTTTTCATTACTTTAAATACGATAGGGTACGGTATATTATAGGTAACTAATCTACTTGAAGAATATCTTTGGCCTTAGAATGTTAGATATATGTATAGCCTTCTATAGGTATTTATGGCAAAATATGGCACGCGCCAACCACACACAATGGCCATTCATGAGCTCAGTTGAAAAAAATTATACTACACACCGACTTTATTAGAAGAGCTCTGAGGCACTGCATATAGCAAATTGCATTAAGTGAATACGCAGATGCCACAGTAGATACTACACAAGTACATTGTATAGGGGACAGATTACTCCGCGCCGCCTGCCCCGATATTGGGCCAGGCTTCGAGTATAATTGATGGCACATTTGCATATTATCGCAGCCAAATTAAACTAATAGCTGTCCGCGCAGATACCAGTGTCGTCGGGATATACTGGGATATAATAGTCAGTGTGGATGAGTTCGTTGATTTACTGGTTTAGTGGACATCGTTCATGGACTGACCAACGTGAATTATTACAGTGTGTGTGTGCGCGTGTGCGGGTGTGCGCGCGCGCATGTGTGAGTGTGTGTGTGTGTGTGATATATACATGGTCTTAAAATATAGTGTACACAGTCCTCGTATTCAGCTTGAAAGCAAGCATACAAAGATTTGATTTAAAGAAACTAAAATAACATGTTGAAATTTGGTACACATATGTAAATTGGTGACCCAAAGATGGACGCGTAAAGTAAATTAATTAATTCTGAAGAAGGGGGCCGCTTTTGGGGGGTAAACTCGAAAATTAAAAAAAAAGTTACGCATACTGTATGTATGTCACACAGACATATCAAATGAAAGCGGTTGTTGTAAGCATGTCAGATATAATTTTTTTTATAATTTTAGCAAAAACAGATAATTGACCACCCCCCCCCCCCCCTTATCTCCGAAACTACTAGGATTAAAATTCTGAAAAACATATGGAAAATAGTTCCTTGCCTAAAGATTACAGGAAAACCTATGAGAAGTTTCAGTATTCAAAAACACTTATGAAATGAACCCTCACCACGCGAGTTGAACTCACACTTTTTTTATACTTTAAATAGTCCTTGACGCTATAAAAACATTGTTCTAGTACCTAACCATTTATTTGGTCAATTTTCGCTTGAATATTAGGCCCGACAGTGCTCGTAATGCATTTGGTAAATTATCATATCATATAAAACTATATGCTCATATTTACAACACTCCTTTTGTAGATGTCTTTGCGACCCAATTTCAGGCTACGAGAAATGCCTCGTACTATTCGATGCTCGTCCTACCGCCGAAATGAGATGTTTCTGAAATGGGTGGCTTTCAAACCTTAATTAACAATATACTACGCCACAAATCAAAGCCAATGAAATACTACAAATTATGATGCGAAAGATTGAAAGAATAATTTACTTTGAAAACAAAGTTTTAATCGATTTCAAATCAGTAGCCAAATTGCTTCAAGTTTGCCTATATTTGAAGAGTTCTCTCGCTTTCTCCAGGATCCCATCATCAGAACTGGATTTTGGCGACAACGGGACAAATCGGGAAGTATTATGCTTTCAAACAAAAAAAAATAAAAAATATACAGTCGAATTGAGAACCTCCTCTTTTTCTGAAGTCGGTTAAAAATGATCAAACTTAAAATGTGGGACCTCACTGTTGCGCTCTCTATCGCACCACTCCTATCCTAGCAGGTAAGTGCAACAGAGACCGCTACATTTTTGAGCGATTGACTCTTTGACGGTCTTGTGCGACAATTATTACCCATAAAAAACATTCCATGTAAAAATAGGCCAAGTCTCGAAACTCTTCCAGCGTAAAAAGTTGTGAGATATTTCGTAGAGCCAAGGGCTTGTCTCACAGATAAGGTTATCTGTGGCTTGTCCATATTACTTGGTCAAAAATCGATAAAAACCAATGACGTTTACATTCTTATTAATCTTTATTTGCTTGCTAACTTAAACTCTGCAACTTAACTTAAGAATGAACTTTACTGCATTTTTGCATACCTAAAACAATGTTGGTAGTATTGTGTGATTGCCAAGTCACAATTTTTTTTTTTAAATGAAATAGCAATATTTTTAGTTTTATGAATTGATAGACAAAAACCAATTATGTTTCAAATTTGGAGCTTGTGGGTCTGCTAGAAGTACCTTATTAGAATTATAATGATCAGTCAGCATTGACGTATAATAAAGTAAATAGACGCACAATGTCGAACAAAAATTTCAAGAAATGTGCCTCAATTTGACAACTCTAGCTATATTTCAGTTGATGCCAATCGCGTTTACTTATAACCTGCGTTGAGATATATGCTTCATATAAAAGAGAACTTAGTGTTTTAAGCTGTAAGGGCCATATTAGCGAATTAGCATCAAGCAGATTAAAAACTTTTTAGTTTATTGAGATTTTATCATAATGTGACTTGATTGCTCACGTCAAAACTAAATAGCGAATGAATGGAGTCGCATTATAAAATTATTTTAATAATATTGTATAAACATTACAGTCATTTGTAAATGATTGACGAAGTACGTTGCGGATGTTTGCTGTTTGGAAGTATTTTACATGTCACACTTTAATTAATAAAATCTATAATATTTTATTTATTTAAGCAGGAGGACGAAAAACACAAATAAATCATGATTATTTATTTTTACAAGCAGGCAATACCTAAACAATTAACACTTTTTTTTTTTTATAAATACATATACACAAAACATTGTTCGGTGGGCATTACGTATTATCAGTGCAGCTGTCAAACTCCTTAAAAATTCTACGCACGACCAGTGAAAAGGGAATTATTATAAAAACTAGGTACGTAGATCATTTTAGCGTGGTATATTTGACGTATCTAATTAGTCCCTTTGCGACATATAATAATGACTTACAATCTGAATATCAATTTATCTTTAGTTAAACATTTATTTTTACAAGATTTATATAAACTTGAAAAATAAACACACGACGAAGTCGTCACCACTCTTCGTCGTTGATGTCTCCTATCTCGTGCTATAAGCCTATAACTGCGGCCTACTTTGCACATCGCTAAGGATTTCTCGGGAATCTTAAATTGAAAACCACAAATAACGTAACTGTACTACTCCATAAAAAAATCTAATAAGTAGGTACTACTGACTCCTTAGGTTTTTGTTCCGTGATAATCTGTCATTTGTACTAACGAAATTATTTATTCAAAACTATGAAATGCCAATGAGTTTACATGAAATTCTTTACGCTATCAATAGAACTTAGTTAAAGAAATATATCTAATCCTTTTTTATTTATTTTCTATTGCTATATTTGCTATTAACGAATTTTTTCACAGATCATTTTTGTCATTTTTGACAACCGTCAAGTCTCACGGTCGAAACCAGACTAAACGCAAAAGAGCCGCAAGTGTCGATCGCGCGGTTCTTTTGGACGGCCACTTTTTTCGGCTGATTGTGTATCTAGTTACTAATACTAAATCAATGTCAGTCAGTCATATAAAAATAAAAAAAACCGGCCAAGTGCGTGTCGGACCACGCAAAACGAAGGGTTCCGTGCCTATTAAAAAGGTCGTATCGTCACAGAAATTTTACGGCACTTACGTCCTTTTCTTTGAGGAAGGCAGTTTTACAGCAATATCTCGAAAACCTCTGAACCGATCTTGTTCAAAACAATTTTCGGTGAATGAAATTAATAAGCCCTATGTCCATGAATTTTTCCATATTTTTAAAATACACCGTTCAAAAATTAGAGGGGGGGGGACAGAATTTTAGTGACTTTCGGGGCGATTATCTCCGGCTCTATTCACTTAATCAAAAAAAAATGCTAAGAAACCTTATATTTATTTTGAAAGACCTATCGATTGATGTGCCACACGGGGGGTCACAATGAAAAATTTTTTTTTGACTTTTAGTTTTATGTATGGAGAGCACCCCTAAAAAAATTTTTTTTTGTCATTTTAATTACAAAACTATGTAGCGGCTAACAAAATACACCTTTCCTCAAAATTTTATTCAAATAAACCTTATAGTTTTCGAGTAAAATGCCTGTGACATACGGACAGACGGACAGACGGACAGACGGACATGACGAAACTATAAGGGTTCCGTTTTTGCCATTTTGGCTACGGAACCCTAAAAAAGTGAATCAGGTGTCCAGTGACAAAACTAAGGAACTTTGACGGGCCTAGCTTTAGCCAGCACAAAATTACAGGATGTTGAAAATTGCCTGAATGGATTCGAGAAAAGGATGGTACGGCCGTGCCTCTTTGTATTTGCTCGACTTGGCGGTGCTCCGCCGTGCCCACCAACCGCTGTCAATCTATTATATGCTCTACGCAACTGGATATAAGTTTTGATTTCGTTTGAAAGTTTCGGAGTGTAATCAGGCGGACTGACGTTCTCAAACGAAGGCAATCAACTGGATCATGATTTCGAAATTTTAATTTCGAATCGTTTCAGAGTTTCGAATTCGGATGCTCCATTCGGTCGGATGGTGTCTAGGATTTTAGTAGAATATTTTACATTTACTGTTAAACCTTTTCTTCTGTTAATCTAAATATATAACTACAAACCTAAAGTAACTTAAACGATAAGTATAAAAAAAAAAGCTTTGTGGTCATCGAGAAAATTGGCTTTTTAACCCCCGACGCAAAAAGAGGGGTGTTATAAGTTTGACGTATCTTTGTGTGTGTGTCTGTGGCATCGTCGCTCCTAAACGAATGGACCGATTACATATAATGCTGTCTTTTTTATCCGAAAGCTGACGTAATCGAGATGGTTCTATTCTAAGCTATGTTTCAACAAAATCGGTTCAGCCGTTTTTAAGATATTGAACTTTGAAATGAAAAAGTCGGCGGTTTTTCAACTTTTCAAACTTTTATTGCCGAAATGAAAATTCTGACGAACGACACAGTTGGGAAACCACATTTAGTGACTGCGATAGGATACCGCTGAATAGGCATGATGACTAAGATTGTTTCACGATGCCATTCGAACCAGTTTTTGGAGAGGAACAAATGTTTGTATGGGAGCAACTACAATTAAAGAACATAAAATTGTAACAAAGATTGACATGGCTGGCGGCGTCCCAAACGCTTCATACCAATTGATTGAAAAATATGACGTCACGCATGTCACAATGCTATGGGTAGGTACACTCGCCATCAGATATATCGGAGCGGCCAAAGTAATCACAAATATGTGAACACGACTCTATTGTCGAGGCATTAGAGACGTGTTCAGATATTTGTGAGCACTTTGGCCGCTACGATATATCTGATGGCGACTGTACCTACTAACCGTTGTTGTGAGGAAAATCAAGTAAATTGCTGTTTCGGTCGCGAAATACTGCGTTTAGGTCCATAGTTGTCATACAACTTTGTTTCTATAAAAGCGTAAGGATTCTATTGATAGCTTTAAATGTACAATTGGACAATTTAAAAAAAATCTAAACTTTCAAGGTTTATATCTTTTTAGGGTTCCGTAGCCAAAATGGCAAAAACGGAACCCTTATAGTTTCGTCATGTCCGTCTGTCCGTCTGTCCGTCTGTCCGTCTGTCCGTCTGTCCGTATGTCACAGGCATTTTACTCGAAAACTATAAGGTGTATTTGAATAAAATTTTGAGGATAGGTGTATTTTGTTAGCCGCTACAAAGTTCTGTAATTAAAATTACTAAAAAAAATTTTTTTAGGGGTGTACTCCATACATAAACCTAAAAGTCAAAAAAAATTTTTTCATCGTGAGCCCACGTGTGGCACATGAATCGATAGGCCTTTCAAAATAAATATAAGGTTTCTAGGGAATTTTTTTGATTAAGTGAATACAGTCAGAGATAATCGCCCCGAAAGTCACTAAAATTCTGTCCCCCTCCTCTAATTTTTGAACGGTGTATTTTAAAAATATGAAAAAATTCATGGACACAGCGCTTATTAATTTCATTCACCGAAAATTGTTTTGAACAAGATCGGATGAAAGGTTTCCGAGATATTGCTGAAAAACTGCCTTCCTCAAAGAAAAAGACGTAAGTGCCATAAGATTTCTATGACGATACGACCTTTTTAATAGGCACGGAACCCTTCGTTTTGCGTGGTCCGACACGCACTTGGCCGGTTTTTTGATATTAATTATATTTTGTAATAACAATAATTTGATGGTTTACTATCCATTTAGCAACACTAAATATGTTATCAATTTTAACATGAGTCATCATGCCTATTCTGTGTATGTTAAAATAATCTTACAAATTCTGCAAATGTAGGTAACCACGGGGCTTCATTAGTGCTGCGGTGTGCGGGAGGTGCGGTGGCAGCACGCGGTACCATCAGTTAACTGACGATCCGTGCACTTTATATGCATAGCAATAAGGTTCAATATAAATACAGGCTGCTCCGAACTCACTGTTACAACTGTTACAAGTTGAAGTTTCTTGTGAAAGTTCCTGTAAATCAGAGTTATTCATCCTTTTTCATGGCTGGGTTCTTGTTCTTACATTATATTGTTCGTTTTATTTTTACCCGACTGCCGAAGGAAAGGAGGGTTATGTTTTTCGAGCGTATGTATGTGTGTATGTCTTATTCTTTGGCACGCCCTGCATAGTCCAGGCAATAAACTGACAACTTGTATGGAAAAAATGTCAAATTTGGAAATAATTTTTCACATCTCATGCTCGAAAAGTGTGTCATATTAGGCTTAGCAAGCGGGGCTAAAGTGGGACATGTAGCCCCTAGGGAAAATATGTATAAATATTTATGATTTCTAAAACCTTTAATTTGACCAATCAAAACACTTCGCTGTATTAAATCCACCAATCACCACTCTTTAAAAAACATTTGTATTTGCTATCAACTAACCAGATTACAGCGAATATTAAAAACAACCAATCAGAAACCAGAATTAATTTCAAATATCAGGTGTTTTTTAGTCCCTAACTCACAATAATCATTAAAACAAAAACGCCTCTGGCCGTCAACGACGCGTCTGTAGACGGTCAGCCGGCCAATACACGGTGATTAAATACTGATGATCCACCATAGTTGTCTCTTTCTATAACTGCAATGAGAAAGAGACAGCGCGTGGATCGAGTGATAATACTTCACAGTGTATTTGGACGCTTCAGAGGCGTTTATTCGTGGTGTCAATATTTTGTATCTGTGTCAAAGCAGTTTATTAAAAAAATTATGCCGCCAAATCGAATAATCTTTGCGCCGTGGAATTTATTATTGATTGTGGATGGATAATTTTTGTTTTACTATTTTCTCGCAGTCGAAGTGAAAAGTAGAGTGTATAACTCGGGTCTAAAAGCCATATTACCCCTCGAAATATTTTCCCTCACTTCGCTCGGGAAAATAACCATCTCGTGGTAATATGGCTTATTTTAGCCCCTTGTCATACAATCTACTATATAATAGCAGTTTTTTTTTATTGTAACGGATATATTATCAATTAAATAGTTACCTAGAGGCAAAATCCAACAAAAAATGAGACATCAAAAAAATAACAATTAAATTAGCTCCTGAAAAGTCGGAATAAATATAAATAAATGTTTTATTCTTTCTTTTGGTTCATTTACATTTGCTTTAAAATATTAAATATAAATGAAACAAAAAAGACAACGCATGCTTAATTTAAATCTATATAACTACTTCCGGATGGAAAGTTTGTTGGATTCTTGAATAAAGCATCTTAGAATAACGTTTTAAAATAACATAAACAAAAAAAAACGCTATTATAAATTAATGTTTTTCGAAACCTTATTTTGCCTGGAGTATGCAGCCTATGAGGTGTCGTTGGATTCCTCTTATTTAATCGTGGGAGTGACAAAGGCTATAATATTTGCAAAAAAGCTGTAGGGTTTTTTGAAAAATCTATTAATTCCACTTGTCATTTTAGACATAAAATCCCTACATTTTTAGGGTTACGTACCTCAAAAGGAAAAATCGGAACCCTTATAGGCTCACTTTGTTGTCCGTCTGTCTGACTGTGTGTCAAGATCCTTTATATCGAGTTAAAAGTTCTTTAAACTGTTTACGTTTGTTGTCATACCTGTCTTTGTACTCCACAATTTGTCTTCATACCTGTTGAAACCAGAAAAAGGGCTCATTGGTATTCAATATAAAATCACAATTTGCCAATTGATCGCTCATTGCGAGCAATAATTAAGCAATTCGTGCGATGCTACCTCCAATATAACATTATAGAATAAGTAGTCTTGTAAAATTCTACTTGGAAAACTTGTTGTATTTCAAAGTTTCTTAGACCCGAGCTTACCGACCCGTCTAGCGTTCTAATGAGTCTGTAACTTTACTTCAGAAATTAAAAAATTGTATTTCTTCTCAAGTGATCTGTTTAAAAAAAAATAAGGGCATATAATATATAATGAACTGATCTAAAATACTAATAATAAAGAGATAGTATTCGTGAAATGTAAGTTTGTACGTAGGTACCTCCGAAACTGCTCATCCGATTTTAAAAATCCAAAACCCTTGATTCTTTTAAAAATCCCCACAAGGTAAACGAATAAAATACAACAATATTTATCAATAGCACTCTCTGAGATTAAACGCCACATAAAACATGTTTCACCACAATAGTTTACTTCCTCGACCTTTGAAAAGAGCGATTTCCAAAGAGAAAGCCCCGCAATCAAATATAGTTTGAGACTCAATTTCACCGGTCTTGGCATTTCATAGGGTTGACAGTTGACGGGTGCAATTGTCGAAAAATCGCAATAAACACTCGACAGTGACACGCGACGTAATTTGACAGAATAAAGCGATGAACGACGGCCGCACGCACGAAAAAGTGTGACTCATTGTCCCGTTCCTATAGTTCGTTTTTTTAACATTAGAAAGAGAGATAAAGCACCAAGCACGAGGTCTTTTATATAAGACACTTTATGCCACACAACTGTCAAAGTACCTCAAACAGCCATTAAAAAAGACTTACATTATTGTTGTCGACCCTCAAATGATAAAAGCGTTTTCATTATTTATATCTAAATAAAACTTACAACAATATATTTTGAAAGTATTTATTTTTTGACTCTGTTATTTTAAATTCCGTTATTCAGTTCTGGAAAGGTTGCATAATCGCTGTCGACATTGTCAAAATTGTCAATCGCATTACGTTCTTTTTCTTGTTTTCTTGGTAATCAACAAATTGTTGAATTCAGATTATGAGATTATTATACAAGTATCTATTTGTTAATTAATATTAAGATTTTATTTTTCGCTGTGTGTGGTGGCGTGCGGACTGCGATGGACCAACCAGAGGCAGGCCCAAGTGGCTTCCAAAAAAGACCGACTCGTTCTCCCCCGAACGTTTTGCCATCACCAAAAGCAAAGATACATAAACAGAATCCATTAATAACAAATGAGAAACGTATGGTGGTCAACATTTACAAGTTGGTGTGTGAACTTTGCAGCAAGGATGAATTTATTACATAGGAGAAAAACAAAATAACTAATATAGGTCTGTTAAGTTCTCGTTCTGTTAAGGACTTCGTAACATCTAATATTTGTCCCAAGCAGAAAAGTTTGACGACGACTGCTTCTTTGTTTACCTTATTTCTAATCCTAAAAAAAACACAGCCCAAACCGCTGGTTCTAGAGATTCAAAATTTGGCACGTAGGTTCCTTATAAGGTCTAGGGGTGCACTAAGAAAGGATTTTCAAAATTCATTATTACTGGTTATTCCCACAATTTGTTACCAGTGGTAACAGCTGGAATTTTTTCCCCATCTTTTACCACTAAAGTATACGGTGGGAACTACTAGAAATATTTTTCCCATCTTTTATCACTAAATTTACAGGTGAGTCATTGGCCTTGAATGGGTTAGTGAAACGGACCACGGGTCAAAGATTTTACAGGTAAATTACTTTCGAGACTTTTTTGCATTCCACGAGCGTTCCAACCGCCGTCAGTCCGTTGATCGCATTATTGTCAATGTACCGGCAAACTGGCATGGCATGTTCAGGTATTTTTTACAAGTCCAGGACTCCTACAAAATTATTAGAAAAGGGTATCCAAAACTGCAAGAACTTTGACAATAATGCGATCAGCGGACTGACGGCGGTTGGAACGCTTGTGGAATCACCCATTTGTAGTTGTGACCTCTGTAGCCAGCCTCACACACACATACGTGTGTCTGTGTACGTCAACGTGTACGTGTGTCCCTGTAAATATACAAATACTACTACAAATGCAAAAACGTCTCGAAAGTAATTTACCTGTACTACATCAATAGTATATTATAGACTGCGTACCAGGAGCCTTGGCAATAGCAATCACTGTAGCACTTTCATTACTAGAATCTGGCTAATGAAAGCTGTACCTGAAAAATAGCGGCAAATTCAAAAAATCATGACAGGGTAACACAGGGTCACTCACAAAGCCGCAATTGTGTCCGAATCTCAGTCTATTGATGGTGGTAATATAGCACCTGCGCATTTAGCGCGATTTTCAATAATACCGGATGCTAGATGCCCTCACTGTCAGGATGGCAGTGTTGAAGATGTTGAACACCTTGTGCAAGTGCATGAAGTGAAGTGTTAAACAAAGTTACTAGTGCATATTGTGCCATGGAACTACTAAAATTAAGTACAAACCAAATGAAGTCTTGGCTTAAAGGACTTGTATCCAGGCCATAAAAATTATAAAAAAAAAACAGCCGCAATTTTCTCAGAGAAATTTTGACATACGACATGCCACCTCAGATAGACACACATAGAGACAAAGTGTTGCCAATCAAATAACTACTAGGTTCAACTTTCATTAGACAGACTCTATTACCATGCCATAACTCCCGGCCCGTAGCATAGCAAGCTCACTGTTTTACTGTGTGTTGTGAATACACCTGGCTTACATTTTACGAGCACTGTGGCCTAGTGCCTCTCCACGGTTACCGCGAGGACTTTGTTGGGGTTGTCTTTTTGTGGCTTCCAGATGCGAGGAAATTGTACCTAGGTTTTTGTTAATTTCGTGCTAGGTTGCTTGCTGTCCTAATTGGGTAGTTTCCACATGTTACAATGTATAACGCATAGAAAACCTTCAAATAAATGTAATTGAGTATAAATTACGAAATATAATTAAAGTCATAAAAAGATATGGATCTTGAAAGTTTAGAAAAAAATTGCATTTTTTTTACTGTCCAAAAGTAAATTTAACCCTTTTCCAGGCCGGCAGTTGGAAAATGACAATCGGATGTCAGTCTTATTCATTGACATTAAGATATTATGTTTGACAAGCAGTATGTGGTCGATATAAAGCCTCTGCCTGGAAAAGCTACCAATAGAATCCTTACGCTTTTATAGAAACAAAATTTTAAGACAACTATGGTCCTAAACGCAGTATTTCGCCACTGAAACGGCAATGTACTTGATTTTCCATACAACGATTAGTACAAATATCACACTGTGACGTCATTCAATATTAATCAGTATGAAACGTTTTTAGCTGCCGCCAGCGAAGTCCGTCTTTAACTCAATTTTTTGGGTATTTATGTTCTTTAATTATAGTTACTCTCATACACACATTTGTTCCTCTCCGAAAACTGGTTAGAATGGCATCGTAAAAAAAATTAGGACAAGCCTATTGAGGTGTGGTGAAATTATCAGCAATGATGACGTGATTTTTCAAATACTGACGTTTAGAATAGATAGAATAATTGGCTTGTGCTTATTCGGTTCAAAATGTAAGTTTGAATGAGTGAACCTTTTTTCGCGGTGGGTCGTCTTACAAATTACGGCTTTTTGTAGCAAAACAAGTTACAGTTTATTTTATTAAATACTTTAAAAATACCCTGACAAAGCAACTGCAACGTAATGTTTCTCTGTCACTTGTTCATATTTACAAAGTAAACGAGCAAGTGTAAAAACGACTGGCAAAATAAATATTTAAACATATTTCATGCAAAGCTAAGTAACCCAAAGGTCTTAAAACTTGTCCGGCAACGGCTCGCAACGTGTCTGGTTAAGACGTTGGGAATTCTTTTCTAAATTTGAAATTACAAAGAAGACCGTTGGATCCCCTTGACATTCGTATTTTAAATTCCGCCCGCGTTGTTGGCGGAATTGTAGGGGCAAGCATTGCAGGCTACTGAATTAAAGTTGTTTCTAGAATCTATGGCTCGAGGTGAAACTTTTAAAATACATCGTTGACTGACTTCTAAACTTTTGATCCTGCTTGAAACAAGTAATTTTATACTGCCCTGGCACCTTACTGATTCGACAGTCATCATTTGTATTTTTAGTTTTGAAGGTTCAGAATTCTATGAACTTAAACCTTATTTTCTTTTTACAGATTCTGGCAACACTGATGTTTTAAGAAAAAAACTCCAACTCTAAATAAAGGTCAGTACTTTTTATTGCAATCGATTTAGCAGTTTTCTACACCGATTGGCAAGTCGATTGGGTGATAGTATTAGGTATCTCTTAGATTTTTTTTACTTAACACCTTATAAGCCTCTCACAGACTGGCGTGGCCTGCGGTTGTAGTCAATAATGGACTTAGTTAATGTCAAACTTACTATTGACCGCCACCGCAGGCCGCGCCAGTGTGATTCAAGTTTTTACTCGTAAAGATGGTAGAAATCAATACTGCCTATGAAACTGTACGGAAATATAAACAGAATTCATCAGTTGTTCTTTGTTTCGTAAAATTAAACCGTAAATAGAAGATTTAATACATGGCGTCCTAGCGAATACTCCAAAGGGACGATGGTAAATTAACCTTACTAAATTGAGAAGTATCAGAAGACTAATACATTCTTGAAGTCTAATGCGTCTGTAATTTAGTTGTGTTATATCGCCGACGTCAGTTTCAGTACAATATTTTGACAAGACAAACAAAAAAAGCCTACACGCGCTGAGGGACGGTAGATTTGACATTTTATCTCATTCCCACTTGTGTATGTTTGTGCTAGTCCCTCTATTCTTCGTCTATGAATGAAACACTTTTGAGTTTGCATAAAATATCAAATATTATATCAAAAATTCAACACATCATTCTACCGAAAATTTAAACTCTAACACTTGAGTTAGAATTTAAATATTCGCACACACAAACAAAGCACGTCTTGACGTGCTTTGGTTACTTCGTTATTTATTTAAAACTGGCAACAAGTAATTTCAAGAAAGCGCGTTAGGTTGGCGAACGTGTATGATTGTAATTTATGTTCGTTCCGAGACTTTCCCCCGCGTCTGGGTCGTTGACCCTGATTCCTCCAGTTCCCGTGGTGAAAAAGGGAACTACATTTTCCACGTACAAAATACACTTATGCCCTTACTTACAACGCCACCGGGTTGCGTTCGGATATATTTGCACCGTAATGAAATGATCCCCGGAATATTTGCCGAGTTCCCGTATGATATTAACTCGTTATTCCGCTCGTAGCAGAATGTTTGTAAATAATTATTTGCAGGATATTTCATTCGGCTTGAAATAAAGATGTGAACGTTTTACGAATAATGAGTTCCTGTTAGTAAGGTATTAACGGAGCGGCATCGGCATTTCTCACAAATGTGGGTGATATTTTATTTTTACCCGACTACCTAATTGAACGAACGAGCGAAGCGAACGAAGTTCTCCGTTTCAGCTTGGGCCAAAATTCTTTCATATGTCCGGCGGTCTAGCTGTTCACCTCTGGAGTTCGCATTTCTCGATAGATTTTATGAATTTTGTGAGCAGGTTCGATAATTACCTTGTTATAAAAAAAATGGTTGTCTGTAAAGTCGGTTTACGGACGATAATTTTACGTGATAGCGTCGTAAGAAAACAGTCGATCTAATCTTGTTTCCCCATACAAACTTTGGACCCCCATTTCACCCCCTTGGAGGGTGAATTTTTAAAAATCCTTTCTTAGTGCACCCCTTGACCTTATAAGGAACCTACGTGCCAAATTTGGAATCTCTAGAACCAGCAGTTTGGGCTGTGCGTTGATATGTCAGTCAGAAACGAGACAATGAGTTAAACTTTTTCGTGCGTGCAGCCGGCATTCATCGATTTATAAGACGTTATCACGTCGAAAAAATGCATTTATTTCAGACCAATGTTGCCCATATTTTGTTAGTAATTAGAACTTAAAATTAAACTTATATCTAAGGTTAACTTAAATAACTATCTTAGGTGCTAAACTTAAATGCAGAAAGGACCAGTACCTACCTATCAGGCCACTGTCCCATCTGTCAGCCACGACGGGCAGCTGTCAGCTATTATGTAGTTTGTTGAAGTGGATACTTCTTTGCTCGCGTTCTTGTATAGGGGTACAGTTCAATAGTAGATTGTATGACAAGGGGCTAAAATAAGCCATATTACCACGAGATGGTTATTTTCCCGAGCGAAGTGAGGGAAAATATTTCGAGGGGTAATATGGCTTTTAGACCCGAGTTATACACTCTACTTTTCACTTCGACTGCGAGAAAATAGTAAAACAAAAATTATCCATCCACAATCAATAACAAATTCCACGGCGCAAAGATTATTCGATTTGGCGGCATACTTTTTTAATAAACTGCTTTGACACATATACAAAATATTGACACCACGAATAAATGCCTCTGAGGCGTCCAATACACGATGAAGTATTATCACTCGATCCACGCGCTGTCTCTTTCTCATTGCAGTTATAGAAAGAGACAACTATGGTGGATCATCAGTATTTAATCACCGTGTATTGGCCGGCTGACCGTCTACGGGCGCGTCGTTGACAGCCAGAGGCGTTTTTGTTTTAATAATTCTTGTGAGTTAGGGACTAAAAAAACACCTGATATTTGAAATGAATTCTGGTTTCTAATTGGTTGTTTTTAATATTCGCTGTAATCTGGTTAGTTGATAGCAAATACAAATGTTTTTCAAAGAGTGATGATTGGTGGATTTAATAAAGCGAAGTGTTTTGATTGGTCAAATTAAATGTTTTAGAAATCATAAATATTTATACATATTTTCCCTAGGGGCTACATGTACCACTTTAGCCCCGCTTGCTAAGCCTAATATGACACACTTTTCGAGCATGAGAAGTGAAAAATGTATTTATCATGTGACTTCCGGAATAACTTTTTGTGGAGAAGCCTAAATTGATTTCAAATAATTGTTTTAATCCTTCTTTATTTGCCATTAGTTGTTAATCACAAAATGTTATTTAGTTTATGTGGCGGACATGAAAATAATGCTGAAATGACCGCCATTTTCAATGTATCGCGAGTCAAATGAGCTACGTCAGTCAATGTTGCCATATATACCGATGTATCTGTACTTATAAAGATTTTAGTGAATTAATTCAGATATATATTTTACGGGTACACCATAATAGTAGATTCCTTTAAATAATCAAAACACTTCGAATTGAACAATTCTTATCTAAGTAGATATTGCCTTTAGATTGTATAATAAGATTGTTTTTGGTATATAGGGTTCCATAGCCAACAAAGAAGTATCCACTTAAACTTAATTAACGGTTGTATCTCCGACACAACCCGCTTCTTTTTTGGTGATTTAGTTTTTTGAATAAAACAGACTCGCGCTAGTAAAGTTACTTAGTGCCAACTACTTACCATACGCGCCATTCATGAATCTGTCTATAATTATTAATTAATGTTCCCTTGAATTCCATTCGATTGCAAAAGCTTTCGTAGAATCAATGACTCAACAGATCAGAGGGGCTTGAGGGAAAGTGTGACGTCATAGTTCATATTGCTTGTGCCCGGTGGGGAAATATGTTAGTCATGCGATAGCATTCTGATATTCTTTCTGTGATTGTATTGAAGAATATTGTGAGTGATACTTGTTGTAATACGACATGTTATATAATTTTGGGTATTGACAACGATTCAAAAGGATCTGTTATTTTTACCCGACTGTCTCAGAAGGAGGGTTATGTTTATCGAGCGTATTATATATTTTGACGACCGGTTAGCCTAGTGGGTAGTGACGCTGCCTACGAAGCTGAAGGTCCTGGGTTCGAATCCCGGTAAGGGCAAATATTTGTGTGTTGAGCACGAATATTTGTTTCTGAGTCTTGGATGTTTTCTATGTATTTAAGTATTTATATCTATTATATATATCGTTGTCTAGTACCTGTAACACAAGCCTTATTGAGCTTACTATAGGCCTAGCTCGATTTGTGTAAGAATGTCCCATAATATATTTTTTATTTTTATTTATATATGTATGTGGACAAGAAATAGTATTTTGTTTAACGAGGGGCGTAAGCGAGATGACTCGAGTTTGCAATATTCTTACGCCCGTGTTATACACAATATTTTTTATCACATTTGCGAGAAAATAAATAACTACAAAAGAAAAATATAAGTCTCATACAACCGCACCAATCAAAAATTATCGAAATTGACAACTTCACTTCCAGATTAGTACTAGTGGAGCGCGCAGCTTCAATATTTCAACCAATCACAGAGCAGTATTATTGCGGCGCTTGGCCAACTAGTTTTTTTTTCAACCAATCACAAAGCAACTAGATTTGCTTAAGCCAATCACACAAGTTCATTACTCCATAGGTAATACAAACCCGCCATTTCTTCAGTATACAGGCATGGAATAACACCATTTACGAGCAAGTGTGATGAAAAATCTATTTCACGGGCTAACAGTCTAAACGGCTAAATGACATATGAGGTGTTGGATTTGGATTCCAATCGTGGGAGTGACATAACATATATATTTGAAAAAAGCACTTGGGTTTTTTGAAAAATCTTTTATATTCACTTGTTTTCATATGAATCTCATCATGTCCCCACGCGTCGCCTGGCAACGTTTGCGCAAACACACAGTTTTATGTTATGACTGTTTTTCTTTATAAGTCAGTAAGAAGAACTTTATAACTTTTATAAGTCACCTGTATAACCGAACATACAATTTGTCACTGCACGAAGATTCATCATATCTCTAAGCCGGGCGAACCTTTTCATGAACTCGTGTTACGAGTACCTGCCTTCCTATTCTCAACATGTCTCATCTCACTTCACTCATTTCTAGTCTGACTTGACCCGTTTAATTCCTAATAACCATACATAATCGCAGGCCAGACTTACATTGATCTGTCTGAGACGAGTCGCCAAGCATTGTGAACCACCCGTCATAATGTGGTCGGCCTCAAAAAGCTAAGCTACTGTAATTTGTATTTAGAACTCTTCGCGTAAGGTTCAAATTTGCTCAAATGTTCTGCCCAGTTATCAACTTAATCCCGCGGAATAAAAGACGGGTTTTAGTAATAAAATTAGGGCGCTTACGTCGTTTAGTTCGAAGACATAAAGCTCGCAATACGGGAGGAGTTTTATTGAAATTTCAAGCCATGTTTGCCGAGGTGCGATAACGAATACCTACGTGTAAAGTCTGTGTGTGAACTTAAAGCTCGACCTCTGCCAAAATTGTGTATTGCTCGCTCGTTAATGTTAGCTCGATATGCTATGCGAAGACGCACGCGCGCGAAAATTTACGAAAAAGGGATAAAACAAGGTTCTTGTCAAAACGAATCATTATTTCAACAAAGGAAGTCATTTAATGAGAAGAAAAGATAATAATCTATGTGATAATTGTGGCAAAGTAGAAGATCTAGTCCATATTTTGATAGAATGCACCAGGTTTAGTTGTGAAAGACAAAGAATTTTAGGAAATTTACTAGATAATACGACATCTATAAATTCGATACTTGCTGATCCTATGTCTGATGATGCCTTGAAAACCTATATGTTCTATCATAAATACCTAGAATTAAGTCTTAACTGAAAGGTGTTAAAAGCGTTTTCTCCTATGAGGCTGGCATTGTCACCAAGAGTGTACAAAAGCCTCTTTAAAATACAAGAATAAAAAATAAAAAAAAACAAAGGAAGTGTAATAGAGTAAGCGCACCTTAACTAATCAGTGTATACGCATCATCTGAAATTGATTATGTACTCTGTGGACAACACTGCCCTGCTCTCTTCCACTTGTCATTGTCTACGACGAAGATTGCTGCTATTACATTGTTCTGAATATTATATAAAGATTAACAGAAGAACTAAAATAAATACCCTGAAGACTTCAACAAGTTGTTTAATTTGAATACTACTACAGGAAGAAAACTAAGTCATTATTTACAATACATTATTTTGCAATAAAGATTACAAAATTTCATCTTTTCTAAAAAAAATGGAGCAGTGAAATGGTTACAAGTGAAAAATTAGGGGTTACTTTAGATTTTTTTTCTTTACTTTTTTTTGGTAAGATGGATTTCTACGAACACTATGTCACTTCTCATATCTTGCAGATTATGCTGGTCGCTGATTGCGAAAACAACTACGATTTTAAAATAAAACGTGGCGGACGTGAAATACCATTTGTGTTGGGGTGAGATGGGGTTGAAATGTTTAAATATCAATATGGGTGTCGTTTTTATGGTTTTTTGGGACGTAAATTACGAAACTGGCATCGATTTTGAAATTTAACATTGTGGACATGAAAATTCTTGAAAGTATTTGTGCCGAATTGCAATTCAATTGGAACATATGGGTCAAACTGAGATGCACGTTTTTTGTAGACGGTTAAAATTACTTTTAGTACGCGGGCGAAGCCGCGGGCAAAAGCTAGTAATGTATAAATTGGTTACTAAACAACTCATTTTCACGAAAATTTCAAAGGTCGAGCCTTATCGTTCTTGTACAATCTATGAGATATTACCTCAGACGATGAGATGAAAAGGTTATAGAACTATAACGGCCATTTAGTATTAGATTTAACGTTATGATATTCATATGCCATTTGTCGCTCGCGTTCGATTCCGAGCGCGAGATACGTGGGTCGTTCTTCTTTTTTACCGACAATGAACCGAGGTTTGTCTGTTTTTTTGGTTTTTGAACTCTCGAAAATTGTGGTTTTGAAGTGCGATTAAAAAAAAATGCTTTGGTTTCATCATTATAACTAATTAAAGTTTCCTTTCCGGCCAATTTAAATATTTTTTATTGATGGTTTTTTTTTTTTTTATATGTGACAAAGTGGACTCTTTCAGTGGGGGAGGTTACCACTCTGTCACGGCATTCTACGAAAAACAAATCGTTTAAAAAAATGCTAGTTAGAGAAAGTGAAATGTTAAATAATAGTAATTAATAAAATAATATGGACGTTCATTCGAACATTATAAAACCGTAAACATCATTACTCAAATGAGATGCCGTAATAACACAAAGGACAGGCTATTGTCGGTCGAAAAGTAGAACGACCCACTTGCTGTTAGGCCATGTGTAATTATGTAAGTACCACGAAACCCCATAGTCGCCTGAAGTGTCGCCGAATTTGTCGTATATCGTGTGGCCTCTCACTCACGTCTGCCTTAGGTCCATACGTGGGAGTGAGAGGCCGCGCTCCGACCTCTCGCTCCGACTGCTGCCGCTCTGTCGTGAGCCCGCAAGAAATGTTACCAATACGTCAGAATAAGCAATGTCGTCTACGTACAGAAGGTTCTTTGTTAACAAATTCCATGTTTAGGTACGCCAAACGTGCCTAAATGTGGCCATTTCTTTCTATCGCATGCAACGCGCTCTTTCGGAGGCGGAGCCTTAGAGCTAGGGTTACTGCCAGCTCGACCTTTTAAATTGTAGGTACGTTCAGTATAATAGTGTATTTTACTAACGATATTACGATTATTTACTTAGGATCACCCAACTACACAAAAGCTGTGTAATTTGCCTTTAAGTTGCATCAAAACTGCCTGTTTCTGCAAAATGTAAGACGAAGACACACAACTCTGGGTTACCTACAAACGTCACAGTTTGGCGAGTTTATGTTAATTTAATTTCTATTTTTCAATAAATGATAAAAAAAAAACATCAACATATATAATGTTCCGTATTTGTGTCGTTATTTTTACAACCCGCTGCGATACAGTATCATTTAGCTTTTTTTTTTTTGTTAAGGCATATTTATTTTAAGAGGCGAATGACAATGCAAAACGCGAACGCGTGCGTCCCGTAACAGCGCGCGGCAACCACTGATAGACCGCCTAAAGGCGGCCGGCTGGCATGTTTTTGTGCGGCGCGACGAAATCAAAGAGTGAACCGCCCCTGCCAATACGTCAGTCGAAACAGGCCCTCGGTAGCGATATGCAAAGGGGTTGAAGGTTGCGTGCGTTGAATCGATGGGGCGGCGCCGCTCGGACGTCGACCTGACCGCAGCCAGCATTCAAAACGCTTCCCGACCAGTTTAAATCTGACCTCCGAACACGAGTAGCTGTTAGGAATCTACCGGTCAACTTAAAATACTGGTTGGTTGGATTGTGAATTGTATAGCTGCACTTCGGAAGCGCTGTTTGATACTATGATGAATGTCACGTTGGCGTGATAAGTTTTGTTTAATTATGGCAATTCATCCTGGGGTATGAAACTAGGTAAGCTGCTATAGTGAATACTGGAATAAGTGATTAAATTCGCTACTGTACGGTCAAGGACTTTAATTGTTGAGCCATTTAGGTGTCAACTAATTTTGTTTTTTTTTTATAGTTAAGGGCTCGTCCAGAAATCATGATTATGGGGAGGAATGAGGAAGGGGGGATCCGAGAAGACATCACGTGTAATTTTTTTACACAGCACATGACTTAAGTTAAAACATTTTTTATTAAGTTATTGCTGTTTTTTTAATTAACTAACTTAATTCATACTTAAGTCCCAAAAATACACATGATCTTGGAGGGGGGGGTAGCGTTATAATCACCAAATATCACCAAGTGGGAGAGGGGGGTTCAAAATTAGGCCAAATATGATCACATGATTTCTGGACGAGCCCTTAGCTATGACGTGTCCAGTATAAAGTGAGCTCTAAATGGCTCAACAAATAAAGTACTGTATGAAAATAAAAATGAAAACCGGCCAAGTGCGTGTCGGACCACGCAAAACGAAGGGTTCCGTGCCTATTAAAAAGGTCGTATCGTCACAGAAATTTTACGGCACTTACGTCCTTTTCTTTGAGGAAGGCAGTTTTTCAGCAATATCTCGAAAACCTCTGAACCGATCGTGTTCAAAACAATTTTCGGTGAATGAAATTAATAAACCCTATGTCCATGAATTTTTCCATATTTTTAAAATACACCGTTCAAAAATTAGAGGGGGGGGACAGAATTTTAGTGACTTTCGGGGCGATTATCTCCGACCCTATTCACTTAATCAAAAAAAATGCAAAGAAACCTTATATTTATTTTGAAAGGCCTATCGATTGATGTGCCACACGGGGGGTCACAATGAAAAAAAAAATTTTGACTTTTTGTTTTATGTATGGAGTGCACCCCTAAAAAATTTTTTTTTTGTCATTTTAATTACTAAACTATGTAGCGGCTAACAAAATACACCTATCCTCAAAATTTTGTTCAAATACACCTTATAGTTTTCGAGTAAAATGCCTGTGACATACGGACAGACGGACAGACGGACAGACGGACATGACGAAACTATAAGGGTTCCGTTTTTGCCATTTTGGCTACGGAACCCTAAAAATGATTTATTTGTTATCTTAGGTACTAAATTTTGACATGTGTTGGTGTCCCTTTTTAAGTAAAAAAAACCTGTGATAAGGGGCACCGCTCTTTCATATGTAGGTATCAAGTAGTACAATATTGTTATGTTATTATAATTAATATTAGCTATTACTTTACTAATTCTAAATGTACGGGTCGTTGTGGTGGTCGCTAGCGATGTCTGATTTCGTCTCTTTTGCCTTTGATTGTGCAGCGAGGCTTCTCGTAGTTGGAAAGTACCGTAACGTCAAAGTCGAACAGAGCCCAAATTGTGCAGATTTATATAACTCTGCACATTGTTGCATTAAGTGTATACCTGACCTAACACAACTAAATACACCACATTACGTAGCCGTTTGTGGACTACATGGTGTAAAGTAATGTATAACCGGCATGGTATCGCAACAGCTAACCAGCGGAATTTATTCCCCGCCCTACTTGCATGCTGTGAAACAATTGCGCTATTACTCCAGGCTTTTTACGATATTGCCGATTGTGACCTGCTTTTCGAAAAGATTAAGGGAGAAATACAACTTTTCCGTTTCTGGGTTTTGAAGTGGATTGCTCGCGTTCTTGTATAGGGGGTACAGTTCAAAATGTATCACGTGACTTCCGGAATAACTTTTTGTAGAGAAGTCTAATCTGATTTCAAATAATTGTTTGTTACATGTTTTAATCCTTCTTTATTTGCCATTAGTTGTTAATCACAAAATGTTATTTAGTTTATGTGGAGGACATGAAAATAATGCTAAAATGACCGCCATTTTTAATGTATCTCGAGTCAAATGAGCTACGTCAGTGAATGTTGCCATATGTACCGATTTATCTGTACTTAAACAGATTTTAGTGAATTAATTCAGATATATATTTTACGGGTACAAGGGTACCGTAGCCAACAAAGAGGTATCCGCTTGAACTTAATTAACGGTTGTATCTCCGACACAACCCGCTTCTTTTATTAATCATTTGTTTAATCTGACCTGACTGCAATACGAGGCACATGACACGGTTAGCGTGACGATTCTGATGCTATTCGGAATAACTAGATACAAAAGAAATATGATAGACTAGCTTCCGCCCGCGACTTCGTCTGTGTGGACCCGGGATAAAAACTATCCTATATTTTAATCCAGGCTATAAACTATCTTCTAGCAAAATTTCATGCAAATCGGTTGAGCTGTTTAAGCGTGATTGAGTAACAAACATCCAAACATGTAAACATCCAAACTTTCGCATTTATCTAGACACGCGGCAGCGTGTCAAGCCAAGTTCAAGCATAGGAACTGGCTAGCCAGCGCCGAGTGTAATATTACACAAAGAACTTGGTGCCACTTTTGACCCTTTTATAATTCAAAACCTCTTTAACGTAAAATAGCCTGGATTAAAATATAGGATAGTTTTTATCCTGGGTCCCCGCAGACGAAGTCGCGGGCGGAAGCTAGTTTATAATATTAGTAGGATATCCGATCTAAAAAAGAAATAAATGACTGGGTACTTTTAAGGGGGTGAATTGTAAATTATCGCGTTCTTTGAAACGCCGTTCTAACTAGATTAGAAAACAATAAGGCCTGATTTTCAGATATATGATTGTTTATCTGATTTAATGAAGGCATAAGCGTGTCTCTGTCAAGGGCGCGTGGGTTTCGAGAGTTGACTCGAATCAAGGCATGTCGTGTCGTGACGCGTGAGAGCGATATCAGCTTCATACTTAGTATGGTTAGATTCACACACATGTGATGCGATCTGACGTGAAAGCTCTGTTTGCGTCAGACTTAAGAGCGCATCAGAGAAAATAATCCGACTTTGATCGGTTAATAAATGATATGACACCAACTTCAGAGCCTCTAGTTCGGCGACCAAATTTTGTTCAACTCCAACCGTCTATTATAATTTGTCTATGGTAGACTGAATTTGTTCTAACCGTGCATACTTTTCCAACTTAGATAGCTATCTTTGTCTATACATAGACATACGACGGACTGCGACAAAACACCGATACACCGGTAGCCGCGACGGCAAACTTTTAAGTGGTGAAACTTCTAAGGATTAGAGTGTCTGAAGCCCTTGTTTACGCCATTCTAGGACATAAGCTTCAAGCTATTAGAGCTGGATTGGCTTGGAAATTAAATTGATCAGGATCACTCCGGTTCTGGTCCAGAAAGTGTAAACTCATCGATTCTTCGTCCAGAGAAACGTATTAGGCTAAACCGGTCGTGAAATGCGAACTATAAGTGGCAAATTGACCGTCTGGTTAATGCAAGCCATGAAATATGCATTTTCGCAGCTGTGCAGCATCTCCGTGTTTAATTATTTGTTCTTTTACCGGCTGCGGACAGCAACAGTTGTTTCAACAATAAGAATAATAGAAATGAAACTTGGTAACAAAATATGAATGTTTAACTGAGTTAACCTTTCGGAGTAGCAATTAATGATTACCACTTAGGACATTTTTACAGTAGGTAGATTTAATAGAATTGAATGTAGGTTCTGTTGATATCGGGATAGATGACATTTTATTCGGAATACGATGGGTATTATGTTTTATTCTGTGTTTTTATGTTTGTTCTGTTTTGACGACGGAATAGCCTAGTGGTTAGAGAACCTGCCTATGAAGCTTGAGGCCCCGGGTTCGAGCCCCGGTCGGAGCAGATATTTGTATGATGAATACGAATGTTTACGAGTCTTGGATGTTTAATAGGTATATATTTATATTTAAGTATATTTATATTTAAGTATCTATATGAGTATGTTTGTACGTTGACTAGTACCCATAGTACAGGCTTTGCCTAGTTTGGGACTAGATCAATTGGTGTGAATTTTCCCACGATTTTTTTAGTATCATAATTTAATCATAAAAAAATACTTGTTTCTTTTTAACCGATTTCAAAAAAGGAGGAGGTTCTCCATTCGTCGGGATCTTTTATTTTTTATGTATGTTCCCCGATTAGGTACTCGAAGACGCCGGGACTGATTTTGATTTTTTTTTTGTTTGAAAGGGTATCCTTCCCAGGTGCTCCCGTGGTCATCAGGTCAGGATCTGATGATGGGATCCTGGAGAACTCGAGGAAACTCTTCCAATTTAACAGGCACACTTGAAGCGATTCGGGTAGGTACTGATTTGAAGTCGATTAAATAACGAGATAACGGTAATGAATGAGAAAATATTACAAGATCCACGAATACGTTTCTGCTACGAACACGAAATAAGTTGCTCTATTTTCACAAAGAATTTTCCGCAGAATATTTCAATACCACATAATATTTAAATACGTAGTTTCTCCATGAAAAGATTATAAAGCAATACAACTGCGGTATTAACTGTATCTAGCAGTTACAGACGACCTGAGGGATTAACTCGACCTAAAACATACCTTCACTGTTATACAAAAGACGTATGCAGTACGAAAATCTACGGCGCTTAAGACATTATTTGTATAAGAGCATCTATATTAAATGAGGTTCAAGAAAAGCTATCTTACGTCCACGAAGTTAAAGTATAAATTCCAGTGGGGAGGATATGTGAGTTTGCGAAGGTAATCCCTGTAAACAAAAGACGGGTGTGGTACGAAAATCTGTGGCGTTTCAGACGTTCTTTGCGTAGCGTTGGGTGATGAACATGTTTTTGAAAAACCTATCTTGCTAGTATATTTTTAAAGTAGAAAATCCAGTGGAGAGAATATACGAGCTTGCGAAGGTTATTTCTCTTTTGTATTTCTAATGCTGCGTTTTAAAATGTAATGTAAAGTATAGCTTTCAAAAAGGTACACTTCGCCTGCATTTGTCGTTCGCAGCGTTTTATATTTATTTACTTTGAAGGCTTTATTAAAATGTTAAAGTCCGGCAAACATAAGTAGGGTCTCGAAACCGGGTTTCCGCTTTTCAAATAATAACATGCATTAAGATTATATTGAGAAATTATATTAGTAATCCAAAAATGATAGTCGTTAAAAATGGAAGCTTTATTCAAAAAAATATTCTTTTTTGCGATATATTTTAATTATAAGTTACGTAAATGTACTGTTTATGTATCATATATTTGTATTTGTGTTATTTGTATATATGTATGATTGTGTATGTATGTTTATATATAGAGGTATTTATGTACGTTTATTTTTATAATTATTTTGATTTTTGATTAATAATAATCTCTGCACCACCTACTGCATAATCTAGTTTTATCTCTTTCTCCGATACCCAAAGGTTGTCTGGAAGAGATCGCTCTTCAGCGATAAGACCGCCTGTTGTCTACCTCTACCTACATGTTATTGTATTGTTTCACTCTGTAACTGCTTTGTTTGTGTGAGGTGTGCAATAAAGAGTATTTGTATTGTATTGTATTGTAAATTGAAACGTGATAAATCATCATTCAATTTTAAAAAATACCAATCAGCGCGCAGCGACGTCACTCCACAAGTCACTTAAGCTGAATTCAAAAGTATTTAATTCATGTTTTGAAACATTGATAAAATATCTATAAAACGGAAAAAGGCTTTATTAAAGGCGACTCGCGAAACCTGCCTAAGGTTGATATGGACATGGTGCTGTAATTTTTAGGGTTCCGTACCTCAAAAGGAAAAAAACGGAACTCTTATAGGATCACTCGTGCGTCTGTCTGTCCGTCTGTCACAGCCGATTTTCTCCGAAACTACTGGACCGATTGAGTTGAAATTTGGTACACATATGTAAATTGGTGACCCAAAGATGGACGCGTAAAGTAAATTAATGAATTCTGAACAAGGGGAACTGGAAAATTAAAAAAAAAAAGTTTCGCAAACTGTATTGTGTGACATATCAAATAAAAGGGGTTGTAGTAAGCATCTCAGATTTTTTTTTAATAATTTTAGCAAAAACAGATTTGAAATAATTTAGGAAAAAATACGAATTTTGACCACCCCCCCCCCCCCCCCCTCCCCCTAAACTACTAGGCTTAAAATTCTGAAAAAAATATGGAAAATAGTTCCTTGCCTAAAGATTACAGGAAAACCTATAAGAAGTTTGAGTAATGGGAAAATTCTCAATATTTTACGGCGAGTTGAACGCGCACTTGTTCGGTTTTTTATGGAAAAAAGGACAAAAGCTTATCCGGTAAGTGGAGTTGAAGTGAGATTATGTTATGTAGAGTGCATTTATTCATCAAGAAAATTTTAATTTACCTCTTCTTTTGTATTTTCAGCTCGACAAGAGAGTTTTTATGGAGAGAACGCAGTTGGTGTTATTCAAATTAAAAAGTCTCAAAGAAACTTCTTTCTTGTTTTACTTTATACACTGTTGATGCAAGAGCTTACAACGATATGATTTTAACGAATACAACGAACTTACATCATCAAAACAGATTTTGGAGAGGGTACATGTTGTCTTCTAGCTAATTTCATCCACTTTAAACTAAGTTTAGGCACTTGAGGCACGGTTAAAAATAAAAATACTATGTCAAGAAACTTGATAGAACTAGAAGGGCAATAGATCACTGCACACTTTTTTGTGAGATTTATCTTTACTTGTTGAAGAGATATTCATTGTAGTAAACAGTATCATTTATGGATTTATTTTAAATGAAATTGAAATTAGACTACATATTTCTGTGTCCTACAAATAATAGTGTTTTGACATGTTATTGTTATTGTCTCTTTTTTTTCGAAGATAAGAATTTTATTGAAAGTAAATACATTAACTAAAATAAATTAAAACTAAGTTAAATCTAAAAAAGGCCCTCGAGGCATTGTACCGAGGATGCTGGCGGCATTTCCTCGCTGAATTGCAATGCTGGTGCGTTGCGCGAGAAAGCCGCCAGCTCTTCGGTCACCAGTTATAGGTACATCGACTAGACGTTTCGCGATTTCTGCGAATTGTCTCTTTACTTTTTGGAACTCGTTATGACTCTTAGATATAATAATAGTTTTTGTACGTTGTTATAACTTATAACTGTAATGTTCATGAATAAAATACTATGAAACCGTCATATTGTCTCCTGTAAAAAGGGACAGAATAACAACAAAAAATTGCTTATTGACCAGATAGTCTATCAAAAGCCTTTTTGTCGCCTGCCAAGCCCAAGCCATAGGAAGGTTAACGAAATGTTACAGAAAATGTATAGCGCGACTTAAAACGCTATCTCAACACTGAACTCAAAGTGCATTTCAACTGTTCAAGGGTTCCATTTTCCAGGCGACTGCACCCACTCAGAAGACGAACGAACTAAACGCCTATAGTTTCCATATGCTTTACCACCTTTTGTTCCGCGCAATGCCAGGCTGCGGGCAATGGCTTATAGCAGCCGGCGAAATTAAAGAACACTTTTACAAGTGCCGTATAAACAGGGGGGTAGGTGCCAAATTGGTGTACACAGCAATTTGCGAGCTGCATTATTAAGTTTGTAGAGCTTTGTGGGAGGCTTGGGAAATAAGTTGCTATTATAATTTGGGACATGGAAGCCACACCGAATAATATTTAATTTTGCTGTTACAGTTCCGATGTTTTAATTATGTTTCTTAGCTGCGTCCGCGGCTCGGCCGGCTTTTAGCCCATTCAAGGCCCATGAGCCACATATCATGCCTCTACGAGCGAGTTCCGCTACAAGGCGAAAAAATTATGCTACACACGCTACGGCGTAGCACATGTAGTGTTGCTTGGCCTCGAATGGATTAACTCGTTAATTGCACAGCCAGTAGTTTCATCCCCCATTTCTCTCCCTTAGGGAGTGATTGTCCGGGATAAAAACCGGGAGGGTTCCGTAAAATATTACTTCAACTTCTGTAATGAAATCTAGACAAAGTCGTGCCAAGTCTAAGGTTCCTTACTGCGATTTCTTTATTATTATAGTTAATGTTGTGTGACTTGGCCGTTGAAGGGTACACAAGGGTACAACACCAGGTGCTCCATGACACCATTGCACCAATCTGTCGCCAGAACCCTTCAACGGCAAAGTCATACAACATTAACTATAATAATAAAGAAATCGCAGTGAGGAACCTTAGACTTGGCACGACTTTGTCTAGATTTCATTACTTTTTAGAGATAAACAAGCAGCTCCATCGAGACTTGGCTAGTTTTTTACAGAATGTTTTTAGTGGGTAAAACTTAAAACTAAAGTTTAGTTTTTTCTATAAACTATATTATTATATAAACAACTAGCTTCCGCCCGCGACTTCGTCTACGTGGATCTGGGATAAAAGCTATCTTATATATTAATCCAGGCTATAAACTATCTTCGTACAAAGTTTCATCCAAATCGGCCGTTTAAGCATGATTGAGTAACAAACATCTAAACATTCGATCTTTCGCGTTTATAATATTAGTAGGATTAGTAGGATCTGTAAATAGATATTTACAACATGCACTTAAATATGTAATATTAATATTAACTAAATAACTAAAATAAATAGTTTGTACACTCAGCGTCAATTACTCTGTAGCAGTCAAGGTGGCCAAATAACTATTTGACTACTTTGGTTGCAACAAAGTATTTGACGCCGACGTACAAGCGGACAAGCAAACCTAATTTCATATTAGATGCGACGATTCCCCTTATCTGCGCGGACCGCAAATTAAAAAGTGTTGTTAGAACATTCGAAATTTAATTTATGCCTACGCCGGATTCGCGACCCAAGCAACTACAATTTTGAAGGAACGCCACTTTGTATACACGATGATTTTTAATTCGTGATCAGGAACCAATTTTCCTAATTCAGGATTTGATGCCAAACACGATTAACTCGTAGGTAACTAAAACAGACGTTCTTTTTTTCTGAACAAAATGGAATTAGGAATTACTTTATAATTAAAAATCATTGTCACCCTAACGGTAGCTTAATATACGAAACTAAAATCTCCTTGAATTTTTTAATTAAGTGTAAACAAGTAACTGTCAATTGTCACATGCATGACAAGTACATGTTAAAGTTTATTGACGTAAGACCCAACATCAAGAAATGTAGGGTGACCAAATATTCAGTGGATATTAGTGTTAACATTATCATTAAATTTAATTAACTATAAGTGATGTGTGAGTCGACAACTCGTCATCCATTGAAATCAGTTTTGGCTGGTAATTAATATTTTTCGACCCCTGATCACAGATTAAAAATCACCGTGTAGATATTGGCAGTCATGTTTAATACCACGTTTTGTAGTTTTAACTCTACTTTGGCGTCTATAATAAAGGTGACTCGTAACGTCTAATACAAGCAGAAATAGGATAAGTTTGGAAAGTAATACAAAACGTCTGTGCCATTACGGGGTCCTGGCTAGGGGGACTTCCCCGTCCCAAGGGCCCCAGGGGCCCGCACTAACCGAAACTCACGGATGCGGTCTTTAATTCTTACCAACTTTGCTTTTATAAAATATCTTTGACATCCTTCATAATGTTACTTGTATGCGCAGTCGGCTACAGAAAAATACAATACGCACTCAAAAATGTTTTGAAATAAGAAAGAAAGAAAAGAAAGAAGACATTTATTCACTACACAAAAGAGACAAAGGGGCTAGCGTTCAACTTTCTTGAAATAATGATTCGTTTTGACGAAATAATCCGTTTTGGCTAATTTCCGTGCGCGGAAGAGCACTGCCGCGAAAACCTGAAGAATAACTCCCGAAGAGTTCGAAACATGTCGCCCGTAGTGAAATTTAATACGTGAGTTTAACCGTGTATTTTTTTTACTGTTGTTCCTTATTCACCTATATTTTATGTTAATATATTGTATAGTAATCGTCTTTACATCTCTAGGCCGGGAAGTTGCGTAACTCGAGTGAGGCATTATTATTCGGCTGGCTTCAGCAAGGTCGTTCAGAAATAGATTTCCTGCGACGAACTTCATTTCTGTCGCTTGCGTAGTTTGGGCTTACTGTAGAAAATTGCGTTCTAGACGAAATCCAAGGCTGTACAAAGTTGTTATTTGTTAACAAGTGAAATCAAAAGATTTTTCGCAAAACCCAACTGCTTTTTTGCAAATATATGCGCCCACGATTATGCAACAACAACTCATATGTCGAAATCCGTCAAACGGTTTAGGCTTCAGGGTGTGCCAAATAATAGGACATACACACATACATACATACGCTCGAAAAACATAACCCTCCTCTTTCGGCAGTCGGGTAAAATGTAGGCAAATGTAGACACGTCATCCTCCTCTTCGTTTTCGCCTGGGATCCGCTTTGTTGGCATCTGATCCCGTGATATGGCGTAGGCACTAGTTTTACGGCAGCGCCTGCCATCTGACCTCCCAACCCAGAGGGAAAACTAGACCTAGATGTTATTACACTGGTTTCCTCCCGCTGTTCTGTCCTTAAAAAAGTATGTATGTTATTTCAAACGCAATTTTTCAAAGCAACCTTGGTCAGATACTAACCTAATTAAATGTATATACATTAATACATCACAATAAAAGGGGTTGTCTGTAAAGTCATTTTACTATTATGATTTTACGTGATAACGTCATAAGAAGAAATTGGTGAAAAATTGCATAACACACGTATTTACTCATTTATCGTTAGGAATACTCCTGTGAAGTTTCGAATGAAATAGTCGATCTTATCTTGATTCCCCATACAAACTTTGGACTCCCATTTCACCCCCTTAGAGGGTGAATTTTGAAAAATCCTTGTTTAGTACATCCCTAGACCTTATAAGGAACTTACGTGCCAAATTTGGAATCTCTAGAACCAGCGGTTTGGGCTGTGCGTTTATATGTCAGTCAGGAACGGGACAATGAGTCACACTAATTCGTGCGTGCAGCCGGCGTTCATCGATTTATAAGACGTTATCACGTCAAAAATAGTGGAAAATCTTACACAAATCGAACTAGCCCAATGAGGCTTGTGTTATGGGTACTAGAAGGCGATATATTTAATAGTTAAATAGAAAACATCTGAGACTCAGAAACAAATATTCATGCTCATCACACAAATATTCGCCCTAACAGGATTCAAACCCAGGACGTTCAGTTTCGTCGGCAGTGCCACTATTACCCACCGGTCGTCTAATAATCCATATAAAGTGTAAACTTCTAATTATACTGAACACGATTAATTTACGGTCCCTTTAGAAAAAGTGTATAAAACTATTAATCAAGTAGGAGCGAGATAAATGGTACAGACTCCCGGGCCGAGTCAGTGCGGGTGACATGAAAAAACTTGTTGGGAAATACATGGGATGTGGCTCGTTTCAGTTAATACAGCCTCGGACATGTTCGAGTGATCTATTACATTAAAAGGGTGGATAAGAATCGGTTTCCTATTTATAGAAATTTGGGGTTAAGTAATGTTTCACAAATTAAACGAGTAATAGGAAGGCCAATGAGGCTTATGTTATGGGTACTTTAGACATATTTAATAGATATAAATACTTAAATACATAGAAAACATCCAAGACTCGGAAACAATTATTCGTGTTCATCACACAAAATGGACCCAACTGAAGATCAGCGCTGGCTGCAAAGCCAGCATCATGCCGAGTTGGGACCATTTCGTGACACGGCACAGATTCACTTTTTTGCTGTGTCTTTATCTTGTAATAATGTATGTTTAGTTGTGTTACGAAAAAAAAAAACAAATATTTGCCCTTACCGGGATTCGAACCCAGGACCTTTAGCTTCGTAGGCAGCGTCACTGCCCACTAGGCTAACGTCGTCGGTTGATTATATTATAACCTCCTAGCAACCAGCCACTGAAAACCATAAAACGTCGTACCATTCATTGCGATGTTCTACATTTTCTATATCAATATACGACCTACATTGAACTGCAATTACCAGATTATCATATTCCCTTATTCCTTATCATATAATATTCATTGGAAACTTTTCCGCTCCTGGAAATGTCAGTGTCTTATTGAAACAGTCCGCAAAATAGCCCATTATCTGTCAGGTAGTTGTTTTTCCGAACATGGAAACCGAAAAACTGACACGGTGCGAATCCATCCTTACGCAGGGCGTCGCGCAGGCGCGTAGCGGTCGCGCCGCGCCGCAGTCGCCCTCCGCGCGTCATCCGCTACTCACGTAGCGCACGTAGCACTTGGAGTGCTACGCCGCGTAGCCGCAGTGACGTGTAGCAGTGTAGTGTTGTGAACGGATTTCATTTTGACGTGTGACGTGGTAATGCAAATGAAATGTTTGGCTTCGACTTAGGTATGTTTCATGTGAGCGTGTAGTTGTGGTTCTAATTCAGTTTTTTTATTGTTTCTATACTGTGTCTTGTGAAATCTATTAGAATCTTGAGTTTTTCAATAATTCATTGCCTTCTTTCGATGTTCAGTAGGCACACATGCATTAATTATAGTTTGAAATAATATATTTTTGAAAAATTATAGTAATCGATACATTTTAAATTGTTTTAGGTTAGAGAACGTACATGTACTATCTTAAATACAAAGTTGGTTAAAAAAACAAGCAATTTACTACAGTCGTGCATCGTAATGACAGAAAACATATCTAGTTTACACAAATGTAAAATTACATAACATATTTTTTCTACTTTGTTATATAATAATAATGCTTGTATTTCCGTCTCGTTTTTGGTTGCTATTGATAATAGAGGCCTCTTATTAAACAGGACTAAAACCAGTTATCAAATGATCAACAGTGCAGTTATGTTTATGAGACTAAAACGGAATGCAATGATTTTCCATCAATATTATCAGAATTATTATTTTTTAAACGTACGACTTTTTCACTCTCTTATATTTATTTAATATTATTTATATGAGATGAAAATTAATATTTGTACCACAGAAATCCATTCAACGGACAAGTTCTTTTATACTTGAGATTATTTGAGTTGGCCGAATTGCATCAAAATATAGTCCATTGAAAGCAACTCTACCGTCCAAAGTAGAAGATTCCAATTCCAATGAAAGGTTTTTAAAAAGTCGGCAACATTAAATAATTTCAACCATCCCAGAATGTTCGTTAGGTAAATTGCCTACTTTCCTAAAAAAAATATTGAGTCCGTCAATTAGATTATCAAAACATATTGGACACATATTTTTTTGTTTGACAATTAAACAAAAAATGACGAAGATATGGCCCGTTAAAGTTCCGTGTAACGTCACATTACGGTACACTTTTTGGCATAATGTGACGTCACGCGGAACTTTAACAGGCTATATCTTTGTCAGTTGTTGTTTAATTGACAAAAAAAATACGTGTCCAATATTTTTTGATGATCTAACTGGCGGACTAAATAGATTTTTTTTTACCCAGGAAAGTACCCAATTTTGCTTTTAGACAAATCATTGTGGTGTTAAATGATGTCAACGTACATTAAATATGACTATTATTTATACTATTAAATATCATGATCATCATATCAGCCAAAAGACGTCCACTGCTGGACATATGCCTCCGCCAAAGAGTGCCACAATGACCGGTCCCGCGCCACCCGCATCCAGCGGACTCCCGCGACCTTTACCAGGTCATCAGTCCACCTTGTGGGGGGCCTACCCACGCTGCGCCTTCCGGTACGTGGTCGTCAGTCGAGAACCTTTTCGCCCCAACGGCCACTATTAAATATATGATGTTTGATTATATACTGAGTTTAAAGAACTGAAACTATTTTCACATTTTGTAAAGCATTAAATGTCGTAGCGTCTGTGTGCTCTATAGTGTAGCATGTGCGTCCTAGTGTTGTGTGCACATAGGCCAGGGATTAATTAGAGACGTAGAAACACGTGTTTCTCGCGTTCGCCTGCTCACGTGCCGAGCCTTACATGTCAGAACTAGCGCGCGAAATACATTAACGCATTCAGTGCCCAGAATCGCTACGCGCTACGCTCGTAGCCGATCCCGTGGTTTTCCTCGTATGTAGCGGAAAACGACTACGGCGTAGGGACGCAGGGACATCACGGGCCGGGAATGGGTTAAATTGGAATGCAAAACATACGACTCCGATCGATCCCCTGGTTTAACACTTCAGGAACCAGCTAGGCGGACACTCTACTCGTGGTGGCTTTCCTCTGCAAACGGTTTTTTACATGTAGCCATGTTTGCAGAAAACCACGGGATCGCGGCTACGAGCATAGCGTGGTTCACGCATGCTGCTCTTAAACGGTGGCCGTGGATAAGAATAGAATCCCGGCTCGTACCAATGAGTTTTTCGCAACTCGTGTACGGAATATCATTTGATATTTATTACCGTTAGCTTTTACCGTAAGCTACGGTGGCCTAGTGGTTCAGGCATGCGGCTGTCAAACGGCAGTCGTGGGTTCGAATCCCAGCTCGTACGTTTTTCGGAACTTACATACGGTTTTTTTTATTAGCCTATTTTGTGTCCCACTGCTGGGCAAAGGCCTCCCCTTTTTTCCGCCACTCATCTCGGTCCTGTGTGATAATGTTCGCCAATCTGTAAAAAAACATATCAAAGTCGTCCCGCCATCTCATTTTCGGTCTGCCTCTACCTCGGAAGCCATCTTGTGGGGTCCATTCGGTGGCTAATTTGGCCCATCGCTCCACGTGCATCCGACAGACATGTCCAGCTCAGTCCCATATACGGAATATCGTTTGATATTTACCGTTAACTTTTCGGCGAAGGAAAACATCATGAGGAAACAAGCATACATCTGCGAAGAAATTCAAAGAGGTATGTGAAGTTCCCGATCCGCACTGGGCTAGCTTGGGGACTACTGTCCATTCCCTCTCATTCATGAGAGGTGGCCTGTGCCCAACAGTGGGATGTATATAGGCTGAAGATGATGATGATGATGACCGTTACCTTTTCGGTGAAGGAAAACATTGAGAGGAAACCTATAAACTAATGTATGCATTTGAGAGGCAATTCACGGATGTATCAAGTCCCCAATCTCCACTGGGCCAGCGTGGGGAGGGGACTACTGCCTGTTCCTTCTCATTCATAAGAGGAGGCTTGTGCCCAGCAGTGGGACGTAGGCTGACGATGGTGATGATGACACCGATTGCTGCAATGTTCCTCTGGACCCTGTCTTATTTTGCCATTTTTTGTATCTTCTCTGGTATCTTAACCGTAGGGTAACCGTGTTTATCCCCGACGTGTCAGATGATCGAGTTTCCTGTTTAGCGCCGGTTTCCTCGCTCAATATCGACACCCGGACTAATTGACGCCGGATATTTTCCGGGAATTCCGAATGATCTTTTAACGGCTGCTGATTGATTGGGCCATAGCTTGGATGTCGGATATCTAGCATGTTAACCTTTTGGATGCTAAATTGCTAATTCTCATGTGGCACTACAGGTTGTCGGTTTAATCGGTCAAGTCGTGTTACTTCATGATTTAGTGTAAGATTGGAAGCTGGATTTCATTTTACGGTGACGCGGCGTGCGAGTGACAACTATTGTATTTTAAAATAGCGCGTTATTAAATAGTCCATCTATTTCTGTAACATTGGTTTGTGTGGGAGAGACCGATGCTATTTCTACATAACACACATACATACTATACTTTGTTAATTGTTATAACCTAATTCAAAAGTGTAAAGTCCATTAATTTATTAGCATTTAGATGCGTGTTTGTGTCGTTTTCAAGCAAAGAGTGCAACATTTTCGGACTTCACAAACACCCACAGACGATTTTTAATTTAACTTCAAAAATAGTTTTATTGGTTACTGACAAAGTGACACCTTTTGCCAGTAAACTACACATTTGTCGAATCAATCTATGAGACTAATGAATGAGTCAATTTTACGACACGACACAATTTTACCAAAGTCGCTGCCTCAGGCAACCTAAAAACGCAAAATTCAAAAATCGAATATTAAAATCCACGCCAATCAAAAGTGAACCTTTGCGTGTACACAAAGCGTTCTTAATCCAACGGCGATGACCAAAACAATTGTGTCTAAAAATAACGGAAAGGTTTAGCGTTTCAGCGGCCGTCAATCGAGTGTTTCGTTCGCCGGCGCTTTAAGCTCTTTTTAGCTTTTTTTAGCTCTTTCCTGAAGCCTGTGGGGACTGGTAGTGAAAACTGCTCGTGGTAAACATTAGGAAGGGAATGTCCATGGCTCCCATTGTATTGTTTTTTGTTTTTTGTAGGGGATTCAATTGAACAGATAATTAGAAATTACTTTTGACAAACAAGTCAATGTAGATTTTTTATCAACTGAGCCGCACTAACGTAAAAATATATTTCATAATTCATTTAAAGACTTAATATTGCATGAAAAATGCTGTTATTACAGAAATTAAATACTAGTGTCTCTGTGAGCTGTAAAAGTCGCAATCCTGTTTTTTTTTAAGTTTTTTGTTTTATTTTGAAAATAAAATGTATAGGCGACTAGAATGCGATTAAAACGACCTTAATATGAAAGCAATAAAGTCGTGTATACATACTTTTGTTACTTTCGCCGTATCTTTCTCTTTGTATTCAACTGTACATCGTTATTGAACCTCACAAACGCTCACAATTTCACGCGAATCAAAGTCAAAGTCAAAGTGATGTATTCTTCAATTTAGGCATATTACATGCACCTATGAATGTCGATAAACTACCACCGGTTCGGAAAGAAAACCTCTGCCTCGAGAAGAACCGGTGTAAAAAATTCGGCGAGTTGTCATTTTTTCAAAACAGTATACAATATATCATTTCAGTATCAGAGTATTATAAAATTTCAAATTTTTTAAATTACATTGCTACAGTAGAAAGCCTATTTATTTTGCGATAGATTTCTAGTGCAGGATTTTATCGCTGCCAAATATCCCTATCCATGATGAAATCGTTTATCTTATATTATGCTTTTGAAATAAATGTCTGTTTTACGACAGATTTGAATTTAGAATCGGTTGAGAAATGCGACCTGAAGAGGAGAACAACTGGACAATGGACATACGAAAGAATTTTGGTCCAAGCTGGAGCAGAGAACGTTCGCTTCGCTCATCGTTCAATAAATACGAAACCAAAATTACGTGAATAGCTGTTGGTCAGTTTTTAACGGCCATCATTTTCCTTTTACAACCAGAGTAACAATACGCCAATTAAAACCAATGCGTACATAAAATATGACATTTTCCCCACGGGGAGTAACGTTCCCATGAATCATGCCTGTAATGTGATATTTGTTGTGCCGACAATGTTACATTACCGACATGTGTGGTACAATTATTTAAATCCTTCAACATTATACATATATGAATCCAACGATATAAAAAAAATACATTGGAACATTGCTGTCGGGACGAGGTCTTCGCCCAATAGTGGGACACTCAATAGACTCAGTTATTTTTTTTATTGTAGCTATTTGCAGAAGGGTATGGCTTACAGTTAGGACTTTCACTTAACTAAACCAAAATGGAAAAATCGATCGCCTTCAGACACGGCAAAGTGATCGACTTCAAATTAATTATTTTTTTCTATATTCAGCTATTCATCATATCAGCCGTAAGACATCGACTGATGGACATAGGCCTCCCCCAAAGAGTGCCAAAGTGACCGGTCCTGCGCCACCCGCATACAGCGGACTCCTGCGACCTTTACTAGTTCATCAGTCCACCTTATGGGGGACTACTCACGCCGCGCCTTCCGGTACGTGGTCGCCACTCGAGAACCTTTCCGCCCCAATGCCCATCGGGTCTACGTGCAATGTGCCCCGCCCACTGCCACTTAAGTTTAGCGATTTATTGTTTGATTATTAAGATGACGTAGCAAAGCCCCATACCATACCATCATACCAGAAATGACAATTATTATTCATACACGACAACCTCTTACTTCAACTGCAAAACCTTATAACGAGTTAACTTCATCATGGATATAACCTATTACAGCTTTTGTGCCACAGAGACAAATTATCAAGCCCCAAACCAGCGTTTCCCGTCTTTTATTCCATCGTTCAGGGTTCAGATACCGCAATAAAAAGCCCTGTGTCCACTGTCACTGCGAAATAAAACGTTATCCCCCAACAGAGGGCGATGATTCACGGGTCCCCCGCTCGTGCGATTTGATAATTATTCTTAATAATCCTCGACAGGGGGAATTATACGGTCCTTGCGTTGATCATTGAGATATATAGCCACTAGATACCGAGAGGTCTAAATAGAATAAATTTATTTGGAACAACAACAGGAATATACATCACATAAGGTTTTAATCTGAAAAAAAAAGAATCTTCAAAAAAGGAGTCCACTCAGCACGACACACAGAGATGATTTTCAGTCGATCCGATAAACTAAAACTAACGTATTAACCTGTCATATCTAACAGTATATTGACGACCGAATAGCCTAGTGGTTAGAGAACCTGACTATGAAGCTTGAGGTCCCGGGTTCGATTCCCGGTCGGAGCAGATATTTGTATGATGAATACGAATGCTTGTTCTCGAGTCTTGGATGTTTAATATCTATTTAAGTATGTATTTATCTATATATAACTATGTTTATCCGTTGTCTAGTACCCGTAGTACCGGCTTTGCCTAGTTTGGGACTAGATCAATTGGTGTGAGTTGTCCCACGATATTTATTTATTATTTATTTATTTATATTAACCTATGTTATAAGAGTATAGTAGAGTTATAAGAATATATTGTTCTAAGAGTATAACCTAAATGGCTGTGTCGTAGGATTGCCACTCGGCTCTCAGCCAGCTTATTGAACGAGATAATCTCACGATATCTTGTGCACTAGGTCGAAACAAGCCTTCGACCGAAAAAAAAGCCTATACAAAGACTTTGACCATTACTACTCGCTATTTGAGCAAACATAAAAATGTGCTGCTACTGATATCATGATTAAATTAATAGGACTGTTTGAGTCAAATTAAGCCATTCATTAAAACTCACCGAAACAATTAATCCGAAGCAAATTGACACATCACCAGGCATTATCAAATAAATACCCACTAGTCGTCAATTTCAGCAAACCATTCGATTAAACCGATTCCGTCCAAAATTACCGGCAGTTGATCGCCAATCAATATCAATTAAAGAGTCAATTTGTTCATTCTCGCATCCATTCTCATATGTCAATGGTACGTGATTGTGTGCAAACGTGCGTGAACACATGAATACGTTTGTGTTGTGTTGTGTGTGGGGATGGATTTCCTAATCAATTATTGGCGAGGTCGGATGACATTTTCGACGAGAAACGAGAAATGGTTGAGGTTTCTCTGACTTTAGGGAATGTAATTGGATTTCTATAACACTAATTGGCTGTTGTATCCTTATCTCCTTTATTACATTTTCTTTCAGGTTAGGTGGTTACAATAACAATATAAAAAGTAAAATATAAAACAATACATGCGTATAAAATCATGATAAAAACTTAACCTAGGGTGCCGCCGGCAGCGAGGCGGGGCCTAAGCTACAGGTGGTCAGGGCGATAGACAAACTAATCTCCTGACTATCCGCGCAGTGCCCAGGAGTACCACCTTCTGTATCTGACCCTTGACCCAGCCATCAAGCCAGAGTCTCTTAAGAGGGCGGTACAGTGCTCACTAGCGCCACTGGTAAATAACTAATTGTGATTATTTAAATTGCCAGGTACAGATCTCGTAATCCATCACACAGATTAATCCAACTCGAAATTTAAAAAAAACAACACATCATTTTATAATCCCGTTGTCCGAATGTGCCGTTTGTATAATGATGTAGTGGCTGAACATCCTTCTTTGGACATCTTTAAACACACCCTACCCACGTTCAAAAATAAAGTTAAAGATGCATTCAAATTGGGTAATTAGTTATTTAAGTTTTAAGTTAGAGTTAGATGAATATTATTAGATACATATTTAACGCTATATACAGGTAAATGTCATGTTAATTATTGAATGTATTATTTTATGCACAATAGGTATGTAATTCCATCTAAGTGAATAGTTTGTCTTTAAGTTATGAATCTTTTTGTGCACACACTGTTTAGAATTATAGTCCAGATCTAGACACTAAGCTTCTTATGCTACTGTATGTATGACTGTAATTTGTTGTGTGAGCCTAATAAATAAATAAATAAATAAATAACGATAGATACTTAACATGAGGCCACTACACACTGCATTTTGTATTTAAGTACCTTGTGAATACATCAAACTAGTTTTTATGTTGCTGGATTCGTCGAACTCAAAAGAAATGGGCCGTTTTAACTTTGGACGCATTATATTGACGAATCCAGCAACATAATAACTAGTTTGATGTATTCACAAGGTACTTAAATACAAAATACAGTGGGTATGCTCCTTTTTAAAATATCTATCGTTAAATTTAAATAATCATAATGGGGAATGGATGAAAATTTTAGAAATGCCTGATAATTTTTTTGGTGACAGGAATAACCTTATCACAAGACGGCGCGGGAGCTTTCTCGATTTTTCTCGCACTATCCATCTCTCTTTTATTAGAAAACTTAGAAAGAGAGGTATAGTGCGAGAAAAATCGAGAGAGCTCGCGTGATTGCCGTGCTGAAAAGAGTTTCAGATTTTTCAGCTGCGTCAATTATTTTTGAAAAATATTAACAGTATCCTTGCTCACGTTTTGGGTCAGTGACGGCACTTACCTCGATCGGTCTCATATTACAAGAAATATCATAAATATTTGTGGTAAACTGACACTGGCAATGATATTGACAGTTGCAGCAGCTATATTTGTCATTACCAGCTATGTTGCTATGTTGGGAGTTTCTCTGCGTGATCGTATCAGAAATGAGGCTGTCCGCAGCAGAACCAAGGTAACCGATATAGCCCTCCGAATCGCTAAACTTAAGTGGCATTGGGCGGGGCACATTGCACGTAGAACCGATGGCCGTTGGGGCAGAAAGGTTCTCGAGTGGCGGCCACGTACCGGAAGGCGCGGCGTGGGTAGGCCCCCCCCAAGGTGGACTGATGACCTGGTAAAGGTCGCGAGAGTCCGCTGGATGCGGGTGGCGCATGACCGGTCACTGGCACTCTTTGGGGGAGGCCTATGTCCAGCAGTGGACGTCTTTCGGCTGATATGATGATGATGATGTATACAGCTTTATTCTGGTCTGACTATGTCTATCTCATTATTGATTCTAGACGTATCATTATATGTATTTTTCACACCTCTCATTCAGAAAAGTAAGTTTTGGTCCCCGACGAGAGGGAGCAAAATGCCACTTTTCTGTTCAAGCTACTTTTTTAATTTATTCATTGTCATGTAATGTAGCATTTACGTAATGTGCCAATTGAACACAGATCTTAAGAAAATAATCGATTGTAATTTCATCGTAATCGATTAAAAACGAACATATTTCAAGTTTTAACTTTAGTAACGTTATAGGTACATTAATTACATATTAAAACTTGAGAATTTTTCGTAATATTTGAAAAAATTGTCACAATAAACGTCATTCTTCAATAAAACTTAAATAAAAGTTATTTAATTATTTTTAGAGCATTTTATTTCAATTTTCCTCATAATCGGTGTGAAAAGTTACATGTGTCACTCAGGAGCAAAATTATTTTCGTCTTGGGCGTTAACACTTGAATCCCTCACTACGCTCAGGATCCTACGTTAGAATCCCTCGCTACGCTCAGGATTCTATTGTAGGATCCCTCGCTACATTCAGGATTCAATACACCACCCTCGCCGTAAATATACTATTTTGCTCCCTTGTGACACAAATAACTATTAATCAATCGGCGATCTTTTATTCATTCCTCGACAGCGTTCAATATAAATAAAACGTATATGTCACCGACGAAAGGCACGTTCTTTACTAATGTCACTTTCCGTATTCCCTCTCATCACGACATCACGTGTCCTCCCGGTTGTGCGTAATTACATACTCTATCCCCGTTGTTTCGTGCTCATGTAACATTCCGAGTTCACGTCAAAACGGCGTAAGTGTATATTTGGTCTATAAAATGTTCCAAAAATTTAAACAAACATTAACGTCAATAAGACTTAACTTTCTGTATTAGTGCTGGTCGACAACGTCACGCATTGTACGTACGTTAGGTAGATCTAAAAGTACCATGTCGATGTAACTGGTGACCGAAGAGCTGGCGGCTTTCTCGCGCAACGCATCAGCATTGCAATTCAGCGAGGAAATGCCGCCAGCATCCTCGGTACAATGCCTCGAGGGCATTTTTTAGATTTAATTTATTTTAGTTAATGTTAATCATAATCTTGTATTTACATTCTGAATAAAAAAGAGCAATATTAAAGTACCATTATGTATAAAAACGTGTTATATGTTTCATCCTTTTTCGAGAAAATACATCATTATTGGTTACTTTATTTGGTGTCTCCACCCCTATTCCCCGTCTCCCTCTATTAGGCACAATGTAAGCGAGATGTGACGTGGGACATCATGTGTGTATTGGCCGCTAATCTTCAGATGTCATTTCCTGCCGACTAACCCAACTTAAACCTCTCCAAAATTGCGTGAATCTTTTCCTTTCTTCGGTTACCCGCAATTTAACGTTTTTCTAACCCATCCGGACCTTTAACGTGATACCAACCTAAAAGACGTAAGTGAATGAGGGATTCTTTAGAACTAAGCCGTTAGTGTAAGTAAGAGTAGTGTGACATGGGACTAATATTGGGCACAACTGGCATTCTGTCACTTGCACGGCATTTACAGTGCCTCGTTGCTTTAAGGTGTTTCGATGTGTAGTTTAACATTGAGTAAACAATGTAAATATACTGTAACTTATTCAATACACATCCTACGCAAGCTTACAGCATAGATAACAGTAACTTACCCATCTGTAGAAAACCTTGCACAATGTGCATAAAAACCATACAAAGACAATTTCGCAAGAAAACACTGATCATAAAAATACCCGCAAATTGCAGTAAGCACTTGATATTATAAAGGTTCAACCACTTCAAGCTTTTGATATATAATTGAGTTTCAATATCCTATTAAGATGCCCGCTCCCCCCCCCCCCCCCCCCCCACCCCCCGCAAAATTCGGCAGACTTCTTTGTACGCAAACACGACATAAGGCTCCTGGCCCCGTAGCATGGTTGGCCTTGTCACGCGATAGGTGATAGGATAGAGCGTGCGTCACTGGCTGACACCGTTCGATAGAACGAGACGACGCCCCTATCTTGTCACTTGTCGCGTGATAAGGCCTACCATGCTACGGCTCCAGTTATGTATGCTCTAAGTACGCACGTTTATCGATTGTGAAACTAATTCGCAATGAAGAGTAGGGCGCTTTTTTTATTATCCTACTAATATTAAAAAATGCGAAAGTTTGAATGTTTAGATGTTTGTTACTCAATCACCCTTAAACCTCAACTGATTTGGATGAAATATTGCACGAAGATAGTTTATGGCCTGGTTTTTTTTTTTATCACGAGTCCTCGCAGACGAAGACGCGGGTGGAAGCTAGTTAAAAAAAGAACGATTTATGCATGAGCACAATATGAAAGACGTATTCTCCCATTCCCGGCCCGTGACGACACGTATGCGTCCCTACGCCGTAGTCGCTTTCCGCTACAGACGAGGAAAACCACGGGATCGGCTACGAGCGTAGAGCGTAGCGATTCTGGGCACTGAATGTGTGAAAAACGAATGTTTGGTCCGTAACGCCTTATTAGGCAAAAACGAAGATTCAACAGGTGGGTAAAGATAATTGATATTTTGGCTACCGATCTAAGTGAGAGACCGAAATTATATAGGTACCAATTTTTTTTAGCTGTAGTTCTTCAAAAACTATTGTAAGAGTCGTTTCGTTCGTCAATCGCGCAAACAATAGATTGTTGCCCTTTACCCGGCTTATAATAACGTGCCCTACAGACGCCCTCGTCCAAGCAAAGGGTTGCAAGGGCACTGGCAGGCTACCATCCGTCCCCATTCAAGTCAAGTGCTTCGATATCGCGCCCATCCTTACCCACTCGCCTCATAAATTGGTTTAGACACTAAATAAAATAATAATATTGAAATGAAAAAGGTTTAAAAATGTAGTCAAAAGGAGAAAAAAGCAAAGTCAGTCAAAGTAAATTCTTCAATTTAGGCATATTACATGCACCTATGAATGTCAATAAACTACCACCGCGCCGGTTCGGAAAGAAAACAACTGCTTCGAGAAAAACTCGGCGAGGTGTCATTTTTTCAAAACAGTAATCAAACTAATCAATATATATTTTCAGTATCAGAGTATTATAACATTTTAAAATCACATTGCTACAGTAGAAAGCCTATTTATTTTGCGATAGATTTCTATCAGGATTTTATCGCTGCCAAATATCCCTATCCATGATGTAATCGTTTATCTTGTAATATGCTTTTAAAATAAGTGTGTTTTACGACAGATTTGAATTTAGAGTCAGTAAGGTCGTTCGTGTGTTTGGGAATTTTATTATAGAATTTTATACAATTTACCAAGAACGACTTTTTCGCTTTTACTAACCTGTAAAAAGTTGTTTTGAGCTTCCCTGCGCTTCTGGTAACCTTGAGCCTATCAGTGTTGGTTGGGTAGTTGCATAAATTCTTCCTACCATACATTATTATTTCAACGCGCAACGCGAGAGGTTAAACAATCACAAAGTTACAATTGTCCAAAGTTTTAAGAGGGGGTATGTTCTGTCCCTTTTCCGCAAAACGCATGTTCATATGAAACGATTGTCATTTACTGTGACGCTCGATGGTCGTGACGTCACAATCTACAAGCGTTTTCTCTCTAACAAGCATTTGTAGCTTCGTAATTTTTTGAGCTATTTTAATGGGATTTTCGCCATTAATTAGGCATTTTTTTGCCTTCTTTCTTTTGAAGTTATAATAAATTTATAGTCTACACCCCTGTTACTAATACTACCCGAATTAGCCCCTGTCGATCCCCTAAAATATGAAATACCAATGATGACTGGATATTATTAGGGTACCGTACCTCAAAAGGAAAAAAACGGTACCCTTATAGGATCACTCGTGCGTCGGTCTGTCCGTCTGTCACAGCCGATTTGCTCCGAAACTACTGGACCGATTGAGTTGAAATTTAGTAAACATATATAAATTGGTGACCCAAAGATGGACGCGTAAAGTAAATTAATGAATTCTGTACAAGGGGGCCACTTTTGGGGGGGAAACTGGAAAATTTTAAAAAAATGTTTCGCAAACTGTATTGTGTGACATATCAAATGAAAGAGGTTGTTATAAGCATCTGAGATATTTTTTTTTATAATTTTAGCAAAAACAGATTTGAATTAATGTAGGAAAAAAGACGAAAATTTATCGTCCCCCCCCTCCCCCCCCCGGCATTTTTGTGTATTATATACGGAACCCTCACCATGCGAGTTGAACTCGCACTTGTCTGGTTTTTTTAAACCACACTAACCAAATCTTACGTCATACACAACTATATTTTAGAATAGCTTTTTTTTATTTCACTTTGGGTCGTTGGTTTGAAGTTCTTTAGGAGATTTAACAGCCATAGAACCTTGTCATGATGCTGTCACATCGACTGGTTAATTAACCAATTGATATGACAACAATCATGACAGCTTACAACTTACACAATTAATACTAGTGTTCAATTGTGTAAGTTATAAGCTGATCAATAGTATACGTAGCCTATGCGGTCACGTCATCCGCGGCGACCGGCTGTCGGGTCGAATGCACCCCCTGCATTAATGAAGCCCCAGTTATTAAAGACTTATGCAACGGGTTACGGGGTAGTGGGCTGCCCTACATGTTTACAACATGTCGGGCTTACACGCTAGTGAGTATAAGTGTTTATGTTTCCGTCAAAATATTACATTTTAATAGTAAATGTAGGACTTAAAATAAAATGCGTCCCCCATCCCCACTCTATTAATCTTTATTCATCATACATCATACATATTCGACATAGGACTCCCCCAAAGAGTGCCAAATTGACCGGTCCTGCGCCACCGGTCCCGTGACCTTTACCAGGTTTAATGTGTATTATCACTCATAAATACATTCAATCTTAGCGACTCACACTACGCTTGTAAATTACCCGTATTAATCTGGGGGCACGGCAGTGCCCCCGCCAAGTCGAGCAAAACGAAAAGGCACGGCCGTACCATCCTTTTCTCGAAGCCATTCAGGCCTCTTTTAACATCCTGTAATTTTTTGCTGGCTAAAGCTAGAACTAAAGATATATTTTCAATAACATTCAATTTGAACTTTTAGTTTAAGAACTATTGCCCGTCACAGTTCCTTAGTTTTGTCACTGACACACTTACTCACTGGTGATCAACATAATTCTAAGGCACTTCTAGCAGACCCACAAGCTCCAAATTTTAAACGTAATTAGTTTTTAGCCTATGAATCCATTAAAAACCTAAAAATATTGCAATTTCAGTCACGTTTCAGAGATATGCAAACAGCATAAGTAAGTTTGTAATCCTATACACATACATGTACAGTCGAGTTCTCCAATATCTATACAGACAACCTTTCAAAAATATCTACACATGTGCCTTATGCCAGTAACAATAAAGCCTGTGTACAGATATTTTTCAAAGGTTGTCTGTATAGATATTGGAGAACTCGACTGTACACACTCGTAGGCGCTTCTCTACAAACGGTTTCCCCATGTTATCGGCTACGAGCGAAATGCTACGAAATGTTTGGCAAGAATATGTTAAGAGGATGGTGAACCTGTAAATTTTCATACAAAAAGCGATAACGTTTTTCACCCCGTAAACATAGTTCGAATTTTATAATTTTTGGATATGTTGTAGCTATAATGAAAAACTAGGTCTGTACGTTTTGATTAAAGAAATATTGCTTACGTGAAAAGTTATTAGCATCTAAAAATCTTTTTTTTTGACAAAAAAACTTTGTCTATCTTTTTTTTTATTAATCTAAACTGATTTACTAAAAAAGAAAAACGTACAGACATAGATTAAAGTGTACCTACTATATCCAATAATACCAAAATTGTTTCATTTCACAAAGGTTTAGGGGGGTAAAAACTAAAAACGTTACCCGAAACAATATTTCAACAAGGAAAATGTAGGCAATTGCCTCCAGGACTTGCAACTCTCTATCGCACGATACGGGTCGGGGGGCAGAGCGGTGTGAAACAGATAGCATTTTTTTAAATACCTACTCGCGCCGCGTATCGGCACTTCACAATCCTCATAACGGCCAGGAACACCCCTAGCGAGCGCCTACGCCCTAGTCGGTTTTCGCTACTTTGCGGGAAAGCCACGGGATCGACTACGAGCGAAGCGCGTAGCGATTCTTGGCAGCGAAGTGTCAAGCGACATAACATACACACATGATTCACGATAGCCAATTTTTAAACCCCGCTCGAGCCTAATCAAATAGTATGCTCGGTTAACGTTACCAACGAAAACACGCATAGCCAAACAATTGTGAACCTTATTACAATAGGCCTAGGTCCTACGAACGGTCACTTTAAGTGTGTCTTGTCGTCGGAGGATCGATATGAGTCAGCTGTACGTGCACTGGCAAGGTCAGTGACCTCAAAGCTCGGCTTCGATTTTTGCTCTCTACTGGTAACTTAGGGTGGTGTGTTTCAATCGCTGTTATACATACACAGATATTCACGCAATAGGCATGATGACTAATTTTTTTTGACGATGCCATTCGATCCAGTTTTTGGAGAGGAACAAATGTTTGTATGAGAGCAACTACAATTAAAGAACATAAAAACCCATTGTGCCGTTGGGGTAGGCAGAAACTGTCCAATTCCAGATACTACGATCTTTACCCACTTATAACAAATTAATTAGGTACATTTCTTATTACGAACTCGTCGGTTGCGGTATAAGTTTGTCAACAATTTAAATTCACAAATACAATGTATTTTATCTATTGGCATGTATTGGTCTATTGACCAGAAGGGCACTTTTACATGTTTAAATGTAAATATTTACACTATAAAGTCAAAGTGATTTATTCTTCAATTTAGGCATATTACATGCACTTATGAATGTCGATAAACTACCACCGGTTCGGAAAGAAAACCTCTGCCTCGAGAAGAACCGGCGTAAAAAACTCGGCGAGGTATCATTTTTTTCAAAACAGTACATAATATATAATTTCAGTATCCAGAGTATTATAAAATTACAAAATTACATTGCAACAGTAGAAAGCCTATTTATTTTGCGATATATTTCTAGTGCAGGATTTTATCGCTGCCAAATATCCCTATCCATGATGTAATAGTTTACCAAGTGGTTCGTGTAATATTACACTTGGCGCTGGCTAGCCTGTTCCTTTGCTTGAACTTGGCTTGACACGCTGCCGCGTGTCTAGATCTTATAATATGCTTTTGAATTAAGTGTCTGTTTTACGACAGATTTGAATTTAGAGTCAGTAAGTTCGGTAATGTGTTTAAGAATTTTATTGTAGAATTTTATACAATTTCCCAAGAACGACTTTTTTGCTTTTACTAGCCTTTCAAAAGTTGTTTTGAGCTTATCTTGTGCTTCTGGTAACCTTGGGCCTATCAGTGTTCGTTGGGAAGTTGTATGAATTTTTCCTAACATACATTTTCAAATACGTATTACCTTCCACTCTACGTATACTTACCACGTTGGTTATAGGTCAGTTTTCATAAAATTTACTTTCTGCACGAGACAATAAGAGCACTAAAAATCTGTTATTATTGCCTATAAAACGAGGCCCTACAAAAACCCCCAACGACTCGACCAAAAGTTAATTCCACTTTGGAACCCGACACGCGGTTTATCAAAGAAAATGAGATTCGCGTAATACCCTCCAGATTTAAAAAAAATAAATGACTACGTAGAGAAATGGACGGGATTATGGCTTTGTCTTTTTCCTTTCGCCTTGTAGTGAGAAGGACGGGAAACTTTCGCCGGGAGTAAGACGGAAGCTCAGGTTTCTGTATATTGTGGTTTATTTGAAAGAAAAATGTGTTTTGATGGCAGATAAAAGATTATGTTCTCATCTGAGCACTCAAGTTTAATTATCTGCTACGCGACGCGCGAAATGTCAGGCGACTATGGCGTTGCCCACCTCCGCCGCCGCCGGCCATAATCACGCAACATTCGCCTGTGCCTTAGAGTATAGATATCTACAGAGGACATGGACATATGATAGTCAGGACAAGCTATACGTGATGCCACAATGAGGGACGGAAAGGCTTCTATGCAGTTAAATTAAGAACTGGTCATAAAATGGCTTCATTTGGGCGGGTAGTGGTTTATTTGCCACAACTTCATACTAAATCAGTTGTGGCAAATAAAAAAAAGTTGAACTATGACAAGGACAACGAATGATATTTCCCTTTCTGTCACACTTATCGAGATAGCTTGTCCTGAGTATCATAGGTCCATGACAGAGGAGCTGTACGGTTGCCACCATAAGGGACGGAACGGCTCTTATGCAGCTAAATTAAGAACTGGTTTTAAAGTAGCTGACGACTTACCTTAAACAACCTTCTTAATTTGGGCGGGTAATGGTTTATTTGTCGCAACTCTACTCTGAAATACTAACTCAGTTGCAGCAAATAAAAAGTGAAACTATGTCAAGGACAACGAATGATATACCTCTTTCTATCACAATTATTGAGATTTGTATACTACCATCTCGCTCGGTCGTTGTATTATTATTATCATAGCTACTCTTAGAGGAATCTACACTCTAACTAAGGCCTATGCCTACACGGCCTAACTAAGGCCTACAGTACACTGGCGCGGCCTGCGGTGGCGGTCCATAGTAAATTTGACAGCTAATGACACCTTTACTATTGTCCGCCGCGGCCAGGCCGCGCAGAGGCCTCTCACAGACTGGCGCGGCCTGGCTGCGGCAGACAATAGTAAACTTGTTAGCTGTCAAATTTACTATGGACCGCCACCGCAGGCCGCGCCAGTGTGATGCATTAATAAGTAACTAGTGCTAATGAGTCGTCATCTTGTTTAGAGTACCTAATGGATCGATGTCGTATAACTTAAGACCTCTAAATCAACTTATCACTTTCACGTGAGGTACCTGAATTAAGTCGTAGTTAAGCCTTGTGTTGCTACGTCTATGTACAGTCGAGTTCTCCAATATCTGTGTACAGACAACCTTTCAAAAATATCTACACATGTGTCTTATGTCAGTAATAATAAAGCCTGTGTACAGATATTTTTGAAAGGTTGTCTGTATAGATATTGGAGAACTCGACTGTATGTTGTGCACAGTCGAGTTTATTAAATTAGCGATTCTAACGTCGACGGTAGAAGACTCAAAATATATTATCAGTTATATAAGTTTTTATACACTTCAAAATAGTCAAAATCTTAGAGCAGACATAACTGGCCTTTCAGTAACTTACCCCTCTGTAGAAAACCTTGCACAATGTGCAATAAATCATACAAAGACAATTTCACAATCGATTAATGGTCATTCACAAAATCGCCTCGCAAAAGAACACTGATCATAAAGATGCCCGCATGTTACTGTAAGCACTTGATATTATAAACGTTCAACCACTTCAAGCTTTCAATATACAATTGAGTTTCAATATCCTATTAAGATGCTCCCCCCGCCCCCGCAAAATTCGGCGGACATTTTTGTACGCAAATACGACATAAGGCTACTCCAGTTATTTGAATGCTCTAAGGTCAAAACCGATTACCCTGTAAGCCTAGCAAAGCTGCTTTAATGTTTGATTCTGTTACAACGATGCGGTTTTATGGTTTTCAATACACGAAATACTCGAATCATAAAGCTTTTAGTGAAGGGTTAAACCGTTCCCGAAGGGTTAACTGACGTGGGATTGAAAATGATTTAATCGGTCTAGTTTGGGAAAGGTTTCATGGATTGTAGCCTCAAGGTTTTCATTTCAAAGGAAAATTTAATGATTTAGGATGGAAAGCAAAAAAAAATACATAGTTAATACATTTTATATGGGTAATTGCCGTTACGAAATTGAAAAATGTAAATCGTTTAAGGCTCTTAATTATATACATTTTTTTTCCTTTGCACATGTTACAGGGTTCTTATTTCGGTACAAGGTACAAATGTTTGTTTAACATCTCTTTATGTGGATAGGTATATATTTTTAGGGTTCAGTACCTCAAAAGGAAAAAAAGGTAGCCCTCATAGGATATACTTTGTTGTCCGTCTGTCTGTCAAGGCTCTTTATCTCGGGAACGCGTGGAGGTATCTAGTTGAAATTGAAACCATATACTCAAGTCTGCAGTCCATTGTAGATGTAAAAAAAAACAAACTTTTTAAGTTAGCGTACAAAAAAGATACAGCCGTTTATGCCGCAAAAAATCTATATTTCGACACTCTCAAGGGAATGGGAAAAGTCCTTTCCGTTGACCTAGAACTATTCAATTTGGCAAGTAATATCGTCTTATACTACAAGTACGGGGAAAAATCTGAAAACTATACATTTGTAATTTTGTACGGAACCCTCGGTGGGCGAGTCCGACTCGCACTTGTCCGGTTTTTTATTTATTTTGCGCACTTTTCGCTACAAATAGACATTAACGCTTTCACCGCTAGCGGGTGCTTACGCCGTATGCGCTTTTCGCAACATACGGGGAAAAACTACTACGGCATAGCGCTTTCTTTTGTATACTCACCGGCAGAAAATTTGGCCCAAATTAGAAAAAGCTTACTATGCAAAAAAACATTAATTAATTTATTCAATTTATAGTTAGAAATCACAAAAAGTATTTGGGCCAAATTTTCTGCCGGTGAGTGTATAACTTATATGATTCATCCCTCCCATGCATGAGAGGAGGCCTGTGCCCAACAGTGGGACGTTATAGGCTGATGATGATGATATGATTTATTATGGGTCGTGGATTTGAAACTTTGGGAGATTTAAACGTGTTATAAATAACCTTTTTAAAAGGCGGTGTTACATCGAATCACAAATTACTGTGACAGTCACGTCATGAAAAGGTTATTTTACTTTTAAATCTCGCAAAATATCCCAGAGAAACTACCCATCATAAAATGCAAATGATAACAGTGTTTTAGCCTGTGTTGATAGAAAGTAAAATAACATCGCCCTATTGTCTGTTTCTTCAATATATTTTTATACTTTATTAATATCGGTTCGGAAAAGAGGTGCATTGACTGAAGTGAAGGGCCCTCACAGAGTCAAGGGCTCTCCAATGGTTTGTTCTTTCGTCATAATATAAGTAAAAGGGGCCGAGGTAACTGTTAGATACATTATTAAAAGTCCTATAAAAACGAGTATAAAATCTATTCAGAGTTACACGTGGCAGTTCTTCCAGAAATATACCCGTTTTTCGTCGCATTCTGTAGATAGATGAAAGCGATATCGTATTTTATAGGTTACGGACAAGACAATATATTTTACTACATTATGTAGGTAATACTTTTGATTACAGGAGAACTTGACTTTTGTTTCAAGAAATTATTTTAATTGATTTATCCAGCATTTACAATACAATACAAATACTCTTTATGCACACCTCACACAAACAAAGGAGTTACAGAGAGAGACAATACAATAACATGTAGTTAGAGATAGACAACAGGCGGTCTTATCGCTGAAGAGCGATCTCTTCCAGACAACCTTTGGGTATCGGAGAAAGAGATAAAACTAGATTATGCAGTAGGTGGTGCAGAGATTATTATTAACCAAAAATCAAAATAATTATAAAAATAAACGTACATTAATAGTTTATTGAATCAGGCGCTACTTTAGCGGAATAGCAAAGGAATATTGTTCTCGTAATGTACATAAATAGCTCTATATATAAACATACACAATCATACATATATACAAATATAACAAATACAAATATATGATACATAAACAGTCAGCCCGAAATTACAATAGGGTTAGGGGAGAGACAAATAATACAGTAATATAACCTATTCATGACGTGGGCGTCACATCGATCGATTGGAGACATTATGGCTAATTTACCAGTCGAAGTCACAGCTAAGTTACCTACGATACGATTATATTTCACTGTTTAATCAAAGTGTTTCAAATCCACTATACATCATTTAAATTCTTAAAGGGTCCGCAATGCAGGCTACGGTTATCGCGTGCCATCAGGCGGGCCGTACGCTTGTTTGCCATCGACAGCGTATAAATAATCATCATCATCATCATCATCAACCGAAAGACGTCCACTGCTGGACATAGCCATCCCCCAAAGAGTGCCAAGGTGACCGGTCCTGCGCCACCCGCATCCAGCGGACTCCCGCGACCTTTACCAGGTCCACCTTGTGACTAAATAATAAATAAATAATTATAAATATAGTACTTGACCAATCGTCGAAACGTCAAAAACCCTCTTCTATAGTCTAACATCGACCATTTTTGGACTTCAAGGTATTAAACATCTCTAGAATAGCAAAAATAAGTATATTTGCGAGTTTTATTTATTGGAAATGTAAGAATAATTTATTTTTACTTCAAATACCGTAACAAAAACACACAACACGTATCTGACTTTACGTTTATGACTCTCTCGTTCTATAAAACTGTCGAAATTTCATTACTTTCCCCACAAAACAAACAGGCTGTGTCAGGGGAAGGGAGGTGCTAATAGAGAGCCCGGGTTCGAATCCCGGGTGAACTAGGGGAAGAGTGGCTAATGGCAATGTGCTACGTAGCGTTATAAATGTTGCGTCGTCAATACTTTGGAGTTTTCTTTTAACATTAATCAACATTAACCCATTCAAGGCCCGTGACGACACGTATGCGTCCCTACGCCGTAGTCGCTTTCCGGTACATACGAGGAAAACCACGGGATCGGCTACGAGCGTAGCGCGTAGCGATTCTGGGCACTAAATGTGTTAATAACTACCGTAAACCGGGGTTACTTTAGGAAAAAATGGGGCTACTATGATCATTTCGAATGTAGTATTAAAAGCAGAACTATTTAATAAATTAAAAAGATTCAATCGAGTATACAGGAGCCGTAGCATGGTTGGCCTTGTCACGCGATAGGTGATAGGATAGAGCGTGCGTCACTGGCTGACACCGTTCGATAGAACGAGACGACGCTCTTATCTTGTCACTTGTCGCGTGATAAGGCCAACCATGCTACGGCTCCAGCAAGATAGAATAATACATTAACTGCCACAGTTCACAAGTAAAAACAATGATTTCGGAGAAACCTACCGTACAACTTAGAAAAGTTGAAACACCCTCGACATTTTCATTTCAAAGTTCAATATCTCAAAAACGGCTTAACCGATTTTGTTGAAACGTAGCTAAGAACCATCTCGATCACGTCAGCTTTCGGATGAAAAAAACCGTATTAAAATCGGTTCATTCGTTTCGGAGCTACGATGCCACAGACGGACACACAGTCACGTCAAACTTATTCAAATTTCAAATTCAAAATATTTAATTCGGACAACTTGATCCATAGTTTGTTAGTAATTACAGTATAATTTAAGACTAGGGTATGAAATAAAATAAAACAATTTAAAATCAATAAAAAAAATAACACCCCTCTTTTTGCGTCGGGGTTTAAAAATAGAAGCTTTCGATTAGAAGTAAAAAGAACGTCTGGATTCATTCTGCGGTAGTAGGTACTGATTATTGTCTAAGCATACAAAACATGACTATGATTAGACCTAAATTCATCACAGAATTTAATGCTCACTTAACTCATATTGAATATTAAGTGAGTCTTCATCGACACATGTGATTTATTTAAATACTTACACATATCTATTCGATCCACAAATACGTGACTAAACTGCCACAAAATAGACCTGTTCCATTTTCAAATCACGTTCCATATGTGACTACATTAAGGTACAGTCATAAAATGCCGAATTTACTACTCATAGTGAGCAACAAATTACCAGACTTAGTATTTTATGAGTGCAGCTGAAATAGTTCTTATTGCGTCTACATAAGGTGCTATCTTTGCAGTGTGATAAACATTTCATGTCTGATTCTTTTCTTTTCGTGTAGGATTCGTTGTACAAAGTTATTTTGCGGTCGAAAAATGCGCTGCGGTGAGAAAGGTACTTGACATTGCCAGTTGGAGAGCGACTTTGTAAGTTTGTCGGGCTGTGACATAAAGTTGGTATACGGAATTACTTGTTGAGGTTTGTTATGTTAGGTGTGTATCGAATTTTATTATTTCGCAACAAGAATTCAATTTAGGTTTTGGATGCGCGGTAACACCCATATACCTACCTAGCTTATAACCCTGAGGAAAAGCTATATTAGCGTAGCGGTGTGCTGTACGTCTAGCACAACTTGCTGCTCAGTCGCTTCGCGCGCGACTAAGCGTCTCCTATCTCACTCACACCGTACAAGTTAGAAAAAGGAGTAGATCTTTCTCGACTCGCGTCGCGGCGCGGCGTCAGTTGTGCTAGCCCCGCTGGTGTCTGGGGGCACGCGCCAAGTCGAGCAAAACAAAACAAAGAGGCACGCCCGTACGTTGTAAATTGAATCTTATAGTTTTAATAATAAATTCGCTATTTGATACGATTGATTAGTTAGAACACAGCCAGGAAAATGGTATCAAATTGACAGCGAATACCCAAGCAAATAAGAGTATATAGAAAATACAAATTCATTTTTGTTCACAATTGAAGTTTAAAAAAATATATACTTTACATTTTCGACGACCGAATAGCCTAGTGGTTAGAGAACCTGACTATGAAGCTTGAGGTCCCGGGTTCGATTCCCGGTCGGGGCAGATGTTTGTATGATGAATATCTGCTCTGTTCTCGAGTCTTTGATGTTTAATATCTATTTAAGTATGTATTTATCTATATAAGTATGTTTATCCGTTGTCTAGTACCCATAGTACACGGCTTTGCCTAGTTTGGGACTAGATCAATTGGTGTGAATTGTCCCACGATATTTATTTATTATTTTATAAATAGCATGTGACGTCACGAAATTTGCGACTCGCCCTCCCCCTCTATACGTGGATGAGCCCAAATCAGCCGAAAGACGTCCACTGCTGGGCATAGGCCTCTCCCAAATAGCACAATGCCAGCTGCTTAAACTGCCTTCGAGACCCACCAAAAACAAACCATTAGAAAGATTGCCCTACTTGTTGATATCTACTGAATAGTCTTCTGATAAATTCGCTCCCATCAATTGGAAGAGGGCCCTTAAGTAATCATGCTACTTATATGGACCATTTTGAAAGATGTGCGCCATTTTCTTGAGATATCTTTAGCTTTCACGGCTTTTGTGACTGTGAGACTTGGGTACTTGACAACGAGAACAAGTTTAAAGAAGATACTCGTAGGCGGATGCGTAGGGACTTGGCACTCATAGTAACCACCGTCTGCGGAAGTTGAGAACCGTATATGCAACGCCCAATCCTAGGAACAAAAGGAATTACATTGAAAACATCATCATTATCACACAACAACAGTATAGAGAGATTGTATTTAAATAAAGGAGATAAAGTTTTCGTGGCAGTTGAAAATATCCCTGTCAAAGAATTGTACTTCCAAAAACGTGTTATAAGTATTTTACACCGGAAATTAAACATACAAGAAAAATCTAAGTCGGGTATACTTTGTGTTTTATAATGTCCACGTGGGACAGATTCATTTATTGGTAATGACCCTGCATACGAAACCGATTGGGCCTAGTTGGTAATGACCCTGCATACGAAACCGATCCCGGGTTCGAATCCATTTTTTACCCGACTGTCGAAGGACAGGAGGGTTATATTTTTCGAGCCCATGAATGCATGTACTCGTATGTATATATGTTATGCGAAGGAAAGCAGGGTTCTGTTTTTCGAGTGTATGAATGTATATATGTATATATGTATGTATGTGTGTATGTCTTATTCTTTGGCACGCCATGCAGCCTAAACCGTTTGACGGATTTCGACCATATAAGGTGTCGTTGAATTCCTCTTAACACATTCAGTGCCCAAAATCGCTTCGCGCTACGCTCGTAGCCGATCCCGTGGTTTTCCTCGTATGTAGCGGAAAGCGACTACGGCGTAGGGACGCATACGTGTCGTCACGGGCCTTGAATGGGTTCGTGGGAGTGACAGGCAATAATATTTGCAAAAAAGTAGTTGAATTTTTTGAAAAATCTGTAAATTCCACTTGTTTGTGTAATTAACCGCAAGTGCTAGTATACATATTTGTAATGACGCTCTCGAGAACGGCTTTAACAATTGATGAATTTGCTATATAGGGGATTATGGAGGCGAAAATCGATTTAGTTAGGTCCAATATCTCGGAGAATCCGTTTTCTCTATTTTCATCCGAGCTCACACAGCACGGCTAACACAAGACGGCGCGCGAGCTGTCTCGCGGCGAGATAGCCTATTCGTCTCTTTCTAATTGTTCAATTAAAAAGAGACGGATAGTCTATCTCGCCGCGAGAGGGCTCGCGCGCCTTCTTGTGATAACCATGTAGGTACTTACCATTAGTAGCGATCAGTAGTCAGACTGCTAGGTACCTGCGTGTTCTAGGACGAAAAAGTGCACTAAAACAGTTTGACACGTGACCCACTTTATTTGTAGTAGGAGAGCCGACTGCAAAATCTCGTACCGACTTGATACCGCGATTAAATTCACAATGGTTTCACATACTTGGCTCCCCTACTATAACATAATCTCATATGTCAAGGTGTTTCGACAGAAAAAGCCTTGGGAATGAGGGTTCACACCTACCGACTGGAATTGGTTTCATGCTGGTATCAGATGGGTATATTTAGAGGTCCCGAAGGTCACCTTTAAGAGCGTCTGCCAAGCACATCCGTCAAAAAAATGCTGACAGATTTCGCTTTTCTTCAGTAAATTTCTAACTGATGCCATAACTATTATTTCAGTATCTTCGCATCGGAAATGACTTTCTTTTTTTAACTTTCGACAAGTTCCGCCGTGACAGACCGCCAAATTCGGACTTAGCATCACTTTTATGGGAAACCATAGTGCTTTCACCGCGGTATCAAGTCGGTACGAAATTTTGCAGTCGGCTCTCCTACTATTGGTCGCGTGTTTCTATGATCCGTGGAAGTCTGCCACACGATTTACATTTGGAAGGACACGATTTTAGTTGTTTAACAAATTGGGTTTATATACTCGTATTGCTAGCTGCCCGCCCGCGACCCCGCGCATTATACAGCCTTGGCCAAAAGTATTGAACACCCCACGTTTTCCTTTGTAACTTATGGATAAAGTATTATTTTTCAATTTCATAAATACACGAAGAGGTAAAAAATAAAAAGTGTTTGAACAGGTGCAAATCGTTCATATATATCATTTTGAAATTGCTATTTACGTGTGAAAACTGAAGCTAGAAAAAGTCCGGTTTTACAATAAAGGTTTAATTGTATATTTTTTTCACGGAATTTCCCTTAACGTCAATAAATATGACTAATTTTTCCGATTGATACACAACTTTCAATTATAAAATATATAAATGCACTTTGAAACTTTGACTTTTGTATGAAAAACGCGGGTGCTCAACACTTTTGGCCTAGGCTGTAGAGAATGCAGGCGCAGCCCCGTGATAAATCATAGCCTATTGCCATTGTAAAGGTTCATTCTGTATACTGGTGAAAAAAGTTTTGAAATGATATGTAAAAAAAAAAAAAAATTCTTGCCAAAAAAAAATTAGCACTAAAATTAACGATTTATCGGCAACCCCCACACTAGGCTAGGCCTGTATCGTGGTCTCGGGGGGCGTCGTGGTGGCATGCTCGCGATCCCATGGCGCTCCCATTAACGGCAGAGACGGAAACGCCGGAGTGGTTTTAGTGGGTAGACGCCCTCCCCCTTCTCTTTCAATAGAGTTGGCCGGAGGGTGAGAGTCCCACATACCCCCCTATATAGCTTCCCCAGGCTGAGGGGGGATGCGTAAATGCATTTCCACTCCGTCAAAAAAAAAAAAAAAAGGCCTGTATCGTGGGAGTTAGATACATGTGGAATGTCGGAGATTACCCCTACATACAAACGTTCAACCTCACGGAATTTTCCTCTGTAATAACCCTTATTCATAAAACTGGCCGTTGGGGCGGAAAGGTTCTCGAGTGGCGACCACGTACCGGAAGGCGCGGCGTGGGTAGGCCCTCCACAAGGTGGACTGATGACCTGGTAAAGGTCGCGGGAGTCCGCTGGATGCGGGTGGCGCAGGACCGGTCAATTTGGCACTCTCTGGGGGAGGCCTATGTCCAGCAGTGGACGTCTTTCGGCTGATATGATGATGATGATGATTCATAAAACTTAAAATACCTATTTTAATCTTATATGTCATGGTCATGTTTTAACGTACAATAAAGTGCTTAAATACAGTAAGGGAAATGTATACAGGTAGGTACCAGTACCAACGTAGAACCCTGTCGCAATTGACAGGCCGCCGTCGTTCAAACTCGAGTGATATGTCACCTTATTGCGATAGGGTTCTACGGTGGTACGTGAATACATTTCCCTTACTGTACATTCATACATAAATAATATATATTTGGGAGGTTGTGGGAGCAACCCTGAATTTGAAAAAAATCAGCTCACCATACAATTTGGTCAATTAAAACTGAACTTTAGTATGTAACAGCTGTTTTTTTGATCCCATATAAAAAGTTGCTCAAAAATACCTCGACTATCACCCCCTTAAAGCTTTGCACCTAGCGACCAAACACCCTATATATTTTTTTGTGACTATTTGTGTTCTAAATAAAATAAAATATCGTGCGTTAATCGTCATGGGATTTCAAGAAAAACCATTTTGAAACCCGAAAACACTAGTTTAGTTGTGTTTTAAAAGCACTTCATGATTGAAATAAGTAAAACTAGTACCATATTTCCTTTTGATATCACACTCAGTGCCTAGAATCGCTACGCGCTACGCTCGTAGCCGAAATGTAGCGGAAAGCGGCTACGGCGTAGCGACGCATATGTGTCGTCACGGGCCGGGAATGGGATATCCTAGATAAACGATGAAACGAGAAGCTTGAAAGCTCCCATTAACGGTCAATGTACTGTATTTCCACATAGTTTTCCCATTATAAACACGCTCTCTCGACTTTTCAATTTCGTCTTGGACCCACATAAATAGAAATAAGTTGCCCGTCTCTTTCATCGTAAATCAATTCATTACGTTTTCTCATTTTCTTTTCGTGAAGTTGCTTTGCACGACACTGGGGAGTGCAAATATTTGAACGGGAGCAAAACTAGTTGCAATATATATTTCAATGGTTTTTTTTCGAATGAAGTCGTTTATTACTTAGTAGTTTGTTTTCATAAGGTTTACCACTAAAAAAAACCGGACAAGTGCGAGTTCAACTCGCGTGGTGAGGGTTCCGTAAAATATTGAGAATTTTCCCGTTACTTTGAATACTCAAACTTCTTATAGGTTTTCCTGTAATCTTTAGGCAAGAAACTATTTTCCATATTTTTTTCAGAATTTATCTTAGTAGTTTCGGAGATAAAGGGGGGAATGGTCAATTTTCGTCTTTTTTCCTAAATTACTTCAAATCTGTTTATGCTAAAATTATAAAAAAAAATTATCTGACACGCTTACAACAACCCCTTTCATTTGATATGTCACACAATACAGTTTGCGCTTACTTAACTTTTTTTTTAATTTTCCAGTTTTCCGCTCAAAAGTGGCTCCCTTGTTTAGAATTCATTAATTTACTTTATGTGTCCATCTTTGGGTCACCAATTTACATATGTGTACCAAATTTCAACTCAATCGGTCCAGTAGTTTTGGAGCAAATCGGCTGTGACAGACGGACAGACAGACAACCGAGTGATCCTATAAGGGTTCCGTTTTTTTTCCTTTTGAGGTATTGGAACCCTAAAAAGCCGACTTGCCGGTAACATTATATGTATAACTGTTAACAATAATTCAAGACGATACTTTGCTTAATTTGGGCACAATCTTTAATGCGAATTAACCCCACTATAAAGCCCTTAAAAGGGGAGGTAATTTTATTAAGGCACTTTCGGTTATAAATGTCGGAAAGTAAACAGTGTAACGAATTGCCCTTTTTATTCGACATTGTTCGGTTTTATTTTCGCGGAAAAGGGCACCATTTATAAGATTAAGTTTCGGTCATTTAGAATAGAATTATTATTAAGCAATCGTCTTAAGTGTGTTCTTCTTGAAATATTGAAGGAACTGCTGATGCTTATGTATTGGAAGGAGGTTTGATTTTAGCTGATGTTGCTATGCTTCTAAGTGTCAGGGCACGCGGCAGTTAAGGACTTCTAAAATCTTGGTTTAATTTAAATATCATAATCCTATCCTAATCTAGCCGTCTATTGCCTGTAAAGGCATCCTCCTCTTCAATAGAATTTATACAGAATCTACCATTCTACATTAGAGTATTCATAATAGCCTCGATTTAATGTAACATTTGTTTTTGTCAAATAAACTATTTTGTATAATCATATCGTTTATTGCTTTATATAAAACTAGCTTCCGCCCGCGACTTCGTCTGCGTGGACCCGGGATAAAAACTATCCTATGTTTTAATCCAGACTATATACTATCTTCGTGCAAAATTTCATCCATTTCGGTTCAGCCGTTTAAGCGTGATTGAGTAACAAACATCTATACATTCAAACATCTAAATATCCAAACATCCAAACTTTCGCATTTATAATATTAGTAGGATTAGTGGGAAGTAGGATGCTCTCTGACACTTTTTTGTTTAATTGTTTTTGTCACGAATAAATGTCTCTTTCTTTCTTTCTTTATAAGCTCATCGCACAAATTATTTGCCCTTACCGGGAATCGAACCCAGGACCTTCAGCTTCGTAGACAGCGTTACTACCCGCTACTAGTGACTTAGGCTAACCGTTAGTCTCGAGATAGGCTGCGAATGGCATATAAAACACCGAATTATACCCAAATTCCACATCTATGGTATTTTACATAGTCTTACGTCTTTGATACAAAGTGAGTCAGAATATAGTTGGCAATGTTCCGAGCAATAAACCGCCGCTAGGCAGCAGAGGTCAAGAGGCTGGGTCAAGCGCCGGGCTTGTTCTTATAAGCTGAACGGTTTTGTGTTACTCGGCCCTGCTGAGCAGAAGTGACGTTTACTAAAACATCAAGTCTTTTAGTAAGACCCGAGGGGTAATCACGTAACGTTTTGAACGCGCGTTAGGTAGTACCAACTGTCATTTTTTCCAATACAAAAAGTGACATTTAGATCTACCTGACGCGCGTACAATGCGTTACGTGATTGACCCGCAGAAAAACATAAAGACTGCCAATGTGTAGGTATAGAATAGCGCCATTAATAAAAAAGTTCCTAATTCATTGCACCAATGTGTTAGGCAGTGGTCATTCGAAATGAATGGTACAGAGACCTTTTTACAGTAAAGTAGCTATAAAAAAAACCAATAAAGAAAAATAAAATAAAGTGAGAAAAGTGAAAGAACAAAACAAAATTGTGAATATTGACGAAAAATTGCCATGGAGAGAGTGAAGAGAGCACCAAAGGCTACTTAGCTCTCCCAATAGCCACCTCGACCCAAAACTTCGTAATTCGAGTGGACCGTTGCGGCTGCCGCGCAATCGCCTTAGCATGGTGGCGACTCGTTTTCGCATGGCAAAAAAATCGTCGAGTCCGCGCTTCCGCGAACGTGCCAGATGCACTGATTCCTTTAAAATAATGAGCTATGAAAGCTCATTATTTTAAAGTAACGCGACATTGTATAGACATTGACGGTTTTTACAAGCTTTTATTTAACTTGATTGATCTGTTCCGTTTGTTAGTGTGGGACAAATTTTGGAACTGAATTTTGAACCAGTTAACCTGAACCGATTGAGCTGAAATTGTGCGTATAAGTATAGTCGAATGACAATTTAATATTATGGTACCATCGAGCTGATCTGGTCATGGAGACAGAAGCCATGGGAATCCCGTTGAGTTTGGGCTCGTTAGAATCGTCTTGATGAGTAGTTGATGACGGTATACAGAAAAGTACAGTTGGCAATAAAAGCTTGTACCAAAAATGACATTTTTGACAGAAAATTATTATTATATAGTCTCCGGCAAGACACGATTTTTTCGCATATAGTAATCGCTGGGCACAGGGTATCTTTTGGGTTCGAACTTTAACCCGCCCACATTCCCTACACGCATTGTATTGTGTACTTACGCCATATTTAACGTTTACCGGCCACTTTGTAAAAATTTTCAGCCACTTTGCCCGTATTAGTTGACATACTTATGTAACAACATGGAGTCCGCTGGATGCGGGTGGCGCAGGACCGGTCATTGCGGCACTCTTCGGGAGAGGCCTATGTCCAGCAGTGGAGGTGTTTCGGCTGATATGATGATGATGATGGCAATGCAACATTATGGAACCACCGAGCTGATCCGACGATGGAGACAGAAGGTGGCCTCAGCAACTCCTAAACTACACAGTAAACTCTTTGTTTGGACTCGGACTCTCAACGGGTAGTTGATCGATCACTGTGCAAAAAAAGTACAGTCTGCAGCAAAAGCTTGTACCATAAATGTTTTTTTTTTTAAGTTCTATACTTATTGAACGAGAGAGCGAAGCGAATGATGTTCTCCGTTTTAGCTTCTCGTGAAATTTTGTGAGCAGGTTTAATAATTATATAGTCATTTTGTCGATTCAGTTTTTCGAAATTAATAGTTTTTTTTTTAAAGAAAGATAGGCTCGCGTGTTCGAGCTGTAGAAGACAGAGTCACAGATACTTCATTTAATTTTAGTATAAGTACTTGCCCAAAAGCGAATAGTACTTAGTTTATCACTAACACGCATAGTACGTCTAAAATTCAGCTACTTAACTTAAACCCGAGTGCAATCTGTGTTGACGGAACGCCAATATTTGGCGCCAGGTTAAACCAACACGGTGCACTTGGATTTGTACCATAATCACCGGACTTAGAGTTCAAAGTTAAATTTAGTTTGCAGTCGAGTGCACTAATGGTACCTAGTTGCGAAATCAAGTTAGTACTTCGTGCTTAAAGCTTGCATTTTCAGTTACTACATAGTAGATGGCGTTAAGAGTCCCCCAGCATGGTCGACTCTCCCTACAACGAGTAGGTTCTCATTTTAAAACAGCAAACTGGAATAACATTAAACTTTTTATACACATAGGGATCTGCCATTTGTAGGTGGCATGCTAGTTTTAAGGGTTCCGTTCCTCAAAAGGAAAAAAGGAACCCTTATAGGATCACTCGTGCGTCTGTCCGTCCGTCTGTCACAGCCGATTTGCTCCGAAACTACTGGACCGATTGAGTTGAAATTTGGTACACATATGTAAATTGGTGACCCAAAGATGGACGCTTAAAGTAAATTAATGAGTTCTGAACAAGGGGGCGTAAACTGGAAAATTAACAAAAAAAAGTTTTGCAAACTTTATTGTGTGACATATCAAATGAAAGGGGTTGTTGTAACCATCTCAGATATATTTTTCTATATTTTTTGCAAAACAGATTTAAAGTAATTTAGGAAAAAAGACGAAAATTGACCATCCCCCCCCCCTTTATCTCCGAAACTACAAGGCTTAAAATTGAAAAAAATATGGAAAATAGTTCCTTGCCTAAAGATTACAAGAAAACCTATAAGAAGTTTGAGTATTGAAAGTAACGGGAAAATTTTCAATATTTTACGGAACCCTCACCACGCGAGTTGAGCTTTTGTTGCTATAAATTATAATAGAAAAAAATTAAGCTTTTAAAGATTTTGTACGAAAAATGTTCTATCAGTATTTTTGGATAACGATCCACGTGGTAGACGGATCGGGGTTCGAACCCACGATCCCCCGATTGAAGGTAAGGACCTCTCGGCTTTGTTTAAAACTAATAATACAAAATACAAATAGGTAGCCCAAATGTACCTATGACCCAAATAATTTTAATTTCCGCTGTTTCACCCTCGGAACAAAGAGATTTAAGCAATGCATAATGTATTTGCTCATTCAATCAGTTGATTATAATAATGGCTGTGAAGTTGCCGGAATTAACAGGTATTACGTCGGGAAATGCAAATTTGATGACGTCACGCTTGTAGCCGGCAAAATGACCTTTACAATTGAGTTTTAAATGAAATTTCAGTTACCCAATTATACACGATGATTTTTAATCCGTGATCAGGGGTCGAAAACTGATTTCAATGGATGACGTCTCATGCAATTACGAGTACATCACTGTTTAGTTGATTAAAGGTTATAGGTAAGTTTATCAAAATGTAAATTAATATATTTTAATAAATGTGCTTTAATTATTCAATTCAATTCAAATAATTTATTTCAGACTTGCACCCAAAAGTGTTAGTAATATACAATAAAATCTTAATCTACGGGCATTGCCAAAATGTTGACTTACCTACTTAACTAAGGATTGCGAGGACATGGAGCTGTGTCCATCGACGCATGAGCGCGGAGTCCCAGAGCGGTCCGCGAACGCGCTCAGGAGCCGTAGCATGGTTGGCCTTGTCACGCGATAGGTGATAGGATAGAGCGTGCGTCACTGGCTGACACCGTTCGATAGAACGAGACGACGCTCTTATCTTGTCACTTGTCGCGTGATAAGGCCAACCATGCTACGGCTCCTGAAGCCGTAGCATGGTTGGCCTTGTCACGCGATAGGTGATAGGATAGAGCGTGCGTCACTGGCTGACACCGTTGGATAGAACGAGACGACGCTCTTATCTTGTCACGCGATAGGTGATAGGATAGAGCGTGCGTCACTGGCTGACACCGTTCGATAGAACGAGACGACGCTCTTATCTTGTCACTTGTCGCGTGATAAGGCCAACCATGCTACGGCTCCAGGATCCTGTTGGTGCAGCACTGTATAAAAACCGAAGAAAGAAAACCGGCCAAGTGCGTGTCGGACCACGCAAAACGAAGGGTTCCGTGCCTATCAAAAAGGTCGTCAGAGAAATCTTACGGCACGGCACATATGTCCTTTTCTATAGGGAAGGCAGTTTTTCAGTGATATCTCGAGAAGCAAACCGATCTTGTTAAAAGTAATTTTCGGTGAAAGAATTTAATAAGCCCTATGTAAAATGATTATTTTCATATTTTTTAAATACACCGGTCAAAAATAAAATTAGAGGGGGCAGAGGGCATTTTCGCGAAAAGAAGAGTGACGTCGGCAAGTCTAACTTAAAAATGTTCCATTTTGATATCTACTTTTATTTGTCCTACAAATAGTATTGTTAATTGTGGTTACAAAATGGAATATTTTTAACTTTTACTCAGTGACGTCACTAACGATACATCTCTTCTCGCGATAATGCCCAGACACAATTTTTGGGACTTTCGGGGCGATTATCCCCGACTCTATTAACTTACTCAAAAAAAACTGTGAAACCTTATATTTACTTTGAAAGGCCTATCGATTGATGTACCACGTGGACTTACAATGAAACCCTAAAAATTTTTTTAGTCATTTCATTACAGATCTATGTCCCGGCCAACAAAATACACGTATCCTCAAAATTTTATTCAAATACACCCTATAGTCTTCGAGTAAAATGCCTGTGACAAACGGACAGACGGACATAACGAAACTATAAGGGTTCTGTTTTTGCCATTTTGGCTATAGAACCCTTAAAGGCTCATCTTTCCCCGGCCTTACTCTAGAAATAATATTACAGATTTTTTTTAACATATTATCCGTTTATTAATAAATTACATATGTTGTTTCAGGTAATGACTTCGAAATGCGGATATAGCACCAGCTATCAGGTAGTCTATATTATCATTCTAGCAGGGCATTTTCCAAACTAAGTAAATATATAACTGACTGCCCGCGCAGCTCCTACCGCGTATTAGGACTGTATACGCTGAAGATTGGCTATTCAACCACTCCAACGTCTATGGTTGAGGTTATAAAACTTTTTATAAAACTGTCATCGGAATTCGAATCTTCTACCTAGGATAGTAGAGTTGCTTTTTAAATGGATTACTTTGATGCCATTCGGCCAACTTAAATAATATGAAGTAAACATAACGTAATGCACCGACCCCACACCCCGATGCATCAGGCGTTTATCCGAGGATAATGCGATCACACGGCTATTTAGTGGCTCGCTTTACACGTACACAATACAACCTGTACACACACACTAGTCTTCTATAGAAGTGTTGTATATATTCAGTTTTAAACACACACATGCACTCACGTAATTAACTTAACACGCCAAAGGCACACATGTAAGGTAAGCCTAACATTAACGTGGTGGTTAAAATGTTTACGTAAACGATCCGTGGTTTGTGGTCTTTAATCCTTATTCAGTAGACGAGTGATGTAATTCAATAGCGTATAGGTCAAGTTTTGGAATCATCATTGACGAAGAACACATATATACATGGATATACATTTTGAGCTGTTGTATACGGTGAAAGTTTATCTATAACCTTCTACCTAACTTCCACTCAATTGCTCAAAGGTTCATTCACATCGGCTCTTTTAAGACGTTTGACATAATCTGCTTTCAGTAATGGATTGGTCAGTGGATTTGGGTGGATGGTTAGGCGATCCTTGTAGGTGTCGCTGTAATGTTTTGCTTCTTCAAGAACAGTTGGTATCTCTAGGTGTTCATTAATTTCGTTGTTCCGTGTAAACCATGCTGCACCACACAAGACCTTCAAAATATTGTTTGGACTCGTTGAAGGCTGAAGACCATAGTTGGATGGATCCCATAAGTCCAGATTGGTTTAATGATTGAGCTGTACACTCAATTTATTGCTGAGGGATAACATGGACTGCCTCCCTAGAAGCCATAGTAAGTTTCTAAATCTGTTGTTGATTTCCCCGCGTTTGTGCTTTATGTGATCTTTCCATGTCATTCTGCGTCAATCTAAAAATGGTGTTCGTTTCATTATTTAACAGATTACTTAAATTATAAATTCAAAGAGTTGCCAAATGTTCCTATAATCTTTACAAACTAGTTCATAAAAATGCTGATTGGATTTGTAAACAAGTACTTACCCTATTGTCAGACACGACTGAATTTAACTTAATTTCCATTGAATCGCTAAATATTCCAGATAATCCTCCATTGATCTAATAAACCCGATTGAACGATGCTTCCGAATCACTTTTAAACTTTATCTCCGCGAGTATTTATCTCGATTCTGCACTCACTGATATTGGACGTTTTCTTTGTGAACGTGATGAAAGTGTACTTTGCTAAGCATGTCGCAATATCGCCGCATGGCTTGCTGTTATGGGGTAGTGTGAGTGTGTATGTATGAGTGTGAAATCAGGAGTAATAGAATTGTAATCCAAGAAGATTAGGTCTCTTGAAATAATGCTATTTCAAGAGACCTAATCGACAAAATATAACTAGCACAAGTTATATTTTGTCGAAACCTAAAGTTTCCACATATGTTGCCCATACTGAGTAGTATTAATGAAGATTAAGTCAAAGGACCACTGTATACATTATCTCTCTATTTTTTGTGTCATTACACTCATTTCGAATGTAATAATTCTTGTTAATGTTCTTGTTAATGACGTCATAAATAAAACATGGTTGACCGAAATTCGCTGAAGCTACTGAGACATTATAAGGAAACAAAAATACGCATAACATATTTTTTTACTTATATTGATAAATCCGTTTCGGCTTCGCTAACATTCTCGTTGCCAATTTTGTTATTTCCCTTGATGTTTGCTTAACTGATGAGGAAATACGAGATAGCATTTTGTCTATAAAAAAAAACTTCGATGTTCTCCTCCAGCGTTGGACCTAAATAAATAACTTCATTTCTAATGAGGACCATATGGTTTACAATGGGTACAGGGTGGAATAAATGAAGTTTCGTTATTTTACCCTTTTTATTGTTTTTACCCTACTTCAAATTTTTGTTTTGTCCTTTTGCGTTGTCTGATAATTATATATTACATTGTGTACAATCAATTTTCAGAATATAAATACACTGACCCCTACACACTACAGAACATAAAGTCGTCTTCTGCTAGCGTCCGTTTGACAAAATTTACATTTACAGGTTGGGTCCCACTATTTAAAAAAAAACCCTAGCTTCTCCATTTTTTGTGATATTTCAACTGTGTTTTCACAGAGTAACGCATAATCATCATCATCATCATCTTCTACACTTTAGACTTTTATTAATAAAAAATCTTACAAGTATCGTATCTTGATCAGCTCACCTCCACCGAACACTTTTCCGAAGTGACAGCTTCCATCGAAAAAGGGCTTAACCCCCAAGCATTTCTCACATAGTTATATCCTTTTACATCAAGCCTCAGCCCCTTTTGTGAGATTCACGTACCTTGCCCTCCGCTTGCCCTTTCTTGTCTGGTATTATCGGAAATTTGTTAAGCTTCCGCCTGATTGAGACCACTTCAGTTTATGCATATTAAATTTAGGCTTTTAGGCGCGGTGTTTGGCGGTATATCGGGGATCATAAAAGCATTATGGTGCCTACTCCATACCCGAGCGTAGTGGTGAAAGTCCCTAGATAATATGAATTGGCGGATAAACCTGCAACATTTAACGTAACTGTAAATATCTTTCACTCACTTTCTTTGCTCTTGATTACGTCGGCAATTCATCGGTAAAATCGTTTTATCGGCATCATGCTCTCACTTACACGTAATCATATGTGAAATAATATCATAAACAGATTGAAGACGTATATAATGTCCATTATACACATACATATTGGCTCGCCACCTCTGTTACAGCGACGGTAATGACAACAGTATTTATCTGTATATCTGTATCCAGTGGGATACCGATATTAGATTACAATATATGAAAAAACATTATACGGGGTGTTTCCTGTATCAGGAGCAATACATTAAACGGTAGATTATTAAGCTTGTGAGCAATTGTTTCTAAGTGGTTTTAATTGAAAAAAAAAAAACATTACATAATTCAACGTAAGTTTTGGTGTACTTTTTTACTCTTTTGGAGTGATATAAGTAACTTTTTATTTTAAAAACAGAAAAAAAAATTAAAAAATCACAAAAATATCTTTTGAAAACAAAAATACAAAAACTATTATGACTCACTACATGATGTTACCTCAAAATCTGCATTGACTACTGTGCTATGATCTCGTGGTGCCAAGATACGTTACTCGGAGGTCATAACTTCAGATCAATTTTTCTCCGAGTTAAAAAATTTGAAAAGACATGAAAGGAAGCCTCCGTTTAATTTATTGCTCTTGTTACAGGAAACACCCCGTATACTAGTGGCTCTGTGACCTGTTGAATTGCAAGCATGCCTTTAAAAAAAAATGTTAAAAACTGAACCGACAAAGAAATCTATATAATTATTGAACATGCTCACAAAATTTCACGAGAATCGGTTGAGAAATGCGAACTCTAGAGGAGAACATCCGGACAGACGCGCATATACGAAGGAATTCTTACCCAAGCTGAAACAGAGAACTACGTTCGCTTCGCTCGCTCGTTTTCTAATCTAAATCTAGAGGTAATGTCTATCACACACCTTGTTGGCACGGCACCTCTATTACAGCGACGGTAATGAGAACAGTAGCTACGGCTTAATGCGGACTGTTTGTTCAGCAAACAAGTCTATGTAGGCGTTCAATTTGCCAGTTATTACAGGCTAGACTATAATTATCTGGATCCTCGGACGCTTTAACACCAGCTAAGCTGCCAGGCCTATCCCACTAAAAGTTTCCCTGAAATAGGTTAGTTTTCTTTATGTTAAAATTGATAATAGTGATAGTGTTAATATGGATAGTAAACCATCAAATTATTGCAATGAAGTGAAAATTACAAAATATAATCATCAAAATCATAAAAAGGTAGATAGAACATTAAAATTTAGAAAAAATATGCATTTTTATAATCGTCCAAGAGTAAATTTAAATCTACCAATAGGATCCTTACGCTTTAATAAAAACAAAACTGTAAGACAATGGGGAATGGATGAAAATTTTAGAAATGCCTGATTATTTTTTTGGTGATAGGAATAACCTTCCTTAGCACCAGAAAAAAGTTTCAGATTTTTCAGTTGCGACAGTTATTTTTGAAAAATATAAACAGTTTCCTCATTTACGTTTTGGGTCAAGAACGGTAAATAGACACTTTCCTTGATCTGTCTCATATTACAAAAAAACTATCTTAAATATCTGTGGTAAACTGACACTGGTAATGACCAATATAGCTGCTGCAAGTGTCAATATCATTGCCAGTATCAGTTTACCACACATATTTAATATATTTTTTTGTAATATGAGACCGATCGAGGAAGGAGCCGTAACTGACCCAAAACGTAAGTGAGAAAACTGTTTATATTCTTCAAAAAAAATTGACGCAGCTGAAAAATCTTAAAACTTTTTCTGGTGCGAAGTTTATTCCTATCAAAAAAAAAACAATCAGGCATTTCTAAAATTTTCTTCCATTCCCAATTATGCACCTGGACGCAGTAGGTATTTCACGACCAAAACAGTAAGTTTTTTAACCTCACCTCCCGTTCGTTCACCCACAAATATATCTTGACGCCGCAATTCGTTGTAACTAAGCGTAATCAGAGGTCTAGTTTCGTTGGGCGTGACTGGCGAGGTGAGGCGCAGTAGCGCGTTCCGAATAGCCCAGTTTTGCTAATCTTGTGTGTGAAATATTAATATAGTTTGTCAAATGAAAGACATGTGACGTATCGGGGTAAGATTGTCTTCGCTGTCACGTGAGAGGTGACGTGAGAGTTGAGGTGACAAGTGAGTTGAAGGCTTACGACGCCGTCACGAAAGATTTAATTATTTTAGAGAATTGCACTCCTGGTGACGATTGTTATGTTGGTAAAATATGGGCCTGAACATAGTAGGATAGCAATGACACCCGAATTGTCATCGTCACGACGTCGGAAACAATCGAGCTACATTCCAACTCAAGTTTAATGACGTCATAGCCATAAAGCCCGCTTAACAACGAGGTTTAAACCTGACGACGGAACTTCGCCCAAATATTGGAACAGGGCACACAGAACTCGCTAAAAACGGGCCGCCTAATGAGGCCGCCTTAATTATGACATTACAACGCGCCAATGTTTGCACGGGCTGTTTTCCAACTATGCACGGTGCACAATGCACACAGCTTCGGTATAGCTGTGGTGGGGTGGCAAACATGTCTTACTTTCATCGCAGACGCATACACGGTATGAACGTCACAAAGACAAAGAGACAATCCAGATGCGCATTTTTAACCCCCGGCGAAAAAGAGGGGTGTTATATGTTTAACATGTTACGGTACCTAGTGGTTCAGGCATGCGGCTGTCAAGTGGCGGTCGTATTCGCATCCTGGCTCGTACCAATGAGTTTTTCGGAACTTATAAATAAATAAATAAATATCGTGGGACAATTCACACCAATTGATCTAGTCCCAAACTAGGCAAATCCTGTACTGTGGGTACTAGACAACGGATAAACATACTTATATAGATAAATACATACTTAAATAGATATTAAACATCCAAGACTCGAGAACAAACATTCGTATTCATCATACAAATATCTGCCCCGACCGGGAATCGAACCCGGGACCTCAAGCTTCACAGTCAGGTTCTCTAACCACTAGGCTATTCGGTCGTCATCGTTATGTACGGAATATTTACCGTTAGCTTTTCTGTGAAGGAAAACATCGTGAGGAAACCGGTCTAATCTCAATAAGTTCTAGTTTTCCCTCTGAGTTGGAAGGTCAGATGACAGGCGCTTTCGTAAAACTAGTGCCTATGCCAAATCTTGGGATTAGGTGTCAAAGCGGACCCCAAGGGTCCTTTAGGGCACAACCGGGAATAACCCTAAGAGCATGGACTATAAGTTTAACATTTGTGTATGTCTGCCAGTGGCATCATTCACCAAGACAAAAATTTGTTTTTGATAACCTCCAATCCTGCACGGCTATCACAAGACGGCGCGCGAGCTCTCTCGATTTTTCTCGCACTATCCGTCTCTCTCTTATTAGAAAACTTAGAAAGAGAGGTAGTGCGAGAAAAATCGAGAGAGCTCGCGCGCCGTCTTCTGATAGCTGTGCTGAAGCACATTTTTAACCCGCGCCGAAAAAGAGGGTTTTTATACGGTTTTTTTTATAGCTTGTCGGTAGAGGTTGTTCTTAGTTATTGTTGTTGCCTCGGAGTCGGGGATGTTTAATTTTTTTATTTATGTTGTTAATGATTTAAAATAATGCACTCCCTATGCGCTCCCTATGCGCAGAGCTATGCGCTAATGCAAACCAATAAACAATAATGATAATAAATAAAGTTCTTTATTGACAGGCAATCAAAAATTACATAAAAAGTAGAAAGTTAAATTGTATAAATGTAAAAATAAAAACCTTAAAAATGAGTGCATACAAAAATGTGACGATCTGGAATGGAATATTTGGGACACTTTTTTTCTTGTATGATTTTGAGGATCGATAGTATCAACGATTCTGAGTGAGAAAAACCCAAAAAATTATGAAGAAAAAAAATTTGTACACCTTTTTTGAAAAACGCTCAACTAGTGTTACGCTCTACGTATAACTAGATGCAGTAAGATGGAGACCGCCGCGTGCTACATCAGCACACCGACAAGAATTCAACTTTTGAGTTTATGATGATATTAGGGCCTTTTTCAAAAAAAGTGAACATGTACTTTTTTCAGATTTCGTTTTTTTTGGGTTTTTCTTACTCAGAATCGTTGATACTATTGATCCTCATACAAGAAAAAAAGTGTCCTAAATATTCCATTCCAGATCGTCACATTTTTGTATGCAGTCTCTTTTTATTTATATGGTCGTGACGCGCTTAAAGAAAAAACTTACATAGTAAAATCTGGGACACTTTTTCTTGTATGAGGATCGATAGTATCAACGATTCTTAGTATGAAAAACCCAAACAAAATCGAAATCTGAAAAAAAAAGTTCACGAACAGTTTTTTTGAAAAACGCTCTAACTTTGCATACGCGAAGTACTAAAAATGCTGCTATTTTAGTTTTACGTACAGTCGAGTTCTCCAATATCTATACAGACAACCTTACAAAAATATATGTACACAGGCTTTATTATTACTGACATAAGACACATGTGTAGATATTTTTGAAAGGTTGTCTGTATAGATGTTGCAGAACTCGACTGTACCTTGCAGTTTTCAGCTAGTAAACACTTAATTCTGATCTCCATAGCTGTAAATATCGTCGTGAATGACAAATTTATATTCAGGCTGCTGTTGCTGAAGATATTTATTTTATTCTGGGATCATAATATGGGTCGCCATTTATACGCTTGGAAAATCCATAAGTACCTAATGAGGCGAACGATATCTTCTACATCTGTAAGAACACGCTAGTATACATGTTAGTAGATTTATTATTGATCTTATGAAACAGTTTTTAATCACTAGTGAAAGAATTTTTAAACTCTGAGCAGTTCCGGTGATTTGACCAGTTTTTTTTTTTATTTATTTTCCAAAAAGTACATAGCATTCAATATTTTTAATTACCCGCCAAACTGCTAGAACAGTTTGTTGGCGAGACTGCGCTCAATTTATGTTTATACAAACATTTATCTATTTATCTTTTTTTTGTAAGGTTTATGTTAAAACTGCGGGCATACTAGCAAGCTCAGACCAAGAAAAAAAGATAGACGGGGCATGACGAACAACCTAGTGAAGCCGGTTTTCAACCAAGCCAAATAATTTTAGCTCGCGCTCACGCACACATATTCAAAACAAAATTGCACAAAGCTCTTCAGCAGGTGCCGCAATGCTGTCAAGATCACCTATTTCGAGTTTTATGTAATTTAATTTGTTTACGTGTGCGTGAGTGTGGGCTAAACTTATTTGGCTTGGTTGTATAAATAATCACGTTTAAATTCTCTGATTTATTTTTTATGGGCGACATAACTACTAATCTACAAAATATAGATATGTACATAATATACAAGGTGGACTGATGACCTGGTACCTGGGCGCGAGAGTTCGCTGGATGCGGGTGGCGCAGAACCAGTCACTTTGGCACTGTTTGGGGGAGGCCTATGTCCAGCAGTGGACGTCTTTCGGCTGATATGATGATGATGACAAAATATAGAAACAGGGCATCTGATATAAAGAACGGATCATACATATTTCTGTTCCTAATAATTCAAGGCTTGCTAATCTCAGACCAAGAAAAAAGATAGACGCCATTCGGAACAACCTAGTGAAGCCGGTTTTCAACCAAGCCAAATAAGTTTAGAACACGCTCACGCACACATATTCAAAACAAAATTGCACAAAGCTCTTCAGCAGGTGCCGCAATGCTGTCAAGATCACCTATTTCGAGTTTTATGTAATTTAATTTGTTTACGTGTGCGTGAGTGTGGGCTAAACTTATTTGGCTTGGTTGAAAACCGGCTTCACTTAGGTTAACAACAGATGGGCGCTGCACTTCGCCGTCCCAAAAACGCTGACAATTCTTTGTTGTTAGATTTCAAAAAGGTTCGCTGACCCGATTGCGAGTTCATGCACTAGAAAGTCCTTTGGAGCCTTAGTTGAAATTTTAGCTTTGCGATGTAGTACTTTTTAGGTTAGTGCGCAAGGTTTTTTGGTTTGTTCTGTGAATTTTAGGCCGCTAGCTTTGGCTAGGCTTACTGTTCTTTGTTTTAATAATTTTAATGAGTTAATGTTGACAGTGACGCGGGCAGAAACTAATCTAATTATCTAATATTAACTGACTGATATATATTATATATATTTTAATTTCAATAACATTTATTTTTCAAAGTATATGATGATAAATAACATGAAATAAATTAAATTAAAACTAAGTTAAATCTAAAAAGGGTCTCGAGGCATTGTACCGAGGATGCTGGCGGCATTTCCCCGCTCAATTGCAATGCTGATGCGTTGCGCGAGAAAGCCGCCAGCTCTTCGCTTCACTAGTTACATCAAGAATGGCTGTCACAAGACAGCGCGTGAGCTCTCTCGATTTTTCTCGCACTATCCGTCTCTCTCTTATTAGAAAACTTAGAAAAGAGGTTTAGTGCGAAAAAAATCGAGAGAGCTCGCGCGCCGTCTTGAGATAGCCGTGCAGACGTTTCAGCGATTTCAGCAAATAGCTTATGCGCACTGGGACCCCACGGACCGAGGGTCTCGACGCCGAAGGGTACACTGATATAGGTACCTACTGATATTTAAAAGCTGTTCCCACGTTTTCTAATTACAAACCGCTCATTTTTTAACGAAAGTTGACGGATATCATCAAGGGGACTCTCGTATGCAAAATGGGTGCGTATTTTCAAATTAGCACGTTAACAGGTCGTAAATATAAATTGCCGTCGTTTGGTTGGCAAGAGAGGTCGCGAATGGTTCTGCTTCGGCACAGTTAACATCCTTTTTCATGTTCGACGAGGGAGTGACAGGACGCTAGTCGTGTGGAATTGTCGTTGTCATTTGTTGGCTGTAAAGACTGACAAATAAGTGAAAAAAATGATTGAGTCTGACCAGCGCGCTCACAAATAAAATAGTACAAACTGTTGAAACTTATAAATGTATCTGTATACCTAACACAGAATATCAAAGAAAGAAAGGTCAAAAAGAATTTCTATCAATGAAATTTTGAAGGTCGTGTCGTAATCAGACTCAATCACATGGAAATTGCTAGATTTCAAAAGTATGTAATTAGTAGTAGTCTGTAACGATCGGTAATCGGTTCATCAAAAAAAACTGATACTGCTGTCTAAACCATTTCACTCGGAGTGTTGTGACAGGACCATTGTGGGTCATCCCAGAGTCAAAACGTGTATAATGACATGAAACGTTAGTAATGTGTTGTGGGGGCGAATAATTTCAAATGGCTGACACATTCGCCCCGCGCGACGAAGAAGAACAAACGTAGTAAATAAACATTGCGAATGTGTATGTACAGAGAGCACAGCTTCCGTACTGTGAACAGACAGGACGTTTCAATAGTACATTACTCATCGGTAATACGAAGAATTTCGCCGATCGCAGCTATCTGAGCCGAGTCGAAGGCAAGCGCGATCAATGTATGTTCAATTAATCGACGACCGGGAGTGGGTAGTGACACTACCTACGAAGCTGAAGGTCCTAGGTTCGAATCCCGTTAAGGGCAAATAATTGGATGTTTTCCATGTATTTATTAAATATATCGTCGTCCAATAACACAAGCCTTATTGAGCTTATTATACTACTAGCTTCTGCCCGCGACTTCGTATGCGTATAAATTATGGATGACATGATATTCTTATGTTTCACCTTACGATACCTACTACACTGATAAATTAGATTATTACGTTTTCATTTCTATAAATTATGCGTGTAACAGTTCAAATTCTTATAAACTTTGTCGTCAATAATATTTAATTATATTGATTTACTTAATCTTTATTGCAAACGAAGTACCTAAGTACTTATAATAGAAGAAAAATTACCAAAACCGGAATTTAAATAGGTATAAGATTTCATAATTGAAACAAATGGCCCGAGGGCGAGACCCCTAAGATACTCTATATCTCCGAGTGTCTTGTCAAACTACCCCTGAGAGCCAAAGTCCCGAAGGTAAACGGGGAGGCAAGCGAGGCCAAAGTCTGAGCTTTTCGTAGGAATGAAAGGCCCAACGTACCCTTATAGATAGCGCTCCATATGCGAGCCAGAGCATCGAAGGCCCGAGGGCGAGACTCCATGGATACTTACTATCCACAGGTGTCTTGCAAGCGAAACATGAGCCTTAAGTCCCAAAGGTGAGGGGTGAGGCAAGCGAGCCCGAAGGCCGAGCTTTTCGTATGAATGAAAGGCCCGAACCAACCCTTCAGAGAGCGCTCTCTATGCGAGCCCGAGGGCCAAAGGCCCGAGAGCGAGCTTTTCGTAGGAATTAAAGGCCCAAACCAACCCTTGAGATAGCGCTCACAATGCGAGCCCGAGGGCCGAAGGCCCGAGGGCGAGCCTTCACGGACACTAACTAACCCCAGGTGTCTTGCAAGCGAAACCGGAGACCAAAAGTCTCGAGCGAGAGAAGTCAGAAGTAGAGCGGCAAGGCAAGCGAGACCAAAGGCCGGGCTTTTTGTTGGAATGATAGGCCCAAAGAACCGTTTTAGAGAGCGCTTCCTATGCGAGCCCGAGGACTGACGCACACTATCTCCAAGTGTCTTGAAAGCGAAATCTGAGTTCCAAAGTCCCGAAGGTGAGTGGCGAGGCAAGCGAGCCCGAAGGCCAAGCTTTTCGTATGAATGAAAGGCCCAATACATCGCTTCAGAGAGCGCTCTCATGCGGGACGCTCACTATACCCGAGAATTATCATAACAATAATTATTTCTGAATGTCACGCACGCTGAAGTTTTATACATAAAAAAAATTGGTACCTACTTAATTCTCCGCAGAATGCCGTTGTGTCCAAATTTTATACCCACATCTCTTGACGTTGGTGAACTATGATAATTCGACGTAATTATTAAACTCAATCTATCATACATCTTTAGATGACGTATGAATAAAAGGCCCAAACCAACCCTTCAGAGAGCGCTCTCTAAGCGAGCCCGAGGGCCGAAGGCCCGAAGGCCGAGCTTTTCGTATGAATGAAAAGCCCAAACCAACCCTTCAGAGAGCCCGAGGGCCGAAGGCCCGAGGGCGAGCCTTCACGGACACTAACTAAGCCCAGGTGTCTTGCAAGCGAAACCGGAGACCAAAGTCCCGAGCGAGAGAAGTCAGAAGAAGAGCGGCGAGGCAAGCGAGACCAAAGGCCGAGCTTTTCGTTGGAATGATAGGCCCAAAGAACCGTTTTAGAGAGCGCTTCCTATGCGAGCCCGAGCACACTATCTCCAAGTGTCTTGAAAGCGAAATTTGAGTTCCAAAGTCCCGAAGGTGAGTGGCGAGGCAAGTGAGCCCGAAGGCCAAGCTTTTCGTATGAATGAAAGGCCCAGGCATCGCTTCAGAGAGCGCTCTCTATGCGAGCCCGAGGGCCGAAGGCCCGAGAGCGAGCTCTTGCGGACGCTCACTATACCAGAGTATTCATAATAATATTTCTGAATGTCACGCACGCTGAAGTTTTATACATAAAAAAATTGGTACCTACTTAATTTTCCGCGGAATGCCGTTGTGTCCAAATTTTATACCCACATCTCTTGACGTTGGTGAACTATCCTAATTCGACGTAAGTATTAAAATCAACCTATCATACATCTTTAGATGACCTCTGAATTCATAGCAATTATATAGGAAGACGTTGTCAGCGACTGAGTTTCCAAAATAATTAGGTCTCTTATGTCTAACAGCTACTATCGGTTGAGATATCAACCATTTTTGGTTATTATATATAGTCTTTAGCCATCTAGCACTCTTTCATCCCGTTTTCTTTCACGTTTTATCTATATTTTTTATAATGTTTGAATGGAGTTCTTTTTACTTTCCAGTCAAGTGTATGCTCATCAATTTTCAAGTCTTTACCTCATGGATTTGAGGAGTTCCCATACAAAGTATAGCCCCGTTTTTTACCCCCTTTGAACTAATACAGCCTATGACCTGGCCGGGGATTTTCTCGACCGATTAAGTAAAAGTTGCATCAAAATCCTCTATTCACTAAGCTTCTCTGCGTTTTTGAAAATGTATCACAAAAAAATTAAAACTACAAAAAGTGCATTCCAATCGCTGGGTTTGAACTCGGGGACACCGACTCCGTAAGCTATGGGTCAAACCACTGGACTAACTATCAGTTCTAAGAACACGATGAATTTTCGAATATCTTGACGACATGTTACCATGGTAATGATACTGTTATAACCCCGCTCTTGCAACATTATATAGTTTCTAGTCGCCTCAGAACCTATTTTCATCCCATATTTTTCACGTTTTATCTATACATTGCTAAAAGTTTGAATGGGGTCGTTTTTACTTTCCAGTCAAGTTTATGGTTACCAATTTTCAAGTCTGTAGCTCGTGTATTCAAGGAGTCCTCATACAAAGTTCGACCCCATTTTCTACCCCCTTTGAACCCTAATCTTTAAGATTTTTAAAGCTTTAAACCTGGCCGGGGATTCTCTCGACAGATTAGTAAAGTTTGGATCAAAATCCGTTTAGCCGTTTTCACGTGATGCTCTGTCAAATAAACAGACAAACAGATAAACAGACAAAAATTCTAAAAACTGTTGGAACGTGTTCTGTTATCAATTCTAAGTATCCTCAGCTAACTTTTTTTCGTTTATCTTCCATGTACAGACTTTCGACCCTCTTCAGCTTTATTATATGTATAGATAGATAGATGGGACTAGGTCGATGTAAGATTGTCCCCTGATATTTATTATTATCGGTTCTACGTGCAATGTGCCCCGCCCACTGCCACTTAAGTTTAGCAATTCGGAGGGCTATATCGGTTACCTTGGTTCTGCTGCGGATAGCCTCATTTCTGATGCGATCACGCAGAGAAACTCCTAACATAGCCCATAGTCCGCTGGATGCGGGTGGCGCAGGACCGGTCAATTCGGTGGGGGAGGCTTATGTCCATAGTGGACGTCTTTCGGCTGATATGATGATGATGATGATGATTTATTATTATTAATGTGCGATCTGAGGCTCGTCTTATTACGGCCTGACGTATTAAAACGTCATCTCAAAGCCTGCGATATACCTGCTGAGGGCTGGAAGGATGTTGCGTCTATGAGTCCGGAATGGCGTAATAAAGTCAGAAAAGCCAGCTTCTTTTGAACACCTGGACCAAAACTGCCATTTACGGAAGACTAGACCCAGACCTAAACTTATACTTACAATGACCAGGGCCAGCTATACTGCACACAATGTGACCGAACATTTAAAACTAAGTTCGGCTTTGCGAGCCATATACGTGCTCATCAGAGAAAATTTTAAGGGGCGCTGTCGTCAGATACGGTCCGTGATAAGTAGGTACAAGATTTTACGTGTCTCGCTGGCCAGGAAGTGGGATTTTCCACATGCCTATCAGGAACTGCCCTGCTAGCATAACTTGACTCCCTACTCTACTCGCGCGCGTGATAAACTATCTGTCAATTTTTGACAGCATTAATCAGAAAGTGACGGACAGTCTATCTCGCGCGCGAGTAGAGTCGAGAGTCAAGTTATGCTAGCAGCGGGGCTAGCACGTCTTACCGCGAGTCACGCGCGAGTAGACAAATCGGCGCGACTTGGAGCTTTGACGCATATCGGTAGCATAACTTGCCGCGAGATACAAAGCGAAACGACTTGGACTCTCCTTCAAATGTCATGACGTCGAATGACAGCAACTCGCGACTTTTACCGCGACTTTACACGAAATTGGTAGCGTAACTGCCCGTTTTGCGACAAAAGTTCACGCGTCTTTACATCAATTGGAGAGATATTGTCTTCGAGCTATTTAGCTTGCGAGTAAGTGGCGACAAGACATTGGCTTGCAACTTTGTGCATTATTTTGTAAACAAAATAAACGTAAGTTAAAACAACACCTTATTAAACGTTCTACGACCATTTTTCTGTGTTATTGTCACCAATATAAACACATATACCATAATTAATACGATGGACGGTTTTCAGAATGGCATTGTTCTTTATTATTAACGAGGAAAGGCGCGCACGGCGCATCCAAAGGACGAGGATAAGGGACTTGGCCAACCCCTTCGAGCTTTCGGACCAAGAGTTCCACCACAACTATCGCATCAACAAACCGATGGCCTTATATTTGTGCCGAGAGCTGGAAGGCGCGTTGGCCCCCCAACAGCAAAACGGTTATCCTGTCCACATAAAGGTATTGTAATTATTTAATAATCTTTAAGTTATGGTTACACATTCTTCACCTTTTATCACTAGAATCTCTTGATATAGTTAAGACATTTCGGCTTGAGAAAACAAACGTAACTACAAAATAAGCATTTCATGTAATCCTTGATATATGAGCCTTTTTTAAAAGAACACTACAGAAGAAACACTTTTAATTACATGCCATAAATACACAAGAATACGAACAATGAGATCTTTGGGCTGTGTGTTTGTGTTATCTACCAAATGTGTAAGCGTGATACTACCTAAATACCTAATGGCAACTTTTGTACCTATGCCAACATTATCTAATTTGTCCAAGTCGTGATAGTAATCATTTGACCCATTTCAGCTCATTGTATATATATTTATCAAATGTTTTGATTATGAATTAATAGATCCAAGGATCCCCATCAAATAAATCTAGAAAAAATAATGATGGCTTGACTTTGAACCTACATACATAAGATACCTTATTTAAAATTGCAATGCGATCATTACATTTGAATTGTTATGAACACAAAAGTGAATTGCAGGTACTGACAGCAATCAAATTTATGGCCGGAGGGAGCTACCAAAGGGAAGTTGGACAGGACCATAACATTTGTATTGGGCAGAGGACAGCTTCCCAATACTTGAACCAAGTTGTTCCTGCCATAAACCAAATGTAATTATACCTACTTATTCCTAGATTTTCCATTTAGCTATAAGCACTTTTTAAGATGTTGATGACGTTTTCACACAATACATCAACAATGACTTCGAAAGTGTATTAAAAAACTCTACGTATACTATTATATAATCAATTAATAATTAGGTAAGTATACTTTTAATACGGTTTACCGAGCAACATATTTATTGTTTAACTTCAGATTGAAACCGAGGTGGATAATCTTCCCGGGTACTGAGCAAGCCAGAAGGAATGTGGCGTACGGGTTTGAGGACAGGTTTGGTTTGCCCGATATACTGGGCACACTAGACTGCACCCACGTTGCCATTTTCCCTCCTCCTCGTCCATACGGCATACAATATAAAAATCGGAAAGGAATACACACAATTAACGTACAGTTGGTAAGTATTCATTAAAAAAAATACAATTAAGACTATCACCTACATCTTATCTTTTCACAAGTTATACGTATTCAACATACAATTGACCTATTTCACATTATGTTGCTCTAGTTACAGTAAAAGACTTAGTTAGCTATTATTGTTGAATCGCGTTCTATTTTTTTAGATTTCCGATGTAGACAGCAGAATTCTGCACGTGAACGCGCAGTATCCGGGACGGGTCCATGACCAATTTATATTCAATCACTCAGTGATTAAACAAGAAATGCGGAGACTGTATGATCAAAGGATTGGATCATACTATCTTCTGGGTACTTACATTTAAATCTATACTACTTCCCACTACTTCATACTATAAAATTCTAGATTTGTGTTGAAAATCAGTTTTCGATGGATAGGTGTCATAATTTCAGAAAAAAAAAAACATAAACGTCTTTTCGCTTGCATGGGCGCGCGGTCGTCTGGCGCCTCGCGCCTTCTGAATTTCTTTATCCTTTCGTCGCGCTAAAATGGCTGGACAGATTTTGGTACGGGGATAGCTGTTCATCCAAAGATGCTTATAGAATACTTCTTTCCGACTACGGTAAAAAAAAACGTTTCACGCGGACGAGGTCGCCCTCAATACTTGTACTTTTTTTTAAATTCTATTATTCATATAATTTCAGGAGACTCTGGTTACGGGTTGGAGCCATGGCTTATGACTCCTATACTTAATGCGGAACCTCGCTCACCTGAGGACAGGTATACGCGTTGGCACTGTCAGGCTCGAAACACCATTGAGCGTACGAACGGCTACCTCAAAGGGTCGTTGAGGTGTCTCGGGCTTGATAGGTCATTGCATTATACCCCGGAGATGTCGTGCAGCATAGTCTACGCATGCTGCACTATATACAATATAATGAAGCACTTCAGGTTTGTATGTTTGTGGTTCCCAAATTTAAGAAACGTTAGTAATGATAAATAATTATCTGTTAAGTAACAAGATATTTCGATAGTGTACCGTTATTTTCGATGTTTTTCCTAACAAGAGAAATACTTATATGTTATAATTATTATAATTATTATCTATAGAGAGGGGTAGTGATTTTATGAAAAATCTTAATACTAAGCGTGGTGCAGGGTGGCCTATTTTTCGTACAATGCCACCTGTTGATCAGAGATTTTATTTCTTTTGATCACGCCAAAACGGTTGGACGGATTTGAACCGATTTTGGTACTGGGATAGCTGCGGGCATCCAGAGATGGTTATAGGATACATTTAACCAGACTACGGTAAAGAAAAAAAGGTTACGCGGACGAAACTATGGGCACCTTTTTAAACATTCAACCCCTAACGTCAGTGTGAAAAGATAATTGAGTTTACTCATATTATTTGCCTTCCGAGTGTAGGTAGTGACACATATGAATTTTCGTGCTAAATGTTTTATTTTACTTGTTATTAGGGTGGAAATGGATGAAGTCCCAGAAGACCTAAATCAAGACGACAATGATGTGCCGCCAGAACCGCAAGCCAACGTAGCTCTCTACAATGCGGCTCTGCTAAAACGACGCAATATTATACAACGACACTTAAATTAAACTTATTTTTTTTATAATTTGCGCTTTTGTTTACTAATATTAAGTATAGTTATAGTTATGGAAATAGAAATAGCTTTCGTGAAGAAAATTCCCTCAAGCTCTACAAATCCGCTTTTTATGGTTCCGTACTCAACAAGGAACCATTATAGTTTCGCCATGTCCGTCCGCCCGCAGCTTAGCTCAGAGATTCTGAATACTAGAAAGCTGAAATTTGGCAACAATGTACAATATTGTCACGCCAACATAGTAGTAAAATAAAAAAGTGAAAAAAAAATTGTACCTCCCCTACACGTAAAGTGGGGATGAATAGTACATTGTTGAAGAGGCTAGAAAGTAAGCAATAGATAGGACGGTACGCGTCGGTCCTCGAAAGTACGAGTCCAATTGCACTTTCGGCCGAGGCTTAACACAGTGCTTTTCACGCCTACTGCGAGGAAATTGCAAATAATTATAATTTTAAATCAAAATTAAGTATCTAATTGAAGATCATAATACTAAACAGGCTCGCTTGCCTCGCGCCCGGCGCGGAGGAGCACAGGCAGCGCATGCCGGCGCGACCGCGCGAGGGGCCCTGTGATTGGTCGATCGCTGTTCAAACTGTCCAGCAATAACATTGTTGGACAGTTTGAATGGCCTGTTCGTGCGACGTCCAACTAACCCCAGCTTTGACGCCTGAAATCTGACCATCTCATCTTTTGCCACATTTCCGAGCAGTGGCGCGAAAAATTTTTTTTCGCGTGGCATGGTGAGGGATATCGTTGGATAGGTCTTTTAAAAATATCGTGGGTTTCTAAAAACAGACAAGACAATAGCTTGTACAGTCGAGTTCTCCAATATCTATACAGACAACCTTTCAAAAATATCTACACATGTGTCTTATGTCAGTAATAATAAAGCCTGTGTACAGATATTTTTGAAAGGTTGTCTGTATAGATATTGGAGAACTCGACTGTACCAGAAAGCCCTCTTCTTGTGATGAGCAACTATGGAACCCCACATTGCGCTTGGCCCGACACACACTTGGCCGGTTTTTGTAGATACACAGGGATCGTTATCGGTTTTAATTAAAACACAAATGTCGCTCTAATTTCGTCTTTACTTTTCAAATTCAAATTCGTAGCAACTCCTCCCATATTTATGGGGAATCTTTAATTGCACCTCTAAATATAATTATAGAAACTAAATTCTGTCACTAATAAACTGCGTATATCTTTTAAATGATTGCACTTAAAAAAACCACTTGTCAGTTGTCACTCAAAACAAGCATAACTAAAAATATAATCAGTCTTATCAAAAGTAGAGGATCTTTTTATTAACTGAGTGTGCACCAAAAATTTGTCTGATAACACTCAAATACTGCCTTTAAAACAAAAGTTCTCGTGACACACCTAAAATACTGACTTGCACACTAAAAAATAGAAAATTGGTGTGTATGCAATGCAATATAAAATACCAACCAATATAATTTAGTTCAGGATATGCAACTTTCAAATTAGCCTACCTACTATTAATGTGTCGCTTAAATTCAACCTCGGATAAATCCATTATAGCAGCCCAACTGGGGATGTACCTCCGCCTTGCAGAATACCACAGCCATAATAAAAATTCTGAGTATGATAAACCCAAAAAAATCGAATTCTGAAAAAAAGTGCATGTACACTTTTTTTGAAAAACGCTCGGCAACACCCATGTTACTCCTTTGGAGTTGCATGCGTCTATAGGTTGCGGTGTCCGCTTACCATCAGGTTACGCTACGGTATACGCTTGTTTGCCACCGTCGTTGTTAAATGGATTTATCCGAGTTTGAAATCACGCGATATAAATAACCACATGGACGTATCTGAGAAACCACTCATGGGGCAAATGTGCCGCATCGGAATGGGAACCTATTACATAATATTAATAACATTACAGTAACAAAGTATATTATTAAACTATTAAAAATCAACAATCAGGAGATCAATATCTAGACACGCGGCAGCATGTCAAGCCAAGTTCAAGCAAAGGAACTGGCTAGCCAGCGCCGAGTGTAATATTACGCGAACCACTTGGTGCCACTTTTGACCATTCTATAACTCAAAACCTCTTTAACGTAAACACATAAAACTACGTGTGTTTAATTATATCCATAAGGGCATCTAGAAGCCCAAATTTCATGAAGCTAGTTCAAACGGTTATAAAGATATGAAGGTCAAAAAGTCGTAAATTTTAGTATTGACTGACATATAGTACCTAAACCTAACCTACTTCCAGATGACCTAGAAGGATGAAATTTGGAATCCAGCTCAGTAATTATGTGTAAGCGTAAAAGTAAATAAAATCTAAAAATAAAAAAAGTTAAAAAATGGGGGGGTCCCTATACAATTTTTTTTAAATTGTATTGTTGGAACCGTTACAAGCAGATATTTGAAACTATCCCAATATATTATATTTGCTATACAACAGAAATATAAAAATAAAGTTAACTCAAAAAATAAGTGGTGTCCACATACAAAAATACTTGTAATACGCGCTAAACAACCGGCCAACGGGGTGTCGTCGGCGGCGCGCGGCACCACATAATTATACACAAAACAGAAGTAAATCTACATAAAAGCGCTCCCGAGCAACACGGAAACGCAAGAAAAAACATTAAATCTCAATACCTGCCTAGTTTTCTTTACAAAAAGTAATGATATCCCACCAAAAACATAAATGTAAAAAAGGAGAGCCAAGTTCAATACAAAAATTATGCTTGGCTGTGGGCTTCGCCGCAAAAAGAATGGAGATCTAAATGAGTGCCAAGTTATGCAAAATCCAAATATGTATTTATAGGAACAAAATAACATTATGAACAAGTATTACACTCTATTTCTTTGCTTTATCTTGCTAGGTATCCAATCCGATAACAATTGCTGTTATTTAAAAATGTGAGACCTTAAAGTAGGTTAGATTTGACTTGGCCAGTTAGTAGTTAGCTTGGTTGGTTAGTAGTAAAAACTGGCCAAGTCAAATTTAACCTACTTTAAAATCTCACATTTTTAAATAACAGCAATTGTTATAGGTATTCAATAAAGCAAAGAAATAGAGTTTAATACTTGTTCATAATGTTATTTTGTTCCTATAAATACATATTTGGATTTTGCATAACTTGGCACTCATTTAGATCTCCATTCTTTTTGCGGCGAAACCCACAGCCAAGCATAATTTTTGTATTGAACTTGGCTCTCCTTTTTTACATTTATGTTTTTGGTGGGATTAAAGAAGTTAAAACAAACTGTTTAAGACGGAAAATTCAATTTAAGGACACCCCCTCCCTGGGCTCTTCTTTGGTGCCGCATTCTCCAAATTTGTTGGTTGTTTTGCCGGATCTCATTGGATATATCCTGCAACCAAATTAATAAAACTTTATTTACTAAACAATGTCATTTCTTTAAGGAAAATAGCTAATACAGACCAAACCGCCAATGACTAAAAATGTTTATAGTAAATCTATATACCTAAAGATAAAACTTAACAATAACAAAAAAGTTAAACTAAATAAAACTAAATTAAATCAAAAAAAAAACCGGTCAAGTGCGTAACTACGCACTACTCTTTGCTACCACTACCCGTCCCTTACTCCACGGAATCAAAGACATTCCGTCCGGTCTCTTGCCATCGTCTCTTGAGATGCCGGCCGGCTTTAATAGGGCCGTCACATTGACCGACGTGACGCAAGAGACCGGAAGATGATGTCGTTCAGAGGCAGCGTGCTTTGAGAAGCGGACCGCGAGTGTAGTGAGCGCGAAAATTTACAGGGGAGACGAGTAACTTATAACACAATGAAGGAATGATTGATAGTCCCACCACTGGTACGGGGGGCCCCTAGGCAGGCTGGGGCCCCTAGGTGTGTGCCTAGGGGGAAATATAGCTCTGAGTGTCAGTATTGATTGAAACGGACACTAAGTATACTTGTTTACGTACAATTAACTAAATTTAACCAAAAAAAGCATGTGATTCTAAAAATTAAAGTAATTTGAAACAATAGGTTGAGGTCCAGTAGTTTTCGTTTCTGTCCCTGAACGACAGATACAGAGATGGATTAACAATGTAAAGTAACGAAAACACGCCCTTTAAACCGTTATTGTCATTATTATTGACAGCTGATTATATTAATTAATAAACAGTTTTCTTATCACAAATTAAATATGTACTAAAAAAAAATTATATGGAACAGTGATCAGTCCAGTAAAAGTCCCACCACTTCAGTTATTTTGTTCACTTATTTAAATGATAGGTACTTGTTATGTATTGTATTTTATGATAGTGAACACCACACCACATAAATAAAATAAAAAATATCAACTATTGTCACTGTCCTTTCGGTTTACTAATAAATAATACCTTCAGCCTCTACGTCCTCCTATGGTCCAACTACAATATACAGTCCTACATTATAGAGAAAAATACACATACCTGTAAAATTGCATTTGTGTTACGTTGCGCAGAGATGAAGGTGGCTGAAGGTGGCTCAGTGAGCCGACGACGGCGAGCAGCGCGGGCGCGGGGCGCGGGGGGGCGGGGCACACTGCGAGCCATTAAGGCGGGCTCATCAGCTCCAATCACGACTTCATTGTCATATGTCGTGAATGTCGTGATGAAGGCCGATGGCGAAACTGCTGCCCGTACATCCACCTGTAAATGCATAATTAAGAACATTATTAACAGAATAATGGGGAATGGATGAACACTGCTATACTTATATCATATTGCTTCATACTGTACTAATGTATTTAATGACATTAATGTCATATCAATGACATACATTAGCATAATAAATGTTGCAATTGGTATTCAGGAATATTTATTTATTTATTTATTTATTATGAAACAAACAGTCATACAATGATGAATGAAGCTATATTAATACTAAACAGACCTATAGTTTCCAATATCATTCAAAAACTTATAAGTATAGATATGTAAGCCAAAAATCACTATGCTCGAAACCTTATAGTGCTCAATAGTTGACATATGAAGTTCAATTTAATTGATTTAGTGTCGAGCACTGGGATGTTTATCCTCATACAAAAACAGTTGCTGTATTGCTTTTACATTACTAATAAAGTTCTATACTGAAACTACAAAAATAAAAGTACTACAAACCAATAAAAAACGAGGTGAAAAAGGTTCTTAAACAGTATATAATACTATGCTTGAAACTTGAATACCTACAGTACTTGTTAACTACGTACAGATGTATTATATTATATTATATATATATTATATTTACAGTGTTTTATATATTTTGCCAAATTAATGTTTAAAGCAATGTATCAAAACTAACAGTATTGGTATAATGCCAATATTTAATCGTTTACTATTATCAAGATGTAGTTTTCAAATAAATACAGTAAATATATACTCAATAATGCCTGAGTTGCTGAGCCAAAAGAGTATAATTATGTACACATGATATTTACATAGGAACTTCCTTAAAAATATTACAGCTTTGTTGATAAGCCGCCAATAAATTTTAAACATTTGATGCTTTAACTTGTAAACACTACTGTATCATTAATTAAATCCTAGTACTTACAGAGTCGTCCCCCACGCCACTCTCCTGCTCCACCGCCATCCCCATGGCAACCTCCGGGCCAATTATGGCCAGGATTTTCGTTGTTCGCTCACTGAGCTCGGGGACGGGCACCGCATTCCCTGTAGTGTTTAGGGCAAGGCGGACCCGTCCCCCATCATCTCGCGCCTTTTTTTTTAGGTCTCTCCATGTCTGAAAGTAAATATAGGTATATGAAATTCCTACTTGATGACTATAAAATTTAAGTTGTGTATGTACCTACGTATGCATTTTGATAGAAGTACGTTAGTAGTAATAGTAAGTTTTGATGGTAGTTATAGAACTGTAGATTTGGTACAATCTAACTATAACTACCTATATTCTATTAAGCACGTTAATTTACATTTTGCTATTTTGCCAAATAAATAAAAAAGGAAATTGAGATTTGTGCATCATAAAAATAACAATTTTTTATCATATTTATGAAATGCCTATGTCTACTTATATGCCCACTTACATGCTTCCATTGCTCGACTGTCTTGTCGGGCCCATGATTGGCAAGTATTTGCCTCAGTGTGGCCCACTCGGCTTCTATTCGTTGCGCGCCGAGTGGGCCCGTAAACTCCCCAACAGCGAATAAATGGTTAGTAGACATATAGTCTACTAACACATTTAGTTGTTGCGCATTACTCCTCGTTCTGAAATAAGTTTTTAAATGAGATTACGAGTTCGGAAAAATGAAACAAGATACTGCAAAATACAATAATTACTAAGTGATCAAATCTATAGCTCTTGTTTTATTTACCAAAATAATTACTCCACGAAATAACTATTGAAATAAATAAACAAACTTACATTTTTCCTCTGGGGGCTCTAGGTGCCATTTAGACTTCAATCTTCTTGTTTTTAAATTTTAAACAGACTGACGGATGACGGTTTTTTTTCATGACCCATAGACAATATGTCTAATTTTTTGCTATTTCATTCGTTCTTTTAAGATTCAAACGTCAAATTTTATACTTTACGCAACGAGAACATACCTCCCCTGTCGCGCCTCGAGATGTTGAATTTGCGGCGCGTGTTGAAGTCGCAGTCCGAAGTTATGCTACAGAATTCTGGCGCGAGCGAGAAATCTGACAGCTGCGAGTTTGCTATCTCGAGTCGCTCTCGCTGTCGCTTCGCTTAGTTATGCTAGCCGTGCAGGGCTGGTTGAGAAACAAAAGTCGTCCTTCATGTAGTTAATAGTTAAGGGCTTCCGTCCAAATAAAAAAACGTTTTGATTGCATGAAATCATATAAGGAGACGCCATTAATGCGATTAAGAGCCCAACCAAAAATTAGGCTTTATAGCCCTTAACTTTAGCAATGTCCACATAAGAGACGGGAAACTATAGAACATGTTGCATGCCATTATTTTGTGATCTACCGGAACCTAATATAATTTGAACTTCACAGACCCGCTAGATGCCACTTTACAACCAAGTGTGACGTAAAAGATTCCACGGTGTGCACAAAAACAATAGTCGAGTTGACTGGGCCCATTATGAAAATGTATAGTAGAAAACGCGCTCTTAATTTAAAATGAAAAGGCGGCACTCCCAAGTACTTAACATGAGCGATCTCCTTTAACTGCTTCATTTATGTAAAGGGTTAACAGTTAAAAGCAGATAAGTGCTTTTGCCTCCCCTTATTAACTCTCGTGCACATGTTTGGTTTGTTTTAATGCCTATTCACAACCGCCAGTTCGCCTTGTTTGTTCCAGTCCTAAGTCACCCTTTTATTTTTGATTTGGTTTGGTGCAAGCCCAAAGATGATGTAAGATGTGCTGAAGCGCCATATGCGGAGGTGTGATATTGACCCATCGCGCTCGGAGATTTTGGCTCAAGATCGGTCAAAGTGGAGACATACAGTGAAGGTTAATGTGCAAGCCTTCGAAGAACTAAGACGTAACGAACTCGACGCTAAGCGCGAGGAGTTAAAGGCTCGACCACTTGCGGCCATACACTACAATTTTGTCGGAGGGGTGCTGACCTGTAGGGAATGTGGTCGCACATTCTCTGCAAAGATAGGCTACGTCAGTCACCTGAGAGCTCACGAACGACGCTCCAGTTAGCCAGAATTCTTCTCTTTTTCCAGTCGCCGTGGTCGAAATCGGCCAGGATGATGATGATGATGATGATGATGATGATTGTTTCTTGTCACGAATAAATATTTTCTTTGTTTTCTTTCTTTCTTTCTTTATAAAGAATATGCGTGCATGCGTGGTTCTGCTGCGGATAGCCTCGTTTCTGTATCTTGTGTAGGTTACCTTTCTGAAAACTGTCCGTGTATTTACCCCAAAGTTACCCATTATATCTTCTCCCTGCACTACTTTTAATAAACATACTACATAAACACAACCCTCTCATAAAAATATACGCGAACCAACCCTACGCTAAATATTACTTTTATTTATTCAGCCCCCTGCAGGCTCCGCAAAGTTGGGCCTTCATTACCACCCTTTATCTGTTATGTTGTTATTATCAAGAAACAAGTCCCAAACAATCCCAAGCCCTTAAATTGTAAGGGAAGATTTTGGCTTGTTTTTCCTCAAATCAACTCTTATTTTTATCAAAATGTGGATGCGCAATTTGAAATATTAGAATGGACTTCTTGGATGGACATTAGCCATTTTATACCTCATTTTCTCGTGCGCAGAAGGCATAAACCTGTCTCTTACACCCCCTTAAATATTCTTAAGAAACTACTCCAAAATTTGAGTCATCATCATCATCATATGAGCCGAAAGACGTCCACTGCTGGACATAGGCCTCCAAAGAGTGCCAAAGTGACCGGTCCTGCGCTACCCGCATCCAAAATTCGTCATTCCCGAATGGAACATCCGTGTAAAGTACGTTAACTTAATCGCCGATATATCATTGTACATTAAATAAACAGCAAAAACGTATTTGCGTCTTTTGTGATGTTATCCAATATTTATGAACACACAAATTCGACATTAAGTGGAGTGTAAAATCCATCCAAATCTGCAAAGCGTACCGAATGAAACAAATTCAAAGGCGTAAACAGAATATAAGATACGTTTTTATTCGTCTTGTTTTCACATGAGTGACATTTCCTTATTCTTGTGACCGTGTTCTGTATTCCCTAGGGTTTTCTATATAATGTATGAAGGCCAAAAGCTTGCCAAACAATATGTATACCTTGACTATAATACCTAATGCCTGGGAAAAATATGAACGGTCAATAATATTTCACCCTGTATAATTGGGTACTTTCCTGGGTAAAAAATATATAATTATATTTACTCCGTCAGTTAGATTATCAAAAAATATTGGACACGTATTTTTTTGTTTGTCAATTACACAAAAAATTATGAAGATATAGCCGTTAAAGTTCCGCGTGACGTCACATTATGCTAAAAAGTGTACCATAATAAACGGAACTTTAACGGGCTTTATATCTTCGTCAGTTTTTGTTTAATTAACAAATAAAAAATACGTATCCAATATTTTTTGGTAATCTTACTGAGGAACTAAATAACTTTTTTTAGGAAATCAGCCAATTTACTGCTTGTTTCCTAAAAGTTCCACACGGAACGTAAGCGAAGCTGTAGAATGTCATTAGATCACAATAATAGATTAACAACAAATTTAAAAAAAAACACCTTACGAAAATAATTTACGAGTAAAACTAACGTACGGCAATCACAGAAAAACACCTCTGCACTTTTTTATAGTAGGTACCCAATATTGATACCTATTGTTTAATTCAGTTGTTCATTTTTGTCGACCAAATAGCCTAGTGGTTAGAGAACCTTGAGGTTCTCTAACCTAGGCTATTGAGAACCTTGAGGTCCCGGGTTCGATCCCCGGTCGGGGCAGATATTTGTATGATGAATACGAATGTTTGATCTCGAGTCTTGAATGTTTAATATCTATTTAAGTATGTATTTATCTATATAAGTATGTTTATCCGTTGTCTAGTACCCATAGTACAGGCTTTGCCTAGTTTGGGACTAGATCAATTGGTGTGAATTGTCCCACTATATTTAGGTATTTATTTATTTTATTTATATTGTATTTATCTAATGTGATTAATTGTATTGGTAGTATCTAGCTCGATTTGTGTTAGATTGTTTCTGAATTTTTTTTTATTTATATCAGTATAGTATTTGTTCCTTTACTATTTTTTCTTCTTAACTTAGGTTTTTACAATAAACATATTTACATACCAAAGGTAAACAAAATAACATCATTATCATATTAGCGGAAAGACGTCCACTGCTGGACATATGCCTCCCCCAAAGAGTGCCACAGTGACCGGTCCTGCGCCACCTTTACCTGGTCATCAAAAATAACATACATTTGTATTATTGTTACAGGTGTAACTCAGAAGGAATGTTGAAAAAAGGTACGTAAACGCAGCAAGCTCCAATACCGTTACCCATTAAGACCAGGAGCCGTAGCATGGTTGGCCTTATCACGCGACAAGTGACAAGATAAGAGCGTCGTCTCGTTCTATCGAACGGTGTCAGCCAGTGACGCACGCTCTATCCTATCACCTATCGCGTGACAAGGCCAACCATGCTACGGCTCCTGGGCACACCAGAAGCGGTGTGGCTCGGCCTTTAGCGTCGGGAAATTACAGTTACGGAATGGAATAAGAACCATCTCGATAGACACGAAAAAATAACCGCCCTCAAGTCGGTTCATTTGTTTGGGAGCTACGATGCCAAAGGCATGCACACAGATACAAAGATACACATGTGACATGTAAAATTTATAACACTCCTTCCCAATACGAATGCTACGTGGTTTAACACCAGAAGTTGTCATGAATAATTAGAGATGCGCCGAATATTCGGTAATTATTCGGTACTCGGCATATTCGGCATATGTTCGTTATTCAGCCGAATTAATCGGTTCAAATGTTGTAGTAAATTTTTATGCCCGAAAGGGTACATGTTTGAACAAATTATATGTTTGGCCCAAATGTCAAAAACACATGTTTTGCAATAAATTATATGAATATGAATATGAATAAATTTAAAGCTACAAACGGAATCCTTACGCTTTTATAGAAACGAAATTGTATGGCAACTTTTCGCGCAGTATTTCGCGACCGAAACAGCAAATTACTTTGATTTTCCATGCAGCGATTAGTAGGTACAATAGAAAACTGTGACGTCATACTTCTATGTCAATTACTATGGATCGTTTTGGGTGCCGCCAGCGAGATCCGTCTTTGACTATTTTTTTTGGGTATTTATGTTCTTTAATGGTAGTTGCTCCCATACAAACATTTGTTCCTCTCCAAAAACTGGTTCGAATGGCATCGTAAAAAAATCTCAGGACACAAGCCTATTATCGACCTAGCCTTCGGTTCGCTAAATACCGATTTACGAGCGTGACATTCTTTGTCTTCCGCCCTAGGTGAGCAATGTAATATTTCTTGTTCTCATTGTTTCGCCACGCACGCGTTGAACTTAACATAATATGAACATTAATTAGCACAGGTTCATTCATTGGATAAACTTGAGAATAATTAAACAACCCGAATATTCTTTGATAAACGCAACGCAATCGCATTGTTATTATGTATGCATGACATAACAATGAAATAAATGAAATGAAATGAAATGAAACCCTTTAGAAATGCGTATGATGTTTCTAAAAGCCCATTGGAAATTTCATTTTAAACTGTCGATTTGTTTGTGAACAAAATTTCGGTACGCCTATTTCACCAAATCGACAATTCGCCTGTGACAATGACAATTCGAGGTAGTTGCTCGATAGCTTATTGACCCAGCAATGTACGTGGAATTGTCGATGTCAGGTGAGAATTGTCAAGATGATGAAATAGGGCCGGTGGTAAGCCGATACCGAAGGGAATAGGGAACACAGAAAAATTGCGAAGAGTCATTTCTCCGAAAGAAGCGACAACCATTTTCGGTAGTCGAAAAATACAACGCAGATGATTCAATAGAGTTTATAAGCAGGTTAGGTTAGTATTATATGAAAAATCCAAAAATTCTACAGTGGTTCATGGATTTCGGAATTATGAAATTTGGGAACAATATGCTTTTCCCAATGACTTTATGGGTTTGGATTGGAGCACTTTTGAAAATTGAACAGCGTTTGCAACCATATCATAACGTGTCTATCACATCATCATCATCATTATTTAAGCTTTTTGCCAATGATTTTTGTCTTCTACCAGCCTTTTATTTGGCTGGTGTAAGTATATGTCTGTTGTCCAATCATTCTGCTTTATCACATAGACTAGTTAAAATACTTATCTACGATTCCCACCGAACGGGCCGGGCCGGGTTGCATGGCGCCGCAGTGCAGACGGCAATATCCGAACGGAGCCGGTCTGATGCGACGACAGCCGAGCGCAGCTATCCACGTCCGCGAGGAGCCGATCGGGTCGCCAGTCCATTCAAATATGAAATTACGTCTGTAAAAGCTTCAAATTCCTTTGACAACTTTTAAAATTCGCTCAGGCGCGCTCCGTCCCGGCCCGGTCGAATCGTACCTTAATGTATCCAATATATATGATAGTCACATCATGACAGGGTTATATATTTGGTTTTATACTTATTTTTGGTTTGATAGATATTCAAAGCTATTCACTTCGCAAATCAAAAACAACGGAATTATTTTCAATTCATAGAAAAGAATCAAGTTCTCCTCATTTCATTAAAACATTTGCTTTGTAAAGTTACACAGAAAAAAGACGATCCTCGTCGAGGTGACCTTTCCATTTTTGACCTTTAAATGTGAACTTTTGCGAGTCACAGCAATTAGCCATGGGGTGACGGAAATAAGGGTGCTGTGCAAACATTCGTTGAGGGCGGGAAAGGCACTGAAAAAACAATAAAAATTGTGCTAAAGTGAGCCCCGTCCTAGAAAGCGATTTTAACACATTCACTGCCTAGAATCCGCTACGCGCTACGCTCGTAGCCGATCCTGTCGTTTGTTCGCTGAAAAGCGGCAAGCGTCTACGGCGTAGACGCCCGCTAGTCGGGTTCCTGACAGTGAAAGCTTTAGTTGAATTGGGGCCAGTCGTAGAAAGCGCTCGTAGGCTACGCCGTAGTCCGTAGTAGCGTGCTGCCAATATGCCGCTCTGACGCACGTTTGTCGTGATTGGCGCTAAATGGAATAAGGCGATGCCTTGATTCGAGTCTTATTAGAACGAGACGGATAGACTTATTTCGCCGCGACACAGCTCGCAGGCTGACCTGTGACCTGCGATAGCCGTGCTGTAAGGGAGAGTTACTTCCTCAACAGGGCTGCTTCAAATATGAGCGATATGACATTCGTCTACTCCGACTACCGATTAGACGATCTATATTTCGAATATTCGATTCTTAGTAAAGGTAACCAGATGGATATCATGGATACCTAGGGATATTTGGCAGCGATAAAATCCTGCACTAGAAGTCTATCGCAAAATAAATAGGCTTTCTACTGTAAAAATTTTATAATAATGTAATAATCATCATCATTTTGACTTTGACTTTGATGTATTCAGTTTATCAATCACCAGATATATTTCCGCCATTCTGCGGCAGATACGTTGTATCTCATTAGTTGCTCGTTCTGTTTTTCAGAACATCAGCGCTTTTGAATTGTGATAGCGGCTACTAATGACCTGGTACGTCATTAGCATTTACCGTGCCTTTGCATGTGTTAAATTTTAATCCAGTGGATTTGATTAGGATAGGATTACGTAACTTTTGGAATGAGCGCTAGGAGAAATCAACTGTAATTTTTTCGTACAAGACGTGGCATTCAGACCTACCTAATGTACAAAGTGTTGTATAATCGACTAGCAGTTTTCTGAATACCACTGATGTGAACTGTTAGTAAAGGTTAGGTTCGGTTAACATTTATGTTCTACATAGTCCTACTTGTTATGAACAAAATGCTGCACTTCATGATGAAAGCAAGCCGCTTGGCACAGTGGTAGTAGGGACGAAACTAAGTGATTTGACCCGCAGCAGTGCGAGTTTCACCCCTTAGGAAAAGAGATGGCGCCACTTCTTAAAAAATATTTCAAAAATTCTACAAGCTAAACGAATAGACCAATTTTGATGTATAATACCTCTCATGAAAGCTCATTTTACATATTAGTCATAAAAAAATATAAAAAATATATATTCTAAAATCTTTTAGCAAAAAACGGCATGTTAAGTTTTTTTCCTCATTTGATTTGTAGTTTTTACTTGATTTCTTTAAAAAAAATGTATGTTCGAGATTCTTTAGGATTAAGAAGGTACCTAAACTAAATCTTAATTATCAAAAATAGTACTAATTCTCATATAAAATTACCGACAGGTAAAAAATGGGAAAATGATTAACCTAATTAGTTTATTTGCCGTTGTTAATTGGTACAATACTGTTTCACAGGTACTCTTTTTTGCCCGACTACGGCCGAGACGAAAGGAAAGGATATGTTTTTAGCAGTCTAATGTTTGTATTTACGTGTGTTCCACCGTAGTGTTTAAGGTACTGAACCGATTTTGATAAATGAGACGTCGATTCGAAATGACGCTGTAGATGACATGAAAGGGCATTATATAAATTGCTTACAAAAAATACATTTATGATCAGTGTTATCTTGCGGGGCGATTTTGTAATCGATCGTGATATTGTCTTTGTATGATTTTTTGCACATTGTGCAAGGTTTTTTACAGAGGGGTAAGTTACTGAAAGGCTACTCCAGTTATGTATGCTCTAAGTCATTATCGTGCCTTTCAATGGATCAGCTGTTTTCCAATGTGATAATTAAATAAATGGTGTTTTTTTTCTTTACACTAACTTTAATCACGTGTTAAGCATAGTTAATAAACTTTTCATCACACTTGCTCGTAAAGGGCTATATAACGCGCAGGCATACAGAGCTGTAATAACCTTTGTTACGTCCATGGGCCTAATGGTTTTTTCTTAAATTGTATCTGTCTCTCTTACATCCGTTATAAAGCAAGGAGGTTTTAACTCAAACAAAATGTTTGAAAGCGTATTTATAAATTTATTTAAACATAAAAACAAGAATAAAATATGATTAACATAATGATTTAAAGATTTAAAAACTTAAATGTAGCAATTTAGTGTCCATGTAAAATATTTTTAACTGTGATTTTAAATCATGGCTGTATGCCGAAGGGTCTTTGAACGAAAACATGTATTTTTAAACAGATCAAAAAACTGTATCCGGAAAAGTAACTGAAAAAATGATGTTTTTTTTTCAAACAAAACGTAGCATATGTCATCTACAGCGTCATTTCGAATCGACGTCTCATTTATCAAAATCGGTTCAGTACCTTAAACACTACGGTGGAACACACGTAAATACAAACATTAGACTGCTAAAAACATATCCTTTCCTTTCGTCTCTGCCGTAGTCGGGCAAAAAAGAGTACCTGTGAAACAGTATTGTACCAATTAACAACGGCAAATAAACTAATTAGGTTAATCATTTTCCCATTTTTTACCTGTCGGTAATTTTATATGAGAATTAGTACTATTTTTGATAATTAAGATTTAGTTTAGGTACCTTCTTAATCCTAAAGAATCTCGAACATTTTAAAGACCAAAAAAGCTAACAAGATGGGAAATTTAAAGCATGCCTTAATTATTGTACCAATTAACACACTTAATTGGCGAAAAAAAATATTAATGCCTTATCAAAAACTCTATTAATTATACATTTTCTTGAGGTTATCTAAAAAATCCCGATTTCCCTTCCCAGACCGATCGTAAGCTATTAAAACCCCGAAATTTAATCAATTTAATCAACCAGTCTTCGTCACTAGCGAATTTCATTATCACCTCTTTTCATATTAAGAGCAATCGAAATGGACACTTAAGTTGTACGCAGCAGGATCTAATTTCAATTAATGTGTGCTAATTGGTGCGAGCAAGGCCTCAAGGGTGGAGTCAAGCCTTTGGTTCGTCAAATAGAGGTACTCGGGAGCAGGGTTGTCACTGCGGCTTTCTAAAAACACCTGACCAGAGAAAAATAAAGCCACACACATGTCACTGGGTTTTATAATAGTCCCTAGTTTTTATAATAAGTATCTGAGCGATATTGATCCTTTTCACAAATTCAAAATTCTTTATTTCGTAAAATAAACTTTGTTTATAATCTAAGGCAATGGAGCCACCCGGTAGGCAAAAAAAAAGCCTGTGTTGGTTGGCGCCGCTCTTCCTATAGGTTATATAATTTAGTATTATGCTTAGATATTAGTAGTTACATTCTGTTTGTTTATAGTAGTTATATTCTATTCTATGGCTAAAAACGCTAATTACTTGCATGGTTAAGAATGTTAAGATTATAAAATTAAAATATGTGTTATGTTTAGTTTAATTTAAGTAACTTGGAACATGGAGTACACGAAACCAAGAACGTTTTAAAAAATAAATAAAAGTCTATGCATGAAAGAAATATGTACTCATTGAACTTGAAATCGGATATGTGGTCCCGGAGATTTCTTTATATGTATATACAAAATTACAAAGCGGCAACCCTACAGACATATCTTATTTATTATGTATGTCTTTCCCGCTCACGGGACATGATGTCCCGGACCTTTGGGAGGCGTGCGTGGGGCTAGGTACCTACAAAGTACCAACTGACCAAACACGTAGAGGCCCTTTTGACAATTTAATGGAATGCAAGGAGTACACTTATTTATTATTATTATTAACTTGTATAGAATTCAACCCGCTGACAGCCCTACACACTTCACTTATTTAACGTATTTCGAAAGAATAGTCGACGGCTCTTGCAGTAATTATGTTGCCATTTACAGAGTAGGCCCCTTCATAGCTCACTAAATGGAAAATTACATTATTCCCAACAGAAACAAAAACGCAACGGCGTTTTTTCCTTTTTAATTAAATATTAGAGTCCTGGAGAAATGTTTGGCCAGTAATAAATTATGTTAAAAGGTTAGGCCTATGAAAAGAATGTTAATTTATCTGGTTACGTTTGAAAATGGAATTTGGCTCTAATGCGATTGGTGTCTGTGTAGCGTAGCTTTTGTTTTAGTCATTTGTGTTTTAGGTTACATTTTCTGTACCTCATTCCATATTACATTATAATTTTTACGGACAAATCCGTCTACGTCTCTTCGTTTATCTTGGATATCAAAGGGAAATACGAGTATTGTACTAGTTTTATTATTTCGAACATTAATTGCTTACCAAACACAACCACACGTTTTTCTTTTAACGCACCATTTTTAGGGTTCCGTACCTCAAAAGGAAAAAACGGAACCCTTATATTTGTTGTCCATCTGTCTGTCTATCACGACCCTTTATCTCGGGAACGCGTGGAAGTATCGAGTTGAAATTAAAACCGTATACCTACTCAAGTCTATATCAGTCCCTTGAAGTTGTGAAAAAATCAAACTTCTAAGTTAACGTAAAAAAAAGATAAGTATTTCGACACTCAAGGGAAACAAAATTTATATGGTACTTCCCGTTGACGTAGAATTATGAAATTTGGCAGGAAGGGAAAATCCGAAAACTATACATTTGTAATTTTGTACGGAACCCTCGGTGCGCGAGTCCGACTCGCACTTCCGTTTTTGTTATATGATATAGGGTATAGATATTATTGATATCAAGTTGTGACGTGTTTTGTTTGATTTAATGCGAGAATAATTAATTCCTTTTTACAAACTTTTATTATTAATTTATTATTGATGTCCCTGAACTGAGTGACAGAAAAATAAAAGTTAATTTTAACGACTTTTTTACAAATGAGAATGATAAATGTTTATAATCAAGGGCATTAGAACAAGGATAATATGCACTGCCATAATTCGAGCCACCAGTATGTGCATACGAGGCAACGTCACAAATTCAAACCTGCAGCGACACTGTTGGGGTTTGACGACGGAGCAGCCATTCCCAGCTCTAACTAAACTTCACCTGACTGTGCATTGCAGAGATATGAATTATTGTTATTTTTATTTGTTATAGTATATTATGTTAATAAATGATTTCTGTAGATGGCAAATTATAATCAAAGGCATTAGTTGTCACCACTTGTGTTTTGAAGAATCAGCGCATGACACTTCTAGAATTACAAGCGTCCATATATTACGATGCTCGCTTACCATGAAGATATAAAGTTAACAAAAATAACCGGCCAAGTGCGTGTCGGACCACGCAAAACGAAGGGTTCCGTGCCTATTAAAAAGGTCGTATCGTCACAGAAATTTTACGGCACTTACGTCCTTTTCTTTGAGGAAGGCAGTTTTTCAGCAATATCTCGAAAACCTCTGAACGGGTCATTGTCAGATTTAGGTTCGCGTCTCTTCGGTGGACATTGCCAAAGTCAAGGGCTATAAAGCCTAATTTTTGTTTGAACCCTGAGTCCGCATTAACGGCGTCGCCTCTCCTAAAATTATATGCGATAAAAACATATAATATATAAACATAAGCCCTTAACTATTAACCACCGAAAAGACGATTTTTGTTTTTGGACTGACAATGACCTGGACCGATCTTGTTCAAAACAATTTTCGGTGAATGAAATTAATAAGCCCTATGTCCATGAATTGTTCCATGTTTTTAAAATACACCGTTCAAAAATTAGAGGGGGGGGACAGAATTTTAGTGACTTTCGGGGCGATTATCTCCGACCCTACTCACTTAATCAAAAAAAATGCTAAGAAACCTTATATTGTGCCACACAATGAAAAACAAAATTTTGACTTTTAGATGTATGGAGTGCACCCCTAAAATAGTTATTTGTTCAACAAGAGAGCAAAGTAGATTTTTGCTGCGAGTGTTGATGTTGAGTCCCGAGCAAGCGAAAGATTCTATAGTTGAATCACGAGCGTAGCGAGTGATTCAAAATTAGAATCTTGAGCGTAGCGAGGGACTCAAAGACACGAGATGCAAATATTTTTGCTCTCGTGTGATACATACAACTTTTCACCTCAGCGGCGAGAACATATAACGCAAAGGAATAAAACGCCACATAGAAGAATAAAAAATCAAACAACAAATACATATGAAATAACAAACATTAACCACAATTACTCTTTCCCATAGGTAACATTAACTTTACATGACCTTAAGAAAAGTTAAGTCCATTTGTTTATCCATTTTGCTGATACTCGTACTTGTCCAATGTCCAAGATGCACTTACTTAGAAAACACAGTTCAGCCTCTTTGACGGCATCTCTCAACTCTCGAGGAGTTAAAACATCGGCTTCGTCACTTGATTCACTCATATTTAGTACAGTTTTTAGTTTTTGTTTAAGTTATGTTGTATCTCCAAGAAAACGTAACGTAATACTCTACTAATAACATTTCAAAGTACAAACAATCGCGCTAACTTTTTAAAGAATATAAAGTGCGTTCTGAAACTGTATATAAATTTATATTAGTTCACCATATTTAAAAAAAAACCAGACTTATAATAATAAATGTTCGCGATAAATATCACATTTCTTAATTGTTTTTAAGAATAATGAAATACTAATATGATTAAAATAATATTAGAGTTAATATAGGTTTCATATTTTTATACGAGTTTAACACGAGTCGAATTGTATTTAGTTTCGGAACGCGTTTTTCGTTCCCGCTTTTTGGGGGCCTACTACGAAGGTTTCGAAGTCGAATGGCGAATCGACATATTTTATCTCTCTCTTTTTTTGTAACGGAGTGAAAGTGACAGAGATAATGAAGTTTAAATGTTGCAATTTGTATTACACCCAGCAGTATGAAAAGATGACCTGTGACTAACCTAAGATATGAAAAATTTAAAAGTTAGTTTTCTTCACGCTCGCAGCAAAATTGCATTTTCCTCACTGGTTTCAAGCAGCAAAACCGCCATGTTCGAGCCGCTGAGGTGAAATAGTTATTTGTTCAACAAGAGAGCAAAGTAGATTTTTGCTGCGAGTGTTGATGTTGAGTCCCGAGCAAGCGAAAGATTCTATAGTTGAATCACGAGCGTAGCGAGTGATTCAAAATTAGAATCTTGAGCGTAGCGAGGGACTCAAAGACACGAGATGCAAATATCTTTCTCCTCAGCAGCTCTTATACATACAACTTTTCACCTCAGCGGCGAGAACATATAACGCAAAGGAATAAAACGCCACATAGAAGCAATTAAATCCTTTTTATTTAAAAAACCCGGCCAAGTGCGATTCGGACTCGCGCACCGAGGGTTCCGTACAAACCTGTAGGTATATAAATTATTAAAAATATTTTTATTTTATGATGTAACTAAACATTTACGGTTTTCGCAATTCTTCCTTTATCTGTGCTAATATAATACGTTGCTTCTTACCAAATTTCAAGATTCTGAATTCACAGGAAGGACCCTGAAGGTTCTGATTCCCTTGCGAGTTTCGAAAATTAGCGGAAATTTGCGGCATAAACGGCTGAATCTTTTGATTGCGTTGGTCCAAGGGACAGTAGACCTGAGTATTTGATATACACTTTAGCTTTATACCTCCACGCATTCCTGAGAAAAAGAGTCTTGACAGACGGACGGACAACAAAGTGATCCTATAAGGGTTCCATTTTTTCCTTTCTAGGTACGGAACCCTATAATCAAACAACAAATAATATGAAATAACAAACATTTACTACAATCACTCTCTCCCATAACATTAACTTTACATGACATTAAGAAAAAACTAAGTCCGTTTCCGTTTGTTTATGCATTTTGCTGATACTTGTCCAATGTCCTAGATGAACTTACTTAGAAAACACAGTTCAGCCCTCTTTGACGGTATCTCTCAACTCTTGAGGAGTTAAAACATCGGCTTCGTCACTTGATTCACTCATATTTAGTACAGTTTTCAATGTTTGAAGTTATGTTTCATCTCCAAGAAAACGTAATAAAGTTCAAACGCGCTAACTTTTTAAAGAATATAAAGTGCGTTCTGAAACTGTATATAAATTTATATTCATTCACCATATAAAAAAAAGTAAAGACTTATAATATTAAATGTTCGCGATAAATATCGCATTTCTTCATTGTATTTTAAGAATAATGTAATACTAATATGATTAAAATAATATTAGATTTAATATAGGTTTCATATTTTTATACGAGTTTAACACGAGTCGAATTTTATTTTGTTTCGGAACGAGTTTTTCGTTCCCGCTTTTTGGGGGTCTACTAAGAAGGTTTCGAAGTCGAATGACGAATCGACAAATTTTATCTCTCTCTTTTTTTGTAACGGAGTGAAAGTGACAGAGATAATGAAGTTTAAATGTTCCAAGTTTGTACACCCCGCAGTATGAACAGATGACCTGCGACTAACCTACGATATGAAAAATTAAAAAGTTAGTTTTCTTCACGCTCGCAGCAAAATTGCATTTTCCTCACTGGTTTCAAGCAGCAAAACTGCCATGTTCGAGCCGCTGAGGTGAAAATTTTTTTTTTTTGTAATTTTAATTACAAAAGTATGTAGCGGCTAACAAAATACACCTATCCTCAAAATTTTATTCAAATACACCTTATAGTTTTCGAGTAAAATGCCTGTGACATACGGACAGACGGACAGACGGACAGACGGACATGACGAAACTATAAGGGTTCCGTTTTTGCCATTTTGGCTACGGAACCCTAAAAAGGCAGAATAAGAAACCATAGACAGGCCCTTAGCTCTAGAATTGCTACTAAGTATTTTGGGGACAAGGCGGTATGAAACATATTTCATCCAGAACTGGAGCGTTTGGTTAGTATCGCCGCGATAAAATTGCCTCGAATAAATCGTGCATTAGGATAGCTCTAGACTCGTGCCAGCCTTAGCTGTGGGGCCATTGAAAACGCGAGATGTTCGATTTGAATTTGGAAAACCATTTAACGAACCACACGTATGAGTCATGGCTAGGTATATATAAGAATGATTTGTTTGTGAACAGGTGTAATTTTATGCATTTTGATAAAAGCCTAAACAATACCGCAATTAAAGTATATAATAAATTAGACGATAATATAAAACAATGTGATGACTTCCGAACGTTTGAACGAAAATTAAAACAATATTTTATTAACCGACCTTACTACTCAATTAAAGAATATTACGCTAATGCATTAGATTAATTAACGTTTACAACTTCATTATTTTAATTTTACTGATTTTTCTGTCATTTTTATATATAATTAATTTTCTTTCGAACCTTAGGAGACATAACATATTTTATTATTTTTGTGATTATGCCACGATATGACATTGTATAATTATTGCTTCAACTTTTGCTTCCTATTTCCATTGTATTATTATTATTATTTTGACTTATTTAAATTTAATTAAATACATTGTATTAGCATGCATTTAACTATGTTTTACTGCAAATAAATGATTTGATTGATTGATTGATTGATATGAATGCTTTTCGCTGCAGTAGGAGAGGCACATTGCACGTAGAACCGATGGACCACGTACCGGAAGGCGCAGCGTGGGTAGGCCCCCCACAAGGTGGACTGATGACCTGGTAAAGGTCGCCGGAGTCCGCTGGATGCGGGTGGCGCAGGACCGGTCATTGTGGGGGGGAGGCCTATGTCCAGCAGTGGACGTCTTTCGGCTGATATGATGATGATGAGGAGGGGCTACGGCGTAACACACGTAGAATTCGTAGCATTGTGTGAAATGGTATATCAAACTCATTCTTCTGCCACTTTTTGCTGTACTGAACTATCTCTCTACCCTGGGCTCCACTGAAGACCACCGATGTGGCATTGTTCAATGCCAGAGCATTATGCTGAGTGGCGTTCACTTGCGGCCAATATAGCAACAACCCTGCAGACCGAAATTGGAGGCAATAATTAATTATTACGCTACATCTTATCTTTTAGAGCGGTGAGACATGGCGACTTTTTGCACCTGATCTTTCCCAGAAATAAGACCTCATTGTGGTTAGGTTATTTTAAGTGGTTGGACAACTGGGCTGACTTTAACGACTGCTGTCAACAAGCCGAGGGACTGAGAAACACTGGCAACTTGAGGCAAACTAACTCATTTACCGCCACGCTACGCGCGTAGTGATACGCCGTAGTCCTAGGCCAAGGCCTTTGTTCCCTGCGTAGTCGGATGGCCTGCGAGAGACGCGACCGAACCGACGAAGGCGACATTCCTGGAGCTTCTCCGCTACGTGACGAACTCCTAACCATAACAAGTGAAATCAAAAAAAAACGAAAACTCAACTGTTTTTTTGCAAATATTATAGCCTATGTCACTCCCACGATTAAGAGGAATCCAACAACACCTCATATGTCGAAATCCGTCAAATGGTTTAGGCAGGGCGTGCCAAAGAATAAGACATGCACACATACATACATACTCCTCTCCTTCGGCAGTCGGGTAAGTATTATGTAAACAGATCGAATGAGGCTGATTTTACTTCGAGCGACACATTTTGACTGCTACATTCGCCCTGGACACTGGTCCCACCGCCGGCGAGTGAGATATGAACTATCGACTTTTTTCGAGCCCAAGAAACAAACAAATAATCGCTTTCGTGTAAATAAAAGAGAGAGATATATATTTATAGTTCATCGCTCGCTGTTCACACCGCGATCAACTATATGAACTATATCTCGCTCTTATTTACAGGGAGCTGGATCTTTTGTTCATTTCCTGGGCGAGAAAATCGCCGATAGCTCATCGCTCGTGGTCGGCGGTGGGACCAGTGCCGTTCAAGTCAAGATAGTAAAACGCCAGTTTTCGTGGGCCGACAGCGAGCGGTATCGATCGCGTAGTTTGGCAGCGACACCGTGCTCGCCACGAGACGGAACCGGCTGCGGGCTATCGGCGTTTTTGTATGATGCTGACTAATGTACAGTACAGTCAACGTCATAGATGGTCTTTGAGTTGATGTGTTGGAATCGGTTTGATTTGGGTGAGATAGAGTGCCAGAGTGTGCGACATATATATATGTCACACATTCTGGTACGTTATCGGTGCGAATGTGCGCGAGGCTATAAACCTATTTAAACTGCCGACAAAAAACGAGGGGTGTTATAACTTTAACATGTAGACGACCGGATAGCCTAGTGGTTAGAGAACCTGACTATGAAGCTTGAGGTCCCGGGTTCGATCCCCGGTGGGGGCAGATATTTGTATGATGAATACGAATGTTTGTTCTCGAGTCTTGGATGTTAATATCTATTTAATTATTTATTTATCTATATAAGTATGTTTATCCGTTGTCTAGTACCCATAGTACAGGCTTTGCCTAGTTTGGGTCAATTGGTGTGAATTGTCCCACTATATTTATTTATTTATATTTATACGAGTAACTGCGTGTCTGTCTGGCTTCGTAGGTCGTAGCCCCCAACGATATGAACCGATTTGTGTGCGTTTTTCCTTCATCAGATTCTAAACTACACAAAGCAAACCTGTAATTTTTGGGCTCTTAGAAACCCTCTCAACAATAAGTAATAGTAAAAAACTGTGCAAAAAGTTACGTTCTTAAGAGTGATGTTAACCATATGCCGCAATAACGCATGTGCTGTTATGCATAAGTTAATGTGTTACCCTGAATGTGTGATTTATAGTCAACATTAGTTATTCGTATTTAAGTTTTGCTCTTTGCCGCGATACGTTTTTTTCTTTCTGAATTGCTATACCGTATCCCTTCAGCTATATGTAGTATGTAGTATTAAGCTGTGGCCACTTTGTTGGTTTATGATATGAGTAACTTGTAATTACTTTTAAGAACTATTGAACCGTTTGTGCCCAAATAAACATTAAAAGATATTAGCTAAAGAGTAAAGACCAAAGTAGTAAGTATATGGCTTGTCATCTGTGGCAGACCGTTCTCGACGTTTTTGGGTACCCACAGCTAAAAGGTCATTGTGTAGAACACATTAGAGTAGGTTAAGTTTGTGTTATAACAATCCTGAAAAGTTTGCTGTTTCTGTAAAATTATGTGAAATATAAATTCGATGAAACGTTTGTCGGTAAAACTGGGATACCAAAAGACATCACAAGGCATTACACCCCTTATTAGTAAATAATGTACACCGTCATTATCATTTCCTTGCCCGTACTCCATTTACTTGGGGTCGGCGCAGCATGTCTTTTTCTTCCATAACTTCCTGTCACTCGTCATTCATCATCATCATCATCGTCATTCATGATCTCTTCATCTTTTCCTTGGCCTCTTCCATGACTCCACATTCGAACCTGATACTCTTTTGGGCTCATCAATTCCATCCCTCCGCATTACAAGGCGATCGGATTACAATGTTATCGATGAAGAATGTGCACCCTGTTGCACTGCACAAAATAAATAAAAGTGGTTAGTTATATACTGTAGGCCCTATGGCAAAAAAACTCAATGTTTGATCATGGCATCCCGCTCGCACGCGCTCTGTCGTTCTTAGCGCGATCAGGCGTATCGTCACTGCGAAGGAGCGTAAGCTGTGTAAGAGCTGAGATTAGCCGAAGCGGCATGAGAAACAGGCCTACTTATAGAACTCTGTGAACTGTGACCGTTACATAATAACTTATAACCGGCTCGACCAGCTCGAGCTTGCTTCGTGACCGAATGTGGTACTTATGTTATTGTTCTTTGCAGTGCCAACGCGGGTGCAGGCGTGACCGTGGCGGCGACATGAGCGCGGCGCTCCGGGACGCCGGCGACTCCACGCCCGGCTCCGACGTCGGCGAGCGGATCACGCGCCTGTTCCCCAAGTGCCGGCCGAGGATGCAACACGACAGGTACCACGGACACAAAAACCCAATCTGCAAATAGACCAAGACCTCAGAAAGATACTTACCACCGAGCGAGCAAATCCCTCGAGTTTTATCCAGGCGCCGGCCGAGGAAGCAACACGAGACGTACCAACATAACTGGTATGTACTACCAATACTTTAGGTATTACTTAACAGGCTACCACAGAACACTAAGTACTATAGAAGGAGTATCAAGCGCGGTTTCTATCGGGACCGGTGTCGCAACCTCATCTCCTCCAGGTCGCCTACAACCTTGTGAGCGACTGCACGGCGATCAGGTGACGGTGGCGCGAATGCTCAATTGAGTGGCGCGCGTGCCACGCCCACATCGCCTTTCTAATAGTATTTAGTGTTCGGTGGGCTCCGCCATCCACCTTTAACACGACCTCTACTGGCCTCGACCCGACAGATACCACCTGGATCATCAACACCAACGGACACTGTGACTACCCGGCAATCACGCCATTATTGGCGCATCAACATTAACAATTCATCGCGCCCGACGAACGAAATGAGTTATTAATACTGATTACAAGCACGATTATACAGCTTGTTTATACGTGATCAATTCTATGAAATTTTCAGGCACAAAGAGGTAGTGTGATGGTGTGGATGAATCCTTTAACGGCACTTACAATAACCGCTTTTCTAATACGAGTTCTATCACTAATCATCATCATCACACCAGCCGAAAGACGTCCACTGCTGGACATAGGCCTCCCCACATAGGTCCCCCCAGAGTGCCTAGATGATCGGCCCTTTCCCACCGCATCCCGCGGACCCCCACTAATGTTTCCAACAAACTAACAATCCTAACCAACTAACCGGCCATTTCAGGTTGAACTCCGGTCTGGAGGGCCGGGAGCACAGCATCAACAACGTGTCCTCCGACGAGGAGCGAGACAGCCAGCTCGTCATACTCAATGCCAAGGGGAGCGCCTACAAACTTAGAGACTCTAGGTTAGTCATGTAACCCTGTTCAAAGTGGTCTACCATCTTCCCTCTTGTCGTAAACTGCGACCAAGCAGGCCCGGAGCACTCAGCTGATGTCTCCACGACCAAACAGGACGACCAGCTAAAGCTCTTTATCATCAGGCTGATGTAGGAACCGGACTAAAATAGACCCTAGACTTGACAGCGATGTCACCCCAGACAATGTATAGGTACGTACGGTTGACGCCAAAAATACGTTTACACTATTTGCCTTATTGCAATGGAATAAGGTGCAAAAGTGTAAACGTATTTTTGGCGTCGACTGTACTATGATAGCAAGGAGTCCACTGCATGTGGTACGTAGATAGTAGCTGCCGTGAAGCTCTATCACCAGGCTGCTGTAGGAACCGGATAAATAGAACCTAGACTCTACACTTGAGAGCGATGTTACCCCAGACAATCTATAGGTACGTACTGAGATAGCAAGGAGTCCACCGCATGTGGTACGTAGATAGTAGCTGCCGTAAAGTTTTCCAGGTAAAAACTAAATACAAGGTGTAACAAAAATGGAGTGTAAACCGATCAAGGCCATATTCGGGAGCGCATTGCGTTTTTGTACGGAAAAGTATTCTTACTATGCCTTTCTTACGTTTAACACCGTCACAATAAATAAAAACATCGATGGTTCATACCGTCAGCTCTCTGGTGTCTATTTAATCGGCTTGCTAGACTAAAGTCCGATCTAAACCTTTGGTTGGAGGAACGTGTTCCGCGTAGGTATTTTCAGAAAAGTTTATATACCAACTCTTCTTAAATATGACTAAATGTTACCTTATCTAAACTTAATAATAAAATAGAGCTATATACGTATATAGCATATATAGAGCATATATAGGATAACCGACAAATATGACCGGCGTGCGAAGGATCGGGTTTTAATGATTTTCCGATTGCTTCCTTGAGTAGCAGAGTAAACAGATGACGCACGAAATGTCATATTAGTCCTTGGGAATTATTAACAGTGTAGAAGCAATCACTACTAAAGCCATCCAATAACTCCCAGCGGTGACAACCAGGAATAGACCGGAATAATCATTCCAGAAATAGTTCAATGGAATTGAGTATGCAACGGAAGGTATCGGTTAACTTACTACGGCATGGCACCGTGCCCAAAAGCTAACGACCTCTTTGACGGAAAGTTGCATTACGAATTGCAGTCCTAACTACTAAGTAAAACTTTGGGTAATTTATGCAACGTCTGCGTACCTAGATGAAATTTAGTTTTAAATAGTATTCTAGTTTATGTACTTTTGTTGTTTGAAACAACGCTGAATTAAATGAGTAATATTAGGACTACTAAACATGATAAACCTGTCAATATTACTCACATTTTTACAAACTTAGTAATAAAACAATTTTTTTTTTTATTAATATGTTTATAGGATAATACTTTATTGTTCTCATATTGACATGTATGTTTCGTTAAACATTAAAATATTTTAGGTATTGAAATTAATTTCCGTTCTAAACACATTTAATTAAACATTAATCGACCCTTTGTTTATAAATATTTTCTATTTCTTACCAGGATAATAGAAATAGCAGGAGGCCGCGAGTTGTATTCACAAAGTCGAACCAAAGCCGTTCGGAAGCTCAGACATAGCAACACACACAAACACAACCTTCGGAACAAAGTGCGCTCTCTTGGGAAGGACAGCCTCGACTACTCGGACAACCTTAGCAATGAGGTAAATATGTTATAAATTTATTTATAGCCTGATAACTAACTAATATCCTACCTGACTGCGCCAGTAATTAAGTCTTGTTTACATATAATTGTTATGTCGTCTGCTGAGAAAACTGCAGTGGCAATTTTCTTACATTATATTTCTGATCTGAGTAATCTGCTAGCTCTTAGTAGGCGATGTAACTTGCTAATTATAATCTTAACAATAACGCAGTCAAATTTTATATTTCGCATCAGATTTCTTGGCCGTCATTGAAAACTATTTTACCTTGTACATGTACATATTGCATTGATTGTTTCTATAGGAATTTGTGCACCTGAATTAAATGGAATCTGACACGAAATAAAAAATATTTAGAGAATGTTTAAATAGAACTTTACCAGCATTTTGAGTAGTCTTGTATCATCGTCATCAGCCCATTTTGCACGTTGCCTGTCCTGAACTTTTTCCAATACAAGGGTGAATCTAGGATCCAAGAATAGAACTGCTACGAAACTTTCCACAATTTTCCGTTATAGCAATTACGACTTAGATATTATAAGAAAAAAAACATCCCAATGCTCAATACTGACCCAATACCCGACACTTTAGATCTTAATTCATGACAATAGTGGTGAACAATATGTGTCAACTATTAGGAATTAAAGTGTCAAACACTGGGACGTTTACGACCTTTGGTTGGTGAATTCCAAGATTCGCCCATGACTCCGTAATCTTTTACAACTTTTTACCATTGGGCTGATGGTCTGCTATTTATTATGTATTGAAGCTTGACGCTAGGGTATTTACTGTTACTACATATTACAATGTATGTCAAGGACTTATCGTGTATACCTGAAAATATTTAAGATAAAATCAGACAGTAACAGCAATACTTTCGAAGTAAACAAACACACACAACATTTTAACAAGTCGTCAAAATCTTCAAGTTCTAAGATAAATAGGCAACATTTAACACAGTACATCATCTTTCCTTGCGCTTATCCCATTTACTTGGGGTCGGCGCAGCATATCTTTTTATTCCATATCTCGTCGTCTCGTCACTCACTTCCCTCCTCTTCATATCGTCTCTCTCACAGTCCATCATCCTTTTCCTTAGCCTTCCTCTTCTCTTCCATCCCTTCACATTCATACCTAATACATTTAACTCAGGACTTCTGACACAATTAATATCAAAGATGCCCAGCAGTTTATAAAGACAATCCTCACAATTCGGAAATACGCTAGGGTCAAGCTTACCTTAAAACTAGAATTATTTCCAGATATCCTTGAACAGGCTAAACAATGAGCCTAAAAAAATGATATCACGTCACACATCACCCACATACACGAATGGGGACCGAGAGCCTATCATAGAAGAGACTATGGGGATACCAAAAAACAGCTCTCCAATATTGGACCCCCATAAAACTAATGATGTGAGCACAAAAAGTAGCCCCATAGCGGTCGTTGCCGACGGAGAAGTGGTCGTTTTTGACGACAACGAGGATTGGAAAGGTGATTATGGACATTTCTTTGAACTGATAAGTTGCTTTGAGAATGCAAGACATCGTAATTTTAGAGCATGTCTAGAAATGTTTGGACCAATTAACATTAAGTGCGTCAATTACGCCATACTTTTATCTTTTGTTAGTACAATGTTATGAGATTCTCTCGAATTAATAAAGTATATGTGTAACAGAACCTTAAATATAGAAAATAGTTATGAAGATCATCTAAATTACTAAAAAGTATTTAAAAACGCTTTTAGTGATGTTATGAATAACAATGTAGTGAAATAATCTACTCTTAAAGTGCTTATTTTTTGTTTATTTTCCTTCTTAAATTCAGCGAGCGTTATTTTGAAAGCAATGGGTTACTAATTAGTAGCTGTCTGCTATCATTATCTAATGAGATATCTAATGTTGTTTATTTAAACCTTATGATATGTAAATAAAATATCGTTTGCTAAATACGTGCAAGACATACTTACGCCGGCCAAATAAAAGAGAAGGTTGCTGTCGAGTCTTACAAAGACGTCAAGAGGCTGGCAGAGGACAAAAATCTCTAATCTTAGATGATGAAATATGTACTGTTATTTTTATTATTTTCTAACTTAAAGACATCTACCAAAGTGTTTATAAACGAATTTGCATTCTCAAAGTAACCTGTATCCCTTTACCAGTTTTTCCTTACGCGCAATTGCAGAAACGTTCATTTAATCTAATCTCATTTCCTATCGCGTAAGATACTTATATCTAGAAAGACTTTCCAATACAATAATACGGCATTAATTTAAATAAACGGTTCTGCAACAAGGCTATTAGTGCTCGTTCGAGAATAGTAACATGAAATGGCTAACCAGACTGTATAGATTCTAGATTCAATTCATTTAATCGTCCATGGTCCTATATTTTGTAGATGCATTAATGTTTGTCCTAGATTCTAGTCTTTTGTTTTCCTAATCTTCAATTAACAAACTGTTTACTATCTAATTTCTTCCTTTCCTTTGTTCAATGTGTCCCCAGCTAATCCAAATTGATTCACGATTTTTTTCTCTCTCATTTCTTTTCAGTGATATTGAATTCTGTGTCCCTAGGTCTACGGAGAGACCCGGACGCTAGCGATAACGAGATTGATTTGAGTGTCAAAAGGACTTTAGACAATATGAAAAACGGTGATAGTGATGTGATGAACAATAAGAGTGAGTTGAGTGAGAGTGAGTCGAGTCCCGGGGAGGAGAGGAGTGACGCGAGCCCGTCGGGGGTTTGGATGTCGGGAGATGAAGATAAGGGAAGAGTTACGAGAGTTATTGGGGAGCTGCCTATAGCTGAATATGAGGGTTCGCCGCGGAGATATGGCATTGGGAGTCAGAAGGCACAAACGATCAGGTCTCCTCGCCCTGGGTTTCCGCAGGTTAGTTGATAATTTAAGGCACAGAGCGGATACACAACGTGATTTTTTGCAGCGATACAAACGCGTGTTACACGATACAAATGCCCTTACATCCAATATTTGACAGCTGTCATCCCAGTACAATTTATGTCATCATCTGTCATTATTGACGTTTATTGTACCGGGACGACGGCTATCAAATATTGGCTGTCAAATTATATTATAGCCAGAGATCAGCGTTCTAATCGTTGCAAAAAGTCGCCATGGGTAACCGCTCAGATGCGGTCCGGACGCCAGCGGTCAGCGGAGCAACGGGCATTCATAGATTAATCTTGATCAAGTGTATGCCGCTCGTCGCCCCGCTGTTCGCTGGCGTCCAGACCGTGGCTTTAGTTTTAACATTAGCCAGAAAATCTATAGTTTTATTCATTGCGGATGTTATTTTAAATCTTATAACCCTAACTATACGGCACAAAGCATTTTGGGCACGGCATTAAGCACTCTTAGTTGATATGCAACTTTATTGAACATATAAAAATAACAATTTAGATAAACAATATTACACCAGCTCATATTGTCCTAATAATAAAGATGAGTACCTACATGTGCAGGTTATTTTGACCTCGCCTACCAGTAGGCCGTCAGGTACCATGCATTTTTGAAAAGTCAAGTATGCGAGAGCAGCAAGTATTGCATAATGTTGTATTTTTAGGGTTCCGTACCTCGAAGGGAAAAAACGGAACCCTTATAGGATCACTTTGTCCGTCCGCATGTCAAGACCCTTTTTCTCATTAACGCGTGGAGGCATCAAGCTAAATTTTATATCAAATACTCAGGTCTACTGTCCCTTGGAGCTGTGAAAAAATCAAACTTCTAAGCCAACGCAATCAAAAGATACAGCCGTTTATGCCGCAAATTTTCCAAACTCGCAAGGAAATCAAAACCTTCAGAGTACTTCCCGTGAACTCAGAATCTTGAAATTTGGTACGAAGCAACGTCTTATAGCACAGATAAAGGAAAAATTGCGAAAACCGTAAATTTTTGGTTACATCATATAATAAAAATACTTTTAATAATTTTAAAGTTACTACACTTTTCCTCATGAACGCGTAGAGGTATTTTTTACTTATATACCTACAAGTTTGTACGGAACCCTCGGTGCGCGAGTCCGACTCACACTTGGCCGGTTTTTTTACATTGATCAGGTCTATCACACCAGTCACAATCTGACCCAAATCTGAAGACCCCTAACCATCTCTCAATGTGATGTTCCTGGATGGTAATCACGTCAATGTTATTGTCATGAGCTAATCTAGTTAAGACTGAGACATACCTACCTTCGATATTTATTTGCAGTATTAGAACAGAAGGTCCTAAACTTTTTGTCCGGCGGCCTTTTGAGGGACCGTCTTTTGAGCACATTATTATATCGATGGGAAAACTGGAATTGATGAAAATAATATCAGCTGGGAGGCTCGGAAGGAGTGAGTTCAGCTTGCCAGGAACAGTCGGAATCTTTTAGCCGCCTTCGGAGAAGCCGTTGCCCGGGGTGGACCGCGAGGAGGTAGATTCTGACCAATTACCACCCCTAAATATGAAAATAGCCATCTCTCTCTTTCCTTCCAGCGCATAGTGACTGAGAGCAGAGACGTGACGCCGCCGTCAGGGTCGGCCGCGTTCGACTACCTATACGAGTTCTCGGAGACGCGGAAGGTTCTCGAGGAGTTCTTCAGGTGTCCCGGCGTCGCGGGCCATCAGATGAATACCAACGACGAAATAGTTAATTTTCAGGTTAGTGATATTGTTCTAAAGTTAGTCCAACATACATTTCAATAGGGATGTAGACACCAAATAAAATAATCAATAATGTTGTATTTTCACGAAAAAGGATTAAAAATGTAGTCAAATGGAAAAAAAAAACAACACAAGAGGTTAAATAATCACCAAGTTATAAGTGTCCAAAGTTTTAAGAGGGGTATATTCTGTCCTTTTTCCGCAAAACGCACCTTCATATGAAACGATTGTCATTTACTATGACGCTCGATGGTCGTGACGCCGTCACGATCCCTGCCCTGCTAGCAGAACTTGACTCTCTACTCTACTCGCGCGCGTGATAGACTACCTGTCACTTTTTGACAGCATTAATAAGAATGTGACGCACAGTCTATCTCGCGCGCGAGTAGAGTCGAGAGTCAAGTTATGCTAGCAAGCCTGAGCGTTTTCTCCCTCTACCAAGCAACATTAAAACGGCTGTAGCTTCATAATTTTTTGAGATATTTGAATAGAATTTTCGTCATTCGACATATCTTTTTGCTTTCTTTCTTTTGAAGTGATAATAAATTTTGTGTCTACACCCTTATTAACTGGTAGAATCGTGTCAATTAAAAAGTCCACTGTCCGTGATGATGGTGGTGATGTCTACGGACGGCCGGAAACAGGCGGACTGTCGATCTCTTGTCGCGTACATTCAGCTCAATTTTCTGAAGTCGGGGCTTAAGGCTATTGCCCCGGTGGCATCTCCACATGAGCTTTTTAGGGTTCCGTACCGAAAGGGTAAAACGGGACCCTATTACTAAGACTCCACTGTCCGTCCGTTCGTCTGTCTGTCTATCCGTCTGTCACCAGGCTGTATCTCATGAACCATGATAGTTAGACAGTTGAAATTTTCACGGATGATGTATTTATGTTGCCGCTATAACAACAAATACTAAAAAACAGAATAAAATAAATATTTAAGGGGGCTCCCATACAACAAACGTGATTTTTTTACCATTTTTACCCGACTGCCGAAGGAAAGGAGGGTTATGTTTTTCGAGCGTATGTATGTATGTATCTATGTGTGTATGTCTTATTCTTTGGCACGCCCTGCAGCCTAAACCGTTTGACGGATTTCGACATATGAGGTGTCGTTGGATTCCTCTTAAATGTGGGAGTGACATAGGCTACAATATTTGCAAAAGAGCAGTTGGGTTTTTTTGAAAAATCTTTTAATTCCACTTATTATAGATAATGGTACGGAACCCTACGTGCGCGAGTCCGGCTCGCACTTGGCCGATTTTTTATTGACCATTATTTTCATATGGCACCTAGACTTCTGATTAACACAGAACTTAACGAAAAAGCTTCCTATGGATTTGATAATTGAACAACCGAGCGAACTGAAAAAAAACTCCGTTTCAGCGTGGGCCAAGTTTCCTTCGTATGTCCGGCTGTTCCCCTCTACAGGTCGAATTTCTCGTGAAATTTTGTGAGCAGGTTCAATATCAATATAAAAAAAAACGATTCAGTTTTGCGAAATTTTAAAAAAAAATGTCAAAAAGACAGGTTTGCGATTTCTACAGCTCACAGAGCCACTAAAATGATTTTTTTTATCAGCCGTCATCCCGGTACAATAAACGTCAATGACATATGATGACATAAATTGTACTGGGATGACAGCTGTCAAATATTGGGCACATATTGGCAAAAATTGTTCCTTAAAACTGGCACTATTAAACCGACTTCGTTCCTTGCCGTGTGTGAGGCTTTTATAAATCTTTGAATGCAGTTTTTTTTTTTAATTGCCTCGTTACTTTGGATAAAAAATGTATCTCTTATAGTTTCATATTTCCCCTCACTGCCACGTTTACATAATACACCCTGTACACCTTGATTAAAATCAGTTAACCACTGATTGGATCAAACCTTGGGATATTCTACCTTAATACCAATGTAATTAAGTCTTTATTACAACCGTTATATTTATAGGCAGCGTGTTTACAAAATAAACTCTAATATTCTGACGTTAAGATAGAGTATCGAGTGAATTAATGCCAAATGTCAGTAGTTAACTGATTTTAATCGTAGTGTACATGTATTTAATGGTGACCACAATTCTGGTCCACAGGAGCTGGACTACGAGCTGCGTCGTCAAACGCAAGAGTGTCCGTCTGAGAACGGTGTGGAGGGCAGCGACGCCGAGTGGCCGCACACGGACACACTGGACTCGCCGCACACGGCACACAACCACACCAACTTCCTAGGATTACAGGTACTTATAGTTGTTACGTAATGCCACTAACCGGGGCCACACTGCCGCACGTAAAGCCCACTAAACACGGCCATTACTAACGAGCGCGAGCCACTCCCGCACAGGGGCGCACCGAGCGAGTCAAAATTGCGCCCCATACAAACCGGTTCCTTACAAACCCAAACTTAAAATTAGCCAGCCAAGTGAGCGTCGGAGAAGGGTCATTGCAACTGCTACTACTACGAAAAGGATGACAGTGCCGTTAGTTTTCAACGAAGATCCGCCCTATAGTGCAGAGTTTTTCAGCAATAATTCGACTACCGTTGTATCTGTCTTGTTCAAACTATAAGGCTGTTGTAAAAGGGCGGTCATGGGTTGATGATGACGATGCGATGGGCAGATAATTCCTCTCACTTTCGGCTCAGTCTTCAAACTTACTCGTGCACATATAGTCTTCTTTAAAAAAAAGTGTGAAATGCAATATGTGCACACCCGTAAACACTTGAATCCCTCGTTACGCTTAAAATTCTACTCTAGAATCCATTGTAGAATCTTTCGCTTCACTCAGGATCATATCACCCTCGCCGTAAATACATCATTCTGCTCTCTTGAAACCATTGACTTACTGTTACTACGTATAGACTGGCGTCGTCTCCCATCAGGCCGCCATCTTGGAATCCAGTTCCTACTATTTAGCGACCGTCCCCCAGCCACCTTCTATGAAAAGGCACATCCATGAGAGTAGTGCTCTATACTGTACGCTTGAGACACATATACTATTTGCAGCAACAACGCGAATGCTACGGCTCGCCCAACGTGGCGGCGCTGCGAGTGGGCGCCGCGTGGAGCGGCTCCGCCTCCCCCGCCGCGCCGCCCCCGCGCCGGCCCCGCGCGCTCTCCCCCGACACCAGCGACGAGGGCTCCGACCTCTCGCTCATCATCATGGAGAACGAGCTCAGCGAGATGAAAGGTGAGATCAATCTTCTGAGTGCTACCGAGGCACGTGCGACAGCGTAGCGCAGCCTCTCGCTTACACGCATGGAGCGAGATGAAACGTACCTCCAACGAAACTAGTAAAATCATTCAAACAAGGTCTCCCTCTCAAAATTACTCTATATAATTTTCTACCCCCTCACATAACAAATATGCCATTTATAGAATTTAAGAGCAGGCTTAAACGCTTCTTTCAATGTAACCCATTCTACACAATCAACGAATTTACAGAAAAATTTAAACAAGAGAGATCACTTTTATAAATTGTTATATCGTATGTAAACATACTTGAAGTTTTGACATGTTAACTTTCATTATTGTAAGTAATCGTATTTCATAAGTGCATGATTAAAATAAGAGAAAATTATTATGTATCATGACTTGCTAGATGTAACGTTATTTTGTTACTTGGCCAAATAAAGAAACTTGAAACTTGAAACTTGAAAGGTGAGATGAACCTTCTAAGAGCTACCGGGGCACAAGCAACAGCGAAGCGCAGCCTCTCGCTTACACGTATGGAGCGAGATGAAAGGTGAGATGAACCTTCTAAGTGCTACCGGGGCACAAGCAACAGCGAAGCGCAGCCTCTCGCTTACACGTATAGAGCAAGATGAAAGGTGAGATGAACCTTCTAAGTGCTACCGGGGCACGAGCAACAGCGAAGCGCGGCCTCTCGCTTACACGTATGGAGCAAGATGAAAGGTGAGATGAACCTTCTAAGTGCTACCGGGGCACAAGCAACAGCGAAGCGCAGCCTCTCGCTTACACGTATGGAGCAAGATGAAAGGTGAGATGAACCTTCTAAGTGCTACCGGGGCACGAGCAACAGCGAAGCGCAGCCTCTCACTTACACCTATGGCGCAGCGCTCCCGCTGTCCCTGTCGCTCAAAGTCGTCCCGGAGTGGTCCTTCGAAACGAGAGTGTGTCTCTTTTGGCGGTTCTACGTTCACTCTATTGCCAATTACTAATTTGGAAACTGATGAAAATGAAAATGTCTAACTTGTTTATTGTTTGCAGTGCAAATGGACACGAGTCGCGTGGTGGTGACGCACCTACCCATCGTGGAGGATGGTTTGTCGTCCGGACACGCGTCCGACAACGACAACAACAACCAGCCGACGTTACAACAGGTATGGAAACTTGATTGGAGATTACGTAACTTTTTCAACTTTTTTATTTTCCCATTCAAAAGTGACATTTAGATGATCCAAATTAGATCTACCTGACGTACGTACAAAGCGTTACGCAAGAACTTTGCTGTAAGTCGTCTCCTATTCTCTTTCTCGTGTGTTTTGGTTTTGGGTTCCGTAGTCAACAACGAATCCTTATAGTTTCGCCATGTCTGTCTGTCCGCGATTTTTATCTTACTGATTTTCATCTATTTCTGACCTGGGCGGCAACATCAAACTTTTTCCAGCCAATTTCCGTTGAGGCAGCATCTTTGTCTTCAAGTGGTGCGAGGGCGACCTGGTTTCCCTTTCCACTTTACGTGTAGTAGAACCAAACTGGGCTTAGAGCATAAATAACTGGATTGTGAAATTGTATTTGTATGATTCTTTGCACATTGTGCAAGGTTTTCTACAGAGGGGTAAGTTACTGGAAGGCTACTCCAGTTATGTATGCTCTAAGAAACTGTGTTATCTCCGATATTTGGATAAGTATCATTCATGATTCGCATTTTGTACTAATGATCTGTTTGCTCGACAGGCGCACTCTTCGGTGATAATCGAGGAGATTGTGGAGAACGGTACCAGCGCGGAGCCTCACGTGCTCTCCGATGCCGACCTGCACTCGCTGGACCCTTTAGGTACTGGATTTTACTTGCTATTTTGTATCATGATGACCAGAGAGCTAAACTTTAGTGCCGGTGACGTCATTATGACGCAACGTCGCATATAGGATGTTTTTATAAAACAACATTGCAACACCTCAACGATTCTTAATAATGTAATAATGGTAATATATAAATATTAATGTTTAGTTATAAAAATGTTTGATATTTATACAAAAAAAATATGTAAATATTAAGAAACGATACGAATCACATAGCCTATTAAATAATATCAATTAGTACTTTGGTCAAGTGCGAGTTGGATTTTAGTTTTCCCATACATTTTGAGACCCAGCGCCTGATGAAGGCAACGAGCAAAAATGTTTGTTTACCATACAAAGTCTCATCCCCGTTTTCGTCCCTAAAAGGGTTAAAATTTGTCATAAATCATAGCCTATGTCCTATTGTGATATACAAGGTACATAACTGGGAAGTTTCATACAAATTAGTCCAGTAGTATTTGAGATTAAGTGGAACGTACATACATCCAAACTTTCACGTTTATAATATTAGTAGGATTTAGAGTCCACATCACACTCACACACAGTCACATTTGAATGAAATGTTTGTTGTTATACAGCGTGCAGCGAGGTGTCCCCGCCGCCGCCCGCGCCGGCGCCGCACCGCCCCGCCGACGACCTGCCGCCGCCGCACGCGCCGCACGCGCCGCACGCCGCGCACGGCGCGCATGCGGCGCATGACGATTACACTAACAGGTGCGGATACACTTATTCTAGCACAAAATAGATGCGTGGTAAATTTTAAGTTCAAAAAAACTTGATGTTGTTCAACATCAATTTCCATTACTTTGTTATTATTGAAACAAATAGCAAATATAATGGACAAAAAAGAAGGGGGTTGTGTCGGAGATACAACCGTTAATTAAGTTTAAGTTGATACTTCTTTGTTGGCTATAGAACCTTTGTACCCCTAAAATATAAGTACAGATAAATCGGTATATATGGCAACATTGACTGATTGCTCATATGACGCGCGATACATTGAAAATTGCGGTCATTTCAGCATTATTTTCATGTCCGCCACATAAACTAAATAACATTTTGTGATTAACAACTAATGGCAAATAAAGAAGGATTAAAACATGTAACAAACAATTATTTGAAATCAGATTACGCTTCTCTACAAAACGTTATTCCGGAAGTCACGTGATACATTTTGAACTGTACCCCTACACAAGAACGCGAGCAAAAAAGTATTTACTTCAAAAGGGGTTTTTAACAAAATAAGATAAAATTTAAAGGCATACACACTCACGACCAAAATAATTGCATCACCGTCACCGTCACCACAAAATTTCACGAGAATCGGTTGAGAAATGCGACCTGTAGAGAAGAACAGTGGGACGGACGCCGGACGGTCAAACAAACGATTTTCGGCCCAAGCTGAAGCATAGAACTTCGTCGGCTTCGCTCGCTCGTTCTTTTAAAAGTAGATAGTATCAAGTATTGTATCACCATCAAGCTTTGGGACGTTTACCTTCGCCTTGACCGTGATGTTTAATATTAACTTGATTGATTAAATTTTATGCTAATCGTAATCATATTTGTACAGTCGAGTTCTAAACACGACTTTATTTTCAAGGGCATAAGGTTGCTCAGATATTATTCAACCTTTGGTACCGTACATGTATTTATGAACTTGACTGTACAGGTACGTCAACCGATTTGATTTCTGGGCCACTTCGTACCTTGTCACAGTGACAATGACATGAGATCTCTAGGGGCTTTCATATTGATTTTCACTGTGACAAGGTACGAAGTGGCCCAGAATTCAAATTAGTTGACCGCACTTGTAGATAAACTCTAATATTACTATTTGCGAGCAGGAAAAGGCCGTCGTCAGCCCAAAGCACAGACTCCGTGGAAATCAAGCCCGCGAGCGGAGATGAAGGTAATACTTTGACATTTTGTATATACTACTGTTGGGTTAAGGCAGGGCAGGAGCTGTAGCATGGTTGGCCTTATCACGCGACAAGTGACAAGATAAGTGCGTCGTCTCGTTCTATCGAACGGTGTCAGCCAGTGACGCGCGCTCTATCCTATCACCTATCGCGTGACAAGGCCGACCATGCTACGGCTCCAGGGCATATTGCATTGTTGGGTGGCAGCGGTAACAGTATCCTGACCTGGGGATGTTGGCTGCGAGGCTGGATGCTCCATTACCTAGGCACTGGAACACTACATTGTGCAGGAACCTATGCGAGGGGATGGAGCATCTGGGTCGTTCTTCTTTTTTACCGACAATGAACCGAGGTTTTTCTGTTTTTTTGGTTTTTTAACTATCGAAAATTGTGGTTTTGAAGTGCGATTTAAAAAAAAATGCATAGGTTTCTTCATTAGAACTAATTAAAGTTTCCTTTCTGGCCAATATAAATATTTATTTACGGTTGGTTTCTAAAAAAAACATGTGACAAAGTGGACTCTTTCAGTGGGGACAACATTTTGGTTTACCACTCTGTCACAGCATTCTACGGAAAAAAAAAACATTAAAAAAAATGCTAGTTAGAGAAAGTGAAATATTAAACATCACTAATTAATAAAATAATATGGACGTTCATTCGAACATTATAAAACCGTAAACATCATTACTCAAATGAGATGCCGTAATAAGACGAAGGACAGGCTATTGTCGGTCGAAAAGAAGAACGACCCATCTAACTCTATTAGGATTAAATTAATTTGTATAAATAATCCTAGTTGATAAGTCGTGCACATACTAACAACTTATAGATATTAATGTCCGAAATAAAGAATTTAATTGAATTGCACGTAGAACCGATGGCCGTTGGGGCGATAAGGTTCTCGAGTGGTGACCACGTACCGGAAGGCGCGGCGTGGGTAGGCCCCCCACAAGGTGGACTAATGACCTGGTAAGGGTCGTGGGAGTCCGCTAGATTCGGGTGGCGCAGGTCACTTTGGCACTCTTTGGGGGAGGCCTATGTCCAGCAGTGGACGTCTTTTGGCTGATATGATGATAATGACTGTAAGGTTTAAGATGGAGATGAGAGAGGGTAGCTTTAAGAATCGAACGCCAGCCGGTTGCGCCCGGCGACATGACGAGCGAGTTGGAATCGCCTCGATGTACAGTAAGGGAAATGTATTCACGTACCACCGTAGAACCCTATCGCAATAAGGTGACATATAACTCGAGTTTGAGTGACGGCGGCCTGTCAATTGCGACAGGGTTCTACGGTGGTACGTGAATACATTTCCCTTACTGTACGCCCGTGTCTCATTTCTCGGCACCCTTTTCCCTCCAAAATAACAACTATATGGCCAACAAGCATACGGCCTGCCTGGTGGTAGATGGGTCAATCAACTATTTCTTGTTCTTATTCTGTCCCGTTAGCTAGGCGACAAAATTACAGAGTTTCTTAGAAAAATTGTTAAATACGGACTTCTAACGTGCCTAGAAGATGGTCCATACAAAAAGGGGTCGAACTTGACAAGAAAACTTCACATTTGGTGTTTTAAAACCCATAAATCGCAGGTTTAAAAAGTGACTCAGGAGACGTAACCATGGCAACTAGTGACAGAAAATAGTTGATCCACACAGATACTACCACTAAAGTGCGACTCCAGAAGATTCACAAGCGCGTTGCCGATACTTTTATTGGTTTGAGGATTCAATGTGTTTGACAGCTAAGGACAAATGCCTTAATGGACCTTCATTCAGAATCTCAACCCATCCTTGGAACCTCTTGTGACCTTACTCAACAACGGTTTACCCTAGAATTGCCGACAGACATTTCATCGAATATTATTTCATCGACAACTTTTCAAGTATTTTCATTGCATCGACAAGTCATTGCGTCGAAGAATCGATACTAGTTAATTTATTTCAACGAATTTTATTTCAAAGACGTTTCAAGTTTTTTTTTATTTCATCGACAAAACCACAGAACACTGAATACTATAGAAGGGGTATCAAGCGCGGTTTCTATCGGGACCGGTCCCTCCACGAAGCCTACAACTTTGTGAGCGACTGCACGGCGATCAGGTGACGTTGGAGCGAAAGCTTTGAGAAAGAAAAAGAAAGAAAAGAAAGAAAGAAGACATTTATTCACTACACAAAAGACACACAGAGATAAAGGGAGTAGACATACAATACAATTGACACATTGTGTGTGTCTTCGCGGCAGTGAAACGGTCGCTGTCTCAGCATTGTGCCGATGTGTCAGACAGACACCTACAGCGCTGGTTTTCAGACAGCACCGCAAGTGACCCACGGAGCGCAACACAACAAAAAGCACAAAGTAGTGATGCGCGTGCCACGCCCACATCGCCTTTCTACAGGGTGATTACGGGGTCGTGGAGCAAGAAAGAAGCATTTAACTTACTTTCTCCTAAGGATCACGATAGGTTAGGACTAACAGTACACCAGCGACTTATTTTAGTCAGCAAAAAAAACTGCGATAATTCGAGATCATGGTCACCCTACTATTTCCCAAGAAAACTTATGTCAATGTTGTTATGATGTTGTAATTAAAAGTAGGGTGACCACGCATTTTGAGTCAATAATAATTATTTTATTTTTGACTCAAAATTTTTAAATAAAAATACGTAAATAACGAATCATCTTTGTTTCAATTAAAATAAATACAGGTAGCATCGCAATCATTTACTGAGTGAGAAAAAAATGGTTGGGATCACGACTCCGTAATCACCCTGTATAGTATTTAGTTTTCTGTGGACAGAACGATAAAGCGAGGGGCGGGGAGGGTAGCGGTGTAAGCGGTGTTCGTTAAAATCTGAATGTATGGAAAGTTTGACAAGTTTCTATAGAATGACAGCTGCCAGCGCCATATTTAACGTTGACCGGTCTGTAATCGTAAGTTGGAGTAAGGAAGACGTAAGAAATCTCACACTAAGAACCACATTTGTAACCTAACTCTAAGTTGTCAAATAAACGATTTGATTTGATTTGATTTGATTTGATTTGATTTGAAGATGAGATTTCTTATTTCTTCCCGTTATGTATGTTTTTCAAAGTAACCGTGTTGTTACAGACGAAGCTGACACGGATCTCGAGACCGACAGGTTACTGGGTCAGCAGAGGACAGACGATCAAGGTTTCTTCGATGATAAAGTAAGTAAAACGTTCATTCTCAAGGCCAAATATATTAGAGTCATTGTTGCCCTCGAAGGAGGGATCAAAATTGGAATTTGTATTCCCTGATTCTGGTATTCAGAAAATAGTCTCAAATGAGGGATTTAAATTTTCCTGATAGAAGGTGTGAAAAGTAGTATGTGTCACTCGGCAATATTTTTTCCGTCTTGGGCGTTAACACTTGAATTCCTCGTCACGCTCAGGATTCTACTATTGTAGAATCTTTCGCTTTACTCAGAATTTGATATACCGCCCTCGCCGAAAATTTAAAAATTCATTTTACTCACAAAGACACAATCTATAGTGGATTTTTTTTAACTGAGCCGATCTACTTATCTTCAAAACAATAGCATTCAAGTTAAACAATACGATTCTGTCGACGCGTGCCATAAGAAAAAGGTTACCGCCACATAAAATGTTCATACAATAATGAACTCTTATTGTCCTAGCCAAAGATTCAAAATAAACTAACAAACAATGAAGGAACATTTCTTGTTTATACCTGGCTTGCCGTGAGCGGGGTTTTTCTATCTTTTAGTCCATTTTGAATATATTGAATAAGACGATAGAGTTCATTATTCAATTATTATTTTATGTGGCGGCAACCTTTTTTTTTGCAAAGTTTGGCACGCGCCAACCACAAACAAAGAACCATTCATGAGCTCAGTTTAAATAATTTAAACTATACTATATCCTCTAGCCGTTCAAAGAGCTTTTTAAAAGGTATTTTTCTTCGAAACAGTGTCTTTTCGGGTTTTCTTTGAGTATCATCAAATAGAAGTCATTAGGTTAGGTTTGCAATAATCCTATAAAGTTTACTAAAAATGCTTAGGTCTAATGAGACATTAGGTCAAATGAAGCATTTGGGGCTAAAGCAGTTAGGTCTAACAAGGGAGAACTTGCAAAAGTACCTACCATTGGTTATGGCAATAATATGACCTTTTTTAACTGAATAAAATACGGAGTGAAAATCGACATCTAAGATTTGCACCGGAAATACAACCGTAGTACAAGGCAAGCTGCAAGCAACGAGTTATATTTATTAGAGTAAGAAGAAACTTCCATTAGGCCAACTACTCTAGCGTAAACGCATTTACATATATTTGCATACACTGGTACACAAACCTTACTTTCGTAAAAAGGCTTAAATCGGTAGGAAAAAGCTTTCACTTACGTCGTTTTAACCGCTTATCGCAGTATAATGCAGACGAAATAAAAAGTCATAAGTAACTATGAAACTTGGATAAAGATACGACTATTTCACTCAGCTTAGTAAAAGTCATTCTCTGAGCTGAGAAGCTGGATCTTATGCCAGATGAAATAAGGTCTATTTTCTCAGAGAATAATACAATAGTCTTAATTATACGAGCTACTGCGCGCATGAGGTCATGCGCAGCGAATGATTTAGATCAAGTGACCTTGCTACATTATTACTGCGCCGAGTTATAAATGATGCGTGGGAGTGGACTGTTGTGCCTATTAGGTATTTTACTCGGTGAGAACTGTTTAGGTGTTTCATAAATAAAATATATTTATTTCAGAACACAATCATTCCATACAAATTACATAAAAATTACATTAGTCACATTAAAATTAAAATAATTTAAAACAATTGATACTATTTTTACAAGCTTTATATTCCTAGGTATGCATACTTTAATAATTTCATGTCAACAGAGTAAATGTGAGAATGTCAAGGTGGTTAATTAATAATGTTAACCCAGGCACACAGGATGGAATCGTCTGTTCTATCAGCGATTACCTTCAGTATCCTGTTGTCGCTGCGGGTTGCATCTATCCTAAGCCGCATGGCTTAGGATAGATGCAACCCGCATTCGCCTTATCGCATAAAAGTCGTCGGTACGCACCTCGGCAATTTATATCTTGTTTGGAGAACTTATTGATTCATCATCATCATATCAGCCGAAAGACGTCCACTGCTGGACATAGGCCTCCCCCAGAGAGTGCCAAATTGACCGGTCCAGCGCCACCCGCATCCAGCGGTTGATTAATGAGTAAATAATAATATTACTAAGTAACTAACTATGTATGTGTTAATATTGCACTTGGTGCTTCATCATCATCCTCCTTTTAGCGTTATTCCCGGTTGTGCCCTAAAGGAGCCTGGGGTCCGCTTTGACTCCTAATCCCAAGATTTGGCGTAGGCACTAGTTTTACGAAAGCGACTGCCATCTGACCTTCCAACCCAGAGGGAAAACTAGACTCACGATGTTTTCCTTCAACGAAAAGGTAACGGTAAACATTCCGTAAGTACATAAGTTCCGAAAAACTCATTGGTACGAGCCGGGATTCGAGCCCACGATGATTAAATATATGTTACTGTCTGTTTATCGCTACTCTATGCCCACCCATGTGTTTACACATCATAACACACGGCGGCCAGTGCCAGCGCACCATGTGAGCCGTGCACATGTGTGTGTGTTTACTCACAGATACCGTATCTCCTGCTGACCGCCTGATAACAAATCTCATGCATTCGACGCGTAATCAATACAATACCTCCTAAAGATCTACATCATGAGTGACGACGAAAAAGAACCTTGTCTAGAAACCAGCCAGTGTGCAAGTAAAGAGGTTGTTTATAGTGATAACGAGAATAATAACATAGTTAAAAGTGTGACCGAGAAAGAACCTTGTTTAATTTCAACGAACGTCGTCCAGTGTGAAACTGATTGCAAAGAAAATTTCGAGGTCGATAGTGATGAAATTAGTGAGGCTAATATAACTAATGAAATTAGTGACACTTTAGAAAATAACCAAAGTACTGGCCAGTTAGAAAATATTGAAAGTGTGTTAGAGGAAAAATGCATTGTGAATGAAGAAATAAGTGAGTCAATTGGTGACGAAATAAGTGTTTCCAAGAATGTTATCGAGTCAAACAATGAGGAAATACAGGATGCAACAAATTGTAATACTGAGGTTGGTTCATAAATAATAGCGGGCTTAATAACGGTACTTTCTACAGAAGTATTTTTCCTCATAAATAATGTATGTATGTACTTACAATTGTACTCGAGTTCATACATTGTTACGTTAATTACTGCTATAAAATTATGACACGGCCTTACGATATTAATAGGGCTGTGTTCAGATATTTTCGATTAGAACTTCGCTTTAGTATAAAAGAAGTCGAATATAATATAAGCAAAATTCTGTTAAATTGTGATAAAAAAAATTGGTAATACGTACTTAAAGAATATTAATTAATTTATCTATGTAATCTACTACATTTTAACGTGCTATTGCGGCTTTGCGGCTAACCAATAACTGAACGATCATTGACGTAGCTGATTAGATGGAATTAAAATACCAAAATTATCAGGCATTTGAAGAAGTATTATTCGGGTTACTGTATTTTGATCTGTCGGTACAGAGGCGGTACGATTTCAGTAAGCTGTCAAGTCAACTGTAAGTCGAGTAGAGGTCCCAAACTAAGGACTCGATCGATTTGTATGGCGGATGCTACACGCTCGATATTTATCGTGATATTTAGATCGTAATCCAGGATCACGATGTTTATCGAGTGTGTAGTATAGGCGTATTACGTATCGTGATACGGATCGCTGGATTTCTACAAATCTAAAAATCCACGATCCTGGATTACGATCTAAATATCACGATAAATATCGAGCGTGTAGCATCCGAAGATTGTCCCTCTAAAATGTATATTTATTACCTATTTATTTATCTCTAGTTATCGGTGACTTGGCGATAGGATAGAAATAAGTTGGCAAGACATATGCAAGTACTTGTTTTGCTTAGACTACATAAAACAATAAATTGGTGCCCGATTGCCATCAGGCGGACCATCAACGTGATCGTGCCAGGAATCCGTTAGGTGGGCTCCTGGCACCAGAGAGTAAAACAAAAACAACAACAAAATAAAAACAAAAGAGCATGGTGAAAGAAAAACGCCTAGCTGTCAATGACGGTGTAGTGTAACGTTGTTTCCAGGGCTGGCGCAAACCGAAGACCGTTTTAATGTACGGTCCAATAATCCGCGTACACTATATGTCTGTCTCTTTTAAACCTATGCATAAAGAGACATATCTTCATTATACGCGCACTAGGGGCGGTTACACACAGCCACATTTTTTTTTTAATGGCTTTCACTCCTTGCTTATTTTGGCTAGAGGTATTTCGCCAATGTCGGCGTATATTGACATACGAGTATAACACGAGAGGATATCGGTCGTCACAAATTTTGATTTTTTGGGGTGGTTATGTCTGGGAACCTAAAACAAATAAGTCACCGCGTAACCGCTTTATATTATACGGACCCAAGGATAAACAAGCATAAAAAGTTCAAACAAGTGGAATTAAAAGATTTTTCAAAAAACCCAACTGCTTTTTTGCAAATATTATAGCCTATGTCACTCCCACGATTAAGAGGAATCCAACGACACCTCATATGTCGAAATCCGTCAAACGGTTTAGGCTGTATGGCGAGCCAAAGAATAAGACATACACACATACATACAATTATACAATCATACGCTCGAAAAACATAACCCTCCTTTCCTTCGGCAGTCGGGTAAAATCTAACCCGACTACGGAAAAGTAAATTTTTTTTTTTTTTTTTCATACAACATATTGATCTTAAATACAAACATATAGATTGCTAAAAACATATCCCTTCCTTTCGGCTCTGCCGTAGTCTGGAGAAAAAAGGCGGAGCTATCAATGACAGTGTAACGTTGTTTTCAGGGCTGGCGCAAACCGAAATCTCGCACGGTGATGCCGGCCGGCAGCGTGTCCGGCGGCGCGCGCTCGCCGCCGCACGATGCCGAAGACGAAACACACCACAACGGGAAGGTGAGCCTACGGAAACCACGTCACTACATTAATAGCCAGTTTGTCATCCACCGTGAAATCACTCGACAGATCGGAAGACCAGCGCTGGCAGCAGTGGCAACAATGCCAGCATTATGTTTATATTCATTTAGATTACATTTACATGTTTACAGCATTTTATTTGTAATATGGAAACGTTTCGTGACAACTAGCTACAGAAAATAGTTGATACACCCAAATAAACAAATATTAGAGGACAACTTATACAGATCAACCTAATCCTTTAGCTCAATAAGGCTTGTTATTAGATGGCGATATATTTGATAGATAATGTACATAAATACAATAGAAAACATCCAAAATCCCTGAATATTTGCCATTACCGGCATTTGAACCCAGTACTGCGAGCTGCGCACGCATAATCACTCACTAAACCCGTTAAACTCATCTTGAAACCATTCTGAAACACGGACAATCACATTCATTATTCAGGGTCAAATCAAACAAAAATCAAGAGATATATTTTTTTGCTTCCAATCCTAATCACATTTCAATGTGTTTGTTGAGCCCAAAATTATAATTGTATTGATTCATGGTCCAGTCTCTAAAGCACTGCCAATGAAGAAGAGCCAGAGTACACCAACCAATTCCGGATCCCTATATTTTTCAACATGATTCATTTGTGCCAACCCTGTTACAGTTGAGCCTTCCAGAGTACTGATTTTATTTAAAACACTGTTGTTTTTTCTTTTCAGGATAAAGATGGAAAAAAGAAAAGCAAAAACAAAGAAGGTGAGTTTAAGTTGATATGTTTATCCTCTTTATGTCAACAGACATTTTTATTTAATAATTTTCTGGTTGTTATATATTTATTAATTTACTAACTGAAACTTAATTTTCTGCCCCTTTTGGACTTCTGTCGGTGAGTTGTACATTAAATATAAATAAACATTCATAATTACAATAGGTGCACTTTATAAATATAATCATTAGTATGCTTAAATATTCGTTTTATATTGAACGAACATTGATGAAAATTAAATTTCATATTACGTGGAAAAAACAGAACATCCGCTTCTGTTATATAACTCGACAATTTTCTATTTGACCCTAGCCACGTATACAGCAACACTAAGGCCTGCATCACACCGGCGCGGCCTGCGGTGGCGGTCAATAGTGAATTTGACAGCTAATGACAAGTTTACTATTGACCGCCGCGGCCAGTCCGCGCCAGTCTGTGAGAGGCTTAACTTATGGCAAATAGCGGCTTGTCGGGCTATAGTCGTACAAAAGAACTGGAATAAATTTCCTTACATAAAGTAATACTAAATTGCTCAATTCGCCAACAACGTTTTTATCAATCTACATTCCTAATTTTCCAGACATGCGTTCAGTTCTCATCGAAGGCGTATTATTCCGGGCACGATACCTTGGTTCCACTCAACTTGCCTGCGAAGGGCAACCCACAAAAGCCACAAGGATGCTGCAGGCCGAGGAGGCAGTCTCCAGAATCAAGGTAACACTGGATGTATGACCTTTCCAAGTCCTAACCTAACCTCAATTTAAAAAGTTTTGGAGGGAAATGCACGCCATGTTAACCATAGACTATAAAGACAAATGTCAAATTGAGTTTGACAGATGCGTTTAGTTTTTCCAGTAATGGTGTTTCAATTGCAATCTATTTTTAAAAACATTGATGATCTACTGTATTACTGGAAAAATTAAGTAAAAATAAGTAGGTAATACATAGACTGATACTAATTTCCTTTTCTAATTTATTAGACAGGTTGCACAACATAAAAATACCTTACTATCTTTTCTATTTTCTTTTAAACTAATATGCATTCTCATAATTAAATTAACGTTCGTGGCAAGAACCACATTTGCCAGTGTGAATCGGTATAAATGTAAAATATTATTTTAGTAGACTTGCATTGGAAAGAGCATGGAATTACTTCTTCTATCTTTCACTGTTTCGTGCCTATATCATTTTGCACCGAACAAAAAACTACTCACTGGCTAAAAATGCTTCTTCTTGTCTTTGATTAGGTCTAAAAACTGTCTACTCAAACACAACATTTTAAAAACAATTGGTATTATAAACGTACACATTCTTATTTAAAAATCGATCACTACCCTATCTATGTTGTCCCTTCGCACGACCTGTCTAATCATGGCCTTGTATATACTTAATGTAATTTCATGCTCATTAGGTTTAGTGTTCTGAGAATGCTAGTGGGTTGTCCTGATTCCTTAGTACCTGAAGCGATATAGAGGTGCGTGGACAAAGACTGTAACCGTTTAAAGACTGCCGTTTTCGCTCTTATTGACATGGCACTAGAATATTTTTTTCAGTGTGTTCCTCACCCCTCGACCCGACCCAGGAAGACTATAGTCATGGCCGGCTAACCTCCTCTGGATTTTTGTCGCTTGTCGCTTGTGGCTCTGCTTTGTAACCCTTTTTTTTGCACATGTTGAAGGTAAGGTGCTGTGCTAGTTTTACTTTAGCATGCTCACGATTTTGTTACGCGGACGATGACGCAAACAACACATGAAATGCCAAAAAATCCATTGACAGATTTAAATCAAGCAAGGTGTTGATCATGATCACAATACTTTTAACCTTTTTCTAGTGAGTCCTGAGAAGAAAAGAAAGTATTTATTGACCTGTACCGAAAACATTTGTAGCTAAATATTATTACAATGACTACATGAATTTAATTGAGTCATATTTTCTTAAATGCTACAAACAACGTATTTTTTTCTATATTACATTTAATGTTCTATGTAGACAAGATGATGTACATTTATTGATTTCATTTAATTTGGAAATTTTAAGAGTTAATACACTCAAGAGCAAAAGTTTTGGGTACAGTTTGTATTGAAATTCTATACAAAGTGTACCCGAAACTTTTGCTCTTGAGTGTAGTACTGATTTTAATAAATAAATAAAACATTTTGTATTGGTTGAAAATTGGGGCTACTGAGTAAGAACAACCCGCCAAATCCTGTAAAAAAATATAGTACACTTTGTTATTAATTTTTAGACCTTCACGGTATTGAAATAAAGTCGAAAAACGGTGAACCTTTCCGATCCTTGGCTATACTTGCCATAACTTTAGCGTGTTCACAGCCAACTCAATGTTAATGATCCTTATTTAATTTAACTCATTAAATCTACGTACAGATACTTGGTTTTTCTCTAATCTCAACAGAAAATGGCTAAAGATGTGGATTATTCTAGCGCAAAATTTATGAAAACATCCCAAGTTAAAACTGCACCCCTTTCCTTATTTTAAAATAATGGACGCAACATATAAATACAGTAGTCGTTGCTCAAACACACACAGGATTCTTATTTTTATACGCAATTAGAATGTTTTTCGTTAATCATAATAAAAACAGCCTGATGTCATTAAGTCTGCTAATTGTACTTTTGTTTTTATATTTGTGCAATAAAGTTTAAATAAATAAATAAAAACAGTCATAATACAAACTTTTCGCTTGACTAATCCACACAAGGTGGAAAAAATAGTGAAGACGGAAACATGCTATTAAATTACCACAAGGTCCGATGTACCTACCGTGATTTTCAAATTAAATCATTCGATAGGTATTAAGTATAGTGTTATGTTTCTATGTTGCTCTGCGTTCGGCGAGGCCCTTGGCTCGGCCACGACTGCCTTCCGTTTTCAATTTGGAAACGAAATTTAAGCGCTTCATTTTAAAAATATCTGTTTTGCTTGGTCCTCATTAGGCATAATTTTTCATGTTTCCGGCTTAACTCAAACCCGATATAGGAGAGTTATAGATTGCTAAAGTCGGAGGGAAAATCGTGGCTCTAATTTCACTCTGTGAGATTCCTTTTTAATGGCAGTATAATTTTTCTTGACTTTAACGCTAAAGCAACTCTGCTCATAGGCCTTTTTTTATCCGTAAGTTTGTACTCACGCACGCGCCTAATCGACAGAGACGCTGCTATGAGTTAGAATGAGATATACTTATTTATTCTAAAAGATAGCTGCGTCGCGTCTCTACTGATTTGACACTTGCGCGCGTAACTTGCAGATGTTTAGCCTGCCCCACACAATGGGCATGGCCCATCATACAGGACGCAGTTTTGCGTTGATGGGAATTAGACGTATTTTTTATCTCATTTTACCGCATAACTGCGTCCTATATGATGGGCCATGATGGTTGTGGAGCTAGCTTCAGATGTTAAGGCAGCTACACACATTTACGCGTCGCCCGCTTTACGCACGTTCCATTCTACGCACGATGTTACCCGATTCACACCGGCTCAGGTGGCCAACTCACGTCGAACGGAATGCACTCGCGAACTGGCTTCAACGCTCGCACAAAATCGAACCCTCTGTCTAACTGGTTAAGGTTGATTTCTGTTAGGACGCTTTCATACTAAACTGGGGCGCTCGCTTCTCACATCATTGTTGAGTGTTTTCGAGTTGTTTTGCTTGCTTTTGCGCAGTTGTGGAGTGTGTGGTGGTTTTTGACGTATTGGGAATGTGTTTAATGATTATTAGGGAAACCAATTAAACATACTACAAGAAATAGGAAATAAGAAAACGAGCATATAAAGTTCTAAATGGCATTCCACTTTGGAATTTTCATTTTTGGCCACTGTTATATCGTATAACGGTTTAATTCATGTATTAATACACAATTATTGATTTTAACAAGAATGTTCATAAAAAAATATTAGATAAATAATAATTAATAGGAATAATGAGAAATAAAAAAGCTTCTTCTTATTCTATATTTAGATAGCAAGAAAACTCATGATTAAAACAATTGTCAATAAAAAGAAGTTAAATATCAATAAAACAATACAAGATAAGACCAAACCTACAAAAAGCTTAAAAAAGTACTAATTCCGAGAATAAGAATAAATACTACATTTTTATTATCAAAAATAGATTTTATTAGAAAAGATAGAGACAACAATACTTGAAGCTAAAAGCACTCAATAACACCAAAATATGAACAGCAAATTTTAATTTGCATGTAAAGATTGGGCAACAATACTTAAGACTTAAAAGTACTAAATCTGATAATATCAGTAAAATTTAATTAGCAAGATAAGCAAAATAAATAGAAATGGGTTCAAGTTTCGGTCACGCTCTGTATAAAGCAAAAAAATATTCTCAAAATAAATGAAACAAGTTGACCAAAAAGTGTAATAATAAAGATATACTGCCAAGCATAGGGTAGCTTAGTGGGAATAAGAAAGGTACCTACTTATACAAAAAGAATAACAGTGAAATCGAATTAGCCAGAAAACAACCATAACACAACTGGTCAGGTAAATCATATTAGCAAGAAAATATTAAGTCTACAAAAGGCTGTTAGCATTCAATCTGAGAATACGTCTCTAAAATAATAACAGTAAAAGCGAATTAGCAATAAATTACTAGGCAACTTAAAAGCACTCAAAGTGAGAGCGAGCGTCTGAGGAGGCTAGCCGTCCACAGTGGGGCTGCGAGGGGCCGTATTCCGGCGTCTACGCAGCGCCGGCGGCCGTCTTCCGGCTCACCTTCCTGGGCTCGGTCGAGGTGGACGAGGACCGGCGCAGGCGCAAGCGCCAGAAGAAGAACATGGTTGAAGAAGCCGTCAATAAGATAAAGGTGTGCGCGGGGGCACTGTAAGGAAAAAAAGAAAATAACAGCGCGGAGTTGTCTATGATTCTTTTGTTGGTGCGCTCAGAAATCGTAGAGTTTGAAGTTGTCTATGTTTATACTATTTTAAGGGGAAAAAACATAAGGGGGGTTTGTCTTTCTTTTTTTAGGCCTCTCACAGACTGTCGCGGCCTGGCCGCGGCGGACAATAGTAAACTTGTCATTAGCTAGTATGTAGGCCTAAATGAGGGTTTTTCAGAATTATGTCACTAGGTGGTAACACTGTGGCGAAAGGTCTTTTTAACATTATCAACATCATAATCAGCCCAAAACGCCCGCTGCTGGACATATGCTTCCTTTTTAACCTCCGACGCAAAAAGAGGGTGTTATTAACAGCAACTTTTGAAATCCACAAACCAAATTGATGATGATTAAATATGATTGGTGGATTTTGAAACCTAGACCTCTCGCCATAATGCTGCCAGCTTGTGACGTAATGCATTCTGGAAACCCTAATTGGCGCGCTAAAAGTGCGTTAGAAAAGTTCGTAGATTTCAAAGTTGTCTATGCTTATACTTTTTTAATGTTCGAGAACTTAATGCGCTCCACGGAGCATTCCACATGAACCGGAAATGTGAAAAATATAATGACTTTCGATTTCAGTATTGGGAAATATTAGACATTTCCTAATCCCTGCAGGGTAATTGCGTTTTATAAAGTAACTGTTAACAACTTTTAACTAGTAATGACTAGGTACTTAGTTGCTATTGAGTAATTACTGAACATTTTATTATTTTTACGTAGTTTTTGACAACTTTAATAAACCTTACAGTGCTTTCGACGGAAAACCCGAAAACTGTAGAACGATTTTGGTTTTTATTCATGCGAAAAAATAAAACAAATAAGATGATGAGTTATTGCATTTTGAATAAATTTATATTAAAACTGAGTAAATCTTATCGCTTCGCTTGCTTTCAAAATTACGTGCGATATTTAAATTCCTAAGAATACATATTCGAAAAGGTTTTGGTTACAAATGCACTATCAATATTAAGGTTAAAAAGTATAGTCATATACTTACGTACATTTCTAATCTTGAGTTGCAATAATAATTACCTAACTTAGTATTGATAATGCTCAATCGATACAAAAGTATGATCCTCCGGCTCCATTCAATGTAGAATTTGGTTTCAATCACATTTCGTAGCATGCACAAACAATTTACTAATAATGATTGTTTTCCCTTCGCCTACCATGGGGTACCATCAGGCTTTGGTAAGTTCTAAATTCTAAATTGAACACATCCTCGCATGGTCGTGTGTCATAGCCCTTATCCCGATAAAAAAAAACAGAAGTCAGATCAGTGCTACCAACACTAGTTGCAAATAAGGTGCCTTTCACACGCGACCGTGTCAACATTTGTAATCTGTGTAAAGCTAAGATCGTAAATGTTTTTCCATGAATCAACATTATCAACACACATTATCGTAATTTTGAGTAAAATGCATCTATACCCAATCACCGAAATACGAATCAATACAAAATTTCCTTTCTGCACAATTTCAACTAGAAGTTTGGCTGCTGAAAGTTGCATCACAGCTATACTTTGTACACCACGTCAAAGATATGTTTACTACACGTCGACTGAACAACGTATTTGTATGTTGGCCTAATATGGTTATCTTGAAGTTAGGAGCAGCATAAACACATTAAAAGTATCGAAGTTATGAATGATCATAAACAAAATGTTTCGTGTCTATTTTTTTTTATTTAACTGCATATTGGCAGTTTTGTCTTTCAGTAACCAGACTCTACCAAGACACAAATTTTAGGGCACACTGAAAAATTTCTGTTCTTTACAAATGTGTTCTCCCGTGGGCGCGGTTCGCAAAAATCGTGTAGGTAGGTTTATTATTCATGCCACAATCGAACTTGAAAATAAGTAGGCTAAATAGGTATCTATACGATTTTTTTTTGCGGATTCTCAACCTTTACGTGAACGTTAAATCTAGGAACGACTTTATAAATGTCCTTACCTTCAATTACATCTCCGTTCAGGTAAATAGATAACGGGCCTCTCTTTTAGATTGGTATAAAAATAATTGCGAAATGACATTATTCGTTATTCGGAGATGGCTCACCGACAAATAGAGAGGGTCATTGCACCGATTATGCGACAAGCTTCAGTTAGATGGTCTCAGGTTTCTTCAATTGGCTACTTTCCTTAAAAACCTATTTAGTCCGTCAGTTACATTTGTCTATCAAACAAAAAATTATGAAGATATAACCCGTTAAAGTTCCGCGTGCCGCCACATTATGGCACACTTTTTAGCATAATGTGACGTCACGTGTGGTAACGGGCTATATCTTCACCATTTTTTGTTTATTTGACAAAATAAAAAATACGTGTCCAATATTTTTTGATAGTCTAACTGACGGACTAAATAGAATTATATTTTTTTACCCAGGAAAGTACTCAATTAAAGATAATAACTACTCACCAACTCATCTGACTGGTCGCAAGCCGGCACACTAAATTAAGTGGTCAATAACCGGCGCAATGACCCGACACCACCGGCCAACCATGTTCGGTTCAACCATTTATGACGACTCACCGCAGATTCTCCTTTTCATTTTACAGGCTCCCGAAGGCGAGAACCAGCCAAGCACAGAAGTCGACCTATTCATATCCACGGAGAAAATCATGGTGCTGAACACAGAACTGAAAGAGATCATGATGGACCATGCTCTAAGGACCATCTCCTATATCGCCGATATCGGGGACCTGGTGGTACTTATGGCAAGGAGAAGGTTCGTGCCGCACGAGACGGATTCTGATCAACCGAAATTGAACCGAACGCCGAAGATGATATGTCACGTTTTTGAAAGTGAAGAGGCGAGTGTTGCTGCTTTTTTAATTTACGACGTACGGTCGAACTGCTGGTCAAGGGGCTGAACATCTTTGTACCGTGTTGCTTTGACGTCATGGTTAATTTGCCATACAAAGTTGACAAACGGGTGAAAGCGACAAAGGTTCGAGGTTTTCAGCCATATGACGTGGAAAGAAAAAATATTTTGCTTGTCTATTTAGTTTGATTGGTACTTACCATGAAATATTTTGAGATCCTTGGTTTAAAAGTTATATCACATTTTGTAAACAGAAGAACATCTACAAATTACGATGTAATTAAAGACAGAAGCTCTGTCATGTTTTGCAGGTTATTAATAATACCTATTCATTAGCACTTAATGTCACTATTATGCACCGAAACTAATAACATATTTTGGACTCCGCGGCTCATTTATTTTCTCGTATTCCAGGCGCAATTTATAGCACAATCCATAGGCCAAGCTTTCCAAGTGGCGTACATGGAATTCCTCAAAGCCAACGGCATCGAGGACCACAGCTTCGTCAAAGAGATGGACTACCAAGAGGTTCTAAACAGCCAAGAGATTTTCGGGGACGAGCTTCAGATGTTCGCGAAGAAAGAGCTACAAAAGGAAGTGGTGGTGCCGAAGACGAAGGGGGAGATTCTGGGGGTAATTAAAACAAACCATTGACTTATTGTTACTACGTACATTTTGTTAAATTTGACGTGAGGCGCGTGAGGCAACGAACTTTCGGCATACAGCCACGATTTAAAATCACAATTAAAAATATTTCACACAGACACTAAATAACTTAACTTTAATTTTAAAACTTAAATAGTACATTACTGCAGACGCCGGGAAAGAAGGGCTTGCCGGGTGAGTAGGTATAGACGGCCGACCGTAGGGAGGCCGGATAGTGATACGAAGCCGGCAAGCCCTTTTCACGGCCAGGCATGTATAGTGCTTTTCTCAAACATATGCAATGAAATAAAACAATACACCACTCAAAATACGAGTAGTACATTAATTTTCCCTCCAATCCCCCATACTTATTGTTTTATTTTTTACGAAAGGCGTCCGTATTTCGCGTGTGTAGAGTTCGAATAGACCCTATTAGGGCCATTATACATAACCTTCTATAATGAATAAAATAAAGAGGATTTTAAATATTGTCTATTAATTTCTATAATGAATAAAATAAAGAGGATTTTAAATATTGTCTATGACCATATACTATTATTATTTGAATATTATATATATTTTGGTCTCTGGTGACATAGATAATATTTTAAATTTATTCATCAAGACATTGAATCATACAGGTTTGTATTCTTAATAAAGGTTCGTGTGTAATAGGCATTAACGCGGATATTTTTGGTCCGATAACCATTCTGCCACTAGAAAAAATAAAAAATAATAATTCAGCTGTTTAGACTGTAGATGAACACAGACGCCATGTTAACATTAAAATTAAAAAAAAATACTTCCCGGCCTAGGCCTTCAATTTTGTATGAAATTGCTTACCAGTTCTCTCGAGTAGTTCCGCCCGAAACGTGGTACTTTGAAGCCTGTTATAACGCACGTAAGGACGACATTTCATTGCATGTTTGAGAAAATATTATTACACATGTTTTATTAGAGTTTTTATGTTTAGATCTATTCATAAATACGTTTTCAAACATCGTATTTGAGTTAAAACCTCCTCGTTTTATAACTGACGCATGAGTGACAGATACAATTTCAGAAAAAAAACCATTACGTTTTAGGCGTAATAAAGGCTATTGTATCTCTGTATTCCAGCGCGTTATGAAGCCTTTTACGAGCAAGTGTGATGAAAATGTATTAACTAAATCGTTCTGTTCTTGCAGGTGGTAGTGGTGGAGTCCGGGTGGGGCTCCATGCTACCCACCGTGGTGATCGCGAACCTGGCGCCGGCGGGCGCGGCCGCGAGGTGTGGACAGCTCAATATAGGTGAGCATTTGACGAAGACTGATGTCTATTCGAGTTTTCGGACACGTGGCTAGAGTGTATGACAGTCTTGACAAATAGATACGTAGGCAACGTAGAAGGGAAGAACGGTAGAGGAAGAGCGCCCACTCGAAGGATAGACAATAGACACAGCAGGAACCACCGCCCAGGCTTGCCTGCAAATGGCGCAGAATAGGAGTGCTTGGAGGAAGGTCGTGCAAGAGGTCTGTGGTAGTCACGTCCCTCAGATATCCTACGTTTCTGGTGTAAAAACTTTTATGATTTATGCTTTCTTGTAGCTAGTTGCCCTGGTGGATAAATCCTGAGTAGACTGAGTACCTTTTAATCAAAAAATGTGGCAAACATGTAAATTCACCTCTTATCTTAAGTTCTGTGGGGTCTACATTAATGGTACATTGTGTTGAGTTGAAACCCAAAAAATTATGAAATTTCAGTATGAAACTAAGAGTTTTTTTTTCGTAGTAGAGGAAGCTACAGTAAACCATTGTTAATGGCTACAAAATCACCTTCAGTCTTTAATCGGCCCCTAGATATGAGCTGGCCTGTATAATCAGATCTTCAACCTTTTTCGCAGGTGATCAAATAATCGCAATAAACGGCGTCAGCCTAGTCGGGCTGCCGCTCTCGACGTGTCAGACCTACATCAAGAACTCCAAGAACCAAACCGTAGTGAAGCTGACAGTGGTGCCGTGCGCGCCCGTCGTCGAGGTGAAGATCAAGCGGCCGGACACCAAGTATCAGCTCGGGTTCAGCGTGCAGAATGGAGTGGTGAGTAACTTCCACTAAATGGGGGACTTTCAGGATGATCGGTCAAGATTGCTGAGTAGCCTTCAAAGCAAACCTTGGTAAAGTAAGTAAGGCCACCGTAGCTAATACATGCTAAAGCTGAGTACGAATTTGAGCGGCTCAGCCTGAGGCATGCTCGCGCCGCGCGGCGAGCTGCTCGCGCGACAAATAGTTGCGCATAAACATGCGCGGGTGAGGCAGCGTGCTCGCGCGAGCCGACATTCAAAATGGCGTCGACACGATGACAGCCGATTGATTTCGGAACCCACAACATCTTTTGCTTTTCATGTATTTGTATCAATAATGTTCCAAATTTACTAACAAACGATTACAAACGCACGGCTCAGCCACCTGCTCAAATTCGTACGCGCCTAGCGCACAAACAAGTTCGATCTTGTCGCTCTGTCCGCGGCACGCTCAGATACACGTCCAAGTGACGTGAGGCACGCACACTGAGGCGCCTTTGAGCACGGTCCAAACACCGCCTGTGGCCGGCTCGCCGCGCGCTGCTCGCGCACAGCGCGTGAGATTAGAGCAAAATAGGCGCCGTGCGTGCCTCAACCCGAGGCTGCTTTAATTCGTACGCACCTTAAGATACTTACATATGTGTTCAGATCTGCAGTCTGCTGCGCGGCGGCATCGCGGAGCGCGGCGGCGTGCGCGTGGGGCACCGCATCATCGAGATCAACGCGCAGAGCGTCGTGGCCGTGCCGCACGAGCGCATCGTCAACCTGCTCGCCACCTCCGTGGGCGAGGTACCTTCATAAATACACTTTCATTTCGCGCATTTCATTAACTTGCCATGTTGCAGCCTTGGTCAAAAGTGTTGAGCACCCATGCGTCTTTCATACAAAAGTCAAACTTTAAAAGAGGTGCATTTGTATATTTTATAATAGAAAGTTGTGTATCGGAAAAAATCGTCATATTCATTGACGTTAAGGGAAATTCCGTGAAAAAGTATACAATTAAACCTTTATTGTAAAACCCGACTTTTTCTACCTTCAGTTTTCACACGCAAATAGCAATTTCAAAATGATATATATTAATGATTTGCACATGTTCAAACACTTATTATATTTTTCTCCAATATGCTCGGAAATGTGCGCCTTACTGTAGCAAAAATAGTACGTGAAGTTCCTCGTTACTGACAAACGCAAATTTAAAAAGTTAAAAGTCATTATTTTACAATTTTAAGCGGCCAGGAAAATGTATGAAATTCCTTTACTGCATACTTTTTTACCTTTTAATCATATGTTTTGACCAAGACAAATCACTACAAACAGCCAAATACTCGTTTTTTAAAGGCCCAGCAATTTGTCATAACAACTTGCTATAGTTAGACTGGTTAGATTAGAAGTTGTATATTTTTTAATTGTCATAGACAAAACGATTACTTTTGCAAGAGATCGAAGTGACGTTTTAATAAATGTCTCAAATATTAACTGAAGAAATTAAAATATTTTCGAAATAATATTCAAAACGAACTACAATGCGTTTAGATTTTAATTTAATTTAATATTCTAATGTTTTTAAATTTTTATGTGAGTCAATTGAAACTGGCGACATGACTGTGTACATTACATACTTTAAAAAAATTAGTTGGGCGGTAGTTTTAAAATTATTGAAAATATTATTTGTTTTCCTCGCATTTATGGAGAAAGCACTATATCTGCCTCGGCGGGAATGGCAATTCGTGGATTCGTCTCTATTGTCAAAATCAACTCATCCACGAATTGCTATTTCCCGTCCTCTGCAGTAATGTACTATTACGTCTTCGTGTATTTATGAAATTGAAAAATAATACTTTATCCATAAGTTACAAAGGAAAACGTGGGGTGCTCAATACTTTTGGCCAAGGCTGTATGTAACTATGTTTGTTCGGATGGAATCTTGCAACTCAATTTTGAAGCAGAATGAGTTGAAATTTTGGGAGTTAGGTAAAATTTGGATGACAATTCAATATTATGGTGTTAGAATGGTAGGATTTTACCATGCGAGCAGAGGCAATGTTGAAGTATATGGTAACAAACCAATAATTCATCGGAGCACTAATGAAATACGTTTTTTATCAAGATAATAACAATTATATATTTTCTGACATTTTTAAAACTCTGACAGATAATAGGAATCTACTAAGAAAACGAGATAACATCCTTTTAGTTCGCCAACTCATCTAAGTGGTCGCAAAACGGCTCACTGACCCTATATTCTCTTTTGGTTTGTATACTTTGCAACTGACTGTACCTATAGCGATTAAGTATATATTACGTATGTGTAATAAGTCCTTTAAAAATATTTGTATAATAGTTGTATCTAACAGTAACTTCTAAAATTCCAGATACTAATGAAAACAATGCCGACCTCCATGTTCCGCCTGCTGACCGGGCAGGAGAACCCCGTGTTCATATAAGCGCCGCTGCGCCACACAAGTGCCTGCTTACGATATTACACAGCGCTGATTTCATGTTGGCGGCCCTGTCTTCGCTTCACTTTACATTAAAAAGTAAAATATCGTCACTGGTAAGCCGCACTCAACTCTCTAGCGCGGCGCACGGCATACGGCACGAATGTATAATATAGAGCAAGATAGGCGTATCTCTATCTCGCTCTATCTTATAGCTTCGTACTGCTGGGGCGTGGGGACGCGGCTATACTAAAATTCCCGACACAGATAAGACATAAAAGATCTATGCGTCAAATGACAACCGTAAATTAAAAATAAAATAAGTGTTTATGTCGTACCTAAAAAAATACGCATTTATTTAAATTAGTATATGCGAGGGCATCGCGAGGGGGAAATATATCAAAAAATACGCAGCACTGACCTTTGAGGGAAGGACATAGCTATTGTGCGTTTTAGATTAAAAAAAGAGACGTAGACAAAATATCCGGAGAAACAAGAGACGTTTTGGCGCGTATTCGTATCTTATTAGCGTGAATAGGTTAATTTAATTGTTTTTAAAATTAATAAGAGAATCTCAAGAATGATACTTGTACTAAACAGTAAGTTATATTTTACCTCATTTAATTCGATTTTTTTAAAATACATTAAATACTACTCAAATCAACAAGTGTGTACTTACAAAAATAATGCAGGGTAAACCCATTGTTTGGTACACAAGATTCCATCATTGGCACACAGTTTTCACCAAATGCCTCGAAATGTGCCAAGAATTGGACGGGTACCAACAATAGGTTACCCTATACAAGTGGAACCGGTGACAGGGCCCAACGAACCTAGCTTAGCCTCAAAATACTCAGATTCCCGCGTGGAAATGTGATGCCGGATGAGGACGCTTCACAATGCTTATGTGGCTGAATAAGGAACTTAGGATAAGTTGTGTATCTCTCTAATAACACTTGCATTTACTACGACGATATTGACCGTAAGATGTTCGAAAATATTGATTGATGTTGATGATATTTATTTAGAACGAGCCAGAGTCGTATCGCGCGCGAGACAGTTCACGCACCGTCTTGTGCTATCCATGCTATATTATGGTATAGGCAGGCTATACATGTTTATTACGGTAAATCAAAAAGATTTGATGTTGTTTTACATATGCGGCAGTTAAAGAATTTAAATAAAGGTTGCAATGAGTCTATATCGTTAATTTTCGTAGTAAATGCAAATGTCAGTTCTTTGATTGTCATGACAATGTGTATTTATACTAGGGTTATAAAAAGGCTCGAGTGTTCAAATGAGTTACGAAGGATCTGCTATTCGGGGTCTGAACTCGACTTTAAAAAGTAATTCCCTTATTCTGAACACGTTCAGGAAACCTATTTTAGCTAAAATGCCTAATTTATAATTTAGCTAATATTTGTTCCCACCTTTTTGTGACCCCTGGGAACAAATGGGCATAAATATTCCCATCTGTTACCACTGGGGACAAATGGGCATAAATATTCCCGTCTGTTACCACTGGGGACAAATGGGCATAAATATTCCCATCTGTTACCACTGGGGACAAATGGGCATAAACATTCCCATATGTTACCACTGGGGACAAATGGGCATAAATATTTCCATCTGTTACCACTGGGGACAAATGGGCATAAATATTCCCATCTGTACAACTGGGAAAGAATCATTCCCATTTGTATTACGTAGTACACCTCTGTTATTATACCATATTTTCTGATATGGACACTTGGCCTGTCGCTGTCGGCAGTTTAAATATTAATACCTAATTATTATTATTTTATTTAAATACGTTCTAACTTGTTAGAGCTATGGCGTTGGTGTAACTAGAATCTCGATGCAGAAGTTAACTCGAGCCTTTTCATGACGCGAATTTATACTCCATTAAATGTACCTATAGATTGAATATCATGTACCCCATTCATATCTGCTTAGTTTGTAATGTTTTTCAAATAAACACCGAGAAATGTACCTATACGTTATTCATTATTATCATACATTAGTTTCCAAGTATGTAAAATAATATTTATGCCATTTTTGATCAGAGACTTTTGTGTTGCCATAAGTACTTTGTCGAATATTTTTCTTAGTTTATATTAAGTATGTCTTAATAGAGTCGCTGCCATTATTTTATAACTGCCATTGTTTTTTCTACGTTTTTCATTTCATCATCCCAGAACTTATCATCGAGAGAAATTACATAATTATGTTACGTTCACAGAAAAATATATATTTATATTTTATTTAACTTAAATAGAGGGAACGCTCCAGTATTTTGAGAAAAATAAATTATAGATTTTGAAAATCTTATATGCAGCATTGATAAAAATGTGATTACGTTACAAATTTTGTGTTGAATTAGATTGTTGTACATTTGTAGAAACATGTGGTTCAAATCCATGAGAAGAACAAATTTTAATCAAGACATCTTTTTAACGTCTATCGATGTGTTATGACCATTCTACAGTGATTATATTTAAAAATGAATTGATTAGTGGATATAGTAATGGATGAAAGCATTATTTCGTGTAGCATTTCAAAAGATATATCATATTTTGTAAATTTTATAGTGTCGCTATAGCATACTATGTAACCTATAATGTAATGTATGTCCTATGTTCTTAGCTAGGCTTAGCGCTCTGAGGACGCATTCTATTTATTTATGTATAAATATTATCATTGTAAGACCATTAGGAGCCCCTAACATCTTGCATGCATTGTTCCTATGGTATATTTTGAACTTATCTATACTATCTCCAAACACGTTGTTTTTACCTCCTGCCGGCGTCTTTTACGCATTTCTTATCGCCATTTCTCTCACTCCTATCTTTCCGTTGTGTACCTACATTTAAATTACCCCAGATTTTATTATATTTTTGGACGCTGGCAACACCATTCAAACATTATCGATGTTCAAGTTAATATTATATCATAGTCTGATGTAATTTTATATTGCTAGCTGTTGTGAATAAAATTTATTTACATTGACACAGATAATAAGTATAGCTTTTATCGTGGGAGCTGGTATGGTAGGTACACTGTAACATGTGAAATAACTATTGTTGTTTTCATTTCTAAGAGTATTATTCTAGTCTGCATTAAAGTTAAGAATAAACTGAACAAACTGGTTGTTGTTGTTTTATTGCCCGGTGGGCCGGTGTTGCTGAAAGTTGATCATGGGAAAAGAAATGTTGAAGTCCGGATTGTAGTTATATCATCTATTTTTTTGAATTTTGACGTGATAACGTCTTTAAATCGATGAACGCCGGCTGCACGCACGAAAAAGAGTGATTCATTGTCCCGTTCCGTTGACTGACATATCAACGCACAGCCCAAACCGCTGGTTCTAGAGATTCCAAATTTGGCACGTAGGTTCCGTATAAGGTCCACTAAGAAAGGATTTTTCAAAATTCACCCTCTTAGGGAGTGAAATGGGGGTCCAAAGTTTGTATGGGGAAACAAGATTAAATCGACTATTTTATTCGAAACTTCACAGGAGTATTCCTAACGATAAATTAGTAAATACGTGTCGTGCCATTTTTCATCAATGTTTTCTTAGGGCCTGGACAAGTGGACACATGTCGCCGTGTACGGCGCCGTGCACGGTGCATCGCTTGGTAGTTACTACCAATGCACCGTGCACGGCGCCGTACACGGCGACATGTGTCCAGGCCCTTACACATCACGTAAAATTATCGTCCGTAAACTGACTTTACAGACAACCATTTTTTTTTTTACTTCACTGACAGAAGTATCAAGTAAACTTGAGTAAATAAATAAAAAGAAGCACGGTATTTCTAAGAACCGTGAAACGTCTAATGTCACTTTACCCTACTATTTACTACGACAAGGGCAAAAGGAAGTGTGATGATTTAGGCCAATTGGTTAATTATAATTATTTGTCAATAGATTAAATCAAATGTCCCGAAATAATGTTGTATAAATGGGGTAAGAAGAATTATAAAATATACTTATTATACCAGTAGGTAGTTAGGAAAATCTGGTTTTGAATGAAGGTACCTATTTATAGTTTGTAAAATTGAATCATCATTTGATTGTGCCATTGGTTTGTGTTACTTAATGGCGCTAAAGTTATGCTATCAAATTTCAGCGCAAATATTTTTCCTTAGTGAACAAGGAAAACTTATAAATAGGTACATGCTGGAAGTCCTTATATAGATATTACATACCAACCTACAAGCAAATGCTACTGCCTATTTCATTGTTTCTGTGTAGTTACAATCAAGGTTATACATATGTAATCGCAGAGGCGGATTATCCATATAGGCAAACTAGGCACATAGGCGCATGGGGCGCATAGGGTTCCAACCAAAGGGGCATGCGAATTAGTTTTTTCGTTATAATTTTTAATACGGCCGATATAGGGACGCCGATAAAGTGCTTGCCCAGGGCGCTCACAACATTTAATCCGCCTCTGTGTAAACGTTAGACTACATTACAAACGCGACAAAAATATCTGAGCGTTTTAACAGGTTAGTGGCTTCAACAATGTGTTGACGTCATTTTGCCCGACGACGGCAGAGCCGAAAGGGAGGGATATGTTTTTTCACCTCACTAGCTCGGAACGCCCTTTTTAGGGTTCCGTAGCCAAAATGGCAAAAACGGAACCCTTACAGTTTCGTCATGTCCGCGCGCGTCTGTCCGTATGTCACAGGCATTTTACTCGAAAACTATAAGGTGTATTGGAATAAAATTTTGAGGATAGGTGTATTTTGTTAGCCGCTACATAGTTTTGTAATTAAAATGACTAAAAAAATGTTTTTAGGGGTGCACTCCGTACATAAAACTGAAAGTCATTTTTTTTTTCATTGCAAGCCCACATGTGGCACATCAATCTATAGGCCTTTCAAAATAAGTATAAGGTTTCTCAGCATTTTTTTTTTGATTAAGTGAATAGAGTCGGAGATAATCGCCCCGAAAGTCACTAAAATCTATCTGATGTTCTATTTTGATGCGTTATTTGTAATGTCTTCGCATTATCAGACATTGCATTGAGATTAAGAATCGGAGATCGAACGCTATCGGGTCAGATAGGTAAGGCTGTCGATAAACAAAATATTATGATGGAACCGGGATATACCTACCTAGGTATCCTTGCTGCAAGTACATGATGCAACTAAACAAAAAAAATGTAGGTAATCTTCTATTGGGAAGATCAGCTTTAAATAAATGTAATAGAACTTTAATTAAAAGCGGCGTGGTACGGCAGCTACAGGCGCGTGCAGCCGCATCCAGCGCGCGAGCAGCGGCGAGTCCCAGAGCGCTGCGCCAGCACGTTCAGAATGCTGTTGGATGGAGCTGCACGTGGCGAAGGCGGTTTTGTAGCGACGCGCACCTCTTTCTCGTTATAGCATCGAAGCTACCGGTGTGGGCCTCGGCAAACATTGTCGAGGGTGCGCTACAGTAACGCGGCAGTCCAAACAGCACTCTAAACGCGTTGTTGTATTGCACGCGCAGAGCATTGTATGCCCCGCTGCGTAAAACTGGACCACAGATATAGTTGTTGAAACATTCAAACCATCAACATGAGGAAACAAACCCTCTGCTGGATTTTGCTGCCCCGCGAGTTCAGTTATTTTTTAAACGTCTCTCATGCAGGTCACACTGTAACCAATATAACCATCCCTGAACTGCCAATCGCAAGTCACTTCCCTTGTGTTTTTACAAGCTTTTATTTAGTTTCACCTGTCCCGATGTTTGTCATCAAATCTTGCAAATTTAATTTAATCCACTTCCCGGTAACCGATTGACCTGAAATTTTGCATATATGTAAATGGTGCTGATCTGATGATGGAGCTGGAACTTCGCCATGAAACGATACAACCTAATCGAGTTTGGGCTCGTTAGAATCGTCTCAATGAGTTGATGACGGGATACAGAAAAGTACCTACAATCGGCTATAGAAGCTCGTACCAAAATTTAAATTTTAGACAGACACTTATTTTTTACTACGTACGGTGCAAACAAGCATACGGTGTGCCTGATGAGAAGCAAACACCTTAGCCTATGGCCGGTTGCGGCTCCATCACGAGCGCCTTTTATTGATTTGGGGATTCGTATAGAATTGATAGCTAGAGACACAACTACTTAGTACCGAGTCCATTCCATACAGAAGTACGCAGTTTTAACCAGCACGGCTATCACAAGACGGCGCGCGAGCTTTCTCGATTTTTCTCGCACTATCCGTCTCTCTCTTATTAGAACACTTAGAAAGAGAGGTGTAGTGCGAGAAAAATCGAGAGCTCGCGCGCCGTCTTGTGATAGCCATGCTGGTCTGTCTCTCAAGGTCGATCTGCTTCGTGCGTGACTTTACACTGTTCCCTTGACCACAACTGGAACACACTGACAACCTATGTCACGACGACTTTTGATGACCATTTCGGCACCTTAGAGCTTTCGATAGACATTACTGCCTCCGAAGCTGAAGATCCCGGGTTCGAATCTTGGTAAGGGCATTATATTATCTTTCCCTATCCATGAATCGGAGCAAACGAAACTGTTTCAGAATTACGAAATGTTTTAATCTGTTTTTCACTAGCAATGTGGACGAAAACCACTATCAGTAGGTATCTATGTATAGTTGACATCAATAGAGAGGTCAGCGTGAATTGACCCCCGTTAAAGTACGGTAAAAACCCCCGATAAGAACAATCTCGACTCGACAGACAAGACTTTCGGTAAAACAAATCCCACCAAAAACATAAATTTATTTATTTATTTGTAAATACAATTTATGTGAAAATGGGAGCCAAGTTCAATATTAAGAATATGCGTGGTTGTCAACTTCGCCGACAGAAGAATTGAGATCTAAATGGGTGCCAAGTAGTAAGTTCAGTACGTTATAAAACCATGTGCAAAGTATTAAAGTTAAACAGTACACATACAATACAACTTCTGTAAATTTTTGACTTTATAAGTTCATACTTTGTCCTTAATTACAGTATGAACTTGTAAAAACTGTCCATTTGACTATCCATATTTTTTTAAGCACAACTTTTACAGAAGCTTTATATAAACTAAATTAAATCTTATTTATACACAGATACCTCCTAATCAGATATAAAATTGGGCAAACATATCATTAAATTAGAAAAGTCATATTTGTATGCAGTTGTATTGGGAAAAAAATCTTGTTCCTAATTATCTAGCCAGGACTGTATGTATGTTGCAGACTTCCAAAGTAAAATAGATGTTATCTGAACTATAAGTAAGGTTCATGTTCCCAATTTCAGAAAAAAAACGACTACCATATACAAAATAAGTTAGTCTTAATTAAGTTGTTTTATTCTAAACCAATCATTCCTACTTCTATAAATATTACCTATTCCATGTTACAAATAAAAAAAATGAAAAGAAAGTGTATTATTTCATTACACCTGGTTTAGTAGAGCCCAATGTATTTTATAAAGAAAATTCAGACAAACACGAGTAAAAAACGACCATAGCTCTGAGCATAATGTCGTTTTTGGCTTGCATCATAAGTCTGAAAAATAGGTAAAACCTTTGTTGTCATTGTCATTTCTGATAAATGTTGATACATCTATGGTCTGCATATAATTGATTTATATGTGGTTTTGTCCCACTTTGTTAACACAATTGTTAGTTTGTGTAATGGTAATAATTTAACCCCTTGTATGTGGTGAAAATTGATCTGTGAAACAAATAGGTTAAAATGTTTGGTACATACCTAAGCATACAATTGGTTAATAAGAATCCAATCTGTACAAGTTTAAAGTATCATGAAGATATTAGACTATAAAAGGGTATATGGGAACATTATTATAATAGACACATATACACAAATAAGGTGAAAGGAATGAATATAAATAAAATATTAATTAATTTTGTATATTATGTATTCTGAAGTTTGCTCACAAAGCCAAAATTAATTACATAAATACAATTGAATGATAACTTTTATACAAGATATAATAGTACACAAAAAATTCATAGTGAAATCATGTTGATGGAGCTGTATCAGTGAAAATAACGCTTAAAATAAAATACTTCCGACACTGGAAGGGAAATGAACTATCAGTATCACTAGAGATCCAGTAGTTGCAGCTAACACAAATACAATGTATCAAGCTATTGCAGGTTGCACTCGGTGGCCATAGACAAGACGCTTACAAAGACATTAAACTTTGTGACGATACACACTATTCTTTGTATAAAATTAACCAAATTTGAGAAATATATACATTTAAGTCTCCAAGTACATTTTTTGATATTCTCATTGATGACAGTAAAAAAATATGCGTACCTAGTATCATAACGAAGCTACGTGTGAGGGGCACCCGCTGGGCTCCACTCGGGACAAATAAGGGCGAGGCTACAGACATGCGAGAGGATAACCGGGGCGGCCACGGCCGAGCGCGGCCCTCCCACTAATAATAAAATTTCCACAATTGTCTCTTCACAAGTTACTCGGTCTAGGGTGTTTAACATAACTTGCACTCTTAAAACATGATATATTTGTTAGTTTCGTCCACCCGGGGCGAGTGGGAGGCACTGGTGCTCAGTGTCCTCAGTTGTCCATGGCGTATCTCCGCGTCCACTCCTTGGCGTTCCGGATGGCCTCGCTCTCGTTCACCTTCCACAGCTCGGCGACGTCGTTGGCCAGCGGGTCGTCGGGGTTCGGCGCCGACAGCAGTGCCTGGATCGACAGCAGCACCGTGCGGATCTGCAGCGCCGGCGACCACTTGTCCTTCAATATGTCCAAACATATGCGACCTAGCCGATCTATGTTCGGGTGATATATTTTCGTTATAAACCTAACCTTAGGCGCCGACATCGGGTAGTCCTCCGGCAGAAATAACTCTAATTTAAACAGTCCACCTTCAAACGGAGAGTCCTCTGGACCTGTGACGATTACGTGGAAGTAGCGTGCGTTCGTGTCGCTGGGCACCGCACTGATCCCGGGCACGGGCTCCTGCATCAGTCGCTGTGTCTCTTTGATTATTCTACGTGGTAAAGCTGCCATTTTAAATATGCGGTCTAGCGCAATTTGTCAAATGAAAGCGAGTAATCATATAATTGTATAAAATATCTAATTTTCTTTCCACTGCACGTGTTTACGACGATTAATGAGGCACGTCTTTAGAATTAACCAATTATAACAGCATTTTAACCATGATATTGCTGAAAACGCGACTACAAAAGCGATACAGATACTTCAATTTTCTTATTGTAGACTATAGACTTTTGCCATAAAGAACACGTGCAATATAGAAATGGATGCGTTCAACATTCATTACACGTAGTGATTGACAACATTGAAAACCGATAACTTCTAGCCGTGCTACTAAATTTTAAAAACATGTTGCAATGTGGTTGCAATATAATACAAATATCTAGAATATTATTGTATAAAACTAATATCGGATAATGAATGTTTGTTAGTGTCCTATATGACATCCGTGTAATTTTTTCTTTATCGTGTGAACCGCAGGTCTGGAGAGGTCTTTCTCTCAAAATTCTAAACATTATTTTCTAGAAGTCTGGCCAGCAAAATTTCTTTCTTTAACCATTTTTGATCGTTTGACATTTGTAATAATGCAAACACACACAGAGTACTTTTCTATATATTGTCAAACACAACAGCACGGCTATCACAAGACGGCGCGCGGGCTCTCTCGATTTTTCTCGCACTATAGCTCTCTTTCTAAGTTTTCTAAGAAGAAAGAGACGCGCCGTCTTGTGATAGCCGTGCAGGTACACAAGCACATTCACTCTTCGGTTGATCTTTGTCAAAAAACCAACAGTCATCCCGATAGGCGGCAAGCACGAGCACAAACAGGCTGTTGACACGCGCGCATGTGAGCGCGGCAAATTAATTGAATATTTGTCGTCTCTTTTTATTTTGTAGCTGCGTCTTTAGGTTGTGACAAATTGCTAGGTGTATAATGGTCTCATCGGTGCCGACGCCTACACCGATACCGTACCGAATGTGAACGAGCTCTGGGTTCCAATATATGTGCCTTTACTTTAAGAATTTACTTTTCTTATCTCACCTGTACACAAGTATTGAATCCTGTCTTGACGGGTCATCGGACCACACTCCGGTCATACTGAACTTGTGTGCCAACATCATTAGTCGCGAAATGGCGGATTCTCTATATAACTACAAAACTGACTGGGACGGTTTTCGTACCTACCTGGATGATAAAATTGACCTCAAGATCCCGCTGAAATGCGGTGACGACGTGGAAAAGGCTTGTCTGAACATTACCAATCTTATCCAAATGGCAGCCTGGATCAACACACCGACTTTACCTGACTCGCATAAAACCTACCCTACCCCTCTGGAAATAAGAAATAAACTCGAGGAAAAACGTCGACTAAGGAGACAATGGCATCACTCACACCATACGGCTGATAAGACAAAGTACAACCGCGCAGCGAGAGAGCTCAAAAATCTCCTCAAAGAATCTTCTAACGATAAAATAAAAACCACATTGGAAATGATGTCACCAAGCGGCCAAAATGAACATTCACTCTGGAAGGCCTGCAAAAGCATCAATAAATCGAAAATCCACTGCCCTCCCATAAAATCAGGATCCTCTTGGGCAAGAACTGACGAGGAAAAAGCTGAAGCCTTCGCGCTGCACCTTTCCAGAGTATTCCAGCCAAATGATAACGATAGCCTCTCTAATGAAAGTGATTTGGACGAGATACTAAACCAAGATCTACAATTATGCTTACCCATCAGACCAACGTCTCCAAGAGAAGTCGCAAGTGTTATTCGAACCCTAGATTCCAAGAAGGCGCCGGGTTATGACTTAATCACACCGAAGGTACTCAAGGAACTACCAAGGAAAGTCATTACTTTTCTAACGTGCCTGTTCAATGCGATCTTCAGAACCGGTTGCTTTCCTGGTCCATGGAAAATTTCGCAAATCATAATGATACACAAACCAGGCAAGCCGCCACATGAAACTGGGTCGTATCGTCCTATAAGTCTGACTCCAGTGCTATCAAAACTATGGGAAAGTATTTTCCTGGTCCGTCTGAAATCGCACTTGGATGCATGTGATGTTATACCGACACACCAATTTGGATTTAGAAAGTCACATTCAACAACTGAACAGGTACACCGAGTACACGATGCTATACGCCAGTGCTTCGAACGGAAACAATACTGCTCGGCAGCGTTTTTGGACGTGCAACAAGCGTTTGACCGTGTCTGGCACAAGGGCCTACTGTGCAAGATAAAACAAAACATACCGCACTCACTCTTTAGTGTTCTATCTTCATACCTATCAGAAAGAATATTTCAAGTGAGACACGGTGATACAAGATCTAGCTTTTACGATATCAAGGCCGGCGTGCCACAGGGGTCAGTGATTGGTCCCGTTCTCTACAACATATTTACCCACGACTTACCTACCTCTGAATCTGTGACCGCTGCCACTTATGCAGATGATATTGCTTATCTCTCCTGCCACGAATCACCCAAAACAGCGAGTGAACAACTGCAGCTAGTGTTGAACAACACCCACAGATGGCTAACAAAATGGCGCATAATAGCCAGTTCTTCAAAATCACAGCACATTACCTTCAGTCTGAGAAGAGGAGATTGCTCACCTGTCCAACTGGGTAACGACGTCTTGCCGCACTGCGAAAGCATCAAGTACCTAGGCTTCCACTTGGATCGACGTCTAACTTGGAAAACCCACATAAAGCACAAGCGTAACCAGATGAACCTAAAGTACAAAAACCTACACTGGCTTATGGGACGTAACTCAACTCTTTCTGTGGATAACAAACTTCTCCTGTACAACGCCGTTATCAAACCTATCTGGACCTATGGCATCCAGTTGTGGGGGATTGCCAGTGATAGCAACATAATGTGTCTGCAAAGATCACAAAACGCAATTCTACGCGTAATCGCAAACGCACCGTGGTTTACTCGAAACAACGAAATACACGATTACCTCAACATGCCCACCATAAAGGACGAAATCACAAAGTACACAAGACGTTATATCGAGCGCCTTGTAGGCCACCCAAATCCTTTGGCTACAAGGTTACTAGACACGACACAAGCTGTGAAACGCCTAAAACGAAAGCACATTGTGTAGGGCTGCATAGTGGTTGAGCGAGGCGATGGTCTCCTAAACCCAATATCACAAAGACACTCACCAAAACTGATAATAGTCGTTATCGACTGATGGCAGTTCTATAGATAAGAAAAAAAAAAAAAAAAAAAAACTTTTCTTATCTGTCGACGATGTCAAATGTCAAAAATGCTTCAAGTCAAGTCAAACTTCAATAATGTTTTGTTTAAATCACATGTAAAATAGCTTGATTTAATAATTGATCTTACTTGGTGTTCATTAAATGATATCTTTTTACGAAACTAAGTATTCGGGAAATCTAGTGTAACTGTCTTTTAGGGAAAGGAAAACAGGTAGGTAGTAATAACCTAGTTATCGTGTTTGTATATAGGAAAAACATTCATAATAACGGTTGAAACAGTCGATTATAGCTATGAAACGCTTTCTATAGCGATACTTTATTTTGTGATACAGAATTCACCAATTAAAAAAAGAACGTGTTGCAATTTTTTTGAAATTCAAAACTACACTACACCGCCGTAATTACCGATGTTTATTAAGTAGGGCGCACACCTGCAAGAAAAAGCGCGCACTATGCCTCTATTTTGAAAGTGTTTTTTTCCGTTATTACGTGGTTCTCGTATTTTTAGATTAATTGGATTTCACAATACTTTTACTCACCTTCTCTAAGCTAACAATACAAGCCCTGCAAAAGTTGTTGCTATTTTGTACATTACAGAGTACCTACCCCAATATTTATAAAATTATTTTTATTTTCAATCTTAATCTACAAAAAATGTGTACTTGTCATCAATTGCACAGTTACTTATCCTTAGTTTATTTAGCCCTAGAGCTCAATTTATCTTCATTGCCAAATGGCAATTTTACTTATTTGTAATATTATTTTATAAATTTATCTTCATATGAGTTTAGTTAATGATGATGTGTGATTTTTGGGATATCATGCAGGTACTTTTTATGTAACAAACCTAATTCTCAATGAAGTTGATTGTGGTTATTTTCTTTTTGAATTTCAATATTTTCATTTTCTTATAACAGGTGCTAATTAGTAGTTAGCCATAGTTGTCGCAAAAACATGACTGAAAACCATTAAAAGTCCAGTCAACAATATTAAAATCATGAGAACCTTTAATTCATCTTTTCCCATATTTATGGGGTTTACTTATTTATTTACTAACCCTATTTAGTGTAAGCAATTTTAATATGTAAATTTTATTATCGGTAAATAGCCTGATACTCTGAAGTAAAATAAATATAAATAAATAAATATTGTGGGACAATTCACACCAATTGATCTAGTCCCAAACTAGGCAAAGCCTGTACTATGGGTACTACATACTTAAATAGATATTAAACATCCATGACTCGAGAACAAACATTCATATTCATCATACAAATATGTGCCCTGACCGGGAATCAAACCCGGGATTTCAAGCTTCATAGTCAGGTTCTCTAACCACTAGGCTATTCGGTCGTCAAATAATTAAATTTTGATTTTGAAAAGAATGTCCTTCAATATCAATCAATATTAATCATTTTATCTTATCCTCATTATTTTCATAGGTATGGCGAGTGTGTGTAAGGCACCACGAGCCGAAAACATCCCCAGTAATGTAGCAACCGCTGCAGACACTTCAAACACTAGTGACACAGCGAACACTAGTGACACTGCCAACACTAGTGACACTGCCAACACTAGTGACACTGCCAACACTAGTGACACTGCCAACACTAGTGACACCTCTAGGACTAGCGACAATGGGGACAGTGCCGGTGTTGCGTTGACAGCAGCGCAGCGCGCGCGCATTGAGAGACAGCGACAGCGTGCGCGCGTCTTACATGATGCCAGACTCATTAAGCTACATCCTGCGTGAGTATTAGTGAATGTAAGCTAACTCTAACAACACTTCTAATACTTACTAGTGACCCAGCTAACACTAGTGACACAGCTAACCCTAGTGACATCACTACCACTAGTGACACCACTAGCACAAGTGACACCTCTAGCACTAGTGACACAGTCAACACTAGCGACACATCAGCGACACTGAGGACAGCAGCAGTTCTGGTGTCACGCTGACCGCGGCGCAGCGTGCGCGCGTGCTTTACATGACGCGAGACTCATAAAGCTACCTGCGTGAGCATTAGTAATTGTAGCCAGCTCTAACAACACTAGTGACACGTGACATTGGTACACCTTGATTAAAATCAGTTAACCACTGACAGATTGGATCAAACCTTGGGATATTCTACCTTAATACCAATGTAATTAATTCTTTATTACAACCGTTATATTTATAGGCAGCGTGTTTACAGAATAAACTCTAATATTCTGACGTTAAGATAGAGTATCGAGTGAATTAATGCCAAATGTCAGTAGTTAACTGATTTTAATCGTAGTGTAACACAGTTAACACTAATGACACCGCCAACACTGGTGAGATGGCTAACACTACTGACACTTCAATTTTGAATAATTAATTTGTCCACAGCGTACAAGAAGCGGTGTCCTCGGTCGGAGCGACAACGCGGGCGCGCGACACGGGAGGCGGGTTCCTGCTCGACGAGGAGGAGCCCGAGCGGGTCCGGCGCGCGCAGGCGCCCGCCCCGCTCGTGCACCGCAGCGAGCAGCCGCACTGCCTCGACTGCGAGAAGCCGTTCCCCCTCTCATATTTGTTCGACACGTTCGATTACAGCGTGTGTGATGAGTGCAAGTAAGTTGGCTAGTAATATAATCCCACTTCTGATATTCCATTGTATAGGTTTGGGAATAGAACAGCTGATTATATATTTTTTTGTTTCATGTAAATAAAATTTACGTAGTACCATGATCAAATTTGAAACGATTTACAGAGAGATACGAATTTTATTAATTATTAGTCTTATGTTGCGAAGCCGCGCGGGCAGCTAGTGATCGTATAAAATACCTCATTCACGAACTCTTGTCGCAGGAATGAGGAATCCCACTCGCTGATAACCCGCACGGAAGCCAAGACAGAGTTCCTGCTAAAAGACTGCGATCTGGACAAGCGCGAGCCGCCCCTGCGCTACATACGTCGTCGCAACCCGCACAAGGCTCACTATAGCGACATGCGTCTTTACCTGCGCCCACAGGTATGGTTACCCTTGCTCAGGCAGGGATTGGATACCGGTATTTGCACCATAGAAAAATACCGGTTTTATTTCGTTCTATTTCGTTCTTTGGTTTATAATATCATTTTTGAGCAGGCTGTCTAATAATACGAAAATGTTACCTAAATACATGATAGAGTCCTACATTAAGAGCCTAAAATAATTCAAAATATTAGACTACTTCGGGGACTTTTGAAAAAACCGGTTCCGATGCCTGCTTTCTACATCATACAATAATCTTTAACAGATACCGTTCGACGACCGAATAGCCCAGTGGTTAGAGAACCTGACTATGAAGCTTGAGGTCCCGGGTTCGATCCCCGGTCAGGGCAGATATTTGTATGATGAATATGAATGTTTGTTCTCGAGTCTTGGATGTTTAATATCTATTTAAGTATGTATTTATCTATATAAGTATGTTTATCCGTTGTCTAGTACCCATAGTACAGGCTTTGCCTAGTTTGGGACTAGATCAATTGGTGTGAATTGTCCCACGATATTTATTTATTTATTTAGATCGAAGCGCGAGCGCTAGTAGTGTGGGGCACCGAAGAAGCCCTAGAGGAAGAGCGCGAAGCCCGCGTCCGCCGGCGCGAGAAAGTGCAAGAGACTAGCACGAAACGTCGCCTGCGCGAGCTGCGCATGGCGGCGCGCTCGTCGCTGTTCGACGGCCGCCGCGCCGCGCACGCGCACGCGCACCAGTGGGGCGCCGAGACGCACGACGAGGACAGCGATAGCTACAGCCGGGTGTGCGACACGTGCGGACACACCGAGACTTATGAGAAGATGTAGTGACGTTATTGTTTAAGTGCTGTTTTAATAGCACAAAATTGCCAAGGTTAAATAAATTTAGATACTTTAAGTGCAGTTGGAAATCAAAATACTGAGACTTATGAGAATATTTAGTGACGTTATTGTTTAAGCGTGGTTTTAATAGCACAAAATTGGCAAGAATATGGCATAAATTTAGATACTTTAAGTGCAGTTGGAAATCAAAGCGACTATCGCGAAACGCCAACTTCGTTCGTATGCGTGTGTCCTTCCCTGTCGCTGGAATTGGCAAGTGCGATAGAGACATTTAAAATATTTTCGCAGCTATAGCCCATCAGCTACATCGGACCAATAATAAGATAACATTGCAAACACACTGAATGTCGACCTGCCTAAAGCTACGTACTAATTTGAGCGGCTCAACCTGAAGCATGCTCGCCCCGCGCGGCGAGCTGCTCGCGCGACAAATAGTTCCACATAAACATGCGCGGGTGAGACAGCGTGCTCGCGCGAGCCGACATTCAAACTGGTGTCGACACGATGACAGCTGATTGATTTCGGGACCCACAACACCTTTTGCTTTTCGTGTATTTGTATCAATAACTGTTCCAAATTTACTAACAACCTATTACACACGCACGGCTCAGGCACTTGCTCAAATTCGTACGCGCCTCGCGCACAAACAAGTTCTATCTTGTCGATCTGTCCGCGGCACGCTCAGATACACGTCCAAGTGACGCGAGGCACGCACACTGAGGCGCCTGTGAGCGCGGGCAAGAGCCCGGCTCTGGACGGCTCGCCGCGCGCTGCTCGCGCACAGCGCGTGAGCGCGTACGAATTAGAGCAAAATAGGCGCCGTGCGTGCCTCAACCCGAGGCTGTTCAAATTCGTACGCACCTTAACATGAACGGCGGAGGCGTAGGCGCCCCATTGTACGTGCGCGCTATACATTGAAACGCAACTGTTATAATGGCATTTGGCCTCCATAAGACAATTTTTTAGTTAGTAGGTGGTAGGTAGGTTGTGAAGTCACAGCCATAAGAACTATTCCCATTGAAGTAACAAGGTAATGTGGTATAAGAAACTAGCACGATACGTCTCCGTGAGATAAGTATGGCGGCGCGTTGCGTCACGTGCGGACATGCGGAGACTTATGAGATGTAGGTAGTGACGTAATTGTTGTGTTTTAATAGCAGTAAAAAGTTGTCTATACTTCGTATGTCTCTCTTTGTCGCTCGAATTTGCACGCGCGATAGGGTTATTCAAAAGATTTTCGCAGTTACAGCAAACGCACTGAATGATGACTTGTCTAACAAGTATTCCGTAGGCGCCTCGTGGTATGTGTACGTTATACATGGAAAAGCATGTATTGTATTGGCGTTTCGTTTCCATAAGACTATTTTTTTTGCAATAGGTTGTGAAATCAAAGCAGATTTTTTTCGAATGTTTAAATTAGGTGTTATACTTTTAATTTAATGCCTTAATATAAGTAGGTAGGTACTTTAAGACGAATCTCCATATGTGAAAATAATAAATTGCTGCAATCTTAGTAATTTGTTACTTTGTTACCTTGTCAATGTTATATATAATAATTATGTTTGATGTTAAATTAATTTAATGAAATGTCTCATTTACAATCTCCAATAATCATAAATCTATACTTACTTTTTAACTTCATCCTCTTAGTTCTAAGCAATCATTTTTTAATTTGCATGTGTAACCATTGTCGGTAAATTATTTTCGAGACGTTTTTGCATTTGTAGTAGTATTTGTATATTTAGAGGGACACACGTACACGTTGACATAAACAGACACACGTATGTGTGTGTGTGAGGCTGGCTACAGAGGTCACAACTACAAATGCAAAAACGTCTCGAAAGTAATTTACCTGTAGTATTTTACCATTACAACGTCACGTCAATTTGCAAGGCGTCCAATCGCCATAAAAGCGAAATTAAACCTTATGTTGACGCATGAAGGTCACTGTTTGTTTTTCACGCTGGCGGGACAGAGTAGGCGAAAATTGGTCTACTTTTGGATTGACGTGTCCTTCGTATTCATGATGCTGATTAAGTGATTATCGCCCACATTCGTCCTCAGCTTGTTAGAAATGGCTAGGACTGTAGGTCACGTGCTATACCAGTGGTGGGCAAACTTTCTTAATGGGGCGCCAGAAATATTTAAGTTTCAGGGGAGGGCCAGAATTGGGTACTTTCCTGGGTAAAAAATATCTAATTCTATTTAGTCCGGCATTTAGATTATCGAAAAAATATTGAACAAGTATTTTTTTATTTTGTCAATCAAACAACAAATGACGAATACATAGCCCGTTAGTTCCGCGTGACGTCACATTATGCTAAAAAGTGTACCATAATGTGACGTCATGCGGAACTTTAACGGGCTATATCTTCGTAATTTTTTGTTTGATTGACAAAATAAAAAATACGTGTCCAATATTTTTTTGATTATCTAACTGACGGGACTAAATAGGTTTTTTTTAGGAAAGTAGCCAATTATAGTAAAAATGGATTTTGTGTTGAAACTTTTGATCATATAAAAAAATATACCGACCGACTGAAAGTCCATCCGCGGGCCGGATTAAATGCTTTAGCGGGCCGGAGATGGCCCGTGGGCCGTACTTTGCCCAGCACTGTATACAGTTGTGTTCCTGTCAGTCAAAAGGTACTCCTAGCACGGACCATTTATGGTTTAATCGTCTCTATGAAATGCATCGAAACATACATTCTAAATATGCATTTTGGAGTTTTAAGTGAGGACCTTTTTTGCGTCTAGCTGTCTACAACGAATCATCAATCTATAACAGGTCGGCATCGCACTTGACTCGTCTGAAGTCAAACGTCCATAGGCTACGAGCCTATCTGCTTACCATCAGGCGGTCCGTATGCTTGTTTGCCACCGTTGTTGTATATTAAAAAAATATAAATTAGGTCCTCTTGTTAGAATAACTCGTAAATGTTTCATAAACACTGCAAGAGAAGTGGATTTTGACTGGTTTTCTAGCAAAATATCGTTTATAGCCAACTGAAGCTATTTCTAGCAATTAAAACGTGCCGTATTAAGGTGAGTAGGCGATAAGACGTACAGCGAAACTAATTTAAAGTATTATTAAGTCAATAAAAGTCTCATATAAAAAAGATTGTATAATTTATTCTAGCCGGGAGCTCGAGGGGCCGTGGCTTGTGTCATGTACAATGTACAGATCATTTGCTTGTAGAGTTAAGTCCGCGGCAAGCTCGGCCTAATTTCACCTTCCCATACAAACTGAGTTTCGTTCTCATTTTAAAACTATGTCTTGTAACGGAACTTTGCATATACAATGACATGAGGTAAATCTAGATCTGTAATTACTTTATATGGCTCCGGTTTATAAAACAAACAAAATACAGCAAAAACAAGTTTTGTATGAAAAACTTAAATTCGCTGTATTTTTTTTACTATGGTATCTGAAGCTACATAAACTAATTATCGATCTGGATATACCTCAACTTATTCTAAGTACAAAGTTTCAGACTAGCAAGTCGTTTTAAAATGAGAGCGTAACTACATTTGTATGGAGAACCGAGCTTACTGCGGACTCTTAAGGCCATTATACGCCTAGCAATTAGTCACAACAACTTACAGACACATCTATAAGATGGAAAGAGACAGCAAACATTCAATCCATTAACCTTGAAGGCGGTTGTGTCAAATTGACAGGTGTATAAAACGCTTGTCCTCGTTTATGAGCGAATAGGGCGCGCACACGCACAAACAGAGGGTCTACCGCAAAACGAACTTCGTGTATCTCCCTCTCTGTCGTTCGATGCAAGTGTGACAGAGACTGAGATACACGAACGAAGTTCGTTGTCGTTTCGCGGTAGGCCCTCAGGCAGGGGCGTATAAGAGCGTTTACGTACAAGAGTACACTTTCATAGACGCTTCGCGCACCGCATGCCCATAAATCGTTACACGTTTAGAAACCTGTATGACGCTATAGGTGAAACGCGTGACCTTCACACGTCAATTGCATGCATTGCATGTGTAAAGGCAATTCGTTCAGTCTAATTCACCATTTCCGAGCGTAAAAAAAATGCTCAGCCAAATGTTAGATGGCCAAGGGTTCTATAAAATGTACGTCACTACAATCCGTGTCCACTATATCTCATTTTCTCCGATGCATAAAGAGAGAGATACGTGGATGTGGATTATTAGGCCGTGCATACATTAAAGGGACCCCCAGATTAGCATAATGCTTCGAGCGAAGTATGTTGATCACTGGTGTAGTTCATTTTCACGAGTAATTAATATGAACGAATTAGGCCCAAAACGGTGTGATTTACCAATAGTGTCATAAAGTTTCGACCACCAAATGCCATGTTACCAACCTCGTAATAGGGTGCTGCAGTAATGTCAAAATTCGCGCCGGAAAAATAGCATTTCAGTAGCCGTGTCTACACCGGGCGCATGGTCAGCCGCATGCCTCGGGCGAGGCGTGGCTCGCCGAGGCATCTCTACACTGAGCGCGCACGCTCGGGCGAGGCGTTCTCGGCCGAGGCATGCGTCCGGTGTAGACACGGCTATTGGTCAGCCTTCAAAACCATCTTGAGATTGCTATTTTAACACACAATTTTTATAGATTTCGGCACTTCATTAACTCTCGTTTTACTTGGGACAGTGAATGACGTCTAGACGGTAACAAATATTTTTTTTACAAATCTTAAGAATTAAATAAGTGCTTTACAACTAAATGCAAGAAATGCAGTGTTAGATGGCCTTCAGGTCTTCGGGGAGCTCGTTCTTGGGGTGCTTGTTTTCAAAGTGCTGCTTGTAGGTCTTGGGGTCCGGCATCTGCGCCTAAAAATTGAAAATAACACATTGGTAATAATGACATTAGTACATTTAATCCAGTACGGGGAAATAATGCACCTTGGATAATTCCCGAGAGCGCGTTTTTTTTGCTGCCGGTTAGAATACAGGGTGCCCCTAGCCTCTGGACAAATAATGAAACCCTGGATAAGTGATACTCAGAAATATTGTAAAATAGTTATTTATACAAAAAAAAACTAACCAATTTAATTTTAACTGAAACATTAATAAAAACAACATACTGTACATCTATCTGTTGACAAGGACAAAACAAATGGAATGATTCTAGTGACATTCATGTGAAATTAAGACGTGTGTGTGTGTGTGTGTGTGTGTGTGCACGCGCGTGTGTGAGCGCGTGTGTCACGCAACAACTCGCCGCTGATCCGCGCTCACTCACATTCAACGCGCTCCTGCCAGGGTATTATTTCATTCTTTGGTTATAATATCATTATTGATCAGGCAGTCTAATAATACGAATATGTTATCTAAATACACGATAGAGTCCTACATTAAGAGCCAAAAAATAATTTAAAATATTAGACTACTTCGGGATTTTTGAAAAAACCGGGTCTGATCCCTGGCTCCTGCATCACCACCGGAATGTGACTTACTTATGTGGCGATGGATGTATGTGTGCGGTGAATGTCTGAGCTTCTGTGAGGAGAAAGACAACAACTGGCAATCAGTTGATTGCCAAGTTGAAAAAAATACTTGTAAAATCTATTTACATGTGTCCCTTACAAAAAAGTGAATTATTTGTAACCAAAATCAAAAACCATTACAAAATATTTATTCAATGTGATTTACTGTACTCTAACTGATAGTGACAACAAAAGAAAACAGACTTGGGAATTGTTAGTTTGCTGACAAATTACAGAGTTCGCGTACCAGATGCTATTGTTTTTAATTGGATTGACGGACAATTAAAATAAATTTACAAGGGTTAAAGTTGATTGGCCAAATATGATGATAAAGAATTTGTCTCCATTTGACATTCAAGTGTCAACTGGTGTGGTCCATAATTGTATGGGGTAAAATAACATATATATTTTAAGTGTGACAATCCTGTAGTTGGAAGTGTCCATAAACTACAGTAGCCCACTTATTACCATCAAGTGGGTAGGTAGATATGCTTGTTTGCTACCATTTCGGTATTGAAAGAACAGCTGTTGCCAGAATAATAAATACTGCTAGTGGCAATCAGAAACAGTCTGAACAAATATGATTACATGTTGATATTTAATTACGTCATTTTAGCAACATTGACTTTTATTCCATTGTTAGTGAAAATTGATAAAGATTGTGTAAACTGACAGTATGTCAATATCAGACTGACAAATGTATAACATATCATTTATTAAAAGTATAATCACTAGATTAAGAGATAAATGCCTTAATCCGAAACCGTGAATGAATATTATATTCCTAAGCTCATCCACTGATGATTTTATTACTGGTTTTGAGTGCATGTTGGCCAATCAATGTTTGCACAGACAAAACTCTTGATGACATGTCGGTTTCGTCTAAGGCCCAGAACAGATGGTGAAACGCAACTGCAACTTCTAGTTACTTTTGAGTTTTGTTTGAGTTATGCCATAGTCTCCTTTGAGAGACCGCACTTGACATGACCATTTTGAAACCAGTTTACTGCGCTTCTATGTTGTATTATGTGCGGTCTCTCAAAGGAGTCCATGGCATAAACTTAAATGAAACTACCTACCTAGAAGTTGCAGTTTCGTGTCAGTTGCGTTTCACCATCTATTCTGGGACTTAGTTTAAAGTTGTCATTTTGTTAACCGCTCGTATGTTTTTTAGGTACAAATGCATGCCAAATATTTGTCCTCATTTAATCGGACAATTTTGACATTTACATATTAAAATTAAATAAAAAAAAAAAAATGCTGTTTTCAATTGGTTTAGTAGACACAGTATTAAAATAAATGAATTTGAGAGTAAGTAAACATTGATTGGCCCGCATTTGTTTACTCACATTGCCAGTTCCATAAAAGGAATTCAAAATGAGCTCTCACGATCTAAGAAAATGGTGAGACAAGCCTTTTAAGTGCAATCGTGAGTCAATTACACAATGTTTCACTAAGTTTAACATAACTAGCATAAGATGCGCGCACTGTGGAAAAAGACGCGATTTAAAGCCTTTTCTCATGACAGTTATGCTGGTGTTGTACAACATGTGCATGTGTGTGTAAAAGCGGCCCCCAATATTAGCTAGGATACCTTGCAGAGCACGCAGACGTGGACGAGTGCTTTCTGCGCGGCCTTCTTCTGGTCCGTGGCGCTGTGCCCCTGCTGTTTCTTTAGCTTGGACTGCTTCTCCGCCGCCTTCGCCTGCGACTGGAGCTTCTGCTGTCCACGAGCCATCTGTGCAACCAAACAAACTCTGCACAGCTTTCACCAGCTACGCGATGCTCGCGATGAGGTCGTCTCGAGTCCGCGCTTCGACTGACATCAGAAATTAAACATAGTTCACGTGTTCGAATTAATTCCGATCATTCTGCGTGTATTGCCCAGTGACTACGTCTTTTTTACGACTTGAATAGTTACAACGTGGTTACCTTCTTGAGTGAAAGCTCTGTCCGGTGGTAGAACTCGAACCGAAAACTAGTCTCGCACCTGTTAGAAACTGGGTTAACTTTAGGACCTAGTTCAGTCTTTAGAACGTAAATGTGATAGAATCGGGGGCAGAAAAAGAATACTGGTGAATTGTGAAATGAATCTCTTAGATTACCTACAAATCACATCACAAAATTTAGACAATGGTGGATGACAGCATCGCCAGGCGACGAGTGCGTTTCGCTTATGCTTAATGCTTATCCTCCGAAACAACGCACAAACGGACGTCAAATCATTTGACTCAAACGGTATAAATAACGAGATGACGGATGTGACAAATCATGGACCTAATGGTGGCACCACACTTGGCGGTATTCGCCCAAATATTCGTGCTGCATCTTTTTCCTTCCTACCTACAGCAAATCAAAGAGAGGCAATGATGCAACGCGAACACGCAACTCCAACTGTGGTGCCCGCCTAGTGGTGCCAGTATCATACTTCAGTTCCATGTGACAACAATTGTGACTGTGACAAATAGATTGTAAACAAAAAAAATGCCTTAGAGCTGTCAGTGTCAGTGACCGATGTGTATTTTCGAGCAAATATTTTACTGCGGTGAGTACGTTTTAAAGCTTATTTAAGAAATAATAGCGTCCTCATTCATTGCAATAAACCGCAATAACGATATTAAAATCTCATTACCATTATGACATCGGTTCTACTTTTTAGGTTAGGCCGTACAAATGCTCTGTGCGAGGCGAGTGTGGAGCCGCGTAGGCTCCCATCACAGGGGGCTTGCGAGCGGCGACGAAAGTCCTTTAAAACGGTTACTGGACGGTGCGGCGACGTACGGCGAGCCGGCGTCACCAGGCGAAGGGGAACTACAGTGGGCGACCCAACCGTATGCTCGGCGCGGTGCTGAGCCGCCAGTGCGCCGCGAGGAGCCAGCCGATACGACAGTGTTGTTGTTTCCGGGGCAAGGCTCGCAGCGCGTAGGCATGGGCCGCAAGCTGGAGCATTTACCCGCTGCCCGAGACTTGTACAAACTAGCTTCTAGCATACTAGGGTATGCAATGCAAATTCTTACTTTTTGCTATTAGTGTATATTATCGAAATAGTGTAATTTAAACTAGAGTCATCAAGTGTTGCCAAAGTGCATTCACACATCTGGTGGGTATTCATTCCAAAGGTACAGTAAGGGAAATGTATTCACGTACCACCATAGAACCCTGTCGCAATTGACAGGCCGCCGTCACTCAAACTCGAGTGATATGTCAGCTTTGCGATAGGGTTCTATGGTGGTACGTGAATGCATTTCCCTTAATGTACATATGTTTTACTACCAGTACTTATACAGCACTCAAAGGGATTAATGATAGATGCAGCTTTCAGAATGAGAATATAAACAAATTTTGATTCATCATCATCATATCAGCCGAAAGACGTACACTGCTGGACATAGGCCTCCCCCAGAGAGTGCCAAATTGACCGGTTCTGCGCCACCTGCATCCAGCGGACTCCCGCGACCTTTACCAGGTCATCAGTCCACCTTGTGGGGGGCCTGATATAAATTTTGATTATATTTGATAATATCTATGATTGTTTTTTCTTAGTCCCTGGTTTGCTGGTCTAGATTGACAGTCATTCAGATCTACTCTTTGTCTTTGAGTAATTATTTTAAGGATAAATAAGGTAAATGTCCGAGTGCTCGACAGAGCACTAGTGTATGGCATGGGCACTTTATGTCAAAGTAATATGGATTAAATTCAGACCTAGAGGATTCTTTTTGATTCAAATTTAAGCCATGTCACTTTGACCTTACTAACAAGAACAAAAGACTATTAATTCCTTATTCAAAACATCCATCATATGTCACTTTGAGATTTTGTTTGTGAGAAAGGAGAAAGGAACACTTTTTAGTTAACAGAGGTTTATTGAGTTATGTATATAAATAAGTTTTTCATTTTGACTGTTGTTTGCCTTTCAGGCAGCCTGTATTTTCTCAATAAGAAAGTAGTCTGATCACACGATCAATGATTGCAGATACGATGTATGGCGCGTTTGCACGGAAGGCCCCGAGGACGAGCTTAACGCGCGCTGCCAGCCCGCCATCGTGGTAACCTCCCTCGCCGCCATAGAAGCGCTCCGTGACACGCGGCCGTCCGCCCTCGAGCGCGCGCGGGCCGCGGCGGGGTTCTCCCTGGGCGAGGTCACCGCGCTGGTGTTCGCGGGCGCGTTGCCGCTCGAGCGCGCGCTGCGGCTGGCCGAGCTCAGGCAGACTGCTATGGCGGCGGCAGCGAAGAATCGTCCGCAGGTGTGTATGTAGACTTGTACGGCATGGACAATGGGGAATGGATTGTCTGATTATTTTTGTGGGGATAGGAATAACCTTCCTTAGTACCAGAAAAAAGTTTCAGATTTTTCAGCTGTGTCAATTATTTTTGAAAATTATAAACAGTTTCTTCGCTTACGTTTTGGGTCAGGGTAAGGCACTTTGCTCGATCCGTCTCATATTACAAAAAATATCTTAAATATCTGCAGTAAACTGACACTGGTAATGACAAATATAGCGGCTGCGACTGTCAATATCATTATAGAAAACCCTCTGTAGAAAACCTTGCACAATGTGCAAAAAATCATACAAAGACAATTTCACAATCGATTAATGGTCATTCACAAAATCGCCTCGCAAGAGAACACTGATCATAAAAATGCCCGCATGTTGCTGTAAGCACTTGATATTGTAAACGTTCAACCACTTCAAGCTTTCAATATACAATTGAGTTTCATTATCCTATTAAGATGCTCCCCCCGCCCCCGCAAAATTCAAAAACTCAAGTTATATATATGCTCAGGCCAAAACCTGTGGGTCGCGACTTATAGTGAACATTTTTTAAAAAGTAGGAATCCACTTCAAGTCTTATCTGCCGATGAATGGTTTTGTTCTCTATTGTTAAAGCCGATCGCTAATCACCCGTGCAAAATGAAATGCATAAATAACAAATGATTTCATACGAATAACAACTTTATAATACATTAATAAGGTTCAAACTTCATCAGCACGCACTCGACATAAAACCTTTTGGAACGTAAGAGCCGAACACCTGGGCGATCACGGCTCTTATTTCCAAAAGGTTTTATGTCGAGTACGTGCTGATGAAATTGGAACCTTATTGATTTACGATAAAGTTGTTATTCGTATGAACTCATTTGTTATTTATGCATTTCATTTTGCACGGGTGATTAGCGGTCGGCTTTAACAATAGAGAACAATTCCATTCATAGGCAGATAAGATTTGAAGTGGATTCCTACTTTTTAAAATTTTTTAACTATACGCGCTTGTATTTTTAAATTTAAAGTATTTTTGATATTTGTAAAATAAAAAGCTTAGGGCACCATGAAAAAGGTAGAAATAAAAAACAATACTGGTCTTGATGGGTGGTTGAAATGTGAACTGGTCTCAGGCGCTGCTTACCGTGTGGCTCGCCGCCGACGCCAACCTGCCGCACGCCATGCTGCGCGCCCGCGAGCACGCGGAGACGCGAGGCGTGCTCGACCCGGTGTGCCAGGTCGCCAACTATCTGTACCCGCACTGCAAGGTGCGTATTATACTAGTTATATAATCGTCTGGTTGGGTTGCACTAACAGAGGAAATCTTTTGTTTGCAAGCCGGTTAATAGTACATTGTTGAAGAGGCTAGAAAGTAAGCAATAGATGGACGAGTTAGTTCGAGGGTACGGGTCCAGCTATTGCCCTTTCGGCCGAGGCTTAACATAGTGCTTTTCACGCCTACTGCGAGGAAATTGCAAATAATTATAATTTTAAATCAAAATTAAGTATCTAATTGAAGATCATAATACTAAACAGGCTCGCTTGCCTCGCGCCGGCGCGGAGGAGGGGGAACGGCCGCACGCACGCCGGCCGACCGCGCGCGGTGCCCTGTGATTGGTCGATTGCTGTTCAAACTGTCCAACAATAACATTGTTGGACAGTTTGAAGTCATAGATGGCCTGTTCGTGCGACGTCCAACTATCCCCAGCTTTGAAGCCTGAATTCTGATCATCTTTTGCCACATTTCCGAGCAGTGGCGTGAAAAACCTATAGTTACCAGACTGCCCTAAATTGTTTGTTCCTATACAGTATTTAAAATATTTCTATTTTTGAACCAGGTGGTCGGCGGCGACGAGGAAGCCCTACGATTCCTCGAGAAACGCGGCTCCGAGTTCGGCGTACGGCGCTCGGCGCGAGTATCGGGCGCGGCCGGCGCCTTCCACACACCTCTTATGGCGCCCGTCACGAGTATACTGAAAGAGGCGCTGGCGTCGTGCGAGGCGGAGGCGCCACAAATAAGGGTGGTTTCGGCGGTGGATGCTAAGGCGTATGGTGACGCGAGGGCGGTGAGTTCTATACTTTAGTAAGTGCTAACACACTACTGGCGCCCGTCACGAGTATACGCAAGGGTGGTGGCGGCGGTGCACGCTAACGCCTTGGCCACGACTTTGGTCTTAAGCGACCTGCGGCAGTGTTTTATCTGTTCATTGCGCGGTCGAAACGCGCAACGCACATACCACATGGCGATAAAAGTGTACAATAGTGTTCCTATAATTATAAAACAGGTTGAAAAAAATAAGGAGTTCTTTCACAAGTTGAAAGATTTCTTAATCATGAAAAGGTATTATACATTAAAAGAGTATTTTAGTTGTAATTAATAGATGTTTGTCAATTTTAACCTTAATATTATTGTAAACAGTGTTGTTATTAGTACTTTTGCAGTGCCCTAACAGGGTTTATATTGGGACGTAAAATATTGTAAGACCATTTTGTAACCATATAAAGCAATAAACGATATGAATGAATGAATGAATGAACGCACTGTGGTTAGTTGGGATCGCGCGCAATGAATTAGAAAAACCGCTGGCGCACGTCGCTTAAGACCAAAGTCGTGGCCAAGGCGTAAGGCGTATGGTGACGCTAGAGCGGTGAGTTTCGTATACTCCAGTAAGACTACGCTAATAGCGCCCCCTCCAATTTCACGAACAATAGGGTATCCAAAACCTTTGCTTTGTGTAATAGTTTGGATGTAAACAAATTGTACCCAAACACAGGGGCTCTATCTATAGTGCAGGGGGTGCGGTGCACACGGGCGCACGGTCCTAGGGGGCGCCCGAGCGCTATTTGTCGGGGCGTCACTCGCGGCTAGGTGCTAGAGGACGCTAGGGTAATGCTTGCACCCGGGCGCTACATGGGCTAAAGACGCCTGTGCCTAAACATTTACTTACGGCATATTTCCTTCTAGGTTCGACGAACGCTAGCGAAACACGCAGCGGCGCCGCAGCGTTGGGAGCAAACGCTCCACGCGCTATACGCGCGGCCGCAAGGCGAGCACTTCCCGCTCACAGTCGCGCTCGGCCCGGGCACCGCGCTCCGCGCTACTTTGAAACAGGTCAACGCGAAGGCCTGGGACTGCTCCGTGCAGATTGATGTATGACTGACTTAGTACCAAGTAACTTGTAAATATGTAAGTAGTTGTAAGCAATGTTATATTCAATAAAAATGTATTTTCAATGCTTTCTTTTATTTTTGACGCTACATTTGGCGCCCGTATCGTTTTATGCGACCTTTGAGCATAGTATGTCAGTCGTACGTAGTGAGAAAAGCATCATAATCTTTGTGACAATTACATAAGGTGTAATTTGGTATGGCATGTTACAAAGCGACTACATCTAATGAAACACTCGAACTTGGGAACAAACTGCACGCGTTATACGCGCGGCCGCAAGGCGAGCACTTCCCGCTCTGTTGCGCTCGCTCCGCGCTACTTTTAAACTGGCCAACGCGAAGGCCTGGGACTGCTGCCGTGCAGATTGATGTATGACTGACTTAGGTAGGTGTAAATATGTAGTTGTAAGTGACATTTCAATAAGTTTTTTTTCAGCATGACCACTATAAACTTCGCTATCGGTGTTCAAGTAGGTTTGAAATAAAACAACGAATTATACTTAAAATATACTATTTATAAATAAATATAACTGTCAAAAATTACACTATTATAATATATATTTACATTTACATGATTAGTTCATTCGGCAGGGCATAATCCATACCCAGTTTCGGAAGGATCGCCCAGCCGACAAACAATTTATGCATTCGTACATTCGAAGTCGAAGTCACCCGAAAAGCGTGTAACTTAATTAGGCTATTATTCTATGAGGTTTCGAGTATCTAAAATCTCATCAAGCATGCATTCAAGACAGACTAAAAGAAAACATGGAGTCACATTTTACTTTAAAATTTGGGTTTTCTAACAGTCAAGTGCGTCTTTGGCACGGCTTATTTTATAGTAAGCAGTCGGGGTTATTCAGTACTGTTCTAGCACCTAAAAGTTTTTACCCTTTTTCCCACCATTAAATAAATATTGCCAATGCAATTGGAATCAATTATAATAGATAATAGGAAATAGAGTAGATTTCATTGTTTTAAAGTCGAGCGAAATAAAACAAATGCAACTGTGTTCTAATTTAGAATGATATAAATTCCATTTAAGAGGGCGTTACAGTGCACACTAGCGCCTGGTAAATAATTGTGATCAATCTATGCGTCCAAAGTTAAAACGGCCGTTTTTCTTTTGAGTTCATAGATCGACGAATCCAGCAACATAAATACTAGTTCACAAAGTACTTTTTTAAATACAAAATACCGTGTGTAGTTGGTTCCTTTTTTAATATCTATCGTTAAATTTAAATTATCACAATTATTTACCAGTGGCGCTAGTGAGCACACCCCTCTAACGAACGCCCTCTTAAGAAGAGTTTTGGGCGTCGAGAGATAATACTCGTAGTGCTTTATAGGGCTAGGTCAATTGGTATAACAGTGTATAGATTTGATCGTATGCGGACGTGGGGGCGGGGCGTCAGAAGGATGCCAAGCAGCCGTGTAGTTCGAACATGCGCGGGTTTTAGGCACGTGTTTGGGTAGGAATTTGTAGGGAGTTCGCCTTCTATGGTTTTTTCGTTCGCTGTTTTCGCCCAGGGACTGTTGTGTAGTTACCCTCCACGAGCGCCTCCAGGCGCGCGTACTGCTGCAGCGAGGGGGGGTCCCTGGCCGTCTGGAGCAGCGCGGGCACGCGGCCGAGAAGTATGTACATTGTCATTATGCGGACGCGGGGGCGGGGTGTCAGAAGGATGCCAAGCAGCCGTGTAGTTCGAACATGCGCGGGTTTTGGGCACGTGTTTGGGTAGAAATTTGTAGGGAGTTCGCTTTCTATGGTCTTTTCGTATTTTCACCCGAGCTGAGCTCGGGTCGTCCAAGGACTGTTACATAATTACCCTCGACAGATTAAGCGGGTTAACGCTGGGCTGTCCCGACTGTTCCGCCACGGTCCGGGCGAGCGCCTCCAGGCGCGCGTACTGCTGCAGCGAGGGGGGGTCCCTGGCCGTCTGGAGCAGCGCGGGCACGCGGCCGAGAAGTATGTACATTGTCATTATGCGGACGTGGGGGCGGGGTGGGGTCGGGGTGTCAGAAGGACGCCAAGCAGGCAGCAAGGGTTTGGGTAGAAATTTGTAGGGAGTTCGCCTTGTATGGTTTTTTCGTTCGCTGTTTTCGCCCAGGGACTGTTGTGTAGTCACCCTCTACAGATTAAGCGGGTTGACGCTGGGCTGCCCCGACTGCTCGGCCACGGTCCTCCCGAGCGCCTCCAGACGCGCGTACTGCTGCAGCGAGGGGGGGTCCCTGGCCGCCTGGAGCAGCGCGGGCACGCGGCCGAGAAGTATGCACATTGTCATTATGTGGACGTGGGGTCGGGGTGTCAGAAGGATGCCAAGCAGCAGTGTAGTGTTTTGGTAGGAATTTGTAGGGAGTTCGTCTTCTATGGATTTTTCGTTCGCTGTTTTCGCCCAGGGACTGTTGTATAGTTACCCTCTACAGATTAAGCGGGTTGACGCTGGGCTGTCCCGACTGTTCCGCCACGGTCCGGCCGAGCGCCTCCAGGCGCGCGTACTGCTGCAGCGAGGGGGGGTCCCTGGCCGCCTGGAGCAGCGCGGGCACGCGGCCGAGAAGTATGCACATTGTCATTATGCGGGGTGTCAGAAGGATGCCAAGCAGCCGTTTAGTTCGAACATGCACATACCGGGTTTGGGTAGAAATGTAGGGAGTTCGTCTTCTATGGTTTTTTCGTTCGCTGTTTTCGCCCAGGGACTGTTGTGTAGTTACCCTCTACAGGTTAAGCGGGTTGACGCTGGGCTGCCCCGACTGCTCGGCCACGGTCCTCCCGAGCGCCTCCAGACGCGCGTACTGCTGCAGCGAGGGGGGGTCCCGGGCCGCCTGGAGCAGCGCGGGCACGCGGCCGAGCGCGTCGTGCGCCCAGGCCTCGGCGAGCTTGAGCTCGTGCGCGGCGGAGGGCAGGTTGAGCTTGGCGGCGCGGGACGCGCGCGAGAGCACCACGGCCGTCGTGTACACGTCGATGGCGGCCGAGGCCAGCCGGTTGAGCACGAACTGTGGACGGGTGGGGGGTGGGGGATGTTAGCGGACCGTCTTGCACTTATCGGACTAGAGTCATACAATCACTGTGTATTAGTGTATTGTTTAACGAGGGGCGTAAGTGAAATATTGCTAACAAGAATCTTTTGATGACTCGAATTTGCAATATTCTTACGCCCGTATTATACACAATGTTTTTCATTACATTTGCTAGAAAATAAATAACTACAAAAGACAGAAAAATGTACATTTCATACAAGCACCAATCAAAAATTTACGAAATTGACAACTTCACTTCCAGATCAGTGCTAGTGGAGCGCGCAGCTTCAATATTTCAACCAATTACAGAACAGTATTCTTGCCGCGCTTGACCAACTAAATTTTTTTTCAACCAATCACAGAGCAACTAGATTTCCTTAAGCTAATCGGATCATTACTCCCTAGGGAATACCAACTCACCATAACTCCCACGGGAACAATTTAGGCAATTGTCCTTCTGTATACAGGCATGGAATAATTTTTTACGACCATTTACAAGCAAGTGTAATGAAAAATAGTACATTGTTGAAGAGGCTAGAAAGTAAGCAACAGATGGACGAGTTAGTTCGGGGGCCGACGCGTAGCGGAGGCCCTCGAAAGTACGAGTCCAGCTATTGCACTTTCGGCCGAGGCTTAACACAGTGCTTTTCACGCCTACTGCGAGGAAATTGCAAATAATTATAATTTTAAATCAAAATTAAGTATCTAATTGAAGATCATAATACTAAACAGGCTCGCTTGCCTCGCGCCCCGGCGGAGGGAGGAGCTGCACAGGCAGCGCACGCCGGCGCGACCGCGCGGTGCCCTGTGATTGGTCGATCGCTGTTCAAACTGTCCAACAATAACATTGTTTGACAGTTTGAAGTCATAGATGGTCTGTTCGTGTGACGTCCAACTAACCCCAGCTTTGACGCCTGAATTCTGACCATCTTTTGCCACATTTCCGAGCAGTGGCGTGAAAAAATTATAATCAGTGTGATGATATTTATAGTAGTTTATGTGACTATACACAATGAGAGGCCTTAAATCACGAATGTGTTTTTATGTACAGTTGCAGTACTACTTTATCTACACACATATCATAAATCCTCAATGTTGTATTCGGGAACCATTAGAATAACCGCTATTGCGCCGCCATGGATGGCCAACTAGATTTCAAATCATGACCAACTAGAATTCCATCGAACAGTATCGAAGACTCTGACCTCTGGGCCGCGCTTCGAAATTTGAAAGTCATTACTTTATCAATATCGATCACCATCATCATATCAGCCGAAAGAACTGAACATGGGCCTCCCCTAAAGAGTACCAAATTAACCGGTCCTGCGCCACCCGCATCCAGCGGACTCCCGTGAGCTTTGCCAGGTCATCAGTCCACCTTGTGGAAGCCTACCCACGCCGCGCCTTCCGGTACGTGGTAATGGATAAACCTACTTAAATACGTAGAAAACGTCCAATACTCAGAAACATGTGGAGTGGAGGCCGACGACGCGGCCGGCGCGCTTGCCGGCCTCACGAACGACGAGGCCAAGGTGAGTGGTGGGGTTGTCTCCGCCTTACAGACTCACCTGTTCATCGACGACCTTCCTCCCATATTTGACCAGCGTGGCTTCAATGGTCTGCCCGTACGCGTCCACGCACTTGGCCAGCTCCCTGGCCGCGGGCCGCAGCTGGTCGGCCACGAGCGGGCTGATGTCGGCGGTGGCGTGGAGGCCGACGGCGCGGCCGGCGCGCTTGCCGGCCTCGCTGAAGATGAGGCCGAGGTGGGCGGTGGGGTTCTTGAAGGCGCGCTGGAGCTCTTGGAGGTGCGAGCCGGCGAATTGGATGCCTGCGGACGAAAACCGTGCGTTAGCATTTGAAAAACGAAGCCAATAACAGAATAAAGTCGGTCTCAAAGTTAGTTAAGTTTTTGATGAAGAAAACCATAACGCTAACGTCTAGTTGAAATTGGAGAACATTGGGACCTCCACCTAGCAAAAGATTACATACTGTTCCTAGTGTTGAATACGGTCGCAGTGTTAACCGTCGGTCCCTGGGTTTCAGCACCCTGTTAAACGCCATCTTAGATGGCTGTAACTCACCAGTGAGAGCGACGAAGAGGCGCAGGATGTCGTTGGTGCCCTCGAAGATGCGGAAGATGCGGAGGTCGCGCAGCACGCGCTCCAGGCCCGTGCCCTTCATGAAGCCCATGCCGCCGAGGATCTGGATGGCTGTAACTCACCAGTGAGAGCGACGAAGAGGCGCAGGATGTCGTTGGTGCCCTCGAAGATGCGGAAGATGCGGAGGTCGCGCAGCACGCGCTCCAGGCCCGTGCCCTTCATGAAGCCCATGCCGCCGAGGATCTGGATGGCTGTAACTCACCAGTGAGAGCGACGAAGAGGCGCAGGATGTCGTTGGTGCCCTCGAAGATGCGGAAGATGCGGAGGTCGCGCAGCACGCGCTCCAGGCCCGTGCCCTTCATGAAGCCCATGCCGCCGAGGATCTGGATGGCTGTAACTCACCAGTGAGAGCGACGAAGAGGCGCAGGATGTCGTTGGTGCCCTCGAAGATGCGGAAGATGCGGAGGTCGCGCAGCACGCGCTCCAGGCCCGTGCCCTTCATGAAGCCCATGCCGCCGAGGATCTGGATGGCTGTAACTCACCAGTGAGAGCGACGAAGAGGCGCAGGATGTCGTTGGTGCCCTCGAAGATGCGGAAGATGCGGAGGTCGCGCAGCACGCGCTCCAGGCCCGTGCCCTTCATGAAGCCCATGCCGCCGAGGATCTGGATGGCTGTAACTCACCAGTGAGAGCGACGAAGAGGCGCAGGATGTCGTTGGTGCCCTCGAAGATGCGGAAGATGCGGAGGTCGCGCAGCACGCGCTCCAGGCCCGTGCCCTTCATGAAGCCCATGCCGCCGAGGATCTGGATGGCTGTAACTCACCAGTGAGAGCGACGAAGAGGCGCAGGATGTCGTTGGTGCCCTCGAAGATGCGGAAGATGCGGAGGTCGCGCAGCACGCGCTCCAGGCCCGTGCCCTTCATGAAGCCCATGCCGCCGAGGATCTGGATGGCTGTAACTCACCAGTGAGAGCGACGAAGAGGCGCAGGATGTCGTTGGTGCCCTCGAAGATGCGGAAGATGCGGAGGTCGCGCAGCACGCGCTCCAGGCCCGTGCCCTTCATGAAGCCCATGCCGCCGAGGATCTGGATGGCTGTAACTCACCAGTGAGAGCGACGAAGAGGCGCAGGATGTCGTTGGTGCCCTCGAAGATGCGGAAGATGCGGAGGTCGCGCAGCACGCGCTCCAGGCCCGTGCCCTTCATGAAGCCCATGCCGCCGAGGATCTGGATGGCTGTAACTCACCAGTGAGAGCGACGAAGAGGCGCAGGATGTCGTTGGTGCCCTCGAAGATGCGGAAGATGCGGAGGTCGCGCAGCACGCGCTCCAGGCCCGTGCCCTTCATGAAGCCCATGCCGCCGAGGATCTGGATGGCTGTAACTCACCAGTGAGAGCGACGAAGAGGCGCAGGATGTCGTTGGTGCCCTCGAAGATGCGGAAGATGCGGAGGTCGCGCAGCACGCGCTCCAGGCCCGTGCCCTTCATGAAGCCCATGCCGCCGAGGATCTGGATGGCTGTAACTCACCAGTGAGAGCGACGAAGAGGCGCAGGATGTCGTTGGTGCCCTCGAAGATGCGGAAGATGCGGAGGTCGCGCAGCACGCGCTCCAGGCCCGTGCCCTTCATGAAGCCCATGCCGCCGAGGATCTGGATGGCTGTAACTCACCAGTGAGAGCGACGAAGAGGCGCAGGATGTCGTTGGTGCCCTCGAAGATGCGGAAGATGCGGAGGTCGCGCAGCACGCGCTCCAGGCCCGTGCCCTTCATGAAGCCCATGCCGCCGAGGATCTGGATGGCTGTAACTCACCAGTGAGAGCGACGAAGAGGCGCAGGATGTCGTTGGTGCCCTCGAAGATGCGGAAGATGCGGAGGTCGCGCAGCACGCGCTCCAGGCCCGTGCCCTTCATGAAGCCCATGCCGCCGAGGATCTGGATGGCTGTAACTCACCAGTGAGAGCGACGAAGAGGCGCAGGATGTCGTTGGTGCCCTCGAAGATGCGGAAGATGCGGAGGTCGCGCAGCACGCGCTTCAGGCCCGTGCCCTTCATGAAGCCCATGCCGCCGAGGATCTGGATGGCTGTAACTCACCAGTGAGAGCGACGAAGAGGCGCAGGATGTCGTTGGTGCCCTCGAAGATGCGGAAGATGCGGAGGTCGCGCAGCACGCGCTCCAGGCCCGTGCCCTTCATGAAGCCCATGCCGCCGAGGATCTGGATGGCTGTAACTCACCAGTGAGAGCGACGAAGAGGCGCAGGATGTCGTTGGTGCCCTCGAAGATGCGGAAGATGCGGAGGTCGCGCAGCACGCGCTCCAGGCCCGTGCCCTTCATGAAGCCCATGCCGCCGAGGATCTGGATGGCCTCGTCCACCACCGTCCACGCTGAGTCGGACGCGAACACCTGGCGAACACACGTTTCAATTTACAGCCTGGGCCAAAAGTATTGAACACCCCACGTTTTCCTTTTTAACTTATGGATAAAGTATAAGACTAATTTTCAAATTAAAACTGTTATAATTTTGGATTCAATAATCCTCTAATTGGTTAAATAAAACATCTTTATCTACACACACCATAAACCCGCTAAAATGCGTCCAGAAACTGGCAGTTATGACCAGCATCAATAAGATTTATAAAAATAATTAACTTATTTCTGGCCATAGGTTATTTTGTACGTATTTTCATTAATTATTGATGAAGTAATGACTTACAAATTTCGACGCGTGACCCTTCGATACTGTTCGATGGAAATCTAGTGGGTCATGATTTGAAATCTAGTCGGCCAGGGCGGTGCAATGGCGGTTATTCTAATGGTTCCCGAACACATCATTGAGGATTTATGATATGTGTGTAGATAAAGTAATGTATGCAATTTTACATGATTAGGCCTTAAAACTCCTCTAAAAAAGGGGCCTCTCGTTATGTATCAGTTGCATAGCGTACTATTCATGTAATTAATGTTCTTACCTTGCTGATGGCGGCCTCAAGATGGTAGTCCTTCGCCCCGGTGTCCATGTTTCCCGACACCATGTAGGCGAGTGACTCCGTCACGTATTGCAGCATCGCCATACGCGCCAGCTTTTCCTGTAACCGAACGAATTCACGGTAAAACTCATACTCAATTATTTGCAAAATGTTCCAGTCAACAGACTCTCTCAGCATCCTCTTATGAATAAATGATATGAAACTACAGTGTTTAGGATACATTATTAAAATTCGATTCATCATCATCATCATCATATCAGCCGAAAGACGTCCACTGCTGGACATAGGCCTCCCCTAAAGAGTGCCAAATTGACCGGTCCTGCGCCACCCGCGTCCAGCGGATTCCCGCGACCTTTACCAGGTCATCTACCCACAAGGAGGACTGATTCGATTGTTTATTATGAATCACAGTAATTTGCGGTAGGTCTCGCTAGGAACCTGAAGGGTTTCGAACACTTTTACCCGTCGCACATTGAGCCACTAATGACAAGCTGCGAACGAGTTCTTTCATACATTTTGCAAACCATGGCTGAGCCCTATCGCGTTAACGTTAAGGTTTGGAATAGTTTCAGTTTTCCTGGGTCTTATGCGCACTTTGGTGGTTTGGTGGTTTGCCACACCAACTCCTATAAAAAAGTTCGGCTTCGACTATATGCAACCGGAATCTCTGCCTCTTCCGCCTATTTGAGAAACTTACCTGAATGGTGCCAAACTCGATGAGTTTCTTGCCGAACTAGACCCGCTTGGCGGCGTGTTCGGGGGATTGTTTGGTGGCGCCGACCACATGCCGAAACGACCGTTGTATGATGTTCGTCAATTACCTGAATGGTGCCAAACTCGGTGAGTTTCTTGCCGAACTGGACGCGCGTGGCAGCGTGTTCGGCGGCTTGTTTGGTGGCGCCGAGCACATGACGAAACGGCCGTTGTAGGATGTTCGTCAATTACCTGAATGGTGCCAAACTCGGTGAGTTTCTTGCCGAACTGGACGCGCGTGGCAGCGTGTTCGGCGGCTTGTTTGGTGGCGCCGAGCACATGACGAAACGGCCGTTGTAGGATGTTCGTCAATTACCTGAATGGTGCCAAACTCGATGAGTTTCTTGCCGAACTGGACGCGAGTGGCAGCGTGTTCGGCGGCTTGTTTGGTGGCGCCGAGCACATGCCGAAACGACCGTTGTAGGATGTTCATCAATTACCTGAATGGTGCCAAACTCGATGAGTTTCTTGCCGAACTGGACGCGCGTGGCAGCGTGTTCGGCGGCTTGTTTGGTGGCGCCGAGCACATGACGAAACGGCCGTTGTAGGATGTTCGTCAATTACCTGAATGGTGCCAAACTCGATGAGTTTCTTGCCGAACTGGACGCGAGTGGCAGCGTGTTCGGCGGCTTGTTAGGTGGCGCCGAGCACATGACGAAACGGCCGTTGTAGGATGTTCGTCAATTACCTGAATGGTGCCAAACTCGATGAGTTTCTTGCCGAACTCAACGCGCGTGGCGGCTTGTTTGGTGGCGCCGAGCACATGCCGAAACGACCGTTGTAGGATGTTTATCAATTACCTGAATGGTGCCAAACTCGATGAGTTTCTTGCCGAACTGGACGCGCGTGGCGGCGTGTTCGGCGGCCTGTTTGATGGCGGCGCGCTGCGTGCCCGCGAGCGCGGCGCCCATGCCGAAACGGCCGTTGTTGAGGATGTTCATCGCCACCTGATAATAATTCAGGTAATAATAAAGACCATTTAAAACATTACGCAAGGTAAAAATTTAGGGCTACTCATATTCATCTTCTCGGTTGCTTCAACGATTTAGATGAAATTTGGAATATAGGGGTTTACGGAGGCGAGAAATCGATCCAGCTAGGTCTCATGCGTGTGAAAAATCGTTTTCTCCGTATTTTCTCTGTTTTAACCCGAGCAGAGCTCGGTCTCCCGGCCCAGGGACTGAGTCTTGATGTAAACAAACGAATAACTGAACACAAATTACTAAACTTTGGCCAACCATCTTCTTCATATCCGGAAGTGAACTTACAATGCGGTAGTATAAGGTTATCGCATTAATATATTACCTACGTATTAATTGGCAATAAGTCAACAACTGATTACACAACGATACCTATTATTGTGTAATCTAAATTCGTATGTCAATTACATTCAAATAAATCTTGATTCGTATTAAAAATGGATTTTGATGTATTAATACCATGTGGGGGTAAATAAACGGTACATTATTGAATTGCTTGGCAGGTCTCACGGACGCGGAGTAGACTGCGTCTAATGTAATCACGGTTCTTTGTCTATCGTTCACGGAACTTCTAATCTTGGAAAATAAGCACCTAACAATAGGGTAGTTTCCACATGTTAAAATTGATAACATAGTGTAAATGAATAGTAGACCATCAAATAATTGTAATAAAGTATACTTTACAATATATTGTTAAAATTTTAAAAATATAGACCGTGAAAGTTTAAAAAATATATGCATTTTTTTATAGTCCAATTATCCACGAGTAAATTTAAAGCTACTAGTAGAATCCTTACGCTTTTATAGAAACAAAATTGTATGACAACTATGAACCTAAACGCAGTATTTCGCGACCGAAGCAGCAATTTACTTGATTTTCCATACAATGATTAGTACAAATATCACACTGTGACGTCATGATTCAATGTCAATTAGTATGAAACGTTTCGGCTACCGCCAGCGAGGTACGTCTTTGAACTTAATTTTTTGGGTATTTATGTTCGTTACTGTAGCTGCTTCCATACAAAGTCCCAACATTTGTTCCTCTCCAAAAACTGGTTCGAACGGCATCGTAAAATAATCTTAGGTCACAAGCCTGGTCACGCTGCTTTGTCTACCGTTCACGGAACTCCTAATCTTGGAAAATAAGTATCTAACAATTTGGTAGTTGCCAACAGTAAAAATAAATTATTCTCACATTACCATCAATAAAAACATTGCTTCTATGTAATTTTTGCTTTTTAAATACATAAAAAAACGCTGTTTGACCACAGAAAGTCAAATTACTTTTTTTTTCCAAAAAATTTTACATAGCATTCAATATGGTTAATTACCCGCCAAACTGCTAGAACAGTTTGTTGCGAGACTGCGTTCAATTTATGTTTATACAAACATTTATCTATGCTATGCCTATATAATTATATTATTGACTATTCTAGCCACATGCAAACAAGTGCTACTAATTACTAACTACTGACATGCTATCTGAACTATATTCTACTACGGATTGTGAGGAGTATGCAGATACGAGAATCACAAATATATATTAATACAACTTTTAAGTTTTAACTTAAATAAATGAGCCAAGACTAGGGTAACTTTGTGTATGATTGTGTGTGTATGTTTATATATAGAGGTATTTATGTACGTTTATTTTTATAATTTCTTGATTTTTGATTAATAATAATCGCTGCACCACCTATTGCATAATCTAGTTTTATCTCTTTCTCCGATACCCAAAGGTTGTCTGGAAGAGATCGCTCTTCAGCGATAAGACCGCCTGTTGTCTACCTCTAGCTACATGTTATTGTATTGTTTCTCTCTGTAACTGCTTTTTTTGTGTGAGGTGTGCAATAAAGAGTATTTGTATTGTATTGTATTGTAACTTTTGTAACAATTCTTTTTTTAATCTACTTTTTAGTTCTGTTAAGCTACATTTTTGATGTTTCATAAAAAAATTGCCAATTTGACATATTCACCTTAAACCCGTTGCCGACTCCGCCCAGCACGTTCTCATTGGGGATGGGCACGTCTTCGTAGTACACCTCGGTGGTGTTCGAGCACTTGATGCCCATCTTGTTCTCGGGCGGGCCCGAGGACACGCCGCCGAACGAGCGCTCCACGATGAACGCTGTCACCTGGGGGGAACGACATTACTCATTGATAAATCATGTTAAAATTCATAATGTATTGTAATGAATGAAGTATAAATTGCAAATAGTACATTGTTTATCGAGGAGCGTAAGTGGAATATTTGGGAGGAAATAAATAACTACAAAGGACAGAAAAAATCTAAGTTTCATACAGCCGCACCAATCAAAAATTAATAAATTCACTAACTTCGCTGTCCGTCCGTCCGTCCGTCTGTCTGTCACAAGGCTGTATCTCAAGAACAGTGATAGCGAGAGAGTTGAAATTTTCACAGATTATGTATTTCTGTTGCCGCTATGACAACAAATACTAAAAAACCGGCCAAGTGCGAGTCGGACTGGGGCTCCCATACAACAGACATGATTTTCTTGCCGTTTTTATAGGTACGGAACCCTTCGTGCGCGAGTCCGACTCGCACTTGGCCGGTTTTTTTTTACCAGATGTTTACGTATTATGCGGACAATGACCTTGAACAAAACATATTAAATCTAATCCAAAAAACGCGCAGACCGCACTATGAACATTGGACTTCTTGAATAGATGCCAATTCGTGAACCGGACGCAACCGATAAGATTATTATTAAACACTCGGGTGTGTAAGGTCAAGTCTATTACATATATAGAATCGTGTATTAAGGAAGGTAAGAAAACAGCAGCAAAGGGTCTTTTACAATTGGGAAGTGAAGCTGACGGCAGAAAGTACCAATCCTTTTCACAAGTTTTTCTCGCACTAGTAAAAAAATTTAAGTTGCAAATTAACAATTTAATGCTCATAAAAAGTACAGAATTGTACAAGGAATGTCTTAGACCGAAGGTAAGGGTGTTACGACTAAATAAGCGATCTAAGGAGACAACTAAAAAGTCGCGATAAGTTGTAGCCACAAATCTTCCGTTGTGGCAGTTTAGGACCTATGCCATTTTACAAGCATTTTACCGCTGTCTGTAATCAAATCTTGCAAGTTAAATTAGATGCACTTCCCGGTAACCGATTGAGCTGAAATTTTGCATACATGTATAAAACGCGTGACAATGTAATATTATGATGACATGGTGCTGGTCTGATGATGGAGCTGGAAGGTGGCCATAGGAACTTCGCAATGAAACGACATCCTCATCGAGTTTGGGCTCGTTGGAATCGTCTCAGTGAAGTAGTTGATGATGACGGTATACAGAAAAGTACAGTCGGCAATAAAAGCTTGTACCAAAAATGAAATTTTTGACAGAAACTTATTTTATATGGCCGTTTCAAGTGTTTAAGAAGTTTGTATCTCGACAAATAAGGGAATTTGTATGCAACATTATTGTCGAGCAAAATCGGGCCGGCCAGGTTTTTTATTTTTTAATTTTTGACTTCACATCCAGATTTTTTACCAAAGTCAACTTTGCCGAACATTTTTGGGAAATACACTCATACGCGAAAAATATGTATTCAATTTAGAACCTTACCTCTCACACATTAGAGACTTAAAGAGTGTACCTTATCGACGGTCTTCCCGTCCTTTTGCACAGGTGTCTGCGCGAAGACAGTCATAACCTCGGCGACCCCTCCGTTACTGATCCAGATCTTGGAGCCGTTCAGCTTCCAGGAGCCGTCGGGCTGCTGGACGGCGCGGGTCCTGTACGAACAAGTCTTCTCTGTTGAAAAGCAGCATGTGTGCGTATGTGTGTGCTCGGGTGTGAGAGGGTGGTTGAGTTAATGATAGAAATTCAACAATAGCATTATAGGGTTTAGTTTGTATGCGGTATTCTGGCCAGGCTCTCGGTTTCAGCATATGACAATGTTAGTAACCATTTCTTCACAACAATAAAATGTGCAGTGAAAATAAATAATCTCTACTTTTTTTAAATGTGTGAACACTATGATGTTGTGTCACAAATCGATCACAAATTATATTGAAACAAAAGGTCACTTTGCAAGCCTGGACTGATTACAGGTTCCTAGGAACAGGATACTAAGAAACCAAACGGATGTTTCGGCTGTCTGACACAGTCTTAGACTACACACGTACTTGATGGAGCCGGCATCGGAGCCCGAAGAAGGCTCAGTGAGGCAGAAAGCCGCGTACTCCCCGCCAGTGACCCGGGGGAGGTACTTCTGCTTCTGCTCCGGAGTACCGAACAGCAGGATGCCCTTGAAGCCGATGGACTGGTGGGCGCCGAGCGTGATGCCCACGCCAAGGTCATGCGCTCCAACGATCTTGATAAAAAAAACAGTGTGATTAGTTGTATTGATGGATATATTTTTTTAGTAGGGTAAATGTTAACATAAAATAATAATAAATATCTAGTTTGCTTAAACATGCATAATGTTATGTATTAATTTAGTGTTGTTTTATTTTAAGATAGTTTTCGCTCGTTGTTACTTATAATCATGCTGTGCATACATGTTTTGGATGGCATTCCTAATCACAACCCCTGATTTATTTTGTACAATCTATGTAATTAATGTTATCTGTTTTGTATACCTAATAAATAAATAAATAAATCGCCAGTAGCTGGCCCCCACATACTAAAAATGAACTCTGTCCCCCTACAAACAGAATTCAATTTAGTATGACGTGGCCAGTAATTGAAACCTTATACTAAAATGAATACTATTATAGGTGAATAGAGTTAATTTTTAGTATGAGGTGGCCATTTATTGGCCGGTGGCCAGCTACTAACGATTACCCCACTTACTGTCAACAATGTTTTGAGATTCGTTAGAATTAAGAAAGAATACGTACTTATAGCAGTACCTGAATTATCAAAAATTGTTATAAAGTCCATACAATATTACAAAAAAAATGGGAAAATTAAAACCTTAATAGACACCAAATAAAATAACCAATAATGATGATTTTTCTCGAAAAAGGATTAAAAATGTTGCCAAATGGAGAAAAAAGTAAAGAGATTAAATAATCAGATAGTTATAAATGTCCAAAGTTTTAAGAGGGGGTATATTCTGTCCCTTTTCCGCAATACGCACCTTCATATGAAACGATTGTTATTTACTTATGACGCTCGAGCATTGAGCATTTTCTCTCTCTAACAACCAATATTAAAACGATTGTACCTTCGTAATTTTTTGAGATATCTTAATGGGATTTTTTTGCCGTATTTCTTTTGGAGTAATAATAAATTTTGAGACTACACCCCTATTGGTAGAAAATATTCTAGAGAAATGACCAAATAATCAATCTTTGAACGCATAGGACATAGAAATTCACACATGTTTTTTATTGCTACTAAACTACTAATCTTGTGTAACCGCGGCATGAGAGTCCAGTTGCGGTCATTGACCTCACACTTGACACCGAACGGCTGTCAGTCGCTATGACATTATGCATGACTGGCACGGTACAATCTACGGGGAACAAAATAAAGTGTTCACTGTTGAATCTGAGATATTAGCCGATCGAATTGAGTATGTACGGTCGACGCCAAAAATACGTTTACACTATTCGCCTTATTGCAATGGAATAAGGTGCAAAAGTGTAAACGTATTTTTGGCGTCAACTGTACAAGAATGGTGCATTCAAACTAATTTTTGCCATTTATGCATAAGTGTCCCTTTTTAACCCACGCAAAAAGAGGGGTATTATAAGTTTGACGTCTCTCCGAAATGAATGGACCGATTTTAATGCGGCTTTTTTTGTCCGAAAGCTGACGTGATCGAGATGGTTCTTAGCTACGTTTCAACAAAATCGGTTCAGCCGTTTTTGAGATATGGAACTTTGAAATGAAAATGTCGGGGGTTTTTCAACTTTTCTATGTTGTTGTTATTGACACTTTATGTATATGAGTCCCTTTTTAGCTGATTTACAAATTTTACAATACAATGGACAGTTACTGACCTCGACAAGGCGCGCGTATTGTGTGTTGCTAAGGCCAAGGCCGCCGAGTTCGCAAGGCACTTGTAGCCCGAAGGCTCCCAGCTCCCAGAGACCAGCCAGTGTGTTGGGCTCGATCTTCGCGTCGTGGTCGTTCTTCGCGGGGTCATTCACCTACAACAAAAAAGTACACTGATAAAATGAATATCGTAAATGAGATACTGGGTAGTAAAATGGTGTCTTGTCGCGATCTTCTAATATCGCCAACACAGTTAACTGACCATTTATGTGCATTGTAATAAGGTTCAATATAAATACAGGATGGCGTTCGTACACAGGCCATTGAAAAAACAATTTTATATCAATGTGATAAAACTATCTTTTCTCACTTTTATCTGTATGTGTGTATCGAAGCAAAAGTTGAACTCTCTCTTTGTCATGGCATGGACGCGAATTGTGGGCTCTTAGCCTCAAATTGCGTCCAGTATTTTTACTTTAATACAAGAAAATATTAACATGAAAAGTACTTAATCCTAGATAAGAGTATTTTAGTAATACATCCCTGATTAATGCACTTTCTCCTCCATACAGAGGTTTATTCAATTAAATATTTAAATTCTTGAAAGAAAACTTTAATAATAAAGCCTTTATTAAGCCAACATGTCTTTATTTTTTTAGCTGTAATGCTGATAGTAAACTATAAAAAATGCCAAGTCCAATGTACCTCCTGGAAGAACTTCTCGACTGGCGGCACCAGCTCGGTCAGCACCTGTCGCTGCTCCTCAGCCAGCGGCTCGGGGTACGGGAACACGGTGGAGGTCTCCAGGGCGCCGCGGAACAGGTTCAGGGTGAACGAGTCGCTGGCACGCGGGCCGGGGCGCTCCTTCTTCGCCGTCGCTGTGGCTGCCGTGCGGCGACCGCCATCAGTGCTAGGGAAGATTTTCGTTAATATCATCATCCTCCTATCACGGTTTTCCTGGTCGTCCAGGAGGGGAGCTCGTGGTCTGCTTAGGCACCTTATCCTAAGACATCGGTTACACGCTAATTCTGGCGTCAGTTCAGTCCATCATTCGGGTCCGACTGATGAGTGAATTATCGTGTAACCTTCGGACTGACGGACTGATGGTCAGTCTGTTGTCAGTTTTCTGTCATTTATAATGGTTATACGATAATTCTCTCGTCAGTCTGCTCAGAATGATGGACTGAACTGAAGTCAGAATTAGACATCGGTTACACGCTAATTACTGGCGGTGTCTTATCCAAGCTCAACATTGTTTGATGGAGCCATATTTCCCAAAAATATTATATTTAGTGACAACATTACAAAGCTATTGCTGCTTTGTGTGCTGCACTGCATCATACAAATAGCTTTAATATAATTAAACAGAAGTTTCCAATTCTTCAATATCACTTTGAATATCAAGATATAAAAGACAAAAAAATCCTAGGTTGAAGCTAGAAAAAATGGGGCTTCGTAATTGTCAATTGTTTGTTGAGTGCCAAATTACTTACAAAGCTGCAAGTTATCTTATTTTTGCCTATGTGGGAAGACTTGTACCGCGGATCCTGGTATTGTAGTAGTAATAAATTGGAAACCGCAAGCCATGCTCTGATATTTTGGGTGCACTTCTTACAAAACCAAGTGTTGAGAAAAACATCTGAATGCTCTGAAAAACAGCAATCACCAGACCATCAAACATCTTGTATATATTGTTTTAAAGCATTAATAGCATAATGGTGGTAGTGATTGGCATAGACAATTTTGACGACCAGTTTAGTGTGTGGATGCATACTCCAAATGGTCCTGTGTATAAATCTCGGTAAGAGCAAATATTTAAGTGATGAACATCATCATCATCATATCAGCCGAAAGACGTCCACTGCTGGACATCAGTCTCGGTCAGTGATGAGATGAACCTGAATATTTGTATCTGTCTATGTAGTTGAATATTTATATCTATTAAATATTTTGTTATTAGGGACTATTTTTTGTTGGACAGGACTGGCCATACAAACCCAGTCCGAATTGCACACCCTAATTGTTATCAAGTACCCAAGTAAAAATCTATACATTGTAATATAAATACTAACAAATGTGTCTCTTAATATTATATGAAACTAATGACACAGTTGAGTTGATTGAAAGGTTAAGTGACTGCATGTGATGTTCGTACAGTGACATGTGGTGTATTTACAATCATTTGTATCTCATACAATAAGTCACCATCACATAAAAGTGTTAAAAAAGGCTGTGTTCACATGTTATATTATTACCTAACAACTTGTTTTTATTGATGTATTTTGTTTTCGGCTCATAGATATTATTGTTGTCATGGCCCATAAATATTAATAAGAAAATAACAAATATAAATACTAAGTAGGAATTTGTTACAATTATTATAAATTGTTAATAAATCAGAATGGATTGCACAACAAATGTAATTTAAGAGTTATAATCTATGATTTAACTTTTTACTGTTTCGTAACGGCAATTACCCATACATTTTATATGGGTATACATACATCAACAAGTTTCATTTAGCACTAATTAGCTTCCTTGGAAACAGTTTTAATTTAAAACAAGTGAAAGTTAAACTGCAACTTGGCAATTCGTGAATGCGTAACATATGACGTGCTGGCGACTGCAAAGGGCAATAGAGACAAATTCCAGAGTTGTGGTATCTATTTATGTCAGTATACGGATGCCAGCGGTGGTAATGGCATTGACTGGCCCTTTAATAAGGTCGTGGTACAAAGTCCAAGGTTGGTAACGTACCGTAGGGACTACCAGCGTGGTACCTACCTGTAGCGAGGGCTAGGGCGAACATATGCGGGCGCTGCCGCAGCACAACGCCCTGCAGTACTCAGAAGCTTAGCTCCCTTCATCTTCGATCACTGAACACGAATGGTAACTTCAAAAAACGATTGACTTCACCACTCCTTTTAGATTCAGGGTATCAACAAAAGTTTGTAATTCACTTAACTACGCTCAATTAACTAATGTCTCTACAGGGAGGTTTTGACCTACTGAACTAAACGATAAATCATAACAAATAAAAGTCTAAAAGGAACTTTGCTCCGTCCGAGCCCACCACTTGATAACGTGAGGGACTGGCACAGTGGGACTGGCAGGCAGTGGCACAGACTGTGCACAGACTACAGACTAGAGAAGAGAATTCCATTCCACATTCATTCCACGATTCCATCAACTTGTAATATACTATACCCCATTTACACGAGTTGAGTTGTTAAGTTGGCAACTAGAATATTTTTTTAAGTACATTACAAACAATGCAATTTGTCACACCAACTTTCTGTAGATAGACTGACAAATTTTCAATATGAAATGACATTTTTTTTGAATTTAATTAAAAAGAAGGTCTCTTCACTTATCGTTTTGAGTGGCGTTATTGATATTTATATCAGCTGCACGGCTATCACAATACGGCGCGCGAGCTCTCTCGATTTTTCTCGTACTATACCTCTCTTTCTAAGTTTTCTAATAGGAAAGCGACGGATAGTGCGAGAAAAATCGACAGAGCTCGCGCGCCGTCTTGTGATAGTCGTGCTGCTATCCATTTTTGGGCTAACAGCTTTCGATATCTCTGGATTGTAGATTTTGTAATTTTCACGTTAAATAACATCATTATCATTTCACATTCGTAAAATTAACTTGAGAATCTTCGTATTTTACATCTCATTAAATTTAGAACCCATATTGATGTCTCATTCCAACCATAGTATCGTTGTCGGATACTAAACCAACTGCACGGCTATTACAAGACGGCGCGCGAGCTCTCTCGATTTTTCTCGCACTACACCTCCGTGTTATAATAAGAGAGAGACGGATAGTGCGAGAAAAATCGAGAAAGCTCGCGCGCCGTCTTGTGATAGCCGTGCTGGTGCCGTTTGTCACTACATCTGACAGGGACGTAGCTGTAAATTGTGTAATGACCTTAATAAACGAAATTTTATACACCGGCACCGTTCTTAAAGAGTCTCGAACATGTTCCTTGGTTCCATCATTGAAATTTCGCTTTATTTGACATTTGTGTTGATGACAGATGACAGTGACAGGTTGACAAGTTCCGCAGTGTTTCGTATCATTGGGTGCAGTGATATGAGTGAATCGCTCGTTACTATCAGTATTTATAATGGTTATCCGCATGAATAACTGACGCAGTGTTCCTTTTTATTTTGTGTTTTTAATTTAAGAGCTGTGTATGCCGGCGGGATGTTGGGCGTGTTTATGTACATGTTGGAATCAAGGAAGGAGCTGCTTGTGGGATTGTCACTATCAGTATTGTACATAACCTATTATCTGGTGGAAGTGGTCAAGGTAACATTCATTATCTTAAGTGTTGGGCCCATTTTATGCACTGTGTCGCGGGTATCGATTGAGCCTGCTAACAGTATGAACAGTTAGAGCTCCTCATAGAATTAGAAGTTAAGAGGTGATTCAGAAATGTTATGAACTTTTGTCTGATTGGTGAGTCGTTCACTGCGTGGGCATGTGAGGATAAGCTATATAAGTGAATTCAAATGCTCATTTGAAATATTTATCTTTACACCGGAAAGTCAGGAGATGAATTATAGGTAGTTCTTTTTATATGAAGGTTTAAAATGCTCGAGAATTTACATTTTACTACAACTATGAGAACTGAAATCAACTTTTCCTTCCCTATAAAATGTGGTTGAAGTTTTACTTGTTATCAATTATAATTAAGGAAAAATTATGCATGTTCCTATCAAAAAATTGACATGGTCCTACATTAAAGGCATGACTGAATTTTCTATCCAGTCCAAATACTATCGAAAAACAATATTATTTTCGTATGAACTGAAGTTCAAAAAAACATAATCCCAAAATACACTAGATTCACATGATTCCAATTCTGTCATATCTGAAATATTGATGATGTAATAACTTGGACATATATATAAACTTTTCAATGACATCAGGTTTACTAATAGATATTTAGGTATGTCACTGTTTGTACAGATAACTTGTTGTGAGATTGGTTAATATATCCATGAATTAACATGACAATAACACTGTCTTTATCCGAAAACCATTTAATTTTAATTTTTCGAGTTTTGGAATTCCTTGTGGAAGGAACATTGTAAATTGGTGGGATATCATTACTTTTTGTAGTTTTTTTTATTATTCATTGGGTTTGTCAAGAAATAATGCACAAGTTACTATACAAATTACCCTAAGCCCTACAGGTGTGCCTATAATATTTGAAGAGTCCCCTCAATTCCTTCAGGACTCCATCATCAGATCCAAACCAGATGAAAATTCTACTTGACTAATAAATAATTTTATGTTTAAGTTCTTTATAATGTAGTGTAGGTATACTTTAACAATAGTTTTGGACGGTTTTGTAATTACTAACCAGTGGATCTAAGTTATCTGAATAAATAATAATAACAGCACAGTGATAGGTCCTTAACTGTCTCAGGTTGTTGTACAGAGGTAAATGCTTTAGCTAATGCAGGGCCATACTTTCCATGATTGTGTACAATTAATGTATAATGTACAATTGACTGCGTATTGTGCAGATACCTCTGCTAATATGCGGGCCGGGGGCGCTGCGAGCGCTCCTCGAACGAGACGTGCCGCTGCTGCAGACGCACTACTGGCCGACGCCGTGGTGCGTGGAGGCGCGCCTGCAGACCGTACTGGGCTCTGTGCTGCGCTCGCTGCTGCTGCCGCACGCACGCTACCGACGTGAGGTATCTTATCAGTGATTGACCCTAGTCTTATCTGATGGTAAATGATGACAGAGCCTATGTGCATTTACTGTCTTTATCTACACACATACCATAAACCCGCTAAACTGCGTTCCGAAACTGGCATTAATGACCAGCATTATATCGATAAGATATATAAAAACAGTGAAATCAAAAGAATTTTCGAAAAACTCGACTGCTATTTGACAAATATTATAGCCTATGTCACTCCCACGATTAAGAGGAATCCAACAACACCACATACATCAAAATCCATCAAGCCGTTTAGGCTACAGGAGGCCACGAAGAAACAGACATACATACATACATACTTACATACACTCGAAAAACATTACCCTCCTCCTTTGGCAGTCGGGTAATAATTAAGTTATCTCTGGCCTGCTGCCATAGCATACAATTACGAGAACGGCGTACTTACGTGCCCGCAATGTGCACGGAATTTTGCCGCAAAGATAGGCTACATAAGCCATCTTCGAGCGCACGAGCGCCAAAACGCTAAATAGGAGTCGGAGTGGTCGCCATGGCCGAAAACGGTCGGACAGATCATCATCACGTATTTTTATTAAGATATTGATATTGATAAAGTAATGAATTTCAAATTTCGAAGCGTGGCCCAGAGGTCAGAGCCTTCGATACTGTTATGGAAATCTAGTTGGTCATGATTTGAAATCGAATCGGCCATGGCGGTGCAATGGCTGTTATCCTAATGGTTCCCGAACAGCTAGATGCGGGTGATCGTAGTATGAAAAACCACAATCGCATACAGCGGATACCCGCGATCTTTACCAGGTCATCAGTCCACCTTGTGGGGGGTCTACCCTTGGTGCGCGGAAAGGTGCGTACGAATTAGAGCAGCCTCGGGTTGAGGCACGCAGGGGTCGCCTCATCATCATCATCATCAGCCTATATACGTCCCACTGTTGGGCACAGGCCTCCTCTCATGAATGAGAGGTCGTGAGGAGGTAGGGGTCGCCTGTATTTTAAAGGCGCCTCAGTGTGCGTGCCTCGCGTAACTTGGACGTGTATGAGCGTGCCGCGGACAGAGCCGCAAGATCGAACTTGTTTGTGCGCGAGGCGCGTACGAATTTGAGCAAGTGGCTGAGCCGTGCGTTTGTAATCGTTTGTTAGTAAATTTGGAACAATTATTGATAGAAATACATGAAAAGCAAAAGGTGTTGTGGGACCAGAAATATCTGTCATTGTGTCAACACCATTTTGAACCACGCGCAATGTTGGCTCGCCGCGAGCGCGCTGCCTCACCCGCGCATATTTATGCGCAACTATTTGGCTCGCGCGGCGCGAGCATGCCTCAGGCTGAGCCGCTCAAATTCGTACGCAACTGAAGGCGCATCTGGTCGATACTGGAGAATCGAACCATCTGTTCTACGTGCAATGTGCCCGTCCACTGCGTCGACCAGTTGAACCGACCCTAAATGGTTCCCTGCAGGTTTTACGCCTAGCGGACGGCGGGCAAGTGGCCCTGGACTGGCTGGAGGGCGCGGCGGGCGCGGGCGCGCCGGTGCTGCTGGTGCTGCCGGGGCTGACGGGCGGCTCGCAGGCGGACTACGTGCGGGCGCTGTGCGCGGCCGCGCGCCAGCTGGGGGCGCAGGCTGTCGTGTTCCACTACCGAGGCCTCGGCGGGATACCGCTCACGGTAACTACAATATATATGTATTTTTTGATTGTATTATTGTTGACAGTGGGCCTTAATATGCCGCTTCGACCAGCTATTGTGGCAGCCCTTTTTTTAGAGGTCACCGTTAAGGCCCATTGCCTCCAGGAAATTCAAGATTCTTTGGGCGGTGATATGTTGTACCTCTTCTCGGTGTATGATGTGCCGCCTTAGGTACCTACGTACAGTCAGCAGCAGAAGTAGCTAAGCGGGCCGGGTGTTCAAAATAACCTACACACGCTTTTAATTTCTTAAGAATAAAGTCGCGTGCAGGTCATTTTGAACATCCAGCCCGCTTAGCTACTTCTGCTGCTGACTGTACTTCTTTCGTGCATGAGTGGTCCGCAGGAGCAGAGAATGTGTATTGCTGTTTCCTCTGTCTCCTGGCAGAACTTGCAAGTTGCGTCCTGTTTCATACCCATTTGAATACATATTCCTATTAGATAGCTATGGCCGTTTAGAAACGGACGTTTTACATTGGAGACGGTTTAACTGGCAACCTGGCTGGTTCTGACAACCTTTAGGAATAATGATCGTTTGCCTCAAGATAAACGACTGATGTTTTGTCACTATCATCATCAGCCGAACGAAAGACGTCCACTGCTGGACATAGCCCTCCCCCAAAAAGTGTCACTATACTATTATCAAACGCTCGCTGCGCGCAGGGCCATTGAATATGGGTATAGGACACCTCTACTGCGCTCTCTGTTGCACTTACCAGCCACGATTGGTGCGATAGAGAGCGCAACAGAGGTGTCGTGTTATATTTTATGGCCCCGCACGCAGCCAGCGTTTAATATTAGTATAGCGTCTTTCCAGCGCTGATGATTTTCGCCGGTTACTCAAAGAACACCGATAGTCAGCAAATTATCAAAAATTAAAATTGTTTATTTCAAACTAATTTGATCCATACGTACAGAGATCCTTAAGAACTATGATAGGGATATAAGCTAAGGCATACAAAAATAAAATAAAAATACTAAATTGTTTAGGCTAGCCCTTCACAGTGCTAAGCACTAAGCAGAGTTCTCTATTTGGCTCTGCCAATAGCCACCTCCACCAGTACTTTGTGAGCGGACATTCGAGGCGCTCGACTAGCTCCCTTAGAAGGCCGCCGCTGCCGCGCACCCGCCTAAGAAGTGACCCTACCCTTTTTCGCGTAATGGCAAACATTATGTGTACTCGCTGAAGAGGTTAAGTTCTGCTTTGCAAGACTGGCTTCTCTCTGCAGGTTTTACATGAAAATGTATCTTTTTCGTTCAGACACCGAAACTCTACTGCGCCGTCAGCCACGAGGACCTAGCCGAAGTGGTGGAAGCGGTAGCGGAGCGTGCCAACGGCGCCCCCGTACTAGCCGTGGGCGTTTCACTGGGGGGACTCATACTGGGGCAGTATCTGGCCGCGGCCGGAGAAAACGCGCGCGTAAACGCGGCTTTGGTGGTGTCGTCGCCGCTCGATGTGGAGAGAGGTTAGTGACGTCACATTTTGTGAAACTATAATGCTTAGCAGAAGTGGTGGAGGTGGCCTGTGCTGGCTGTAGGCGTGTCACTGGGGGGACTCATACTGGGACAGTACCTGGCCGCGGCCGGAGAAAACGCGCGCGTCAACGCGGCGTTGGTGGTGTCGTCGCCGCTCGATGTGGAGAGAGGTTAGTGACGTCACATTTTGTGAAACTATAATGCTTAGCAGAAGTGGTGAAGGTGGCCTGTGCTGGCTGTAGGCGTGTCACTGGGGGGACTCATACTGGGGCAGTACCTGGCCGCGGCCGGAGAAAACGCGCGCGTGAACGCGGCGTTGGTGGTGTCGTCGCCGCTCGATGTGGAGAGAGGTTAGTGACGTCACATTTTGTGAAACTATAATGCTTAGCAGAAGTGGTGGAGGTGGCCTGTGCTGGCTGTAGGCGTGTCACTGGGGGGACTCATACTGGGACAGTACCTGGCCGCGGCCGGAGAAAACGCGCGCGTCAACGCGGCGTTGGTGGTGTCGTCGCCGCTCGATGTGGAGAGAGGTTAGTGACGTCACATTTTGTGAAACTATAATGCTTAGCAGAAGTGGTGGAGGTGGCCTGTGCTGGCTGTAGGCGTGTCACTGGGGGGACTCATACTGGGACAGTACCTGGCCGCGGCCGGAGAAAACGCGCGCGTCAACGCGGCGTTGGTGGTGTCGTCGCCGCTCGATGTGGAGAGAGGTTAGTGACGTCACATTTTGTGAGTAGAGTAGTAGTTTTAAAGTAAGCATAATAAAAAAGTTGGTTATTGTGATTTGGATATTTTAATAATGATTCACTAATAAACGTAATTATCCACGCCCCATTTTAAATCCTCTGTTATCTTTTCAGGAACCAGCCAAATAAATAGTATATGTTATTATGATTTAGATATCCAAATCGTAGGTAATGTTTCATGGTAGGTAATACTGATAACTATAATGCGATTATTTATGGTTTCAGAATTAACCATAAATAATGGCAATTTAAGAGGATTTGTGGTGTAGATAAATGTGGGTAAATTTTGGTTAGGTCGGTTATAATGATATAAGTCTCACTTTTTGCCGAGCTCCACATAATAGAATTAATTATACAAGCCAATTCTTATAATTGGGTTAACATCATTAAATGTTTGCTACGTTAATGTATGAAGGTATGACGTACATTTTAATGACGCAAAATTCAATGCCAACATTGTCCTATTGTTACTTCAATTGAATTCATAGCTATTTGTGGTGTTATGGTTGATCAGTAGAGAATAACTTAAAGTGTAACGATCGTCTTTTGTTTATTCAGCTAGCTCTGTTTTCTGCATCTTATATGCATACTTTTCATATTTCATATCAGATGATAACTCTCTCTCTGCGTTTGTGTTTTACCGATTCAAGCTTAAACCGCTGATCAAATTGAATTTCGATATGAAGATAGTTTAAGTCAGGGATCGGAACCGGTTTTTTCAAAAATCCCCGAAGTAGTCTAATGTTTTGAATTATTTTAGGCTCTTAATGTAGGACTCTATCGTGTAGTTAGGTAACATATTCTTATTGTTAGACCGCCCGATCAAAAATGATATTATAACCAAAGAACGAAATAATACCGGTTAAATTTGTATGGAGAAAATACCGGTATCCGATCCCTGGTTTAAGTCTAGAAGTCATCTCCTAAGGGGCTGAAAGTTCATACTTAGAACTCGTACTCACATTAGTACGAATTCTATATGGAATTTGCGGGAAAGTTTTATTCTCCCATCTCGAGGCCCGCTAATGCGGGAAAATTCAAATAAATTAATAAAAATGATGGGCGCCGCAGACGGGGCCGACCTAGACGGAGATGGCGGGACGACCTAGATCTATTCCTCTACAATTGGGCGGAAGAAGCACCTAGCAGGGACGCATGGAGATCACGGGGAGAGGCCTTTGCCCAGCAGAGGGACACTCAATAGGCTCTTAAAAAAAATGTGACCTCTCCAACCGGCATTGGACCAGCGTGGGGACTGCTCATTCTCTCACATTTGGGGAGTTAAAAAAAATGGCAGATCAAGGTTAACTAACATGATGTTTAAGTCGAGTCTCATCATTATCATATCAGCCGAAAGACGTCCACTGCTGGACATAGGCCTCCCCTAAAGAGTGCCAAATTGACCGGTCGTGTGCCACCCGCATCCAGTGGACTACCGCGACCTTTACCAGGTCATCACGTCTAACCTGTCAGTTTTGTTACTAAATGTATGCGATTGACATTCACTGTCGGTTTTGTTACTATCCGTAACTGTCCGTTTAAGGGGACAAAAATAATGAATATGCCCATTCATGAGAGGAGGCCTGTGCCCAGCAGTAGGACATACGGGCTAACTATAGCTTCCGCTTGCGGCTTCGTCTGCGTGGACGCGGGATAAAAACTATTCTATATTTTAATCCAGGCTATAAACTATCTTAGTGCAAAATTTCATCCAAATCGGTGGAGCCGTTTAAGCGTCATTGAGTAACAAACATCCAAACATCCAAACTTTCGCATTTATAATATTAGTAGGATGATGATGACGATCTTTACTTATTTATTTAAAGAACAAAGAGCGGACTTAATGCCACAAGGCATTCTCTAGCAGTACACTATAAGGTCAAAGAGAAAACAAAAAAACCGGCCAAGTGCAAGTCGGACTCGCGCACGAAGGGTTCCGTACCGTTATCTATAGATAACGGTACGGAACCCTTTATAAAAACGGCAAAAAAATCATGTCTGTTGTATGGGAGCGCCAGTCCGACTCGCACTTGGTCGGTTTTTTAGTATTTGTTGTTATAGCGGCAACAGAAATACATAATCTGTGAAAATTTCAACTCTCTCGCTATCACGGTTCTTGAGATACAGCCTGGTGACAGACAGCCGGACGGACGGACGGACAGCGAAGTTTTAGTAATAGGGTCCCGTTTTTACCCGTTGGGTACGGAACCCTAAAAAAGTAAGAGCATAATCGAATAATCGTCTACTAATATCATCAAAACAATAACAAATGTTTCGACTGCAGCCCATTCCCTCACATCCAATGAGAGGCCTGTGCCCAGCCGTGGGACATATACGGGCTAACGATGCTTTTTGTTTTTGTCAGGCTCAGAATGCATGGAGCGCGGCCTAAACGCCCTCCTGTCCCGGCACATGGCCCGTAACCTCCGGCGCACCGTGTGTTCACACTCGCTGGTGGCCGCCGGCAGCGACGAGCACGCTAGAGTGGAAAGCGCGACGTCGGTCCGGGCGTTTGACGCGGCGTTCACTACGGGGCATTTTGGATTCGGGAGCGTGGAGGCATATTACCGCGCGGCGACATTGACGGGCAAGCTAGGCGCGGTGAGGGTTCCGCTGCTGTGTCTATGCGCTGCCGATGACCCTTTCCAGGTATAATGTTATTTATAGAATAACTTTTAACTTATGGTTCAGTGGGCAGTGACTAGTGATCTTGCCTTAGAAGCTGGCGATGCCAAGTCCAAGTGACGCTCACATTCAACGGTTCAACCATGGTAGCGATGAGCAGGCTAGAGTGGAAAGCGCGACGTCGGTCCGGGCGTTTGACGCGGCGTTCACTACGGGGCATTTTGGATTCGGGAGCGTGGAGGCATATTACCGCGCGGCGACGTTGACGGGCAAGCTAGGCGCGGTGAGGGTTCCGCTGCTGTGTCTGTGTGCTGCCGATGACCCTTTCCAGGTATAATGTTATTTATAGAATAACTTTTAACTTATGGTTCAGTGGGCAGTGACTAGTGATCTTGCCTTAGAAGCTGGCGATGCCAAGTCCAAGTGACGCTCACATTCAACGGTTCAACCATGGTAGCGATGAGCAGGCTAGAGTGGAAAGCGCGACGTCGGTCCGGGCGTTTGACGCGGCGTTCACTACGGGGCATTTTGGATTCGGGAGCGTGGAGGCATATTACCGCGCGGCGACGTTGACGGGCAAGCTAGGCGCGGTGAGGGTTCCGCTGCTGTGTCTGTGTGCTGCCGATGACCCTTTCCAGGTATAGTATTCATTTATAGAGCAACTTGTATGAGTTTAGTGATCTTGCCTTAGAAGCTAGCGATCCTAAATCCAAATCACGCTCGCGTTTTACTCATGTAGGTATAAGTGTTCGTTCACTACGGGGCATTTTGGATTCGGGAGCGTGGAGGCATATTACCGCGCGGCGACGTTGACGGGCAAGCTAGGCGCGGTGAGGGTTCCGCTGCTGTGTCTGTGTGCTGCCGATGACCCTTTCCAGGTATAATGTTATTTATAGAATAACTTTTAACTTATGGTTCAGTGGGCAGTGACTAGTGATCTTGCCTTAGAAGCTGGCGATGCCAAATCCAAGTGACGCTCAGGTTCAACCATGGTAGCGATGAGCACGCTAGAGTGGAAAGCGCGACGTCGGTCCGGGCGTTTGACGCGGCGTTCACTACGGGGCATTTTGGATTCGGGAGCGTGGAGGCATATTACCGCGCGGCGACGTTGACGGGCAAGCTAGGCGCGGTGAGGGTTCCGCTGCTGTGTCTGTGTGCTGCCGATGACCCTTTCCAGGTATAGTATTCATTTATAGAGCAACTTGTATGAGTTTAGTGATCTTGCCTTAGAAGCTAGCGATCCTAAATCCAAATCACGCTCGCGTTTTACTCATGTAGGTATAAGTGTTCGTTCACTACGGGGCATTTTGGATTCGGGAGCGCGGAGGCATATTACCGCGCGGCGACGTTGACGGGCAAGCTAGGCGCGGTGAGGGTTCCGCTGCTGTGTCTGTGTGCTGCCGATGACCCTTTCCAGGTATAATATTATTTATAGAGTACCTTTCAACTTATGGTTTAGTGGGCAGTGATCCTGCCTTAGAAGCTAGCGATCCTAAAAAAATGTATGCTTGGAGCTGTGATGGTGCCATTGCTGTGGTTATGTGCTGCCGATGACCCTTTCCAGATTTATAGAGTAACTTTTAAAGTATGGTTCAGTGGGCAGTGACTACTGATCTTGCCTTAGAAGCTGGCGATGCCAAGTCCAAGTGACGCTCACATTCAACCATGGTAGCGTTGAGCACGGTAGAGTGGAAAGTGCGATGTCGCTTCGAGCATTTGACGCGGCATTTTGGATTCGGGAGCGTGGAGGCATATTATCGCGCGGCGACGTTGACGGGCAAGCTAGGCGCGGTGAGGGTTCCGCTGCTGTGTCTGTGCGCTGCCGATGATCCTTTCCAGGTATAATATTCATTTATAGAGCAACTTGTATGAGTTTAGTGATCTTGCCTTAGAAGCTAGCGATCCTAAATCCAAATCACGCTCGCGTTTTACTCATGTAGGTATAAGTTCACTACGGGGCATTTTGGATTCGGGAGTGCGGAGGCATATTACCGCGCGGCGACGTTGACGGGCAAGCTAGGCGCGGTGAGGGTTCCGCTGCTGTGTCTGTGCGCTGCCGATGACCCTTTCCAGGTATAATATTATTTATAGAGTACCTTTCAACTTATGGTTTAGTGGGCAGTGATCCTGCCTTAGAAGCTAGCGATCCTAAAAAAACGTATGTATGAGTGTTCGTTCACTACGAGGCATTTTGGATTCGGGAGCGTGGAGGCATATTACCGCGCGGCGACGTTGAAGGGCAAGCTTGGAGCTGTGATGGTGCCATTGCTGTGGTTATGTGCTGCCGATGACCCTTTCCAGATTTATAGAGTAACTTTTAAAGTATGGTTTAGTGGGTAGTGACTAGTGATCTTGCCTTTGAAGCTGGCGATGCCAAATCCAAGTGACGCTCACATTCAACCATGGTAGCGTTGAGCACGCTAGAGTGGAAAGCGCGATGTCGCTTCGAGTGTTTGACGCGGCGTTCACTACGGGGCATTTTGGATTCGGGAGCGTGGAGGCATATTACCGCGCGGCGACGTTGACGGGCAAGCTAGGCGCGGTGAGGGTTCCGCTGCTGTGTCTGTGCGCTGCCGATGATCCTTTCCAGGTATAATATTATTTATAGAATAACTTTTAACTTATGGTTCAGTGGGCAGTGACTAGTGAGTGATCTTGCCTTAGAAGCTGGCGATGCCAAGTCCAAGTGACGCTCACATTCAACCATGGTAGCGTTGAGCACGCTAGAGTGGAAAGCGCGACTTCGGTTCGGGCGTTTGACGCGGCGTTCACTACGGGGCATTTTGGATTCGGGAGAGTGGAGGCATATTACCGCGCGGCGACGTTGACGGGCAAACTAGGCGCGGTGAGGGTTCCGCTGCTGTGTCTGTGCGCTGCCGATGACCCTTTCCAGGTATACTATTAATTTATAGAGTGGTTAACTTAATTGGTTGGGCTCTGTGTAAGGACATATTGGCACTTCCTAGTATTTATTTACCCCTCCAGTACAAAGTGTATTTGTCACACAGCGCGAATGTGGCGTACACGAACGAGCATAAATTATGCTAGAGAGAACATTATTCAGGTATTATGTCGAACATCGTATAGTGCGTATCCTGAAATTTTACAAAATGCAGGTGAAAAATGAAGACATATATCGGTATAAATAAGTTTCGGTTAGATATACCACACGAGTGTGCAATGAACATTGCACATCTCTGTCTACCTACATTCTAGAAAATAAGTTGTTTTTCATCACACCTGCTCGTAAATGATGTTATTCCATGCCCGTATACTGAGGAGAATGGCCTAAATTGTCCCCGAGGGAGTTATGGCGAGTTTGTAGTCCCTAGTTTAATCAAATCTGCTCTGCTCTATGATTGGTTGAAAAAAAAATCTAGTCGGCCACGCGCCGCAAGAATACTGTTCTGTGATTAGTTGAAATGCGCGCTCCACTAGCACTGATCTGGAAGTAGTGACCGACCGAAACATGTTATTTTGCCGAAACCGAAACCGAAGGTTCGGTTTCATTGTAGTTTCGGCCGAAACCGAAACCGAACATTTTATAAAAAAAAAAGTCCTTAAAAAGTCGAAAAAACGTTAGTAAGCCCGTTTTTTTCTAAAATTAATATCTCGCCGACCTATAATTACAGGTTTCTACTTTCAAAGATTTATCCTATAAAGTGAAAAAAATACATTATTTGTAACACAAAGTTAGCGAGCGACGCCATATTGCCAGCCGTGCCGAGCGCGCCCGACGTTAGCCGAGCGCGACCCGAAGGTACGATGTTGTAAGTTTCGGCGCGGCCGAAGGGTTCGGCCGTTTTTGGCCGAAACCGAAACTCGGGCCGAAACATAATTTTTTGGCCGAAACTGGCCGAAACCGAAATTTCGGTCGGACACTATCTAGAAGTGAAGTTGTCAATTTTTGATTGGTGCGGCTGTATGAAACTTAGATTTTTCTGTCTTTTGTAGTTATTTATTTCCTCGCAAATGTGATGAAAAACATGGTGTATAACACGGGCGTAAGAATATTGCAAACTCGAGCCATCAAAAGCCCTCCGCCTTCGGCGTCGGGCTTCTGATAGACTATCGTTAGCAATATTCCACTTACGCCCCTCGTTAAACAATGTACTATTATTCTCCTACCAGCCGCTCGAAGTCCTGCCCCTCGCCGAAGTGGCCGCGTCAAGCGCGGTAGCCCTGGCCGTCCCCGCCCGCGGCGGCCATATTGGCTTCCTCGAAGGCTGGTGGCCCGCGCACCAGGACCAGTACATCGCGCGGGCGGCCGTACAGTACTTCTCCGCGCTGCTCCGTAGACCAGACTTGCTGCACACCCCCCCGACCAAAACTCAGACAAAAACGCAGCCGCAGGCCTGCTGACCGACCGTGATAAAGGTTACACAGTATTAAGTACAGTCAGCATCAAAAGTAGCTACGCAAACTGAGACGTCAAAAGTATTTTCTTAAACATGCAATGAAATGTCGTCATTACGTGCGTTATAACAGGCTTCAAAGTATCACGTTTTGGGCGGAACAACTCGAGAGAACTGTAAAGGAATTTCATACAAAATTGAAAGCCAAGGCCGGGAAGTAATTTGATTTTAATTTTAAATTAAATTAAATAGTAATTTATTTCTGATTCTTCATCCATATGTGATGTAATTTCCATTTAATGTAAACATGGCGTGTTGATGAACAGGCTAAACAGCTGTTTTTTTTTTCTAGTGGTTGAAGAAAGATTATCGGACCAAAAATATCCGCGTTAATGCCTATTACACACGAACTGATATTAAGAATACAAATCTGTATGATTCAATGTGTTTATGATTAAAATATTGTCTATACGTAAGTCAGTAGATACCATAGACAATATTTAAAAAATTCTGCATTTATTTTATTTATTATAGAAATTAAGATTCCTATTATCAGGTTGTGTATAATGGCCCTAATAGGGTCTATTCGAACACTACACACGCGCAATATGGACGACTTCCGTAAAAAAACATTAAGTATGGAGAAATTGGAGGGAAAATTAATGTTCTATTTTGAGTGGTGTATTTTTTTATTTCATTGCATATGTTTGAGAAAAGCACAAATGTACTATTATTAAAAGGGAATAAGAACTTTTGCCGTCTTCGATTGTGTAGTTACTTTTGATGCTAACTGTACAAAGCCAGGGCGCGCCGCTTCGGTTACGGCACGAGAGATCGGTTCACATATTCTAATACTAAGATTCATTTTCAATGTCCGTTTCACATTTAAATTCTACAAGATCACTTTGCTGCAATATTCCAACACTAGATACAATTCCTAGAATTACCGTTTCCACGTTCCACAGTTTTCGAATACCGTCTCTTTACGGTCTAAATGTTATGCTAGTGTTGTGATTTAGCGCTCGGCTGTTTAAACTAAGACTAGCAGGATAGACTCAAGTCAACTCTTCATACCTACACTAGTTTCTGTTGCTATAATTTATAATAGAAATATACTTAATAGAAAAAATATTGTTGTCTGTAGAGTCGATTTACAGACGATAATTTTACGTGATAACGTCATAAGAAAACATTGATGAGAAATTGCATACTTTTATAAATTGAATTGAATTATTATCACTGAATTATCATTATTTTGTATGCTACAAAGAAGGAGATTAATGAAAATTACAATTTTCCCCCTTTTAGGGGTTGAATTTAAAAAAAAAACCTGAAACACGTATTTACTCATTTATCGTTAGGAATACGCCAGTGAAGTTTCGAATAAAACACGATCTAATCTTGTTCCCCATCCAAACTTTGGACCCCATTTCACCCCCTTGGAGGGCGAATTTTGAAAAATCGTTTCTTAGCGCACCTCTAGACCTTATAAGGAACCTACGTGCCTAATTTGGAATCTCTAGAACCAGCGGTTTGGGCTGTGCGTTGATATTTCGTGCGCGCAGCCGGCGTTCGGAACGGGACAATGAGTCACACTTTTTCGTGCGTGCAGCCGGCGTTCACCGATCTATATCACGTCAAAAACTAAGCGACTAGAGACTTTGTATGAAAAACTTATATTCACTCTATTTTTATTCTATTTTCGTTTCTAGCAGCAGAAACTAGTTTTGGTTAGTTAGTTGTAGGTCAAATTGAAATTGTTGATACATAATGCGGGCTTGACCTGACCGCAGACCGCATGCAGTGTGGCAAATCCTTTACCAGGCGCTAATCTACCCACCAAAAATGTTGTCAGTGTTTTGATATTGTTGACTGCCTCCTGTAACGTGTTAGGATGAGTATTTTGGCCGAGCTCTAACTGACAGCACTACTAGATGACCGAACGGCTATTTATTAACTAAGAGACCGATCTCAAGTGCCCACGCTTCGTCCGACGAGCTTCGCTCGAAGTGCCTTCGCTCATGTGATATTTTTTGCGCTAGGCGAACGGGTCCAACCCCGGGCTTGTAGCGCCTATCGGAAACGCTTCGTAGGTAAAATATCAATTAATTATACTTAAGGAGAGCAGAGTTATAATGGTCCAAGTCCAAGGAAAAGAGGCATTTCTTTAGCCCTTTGTACGCCAAAACGCCTCAATGCGTTGTGTTTTGTCATGCCCAAAGCGCCAAGAACGACTCAAAAGTCAAAGTCACCTTCATACTAACTGACGTTCATAATCACATCACATCACGCTTAGGTATACGGGGTGGGCTGTAACAGGAGCAAATATTTAAAAGGAGGCTTCCTTAGAGCATCTGTAGTAACCCCTTTTGTCCATTTCTTTAAAAAAAAGGAGAAATTTTGTTGTAAAGTTATGGCCTCCGAGTATCTTGGCACCACGAGATCATAGCACAGTAGTCAATGCAGATTTTGAGGCAACATCATGTAGTGAGTCATAATAGTTTTTGCATTTTTGTTTTCAAAAGATATTTTTGTGATTTTTTTCAATTTTTTTAGTGATTTTAAAATAAAAAATTACTTATATCACTCCAGAAGAGTAAAAAACTACACGTTAACTATGTTGAAAAAAAAAACAAAAACATTTTTTTAAATTAAAACCACTTGGAAACAATTCTCACAAGCTTAATAATCTACCGTTTAATCTTTTGCTCCTGTTACAGGGCCAACCCTGTTTATATATACTCTCCTGACCGGTTTCGGCCACGGGCGACTGCTTCAACTCTGGCGTTGATGTCGTTCATGTGCTCAGCGGGGCTAGCACAACTGACGCCGCGCCGCGACGCGAGTCGAGAAAGATCTACCCTCCTTTTTCTAACTTGTACGGTGCGAGTGAAATCGGAGACGCTTAGTCGCGCGCGAAGCGACTAAGCAGCAAGTTGTGCTAGACGTACTGGTGTGGCAAGGATCGGAACCGGTTTTTTCAAAAGTCCCCGAAGTAGTCTAATATTTTAAATTATTTTAGGCTCTTAATGTAGGACTCTATCATGTATTTAGGTAACATTTTCGTATTATTAGACAGCCTGATCAAAAATGATATTATAAACCAAAGAACGCCAAATGACACCTCGCCGAGTTTTTTACGCCGGTTCTTCTCGAGGCAGAGGTTTACTTTCCGAACCGGTGGTAGTTTATCGACATTCATAGGTGAATGTAATATGCCTAAATTGAAGAATAAATAACTTTGACTTTGACTTTGACTTTGAACGAAATTGAACGAAATAAAACCGGTATTTTTGTATGGTGAAAATACCGGTATCCGATCCCTGGGCTCACGTAGTCGATCTTATTTACGAAGACGCGAGTACATAACGGGAACGTGAGCACACCATTTACAAAATTCTAGCTGACCGCCGCAGGTGGTCGGGGCTTTCAGCTCGTCCCGTTTGCGATCAAAAGCTACATCGACGGGATTCAAAGGTGGATGTTTTCATTTTAACTGAAGATCTCCATTTCTGGCGGTTGGCTGCCTGCTTCTCCCACTGCAATGGATCAATTTCATAATTTTTCATGTGACGCTTAAGCACATCCTTGTACCTAGTTGTCCGCCATGCTTTCGCTTGCCCTCTTCAAGTTCTGAATAAAAGATGTGGTTTGCCACTCGACTCGCCGCCATCCTGAAACGTGGCCGCTCGTCGCGTAAGCAAACTCATACAGTATTCCAGTGTTTAAACGTCCCCGCGTGGTCGTATCGGATGTTTCCCCTGGATTTTCCCCAGGCTACTGGGAGAGTAGCATCCACGCACTTCGACCGCTTTATTGGGTTCGTCCTAATTAAAGCACCGGTCAGGGACCAAAAAGAACACTTATAGAAAAAAGTTGGCGTGAAGGATCACTTTCGTAGTTGAAGTACTATCGCCCAAGGGTATGGGTACACACCTCTAAGGTCAATTTTCGAATGCATTGTATGTGCCTGGAGACGATTTTGTTGAAAAAGTGTGAACCCGTACCCTTGGGCGATAGTACGGCGTCCAAAAGGCGTATCATTGTGCGGTATAGGAATCGACAAACAGTGAATATAAAAACAATGTTTTATCCGATCCAAACCGTAATTCGAGCTGTTAAAACAGCACTTAGCAGATGAGAATAAAAAAATATAGTTCCATCCAAATATAGGCCTGACAAACGCCATCTGGTGATGTTATAACTCTACTCTGTTAATATACAACAATGGTGTAATATAAAAAAAGGTAGATAGGTTATAAGCTTTCTAAAAGTGGCACACTAAAATTGAGTCAATTGCACCAACTTGCCTCAGTTTCGCGTCGTCAATGGAAACGTGTAGCTGTCTGATTTGGTGGCCATTTTTAAACACGGAATTTCGTAGGTATTAGACAACGTATCTACCCCTTTTTTATATTACATCATTGATAAACAACTACAGAGTTGTGAGCTAAAGTTTTAAGCCCGGTGCTAATTTAGTGGCTTAGTAGATTCGACAGTAAACGTCACTCGACGTTGCACGCACTAGACTTTCTTCAAATCTTAAAATTTTCTAACCTATGTAGTAGTTGACATTAAACTGTGTGGCCAATGAGTGCAAAATACCCTGTACAGGGATGCAGCTATTTGATAGAATGAGACAGCAATGTACAAAGGATGACGTTAGCGGCCGAAAATATAAACGAATTTATTTTTATTTCAAACGCAACATACCTCTATTAACCCTTTGAGAGCTAAAGACGGCTGTGGACGCGGAAGAAAACTCGTGCCTCTGAAGCCACAGACGGCCACATGATAATATTGATAAATATTGTCATTTTGACATGACAATATTTATCAGAAGTTTCATTTTATTCATATTTTGTCTGGCTATTGTTTTGTTTTGGCCACTGTTGGGCACCGTTTTGTTTTGCACCCTCGCTGTCAAAAGGTTAACAAGAACACTTTATTAAAAAAATTAAGGCTAAGTATTTGTCAAACAGGTTCATCTACATTTATAGTGCTTATATCGTTGCCTAACTTTTTGCCTCTTCTAAAACATAGCTGCGTCTCTCTCGGCTATTATAGGGATATACGATGGAAAAGCTAAAACGCTGAAGTTGTTTATTAATGCATTTCATATAATTTAACATTAGTTCCTAAATATCACCTGAAAGCTTTACAAATGCCCGTCTGCGGGCCGCTTATATTTACAAATTTAATGCGAGTTCAAATAGATATGTATTTATATATCGAACGGGTGTTGTGTTATGTAGTTTGGATTATCAAATGAATTTATACATTGTTGTTATGTGTATTTTTAATTCCCAGATACCTACTGAGAGGTCGAAATGTCAGATACTAAAACTTTAACGGTTCTTGTTGACTAGGGAACCCCAGAAAAGTGCAAGTTTTAATTTTGTTTTTGCCTTGCCTTAATTTGCATGCCTAAAGGTACGTACGAATTAGAGCAGCCTCGGGCTGAGGCACGCACGGCGCCTATTTTGCTCTAAATCGTACGCGCTCACGCGCTGTGCGCGAGCAGCGCGCGGCGAGCCGCCCAGAGGCGGTCTCTTGACAGTGCTCAAAGGCGCCTCAGTGTGCGTGCCTCGCGTAACTTAGATGTGTATCTGAGCGTGCCGCGGACAGAGCGACAAGATCGAACTTGTTTGTGCGCGAGGCGCGTACGAATTTGAGCAAGTGGCTGAGCCGTGCGTTTGTAATCGTTTGTTAGTAAATTTAGGACAATTATTGATACAAATACATGAAAAGCAAAAGGTATTGTGGGTCCCGACATCAATCAGCTGTCATCGTGTCGACGCCATTTTGAATGTCGGCTCGCGCGGGCACGCTGCCTCACCCGCGCATGTTTATGTGGAACTATTTTGCGCGCGAGCTGCACGCCGCGCGGGGCGAGCATGCCTCAGGCTGAGGCTGCTCTAATTCGTACGCACCTTAAGAAACAATCGACAGTTATGATCAGTGATCACGTATGTCGTAAAAATATCAGGACACGATTTAAAGCTTTGACTTAAGTAGATCATGTTGATGGTCCACCACCATGCTATGTATGCAATTAGTGACTGTACCTAATGTTTAAATAGCAATTATATCTTCCTTAGACGAACCTTCGAAAAATTAAAATCTTGTCAATTTCAACACATTTTGCGGTTAGTATTGGGAGTAGTGATGAGCTGATGAACTACAATCAATGTATAAAATGTAAAAAAAATTGGCAACATTGGTATTTTAGTATCTGGCAATTAAAAACGCACTCTAGTTGAATTTAGCGGGTTGACGAGAACAAACAGGAGAGATTAAAGTTGTGTTGATTTTATTGCAACCGAATAACATAGTTATAATTGGAGTAGGGTAACGTTAAGTTTTTATATTTACATTAGGTGTTACAACAATATACATTGACATCACAAATAGGTGAAGCTTATTAATAATGATAAATATATATAGCGCTCGGGTTTGCGGGCTCGCGTCGATACCACACGGACAATAGTACATTATTGCCGTGGCCGGGAAGGAGGCAATTGCAGGCTGAGTATTTGTTTAAACGGACGAGCTTGCGAGTCCGATTAATTATAATACGAAGCCTGCAATTGCCATTCCGGCTGAGGCTAATATAGTGCTTTTCTCAAAAATGGGGGAATAATAAATTTTAAGTATCGTTGCACAACGTGAAAATATTAATGATTTCCCGCCGTTTTTCTTTTTAAACCGAATCGCAAGTGTATTTTTCCACCGAAAAACGCGAACTATTTGAGACGCATAGAAAAACGTCGCGTTAGCAACAGAAAAATACGAGTTGAATTGGCTGAATACGACCTGGCCCCGTAGCATGGTTGGCCTTGTCACGCGATAGGTGATAGGATAGAGCGTGCGTCACTGGCTGACACCGTTCGATAGAACGAGACGACGCTGTTATCTTGTCACTTGTCGCGTGATAAGGCCAACCATGCTACGGCTCCTGTGCCGTCTTTTATATGCCAGTTTCAACTTTTTTTATAAGTTTGGTACTCGACAAATAAAGGAATTTATATGTAACATTCCAGGCGGCCTGCAATGTTTTTTACTTTTTAATTTTGATCTGACCTGAAACTATACACTTTACCTTCCAACATGTAGCGACTAATGTACACTTTGCGGGCCATTTTTGAGAAAAGTATTTTAATAAGTGTTTTATGTGTCTATGGACGCATAGACTTTCAAATTAGATTGTATTTTTATTATGGAGTCTCTGGACTGCGCACATCAGTGTGTGCGTAAGAGCAAGTACCCCCAAGTACAGTCGCCATCAGATATATCGGAGCGGCGAAAGCGCTCACAAATATCTGAACACGTCTCTATTGTCGAGGCATTAGAGAGGTGTTCAGATATTTGTGAGCGCTTTCGCCGCTCTGATATATCTGATGGCGACTGTACCACGAAATTTGAATATCTCCTTTTTTACTTGCAGTATTTTTCTTTACGTAGCATAGGCAGTAGATATACGAAGTGCTACAAGACTGCCCATAGAATAAGATTTGGGAATTTTATTCTGTCGTAATGTCTGTATTCCGTGTCGATGCCGTTGACCACTTAATCATTTTATCGCGATTTTAAAACCATTGTGTATCTAAGTACCATTAAAATTTCGACTCTACAATAAAAGCTATAAGGTCCAAATTGTAATAACAGGCGGCAAAGTGTGGTATCAGCGCGAACTCGCCTCTCGGGCGACGCACATATCCGGCGTTTGTATCGTTTTTTACAAATATACGCATACGACACGAACTAATGTTTTACTGTCTTTTTCCTTCCCTTTCCCTGTCCTTGTCAAACGGGTCCCTATAATGTAAGGCCCAATAATCCGCGTCCATGTATCTCTCATTCTCCCTTTATGCATGGGTTTAAAAGAGGCAGATATAGCGAATTATAGGGACCCCTTGTCAAGACTAAAATCATGACAATAATTACTGTTCAATGATCACATTTTGGCCACTCAAAGGTTAATCCTTGTTTAGTTTCAGAAGTAAAATGACAGTCAATATCTGTTTTACTCATTACAAGCTTTAATTTATGTTGAAAAGTCTGTTGTAACAATCTTTACGTCACCCTAGGCCGTAAGGTGGGATTTTCTGCCCGCTACGCGAGGAGAAAATCTCACTTCCTGGCCAAGGCAAGACGTAAAACTTTAAACAAACCACGGGCGGTAATTCGTAAAACCCCAGATCGCTTATTTACAAACACCTGCGATTCTGCTCTGTAATTGGTTGAAAAAAATCTACTTGGCCACGCGCCGCAAGAATACTAATGTACTGTTCTGTGATTGGTTGAATGAAATATTGAAGCTGTGCGCTCCACTCGGAAGATGGAAGTGAAGTTGTCAATTTCGTCAATTTGTGATTGGTGTGGTTGTATGAAACATAGATTTTTCTATCTTTTGTAGTTATTTATTTCCTCGCAAATGTGATGAAAAACATTGTACATGCCACGTACGGTAAGAAGCCTTCGGCGTCGGGTTTCTATTATTCTCGTTCTTAAATTATATCTTACCGAACTTATGGCATAATGTACTATAATAGGTTTAAAGAAGACCTATACAGTACAGAACGATTAATAGATTACACATAATATTTTATTCTCTCCAATATTGCGATTATTCATCTCTCCCAAGAGGGCAAGCACTTGTTGCCAAGTCGCTACTCAGCGATTCCTGTCTCCCTCGCACTGTGCACATTAGAATGCGAAGGGTAGATTTTCTCGTCTCGTGTCACATGGCAGCTTCAGTTGTGCAACCTTCGTTGATATTTGAATGCTGATGTGACTAGGGTTGCCAACCGTACTATATTATATAGTATTGAACTATATTTTGACTCTGCACTATATACTGTTGAAGAAATATATGGTACGCAAAAATACTATATTTTGGGAGTCTTTACGAAGTGCTTCAAATTGCCCAGGTTTCATCATCATCATCATCATATCAGCCGAAAGACGTGCTGGACATAGGCCTCCCCCAAAGAGTGCCAAAGCGACCGGTCCTGCGCCACCTGCATCCAGCGGCGCAGGTTCCAATTAAATTTTGCTAAATAGCAACATTGCCCAGCCAAGCACTATATTTTTGTCGGGTTTTTCTGGAAAATAAAATACTATATCTCCACAAAGTTGGCAACCCTAGATGTGACGAGGGTAGCAATATTGCAGGGCTGCTCTTCGAGCGTCTACAAGTCCCCGTCCAAATCTAGATCGTGGCCTAAAGCGCGACAAAACGCCACGACCAGCTGCTCGGCGTGCAGCCGGCGCGCGTCGTCCCCCTCCCCCCCCGTGTCGCGTCGCGCCGGCAGCAGCGACAGCGCGTCCGCGAACTGTTCCGCGCGCGACACCGCGCCCTCCTCGTCGCAGCCTGTCCAAGAGCCCCAGGAAGATGATGAGGAGTTGGAAGAGTCGTCTGCAAAAATTGATCGGTTTCGGTCGGGGTTTTGGTAGGCTGATATGAAAGTGCACCGTATTTTAGCATAAATTTTCGTTGACGAGTATCTGAGATGATCAGCTGACGAGTTTTCCACCACGATAGAACCAGCTGACGCGTTGATATATTTATAGTAGCATATAAACTGTCATCTGACCAAATTTCAGTTGGGAGGAAATGACTGAATTTTTTTTTTTTGTTACATGTTCGTATGACCAGCTGACGGACTTTCCACCACTGTAAAGTCAGCTGACGATTGTTTTTCGTCATAATATTGGATTAACTATCATTTGATGATAAAATGAATCGGGAGGAATAGGCAATTTTTTTTTTTACATTACTGGGAGGTTGCTGCTGGTCAACCCACCAACGGAGCCGCAGCTGACGTCCACGGGGCTTCATGATGCAACATTATTAACCTTCTCACAAGTTATGGCACTGGAGTAAGTGACTGACAAAAAAATGCACGTAGCTCGCGGTCATTACATTTACCATGTAAATCAGTCTCCGCTCTGACAGCTCAGGCGCGCCGCAGCAAGTAAAAGTCTGTGTAATGCTAATGATCTGACATTTACACAAGGATGCTATATTAAAATTAAGATTGGATGCGAAAACGGTGTCATCTAAGCATAATGTCGATCACGCGTCGTCGACAGAAGGGGACGACGTATTATGTGGATGTTTCATAAAGTCAATTACACGCTCCTAGTTAGACATTTATGAGCAGTTTATTCCTTTCCATGTAGATCAGGCGACGCTCTGACAGCCTCTCCTCGTCTACCTCAGTCTCGCCAGTCTGTCGTCTCAGCGAACGGTTCCCCGTTGTCTTCCACAGGTGGCGCTAGGAGCACTAGCTCGTAGTGCGCATGTGGCTAGGGCAGGTCTATCACATCTCTTACCATGTAGTTCGGGTCCCGGTGCTCTGACAGCGCCCGCGCGCCGCATGCCAGGCCACGCGTGCGCGTGCAGCGCCTCCCTCAGTCTCTCAACACCCGTCGTCTCAGCGAACGGTTCCCCGTTGTCTTCCACGGGTGGCGCTAGGAGCGGTACTAGCTCGTAGTGCGAGGCGCGTGCCCACGAGGCTAGGGCGGGTGGTTCGTGGTCTGTGCGGGCTGCGATGAGGCGGACGGCGTGACGTGATGCGTGTGCGGCCGTTGCGCGTCGGGCGCAGACTGTGTTGTCTGAGCACTGCAATAGACCAGCATGAAATGGTCAAGGGAAAATAAGGATTTTGCTAATACATGATGACTAATGGTTGGAACAAACACTTGAGAATCCCATCTAGTGAAATTTAATGACACAACTAAATGTATACCCTCTTAAAAAAAAAGTTGTCTGTAAAGTCGGTTTACGGACTATAATTTTACGTAAACCGTCATAAGAAAACATTGATGAAAAATTGCATCAGCACGTATTTACTCATTTATCGTTAGGAATGCTCCTGTGAAGTTTCGAATAAAATAGTTGATCTAATCTTGTTTCCCCATACAAACTTTGGACCCCCATTTCACCCCCTTAGAGGGTGAATTTTGAAAAATCCTTTCTTAGTGCACCCCTAGACCTTAAGGAACCTACGTGCTAAATTTGGAATCTCTAGAATCAGCGGTTTGAGCTGTGCCTTGATATGTCAGTCAACGGAACGGGACAATGTGTCACACTTTTTCGAATGTGCAGATATAAGACGTTATCACGTCAAAAACTCTTTGAAGTGGTGCAATAAAGAATAAGTATTTTTTTTTAACTTGAGCATTCATTATTAGTCTGTCAGCTACACTAAAACAAAACATCTGTCTTCACACAACCATGATGAAGTATTTCACAATTGGAATTGTATTGGATTGAAAACATTCTAATACAAGCTATGATGATGACAATGTGTTCTTGCTATCCCTCATTAGGGGCATATAGGACTAATAATAATTAATTAACTTACAGTTTGGTATATACATGTTTAATTAAATATCTTACTTACAAATAATGTTATCAAATATTTATTTTTCACTCTCTCCATCAACAACCAGAACTTAACAGGCTGTATGAGTATTAGGTGCTATCAAATCTGGTAAACAAATTCTTTTCATTGTGCTCTCAAGAAGTTCATAGCAGTACACATTGCTATTATAAATATTTAGATTTTACGTTTATGTACCTGCTAACTTATCTATCCCATCAACTAACCTCATCATCCGTAAGATATATGACGTGCGCCTGCACATCATCATTTGTGTTCGGCGCTGCATTGTCTCCAAGAGGACACAGTCGCACAGAAGCACTGTAGTATTTGTTATTCAGATGCCACACTGGAGTTTGTGGTTCATCGTCACTATCATGTGACACTCCGTTGCATTGAGGCTGGTGCGGGTGACTACTATCATTTATTAACTCTGCAAAGAAAAATTATACATGTTTTTAAATATCTTGTGATGTCTGAGGCAGGCCTTGTAGTTATTATATGGTGGTGTAGTCGAGCTTTGAGATTACCGAGTTAACTGCAAGGCGTACGATCAAGAAGACATCAGATGATCACGATCTTTCGTTATGTATATGGGAACAATTACAAAAAGTAGCTTATTTAAAATACAGATTTTAGGGGCGTGTATAGTATTGTGTGAGTGACCAATTATCTCCTTTCAGTTACCTTTAATTATTACTGATGCGGCAGCAGCATCGACGGCGCTGACTAATATCACTGGCAAATTATCATCCGCAGACATGATAATTATTATTTATGCAACACCACGAAACCTTTGTATATCTAAGGTCGTCAAAGCTCTAACACATGTCCCATGGGTGATTTTATTGTACACGATGTAGTAACTATTTTTCTGTTTCAACCTAAGGTAAATAAAAATAAGACATACCAAAGTTGGAATTGGAAACGATTTGTCAAATAATGTCATGTCAAGTTCCACATAGTGTACATTCAAAAACATTGTAGGAGACATGACTATTTATTTTACTATTTTGTTTCAAATCGATTGTGATTGTTTAAATTGGAAAAAAAATCAACAAATTATTACAAATGTGGAAACATGGTGTTGTCACTGAGTTTATTTATGAACTAATCTTGCACGAATACATTTTTAACATCAGATTAGTTCTAAATGGTTACTCTTTCTGAACGCATCTTGTAAGTATTATGACCACAGATAAAGATAATCCTGATCTCATTAAATTTCAACGACTTTCATTTCTCGGAATTCTCGGGGCTTTGCTGAAATTACTGCATAAAGAAAGAAAACAAATAGAAGATTAGAAAGTTAATAAGATAATGCTTATGAAATATAACACTAAAATCTCAATAACCTACGCAAATACGCACGTCCGTCAGGCAATGTAGCCTTTCTTTGTTTTATCTGTGGCAAGGCAGCTCTGTCATTTTGGTGATTTTGCTGTCAGTTTGTTTCGCTAATTTACTCTCTTTGAAAACTGTTGAAAACTCTGTTCCGTAGTTTTCGGGGCTTCGTTGCGCCGCTAGACGTCCAGCGGGCTTCGGCCGAGTCTAGCGCCGAGCTGGCGCGCTGGGATGCAGCGGGGGATGGTAGCGCGATGAACAAGCTGGTGTCTTGGTCGGAGGAGGATGAGGCGGTGGCGGCGACCAACTCCGATGCGACGGAGTGCAAGCGCGGGGCCGTCGAGCTAGGGTACTGGAGTGATCCGTACGTGCGTCTGTTCGCGCGCCCGCGCTCCGAGCGCCGCGCGCCGGAGATACACCGCGGGTACTATGCGCGGGTGCGAGCTGTTGAGATCTTCATACATCAGTTCCTTGAGGTACGAATGCTTGAAAACCCTAAATGGAACCTCCCTCACGTGTGCACCACACAACTCAATTTTTTTTTAAATAGTAGGTAGCTGTTAAGTAAGATTAGTGTAGGTAGAGAAATATTGTTTTTTTTTCTATACCACCACAGTGGCAAACTAGTATGGGACTCTAAAAGTATACACAATAAATAAATGGAACACTTTGAAAAAGATGGCTTCTTCAAATAAAATTCGTGAACTCTGAATGAATCCAGGAATAGTGAGGATTCTTATTTAAATCCTTTTGATTTTTTCTTTTGAGTACTGATCTTTACTTGCCATAATTGCTTGCAAATTACACTGCACAAAATGTCACTGGCCTGCTAATAACATTGACCTTGACTGACATGTAAACATGTATTAAATATTAGCGGCCCACTCTGTTTCATCTGCATAATGCAAAGAATGCATGTTAACCCTTAAAAAAAGGCAAACTTACGGGATAAAATATAACCTATAGCCACCTGAAAAGTCCATTCTATACAAAATCGAATGAATTTTTCAAGTTCAATAGGTGGTTCCGGAGTTTATCCCTATATACTTACAAAGCTACAATATCACAGCTTTTTCCTCTTTATAATATTAGTAAAAATGATTATTATTCTATTTTAGACAGGCAACTGACGCTGATACATCTAAATGATAGTTCACTTAGCACTGGTTCACACTGCTTTAGATAGTTTGTGGATTCTATTCTTAGAGGTATTTATTGTCTGATTGGTAATTAATTACACTATCTATCATAAAACTATTATTATAATATAATTATCATACATCATACATTGTCAATTACCTTAAGTATCAATAAATGGTTACACAATACATTAAAAAAATACTACAATAATACATAATACATCACAAAATTACGTAACTCTAACTTTAATCGCCTCTATGATGATATGAAAAATGAAAAAAAAAAGAAAAAATATCTATCATCTGTCCATCTTTTAACTTGTCTACCTCTTCTCCTTTTCCCCTCTCGTGGTTGCCACTCTGTTATAATTTGTATCCATTTTGTCCTACTTTCCCTTGTCTCTTGAACTCCACTTGTAATAATGCTCAAATATATAAGTGCACTTGTGAGTCTTCTTGCTCTTTTGTGACTCGGACCATATGCTTTTTTGCAACCATCATAGTCTTATAGTGGCCTTTAGACCTGGCTAAATGCAGTGCACGGTGGTTGAAAAGTTGGGCTTGCAATAAAAAAAAATACTGCTGTATGTGTTACAGCGGTGCGACAGCAAGTGCCAAGTGCTGAACCTGGGCTGCGGCTTCGACACGCTGTTCTGGCGGCTCCGTGACGTCACGCAGGCCGTTGGCAACTTCATCGAGCTTGACTTTCCCACTGTCACCGCCAAGAAATGCCAGATCATCAAGCGGAATAAGCAGCTGCTTGAGAAGATCACTAATGAAGGTAAATTTTCAAAAAAATAGCTAGAATTGGACTACTTGGTTATTTTACAACAGACTAAACTTAGCCAAAATAATATTTTCGTGTATCAGATTTTTTGATGGTACAGTAATTGACTTGAAATGAGCTGGTCACACAGTAGAATTTATTACAATACCTTCTAATTGTTACATGCTTGGTTAGTTAATAGTACATCACATACTTAGGGCGGTGAATTCGTGAATGGCCCAGATCGCAGGTGTTCGTGGTCCGAACCGAAAGTGAGGACCATAAATATGCGATCTAGGAATGCGAATTACCGCCCGTGGTTTGTCTAAAGTTGTGTTAGTATGTGAAGGCACTCTAATTCTCTGACTTTAATTACTCCATTACTGACTGGTGAATATCAACTAGAGTTATAATAAAGCCGGATTTACACTTATCTGCCCTCATGCTCTTTAATGCGCTCCATCGCCTGACAAAAAAGGAGCTGTCACGTCAGAGCGCATCAGATGAGTGTGAATCTAACTATAGTAAATCTATAAAACCGCCATTGTCGTGTCGCGTCACGACATGACACGTCAAAGCGGCTAGTTTGATACGCTTCGTTAGCCGTGTATACGCCGGACGCATGCCTCGCCCGAGCGTGCGCGCTCTGTGTAGAGGCGCCTCGGCGAGCCACGCCTTGCCCTAGCGTGCGCGCTCAGTGTACACGTACCTCGGTGAACCAGCTATGCTCGGGCGAGGCTTGCGGCCGGGCATGCGTCCGGTGTAGACACGGCTAATCGTGTATCTCTGCCGCACGTGCATATTCACGTGATAGAGAAGGATACATTGCGAGTTTCGATTTTCGTGGTAACGTCGCAGATAAGTATGAAGGCCTTCTATCTGAAGCTGCGTACGAATTTGAGCGGCTCAGCCCGAGGCATGCTCGCCCCGCGCGGCGAACTGCTCGCGCGCCAAATAGTTCCACATAAGCATGCGCGGATGAGGCAGCGTTCAAAATGGGGTCGACACGATGACAGCTGATTGATTTCGGGACCCACAACACCTTTTGCTTTTCATGTATTTGTATCAATAATTGTTCCAAATTTACTAACAAACTATTACACACGCACGGCTCAGCCACTTGCTCAAATTCGTACGCGCCTCGCGCACAAACGAGTTCGATCTTGTCGCTCCGTCCGCGGCACGCTCAGATACATGTCCAAGTGACGCGAGGCACGCACACTGAGGCGCCTTTGAGCACGGTCCAAACACCGTCTCTGGGCGGCTCGCCGCGCGCTGCTCGCGCACAGCGCGTGAGCGCGTACGCATTAAGGTGCGTACGAATTAGAGCAGCCTCGGGTTGAGGCACGCACGGCTCGCCTATTTTGCTCAAATTCGTACGCGCTCACGCGCTGTGCGCGAGCAACCCGCGAGCAGCGCGCGGCGAGCCGGCCATTGGCGGTCTCTTGACCGTGCTCAAAGGCGCCTCAGTGTGCGTGCCTCGCGTAACTTGGACGTGTATATGAGCGTGCCGCGGACAGAGCGACAAGCTCGAACTTGTTTGTGCCCGAGGCGCGTACGAATTTGAGCAAGTGGCTGAGCTGTGCTTTTGTAATCGTTTGTTAGTAAATTTGGAACAATTATTGATACAAATACATGAAAGCAAAAGGCATTGTGGGTTCCGAAATCAATCAGCTGTCATCGTGTCGACGCCATTTTGAATGTCGGCTCGCCGCGAGCACGCTGCCTCACCCGCGCATGTTTATGTGGAACTATTTGGCGCGCGAGCAGCTCGCCGCGCGGGGCGAGCATGCCTCAGGCTGAGCCGCTCAAATTCGTACGCAGCTTTAGAGCAAAATAGGCGAGCCGTGCGTGCCTCAACCCGAGGCTGCTCAAACTCGTACGCACCTTGACGGCATGTGACGCTCAGACGGCGAGGTGGCGATCCGCGCGGGCGGCGCCGACCTGCACGCGGACGGGTACCACCTGTGCGGCGTGGACCTGCGCGACGAGCCCGGCGTGCTGCGCGCGCTCGCGGCCGCCGGCGCGCGCGCCGACGCGCCCACGCTCGTGCTCGCCGAGTGCGTGCTCGTCTACCTGCGCGAGGACGCGGCCAACAGGTACCACACACACAACTGCAATAGTTATTTATGATACAAGTGCGGAAAGAAGGTAATTCCCAACGAGTGACGATGACCAAAAACACGACCGTCAGGGAGTGTTTTTGATCGACACAAGTTGGGAATTACCTATCCGCACGTGTTTTTTTTGCACTTCACCCAATTAGTAAATTAAGACATCAGGAGCCGTAGCATGGTTGGCCTTGTCACGCGATAGAGCGTGCGTCACTGGCTGATACCGTTCGATAGAACAAGACGACGCTCTTATCTTGTCACTTGTCGCGTGATAAGGCCAACCATGCTACGGCTCCTGCTAGGTATTACACAACGTTGAGCTTCAATCGATAAAAAAGACTTAAATTAAAAATTGCATACAACATACACAATTTGTGGTACGTTCGATACGCATAATGAACTATTAAATACCTACCATAAAATGGTCAAGTAATATAAAACTAATATATCGTATTAGGGCAAATATTCAGCGTTTTTAAGGCGTTTTTTTTTCGTCATTGTCGTCGCCAGCAAATACTATTAAAAGAGACGAATATCAAAGTCTACTTCTGATGAAGATGTAAGCCAATACCAGTACTAAGTCTCTTTTCATTAGTTTCCGCGGTATGAATGCTTTACCTCTGTTGAAATAATCTTGAGCCGACAATGACGTTAGAACCGAACGGTTCAAACGCTCGAAGAATCGCCCATTAACTTAGGTTTGATAAGTATATATAAAGAGTATATATAGATTCGAAAACAAAAATCTTATCTTTGTTGGCAGGTTACTGCGGCTGCTGGCACAACAGTTCCCCAAACAGGTGCTTGTTGTGTACGAGCAGTGCAATCTCGATGACAAGGTGAGTGTTCCATTGGTTAAGAGCTTAATTCTAGTTGCATACCTACAACATTTGCACGGAGCACATGCACTTTATCAGTGTAGTTATTAGGGTTCCAATTTTACCATACGATCATTTAAAATTTGTGGGGCACTTGTCGCGTATAGAGTAACAAACAAGTCAATCAGAAAAATAACCAAAGCCACAGATGTAGTCAAACAAGCGCTGCGTCTCAAATCGAAATGGGCAGGGGGGCATACACTAAGAGTTAAAGACGAAAGGTGGTCAAAGATAGCAACAGAATGGTACCCCATGGAGAGCACGCGAAGAAAAGGAAGACCACTCTCAAGATGGAGTGATGATATCAAAAAAGATAGCGGGATGCTATTGGGGAAGAAAAGCTAAAGACAGGGAAACCTGGATAGTTTTGGAGGAGGCTTTCACCGCTTTAGGCGGTCCTTATGAAGCGGAAGAATATTTTTTTTAAGAATAGTGAAATATTTGTGAATAAAAAATAAAAAAACAAACAATGTTTTTACATCGAATCGTGCATAAAATGTGGTTAAAAAATCTGTTATAAGGAAATAAAAGCTCATCTTATCTTATCTCGCGTAGCCGGTACCCTTTTTTTTCACTTTGCAGCGAATACTGGTTGAGAATGTTATGGTGAGTGTGTCGAGCAGGTTCTGGCATCAATAGTGTTAAGAGCTCTATTAGGCCTAACCCACTGTCATTTTGGCGCGAAATGACGCTTATCTACTATGGTAACCTCCTGTGGAGATCTGATGAGCTAGGTTTATATACGTTTCATATATACGTTCCGTTGTACATAGTAACAACATAATTTCATTGATCCGCACATCATTACACGAATTTACATTTTACAACATTTTGCTAACATGACGAAAGAAGTCGTCCCATTGCAAAATATGAAATGATTTGTAAAAACTTAATCTGTATTCATGTATTTTTTTACTGTATGTAATTGTCCGAAATAAATGCTTTCATTTTCATTTACTTAATCCTGACTTCACGGCCATCGTATTTTTATTATCATGTTATTATTTACTAAAAAAACCAATCAATATGGATGATTATTTCGATAACAAACATACAAACTAAAACAATTATAATTTTGGATGTTCAGTTATGTGGTCCGTCGACAACCCTATCCCACTCTATGATTGTCTATTGCCAAAAAATGACAGCTAACGTCATCACTTAGATAGTGGACCTTCTGTACCTTTCATCATCATAATATCAGCCGAAAGACGTACCTTTCTTACTATTCATCATTCTGTGGCTGTACGACACGTTAAGGCATGTTGTGCAGTGTACATTACGTGTGGCAACTGCGGCAAGTCCGAGCACGGTACACGGTGAACACGCAGCGCGAGTCGGCTTTGGGCATGATTTTGACTACAGCGCGGCAAGCGATCCATCTCGAACACGGTTTGTGTGTGCCAGCCATGAATTTTAAAGCCCCATTGCACTACTGGTGTCATCCCATGCATTTTGTTGTGATAGTGTCTGTTTTTATTGTTCCATAGTACTTCTTACTTACGGCTATGTCACTTATCGTTGTCCATTATTGCCGCGCGAGCCAACTCGCACACTCCACATTGGGCGTAGGGAGCACTGAATAGCCGCGTTTACATCGGACGCATGCCTCGGTCGAGCACGGCTCGCCCTAGCGTGCGCGCTCAGTGTACACGTGCCTCGGCGAGTCACGCCTCGACCGAGCCATGCGGCCGAGCATCCGCATGCCTCGGCGGAGCACGTCTCGCCACAGTGTGCGCGCTCAGTGTACACGTGGCTCGGCGAGTCACGCCTCGCCCTAGCGTGCGCGCTCAGTGTAGACGTGCCTCGGCGAGCCACGCCTCGCCCCAGCGTGCGCGCTCAGTGTACACGTGCCTCGGGCGAGGCGTGCGGCCGAGCATGTAGACATGGCTACTGGCCTTTGACGCGCCCAAATCCGACAGGGATCGGCTCGCTCCGTGGAACGTTCGCGCAAAACACAGCTACATCGCGCGCGCGCGCATTTGCCGCGAGACTTATTGTTAGTATACCTAGGTATGTCTCTATGTGTTTCAGTTCGGTGAAGTGATGATCCGCAACCTGGTGGCGCGCGGCTGCGGCGAGGTGGGCGCGCGGCACATGGACGCGCCCGGCGCCGCGGCCGCGCGCCTGCGCGCCGCCGGGTACGAGAGTGCGCGCGGCTGGGATATGGACACGGTAAGTACTCGCTGAGGCCTAGGGATGTGACTTCCGCCTTAAAAAAACGATAATTTTGCTCGGAATTAAAATCGATTAAAAATAATCGGTTTATTTCAAAATCTGAATAGATTAGGTATTAAATCGATTTTTATGAAAATAACAATCGTTATTTATTATTATTTATTCTTCGATTATTTTTCTCATCTCTAAGTGACTTCCACTTAAAAAAATTGATTATTAGATAATAGATTAATTTGCTCTAAATGAAATCGATTAAAAATAGTCGTTTTTTTTCAAAATCTGAATCGATTATTAATTTATTGTGATAATAATAATCGATGAGGAAACCGGTCTAATCTCAATAAAGTCTAGTTTTCCCCCTGTGTCGGAAGGTCAGATGGTAGTCGCTTTCGTAAAAATTAGTTCCTATGCCTTGGGTTTTGGTGTCAAAGCGGACCCCAGGCTCCTTTAAGGCGCAACCGGGAATAACGCTCGGTGGATATACGAGTAATAATAGATTATTCATATATTCCCTATTGAGGCCCGAGGCCCGCGCTCGCAGAGGGTAGGGTAGGATTCATGGAGAGAGTTCTTTCCAAGTGAGACATTAGTGTGCACGTTTCAACTCGACTTCACCCTCCCGCGCGTTTTTCCCATTGTATCCCATAGCATATTTTTCTATTTCGACACTCTTCTCCAATAAAAACACTGAGACTTTGATAAATAGAAGCACAGCACACCGAACAAAATACTAGTAATCTTTATATGTCTGTCCAGGTGTGGCGCACAATAAGCGAAGAAGAACGCGCGCGCGTAGAAGCCCTAGAACCGCTGGACGAGGGCGAGCTGCTACAGCAGCTGCACGCGCATTACGCGCTCACCGTGGCCACGCGCGGCGACCTGTTCGCCGACATCGACCTTAACGCGTAGACCTGCAACCGCCGTCGACAACGCGTAGACCTGCAACTGTCATGACTTATACGCGTAGTCCTACAACCGGCGTCGACCTGCAACCGTCATGACTTCAACGCGTAGACCTACAACCAGCGTCGACAACGCGTAGACCTGCAACCGTCATGATTTCAACGCGTAGACCTACAACCGGCGTCGACAACGGGTAGACCTGCAACCGTCATAACTTCAACGCGTAGACCTACAACCAGCGTCGACAACGCGTAGACCTGCAACCGTCATGATTTCAACGCGTAGACCTACAACCGGCGTCGACAACGCGTAGACCTGCAACCGTCATTACTTCAACGCGTAGACCTACAACTGGCGTCGACAACGCGTAGACCTGCAACCGTCATTACTTCAACGCGTAGACCTACAACTGGCGTCGACAACGCGTAAATCTGCAACCGTCATGGCTTCAACGCTCAGATCTGGTGCTGACATTGACCGTACGTATGTAATTCATGTCGAATTCAACGCGTTGACCTGGAGCCGACAACGACCTTGACGCATAGTCTCGAAGCCGCCGACGTCTACGCGTAGATCTAGAGTTGTTGGGGTTATTCCCACCTGGTACCACCATTGGTAACAGCTGGTAATTTTTTCCCCATCCTTTACCACTAAAGTATTGGTAACAAATTGGTGGTAACAGGTGGGAATAACCCTGTTGCTAGACCTAGAACCGCCGTCGACGGTACGCTTAAACCACAGAACACTAATTTATAGAAGGGGTATCAAGCGCGGTTTCTATCGGGAGCGGTGTCGCCACTTCATCCCCTCCACGTCGCCTACAACTTCGTGAGCGACTGCACGCCGATCCGGTGACGTTGGCATGCTCAAAGTAGTGGCGCGCGTGCCACGCCCACATCGCCTTTCTATGGTATTTAGTGTTCTGTGGCGTAAACTAGACCCTAGAATCCCACACCAATTTCGACCGATGTAAAGGACGCCGCATAGGCTCTGTTTTATAAAGATGGTAGTAAGTAGAGCTTACGTCAGTAAAGTATTGTCAAACAATTTTGTACTTACTAATATTTGATCTGACATAATGTCTAGCATATCTGTATAGAATTGAGTCTTAGAGCGTATGCACACTATTCTCCCCAACAAAATTCTACCTCGGAAAGTTACAGCGTACAAGCACTTCATGATTAACAATTTCAATTTTCTTCATGATTTTGAGATGGGATATGCACTGTGTCACAATTTTCGATGTTTATGCAAGTATATTTTGTTTGTCCGCATTCTCTTGTAAATATTTTTATTTATTGGTTTATAAAATTGTCGGGTTTATGCTTCACCTGCACCCAAAGGACATTGGTGTACTGTGTGTAGCTCTAAATAAGGATTGATTTATTCCTATCCAAGTTTACTGACTTCGAAACCTCTACAGTACGATTCCTGCCAGCTCGGGCCGGAGCGTAATCTACATGGGATTTTGAACCGTCTATACAGTGAATACATTTCATTTTCATATATTTCATATCATGTAATTCAAATGGAATCGTGCACCTGTAAAGTCTGTAGGTATACCATGGAAATTTGAAATCTAACTTCTGTATAAACGGTTTAAATTCCTTTGCATCTAGTATCTAAAGTGCGCTCGGTCCGGCTTGGTCAATGAGAATAGTAACTTAAGGGCGTTTTTTTATTCCTATCCAAGTTTACTGACTTCGAAACATTTACAGTACGATTGCCGCCAGCTCAGGCCGGAGCGTATTCTACAAAGGATTTTGAACCGTGTGTACAGTGAATACATTTCATTTTCATATATTTCATATCATGTAATTCAAATGGAATCGTGCACCTGTAAAGTCTGTAGGTATTCCATGGAAATTTGAAATCTAACTTCTTTATAAAAGGTTTAAATTCCTTTGCATCTAGTACCTAAAGTGCGCTCGGTCCGGCTTATATTCTCCTGCATGACTATCTGACGCGATGAAGCTTATAAAAAATATCTAACGCTCTAATATGTCCTTATACAGAGACGTCCATCAAACCTATTTTAGCTGAAATTGGTTCACTTTGATATTTGTGTTTGAGAGACGGACGAGACACACTTTAGAATGAATAAAGGTAAGTTAGTGTTCAGATCTTTTTGAGCACCTTGTCCTGCCAGATATAAATGCATGTCACTGTAACGGCTAACTTTCAGGCGACGTCTATCTCGTTCTTTTAGTACAGTGCGAGAAGGACTGTCGTAAGTTTTAATGTGTTTTTGTGTATCTCAATGCCCATGCGCGACTTCGTCGTGTGATGTTTTACCTCGTTTGATTTAACATTGTGTTTTCCTACTTAATATAATAGATTACGCACGATTCGAGTGCCAATTCGGTTGGGTTGTCGATATGCTCTTTAACTGTTACGGTCTTAAGGTCCCCACAGAGGATTGAATCCATTGCACAATGTTATTCTATATAGCTATACGAGCGATAAAATAATGTGATTTATTTCTCGCGTCCAAATAATAGCTCAAAAAGTCCGTTTTGTAGTTAATATTGCGCAAAAATTGGATTGTGGTCATGGATCGGAACCGGTTTTTTCAAAAATCCCCGAAGTAGTCTAATATTTTGAATTGTTTTAGGCTCTTAATGTAGGACTCTATCGTGTATTTAGGTAACATATTCGTATTATTAAGCTGGGTACTGACCAGCGTTACGAGGTGTAATGTAACATGTTACAATGCGAGCATTCATGCAGTCAGTACGTAGTGTTACGGTTAAAAACACGTACTGACTGCACGAATGCTCGCTGTGTAACATGTTACATTACACCTCGTAACGTTGGTCAGTACCCAGCTTTAGACTGCCCGCAAAATGATATCATAACCAAAGAACGAAATAATACCGGTTTAATTTGTATGGAGAAAATACCGGTATCCGATCCCTATGGGTGACGCCTGCCTATCAGTACGTACTTAAACTCCCGAACGAATCGGCCCTTGAGTCGGCCAGTTTTGAAGTAATCTGGACGAGGCTGCTACAGAAAAAAAGCGCAAGACGAATATCCATATCAAAATTGTAATGTAAGTAATTCAGACTAAGTGGTTATAGTTGGGAGTTAATGAAAATGGCCAAAGATGTAAACAATTTGCCACTAATACTCACGATGTTTTTATTACTACGGTGGTTACACCATGATTAAAATCAGTTAACCACTGACAGATTGGATCAAACCTTGGGATATTCTACCTTAATACCAATGTAATTAAGTCTTTATTACAACCGTTATATTTATAGGCAGCGTGTTTACAAAATAAACTCTAATATTCTGACGTTAAGATAGAGTATCGAGTGAATTAATGCCAAATGTCAGTAGTTAACTGATTTTAATCGTAGTGTACCGTACCGTAGGCAGGCCGTGTGCTTGTTTGCCAAACGTTCATGGCAGTTCTTTGTGTTTACATATTTAACCATTTCCATTGTACTAACTATATATGACGTCACAAGAAAAAATCATAAGATAAAAATGTAATTGTGTAGATAAAGATTAGGAGCACATTCATTAAAATATCCCGATGTGATGTGAGATGTCTTGCGGCGAGGTACACTATCAGTCTCCTTGTAAGTGTTCTAATTAGAAAGAGACGGATAGTCTATCTCGCCGCGAGTCAGCTCGCGCGCCGTCTTGTGATAACCGTGCAGGTAAGTTCGGGAAACCTGGTGTTTATGAATTGAGTGACTGAAAGTATCTGTGTGTTGTCGACCGATGTGATTCTCAATCCTACTTGAGCACAATTAAACAATAGATAGTTGCTTTTAAGTACTTTAAGTGGTCTAAATAGACTTCGTTAAAAGGTTACTTTACTTACACACCTTGTTATGACTATACCCGCGCACTCAATTGATGTCATTCGTTCATTCACTCCATTCCCACCAGCTCTCGTGAATTTACCTAAATTAGCCGGAAGTTGAACCAAAAACTTAACACTACGCAACTTTTAATATGCCCTAACTTGCATATAGGCGTCTATTACTTGATTACGTCAAATGTCTAGGAGGAAAGCAGGTTGGGTTGAAATCTCACCTAATTTCGCTTGGGGCGCAAATATCAAGTATTTTTTCCGCATGAGTCCTAGTTACGTAAAGGACTCATCGTAGTACCCCTAATGCGGAGATAAACATATTTGGTCGCCTGCGATTCAATCCAGATGTAAAGGACTGATGGCAACATGTTGGTATAATGCAGATATAAGTATTTGGTCGCCTGTGATTCAATGCAGATGTAAAGGACTGATGGCAACATGTTGGTATAATGCAGATATAAGTATTTGGTCGCCTGCGATTCAATCCAGATGTAAAGGACTGATGGCAACATGTTGGTATAATGCAGATATAAGTATTTGGTCGCCTGTGATTCAATCCAGATGTAAAGGACTGATGGCAACATGTTGGTATAATGCAGATATAAGTATTTGGTCGCCTGCGATTCAATCCAGATGTAAAGGACTGATGGCAACATGTTGGTATAATTTGGAGATTAAAATATTTGGTTGCCTGCGATTCAATCCAGATGTAAAGGACAGTCAACAACAATTTTGTCTCTTAGTGTTAATATTGATTCAACTTTCATGTTTCCGTTTCAACTTCCTCTAATGTTACCTGCTTGATGTCTCATTGTTCTACGACTATGAAATGCGAAGGGTGATAATTGCCGCTTTAAACGCGGCTATTGTAGTCTATAATTCAGTTGGTGTATTATAAAATTTCCACGCGAGTTGGCTCCGTTGCCCATCCCGCTCTCACTGTATGTATATGAGTGTGATGGGTTGCTTTGATTCCGTCTATTGAGTGCCCAAGGCAACATTGTAAGTAGGAAGAGTTTCCTTGTCAGTCTTTATGACATTGACATAAGGTTAAATTTCATCTGACTTGTGGAGAAAGTTATTTCACTATACCTGTAATGTGTTGTTGCCTTGGATTTGAGTGGCTCGGGATTGATATCACAACACCATTTTAATTGATTTTATTATTTCTTATTGCATATTGTATAAGTGTTAAAGTATTTATTTATGGTATAAATATAATATAAACGCAGCTGTTCGTTTTATTTATTAGCTCGAAAGCACATGGTTGGTGGTAAGTAAAAAACAATTTGCGTAGTTTTGTACACTTTATTTCACTTATGTTATCTTAATTCGTTCGTCGTCATTTAATAATGTTTGGCGAGTTGACGATCCATTACCCTGTTCGATCTTATTTATTTGGGTTAGCAATTAGTTGGGTGGCAACGGTGACAAACTTGATTTCAAGTCAGTGGCGGCGAATGGGTTAATGTAGTCGTCACCTTCGCGCTTTCAACCAAGGTTTACATTTAGTAGCACTTTAGGGTTAGAGATGATTCAGACACGCGGCAAGCGCTTTCCTCAGCTTCAATCTTCAACCTCACATGGGGCCGGACGCACTTTCAGAACGTGCTTCCTAGATCGGCAAAGACCAGGGTGTCATGACGTGGTAAGTATACGGCGGAACACCGGTACTATCAGATCAAGAGTACAAATCACTTCTAACTTACTACTAAATTATGTTCAATTTGATGATAATGAGGGTCTTTTTAAACATGAGTCAGGCCGGATACAAACATGGCAATGAATGACTTGAGGTTTAAAAACAATGTCGATTTTCAGTCGTAGTTTCGAGTAACACTAGGAGCGCAGGAGCTCGATAGAGGCGAGCGCCTAAGCTTGACCAGGAGCGCCGAAGGTTATTAGAGATGGTTCTGACAAGCAGTGAGCGCCATTCTTAGGTTCATGGTAATTACTATTAATTAAACTTATTGGGGGCTTCTTAACAAAGTAAATCTTCAGTCATACTTCCAAGTGGTACCAGGAGCGCATACGTTTGTTAGAGGTGGTTCAGACGGATGGCGAGTGCCCGGAAAAGCCGGTGAACACCGTAGTTTCACCAGGAGCGCAGGTTATTAGAGATGGTTCAGACAAGCGGCGAGCGCTTTCCTCAGCTTCAGTCTCACGTGCGGCCGGGCGCGCGCCTCGCAGAACACGTGCGTGCTGCCCCGCTCGGCCACGACCAGGGTGTCATGGCGCGGCAGGTGTACGGCGCGGCCGCCGCCCGCGGCGGGTTCCACGCGCGCTTCGCCGAGCCCTTCGCGGGCCAGCTCGCGGACTAGGCGCTCTACGTCTGAAACAAATAGTACATTGTTGTTAAAGCTAGAAAGTAGGGAATACATGGACGAGTGGGTTCGACGTCCGAGCCGCAGGTGAGGTGAACGCATTGTTCGCGCGTCAGGTACATCTAAAACTCACTTTTTATATGGAAAAATGACAGTTAAATTGTCCTAACGCGCGTTCGAAACGTTACGTGATTATTGATAGGTCACCATTGACAGGTTGGAATGCCCGATGGTGGAGCACTGGAACTCCATACATGCTAATAATTATATTGTGTTGTTTTAATGATTTTATTTGACTTATTTTAATGTAACTTTAATTTTAAATTGTTATTTTTAATGAATTTATTAACTTTGTTTTGTATTTATGATTGTATATGTATATGGACTTATTATGGTTCGAAATAAATGATTAATAATAATAATAATTACCCCTCAGGAGTCAAGTCAGATCTATAAGATACTTATAGAGTACGTACCTAAGTCCCCCCACTCCAGCCTCACGGGCTCCGGGGCGTCGCCAGAAGAGCCCGGCAGCCTCGGTATCGGCTCCACGGGCTGCAGCTCCAGCCGCGAGTCCCTCAGCGCCAGCATGGCCTGGAGCGGCGCGGCCCGCAGCCCCGGGCGCAGCTGTCGCGGCTGTATGGCTTGCGCCAGCGCGCCGGCGAGGATGCCGCGCGCGGCGCGCCGGCGCAGCCCCACGGCGCGCGCGCCGCCGCGCCGCAGCACTACGGTGGGCACGTCGGCGCTGATGTGTGGTCTGACAAATAAACAATAGGGATGGTGACACCAAACAAAACTAGTGGCTCTGTGAGCTGTACCCGTTGTTGTCTGTTGTCACCCGGGCAGGTGGATTGCAGTGGGCGGGGCGCGTCGCGTTAAACACCTTCCGCTCAAAATGCCCGAGGCAACCAGTCAGTCGAGGGCTAGCGCCGCGCGAGCGAACACATGTGCGTCGTACTGTATCCGCCGCCACCGCCGACTTGAACGCGACGAACGAAAGAGTATGTACTCGTGCTTAATTAATATCGGTTCACTTTACTCCAGCGACATCTGGTGAGCTAGAACATTTTTTGCCATCATTGATATATTCTTGGCGTGACAGTCCTAGAACTACACGTGCCGCGTGTGAACGAATACAAGTTAATACGATAGACAGAGATGCACAGAGTAGGCACGTTTCTTATGCCTAAACGCCGTTTTTGCTAGGAAGTGCAATCTCTGTACTTGTACTATTACTTATTCTGTGACCCGGACCCGAACATCGCCGGCCTTTTTACCGCCTGCCCCTGTATGACGGACACGGAAATCTCCGTGCTCCGGCAGTGCCGCTCCTGCGGTCGCAGCTCCCGAACCAGCTTGTTGGCCTGGCTGTAGTTGAGCGACGTGTCAATCGGGCAGTGGAACGCCTCCATAGATAGAGGCTGGAATGAATATGTTGCTGACTCACCTAGCAGGCCCCGCGGTGGGCGCGGCGTACTGCTCCGGCAGTGCCAGCTCCCGCGGCCGCAGCTCCCGAACCAGCTTGTTGGCCTGGCTGTAGTTGAGCGACGTGTCAATCGGGCAGTGGAACGCCTTCATAGATAGAGGCTGGAATGAATATGTTGCTGACTCACCTAGCAGGCCCCGCGGTGGGCGCGGCGTACTGCTCCGGCAGTGCCAGCTCCCGCGGCCGCAGCTCCCGAACCAGCTTGTTGGCCTGACTGTAGTTGAGCGACGTGTCAATCGGGCAGTGGAACGCCTTCATAGATAGAGGCTGGAATGGCGCGAGCGCTTCCAGATACGGGAAGTCCGGTTCTGTGGACAAACATTTTAAGTCACACTACGAGTATACAATAGCGGTTACCCACTGCGACTTTTTGCAGCGATCCAGACAGGCTACGGAGGCCTAGTGGTTCATGCATGCCGCTGTCAAGCGGCGGTCGTGGGTTCGTACCGCGTACCAATGAATTTTTCAGAAGTTATGTACGAAATGTTACCGTTAGTTTTTCGGTGAAGGAAAACATCGTGAGGAAACCGGTCTAATCCCAATAAGGTCTAGTTTTCCCTCTGGGTCGGGAGGCCAGACGGCTGTCGCTTTCGTACAACTAGTGCCTATGCCAATTCTTGGGCGCGTGCGGGAACACTCCTCGGGGAGGTACAAGAGCAGTAGCTACCGGTGAATATGACGGCGTGCATGGGGTTCTGCGCCCACAGCTCCACCAGGTGCACGGCGGCGCCGAAGCGCAGGCTGGGGTGTCCGGCGAACACGACGCAGGGCTGCCGGAAGTCGCGGCTGAAGGCGTCGTCGTGCAGGCGCCGCGCGTGCCGCAGCCGCCCGCCGCGCGCCAGCGCCGCGTGCGGGAACGGCTCCTCGGGGAGGTACACCTGGAATTAACACTCACTTTATAAAAGAATATTTCGGCTCAACGGGGAGGTACACCTGGAATTAACACTCACTTTATAAAAGAGTATTTCGGCTCAACGGGGAGGTACACCTGAAATTAACACTCACTTTATAAAAGAGTATTTCGGCTCCACGGGGAGGTACATCTGGAATTAACACTCACTTTATAAAAGAGTATTTCGGCTCCACGGGGAGGTACACCTGGAATTAACACTCACTTTATAAAAGAGTATTTCGGCTACACGGGGAGGTACACCTGGAATTAACACTCACTTTGTAACAGGGTATTTTCATCTATCAAAATTATATTATCAAAGTGTTTTTTTTATATAGTTTCTACCATAAGAAATACGAATATAACACTATTTTGTTATAATATGAAAATGAAATTCGTAGTTTTATTATCTCTTACGTGACCGAAAACGCCGACCACCATTTTGTTCTGTGAGTGATGTCAGAATAACAATTGCAGAATCAGAAAGCGTAGACGGATATGCACATTGTACGTTTCCATGTTTCTGCACATAGTATCTTCTCAGTAGTCTATGGTCTGTTGTTTGGTGTTGCAGTTATGACGTCACGACAATGGCAGCTGCCTTTTTGGCGCGAATATTTAACGTTAAAATTTCAACCATTATTTATTTGCATAAAGTGATATCATTTTGAGGAAACCAGTTGCCTATCCAATCTATACAAACATTTTAAAATATATTAAAAAAACGTAGAATAGCCTATTGGACCTGGAGTAAAGAGACATTTTATAATTGGCACACCTAGAGTAAAAAGAAACTTTATAATTTGTACACGTAGAATAAAGATACACTTTATAACTGGTAAACCTAGAATAAAGAGACACTTTATAATTGGTAAACCTAGAATAAAGAGACACTTTATAATTGGTACACCTAGAATAAATATACACTGTATAATTGGTAAACCTAGAATTAAGAGACACTTTATAATTGATAAACCTAGAATAAAGAGACACTTTATAATTGGTCCACCTGGAATGAAGAGACACTTTATAATTGGTAAACCTGGAATGAAGAGACTTAAAAATTCAGGCCCGGTTATTGTCATTATTATCATCCCATCAATCTAAAACCGACAACTGGACATAGGCCATCCCAAAAGATTTTTAGGGCCTCTGTAGGGAGGCCTATGTTCAGCAGTGGACGTCTTTCGGCTGATATGGTGAAGTAAGGGCCTGTAACGTGCCTCATAGTTACCTTGGCCTGCTTGGCTTGGCTGACCCACTCAGCCAGGATGTTGGAGTACGCGAGCGAGGCATCTGCCACCTCGCTGAGCACGTAGAGTGGCACGTGAGACAGCCCCGCTGCCTCCAGATGCGCCCCGAGGCACTCCAGTAGGTCGTACAGCACGCCAGATGGGTACACTGGGAGGAGAACCCCGCCACCGCCGCGGAGCGTCGTTGCGCAGTGGACACATAAGTCACCTGTGCAAGGGTTAAATTAGGGTTTGGGCGCATAACGACCCAATCGCAATAACGTCCCTCCACCAAAATTACGTCCCATTCGCAAAACGTCTTTTCTGCAAATGGTCTCTTATGTAAAATACCCCATTCGCAAAACATTCCATTCTCAAAAGATCCCACCCCTTTTGCAGAAGGGTCGTTTTGCGTAAGGGACATTTAGGAAAGGGACAAAGGGACATTCTGCGAGTGGGACATTATGCGCTCTAACCTAAAGTAGGTCCTGATCTATGTAACAGCTTGCTGAAAATAATGTATACTTTGGATTTGAAAATTTGGTATAGTTTGATTTTTCTCGAGTCTAAAGGGAGTCACAATTCCACATATTCCACATGTAAAATTGAAGATGGTAGACTAGGTAAACGAAAGTCTTTTGCCGAAACAGTCGTCATGCGTTACAATAAAAATACTTTTATCTACACACATAGCATAAATCCGCTAAAAGGCCTTTTTGTATGTATTTTCATTAAGATATCGATTTTAGTAAAGTAATGACTTTCAAATTTCGAAAAGTGGCATCTGGGTCAGAGCCTTCGATACTGTTATAGAAATCTAATTGGTCATGATTTGAAATCTAGTCGGCCATGGCGGTGCAATGGCGGTTATTCTAATGGTTCCCGCTCTCTCTCTCTCTCGCTGACGCTCGTTTCATAAAACCACACTCGTGTTTTAAGGCCTCTCATTATGTATCAGTTGTATAAACTACTTTCATTGCACACCTCAACTTATGAAACGAATACAGTAATACATACCAATTTTAAAAGTAAAGGTAAACAACAGAGGGCCTTATCGCTACAGAGCGATCTCTTCCAGATAAACTTTAGGTAGCGGAGACATAGCAACAAATTCATTATATAATCGTGAGCGTTTACAGACAACAAGTTGGTCGTCAGACCATCACTGTGAGTCTATGCCTCACCCAGCATGTTGTCCATGGGTCAGCGTGGACGATCCGCTCACGTACGCGACCTTCTCGTGCGCCGAGTGGAGCACCCAGTTGTAGTCAACAAGTCCGTCCTCCACCCTGACAGTACTCACCCAGCATGTTGTCCGGGTTGTGCGCGGGAGTCTGCGTGAGCGCGGCCAGCAGCAGCAGGTCCGCGCCGCGCAGCGCGGCCTGGTTGATGGGGCGCGGGTGCGTGGTCAGCCACCGGAGCACCCAGTTGTAGTCAACAAGTCCGTCCTCCACCCTGACAGTACTCACCCAGCATGTTGTCCGGGTTGTGCGCGGGAGTCTGCGTGAGCGCGGCCAGCAGCAGCAGGTCCGCGCCGCGCAGCGCGGCCTGGTTGATGGGGCGCGGGTGCGTGGTCAGCCACCGGAGCACCCAGTTGTAGTCAACAAGTCCGTCCTCCACCCTGACAGTACTCACCCAGCATGTTGTCCGGGTTGTGCGCGGGAGTCTGCGTGAGCGCGGCCAGCAGCAGCAGGTCCGCGCCGCGCAGCGCGGCCTGGTTGATGGGGCGCGGGTGCGTGGTCAGCCACCGGAGCACCCAGTTGTAGTCAACAAGTCCGTCCTCCACCCTGACAGTACTCACCCAGCATGTTGTCCGGGTTGTGCGCGGGAGTCTGCGTGAGCGCGGCCAGCAGCAGCAGGTCCGCGCCGCGCAGCGCGGCCTGGTTGATGGGGCGCGGGTGCGTGGTCAGCCACCGGAGCACCCAGTTGTAGTCAACAAGTCCGTCCTCCACCCTGACAGTACTCACCCAGCATGTTGTCCGGGTTGTGCGCGGGAGTCTGCGTGAGCGCGGCCAGCAGCAGCAGGTCCGCGCCGCACAGCGCGGCCTGGTTGATGGGGCGCGGGTGCGTGGTCAGCCACCGGAGCACCCAGTTGTAGTCAACAAGTCCGTCCTCCACCCTGACAGTGCTCACCCAGCATGTTGTCCGGGTTGTGCGCGGGAGTCTGCGTGAGCGCGGCCAGCAGCAGCAGGTCCGCGCCGCGCAGCGCGGCCTGGTTGATGGGGCGCGGGTGCGTGGTCAGCCACCGGAGCACCCAGTTGTAGTCAACAAGTCCGTCCTCCACCCTGACAGTACTCACCCAGCATGTTGTCCGGGTTGTGCGCGGGAGTCTGCGTGAGCGCGGCCAGCAGCAGCAGGTCCGCGCCGCGCAGCGCGGCCTGGTTGATGGGGCGCGGGTGCGTGGTCAGCCACCGGAGCACCCAGTTGTAGTCAACAAGTCCGTCCTCCACCCTGACAGTACTCACCCAGCATGTTGTCCGGGTTGTGCGCGGGAGTCTGCGTGAGCGCGGCCAGCAGCAGCAGGTCCGCGCCGCGCAGCGCGGCCTGGTTGATGGGGCGCGGGTGCGTGGTCAGCCACCGGAGCACCCAGTTGTAGTCAACAAGTCCGTCCTCCACCCTGACAGTACTCACCCAGCATGTTGTCCGGGTTGTGCGCGGGAGTCTGCGTGAGCGCGGCCAGCAGCAGCAGGTCCGCGCCGCGCAGCGCGGCCTGGTTGATGGGGCGCGGGTGCGTGGTCAGCCACCGGAGCACCCAGTTGTAGTCAACAAGTCCGTCCTCCACCCTGACAGTGCTCACCCAGCATGTTGTCCGGGTTGTGCGCGGGAGTCTGCGTGAGCGCGGCCAGCAGCAGCAGGTCCGCGCCGCGCAGCGCGGCCTGGTTGATGGGGCGCGGGTGCGTGGTCAGCCACCGGAGCACCCAGTTGTAGTCAACAAGTCCGTCCTCCACCCTGACAGTGCTCACCCAGCATGTTGTCCGGGTTGTGCGCGGGAGTCTGCGTGAGCGCGGCCAGCAGCAGCAGGTCCGCGCCGCGCAGCGCGGCCTGGTTGATGGGGCGCGGGTGCGTGGTCAGCCACCGGAGCACCCAGTTGTAGTCAACAAGTCCGTCCTCCACCCTGACAGTACTCACCCAGCATGTTGTCCGGGTTGTGCGCGGGAGTCTGCGTGAGCGCGGCCAGCAGCAGCAGGTCCGCGCCGCGCAGCGCGGCCTGGTTGATGGGGCGCGGGTGCGTGGTCAGCCACCGGAGCACCCAGTTGTAGTCAACAAGTCCGTCCTCCACCCTGACAGTACTCACCCAGCATGTTGTCCGGGTTGTGCGCGGGAGTCTGCGTGAGCGCGGCCAGCAGCAGCAGGTCCGCGCCGCGCAGCGCGGCCTGGTTGATGGGGCGCGGGTGCGTGGTCAGCCACCGGAGCACCCAGTTGTAGTCAACAAGTCCGTCCTCCACCCTGACAGTACTCACCCAGCATGTTGTCCGGGTTGTGCGCGGGAGTCTGCGTGAGCGCGGCCAGCAGCAGCAGGTCCGCGCCGCGCAGCGCGGCCTGGTTGATGGGGCGCGGGTGCGTGGTCAGCCACCGGAGCACCCAGTTGTAGTCAACAAGTCCGTCCTCCACCCTGACAGTGCTCACCCAGCATGTTGTCCGGGTTGTGCGCGGGAGTCTGCGTGAGCGCGGCCAGCAGCAGCAGGTCCGCGCCGCGCAGCGCGGCCTGGTTGATGGGGCGCGGGTGCGTGGTCAGCCACCGGAGCACCCAGTTGTAGTCAACAAGTCCGTCCTCCACCCTGACAGTACTCACCCAGCATGTTGTCCGGGTTGTGCGCGGGAGTCTGCGTGAGCGCGGCCAGCAGCAGCAGGTCCGCGCCGCACAGCGCGGCCTGGTTGATGGGGCGCGGGTGCGTGGTCAGCCACCGGAGCACCCAGTTGTAGTCAACAAGTCCGTCCTCCACCCTGACAGTACTCACCCAGCATGTTGTCCGGGTTGTGCGCGGGAGTCTGCGTGAGCGCGGCCAGCAGCAGCAGGTCCGCGCCGCACAGCGCGGCCTGGTTGATGGGGCGCGGGTGCGTGGTCAGCCACCGGAGCACCCAGTTGTAGTCAACAAGTCCGTCCTCCACCCTGACAGTACTCACCCAGCATGTTGTCCGGGTTGTGCGCGGGAGTCTGCGTGAGCGCGGCCAGCAGCAGCAGGTCCGCGCCGCGCAGCGCGGCCTGGTTGATGGGGCGCGGGTGCGTGGTCAGCCACCGGAGCACCCAGTTGTAGTCAACAAGTCCGTCCTCCACCCTGACAGTACTCACCCAGCATGTTGTCCGGGTTGTGCGCGGGAGTCTGCGTGAGCGCGGCCAGCAGCAGCAGGTCCGCGCCGCGCAGCGCGGCCTGGTTGATGGGGCGCGGGTGCGTGGTCAGCCACCGGAGCACCCAGTTGTAGTCAACAAGTCCGTCCTCCACCCTGACAGTACTCACCCAGCATGTTGTCCGGGTTGTGCGCGGGAGTCTGCGTGAGCGCGGCCAGCAGCAGCAGGTCCGCGCCGCGCAGCGCGGCCTGGTTGATGGGGCGCGGGTGCGTGGTCAGCCACCGGAGCACCCAGTTGTAGTCAACAAGTCCGTCCTCCACCCTGACAGTACTCACCCAGCATGTTGTCCGGGTTGTGCGCGGGAGTCTGCGTGAGCGCGGCCAGCAGCAGCAGGTCCGCGCCGCACAGCGCGGCCTGGTTGATGGGGCGCGGGTGCGTGGTCAGCCACCGGAGCACCCAGTTGTAGTCAACAAGTCCGTCCTCCACCCTGACAGTACTCACCCAGCATGTTGTCCGGGTTGTGCGCGGGAGTCTGCGTGAGCGCGGCCAGCAGCAGCAGGTCCGCGCCGCGCAGCGCGGCCTGGTTGATGGGGCGCGGGTGCGTGGTCAGCCACCGGAGCACCCAGTTGTAGTCAACAAGTCCGTCCTCCACCCTGACAGTACTCACCCAGCATGTTGTCCGGGTTGTGCGCGGGAGTCTGCGTGAGCGCGGCCAGCAGCAGCAGGTCCGCGCCGCGCAGCGCGGCCTGGTTGATGGGGCGCGGGTGCGTGGTCAGCCACCGGAGCACCCAGTTGTAGTCAACAAGTCCGTCCTCCACCCTGACAGTACTCACCCAGCATGTTGTCCGGGTTGTGCGCGGGAGTCTGCGTGAGCGCGGCCAGCAGCAGCAGGTCCGCGCCGCGCAGCGCGGCCTGGTTGATGGGGCGCGGGTGCGTGGTCAGCCACCGGAGCACCCAGTTGTAGTCAACAAGTCCGTCCACCCTGACAGTACTCACCCAGCATGTTGTCCGGGTTGTGCGCGGGAGTCTGCGTGAGCGCGGCCAGCAGCAGCAGGTCCGCGCCGCGCAGCGCGGCCTGGTTGATGGGGCGCGGGTGCGTGGTCAGCGTGGACGAGCCGCTCACGTACGCGACCTTCTCGTGCGCCGAGCGGAGCACCCAGTTGGCCGAGCCGAGACAGAAACCGGAGGATACTGGAACAAAATAACAACACAAACATAAAAAAAAGTCTTCGTTTAAATTCTGCTATCCGTCTGCAGGGGGTAGTATGACTCGCGTCCGTAGGATGTTGCCCTTTGTAAGAGTTCTCCTCCCAGTCTACCCATTTGGCTGTACGACCTACTGGAGTGCCTCGGAGCGCATCTGGAGGGGTTGTCTCACGTGCCACTCTACATGCTCCCCGGATGGCGACAAATGAGTGACAACGCCGAGACTCAGCTGGCAACAGGCAGCGGTTGTATAACCTGACCTAGCTGGCACGCGAAACGTGCAAGCACTGTGGCGGTAGTAGGAAATGACCAGCACGAACCGTAACCCTGTGTGTCACTCGTGTAGCGCAAGGCCGGTGGCTTCGGCTTCATCGCCCGAGTCACGAGGAAGAAAACCTCTCTAAAGTAATTGCCCCAATTCCACAAACATGTGAGCCACGTCTTCAAGTCGAACAACGCTGTATCAACCGCAGACGAATTGGACATCGATTCAATATCCTCAACCAAGACTTCCAGCTCGACCGTTCCCTAAAACTAGTGAGTGAAGCCAAGTGACGATCTTAGAAATATCAAATCGATGGAAATAATAACAAGGCTCCAGGGATTCGACATTATCGACAAAAAAGTCCTAGAAAAATTACCACGTAAGGCTATCGTGTACCTAACCATACTCTGCAACGCTATTTTGAGGGTAGAATACTTCCCAGATTTATGGAAAGTTTGCCTGGTAATAATGATCCATAAACCTGGTAAATCTCCGCACGGAGTAACTTCATACATACCAATTAGTCCGCTGCCCATCATGTCCAAAGTCTTCGAGAAGTGTCTGCTCTATAGACACAACAGTACCCCAAGGGAACAATCCATTGTCCCAGATCACCATAGAACAGGTCCACAGAGTGTGCAGGAGAATTAGAAAATCATTCGATACGAAAGAATACTGTTAATCGGCATGTCTCGACATACAGCAAGCCATCGACAGAGTATGGCACAAAGGACTGTTATGCAAAATAAAGTTCTTATTAGGCACCCCACACATTCTACGGAATCTTAAAGTCGTACATAATTAACAGTATATTCCAAGTAAGAGAAAGCGATTCCACATCAGGGTTTCACGAAATAACCGCAGGAGTGCCACAAGGCTCCGTACTCGGACCTATCCTGTACTCCTGTACACGCTGTTCACATCTGACCTGCCACAGAGCTCAGGTACGACGATCGCCACCTTTGCTGACTATACTGCTCTGCTGGCATCGAGTAAAGGCCCAGTTAAAGCATCACGAATGCTACAAAGCAGTCTTAATGAAGTGGTGAAGTAGCTAGCTAAGTGGAGAATTGCTGCTAGTGTGACCAAATCAACGCACATTACACTCACACTCCGCAAGGAAGACTGTGCTCCTGTCGCTAATGGCGTACAATTGCCACATCAAGAAACCGTAAAGTACTTGGGCATGCACTTGGATCGGAGGCTCACCTGGCAAAAACATATTTAGACAAAAAGAGATGAGATTAATCTAAAGCACAAAGGTCTATTGGCGCATGGGCAGAAATTCAAAGCTCGCGATGGACAATAAAATTCTCATCTATAAAACTATGATAAAGCCAATTTGGACATATGGCATACAACTGAGCGACACATTCTACAGCCTAAACTCTTGGCCAAGAGATTCTTGACCCCGAAGTAACCCCAGATATAATTTTGAGTTGCTACCTGCTGATTTTCAGAGTTTTTTTGGCCCAGCCCGAGTCCACTCCCTCTATGAAGAGCTTAGAGTGCCTTAAACCAGCCTCGTTCCTCCACTTGTGTTGGTGTTTGGTTTTGGTGTAGGCTTTAAAGCCATATGGTTAGTCCCACAAATGGTTCTGGACCTACAAAGAGTGTCAGATGCTGTCTTTATCGTTTCCGAGCTTCGTAAACGCAAAGAAATACTATTACTATTACTATTGTGTTTTCTAACAATGCAAAACACAATAGTAGATTGTACAACAAGTGCATAAAACAACCCATTATATCCGAGGCTATTTATCCGTTATATAGTGTCGAGGATAAAATGAGTTTTATGCACGTATTTTACACTCTGCTTTTCACTTCGATTGTGAGGTTATAAAACAATAATAATCATAGATAAAAATAGAATTTAGTTGCGTGCAGGTCGATGACCCGACGACCTTGGTCTGTCATGGAAAGCAAATGAAATAAAAAAGTAAGTTATATTCCATGAATTTATACAGTAATCGTGGCTGTTGGTGTGGTTACCTTTGTTTTAGACGAGGATTTTACTTTATGCTCGTGAACATAAAAAGCGATTTTATGCCGCCTGTACCCAGCATAAAGTCCAAGTTTACGAGCATGAGAAGTGAAAAGAGTTTATTTACCCGGTGTAGCATCCAACGCGCCGTAGATATCGACCCGCTCGTCGTAGCCCACGACCCGCACGCGGGCCAGCGCGCGCTGTAACGCGTCGGCCGAGTACAGGCGCCGCCACGCGCGCGGCCGCGACGCGTGCGCCAGCGGCGGCGGCAGCACGTGCAGGAGCTCCTTCCAGCGCTTCGCCGCGGCGCCCGCGCTGCAGTTGGACAGCCACTCCGTGAGCTCCTCTAGGTAGAATCTGGGAAACGAACGGGTGTTGACTGATGAGAATGGGACCCAACAATAGGGATGTAGACACTATAGTACATTGTTTAACGAGGGGCGTAAGTGGAATATTGCTAACGAGAGTCTATTTTGATGACTCGAGTTTGCAATATTCTTACGCCCGTGATACACAATGTTTTTCATCACATTTGCAAGGAAATACATAACTATAAAAGACAGAAAAATCTAAGTTGCATACAGCCGCACCAATCAAAAATTGACAACTTCAATTCCAGATCAGTGCTAGTGGAGCGCCAAGCTTCAATATTTCAACCAATCACAGAGCAGTATTCTTGCGGGGCGGGGCGGCTTGACCAACTAGATTTTTTTTCAACCAATCAGAGCAACCAGATTTGCTTAAGCCAATCAGAGGGTTATATATTTTAAAACTAAACTTAACAGCCCGTGGGAGGTAAAACGGCTATAACTGCTCTGCACGCTCGCAAGTAATAACGCCATTGACGAGCAAGTGTGATGAAATAGTACATTGTTTAACGAGGGGCGTAAGTGGAAGATTACTAACGAGAGTCTATTGATGACTCGAGTTTGCAATATTCTTAAGCCCGTGTACACAATGTTTTGCATCACATTTGCGAGGAAATAAATAACTACAAAAGACAGAAAAATCTAAGTTTCAAACAGCCACACCAATCAAAAATTGACAACTTCACTTCCAGATCAGTGCTAGTGGAGCGCGCAGCTCAATATTTCAACCAATCACAGAGCAGTATTCTTGCGGGGCAGGGCGACTTGACCAACTAGATTTTTTTTCAACCAATCACAGAGCAACCAGATTTGCTTAAGCCAATCAGAGGGTTCTATATTTTAAAACTAAACTTAACAGCCCGTGGGAGGTAAAACGGCTATAGCTGCTCTGTACGCTCGCAAGTAAGAACGCCATTGACGAGCAAGTGTGATGAAAAATAAAATAACCAATAGTGTTGTATTTTCTCGAAAAAGGATTAAAAATGTAGTCATATGGAGAAAAAAGCAACGCAAGAGGTTAAATATATCACAAAGTTATAAGTGTCCAAAGTTTTAAGAGGGGGTATGTTCTGTCCCTCTTCCGCAAAACGCATGTTCATATGAAACGTTTGTCATTTACTATGACGCTCGATAGTGGTGACGTCACGATCTAGGAGCGTTTTCTCTCAACAAGCAATGGTAGCTTCGTAATTTTTTGACATATTTGAATGGGATTTTCGTCATTATGCATATTTTTTTGCCTTCTTTCTTTTGAAGTTATATTAAATCCTATTGAGGCAACATAAAGAGACCCTTGAAGTGTATATGAAATGCCACACTATTGTGATTCTTCAAGGCAGGTAATATACAACAAACAATATCAAAGAAACTGTTTTGAAAAATCCAAATCAAAGCATTACATAAACAAGTGAAATCAAGAGATTTTTCGAAAAACCCAAATGCTTTTTTGCCAATATTATACTCCCACGATTAAGAGGAATCCAATGACACCTCATATGTCGAAATCCGTCAAACGGTTTAGGCTGCAGGGTGCCAAAGAATGAGACATACAAACACTCGAAAAACATTACCTTCCTTTCCTTCGGCAGTCGAGTAAATATTGACCTTAGTAGAAAAGAGAGTTTTTCTACTACAGTAAACTAAAGAAACAATATTATACTAACCTAACCTAACCTCACAATTATAGTTGTTATTTTAATCTGTATGACAAAAAAAAATACAGCTTGGCATATAAAGGGCTATGTGAGTGACCCGTCTTCATTATATTTTAATAGGGCTAGATCTATCGTTATTAACAAGGTGAAACAACCTCACATTGAGGTTTTCATACAAAACACTATTTTATAACATCAGTTCGTTTTGTGCGTTGTTCTGTTAGTCCAGCGCAATTTTATCAGTCCCTTGGCTGTTGCTATTACCGTGTTCTACAATATTAGTTAAATGGGTGTATCAATTACCTGCCAATCTGCAGTGTGGGCTCAGTGGCGAGCACCTGGCCCTTAAACCCAGGTGTGTCCACAATAAACGGCAGAGCCAGCATGCATGTGTAGTTCGAGACTAGCAGGACATCCAGCTGTGCGAAGTCCACCACCTTGTCTAACGGAGGAGCCCACTCTGGCGCGGAGTCCACGAATACGCGCCCGCAGCATTCTTTCAGCTCCTAACAGAACACATAAATCCAGATTATCCAGACATAGCAGATGAACATGTAATTAAGTAAAAATTTGTTTATTAATGCCAAAAAACTTAAATTTTATTACACATTTCTGCCAAACCGCAGTGCGGTTTGTTAGCAGATGAGACTCTAATTATTTCTTACATAATTATAATAAGTAAAGTAGGCACGAGGTCGCGGAGTGGTTTTGTGGTGTGTGTTCCATTCCACGAAGCTACATTAGCTACTACTACAGTTTTCCAAGTCTAAACAGGCAACACAGGTGAAATGGCCAGTCATCATCGGTCAAGCACCTCAGTTTAGACCTATAGCTTTGTGAAACTAGTATGCTTACATGGTAAGAATTTCGGCACTTCAGGCAAGGCGTTACTCGAGAAGGGTTCATAGAGAGTAGGCAGAAAACTAAAGAGTATCTGGATGATCTCCAACAATGTAGACAAACTCTACTAAGAGTGGCCAGTTCAACGAGGGCATTGTTTCCTACTCATCTGACATGATGCTCTCTGATGAGTTGACACTTGACAAACAGGAGCTGTCACGTCAGAGTACATAAGATGGATCTGAATATAACTGTGATAAATGCATGAAATAAATATTGTTCTGTCGCACCCCGGCACATAACATCACATAAATGAATCTGGCTTTATTAGATGGCATCGAAAGGAAGTCTTTTTTTTTTAAATAAGAATGGGTGTATATTAGTAACTCACCCCTTCAAGCAGCGGATCAGTAATATGGGGAGGTGTGTAGGAAGGCAGGCTAGCAAGCCTCGCAGATGGCACCGGAGGCAGCGGCAGGAAATTCAACACAGAGTGTGCCGACAGTCCACAGTCCAGCATGATCAGTAGCTCCTTGAATGACAGCACAAAGCATGGCTTTGCTGCGTCGCTGCTTAGGCAGTACTGTAATAAATATAAATATTAGGGGATCTTATACGAATCAAACTAGCCCCAATAGCCCCATAGTAAACTCAATAAGGCTTGTATTATAGGTACTAGACCATAATATATTTAATTGATTTAAATACTTAAATACATAGAAAACATCCACAATTCAGAAACAAATATTCATGCTCATCACACAAATATTTGCCTTTATTGAGATTCAAACCCAGGACCATCAGCTTAGTAGGCAGGGTTTAACTTAGTGGGTGCACTAAGCTAAACCAGTCTTCAAAATATTATAATGTGTAAACCAATTAGTAGAGATGCGCCGAGTTTTTCAATGCTCGTTATTTGGCCGAATTATTCGGTCACATGCATCACACACATAAATACATTATGATAGCCAAACAGTTATAAGTAACATTCCTTAAGAACCAGGAAAAACAAGATGGATACTTACCAGCTTCATGATGTTATTGTATTCCTAACCTAAAAATACAATACAGTAATTCCACGTCAAAGTTTAAGCAACACAACACTCAATGTGTTTCGTTCATCTTTATTCTGAATTCACATCTAAATCCACGTATACGTAATTGCACTTCTAAAAAAGCAAAGTGCAACTGTCTTAAGCCGGGAGCCACGTCTAAAAGACAATCGTATTTCTCTCAGTATGGAGCGTCACTCATTATAATATGCGATCTAAAAGCTAAGAATATAAACGACGATCTTAAATCAGAAGCCAAACCAGGTATTTTATATTCATAAAGTACATGGCTTTTGTTATTTTTTAACTGGTTTAAGCGTCTAGTCTAGTCAGTAATGTTTATATGAAATGTCAGTGTTAATTTGACACTTGACACTCTTGACAGTTCAAAGGCGTTTGTTCTGGAATCTTTTCAGTATTTCCATTATCCGCAGTATCATAAATTCCGAACCTCCCGAACGCTCTCTAAGGCCTTCGTCACACTGGCGCGGCCTGCCGTGGCGGTTCTTAGTAAATTTTGCAGCAAATGACAAGTTTACTACTGACCGCCGCGGCCAGGCCGCGTCAGTGTGGTGCAGGCCTTATCGGCGGTTACATAGAAAATATTTATAACTATCGCCTGAAAAATCCCAGATCTGATTTCCTGCCACGGACGGAGTGCAAGTTTAGCGTAGTGGTTGTCAGTGGTTAAGTAATAGCTAGAAAAGCAGAAAACGTTCACGTATATTTTCTGTCTTTCACGCGTCGGGCATTACGGAAACTGTACGATAGACTGGGACGACATCTGAGGGCCTACCGCGAAACGATATTCGTTTTCGTTCGTGTATCTCCCTCTTTGTCACTCGAACTAGCAAGTGCGACAGAGACGGAGATACACGAACGAAAACGAATTTCGTTTCGCGGTAGGCCCTCTGCACGGCTGTCACAAGACGGCAAGCTCTCTCGATTTTTCTCGCATTAAACCTCTTTTTCTAAGTTTTCTACTAAGATAGAGATGGATAGTGCGAGAAAAATCGAGAGAGCTCCTTCGCCGTCTTGTGATAGCCGAGCTGGTAACGCTAAACCTCATTTCTGTTTTATTTAGCATAAACCATTTTAAGCAGTTAAGAAAAGTAGTTGTCACGTCAGTGTCAATCAAAGAGAATATAACCACTACGGTCAGTGTGTAAAAATCATAGGTAAAAAGTCGTGTGATTGTGGGTATAAGTGTTATCATTTAAAGTGATCTTTGGGATTTTCAGCATCTTGGCGAGGCATGTTTTATTTGTTTTTAGAAATGGTATAATTTGTTATTTCGTAATTAATTTATATGCTTACTGACTCTGGCAAAGGTTCTCGTGGCTGCCATTTCGCTTTTATAATAATAATAAGTCGTGTGAGCATCAATTATGAATATTGATTTGTTGCTAAAAGTTGAATAAAATATTTAACCGCGATGCCTACCAACGCACGTTAATACCGCGAGTGTTGCTGTTCTTCGCAGTTATATTATATGTAAAATATATTATATATTTTCCGCGTGCAAAAAGGAGAAGATGCAACTCATAACCATTCAGCAAACAGTAATAATTTGACCCTGTGATTAATGCCTGCACCTTAGGTAAGTTCTACGATTACGTTACGTTAAGACGATAACTTTAGAAAAAGGCGCGTCAGACTAGTTTGCTAGTTAGTATGAACGCGTTTATGTTCGTCCCTCACTCACGTGGGTGAGTGCAAGTGGGACAAATGCTAAGCGGTTCACGCGGCCGTGCTACGATACCTACAAACGTGTGCTCAGGCCGATCAGAGGGCCTACCGCGAAACGAAATTCGTTTTCGTTCGTGTATCTCCCTCTTTGTTGCTCGAACTAGCAAGTGCAACAGAGACGAAGATACACGAGCAGAGCAAGTAGGGCGTTTCTATCTCCCTCTTACCCACTGCTAGATGCCACGAATGGTCTGGATGTTACACGGGGGCGTGGTTTATAAAGCCCGCTCCACACTATGGGCCATCATGGCTCATCATACAGGACGGGGATATGCGCTAGAACGAGTCAAATCGGCCGGACTGCCAAGCAAGGTCACAGAAAATCTAGTATGGAGTGACCTTGATTTGGCTGGCCGCCCGGCCCGCCGTGCTGCCGATACGTATCCACACGGGCCGAATCACGTGGCGGCCTGCGTGCAGTCCTGCCGATATCGGCCCGTGTAGCGTCTCCTTTACTCCCTTTAAGGCCTGCAACACACTGTCATTTGTCCGAAACCATCATAATTCCGAAATTTCAAAATTCTGAATCCGAACGCCATTCTCGGCTAAACTAAATTTGGACGTAGGTGATTTCATGAAATAGTATTATATTCTGTAAAATCTAAAATTTCTTCAGCAGGACATGGTTTTTGGAATTATGAAATTCGGTAAAAATATGCTTTCGGACCAGTGAGATACTCCTCTCACATACCTCCTCTAGTACCTAGTCTATTCACCTGTGGACAGTTTCTATTCACGAAGCTACAAATTACAATTTTACAAATCTAAACAGACAAAACACGCTTCACCAATGACAACTGGCAGAACAGAGGGCCTACCGCGAAACGATATTCGTTTTCGTTCGTGTATCTCCCTCTTTGTCGCTCGAACTAGCAAGTGCAACAGAGACGGAGATACACGAACGAAAACGAATATCGTTTCGCGGTAGGCTCTCTGGCTTTTTGACCTAATAGATCGCGCTAGGAACGGAAGAACACGTGTCATTTGGCGAGCGCGCGCGAGCTGCCATGATGCTAGAAAATAAAAACCGGCCAAGTGCGTGTCGGACCACGCAAAACGAAGGGTTCCGTGCCTATTAAAAAGGTCGTATCGTCACAGAAATCTTACGGCGCTTACGTCCTTTTCTTTAAGGAAGCCAGTTTTTCAGCAATATCTCGAAAACCTTTGAACCGATCTTGTTCAAAACAATTTTCGCTGAAACAATTTAATAAGCCCTACGTCCATGATTTTTTTCATATTTTTGCAATGCACGGTTCAAAAATTAGAGGGGGGGGACAGAATTTTAGTGACTTTCGGGACGATTATCTCCGACTCTATTCACTTAATCAAAAAAAAATGCTGAGAAACCTTATATTTATTTTGAAAGGCCTATCGATTGATGTGTCACACATGGGCTTACAATGAAAAAAAAAAAATTTGACTTTCAGTTTTATGTATGGAGTGCACCCCTAAAAAAAATTATTTTTGTGATTTTAATTACAAAACTATGTAGGTAGCGGCTAACAAAATACACCTATCCTCAAAATTTTATTCAAATAAACCTTATAGTTTTCGAGTAAAATGCCTGTGACATACGGACAGACGGACAGACGGACAGACGGACAGACGGACATGACGAAACTATAAGGGTTCCGTTTTTGCCATTTTGGCTACGGAACCCTAAAAAGTAGCTAGAGGTGGTCTGGGTTTGAACTCTTTAAATGATTCGAATCTAGCAGTCAACAGTGCCGGATTAGCCCATAAACAAATGAAACAATTGCTAAGGGCATCACGTCTTGGAGAGCACCAGAGTGCAAAAAAAAGGCTTATGGATAGGGGGGCCCACATCAGACGGGGATTGCTTAGTAGTCAAGCAATCCCGTAGTCAAGTAGTCTTAATCCGACACTGGCAGTCAAACATATCTATTGACGTGATAACGTCTTATAAATCGATGAACGCCGCCTGCACACACGGACTCATTGTCCCGTTCCAAACGCCGGCTGCGCGCACGAAATATCAACGCACAGCCCAAACCGCTGGTTCTAGAGATTCCAAATTTGGCACGTAGGTTCCTTATAATGTCTAGGGGTGCGGATTTTTAGAGGTAGAGGTAAGAATGGATTTTTCAAAATTTACCCTCTAAGGGGTGAAATGGGGTTCCAAAGTTTGTATTGGGAAACAAGATTAGATCGACTATTTTATTCGAAACTTCACAGGAGTATTCCTAACGATAAATGAGTAAATACGTGTTATGCAATTTTTCATCAAGACATTAGGTATCACATAAAATTATCATCCGTAAACCGACTTTACAGACAACCATTTTTTTTGTTAGACAGAGGACCTTCTGTAAGTAATTAAGTACCATTATTTCTGTGCTATGTGTACAGTCAGCATCATAATCATGTATACACTTTTCGACCTCTATGTCTAAGTAATAAGGGCATAGAATGTATACATGTTTATGATGCTGACTGTACAACTCTACGCTCTCCGTTAATGTTCAGTGTCTCGGTGCTCCGTCGTCGTCACGGATTTCCGCGTGAATTATTCAAAAGCACAATTTGTATCGTTGTTTATCCAGGTCGGTTTCATTTGGGAGATATTCGGTGTCATTGGGCCGGAGCGAGTGCTTTGCGTCGAATTTGAAAGGTTGAAATGAACTCGGGTTGTTCCTGCGAGCTAAGTATCCCCCGCCATTCCTGATTTAAAGAATTCTCAACTTTAAAGAGTGATTGCGGTTAGTGGTTAGGGACAGGGACCCAAGATGAGTTGGTAAACTAAAAGGATATTTCCTCGTTTTTTTTTTAATATTTCTTTCTATTCAAAATAAAAATCAAATATTGATTCTGCAAATAGGCCACGAGAGACATTACATGTCAAACGATAATTTGCAAATAAAAAAAATCTTACCTAACAGCACTATGACCTATCATTTCAGAAATACAGATTAACACACCTCGAAAACGGCTGTAATGATTTCCATCAAATTGGGAATAGGTACTTCAAATGGGTCGTTCTTCTTTTTTACCGACAATGATCCGAGGTTTTTCTGTTTTTTTGGTTTTTGAACTATCGAAAATTGTGGTTTTGAAGTGCGATTTTAAAAAAAATGCATAGGTTTCTTCATTAGAACTAATTAAAGTTTCCTTTCTGGCCAATATAAATATTTATTTACGGTTGGTTTCTAAAAAAAATCATGTGACAAAGTGGACTCTTTCAGTGGGGACAACATTTTGGTTTACCACTCTGTCACGGCATTCTACGAAAAAAAAACATTAAAAAAAAATGCTAGTTAGAGAAAGTGAAATATTAAACATCACTAATTAATAAAATAATATGGACGTTCATTCGAACATTATAAAACCGTAAACATCATTACTCAAATGAGATGCCGTAATAAGACGAGGGACAGGCTATTGTCGGTCGAAAAGAAGAACGACCCAAATACGGGAGCCGAAGAACGATTTAGCTAGGTCTCATATCTGGGAAAATTCGTTTTCTCCGTATTTTCTCTATTTTCCACGCAGGTACAGTCAGACTTTAATCATTGCCATTTAGGTGTCTACTAATTTTGGTTTTTTAATGGTTAAGCTATTAATATCCAGTGAAAGGAGAGCTCTAAATGGCTCAACGACTAAAGTCCGTTAAAGTTTCAAGCACTAGTTAGAATGAGAGGTATGTGTTCCTGTGTCATTCCAACAATGGCAAGTTTCTGTCTTTAGACTTTCGCTAACCGTCAGAGCTACCAGGTGGTCACACACATCCGACTTTGGTACCGCATATAGTGTACGCGTGAACGTACGAGAAATAAATGGCGCTTTATTAATAAAACTACGGCGGCGGCGCCGCTGTCCCGGCGTACAAAACAAAGTTCGCAAATTGCAAATCGCAGTTCGGCAAAAATGTAAATGTATTCCGCGTCCCCAATAGAAAAACTCGATTAAGGCGAAAATGTCGCGTCGAGTTGTTAGCGCGCGGAAATGGCAGCGCTCCTGGGCAATTTTTCATGAAGTTTCCAACAACTTGCCTCAACGAATCCACATATAGGTTTGACGGTTGTGAATCGCAGCAATAGCGGGCAGTTTGTTCATCACAACACAATAATTACTGCCCCCTAATCTGTAACTTGTTTTAAGCTCACCTCAACGTTCACCCACAAATATATTCGTAGTAACTAAGCGTAGGTAGAGGTCTAGTTTCGTTAGGCGTGACGCGTGGGCTGAGGCGCATGAGCGCGTAGCAAATAACAGCCCAGGGCTGGGGATGTTGTTCGAAACGCGCTATACAAGTAGTAGTATAATGCGCTTCACTACTAACTTGCTTGTGGCAACTACAGTTGGCAATTTCGCGCTCCCCTTAACATTGTGGCAACTGTGGTTGCCAAGCGAATAAAACAAAAAGCAATTTAGGTGACCTTTTTTAAAATCCGAAATCAAGTGAGCGAAACGAAACTAGACCTGCACGGCTTTCACAAGACGGCGCGCGAGCTCTCTCGATTTTTCTTGCGCCATCCGCCTCTCTTTTATTAGAAAACATAGAAAGAGAGGTAGAGTGCGAGAAAAATCGAGATAGCTCGCGCGCCGTCTTGTGATAGCCGTTGATAACGATTATTTACTAAGTACGAATCGCAGCGCCGCGTGAGGTGAGGTTAAATTAAAACAAGTTACAGAATAGCGGAGCTTACCATCTCGCCATGGACGAAATAGTTGTACATGACCTCCGAATCCCAATAAGTAGTTGTTACGGATTTGGAGGTCAAATTGTACCAAGGATAAGCTTAGACTAGTACCTACACAGGTAAGCTGTATTCACGAAATTGACCTCATCTCATCTAAGCTGCTGGTTGATTAAATATACAAACCAGCAGATCATTATATTTCTAACCCCTGGCTATGTTAAGCTTCATTAATAGTGATAAGAGTTTCATTTCTGTAACTTAAAGTTAGGTAGGTACTGACAAAAGCATCGAGATCGTTTACAAATATCAAGATGTTACGAAATTATTGCTTAGTACGAGTCGAGACCGTCTGCATTTAGTTTACAGAACATACTCCAGGCAAAATACGGTTTCGAAAAACATTAATTTATAATAGCGTTTTTTTGTTTATTTTATTTTAAAACGTTATTGTAAGATGCTTTATTCCAACAAACTTTAAATTAAGCATTCTTTGTCTTTTTTTAGATTTATATTGTTTTTTTTTTCAATGCTGAGACAGCGACCGTTTCACTGCCGCGAAGACACACACAATGTGTCAATTGTATTGTATGTCTACTCCCTTTATCTCTGTATGTCTTTTGTGTAGTGAATAAATATCTTCTTTCCTTTTCTTTATTTTTCTTTATTTAAAAGCAAATGTGAATGTATCAAAATAAATATTAAAATATTTATTAGTATTTATTCCGACTTTTCGGGAGCTAATTAAGTTTTTTTTGATGTCTCAATTTTTGGATTTTGCCTCTAGGTAAATATTTAAATGATAATATATCCGTCAGATTAAAAAAATCTGCCATTATTAATTTCCATACTAGTTGTCAGTTTATTGCATGGACTAACATTTTGTCTGGACTGCTAGCCCGCATTTATTATAATTTGACCCTCAAGTTATTCTAGAAACCCACATCACATTGTATAGGTATATATGCGGCCTTCCTGGTTTTAAATCTACATTTATGTAAATGTGATTTCAATCCAGTGAACGTACTGACAAAGGTCAGATAGACTCCCAAGCTTAGTTATTATGAGAAAAAACCGGCCAAGTGCGTGTCGGACCACGCAAAACGAAGGGTTCCGTGCCTATTAAAAAGGTCGTATCGTCACTGAAATTTTACGGCACTTACGTCCTTTTCTTTGAGAAAGGCAGTTTTTCAGCAATATCTCGAAAACCTCTGAACCGATCTTGTTCAAAACAATTTTCGGTGAATTAAATTAATAAGCCCTATGTCCATGAATTTTTCCATATTTTTAACATACACCGTTCAAAAATTAGAGGGGGGGGGGGGGGGCAGAATTTTAGTGACTTTCGGGGCGATTATCTCCGACCCTATTCACTTAATCAAAAAAAATGCTAAGAAACCTTATATTTATTTTGAAAGGCCTATCGATTGATGTGCCACACGGGGGGTCACAATGAAATTTTTTTTTTGACTTTTAGTTTTATGTATGGAGTGCACCCGTAAAAAAAATTTTTTGTCATTATAATTACAAAACTATGTAGCGGCTAACAAAATACACCTATCCTCAAAATTTTATGTAATTACACCTTATAGTTTTCGAGTAAAATGCCTGTGACATACGGACAGACGGACAGACGGACATGACGAAACTATAAGGGTTCCGTTTTTGCCATTTTGGCTACGGAACCCTAAAAATGAAGATCGTATACTTAGGCACACTAGGTCCGCATCATAATGCGGAACGCGTGTTACGCGTGCCACCGCACTTCGCGGCTTCTCCCGGCCCGGCGAGTCGTAACTTACTCGCATTGTTGTGATAACGCTAAGATTGGAGGCACTTCTTCAAATTCAAATTATGCATGCGGTGTGCGAGATATTAAAGCGTTACTTACTACAATAGGTGCCCGAAATTTGACTGGCGTTCATGTGTACGTACCTACTTTAAATTTAACTCTTTCATTGCTGCAATACGAAAATCGTTGGTTAAATGAAAAGTAGAAGGGACAACTTTTGTATTTACGTAAGATTCTCTTCTCCGTAAGGTATATGTGCCATGATTAGCTTGAAAATGGTTAATAGTCCAGGTAAGATTCTTTTTAGCAAGAAAGATTATTAAATAGGTAAAGGTTCTGTAGACTGGACACTATAGCTGTATAGCAACCAGAATAACTACAGACAAATGTCTAAGTACCAAAATACGAGCACATACGAGTAGGTATGTAATTTGGGCCAAAATTCTTTGAGTGCCTAAAATAGAGATAAAAATTTATAAAAAAATGTAGATGTCTCGAAATATTTTCCTAGTAGTTTTACGTTAGTTCTCAACCGGGCCTCAATGTTTATTATGAATTTTCCCACCACCCTAGGTTTTATATTATAAAAAAGTCACATTTGGTACCTACTCAAATTACCACTGCGTTATCTACCAGTCCTTATGACCCCTCAAAAATAATGTCCACTGCGTTACCAAACAATATTACAAAAAAGTCACATTTGGTACTCAAATTACCACTGCGTTACCAGTCCTTATGACCCCTCAAAAATAATGTCCACTGCGTTACCAAGCTTTATTTTATTTTTATTTGAGCCCAAATGTTTCGATTCGGGTATGCATATGTCATTGTGAATTAGAAAATAATAGTTTTTTTGAAGATTATCCGAATAAGTAAAAAAAATATGGGTTAAAATGTACAAGGGACGTTTTTATAGGCATCAAAAAGCATTTTGGCCCATTTGATACCTAATTCTACACGAGTTTCTTGTTAAACTCGTCACAAATCTTAGCGCTAAACAACGGAAACTACTCAGTATTCCAACAATTCCTCGATTTGAAATACTCGCCACCGTCATGAAATTATGATCCCGCCGTGTCGGTGCACTTGAATGAGAATGTAATACTAATGGAGGCACAAATTGTGGGAGCAGCGGAGATTTCCCGAGGGCGCGACGATACTCGCGATCTCGGCTGACATCTGATGCTCCCGGTTCCAGACAAATCGCGGCTGAGGGCTGAGGAGGCAGCCTCGGCGCGTAACGCCTTTTATTCCTACGTTATACATGCCCTAAGGCTTGTAACGTGACTTAAATGCCTTAAGAATCGACCAAAATCACGTTAGTCTTTCGGAGTTTGAAGATTAGGACAAACAAAAATAGGTACCGTAAAAGCACACAACTATAGTCCAGTACCCCCACTATGGTCCAAAAGTAAACTCATTCGTTTCTATCAATACCAATTTTGTATTTGTGATTTTATAGGTTTTTATTTGTTGCATTATATTGCCTGTCTTCAAGTTCACCCATGAAAACAGTCCCACCTGAGCAAGTAATATGAGAATTAATTTAGACCATAGTTGGGTGTCCTGGACTATAGTTGTGTGGTTTTACGGTAGCTCAGTTACCTTGAAAAATCCTTGCCCAATAAGGATCTAAGTGACGTGGCGGCATGTTATGATTTTACAAGTCTAAACAAGCAAGTGGCAACACAGGTCAAATCAGCGAACGGCCTAGCCGCGGCGGTCAATAGCAATCTTGTCAGTAGCTGTCAAATTTACTATGGACCGCCACCGCGAGTGTAATGCAGGCTTAACTAGCGCCGAAAAGTGGCCCCACAAAAAGGATGCACATTGTGCGGATGTATGCGGACGTGGGGGCGGGATGTCAAAAATATGCCAAGCAGCCGTTTAGTTCGAACAAAGTCAAAGTGATTTATTCTTCAATTTAGGCATATTACATGCACCTATGAATGTCGATAAACTACCACCGGTTCGGAAAGTAAACCTCTGCCTCGAGAAGAACCGGCGTAAAAAACTCGGCGAGGTGTCATTTTTTCAAAACAGTATACAATATATCATATCAGTATCAGAGTATTATAAAATTTTAAAATTACATTGCTACAGTAGAAAGCCTATTTATTTTACGACAGGTTTCTAGTGCAGGATTTTATCGCTGCCAAATATCCCTATCCATGATGTAGTCGTTTATCTATCTATACATATAATAAAGCTGAAGAGGGTCGAAAGTCTGTACATGGAAGATAAACGAAAAAAACTTGGCTGGGGATACTTAGAATTGATAACAGAACACGTTCCAACATTTTTTAGAATTTTTGTGTGTTTATCTGTTTGTCTGTTTATTTGACAGAGCATCACGTGAAAACGGCTAAACGGATTTTGATCCAAACTTTACTAATCTGTCGAGAGAATCCCCGGCCAGGTTTAAAGCTATAAAAATCTTAAAGATTAGGGTTCAAAGGGGTAGAAAATGGGGTTGAACTTTGTATGAGAACTCCTGGAATGCTCGAGCTACATACTTGAAAATTGGTAACCATAAACTTGACTGGAAAGTAAAAACGACCCCATTCAAACTTTTAGCAATGTATAGATAAAACGTGAAAAATATGGGATGAAAATAGGTTCTGAGGCGACTAGAAACTATATAATGTTGCAAGAGCGGGGTTATAACAGTATCATTACCATGGTAACATGTCGTCAAGATATTCGAAAATTCATCGTGTTCTTAGAACTGATAGTTAGTCCAGTGGTTTGACCCATAGCTTACGGAGTCGGTGTCCCCGAGTTCAAACCCAGCGATTGGAATGCACTTTTTGTAGTTTAAATTTTTTTGTGATACATTTTCAAAAACGCAGAGAAGCTTAGTGAATAGAGGATTTTGATGCAACTTTTACTTAATCGGTCGAGAAAATCCCCGGCCAGGTAAAAATGATAAATATTAGTTCAAATTGGCATGCACTTTTTATAGTTTTTTTTTGTGATACATTTTCAAAAACGCAGAGAAGCTTAGTAAGTAAGTAAGTAAGTAAGTAAATATTTAGTTCTGATACACAGGTTACATAATAGATGACAATATAATAGAAAATACAGTACGCTTAGTAAATAGAATATTCGATGCCTTAGGAAATTTATTAAGATCTATATTTCTATCTATCTATATCTTCTATCTATATCTATATACATATAATGAAGCTGAAGAGGGTCGAAAGTCTGTACATGGAAGATATTCGAAAAAAAGTTGGCTGGGGATACTTAGAATCGATAACAGAACAGAACACGTTCTAACAGTTTTTAGAATTTTTGTATGTTTGTCAGTTTATCTGTTTGCCTACTAGGTGGCTACAAAAATTGTTGATATCTCAACCGATAGTAGCTGTTAGACATATGTTGGAAACTCAGTCGCTGACGATGTGGCTGTTGATATTGAAAAACCAGCAACTTTGATTTCCGTCTTCCTATATATTTGCTATGAATTCAGAGGTCATCTTAAGTTGTATGATAGGTTGAGTTTAATGCTAATGTCAAATTAACATAGTTCACCAACGTCAAGAGATGTGGTTTTAAAATTTGGACACAACGGCATTCCGCGGAAAATTGAGTAGTTACCAATTTTTTTATGTATTTATAAAACTCCCGCGTGCGGGACATTCAAATATGTATTTATTTATACTTTATTGCACAAATACACAAATAAAAGTACAATTGGTGGGCTGAATGTTATCAGGCATTCTCTACCAGTCAACCATTGGGCTAAACAGAAAATTTAGTTGTGCAGGATCCTAAATATTGAGACTCGAATGGAAACACAAATCAATTAATTACATGAATATACATACTTATATAATGACATACAATATAACTTACTTATACATATACAATTATATGTTCCCGTACAAAGATATCACGAGGATCATCAATCTTAGACAGTAGAAAAGAGATGCTTACGCATCTTGTGTTTAAAGGACAATTTGCTCTGAGCTTGCCTGACAGTAAGAGGGAGATCATTCCACAGATGAATAGCCTGAACAGCGAAGGAATTTGAGAAGAAACCAGTATGGTGAGATAGGACAGAGAGTTTAAGACTCCTGGATGTACGGAACTCGCAACCAGGACGGGGTGTAACAAACTGAAATTTAGATTTAAGATATTCCGGTGCAGCTGGGCCAAATAGGATGTTATAAAGTGTGCACAGAATCCTGAAAGACCTGCGCTCGCGAATGGGAAGCCAGTTTAGTTGACGACGGTAGGCGGATATATATATGGTCATATTTTTGAAGGCCGAAAACAAAACGAATACAGTTATTCAGAAGCCTGTCCAGTTTACTTAGGAGTTCCTGGGTAATGTTGGAGTAACACACATCAGCATAATCAATAACAGGTAATACCAACGATTGAATTAGCAGAGTTTTCGTGCTCACTGGAAAAAAGTTCTTAAACCTATTAAAAAGATCCCAGCATATTGGTGACCTTGCAACAGACACCAGATACTGGCACCACACTTGGGGTTGCGTGTTCGCGTTGCATCGTTGTCTCTCTTTCATTTGCCGCAGGAATGAAAAAAATGCAACACGAACATTTGGGCACATACCGTCAAGTGTGGTGGCACCACAGGTGCCCAGGTGAAACCACTTTCCATAATCAGGCCTAAATATTATTATGAATACTCGGGTATAGTGAGTGTTTGCATGAGCTCGCTCTCGGGCCTTCGGCCCTCGGGCTCGCATAGAGAGCGGTCTCTGAAACGATGTATTAGGCCTTTCATTCATACGAAAAGCTCGGCCTTCGGGCTCGCTTGCCTCGCCACTCACTTTCAGGACTTTTGAACTCAGATTTCGCTTTCAAGACACTTGGAGATGGTCAATGTGCTCGCCCTCGGGCCTTCAGTCCTCGGGTTCGCATAGGAAGCGCTCTCTAAAACGGTTTTTTGGGCCTTTCATTCCAACTAAAAGCTCGGCCTTTGGTCTCGCTTGCCTCGCCGCTCACTTACGGGACTTTGGTCTCCAGTTTCGCTTGCAAGACACCTGGGGATAGTAAGTGTCCGTGAAGGCTCGCCCTCGGGCCTTCGGCCCTCGGGCTCGCATTGACGCCTTTAATTCCTACGAAAAGCTCGGCCTTCGGCCTCGCTTGCCTCATCTCTCGCTTTGGGACTTAAGCCTCAGGTATCGCTTGCAAGATACCTGTGGATAGTAAGTATCCGTGGAGTCTCGCCCTCAGGCCTTCGACGCTCTGGCTCGCATATGGAGCGCTGTCTAAAAGGGCACGTTAGGCCTTTCATTCCTACGAAAAGCTCAGCCTTCGGCCTCGCTTACCTCTCAGTTTACCTTCGGGACTTTGGCCCTCAGGGGTCACTTGCAAGACACCCGGAGATATAGAGTATCCGTGGGGGCTCGCTCTCGGGCCATTTGTTTCAATTATGAAATCTAATATTTAAGTTCCGGCTTTAGTATCTACTTTTTCTTCTTCTATAAGTACTTAGGTACTTCGTTTGCAATAATGATTAAGTAAATCAATTAAATGAAATATTATTGACGACAAAATTTATGAGGGTGTTTATTTAGATTCGAAGAGAATTTGAACTGTTACACGCATAATTTATTTATTAATCTAATTTTTCAGCAGTAGGTGTATGGTTAAACATAAGAATATCATGTAATCCATAATGTATACGCGTACGAAGTCGCGGGCAGAAGCTAGTCTTATAATATGCTTTTGAAATAAGTGTCCGTTTTACGACAGATTTGAATTTAGAGTCAGTAAGTTCGGTAATGTGTTTTGGAATTTTATTGTAGAATTTTATAAAATTTCCCAAGAACGACTTTTTCGCTTTTACTAGCCTGTAAAAAGTTGTTTTGAGCTTCCCTGCGCTTCTGGTAACCTTGGGCCTATCAGTGTTTGTTGGGTAGTTGTATAAATTCTTCCTAACATACATTATTATTTCACATGTGTACGCATGCGAATACCGGGTTTTGGGCACGTGTTTGTGTAGAAATTTGTAAGGAGTTTGCCTTCTATGGTTTTCGTTCGCTGGGTCAAACGAGCGTTAGGACAAATCAACTGTAATTTTCCCATACAAAAATCAGAGGCGTCTCTAGCCCATGGAGCGCCCGAGTGCAATCATTACCCTAGCGCCCTCTAGCAGCACCCGCCCCCCTCCTAGCGCGCGCTAGCCGCGAGTGGCGCCCTGTTAGGACCCCTGGTGCACCACACCCACTATAGGTAGAGCCGCCCCTGACAAAAATTGTCATTTACATTTACCTGACGGGCGTACAGTCGAAGAAATTGAATGTTCAGCACTTTTGGACCTTAACATTGTTCAAATAGAGTTCCTGGACCGTACAATGTGTTACGTGATCGACCAGCAATATACGTGACACGCGCGTTTATTATTCAGTAACAGACTGCCGGCAATTCGGATGGTATTTGTTGACACAGTTTTGTACAAGTATGTACTTACTTCTACTACAATTGTACCTACTGAAGTACAATTCGCGTATTAGTCTTCGTTGCACCCCCTTGCCTAGGGAGGGGGGGGGGGGGGGCGAAGCCTAACGATGTGCTCTGTCACCAGCGGCCGCGCTCCTTCCGCGACATGAGCGCGTTTCGGTGCTGGTACGAGTCTTGAGCGAGGGCCATTTACACGGTGCAAAACTCGTATGCGATTTTCATTACACTACGGGGTTGCTAGCTATCGAAATCAGGGATCGGATACCAGTATTTTCTCCATACAAATTAAACCGGTATTATTTCGTTCTTTGTTTATGAAATAATTTTTGATCGCGCAATCAATAATACGAATATGTTACCTTAATACACGAGTCCTACATTAAGAGCCTAAAATAATTAAAAATATTAGTCTACTTCGGGGATTTTTGAAAAAACCGGTTCCGATCCCTGATCGAAGTACGACGAATTCAATCCAACTCTGCAATGTAATAAAACTCGCATGCGAGTTGTTGCACCATGTAAATGGCCCTTTAGTGGAACGGATTATTACCTTTTGTCCCTTCGTTGCAGTCGCTAGCGGACTCTTCCTACAAGAAACGAAGTGTCCAAAATATTCCATTCCAGATCGTCACATTTTTGAATGCATTCTTTATTTATATGGTCGTGACGCACTGGAAGACAAAACTTACATAGTAAAATCTGGGACAATTTCTTTCTTGTATAAGGATCGATAGTATCAACGATTCTGAGTAAGAAAAACCCAAAAATATTGAATTCCGAAAAATAAGTTCATGTACAGTTTTTTGAAACACGCCCAAATAAATAAGTTAATTATACGCGATCAAGTTCCGTTTACTAGAAATAACATGCAGATTCTGTAACGAAGTGATTTGAATTTTATTATGTACCTTGATTAGGGTGAACAAACTTTGTGGCCCCACACGCAGCGAGCGTAATCTCTTTACTGTACACGATAGTAAAAGTAACATTTACAAAGACGATCTTATCCCTTTAAGGTATCTCTTCCAGTTAACCATTCAGTATGTGAGAGGAAAAACCTAGCCTTTGAGTATAAGGATGTAGCCCGCGTCCGCTACCGCCAGTGCTACGCGCCCGCACCGTCAATGCTGAGTTATGGCTCTCATTTACAACGCGATTTGTTATAAACGTCCAACTGACCGTTACCGCAGCACGCTCTAGCTAACACAAGCTGTAACTGAAACGGCTCACAATACGATGTCTATTGTAACTTGGCTCTAATTAGGTACGTATTCATATCAATAGATACTCGGTACGCAAATCGCTTGTACATAGAAACGACGACCGAATAGCCTAGTGGTTAGAGAACCTGACTATGAAGCTTGAGGTCCCGGGTTCGATCCCCGGTCGGGGCAGATATTTGTATGATGAATACGAATGTTGCTCTCGAGTCTTGGATGTTTAATATCTATTTAAATATGTATTTATCTATACAAGTATGTTTATCCGTTGTCTAGTATCCAAAGTACAGGCTTTGTTTAGTTTGGGACTAGATCAATTGGTGTGAATTGTCCTACTATATTTATATTTATTATTTATTTATTTATATAGAAACATTATTTCGCAATATCGACTGCTATAGGGTACATTTGTCTCGCGTTGAAACGCTTACCGACTGTGTTGCTAGGAGTTAATACGTCTCTTACGCATTTTTAGGGTTCCGTACTCAACGGGTAAAAACGGGACCCTATTACTAAGACTCCGCTGTCCGTCCGTCCGTCCGTCTGTCTGTCACCAGGCTGAATCTCAAGAACCGTGATAGCTAGAGAGTTGAAATTTTCACAGATTATGTATTTCTGTTGCCGCTATAACAACAAATACTAAAAAACCGGCCAAGTGCGAGTCGGACTGGGGCTCCCATACAACAGACATGATTTTCTTGCCGTTTTTATAGATTATAGTACGTAACCCTTCGTGCGCGAGTCCGACTCGCACTTGGCCGGTTTTTATATTACGTGCGTCGGCGGCAGACAAGCGTACGGCCTCATGCGTAGCCTATAGACGCTTGCAACTCCAGGGGTATCACATATAGCCGACCCTTTAAAAATGTACACACTCCTTTCTTGAACCTCTGCAGTTTTCTCTGAAACGTTTCCGTACGCCTTCACCTTATTATTATACATGAGATTGTTTGAGTCGGCCGAATTGCATCAAAGTAGCAACAAAAAAAACCGGACAATTGCGAGTTCAACTCGCGTGGTGAGGGTTGCTTAAAATATTGATAATTTTCTGTTACTACAGTTACTTTGAATACTCAAACTTCTTATAGGTTTTCCTGTAATCTTTAGGCAAGGAACTATTTTCCATATGACGACAGACGACCGCTTTAGCCTAGTTGGTAGTGACCCTGCCTACGATGCAAGAGGTCCTGGGTTCGAATCCCGGTAAGGGCAAATATTTGTGTGATGAGCACGAATATTTGTTCCTGAGTCATGGATGTTTTCTATCTATTGAAGTATGTATTTATCTATATAAGTATGTTTATCGTCGTCTAGTACCCATATAGTAAAAGCTTTGCTTAGTTTGGGACTAAGTCGATCTGTGTAAGATTGTCCGCAAAAAAAAAAAATATTTTTTTTCAGAATTTTAAGCCTAGGTGTTTCGGAGATAAGGGGGGGGGGGGGGGATGGTCAATTTTCGTCTTTTTTCCTAAAGTACTTGAAATCTGTTTTTGCTAAAATTATAAAAAAAATATATATATCTGAGATGCTTACAACAACCCCTTTCATTTGATATGCACAATACAGTTGGCGAAACTTTTTTTTTAATTTTCTATTTTACCCCCAAGAGTGGCCCCCTTGTTCAGAATGCATTAATTTACTTTACGCGTTCATCTTTGGGTCACCAATTTACATATGTTTACCAAATTTCAATTCAATCGATCCAGTAGTTTCGGAGCAAATCGGCTGGGACAGACGGACAGACACGAGCACGAGTGATCCTATAAGGGTTCCGTTTTTTCCTTTCGAGGTACGGAATCCTAAAAAAAAACTCAAAAAACCAACTCTACCATCCAAGGTAGAAGATTCCTATTTCAATGACAGTTTTATATAACGTCGGGCACATAAAATAATCTCAGCCATATATCTTAGGTATTTACCTACTTGTCATCATTGGCCACATGATTCCTTCATCAGCCTGGGTGGGAGATCTAATTAACATGATTTATGATAATTTCAATGTAGGTACTCATTAATCACTGTTGTTCTGTTGCCGATCTAGACAAGCGGGAACGTGTCAAGCCAAGTTCAAAAGAAGAGAACTGGTGACGCAGCGGCCGTGTATTATATTACACGAAATAAGACGAAAATTGACTATTGCCCCCCCCCCCCTTATCGCCGAAACTACTAGGCTTAAAATTCTGAAAAAAATATGGAAAATAGTTCCTTGCCTAGATATTGCAGGAAAACCTATAAGAAGTTTGAGTATTCAAAGTAACGGGAAAATTCTCAATATTTTACGGAACCCTCACCACGCGAGTTGAACTCGCACTTGTCCGGTTTTTTTGTCAATACAGTTTCTGAAATTTTGAAATAAAATTGTAAAAAAGGTAGACTATTTTTACAAGGCATTCACACAGGCTTCACATTATTTTTGTAAGGCTGAGACAATAACAGCGTTGCAATTGGGAATGGATGAAAATTTTAGAAATGCCTGATTAATTTTTTGGTGATAGGAATAACCTTCCTTAGCACCAGAAAAAAGTTTCAGATTTTTCAACTGCGTTAATTTTTTTTGAAAAATATAAACAGTTTCCTCACTTACGTTTTGGGTCAGTTACGGCACTTTCCTCGATCGGTCTCATATTACAATAAAATATATTAAATATGTGTGGTAAACTGACACTGGCACACTTGCAGCAGCTATATTGGTCATTACCAGTGTCAGTTTACCACAGATATTTAAGATAGTTATTTGTAATATGAGACAGACCAAGGAAAGTGTCTATTTACCGTTGTTGACCCAAAACGTAAATGAGGAAACTGTTTATATTTTTCAAAAATAATTGTCGCAGCTGAAAAATTTGAAACTTTTTTCTGGTGCTAAGGAAGGTTATTCCTATCACCAAAAAAATAATCAGTCAATTCTAAAATTTTCATCCATTCCCAATTAGTGCAACTTACAATTGCAACATTAAGCTGAGGCACACATTGCTGGACTCATAACAACTCTCCGTTTCCAAGTTTTATTTAAGCCTCAACTTTTTTGTTCTGTATTGTATCTGAATAAACTGATTTATGTTCTATTCTATTATTTGGGTCAATCAACTTTTTCTTGTTGTTATTCTGTCCCTGTAAGCCAAGAGACAACAGTGACATAGTTTCTTAGGAAAAATACTATAAATTGGACTCCTATCATGCTAAAAACATGCATCACTTTGGTATGGATTTAGCAATATAACTAAAACATGTGTTTAGTGGTTAAAATTATAGGTTTAAAGAGTGACCCAGGAGACGTAACCATGGCAACGAGCAACAAAAAATAGTTGATTGACCCATTTATGTAAATTATCAATTACAAATGCATTGCGGTAAACTATTAATAAATGTCTAACACGGCTGTTGATTTTCTCTCCGGCGAGACTTCATGAAAGCATTTACTTGCAGTTGGTTGTTATTGGCAATTTCCAAAATAACAGTAAGTTCGGATCTTCCTTGTTGCTGTTGTGTTGAAGGGGTGAGAGGGGGGCGAGAGGGGAGTGAAGTGGGGGGTTAGGGGGAGGCTGTCGAGCATTAATCACGCGTAATGAATTCACGGAAGACGTTAATTTGGTATCCGGCTCATCAATTAGTGATACTGCAACTGGGATTGAATGCAGCGGTGTCTTTCAGTTGCAACAATGCTCGAATTGATGATTGATATGTACCAGTATGATATGATGACGTATGGCACGGAAACGTGGTCGCTTACAATGGGCCTCATAAGAAGGCTCAAAGTCACCCAAAGGGCACTGGAGAGGGCTATGCTGGGAGTATCTCTGCGTGATCGCATCAGAAATGAGGCTATCCGCAGCAGAACCAAGGTAACCGATATAGCCCTCCGAAGCGCTAAACTTAAGTGGCAGTGGGCGGGGCACATTGCACGTAGAACCGATGGCTGTTGGGGCGGAAAGGTTCTTGAGTGGCGATCGCGTATCGGAAGGCGCAGCGTGGGTGGACTGATGACCTGGTAAAGGTCGCTGGAGTCCGCTGGATGCGGGTGGCACAGGACCGGTCATTGTGGCACTCTTTGGGTGAGGCCTATGTCCAGCAGTGGACGTCTTTGGGCTGATATGATGATGATGATGATGATGATGATGTACCAGTACTTGTTTACTGTTTGAATGAGTTTTGCTCGTTTCCAAAAATATGTATTCCTAAAATCCGGAGATGAATGGCACGGGACAATGCATTCCCAATATTTAGCCCTCGACAAATCTACTTACTTAGCTCGCTGAAGCTCGTTTCATAAAACTACACTCGTGATTTAAGGCCTCTCAATTATGTACAGTCACATAAATTACTAGTACCTAAAGAAAAGAAGACACTTATTCACTACACAAAAGACACACAGAGATAAAGGGAGTAGACATACAATACAATTGACACATATTGTGTGTCTTCGCGGCAGTGAAACGGACTACTACCTACTCAGTTCGGAAATTGAAGAAAAAAGATTACTTTATTTCTATTTAAGTATATAGGTATTGATTGTGTAGGTCGTCATAAGCAGTAAATGTTACTAGGAAAAATGATATCGAAAATAAATAAATTGCATTGTAATTCATATCCTTTAATTTAATTAAGTACTTAGTTGTTCGAAATGGCGATCAATTTTTTCAATACAACATTCCACTCGTTTATTTTACGAACCGACTGGGTTTGATTCCCGAACTGAGTACAAGCTTTTTATTTAAATCTATGAATGCAGTTTTTCTTGTCACTAAAATCGATGATCGTTTCAGACTTGCCCATACTGACCGATCAAAATGGCCCAACCCGTATAGCTTTGATTAGAACCGGAATAAAACATTTATTCGGGACATACTAAAAACCGATTATACACAGAAAAAGTCAAACAATTTGGCTTCACAAAACGGACCTAAATCAGCTTGATGCAGGCTTTACAGCCAGCGCTGGTCTTCCGTTGGGTCCATGCAGTGAGCAAGAGCAGAGAGGTAACTTCGCTGGCTTGTGAAAAACCGCCTTTAACTAGAATGAAAGAAAACCGTACAAGTGCGAGTTCAACTCGCGTGGTGAGGGTTCCCGTTACTTTGAATACTCAAACTTCTTACAGGTTTTCCTGTAACCTTTAGGCAAGGAACTATTTTCCATATTTTTTTCAGAATTTTAAGCCTAGTAGTTTCGGAGACAAGGGGGGAAAGGTCAATTTTCGTCTTTTTTCCTAAATTTCATCAAATCTGTTTTTGCTAAAATTATAAAAAAATATATATCTGAGATGCTTACAACAACCCCTTTCATTTGATATGTCACACAATACAGTTGCGAAACTTTAAAAAAAAATCCAGTTTACCCCCCCACAACCTTTTTCAGAATTCATTAATTAACTTTACACGTCCATCTTTGGGTCACCAATTTACATAAGTTCACCAAATTTCAACTCAATCGGTCCAGTAGTTTCGGAGCAAATCAGCTGTGACAGACGGACAGACAGACGCACGAGTGATCCTATAAGGGTTCCGTTTTTTTCCTTTTGAGGTACGGAACCCTAAAAACGCTTAAAACAATTGCAGCAAGCCTCATAAAATACGGCCACAGGCTTAATACACACGCGTATTCCATTTCTAACCACGAGGCATGAGCGTACTGTGAAGCGTACATTCCAGCCTTCCAGGAAACCAGTGGCAGCTTTATTTAGCCGGTTTTTATTGTTCGCAGTCGGCTCTGTGAGTCCTCCTGTGGAGCGAGTCCTTTGGAACGCTTACACACACGTTTTTTCGACGTAAATCCAGAGTTATCCTAACGTTACGGCCTGTACACACTTTGATTGGTACGAGTACGTAGAATAGGAGTGTTTTTGCGGGTAGCTTTTGTGTGAACACGCACTTAGGTAAACTTACATCGCTTAGAAGAAAAGAAAAAGAAAAGAATACATTTATTCACTACACAAAAGACACACAGAGATACTGGGAGTAGACATACAATACAATTGACAGACACCTACAGCGCTGGTTTTCAGACAGTACCGCAAGTGGCCCACGGAACGCAACACATCATTTGTTGAACGCAACACAGCTATTTTTTTCACATAGCAAAAAGCCTGTTTTGTAGACATGCCTGTCCGTCAGATCCTATGCCTGCGTCCGCACACTCAGCTAAATATGTACAAAACACTGTCTAGTCTGTATTGATAGTCAGTTTTTCCTCACTATAATTTGCAGGGGTCGGACATACTGGGTCGGACATTTGATTTGATCGCTCTTACCATAAGAGCGGTTACAAAATAGCGACTTTTTCAACGCTCGAAACGTGATACAGTAGGTATCTACTATAATTAGATTTATTTAACAGCCGATATTTGAGAGCCGTCATCCCGGTACAATAAACGTCAATGATGACATATGATGACATAAATTGTACTGGGATGACAGCTGCCAAATATTGGATGTAAGGGCATTTTCACAATAATTAGAACGCTTAGAAAGAGACGGGTGGTCTATGTCGCCGTGACACAGCTTACGGGCCGTCCTGTGAGATAGCCTTAGCCACGCTGGTGATTTGGCAGGTGATCTATATGGCTAGTTAAGGTAGACTTCCGACCACCGCGGCTCCGGCGTCACTAACGCAGCGACAGTGACGCCTTAAGTTACTACTTAACAGTCGCCCGTTTGTATCGCTGCAAAAACTCGCCGTGTGTAACTTGTTAAGACGCGACACATGGAGTTGATATTGAGATTATAAATATTATAATGCACCCCACACTTATATAAGCCACGTCAAGCGGTAGGCGTTGTGTACACGCCCATTCCTTCCCAAGACCTCTTTTCGTAACAAAAGTCTCACGTTTTCACGGGTGCGGATTTAAGCCGTATTGTTTTGATTTAATTCGCGGGTGAAATGGGTATTGTTCTCACGTAGCCCGGTAACGCGGATCCACTCCGCTGGCAACAAAGACATCATCCTGGCCCATCTTGAACATTTGACAACGAAATAATATTTTATGCCCGCGTTTCTAAGATTTAAGCCGCGTATACCTACGTACTGTCGACGTCAAAGATATGTAGGTACCTATACATTTTAGGCCTATAACAAAGCGATATGATGCAAAAGTGAATTTAAAACGAAATTATTTAAGTTATTATGTGCCCACGGTTTTTATGGGGTCAAATAATTTTATGACCACAAATTTTGATAGATATGGCTCAATTTCAGCATCATCATCATATCAGCCCAAAGACGTCCACTGCTGGACATAGGCCTCCCCCAAAGAGTGCCACAATGACCAGTCCTGCGCCACCCGCATCCAGCGGACTCCAGTCCACCTTGTGGGGGGCCTACCCACGTCGCGCCTTCCGGTACGTGGTCGCCACGTGGTGCCCCAATGGCCATCGGTTCTACGTGCAACGTGCCCCGCCCACTGCCACTTAAGTTTAGCGATTCGGAGGGCTATATCGGTTACCTTGGTTCTGCTGCGGATTTCAGATAAAGATAATTAATTCGTCCAAACATGAGTAAAAGTACACAGCTGTCATGGTTAAAATAATGTCCTCCATGTTTCGCCTTTCGGCGTACAAACTATGTTATATTATACATTATGGCTGCAATATGAAAACAATCAATATTAAGAATGTCAAAACTATAAATGAATGATTTAAATGTTATGAATAAAATGACAATCATTGTAACCTGTAACTAATTAAATCTACATGTTATGTGACATTAAAAATAATAATATGAATAATAAATAATCCATGTCTCAATTGTCACATTAAATTATTTGGTAAACAGTCACACAAATCTGGTCATGAGACACAAATCTGGAGATTGACCGATTAAGAAGAGCTCCAATATCTTGAATGAAACGGATAAAATGTGAGTTAAGATGATTTACTCAAGAGAGAACAATCTTGGCTCAAGATAATTTCGTTTCATACACGTTTCATACGAGATAATCTAACATTTTCCTAATTCAATTCTTACTTCAAGAATCAAGCCTCGAATCAAGTTTATTTTTCTGTGTAATTTGCTGCTGGCAGACTGTAGGTACCGTTTCCTGTCTCCGCAGCCATCAACCATGGTTGCCTGACAGCTTCGCGCACAGTGTTGCGTTGCCTGTGAGTAAAATCAGCAATTTGGAGAGGCCTTAACTCATTGGAAGCGAGCGCACACGACATAAGTTTCGATATCACTTAACCCTTAGATGCATATGGTATCAATCACTTTGCTTCTGGAATGGCTTATGTACAATTAAATCCACGTCACATTTGAGACTACGTGTCAAGTTTGACAAAGTCTATAATTGACATTAATTTTATTCCCACTCGTGACACTTCATTTGTATCATTTCTGTCAAATAAAATGAATTTCGGTGACTAGCGCAAATTCATCTCTATGCGCAGTTTACGACGCATAACGTTGCATGAAACATAAGATTACAGCACGCTGGCAGTGAATAATAAATATTACGGCGGAGCGGTCCCGGGGGCAACTGAATTTTCAGGATTGCTTAATATGAAAAGTGTCCGTGACGGTTGTTCGCACTGCAGTAGGTACGAGTATTCACAGATACTGTTACGTCATTAGCCGCGTATCCACATGAGTAGCCTCAGGCCGAGCAGCCTCGACTTGAGGCAAACCGAGGCCGCTCACTCTGAGGCAAGGCTCAAGGCACGTTGCAGCTCAAGGTGAGGCGTGTCGCCTCGACTTGATTCACAACTTAGATTGCGACATGAGGTCAACACACCTGTCTCCTCTAACGCATGCCTCGGATTGAGGCACCTTTGAGCGCGCCAAAAAACCGACAAGACATGGCTCAGATTGAGGCATGCCTCAGATTGAGGCAGCGTCTCCACGCTACCTCAAGTGGATTCGCGGCTATTGGGACTCAAACTGTCTCTATTGGATAGCGAAGTTCATATGGTTGAGCGATTTAGAACCACGGCAACGGAGCCGCGCTGTTTCGTCGCCTGAATAAATAGTATTTTTAAATTTATAATTGTATTGTATGTATAAGAGACTACGGAGGCATCATAAACAACCAAAGTTGCTTTAAACAGTATTTGTTAATCCAATGAATACAGCGACAATGGCAGGTAAATAGAGCTGGCGCTTTCTATATTAGTTATTACGTAGATGTCACAAACCTTAATCTAATCCAACTACGACACAACACCAGATACCAATAACAAATTAACTATATTTATGTGTTCATACTCAACTTAAAATAACATCATGAATTCATCAGCGACGCCGGCCCAAGGACGAATAATGGCGGTCCCTGTCGCGGTCTTGTCCTCCAAGTGCCGTAGTCATTACACTTACTCTTATAATTAGAATTACTTGAGAAGCCATTACAAATGAGTGTAATAATCATAAATAAAAATATGGTATTTTATACGTTATTCTTACATATGTATGTTAGTCTTTAAGGTATTTGTTACTAAGGTAATGCTTATTTTTCTAAACGTTGAAGATCCATATCTTGCTATGATTTTCATTGTATATTGTAATTTATACTTTAGTACAATAATTTGATGGTTTACTATCCATTTACCACCACTACGTTATCAATTTTAACATGAGGTTGCAAGCCCATTAATCAGCCAGTCACTTACGTCCCACTGCTGGGCACAGGCGGAGGTCTGTGAAGGAATGGGAGGAGCCCATGGGTAAGAGGGACTTTACAAACACCTTTGAATTTCGTTCACCGATAAGCTTACGGTAAATATCAAATGATATTCCGTACATAAGTTCCGAAAAACTCATTGGTACAGTCACTTAATAGGTGTCAACTAATTTTGGTTTTTAATAGTTAAGCTATGAATATCCAGTAAAAGGTGAGCTCTAAATGGCTCAACAATTAAAGTCCGTGACTGTACGAACTGGTATTTGAACCCACAAACCCACACCATAGCTTATAAAGTATTATTCAAGTTTATTTATGAAACGCACGAAATTTAATAAAGTACCAACCTAGTTACTTATTGTGTAAAACAGTTTTTTAAACACAAACTCGTTAAACACTAGGTGTAATTACTGTTCCAATGTAATCCATCGTTGATTAACGTTGTATAATTCAAATGTAATCCCGTTAATTAATATTATAATCCACTTTGGAAGCCATAATAATGTACGTGATTATAATATTTTATGCCGGGTTAATCTTCTACTAATGAATATCTTGAAAGAGATTTTTGTTCAACAGTTTTCTACTAAGAATTGTATTTAAAATCTCCAACACGTTAAAGAGAAAGATCTTGTTGAAAATCCTTTGTTATTATATTGATCATTGTATTAAATTACATTATGAAATTAAATTATACCGGTTAATTTCAGAAAACGTGTTTGTAAAAGATATGTAGGTACTTGTTATTTTTCTTTCGTTAGTCCTAAATATAGTCTTTTGTGATGTGACCGTTCGTTTAGACTTTCATGATTATCATCATCATATCAGCTGAAAGACGTTCACTGCTGGACATAGGCCTCCCCCAAAGAGTGCCAAATTGACCGGTCCTGCGCCACTCGCATCCAGCGGACTCCCGCGACCTTTACCAGGTCATCAGTCCACCTTCCGGTACGTGGTTGCCACTCGAGAACCTTTCCGCCCCAACAGCCATCGGTTCTACGTGCAATATGCCCCGCTCACTGCCACTTAAGTTTAGCGATTCGGAGGGCTATATCGGTTACCTTGGTTCTGCTGCGGATAGCCTCATTTCTGATTCGATCACGCAGAGATACTCCCAGCATAGCCCTCTCCATTGCCCTTTGGGTGACTTTGAGCCTTCTTATGAGGCCCATAGTAAACGTTTTGACTTTAGACGAAGAATTTAATTGCAATAGTTACCGCATTTAAAGTTTTTTTGACCAGCTCACGCATAGTATAAAGATAAATTCTACGAGCATGCAATATACTAATATAACAATTTACTTAAGAATCGAATCACAATGTATATCAGGGTGATTCCACGAGCGTTCCAACCGCCGTCAGTCCGCTGATCACATTATTGTCAATTTACCGGCAAACTGGCATGGCAAGTTCAGGTATTTTTTACAAGTCCAGGACTCCTACAAAATTATTGGAAAAGGGGATCCAAAACTGCAAGAACTTTGACAATAATGCGATCAGCGGACTGACGGCGGTTGGAACGCTCGTGGAATCACCCATCAACCAAATTCTCCATCCGGTCCGATTCGGGCTTGATGCTTTCCAAAGGTGGATGCATGAGACACTATAGAAAAAATTTGTCGTTACGTTAAGGTTGACTGGTAGTGAATGCTTTATAGCATTAAGTTCACCTTTTGTACTATGAGTTCTTCTTTTGTGCAGTAAAGATTAAATAAATAAAAACCCAAATCATTGTTGCGAAATTGGCGCTCATCTACTTACTGTGCGGTAATAATGTAGTTTTTTTTTAGCTTCGTGTGCGAATTGAGAAACGCTCTTTTTTAAATCGGTTAATAAGAAACAATTGACTACTAAACCTGACTAGCAAATCTGTCACTACTCTTGGAAAGCTTGTATCGCAATACTGAATCGATACTAAGATACGAGTTTTATTTTGATTAATTGTTCGTTACTTAGTGAGTTTTGGTTGTCAGCAAACGATTTTTTTAATACCATTTCGGTGGCAAAGTGTCATACATATCAGAACTCTCGTATTTTTGTCTTATAAGCAGGTAGCGAAACTTTGGTGCCGGGTGACGTCATTATGACGCAAAGTCGCATATAGGATGTTTTTTGAAACAACATTGCACCATTTGCACCACCTCAACGATTCTTAATAATGTAATAACGGTAATATAAATATTATTGTTTAGTTATAAAAATGTTTGATATTTATACAAAAAAATATGTAAATATTAAGAAACGATATGAATAACATTTTTTATTGGGTAATGTAATTCTAATAAAAAATATTTTTCCTCAAGTAAATGAAACAACACAACAAATGTTTCATTGGATGACGAAGTATGCAAAACGCTTAAAGTTTTAACATAATATCGCATCTTCTTACTTATTTCACACGTACATTCAGGGCAATATAATAAAAAAAACGAAGTAACTTCTGCAAATGCGGCTGCATGGACTCCATTCCATAGCGACTTCGCTCAAGCGAAAGAATCTTCGATTATATTTACAATTTACAAAATAAATAAAAACAATATTAAACGAAAATTGGTTGTTGTTTCCAACAATCTCGTTTTTAAAATGACAAAGAGAAGGTGCCAATAAGTTGTTATTTGATTAGGTATCTATAATCTAGATAAAATCACTCTGTATGTAGCTTGACGTCATACGTCTGTTATCGGCACCATAGTTTCGCTGTCTGCTTATAATGTGTAATATCTACATATTTATTGAACCCGTATACAAAATTCACGAAAATCGGTTGAGAAATGCGACCTGTAGAGGAGGACAGCCGGACAGACGCCGCAGATACATAAAATATTTTTTGTCCACCTGAAACGGAGAACTAAGCTTCGTTCGCTTCGCTAGCTGGTTCAATCAACAGCAGTGTTTTAAACACATTGAATATAAGTCACAATTATAGATTTCCAGTACGATTTAGTTTGTTTCCACAATTAGCCAGAATTCGGGTGGGCACTGATGCTGCCGGCGAGGTAATTTGGGTTCCATTAGACACGTCAGCAGGAGTTGTTTGCCTTTGTGCTAATTCACCGATCGCTGACAGCGGCCCGTGCAATGCTTACGCCAACGAAGAGAGTACACTAATAGTACATTCTTACGCCCGTGTTACACAATGTTTTTCATCACATTTGCGAGGAAATAAATAACTACAAAAGACAGAAAAATCTAAGTTTCGTACAGCCGCACCAATCAAAAATTGACAACTTCACTTCCAGATCAGTGCAAGTGGAGCGCGCAGCTCAATATTTCAACCAATCACAGAGCAGTATTCTTGCGGGGCGACTTGACCATCTAGATTTTTTTATTCACAGATTTGCTGCCAATCAGAGGGTTCTATATTTTAAAACTAAACTTAACAGCCCGTGGGAGGTAAAACGGCTATAACTGTTCTATATGCTCGCAAGTAATAACGCCATTGACGAGCAAGTGTGATGAAAACTAATTTAACACATTCCCTACCAAGAATTGCTAAGCGCTATGCTCGTAGCTTATCCCGTGGCTTTTCCCGGTAAGCGCTTACGGCGTAGGCGGGTTTCTGTCAGTGAAAGTGTTAACACATTAATTGCCGACGATTTCGTAGCGCTACTCTCGTAGCCGATATCATGCGAAAAATCGTATCTATAAATTGTAGAGGCAAGCGCCTTCGAGCAGAGCGCTCACCTAGCGGGTTTCTGGCACTGAATTTGGAATTATTTCGGTGTCTGTCCTTCGTTTACCTGTGTGTGTGTGTGGTTTTTGCCTGGGTCCTACTCCTTTTCCTACTCGTATTCCTCTACTTTGCACGATCATGAGCGTCCTCTTTTGTAAGTCTGGGGCCTACGTAGGCGATTCAAAGCGAACAGAATTGCGAAGCGATCCGATGCGGGTGCGAATCGCCCCGCTGCAGGACTACAACCGCCGCCGCCGCGTCACATTCGCGCGAAAATACCAAACCAACTGATCGCGCCCGCTTCGCTTCGCGCCGTGCCGCCTGCATCCCGCGCCTGTATTTGTCACGAAGGCCACTTCAATATCTGACTGTTTGTTTCTTACGCGCCGCGTCGCGCCGCGCCGCAAAACTTCGCGTTCGCGAGGGTTACGCCCACCTAGGGCACCGCGTAAGTCAGTTATCGCTCATGTCGGCCTTCACGACATCCAGTCTTCGCTTTTTTGCTCGTGTTTTGGTAACAGCCGTTTTTTATTTGTCAGTCTACATAACGAGATAGATATTATATTCCATTTCACTGTTCCGTAAATTAATATTTATTATTGTTGAAAATGGTTGATGTTATGTTACAATTATTAAAGTGTGCAAGTTGACGATGACGTAACTTTGACACTAAATTATTGTCAGTTGACGTGTCTGTCGTAGATTTTTTGGATTAGCAATCGGAGATTGGCATGTTCAAGCACCTACTGGGCTGTTATTCGGAACGCGCTAATGCGCCTCAACTCACCGGTCGCGCCTAACGCAACTAGACCTCTAACTACGCTTAGTTGCTACGAATCGCAGCGTCAAGATATATTTGTGGGTGAACGGTGAGGTGGGGTTAAACAAGTTACAGAATTGCCGGGCAAAAGTGAGCTCGCTGCACCACAGCGCTGCGCTCGACCCGGCTCGCTGAGTCGCGAGGCGATAGCGAAAAACCCCGCGAACTGCTGCATCAGGCTCCCGATAAACGAAAACAATTCAAAAGGATTTATTTCCTGCCCTAATTACGCTCTAAAATTGGGGCCGTTGTCTCCCAGGGTTTTCCTTTGGGAGAAAACACCTTAATTCTTACTCGTAATGTTTACCGGAGGAAATTGGGACTAATAATGTAAAGCCTGACCAGAAATATATGGCTTGCGGTCATGTACCGAATTTACGTTTTGGGTCAGTTACGGCACCTTCCTCGATCGGTCTCATATTACAAAAAAATATATTAAATATGTGTGGAAAACTGACACTGGCAATGATATTGACACTTGCAGCAGCTATATTGGTCATTACCAGTGTCAGTTTACCACAGATATTTAAGATAGTTTTTTGTAATATGAGACAGATCAAGGAAAGTGTCTATTTACCGTTCTTAACCCAAAACGTAAATGAGGAAACTGTTTATATTTTTCAAAAATAATTGTCGCAGCTGAAAAATCTGAAACTTTTTTCTGGTGCTAAGGAAGGTTATTCCTATCACCGAAAAAATAATCAGGCATTTCTAAAATTTTCATCCATTCCCCATTGCGCGTGACAGGGAGTGCGCAAAGCATCGCATATCAATATGATATAAACTGAAAGGAAATATTTTTTGAAAAAATAATTACCCCTCACATACAAAACTACAAACTTATGAACTCTACCTCTCTAGAACATTCTCTACTTAGAGATTTATTTACATTGCACGTTTCCACATTGGGCCCAGATCTGAGTTATAAAATCTATTGGCTACTTTCCTAAAATAAGTTATTTAGTCCGTCAGTTAGATTACCAAAAAAATAATTGACACGTATTGTTTTGTTTGTTAACTAAACAAAAACTGACCAAGATATAGCCCGTTAAAGTTCCGTGTGACGTCACATTACGGTACACTTTTTAGCATAATGTGACGTCACGCGGAACGTTAACGGGCTATATCTTCATCATTTTTTGTTTAATTGACAAACAAAAAAATACGTGTCCAATATTTTTTGATAATCTAACTGACGGACTATATATAATTATATATTTTTTACCCAGGAAAGTACCCAATTCAAAATACTGAGCTTGTTATCGTTTTGGATTTGAATTTAAATCTTCAAGGCATTGGTAGTTAAAACATCAGCGATACCATATTGCATTTATCAATAAAAGATACTTATCTGCGCGTGGTACATTTTAGACTACGTTATTACGGTATAATGTTTAAAGGATACTTTTTATTTTACGCGCAGTATCGCGTTTTATAGAGGGCGACGGTCATAAAATGTGGCCTCGCAATAAATATCGATAAAATTCTGAAAATATGAATAGTATTCTAGATTTTATCGAGCTTACTATGTCCGTTTTATTAGTTGTTTGTCACTTGAAGGAAATGAGAAGTTGCTTGTAAAAATCGTGACACAATAAAAGTTGGGTTAACGTTTGGAAAGAAGGATTGTCAAGAAACATTGGGTAGTAAACAATATATTGGTTAGTGGTTTTCGATAAGTTATAATTATACCTAGATATTTTTCTAGCACGAACGACTGATTGTAAGTGATTGACAAAATAAAAACATCGACAGTCCTGTTATCGATAAGTACCACTTCAACGTCATAGAGGTAAATAAATACAAATATATATAGGGTAATAGGGTGCGTTAAAAAATTGATAATAATAACAAAACTATCAATTTATTTATATTTTAAATACTTCAGAAAACAATTTGCAATCCTTTCGTAACTTTCTTTCTTCGTGTCACTGAATTAATTATCCCGGAAGTCACTCCATAACACACACACACACACACACACACACACACACACACACACACACCGAAATTGTCTTTCAAATCGACGCAGAATGTCACATGTAGTTTTTCCCAAACCCATTTTTGGTCCCAAAACAAATCTGTGTCTCTGTATATGGTTACAGTGTAGGTGCACGCGGCGTCTAGGTAGGTAGCCAATATATATGTCTGTGGTTGTATGTACGTATTGTCGTTGAAGTAGTATGTACTTATCGATAGCAGGATTGTCAATATTTTTATTGTGGCAAGCACTAAACAAATGTTGTTCCTGCTAGAAAAATATCTAGGTATAGTAATAATAATAGCTTTGGTTATGAAAATAACTTCTTTCCACATAACTTATATATAAAAGGCTGTAAAATAAGAAAAACTCTGAAGATGCACTTTTTAAAATGTAAAAATTGAAACTATATTCTGTAAACTGTAAAATAAGTTGTATAACTACCTATCCTAAATTATTACCTACCTTTAAATTAGCTAATATAAATTAGATCAGTAGTCGAGAACTCCCCATCGGCAAACAAACCTACTAAAGGTTTTGCCAAGATGGGCATTGTATTGAATTGTAATCATGTATTTTCTTTTTGTGTTAATCAATAATTAAAAAAAAAAGACATTTTTCCTGTAATATTTATTGTATATCTGCCCACGAGAACCACTGTAGTGCTGAGGTACGCCAATAGGTTTCGTTCTACTGTAGACCCCTCGGAATTATTCATAGGTAGGTATATAGGTAAAGGTCGCGGGAGTCCGCTGGATGCGGGTGGCGCAGGACCGGTCAATTTGGAACTCTCTGGGGGAGGCCTATGTCCAGCAGTGGACGTCTTTCGGCTGATATGATGATGATGATGATGAGGTATATAGATTTTTTCATCACACTTGCTCGTAAATGGCTTCATAACGCGCAGGCATACAGAGCTATAATAGCCTTTATTACGCCTAAGGCGTAATGGGTGTGATCTGATTGGTTTAAGCAAATCTCGTTGGCCGTGGGCCACAAGAATTCTGCTCTGTGATTGATTGAAAAAAAATCTAGGTGACCACGAGCCGCTGTACTGCTCTGTGATTGGTTGAATGAAATATTGAAGCTGCGCGCTCCCTCGCAATGATCTGAACATATATTTTTCTGTCTTTTGCAGTTATTTATTTCCTCGCGTGATGAAAAACATTGTATGCGGTACGGTAAGATTGTTACAAACTCGAGTCATCAAAGCCCTCCGCCTTCGGCGTCGGGCTTCCAATAGACTCTCGTTCGCAATTCATATCTTACCGTACTTGTAACACAATGTACTATTGCCATTTTAAGAATCAGTTATTTAATAAATTACATGATTAGTCACTAAAATAATGTAACATTTGTATATTCTATCTCTGACATGACTTGACATAAACACATTGTAAAATGTTTACGTTCAGACACAAGCATGATGTAACATAAAAAAATGTAAACTTTTGTCATTTTGTCACCGCAATATTTTAGCCATTAAAAAAAAAAAATAACAATCATTTATTTCAGACCTTAATCCATAGTTTTTTAGGGTTCCGTAGCCAAAATGGCAAAAACGGAACCCTTATAGTTTCGTCATGTCCGTTTGTCCGTCTGTCCGTCTGTCCGTCTGTCCGTCTGTCCGTCTGTCCGTCTGTCCGTCTGTCCGTATGTCACAGGCATTTTACTCGAAAACTATAAGGTGTATTTGAATAAAATTTTGAGGATAGGTGTATTTTGTTAGCCGCTACAAAGTTTTGTAATTAAAATTACAAAAAAAAAATTTTTTAGGTGTGTACTCCATACATAAAACTAAAAGTCAAAAAAATTTTTTTCATCGGGAGCCCACGTGTGGCACATGAATCGATAGGCCTTTCAAAATAAATATAAGGTTTCTCGGGAATTTTTTTGATTAAGTGAATACAGTCAGAGATAATCGCCCCGAAAGTCACTAAAATTCTGTCCCCCCCCTCTAATTTTTGAACGGTGTATTTTAAAAATATGAAAAAATTCATGGACACAGCGCTTATTAAGTTCATTCACCGAAAATTGTTTTGAACAAGATCGGATGAAAGGTTTCCGAGATATTGCTGAAAAACTGCCTTCCTCAAAGAAAAGGACGTAAGTGCCGTAAGATTTCTATGACGATACGACCTTTTTAATAGGCACGGAACCCTTCGTTTTGCGTGGTCCGACACGCACTTGGCCGGTTTTTTGTTAGTACATTTGAAATCTTACGAGCTAGGTTAGTTACACAAGGTTAGTTACGCAAGATGTCAAAATATACAATTAAACTTTGTATATTTTGACATCTACACATTCGAACATTTGGACATTCTGTCATGAGAACAGCCATGTCCCGGAAGGATCTTGTTTATACTTTAGAAAACAAACTATTACATTCAGATATGCCACATGTACAGTAAGGGAAATGTATTCACGTACCACCGTAGAATCCTATCGCAATTGACAGGCCGCCGTCACGCAAACTCGAGTGATATGTCACCTTATTGCGATAGGGTTCTACGGTGGTACGTGAATACATTTCCCTTACTGTACATATGTAGAGTACCTACAAAGCGTCATGCGATCGACTAGCAGATATAATATGTGACTGTGTCTGGGAAAAGGGACCACTTTAGCGGTATGGAGTTATTAATATCTCCTAAAACTAGGTAAAATTAGCTATGAAGTGAAAAAAAAATCATTGTCCTAGGTGCAATCATTATTTTTTTATAATTTTTAAACATGGAGTTTGGCAAAATGTACATATCGAAAAAAAAAAAATTTAGTATATGCTCGTGAAAAATACACTTCTACTAGGAAGTTATGGAATGATTGGTACCAACTAGTACCAAGTTAATCTACTATCATTAAAGATTTACGATATTTACGCTATTAATAACCGATTAGTATTAAAAACCCATTCTACGTAATGTTCGACTAATTTTTTTAAATGCATATAACTCGGAAACTAAAATCCTCAAAGTGGTCCCTTTTACTAGACACAGTCACATATATAATATATCCAGCCTAGCTAGTATGATTCCATAAATAGTAGTCTAATTATAAATTCGATTAGGCAATCTAAAATCTTAAAATAATAAGATTAATTAAGCCTTATCGCTGAAAATGTAAATTGGTTTCAAGTGCGTGTCGGACCACGCAAAACGAAGGGTTCCGTGCCTGTCAAAAAGGTCGTATCATCACAGAAATCTTACGGCACTTACGTCATTTTCTTTAAGGAAGGCAGTTTTTCAGCAATATCTTTGAACCGAACTTGTTTAAAATAATTTTCGGTGAAAGAATTTAATAAGTCCATGTTTTTTTTTTCATATTTAAAAAAAAATTGGAGGGAGCACACAATTTTAGTGACTTTTGGGGCGATTATCTCCGACTCTATTTACTTAATCAAAAAAATTTGCTGAGAAACCTTATATTTATTTTGAAAGGCCTATCGACTGATGTGTGCCACACGTGGGCTTACAATTTTTTTTTTATCAACTTGCATTTTATGTATGGAGTTAACCCCTAAATTTTTTTTAATGATCTAATTACAAAACTATGTAGCGGCTAACAAAATACACCTATCCTCAAAATTTTATTCAAATACACCTTATAGTTTTCAAGTAAAATGCTTGCGGACAGACGGACAGACTATAATGGTTCCGTTTTTGCCATTTTGGCTACGGAACCCTAACAGGGTCCGAGTGACTCGCTCGGCACTCTCTCGCCACTATAATCGGTACGTGTGATCAAGGCATAAGTCTGGAAGGTAACTGTAAATTACAAATTTAATTTTCTTTTTACCAAATCATGTGACATACAATGGGCAAAGACACTGGCAGGCAATTATTTGCGTCGTCCCATATTTCCGTTGGGCAGATTTCCCTGGAGCCCTGGTTTACGATCTGGGGTAATTTGAAGCTCCGAGTGGGGTAGGTCGTGACGCGGACGGCTTATCTGTAAATAATAAAAAAAAATGCGGAAAACGAGTCGTGAAATCCAAAACGCTAGAGGTTAGACTTAAGCCGAATGTAACCCTCAAAATGTTGTCTCGCTCGATAATGTCAGCTCGTAGGCTCTTCACCCATCATCATCATATCAGCCGAAATGCGTCCACTGCTGGACATAGGCCTCCCCCAAAGAGTGTCAAAGTGACCGGTCCTGCGCCACCCGCATCCATCAGCGGACTCCCTTTTCGCACGAGCATGGAAAGTTGCAAAAATTGTAATTCGTCTATGTTCGAGTCGCATATATTACGAGTATCATTGGGTCTCGAGGCCCACTTATGTAATCGTACAATCTAAGGCATTTTTTGTCATTGAAAGGAAAGTTCCCAATGGTTGACACATTAATGCCTATTGCCTACCGTTCACCTCTATTGCTATGTTATGAACTTATGAATTAATATTGAAAGTGTCAAGTATTTATTGGGTCAGTTTATAGCACTGGGACGTTTATCTTACCTGCTCTGCGCTTGGTCCCTAGCCCATATAGAAAATCCCGGGATTGGATACAAAAAAAGTTTCATTCAAAGTTTCGCTAACAAGCCTTTTAGTTTTTTTCACATTTGGTTGATAATCTATTCATCAAAACGATTTAACAATATGTTCATGAACTTAGTGATGTCGCTGTATCCAAATTAGACAAACTAATTTGACGAATTTTAATTTTCTGTGCATATTCAGTGTCCCAGCGCTCTGTGTGTTCATAATCTGTGTGTTGCACTGCTGAGCAAAGGCCTCTTCCCGTGATTTCCATGAGTCCCTACAATGTGCTTTTTCTGCCCAATTGGTGAGGAATACATCCAGACCGTCCCGCCATCTTCGTCTAGCTAGGCCCCGTCTGCGTCGCCCGTTATACCCACTTGGTAGCTATATTAGCCCAACTGGATACATCCGACAGACGTGGCTGGCCCAGTCCCTGAGCCTAACAGTTTTTGCACCCACGTCAGCAATGCGTGTTTTGGAGCCCAGCGTAGTGTTTCGGACCGGAACCGATCCGTCCTTTTAACACCTAAAATACTGCGCTCCATCACGCTTTGGCAAATAAGTCTAGCAATAAGTAGTTATACAGCTTTCTGTGCTACTTAATCGTAAAAAAAAAAATGTTTTTTTCATATTTGGTGGGTTCGATTCCAGGTTAAGGAGGTGATTTGTCAGTTCCAAATATTTAAAAAATAAAATGAAGTATTCTTTCAGTTAAAGTCACCCAAAGGGCAATGGAGAGGTCTATGTTAGGAGTTTCTCTGCGTGGTCGCATCAGAAATGAGGCTATCCGCAGCAGAACTACGATATAGCCCTCCGAATACGTACCGGAAGGCGCGGGGTGGGTAGGCCCCCCACAAGGTGGACTGATGACCTGGTAAAGGTCGCGGGAGTCCGCTGGATGCGGGTGGCGCAGGACCGGTCAATTTGGCACTCTCTAGGGGAGGCCTATGTCCAGTAGTGGACGTCTTTCGGCTGATATGATGATGATGATGATTCTTTCAGTAAAATTTCTTATTTTATTTTATTTAGTTTGATGTTCAGTTAGACAAGTGCTATCTTCGATATTGAAGGTAGGTACTTTCCCTCCGTGTGGAAGAGCTTTGGGGCACTCTGTATAGCTGCCACCGGACGCTGTGCTTCCGGCACTTTCCAGACGGGCTGAAACTACGCGGCGGACTGCATGCAGTCAGCTGATATCACTCGTCTGGCAGCGCTTCATGGCGTATACCGCCGCCTCTGCCGCCGCCGCCCGAAGTCGTGGCTAAGCCGTTAAAAAGCCCTTCAAACCGACAACGCCATTGACATCAAACTCTAAACTGACACTCATCGCATGCCACAATCGTAATAATTATGCCATTATGTTAATGTTGATGGAACGCGTAATGTTGTAAGTTGTGTGTTGTTGCGATCGTGCCCGCACGCCGTTAGCCGGGTATCTCAGGAGACTAGAGCGATAAGGCGGTGGGCGGGTGTCCTATGTCACATGAGTTTGTTGACGAATAACGAAGATCATAGGGCAGACACGATTAAGAAGATTCCTTAAAAGATCACTTCACACGAGTATAACTATAATTAGATTTTTTTTACAGCCGATATTTGACAGCCGTCATTCTGGTACAATAAACGTCAATGATGACATATGATGACATAAATTGTATTGGGATGACAGCTGTCAAATATTGGATGTAATTTAACTGATTTTAATCAAGGTGTAAGTCTTCTTCCATTTTGCATGCGGCTTTCGCGAGATTCCTCCATATCTCTCTATTCGTGGCACTGAACGTGTGTGTGTGTGTGTTCAAAAAAACTGTACATGAACTTTTTTTTTCAGTATTCGTTTTTTTTTGGTTTTTCTTACTCAGAATCGTTAATGCTGTCGATCCTCATACAGGAAAAAAAGTGTCCCAGGTTTTACTACGTAAGTTCTTTCTTCCAGTGCGTCACGACCATATAAATAAAAACAGACTGCATACAAAAGTGTGACGATCTGGAATGGAATATTTTGGACACTATTTTTCTTGTATGAGGATCGATAGTATCAACGATTCTGAGTAAGAAACACCCAAAAAAAAATCGAATTCTGGAAAAAAAGTTTATGTACGCTTTTTTCTTAAAAAAGCTCGTGTTTAATATCCTCCGTGAATTGACGTGAGACAGTGCGCCCGCGCCGCGAGCTTTAGTCGGCGCAACGCGAGAGGAACTCATTACGAATTAATTCGCGCGATAAATATAAGTGCCGCGAACAAAGAAACAGGGTGTTTGTCATTGTATATGGTTGTGTTGGGCCCTGGGCGGTAGGTAAGTCATTTAGCACTTAACATAATAGTTTGTTGTTAATTTCATGAAAGTTGGCGCGAATGGATAGAAAACCGGCCAAGTGCGAGTATTATACGCGGACGAAGTCGCAGGCGGAAAGCTAGTTATCTATAACAACAAGCAAAAAAATCACGTTTGTTGTATGGGAGCCCCTTTAAATATTTATTTTATCCTGTTTTTTAGGATTTGCTGTTATAGCGGCAACAGAAATACATCATCTATGAAAATTTCAACTGTCTATCACGGTTCATGAGATACAACCTGGTGACAGACGGACAGACAAACGGACGGACAGCGGAGTCTTAGTAATAGGGTCCCGTTTTTAACCTTTGTGTACGGAACCCTAAAACAAGATTAATGTATGTACGTAAGCACTTTATTACATTGTATGCAGGTTAAATTACAAAAATGTCGCACAATATCAAAGTACAAAGGCGAAGTTATCCCTATATGGGATCTCTAACCATTATTATATATTATTTGCATCAACGCAATGGGTTTGGGGCTGGATTCGCAAAGTAATATAGTTAGTTAATTACTGCAATAAATTAATAGATTTTTGACATCCGAGGAGTAGGTAGTGCCGAATATTGCCCCTTATATACAAAACTACAAACTCACAAACTTTGTATAATATTAGTGTATAGATTAGATTAGATTTACTCGTATCACTCATAAGCTTTAAAATACATCATCAACATCATCATATGAGCCGAAAGACGTCCACTGCTGGACATAGGCCTCCCGTAAAGAGTGCCAAATTGACCGGTCCTGCGCCACCCGCATCCAGCGGTCTCCCGCGACCTTAGAGCATACATAACTGGAGTAGCCTTTCAGTAACTTACCCCTCTGTCAAAAACCTTGCACAATGTGCAAAAAATCGAATACAAAGACAATTTCACAATCGATCACAAAATCGCCTCGCAAGAGAGATCAACAAAAGGCCCGCATTTTGCAGTAAGCACTTGATATTATAAACGTTCAACCACTTCAAGCTTTTAATATACAATTGAGTTTCAATATCCTATTATCAAACCCCGGACCACGGGAGCAAAAATGAACTTGTCACTAGTGCTTAGCTAAATATCGACTATTCTATCGACATCCATACGAACAAATTATTGAATCAGAAATTTATAGATCAAACTTATTATCTTACATGTCAGGTTGTTACACAATATTAGGTACATCAGGTAAGTATAGATACCATTTCAGTCAACTAATTACATTGGTACTATAATTATATCATACTCACGGGAATGATCGTAAAATAGATAAAGTGAATGACAGTTATAAATAGATACTTTTCACATAACTTACAGATGGATTTTATCGCCAAGGCGAAGGAGTTTAAAATCAGAAAATTTAGAAAAAAATGATAATTGTATATTACGAAAACTGTATAAAATACTGAAAAAATACAAACATTTCGTTTTAATTTTATTTTCAACAATAATTAATACTTCTGCATATCATAGCGGTAGTCCAGTAGGTACATCGTGCTTTTTATCGACATCGATTTAGGTATATGAAATAAAATATGTGTCCTCGCACTATAAAGCTGTCAACGCATTTTTGCTCCCGTCATCCGGGGTTTGCCTATTATACTCCAGGCAAAATACTGTTTCGAAAAACATTAATTTGTAATAGCGTTTTTTTTTGTTTATTTTATTTTAAAACGTTATTCTAAGATGCTTAATTCAAGAATCCAACAAACATTCCATCCGGAAGTAGTTATATGTATATAAATTAAGTATTAATTGTCTTTTTTGTTTGATTTATATTTAATATTTTAAAGCAAATGTAAATGAATCAAAATAAAGATTAAAACATTTATTAATATTTATTCCGACTTTTCAGGAGCTCATTAGATAATAATTTTTTTGATGTCTGATTTTTTGTTGGATTTTGCCTCTAGGTAACTATTTAATTGATAATATATCCGTTACAATAAAAAAATCTGCTATTATGAATTATTTCCAAATTTGACTTTTTTTCCATACAAGTTGTCAGTTCATTGCCTGGACTATTAAGACACACAATGTGTCAATTGTATTGTATGTCTACTCCCTTTATCTCTGTGTGTCTTTTGTGTAGTGAATAAATGTCTTCTTTCTTTCTTTTAAGATGCTCCCCCCCGCCCCCGCAAAATTCGGCAGACATTTTTGTACGCAAATACGACATAAGGCTACTCCAGTTATATATGCTCTAAGCCCGTGACCTTTACTAGGGCTCTTCGCCCGAGCATGGAAAATTGCAAAAATTGTAAGTTGTCTATGTTCGTTCGAGTCACATATCTTTGGATCTCGAGACCCACTTACGAGATCGTACAATCCAAGGCAGCGTTCCATTTTCCTACCCACGCCGCGCCTTCCGGTACGTGGTCGCCACTCGAGACCCTTTCCGCCCCAACGGCCATCGGTTCTACGTGCGATGTGCCCCGCCCACTGCCACTTAAAATACATAATGTGCAGCAACAGTAAAAAGGCAAAGAACTCTGCGAGCTAGAGTTAATAGAACGCCTTCGTGTAAACGATCTGTCAAAATTAACCATTTTGATTGTTCCTTCAGTAAGTACAACTATGCGTTAAATTGTCTATCAAACTTTCATACGTACTACGCATACAATTCTCAACCCTCCTCCCCTGACTTAACGCGCAAAACCGCATATAACGAGCTGTTGTGTATATCAACTGAGAACTATGTGAACCCCACAAGGAAACTAACGTATAACTGTTTGAATGATGCATGCCGGTGTCACCTGCGACTTGGCGACAATAATTAGCCGCCCTATGAATAGCAAACAAGACTGCGAAACTACTCAGGGCATAAGCGGCAAGCGGCGCGAGTGACTTGGCATAGTTTTTACAAGCTTTATATTAACTTGCAATTCATTTTCAGTCACTAGCAGTTATCCGATTGAGCTGAAATTTTAGGTTTAAGTATAGTTTGGTCGACAATTCAATATTATGGTACCGTCGAGTGATGTAAGTGATGATGACAGAAGGTGAACGGGAATTCAGTACTTAACCGACGTAACCCCGTTGAGTTTGGGCTCGTTAGAATCGTCACAAGGAGTGATGACGGTATACAGAAAAGTGCAGTCGGCAATAAATGCTTGTACCAAAAATGAAATTTTTGACAGAAACTTATTTAAATGTAAATTGAAATTCTGCCAAAACAATGAATAGGTATCTATTAAATATATCGTCGTCTAGTACCCATAACACAACCCTTGTTGAGCTTACTAATATGGTGCTAATGGGGAATGGATGAAAATTTTAGAAATGCCTGATTATTTTTTTGGTGATAGGAATAGCCTTCCTTAGCACCAGAAAAAAGTTTCAGATTTTTCAGCTGGGACAATTATTTTTGAAAAATATAAACAGTTTCCTCATTTACGTTTTGGGTCATGAACGGTAAATAGACACTTTCCTTGATCTGTCTCATATTACAAAAAACTATCTTAAATATCTGTGGTAAACTGACACTGGTAATGACCAATATAGCTGCTGCAAGTGTCAATATCATTGCCAGTGTCAGTTTACCACACATAATTAATACATTTTTTTTGTAATATGAGACCGATCAAGGAAGGTGCCGTAACTGACCCAAAACGTAAGTGAGGAAACTGTTTATATTTTTCAAAAAAAATTGACGCAGCTGAAAAATCTGTAACTTTTTTCTGGTGCTAAGGAAGGTTATTCCTATCACCAAAAAAATAATCAGGCATTTCTAAAATTTTCATCCATTCCCAATAGTTCGATTTGTGTAAGATTATCCCGTATTGTATTTATTTATTATTTAATGAAGACAAAATCAAAATGAACAGTTGTTGCGCAACTTCATTCTACGAAACAGTTCGGTAAATTCTGGAAGTCCACAAACAAACTTTGTCCTACGCCGAGTCTCTCTGTGAGCGTGGTTGAGTTACATAACCCCTGCGATGTTGCAAATGCTTTTCGGCGACATTTTAGTGTGCAGCCGACTATCCCACCGCGTCAGATGTTTGATGATTGAGACAATTCTAACGAGCCCAAACTCGACGAGGTTGTGTCGTTTCATTGCGAAGTTCCTATGGCAACCTTCCAGCTTCATCATCAGATCAGCACCGTGTCATCATATAATATTGCATTGTCACTTGTTTTACAAATGCAAAATTTCAGATCAATCGGTTACCGGGAAGTGGATCAAATTTAATTTGCAAGATTTGATGACAAACGTCGGGACAGGTGAAACTAAGAAAAGCTGGTAAAATACGCATAGACTCACACGTTTTAACATAAATATCACCACCAGACGGCTTTCCGTGTGATAACCATGTTTGATACCAAAGCCGAGCCTCCCTGTGTGCACTATACTAACGTGTTTATTCCTTGACAGGTGGAACTAGATTTATCAGCACATGAAATTATGTATAGAGTTTAAGCTAGCTTTGGCAAAAAATCTTCTGTCCGGCTGTTTTCCTCTACAGATCGCATTTCTCAACCGATTCTCGTGAAATTTTGTGAGCAGGTTCTATAATTATAAAGTTTTATTGTCAATTGAGTTTTACGATAAAAAAAGTATTTAACAAGTGGAATTAAAATATTTTTCAAAAAAACCCAACTGATTTTTGCAAATATTATAGCATATGTCACTCCCATGATTAAGAGGAATCCAACGACATCTCATATGTCGAAATCCGTTAAACGGTTTAGGCTGCAGGGCGTGCCAAAGAATAAGACATACACACATACATACATTCGGGTAAAAAGACATGCTCGCGAGTTCTACAGCTCACAGAGCAATAGTTTTTTACTGCTACCAACTACCGTATTGTATGAATCCTTGATTGTGAATCCTCTATCCACTTTTCCCTTGCGCTCGTATTCATTAAAAAATTATGATGTTTACGCGGGCGCCCTCGTGCGATACGCCGCGAGATGTCGCCACCGTTAATATGGAGATTGAACGTTCCGTCTCTTTTAAATTGATTAAAAGTTTCTTGTTTATAAATCGTGTTTCACTTTAAGTTTATTTTTTGCGTCAACAAAATTAAATGTATATATCGTTCAATCGAAGTGGGTGTGGGCATTTCTAGCTGCGTTATGGGCAAAACTGAGAATCAAACTAAGTTGTTTGGAATGAGAACGAGTGGGATGCGTCCATGTGAATGTAGTCGGCATTCATTCGAAGATTGTGCCTTTGCATGGCAAGTTGTGACCTTTCAGCCTGAGGACGTCCACTGCTAGACTAAGAATCGGCCACGACTTAGAATGGCAGCGGTAGACTGTAGAATGTGTGGCGAGGAGGATGAGACTATGGAACACTTACTATGTGAATGTCATGATCCTTGCCAGACAAAGAATGAATCACTTTGGTAACGGCTATCCGCAAATAAAGGAATTCAAAAATCCATCATCCGTTTTATGGAAATGATGGAGCGAGCTTGGGAGTAGGTATAAAGGAGAGGGCAAATGCACAATAAATCGAAGTTTATCCGAAAGGGCTCTCGTCTAGATAAGATAAGATTGAATGGCGGCGTGCGGCAGTGGTAGGAGTGAGATGCTGTGTCCAGGGAACCGACTTTTGACTTTCGAGGCTCGACTCTTTCACTCGAAAACTGTCAAAAATGGGAAGGGGGGGGGGGGGGGTTCCACCAAATGCGGAAGTGGTCTCAGATTGAACCCTAAAAGCCCACAGTAGCTCGTTCGCGAAACTCCCTGCAGCATTTCTCGTACGTGTCAAAGGATCCCTTACAAAGTATCAACACGTCCCAAACTATATTCCCACTCACCTCGGCTTAACTAGTAAAACTGCAATATGTTTCAAGATAAATCCTAAGGGTGGCTTGGGGTAAAATTGCAGTAATAACTCGAGTGATACCTCGCCCCCTCGGGGCGTGTACTTCGCTACTTTATTACTGAACTAGCTGTCCGCGCGGCTCTGCCCGCGTATTACAAAGCACACAGGCAAACAAATAATATATACCCTATGATCATCCGGAAAAGACCACACGCATCCAGCGGACTCCCGCGACCTTTACCAGATCATCAATCCACCCTCGCTGCGCCTTCCGGTACGTGGTCACCACTTGAGAACCTTTCCGCCCCAACGGCAATCGCGCAATGTGGCCCACCCACTACTATTAAACTTACTAACATACAAAGCCACAATCTCACAGATTTTTCCTGTTTATAACAGACGTATAGACTAGCTGCCCGCAAAGAACCGCAGGATAACATTTTGACGAACACTTTAGCCTTAGTTGGTAGTGACTTCGCTTACGAGGCTGGAGGTCCTGGATTCGAATCGCGATAAAGGCATTTATTTGTGTAACTTGCAAGAATATTTGTTCCTGAATCATTGCGGTTTTCTATGTAATACCTACCTACCTATTTATGTCATGTAAGTATTCCGTCATTTTAGTACCCATTGTGTGTAATAAATCTTATAAAGAGGAAGTGTCTGTGAGGCTTTGTAAGTTTGTATGTAACGCGTAATCTCCGGAACCAACAGGACCGAAGTCAAAACTTCTTTCACCTGTGTATGCTAGACAAACTTTACCTCTGTATTATTTTAGTATAGATGGAATATACATTACTATGATGAATTTATTAATATTTCATGTCTATTTCAGTCAGGTTTGCACGTTAGAAGTATATTAATTCAATTTTAATATTCATGATAGTGCTTCAATTTAATTTACTTTCAAGTCGACATCAGAGCTTTTCATCGGGATTTCTGACGTGGTAATGTACAGTCAGCATCAAAAGTAGCTACGCAAACGAAGACGTCAAAAGTCTTTATTAAAAGGGAATAAGAACTTTTGAAGTCTTCAATTGCGTAGCTACTTTTGATGCTGACTGTACATCTAAATGATTACTTGACTTGACACTGCTGTAATAGAGTAGGTAAGTAAGTCTCAGGGTCTTGGTTAAACGTTTTTCGGCATATTAAGACCTTATTATTTTTCATAAAAAAACAAAGACATAGACTTAAGAATAAAAAGCAAACTATATGACATAGTGATCCTACCCAGTTTGACGTATGGCTCCCAAACATGGACTCTACGTAAAAAAGAGGAAAATAAACTAGCCGTACATCAACGCAAAATGGAAGGAAGTATGCTGAGCATAAATATATCAGATAAAATAAAATAATAAATATAAATAAAATAAATATAGTGGCACAATTCACACCAATTGATCTAGTCCCAAAGCCTGTACTATGGGTACTAGACAACTGATAAACATACTTATATAGATAAATACATATTTAAATAGATATTAAACATCCAAGACTCGAGAATAAACATTCGTATTCATCATACAAATATCTGTCCCGACCGGGGATCAAACCCGGGACCTCAAGCTTCATAGTCAGGTTCTCTAACCACCAGGCTATTCGGTCGTAGAAGTTTGTATACAATTCACTTCGTATGACACTTAGACCTCTGTTTAACATTGGCGCTTTATAAGGAGCTTTTTCATTGAGCTCATAGATGGCGTTATTGTATTAAGCAGCGGTACCTACTTTTAACTTCCTATAGTGAATCTAGCTACAATAGGCTTATAAACGTGACATTGTGTAGACATTGGCGATTTTCTTGATTTTTTCGCTCAAAGCTAATATCAGGCTGAGTTGAGCGTGATAGCTTTGCCTGCGTTTTACCTCTAGCTATCGACAACAAATCCTCAAATCAATAAAGGGTCGACAACTCACTTGCTTCTCCAAAAGCTTCGCTGTTTGTTTTTTTATCAGTGGTTAAAAAAACGTAAAAGATCAAGTACAAAACAGCTCGACCTAATACTCCCACGATTAAAAACCAACCATCAGGTTTATTTCACTCGACTTATCGGAATGATATTGATATGACATTTGTGCGTGCACTAATATCAAAGTTTGATAAAAAAATACAAAAGATACAGTTATGTAGGAACGTATTATTACATTAATGATTTTTATTGTATGTCTCTTGCACAAACCTTTGCATGTTTCCATTTGGCCTAATGGTTGAATGTCTTGAGGAAATAAGTCCACCATTTCTACTCATTTGTTTATAGTGCAATGAAATTTAAATGAATAAATAAAATAGCTTAGATAGTTAAAACGGAATCGAGAATCATGTAATTGAAGGCCTATTCATAATTTAGCACATTTTACGTGACAACTTTGAACATGAATATTGAATAATACGGAGAGCCTCATCTCGCTGAGGTGTTAATAAATAATAACTAACTAACTAGTCCTAACCAGTTTGATGACAGTTATAATAGGTTTTGACTGCTAGTCAAATCAGTAACTTTTGTGAAACATTAGGTAGGTACACTTTAAACTCTTGCGTTTTGTACACATATTTAAAAAAGACTTTAGACGGGTCTAAAGCAATATTTATAAAACGACAAAAATGCTGTCTTAATAGGATTTTGTATAGTCAAATTACGTAACTTTTTGATCTTTTTGTATTTAAAAGTCTTTAACATAAGAACATTAAGTTGGTGCGTGATATTTTCCGAATATTCTCGTGAACTCATCGGGACCCTCTTAATGAGTAGTTGATGACTGTGCAAAAAAAGTACAGTCGGCATCAAAAGCTAGAACAAAAAAATTTTTTTTTGAAATGAAATGAAATCTTACTTATTTGCGTTAAGGGCGGTTATTATAAAGCTCACATGAGATGCCAAGATGTGAAATGGACCAACACACTTAGCTTATTCCAGCATGCAAAAATTACCTTCAATTTAAATACGATACATTAGAATATCAATTAATGTTAACACATCAAATTATTATTTCATTCAATTACATTTAAAAAAAATCATTGTATAAAATGTTTTTTAAGGGGTAGATTTTTACGTCTCCCGTCGCGTCACAGTGGCAAATGTGCTGGCCTAGTGTTCCATTAGCAAAATTTAACAAAAGGGGACATGTCCTCACTTTCATGTGCCTGTCTTTCAAAATTAGAATGATAGAGACATCAAACTGGCGATTTGTCGCCTTCTGTCATATACGCGGATAGAATCCCGGCCCTGATTTTTAAAGACAGTCACATGAATGTGAAGACGTGTATCCTTCCATAAAACCGTGGATGTAATGTAATACCTTCGTTTCACCACATTTTCAACCTGGCAACACTGATTGAAACCAACTTTAAACACTTGTCTTAAATAAATAATGGAAGAACCAAACCCGCGCAGCAATTAATCATCGAACCAATAGGAAAGTAATTAAACAGAAATGAGACGGGTTTTGCGAGATTCAGTTTTTCACAAGCATTTCAAGTTTCCCTTCTATTTTGGGAGATGGTAATGCGAAAATTCTACTTGGGACAGTTTGGTAGGTATCAAGCTTTTAAGAACGATTAACAATAGGGTGTAGATCAATCTGACTTGGCATTTCACATCACATAAATTTACTCTTTAGACCTACCACATTATGTAGTGCACAGACTTGAAGCTGGACTTAAATCAGTTTCAATGATCGCAGCTTTTGCTATGACGCGTCACTTCAGACGGTTTGTGGCTTGCAGGAGCCCTGGACTATGCTGGTTTCCGTGGCCATTTTTATTATGTCCGTCTAGCGTATGCTCTTTTCCCCTTTACAGATCCCTGGACGACGAGCCTCTCCATCGATTGATGTTTCCTTGAGATGTGGCCGAAGAATGTTGATGAAATCGACGAAAGTCTATCTTTTATGCGGAGTTCCTTCACTATCGAGAAGTTAGTTCGGAACGTCCAAGGTATCTGTAGGAGTAGTCTCCAACACCATATCTCTAGAGCGTCGATTTTACAATACAATACAAATACTTTCTATTGCACACCTCACACAAACAAAGCAGTTACAGAGAGAAACAATACAATAACATGTAGGTAGAGGTAGACAACAGGCGGTATTATCGCTGACGAGCGATCTCTTCCAGACAAGCTTTGGGAATCGGAGAAAGAGATAAAACTAGATTATGCAGTAAGTGGTGCAGATATTATTATTAACAAAAAATCAAAATAATTATTAAAAAAAATAAACGTACATAAATACCTCTATATATAAACATACATACACACTCATACATATATACAAATACTAGCTTCCACCCGTGACTTTGTCTGCGTGAACCCGGGGTAAAAACTATCCTATATTTTATAGCTATAAACTATCTTCGTGCAAAATTTCATCCAAATTGGTTGAGCCGTTTGAGCGTGATTGAGTAACAAACATCCAAACATCTAAACATCCAAACATCCAAACTTTTGCATTTATAATATTAGTAGAATTAGTAGGATATGATACATAATCAGTCAGCCAAAAAATACAATCACGGTTAGGGGAGAGATAAATGTTCTTTAAGAAGGGATTTGAGGTTGCCGATAGATTTTGCTTGTCTGATGTCAAGAGGGAGTTCCATAGTCGGATAGAATTAATAGTGAACGAACTATTGTTACATTTGGTAGATGACGAAGGCACAGTTAATAGCAAATTGTTAGAACATCTAACAGAAGATTTTACTTGGAAACACTGGACATTCCATAATTTGTCGATTTCTTGTTGAACTAATAAAATTAGATGGCTCCGGTCTTCTGTAAGCTAGTATTCCTTCACCAGTTAGGCCTGCACTGCGAGAGGACATTCCACTGTGTCTTACCTCTTCATTTCAGTAGAAGACTGAAATAATACAAAAAAACCGGACAAGTGCGAGTTCAACTCGCGTGGTGAGGGTTCCGTAAAATATTGAGAATTTTCCCGTTACTTTGAATACTCAAACTTCTTATAGGTTTTCCTGTAATCTTTAGGCAAGGAACTATTTTCCATATTTTTTTCAGAATTTTAAGTCTTGTAGTTTCGGAGATAAGGGGGGGGGATGGTCAATTTTATTTATTTAAACTTTATTGCACAAAATACAAAAAAAATATGTACAAATGGCGAGCTTAATGCCAGATGGCATTCTCTACCAGCTAACCATTGGGCTAAACAGAGACTTATAACAGGTGCAAAGAAAAAAGTATGATAATTTCTGTTACGAATATACTTGAGGAGAGAGGAATGTACACTACATATAGACATACATAAATAAAAAATTTCGTCGTTTTTCCTAAATTACTTCAAATCTGTTTATGTTAAAATTATAAAAAAATATGTCTGAGATGCTTACAACAACCCTTTTCATTTGATATGTCACACGATACAGTTTGTGAAACTTTTTTTTAAATTTCCAGTTTATCCTTCAAAAGTGGCCCCCTTGTTCAGAATTCATGAATTTACTTTACGCGTCCATCTTTGGGTCACCAATTTACATATGTGTAACAAATTTAAACTCAATCGGTCCAGTAGTTTCGGAGAAAATCGGCTGTGACAGACGGACAGACAGACGCACGAGTGATCCTATAAGGGTTCCTTTTTTTCCTTTTGAGGAACGGAACCCTAATAACGAAGTGAATAACTTTTAACGACATTGCAGCGACAAACATGCTATAACCCGGACATTAAATGTTATCACTTTGACTTTCGCTTGAATTCATGTCAAGAAATTATAGCAATTCGAGATCGGATTCAGATAAACAAGTACTGAAGCGCCCAACTTGTGTTTACCCGGGCTGGCTGGTAAAACAGTGCTATGTTCTATACGTATGTGAAAATGAAAAAAATGAAAAATGTTTATTAGGTGTACAAGTTTTGTATCATATAAGGTTGGGACCTCCTAGTAAGTAAAGTATACCTGTATCAAGAGGACCCGCTCTTCCAACAATAAGCTTGGGTATTATAGATTTAAACCTAATCGACTAACACGTAGTCTAATTATACTAGGTACAATTATAAATTTAGCAATATAAACAAAACAAAAAGAATATATGTATAATAAAAATAATTAAGCAACCGTCTAGCGATTACTCGAGCGAGTAGGTATGTGTGTGTGTGTGTGTGTGTGAGTGCGAGTGTGTGCGCGTGTGTGTGTGTGTGAGTGTGCATGCGTGCGTGTGTTTGTGTGTGTAAATGTGTGTGCATGATTCATTTATGTATGTGAGGATTCTATTTTCAGGTTACTTGTCGTATAATAGAAGTGACTCTGTGTCTTGGTAATTAATTATGTTTAGCCAATTAGTTATAGCATTCTTCGCTTTGTAGAATTGTAAGGGGTATATACTTATTTTGTTATTTATGAAGTTGAAGTAATCTAAATAATGAATAAATTGCCACAATTTTAACACAAAAGTTCTAATCTCTCATTATTTAATTTATTGTTACTGAGTGTTTAGAGGTAAACAATACACATATTCATTCTAACAAAAGTTATTAATTATTGTAAAAAGTTTTCACAGTCCATGTTTAGTTAAGGCCTAGGCACACCAGCCGGCGGCGTAGCCTGTTTGCCATTTTATCACTTATCGTCAATTCATCAGTGATCGGAATTAGCTGAGCCAAAATACCTATTCTGCTTATCATTATCTATAAGACATCCGTCACTCTCGCACTCGCATACTTGTCGGAACGTGACGAAAGTCTTATCCACAGCGATAAGTGATAAAATGGCAACCATCTTATCTTATCTTATCTAGTTGAGGGCCCTTTTGGATACACTTCGATCCAGTGGGATCTTTTGTGCATTTGCCCTCCCCTTTATAGCCACTCCCAAGCTCGCTCCATCATTTCCACAAAGCGGATGATGCAGCTTAGTGGGAGCACCTTGAATTGCTTTGGTTGCGGGTAGCCGTTATCAAAGTAATTCATTCTTTGTCTGGCAAGGGCATGACATTCACACAGTAAGTGTTCCATAGTCTTATCCTCCTCGCCACACATTCTACAGTCTGTACTGTGCGATAGTCCCACATCTTGGCCAGGAGATCCTTGACGCTGAAGTGATCCTGCTGGATTACCAGAGTTTTTTGGTCCAGTAATGGCAACCATGCTACGGCCGCAGATTCGTGTGGAGCACGTACCTATGCGTGTGCAGAACGTAGACCACTGCATTGTAAAGTATTAATCCCCATTAGACATGTCACACCGGATGCGTATGCGTAGACGTGCAGGTAACGCGGCGTGACATGTCTTATGAGGATTTATACTTTACAGCGGAGAGGTGCACGTGCTGCACATGCACACGTGCTGCACATGCACACGTGCTGCACACGCACTCGTGCTGCACACGCACTCGTGCTGCACACGCACTCGTGCTGCACACACATGCCATGTGGCTTCTGACTGAGATGGTGCCTGCGCGGGAGCTCTGCCTCTCGCTACCCTCCCGAGCCGTAGGCGACTCTGTAAAATGTTTGTCTCGCTCGCTCGTTAATGTTAGCTCGATATACTGTGCTCTTCTCCCGCGAACCATCTTGTGACATTTGAATAAAAAAAATATCTAAGCGAACGATTCTTTTGAAATGGACCAATCTTTTTGCAAAAGAAATATGACAACGTGAAGTTATGGTGCAGTAGCAAAATTTTAAGTTTTCAATATTATTTTGACATAGTATTTAACGTTCTACTAAAAATTCAATGTTTCGCCGGCTCTTTTAACAGTCTTAGAGCATTAAAAACCAACATTTTGCATTATTCACCTGAAGCTGTCGAGCAATATTTGAATTTGAGGCAACAATTTTGTAGGTTCAAATATTATGCGTTAATATTTGTCGCAATATAAAATGCGAGGGATGTTCTATAAGTTCTGAGAATCGGCATAAAGGACAAAATTTATTGGTATCCAATTTTGAATTATTAAATACGCTCTTTCTTGTTATACGTGCATATTTATTATTGGAAAATATTTTAACTTTGCTTCAAAAAAAAGGTTTTGAGGCTTATTTTTTACATCGACGCAATTTGATCGATTTTATTGAGGAGTTTTTAATATCAAAGAATAAGAAGTAATAGTAAAAGAGTTGGTCTAGATTATACGGTATAGGTAAGTAGTTGTGTATATATATATATGTATATATATATATTGATGGCCAGAAAAACCTACCTGGAACTTTGTTAAGTAAGATGTGATGTGCCTTAAAAAGTATGCACGGGTTAAATTCTTTATATCCGTGGCTACAAAATGGATAGATTTCTTATTTTATAATCAATTAAAAATTACCACACCAGAATTTTCCAACACCCCTGACATTTAACAAAATATCCTCCCATTTTAAGTGACGTCAATATTTATTCTACATATAACATCATCGATGTTTTTTTATTAAAGAAAACCAAATGAATAATATTTTTTTTTAATTTATTTAGTGTTTAACGAATAGTGACGCAGTATGAACAATAAATCATGCCCATTCTCACAACTTACTGAATACCGCAGTAGGTACCTATATTATTATACATGTGAAAAAAGTTCAACTCGTGAATCAATTTTATTAAGACGACCACAATATCAGTAATCAACGTGATCAAATACTTAGCCTATTCTTATGATGAAAGGGGGCTTAGCCGTCCATTACCGAAATTGTTTATTAAGCCTATTGATCTACATCTCTATAACCATAGCAGTATTGAATTGTCATTTAATTTAAGAATACGCGCCTCGTGGAGACGAACAATTAAAATTCAGAACAAATTTTCATGAGACACGATTTATATTGACGAATTTAAAATGGCGAGTATACTGACAGTAAAATCAGCAACTTTTTGTGAAACGTCAAACGCTCCGAGATAGAGAAGAGGAGACGCCGCTTATGCGGATTAAGGGACTAACTAACAAGTGAAATTAAAAGATTTTTCTATAACCCAACTGCATTTTTGTAATATTATAAACAGAGCCCGGATTTTTCACGGCAAAACAAAACACTATCGTAATCTAGCCAGTGATAGAAACATTATTTCATCGATATCTAGTATTATTAGGTATATAGGTATCTATAAACATAACATGCCGATATATTTTTACATTATTGACAATTTACAGTGTGCAAAACAACCTTTTTATATTTTTAATAAAAAACTAGAAGTGTATTTTTCTTCCGAAAACGCAATAAGGTATTTGTGCCAACTAAAAAGTCGCGATAATGACGATACCACCTCATTGAAAATAATAAACAATACAGTCAATAATAGACACTTATTACTCAATAAGACTTTAAATTTCATTTCATTACGTATAAAACATAAATATCTCAGATATTTTTTATTTATAATTTTAGGAAAAACAAATATGAAGTTTTTATTTAATCAAATGTAATAGAATAATTTAGAAATTAAGGCAGAAAAAAAAGCTGATATATAAAAACTACTCAAATAGCCCACCCCGCGTCATTCCCGGTGCAAAGGTGCCCATTACGCTCGCCGCATTGCTGCGTTGGATTGCAATGGACAACCTTTGCAATAAGAATGACCCGGAGCGGGGGTCAAGGCCTTTTTCCCGCAGGCGGCGCCCCACTTCCCTAAGGAAAGATTTTCCTTCGGAGCACCAGCATCCCGAAGTCTCTACGGCAAGAGGGACAAATAAGTAGTGTGAGAGCACTGCGTACTTGTCCCTCTTACGTGTAGCCGCCCACTCAGCGGCAGCTCCTGCAACTCGCATTGTGCGGTCTAAGTGAGATGCCGCAAAAGTGCTGACGCATGTTGCGTCCCACAATAAGCATTTACCCCTTTGCCAGGGTACTAAGGTGAGGCCGTCAGGTCTCTTTCCGTCGGACCGACTGAGGCCTGGCGGTTCCAGTACGCAAGGGATGTTGGCAGATACCAGCGCCCTCCGGATGATGTCGTTCAGGGCGTGATGGCGAGGGAATCTGCCAGCACATCTGAAGCAGCTGAGAGCGTGGTGGCCATTGCTCTCCACTGTGGCACCGCAGATGCATATATGGGGTTCGCAGACATTACAGCCAAGGCGGAGAGCAACAGCCACCCGCATGGAGTCGTTATCGAGGAGGGTGCCCATATGTGGAGACGGGAGAGCGTGAAGCCACGCACCAGACTCAGGCCTCGAAACCGCCTTTAGCCTGGCTTTATCCACACCCAGAGCGGTCTCCAAGAGGTTGTCAAATACACGCTTAACTCCCGCGCTGTCCCACATTCGTTGGCTGTTATGTTTCTCCGGTGCAGGCGTACTTGGGTTGAGCGAAGACCAGGCCGTCCAGGCATCGGAAGAGAAGGGAATGGTTGCCTTGTCACCATGTAAGGGAAGAATTTGAGTGACAAGGTCCACGACCCCGCTAGCCGATGCCAGGAAGGCTGGTAGACAAACGTCTCTTGCGCGCCGAATACCCAGACCGCCGCTCCGAATGGGAAGAGATGCAAGGTCCCATTGGCTCGAGCTGAGGGAGACGTTAAGAAGACATTCAAGGGTCTCCTTCAGTGCAATGTCAAAGGAGTCAATGTGTGCAGGAAATAACCATGCGGGTACAGTGCGTAAAAAATAGGTTAACTTGGGGATAGCAAAGCAGCTCCGCAGCAGGGAAAGCGCAACGTGAGCTGAAAGGTTTTTAAGCTTGTCTCCAATAGTTAGCAACAGTTGCTTTCTAACCTCAAAAGCTGCCGGAATAGGTTCTGTGAAGATTGGAGAGCCCAAAAGATTGAAAGTTTGAAAAGAAATTTCTTTAAGGCCAGGGAGTAAGTGACTGAAAGTAGGCAAGGAAGTTCGGGAAAAATCACTACACGGGAAGAATTCACACTTGCTGGCGTTCACTTCTAGGCCCAGTTCCCGCAGGCGAGGAAGGAGCAAACGCAGATCTTGCTCAACTTCCTCAGGCTTTCCCCCTAGAGTACCGTCATCTAAGTACCAGATATTCAGAGGTGAAAGAAGTTCTGATAACGGTCTCTGAATGGCAAGACTAAAAACTAAAGGGCCCAGAGGATCCCCCTGCTGCGCTCCAACTTGCGAAAGTATGGGAGATTCGTTTAAATATAAGTTGGACGGGGAGGAGTAAGCTTGAAAGAGGAAAGGGTAGAGGGAAGGTATTTTCTGCCTTACTTCAGACAGCAGTACGTCACGCTCGACTGAATTAAAAGCATTTTTTAAATCTAATTTAATGACAACATTGTCCGCGTTTTTTGGATCAAGTAAAAATGCACGCGTGGCATGGATGGCAGCTTCGCAGCCTTGGTGAGTTCCAAAACCTAGCTGAATAGGTTGTAAGTAAGCGGCCATTTCTTCTCGAACAGCACGGCAGCCAAGCTTAGCTGTTAAACGACGAAAAGTACTGCCGATAGCTATGGGCCTTAAGCCTCCGTCCTTCTTCACCAGAGCGCATAAGGACGCACCGTACATGAATGGGCAGACTGCGGGGTTCAAGCAACCACTGAGTAAAAAGTTACAAAGTTTGGTCAAGCATTCGAGCAGCCGGGGCCCGTTATCACCGGCAGAGCCAGATGTTAGTTCCTTGAGGTGAGCTGGGCGGATGCCGTCTAAGCCAGCGGCTGAACTGCTGTTGAACGAGCTTAGAGCCGTAGCTACGTCTTGTGGTTTGGCAGAGTAAGCAGGGATAGATGTATCGGGCTCCGGAGGAAATGTCAGAGGCCGAGAAGGGGTTGGGTGCTTCGACTGCAAGTTGGCGAGATTTTCAGGGCTCGATGGAGCTACACCATCGTCTGAAGTCAGCAAGCGCACTGCCCCTCTGAGATCACCCTCAAAAACTTTGTTTTCTACCGCTCTAAGGGTAGAGGGTTTCCATGAGGATGTTTCTGCCTCGACGAATAAGGAGTCAATAACGTTAGCGGATTCAATATTGCGCTTAACTTTAGTAGTTAAGTTGCCTAAACCAGATGTTTCTGGCGCTTTTAAGGCGGAGTAGGCAAATGATAGTAAGGCAAACCAATCCGAATTATCGTTGCTGTCTAAACATTTATCTATAAGGTCGCTAATCTTACCTGCTGCCAAGTTCCGTGCTCCCTTGGGGATATGACGCAACACTCGCACTGACTGTTTAAGTGTAGCCAGTTCGTCCAACCCTAGACTGCTGTGGTTGTCAGCGGGTAGCGGGGCCGGAAGTGTGGGAGCAGAGGGCCTACGGGGCACGCTTTTATGTATGCGCCCTATGTGCACTTTGAGCCCATGGGCAGTGAAAGTGCGTGAGGAGTTTGGGCAGTGGGGACACAGCGTTTGGGAAGAGGCCTGCAAATTGCGTATAGATATTATTTATTTCTTATAACGCTTTGAAACCGACGTGTTTGATATACGTAATTTTTTTATTGAATATTTATTTTATTTGGTGACGTTTTTTGACAATTATCGATATCGATAAAATAATGTTTCTACCACTGGCTAGATTACGATAGTGTTTTGTTTTGCCGTGAAAAATCCGGGCTCTGATTATAAACTATGTCACTCCCACGATTATAAGGGATCCAACGACTCCTCATATGCCAAAATCTATCAAGCGTTTAGACTGTAAGTAAGGTTTTGGATATTTAAGCGAAACTTGTTGTTAAGGCAACTTTAAATAGTTATAAGCTAAAAAATTATGATTGAAACCTAATAATGATTTTGAAATACCTATTCAACGATACCCCACATGACATAGTTTATAGACTTTATTTTTTTAATATAAATATGTTGGCTGGTGACCGCCATTTTGAACTTTGATTACCTGTCTTGTCTTCAGTGACACAAAGATTAAAACAAATCGATTGACGTATGATTCATTAAAATCGTCCCACGCATTTGGTAGTGCCACAAAGGTACAAACATTCATACATAGATGAGTAAACACAGTCAGGTAAAAATTATAGCCCTTAACTTGGGCAATGTCACAAATCGGGAGAAATTAATAACCTGATCATCGAGTTGCTTTTTTTGTAAAATTCAATTCAAAAATAATATTTTTGCTGTGAGTTCTCTTTTACGTAGGTTACACCCAGGGGTCGAAGCGAACACGCATCTTTCCCTTATTAGATGTCATATTCACGTTCAAAAATTAAGTTTCTATTAGGTATATACAAGCCCATATGCCAGTAGTCCATACGCTCGTATGCGCATAATCATGTGTGTTGGTTTGTTGCAAAACAGAACAAGGAAAACATCGTGAGGGAACCGGTCTTATTTGTCCTCTGGATTGGAAGGTATTCAAGTATTCAAGTATTCAAGTATTTTATTGCATTCATGTTGTTATAGTATAGTACATAGTTGACACATGTTACAGTAAGTCTCAAACATGAACCCTGTAAGGGCATCGCAATACATAGGTATTTATAGAACTATTCTTAGAACTATTCTAACAGAATAACATAAGCCGTAGGCACCAACGGTATACATAGTTATTTCTAAATAGGCATTTTGTGTGTATATAGTGTTGAGACAAAAATAAGTAGATATATGTACTTTTATAGTTTATCATCTAGGTATTCATTTAGAGAATAATATGCATTATTTTGTAGTATATTCTTTAGTTTAGTTAAAAATTGGCTGTCTTTATTTTCTTTTCTTATGTGTTCTGGTAGTTTGTTGTATATTTTTATTGACATGGTTAGCGGACCACAGGAATGGAGTTTTAATCGGGAGGTTGGAGGCACTAGCTTTGATTTATATCTCAAACTGTATGGTAACGGCGTATCTTCTCGTTTTGTGTATAATTCAGAGTGTTTACGGACGAACTTACATATTTCCAGGATGTGTAAGCAGGGCAAGGTAAGTAGGTATTTTGTGTTTAATAAAGTACGGCTTGCAACTATCGGATTGCTTTATATTTACGAGTATACGGATTAGTTTTTTTTGCAACGTGAAGACGGATGGGGCGTCGACACTGCTACCCCAGAGGGTTATTCCATAACTGAGACAGGAAAAGCCGTAAGCATAGTAAGTTGCGAGTGCAGTTTGAAAGTTGGTAGTTTTTTTTATTTCTTGAAGTGCATACGTGAATTTAGAGAGTTTACTTCTTATATGTTTTATGTGAGATTTCCAGGTTATGTGTTTATCTATGACTATTCCGAGCAGGGTAAATGTTTCGACTGTTTCTAAAGTTATGGAATTGTGGCTATAGGTCAGACGGCGTGGTACTCGCTTTCATAAAACTAGTGCCTACTCCAAGTTTTGGGATTAGTTGCCAAAACAGACTCCTCTAACTGTACAACCGGGAGAACGGTAGGAAGATGATGGGCCTGAAGTAACATTGAACATTAGAGTTTTTTCAGTTTATGCCCCGATACCTTGGTTCTGCTGCGGATAGCCTCGTTTCTGATACGATGACGCAGAGAAACTCCTAACATAGCCCTCTCCATTGCCCTTTGGGTGACTTTGAGCCTACTTATGAGGCCCATAGTAAGCGACCAAGTTTCAGTGCTATATGTCATCACTGGCAACACACACTGGTCAAAGATTGGACTGATGACCGGTAAAGGTCGCGGGAGTCCGCTGGATGCGGGTGGCGCAGGACCGGTCAATTTGGCACTCTCTGGGGGAGGCCTATGTCCTGCAGTGGACGTCTTTCGGCTGATATGATGATGATGATGATGCCCCGATAATGAATCCAGGACCATCAGGAATTCGTAAAAAATGTACCTTCCCCAAATCAGAATGCCTAAACACGTGCAAGAAAGGCCCGTACGCATGTCACGCCCTTGGGCGACCCTCTAAACTAATATGTCACCGTAATGAGGGCTATTCGTGGGTACTTGCACATCTGACCTTTGTAATGTGTGGCCTTGAGGACTGTCACCTTTAGTAGTGGTGGTAGTGACAATGAGTGCCCTCCCTTATTAGACAGGTGGGTTGTATGGTAAATACTGGATCTAAAACTAACAGGTGACCGGTAACTTGTAAGAAACACTGAAAGACCTTTGTGGGTGATAGGCTAGTGACCTGTTATTGCAATATCACGTTTCCATTGAAAATTAGGTTAAATGTGCCCGGCCTATCCCTTTTTGGAACACGGGCGTGAATGTATGTATGTTATATTCACTTATTTATCGACAACTAGCTTCCGCCCGCGACTTCGTCTGCGTGGATCCGGGATAAAAACTAGCCTATATTTAAACTATCTTCGTGCAAAAGTTCATCCAAATCGATTGAGCCGTTTAAGCGTGATTGAGTAACTAACATCTAAACATCCAAACATCTAAACATCCAAACATCTAAACATCCAAACTTTCGCATTTATAATATTAGTAGGATAGAATAGTAGGAAGTAAGATGACAGATTTAGCGCGTTTGATTCCCCATTGTGAACATTTTCTTAGAACATTTTCTATAATTAACACTTTAATTTACAGCTTCATTGGAATTGCTCACCTCCTATATTACGAAGATATTTTCCTGTTTTGAACAACATATTTTGCATCACCCCAGATTTGCCGTATTCTTAAGTCCTTTCACTTATTTTTAAGACCCAATTAAAAAGCACAGAGTTGATCCTTACTCCTGTACAATATAAAGGCATATTCCTGATTAAAGCAATTTCATTACAGGAGGCTGGCAGATTGTTCTCTAAAACTATAAAATATATCCGTTTTCATTACTCTGGGTAATATTCCTAAACTTTAAACAGCAAAACATTAAACCGCCAGCGATATAGGTACAACATACCGGCCGTTTCTAACAGTCCAAAACTGTCATAAAGCGATAGCAATTACATTTAAAGCCCGGTATGCAAAATACTTCAAATTCGCTTCGCAAACAATCCCTACATCACTTAATGCGCTCAACCGTTCCAGCGAAATGGGACAATGGCGGTAAGGCGTAGGTGACAATGTCGCGTCGACGGCCGAGACCGACCGCCGAGAGCTGGCGGCCGACGGCCGAACTGACCTGCGGTGACGTAATACTTACACATCCACTTCCCGCCCGCTCTGCCCCCCCTTATTTACAAGGGAGGCACGATGGACCAATTTTCAAAAATCGACAGGACGCGTCAAAATTTAAAATTGCGTGCTTACCCGCCCAAAAAACCGAGATTAAAAGTCACTCAAGCGTTTTTCAGTCGATCTGCCTCCGACAGATTTAAAGCTGATTACAGAGTAATAACATCCGATAGGATTGTGAAATTTTAAATTTACCTAGTAAGTGTAGTCGAAAGGGATTTTCAGGGGGCGGGGGCGGGGAACATGCGCGGCTGCTCCGGCAGTGAGCGCCAACCGCCCACCGGGAGCGCGCGTCGTGTGTGAGTCCCCCGTCTTAGCCCACGGCACGGTATACCCCATACGTTCAACGTGCATAAGTGCAGTGCTAGTGCCCTCAAGAATTGCCATGTGATGTGTTGAAAACAAAACCGATTTATCGCCATCGTGATTACAAAACTTAAATATAAATAACGACGAGTTTGCGTGATTTTGGAACCAATTAGGTTGGTATATGTTTGGGTTCTGTTTATTGGGCCTGGCGGCGACTGGCACGGGAAGGAACCCGGGTGCCGGAAGTGGCTCGAGATGTCACGTGAGATTAACACTTAAGTGCTGCTCTTAAAACTGGTTTTACAGGTTTCCAGGCGCTCGTGCGAGCTGCGCATCTTCCAACACGTTACGGAACCTTCCTCCATTAATCCTTTTCCTGAAATGTTGATATTAAATGAAGATTTTGTCTAATTCACATATGTCTGCACAAAATCATGCCCTAGAATAGATGGATCTTCTAGGGTATGATTATGGCCGCGCGGCCATAATGTCCACTTCAAATAGAGGACATGTGGTAAAACAAATTTTCAGGATTTCCGAATTTTACTGTGATGTTTTATAATAAAACGTGTTGAATGTCATTTTATAAACGTTTCACCGATTTCAGTATATTTCTCCGTAAATACGATTATTAAAAGGCATGTTGACATAGGTTTAATTCTGAATTCTGACTTGATATCTTTGTAAGAGCACGAGTAGTACCTATAGTAGATGTTACTACATATATTACCTTAGTTATACGGCTTTATATACTGAATAGATTGTGTGTAAATACATTTATTAGGTATACTTATTAACGAAACTTACAGACAATGCGTTTATGCTGTAGGTACTTCATACTTTGAATTGTTATTAGATTTTTTTTAGATATTTAGAGAAGTAGGGCACAGGCCATTTTAGATATTTAGAGAGGTAGGGCACAGGCCAGACAGACCTTCACCTTACAGAAGAACATTGCAGATATAATAACACCACGGCCTGCTGCAATAGAATGCATGTTTTGCACCGCTTTTGTCCAGTTTACCGTTATGTTCTTTGTTGTTGTGTGTATTTTATACCACAAATTGATTTTGCCAATTAGTTGAGGGTACTTTCGGGGCCTAACTTACAAAGCTAGGTAGAAAAAAGAAACCGGACACGTGCGAGTTGGACTCGCCCACCGAGGATTCCGTACAAAATTACAAATGTATAGTTTTCAGATTTTTCCCTTTACTTGTAGTATAAAAGACGATACTCCCTAACCTATAAATTTTGATTCCCTTAAGAGTGCCGAAATATACGTTTTTTGCGGCATAAACGGCCGTATCTTTTTTTTCACGTTAACTTAGTAGTTTGGCATTTTCACAGCTTCAAGGGACTGTTTATTTAAGTATATGGTTTTAATTTCCACTCGATACCTCCACGCGTTCCCTAGATAAAGGGTCTTGATAGACAGATGACCGGTTAGCCTAGTGGGTAGTGACTAGTGACGCTGCCTACGAAGATGTACGTCCTGGGTTCGAATCCCGGTAAGGGCACATATTTGTGATGAGCATGAATATTTGTTTCTGAGTCTTGGATATTTTCTATGTATTTAAGTATTATATCTCTTAAATATATCATAGCCTACCCATAACACAAGCCTTATTGAGCTTACTATGGGACTAGTTCGATTTGTGTAGGAAGACTGTACCCTAATATTTATTTATGATTTATTTATTAGTCAGACGGACAACAAAGTGATCCTATAAGGGTTCCGTTTTTTGCCTTTTGAGGTACGGAACCCTAAAAACACCACTGCCTGCGCTGTAGGTATGTGGTGTTCGGCTCCTGGTGGTGACCAGGTCACCAGAGCTCCCTTGGATGCGCTGTTGAGAGTGCGGACTTGGTAGACTCTAGAGACATTCAATGTGTGGTAATGTCTCCTATCAAATATTGCGGAATACCGGCCCTGCATTAAGAAATGCAATCGCTGCTAATCTCAATGTTACCATACTATTTTCAGATACGAACAAACTATACTTTTCAAACATAATCTATATATATAAAACTCTTGCGTTACTGGTCTATTGACAGACAGCGCACAGCCTAAACCGCTATAGATATAGGCATGACATTTGGAACATATATTCTTTACAGTACGTGGTCGTGTACTAAGAAAGGGTTTTTCGAAATTCAATCCTTAAGGATTGAATTTCGAAACCCCTTAACCCCTTAAGGGGGTGAAATAGGTTGAACCATTGTACGGAAATCGTTCATTTGGAAAGTTATAGACTTGAATCTTTGTAAGAAGGTTCCTTACTAAAAAGCAAAATAAATGGTTTAGCGTTATTTCAAAAATTCACCCCCTAAGGGGGTTAAAAAAGAGTTGAAAGTTTGTATGGGAAACATGTCGTTTTTAAAGTTAGACGTATAAACTTAGGTCACAAGTTCTTAATGTACAGTCGAAAACATTGATAAGGGCATTTTTTCTAATTCATCCCTTGAAGGAGTTAAGATGGGGGTTGAAAATTCACAAAAATAATGTGTGATTTTTAATGATAAACTGTGGCTAGAAACATGAAAGGACAGCAGGTTTCTTTATAATATGTAGATTTCATTTCATCTACCCAGAAATATATTTTTTTAAACTTGCCCCCTAAAGGGGTGAAATAGGAGTTGTCCCGAGAAGATTTATTTAAAGAATTAGAAATTTGAATGTTCGTATATGACGACGAAGGGTTATTCATAGGCGAAGTAAGCAGTAGTAGGCCGTTGCCGTCGTAACAATTCAACAATTAAATTTTAAAAATTACACTTATTACGCGGGCAAATCTGCGATAAGCTAGTCATGTAATAAGCAGCTTAGAAATGGCTTTTCTAGATTTACCTAAGCGAAATATAGTCATAATGTTAGCCCACAACAGTGAGTATCATAATTGCAAATTGGTTAATCCAATTTGGAGCAGCAATAGTTGCCATATAAAAGCAAAATCGCATTGATATTTACATGAGCCTATTAAAATACGATACTATATTTATCTATGTATAATTTAAGCAAATTTAGTCCTAAGTAAATTTAGAAAATCGCAACAAAGGAATCTGCCGCTATTATACTTTCTCGCTTCTCGCTTTTCCGTGACCTATTTTAAACTTTAGGTTCTTAGCATACGATATAATTCTGTAAATGCAAGTTATATAAATATGAAAATCAGAAAGTTACGTTTTGACTTTAATAGGAAATGGGGAACGAGGTCGGCATCATATAGTTAGTAACAGCCAAAGTAGCCAAAAATTGGATACACGTCTTTATTATTGTAAGAATACCTAAGGATGTTACAATATATTTGACGATTTATGCGTGTATGGACTCTTAGGAAATATGGCGATGTGTAAAAATGTCTACCTGTAAATCATAAATTTGTCTGAGTATTAGAAAGCCAATACTTCAGAACGTTTAAGTATTGTCAAGTTGAAATATAAAAATTACTATTATCAAAGTATAAAAATGTCTTATATAAAAAACGACGATTTATAAAAATGTCTATCATAAAAAACTAAAATTTTAAAAAGACAACGTATATAAATGTCATTAACTATTCGGACACTTTGAATGTAGTGTTCAATGCTTGTTGCAATAATAGCGTCCTATACAAGGCAATATTTGATTTCGTCTTTTGACAGCTCGTGATCTTGCCAGTTCACAACTCTTGTCAAATGACTGTGGTTTTTACAAAAATTGGGTTATATCGACTTCTTTTTAGGGTTCCGTTCCTCAAAAGGAAAAAAAGGAACCCTTATAGGATCACTCGTGCGTCTGTCTGTCCGTCTGTCACAGCCGATTTGCCCCGAAACTACTGGACCGATTGAGTTGAAATTTGGTAAACATATGTAAATTGGTGACCCAAAGATGGACGCGTAAAGTAAATTAATGAATTCTGAACAATGGGGCCACTTTTGAAAAAAGTTTCGCAAACTGTATTGGGTGACATATCAAATGAAAAGGGTTGTTGTAAGCAAGTCAGATTTTTTTGTATTTTTAGCAAAAACAGATTTGAAGTAATTTATGAAAAAATACGAGAATTGACCCCCCCCCCACTTATCTCCGAAACTACTGGGCTTAAAATTCTGAAAAAAATATGGAGAATAGTTCCTTGCCTAAAGATTACAGGAAAACCTATAAGAAGTTTGAGTATTCAAAGTAACGGGAAAATTCTCAATATTTTTGTGTATTTTGTATGGAGCGCCTGATGCTTAGAGCATAGCTATAACGGAACCCTCACCACGCGAGTTGAACTCGCACTTGTCCGGTTTTTTTTATAGGTAGGTACTTACTAGTATTTGCCTACGATTTCGTCCGTGTCTAATACTAAGTAGCACACCAACTTCTACCCCCCGATTCGTCTCTTTGGGGGATTATTTTCGGCTTGAAAAGTTTCCTATGGTTTAATTCAGGTTATAAAATATCCTAATATAGAACTTACGAATGACATAATCTTCTTCTTCGGGGAGTGAGTTTGTTTCGGAGAGCGATTTCATGGGTGACCTGAAATCTCTCTCCGCGATTTTAGTTGAAGTCATGTCACTGAAACTAATTCAAACTGCGCCCAACTTATCCTATAATTAACAATTTGACTGAGGTCCTTTGCGTTCATACCAGTTTTCTTTTTTAATCAACTATCAAGTTCCAAATCATTTTAAAGGTGTTAGTAATTATTAGAGACGTCAAACACACAGACAAACACACACGCGTATTATTAAATTTACGTAATACTGATAATCAGATGCCGCGTTTGTCTCAGGCATGTTTAATTGAAGTCGAACTAAATTAATTACACGAGGCAGATACATACACGATTCATTAAGGCTTCAATATCACAGAATAATGTATGGTATAGAACACTCACTGCCTTAATAATGACGTCTGAGTAGTGAGTCATATATAAAACATTAAAAAAAATTAAGGCAATAATTTTAACTACAAAATAAGCTGTCAGTTACTTTAGTCAGTCAGCCAGTCAGGACTTTAGCTGTCAAAATTAGCCAAAAACAATTCGAGAATACGATGACCAGGGAGCGTACATTTCATGCCGGTTTCGTCATAATGACGTATTCATATAAACACACAGGATGTTTCAAAAAACGTTGATGTTGCTTTCTTTTGGTGGCAAACTTTGTTGACAGCAGGAACAATAAATTTGTCTATTATCTATAACTAAACATGGATTTATTTGGCACAATAATTTTATAGCCTGGCGACCTTGGCCACTAGCAAAGCATATTTCCTGATCTTATTAAATTTAACTGAAATGTTGTTTCCGTACGTCTCCTATTTGTGACAAAGAGTAAACTTTGATGTGACAATGTCAGATAATGTTCTTTCAATGTCCGTCTCAAGTGTCAATATTAATATATTCTACTTAAACGGAAGAGGTTGATTAGATAACAGTGATTAATCATTGATAATCACATTTTCCATTATTAGGTACGGATAAATAAACGTTCGTTATGCCGTTGCTCTTTTCAACTTTTTCCATTCTGTATGTAGCTTGACGTCATACGCCTGTCATCGGCATGAAATGTACGCTCGATGACGTTGAGTTTAGGGTTGTCAATAGAGCAAATCAACTTTTAATGAAATTATTGAACGAGCGAGCGAAGCGAACGAAGTCCTCCGTTTCAGCTTGCTGTGCTGTGCTGGGGTGACCACAAAATTATCACTATCGATTCGATAATAATACTTAGAAGTCTTAGAACCATCTAAGTCCTAAGTAGTTCTAATTATTACTTAAACCCTATTTTTTCTTATTTATTTGATCTTTCTCTTACGTCAACGTACTCTCACATTGTTCTTGGCAGTTTTTTAACAGCTGACGTCATCACTAATGGATTCGACATTCAGGAGCCGTAGCATGGTTGGCCTTATCACGCGACAAATGACAAGATAAGAGCGTCGTCTCGTTCTATCGAACGGTGTCAGCCAGTGACGCACGCTCTATCCTATCACCTATCGCGTGACAAGGCCAACCATGCTACGGCTCCTGTACCTTAGTGACTATCTAAGTACTCATTAATTATTCTGTGCTGGTTATACCACAAAATTATGATCAGTGTGTAAGGCCTGCATCACACTGGCGTGGCCTGCGGTGGCGGTGGCGGTCAATAGTAAATTAGACAGCCTAATGACAAGTTTACTATTGACCGCCGCGGCCAGGCCGCGCCAGTCTGTGAGAGGCCTTATAGAGGCGTAACCAGATTTTTAAGTATGGTATACTTAAGTGTTTTACTAATCCATAATAAAATATTATTTGTCTAAGTTAACTCCCCTAATGTTTATTTATTTATTATTTATATGAATGCTAAAGTGTGTACCGCGAAACCAATTATAAATATCAAGACGGTTGAGAGAAGTGAATTGTTTGGGTCTTGAAAATCGTCAAATAAGCGTTTGAAATGGATATGTGTGTGGAAAAATCTTATTTTCGGTTAAGGTATAAGTATATGCAGTTTAAGTGTCATTACCAGAATAATATGGAGTTCTCACTTCTCAGCTGTCAAATGCGTTAAAATAACCCCCCTATAAACATGCTCAAGGAAATTCTTTATACTTCGCACAAGTCTTCAAGGGTCTAAAAAATGCCTAAAAGCAATAACTTGTAAATAGATTGCTTCGAAAACGTTTTATCTGTCCAATCGCTAAGGTGAACACCAAACTTTGTACCATTGTCAGAGTCCGTAATTGAATTATTCTGTAGGCGCAACGAACTTGTCTTTCTTAACTTTATGAAAATGTTTGGAAATTTCGATTCGGTTCCTTAAGTTGCCATCGCTTCGATATTTCTGAGCCTCAATTTGGTTCATCTCCACCATATCCCAATCACATTTTAACGGTTTTCGCCCGTTCTGGCACATTTGTTTGGCGCGAGAAGAAACGAGAGCGCGAAACAGATTTGTGCTTAGGATCGGAAGCGATGGATGCAAATATACCTTCTGGCAGAAAATAAAGTTATTCAGTGACAGCTCTAATTGGAACAACGCCTCTTGTAATGTATTAACGAAGTTGTACCCTTTGTTCAACGAAGATTATGTTGATGAAAATATCTACCTGGACGATAAAAAGAGAACAGAGGTTTCAGATGTGCAGAATAGTGGTCGTCCAGAAATTTGAAGCCTGGTTTAGCCTAGTGGTCCAGGGTTCAAATATTCTACAGAGTAGGATACAGCTGGGGAAGCGCTGGAAGAATTATGAAAATAACTAAAAATCTTTTTAGTTGTCCGTAACAAAATTGGTCCAACGGAACACTTATTTAGTTTTATTTTATTTATTTATTTCAATAACAACATACATTGTGTTTGAAAAGTATACAAAAACATTAAAATTAAATTGAAAGATAACACAATTACAATTAGGTAGGTATATTAAAGTTTACAAAACACATTTGATCCCAAAAGTTCAATTAATTAATTAATAACAATTTGGAATAAAAGTCAAGTCTTATTAAAGGTTAATAAGACTCTTCTATTTTATAATCCTATGATCTTCTTTTAACTACTCTTCTTTTATTTATCTACAATTTTCCGAGGCTATTAGCTGGTTATTAGAGCGGGAAATTGTTATCAAGAACAAAGTGAAATAAAAACTCATGGAGTTGGAATTTTAATTAAATCATGTTCCACAAAACGTTATTTATCACGGTTCTGACAGATGTCTAAATGTGTACCGGCGTCATTTCACGCCATGACAGCTGACAATGTCAAGCCACGTTAGTCGGTCAACGTGTTTATATTTACAAGTTAGGATTCATTCACGTCTTAGAAAATCACGTATATATATTATATATATGTATATATATATCTATTTTTAGCCTGTTGAGAGTAGAATTCTTTATACGTAAATTTACACAATACTCGTATTTCTTAGGTCAACATGTCAACATGCATACAACACAAACACAACAACAGTTTCAAATATGACTCATTTAAAAAGCTAATGGTAAATGGAAATCGATATGTTTTTTTTTTATAAAATACAAAGTAAGTTAAATATTCGCCAAAGTGCGAAGCCTACGCTATATATGCGATTTATTTTATTTTTGGAAATATATGTGTAAGTAAAACTAAATGTACCATGTTAGTCGAGTAATAAAGTGCCGGAATAAACGTACCTAATCCCAAACCAATTCCAATCCTATACCTTCAGTTAAAGTGATTTCCAGCACGAGTAATAAACCTGATATTTAAGTCAAGTGGCTAGCAATTTAGCAACTAAGCTAGTCGAGAGGACTTGGACATGTTTAGTAGGTGAATTAATCACCACTCCACTTAAATCCTAATTAGTTTTGAACAGACGCGTGGAAAATTGCTATCGCTTAAAATGTTACTATTGTTTCACAGAAACCAAAATAGGTCGTGACTCGTTAAGGCAAGAAATTAATTTCGGCTTCTTAAGGTATTTTCTATTTTGAAAGGGTTTTGCCGACGCCGAATGTTTTGACGTGTTTATTGTTAGATATACTTGAATTTGTGAGACGTGGGCGACTCTGATTACTGGTATTTTTTTTTTATTTAAGTCAGACTTGTCAGGAACATTGGACGTAGAACCGATGGCGGGGAAAGGTTCTCGAGTGGCGATCACGTACCAGCAGGCGCAACGTGGGTTTCACAAGGTGGATTGATGACCTGGTTAAGGTCGCTGGAGTCCACTGGAGGTGTCGCAGGACCGGTCATTGTGGCACTCTTTGGGGGAGGCCTATATCCAGCAGTGATAGTTTCGGTTGATATGATGATGATGTCAGGAAGAAAAGTCGTGATTAGGGAACCTATTTGTAAGCCCCCTACGTATACCAGCAGGTCGATCACGTAACGCATTGTACGTGCGTCAGGTAGATCTAAATGTCACTTTTTGTATGGAAAAATGACAGTTAAATTGTCCTAGCGCGCGTTCGAAACGTTACGTGATTACCCCTCAGGGATGTTACTTAACATACGAACAGTGCGAGTTAAATCGTTCACTGCCCGCGTACAAAATGATCTGACAATGTCAGACGTCCAAGTGTGCTTCCAGTTCGAAGCTGTCAATCTATTGTGGAAGCACGGACTCCTGAAAAGCAGGTGCATACGAGTATCCCATCATTGGGGGCACTCTGACACGTGTTAAATAAAAGCTCGTAAAAAAAAAATTTTGGACATTGAAATAGTCAGATTAGAAACACTCCAATAACGTAATGGAGCCTTACACCATGAAAGAGGAATGGGGAACTTTTTTATTACCTTTAGATATTTAATGACATTTTAATGGATACTAATTCATAATTCTTTATTCATTTTAGGTACATTTTTTCTAATTAATTATATATTTTTGGCATGTATCACTTCCTAGAGCATTGTCTTTGACAGCCTGATACGACTCGACGTTAACTTTTGCCTTGAATTGGTCCACATATTATGTACTTCTTGGCCTCTTTACTTTTTGTATCTCTTCTACTTTCCCTTCCATAATGGTTTTTACTTTTTATGTATTCGTCCTGTCGTAAAAAGGTGTCTTTTCTCTTCTATTTTCAAAAGTTGTCTGCAGGTTTCTCTGTCTCTCTTAGATTTTTGCTCGGTACAGCTAATCTTCTCCATCCACTGCCGGCACCTCATTACAAAGGCTTCTAGCCTGTCTCTAATGAGAAGATTCTTTCCTTGAGGCCTTCTTCTCCGTCGGTACACTCTTTAGAGTATTCATGGCCATTATGGATGAGGCCGCGACCAATCGTTTTTTTACTAACATCCTATGGATCATTGGTTTGCAAAAAACTTTTTTATTCTATTTTATTATTATGTCGATTTTTGAGTGACCCGTATTATGACACGCCACCATTCTTCCCGGAGAGCCGCTTTCCAAGAGCATACGTTTTATGCACTCTACGTACTTGCTTTTATCTGGTCGGTCCATTTCATAGGAGACATTCCCCTAGCTCTGCCCTCTACTTTTCCTTGCACAACAAGACGTTCTATGGACGCTCCGTCTCGTCGGGACACATGTCCAAAGAAATTGAGAATCGGAGACTTCACAGTTGAGAGCAGGCGCTGCTAAAACTCCGACCTCATCAAGAATTTGTCTCCTTGAGGCCTACGTGCAGAATAAATATATGAATTTTGAATTTGTAACATTACCTTACTTAAACGCTTGACTTATAGGTAAGTTCACGTACATTGACACAAAATTAAAACTGAATCCGCAACAGGCTTTGTCAGCAATACGTACTAACCTAAACTAACAAAAAGGACCGTCCCGGATCGTTGGTGGTCTGAAAGTTCCCATGACACTGGCGGCGTTGCCGCGCTGAATGGCCAAGAAAATATATTGCGCCATTAGGAACAATCCGGAACGAGGATCGCAGCTCCTATCCCTAAGCCGCCGTCCCAAATCCCGTATGAAGTCTTTGGCCTCCGTACCCCAACGTCCCGCAGTCTCCACCGCCACTGGCACAAAGTCGTACATTGGCTCCAAGGACTTGGCATATTTCAACCGAGCCGCCGACTCGGCGGCCGACGCCGGGGATCTGATGGTGTGGCTCAAATGGGACGGAGCAAACGTGCTAACACATGTAGCGTCCCATAGGAGGCACCGCCCCTTCTGCCATGGAACTAATGTTAGACCATCAGGCCTTTTCCCATCCATGCGGCACAACCCTGGAGGCTCCAGGACACAAGGCACGTTGGCTTACTTAAACTAACTTATCATAAACATCGTAACCCTTGTTCCGTTTACCTTCGAGCCTGGGATCAATCAAACTATACAAATACCGACTAGTTTCTCGCGTGATTACTCACCTAATGGAACCTCCTACCCTATCATAATTACCGTGGGCCTTATGTCAACGATACAAGAACTAATTTCTAATACCTATAATATCTTGATACTTTGAATGGGTAGTAGGCGGCGCAGTGTTGATCCAAAAAGCCCTATGTTCATTACCGACGTAAAAGCGAATGCCTGGTCATATCTTTATTACATAGACGTAAGGTTTAATTTCGCGTGGCTTGTTTGAGTAATTCTACTTATTGACATATGGTCTTTTGGATTAAACAGAATTATAAGCGTTTTCGTGTCGCTACGAATGTCTGCAATCGTAATCGGAATATCGGATACCTAATTGGTGACTGTTAGAGTTATTTATATACTTTGTAGGCTATTTTTACTTTGTTATGGTGTTTCAGTTGATATTATGCTGATGTTACTTCGGGGGTACTTTGTAGAGGCAATTATGTAATTTTTGTCCATTAACTGAAGTGATTAATGGAGTACCTAATGATATTTGGTAATCATTAATGCTGTTTTTAGTAATTTCAGTGAGTATTAATTGAAAAAAATATATATTTCTCTGGTAAATTAACTAATAATATGTATATTTTCCTTCCTTTTCGATCTTTATATCCCAAACCGCAAGCATGGAAACTATTTTATTATATTATAGCTGGTATCTGTAACTATAGGTAGTGAAAAGGCCCTTACATCTAATATTTGACAGCTGTTATCTCAGTACAATGTATGTCATCATATGTCATCATTGAAATTCATTGTACCGGGATTACGGATGTCAAAAATCGGCTGTTAAAAAATCTTAAAAAAAAAAAAAAATATTTTTGTATTTTATTTTATTTAAAAAAATCTAATTATACGTCTGGCCATATGATGTAGCCATTTTACGTATAAACTTTAACGCATATATGAATTTAACTGGAGGTGTCTATCGTCGACAGATATATTATTTCAAATATTTATTTGCACACTTCATTATTACCACACAAGCTAACAGCCTGTTTTATGGTAAGCAGACACCGTAACCAATGGACGTGCGTTGCCGTCCCTTTATTGATTTGTGGACTCATTGTGTCGACAGCTATAGTCCGACCGCTTAACTCAGTCCTCGCCTGCGCGGCGCGCGGGGGCTGGGTTATGGCGATAATGCGGCGCGCGCGGCGTGCGGGCGCCGGGCTTTGCCTCCCGCACGACGCCCGCCCCCCGTATCGTCAAGTCATACCTCAGCCCCCGCGCGCCGCGCAGGCGAGGACTGAGTTAAGCGGTCGGACTGTAGAGACGAATGCAGGTCCTCACTCTCAACACAGCGCATCTTCGGGATCTCTGGCGACTTCGTCACTAGGAACACAACACGATACCTACAGACACTGTAAGTTCGTGTGTTAGTTAGACATAAATAAAAGCCAATTTCAACTGAACGAGGCTTATCTAGTTATATAATAAAGCGAGTGAATGAGTATTATGAAACCAACCAATGGATTGTAACATTTTTCTTTCGCTCGATTTAGTTTTTCTTTTGCTCTATTTATCACAGTTATTTATTTTAGCGATCTTTCGTAGTCAACAAGGATTTAAACATGCGTCAGATGTAGGTATCTGTACTTCAAGCAGCAAGGGGGTTATTCGGACAAATTCTGCATTTCGACTGAATATAAATTTGCGTCCCGTGCTCTCTTCAGAAGGTAATCAATTACATATCTTGCAATAGGTCACAACTTGCATTATAGCATACTTATATAAAAAGTATGCAGATTAACAGGTTGCTTAAAGTTTGACCATATATAAAATAAAATAAAAATTAAAGTAAGCGCACTTTAATTTACGAATAGAATTTATTTATTTTAAACATCACTTGAATAATAGAGTTTCGAAGCAGACACGATATTTAATAATTGTAATTTGAATAAAGTTACAAACTTCGCATACCTTAATTAAAATTAACATTTCACACCTGAACAAAATACTTTCGTTAGTAAATATTAAATAAATCTAACAATGGACTCATCGCAAATTAAACCCTATACACACAATCACACGATACAATTTGCTTTTCATTAAATCAGTGAAAGAATTTACATAGCGTGCGTATACCAACGACATACGGCGCTGCATTAATAAATTGAACTTTATGTATAAAGCCATAAGTCGCGATTTGTTTAGCATTAAGGCTTCGTAGCGTGCGCGTAGACGCTCGTAGCACGGTCGTTGCTACGGCGTAGCAGAGCTCAGGTTGTTGACGTGGCTACGACACTTGAGAAACTAATGAATACAAAGTTTGAAGTATTTGAACGTCTTAAGTTTGAAACGTATTTCTGTTTGGGGAATTGGTTTCAATTTATTTGTTTGACGTGATTTATACCATACGATTGTAATTTACTAGTACCTAAATGCCGAGAGAGAAAATTGTACATTTATTGCGCAAGGGTTTTTGTTTTAAGTGCTTTTAATGAAAGCGAACACTCTCTAAGGGTGGGTTGCACAAAACGTTAGTAAATTGTAAGCAGTGTTCGTTAAACACTGAATGTATGAAAATTTTGAAAAGTATATATGATTGTTGACGTTGATAAGTCAGTAATCGAAAGTTAGTTCAACCCGCTCTAAATGAGTTTATTTCCTAGTTCTGCTAGAACAAATAAAGTTTAACTCAGTTTATTGACAGTAGACGCGTGTAGAAACGAGTGAAATATATATAAACATATAAATAAAATATAAAAAATAAAATAAAATGTAGGTATATATTTTATAATTGAGACCGAGAACGATGACCAAAAAGTAGAACCCCAAAAACAGTTACCACTGCTTTAATTACATTCCATTTTTTGAAATTCTACTAAGCAGTGGGTGCAAACATATAGTAGGTACAGTAAGGGAAATGTATAAAAGGTACGTGACCTTTTATGCCTTATTGTCATAGTAAGAAGAGCGAAAAAGGTACGTGTTATAATTGCCTTGACTGTACATTGTAAGTTAAATAAAAGCCTGTAAAGCAGATTTGCTAAATTAGCAAACGAAATTACTACTACGTCACGTTAAAATAGTTGCCGAATCCGAGAATTTTTCAGTGAAGCTCAATTTCAACAATCTGCCGTTCGTTTAATTAACAAGTTCATGAATCGCTATATTTCTGATCGGGAATTTTGAGCGCTAAAATAACTAACTGTTAAATAGAAACTTAATTAAAAACTGTAATCCTTGGCAACTATGTAAAACAGCTCTTAAAAATATTGCTCGTTTTGTGTGCGCGACTGTTTTTAATAGTCGGTATTGTACAATCTAGTGCAAAAATATGTATCGATTTAATCCATACTAATATTATAAATGGGAAAGTGTATGTGTTTGTTTGTTTGTTTGTTTGTTTGTTTGTCCGTCTTTCACGCCAAAACGGGGCGTCGAATTGACGTGATTTTTTAAGTGGAGATAGTTGAAGGGATGGAGAGTGACATAGGCTACTTTTTGTCTCTTTCTAACCCCCCACTACCCCAAAATGGGGGGTGGAAGTTTGTATGGAGCATTCCGCAATTTTCAAGGTAGAAAGCTAAAAATTGGTATGCGTACTATTTGTGACTAACAAAAAAATCGTGCATATTTTTTTTTTGGAAATCTAACCCAACCTCTTAAAGGAGGGGGTGAAATTTTATATGGAGGTCCAGATATGTAGAGTCGATATGTAGAGTCGATATGTAGAGTCGATATGTGGAATCGATATGTAGAGTATTGTATGTGTGTATTTAACATTGTGGACAATGTGGACATGAGCATTCTTGAAAGTATTTGTGCCAAATTGCAATTAAATTGGAACAAAAATACGGGTCAAACTGAGATGCACCTTTTTTGAAGACGGTTAAAATTACTTTTAGTACGCGGGCGTAGCCGCGGGCAAAAGCTAGTCCTCTCATAAATATGTACCGAACGTGTTTAATGAGTCAGTTGTAAGCATCCGTATTTTAAATTTGGCTGTAATTAAATGAAATAAAAATTTATTCATAACATAGTCACAAGTTCATAAATGTGTCCATGGTTACACGAAATAAAAATATCATTCATTCATTCATTCATAATAGTCATTATAAGGAGATTACCTTATGTCATCATGTCATGACTTCTGGGCACAAACCGCATCTAATGGATGGAAGCGAATTAGATTACACATACGCAAAATACGTATATTTCGACACACTCAAGGGAATCAAAATTTATAGGGTACCTACCGTACTTTTCCGTTCACCTAGAACTATTGAAATTTGGCAAGTAATGTCATCTTATACTACAAGTACAGGGAAAAATCTGAAAACTTATACACTTGTAAATAAATCATTAAAAATATAGTCTTGATTTAAAGTACGTAATCAATCATCGACATCGCGGAGACAAGATTCCTGAACTCTTTTTTTTTTCATTTATAATATGTCATCTGGCATTAAGCTCGCCATTTGTACATATTTTTTTTTGTATTTTGTGCAATAAAGCTTAAATAAATAAATAAATAAATATGTCCCTGCACATTCGTACGGAACCCTCGGTGGGCGAGTCCAACTCGCTCTTGTCAGGTTATTTAAAATTCTACAACTAGAGGCTCTGTGAGCTAAAAAAATGCGAGTCTGTTTAAAAAAAAAATTGCTTGACAATAAAGGATTATAAAACCTGCTCACAATATTTTAATAGAACCGGTCGAAAAATGCGACCTGCAGAAGAGGACAGCCGGGCAGCCGGACAGCGGGACATCCGGACATACGAAATAACTTTTGCCCAAGCTAAAACGAAGAACTTCGTTCGCTACGCTCGTTCGTTTAATAAAAAATATAACACAAATTAACCAAAGATTTTAGTCCAAGCCGCACTCAAGTCCTCACTCAGCTCACTTATATTTTTTATTTATTGAATAAACAGAATCTTCTTCTTCCTTGCCTTATCCCTTCATTTGGGGTCGGCTCTCCTCGTCCTTAGGCGCCAGGACCACCTGTCCTGGGTTGTCTCTGTTTTCAGCTGTGCCCGTTCCAGATCTTTGGCTACGGTTGTCCACCACGTAGCAAGCGGGCGCCCTCTTCCTCTTCTCTCTTCCGGGATAGCCAGTATGAATAAACATATATATGAATAAACAGAATATACAAACATAATAATTACCAGGGTCTCACAAAACTGTCCAAAACAGTTCGTCTGAACTTCAAAAGCCTAATACAGTTTCCTGTCCTTCTATTCTCAAAACGAACACTAACCCCAATAAAACTCCCAGGTATAAAGCTGAGCAATAAACCAGACAGCAATAAGCTAGAACTAGAGCAGGTTGGTAAACTGGTCTAGATTAAAAACCTACAGTGGCTCGCATGCGCTCAAATAAAATATGGCGCTATTGAATATTCAGACAGCCCGGACTTGGCCCATTTTTCACGAGCAGGAAATTAAATCTCGTTATTGTTTTAAAAGCGCCGGAGTTTAGGATGGTGGGTTACTGGTTCTAATGATATTAAAATGTTGGAATGGATGTCTGGATTATCTGTATAGGCTGCTGCGACCTTGCCTGTTTGCACACGTTAATAATACTGTAATATTGTACGTACATATATATACATACTAGCTTTTGCCCGCGGCTTCGCCCGCGTAGTAATTTTAACCATCTACAAAAAAGTTGCATCTCAGTTTGACCCGTATGTTCCAATTGAATTGCAATTTGGCACAAATACTTTCAAGAATTTTCATGTCGACAATGTTAAATTTCAAAATCGATGATATTTTGGACATTTCAACCCCACCGAACCCCAACAGGGGAGATGGTATTTCACGTCCGCCATGTTGGATTTTAAAATCGTTGTTGTTTTCGTAATCAGCGACCCGATAAACCATAGAAACGATACCCATGTTGATTTTCAGACTTTGTCACCACATTCCCCCTTTTAGGGGTTGAATTCTCAAAATACCTGAAACACGTGTTTACTCATTTATTGATAGGAATACTGCTGTGAAGTTTCAAAATAAATAGTCTAACTAATCTTGATTCCCCATACAATCTTTGGACCCCATTTCACCCCCTTAGGGGTTGAATTTTGAAAAATCCTTTCTTATCGCACCCGTAGACTTTATATGGAACCTACGTGCCAAATTTCGAATCTCTAGAACCAGCAGTTTTGGCTGTTCGTTGATAGATCAGTCAGTCAGTCAGTCAGTTTCTTCTTTTATATATTTAGATATTCATAGAATGAGTTATATTAAAGAATAGTTTTATTCAAATTATAACTTAAAACTAATCAATATGACTTCTAATTAACTTCCTTAATTCATTAAATAACAAAAAGGAAGAATAACATTATTTTATATTCGAACAAACACTCTGACCGCTACGTTACTCTATGCGTGGTCATCAGTTTTGCGCCGGCGCAGGATTATTCCACGACCGCCGCGCCTCATTCATTGCTCGCCCGAACGTCCCGAGAGACGCACCACTCTACTGAAGCCGCGTTCACAACTCATTGTGTCCTCGCACGCGCTTGCTAAAGTTACATCAGTTACGAGTACTTACTTATATCTTATATCCCAATAGGGATTCGTTGAAGTGTTTCCGGCAGTGAAGGCCGAAGTATTTATTTGGTGCATCGAATCAACGTTCCATCGCATCCTCAAACCGTCTTGCACCCCATAAGGAGTGCAATTTTATGGCTGAAATGATCACGGTCGCCATCCTGAGTACCTAGGCTTCCCGGAACGCTCGTCCACCAATCACCACCTGCCCACGGCGCTCCCCGTGGCACAGTATGACACCCCTGGACCTGCTCGCCCACCTCGCAGGGGAGTACCGCATCGCACTACCAGTGAAATCAGACGGGGAATTTTCCTTTAAATTGGACCTTGGCCACGAGCTTTCCTTTTTTGTTTATGAATAAATAAATTATTTTCTGTTAAGCGGTTGCCTATTAGTATTACCAAATTCCAACCGTTACAATACGATTATTCATGACCAGGACAATATTCTACGTCACAGTGACCGGGTAAAAATAATAATAGAGGGAAATAAGAAAGAAAAGAAGGAGACCGAGACGCATTTAAATTGAGCAACTAAAAGCTTTTCTTCTCTTTCGATCTTATATAAACTTTTTTTGTATTAGATACCTAAACTCATATAAGGACAGTTTTCCAAAAAACATACTCGCCCAACTTGACATGGGAACACAGTACTCAAAAATGACTCGTAGAGGTTTTCTGCTTATTCTTATTCCAAATACGTTATTTTTTTTAATTACTAAATGGAGACACGCACAAAAGCCATGTCAACCAATACTTTATGAATAATTATAACCTACAAGTATTACAGCAATTACAAAAATTACTTTACAAAACCGCAATATATTTCTGTCATCATTCTGACAAGTATAATTATAATAAAGTGTTCCAAATCCTGCCCCCATAAAAGCGGTTGAAGCCATAACAATTATCTCTTCAACCGCCAATAAATTATACAATACGTCCAACAGAACGCTAATTGCTCGTGAAATTTACTTCAGGGACCCTATTCGACACTGCGCGAGAGATCTTAACACAGTCAGTGCCAAGAATCGCTACGCGCGGCAGTGAAAGTGTTAAGCTGAATTGTGCGAAATGGTAGTAACAGATTTTGTACACTAAGATTATAAATGTGAAAGTAGGTCTGTCTGTTAACTTTACATGCCTTAACTACTGAACCAATTGTGATGAAAATTGGCATGTAGAAATCTTAAACACTATTTTTGAAATGGGGGGGATGCAGACAGACCGAATCCTACGCTGTCAGAGTCACGAGTCTAGCTGATTAGAGAATAAAGTATGTCAGCTTGTTATATATTATCTAATAAGCATTAAAAGCATTATTTAATAGGCATTTAAAAAATCTGTTTTACCGTCAACTGTAGCAACTCTATTTACACACTATACATTACCATATTGAAAACATTTTAGGTTATTACGACGGAGGGATTACTGCAATATATAGCAAAGTAGAAAAGTTACTCTTATTTATATCAGACATGCGATGTGATTATTTATTAAATAAATGAATAAATATAAGGGGGACAATCTTACACAAATCAAACTAGCCCCATAGTAAGCTAAAAAAGGCTTGTGTACCCATGTACAAGACGACAGTATATTTAATAGATATAAATACTTATATTCATAGAAGACCTTCAGTTTCGTAGGCAGCTCACTACCGAATATGCTAACCGGCTGTCAGATTAGCTTACAAGTCAAACGTATCAGTTTAGAGCGGCGACCATTAAGTGGCTTTGAGCATCATGCCACATTAAAACACAGTCGCTTAAAAATCGCAATGCCAACAAAAATTGGGACAATCAGCAAGCCATAAAATATTTTGTGACATTTATTCCAAAATATGACGACTGTAAAGTTGGGGCATTAAATTTTTACGGCCGCTGCTAACAGTAAATCACATTGAACAAATACAGGGGCGTCGAAAACTCTGAGGCCCGGAAAAGGGTTGCCTCGGAACAATGGTCACGGAAAGTGGTTTAGGATTTTTCCACTGAAGCTCATCTCATATATGTATAGGCCAAACTAACCTTTTGATGCCGTGAAGTATTAGGGACGAATTGCATTAGAATAGCTATATAGTTGTAAAATTGGGCAGTTTCGCGTGCGTCACGCTCGCTACGCGCGTCAAGTTTATACGCATCTAAATTTGTATGGTACGCGCAACACAAATTAGTTAGAAAACTTAAGAACCCCTTGTACCTACTTTTTGAGTTGTAACTTATAAAAGTAATAAATAAAGATAATTGTTTATTTAAAAGAACAAGGATAATAAAAACAAACAATAAAACAACAACTTAACCTACACAGACAAAAAAGACTATAAATTAAAACTTAAAGATAAAAAAATTGGCCCAAATCGCTGTCAGAGGGTACCTAGTGTGCCCAGAAGGCTGGCAGCATTGCCACGCTGGAATGCAATGCTCACTCTTTAAGCAAAATATTTGTATAATAAAGTGTTATTTTTCAACTTCAAAAATAGGAACACGAAGACGTAAAATATAATAAGTGTTTGAACATATGCAAATCATTAATAGAAGTCATTTTGAAATAGCTATTTGAGTGTGATAACTGAAGCTAGAAAAAGCCGGGTTTTACAATAAAGGATTAATTGTATTTTATTCACGGAATTTCCCTTATCATCAATAAATATGACAAATTTTTCCGATATATATATATATATATACAAGTTTCTATTATAAAATATATAAATGCACCTTTTAAAACTTGACTTTTGTGTGAAATACGCATGTACTTTTGGCCTAGGCTGAATGTAGCTAGTTTTCTGTTAGTTGTTTACAAACTCATTAGTTACTTTTTGATTAAACCTGTCGACTTATAATTTAACTGTCATGATTAAAATTAAATAATTATTTATGTCGATAGGTACTTAATTATATGCGTTTTTGTAAACTGTAATAGGGACCTTTCTTAAGGTTTTTACCTTTACGTAATGTGTTGTAGTATCATCTTTAAAACGTGCTGAATAGACCCTGACCTCAATCACACATGAAGCCTTCAAAGGACGCCTCACATGCTAGGACACAATCCGGGCTGAGAGGCAGAATACAGCCGCAGTTTTAAAAATTCAGGGCGAAACCGGCCTAGCGCCGCAAAAATATAGATTGCGGTAGTGTGCCTACATACTTTGAGGTATACAAACAGATAGGTACACTAAAGTAAGAAATTTGCCTAGTCGCATCGCCGCTCCTTTTGTTTTTGTGACAAATGGATGCATCCAAATGGATGAACGTAATGTCTTGACTCCATTCACGGGCACGCAATATCAGCTGTCATTTTTCGACTTACCTCGTAACCATTGTCGCCCTTAACATACGCTGGACTGGACATGGTCGTTGTAATTATTTCCGATACAAGTGGGGTTGGAAATATAGTGGTTATGTGTGAACGTGGCGGAGATCTGTTCGACCTTCCCCCTGAAGCAGCCAACTGGCTTGAAGAAAGAAAGAAAGAAAGAAAAACATTTATTCGTGACAAAAATACATAAAAACAAACTGTAGACACAATACACACATACACATGTCTTAATGTCTTTTTATAGTAGCCTATTCAATGAGAGCCATACGATTTAATTAATATTTTTTTTCATGCGCATTAACTAGCGCGGGATTTGCCTCGGTGACAAATAACAATTGGACAATTGGCTTGACTGACGTGGTGTGTTACAACGTGAATTTTGACATTTACGACTGTTCCATTTGGATGGCGCATTGCCGCGTTGCTATGGCTACCCATCCGTTTGGATATCGAATAAGCTGCGCCGGCCATGTTTAAACGCTACAATTTTGACATTCATGGACCGGTTTCGGTGCGGCAGCGCGCTCCAATCAAATTGTTGAAGCAGTCATGAATGCTCAGCTTTAAAATAGAGGATATTGTTAAGGTAACATTGTCACCACTCGATTTCGCTTTGGCCGATGTCAATGGTTCGTCATAAAAGTCTTAGTAGCACAAAATAAATACACTTATGTCCAATATTCTAAAAACACTGTCAATTTTAATAGATTCCTCTGTTTTCCTATGAAATTGAAACTACGTTTTTATAAACTACGCAAATTCACAGCCCGTTTGCAAAAACAATACTCCGCTTAACACTTCACAGCACAAATTGAATTTAGTTTTTTTTTGTTCGAAATTTCCAGCTCGTATTTTTACGCTGCAAGCTGTTTCGTCCACCATATTTTCTTTTCAGTGCATAAAAACTTTTCTCTTACCAACTTAAAAGTGTACTAGTGATGGGACGTCAAGAATCTCGTTTAGAAATGGACTTAAAATTGTTATATTCTCTAGCTGCCCAAATACCTATTAAAAGGCTACCTTCTCTGCAATGAAATGTACTTATACCATTCTAGATAGGGTAGTTTCCTCATATCAAAATTGATTACGTAGTGTTGCTAAATGGATAGTAAACCATCAAATAATTGTAATAAAGTATAAATTACGAAATATAATTAAAATCATAAAAAGGTATGGACATTGAAAGTTTAGAAAAAATATGTATTTTTTTATTGTCCAAAAGTAATTTTAAAGCTACCAATAGAATCCATACGCTTTTATAGAAACAAAATTCTAAGACGGCTATGGACCTAAACGCAGTATTTCGCGACCGAAACATACTTGATTTTCCATACAACGATTAGTACAAATATCAAACTGTGAAGTCATACTTCAATGTCAATTTGTATGAAACGTTTCGGCTGCCACCAGCGAGGTCCGTCTTTAACTTAATTTTTTGGGTAATTATGTTCTTTTATTGTATTTGCTCCCATACAAACATTTGTTCGTCTCCAAAAACTGGTTCGAATGGCATTGTAAAAAAAATAGGACACGAGCCTTTCGGAACAAAGTTGCATTTGTTTTGTTTTGTTCGATTTTAAAACAGAACAATCTCTACTCCATTTCCTATAACAGCGGATTCAAATTTCATTGCCTATTTTCGCACGAGCATAAAAAGTTCTAAAAACTACAAACCTACTACGGAAAACTTACTGAAAAAATCCAGCCAAGTGCGAGTCGGACTCGCGCACGAAGGGTTCCGTACCATTATCTATAGAAACGAGCAAAAAAAATTGCGTTTATTGTATGGGAGCCTCTTTAAATATTTATTTTATTCTATTTTTTAGTATTCGTTGTTATAGCGACAACAGAAACACATCATTTGTGAAAATTTCAACTCTCTAACTATCACAGTTCATGAGATCAACCTGGTGACGGACGGACGGACGGACAGACGGACGGACAGCGAAGTCTTAGTAATAGGGTCCCGTTTTTACCCTTTGGGTACGGAAATCTAAAAACTAGTTTTTTTCCATACAAAAGGTAGCCTATGCCACCCGCAGCATAATTTAGAATCGATTGATACTTAAGGAGATATCAAAATCGGCTCAGCATCTTAAACGCTACGATGGAACGTAAATACAAACATAGGCTGTTAAAAAATATAAGATCCCTTCCTTTCGGCTCTACCTCAGTCGGGCAAAAAAGAAGCTTTCTTCTTAGCTAGCTCATTCATTTCAGGGAACTGTCAAGGTACATGAACCGGGAGTCGACAATCAAACACGGGCGTTGGGCTGAGACTAATTTATTATATTCAATATCATGCTACCTACATTTTATGATATACCCACAAGTAAATAAGAACACCTACAACCTCCTTTTTGAAAAGAAAATAAAAGTTGGAAATATGTATATTAAAATATAGGCAATTATAGTTTTGATAGCTAAGAGCAAGTATTACAAGTGAGCAAAGTAAGCGACACTTTTTTAACTATATATACTAAACTGGAGTAATTTGCTATTGCATACATAATGTCAAAGTAAGATATGTATTTTACATTAAATGCTTAGTTATACATACCTATGTGGCTATAGTGATTATTGGCGGTTGGAAAGGTTGAAGCTCATGTTCCTTGTGGATATATGTTACTAATCATTATTGACTAATTAGAATTACATGAAGTTCAATCCTTAGTAAGAACAAAAATGCAAGAAGATAAGAATTTTATTAATTAGTTATGAAACGTGAATTAAGTACCTATATACCTAGATACTTTCATGCAAGGTACCTAACCACAAATGACTGCCGAAATTTAAATATCTCTTACTTACACAATGCAAGATGATACAAATTACGCATTTATTATTATTATTATTAATTATTATATATATATATATATATACATATATATATATATGTAGGTATATATGGATATATTGCCTTTTTTTTTTACTAATTTATACAATTGCATGCACTAATAGTAGGTATTGCCGATTATACCTTTTTTATATTATTTATTATCATAGTTCTTGTTATAGTACTTATAGTAGTAATTAACTACATCACATTATGTGTGAAATTGATAATATTGTATTCTGATATCCATAAGTTACTAGTATATCCAAGAACTAAGTATACACACATTGTTAACTGATTATTTCGGATGCAGATCACTTATAAATATTTAGTTGTTATCATTCATCATATGCAGATCAGTTATACATTGTTACACTTTCTACTATTATTATTTTACTTTTTAGTAATACTAATTGTTGCTTATATATATATAGGCACATTTTGTTTTTATTTTTAGTGTAACCCTCTTAACGCCTGTTTCATTTGAAATAAAATAGTAATTAACTTCTCAATGGTATTTATTCTATATTTACGTGCTTCAGAGTCAAGTTTGCTATAGTATAGTTTTCATGATAGGCGTTAGGAAGATACACGATAGTCTTAAAATTATGTATAATTATATATTTATTTCTTATTTTAATTTTACAGACCTAATAACAGTTCAAATTATTTTACGTAGCTGGGTTAACTGCGGATGCCGTGGAGGGGTATCCCCACCGATCAGGAGGTCGCACTGTCCTGCCAGAATGAGTACGATAAAATACATTAGTTTGAGCATGTACATTGCAATCTGCTGGTTGACTGGGGCTGGATGCTGTTCGTATGACTAATGAGGGTGGGGTCGAGTCATCATCGAAACTAACAAACGTAGAATCCTGTCTCTGACTGGAGTCTAGTATCAAATGTTTTCTATTACGTCGTAACACATTACCGTTAGGCATTGCGATCAGATATGATCTAGGCCCTATTACGCGATTAACTGTACCTGGAACCCAACAATTGCCTACTCGTACTTTAACTTTTTGTCCAGAGACCAATTTGACTAAGTTTCTAGTTCGTAAATCAAAATAATGTTTTTGTCTACTTTGTCTGTCTATTAATTTGTCATGTACGTGATTATGTACTATTTTAGGCATTGAAGGGTTACTTTTACAGGGTAGGACACTACGTAGTTTTCTGTTGTAAATTAATTCTGCGGGTGAGGGTATGTTATCGCTTATCGGGGTACACGAGTACTCTAATAATGCTAAGTCCAAGTCTGACCTGTCATAATTAGTTTTTTTCATTATGTTTTTTATGGTTTGTATCGATCTTTCCACCTGACCATTTGATTGCGCGTATCCGGGAGAAGAAGTGACGTGGTGAAATTTCCAATCCAATGAAAACTGTTTGAAAAGAAGTGACGAAAATTCCGGGCCATTATCACTCATCACAATTTTTGGTATACCGTGTCTACGGAAAATACTTTTTAATTCTGCAATAACGTTTTCTGATCTTAAGCTGTGCAACTTTGACATCTCTATGAATTTACTAAAGTAATCTACGACGATTATAAATGACTGATTTGCCAGATGGAAAATATCGATACCCACCTTCCGCCATGGTTTATCCGGTATTTCATGTGGAATAAGAGGTTGCTTAGTATTTTGCTTTCTGTAAGTCAGACATGCCTGACAATTTGACAAATAGTCTTGTAATTGAGCGTTAATGTTTGGCCAGTATACTGTTTCTCTAGCCCGAAGCTTACATTTCTCTAATCCCTGGTGACTAGAGTGAATTTTCTTTAGCATATCGTTGCGCATACTTCTCGGCACGACAATTCTATTTCCCTTCCAAACCATCCCAAAGTAAGTTGTTAACTCATCTTTGATATTCCAGTAACATTTTATAGTATCATTAATTTTATCTTTGTCATTTGGCCAACCGCGTTTAATAACTTTTATTAAGGTTTGAAGTTCCTGATCTTCCTTTGTACATTTTTGTATTTCTAATGAATGCGTGTCAATTAAAGAATTGCCAGCCGCGAGAGCACACACTTGCGCCTGCGAGTCGAAGTGGTCGCGCGGCGGGAGGGGGTCGCCCGCGTTCGGTGCAGGCGCACGCGATAGTGTGTCCGCGATGTATAGATATTTACCTGGTTTGTACACGAGTGTAAACGTATACGGATATAATCGCATCAACATTCTCTGTAACCGCGCAGGCGCATTAGCCAGGGGTTTATTTATTATATTTACAAGCGGTTTATGATCGGTTTCTATAGTTACATTTGTTCGTCCATATATATATGTGTAAAACTTTTCACACGCAAATACACACGCGTACAACTCTTTTTCGATTTGAGCGTATGACTGCTCTGTTTTTGTTAATGATTTGGATGCGTAACATACCGGGAGATTATTTTGTAGTAAACAAGCACCTAAACCATGTTTACTGGCATCGACTGAAATTACCACAGGGGTGTTTATATCGTAATATTGTAGTACAGGGGACGTAATCAAACATGATTTTAGATCCCTAAAACAATTTTCATGATTTTGGTTCCAATGCCATTCAATGTTTTTCTGTAATAGTTCTCTTAATACAGCTGTCCTCTCCGAGAAATTTGGTATGAAATTGCTAACGTATGTCACTAACCCTAAAAATCTCTCAACGTCTTTTACATTCTGTGGAGTGGACATGTTTTTAATCGCCGTGGTATGTGAGTCATCTGGGCGAATCCCATCACTACTAATTTTATGGCCAAGATATTTTATTTCAGTTAATCCGATTTTGCATTTGTTCCTATTCAATTTTATGTTGATGTTTTTACATCTTCTCAACACCTCTCTCAACCTCTGATCATGAATTTCTTTAGTTTCACCGTAAACTAATAGATCATCAACAAACAATACGACACCCTCAATGTCGTCAAAATGACCGTATAGCCGTTTGTGAAAAATTTCAGATGCTGAAGAAATTCCATTTGGCATTCTTAAATATTTATATCTGCCGAATGCAGTGTTAAATGTACAGAGATCTGTACAACTGGGGTGTAGTTTTATTTGCCAAAAACCTTGCTTCGCGTCTAATGTGCTGAAATACTTTGCACCTAGCAAATCAGCTGTAATCTCCTCAAATGTAGGTAGTTTAAAATGCTCTCGCCTAATAGCCTTATTTAAATCCCGTGGATCCAGGCATATCCGTAAGTCCCCGTTGGGTTTTTTAACTACGGTCATACTACTAACCCAATCTGTTGGGCCTTCTACTTTTGTAATAATTCCTTCATTCTCCATTTCAATCAATTTGTTTTTTATCTGATCTTTTAATGCCAACGGTAACTTTCGAGGTGCATGGACCACTGGGGAGAATTCATTATTCAATTGTATTGTATTATATTCACCCGGTAAACAACCCAGGCCAGTAAAAATATCTGGAAATTCGTCCAGTATTTTTTCACTTGAAGAATGATTGTGAACCGACATTATTCGTTTAATTAGGTTTAATTCTTCGCACGAATCCCTGCCTAGTACTGGAGGTGAATTGACATCGGCAATTACGAAATTCAAGAAATATATGTTTTCCTTATATAGTATTTTTAAATAACACTTTCCTACTACATTAATGTCACCCCCAGAATAACCTTTTAACCTCATTGACGTCTTAGTAAGATTATCTGTACTCAATTCAATTTTATTTAAAAACCGTTTGGGCAAAACATTCACATCCGACCCCGTATCTAACTTAAAAGTAACGCAGGCTTTGTTTATCTGTAATTCTACTGACCAGTCACTGTTTACATTATTAACTTGAGCGGTTACCTGATCGGTGGAGTCCTCCTGTATTTCGTACACCTGGCGCGATGATCTACACATTCTGGCATAGTGATTCATCCGATTACAATTGTTACACCGTACTCCGAACGCGGGGCAGTCCATTCTTCTGTGCGCGCGACCGCAATTACCACAACCAGAAGTGAACATCCGCCGAGGTCCATTTAACATTGCTTGCGATGGTGTATGACGATTGAACAACGTGTTCCTGCTCGTGGCCCTTGGGGCTGCGAATGACGACCTTGTATTCCGATATTCCTGAGATTCTTGAGCTCCGTTGAATGCATTATTAGATCGTGTCGGTGTGACAGGTGGCTGGCGCGGGCGGCTGAGTGCGGCTGGCGCGGGTCGTCTGTTTATGTGATGCACGTCGCAGGTTGCAGTTCCGGCGCTGTCATTACTATGTGAAATTTCATGTACTTGATGATCGACGGTATTTGTTTTTATATTTAGTGCGTGCATTCTTGACATCTCTGCTAATTTACATATATCAATTGCCTTTTTTAATGATATGTCTGGTTCCCTCAGCATTCGTTCCGAAAGCCCAACGTCCCTCACGCCGCATATAAACCTGCTGCATACTAAACCATCACTCAACTCTTTAAATTCACACCTGGAAGCTATTTTGTTCAATTCAAAAATATATTGTTCAGTTGACTCCAACTCTTTTTGTTCTCTTTTGAAAAATTTATGCCTTTCGACTGCCAAATTCTTTACTGGTACAAAAAACTCATCAAATTTTTGTAATAATCCTTCCACCGTTTCAACATTCTCTGTAAATTGCTCGTACACTTCCCGACATTTGTTTCCGATAATATGCAATAATATATTTTTCTGTACTATTTTAGTCTTTTTCGATAACTCACATGCTTCATAGTAGATTTTAAAAGACTTTTTCCAATTTTCCCACTCTGCACTTAAATTTCCAGACGTCACGTTAGAGAGATTGTTCTCGAATAAGAAAGGCGGCGGTGGTTGTAAAATCGACTCCATACTCGCAAATCTTACGACAATTTCCTCGTTTGACTCATCGAGTGTATCACTTTCACTGTCTGACATTTATTCCCGATACAAAACAAGCAAAAACCACTTTTTTAAGAGAAGTCCACGAATAATTTCAAGTAATTAGGTACCGGCTGCGCCATGTCAAGGTACATGAACCGGGAGTCGACAATCAAACACGGGCGTTGGGCTGAGACTAATTTATTATATTCAATATCATGCTACCTACATTTTATGATATACCCACAAGTAAATAAGAACACCTACATGTTCCCACTCCCACACACAACTCATACAACTTGTCAACTGTGTTTGTGTGGGGAGTGCGATTCATCATCATCATCATCATATCAGCCGAAAGACGTCCACTGCTGGACATAGGCCTCCCCCAGAGAGTGCCAAATTGACCGGTCCTGCGCCACCCGCATCCAGCGGACTCCCGCGACCTTCTACCAGGTCATCAGTCCACCTTGTGTGCCTACCCACGCCGCGCCTTCCGGTACGTGGTCGCCACTCGAGAACCTTTCCGCCCCAACGGCCATCGGTTCTACTTGCAATGTGCCCCGCCCACTGCCACTTAAGTCTAGTAATCGGGAGTGCGATTACTAACTAGAAATCGCACTCCCCGCCCCGAAGTGGATCTTGGCCTCCGATATGAGCTGGCGCCAATGCGCCCTACTTATTTCTTATACTTGCCCTCAACCTGAGGCCGTAAAACCATAGGCTCGCGTTATCTCTTTTGCATTGTCTTTCATTGTCTTTCTTTATGGCCTCAGTCGTCACTTTGGTTGAGGGCAAGTTCTCTACGAGTAAGGCACGTAGGTCTTTCACCACTTCATTATTCCAGCAGTTCATGTTTATTGTAAGTATCAAGTTTGTAAGCTAAGACTACGAGTGCCTCAGGATAATTTTAATATAAAATCCACATCGAATACATGAAATTTCCCGCTCCATCTGTTATTTTAACAATCTCCGGAAATTCCAATAAACTTGCCGTAGTTCAGTAAGAAGTGAGATTTGAATTTCAGATCCATCCGGAGGCGAGTTCAGTATAATTGACGGGAAGGCTTGAAGAAAGGATGCAGTTACCTATGTGTCTGTGTTTTGAATTATCTTTCGAATTCTCTACTGACGACATAGCCTCGCCACACATCGATTCATCCGTCTGGGAGCTACGACACAGACAGACACACAGATACACGTGGCACATTGATGGACTTTACTTCAATGAAATATTGGTTAGCATAGATTTGACGGGTCTAGTCGCATAATGACATATTTTATGAACGCAAAATGCCCTAGGCGCAAAAAGGCCTAGACGCAAATTTCCCTGGACGCCATACACACTCTCACGCTTACAAAATTTCACGAGAATCGGTTGAGTGCGACCTGTAGAGAAGAACAGCCGGACAGACATAAGAAATAATCTTTGCCCAAGCTGAAACGGAGAACTTCGTTCGCTTCGCTCGCTCGTTCAATAGTTCTTACCGACCTTGAACTACAATGTAAATAAAAGATAATGAACATTTTCCTGAAACTCAGAATACCTTCCTGCTGTCTAGACAACCGAAAATAAAACACTATCACTTAGAAACAGAATCCTTACAGTAGTTTCGGAGATAAGGGGGGGGGGAGGGGTTGAATTGTCAAATTCAAATTTCGTCATATTTCCTAAATTACTTCAAATTGATTTTAGCTAAAATTATAAAAAAAAAATATCTGAGATGCTTACAACAACTTCTTTCATTTGATATTGTCACACAATACAGTTTACGAAACTTTAAAAAAAAAAATTCAGTTAACCCCCCAAAAGTGGCCCCCTTGTTCAGAATTCATTAATTTACTTTACGCGTTCATCTTTGGGTCACCAATTTACATATGTGTACCAAATTGAAACTCAATCGGTCCAGTAGTTTCGGAACTAATCGGCTGTGACAGACGGACAGACAGACAACCGAGTGATCCTATAAGGGTTCCGTTTTTTCCTTTTGAGGTACCGAAACCCTAAAAACATGCAGTGGAACATAGAACTAAACATTAAACATAATGATGTCAACACTATTTGGCGTGGAATACTACACACTTGCTGTTTTTTATTATTGAAACAACGATCACTTGCAATTTAACATCAGTTTATTGTCCAAGAATGAAAACCCTTTCTATATATTTGAATAATGCTTTATAGTTTAGACCAAACTTGTCAGGTGCTTATCGAACACGAAAAACATCAACAGACCGACTAGCAATGTGTCCAAAAACCGGTAAGTTAATACATAGGTACCTTTTAAAAATTCCGTCCAAAAACGGGTCCCTGCGGAACCCCACAGGGAATGTAGCTCCCGTCACTCGCTGGTATTCCAATATTCTACTGATAGTGCCCCCATCCCCCTTCCCGTTTAATAAATATCATACACAGCGCCAAAGTGACTGTGTACCGGAAAAGTAGGCGTTTTTCGGGCCAGCTGAAATAAGCGGAAAGTCATTGTAAATATCTGCCAGTAAGGTTCATTCATAAATGCAGGCAGGGTCGCGTCAATTGTAAATGCCTGGTTATTATCCGTTGGGAGGAAAGCTATATTCGTTTCTACTGTAATCACTGAAGTTATTTCGTATTTATTCTTACCTTTAATCTTGATTGTGTTGACATCAATTATTCAGTGGTCTTTCAAGATAAAAACACTTAAATACTACTTTACGTATTGAGTACTATTCGAATACGTATACGTATTCTATTAAAATTAATTAATTATTAGAAGCCTTTCTAACGAACATTATTTGGTATTGGATATTATTTGCGCCCAAAGGTCATTGACTCTCAGATAATTTATCTTCCCTCAACAAAGAGAATTATACGTCTAGGTAGAAAGTTAGCTGTATTGTTTAATTTTAGGCTCGGAGGCCTCGCTTTGTGTTTAAAAATAACAAATGTTATGATAAAAAGCTTAATTTTGCTTTTCCATTAAAAAAAATTAGGGTCACCAACAAATGTTTACACCATAAATTACATGTGTACATAGCTTGCAATAACAGTTTTATGCTAGATGTAACAATCACTTACAAGACCACATGCATACAACAACAAAAAAGGCAGTAAGAAAACTAAAATTAAAAGGAACAAAAAAAATTGGAATTCCCCAAAACAACAACCGTGAACTTAAATGATCATTTCCATAACATTATTGCGTTAAAGTTTCTAAAATGAGTAAACAACGTAACCAATATGTAACTATGACGCTCGAAGCCGATTCCGTGGGTTTCTCCGTATGTAGTGAATGTGTTAACAGCAATATAGACGAGACAAGATAATAATTGGTTTATAATTTGTTTTTATTGTGAATCGTTTGTGAATTGTTTTAACTCTTTTTCAGGCCGTTTGTTGAAAAATGACAGTGGGACGTCAGTTTTACTCATACAAGTTAATACTTTCACTACCAGAAACCCGCCCTACATACGAGGCAGAAATACATTATGGGAAAAGCCACGGGATTGGCTACGAGCGTAGCGCGTAGCGATTTTTGGCAGAGAATTTAATCCATTCGGTCCCGCGACTTATGCCTCTACGAGGGATTTTCGTTACAATGCTGCTACACGGCATGGCGTAGCACACGTAGCATTATTGCTCGGCCTCGTGGCCAACCAGGACAAAGAGTGGTCGCCAACCTGTCCGTTAAATATATAAGCGTGTCCCTTTGAAAATATATTAAGTCTTCTTCATTGATTTTTGTATCAATATAAAATATTTACCTTCTTCAAAAAACAATACAATAACTTTCCCTTTTAATATTATTACTTAACAGGAAAACGAAACAGATCTCTCCCAAACAGAACACACTACAAAAAAACAATCAACAAACCAACCAATTCCCGTACTTTTACAAGCGTAAAGTTTCTTCCAATTCCCTTACAAAACTGTTTACCCTCGTTAGGGGTAAATGGAACACCCCCCGCTGTACGGGGAAGGGGGGAAGGCACCTGCGCGAGTAATAAATAGCGGGGAAAAAACTCGCTTTGTGTGGCCTCTATGAATACTATATGAGACCCCATGTGTTAGGTGGATGGATGTACAGAGATGTACAGTATTTTGCCTCGGTATGTTGGACAGGACGCGGAGTGTTCATTACTCTAATAAATAGGGCTGTTTTTTAGCTAAAAGATCCGGCGATTCTTTTTCATAGCTGCAAGGTTTTAACAGTTGGAAGGTCTTAATAGTTTGAATCGTATCTGGCGGAAAAAAGGGGAGGCCTTTGCCCAGCAGAAGGACACAATCATCATCATCATCATCATATCAGCCGAAAGACGTCCACTGCTGGACATAGGCCTCCCCCAAAGAGTGCCACAATGACCGGTCCTGCGCCACCCGCATGACACCGCATCGGCTGGGCAGCGTTCGGGAAGCTACGGCACATCTTTTCGTCCAATATTCCGCAGTGTCTCAAGACGAGTCTTTGACCAGTGTGTGTTGCCAGTGATGACGTATGGCACGGAAACGTGGTCGCTTACTATGGGCCTCATAAGAAGGCTCAAAGTCACCCAAAGGGCAATGGAGAGGGCTATGCTGGGAGTGGGACACAATATAGGCTAATAAAATAAACTTTTATCAGTTTTATCCAATGACTCGTAACGGCTAATCCAACGATAAATGCATTTTCCTAAACTGGCTCATTTGTTACCGGCAGCTCGATCGCGTAACGCATTGTACGTAGGTCAGGTACATCTAAATGTCACTTTTGACATACACAATTGTGCTGTCATTTGTTCTTTTCCTGCAAGCGTCATAATAAAGGTGCTAATAGACTTGAGCTTTCACATGTAAGAGAACATCGAGCATTCAATACAGCCAAGCATAGAGTCAAACATCGCTACGAACATTTTATCACGAGCATTGTAGCGAACGCTCTAGTAAATGCTGTGCGGAAGACGTGGACGGAGAAGGACGGCGCGGCGAAAAGCCCGAAGCAAATTTGGACGTAGTTAAACGAAAGGGACTCAATCCACGAAACAACCAGGGGGTTAATCACGTTAGGTAGATCCAACTGTCATTTTTCCATATAAAAATTGACATCTAGTTCTACCCGACGCGCGTACAATGCGTTACGTGATCGACCAACAGAAGTGGAGTTAAGTATGCCACGGTGGTCCTTAGGCACTGGTCCCACCGCCGGCGACGAGCGATGAGCTATCGGCGATTTTCCCGCCCAAGAAACGAACAAAAGATAATCGCTCCCGTGTAAATAAAAGAGCGAGATATAGTTCATATAGTTGATCGCGGTGTGAACAGCGAGCGATGAACTATAAATATATATATCTCTCTTTTATTTACACGAAAGCGATTATCTTTTGTTCGTTTCTTGGGCTAGAAAAAAGTTGATAGTTCATATCTCACTCGCCGGCGGTGGGATTAGTGCCTTAGGGTCTAGACTGTCGGTCAGCAAAAAAGATCCAGAAAATGATTGCGGCAAGTTATTTAAAATCACACGGAACCAAGAGCGTTTTAGTGACCATTCTAACGAACATTCTAGTGAAACGACAGTAACTTTTACTGTCGTTTCACTAGAATGTTCGTTAGAATGAACCTGCATTGTAATATTCGCTAGAATGCTCATTACAAGTGAATGCTCAAGTGTATAGGCACCTTAACAGAGCGTTTCTGCGTTTCTAAAAAGTTACTGGCTTGACTATCAATCAACATCACTGTTATCAATTTTGCAGCATTTCAAAGACTAATAAAATATGCCTAAGTAAATACCTTATAAACCCATTACAGTTTCTGAACATTTAATCTGTCGGAAATTCCAAATAGATATGCTATTTAAGATAATCTGAAGGATTTCTGATTTGACGAGCGATTATAATTATTGCGAAAATAATATTCCGCCAGATTCACAGAGTAATTCCACGAAGGACCGTTTTCCCGTTATCTTGTAAATTAATTTACACAGTAGTATATACATAACATGAACTCTCTTAAAGTTTATGTACCTATGTTTAAGCCGAGTTTATATAATCTTGAATCATTGATATTAACTCATTGGGTAAGGATGATAAGATATTATTTAAAGAAGCCATGAAAATTATAAAGGACACCGATATCTAATGTCTTGTAATATTCAGAATTTGTGGAAAAAATGGTTGTCTGTAAAGTCGGTTCACGGACGATAATTTTACGATAGCGACATTGATGAAAAATGGCATAACACGTGTTTACTCATTTATCGTTAGAAATACTCCGGTGAAGTTTCCAATGAAATTGTCGATCTAATCTTGTTTCCCCATACAAACTTTGGACCCCCATTTCATCCCCTTAGAGGGTGAATTTTGAAAAATCCTTTGTGTCAGTCAACGGAACGGGATAATGAGTCACACTGTTTAGTGCGTGCAGTCGGCGTTCATCGATTTATAAGACGTTATCACGTCAAAAAGCAAATAATCATTTGACCCTTTATTTGGCGTCAAAACGCAGTATCCGTTAGTGTGTCATTTGTTTTTGTCACATTTTTCTTCGTCACTTTACTTCTGACACCTTATATCCATGACTTTAGCGTCATTAAGTTTTGCTTTTATTATTTTCAGTCTCATTATACGCTATTCAGCACGGTACTTTGGCTCGTTTTGTCTTTCTCATATTAGATGAGCCCAAAAAAAGTTGCGAAGGGCACAGGCACAAATAAATTCATGATTAACGAATGCAGGACTCACGCTATACCAAGTAGAACTTTATTTCTTGAAATATAACCCGATTAAAGTGTTACTCACAGTAGTCACGTATTTAGCAGCTTAATTGTTGACATTCTGTTTCCCACTTAATTGAGATGGGTGTCATCGTTTTCCTCGCAACTCTCGGCCACAGCACTGTTAAATACATGTCGATGTCATAGCTAACCGAGCGCTTGCTGACGGTCAGGTCGCGCACGGCACGGGGTAATGTGAGTCATCCTTGAGACAAATCGACTAGATTCATACTCCAAATAAAAAACCGGCCAAGTGCGAGTCGGACTCGCGCACGAATGGTTCCGTACCATTATCTATAAAAATGTTTGTTGTATGGGAGCCCCCTTAAATATTTATTTGATTCTGTCTTTTAATATTTGTTTGTTATAGCGGCAACAGAAATACAAATCATCTGTGAAAATTTCAACTGTCTAACAGCCACGGTTCATGAGATACGGCCTGGTGACAGACGGACGGTAGGGTCCGTCCGTCTGTCACCAGGCCGTATCTCATGAACCGTGGCTGGGCACGGAATTTGGGTACGGAACCCTAAAAAGCCAAAAACCACGTTTTTGATACTATAAATTCTTGAGGCTTTAAATTTTTAATTCTACTATTTGTTTTCCTTACAGCTGACATCCTATGCTGTGATCCTATGACGGACGAACAGACGGTCAGGCAACTTTTGTAAAAATAGGGTCTCAGGTCTTGAGTACGGATCCCTAAAGACGATGTTCAAAGAGTTACGCTTCTGTAAACCATGTTTTCTAAATAACACGCAAATAAAAGTAATGGTACAACGTTTTGCACAATAAAGCGTTTCGTCTGAGCACCTCGCACATTACACCAAATAGCATTCGTTATAAGTTTTAATGTCGCTTTAGCACGAAATAATACGAATGTTAAACGGAAAATAATAAAGCAGTTTTACGATACATTGTAGCCAATAGCAGCTTTGCTGCAGAGAGATGCAGCACAACTTTTGATTGTTCTAATTACACCGACCGCAAACGGACGCGTTACCAGAATAAAACCAAAAAACTCCACCAACTCCAACCTTATGGGGACGCAGCAGAGTCGCAAATGACTGAGCATTTTAATAAAACATACTTAACTATGCAAGTTGATAGCGACCTTATTGGGCTGCTAATAAAGTTCTTAATTGCTTTGCTGGGTGAAACAAAAGCGCGTTATTAATGGCGCTGGTTAATTGTGATTGTGAGGAAGCTCGAGTGCCAGGCAAAAATAGCAGCGGAGATGAAATGATATGATATGAAAATAGAGGAGGCATTAAAAATTACTCAGTTCTATTTAGAGAAGTGCGAGCACCTCAGGCATTCGATGAAATGAACTTTGGCGTAGTTCGCAGTGACCCTGCTTACGAAGCAGGCGTCCGCGGGTTTGAATCCCGGTAAGGGTATTCATTTGTGTGATGAGCACTAATATTTGTTCCTGAGTCTTGGATATTAACAATGTATTTATTTATATATCAATATATATGTATTACTATGGGCCTCATAAGAAGTCACCCAAAGGGCAATGGAGAGGGCTATGCTGGGAGTATCTCAGCGTGATCGCATCAGAAATGAGGCTATCCGCAGCAGAACCAAGGTAACCGATATAGCCCTCCGAATCACTAAACTTAAGTGGCAGTGGGCGGGGCACATTGCAAGTAGAACCGATGGCCGTTGGGGCGGAAAGGTTCTGGAGTGGCGATCACGTACCGGAAGGCGCAGCGTGGGTAGGCCCCCCAGAAGGTGGACTGATGACCTGGTAAAGGTCGCGGGAGTCCGCTGGATGCGGGTGGCGCAGGACCGGTCATTGTGGCACTCTTTGGGGGAGGCCTATGTCCAGCAGTGGACGTCTTTGGGCTGATATGGTGATGATGATGATGATATAAGTATGTAATATATCATTGCCTATTTCGTGAGTACACATGGTACAAGCTTAGCTTAGTTAGGTTAGATTTTTATAATGTGTTTTAATTTAGTATGTTTTGTATTTTTTTCTTTTATAATCATACTAGCTGCTGCTCGCGACTTCGTATGCATATATTTTATAACCTATGTTCTATTCTGATGTCTAAGCTACTTTTGCGTGATTGAGTAAAAAACATCTAAAACCTCAAAACTTTCACATTTATAGTATTAAGTACGATTGTGGGTAGCCCCCCCCCCCCCTCCCCACAAGGTGGACTGATGACCTGGTAAAGGTCGCGGGAGTCCGCTGAATGCGGGTGGCGCAGGACCGGTCAGTTTGGCACTCTTTAGGGGAGGCCTATGTCCAGCAGTGGACGTCTTCCGGCTGATATGATGATGAGGATTGTAAAAAGCCTAATCTGAGAACGAAAATACATGAAGAGTCGTCAGAGATATCGCACAGCCTATAAAACTTAAAAATAGGCTTTGTCTTTCTAGTGCCTGAAAGCCCGCAGACTTTAAGCGTACTCTTCATTACTTGACGACGTGACAACAGTAGGTACTTTACTTTTTATAGTCCAAGAGACTGACATTATAAAAAGACTCTTGGTTTAGCATTATAATAGCACTTGTGTAAGCTACTTAGTCAGTGGTTTTGCATCTTTTTTTTAATTCGGTTATCTTTATTTACACTTTCAGATAGGTTTCCAATTTATTTCAGAATTTAATTTACGTTTTGAGGCATTAGTGCTACCTTAATTCGTTTACTGCGGTGATGTTCTTTCACCGTTATTATTTATGGTTCAATAAAGTCCAATATTCATGTAGATGCACATTTCTTAAAATAATAGATTCTCAATATGGTTACGTAAAGGTATCGAAATAGTACTTTGAGAGAGAGATATATATATATATACGATGATTTTTAACCCGTGATCAGGAGTCGAAAAATATTGATAACCAGCCAAAACTGATTTCAATGGATGACGTCTCATGCAATTACATAACTGTTTAGTTAATAAAATTTAATGATAATGGTAATACTAATATCCACTAAATGTTTTTTCACCCTACATTTCTTGATGTTAAATAGATACATACGTCAAATTTTCGCTTTGGCAGGAAATTTTGATAGGTTTTATGTCAATAAATTCTAACATCTACCTGTCATGCATGTGACAATTGACAGTTTATAAGTCATAATTTAAAAATTCAATGAGATTTAAGATTCATAGATTTAAACTTTAAATTACCGTTAGGGTGACAATGACTTTTAATTATAAAGCAACTCCTAATTCCGTTTTGTTCGGAAAAAAAGAACGTTTATTTTAGTTAACTACGAGTGAATCGATTTTGGCATCAAATTTGAATGCTGAATTAATTCTCCATTGTACTAGTTAGGCTCTTATTTTAAAACAAATGTATTGTAAAAATCCATGCAATTATAAATATATTTTATAGAAACTGAATATGTCTTTATGTAGGTGATGACGATGCAAAAGTGGTTCGATGAATCCTACTTGAATAAATGAATTCTTTCTATTTCTCAATCCTGAATTAGGAAAGTTGGTTACTGATCACGAATTAAAAATCACCGTGTATGTCCTCCTTGTCGTATCTGACGACGGCGACCCTCACAATTTCCTGTAGATCTAACATGCCTGGAATGCAGGCCATACTGATGAAAAGCCAGTTGAGATGGAGTTGCCACGTTAGTCGCATGACAGACTGCAGACTCCCAAACATCTGTCTTCTACTCCAAGCTTGCGGATGGAAAGCGTAATCGTGGGGGGCAGATTCTGCTCTACGAGGACGCATTAAAACGTCATCTCAAAGCCTGCGATATACCTGCTGAGGGCTGGGAGCATGGACCTAAGATACTCGGGACAAGCTATGGTAATAATAATACCACGTCCTAGCTAGATGGTAGCATACAAATCTGGATAAGTGTGACTGAAAAGGAAATATCATTCGTTGTCCTTGTCATAGTTCCACTTTTTTTCTGTTTGCCACAACTGATTTAGTATGTAGTTGTGACCAATAAATCACTACCCACCAACATTTAGTACGTTGTTTATGGTAAGCGATCAGCCATTTTATGACCAGTTCTTAATTTAGCTGCATAGAAGCCTTTCCGTCCCTCATTGTGGCATGACGTAAAGCCTGTCCTGAGTATCATAGGTCCATGGTTGGGAGGAGGTCGCGTCTGTGATGCCGGAATGGCGTTATAAAGTCAGAAAAGGTGTAGCTCCTTTTGAAGGAGATCCGACTTGAACATCTGGACCAAAAGCGCCAATTACTTTAAGATACATTGAGTATACAAGTGTTTTGAGATACAATCAATACGACACTAATCCGGAGAAATCTCGGTAAGTAGGTACATATAGAAGTCAACCAACGTCGGTTTTACTTGTGTTACATAACATTTAACGATTTTTTTATCACTCATCGTTCCAGCATCAAAACTCCAAGAAACATCCAATGGTACCATGAATGTATAGGAATATATTTCATGCTATCATTCACAATTCCACCCACCCTATAACCACCCTATAAGCTTCGCAACTTCAAAGCTGGCTCGCGCCGGGGCGAAGCACGGTGTATAAATAGAAATGAGGCGCGAACCGAATGGCGAGAAATGCCGCGGCAACAGACAAGTTTATGTCGATGTGTTTGGAGGATAATAACTATTTTGTTCGCGTTCATAAGCAGTCTTATGCTTTATAAGATAGCTTGGAATTGCTTTGATTCATTGCGGAAACAGTGTATAAGAGTTAGTGACTCTGTGGTTAGATTTTTGGAAACATTTTTGAGACCACGGTTTATGTTTGGTAAACGTCAGCATCCTCCTAGCGTTTTCCTGGTTGTACCCAGTGGTACGAGCTGGAATACGAATCCACGACCCCTAGTTTGAAAGTCACGCGCCGCCTGCCTTACCGCTTTGGTTTTTATGTTTGGTAAATGTGTCTATTTCAAATGATGAAAGTTATATTATGGTCTATAATTCAGTTCATGCTTTGCTCATCTCCTTCAATATATTTTAACAAGCTATAAGGTCCTATTCGCCGACATTGCACTAGTGTATGACATGGGCACTTTTTATTATTAATAATAATTTATTATTATTATTTATTCAGATAACTTAAATCCATTGCTTGGTAAATACAAAATCTTACAAAACTATTGTTAAAACTAAACACTACATTATAAAGAGCTTAAACATACGACGACCTCTGTAGCCTAGTTGGTAGTGACCCTGCCTACGAAGCCGGAGGTCCTGGGTTCAAATCCCGGTCAGGGCAATTGTTTGTGTGATGAGCACGAATATTTGTTCCTGAGTCATGGATGTTTTCTATGTATTTAAGTATTTATTTATCTATATACGAATGTATATCCTCGTCTAGTACCCATAGTACAAGCTTTGCTTAGTTTGGGACTATTAGATTTGTGTAAGATTGTCCCCAAATATTTATTTATTTTATTATTATTTATACAGCCTGTATGTTTAATATTACCTCAAATTGTAACCAGAGGTAGGTGTTTGAGCTATGAACCGATATTGCAAGAAATTTCTCTTAACTACCAACTTTTTTTGTCCATATAAAATAATTCAGCACGCAATGGATCACTACCTTGTCTTACTGACGCAACGTCACAACTGTCACAAGTGACCCGCTTCTTCCATGAGTCAAATGTGTGAACGCAATACATTGCTGCTCGATAATTTTTCAAAAATTAATTACGCTTCGGTAGTTAAGATTAAATTAAAATTTTCATGCAATATCGGTTCACAGCCCTAACACCTACCCCTGGTTTCAATTTGAGGTAATATTAAAAATACACGCTGTATAACTATTTACAATGCCAATCTATTTTCGATTGGCAATCATCAAATTGCTGACACTAAGGTATATGGGGGAATCAGGTTTTGCAGCAAACATTTCCAGAATTTTATTGGAGCTGCTCCGCATCCTACGCACCAGCGATGCGGTTCTCTTCTGTAAAATGGCGTCAAACCCATCCGTGTGAGCTTTATGTCAAAGTGACATGGCTTAAATTCGAATGAAGAAAAATTCTCCTAGTTCGAGTTTAACCCATATTGCTGCAGGACAGGACCTTACTCGAAATTTATGACGCGAGTGACCCTTTTCATTACAATCACAGGAGATTCATGGGAGATTGCTATTAAAATGTATAAATTGTTCAAGTGTACTGACCGTTGTGTGCTGTGCCCGGCGCCCGCGCAAGTGCTCTTATATTTAGAATCATTATAGGCCGGTTCACACGATCCGTTAGATTTACGCCGATTGTTTTGGCACTCGCCGGGAGCCATGTTTTATCCTTTGTTTACATTCCGATGGTTTCACTGTCGTATCAATGGACTGTTAATGTTTTGTTTTATTTGTCAGTTTAGTTCCATTCTAATGTGACAGTTATTTTCAAGCAATGCAATTAAAGTCAATTTGGTCGAATTTTCGGGAAGCTGTTTCATTTTACGATTTGACTTTGATCTTACTAATATTATAAACGTGAAAGTTTGGATGTATGGATGGATGGATGTACGTTCCGCTTAATCTCAAAAACTACTGGAGGAATTTATTATTAACTTAACTATATTTATATATATTTATTTAACTTTCTAGTTATGTACCTTATACATATCAGAATAGGACATAGGCTATTATTTATGTCAAATTTCATCCCTTTTCGAGAAGAAAAAGGGGATGAAACTTTGTATGGAGCTTTGTATTGCTCGTTGCCTTCATCAGGCGATTCAGGCGTAGGTTCTCAAAATTTATGGGAAAACTAAAATCCGACTCGCACTTGACCAAAATTCTAATTGATATTATTTAATGCTAATTTACGACCCGCGGGATTTTTTTTAACGAGTTTTACGCGGACGAAGTCGCGGGCAGAAGCTAGTAGTTTAACTAACGAAAAATAATGCGTTAAATTGTGAACGGTTTTGACAGTTCACAATATTTCGACAGTTTATAATATCGCGAGTATGATTATAAACTGACGGTGTTCATAATTTGAAGGTAACATAAATAAACAGATATATCATGCCTAAGAAAAAAGAACACGTGACAAAGTGTTTGCTAAAAACTAACCTTGGATATTAATCTTTTTTAACCCAAATCTAAACATACCGACCGACATTCAAACATGTGCGTCACCAACTTGTAAAAAACTCCCCTCCCACCCTAATTAAGAAATTTCTCGAATGCCGAGTGATTCAGCAGACGCACCTAATTGCTCGGGGATGTCTCAGACATTTGTTAAGATCGTGTGGTATTAACATTAATATCATGCTAAGACTCGAGGGTGGGTACAGTAATATTGTTTTTTTATTCATCTTTGTCAGTTACAGATTATAAAATAATACATTGGGAGTTGTATACAGAGTGGCACTTTACTATGATCTTTGCTGAAAGTATAGTGTTATCTAATTAATTTTCAATCAATTTATTATCATTTTAAAGCTAGGTTAAGAAAAACAATAGTAGTTTATGCAACATACTCGACTACGTCTCGTTTTGTAACTTCGACCCTTGAATTTTAAGAACCCTTATTATAGAACTGTTTCATACATTACTTTTTCTATGACAGCTTTTTCTCGTCACTCCCAGTTTCACTCATTTTAACTGTTTAAAGTATATTTCTTGGTATATTCACAAAAGCCTATTAACATTTGACAGTGTTGCAATTTTTTTAAATTTTGAAGACGGTACATCAACTTGATAGTATAGACAAGAAACAATAAGACAGTTCTTAGTTACGAAAAATGTGGTTGTGTTCAAGTAAATCTAAATGTCAAAAATAAAATTGAGATGATAGAATATTGGTGTTTATTTTTATTTTGTAAACAAACGTGTCTTAATTAAATTTAATGGTCAATCTAGATTCAAAATATGTACCTAAGTAAAGAATTGTTTTAATTTGAAAAGATTGTTATTATTATTGTAAACGGAAACAAACCTTTTTCAAACATGCTGCAAGAATTTTGAATCTTAAAAAAAAAGCAGTTGTACTATATTCATAAGATGACTGCTAGCAGTTCTACCCCAGAGTAGAAAAAAAGATTTAAAAAATTAAACGTGTTATTATAGATGACTACCCTGCCGTTATATAAAGTTACTATTTACATTTGCACATGTCACCACATGACACATGTCTTTCACTATCAACTTACTAGGGTTGAAACGGGCGAATTTTTGCACTAAAGTTTAACAAGCTTTATCTCGTAAACGGTAAAGAATATTAACATAGTTTATTGGAAAAAAAAACTCTCAGGGTGAACAATTCCCCGTTTTTGTAAAAACTCTTCATTCTGTTCCACGCTGTATAAGTATGTATCATCCATAGCCAAATGTAATGCTGAGCTGAGACCATTTCGAGACACGTATTTTTTTTTGTTTTTTGTCCCCTGTGTATAATTTGTCATTATACCTAAGTAGGTATATCACGAAAAATATTTGAGTTTGAGTTAACACGTTGTATCGAACTTCCGTACCGTAGTTTCATTTCATTGCTATTGGTGATTATATCCATGGTTATATGGCATTATGGCTATATGATAGTTTTCCTTTTAGTGGTGAAACGAAAAAAAAGGCGTTCCTTATCAAAGACACAGAAAACGAATCCTCAGGACAAAGCGTGACTTAAAAAATACAAACACTGGTCACATTATAAGCCTTCCTTTTGCCGTAGTCAGGTAATAATAATCATCGTACATTAACTATGTACCAACTTATTTCTGGAGTAAACTAAAATGCAAATGCTTATATTTTCAAGTAAGATTTTACCAATGTATGTATGTATGTAAATACTTTATTGTACACAAGATATTGGTAAAAATACACAGACAAAATAGGTTAAGTTGGTACAAAGGCGAACTTATCCCTGTAACGGATCTATTCCAGTAAACCTTTGAGTAATTGAGACGACATCGGGAACTAAAAGATATACGCACTAACACGCGCACAGAGACGTATGTACCTATATATGCTATATATATACATATATAAATTAATATACAAACAGTACTGGTATCCGCTCGACTGGTGACCATAATAGGGCTGGCTCGTTCCTCGCTCAACGCATTGGCATTGCCATTCAGCGAGGAAATGCAGCCAGCCTTATGGGCACCCTACCAGCAATTGGTATTGATTTAGGGGATATATGTAAATATAGTGTAGTGGTGTATAGGTTAAGTTAGATTTAGTAATTTTAGTTGTTTAATATATGTACATATTTGTAATTTATTGTATAGTATTTTTATCTTCATTCAGCTTGATTAGTTGCATTATGTGAATTGAAATAAAATAACAGTACTAAATCATGAGTCATTGGAGAGCCACAACTTTTTCAGCTTTTCCTTGAGTTATGCCACAGACTGGGATAGTCTGATGCCCGGAATACACGAGGCTAGTTTTTCAAGCCAGTATAGTAAGCTAGTTAGTAAGCTAGGAAGCTAGTAAAACTGTCCTCGCTTGAACACTGGCTACTGCTGTCTACATGATGCCAGTAATTTTAAGTCAGTTCGACAGTGCCAGTACCATTGCACAGTATCGTAGTGTCGTAAAAAAATTGTCGGTAAATATGAGCGTCATTCGTAAAAAGGACACATTACGATTGAAACAATTACTTCGGAAACTATGTAAATTTGCACTATGTAAACTGCGCACTAGCCGGACGGATACTAGCTTCGCCGGCCACACGAAGATAGTACACAAGCCAGGCTAGCGAAATCGGTGGTAGGGGGCGCCACTAGCTCAAAAAATAGAACGGCAAGCTATTAAAACTATCCTGGCTTCAGCACTAGCTTACTAGCCTGAAAGTTAAGCTAGTTTTGTATACACGAAGATAGACCCACTAGCTTGCTAGCTTACTAGCACTAGCTTACTATACTGGCTTGAAAAACTAGCCTCGTGTATTCCGGGCATAATAAAGGACAATGGCAAGCCTTTCCACAAAGTCACAGCACGCACCGTGAATGACTTATAAAATGTGCGTGTTTTATTAGACGGTAATGTAACCAATGCAAGCCAATACAAGTGCCAATGCCGTTAACACACACGCGAAAGCGCGCTGAAGCTGCTGTAAATAATATCAAGCTAGCTGTACACCCATTTGCCACCATCTTGTCATAAAAATCCCGTGTTCTACCATAAACATCCTACTCAGGAAACCTTGTTACACGCTCATGATTCTGCTCCATGCTTCCAACTTCACCATAATATACACGCAGCTCACTAATTTCGTCCGTAAGTAAGTACTGGACGTTTTTCTCATCTAATTTAATATGGACCTTTCCATCTCGGCCCGGGTTGTGCATTTAAATTTTAAATTCAGCTAGATAAGGAGCGAAATTAAGCTAACTCGCTTAATTTCTACACGCGCTCGACTTTGGACGAGAGCTCTTTCGGCGAAAAGGCGAAGTGTTGCATTAGTCGACGGACTTAGTGCCTTTAGGGCCAACGCTAGCTGACGCGGGTACACGGAGCTGGCGCGCGTCAGTTATAAAATAAATAAATTAAGTAAAATAAATATTAAGGGACCATCTTACACAAATCGAACTAGTCCCATGGTAAGCTCAATAAGGCTTGTGTTATGTTATGAGTAGAGTTAGGAATTTTGGTGGCATTGGGTGAACAAAGAGCAATGGAGTCCTTGTTATATTTTTTTTGATTGAATGAATAAATTAAATAGAAGTCCGGACTTTGACGTAGTGAGAGACATGGTTGATTTTGGCAATCATGCTCAAATTCTGAGGAATACTACGTTAACATCGGTGGATGTAGAGAGATCTTTCTCGACACACAAATGGATTTTTCACAAGTTGAGAAATCGTATAACGCCAGTGAATATGGAACATATTGCCATAGTGTATGCTTTTCATAATCTTGACAACCATTTAACATCAGATGAAGATAACATGCAAGATTTTGAAACTTTAATTCCAGTTGCAAGTTGTTCAAGGTCTTGAATACATAATCATTTTAGTTAAATAGTAAAGTAACATTTATTGTCATGTACTATTTTGAAATCTACATAATATATGGCTTTATCATTCAGTTATTCAATTATTCAAAAAAATAAAAATACAATGGCGACTCCACTGCACTACTTGTGCTAAAAATGCCACCAGAATCCTAACCCTAGTTATGAGTACTAGACGACGAACTACCGACTATTTATTTACCGCTGCTCATACTATTTTTCAATAGTCTTCCACCCGCTCCGTGCAAACCGCGTCAGCTAGCGTAGGCCCTTAGAGTAGGGTTGCCATAAGTGTGAGGACTCAGACCGGGACATTTCAAGAAAAACCGGACAAGTGCGAGTTCAACTCGGTGAGGGTTCCGTAAAATTGCTATGTTCTAAGTATCAGGCGCTCCATAAAAAATACACAAAAATATTGAGATTTTCCCGTTACTTTGAATACTCAAATTTCTTATAAATTTTCCTGTAATCTTTAGGCAAGGAATTATTTTCCATATTTTTTTCAGAATTTTTTGAGCCTAGTAGTTTCGGAGATAAGGGGGAATTGTCAATTTTCGTATTTTTTTCTAAATTACTTCAAATCTGTTTTTGCTAAAATTATATAAAAAATATATTTGAGATAGTGACAACGAACCCTTTCATGTGATATGTCACACAATACAGTTTGCGAAAGGTTTTTTTTTTTAATTTTCCAGTTTACCGCCCAAAAGTGGCCCCCTTGTTCAGAATTAATTAATTTACTTTACGCATCCATCTTTGGAACACCAATTTACATATGTTCACCAAATTTCATCTCAATCGGTCCAGTAGTCCCGGAGCAAATCGGCTGTGACAGACGGACAGACAGACGCACGAGTCATCCTATAAGGGTTCCGTTATTTTCCTTTTGAGGTACGGAACCCTAAAAAGTAGTAAAGGTAGAAAAAAAGGAAATTTTATTACAACAATAGGTAACTTTAAAGGTTTAGTCGTTTATTGTAGGTATATTACTGTTTACCAAGGTCAGCCCTCTATTAAATAAGTATGATTCTCAAACCGGGACAATTTGCTTATCGGCCGGGACGCCGGGACACCATGCTTCAAACCGGGACATGTCCCGGCGTACCGGGACGTATGGCAACCCTACCTTAGAGGTAACACGACACGTGTCACTAAGTCAGAAAATTATTAATCTGAGGTCAATCTTATGAAGAGAAAATTACTGTTTAACAAGTATAAACTGGAAACACTGAGGCGCTTTGTTATTTGGATTAGATATTAAAATAACAATTAAAAGTATTTTTTAAATACTAAATCAAATCTTTGCCGCCTTCGAAATAAGGCACCGATTTTTTTTTATTAAATAAAAATACCATAATTATTGATATAGTCGCACCTCTTAGCCGAAATTCTCAGCAATAAATTCGGCGAACTAAGCCATCTACATTTATACACTAGTTATATGACAATCCTTTGCTAGCATTCCAAAGCGAATTTGCTTTAATTTAACCGAGTTCCTGGAAATTGTAACTATACTGACTATTACCGACACTGAATTTGTTTTTTGAATGCGGAATTTCCGTTAGCGCAAAGGGAATAATAATTGGACCTAGCATTTATACCGTTTGTGAAAACTTTCATGTGTAGTTGTAAAGCAATATAGTCAGAGTTGTGTCATCTATCTAGTAATATTACAAAGTAAGTAAGTAGTATCTACTAATATTACAAAGAGGAAGAGTCTGTGAGGTTGTAGCTGTGTAAGTTTGTTTGTAGAGAGTAATAACACGAAGTACTCATCCGATTTCAACCGTTATTTCACCAGTATTTAGAATGGAGCTTCAGAATGGACAACAGGCTATACAGTGTGTGTCTGTCATAAGAACATTTATTTTAACGGCTGAAAGTATAAGCCCTAATGAACGTAAATTGGTATCTCTAGTTTCAAAAAAACGGTTTTTAGGGTTCCGTAGCCAAAATGGCAAAAACGGAACCCTTATAGTTTCGTCATGTCCGTCTGTCCGTCTGTCCGTATGTCACAGGCATTTTACTCGAAAACTATAAGGTGTATTTGAATAAAATTTTGAGGATAGGTGTATTTTGTTAGCCGCTACATAGTTTTGTAATTAAAATGACAAAAAAAAAATTTTTTAGGGGTGCACTCCATACATAAAACTAAAAGTCAATTTTTTTTTTCATTGTGACCGGGGGGTCACTGGTGAATGTGGCACATCAATCGATAGGCCTTTCAAAATAAATATAAGGTTTCTTAGCATTTTTTTTGATTAAGTGAATAGGGTCGGAGATAATCGCCCCGAAAGTAACTAAAATTCTGTCCCCCCCCCTCTAATTTTTGAACGGTGTATTTTAAAATTATGGAAAAATTCATAGGGCTTATTAATATCATTCACCAAAAATTGTTTTGAACAAGATCGGTTCAGAGGTTTTCGAGATATTGCTGAAAAACTGCCTTCCTCAAAGAAAAGGACGTAAGTGCCGTAAAATTTCTGTGACGATACGACCTTTTTAATAGGCACGGAACCCTTCGTTTTGCGTGGTCCGACACGCACTTGGCCGGTTTTTTTTTTCATACAAATTAATTCGGCCCGCAATGTATTGGTAACAAAGCTAATAACTGACAGTAACTATCTCTGCCTCTCTGAAACGTCAAGTGAATGTTAGCAGTACATTGCTGCTCGAGAAAATGTAAAAAATTAATAACTCTCCATTAGAAAAGGTAATTGTTATATTTTTTCGATAAAACGGTTCACAGCACTGAAAGCTATCGTTCCTTAAAATAAATGTTCTTATGACAGACACACACTGTATATCATCCTGTAGCTCCACCTGGGTTCTCTTATACGCAAGCGTACAAATTCCTGAATAAAAAATATCAACTTAGGACTATGTATGTACTAGCTTCCGCCCACGACTTCGTCTGCGTGGACCCGGGATAAAAACTATCCTATATTTTAATCCAGGCTATAAACTATCTTTGTGCAAAATTTTATCCAAATCGGTGGAGCTGTTTAAGCATGATTGAGTAACACACATCTAAACATCCAGACTAGGATAAGATTAGTAGGATTACATTGGGAACTAAAAAAGGATATAAAAAGCACATTTAAGTAATGTTCTTAACGCCATAATTGTTTGTTTGACATTTGCGCCGACTAGGTAAATATACACGATGATTTTTTATTCTTGACCAGGAACCAATTTTTCTAATTCAGTAATTGATTCCGAACACGATTAACTCGTCTTTACCTTAAACAAACGTTCTTTATTTCCTGAATAAAATTTAATTAGGAATTAATTTTAAATGAAAAATCATTGTCACCCTAATGGTAGTTTAAATCTATGAATCTAAAACCTCCTTGATTTTTTTCATAAAGCAACCTACGAACCAATTGTGTCCAATTATTAAATTAAGAGTAATAAACTGTCAATTGCCACATGCATGACAAATAGATGTTAGAGTTTATTGACGTAAGATCTATCAAATTTCCCACCAAAGCGCTGAAATTTGACGTATGTATCTACTTAACTTTACAAAATTTAGGGTGACCATACATTCAGTGGATATTAGTGTTAACATTATCATTAAATGTAATCAACTAAACAGCGATGTAATTGCGTGAGACCTCATCGATTGGAATCTGTTTTGGTTGGTTATTCATATTCTTCGACTCCTGATCACCGTGTATATTTGAATTTTCGATACCTAATAGGACGATATCAGTCACGTGTCAGTAACATGTTGTTTTTTGTAACTGGGGATTTTAATAAAATAAATGCCTACTGTACGTTTTTTTCAGTCTTTCCCGTCCCGTGAATCCCGTCAATTATACGAAATATGAAATGGTTGATTTAATAATTTCATTTCCGTTTAGCTGGGAATTGATTGTAAATGCCACGGAAGTTAGAATTACGTACGTTTACGAGGAAATTATGCTTTCTAACTTTTGTATTGGAAACAAGTTTATAATTATTGACGGGCATATTTTTATTACCTTATATTAGAAATTTCCGTTTACAATTTAAATAATTACATACTGGGACGTATGCTTCAAAAGTCACGTAGGTACCTATTTGTCGTGTGTTTGAGGCGTTGAGCCTTTTATACATACCTACATATATGTTTTTATCATATCACAGCCGAGATTCGGAGGAGAAATGATCACAAAATTTGTATACATAGGTCGATAAAATAAATAAATAAATATCGTGGGACAATTCACACCAATTCATCTAGTCCCAAACTAGGCAAAGCCTGTACTATGGGTACTAGACAACGGATAAACATACTTATATAGATAAATACATACTTAAATAGATATTAAACATCCAAGACTCGAGAACAAAAATTCGTATTCATCATACAAATATCTGCCCCGACCGGGAATCGAACCCGGGACCTCAAGCTTCATAGTCAGGTTCTCTAACCACTAGGCTATTCGGTCGTCAAAACAACGTGGATGTTTCATGTGAAACCCACGAAGGTAACAATTATTAAAATATTTCCAAGTCGTAAGTCTCGTTTACTCCCGAATCAGTCTCCTCACCAACAAAACTTGGTGTATTGCTTTTAAAACAACATCCTCACATAGAAATCTCCTAATCCACATAATTATAAAGGTTAACACTCATTATCTGTGATCAAATCCCTGATTAACCTAAGCTTTTTCTCCTTAGGCACCAAAATGAGGTATCTCAATAAGAAATCCCAGCGACTTAAGACTTTCTGTTAATTATACGTTTATAACCCGGCGCAGTTAAAAATAACCGTCTTTATTGCTCCTTCGCGCTTAGCGTTTAATCACGGCTATTCCCGTCTCTGTCACGCGGTGATTTATCGGCCTCGTTACAAGCGCACGCGTCACTTTTGAGATCCGTGTCACAAACAAAAGAAATGCAGTAAGTTTTTGCGGTTTTGTTCTTTGTTGGGTTGTGTTAGGGATCAGAATTGAGTAGTTTAGTTTGGAGCGTTCAGGAAAAGGACTAGATTAGTTCTGCAAATTATGAAGCTATTTTATGTGCGAGGATTCAAATCATGGTTACGCGCTGTGTGTCATAAATATGTACCCATGATTTTCTGGTGTACCGGATTCGAAGTTGGAAGTTGGAACCAATTGGTTGATTCACCACTTTCGCACTGATACTTAAGAGCAAAAAAAGGATACCAAATGTGTTGAACACGTTTTATTAGCTCAAGTGTAATTAGTCTGGATTGTAGAAAATAAATCAGCCAAGTACGAGTCGGCCTGCAACATAACAGAAAACATAAACGTAAAAAACACTGAAAATACATGTTTCTTGTATTGATGGACCAACTATTTAATTGATTTGTTATTATTATAGCGGCTATAAAATTAGTCACTCACTCTAAAATGTTGCAAATACTACTACGGTTTAAAAGATTTAGCCATATCATAGACAAATAGACAGTTAGCAGGGTTTGTTTCCGGAACCCTAAAAATGTCTTAGATAAGTTCTTGGTTACGTCAGGGGAAAAGCCATCCCTAATCCTTGCCACTTCGCCGCCATTCACGTTTGATTGACTTTATATTAATCACGGAACTATGTCAGCGCCGCGATAACTCTGCCGGTCAAGCTAACAGTTTCTTTGCATATCAATTTGATTCTATTTTGTCTTGTCTGGTTTAAGAATAGCACCCCCTTTTTTCCGTGGGCGCTGTAAGGGTCGACCATTTATTTGCCAGGCAGTGGTTGTTGGTTGATGATCGGTTGATTGCCTGGCAATATTACATGTTAATGGAGTGGCAGAGAGAGGGAGTGTGGACTGCACCCCAAAGGAGTTCACGGAAGTCCACACTCAGTGTTAGACTCAGAAGTTTAGTACTGTGGTATCTCTGGAGCCGTAGCATGGTTGGCCTTGTCACGCGATAGGTGATAGGAGCATGCGTCACTGGCTGACACCGTTCGATAGAACGAGACGACGCTTTTATCTTGTCACTTGTCGCGTGATAAGGCCAACCATGCTACGGCTCCTGAACATTTTTTTAGTCGCTACGTACCACGTACACGTACTATCAGCAGAAGCCAGGCATGTCCATTTCAAAAACAGTTTCGCTTGCCAGCGGCGATCTTCTCTAGCCCCGCCCCTAATTTTGATTGATGACCAATTAGAAACAAAATCCTTTTTTAGGGTTCCGTACCCAACGGGTAAAAACGGGACCCTATTACTAAGACTTCGCTGTCCGTCCGTCCGTCCGTCTGTCTGTCACCAGGCTGTATCTCAAGAACCGTGATAGCTAGAGAGTTGTAATTTTCACAGATTATGTATTTCTGTTGCCGCTATAACCGGTTTTTATTTACACTACTGCACAAAAGAGGAGCGTCACGCTCTTAATCTACGACTTATGTAAACTCGTTTGTAGAACATTTTATCATTTAATTAGTATGTGCCTCGTCGGCACAATCTGAGTTAAGTGTGCATCCTATCATTGCAAGATCACATCATCTCCATCTTTACGTAACGTAAAATTACTAAAAGTGGCACTGAAAAATCATTTCAAATTACTCCTTTTTGAAAACCAGGCGTGAGTTTTATGTACGCGTCAATCTAGAGGGCGGAGCGAGCGCGAAACACGTTGAAACCAAATTGCTGCGAAACGTTCCTCTCAAATTGCCTTCCTGGCCAAGTTGAGACATTTTTCCATCCCCGCCTAATAGATGGCTTAAGCTGGTTTAATTTAATTACCGCGACCCACTTGGCGAGAGTTCGGCCTTTGGAAGAAAAATGATCGGCCTTCGGACGAATGTGCCGAAAGACGAGCGATGTGTGAAGTTTTTGAGGCTTCATGACTGGTAATTAGGTCAACTCGGAGGGGCGATTGAGTAAGGTGGGCTGATAACTTTTTTTTTTATGGGAGGAAAATCCGTTATGGATACCTCCACGCCACGGGGATAGCGCGGAGGTTATGTCGGACTCGCACCGACTAAAAAATCCCCCGATGGTCCTCCTCGACGCATTTCGGACGGCTCTGGGATCTCCTATGGAACGCACCAGTGCCGCCCTATCGTCATGCCCCAGTGGTATCTACCTTTTTTTCCGATTGCAGCCCCCAACTGCAACCGTGTACCACCCCGAGGACCCCTTTTAGTCGCCTTGTACGACAGGCAGGGGATACCGTAGCCGTATTCTAATGCCCGGGCTACAGGGCGCGGGCTGATAACCTGGTAAAGGTCGCGAAAGTCCGCTGCTGGCACAGTACCGGTCACTTTGGCACTCTTTGGGGGAGGCCTATGTCCAGCAGTGGACGTCTTTCAGCTGATATGATGATGATGATGACCTTTTCGCACCTATTATGTAATTCACTTTCGTGATGGCTACCTACAGGACAGGCTGTGCTTAGTGTAGGAATCAGTGTATTTTTGTTATAAAAATTGTATGTTGTGAAAAAAAAGGTATGTCTCAGACAAAAGACCCCAAATCTGATCGTACATTTTCATACTAATAGTAGTAGGTACTAGAAGAGAAAATCGCAATATTCACGAACAGTTCATCCCGTAAAAGCCCTCATAATACACGTTCCACATACGCTATAACAACATTTGCGCTAATAAAAACACAATAACGGGCGGGAACTAGTTTGTGTGCCGTAACTCCGCCATATTGCAACACTTAAAATGCTATTTTGTGAATCTGTTTACCGCGCAAACGAGGGGTGTTATGATAAACATGTGTGTCTGTGTGTGCCATTGTAGCTCCCGAACGGTTAAAACGATGTGAGTGCTATTTTTAGGGTTCTGTACCCAAAGGGTAAAAACGGGACCCTATAACTGAGACTTCGCTGTCCGTCCGTCTGTCTGTCTGTCTGTCCCAGGCTGTATCTCATGAACCGTGATAGTTAGACTGTTAAAATTTTCACAGATGATGTATTTCTGTTGTCGCTATAACATCGAATACTAAAAAATAGAATCAAATAAATATTTAAGGGGGCTCCTATACAACAAACGTGTTTTTTTATAACCTTTTTACAGATAATGGTACGGAACCCTTGGTGCGCGAGTCTGACTCGCACTTGGCCGGTTTTTTGTCGTGTTGGTTAATTGTTTGCTTACAATCATGTTACGACATGTCACTGATTATAAACATGTTACTGTCATCATCATCATAATTATCTGAAAGACGTCCACTGCTGGACATGGCGCGCCCCAAAGAGTGCCACAATGACCGGTACCGGACCTGTACTTTGCCATCTACGTCCAGGGGACTCCCGCGACCTTTTCTAGGTCATCGGTGCACCTAGTGGGAGGTCGAGTCTCGATGCGCATTTAGTGTTGCGTGCAGTTAAGTTATCTAAATAAAAATATTCTATTCTATTCTATTAGACTGTATGAAGCTGAAATTAAATGGAAGACTAAGAAAAGATTTAATACGGAGTTAAATAAAAAAAAATGGTGATAAATAAAGTAAACGTCGTATTCGCCGACGGTGCGCTAGTTTATGACATGGGCACTTCATCTCAAAGTGACAATGACTTAAATTCGAATTAGTATATAAAATAATCCGATTAGAAAACATCCTTCACAGTATCTACAATATAAAGTCTGTAACATTGTTATGTTGGCAAACAGTTGTTAAATTTATTTTGTGTCGAATGGACCTGAACGCACCATAAAACAGAACGCATCGTTCGTCGGTGTCGGTGTTGTCAGTTCATAAATTTATCCAGTATTCTAGGATTGAATGAGAGAGTTACAGTAGGTTATAAAAAGAGAAATTTAATGTTTCTGTTAGGTTCAAAAATTAAGTCTAGAGTTTTGATTGCTTAAGGTCTGGCATTTTGATTACATAGTTTTGGAGTTAGTTGGTTATCATATTAAATGTTTTGTGGTTAATCTATTTAGGAGAGTACCTACAGATAAATTAAACATTTCAAAAATAGGAATTGTTTTGCTTCTCGGGTCACAGGATGACTAGCTTTATTTCGCTGATTGATTTGGAAGAGACAGGCTGCTCGCTGTACCGAGTGACGCCATTCTGAGGCCATAGAATGCCCTATTGCTCTTGTATGAGCAAGCACCTTTGTTTCAAGTCGCAGTACAATAACTCCGCAGTGCAGCGCAGTGCATCGCGGCCATAACTCTGCCATGCCGCAACGGTATTGCTGAAATATTTACTCCACTACGGAGATTATTGTAAGTTAGAGCGATTGTAGATTGCGTTCCTTGCAACTTTAGAAATTACACAGAAACTTTTAGGTTACGATGTCATAGTAAGTTAGACCTCTGTCACTGACTTATCGACCAACAAATGTCATGCCTTTGCCAGACAAAGAATGAATCACTTTGGTAGATAACGGCTATCCGCAACCATAGGAATTCAAGGTGCTTCCGCTGAGCTGCATCATCCGTTTTGTGGAAATGATGGAGCGAGCTTGGGAGTAGCTATAAAGGAGAGGGCAAATGCACAAAAGATCCCACAAGGTCGAAGCGTATTAGAAAGGGCCCTTATACAGATAAGATAAGATAAGATAACCAATTGTTACGAAGAATTTGGTCGCAATGTCGGGGACCGGTCGCTTCACGTTAATCGGAAATAACCAGCATCATTATACGCCCGAACAGAGTACGTATATATAAAAGTATTTCTAGGGCCGTTAGGACTTGATAGTTTTGCCCGCGTTGTTATGGCAGATATTATACAATGATGACTTCTTAACTGAACAATTATTTACTGGTATTTATATCACATGCGGGAATTCCCACAACAGTCTAAATAAACCATGTCTTCGATTCAATGTACCTATAAAATTGCTCGGAAATATTTTGTATGTGGTAGCTAGATATTACAAGTTTCAAACGCAATACCGAAGAGTGCCCGTTAATTAATGACGCACCTATATGTCTATTGTAGCTATCTACTTCGTATTCTTTGATGATACCTACTACCCACAATGAATAATTTACCCCGCACGGGCCATCTTATTTGTAGATATCCCACGTTTCCCCGTAATCAAAACAGCCATAAACCTATATTTTTATGGAGTTCCTCGCTTTATGAGGGCGTTTATCCGTGGCTCGAGTGGCTCGACTCAACAGTTGGCGCGGCCTGAGCCGGGCTCGGCCGGTGCTCGAGCTCAGGCTTTATTGGCGGTTAACGCCAGATTGAACTGGCCTGGACTGGTTTACGTCAGTTTTATAGCTCGATACGGCTGTTTATTAAAATCGGAGGCGTAGTGATCGGATCCATGATGAAACCTTTTGTTGAGTTGATTATTTAAATAACAGCTGGAACTCTATTCCGTCCTTGTTAACACACCAAGCACGTTTTATAATGATTCGCTTGCTCCTTTTGACACCTTAGCACGGTGTGCGCGAGAAAGAGTACGCGAAACAGAAAGGAACTAAGTGCTTAATTTATTTATACTACAACGACGCTTGCCAGAAGCGCGTTGCCGACTCTTTATTGTTTTGAGGATATACTCTCAACGAAGCGCATTCCTCGGGAACTCTGTACTGTATTGCATACCACTAGATTCCCGATTGCATTTTCTTATCTGTCGCAAATCGCTAAACTTAAGTGGCAGTGGACGCACATTGCACGTAGAACCGATGGCCATTGGGGCGGAAAGGTTCTCGAGTGGCGACCACGTACCGGAAGGCGCGGCGCGTGTAGGCCCCCCACAAGGTGGACTGATGACCTTGTAAAGGTAGCGGGAGGCCGCTGGATGCGGGTGGCGAAGTCCGTTCACTTTGGCACTCTTTGGGAGAGGCCCATGTCCAGCAGTGGACGTCTTTCGGCTGATATGATGAATCGTGGGATCGAGGCGAGATTAGTAAGCTCAAGTAAAGTACAAAATACAGTATCTATACCAATTCCGCCACACGAAATGTGGAAGTTACCTAATATTAGACGGAAAGAAAAAAATCTATTTTCATACACCATATCACCTTGCCTTTGAATAAAAGACAATAGATTTCTTCCCTCCCCAAGTGTTGTGTACACAGTTTGCGATGATACGTTGTTAATACCAAAAAGTCGTATTTCCATACGAGTTTCAAAGCGATATACGACCGTTTTAATTCAGACGCTATATTGGGTTACCTATAATGTTGAGGATATAGACGCGAGTGATTGCCTGGAGGCATTGACATACGAGACGACGGGGCGCACGAAGTACGCACGTACATGCAGGGTAGCAAAATCAAACGTCACGGATGTTAACTATCTTAGACGACTATTTAGCCTAGTGCAGGCAGGGATGTGAAGCTGGCGGTAATATTTGTGTGACGAATAGGAATACATATTTATTTCTGTGTCTTGGATGTTTTTGAACTTGTGGGCGAAGCGAACGAAGTTCTCCATTTTTGTCCGGTGTTTGTCCGGCCGTTCTCCTCTAATGGTTGCCTTTCTCTACCGATTCTCGTGAAATTTTGTGAGCAACCCTTCTAGCATAACTTGACTCTCGACTCCACTCGCGCGCGAGATAGACTGTCCGTCACTTAGATTATTGCTGTCAAAAAGTGACAGATAGTCTATCACGCGCGCGAGTAGAGTAGAGAGTCAAGTTATGCTAGCAGGGCAGGTTCAGTAATTATATAGATTTCTCTGTCGACTCACGTTTTAGACTAAAAAAACATTTTTTTAAACAGTCTCGCCAGTTATACTGCTCACAGAGCCACTAGTCTATGATTTAAATAGAGGTACTAAATATTTATATTTATGAAATATATGTATCGCCGTTAAATTATTACGAGCTATTGTAAAAAAAAAAAAACTACATATGTCTAAAAAAGGATCATCATCATCATCATATCAGCCGAAAGACGTCCACTGCTGGACATAGACCTCCCCCAGAGAGTGCCAAATTGACCGGTCCTGCGCCACCCGCATCCAGCGGACTCCCGCGACCTTTACCAGGTCATCAGTCCACCAACAAAGGATAACTTCGTTTTATTTTATACTGGATGGAATTTTATATTTTTAGGGTTCCGTAGCCAAAATGGCAAAAACGGAACCCTTATAGTTTCGTCATGTCCGTCTGTCCGTCTGTCCGTCTGTCCGTCTGTCCGTCTGTCCGTCTGTCCGTCTGTCCGTCTGTCCGTCTGTCCGTCTGTCCGTCTGTCCGTATGTCACAGGCATTTTACTCGAAAACTATAAGGTGTATTTGAATAAAATTTTGAGGATAGGTGTATTTTGTTAGCCGCTACATAGTTTTGTAATTAAAATGACAAAAAAAAAATTTTTTAGGGGTGCACTCCATACATAAGACTAAAAGTCAGAATTTTTTTTTTCATTGTGACCCCCCGTGTGGCACATCAATCGATAGGCCTTTCAAAATAAATATAAGGTTTCTCGCGAATTTTTTTGATTAAGTGAATACGGTCAGAGATAATCGCCCCGAAAGTCACTAAAATTCTGTCCCCCCCCCTCTAATTTTTGAACGGTGTATTTTAAAAATATGGAAAAATTCATGGACATAGGGCTTATTAATTTCATTCACCGAAAATTGTTTTGAACAAGATCGGTTCAGAGGTTTTCGAGATATTGCTGAAAAACTGCCTTCCTCAAAGAAAAGGACGTAAGTGCCGTAAAATTTCTGTGACGATACGACCTTTTTAATAGGCACGGAACCCTTCGTTTTGCGTGGTCCGACACGCACTTGGCCGGTTTTTACGTGGAATTTTATTAATCTATCTAGAAACTTCGTCGTAACAAATTTATTACCTTCGACGATTCGTAAATATATTTACATTAAGATAAAATCTATCAGCTGGTCGAGATTTCGGCCACCATACATAGGAGATAAAATGGTTTTAAAGAAGGATTGTAATAGGATAGGAGGTCACACGTACGTTCACTTGTAGCGACGCGCTCAGTAAACATCGTGAATCGTCCCGTTTTTATAGCCGAAGCCATTTCGTTAACTGATAGAAAGGGATATAAAATAGATAAGCGCGTCTCCCTTATCCATATGGGTCTCGTCACGTAAAAACCGCGATTTTTTTTCGCAAAATAAAAGTTTATTGGTACAGATAGGATAGGGTCACACGTACGTTCACTGGTAGCGACACGCTCAGTAAACATCGTGAATCGTCCCGTTTTCACAGCCGAAGCCATTTTGTTGATAGAAAGGGATATACAATAGATAAGCGCGTCTCCCTTATCCTTATGGTTCTCGTCACGTAAAATAAATATAAATAAATAAATAAATATATCGTGGGACAATTCACACCAATTGATCTAGTCCCAAACTAGGCAAAGCCTGTACTATGGGTACTAGACAACGGAAAACATGCTTATATAGATAGATAAATACATACTTATATAGATATTAAACATCCAAGATTCGAGAACAAACGTTCGTATTCATCATACAAAACCACGATTTATTTTCGCAAAACAAAAGTTTCTTGGTAAAGATAGGATAGGAGATCACACGTACGTTCACTTGTAGCGACGCGCTCAGTAAACATAGTGAATCGTCCCGTTTTTACAGCTGAAGCCATTTCGGTAACTGATAGAAAGGGATACACAATAGATAAGCGCGTCTCCCTTATCCTTATGGGTCTCGTCACGTAAAAACCGCGATTTATTTTCGCAAAACAAAAGTTTAAGATAGGATAGGAGGTCACACGTACGTTCACTGGTAGCGACGCGCTCAGTAAACATCGTGAATCGTCCCGTTTTTACAGTCGAAGCCATTTCGTTAACTGATAGAAAGGGATGCTATATACAGTAGGTAAGCGCGTCTCCCTTATCATTATGGGTCTCGTCACGTAAAAACCGCGATTTATTTTGGCAAAACAAAAGTTTATTCGTCAAGATATGATTGGTGGTCACACGTACGTTCACTGGTAGCGACGCGCTCAGTAAACATCGTGAATCGTCCCGTTTTTACAGTCGAAGCCATTTCGTTAACTGATAGAAAGGGACGCTATATACAATAGGTAAGCGCGTCTCCCTTATCCTTATGGGTCTCGTCAAGTAAAAACAGCGATTAATTTTCGCAAAACAAAAGTTTATTGGTAAAGATAGGATAGGAGGTCACACGTACGTTCACTGGTAGCGACGCGCTCAGTAAACATCGTGAATCGTCCCGTTTTTACAGCCGAAGCCATTTCGTTAACTGATAGAAAGGGATATACAATAGATAAGCGCGTCTCCCTTATCCTTATGGGTCTCGTCACGTAAAAACCGCGATTTATTCTCGCAAAACAAAAGTTTATTGGTAAAGTTGGAGATTCATTGCCCGTTCGAGAGATCCTGATGAGTTCTGAATCGGATTCGTTCAATATTGTAAAAGACAAGGGGATATTGGTTTTTCAAAATGGCGGCTGATTTTTTATTTCTTTCGCGATATCGAGAAGAGCAATGCTTAATGTTTTGGAAACGTTCAGCCTATTATACTGGGCATATTTTTGATAGGTCAGGTCAAAATACACTAAATCGTCGCTTACCATCAGGCGAGACTTAGAGTCAATCACTGGACTGTCTTTTATAAAAATACTAGCTGCCCGCCCCGGCTTCGCTCGGGTGGTGCAAGATGTAATTATTATTTAATTTACTTAGAGACCTACTATGTCTTAGAGCCAGTTTTGTTTATTTAGGTAATACCTTAATACTTTTTATGCAATAAGTTTTTTCTCGGCGGGTCGAATTTTCGTAGGAGAAAAACTTTATTAAAGGTACGCTTTGCTTTAAAACCAATTTATGCGGCGAAATTCCAGAGGGAGTTAACGAATTTAAAATTTCTGTTGGGTACCTAGAGGGTACCGTTAGCATCTACTACGGTGTCCACGGAAAGATGTTCCTCACTTGGACTTTGAAACTTGTTTAGTAAAAATCGTTCACTTTATTCGCCTCTTCGTTGCTTGGACGCTATGTAAGTGACATCTGAGTAGACGTTGTTGACCAAAGATTGTAAATTTTATTTATTAGTAATCATCTTCAACATCATCATCATATCAGCCGAAAGACGGCCCCTGCTGCAAAGGGTGAGCCACAATGACCGGTCCTGCGTCACCCGCTTCCAGCGGACTCCGACAACTTTTACCAGGTCATCAGTCAACATTGTGGGGTCTACCCACGGTGCGTCTTCCGGTACATAGTCACCACTCGAGAACCTTTCCGCCCCAATAGCCATCAGTCCTATAGGTAAAAAAATTTAAAGCGCTTCTTGTATGCAGTGGTAACGTATTCGAAAACGAATTCGAATAGACATTACATATTTAAACTGTCTAACACAAACATAACTAATACCTACGTGCAATGTGCCTCACCCACTAGCGATTCGGAGAGCAATATCGGTGGTACAATGGTTATAATGCAGATGTGTTCACGCAGTGAAACTCCCAGAATAGCCTTCTCCATTGCCCTTTGGGTGTGTCATATTAGGCTTAGCAAGCGGGGCTATAAAGTAGTACATGTAGCCCCTATGGAAAATAAGTATAAATATTTATGATTTTTAAAACATTTAATTTGACCAATCAAAACACTTCGCTGTATTAAATCTACCAATCACCACTCTTTAAAAAACATTTGTATATTTTGCTATCAACTAACCAGATTACAGCTAATATTAAAAACAACCAATCAGAAACCAGAATTAATTTCAAATATCAGGTGTTTGTCCCTAACTCACAATAATTATTAAAACAAAAAACGCCTCTGGCCGTCAACGACGCGTCTGTAGACGGTCAGGCGGCCAATACACGGTGATTAAATACTGATGATCCACCATAGTTCTCTTTCTATAACATGCAATGAGAAAGAGACAGCGCGTGGATCGAGTGATAACTTGACCGTGTATTGGACGCCTCAGAGGCGTTTATTCGTGGTTTCAATATTTTGTATCTGTGTCAAAGCAGTTTATTAAAAAGAGTATGCCGCCAAATCGAAAAATTATTATTAAATTCAAAATATTACTGTACTATTAACTTACATTATCATTAAAAATGTCCTGGGACACTGGGTATGTATAATCCTTAGAAAAAATATGTTTCTCACTACAATAAAAAAATATTACAAATACTTACGATTTTTGGCATTGTACCACGACGAAAACGATCCACCAGCACCACTGATAAATTATGACAGACGTGATTGTCAAATTGATTGCCAAACACAAAAATAAAAATAAATTCTTATTTGAAAATGGTACTCACAAACTCTGCTACCGGCGTTTATATATTGATCTTGAACAGACTCGACATGCGTCAATTCAATTTTATAATGTTGGCCGCATTGGACCATGGCGGGTTATTCAACTCTTAATTTGTAAATTGCAATTGCGGGGTCTTTTTTGTGAATCTTTTCCTTTTTTTAAAGCTTATTATTAAACTTTAGGCCGAGACGATCACAACGAACTCAAAATCGTCCAAATCGGTTTAGCCATTCTCGAGTTATAAGCAAAGGAACTAACACAACTTTCTTTTATTAATATAGATGAAAAATCCAGAGAAGTCACAAGTTCTTGCCAATCCATTAATATTTAAGGATTCCCTCACTCTCAAAACAGCACTGAATTTTTTCCCGGACATGAGACCTAAGATAGATCGATTTCTCGCCCCCGTAAACCCCTGTATTCCAAATTTCATCGAACTCGTTAGAGCCGTTTCCGAGAACGTTATTGCAAACATATATACAAATATTGCTCGTTTAATAGGATAGGATAATATGCCAATGTAATAAATTGAGGAAACTTGTTTGGTGTATAGGTATTTTTTTGTCTTTTGAATTTGTGAAGGTACATATTTCCTTCTCGACTTGGCGTTATCCTGGTTGCATCCTAAAGGAGTCCTTAGTCCGCTTGTTACCTAATCCCAAATATTAGCGTAGGCACTAGGTTTTGCAAAAAATATTGCTACCCATTTGCTACTTATAGTAGGGCAGTTTCAGGTGTCAGGTGGGTTAATGTAGACACGATGGACAATATCCTTTGGGAACTTGGCCTTAAAAAATATTTAGTTGTATTCCCTGACCCCAAATATGTACATTTAGACACCAAGTTGGTGATTCAAAGTGATTTAGAACTCAAGATATTAATAATATACATAATTATAATTTAAAATGACCGCCATAACAAAAAATGGTCGTCGGAGGAGTTTGTTCCTATCAAAAACTTAAAGCTATGGACCTAACTAGTACCTGAAGAAATATTGGTGCTTTTGTCCAGCGTTTACGACAATTTGTTCGAGCACTCTGCCCTACTACTCGTATTATGTCAATGAGCTAAAATACGATTTGCAGTATTTATTAGAATTAGGAAAAAAATATTGATAGGTACCTATTCAAGTGGAAGATATTTTGGGCATGTGGAGACGTTTCTGATGCTGACTGTATCTACATACATACCTACATAAGTAGGTATGTATATTTCTGGATAGAGGCTGCAGTAGGTACTTACAGAGCGATCCATTAGGCGGCGGAACCAACATGTCTGTAAACAGTGTTGCCATACCAGCGAACAAACAACCTGTGTTGCCAGATGTAAGAGTATCTCGACGACATGCTTATGTAAGTTATTAGCTACGATGGCTAATGGTTTATTTACATGTACTTAGACGGAACATTTCGGCTCAATTCACACATTTTTGCCCGACAACGGCTGAATTGATGTGGTTTTAGTTTAGCAGTCTGTTTGTAAGATACTGAACTGATTTTGATAAATATGGTGTCAATCGATTCAAAATTACGCTCCGGGTGTATATAGTTAGGGTTTATGAAAAAAATACGATTTTTTTCAGTTAGTTTTATTATGCTCCGGGTGACATACGCTACCTTTTTATGAAAAAAAAATACGTTTGTTTTCAGTTAGTTTTCCGTAGTTGGGTTACAGTTTTTTTTAACTTTTTATACTTGTTTCGTTAAGGCTCGTATAGAGCGAAAATCGTTCTTATTTGAAACTAAAATACAAATTCCTTATTCCTCTATTTACACTGGCTTTTATTTAAAGCGAAGCGGTCGCAAGATCGCCCTAAATTCATCTCCTTTGTGCTATTCCAGCTCTGTACTGCAAAGAAATAAACTTTTAATTTTCTCTCTCAAAGCGGGACTGGCCGGATCACAGCACAAAGACCACCAAAATGTGGTTATTTTAGCGGAATTTCGCGTGAATCAGTTTTCTATTTTCAGTATTCTCGCTTCATTTAATCGATACATTTGATTGCTTAAAATTTCATCTATAGATAAAAAATCAATGTTCTTTATTTTCCTTTTTTAACTCAACCTACTCAAACAATACATTATTTTACGACACAATCAAGTTCATCTCTTCTAAAATCTTACTTAATGAAATATGAATTAAACTTCACTAAGTTAGGCGTTAATCGAAATTTGTCAAAAGAAATCTTTCCCGGGACAGCTTTGCGTTTCTTTTTCTCGTGCGCGTAATGCACCGCACTTGGCAGTATTTGCCCAAATATTCGTGTTGCATCTTTTTCCTTCCTACAGAAAATGAAAGAGAGGCAACGATGCAACGCGAACACGCATTACCAAGTGTGGTGGCACCATAAGGCATAAACGTATCGGGTATTCCGAGGATGCGTTGTGATTGAAAGTGTTGAAATTCCGTGGTGTATAAAACTGTTATAATTATTATATTCGATGGTTCACAAACCGACTACATTAAGACACGAGTTGTTGACGGTAACGAGGCGGAAGAGAGCCAAGTTGCGAATCTTCCCTGTCTGGTGTGGCGTACCGGAAGCCCGATATCACACTCGTCACACATAAGAGACTCACTTAGAGATAAGTTTAAAAATATTAATATAATGACATTACATTGTCAATATATCTATGAAAACCTTCTGTATGTACGAGTACATAAAAACATTGCCAATTTTAGGAAAAACTGTGACATACATAATATTAATACTAGAAATAAGCATAAGCTCGCGGTGCCCACCACTCGGCTCCAAAAAATAAAAAAATCATTCATGGGTAATTGTGTAAGGTTTTATAACAAACTTCCAGGAAACTTAACTGAGTTATCTATTAATAAATTCAAGAAATATGTGAAGCGTAAACTTATCTCGAAAGCTTATTATAGCACACAAGACTACATGAATGATAAAACTCCATGGAACTAATTTTGACTGAATTTTTAATCTATTATTTTCGTAATATTTTGTTTTTTGACATTAGATTGTTTTTCTAGAAATGTTCTACTAGTATTTTTTATACAATTTTTTTATCATATATATTTTATTCTTTATGTTTAAAAATTACTCAAAAAAATTAACTGACGATTTGAAAGTGCTTGTTACTAGGCCTACTTGAATAAAGATCATTTTGAGTTTGAGTTTGAGTGGGGTATAGCCACATTGGCAATGTTTAGGGTTCGGCCAATCAGTGCGGCCGCGCGTCCACTCGGGCGCATCCGATGCGCCCTGATTGGCTGGCCAAGAGACAATCACACAGACAATGCAATGAATCCCTGAGGAAGCGATGCGGCTTTGGTAGCGACCGTGGCGCCACAAGCGTGTCTCTCATTAGGGGGCGTGGTTTTTGCGAATCGACTCAAATCTAGGCATCCCATTAATGCCTCAGCCACACTATGCTCGTCTGCTCGCTGTGCTCCCCGCGCTGCCGCGATGTTGCCCTCTCTGGCCACACAGTGCTTTCCTCGCGCGATTAATCGCGATGCTCCGCACTAGGTTACTTGCCTTTGGATGGAAATAAACGTTGAAACTGTGGCAGCCTGCGCGCTGTGTATTTTCAGTATAGCCAATTATATAAATGCCATAAAAAGAAATGAAAGGCCCCTTATATTTTTTACGTACTGCCGTGTTGTTTGTGTATCGCATTAATATTCTCATAAAAATATTGCTCTAATATTCACAGTACCTCAAGGGGACAATTTCAAGATGCCACAAGTTACAATTTTACAAGTCTTAACAGGTACCATAAGGCCACAGGGACTTATTTCACGAGTCAAAATAATAAAACTATTCAAGTCTGGCAACACAAGTCAAAACAAAAAGGTCGGTCGTCATTGGTCAAACCATGTCAGTGTTGCTAGTTCAGTGTTGAAATGTAACTGGTAGTTTTGTATAAAATGAGCCCTAGATATCACAAAATTACCAACGTATATACAATTCATTCATTTCTCAATGATTCTGCTGGAAGCGGTTTTTAGTTTGCATTCTTGAGCCGATGCGGCAGTTTTCTGACTATAAATTGTTTGAAGCTTGCCTGGTAATGCGTACGGTGCCTTATGGCCGCTAATGTCATGTCGTGAGCTGTCATATTACGTAAATTTACGTAGGATGTTACTGGTGTTACACTTATCGGACGACTCAACTGAAATATCAGGAAATAATGTTTTCTGGCCGCTAAAAATCTGATGTCGGTTTTATTCATCATGTTATATCACAGGTCGTAAAGCCTAAGTGCCGCGAGAAAAATGACTTGGTTTGATGAAAATTGATGAGACTAGTGACGAGGGTTTGGACGGTAGAAAGTAGAATTTTATTTTGTCTTATACATTCTTGCAAGATTGGTGTCTTTAAAGGCCACCTGACCTTGCAATTTGTCACAACGACCAATAGAGATGCAACTTTAGTACGTATAAGCAATGCACACCTTCACGGCTATCTATCACAGACGGCCCGCGAGCTATATCGCGGCGTCATAGATCCGTCTTTTTCTAAGCGTTCTAGTTAGAAAGAGGTGGATCGTCTATCTCGCGGCGACACAGCTCGAAGGCCCTTCAGACACATTGGTATAATTTCCATATTTGTACAAATGCATTGGCAGTGCAAGTTTGTACAATTTTTAATAAAGCATTTTCCATATTTGTTCAAATTATAAATGTTTCGCTAACGAATACAAAGACAGTTTTTTTGTTAAAAAATAAGGCTTTACAGGGAGAGAAATCAAAATATATTATATCTCCACTTCTGTTGTAAAAGATAGGTAGGGTAGGCTCCTGGTATCTCGACAGTTTTTTGGTCTGTTTGGACTATTTCTGGTCTGTTTGCCCTTCGGGCATCTGAAGATTACCTAATAAACCTAACCTACCTATCTTTTACAACAGAAGTGGAGTTATAATATCGACGGTGGAAATTTCAAATGTCGTAAGGGACATAAGCCTCCTTGTCCCTTACGACATTTGAAATTTCCACCGTCGATATATGTATTTTGATTTCTCTCCTTGTAAAGTGGAATTGTGCGAATGTGGAACAAAATATGTGCAATTGTACAAATATGGAAATTGTACCAATGTGTCCGGAGGCGCTCGCGGGCCATCCTGTGATAGCCTTGCTGGTGAGGTAGGATTTTCTGTGGCTGGCAGTTCTTATTGAAACAAGATTTGGAGTTGTAATGATCATTTATTTGAAATTTCGTGCATAGGTACATAAAAAAACATGAAACGGTAGTTTGGACCGGGCTAATTTAGGCTTACCCTACACTACACCAACATTCGCGTTAACAAACAAATATCCTGCCACATTTATAACTATAGGAGTCTCTTTCAGTTGTTGTGACAAATTGCATTGTTAAGTGTTCTAATTAGTAGATAAGAGACGGATAGTCTATCTCGCCGCGACACAACTCACGTGCCGTCTTGTGATAACTATGCAGGCTTTTTCTGGGTAAAGGCCCAACAATGCCGTTCTGCGTGGCGGGACTGCAAGCTACAAGATAGTACGAACGAGATAGGGCGATGAACGAATGACCTTGGAATTCATACAGCAGTCTCGCTGTATCTAATAGCTTGTAAAATGCCACGCAGGACTGTTTAGATGCGCCTTAAAGGTCCGGCCGTATCCGTACCGTCACCGATTTTTTTGAGCACCGGCTCAAAAAACGGTGATGGTACGGATACGGCCTACCTAGTATGAAGTTCCATGTCAATAACGTCATATGTCACTGCGATTCCGTACCGTAACCGTTTTTTGAGGACCGGTGTGGCCGGACCCTTACCCAGGAAATGCCAATTTTGCTTTTAAAGCGAATTGACAGTTAACTTTTTTATTATTCGTATACCTAACTTTAAACATAAATCACGGAAGCAAAATTAAATTCAATACCTAAATCATTTGTTTATGGTTCTGTTCGACCCGCTACGGCGTTAATTTGACTTCAAGTTGACCACGTTCAAATCTAATCAAAACAAAATCAAATACTCATAAACCACATGAAACAAGCCGCAACACTCTATTTTTAGCATTCCCAATTATAAAATAAACAATTACGTCATATTCAAATCGGGCCGTATTTCCTACTTTTTAACTTCAGGGCACCAGGGAGGCGTTTTATTGGCCCTCGGGAATTCCAATATGGCCCCCGGATTCAACTCGGCCGGCACTAATTATTTCTGCTTCGCTTCCTGTTTATTTTGGGCAGTCTAATTAGGTATGTGAAGTTCAAAAACCTGGTGGGAAAATCCTTGGAAATAAACGAATTTGTACGCTTGGCGGTTCTGAGGTATCAAAGTGTAGTACTAGTGAATGATTAAAAATTATAAGTATTTGCTACTTTCATGCTTATAAGTTGCACAGTTTAAGATGGTTCGGTCTGGGATTCTTTGTGAAATTTAACAGTGTCATACCGATTGGACCCATTTACTGGTTAATTAACCAGTGGATGTAACCGCCACTGTAGACGACGACGCGCCCACTGACCTCCGCGGTGGAAATGCACGTGCGCCGTCTGGCTGGCCGGCGTGGCCACCGCTGCCAGCGCGCGTCTTTTGTTTTTTCTGTTGACTTTTCTCTCCTCTCGTCATCTCGTGTGAAACCGTTGTTGTTGGTTCTAATAATTCTTTGCGCCCTTTATGTTCTTAATAAACCAGCCACTGCTGGGCACAGGCCTCCTCTCATGGATGAGAGGGAAGGAGCAATTTATGTTTTTGTTAAGTGTAAATAGTTACTCGTGTATATATTCTGCGTTTTCTCATGTTTGTAAATAAACTGTAAATAGCCAAACGTGTTTTTCAACGTCGGCGACCCGCTGACTCCAACACTATTATGTTATTCTGTGCTCCAACCACATTACGACAAGGTTCTGTGACAAGGCTTCTTCGTCTTCCTTGTCATATCCTCATGGCTGTGGGCGCTCTTCACCATCACTCTCCAAGCTGCTCGGTCCTGGGCCTGATTCATGCTGGCATGTAGTGTGGCTCTAGCCACAGATGTTACCGTGCCCGCCCAACGTATAGGCACCCGTCCTCTGCTCCTCCTCCCTGCCATGCGGCCAGTGATAATCAGCTTTTTCAGGCTTTGCGGTCCAGAGCTGACCAGGTAGCCAAAGAAGCTGAGCTCGTACCAATGAGTTTTTTGGATCAGTAATGTACCAATTTGAATCCTCGGCTACTCTAGAACCCTGTCTTATTGACCCCCTGCTATTTATATAGGTATGTATTACCCATAGAAGTCACTTTGACGTTTACTGTGAAAAGGTTCTTCAGTGGCCTAGGATTCGAATTGGTTGACAGTATCTACGGAATATTTACCATTAGTTTTTCGGTGAAGGAAAAAATCGTCAGGAAACCGGTCTAATCCCAATAAGATCTAGTTTTCCCTCTGAGTTGGGAGGTTAGATGGCAGTCGCTATCGTAAAACTAGTGCCTATGCCAAATCTTTGGACTACATGTCAAAGTGAACCCCGGACTACTTTAGGGCACAACCGGGAATAACGCTAGGAGGATGATGATGACCTGATGAAAATTCTGGGAAACAATATATTCGATGACACCTTAATAATTTAACATTTATTTATTTATTCTAACTTTATTGCACAAAATACAGTGTACGGTCTGTACACTTCAAATGTCTTCAGGTCTGTCCTGTGTCGCTGTCGGTTGAGAACTGCACGGCTATCACAAGATGGCGCGCGAGCTCTCTCGATTTTTCACGCACTATACCTCTCTTTCTAAGAGCTCTAATAAGAGAGAGACGGATAGTGCGAGAAAAATCGAGAGCGCTCGCGCGCCGTCTTGTGATAGCCGTGCTGACCGTCTGCCCGCTGTTTTTCCGTTCCTTTGTCTAATTATAAGTCTGTCATTTCAAAGTGGTCTGTCAAGTAGTCGGCCAATCTAAGTCGTATCTGTCTGTCTGTGCGGAGGTTAAATGCCCCGACACACAGACATGTATAAATAGCAGGCTTAATGCCAAATGGCATTCTCTACCAGCCAACCAAAAGTATTCCAATATAAATTTAGAAAACATGAAAAAAAATGTATTTATAGTTTTGTCAATTAAATGTGATTGCAGATCGCAATATTTATAAACATTATGTTTCCAGGTACCGTGCCGTGAAGAGCCGCGAGCCAAGTGCGCGAGTGTAGTGTGTGTGTGTGACCGGGCATGCGGGCGCGGGCGCGGTGAAGCGATGCGCGCCCGCTGCCGCGCCGCGGCGCTCGCGCTGCTGCTGCTCACGCACTTCACACCAGGTTAGTCTATAGATTAGGCTTGTGTCCTATATTTACTACGATGCCATTCGAACCAGTTTTTGAAGAGAAACAAATGTTTGTATGGGAGCAACTACAATTAAAGAACATAAATACCCAAAAAAATGAGTTAAAGATGGACCTCGCTGGCGGCAGCCGAAACTTTTCATACTAATTGACATTGAAGTATGACGTCACAGTTTGATATTTGTACTAATCGTTGCATGGAAAATCAAGTTAATTGCTGTTTCGGTCGCGAAATACTGCGTTTAGGGCCATGGTTGTTGTACAATTTTGTTTCTATAAAAGCGTAAGGATTCTATTGGCAGCTTTAAATTTACTTATGAACAATAAAAATGCATATTTTCTCTATACTTTCGATGTCTTTCTGCGTCGATCTTTTTATGATTTTAATTATATTGCGTTATTTATACTTTATTACAATTGTTTGATGGTTTACTATCCATTTAGCAACACCACGTTAGCAATTTTAACATGAGGAAACTACCCTATACCACGTCACACATGCGTTTTTATAGCGTGCGTTAATAAGAAACGGGCGCGCCGCTCGCACTGCTGCTGCTCACGCACTTAACACCTGATTAGTCACTATAGAATAACACGGCACATATGTTATCTAGAATGTATGAAAAAACTCGTCCGTAACTTGGAATGTGGTGGTTCCATGTGCAGCGCGGCGGCGACTGGTTAGCAAGGTTCACTGAATTCGTCAATTAACAACATTTCATTTTTCTGACTCCTTAATTTTGTTTAGGCATTTAATAGTAGGTACTTGAAAAGTTAGGAGACACGTATTTTTAGGGTTCCGTAGCCAAAATGGCAAAAACGGAACCCTTATAGTTTCGTCATGTCCGTCTGTCCGTCTGTCCGTCTGTCCGTATGTCACAGGCATTTTACTCGAAAACTATAAGGTGTATTTGAATAAAATCTTGAGGATAGGTGTATTTTGTTAGCCGCTACATAGTTTTGTAATTAATATTACTAAAAAAAATTTTTTTAGGGGTGCACTACTCCATACATAAAACTAAAAGTCAAAATTTTTTTTTTCATCGTGAGCCCACGTGTGGCACATGAATCGATAGGCCTTTCAAAATAAATATAAGGTTTCTCGGCAATTTTTTTGATTAAGTGAATGCAATCAGAGATAATCGCCCCGAAAGTCACTAAAATTCTGTCCCCCCCCTCTAATTTTTGAACGGTGTATTTTAAAAATATGAAAAAATTAATGGACACAGGACTTATTAAGTTCATTCACCGAAAATTGTTTTGAACAAGATCGGATGAAAGGTTTCCGAAATATTGCTGAAAAACTGCCTTCCTCAAAGAAAAGAACGTAAGTGCCGTAAGATTTCTATGACGATACGACCTTTTTAATAGGCACGGAACCCTTCGTTTTGCGTGGTCTGACACGCACTTGGCCGGTTTTTCTTTTCATTTTATTTTTAGTTAAACCACATAATTTGGGTGCTTTAAACTACCACGTTCGAAAAGGGCATAAGTAGATTTAAATGATGAATAAGAGCACTGTGGTCAATTTATCGAATTAAAAAGTAAATAGCATACTGTGTCTGTGACTGTGACATTTGACATTGACAATGACAAGATAGAAGGAGTTAAATAACTGTCAATGTCACAACATTTTTTTTTCTTACAAGATGCATACGCACTGCTATGGAATATCCGCATTCAGCCTTTCAGTGGCTTCTTCAAAGTAATTTCCAGTTTTCTCAAGAACTAGCGAATGTAAAAATCCATTATTTGTTATATTTACTCAGCAAGCCCAAATCTCTGAATGGTTTTAAGTTTGAGCCGCTATGAAAAAATGAAATGTTGTCAATTCCGCGTAGCTAAATTTCTATTCGCATTTTTCCCTGTTCCAATTTTGCAAGATCGGAAATGGAAATTTTGCTACGCGGAATTAACGATTTTAGGGAGCCTATCTAACTAGTCGCGGCGACTCTTAAAGTTAACGCAGACTTGGCGCTCGACCGTCACCGCCCCAGCTCGCGCCGCTCATTTTACTTTGTATGAAACTCCATACTGCAACGCACACTTATCAAGTCTCTTTAACGGCATCGCCCCAGCTCGGGACAAGCTGACGGCGGTTAGGTTAGTTACTTTAGGACATATGTATATACGTATGTCCCGTATCGTTGTGTGCAATCGAATATGAATTTAAACGATTGTAAAGCCCACGGAAACGTGTTTAACCTTACAACGCATGTACCGCGTTAATCAGATAGAGTTAAAATTAACCTCATTCATTGGTGATGATTCTATTCAAAATTAGAGGTTTTTGGTTCCTCCTACAATTTCGATTGAAGTCAAATTCATAAAGGTTTCCAGTTAATCCTTAACAACTTGTGTGGCGCAAATAGAACACGCCTTTGAAATGAGCTCCAAAAGCGGTAATCCTCTAACACAAATCAAATAGGATCATTACTAATGTTGCTATAGGGCGTAATGAAATACTGAACGAGCCCCCGGCTGAAGGGGCGCTCGCGTGCATGTAATTTACTAAGTGCCGTTTCAATCAGGACAAATAACGTTATCCGCCAAAACTCGGCGACACGTAATATGATAATTCGTAAATTGTTTTATCCCAAAACTTTCTTGGCACTCTGTCGAACGGCGAGCTTTATTGAAATTGAAAAACGCGGGGCGGCCGGGTTGCATGAATAAATTCAATAAAATTTACTTAATCGTAAAAACTTGGGGACATTGCTGTTCAGGGTCCGACCAGGACTCCAGAAATGACCCAATATCCTTTGAAATTTGATGATATGACGCCCTGATATTGAATATTAGCTTTCCCCATGCTTGGTGATTTGATTTAGTGTCCTTTCAGCCCTTTGCGGGTCAGATTTCCACCGTGTTATGCTTGTAACAGGACAGCAGGATCGGGTTTTATATTGTTAAATTATGGAAGATGTGGAATTGTTACAAGTTGTGCTTGGTTTCTATTAACCACCCGAAGAAAAAGCTTAATTAAATATTTTGTTTTCAAGGTAACCGACATAGCCCTCCGAATTGCTAAACTTAAGTGGCAGTGGGCGGGGCACATTGCACGTAGAACCGATGGCCGTTTGGGCGGAAAGGTTCTCGAGTGGCGACCACGTACCGGAAGGCGCGGCGTGGGTAGGCCCCCCCACAAGGTGGACTGATGACCTGGTAAAGGTCGCGGGAGTCCGCTGGATGCGGGTGGCGCAGGACCGGTCAATTTGGCACTCTCTGGGGGAGGCCTATGTCCAGCAGTGGACGTCTTTCGGGTGATATGATGATGATGATGATATTTTTTTAAAACATTGTTACATAAACCTAGTAAAACAAGCCACCTACACACATATTTTTTTAACCGACTCCAAAAAAAAAGGAGGAGGTTCTCAATTCGGTTGTATTTTTTTTGGTATGTTTGTTACCTCAGAACTCCGACATTTATGTACCGATTCGTACAATTCTTTTTTAATTAAAATATGCTTCCAGGTTGGTCCCATTGTTATCAAAACTTCAGTTGGATGATGGGCACCATTAGGAATTGAGGGAACTCCTCAAATATAGACGGCACGCATGGAGTAATTTCGGTATTTTCCATTATAACTAGTGCATTTACACCCGGAAATCACAAATTTGGTGAAGTGGAACTGATGTTGAAGACTACAAATGACTTATGGAAGTCGTACTTGAAACTGTAAAAGTACGTTACTGATTCTGAAATAGCAACTAATGAAGTCCTAAATGTCAAGTGTGCCAAATTGACGGAACTCCTCAAATATTATCGGCCCGCATACAGTGATATGGTTTTCGTCTCTAATTCAACGTATTTACTCTCGGAAAGCAGTCCATGTGGTAAAGTGGAAAGGAAATGTGGATATGTTCATTCGGCTTAGCGCTGAGTACTAAATTGAAGTCGGTTAAAACTTTGTTTATAGAGTAAATTATTATAGGTTACATTTAGTAAAAAATTAGAAATTATTCACTCAGCACGGTTCATCTACTTACTCATTGAAGTGGTCGCAAACCAGCACACTGATTTCAGTGGTCGTTAACCGCATGACCTTAATATGCCATTTAAATTGATGCTCATACTCATAAATGGATAGAAAAACATTTGTTCAGTGCCAATACAAATTAGAAACAGCCAACAAATACTCGTAGAACATCTATACTAATATTAAAGAGGAAAAGTAAAAGATTGCAGCTTTGTATGTTTAATAATAGCATGATTCTAATACTTAGTTTATGACCTGACCCGCCATTTGGTTTTGCGGATAGTATAGTTTAGGGTACATTTTTCGCACACAAGAACACAGGTCCAATAAAGTCATACCCCAAAAATAGCAAAGCTTATTAGCATGGAGTACAAAAGCGCCGCGGGTAATTATGACTTGCGATTTTCATCACAAAGGACTCGTAATAAGGTCCATTGTGCCGGCCACCCAAGCATGTTAGCCATCTTTTGTGATAAAACGGTATTATAAAAATATTATTCAACTACCCGTATAACGTTCTCAAGGTCTCCGTAATAAAAAGGCGGAGATACGTCACTATTATGAGAGTAAATGAAGGTCCTTTTCTTCCTTATAAAACCGAATTACATCAAGCCCTATAAATGGTTACGGTTGACTGGAGAAAACTAGAAAAAAGCCTTTTAAAACGAGCGGACGCGGCATAGATAATTCAACTCAACTTTGCACACGCCCGCGGATTTGCAAGGTCCTTCAAAGAGGTGAAAGTTACATTGTTTAGGGCGTTTGGCACCTGCAATCTGTGATCGCAGTATACGTATCGGGCATATGGGGCCCTTAGGGTGCAGTATGATAATGCGTTCCGGGTGTTGATGGGACTGCCTCGTTTCTGTAGCGCATCAGGGATGTTCGCGGCGGCGCGCGCTGTTTCTATACGAGCATGCGCGCGCGCCGCATCTCTGGTGCGCCGGGTGCGCCGCAGTCCCAAGAGCATTCTGTTCATGATAGCGTACAGGATTGACTTCCACTCCCCTGTCAGTGTTGTTTTGTATTAAATGTAAGTTTAGATGTACCAACTAACCCCTTAGTTTTGTAAGTTCTACTAATAAAGTATGTGTCCATGGTTACACGAAATAAAATATCGTTCATTCATATACGCGCTTATCGCTAAGCTTAAGGGCAGTGGGCGGAGCACGATGGCCGTTGGGGCGGAAAGGTTCTCGAGTGGGCGGCGTGGGTAGGCTCCCCACAAGGTGCACTGTTGACCTGGTAAAGGTCGCGGGAGTACGCTGGATGCGGGTGGCGCAGGACCGGTCAATTTGGCACTCTTTGGGGGAGGCCATGATGATTTACGCGGTGTTGTGGTCCCGGTGGTGAGTGAGGTCACCAGCTCACCAGAGATCCCGAGAATGCGCCGAGTTGAGAATGAGAGGTCTGCATTGGTCTCTTGCTGTCAATCACAGATAACCTCCAAGGTGGAGGACTAACTGGAGGTTATCTGTGCTGTCAATACAACGAATTCTCAAATCAATAGAGAGTCGGCAACGCACTTATGACTGCTGAATTCGCAAGGCTATGATATCGGCATTGCATTAGGCTGCTGACCCTGTATATATGTTTATCACAATTTTTGTTATAATTTTAATAGTATCGTCCAGAAAACTTATTACAAATTTTGCGTATTAATTTGCTCATTACTCCCGTTGTTTGAGTTATACAAAAGTTAACCTACACCCTACAAGTAATTATCGCTGCTTGTTGGAGTAAAGTTGAACTTCCAACTTGGCGCGCACACTTCATGCACACTTTTGGGAAATCTGGAACTTTATAGAATTTTTAATTGAGCATTTTAACTTGCTAACTTTAGGTTAAAATGAATAAAATATTCGTCAGAGAAAATATTTGTTATGTAAGGTGTAAATTATTAGGGTTTTATAAACGAAATCTATTGAAATATGTCTTACGCAACAAGACAGAATCACGTTCATTATCATTAGAAATGTAGGTACCTACATTCTAAAGTATTTGAGACGTGTTTCAGCAATGTGGCGCCATGTCACAAAATACCATAAAAAGCAATTCTAAGTTAACTTCTGCTTTTATTATTTCGGAGTCACATTGCCAACAAATATAAAACCGGCCAAAAATCGATTTCTCTCCGAAAAACGCGATAAACACCAAGCCAAACTCGATCGCCCAGATATACTGAGTAATGATCGCGGAAACCGAAGACAATGTTTAAATAATAAACTAAAATTGTCATACCTACAGATTTACAAACTTGTCGCTGTAAAAATTTCTTCTAGTCCCGCTAATATAGATTAAAATGCTGACTCCCAAAAAAAGAAGCGGGTTGTGTCGGAGATACAACCGTTAATTATGTTTAAGTGGATACTTCTTTGTTGGCTATGGAATGTATTGTTAAATTCAAAGTGTTTTGATTATTTAAAGGAATCTGCTATTATGATGTACCCGTAAAATATATATCTGAATTAATTCACTAAAATCTGTATTAGTACAGATAAATCGGTATATATGGCAACATTGACTGACGTAGCTCATTTGACTCGCGATACATTGAAAATGGCGGGCATTTCAGCATTATTTTCATTTCCGCCACATAAACTAAATAACATTTTGTGATTAACAACTAATGGCAAATAAGGAAGGATTAAAACATGTAACAAACAATTATTTGAAATCAGATTAGGCTTCTCTACAAAAAGTTATTCTGGAAGTCACGTGATACATTGAACTGTCCTTCTATACAAGAACGCGGAGCAAAGAAGTATCCACTTCAAAAACCTTCAAATACTCCTTACTCCTGAATATTTTAGTTTTATAAACCAAAGCATTTCAGATCGGTCGTTGACCCGAAACAAATACTTTACGCCAGAGATTCATCAATCAAGCTACCCCATTCCATAATACTTTCAACGGGGCGCATTTCAGTAGAAAACTTAACGTCACGTACGTCCTTTTCTAAATAAAGGCCAGCCATCGTGACGTACACTAAACAAAATACCTACACGTATACTCGAAAGTAGTGAAAAATCACAATGGTCAGGCGAAATTGAACCTTGTGTCAGCCACTTTACTTATACGAATGAGAATGAGTATTTGAAATCATTGAGGTATCCAACTAAAAACGATGATGCATAAATTTGAACCATCTGGCTTAAGCAAAAAGGGTGCTATTTGAACGGATTGATTTCTTGCTTGCTTTTATTTACAGTCATTGTAAAAAAGAAAGTTAACTGTCACAATACAGACATGTCTGTTATTTATTACTACATCTGTTTTGACAGGTCTTTTTTTGCGGTGTTTGAGGAAGTATTTTAGGAAACAAAAAACAGATCTTGAAAGATGTTAAAGTTGTCAGCAGTGCGCAGTGTGGATAAAAACATGTGTTATATATTTAGAAAGAACACGGTGTAAACGATCTCTTTTATTAGATAAAAAGATTTTTTAGGCTTCCGTACCTCAAAAGGAAAAAACGGAACCCTTATAGGATCACTCGTGCGTCTGTCTGTCCGTCTGTCACAGCCAATTTGCTCCGAAACTACTGGACCGATTGAGTTGAAATTTGGTAAACATATGTAAATTGGTGACTCAAAGATGAACGCGTAAAGTAAATTAATGAATTCTGAACAAGGGGCCACTTTTGGAAGGTAAACTGGAAAATTAAAAAAAAAAGTTTCGCAAACTTTATTGTGTGGTGTGACATATCAAATGAAAGGGGTTATTGTAAGCATCTCAGATATATATTTTTTTATAATTTTAGCAAAAATAGATTTGAAGTAATTTAGGAAAAAAGACGAAAATTTACCATTACCCCCCGCTTATCTCCGAAACTAATAGCTTAAAATTCTGAAAAAAATATGGGAAATAGTTTCTTGCCTAAAGATTACAGGAAAACCTATAAGGAGTATTCAAAGTAACAGGAAAATTCTCAATACTTTTGTGTATTTTGTATGGAGCACCTGATGCTTAGAGCATAGGAATTTTACGGAACCCTCACCACGCGAGTTGAACTCGCACTTGTTTTGGTAATAGGAGACGGCAGACAGGCGGGCAAGTGACCAGCTCCCCTATTCTGTAACTTGTTTTAACACACCTCAACGCTCACCCACAAATATATCTTGACGCTGCGATTCGTAGTAACTAAGCGTATGTAGAGGTCTAGTTTCGTTGTTCGTGACGCGTGGGGTGAGGCGCATGAGCGCGTAGCGAATAACAGCCCTGTGCACTGATGATACGTTTGGATTGATTATCTAATCCTAACTAATATTATAAAAGAGAATGTTTGGATGTTTGTTACTCAATCACGCTTGACGCATTCGCTGCCAGCCACGCCCCCTAGGAACAAATTTGTATGAAGGCAAACGCACACGTGCGTTGCCGACAGCAGACAGTGAATGCGACGGCTCAACCGATCTGGATGAAATTTTTCACGAATATAGTTTATAGCCCGGACCAAAAGATAGTACCTATAATTTTTATCCCGGGTCCACGCAGACGACGGAACTACTCATCCCCTCATCCGATTTCTTATATTCTTTCACCAACAAATGCAGGCAAAGCAACAGGATAAAATGACATATGCTATATTTTATCCTGTGGCTCCGCCTCGATTTTTGTAATACACGGGCGGAGCCGCGCCGGTTACTAGTAATCCATACTAATATTATAAATGCGAAAGTGTGTCTGTCTATCTGTTACGTCTTCACGCTTAAACAGCTGGACCGATTTAGATGAAATTTGGTATAAAGATAGTTTCAGTCCCGGGGAACATAGAATAGTTTTTATCCCGGAAATCAACCCCTAAGGGGGTGAAATTGGGGGTGAAAGTTTTTTACGGAGCTACGATATAAACGAGTTCCACGCGGACGCAGACGCGGGCAGAAGCAAGTAATATTATAAATGTCGTCAAAAAAAAAAGGGTATGGATGAAAATATCAGAAGTGCCTAATATTTTTTTTGGTGATAGGAATAACCTTCCATAGCACCAGAAAAAAGTTTCAGATTTTTCAGCTTCGTCAATTATTTTTGTTGAGCCGTCAAAGCGTGTTTGAGTAACAAACATCCAAACATCTAAACATCCAAACTTTCGCATTTATAATATATATATATATATATTAGTAGGATACTAGTAGGATTATTAAGATATGAGACGGATCAAGGAAAGTGCCGTCCTTGACCCACCAAAAAAAAACAGGCACTTCTAAAATTTTCATCCAGTTCCCAATTCAAGGCAACGGTAATTTGATAATAATTTTACTGAATTGTGCTCATGAAGACTATTTAATACCCACTGTACAGTACTACCTGGTAAGTTTTAGGCAGCACTATAGCGACACGAAACATTTAAAGACGATTAACGTTCTATCCGTCGATCTGTGAATTAGAGCGACAGATATCAGCTCCCAAACTTCCCACACGATTCACCACTAATAAAAGGTTCAACTTCCCCTAACTTACTTTGACAGTTTGAATATATAGCAAAGCTCTTGGCTGTCCCTTGTCAACGACACCTGAATGCTTGACACCGAAGTAAACACGACTCCCCTAACGTTTAAAAACACCAATTGGGCAAAAACCAAATCTCCCCAGAGCTCAGGTGGTCGATTTTCCGGCAACTTCAGGACAGTTCCCAACTTTGCTCCACTTCTGGCTAGTTCCGGATAGTTCGACAACGGGGACCGCTATTGTATGGAGTTGAAGTTTAATTTCGCAGCCAGTGCAGAGCGAAGTGGTTTTTTGATTGAAATGAGTTGAGTATGTCGGGAGTCTGTTTAATTTGCCAGGTTTTGCTGAGAGCGTTTCATGAAACATTGTGGGGGATTTACAAGCGTGAAACTGCATCTCTCCTATTCTTTGTTTAATTTAACACGTTGAGTGCGAGCAATTATTTCCTTGACTAGCGGTTGGTGCGTTACGAGGCAATATTGGGTGACTCGACTCTGTCACCGCACCAGTCGAAAGAGACCAGCCCCCCTATTCTATAACTTGTTTAAGCTCACCTCAACGCTCACCCACAAACATATCTTGACACCGCGATGCGTAGTAACTAAGCGTAGGTAGAGGTCTAGTTTCGTAACGGGTGACCGGCGGGGTGAGCCGCATTTGCGCGTAGAGAATAACAGCCCGGCACAGGTAGGCTAGATAAGTCCTGTACCTAATATATTTGTTTGAAACTTTACAAAAGAGACATCTATTGTTAGTAAGTGTTAGTTAAAACATGAATGAACTAACAGACTTTAACGGCCAAATTAGACAACTATACATAATTGGAAATGTACAGTCGAGTTCTCCAATATCTATACATACAACCGTTCAAAAATATCTTTACACATTCTTTATTGTTACTGACATAAGGTGCATGTGTAGATATTTTTGAAAGGTCGGCTGTATAGATATTGGAGAACTCGACTGTACAAGGGTTAAAAAAAAAACTAGTCATAAAAATGTGTGTAAGAACGAAACACTAATAGAAATAGAAATTTATTTATTGCACGCCAAAATAACACCACATTACAATTTCGTTCTTAGTAAGAAAACACAATTATACAAAAGAAACTCAACTATTACCGACTTAAACTAAAATAACAGATTAAAAAAAAAATAACAATGCCACAGCGCTGGTCTTCCGTGGAGCCCAGGACTGTAGGATAGGTTCCAAACAGCAAAAAGTGGCAGACGTGGTACATTATTTAGTGATAAAATACTAATAATAATAATCCTTGAAATCCTGTAGTTGGTTACTTCTGCGCTAAGTTACTGACCATGCTATGTGCACTTGATTTGGATGTCATGCTAGCCTATAAGTTATTCATAAAGTATCATTGTATTTCATAATGAGTGATGTCTGGAAACTTTGTTCCTAATCCAAACTATCAAAACATTCATAACTGAAGTTAGTGCAAAATAGGAATTTAATCTTATATGACAGGTGGATCCAGGGCAATAACTAGTTATAGTAATGTCAATACACGTGCCTCACCTCTAATTAGTACGAGATAGGTACTGTAATTATTTTAGCTAATACTATTCCCTCGCACAGGTCGCCCGAGGCGTCTTGTCTGCCCTTTTTGCCTCTAAACAAAATAATACCCTCGCTGCCTATTAATTGGTGTTATAATAAATTGTGATTTATATTAATTTTATTATTTAGCATCGAAATTTTACTAACCTATTATCGGTTATCTCAAGTCAGGGTTACCTTCAAAAAATCAAACGGCCTAAGCTCTTATAAACGTACTTTGCTAAAAATTGAGGCTTGCGGCATTTTATTAAATAAATTTGCATCTTAATTTGGTCTGATTATTTTATCAAACTGGAAAATAATGATAGACACAAAGTAATAGTAGATTGTACAACAACTGCATAAACGCATCATTTTACGCAAGACGTTTACATAAAGACGAGTGTAAAATGGGTTTTATGGACGAGTTGTAAACTCTACTTTTCACTTCGATTGCGAGGAAATGGAACAGCAACATGTAAAATATTGTATGTGCTATTTAATTAAAATTATAAGTTACATTAGAGCAATGAGAACTATTTAAAGTAATCTTTTTCCTGGCATATTTAATGCTGTATTGGGTTGTATTTGTGATGGGATATTTTGTCATATTCGTTACATACTGCTCAGTTATAAAAACATTATATCTGTGATAACTTAATGTTATGGTTTAAAATGTTAAAATACTAATATAAAAACCAATTCAAAAAATAATAAATGCCACATAAAAATAATAAGTTTATTTCATAAAGTTTTATTGTGTACTTTGGCGGTTGGTATCGTTGCCTTGGTCTTAGAATACTAACGAAACGAAATAAAAGAAAGAGTTTTTTTTCTATGAAGTTAAAGTTGTTCGTGTGGCTAATGAAGCGATTGCCTTGGTCTTTGATGAAGATTTTACTTTATGCACTAGAGCATAAAAAGCGATTTTATGTTGCCTACGCATAACATAAAGACGAACTTTTAGAGCATGAGATGTTAAAAATATATTTACTTTGTATAGCTATCTATATCCATCTACGTTTTGTAGTTATTCTCATTTAAATAATAATTGTTGTGGATAAAATTGAAATGTAGAGCTTTACATGTTCAAAACCGACTTCTGAATATAAATATGAATCTGTGAATAATTTGACTGACCTTATTCATAAAGGTTCATTAAAGCTATTTTAGTTAAAATGAGTTTCTCTTCATCCGTCAATCACATATATGTGTTTGAGAGAAAATGACAAACCATATTTTATTTAGGTCGATCACGCAACGCAATACGTACGTGAGGTAGATCTAATTGTCACCTTTTGTATGGGCAAATGACAGTTGATTTGTCCTAACGCTCGTTCGAAAAATTACGTATTTGATATTTACCCATCTGTTCAGTTTGATTACCAATGGCACCCAATGGGTACCATGTTTATTAAAAGTTTAATCGTTGACTGTTACCCAAGCCACCATTATCTAATAGCTAGAAACAAATGAAATCGACTTTGTAACGTAGTTAAAACTCGATTTATTAATAATACCTGTAATAAAAAAAGGTTTAAGAACGTAGTTATCACAGAAATCAAATAAGTACAAACGACAAGTCGTCATGCAATTGTCACAGTACCTACCGTAACCAATTATATCCTTAGTGACGTTTGCCACGCAACCTAGTCCCCTCGCTGGTACCCTATTTTGTGTTTAGAGATTGGTTTTTGGTGCAGCTTTGTACCTAAAGTCAACGACAATATATGAATACATTTTTCACTTTATAACAAACATATGAATGCAGAAAATTATCTTTTCACGCCACTGCTCAGAAATGTGGCAAAAGATGGTCAGAATTCAGGCTTCAAAGCTGGGGTTAGTTGGACGTCGCACGAACAGGCCATCTATGACTTCAAACTGTCCAACAATGTTATTGTTGGACAGTTTGAACAGCAATCGACCAATCACAGGGCACCGCGCGCGGTCGGCCGGCGTGCGTGCGCCCGTTCCCCCTCCTCCGCGCCGGGCGCGAGGCAAGCGAGCTTGTTTAGTATTATGAGCTTCAATTAGATACTTAATTTTGATTTTAAATTATAATTATTTGCAATTTCCTCGCAGTAGGCGTGAAAAGCACTATGTTAAGCCTCGGCCGAAAGGGCAATAGCTGGACTCGTACTTTCGAGGGCCTCCACTACGCGTCGGCCCTCGAACTAACTCGTCCATCTATTGCTTACTTTCTAGCCTCTTCAACAATGTACTATTGTCGTCGACCCTAATTTGCGTATATACATAGACTCGGTTGTTGGTAATCAATAGTTATGTCAGTTGTCATGCGTCGGTCAGAAGTTTGACAGTTCTCTATGGCATGATGGCTGCCGGCAAAGACTCAAAGAAATTTATTTACGCAGAATGCAGTTACGAAGTTCTTAAAATTTAATATTTCCAGTGCATTCAGCCTGCACGCAGGCGTCCGAACCATAATGGTTCACTTGTAATGAGCATTTTAGCGAATGTTACATTACAGTTAAAAGCTCACAAAATAAACAGGAGCATTTTAGCGAGCATTCTAGCTTCCGCCCGCACCTCCCGCAAGACTGTAGCTGTCGGTACTCGCTAGCCTTCCTCAGTGAGTCAGCTTTGACGAGCATTTACTAGAGCGTCGCTGGAATGTTCGTAGCGATACTAGCGATGGTTCGCTCTATGCTTGGCTCTGTTCGTTGTGCAGTCCGACAAATTTAAAAACGGCGAATGCTCGATCTTCTGTTACATGTGAATGCTCAACTCTGTCAGCACCTTTGAGCGCCAAGCGCATACTCATACTCATACTCATATACGGTGCCATACTTACCTAACGTCCGCCGGCCTGTGAAGTGTGTTCTATGCAACCCGGCCTTGGTCTTCTAAAGCCTGCATCACACTGGCGCGACCTGCGGTGGCGGTCCATAGTAAATTTGACAGCTAATGACAACGTTACTATTGACCGCCGCGTCCAGGCCGCGCCAGTTTGTAACTCGTAGCGTTTTTGTAACTTGATAACTCGCAATGTTGCGAAAGTACACTATTATACGAAAACTTCATTAAATCAAAGGTTTGTGCGTAAATAACTTGTCACTTTCAACATTATTGAAGTGTAGGTTTACGAGGCGAGGTGTACTATTAGATACTTGTATTTTTCTAATGAATATTGTTTTTATGATATAAGTCGTAATAGAAGCAAACATAATAACGTTAGCATCATAATTAGTGCACGTATTGAAAGCGGCCTTAATTAAGGGTCTAGTGCTATTTAAAATTAAGCAAACAGGTTTTTGCTAATTACCTCTTTTCAGCACGAAACTGAAAAGGTTTAGTCGTCATGGCGATGGCGTTAGGGAGTAAAAATTAAAATATAAAAGTGGAACATACCTGACCGCCATTTTGTGACATCATAAAAACTCATTCAACCTATTTAGGAAGCGACATCATGCATTTTGATAATCAGTAGACCATAATGATTCCAACAATACCATTGGTCGAAAACTTTTCAGTCCTACGAAAGTTGCTATTCTTCAACTTGGCCACTTATACAATTTAACTTTCTACTCTTACTGTCAACTTTTTATGTAATATTTGATTTATGGGTATTGCCTGTCAATAAAAAAACTTTAGTATTATTATTATTGGCCACTCCACTATAAAGAGGGAGAGCCGATCAATATTGATGCAGTAATAACCCTATAGATAAAATAAATACTTAAATACATACAAAACATCCATGACTCAGGAACAAATATTCGTGCTCATCACACAAATAAATGCCCTTACCTGTAAATGACCTCTTGCTTCGTAGGCAGGGTCACTACCAACTAGGCTAAAGCGGGCGTTTGATGTTTTCCCGGTTGTTCTCTAACGGAGCCCAGGATCCGCTTTGACAGCTAATCCAAAGATCTGGCGTAGGCACTAAATATACGCAAGCAACTGCCACCTGATCTTGCAACCCAGAGGGAAAACTAGACCTAGTTGGGATTAGACCGGTTTCCTCACGCAGGTTTCGTAACCACTGTTACAAAATACCAAATTACCCCGCCATGGAGAGAACTAAGTAATAACTGGATGCATAATCCCGAAGCCATATCTACGTCACTTGGTTGGCTTCAGTTAAACGACACCGAAGCGACGTTCTTGTACCTGTGCTGAGCCAGATTTCCTACAAAATGCTCGTGATATTTGATCCCTAATATGTCTTCGAAATGTGCCACTGCCACTTAAGTTTAGCGATTCGGAGGGCTATATCGGTTACCTTGGTTCTGCTGCGGATAGCCTCATTTCTGATGCGATCACACAGAGATACTCCCAGCATAGCCCTCTCCATTGCCCTTTGGGTGAAGTGGGCGGGGCACATTGCACGTAGAACCGATGGCCGTTGGGGCGGAAAGGTTCTTGAGTGGCGACCACGTACCGAAAGGCGCAGCGTGGGTGGGCCCCCACAAGGTGGACTGATGACCTGGTAAAGGTCGCTGGAGTCCGCTGGATGCGGGTGGCGCAGGACCGGTCATTGTGGCACTCTTTGGGGGAGGCCTATGTTCAGCAGTGGACGTCTTTGGGCTGATATGATGTTGATGATGTCTTCGAAGCTTAGCTTAGATAATAGGTAATAATAACATTGAGTGGTATATATTAAGAATAGGGGTATCTTCACACCAAGTAGAAATACCGTTTTCGCCTCGTCATCTATTGCGTCAGTCTCTGTGCGTGGTTGCGATTAACTCGCCGTTTCATTACCGGGCGGCATCTTCGATGTTCTTATTCGGGGTCACCAGTGTAGCAAGCGTTGTGTCTAGAGTCGTTATTATCGCCCATACTGAGTAATGCTAGCAAAAGTGGGGTCATTTTTAGGGTTCCGTAGCCAAAATGGCAAAAACGGAACCCTTATAGTTTCGTCTTGTCCGTCTGTCCGTCTGTCCGTCTGTCCGTCTGTCCGTCTGTCCGTCTGTCCGTATGTCACAGGCATTTTACTCGAAAACTATAAGGTGTATTTGAATAAAATTTTGAGGATAGGTGTATTTTGTTAGCCGCTACATAGTTTTGTAATAAAAATGACAAAAAAATTTTTTTTTAGGGGTGCACTCCATACATAAAACTAAAAGTCAACATTTTTTTTTTCATTGTGACCCCCCGTGTGGCACATCAATCGATAGGTCTTTCAAAATAAATATAAGGTTTCTTGGCATTTTTTTTGATTAAGTGAATAGGGTCGGAGATAATCGCCCCGAAAGTCACTAAAATTCTGTCCCCCCCCCTCTAATTTTTGAACGGTGTATTTTAAAAATATGGAAAAATTCATGAACATAGGGCTTATTAATTTCATTCACCGAAAATTGTTTTGAACAAGATCGGTTCAGAGGTTTTCAAGATATTGCTGAAAAACTGCCTTCCTCAAAGAAAAGGACGTAACAACCGTAAAATTTCTGTGACGATACGACCTTTTTAATAGGCACGGAACCCTTCGTTTTGCGTGGTCCGACACGCACTTGGCCGGTTTTTTTTTATAAGAATCAATGTTACCGACACAATGATTCTGAGCAGGAAAACCAAAAAAAACAAATTCCGTACACATAAGTAATGGTTACCTACACTAATTGAAAACGCCCAATAGTAGTTAAGTAATATAATAATTTACCTAATAATATAGTAGGTATGTAACAGGAATGTTTAAAATCTGATCAGTTAGCTCCGGAGATTATCCTTACATACAAACTTACATTTCACAAACTGTTTTCACAGATTTTATTTCTTTATTAGCATATAGATAGCTCACACATAATGACAGTTAGTAGGTAAGTAGCGTTATGAATTCACCCTCAATTTGACAAAAGTTGTCGTGAATGTAATTTAGCCGAACTTTCCCCTGGCTCTACATGACCGACGTGGCTGCTTAAAAATTCCTAATTAACGGAGAAACTTGGGCGAATCCCTGTAAAAAGGGATGGATTATTTTCAGACGGGAGAAACACAGCAACGCTGCCATACTGGACACGTAATAACAGCCTTTACAATTCATTTTTGAAATATTAATTAAAAAGGGATTTTTAACGCATTACCTAATTTGGAGCAACAAAAGACTGTCTGCAAAGGACGTAGGCTATAATATAATTATGTTATGGTTTGCATTCGTTATCCTACTAATCGTACTTCCTCCTACTAATATTATAAATGCGAAAGTTTGGATGTTTAGATGTTTGTTACTCAATCACGCAAAAACAGCTAAACGGATTAAGATGAATTTTGGGTAAACATATAGAATATCTTTTATTCCGGGAATCATCCCCTAAGGGGGCGAAATAGGGAGCGACCGTTTGTATGGAGCTACGATATAAACGAGTTCCACGCGGACGAAGTCGCGGGCAGAAACTAGCGTTTTTAATACGCGAGCAAAGCCGCGTGGGCAGCTAGTTCATCATCATCATATCAGCCGAAAAACGTCCACTGCTGGACATACGCCTCCCCCAAAGCGTGCCACAATGACCGGTCCAGCGCCACCCGCATCCAACGGACTCCCGCGACCAGTTCATCAGGAATAAATGATTCAAATAAAATAAAACTATCGCTCGGCGTTCTTGGATGCAAGCGCACGATACAAATCCATAGAAAAAATTTACCCGCGCGAAACGTTTTTAATTTATAAGTTGCACACGTAAAGGTTTGCTTTATAAACCCGCGACCGGACGGCAGTTGTAAGCTCGTCTTCCGTTTCCGAGGACACAGACAAACGGAAAACCTCGTTAATAAGCTCTAATCTCGCTGACGCGGCTAACTGCGCCTTAAATACCCTTCAGCGAAACATGCTCGCTAAGTTGTGATTATTTTTAATTATACGCGTTTACGCGTAATAAAAAGATAAAGGAAGCAAATACATACGCCTGTTATTGTAGGTGTTCAGCCGCGTATCAATTGTAATAGAAATCATCATTGTACATAAGTTGGTAGAATTTGCCGCTACAGTAGAATCCACAATTAGGCGAACTAAACTGACAGGTAAAAATGCACAAACGTGGCCATAGAAAGCCTGTAATAATATCTATAATATAGATTCTATATGAACAGCGCACTGGCCAAACCATGGCCATATTTGTGCATTGTCACCTGTCAGTTTAGTTCGCCTAATTGTGGATACTATTTTAGATGGCGCTGTACCGTCCGTGTCGATTTCTGAATCGCGCGGTTAAGATTTTTCCTGCGATAATGACTTCTGGCCAGTAGTATTCAGTTGTTGTGCAATTTTATGGACCAGTGGCTCTGTAAGCGGTAGAACTCGCAAGTCTGTCTATTTTCAAAACCAATTAATTTTTTTAAGTTTCGAAAAAGTGACTACCTTAACAAAAAAAATGCCAATAGGTACTGTTTATTGAATCAAGCACAGAAGTATTTTCGAACCAGCGAGCGAAGTGAACTTCTATGCTTCTTCAGCTTGAGCCGAAAATAGTTGCTCCTGTGTCCCACTGTTCTCTACAGGTCGATTTCTCAACCGATTCTCGTTAAATTTGTGAGCAGGTTTGATAATTATATGGATATTTTTTATTAGTTAAGTTTTTTTCTTAAAATAAATAGATTCGCGACGAGTGTTAAAGAATAGTAAAGCAGCTCTTTAGGTATAGGATGCAAGGGAGATAAATGTGCCCATTACATGTTTTCAACATAGACTACTGTTGACTCATCGACTTGCTTTATTTATTCATGCGTATTTATTTCCTTCCAGTTTGGCAAACAAACATTTTTAAATTACATGCTTTATTTTAACACACGCACATTGCACGCTGAAAAAGCCATTTTCTGCCAAAAGGAAAAAAATAGGGGCTATAATACTGGCAATTTGGGAAAGCATTTGTTAATCATTTAAAACATTTAGTGACGCTTTGAGAGCAATCAACGCACACGAAGAAGCACTTAAATTGTTTGTCTTACCATTTTCATTAAGCACCAGTCTGCCGTACTTAAATATTTTAAAACACAATTTAAAAAGTGGATTTCATTAAAAAGCGACATAGCTTGCAATGTCCCAATGCTTTGGAAGTCAAAGATTAAACATTAAGGAAGTAGACCGCAAACAGGATTAAAACAGAAGTTTACGACAGCAATTAAAAAGTTTAATGGAAAAATACCATAGAGATATAAAAAAGATCCATACGCGTCCCGTAAGAGACGGAAAGGCTAACAGCTAAATTGAAAACTGATTTTAAAATGGCTGACGACTTACCATGAACAAACCTACTTAATTTGAGCGGGTAATCGTTTGCTTGCTTCAAACTTATATTAAATATTTGGGGCATTAGAACAGTGTTGCCAGTTTAGACTTGCAAAGTAGACACACGTTCAAAAAAAAATTTCGACGGCCTTACCCATCTTCGTGAAAAGGGCCACATGTTATAACATTTTATTAACACTACCCAATAATAACTAGGAATAACAAAAGAGGTAAACCGATTGAATAGACCAATGAGGCCCCACGATAGTTCAGTTGGCAAGAGCAGTGCACGGAATGCAAAAGGTATAGGTTCGAACCCTGCTTACGAGCGCTACGCCGTATAATTATCGAATCTATTAATTCATAATTATAATTTCATTAAACAGACGTACCGCTTCCTAAAATGTACGATACTGCCAAAAAAAATAATTTAGGTATCTACTGTTATTCACACCACTGTGGTTAGCCCCCGTAGCAAAGGGGACGCCCCCAAGCCCCAAACTCGTATTCTCAAAGCTTACCTACCACTGGCCTGATACAAACCAGTGTTAGTCAGGTTTACTCTTAGTCGTAGTTGGTACGGATCTCGGTGTCAAGATACACCGGTGGGTGTAATGGGATGAATAGAAAGACCTTGCGATTTGCATAGCTGAACTTAGCGGCAATTAATGCTGTTTTATTGTCAGGCGATTAAAATTGTAGCCAAATTACTTTCTCGAGCGACGCGAAGAGTTCTGTTAGGGCTTTTTGTCAAGAAGTTAAAGGTTAAACTTGAACGGGAACTAACTAATAAATTGTGTTTTGTCGTTTTGGGGGAAATATCCAACAGAAATGTACTACGATGTATTTTCTTATTTGACACCTGGCTTACTTATCAGCTAGGTTACCTTAAAAACATGGCTTCATGGCTTTCTTTTGCGGTGTATCGAATCGAAAATTTCACGATTTAGGGTGAATATCCTAAAGAGCGAAATTTTCACTAAGAACCGAAAACACAAAGCACAGCCGAAACGGACAAAGACGTTAAAATTCAAAATATATAGCTTCAAACCATTTTCTGAGTCACATCGCACTGACAAATATCGGGTTATTGTGGAGTCAAAACGAACGTGCCGGCTGGGCCATAAATCTCCGGGCCGGCCACGTGCCTTTTCTATAGCTCGTTTTATTGCCCGGCCGGCACGTTGGTTTTGACTCCACAATAGTTACAGTAGGAACTTATGTCTATGTTAGTTACAAATTAATAAAATAAACCTCAAATAAAATAAAAAGTTCAAAACACGGTGTGACACAGATCTCGGCTATTTTATATACCTTACTACTGTCCTGATCTGTGCCACCCAGTGACAAAGGATGGGACAGTTGTACCAATCCGCTAACACCTTCAAAATGCTATTTTGACTCTTTCTGACACGGTCCATCAACGATGCATTCCACGGCTCACTCGGCATGCGGCAGACCTGACCAGCCCACTCCCACTTCAACTTAGCAGCTGTCCAAGCTACGACGACTATTTGAATCAACTAGTTGAGTGGTGCATCGTATCCGGAACCATCCAAATCCGTTAATTTCGGAAATTCTGGATATGGGAAAATCTTGTACCAAATTAACGAGTCCATTCCATGTAGCGAAAATAGCTCTCTGACGTATTTCCATTGTGATTAACGCAGGATGGGATATTGGTTGCACAATTTTATTTCATCATCATATCAGCCGAAAGACCGGTCACTTTGGCACTCTTTGGGGGAGGTCTATGTCCAGCAGTGGACGTCTTTCAGCAATTTTATTTATTTAAACTTTATAGTACAAATAAAAAAGTACAAAGGCTGGACTTAATGTCACAAGGCATTCTCTCCTAGTCAACCGTAGCGTAATTTTCTGAACGAAATTGCCAGATTTGTGTACATAGTTGAACTAGCGAGCTAAGTTTTCCGTTTCAGCTTGGTCCAATATTCTTTCGTATCTCCGAATGCCCCGCTGTCCCGCTGTCCGGCTATGAGGCTGTTATCCTGTGCAGATCGCATAATTGGGGCATTCCATGCCAAGCGGACAGGTAAAAAAATGTTGATGTTTCAGATTTCGGTAATATTTTAGTATGTTATACCTATACAGGTCCTCAACCTACACAATTAATATTTTTACACTGTGATATATAGTTAGCGATTTAGAGGTTAATATAGTTTTGACTCTACAGCAGGAATGCACTATTTGTAGTCCCAAAAAGCAAGTTTTAAAATATAAAAAGAAAAAAATGAATATATGAATTTTATACTTTATTTAATGAGCTTCCTTAGGACATTTTTAGAAAGTGTAAAATATATTTTATTTTCGAAAAAAAAAATGTTTTTATATTTTAAACTCAATTTTCTCAAAGTTGGACCACTTTAATTTTTTTAATTTTTTTACCAAAAATAGCTCATAGTATATCAATAATCCTTGCCAAGTTTTATAATGGGCCCGGGAGTAGTTTAGGAGCTAGATCAGTTTTACAAACTGTTACTAACGGCGGCCAGGCGCTCGCTGCTGCGGTCCGGCTTTGTAACTGATCTAGCTCCTAAACGACTCCCGGGCCCATTATAAAACTTGGCAAGGATTATTGATATACTATGAGCTATTTTTGGTAAAAAAATTAAAAAAATTAAAGTGGTCCAACTTTGAGAAAATTGAGTTTAAAATATAAAAACATTTTTTTTTTCGAAAAAAAAATATATTTTACACTTTCTAAAAATGTCCTAAGGAAGCTCATTAAATGAAGTATACAATTCATATATTCATTTTTTTGTTTTTATATTTTAAAACTTGCTTTTTGGGACTACAAATAGTGCATTCCTGCTGTAGAGTCAAAACTATATTAACCTCTAAATCGCTAACTATATATCACAGTGTAAAAATATTAATTGTGTAGGTTGAGGACCTGTATAGGTATAACATACTAAAATATTACCGAAATCTGAAACATCAACATTTTTTTACCTGTCCGCTTGGCATGGAATGCCCCATTTTATAACGGATTCTCGTAGAATTTTGTGAGCAGTCGATTCAGTTCTTATAAGTTTAAAAAAACATAAATAACAGCTTCACGAGTTGTACAGCTCACACAGCCACTAGTAACGTATCAAGATATTAATTTATAAAAAAAAACCGACTTCACCCCATTCCCGGCCCGTGACGACACATATGCGTCCCTACGAAGTCGCTTTCCGCTACATACGAAGAAAACCACGGGATCGGCTACGAGCGTAGCGCGTAGCGATTCTGAGCACTGAATATGTTAAAAAAAAAACAAAAATTTCTGAATTTCTGAAAGGTTTATTGCCGAAAATACTAAAATCGTTGTATGTTTTTCTTGAATTTTTGAAGATTTCCCTCAATTCCTCATGCATCCTATCATCAGAACTGCATTTTGGTGACAACGGGACGAATCTGGAAGTATATGCTTTCAAACAAAGAAAGAATTTTTGAAATCGGTTCATAAATTACCGAGTTATCGCGTAACAAACACACAAAAAAATACAGTCGATTTCATAAACCTCTACCTTTTTTGAAGCCGGTTAAAAACCGAGTTTATTTTCCAACTAGGATAATATGCGTAAAGTTTAGCCTATTTTCGGTTTGATATCGCCTCGGCTTCAAAAGATTCGATAAAATCAGGCAGTCCTTTGACTGCAGTAAATAAGATGAGTTTTGTTGGAGCGACGCCCTTATCAGGGATTGAAATAGTCGAATTGGTGTTGGAAAAACCAAAAGCTTTATTTATATTAGAAAGTTCAGAAAGCTGGGTAAGATAAGATTTGGATTTATTGATTCTACATAGTTTATCTGGAGCTCTATGTGGTTGGCCCTGTAATTATGTTATATCGGACTTTTTTTATTTCACATATACAGGGTGGAAAGATAAGTCGGGCCCTGGAGGGAAACTACCTTAAATCCTTAAGCTGGCTCATTTTACTTAAAGGAGACATTCCTTTATTTTTAAAAAGAAACCAAACTGCATTCAAAGATTTATCAGTTAAATAATTAAAAATGTAACAAATTGATAGTAAAATAAAGTTAATGTTAGATTTAACGATCATTTTTATTTTTCAGACCAAATGTTTTTTAGACAAATTTTATCCCGAATAATAATACTATCGATTAGTATAATAAAATAGGGAGTGTTTGTTTTTTTTTTAAATTTTAGTTGGTTCGAGTCCCGGGCGAGGCGAGCGAGTTTTACAAAATCTTTGAATGCAGTTTTGTTTCTTTTTAAAAATAAAGGAATGTCTCCTTTAAGTAAAATGAGCCAGCTTAAGGATTTAAGGTAGTTTCCCTCCAGGGCCCGACTTATCTTTCCACCCTGTATATATAGACAGGAGGCAACGGGTGATCCTCGCGCGGGCAGCTTTCTTGCGCAAAGGATTGCTATTGCAATCCAGCGCGGGAATGCTGCCTGCGTGATGGGTACGCTACCTAGGGGTCCAAATTTAGATTGGCTTTTTTTAATGTTTAGTTTTAGTTATTTTAATTTATTTTTAGTTCTAATTTATCATTTGTAAACATTTATTATTATAATAAATAAATGCACATATATTTACGTAGAAGCACAGCAGGTAGGTACTATTACAATATAGGTAGGTACATATTTCTATACTATCTATACTAATGTTATAAAGTGGAAGTCTCTGAGAGTGCAGCTTCGTAAGTTTATAAGTTTGTATGTTTTATGTAATCTCCGGAACCGCTTTTCTGATTTCGAAAATAATTAATTATTAGTAAAGTCCGGAACAACTGATTCGAGTTCAATAGTTATTTGTGTCTCAAGGGAGCAAAATTATGTATTTACGGCGAGGGCGGTACATTGAATCCTGAGCGTAACGAAGGATTCAAGCGTTAACGCCCATGACGAAAATAATTTTGCTTCTGAGTGACACATTCAATTTTTCACACCGACTATGAGGAAAATATAACAGTCATCGCTCGTAGCATTTTGATTCATCTCGTCGTGGAGCAAAACTTACGTTTCCGAATGAAAGGTGTGAAAAATTCTTTCACCAGTGTCTCGAATGGATATTCGAGACGGATAAAGGTTAGGTATATTTTACCGCGCGGCTTTGCTTGCGATGTTTGTAATACGCGGTCAGAGTCGCGCGATAATGCAATGCGTCCCCTTAACCGTTCAGAGTAGTATTTCATCATCAGTCTATATACAGGGTGTCCGAAGTACCACGTCACAGTGACACTGGTTTAGGTTCCTCTTGAGCTGTCACTACCTTCGGTGTCACTGTGGCGTGGTACTTCTGGGACATCCTGTATGTAAGGTGGTGACTTGTTTGGATACCAGGGCACGAGGGCTTCATCGGCAACGAAAGAGCAGATGAGCTTGCAAGAAGGGGGGTCTACAAATCACTTTGTAGGTCCAGAACCGTTTGTGGGACTCTCACAGGGAACCATAATATCGGCCTTTAAAGCCTACGCCAAAATTAAACACCAGCACGAGTGGAGGGATGAGGCGGGTTTAAGGCACTCAAAGCTCTTCATAGAAGGAGTGGACTCGGGCTGGACCAAAAAATTCTGGAAATCCAGCAGAAAGCAACTCAGGATTATATCTGGGGTGTTCACAGGTCACTTCGGCGTCAAGGATCTCTTGGCCAAGATGGGACTATCAAACAGTACAGACTGTAGAATGTATGGCGAGGGGGATGAGACTATGGAACACTTACTGTGTGAATGTCATGCCCTTGCCAGACAAAGAATGAATCTCTTTGGTAACGGCTACCCGCAACCAAAGGAATTCAGGGTGCTCCCACTGAGCTGCATCATCCGCTTTGTGGAAATGATGGAGCGAGCTTGGGAGCAGCTATAAAGGGGAGGGCAAATGCACAAAAGATCCCAATGGGTCGAAGTGTATCCGATAGGGCCCTCAACTAGATAAGATAAGATAAGATAAGGTGGTGACTTCTGGCCACAGGCCTCGTCTCATGGATGAGAAATTCTCTGAATAGTACTTACTATTAAGCATTCATGAATCAGTTTGATACTCCCGGGGGTTTCTAAGATTATTAATATGAAGGCCTCAACTTACGTCCCAAGGGAAGAGTTAACGGGGCTTACAAAGGGTATATTTTTGAAGTGGGGCGTTTTAATTAGTTTTCAGCGGTGGGAAATCAACGGGCTTGAGTTGTTTTACGCTTTATTAGGTTACTGAATTTAAAACATAACTCATTTTTATGTAGGTATACTCGTATGTTCAGTAAGGGAAATGTATTATAGAATAGAATAGAAACACATTTATTCAGGAAACACATTAACAAATACAACAATCAAACAAAAGTATACAATTAAACAATTAAAGTGACAATAATAATACAAAGTCTAGGTACTTTGTATTATTTTTCTCATCGGGATGTGAACCTGAATGGCCTCCACTCAGCAATGCAGTTGGCACGGCTAGCGGTCAACAGCGCTGAGGGCCTACCGCGAAACGATTTTCGTTTTCGTTCGTGTATCTCCGTCTCTGTCGCACTTGCTAGTTCGAGCGACAGAGACGGAGATACACGAACGAAAACGAAAATCGTTTCGCGGTAGGCCCTCTGGTTGTCTTTGGGGCCAGCGGGGTGTGCGGGGCAGCGTGCTGTGCGACTTGTCTCAGATGATTATACCTAGATATTTTTCTAGCACGAACGACTTATTGTAAGTGATTGACAAAATAAAAACATCGACAGTCCTGTTATCGATAAGTACCACTTCAACGTCATAGAGGTAAATAAATACAAATATATATAGGGTAATAGGCTGCGTTAAAAAATTGATAATAATAACAAAACTATCAATTAATTTATATTTTAAATACCTACTTCAGAAAACAATTTGCAATCCTTTCGTAACTTTCTTTCTTCGTGTCACTGAATTAATTATCCCCGAAGTCACTCCATAACACACACACACACACACACACACACACACACACACACACACACACACACACACACACACACACACACACACACACACACACACACACACACACACACACACACACACACACACACACACACACACACACACACACACACACACACACACACACACACACACACACATACACACCGAAATTGTCTTTCAAATCGACTCAGAATGTCACATGTAGTTTTTCACAAACCCATTTTTGGTCCCAAAACAAATCTGTGTCTCTGTATATGGTTACAGTGTAGGTGCAATATGTCTGTGGTTGTATGTACGTATTGTCGTTGAAGTAGTATGTACTTATCGATAGCAGGATTGTCGATATTTTTATTGTGGCAAGCACTAAACAAATTTGTTCCTGCTAGAAAAATATCTAGGTATACATATGATATAAATACGTTATGAAGTACAATTAAATATTCACGAATTCCTGAGGCTATAAGGAGTAATAAATGTTACATGAAGCTAGGTCGAATGATTTTTAATTATTAAATTATGATTTTTAATTTTTTTCTTATTTTCATACACAATAATTGCTAATCTAGTAAAAACGTGTCTTTAGGACGAGCTGTCAAAGTAGATGGTTAAGTCTCGCAACGTCGCAATCATAAAGGTGTTTCATACTGGAGATTTCATTACAACATTTTTACACAAAAATGGAAATATCTCTAAAACCGAACCGAATTTACTCGACGTTAATTAACACTTTTAACTTAAAATATAGTCAGGAATATCCTTTTAAAATCTCTCGCAATGCTCACGGGCACCGTGTATGTTAGAACAATAAAAATACCTACATTATACATATAATCTTATTATTAAGCGGTTAACAAATTGAGGTTAATATTTTTCGTACTTATTATATTTCACGTACCACCGTAGAACCCAGTAAGTATCGTATAACCAGTAAACATCGCAGTAAGGTGACATATCACTCGAGTTTGAGTGACGGCGGACTGTCAATTGCCAGTTCTACGGTGGTACGTGAATACATTTCCCTTACTGTACCTATTATATCCTATATAGTCAGAGATACGAATAGAGGCACGATCTTCACGCATCTGTTTATTGGACGAAAATAATTTTATATCGAATTTAGTACATTAAACAATATTATGCCAATGGGTTGGCTGAGAAATTCATAAATTATTATACTTACCATTATCCTACTAATATTATTATTATATATTAAATATTATTACACCGGAATATCATTTGATATTTACCGTTAGCTTTTCGGTGAAGGAAAACATCGTGAGGAAACCTGCATACATCTAAGAAGAAATTCAAAGAGGTATGTGAAGTCTCCAACCCGCTCTGGGCCAGCGTGGGGAGTACTGCCCGTTCCCTCTCATTCATGAGAGGAGGCCTGTGCCCGGCAGTGGGACGTATATAGGCTGATGATGATGATGATATATTATATATAATATATTATATATTATATTATATTTGGATGTTTGTTACTCAATTACGCTTAAACGGCTCAACCGATTTGGATGAAATTTTGCACGAAGATAGTTTATAGCCTGGATTAAAATATAGGGTAGTTTTTATCCCAGGTCCACGCAGACGAAGTCGCGGGCGGTATCTAGTATCTAATAATTCCTAGAGCTCTTAAGCAAGTTTTTTGCGCGCTTTGCCATTTCTTAGGCCAATGCGGGTTACTGTACAAACAGTTTAATTAAACAAAAATACACGACGGGAAACTGTTCGCCTACATGCATCTAGGTACTCATTACAGGTGGGCCAAAATTGGCAAAGTTGCCTGCGTTGGGCAGCGAGCAGTTTTCAACTATGTGATTGTTGACTAAATTTGCGCCATGTAGTTTGCGCTTCGCCTTTCTACGAGTTTCGACTGAAAATGTGGTCTCATTTTACAACATACTAGTGTTACTGAGAGATCCGAGTTAGTGAATGGTCAATATGGAAGTTTGCCGTGTTTACTAATTGATATAGATATTCAAAACATTGAACGTACTAGCATAGTACAGCAAGTTAATCGTACGAATGTAATTGCGCACGTATATTATTGGCTCATCGATCATCCCTTGAACTGACAATCTGCCTTTTAGTATTTTATCAATCTTTGTCGAACTAATCTTCCCTCTTATGTCGCCGTATTGTGTATGGCTAAAATTAAGTACTTAAGTTACGAGAGTCAGTAACTACTGGCTTCCATTTCATCCATTTTAAACAAGTATTTAGGTATAGGAGGGCATGACATCACTAGGTGCGATTAAAAACATCCAAGGCAAAAATAAAATAAGCTACTACTATCTTGGTTTAGATTAATATAGTACATGTTTGGGTGCCATTTTAAATCATATCATGAAACGCGCAATCTCGACAACCGTTTTGCTCAGGAGTAAAATCACCGGTTTCTTGTTGTGAAATTCCATACAAAGAGTACCTGTTCCTTATGCTCCTTAGCCCATTCCCGGCCCGTGACGACACGTATGCGTCCCTACGCCGTAGTCGCTTTCATCTACATACGAGGAAAACGGTTCACTCATGTATAACCAAAAAATGATTAGGAAATTATCGTTTGACAGAAAACGCTTCATCAAATAATTACTTGGTAAACGTGTTATTGGGCAAAAGTTTCATTTTACAAACGTTTACTTGACAAACACTCAATTAGCAATAAGTACATAACGTCAAATGTATTCAATAATAACGTTTTTTTTGGCAAATGTATCGTTTCGCATAACATACGATAAAAGTTACAATGTTTGTGATGCAAAATTACAATATTTTTTTGCAAACAAGTGTTTCCGCTCTTTTATAAAAAAATAACTTCGAAGACGAAAGCGGGAGCAAAGCTAAATATGATGAATTTTTTCGATAGATACATGCATGCATGCTCAACACTTTCATGCATGGGTGCTCAACACTTTTGACCAAGGCTGTATATTGATCGGCCAGCATATCAAATAGGGAATATTTGGATTTGATTTTCAAAATGTGACATATCCCCGGCATATTACAGAGATTTCCTTAGTGTTGTGAGTTAGCGCTCAGTCGAGCCAATGACTCGATTACATCAGGGTTTACGCGAGTCTTCTCAGGCAGTAGGTACTGCAATATGCAGTAGCATGGTACTACGCTAGTGCATAACGCTTGTCCTAGCTTTAATGGCTCGAGTCTTCATGTCTCGGCTGAGCGCTAATATAAATCACAACTAGAAATGACAGAAATATGAAACCTCTCTTCCTCCTGGCTTTTATTTTTCTCTCCTAGTACATTTGCGCCACAAAGTACGGTGGTGGGTTGTCTCTGGTGCTGCATTGACAGTTTTCGGGTCGCTTTTAATGGTCTGCGTCCCGGTTACTGGTACCTCTAAAGAAAAAAAACGGCACCCTTATAGGATCACTTTGTTGTCCGTCCGTCCCTCCGTCTGTCAAGACCCTTTTTTTCAGGAACGCGTGGAGGTATCTAGCTAAAATTTATAAATATCAAATACTCAGGTATACTGTCCCTTGGAGCTGCGAAAAAAATTAAATTTCTAAGCCAAGCAACGCAATCAAAAGATACAGTCGTTTATGCCGCAAATTTTCGAAACTCGCAAGGGAATCAAAACATACAGGGTACTGCCCGTGAACTCAGAATCTTGACATTTGTTACTAAGCAACGTCTTATAGCACAGATAAAGGAAAAATTGCGAAAACCGTATTTTTTTAAGTTACATCATATAATAAAAATAAGTTTAATAATTTACTTATATACCTACAGGTTTATACGGAACCCTGGGTGCGCGAGTCCGACTCGCACTTGGCCGGTTTTTGTTTTTTTTGAACAGAAATATGAAACCATGAAAAGTAAAATTTGAACCGCGAGTTCCTGATCGACCTCCACATTACATGATCTTCATATCGTTCCCCTTTAGGGCGCCACACCGCCGGATGTCCCCTAATGGCGTGATCTTATCATCGGAAAGTGATAACTCAATTACCCGCCAACATCAATCATGTTGTCGGCTAAACGGTCAAAGGATACGTGGTGCTATCTCGATTTGGGAATTTGTCTAAGAATTTCTTGTTGGTAGTTTACTTACAGATGTTTTATAGAATGCAACCACGTTTACCCGTGGTTCAGGAAATATAGGTATCTACTTTTCTACAAGACGGTGGAAACCAAGCTTACGAACTGCCTGGTGGTATAGCGAGAATCGTATTTGAAATAATACATTGTGCTACAAGTACGGTAAGATGTGAATTACGAACGAGAGTCTATTAGAAGCCCGACGCTGAAGGCGGAGGGCTTTGATGACTCGAGTTTGTAACTATCTTACCGTACGTGTCGCATACAATGTTTATCATCACATTTGCGAGGAAACCAACGTTTTTAACTAAATTAAATTGTTACTAATCGTAATAAAAACTGCAAAATGTCAGTCGTCCATTTTGTTGAATTTGACGTGCCGCTTAGAGCAAAGACCCTTCGGCATACAGCCACGATTACAAATCAGAAAATCACAGTTAAAAGTATTTAACATGGACACTAAATTGCTACATTTAAGTTTTTAAATCTTTAAATCATTCTGTTGATCATATTTTATTCGTGTTTTTACGTTTAAATTTATTTATAAATACGTTTTCAAACATTGTGTTTGATTTAAAACCTCCTTGCCTTATAACTGACGTAAGAGTGACAGATACAATTTAAGAAAAAAACCTTTACGCCCATGGGCGTAACAAAGGCTAGTACAGCTCTGTATACCTGCGCGTTATGAAGCCCTTTAAGAGCAAGTGTGATGAAAATGTCAGTTTCCAATCAATTTTCTTGTCTGACACTGACACATGCACGTAATTAGAAAACCTTAATGTTAGCTTTTGACACTTCACCACTATTATTGAACTGAAGTTTTCGACCTTTGGGTCGATCACGTAACTTTTCTTACGAACGTCTGTAAGATTTAAACGTCATTTTTTTATGGAAAAATGACAGTTAGATTGAGATTTAACTGTCAGATGCGCGTTCGGAACGTTACGTGATTACCCCCCTTATTGCATTGTGAATTTTCTAACAACATTTGAAGGAAATGGGTCCCAAATTAAAGATCTATTGATTGCAATGGCAATAAGGCGATTAGTGTTGTAAGTATACATATTTTTGGCGTCGACCGAACGAGGAGAATTTAATTCGTTTTACAAAAATGATTCGCACCGTAAGCACACCGACCATATACATCATCGACTGCTAGAGACAAATGCCCGTTTCCCTTTACACAGGGCATCCTCGGGACCTGAGGGCCTACCGTAAAAGGCATTCGAAGTTTTCCCTCTCTGTCAGACTTACGAGTTCGTACTTAGGTGCAAAAGAGAGGGAAAACTTCGAATGCCGTTGGCGGTAGCCCCTCTGTACCCACCTCGAGGAAGACAACACCACATACATACCTACAGAGCAAGAAGTATACTATTATTATTATCTTCTGTGAGGTACTTCCCCAGTTGTTCCCTACTCAAAATATTGGCAAGATGTCATTCTGCTGTGCCCTAGTTCTCTACCTAAGCGTTAATTTTTAGGGTTCCGTACCTCAAAAAGAAAAAAAACGGAACCCTTATAGGATCACTCGTGCCGTCTGTCTGTCCGTCTGCCACAGCCGATTTGCTCCGAAACTACTGAACCGATTGAGTTGAAATTTGGTAAACATATGTAAATTGGTGACCCAGAGATGGACGCGTAAGGTAAATTAATGAATTCTGAACAAGGGGGCCACTTTTGGGGGGGTAAACTGGAAAATAAAAAAAAAAGTTTCGCACACTGTATTGCGTGACATATCAAATGAAAGGGGGCATCTCAGTTTTTTTTTTTTTATAATTTTAGCAAACACAGATTCGAAGTAATTTAGGAAAAACGACGAATTTTGACCATTCCCCCCTTATCTCCGAAACTACTAGGCTTAAAATTCTGAAAAGAAAAAAATGAAAAATGGTTCCTTGCCTAAGATTACAGGAAAACCTGTAAGAAGTTTGAGTATTCAAAGTAACGGGAAAATTCTCAATATTTTACGGAATCCTCACCACGCGAGTTGCACAGTCACCTATAGAAAAACTTGCCCCTTCTGCCAAGTTTGCATGCACAGGTTCAAGTTTCTCTGCGACTGCCTGTATAAAAATCTTTAAATAACAAAAATTGATTGAAGCGCGATATTTTCCGAAACGTTTCGTGGTATGATAGAAAATTTGTAAATATGATATTTAACAATGTCAACTATCATACTTCTCGTAGAAAAGCGCCTATGTCATGCGGAACATAATCACGAATCGATTGACACCTTACTTATTAAAAATTGGTTCAGTATCTTAAACGCTACGGTGGAACACACGTATACAAACATACATAGACTGTTAAAATCATATCCATTCCTTTGAGCTCTGCCGTCGTCTAGCAAAATAATAAGGGCCTACATACTCCTACTTAGGAGGAGTGCATTTACAAGGTAGCCAAGACATATGAGAAGTTAACTGCAATTGAAACGCAGTGCGACGTTATGTATGTTTACAAAACATTCTCGGTTCTTCAATCTTCCAAAGCCGTGATTCACCGCTTTTAAGTTACGGTCACCATAAATTCTGCAACTGACCGACGCTGGCAACTTTGCGGAAGTTCGGATATGGCCGAGTCTTTGAGTTATAGTGTAGTTCAGGATGGCACGTGGCACGAATGATAGCGTTAATTTTTTTTATTTCCTATATTGTGCTATTGTGACAAAAAAAAACCGGCCAAGTCCGAGCCGGACTCGCGTACGAAAGATTCCGCACCATTTTCTATAAAAACGGCAAAAAAATCATGCCTGTTGTATGGTAGCCCCAGTCTCGCACTTGGCCGGTTTTTTAGTATTTGTTGTTATAGCGGCAACAGAAATACATCATTTGTGAAACTTTCAACTGTCTAACTATCACGGTTCATGAGATACAGCCTGGTGACAGACGGACAGCGGAGTATTAGTAATAGAGTCCCGTTTTACTCTTTGGGTACGAAACCCTTAAAAAACAATAGTAATTTAACTAATAGTTTATGAAATTTAACGATTATTGACACAAAAATACCAATATTTACTTACATAGCTAAGGTTAAATTGATAGGTATTTTTTTTTAGGTACATGTCCCAATGTCAAATGTCATGGTCAAAGAATGGGGATGTGTCGAGTACTGGGACGTTTACTTTATAGGATTTTGGAGAGTATGAGTGAAGTATAATTTATGCAGCCAATATTCTTCACTAACAGGAATTGAAAATATTAGAACCGAAATCCGTTATGATCGAAACTCGAGTCGCAGAGAGAGTAACATGACTAGGAGAACCGCTTTTTGTATCTCACTCTTGATACAGCCTTGAAGCGAGGCTCTTGTGCGGCAAGTACCTAGTGTCCCTACATACAGCAGGACATGAAAATACCCTCTTGTAATAGGGTCCCGTTTTACCATTGGGTACGGAACCCTAAAAACAATAGTAATTTACCAAATAATTTGTGGCATCGAACGAACTTATTGACACAAAAATACCAATATTTTCTTGTTCCTAGTTAAAAGCTAAGGTTAAATTAATAGGTATTTTTTTTAGGTAGGTACACGTCACATTTATTGACACCTTTATGATGTGTCGAGCACTGGGACGTTTACTTTATTGGAGAGTATGAAGTGAAGGATAATTTATGCAACCAGTATTCTTCACTATCGAGAACTGAAAATATTAGAACCGAAAATCGTTATGATCGAAACTCGAGTCGCAGAGAGAGAGTAACATGACTAGGAGATCCGCTTTTTATATCTCACTCTTGATACAGCCTTGAAGGGAGGCTCTTGTGCGGCTATTATCTGCATACTGTACCGGGCAACAGGCATCGTCTAGTGTTTGCCTAATTACTGAATGTTAAAAGGAATTAATTTAATCATACGTCAATTGTTACGAATAAAGAATATCCGACTCATTTTGATATCGAACCTAGTTACTATGTAGATTTGAAATTATTAGAGTTGGTCGAAAGTAGTCCATTCAAAAAGCAACTCTATCGACCAATGTATAGGATTTCAATCACAATGTTTAAAATAATGGAATCAGAAATATTTTGATGACAAGTAAACGGTTCGCATTCACACGCATTTTGAACGCCAGCCAATCACAGCGTAGATCGCCATTGTAGCCGCGGCTATCGACCAATCACAATATGTAGGCACAGCAGGACAAAAAAATACCCTCTTCTTCTAATTTTCACAGAGCGCGTGACACATCGTGACGAGATTTAGCAGCGTGTTGTACAAGCCCCTCTGAGATGCTATTTGAGACTTTTGACTCTTGGAAGATCACTGAAACTGCTATCGGGATACTGATCGACTCGTATCCTGACAGTGGGTCGTTCTTCTTTTTTACCGACAATGAACCGAGGTATTTCTGTTTTTTTGGTTTTTGAACTATCGAAAATTGTGGTTTTGAAGTGCGATTTAAAAAAAATGCATAGGTTTCTTCATTAGAACTAATTAAAGTTTCCTTTCTGGCCAATATAAATATTTATTTACGGTTGGTTTCTAAAAAAAAACATGTGACAAAGTGGACTCTTTCAGTGGGGACAACATTTTATTTTACCACTCTGTCACGGCATTCTACGAAAAAAAAACATTAAAAAAAATGCTAGATAGAGAAAATGAAATATTAAATATCACTAATTAATAAAATAATATGGACGTTCATTCGAACATTATAAAACCGTAAACATCATTACTCAAATGAGATGCCGTAATAAGACGAGGGACAGGCTATTGTCGGTCGAAAAGAAGAACGACCCCAGTACCTAATATGAAAAATTCAATATTCTTTCTTCAATTCCGCTTACACCTATCCCATGAATGATACCCGCATGTATGAGAACTTACCCGCCGAGTACAATAACGTAAGTTCTCATCTTCAAAGACTTTTGCGTGATGAATGCAAGATGTGATAGCAAACTACTTATTTTTATTGCATAGTGGCGAACTAAGTCGGCACTGCCAGTATCAAGTAAAACGAGAGCTGCTAGATAGCAAACAATTTAAAAAAGTTAATGATATAATAATTAAATAGGAACTAAAAAAACACATGATGTTTGAAATGAATTCTATTTTCTGATTTGTCGATTTTAATATTAGCTGTAATCTGGTTAGTTGATAGCAAATACAAATGTTTTTTGAAAGAGTTATGATCGGTGGATTTAATACGGTGAAGTGTTACTATTGGTCAAATTAAATGTTTTACAAATCATAAATATGTATACATATTTTCCCTAGGGGCTAAATGTACTACTTTAGCCCCACTTGCTAAGCCTAATATGACACACTTTTCGAGCATGAGAAGTGAAAAAGTAACAGTTGCTCATGTTCGAGTCTTATTGTCTCTCTACCTCTCTCTCTCTCTATCTCCCTTTCACGCGCTTAATGTTTACCACTACTTTTAAGTTTATATATTGAGGTGTGTATAGTTTAGTAGTTGTGGTAAATTTAAATTGAATCATATGAAGCTTGAGGTCCCGGGTTCGATTCCCGGTCGGGGCAGATATTTGTATGATGAATACGAATGTTTGTTCTCGAGTCTTGGATGTTTAATATCTATTTAAGTATGTATTTATCTATAGAAGTATGTTTATCCGTTGTCTAGTACCCATAATACAGGCTTTGCATAGTTTGGGACTAGATCAATTAGTGTCAATTGTCCCACGATATTTATTTATTTTATTTATATAAAATTCAAACAATTAAATTAATAATTAGGTACCAATCGGAAAGTGTTTTAGTGCCAGCTTTTAAACCCTCAACATCGGACATATCACCCGATCCCAACGTGATATACACCTTAAGATGAAGTACATAATACGCAGTACTTAAGACCTGGTAATTAGTGTAGAAATACATACGATAATTAGTTGTAGATCTACCTACTATCTGTTTCCAATCTCGGTATAATTGTATTAATATCTACATGTGCTGCTCAAGTGACAATTAGACATAATTATTATGGAATTATTGCATTGTACGCCCAAGCGATCGAAGCAATCGAAGCGATTGAGTTTACTAATTAATCTTATTAGGGACACATATAGTTAAAGCAATGACGCGTAGTTGCAGTGTCCAAGAGGTAACTGGATACAAACTGGATAATTGGCGTCAAATTTGGTAAATTTTGGTAACTTTAGCTGTAATCTGGTTTCCTACGGGACAGACCTTGCCTAGTGTAGGAGCCAGGCAAACCACTGTGAATGGCACGCATCAAAACCCTCATAATATGTTCCTGTAACTAACCACTTAAATCTAAACCTTATGTTAAAACCATAGGATCTATTGCTAATTTAATTTTTCGATCTGAACCCTCGGTTCAAAATAAATATTACTGTTTTGTTGAACACTGTTTGAGCAAGCTTGCTTATTGCGTAAATTGTAATAGTTTTAGATAAGGTAACAATTTATAAGTTGTCTTGTAAGTGAAATATGTAATTTCTTTAGACAATAAAGTTTCTTTAAACTTAAAGATTCTGTATGATTTAACTGGAATGTTTTTATGTAAACCTGTTTCAGAATTTGTCAAGATAAGTAAAATAAATGGTTTAATGTTTTCTAATGATCAGGAAACAGAGACACGTATATACATTGCTATTAAACACCCTTCTTTACAGTAGTCAACTAAAAATCTATGTACTTGCACAGAAATAGTTTCAACCCTACCTACTAGACCTTTCTACTTATCTAACCCTTCAAAAGGATCTGCGGCTTCCACGTATGCGAGATATAAAACAGGCATAATGTCAAAGCTATTGGGCTCGCGTCAAAGGATCCAATACCATTCTACATATTGTTCATACATAAAGGACAATATAATATACATTAAGAAATTGAAAGTCGAGAGTGCGACCTTTGACATGTGATAAGGCTTTGATGTATTGGGAATAGTTTTAATTCGATTCTATAGACTTTATATAAGGGGTCGAGGCACCTAATCTAACAGATTTTTTAAGTGAAATGGTACACATAGGTATGATATGAGTACATGTGGTTGTGGCATTTTCAATATGCATTTTCAAGCTTGTAAATCAGTGTCACTACTCTTTAAAGGAATACGTCCTTAATTATAAGTATTATAACTACTTTTATATTCAATTAATTTATTTTCGTTTGTTTTATTTTTTTATCAGCATGTATTTTTATTTTTAGGTAACATGTATTTTGCATGGCTTCTTAAAGCCTAAATGTATGGCCTCACAACACTAATTTAACACCATAATGTACCACATTTATCGCAAATAAAATATTTATATTTCTATTTCTAAGATATTCAATACTTTTTGGATTCATTACATCTGTAATAGGTTAAAACAGCGTTTCTTAAACGACACAAAAGGCTGTGCTTATAGCACTTATGCAGGTAACCTCATATCGTCAAATAAATTGTGCAGTCCTTATAAAAAGCTCAGTAAGTGAGAGCCCGAGCGGATTTAATTAGGCTTAATTGACTAAATTTGAGTTATTTATCCTCATTCCTCTGAAATTCCGAAAAATCCTGAGTATCACACGACTCGATTCAACAAATTCTTTTCCTGTTTTCAAACTCCGTTATTCATTTTAGGGATGGGAAGATACGTTATTGGACTCAAACACGCATTTCATTTGTTTTTTTACACGTGACGCAATTATTGTAATTTGTATCACTGCTCAAAAATAACTCAAAATAAAAGAATCGCGTGTTAAAAATTCTAAATGGTATCAGCTGGATATCTTTGCTATGCATGTAATTGATCTTTTTTGAAAAACAACGTATTTCCGAGCTCAGTTAATACACAAGTCACATGTTAGTTAGTTTTACTGGGCTCACAAGAAGGCTCAAAGTCACCCAAAGGGCAATGGAGAGGGCTATGTTAGGAGTTTCGCTAAACTTAAGTGGCAGTGGGCGGGGCACATTGCACGTAGAACCGATAGCCGTTGGGGCGGAAAGGTTCTCGAGTGGCGACCACGTACTGGAAGGCGCGGCGTGGGTAGGCCCCCCACAAGATGGACTGATGACCTGGTAAAGGTCGCGGGGGTCCGCTAGATGCGGTCGGCGCAGGACCGGTCAATTTGGCATTCTTTAGGGGAGCCCTATGTCCAGCAGTGGACGTCTTTCGGCTGATATGATGAAGATGATGATGATGACCGGGCATTTTCCGCAAATGGACATACAACGTGCCTTTTTTGCGTGAAAGGATTAGAGACCGGTTTTCTCACGATGTTTTCCTTCACCGAAAAGCTAACATAAGCTCCTTTTCTTTCTTTTTTCTTTTTTTTATAAACAAAAGTACAAAACAATTAACAATGTTATATTACTCGCCAAACTGCGATAACAGTTTGTTGGCGAGACCGCGCTCATTTTAACTAGTGTTAAGTACCTACGTTAAAACTATGTTAGGTATGCTATGTGAACTACATATAATCTTAAAGACTAACTTACACACTAAACATGACAATGCCTGAACACTTCACCCCTGCACTTAAAGTGCTATACTTTACAATTATTTATATGTTTAATTATTTTTTTAACTGCAGGTATTTTTTTACCTATATAAGTATTAATGTAATTTTTCCAAAAAAGTATTTTTTAATCTTTTTTTTTATTCAACTTTGCTGCACTTTTTTTCTTCTCTTAACCAATCAGTCTCGTTATATATTTTTGGTATCATAAATATACTAGCTCTTTTACCATAGTAGTTTTTAGCAGAATTGGGAATGGATGAAAATTTTTGAAATGCCTGATTATTTTTTTGGTAATAGGAATAACCTTCCTCAGCACCAGAAAAAAGTTTCAGGTGTTTCAGCTGCGTCAATTATTTTTGAAAAATATAAACAGTTTCCTCATTTGTGTTTTGGGTCACTTACGGTAAATAGACACTTTCCTTGATCTGTCTCATATTACAAAAAACTATCTTAAATATCTGTGGTGAACTGACACTGGTAATGACCAATATAGCTGCTGCAAGTGTCAATATCATTGCCAGTGTTAGTTTACCACACATATTTAGTATATTTTTTTGTAATATGAGACCGATCGAGGAAGGTGCCGTAACTGGCCCAAAACGTAAGTGAGGAAACTGTTTATATTTTTCAAAAAAAATTTACGCAGCTGAAAAACGTGAAACTTTTTTCTGGTGCTAAGGAAGGTTATTCCTATCACCAAAAAAATAATCAGGCATTTCTAAAATTTTCATCCATTCCCAATTCTGTACATATTTCTTTGCCCTTACATTTTTAAACTACGAGCCAGGATTCGAACCGCGACCTTTACCAGGTCATCAGTCCACTTTGTGGAGTGCCTACCCACGCTGCGCCTTCCGGCGCCGACGCCTGCATTTGTATCTAGCTATAATTAGTTTTTTTTAACAGCCGATATTTGACAGCCGTCATTCCGGTACAATAAACGTCAATGATGACATATGATGACATAAATGTAAGGGCATTTTCACACACCAAATCTCATCAATCATACCGTGTTTGTACGTACTTGAAGTGCTGACTGATCTAATTATACATTCAAATCTCTATGAAAGCAATAGTGAGAGGGAGACGCGTCTGCTTTCTACAATGGAATCCACAATTAGGCGAACTAAACTGACAGGTGAAAATGCAAATATGGCTATAGTTTGGCCAGTGCTGTTCATATCGATATTATTAAAGGCTTTCTCACACTACGTGCCTCTATGTAGTGTGACAAAGCATTTAATAGTTCAGTTCGCCTAATTGTGGATTCTATCACTTTAGTTCGCCTAATTGTGGATTCCACTTTGGACGGAAAGATTTTCCGAACAAGGTGGTCCCTAGATTAAATATTGTTAAGCATGCCACGTGCTATCAGTCACTGTATCTCTTTAACAAGCTGCCAGTAGAACTAAAAGAGGTTGTCAATTGGAATGTTTTCAGAGCGAGACTCAAAAGGTTGCTCTTACACAAAGCTTATTACTCTGTAACCGAATTTATGAATGATAAAAATATTTAATAACTAATAAATGTTTATGTAAACGTTTGACATATATGAATATATATATATTGTTTTTAGTTGCGACATTTATTAGTGTAGTTTTTGTTTTAATTTTTTGTTTTTGGTTAAAATAACTTGAAAAAAGGAGGAGGTTCTCAATTCGACTGTATTTTTTTATTGTGTGTTTGTTACGCGATAACTCGGTAATTTATGAACAGATTATAAAAAAAATGTTTGAATGCATATAATATACTTCCAGATTGGTCCCGTTGTCACCAAAATCCAGTTCTGATGATGGGATCCTGGAGAAATCGAGGGAACTCTTCAAATTTTATAGGCAAACTTGAAGCAATTTGGCTACTGATTTGAAGTCGGTTAAAAGTGTTACAACTTTGTTTTTAAAGTAAATTATAATTGGAAATTTCAAATACTATGTACCTACCTACATTATTTATCTGAATAAATGAATTGATTAAGGCTGGCTGAATGCGTCGTGGTATTATAAAAAAATACTCGTGAGTAACAAAATCTCTGAAATGAGCCCTCTGATATTGATGTGCTTGCAGGGTGTCACATGTATACCTACTTATTTATAAATCCATCCATGTCTGTAATGTGATATGCAATAAACGATTCTATTCTATTCTAAAAAAGAACTTCGACTTAAGCGCGACTCAATTGATTCCCCGTCACTACACCACGAGGCCATAAATTGTGAAGCGACCAAAAAAGGCGCGGAGCGAGCGAAATGCTAAGAATCCTCGCACGGGGCCTCGGTCGAGTATGCGCATGTGGGTTGGACAGTTTAGATATAACTATCTAACGCCTCTTCCGCAGGCAGGGCGGAATCGGTATGAGGTATTTCGTAGTTTTTTAGGGTTCCGTAGCCATAATGGCAAAAACGGAAACCTTATAGTTTCGTCACGACATATCTCTGCGGAGAGCCGTATGTCACAGGCATTTTACTCGAAAACTATAAAGTATATTTGAATAAAATTTGGAGGATAGGTACTGTGTTAGCCGCTACATAGTTGTGTAATGAAATGACTAAAATAATATTTTTTAGAGATAAACTCCATACATGTAACCATAAAATATTAGGCTAAATCTGAGACGCCGATTTCAAGTCAATGACGTCCTAGAATATTTTTTTTATTTTGTAAAAGGAAGCCTGGGTTTAGTAAGTTTTAATATGTTCATTGTAATTTTGAATAAAAAAAATTGCATATTATATTTAGCTGTAAGATAAAAAAAAATGCATGTCCAAAATGTGGCGAGATATGCTGATCATGACTTAACACTGTTCCATCTAAGTTGTACCATGTCTCTGGTAAATATAATTTTATTTCATTTCAGTCGAGCTGCTCTTAATATTATTTGCCTTACCGAGAGCTTACTTATGAATAAAAATCGCTGAGATTTCCTTACTTCTTTTGTTTATGTTTATAAAGTATTATTTTCCATTTCATTTTCTCAACACGAACCGGAGTTTGCAACAAAGCTCTATAAAATGTAGCACAGATCTCTGCAGCAACCAATACGCTGCACTTAGCCTCGAGACGGCCAATTTAGTCGACATTTACGGCAGTTATCAGAGATGGTTGTGCGCCAGGGAAATCACTGTCAGGGGAATTAGATTTGTGCCGGCGATCTCTTGCCAAGATGAATAAAGTAACAATAATGTATTAGTGCATACATAAGAAAAATATTCATAGAAGAATCATAACAACAAAATATAAATGTTTGTACAGGCGAACTTTCACTATGAATGTCGTCCAGCTAACTTTCGAGAAAAAGAGTAAATATAAATACAGCGAAAAAAGTGACAGACGAACTCATCATATCAGCCGAAAGACGTCCACTGCTGGACATAGGCCTCCCCCAAAGAGTGCCACAATGACCGGTCCTGCGCCACCCACATCCAGCGGACTCCAGCGACCTTTACCAGGTCATCAGTCCACCTTGTGGGGGGCCTACCCACGCCGCGCCTTCCGGTACGTGGTCGCCACTCGAGAATCTTTCCGCCCCAATGACCATCGGTTCTACGTGCAATGACAGACAAACTAATTATGCATAACCACGGATATTTCAAAGAAGCAATGCAATATTTTTTCGTTCATAATAACGCAAGTAAAGTTCATTAAAAATAAATACCGAGATCAGTTCAGTCTCGGTATTTATTTATCTACATAATATTGTTCTGCGCTTGTTTGTTTTGGTGCAATAAAGAATATTGTTATTATTATAGGTCGAAAGCCTGCAAATATTAGGAGTTTGTTTTCTAAATCTCTTTTTGTCTCGTTCAGTCTAAAGGTTACAGGGTAACACAAGCCATAAAAAAGACTTATATGACGCTTTAAAATAATCCAAGTTAGCTCGGACGTTTGAGGTTTTCAGTGAGGTATTATTTACGCAATGAAAAAATTAGATATTTTTAATGTTACCTTATTCTTGGCTTTACATTAAATCATTTGAGTACGTTCAACTTTTCTCCAATCACTCCGTATAACTTTTTACTACGTGCAACTATTAAATAAATTGCGCTAGGAGCGTGTCTCATTTCCCTGTGTGCTAATTTCCCTGTCCCCAAGTTTTGTGTTCTAGAAATCCGGCACAACCTCTGTTTAACAGTTACTTTATAGTATTTGCGGTTCATATCTATGGTTAATACAGCCAGCTGTATGAGTTCTTCCAAGTAAGTACTTTGCGCAAGTTTCCTACTCGCATTTCTGCTGCTCACTTCGTACTTTGTTCGAGAAACCTCTGGTGGGTTAAATAAAAGTTGTTTTCATCTAACTTACTATTCTACTGCATACATTTTTCTAAAAGTTTCAAAATGTTATTATTATAATACGTTGACAGTAAATAAAGAACATGGAGACTTCATATCGAAGGGATCCAACAACAACACTGTTTATAGCGCATGTGTTATGTTTTTTCTAATTACAAGGAAGTGAAAAGTATAAAACCGAGTTAGTGTTGCATTATCAACTGCAAATCCCCCCCAAATTCATCTGGCATTCACATTATGGCGAGAAAGAAACTTCAAGAGAAAGTTTTCCAGATTAAAATTAACTAAGTAGGTATGTACAATTATTGTATGGAAACAAACGATTGTTTCGGACTCAATACATTTTCAAGACGGATATTTGTCATAGAATACAAGTTTACTTTAGATTGCCTTATTTCTAGTATTGGTGTCTTTGCCAAAGCTCGATAACAAATGATATAGTTTAATATTCTATACGAATGTAATATCCCATTTTTCGAGCAATACAAATGTTTCCACATAAAGTAATAAATAGACAGGAAAAAATGTCTCTTGCAAATACGAATAAACATAGGAATTACTTCGTTAAGGAAAAATGAAGGCAATAACTGCCCTACAATGTGACGGTAATACGTAATTAGGAAGCATTATTGGGCATAAATTATTCATATGTACTCGTTTTCCGTACCAGGGCGGAAAGTTGGTAATTATTGGTATGCGTTCTTATTGAAGCCAATTTGGATTGATATTTGTGTTGGAATTTAATATTAAACATTATGAAGTGAGTGCGATATGAAAAGCAAAAGGATTATACGGACTGCCTAGGGCTGGGAGGGTGCTGGACTTTGCAGTAAATAATATTAAAAGGTTATAATTAAAAGTTATAAAGATTATAGTCCTTGTGTATAAATAAGGTCGAACACAATTTCAGGTCGCAATCGCAGCTTCTCGCTACGGCTGAAAAAGTTACGATGGCGAAGCTTTCTTTCGAGAGGTAGATTTATTTATTGAAATTAATTTAACTGAATTATTAGTTAAATTTTTTCCACAATCTAGGGTTGCTATAGGTGAAAAACTTAAGTAAGGTTTCGCATGTAGTGTTCGAATAGGCATTTGTTTCGTCTGTGTTACAAAATATTATTATGTCTAGGTACTCTATTCGGTCGGGTCACACGCAAGGGGGTCCTTAGTTATTTTTTTTACCTATTTTACGCTCTATATCCTCTGAAATTGCTGGAGTCCACAGGCCAGGTATTCGCTCTGTATCGTTTACGAAGACTGCAAACATTGAGGCCTAATAAAACTAACATAAAAACATAACAAAAAAACTGGAAGGTATATGCTCGCCCTTCGCAGCGCCAAGCAGGGCGTCCAAAGTGCTCTACTTGGCCCTGCCAATAGCCACCTCCACCCAGTATTTTGTAATAAGTTGCAATGAAAAAATATGCTGTGTCATTATGTCACATAGACGTCCTGTCATTTACATTTAAAAAACTTTTTGTAGATAATTTAATTACATTTCTCTTTGATACAAATTGCAAAATAGTTATGATTAACTTTATTTTTTTGCAATTTTCTTTGATCATTCTTTGTAACTTTCTTCAAAAATAGTTGCAATTCTGGGCTTCTTTTAATAAGAGTTTTACTGACATTATTAATAAGTGTTTGCCTTTAATATTTACTCGCTAATTGCCTACAAATATTAAAATGAGCATAAAAGTTTATAAATTCGCATTCTCTATTTGGATTGTAAATAATAGCTATAGATAAGGTTTCATTGATAATTATCTAAAAGTAATCAGTCCCCACTGCCACTTAAGTTTAGCAATTCGGAAGGCGCGGCGTGGGTAGGCCCCCCACAAGGTGGACTGATGACCTGGTAAAGGTCGCGGGAGTCCGCTGGATGCGGGTGGCGCAGGACCGGTCAATTTGGAACTCTCTGGGGGAGGCCTATGTCCAGCAGTGGGCGTCTTTCGGCTGATGTGATGATGAATCAGTCCCACTATATCAACACTAGAAAGAAATTACGCTTTGTTGCTTTTCAATGACTTCGTTTGAATGACAGACTTAACTTATTTTGAATAATTGCTTGGTCTTTTGCCTGAATAATGCAATCTAATCAACACCTTTTGCTTCTTATCTTTAGTTATTACATTTTAATATCGCAGTCGATACGCAACTTTACTAAATGCTTGACATAAGGGACTCGCTTATTACCTGAAATAATTTGTTATACAAATAATGTACGAACATCTAGTTAAATAATTTTGGGGATAATCTTACGGATATCTAGTCCCAAAATAACCAAAACTTATATGAAAAATGAAATTAAAATGAAATAGTTTATTTAGGTTATAAAAGATTTTAAAAAATAGACAAGGTTGAAGTAAGCAAGTAATTTTGCTTGTGTCGAGTATATTTGTATATATACATACTATGGGTAATAGGCGACGAAATAGACAAATACTTAAATACATATTAAAAAAAACACTCAAGATTAAGGAACAAATACTTATTCGTGACCCATGACCACCAGTTTCGTTAGACAGGTCAGTACTAAATGGTCCACAAACTGAAAATAATTTAGCTATAATTTCTTCCTTCATTAATGAAAATGCAAAGGCACTTTGCTATTCAGCCAATCAGGTTAATGTCACCGAAATCAGATTAATGTGTTACGCGCTACTCGATTTAATAGGCAGTGTGTAATTAGCATTATTAAATATTATAGCATTAGCCCTGAGTGGTGGACTGATCCTGGTAAAGGTCGCGGGTGTCCGCTGGATGCGGGTGCGGTCACTTTATCTTTTGGGGGAGGCCTATGACCTGCAGCGGACGTCTTTCGGCTGATATGATGATAGCATTAGTCTGTGTGGTGTCGGGTTTCCCTTGAGCGTCGTAGAAAGTGACCACGTGATAGGCTGGAAGTGTGTTGTGGGCGATACGCTAGTAACCTGTCTCTGCACTACAATATTCCATTTTCTCTTTTCAAACCTACAATTGAATGCCCACCGAAATTTAAATTTTATTTTCTACTACACGGGTACAATATCACTTTTAAAATGTAAACTCATTGCAAACTAGCTGAATTACGTTACATTCCTCAAAGGTATCCTCAACTATCTCGGCCCCAAATAGCGGCATAACTCGGGCAATTAATGCCCGAATGAAATTCGGCGCCGAGTTAGCTAGCTTCGTATTGTTACCTATTGATTTACTGACCTTAGATATGGGTAACTTGTTCAAGCACTTTGGAATTCTATTGATACGATTGGACCGTTTTGTAATCTATTGGTTTCTAAATATCACGAATTATTAAATAATAGAGAGGGTTGTGAATGATTCGACCACCGAAATTGGAACGATTACAAGGGATGCTCTGAGATTTTTATCAAATCAATAGTAGCAATAATAATATAAAAAGAAACACCCCGTGTACACACGCCAAACAAATGTATGAGATTGAAAATGATCCTCATAGATTCCTAGTATTATAGCATTTATAGAAGGCTTTATGAATACATTTGAACTTCAAATAAATTTCTTCTCAGATATTTCACGCAGTGGTAGTTACGTACGAAGGGATTGAAAAAAATTACTCACGTCTTTATAAAAGGGCAACAAGAGATCATTTTGAGTACCTCGCATGCGTAGCAACTTTAATACTAATCGTAAATTTTCTACGACCACTAATATTGAATCTTAAATTATGACTTAGTGGAACATCATTTTAAGAGAAATATGGCACAGCGGAATTTCATCTGGTTCATAGTTTGGAGCAGCCCAATCGGGAAAGTAACTCCACTCCACCTTACAGAACACCAAAGGCATAACAACACCACTACTTGCTTCGTGGGTATTTGGTGTTGTGTTCCTGGTGGTGAGTAAGGTTGCCATAGCTCCCGATGATGTACTCTGTTGAGAGTGTGGGACCTGCTTTTGTCTCCAGTTGTCAACGCAACGAATTCTCAAATCAATGAAGGGTCGGCAGTGCGTTAGTGTTTCTTCTGATGTCGCAAGCGTCCATGTCTGCTTACCATGAGTCAGGCCGTACGCTTGTTGGCAGTAGTATAAAAAAACACAGACAATAATGCCTCGACAATAGAGACGTGTTCAGATATTTGTGAGCACTTTGGCCGCGCCGATATATCTGATGGGGACTGTACGTAGTCAACTTCAAATAAACTAAACACCTTATTATGTATGCATGACATAACAATAAAATAAATGAATGAATGAATGAATGAATAAATTCGTTGTATTGTCTGTGTTTTTTTGCGTTTGCGAATCTGATGGCGACTGTACCTACATAAAATGTCATTCTTATAAAAACCGAAAACAATAATTACGGACGATGAACGTGACTGAAAAAAGGAGGTTTAGTCAACAAAGTATTCTTGGGAGAATATTACTCTTCTTGAACAAATAAATAGAAATTTGGCTAAGAATGAGGGCACATGTAATTAACGGTTTTGCAAACAGACACGCTCAGGGACGAGCCGTAATTACAGATCCGTTTATTTTACTAATTAAACAATTAAGCGCTTTGTGTTAAGGAGTAGATGAACCAAGAATAGTTAAGTTATTTATTAGAAATATTTAAATACTGTTCTAAAATATTTCAAGTGACTCATTCAATTAATATAATTGTTGCCACCAAAATCAAACATTATCGCAAAAAGTTATCTCGGATTCTGACCCTAATACTAAGAATTCTAGGGTTAATACTAACCCTAGAATTAAGTAGTATGTTACTAACACGGTATGGACTTTGTCCGAAATAAAAATAAATTGATTGATTGAATAAATTAGACGGTTTTTAAATAAAATCATACGAATTCATAATAGACAAAAAAATCTCGATTACTTTTGGTCTGTCTGTGTATTTCTTTTAATAATATTTTAAATAGCAAAACTGTGCTCATACAAGTTCTTCTGGTTATCAGAATATAATTTTGGGGTCGAAAATTATCTTAAAAAAATATTTTAAAACTGTTAAAAGATCGTGTTGGTTGAATTGAATTATTAATTCAGAAATACAAAGGTTTGAAGTGTTATTCGTACCTGAATCCATTTCTAACCGCCACTGCCGGTTCCGGGCGAACAAAACTACAATCATGACGCAGCTATTTTATAAAGTTTTTTTATTGTTTGAAACTGGTGCTCAACGGATGCGAACTTTATAGCTCATTGTAACTCGGACACCGTGCGCCGTGGGGTTACACTGATACCTCAATTCAGTGGGCATTTAATAACGACCGACTAGAGGGCTCACAATATTAGATAAAGGATAATATATCATTTCATTTCCGTGGTCTTGTAGCGTGTTGCACTACATCATCATCATCATATCAGCCGAAAGACGTCCACTGCTGGACATAGGCCTCCCCTAAAGAGTGCCAAATTGACCGGTCCTGCGCTACCCGCATCCAGCGGACTCCCGCGACCTTTACCAGGTCATCAGTCCACCTTGCGGGGGCCTACCCACGCCGCGCCTTCCGGTACGTGGTCGCCACTCGAGAGCCTTTCCGCCCCAACGGCCATCGGTTCTACGTGCAATGACCCGGATATGTCGGGGAAAAATTAAAATGCCGTTAAAATCCGTTCGTCTTTATTAGTCACATTAACACTAATGGCAGTATTCATAGACATAGACATCATTTATTGGTAATAAAGTATTACAGGTCATTGTCATAAACGTTAAACAAATCTACAATAGCTGCCAAAGGGACAATAGTACATTGTTGTAGATGCTAGACAGAAAGCAATAGATGGACGAGTTAGTTCGAGGGCCTCCGCTACACGTCGGTACTCGAAAGTACGAGTCCAGCTATTGCACTTTCGGCCGAGGCCTAACATAGTGCTTTTCACGCCTATTGCAAGGAAATTGCAAATATTTATAATTATAAACCAAAATAAAAGACCATAATATTAAACAGGCTCGCTTGCCTCGCGCTCCGGCACGGAGGAGGAGCACAGGCAGCGCACGCCGGCGCGACCGCGCGGGGCCCTGTGATTAGTCGATCGCTGTTCAAACTGTCCAACAATAACATTGTTGGACAGTTTGAAGTCATAGATGGCCTGTTCGTGCGACGTCCAACTAACCCCAGCTTTGAAGTCTGAATTCTGACCATCTTTTGCCACATTTCCGAGCAGTGGCGTGAAAAACACATTTTATTTATTACAGGCATTTTAAGTTTTATGAATAAGGGGCTAAGTATTTTCGTACAGTTCTTGTTTGTGTTGTTGCTTGCTCCTACAGTATATAGTACAAATCATTCATGGGTAATGTGTAAGGTTTTATAAGAAACTTCCAGGAAACTTAACTGAGTTATCTATTAATAAGTTCAAGAACTTTGTGAAGCGTAAACTTATCTCGAAAGCTAAAACTCCATGGAACTAATTTTGACTGAATTTTTAATCTATTATTTTCGTAATATTTTGTTTTTTGACATTAGATTGTGTTTCTAGAAATATTCTACTAGTATTTTTTATACAATTTTTATATCATATATATTTTATTCTTTATGTTTAAAAATTACTCTAAAAAGTAACTGACGATTTGAAAGTGCTTGTTACTAGGCCTACTTGAATAAAGATCATTTTGAGTTGAGTTGAGTTGAGTTGAGTACATGTAATGTTACAGTAATATTACCCCCATCATATGGAACCTGATATTTGCATGTTCCATCTCCCCGGCAGTGTAACAGTATCTGAATAGTTTGTTATTGATGAGCGCGCAGGTGGCCTTATATGTTCTACAACATTGTATTGCCAACAATATCCATTGCCGCACCGTTTGTATTGAACGGGGGATATAACGGTGATGTACGTTCAGTTTGAAGCTGCGGTATTCTAAATCCATCAATTTAGAACAAATGTCTTTGAATACGGGTTTACTAAAATTAATATTGACAAAAATAGGGATAGTTGTGTTTTACGAAAAAAATATTAACGGCTTTTACGTTACGTTTTTAGTTTTTCCTTGCCGACGATCTTAGAGCATACATGACTGGAGTAGCCTTATGTCGTATTTGCGTACAAAAATGTCCGCCGAATTTTGCCGGGGCGGGGGGAGCATCTTAATAGGATATTGAAAAAAAAGGTTGAACGTTTATAATATCAAGTGCTTACAGCAACATGCGGGCATTTTTATGATCAGTGTTCTCTTGCGAGGCGATGTTGTGAATGACCATTAATCGATTGTGAAATAGTCTTGGCATGATTTTTTGCACATTGTGCAAGGTTTACTACAGAGGGGTAAGTTACTGAAAGGCTACTCCAGTTATATTTGCACTAAGCCGACGATAGACGATGAATCTTTCTGTAATTTTTAACCGACTTCAAAAAGGAAGAGGTTATCAGTTCGTCGGATTCTTTTATGTTGTATGTATTTTCCCCGATTACTCGAAGACAATGGGCCGATTTGCAATATTTTTTTTGTTTGAAAAGATATAATGGGTCGTTCTTCTTTTCGACCGACAATAGCCTGTCCCTCGTCTTATTACGGCATCTCATTTGCGTAATGATGTTTACGGTTTTATAATGTTCGAATGAACGTCCATATTATTTTATTAATTAGTGATGTTTAATATTTCACTTTCTCTAACTAGCATTTTTTTAAATGTTTTTTTTTTTCGTAGAATGCCGTGACAGAGTGGTAAACCAAAATGTTGTCCCCACTGAAAGAGTCCACTTTGTCACATGTTTTTTTTTAGAAACCAACCGTAAATAAATATTTATATTGGCCAGAAAGGAAACTTTAATTAGTTCTAATGAAGAAACCTATGCATTATTTTTTAAATCGCACTTCAAAACCACAATTTTCGATAGTTCAAAAACCAAAAAAACAGAAAAACCTCGGATCATTGTCGGTAAAAAAGAAGAACGACCCTAATATTTTTTGAGAAAATTTTGAAATGATCATGTGTGTGGCTTGGAGGAGTAGGTACTGAATTGAAGTCGGTTAAAACTTTGATTTTAAAGTAAATTATAATGTACCAATAAAATTACATAAATATAAATAAAAGTTTCATCAAAAAAAATTAACCCAACTGCTTTTTTTAACACGCTTTTATTTTAAATATTATAGCCACGATTATTAGGAATCCAACGACACCTCATATGCCAAAATCCATCAAGCGAGCAAGTTCGTAAAAGCGATAGCGATTCTTGGAGTGCGGACCGAGGTTTTTAGCCGGTAAGAGTCCGGCACTGTCTGGGCCTCCCCTCCCCTCCATGAGGATTTTCCTCGACCCGCACCCCAAAAATCATTTTTCATCAAATCGTAAACTAAAGCAAGGACGTTCGTCTTTGGCCCTTCTGGCAACCACAAACAAAAAAAAAATCCATGAAGCAGTTTGTACTGTAAGTAAGGTTTTGGATATTTATATAAATTTAAGCGAAAATTGTTGGCTACAACTTTAACTCGTTATAAATCAAAAACGTTTACGTTAATTAAAAAAATATTTTGAAATACCTATGCAACGATACCCCACATAACATAGTTGGTCGACTTTAACGCCTAGAGGATGCCTCCTTTGCGTCGCGCAGTCCGGTAAATTTATTTTTAAACTTAGACTACCTAATTATTATTATTATTAAGAGCCTTAAGTGTCCCACTGCTGGGCAAAGGCCTCCCTCCTTTTCTTCCACATATCCCTGTCCTGGGCAGCCTCCCACCAGTCTTGATGGAAGTCGTCAAGCTCGTCTCGCCATCTCCTACGTGGTCTACCGCGACGCCGTGTTGTGTCCTGTGGGACCCACTTGGTGGTAATTGTAGCCCATAACGCTTCTGGCATGCGGCAGACGTGTCCGGCCCAGTCCCATTTAAGTTTGGCGGCTGTGTGAGCTACGTCAGCTATCTGAGTTTTGGAACGCAGTATTGTATTTTTAATGCGATCCGTTAATTTCACGCCCAAAATACTGCGTTCCATGGCTCTCTGGCAAACCTTGAGGGCAGATACCTAATACACCTACCACTACTACTACTATATACTGCTACTATATATATACTGCTACTATATATAGACTACCTAATTAAAAAAGAGAAAATAATTATAAACAATGCTTATCTTCCTTCAAACTATCCCAAAACGATTACAGCGTTGATCAAGCTAAGTTAGATTGCGGACTAACCCGTTTAGTTATGAATTGTTCAACTATTTCCGGACGCCGTCCGTATTGCCGGCCCGGCCCGCAATGCCGTTACCCCGCACAATTAGATGTAGCTCTGACAAACGATTGGCTCTGAATAAATCGAGGGGCGATAATTGTGTTTCGGCTTGTAGATATTTCAGTTGGTCAGTTATCGACTTCCGTTGGTGTAAGTCGATATTTTGAGTTTAAGTGAAGAACAGCTGGACGGCGTGACAGGTGGACAGCGGACAGCGTGACAGACACCGGATATACGAACGATTTTCGGCCCAAACTGAAGCATAGAACTTCGTTCGCATCGCTCGCTCTTTCGATGATACGACCAAGACTGGTTAATGACAGAACATTTATTGATAACAAGTGAAATCAAAAGAATTTTCAAACAAACCCAACTGCTTTTTGACAAATATTATAGCCTATGTCACCCCCACGATTAAGAGGAATCCAACGACACCTTATACATCGAAATCCATCAAGCCGTTTAGCTACAGGAAGACATTACAAAGTAACAGACATACATACATATTTACATACACTCGAAAAACATCTCCTCCTTTGGCAGTCGGGTAAAAATACAGAGTTTATGTATTACCGTTACAATTATAATATATTTAATGCTCTTATCGCAATGTTATTACAAACAACTTTATTGTTTTACATACCTATTTGGTTATATTATTGTAATCTGATATCCTTTGTTTATTAAGTGGTAAATATAATATAAATTGTATTAGTCGCAATGACAAAACGTTAAGTGTACATCATACATATTAACGAACAATATACAGCATATTTTTACTAAGAAACACAATCCAGCTTGTTTCCAGGCGCCTCACTTGTGCGACTGAATCTAGAACCGGACTAATTCAACCCTCAAACTGCGGATTACACCGCCCGAGGGCTCCCAATTCCAAATCTAAGACATTCCGACCCGTTTCTAAGTCTCTAGTGCAGGCAACTATGCGGGGCGGAGACATGGTTCACACAGCACAGCATGTTCACTTCGGAAAATCTGCACGTTTCGAACGCGCGTTAGAACAGTCCAACTGTAATTTTTCCATATAAAAATTGACACTTAGATCTACCTGACGCGCGTACAATGCGTAACGTGATTGACCTACGGGTGCAAAAACTTTTAAATTAAATATATATTTTTTAACCATACCTATATCGTTTTTGCCCATGATCACGTAATAATAATTAGAACTGCTTTTTGAAAGTGGTTTTATTCAAGTACAATATACATTGTGTCTGAAAACATTACAGTAATACTTAAATCTAAGACAGGTAATGATTAATTAAAGACATCATAACACAGCACTCATTATATATATCAAATAAGTAATAATTCATTTGACATGTTATTATTATTATCATTGTTTTTGTTCACTGTTTGGAATTCGTTATAACTCTTAGATATAATAATAGTTTTTGTAAGTTGTCGAAATTATACCTATATGTAAGGAATGTTCAAACACAATGTATATTGTTCATGAATAACTACTATGACTATGACTATGACTATAAACATGTCAGAGGTAAAATTAATTATAGAAAAGAATAATGTCAGGATATAGAATAACTTTCAACAGGAAAATTTTATATACCACGAGAACTTATAATTCCTCAATTAACATTCCATTTTTATTTTTATTACAGAATTCTTCTACCGAGTAGTAGCACTTCAAGAAAACCTTTAATTTATTCCTAAATACGAGAGCATGTAAAATAAGTTGTATAACTACCTTTAAATTAGCTAATATTACAGATCAGTAGTCAAGAACTCCCTATCGGCAAACAAACCTACTAAAGGTTTTGCCAAGATGGGCATTGTAATGAATTGTAATATGTATTTCTTTTTGTGTTAATCAATAAAGTAAAAAAAAAATTGTGAGTGATTTTTAATAACAGCCCAGGAGTCACGAGCCACACGGTAACATGCTGCGTAAGACGCTGAATGTATAGCCTGTCCTCCCCGCACTGTTTAGAGAGCGCGGAATGTGCAGAAGCCGCAGGCAGGATATTAAACCCTCGGATTTATGATCCAGTAATTAATGCTTAACCTGCAACGGATATTGCGCGGTTACGACTAATCTCGACGAGTTGCCAACTTTGATTTCACTACCAACTATTGGCGCTTGGTTTGAATTGATGAATTTTAAGTGTTGGTGTATAACTGAGGCACCTAGTGATGTACCGTTGCGGGGAACGTTGGAATATATTCGGCAACGGCTGTCGACAATGCCGGCAACAGAACGACTTTGCCGGCAACCGACACCGAAAGCCGCCAGTTGACGCAGGAGTGTTTGATAGTGAAAACTGATAATATTTTTTACGCGAACGCACAAACATTGCAATAGAACGAGATTCAATACAATAGGAAGGTAAAAATAATAATAGTCAATCTCGTTTTTGGTTAAAAGCGTGAATAAAAATGTACGAGTAGATATTATCTTCTATTTTTATTTGCTTTTAACCAAACATTTCAATCAACTCCAAAAAGGTGATTGTTAATTGTTCTAGTTTTAATGATTCCATAAATTAAAAACGTAGGCACCTAGTACTTGTGAAACACTAGTTTAAAGTGAACTACCATATAATTAACTTGTAAATTACATAGGTAGTGAAAGTACTTACACCCTTTTTAATTATCACCTACGTGCCAACATTTAGTATACCATTCTAATTTAACTTGTAATTATTCCAGAGGCATGCCTTGTTTCTCACATATAACTGCAGAGTGATGTTTAACGTTTGTTGTTGACACAACAGTCACTTTCTGTAAATACTTTTGTTTACTATTGTAAACAAAAGTATCTTGAAAGTGTCTTATTAGACATTGTTAATGTTGTTCGTTAATTAATGTGGTTCAATATTGAAATTAGAGCTTAGCTCTGCCGTGCAATACTTAAACAACAGTAAGTGCAAAAAGTGAATTTCGAGAAAAACGCAAAAAACCCTTTCAAACCGGTTTTTTTTGGTGTTCTCGATGGTTATTTACAAATGCTTGAATGTCAAAATATAGCATGAAATATATGAAATACGAATACGTGAACACTTTTTTATTTTAACAATTATTGAATAAATTATAGCTATTTTTCAATTTTTTATAGTTTTACTGTACTCTCGAAAATACCTAAGAATACAATAAATGCAGAATAAAGTGCAGTATAAAAGCGGATTACTGCAAACAACGCTCGTACACTAATAGCTACTTGAATTAATTGCAAGCTAAAGAACAGTATTAACAACAATTTACTGTAATTTACTTAGTATATATTGATTGGGTTCTTCAAGATACCAACACGTTGTGGTACAAATAAGGTATGTTTATAAATAATACACAAATGTATATTAAAAAATGTAATTCACATCAATCATTAAAGTGCAATTGTATTACACATTGCGACGGTCCAACCGCGCATACCAGGCCGGCGGGCACGAGGCAGCCGCACCACCACTGCCACCGTCGCGCGCGCCAAGTCGAGGGTGCGGCTACATCGAGCCGCAACGCAAGCACCGACCGTATAAAAGGAAGCGCGCGCGGCCACCCGGCCAGTTAGTCTTTGCCGCTGCTCCGAAGCGGACGCAAGGGCTAACTGCACCTAGCGCGCGGGGGCGTTTCTCACGCCTACGCACCTAGGTACTTGGTAGGGCACGGGAGCGACGCGGGGGCGTTTACCACGCCTACGCGCGTTCCTGAATTTACTAGAGGACCCTCGACGAACGTGGGACGTTACCACGCCTTCGTCCTGCCGAGGCTCCTCGACCGACCGCGTTCGATCCGGAAATCGAATCACCGCCGTAACCCGTGTTACCAGCGAGTCCTAAGGGATCTTTTGTGCGGGGTTGCAACCCCCGATGTAGCGTCAGTGTTAATTAAGCTTTTCATTGTTAAATAAAGAGCATCACAGTCTCACTTTAATCGACCGTTAACCTGTGTTCATTATTTACCCTAGTGGAAATCCCTTCTACCCCTGAGCTAGCTAGGAAACCTTCACTACGCCCTTCAGGCGGAAGGATTTGTGTGGCTCGCCCTCCGCGACGACCATCACATTTGGCGCCCAACTAAAAACTCACGTTTTGCTAGCTACAGAGGGATCCACTAGTAACAGACACATCATCATCATTTGTGACACCAGATTAGAACATTTAACGAGAGTAGGGATAACCTAATAATAATTAAATCCCGTCTAGCCCGCCGTTCCGTCCCGCCCCGCCGCACCGTTTGCTCGCCCGCCAACACAGACCTGATCACTGACGACAGGTTTGCTCCGTCCCGCCCGCCGACACAGACCTGACCACTGACGACAGGTTTGCTCCGTCCTGCCCGCTATTACAGACCTGATCACCGACGACAGGTTTGCTCCGTCCCCTGACCGCCAGGGCTTAACAGGATCAACAGTGAGTACAAACAAAACCGTTTCCGACACCCCGAGAGCCGAACGCATCGCTCGCACCAGGAAGAGCACCGTCCGACCTTCAAGGAATGGACAACGACGAAGACTGTCACAGGGCGAAAAACCTGAATAAACTCATAAAAGAATGGAATCTGACATTCAGAACAACAGACAACGCCGTCGAGTTCGTAGAGAGACTCGAGGAACTAGTAGCAGCTAGTGGGATCAAGAAGGAAGATGTGTTACCTACCCTACCCCGAATCTTGCAAGGTAAAGCACTACTATGGTACCGGAACAATGCTAAGTCATGGCAGACATGGGAGGAATTCCTAGCATTATTCAAACTATACTACTTACCGAGCAATTACGAAGAGGACCTGATTGAAATAATCGTGGGTAGGAAGCAAATGGTCGGAGAAAGCTTTACAGAGTACCTAACCGATTTACAAACGTTAATGCGAAGGTACAACAGACTCACTGGGAGTGAACAAATATACCGGATCCACGAGAATATGCTACGGCAATACAAGTTGTACATCAAGAAGCAAGATTACAGTGACCTTTCCGGCCTGCTCAAACTCGCAACAGAATACGAACGCATATCCGCAACGCCAGACAGAACCCGTTACTCAAGCTACAGAGATACGGGTGCCGACGAGACCACAACAAACCAGAAAGCGCAGTGGGGTCAGCACCAAGTGACACCACAACCAGGAACGACCAGGGACAGGTACCAAACTCGAAACCGGCAAGAAAGAGATTCCGTGGGAGCGGCCTACGACCGCAACAGAGCGGATAACCGGGTCTACGTAGAAGTAGACATAATGGGCCGTAAACACCGGTGTATGGTGGACACCGGCGCCACAAATACGTATATCAACCGGCAAGTGTATGAGGACTGTGGTGTATCACAAGGCGCGTTGGTAGATAACGCGAGGAAAGAAGTGATACTCGCAGATGGTAGAAGCGCACAAGTGGGGAGAAGCATCCTGGTAGACCTAAAGATGAAACAGGCAACGATCAAGCACTGGGTAAGCGTATTACCATCAGCCACATGCACTATCATAGGCATGGATGTACTGAAGAGAGTGGGGATGAAGATTACCTGGGCAGGAGACGAGTTAGAACCGGAAGAAGACAAGGAGCAACAACAAACTCAACCCGAACCGAGTCCAGAAACACAGAGTGAGACAACCAGCACCACCGACACCAATGGGGAAGAGACAGTACCCGACTTCGTCAATGACCACGATGAACTACCAGATAATGCCCTACCGAGGTACCAAGACAAGGATCACGACACAGTGCTTCAGCGCGAAATGGAGCTCTGTGAAAAGAGTCTGACACCCAGAAAACCGAAACAGAATCCCATACCGGACGAACTGTCACAGAACTCAATATGTACCACAGAGGAACAGGACCGAGTCGAATATAGACGAAAACAAATAGAAAAGGCTGCCGCAAACCGATCACACGGGTACCGTATGAAGGACAAGTGGTACAGGAAGATACCGAACCACGCATACAACGATCTTGCAGAGCCGTGGTCAGAGTGGAAAATACGTGTACCAAAGGAAGATAGGGCACACGTGATGCGACCAAACCGGATGATGAACAACCAGAGCCAACCAGGGAGAACGGGAGGTCTGGGCAGAAGCAGAACGGCGGACAAAAAGATAAAGTAGCGCGCCCGCCCCATACGAAACGCGTCGGCGTAACCGGGATGTTTATCAGTTCCGATTTTGTTTTTTTTTTTACACATAGCGTTTATTATTGTTTTTTTGTATACATAATAACCAGGTAAATATTGGTGGAACAAACCACACCCAAAACCGACAAAAGACAGCCATAGCTGTGAGCACACTCAGAACCTAGGGACTAACACCAGCAATACCTGAACCTGTTGTTTTTTTTTAACGGTGATTTTTCCCGTAGGTAAAAATCTCCCGGCGGGGGGAGGCAATGCGACGGTCCAACCGCGCATACCAGGCCGGCGGGCACGAGGCAGCCGCACCACCACTGCCACCGTCGCGCGCGCCAAGTCGAGGGTGCGGCTACATCGAGCCGCAACGCAAGCACCGACCGTATAAAAGGAAGCGCGCGCGGCCACCCGGCCAGTTAGTCTTTGCCGCTGCTCCGAAGCGGACGCAAGGGCTAACTGCACCTAGCGCGCGGGGGCGTTTCTCACGCCTACGCACCTAGGTACTTGGTAGGGCACGGGAGCGACGCGGGGGCGTTTACCACGCCTACGCGCGTTCCTGAATTTACTAGAGGACCCTCGACGAACGTGGGACGTTACCACGCCTTCGTCCTGCCGAGGCTCCTCGACCGACCGCGTTCGATCCGGAAATCGAATCACCGCCGTAACCCGTGTTACCAGCGAGTCCTAAGGGATCTTTTGTGCGGGGTTGCAACCCCCGATGTAGCGTCAGTGTTAATTAAGCTTTTCATTGTTAAATAAAGAGCATCACAGTCTCACTTTAATCGACCGTTAACCTGTGTTCATTATTTACCCTAGTGGAAATCCCTTCTACCCCTGAGCTAGCTAGGAAACCTTCACTACGCCCTTCAGGCGGAAGGATTTGTGTGGCTCGCCCTCCGCGACGACCATCACAACATAAAAAAACATAAATACGTATCTCTTACTAAGTAGTAGTAGTAGTAACCCGTCGAGTATCACAAAAATCGGACTTGTTTTCCATGGCACTTAATCTTTGTTAGCCAATATTCTTTTCAGTCCTGTATTCATTTTTCTGTAAATAGAAATAGAATACTCATATAGTAAGGGTCTTTATTTAATTTTAACATCACTTTATATTTGTATACACATAAACAAATTAATGACAAACTAGTTAGTGACCAGGTCCAACCAATAAAATAAACAGACAGACAGACACAATTTTTTTTACATTTTTGGTACGGACCCCTATAAACTGCAATAATGACATGGGACAGGTTAATTCATATTAAAATTTATTATCAAAAATCAAGCTATTCGTAAAATGAGTCCTTGGGTTTCTTGGGTAGCAGCGTGTGTCGGAGGTGTGTTAACTGTAATAACATAATAGGGGATTATTAAAGACCGTGTTTGACAATTTGTAGGACGATCTACAGCACCGCATTTTATTAATGGTATCGATAATATCTAACTTTTGTCATACCATGTGGTTAATCTATCTAACTGAAACGACACTTGAAAACTAGTTAAATCTCTCAGTTTACATAAACATACCTAGATAGCTACGAGTACATTCATACTAACAAACTCGGCAAGTTCAATAAAAGCAATGTAACAAACAATTGTTATAACAAAAATAGTAATGTGAGCCTAATTTTAACATTACTTTTAAATCGATTCCATAAAAATCGTACGCAAAGTAGGTATTGAACACTCACTTACCTCGGCAGTCCAGTGTTCCGCACAGAATCGCAGACAAGACTGAAGAGCAAAGTTCAACCTAATGTACAGTAAATTGCCGTCACGATTGCAGTAAACACATTTGGTAATAGCCAAATGATAGTTTAAATCACAGTAAGTGAGCATTTTTACTGCATTTTAATTAGTAATGATGCTGAAAAATCAATAACATTTCAAACACAGTACAAATATTTTAGAACATTTATATTGTACTGCATTTTAAACAGTTTTTGGCGTAAATATTAACTTCTCTTTACTTGTTAATTTAGGATTAACATGAGACCTTTACTGTATTTTAATCAGTGAAGTCTAAAAATTCACAGCCGACAACTTTATTACGGCAGTTTAGTTGTTTTACCTCAATAATTTACTAAATTCTTCTAATTTACTGTACATGGAGGCTTCGATTTTTATATGTTCCCATTGTCGTAATCGCACGTGGACTATATACACGTGTGCGTCTCGACACGGTGGTCCAAGATCAAGAAAAAACAAAAAATCGCAAAAGTAGCACTTACTGTTGTTTAAGTATTGCACGGCAGAGCTATCTGGGTAAATAAACATATGCGTTGGCATTACGTCTTTCTTATGGCACATCCTAAGTTTTAAGGTCTTTTAAGGCAACATTTTGGCGCTGGTCACGTACAGTCACGGACTTTAATTGTTGAGCCATTTAGAGCTCACTTTATACTGGACACTTCATAGCTTCATAGAAAATCAAAATTAGTTGATACCTAAATGGCTCTCTCAACAATTATCCTTGACCGTACAGCTATGTACGGCACCTTTGCTACTAAAGATCTATATGAAATAGTTCTTTCATAATTTTTATGTAAAACTGGAGCAGAACTGTGGATATATTCTAGAGAAAAGACGCATAGGTATGCCTGTGTTTTGTTACAGTTTTTGTCATATTTGAATGTGTGGTCATTGTTGGAATTTTACCACAGGAATTATACCGCTCTACGATTTACTATTTACGCGTTAGGCACTGAATCACGATTTAAAAAAATATATCGATATGACTAAAATTTAGAAAACAACTGAAGAGTGCTTGTTCGACTTGCTCAAATATAAATCCGTATAAAACTCTGAATTATGAAAGTAAACAATGTCCCACCACAACTTTTTTATGTTATGATACTTACGAGAGTTTTTACAGGCTTTTTATTAACTTACAATGTATGTAACTATGTTTTGTTCGGGTGGAATTCTGCAACTCAATTTTGAAGCAGATATCTTCAACCGACTGAGCTGAAATTTTGGGTTTATAGTATAGTTTGGATGACAATTCAATAATGGTACCATCGAGCTAATCTGATGGTTGACACAGAAGGTGGCCATGGGAATTCCGACGTAACCCCGTTGAGTTTGGGCTCGTAAGAATCGTCTCAACGAGTAGGTGGTTGATGAAGGTACACAGGAACATGAAATGTTTGACAGAAACTTCTTCGTACAGCTAAGCTTCTATTATTACCTTGACTTGGTAGATACGTAAAAAGTATTGAAATTATTTATAGAAAATACGAGGTAACTAATAATTAACAACCCAGAAAAGTTGAAAAACCCCCGACATTTTCATTTCAAAGTTCAATATCTCAAAACCGGCAAAACCAATTTTGTTGAAACGTAGCTAAGAACCATCTCGATTACGTCAGCTTTTGGACAAAACACACAGATACACGGACACGTCAAATTTATAACACTCCTCTTTTTGCATTGGGGGTTAAAAAAAGGTTACCCATTTCTATCTTAGCACTGAATTCAGAATAAAACTCAGTAGTACCTACTTCATTGAAATACTCTTATTTTTACGTAATTTTTCACCAAAATGTCCCCCTAAATCATCTAACTACTTCGTAACTCATTTACTTTAAGTTTTTACGCGATTAGCTACGCAAACTAATCTTCGTAATAAATTGGCGAGGCCTGAAACAACAGTAAACAAGTCTAACTATTGTTACTGGGAGCTTTAGCAGAATAGAAACTAACTAACAAGGTTTGGAACAACCGAAGATTTTGGGTTAGATTGCTTTGGTAGTGACCTTGCCTAGGCGTCTAGCTGGGATCTTCTTGGGAAGGAGGTGTACTACATACATACATTATATAAGCGTTTTGCAACAAGGTGGGAGTGCGGTCTGTAGCGATGCGACTAATGATGGGATGGACTCGAGTCTCATCTGAAACGAGTCAACTCAAATATCTTTCGAAACTTGCCTTAGAATCTACAATACAATACAATACAAATACTCTTTATTGCACACCTCACACAAACAAAGTAGTTACAGAGATAAACAATACAATAACATGTAGGTAGAGGTAGACAACAGGCGGTCTTATCGGTGAAGAGCGATCTCTTCCAGACAACCTTTGGGTATCGGAGAAAGAGATAAAACTAGATTTATTATGCAGTAGGTGGTGCAGAGATTATTATTAACCAAAAATCAAAATAATTATAAAAATAAACGTACATAAATAGCTCTCTATATAAACATACATATACAATCATTCATAATATATACAAATAATACAAATATATGATACATAAACAGTCAGCCAAAAAATACAATCAGGGTTAGGGGAGAGACGAATAATGTTCTTTAAGAATATAATTAATTCGATTAAGGAATCTAGTTGGGATAAATAAAATAAATACATATTAGGGGATAATCTTACACCAATCAAACTAGCCCCATGGTAAGGTCTTAATTAGCAGGATAACAAGTATTGAAATAAAAGTGTCAAACATAGGGACGATTAAAAAATGTTATTCGAATATTCATTGGGAAAATACTACTAACGCATTCAACAATCAATCGCATCGGTTATAAAATCTGTTATTTTTTCCCAAGGTTCGCAGTCAATACGTTAAACGTTAAAAAGGTCGCTATACTTGCTGTGTCCACAAACTCCCACTGATCTGTACTTACTGTGCCAACTTCTGAAGTTGGCAAGACAAACAGCCGATGGCTACTGTTTACTCCACCAAACTTTAGTCCCAAGATGGCGGACAGGCCAGATTATTTTTCCTTAAAGTATACAGAGGGTTTAAAATGGCGTTAATGGGTGTTTTTTTTTAAGTTTTTGTCCAAGTGATATTTTTTTTTGTATTAAGGAATCTGGATCAGGGATAGAATTTGTGACGTTAAATCAACTTAATCCCTAATCATAAGTCTTAAACAGTGTGTACTAGATGGCTCAACATATACAACAAGTAGGTTGACTCCCCACCTACAGTATAGACAACAAACTATAGTGACTACAAGAAAGTCGATCGAAATGTCCGATCCTGCAAATAATAAGTCGTAAGGGTCTAGCAACAAAAGTAGGTCTGATAACGCCATAACTTTAAATTAGTCCACAGGGTATTGTTTTACACTATCGCATACTTAAAACGTTTTTGATCCAGATATTAAAACATGGCGTTATTAATACGAGAATTCAACTGTTACACAATAACGAGCCCGAAGATTGCAATTAATACACATTTGATTTTCGATAGACATTGAAGCGAAGTGAAATCTGTATAGATTAAGGCGAGTGTCGACTAGTGTAGTGATATGCATTCATAAGTGCCCAACAACAAAAGTTAGACCTCCCACCCTTTACAAAACAGTATGACTGACAGTCTCAATATAAACTCCTTTATACAGCATTACAAATAACTCCAACCAAGCTTATAAAGCTCACTTGTAATTTGATCTTCGAAAAGCTTTCTACTCAAAATTATTAGACGCACTTTACTGTACAAATATATCATTGGATTCTGTCAAAACGGCGCATATGGTGATGCCATCGCATTAGTATTGTCGACAGCTTTACCGTTCTCTGTGAAAGCACAAATGGATAGACAAAAATAGAGTGGATTATGTTGGACCACTTTTACTTTTACTTTAGACGCAGATATGTAACTATGTACGTTAAATTGAAACTAGTTGTAATATGTTATTATTTGCCTACTATGTCTCACTATATATGGAATAGACTCTGTTCCTGTTTGGACGAATCTACACTAGAATAGCTGAATAGCTAGTAATAAATAAATAGATAAGTAATAAAATAAACTCATAGTGTATATTAGTTACTTGTACCTGACACAAGTATAATCTTTACTTACTAGGTAGCCCCAACGGACTTGAAGAAAACTTATGAATTAAAATCATTTTTTATTTTCATTTTAATTCCTCTGCTGCTGCGTGTCTTTTGATTCCTTGTGAGCGTGTAGCTTTATAAGTTTGTATGTAGTGTACAATCCCCGAAACTACCTACATGATTTCAAAAATTCTTGCACCAGAATATAGAACAAACATTTGCAATGGAGAAATACTTTACTTTATCACGTGACTCCTGGTTTCTCTGTAATAATATGCGGGCGGAGCCGCGAGAACAGTTAGTGTACGACATAAAGTAATAAACTGATAAAGTAATTACGACGAGAGCCGGTTATTCCCGCATTGTTTGCGTGTCGGATGTCAAGTGCAATTTAAATAATTAATTATTAATGCTCGGACGCGGTTGATACGTGTGAGTTACAAATTAAGTTATATTAGCGGTATAAGGGCTTGAACATATTTGTATCGTAAACCTGCACGTCTAGCACAACTTGCTGCTCAGTCGCTTCTCGCGCGACTAAGCGTCCCCTATCTCACTCGCACCGTACAAATTAGAAAAAGGGGGTTGAGCTTTCTCGACTCGCGTCGCGGTGCGGCGTCAGTTGCGCTAGCCCCGCTGGGAGACTTCAGTAAAAAAGGAGCTAATTTGTTGATTTAAATTCTACTAATATTATAACTAAATGCGAAAGTTTGGATGTTTTGATGTTTTGTTACCCAATCGCGCTTAAACAGCTCAACCGATTTGGATGAAATTTTGCACGAAGATAGTTGATAGCCTGGATAGTTATTATCCCGGGTGTACGCAGACGAAGTCGCGGGCGGAAGCTAGTTGATTATAAAAGGAGCATTCTTTTTAATATTCTCATTTTAGTCGGGTAAACTGAACAGTGTAAGTACTACATTTTTTTTGAAAAATTGATAATTAGGCATAAAAACTACATTATGAATGTCACCCCAGCAGATCAAAGTCACCCTTGGTTTACCACTCCACCTGTTTAATAATCCCCCGCTATCAGTAACATCGAACCGCTAATTGGTACTCTACTGAATTATATTTAATGGATATTGAGCAAAAAAGGCAGGCAAGACAATAAGGCATGACAACGCCAACGAAAGCGTTAAAAATGATAAGTATAGGTAATTTCACGAGAGTTGAGGTGAATGATTACACACACAGCTACACAAAGTACTGATTGCAAAAAAAGTTAATGAATGAAATGAGTGAGTGAATGTAAATAAAAACGCTCATATATATTCATATAAATATATTTTAATAAGAATAGGTATAACCAACAGTAAAAAAAATATATTTTTATAAAGTATCGTCACTTAGCATATCTGAATCGTCAAGATTGATTATTACAAGTTTATGGTTTTCGGTTAGTTCATCAATCTTAGGTTCCTTTATTCTGTATCATTCTTCATTTTCTTGGGTTTTTCTGAAAATATTCTGAAAACGTATCTTTGTCAAGTGCTTCAATTTCTTCGTTTAATTTCCTCATGACGCTATTGAATGTGAACTGTTCTGTCGCAGGTAAATGTTGACCGTCATTTCTTAAATTCTGTCTAAAATGACAGAACACGTTAAATATAATTTCCCGACTTTGTCTATTTAAAGTTTTCCCACGACCTATTGTTTCAGCCATGTTTCCGTAGAATAAAAACCTGTAGGTTTTCTTGTCTCTTGGAAAATCCGGTTGTCAATAAGTATGACAACGATGTAACGAGTGCCAGTTACTTCAATCATCTTTAAAGAGGTTTGATAACGAGATAACAAAGTAATGAACATATATGTGAATACAATTTTAATAGCTAAATAAATAAAGACAATGCAATTTGTTACCTACTTATTCTCTTTCGTTTCTACGATTAATATTATACATATTCATGTATATACCTACGCATATGTGACCTTTATTTGAATTGGTGTAAATAAAATTAATTAAAATGCTTTCTGTTTTGTATAAAGTCGATGAATTGGTAGAAATATATTAATACTTAACAAAATAGTTTGTAGGAACTTTTTGGTCTTTCTTGCCATTCACTGTTGAACTTGCTATCGGTACAATAATAGAACAGTAATGTCAAAACTTCGCTGTCATTACATGACAGTGTTGTTGTGTGCGTGGCCTCAACTCTCGTGAAATTACCTATACTGCTGTTGTCGATTCTTTATAGAAACAGAGGTTATATACGTACGAGTACACGGATGACCCCAACAATTTGGTGCAAAAAACTATATTATCATAATATTAATTTAAATAAGTAGTATATTTTTAATTTCATTGATTTACTATAGTTTATCGTTGAAATGTCCCCGTTCAGAGACCCCACAACCCTGTTATGTAGCAGTGAGACTGACTTAGACAACGAGGAGCTCAAATATACGGCCTGTATCTCCACAGCATATATTCAAATTCAAATGTTATTGCTCTACGTTCATGGAGATATATCGGAGATGTTACTCCAATCAAGGGGTCAATCTGACACTATACTTCACATATCAATTTGATACCATCTTTTCGTTGTGACACGACACGTTTGCTCGATGCGCATGGAAGCGAGAGAAATATAACATACTATTACATAGAACTAAATACATATAATTACATAAATAGAACGCAAGTGGAGCCACGAGATTAAATTTAGCCCTTGTCCATCTCGAAATACGGTTGTGTCGGTGAAAGTACCTCTGAAATCGATTGAGTAGTTCTGGAGATTACCCCTTTCATACGACTACAAAGTCACAAACATTACCTCTTTATAATATTGGATTGTGAACGCGCTTTTGATTCCATGTAAGGATGGGCGTATCGAAACAACGGTTCGCGTTGGGATTACGATATAATGTGTCTGAAGTTACATAGGATGTTTACATATATAGAGTTAGTGTAAAAATGTAATTAAATTAAAATGTGAAATGCTATTGGCAGAATGACCTTCAATAGTCTAATTCACTTTGGAATTCGCGTTTGATTATATCAATCGAGAGGTTGCAGCTACGTAACAGTAAATGTCAACAGTCAGATACACAAGCCACATAGTTGACTGGCTTTTTGTGTTCCAATTAGGCTATGTGTTCTGGGTAGATATCACTAGGTAGTTGTGCTGACTATGTTATCTTATGATTAATATTAAGCGGTTAGGTACACACGGCGAGTTTTTGCAGCGCTACAAACGCGATACAGTATCGATGCAGGTGATTTTATGGCTATTGTCGCGCGACAGACGAGCGTTTGTATAGCTGCAAAAGGTCGCCGTGTGTAACCGTTAAATGTTAATCATAAGACAACATAGTCAGCACAACTAAAGGACTCATAGCCTAGATGGTTAAGCCCAACTTGCCCTGCTGGAAAGGCAAAATAGATGCAGCTTTAAATTATATACCCTAATGAGCTCAAACACGGGTTTATCTTGTGTAATTGACGAGATCCTTTCCCACCACCCGCCACATACTGGCCACGGTCGCTGCGCTCGCTCTAAACACCGTTACGGATGGGTTTAATCCCCAACTTGCTCCTGCGGTGCCGGAGAACAAACAACCCGTCATATAATCGAGGATTGCATAACGCGCTATGCCGACGGAACTCCAGAAGACCTGATCACCCTTAACGACAAAGCCATCAAGTGGCTGACGGATCTTAAAATTAGTTTATAGTTGTATTTATCCAGATTTTGTTTTCCATAATGCCACACGATTAAATAAATAGTAGGTAGTCCATTGTCATTCGACTTACATAAATTTTAAAGGGAAGTTTGCCAAATTTGATTTTTAAGATTTGACGCATACCTCCTAAGGAACGAAAGAACTAACAAGGCAAGTTGATACAATAGTACATTGTTTAACGAGGGCCGTAAGTGGAATATTGCTAACGAGAGTGTATCAGAAGCCCGACGCCGAAGGCGGAGGGCTTTTGATGACTCGAGTTTGCAATATTCTTACGCCCGTGTTATACACAATGTTTTTCATCACATTTGCGAGGAAATAAATAACAACAAAAGACAGAAAAATGTATGTTTCATACAGCAGCACCAATCAAAAATTGACAACTTCACTTCCAGATCAGTGCTAGTAGAGCGCGCAGTTCAATATTTCAACCAATCACAGAGCAGTATTCTTGCGGGGCGGGGCGTCGTGACCAACTAGATTTTTTTATTCAACCAATCACACAGCAACCAGATTTGCTTAAGCCAATCAGAGGGTTCTATTATTTAAAAAAAAACCATAACGCCCATGGGCGTAATATAGCCCATTACAGCTCAGTACGCTTGCGTATAATAACACCATTTTCGAGCAAGTGTGATGAAAAGCTTATTACAAACTACTTAGTGTGCAACTTAATACATATGGAAATTGTGTCAGTAAAATAACAATATTATCGTAATACCATTTGTTAAAAAAACATTGTCAAAATAATACGATACAATACCTAAAACTAAGTATCAAATAACTGCCCCGCACATCCCGCGCTGAACAGCTTTTGTAGGTAGGTATCAGAAATATTATCGTTAGTACATTTGAACAAAACGTGAACCAAGTAAAGAACAGCCGTGCAGCTAATTAGGATCATCCATCAGACTCCAGCGGTCTCTGATGGCCGATTGATTAAGTTCGTGTTGTCATTTTTTTGAGAGCAAGTGATTGATCCTGACCAAGATTTGTCAACTAATTGAAGGCGAATTATTTGATCACTGTATCCTGTTAAAAGAAATTAGATTTAACAAATATTTGCAGAACTTACCTTTCCCGGCTACTGCGATATAGAGCAGTAAATAACTTTTAACTTTTAAAATCTGCGCTCATCAGCTACAAGAATTTTCGCGTACACATTTCCGAGCATATTGGAGATTTCCAATCACTCTGCACTTCACTTGCTTATAAAGTTTTCTTTGCTAATGTTACACAAAGCTTAAAGTTTGTTAGTTTGTACTTGTAGCTCTGCGAGGTGGCTTTGTAAGTTTGTAAGATTAGAACGGGAAGAAAGAGGCGCTGCGCTGTTCTAACCAGACTAATATAGTTAACTGTTGCCAGACAAATATAGAGGTAAACCGCCAGTCAATAATCCGATGATGGATTCCGGCTGCGCGGTTCATCCAATCAGAGAGTTCCGGACCACGGAATCGCGCCAGACTTCGCGGTGACAACGCAGACTGACAACTTGTTTATATACCTACTTTACTTAAATTGTACCTCTATATAGGGTAGACCTGACTAATTTGGTTCCGATGAGTTTCGCTCGAGTGGCGACCACGTACCGGAAGGCGCGGCGTGGGTGGCCCCCCACAAGGTGGACTGATGACCTGGTAAAGGATGCGGGTGGCGCAGGACCGGTCACTTTGGCACTCTTTGGGGGAGGCCTATGTCCAGCAGTGGACGTCTTTCGGCTGAATATGATGATGATGATGAGTTTCGCTCGCACCTACTCACGGCTTGGCTTGCTAACGGGAACACAGAAAAATTCCGAAGATTGACGTAATTTAGGAAACAGGATCCAACCCACACGATGTAAAATTTGAAAGCGGATTTTTCTGTCTAAAACAAAACTCGTACTTTTCAATGTTGATTTCTTGTGGATTGGATCTTTTTTCCGTAAACTACATCAATGACTCTCCGGAATCTTTCTGTGTTCCCAAAATAATTTATTTTGTCCGACACCATTTTTAAATTTCAAAATACCGAACGTGATCGATTAATGTTTCTGATCGAGATCTAGTAAATTGCAATATCCATGCAATAATGTAAGTATCATTGATTCAGGTAACGGTAACAGTTAGTCAGCTGAGCGAAATTTCCGCTATCTTACTCGAAGCGGCAAACCGACTTCGGAATCAAACAGTTTGGAGCGCCATTGCAACTTATTGAATCAAATCTAATTGAATAAATTTACATTAATTGGGATTTCAATAATGTTAGTTTAATTTAGTGCCAACGATCATTTAACTACTTCCTGCTAATATATAATAAATTGTGACTGATTGTTTCTCAATTACGCAAAAGTATTCTTACACAAATCAAACTACGTAGCTAATATGGCTTGCAATATAGTAAGCTCAATATGACTTGTGTTATGGGTACTACGATATATTTAATAGATATCAATACTTAGATACTCGTACATAGAAAACATCCAAGACTCAGAAACAAATATTCGAGCTCATCACAATTAATATTTGCCCTTACCGGGATTCGAACCCAGGACCTTCAGCCTCGTAGGCAGCGTCACCCACCCACTAGGCTAACAGGTCGTCAAAAAGCTCCCGAGGATGCGCTGTTTTAAACCTCAAATCAATAAAGGGATGTTCAAGTATTACGTAAGGCAATGTTTAAAGATTTTTGACCCTCCCTCCCCTTATGTAATGCGTAATACCCAAGTGACCGTTTTAACCTAAAAGTCACAATTTTGTTGCGCAAAATGCCGGAAAGTCGCTAAAATACCTTTCATCGTCATCGTCATCATCATATCAGCCGAAAGACGTCCACTGCTGGACTCCCCCAAAGAGTGCCAAAGTGACCGGTCCTGCGCCACCCGCATCCAGCGGACTCCCGCGACCTTTACCAGGTCATCAGTCTACCTTGTGGGAGCCTACCCCCACAAACAACCTTTGTTAATATTTTAATCGCATTAATTGCGGTATAATAAAAAAAGGGTTGGCAACTTGCGAGAGCAAAATAAAAATGACGTACAATACAATCGAGGGGTTTCACGGAATATAAAACAAACGCAAAGGGTTGCCAACTTGGGAGATTTTAGTTCCCTAGTTTTTTATTTAAATAAAAAAACACAATGTTACGGTAACACGTTGTTCGAGCCCCCCTCCCGCCTCTGTAACGCATCGTAACGTTTTACAATACCCCGCTTTCCCCCCAAATTGCGTTACGTAATACTTGAACGCCCCCAAGGGGTCGGCGACGTGCTTATGTTTCTTCTACGGCCTCAAGCAGGATGTTTGCCACCGTGGTATGTAGTTACATGGTAACAAAAAAAACGATGTAGCATTTCTTGTTCTCATATCGGTAGTTTGTCATATGAAATGAAAATGTTTTTTGTATTTTAGATTTTACATACACTAAGGTTAGCCCTGTTCACCACTATTCCAATATTAAAATCGATAGCATAAGTAGTTCCTGAGATATACAGGATGTCCCAGAAGTACCACGTCACAGTGACACAGAGTGAGCCTTTTTGACGCACCGTCCGCCCGGACGGGGTGTGTGTCGTAATAACTCGAAAACCGTGCAACGAGGTCATGTTAGGCTGGTTAGGTTCCTCTTTAGCTGACCTACCTCCGGTGTCACTGTGACAAGTCACTTCTGGGACCCCTGTAGGCAGCGATAAGGGTTATAGTACCTTCCAGTCTTCTTCTTCTTAAATTTAAGAGTTATCCTCTTGTCGGTGGAGTATTTTCCATTTCTCTCTGTCGCACGCCAGCCCTTTGATTTGCTGATACGACACGACACCAGCTTTCTCCTTTATTTGAACTGAACTGAGAGAGTAACAAATGAGGCTGTGTTAAGAAGGGTAAAAGAGAAGAGAGCGATCTTGAACACCATCAGGAGCCGTAGCATGGTTGGCCTTATCACGCGACAAGTGACAAGATAGGAGCGTCGTCTCGTTCTATCGAACGGTGTCAGCCAGTGACGCACGCTCTATCCTATCACCTATCGCGTGACAAGGCTAACCATGCTACAGGGCCAGCACAGGGGAAAATGATTGGTCATATGATACGGCACGACAACTTCTTTAAAACCATAATGGAAGGAAGAAGAGGCAGGGGAAGACCACGGCGTAGTTATATAGACCTTCCAGTACGGAACCCGAATATAAAACGGAATACAACTAAACACACGACGCTCATATAGAAGTAATCTTAGTTTAGAGCAAAACGTATATTAGCTTTGCGAGCGGAAGGCGTCAGTAACACCGCCATTTGCCAAGAAACAAAAGGTGCTATTTTACCAGTAATTTCTAACCAGTTACGACCGTTTTCCATGAATGGTAGCTTGAGATTACTTGCGCGTGTAGAGTAAAGTGCAGGAGCTTTGCAATTTCCGCAATCGTTCTTCGTACTCTCATAACAAAAATGGCGTATGTCGCAAGCTTGCTCACGGACATACTACTTTTTGTTACAGCGTTGTAGTTTTGCAATGCTCGTAGAAGGTTTTGTTTTAATAGGAATGTATCGTATTTAAGCCCTTTTAGGAATACGTTTATGTATTTAGACTGATGTGTTTACGAGTGCAATAGCAGGCTAGATTGAAATTTCTGACGCCATATAGTCTCTTTATTAACCCTAATAAAGAGGTGAATGCACACATTTTCAAGTTGCCTTTTTGCATTTTTTTTAGAACAATTTTTTGTGCTCTATACAACGCTACCGAGGCACGATCAGGGATCGGAACCGGTTTTTTCAAAAGTCCCCGAAGTAGTCTAATATTTTGAATTATTTTAGGCTCTTAATGTAGGATTCTATCATGTATTTAAGTAACATTTTCGTATTATTAGACAGCCTGATCAAAAATTATGTTATAAACCAAAGAACGAAATTGAACGAAATAAAACCGGTATTTTTGTATGGTGAAAATACCGGTATCCGATACCTGGGCACGATTGTTTGACAAGTTTTGGGTTAGGGCCGTTTTAGTATTCAGTAATAATTTGCATTACGTCGGGGATAGTGCAATACCGCGAACTAATAACTGGTAAATACTGCGTAACTACACAACACCCAACTTTACAGGAGAAGGTTAAACTCTTCTAATCAGGATTTTACGTTCGTTGGCGGGAAATCTTAATTTGACTACATTTGTTAGACACGCGGTATTAACCAATGCCAGTTGCGCGGATTTGCCCTATAGGCGTTGTGTAGATACGTAGTATTTACCAGTGCTAGTAACGCGGTATTGCACTATCCCCGACGATTAGTAAGATAGTATAGTTAACATTTTAAAAAAAGTAGGAATCCACTTCAAACCTTATCTGCCTATGAATGGAATTGTTCTCTATTGTTAAAGCCGACCGCTAATCACCCGTGCAAAATTAAATGCATAAATAACAAATAAGTTCATACGAATAACAACTTTATCGTAAATTAATAAGGTTCAAATTTCATCAGCACGCACTCGACATAAGACCTTTTGGAAATAAGAGCCGTGATCGCCCAGGTGTTCGGCTCTTCCGTTCCAAAAGGTTTTATGTCGAGTGCGTGCTGATGAAATTTGAACCTTATTAATTTATCATAAAGTTGTTATTAGTATGAAATCATTTGTTATTTATGCATTTCATTTTGCACGGGTGATTAGCGGTCGGCTTTAACAATAAAGAACAAAACCATTCATCGGCAGATAACACTTGAAGTGGATTCCTACTTTTTAAAAAATGTTCACTATAATTATGAAGCTTTGCTAGTTGAGGTTCCCTAACTAGCAAACTACAAAATGGTGACATAAAATTCACTTGATGGAATCGCTCGTAGGTAACGTAAATCAGCCTGGGTATACCTCGCCTTAAAAGTGAATAGGATTGGAACAAGAAAATACCGCCAGATCTGTTTACGAAATATATAAGAGTTCTAGAATAGGGTAAAATCTCTGCCTCGGCAATGTTTATTAAATCTGACGCTTGACATGAAAATATACCGAATCATGTCTTTTCTCAGACGCAAAACACTATTTCTAACTTTAAAGTTTAACATAATACGGCAGTGGAAACACGCCTTATGGCTACGAACGCTCTCATAACGTCAACCTGAGATTACATTTCGCCATGTAAATTTCATAAGCAGCACAATTTCCGCGTGCTTCTATGTGTTCACATAATAAATAATTCCGTTTCAGATTACGCCAAAATTCTTTCGTATGTTCGGCGGCTGTTCGACAGATCGCATTTCATGAGCAGGTTATTTTGTCAAATCAGTTTTTAGAAAAAAATGTATTGAAAAAATTAATGTTTGACGGCTAGAAAGTTTTAATCATTTGTGAGCGAAAGAAACAAAATGGGGTTGTTGAATCAAATTTTATTATCTCTCCAAAAGAAGGAAATCAAAAAACACGCTGAGTGATGCAATCCCATTCGAATATCTCAAAAATTACGATGCTACAACGATTTTAATGTTGCTAGTTAGAGATAGAAAACACTCGAGGTGCGTGACGTCACGAACCGCAAACTTTACATTCGCCTTAAAATGCGTTTCGGATGTGACATTATATGAACTGAATCGAGGCTCAGAGTAACTCACCCACAGCTAACTGTATACATTATACAGGGTGGGTATTTACGAAGGCTTTAATCGGTTTTACATGTAGGAGGATTAGCATAATCTATCGATAGTGAGCCCAAACTAGGATGGTAATAACGCGATAGAGGAATTGATCGAGTCTTAAAGCTGTATTGGGCTGTAGCTGGGAGAAAATAGGGGTAGTCTGGGATGCATAGATTTTGTTTACGGTCCGATACAATGGTAAAGAAATAAGAAATAGGTCACGTGTCCAATATTGAAACTTTGGTGCACGGTGAAACACGTCAATATCTCCAAAACCCGATGTTGCTAAATAGTCCTGTGTAGCTCATTAGGACGTACGAGGAAACCCTCTTACACGCGATGTTTTTGAACGCGAGGCGTGGAATAAAAAGTCACACAAATCAATTTTCTTAATTTGCAACATAAAAGTACAAAAATATAATAATATTTGGCGATTTTTTTGACAAATTATAGACTTTGATTTTGTATTATTATATATTTCGCTGGTGCCAGACTTTAAGGCTTTTGTCGCCTATATAAAATACAGCGCTGAAAGTGACTTGTTTTCTCGGATCTTTTCACCAGACGAGAGTTTGTTACCTGACCTAAAAGCAAAAAGTTTCCAAGTTTTCCATCATCCAGAAATTTAAAGCGCCACTCTAAAATCGCTCCTTAAACGAAAGATGTTTCTAAGTGCCCGCTACACTGTTAAATGGGAAAGAAAATATGAATAGCAGTAGAACCACCATTATGTGGTGAGGTCAATTCGGGTCGATATTTTGCATAATAGATATCAGAAGATTACGTCGGAGATATAAGTCAAAGTCAAAGTCAAAGTGATTTATTCGTCAATTTAGGCGTATTACATGCACCTATGAATGTCGATAAACTACCACCGGTTCGGAAAGTAAACCTCTGCCTCGAGAAGAACCGGCGTAAAAAACTCGGCGAGGTGTCATTTTTTCGAAACAGTATACAATATATCATTTCAGTATCAGAGTATTATAAAATTTTAAAATTACATTGCTACAGTAGAAAGCCTATTTATTTTACGACAGATTTCTAGTGCAGGATTTTATCGCTGCCAAATATCCCTATACATGATGTAGTCGAATAATAAGATCGAATTCCATGTTACATTATAAGTGCACACTTTTCACGCGGCCCCTTTTTTTTTCGTCACTGAAGCACTGTACATTATTCGTGATAAAGGGAAGACTTATGGTTATTATCAAAGACCGGAATTTTCGTGGCGTTTTTGAGCTGTAGGGACTTCTCTTAACGCATAACGTTTTTCCCGGTTGCATCCTAAGGGAGCCCGGGTCCACTTTGGCACCTGGCAATCTGAAGAATCACTAACACATGAAATATATTAGTAACAATGTTATGATTTCATTACGTTAATATCGATATTACGAAGTCGATGAATGAGAAGTCCCTATGACAGCTCAAAAGCGCCACGAAAATTCCGGTCTCTGGTTATTATCTAGTCGTAATACATAATATTGTTATTGTTGTTAAAATACAATCACAGAAGAAATAATCGGAAGCGAAGCATGTTTATTTCAACATTCTTAATGTGCCGAGTAAAAATAAATGAAAAACGAGCGAAAACAAAAAATAATAATCAGAAGTCGAACGAACGAAGGCTGATAAAATTTGCCTTCGTACAATTTAATGGAATATAATCCCTCATATTTATTAAATAGGTAGATTATTCCGGAGATGCCGACCTAAGGGGCTCCTACTGGTTTACGAAATGTTAGACCAAATTGTTCTTAAGGATAATTTATGCAGGATAAAACTTTTACATACGTGGGTAGATTAAACCCATTATACCTAAGCCTGTTTAAATGAGCTCCTATTATAAATAAAGGGGGTAAATTAAAGGGTAACAGTAAGTTCTTCTGTTGTTTAAAGGGGCGTCATTGGCGAGGGCGTGGCATTCCATACATGTCTTAATTGTAAGGTAATTTGGTTTTAAACCATTTTGTAAGTAAGGGCTTTTAGTTATTTGAAAGGTTTTTTGTTACAACTCTACCTATAAATGTCGAGGAGTGAATGTATCAATTTAATCGTATTAGATACGGTCAATGTTTATATATTGACTATCCACGTAAACTGGTTCTGGAAAACGGCTCTGCCAATTTAAGAAATCGGGGCATGCATGAAATCTATATAGTTAGGAATCATTTCCGAGAAAAATCGAGATTGTTGTACACGTTTCGTGGCATGGCTAGTCTTTTGATAATTGTCATGAGCTGTCACTGTTGGTATAATACAAAAATTCAAGTCTACCTTTCATTCCTTTATCATGTAAATACAATCTGTCAATCATTCACTCAATCATTCGATTCAATCGTTTACTCTGAACTGGTATCAGAATACAGAATGTTCAACTGTTAGCACGTCTTCTACTCTGCGGACCCTTCCAATACCTATAGTCACACCCTGTTAAATTGCGCAGAGGTTTTATTACGAATAAATACGTTTGTGTTATCCATTTTGCATTCTATATTTCTCTGTTGAAAAAGTGAGACGATTCTAACGAGCCCAAACTCGATGAGGTTGTGTCGTTTCATTGCGAAGTTCATATGGCCACCTTCAAGCTCCATCAGATCAGCATCATGTTATCATATTATTGTATTGTCACGCGTTTTACACATGTATGCAAAGTTTCAGCTCAATCGGTTACCGGGAAGTGGATCGAATTTAATTTGCAAGATTTGGTGACAAACATCGGGACAGGTGAAACTAAATAAAAGCTTGTAAAAATGGAAAATGACACAAAATGTATGATGTCATCACCTTTAGGGTAGTATCCGAGTTCACTAGTGACTCTTTTATTGTTTGTTACACCGACAACGTCAATTTTTAGCCGGAGTGCACGAGCGTTAGCCCGCCGGCGCCGCCTAACGATGATTGATTGCGTCGCAGTGTCAGTGGACGAATGGAATTTCAAAAAAATGTGCTCTTATTCCGCATTGTGTGTTAGCATTGATGTCTTACTCCTGTTGACATTTTAATGAACTTTGACATTAAGTTTACTGTGTGGAATTTATGATTATTTTTATAAAATTTGTTGCCTCTCTCTCCCTCTCGTTATTAATCGCCTTTAATGCACATTCATCAACACGGTATCACCCTAACCCGATACTCCCAACAGGCGATAGCCTAGGCGTTGGTACAGTCGAGTTCTCCAATATCTATACAGACAACCTTTCAAAAATATCTACTCGTGTGTCTTACTTATAATAATAAAGCCTGTGCACAGATATTTTTGAAAGGTTGTCTGTATAGATATTGGAGAACTCGACTGTACAATATTCAAGCAAACTCAAATATAATATGTAGATTAGAATAAACAATCCTGTGTGAAAATAACAAAATGTGAGCATCAGCATTTATAAAAATACATTAAATAAGTGTCTCGAGACGGTTTCATGTCGACATGGTGCTGGCGTAAAAAAATGGGTAAGTTCCATCGCTGATCTTTCGATGGAACTTTCAGGTTCAAATCTAGCAGGAAACCTAGAAGTCCCTTGAGTAAGGTTTGTTCACGAAAAAAAGTAGCCATCGAAAACTAAGTCTCCACTGTCACACACACACAGTAGGTGCAGTTAGTTCAAACCGAAATTAGATAGCCAACTGAGTATTCTTTTGTATGTGTTTAAGAATCTAAAATTCGTTCACTTTTAACCCCGACGCAAACACCGCTCTCGTGTTATAAGTTTAACGTGTCTGTGTATCTGTCTGTGGTATCGTAGCTCCCAAACGGATGGACCGATTTGAATGCGGTTTTTTTTGTGTCATAGATAATTTTAACCCGAGTGTTTTTAGCCATGTTTTGTCAAAATCAGTTCAGCTGTTTTTGAGATTGAACTTTGAAATGAAAAAATCGGGGGTTTTCAACTTTTCTAAGTTGTAGTTATTCCTTAAAAGTTGTGAAATCCTACATAATGCCAGTTAAGGCTTAAAGCTAAATTGATTGCATAAAAATGTGTCTACTTCTGGCATGATTTAAAACAATTTATGACCTGCATATGGTAATTAACAGTCTGGAAAGATATTCGCGGATCATTATAGCATCGATATTCTATTTGAGTACCGTAAAACCACACAACTATAGTCCAGGTCACCCAACTATGGTCCAAATTAATTCTCATATTACTTGCTCAGGTGGGACTGTTTTCATGGGTGAACTTGAAGACAGGCAATATAATAACACAAATTTAAATAAAAACCTATAAAATCACAAATACAAAATCGGTATTGATAGAAACGAATGAGTTTACTTTTGGACCATAGTGGGGGTAGTGGACTATAGTTGTGTGCTTTTACGGTAACGGAAAAAAAAGAACTTCTATGCCCCAAACGTGAAAATTACAAAATTTAATCCAGATATATCGAAAGTTAACCCAAAAATGGATAGCGGCTGATATAAATATCCATAACGCCACTCAAAACGATAGGTGAAGAGACCTTCCTTTTCATTAAATTGTTAAAAAAATGTCATTTCATATTGAAAACCTGAATTATACAACAGTTGTTAGGTACTTTTTTTCGTGAACAAGCTTTAACTGTTGCAAACATTACGATTAACCATTGTTGTCTTTTTACAGTGACAAGTGACGTGGCCGGTGGCGCGCCGATAAACTCGCTGCCGGGAGGCGGCAGCGCGCGGCTCGCGCCGTCGTTCGACGCCGCCACGCCGAGGAACGTCACAGCACTGGTGGGGAAGTCGGCGTACCTGAGCTGCAGAGTGCGCAACCTTGGGAACAGAACGGTAAGTGAGATATCAGAAGAATTTGAACGTTCGCGATTCGCGAATAAGTGTGACGGATATACTCATACTCATACTCGAACCAGTGTGACGTGACGTATGGTAAGGATTTCGTATAGACAACATTTCTACCTCTTTTTTATATTACATCATTGAGTGAAAATATGAAACTACTTAAGCTAACTTTATAGTTCACATAAATAAATAAAATAAAAATAAATAAATATTAGGGGACATTCTTACACAAATCGAACTAGGCCTATAGTAAGCTCAATAAGGCTTGTGTTATAGGTACTAGACGACGATATATATAATAGATATAAATACTTAAATACATAGAAAACATCCAAGACTCAGAAACAAATATCCATGCTCATCACACAAATATTTGCCCTTACCGGGATTCGAACCCCGGACCTTCAGCTTCGTAGGCAGCGTCACTACCCACTAGGCTATCCGGTCGTCACATGCACACAATTAGCGGAAAAAGGCTTCCTTCATTTAAAATTTTCTGTTTTGTTTTACTCTGTATGTAATTTCAAGTCCCCATATATTTTTTTTATATTCATATCGGCGAATATAGGTTTCGCTTTCTTGAACATATTTTTGTTTAAGATTGTGGGTTTTCGGATATAGCCAAATTGATAAAACGATTAATACCTACGCGCTTTGTGTACGTACAGTCCAATATCAACAAACAGCAGTCACTGCCAAGAAAATGCCACACATTCCATAATAATTACTATCTAGCTGAAACAAAAATCCGTCTAAGCGTAAATCCTCATAAATTGGTATATTCTCATTGCGTCTCCTGAATCCCTCCCTACAATGGTCTCGTGCTGCGTTACCGCTGCGTTTCCGTTGCGTTTCGGCGTCTAATTGTTCGAGATAATTGCAATGTCCCCTTTGTAGCATGTTTTAAACGGAATCTGTGGAAAGGAAGCTAAAGGGATTCTTTATACCTACCTAACTTATAGTCTTACATTCACAACAAAATCTAACAATATCTCATCGCCACGTCGTCGAGTCGTTGATACTGCAGAAGCACATATACCTATCTTTGCATGCATACTTATTTCAGTCAGTAAAAATGTCAGGTAACAAGTAAAATCAAAGGAATTGTCAAAAAACCCAACCGCTTTTTTATAAATATTATAGCCTATGTCACTCCCACGATTAAGAGGAATCCAACGACACCTCATATGTGGAAATCCGTCACACGGTATAGGCGTGCCAAAGAATAAGACATACATACATAGATACGCTCGAAAAACGTAACCCTCCTTTCCTTCGGCAGTCGGGTAAAAATCAATCACGTTTATATGAAACAAGTCACCCGTCAACAGCTAAAAATAATCTAAAGAGTAATATTTAAGAAGTCGATGATTGAGTTGCAACAATGAATGCGTTGAATTTACAATTTAAGAATCATTTAAAATGCCGAAGGCAGCTGCGGATGAATCAAATTATTTCGAATTGATGATAAATGATGACTCGAATCCAATATTCGGAACGATTTAAAGGTAAACAGATTGTAAAACTCATTTCAATGATGCTAACAAATAGTTAACGATATTTTATATTAATTGAATACTCCAGAATACGATTGTAGGTAAAAAAAGAGTTGAGTTTTGAAAATGCTTAATTATTTAAGCTTATTAGCGCATTTAAACGTTTTATTCGTTTACCGCTTCCTTATTAAAATGGAGGATAAAATATTTTTGTCGACAACATTAAATGAGTCAGTTTCTGACCATGTAAGAGAACGAAGGACGTATAATGACGTATCATGGCAATAAACATTAGTAGACAAATCTAAATTTATCCATAGACTTTTTCGCACTAGCGTTTATCGCGCAGAACTAGTTTATAACGTAATGCCATACAAGCTTTCGACCCCGCTTTCAGCTGTTTAAGCGTAAAAAGGTAACAGACAGATAGAGTTACTTTCTCATTTATAATATTAGTGTGGAGTTGGTACATATTTTTCTGTTACATGAGGTGAAAATTAAATAAATTAGATATAATTTGGTTGCCTTATAATAAACATGTGTGTTTATAATTTTACCATTAATATAGTGCACATTTGAGTTTTACCTCTATACGGTGTTTACCAATAGATATATTCGTTTACCTTTTTCAAAAATACATGATATATTGTCGCGCCTACACCCAATTTAATTTCCGTTATCATTGAATTCACAAAACAAAACAAAGTATCGAAGCACTAAGATCTTGAACATATTATACTCACAATTATTATAACTAAGTCTCCTAACCATCAAGAATCGCAAGTATCAAGTTCAAAAAGGAGCGGACCGGTGGCTTTCCGCTCGGTTCCGCACGGGCCCCCCCTTTCCTTCCCCCTTCCGACGGGGCCCCGCGCCGTGCGGATACGACGTCCATTGCACGGGAACTAGACTCTGATTCACGGGCGGTTTTGTTCAGCGCGGAAATTATATGCATCGTGAAATCTCTGGAACTATTGTTGTGGGAGACGCTGCTTGGTGAATGCTTTTTTAAATGTCTTTCTTTTTATTGAATTTGCTGCCGTTATTTTTTATGCGAATTCGCTTGCAGCGTGCGCAACTTTTCGCGATTTCGATAGAAATAGACGAGATAAAAATGACCCTCGTGTCGCTAGTATCGCTACTCGAATATTCGATTTTGCTTCGTGAGCGTACAGTTAGATTCAGTTTTTTTTTAAATATATTTTAAGGGCTTATTTTGAATGGACATGTAGGTACTCGTACCTACGTATAGATATAGAGAAAAACATAAAATTGACATGCGATTTCAAACTTCTTGCTAAAAGTTAAAAATATTATGACGGCGGATTAAGGTACATTATAAATTTATGAGACGATTAAATCAATGTATATTTTTGAATTTGACTGTACAAGCAAACCGTCGCGTTGATATTTTATGTATCAGATACATTGATTCAAAACAGATTGCATATTTGTAAATGAAACCTTTCACGTCCGCAAACGTCCGCTTGCCTACCATACATTATTTTAATTTTGTAATTTGAATAAAGCAAAATCTTAAGATGCTCAAAGCAAAATGTTGTAGGTACAAATGGGGCCATTTAATGTTAGTTGAAGACACTAGATCACCAAAATCGTGGTTGATCTATCGTCTAACTAATGTCAGATTTCAACCGAGCAAAATACACACTCGTAAAGTTTTGGTTCACAGTCGCACAGTCTCAACCATAGCACAGAAATATGGCTATCATTAGCAAAACGTCGTAAGCGCTTATTACATTGGGTACATTCTCATGACCATTTGTTGTGCACAATCTTTTTTCTGCACAATTTAAAAACGCTAAATTACGCGACAATTAACCAACGGCTGTGACTGACGGCCGCTCGTAAAAAACGCACTGATTCGACAAAATCTGAAACACTGGCCGGGGCAGATTACAAATTGCGCCATTTTGATAAAGCCATACGCGGATTGGCGACGGACAAAGCCGCGTTTATACTTAGCTCATATACGTGACGCAATGTGCCACATCAACTGCCACAAAACCTCAATCAAGTCGTCAGATTTTGAGTGAGCATTCATCTACTGCGCGTAGTGTGGCGCAGGACCGGTCATTGTGGCACTCTTTGGGGGAGGCCTATGTTCAGCAGTGGACGTCTTTGGGCTGATATGATGATGATGATTCATCTACTTGGTAGACCAAGCGCTATACCTACACCGAGCGCCCACACCCTAAGTATTATGGCGTGTACGGGCATTTTCAAAAATTTGAATTAACGTGAGTTGTTAAACTTACTCCGTGTCAGTTTTGTGATGAATACTTTGCGTGCAGTGTGTTCTCCTTTTTTACCCGACTGCCGAAGGAAAGGAGGGTTATGTTTTTCGAGCGTATGTATGTATGCATCTATGTATGTCTTATTCTTTGGCACGCCCTGCAGCCTAAACCGTTTGACGGATTTCGACTTATGAGGTGTCGTTGGATTCCTCTTAATCGTGGGAGTGACATAGGCTATAATATACAATACAATACAATACAAATACTCTTTATTGCACACCTCACACAAACAAAGCAGCAAAAAATATTAAAAATTAATATTTGCAAAAAAGCAGTTGATTTTTTTGGAAAATCATTTAATTCCACTTGTTATGCGTAGGTTTTGTTTGGACCCGCACACGGCGAGTGAGATGACGCGCCACTACCATCGACTCTGCGGCTAGGGTTTGCAAGATCGGAATCGCGCGGTCTGCCTAACGTCGGGTGATTCCACGCCACGCAGGGTGGGAGGGACTATAATCAACCCAATACTAAATGCATGAAACCGATTGCCTTCCCACGCATCGATACTAATACGCGGTGTAGGCTAAGTATAAAAGCAGCTTAAGTGTTGTGTAAAAAAAAGCGTAAAAATTTGGCAAAACATAACATACTCGTTATAAGCTTAAACTTGATGGAACTTGATAACAAATAACCGCCTAGAATTTACCAAATAAATGTTTCTAAAATCCCAATCATACGCCCTTATATAGTTCAATTAGGGTGTTCCTCTTTCTTATAACGAATGTCAAATGACAAAGAAAACCGAGATTAAACGCTATTTTAACTAAAATGACACCTAAAATAGATTTGATAGACGTTTACTAATAAGGGTTTTAAAATATCTTTAGCTTTAGTTTCTCCACTTCGTCTTACGCTAAACTTCTCAAATAAATGACTATATTCATGTTGCAGCACAAAAATCTTCTGAAGTGTATTGAAAATGACATCAAACGTATTATTTGCGCTTGAATATTCCCCATTTTCGAGTAATTACAGAGGGTCAACAGAGCAGGAGAGATGAGTTGTTTAATTTTCGTTAAATAAAAGTTTTTACCTCATTAGATCGACCAAAAATCGATGAAGCATGGATTCATCAATTCACTCCAATTATATTAGAGTCCAATTCTGCCGTGCAATACTTAAACAACAGTAAGTGCTACTTTTGCGATTTTTTGTTTTTTCTTGATCTTGGACCACCGTGTCGAGACGCACACGTGTATATAATCCACTTGCGATTATGACAATGGGAACATATAAAAATCGAAGCCTCCATGTACAGTAAATTAGAAGAATTTAGTAAATGATTGAGGTAAAACTAACTAAACTGCCGTAATTAAGTTGTCGGCTGTGAATTTTTAGACTTCACTGATTAAAATACAGTAACGGTCTCATGTTAATCCTAATTTAACAAGTAAAGAGAAGTTAATATTTACGCTAAAAACTGTTTAAAATGCAGTACAATATAAATGTTCTAAAATATTTGTACTGTGTTTGAAATGTTATTGATTTTTCAGCATAATTACTGATTAAAATGCAGTAAAAATGCTCAGTTACTGTGATTTAAACTGTCATTTGGCTATTACCAAATGTGTTTACTGCAATCGTGACGGCAATTTACTGTACATTAGGTTGAATATTGCTCTTCAGTTTTGTCTCCGACGCTGTGCGAGGCGGACCGGGCGCTTGTAACATTGGACTGCCGAGATAAGCAAGTGTTCAATACCTACTTTGCGTACGATTTTTATATATATTACCATTTTCATTATAACAATTGTTTGTTACATTGCTTTAAATGTATAGTGGACATAATATTGTCTATGATTCTGACAATATTTTATTGAACTTGCTGAGGTTGTTAGTATGAAGCTATGAATGTACTCGTAGTTATCTATGTATGTTTATGTAAACTGAGAGATTTAAGTAGTTTTCAAGTGTCGTTTCAGTTAGATAGAATAACTACATTGTAGGACAAAAGTTAGATAATATCGATACCATTGATAAAATGCGGTGCCGTCGATCGTCCTACAAGTTGTCAAACACGGTATAAGTATTATAGTTACGGTGGAACGGGGTTACTTTGATTCGGGGGGTGACTTTGATCATATAGGTTTTTCTCGAACTCATTGTTTTTACTTGTAAGTGAAATGTGGCATTGAATATATTAGTATTCAATCTTGCTGTATACTTGATTAAATCTTCTTAATTTCAAATAGTTCTGTTTTTATACATATTCTAAATTATCAAAGTAGCCCCATTTTTTCCTAAAGTAACCCCGGTTTACGGTAACACACCTCCGACACACGCTGCTGCTTTCCAAGGATTGAATTTACGTATAGCTTAATTTTGTTGATGATAAATTTTAATATGAATGAACCTGTCCCATGACATAATTTCAGATTTTAGGGTTCCGTACCAAAAAGGTAAAAACCTCTATGGTGCGATTGTGTCTGTCTGTCTGTCTGTTTATTTTATTGGTTGGACCCGGTCACTAACTAGTTTGTTATTAATTTGTTTATGTGTATACAAATATAAAGTGCGTTTAAAATTAAATAAAGATTTTTACTAGGTACATGAGTATTCTATTTCTATTTGCAGAAAAATTAATACAAGATCGAAAAGAATATTGGCCATAAAAGATTAAGTGCCATGGAAAAAAAATCCGATTTTAATGATACTCGACGGGGCTAATTACAACTACTTAGTAAGAGATATTTATTTTAATTTCTTATGTGTAATACAATTGCACTTTAATCATTGATGTGAATTACATTTTTTTAATATACATATGTGTATTCTTTGTAAACATACCTTATTTGTACCACGACGTGTTGGTATCTCGAAGAACCCAATCAATATATATACTAAGTAAATTACAGTAAATTGTTATGAATACTGTACTTTAGCTTGCAATTAATTCAAGTAGCTACTAGTGTACGAAGGTTGTTTGCAGTAATCTGCTTTTTTACTGCACTTTATTCTGCATTTATTGTGTTTTTAGTTCTTTTCGGGAGTACAGTAAAACTATAAAAAATTTAAAAATAGCAATAGTTTATTCAATAATTGTTAAAATAAAAAAGTGTTCACTTATTCGTATTTCATGTATTCCATGCTATATTTTGACATTCAAGCATTTGTAAATAATCATCGAAAACACCAAAAAAAACATGTTTGAAAGGGTTTTTTGCGTTTTTCTCGAAACTCACTTTTTGCACTTACTGTTGTTTAAGTATTGCACGGCAGAATTATATTTAGACGACCGAATAGAACCTGACTATGAAGCTTAAGGTCCCGGGTTCGATCCCCGGTCGGGGCAGATATTTGTATGATGAATACGAATGTTTGTTCTCGAGTCTTGGATGTTTAATATCTATTTAAGTATGTATTTATCTATATAAGTATGTTTATCCGTTGTCTAGTACCCATAGTACAGGCTTTGCCTAGTTTGGGACTAGATCAATTGGTGTGAATTGTCCCACGATATTTAATTATAATGTTTTCTCTCAACTTTAATACGCTCTGAAGCCTTGAGGTCAATCTGATACTTGTATTTCACATTCCAATATAATATTAATATGTGGTGCGCGTTCGCTTCCACCAGAACGGGTGACGCAACACGTATCAAATTCGAAATTAACAAGTGGACCTCCCGTTTGAATCGTTCTATATGACTTTGGCGTGATCGCATCAGAAATGAGGCTATCCGCAGCAGAACCAAGGTAACCGATATAGCCCTCCGAATTGCTAAACTTAAGTGGCAGTGGGCGGGGCACATTGCACGTAGAACCGATGGCCGCTGGGGCGGAAAGGTTCTCTCATGGCGACCACGTACCGGAAGGCGCGGCGTGGGTAGGCCCCCCACAAGGTGGACTGATGACCTGGTAAAGGTCGCGGGAGTCCGCTGGATGCGGGTGGCGCAGGACCGGTCAATTTGGAACCCTCTGGGGGAGGCCTATGTCCAGCAGTGGCCGTCTTTCGGCTGATATGATGATGATGATGATGATATGACTTTGGAATCAAGCACGTTACTCTTCACGTTGAAATACATGCCTGCGACTTGCCAAAATCGCATTACATCTGCAAGACTGCGCGCGACCTAATGTTCTCTGAATTAGCAAACAGCCGCACTTTATATTCTATTCGCACTTATTTATGTTTAGGTACCTAATGTTTATGAATATTCATAGTTAGGACGTTGGCTGTATAATGTCTAAAGGCCGGTCGGTATATTGGTTGTGTACTCGTAATTGTATTAGTTTCGTCTTTGAGCGAGTTGCGCCGAGGTCCAGTACAGGATAAAGGGATTTTGCGTTCCAATTTTATATCGCACGCGGCCCAAGCTATCATGTTAGAACATATCAGAACACATAGTTATCATCATCAGCCTGTGACAGTCCAGTGCTGGACATAGGTGTCTCACATGACACGCCACTGAGCTCGGTTTTCAGAACACATTCATATAAAGTAGAAGGCATATATAACACGTTGGTTCAACATGTTCCGGATGGGTTACCGCGATTTTGTGGTGCCTCTGGAGCCGTAGCATGGTTGGCCTTATCACGCGACAAGTGACAAGATAAGAGCGTGGTCTCGTTCTATCGAACGGTGTCAGCCAGTGACGCACGCTCTATCCTATCACCTATCGCGTGACAAGGCCAATCATGCTACGGCTCCAGCACGTCTAGCACAACTTGCTGCTCAGTCGCTTCTCGCGCGACTAAGCGTCCCCTATCTCACTCGCACCGTACAAATTAGAAAAAGGGGGTTGAGCTTTCTCGACGCGCGTCGCGGTGCGGCGTCAGTTGCGCTAGCCCCGCTGGTATGTTTGCGAGGGTACAAACTGACAGTTTTGCGGCGATAATGCGCAAGAGGAGCTCACTGATGCGTCGTATGCGCGGCAGCCCCAACAGCATTCTGAGCGTGTTTGCGACTTTGCGGTGCGGTATGGGTCCATTTTCTCACCCGCTGGCAGCGACTGCATGCGGTCATTGTTTAGTTATATCTTTCTTTTAATGTCTTATTAACACTAGTAATACGTCACAAAACAAACGGGATGATTCATAATCGTAACACACGCAACGCCGGAAAACTTGTTGTCATTGGTCGCAAGATCGCCAAATCAAACAGACTCGCGCATGTAATGGGACCCACGGTGTATAATAAATTGCCGCAAAATATAATAGATGCTCCCAGCCTATGTAGCTTTAAGCGTCGATTAAAAATATGGCTTGTCGAGCACCCGTTCTACACTTATAATGAATTTATGTCGTATAAAGACAAGACTATTTAATGTTCATAATTTTGTAATGTTATTATTATTTTAATGTATTTAATTTTACTACTTTTTGACATGTTAATTGTAATGTTATTGTTTTTAAATGTATTTAATTTTCCTACTCTTTGACATGTAAACTGGTTTTTATGAATAAATATGAATATGAATATGAATATAATAAGATTTCATTGTTTACTAACCATAATATTGTATTTATAATACAAAATTGTGTTGGATTAACCTAAAACATGACGCAAAATTTGTTTGGTACGTGGGCAAAGACGCAAGCAGAGGTGAGCTAAGGCAATTATGGCCACTGCATCACAAATTATAATGTGACTTTAATGTGATGCACGTGCCTCGAAACGAGCGTTATAGTAGCGTAAACACGTCGTCCGCGCCCCGTTATCGTAACACCCCTGCAGGCGAGGACCCTATAATATTATACTGGCAAGAAGTGTCGAGCCAAATTGATCGCCACCTGTTCAAGCGTTGGCATTGATAGAAATCCGATATCAACCATCCTCTTAATCCTATCGCGAGTTCTAAATCAAACAAGTTTTAATAACCGTTAATTACATCGGCACAGGAACAGAATTTCACTCGCAACGAGTTTTGTTTTACGACTTTGTTTGCGCTGAAGAGCGATGGCAGGATAGGGATGAAAAGTTTTGCAGGGGAAATGAAAACGCTCGTTTTTCCTTCAATAATTAACCAAATAATAAAAGTGTTAAGCTTCTTCAAGGCACGGCAGAGCGGAGAAAACTTAGCACGGTAGAGTTCAGCGCAACCCCGGGTTAACTAGGTACAGTAGAGGGCTCAAGTTTCGCACTAAAGTTTAGGGTCAGTTTTTTCCATATAAAAATTGACGTTTAAATCTACCCGACGCGCGTACAATGCGTTACGTGATCGACCAGCAGAAGTGAAAACCCGCTTGTCCCTTTTCTTTAATATGTTGCGCATATAAAGTAGGCTCTAGGTAATGCCACAGTAAATAATTCATAATTATTAAGGATATTGTGTAAATTACTAATCCTACTAATATTATAAATGTGAAAGTTTGGATGTTTGTTGCTAAATCACGCAAAAACGGATGAACGGATTATGATGAATTTAAGTATACAAATAGAGTATAGCCTGGATTAAGATATATAATACTTTTTATTCTAGTATAAGTCCAACAAAAGGAAGTCAACGCAATCGAAGTCGCGAACAAAAGCTAGTATAACATTCGCCGTCTTTAAACCCACAATTGCTGAAAGTCGCATTGAAGATTAAATTTAATGTGTTATGCCTATCCTGAACAAGGACGTGAATGTGTGTTATGTGTGTATCTTAATTGCTAACGAAAAAGGCCCGGTTCAATTTTTCCTCGGTAACTGTGCCTAATATTTGTTTTGACATTCTAAGTCAAATGAACTTCAATAAAACCAAAACAAAAATGATGGAAACGGTCGTTTTATTCTGTTAGCATAGTCTGACATTTCTGGGTGATCGCGATGTGACGTCAAAGGGAATGTGGATTGTTTGATGTTTTCTATATAATCAGTTAAGTTTTAATGCATTTTCTAAAGGAATAGGTGTTTGGATCAAATTAGAATTGATTGATATACTCGACAGCCTTTAATTTTGTTAGGTAAGTTGTTTGATTGACGCACCTTAACAGAAAACAGGCCAAAATTCTTTGAACTAGGAAGTTTAAGAAAGTATTTTGAACACCAAATTACGTCACAACTTTAGGTACTTACCTACCTTTTTATACCTTGGTATGTAAGTATACGACCAGCCTTGGTAAGTGGGTATTACTGAATAGATCACAATTCTTTTTGGTGTTAGTGATAACGTTATTTTGAGTGAAACACGTTACTCAAGTTCGTACGATAAAACAAACTCCCGCGCTTTGTAGACGATACACATATACAAACTTGTATAAAAATACTTTAGTCGGGTTTAACGCTAAGTAACATTAACATAATATAGTAATTTACCTTTATTTCTGATGTTTCGCCAAGGGTATCACCGGCCGTGGTCTCAGATGACTAATATCGCGTTAGATCCGTGTAAATGCATGCACTTTTTATTTATTTTTTTGATTATTTAGAACACAAACAGTCACATAAACAAATATGGGGTACACATTACCAACAAACGTAAACCATAAAGACCTGGAGGTTCATTAATATTTATGATAATTATTTTAGCAAAACAACCTAATCATGAGATATTAAAGACAATAAGCCTGGTCCACGACGCAGTATCAGTGTATGACACAAGCAAATGTAAATTTAATTTAATAATTACATGGTACGAATTAAAGGAGATCTGAAAAGTAACATTTAAATAATTATTATTCGCAAGGATGCGCTAAAAATAACTTACATGTAACTAACATTTTGAACTTAACAATTATTTGTGAAAAGGATCAATATCGATCAGATACTTATTATAAAAACTAGGGACTTGTCTGAAAAAAGTATGCCGAGAGTAATTTTTGCGGGCAAAGCCGATATGAAATAGGGAGCTGGAACGAGGCGGGAAACTAAAAGTAACCAATTCTAAGAGGTTTGGACAGTGTATCACACCTTTAAGAATTTTAAACAAGAACATCATTTATAAGCATCTATAGAAATCCCCTCTTAGTCTATAGTTTATGGTTCCTGTAATTAGATCTTCAATAGTAATGAGGAATCTTGAGCCGGCCATAACCGGGCAAGTGAAACTTAACCATTCCCTTTGATTCCATGACCATATTAAAATCACTAGGTACGTTCACTTTGTACTGTATTTTATTAATTCAAATTATTTACATAGAAGAGCTGAAACTGCTATAATTATCTAAGGCACCTAGTTAATTGTATTAAGTGTATCTCTGAACAGATTCACCATTTTGAATTATTCAGTCCCTATTTATTGTTCCTTTCTAGGATAGCTTGGAGCAGTGAGTTTATTTACCTAAAAGTTGCGTTGGAAATGGGATGAACAATGAGATAAAGATGCTGAGATGGGCAGCCGGTGTAACGAGACTCGATAAAGTGCGTAACGAACACATCAGAGGAAGTTACAAGGTCGCCCCCATCGCAGACAAGGTCAAGGAATCTCGCATGAGATGGTACGGGCATGTCATGAGACGCGACGAAGACCACGTCATGAAGAGAGCCCTCGCACTACCGGACAACATGAGAGGCAGAGGTCGCCCGCTTGCTACGTGTTGGTCCATCATATCAAAGGACTTGGAACAGGCCCAGTTGAACATAGAGACAACCCAAGATCGACCGACCTAGCGCATGGAGGGCCGACCCCAAATTAGGAAGAGGCACAGAAATATGAAGAATTTACGGTGAAAGTGGCTTGATATTCATTTATTTATCTCTTCGTTTTAATCTCATCATCATCATCATCATCATATCAGCCGAAAGACGTCCACTGCTGGACATAGGCCTCCCCCAGAGAGTTCCAAATTGACCGGTCCTGCGCCACCCGCATCCAGCGGACTCCAGCAATCTTTACCAGGTGATCAGTCCACCTTGTGGGGGTCTACCCACGCTATGCCTTCCGGTACGCGATCGAGACGTGATCTCAAGACGTCTTTGACGAGTGTGTGTTGCCAGTGGTCACATTTGGCACTCAAACGTGGTCGCCCATTAGGGCCTTATCAATAGCAAGTGCACAAAAAGTAAAATGCGATTGGAATCCAATGCGTAAGTACAAAAAAAATGTTTTTCGACTAACGGGTGATTGCGTAATTAATCAAACGAGCCTTAGGCCAGTCAACTGTCATTTTGTGGTGTTTTGTTCCTGGTAGTGAGTAAGGTTGCCAGAGCTCCCAAGCATGAGCTGTGTTGAGAGTCAGGGACCTGCATTTGTCTCCAGCTGTCAACACAACAAATCCTCAAATCCATAAAGGTTAAGCGACGCGCTTGGAATTCTTCTGAAGTAGCAGCATTTATTTATTATTACTAAACAATGGGATACAAAACTTAATCTATTACATTTCCCTGCAAAACTGTTTTAACAGTTTGTCTGCAGGCAAGAGTCTACTGTATGTGTACATATACAACTTAAGTAGAGCCTTGGTGTGGGACGCAACGTTTGCTCAGTCCCACATCCAGGGGACTCGCTCTCAAGCCGGTGCTGCAGCTGACCAGGCCCAGGTGTTGAAGCGCCGCAAATACTCGTCTTTAATTAAAGACTACGAGTTTGCGGCGCTTGCGGTAGAAACATTGGGTCCCTGGTCAGCTGACATGAAATCTTTCATGAGGTCAATGACTGAACGGCTCGTCGACGTTTCAGGAGACGATAGGGCTGGCGCTTACCTCTCGCAACGTATTTCATTAGCAATACAGAGAGGTAACGCCGCCAATGTTATCGGCTCCATGCCGCAGACGGAACTGCTGGACGGGGTATTTTTTCTATGACTGGGTTAGGTTAGTTAGGTTAATTTATTTTATAATCAATTTATAATTATTTGTTTGTTCCTTTATTTTATTTATTAAATAAAGTTTTACACTTAAGTTAAGTATGTATTAAATATTGCGTAATATTGTTGCATAGGTATACGCACATAAAGCGATCCAGATCCTACCCCTGGAGTTGCGAGGCTACATTGTCTGCTTACATCAGGTATACCGTATGCTACCACTGTCATAGTATTTAAAAAAAATCCTAATTAAAAATTAAATTCAAATCTACTTAGCGTACGCATGAAACGTTACACAATCGATCACTAGAAATAAAACTTATGCAAAAGTACCCACCAGCATTGAAAGGTCAACAAACTGTTATGTTAAAAAATTGTTAGCCAAAGCTTGAAAACAAAAAAGGTCGAGTCATCCCCTAATGTCCACGGACCCCTAATTAGACCTAACTACCTAACTCTTCCAATTAACGCGAATGACACCCCTGCCGATAGATTCTCTTTTTACAAAACGATTTTATGAGATTTAAGTAGTTAAGTAAGTAATTAATGATTGATGAGTTGTATTTGATCAATCATAACTTCTTTTAATTTTAACCTTTTTTGAGTCTAGATTTTTGTAAATTTCGATATATTACGTGAATAATATTATACAGGTAGTTCCGAGAAACATACGAGATCAAATACATGTCTTGAACCGTAAACACATCTAAAGAAATGAGACTGAATGGTAATGATGTCGAATTCTGAAGTAAAATTAGGTTTTGTGGTGTCTCAGTAGATATATGTAGCTCAAAGCAGTAAAACAAATCCGTACAATACAAACGTCCGATATGACGCACGCATTGCTACAATAAACACTAGTGCCTTTGTGAGCCGTTTCAATTTTTTCTTTAATTTTGAAAATCTGTATCGACCAAAAATAACTGTACTATTATTGAACCTGCTCAGAATCGGTAGAGAAATGCGACCTGTAGAGGAGAACAGCTGGACAAACGGACATACGAAAGAATTTTGGCTCATGCTGAAGCAGAGAACTTCCTTCGCTTCGCCCCTTCATTCAATAGGCAGGCCTCGGCAGATTCGGCGGTGCATCGCGCATTCGGCGCGTAGAAGTGGATTTCAACGGAGCGCAGGTCTAAAATGGTGTTAATAATGTAGTTGAGATGTTCATCCTCCTAGCGTTATTCCCGGTTGTGCCCTAAAGGAGCCCGGGGTCCGCTTTGGCACCTAATTCCACGATTTGGCGTAGGCACTAGTTTGGTATACACAAAGGGACTGCCATCTGACCTTCCAACTCAGAAGCAAAACTAGACCTTATCGGGATTACACTGGTTTCCTCACGATGTTTTCCTACACCGAAAAGCCACTGTTCAATCATCATCATCATCATATCAGCCGAAGGACGTTCACTACTGAACATAGGCCTCCCCCAAAGAGTGCCACAATGACCGGTCCTGCGTCAATATCAAATTATATTTCGTACAAAAGTTGAAAAAACCCAATGGTACGGGCCGGGGTTCGAACCCACGACCTCCACATTGAAAATCGCGTGCCTCACCGCTCGACTACAGTGGCATACATCAGTAGTTGAGATACTGATTTAGCAAATATATTTACTGTGGTAGTATGTTGTTGTTGGTTACAAGGTTAATCTGCATCAATAACGCTTCTTGGAATCTGACAACTAAGACCCAAGTATCCAGACTACACGTGCCGCCCCCCACCACCCTCTCCCCTTTACCGCCGTTAGCTTTAATCCATTTGCATGAGAAATACCTATTTTCAGCCGAAATCCTACATTTCTCGAGGTTAGTTTTAATGCACGCATAAAACAAAATGTTCAGTTGAAACGGGTGCCCTTCGGACTCTCGATTGCAGATTCTCTTTATGTTTTGGCGAATTACATTTAATGTTATTCTAGATAGTGAAGCCTTATGCAAATTTCTTGGGCCGTGCTTGTTTTAATGACTGATATGAACACCATATTTAACATGATGTCATCATTGGTGATGTCAACGCTTGGACATATGTAGACATAGCGAATCTGGGCCGGTATTCCAATCGAGCTATTCGACAAAAAGGGACATATTATTCTCACTTTCAGAATGACAGATATCAGAGTGGAGACATGGCTTTTATCGATAATGGTTGATGGATAGGTCTAGGAAAGACCGCTCCAGAGGTATGGCCATGAGAAGAAAAGATAACTTTCTATCGCTGTCTTCTTTGTGTTTTGTGTTTATGTTGTTGTTTTTGTCTTTGTATGTGTCAGATTCAGATTTCAGATTCAGATGTTTATTTGCTTAACGTACAAGTACATGCAAATACAGGAATATAGCACAATTTACAAGTTACAGTGGTAGAAATAATAATAAGAAAGTCAGGTAAATTATTCACAAATGTCGTCGTGTACGTGTGTTGTGTCTTGTTTAGTGTTTAAAAAAAATGTTTAATATGTGTGTCCTGTCGTTAGTGAATAAATGTAACTTTCTTTCTTTTCTCTCTTACTTTTTCTTTTTCTTTCTTTCTTTTTTCTTTCTCTGGACGAATATCCAGGGTCAGACAAAAAAAAACTGGGAAGATGATGTGCAAAAGAAAATGATAGCGAGTCCGGTATCCGAAGACGATATCGAGGACAGAACGAAGTGAAAGAACAATAGTACATTACTGCAGAGGCCGGGGATTGCCGGCCAAGTAGATGTAACACCTGGCCCCGTAGCATGGTTGGCCTTGTCACGCGATAGGTGATAGGATAGAGCGTGCGTCACTGGCTGACACCGTTCGATAGAACGAGACGACACTCCTATCTTGTCACTTGTCGCGTGATAAGGCCAACCATGCTACGGCTCCTGTAATGACCATGATTCGAGCAAATAAACGATCTATCTATTTATCTATAGACGGACGAGTGTAGCCAGGCCTGATAGGGATACGAACCAGGCAATATTCCTTTCACGCCGAGGTATGTATAGTGCTTTTCTCTAACATGCAATGAAATAAAAAATATGATAATAATAATGAAATAAAATTTGTAAAGTAACATCATAAGTGAAATACAAGTCTGTATTAAACCTTATCTTTGGTTCGTTGACCTTGCGCCAGTCCTTTGAAGCTTGTACTTAGGCGGGGCTCTTTGTGGGTGCTACCTGGCGAAACTCTCATCATGCCTTTGAAAGCCGTGCCCAGGAAGCTATTTTGAAATCATTGTAGTTTTATGTATAGGGGTAACAGAGGGTTTTCAGACTGGGATATATGAAAATTCTAAGAGTTTTTATGCAAATACGTATATGTAATTAGCAGAGTCCCGAATTATGGTGGCATTTTTGAGCTGTCATATTTACCTCTATCCCTCATTCATCGACTTCGTAATATCAAATAAAATCTTAACATTTTTACGAATATTTTTTCATGTGTTAAAAAGTGGTTGTTCAGATTGCCAGGTGCAAATTGTTTGTAATGGAAGGTAAATACAATTTATTACATGCAATTACATAGTACATTAAGTTGCTATTATATATATATTGTATTATTTAACGTAATAAATTTATTTATAAGAATAAGAATAAGAATAAACTTTATTTGCATTAAACATTACCAGATACAAGGTGTTATTACAATAATAGGTAGGTTTATATGTTTAACCATAATTGGTATGCAAAATTGTTGTTACAGTAACTAATATGTGATAGTTATAATTACTACTTAAAGAGATCATTAAATTCAAGTTCAACATTACAATTTACGAACTATGTCATCATACATACATCATAACACAATACTATAAATTACCAGCTATACATAAATTATCACAATTCTGCCAGTAATTACGTGTCAAAGAATTCATGTAAACTGTAGAAGTTTTGATTATTTAGCCATCGGTGTAGTTGCTTTTTAAATGACATAATATTCAATGACCGTAGTTGCGCAGGTATCTATATATATAATACGCGAGCCCGATTTTTGTACATGCCATCAGATCTACAGTTATGGTCTGATTTTGATAAATGATATGTCGTTTGATTCGTCTCATGCTGGAGATTTGCAATAAGGTCTCCGATTTTTCATTTTTTATTGAAAAAGTACTAAAATTTTAATTTAAAGAATGTACCGTGCGCTGACCACGTGACCTTGGCTGTGTGACGTCACGTGACGTACCTAACTCCTGTTTTGACTTGAGATGACATTGTAAAATAAATAAACAAGAATTGAACTCAAACCTGTAGTAAGTTCTTCAGCATAAGAAATTATAAATGTTGAGTCGGCCACGTATGGATACAACACTAAGAAAATTAAGTAAATAGAAAATAAACGATATTTTACAATGTTTACAAAAACTGACAGACGTATTGTGTCAACTGTGGATTAATTTTTTTAGTGACATAGAGTTGTCAATAATATTTGCCATGTTTATATTTATTTCAAAAAGTTTATATACTAACTTATTTTCCCATATTCGAGATGTTGGGAGAAGAATGAGGTATAAACCCATTAATTTACCTTACTTAGCACAATGCCGTAGGCACCGATAGGTTTCAAATTTGAAGTAAAGATGTAGAAAACGAACCTCGATTAAGTACTAAAATTTCTTTTCGGATACCGGGGACTCCCATTGGCAACTTTATTCACCTGACTTGAATACCATCCAAATTATTTCAGGTTTAGATAATTATATTTCGATTACAGGTACAAATTGTAATTTGTCAAACCGATATGACTTAATACTGGAAAACATAAACCAGTATTAAACTATTTAGCGGTATAAATAGTCAAATGCAACTATAACCGGTAAAATATTATTTTAAACCATTAACGGTCCCCGATACAGTATTCTTTGATCTGTGCTGATACTAATAATATACAGGTGTAATGTCTGTGAAACGTAAGTTTGTATGTTGGGGATAGTCTCAGAAACTATACCCATCGTATTCTAAAAATCCTTTCTTCAGTACCTATGTTATATAGGTATGTAGAATGGACCTACGGGATTATGTGCTATAATATTTTATCCCGTCGCACCGCCTAGGTTCTTTGTATACGCGGCGGAGCCGCGCGGGCAGCTAGTATTATTATATTCTTTGACACACCTAACTAAACAGATTTGAAAATAATAAATTGCTAAATATCTATTAAAAATAATAACATACATAATAATAATGTACCCGTAAATGGGTTCTAGCAGGTGTACTCATGACATTAAACTTCGTCTCTAAAGGGCCTCTACGTGTTGGATCTATATCCCCACGCACGCCTTCCAAATGACCGGGGTTCGCCCCGTGAATTTAAATCGGAGATACATAATAATAAAAAAAATCTATACTTACTTTGGTAATAGAATATAGCTCAAAAAGGTCACGAATTTTTGCGATCTCTGGAAATTAGTAAACCGCCAAATAAAAGACGTCGGGCTCCTTTAGCGTATAAACGTTTGTTCTTTGTGAGAGTGGGACAAATGATGTAAGTCCGATATAAACTGCACTCAATTGGCTAAATTGTATATATTTTTTCATATGCATGTTTATTATGTTCCAACTAGTATTTTTTTAAATTAACTTAAAAAGCTGTTCTGTGTTTTGTTTCGATGTCATTGTCACTATATTAGTAATTATGTTTAAAAAGCTCCTAATGGGATTGATTGCCTTAGGAAATAGATTTTAAATATTTAAGTGTAACTCCATTTTCATTTGTAAATAACTGTGTATTTCTATTTCTGTTTTTCCCCAATAAAGAAAATAAAATTAAAAAATACGTAGGGATATTGCTATAACACAACACCTGCCAATCCAGTAGGGTAATTGCGTAACTTTCCAAACGAACCTTTACAACTGTAATTTTCACCATCAAAGAATTATAATAGTTGTTTCTTAAGGTGCGTATAAATTGTATTTTGCACGGTACAATGCAACCAAATATGCATACCATTTTGTGAATACAAACTCACGCTTGTATTCACAAAATGGTTTGCAATTCAATTTTGCCGCGCCTCTTGCAAATGGAGGTTTTATAAGGGTTACCTATCGCAATCACTAAAATTAATTCTCCAACTGTATCATTCGACCGAATATTCAGTTCTACTACGAAATTTTCAGGATCATTATAAAACAAATCTAACCTAATCTAATAGGTTTCTTGCGATAAGTATAAAAAAAAACTTTAGGGTCTTCGAGGAAACTGGATGAAGAAAGTGCGATAGTTTGCTAGCCCATAAAGGTACAAGTTGGAACCCGACCGCAGACAGCAGCAGCAGACGGTGTTATTGGTTTCTGTGTATTTCTGCGGTCGGGTTCCAACAAGTACAAACCTTTTACCCTCAACACGTAGGTATATCAAAATCGTCTGCACATGCATGGCGAACGCTCGAGAATGATTCTAGAGGTGTTTACCCAGGGGAAATCCGTTATGGATCCCACCCGGCCCGGGAGGAGCCGAGTGGGTATGTCCGACTCCCACGGACTAAAACCCCTGGGTTGTTCCACAGCTCGCTTTTGGACAGAGCCCCGGGAACGCTACTGCACACATCCGGAACTCTGTCGGCGCAGCCCGTGCGGGCCCACGCATGTGGCAGGGGTATGGTGCCTGCCCACTCCGCTTTTGGCACCCCAGAGCACCATGGGGGCCGTCCAGCTCAGGACCTCCGCTAGGCGGATGATGGAGCTCCCGACCCATCACCCGCAGGTCCTCGTTATGGCGGCAGCATTCGGCCTGCGAAGGCCCTTCGCCGCCTGCCTGGTCTCCTACGGCGCTGCGGGGCTGACTCAGGATCGTCCTCGCGCATCCGCTCCGCCGCCTCCTAACCCGTACCCTTGGGCGATAGTACTTCAACCCTACGCCCAGACTTTTACGACAGCAACGAGGAAAAAACTTACAAGTAAAACACGGAAAAATGTAGGTAGAACTGAACGAACCTAATTCAATAATGTACTCTTTTGTTCAGTTACTAAGTCAACTTGGGAACCCACAATTGAACTTGTAATTGAATGATCAACTGCAATCTGACCTAACCTACGATACAATAAAGGAATAAGTTTTAATTACGGTACTAGAAGACTAGAAACTAGTATAGCTTTTAAAGTTCTACACGGCTTCTATAGTTTTCAGACTTGTTAACGACCTTACATAAGGCGTATTGTGTTCGTTTTTACAAGCTTTATATTAACTTAACTTGTTCGTATGTAAGCATGTAAGTTGTCCGTCATAATTTGCAACTCAACTTTGAAGCAGATATCTTTAACCGATTGGGCTGAAATTTTGGGTAAAGGTATAGTTTGGATGACAATTCGATATTATGGTACCATCGAACTGATCTGATGGCGGAGACAGAAGGTGGCCATGGGAATTCAGTACTTAACCGACGTAACCCTGACGTTGAGTTTGGGCTCGTTAGTTGATGACGGTATACAGAAAAGTACAGTTGGCAATAAAAGCTTGTACCAAAAATGGAATTTTTGACAGAAACTTATTATGGAAATACTCCTAATTACAGAATGTATAACAACTATATAGGTACTTGATTTTGATGACCAGTTTAGCCTAGTGGGTAGTAGCTGGCCACCTACGGAACTGCCGGTCCTGGGTTCAAATCCCGGTAAGGGCAAATGTTTATGTGATGAGAATGAATATTTGATTCTGAGCCTTGGGTGTTTCCTATGAATTTAAGTATTTATATCTATTAACTAGTGGCTATAGCACTCGCGCGCCCGTCTTAAAAAAAAGTGACTTGACAAAAAAATTGCATAATTTAAAGAACCTGCTCACAAAATTTCACGAGATTCGGTTGAGAAATGCGACCTGCAGAGGAGAACAGCCGGACAGACTAACGATTTTCGGCCCAAGCTGAAGCATAGAACTTCGTTCGCTTCGCTCGCTCGTTTGAATATATCGTCGTCGAGTACCAATAACACAAGCCTTATTAAGCAAGAGCTAGGGGGCAAAGAATGGCGGCGGCATTGGTGCGCCAGTTGGAAGCAAGACACTGCGTTCTGCCCCGCTATTCTGTAACTGGTTTTAAGCTCACCTCAACGCTCACTCACAAATATATCTTGACGCCGCGTTTCGTAGTAACTAAGTGCAGGTAGAGGTCTAGTTTCGTTAGGCGTGACGCGTGGGGTTGAGGCGCATGAGCACGTAGCGAATAACAGCCCAGGGCTGTTATTCGCTACGCGCAAATGCGGCTCACCCCGCCGGTCACCCGTTACGAAACTAGACCTCTGCCTACGCTTAGTTACTAGCGGCGTCAAGATATATTTGTGGGTGAGCGTTGAGGTGAGCTTAAAACCAGTTACAGAATAGGGGGGCTGATCTCTCGCTCACACAGTCCTGGCCAACCTCTTAAGCGGACGACTTGGCAAACGGCTTGTTATACTACAACAATGCCGCTGTTATATATAACTGAAATCTGACCTTATAATTATAAGGTCAGATTTCAGTTTTAGACAAAATATCCTTAAGTGGATGTCCAGAAATTTTAACTTCTCTATTTTAACCTTAGCGTATACGAATAACGGTAATAAGAGGGGTAATCACGTAACGTTTTGAACGCTCGTTAGGTCAATTTAACTGTCATTTTTCCATATAAAAAGTGACATTTAGATCTACCTGACGCGCGTACAACACGTTACGTGATCGACCTGCAGTGAATTCCAATAAAATATGAAATCTTTAGTGCACAATAAAACCACGTGGCAGCCTTAATTTATTGCATACTTTCGACTTGAAGCCACAAATACGAACTTAAAACGATAAAGTACAAAAGATGGTGACTTTTTGTAGCTCGCCATCACAGAGAATGAGTTTTCTGATTTACGATCACAGTTTGTGTTTCAAGGAACCTTTTTAAACTTTCATCGCCTTTTTTGAAAGTCAGTAAACTTGCAGACAGACAATAAACAAAATGTCAGTAAGTTAAGCCGCATTAGGTATGCTTAAGGGTCACCAGGACGCCCGACTTTCCATACAAAATAACGTGCTAGAATAACATGAAACTTTGTATATACACCATGGGTTCCGCCATATCTAGGTCGGAAACTAGTTTCTGTTGCAAAAAAAAATATATGAAAAAAATTGAGCAAGTAGAACATTTTTTATACAAAGTCTTAAGTTTTTTTTTCCATTATAATTTTAGTAACAGAAACTAGTTTCCAACCTAGATATGGCGGATCGCATTTTGTGTAAAAAGTTTTATGTTATCAAATTAGATAACAAAAGCGTTTTGAGGAATTACCGGTTTTGTGCTACTTACATGCAAAAAACTGAAAAACCGGACAAGTGCGAGTTCTACTCGCATGGTGAGGGTTCCATAACATTGCTATGCTCTAAGCATCAGGCGCTCCATACAAAATACACAAAAATATTGATTTTCCTGTCACTTTGAATACTCATACTTCTTATAGGTTTCCCTGTAATCTTTAGGCAAGGAACTATTTTCCATATTTTTTTCACAATTTTAAGCCTAGTTGTTTCGCAGATTAGGGGAGGGGGGTCTTTTTTCCTAAATTACTTCAGATCTGTTTTTGCTAAAATTATAAAAAAATATATCTGAGATGCTTACAACAACCCCTTTCATTTGATATATCACAAAATACAGTTTGTGAAACTTTTTTTAAATTTTCCTGTTTATCCCCTAAAAGTGGCCCCCTTGTTCAGAATTCATTAATTTACTTTACGCGTTTTATCTTTGGGTCACCACCAATTTACATATGTGTACCAAATTTCAACTCAATCGGTCCAATAGTTTCGGTGCAAATCGGCTGTGACAGATGACAGAAAGACATCCGAGTGATCCTATAAGGGTTCCGTTTTTCCTTTTGAGGTACCGGAACCCTAAAAACAGTCGAATTGAGAACGTCCTCCTTTTTTGAAGTCGGTTAAAAAGAGCAAAAACGTCGCGTTTATTGGGCTCCCAAAAGTTATGCACACCCCCTGGGATATGGGCAAACTCGGATTACACGCATTTAGGACCAAATGAAGGTATTAAAACGATATCCAGCTCGCTGGGAATTAATACTTCGAAAAATTCTAATTTGATTGGCCTATTTTTCCAGTAATGCTGTTTTAAAATGCGAACCAAACCACGTTTGTATGGAGAATTGGAGAGTTGACTTGAGTCACAGGGTGGACACGAGGAACAAATGAGTCAGTTCCGGTAAATATGTGTGCGCGCCTTGTCGGTGCGCACGTCAATGTGTGCGTGAATGGCATAGGGTTGGCACATTCGCTGTAGACGTTCAAATCGCTAGACAGCGTCATTAAAAACAACTGTGCACACGGCTGCATATTATGAAACCAATATAAATTGACATATATCACTTCGTATACTGTAAAATTATTTAATACATTTTAAATCGTCGTAAAATAACGATAATCATCATCATCATCCTGGCCGATTTCGACCACGGCGACTGGAAAAAGAGAAGAGTTCTGGCTAACTGGAGCGTCGTTCGTGAGCTCTCAGGTGACTGACGTAGCCTATCTTTGCAGAGAATGTGCGACCACATTCCCTACAGGTCAGCACCCCTCCGACAAAATTGTAGTGTATGGCCGCAGGTGGTCGAGCCTTCAACTCCTCGCGCTTAGCATCGAGTTCGTTACGTCTTCGTTCTTCGCATGCACATTAACCTTCACTGTATGTCTCCACTTCGACCGATCTTGAGCCAAAATCTCCCAGCGCGATGGGTCAATATCACACCTCCGCATGTGGCGCTTCAGCACATCTTTATAGCGCAGATAACGATAATATATATTATGTAAGTATGTATGTTTATCGTCGTCTAGTACCCATTATACTAATTGTAAAATTCTACCTATTATACTAATTGTATTATAACAAAATTTTTCAAAACCTAGGTTTTGAAAAATTAACTTACCTATTTGCATCGGATGGGAACTGGAAAAAACTCCTACCCACGTCTTTGTGCGTGTATAGATAGCCAAACAGTGCGCAATATTTACCCATCGCGATATTACGAACGTGCACACGGCAGAGCGGTGAGCGTCGCACTAGGCTTACCCGGCAGCGCGCCCGGCAAGTGGCGCCCAGCGGTGAGGTCACGGTGAGGTAGCCGACTTCGGTGGGGGGGGGCGGTTCGTGTCCTTCTGTATGTAATACTATTATACTATTCTGTTCTGTGCTTGAGTCACCCGTGCTGGGGACTCTTAAGCGTGATTCCAATATATTATATGTTTGTTGACTTTCGTTTGAAAGTTTTAAAGGCATTATAGAAGGTAAATGAAATGAAATCTTCTTGGAGGAAATTTTATATTGTTTTCTGTCGTGGTGTGTTTGTTTTCGTTGGGTAAACAATGCACTTAAAAGAATAGGAGTAAAACCGCTTCAAGTGTTTATCTTGACGACCAAGCGTTTGTTATATTTGAGTCCATTCTTTCTGCTTTTATAATCGAATAGACACACGTTTGCAACTAAGATCAAATAAAATATATACACGGCTTTTAACCATGCCAAATAACTTAGGCACACTACAAATCAAATTTCACAAACCTCGAAATGTGTGATTTTGACAGCATTGCGACACGTATTGAAGATCGTCTTTTTCTCAAACATGCAATGAAATGTCGTCCTTACGTGCGTTATAAGTATAACAGGCTTCAAAGTATCACGTTTCGGGCGGAACAACTCGAGAGAACTGTAAAGGATAGTCTGAGATTAATAATTATTTATTTTCCCGTTCGCGTTGTACTATCGAGCGGTATTATTTTTTTGTAAGTATCAATTCATTGATTTCTTATGCTAATAGTAATCATTCCAGCCGAAAGATTTACTATAGACCTAATTATTTAACACAGAACACCCCCAATCAGAATTCAAAAAAGTGTAATAATTAATATAATACCTCCTATATATGATACCTAGCTAGGTACAAATATATATGTGATAATCATAAGGTTATCAGTTATCAACTTATCACACATATATTTGTCCCTATCGAGATTTGAAGTTCCAAACACTTTATGACCTTATGTCGCGATCACGTCGCGATGAATTATTCCTTCGCGTTATATCTCCGTTAGTATCAAAAGTATCAATAGAGAATCGACTGCCGCCTCGAGACGGTATTTCTGTTCAGAGCAGGACGTGGTAAAAGCGTAGCCTGTAGTAGACTGGAAAAGTTAGCACAATACAGCAAAGTGCACCAATTAAAACTCCTGCCTCTAATAGTTGTCGCTAGCTGCAGTCAACAGAATTTCAGTCTTTAAACTTAATCCTACTATCCTACTATGTATATCCTACTAATATTATAAATGCGAAAGTATGGATGTTTAGATGTTTGGATGTTTGTTACTCAATCACGCTTAAGCGGCTTAGTTGGATGAAATTTTGCACGAAGATAGTTTATAGCCTGGATTAAAATATAGGATAGTTTTTTATCCCGGGTCCACGCAGACGAATTTACGGGCGGAAGCTAGTAGCATATATGTATATCTTAAAGTATAGCGATTCAACAAGTAGGTATGATCCATGTTTTTAGAGTTAACCAAAATAGCAAAAACGGAACCCTTATAGTTTCGTCATGTCCTTCTGTCCGTAGTCACAGGCATTTAACTCGAAAACTATAGGTACCTAGGGCGTATTTCAATAAAATTTGAAGTATAGGTATACATATTTTGTAAGCCGCTACATAGTTCTGCAATGAAATGACTAAAAAAAATTTTTTTTAGGCGTGCATTCCATACATATCTCAAAAAAAATATTGTAATTCCACTTTTGGGACACCAATCGATAGGCCTTTCAAAATAAATGTAAGGTTTCAGGTTTCTCAGCATTTTTTATTTAGTAAATAAGTATAGTCGGAGAAAATCGCCCCGAAAGTCACAAAAATTGTGTCTCCTACGTTACAGATTCTGATATGATTCCTTTGATATAGCAACTAATGAAGTACTAAATGTCAAGTGTGCCAAATTGACGGAACTCCTCAACTATTATCGGCCCACATACGAGATATGGTTTTCGTCTGTAATAATCAACGTATTTACTATCGGAAAGCAGTTCATGTGGTAAAGTGGAAAGGAAATGTGTTTTTTTAAACTTTTCTCCATATTATGTGTTAATGTCTCTGTTTGCGACACAGATAGCGAAATGGAAGAGAGTGCTTGAGATGAAGCAAGACAGGTAACTTGTAGCTTGGAATCAAGGTGACGCTTTGGTGAATTCTCTAATGTTAGGTACAGTAAGGGAAATGTATTCACATACCTACCTTTTTCGCTCTTCTTACTATATACAGTCAGCAGCAGAAGTTGCTAAGCGGTCGCAGTGCTCAAAATGATCTACACACGAACTCTAATGTCAAGGGAATAAGGATCTCTATAGGGCATTTTGAGCGTGTCATTTTGCTTAACTACTTCTGATGCTGACTTGTAACAATAAGGCATAAAAAGGTACGTGTATGCAGCTATTAAGGGCTAAAGAAAACTATGTATAAGCTTCTACGTTTATGTAGGCAAAAATATATATACAAAAATATTAGACGCGAGCGCTGTTGTCGCCGCCGTCCGAGCTAGTGCCGGTGGAAGGGATCCCGCGCCCCGCGCGCCCACACACCGACCGCTGTCGCCTGTCGCGTTGTCGTAGACATGCTGGGGGCCCGTTGGAGGTAGCTGAAGGACTGCCAGTGCTGGCTGGAGCTGAGGCTGCCTGCAACTCTTCTTAATCATCAGGGAGGGGGCACACCTTATTGAGTGCACGGCGTTCGATCCCTCTGATCGTTTTAAAATCGGCTACCCGGCTAACTCCATCCTTGCCGGGGTAAAGACGATGGACTCGTGCTAGCTTCCATCGCATGGGAGAAAGATTCTCTTCCTTAAAAACTACTAAAGCGCCTTCCTTAATGTCGTTGTAGGGATGTCTCCACTTTGTCCTTTTCTGCAATTCTGAGAGGTACTCCTGATGCCATCTCTTCCAGAAACTGTCTCGAAGCGCTTCAATCATTTGGTAGCGTGTCTTTATGCCTTTTTCTAATGTAGTAGGTGGAGCTGCCATAGATGTCAGCGGACGACCCACGAGAAAGTGCCCTGGTGACAAGGGAGAAAGGTCGCTGGGATTACAGGAAAGAGGAGTAAGGGGTCGGGAGTTGAGGACTGCTTCGACTTCTGTGCAAAGAGTACTCAACTCCTCGTACGTTAAACTAGAATTACCTATTGTTCGTTTTAAGTGAAACTTTAGGCATTTAACATTGGCCTCCCACAAACCACCGAAAGTGGGGGAATAGGGGGGACTAAATATGAATTGAATGCGTTCTTCAGCTGTATACTTATATATGGAACTCATGCCTGCCTTTAATGCTCGACCTAATTCATTGTTTGCCCTCACGTAATTAGTACCGTTGTAGCAATAAAGTTGACTAGGTCTACCTCTACGCGAAATGAATCTGCGAAGACAGGAAATGAATTTAGCACTAAGGACATGCTGCAACATATGCGATGAGGTTAGTTTCTGTTTATTTTTTATTAGGTTAAGTTTTTTGTAAAATGACTCTGTTTGTGCAATTTTAATAAGGTAAGTAAGTGATTGGTTAAGTTCATTTTCTTTTAAGGGACCTATAGATCTATTCTGTTTTTCTTTTATTTGACAATTATTTATGAATCTGTATATGAACGCAAATATTCTTTTTAGCTTTAATGAACTAGAATAGTCTTTTATGTTTATTATTTCATTAGTTTTATTATCCTCATTTATGTTAGTGTGTAAGACTTTTATTACAGGTAACGTTATATCTCGTGTTTCAGGTGGCGCTTTCAGATGCATTAAGACTGAAAATCGGCCACCAGTTAAACCATAGGTATGATCAGCTGACACCACAGTTTTAGTTTGTGGAAGTTCTTCAAGGTTCCAGAACTGCGTTGACTTGTCACTGATTTCCTTCGTAAAGTTACAATGGATAGTCTGGGAGGATTCAGAACAATGAGTTGGACTTAAAGGGCCGGCTACAATCCAGCCAAGTTGTGTGTTTTGAAGGATGGGCATATTTGAGCCCAAACGTATTTTATTAGGGCATAATATATCGAAAAATATTTCAGCACCTAACAGCATATCAATTTCAGCAGGGTGATAAAAGTAAGGATCCGCGAGCTGAATTGTTTCAGGTAAGTTTAGCTGAGTAATGTTTACAGTCATGTTAGGCAACTGACCTGTGATTTTAGGAATCACCAAACAATTTAAGGTTGTTTGGAACGTGTTTGACAAGGAGCTGATAGTTACGTCGCACCTGTCGGAAATGGTAAGTTGAATGTTGTTAATGCCCGATATATTTAAAGAATCGGGATCACGATTAACTAATCCAAGTTTATTTTTCAGGTCTTCAGTCATGAAAGAAGATTGGCTGCCTGCATCTAGAAGTACACGAGCAACCTGGTAAGTATTTGTTTCAGGGTTGGATACCTTAACTAAAGCGGTACCAAGGAGAACTTGCCCACAAGACTGGACTGACAATGTCCTGCGGGGTGGGTTGACTACTTCAAGGTCAACTGACGTCCCAGCCATTGGCGACGTCACAGGTAAGGTTGCAGTTACGTTACTGTCTTTATGTAGTAACGTATTATGTTGCTTATGACATAATTTGCAAGCACCTAGTCTGCAATTATTTGCTTCATGTCCACGTCGTAAGCAATTGGTGCAAAGTTTTAACTTCAAGGCTTCGCTCCATTTGCTTTCGAGAGGTAAAGATTTAAATGATTCACAATCAATTATTCTATGACCTTGGTTACACTTCGGACATAATAAAGACCCTACAAGTTTGGGTGTTTCATTACAAGTAACAAAACTTTTCGAAAATTTGTTATGTGTAAACGGACCTTTAGGTTCACGTTTTACATGATTATCTTTATGAAAATATGGGACGCTTTTTTCATGTCTATTCGCTAACGTGGTTTCCAAAATGTCTGCTCTGTTACGAAGAAACTCGATGAATTCATCCAAGAGTGGGAGGTCGGAGAGATTATTTCTATGCTCTTCCCATTTTCCACTCGTGACTGAATCCAATTTACTTGAAACCATAAATATTATGAGCGTATCCCAATGGTCCACTAGCTGTCCAAGTGTAGTCAAAGCTCTTAGGTTTTTAGTCACTACGTCTATTAGGTATCGTAATGATTTATGAGATTCTCTCGTTATGGGCTCGATTCTAAAGAGAGCCTTTAAGTGATTATTAATTAGGATTTTTTTATTGTTATATCTCTGACATAACAAATCCCATGCGACCTTATAGTTCTGAGATGAGAATTCAATCGATTTAATAACAAGTGCCGCGCTCCCTTCTAATGAGGATCGTAAATAGTGGAATTTGTTTATGTCGGGGATAGTTTCATTTGAGTGTATTAATGACTCGAATGTATCTCGAAATTCTAACCATAAAAAGTAGTTCCCGTCATAAACCGGTAATTTAATAACCGGAAGTTTGACGTTAATGTTTTCCTGACGCACACAACTACTATACAAACTTTGTTTATCCTCAGAGTTTGAAGGACGTAATTTTAGTAACGATTGAGCACTAGAAATGCCACTGTAAAATCTTGTTTCAGTTGCCTCCCTTTCCTGGACCTGATCATCCAGGTCAGGACAGGCTAGTTCTATTTGCATTTGATACTTTTCAAAATCAGAAAATAATTCTTCTATTTTTAAGTTTCGCAAATTCAGTTCATTAAATTGCGCTTCTGTAATCTCGTCAATCTTTGTCCTTTTTAATTCCTTAATAAAGTTTTCAAACGTAGTCAGTCGACCCCTAATCGACGCACGCTGTTTAATTAATTCTTTAAATTTTAATTCCTTTTCAAGTGGACTTATGTCCACTCCGGCTTGCGGTGTAATTGGTGACATGCTTTAAAGTTAGATGGGGTAAACACTACAATTAAAAAAGACAAGTAATGACTGTACACAATAGGTATAGGTACTTAAGGTGAAGAGCAATCAACAAATTAGGCTAAGTAAACTGTGCATCAAACCAGACAGGAGTTCCAGGCGCGCTGATATGCCGCGCGAAGCAAGGTCAAGGCTCGCCCGAACAGCTGATGGCGAGTAGGTAGGTACGGCAGCGCGCTGCTAAACCAGTCAGCGCGCGCGCAGTCCCTGGAAATGTCAGCCCGGTACGAAATGAGCACTATGTAAATAACAAATAGCTAATAATTAGGACCTCTGAGGAATAAACACTACTTTAGAGTGAAAGAAAACAGTTATTATTAATTTTATTTAAGTATCTAAGCGAAATAATGTTTAAGGACGCTTATTATTAAGAAAGCGAAAACAAAGGCGTGTTCAATAAACAAAGCACCGTAAATATTAAGTAAAACAACTAGTTTTAAGATTATAATTAATTATGATTTAAAGCGGTGCAAGGACAAGATGCAAGGGAATTAAGCACTTAATGGCTTATGCATTGGGTTGACTAGCTCGGGCAGGCCAATGAAAGTATGCGCTTAATTATGCTTAGAAATAATGTTTCACTCGTATTTAAGTGATATTAATGCAATATTTTTAACAATGCGTATAGCAAGATATGCATTAAAGATAAACAACGTATCCCGATCAGCGAGATCATGCACTTTAATGTTTTAATTATATTTTAGGATTTCACAAAATTATGATTTTAAATTACGTGTTCGAAATAAAGTACACTAGCACACAAATCAAAACTAGGAAAGGTAAGAAAGGCAAAGGAATAGAAACGGGCACTCCCCTTGTTACATCGCTGCGAAGCCACGCCGCCGCCTGGGTCCAAAGGTTGCTCGCCGTTAGTTTCTTTGTTTGCGCTTCGAGAATGATCTTCCCTCCAAGTCGATTAGTGCGCGATGTAAAATATGATTATGGATTTACTGTACTATCACGGTCGCCACTTTGTATGCAGCTATTAAGGGCTAAAGAAAACTATGTATAAGCTTCTACGTTTATGTAGGCAAAAATATATATACAAAAATATTAGACGCGAGCGCTGTTGTCGCCGCCGTCCGAGCTAGTGCCGGTGGAAGGGATCCCGCGCCCCGCGCGCCCACACACCGACCGCTGTCGCCTGTCGCGTTGTCGTAGACAGTACGTGAATACATTTCCCTTACTGTACATAGGAACTATATTTTTCAGTAGACATGGTGTTTCTTTCCCGCACGAGTGCGGAAATGAGCACTTTCCGTACCTATATGTTGAAACTTTGAAGAGCCATATGTACTGTAATATATTTTACGATTCAACAATAAATAAATAAACAAATGTCAAATACAAGGTGTTGAAACTGGCCACTCGGCAAGAGATAGTCAATGTGAGGCACGTTGGACCGTGTCCAGCCTCCCACAGGGCAGTGGGAGTGTCCCCCTAAATCGATTCGACTCAACACTATCTTTGAATTATCGCCCAAGACTGCTAGATACAGCCTCTTCTCGTTTATGTGTGTGATAAACCTGGTAACAGGTCGTTTCGTGGGATACAGGTATGTTTTATGGGTGTTCAACGTATCTAGGCTCGGGTAAGTCCAATTACTTTCGATTGTGTGTGATGCCATTTACAATTGTGATGTTGGCTCCAAATTCAATGGGAAATTTTGGTGGTTTATTTGTTTAAGCGCTACGAATCTTTTGCATTTTTTGTATTTTTCCTTGCAAGAGATTCGATTGCTGACTTAGTAATTTATAGTTAGTTTTACCGGGCATTTTCCGCAAATCGACATCCAACGTGCCTATTTTGCGTGAAAGGATTAGACCGGTTTCCTCACGATGTTTTCCTTCACCGAAAAGCTAATAATGGTCAATATTTCGTACATATTAAGTTCCGAAAAACTCATTGGTACAAGCCGGGTTTCGAACCCACGACCGCCGCTTGACAGCCGCATGCCTGAACCACTAGGCTACCGTAGCTACAAGTAATATTATAAAAAAGGAACCTAATTCCTGTGAGGTTGTCGCTTTGTTAGTTTGTCTTTTGGGTTGGGAGTAATATACCTTTTAGACTATTTTGTTTCTGTAGCTTATCCCGACTCTTAATTCAGTATACGATTGCATAGTTACCAGGCTCAGACCAAGAAAAAAGGCATTACGAACAACCTAGTGAAGCTGGTTTTCAACCAAGCCAAATAAGTATAGCACACGCTCACGCACACATAAACAATTAAAAATTACACAAAACTCTTCAGCACGTGTCGCACGCTGTCGAGATCACCTATTTATTTTTATTTATTTATTTATTTATTGCCAGCCAAACTATAATAAGAAAACACAATGTACAAAAGAAACTTAACTATTACACTCAAACTAGAATAAAAGATAAAAAAAAGACTGGTGGGGTGCTGCCATAAGTGCCATAGTGGCCGCAAGTGGACACCACTCAGCATAATGCTCTGACATTTAACAATGCCACAGCGCTGGTCTTCCGTGGAGCCCAGGGTTGTAGGATAGATTTCAAGCAGCAAAAAGTGGCAGCCGTGGTACTACATATATTTCGAGTTTTGTGCAATTTAATTTGTTTATGTTGCGTGAGCGCGTGCTAAACTTATTTAGCTTGGTTGAAAACCGGCTTCACTAGGTTGTCTGTCATGCTCCGTCTATCTTTTTTTCTTGGTCTGAGTTACCAGGATTAATATCTGCTATAACAAAGCGGACAAAAATATCTGACCCGTCCTAACACACCTAGGAACAGAGTCGTGTCAGATATTATGCTGGTGGCTGTACGACAGTAAGGTAACCGGGACCATGCATGTCATCATCATCATCATATCAGCCGAAAGAGGTCCACTACTGGACATAGGCCTCCCCTAGAGAGTGCCAAATTGACTGGTCCTGCGCCACCGGTCCAGCGGACTCCCGCGACCTTTACCAAGTCATCAGTCACCTGGGGGGCCTACTCACGCCGCGGCTTCCGATACGTCCATGCATGTCATTCGTTTCTTTTTGGTCATATTTAGTGACTACTATCCGCAAAACCAAGTGGCGAGTCAGGTCGTAAAATATTAGAATCATGCTTTTATTACGCACAAAAAGGTTTCATTGTTACTTTTATTGCCCGACTCGCCAAATGGCGAATGGAATACTATAGTGTATTCACCGGGCTTATGGTCGCGATAAAGACAAGATAAAGCGCTCGTCTGTATCTGGAAATGTCGGAACTTAAAATTAGTGCTCAAAAGAATCAGTTTACACCGCGAGCTGTTTGTAACTTACAGTCAAGTGCAAAAATATGTATCGATTTAATCCGCTCATAAATATATACCACAACCTTAATCCACTGATATAAGAGCGATGGGACATATTTATGAGTAAGTTGTATGCACCCATAATTTTGCTGCATAACTTCATCGTCATCATCATCATATCAGCCAAACGACGTCCACTGCTGGATATAGGCATCCCTGGCACCACCCGCATCCAGCGACCTTTACCAGGTCATCGGTACCTTGTGGGGGGACCCACGCTGCGCCTTCCGGTAATAGGTACGTGGTCGCCACTTGAGAACCTTTCCGCCCCAATGGCCATCAGGCGGGTGGTTTTACACTTGACTGTACTAGTACTATAGCAAAACCGAATGTGGCGAGACTGAATAAATAATAACTATTACAACGGCGCAAATAAACAGTCACCGAAGCCGTGTCTGTCAGCTGTTAGTGAGACGGTTCATGAGCGGTCAAATCAGTGCTTATTTTGCGGCTACACAATAACCACATTTGTATATTTGTAGACACAGAAAGGAAACCAATTTGTCTGAACTGCTGAATTCAGCGGGCGTAGCAAGGTTGTCATGCATTTTATCACTTATCGCTGTGGATAACACACCCGTTACATTCTGACAAGTATGCAAGTGCCAGAGTGACGGATCTTATCTACAAAGATAAGTCATAAAATGGCAACCATGCTACGCCCGCTGTCATTGAAAGACACCACCCGCAACATGTAATGTTAAACTACCTCATAAAACACGCCATTATTTAGCCACACTCAAAAAGCCGCATAATCTGCCTTTCTGTACAACACGTATTTTAAAAGAGTTCGCAGTTTCAAGATAAACACGAGCATGATTTATGCCATGGCACCCAGTTATCTCGTGTGGTTTTTAGATTAAAAATATAAGGGCTTCGGCTTCCCTTATTTTCGCGGGCATTATAATTCAATTTCCGAACTTGGCAAGTGTTTTTAAGGTTAGGAACACAATGGGATTTTTTTTACAAGCTTCTTTACTAAAAGTGGTAGCTGCCTTTAGTTTTGGATTTGTCTTTTTTATGAATGTCATTTTATGAAACGTGTGGTTAGCACACTTTTTGGAATTAGGGTGAATGTATTGGTTAATTTTGAGTAACAATTATGTGGTGTGGTGGTCCAGTATAGCTCCAGTATACCTGCGCTGTTAAAGCAAAGGAGACTTCGTTGGCTTGGTCACGTACATCGCATGGACCCGGAGAGATCTGATTACCTCGTCAAGTCATGCTGGGGCAGATGGCGGAAGTAAAAAGACCTGTTGGGCGTCCAGTCTTGAGATTCAGGGACTCTTGCAAGCGAGATATGATCAGTTTTGGGATTAGGACAGAAGGATGGGAAAAACGCGCCAATATGAGACCTGAATGGCGCCATGATATCAAAGTCGGGACACCAAAACACGACGAAGATTGGCTCATGAACCTCAAGCAGAAAAGACTTCGCCGTGCTTTATCACCTCCGACAGACTCACATTTCGTCTGCAATCGATGTGGCAAGAAATGTTGCGCTGCTATAGGACTTTATAGCCACCAACGTAGATGCGGCAACCCATAGGCTCCTAAGCGCTGCAACAATCATCTGGCATAGATGTTGTGGCCAATGATGATATGTGGTAGAATCGTGAAAGTTTTAGAGGGCGTTACAGTGCACACTAGCGCCACTGGTAAATGATTGTGATTATTTAAATTTAATGATATATATTTGGGACAAAATTCTTTTTGATGCCTATAAAAACGTCCCTTGTACTTTTTTTACTTATTACTTATTTTATACTCGGCAAATATTTCGAGACAACTACATTTAGTGTGTTTATAAATTTTTAGGCACTAAAAAGAATTTTGGAATGTGTCCAAAGTTAAAACGGCCGGTTTTCTTTTGAGTTCATAGATCGACGAATCCAGCAACATAAAGACTAGTTTGATGTATTAACAAGGTACTTAAATACAAAATACAGGATGTAGTGGCCTCCTTTTTGAAATATATCGTATTATTTAAATAATCACAACTATTTACCAGAGGCGCTAGTGAGCACTGTAACGCGCTCTTAAATCAATATAGTATAATAGATATCATGGTATGAAGTGAAACACACAAAAGCACATAGTAAACGAATGAACTGATTGTGAATGGCATTAATTGAATGGACACACTAGTGTATTGATAGACAAAAGAGATCCGCAAAATTGGAGAGTTCGGCATTTTGGAATAAAACCTTTTGAAATGAAATACCGCAAACAAGACAAGTTATGACGAACCTTTTTGTTGGTGGACACGTGAATTTAGTATATTTGTGGCTTTTTCTATAACTTTTTTTTACGTAACCTTTTTCCAATTTTATGACTAATCTGGGCGACAGCCTTTTGACAAAGCGAATTATAATTTACTAATATAAAAGAAAGGAAACATTCCCACCGAACTAAGTCCTGTTTCGATAACAGGCGTATATCGGCATTTGTAGATCCACAGAAAACCAGCGCCGTTGGCACTGCTGTGTCAATGACATTGCCGGGTGGAGCCCATTTCGGTAGCACATCCCTGTGTGTTAGTTCTTAACAAACAAACTTGGTCTTTTTAGGGTTCCGTACCTCAAAAGGAAAAAAAAACGGAACTCTAATACGATCACTCGTGCGTCACGTCAGTCTGTCCGTCTGTCACAGCCGATTTGCTCCGAAACTACTGGACCGATTGAGTTGAAATTTGGTGCACATATGTAAATTGGTGACCCAAAATGGACGCGTGAAGTAAATTAATAAATTTGGGAGGTAAAATGGAAAATTAAAAAAAAAAGTTTCGCAAAATGTATTGTGTGACATATCAAATGAAAATGGTTGTTGTAACCATCTCAGATATATATTTTTTTATAATTTTAGCAAAAACAGATTTGAAGTAATTTAGGAAAAAAGACGAATTTTGACCTCCTAATTAAAAAACAAACTTCTAACCGATTTCAATTCAGTAGGTACTTCTTATTTGAAGAGTTCCCTCGATTTCTCCAGGATCCCATCATCAGATTCTAACCTGATGACCATGGGACCACCTGAGAAGGATACCCTTTTAAACAAAAAAGAATTTTCCAATTCGTTCCAGACGTCTTCGAGTAATCGGGGAACATATATAAAAACCGGACAAGTGCGAGTTAGACTCCCCCACCGACGGTTCCGTACAAAATTACAAATGTATAGTTTTCAGATTTTTCCCTGTACTTGTGGTATAAGACGGTATTACTTGCCGAATTTCATTGTTCTAGATCAACGGAAAGTACCCTATAAATTTTGATTCCCTTGGGAGTGTCGAAATTTACGTTTTTGACGGCATAAACGTCCGCATCTTTTTTTTACGTTAACTTAGAAGTTTGATATTTTCACAGCATCAAGGGACTGTAGACTTGAGTATATGGTTTTAATTTCAACTCGATAACTCCACGCGTTCCCGAGATAAAGGGTATTGACCGACAGACAGACGGACAATAAAGTGATCTATAAGGGTTCCGTTTTTTCCATTTGAGGTACTGAACCTGGAACCTCTGGAATACTCGCTGGACCAACGATCTCGCTAGGTTCAATCGTTGAACCACTTCCCGTTGACTAAGCCCTGTTTGAAACAGAGCCACGGCTTGGGCGACACAACTCTCCGACACAACCCGCTTCATTTTTTCCTTTTGAGGTACGGAACCCTAAAAATAAAAGATTCCAACGAATTGAGAACCACCTCCTTTAAGTCGTTTAGTAAAATACTATCTTTTCTAGTTTATTTGTGGCTGGATTCGTCGATCTATGAACTCAAAAGAAAAACGACCGTTTTAATTTGGGACGCATAGATTGACAAATCCAGCCACTACACATAAAAACAAATTTGATGTATTCACAAGGTACTTAAATACAAAATATGGGAGTAGGGGCCTCCTTTTTAGGGTTCCGTAGCCAAAATGGCAAAAACGGAACCCTTATAGTTTTTAGGGTTCCGTAGCCAAAATGGCAAAAACGGAACCCTTATAGTTTCGTCATGTCCGTCTGTCCGTCTGTCCGTCTGTCCGTCTGTCCGTCTGTCCGTCTGTCCGTATGTCACAGGCATTTTACTCGAAAACTATAAGGTGTATTTGAATAAAATTTTGAGGATAGGTGTATTTTGTTAGCCGCTACATAGTTTTGTAATAAAAATGACAAAAAAATATTTTTTTAGGGGTGCACTTCATACATAAAACTAAAAGTCAAAAAATTTTTTTTCATTGTGACCCCCCGTGTGGCACATCAATCGATAGGCCTTTCAAAATAAATATAAGGTTTCTAAACATTTTTTTTGATTAAGTGAATAGGGTCGGAGATATTCGCCCCGAAAGTCACTAAAATTCTGTCCCCCCCCCTCTAATTTTTGAACGGTGTATTTTAAAAATATGGAAAAATTCATGGACATAGGGCTTATTAATTTCATTCACCGAAAATTGTTTTGAACAAGATCGGTTCAGAGGTTTTCGAGATATTGCTGAAAAACTGACTTCCTCAAAGAAAAGGACGTAAGTGCCGTAAAATTTCTGTGACGATACGACCTTTTTAATAGGCACGGAACCCTTCGTTTTGCGTGGTCCGACACGCACTTGGCCGGTTTTATATTCAATTTTTAATATTCAATTCAATTCAATTCTTTATTTCGGACAGTAGTATCCATAATTTGTAAATATACAAGCACAACTTATCAAGTAATGTTATTTATACAAACTAATTGTTAATTGTGTTGTTTGATTTTAATTTTAATAAATTGTAATTGTATGTGATTATGACTGTAAAATTTTATACAAACTAATTTAATCCTAATGAAGTTAGATGCTTCACCCCCTCGCATAGGTTCCTGCACAATGCAGAGTGTTCCAGTGCCTAGGTAATGGAGCATCCAGCCTCGCAGCCAACGTCCTCAGGATACTGTTACCGCTGCCACCCATCCGCTGCATTAGTGATGCCGTCCTGCTGCGTATTATTGCGTAAAAGTCATCCGTACGCTCTGCCGCAAACATTCCGGACGCACTACAATATCGCAATAAATATCTATCGTTAAATTTAAATAATCACAATTATTTACCATTGGCGCTAGTGTGCACTGTAACACGCTCTTAAGTCAGCTGCAGCAGCAAATAGTTTCATAGATAACCTATGCCTTGTTCGCAACAATACACACACAAGTTCAGCAGACCTTAAACCCCATCTTATCTTCACAAACGGCTCGTAACCAAAAAGGTTTCCATTATCCACCTATCTGTATAGTATTTCGGCTACCTCTTTCATTTCCAAATCAGTACACACAGCGAAAGCATATAATAAGCGAGTTGAGCCATTGTCGGCGCGAATGTCGTTGCCAATAAATCTGTCATCTTTATCCCGTTGATTTATCGGCGTGCGTTCAAGGATTAGTTATTTCTTTTCTTGCCCTGAATGAAGATGGACTTGGAATGTTGTCGAGCGATTTCCAAAAAAATGTACATGAACTTTTTTTTCCGAATCGGTTTTTTTTGGGTTTTTAGGGTTCCGTAGCCAAAATGGCAAAAACGGAACCCTTATAGTTTCGTCATGTCCGTCTGTCCGTCTGTCCGTCTGTCCGTATGTCACAGGCATTTTACTCGAAAACTATAAGGTGTATTTGAATAAAATTTTGAGGATAGGTGTATTTTGTTAGCCGCTACATAGTTTTGTAATTAAAATGACAAAAAAAAATTTTTTAGGGGTGCACTCCATACATAAAACTAAAAGTCAAAAAATTTTTTTTCATCGTGACCACCCGTGTGGCACATCAATCGATAGGCCTTTCAAAATAAATATAAGGTTTCTTAGCATTTTTTTTTCTTACTCAGAATCGTTGCTATCGATGTCTCAGATCGCAGGTGTTTGACGTTGGAGCCGAAGGCAAGGGAGGTAAATGTGCTAACTGCGGCTTTCTTTATTACCGTCAGTGGTGAGCACAATTTTTTAAGTTCCCCTACGCATGAAGTGGGATTTTCCACACGTGTAGCGGGGGATAAATGACTGGCAGAGACGTTAAAATTAACGCACTTTGAAGTCAAATATCAATGTTTTATATATGATTGTTTTGTAATTCTATAGTGTTTTAACTTCCCGATGTGTGTCGATTGATTTCGTTATATTTCTATCGAATGTGCAAAGAAATTCCATTTATGGAAAATGCTGAGGGATGGGAGGAAGGTTAGCGCCCAGATTGTAATTAAAAGGAGATGCTGTACCATCATCATCATCATCATCATCATCATATCAGCCGAAAGACGTCCACTGCTGGACATAGGCCTCACCCAAAGAGTGCCACAATGACCGTAACCACCATTGCTGTACCATAACTTCATTAAATTAGGATGACTTAAATAACAAGAATTCAAGGACCGTCAAATCGAAATCTTTTGGAAATTGCAGCTTCTATTCCCACCATAGCTAAAAGATTTCCAATAAAGGGGATTTATTGAAAATGTGGTAACTGGTAACATCTGATAAAGACAGTAGAAATACTGAAGTCAAGTGACAATATTAGTTCCGTTATATTAGCTCACTTGAAAGTTGCTATAAGGTTTCAGACATAACATGCCAATTAATTTGCACTATTTATGATGGATCGTCGGTCTGGAATACTTTGCGAAATTTAACAATGTATTTTTTTCGATAAGTATTAATTTTGCTTAAAATGTAAATTCCCTCGCAAAAATGCTGGTAGAAAACATCGTGTGTCGCCGACAGTAAGAATTTAAATAACTGCCGCCGTCAGGCTTCTAGAGTAGAATATCCAGACTCGCGTTTTAAAAAAAATATCTTATATCTTTGCACAATGTACATACGTTTATTCAAAGGAATCCCGTTTTAGGGTGGTAGGGTGGGCTAAAATGTGTTTTTTATATGTGATACCTAACTGACAAGTTTGAGAGGACAAATATGTGAAATCACAACCTAAAATCTGAATTGATGAAGTTGTTTGCATAACACCTAAAGTGGTAAACGCCCAAGGTCACCCACGCCCACGCCACGCTCCCTTGCTCGTAAATCTGTCCGTGCGCCGTGATACGGGCGAATCGCGCGCCTGCCATAACTCACTGTAGAAAAACAACTCGTGTTCGAGGTGCAGATTGAGTAAACTTAAAGTTTGTTTTAAGATTGTTTTTATTTTACTTCAACTTTATTTCGGTCCCGTCTTTACGTCGAGCTTATGCTTATACACAATTTGCTATGCACTTCAGTTAAGTACGCATGAATTAAGACTGAAACGGTTACTATACAAATAAAACGTTTAAATACCCCCGATACAACAGAGATATGTAACTAAGACTCGACGAAACCGACGAAACGATGAAAAAATCGCACTGAAAACGGTTTATACATTTGTGTGTCTGTCAATACCACTGACAGATACACAGATATGCATATAAATAAATCATAAATAGGGGTATAAATTAGGGGTGTAACTTTGTATGACAGTGCGATTAACAAGTTGTACGTTGTCCTTGACCCAAAACGTAAGTGAGGAAACTGTTTATATTTTTCAAAAATAATTGACGCAGCTGAAAAATCTGAAACTTTTTTCTGGTGCTAAGTCCTATCACAAAAAATTATAATCAGGCAGTTCTGATATTTTCACCCATTACCCATTTAGACTACCGTAAACTTTCCCAAGAATCACCCCGCAACGAAGATTGCCGCGTTGTCAAATCATTCATTGTTAGCAGTTAGGTATTCGGCCCGGGTGATTTATGACCGCTCAAACAGTAGTCTGTGTCTAGGTACTTACATTTAATTGTCATTGATGGACAATGACCGGGCTTTATGAGACAGTGTCGAATCTTTTGTCTTCGCTAACTGCGAATTTACTATCATTACCCACTACCCAGTTTGATCTTTGATTTTGAGAATTGAATTTTCGAAGGGTTTTTGTATTCGCATGTCTGAAAATTCTGTTTTTAAATCAATCGAAATCAATATGTAAGTACCTGCCTTATTTGTGATTCGCTTCTAGTTAGTACCTATGTAATAAGTTTCTGTCAAAAATTTCATTTTTAGTTCAAGATTTTATTGCCGACTGTACTTTTATGTATACCGTCATCAACATCATTGAGACGACTCTAGCGAGCTCAAACTCAACGGGGTTAATTCCTATGGCCACCTTCTGTCTCCATCATCAGATCAGCTCGATGGTACGATCATATTGAATTGTCATCCGGTTAAAGATATCTGCTTCAAAATTGAGTTGCAAATGACGGACAACTTACATACTTACATACGAACAGGTCAAGTTAATATAAAGCTTGTAATAAAAGATACGTTACAAAAACACCATTATAATAGGAGGAAAGTAGGTACTTGTCGACTTAAATAATAACTTTTCAACGAGGCTTTTGGTTTAAAGCTTAGTTTGTTGTTTGTAAACGAATTGTTATCATTGTGTCTAGAAATAAGATGGATAATGATTCGTTTTATCTTCAACAATTTTTGTCAGATTATTTACATCAAAATAATTTTTTTATTGTCGATACTTTCTTGATTCGTATATTTATTTTTGCTTGACGACAACCTTTTTATGTTAAAAAGTAACAGATAGATAAGTATAGGCCTTTTTAATAATCTATCTAAGCAGCTTCGTCGATTCCTTCTGTCCTTATTGCATGGCTAATAGAAGAACACTCTAGGTATGATAATTGCTTATGCAGTCCCGGTCAGAAATAGGTCTACGGTCTCAGCGGCCTGTCGTAAAAGGTGACATAACTACAACTTAGAAATGTTGAAAAACCCCCTTCATTTTCATTTCAAAGTTCAATATCTTAAAAACGGCAAAACCGATTTTGTTGAAACGTAGCTAAGAACCATCTCGATCACGTCAGCGCAAAAAACGCATTAAAATCGGTCCATTCGTTTCGGAGCTACGATGCCACAGACAAACACACAGACATACCTACAGACACACAGACACGTCAAACTTATAACACCCCTCTTTTTACGTCGGGGGTTAAAAAGGGGCCACAGCCTGTGGCACAGCAGTCGACGTTTTTAATGACTTGAAGGGCGACAGTGAACAATGTTTAGCTAGGAGTGTATGTGCATGTGCAGTAGGTTTTTTTTGAGATCCAGTCTTCCGTATGGGTAGCGCAAATGATGGCCGCCGTGGAGTTTCAGTAGTAAGACATCACCCAATCACCCCCTGATGACTGCGACCCTGAACTTGAACCCTAGTACCTGGTCTGCAGGTTATCCCCAAGAAAAAAAAATGGTTATCTGTAAAGTCGATTTACGGACGATAATTTTACGTGATAAAATTATAAGAAAACATTGATGAAAAATTGCATAACACGTATTTACTAATTTATCGTTAGGAATACTCCTGTGAAGTTTCGAATAAAATAGTCGATCTAATCTTGTTTCCCAATACAAACTTTGGACCCCCATTTCACCCCCTTAGAGGATGAATTTTGAAAAATCCTTTCTTAGTACACCTCTAGACCTTATAAGGAACCTACGTGCCAAATTTGGAATCTCTAGAACCAGCGGTTTGGGCTGTGCGTTGATATGTCAGTCAACGGAACGGGACAATGTCGGCGTTCAAAGACGTTATCACGCCAAAAGGTGTGATAATTGCTCGATCCAAGTCACTTGCTTCCCTTCGATCCTGTGATGTTGAAGAACGTGTCAACAGAACGCTTCTGTATTATGTCTCAGAAACAATAGCAGCAAATTGTCGCAGATTGAATGTGCGAGGGCCGAGGATTTTACTTGCGCTCGTTATACGCGGACGCGTGTGGAATCGCATATGGCATGGGTTGTGCTCGTTTCCACTAAAACAATTATTTTAGCTTTTAGCGAATTATAATTATTTAGATGTAAGTTAGGAGCGTGCAGGACGGTTAACTTAATATAAACAATAATCAGGAGATAGGATCTGGTTTGCTGGCTCTTTTAACACCTAAATTGTGGTGACACAAGCGTGTTTAAGCTTGCTGTAGCATTATAAAATGTAACCACGTCCGAGCGAAATGGTAGCATACAAATCTCGATAAGTGTGACAGAAAGGGAAATATCATTCGTTGTCCTTGTCATAGATCCACTTTTTTATTTGCCACAACTGATTTAGTATGAAGTTGTGGCAAAATAACCACTACCCGCCAAAATTAAGTAGGTTGTTTATAGTAAGCCATCAGCCATTGTAAGACCAGTTCTTAATTTAGCTGCATAGAAGCTTTTCCGTCCCTCATTGTGGCATCACGTATAGCTTGTTTTAGTATCATATTCGGATTAAAATATAACCTTCATTAATCAACAGGCATCATTAATCTAACAGAATAAGGTGGAGTCTTGTAATTGTAACTACTAATAATATTGAAGTGTTTACTTCATCGCTTATTAATTATTAATTTGTAAGATCCAAGTATATTAATGTTTTAAATATTTGTTAGTAAGTAAATATAATGTACATTTAAATAACTATCAAATCATAAACAAAGGAAAGATTTTATAAATTCCTGACATAGGCAGCAACTTTTTGTTTTACTTTTTTTTCTATGGGTGCTGCTGCTACTGTCAGATTTCAAAAGCACGCCTTGACTTATTCATAAGATTTTAATAGCTATACCCTTGTCCAACGTCCAATTTTGCACAAAAATACTTTTTAGCCGTGGGCCGGGTAATTGCAACTATTTACCTGCAAATAGTGAATGGAACCTTCCGGAACATGGCTGTTCACATGAGATAATGTCCAAAATTGTTCGAATACCTATGTGCTAAATAATACGAGAGTCAAAATGTACAACAGCCATATCTGACTATTGTTTATATTGCATTACTAGTTACTAGTCATATAGATAATTAGTCACAACGAGCTACATAGTATCAAAATATACTAATAATTGTTACAAACGCAAGTGTTAGAACGGCCGAGTGTCAGAATGTCATCATCATCATAATCATCATATCAGCCGAAAGACGTACACTGCTGGACATAGGCCTCCCCCAGACAGTGCCAAATTAACCGGTCCTGCGCCACCCGCATCCAGCGGACTCCCGCGACCTTTACCAGGTCATCAGTCCACCTTGTGGGGGGCGCCTTCCGGTACGTGGTCGCCACTCGAGAACCTTTCCGCCCCAACGGCCATCGGTTCTACGTGCAATGTGCCCACTGCCACTTAAGTTTAGCAATTCGTCAATGTCAGAATGTATAAAATCATAATTATTATAGTCACTATACCCACTAGGCTAACAGATAGTCAAAATCTAGCTAAATATTCCTTACCGTAGTTGTTTTGGAAGTACCCAGTGTTCGGTTTCCCATAGAATAATACATATAGTAAATAAAACTTCGAATAGGTACGGAAGAGCCCGATTCGGTACACACGCTCCCAATGACCGTTACAAATGAAACAAAGGTCCGTTACGATACTTCCCGTGTGACGTCACTAGCATACCGGAAATGCCAGCCATTTTCGCTGCATGCTCTGAAAATTCTTTTTCTTTTAGTTCGTTACAGATACGAGTTACAATTTCAGCCATCTTTGTTATTTGAGGGTTCAGCAGACATGCACTTCGCATTGTAATTTGTTTTCAACGTTTTTTCGCGCTCTTCTGAGGGCCTACCGCGAAACGAACTTCGTTCTTGTATCTCCGTCTCTGTCGCACTTGCTAGTTCGAGCGACAGAGAGGGAGATACACGAACGAAGTTCGTTTTTGTTTCGCGGTAGCCCGTCTGACGTTAGCTCGGCGTGCGAGGTAATGGGTGCAATGAAATCGATATATATCTAAACATAATGAAATCGAATTGGAATAATGAAATCGGTCTCAGATTGACTCTCTGATGTAGGGAAACGAACTATATAGTTGGCTTTTCAAAGAAAAATTGTTTGTTTTGTTTCAGTACCTAACTTTTTTAAATATTATTAATACATCTGTGAGCTGTAAACATCGCGAGTCGGTTTAAAAAATGATTTTTTCGAATAATTACAAAAAAATCGAATTGTAAAAATCGCGACCTGTAGAAAAGACCAGTGGGATAGCTGGACATACGAAAGCATTTTGACCCAAACTGAAACGGAGAAATTATCTCTGAAATCATTACAATCTTTTTGCAAAAAAAAAGTCATGTTACTAACATTACCGTGCGTGTAAAACGTTCTCTTATCCTTATCTCCCCACCGCTGCCACGTACAAAATATTAGTATCCAATAAAACTCCCGCTCGCACGGCGATATAAATTAGCCGGGAACACCCAACTTCTAATAATATATGTTCGCGATGTAGCATAATTTGTGCGGCGCCACTGCGTGGATTTGATTTATTCTCGCCGGCTCTTGTGCCACAATACAAGTATTATCGAGTTTCCTTTGCCGTTGGGACACAGATAGATAGATAGATAAATCATTTATTTGACATTTTGCAACATCCAACGAACAAAAAATAAAAATTATGTTATGAAAAAGATTGAATATAAATTAAATTAAAGACATAATGCAAAGAAGGTACTAGCTCAGTTTTGCTTTGCTCGCGTGAGCACTGATATTCTACTAGTACCTGGTCACGATGCAGGTGAAATATTAAAAGAAAAGTAAAAGTAATAATAAATAAATAAAGCTTGCAAATAATATTGAATAAATAAATAAAATAGGTCTGTGTGATATTAAAAATGACAAAATTATAAAGTGTATTCTCGACATGGAGTGTATAATGTATTATGAAGACGTGGTGAAAAACACGATTATATTACAAAACATTTCGCAGCTTGGTGACATTTGTTTTATGAGTTCAATGGATTTTGTGATCAATTATTAAAATGGGGCCAGCAACAATTCTCTTCATAGTGCACTCTTAAGAGTGGTCGTGGTCATGTCACGGTCAATTTTTGCACCACCGCAGCTCTTTTTATGCGTTTGTGGCTCTGTTTTTGGCGGAGTGAGAGCAAGCATTGATTGTGTCGTCTGTAACGGATTTCATGAGGTCTGTCCATCTTGTTGGACAGTGCCCACGAGATATTTTATCTCGAAGGGAAAGTAGAAGGCCTTGCACCACCAAACATTCCAAAGAGTGTAATTCTTCGGGTACATCAGTACCCGAAGAATTTGAGGATACGCATTTTCAACATTTTGCGTTGGTAGGTGCGCGGTCCACGGGATTCTGAGCATTCAGGAATGTCAACAATTACACTACTACAGTGAGAAATAAACTTTCCTACCGAGCGTTAAAACGACCTTTACAGAATAACTGTGTTTTGGTGTCGATATCTTGTAAATCACGGTGAAAAAAAGTTAATATTTTGCCACAACAATCTGAAATTTCCTGGAAGCTATGGGCCTCAGTAATAAAATTAAACGGCTGTCACAGTAACATTTCTAGTCAAACAACAAACCGTCTGAAACTCTATCGATATTTAGATTTTACGTTTCTAGAAATACATACTTGTCAATTATTTTCAAAACTTTTTTTATGTGACTATTCTCATAACTACTAACTACTCTTTTTTATATATTTTATATAAATCATTAATTAAACGTCATATAGGTATACTGCGTGTATTTTTAGGGTTCCGTAGCCAAAATGGCAAAAACGGAACCCTTATAGTTTCGTCATGTCCGTCTGTCCGTCTGTCCGTCTGTCCGTCTGTCCGTATGTCACAGGCATTTTACTCGAAAACTATAAGGTGTATTTGAATAAAATTTTGAGGATAGGTGTATTTTAATAGCCGCTACATAGTTTTGTAATTATAATGACAAAAAAAAAAATTTTTAGGGGTGCACTCCATACATAAAACTAAAAGTCAAAATTTTTTTTTTCATTGTGACCCCCCGTGTGGCACATCAATCGATAGGCCTTTCAAAATAAATATAAGGTTTCTTAGCATTTTTTTTGATTAAGTGAATAGGGTCGGAGATAATCGCCCCGAAAGTCACTAAAATTCTGTCCCCCCCCCTCTAATTTTTGAACGGTGTATTTTAAAAATATGGAAAAATTCATGGACATAGGGCTTATTAATTTCATTCACCGAAAATTGTTTTGAACAAGATCAGTTCAGAGGTTTTCGAGATATTGCTGAAAAACTGCCTTCCTCAAAGAAAAGGACGTAAGTGCCGTAAAATTTCAGTGACGATACGACCTTTTTAATAGGCACGGAACCCTTCGTTTTGCGTGGTCCGACACGCACTTGGCCGGTTTTTTTTTTAATATTACCTCAAATTGTAACCAGAGGTAGGTGTTAGGGCTGTGAACCGAAATTGCAAGAAAATTTTAATTTAATCGTAACTATCGAAGCGTAATTAATTTTTGAAAATTTATCGAGCAGCAATGTATTGCGTTCACTCATTTGACCCATGGAAGAAGCGGGTCACTTGTGATAGTTATAATTGTGACGTTGCGTCAGTAAGACAAAGTAGTGATCCATTGCGTGTTGAATTATTTTATATGCACAAAAAAAGTTGGTAGTTAAGATAAATTTCTTGCAATAGCAGTTCATAGCTTTAACACCTACCTCTGGTTACAAATTGAGGTAATATTAAAAATACACGCTGTATATTATTAATCTTTCGATAATAACTGTCACATGTATTTATACCATAATATTAATCACATTATTGTTGCTGATCATATATCAGTCTAAAACAAACTAAGTTTTTTTTACTACCATATCTAAGTTTTTTTTTGATAAATTCAGTGAGGATACTGATTTCAATACTAATATTGTGATACCGCTTACGCCCTGAATACAGTACAGGAAGTTAACTTTGGATTAGGTTACGAAGAATGGTTTGTACGTCAAATATTATTCAAGTACTTACCAAATTGCTAATATTCTATTAGCGTTGTTCATTAACCTGCAGTAAACCTTTAAAATGCCGTTAAAATTAGTTTGTCTTTATCTGATTCTGGTTGCGAGAAGGAGATATTCTATTATAGTTAACAGAGGTTTGTTAGGTTTCGTGAACAATATAGCGACATCGTATCAGAGTCAATTGGAATTTAGTTAAAGAGTTTTTTTCTCGATTAGATTAATGGTTAATTGCCCAACCATTGAAAATATACCTACTCGGTATATTTTAGAAATAGATAAAATGAAATTATATAGTGCGGATTCTTATTCTAGACCTGCAGGTCGATCACGTAACGCATTTTACGCGCGTCAGGTAGATCTAAATGTCACTTTGTATTTGTGTGGGAAGCCCAGTGTGAGTGTGAAGTGGGCTCAGTGCACGTGGCGCAAGCAAAATCTCCTGCCAGCATCTCCTGATGATGCCTCGTAGAGAGGCGAAACACGTGTCGAGGTTTTTTCATTATTGGTGGTAGTTTTCTGTAATTATTTGCATGTTTATACGCAAATAGTTGCATTTGATCTCCGCTGATCGACCTGCACGTTTTTTAGCGGAATAGCAAAGGAATATTGTTCTCGTAATATAGCTAGTGTTTACATATAGTAATAGTACATTTACCCTAATACTGTACATGGTAACATTAAAAGCCGATTTCCCTTAAACAATTATAAAGTCATGACACAAAATATGATCAATTAAGGTGAATAGGTAAATCTATTATACCGCAACATATTCCTCAATCACGGCCGAAAACAAATAAACGGATAATTATGCGGCGACGAGCGCCCATGATGTAATTAATTTGAAAATAATTGAATTTATAATAAATTGGTAATTAAAATGACACAGAAATTATTAAAACATTACAAATTTTCAGAAATGATGTGTTATTCAGAAATCACAACGAAAAATGCTGATGCAAAATCAAAATAATAACAAGTTTAGCGTGAAAGTATCTATTTTTCAATCAATCAATCAATCAAATCGTTTATTCGTAAAACATAGGTTCTTATACATAGGTGTTATTAACATTTACAGGTGTCACTATGTATTCGCCATAAGGCATACAAATAGTCATAACATAAATATGTATGACACAAAAATGAGAATATATTAAACAAAATTATTAAATAATCATATTAATCATGCATCATGCTCAAATTAATTCATGTCAAATTACGCAAAATAGAATAATAATAATTAAAATTAAGATTTTCAAAATGTATACCTATACTGATCTAGGTCTAGTTTCTAAATTGTCAGGACTAACTGGTGATACATATTGATCAACTTTCATTAGCGAACACTTAACTTTGTCATTGCCTTCTAACATATTACCGCAATTACATTTTACCGAATGCAGTGCTAGTGTAGATACTTTCACTAATGCCACTTTTGGTTCCGTTCTATTCGGGAATTCCCTTTGAGCCAATGCTGCCTCTAATTGTGCCCACACTGCACTGAACTGTACTCTCATTGTCCCTTTTAACGGAACCTTTAAAGCTCTCTCGATGGCTTTTTGTGACCTCCCTTACTTGCCCCCGTAGCCCAAACACCGAGATAATGTGTTTCTTTTGTCTATTGTACACCGTGATACCTATAAATCGCTCCTTTTTAAAACAGTTCTTTGTTATTTTCTTGTGATTCTGCGCGTTGAAATTTTGCTTTTCGATAATTTTAAAAGGTTTCATCGTTTAGTGTAATTAACGAAGTTGATGGAGAAGGTTTTTTTAGAACGAGCGTTTCTCTTTTAGGCAATTTGAAAATTTTCGTTTCATTGAACGTTAATGCTTCTAAGGGTCGACGTGAAGGTTATATTGTCGTAATTTTTTATAAAATAAAAAGAAAAATATTTCTCAAGGATAAGTTTTGTTCCTTCTGTCCAATTATTTTCTGATGTTCGCGTATGATGACCATGAAGTTGTTGTAACATTTGAAGGAAATGTTAGCCAAAATGTAACGACCGTAAACTACGAGTTTATGTCAATTAATTGCACGGAGCTGTAAAAAATAAATACATTTGCAGAGTATTAAAGCCGTCTCTTCCAATGACTTGAATATTTAAAAATGTAATCTCTTTTGGGTTATCTTTAACATTATTCACAGAAAAATATCTGGAATTGTATTATCTGTCTTGCACCGAGTAAACCCCTAACCATTTATTGGAAACTTTACGAATTTATAGAAACCCTTCACAAATTTAAAGGTTAAGCCGTTTCCAATATCTCTGGTGAAAAAAAAAAACTCTAGTCTAAGATGTTGCCGTGATACGACCTTTCAAATAAAGTATTCAAATTGTATAATTGCCTTTGCAAGTCACTGTACAATTTTTCTCGATCATATTGTTTATTGATCATATTTATATTCCATATCAACATATTAAATAAATGACGTGATATTATTTTTAAACTACAGGTAATGTAGCTTAAAAAAATCATCGAAGCTTAGAATAGATTGCTCGAACAGTCAATTGTTTAGCTTTCGTTTGTAACAGTGTAAAGAAATTGCCTTGACTGTTTCTGGCAACTTGTTATAAACATTTATATCAATAGCACAGTGTTCAGAGTTTCATGTGTTATAAGTCTCGCAGTCGTCCAAAATATAGGCCAAATTTCTCGATAAATAAGTTTGTTTGTCAAAAGTTGTGACGCAGGTTCAGTGCCGGTGTTTTGCTATTATCTAATTTCACAGGAAGCCTTTGAATGTTGCGCAAGTGTTTTTTAGTCCACAGAATATTTTAACACACACACACCCACACACGCACACACACACACACACACAAGTGCAAACGCACACGATATACGCACACAAATACGCACGAACGGTGCGCACTTCGTTGTAGTAATTATTCCCTGCAGAAATCATACGAGCAAAAACAGAAGAATAGAGATTTGAATTAGCAGTAATTTCCTTCATCTCTCTCGATAATGTCACGGAAGGCACTGAGTTTTAATTGGAAAATATTGCACACGCCATAACGAGGATCGTTAACGACAACCATGTTGTGTAAGAAATGTACGAAAGTATATTGAGTATGTATGCAAACGAGTGTGTTGCCAGTGATGACATATGACACTGAAACGTGGTCGCTTACTATGGGCCTCATAAGAAGACTCAAAGTCACCCAAAGGGCAATGGAGAGGGCTATGTTAAGAGTTTCTTTGCGTGATCGCATCAGAAATGAGGCTATCCGCAGCATAAACAAGGTAACCGATATAGCCCTCCGAATCGCTAAACTTTGCACGTAGAACCACGTGATGGCCGTTGGGGTGGAAAGGTTCTCGAGTGGCGACCATGTACCGGAAGGCGCGGCGTGGGTAGCCCCCCCCCCACAAGGTGGACTGATGACCTGGGAAAGGTCGCGGGAGTCCGCTGGATGCGGGTGGCGAGGACCGGTCAATTTGGCACTCTTTGGAATACGCCTATGTCCAGCAGTGGACGTCTTTCCGCTGATATGATGATGATGATGATGATGCAAACGAGACATTAGACGACTGTATAAATGTGGGTGAGTTTCAATGAATACCAATATCTTAAAGAGGAAAAGTCCGAGTGATTGTAGCTTTGTAAGTTTGCGAGTTTGTATATAGGGGGTATATAGGAACTGGCCAGTTCAGTTTTCTCCGCTAAATCCTTAGTTTGAAACGTTTCCACAGTCATCGAATCTGATTCTCAAGTTAGATCAACGTGCATAACAACTCCGTTCGTTAGTGCACTGGGGCCGATTGATCCGCCCACTAATTGCAAGAATGCTTGACCCGGTTAGGTTTCTTGCACTGGCCGATCGGCATGTTTGCCAACCGACTAATAAACCCGGAGATCGGAGCTATTTGAGTGCCGATTGGTTGGCTTGATATGCTAGTGTTAAAGCGTTATTCCTGCTGAGCGTCAGATATGATTGGGTAAATCAATAAACGTTGTCGCGCTTGCTGTTACGGGATTTGTTGGAATTGGGCTCTCAATGGAATCAGGAAATTATTTTTTTACACTCGTTGACTTTAATGTTTGAATTAAGACTTTGTACATTAAACTAAAACCACATGCTTTTATTCTATGGAGCTCCCAACTCAACTATAATAATAATAATAAGAGAACGATTTAGACAACTAAAAAAAATTCGACCAATCACGTGGCGCCTTTACTCAACTATAATGAATTCGACCAATAGCACGTCGCGTTGATTCCAATACAAAAGACATCAACGACGCGGCGCACCTCTGACTTGCACTTCGTTTCAGCAGGGCTTAGATATTTTTCATTAGATACCGAGTCGATTTAATTATTTCTGTTGACTCGTATAAAAAGTATTATATACGATAGTTACACAATTAGCTCTAAAATTCTTAGCCTCTCAGCAAGCCTCGTGGCCTAAACACGGTACTCGACTTTAAGAGCCCTTATTGTATAACGATTATATAAAATACTATTATACCACAAAATCAAACAAACACAATACAAAAAGTAGCGTAAGATTTTCCCGAGAGGATACTAAGAAGGTAAAGACAAAGTATAAGAAGTGTCCATCAACTAATGTTGGAAGAACTTTTATAGCGTTGGTTTAAACGATAAAATAAAAATGATTTTCTTATGAGACAATTTTATTTCCACGAAACTCTTTCAGAAGGCCATAGACGTAACAATTGCTTTTGATGAACAAGATGTTATAGTCCAGTGAAGTTTACGCATTGTACCGACATGACTTAATTGGAGCAGTGAAGTGATGCACTCCAGACTTAATTGTTGTTGTTTCTAGGTAAAGAGAGCAGTTACCAGAATACTTAGAACTTCAGAACAGTAAAGACTTTTCACTATAGCCTTTCTAAAGGTGTTAAATTTCTGGTGAAAATTTGACTGCATTCTACACTTAATTGCTCACCAACAATAGAACAAGAAAGAAGATAACTGCTTTCAGATTACGAAAACGTAAACACCAATTTTGCTATTTATTTACAATCCTACTAATATTATATATGCGAAAGTTTGGATGTTTAGATGTTTGTTATTATTTTGCTCGAAGATAGTTTATAGCCTGGATTAAAATATAAGATTTTTATGGCCGGTCTACGCAAATAAAATCGCGGGCGGAAGCGACTCTTAAATATGTAGTTGATTTTTTTGTATATAAATATAAATAAATATACGGGAACAATTTTACACAAATCGCACTAGCCCCATAGTAAGCTCAATAAGGCTTGTGTTATGGGCGATATATTTAATAAATATAAATATTAGAAAACATCTTCGACTCAGAAACAAATATTCATGTTCATCACACAAATATTTGCCCTTATATAAGTATTACTACTACTACTTCTTTCATAATTTCTCTATTAACATATTCAATTGTATGTAGGAATTATAAAATTTACCCAAGCTTTTTACCGACACATTCAGACACTCCTTAATTAAGACAGATAAATCTCCTCACCAATAAACCTTCCAAATAAACAGCTCCAAAATGCAAATGAGGGATGAAGATACCTGGGGGACTCAACAAGTCTATATAACAGAGGGATATCAGCGCTCCAGGCACGTAGGGCACTGGCATGAGACCACCTATAATTAAAGAATGATGATGGAGCCAGGGGAAAGAGGAAAGATTAGCGAAAACATTAGCGGTAGCGGTTTGGGTATACTTAATGATTGCAGTGCTATGATATCCGCTACAAGTTGTTGCAGCGCTGTAGATGTCTGTCTGACACCTCGGCACGATGCTGAGACAGCAACCGTTTCACTGCCACGAAGACACACACAATGTGTCAATTGTATTGTATGTCTACTTCCTTTATCTTTGTGTGTCTTTTGTGTAGTGAATAAATATCTTCTTTCTTTCTTTCTAAGTTAAGCTTTCCGTTTAGGGACTAGTCTCCGTAACTTTTTCAGTTTACGTCTGACCCAAATTTGAGCTGAGCTTGTCTCGTATGTGATGCAGTGGGCTTTAATTTTGAAATTACAAAAAGTAATCTAAAAAAAAAAAATCGAACAATCTTACACAAATCGACCTAGTCCCAAACTAAGCAAAGCTTGTACTATGGGTACTAGATGACGATAAACATACTTATATAGATAAATACATACTTAAATACATAGAAAACATCCATGACTCAGGAACAAATATTCGTGCTCGTCACACAAATAAATGCCCTTACCGGGATTCGAACCCAGGACCTCTTGCTTCGTAGGCAGGGTCACTACCAACTAGACTAAAGCGGTCGTCAAATCTATCGAGTGACTGTCCGAAAGATTCTTAGTTTGTATAGGTATAAATCTATTGACTACAAGTCATCTATACCTTATTCCATATAAGATTGAAAACGTTGTGACTTAATTGACAAGCGATTTAAAAAAAAAACCTAGAATGAAACGTAAAATAATAGTAATGATATGTTGGAATAGAAATTAATGATCAAAATAAGACACGTACTTAGACCAACTTTTCCGTAAAATTTCTAGTTTTATATGGAACAAATGTATATTTTAATCGCTCGTTCATCACAGGCGTGGCCTAACACAAAGCAGGACAGGTTATAAATGAGTCGCCTATCACACCCATCTAACGGGTTCATTTGAAAAATCGCCTGGACTCCACTGAGCCCAACAAAAGAATTTCCCGCTTATCTCTGAAGCGTTAATGTAGGATTGTTTGTAAAATTAAAGAGATTTGAACACTGGGTCAAAGTGATCTGGGAAGGGTCATGCAGTTGAAACAAAGGGCTTGTTTGGTGTTTCACCACTTTAAAAAAAATGTTAGGTCATAAGGTTGGGATGAGAGGACGCATAACAGTTGAAGCTTAATGGGTAAATTGGAAAATTTTGCTCCATCTGGGATTTGACAACTGTGTTCGAGCTCATTTTGTAATATGTGCACTATTGTATTCAATCAAATCAAATCAAATCAAATCAAATCATTTATTTCGTCAAACATAGGTAAAAATAGGTGACAGTTATAAGTATTCAGTTCAGCTATGATGTGCCGTGTGGCGTACGAAAATTTGGTATATAACATATGATGAATAAAACTATTTACGTAACCATTAAAAAGCTGTACATACAACATAATAGAATCCGAATTTAAGTGTCAACGTTTACATAAATTTCAATTAACATTAAAAATACAATAGAGTATATTAAAGCCGTAATTAATATTTTGGCGTCTTTTCATGTATTGTAGCAATATACTAAAGCTATGTTATTTCAAATCGTATACAGGCGTAAGTTACGACTATGGGTTAACTGTACACTCAACAATGTTTTTTTTCTCTTTTCAGGTAAGCGTAGTACTGACGTCTTCAACCAGCACGATACACGAGATATTTTGTAAGTATATTTAGTACTGTCATGTCTGGCCCAGCGGAGTCAGACCTTAATACAACAACACGATAACAATACTAAACCTAAAAAAATCGGACAAGTGCGAGTCGGACTCACCCACCCATGGTTCCGTACAAAATTACAAATGTATAGTTTTGAGATTTTTCCCTGTACTTGTAGTATATGACGCTTAGACGATATTACTTTTGCCAAATTTCATTGTTCTAGGTCGACGGAAAGTATCCTATAAATTTTGATTCCCTAGAGAGTGTCGAAATATAGGTACGTTTTTTTGCGGCATAAATGGCCGTACTTACCTTTTGTTTACGTTAACTAAGAAGTTTGATTTTTGCACAGCTTGAAGGGACTGTAGACCTGAGTATATGGTTTTCATTTCAACTCGATAGGACGCATTCCCGATATAAAGGGTCTTGACAGACAGACGGACAACAAAGTGATCCTATAAGGGTTCGGTTTTTTCCTTTTGAGGTACGGGATCCTGAAAAATGTTAAAGATTACTTGGAAGAGATCCCTTAAAGGGATAAGTTCGCATTTGTACATATTTTGTTTATTGTATCTTCTGCTATGTACTGTTTTGTTTGTGCAATAAAGAGTTAAGTACTATACTACTACTAATCATCTCATGTACTACATACATAACCAAAGCTTAGCTTTATATAGGTACTAGTGGATCGTTATGGAATTTTACGTAATGAAGATAGAAGATTATTGTCATTATCTGTGTCACTAGAGCGTCAGCAAGGAGTATCTTACCGCGCCCAACTGTTACCGTTACTCACTCAACTCAAACTCAAAATGATCTTTATTCAAGTAGGCCTAGTAACAAGCACTTTCAAATCGTTGGGCGCGGTAAGATAATACTCCTTGACCAATAGGACGTCGCGTTGATTGCAATACAAAAGACATCAACGAGCCGGCGCACTTCGTTTCAGCAGGGCTTAGATATTTTTCATTAGATCCCTAGTCTGTTTAATTATTCCTGTTCACTCGTATAAAAAGTATTGTATACAATAGTTACACAATTAGCTCTTAAATTCTCGTACCAACACGGTACTCGACTTTAAGAGCCCTTATTGTGTAACGATTGTTTAAAATACCTACTATTTCAGATATTTTACCCAACATAAGAATAACACGGATATTGTGACATCCATAGTTCCATCCATGTTCATGTTATTTTCTATGAGGAGTTAAAAATAGGATAACGGCAACATTATTTGTCAGTAGGTACGCCTTTTCTCAAAAAGCCGGCCAGGAAAACATCACGTCCCCAGTAATTGGGGGCCCTGTAAAGGGCCCTTTAAAGGGCCTGTGCCGCGCGGGCGCGTTAATTCATCCCTATTAGGGCTGAAAGGGTGGACGGTTACAATAAACAAGTGTGGGTGTACAACAAGAAAAAGACAAAATTGACAACAATCTATGACATAACATAACGATGTTACTATAAGTTTGGAGCTGGCGTCGATGACGGTCGGTTCCAGCGAGGTCCATTCTTAGAGTAAACGGGTTGTAAAACAAGCTACGCAACGAAGCTCCGGGATAAAATAAAGCCTACGTCCATTCTAGCCTGTTTCTGAGTCTTGGATGTTATCTATGTATAATAATTAAATAAGTTACATAATATATATATATTAAATATATCAACGTCTAGTATCCATAACACAAGCTTTAAGCTTACTATGGGACTAGGTCGATTTGTATTAAGATTGTCCACTAATATTTAACTTCACCATTCTATGTAATGGTGAGGTTTTTAAAATATCATAAATTGTTCAGGAGATTCGTGCATACAAACTATCAAGGCTACAAACTCACATTTCTCAGACGTAACGTCTCTTTATTATTAGTATACCTAGATATTTTTCTAGCAGGAACAACATTTGTTTAGTGCTTGCCACAATAAAAATATCGACAACCCTGCTATCGATAAGTACATACTACTTCAACGACAATACGTATATACAACCACAGACTTATATTGGCTACCTACCTAGACGCCGCGTGCACCTACACTGTAACCATATCCAGAGACACAGATTTGTTTTGGGACCAAAAATGCGTTTGGGAAAAACTACATGTGACATTCTGCGTCGATTTGAAAGACAATTTTGGTGTGTGTGTGTGTGTGTTATGGAGTGACTTCGGGGATAATTAATTCAGTGACACGAAGAAAGAAAAATACGAAAGTATTGCAAATTGTTTTCTGAAGTATGTAAAAAATATAAATAAATTGATAGTTTTGTTATTATTATCAATTTTTGAAGGCACCCTATTACCCTATATATATTTGTATTTATTTACCTCTATGACGTTGAAGTGGTACTTATCGATAACAGGACTGTCGATGTTTTTATTTTGTCAATCACTTACAATAAGTCGTTCGTGCTAGAAAAATATCTAGGTATAATTATTAGTAAAGATTTAAACAAAGAGCAATGAGCAAAAGGAATACAATAAATAGTTTTCTGGTAGCTGGGAAGTGGGCACGTCCTGTAAAGGTACTGAAGTACAAATACATTATCATGGCTACTTAATTGCACAGAAAAATTATGCACTTTTTTTAAACGTATTTAAATCATTTTATCGGCAAATATGCGATAAAACCTCTTATGTGATAAAAAACACAACATATTTCATAATATCATAATAATATCAAATATCATAATATTATTATAATCGACTGCCCGCTTTTATTCCTAGACTAGTTTCTTTCCGCGACTTCGTCCGCGTGGAACTCGTTTATATCGTAGCTCCATACAAACTTTCGCCCTCCATTTCGCCCCTTTAGGGGATGATTCCCGGGATAAAAAGTATTCTTTATTTAATCCAAGCTATACACTATATGTATACCAAAATTCATCCTAATCCGTTTAGCCGTTTTTGCGTGATTGACAAACAAACATCCAAACATCTAAACACCCAAACTTTAGATAAGAAAATAAACAAAGTAACTGCAAATATACTAACAATAGTTCCAAGTTCCATTAGCCCCGGGTTATAGTGACAGCAACCGCAAAGTCAGTCTTTACAGTTAACAAAAGCTAGACTCAAAAAACGCGAAACTGCACAATCAAGAAAAACCCCAGACAGAACCTAAAAGCAATAAAAGTCAAATAAATTGTAGGTGCATATTCAATAATAAATGCATCTCGGTTCGCGCAAACAAATACAAACTGTAACTACTGCAAAACAGAGTCGTATTTCACTTGCAGCTTAACACAATGCAGTGTGATATTTTGCCTGCACGTGGCCTGCTCCCGTTGCGTTACAAATTTGTTTCGTTACGGATAAAATATTTACAACGATTCCGTTAAAAGATTTCGTGTATGTGTAAAAGTCTGCTGTTTACTTGTTACGTTTCTGTTGTATAACCAGTGATTTGTTATTTTATTCCTGCTTATTCAGACGGGTTGTGAATAAAATGTACGGATGAGTGCATCTGAGTGGATGTTTGCTGAAGCTGCATGGGGTTTCAGTTGTTTAAAATAGCTCTGTTTGTTTATTTTATTTTCGAGTATATAAAAGAGCATGCGCTACCTGATCATAAGCGGCTGGGGCTTGTAGACTAAAGGGAATAATAGTGCAACAACTTGCATGCGAGTTTTATTACATTGCCGGGTTGGATTGAATTCGTCGTATTTCAGTAGCCCGCAGCGCCGCAATGTAATGAAAATCACATACAAGTTGTTGCACCATGCAAATGACAATTTACCTATGCTATATACCGTTTGCTAATCAATTTTGAGAACCAAACTGGAATACGTGTTGTTTCTTCTATGTTAATTTTAATGAAACTAATGAAATTTTTATGTAATTTATATGGAATGATTGTTCTGAAATAAATATATTTTATTTTTTATTTTTATTTTATTTATGTTCATTCGACGTCAATATGACGGTATATATTATCTTTTTCGCCGTATTACAATGGATGGGTAATAATGTGCATAGGTATATCTTAGGTGTACATTCATACCGAAATACTGCAATGCCAACACTTTTGCCAACTGAGAGATTATTTCCACCGAAGAGCTCAAGTCTCAAGTTTTTTAAACGAGAGGGCAAGGAATGGAGGGATAGAATCCCCGCCATTCCATTTCGTTAAAAATCTAAGCCTGCTGACCTACTTTACTTGACACCGATAAATATTACCTTAATCCAATTAACGAACTCCGTTGAGCTGTAAAATTAAAGCAACCCTCTCAGCGTCCTCTTTAAAAACAATTATTGTTCTAATGAATATGTTTTTGTTTTCATTATCGCGAATCGCGTTTACGGCGCGCGGTATCGTTACCTTTTTCGTTATTTAGTGCGAAACTTGAGCACTCTACTATACCTAGTTATCGCGGGGTCGTGCTAAACTCTACCGTGCCTAGTTTTCTCCGCTCTGTCGTGCCTTGAGAGTTGCTTAACACTTTTATTGTTAGGTTATTAACCCTAAACGTTGCAAAGTAAAAAAATATCGTGCGTTCATGTCTCGTTTGCGCTTAAAGCGCAAAAAATCGTTACTAAAAATGTGTGCATTTTTATATAGATACTCTGCCAATTTAAAGGTTTGTTAATTTTCATCGTCTTCAGCTGAAATAAAAACGGAACCCTTATAGGATCGCGTTGTTTGTTGTCCATCCGTCTGTCTGTCAGTCTGTCAAGGCCCTTTATCCCGGGAACGCGTGGAGGTACCGAGTTCAAATTAAAACCACATACTCAAGTCTACATTCCCTTAATTCAAGCTGTGAAAAAATCTAACTTCTAAGTTAACGAAATAAAAGATACGGCCAATATTTTGACACTCTCAAGGGAATCGAAATTTACAGGGTACTTTCTGTTGAGTATGTACTTATCGATAACAGGATTGTCGATATTTTTATTGTGGCAAGCACTAAACAAAATGTTCCTGCTAGAAAAATATCTAGGTATGCTTTGCTTTGTGGTTTTGTTTTATTTTACAATTTCCAAATTATTGTGTAGTGTACACATTTATTGACATCGTCATATTATTGTATATTTATTTTTAATTAATTTTGACGATCGTGATAAAAAATCTTATTATTTTGACATGTATACAAATTTGTAATGTATTTTCTATCATGAAATAAATAATCTAATCTAATCTAATCTATAAAATTCTAAAAGAGGAAAAGTCTGTGAGATTGTATTTTTGTAAAATGTAAGTTTGTATGTAATGGATAATCACCAAAACAAAAAAACCGGACAAGTGCGAGTTCAACTCGCGTGGTGAGGGTTCCGTAAAATTCCTATTCTCTAAGCATTATAGGCGCTCCATACAAAATACACAAAAATGTTAAGAATTTTCCCGTTACTTTGAATAGGTAATCAAACTTCTTATAGGTTTTCCTGTAATCTTTAGGCAAGGAACTATTTCCCATATTTTTTTCAGAATTTTTAAGGGGGGGGGGGGTGGGGGGGAGAATGGTCAATTTTCGTCTTATTTCCTAAATTACTTCAAATCTATTTTCGCTAAAATTATAAAAAAAATATATCTGAAATGCTTGCAACAACCCCTTACATTTGGTATGTCACACAATACAGTTTGCGAAACTTTTTTTTAAATTTTCCAGTTTACCCCCAAAAGTGGCCCCCTTGTTCAGAATTCATTAATTTACTGTACGCGTCCATCTTTGGGTCACCAATTTACACATGTGTACCAAATTTCAACTCAATCGGTCCAGTAGTTTCGGAGCAAATCGGCTGTGACAGACGGACAGACAGACCGAGTGATCCTATAAGGGTTCCGTTTTGTCCTTTTGAGGTACCGGAACCCTAATTAAGCTGTTTATTTCAGTTTTAATGTTACAAATTATTCTACTAATTGCTACCAGCACCGCTTAAGACGACGGGTAAGGCAAGGCATTCTCCATACAAACGTTGTGCAAGTTTTTTTTCGTCGGTTTTGGCACTACAGAATATTCGTTTTTTTTGCTTGTTCATATTGAATTTACGCAGCACATGATGTTAAAATTTTGTTAGATATAAAAATAATGAAAATTAAAAAAATATAAAAAAGTATAAAAATAAAAAAGAATAACATCAGTGAATAGCTAACAGAAAAATAAGTATACTGACCTAAAAATTATATTTATAGCCCAAACACAAACGAAGAAAAACTTGCACAAAATTTGTATGGAGAAGGCTTGCCCTACCCGTCCCCTTAGATTTCAAAAATTCTTTCACTTGCGCAAAGAATGGTTTTTAATCTTTTCGACGCCAACGACGAATATATCTGCACCGCAGGTTCAACGCCAACGACTGATATATTGACAGAGCGTTGAAAAGGTTAAAGATGGTTATATTTTATCCCGCAGGTTTGTAGCGGTTTGGTTGGCTAGGTAGTCCTGTATAAGTTAGCAGGTATACTATAAATAATAATAATAATCACAAACAAAACGGGAACTCTTAAAAAACTTACCTTAATCCCCCATGTTGCGCAAACTTCCCGAATTAATGGTTCTAAGAAAACGTGGGAGGAGGCGGTCTCACTTTTAATTAAACCAGGGAGTCAGTTTAATACATCAGTTTCACATTACAATTTGATTTTAATGTAAATCGCGCGAACTTTAAGGTCCAAGGACTTTAAGGATATGACGATGTGTGCTACGCGCTCTCGTTCAAACGACTCGTGAGCGGAAGATTGGAGCGTGGCCTCTCGCTCTCACTCATGGCGCACCGCTGTCGCTGCCGCCGCCGTTTAAGGCCTCTCACAGACTGGCGCGGCCTGGCCGCGGCGGTCAATAGTAAACTTGTCATTAGCTATCTGATCTATGTACCGCCACCGCAGGCCGCGCCAGTGTGATGCAGGCTTCAATTCGTGGCCGAGCCCTGACACATCGTACGCTAAACAGTGAAATCAAATTGAAATGTGAAATGTAAGAGTCACGTTGACCGATAGTTTTTTCAGAGATCGATACCCAACTTTCCCGGTTGCCCAAGGTTTTAATTAGTTTCGTTCAAGTTATGGATTCTCTGAAATATGGAAGTTGGTTTGTTAATATTTACACTGCGAAGCTTTGCTTGGTAGTATTATGGATACAAATTAAAAAATTGTCCGCGGTTGAATGTATATAAACGCGAATTCATCTCACACAAAATATTGTAATTGTAACCAATTTCGTTCGAATCCCATTTTATCAGTCACTGACAAACCCGCGGGATAAAAAATTGCCTATGACCATCCAGAAAGTGGACAAGTGGTTCCAGAGTGTACGTATTTACATACAAACTTACATTTTACAAAGCTACAATGTGCCAGACACTTCCTCTTTATAATATTAGTGTCAAAAAAAAACATAATAGTTTATTGATACAGTGACACAATTTTAAACAAAACATGGTTTCTCTGACATACTGGTTACCGCGACCACTGTTTTTTATTTAGGTTAATGTAATTGCCCGTGTCATCTGCACTAGGCCATGCCTGTCTCGCAGGATGACACTTTACATTTGATTGCCCGTTATTTTATTACTAGGCGCTAAAGAATTCTGCATTAAATGTGTAGTACAAATATCTGACGTGATCAACAAAATAATGATAGTAATTGTATGTATCCTAGAAGTATAAGTAAGAAGTATAGACTATTCGTACATCGTACTCTCACTCACACACACAAAATGTAGTCCAGGCAATGAACTGACAACTTGTATGGAAAAAATGTCAAATTTGGAAATAATTTATAATAGCTCATTTCTTTAATGTAACGGATATATTATCAATTAAATGAATAGTTTAATACAGATAATTCATATTACACGTGAAACAAGTGAATCATATTAAATAATATGCACTAAAATAACAAAAAATGAAAAACTCAATATACATACTTAATGTCAAATGAATGAAATGAAATTAATAATATAATATAAAATATTAAAATAGGAATTATAAAAAGAACACCGCTTCTAGGAGGTCGGATTGCGGCATGGACCCCATAACGCTGGCAGCATTACCTCTTTGAATTGCTATGGAAATTCGATAGTTACCTAGAGGCAAAATCCAACAAAAAATCAGACATCAAAAAAAAATTAATTAGCTCCAAAAAAGTCCGGATAAATATGAATATTTTTTTATCTTTATTTAGGTTCATTTGCTTTAAAATATTCAATATAAATAAAATAAAAAAGGCAATGAATGTTTAATTTAAATCTATATAATTACTTCCGGGTGGAAAGTTTGTTGGTTTCTTGAATAAAGCATCTTAGAATAACGTTTTAGAATGAAATAAACAAAAAAAACGCTATTATAAATTAATGTTATTCGAAACCGTATTTTGAGTAATGTAAGAAGATGTGCATGGAAGAAGACGATTCGCATATAAACAAATAAATAAATATTCATTGTAAGCTCAATTAGGCTAGAGCTATGTGTACTAGACGACGAAATAATTAATTACATATAAAATCTTACATGCGTAGTAAAGAGGCATTATTTAATGTGACCGACTTTTTTATGAAACTGTCATTGGACTTTTAATCCTTTACCATCGACGGTAGACTTCCTTTTCGAATGGACTACTTTCATGCAAAGTAGGCTTGTGTACTAAATTTTTTTACGATGCCTTTCGAACCAGTTTTCGGAGAGGAACAAATGTGTATGGGAGCAACTACAATTAAAAAACATAAATACCCAAAAAATTAAGTTGAAGATGGACCTCGCTGGCGAATTGACATTGAATCATGACGTCACAGTGTATTTGTACTAATCGTTGTATGGAAAATCAAGTAAATTGCTGTTTCGTTCGCGAAATACTGCGTTTAGGACCGTAGTTGTCATACAATTTTGTTTCTATAAAAGCGTAATAATTCTATTGGAAGCTTTAAATTTACTTTTGGACTATAAAAAAATGTATATTGTTTTCTATACTTTCAAAGTCCATATCTTTTTATCATCTTAATTATATTTTGTAATTTATACTTTATTACAATTATTTGATGGTTTACTATCCATTTAGAAACACTACGTTATAAATTTTAACATGAGGAAACTACCCGATTCGACCAACTCAAATCATCTCAAGCATATTTTTCACTTCATTGTGCAACGTCACGTTTCTTTGAAGACAATTTCACGCACTGTTTGACCTACCACAGATTACGTAAATTTAGAGAAACCAAAGACTAAAATAGACTTCAACAGATGGGCCACATCAAACGGGCGGAAACCGCGGCAGAGTCGTATACGATGCTTTTTCTGAAGGTAAACATTGGGCTGATGTTGAGATTGCTAGTACCTATATATCCAAATGGTGAGTTACATTTATAATAATTTCTATACTAATACACCTTGATTAAAATCAGTTAACCACTGACAGATTGGATCAAACCTTGGGATATTCTACCTTAATACCAATGTAATTAAGTCTTTATTACAACCGTTCTATTTATAGGCAGCGTGTTTACAAAATAAACTCTAATTTTCTGAAGTTAAGATAGAGTATCGAGTGAATTAATGCCAAATGTCAGTAGTTAACTGATTTTAATCGTAGTGTACCAATTGTTAGTTTCCAGAGAGGTGATCGCGTAAATTTTCGAAAGAGAACAGTTTTCGTAGGACTAGTCGACCGTCATTATCCCAAAAAAAATAATTTGATCTACGCAACGTGCGTACGAAACGTCTCGCAACGTTCACAACCATTTTCACCATTTTAGTCATAATATATTTAATAATGCCCCCCCGCTTGGTGTTGAGTTAGAATAGAGGGAGAGGACCTTTCTTCCCGTGGCCGTAGAAGTCAACTATGGAAAAAGAGTTAAATTGTGCATAGGCTAGCCACCACCTATCACAGCAATATAACATTTCTCCACCTCTTAACCTGCAAGTAGCATAATGCTGAGCTAGTGTCCGGTTTACTGCCGCAGAGACACACTTTGATTCATGTTTTATATGTTTCTCTTGTTTATTTTATTTTTCTTTCTTTGTATTGTATCTTTCTTTCTTTCTTTAAGTGCTAGATGATGAAAATGTACCGAAAAATACATTTCATTTGCTCTGCCCTTCCCTAATAAGAATACAGGCGTGAATTTATGTGTGTTCAATACTGACAACCAGCGTCCTGACTTGCCATGGTATTGGCTGAAGTCTTTTGGCCTGTTTTTAGTGTTTCATATTATGCGATCACTCGGAGTTTATAATTTTTTTTTTCTTATAAATAGTTACAGTGTTGCACATAAAGCCACTATTTAAAACCTTTCAAATTTATCAATATTAGTGCATTTTTGAGGAAACTATTGGAAGTATGGCTGCTTATAGATAGTTCACAAGATGAATATATGAGATATACACCGACTGAATAGCCTAGTGGTTAGAGAACCTGACTATGAAGCTTGAGGTCCCGGGTTCGATTCCCGGTCGGGGCAGATATTTGTATGATGAATACGAATGTTTGTTCTCGAGTCTTGGATGTTTAATATCTATTAAAGTATGTATTTATCTATATATAAGTATGTTTATCCGTTGTCTAGTACCCATAGTACAACAGGCTTTGCCTAGTTTGGGACTAGATCAATTGGTGTGAATTGTCCCACGATATTTATTTATTATTATTTATTATATTTGCTATGTTCTGTACTATTTTTGTACTATCATTGAAGTGAGCAATAGAGGGTATCTATTATATTGAACCTATATCCTACATTATTAATCAAATCGGTTACTATTGCAGTAAAGGGCAATGAACTTTCAACTTCACCATCCACTCCGATAAACACCTCAAGCCGTTTTCTTCTTCCTAATAAAAACTATGACGTCACCAATTTGCACCTAGTTTACCGTGCCCCGACAACATTTTTCTCATTTCCTCAATGTTTTCCAAGTAAATAAATCTATTGAATTTCAGCCCAGAGTGGCGTTTCTATTCGTTTTTTAAGCCATTTTGTCTAGAGTAGTGAACTAAGCATTATGTTAATGTGGGTACGGCGGATGAAAAATGAGCCGAGTTGATAAATTGGGTGACGTGCAAGGTACAGTTACTTTGGCGGTGCATTTTGGTATCAAATTACCTGTGTCGAGTGAATAGACATGAATTATGTAGGCGATGGAATAAAGTGGGAACTGTGCTGGGGAATTTTGGATTTTTAAAACGGATTTCGGTTCCCTTGGATGTTGATTAGTCTATTCATTAACCAAATATATGATACATAAACAGTCAGTCATATAGTCAATCAAATAAGTAAAATAAATTGACACGAGCGTTTGTGGTAACCGTCTAGGTTTCCACGAAATGCCAACTTTGTTCGTTTGTGTATCCCTATCGCACTTGCATGGAGCGACAGAGAGGAAGAAATCCATAATGTAATTTCTTTTTCGTGGTAGATGTCGCTGCTATCACTTTAAGATGTCCTAAATGCGCACTGGACTAGCGGGTGGTTTATTAGAAACTATTCTCCTCTGTCGATAAGAGGAGGTTTGTTGGGCAGAAAGTGCGAGTTGGACTCGCTCTTCCGCCCTTCCGTAGACTTCCGTAATAAATGTCAAATATAAAGATTTCAGATTTTTCCCTGTATTTGTAGTATAAGAGGATATTACTTGCCAAATGTCGATGGTTTATTTGTACAAGTACCCGTTTTTACTAATAAGTTTAGTGTAGTGTCTTTGTGCGATCATAACAATTTTTTGTTTTTAAGAATGTGTTTATCTCATGTAAGTGATTTGTACAATTCTTTATGAGATTAAATGATCTTAAACCTTAAATTTCATAGTTCTAGGTTAACGGAAAGTAGTATACATTTTGATTCCCTTGAGAGTATCGAAATATACATTTTCTGCGGCATAAACAGCTGTATCTTTTTTTACGTTAATTTAGAAGTTTGATTTTTGTGCAGCTTCAATTGACTGAAGACTTGAGTATATGGTTTTAATTTCAACTCGATACCGCCTACGCATTTCCAAGATAAAGAGAGCCTTGACAGACAGACGGACAATAAAGTGATCCTATAAGGGTTCCGTTTTTTTCCTTTTGTGGTACAGAACCGAAAAAACAGGATCAAATGTGATTCGTGCATTTCAATAGTAAGACAATATTAGACGCTCTGTTGAATGCGCCCGGGTCGTTCTTCTTTTCGACCGACAATAGCCTGTCCCTCGTCTTATTACGGCATCTCATTTGAGTAATGATGTTTACGGTTTTATAATGTTCGAATGAACGTCCATATTATTTTATTCATTAGTGATGTTTAATATTTCACTTTCTCCAACTAGCATTTTTTTAAATGTTTTTTTTTTCGTAGAATGCCGTGACAGAGTGGTAAACCAAAATGTTGTCCCCACTGAAAGAGTCCACTTTGTCACATGTTTTTTTTTAGAAACCAACCGTAAATAAATATTTATATTGGCCAAAAAGGAAACTTTAATTAGTTCTAATGAAGAAACCTATGCAATTTTTTTTAAATCGCACTTCAAAACCACAATTTTCGATAGTTCAAAAACCAAAAAAACAGAAAAACCTCGGATCATTGTCGGTAAAAAAGAAGAACGACCCGCCCACGGTCTCTAATAGGGTCGTGATACGGCACGTAACGATAAGTAGGCAAATTTTCATCTCGGACGTTTCAAGACGTTTTTAACGTGGGTTTTGGGGGATTTGGAGTATTTGCACTTTTATGAGAGTAATGTGATATATTAAAGGTCGGTCATTTCATACCATCGGCTCGTATGGGTTTTTTCACAAATACTTATATATAAATAAATAAATAATAATAAATAAATAAATATTACGAGACAATCTTACACAAATCAACCTAGGCCCACGGTAAGCTCAGTAAGGCTTGTATTGTGGGTACTAGGTGACGATATATATAATAGATAAATAAATATAGATACTTATATACATATATAACATCCATAACTCAGGAACAAATATTCGTGATAACACACAAATAAATGCCCTGACCGGGATTCGAACCCGGGACCTCCAGCTTCATAGGCAGAGTCACTACCAACTGGGCTACGGAGGCCGTTTACTATTAAATTTCAAATGAAATATCATTTGAAATTTAATAGTAAATAGCTTTTCATTAAATTGAAAAAAACACCTTTGGGTTAGAAGGTCAGAGTGCAGGCGCTTTCGTAAAACTAGTGCCTACGCCAAATCTGGGGGTTAGGTACCAAAGCAGACGCTGGGTTCTTTTAGGGAACAAACGGTAAAAACGCTAGGAGGGTGATGAGGTACAATTAATATTTAGGATGACAATTATTATTATGAAATTAATTATTAAATTAAATTTATTTCGGACAAAGTCCATACCGTGTTAGTAACATACTACTTAATTCTAGGGTTAGTATTATATTAAAATAAGGTTTTACACATTGGGGCATGCAGCTGCACCCAAGTGCTTCAGCCACGGTGAGTCCCACCATGGGATTCCCATGTACCGAGTCTAAAATTGCCGTGTTTGTATGAGAAAATCTTAAATGATTGCCGTGTAAAAAAAAACCATACAAATGATACGGCAATGATCGGCTGCCGTTTGCCGTGTTTAGGTCTGAAGACGCCTGAATTGCCGTATATTACGGCAATTACCGTGTCAGTAACAACACTGGTCCCACCGGTCGGCCAGCGTGCACAGGATGGTATTGGAGCTGGCGCGCCACCATCTCAGCAGCGAACTACATCGCTACCTGATGATCGCGTGGAAGCCATCGCTCCGCGAACATACCCGAGGCGCTGCAGTGTCGCGGCAGCCCGAACACCACCCTGTACGCGTTGTTGTACTGACTATAAATATATTATAGTCTCATTAAATACATTGGACTATTTTAAAACCAGGGGTGAATTCAATGTGACAGAAAAATTAAACAATAGCAAACTAATTTTGAAGCAGCCTACAGCGGTTGGGATTTAAGTATTCAGGTATTATTTTATGAATTGTGTGAAAAGTTATAACGGCTTAATGTAACGCAAAAGGAATTACTGAATTAAAACCTAAAAGCTCAAGGTATTAAAAGATAATGGGTACTCGGGTCTAATGTGTTTTACTTTAGGCATTTAAAATACAAGATACGCACGATAACAGGCTTGCAAGAAAGAAAGACCTAAAACATTAAAGAGGTATTATTCAACAAAAATGTAGAATTACATGAAATGTTGGCACATTTTATTATTCTGCATTCTCTTGTTATGTTAAAAAATGAAAGAATCACATTAAATGTAAAAGTTTGCGCAAAGCCAGCGGAATCCGATGTGATTATGATAAATTCTCAATTTTGGATCTATTCCAATTCAACAATCAGGTTGCATGATTTTATTTTTTTATGCAAAACTAAGCCACACGGATCGTGGAAGCTGGAGATTTGTGAGGTTTAAAACACACTCATATTTATTCAAACAGTTGAATATAATATTGATATACCTACTCACCGGCAGAAAATTTGGCCCAAATTAGAAAACGTTTACTATGCAGAAAAACATTATTTAATTTATAGTTTGAAATCACATAGTGCTAGAATTAATGTAGCTAAACACGGGCGCAATTTGATTGGGTGGTACGGAAAATAAATGGTATATATTTGGGCTACCATTGGGATTAAAAAAAAAAACTGGCCCAGTGCCTGTTGGACCACGCGCAGTGTAGGGTTCCGTAGTTGCCTGTCTGTCTATGACCTTTGTCGACACGCGCGCGCCAGTTAAACGTTGCGGATGCGTCGCCCAAAGGCCATGGCAGGGTAAGGGAACATCTTGTGCCTTAATAGCTTTTCAGGCTGTTTTTTTTTTGTGATGATGGGCCCTGCTGTTAGTAACTCCTATACAAAATTACAGCATTCTCCTCTTCTTACTTTCCAAGAAAAAAAATAATTAAGAAAAATCATTTTTCGTGAATATTTCCGCTTCTGTAGATTGAATTAATTCGTGCTTTAAACATACCCGAGACGGACAATATGTCACTATAAACCGCATAACATTCCATAGACAATTTTTTTTTCAAGGGTTAACATTTTTCATTTTTTTTTTCATAAGTTCTGAGAGAGAGTCACCTCCAATTTTTTAACACATAAATAGCCTTTTTGACGGCCTATAACATAAATTAAATTCAAGCTTCTAGCATTGGTGCATCATAACAAAAAAAGTCTTCACTTAATCGTCGTCGTCTCTATTTTCGTTAATTACAATACTTAGGCCTTTTTTAAACAGGTTGCTCAGTTTTTCGGCTGGTCTAGGTATTTTAGTTAAAAATCTACGATGTGATAAATAATAAACTATTGCTGCAATATGGGAGCAGCAGCTGACTGTACGTAATCCGCATGCACACTATGGTATTTTTGCTACGAATCCTTTAGCGTGGTGTAGCGTGACGCGTATTTGGCCAGTTTTCGTTATATCTTGCAACGCAGATGCAGTAAGAAAATAATAAACTATATATCTTACGGTTATGTCATATGAACCAACTGCCAACACAGGTTCAGCTTTCTCGAAAAATCATTATTTCTCTGCTAAGCACAGCGATTTACCATAAACTCAACGTGAGCGAAGGTCGATTGGACACTTGCCTTACGCATTCCCATTTGATAACATTTAGTTTAGTGCGCTCGTTCTTGCACGTTCACTTTGAGCGTGCGTTACAAATTGATATCAAATGTAAAACGCAAGTGTCGAATCAACCTCCTGGCGTTGGAAACATAAACGTAAACTTGGCGGCATACCGTTCCGTTCCACGCGGTTACCGGTTTTATTCTCATTGTACTTTACTACGTACAACACAATGCATATTCGAACTTACCTTGAAATGAAAACTCTATTCTATGAGCAGTAAGGTTAATATGGCTCTAATATAATGGGGTAAGATAAAAGTTTGGGAAGATTTGGACTTGTTGTTATTATGTGCTGAATAAATGCAGACTGAGGTTTGATTTAGCGTCGATTACTATTGTCGCTGCGTAAAATTCTATGACCGTGGAATCATCAGCATTGTCATCACTGTTATCAGTGTTGAGCCTGCATCACACTGACCCGGCCTGCGGTGGCGGTCCATAGTAAATTTGACAGCTAATGGCAAGTTTACTATTGACCGCCGCGGCCAGGCCGTGCCAGTCTGTGAGAGGCCTTAGCCGTTCTATCTACCATAGACAGCTGACCCTTGAGAGCTTGGTCTTGCTAATTCCAAACATCTATTTGATGTTTATCATTGGGTGCTATTTCTTTCTGGAATTGACTCACCCGTCGATTACTGTGGTATGTTTATGCCACGATGTTAACAAACAAGCATATGGCCCAAGCTGTGTCCTGACCTAAGGATGCTTGCAAGTTCGGGAGAGTCACATGCAAAGTAGCCCTAAGTCTTTTCACTTCTTTCTTCAAAAACATCACAGGAAAATTTCGGCAGGGAGTTCCATAAACGGAACGGAAAATCTGAGATCGTGTTTTGCGTGCGTGTTTTAAATTTCGAAGTATAAAGACGAAGCCGCTGCGGATGCGACGTCAGTGAGGGTTACAGTATTAAGACGAAGCCGCGGATGTGACGTCGGTGAGGGTTACAGTATTAAGACGAAGCCACTGCGAATGCGACGTCGGAGGGGGGAACAGTATTAAGACGAAGCCGTTGTGAATGCGAAGTCGGTGAGGGTTACAGTATTAAGACGAAGCCGCTGCGGATGCGAGTTCGGTGAGGGTTACAGTATTAATACGAAGCCGCTGCGGATGCGACGTTGGTGAGGCTTACATTATTAAGACGAAGCTGCTGCGGATGCGACGTCGGCGAGGGTTACAGTATTAAGACGAAGCCGCTGCGGATGCGACGTCGGTGAGGGTTACAGTATTAAGACGAAGCCGCTGCGAATGCGACGTCGGTGAGGGTTACAGTATTAAGACGAAGCCGCTTTGAATGCGACGTCGGAGGGAGGAACAGTATTAAGACGAAACCGTTGTAAATGCGAAGTCGGTGAGGGTTACAGTATTAAGACGAAGCCGCTGCGGATGCGACGTTGGTGAGGCTTACATTATTAAGACGAAGCCGCTGCGGATGCGACGTCGGTGAGGGTTACAGTATTAAGACGAAGCCGCAGCGGATGCGACGTCGGTGAGGGTTACATTATTAAGACGAAGTCGCTTATGAATCTTATCCAAAAATAATGCATTTATTTAACTTCATAGCTCTACCTAAAACTGTCTAAGTGACAAAAACAATTCAAACTGCTATTAAAACAATGTTACTACACAATTACACATATCATTTCGTTGAAATAAAAACAAAAGCAAACAAAGACCTCACAAGGAAAAGTTTGCGGCGGTACACCAAATGTCCTACGATTAATAATCCCGTTAGGCGCTATTAATCTTGCCCTAACTACGTCTTATTCCGTCCATTTTTTCGTTTAATTAATCGCACAGTACGGCCGTCTGTGACAAAAATAGTGGTTTTTTTTCTGAGAGGAATGGTAAGGCAAGAGTCAGGTCGACGGCTTGATTCATCAAGAGCCAAGCTACGAGCAAACATGTTAAAAATTAACAACTTAGAAAAGTTCAAAAACCCCCGAAATTTTCATTTCAAAGTTGAATATCTCAATATCAGCTTAACCGATTATATTGAGACGTAGCTAAAAACCATCTCGATCACGTAAGCTTTTAGACAAAGAAAACCGCATTAAAATCGGTCCATTAGTTTAGAAGCTACGATGCTGCAAACAGACACACATACACGCAGATACACGTCAAACTTATAACACCCCTCTTTTTGCATCGGGGGTTAAATGGATCGTCTTCACGAAGCTGCCCCTAAATAATACTTGTATAATTTAAGGGCAGCAATTTATCGATTAATTGATATCTGATTAATTAACTGAATAATTTTGATATCATTTACGTGGTTCCGGAGATTACCCCCTCCATACATACTCACAAACTTACAGAGCTACAATCTCACAGACTTCTCCTCTTTATAATCAAGGACCGGAAAGTGGGGGGAAAACCCTTTTGAGGTTTAAGCCTATCGATTTGGAAACCTTATTGATAGGGTAACCCTATTGTTATGGTAAGCATATCGGATGTGGTAACCATAAGGTAGCCACGTAGAACCAAAGTAGAACAGCCAAGGTCACCCTATTGAGATAGGGTTTTTTTAGAGTTAACTTATGGTTACCTTATGGTTACTACATCCGATATGCTTACCATAACAATAGGGTTAACCTATCAGTAAGGTTACCTTATCATCATCATCATCATAATCATCATATCAGCCGAAAGACGTCCACTACTGACCATAGGTATCCCCCAAAAAGTGCCAAATTGACTGGTCCTGCGCCACCCGCATCCAGCCGACTCCCGCGACCTTTACCAGGTCAGCAGTCCACTTCATCATAAGGTTACCATTTTGGATAGGGTTTTAAAAACAACTTCTAAAATTAGCCTATGGAAAACCCTGATAAGGGTAAGTACGTCCAGAAAGAAAGAAATTATGATTATTATGAAAGTCTGTTCTATACGCAGGTGAAAGAATTTTTGAAATCGGATATGAGAGTCCAAAGATTACCCATACGAGACCCCTACATCTTATCTAGTTGAGGGCCCTTTCGGATACACTTCGACCCAGTGGGATCTTTTGTGCATTTGCCCTCCCCTTTATAGCTACTCCCAAGCTCGCTCCAACATTTCCACAAAGCGGATGATGCAGCTTGGTGGGAGCATCTTGAATTCCTTTGGTTGCGGGTAGCCGTTACCAAAGTGATTCATTATTTGTCTGGCAAGGGCATGACATTCACACAGTAAGTGTTCCATAGTCTCATCCTCCTCGTCACACATTCTACAGTCTACACTGTCCGATAAGTCCCATATTGGCCAAGAGATCCTTGACTCCGAAGTAACCTGCGAACACCCCAGATATAATTCTGAGTTGCTATCCCTACATACCAAAGCAACAATTTCACAGACTTTTCTCTTTATTATATTAGTCTAGAAGTGAATACCGTCTACAGAAGTTTTATATTTATTTTAATTAGTTCCTTCGAAAGTTTTTGGAAAATTTAAAAAGGCGGTCAATTTTTCTTTTGTTATTTAAAAAAAATCAAGAAAGCCTAACTATGAAGCAGTATTCAAAAACTTTTAAAATTACAAATTAAAATTAATTTTTGATTTATTCCGTTAAAGTGGACTTCAGCTGGATAAACTTTTTTTACAAATCCCTTTAATCTAAATACTATAAACTTCACAAACTTGATTAGCATAGGTACGCGGCTAACTCTCTTAATAAAAAAAAAAAACTCTTGGACCCAGCGAATTATTAATATCAGAATATATACCACAAGGTCGTATCTACAGTTTTTGCAATACCGAATTCAAAACTCACCGTCGATTCGATAAACAGACAATATATTCCAGACATCGAATCTGATGAAAATATTTTCTCGGGATGAAAATCTTCGAGATGACGACCACATATTATATCATACACTGAATGTTATAGGTAAACTCCCATTTTCCTATCTCTGTCTTTAAAAATCAGAATGACAGAAACCTAAAACAAAAGCGATATCCTAGGGACATGGGTTTTGTTTTGCCCCTTTCTGTTAAAATCTATTTTACATGCTTTTTATTAACTTGCAATGTACATATGTAACTATGTTTGTTTGGGTGGAATCTTGCAACTCAATTTTGTAGCAAATATAATCAATCGATTGAGCTGAAAGTTTGGTTAAAGGTATAGTTTGGATGACAATTCAATATTATCGTACAATCGAGCCGATCTAATGATGTTGACAGAATGTGGTCATAGGAATTCAGAATTTAACCGACATAACCCCGTTGAGTTTGGGCTTGTTAAGATCGTCTCAATGAATAGCTGAAATTCATTACCACTAAGGACGGGCTGTACCAAGTTACGGTTACAGACAGGTTTTTATTAAATATGGCGCCGGAAGCTGTTATTTCCTAGAAATTTGTCAAACTTTCCATACGTTCAGGTTTTAACGAACACCGCTTACGATAAGAGACGGTTTGGTGCTGCAACGCACCCTAAGAATCACATTTTCTAATTTCACATCTGTTTCAACCTCGCTTATGTGAACAATTTCTCAAAGCAATTTTTTATTCGTCCTAACCCGTAGTTTTACAGTAAGTGGTCTAATAATAAAAGCACACAGCAGTGTGTGCTTAACGGTTATGGTACAGGATAAACGTTAGCTAACTTGATCCCTTTCTAGAAAATACCAGCACATTTTGCAAGGCTGAAGCGTTTAGTCGATGTAGTTATGATTTTGGTAAGAATTCTCCGATAAAAGTACGATTATTTGGTGAACGCTGCTTGGCTGAGCTTAGTTTGGCTGCGAATATTATTTAAGATGAAATTGATATTCTGAAAGTACGCCACAAAGACACAATTCAAAGTCTACCAGCACTCCAGGTAGGTTCACAGATGAGATGAAACGCCGAAACGAATATCTATGACCGTACCCAATTAACAGTTACTGTGACCACCTTTGGGTCTCAGGGTAAATAAATACAACTACAATTTAGACTGTCAGCTTAGGTGCGCCCTGACTATAGAATTTGCATTATTTGACAGCTGTCATCCCAGTACAATTTGTGTCATCATATGTCATCATTGACGTTTATTGTACCGGGATGGCGGCTGTCAAATAATGCAAATTCTATAGTGTGCTGGTTAGTCGTGACCTGACTCGTTGGCAGCTCGATGACAAGTGGCAAGCGTTCCCAGCTCGGCTGATCACGACAGCTACCCTCGCTCGTATTTATTTGTAGTGCACATACACTACAGTTCCTAATTATGGATCAGTTGAGTGTCAGCTGCGAGCAGTTGCACTGAGGTGGAGCGAGGTTAGGGACGTCGCCGAGGCCTGGAAGGCGTGGCGCGAGCTTATGAAGGCTCTATGCACCTTTAGGGTGCCCTAGGACAACAACAAGAACAATTGTGGATCATACAGAGATGCTAATGTATTTTACTCTTTGGTCTCCTATATTTAAGAACATGATTGTGTGCATCAACCTAGAATTTCGGTACAAGTCAAAAATATTATATTGCACAACAAGAAATTAAGTTCCAGTGTTTTTCTTTTTTGGGAGCAGGGGCAGCACAACTTGCTGCTAATGCCAAGTCGCGTCGCGATGATGATGATGGAATTGGGTAGATTCACCATATTTTATATGTGCGCTTTATGGAGACTCACACTGTATGTGTTATTTTACCAAATTTTATAGTGATTAATTTAATTGTAATAAATGTAATTACTTACTGTGTGAATGTCATGCCCTTGTCAGACAAAGAATAAATCACTTTGTTAACGAAGGAATTCAAGGTGCTTCCGCTGAGCTGCATCATCCGTTTTGGGGAAATGATGGAGCGAGCTTGGGAGTAGGTATAAAGGAGAGGGCAAATGCACAAAAGATCCCACTGGGTCGAAGTGTATCCGAAAGGGCCCTCCATCTAGATAAGATAAGATTAATATGTTTGTTTATAGTTTTCAGGTGCGGTGGTATAGCGTCGTCTACGTCTATATGAGTTATATTTGAATATAGCTCATAACGATTTCCCTAGCGATATTTTTTTCGCAGTACTCGTAATACGACAAAATGGCGGCTACCCCTTCGCATTAACATTTTAATCAGCGACTCGGTTCGATTTCATTACGCCAGATTACATTTGCCTTCGTGCAGTCCAATAAAACACTCGGTCGTAAAACTTTTCGGTTTTTACTGTTAATACTTTTTCTGATTTTAGAGGGTGGGAAAGTTAATTTTGTTGATTAAATGGAACCTCTGTGCCTTTTCCTGAGGAAAGAATGGGGAATCAATTAGACTAGAGGGGTTATTTTACGCTTCAATTATTATTATCAATTGGGTCAGAATTTATTTAAAGAACTCATAAGAGTCATAAGGTCCTAGTACTCGACATTGCACAAGTGTATGGCATGGACACTTTATGTATATACAGGATGGCCTAGAAATACGTTGACATAGAATTATCTGAATATTTCTTATTGCTTACACTAACTTCATAGATTGTCATCAAATATTAAAACGGCACTATCTTGAAATAATAAAATAACTGTCTTCAAAATATCCTCCATTTGTCCTGATTTATTTATTAAACACGACATTACAGTAAAAACCAATACGTCATGGAACGAAACTAAACAAGACTAAAAACACGTATAATTACATTGGTACAGTTGATTGCCTGTCATCCATCTCCTCACAGAATCTCAGACATTCACCGCACACATACATCCATCGCCACGCAAGTAAGTCACACTCCGGTGCTGATGCCAAGAGCGCGTTGAGTTGTGAGAGAGCGCGGATCAGCGGCGAGTTCCTGCGTGACACAGTGCGCGCTGCCGGCACCGCCAATAAATCGCGTCGGCGTGCCCTGAGCGTTATCTTGGGGATATCCGGAGTATACAGTCGCACGAGGCGACTCACTAGCTCAGGACAATCTGACTCACCGCGTATGATCCGACACGCACTCACCAACAAATTGTAATTAGGCCTTACCTCCAACGAGTTATAACCTAAGGTTCCTAACAGGTATTTGGTGGGATACGGGAATGGATAGTACCCAAAAACTTTCCTATATATAACCGTAGGAATGTTTTTTGAACTTTTTCCAATAATAGGGCGTAAGTTAATTCGTAAGATACACAACGCAAACGTTTGTTAAAATTGTCGACGATATGCCGCAGCACCTCTAAGGTTCGTACAAATAAGTTAGAAAAGGCTTTCGTAGTAAGAAACTTAAATTGATTTTGATTGGATTATTCTAACTTTTTTCAGATAAATCTGTTTTAACTTCTAGAAAAAATACTGACCTTTTTCACCTTTATATAAAACTGTCTGATAAATTACTCTATCAGTAATGCATTAAATTCGGAAGTACTAAGTAATAAAAATTGTATGGAGATAGTTGAAACATGCTAAGGACCATAAGTTATTTTTATCCCCAAATCATACACTGAGTTGGTGAAAGGGGGTTAAAAGTTTGTATGATGTAAGTCTATCCGAACGATGATGCGGTCACAGCCAGTATAGAAATAATAGACGCCATTCCCCCTCAATATGAAAGACTCAGCTGAATGTGATAATGACTCTTCGACCGCACTTGACCGATCCATTCCGACTAGAACGAATGAACCGAACGAAATGAACGAATGGGAATAACTTAGGAATGCTGACCTACGTGCTGGCAATTAAGCTTAGTGTACATTGGAGGTTTTTTTTTATTATTAATAAAATCGGTGGAGATTTTTTGCCGAGTTGCTAATAAGAGATAAGTAAATGAATAAAGGTATACGAGCGAGTGCTAGAACTTAGACTTTTTCTGTGAATATACATTATTAAAGTATTATGCTTAAACAAAGTTATTGATTTTGTGAGGAATTCGGTGGTGCCCGGGTAATATACAAGTTTTTATGAAAATGTTTATTCCGTTGCGCAGCTAACGCGTCGTGAAAATTGCCACTTACTGTTTATGTACCACTGACCATTTTTCAAATATGAAATTAAATGTACCTATTTAATCAGATAAAAAAATTTGTTCGTAAAGATAATAGTGAAAATTGAGTGTGAGTATTGGTAAAGATACATAAACTTTTAAGAAAAAATCATAAAGTTAAACTCCAAATTCGATTTGTCAGTTTTAATCAAACCGAATATTATTGAGCATTCGAAACAGTCGGCTATCATTTTTTGGAGAGCAGTCTGCTTAATGGTTTTTTTTAACGTTATAGAAACGAATCATCTTCATCATCATATCAGCCGATACACGTCCACTGCTGGACATGGGCCTCTCCCAAAGAATCATCTTATGAATAGAAAATTACAATTTATATTAACAGTGCCTCAATCCGGTTCGTGTCTATTTTTAATTGTTTTTCATTATGTTTTGCGTAATTGTTGTGTTGTTTGTAAATGTATATATTTATGCTTTCATCGAAAGTAATAATAAAGCTAATATTCAGAGCAATGACGCGTAGTTGCAGTATCAAAGAGGCAACCGGTTTGCTTGCGGTATTTGAGCTCCGTGTTGTTGAACCGCCCTGTGCAACCCAAACTGAGTCAACTTGGCATGGGGTGGAAAAAGGTGACAAAAAATTCCGCAAGGCAGCCGATTGGAACAGGTCGCTAAGGAGAGAAGATAATTCAAGGATCCACATAATCAGCTATAAGCCTAAAATAAAACAAGTTAAATCAAAAGAATTTTCGAAAAACCCGACTGCCTTTTGACAAATATTATAGCCTATGTCACTCCCACAATTAAGAGGAATCCAGAGACACCTCATACACAAAATCCATCAAGCCGTTTAGGCTACAGGAGGCCACAAAGAAACAGACCTACATACATACATACTTACATACACTTGAAGAACATTACCCTCCTCCTTTGGCAGTCGGGTAAAAAGAAAGCTACTAGTGAGTCCACGCCCTATCACTAGCTCATATGAGCCTGTTTCTACGAGTGGCAATTGATTGAGACCTATTTCTCACAGAACAACTCAATTATGTCACAATCTCAATTATGGGCTCCAGCCCTAATTATGTCACGAGTATTTCTAGTGTACAGCCAAGTGTAAAAATATGGCTGCATGCATACAAGTTACTCATAAATTATGTCCCATCGCTCTTATGTCAGCGGATTAAGGTTTTGGTTCATATTTATGAGAAGATTAAATCGTTTTCAAAGTTTAGTGTTTTTCAGTTAGTTCACCTTTTTTACTTTTTAGTGTTCCGTACCTCAAAAGGAAAAAAAACGGAACCCTTATAGCATCACTCACAGCCGATTTGCTCCGAAACTACTGGACCGATTGAGTTGATGGTAAACATATATAAATTGGTGACCCAAAGGTGGACGCGTAAATTAAATTAATGAATTCTGAACAAGGGGGCCACTTTTGGGGGGTAAACTGGAAAATTAAAAAAAAAGGTTTCGCAAACTGTATTGTGTGACATATCAAAATGAAAGGGGTTGTTGTAAGCATCTCAGTTTTTTTTTAATTTTAGCAAAAACAGATTTGTAGTGATATAGAAAAAGTACGAAAATTGACCATTATCTCCGAAACTACTAGGCTTAAAATTCAAAAAAAAATATGGAAAATATTTCCTTGCCTAAAGATTACAAGAAATCCTGAAGTTTGAGTATTCTCAATGTAAGGAACCCTCACCACGCGAGTTAAACTCGCACTGTCCGGTTTTTTATGCTAAGGACCTCATGTTTATTAACTCATTCGCTGCCACAGAAAAAAATACAAATTGGCACCCCCACGCCACGCAAGTCCGAAGTCTATTTTGGACTTCGTATGATGTTGGTGGCGGGTGGGTGGCAACGGTGACATATTTGAGTTCAAGTCAGTGACGGCGAATGGTTTCCATCTTATTTGCTACGACTTTGACCTTCAGATGTCCTTGGTCCGTTGTTCAGCTTGGGTGGGTTAATCAACTTTTTTCTGTCACTACTTGCAATGGTTACGTCTCCTGGGTCACTTTTCAAAACAGTGATTTTGCGGGTTAACATCCACCAAACGTGGGGTTTTCTTATCATTTTCAACCTCTTTAGTTAAGAGCCAGCGTCTAAGCTTGTTAGATGCCCATGTTGTAATTGTAAAAATATTTCTAAGAAACTCTGTCATATTGTCTCTTGGCTAACGGGACAGAATGACAACAAGAAATAGTTGATTTCAACTTTCTATGGCTTAATCCCCATTTACTCACGTGCAAGACTCGCTTGTAAGTTCCATTATATTACGTGTTACCGACTTTACCGAGGGAGAATTATTTAAATTCAATTGATCTATTAAACCACTCAATGTCGTAAAAGTTGCATGCGAGATTATTGTCCCGACGGATAAGAAGTAATTCCTGTCTCCAATCATTGCCCTACCTATAGGTACAGTCAGCAGCAGAAGTAGCTAAGCACTTTAACATGCTCAGAATGATCTGCACAGAACCTTATTCTCTTGACATTAGAGTCCGTGTGCAGATCAATTTGAGCACTAGGCCCGCTTAGCTACTTCTGCTGCTGACTGTACATTTCAAAATTTAGTTAGTTTCTAATAAATATGTTTAGATAATAGGTATTGACATTGTGAACAATTTGCTTGTATGTTGACATAGGTAGTTATTTAATAATTAGAGGAAATTTAAAAGGCATGAGCATGATATAATAAAACTTAAATAAACTCAAATAAAAATTAAATAGGTATTACGAATGTTAGGTAGAAATTGTAATGCATGTTAGCTATAAGATTATATTGCTGTGCCCTAACAGGGCTCACGTAATGGACTCAATTTACTGATAAGACCTCTGTTAACTACATGATGCAAGAAATAAATGAAATGAAATGAAAACATTACAGTACATTTAATTATTTATAAAAAAAATATTTACTCGTAGGCAAATGTGGCATTTTCAGGAGAACGTAATATTTTTTTCTTTATCAGAATCGAGAGTACCTCATGATTCTGAGTAGTCCAAAATTTCCACATTTTGAGAAAAAGGAACACTTATTGGAAACGGCCAATTGACAGGTGATTTATGATCTGCTTGGGATCATATCAGTTTACATAGCATTTTATGTACACTATGTACTAAATAAACTATCCAACACACCTAGCTATTATTGCTTTAACCTAAACTGACATAAATAAAGACGCTTCATTATAACAACAAAATAAGCGACCTCCGGCACTAACGATCGCTAAAACCGCTACAAAAGTGTTTAAAACTTTTTCTAATAAGGTTACCTCTTAACTCTTGAATATTGGACTCGGCCGGCCAAACGGGACACTAATCGCCAGCGCTCGAGACTGCAAAATGGCCTCTAAGTGTTTGAGATCCATTATTAATTAACTGCGAGTGCTAATTGCGTTTTAAACGTGTTAAAGAAATCTGTTTTACGAAGATAAATGCCTTACGGTTAAGGCAAGAGGATTTATCGATATTTGTTGGTGTGGCTGTGGGGTTTTTTATCATTAATACCTAATTAAAGGGTCCAATTTAGTACACCTTTTTGCTGCCAAGATCCCTTCGGCCGTCTATAGACTCGGAGTTTCGGAACTCCGACTGGCGGCGTGCTTAGGCCCCAAGGTGGACTGATGGCCTGGTAAAGGTCGCGGGAGTCCGCTGGATGCGGGTGGCGCAGGACCGGTCAATTTGGCACTCTTTAGGGGAAACCTTTGTCTAGCAGTGGACGTCTTTCGGCTGATATGATGATGATGATGATTCCAACCAGTTTTTGCACAGGAACAAATGTTTGTATGGGAGCAACTACAATTAATTATCTTTTCGTCCAATATCCCGCAGTGTCTCAAGACGAGAGTCTTTGACCAGTGTGTGTTGCCAGTGATGACATATGGCACTGAAACTTGGTCGCTTACTATGGGCCTCATAGGAAGGCTCAAAGTCACCCAAAGGGTAATGGAGAGGGCTATGTTAGGAGTTTCTCTGCGTGATCGCATCAGAAATGAGGCTATCCGCAGCAGAACCAAGGTAACCGAATTGCTAAACTTAAGTGGCAGTGGGCGGGGCACATTGCACTTAGAACCGATGGCCGTTGGGGCGGAAAGGTTCTCGAGTGGCGACCACGTCCCAGAGGCGCGGCGTGGGTTCGAATGGCATCGTAAAAAAATCTTAGTCATCATGCCTATTGGCCTGTGGCTGTTTTGCCGACAGAAGACCATCTTAACTATCAAAATTCCTGAGGGTCTGTTTTAAAAACGTTAATATTGTATATGTCGCGCGCGCTCATACATACATTGATTGGTACCTACCTACTGATATGTTGAATGGTATTGATTTGTATTGGGTGTGTACCTACGAAAGAATTCCCGCGCTTGTCTGAGACCACACGTCAGTTTATCAACTTAATCTGAACAAACCTCATTCACTGTGTATATAGGGTGATATAAAAGAGGATTTTATTCATATAAAGTAATAAGTGCCCATAAAATTCATAATCATAAAACAAGTTCTACATGGAAATGTTCATGTAACGAGTACGTTTCTTTTACGAACGCGGTAAAAATATTCTCAAGGGTAAATAACGTCTGATACGCGAAGTTTTCTTCAGTGGTTTCATTGGTAGTTAAAATAATGGTACATTGTGTTACAAGTACGGTAAGATATGAATTACGAACGAGAGTCTATTAGAAGCCCGACGCCGAAGGCGGAGGGCTTTGATGACTCGGGTTTGTCGCAATCTTACCGTAGTGTCGCATACAATGTTTTTCATCACATTTGCGAGGAAACCAATACATTTTTAACTAAATGGTTACTAATCGTAATAAAAACTACAAAATGTCAGTCGTCCGTTTTGTTGAATTTGACGTGAGGCGCTCAGAGCAAAGACCCTTCTGCATACAACTACGATTTAAAATCACAGTTAAAAATATTTTACACGGACACTAAATTGCTACATTTAAGTTTTTAAATCTTTATTATTCGTGTTTTTATGTATAAATTTATTTATAAATACGTTTTCAAACATCGTGTTTGAGTTAAAACCTCCTTGCTTTTATAACTGACGTAAGAGTGACAGATACAATTTAAGAAAAAAACCATTACTCCCAGGGGCGTGATAAAGGCTATTGTAGCTGCCTGCCTGCGCGTTATTAAGCCCTTTACGAGCAAGTGTTATGAAAAATAATTACTATGCGTAGACAAATTGGAAAAACCGGATGAAACTTAAAATAATTATAGGCGTTGAAGAATACATTCGCACGCAGGACCTTGTGTAGCTTCAGCTTACGCTTTTTTTATTGTACTGCCTTAGCTGTTAAGGACATGAACGGCAAACTAGGAGTCAAATGTGCTTTCAGCTGTGCTCGTCCAAGATCTAAAATAATAGGGCAAGAAGAAAAGTCAGTTATAATAATAAATATATGTACATATAAGTGCAAAAAGTAATCTCAATAAGGCTTGTGTTATCGGTACCAGATGACAATATCTTTGTAGGAGTGTTGTTAGTTAGAGCCTTAAATACTCGAGCCATTAGGGCTAAGGCGAGTCTTCCTATAGTATCCGCAATACCATTTGGCGAGTCGGGCAATAAAAGTAACAATGAAACCTTTTTGTGCGTAATAATAGCATGATTCTAATATTTTACGATCTGACTCGCCATTTGGTTTTGCGAAAGCTTTAAAGGCTTGAGTCTTCTAGACTCCGCTGAGCTTTGTAGTCTTATTCTCTCTCTTCTTACTAGTTAGTTACATTAACTTAATTTTTTGAGGTTGAAATAAATGTGAACATCTTATTTTTTTTGTACTTATATGGATCACCCTATATCCATCCGACGGAACACACTGTTATGCATTAATGTACCAACAAACGATCCAGTGCATAACTTTGCGTTTAACTTCAACTACACACTCCGCTTCTTCAGTCGATAAAAGATCGATGAAAGAACAGCCATGAAAATCAAAATGGACATTCTAAAGTTACTACTTGTGTTCTTGACATTATGTGTTGAACGAAGGAAAATGGCTAAGAACGTGAACAACTTCGGGCTAATTCGAGACTGGGCGAGGAAGCATCAACGACTTTTTGAGTTATCCGGACCAACTTCTCAAAGTCTCTACACGTGGCAATCATTTATACACATGACACGACCTAAGAAACTATCAACGCATCAAAATAGTACTAAGAAAAGATTCGCAACGCGATTGTCAGTTGCAAAGCCTGGATCAAGCAGCATTAAATATCCTCATTCTAATATATTGAAACACACCAAGCCAGTATTTCAAAAATATCCCATTCAAGACCAAGTCCAGTCGAAAAAAACGCCGCAAAAACTGCAAGAGCCTAGCATCGGTTTTATACCGTTTGGTGAATCCATCAGTCAAGATTTTGCTCTAATCAGCCGATATAATAAAGGTCCTGTACCTAATCCTGGAAACAGAGCAGATAAAACCTCACATAGCTGGGGAGTGACTCGCCCGCTATACACACCTACAGAAAAAGTCTCACTTTCATACCCCAGTTCTAAGGCTTTCTCATACCATGTCGGACTTGTACCATCTTTATTTGAAAAGAAAATAGAGTACGGGACAAGCAAAAATAAAAATCCTGCAAATAATAAACCATCACCGTATCTGAATCCTGAAGTAAGACTGTATGGTGGCCGGTGTCCCTTTCAAACAGCAAATTTCTCCGGAGGACTCCAAAACTCCACAAACCCTGGAAGTACTGGCGAAAAGGTTGTGAGTTCCAAATTGTATTATCGCTGCACTCAAAAACTTGGAAAATGCTGGTGCCAATGTAAAAATGTTTCTGATCAGAATGGAACATCCGAATCAAAGACGCGAGTGTCATCATATAACGATTCAAAAGGAAAGAAACCTATTGCAAGAGAGAGGCAGGCCTCTCTCAGCGCTCAGGAGCGGTCCTTGGTACATTTATGCCCTTACTCATAAACGTCTATTACACTTATTAGCTAAACCGGTAATGGAAACTCGTTCGCCTTTAGCTCAGACCTAGATATTATGGTGAGCAAGAGACCAAAATGAAATAACTAACAAAAATGCTCGTTACTTTTATAGATACAAAGTATAATAAATCAAACTTGCTTCGTATGAATTAAATAATATTTTCTGATGCTGACGGAGGTGTAAAATATTGGAAATAAATGCAATCATCCGTAAAAAAAATATGTACAAGTTTACAATTAAATAATGTGAAGTTGCATACGCAAAAATTTTACTTAAAATAATCATGTATCCCATTCATTCGTAAGTTAATTTTTTCGTTTTTCAGTAGTAGGGCCTTGGTCTCCGGTCGACTCCGCACGCCGCGTACAGCGTCAAGTTGCATAGAAGTGCAGCTACATACATTTCTATAGAACGTGATTACGTGTCGCTGTAAGTGGCACGCGCCGTTAACCGGAGACCATGGACTAACATGGTTTGCAAGAGATGGATTACACCCACACTCTAGTGCATAGGTGAAGAGAAACTATCATAAGTACCTAATACGCCTTTGAATTTTTTTGTAGTAAAATATTCTGTTTTCCTCACAAAGCTTTCCCCCACCGAATAGCCAGTGATAAACGTCAAAATACAACATGAGTAGCGAGAAACATTGGTAGCCCGGACCCACGACCCTGAACGTGTGAACTACCCACTTAATAGTTTAAGAGTCGCCACAAATTATAATAGAAAAAGAAATAGACACAAAAGATGCTTTTCATACTAAACAAGTTCTTTATTTTATTTTTCTGTTATAATTTCCTTCGAAGGAAGGAGAGGTAGAGGAAGGCCCAGACATACTTACACCAGCCAAATAAAAGAGAAAGTGGCTGTCGAGTCATATGAAGACGTGAAGAGGCTGGCAGAGGACAAAAATCAGTGGCGGTTACTCCACCGATAGCTCTTAAATTGATGATGATGAATTTCTAGCACCAGAAACTAGTTTCCGACCTAGATGTGTATTCAAAGTTTCACGTTATTGCAGCGCATTTAAAACGTTAAAATGAGAGCAGAGATTGTGTCGTGCTTTCTGGGGACCTTTAAGTAACTGCGCCACATCGTGGAAACATCGTGAGGAAACCAGCAAATACATTTGCGCCAATGGATCTTGGAGGATCGTAAACTACGCGTTAAGATTGAGTTATTTGCAGTCCAACTTAACTGCACTTTAGATCTCCTGAACGTTTAATCGGCACTCAACTCCAAACATCGGTCATTAAGTGATCGAATACTTAATTCAACAGACCACCCATCAAGCAGTAAGTGCTCTTGGATCTGTAATGCTTGGACTTGGCCAGCACAGTGGACTAGCTGCAGCGATTCTATGTGATTTATTATGCACTTTGCCACGGAAGCAAATGCAGTGTGCAGTCCTTAATGACTCTGAATTAGGGATTTTCTTTAAGTGAGGTGTTCATTTGAAGATCTAGTTTTGGGATATCTCTTTTTAACAACAAAATACACTGGTTTGTATTACAAACTTTTATAAAATGAGGGTATTTTCAGTGTTCCGGGCCACAACGGAACGCTTATTCGGAAATGGTAGTATTCAAACACAAAAAAACTAAACACAAGTATCGTTCCAAGCACACAATAGATAAGCATGCATCCGCAAGCCACTTCATCTTATTATATTTTATGTGCTTATAAAAAATTGTTATGTTTGTTCTATTTATCTGGGGTTACGGCAGTGCCCCCGACAAGTCGAGCAAAAAAGAGCAAAAATAATATTAAGTAACAAATATGTAATAATGATGTATCCGTTTCGTTGACATCAACTCGGTTGACAGATGCCAATATCGCTGTAATACGGGTGGCAACTCTAGTTGATCGACGACGGATACAATAAAAAAAAACTTGGAAATGTCCATATTCCTCTATAATTAAGGTGAAATTATTAAATTGCATTAATGAAGTTACAAAGAAAAACACAATATTTCGGTAGATGTATTTTTTGGCAGCTGGTGCTGACATCTATACCGCAAAAGCGCAGACTAAGTTATCTACTCACTATGGCATAGATTAGTGTTATCTCATATCCGCACGGTATATCTACAAGGTGATTCATAATTCCCCATAGAAAAGAAATTATTTAAGTATTTAACCGAAACCGACATGTTTGCATCCGCGGTACCTTGGTGGGTGCTGACAGCCATCACGCATTGAGTTGCCGCCGATGTACCGGCAGGCATCCGCGTCATCATGCCCTCAACGACATCGTTCAGAGAGCTCTCAGATCAGCAGGTGTTCCGTCTGTGCTGGAGCCACTGGGACTTAGTCGAACTGATGGCAAGCGACCAGGTGGCCTCACTTTGGTGCCGTGAGAGAAGGTGCGTGGTTTGGTGTGGGATGCTACTTGTGTCAGCACATTCGACGCGACCTATATAAGTCGCACTACACGCCCAGCCACGCGTGCTGCTGCTGCTGCTACTGCCGAGACTCAAGCGGCGGTGAAGCGGCAGAAATATGCTCCTCTGGGACCGGGATATATTTTTGTCCCTTTGGCGGTGGAAGCAGAGGGGTGTTGGAACTGACATAGGCCGTCGGCTCAGACAAAAAGGGGAGAACCCCCGCTCTGAGCCATTTCTGGTGCAAACGCTTTCCATGGCAATCCAAAGTGGAAATGCCGGCAGTAATATGGTTACTTTTGCATCTGGAACGGCTAGGGGCGATTGAAGTTAGAGTTTAGGTAATTTTGTGTAGTAATAATTATGTATTATTGTAGTATTATTTTAAATGTATGAGTAACCGATAATTATTAAAAAAAATGTCATTTTACTATTCAACCGAATCCAAGTGCCAATCCTAATAACCAGTCACATCAATCAAACTAAATTGTAATAGATTATTTCAACAGAATATAATTATCTCTGCTTGATGCGGGTGACCGGTCACTTTAGCACTCTTTGGGGGAGGCCTATGTCCAGCAGTGGACATCTTTCGGCTGATATGATGATGATGACGATTTTAACATAAGAGAATAACTAGGCATCGGAGTTTTTATCGAGCGGTAAGACGTTAGCGAGCTATGGAGCTGTCATTAGCAATAAAATTCAACTCGTATTCATACTCATACTCATTCATCTATTTAATTCAAAAATGCCTTTATAGCTATCGTGATTAAAAATCGGATTCAAATTATAAAATGCTCCGCCTGCCGCCTCTTGATATAATACTACTAGCGGGCTTCGTGGCTCCGCCCGCATTTACCATTTACAATACAATACAGTACAAATACTCTTTTCACGCCACTGCTCGGAAATGTGGCAAAAGATGGTCAGAATTCAGGCTTCAAAGCTGGGGATAGTTGGACGTCGCACGAACAGGCCATCTATGACTTCAAACTGGCCAACAATGTTATTGTTGGACAGTTTGAACAGCAATCGACCAATCACAGGGCCCCGCGCGCGGTCGGCCGGCGTGCGTGCGCCCGTTCCTCCTCCGCCGCGCCGGGCGCGAGGCAAGCGAGCCTGATTAGTATTTTGATCTTCAATTAGATACTTAATTTTGATTTTAAAATATAATTATTTGCAATTTCCTCGCAGTAGGCGTGAAAAGCACTATGTTAAGCCTCGGCCGAAAGGGCAATAGCTGGACTCGTACTTTCGAGGGCCTCCGCTACGCGTCGGCCCTCGAACTAACTCGTCCATCTATTGCTTACTTTCTAGCCTCTTCAACAATGTACTATTTCTTCACACTTGCTCGTCAATGGCGTTATTACTTGCGAGCGTACAGAGCAGTTATAATCGTTTTACCTCCCACGGGCTGTTAAGTTTAGTTTTAAAATATAGAACCATCTGATTGGCTTAAGCAAATCTGGTTGCTCTGTGATTGGTTAAAGATAAAACTAGTTGGCCAAGCCGCCCCGCCCCGCAAGAATACTGCTCTGTGATTGGTTGAAATATTGAAACTGCGCGGTCCACTAGCACTGATCTAGAAGTGAAGTTGTAAATTTTTGATTGGTGCGGTTGTATGAAACTTAGATTTTTCTGTCTTTTGTGGTTATTTATTTCCTCGCAAATGTGATGAAAAACTATGTAGCAAACTCGAGTCATCCAAAGCCCTCCGCCTTCGGCGTCGGGCTTCTGATAGTCTCTCGTTAGCAATATTCCACTTACGCCCCTCGTTAAACAATGTACTATTATTGCACACCTCACACAAACAAAACAGTTACGTTTAAATACATTGAAAACATCTTAGACAAAATTCTTCTTCACCAGTATTTGAATACAGCACTCCTGAATTAGTGGTAAATATATTTTTAGCACAGCGAGAAAGATTCAGAGAGCGCGCTTTATATTTTCTTTATATCTATTGGTACACGACAATGAATTGTTTCTTTGTCAATAGTATCGGTTCGGTTCGGAGCACAATGGAGCAATATTTTACCGCATCTGATGGCATTGCACTCTGGGGAGTCGCTTGAAGACGACGCGACGGGAATGTTCGGGCTGTATCAATCTACGTTTTGTTTCTCGCTTGTTTTGTTGTAAAAGATGACTAAAATATACTTTTCACGCCACTGCTCGGAAATGTGGCAAAAGATGGTCAGAATTCAGGCTTCAAAGCTGGGGTTAGTTGGACGTCGCACGAATCTATGACTTCAAACTGTTCAACAATGTTATTGTTGGACAGTGTGACCAGCGATTCGACTAATCACAGGGCACCGAGCGGTCGCCCAGCGGGCGCCACCGCTCTTCCTCCTCCGCGACGGGATGCGAGCCTTATTATGATGTTTAATTGGGTACTTAACTTTGATTTAAAATTATCATTATTTGCAATTTCCTTGCAGTAGGCGTGAAAAGCACTGTGTTCTCGCTACCTAATGTAAAACCATGTAAACACTTATAGACTGCAGAAAGTTAAAAAAAAATCGTGCATGGTTAAGTCTGCTTTACCTTAAGGTTGACTGGTAGAGAATGCTTCAAAGCGTTAAGCTTGCCTTTTGTTCTATAAGTGGCCAACCATTTAGTCTCGATAGTACTCGCTTACGTGCTGTTGGTTTAATTTTATTTTTATTTTGCCATTAGAGACTATACATCACTGTACCTAATTATTTTTCTTTTATTAGTCCGACATTAGACACTCTCTACATCTCTATATTAGTTATATTTATATGTAATAATTTGTATTAATCTGACATTGGAGACTATGCATCTCCCGGTGCGTGTGTGCCCATGTTTGTAAGTCTGTTACTCATAACAAAGTGTTATATTATATTAATGCTGGTTGTTGACTTGTGAAAGAGCCCATGTGGCCTACTTGCAGAATAAATATATTTTGATTCACCATAATTAAGACTACTTATCTACGATTTATCGAATCATTCATGAGAGAAGGCCTGTGTCCAACATTGGGACGTATATAGGCTGATGATGATGATGACGAATCGAATTTAAGCTTCAAGTTCTTGTAGAAAGGACCAATATTTTGTTTTATTACTATTGAGTCTTCAACATACCTACTATGATACTCGTATTCCTGTATTACATTACCAAAAGTTGTGTAAGTGACCACGATGCATGTCCTAAGAGTCTCCCCACTAAGTTTAACTTCTTAGTTTGCCACTCCGTTCCGGAGTACCTGGTCCCCTGGCGTCCGGTCGAACGCAACTTTCAATTGAGTTTGCTTTTCCAAATATTTGTGTGCATCTGACAGCGGCGAGAAAACTTTACACTTCTGATACCAACTCTTTCGTGGGCAAACTTTGAACGGCGCGGCTGTGATGCAAATATAGGTTGTGAGAAGTCTTTGCAGATTTTGAAAACCAACGCTTATTTTTAAAGTCAGGTTGATCCTACCGAGTGCGCCAGTTTCCATGCTTATGTTATATGAATGCGATATTGTGTCTGTATGTAGATGACGATTTCATGTTTAAGCCGCTGAAAGGATTGTAAGTAGTATGGGTATTTGGAATAGATTTATATTATTTTGGAAATCGTTTCGATAAGAGGATACAATTGGGTTTAATAAAGAGGGAAACGTTTTGAGAAAGGTGTAGTGGAACGACGGTAGTGGATTTACGGGTAGTACCTACTAGTTCAAGTATGAAATGAAATGGAAACCATTAAAGCTGTAGCCTTGACTTCTCTAACTCGCAGTTAGTTTATCTAACCATTTATGGCGCTTGAATCAATGTCTGTCATACCTCTGTTGGTTTCTACGTCAAACGTAATCGATGCTCTAAAAATTGGCTTATACAACCAAAGGAAGTGCCATAATTCAGGTCAGCGTGGACATTTTAGTTAAATCAAAGGACATATTTGTTACAAAACAATCTAATCCCCAAATAATATTTACACTTTATTTTCCCGATTATGGTAACCTGATTTAAATGAGGTCCCATATTTTTCGTACAAAAGTAAGATGTCATTATCACCTTAAAATAAATGTTATAGGGTAGTTACAAAAATATTCAAAATATTGAGAAAGATGTGACAAGAAATGGCCTGTCATATTTATTAACAATCCAATCGTGTAGCCGCAAAGTCAACATATTCTTAGCAGTATTCAAACTTCAAATAAATGCTTAACACATTTTTTTAGTAATCACTCTCTTTCTCTGATCTCCTATTGGTCTCCAACTATAATATTGTTTACCAACATGGACATACATACGGGCGTTAGTAGTCAGTAGGTACCTACTAAACATATTTCTTGGATTTTATTGTCTTTTACTCCCTCTAAAACATACAATATTATCACAGTATATCCCTTCTCCTTATTTTTTGTGTATCTTTTGTTTCTTCCATCCATTAATCGTCAAGCAACTAAAACTAATTTAATGTTATCCGGCGAGTAAAACTACGTCTAAATACATTTCCCGAACAAAATCTATTTGTTTGACGAATGGTTAGCCTAGTGGGAGTGACGCTGCCTACGAAGTTAAATGTCCTGGGTTTGAATCCCGGTAAGGGCAAATATTAATGTGATGAGCATGAATATTTTTTTGTGAGTCTTGGATATTTTCGCAGTTTTAAGTATTTATATCTATTAAATAAACTGTCGTCTAGTACCATATCATAAGCTTTATTGTTATTATAGAGGTATAGAGGTACTAGCAAATTATCAGTGCTTGCTCACGCAAGCAAAGCAGAACTTAGCTTTTTGGCATTGTTGCAAAGCACAGTATTGTTTTTACTTGTTCTTTATTTTTATTTTCTCTCTTTCCTATTTTTCTGTATTACTTTTAAATTTTTTGTTTGTTTTATGTTGCAAAACGCCGAATAAATGATTTATCTATCTATCTATTGAGCTTACTATGGGGCTAGTTCTATTTGTGTAAGATGGTACCCCATTTTTTTGTATTTTCATAACGAAGTTTTTTCCGTTTTTTACTCTGGATCTCTTGTAAGTCGAAAAACTGTTATTGATTATGACTGCGACATCATCGGCAAGGTCGACTTTGACGAATGTCGTCGACTTCGCATTTACTTGGGGCCATTTATTCGTAGTGCGCACCCTTTGCTTCGTAGGCAGCTGTTAGCATTTTAATTAACCTGTTGTAATAATTACATAAGTGCTATTATAGGCAAGGCGCGGAATGGAGTCAATATATTAAGGTCCAAAAGTGATAAACATTCAATTTCCTCGACTGTCCATAGAAATATGAGTTTTAATCTATATCTGTTTTCGTTTTTTGCTGATTTGATATTTAATTGTAGATTAATTTTTAAAATGAGGGTAAAAATCATATAGGGACTAATGCGAAAACTCAGAAAAAAATAGATTATAATAACATAATGAAAACATTATATCGAAAATAAAAATATGTAACGGAATGCCCTAGAGGATAACGTTTACTATGTGTAGAAAAGAGACTCATCTCCTAAAATAAAACAATTTATAAGTAAATAATACCTACCCCAATTACGTTGTTACCCAAAAATTTTGATTAGCGCGGTTACTTACCTCCAATAAAACTACATCACTTGAACTACTTTCATAATCCACAAACAGAACCTTAATAAAAGTTGCCGTTTGAGCACTAAATTTGTCAGCGATGGAGGGCACAGGCTTATTACTAAGGACAAAACGCGCGGTTTATAGTTATACGACAAACGAATACTTCTATTTAATCTTAGAGTATAGATTTCTATAGAGGAGCTATACCTACGCGTGCCACTATAAGGGACGGAAAGGCTCCTATGCAGCTAAATTAAGAACGTCTTAAAATGGCTGGCGGTTTACCATAAACAACCTAATAATACATTTGGACGGGTAATGGTATTTTTGCCGAAACCTGATACTAACTCAATTGCGGCAAATAAAAAAAGTGGAACTATTACAAGGACAACAAATGATATATCCCTTTCTGTCACACTTATTGAGATTTGTTTACTACCATCTCGCTACTAAGTCGTGGTATCATTATTACCATAATTTGTTCTGACTCTGAGTAATCATAGGTCCGTGGATCTTTTATCTACATAAAGGAATGTTTTAAAAATATTGAAGGACGTTAGGGTTATTGCAATCGATACAAGACCCTTGTTACTTAAAATACAATTCTCAGTTCACACAACAAACTAATCATCCTCTTTTACTAGTGTAAAATCAGCATCATCAAAATGTATATGTCACCTTGTACTGTCAGTTTATAATCTTACTCGCGATATCATAAACTCTCGAAAAATTGTGTCAAAACCGTTCACAATTTAACGCATTATATTTCTTTAGTTTATAAACTATCAATTTCGAATCGTCAAATTGTGAACTGATATCAAATCAGCATGCTACGGAACGCATACACAAAGACTATGCAGGTTAGGTTAGTTAGGTGGGCCAAAATTCTTTTTGAAGCCTATAAAAACGTCCCTTGTACATTTTGACCCATATTTTTTTTTTACTTATTCGGATAATATTCAAAAAACTATTATTTTCTAATTCACAATGACATATGCATACCCGAATGATACCCATTATCGAAAAATATGGGCACAAAAAAAAAGTTTGGTAACGCAGTGGACATTATTTTTTAGGGGCCATGGAGACTGGTAACGCACTGGTTATTTGAGTACCAAATGTAACTTTTTTGTAATAAAAAACCCAGGGTGGTGGGAAAATTCATAATAAACAATGAGGCCCGGTTGATAACAACTAACGTAACACGACACTGCCAGATCACGAAATAAATGGAATAAAAAATCTAGTTTAATAAAACCGGCCAAGTGCGTGTCGGACCACGCAAAAAGGATCCGTGCCTATAAAAAAGGTCGTATCGTCACAGAAATCTTACGGAACTTACGTCATTTTCTTTGAGGAAGGCAGTTTTTCAGCAATATCTTGAAAACCTCTGAACCGATCTTGTTCAAAACAATTTTCGATGAATGAACATAATAATGTTTATGAATTTTTTCATATTTTTAAAAGACACGGTTAAAAAATTAGAGGGTGGGGGACAGAATTTTAGTGACTTTCAGGGCGATTATCTCCGACTCTATTCACTTAATCAAAAAAGTTGCTAAAAACCTTATATTTATTTTAAAAGGCCTATCTATTGATGTGCCACACGTGGGGTCACAACGAAAATAAAAATTGACTTTTAATTTTATGTATGGAGTGCACTACTAAAAAAAAATTTTTTAGTCAATTACAAAACTATGTAGCGGCTAACAAAATACACATATCCTCAAAATTTAAATCAAATACACCTTATAGTTTTCGAGTAAAATGCTTGTGACATACGGACAGACGGACACGACGAAACTATAAGGGTTCCGTTTTTGCCATTTTGGCTACGGAACCCTAAAAAAACATGTTCTGGCGTAAGTGGAAGCTGATGCAAGTGGAATAATTCGTTCACCAATCAGCGCACAGGGTGCGTTCCAAATTATGCCAATTGATCTCAGTTCACAGTTTGACGATTTGACATTGACACATAAATAATAATAAATAAATAAATATTACGAGACAATCTTACACAAATCAACCTAGGCCCACGGTAAGCTCAATAAGGCTTGTATTGTGGGTACTAGGTGACGATATATATAATAGATAAATACATATAGATACTTATATACATATATAATATCCATAACTCAGGAACAAATATTCGTGATAACACACAAATAAATGCCCTGACCGGGATTCGAACCCGGGACCTCCAGCTTCGTAGGCAGAGTCACTACCAACTGGGCTACGGAGGCCGTTTACATTATACACTAACGAAAAATAATGCGTTAAATTGTGAACGGTCTTGACGGTTCACAATTTTTCGACAGTTTATAATATTCCGACGCGAGTATAAGATTAGAAACTGAGGGTATTCATAATCTGACGGTAACATATACATTCTAGGTGGTTCTAGAACTTTATTGCTTAGAAAACCGGTCAGAAGTATATGATGATGCTGACTGTACATAAAAACGTTTTTTTTTTAAGTTTCAAAGACGTACGACATAGGGTAATACAGCGATCGATCGAATAAGATATTATTGCATAATAAAATGTGCGGTAAATTGGTGTAATTAAAAAATATTACTTTTATATACATAACGTTACAACGAAATTTATCGGTCGATATAGGATTATATTTCCCGTTTTGATAGAAAATTTAAGGTGGAGTTTTAAAATAATGTAACGCTATTACTGAAGGAGCCATAGAAGTAAACATTATACTGCTAGATTTAGTTATTTATGCTAAATGTATGTTTGTAATAGTAATAATAAGTACTCAGATAATATTGGTGCGTTCATAAAAACTGTGTTTAATTAATGTTACACAAAACTAAGCATACATAAATAATAAAATGGAATATAGATATATAACCATACAGGCGAGTAAAATTTTACTGAATTATGAATATAGACCGTACTTTATTTTTATTACAACAACTTTGTTTCAACATAAAATATACTTTGAAATTTCAACGAACAGCTTATATTAACACGTTATCGTACTTACAAAGGAGTTCTAAATATTTACACGCATATTGAACTAAAATATTCTGAGTAACTTTCAAAGTGAGAGCATATAAAATTAAATACGCGTAGGTTAAAGTTCATGCATGATTTTCGGCAAGTTAAGTATTTAAAAATTTAGTTTTAGTAGTTAACTTTTCAAATTAAGTCAAAAGATAACTTTAACTTAAGTTTAACAAAACTGAAGTTTCATTGGTTTATCTATTTTTTAACTCTGTTTCACAATAAATAAGAGTAGGTACCTACATATGGCAGATTAAACAACTATTACTACAGTTTGTTTTTATGTGTTTTGTCACGAATAAATGTTTTTTTCTTTTTTCTTTCTTTCTTTCTTTCTATTTTTCGTTAAAATTTAGTTACGTATGGAAATCACATAGTTTTAGATTTTATGTTAACATGCGTGAAAAAGGAGCTGTGCCCACGCTATTTTGAATTTGCGTATTTTTTTATACACATTTATTCGATAAATGAGAAATCACTACCCAAAAATGCCACCTAAATTCCGGTATGTTAATATTATTTTTTGTTAATATTAATATTAGTACTAATATGAACAAATGACATCAAAATTCCATGTCCACAATTTAACAATAAAATCACCTTTTTTCCATAAATACGTAGCAGAATCAACCGCGTCGATCTGAGAACTACAATTACAGTTCTACCATCCCAGCAGCTCCACCAATTGAACAAAGAAGATAAGCACGCCCTTCATCCCGTGGCCTTTGTTGTCTTTGTTTGTATTTTTCCCTCTAATCTGTCCCGGGATCGATTTAAACCTTAATCCCACGTTCCGTATGTTACTGAATAAATTTTATACGGAAGCCAATTAAAAGTTGAGCGGAATATTTTGAGAGCGAAAAATCTGCTGGCTTGTAATTGTGTTCTGTTTATTTGGAATAATTTGGATAGATTTATTAAAACCGATACGCGTGGAAGATGTTGATATTTTCTTTGGAAATAAAATAATTTATTTCGAAACCGGAATTTATTTATTTATTTATTTATTAGGCTCACACAACAAATAGTCATTCATACAGTAACATAAGAAGCTTAGTGTCTAGATCTGGACTATAATTCTAAACAGTGTGTGCACAAAAAGATTCATAACTTAAAGACAAACTATTCGCTAGATGGAATTACATACCTATTGTGCATAATATAATACATTCAATAATTAACATGACATTTATCTATATTAAGAATCATCATCATATCAGCCGAAAGACCACTGCTGGACATAGGCCTCCCCAAAGGCTACAATGACCGGTCCTGCGACACCCGCATTCAGCGGAGAAATGTTATTGTTTATTATTTATTATTAAATAAAATTTGCACTGACAAATAATCCTTATGTGCTAATTGTTAATACTATGCATTAGGTATGTACAATAACATTTCAATTATAACTATTCTAACTACTAACTATTTATATTTATATTATTACATTGGGTTATATTTAATTACATTACATCATATTAAATTATATGTTATGTCAAAACAATATAGGTGAACAATAGGTGTCAACTATTAGGCATTAAGGTGTCGAGCATCGGTACATATACTTACATCTCTAGAATTATCTCTGGAGTGTAAACAAAATTGCGTAAAAAAACTAAGACGGCACGTGCCAGACCCCGGATAACCAGAACAAAAGAACGTTTAAACCACACACAAGCACAATCAATTCCTTTAGAAGTCCATTGAAAAAGGGTCAAACGCGAACAACAAACGAGCCAATTACAGAAACTTGTACAAGCCAAACGAGCATCAACATTAACCTTGGCTCCTCGTATTGTCCGCGGCCTCCCGAAATTGCCATCACATTATCCTCATATTCCGGTGGCCGATATTCCCCCCATAGCGATATTCACGCCCTGTGACCTGAGCCTCCATTTATGCTACTAACAATATCATTCCAATACCATCTCCCTATTGGTGCGTCAAACAGACAGTTGTTAAAGTAGTTTGTGACAGATAGACGGACGGAGTACCACCATAAGGGTTCCGTTTTTACCTTTTTGGTCCGGAACCCTAAAAATTGATGGAAGCATTGACGCTCAAACCTTGTTCCGCGACTTCTAGTGCCAAAGGATGAGCTGATGTTTTAGTGATATTTTAGTATTTTTTAGTGGCAGTTCTAGGTGGCCAGTCTATACATTTAGTAAATCAATGCTTTTATTATGTCAAAAACGTTCTCCGCAACAGGGATTTTGCACGAGAATGTTATCTATGGGGAATGTTCGTGCCCTTGGTGTGAATGTCGTTGAGGGACCGCATTTACATAATGTATCTGTGGCCCTTTTAAGAAAACCTAGACCGTTGGGCAGGGGGTTAACGACCTGTTTGTTGTTTACATGAGTTTATGGACATTTTCGTCTTGGTTTAGTTGTCGTGGTGTGTTTAATTTTTGACCGACTTCAAAAAAAGGAGGTTTTCAATTCTGTTGTATTTAAAAAAAAATGTTTGTTACCTCGGAACTCCGTCATTTATGAACTTGATATGAACCAGTTTATGAAATGATTTATGCATTATTTATATTTTTGACGTGTGTCATATTATTTTGTTATGAAACATTTCATTATTATGAATATGAAACACAACAACATCTTTAAAAATTCAGGCACATTTTTGCCTGGCAATATTCGATATTAGTTGGCACAACACAAGTAAATATTGGCTCGCTGTTTCAATTCATGAATTGAAAGTTTACAAATTTTTAACGAAATATTTAAACGGAGTTTCCGTTCGATTAATATTGGCTTCGTTCATTTAAAATAATATTGTTTTATTAATTAAATCAATGCGTAGTGTTATTAATGCGAATGTATAGTGAGAATAAAATAATTTCTTTAGAACGGAACTTATCTTAAGACCCATCGGTCCAACAAAGCCATTCGTTTAGCCATGTGCCGCAAACGCTTCGAAATGAAAAGGCCATATTTAATTAATACTTTACTCGAATAGTGACTATTGTTAAAATAGCAAGGTTCAAATTAAAATTAACATATTATAAGTATAAATTACCGTAAACCGGGGGTTACTTTGATTTGCAAGGTCGACTTTAATATCAACTTCCATACAGTACTAAAATACCTATATTATATGAAAAAAACACACTTGTACTTTTTTCACATTATTGGCAACACTGGTAGTTGCTTCGTCACGGAATGAACTGGTTCATGTGTTGTATTCATGGAGGAAAAAAATGTTAACGGCAAGGACACTTTTCCTCTTGATTATCATGGCTAAAAAAACTTCGACTATACGAATGTCAAGAATAAATGGAACTGATTTCTACAGTCTCTTAAGTTAATCACTGGTTAGTAAGTCTAAAAAAATATCCTTAATCTTACAACCTAAAAATGCAACTTTAGCCGGGGATTCTATGGGTCGGGGTGTCTTTGAACACCTATATGTGGTGAAATTTTCAGGCGGTATTTGTTGTTTCGGTAAGTAATGATTTAATTTATGTAGTTTTTTTTTGTAGAAACAATACCATGTGATGACAAACAGAAGATTGGGTCACAAGATTATAAAAAATACCTTGGAAAACCCCTCACGTGTACCTATTATATTGTGGACGCCAAAAAACCTTTCTTTATTTGTGATTGGAAGCTAAAACCTTTGAAGCCTTATTAAAATACACTATTTGTATACAATTAATCACACAAAGTGTTGATAAATCGTGTTTTTCTTGTTATCAAAGTACAAAAAAAAACTTAAAAAATATTTAACCGACTATTTTTTTAAATATAATTTCTTAGAGGGTTTGCTTTGGTTTCACAACAAAAAAGTAGTGGTTTTATAGTATTTTCAATGTGACTTTGATCGTGTTGTTTTTATTTTTTACTGAAAAATATAAGTTCATATTTTTTTTATTTGGTAAGTACCTAGTAAGAACAGTAAAAAACGATGTCCGATTAATCTATATCTGTTTTTTCCCTCACTACGGTAAATAAAATGTTTGTATTGTTGTTTTGTTTCTTTTGCAAAATGTTCAAAACTGCAATAAAGTGTCATTTAGACATAGGGTACATTAGCAGGAAAAGTTACCGTACGTTTTCCAGCGTCAATTTTACGAACGCTTTACTACGAATTTATTCATAGGTAAAAAGGATTATAGCGCATACCATTAAAGTCGATAACCGAAATGGACATAACTGGATTTGATATTTTAAAATCAGGTTATATTTATCTTTAAATAAGTTCCATACGAGCGCCGATTTTTGTCGGATGGAAATTATGGAAATCTCTGTAAACTCGGGAATTCACTCTTGTCGCCAAATGGACGGACGTAATATTTTGACTACATTCACGGGTGCGCCACGTAGCTATCACTTGTTCGCGGTCGTGTGTGTAGTTTCGATATTAACTACCACGCCATTTGTCTCGGCAACAAACGGATGCGTCCAAATAGATAGACGTTGACGATGATTTTGCGTTCCAAAGATTGAATTTTGACTTTCACAGCCGTTTTATTCGGATGGTCCGTTGGTGTGTCGCGCTCCGTTTAGATATCAAACGGGCTGCGTTGAGTGTTTTTAAACTTTTGACATTCATGGATCGATGTTAGCCTAGTTGACGTCAGACGACCGGTTAGCCTAGTTGGTAGTGACACTGCCTACGAAGCTGATGGTCCTGGGTTCGAATCCCGGTAAGGGCAAATATTTGTGTGATGAGCATGAATATTTGTTTCTGAGTCTTGGATGTTTTCTATGTATTTATATCTATTATATATATCGTCGTCTAGTACCTATAACACAAGCCTTATTGAGCTTACTATAGGCCTAGTTCGATTTGTGTAAGAATGTCCCCTAATATTTATTTATTTATTTATGTTGGCGCGGCGGTGCTCCTCCGGGTGAGTATATACCAGTGTTGCGCGTAATACATTACATTTGTAATTGAAATACAAATTGAATTTCATTTAATACAATTACGAGTAATGCATTACACGTATGATCGCATTACCTACATGTAATTTGAATTACCTACTTCGTAGTTTGTAATTTCAATTACATTAATTCGTAATTGAAATGACATTCATTGGTAATTAAATTATTCAATAACTTACTTTATGTACACTATTTAGTAAACTTTTAGCTTGGTTGGAGTGATTTTAAAGAAAAGAATCAATCCAATTACAAATAAGCATTTTACGAAATCGATTCAGAAATGCGACCTGTCTGTGGGCTCTCGACAAACGGACATACGCAAGCATTTTCCCCCGAGATGTAACGGAGACGCTATGCTCACTCGGTCAATAATAAAATAAATTTTATGAAATAAAAGTAATTTGTAATTTTACGAAGTAATGCATTACAAATTATAATTACAGAATATAATTTGTAATTTGCATTACAAATTAAATTTTGTACTACTAAATGTAATGTGTAATTGCATTTCAAATTATATTTTGTAATTTTAATTTATTATTGAAATATATTTTGTAATTTTAATTTATAATTGAAATTACATTTTGGTATTGTATTTTTTAATTTGTAATTTAATTTATTTTTGCCCCACACTGTTATATCCCAGAGCTGTGCTAGGTTGTGAGGTTCTGAGCGAGGAAAAAATGGACCAATGGGATGCGATGCGATGCGCGAGCGCGGCCAGCCACGCTATTGGTGGATTTTTCCTCGCTCACCTCCTCGCAACTTCTAGCTAGTGGATACTCACCTTTAGGCTTGCTGGAGCGATAGTGAATATAAACATTTCAGATTTTATTGCAACTTCATTTGTTGCAACTTCAGCGTACTTTCCTAACAAAATTGTTTGCTCCAAGTTAAATCGCTGCGCTACGTTAAATGCAGATTGCACCGGGATAAACAGGTACTAGTTCAACTACATTGTGTTCGTATTGACACTTTTATTGGCAACCGTCGCATTTTATAGGATCTGTTGTGGATATCGGAGTATGGAGCCATTTGCGTGTGAATCGTAAAAGGCACGGTGGATTTTGTTTTGTTGTTTTGGCTCGACACACACAAACTTACTCACAAACACAACTATCAGTGACAAATAAAGACAAATGATTTTTAACGGCATTTCAGCAAAAACAGGTTTGATGAAAGTTTATAAACATTTTACGTCCAATATAAACGCAGTCAAGCTAGTTCATTATCATCATCATCATCATATCAGCCGAAAGACGTCCACTGCTGGACATAGGCCTCCCCCAAAGTGAACAGTCCTGCGCCACCCGAATCCAGCGGACTCCCGCGACCTTTACCAGGTCATCAGTCCACCTTGTGGGCATACCCACGCCGCGTCTTCCGGTACGTCAAGCTAGTCACGCTGTTAAAACTATTTTAATTAAAACGCCGTTAAGATTCAATGGTCTTTACTCTTTACTTGTCACTGCACTTATAAATGAGAGGCAGAACCAATTTAACTAACATACGCTGGTTAAGCTTTATGAATAACGGGGCTATAACATAGTAAAATCCGAACTGTTGCCACGTAAAAGAAAAACAAACAGAATAAAAACATTGCATTTCTATATTTTATTTGTTATGTCACGAATCTAAAATGCAATCTAAGTTGCTATTTAAAACACAAGCACACAACAGAAACAAAGGCTGTATGTGTATACGCAAACTTTGTCATTTAAGCCGTTTTGTGACTTAAGTGTAACATATGACACGGGCACTATGGCGTGACTAAAAGCCGTGCAAGTCATTGTATAATCGAGTTTAAAACTGTATCGCGATGTTGCGATTTTTCATTCAATTAACTTGGAATTTACGGCCCTGCGTTCTGCTATTAAGTATAAATAATGCCTCAAACATGCTATGTTTAGTGTAGCTATAATTATTTTTAAATAGCCTGAAATAATATTATCTTGGTGAATAAAGTTTTGAAATTACTGCTGTAGGTTAAGTTGCAAACGTTGTTTTTATAATGTGTTGCTACTTATAAAAAAAACAAAACTAGAATGAGTTGGGTTGAAAGGGTCTGGCAAACGCAAAAAGAACTCAATAGATTCAATTACACGGTAACACTATTGGTTAAAACGTATGATTGTATGCGTAATTGCGTATGTCGTTTAGTGTTGTTGTCGTGTAACTTATTCTGGTGGGTATAACAAGTGTTTTTTAGACTCTATGAATTGCTAAATATAATTTATTTATTTATTAAAACATGGATAACCAACAGCGCTACTTATCCATAACAATATTAAAATCATATAGCCAACTACAGATTCTCACTTATAGAAACAAACGAATACGAAGAAATCTATAGCCAAACTTAAACTTAGCGTACATTACGCACACATATCGCACACTAATATACGAGTACAAGGTAGTTAGTAAATTAAGAAATATACTCACCGGCAGAAAATTTGGCCCAAAAGTATACTATGCAGAAAAATATTATTTCATTTATTCAATTTATAGTTTGAAATCATGAAAAGTTGTTGGGCCAAATTTTCTGCCAGTGAGTGTGTAAACTCTAGTAACCCAAGCCTACACCTGAAGTATCATCCAGAAAGAATCCTATCGGTTTAGTTTTTATAGCTAGTATGCTATCACAAAATATGTCTATATCTAAATTAACTACAACTTTAAAAATTATAAAAGAGTTACCAACTTTATGTTTGAAATTACAAAATTCAATATAGAGGTATTTAGATCATGTAAATATAATGAAAGCATAGGGATTAATAAAGCGTTTTGTGCATTCTGACCAATAATGTGGAATTATTCACGCAAATTTACAGTTTCACAGTGTATCCTATCATAGACTGAATTTATTGACTAACTAGTTGCCCAAGCTGTATCACAAAAAACGCAACTTAAGCTACGGGATAAAATTTAGCCAACATCCATCTCGAAGGTCCGATACTGATGAAAGATTCCTTAAAATCGGATGAATACAGGTCTGTTATTCGGAACGCGCCATGCGCCTCACCTTACCCGTCACGCCTAACGAAACTAGACCTCAACCTACGTGTAGTTACTACGAATCGAAATCGACAAAAAAACTAGAACGTAGTATATGGACAAGTCCTAAGAGCACGTCACTTTGTTCGGTTCTGGATGATGTGTCGCTTCCGGCCACTCTAATAATACAATAGAGACAGAAATAACCAAACTTTGATTTTCGATTTTCGTGACTTAGCTCAAAACTCACGCAGAACCACTTCCACTTAATCCTTCCAGAGTTTTTTTTTTTTTTTTTTTTTTTTTTTTTTTTTTTTTTTTTTTTTTTTTTTTTTTTTTTTTTTTTTTTTTTTTTTTTACACTTACAACTATCTTTACAGGAGCTAATCCCAAGACAATAGTGTAACTATTTGCACAATTACGTTAAAACTAAACTATATCTTTACGCATATAACATAATATAAACAATGTAGACCTTGTGAATTCATTCAGAGAACACGAAAACAAATCAATATCTGCTATTAGGTTAAGGGTCCGCACAGCTCGCGTCAGAGGCGCCATGTTGAGTAGGTTGGTGCGCAAGCAGCCGCGGCCGACGGCGGCGCCACACGTACAGATCAGGGACATATATACTTATATACCTCAACACCTGATATTTGTTATGACTGACAAGATGTTGTCTAGCTGGTCAGCCAAGTTTGACCTCGATATCTCGTCATCTCCAGACCCAGTGAAAACGAAGCGCTTTGGTCTGAACAATACTATTTTGTTCGTTTACCAGATCCTCTATTTTCAGTATTCGATTTATTAACTATAGGTAATTTAGTTCTTAGGACTTGTCATTTTAAAATGTTTTTTTTTTTCTCTACATTCCTGCTTAGTCGAACACTGCCATTATATTTGTAGCAAAATTATCAAAAACCGCAACCAGGAAATCTACTTTCAAGATTTTAATAAATCTCGACACGTTTTTAGCTTGAAACTAAAGTTATAAGCCGTGATTTTTCCGTAAAAAAGGCCTACGTTCTAAAACTTTTAAACTGTCCTTGCCAACTAAAATCTGAAATAAATACATGGAGTACCTACCTTGTTTCTAACACTTCATCAGTGCAAAGAACTTTGGTGTAATGGGTTCCGTGTCAAGTGCGTATATCATAAACTCTGATCCCATTTTCTTCAGTAAACCGTTTGTTGCAAAATATCCGCTTTCTTGGTAATTGTTAACATACAATCAAGATAGTTTTCATATGATTAATTATTTTATTTTACCTTTAATTCACAGGAAAATAACTTATGACTTACTTCACAAGATGAGTATATGAGATATACACCGACCGAATAGCCTAGTGGTTAGAGAACCTGACTATGAAGCTTGAGGTCCCGGGTTCGATCCCCGGTCGGGGCAGATATTTGTATGATGAATACGAATGTTTGTTCTCGAGTCTTGGATGTTTAATATCTATTTATGTATATATTTATCTATATATGTATGTTTATCCGTTGTTTAGTACTCATAAGCTTTGCCTAGTTTGGGACTAGATCAATTGGTGTGAATTGTCCCACGATTTTTATTTATTTATTTATTTATATGGTTCTGCCACAAGATGAACTCCATTTGTTACATTCATTTCTGGTGAGAGGGCCTACTAAAAAGCTGTCGGCGTGCGTATGACGTGAAGCTTTGTGTGTGAGCAGAGCAAATTTAGTCTTCTTTAAAAACGTCCCGAGAAGGTACCATCAAAAACTAGTCCTTTAGGGTTATAATCACCAAAATAAAAATAATACACGGTATTTTCGATTTTTGACAATGTTTTGCGTTCGGCGCTCGAGGTGACAAACTTGGATAATTCATTAGGCCAAAATCATAAACAAGTCTGCAAAAAATCAGAACTACCAGATTTGACGCACGCTCTGGATGTATAAAGTTACTGGAGTAAAAATATATGTGCAAATGAAGTAGAAGTAAAATCTAAATGGTCCTATAACGATAGCCGTGTGAACTTGTGCCGTCGTATCGTAACACAATCGCTTCTAGTAATTGCATTCACTGAAATACAACCCCGACCTAGCTAACCGTATCGGACACATATTTGCTCCAATTTTTATACGCCAAGCTACGAAGAAACACCTATACTTTAACCTGAAATGTGTACTTTAACTGATGCACAATAAGGCTGACTTTACAACTGGCTTTAATGATACCAGGTTTGGAGAGTTACCAGTGATAGCTTTATTTGTAGTATTTCAAAGAATAGTATACATTTCAAGAATGCTATTCAGAGAAAAGTCGTTGCTTGTGACGGGCGCCGCAAGATCGTTAAATGGACTTATTCTAACAACTTCGGATATTGCTTATACGTTTGCTTCGAAGTTAAACTTTGTATTGTTAGGAGTAAGGATTCTTTTCTAGTGAACATTATTCATGAGAAAGGAAATTGTGAAACTAGTTTAAATGTTTCTGCCTTTGTGCGTGCTGGTATTGTGAATATTAATTTATTGAACTCTTGGTTTTGATGGAAAAGCTTAAATATATACCAACCGGTTAGCCTAGTGGGTAGTGACGCTACTTACGAAGCTGAAGGTCCTGGGTTCGAATCCCGGTAAGGGCAAATATTTGTGTGATGAGCATGAATATTTGTTTCTGAGTCTTGGATATTTTCTATGTATTTAAGTATTTATCTATTAAATATATCGTCGTCTAGTATCCATAACACAAGCCTTATTGAGCTTACTATGGGACTAGTTCGATTTGTATAAGATTGTCTGCTAATATTTATATATTTTATATACAGTTACTTGCGTTCATATTTGGCACAACAATGTACGCTAATGTATCTGTATATCCAGTACAATTTGCTGCTAAGTCAAAACCCGAAATCGCCGACAATATTTTTTTTGAGTTATAATTGTAGACAACTGTATAGTTAATTAAATACCCAATTTTATATTTGCTCGTTTTTTGTCTAGGATCATATTTTTTATTGATGTGTAGGGGAAAGTCGGTTATATCGTACCACTTTTTACTTTGACGTCAATATTTAATTAACAAAACATCTTGCACATATGTTTTAGTATAATAATTATAGGCCAGTCTCTTGGCTATCTTAAAAAATATACATTACTGAATTAGACTGCAGTTTAGGTAGGTAAAAGCATGTTTTTCTGGAGGTCTGCTAATGGTACAACTTTGCCAACTAGTTGTTTAAATCGTACCACGGGTATTTTAAATCGTACTACGGGAGTTTAAATCGTACCAGTAATAAAAACAGTAAATTATATAATCGAAAATATTAATTTTTGTAGTCAATTACCATAATTATTTAATCTAGCTTACATGACATTTATGTCAAAAACAAACAGAGATAAAAAATCAGTAATAATCATCCTTATGAGTAATGAAGCTTGTTTACAACATTTGTGTCATGACAACGAACATGATATAAAGAAAAAATACAATCAACATATCGTCTATGCTTTGAATAATAGAAAGTAAGTCATATATGGAACCTATTATGACAAAAACAATTGTTTGTCTTCTTTGCATGTCGTAAAATTATTGGCTTTGGAATTGAATAAGTTGCAGATTTTTTGTAAGACTAATTTCTTTCCTTTCCTAAGCCGAAAGAGCTCTTTGTACTTCTTTCTTTGTTCCACTTATAATATTTTCTTTTGTCTCCAGGATCCGCCATCTTAATGAGAAAAAAGTACCAGTACAATATACCCAACCACACTGTGGTACAATTTACCCAACCATGTATTTAAAATCAAAACAAGCCATAGCTATATAATCTTCAAACTTAAAGACTCCACGAAAACAAAGTAAAAAACTATTTAATCTGTCTTTCTAATGCTGGTTATATTGATATAAAAACTCACCTTTTCTCCTAGTTTCAGCCTTACGAATTAGTAGTAAAATTTACATCGAACTTCACAAAAAGCTATTTTTTTTCACTAGAGTACAACCTGTTCAACCGACGCCGTTACAAAATGGCCAAGTGTTGGTGGCGCCACTAGGGCATACTTTAGTGTTGCCAATGTTAAAAATATATGCTGTCTTGTAGGTAATCTGGAGCTGGTACAATTAAAACGGCGGTACGATTTCACCGACTCTCCCCTATATATTTTTAGATTCAATAAAGTTTATCAGCACTACAAACACGAGCTGTTAAAATAACCACCAAAAACTTGCCTTTCTTAGTTAAATATTTTTAGTAAGCAAGCACACAACACGTGTTTTACCCATACAACAAAATTAAGGTCAAGAAATATGATTCATCTTCAAGAATTAGTCGGTAACTCGATAGCATCTCGGTGATGTATGACTCTAACGACCACTTGACGTGCTAACTGAGCCTTTGCTTCAGGCTATTAGTACTACAATGTGACCTACTCGTAGGTCTCATTTTAGTCACAGCTTTGTAAGGGAAATAGCGTATAGGGAAAATTGTTCGCACTTTAGTAGAAAAATACTGTAATTTACTGCTGGTTCGTTTATGGTATTGTCGGTTTGCATAATGATGCTAACTTACTAGGTACTTCGGGATGAAACATGCACTCTATTAACGTGTTAATAGCTGGCGGTCCTGGGTTCAAATTCCAGTAAGGGCAAATACTTGTGTGATGGGTGTGTTTTTTTTGACGTGATAACGTCTTATAAATCGATGAACGCCGGCTGCACGCACGAAAAAGTGTGACTCATTGTCCCGTTCCCGACTGACATATCAACGCACAGCCCAAACCGCTGGTTCTAGAGATTCCACATTTGTCACGTAGGTTCCTTATAAGGTCTAGGGGTGCACTAAAAATGATTTTTCAATATTCACCCTCTAAGGGGGTGAAATGGGGGTCGAAAGTTCGTATGGGGAAACAAGATTAGATCGACTGTTTTCTTATGACGTTATCACGTAAAATTATCTTCCGTAAACCGACATTACAGACAACCATTTTATTTCTGAGTCTTGGATGTTTCCTTTGCATTTAGGTATTTATATAAATAAATAAATATTAAAGGACAATCTTACACAAATCAAACTAGCCCCTAGGTAAGCTCAATAAGACTTGTGTTATGGGTACTAGTATTTATATCTATTAAATGGGTATATCACCGTACCACTGCTACGACACAAGCTTGCTATGGGACTATTCCAATTTGTGTATGATTTTATCTCCGAAAATATAATTATAAGTATATTTATTTTTATACGACAAAATCCTTAGAATTATCCTTGTTTCTTTTGTTGAATTGTCATTGCCATTAGTTTCAAATGAAATGTCAAATCCTTACAAGTTACTGTCAAAAATTTCATTTTTGGCACAAGCTTTTATTGATTTACTGTACTTTTCTGTATACCGTCATCAACTACTCATTGAGACGATTCTAACCAACCCAAACTCGATGAGGTTGTGTCGCTTCATTGCGAAGTTCCTATAGCCACCTTCCAGCTCCATCATCAGATCAGCACCATGTCATCATAATATTGCATTGTCACGCGTTTTACACATGTATGCAAAATTTCAGCTCAATCGGAAACCGGGAAGTGGATCAAATTTAACTTGCAAGATTTGATTACAGACAACGGTCAGGTGAAAATAATAAAAGCTTGTAAAATATCCTCAGGTTTTATTTTATCTATTTTACGAACAGTGACATCTAGCGCGTAATTGCGAAAACTCATATATATCTGCAATGTCTGCCTATAGGTATAATGTCTGTATTGCTACTTGGATATATTTATTAAGTCCTTGGTAGGCTTTCGTGTCTTGCAATAACTATAAATAAAATAGCGTACTGTATTATTTTATAAATGCGGCACTCTTTGGCAGAATGAGTTTATTGTCCCCGTCCGAAAAGGTACGTTCTAAAAGCTTAATTAACAGCCGTTGTAGCTTAGAGTTTATGGTGCGTGCTTTATCATAGAGCGCCGTAAGTTAGCCTAGCTAGGTCGATGACTGCAGTTGAGATGCCGTCATGCCATGAGCTTAGCGACTAGTCAAAATAAATGTGAAAAGAAGGCTATCTTAGTTGGATATCTGGCTTTCAGGAGGAGTAGGTACGCAGTTGGATGCCAAGAGTGATCTGGCGACGCTCCCTTTATAAGGTGGAGCCGGCTCCCGTTAGTGGTTTTAGACGGTAGTCCAGCTTCGGTTAGTCCGTCATACCCGTCCTGCCTTCCCGGACACATTTCATCATCATCATCATCATATCAGCCGAAAGACGTCCACTGCTGGACATAGGCCTCCCCTAAAGAGTGCCAAATTGACCGGTGCTGCGCCACCCCCATGCGCCGGACACATTTACCCAACGTTAAATAAAAGACTTTTAAGAGGTATACGAGCATAGTCATAAATACTTAGGTATTATTGTACGTCATCAAAGTGGCAGAAATATTAGTAACATCTCAAACCAGCATCCCTAAAACTGTCAAGTCTAGTAAGAATACGGGTAGATGGGTGAATCACCTTGTTGTGTCACTAGTTACGTCTCCTAAATTACTTTTTAAAATTGCCATTTAATGGATTTGAATCTCTACCAAAAGTTGCGGTTTCGTGTCGTTTTCAACCAATTTTTAAACGGGCCATCTTCTAATCATGTTAATAAGTCCATGTTTTTGGGTCGTTCTTCTTTTTTACCGACAATGAACCGAGGTTTTTCCGTTTTTTTTTTTGTTTTTGAACTATCGAAAATTGTACCTTTGAATTGCGTTTTTAAAAAAAATGCATAGGTTTCTTCATTAGAACTAATTAAAGTTTCCTTTCCGGTCAATATTTTTTTTTATGGTTGGTTTTAATAATAAATATGTGACAAAGTGGACTCTTTCAGTGGGGACCACATTTTGGTTTACCACTATGTCGCGGCATTCCACGAGCAGAAAAACCGTTTAAAAAAATGCTAGTTAGAAAAGGTGAAATATTAAATAATACTAAACAATAAAATAATATGGACGTTCATTCGAAAATTATAAAACCGGAAACATCATTACTCAAATGAGATGCCGTAATAAGACGAAGGACAGGCTATTGTCGGTCGAAAAGAAGAACGACCCTTTTATGTTTTTTCGTTAGAAAATCTGCCATATTGTATTTTTAAACGAAGAAAAAGAACAACTAGAAATAGTTGATTGACCCAAATATGATTACAAATGAGTGCATTTTAAGGTACGATTAAAGTCGCGGTTAAACCCGAGAAATACGCCTCCGATACAAACATGTTGAATGCCTTAGCGACTGCTATACTGTTGGTTAATACCCACGTATCATTCTTAAGGATAGACACACTTTGGTTACGAAAAACAGTTGTTTCACTCAAAAAAAATCGACAGTAATGATTCCAAACAAATCTAGAACAGGAGCCGTAGCATGGTTGGCTTTATCACGCGACAAGTGACAAGATAACAGCGTCGTCTCGTTCTATCGAACGGTGTCAGCCAGTGACGCACGCTCTATCCTATCACCTATCGCGTGACAAGGCCAACCATGCTACGGGGCCAGGTCATCCTCCGATAAATGGTGGGATAATTGCATAACTTTCCAACGAGTGTTAGGAGCCCCTAAAAAAATGTCAGTTGATGTCTACAAAGCGGCATTCGAAAAATTACGTAAAAGACCTGCTGAGTTTCGACGGTCAAAAAAAGCTTAACACCTGATATGCTGACTGGATCCTGTTTAACGTCCTCTTGTTTAGTTTTTTCTTTTGCTTGTTTGTTTGTTTAATTGCATAATTTGTGACGTTAAATAAATGTATTTTCTTTCTTTCTTTCTATATTTCATTTCATTTATTAATTTGTAAAGCCATGTACATTGTAATTTAGGTGTTACATTCAGTATTCAGGTCAGACCATGACGCCCTGTAAGGGCACACAAAACTTAATACTAACATGCATAAGATAATAACATTGCTAATGCATTAATACATATTTATACATTTTAATTATAAGTTTGACTTTCATTTCATATTATTTTCACAATGCTTTAGTAATATAATAATAATTGATTCATTAATGTAATTATATTTTTTCACTATATTCTAAAGAATGAGTACTAACAATTTAGATAATGTCTTGTATAAATATTATAAAGAACCATCATTAAAAAAATCGTCTAAGTAAATTAATAATTTCTTTAATTTGTTTTTAAATATGTTTGTTGTTATATGACAATGGACCCCCAAAAATGGGGGCAGAGTTAGATATGCCGAACCCAAACTAATGGGATTCAAGCAAGGATGATCATGAATGGAAGGTTAGCTGTGTTTCTATCTTGATAATCTATCGGTAATCGCTTCTCGCCGGTGATGAGACGGCACCTTACATTCATGGCTCGTAACTCAGCGGGTTTTTAATCAAACTCTAGCTCTCGGATGTGGTTGCAGCGCCCAGTAATAAAATTACTGAGATAATTAATCGAATAAGTAATAATTCGGTTACTGATGGTTTCCGCTCTGCGGTGGGGATGTATTTTTAACACCCTTTTTCACTTGAAATGTACGTACTCGTATGTGTGTTTGTTCGATCGGGTTAAACCTTCCAAGTCAAATTGAGCAACTTTCCGAACTCCAATAGAGTGGAAATTGTATACATACGTTTGAGTAAGTTGACCATGGGAACTCTTTACACAAGATAAACCCGTTGTGTTTCGGCTCATTAGAACCGATAGCATTTTTCGACGACAGTATAACATCGATATGATTCTATTTAAAATTCGTGCACAATTTAAATAGGTATTATAAATGTATGCAGTTTTATTATCGAGGTTTTCAAATCCAAATTATAATAATTTTATTGCATGGTAATGGGTTTACAGAGCTGTTATATAAATGATTTTAACATGTGTATTATGATTATGAAGTACAGGCCAGTTATAATTGTCTATCCAACGAATGTGTTCACGTCAACTCATTCTTGCACTTGTCTCATTGACGTTCCTAACATTATTTTACACATCAATTGTACATTTGCATCGAAATAACTGAAAGTTAATTAAATTCAATGAGTTTTAACAATATGGTTTTATTTTTAACAACACAGACTTATCCATATTAGTCATCACGTTTGACGTTAAAGTGACATAAAATGCTACCGCTTGACGATCAGTGTTGATGACTGAGCAAAATAGTACAGTAAAAAAAGGTTATAAATAAATAAAATAAATAAATATAGTAGGACAATTCACACTAATTGATCTAGTCCCAAACTAGGCAAAGCCTGTACTATGGGTACTAGACAACGGATAAACATACTTATATAGATAAATACATACTTAAATAGATATTAAACATCCAAGACTCGAGAGCAAACATTCGTATTCATCATACAAATATCTGCCCCGACCGGGGATCGAACCCGGGACCTCAATATATTCATTTATTCGCTGTAACCATGGTATTTCCAGGCTGTTCTTAAAATCTAACCAGTACAGACATGCACCCTACTACTAACCTAAACATACATATATTTATAAACTTGTGCTAAAAATGTTATTATTGACAAAACCTCAAAGGTTACCGATATAATAAACAGCAATATCGGACTAGTTCCGGAGTACCCTATATACAATATTACAAAGCTTCACCCTCACAAAGCCACATGACACACTTAACCCCTTTGTAATATTAGTATAGATTCTCATATGTAAACAGCGCTCTTTGCTATGCACCACGTGAAAGACAGTTTCCTAATAAACTTCCTTTTTGTTCCCAGGTAAGCCACGTTCCTACACAACACGAAGGTTAGACTGGGTCCACACGTGCGTGGATAATCGTCGCCGATTTGCATATGGCCTAAGCATACAAGAGCAGGGCTGCGAACGTCGTTTATCAGGGTCTTTTAGGGATTTGTAAGTTCAAATTTCACTTAGAACGGGTACAGATTAGCGTTTTTTGGGGCGTATAAGTTCGTCTCATCGCACGAGGTTCGCGTTTTAAAAACCGAACGCCCACACGTGCTCATTCCGGCCGGAGTTTACTCGAACCCTCAATACAATCCTATTAATATTATAAATGCGAAAGTTTGGATGTTTGGATGTATAGATGTTTGTTACTCAATCACGCTTAAACAGCTCAACTGATTTGGATGAAATTTTGCACAATGATAATTCATAGCCTGGATTAAAATATAAGATAGTTTTTATCCCGAGTCCACGCAGACGAAGTCGCGGGCGGAAGCTATTTCCATATAAGATTAGAATTTAACGGACAAATTCGTCTCGAGTGGCGACCACGTACCGGAAGGCGCGGCGTGGGTAGGCCCCCCACAAGGTGGACTGATGACCTGGTAAAGGTCGCGGGAGTCCGCTGGATGCGGGTGGCGCAGGACCGGTCAATTTGGAACTCTCTGGGGGAGGCCTATGTCCAGCAGTGGACGTCTTTCGGCTGATATGATGATGATGGACAAATTCGTCTAAGTTTATTTTTTTATCCAGGATATCAAAAGGAAATATTGTATTAGATTTAGGTACTTATTTCTATCATTAAGTGTTTTCCAAACATAAAAATTGTAACGATATTGCGTTTCAAAATGGTTTTCCTTAAAATTATAAAATTAGAATTTAACGGACAAATTCGTCTAAGTTTCTTTTTTTATCCAGGATATTAAAAGGAAATATTGTATTAGATTTAGGTACTTATTTCTATCATTAAGTGTGTTTCAAACATAACAATACTAACGTTATTGCGTTTCAAAATGGTTTTCCTTAAAATCGCATCACAATTAACGCACGATTTTTCTAATCTTACGTGGAATAGGGTATAGTGGGTATCATGGCTCATGAATAAACATCCCGACCCGATATCGGGTGCCTACGCCGTAGGCGCTTTCCGCTACCAAACCACGGAATCGGCTTCGAGCGTAGCGCGTAGCGATTCTCGGCAGCGGTGTTAAGCGCGTCAACGCTAGTACGAGCAACGTTTGTTGCAAAAGGCGCGCTTGCCAAAATGAACGGCAAAATAACGGTAATCTATAACTGCTTTTTTTTTGGAGTAATATCAGTACGTCGTGCTCTCAAACATTTTGAACGCGCTAGTGTGAATAAACGTTAGAAACTGTTCCCTGTCCAGTTAATGGTGAGAATTGGTGGAGGAGGGTTAATATTTACTTTCAAAGTCACAGTCAAAGTTATTTATCTTAAAAGGCATATTATTACATACACCTATAGATGTCGATAAACTACCACCGGTTTGAAAATAAAACCTCTGCCACGAGAAGAACCAGCGTAAAAAACTTGGCCAGGTATCATTTTAATTATGTTTTTTTTTGACTTTGACACGAATGGCGCGCCAGTGAATATCAAAACAACACACGACCACGACCAACTGACAGCTATGTCGCGCGCCCGTGGCTTTAGTCAAAATATATATAGAAAGACGTCCACTGCTGGACATAGGCCTCCCCTAGAGAGTGCCGATTTGACCGGTCCTGCGCCACCCGCATCCAGCGGACTCCCGCGACCTTTACGAGGTCATCAGTCCACCTTGTAGGGGGCTACCCACGCCGCGCCTTCCAGTACGTGGTCGCCACTTAAGAACCTTTCCGCTCCAACGGCCATCGGTTCTACGTGCAATGTGCCCCGCCCACTGCCACTTAAGTTTAGCAATTCGGAGGGCTATTCGGTTACCTTGGTTCTGCTGCGGATAGCCTCATTTCTGATGCGATCACGCAGAGAAACTCCTAACATAGCCCTCTCCATTGCCCTTTGGGTGACTTTGAGCCTTCTTATGAGGCCCATAGTAAGCGACCAAGTTTCAGTGCCATATGTCATCACTGGCAACACACACTGACCAAAGACTCTCGTCTTGAGACACTGCGGGATATTGGATGCAAAGATGTGCCGGAGCTTCCCGGGCTTTAGTCAAAATATTAGGTCTATCCATTTAGATGCTTCCATTTGTCTCTGAGACAATGATTGACAATCGAATTGAGTCGATTCTCGAAAACCACGCCCCTTTGTGAGGGACACGCTTAATGCCTTCCGCGCACGAGAAAAAGAGATACAACACTATTCGGGAATGGCTTTTTTTGACAAATTTCGACATACCTAACTTAGTGAAGTTTTATTCAGCTTTCAAACAAGATTTTAGATTATGTAAAATACCATAAGAAAAACTTAATCGTCGTAAAATAATCACTGTATTTTTTGAGTAGGCTGAGTTAAAAAAGGAAAATAAAGGCTCAACTTTGGATCTTTTTTCTACCCAGAGAATTTACAGTAATCATGTTCATCATTATATATATGTATAAATTTTCTGTTTTTAAAAGTAGGTATATCTACGCTAGCGGCATACAATTAGTTCAAGGCCTTTAAAAACAGCTATACTAGCAAAAAGTGCTTTCGGCATGGCACCGAAATTATACAATAAGTTACCGGAATTTATAAGAGAAACTGACATGCCCCAATTTAAATCAAAATTATTTAAATTCTTAACAGATAAAGCTTTTTATTCAGTGAATAAGTACTTAAACTGTAATTAGCAAAATATAATTTATAATGAAGACTATATATAAGTATATAATACATGCTGCTTCCAAATTTGTATGCCTAATGGCCAAACATAGTTTTTTTTTATTTATTTAAGAAAAAAAGAAATTACATTTTATAGTTTTTATATAAACTCGCGAAACTGTGACGTTTGATGGCGAGAAACGCTCATGTTCTATACTAGAATAACCTATTTAATTATATCTAACATTTTTTATTTATACTTAACATTCTTATATGATATCTATATGGTTTTACCCTGTGCTTGTGTACAATAAAGTGCTTACGTCATGCATTTAACTTAACAACAAACAACTAAGCATTATCCTTATAGTTTTATTTAGTCGACGGTGACTCATTATCAAGGAGGACAAGGAGAGTGATACTACACATATCGACGGTGGAAAGGAATAACCACTTAAGCGACATTTTGGTCGAAAATGAGTTATACATATCATTGGAATCAGCGTTTTTTTCTGCGTCGTTTGAATTGGGTTTGACGGCGATCCGATGACTTATATGTCGCTTAAAGTAATTCACGAATGAGGTCTGAATTTGAAAAACCACCCCTTATGCGACACACAATTTGAATAAAATATTATCTGTGTCACTTAAAACCTACTCCAATATTACCACAGTCGTATAAATTATTTTTAAAAAGAGTTCGTTTCCGATGTAATGTCCCTTAATTGATTATTCCGGGCACATATATCTTGAATTCTGTACTTAAGTGGTTCTTCAAAACTGCTTAATAAAACGATTGTCGGTTAAATGAATGTTACGAAAAATTACGTTGTTATTTAATTGCTTTAAGCGACACTCCTTACCGCGGCCGAACCTGTCGCTTAAAGTATACTTTATAAATGCGATACGTCGGTTAAGTGGAGATTGAAAATGGTATGATAACGGTTAAAGTGTTGCTCTAATCTATTTGATGTCGGTACGGTGAACATTTTTTGGCGCGAATTTCACGCGAATGGTGCTTTACTTATACAATGGAATGCAGTGGGTCGCTTCAGTCAGCGACGAACACCGGAGTGCGGCGGTTGTGTCGCCGATCGCTGCCTGATTCGACTAGGTTGTACTTTATTCTAATAATACTTTACATTATACTTATCTATACTTAAAAAATTATAAACCCAACATGATTGTGATATCAAAAACTGCCTACGTGCTTAATTATTAACTAGTTAAGTGTTACCATTAAAACATTGTGATCATTGTAATTTGTATATTTATACACTTAGGTACCAAAAAGTAAATAAGTATTCTTAACAATTTATAAACACAAAACTATTGTGATCTCAAAAAAGTGCCTGAGTACTTAATTATTAAGAAGCTAAGTGTTACTATTAAAACATTGTGATAATTGTAATTTGTATATTTATACACTTACCAAAAAGTAGATAAGTAAGCTAGCTACTTATTCTTAATAATTTATAAACTCAAAATGATTGTGATCTCAAAAAAGTGCATACTTAATTAAGAGTTATTTGTTAGAAGTAGATTTATTTTATTAAAATAAAAATACACGTTAATTTCGTATAAGTATTTTATTTTTCTCCTTAAAAAACGCACAATATAGCATTTTTTAACCGCAAATATATTCAAAATTTTTCAATAATATGAAATAGTAAAAAAAAATATTAAAGCTAGCGTTATATTATAATTCACAAAAAAGTGTCGATTTAGTTTCAAATTTCTGGTATACCACTTCAAATTGGCACGTAATAACTGCCCATACGACTGTTGCTTAATTGAATATCTTAGAGACAAGTTAAAGAAGGTAAGTGGCTTCAGTGAGTTTTATAGTACTATGATGATGTCGCTTAAATGGTTCTTCCGGGAATATTTTGAGGACCTTTTCAATTAAGCGACAACATTTTCAGGATCCTGTAAGATTTTGGGGTAAATGTTTATTTCATAAAATAGAGAAAAATTAAATAAGATTATCGTCTTAAGAACACATTTACCTATTTCAAATAGGAAAAAAGTTATGATTTTTTTTCTCAAAAAGAAAACTTTGAAACGCTCTCCTGTACAATTCACTAAATGTCGCTTAAGGGGTTCTTCCTTTCCACCGTCGATTATTACCATTGTACCATCTTTGTTACCTATGTTTTACAAATAAACTTTATATTAAACCAGATAAACAAAATAATCCTAATCTAGTCGGCGTTTCCAAGATCGCGATATTTTCCAATTTACGCCCTTAAGTGAATTCCCAGCTTTACTGTCACGGGATATACGTAACCATCATTAGGCCTACAGATTTCACGTCACCGCAGCTTGTTAGGTAAGGTCACGTGGTAGGAAAGGTCGGGTAAGGCTGCGTCCGCACGCGGGCGGTTAATCGCCTCTGATTTGCATGTTCGGCCAGATTAAACTAGAGCTTAGGGCGGTGGTATATACATAAGTATTTTCATACATCGTGTTGATTTGCGAATTAGGGAATGAATGTATTCTAAAATGACGGCCCCGTTTCTCTCATTTCGTATGCCGGTCATTGTACAGGATATTTTAGAATATATTCTTTGTTGGTGTGTCTTATACCATACCGTAATAAATTGTGAGATGATTGGAGCTCAACAGGTAAGTTGACCCAATTTTTTTAGGTCTTCAATAGAAAGAAGACCAAAAAAATTATGAAGCTAACTCCGCTTAAATGGTGCTCTTAGCTGCGTAGCTTAACAGTCATTTAATCCTTTTAACTTTAATTTTTCCGCAAAACTTACCTTCACGTTTTGCGGAAAAGGGACAGAATTTGCTTGTTCTTAAAACTTTGACAGTTCAATGTATATGAATATGTATGATTATTAACTCTCTGGTGTTATTTACTAACATGTAAATAAGATATCAATAAGCTCTCTTGAATAGTGTAGTTACTTACAATATTTTTACCTGATTAATCAATTTTAATATTATTTTTGCGTTACTTAAGCTACTGGTGAAGGAATAACAACACTTTTTTACTAACCATTGACTCCTTAATTTTCAAATCGCCAACACTCTTTTGGCCCGCCCTGTATACTTCTCTTAATTACGTATTAGGTTGCGAAGAAAAAAATTCTGAATATACATAAGTACCGTAAAATATTTCCAATATTATTCTTCTCGTAATTCTTAATGAATAGTGGAAACTTTGAGAAAATATTTATGTTAAATTAATTTTTTAGGTCCTTAAATGAGATAAAAGTAAAGTATAGTGGGTTTAATGAAAATTACCCTTTTCTAGTTAAAGAGCCAGAAATAGCAGACTACGTTTTTTTTCGTAAAGACCATTTTTATGTACCTACTGATTAGCTCGCTTTTAAAATATTTCAAATCTCTTTTATGTTTTTAGTAAGAATTTAATATGAAAGATTGATTATAATTATATCTTTTTCGTTGAGTTTATTATTCTATGTTGGGTAAAGTCTACACCGGCTAAAAAATTAATAAATCGCGCAATGTTCTTTTGATAGTGCGCGATCCAGTATTAGACGACGATATATTTAATAGATATAAATATTTAAATACATAGAAGACATCCAAGACTCAGAAACAAATATTCGTGCTCATCGTACAAATATTTGCCCTTACCGGGATTTGAAATTTATTATTTAATTATATTATAAATTACTTTATATTTATTAAGAATGGGGATTTATTTATGTAAAGATACAATTTAATTTTGATAAATGATTTACCATTTTCTTGTTCTCGCTACCTTATCCTGCACCAAACAATCAAATGCTATATTGCTGGTCATAACATGGTTTCCCTGAGAACTGTCGAACATCGTCCGACCTTTGAGCTGGTGATCTGACCTTGGCCATCGTTTTGTTAAGCGTCTGCTAGACGGTCGACAACACGCCCCTCCAACCGAGTGACCTTGGTCGGCACCGACCGTTGTAGTATGAAATTTTGCTGCAAACAACTGTCAACACGGTCGGTGCCGACCAAGGTCGCTCTCGGTCGGAAGGGCGTGTTGGTGACCGTTTAACAGACGCTTTAATGAATTGACCACCGAAAGACGTCTCGCTTTTCCAAGAGTGCTTATCTTTGCTATGAGACTGATGTGGGGTATACCCAACATGTCTCGGCCCCGGTATTTTTACAAATTGAACGAGCGAGCGAAGCGAACGAAGTTCTCCATATCAGCTTGGACCACAATTCTTTCGTATGTCCGGATGTCCTGCTGTCCCGCTATTCTCCTCTACAGGTCGACCGATTCTAGTGAATTTTTGTGAGCAGGCTCGTTAATTCTGTACAGTAAGGGAAATTAATTCACGTACCACCGTAGAACCCTGTCGCAATTGACAGCCCGCCGTCACTCAAACTCGAGTGTTATGTCACCTTATTGCGATAGGGTTCTACGGTGGTACGAGAATACATTTCCCTTACTGTACCTAATTTTTTTGTCGATTCAAGTAGGTGTATATTGGGCACGCTGTCCCATTCGCTCGACGTGCTCGCTCCGCTCGCACGCTCGCTCTGTGACAGCTTGCCCAATATATGCGAATGTTTTGATTTAGTTGATCGGAGTCGTATCATTCATTATTATCGAACGATTAAGCAAACCCGTTGCAAACGCTGCAGCCCCTCCGTCGACCAAATTGTAACGCACAAATTGATCGACATTCGGATGACGCACCGCTGTTGAAACAAAGTCGTATCATTCAATATTATCGTGCGATTAAGCGAACCCGTTGCAAACGCTGCAGCCCCTCCGTCGACCAAATTGGCACAAATTGATCAACATTCGTTGAGGCTTAGAACGACTTAAATTCGTAAAAGCAAAAAGCTTAACGCAACGCACCACGTTAAACGTACCAAGTCAACATCGCAGAGTGGGCCAAGCTCTTTGAATGCCGTTAAGTGGTAGGAGTCGAGAGCACGTCTAAGCCTCTGATAGCAGAGGGTTACACACAATTACACGTTAGGAACGGATCTTTAGACTAACTATCGTTGTGAGGCGTTTGTCACACTAAACACATCGCAGAGTGGGCCAGACACTTTGATGTGAGTAGGTGGGTCGGTTTCCCATACTACCAACCGTTATAGCATGAGAAGAACCGATGTATATGTACAGTACCCGATTAACAGGATTTGTTACCGTACAAGCTACCGCTTATAGTTTGTGTTTGACCCTCACCAGGTTGTGTATATGTACAGACCTGATTGACAGGATTTAGCACTGTACACGCTACCGCGTTACCAAGTCAACATCGCAGAGTAGGCCAAGCTCTTTGAATGCCGTTAAGTGGTAAGAGTCTCCATAAACTATCGGTTGTCTAGCCATGGATTCTCCGAGAACCATATAAATGATAATTGTATATATGCATACGTTTATGAATACTTCATTAGCGTGATGTAGGCCTGGTAATGTGATTGGTTAATCAATGTGACGTTGATGTGACGATCTGCTTTATGTTCTGTGTGTGAGTTATTGCTCAATTTAAATCATACCCATACGTATTAAAGTTCAAAACTAATATTCATGTGAAAATATAATGTTGAAACATGTATACATTTTACATCTAGGTATAAAACATACGAATCACCAAAGTAAGGTTCCAATAAAATCAGTCTTACTGATTGAAAATAGATATTTATTTCATTTGAAGCTAAGTTTCATATGTACATATGAATGCGAGACAAAAGGTGGGACTTACTTAGGTACGTATTAATTATCACTCATAACTGTGTTTGTGAAACAGAAATCGAACTAGAGTTCTGTCCTTCTCATATGACGTAAGTACACATGAGAAAGAAAATGTGGTATGTAATACGAGGCATACATAATCGCTAGCTGGTTTGATGTGTGCATATCCGATCAAAGAATAAAATGATCAGGCTAGTAACTATTTCTACCTATGTAAGATAAACCTCCATGTGGCTTTTGCAATAAAAAATAGGTTTTAAAGTAACGTGCATACTATTATTAATAAACTAAACTAAACCTCTATTGGCATCACAGACTATCTTAAAATGAAAATCGGTTTCCATGAGGATAAATAATAGAGGACATTATCAAGTTCAAAAGTTTTTCTACTACGAAATCATGCTTTTTGAACAACTAAATAGATCAATTTATGCGTTTGTTTTCATAAATTTACATGACACAAATATGCAATTCCATACTAGTTAACTTGTTTTGAGTTTCACACAAAGTTGATTATTTACGATAAATAAGACACAATAGTTGAATAAAATTGCGTATTATTTTAGTCTTGATTTTTTGTTTGATTATTTTTAATAGCATGATTTTTTTGTAGTCTAGAAAACCTCTGCTACGATTTCCTACTCTCTGTCATTAGTTGTATACGATTTTGTATAAGTGAAAAACGTCTACCGATGCAGTTTAGTTCCTCTGTTTTAGGTACCGAAGGATAAACAACATAATATGGATATGTCTACTAGCCCATCCTTTAGATTTTACTTAAGAATACGCTTATTTGAACAATAAAAATTTAACACTAACATTATAGATATGTGCTTAATTATTAATTTTGAGTATTAAAAGTTTAATTTTGTTTCAACAGTGTTAACACTGTCATCATCTATAATGATTAACTATCGCGTCAACCAATGACAACAACAAGAAAGTCATTAGAGACCTTGTACTATTGTAACTTTATTATTGTCAATTTTTTTTACTGGATCTTAATGGAATTGAAATTTAATTTAAAACGTATCCATGTTTTGCTTTCGATGGAACAAACCAAGCGTCAGCTAATGCATAATCATCGCATTTTATTTGATACTTGTTATTTTAAACATATTTTTAGTGCTCTTCCAAAAACGTAATTAGTGTAAAATTATATTAATCAGTTTTTTATTATGCACATATGTAGCTAAGGTTATACGGTATACAATCGTATATCACAATTTTACAGTTGAAATATTAGAAATTGGATGCAAAATAGTCAACTCAGTATAATTTTTTGGTTAAATAGCTGTTGTTTTAGACGAAATAATTACTCGTGTTCTCTTCGATCGTGCTGCTATATCCGTGAAGTGACGTAAACCTACATCCATATAAAATGTGAGTATTAATTTATTTTATGTTAAAATTATAATCTATATGTTTTCTTTTCTTGACGTAGGTACAGGCAGCGTCATATAGTTGCTAGCATTCAAAGTAGTCAAATAGTTCGGTAAACCATATAAAATGTATGGTGTACCAAACTTTATGAATACACTGGATGCTACCAACTATATGACGCTGACTGTATATAAATTATAACTAACAGTGTTTTTAGGTCGGACTCCGAGCTGTCATACCGTTCACGAAGCCCAACACCACAGCCGAAAAAAAAGACGACAAAAGATAGCAAAAAGATTTCCAACCAAACTCCATGGTAAGTATTCCATATTTTTTAACACTGAACTACTAAGACTGACATATGAGATTTGTATTGATTTTTTTCTTAATTTCACAGGTTTGATTCTGATCGAGCTACACCCCAAGCACAAGCAGCTACGCCTAGACGAAAGACGACTGCAGCTGGCACAAGTGAACCTGCAGGATCGACAAAGCGCAGAAAAACTTCGTCAAGGTATGTACTTACATACTTAACTTTGAGCAACAAAGATTATTATGTTATTTTCAGTTTGGGGCTATATTTAAACTTTGAACTTTTGTATTTAAAGTTGAATGTCTTAAGTACTGCTCCACAACTGTTTTTATGAATTTATTTACTTATGTTCATTAAAATACTATTTTTGTTCACAGCGCGAGTAAGAAGAGTGGTACGGATCTGTTTCAAATCATCCAGCAAGAGGAAAAATCTGCACCCACTTCATCCAGTAAATCGACTACATCATCATTCGCTAGCCGCGTGTCATCCGGTACAGCACGTCGCACCATCATAAGGCCAGGTGACTTTTTCATCGACCTCAAGGTGTATAAAGTAGAAGATGTGCAAAACGTGTCAGATGCACTTGAGCGTTACAAGAAGGCTTTGGTAGTAGTCAGACTGCAGTGCGATGAAAAATCCTTGGAGTGGGAGCAGGCTCAGGCATTGATTGGTACAGCCTACGAACTTTTTAAAGACTCGGAGACAACTTATTTTAACAACAGTGATAAAAAGTAGGCAGTGGATACATAAGATCAGTGTTGGGTTTGTCATAGTTTAATTTAGTTGTTTTTTCTTCATAATGCCTTTTTGTGTATCGTGTAGCACATCTGTAGAGAAAAAGTCTTGGGTAGGTCATCTGCGTAGTAACGAACATAAACGACGAAATAGTTCTATTCAGGAGATCAGCGACGGTGTAGAATTGATTCAGTCGGCATTTCGTAATCGCATTGCGACTTATAGAATTTCATCTAATAATGATCTGATTTCAAGTTCTGTAGACATATTTATGAATTCGTTTCGAGTTCAAAGTCAAAGTCAAAGTCAAAGTGATTTATTCTTCAATTTAGGCATATTACATGCACCTATGAATGTCGATAAACTACCACCGGTTCGGAAAGTAAACCTCTGCCTCGTTTACTCAATTTAATTAATACCCTTTTAAATAAATCGCTTCAGAAACATACCTGCATAAAAGTAAATGTTGAACTTTTTGGAATTTTTATGTTATTTAAGAACAACAGCCAATCCATGAAATCTTTTGTCACAAAAAATAAAATTTTATACCAATGTTTCGATTTCGAACGTTATTATGACGAAGTTATAAATAGTTTGAAAAAAAAAGTCGAGGAGTTTCAAGAGCGCGATAGCGGTTGGGCTTTTTTAAATAATTCACATTTGGAAATTAATATAAATAAATTTCAACCGCTGCGTGGTTCAAGCTTTATTAAACTACCAAAAGTTATTCAAAATAAAAAAGCATGTCTTAATATTCAAAATAAAGACCAATGTTGCTTTGCTTGGTGCATAACTGCGTCTTTATTCCCTGCTAAAAAACATCCTGAAAGAGTATCATCGTATCCTGATTTTAATAAAGTATTAAATACCCAAGGTCTGTCTTTTCCGGTAACATTATCTGAAATTAAAATATTTGAGAAATACAATCCAACCCTTGCAATTATTGTTTTTGGGTTAAAAGAAAGTAAAATAGTAGGCCCTCTTTACAAATCGGAAAATGATAACCAGACTATAAAGAAAACTATACACCTGTTGTTGTTAGATAACGGAATAAGTTCACATTTTTGTTTGATTAAGGACTTGAGTCGACTAGTCAGGAGTCAAATAACTGCTCACCATGCTAAATTATACTTTTGTGAGACGTGTTTAGTATTTTTCTCTAAAGAAAAACAACTAACTAATCATTTGTGTAGTGGCATAGTTACTGAGCTACCAGAAAAGGGAGCAGTCATTAAATTTAAAAATTATGAACGCAAGCAAAATATGCCGTTTGTAATTTATGCTGACTTTGAGTCAATATTGCCACGTGCAGGTGAATGCAATTGCGGTACTGACTGTACTACTCATAACAGCGACAATACAGAGACTTTACATCACCACACGCCTGCCGCGTTTGCGTACTATGTTGTGTGTTCAGTTAATCCAACTTATAATCGTTATGTTTCATACCGCGGTTTAGATTGTGTAGATAAGTTTGTAGATTCGATTTATAAAGATGTTTCAGACATCAAAAAAATATTGGATGTAAATACTCCAATGCGATTTAATCCTATCGATGAAATAAATTTCGCTAGCGCCACGCGATGTCATATTTGTAATAATTTCTTGTTTTCCGACAAAGTTAGAGACCATTGTCACATTTCTGGTCGTTATCGAGGAGCAGCTCACAGTTATTGCAATTTGCGATATAAACGTCCATCTTTTGTGCCAATATATTTTCACAATTTGTCTGGGTACGATGCACATTTATTTATAAAAAAGTTAGGTGAAGCGCGCGGATCGATGAAATTAATCCCGAAAACTAAGGAAAACTACGTTTCTTTCACAAAGTTTATTCCAATTGAGGATCAATTTTTTCAGTTACGTTTTGTAGACTCGTTTAAATTTTTGGGTACCAGTTTAGAAAAATTAGTAAATATTATGAAAAAAGATGATTTTGATCATCTGTTGCGTTTTTTCCCAAATTCTACTCAATTTCAATTGCTTACACGTAAAGGTGTTTATCCCTACGAATACATGAATAATTGGGTGCGTTATAATGAACAATGTCTTCCACCTCAAAAAGGTTTTTACAGTTCTCTTTCGAACGAACATATTTCTGATAAGGACTATGAGCATGCATGTTTAGTATGGAAAGAGTTTAATATCGCTAATTTAGGAGAATACACTGATTTGTACCTCAAAACGGATGTCCTTCTGTTAGCAGATATTTTCGAAAAATTTAGAGAAACTTGTAAAAAGAACTATAGTTTAGATCCTGCTTACTATCTGACAGCGCCGAGCTTAACATTTGATGCGATGCTCTTAACAACTTGCGTTGAATTGGAGCTAATTAGTGATTTCAATATGTTATCAATGATTCAGAACGGAATTAGGGGTGGTGTGTGTCTGTGTCCTCACAGGCATGCAAAAGCTAATAACAAATACATAACAGGTTATGATCCTTTACAACCAGATTCGTACATTATTTACATAGATTGCAACAACTTATACGGTTATAGTATGTCTCAGCACTTGCCGTTATCAAACTTTAGGTTTTTAGAACAACATGAAATAGATGCATTAGATATAACTCAAGTCCATAATGAAGCCAAGTACGGTTTTATACTGGAAGTTGACTTGATTTACCCAAAAGATCTGCACAAAGAACATAACGACTTGCCTTTCTGTCCTGAAAAATGTATACCGCCCGGAGGAAAATCTAGCAAACTTGTACCTAATTTGTATGACAAATATTTTTATGTTATTCATTATGTGCATCTAAAAACATGTCTTAAACATGGATTGAAATTAAAAAAAATACATAGAGTGATTACATTTTTACAAGATTCTTATTTAAAACAGTACATTGACCTTAACACAAAGTTACGTCAGGAAGCTAGCTCAAAATTTGAACAAGACCTATTTAAGGTGATGATTAACTCTTTGTTTGGTAAAACATTAGAAAACAATTATAAAAAAGTAGATGTACAATTGATCAATCAGTGGAATGATAGCACGAATTTAACTAAAAAGAAAATCTCTGCCGAGGAATTAATTGCACGTCCTAATTTCCACAGTGTATCGATTTTTAGTGAAAATTTGGTAGCGGTACAGATGAACAATGATCACATTATCTTAAATAAACCCATATATATCGGTTTCACGGTTTTAGAATTATCAAAGAGTCATATGTACGACTTTCACTACTCAGTGTTCAAACCTATGTATGGAAATCGATTACAGATGTGCTACACCGATACAGATAGTTACATTTACCATATACACACCGAAAACTATTACAAAGATTTAAAAACATCTCTTTTACCTTATTTTGATACTAGTAATTATAGTATTGATAATGTGCACCGCTTACCTATTCAAAACAAAAAAGTGCCAGGTCTTTTCAAGGACGAAATGGATGGGAAGTATATTGTCGAATATGTTGGGCTTCGTTGTAAGCTTTACTGTGTTTTAACAAACCAAGATATTATACAAAAAGCTAAAGGGGTGAAAAAGTCAGTTATAAGGGAATTTGGTATTGAACATTACGGGAATTCGTTGATTAGAGGTGACGTTATTAAAAAGAAAAACATTTTATTCAGATCGATAAAGCACGAAATATTTACACAAAGTGTTAATAAAATTATATTATCTGCTGATGACGACAAACGATTTATTTCTGATAATAAAGTATCCACACGAGCTTGGGGGCACAACACGATACTTAATTTTTAAAAATCTAAAAGCTTAGTTGGTATATTTTATGTTAAAATATCATACTAGTCTTGTTAATATTGTATTACAAACTGTGACGGGCCTTAAACTTGAACCTATTGTATAATACCTATTGTATTGTATAGTATAATTGTATTGTACTTTAATTTTATATGAAATGACAGTTAAGAAATAAATTTATGATCTTAAACTTTTTTTTGTTTTCCTTTCGACACAAAACCAAACCCTTTAAGTCTATGCCGACGTCTAAAAATATATACTCTGGTTTGTAATTTCACACAAAAAGGAGCCTATTGCATTTGAAGTATAAGGTACCTTGTGTAATGTAATGGAAAGTCATATATTAATAGACGTGAGTGCACATTTCATGTGGTATAATTTAATAGAAACAAGTTACAACCTGTATATTTTTACTGCATATCAAATACTTTAAATACCAATTGCAGCGCTTACATAAATTGAAATGTGTGCAATGTATAATCCTATACCTTAGTAATATGACCCCATGAATGAACTCATTTGACACGTGCCAGCAGTTCAATTACCGCGCTTGTTAAATTATGAAGTGTGCAATGAGAATCGTTAAATCAATGCCTATATGATTGTGTTAGGGTTTAGTATTAAAAATATCTAACCATACAAATACGATGTTTCATAGTCGGTGCACTTGAAGGTGGTAAATAATATAGAGTGTTTTTCCAACTTATAACCTTTTATCCCTGGGGTAGGTAAGCTTGGAATTTTTAACAGACTATGCTAATTAAATATTTTATGTCAGCAAAACTAGTTACAACTTGTAAAATAATTGCACAATAAAGTGTTGCACGTGGTTAGATATATTGTTACTTATTTATATAGCTGACTTCATCAGATGTAAATAATGCTGGCTATTGGTATTTCATAACCTTTATAAACGCATTGTAATTTTTAATTGTTTACACTTGAATAACATCAATCACCACGGCATTATCTACTCGAAGTCAAAGACCTGGTAAGTTTTCTCTTTTTTAAATAAACTTTTAAATTGTATTAGCTAACCTTTGCGGAAAAAAACCTAAAAACCACAAAAAAACACGATGATTAATCTTGTGTTTATTTATAATCTTATATTTTTTAACTATATTCATCATAGTACTTTTTTTGCTGTGTTACAGATTGACAAAAATGGGAGACAGCGAAGATATACAGATTGATTTCTCACAATACGCTCAAGATCCATACCAACTACCAATCGAATTTGATGATAGTGATTTATATAAAAAAGTGAGGAATACTATCTGCAATCCTAAACCCAAGAAACGCGACAACAACAAAACAACAAAAGTGAATAATAAAATAATCAAACGGAACCTTGCTCGTCCTCCATGTTTTGTTATAAACAACGAAGCAGCTCAAGGTAGTAAGCTGATAAAAATACAAATAATTGACATCAGAGATGGAGTACCGAATCAAAACGGAGAAGGTGAAGAAAATGTATTGCTGAGTGCTCAATATGTTGCAAGTGATGGATATGATGAGATAATTGAGTGTACCGAAGGTGTTGTAAATAAGATATCAAAAAAGTTGACTGGTTATAGTCTTAGTTTATAGAATTGATAAAAAAAGTTTGGTCGTGAAATTTTATATATATGTATGTTTTTTGTGTAATTATGATCTAATAAATTTTATAAAAAGGAATTCGGTGTTTTATTAATTTCTTATTTGTGTCTTAGTGAATGGCACGAATATATAAGGTGGATGATGGAGAATAAAAATAAATCAAACTGTTTGATTACTACACATTTTATTCATTTACTTACAATAAAACATAAATTATTGTCTAAATACCATTTCTTAATACATATTACATTTTTTAAAGCACAAAATTTTTTGTGCTTTACACAATTATAGGCTTCACTATTAATACAATATTTTTCATACAAATGTCTAAAACTATATTGTTGTTTTTCATCTAAATCTAAAACAGTACAACCAGGGGACAAATGCTTAACCCAGTAAACTTTTTCTGCTCCCTTTACGTAAATCTTTTTGTCTTTTAGGTAGTCTACAATTATTCTTTTAAATTCGCGTTGGTCAATATAACCCTCACGCCACAAAATGCCACAATTTTTTTCTAACCACATAACCTGTCTTTTTTCGCTTGGAGATAATTTGGAAAACGGGTATGGTGGCTTTACCAAAAAAACTTGCGTATATTCATTTGTAGCGAGTGCAAATTCCTTTATTATGAATTCATTATTACTCCATTTAAAACCCTGAAGATCAACGAATATGTAGTCCTGCATTATGATTATTTATGATATCTTTTTCGTAATATTACTTAAAGGTTTGTATTCTACAATACTATCATTCAAAATTAGACAATAAGCCGACGTCTGCGGGGGTATAGTTGATTCACACTCGAATTCAACTCGCACATCAACCGAACCGGTTTTTAAGGTTTCGTTTTGACGAGAACAATCAATAACAAATAAAGGAGCAATCTTTTTAAAATCTTGAGGAGTTAGCAAAGGTGCCTGGGTACGGTTATAATAAGACTGTTGAAATTTAGCATACTGCTCATATAATATAGCAAACTTTTCACTAGAAAAACTAACATCAAAACTTTCATAAGGAAAGTAGGTTGAGTTTAAAAAAACCTTAACATCTCTCAAGTTACAGTGATCAAAGTGTGTTATATCTTTATCAGCTACATTTTTTCGTGCTGTTTTTAATCCGATTATAATATAACGCGGTTTCTCAATTTGAGATGAAGTTTTGATAGCCCAAGAATGTTTGGACGTTTCAGGCAAAAGAGGGTATTCATACAAATCCCAGTTCCTAAATGCTATTTGAATTGCGCGATCTCTTTCCAAACATTTGAGCAAGCTCAATCTTTCTCGATCAGACACCTTAATATGAGGCATACGCCATACAATTTTAGAGATAGTTATATTGTCAATATATTCATTCGCATTTAATTTTACGCTATTTAAGTTAGTATTAGATCTTAAAAGAATAAGTTCATGCTTGCAATTAATAACTATTTTGTTGTAATCCTCTGCAAACCCAAGAATTTTGTTTAAAGGTATAGACACAGAAAATAATCCATGTGAAATTTTTGTACCGTTGATATCCCACCCCCATAACTTGGACATCGATGCTTCAAGTTCATTCATCGATACAAGAGATTTCATAGTAGTTGTAACCCCAACATTTTTAATTTTATCGATTTCGATTCCATTGAGTTCGTATCGAATGTCTTGAAATAGATGGAGTATAGGATTATTCGTAAAAAGAACAGACTTCACCTCTTGTTTCGTTTCTCTATTGAATGCAGTTATAGTACCTTCTATGTATAAAGTACTTGCTGATGGTAGTACGTAAAGATCTTGCTGATTAATAGGTATGCGTATTTCATCATTGAAGTTAAAACTTGATACGTACGGCTTATACGAATGATATTCAAAGCTCTCTATTGAGTTGTCTAAGGTGAAAGATTCTGTTAAATTTAATATACTCATTTTATTAGACCTAAGCTTTGGAGAAATTGTTTGTTTTGTTTTGTGAGTTGCACTTTAGGTCTTCTTTTGTTGATTGCTCGATGTGTACTAGCACTGATTTTCATCGGAAGTGAAGTTTTATTGAAGTCTATCATTTTTTTCTAAGGTGTAAATATATCTGAATCTCTTCACCACGTAAATTGATCAAATTATTGTTAACGTCTAATATTCTTACTGTAATTGAACTTAAACTGTTTTGAGTAACAGGAAAATAAATCACGTTTTTCGGTGTTTCTATAATTCTATAGCCTGGAGGTACATTAGGCACAAACTCATGAATTATATGGCTAGGTTGTCCGTTAACAAATGATCCGCACACTATATCACATTCAATGCGGACTAAGGTTGTAGACAGAATGGAAACAGGATAAGGAGATTCTGTTAATATATTAGCTTGAATAGCTTCTGATCCAAAACCGAGTAAGCTACCAATAGATCTCTCTTTATCGAAATAAATATTTTGCGAACATAAAATAGATGTTTTTAAGGTATTATTATTACATGTTAGTGAAAACGAGCATCCTTGAAGGTGATCCTTAAGGTAATCAGCAATATCTTGAAGCTCATAAGATCCTTCTGGAATTTCAATTGCTTTGTTTTTTCCGTAATAGAATTTATTGTTTCTGTAGTCTATATTAGGTATTGAATTAAATGTAGATATGTACAACAGACCACACTCATATTCTCCATCCAGTTGAAGAGCCGGCGAATGGTTTGTTATCAGTGTGGAAGATGATCCAGTTATGGACAAAGTGAACGACATCATAAGAATGATAATTCTTTTATAGATCGTAGGTATTTAAACGCTTATACCAATATTGTTTTAAGTATTTAAGACATAAATGCCCACAATTTACTGTGTTAAACTTTTGGTACGTGTTATAATTATAGTAAATATCGTTGTTATTTAAATACTTCTTTAGCTCTATCGGAGGTGGAAGGTCACCATAACTATTAAAATATTCACAATAACTGTTGTCTTTGACATAGGCTACCCAGTGAGTTCCATTGTTTTTAGAACTGTCCAAGTTAACAATTCCACATTCTACTCGTTTAGGATGGTTTGGTAAACTGTCTCTCATATAAACTCCACGGAAATGTGGAATCTCTGTAGAGTGTTTTAGGATGTCAATGTTTGAAAGTGCACGTCTGGGTAACCTATCACTTAGTTTTTTGAAGTTTGTATACACAATCCTCTACCATTTTTATATGGTTTAATATGCAACCCTTTTCCTAATGCAATAGATTCCATCATTTTATTATGTCTTTCTGATTCAGTTAAGTTCTTTTTTGCAGCTTTGTAATCACCTACAGCTTTAGCGATTCCAGCAGCTCCTCCCGCTAATGATCCTAACGCAGAAAGTCCCGCGAAAATAGGTATCAAAGGTAGCAGACCTCCTGTTTTTGGAATCGGTATTAAACGAGGTAGGCGTATCTTAGTGTTGTTAGCAAAAACTTTTTTTGCGGCAACAATAGCACGATCCATGATATTATTACCTTTTATTTTAGGGTTCTTTTTTAACTCAGTGCGTATCTTGGACACAAAACTTTTGAATGATTTTATACCTGCACCAACCTTTAGTTTAGATTTCATAACTTTGCTCACTAACCATGAGCCTATTTTTTCTCCTATTCCAACATCTTTCGACTTAGTTCTTCGTTTGGCCATTTTGTAAAGTTCTAAATCTGCACTATGTCTATCAGCTAAATCAGGATATTTATCATAAGCTATATCGTGTTTCATACACGCCTCATCTAGCGCATTAATTCCTTTGTCACCTCGTTGTAACCTTTTATGCAATTTTGTACCTGGTCCACAATAATTATACCCAGGCAAGTGTAATTCAAATGGTAAATTATTAATTGCGCTATTTAAAAGTCCTCTCCCTTTCATATCAGGTATGCTAATGACAAATTTCGTTTAAAAAAAGTCAATTTATTTAAATAAGCACATTAAACAATGGCTTTTATATCAATCCAACTATTTTCAGTATCACTTAGCCCTAACCACTTGACAAACAGCTTACTACCCTTTTTTTTAATCACCTTTTCTATTAAATAAATATCTGGATACTTAGTTTTTTGAAGTTCTTCTTCATAAAAGGTACCCAGTATTATGTTTTTCCGTTGATCTTCAATATGATATGTTACAGGTCGAGTGTGATTCATATGTTTAATAGTAAAAAGTTCTGTAGACCAATTAGGTGTATAACCCTTAGAGAAGTTACTTTTATATTTGCTTATACGCACACGGTCACCTATATTAAATTTATTCAACTTACTGTTGTTATATACATTGGATTGTGAGTATTTAATGTTCTTTTTTACTTCTTTTTCATTATTTGAATCGATATCAATAGGTTTAAATTTTGTTGTACGATGTACAGTGTGATTGTATGCTTTCACTATATCATCTAACGGTTTACCAACCCATTTATAGTTACCAATGAAACTAAAATATTTATAGAGTTTGATCTTAAGTGTTTTTATCAGTCTTTCAACAATAGATGCCTTTTTAATTGAATATGATGAATAGTGATGTATTTTCAAGAATTTTAAATAAGAATCAAATTCATCATTATAAAATTCTTTTCCTAAGTCCGTCTGCAAGTTTCTAGGTCTGCGTTTAGTTTTTTTCATAATTAGTTCGAATGCACTTTTCACTGACGTTTTAGTTTTAGACTTAATTGGTATACACCACGCATACTTGGAAAAAGTATCAATAACAGTTAATATATATTTATTTCCTTTGTTAATCGTGTGAAGTTTCTGTAAATCGATCAAATCAGCTTGCCATAAATCGTCAATTCCTCTTAGTACAACCGATCTTCGCTTAAAGTTTTTTCTTGCCGGTCGATGGATCTCGTTCACTATTTGTTGCTTTTCCATTTTTTATATTTTTGAAGATATCATCTGTCTCCTTCTTTGTATAAAAGTTTATTTTTAACTGAGACGAAAGTTGATGAATTTGATTATTTATAGTATTAAACAAAGAATCTATATATGTCTTGTCGTACATGTTTTGAATATTTTGATCAACATACTGCTTATTTACTACATCATCAGGTGACGAAGGTTCTACAACTCCTTTTAATTGTAAACTTCCTTCAAAACATCCGCCTCCGTTTGTTCGAAGCAAAGCATTGTATTTTAGATCAGAAATCTCGTTAGCACGCAGGCGCTTATGAACATGGTGACCAAATTTGTCAATATTCATGATGTATTGTTACAACTTGCGAGTGAAACTACAACTGGTAAAAAACTTGCTTTATTTGACTTTTATATATCATTTACTAAGCAAGCTTCGTGTAGTTCTTCAATAATAGATATGATTTCGTTATCTAATCCTGTATTACCAGCATCACGCGATGCTATAAGAAGTTTCAATCTTTCTACTAATTCATTCGGGTCATCCCAATACACATAAGAAATATCTCTTTTGACTTTTTTCATTAGCGGTAAACCATCACCGGTTACATGTACTTCTTCGCTTAATGAACGTTCTTTAGTTAATTTGAAAAGTGGTTTTATGATGTGTAAATATTTCATACCCTTGTTGCTTTTTATAGGCTTATTTGGATCAAAATCACGTCTATGTGCATTGGTTTTTATTAATAATGTTTTATACAATCGCTTATCGTTTTCAGTTATAATTTGCAAATCAGGTATTTTTTTAAACAATAAATTGTTTAATCCTTGTGTTAAACAATACCTTTCTGCTCCTATTTTGAGTTCTTTATCATTCCAAGAAATCGGATAAGATCCTAGCATTAGCTTACCACGATCCATTCGTACACCAAAAGGAACGTTCATGTGTAAATATTGATTTTGCCAGGTAGGATCGTCACGCGGAGATGCATACGAATCTGACGTTATGAATGAAGCATTGTTTACTGATTCAAAATCATCTTGACTAGAATTGTCATCATTTAATTCATATTCGCTATTATCTAAATCAGATTCTGATGATTTTCTCAATAGTGTATTATTAGCTAAACTTTCTTTTTTTCCATTTTCAGTAGGACTGTATTTTAATGTTTTTACTGCATTATTCCATTTAGATCCATTGTTATCAAAATCAGTATCAGTAATACTAAGGTTGTTATCATCTTTTTTCACCATTTCATTAAGAGGATCTGTGACTGGTTTTAACATTGTTTCCAAGATCATATTATTGTTAGATTTAATATCACGAAGAACCTTGACTTTTTTTCTTATTGCTTCAGCAGATCGGAGTACTTTTTCTTTAAATATTTTCTCCTCGTTCATTTTATTATTCATGTCCGATCTAGATGATTTCATATTAAGGAATAAGTTCTACGTGTTAACACTATTATTTATGTATTCATTTATTCTATCATGATAAATGTATCAAAGCCTTTTCTATAACATCCAGAATTTTTATTACAATCTTTATTTATAACTAAGTAATTAAAGGGTTTGTTCCATACTTGACCACACATTTCGCGAAACTGGGCCCAAGACATATCACTTCCTACGTGTTCATCATAAACATGACGCAAATTAACATCATCTTGTTTAAAAAGAACTATTAAATTAGCATTGTCTCTTATTAATTGCTTAGGTATTTTACTATATGTTTGGTTCAGATAGAAGCTATCTATGTTTTTATGTCTTCCCATTGCAAAATAATCTCGTATATTATTTTGATTTTCACATGCAACATCATCAAATATCATGATTGAATTTATATCAGCCGTATGAGGACTTATTACTTCATCATTCTCACTATATTTTTGAAATGATACTGAGGGAACCAGATTTAAAACTTGCTCTAAATATTGATACATAGGTTGAAACAAGGTTTTAGAATATATATAAACATTTTGGAAGCGTAGACCATGTTCGTGTAGCAGTAGACCAACAATCAAATTAGTTTTTCCACAGTTAGACGGACCACATATTATACAGCGAATAGTATCAGGTAAAAGTAAACCATGGCGGTAATGACGTTTATTGTGTGAAGAACAAACTACATCCAACTGCAATTTTTGAGGTTGTTTTACGAATTTCATATTACCATTAGGCACGTGCAACAAACTTGAAACTAAATATGCAAATATTATGTTTTTTTGAACTTGAGAGTTTATATTAAATAATTCTGAGATTCCAATAACCATTTATTTATTGGGCACGCGCAGCACGGGGCGAGAGCGAGTGACGTTGTTTCAACGTTAGCGGTGCATAATCCGAATGTCGATCAATTTGTGCTCTACAATTTTGTGGACGAAGGGGCTGCAGCTTTTGTTACGGGTTCGCTTAATCGCACGATAATATTGAATGATACGACTCCGATCAACTAAATCAAAACATTCGCATATATTGGGCAAGCTGTCACAGAGCGAGCGTGCGAGCGGAGCGAGCACGTCGAGCGAATGGGACAGCGTGCCCAATATTCACCTACTGATTCAATTTAAGAAATTTATTAAAAAAACGATATAAAGGCACACTCCCGAGTTCTAAAGCTCATACCCACAGAGCCAATAGTTTTATTTGTTGCTTATTTGTCTCGTGACTTAAAACCCTCTGAACTCGACGAAATTCTACTTCATGTCAACTTCTCTTATCATCATGTAGTCTCGTCATTTATCCTGTCTTGCAAAAAACGATTTAAAACGAAAAAGTTTTCCGTGCAGACGAAAAACGTTCTGAACATGCAACATTTTCTCTCTTCATGCCTTTTTTAAACGTGAATCGAACGGAATATTGCAGCTATTTGGAACAAAATAAATTGCACAATACATCATCTATTATAATGCAGACAACTTTTGGACAAATAGCTTGCGCATGTATTTTTAAATGCACCTTATCTTAAGGCGATAAAAGTTTAATTTTGATGAATAAAGTCTCACTAGTCTGGCAGTAGTTTATGACTCTGTACTTTCTGTTACATAACAATGATATCTGCGACCCTCGCTCCACTAAATTGAAGCCACGGCTTTTGTATGAGATGATGGAGATTATTTGAGCACCAGGTTTTGCTTACGACTTGTAACCACGTCGTAGAATGTGTTAATCGCACACTCAAACTTTCACATACACACATACAAACAAATATTTGAAAGCACTACTCCCTTGTTTGACATTCGGGCAAAAATATAATCAATAATTTGAGAACCACCAATTTTACAAGCCTAAGGATGAGATATGGGTTTAATTAAGGTAAGGTAATATGGCATGGGTACCTAACTGTAATCTCGTATTAATACGGTCAGACTTCCCCACACAAACAGATTTTAACTGACATTACTATAGATCTATCACCTGTAACAAAAAATGTGTCTTATGTAACCATGTACTCCTTCCATTTGTTGTAACAATTTAAAACTTTTAAAGTATATATAATATAGGGTCTGTAGGGGCAAGTGCGCCATCGGGGTATGTGCGCCTTTCATCACAACAACATTATAGTTACATCCATGATCCATGCAATAAACTTGTTTATACTCGGTTCGCCAAGGATCCAACATCCATATGTAAGAGGTTAGTTGTGTAATAGGTAATCTGTAGATTTCGATATTTTTGACTTACCCCGGTCGGTGGCGGACTTGCCCCTACCGGCCTTAGATGAGGTGCAAAAATTTGCTATAGTTAAATTGATCTTATGATAGAGTCAGGAGGTGCGAATCTTCTATCGCTGAGTCGTTTTCTTTTGTTTAATCCTACATTGGCACTGAAAGTTAAATGTTATCTGCCCTGTCTGCACCATTTAAGAATTTTATATTTAAGTTTATATTATTCAACATAAAGGCTTATAGTATAAACGTTTTGTTTTATAAAAAGTAATTTAGGAGGCATTAAAAACCACCTTTATTTTGGTTAATCCCGTACATAACTAATAGGACAGGCAAATAATTAAGCCCGAATGCTGTTAAACCACATTTCATGCTCCCTTCCGTTCGGTAGAACCGTTATCTTAGCATGCATTGTGCATTCAGGGCATGTCGGTGCACGCAACAAGGGGACAATTTGGCACTGAAATTTCGCATTACGATATGGTACTAATGAGATGCGCGCGCGCGTTGTGATGCGTAAGCCAGATTCACAGTCATCTGGCGTTCCGTGCCGTAACAGAATCGGTTTCATACATTTAGTATGTTTAGATCCACACTTATCTGATACGCTTTTACGTTACCTACATATTGGGTCAGGCGTAAGAGCGATTAAGGGCCTTCGCCGACTTGAGCGGCTGCACGCTTATTGAAAACCGGACAAGTGCGAGTTCAACTCGCACTTCTTGGTCAATTTTCGTCTTTTTTCCTAAATTACTTCAAATCTGTTTTTGCTAAAATTATAAAAAAATATTTCTGAGATGCTTACAACAACCTCTTTCATTTGATATGTCACACAATGTAGATTGCAAAACTTTTTTTTAAATTTTCCAGCTTACCCCCCAAAAGTGGCCCCCTTGTTCAGAATTCATTAATTTACTTTACGCGTCCATCTTTGGGTCACCATATGTAATGTTTACCAAATTTCAACTCAATCGGTCCAGTAGTTTCGGAGCAAATCGGCTGTGACCGACGGACATACAGACGGACGAGTGATCCTATAAGGGTTCCGTTTTTTTCCTTTTGAGGTACGGAACCCTAAAAATAGTACAGGCAGTCAGCGCTGCCCATACTGTTTTTCGTTAGGCGTTCACCCGCTCCATGCAGGAAATTACATACCTACTCTTTGCTCCATGCACCCGCTCAAGTCGGCGAAGGGCCTCAGAGAGCATCACATCAGGTAAGTGTGATTCCAGATTTAACTCGACGCGCATGGAAGCGACACGTGAAACACATTGAAATGCGAAATGTACTCGTGACTGCCGAATTGAACTCAAACGATACATCGCATGCAAGCATGTCGACACCTTTTATTTACACTGGCGGGCGAGCGAGGTGTAAATTTGAAAATTGGTTTTATAATAGTTTAGTGTTAAAGTTGTGGTACGTAGAAATCGCGAGTTGGATTAGCAATTTGGTCGGTATGAGGGTTAAGTGGGGTTGCCGCGATTTAGGATTCAAGGAAAAGTGTACATGTGGAATTATTAGCTCATTACAAGAATGATTTCGTGGAAGTCTTAAGTAGGTATATGTTTTAATGGATTTTCAGTATGAGTCTGGCATTCGGTGGGTACCTACCTACCCTAATATGTATAATAACTTATTAAAACTTATCAAGGTCACAGTTTTCTTAGGTAGGTACCTACCCTAAGACCGAGAAACTTTTTTCCTCATAAAGTTAAAAATTCTAATTTAATCTCGAGTCTCTCAGAAATCGGCTAATCTTAGATTATACTAAATGTAATTACTATTTTTCTTTCAAAACATAGTTAGGTAATTAAAGAATACTTATTTACAACAACCTCTTTATTTTTCTATAAAGATTTTATTCCGAGGTTAAAATGGGAAATCTTTTTAGAAAATATCAAACTACTTCGGAGAAAATTGACCCTTTCAAGATGGCGGCGGCTTCCGTAAATCCGTTATTGAGTTTCAACGAGGCACGGTTAATAATTTATCTTAGATTTATTTCAGTTTTTATAGGAAATACAAGATTTTTTTATAATAGATCCTTTAGTAGGCTTCTTCCGTAAAAGGCAACGGACATTTAAATATCCTTTGTTTTACAAGTTTTTGTTTAGTTTCACCCGCTTTAAGGTGCATTTGTGGGGGTAGAGTACCTACTATTATAAGATCTGTCAAGTTATTTACTAAATTGATCCTGAAATCATAAAAATATGGACTTTACAAGGTGTCCTTTTTATTGTACTTATGAATACAATTTTAGGATAGCAATAGTATTGTACATAATGCATCAGTAAATATGGTTATAAATTAATACTAAAAAAGCCCCAACATATATCGATATCAATTCAAATGAGAAATATGGCTAAATATTGCAACAATACATTATATTGCACGTCAAAAACCACTTGTCTGATCCGACGACAGCTCGTAAAATATAAAACGGAAACTAACAACCCATAGATTTATTAAGCTCTTTCAGAATTAATGTAATAAAATCCAAATCCCATAGCCCTGTAGCCGGACCGGAATTTTGCCCTACAAGTTTCGATAATTCTAAAGTCGGAAAAGTTATGCTTATATGGTATGGGACATATTTTTAAGCATATTTGTAAAATATGACGAAAAGTTAGAACGAGAGTTAGGTATAAATTAGGTATTTATGTTTTTTTATTGGTGATTTGTGAATATTGAATTAGAGTGCAAAGTTTAAGCTTCATCGTTTATAATATGTATGATGCTTTATGCTGTTAAGTTTGTAGAAAAAAAAATAACGAGCGACTGGGTCAAACCAGAATTCGGTTATTATTTTGTCGATATTGAATTAAAGTTTCAAAAATTCACAACAATATCTTTAAATCCTTAAGTTAATGGACAAAGCCAAAAATTTGGAGGAATTAGAGATAAGATTTCATTAATAAGAATTTTTATAAGCGTTTTTTGTCCTGTAAGGTCTAATATTGAATTAGAGTCTGTAAAGATTAGTCTAATACTATAAAATAATATATGCAGCCATATAATGGAAAGTAAGAAATTTCTGTGTATAGATTGCCTTGTAATAGTATAATCTATTAAAATAGGCGCGAAATAAATAACCACGCCGCGGTACCACGTACCGGCGCGCGGGAACCTAGAGAGAGCCCCTAGAGTGATACCTCGTCCCGCCCCCCGCTCCGCCGCGCAAGCGCTGCGTTTGTATTTCAAATCATATCATTTGTTTGTTTACGTGCACGGTAAATTACATGCGGTTATTATTATGTGAATTTAATAAGTTATTGACTTCAAAATGAGTAAAAAAAAAATTGATATATGGACTGACTATTTGTAGTAACTTAGTAACAGTAAAAAACCGGCCAAGTGCGAGTCGGACTCCGTACCATCCTACTAATATTATAAACGTAAAAATTTGGATGTATGAATGGATGTACGTTCCACGTAATTTCAAAATATACCGATGAGTGTACATGAAACTTTCCAGATATGTTCCTTATATATTAGAATAGGACAAGGGCTATAATTGATGTCAAATTTTATTCCTTTTAGGGACGAAAAAGGGGATGAAACTTTGTATGGAGACGAAATATTTTTGCTCGTTGCCTTCATCAGGAGTTGGGTCACAAAATGTATTGGAAAACTAAAATCCGACTCGCACTTGACCAAAATTCTAATTGATATTATTTAATAGGCTATAATCCCTTTTAGGACGAATCATAATCATGAAATCCATAATTTAAACGCGTACGAAGTCGCAGGCAGAAGCTAGTTATCTATAGAAACCGGCCAAGTGCGTGTCGGATTACGCAAAACGAAGGGATCCTTGCCTATTAAAAAGGTCGTATCGTCACAGAAATCTTACGGCACTTACGTGCTTTTCTATAGGGAAGGCAGTTTTTCAGCAATATCTCGAAAACCTATGAATCGATCTTGTTCAAAATAATTTATGGTGAAAAAATTTAATAAGCCCTAATAGCCCTATAGGTTTATGATTTTTTTTATATTTTTTAAAAACACCGTTCAAAAATTAGAGGAAGGGACACCGGGACACAGGGATCGGATACTGGTATTTTCACCATACAAAAATACCGGTTTTATTTCATTCAATTTCGTTCTTTGGTTTATAATATAATTTTTGATCAGGCCGTCTAAAAATACGAAAATGTTACCTAAAGAGTCCTACATTAAGAGCCTAAAATAATTCAAAATATTAGACTACTTCGGGGACTTTTGAAAAAACCGGTTCCGATCCCTGGGGGGCCACAATTTTAGTGACTTTTGGGGCGATTATCTCCGCCTCTATTCATTTAATCAAAAACATTACTGAGAAACCTTATATTTATTTTGAAAATACCTATCGATTAAATTGCCACACGTGGGCTTACGATGAAAAAATTCAACCCCTAAAAGGGGAACATTTGGTGACAAAGTCTGAAAATCAATATGGGTATTGTTTCTATGGTTTATCGGGTCGCTGATTGCGAAAATAACAACGATTTTAAAATCCAACATGGCGGACGTGAAATACCATCTCCCCTGTTGGGGTGCGATAGGGTTGAAATATCTAAATATCAATATGGGTGTCGTTTTTATTGTTTTTTTGAACGTTCATTACGAAAATGGCATCAATTTTGAAATTTAATATTGTGGACATGAAAATTATTGAAAATATTTGTGCTACATTGCAATTCAATCGGAACATACGGGTCAACATGAGAACCTCCTTTTTTGTAGACGGTTAAAAATTTCGCTTAGTACGCGGACGAAGCCGCGGGCAAAAGCTAGTTAAAGATATGGTAAACACTAGCTGTTGCCCGCGACTTCGTCCGCGTAGAAGTTTTTATCGTCTTAGAAAAATGATTGCTCCCTATTCAAACTTTGAACCCTCTTTTAACCCCATATTATATATGTATTTTATTAGTTATTCAGGAACAATACAAATATTGTGTTTGAAATATCTACATTAAAACTAAAATTACTTAAATATTATACATAAAAAAATTGCTTAACTAATTATAATTTGTACGTTTTATTTAACTTAATACATGTCATGTCTTTAATTCTTATAAAGATATCACGCACAAAAATCTCGTCACTACACTCGCGAGCAAAATAATTGCATCACTTTACAATTTTTCGTCTGCATCAGATATTTTTGTAAATAAAGTAAATTGCTGAAATATTTTAATTAAATTACGATCATTACAGTTTAATCTTTATAAAAACATAAGAAACATTAATATCGGTCCCATATTTTTCTGAATACAGGCATTTTTCTGACTAGTAGGCATTTCCGGCCTGCCCCGCCCACGAGTTGAGCACCCTTTAACCCCTATAAAAAGGGGGTAAAAGAATGCTTTGTTATCAGTCACTTATCAGAAGTTGATCGTACACATCTCCGCATCTGTTACTACCAAGAAAACCTGAAAAAAATGGACACAACTGAAGCTGAAGTCGCCGTAGTCGTCCGCTTGCTGCAAGAGGGGCGTAGTCAGCGTTCCGTGGCTGCCGAGTTAAATTTAACTCAATCCACGGTCTCCAGAGTCTACAAACGGTACCAGCAGACAGGAGCCTTTACGCCGAGACCAAGAATGGGCCGCAGAAGGTGCACATCTGAGAGGGATGACCGCTTCATCGTCACCACATCGCTACGTGATCGTCACCTAACTGGAGTTGCAGTCCAGCAGCGTCTCCAAGAGGCACGAGGAGTGGCTGTCAGCGAGTGGACAGTGAGGAGAAGACTCGTGCAAGCCAACCTGACTCCAAAAAGGGCTGCGACGGGGCCCAGGCTGCTGCAGCGTCAACGCACAGCTCAACGGATATTCGCTGAAGAACACAGGGATTGGACACTCGAGCAATGGACACCCGTTCTTTCTTCGGACGAGTGCAGGATGTGCTTGAATGGCTCTGACAGACGGAACAAAGTCTACAGGAGGCCAGGAGAACGATTTGCACAATGCTGCTTCGCTGAAAGGGTCGCCTACGGAGGAGGTTCCGTCATGTTCTGGGGCGGCATTTCCTTTGACGGGCGGACGGAGCTGGTTTTCGTGCCTGGTGGCGGCCGTGGTGGTGGTTTGACAGCTGCAAAGTATATCACCGACATCCTGGAGGAGCACGTCATCCCTTACGCCGGTATGTTCGACGAGGGGTTCCTCCTCATGCAGGATAATGCCCCTTGTCATACCGCAAGGGCCACTGCAGCGTATCTTCAGGTGGTCGGCGTCAACACCTTGGACTGGCCAGCGATGAGCCCTGACCTGAATCCGATTGAACACATTTGGGACCGTCTAAAAAGAAGAGTTCGCAAGCGAGATCCTGTTCCTGCCGACATTGGAGACCTGAAGACTGCTTTGCTGGAGGAGTGGGACGCCATTCCCCAGGATTACATAAGAAGCCTAATTAGGTCCATGAGACGCCGTCTTGAATGCGTAGGAAGGGCGTATGGTGGTAACACCAGGTATTGATTAATTTAAATAAACACTTTTCCTAACAAAAACGCCTTTAATTCTCCATTCCCTTAGTAAAATTTTCAAGCGTTTTCCGACTTTTGTCAAGCCATCTATCTTTTTTCTATACTTAAGTTGGTAATTACTTCAAACTTTGACGTTTTTAGTTAGGTTACATTGTCAGCTTTCAATTGCCACCTTAATTTTTAAATTCGTGTAAAAATTTACAAAGATATCAGTAGCACACGAAAAAATGCAAAGTGATGCAATTATTTTGCTCGCGAGTGTAGTGTAGAAGCACCCTCTCAATAAAAATGCTTTTAATTGACTTTGAAATACCTTATAATTTGTGATATTTTTTAAGGCAGGGGGCAGTTTGTTAAAAAAAATTACAGCCTGATGTTTTGTGCTGTGCTGCGCCACTTTGAGCTTCGGGAAAAAACTTTGTGTAACGTTTTTTGTTCGTGTTTGTAGGCGTAAATCTTGTTCTTAGATAGATTCATATTTTAAGATATTTTTAACAAAATCAGTAAGCAACACGTGTATATACAAGCAAGGAACTGTTAGAATGCCCAATTCCAGGAAGTGTTCTCTACAAGATATCCATTGAGGAATGCGTACAATAGTGCGGATGGCTCTTTTTTGAACAACCAAAGCTTTGTTAAGGTTATACTTAAAGCTATTTCCCCAGAGCCTGATATTGTACCTAAGCTTAGATTCTACTAACGCATAGTATATGACTTTAAGTTGTTGTCTAGTGAGTTCCTCCCTCAGGCTTCTCAGAGCATAACAGGCTGAAGAAATGGAATGCTCAACGGCATCCAGCTCCTCTTTCCATTTCAGGCCTGCATCAATATAATAAACAATGAAATTCTTTTTCTAGTTTTTAAACAAACAGTCTAAAACCAAAGTTACAAATCTCATACTTTATAAATGTGTTGCTCTCTACACAAACTTTAAACCCCTTTTAACACTTAGGGACGAATTTGAAAAAAACTCTGATATTAGTTTTGAAGTCTTAACATAACTACATGATAAGACCGAAATTTTACTTTAAAAATTTCATGCTCTCTATATAAACTTTGAACATTCTTTTAGCCCCCTTAGGGGTTGAATTTTTCTAAACGCTGAAAGTACTTTTTTATTTTAATAAGTAATCATTCTACTAACTTTTAAGTCTCTAGCTCAAACAAAGTGTTGCCCATACAAAGCTTACTCCCCTTTTTAACCTCCATAGGAGTGGAATTTTTTTAAACGCTAACAGGACTTTATTTGTAAAGCTTGACCAGTTCAACGTGATCATGCTCCATGTTGCGGAATTTCATTGGAACTAATTTCTTACACTGGCAATAATTTTTATGATAGGTTGTCATTGTTGTCAGTGTCATTGTGGCGGTTTATTTAAATAATCCTTGTTTTAAATATCCCATAAAAATCCGTTAAAATGGCTAACACGATACGCAGCGGCGAGCGAAACCTCATAAATAATGTATACAAGAATTTAATGGAAATAAAACGTACGGAAAAGGAAACTATTTCGCTAAATAACATTACGAAATTAACATCTGAGCTGACAGGTAAACAATGAGTTGTCATTATAGTCTGGTTATTACCAATGGGTCATTTCATCGTTTGAGAGCGTATGGAGCGTAATAAAGTAAAGGTTTTACAAACGACTTCGGATGCAACTGGCATCTGTACGCTTACCATGAGAGCCTATAGAATACTTACAATAGTAAACTTCTCTCGATATCGAGCTAACGCGCTTCGACTAGATTTCGATTCTCGCAAGTTCGAGCTGTCAAATGCGCCGTACTCATGGTGCCGATATACTACGAAAACAACTACAAAACGTTACTCGCTAGCGTCTAGTTTTCGATGCGTAATCTAAACTTTCGAATCGTATTACCAAACGGTAGCGTGAGTCACAAATTTGACATTTCGAATCGAAAAATACCGTAGTATCTGTAGTTTACTATTTCACTTCCAAAATGGTGCGTGATAACGTATTATTTCGTCAAGATTTACCGTAGATCCGATCGATACCTATCTCAAATTAAAGAACTTATAAAAATAAGGGTTTTGAATCGACAACTTATATCCGCAAAATTCGGATTGTCGCGTATTTTGTATTTAAAAATGCAAATAATTGGCACACGTTCCGCCATATTGGGTCGACAGACTTAGATGAGGATCATCGCACACTGTTAAAATTATACTTAATGTCGTTAAGCTTAAGGTATAGATTCCTTTAAAGTCTTTAAACTTTGGCGTTGGGGAATTTTTCGACGTTGGCCATGCGCGTATTCTGTAATGTCATAACCGACAAACGCTAGCATTTAAATTGAAACGATAAATGCTTGTAATTTAAGGCTGAATATTGAAAAATCTATTAAACTATACGAACAATCGAGTTAACTGTTGCGAGAAAAGTATACTTATATGGGACTCGGGGTACCGATTAGATTTTTAGTTCTGTGAGTGACCGCCAGGGGCGGTGTATAGAGTTTTCATACAAATCTTTAACTGTCGTCGATAGTCGCTAGCGTATTCCGACTTACTGTAAACTCACACTAAAGCTACTGGAACGCGATCGATAACTTTAGTAGAAAAAAATATACTGAGACATAAAATTACTTGCGATTGCAGTTGAAGTAAAAAATGATTAGATATTATGATAGGAAATTTTATATACTGCCCTTTCGTAGTTCAATGTAGATTTATGGTATTTATGCAAGTGAGGAAAAATCTGCTGTAAAAAAAATATTTTCAGTTTTAAAATTAAGACTGTTGTGGTCCTCGGCGTTCTTGATAATGATATTGTGCCAAGTGTACGCTTTATATAGGTGTATTCCGTAACCTGTATGCAAATAAAAATCTTTAAATCTTTGAATCCGTAGCATGGACAAAATAATTTTTCAGCACCATTAGTTAAAATAGAAAATTATTATAGGAAATCAGATCATACAATTGATATGCAGGTGGAGAAGTTTGTGATTAAAGTTGGATCTGACAGCAGTGACAGCTTAGACTCCGAAAGTGATTGCAACCAGCTGAATTCTGGGTCTGAAGTCGATGACCCCATGGGCACCGAGTATTTGGATTCTGATTTTGATTACGGCGAATAAAAAACTAAGTCATAATACCAAGTTGCCAATTCACATTGTTCAGACTATACGAAATTGATACCATATAAAACAGAATAATCTGCCCTCTTGACAATAATCACATTGAACTGGTCAAGCTTTATTCTAATAAGTAATCTTTCTACAAAGTTTTAACAAAAAGTTTACTCCATACAAACTGCACCCCTTTTTAACCCCTTAGGGGTTGAATTTTTCTAAACGCTGAATCCACTTTTTTATTTTAATAAGTAATCATTCTACTAACTTTTAAGTCTGTAGCTCAAACAAATCGTTGCCCATACAAAGCTTACCCCCTATTTAACCCCCTTAGGAGTGGAATTTTCTAAAACGCTAATAGGACTTTATTTGTATTCTAATAAGTAATCTTTCTACAAAGCTTAAAGTCTCTGGCTCAAAACAAAAAGTTTCCTCCATACAAACTTTGCACCCCTTTTTAACCTCTTAGGGGCGGAATTTTCCAAAACGCTGAAAGGATTATTTGTATTCTAATTAGTAATCTTTCTACAAAGTTTTAAGTCTCTGGCTCAAAATAAATTTTCCTCCATACAAACTTTGCAGCCCTTTTTAACCCCTTAGGGGCGGAATTTTCCAAAACACTGAAAGGACTTTATTTATATTCTAATAAATAATCTTTTTACAAAGTTTTAAGTCTCTGGCTCAAAACAAAAAGTTTCCTCCATACAAACTTTGCACCCCTTTTTAACCCCTTAGGGGAAGAATTTTCTAAAACACTGAAAGGACTTTATTTGTATTCTAATAAGTAATTTTTACAAAGTTTTAAGTCTGGCTCAAAACAAAAAGTTTCCTCCATACAAACTTTGCACCCCTTTTTAACCCCTTAGGGGCGGAATTTTCCAAAACGCTGAAAGGACTATTTGCATTCTAATTAGTAATCTTTCTACAAAGTTTTAAGTCTCTGCCTCAAAACAAAGTTTCCTCCATACAAATTTTGCACCCCTTTTTTAACCCCTTAAGGGCGGAATTTTCCAAAACACTGAAAGGACTTTATTTGTATTCTAATAAGTAATCTTTTTACAAAGTTTTAAGTCTCTGGCTCAAAACAAAGTTTCCTCCATACAAACTTTGCACCCCTTTTTAACCCCTTAGGGGCAGAATTTTCCAAAACACTGAAAGGACTTTATTTGTATTCTAATAAGTAATCTTTTACAAAGTTTTAAGTTTCTGGCTCTAAACACAAAGTTTCCTCCATACAAATTTTGCACCCCTTTTTTAACCCCTTAAGGGCGGAATTTTCCAAAACACTGAAAAGACTTTATTTGTATTCTAATAAGTAATCTTTTTACAAAGTTTTAAGTCTGGCTCAAAACAAAAAGTTTCCTCCATACAAACTTTGCACCCCTTTTTAACCCCTTAGGGACAGAATTTTCCAAAACGCTGAAAGTACTTTTTTGTATTTTAATAAGTTATCTTTCTACAAAACTTTAAGTCTCTAGCTAAAAAAAAAGTGTCCCTCATACAAACGTTGCACCCCTTTGTAACCCCCTTTAGGGGTGGAGTTTCTTAAAATCCCTTCTTATCCGTTGTTCCAAAAAAACTTTATAAAAGGTAGTTTTGGTGTAAATTTCATGTTTCTAGTCCGAGTAGTTTCGGCTGTGCGTGTATGAATTAGTCAGGATCTTCTTTTATATATATATAGATTTGAACAGGCTCTAAGTACCTAGTTAATGTAGTTATTAGGCAGGAATCTACTGAAAAAACTAGAAAATATCCTCTCGGTTCACCAATTTACCTGAGTGGTCGCAAACTGGCACACTAAATTAGGTGGTCGATAACCGGCGAACCGACCCTACATCCTGAATATACAAAAACAATTTCATGTGGTAGGTAAATTGCGGTTTACTACCCATCTATTCCATAGCTTACTGTTACTGGCCACTTCGCAAAAAAAAATACATTGTATGTCATTTGTTAGTAGGTATTTCTGCAGAGAATGGTCATTTGTATGATAATTTTCATATCAATTATTTCTATAACACGATAACGAATTCTACGCGAACGAAACCGTGGGCAATCCCTATAGTAATAAATAAGCGTAAGTTTAACTATTTTCGGTTGATATTAGTTTAAAACACGCTTTGCGGATTTTTTTATGGAATCTGGACGCAGGTTGACGTGGAGTCAAGGGCACGCCACTACCCCGCCCCCACTGATCGCTGCCGTTATTCGCTACGCGCTCATGCGCCTCACCCCATGCGTCACCTAACGAAACTAGACCTCTACCTACGCTTAGTTACTACGCACCGCAGTGTCAAGATATATTTGTGGGTTAGCGTTGAGGTGAACTTAAAACAGCGTCACCTAACGAAACTAGACCTCTACCTACGCTTAGCTACTACGCACCGCAGTGTCAAGATATATTTGTTGGTGAGCGTTGAGTTGAACTTAAAACCAGTTACGGATACGGAATTGGGGTCTGGTGGCACAGTGCGCAGCGCGGCGCGCGCATACAGCGAGTTTGAAATGTATTAATATAGGCCCGGAATGCTTACGTATCAGTATTTAGTGTCGCCGTGATTTTATATTTATAAACTTTTGTTTGGTAACAGAGATCATTATCATGACCTGCTTATTATTAACTCTACAAACTCTAATTCAATATTGGTTATACTGCTAAGCCAGAAATCAATATCTAGACAAGCCGATTGTCTAAACCTCTAACTTTTTTCAAGTATATTAAGTGGATCGATAATATCATAATTTTGCAATATCAGCGACTCTAATTCTATATTTTCGGAATTATTAGCATTTTTTCGTTCACCAGAACGCAGATGTTCCAGACTTCTAAAAACAGAATATTGTAAAGAAATCAAAGTGTTATTGGATATGTTACAGTTTTTTGTAACTCTAATTCTATATTTACGTAGTTCTTGGCAAAATAATTAAATATTTCAATATAGCCGAAATCTAAACCTGAAAATTTCTAACTTTTTACATAAGTATTATTTAACATGCCTCAAACGACATATCAAAAAAGAAAAAACTTTAATGCTATCGAAACCCAGTTTTGTTCAGCCGCAGGTCTACCACTAAACTTTGACAACCCTGATCCCGTACTACATTTCAAAAAGTCACTAAAACCGCTGGCTCCACCAGGGACAGTTTGTAGTTCAAACAAGCGACCTGGGCGCTCGAGAGTTGAGTTAAAACCACGTGCCTGAAACCTGATGACCTGTATCAAACTGCCAACTAAATTTATTCAAAATTCAACCGTGGCGCTTACATATTAAAGTGGAAAGTTGACTACGTTAGCCTTGTTTCATGACTTCAAGTTGCCGTAAGCTGATCGCAACTCTGCTGCATGAATTTAGAGTATACATTTGCGTGTTTAACTCGTTTGAGTGACATAGTGGAATGTGGCAAGCTCTGCAGTTTGAGCTTGCTGCCAAACTATTGGCCAACATTTCGGGTGACATTTTTGCAGGCGACTTTGTTATTACGGAATTTGACGCGGTATAATACTGCGCAGTATCTACTCCTACTAATAATACACGTAGTTTCTGTAGAAAATAAAGTATCTGGACATAATAAAACTATGGGCGATTAATTCTTCTCAATAAATTACCTCTTGAAAAATAAAGACTAGGAATGACCTTTATTTTTTTGGTTTAGATATTGTGTGTTTGGTTTACGTGGAGTAAAAATTTGCCAAAATAAATATCTATGCAATAAAGATTCTAATTTGATTACTGCAGGTAGTGCAGATCGTGCGTACGTCAGGTAATTCTAAAAGTCACATTTTGTACGGGAAAATGACAGTTCAGTCGTCCTGTGCGTCAATCACGTATCGCATTGTACGCGCGTCAGGTGATCTAAATGTCAATTTTTATATCTAACGCGCGTTCGAAACGTTACGTGATTACCCTCCTGGCGCGCGTTCGAAAAGTAACGTGATCACCCCTCTGGTCTGAATATTTATAACACTTAAGAACCAATTCACCCGTCAACCTAAAATATGTATCAGGTATGTCTACGCATAGGATTATGTCACTGCGTCACAACCTACCTTAAAAGGAACATTGTGATTATGCCATGTTATGTTAAGGTTACCAAGGGCGAGGGTTAATGCGGAATAATACTTCGGTGCAGTGGAGCAGGTAATTCCCTGATTACACAGCCATGCTCAGAGCAAGACGAGATAGCTACCGTGATATTGACGCAAGGATCAAAGGACAAGTTTATGCCAAGCTTGTGACGTGTCAGTTGTGGCTTAAGATGAATGGCGAAGTAGAACGATGACATAGTAATACATTCAGCAGTGTCATTTGCATATAGTCGCAAAAGATACAAGTTGCTTAGGATAACATTTTCTATAGTTTATTAAGTTTCTGTTGAAATGTAACTTTTTGGTACCAGCATTTTTGCCGATTGTTTTTTTTTTAATTCACAATCATCAACTACAGGACCAATGAGCCCAAATGCGACGACTTGTTTTGTGTTGTTTAGGAGTTGCTTTCGCCATCTTATTTCTCCCCATCATCAGATCAGCCTTGGTGGAGCATTGTCACTGAATTTACATAAGTATGCCAAATTTCACCTCAAACGGATACTATGAGGCTGAAAAATGGTTTGCAAGTCTTGATGACAAGTTCGTTACAGTATAGAAACGATCGAACGAACGAAGCATAAAAAGTTCAAAATACTGTACCCCGACTACGGAAAAGTAACTAAATAAAAGGGGGAAATAAGCATTTTGACCTATGTCAAAAAGTCTGTCACCCGGAGCATAATTTCGAATTGATTGACACCTCGTTTATCAAAATTGGTTCAGTATCTTAAAAAGAATGTGGTAACCATAAGGTAACCATAAGTTAACCCTATTGAGATAGGGTTTTTTTAGAATTAACTTATGGTTACCTTATGGTTATCAGTATCACATCCGATATGCTTACCATAACAATAGGGTTACCCTATCAGTAAGGTTACCATTATCGATAGGGTTTTAAAAACAACTTCTAAAATTTATTAGCCTATGGAAAACCCTGATTAGGGTAACCGGTTCCGGTCCCTGGCTAAATCATACCCCTTCCTTTAGGCTGTGCTGTAGTCGGGCAAAAATGAAGACAAGGATCGAGTCTATCTACAAAAACACTTCCGTTAAATCGTTATCATCATCGATACTTGACCCAGTTTCGCAATTGGGTTGTGTCCTAAATTTTTTTTACGATGCCATTCGAACCAGTTTTTGGAGAGGAACAAATGTTTGTATGGGAGCTACTACAATTAAAACACCTCGCTGGCGGCAGCCGAAAACGTTTCATACTGATTAACATTGAATCGTGACGTCACAGGGTGATATTTCTACTAATCGTTGTATTGAAAATCAAGTAAATTGGTGTTTCAGTCGTGAAATACTGCGTTTAGGACCATAGTTGTTGTACAATTTTGTTTCTATAAAAGCATAAGGATTCTATTGGTAGCTTTAAATTTACTTTTGGATAATAAAAAAAATGTATATTTATTCTAAACTTTCAAGGTCTATATCTTTTTATAATTTTAATTATATTTCTTAATTTATACTTAATTACATTTATTTCATGGTGTACTCTCAATTTAGCAACACTGCGTTATCGATTTTAACATGTGGAAACTACCCAATTGATTGCATTCAGTGATCGTGTATTTATCTGATTTCTTAACTGGTCAATAGAGGGGACCCAAGGAAAAAGACTTAGAAAACTGCATTTGACTCCGCCTTAGCTCCGGCGCTGTGGGAAGAGCAGCCCTTCCGTTTCGCAGCTTCGGCTTACTGGTCACTAGCCTCAGCCGCTCCACTTTTTGACACGCAAGAACGGAAGGGCTGCCCTCCCTTCCTCCGCACCTCCGGTTTTCTAGGGGTAGGGCAGACCAAGACCACGTGGATAGTGGGGTGCTCCGGTTCAGGTTTTGATCATGAAAAAGTAGTGTCAATTTGACATCGCACCGACGATTTTTTAAAAGTCCTGGGTACCCTCTGCTACACCCTAACCTCTTAACTAGATCAGGACGCGTTACATTAAATTATGTCCCAAGCGTTTACTAAGAAAACCTACCGTTTAATGTACCGGCATTGTTCACAATTTCTTTTGTCCCAAACATAATTGCGCGCAATTTTTATTTAGTTCCGCCTCCGAAGGAACGCGGAAAATCGTAAATCACCGTATTTTACCGCATTGCCGCGAAACGGCCTATGTCCATACCAAATATAAGTCACAAAGGTTCTTGGTAATTTTTTCGGGAGCCTAATCGTCTGATAGAAAACATCCTATGTTGACATTTCTACGAAATGACAAACGACTTTACGTTGCGCGATGTTTTTGCAGCATAGATTCGTAACAGTTTTTGTGTATATATTTTAAGGGAACAATACGCTTTTCCTTGCAGCGTTCTTATAAACGTGCTCGATTGAAAAGAGTTTATATCGTTTTATTGTTCGCGGGATTTATGTCATTTCTGTTTGGCGGGGTTTCGACCTCGTTCATAGGTTACTTCTTTATAGGAGAAGTTGGAAACTGTCGCGAATCACGAAGGATGCAGTCGTGATTACGCACCGTTAGCAGGTTGAAGTGAAATTGCGTTTTCAGGTAGCTCTACATCTACCTATATTTTATGATGTTTGTGTCCAGTTTGAAAATCATAAAGATTCAAGGTGTTTTTGACATGCGCCAAAGAATTGTGAATATCCGTAGCATTTATAAACATAATGCTTCAATCCTAAGTAGAAGGCACGTGGGAAGTGATTGATGGTTTGTTACTGCAACTTATTAAACTAGTGGCTTCTCAAGATACAAGCCTTTTTTTTAAGTTCATACACAAAATCACACAAGAATCGGTTGCAAAATAGTCCAGGCAATGAACTGACAACTTGTATGGAAAAAATGACACATTTGGAAATAATTTATAATAGCTAATTTTTTTAATGTAACGGATATATTATCAATTAAATTGTTACCTAGAGGCAAAATCCAACAAAAAATCAGACATCAAAAAAATCAATATTTAATTAGCTCCTAAAAAGTCCGGATAAATATTAATATATTTTTTTATCTTTATTTAGGTTCATTTACATTTGCTTTAAAATATTCAATATAAATAAAATAAAAAAGACAATGAATGTTTAATTTAAATCTATATAATTACTTCCGGGTGGAAAGTTTGTTGAATTCTTGAATGAAGCATCTTAGAATCATTATTCTAGAATTATTTTAGAATGAAATAAACAAAAAAAACGCTATTATAAATTAATGTTCTTCGAAACCGTATTTTGCCTCGGCTAAAATGCGACCTGTAGGAGAACAGTTACAGCCGCCGGACATACGAGTATTTTTTTTGCCCAAGCTGAAACGGAAAACTTCGATTGCTTCGCTCGCTCGTTTAATTACATAACATTATTTCAATAGGAAGAAAGAGTGCAAAATGTAAACATTTCTGTACATTTAGATCCAAAATAAGTTAATTACTTATATAGCGACTTTGGTACGCCAAAAAAATGCGGACCACTCATGCAAAAAAAGAAGTACCTACCTAGGGCGGCACATCATGCACCCAGAAGAGGTACAACATATCACCGCCCAAAGAATCTGGAATTTCCTGGAGGCAACGGGCCTTAACGGTGAACTATAAACAAGAAAGGGCTGCCACAATAGATCACTCACTGGTCGAAGCGGCACATTAAAGGCCCACAAACTATCAATAATAATAATAAATAATAATCAAAAATAAGTTAATTACTTATATAGCGACTTTGGTACGCCAAAAAAATCTTTAGCCATCTCTCTTGAAAAGTCGTATTTGCCTACATCAATTGAACCTTAGAAAAATATAATTTGGCTAGTTAAATTATGTTTTTTTGTTGTATATAAAGTATGTTTTTTGATCCCAAGGCTCCGCGAGGAATACGGACGAACTTGTTTTTAACTATTAGGAGACTATTATGTAACTTTGGTATGTATTGTTACTATTTAAGTTTATGATTTTATTATGCTGGATGCGGGTGGCGCAGGAACGGTCAATTTGGAACTCTCTGGGGGAGGCCTATGTCCAGCAGTGGACGTCTTTCGGCTGATATGATGATGATGATGATGATTTTATTAATGAATTTGGTGAGTTATTGGATTGAAAATTCTTTTTTAATTATATTTAATATATGTGTCTTTATTTATGGTTGAATTATGTTAGTAACAGTGAAGTTTAGTAATATGAGCCATTCCGACTGGTTGAACCTTGTCGTGAGGGTGAACGCTCGGTTTATGCGAGGGCTAGCCCACTAATTAATTATACCTAGTTAACTTAGATTAATATGATAAGTCTCCACGGAGGTTTTACTTAAAAAAAAACTATACAAGCATCAATTAGGCTTACACAATTTATTTTTGGTGGTATTTGATTTTGAATCTTATGGCTACATCATATTTTATAAAATGTGGTCAGTGAAATGCGTCATCGGATAAAAATAATTATATTTATTTATTTCATAAATCTGAATTGCCATAAAAATCTATATAATTATTGAACCTGCTCACTAAATTTCACAAAATCGGTCGAGAAATGCGACCTATAGAGGAGATCAGTTGGACAAACCAACATAGGTTTAGAATTTCGTTCACTTCGCTCCCTCGTTCAAAAAGTGAAGTAACTGTTCATGGCTTTATCAACTCTGTCGCCCTAGAAAGTAGGTTCAAAATAAAATTTACAATTTAAAAAAAAGAAGCGGGTTGTATCGGAGATACAACCGTTAATTAAATTTAAGTGGATACATCTTTGTTGGCTATGGAACACTAATAAAAAGCCGGCCATGTGCGAGTCTGACTGGTATAATTAATCGGTACCTATAATAATAACTGTCCCTGTACTAAATTGTATCCTATGGATTTGCGATTGATTTCAATCCAAAGGAAAAATCTACTTAGATATGCATTTTCAATGAATTGTTAAATTCAAAGTGATCTGCTATTATGGTGTACCCGTAAAATAATCTGAATTAATTCACTAAAATCTGTATAAGTACAGATATTTCTGTATATATGGCAACATTGACTGATGTAGCTCATTTGACTCGCAATACATTGAAAATGGCGGTCATTTCAGCATTACTTCCATGTCCGCCACATAAACTAAATAACATTTTATGATCAACAACTAATGGCAAATAAAGAAGGATTAAAACATGTAATAAACAATTATTTTAAATCAGATCAGGTTTCTCTACAAAAAGTTATTCCGGAAGTCACGTGATACATTTTGAACTGTACCCCTATACAAGAACGCGAGAAAAGAAGTATCCACTTAAACAAAGTAGTTTATTTATACAGTGACACAAATTTAAATAAAACATGGTTTCTGTGACATACTGGTTACCGAACACTGTTATTATGGCTTAAGATTGATGAGATTGCCCGTGTCATCTGGACTAGGCTATGCCTGTCTCGCAGGATGACACTTTACATTTGATTGTCCGTTATTCTATTTTACTAGCTCTAAAAAAATTATATTAAATGTTTAGCACAAATATCTGACATCGTCGTAATAAGTTGCATGATCCTGTAAGTGCCTTAGTTTCTGCCGACATTGACTGCTTCTTTCTTTCAGTATTTCTGTTTACGGTTTCGCCTACACTATGTGAATAAAGCAAAATTGTATTAATACGACAAGACGAAAGGCTCAGTTGAAAACCCACGTAATATACTGAATAGTTTTAGTGGTGGGTAGTTCATATGTCTTACATAGGTATTACCTACATCCCACACGCTACATAATAAGATAGGTAACTATAAGTTATTTTTCAAAACATTTTTTCAGGTTGCGTTCAAAAGCCCTTAACCTAGCTTGAATGTCAAAGTAATTTGCAGCTGACGTGTGTTACGGTTTTAGACTAAAATAAAGTTGACATTTTTAGGTGTCTGTGGTTAAGTACTCACGTCTTCTGTCACCTTGTTTTGAGACTTATACGTTAGAAAATAGAGTGCAATATTGTATAACTCCTTAGCTGAGACTGACCGTACTTTAGTTAAGGTCATGAACTGCGGCCACTTGTTGGTGTAGATACATAATTAGTATATATAATGGTTTGTAGAAATGAGTCAAGCATTTTAAAAGTCTTGAGTGCTTATATGCAAGGGTGAAAACATACTAATTAAAGTATGACAACTATAACTAGAACATTGTATTATTCGGTATAAAGCGTGCGAGACGATTTCGCTCATTTCACTCAAAAAATATTGGTAGGTACGTAATTGCGTTAAAATGAAAAATAACAAATAAGCCTCAGCAACAAAACATTCTATATTATAAAATTATAATTTTAACGACGAGTGCTCCGACGTCCTGCAAGAGTTTTGTCCTTCTAGAAAGACATTGGCAGTCTATACAATAACTAGTCTCTGCTGCTCAGTGTCCTGACAAGTGCCAGCACGTTACCGCAAGGGGCTGCAGGAAATGAGCCCGTACCAAGTGCAGAGCAAACCGAGTTACCTGCACTCGTGTCTGTACATTGTGGGGAGCGTCTTGATGAGAACGGCCCGACTGCCTTTTAAAAGGACTTAAGTCACCGAATGTTGGATGGAGTTAGGCTCTTCCGTACTAGGATAGCTGTGTTAGGTGTTACATAGCACATAAAGTAGGTTAGTTGAACGTGAGGGACAACACACAGCCTATGTAGGTACGAGTAGTTATGTGTGATGGAGAATAGTTTGTTCAACGTAGGCAGGTGAATTTCGAATTCCAATCAGTATGATCTAAACTAAATAAATTAATACTCACTTTAACTGTCACTATAGGTTCAAAAATTGATAGAAAAGTAGTCATTATATAAGTTTGTGTAATTTTTATTTTGGTACATGTTTTTGCCCAATATCACGCAAACACGTCCCTAAATTGAAAAATAGCCCGTCAAGATTTATCTTATTTTTAAATAACCCCACACTATAGGTTTACCGAGAAAAAAATACATCCCCACCTTTATGTGTACGGGAGGAGGTACCATAAAAAAAACACAATTTTATTCTACTGTTTTGTCAGCGTGATCGATTTATATATAATACTTATGCCAAATTACAGCTTTTTAGTAGTAAGGGTCACTGAGCTAAGCCGCAGACGGACGGACAGACGGACAGACGGACTGGCGAAACTATAAGGGTTCCTTGTTGATTGCGGAACCCCAAAAAGTAAAGAATATTATTATTACATTACTTTGCTAATCTAGTTTTTTATTAGGGTTCCGTACCCAAAGGGTGAAAATGGGACCCTATTACTAAGACTTCTCTGTCCGTCCGTCCGTCCGTCCGTCCGTCCGTCCGTCCGTCCGTCCGTCCGTCCGTCCGTCCGTCCGTCCGTCTGTCCGTCCGTCTGTCTGTCACCAGGCTGTTTCTCAAGAACCGTGATAGCTAGAGAGTTGAAATTTTCACAGATTATGTATTTCTGTTGCCGCTATAACAACAAATACTAAAAAACCGGCCAAGTGCGAGTCGGACTGGGGATCCCATACAACAGACATGATTTTTTTGCCGTTTTTATAGATAATGGTACGGAACTCTTCGTGCGCAAGTCCGACTCACACTTGGCCGGTTTTTTTCAATCATAAACCATCAAGAAGTACACTGGAATAAAAAGTTGTTTGACAACCTTAACCAACGTACAATTTCTTATAAGGTGTCGTCCCAGTGCCCGACACTGGCCTTATACGTGATAGGTACAGTAAGGGAAATGTATTCACGTACATTTTTTCGCTCTTCTTACTATGACAATAAGCCATAAAAAGGTACGTGAATACAGTCATTTCCCTTACTATACTTTCAAACTTATGTTATGTCAAAACAATGGAGGTGAACAATAGATGTCAACTATTAGGCATAAAGGTGTCGAGCATCGGAACATTTACCTTACAACAAAAATTTATTTATACAAAACCGTGTGTCAAACCTATTACAATTACGAAAAAACCGTTTGACCTTTTAATGACACATTTTATAAGTGAGAATGAACCGAAACCAATTTAAATTCCCTGAATTTCGTGAAGCTTCTGAATAAGTAACACAATGGTTAAACTGCAATTTACTCCACAAAATTACCACGTTTGAAAAGGCTGTAATTTCCGGAAATTCACTCGAGCTGTTTACCGTTTTCCTGAAAGCCATGTAGCCCGTAAATCAGGTAAACTATAAAAAATACCTCACCATGAAAAGTGGCTTTTTATGACGCAAAAACTCGGTTGTTAAAAAATGTTCTGTTGCCCCAATTTGATGTTTGGTGAGGACGTTTTCTATACACGCTATATTTTTACCAAAGTAATGTAAGAGGGAAGCAAATTAATGTATAGAAGTTGCAAAAAGCAAATTAATGTATGTTACAACTAAGTTTAGAGAAATTCAACAGTTTGTGACCTTTTTTATAGGTACTACGCCGGTGGAAAATAAGTAGGTACCTTAAACGGGGGTCAATAGACCACAATTTTCAACTTCCAGAGCGATTTTAGGAATGAACCCCGTATAAGGAAAATAATGTTGTTTTTATTTTTTGAGTTAAGGTTAGTCCTACAAAGGGTATAGCCGTTTTTGTATGGGGCATCGGCCCCAGAAGCCAAATCGATTGCAGTTTTGCTAATTTATTAGTCAAGATGTACGATGATATTTTACAAAAAAAAACGTCCTGAAATGCTGCAGGTTTTTGAGAAAATAAAAAAAAAAACAAAATTGGTTTTTATTTTCTTTTATCTAAACTACTCAACGGATTTTTTAAAAACTTACACACATTATGTAAGTAATAAAAATATATTATTAAAAAAAAATGGATTTTCAAATAAGTAGTAAAATTATCACTGTACTACGGCAAGGGAGAAGGGTTCTCTCCATGATCAGCCGTGTAGTTATAGATACTTGTACATAATAACAGTTTTAATAGTTTACAGTATATACTACTTTTTCATCTCCTGATCATGAATTAAAAATCACCGTGTATATTGATCTGATGGTTCGTTGTGTTGGCAGCTAGAGAGCAGGCCCCTCACTCACAACACAGCGCATCCTTGGAAGCAATATTACTCACCACAATTCACAAGGAACACAACACCACATACCTACAGACCAGTGGCCTTCTTTAAGGTGGTACCTACCCTGTCCAGTCAAGCTGCTCATTTGGAGCAGCTTGACTGGACATGATAATGTCTCTCGCTCATATTTGATGAGCGAGATGACATTATCCTGTACCTGTTTAGGCACTGCCCTGTTCGGTCCAGTGGCGCGCCTAATAATAATCTACTTGGCTCCAAACAGGAAACTTTTTAACGAGCTCCCTAACTGGACTTATTAAATGTTAACGTCAATTTAGAACCGATGACGTAATTACAAAGTTTTAGGGGAATAATAATTTACAGTAAACAAAAAAAACATGTATATTTTTTGCGATTTCCACACTTGGCGGGATGGAATCGGTATGCGGTATTTTGTAGAATAGAATAGAAGAAAAAGGATAAAAAGAAGATTAAAAAACATGTAGGTATTCGTCACAAAAACCAACTGTAAGCACAATACGGACATACAAATTTGCCACGAAATGGTCACAACTCAGCGTGATGCTGGCAGCGCCAGCGCTGGTCTTCCGTTGTGACCATTACGTGAAACACGAACAATGACGCCACGATCGCACACAAGGACAATTTACAAAAAAATCATAAAAAAACAAACTATAAAAGACACCTTATAAAAATTTAAACTAATAGGTAAAACATGCATGGTCGTGTGGTAGCTACTTAATATGTAAAAAAAAAACCGGTCATGTGCGAGTCTGACACGCGCACCGAGGGTTCCGTACAAAATTTCATACAACATACCCGTCTGGCTCCGCCTATTAATTTTGGAAAAATTAACAACAGATTCACAACACATAGTGTAGTCAAGTCATGAGTACCTACAGCGCCATTTATCGGTGCATTTTGAGTAAACTTGCGCGACCAAGTAACTCGGTATGTATGTTGATTTTTCAGCGATAATTCTTTATCAAGTGAATTAATTACAATAGTTCTTTTTTTATTTGCTAGAAGGTACTTTCAGAATACTTGCATACGAATTTGGAGGAATAAAATTAAACACAGAATTAAATTTCACACAAAATTAACAAATGTTTTTTTAAGAATTAAAAAAAACACGCCAATATTAATCATATGTATTATTTTCAAATTGTTTGCTTAGTTAACTTCGTAGATAAGGAGGGGGGATGGTATTTTTTCAACATTTTTCTTTATAAATTAAAATTTTACCACTGTAGAAAAAAAACAAAAACTGCTTTAGAATATGCAATTCAAGCCCTTTCATATGATACCTCACTTGGCATACTCACTAGAGTTTGAATTTTTGCCCCCTCCTCCTCTTATCCGTCCTTTTGTAAAGAAATGAAAAATATGTATTTAAATTTTTCATTTTCCATACACGTGGATTAGCTTTGTTTAAAATTCAAATTCAAATATTTATTCGTAACAACACAGAAAATAAAAGAAGAAATAAAATTAAAAAATAAGACAGTTTAAAACTATTCCAAATTTCAAAATGATAGCATCAGTAGATCCTGAGATATTTGAATTTGTGACAGACAGACAGACGGACGGAGTCGCACCATAAGGGTTCCGTTTTTACCTTTTTGGTCCGAAACCCTAAAAATGAGAAGAAGTACTAAAACTGATTTATCGATGGTAATGAATGGTAAATTTGACACATTAATTAAACGTGTGCTGCTGCAAAACGTGTTGGTCAAGGTACGACTATTAAAACTAAAACTGTGCTACTAAACCAAACACTAATAACATGATACCTACATAGAATAAAATAAATGCATTTTGGAACAACGACAGGAATATACAATAAGGCTTAAATCTAGTGTTGCTTCAAAAAAAGAGTTCACTCAGCATGAATGACAATCTGAAGTGAACTTTTTTTTGAAGCCTATGAATAATCCGCCTCTGGTACCACGTATACAGCGAAACACACATTTCCATCCCATTGTTATAAATCGACCGAGCGAATGCAAACAGAATTGAAATAAATTCAACTGAATTCCTTTTAAAACAGGAAAGGACGTCAAACAAAATTCTCACAAGCAAACATTTAATAATTATTTCACCATTTACAGAGCACATTGGTGTAAAATTTTACACCTTTCAGCTTTTGTTTTGTCAGTCGACGGTGTAATTATTTATTCACGGTTAAAATCACTCGTTCAATCGCAAACTGTTTCAGTTATTCAGTAGTTTCACAGATTCTCTGGTTACATACGAGTAAGCTGATTCGTAGTTTCAACGTGCATGGTTACATCGAAGTGATACTGATATACTAAATGCTGCAGATGTCATTTGAAAAGCTTCAGTTAATGTTTGGTATATGTAATAACATAACTATTATTATTATTAACTGATGACCTGGTAAAGGTCGCGGGAGTTCGCTGGATGCGGGAGGCGCAGGACCGGTCAATTTGGCACTCTCTAGGGGAGGCCTATGTCCAGCAGTGGACGTCTTTCGGCTGATATGATGATGATGATGATGATGATATGTAATAACATATCAACATAAACATAACATGTTAATAAATAGAATATATGGCTATGTAAATAATTATGAGAACAAACAGTTTTGTAATTAGTTATTGCACAATATTTAAAACAATTGTGTTCGCAGACAAGAATTTATTTATAAACATATTTAATAATTTTGTTCGAAATATTCGGTACCCACTAATTTTTACAGCTGATTCGAGGCACATAACAACCTGCAAGTGTAACTGCAATTGTAACCCAATTTCCACATGCATTTTAAATAAATCATTTATTCATTCATTCATACGAACACGAATATTTGTTCCTGAGTCATGGATGTTTTCTATGTATTTATTTATATAAGTATGTTTATCGTCGTCTAGTACCCATAGTACAAGCTTTGCTTAGTTTGGGACTAGGTCGATTTGTGTAAGATTGTCCGCAAATATTTGTTTATTTATTTATTCATTCATTCATTCATTCATTCATTCAATCATTAATTCATTCATAATAATAATTCACTTTTGAGAATATGTCAACAGTTTTAAAGTTCATATATTTAGCTACTATTAAAAAAATAAAAGTAGAAATACCTATATGTCACATGGTTTATAATTCTTGATTCCTTCTGTGAAGGAAAACATAATGAGGAAAGCGGTCTAATTCCAACAAGGTCTAGTTTTCACTCTGAATTAGAAGGTCAGATGACAGTCGCTTCCGTAAAACTAGTGCCTACACCAAACTTTGGGTTTAGGTGCTAAGCAGACCAGGGGCTACTTTAGGGTACAACCTGGAAAACCTTAGAAGACTTTTCGGTTCCACATTCTGTGTAAAAATATGTTTTAAGTACAGACCTTCCGGCTCTTAACGGCAAACTTAAATCTTACGCAATTCCATTACAATGGCGTCATGTATTACCATAATCGTACCTCTAGCAAAGTGATTTGAATCTATTTGCTCGAATAAAACTTCTCTATATTTAACGTTCCAAAAGTGTATTTTGATATACCACCTCACTCAACTTGGTTTTTACACAAAAAAGCAGCAAAATTGTATGCATCTAGTTTATACTTAGTATAATTCTTTTATAAATTAAAGGAAAAACGGAACCCTTATAGGATCACTTTGTTATCTGTCTGTTTGTCTGTCTGTCAAGACCCTTCATCTTAGAAACGCGTGGAGGTATCGAGTACAAATTAAAACCATTTACTTAGGTCTACAGTCCCTTGAAGATGTGAAAAAATGAAACTTCAAAGTTAACGTTAAAAATAGTTACTTACGATACAAGTGCAGAAAATAGGAAATTCGCAACGAGTGGCGATAAATTAAAACACGACCAAAGGGAGTGTTTTAAATCGACACGAGTTGCGAATTACATGTTTGCACGTGTTTCGTACAACGTTTTACAGTACATATGGCTCTTTAAAGTTTCAACATATGCACGAAAAGTAACACCATGTGTACTGTAAAGATACTGTCGTTAATGCCGCAAAAAATGTATATTTGGACATTCTCAAGGGAATCAAAAGGGAAGGGAAGGATAGGATACTTTCCGTTGACCTAGAACTATGAAATTTGGCGAGTAATATCGTCTTATACAAGTACCTACAGGGAAAAATCCGAAACTATACATTTGTAATTTCGGTAGGCGAGTCCAACACACACACACACACACACACACACACACACCAATCATAGAAGTAGTACATAATGATGAATTTAAAAGGAAAACTATCACGGATAAGTAGACATAACTAGTTAATGAGTAATAGTCGACCAAATTAAAACTGTACTTGTACTTCGTACAAATTCGACCGATACAACCGCAACGTTAAGTTGGCGCGTGCGTGTCAATGTAAGAAAGACAGACAGGCAACAGGATAATATTTGACGACTAAATAGCCTAGTGGTTAGAGAACCTGACTATGAAGCTTGATGTCCCGGGTTCGATCCCCGGTCGGGGCAGATATTTGTATGATGAATACGAATGTTTGTTCTCGAGTCTTGGATATTTAATATTTATTTAAAATGTGTTTATCTATATAAGTATGTTTATCCGTTGTCTAGTACCCATAGTACAGGCTTTGCCTAGTTTGGGACTAGATCAATTGGTGTGAATTGTCCCACTATATTTATTTATTTATATCGTAAGGAAACCCGGTCTAAACCCAACAAGGTATAGTTTTCTTTCTGGGTTGGGAGGTAAGACGGCAGTTACTTTCGTAAAACTAGTGCCTATCTTGGGATTAGGTGCCAAAGTGGACCTCAGGCCCATTTAGGGTACAACTCATTGGGAAGGCAATAAGATGATAATGTGTTCATTGTTCAGTCCGCTATCGAACCATTTTATAAAGTGTTTATTGTTGGCCGTTTCTTATAAAACTGTCATTGGAATTGGGATCTTCTACCTTGAATGGTAGAGTTGATATTTGAATGACTATTTTGATGCAAGTCGGCCAACTCAAATAATCTTAAGTAGGGGAGACCGGGGTCAATTGAAACAATTTTCCTTTAACCGCCTGTAACCGTTATATTTTTAGGCGTAGAAAGATGAACGCCCAAAATATTTTAAGGTTAGTTATCTGGTTCCTAAATAAAATGTATTTGGTTGGTCTATAATCCATAGTTTTTTGACAATAGTGTAATAAAGAGAATGGGGCAGCATGGTTCAATTGACCTCACATGAGTGTCAATTGAAACACTCTAATATCTTCGGCACAATGAAAGTACTTATATCTTTTTTAATCTTTTTCATCACTGCCACGGCATACAATGAGCTCATCAAAAGGTCACAAGCATAACATAAACATTTCTCAATTTATGAGCATCTGAACATCTCGATACAAAACACGAGTGTAAAAAAAAAGTATAGGTCTTTAGTTTTCTTTGTTGCTGCCACATTATACATTTAGCTTCACCAAATTGGTTTTCATGCAATTATATGATATAACCATATAGAATTGCAGAAAACAAGCATAATCATGTTTCATACAAAAGTGCTTGTTTCAACTATAACAATGTTTCAATCATAACTGTAGTATGTTTAATATAGTTACTATGTAGGTAGTTCTTTGTACGATTAGGATATGAGGGTGGCTTGGAAATAAATCAGTGTTGAACCTAGCAGCTTGCGTTTCACTTCATGGTGACAGCGGTAAAAATAATAAATTACATTAAATGCATAAAAGTTCGCGATTAGTGTTTGTAACATACTTTCTTAATCAGTGTTTGCTAGTGTGTTACGTGTAATATGGAGCACGCTCGTCCTCCGCCGGAATTAAATGTCGAGGGCAGCGCGGCGGCGCGCGCCGACGCATGGAAGAAATGGTGGAAACAATTCTCGGTGTTTTTAAAAGCATCGGGTGTGAACAAAGAGGCGAAGGACGTACAAGCGAGCCTGCTGGTCAACCTCATTGGCGCCGAAGGATATGAGATCTTTTCTACGTTCACGTATGCCAAGGATGAAAGTGCCGACGATATTGTTTGTGTTAAGCGGAAGTTCGATGATCACTTCGGTACGAAAGTGAACGTAACAATGTCCCGGTTTAAGTTTTTTACACGCACCCAGAGCCCAGGTGAAACTATTAATCAATATGTGACAGCATTAAAACTGCTAAGTCAGGGCTGCGAGTTTGAAACTTTAGAGTACGGACTCATTCGCGATCGAGTGGTCTGTGGTATTTCGAGCAACGTAGTGAGGGATCGTCTGCTCAGGGCGGACGGTCTGACGCTCGCGAAGGCGGTGCAAATATGCGAAGCTCACGAGATGTCCACAGAGGAAGGTCGACAAATCGAGCAAGCTCAGGCTTCGACATCGTCAGGTTTCCAGGTGGACGCGGTCTGGCGCGCTCGCGGGGCGCGCGGGCGCCGGGGCCGCGGCCGGCGCGGCTCGCGCGGCGGCCGGCCGGGTGCGCGCGCGCAGCGGTGTTCGCGCTGCGGGAGCGGCTACTGCGACCCCGCCTACTGTCCGGCGGCCAGCGCGGTGTGCTATGTGTGTGACATGCGCGGGCACTATGCTAAAGTATGCACCAAGCGAGCTAAGGGGGATCGTGTGGACTATGTGGCGATTGCTGAGGATGACTCCGCCGAGATCTCGGATGATGATGAACTGTACATTAATGTATTAAATGTAAGCTCTGTAGGAGATCGGTTGAAACCTATCGAAAAAAATGTCACAAAGGAATGGAATGAGTGCCTATATTATAAAGGTAAGCCGCTTAATTTTAAATTGGATTCCGGTTCAATGTTGAATGTTTTATCGAAATCTGAATATATGTCTATGGGTTTAAATATAAATGATTTAGTTCCGTTCCGTAAACGAGTCTTTTCATACACGGGTAATTCGGTGCCTATAATCGGGGAGTGTGAGTTGGGTATTGACTATCAAGATACTAAATACAGGATAAAATTTGTGATAGCGAACATGAAATGTCAAAATATTTTAGGTTTAGACAGTTGTGTAAAATTAGGCGTGATTCAACGTTTAGATGTCTTGAATGTAGATGATTATAAGGGATTATTTAAAGGTTTGGGCGAGTTACCAGGAACGCATGAAATAATAGTAGACCCAAATGTACCACCAGTAATTTGTCCAGTACGTAGAATACCGTTAGGTATGAAAGATAAATTGCGTGATGAAATAACTAGAATGGAAAAGTTAGGTGTTGTGCGAAAAGTAAGCCATCCCACTCCATGGGTCAATGCTATAGTCGTAGCTGCCAAGAAAAACGGGGATATCCGAGTATGCTTGGACCCGTTACACTTGAACCGAGCCGTGCGGCGCGCGCACTTCGCGCTGCCGACGGTGAGCGAGCTGGCGGCGCGCCTACGCGGTGCGCGCTACTTCAGCGTGTTGGACGCGCGTTGCGGGTTTTGGATGCTTAAACTCAGCGATGCCAGTGCAGACCTCTGCACTTTTAACACGCCATATGGTAGGTACCAGTTCTTAAGGCTCCCGTATGGAATCAGCTGTGCACCAGAGATGTTCCACGCGAAGGTAAGGCAATATTTGGAAGACTTGGAGGGGACCGACTCCTTTATCGATGATATAATTGTCTGGGGGTCTACTAAAGAAGAGCACGATATGAGGCTTCAAAAGTTATTACAGAGAGCAAAAGATATAGGTATAAGATTTAATCGAGATAAATGCAAGTTCGCAGTCACTGAGATCAAATATTTAGGTCACGTGTTTGACCAACTAGGCATGAGGCCAGATGACGAAAAAATTAAGGCTATAATTGAGATGCCTGATCCGCAGGACAGAAAGGCGCTGGAGCGATTTTTAGGTATGGTCAATTATCTCTCCAAGTTCATACCTAACTACTCGGAATGCGTAAAAATATTGAGGGATCTGATGAAAAAAGACGTAAACTGGACATGGGACAAACAACACTCGGAAGCGGTAAAAGTGTTAAAACAAAAGATCTCGGCGGCACCAGTTCTAGCGCTGTACAGTGAGCATCAGCCAATGGTGTTGTCCGTGGACTCGAGTGCCGTGGCGCTGGGCGCCGTGCTGCTGCAGGGCGGCCGCCCTGTCGAGTTTGCATCACGCACGCTCACCGACACGCAAACACGATACGCACAAATTGAGAAAGAGATGTTGGCAATCGTGTTTGCGTGTGAACGGTTCCATCAATATATATTCGGGAGACGGGACGTGACCATCCAAACAGATCACAAACCGCTGGAGGCCATTTTCAAGAAACCATTGTCTGCTGTACCCGCACGCCTTCAACGAATGAGGTTGCGGTTGCAAAGCTACAGTTTCCAAGTAATATATACACCAGGCAAGTATATGTATATAGCTGATACGCTGTCGCGGGCAGCATTAACGGAACTGATGCATGAGCGGATGGCCGATGAGATGGATGCGCAGGCGTGCTTTGTGTTAAGCCATGTACAATTCAGTGATAAAAAAATAGACATGGTAAGGGAACATGTGGCTAGAGACAAACTGACTCAGAAGCTAGTACAGTACATTATGTACGGATGGCCTAAAAACAAATACGAGGTTGATAATGATCTCAGAATCTTTTGGCCATATCGAGAGTGCATACACTACGAGGAAGGTATAGTGTTAAAAAGTGATAAGGTTTATATTCCATACTCTTTACGTGCGGAAATGTTAAATCGCATTCACGAGGGACATTTGGGTATCGACCGGTGCAAACGACGCGCGCGTGACGTCATGTTCTGGCCGGGCATGTCGCGCGACGTGGAGGACGCGGTGCGCGCGTGCGCGGCGTGCGCGCTGCTGGCCCCGCGACCGCCGCCGGAGCCGCTAGTGCCGCATGACGTGCCGGACGAGCCTTGGTATAAGTTAGGCTCAGACATTTTTGAGCTCAACAAAAAGTATTATTTAATACTAGTGGACTATTTCTCCAATTATGTGGAGGTAACCCAATTAAAAGCAATTAATAGTAATTGCGTAATCGCAGCTATGACCGAGCAATTTGCGAGACACGGAAGTCCGATAGAGTTGATAACAGACAATGCGCCGGCGTACGCTTCGAGAGAATTTAAAAAGTTTGTGCACATGTGGGATATAACTCACATCACGTCTTCTCCAATGTACCCGCAGTCAAATGGAAAAAGTGAACGGGCAGTGCGTACAGTCAAAAAAATGATTCAGAAATGTATCCTATCGGGCCAAGATTACCATTTAGGATTACTAAATTTTAGAAGTACGCCTAGGGATGGAATAGATTCTCCAGCTAAAATATTAATGGGAAGAAAGATTCGCACACGTTTACCAATGTATCAAGAAAAGGAAGCGAAAACTGATTATTTTAAAAATCACCAGTCCATTTTAAATAAACAGTTGCGACAAAAAAATAACTACGACCGAGTAACTCGAGATCTCCCACCACTACAAAATGAAGATGTTGTAGTTGTAGCCGACGGTCTAAAGCGTGAATTTATGAAGGTGGTAAGTAAGGCTTCCGAGCCCAGGTCTTATATTTTACGAGACAATGTCGGGCGAGAATTTCGTCGTAACCGTCGTCACATTATTCGACGGCAAAGACCGCGCACTCCCACCGGTAACGCGCAAGGCGTTGCTGGCGGCGACGTGCCACCCAGCACGAGCACGAGCGCTAGCGCGGGCACGAGCACGCGTGACCCAGTAGCTGACATGGTACCCGTTCCGCCGCCGCCCCCCGCGGAAGGTCCATCCGCGGTCCTCGTGGCCCCGCCGGTACCAACCCCTACGGTAAGTGTCCCGACAGATCTGCCTAGTTCCAAGCATACTGGGATACCCACTGGCCCTACAACTAGAAGCATGGCTCGGAATATACAGGCTAAAATGCCTGAAATTGATTAAATAAAACTAGGGTTTAGGTAGGTACTTTAGAAGACATTTTAACTATTTGAACCAAAATCAATAGACAGCTCAGAAAGATCAGAGATTATTTTTATATACTGTATAAATAATGAGATTGCTCGTTTCGTGCATTAAGCTGTACATATTAATTAGAATTCACGTAAAACGTAATTAATGCACATCATTGTATTAGTCATTACATTACTTGGACATCAACTAAAAAAAAAAAAAGTGTCAACATATGAACAGCTGTTAAAACTTAATGTACACTGAAGTGTACATTAAGTTTATTAATAATTGAAATTATGAACCGTACGTACAACACATAGAATGCAATTATGTAAGTCAGTGCACCAGCACATCATATACGTCCTTATGATCTTAAAACGGGCACCTTACTTTAGCTGATAAGAATATGCAATACTCAATAAGGTCACGGCACTGCAATAAGGATCATAATTGTTCACTACACGTTGCCTCTGTTATATTTCACCAAATATAAAATGATGTTTAGAATTAGAATAATTAGATGTAAGTAGGTACCTCCAGGTAACCTTAGTTTTTAATGATACTCGAACTTATGCTGTTTGTTTGGCAACAAACAAACAGTTACATCCTTGCTTTCTGCAATATACTTTATCTTGTTGTTAAAAAAAAAAAAAAAAAAAAAAAAAAAAAAAAAAAAAAAAAAAAAAAAAAAATATGTATCCATTAGGTGTAAGTCAATAATGTAAGGTAATGTTTGGTATCAATACCATTAATATGAGGAGGAAGATGTAGTATGTTTAACCCGGCGCGCATGAGGCAGGGTATCTCATACCCTGGTAGTATTAAAAAGTATTGGTATTTTTTAAATCTTCGACTGACGACACTAGCTCGCTCAGTAGCTGGAGGCAGGGGTGTGCGAAAGGGGATAATGGCGTGATCACAGTGTGGCGTGACACACTGGCCGGAATATTCGTGCACAAACCTGTCTCGGGTATGTCATACCCTGCCTCATTTTTGACGTATTTATTTTAAGTATACATTTTTAATAATATTATTAAGTTTTTTTTTATTATTCTTAATTCTTTTTTATGATTTTATTGTATAAGTTTGAGACGCGTTTATTTATTTTAGTTAATATTGTTTTATTATTTATGAACACTTAAATTCAAGAAAATCAATAAAAAAATATTCTAAGCTATATCCGCCGGCAAATGGAAAAATAACTGGGTGAGCCTTCACCTAGACATGTAAATGTATCTGGACGGTATGTCGGATACCAGGACTGTCCATACATAAGGATATAAAAACCAAACATTCCTGCAACGCTTGCGGCAAGCCCATAATGTTTGTAGCATGCAAAATTGAAAAATTTCCGGATCTAGGTATGGTAGTAATTAGTCATATTTTTTACTTAAAAATTTTAATTACTCTATTTTAAGAAGAACATCTCAGTATCTTTCAGTTTAAAGTTGATTTTTAAAATTGATTGAGTTATTTTTTTGTATTATTGTTGATTTTTTTAAACCCCTAAATTTTTGTTCCTATAATTACATAGTATAAGAAAAACATGATTAATACAAATAATTTCATGATTAAAACTTTTTTTCGATTTAGTTCCATTAACTAATTAATTATTTAACTATATATTATCAAGAAAATAAAATAACATTAATAACAACTATATTATGGAGCATTAAATTTTGGGTATGTCATACCCTGCTACATGCTTGATGTAACTTTTTTTCACATCATGCTCGCCGGGTTAATATAGTTACTATGTAGGTAGTTCTTTGTACGATTAGGATATGAGGGTGGCTTGGAAATAAATCAGTGTTGAACCTAGCAGCTTGCGTTTCACTTCAATAACCATGCCGTGTACCTACCCTGTGACGAAATAAATAATCAGGTTAAATTCTTTTATTAAAAAACTTGGCGATATGTCATATCAAATCAACTTATAAAAAATTATGTAGGTAAAAAGCTTGCTGTCTCTCTCTCTACATATAAACAAAAAAGAAATAACAAAAATATTAGCATGCCGATGTGCCAAATAAATACAAATAAATAATAAATACAAACAGTTATTAAGTCTTTTAAATAATATAAAAGAAACTAAACATTTATAACCATTAAGCGAAATTAAAAAATTATGTATTCAAAAGCATGTAGAGATCGGGTGACAAAACAAATGAAATGTTTTGCTTGCATTCTGTAACAAGCTTTGTCTCTCTCTACATGTGAACAAAAAACATGATTAAAAAACTTGGCAATATGTCAAATTACATAAAAACAAAATGTCGCTAAACTTTTTCTGATATATATTTTAGCAGTGGCCGACCTCTTTAATCAACCGATTAGCAGCAGCCAGTTGTTTCTAAAATGTAGGTATTATAATAGTTTATTTTTATACTGGGTGATTTTGGGGTCATGCTCATGAAATCTTCCGGAATGGCCAAAAGCAAATAAGATGGTCATGCTGAACAACTTTACTCATGGGACCAACCACGAAATCGCAAAAAAAAACAGCTATTCCATACATTATCTCTCAATTAATTCACAGTGAATGTATGTGGTCCTATGGGAAAAGTTGTTCAGTATGACCATCTTGTTCGCTTTTGGCCATTCCGGATCATGACCCCAAAATCACTCAGTATAAACAAGATAATTATAATACATTTTAGCAACAACTGACTGCTGCCAAGCGGCTGATTAAAGAGGTCGGACACTGCTGAAATATATATCGGAAAGAGTTTACGGACATTTTGTTTTTATTTATATCAAATCAACTTAAAAAACATTCTGTAGGTAACAAGCTTCGCTCGCTCGTTGCTAAAAAAACAACGACACGCAGCGTGCAAATTTCTAAAAAAACTTCATATTTCCATCATTTACAAACTAGGTCAACAAAAACTGCATAAATCATACTGAACATTAATAGAAGAAACATGTGCATTGACTACAGAACCTCCTTATATTTTGAAGTCGGTTACTTTTGGGGACGATTAAAACGCGAGGACGATTGAAACGTTTCAATCGTCCACAAGCAAGTTGTTTCGGACGTCCCCACAGCACGTTTTTAACTTCAAGGTGAAATATTACATATAAAAAAGACTCGAACGCTGATCAACGGTCATTATAAACATTCGTTTATTCCTAACTGTAACATCAAAATAATTTGATCAGTCAAAAAACAAGAGTAAACAAAGTTATAAGAAAATATACGACAGCACAAATACTGACTTTTGACCGCGAAAAACTATATCGGCTCGTGAACACTGCTGTCTCGCGCCGTCGATCGAGCGCTACTGGTTAAGGTTTCAAACATGGCCGACCGCGTGTTCCGAGTGTTGCGTCAGCCGCGTAGGTATTATAGTTTTCGATAAATTTGACTTGTTTCAGTCATGACGTGTTTCAATTGACCCCGGTCTCCCCTACCCTTGGACATCAGTTGACAATCGTTAAGTTGGTGAAATAAGAACACCGCGAAACGTGATACATATTCGGCTGTACTGCTCTATAAGAACTCGAAAAATTCTGCATTGCGAAAACCATACAGTTCTGGCATTTATAAAAACATATCTTGCCAAAGAAATTATAAATAGAATACCTAACTATTCCGCACCAACTTATATCTTAAAAACGTCATTTAAGTTAAAACTTCGAACTAAAAAAGTATGACGCTCGGAAAGGGGTCAACAAAAAACATAACTTTATTGCTTCAACTTGCATAAGAAAAGTTTCTTTCACCGAACTATCGTTACCGTTCCGCCAAAGTTAAAGTAGATAATGCAGTTTTAGAAACATTAATACCGGTATTATTTTCATACAAAATACCGGTAATAAATTTTGGTATTTCGCTTATTCATCAGCGTCATTACCTAAATGCAATTTAGGAATGCCGAAAAATAGTGAATTTAGGAAGATTTTTTTTTGTGAACACTGACATGGCCACACGATGGGCGGCGACGACGTGGCAGAACGAGATGGAGATGGCGGGACGACTGGACACATTTCGTAACGATTAGCTAGATATTGCTCAAAGCCGGGACGAGTGGAAGTCAAGGGGGGAGGCCTTTGTCCGGTAGCGGGACACTCTAAAAGCGGCCAAGGTCGCATCGTTACTGAAATCTTATGGCATTTACGTCCTTTTCTTTAAAAGGCAGTTTTTTAGAAATATCTCGAAAACCTTTGAACCGATCTTGTTCAAAACAATTTTCGCTGAAAGAATTTAATAAGCACTATGTCCATGTTTTTTTTCATATTTTTAAAATACACGGTTCAAAAATTAGAGGGAGGGGGGCCACAATTTTAGTGACTTTCGGGGCGATTATCTTCGACTCTATTCACTTAATCAAAATAATTGCTGAAAAACCTTATATTTATTTTGAAAGGCATATCGATTGAACCACACGTGGACTTACAATTATATATTTTTTTGAATAAATGAATGGTTTATTCATAATGAATACAACGTTACATAAAATCTTAAATATCTATACATATTTTTGACTTGCAGTTACATGTATGGAATGGAGTGCACTCTTAAAAATATTTTTTAGTCATTTCATTACAGAACTATGTTAGCGGCTAACAAAATACATCTATCCTCAAAATTTTATTCAAATACACCTTACAGTTTTCGAGTAAAATGCCTGTGACATACGGACAGACGGACAGACGGACATAACGAAACAATAAGGGTTCCGTTTTTACCATTTTGGTTTCGGAACCCTAAAAATTGACAACGGTATAAGTCCCTTATGATAGTGATATAACCGTGTCATGCATGACGTAGCTGTCACATCAACTGGCTAATTAACTAGTTAATGTCTCCAATGGATCTTTTTAGGGTTTCGTACCTCAAAAGGAAAAAAACGGAACCCTTATAGGATCATTCGTGCATCTGTCTGTCCGTCTGTCACAGCCGATTTGCTCTAAAACTACTAGACCGATTCAGTTGAAATTTGTGTTGTGACCCAAAGATAGACGCGTAAAGTAAATTAATGAATTCTGAACCCATGGGGGCCACTTTTGGGAAGTAAACTGGAAAATTAAAAAAAAAAGTTTCGCAAACTGTATTGTGTGACATATTAAATGAAAGGGGTTGTTGAAACCATCTCAGATATATATTTTTTATAATTTTAGCAAAAACAGATTTTAAGTAATTTAGGCAAAAAGACAAAAATTTACCATTCCCCCCTTATCTCCGAAACTACTAGGCTTAAAATTCTGAAAAAAATATGAAAAATAGTTCCTTGCCTAAAGATTACAGGAAAACCTGTAAGAAGTTTGAGTATTCAAAGTAACGGGAAAATTCTCAATATTTTGCGGAACCCTCACTTGTCCGGTCTTTGTCATTATGACATCACTGTTTGATCTCGCAAATTATTTCAGACCCATGACCATAATTAAATAGTGCAAAAGTTTATATATTATTTAGTCAATTTTTAAGTCATTACATACTGGCATTACCTACCAACGTGCTAGAAAAGAAAATTATTTTCACACTGAAAATAAAAACAAATTCTTGAAGCAAGACATCGACAGTTATTTTTTCTGGTATTGGAAATAGAGCGTGTTTGTCAAATATTAGATAAAACCGTGCAGATTAATTTCACCTAAAATAATAGTCAAAATTATGTGAAACTTAATAAATTCACTGTACCATGCACGTGACCCGGGCAAAAGTTTAGATAACATATTTCTGCATAACATCAAGTAATTTCCCAAGACATTAGCATAAAATCCAAACTTATACGTCTTACGTGTACCTAAAATCTAACTGAAAATTAGCAAGCATCTAACACGTAAAATCTGCATTGCAAAATCTAACGAACATGCGGTGTCACGGTCTCGAACGCTTGACGCTAACATAAGCACCTAAAAATAGAATTGAACAGTAAAAATTAGACCACTATTCCATGCTAGACTAAGCATAAGGCAATCCCAAGCAACCTTAGCCAACTAAAGCCCCCAATATTGTCTGAAATATGAAAACTAAGCATGAATTCTGAGAAAATAACAGTGTCGGATAAATCTACAGGGCGGGTTTGCAATATTGGAATACCAACAATATTTGCAGGGTTGTATCTATTTATATTCAACTCGCGTTTATCAATATGCAAACTTTGTGTCTGCGTAGTAACAAGTTTGGTTCTTTTGATGAATAATAAGACGCACACAGTGGATCACTCATGCTGCGTGAGAAGACGCCAAAGTTTGCATCGATTCAGTTTACAGTACATTCATATTAGGGTTTTAGTCAATTTATTGATTTTGGATGATATTTTACTTGATCCATGATCATTGTGGTGGTACGCAAGAACAAAAGCTTAGTAAGAGGTTGGGAAAAGCATGTTATGCAATTTCGCGCTTAGCCAAAATGCTGGATGATGAGTATATAAGAAATGCGTACTTTGCTTACTTTCAATCAATCATCACCTACGGAATTGATATGTGGGGACAAGCAGCAGATAGGCACAGACTATTCCTATTCCAAAAACGGGTGATCAGGATAATGGCTGGGGTTCCATGGAATACGCCAGCTCGCAGCTTATTTCAAAAATTAAAAATTGTAACGGTTCCGGGTCTTTACATATTAGAGGTGGCAAAAGTAGTTCGTAGGAATCTTGACAAATTTAAAACATATAATCCCAATAGTCGAAACAGAAACAACCTCCTTACGAATAGGCACAGGTTAAAGAAATCTGAGCAGTGTGTATGGTACATTGGTCCTAAAATCTACAATCGGTTGCCAAAAGACTTAAAGCAACTGGAAATATCAGAAAACATATTTATAAGTAAACTTAAGCAATACTTGACAGATGAAGCATTTTACTCTCTAGAAGAATTCTTAAATAAATAAAATGTATGAACTCTATGTAATTATTGGATATCTCGTAACTCATATAAGAATGTATTTTAATAAAATTTGTAATTTTTGAATTTTTAAATGACGTGTAACTAATATCAATAAATAATTGAATTGAATTGAATACAAATTATTACCAAATATTATATATTAAATTTCATTTGAGAACGACATTGGGCGTCGGCTCAGACAAAAAGGGGAGGACCCCCGCTCTGAGTCGTTTCTGGTGCAAAGGCTTTCCTTGGCTATCCAGCGTGGAAATGCCGCCAGTATTATGGGGACTTTTGCACCAGGAACGGCTAGGGGCGATTAAAGTTAGAGTTAGATAATTTTGTGGTGATATATGTGGGTCATTATTGTAGTTTTTAGGGTTCCGTAGCCAAAATGGCAAAAACGGAACCCTTATAGTTTCGTCATATCCGTCTGTCCGTCTGTCCGTATGTCACAGGCATTTTACTCGAAAACTATAAGGTGTATTTGAATAAAATTTTGAGGATAGGTGTATTTTGTTAGCCGCTACAAAGTTTTGTAATTAAAATTACTAAAAAAAATTTTTTAGGGGTGTACTCCATACATAAAACTAAAAGTCAAAAAAATTTTTTTCATCGTGAGCCCACGTGTGGCACATGAATCGATAGGCCTTACAAAATAAATATAAGGTTTCTCGGGATTTTTTTTGATTAAGTGAATACAGTCAGAGATAATCGCCCCGAAAGTCACTAAAATTCTGTCCCCCCCTCTAATTTTTGAACGGTGTATTTTAAAAATATGAAAAAATTCATGGACATAGCGCTTATTAAGTTCATTCACCGAAAATTATTTTGAACAAGATCGGATGAAAAGTTTCCGAGATATTGCTGAAAAACTGCCTTCCTCAAAGAAAAGGACGTAAGTGCCGTAAGATTTCTATGACGATACGACTTTTTTAATAGGCACGGAACCCTTCGTTTTGCGTGGTCCGACACGCACTTGGCCGGTTGTTTTTTAGGTAACTTTGTTTATTGTAAAGGAACTTTGACGTTATTAAATGAAATTTGAAAATATACTGAGACATTACAATTGTCGTCTTAAAGTAGATTAAGTAGTGAAAATCAAATTCTAGATAAAATTATAAATCCCTTCAGACACTGAATGATTCTATGTGTTGTTTCAATTTCACTGCACACAACTTCCACGATTAATATGAGAATCTGTACGTCTGAATCACTTTTTTTACTTTCCTAATTTTACTCCCGACAGATAAATCATCCGATCCGGCCCCACCCCCTGTTTTTGTGGCCCGAATAATTGCGCACCCCGTAATGGACAAAAACCCGCATTTCTTACATGTGGGTTTACGTTTAAAGACTTAATAGAGCCCTGTGGATAAGTACTGCGGTTAAAAGATGTCCGTTATTTGCGTTTTCGTAATTAACTAATTGTAAGTCCTTTTGTACTTACACAAGTACAAATTTGAATTGTGGTAGTTAGCGAAGGTTCCAAATTTAGGACTTACGAGTATAGGCTCATCTTGTGATTATAAATTTATAAAAGATGCAAGAAAAAAAATGCAATTATTACACAAAATATGTTACAATGATAACTTGATGGAATGGATGGCAAAGAAAATATAACACATAGTAGGTGTTAGGCAAATGAAACTTTTACAATTATTACGACCACTTCAAAATAATAAACATATTACTGAAAGTAACACAAAAATTAAAATTAAAAATGACGATGCTTTTCCCTAAAACTAGCCGGCCCTAAAACTCTTATCTCACAATTTCAATTTGTATGAAGTTTCTGTACTTCACGAACCTTCAAAATACATTAAAAAATATAAGCATGTTAAATCCTAAGTGCCTTCAGCTAAAGAGTAGATAAGCAAGTTAAAAACATCTCCTTGCATAAATTAACCCAAGATACGGTAGGGCCGAAATTCCCTTCCGAGTATCTTTCATCCATGATTATGCGTCAGTTTCAAAAACAACCCCCTTTCAGAGCTACGGAAGTTTTCGTAAGCCCGCACCTCGAGCCTTTGAGCTTTGGGTCCAAACTTACAGAATGTAATTATATGAAAACGGACCTATTCATGTTTTCGAAAAGTTTGGCTGCCTTTTAAAAAGTCTGAAACAAAATTGTGAAGCTTAAAAATATGTAAGTCAGCTAGGTTATTTAATATGTGAATAACATAGATATTAAATACGGTAGCCTAGTAGTTCAGGCATGCGGCTGTCAAGCCGCGGTCGTGGGTTCGAATCCCGGTTAGTACCAATGAGTTTTTCAAAACTTATGTACGGAACGGTTACCGTTAGCTTTTTATGTAAAAAGCTAACGAGCTTTTCGGTGAAGACAGAAACATCGTGAGGAAACCGGTTTATTATATTACGTGGTTACCACACGTCGTTTGTAATGTGCCCTTTTATGTTTATTTTCTTTGTGTTATTCCTATTTATTTATTTTTATGATTCTTTTTGTAAATTGTCCTTGTATGCGATCGTCGCGTCAATGTTCGTATTTCACTTAATGGTCACAACGGCAGACCAGCGCTGGTGCTGCCAGCATCACACTGAGCTGTGACCATTTCATGGCAAATGTGTATGTGTGTATTGCGTCTACAGTTTGTTTTTTTTTGTCACGAATAAATGCTTTTTTCTTTCTTCCGTTCTTTAATTTTTACAAAGAAATGTGCTTAATTTTCGTCACAAAACTGACACTGTGTTAGTTAGTTTAATAACTCACGCTAATCGAGTACATGGGTCATTGTCAGATTTAGGTTCACGTCTCTTCTGTGAACATTGCCAAAGTTAAGGGCTATAAAGCCTTATTTTAACAACACACGCTAATTGGGTAAGTACACACATTTTTGAAAATGCTCAGAAAATGGTGCTTACCACCCCTTTATAATAATTTAATCTGCCGCTCTCAGGAATATTCCTGATAACTATGGGGGACATTCCCAGCTCGAGATTATTCCCGGGAACGGTACACTCCCTTGCTTAAAGTAAATTATTTTTGTAAATTGTCCTCGTGTGCGATCGTGGTGTCATTGTGCGTGTCTCACTTAAAGGTCACAACGGAAGACCAGCGCTGGCGCTGCCAGCATCACGCTGAGTTGTGACCATTTCGTGGCAAATGTGTTTGTGTGTATTGTGTCTATACAGTTTGTTTTTATGTGTTTTGTCACGAATAAATGTTTTTTTTCTTTTTTTTAAAGCATGGTCCTTCGAGCCGCCTGATGCGCAGGTGACCTGCACGTCCCCTGTTTATTAAAACTTGGCAGCCCACTACCGCCGCGTTCGCGCCGTAAACCGCCACCGTAATTACCGCACATGCGAACATAAAAAATGACGTAATAATACGTCAGCCACATAAATTCCCAAAACGGTATAAAGTAAAGGGCGGGAATAAAAATGGGAAAATTCCCGCGGTCGTCCCTCGTAAAACCCCTGTGTGTACGTACTAGGTTTCATGGCCTTGTGCTTATATTATGCTTTATGCTATTATTATTTTTACACAGAACCAAATGTGAGGGACTTGGGCAAATATTTTGTCCGAGTTTATGTAGGGGAGTAAAACGAGTGCTTTCGGCTTTGTGCACTCTGCCGAATTGATATAGTCTTACATGAGTTTATGAATTTATAACAGTCAACAGGCGTCTCTTGGTTCATCGCTTATTTGTATCTGTGTCGCAATTTAATATGGATTGCGCGCTTATTTTGCGTAGGCAACAACGAACAAAAATAGGAGTGATAATTTAGTGACTTGATGATCATATTCCTATAGCACTTGGCTATGCAGAAAGTTAAAGCTCTTACAGACTGGCGTGGCCTGGCCGCAGCGGTCAATAGTAAACTTGTCATTAGCTGTCAAATTTACTATTGACCGCCACCGCATGCCGCGCCAGTGTGTTGCAGGCCTAAAGCGGATTGGCGGATAGGCGCATATAAAAAAACTACGAAACTGTTTTTAAAACAAGTTGAATTGCTGATTTACAAACGTGATAGATGATCACCAAAGTATGAATTGTATGACTAGTTGGGTAACTGCGTATTATTAGAAACGGACATCTTTGCGCTTGAACTGTATGTGTTGTTTGAACCGAAAGCCCCCCAAATGTCAATTCAAATGAAGTTGTTACTCACGGTCTAATCCCGACAATGTTTAGTTTTCCCTTTGGGTTGGAAGGTCAATTCGCAAATCTTTAGATTAGATGCCGAAGCGTCCTCCTGTCTCGTCTGTCTCGGTTGTATCCTGGGCTCCTTTAGGATACAACCGAGAAAATGCTAGAAGGAAGATGAGTTGTGCCTCACGGGCGTCCGTTTGCTAAAGTTATATGCTGAACGCGTGGCAATAGGTAAGTATAGAAACACTCGCACCTGCACAATACACATAAAACTCCAATTGTTTGTCTTTAAGTGTATTTCGACGCCATGTCGAATGGTCGTTGTCACTGTAATCGTATCTGTCACTTCAAATTGGTGCCACTAGTCTGGAATGATTGGCTGTATTACCCAGACAAGGAGTTGGCAACCGAGGAGAAGTAATAACATAACCCTAACTGAATCATTGAAGATGTAGTGTATGGGACACATAGTTTGTGGTACTGGAATGTGATAATAGCAGTTCTATAGGGGGTCTGTATCTACACAGTGAAGCAGTTAATCGAGGTATGAACTGCCATGTCTTACCCTCACTTGGGAATCATTAGTTCTATAGCAAGTTTTTCTAACATCTCGATGACAAAATTTTAAAACATTTTTATATGTTTTTTTAAGTGTCTTGGATATTTCGATGTGTCTAAGTATGTATATTTAAATATATCGTTATCAGAGACCCATAAATCAAGCCTAATAGGCTTGTGTCCTAATTTTTTTTACGATGCCATTCGAACCAGTTTTTGGAGAGGAACAAAAGTTTGTATGGGAGTAACTACAATTAAAAAACATAAATACCCAAAAAAATTAGTTAAACACGGACCTCGCTGGTGGCAGCCGAAAACGTTTCATACTGATTAACATTGAATTGTGACGTCACAGTGTAATATTTGTACTAATCGTTGTATTGAAAATCAGGTAAATTGCGGTTTCGGTCGTGAAATACTGCGTTTACTACCATAGTTGTCATACAATTTTGTTTCTATAAAAGTGTAAGAATTCTATTGGTAGCTTTAAATTTACTCTTGGACAATTAAAAAAAATGCATATTTTTTCTAAACTTTCAAGGTCCATATCTTTTTATGATTATAATTATATTTCATAATTTATACTTAATTACATTTATTTGGTGGTTTACTATCCATTTAGCAACACTGGTTTATCAATTTTAATTTGTGGAAACAACCCAATTGAGCTTACTATGAGGCAAGTTCGATGGATGTAAGATTGCCTTTTAATATTTAAAGTTTATGTATTGACTAATTAAAAAGTTTTGTGTTAATTTGCAGTCCTGTTTTAATTAGTGCTAAGTATTTGTTTGTGATGATGATTTGTTTGTATTGCCAGCACAAGCCAAAATATCTAGTATTATTTTTCTACTAACTAAACACAAAAAAAACATGTGCAAAGCGTCTAAAAATAGGATAATGCCGACGATAACACGGGAGCCATTTGTCAAAGCAAGCACTATGCGGCGATTGGCCAACTTTCCAACATTATTGATAACCCTCTGTTGCTCTGCGTATCGAAACACTTATGGAGTCGGGCCGCTGCGAAGTTTACGATAAAGAAAGGTTGTGTGCGACGGAACCTACTCAGTAGATATGAGGATAATACTTTAATAACTAAAATTATGATACAGTCATCGCTAAGGCCCCGGTCTCCTATAAATTACGCCGTACGCTGCGTCACAATGCCTCCTATGGAGATGTACTGTTGTTATCGTCGGCCACATCAGTACATCTCCATAGTAAGCATTGTGACGCAGCGTACGGCGTGATTTATAGGAGACCAGGGCCTAACAGTAAAAATTAAAAAACCGGACATGTGCGAGTTCAACTCGCGTGGTGAGGGTTTCGTAAAATTCCTATTCTCGAAGCATCAGGCGCTCCATACAAAATATATTGGGAATTTTCCCGTTACTTTGAATACTCAAACTATTTTCCATATTTTTTTCAGAATTTTAAGCCTAGTAGTAGAATGGTCAATTTTCGTCTTATTTCCTAAATTAGTTCAAATTTTTTTTTGCTAAAATTATAAAAAATATATATCTGAAATGCTTACAACAACCCCTTTCATTTGATATGTCACACAATACAATTTGCGAAACTTTTTTTTTTAATTTACATTATACCCAACTCAATCGGTCCAGAAATTTCGGAGCAAATCGGCTGTGACAGACGGACAGACAGACAACCGAGTGATCCTATAAGGGTTCCGTTTGTTCCTTTTGAGGTACCGGAACCCTAAAAAATGTTTATTGTCTATATAGATATATGATGGCCGAGCCCAACATCATTGGCGAAACGAAATCCCACAGACTTCGCTGGTTTGGTCATCTATTGCGAATGGAAGTGGATCGGGCAGTCAAGAGAGCGTACTTGGGCTGGCCGACTCGCCACCCAGTATTGCTGAGGAGATGCCGCAGATCTCCGTCATCTTCAAGCTGCAGGAACTGGCGCAGGATCGGGACAAGTGGCGTGCTCTCCTTTCGGATCACTACTTAGCCAACAGTTAGTCTATATTTATACCGCTACTATTTAAATGCTCACCAATATATCTTTTTGCTTCCCAAAATGGATTTTTTGCTCACCAAATATTCTTTCCATAAAACATCCGCTATTATTTAAATGCTCACCAATATATCGTTTTGCTTCCCAAAATGGATTTTTTGCTTACCAAATATTGTTTCCATAAAACATCAAGATTAATACCAAAAACTGCAGTCTACTACTCTAAGGCAGGTCGGTGTAGGTACGACGACGAGCGAAGCGAGGAGGAGTGTTAGGAAGAACTGTGACCCTACAGCGCACGAGCCGAGCGAGCGAAGCGAGCGTGCCGCGACAGCGTCCGGCGAAGCGCCAGAACAGACTTGCCTTAGAGTAGTAGACTGCAGTTTTTGGTATTAATGTTGATGTTTTATGGAAACAATATTTGGTGAGAAAAAAATCCATTTTGGGAAGCAATAAGATATATTGGTGAGCATTTCAATAATAGCGGATGTTTTATGGAAACAATATTTGGTGAGCAAAAAATCCATTTTGGGAAGCAATAAGATATATAGACTCAACGTAAAATTATTCTGATGTGTGTATTTGGTAGGCGTTTAAACACAAATTTATACTTGCTAGCCGAGCAGTGATTTGCACCGCGGTCAATTATAATAAAGTATCATATGTATATAATAAAGTATAAATCAAATGTTTCTGCCACTGGTTGCAAGCGCCCATAGGCTACGTTAACGGACAATCTCATTCTGGGACGAAGACAGAGAAGGGCGGTTTCTGAATGGTGCAACCGCAGAACACTAAATACTGTAGAAGGGGTATCAAGCGCGGTTTGTATCGGGAGCGGTGTCGCCATCTCATCCCCTCCACGTCGCCTACAACTTTGTGAGCGACTGCACAGCGATCAGGTGACGTTGGCGCGAAAGCTAAGAGCGCACGCTTAAAGTAGTGGGGCGCGTGCCACGCCCACATCGCCTTTCTATAGTATTTAGTGTTACATGGGTGCAACTCTTGACCTAAAATGAATTGTTCATTAGCCTGGATCATGTCGCCAAATTGATAACACTGATTAATTAATTGAGAATGCCTCTGACCCAGCGAAAACTGTGTCGGAACTGAATAACCAATAACTGATCGTACAAAATAAAAGCGCTATAACTTCCATTCACGATACCGTGTTACGTCCTCGGTCAAAAAGCCGTATGTCAATGAGTAACACGTGTAAATATACGACCTTTTGATAAGTAAGGTCGTATAGAACATACAATAACGATGCCAGGGTATACTCGGCCAATATCAAACGACAGACGCCGCGCGGTAAAAATAATACAAAATGGAGGTCCCAGAGTCCCAGTGTTTTACTGTCCGGATCAAGTTAGTGGAGGAATACGAGAAAACCCTTGGACGCTTAATATTAAATATACCATTATTTATATTGGATTGGATATAAAAGGATATGGTTATTTGAGTGAAAGAAACATACGACTTCTTAGTGTTACTGAATCAATGATTAACTGATCTTTACACGTTCAAAACATTCCGTAGACTCTTAACAAAAATCGTGGCCTTGAAAGAGTGGATAGTAACAAAATAATGTTTTAGTATACAGTTATTTTTTTCAATTACCTACACACGTAATAATTATACCTTTTGACGATTCGCATTACAGTATTGTAGTGTTCTGCCCTACAAATAAATATACGAGCGAGGGTAGCCGTCGCGACCGGCCGAGCTGGGAGCACTTGGCATTTGTCATCTAGCTACGACCGAGTCAGGACGTGACCTAAGCTGACAGCCTAAATGGTGGTTTTATTACTTATCCTCAGACCCAAGGGCGAAACGTTACAAGTATCATTTTTTTACATTTCGCGGATATCTTAAATTCCGAGGTTTGATTTCAAAATTCACCTTATGAATAATGGAAGTAGGTGCGGTAAATGAAACTAAAACACCTTTATATCCCTTATCGTTATTGTGATAAGAGCAAAAGTAAGTATTTCTATTTCCTTGACTGTACAACTTTTACACTTTTGTTGCTAATATAATACTCCAGGCAAAATACGGTTTCGAAAAACATTAATTTATAATAGCGTTTTTTATTGTTTAATTCATTCTAAAACGTTATTCTATGATGCTTCATTCAAGAATCCAACAAACTTTCCACCCGGAAGTAATTATATAGATTTAAATTAAACATTAATTGTCTTTTTTATTTTATTTATATTGAATGTTTTAAAGCAAATGTAAATGAACCTAAATAAAGATAAAAAAATATTTATATTTATCCAGACTTTTTAGGAGCTAATTAAATAATATTTTTTGGATGTCTGATTTTTTGTTGGATTTTGCCTCTAGGTAACTATTTAATTGATAATATATGCGTTACATTAAAAAAATTAGCTATTATAAATTATTTCCAAATTTGTCATTTTTTCCATACAAGTTGTCAGTTCATTGCCTGGACTATAAATCAAAAAATAAGACTGTTCGAAACTAAAGTTTGAAAACGAGCCTTTTTAAATGCTTCAAGTTTTTTTCAACTTCAATTACCAATAATTTGGGTCTTGTTTTGTATGTGTATATGCCTTCTTTTTTAGATCTATTTATCGTCTGATATGTTCACTAGCTTGTAGTTCTACGCCTATTTCCTGCTTTTGGTATATTGTACGATTGTTCCGTTCCAAAAGCCACCATTTTATCCAGCACGCAATAATAAATTATAATAGCTCTGTGTCACGTTGAAAACAAAACTTACACCTTTCAGAATTCCCCCTTAGCACCCTAATCCGTTGTGCTTCACCACGGACATTAGTAAAGCTTAACCCGCCCGTCACTCATGGCTTAATCTCGCGAGTTATTTTTATTATTTCCAAGAGCGATGGTTATGAGTGTATAAACCGGCGAAGCGGTAACGAGCGCGAGCGATAAGCGTATGCTGGGCCCCCGGGTCCAGGGGGGCGCATTGTGGTGCCAGCGTTTTGCACTGAGTGTACCTCAGTAGAAATACGTAGTAAGCATTCGTGACTCCCATATATTTACTGCGTTTTTCTTCGGGGTGGTAAGGTTTCGTTGGAATCTTTAATGAATGTGTGCTTGCAGTTTTTCTCATCATTATAGGTTGCTTGGGTGTAGGTTTTTTAATTGGGTTTTGCAATGTCGTGGTGGCTGTGATCATTACGAGTATCTTCTAATGTAAGAAACGCTTACTCTTGGCACTTCTTGAGAGCTACGTTTGTGTAGCTATGTATCGAAATACATATTAAAGTAAATAAGCACTTAGTTATTTATTAGTAGCGCATTGTAGCAAATAAAGTTGTTAAATTAGAATATTTGCAAACAGCTGACATGCCTGCAGTAAATGTTTAAATATTTCGATAAGTGAGGGTGTTGATATATATCGAAATACATTAACATTATTAAAAGTAAATTAGCACATGGTTACTACTAGCGCCATCAAATAACAGTTTTATATAAAGTCGGTCACATTAAATCATCTCAACCATATGCTGATTATAGGAAAGCCGCTATACTGTTTCGAGTTAACCTGGCCTGTACGATTGTTTTTTTTTTTCATATCTTTCATTCGGAAAAGTAAAGTTTGCTCCACGACGAGAGAGCAAAATGCAACTTTTCTGTTCAAGCTACTTTTTTAATTTATTCATTGGCATTCAGCATTTACGCAATGTGCCAATTGAACACTAATCTTAATAAAATAACCGACTGTAATTTCATCGTAATCGATTAAAAATGAACATACTTCAAGTTTTATATACAACAACAACACCTTGATATGAAAATTAATGAATTTTTCGTAATATTTTTAAAAAAATGTCACAATAAATTATACGTTTTATTTACTAAACCATCGATGACTGTTATATTTTCCTCATAGTTGGTGTGAAAAATTGTATGTGTCACTCAGGAGCAAAATTATTTTCGTCATAGGCGTTAACGCTTGAATCCTTCGTCACGCTCAGGATTCTAACTTAGAATCCCTCGCTACGCTCAGGATTATATCATCGAATCCTTCGCTTCACTCTGGATTCAATGTACCGCGCTCGCCGTAAATACATCATTTTGCTCCCTTGAGACACAAATAATTATTGTGTACTATGGAGGGTATTGTATGCAATAAGCAATAAACTGTTTTTTTTTTATTGGACTACACGTGTTTGCCGTCAGCGTTTTCTGCCGGCTCTTGTTTGTTTTACAAAGCCTGTGTGTACACTGTTTGGATGTTTGTTGCTTACAGTTCATGGACTGTTATCATATTGTCAGTTATATTGCTTTATAACTTAATATTGTCAAAAATAACTTGATTACGCTTTTCAATAGTTTAAAAGATTACACATGTCTAACGCGATATTTACATATTTTGGGTCATAGAGAATGGGGAAAACAAAATTAGTATTTCTTGTTCAATATTTAAGCGCTTGAGTGCAAATAAAAAATGTTTTGATTGCGTGAAATCATATGCTATATGTTGTTGTCGTATGTTACATATTTATGCGGATTAAAAGTCCAACCAAAAATTAAGCTTATTAACCCTTAATAATAAGAACCGACTTTATTTGCATTAAACATTACTAGATACAAGTTGTTATTACCTACATTAACTTTGGCAATACCCACATGAGAGACGCAAACTTAAATCTCTGTATGATCCATTTACCTACATGGGTGGATCGCAAAAAAAATGTACGTAACGCAACGGAATTTTCACAAAAATGTTACACAAAGTACGTAAGTAAGTTGGAGGACCAATTGAACCTTTTGACAGCGAGGGTGCAAAACAAAACGGTGCCCAACTGTGGCCAAAACAAAACAATAGCCAGACAAAATATGAATAAAATGAAACTTCTGATAAATATTGTCATGTCAAAATGACAATATTGATCAATATTATCATGTGGCCATCCGTGGCTTCAGTGGCACGAGTTTTCGTCCGCGTCCACAGCCGTCTTTAGCTCTTAAGTAAGGGAAAAAATATTGTGTAACACCAAAACGTCACACAAAAGACACACAAACGTCTCACAAACGAAGCAAAATTTGGGTTGGGAAGCAAAGCAAGTAAAAAAAATACCGAAAGTTGTGTACTAAGACTTTTTTTATGATGCCATTCAAACCAGATTTTGGAGATGAACAAATGTTTGTATGGGAGCAACTACAATTAAAGAAGTGCCCAAAAAATTGAGACAAAGATTGACTTCGCTGGCGGTAGCCGAAACGCTTCATACTAATTGACACATAGATATGACGTCACAGCTTTCTATTTGTGCTAAAATTTGTATAAATTGCTGTTTCAGTTGCGGAATATTGTTTTTAGGTCCATAGTTGTCTTACAATTTTGTTTCTAGAAAAAAGTAAGGATTTAATTGGTCGTTTTAAATTTGCTCTTGGACCATAAAAAAATGCATAATTCATCTAAACTTTCGAGGTCCCTGAGGTCCTGAAGGTATATGATTTTAATAATATTTTTTAATTTATACTTTTTTGCAATAATTTGATGGTTTACTATCCATTTAGCAACACTACGATATCAGTTTTAACGGGAGGAATCATGCGTATTGAAAAATGGTTTTTAAAACCCATAATATTTTAAACAAGCTATCCAACGATATACCCCACCACACCATGGGCTTAATACGAAAAAAATAATATTCCCACTTCAGGTCTAGGGGAGGTATCCAAAAAAAAAGATTTTATTCTACTGTTTTGTTGGCGTGATTGAATTATATACCCATGCCGTATTACAGCTTTATAGTATTAAGGGTCTATAAGATGGACGGACAGACGGACATGGTGTTGGACTATAAAGTTTCCTTGTTGACTACGGAATCCTGAAAATGGCACACAAACTGACACTCTTTTACAGGTTAGAACAGATACAGTTACGCTGGAATTAATTTCGCAAACTACCTGACTCTGATCAAATACTCACCAGTATACAACGTGGGTAGCGTTCGAAAACTAATAATTAAATTCGCCATCAGCACCAACTGTCAAGACAGGAACTTTTATAAAACTTTCCAGTCGAGATTAAAAATCCTGGGATATCTTCCAACTGTCCAACTCTGGGAAGCTCAGGTACTGTTCAATATTAACAGGGTTGTGTTTATAAGGTAACAAAGGAAGAAACCAAGTCTTGGTCCCTCGAGGGATGGCTCTGGCTTGGCCTGGTTTAGAATATCTAGATATCGTCTCGTGAGGGTTTACCTGTATTTGAGGTGTATGAAAGTTGCTGATAAAATAGAATTGCGTTGCTGGCGATATTGTGTGTTCCTATTTCCGTTCGGGTTCTATAAATTCAAGTGGACTTTTATTCTGTATGCGAGTTAAGCGTCACAAAATAGTACATTTCGATGCTAGTGCGGAAAGTAAGTCATTACGTCACGATGTGATGTCATTATCTCTTCTTATGCAAAGGGGACACATTTTAAATGAGAAAACACAATTTTACTACAAAAATATGTTCTGGTCTCGGCATATGCCCTATTCCATTACCTGTTTACCTTTATATATATTTATCTGTAAGAAAGCTCTAAAAAACCTTAAGTCAGTCATTTTTGGCCAAATTATGCGTATCTCGTCTTACGTAAAAGGGGACACACTTTATATGAGAAAACACAATTTTACGACAAATATATGTTCTAGTATCGGCATATCCTTTTACATTTTAATATTTATCTGTAAAACATGTAAACAACTCCTCAAGTATCTTGAGTCGCAATAATACTTCGTTAGACTATTCAAAACGACAGTAGCCTCTCGAGTAAAATCGGTTAGCCTCGGCAATGCTCGGCTCTTGACATTCACGAAGCTTACAAATCACATATTTTAAAGCCGACCAGTGTAGGTCTCCTCGTCTTACTACTTCGTCTACAAGTTCAAGTCGATGCAATTCGAGGGGTCAACATGGGTTTGTGTCGCGCTCACTGGCAAGTTAAACTGTTTAGTGAATACGTTTCTCTCGCTCACGCTCGGGTGTGAATAAACACAATCTGCGAGTCCAAAGTGAATTTCGCGCAGCTCTTATTATGGTGCATTCAAAGTGAATATTTCAACTTAATTGTTAATTTGATCGTTTGACAAATGGAAGAAATTTGCTGCGCTGTTTGCTAAAAGGGTTTGTTGATGTGTAGTTTTAAATCCTGTGCACGTTTAGTTTAGCAGCAATAGGGATGTTGACTGATACCTGCAAATTTCAGTTCCGATACCTCAAAAGGAAAAAAACGGAACCCTTATAGGATCACTCGGATGTCTGTCTGTCACAGCCGATTTGCTCCGAAACTACTAGACCGATTGAGTTGAAATTTGGTACACATATGTGAATTGCTGACCCAAAGACGGACGCGTACAAGGGGGCCACTTTTGGGGGTAAACTGGAAAATTTTCGCAAACTCTATTGTGTGACATATCAAATGAAAGGGGTTGTTGTAAGCATGTCAAATATGTATATTTTTTATATAATTTTAGCATAAACAGATTTGAAGTAATTTAGGAAAAAAGACGAAAATTGACCACTCCCCCCCCCCCCCCTTATCTCCGAAACTACTGAGATTAAAATTCTGAAAAAAATATGGAAAATAGTTCCTTGCCTAAAGATTACAGGAAAACCTACAAGAAGTTTGAGTATAAACACTTATGAAATTTAGATTATATACGGAACGCTCACAACGCGAGTTGAACTCGCACTTGTCCGGTTTTTTCAAACGTCAGAAATGCTCCGATAGCTCCTTAGTAGACTTCAATGTACGTAAAAAGAACGCTGGCCACCATACACTTTACATGACATCAAGCGTTATTTTTCCGTGCCACTGGTATATAAAGTTTGTAATGATATAGGAACAAGTTACAATTTTCTATGGTCAAATAACGCGCATTTTGTGGTCGATATGTACATATTTTTAAATCTTTAGAATCGCAATTTTTAAGTGACATGTTTTTATTGTTAGTTTAGGGCCGTGGAAGAAAATATTATTTAATAAGAATCGAATAATACCATTTAATTTAAGTATTACACTTGGAAGCAAGTACACGTCCGTTCTAAATCAAAGAGGGTAGCGGAGGATTGCCGTAACGAAAAATATCTTAGTGTTGCTACATTACAATTCGCATTCGATTTAACATTAAATATCGATTTACATAAACAATTATTCGTGATCGATTTTTGCATAGAAAAAGATTACAAAACTAACAGTTTTCCGTGTATCGTCATATAAGAAAAACCTTATTTTACTCTTCTCAACTCAACTACCATCCAAACAACGAACAATATATTTGTATCTTCGTGATGGACATTAGCACTTTTACTGCTAGGAACCCGCCTAGCGGGCGCCTACGCCATATTACATACGGAGAAACGAGATCAGATTCCTTAAAAATATATATATAACTCCACTTAACATCAGACAATTACCTACCGGGTCGTTTGAAATTCGCATTCAAACGCAGCGAACCAATTAGGAAACTAAATAATCATCAGCGAACTATTCCGAGGCTAGTCGACATAAACTGAGCCTGTGGCCAATCGAGTTAGCGGCGCGGCCGGCGCCAAATTGTCTAATGAAAACAAATTCCGAACGGTTTAGAATCGGACCCGCAGGGCTGTCAGGAGATCGCTGAATCTAAAATTGTTAGGTTTCTGCAATCAAAGTTTGTTTTCATTCGAACTATTGTGTAATAGCAGGTATACTTGGTGATTTTGGGATCATGATCAGAATTGAAAAAAAAAGTGAAGAAGATGGTTGCAACTTGCAATGAATAATTTTTTCCATGAGATGAGCCACTACATCGCAAAAATATGAGCTATTTCACGCTAACTCTCAATAAATTCACAGTTTTCTCTTAATTAGCCTTAGTTTTTTGAGAATTGATGGTTGGTCCCATCAGAACCTTCTTTATTACTCAAAAGTCACCTAGAGTAGCTAGTTTATTAGTTTTAACAATATATTTTAAAATGTACCTCTTTATTCACGTGTTCGTTTATATAACTTTTGGTATTGGTCGTATGTCCTTTTAATGTTTAGAGGACACTGATTTGAGCACGCGAGAAAAACCGGAATCAAGTGATTTCCATTCAATACGTTTAATTGAATAGATTTTATTACACGTTTCGCTTCACGCACGTGCTACGGTCGCACGCGTAGCACAGTTTCTTTATAGGGATGTTTGCTACTGCTACGAGCTACGGCGTAGCAGATAGAACTACGCTTCAGCCTTGAAAATATCATATCATCGCAGAGCAAAGCAACAAACTAGCTGAGGAAACACACACGTCTTTCTCTTACAATCAACACTAAAGTGGGATGAGTGCATGCGTGAGCGTTTCCATTGTCACCTGACGGCATTGTACCTGACCGAATAAGTGTCGCGCCGCTCGCGTCGGTTGCCCATAAACAAAGTCTTATTCGTAGCAATCTGGGCAAAGTATTTATGCACTCTACGTAAACATGTAGTTTAGGTCAGATTTTGAGCTCATTGATTGACGTATTGGTACGATATGCTGAAACCAATATTTTTCCTCCAATTTATATTAAAATGCATAGTTATCCGGTCATTGTCAGCCTTTTGAGGATACATAGGAAATTACAGGTGAGTTATCCTGACGCTCATTTGATAAATTAATTACCACTAGGTGAGCCAATGTAGCCGAGTGAGGCACGTGAATTTGAATCGAAGGTTGCGGGTTCGAATCCCGGCTCGTACCACTGGGTTAAAAAAAAACTTATGTACGAATTATCATTTGATATTTAACAGAGGCTTTTCGGTGAAGGAAAACATCATCAGGAAACTGGTTGGAAGGTCAGATGGCAGTCACTTTTAGTAAAACTACATGCCAAATCTTAGGATTAGTTTCCCCGTTTAGGGCACAACTGGGAATAACGCTAGGAGGAGAAGGTGCAGTTTAAAAATAAAGAAATAATAATTTTGATAAATTAATATACTATACAATATATTAAATTATTAAAGAAAAACAGAGTGAAAACATTACAAACAATAGGTACCTACCTAAAACTAAAATTGATTACTAAGTAAGCTAAACTTAAAACCCACCCCGCGTCACTCTAGGTGCAAAGGTGCCCATCACGCTAGCCGCATTGCCGCGCTAAATAGAAAGAAAGAAAGAAAAAACACTTATTCGTGACAAAAAAAACAATCTGTAGACACAATACACACATTTTGCCACGAAATGGTCACAACTCAGCGTGTTGCGCTGCGCTGGTCTTCCGTTGTGACCATTAGGTGAAACACGAACATTGACGCCACGATCGCACAAAAGGACAATTTACAAAAAGTATCATAAAAAATAAATAAGTAGGAATAACACAAACTAATAGAAGTAGGAATAACACAAAAGCAATATACAATATGAATGAAATATAAAAATAAACATAAAAAGGCACTTTATAGACGTCGTGTGGTAACCACTTAATATAAAAAAAGAAAAAGACTAATCTATGGAAATTTGACAGCTTTGACACAATTTCATAAAACAAAACGCAAAGCGTGCTGCTGAAATAGCTATGCACCTTTGCACCAGAAATGACCCAGAGCGGGGTTCTAGTCCTCGTCCTTGTAAGCGACGCCCCACTTTCCTAAAAAAGGTTTTAACAACTGACACCCAGTCGTCTCCGCCGCAAGCGGAACAAATAAATAATTCGAAAGAACCGCGTAATGGGGAATGGATGAAAATTTTAGAAATGCCTGATTATTTTTTTGGTGATAGGAATAACTTTCCTTAGCACTAGAAAAAAGTTTCAGATTTATCAGCTGCGACAATTATTTTTGAAAAATATAAACAGTTTCCTCATTTACGTTTTGGGTCAAGAACGGTAAATAGACACTTTCCTTGATCTGTCTCATATTACAAAAAACTATCTAAAATATCTGTGGTAAACTGACACTGGCAATGACCAATATTGCTGCTGCAAGTGTCAATATCATTGCCAGTTAGTTTTTTGTAATATGAGACCGATCGAGGAAGGTGCCGTAACTGACCCAAAACGTAAGTGAGGAAACTGTTTATATAAAAAAAAATTGACGCAGCTGAAAAATCTGATACCTTTTTCTGGTGCTAAGGAAGGTTATTCCTATCACCAAAAAATAATCAGGCATTTCTAAAATTTTCATCCATTCCCAATTGTCCTCTTGTCTCTCTTGTTGCTTATTTTGATTAATAAATTAAATTGTCTCCCACAGCAGAGAAATATGCCAATATAGTAACCAGTTTCTCGTCAAGTCACTCGGCAAGTTTGTTCGACATGCACATTAGATGTCAATGTGCACCAAGGGCATAAACGCTTAATACAATTTTCTAATATTCAGTGGACTAACTCAACCCTGATCCCTTCACCGCGAGTTCAGAAAGTTGGCGGGCGTTCTATAAATAATTCAGCCCCGTATGAATATTAACTGCAAACACCGTAGTTTCTCTTTCGGTAATCTGTTAGGGATTTGTAGCTAATGGTTTTCGTTATATAATTGTAGGTATTGGAGCAGAGATTAAGGGGGGGGTGCATCAACCACCTTTCCACTAATCTGTGCTTCGTTCTCCTCAGTACCGAGGGTCATGATCTCGCCTATTGATCCCTTTGTTTTGGATGACCGATTTCCAGGCCTTTCGGTCTCTTGCGACTTTTATAGCAGAGGCAGAGGCGCACACTGATGGCTTCCACGCAATCAGAAGGAAGAGAGTTGCATCTCTGTTGAACAGAGTGCGCGGCAGTTCTCACACCATCCTGGGTATGTTTGCTGAGCGACTGGACTGCCCTATGACAAAACACTGGGTAAAGATCATCACTGGCCAAATAAAGTAATGACCCAGTGTCGCAAATATGTAGTTATTATTTATGTTAAATTCTTTATTATTATTATTCTTTATTATTATTATTATGCCAATTGCTATTGTAAAAAATATGGGTTTCTGCCTGAATTAAATCAATTTAATTTTTTTATTTATTTATAGTATCATCGATCTGAATCTAATGTTGGGGAATGGATGAGAATTTCAGAAATGCCCGATTATTTTTTTGGCGATAGGAATAACCTTCCTCAGCACCAGAAGAAAGTTTCAGATTTTCAGCTGCGTCAATTATTTTTGTTAAGTTTCAAAATTTGGCAGCGACCCCTAAATCTTATCCAAAAATAAAAAAAAACAGATGTTATTTTTTCACGTATTAGACCAATATGGGTGTCCCACTGAAATTTAAAATTTTCGCTTTTTAAGCAACACGGGTGTAACATTGTTATTTCTTTGCCAGTTAACCAGGCCTACAATATATTTTACAGTACACATGGTGTTACTTTCCCGCACTAGTGCGGAAATGAGCACTTTCCGTGCATATGTTGAAACTTTAAAGAGCCATAATTATGTACTGTAAAACGTTGTATGATACACGTGCGAATAGGTAATTCGCAACTCGTGTCGATTTAAAACACTCCCTTCGGTCGTGTTTTAATTTATCACCACTCAATGCGAATTTCCTATTTTCTGCACTTGTATCGTAAATAACAATTTTAATACAGTTGCTCAAAAAGTGCTACTTTACGTAGCTGTTTAGCGTGCGGAAAGTTGGTTTTCGCGCACTAGTGCTTTTTACTTTTCCTTGTACAAATTGTACCATAAATTATTATGTCAATAAAAAAAATATGATATAACTGTATTAAACTGTGTTTAAACTGTATTAAACTTCTTTTTTTTCAACTGTGTTACATTTGATGTTACAGAATGAATAATATAAAAGTTTCGAATTCCTTACTTGTTGTTTTTTTTATTTTTTCGCAACTGTATTAAAAAACGTCGTTCGATACACATGCGGAAATGTCATTCTTCACTCGTCCCGAGTCTTGCCACTCGCCTAAAGCCGGGTCCGATGCGACCTGTTTTTGTGTTTTTTCTAACACCTAACATGTTATCCGTCAGTTTCGGCAAACAAACAGGGTTTTGTTTTGATTGGCAAAACATGTTAGGTGTTAGAAAAACACAAAAACAGGTCGCAGCGGACCCGGCTTAATACCTACGGCTCGTGGCAAGATATCTCGGTACTTGTGATGTAATGACAAACTTTCCGCACTAGCATAGAAATGTACTATTCCGAATGTTATCTTTGCATTATCTTTGCTTCTTTGTCATGTTTGACTGCGCAACAAGCCGCTTGGCCTCCCTAACTCGAGATTAAATAAAAACATGGTGGCAGAGAAGACGCCATTTTGCCATTTTGATAACTGGAGCAAAGCAAAATTACCTCGCAACTTATTTTACTGTAATACTGAATATTTTATGTAAGATAAATGACTTCGTATTTACAAGTAATATTTCTTGTTTTGGGGGTAAAATGAGGTTGCCTAGAAAACAAAGTCCCTGAAGGTTATAAAGTTGATTAGGTTTCTGTTATACAATAAAAGACAGAACATGCTTCAGTAAAAATACATTACATTCAATGAAATGGGAGATACGATGCTACAGAAACACAGCTCATCATCATCAGCCGAGTCAGAATACGTCCACTGCTGGACATAAGCATCCCTATATCCTGCGCCATCCGTACCCAGCGGACTCCCGTTGACCCACGCTGCACCTCGACGACTCGATCTTCGATGACCGAATAGCCTGTTGGTTAGAGAACCTGACTACGAAGCTTGAGGTCCCGGGTTCGATCCCCGGTCGGGGCAGATATTTGTATGATGAATACGAATGTTTGTTCTCGAGTCTTGGATGTTTAATATCTATTTAAGTATGTATTTATCTATATAATTATGTTTATCCGTTGTCTAGTACCCATAGTACAGGCTTTGCCTAGTTTGGGACTAGATCAATGGTGTGAACTGTCCCACGATATCTTCCGGTACGAACACAGAAACATGATACACAAGTTAGCAACCCACATTTGCGTCGGTACTGAATTATTAAGAGTATTTATACTGTAGTATTGAAAAAAAATGTGGCACATCTGCGTTTCATAATACATAGTTGCTGACATCACAGCGCTCGAGGAAAATGCTTACCCATAAAAATACCTCGTTTTTTCCGTACTCTGACGTAAGTAGTCTTTGAGCGATGTCCCGACAGTTATTTTCGTTTTATGTGTACAAGTTTAATACTGAACGTACTTTTCTTGTACTAAATAACCGCTCTTTTCCTGAGAGCATTTTATTTGTAACTGTTGTACTGTGATATTGAAATTATATATTGTAAACCTACTGTTTTGAAAAAAAAATATAGGTACCTCACCGAGTTTTTTACGCCGGTTCTTTTCGTAGTTTATCGATATGTATAGGTGCATAATTGTAATATGCCAAAATTTAAGAACACAAACTTTAACTTCGACGCCTTGCCATTTCAGGCTCGTTCTGGGACGTTGCCTTCTCTGAGGTTGTTAAGTTAGCCAAGATAGGCAGTCTTCAAGTCCAGCCCCCCTATTCTGTAACTTGTTTTAAGCTCACCTCAACGCTCATCCACAATTATACCTTGACACCGCGATGCGTAGTAACTTAGCGTAGGTAGAGATCTAGTTTCGTAACGGGTGACCGTCGGGGTGAGCCGCATTTGCGCGTAGCGAATAACAGCCCAGTACCACCAGTCCACGAACAGTACAGATACCATATACCATACACACGCACTGTTTCACAGTGGTCAGTCTGCTATAATCTGCGCGCCACTACCGTGGAAAACAGCGAGCTCACAATTCACAATGTAGCCAGCCGCGTCTCTCATTTCTTTTGACTCGACGCAGAGACATTTTTTACTCACGCTCGACGGATGCAGACTCTGGGTTTTAATGCGTGTAAATTTGAATGTGAATAGAGCCTTGGAAAACACCCGGGTGGTTTAGCTGCACTCATTTACTGTCTGTCCATTGTCCATAATCTTAGAACATTCGGTGTCGGACGAAATCGTTTATTTTGGCATAAGAATGTGAAGCAAGCGGTAGAGAAATAAAGATTTGAAAATGATATTCTAGTAAATGCTCTGGTGCTGTATGTATTTGTGTTAGAGATCGACTCGGAGGTCATCGGAATATACATGATGGTGGAGTTATTGATTGTGCACTGATATATAGACTAGTTTAAACAAAGAGTCTACGAAAAAAACGACATTTTAAAACATAGCAAATGCTTCCAGCTGGATAATCTTTACATAACAATACTTATTTGGATGATAAGAATATACGTCCAAGATATTATTCTCTTTAAGTAATACAAATTTCAAGAAGGCGTTTTTTTTTTCATAAAAATTAACGTCGTTATTATTATTATAGCGATACTCACATGGTAAGATAAACAGAGATAAAACAGTTTAGAAAAACAAAACACTCGTTCCATCATTGACATTAATATTTCCAATAATTTATTGAATCAGGCGTTACTTTGCGGAAATTCATGATATATTACGAGAACAATATTCCTTTGCTATTCCGCTAAAAAACGTGCAGGTCGATCAGCGGAGATCAAATGTAACTAATTGCGTATAAACATGCAAATAATTACAGCAAACCACCACCAATAATGAAAAAACCTCGACACGTGTTTCGCCTCTCTACGAGGCATCATCAGGAGATGCAGGCAGGAGATGTTGCTTGCGCCACGTCCAGTGCTGTAATTATTTGCATGTTTATACGCAATTAGTTACATTTGATCTCCGCTGATCGACCTGCACGTTTTTTAGCGGAATAGCAAAGGAATATTGTTCTCGTAATATTAATATTTCCATTAAGTACATAAAAAAAACAACTTAACTTAACGGCGCGCAAGTAACGCACCCGGCGTTCTTGCGTCCGCGCTGCTCAATGAGCTTGTGCTGAGGCAGGATGCCGATGTGTTTGCAGATAATTGGCAGAGCCTACTTACCAAAATAAGTGCTTTGTGTGATATGTATTGTTAGTGCTATTTTTTATGTGTTTGTATATTGTTTGTATATGTTTAAGTCCTAACATTATAGGCGCTTTGGTCTTACTGTAAGCCTTTTATGTAAATTATTGAATAAATAAATAAATAAATAAATATATAGCTCAGTTCATTAGATTCCAGACACACAATAATGTGAACGGAATACAATCAACCAGGCTTCCTTAATTACGTTTAAGTAATCCAATACACCAAACAAGGATTTCTTCCGCACGTCTCCTATTTTGATTAGACAACGTAACCTGATTCTTTCACTAATTTGTACGTAATATTTATATCTTCTTTCGTTTTGTGTTCGAAGCCTCAATTTGGTTATCCCTTTAATTAACATTTACATCACATTTTGTCAACTTTTGCGCGCTTATTCTGACACACGGGTTGTACTGCAAAATTATGAGATGTTTCAAAGGCTATGTTTGAACTAGGAAACAAAAACCCATTTTCATATCATCATCATCATCATATCAGCCCAAAGACGTCCACTGCTGCGATCATCAGTCCACCTTGTGGGGGGCCTACCCACGCTGCGCCTTCCGGTACGTGGTCGCCACTCAAGAACCTTTCCTCCCCAACGGCCATCGGTTCTACGTGCAATGTGCCCCGCCCACTGCCACTTAAGTTCAGCGATTCGGAGGGCTATATCGGTTACCTTGGTTCTGCTGCGGATAGCCTCATTTCTGATGCGATCACGCAGAGATACTCCCAGCATAGCCCTCTCCATTGCCCTTTGGGTGACTTTTTATATCATATTTATTAATTTCATTTATAATATTGTTGTTTGTAATAAAAACCAGCAGCACTACTAGCATAACTTGACTCTCAACTCTACTCGCGCGCGAGATAGATTGTCCGTCACTTTCTGATTAATGCTGTCAAAAAGGTGACAGATAGTCAAGTTATGCTCGATTACGTAACGCACTGTACGCGCCTCAGTAGATCTAAACGTCAATTTTTGTATGGGGAAATGACAGCTGAACTCTCCTAACGCTTGTTCGAAACGTTACGTGTATACCCCTCTACACGATTGCTCAAAAATTTCTCGACAAATACATTCCAATTTTACAGATATTTATCGACACTTCTCAAAAAAAAAAAAAACAATTCCTAATAATTCCAGCATCTCATTCTCTTTAAACATGTCTCTCTTTAAACTCACATGGCGCGTGGTTGCCGAAAACTGAGGAACCGCCCTAAGCCCATATGAGGTGTGGGGACCTTTGTCCCCGAGAATGTCCTCCAACCTCCCCTTATAGACATCCCTAACCACACAACTGATACTGTTCCAATCCACACGCTACTGATCCAGTTATAATCACCCGGGTGCACCCCTGATTGATACTGATATGGACTGAGGCAGAGACTACCGAACCTGAGACGTTGTTGTTTCACTTGTTACTAATCCTCTCACACTAAAGAACTCCACACTAAGAACCGTGTTATCGCATATACGTGATCTGTAGGGAAACCTTATTCATATACATGATAAACCGTCACGCCTCTCAAAGAGAATAAGACATGTAGCCGCAAATAAATACATCACATCATATCATCAGAGCTCACCCTGGTTTTCCTCCAAATTTAACACTACAAATCTTCACGTAACTGTTCGTTCACAATCTAGCTGTCAGGAACTCAGACTCCTCGCCTACCCGTCCACATTATAAACATGATTTCTTGTAGGTGTTGCTACATGAAATAAATCGGCTGTTTGAGACATCATTATTAACATCGTCATAAATGTAAGTATACTATCGCGAATCTTGACTATTCACGACAGCACCTCGAAAAAAGCGAGCGGGGTATGAAAAGATTGAATCGTGATCGGGATCGGAAGCGTTCTCAAAAATAGACTATAAATAGAAAGAACTGCTTTTGCCCGAGGCTTCGCCCGCGTACTAAAACTAATTTTAACCGTCTACAAAAAAGGTACATCTCAGTTTCACCCGTATGTTCCAATTGAATTGCAATTTGGCCCAAATAATTTAAAGAATTTTCATGTCCACAATGTTAAATTCCAAAATCGATGGCATTTTCGTAATTAACGTTCCAAAATACCATAAAAACGACACCCATATTGATATTTTGGAGAATTCCCCATCGCACCCCAACAGGGGAGATGGTATTTCACGTCCGCCATTTTGGATTTTAAAATCGTGGTTGTTTTCGTAATGAACGACCCAATAAACCATAGAAACGATACCCATGTTGATTTTCAGACTTTGTCACCACATCCCCCTTTTAGGGGTTGAATTCTCAAAAAACCTGAAACAAGTGTTTACTCATTTATCGTTAGGAATACTGCTGTGAAGTTTCGAAAGAAATAGTCTAACTAATCTTGTTTCCCCATACAAACTTTGGACCCCCATTTCACCCCTTAGTGCACCCCTAAACCTTATAAGGAACCTACGTGCCAAATTTGGAATCTCTTGAACCAGCGGTTTGGGCTGTGCGTTGATAGATCAGTCAGTCAGTCAGTTTCTTCTTTTATATATATTTAGATAGAGGACAATCTTACACTTAAGCTCAATAAGGCTTGCGTGTCTACATAGAAAACATCCAAGACTCAGCATCTCAGAAACAAAATGTTCATGTTCATCATCACACAATTATTTGCCCTTACCGGGATTCGAAGCTACTTGGCTGGGGTTTGCAATCCGTATCCAACTTGTATGTAAATATCCGGATCTGGATCCGCGGATCCGGATATTTCCATACAAGTCGGATCCGGATTGCAAACCCTATACTTGGCTAACCGGTCGTCAAAATTTCAACAGCAAACATGTTTATGTTTTATGTTCGTAATTAAACTTCGGTTTCGTTATGACTGACCTGGGATTTGGAGTAATGACTTCGGCAACTTTTTTGACACATTTCATTATTTGTTTGTAATCTTGCAGATGGATTTTGTTGGTAAAATTATGAAGCGACTCAGCGGGGAGTCTAAAGATTTATTCATACACAATGTCTTTTGTAACATTGAGTAGGATTAGGGTTAATGCTGTCGCACAAAAGTTTCTTAAAAATGGTTGCCAGTAAAGTAGGTTTTCGGATGATAATTTTACGTACATTGATGAAAAATTGCATAACACGTAGGTATTTACTCATTTATCGTTAGAAATACTTCTGGGAAGTTTCGAATAAAATAGTCGATCTAATCTTGTTTCCCCATACAAACTTTGAACCCCCATTTCACCCCCTTAGAGGGTGAATTTTGAAAAATCCTTTCTTAATGCACCCCTAGACCTTATAAGTAACCTACGTGCCAAATTTGGAATCTCTAGAACCAGCGGTTTAGGCTGTGCGTTGATATGTCAATCAACGGAACGGGACAATGAGTCACACTTGTTCGTTATCACGTCAATAACTTAGCGAAAATTATCCACACATCATCATCATCATCCTGGCCGATTTCGACCACACATACGCAAAGTTTAAAGCGACTCATAAAATCGCATTAAAAGTCGCCAGCACGACCGACTCATACACTCTCCATATAAACGTAGTTTGGTTCTCATTTCAAAATGTTGCAATATTGCATATTGGAATAACATGAAACTTTTTATATACAATGGGATGCGCCATATCTAGGTCTGAAACTAGTTTTTGTTGCTATAAATTATAATAAAAATTTGATAGAATTTTTTTGCGATTAAAGACTTTGTAATGGACATGTCTGTCGGCTGCACGTGTGGAGCGATGGGACAAATTAGCCACCGAATGGACGCCACAAGATGGCTTTCGAGGTAGAGGCAGACCGAAGAGGAGATGGCGGGACGACCTTGATACGTTTTTTACAGCAGAACATTAGCACAGGACCGAGGCGAGTGGGCCTTTGCCCAGCAGTGGGACACATAATAGGCTACTAAAATAAAAATAAACACTTTGTATGAAAAACGTTCCACTCTAATTTGACGACCGCTTTAGCCTAGTTGGTAGTGACCCTGCCTCCGAAGCAAGAGGTCCTGGGTTCGAATCCCGGTACGGGCATTTATTTGTGTGATGAGCACGAATATTTGTTCCCGAGTCATGGATGTTTTCTATGTATTTACCTATATAAGTATGTTTATCGTCGTCTAGTAGTACCCATAGTACAAGCTTTGCTTAGTTTGGGACTAGATTTGTGTAAGATTGTCCGCAATTTTTTTTATTTTATTTATAATTTCTAGTATCCTTGTGAATAAAAATGTTCATGCATATCATATTTCATCAAAGCCACACAAATGAAGCTCATAAAGGCGTATGACAGATTCCGTGGCTGTTTCAGACTAAAGGGCGTTCAGGGGTTAGCATATTCAGGTCAAACTTAAGTCACGCACGTTAGTATGTAAGACAGGCTACGTCTGTGCCGAAGTCTGGGCTGATAGATGCAAATTGTCGGGCGGGAACTTAACGCTAGTTGTCTTTGTCATTGTTCGTAATTTGTCTTGACAGAAGAAACTAAGGTTAAATTCAGGTAGACAAGATAAGGAAATGGGTAAACCTACATGAAAAATATATGTAAGTGTACAAAATTAATACCTTTTTTAGGGTTCCGCACCAAAGGGCTAAAAACAGGACCCTATTACTAAGACTTCGCTGTCTGTCTGTCACCAGGCTGTATCTCATGAACCGTGATAGTTAGACAGTTGGAATTTTCACAAATGATGTATTTCTATTGCCGCTATAACAACAAATACTAAAAAACAGAAGAATATAAATATGGAAGAAGACTTCCATACAACTAACGTGATTTTTTGCTCGTTTTTATAGATAATGTTAACCCTTCGTACGGATTCGCACTCGCACTTGGCCGGTTTATTTTTATAATAATGTGAATGTCTTAAATAATTAAAAGAACTCAAGTGAAACTAGACCATGACGTCGTTAATTGTAACCTAAGAAGAACCTTTCTATGCCTCAAGTGAAACTAGACCATGACGTCGTTAATTGTACCCTAAGAAGAACCTTTCTATGCCTCAAGTGAAACTAGAACATAAAGTCGTTAATTGTACCCTAAGAAGAACCTTTCTATGCCTCAAGTGAAACTAGACCATGACGTCGTTAATTGTAACCTAAGAAGAACTTTTCTATGCCTCAAGTGAAACTAGACCATGACGTCGTTAATTGTACCCTAAGAAGAACCTTTCTATGCCTCAAGTGAAACTAGAACATAAAGTCGTTAATTGTAACCTAAGAAGAACCTTTCTATGCCTCAAGTGAAACTAGACCATGACGTCGTTAATTGTAACCTAAGAAGAACCTTTCTATGCCTCAAGTGAAACTAGACCATGACGTCGTTAATTGTAACCTAAGAAGAACCTTTCTATGCCTCAAGTGAAACTAGACCAGGACGTCGTTAATTGTACCCTAAGAAGAACCTTTCTATGCCTCAAGTGAAACTAGAACATAAAGTCGTTAATTGTAACCTAAGAAGAACCTTTCTATGTCTCAAGTGAAACTAGACCATGACGTCGTTAATTGTAACCTAAGAAGAACCTTTCTATGCCTCAAGTGAAACTAGACCATGACGTCGTTAATTGTAACCTAAGAAGAACCTTTCTATGCCTCAAGTGAAACTAGACCAGGACGTCGTTAATTGTAACCTAAGAAGAACCTTTCCATACTAGTGCCTCTGTTAGCTATTAGAACTCGCGTGACTATCTTTTTTTTTACATAATTATTGAACCTGCTCACAAAACTTCTCAAGAATCGGTTGAGAAATGTGACGTGTAGAGGATAACAGCTGGACAGATGCCGGGCATACGAAATAATTTTCGCCCAAGCTGAAACGGAGAACTTCGTTCGCTTCGCTCGCTCGTTCAGTAATAATCCAGTGACCAATATAATAATAATTCATAAACCAAATTTTCAAAATGCCGATTAGCGTTCTTATGTATTCTACTTACCATTGCTTAGTATGCTTACTAAACTTTGAAATCCAAAATAAATCTTGTCTGTCTTTTCATGCTCGTAGGTACCGATTTAGAGGTAGGTATTTATGATTGAGATTATTTAATGTGGCCAATATTTATGAAGCTGTCATTAAAATGAGCATCTTTTACCTTCTACTTCTACTTTAATGCGATTCCAACTCAAATAATCTCAAGTCTATCAACGGGTATAGATTGTGACCCTTAGGAAGAACACCACTATGATAAATTGTATCCCGAAACTCATCCCTTGATGGGTTGAAGAGTTGAGTGGAAGTCTCAATGCGAGTGTGATAATTGATGCTGCACCTGTGGAAAGTCTAATAGCATTTTATATTACATTTCGTACAGTCGTAGACATTGTAACGACGTGGTATCTGTAACTATGGGCCTTAGTAGCCTGAAATAAGATTATTGTGTATGTCTTTCCCGCTCACGGGACATGATGTCCCGGACCTTTGGGAGGCGTGCGTGGGGCTAGGTACCTACAAAGTACCAACTGAGCCAACACGTAGAGGCCCTTTTGACAATTTAATGGAATGCAAGGAGTACACCGAGCGGATGCTGTCCCTGCCCGTGTCATGGGACGCACACAGAGACAGCACCCGCTGGGGTGTATAGGGACTATTACTGGTTGATGGAATCTAAATAAAACGGGTTATTGGGTGAAAATGATGGACTAGTGACTGGGCTATTGGTGAAACATCGGACGCCTGCCTAATAAAACTGTTTCACTTTTTATCTCTGGCAGACGGTGACTCGCCAACTGCTAGATGGGCCCCTATTAATAGCGACATTAAAAAATGGCCTAAGGGCAACACCGGTCAGAGAGCTGGAGGGGTAGAGAGGTGGCACTGGACTTTAAACATATAGCCAACTCGCCACTTAGGTGTCCACATCTACCCTCGAGCAACAGCTCTTGCGACTCCACTCTGGACGGCCGGTTAAGGCAAGCCAGAGGTGGGGGGCCTGTCCAACCATCCATCCGATCGGCTCAGCCTGACCACAGATTATTGTTATTATTACGTATCTCCGATTTAAATTCACGGGACAAATCCCGGTCATTTGGAAGGCGTGCGTGGGGATATAGATACAACACGTAGGCCTTTGGAGACGAAGTTTAATGTCATGTTAATAGAACCCATTCTCGGGTACATCGGTAAATACCCGTGAACCTGTTCCAATTCCAACAGGCGTTGGGGCTATTGTGGGTGAAATGGATAGAGAACTGGGTGTATGGTGATGAGATATGGGTGGATTAAGAAACTGGGCTGTCGCAAAGAAGTCCGGACACCTGCCATAACATTGTTGTACACCAAGTTAACGAGGCAGGCGGTGACTAGCCGCTCATTAGATGGGCCCCTGAAAGCGTCGTCGTAAGGACGGCCAGGAGCAACATCGGTGGGAGCGGCTCAGGGGTGTCGAGAGGTGTGCTGCGCTTTATCCGTAGCTACACGCGGCGCTATGTCTTTTACTTCCACCTCAGCCCTGCTAGCATAACTTGACTTTACTTGCGCGCGAGATAGACTGTCCGTCACTTTCTGATTAATGCTGTCAAAAAGTGATAGATAGTCTATCACGCGCGCGAGTAGAGTAGAGAGTCAAGTTATGCTAGCAGAGCTGGAGGTATACGCGGACGATTTAGTTGACAAAAACTATATTCTATTAAACACTAATTCCTTCTGTAACATACCTGCACTTAACTTCTAACGGGTACGTTCCCATAATCTTAGTTCTCTCCAAACCCTTCGCATCGTCATAAGATCCCTATCAAGCTGAACCAAAATCCGACCCAAATTAATCAATGCCCCAACATTAAGGCTGCGGGTAAGTATCGCAGTGAGTGTCGCCACTCGGCCCGTCGTACATCTTTATTACGGGACTGGCGCGCACGCTGCATGCTAAGCAGGCTCTATATCAAAGGTAGAGGAACAGTAGGTCCAGTCAGCAGCAGAAGTAGCTAAGCACTTTAACATGCTCAGAATGATCTGCACAGAACCTTATTCTCTTGACATTAGAGTCCGTGTGCAGATCAATTTGAGCACTAGGCCCGCTTAGCTACTTCTGCTGCTGACTGTCCAACGTAGTCAATTTTTATATAGGTATTGCAACGGAAAATGTCTATTCTAATCAGTAAATGAACATGAGGAACCTTTTTGTTTTACTGCTATGCACAGATTATATAAAATTTCTGTGTATAAAAATTGACTGTTTCATGTTCCTGTTCTTTTTTAAATTGATCGTAACATGTGTTTAGAAAACAAATAAATTATTTATCTATCATCTCTCTATATATCTAAACGCTCCAAATATCGGTTCCGTAGCCAATTAATAAAACATTTTTTCTAGCACTCGAGTTTATTGATCGAAGAAAACTGCGTACCAATCAATGAACTTAATAAACCAATTAGGGAGTTTAAAAAATACGTTTAACCATTCTTTCAAAACTGTGAGAGAGCAAGCATTATGATGTTATTTAAGAAACTTTATTGTAATCAATTTTAGCTCACACTTCAGTACTGTGTTCGTGAATGGCAAGTCTGAATGTAAAATGGTAAATTCTTCGTTTAATGTATTCAGAAATTCACGATTAAAATAAAACTATATATGAAATGGACCTTCTGTACCTTTATCAAGTATTCTTACTACAGGGTGGGCTAAAAGCAGCAATGAGCGGTTGTAGGGAATTGGGAGAGGAACGAATGGATAGTGTTTTGTCACGTAATGAATGAACATCTCATTTAGTGACCGGAACTGAAAGTGGGTCGAATTTAACTTGATTTGTATAAACTAGCCAAGGAATTGAAAATTGGATTTACCTAAGATATAATTCGATTATCAATGTAGATGGAGGGAGCGAATTTGTGCTTGAACGATAATCACAAAAGACGATTTGATTATTGACCCAATGGCATTCGACACGAGCAAAATAAGCTTACATTTAAAAAAAGCTTTGAAAAAGTACTCCAAATACGAGTGACAATTGGTTACAAGCAAATGTCACTCAAATGTTTAACACGACGCGTTACGTGCGCAGTTATGTTACAATATTACGCAATATAAAATACAAAGTTAAAATCAGAAATATTGTAATATACAGATATAGTTTTCTATAGAAACTCGTACCTGCAAACAAACTGATAAAACAGTTTTGCAGGGAAATGGGAAATTAAGTTTTATATGCCATTGTTTAGTGATAATAAATAAAATCCACAAAGCGGATGATGCAGCTCAGTGGGAGCGCCCTGAATTCCTTTGGTTACGGGTAGCCGTTACCAAAGAGATTCATTCTTTGTCTGGCAAGGGCATGACATTCACACAGTAAGTGTTCCATAGTCTCATCCGCGTTTGGTTTTGGCGTAGGCTTTAAAGGCCGATATTATGGTTCCCTGTGAGAGTCCCACAAACGGTTCTGGACCTACAAAGTGATTTGTAGACCCCCTTCTTGCAAGCTCATCTGCTCTTTCGTTGCCGATGAAGCCCTTGTGCCCTGGTATCCAAACAAGTTGCACCTTATATATGTATACAATACAAACGATGTATATTACCTACGCAATGAGAAAAGAATGAGGCGCTTTCTTTGGTTTTTTTTTATTGTTTACTATTGTATTGTATGACAAAACTTTCTTGAACAGGGTCATGTTGAGATCATGCCCAAGCTGAATACATAGTTTAAGGTCTTGTCTAGTTTCACAGTGTTAATATTTTAACTCTAGCTGACAACGTTACTGTGTCTCAACGTATGTTCAAAACCAAATTTGATTTTGCATGTCACGTTCGAGCCTGTGCACGTAAAGTTTCTAGACCATAGATTAATGTGTCAGAATATCGCCGTTGATAGGTACATGCAAGAAGAGCGGTGTCTCCTGTCACGAGCAAAATTACTTGCTTACTAGGAGGCTTCAACCTTGGCTATTTTGTAAAAATCATTTTAATAACCTGAATAAACTTTTTTCAGTTTTTTTTCACTTTTCATCTGCAGGCGTAGCATGGTTGTCATTTTGTCACCTATCGTTGTCAATAAGACATCCGTCACTCTCGTATTCGCATATTTGTCGGAACGTGACGGATATTATCCACAGCGAGAAGTGACAATAGCCGCCCGCTTTTGACATAAACAGATATTCCAAATGATTTTATTCCACTTAAATTTTCTATTTCCTATCCATTTTCCAATGGGAATCTGCTGTCTATTAAATACGTTTTACGTTTTTTGTGCCGGTCAATTGAATTTTGATATCTGCATATTCGTCTGCCGTTTGTATGGAGCTCTTGCATATGCAACGGGTTATCGCATGCATATGTGACTGTGTGTATGTGAATATTGTACTTTGTAGTTTTTTATTCCCTTTCGGATTAGAATTTTCATACGTGAGGGATTTTCGGGGCAGTGATTGGTATTAACGAATAGTGAACCGAACATTTTTACATTACACACACCAGCTGGCCGTAAAGTTCAAATTACATGAATGAATTAAAATTCCACTTTATGTAATAATATTAATGTTTCCTTATTTTCTTTCCAGGTAAGTCAAGAAGAGACGTGCTATTATCTAAAGATGACACAATATATAATAAGAAACATAAGTAAGTAATGACATTGTTAGATTTTATAGAATGGACAAGAATAAATCTGAATGTAGGTATTTCTGCCGTTTCTTGAGCCTTAAACTTATCAAAAACCACAAAGGCGGCAAAAACACGAATACAATCACGATAACGATTGAAAAGATGGTGGAGGGTGAAAAAATATAAAGTTGTGGGAGACGCGGAGACAATATAGCGATGATCGAGGTGACATCTTAACGAGCGCATTGTAGCGGATATTTAAGGTTAACTCACACACACCGCCTCGGCTCGCAATAGTCGGATGACACACCGTACTCCACCAAACACTTCTAAATTTCGTAACGGCATCGCTGTCGTATGCGGTGGGCTGCGGTGTTTAATTACTATACCTAGATATTTTTCTAACACGAACGACTTATTGTATCACAGTACATCGACAGTCCTGTTATTGATAAGTCCAACTTCAACGTCATAGATACCTCTATAAATAAAGGTTGCTGCATATAATAAATACAAATATGCAGCAACCTTTTTGGCCACTGTACCTGTCGCTATATGCGACCTCACAGTACCATCAGTCTGCCATATGATTAAATAAATAATTAAATACAAATATATATAGGGTAATAGGGTGCGTTAAAAATAGATAATAATAACAAAACTATCAATTTATTAATATTTTATATACTTCAGAAAACAATTTGCAATACTTTCGTAACTTTCTTTCTTCGTGTCACTGAATTAATTATCACCTACTTTACTTTATAACACACACACATACCGAAATTGTCTTTAAAATCGACGCAGAATGTCACAACATGTAGTTTTTCCCAAACCCATTTTTGCTCCCAAAAAAAATCTGTGTCTCAGTATAATGGTTACAGTGTAGGTGCACGCGGCGTCTAGGTAGGTAGCCAATATAAGTCTGTGGTTGTATGTACGTATTGTCGTTGAAGTAGTATGTACTTATCGATAGCAGGATTGTTGATATTTTTATTGTGGCAAGCACTAAACAAATGTTGTTCCTGCTAGAAAAATATCTAGGTATATTAATTACTATCATTGTGTGATTCTTCACTGCCGCAATTGTTACATCACCATTTCACCACATTGGTTATTCAGTACAGAAATACTGTGATATATTTTGAGTAGGTATGTACATTCGTTATTCAGTACAGAACCTAAAAAAAAATCATTGGTGATTAACAAATCTGGTGAATTATTTTACTGACATTCTAAACTGGTACTAATTTTTATTTTTATTGTAATTTTTTATTCTGACTACCTTACTTGACGATCCTTATTGGAAGATAAAATATTTTGTTAATAGTTGTTATTTAATTAGGCATTTTAGGGTTCCGTAGTCGACTAGGAACCCTTATAGTTTCGCTTTGTCTGTCCGTCCGTCCGCGGATAATCTCAGTTACCGTTAGCACTAGAAAGCCAAAATTTGGTACTAATATGTATATCAATCACGCCGACAAAGTGGTAAAATAAAAAGTGTTTTTTTTTATTAGGGTACCTCCCCTATACGTAACATGGGAAGAGTTTTTTTTTTCATTTCAACCCTAACGTTGATGTATTGTTGGATAGGTATTTAAAAATGAATAGCGGTTTGCTAAAATCATTTTTTGATTATGTTAATATTTTCGGAGATAATCGCTCCAGAAGTAAAAAAAAATGTGTCCCCCCCCTCTAACTTCTGAACCATAAGTTTTAAAAATATGAAAAAAATCTCAAAATTAGAACTTTATAAATCTTTCTAGGAAAATTATTTTGAACTTGATAGGTTGAATAGTTTTAGAAAAAAATTACAAAATAATTTCTGAACTAAGCTTGTAATATAACCGTATAAGCAGGTGTTTATGAATGTAACAAATAGCCCATTTTTTAACGCTTAAGTGGGGACACTTACTGTGACGGACGAAAAACTACGGAACCCTACACTGAGCGTGGCCCGACACGCTCTTGGCCGGTTTTTATTGTAATATTTATCATTTGCAAAATGTATGCTGACGATCCTTATTAGGAGATACAAATCAATAAGATGCTATGATTTGTAATTTAATTATTGTTATTTTATGTATTTTTATAACGACGATCGTTGTGTTAATTCTTATAATTTTGACTGTAATTTATGTCATGAAATAAATCAAATCTACTACTGTGAAGAATTGCGATTAGGAAGAAACGCTTGTGTGTACGGGTTATTCTATTCAACAACAGATCTCAAGGCAGGCAAAATCAAGTTAATCTTATTAACAGGGATGTTGTGGGACCCTGATTCTCAGCGATGTCCGTTCGGATCAGGCTTGCGCCTAATGAAGATGAATCTCATTTTCTGACGTTACATTTTTTCCTCTAATATGGCCGGGGAATTCTGGTAAATGCTCGAGAATTCCCGATGAGCAGAATTTTGTTAAAGTTAATGTGATTGGAGCACTAGAGTTTTCCGATGAATATAGAAATTAATGTAATATTTGAAACAGGATTAAAATAGTTAAAACTCACAGAATATATTCTATTGAATACTTTTTATTAAAAAAATCTCTTAAAACATTGCTTTTGAGTAGAAAAACACTAAAATTAAAAAGATTCACGTCGAAATTGTTATAGAAACTTAACAAGAATTTATATTGGGTAACTGCAAATTACAACAACACTTTTTATTCAAAATTTGATCCATGAATTTCACAGTATTACAACTAATATTCTAAGAGATGAAATAGAGCGGGGCTGTAGCCACAGCCGTAGGTATTAGAGATAAACGAAAGAAATCATAACATAAGTATATACGCGCAATTTTTACATATACACAATAGTTATTTACGATACAAGTGCAGAAAATAGGAAATTCGCAACGAGTGGCGATAAATTAAAACACGACCGAAGGGAGTGTTTTAAATCGACACGAGTTGCGAATTACCTATTCGCACGTGTATCGTACAGTCAGCATCATAAACATGTATACACTTTTCGACCTTATGTCTAAGTAATAAGGTCATAGAATGTACACATGTTTATGATGCTGACTGTACAACGTTTTACAGTATGGCTCTTTAAAGTTTCAACATATGCACGGAAAGTGCTCATTTGCGCACTAGTGCGGGAAAGTAACACCATGTGTACTGTAAAAACGTTGAACTTTTGGCCAATCATAACCCTGACCCAAGCAAGAAACAAGTGACATTGCCAAACTCCAAAGCTCAGTTTGTCACAGTTGTCGAAAAGCGTGCACGGTTAATTTGCCCTCGCGCACGCTACCCGGCCAGTTAAAAAAGAGCCTAACTAAGTAGTTACCGTTTCAATGTAACTCCCTTCTTTTTGTCGGTCGGGTTGCCGGGACAATCGCGCCGATGGCACGCTTGGGACGCATGGACGGACAAAGTTAGCTGTAATGTGTAATAACAGACGGAAGGATTTTCATAGCCTTGTTCTAGCTCTAACGTGTACGGATTCGTATCGTATGTGAATGTGTTGTGCTATTATACCTTAATATACCCTGTTTGATATAAAATAAATTCGTAAATTCGTACCATGTACCTACTTATACTTAACACTAAATTTACATGTAAGTACTTGTGTCTTACTCGTGCACTGATACCTGCGTCGTGGACCGGTGACCGGTATAAATATTTTTAAGCTTTTTGTCTTTTATATTGTCTCATGATTAGGTTGTCTGTTAACATATGTGTTAGTGATGACGAGAGGTTGTTCCGTGAATCGATATTTATTATATTAAAACATTATAATCACACAATAACATAAATTACTTGACATTGCAATTTTACCGACTGACAGCTAAAGCCATAATCGAACTCATAAAGAAAACTGTTAGCAGCCAATATAAATCTACATTAGGTATACAACCTTAACACGCCTCCTTAGATTTATATGGCAACACTTATCTGCTATAATAAATATACAAACAAAAAACATTTCAAGCATGGCAATATCAAATCAAACTATATTCAACATTTGTCTGAATTTAAAGAATTTAATGTTTCCTAACGACTTAGTAAGAATGTCTGCAACATTATCTTCCGAGTCTACTTTTACTATATCAATGGTTCCATTCTTAACATTCTCATGAACAAAGTGATAATGCACTTCAATGTGCTTCGAATTCTTTGTGAAATTACCATACTTAGCAATAGCTATAGCTCCTGAATTATCTTCATAAATATTTACAGATTTGTTGAACGTTATAAAAACATCATCAAGAATACTACGCAATAAGCTTATTTCAGTTACAGCCTCTGACAACGCAATGTATTCAGCAAAAGTGGATGACTTCGTTACACTGCATTGTTTCTTTGACTTCCAATACACGGCGTTACCAAATAATCTAATCACAAAACCAGAAGTAGACTTCCGGTCTACAATGTCTCCTGCCCAATCGGCATCAACATAACAATCCATAATATTCGCCTTTAAATTCTGATAATACGTTAGCTTAAGGCTTTTTGTCAAATACAAATATTTTAAAACACGTAATGCATATTTGTAATGAATCTCGTCATAACAGTTCTGAAATCTGCTCAAGTAGTTGACACAAAAGGCAATGTCTGGCCGAGTACCAGAACTTATGTATAGTAAAGCTCCTATCAAATTTCTGTATCTAATATCCTCATTTAATTCGTGTTTCTCAAGTTTGACATTAATCTCCATGGGTGTTTTATACAGTTTTGAATCCTTGATTTTATATTTTTGGGCTAACGACTCTATGTATTTTTCCTGGCTCAAAGTCAAAATATTCGCTTTTGCATAATCATACTCAACGTCACACATAGGGGCAAAATGCCGATTTAGGCGGCCAAAATTATTTTATCGCATTTATGTACTCAAACTCGTGATTTGTTTGTAATTATAATTCCAAGAGGGCAGTAGCACAGTGGATCGAAATGACAAAAAAATGGACATACACATTTTTTTTAAAAACCTATTTAAAAAATACTTTTCGGTTGCAAATGTTATAAGGAATAAAAAATGTTATATATATTTTTTCAAAATAAGGCTTACTTAAAGCAGAAAAAAATAATATCTGTTTTTTTTTGTATGAAACTGAAGAATAGGTATCTTATTATAAGAAAACCTTTAGAATATTATTCTCCTACTTAAAAACAGTTGAAAATAGTAAACAGCTTATCTCAGTAGGTGCCCGTTTTTTTCTATAGTCCAGTCAAAAGTCAGTAAAAACAACATTGTTCTTAGTTGTGTTTTATTTTTCAATAGTTTAACGGTATATTAATGATCGTTTGGTGTAAATACGACATATTTTCGACATTTTTATAACTGACAAAGAAAAAAAAAATGATAGTTACGAGACAATTATGAAAACTTTTAATATAAGCAAATATGAAAGTAAGTGACCTATGAATGTCGTATTAAACTTGTGAGATTGTGTATTCATAGATTATAAAAATCTTGTCTATATTTCCTAAAGCGCTTATTGCGCGCTTTGGCTGTTTCTTCCGATAATAACCCGGATGCGGATACGGGTAGCACTTATTAACACTTCTGTATCCACAGAAGTACGGAGTTCTTCTGTTTTTCTTCGCTTGCTCCTTTCACTGGATTCTTCGAATATCTTTGCTGGTCGGCCAGATGATCCTCGTTTTATTCTTGGTTTTCTTGCGATAAAATATACGTCTCAAGATATTTTAGTTTCAATTCAAAATTTGCAAGATTTTGTGTCTGCATTTTATCAAATAGGAACCTACGGGTCACCAATTTTGCCTCTGCAACTCCTTCCGATCCTAAAACAAATCAAAACTATTTTAAACACAAAAGTAAAAAAAAAAAAAATAACACGTGGTTTTGCATCGTGGTATTTAATGGCCTCTAAAACGCATTTTCGCAAAAAATCGCAGTCAATGTTAATGTAATTATCTAGTACAGTTACTCTATTTTATGAAATTACTCGTATTATGGCCCGGACGTGCCATGATGTATAACAAAAACCTTTTTATAAATCAAAAACGTGGTTTTTTACAACAATTTTAGAAGACTTATTTCTACCTCGGGAAATAATAATAGATATTCAAAATATTCTCATAAATTTAATGTTTTATAATACTCTCTTACCTGTAGAACTAGGATCCATCACAACTTTCTTCAAAATAGACACTAAAAAAACACCACGATTTTTTAAATGTAACCTGTTTTTACGAATGCCGATAAGATGTGCGTGCACTGGGAGCAACGATCAACTTTCGACTGGCATGGCAGTGCAGGCACTGCTGTAAGGGTTAGGGAGGGGGTAGTTTATCATTCTATGGTTATTCAACCTTATCGGGAAGTGATTATTTCTTATCTAGGCTACATTTTTAGAAATCGATTTATGGCCGCCTAAATCGGCATTCTGCCCCTATGTGCGTCAATACCTATATAGTTTCTAACTTTGCCCATGTCCTTCATTTTAAAATAATTACTCAATTTACTTTTAATTGTAGCAACCGTTTGTTCATCCTTGCAAGCAATCAATAAGTCGTCGACATATACTAATATATAAATCGTTTGGTTATTATCATTTTTCACATAAAGACAATAGTCATATTTACTTCTCCTAAAGCCAATAGTTGTCACAAAATTGTTAAAACATTCGTACCATGCCCGTGGGCTTTCCTTTAAACCGTATAGAGATTTGTATAGTTTATACACTTTGTCAGTACCATCCTCATAGCCAAGTGGCTGTTTAACATACACTTCAGATAACACTTTGCCGTTCAAAAACGCAGTCTCTACATCCATTTGATGTACATTTAGGTTAAATTGACAACAGTACGATAGAAGTAATTTCAAAGTTTGCATCCTAGCAACAGGTGAATACGTGTCATCAACATTGTCAGTTTGTTGAAAACCTCTTACCACTAACCTTGCTTTATAAAGTTCGTCAGATTTCTTCTTGTACACCCATTTTACATCTAGTACCTTTTTCTCCTGGGGCGAAGTAACCAGTGTCCAAGTATCATTTTTCACCAAGCTGTTCATCTCACGATCCATAGCCTCTTTCCATCGTTCAGCCTCATTACATGTAGTCGCCTCCTGAAAAGTATCTGGAATCATCGCATCACAATAGTTCACAGTTATACAGTAGTAGCCAAATTCTTCTTCAAAACGCACTGGTGCTTTAGTTTGTCTTTCAGACTTTCTTTGCGCATTATTAATATTATCTCCATTGTTATTATTATCTTCCGGTTGAATCTCATCTAAGGTATCTTCCCATTTGTCTTCGACTTTTTCGTTTTCTACTTCGTTCCCATCAAAACCAATAAGCTTTACATCTTCTTCTATTATGTCAACGTGTCTTGCCACGACTACTCTGTTATTAATTAGCACTCTGTATCCAACATCTGTATATCCCAGTAAAATTCCCATTTCTGCTTTTTTGTCCCATTTTGATACTCTTCGCTCTTCGGGTACTCTCACATAAACTTTACTGCCATACATCCTCAAATATTTTGCAGTTGGTTTCTCATCAAAGAATATTTCATACGGCGTCTTTCTTTCTGGTGTGTTTGTCATAATCCGATTTTTTTAAATAAACTGCTGTCTTAATCGCCTCTGGCCAATAACACCGGTCAACTTTTGCTTCCGCCATAAGACATCGTGCCATATCCATTATTGATCTGTTGTATCTTTCAGCTGAACCGTTTAATTCATGAACGTATGCTGGGCAAGGATTGATCATTATTCCCTTCTCTCTGGCGAAGTTAAAAATTCTGCTGTTTATATACTCTTTTCCGTTGTCGCATCTTAATTCTTTAATCATTCTTTCTGTCATATTTTGTACTCCATTAACATACTCTACGAAGCATTCATAAACTTGTTCTTTTGATTTGATACAATATACTCTCGCTAACTTGCTGTGATCGTCTATAAACGTTAGAAAATATTTTTCTCCTTGATATCCTGTAGTTCTGTGTGGTCCGTTTACATCAGTGTGTACGATACCTAATATATCTTTCGCTCTTGTCCTATTGTTGTTGAATGGCAAATTGTGCATTTTATTTTCAACGCAGATAGCACATTTCATAAAATCCGTTTCTATTTGCTTAGGCATTCCTTCTAATACTTGATTTTTGCACATCATATCGATACAATTGAAGTTTATATGTCCAAAAGTTCGATGAAGTCTTTCTTTCATTGTCATTTCACTATGGACTGTATTTACGCCTATTTCTTTACAGACAAAACTGGTTATTTTGTACAATCTCTCATCCTTCTTTGCAATTGCTATCAATTCTCTATTCACGTTATAAATCTTCGTTGTGTGTCCTGTCGAAATTATTGTATGATTGTCCGTAATCTTTGAATAGCTTAATAAGTTAGCTTTCATTTCTTTCACATAAAATACATTGTCTATTATCACTTTATTTCTGTTCTCATAAACAGGAAAATACGTTGTAATACTGCCAACCTTTGTAGCTTTCAATATTCTTCCGTCTCCAACCTTAACTTTTATCGGTTCTTTTAATGTCACAAATTTGTCAAAATATTCGTCGGTATTTATTATGTGATCCGTACATTCGCTGTCTAGAAGCCAATTTATCTGTCCTGCCTTCGTAGGAATATCTTCTTTAGCCATAGTCGAATTGTTAACAATTGATGTGTGAAAGCTCTTTTTGTAAAAATTCGTGTTGTAAGAACTTCCTCTGCCCCTATTCTGTCCATAATTGTAGTGGCCTCGTCCATGACCACGACTTCGAGCATAATGTCCGCGTCCACGACCACGGTTACCGTGCCAACAATCTCTTTGTATATGTCCGAATTTTCCGCAGATGAAACATTTAGGTTTATTCTCAGACTCTACTTTAAATGCATTCGATCGGTCAGGAATTTCTTCGTCTACTTTTTGTATATATTTCATTCTAATTTTACTTTTCAAATATTCAACGGTTCTTTCTTTTTCCGGTAAAACGTCTATTAAATCGCCTATATAGCTGTAATTTCCCGGCAATGCTTTTAACATATAGTTCAATTTCTCGTTTTCTGATACCATGGCGCCGGCTTTTTTCAAATCGTTGACACATCGTTCGAAATCGTCGAAGAAAATATTAATGTCGGAATATTTTGCTAGCTTTATATTTTCTAAATTGCTTCTGCATACGATTTGCAAAGCGGTTGATTGTTTCAAATACATTTCGTCGAATTTTAGCATTATTTTATAAGCTGACTCTACTTCGCTAATGTATTCCAGCTGTTGGTTCGTGATCGCGCTATATATATAGTTTGTAGCCTGAATATCCATGTCTTCCCATTTTGCCGCATCATCTTTATCGCCTTTTAATCGTATTACAACTTCTTTACATTTTTTAAATTGTAAAAATTTCAATATGCGAATTTTCCAGTTTGCATAATCCGTCCCGTCAAAAATTGGAATTACAATATTATTACTCATTTTTACGACTTACTTGTATCTCAATGCTTAATTCATATTTCCTGCGATGCTACCATGTTAGTGATGACGAGAGGTTGTTCCGTGAATCGATATTTATTATATTAAAACATTATAATCACACAATAACATAAATTACTTGACATTGCAATTTTACCGACTGACAGCTAAAGCCATAATCGAACTCATAAAGAAAACTGTTAGCAGCCAATATAAATCTACATTAGGTATACAACCTTAACAATATGTATCATATTATATAAATGAACCTCCAGGTCTATATGCTTTATGTTTGTTGGTACTCTATGTGTACCCCATATATATTCGTTTATGTGACTGTTTGTGTTCTAAATAAACTTAAAAAAAATAGAATAGAAAAATCGTGCGTTAATCGTCATGCAATTTTAAGGAAAACCAATTTAAAACGGAAAATAATTAGTATTGCTAGGTTTGAAAAGCACTTAATGATCAAAATAAGTAAAACTAATACTATATTTCCCTTTGCTATCCTAGATATACGAAAAGACATACACGAAGTTGTATTTTAAAATTCTAATGTTATCTAGAATGAGGTATACTCGTACAGTTAACCGCGCAGCTCCACCAACGTATTAGGTTGCATTTCCACTGAGACAAAGCGGAGATAAGACGTGCAAAAATGGACCAATCAAGTAACTAGAAATCTGCATCTCGTCTTCGCTTTGATGGATTAATTTGATTGGTTAATTCAGTACTGTGTTTGCTCCGCGTCAGTGGAAACGCACTCTTACAGCAGAGAATCCAGGCGCACAAAGGCGCAGCCACTGGAACAAACATAACCTATGTCTATCTAGAATCCATTCTGTATGCACATAGGCTATGTTCGATCCTGCGACTATTACACACCTAGGGCGGCGAATTCGTGAATGCCCCAGATCGCAACTGTTTGTGGCCCGAACCGAAGGTGAGGGCCATAAATATGATAATGACATGAAACGATTGTCATTTACTATTGACGCTCGATGGTCGTGACGTCACAATCTACGAGCTTTTTCTCCCTCTAACAAGCAATATTAAAACGGTTGTGGCTTCGTAATTTGTTGAGATATTTGAAGGAGATTTTCGTCATTAGGCATATTTTAATAAATTTAGAGTATGAATAATACACCCCTATTGTGAATTAATTTTTACCTGACTGCCGAAGGAAAGGAGGGTTATATTTTTCGAGCGTATGTATGTATGTGTGTATGTTCTTTGGCACGCCCTACAACCGAAACCGTTTGACGGAGTCAAAAGTCAAAGTCAAAGTCAAAGTGATTTATTCTTCAATTTAGGCATATTACATGCACCTATGAATGTCGATAAACTACCACCGGTTCGGAAAGTAAACCTCTGCCTCGAGAAGACCCGGCGTAAAAAACTCGGCGAGGTGTAATTTTTTCAAAACAGTATACAATATATCATATCAGTCATCATCATCATCATCATATCAGCCGAAAGACGTCCACTGCTGGACATAGGCCTCCCCCAGAGAGTTCCAAATTGACCGGTCCTGCGCCACCCGCATCCAGCGGACTCCCGCGACCTTTACCAGGTCATCAGTCCACCTTGTGGGGGGCCTACCCACGCCGCGCCTTCCGGTACGTGGTCGCCACTCGAGAACCTTTCCGCCCCAACGGCCATCGGTTCTACGTGCAATGTGCCCCGCCCACTGCCACTTAAGTTTAGCAATTCGGAGGGCTATATCGGTTACCTTGGTTTTGCTGCGGATAGCCTCATTTCTGATGCGATCACGCAGAGAAACTCCTAACATAGCCCTCTCCATTGCCCTTTGGGTGACTTTGAGCCTTCTTATGAGGCCCATAGTAAGCGACCAAGTTTCAGTGCCATATCAGTATCAGAGTATTATAAAATTTTAAAATTACATTGCCACAGTAGAAAGCCTATTTATTTTACGACAGATTTCTAGTGCAGGATTTTATCGCTGCCAAATATCCCTATCCATGATGTAGTCGTTTATCTTATAATATGCTTTTGAAATAAGTGTCCGTTTTACGACAGATTTGAATTTAGAGTCAGTAAGTTCGGTACTGTGTTTTGGAATTTTATTTACGGATTTCGACTAATGAGGTGTCGTTGGATTCCTCTTAATCGTGGGAGTGACATAGGCTATAATATTTGCGAAAAATCAGTTGGGTTTTTTGACAAATCTTTTAATTCCACTTGTAACTTTGCCCGTTAAAGGGTGGCCGCTCGTCAGTAGCGTGACGTCCACATGGTTTTATGATGTAAAAATTATGATGTAAAAAACGCTTAACACAGTAGGACTGCCACCTCACATGCTTTCGCGTAACGTTGTTCCATAGTTATAAAAGAAGAGTAGGTTACATTCATAAAATACACGTGTTACCAAAATGAATTAGTTTTTAGGGTTCCGTACCTCAAAAGGAAAAAAACGGAACCCTTATATAGGATCACTCATGCGTCTGTCTGTCCGTCTGTCACAGCAGATTTGCTCCGAAACTACTGGACCGATTGAGTTGAAATTTGGTAAACATATGTAAATTGGTAAGCCAAAGATGGACGAGTAAAGTAAATTAATGAATTCTGAACAAGGGGGCCCCTTTTGGGGGGTAAACTGGAAAATTAAAAAAAAAAGTTTCACAAACTGTATTGTGTGACATATCGAATGAAAGAGGTTGTTGTAAGGATCTCAGATAAAAAAAAAAAAATTTAGCAAACACAGATTTAAAGTAATTTAGGAAAAAAGACGAAAATTTACCATTCCCCCCCTTATCTCCGAAACTACTAAGCTTAAAATTCTGAAAAAATATGGAACATAGTTCCTTGCCTAAAGATTACAGGAAAACCTATAAGAAGTTTGAGTATTCAAAGTAACGGGAAAATTCTCAATTATATTTTACGGAACCCTCACCACGCGAGTTGAACTCGCACTTGTCGCGGTTTTTGAGTGAATGAATTACTTTTTTAATTGCGCTGTATCGGTCCTTGTGAAATGTGTCGGGAGCATGCGATGTTCCGTGTGCATACCTAATAATACCTATCCTATCTGGCAGTGTTTTCGATTGGATTATTAAAAAAACTTTGGTTTATTGGACGGAAGGACGGATTTTGTGATTGTTTCCATCCTAACATACGACTTTATTCAACTTATAAGTTGAAAGAAATTCAAAACCTATTCCAATAAATTTAACACTATAGTGTTAAATTGATTGGAATCGGTTTTGAATTTCTCAAGACTCTTAACTATGTATTGTATATAAGTATTTATATCTATTATATATATCGTCGTCTAGTACCTATAACACAAGTCTTATTGAGCTTACTATAGGCCTAGTTCGATTTGTGTAAGAATGTCCCCTAATATTTATTTATTTATTTATTTTATTTTAACTCATTCGCGGCCATGCAACGCTAGGTGTGCTGTGCTGTAGCGCGTAGCAGCGTTTTTCCGCTCTGTAGCGGAAATCACACGTAGAGGCATGACTCATATGTGAGTCATTGGCCATGAATGGGTTAATGTATTTATGTCCCATGCATTGCTTTAGGTACTTATTTCTCGTCTACCTAGCTGTTATTCCGGTTTTTGCCGGGATCCGCTCTCCAGCTCGTTTTTCTCCACTTTGAATGAGCGGCACTTTGGATCCATTCTATAGCTCGGTTACGCTTTTATCAGCCTTTAAAACATCCAGACATTGCTGTTTTGGTCTGCCACGGGGTCGAGGGTCATTCATAGGGTACGACATTTTTTTACCATTTGTAATTACATAAATGCCAACAAATACATTTTTGGTCCGACATGAAATAGAAGAGAAGTATTTGACGAACTTACTGAAATTACTACGAAATATATCTTTATACCTGTTATTTTAACATATTTTATAGTCTAAATATGATGTTGAGCTGAGAATGCTTTGATTGGTTTCTTATCTCCCGGGACCACTTTACAAAGTGACCTTACATTTTAGTGTGATCACTGTAATAGTATTTTACATAATCGTTACACAATAAAGGCTCTTAAAGTCGAGGACGATGTTTAGGCCACGAGGCTTCCGAGTGGCCTAAGTAAGGTACGAGAATTTAAGAGCTAATTGTGTAACTATTGTTGTATACAATACTTTTTATACGAGTCAACAGAAATAATTAACGAGGCCCCGTAGCATGGTTGGCCTTGTCACGCGATAGGTGATAGGATAGAGCGTGCGTCACTGGCTGACACCGTTCGATAGAACGAGACGACGCCCCTATCTTGTCACTTGTCGCGTGATAAGGCCAACCATGCTACGGCTCCAGACTTAGTATCTAATGAAAAATATCTAAGCCCTGCTGAAACGACGTGCAAGTCAGAGGTGCGACGGCTCGTTGATGTCTTTTGTATAGGAATCAACGCGACGTCCTATTTATTGCTCAAATTCATTGTAGTTCAGTAAAAATGCCACGTGATTGGTCGAATTTATTTTAGTTCTCTAAAGCGTTGTCTTATAATTATTATAGTTGAATTGAGAGCTCCATAGAAAAAAAAGTATGTGATTTTAGTTTAGTGTACGAAGTCTTAATTCAAACATTAAAGTCGACGAGGATAAAAATGAAATTATATTCGTAAAATAAAAACCTTAAAGCAGTCTAGACATGTCTAAAGGCCGCTTTAGAAGCCTCACGGTTCTTAATAAACTTATTGCGCATAATCATAACGACTTTAATTACAGTAATTCAGGGCTCCCAATAATAATATGCGGATTATCATAATCGCAATCGCGAGAAAGCGTCGCAAAAGTCGTAAAGCTTTCGCGATTATAATCGAAACCATATGCGACGTGTTCCATTAAGTGTGCTAGTTAAGATGTTTACGATCGACTGTTACGATTCATTGTGGTCGACATTATATATTATAATATTATGTTTAATTTTGCACCTTCAATAAAGAAAAGAAAAAAAAAAAAGAAAAGAAGACATTTATTCACTACACAAAAGACACACAGAGACAAAGGAGTAGACATACATGACAATTGACACATATTGTGTGTCTTCGCGGCAGTGAAACGGTCGCTGTCTCAGCATTGTGCCGAGGTGTCAGACAGACACCTGCAGCGCTGGTTTTCAGACAGCACCGCAAGTGGCCCACGGAACGCAACGCAACACAGCATTAGATAAAAAGTAAGTAGACACATAATAAATAAATAATTATTGCAAAATATTGAAAATATATATATAGAACAGTAGCACGACGGAAAATAACTTTCTATAAAATATTTATTTCAAGCTTTTTTGCACAGTCATCTACTATTACGCTAAAGGGCGACCGAGCTCTGCTTGGGTGAAAATTGAGAAAATACGGAGAAAAGGAATTTACCCAGATATGAGACCTAGTTAGCTCCATCGATTTTTCGACCACGTAAATGTGGGCATTCCAAACCTCATAGAAATCGTTAGAGCTATTTACAAAATTAATTTGTGAAGTAGGATTATCAACGGACAAATAGTGGGGCCGGTTAAATTGCTGCCTATTCTGAATGCCATATTACTTAGAATTTTTGAAAAACGACCAGCCTGCATGTGTTGTTGGAAGATACGCCGTTGGAACTGAGACGAAGGATGTGGTACGAACAAGATGGCTGCCTCGCCTAGTCCGTGAGCACCTCAGCAACACATTCCCCGAAAGATGGATTGGACGATTGGGACCAATTTTATGGCCACCGCGTTCCCCGGATTTAAATACATAAGATTTATTTTATTTGTCTTTTCGAAGATCTTACGGTTCTAAATACACTAATGAAACCAGTGTATTTTAATTGCCATACGATAAATAAATAAATATAGTGAGGATGTTTAAAACATAAAGTCTACGCCAAACAAAAACGATCGAGAGGAATTGCGGCGACGCAGCCCAGACCATATCGGAAATTAGTTTACGAAAATTGTGCCGAAGTTTTATAAAGCGATGTTTTTTGTGCATAAGAGTCCAACGGAGACAATTTGAACATTTACCGTGAGCTAAATTTAAGTATTCTATGTCCAGCTCTTGGACAAAGCAAACCGCATTAAAATCGGTCCATTTGTTTAGGAGCGATGATGCCACACACGGATACATAGACACTTCAAACTTATACGTAACACCCCTCTTTTTGCGACGGGGGTTAAAAATTAGTGACCAAATTGGATCATGTTAATCGGATGAAAAAGTGACAGTATCCAAGCTAATAGGTTCAAATTCCAGTGACAGTTTTGTAAAATTACGGTCGCCTTAAATGATTTCAACCATACCTACATATAGAGCAGGTTCCGATGAGATGTTCGTTTGCAAAGATTGCGGACTGCGAAAGTCAATTTAAATAGATATTAAACACCCAAGACTGGAGAACAAACATTCGTATTCATCATACAAATATCTGCCCCGACTGGGGATCGAACCCGGAACCTCAAGCTTCAAGCCAGGTTCTCTAACCACTAGGCTATTCGGTCGTCAAAAAACCATATTGACGCACGCGCGCACGTTCCTTTATCATTCAGTCCCCCCATTTTGTTGTCACAATACAAAACCCCACCCCTTTACACTGCTCTAGTCTCGCTACGCGTAGGTATATCCTTGTGTAAACAATGATTACAAAAACTTGTAACAAAATCTAATTGTTTCTTGCACGTGTAAGCAATTTTTTTGTCATTTTCGTAATTTTTTAGGGTTCCGATACCTCAAAAGGAAAAAACGGAACCCTTATATCGATACCGTAGTTCACAATCGTACTAATTACGGGGAGAAAAGTGACGTAATTAGGACGATAGTGCACAAATCATAAAGTTACAATTTCAGTGACAAAAAAAATGTAATTAGTACGACTGTGAACTAAGGTATCGATATGATCACTCGGTTGTCTGTCTGTCCGTCTGTCACAGCCAATTTGCTCCGAAACTACTGGACCGATTGAGCTGAAATTTGGTACACATATGTAAATTGGTAACCCAAAGATGGACGCGTAAAGTAAATTAATGAATTCTGAACAAGGGGGCCACTTTTGGGGGGTAAACTGGAAAATTTAAAAAAAAAGTTTTGCAAACTGTATTGTTTGACATATCGAATGAAAAAAGTTGTTGTAAGCATCTCATTTTTTTTTTTATAATTCTAGCAAAAACAGATTTAAAGTAATTTAGGAAAAAAGACGAAAATTGACCATTCCCCCCTTATCTCCGAAACTACTAGGCTTAAAATTCTGAAAAAATATGGAACATACAATACAATACAAATACTCTTTATTGCACACCTCACACAAACAAAGCAGTTACATAGAGAAACAATACAATAACATGTAGGTAGAGGTAGACAACAGGCGGTCTTATCGCTGAAGAGCGATCTCTTCCAGACAACCTTTGGGTATCGGAGAAAGAGATAAAACTAGATTATGCAGTAGGTGGTGCAGAGACATAGTTCCTTGCCTAAAGATTACAGGAAAACCTATAAGAAGTTTGAGTATTCAAAAACACTTATGAAATTTAGATTATATACGGAACCCTCCGCACGCGAGTTGAACTCGCACTTGTCCGGTTTTTCATCAAAAGTTTTCTATAGTTATACTATGTAGGGGGGGGACCACAAAACTGGTTGGCAACATCTGTTAATTGGATGTTTGGGATCTATACAATATATAAGTATCAGAAGTCAGAATGCGGTCCGCTGTTTTTGCAAACGGAATTTCACTATGCGCCCGGTCTAATATTTACAGCGTTATATAAGAATAGTGCAAATGGCTGTCCTTCCCTTCTTTCTCTCTTAAACTTTATTGCCAGGTACAGATCTCGTAATCCATCACACAGATTATTCCAACTCGAAATTTACAAAAACAACACATCATTTTATAATCCCGTTGTCCGAATGTGCCGTTTGTATAATGATGTAGTGGCTGAACATCCTTCTTTGGACATCTTTAAACACACCCTACCCACGTTCAAAAATAAAGTTAAAGATGCATTCAAATTGGGTAATTAGTTATTTAAGTTTTAAGTTAGAGTTAGATGAATATTATTAGATACATATTTAACGCTATATACAGGTAAATGTCATGTTAATTATTGAATGTATTATTTTATGCACAATAGGTATGTAATTCCATCTAGTGAATAGTTTGTCTTTAAGTTAAGAATCTTTTTGTGCACACACTGTTGAGAATTATAGTCCAGATCTAGACACTAAGCTTCTTATGCTACTGTATGTATGACTGTAATTTGTTGTGTGAGCCTAATAAATAAATAAAATAAAAAATAAAATAAAACTGGGCGAATCTCCGAGCGTTTGAACCACTCGGTTCTAACGTCAAATTCAAAAAAATTAATTCAAACATTTATTCGCATTGATTTAGTATAAGTAACTAGATACACAATCAGCCGAAAAAAGTGGCCGTCCAAAAGAACCGCGCGATCGACACTTGCGGTTCTTTTGCGTTTAGTCTGGTTTCGACCGTGAGACTTGACGGTTGTCAAAAATGACAAATATGATCTGTGAAAAAATTCGTTAATAGCAAATATAGCAATAGAAAAAAAATAAAAAAGGATTGGATATATTTCTTTAACTAAGTTCTATTGATAGCGTAAAGAATTTCATGTAAATTCATTGGCATTTCATGGTTTTAAATAAATGATTTCGTTAGTACAAATGACAGATTATCACGGAACAAAAACCTAAGGAGTCAGTACCTACTTATTAGATTTTTATGGAGTAGTACAAATACGTTATTTGTGGTTTTCAATTTAAGATTCCCGAGAAATCCTTAGCGATGTGCAAAGTAGGCCGCAGTTATAGGCTTATAGCACGAGATAGGAGACATCAACGACGAAGAGTGGTGACGACTTCGTCGTGTGTTTATTTTTCAAGTTTATATAAATCTTGTAAAAATCTATGTTTAACTAAAGATAAATTGATATTCAGATTGTAAGTCATTATTATATGTCGCAAAGGGACTAATTAGATACGTCAAATATACCACGCTAAAATGATCTACATAACTAGTTCTTATTCCCTTTTCACTAGTCGTGCGTAGAATTTTTAAGGAGTTTGACAGCTGCACTGATAATACGTAATGCCCACCGAACAATGTTTTGTAATGCCCACCGAAAAATGAACGTGTTAATTGTTTAGGTATTGCCTGCTTGTAAAAATAAATAATCATGATTTATTTGTGTATTTCGTCTTCCTGTTTAAATAAATAAAATATTATAGATTTTATTTATTAAAGTGTGACATGTAAAATACTTCCAAACAGCAAAAATCTGCAACATAGTTCGTCAATCATTTACAAATGACTGTATTGTTTATACAATATTATTAAAATAATTTTATAATGCGACTCCATTCATTCGCTATTTAGTTTTGACGTGAGCAATCAAGTCACATTATGATAAAATCTCAATAAACTAAAAAGTTTTTAATCTGTTTGATGCTAATTCGCTAATATGGCCCTTACAGCTTAAAACACTAAGTTCTCTTTTATATGAAGCATATATCTCAACTCAACGCAGGTTATTTATAAGTAAACGCGATTGGCATCAACTGAAATATAGCTAGAGTTGTCAAATTGGGGCACATTTCTTGAAATTTTTGTTCGACATTGTGCGTCTATTTACTTTATTATACGTCAATGTTTATTCGTAACAACACAGAAAATAAAAGAAGAAATAAAATTTAAAAATAAGACAGGTTGTCACGTCATTGTCGGCTCAAGATTATTTCAGCAGAGAGACATACCGCGGAAACTTTAATCAAATGAGACTCAGTACTGGTATTGGCTTACGTCTTCATCAGAAGTAGACTTTGATATTCGTCTCTTTTAATAGTATTTGCTGTAGACGACAATGCCGAAAAAAAAACGCCTTAAAAACGCTAAATATTTGCCCAAATTAAATAAAAGCTTGTAGTAAGCTGTCTTTGATCTTAGTGACGACTTCTACGAGTGTAGTTATACTACTCGGTGAAATTTGTCCAATTATACATAGGCTTCTATTAAATTCTAAAGAAATAAGAAACAAAGCATTTGAAAAGATGAGAAACTTCAAAGTACTTCAAGATTCAAATCCGCAATTACATGGGATTAACATTGTTAAAATCAAATAAATTTCCGCTCATTACTGAGACTGATTAAGTAATAAGGTGGGATGTTAAAAAGTGCTGGATGGGTTAGGGTTGGGATTTTTGGAGCGTCAACAAATAGCCTTTAAGCTGGCGCTTGAAGGCATACTTGCTAGACGCTCCTTGGATAGGTAGAGGGAGATCATTCCAACACTTGGACGCCGCGAACCTAAAAGTACCTTGAAATGCCGCGGTCCGTCGCATTGATTTGGCGCAAGAATCATCGCCTTACACCTACGTGCACTCTTGGGCCATACAAAAAAATATACTGCCGTATTATTATAGAATATAAGACATAATTACTTTAATTAGACTTGTGAGCTCATCTTAAAATTGATAACGCAGTGTTGCTAAATGGATAATAAACCATCAAATAATTGTAATAAAGTATAAATTACAAAATATAATTAAAATAATCTTTGTCTCTGTGTGTCTTTTGTGTAGTGAATAAATGTCTTCTTTTCTTTTTTTTTTTTTAAATCATAAAAAGATATGAACCTTGAAAGTTTAGAAAAATATGCATTTTTTTTATTGTCCAAGAGTAAATTTAAAGTTAGCAATAGAATCCTTACGTTTTTATAGAAACAAAATTGTATGACAACTGGACCAGGAGCCGTAGCATGGTTGGCCTTATCACGCGACAAGTGACAAGATAAGAGCGTCGTCTCGTTCTATCGAACGGTGTCAGCCAGTGACGCACGCTCTATCCTATCACCTATCGCGTGGCAAGGCCAACCATGCTACGGGGCCTGAACGCAGTATTTTGCGACTGTGACAGCAACTTACTTGATACAATGATTTTCCCTACAATGATTAAATAGTAAAGTGTGACGTCATACTTTTGAGTCAATCAGTATGAACCTTTTCGGCTGCCGCCAGCGAGGTCCGTCTTTAAGTCATTTTTTTGGGTATTTATGTTCTTTAATAGTCGTTGCTCCGATACAAACATTTGTTCCTCTCCAAAAACTGGTTCGAATGACATCGTAAAAAAAATCTTAGATCACAAGCCTATTATACTAGAGTCTCTATGATTTAATTGACAAAACTATTCTAATTTATAATTATTGAACCCTACTCACAAAATTTCCCGAGGAATGCGACCTGTAGAGGAGAACAGCCGGACAGACGCCGGATATACGAAATAATTTGTGCTCATGCTTCGTTCGCTACGCTCCCTCGTGCAATAAACATGAGGCCAAAGATTTGGCTAAGTAGGTATCACGTATCCAAAAGTAAACATGACCTAAATTTTGCTTCAAATTCGTATTTTTGAAGTCACCCGATTTGAAAAGATTATCTGGCTTAAATAAGCCGTGTTCTGTTACTAATTAACTTTCGGTCGAGTGCACAAAGACCCGGCGGACCCGCGGGTATGGACGTTTTCATTACTACGGCTCTATAGGGACCGCTGTAAACAAATACATTAATTAACTTGGGAAAATGTTGCCAGATGTATTGAATTTTTAAAGGAGTTTCTCGCTTTTATGACGGAGCCGGCAATTCTGGATGTGCGGTCGAGTTTGTTTATTGCGCCGCAATTTCTGTTGAAATATCTGTAGGTCACACCGTTGGTGATGCAATGTTATTTATTTTTTGATCACAGTTTCACACATCGTAAGAATAATATTTTTAGGTATTGAATTGGCGTCATAACCTCATTTAAGAATTTACGTTTTACGTTCTGCTCATTAGCGTCATGCTCATGAGCGAATGACATGGCGTCATTGTGCGTGTCTCACATAATGGTCACAACGGAAGACCAGCGCTGGCGCTGCCAGCATCACGCTGAGTTGTGACCATTTCGTGGCAAATGTGTTTGTGTGTATTGTGTCTATACAGTTTGTTTTTATGTGTTTTGTCACGAATATTGTTTCTTCTTTCTTTCTTTTATTCTCTTTAGTAATCTGTTACTTCGCGACGTTATTTTTTCTTTCGACTAGTCTATGTATTGTAAGGTTATCCAGACAAGGAAGAGAAAGCAAGGAACTGATTTCCTGGCATAGGTCGCGGGAGTCCGCTGGAAACGGGTGGCACAGGACCGGTCACTTTGGCACTTTTTGGGGGAGGCCTATGTCCAGCAGTGGACGTCTTTCGGCTAATATGATGATGATGAACATCAATATTTCATTGCATGTTATAGAATAGTTATTGACGATACAAGTGCAGGAAATAGAAAATCAACACGAGTTGCGAATTACCTATTCGCACGTGTATCGTACAACGTTTTACAGTACATATGGCTCTTTAAAGTTTCAACATATTGGAGCGAATACAAAATAAATATATTAGGTATATGTATATGAGGCAATACGGTGTGTACCCTTTTTATCCCTTGATGTACCCTACATTGTTTATTTTAGGTATGGTCGGATATACGGAGCTTAAAGTTAGAAGGGACCTCGCACTCGCTACCTATATCTTTAAAATAATTCGAGGAAAGGTATACAATGCGGACATATTGGAGAGGGTAGGTATATGTGTTCCTCGCGGCGTGGGGCGCCGGCGGTGGCCGCCGCTGCTGTCGGTGCCGCGCGCGCGCACGCAGCTGCTGCAGGAGGCGCCAATGACGCGCGCGCTGCGCACTCTGAACCTCATAGGGACTGACCTAGATCTGTTCTTCTGTACACTGAGTGAATTTACAAGGATAGCATTGTTTAAAATTTGTTATTGTAAATAATTCGTTATAAGGTGTGTGGTGCAAAATTATCGCATTGGGTCTAGCCTGTAATGATAATTGTATGTATGGAAATAAATAAATAAATAAATAAATATGCACGGAAAGTGCTCATTTCCACACTCGTGCGGGAAAGTAACACCATGTGTACTGTAAAAGTGTATTACGTTGTATTGTATTGTGCGTCAGTGATATTAAGTACTCCATATATTTATTAAGTACGTTTCCACGTTTGACTATTCGTAGGTTTCTTCCAGACCTCGCCTCCGTTTAAATATTCACTTCCTTCTAAGGTCGCATATATATCGGGAGACATGGAATCCTCATGTTTCGTCCACTTTACGGTCTGTGCAACTAATTGAATATGTTATGTGCCCGGGCTCTCCGGAGGTGGGTTTTATTGCAAAGCCAGATGGCATTAGGACTTACATAGTTTATTAATAAGATTTTCCCGCAGTGAATTGCATTCTTGCAAGGTTTTATTTAACTTCACGTATATCTTGCGAGGATAGACCGAATACTCAGTCCAAACTATATTAAAATGTTGTGCATGTAAATCACAAAACATGGCATAGTACAATCTAGCTGTTCTCTCAGGTATATGTTATGTATTTATCATCATCATCGCTGGCCTTTAACACCCATAATAGTTATAAATGATAGGTACATGTGCGGAAAGTAGGTAATTCCCAACGAGAGACGATGACCAAAAACACTCCCTGTGTTTTTGATCGACACGAGTTGGGAATTACCCGCACGTGTATCATACAACATTTTACAATGCATCATGCAAGGAAATAAAAATATATAGAAAGAAAGAAAGAAAGATACATTTATTCACAAACACACAGGACACACATATTAAACAATAAAATAAACAAGAGAAACATATAAAACATGAAACAAAGTGCGTCTCTGCGGCAGTGAACCGGACACTGGCTCAGCATTTTGCTGAGGTGTCAGACACCTACAGCGCTGATTTTCAGCCAGTACCGTTGGTGACTCACGGAAACGTCATACAATTTTAATATATAAACTGAGAGAGAAATAAACATAAATACGAAGAAACGAACGATATATAAATTTAACCGTCATAAAATCTCATAGTCTCAGTGTGTGTGTAGGAATATCGGCCCGAAGTCCATTCCCGCACGGCCCCGCGCGTTTAACAACTCACGCTAATTGGGTACACGAATTTTGGAATATTCCCAGCTAAACTTTCGCATACGAGTATAATATATGACATGTTAAGGTTACACAGCGTTGTATAGCAGACGCAGCGGCGGCACGCTGGTGTCTAAATTCTCATTTATACGATAGCTCAAACCAGGAGGCCAATTCTCGGGTCGATAGAGATGATGTCTAATAGACTATCCCGAAAGAGACATTACGTCAATAGAGATCATCTCTATAAGAATTCATCTCGATCGGCCCGAGAATTGGGATCCAGGCGTTACCGTGTAGTATTAGCTCTCACACAGTACCTGTAGCTAAATCAGCTCGATTAGTTCAGAAAAGTCCAACGCATTTCACAATCCTCCTTCATAAATAAACAGTCGTGGTGACCATCAATCACCGGTGTCATGTCCCGCACGTGCGGCGTCTGGTTTGTGCCGTTCACACGTCTGGTAAGTCTCCGCGTGATTGGCTGCCGGTTTTTGTTTAAGTTGGTATTGGTTATTGATGACGACCGGTGGGGTCAGAGTAGCACCTGAGATGTTTAGTATAGTTAATTTATTTTATTGTACAATTTTAATACAACATTTTGACTTACATTATGTGCGCTGATGATAATGATAGTATCCCTTTATGCCCATAAACCTCTAAGACGGGAGATAATTTTCTAATAATTTAAGAAAGAATAATAATGAGGAGCTCATGTTTTTTATGCGAGCAACAATTACGCGAACAGTTGTTAATTACTCAGAAATCTGAAACCGTTGCACCACAGTCTAGCTGACGTTTTTTGTGGTATTGTTTTGACGACCGGTTAGTCTAGTGGGTCGTGATGCTGCCTACGAAGCTGAAAGTCCTGGGTACGAATCCCGGTAAGGGCAAATATTTGTGTGATGAGCATGAATATTTGTTTCTGAGTCTTGGATGTTTTCTGTGTATTTAAGTATTTATATCTATTATATATATCGTCGTCAATTATCTATAACACAAACCGTATTGAGCTTACTATAGGCCTAGTTCGATTTGTGTAAGAATGTCCCCTAATATTTATTTATTATTTATTTATTTATTATTGTTTACTATCATTTTGTTATTTTATTTTTGACGTGATAACGTCTTATAAATTGATGAACGCCGGCTGCACGCACGAAAAAGTGTGACTCATTATCCCGTTCCGTTGACTGACATGTCAACGCACAGCGCAAACCGCTGGTTCTAGATACCAAATTCGGCACTTAGGTTCCTTATAAGGTCTAGGGGCGCACTAAGAAAGGAACTTTCAAAATTCACCCTCTAAGGGGTGAAATGGGGGTCCAAAATTTGTATGGGGAAACAAGATTAGATCGACTATTTTATTCGAATACGTGTTTTCATCATTTTCATATGACGTTATCACGTAAAATTATCGTCCGTAAACCGACTTTACACACAACCATTTTTTACTGTGTATTTTTTTTAGATTCTATATATTATGTATATTATTACAATTACACCACTAATTCACTCACCGGCAGAAAATTTGGCCCAAAAACTTTTCATGATTTCAAACCATAAATTGAATAAATTAAATAATGTTTTTTTGCATAGTAAACTTTTTTTTTAATTTTGGCCAAATTTTCTGCCGGTGAGTATACAATATTTTAGTGGTGTAGTTGTAATAATTTTATATTCACTGTTCTTTACGTTTTTGACCTTTACCGATCCACCTTATACAAGTTGATATACCTTCTTTTTTGTCTGGTTACGTATTTAATACAAAATATCTGAGACAGAATAACAGCGTTGTAATTGTACAATTCGCAATTGTACATTAATTCCGAGTCTTTAGCCTATTTTTTATTAGACACATTGCTGAACGCATAAGATATTATCTCTGTTTGTTTTTCATGTTTATATATAAATCTTAAGTTTTTTGTTCTGTAATGTGTGCTTTATTTGCATTATTATTTTCTATGCTGTTCTCTTCTATTTTATTACATAAATTAACAAACATTCGGAACCAACAAGTCTATTCCTGAAAGGTCATCGAAAAATCGTAAACACGGTCCCTTCTCGATCATAAAGTCTTGAAAGGTGTAAAACGTAATTACAGTCACCTTTTCATGACCGTGTGAAATATTCTTCGACACATTTGCGTATGGAAAGTAAAGCATAAATGAATCCCGTATATTCAATATTACAAAAGTAAAATTGCTCCATCTTTCCTCACGTTTTCCCATAATAATATGAAATCTTTCCCCCCAGAAAGCACGTATTGAAAGTATGCGCATTTTTGCGGGAAAAATACACTCTTTCGTAATTCCGCACAGTAGATAAGTAGTTTTGTTGCCAACTGCGTAATTTGCACTTAATTGTAATATCAGCAAAAAAATAATCTTTACCTAAATTATTTTTAGTTCTAATGGAGCTCGTGTTAGTTCATCGTTCATCAATATTTTGACATCTTAATTCTATTTTTACCTACTTGGTTACCCTGGCTTGCTTGGTTTAGCTAAAATAACGGTTAATTTTTTTTTTTACATTTTCGTGAATAAATCTGAAACAAAGGAAGATCGAAGGCTGATATTAGCCATACAGTGTTCTCAGGTCCTGCCACTACTCCACCTAAAAAGTATAACCAAATCCCTCGTGGGGGCCACTCTTGTTAGCTTTAGCCTGCTAGACCCTTGGTATTCCGTGGCAGACATGATTGCAATTTGTAATTTATGTACAATTTTCATATTTAACACTATTGCGAATATTCTGTTTCTTTCAACAACAACATGACAGCGAATATTTCATAATATCACAGAGCAAGTGTTCATTCAAAAAATCGGACAATAAATTCTGAACAGTCAAATGTTACTGTGAAACTAAATTCAATTTCTGTGCTGAAATAACTTGTTTTAAGCGATCTACTAAATACAAATTACCATCCAGCCAAAAGAGTGCTTATCGACGAACGGGAAAATAATTTAGATTCTCTCCTTCGTAAATAGGAAAATTTATCAGCCATGACAAACCATCTGAAAATTAAACTTCTGACCAGTCAACCTGAAACGCTGTAATTTTTTGATGATCAACGCATTTTATTCTAGAGGTTATTACTAAGTTGCCTTCATTTTGCAACCAATTTTTTTATTTATATATTATTTTGATTTGATGTTTTATAATCGGGGCATCACGCTCCCACTCACTTGGCTACGCGCTTATAAGAGGGAGGGGATGGATCAAGATGATTCAAGTATCATTCCAATACGTCAAAAACGCGTTCCAAAATCGGGCCCTTGGATTCTAATCGACATTAGGATATTACCAGATATTACGAGGACGGAGTTAATGGCTGATTGGCACTTCATTAGCGTAATCGATGCGCATGATCAGAGGGTTGTCATTACGATGTTCCACATTTAAATGATAGAGTTTGATTGGTTGAACACTTGATTAGGGTTGTAATTGATGTGTCGAGTTGGAGCTTAGGTTAGGTTTTGGTGTGTATTAAAAGAAAAAACGCAGCTGACTGTATTTCGACGTTTTAGGGTAGCTGCGTACCAGTAATAATAATATATAGCTAATGCTTAAAATATTCTAAACAAGCTCTTGTTTCCTCATGACTAGGGTCTAGATCATTTGACTTCTGCGTACGCGTGGCCACTTATTCTGCTAACTGTACCAATACGAAATAATCAAAATTATTCATCATCTTCATCATATCATCCGAAAGACGGCCACTGCTGGACATAGGGCTCCCCTAGAGAGTGCCAAATTGACCGGTCCTGCGCCGCCCGCATCCAGCGGACTCCCGCGACTTTTACCAGGTCATCAGTCTACCTTGTGAGCCCTACCCACGCCGCGCCTTCCGGTACGTGGTCGCCACTCAAGAACCTTTCCGCCCCAACGGCCATCGGTTCTACGTGCAATGTGCCCCGCCCACTGCCACTTAAGTTTAGCAATTCCAAAAAATAAATAATAATAATAAGTTGATCATAAAGTCATTGATGATAATGATCAATAACAAAAAACCAAAGAAAATAAAAGGGAACAAGACAATAGTTATTTGTTATACAAGGGTGCAAAGTTATATTTTAACCGCGAGTGTGGAATTGAAACACGAGCCAGCGAATGGATTCTAGGGTTGAACCACGAGCTAGCGAATTGTATCTATGGTTGAACCACGAGCGAAGCGAGTGGTTCGAAAATAGAATCCTGAGCGTAGCGAGTGGTTCAAAAATAGAATCCTGAGCAAAGCGAGTGTTGCAACACACGAGACGTCAAAATAACTTGCACCCGTGTGTAACACAAATCTTTTCACCTCACTAAACCGAGGAAAATACTACATAAGAAAAACAACTGAAATATGTATAATCAGCCTTTATTTTAACTAGTAGTTACACAAATAACACAATTATTATGCAACGTTAAATCAGATATTGTGGTTTCACATTTTTGTACGGTTTTTTTACAGTTTTAAGTGTTTTAAGGTAAAATCATTTAATAAAATTGTTTGCACTATATGTTTTTAATTGAATGCAATTCAATATAAAACTATTTTTGCGTCCACACCTCCTGTTTTGATCAGACAATTTAATCAGATGGCCGAAAATTGTCCTATCTGGATTGGCCTTTACGTGTTTATTATGTTTAAAAAAGTAACTAATAACACGTTCGGATTTCAAATATTCTTTGCACACATGTGGATAAAATGCAGTTTTGCTATCTGTTTTTAAAGAATAAAAAAGGTTTTTCCGAGCTAGTGAGGTGAAAAATCCATTAAGCCAATTGCAGATCATGTCAAAGAAAAATGCATAAGACAAAACTCTAAAGGCACTGAAAGACTTAACAAAAATGTTGTTAAATTACCCTTTTTTCATATGTTAAATTCATTATGCATGGTGCTGCGTTACAGCGTTGTGTGTTTAAGTTTGATAATATTTCGCGGGCTGACACAAACTCGCTAGCCATAATTTGAGCGGCTTTTGCATAGGATTCACCCTAATAAGTAAAGGATTTAATAGTAATACCCTTTCCATATTTTGTAACATGTGCATATATTAAGATCCCCGTTCTTTGCTCTAGGGCAATGTTTGAAAAGCTTTTATCTACTCTATTTTCAGAAGTGCCTCCGGGCGAATTTAATTTTAAAACCATGCATGAAATAATGTTTACATGGCTGCTTTAAGTGCTTGATTGCTACTTTAATGTTCACAGGGTGGAATTATGATAACACTAACACGGGTATATTTACATGTATTAATAAACACATAATTTGACCAAAATCACTTCGTTACATTTGCCTGTAACTTGAGGATTGGTCAGAGCGAATCCTGTTACATAATAATACCAGTAAAGATCTGTAACTGCTTTTTTTGTGTGAGGTGTGCAATAAAGAGTATTTGTATTGTATTGTATTGTATAGTATCGATATTGCGATAACACTATTGTGTTAACTTGATGAAATTATCATTTACACGAATTTGACAAAAAAAACTTTATTTTTAGGGTTCCGGACCTCAAAAGGAAAAAAAACGGGACCCTTATAGGATCACTCGTGCGTCTGTCTGTCCGTCTGTCACAGCCGATTTGCTTCGAAACTACTGGACCAATTGAGTTGAAATTTTGTAAACATATGTAAATTGGTGACCCATGGACGCGTAAAGTAAATTAATGAATTTTGAACAAGGGGGCCACTTTTGGGGGGAAACTGGAAAATAAAATAAAAAAGTTTCGCATACTGTATTGTGTGATATATCAAATGAAAGAGGTTGTTATAAGCATCTTAATTTTTTTAATAATTTTAGCAAAAACAGATTTGAAGTAATTTAGGAAAAAAGACAAAAATAGACCATTCCCCCCCCCCTTATCTCCGAAACTACTAAACTTAAAATTCTGAAAAAAATATTGAAAATAGTTCCTTGCCTAAAGATTACAGGAAACCCTATAAGAAGTTTTTTTCTATTCCATTGCTTTCACACGAAGTTGCGGGAAAAGTAACGGCATGGAAAAATTAAAATCTGAGACACTTTTGTTCTCAAATAAGGGTGAATAGTCTAAGGCATATGATCCGGTACAGGCGTCCAAAAACCTCGAAATTCTGAAAGAAAAGTTAGTACATACTGTACAACTTTTTTTATAAAATTGGCTCAATTATATTTCATTTGACTATCTAACTATTTATACGTGATCAAGGTAGATCTGTGGTTATAAAACAAGATAAGTATTAGTGGCTATGCGAGCTGTAGACAAGCCTGCCTTTTTTTTAATTTTGTAAAAGTGACTCCACAAGAAAATCTATGTAATTAACGAACCTGCTCACAAAACTTCATGAGAATATGTTGAGAAATGCGAGCTGTAGATGAGAACAGCGGGACAGCGGGATATACACCGGACAAACGATTTTCGGCCTAAGCTAAACATACAACATACACACATACATACATTCGGCATAGAACTTCGTTCGCTTTGCTCGCTGGTTCAAAAAATGTTTTTTGCATGCAGTCTTATAGTGTCGATGTTCACGATAATGCCAAATCTCACTGACTATAAAATATTCTCCTTCTGCATCAATGTTTGGGTTAGCTGAAGCGTATCTGATTTGGCTCTAGATGCCTCGTCTAAGTGTTTCGTTGCAACTGATGTGCTTGATAAAGTCCTTGTGAAGTGCTTGCATTGTTGTTTTATTTAACAGACGCGTATGTATTTTACATGGTTCAAGCACGACCTTTGGGAACTAGGGCAACTATGAGATTAACTTTGGCCAGCGGCGACCTCCCCAGCGCATATTCTATTAGCTATCCTATTTAAGGAATAAATACAATAGGTAGTGACTGCAAAAATTATTGTCTAAAATGGTGTTCGGGAACGGAATGAAGGAGCTTGTGGTAACTCCAACTAGACGGAACCGCACATTATATGTTGTACAGTTGCCACACAGTTATAGCACCATATGTCTAGGTAGATGTAGTGCTATTTAAGTGCGAGCGGGATGAATGCTTTATGTCTGATATAAACTGCATCCGTAGCATGGTTGGCCTTGTCACGCGTTAGGTGATTGGATAGAGCGTGCGTCACTAGCTGACACCGTTCGATAGAACGAGACGACGCTCTTATCTTGTAACTTTGTAATTTACATTGTAATTTCCATTCTGCCGTATGGTGCGGTGAATTTCATTACCAGAGATCGATTTTCTTGGCGTTTTTGAGCTGTCATATGGACTATCGATATTAACGCAATGGAATTTTAACATTTTTTATTAATATTTTTCATCTGTTAGTGGTTCTTCAGACTGCCAGGTGCCAAAGTGGACCCGGGCTCCCTTAGGATGCAACCGGGAAAAACGTGAAAAAGAATAACTCAGAAACAACTGAGAAATGCATTAGTGGTTTCTATTTATGTAATTAATTGCATACTAAACTGGGTCAACTAAGAATCCACAATCCATACTAATATTATAAATGGGAAAGTGTATGTGTTTGTTTGTTTGTTTGTTTGTTTGTTTGTTTGTTTGTCCGTCTTTCACGGCAAAACGGGGCGTCGAATTGACGTGATTTTTTAAGTGGAGATAGTTGAAGGGATGGAGAGTGACATAGGCTACTTTTTGTCTCGTTCTAACCCCCCACTTCCCCAAAATGGGGGGTGGAAGTTTGTATGGAGCATTCCGCAATTTTCAAGGTAGAAAGCTAAAAATTGGTATGCGGACTATTTGTGACTAACAAAAAAATCGTGCATCATTTTTTTTTCGAAATCTGCACCCAACCCATTAAAATAGGGGGTGAAATTTTATATGGGGGTCCAGATATGTAGAGTCGATATGTAGAGTCGATATGTAGAGTCAATATGTAGTCGATATGTAGAGTCGACACCTATCTAAGTACACAGTGGACATCTATCTAAATATGTAGAGTCGATATGTAGTCGATATGTAGAGTTGATATGTAGATTCGATATTTATAGTCGATATGTAGGGTCGATATGTAGAGTCTATGTTCGATATGCAGAGTCTATGTATATATAAAAGACTGAAACTGAGATGCACCTTTTTTGTAGACGGTTAACATTACTCTTAGTACGCGGGCGAAGCCGCGGGCAAAAGCTAGTATAATAATAAAATTGAGTACACACTGACTGATTACAGTGGCAGTAATCATGAAATTTCAATGACAACCATGATAACACGGATCTATGAAAGTCAAACTGACCAGTACACGGCAGTGGTTAGCTTGAAATTCGCATTTCCATTAATTCTGGGAGAAATATTTTAAAACATTTTGAATAATAGTTGAACTAGGGAGCGAAGCGAACGAGTTTCACTGTTTAAGCTTGGCCTTATATCCTTTCGTATGTTCGTTTGTCCAGCTGTTCCAGGTCGCATTTGGACGTTTTTCAAAAAAGTGTACATAAAATAAAATAAATATCGTGGGACAATTCACACCAATTGATCTAGTCCCAAACTAGGCAAAGCCTGTACTATGGGTACTAGACAACAGATAAACATACTTATATAGATAAATACATACTTAAACAGATATTATACATCCAAGACATGAACATTTTTTTCAGAATTCGATTTTTTTGGGTTTTATCTTACTCAGAATCGTTGATACTATCGATCCTTATACAAGAAAAAAATTGACCCAGATTTTTTACTATGTAATTTTTTCTTCCAGTGCGTCACGACCATATAATTAAATAAATGACGATCCGGAATGGAATATTTTGGACACTTTTTTTCTTATATGAGGATCGATAGTGTCAACAATTCTGAGTAAGAAAAACCCAAAAAAACTAATTTTGAAAAAAAAAAAGTGCCTGTACACTTTTTTTGAAAAAACGCTCATTTCTCAAACGATTCTTGTGACATGTTGTGAGCAGGTTCAATAATAATAACAATTATTATTTTGTTGTCGATTCATAATTTAGAAATAAAAAACTAAATGTATATAATTATTGAACCGGCTCACAAAATTTCACGAGAATCGGTTGAGAAATAAAAATGCAACTTGTTGAGGACAATAGCCAGACATTATATACACCCGTAATTGAGACTATCTGAATATGTTTGAAGAACTATTTGACATAGAAAGTGTGACGTACGATTGTAATTATTACAATCCTACGAGTAAACTGTCGCACAAAAATCAGCAGAATGAAACGATATCACTCTTTCTTTCACTGCGAGAAACACGGCTTGTCACAAATAAGTTGGTTGGCTTAGTAAGGGAGGGCTGTGGGTCGTGGAGTGTCCGTCCGCTTTAAGTCCGCGTGAGCTGGGCTCTTATGTAAATGCGGGTTCCGTTGAGAGCGAGGCTTTGAGCCCGGCGTCAAGGTCAACGGACCCTCAACGTGCTCCTTATATTTATGTATCTGGCTATTATTCTTGCTATTTTTTGACACAAGTTTTTAAAAATAAAGAAGTATTCGGTGGTAAAAACCAGGGATCGGAACCGGTTTTTTCAAAAGTCCCCGAAGTAGTCTAATATTTTGAATTATTTTAGGCTCTTAATGTAGGACTCTATCATGTATTTAGGTAACATCTTCGTATCATTAGACAGCCTGATCAAAAATGATATTATAAACCAAAGAACGAAATTGAACGAAATAAAACCGGTATTTTAGTATGGTGAAAATACCGGTATTCGATCCCTGGTAAAAACTGCTTACCTTAATACTTATTAGTTAAATTTCACCCTTCGACTCTATCATCAAATTAATTATTGAAGAACCAAATTATTGTATTCGTCACCTATTTGCAAAGTTTCAAATCGATACGATTAACGGAATTGGATACAAGAAGATACTAACATTATTTAATTATATTATTGCGTTATTTAATTAAATAATATATAGTTACAGTTACAGTTGTTTGGATTCTCACTTCAAAAGTCTTCAAAAGCGTTTTTAATCATCATTTTATACCGTTATTTTTGGAAATGGTATTGGCATTATTAAAAATATCGACAATTCACTTATTGTTGCCATATCTCCCGTATCACCCTTTGATCGTTCGACCAGAAAAAGCAGCGACATCATTCCTGTTTTATCTACCTCTCTCATTTATTTTTCCGTGTCCCATTTCCCCTCAATCTCCCTGACAACCCTCTCGACTGCCGAGCAAAGGTCACCGCCAACAAAACGTGAAAACTTGCAAAAATTAAACGCAGAACATTTGACACGTGACCGCGCATACCAAAAACGGAGCAAACAATGAAATGGAAATATTTCGTTTCGATTTTGCATTGCTCTTTTTAGGGAAGTTACTATTCAATTTTGGTGATAGCCAAAAAATGACTGCGATAAAATACTTTAGCGATTTACATTCAAAGTGATTGGAATTATTTTGGGCACAGTAAGGCTTGCCATTGATGTGTGCAAACTTTACTATTAATGAAAGTATAAAAAAACTCATTAGTGACTTGCTCGTATCTTAAATCTTTATAAAATACATTTGACAGGTGCATAACTTCAGAGAATTGGGTTTATCTAGAAGATAACATTGAAGCATGATAAAGTCTGCAAACTAAAGAGACTATAGACAACATTTTAACAGTGAGGAAACGCTTAAAACTTGCAAATGGACAAAGTTCTCAGCCCTCGAGCGAGAGGCCAGTCGGAAGCGTAGCCTTGTTGACAATAACGTTATTAAGAAAGTGGCTGAAGGGATACTTTGTTTTGTCAGGCTCCTAGCCATTTTCCTGGCGTGGTTGAGTTTGACATGACATCCTCAAGTTACTAAATACACAATTTCCTAGGCACTTTTATTATAAACTTGAAAATTGGGTTTATCACATTTGGGCTAATAATTTCTCCGGTATTTATCATTATAAACATCGTCATAAGTCTTTATTGTATTTTTTATTCAATTTAAGGTAAATGGCTCAATGTTTGACACCTTAATGCCTAATAGTTGACACCTATTGTTCACTCCTTCTATTGTTTTGCATAAGATTGAAAATGTTTTTATGATGAAATAATTCATTCAATCAATCATTCAATCGTTGATCATCATTCGCTAAGATTAGATCGAATATTTAATTCTAAACTTCACAGGAGTATTCCTAACGATAAATGAGTAAATACCTGTTATGCAATATTTCATAAATGTTTTCAACGTTATCACGTCAAATTATCGTCCGTAAACCGACTTTACAGACAACATTTTTTTTGTGTAGACAAAACCAAAACCTCATAAAATGTTTATTCCCGCAAGCTTATTTCTGAATATTTATTAAAATCCAATAGCAGTAAATTTCCTCAGTAATCTGCTTAATATTGCAAGAGCCCGGTGTCGCCATTGGCCAAGCTTTATAGCATCGCTGTGGTACGTGATGGACGTGACTGTCTACTAAAACACCGCTATTGGAACGTATTTCTTTTATCTCTTTCACTCGCTAGTGTAACCGCAATAGTCGGAAAAAGAAATCGCGAAAGCATTTCAGAGTTGATTGCACGTTCTGTCTGCAGCGCTTTTTTGATTTCTGCAGAGTGAACCAGAGATGTATTATTATTACCAACATTGGAATTGTCAACGTGATTTGGATCTCGATATTTATTGCACTTTAAACATGTATCTAAAAGAACGACATGTTTTAATGATCACTCAACTTTTGTACAAAATGTTTTTGCAGCTTCAGGCGGCACACAATATGGACAAGAAATTTTCCACCTCTGACACAAACTTAAACTATAACAAAATGTGAGGCTAAGTTCAAAAATAAGTTCATAATAAAATACCAATACATATTTGCGCAGGGTTATCAGTAATTGGGCTTGGTGTTTCAAAATCGTTGATGTCAAGCCAAAAGTCATGCCGTGAAACTCATAATTTTCAAATGAAACTACAAACGTTGCTTGCTATTTTAATTCTTCAACACCATTTACGACTAAAACTTGAAATCATGTATACAGTCGCGTCAAAAAGGCTGTGATTACATCAGTAAGATTTAAAACCCTCATTTGTTCCACGCACTTGCGATTATATCTACGTGTATGGCTCGTATCTGCCAATCCCACTTACCTCCCTCGGGTAATAAACGGACATGACACCTGAGTTATGGGAACATTGATTGGGGACATTGACCCCGGCATATAGAGGTATATGCGGTGACCATAATTGATATCGTAGCGTAGGAAATATGCTACATTGTTGCTTTCTTTAAAATAATAACAGTCTTAACTATCAATTATAGACCTGCGGCTGAACAAAACTGGGTTTCGATAGCATTAAAGTTTTTTCTTTTTTGATATGTCGTTGGAGGCATGTTAAATAATACTTATGTAAAAATGTAGAAATTTTTAGGTTTAGATTTCGGCTATATTGAAATATTTAATTTTTTTGCCAAGAACTATGCAAATATAGAATTAGAGTCACAAAAAACTGTAACATATCCAATAACATTTTCATTTCTTTACTATATTCTGTTTTTAGAAGTCTGGAACATCTGCGTTCTGGTGAACGAAAAAATGCTTATAATTCCGAAAATAAAGAATTAGAGTCACTGATATTGCAAAATTATGATATTATCGATCCACTTCATATACTTGAAAAAAGTTGGAGGTGTAGACAATCGGCTTGTCTAGATATTGATTTCTGGCTAAGCAGTATAACCAATATTGAATTAGAGTTTGTAGAGTTAATAATAAGCAGGTCATGATAATGATCTCTGTTACCAAACAAAAGTTTATAAATATAAAATCACGGCGACACTAAATACTGATACGTAAGCATTCCGGGCCTATATTAATACATTTCAAACTCGCTGTATGCGTGCGCCGCGCTGCGCACTGTGCCACCAGACCCCTATTCCGTAACTGGTTTTAAGTTCACGTCAACGCTCACCAACAAATATATCTTGACACTGCGGTGCGTAGTAGCTAAGCGTAGGTAGAGGTCTAGTTTCGTTAGGTGACGCTGTTTTAAGTTCACCTCAACGCTAATCCACAAATATATCTTGACACTGCGGTGCGTAGTAACTAAGCGTAGGTAGAGGTCTAGTTTCGTTAGGTGACGCATGGGGTGAGGCGCATAAGCGCGTAGCAAATAACGGCAGCGATCAGTGGGGGCGGGGTAGTGGCGTGCCCTTGACTCCACGTCAACCTGCGTCCAGATTCCATAAAAAAATCCGCAAAGCGTGTTTTAAACTAATATCAACCGAAAATAGTTAAACTTACCCTTATTTATTACTATAGGGATTGCCCACGGTTTCGTTCGCGTAGAACTCGTTATCGTGTTATAGAAATAATTGATATGAAAATTATCATACAAATGACCATTCTCTGCAGAAATACCTACTAACAAATGACATACAATGTATTTTTTTGCGAAGTGGCCAGTAACAGTAAGCTATGGAATAGATGGGTAGTAAACCGCAATTTACCTACCACATGAAATTGTTTTTGTATATTCAGGATGTAGGGTCGGTTCGCCGGTTAGCGACCACCTAATTTAGTGTGCCAGTTTGCGACCACTCAGGTAAATTGGTGAACCGAGAGGATATTTTCTAGTTTTTTCAGTAGATTCCTGCCTAATAACTACATTAACTACTTAGAGCCTGTTCAAATCTATATATATAAAAGAAGATTCTGACTAATTCATAGACGCACAGCCGAAACTACTCGAACTAGAAACATGAAATTTACACCCAAACTACCTTTTATAAAGTTTTTTTGGAACAACGGATAAGAAAGGATTTTAAGAAATTCCACCCCTAAAGGGGGTTAAAAAGGGGTGCAACGTTTGTATGAGGGACACTTTTTTTTGAGCTAGTTTTGTAGAAAGATAACTTATTAAAATACAAAAAAGTACTTTCAGCGTTTTGGAAAATTCTATCCCTAAAGGGGTCATAAAGGGGTGCAAGATTTGTATAGGAGAAACATTTTTTTAAGCTATAGACTTAAAACTTTGTAGAAAGATTACTTATTAGAATACTAATAAAGTGCTTTCAGCGTTTAGGAAAATTCTACCCCTAAGGGGGTTAAAAAGGGGCGCAACGTTTGTATGGGGAAAATTTTCTTTTTTGAGCTATATACTTAAAATGTTGTAGAAAGATTACTTATTAAAATACAAATAAAGCACTTTTAGCGTTTTGGAAAATTCGGCCCCTAAGGGGTTAAAAAGGGGTGCAAAGTTTGTATGGAGGAAACTTTTTGTTTTGAGCCAGAGACTTAAAACTTTGTAAAAAGATTACTTATTAGAATACAAATAAAGTCCTTTCAGTGTTTTGGAAAATTCCGCCCTTAAGGGGTTAAAAAAGGGGTGCAAAATTTGTATGGAGGAAACTTTGTTTTGAGCCAGACTTAAAACTTTGTAGAAAGATTACTAATTAGAATGCAAATAGTCCTTTCAGCGTTTTGGAAAATTCCGCCCCTAAGGGGTTAAAAAGGGGTGCAAAGTATGTATGTAGGAAACTTTGTGTTTAGAGCCAGAGACTTAAAACTTTGTAAAAAGATTACTTATTAGAATACAAATAAAGTCCTTTCAGTGTTTTGGAATATTCTGCCCCTAAGGGGTTAAAAAGGGGTGCAAAGTTTGTATGGAGGAAACTTTTTGTTTTGAGCCAGAGACTTAAAACTTTGTAAAAAGATTACTTATTAGAATACAAATAGTCCTTTCAGTGTTTTGGAAAATTCCGCCCTTAAGGGGTTAAAAACGGGGTGCAAAATTTGTATAGAGGAAACTTTATTTTGAGCCAGACTTAAAACTTTGTAGAAAGATTACTAATTAGAATGCAAATAGTCCTTTCAGCGTTTTGGAAAATTCCGCCCCTAAGGGGTTAAAAAGGGGTGCAAAGTATGTATGGAGGAAACTTTGTGTTTAGAGCCAGAGACTTAAAACTTTGTAAAAAGATTACTTATTAGAATACAAATAAAGTCCTTTCAGTGTTTTGGAAAATTCTTCCCCTAAGGGGTTTAAAAGGGGTGCAAAGTTTGTATGGAGGAAACTTTTTGTTTTGAGCCAAAGACTTAAAACTTTGTAAAAAGATTACTTATTAGAATATAAATAAAGTACTTTCAGTGTTTTGGAAAATTCCGACCTTAAGGGGTTAAAAAGGGCTGCAAAGTTTGTATGGAGGAAAATTTGTTTTGAGCCAGAGACTTGAAAGTTAGTAGAATGATTACTTATTAAAATAAAAAAGTACTTTCAGCGTTTAGAAAAATTCAACCCCTAAGGGGGTTAAAAGAAGGTTCAAAGTTTATATGGAGAGCAAGAAATTTTTAAAGTAAAATTTCGGTCTTATCATGTAGTTATGTTAAGACTTCAAAACTAATTTCAGAGGTTTTTTTTTCAAATTCGTCCCTAAATGTTAAAAGGGGTTTAAAGTTTGTGTAGAGAGCAACACATTTATAAAGTATGAGATTTGTAACTTTGGTTTTAGACTGTTTGTTTAAAAACTAGAAAAGGAATTTCATTGTTTTTTATATTGATGCAGGCCTGAAATGGAAAGAGGAGCTGGATGCCGTTGAGCATTCCATTTCTTCAGCCTGTTATGCTCTGAGAAGCCTGAGGGAGGAACTCACTAGAGAACAACTTAAAGTCATATACTATGCGTTAGTATAATCTAAGCTTAGGTACAATATCAGGCTCTGGGGAAATAGCTTTAAGTATAACCTTAACAAAGCTTTGGTTGTTCAAAAAAGAGCCATCCGCACTATTGTACGCATTCCTCAATGGATATCTTGTAGAGAACACTTCCTGGAATTGGGCATTCTAACAGTTCCTTGCTTGTATATACTCGTGCTGCTTACTATTTTGTCAAAAATATCTTAAAATATGAATCTATCGAAGAACAAGATTTGCGCCTACAAACACGAACAAAAAACGTTACACAAAGTTTTTTCCCGAAGCTCAAAGTGGCGCAGCACAGCACAAAACATCAGGCTGTAAATATTTTTAACAAACTGCCCCCTGACTTAAAAAATATCACAAATTATAAGGTATTTCATAGACAATTAAAAGCATTTTTATTGAGAGGGTGCTTCTACAGTATTGACGAGATTTTTGTGCGTGATATCTAGTTATAGGAATTAAAGACATGACATGTATTAAGTTAAATAAAATGTACAAATTATAATTAGTTAAGCAATTTTTTTTTATGTATATTATTTAAGTAATTTTAATTTTAATGTAGATATTTCAAACACAATATTTGTATTGTTACTGAATAACTAATTATATATATATATATATACTATGGGGTTGAAAGAGGGTTCAAAGTTTGAATAGGGAGCAATCATTTTTCTAAGACGATAAAAACTTCTACGCGCACGAAGTCGCGGGCAACAGCTAGTGTTTACCATATCTTTAACTAGCTTTTGCCCGCGGCTTCGCCCGCGTACTAAGCGAAATTTTTAACCGTCTACAAAAAAGGAGGTTCTCATGTTGACCCGTATGTACCGATTGAATTGCAATGTAGCACAAATATTTTCAATTATTTTCATGTCCACAATATTAAATTTCAAAATCGATGCCATTTTCGTAATGAACGTTCAAAAAAACAATAAAAACGACACCCATATTGATATTTAGATATTTCAACCCCATCGCACCCCAACAGGGGAGATGGCATTTCACGTCCGCCATGTTGGATTTTAAAATCGTTGTTATTTTCGCAATCAGCGACCCTATAAACCATAGAAACAATACCCATATTGATTTTCAGACTTTGTCACCAAATGTTCCCCTTTTAGGGGTTGAACGTGTGGCAATTTAATCGATAGGTCTTATCAAAATAAATATAAGGTTTCTCAGTAATGTTTTTGATTAAATGAATAGAGGCGGAGATAATCGCCCCAAAAGTCACTAAAATTGTGGCCCCCCAGGGATCGGAACCGGTTTTTTCAAAAGTCCCCGAAGTAGTCTAATATTTTGAATTATTTTAGGCTCTTAATGTAGGACTCTTTAGGTAACATTTTCGTATTTTTAGACAGCCTGATCAAAAATGATATTATAAACCAAAGAACGAAATTGAACGAAATAAAACCGGTATTTTTGTATGGTGAAAATACCAGTATCCGATCCCTGTGTCCCCTCCTCTAATTTTTGAACGGTGTTTTTAAAAAATATAAAAAAATCATAAACCTATAGGGCTATTAGGGCTTATTAAATTTTTTCACAATAAATTATTTTGAACAAGATCGATTCATAGGTTTTCGAGATATTGCTGAAAAACTGCCTTCCCTATAGAAAAGCACGTAAGTGCCGTAAGATTTCCGTGACGATACGACCTTTTTAATAGGCAAGGATCCCTTCGTTTTGCGTAATCCGACACGCACTTGGCCGGTTTCTATAGATAACTAGCTTCTGCCTGCGACTTCGTACGCGTTTAAATTATGGATTTCATGATTATGATTCGTCCTAAAAGGGATGACATAAATTATAGCCTATTAAATAATATCAATTAGAATTTTGGTCAAGTGCGAGTCGGATTTTAGTTTTCCCATACATTTTGTGACCCAACTCATGATGAAGGCAACGAGCAAAATATTTGGTCTCCATACAAAGTTTCATCCCCTTTTTCGTCCCTAAAAGGGATAAAATTTGACATAAATTATAGCCCTTGTCCTATTCTAATATATAAGGAACATATCTGGAAAGTTTCATGTACACTCATCGGTATATTTTGAAATTACGTGGAACGTACATCCAACCTTTTACGTTTATAATATTAGTAGGATGGTACGGAGTCCGACTCGCACTTGGCCGGTTTTTTACTGTTACTAAGTTACTACAAATAGTCAGTCCATATACCAATTTTTTTTTACTCATTTTGAAGTCAATAACTTATTAAATTCACATAATAATAACCGCATGTAATTTACCGTGCACGTAAACAAACAAATGATATGATTTGAAATACAAACGCAGCGCTTGCGCGGCGGAGCGGGGGGCGGGACGAGGTATCACTCTAGGGGCTCTCTCTAGGTTCCCGCGCGCCGGTACGTGGTACCGCGGCGTGGTTATTTATTTCGCGCCTATTTTAATAGATTATACTATTACAAGGCAAGCTATACACAGAAATTTCTTACTTTCCATTATATAGCTGCATATATTATTTTATAGTATTAGACTAATCTTTACAGACTCTAATTCAATATTAGACCTTACAGGACAAAAAACGCATATAAAAATTCTTATTAATGAAAGTTTACTTCTAATTCCTCCAAACTTTTTGCTTTGTCTATTAACTTAAGGATTTAAAGATATTGTTGTGAATTTTTGAAACTTTAATTCAATATCGACAAAATAATAAACGAATTCTGGTTTGACCCAGTCGCTCGTTATTTTTTTTTCTAAAAACTTAACAGCATAAAGCATCATACATATTATAAACTATGAAGCTTAAACTTTGCACTCTAATTCAATATTCACATTTCACCAATAAAAAAACATAAATACCTAATTTATACCTAACTCTCCTTCTAACTTTTCGTCATATTTTACAAATATGCTTAAAAATACGTCCCATACCACACAAGCATAACTTTTCCGACTTTAGAATTATCGAAACTTGTAGGGCAAAATTCCGGTCCAGCTACAGGGCTATTAGTCAAACAGTATTCAACATGTTTGCAATGAAACTATTGACATTGTTTTCTTTAAGATGAGAATAAGATGTTTGACATCAATAATTAACTTTCATTTAGATAGGACATTATATTTTCTTAAACATGCAATGAAATATTGACGTTACGTTTCTTATAATAAATAGGGTGCGTTTCAGGTGCGGCGAGACGAGAGGCCCATAGTGAAATGCAAAGTGATCGCCTTTTGTTCATAAACCATTATGGCGGTCAGTCATTCAAACATTTTAAGGTTTTTTTGTTTTCATTTCATTGCATGTTTGAGAAAAGCACTATACTGACCTCGGCCAGAACTAGGGTTTGCCAGCCTCGTATCCCTTTGCAGCCTCGCTACGCTCCCTTCCGGTTCATTAGTGATAGAGGAAAACCACTTTAGTAGAGTAAAAGTTGAGTTTAATCCGTGAATACGTATTGTGAGTACAGCTGAATTGTTTGGAACCTAGTAACCGTCATGTACGACAATACAACAATAATATATTACAGCTTTTATACAGCCAGTATACATATAGTTTACATGCAGGTTCTAACACCACCCCTTAAACTATATGTACATACTACATATACTAACTACCACATCACTAAGCACTAAGTACCTCTAAGCATATAAAAATCATTCACAAAACGCTGATACTTTTCAGTACTCAAAGGCTTTGTCAAAGCATCCGCAAGCATATCGTTGGTACACATATATTTCACAACCAATACACCATTTTCGACTATTTCGCGAATGAAATGATGTCTAACATCAATATGCTTAGTCCTTGCATGGAACATATGATTTTCGGTCAATTTTATTGCAGATTGGTTGTCATTGTAAACTACTATTTTGACATCCAACCTCAAGCACTCTTGCATGAATGTTTTTATGAACAGTGCCTCTTTACACGCATCGGATAACGCCATGTATTCAGCTTCCGTGCTGGAAAGAGCCACTGTACGCTGTTTACGACTCTCCCACGAAACTAGAGAATTGCCCAATTTAAATATGTAACCAGTGTAAGACCGACGATCGACTACACTAGCCGCCCAGTCTGCGTCCGCTGACCCAGTCACGTTTAACCCGCTCTTCTCATAGGTGATGCTGTGCTCCATAGTACCCTTAAGGTATCGAAGCACGCGCTTTGCCGCCTTCCAATGAGCTTCCGAGTAGCAATCGTTAAACTGACTTAGCATACTCACAGCATGCGCAATATCAGGACGCGAACAGACTGCGATATACTGGAGGCAACCAATCAAGTTCCTGTATTCATAGTCTCCATTCTTCTCAGATTTTGTAAGTTTCAGTCCAACTTCCATCGGTGTTTTAGCCGGGTTGCATTCAGTCATTTTGAACCTCTCTTAAACTTTGGTAATATAAGCAGACTGATCGAGAATGATCTTTCCATCTTCACGACGGATGTGTATTCCGAGTACACTTTTTGCAGGCCCAAGATCCTTCATAACAAATTGCTTCATTATCTCCTCTTTTACCGCCCTTTTCTCAGTTTGACTGTTGCTAAGTAACAAAATGTCATCAACATAAAGGCCGAGGATGACAAGTCCGTTATTACTAGATCTGACGTACACACACGGCTCGGACGCTAGTCGTTCAAATTTTAGCTTCTTGACAAGCGCGTCGTTTATCTTCTCATTCCATGATCTGCTGGCTTGTTTTAATCCGTATACAGCTTTAAGCAAACGGTATGCCTTTCCTTTGCTGTTTTCCACGTCAAAGCCTTCAGGAATTTCCATATAAACGACTTCCTTCAAGTCACCATTTAGGAATGCTGTCTTGACGTCCATATGATCCACTTCCATGTCATATTCAGCCGCCAGTGCTAAAAGTAATCTTATTGTAGAGTATCTCACGACAGGTGAGAACGTTTCAAAATAATCTACTCCATATTTTTGTGTAAATCCCTTCGCAACCAGTCGGGCTTTGTATTGTAAGAGCTCTCCGTCCAGTCCTCTCTTTTTCTTGAAAATCCACTTGCACTTAACAGGTTTCTTGCCCTTCGGTAAGTCCACAAGTTCGAGACATTCATTATCCAAGAAAGACTGATACTCATCCCGCATCGCTGCCTTCCACTGCGCAGACTCAGGGCCGTCGAGTGCCTCACGAACGGTAGTTGGTGTTTCCGTATCGCTACTCGCGCCGGTCGTCAGTGCCGATAAGTATGCGTCTTCAAACACGCTCCGTTCTCTCGATTCCTCCGAATCCCAAGATGACGAACCAGGAACATAGTCTTCATCTGAAGTGCTGGATTCTTCATTGTCGGTATCATCTGTGTCATGAATCTGGACCTCGTGGGGCTCTAGTGTGCCGTCAACAGGTTCCGCCGTCCGCTCTCCTACATTTTCAGATCCATTACTGATGATCACATACGGAGTCGGTTCGTTGACCACAGGTTGCTCAACTGTATCCTTGAAGAATTTGTCCTCTACAAACACAACATTGCGCGAAGTTATACATTTAGTCGGATAAGCGGGGTCCACCAGTCGATATCCTTTCGTATTTTCGCAATAACCTATGAAGATACCTATACTTCTTACATTTCGGGTCTAACTTCTTTCGTCCCTCTACGACAGAGTACGCCACACAGCCAAAAATTCGTAAATGGTTCAGGTTTACCTTTGATCCAGACCACTTCTCCTCAGGAGTAGCACCCAACACAGCCTTGGTTGGCGATCTATTTTTCAAGTAAACTGCAGTGTGCATTGCCTCTGCCCAGTATTTTTGTTCCAAGCCAGCACCCTGTAACATACACCGTGCAGCCTCAACAATCGTGCGGTTTCCTCTTTCCACTACGCCATTTTGAGATGAACAGTGAGGAACAGTCCTCTGGTGTATAATACCATGCTGGTTCAAAAAAGTGTCAAATTGTTTATTAACAAACTCACCTCCCCCGTCTGTCCTCAAAGCCTTAATTGTTTTGTTTGTTTGATTCTCGACAAGAGATTTGAATTGCTTAAATTTTTCAAAAACTTCGTCCTTTGTTTTAATAAAATAACAAAAAGTTTTCCTTGAAAAATCATCTATAAAAAGTAGCATGTAGCGAGATCCACCAAACGAAGTTTGCGGCATAGGCCCGCACACGTCACTGTGTATGAGTCCCAATACTTCAGTCGCCCTAGTAAACGATTTCTTTGGGAAAGGTAATTTTGTTGTTTTCCCCTCTATGCACGAAATACACTGTTTATATTCAGAGTTATTAAAGTCTATGCCATTCGCCATACCTGTTCTCAGTAGATTCATGCTCCTGCAGTTCAAATGTCCCAATCGCTGATGCCACACATCTTGAGACACAACACGCCCCGTCCCCACGTTTGCCGCGACATGGTCAGCGGACGCAGACTCAGACGATGTCGGTTTACTACGCGTCGAAATGGTTTGTAATTTGTAAAGACCATTTTCACGTTTTGCATTAGCAATCAAAACATTTCCAAAATAAATGTTACAAAAATCAGAACAAAATACAACTCGAAAACCTTTTGACGTCAACACGTTGACAGATATCAAATTACATGACAAGTTAGGAATAAAAACTACACTGCTTAAAGTTTTTATACCGTCTTTAACATGCAGTTCGGTACTGCCGCAACCTGCACTGACAAGTTTTTCACCGTTCGCCACGGTGACTTCCAAGGATGTATCCACCACGAAGTCGTTGAGTATGTCCCTCTTGTTGCAAAAATGACGGGATGCCCCGCTATCGATATACCAGGAATCCTCCTGCACGTCCACCGACAGCGCGCTCATCATATTCGCCATTTCTTTAGCGACGGGATCCTTCGACTGCGACGATCCTTTACCTAAGCAAATGCTACCATGATAGAGGAAAACCACTTTAGTAGAGTAAAAGTTGAGTTTAATCCGTGAATACGTATTGTGAGTACAGCTGAATTGTTTGGGACCTAGTAACCGTCATGTACGACAATACAACAATAATATATTACAGCTTTTATACAGCCAGTATACATATAGTTTACATGCAGGTTCTAACAATTAGAACCTTAACTCAAATTACTCTATCACACTATACAACCTAAAGTCAAAAACACTTATTTTCATATAAACCTAAATTTAAAATAGCCTAATGACTATACCTAGATATTTTTCTAGCACGAACGACTTATTATAAGTGATTGACTAAATAAAAACATCGACAGTTCTGTTATCGATAAGTACCACTTCAACTTTTTCAAGGGTGCGTTAAAAATAGACAATAATAAAAAAACTATCAATTTATTTATATTTTACATACTTCAGAAAACAATTTGCAATACTTTCGTAACTTTCTTTCTTCGTGTCACTGAATTAATTATCCCCTAAGTTACTCCATAACACACACACACACACACACACCGAAATTGTCTTTCAAATCGACGCAGAATATCACAACATGTAGTTTTTTCCAATCTCATTTTTGCCCCCAAAACAAATCTGTGTCTCAGTATATATGGTTACAGTGTAGGTGCACGCGGCGTCAAGGTAGGTAGCCAATATAAGCTGTGGTTGTATGTACGTATTGTCGTTGAAGTAGTATGTACTTATCGATAGCAGGATTGTCGATATTTTTATTGAGGCAAGCACTAAACAAATGTTGTTCCTGCTAGAAAAATATCTAGGTATACTAATGACTGATTACTCCAGTCCAAAAATTCCCTAAAACCAAAACGATCTTATTTTGATTGTGCACAGTAGTGCCCAAGATCACCTAATTTCAAAGCAGCTGGAGCCCAAATCAACCCATTCCCAAAATACACTAGTCCTAAATTGAAAAAATCCCACTATATTGTTCCCAAAATATACTAGTTTCAAAATAAGTACACTAGTCCCAAAATTTCCTAAATTCTTATAAAACATATGTACAGAGGTATGAAATAAAATCTAAACTTATATCCGGAATGATGTATTAATACAATATAATCATTTTTTTTTCAACTACTACGTACCTCGAGTTTGAGGTATTTTGGTTCTAGTGTATTTTGCGACTAGGGTATTTTGAGATTAGTATATTTTGGGAACAATGTATTTTAGGACTAGCGTATTTTGGGAATAGATCAACTTGAGCTTCAGCCGCTATGAAATTAGGTGATCTTGGTAGGTGTATAATCAATATAAGATCGTTTTGGTTTTAGGGTATTTTCGGACTGGGGTAATCAGACATTAGGCTATTTTAGAAAAAATAAGTGTTTTTGACATTGGGTTGTATTGTATAATAGAATAATTTGAGTTCAGGTTCTAATGAACCGGAAGCACACCGGAAGGCATTAAAACAAGTCTGATTGTACCTTTGTTTGACAGTTCTCTGCTTCACCGCTTTGCCCTCGTGTGAAACGGGCATAAACAGTGACAGCCAATAAAAACCCAATTTATATGACACATTTCTGATTAGATGTACACGCACGCTATATGGCCAAGCCCACTTGCCTACGGTAATAAACGGATATGACATCCTGAATAGAGTTATGAAGGTAGCCATAGACCTGCCGACGTAGACCATTCTGACTTTTGAACAATTAATTATTTGCTTGTTTTCATGTGAGGGTAGGAACTTGAAAAATAAGTATTCATAAAATGTATTCCAGGGACTCGGGGAATTGTCAGGCTTACATACGTTAGTAGTTGTTGTACTATTATTTTATATAGTAGTACAGTCGTTGGGTTGGGGCAAAATATTTTTAGAATAGTGACCACGCCACGTACCGAAAGCCGGTAAATCGGTTGGTCCTCAGCATGTTACGCGTAAATGAACGATCTGATGATATCTAAGTGTAGGACGTCCTTCGGCTAAAATGGTGATAATGCATACTCAGCATTTATTCATTAAATAAAAACTAAATCCTACTAATACTATAAATGAAAAATTTTACAAAAAGTAAACGCATTAAGAAGAATAATTTTAGTATACAAATAGAGTAATAGCCTGGAACTAAATCCTGCTAATATTATAAATGCAAAAGTTTAGATGTTTGTAACTAAATCACGCAAAAACGGGTAAACGCATTAAGAAGAATTTTAATATACAAATAGAGTATAGCCTGGATAAACATATAGTAGGTATACTTTATATCTCAGTAAAAGTCTAACAAAAGAACGTCAACGCGAACGAAGTCGTGGCCAAAAGCTAGTTGTTAAGATTTAACATTACTTAAATGTAAGTAAAGTTACTTGTCTTGCGGTCTTAAACATTTTAAAGAGCTGTCGTTCCACTTGACTCAAGACATCGCTGATGACGCTTATCAACAATGCCTGCAGGTTTCGACAAGTTGGAACACTGGACGAGGAACAGAGGATATCGTGTTAGCCGACGCAATCAAGTGGCGGTGGAGCGACAACTTGCCCAACTAGTTTGTAGGTAGTTAAGGCGCCAGATTGGAATTTGAATTTAGTGGTCTAGTCTTGATCATGGGTGCCCTTTGTTTCCCATAATTTTGTTGTTCCGAATTTCGATGGTCAGAAGTTGATATCCATAAAATTTATAGACATACATATCAGTAGTCATAATTTTTGTTAAGTATAACGCTTAATAGTTCTAATATCAATGACCTATAATATTAAATGCTATAATCTCAAAAGTCATAAAATTGATGACTATAATGTTTAAAGGTCTATAGATAATTATTCAGAAATGTTTCAAGGCATTTATTTCAACGTACTAAGGGTTGTTATTCATATCGTATTAATGCCTAAAGTTAATTATGTCTAAGAAACCAAATCTATAACATCCATAGGTATATAGATAATTACTCAGAAACATTTCTAGACATAATAAAACTACTATCAAACCTATCAAAATGTAGAACCTATCAAAATAAGCATAAAACGTCAAATAAACTTTTCTCTGAGATCAACCAATGCCAAGATAGTGGTGTATAAAGTTCAAGTTTTTCAAAGAACAACAGGAACAGGGACTTGGTGGCAAAACCGACTCGGATCGCGGATAGGTTAGAAGACGGAAGCGGGAGCTGTGCTCCCGCTTTCGTCTTCGAGGTTATTTTTTTATAAAAGAGCGGAAACACTTGTTTGCAAAAAATATTATAATTTTGCAACACTAACATTGTAATTTTTATCCTACGCACTACTTAAATTGGGATATAAATCGTATGTCATTGCAATATTTATGGATAAGTATTTAAAAAAAATCTATACTGACTCGTACAACCACTTGGATAGATTCTTTAGTTCAAGAACAACAATTTATTTAGAACAAGAATTTTATACCTTCTTATAATTATTGCGAGTGTTTATATTGACTGTAATATTATGAAATCTGACACCACCCTCACATTAAATGTTATGACTAACTAACCACGTGACTACCCATCATTATGACCTGCGAAAAAAGACTTTACAACAATTATAATAAGCAAGTTTATTGCCTTCAATAATATGAAATGGCATACCATCTGGACATTGAATGTTATGACTAACCAATTTTATGACTAACAATAATGATGACTTGCAAAAATCGGAACTCCAATTTATATTGTATAAGTTTATGACTTTCGACAATATGACTTATAACTAACAATTATGTTGGGTAACGGTATGGACTGAAAAAATCGGAACTTAAATTTTATGGGAACCAATAGAGACCCCTTGATCATGCTGGGGCAAAGATTATTTTCAATAATCTTTGTGCTGGTGTGATGTACCCACCAGCTTTGTGTGGAGAAAGATTTGAATATATGTAAAACTTTTTGTACAGAACAGGTTATACAGGCAACAAAGGCAATCTTATACCAGTAAATGATCTCTTCTAGCTAACCTTTGAGCAATTGAGCGGATAATATGTAACGGACGGTAATAACACTTGCACCTACGAGCACGCATAATTAGTAACATAATTTGATTTGAAGTGCTATTAAAAAAACTACACTCGCAGTCGCATAATTTCGAGTAATTACTAAATGAAGTAACCGCAATATGTTTTTTTTAATAAGTTTACACTAGTTTTATTTACATAATATACTATTCTTCGTAATACCCATATGTATTAGCAATTTCCAGGATCCTATCATAAAAATATCAATACCCAAAAATGTCGATTTTTGCGATATCTCGCTTCGTTAACGTTTTTAGGGTTCCGCAGCCAAAATGGCAAAAACGGAACCCTTATAGTTTCGTCATGTCCGTCTGTCCGTCTGTCCGTCTGTCCGTCTGTCCGTCTGTCCGTCTGTCCGTCTGTCCGTCTGTCCGTCTGTCCGTATGTCACAGGCATTTTACTCGAAAACTATAAGGTGTATTTGAATAAAATTTTGAGTATAGGTGTATTTTGATAGCCGCTACATAGTTTTGTAATTAAAATGACAAAAAAAAATTTTTTTAGTGGTGCACTCGATACATAAAACTAATAGTCAAAAATGTTTTTTTCATTGTGACCCCCCGTGTGGCACATCAATCGATAGGCCTTTCAAAATAAATATAAGGTTTCTTAGCATTTTTTTTGATTAAGTGAATAGGGTCGGAGATAATCGCCCCGAAAGTCACTAAAATTCTGTCCCCCCCCCTCTAATTTTTGAACGGTGTATTTTAAAAATATGGAAAAATTCATGGACATAAGGCTTATTAATTTCATTCACCGAAAATTGTTTTGAACAAGATCGGTTCAGAGGTTTTCGAGATATTGCTGAAAAACTGCCTTCCTCAAAGAAAAGGACGTAAGTGCCGTAAAATTTCTGTGACGATACGACCTTTTTAATAGGCACGGAACCCTTCGTTTTGCGTGGTCCGACACGCACTTGGCCGGTTTTTTTTTCATGAGTTTTTACGAGTCCGATTTAAACCTGGTAATGTCATATTTTTACTATTATTTTTGCAGTTTAGATGTAAAATAAATAAAGATCATGGCAGGATTAAAAAAACTGTATTCTCTTGCACTATTTTAGGAAATACGACGGAATTTTACCGACCCGTATTCTTTGTCCGCGAGTGTATGATAATTTAGGTTAAAGTTAAATTCATTGCACATGAGATCCTAGACTTTCACAGACAAATAATATTTGATGAAATAAATGAACTATTGAATTTAGCATAAAATATTTTCTTATGCCTCACTTAAATTTTAGGACAAGTAATGTAAGCCGAGGGGTAATCAGGGTAACGTTCCGAACCCGCGTTAGTACAATTTAAATGTCATTTTTCCATATTAAAATTGAGTTTAGACCTCCCTGACACGCGTACAATGCGATACGTGATCGACCTGCTACTCACTCATATTATGTTCAAATATGAACGGTTTTGTTTTTGTAGAACGTGATTTTAATAGAAAGACGAGCATTTTAATTAGCTACTAACTAATTAAAATGCTCCTCTTTCTATTAAAATCACGTTCTACGAAAAACGTTCATTCCTAAAGTCGTCGCTATTTTAACGATATCTTCGACCTCCAAATATCGATATTACCAACAACGGGAGGTCAAAAGCGTCCGTGGGTAACCGACGGCATCAAATATGCAGAGAGTGGCAGCGTCGCCGATATAGATTCCCACCGACCGCAGATCAGAGCAGTACGTCACCACAAACTTGTCTCATGGTAGTTTATTTTACAACACTCTTCTTGTTCTAGTTATCATCATCATCATCATACCAGCCGAAAGACGTCCACTGCTTGACATAGGCCTCCCCCAAAGAGTGCAAAGAGTGCTTGTTGTAGTAGTTTTTACTTAATTTTGGAATCAATCTTTATGATTTAGTATGGTACCTAATTTGAATATCAGAACTATAGTCACTTCAGTTATAAATAAATTTCCGCTTCAATTTGAAGAAACCGGGTTGAAATTAAATTTATTATCCGTACCGTATCTTTACCGTATGAATGCCTTGGTTTTAAGTTCATTTCACAAAAAAAAACACAATTGTAGCTTTTGCAAAAAAAAACCTAAGGGAGAAAATAAATCAATTTTTACAAAAATGCCAATATCTCGAAAACCAAGGCATTTTTACTAAACCTAAAATTTAATATTAGCTGTCCACGGATTATCCTTGGTTTACGGGGTTTGGTGTATGAAACAAGTATGTATCTGTTCAGGAGCCGTAGCATGGTTGGCCTTGTCACGCGACAAGTGACAAGATAAGAGCGTCGTCTCGTTCTATCGAACGGTGTCAGCCAGTGACGCACGCTCTATCCTATCACCTATCGCGTGACAAGACCAACCATGCTACGGGGCCAGGAAGCTTGAATCTCATGCATACAAGATCGTGGTGATCACGCTATCTGCTTACTGTCTATGTTTTCATACTGTGCTTGCAAAACTTTTCAACTGCACCGAGCAGTCGCAGTACAAGTGGCCACTGGAGACGTTGGTCAAAACATTAATTTGCATAGAAAGTGCAAGTTAACACTCCACACAGAACGAGCAGTGAGATTGGCTTTACGTGCCGAGCTTGCAAGATGGCTGTCGACGATTTTACGAAGGGTTTGTGACCAAGAATCTCGCTGAAATGCAGGTGTTGATTACAATGATGTAATATAAAAAAAGAGGTAGATAGGTTATAAGAGCTGCAAAAATGGCACACTAAAATTGTGTCAATTGGCACCAACTTGCCTCGGTTTCAAGCCGTCAATGGAAACGTTAGCTGTCAGATTTGGTGGCCATTTTCAAACACGGAATTTCGTATAGACAACATATCTACCTCTTTTTATATTACATCATTGGTTGATTACCTCACCAACTCATTATCTAGAGATATAAACTGACTTTGTAATTCACTTATAACTTTAAATGTTACGGGTCTTGAGATCAATTTATAGATCGATACTTTCAAGAACCACCAATGTCTTCCTTTTTATGACAACACATTGGAATCAAACAGACATGCAAAGCGTTGGACTAAATTGGCTTACCGATGTTACTATTCATTATATATAGGTACTTTAGAACTTTAGCTTCTTTCCATATTAGGTAGGTACCTATATGTATGTATTAGTGTCGATAATAAACGCTTTTCCATAAACGAGAATCTACCCTGGAGCTATATTCTGCTTACGGCGGATGCCACTAAACATCAGCAGCACCTAAGACTCAATCTAGGATTAAACTTCAAAATGGTATGGATTTATTTTAGAATCGAGTCCGACATGTAGTATGGATTATTCTAATTTTGGTGGATCTCGCTTCGGTTTAATATAAGTCAATGGGAAATGGATGAAAATTTTAGAAAATGCCTGCCTTATTTTTTTGGTGATAGGAATAACCTTCCTTAGCACCAGAAAAAAGTTTCAGATCTTTCAGCTGCGTTAATTATTTTTTTAAATATATAAACAGTTTCCTCACTTACGTTTTGGGTCAAGGACGGTCAATAGACACTTTCCTTTATCCATGTCATATTACAAAATAATTTCTTAAATATCTGTGGTAAACTGACACTGGTCATTGACAAATATAGCTGCTGCAAGTGTCAATATCATTGCCAGTGTCAGTTTACTACACATATTTAAGATGTTTTTTTGTAATATGAGACCGATCGAGGAAAGTGCCGTCCCTGACCCAAAACGTAAGCGAGGAAAGTGTTTATATTTTTCAAAAATAACTGACGCAGCTGAAAAATGTGAAACTTTTTTCTGGTGCTAAGGAAAGTTATTCCATTACCAAAAAAAAAAACAGGCATTTTTAAAATTTTCATGCATTCCCAATTGCGCAAAATAAGTTTATTATGATTTGGTGCAGCAGAATTTACACAGTGTCAGTGGACACTCCGCTACGCAAACGTGGCGTTAGCGATCTAGAGAATCTGGAGATCCTCCTAAAACTCATAATACCAAATATTTACCACAACTTCAATTTACTAGGAGCAATTATAGCTCATGTTTTGTTTACGACAAAAAATCTCCTCTTCACCCCAATACTCAGACCTTTTCTTTTCCCGAAAACAAAATTGTTCCCGACTTTTATTGTGACACTCGAAAACTTTGCGACACATCACGGCGTCTCGTTATTTTACCTACGCGTGACAAAGACGGACGCAGTAACGACTTCCGTATCGAATTGAAGGCAAAAGCCATAAAACACTCTTATCCCGTTCCTTTTGTAAAACGATTTATTTTCTTCTCTCTTTCGCGAAGTGTAGGTTATTTAAACTTATAGGACGATACAAGAAACCAGAAAGGACAAATGATGTCACTGTCTACATTCTTTGCAATTTAGTCGCTATTTATAGATTTAATAATAAGAATCGCTAAACATAAATATGTATGTAATTAGAAAGAGTTTCATTTTGGAGAGGGTTGAGTAATGTTTTCCATATGTCACGGGTGATGACTCCACTTTTTTTAAAGGACTTATCACGGAATTTGCCATAGATTGTTTCAAGTTTTTATTAATTTCATTCTATAGCATAATTTCATAGATCCTTGATAATTTATCTTAAAGGCCTATTATTATTTATGTAATCTTTATTGCACTTGTGGCATTAAGCCCGCCATTTGTACATAATTCGTAGTTATTTCGTCAATTCAGTGGTTATATAAATTATGTATATATATTTACCAGTGGCGGAGCGCGCCCATAAAAGCCGATTCCCACCGGCTTGCCTAAATTTTTTAGGCAAGCCTATACACGGTGCCCGTGAGCATTGCGAGAGATTTTGATCACGAATTCCTGAGGCTATAAGGAGTAATAAATGTTATATGAAGCTAGGTCGAATTATGATATTTAATTTTTTTCTTTTATTCATACACAATAATTGCTAATCTAGTAAAAACGTGTCTTTACGACGAGCTGTCAAAGTAGATGGTTAAGTCTCGCAACGTCGCAATCATAAAGGTGTTTCATACTGGAGATTTCATTACAACATTTTTACACAAAAATGGAAATATCTCTAAAACCGAACCGAATTTACTCGACGTTAATTAACATTTTTAACTTAAAATAGTTTATCGACGGTGGTAGTTTATCGACATTCATAGGTGCATGTAATATGCCTAAATTGAAGAATAAATCACTTTGACTTTTTTTTGACTTTGACTTTGAATATAGTCAGGAATATCCTGTTAAAATCTCTCGCAATGCTCACGGGCACCGTGTATATAGTTATAATACTCCCAATTCTTTCATAACTTTTATGTCCCGGGTTGCCGATCGAAAATTTTCACGCGCCGCCACTGTTATTTACATGTCAACATTAAATTACGATCCCCTGAAACATTATGAGACCGTTTAATTCGAGAAGAGGTTGTTGAAGGACCTATAATTGTTGCCCTTTAAACTAATTTGGCAAAGCCCGACCGGTCCTCAGCTTAATTAAATTTATATGGGTCACACTGACCCTAAAAAAACACAAAATTAAGTTATCGTGAATTGTACCTACAGTTAATACTTGAAGCGATATGAGACTTGTTGATTATTTTTCTTATTTATTGAGTTATTATTTTTTTATTTTTAGAAAAATATGACGTTTTATTGACTGGGATCTTCCAAAACATCGAATATGAAATTGAACTTTATATTCTAAATCTTTAGATTGTTTTTAAATTGACAATTACTCTGAAAAACTAGACCGAAGACTCACTTATTCTTCAGTGTGTTACCCTTCTTCCGCTCATTGCCATTTATAAAAATACTCACTTATATATACCTATATTAGAAAGGGACACACTAAGACAAAGTGAGTCTCTTTCGGCTCGCGTTTTCGGTCACAGTGAGTATTTTAGATTGCAAGGACGATTAGGTACGTGTACGAGTACTGGACTCTTATTCCCCCCATGCGTCACCTAACGAAACTAGACCTCTACCAACGCTTAGCTACTACGCACCGCAGTGTCAAGGTATATTTGTGGGTGAGCGTTGAGGTGAGCTTAAAACAGCGTCACCTAACGAAACTAGACCTCTACCAACGCTTAGCTACTACGCACCGCAGTGTCAAGGTATATTTGTGGGTGAGCGTTGAGGTGAGCTTAAAACAGCGTCACCTAACGAAACTAGACCTCTACCTACGCTTAGCTACTACGCACCGCAGTGTCAAGGTATATTTGTGGGTGAGCGTTGAGGTGAGCTAAAAACAGCGTCAGCGTCACCTAACGAAACTAGACCTCTACCTACGCTTAGCTACTACGCTCCGCAGTGTCAAGATATATTTGTGGGTGAGCGTTGAGGTGAGCTTAAAACAGCGTCAGCGTCACCTAACGAAACTAGACCTCTACCTACGCTTAGCTACTACGCTCCGCAATGTCAAGATATATTTGTGGGTGAGCGTTGAGGTGAACTTAAAACAAGTTAAAGAATAGGGGGGCTGTTCAATTTCTTGGCCCAAAGCGCCGACTGACAGTTCCTATGACGCGCTAATGTGCGTGTGGTTTTTGTTTGAACGTCTGCGGTCATTATCATTACGACGGTTGTTTGTCGAAGGATTTGTGGGAGCAATGTCAACATGTAATGTCGACTGATTGCTCATTGTTAGTTTATAAATATACATGTGCGTTAATAATGACTGTGAGTGGCGGTAATTGTACTTACTGCCACGTGATTTAAGGCTTACTTACAATGAGTCGAATCTGATTGGTGACAATGCCATGCTTTGCTGCTCTGTTATTGTCGCCCTAGTGAGACCACAAATTTTCAATCGTATATACATTTTTGACGTGACAACGTCTTATAAATCGATGAACGCCGGCTGCACGCACGAAAAAGTGTGACTCATTGTCCCGTCCCGTTCCGTTGACTGACATATCAATGCACAGCCCAAATAGCTGCTTTTAGAGATTCCAATTTGGCACGTAGGTTTCTTATAGGGGTGCACTAAGAAAAAAATTCAAAATTCACCCTCTAAGAGGGTGAAATCGGGGTCCAAAATTTGTATGGGGAAACAAGATTAGATCGATATCGACTATTTTATTAGAAACTTCACAGGGGTACCGATAAATGAGTAAATACGTGTTATGCAATTTTTCATCAATGTTTTCTTATGACGTTATCACGTAAAATTATCGTCCGTAAAACGAACTTTACACTTTACAGACAACCATTTTTTGTCTGTAATAAGCTTGAACTATGTTTGGTAGGTAAATATTGTTCGAGTTCATAGTACATCAGCATCAGAAGTAACTACGCAATCGAAGACGTCAAAAGCTCTTATTCCCTTTTAATAAAGACTTTTGACGTCTTCGTTTGCGTAGTTACTTTTGATGCTGATTGTACGGACTGTATAGTGTAGGACTATAGCTACCCGCGCGGCTATAATATTAGTATAAATAAATGCGACCAGCAGGGTAACTCCATAGATAGAGGGTAACTCCATAGGTTAGGTGCTTACCCGCATTCCCAGCTGCCAAGGGGTCCCTAGGACACCGGTTTTTTCGTGTCTTGAAGACGCAGCATAATGGATGAAAATGCAAAGCCAGCATCATGCTGAGTTGGGCCCATTTCGTGACGGCACAGATTCACTTTTTTCCTGTGTCTTTGTCTTTTAATAATGTATGTTGTGTTGTGTTACGAATAAATGTTTGATTTGATTTTTGAAAATATCAGAAATGCCTGATTATTTATTCGGTGATAGGAATAACCTTCCTTAGCACTAGAAAAAAGTTTCATATCTTTCAGCTCTGTTAGTTATTTTTGAAAAATATAAACAGTTTCCTCACTTACGTTTTGGATCAAGTACGGTCATAGACACTTTCCTTGATCCGTCTCATATTACAAAAACATACCTTCAATATCTGTGGTAAACTGACTTTGGTAATGACAAATATAGCTGCTGCAACTGTCAATATCATTGCCTGTGTCAGTTCATCACAGATATTTAAGATATTTTTTTGTAATATGAGACGGATCAAGGAAAGTGCCGTCCTTGAACGAAACGTAAGTAAGGAAACTGTTTATATTTTTCAAAAATAATTGACGCAGCTGAAAAATCTGCAACTTTTTTCTGGTGCTAAGGAAAGTTATTCCATCACCAAAAAAACCGGCCAAGTGCGTGTCGGACCACGCAAAACGAAGGGTTCCGTGCCTATTAAAAAGGTTGTATCGTCATAGAAATCTTACGGCACTTACGTCCTTTTCTTTGAGGAAGGCAGTTTTTCAGCAATATCTCGAAAACCTCTGAACCGATCTTGTTCAAAACAATTTTCGGTGAATGAAATTAATAAGCCCTATGTCCATGAATTTTTCCATATTTTTAAAATACACTGTTCAAAAATTAGAGGGGGGGGGGACAGAATTTTAGTGACTTTCGGGGCGATTATCTCCGACCCTATTCACTTAATCAAAAAAAATGCTAAGAAACCTTATATTTATTTTGAAAGGCCTATCGATTGATGTGCCACACAGGGGGTCACAATGAAAAAAAGAATTTTGACTTTTAGTTTTATGTATGGAGTGCACCCCTAAAAATTTTTTTTTTTGTGATTTTAATTACAAAACTATGTAGCGGCTAACAAAATACACCTATCCTCAAAATTTTATTCAAATACACTTTATAGTTTTCGAGTAAAATGCCTGTGACATACGGACAGACGGACAGACGGACAGACGGACAGACGGACAGACGGACAGACGGACAGACGGACAGACGGACATGACGAAACTATAAGGGTTCCGTTTTTGCCATTTTGGCTACGGAACCCTAAAAATAATCAGGCACTTCTGAAATTTTCATCCATTCCCAGTTGTGAGCAAATCCCTCATGGTGTCACTTCCCGAATTACTAATCCACCCTTAGGGGACGGAGACTAAAGCAATTTCATTACTTGGTTTTACATTATTATTCACATTAATCTGCCAGTTCAACTCACTTATCTGAGCCTCACTTGTTTTCAGGTAATCACACATGTATACCCGGGTACCTCTGTCGACATCTTGTAAGTGCCTGATCTACTGCGTCGCATTGCAATCTACTAATTGATTTTATTCTGCCACACTAATTCCAAAAATACTTATACGACGTTTTGACTGGTATCTTGCGAATAATCGGTGATGTTTCTGACTGATTAAATGTAGGTATTTTTAAAAGGTTGCAAACGATTGATGATTTATTCTTAATAAAGATTAATAAGAATGTCTGACTTGGCTCTGCGAAATATCTCACAACGTTTTACAGTGTAAGAGTTTCGAGACTTGGCCTATTTTTTACATGGAATGTTTTTATTGAATCTCACTCCTTTTTGTAGGTTATTTATTATGTTATCAATATTACAAATTTATGAATGCAGCTGGGAATACTATTTTGGCGTAGATTTTGTACGGAAGTGTTATTTTACCTACCGCAAATAATGTTTGTACATAGTTTCCTAGTGCATTGGCCATCCACTGTAGTACTACCATGTGATTATTATTTGCAGGAACTGCAAAAGTAACTTTGTAATCGCATATATTTGGAAAGGATTACAGACTTATTTATGTAGTTTGCATATCTCTGAAACGTGACTGAAATTGCAATATTTTTAGGTTTTTTTTTATAAATTGGTAGGCTAAAAACGAATTGTGTTTAAAATTTGAAGCTTGTGGGTGAGCCAAAAGTAGTTAAGAATTATGTTGATCATCATAAGTCAGTGAGTAAGTCAGTGAGTATGTCAGTGACAAAACTAAGGAACTTTGACGGGCAATAGTTCTTAAAATAATACTTAAATTTGAATGCTATTAAGAATATATCAAAGCCATATTATGCCATATAATTATGTTACTGAAAATTCAGAGTTCTAGCTTTAGCCAGCACAAAATTACAGGATGTTGACAACGGCCTGAATGGCTTCGAGAAAATGATGGTACGGCCGTGCCTCTTTGTTTTGCTCGACTTGGCGGGGGCACTACATTTATGTTTTAAAAAGAGTGGGCGACAGAAGTCAGTGTTTTTGGACCCCAGATTGCTCTTAGGCATTATTTTGGGTTACAAATACTTTATTTGTCGCCGGAGTTTTTCCCCATACTATAATCCGGTATAGGATGAGAGAACAAACATATACATGATATACTGTTATTGCGGTATCAATTGAACTTGTGTTTTTTATGGCATTTAAAACAGACGAATTTGTGCAATTGTCCACATAGTGTTGGTCAATATGGAGACCCAAAAAATGTATGCTGTTCAGGTGAACAGGTAAAGCAGGTGCTTTATTTTTTCCTTCCGATAATGGACATGGAGATCTAATTTTCTAGCTAGAATGAATACTCCTCTTCAACAAATCGTTAAAAATGGTTAGGTAGTGAACAATTGTGTTTAGTCATTAACTACTTTGAATGACAACAAAGGCAGAATTAACTTTTCTTGAAAATTCATCGAAGTGTACAGATCCAACGACCTGAGATCTTGAAATTATATAAAAACAACCTGAAATGTCTGTATTTTCAATAAATACAGATTGCATCTCAATTTCACTTTGAATAGTAGGTATCATTCAACCATTGTCAAATTAGTGGCCAAGTGCGAATCTGACACAGAAAGAAAGGTTCTATACTAAAAATGAATAAGCAAATAATATTACATTGCATTATAAACAACATTAATGTAAATCTATAAGAATTAATATTATGATCGTCAAGGGTACAATAGTTGATATTTAAGTATTTTAAAATACAAACAACACCGCATGAACTCCTCCGCCTTACGGCTACATAAATTCGCCCATATTGTATTTTCTAAAAGTAATTTATTTAATTGGGACTGAAATTCCGATACCACCACGACCACGTCATTCAATCCCTTCCCTTCGGTAATTTTTCTTATAGGGTTGGCCCCATCACTTAGGGATCTGCCCATGGGATTTTGTATTCTTTCGTATCGAGTTGAGAGAACCCTACAAATAATAAAAATATACAAACTGTTTATGAAGCGAAATTGCAGCATTGTCGCCTGAATCACCCGTGATTGGAGCTGCCGTAGCGCACTGAACAAATACGGGCTGTATCTATTGAATATTTTTAGTACCAGTATTATTATTTTTAATGTCTGTATTTTTACGATACTGGAGCGTTACGGGTCAAAAGTTTTTAAACTGAGTGAAGCACTTGACGTTTGTAAATAAGTAGGTATTAATATTATCATTGGAGGCCTATGTTTAGCAGTGGACGTCTTTCGGCTGATATGATGATGATGAAGACTATCATTGTGAATTTTGTTCAAAATATTATTAACGGATAAGAAAATCTAGCCGCACTAGAGATGTCGAGGAATTATTTGCATATAGAGTGGCTGTTTACGAAATTAAGAATTTGCATTGCTAAGTTATGATTCTTTCTGTTTTAATTATTGTTATATACTCGTATTATTATTTGCTTATTGTTTTTAGGTAATCATCATCATCATATCAGCCGAAAGACGTCCACTTCTGGACATAGGCCACCCCCAAAGAGTGCTAAATTGACCGGTCCTGCGCCACCCGCATCCAGCCTTATAACTTATATAAAAAATATAATCCTGGTCACGGCACCAAATATTAAACCTCTTTCTCATTTCTATACAAAATTAATCTTGTGCTAAAAAATATCGAATTAAAGTAACTACATGAAAACAGCCTCATGCTGTCTTAGTTACAGAAAACATATTGTACAGAGCCTCCTCTCGAGCAAACTGACCCGGTTGCTGTCAGGCCAGCCGAGACAGGCGCTATTGAAATGCTAAACGAGATCTGCTTCCGCCGGATGCAGTCGAGAGCCTGTTTCATTTAGAATTAGATGCTACTTGTATCGCGAAGAAACGTTCAGTTCTGGTTGTGTGTCTGCAATTCTGTGATTTACGTCAGCTAAAGTTTGACTGAATAAAAATTGTGTTTTGAGATAATATGTAGCTCAATTGGCCTCTTCTCGGTCTTCTCAAGCTCTGTCAACGAATAGCTTGGTATTTAATTATTTAGAAACTTTACTGTTGCCTGCGGCTCCGCCTGTGAATAACTATTTCATTGCCTTCTCCATCGTATAGTCAAGTATAAAAATATGAGTTATACACTCATTTCATTAGAGTTATACATTCATCTTACTCATAAATTATGTCCTATCGCTCTTAACCTAGTCAATAAGCTATGGATTGTATGTCCGAATTAAATAATTTAATGAGAGGCTTAAATCGATACATATTTGAACTTGATTTTACATACGTTTAATTTCATAATTATAAAACGGTTCTGAAGGAATGTGGATGGCTTCGGGGTGCGGTGGTCAGGTTGCAGACAATGAAACAGCGTGTTTCCTCTATCGTGTCTATTTGTCAAGTCCTTCACTTAGTGTCTCAATTTTATCGTGAATGATTTCGAACTCCTTGAAAACACTTGTTATTCTAGACGTTCGCAGCTCTAAATCAATTAATTGTTCGGCGGTCAAGGAATCAGACTTTAATTTAGACATATATTTTTTGAACAAGGTTAACTTCCCTTTAACTACTCCTCTTTTTTTAATCAAAGTTTTGAGTTTTTTATCACATACCACCGTGGAATCACTCCCCGTATCAGAAGAAGACATAATGAAACAGAATTAAATGACAATAGTTAGCTATTAAACTAAACTGAATTAGGTATATAGTTGCACACGTGCACAGTGTACCGTTAGGTTAAGAACGGAATGCGAAAGATGAAGGAATTTCGAATATTAGCCCTTTATACTAATCGCCAGCTATTGGGTGCGGTGGTCAGGGAGGAAATGGAGTTCCTATTGAATTTATACTATTAGAATTGCTTGGCTCAAGTTTAGGTTACCAGCTATCTTGTCGAACAGTACTATGAATACAGTTAACGATACTGCAAGCATACACTGACCTGCACATGTCAAGCTCACTACACACCAAATACTCCTATGAATTCCCTAGTATCGTCCGAGGCGTTGTCATCTCGATAGAAATTGTGGCCGATTGAGCCGTCCTTTGTAGGAGCCGTCGCCAACGTCCCCGATGACTGGCTGAGGTCGGGGATTGCGTCATTGTTCATGACCCGGAAGACATGGCTTGATTACGATAAGTTTGGACGGAGAGTCCCCGGGGAGAGTCCAACGTTGTCGTTTATCTAGGCAACCACGATGCAACAGATGTTCAGATATCACATTTCTGCAAATCCTTATGGCAGTAATTTGACGAGGTTTTGGATTTTGTTTGAATAATTTAAGTTTTACTAGCTTCTGCCCGCGACTTCTTTCGCGTAGAACTCGTTTACATCACAGCCTTATACAAACTTTCGCCCCCCATTTCGCCCCTTTAGGAGATGATTTCCGGGATTAAAGGCATTATATATGTTAATCCAGGCTATACACTATATGTATACCAAAATTAATCGTAATCCGTTCAGCCGTTTTTGCGTGATTGAGTAACAAACATCCAAACATCTAAACATCCAAACTTTCGCATTTATAATATTAGTAGGATAGGATTAGTAGGATATCAGGAAAGCACTTTTTTACATATTCCTTTCAGGCTAACATAATAATGGTGAATAATATGTCTCTGTAGAATTGAACATAATCAATATAATCATACGTACACATATACAAGTGGTGTACAATTGTAATTAGTTACTACTTTCCTAAGAAACAGCTTTAAAAGAGGCTTTGAAAGAGGCTTTGTACAGTCGCCATCAGATATATCGGAACGGCCGAAGTGCTCACAAATATCTGAACACGCCTCTAATGCCTCGACAATAGTGACATGTTCAGATATTTGTGAGCACTTTGGCCGCTCCGATATATCTGATGGCGACTGTACTGTCTGCATAGACGGAAGACGTTATGAACAATGGATTGACCAGCGCTTAAACTGATCATCACACTGAGAGTCTTATGTCCAGAGTGAGAAAGCTCATCTGGGTTTTCAAATATTTCATAAATTTTGCTAGTAAGTCTATGTTAAAGCAAGTATATACTTCGCTTGCGGAATCTATCCTCACGTACTGCGTCCCCGTTTGGGGTCGTGCCACGAAACCAAATTCCTGGAACTGGAGAGAGTCCAAATATCACTGCTAAAAGTCATGTACTTCAACCAAATAGATTTCCCACAAGTGAATTATATATTACTGCTGGAGCCGTAGGATGGTATCACGCGACAAGTGACAAGATAAGAGCGTCGTCTCGTTCTATCGAACGGTGTCAGCCAGTGACGCACGCTCTATCCTATCACCTATCGCGTGACAAGGCCAACCATGCTACGGTCCTGATGTATTGTCTGTCAGAAAACTCTACAAACCCATTAAATACTATCCTAAAAACACACAAAATACATGTGCACCTAAAATTACACAGTTAAAAATGTGGAAGAGCGGGGTCTTTTTACACAAGCATATTTTAATACTTAAAAAAAGGCACCAACTCAGATTTTGTAAATAAAGTTTTTTTTTATGGATCATGAATTCTATGCAATTTATAAAAGATAATACCTATCAACTCTACTACTAATATAAAACGGCATTTTGCTTCGTTTTATCTTGTTTATTAGACAAAATTATGTAGTTGGGTCGTTCTTCTTTTTTACCGACAATGAACCGAGGTTTTTCTGTTTTTTTGGTTTTTGAACTATCGAAAATTGTGGTTTTGAACTGCGATTAAAAAAAAATGCATAGGTTTCTTCATTAGAACTAATTAAAGTTTCCTTTCTGGCCAATATAAATATTTATTTACGGTTGGTTTCTAAAAAAAAACATGCGACAAAGTGGACTTTTTCAGTGGGGACAACATTTTGGTTTACCACTCTGTCACGGCATTCTACGAACAAAAAAATATTTAAAAAAATGCTAGTTAGAGAAAGTGAAATATTAAATATCCCTAATTAATAAAATAATATGGACGTTCATTCGAACATTATAAAACCGTAAACATCATTACTCAAATGAGATGCCGTAATAAGACGAAGGACAGGCTATTGTCGGTCGAAAAGAAGAACGACCCAGTTATTTGAGGCGCGTACTTCTTAATTGATTCAATTCATACAACGAAATGAAAATACTTAATTCAAGTACTCTTATAGATAGGCGATACGTTATTGAACGTCGCTACTACTATCTCAATTCTAATTAAAATCTCAGTATACTTGCTCTCGTCCTCATTTCTGCGCGTATTTTATCAGATTTGAACGTAGAAGTAATTATTTTCAAGTGTGCAATGGCTCCAGAATCAATTAAATCAAGAGACGCTTGTCGGTCGATTGGTCTGGTCTAGTGTGTCAATTCGGTTTATCTCTTTCACATTCCAATTACATTTCAATATGTTTCGCGTGTTCAGACAAATTAGCTTGGCACGCGTGGCAGTAAGCGCGTGAAATAGATTAAAAGTGATTAGGATTGGAAGCTATGGAATTACTACTACTACATTACTATAGGGGCCGGGAAACGAAGGGTTGCAGGCCAAGTAGATATAGACGGATGGGGATACGCGGCCGGCAACCCCGTTTCTCGCCGAGATTTGTGTAGTTCTTTTCTCAAACTTGCAATGAAATAAAAATGAATAAAACCGGCCAAGTGCGTGTCGGACCACGCAAAACGAAGGGTTCCGTGCCTATTAAAAAGGTCGTATCGTCACAGAAATTTTACGGCACTTACGTCCTTTTCTTTGAGGAAGGCAGTTTTTCAGCAATATCTCGATAACCTCCGATCTTGTTCAAAACAATTTTCGGTGAATGAAATTAATAAGCCCTGTGTCCATGAATTTTTCTATATTTTTAAAATACACCGTTCAAAAATTAGAGGGGGGGGGACAGAATTTTAGTGACTTTCGGGGCGATTATCTCCGACCCCATTCACTTAATCAAAAAAAATGCTAAGAAACCTTATATTTATTTTGAAAGACCTATCGATTGATGTGCCACACGGGGGGTCACAATGAAAAAAAATTTTTTGACTTTTAGTTTTATGTATGGAGTGCACCCCTAAAAAAATTTTTTTTTGTCATTTTAATTACAAAACTATGTAGCGGCTAACAAAATACACCTATCCTCAAAATTTTATTCAAATACACCTTATAGTTTTCGAGTAAAATGCCTGTGACATACGGACAGACGGACAGACGGACAGACGGACAGACGGACAGACGGACAGACGGACATGACGAAACTATAAGGGTTCCGTTTTTGCCATTTTGGCTACGGAACCCTAAAAAGGGGTGTGTAATAATCGGTATAAAAACAAATAATGTAATTTCATTGGATTTTACCATTTTTAATATAATTACAAAGAGTAGAATCAAAATATATATTTTTATTTAGTATAACTATCATTCGGTATAACGCTTATTTCTTATAATCATTATAGAAACTAATTCTTATTTGATATACATCTTATATTGTATAATGATCAAGCTGTATAATTTCATGTGCAGACTGCGTTTTATTTACCTGAGCTAAACTACTTTTTTTTCGTTCTAACCTAACGTAAACATAACCCAACCGCCAGCGTGGCGACGTCACCCCGCTTCGCGGGGTACCTATTTTTCCATATAAAGATTGACATTTACAATTACAGACAGATCAACGTTAAATATGGCGCTGACAGCTGTCATTACATAGAAACTTGTCAAACTTTGCATACATTCAGAATTTTACGAACACCCCTTATAGACGGTTTGGTGGAACCCTCCCTAAATCTGGAAAAGGAATCCAGTGTTGCCTCAAAAAGAAGTACACTCAGCATTGGTCCATATAGCAATTTAGGTAGTTACCAAGATTGTTAAATGCTTTAAACGTATGGAATATTTGAATGTTTAAGTTTGGAGGTTTATTTATTATATTATTATTTTAAATAAAAATTGGTTCACTAATGTCATAAATCCTGTTGGTTCCGGACATCTTCACTTAGTTTTAATTGTTTGTTATTTTTAATGCATGTTGTAACCATATACTTATCGTGAAAGGGAACGCTTTCATTAGCGACAGTTAGGTAGGGTAGTTTTCTCGTTTTCTTTGACATTCGTACCAGTTGAGGGTATATTGTTTTGTTGGCTGCTCGCGGCTCGCGACTACACGCACAAGCCATTTTCGTCGCGCCCAAACTATCGCAAATTACATATGACACAAACCTTCGCATACCAGTGCATCATCAGCTCTCTACCGTGGAAGTGTGGACAGTCGGTACCGGCTCATCAGGCGCCAAGCAAGCAGGGGTGAGTTGGTCTTCATTTCGAGGTACTTTCACTGGTATTTCTTGTAGCTTTCGTTTCACAAAACAAAACACAATTTCCCTACTCGAGGGCGATTGTACAAATCCATAATGTCTATTTGGATATTTATTATTAGCGATTATTCGCAAGAAAATCGTCTCGATGCTGAGCCGGTTAAGGGAAAGTTCCAACAGCATTCTGAGTGTCATTGCCGACAGGTACGACTGTCCAATGTTGGCGCACTGGATCGTGCAAATTAAGGCGGTCGCAAAATTTAGATATAAGTAGGCCATACTAACATACCTAGGTTAAGATATACTAACAATATATGGATGTAAAAACAAAAAATGTCCGAAATAAAGTTTTTTATTATATTATTATGTATGTCTTTCCCGCTCACGGGACATGATGTCCTGGGCCTTTGGGAGGCGTGCGTGGGGCTAGGTACCTACAAAGTACCAACTGAGCCAACACGTAGAGGCCCTTTTGACAATTTAATGGAATGCAAGGAGTACATCAATATTATTATTATTATTATTCGGTATAATTTCTAATTTCAATACATTGATATAGAAAACTCCCGTCGGAATCAGACATATTAAAATATAATGAAGACACACGTATTGAATGTCGAATATCGCTCGATATCTTTCGAACCGATTCGCAGTTCTTAATCATGCGCACACGCGTTGTTCAATACATTTAAACTAGACGACCGAATAGCCTGGTGGTTAGTGAACCCGACTATGAAGCTTGAGGTCCCGGGTTCGATCCCCGGCCGGGGTAGATATTTGTATGATGAATACGAATGTTTGTTCTCGAGTCTTGGATGTTTAATATCCATTTAAGTATGTATTTATCTATATAAGTATGTTTATCCGTTGTCTAGTACCCATAGTACAGCCTTTGCCTAGTTTGGGACTAGATCAATTAGTGTGAATTGTCCCACGAAAAAAAAAATTTTTTTTTGGATCAAGTTGTAGCAAATTATCTTCCACACCTACATAATTTTCTAGCCACAACGCCAAGCCCCATAAAGCGAGCACATGTGCCCAGTAATAAGGAAACTATTAATAAAACAGCTTTCCACGGAAAAATCATCCCTTCATAAAGTGGTCCGTGTGTTTCTGCCCGAGCATTTATGACGACATGGGTATACTAGGCCTTACGGCCGGGTCGCGGAAGAGTGCTTTTGCGTGTCCGTGACCCCGGCATCATGGTGACGAGATGGAACACCAGTAACCAGTAATCATTTTTTAGGGTTCCGTACCTCAAAAGGAAAAAAAACGGAACCCTTATAGGATCATTCGTGCGTCTGTCTGTCCGTCTGTCTCAGCCGATTTGCTCCGAAACTACTGGACCGATTGAGTTAAAATTTTGTAAACATAAATGTAAATTGGTGACCCAAAGATGGACGCGTAAAGTAAATTAATGAATTCTGAACCCGGGGGCCACTTTTGGAGGGTAAACTAGAAAATTCAAAAAAAAAAGTTTCGCAAGTTTCTTTATCTCCGAAACTACTAGGCTTAAAATTCTGAAAAAAATATGGAAAATAGTTCCTTGCCTAAAGAATACAGGAAAATCTATAAGAAGTTTGAGTGTTCAAAGTAACGGGAAAATTCTCAACATTTTTGTGTATTATATACGGAACCCTCACCACGCGAGTTGAACTCGCACTTGTCCGGTTTTTACTATCTCTTCTTTCACTAGTTACATTCCTCGCTTAAGCTTTCAAATCCCTTGGCTCCTAGGGGAGCCGATGGCTTTTATGACTTATTTCTGTGACTGGACAGTCATCGGCTATCGAAAGGTGATATGCAGATAAACTAAAAAACGCACGGAATGTGGGACTGCCGTAACCCTCGAAATGTTGTCTCACTCAGTCGCTAACGTTATCTGGATATGCTGTGCTCTTTGCCTGTGCCCCCAATTGTCCCCCTATTCTGTTACTTGTTTTAAGCTCACCTCAACGCTCACCCACAGATATATCTTGACTAGTAACTAAGCGTAGGTAGAGGTCTAGTTTCTTTAGGCGTGACGCGTGGGGTGAGGCGCATGAAAATATCACAAAAAATTGTAACCAGTAGCAAATTTTAGATCGAAAACAGCCTTTATTCTAGAAGTATTTTGGTGTAGTATTTATAGCCCAAATAAAACTACAAACGTTCAAATTAATTATCATATATTGAAGAATGAGGTCTTTCTTTTCATTATCATTTAAGAGCCTTAATGCTTCAATAACCAACATTTTCTATCATATCTTAATGAAGCCTACTAACAGCGCACTGCTAAATTAAATAAGTACGTGGGTCTGTCGGCGGCTTTAGACGATTGTCACTAAGTAAGTTAATGACGACGAGACTAGTTTTTCGTTAAGTAAATTCCTAATATCTGAAGCAGGTACCCACTTTTTTACATTTACTTTTATGTACTGCTTACGAAAATCTTTACTCATTATACTTATGTCAAAACTTTATTTTAACTTTTACCTTGCTCTTCACAGATTCAAACAGAACAGAAGGAAAAGCAAACTCATAACATGCACCCAGGTGATAAATATTTTAAGCCGCAAGTGAACCATAAATAAACGGAACGTAAAAACTCACCTTCAATAACGTGTAAAACACATAAAACATCCGAAATACTTTCACACTTCCATAAAAACGCCCGCATCGAGTAAAAATACCATAAAGTAAATACTCGCAAGTACGAACTATGCGCGTACCTGCTCGCTGTTTGCTTTCAATTTCTCTGAATAAACAGATATCTAGTTAAGTGGTAGCGCCGACGTGGCGTCGACTGACAAAGAGCAGGCGAATTTTATAAACAACCTTATGCAAATAATGTCGGGGCACCTACCCTTAAACATGCCTGAAATCAAGCTCGAAAGGACTCAACTCAACAATTGATACGCTCTAAATTGGATCGCATCACAATAAGTTAAGTTTGATTTACGCTTGCGTTGAATTTATAAGGTAGTCGAGGAATAGACAGTGTTTACATGTCAATAGCGATGTTTGTGTTTTTTTGTATAATTTCCGGATCAGCGGGCGGGGTAATAATCGTAATGAAGCGAGACAGTTGAACCAATCAGTAAATATTGGGGAATGAATCTTGAAGGTAAACAAAGGTAGGCTTTTGTCGCGGTGAGAGAATTGGATAATCGCTTCCTTTCTGTGAGATTTGTTTTATTAGCGGAATGTTTTGAACAAACAGGAAATTAATTTCCTTATTTCTCTCAATGAGGAGGTAATAAGCTAACGAAATTGTTCTTTATTATTATATACGCCTTATTTGTTTGATTATTTTGTAAGATAATTTTGTTTGCATCGTGCCCTCGTTCTGATTGACAAGTTGGTGTGCACGTACTAAAGAGCGCGTGAGATTTTTTAAAAATAGAACTGTGGCAAACTAGATATGACCCACCAGATGGTAAAGTAAATAACACAGCCTATGGTTGCTACAAATCCAGATGAGCTCGCCATTTATTTATTTGAGACTTTGCAACACCAAATACAGAGCATGCGATAATAGTGTTATTATGGTCGTGGTCTTTTACAAGGTGGCCTACCTACTCCCCTCAAAACGAATTACCAAATCGATTCCCCCTCCCCCCTTAATAGTTATACAAAACTTTTATTTTAAATTACAAAAAAAATGCTTACACATCCAAGAAACAGTTTAATTTTGTTACACATTTTTGTAACATATTTACACAAGGATGTAAGCGTAGCGAGACTACAGCAGTGGCAACATGGCTTTTTATAAAATTGAGGGTCTCAGGTAGACAAATCACAAAACATTTCGCGATCCTCGATTTTTGTAAACGAACAGCTCATTGGAACAAAGAGCGGTTTTAATTTTTTTCTTTTTCATATCAAACTCAAGTAACTTCATAAAAATAACTTTTAATTAGATACCTAGAAGTTTGCATTAAATGAATATAACGATAAGTTTCGATAGTAAACTAAGAAGATAGAACAAGATTAACGAGAAAGTGTTCTAGTTAAATCCTTATCTGTAAACACTGTTAATAGCTTCATTTTTCTCGGCGAAGAAAATTTCCTGTGTCAGGTGAATAAAGCTCCAAAGGCCATTATTCTTTCGTTCAATTACTACAAACTTCGACCTTAGCTCATGATCATAAAATTCAATTTCGAACAACAATCTCGTGGGTAAATAAGGGCGTTTTAAGCACCATTCGCCTGGTTATCGCGCAATTATCAGTTCAGCAGCACGGCTAATTGCACCGGCCCGCAATTTGAAACCGTAAAACTTATTTATAGCCCTAGTGTGTAAAGGACGGAGAAAGAAACGTTAACAAGTTTTTTTCTGTTCAATCAAACACGCAGTTTTGATGGCGAATCGGGCTTGGAAATGGGAAAATAGTTTTTGAGATTTGGCAAATAGCTTTCACTTTGAAGGATCAAAGCCATTTTCGAAAAGGTTTGGGCATTTTCACAGACAAACAGTCATCGTTTGTAGTGTTTAGATTTACCAGAAGCGCAGGGAAGCTCAAAACAACTTTTTACAGGCTAGTAAAAGCGAAAAAGTCGTTCTTGGGAAATTGTATAAAATTCTACAATAAAATTCCAAAACACATTACCGAACTCTAAATTCAAATCTGTCGTAAAACGGACACTTATTTCAAAAGCATATTATAAGATAAACGACTACATCATGGATAGGGGTATTTGGCAGCGATAAAATCCTGCACTAGAAATCTGTCGTAAAATAAATAGGCTTTCTACTGTAGCAATGTAATTTTAAAATTTTATAATACTCTGATACTGAAATGATATATATATTGTATACTGTTTTGAAAAAATTACACCTCGCCGAGTTTTTTACGCCGGTTCTTCTCGGGGCAGAGGTTTACTTTCCGAACCGGTGCGGTGGTAGTTTATCGACATTCATAGGTGCATGTAATATGCCTAAATTGAAGAATAAATCACTTTGACTTTGACTTTGACTTTGAACGGCGGTGGCAGCGGGCGGTGCACTATACGTTGGGAGCGACAGATCGGCCTCTTACAAATATCTGGTTGAAGTAGTATTTTTTCCGTACGGTAACATAAAATTTAAAAAATACATAATTGAAGCAAAGTTAGTCCATCGCGATTAAACGTGGTAATGCCGCGAGTGCTGGCTTCGTGGTAGCCCTGGGCCTACGGCGTAGCCGCTTTCCGCTACTTTGACGTAAAACCACGGGATCGGCTACGCGAGCATAGTTCCTAGCGATTCTTGGCTGTTAATGTCTTAACACATTCAGTGCCCAGAATCGCTACGCGCTACGCTCGTAGCCGATCGCGTGGTTTTCCTCGTATGCAGCGGAAAGCGACTACGGCGTAGGGACGCATATGTGTCGTCACGGGCCTGGAATGGGTTAAGTTATAATTATACTTTCTTTTGTAAGTTTATTTTTTCAATCATCAATCAATTCATCTTTTTTTACTTATCTGTCTTGCCCAAAGATTTACACAAAGACTACACATACATAGGATTTTTATGGAATTAAATCTACAAGTGAGAATAACGAGTATTCTTGTGCGAAAGGTTTTTCTAAGATTAGACGCTACGGTGTCCACACAAACACATCGAACATAGACTGCTAAAATTGCGCAATAAAATAAGGCTAGCTCACTTTATCTATCTGAATCACCTTCTTTCAGAAATTCTTTCATCGTATATCCCTCAGGCGAGCCCATTTTTGTATGGAAAATGACCGTGCCGGCAATGGCATGTGCAATTAATATGGGGAACCGTTAACCAAGGCCCTGAAACGAGGGTAGAATCCATTTTCGCATTTCCGTGGCGAACTATCTGGAATGGTCGCACGATGTTGTGCAAGCTTTTGCAGAACACATTATTTCGGTATTCCACGTGAACCCACTGTGACGGGATCGGGTAGAGGTGTGCTGTGGGCGATATAGGCTAGTAACCTGCCACTGCAAAACATAATATTTTCATTATAAGTCACACTAAAAAATAACTTATATCTGGGAACACGGTGGTAAATGTATATATATAGAAAGAAAGAAGAAGAAAGAAAGAAAATACATTTATTCACAAACACACAGGACACACATATTATACAATAAAGTAAACAAGAGAAACATAATATAAAACATGAAACAAAGTGTGTCTCTGCGGCAGTGAACCGGACACTGGCTCAGCATTATGCTGAGGTGTCAGACACCTACATATATGTGTATGTATTTGCCAACTTTTGCAGTACATTCCGTATTAAATAACAAAGTCGTCAAGTTAATCTTAGTGTAAGTTATTCAACATTTAGTTGTCAACTTGAAATTACCATGACTAGATATCAGCCCCTTTTATCGATTCTATTGAACAGTCGTGATGCCTTCATTGAGAATGACAGTCACGCTCCGCCATCAAAACTTGCATTCCTAATTTCAGCTTCTCTGAAGAGCCCTGCTAATGCGAACAAATACTACTGATGAGCCTTATTTCAAAAGCAATAGAGTTTAGTTTGGGTTTTCGATTCGTTTCACTAACGTTTTTATTATTGTAATTCGAATTGCGTTTCGCCAGTCACACCGCTAACGGTCGACTAAACGTTCGAGTCACTCGCCCGTGTAATGACCCCTTGACTCGACACGCAGATTCGATTTTTAAACGATTCCTTTCTTTTTTTGTGGAACGGCGCGGCACTGGTACGCTTCGGGTAATTTTATTATGTTGGGAACGTTAAGCTGTATTGACAGTAACTTGCTACGAGTTTAATGGTCAAACCGTGACTTTTGCCTTGGGCCGTCAACGTACTTAGGGTGCAATATAACAATGTGTTCAGGATGCTGATGGGGCTCCCTCGCTGTTGTAGTGCGTCCGGCATGTTCGCGGCGGCGGACGTGCCGGGATTCCACGCAATCTTACGCAACAGAATGGTATCTGTAATACCTATGTTACTAACATTAACCAACAAATGATGGACCTCGAGACCGAAATAAATCATATTGTAACGCCACTCACCACTAGCTGGCATGACCAGTACCTACTGCCGCGGTCATAGAAACTACAGTTTAGGAGGACAGCTTACCAGACGGCCCGCTGGATGGCGCTGCCTGTCAGTTAGATGGCGCTATCGTTTGTTCGACGTAGTTTTAAGACCTCCGGAGCCGTACCACTTGTTATTTGTCGAAAGCTGGAAAGCTAATAACTAGTACCTTGCACGCTATACGCATTAACCTAAGCTAAGTCGTATTAGTGTCGTTGTCTCCTTTGTCTCTGTGTGTCTTTTGTGTAGTGAATAAATGTCTTCTTTTCTTTTTCTTTTTGTACTAGAATCTATACTACATAGGTGTACTTCCACCCAAGTTGTGATACACCGGTGTAGTACTGCGAGAGTAAGTCAGCCAATATAGAGCATAATCGAGTAAGCCCGCTGTTTTTCTCCGCTCCCCCGCCTTTCTGCTGCTGCAATATTTAATTAATTTAACGTTTTATCACTAAATGTTTCATAACGGGCTTGCGAATTTGATTGCGAGGTTCGATTATACAGAGTGAAATTTAATTCCTATGATGATCTAGAGCCCATAGAACACTCCTTCAATCATACCAACATCAGAAGCCTGCGGAAACTGGACGAGCTAAAGTGTGTAATAGGACTTATTAGAGAATTTCACGTGATATTTACTTCTAACGGAAACCTGTGGATCAAGACCGAAGCAGAAGCAAACTATCTTACGATTACCGACTACTTCCATTGCTTCAATTACAGAACGGATAAAAGAGGCGGGGGAACACAATTTGGCAAAAAAAAAAGTTTACCAAAACATATCAAAGAAACTAACGCATGTACCTAAATTGAGTTATCCATTACTCACTGTTTACTTTAAAATATGTACAAACATGTATATTTTCTCTGTTTTAAGTGACATGTTAATTTCTTAATAGATAAATTCTTTAACCACAATTCGTGTTACAAAATAGCAAAATGTGAAAAAGAAGACTGCGTTTTTTGCATAACACAAAGTTGGTCCCATAGTAAAAGTTGTTCAGAATCATGGGTAGATTCACATTTTGCTATTTTGTATCACGAATTAAATTTCACCCTGTATATGACATTTTATTTATTCGCAATACATGATTTATATACATAAGGAATGATTCAATTACATTATAATAGTTTTAATATAGTAAAGAACATAATTTAAACATTAAGTTTTGATTGAATATAATTATTGTTATTTTATAGGTGCAACCGGTAAAGGAATTATAGTTTTCTGTTTTTTTTATGTACATATGCAATTGTTACATAATTTTTCATATTCAATTAACAATAATTTTAATCCAACCATTCAAATATTGTATAAATAACTTATTTAGGAGGTATGTGGTTGTATAGTAAACACACATGTTACATCCACAACATAAACGCATTAATTTGTATTTGTCAAATAGATGCCAACGTCAGTCAATATATGAAGATCCGTGATAACCTTTGAGCATACACCTCAAGAGCATTTTTCACCTGAAGATATAAGCTGAACCTACATTTGTTACATAAGATAAAACATTATATACACGTGTAACCGAAAAACAAGGCAAAGTTGGTAATCCGGGACGACATAATCCAGCCTACCCACTTAGAATGCCTCAAGGTAACGTGTTCGGAGCAATTTGTTTTGAAAACTTTTGCGGGGGCGAGTTTGGCTTTTGTGGTGGAAGTGTTGAAACAGTACGACAGTGGAGGTTTATCCGTAGAATGCCGCGGGAGCAGCGCTTGCGTATCCACTAGGGATGTTACGGAGGCGGCTTTACAGGAGCCGGAGCCGGATTCGGAGTTTCATTTTTAGGGTTCCGTAGCCAAAATGGCAAAAACGGAACCCTTATAGTTTCGTCATGTCCGTCTGTCCGTCTGTCCGTCTGTCCGTATGTCACAGGCATTTTACTCGAAAACTATAAGGTGTATTTGAATAAAATTTTGAGGATAGGTGTATTTTGTTAGCCGCTACATAGTTTTGTAATTAAAATGACAAAAAAAAATTTTTTTAGGGGTGCACTCCATACATAAAACTAAAAGTCAAAATATTTTTTTTCATTGTGACCCCCCGTGTGGCACATCAATCGATAGGCCTTTCAAAATAAATATAAGGTTTCTTAGCATTTTTTTTTAATTAAGTGAATAGGGTCGGAGATAATCGCCCCGAAAGTCACTAAAATTCTGTCCCCCCCCTCTAATTTTTGAACGGTGTATTTTAAAAATATGGAAAAATTCATGGACATAGGACTTATTAAATTCTATCACTGAAAATTGTTTTGAACAAGATCGGTTAAGAGGTTTTCGAGATATTGCTGAAAAACTGCCTTCCTCAAAGAAAAGGACATAAGTGCCGTAAAATTTCTGTGACGATACGACCTTTTTAATAGGCACGGAACCCTTCGTTTTGCGTGGTCCGACACGCACTTGGCCGGTTTTTTATTTAACCGAGTCGGATCCGCGGCGGGATCCGGAGGTTTACCGGAGCCGAGTATCTTTTAACTGATTTATTTATAAGACAAAATGCGGGCGATCATGAGTGATAGGTAAGTTCCTGCATGGCCAAGTCAAAACTTGTAGGCGTGCGCCGCGCTGCCGCGGTAAATGGGTCGTTCTTCTTTTTTACCGACAATGAACCGAGGTTTTTCTGTTTTTTTGGTTTTTGAACTATCGAAAATTGTGGTTTTCAAGTGCGATTTAAAAAAAATGCATAGGTTTCTTCATTAGAACTAATTAAAGTTTCCTTTCTGGCCAATATAAATATTTATTTACGGTTGGTTTCTAAAAAAAACATGTGACAAAGTGGACTCTTTCAGTGGGGACCACATTTTGGTTTACCACACTGTCACGGCATTCTACGAAAAAAAAAATCATTAAAAAAATGCTAGTTAGAGAAAGTGAAATATTAAATATTACTAATTAATAAAATAATATGGACGTTCATTCGAACATTATAAAACCGTAAACATCATTACTCAAATGAGATGCCGTAATAAGACGAAGGACAGGCTATTGTCGGTCGAAAAGAAGAACGACCCAAATGCAATACCTTCAGCTCCGGTATAACTTCGGTAAAAAATTAACGGAGCCGGAGGTAGAAGAGGAGGTCTGAAATAAAAAATAGCGAAGGCGGAGGCGGATCCTAAGGTTTAAACCAAACGGAAGTTCCGTCTTAAAGAATGCGGATGCGAAGCTCCGTAACATACCCAGTAACCACTCTTAATGTTCCGTAGACACACGTTTGACGTAGCTCCTAAAGGAATGAACCGATTTTAATGGGGTTTTTTGTCCGAAATCTGACGTGATCGAGATGGTTCTTAGTTACGTTTCAACAAAATCGGTTGGTGTCTTTGAGATATTGAACTTTGAAATGAAAAAATCTGGGGTTTTTCAACTTTTCTAAGTTATCGTAACACAAGTAAAGAATCGTACTGTTCCAAAGTTGTTTGCTTCGGAAGGCGCCGTAGCTAGCGGCTGCCGATATTACTGAGCAATTATACTTACGTGAAGCTCGCAGTTCGAATGGAGGTTAAGGGGTGAAGTTGAGGGCATGCTTATTGGTTTTCTGCATTATACTCAGCACAATAATGGCGGATTTGTTCGAAAAAAACCTTTGCCTTCGGCGTCGGGCTTCTAACAGACTCTCGTTCGTAAAAAACGACTTACAAACCTCGTGGCACAATGTACTAATTAATACCTACTTGGTTTATTCCCAATCATCATCATCATCATCATCATCATCATATCAGCCCAAAGACGTCCACTGCTGAACATAGGCCTCCCCCAAAGAGTGCCACAATGACCGGTCCTGCGCCACCCGCATCCAGCGGACTCCAGAGACCTTTACCAGGTCATCAGTCCACCTTGTGGGGGGCCTACCCACGCTGCGCCCAATATCATCGAGCAATATTGGTTTACCAGTGACAACAACTAGTTTTCTCTCCTACTTTTCCTTGTTATATACGCATGTATTTAATATACCTATCCCAATAAAATAAGCTAGGTATTTCCGAATCGCGTAAGGCGTTAGTAATGTATGTACTTTCCGTCCCATCTCCCTTACCTGCCGGGAGAACTATCGAAGGTTAACCTTGTTACTGACGTTCTTGTAACGTTATATCAGCACTTAGCGTCCGTCCGGGCCAATTCGGTTACCTACTTATCCCAAATCTGAGGCATTTTCCCCTGAAGCGTAAGTCATCGATGCGGGTAGAACCACAATGTGTTTACACAACCTACACTACATAACCGTCAGTTGTTTATCCACAGCCTTGGCCAAAAGTTTTCAGCACCCCACGTTTTCCTTTGTAACTTATGGATAAAGTATTATTTTTAAATTTCAAAAATACACGAATACGTAAAATATAATAAGTGTTTGAACATGTGCAAATCATTCATATATATCATTTTGAAATTGCTATATGCGTGTGAAAAATGAAGCCAGAAAAATTCGGGGTTTACAATAAAGGTTTAATTGTATATTTTTTTCACGGAATTTCCCTTAACGCCAATAAATATGATTTTTCCGATAGATACACAACTTTCTATAATTAAATATACACTCAAAAGCAAAAGTTTTGGGTACAGTTTGTACAGAAATTCTATACAAAGTGTACCCGAAACTTTTGCTCTTGAGTGTATAAATGCACCTTTTAAAGTTTGACTTTTGTATGAAAAACACTTTTGGCCAAGGCTGTATCTATACTTTCACCACTAAGAGTGCTATGTTTTAACTATTTAGATTTAATTTGATTCTGATTAATTTTTATATTACAATTCTTAATTTAACTTATGACATATGACATGCTTGTTTTGGCGAAACAGTTTTGTTTAGGGACGCTAATTGATTGTAACATCTGTATGTATCATGATTCTGGTGAATAAATGACATTCATTCATTAGTTGTTTAACACTGTCACTGTCACCCGCCTAGTGGGAGCCTACGCCGTAGGCGCTTTCCGCTAGCGGAAAAACCACGGGATCGGCTACGAGCGTAGCGAATAGCGATTACTGGTAGAATGTGTTAACCAGAGGGATATTCATACTTGCATCCTACTGTATATTTTGTGACAGCAAATTTGACGTCGATGGCCTTGTGGTGTATTGGCACCATAAATAAATACATGAGGCGTTGTAAGAGGGAACCGATTGAAAGATTTAGTGGCCGAGACAGATTGTTCCGATAGCTCAGTTGGTTAGAGCGATAGGCCATGTACCCTTGTAATCACTATTATTCACCTGATGATGATTCTATATCAATTTCACCAGCGTCAGTTGGGTGGCGGAATAGAGAGGTAAAACTTAAGCTGCCGTGGAAAAGTGCTGTGAAATAGATTACCAGAAACAAACGACGAACATGGCTCTTGCACTAAACGTCCCTAGCGGATTGGCGCGCAAATATCTCGATTATCGCGACGCTCCTGCGTCCATTCACAACCAGTACAGACTCGCCTCACCACTCACTCCTAATACGTCTTGACCCCGAGATCCTTTGCAACTATGCGTAATCCATACAAGTATACTGGTTGTCCTGATGCGGTTTGATAACTTGTGAATATTAGGTTGGTAGCGCCGTGGGCAGGCCGACAGGACGGTTAAATGTTAATTAGACCGATCGAACGGAACCCTAATTCGATACCTGCGTGATTATATATACATGTGTGAGTGTCGTTATTGTGCGACATATGATTGTGTGTGTGTGTGAACGGCTCAGTGTAACAATAGGCCTTGTTAATGGAGCTCAGGGAGTAGATATGATTAGTTCGTATTCCAATTTGGTGTATTTCTTAGGCGCTTTCTGTCCGAGCTATAGTGTGTGAAAGAGGGCTAGATAGAATCCCCTTCGGCCGCGTTCGAAACCAGAGGTTCGTAACCAGTTGCGATAAAAAACTTTTTTGTATTTGTACAGTCAGCATCAAAAGTAGCTACGCAAACGAAGACGTCAAAAGTCTTTATTAAAAGGGAATAAGAGCTTTTGACGTCTACGTCTACGTTGTGAATAAAGGTCGATTGCGTAGTCACTTTTGATGCTGACTGTACGAAACCAGTTGCGAATAAAGACCTTTTTGTAGGTACTCATTCGAAACCGCGGTTGTCCTTTCGTAACTGGTGACGAGCAAAGAATTTGTATGCCTTGTACGATACGTACTAGTTTCAAACAAGGGATTATTTTATATAGGTACGTAGTGATAGCGATATCCCTTATATGTTTTACGTTAGAATATATGTAAGTAAGTAATTTCAAACAGCTTTTGCAGTAAGTGAGGAAAAGTTATTTGATTTTTGGATATCTGCATTTTAATATTTTAATTTGTTTATAAATAAAAGATATCAAAATATCCATAACAGCTGTATATTTTGTATTCTTTCAAATCAATTTAAGTATATGAAAGATACAATACAATACAATACAATACAAATACTCTTTATTGCACACCTCACACAAAAAAAGCAGTTGAAGATGAGAGATACCATTATTTTTTAATAACGCTTGCCGCATATGGCGAACAATATCTTGAGTGTGCACTCCATTAAAATCTTCAACAGCGGCTGGTGCTTCTATCAACTCCTCTCAGGCACCTCTTTCTAAATGCTCTTTTCTCTTATGAGAATCTATTCTAGTCTAGTCATTGCAGCGGCAGCAGCGGCTTTTCTAATTCATTGCGTGTGATCCCAACCAACCACAGTGCGTTGCGCGTCTCGACCGCGCAATGAACAGATAAAACGCTTCATTATCATCATAGCAGCCGAAAGACGCCCACTGCTGGACATAGGCCTCCCCCAAAGAGTGCCACAATGACCGGTCCTGCGCCATCCACATCCAGCGGACCCCTGCTTAAAATACTTGCCGCGCCGCAATTCGCACAATGTCGTCGCCGGGCCGTAAGGCTGCGGTCTGGATGCCAGCGGGCAGCGGAGCGGCGAGCCGGGTATACATATGTAAACTTGAAGTCGGTCGAATGTATGAACGACCGCTCGCCACCCCGCTGTCCGCTGGTGTCCAATCGAGGCCTCAGGCTTCAGCTGCCGAGAAAGCTGGGCGTTTGTAATTATATCATTCTTTTTTCTTTTCTGTAAAATATTGGCACTGAAGCCAGCTAATGCGGTACCATTAGCTGGCTTCAATGCCAATATTTAGTGAAATGACACCTAGTACAACAATACTCATAGTTTTGCAATTAGGCTGCTGATTACGACCGCTGAAATAAAAAGGCTTACAATGCTTACAGTCATAGTATAGTTTGAGGAATGTTGCATTATCTAACATTCCCATCAATTCAAGGCAGTTTGTTTTGTTTAACTATGTACTTAAGCAACTAATATAAAGGATGAACATCCTCTTACATACTCGTAAGACAAAGACGTTTGAAACGTTTGTCCAAATGTTGGTCCAGACGTTGGATTGTTAACAAGTTATTTTGTACAGCCCCCCTATTCTGTAACTTGTTTTAAGCTCACCTCATGCAACGCTCGCCCACAAATATATCTTGACGCCGCGATTCGTAGTAACTAAGCGTAGCTAGAGGTCTAGTTTCGTTAGGTGTGACGTGCGGGGTGAGGCACATGAGCGCGTAGCGAATAACAGCCCAGTACGCGCCTCATAAGTAAGTTTGCGTCTTTGATGTTAGCTAGTTGCGTCGTGACTTGAGGCTAGTCCGCGAGCTGTAACGCGGTGAGATAGACTATCCGTCTCGTTCTAATTAGAAGACTTAGAAAGAGATGGACATTCTCTGTCACCGCGACATAGCTCGCGGGCCGTCCAGCACGGCTATCACAAGACGGCGCGCGAGCTCTCTTGATTTTTCTCGGACTATCCGTCTCTCTCTTATTATAAAACTTAGAAAGTGAGGTGTATGGCGAGAAAAATCGAGAGAGCTCGTGCGCCGTCTTGTTATAGTCATGCTGGTTTAGAGATGGGTGTCAAACGTTGGCCTGGACATTGGCTCAACAGATAGCCGTAGCTCATTTGTAGAGGGTTTTATAGCCCGCGCACCTCTTACACGTAATCTTTATGTGCGTATAAAACGCAACACTAAATGCGCGTCTTAAATAAATTGAGTACATTCCATCCGACAACGGCGGCCATTAAGTTAAAAACGAGCTGCGCCTACGACGCCATGTTGGATTTAAACGTCGCGGAATCATACAAGTTGACAGGCGTATACGTCCTTCTTGATACTGAGTCGGTATAGGCCGAACGACCAAAATGTTATGGTGGAAAATGCGAATGTTCCAATGAATTAATAGCTATCATTTAGGCGCTCTGTTTGTGCTGGGCAGGTTTGACAAAAACGGAAACAATGATAATGTTTTAAGTACGTTTTCAGGTGAATTATTAGGTGTATTTTGTTCTGCTGGGTTATTTAATCTAGCTGAATAACCGTTATGTTGAAGAGGAGCAGGTTTTGTGTAATAATTTAAATTTAGGCTTGCCGTGCGGCCGAAACCACCGCTTCTGTTTATGAAATTATGGACACTTTGCTTTTTCATAATTAGCTAACCAAACCTTTTTAAACACATTCTCTTCTTCAATGAAATGTTCTTTCTAAATTGGAACCGAGTTTCATTTGTTTTGTGTTCATCTATCATCAACCAAATCGAAATAGCTAATAGGTTATCACAAGATTTTTTCCAAAGTGGAAATCACCAGATCACCACTCAGTAAAAAAACCTTGACGGTTGTTTGAAATTAGCGGTCTTCGCATACGATTTCACGTTTAAGTTTGATAATAAAAAATATTAACTAGGTACTAACTTTATAATAAGTTTGTTGAATTGCGCTATTTTACAGGTACCTAATATATTTTCATAGCTCACAATAAAATTACGTTCATATTATTAAACGAACAATATTCGTGTAAGTATATATTTATTAATACATTAATCCTCGAAAACGCCTTTAATGATTTCGATGAAATATACTAAGAGGGGATTTACGGCGCTAAAATTCAACCTAGTGAACTGATATTTCCGAAAAAAATTGTTTTATCCAGAAAAACACTAAACCCACAAAGCTAGAATTCCCAGGTACTAACTCTGTATTCGATGAATTAATCAAAATAATTACAACGGAAGAACATTTATTCTAAATTAGTGGGGACAAATAATTCAGACAGAATATTGTACAGTCGATGTCAAAGATATTATATTTACACTTTTTACCTTAATACAGTGGAATAAGGTGCAAAATCGCCTGGCAAAAACGTAACATCTTTGATTTCGACTGTACTTCGGTCCAATCGAGCCTTAAATACCGAATAACGTTTAAATAATTTTATTTTATGCTTCATTCAAGTCCTCAAACTCACGTCTAAGAGGTCACACTACTCAATTAAACAAAAGCCCGCAAGTTTGTCTAAGAAACACAAACTTCAGGCTTTCATATCGCATTCTGTTGACACAAAGTGTTGAACTCCGTTGGCCTTAATTAAACGGATACTAGACACATAATCAATGATTAAAACTTTAAACTAAAACAAAACAGACGCGTTTTCACACACGGGTTGTAACTTTACAGTTGTGTTTTCGGGGCGAATGTATGAGTTTCAGTCTTCGTTTTATGATTGCGGGCGCTGTTTAGATAGGGGTTTTCGAAGTTCGTGCTTTTGTAAGGTTTTGTGATTACATATTGGAACAAAGACATGTTATTATCAAAAATGTTACTACTGTTAGTTATTACTCAACATTACGAAAGTGGAGTCATGTTGACAAACAATGGAGACAACTTGATAGTTGTTATAAACTTTCATAACAGCGTCGACAAATCAATTAAAATAAATGTTCAGAGTAGTACAATATTGCGTGCTACAATGTATAATCCATGGGGGTGGATAAGAATATGTTTTGATTTATTGGTCGGATAATATGACCTCATGAAAATAAACGCAAACAATATTGATTTTCTTGATAATTTTTTATATGACGAGTGCCCAAAAACTATACATATTTATAAACTTTACAAAATGGCCTTTAAGATATAGTTTTTAAATATATACTTTATCAAAAACATGCAATATTTTTTTTCATTTCATCGTCATTTTTAGGGTTCCGTACCTCAAAAGGAAAAAAACGGAACCCTTATAGGATCACTTTGTTGTCTGTCTGTCTGTCAAGACCCTTTATGTCGGGAACGCGTGGAGCTATCGAGTTGAAATTAAAACAATATACACAGGTCCTTTGAAACTGTGAAAAAAATCAAACCTGAAAGTAAACGTAAAAAAAAGAAACGGCAGTTGATGCCGCAAAAAACGTATATTTCGACACTCGAGGGAAATAAAATTTATAGGGTATTTTCTGTTGACCGAGAACTATGAAAATAAGGTGACAAAGTCAGAAGAGTGGACCATAATTATAGCAATATGGAAAATTTAAGGTAACAAGAAAGGAACGATATAAATACACTCAAGAGCAAAAGTTTCGGTTACACTTTGTATAAAATTTCAGTACAAACTGTACCCAAAACTTTTGCTCTTGAGTGTCCGTAAGCGAGCGCGCAAAATCCATAGCAGTGAAACCAAAATCAAATAGAAATGCGATACTTAGGTCCGGAATCGAACCCCAGAACTCATTAGCAAAATCACTATAAATAAATTGAATTCAAGTTAGTATAATGTTATTGATAATTTCCACTGACGCATCAAATTAAACATCGTCGAGTTTATTATGTTAATCCCGTTGTAAATTACATCCAATTGTTTAAACAATTGATTAGAATAATTAACTGATTTTAATAAACTACGATTTATATGATTACATTATCATAATTTATTTCGCTTGTATAAATTATACTACAATATAATGATCTGCACAAATCGATGTTGCATCCAACAAAAAATGTCGGACTGTAGGTATGTGTGTCTGTGTGTAGGTGTGACTGTGTTTGAACGTTTCTTGTTGTGGTTTCCTTTTTTTTTTAATGCTGGTAGTTATTGCCTTGTAAAATTGCGGCTTTCTCTGCAGAACTAAGTTCATTTATTTATTTCAGTCGTAGATTAGAATTCTGGCTTCCTTGGTGAAAAAGGAAGGAACTTAGTTGACATTATAACACCGGATTAAGTTCGGTTGTTACTAACCAAATCATAAGACCGTAACGTTAACATCTGATTATAATATAATGAGAAATTTGACGTTTGTCTATGGGTTGACAGCTGTCGGTGCCATATTTAACTTTTACGGCCGTGTAGTATATAGTATGTAAATGTACATGTGGGTGTATTGTGTGTATGTGGCAGTGGGCGGGGCACATTGCACTTAGAACCGATGGCCGTTGGGGCGGAAAGGTTCTCAATTGACGACCACACATCAGAATACGAAGCTTGGGTAGACCCTCCACAACGTGGACTGATGACCTGGTAAAGGTCGCGGGAGTCCGCTGGATGTGGGTGATGTGGGATGTCCAGCCCAGCAATGGAACTATTTCGGCTGATTTATGTCGGTCGATAATAAAATTTTAGGACATTATTATTCAATTGTTAATTAAAATTATTTTAAAATGACATGTACCTAATAATCATCTGGTTAATTTGGCTCTTATGATTGTATATATTTAAAACGTATGCATGAATGTACACAATTAAATTTTGATTTAGTTTATTGACTGAAGCATGTGCATCATTTTGAATCAAGGACATGCAATGGCTAATTTCATATAAGTACTTATTTTTATTGTTAGTTTAAACCACAGCAAATGTGTGTACGCCTGAAAAGGTAGGATTTAGTGATACTACATGATATACAGCGTGGAACAGAATGAAGAGTTTTTACCAAAACGGGGAATTGTTCACTCTAAGAGCTTTATTTTTTCCCAATAAACTATGTCATAATATTATTTCTCCTTCAAAAGAAATGTCTACGAAATATATTTAAGTTGAGAAATATGGAATCCCTAAGAGATGTTTTTAAAGACAATGAAATATTGACTCTGACGTGTATTTATATATTAGAAATTTGCATATTAGTTAAGGAACGAAATGACATTTTTACCAAAAAAAGTGACATAAAAAAGTATATAAGAACACAATATAAATATGATGTATGTACAGTTAGATCTTCTAGTTTTATACTTAGTAAGAGCTCTTATGTCTCGGGAATTAAGATTTTTAATCACCTACCTGAACATATTAAGTTGTTAAATGGTATCACATTTAAAAATAAGCTCAAGAAATGGCTAGTAATAAAACGTTTCTACAATTTAAATGAATATTTTATGTGTACACACGGTTAAAATTATGTTGAAATACTATTGTTGTTATTGTTTTAGTATATTTGACTAGCTTTAAGTTTATTATTGTACGTCCGAAATGGGCAAGCTGTTGGACTTTATTTTACCCACAACAACTAAATGTACACAGTTCTGACAATAAAGAAATCTTATCTTATCTTATCTTATCTTTCCCGTTTACGAGATAAAGCTTGTTGAACTTGAGTGCAAAAATCCGCCTGTTTCAACCCTAGCAAGTTGATAGTGAATGACATGTGTCATGTGCAAATATAAATAGTAACTTTATAGCGGCAGGGTTGTCGCCTATAATAAGATGTTTAATATTTAATGTCTTTTTGTTTTAATTAACCTAGCTTTAAAATGATAATAAATTGATTGAAAATTTATTAGATAACAGTATACTTTCAGCAAAGAACATAGTAAAGTACCACCCTGTATTATGTACTCTTCACAAAATAAATTATTACTGATTACAGATATGATGATGATGATGATGATAACTTACTACTACTACATTATTTCCACCTCCTCCTTTTGCCTTTCATTTAATCAACCGCTCTGTCGCTGTCCAAATGACCTACACACGTCTGTATTACAAGGCAATAAGAGTTTGTTTACATCATTTCGAGGTCTGCGGCTGCGTAGCCTACTGCTGACTGTATATCCAAGCGCAGATTGTCACAATGCAACGCGGAGAAAGGCTAACATTGGACGGGCCACTGCACTTGCCTCTTTGTCGTTTTAAAATTCAGTTTAACTTGCTCTTGTACAGATTTTTAGAGTTCCGTATGAAGAAGCATATTATAATGTTTACATTTTCAGACTCACATTTTATTGCACGCGTTAATGAAATGACATAGTTTATTCGGGACTGTCGTGCCGCGAAAACTTTACTGTCGTGAGTACAACATGGCTGCAATTCATTAATCATTTGATTCATTTGAAAAGACACTACGAGACATGAAATTAATAAAAACAGTGCAACAGAAGTGTGTGTACAGAAGTGTATGGTTAAATCCGAAATAATATGAACATTCTAAGTATTCTAACTACTTACACAAAAAGAAGACAATTGTCCTATAAACACCTCATGTTAGTTAGTGTTCCGTCTTTTTACCCGACGGCCAAAGGAGGAGGGTAATGTTTTTCGAGTGTATGTAAGTATGTATGTATGTATGTATGTATGTATGTTTCTTTGTGACCTCCTGTAGCCTAAACGGCTTGATGGATTTTGATGTATGAGGTGTCGTTGGATTCCTCTTAATCGTGGGAGTGACATAGGCTATAATATTTCTCAAAAAGCAGTCGGGTTTTTCGAAAATTCTTTTGATTTCACTTGTTTGTGGAAGCGTCTAAAGTTCTATGGTCTTTGCCTGATTTGGCGTCCGTAACATAAGTTGTATAGTAAATATACGTAAAATATGAACCGTATTGGCTGCAACAGTGTTTTTCAATCATTCCTTGGAAACATATTTCGCGACCCACCCTCTCCCGTAGTTCTTAACTTATGTTTTTATTTATTTTAGAAATACGTTTTCTTACATCACTTCTAGCATGAAAACACAAATATGCGCTCCTTGAAAAACACTGGTCTACAGGAAAGACGCTCGTTGTTTAACTAGTACGGAACCCTCAATCCCACGCTGATTCTCCACCAGGCTGTTTGCACAACCGAAGGCAGAATGTTTTTTCCGGCAGCCGCGAGTGGAAACTCCATTGAGAATTTAATTTTGTGCTCGCCCCTTGAAGGAATTCCTAAACGGACTCGTAATAATTCAACAACAAGTTTCCTTCGTTTCGGAGCTTGCCGCGTTGGGAGTGGCCAGTAGCTGGCTCCAGTGCTGACGGAGTTTGAATACTTTCAAGTACGTAAGTTAAGTAGGTAAGTTGAATATTTTCATGAACTGAATTGCCAAAGAAAAACCGGATAATTAAATAAACAGATAATTACCGGACATGCTCACAAAATTTCCCAAGAATCGGTTGTGAAATTCAACATGTAGAGAAGAACAGCCATACATCTAGACATCCATACAGACATCCGGTCATCCAAACAGACATACGAAAGCATTTTTACGCAAACGATACATATTATTTTCAGACATAATTTTACTTTATTACGAATAATACTGAGTGCGGTATATTCTGAATGTAGGTACATCATAAAATCAGTAAAATTCATTGTTTATGGTTAAAGCAGACAATTTTACATTAAATTAAGCAGATTTCAATTAACAAGCCTGCGTATTACCAACAAGAGTTTTCACGACGATTGAGTCATTATATTTTTGATTTCCAATAAATAGGTGACTACGTTAAATTAAAAAAAACGTTAATTATTATACTGTACACTATTTATGCTATTGAAATTTGGGACTGTTTTAACATCTTGTTATTTCGTGAGAAATGTCATGATTCGAATGTCAACAGTTAATGTCTATAGACGAAATAGTTTTTAAACCGCCACTGCTTGGAAATGTGGCAAAAGATGGTCAGAATTCAGGCTTCAAATCTGGGGTTAGTTGGACGTCGCACGAACAGGCCATCTATGACTTCAAACTGTCCAAAAATGTTATTGTTGGACAGTTTGAATAGCGATCGACCAATCACAGGGCGCGCGCGGTCGCGCCGGCGTGCGTGCTCCTTCCTCCTCCGCCGGAGCGCGAGGCAAGCGAGCCTGTTTAGTATTATGATCTTCAATTAGATACTTAATTTTAATTTTAAATTATAATTATTTGCAATTTCCACACAGTAGGCGTGAAAAGCACTGTGTTAAGCCTCGGCCGAAAGTGCAATAGCTGGACTCGTACTTACTTTCTAGCCTCTTCAACAATGTACTATTATCTCTATTCTTACCTGATTATGTTTCGAATTCCATATTGATTGCCAGGTTTTCGCGCTTCCGCGCACGCAGTTCTTCTAACGTGTCAGATCGAGAATACGAGATTGCTTGTCCTCTTACTAACATTGCAAGAGATACCAACCCTACTTATCCCAGGTAGTTAGCACTGGTTTCAACCTAAACGCAGCATAGACCATAACTTTACGCGAAACCAATAAGTTGTTTTCCAGTTCCAAAGAGTTGTTCGTCTGCCGTCCAAATTGCGATTTGTATCGGCGCAATAAATTACCGTTTCTTCTACTAACGAACAACTGAAATAGAATTCTACTGACGTGTATTTACGACGCATTTTACCCTGAACTAGCTGGGTACAAGTTAGTTCATTTGCAAAATCCAACTTAGTAATTGAGCCGGTTGTACTAGGAAAATCGTGTTGAAATTGCACTTGAGTTGAACCAGTAAATTTCGAAGTTATTTTTTAACTTTTGGAGTTTAAAATTAACTTGAACAGTTTGTGACAAGTCCGATCAAAACGTTGAGGAAGTTCGGTATAAAGTAAATGACTATGAATTCAGTGTCACATGTGATCTGTCCGTTTCTCATTTAAAATATTTAGAATAGAATAGAATATATTTATTGACCATGTAATATAATATACATCACATTTAGCACGTCATACATGTACATAAAATAGTCTTAATACTATATTTTACAGTCCTTCTTTATTATTAAAATTCTAATTTATTGTTCGTCAAATTGGCAATGACAGCTCCAGCACAATTGCAATGTGCTCCAGCAAAAATCAGCGCTGCGAAATATGACCTTAACGGCTTATTTTGTGGCACAAAGCTGAGTGGCGACCATTTTAGCATGTTATGATTACGTATGTCTGTAATTTCTTGTCCTTTTATTTCTTATATATTTTGCTAAATAAACGTACTTGCTTCCTTTTCTTTCTTTCAGCAGGACACTATACTTCTACATCTCGTCTACATCTATCTTTTCGTTTATAGCAGACCTATGAATACACAATTAAAGTTAGTTTGCTGCGAGGTATTTTGTTAAGTAAATATAAACTTGTAAGGATCAGAAAAAGTACTCGTGAGTCAAAACTAACTGCCCTTTACTACGGGCATGTTTTGAAGAGATTCGGTGGTCTGATATATTGACTTTAACCTGCATTTCCAAAATTATTACAGCTTTAGATTTAAAAAAATCACATAGACATTACAGTTATTGGGTAAATTTAATAAATTGTCACTGTTTAGACTAAGAATCACTAATTATCTAATATTTAGCCAAAAAAATATTTCAAGTTTACCCGTCGTTGATTAACTAGAGCCGCCAACTTACAGTGAAGTTGGCTTCTGTAAATTCTGGTTGACTCACCTGACAACGACAATATACATTGCTGGTTCCGCAAGTAACCTAGCGACCACCTTAACTTCTAGAACAAGTAATGTATGGCGAATTATCATTGTCAGGTGACATTTGTCAAGTTGGTGAAATAGGGGCCTGTAGGTAAAGGGTTAACAAGGAACTCTGATTTACCGCGCCAACATGTTATCATTTGAAATGGAGACATTTTGGAAAAAAAAAAAAAAAAAAGAATGATTTATTTCACATAAACACTTTTTACATGATATGGCGTATATCCATCAGACTCCAAACTAGGCTAAGCCTGTATCTTGGCTATCTGCGAGTGCGAATAAACAAGATTTACAGTAGTGTTAAGAAAAGATAGGTACTTAGTTATTCATTTTAGATAATTCTCTTTCTAAATTCTGATTACAAGTAGCATGTGTGTGTGTATGCGTATGTGTGAACGCGTGTATGTAATTAGAAACATTCATCATAAACAATACAATATGTGTCAATTGTATTGTAAGTGTGCTCCCTTTATCTCTGTGTGTCTTTTGTGTAGTGAATAGATGTCTTCTTTCTTTCTATCATAAACATTTCGAAAACGAAATCTTATCATATTCAAGAATTTCCCGATCGTAGAAGATTTGCCAGTCGCCTCGTGAAATCCCCGCGTAGATGTTAAAGCCCTATTAAAGGGGCAAATATTCCATAATGGTGGATGATAGCGTACGCGCACGCACTCGAAACGTCACAATTACATGGGCAGGTAATTTAATTTGTGGACGGTTTATGGCGCGGAAAGATAGATATTCAGGGAAACGAGGCACTAATGCGAGTGGGGGGAGAATTGAATGTACACTGCGAGAAATTTGAGTTTCAAAGGGACTTAGTTTCGTCATACGGTCATAATTTTGCGTATCCGACTCGAAGGACCAAAGTCATGGAAACTTTGAGTAAACTTTATACTGTATAATACTAATCTATACGAATATTATTAAGAGGAAAAGTCTGTAAGTTTTATGTTCTAAGTAATATCCGGGACCGCTAATCCGATTTCAAAAACTCTTTCACCTGGACTTTCCGGCTATGTTTTATCTCGCGGGCTTGGCTGCGTTCTTTGCCAGCTTGTATACTATAATTATGAGGGAACATTTGTGAGGACTTTGTATATTGGAATTTTTGGATGAACTTCTTTGTAACGCGGGCGGGAGCGAGGAGGACAGTTTTACATAAAAAGCTAGGAGTAAGTAAAATGCAAAGACAATTAAACCGACTCCTTAGCTGATCATATCTTATATTCATATTTTAAGAACAAATTAAATTTCAGTGTCGTACTAAAACATTATTAAAAATATGACGCAAGATAGCAATGGAGAAACTATTTCCAAAAGCAATTTTACGTAAAGAAGGAACCTCTATATAGTACACCTATAGTTAACAGACACGACTTTCTTTTGATCTTGCCAGCCCCATTCTGATGGGGCATTCTTAGTATAATGAAGGGGGCTCATAGATTGATTTATTGTCGATGACTTTTACATTTTTAACAACTTTACCAAGCAGCGCATCGGCACTGAAGCAATTTTGACGCAGGTTGGTGGTTAAACTCGGCCTTTTTTGAAATTATAAACGTATAAATGATAATTTATATAATAGTAACCCGTATTACAAAGAAAAGCAAAGCCACAGGATAAAATATAAGCTATCGGAAGGTAAACGAGTTTTTCGAATTGGGTGAGGTGTTCCGGGACATATCGAACTTTCAAATCTAGTTGGTATTGACCCTGCCTACAAAGCCGACGGTCCTGTGTTCGAATCCCGGTAAGGGCTTTATTTGTGACGAGCATGTTTTTTTTATTCTAAGTCGTGGAAAAACCATTTTTCACGTATTTGATATATATCGTCGTCTATTACCCATAGAACTAGCTTTGTTTAGTTTAAAACTAGGTCAATTTGTGTATGTCCCCAAATTTATATTTATGTTTAAAAAATCCTATTCTGTAACTTCGTCCTATTCTCTCATTATAGACGATGATGTAGTAAGGTACTACAGCATCCCTATAACCGTATTTCTTAATACTTTTTCTCGTGTTTAGTGTAAGTACATGTTACATTAATATCCTAGGAAACGTCTGAAGCAGTTTTCTTTCTTCTTTATTTTGGCCTAAGAAGTCCGGTTTTTGATCTGAGTTTGAACCTTAGGCGTTGGTATTAAGACCGTTGTTAGCTTTCGCGGTAATTTGAGCTTAAAATGAGCCAAGCGAAATTACAAACTCAAATAAACCGAGTTTAAACCTATATAGCCAAGGACGTTGTTGTTTGAAAAGAAAATAGCCTAATATAAAGGCCATTAACTTTAATTGAAATGTACTTACACGAAAAATGGTAGCAGTGTACCTAATCGGGGTTTCTGTGAAATATATCTTTTGTAGCTTTTTCTTTCAATGACAGAAATCTTTCGGTTATATTTTCAGGTCGCAAATAATAATCACATTATTTCATCATCATCATCATATCAGCCGAAACACGTCCACTGCTGGACATATGCCTCCCCCAGAGAGTGCCAAATTGACCGGTCCTGCGCCACCCGCATCCAGCGGACTCCCGCAAATTGTTTGTCTCAAAGCAATAGTTGTACGAAATTTTATCATCAAAATCGGTATAAATACTTGTTATTCAGAATTTTGTTAATTATTTTAAGATTGATATTACTGCTGTCCGCGCGGCTCCGCCCGCGCACGTGCTACACGCACGCAAAAATATATATCGATTTAATCCTCTCATAAATATGTCGTTCTGAAACCTTAATCCGCTGACATAAGAGCACATATTTATGAGTAAGTTGTATGCACTCATATTTTCACACCTGACTGTACAAAGAAAGCAGACGGAGCCACGGTGTAGCATAATCCTATCTCCATCCTGAGCCTAGTTCCAGAAATTACCTCTCCTACAAACAAACTTACATTTTATTTGTAATGCCTTCAAAAGAAAAAAAACATGCCGTGTTTAATACAGGGATCGGATACCGGTATTATTTCGTTCTTTTGTTGTAATATCATTTTCTATCGGGCAGTCCAATAATACGAATATGTTACCTAAATACACGATAGAGTCCTACATTAAGAGCCTAAAATAATTCAAAATATTAGACTACTTCGGAGATTTTTGAAAAAACCGTTTCTGATCCCTGGTTTAATATTTGTCTCTATTTTGTAACTATTATCTAAACTTTACTGCTAAAATAATAGATCTTGTTTCAGTCCATGAAAAGCCTAATTTCTACGGTAAATGGCAGGTATTCATTGCCCGTCAATGGAACACTAACCGCCTGTGATGAATTGACTTACTAATAATTCATTATTCTCATTGGTATGCATTGAACCGAAATCATCCGCTGAGGTTATGTTATGCGTTTCCATCAGCAAGCTTGAAAATGTGATGTGAATAAGAATGTAATTTAATATCGACTACCGTAGGCTCAAAGGGCGTATGGGACAAAATGTCGAAAATGAGTTATGAAGTTATAGTCAGTTTTTTAGGGTTCCGTAGGCAAAATGGCAAAAACGGAACCCTTATAGTTTCTTCATGTCCATCTGTCGTCTGTCACAGGCATTTTACTCGAAAACTATAAGGTGTATTTGAATACAATTTTGAGGATAAGTGTATTTTGTTAGCCGCTACATAGTTTTGTAATTAAAACGACTAAAAAATTTTTTTAGGGGTACTCCATACATAAAATTGATAGTCAAAATATTTTTTTCATTGTAAGCCCACGTGTGGCACATCAATCGATAAACCGTTCAAAATAAATATAAGGTTTTTTAGGCATTTTTTTTTGATTAAGTGAATAGAGTCCCGAAGGTCACTAAAATTCTCATATGACGGCACGACTATCCGTCTCTTTCTAATAAGAGCACTTAGAAAAAGACGGACAGTCTAGGTCGTCATCTTATGACGGCAACGCTAGCCTAGCCCATTCCCGGCCCGTGACGACACATATGCGTCCCTACGCCGTAGTCGCTTTCCGCTACATACGAAGAAAACCACGGGATCGGCTACGAGCGTAGTGCGTAGCGATTCTGGGCACTGAATGTGTTAAGAAACCAGAGTTTTACGACCATGAAAAATGTTGCGTTGAAACTCAATTTTACAGAGCATTTTGTCGTATTCAATTAAATAAAAAAGAAACGTCTCTGATACATTTTGTCGTAAGTCACAGTTGTACAATACGCTATCTTGCGTTGTGACTTTTTACGCAAAAGTGTCCGTTACGCCAAAACACTCTAGTTTTAAATATTAATATAAGTCTGATACTCTAATTTGTAATTTTAAAAATCAAATAATTACTTTTACTTATTTTTAAGCAAACCACGATCATGGCATCATCTATTTTATTTGGTTAACAGTGTTATAGTGTTGTTTACTTATGTTAATGATGGTAACAGCATATCGATCGTCCCTTACTGGGAGTCGGGGTCTTGGACCAGGGTATTCAAAAGACTAAACAAACTGATTTTTTTCGTTAGGTACAGCTAAAAAATCCAATTGTGTTTAGAAAAAAAATAAAAGTTGGTATATATTTAAATAACACTATATTTATTTATATAATTTTTCTAAGGTCTATAATATCGAATAATATTAGATATCACGTATAGTGTGTCTATTACGCCAAGATGTGTGATGTTTTTTTCTTAATTATCTTTGGACATACCTACCTGGTAAAGATCGCTGGAGTCCGCTGGATGCGGGTGGCGCAGGGCCGGTCATTATGGCACTCTTTGGGGGAGGCCTATTTCCAGCAGTGGACGTCTTTCGGCTGATATGATGATGATGATGATGATACGTACCTATATACTAATGGCTTCGCAGAAACTGTGTATTTTTTACTTTTGAAAAAATAAAAACACTGAAGTGGCAAAAAAAACTGTTATAATTATTGAATCTGCTCACAATATTTCACGAGAATCGGTTGAGGAATGCGACGTGTAGGGAAAAAGGTTGGAAAACCAGACATAGGAAAGAATTTTGGCCTGAACTGAAACGGCTTCGTTCGCTTCGCTCGCTTATTTAATTATGTACTACACTATTAATACTATCTACTACAAATTAACACACGTTGCAATATACAGCGACATTACAACGTGTCTGTAATAAACAACTGAGACTCCGAGTATACTGTATAACGGAATATCAAGGATCACGACGTACCTATCAACAATTTAATAAAGCCGACGTCTCTGTCGGTAATAACGTAATTGTGTCTACAGGTGCACGATACCGATGCTTCACGTTGCTTTGTTAGCATCCCTGAACCTAATATAGAGGGTGGCACTTTACAACCTTATGATCTTTGCTGAAAGTATAGTGTTATCTAATTAATTTTTAATCAATTTATTATTCAGCGAGGAAATGCCGCCTGCATCCTCGGTGCGTCAAGGGCCTTTCTTAGATTTAACTTAGTTTTAATTTATCTTAGTTAATGTTTATCATAGGTAAGTCCAAGATAGAAAACTTTGGCATAATTTGGAGGAGGCTTTTACCGCTGAAGGCGGCTCTTACACCTGACAAATAAAGACAAAACAAATAATTTTAAGAAACGTACTAACACTATGTAAATTAACTTCTAAAATCATTTTATTGTTTTTGTAAGGGATTAAAAAAGCTTTTGATTGATTTGATTGATTGAATGTCAATCATAATCTTGTCTTTACTTTCAATAAAGTTTACTGGATAAAGAGTATGTATTTATTATTATGTTAAAGCTAGGTTAAGTAAAACAAAAAGACATTAAAAATTAAACGTTTTATTATAGGTGACAACCGTGCCACTATAAAGTTAGGTACTATTTACATTTGCACATGACACATGTCATTCACTATCAACTTGCTAGGGTTGAAACAGGCGGATTTTTGCACTAAAGTTTAACAAGCTTTATCTCGTAAACGGTAAAGAATATTAACATAGTTTATTGGGAAAAAATAAAGCTCCTTAGGGTGAACAAATACCCGTTTTTGTAAAAACTCTTCATTCTGTTCCACGCTATATATAATGTTCTAATATTATTACCTACTGCTACTAGGGGATCTTACTCAAATCGAAATACGCAAAGCAAATTCAATAAAGCTTGCGTTAAGTGTACTAGACGACGATATCCGTAAGGGTAATGCTGCAACTTTGCATGAAAATTAAGGTATTTTAAGATATCTCTAAAATTATACGTTTATCTATGCCGTTCTACGTATCGATAACCTAATTTGAGAAAAACTCCACAAGTTTTACGGTGTGAAATACCTAAAAACCCCATTATTTGGCTTCTAGAAGGCGTCAAAGTTGTAGGCAAAGTTGAGGCCAAAAACTGCTACACTGTCTAGGCGAATTTAAGGCAACTCCTTTGGGTTATTTGAAAATGGATCTGCATTTTAAATCTACAAGGGTTCTGTTAATACCGATACGTCAATATAAGATGGTAATAAAGCCACTTATATATTTTTTCTCGCAGTTAGCAAAGTTTTGTAGGGTTCTATGGCAATTAATTGTTTTTCCATTCAACTTTTTGAACATAGGGTTGTGCCAAAAAGAAAACCAGTCATCATTTTTTTCTATAACAGTATGTTTGTTTCAATCTGAGTACCTATTTAAGAAGACTACAGACGAAATTAAAACCGCAAATTAATTATAACATCATAATTAACTATTAGATAGGGTGAAAAAAAATTAAAAAATGGTAAAGGTAAATAAACAAAGGTTTGAGATGCTATACGAGTACTGATAACTCGTATAGCATCTCAAACCTTTTTTTATTTCGTAATCGAGTAAGTAGTGACAACCCTAACCCTAGGCAATGTGGTAGCAGAAATGTTTGGAAAAACCTTTTCAACTCTGTTTTGCGTCATTCTCGCTAAATAACAACACATTTTGAAGAAAACACAATGAAGCAACTATATTTACTTGCCATAGAAACACTAACAAAGCGCTAATTTCGAATATTATCACTAAAATCAAAAGTTTTGACGACATCACACTTTCTTACCTTGCACGGTTTGTTCAAGATATAGATTGAAAATGGGTTGCCACTTAAATGGAGCTTTTGCTACCATTATTGCAACTAAGAAATAAATGGTAGAGTTTGGGAGATAATCGAAATTTAAAAAAACCGGCCAAGTGCGTGTCGGACCACGCAAAACGAAGGGTTCCGTGCCTATTAAAAAGGTCGTATCGTCACAGAAATTTTACGGCACTTACGTCCTTTTCTTTGAGGAAGGCAATTTTTCAGCAATATCTCGAAAACCTCTGTACCGATCTTGTTCAAAACAATTTTCGCTGAATGAAATTAATAAGCCCTATGTCCATGAATTTTTCCATATTTTTTAAATACACCGTTCAAAAATTAGAGGGGGGGGGACAGAATTTTAGTGACTTTCGGGGCGATTATCTCCGACCCTATTCACTTAATCAAAAAAAATGCTAAGAAACCTTATATTTATTTTGAAAGGCCTATCGATTGATGTACCACACGGGGGGTCACAATGAAAAATTTTTTTTTGCATTTTAGTTTTATGTATGGAGTGCACCCCTAAAAAAAATTTTTTTTGTCATTTTAATTACAAAACTATGTAGCGGCTAACAAAATACACCTATCCTCAAAATTTTATTCAAATACACCTTATAGTTTTCGAGTAAAATGTCTGTGACATACGGACAGACGGACAGACGGACAGACGGACAGACGGACAGACGGACAGACGGACAGACGGACATGACGAAACTATAAGGGTTCCGTTTTTGCCATTTTGGCTACGGAACCCTAAAAAAGGCAGTGTTGCACCGAGTTGGCAAAGTTGCAGAAGAAATATCGTGGGACAATTCACACCAATTGTTCTAGCCCCAAACTAGGCAAAGCCTGTACTATGGGTACTAGACAACGGATAAACATACTTAGATATTAAACATCCAAAACCCGAGAACAAACATTTGTATTCATCATACAAATATTTGCCCCGACCGGGGATCAAACCCGGGACCTCGAGCTTCATAGTCAGGTTCTCTAACCACCAGGCTACTTGGTCGTCAGAATACGGTATTTAATAAACTTAAGTACATATAGACAGCAATAACCAAGAGAAAGAAAGAAATAGAAGAAGTCACGCTCATCACACGAATATTTATTTATTTAAACTTTATTGCACAAAATACAAAAAAGTGTACAAATGGCGAGCTTAATGCCACATGGCATTCTCTACCAGCTAACTATTGCTAATTGCATTGAATATTATGCTCTTACCGGGATTTGATCGTCAGCTTTGTAGGTAGGTTCACCACGAGGGTAAACATATAATAACGTCTCTGAGGTTGTTAGTTGGTATGTATTTCCAAAACTATTCAAGTGATTTGGTAAGGGTAAGAATAGAAAAATAACAACCAAACTTTGATAATCTCTAATGTCGAAATTTCGAGCCGCCTTGTTTTGTCTTTTGACACAATGAAATATATAGATCACCATGTGACACACACAACAAGCTATACATATCCGAAAATTCATTAATATTCGTGCATAGTTTCATGCGTAGTTTTTTTTTTCTTTTTCATGCCCTTTTATAACAACACATATCTTGTTATATAAAAACTTAGCATCTTCAGAACTTTTATACAGCGTGTGACTTCCATAAGAACATTTATTTTAACGAACGATAGCTTTCAGTGCTGTGAACCGTTTGATCGAAAAAATATAAAAATCACCTTTTCTAATGGAGAGTTATTTTTTTTTTAAATTTTCTCGAGCAGCAATGTACTGCTAACATTCACTTGACGTTTCAGAGAGGCAGAGCTAGTTACTGTCAGTTGTTAGCTTTGTTACCAATACATTGCGGGCCGAATTAATTTGTATGAAAAAAAATTAACCGTTTTTTTTAAACTAGAGATACCAATTTACGTTCATTAGGGCTTATACTTTCAGCCCTTAAAATAAATGTTCTTATGAAAGTAACACGCTGTATAACAACATACATTACGATTAAAATCAGTTAACTACTGACATTTGGCATTAATTCACTCGATACTCTATCTTAACGTCAGAATATTAGAGTTTATTTTGTAAACACGCTGCCTATACATATAACAGTTGTAATAAAGACTTAATTACATTGGTATTAAGGTAGAATATCCCAAGGTTTGATCCAATCTGTCAGTGGTTAACTGCTTTTAATCAATGTGTACATCTTGTTATATAAAAGAGCTAAATAAGCTTTAATTATTAAGCTCAAGTTTTAATATTAAATTCCTTTGCGACGACCAGGTACATTCATTCATCTTTATTTACCTACTTCATGCCTTTGAAAAGAAATGTAAATAGCAATAACGAGGACTAGAAATATCTAATAGCGCACTAAAATTAAAATGACAATAAAGGAGTTGATCATCAGAGATTTTTCAGAGATTCACAGTAGAATAGCTACATAATTTCGCAAATCCACCGTCTTCTAACAAAATATCTGAGCCCATTTTTATTCTCAGAAAATTCCTAACTGAGCTAATGATGTTGATTTTCATATTTCCCCGCAGTCTGTGATAAAGTATAAAAATCAGCATATAATTTCCTCTCCATTTCCCCAGGAAGATCATTAGGGTGGGCACGTTCCCATTGTTACGCCCCGTATTGCCCCGCTTTGATCGAGCCCAATATCGGGCCGAAACTAAAGATTGATATGCGAGACGAGTGTGGAACGCGAAGGCGTTTTTTAACGGTAGGTATCTAATGAGGGTTGTGAAATATTGTATATAACCATATTTTGTTTTGTAATAAGATCAGTTACACACATTGTTACCTGCATCATATTATCCTTCGCTTAGGGATAAATATAATTTTCTTGTAAGTTCACTTTATTACTTGCGTATCTAATGGCAATAACGCTAACAGAAAGTTCCTTGATGTATATTGTCGTATGTTTGATTGAACTTACCTCGATATCAATATCAATCTACGAACGATACCTACCTCTGATTGGATATCAAATTCCCTTTGAGAGAGTAGATTTTAATCCTACTGACAGTGATATAAATTATGTCACGCAAGGAGCTAAAATCAGGTTTAATATATATATATTGGCTCAATGGAAGTTTGATTAATGACACAGAATGCATATTAGGGTATTGTATTGGTGAAGAAAGACTGGAACAAGTAAAAGAGTTTGTGTATTTGGGGACATTATTTACTGGAGACGGAAAGCATGAGAAATATATTGAAAGGAGAGTGAATGCAGGGAATCGAGTGAATGGGGCACTGAACGCCTTTATGGGCAGTCAGAAAATATCACAAAAAGCGCGCATTGCTGTGCATAGAGGAGTGTTGGTGCCCACACTTATGTATTGTAGTGAAAGTTGGGAGTGGCAGAAAAGACATAAAAGTCGAGTGAATGCAGTAGAAATGAGAGCGTTGAGAAGTATGTGTGGAGTGAAATTGAGTGATAGAGTCAGAAACAGTGTGATCAGTAATCAGTAATCAGTCATTTATTCGCTTAAACATGGTACAAATAGGTGGTATAAAAGAAATACAATAGAACTACATGTTTGGTCACAAGGACATGCAAATGCATAAGTTGCTAATACTAATGCTAAGAATTTATGTCATTAAGATATTCTTGTACTGAGTAATACGCTTTGGATGCTAAAAAGTTATATAACGCAGTCTTGAATAAGAGATAAGTGTGGAATGGATGGAGATATACTCACGAAAATTGAAAAGGGTATGTTAAGGTGGTTTGAGCATGTAGAGAGGATGGATGACAGAAGATTAACGAAGAGAGTGTATATAAAAAGAGTGGAAGGACAAGTTGGAAGGGGAAGACCTAGGTGAACTTTCTCCGATCAAATTGGAGAAATGTTACAAAAAGTACCCTAAACCGACGAGCATGTATGATAAATGTTATGAAGGTGAGTGAAGCGAAAGTGGTTTGTCAGGATCGTAGGAAATGGAAATCCGTGATCTCTGCCTACCCCTCTGGGAAAGAGGCGTGATTATATGTATGTATATTGGCTTAACCCGCAATCCTCCATCACTATCATCACGATCATGGCTTAATATACTTTATCGTTTTCCACAAAAGCAACGCTTTTTACGCGCGGTTTTTATCGGTAACAGAATATTATTTGGTCAGCACTCCATACGTCGCGAATGGTTAAATCTGCCTCGGTAATTGCAAATGCTTCAAATAATTCCTTCTCCCTACGCATATTTACGGACTTCTGCAAGTCACCCCGACTCGTTCTTTGTTCCTTTTCATTTGATTTGTACTGAATGGGAGTCGACATGCCCGTCTCAAATATTGGCATTGGATTTGTTTATATCGTATTTTATAGAAATCGGGGACGGAAAGATTTCGAGTGATCGTGGTCTATGGTGAATGTGAGCCAAATTTCATTCTTGGTCGAGTTTGAAAACGTGTTTTATGTGCTTTCATTTGATTCATGCATTTAGCTGACTTATAATGTTATGTCTTTATTTGCGATAAAATGAGGGATTTTTCACGTGAAGAGAACCTCCCTCGTAGCTCTCTTGTAAACACTAATGGCCATATTCATAAACGTTCGTCAAACTTAGCTAAAATGCCGTTAAAATTTGTTTGTGTTTATTGGCAATCGCCAAGTACAGTCAGCAGCAGAAGTAGCTAAGCGGGCCGGGAGTACAAAATGACCTGCACACGACTTTATTCTTAAGAAATTAAGAGCGTGTGTAGGTTATTTTGAACACCCGGCCCGCTTAGCTACTTCTGCTGCTGACTGTACCCGGCGGTTGTTATTTTCCAGCCGGTGGCGCGGCCATTTTTGGCGAATAACCGTTAAGTGGCAGGGCCATACGGGATGTTTTTTCCCAATACGCGCTCGCGATAAGTTCTGTAGAAATAGGTTTTAGTAAACCGCAACTCCATAGAGAAGCTTAAATTTATATAACTATTATTTTAAAAACAATCTTCATTCCTTATGAAAGGTGTTTTCAATGCTAAACAGAGTAGAGCACTTTATAAATCAGTTCTCATTTCTGCTCTTAGTTCCTTTGTTTTCACAGTAGTATTAATTTCTGAGCTGTTTTGATGGAAATTCTAATTCTCTTAAATAAGAGTTCTGTTATCGCGCAATGAGCTCTTCTCTTGTTTTCTGATTCACGTAACTTTTGTAATAAAGAATAATAGATTCTTTTGGCCTGTCCTTTCTTTCGTTTTCAGGTTTTCGTACCAATAAGTTAAAAAAGGAACCCTTATCGTGCGATTCTTTCTGTCGGTCCGTCTGTCACAACGTAAAATATCTGAGGAACTACTTATGCTATCAATTTGAAATTTAGGACAATTGTAAAAAAAGGTTAAAACGCACGTGTATGGAACATAAAAAAATTAATTTAGATTTTTATTTTCTATGAAAATGACGAATATGAGGGGGGTTAAAAATTCAAAGTCTATAGCTTATTACGCTCCGTACATTTAACAGTATTGGGCCTACTGAATATCCGGATTAATCCGTCTCTCTTACACTGACCTGAAAAAAACCAGCCACTCTGTCCTTTACATAATAAATTATACCAACGATTATATACTTCATTTGCATGCGGTTTACACGGCATTTGAAGGGTAGACGAAAAGACCATATCTAGTCACATTTTTAGGGTTCCGTACTTCAAAAGGAAAAAAAAGGAAGTCTTATAGGATCACACGTGCGTCTGTCTGTCCGTCTATCACAGCCGATTTGCTCCGAAACTACTGGACCGATTGAGTTAAAATTTGGTAAACATATGTAAATTGATGACCCAAAGATGGACGCGTAAAATAAATTAATGAATTCTGAACAAGGGGGCTAAACTTTAGGGGGGTAAACTGGAAAATTAAAAAAAAGATTCGCAAACTGTATTGTGTGACATATCAAATGAAAGGAGTTATTGTAAGCATATCAGATATTTTTGTTTTATAATTTTAGCAAAAACAGAATTCAAGTAATTTAGGAAAAAAGACGAAAATTTACCATTTCTCCCTCCATCTTATCTCCGAAAGTACTAGGCTTAAAATACTAAAAAAAATATGGAAAATAGTTCCTTGCCTAAAAATTACAGGAAAACCTATCAGAAGTTTGAGTATTCAAAATAACGGGAAATTCTTAATATTTTACCGAACCCTCACCACGCGAGTTGAACTCGCACTTGTCCGGTTTTTTTAAAGAGAATTTAATGCCACTTGATATAGCATAACGAGCTCTAAATGTTAAGATAAAAATCTAATTAAAATAAAAGTGACTAGGTATGTTATTTCCGTGTGTAAGTGTACCCTTCATTTATTCAAAACGCGTAATGTGAGGCAGCGATATTTCATGGTAATTGCCATTTCCGTTATTTTTCAGTACTTCTCATAAGTAATTGTGATGACTACAATATAAACCCTTAGCATATCGGCCACCGGAGATAATAAGGCTTTAAAAAGCAATACATCAAAAACCAAACCAAACGCCACGCGAATCCAACCGCAGCACCGGTAATCGGATGTCGCAAAGCCCTATTTCACTTACGTCGCAATTCAAAAGACGACTCTTAATCTGCGATAACCATCGCTGCTTTGATTCGGGAGATGGGAGAGTCGTTAATGGGGGACAGGCAGTAGAAAGTGCGCGGACGGCTGGTGTCGCTCGGCACGGCGACTGCGCGGAGCCTGAATCGATAGGGCCTCACGACCCGGTCCTGCATGCATGCAGCTGTCTTGTAACCTATATCGGTGATGAATTTACTCGTCGGGCCCCTGTTAATGTTGGAGACTGTCGCACTTTGTGTACGAAACATGCTCTCTAAGCTACGTTTTGAGTAGCTCCCATGAATGGAGCGAGTATCAGTTGTGTTTTGCTCCCGTTTCATGTCGGGGTTTTGATAGATTATTGATGAATGCAGATTGATGATTGATATTTACATAGAGTATTACCCTATGCTTAACATATTATGAAAAGGTAGCCCCTTAATTATTTTTTTATTAAATGATAAGTGCCTACGGTACCGGTACGGTAACTTAAACAATTATGTATTGTAATGTCTTGTTTCCTACATTTTTGAACGATATTTTCCTTCTTGACTACACTTACTACCCCGTTAGGTAACAAAGCGCGTCACAATATACTTAGTTTTCGGAACATTTAAACTAAACTGATGAAGTAAATCCAATGCAAACGAATGTAGCTTCCAAATCGTTCGGCTAATTACATTATTATATGAACAGAATCTTGGGAAAGTCATTCTTGGGAAATTGTATAAAATTCTACAATTAAATTCTAAAGACTCTAAATTCAAATCTGTCGTAAAACGGACACTTATTTCAAAAGCATATTATAAGATAAACGATTACATCATGGACAGGGATATTTGGCAGCGATAAAATCCTGCACTAGAAATCTATCGCAAAATAAATAGGCTTTCTACTATAGCAATGTAATTTTAAAATTTTATAATACTCTGATACTGAAATGATATATTGTAAACTGTTTTGAAAAAATGACACCTCCCGGTTCTTCTCGAGGCAGAGGTTTTCTTTCCGAACCGGTGGTAATTTATCGACATTCATAGGTGCATATTATATGCCTAAATTGAGGAATAAATCACTTTGACTTTGAGATTATTATTGAAACAAAAACCAACACAATGAAAAAATATGTCAAAATTCGTCTTCTTAGGAACTGGTCAGTAATATAGTTTATTGTTGAAGCCATCTGTACCGCAAGGAAATAAGATGATATGTGATCCCGTTAGCTCGGGAAGTGAAGTATTATATGATTATCGTAATAGTAGTACATCAAGATTTTCATAAGTTAATGTTTGGTACCTACTGATACTAATTATTACAAGTAAATACTTAGTTTATTATCACTGTATTTCCACTATATATCAATTAAGTGATTAATTAGTATTAGCTTTAGGATTTTTACTCCTTTTATAAACGAACCCTAGTTTCTTTTTTCTTTTTTTTTATATTTGATAATGTTTTATGCATTTTTTAATATGTCAAGCAACACTCTGTGGAAGAGCGGTGTCTCTTAACACAGGTATATCGATACATTAAAAGAGACACCAACCTGTACTCAGTTCATTTTTCATTTTCATGTTCAAATACTTATGATTTTCGATATCTTTACTCGTCTTCCGAATGACCTAATCATGAAACAGAACCGAAAGTCTAAGGATGTTTCCATGCAGACAATTGAGATGACTCTACCGAAAGTCCAGAGATTTAACATTTACACCATTGTTAACTAACATCTAAAGTTAAACAATGCCTCGAGAGACCGATCAGTACATTGATAGGGATTTATGAGGATCCCGGATACTAAAAGGCCTCATTTCCGGTTTCACCAAGAATAGATTGAATTCGAGGAATTCGTTGGAGGGTCCGGTAAATAATTTACCTGCTTGGCACGTGTGTGGGATGAAATTGCTGAAACATAATTTATCTATATTCAATGAGAGTTTCATGATTTAACAACAGTTAACGTATAAAATAAAAAAGTTGGAATGAACTGAAAAAATATATAAAATTGAGGCGTATGGTAAATTTTGAATTACACATAATATTGATGGACATTTAATTTATATAAAAACAAAAATAGTACAATTGGCGCACATAATTTATTTTCAGGCATTCTCTTCCAGCCAAACATTGGGCCAAACGGAAACTGTAGTGTTGCAAGATCATAAAAGCTGAGACGGAAATGGAAACACAAATAATTACATTACTAATACACATATAAAAATAAACGTTCAAAATACATACAATATTATATGTGCATATATTGTACAATCGAGTTCTCCAATATCTATATTGACAACCTTTCAAAAATATCTACACACAGTCTTTATTGTTACTGACATAAGACGCATGTGTAGATATTTTTGAAAGGATGTCTGTATAGATATTGGAGCACTTGACTGTACAATAATAATTATCATAAAGATCGTCAATCTAGAAACTTTAAAAATAGATTTTGCACGAAGTCATTGTTACTAACGGAACTGGTAGATAAATGAAAGTAAAATGATTATAAACGTAAATAAAGACCTGCAGAGTGAACGTGCTCTATAAATTTTAATAAAATATAAATAAAAAAGGCCAAGCGAGTAATTTTTCAATTTTCCACTTCGAAATTGAGAATTTCGCTAGCTGACGTTTCTGCTTAATAAACATTTACAGTAAAAACATACATTGAATTTTTGCCCACTTGCATTGAAATCAATTTTACGTGAGGTCTCGATAGCTTTCATAATCCATGTCATATATGACAGGTTTTATGCTGCTATAATTGACGACAGAATACTTGACACGTAAAAAACGACTTTACAATTTATTTTGATACTTCAGTCGCACGCAAATTGATTGTATCAGCGTCAGGTGGTAGTGACAGAATTTTACGACAGCTCCATTGTCCGCCTATCATGGATACGCTCATCCCAAATATAGGTTTCGTATCGGATAGGGTATTTTCATCTATCGAAATTTAATTATCAAAGTATTTTTAGCGTTCTGTACCTCGAAAGGAAAAAACTGAACCATTATAGGATCACTTTGTTGTCCGTCCGTCCGTCTGTCAAGACCCTTTTTCTCAGGAACGCGTGGAGGTATCAAGCTAAAATTTATACCAAATACTCAAATCTATTGCGCCTAGGAACTGTGAAAAAATCAAACTTCTAAGCCAACGCAATCAAAAGATACAGCCGTTTTTGCCGCAAATTTCCGCAAATTTTCGAAACTCGCAAGGGAATCAAAACCTACAGGGTACTTCCCGTGAACTCAGAATCTTGAAATTTGGTACGAAGCAACGTCTTATAGCACAGATAAAGGAAAAATTCCGAAACCGTAAATTTTTAGTTACATCATATAATAAAAATATTTTTAATAATTTACTTATATTATACCTACAGGTTTGTACGGAACCCTCGGTGCGCGAGTCCGACTTGCACTTGACCGGTTTTTTTTAATTTAGTTTTTACACATGACATTTAAAAGCATAAGATTTATTTTTAATTTGAAAATTATAATCGTAGTTTTATTATTTGGTTTTCATTATTTTCTGCATTCTAGTTTGGGCGGGGTTCTAAATCACAAAATTTAACGTTATTGCCATATGGTTGAAAAGGTCAAAGGCCCTTTTTGCACTAGACTACTAAATAAAAATTCATGAAGGTCTCAATTGCACTTGAAATTATTATGTGGAATTAGGTAGACTCGGAGACTCAAAGATAGCCCGTGGGAGCAGTAATATCTAGCTCATCTTACTTTCTGCAAAACATAAGAAGTCTTTTCAAAGTGCTATATCTGACGAAGCTTTCAAACGCCAACTTACAATATTGTATATTACTTTGGGACGTTTTTATTGGAAAAATCTTGTTATTTTGTTAATGGCTTAATGGAAATGAAATAAGGTACTTACGGCATTCTATTTTGATTTGTATTTTCGCTTTTACCACACGGATCTTTCTTTAAATAGGTACATAGGTGGGTCGTTCTTCTTTTTTACCGACAATGAACCGAGGTTTTCCTTTTTTTTTGTTTTTGAACTTGCAATTTGCAAGCATTGGTTTCTTCATTAAAACTAATTAAAGTTTTCTTTCCGGCCAATATACATATTTGTTTACGGTTGGTTTAAAAAAAAATATGTGACAAAGTGGACTCTTTCAGTGGGGACTACATTTTGGTTTACCACTCTGTCACGGACTTCTACGATAAAAATACGTTTAAAAAATGCTAGTTAGAGAAACTAAAATATTAAATAATACTTATTAATAAAATAATATGGACGTTCATTTTCGAACATTATAAAACCGTAAAATCATTACTCAAATGAGATGCCGTAGTAAGACGAACGACAGGCTATTGTCGGTCGAAAAGAAGAACGACCCATGTACCTGTTATATTTTTATGCAGTATGATCATTATTGAACTTTTTGATGATCTCTATTCTGATCGACTTTAATCATTTAGTTAGGTCATTTAAGATATGGCATTGTACAGTTTTTAATATTTTTTCATTATTATTATTCCGTTCTTAAGTTCAAATTAAAAACTTATAAAGTAGCTGCGCTCAATTTAGCAACAAACTTGACGCGCTGAAGTGTGCAGAAGGTTAAGTTGAGGCATTTAGTGCACTAGAACTTGTTGATTACTGCGGACATCTCATTGCGGAGCTGAGTTCAGCGTCTTGCGCTGCCAGCGGGGTAAATAGAACGGGGTAATTTGGGAAACTAGTTTTCTCAGTAGCACGGGTATCTCAAGTTTGTACATCAGTTTCATATATCTTTTAGTACATGAACGCTAGGTTTGGAATGTAAAGTTGAGGAAAGCTAAAGGTCATCTTACACAAATCGTCCTAGTCCCAAACTAAGCAACGCTTGTACCTACTATGGGTACTAGACGACGATAAACATACTTATGGAGATAAATAAATACTTTAAATACACAGAAAACATCCGTGACTCAGGAAAAAATATTATAATAAATGCCCTTACCGAGATTTGAACTCAGGAACTCCAGCTTCGTAGGCAGGCAATTGAGAATGTTCAGGAGTGACTCAGTTTAACTACGTGACGGTTGTTCTAAAAATCTAGATGAAGCATAGATTTGTTTGCTACAAACACACATAAATAAAATCATACAAAAACAAAACCAGAACATACTTACATTTGGCACTAGAATTTAAATAAATGCAACAAAACTAAAACATACAATACAATTGCTGTGTGCGTTGAATCAAAACAAAAGGGTACATATACTTTTTATAGCTCAGTTAATACGTTTCGCTGTTTCGATTGAAGCACTATTTATTTATTAACAAAAAAATATAGTATTCCCAAGTCTAAAAGAATGGTCCAGACAAGTATTTAAAGACAGTTTGTGGTAAGGTAACAGCCAAAAAAGAACGAGCCCTGTTTAAGTAGTTAGAACTTGGGGTAGTTACAAGTTATGACATAAGTAGTTTTAAGAGAACAATTGGTTTTTAGATAAAGCTCATAAATGGCCAATATTCAAAAATTAAATTACGGATACTAAAATAAACTATGTTCATTGAAAAAAAAAAAAAAAGATACTAAAAATTAAAAGAGCATTTTTGTTGAACGTCGCGCATTTAAAAGTATTAAAATCTTAATATTAAGTAATAGATAACAACATTAAAATGATATTAGCGCGCAGTATTATTGAGAAAATTTGGATTTTTTTAAATTCTATTTATAAAGCACTCAAGATAACAAGGTTAAAGTTGCTTAAGGGTCAGCCTTCGCCATAAAAGGATTTGTCCCTCCATAATTCAAATGGAAAGTTCTTCAGCAAACATCACTGTAACCACACTGTCGCGTTACTCTCGGATAATTGCACCCGCGCTGACCCAATGCCTCCGGTAATAAAGTTATCGTGTCCTAACACAATATTTTATGTGCACCCTACGTTTTATTACTGTTCGAGTCACGTAAAAATCACACCCAAACTTTATGGCGCTCCCACGGCCTATCGAGGGACCTCTGACGTCTAATCGATGATATATCTTGTCATATATAAAACATAAAAATCTGACCAAGGGCGAGACAATTTGGGTGTTTATATATGTTTATACATGGCAGGTTAGGGACCATCATTAAATCGAATTCTTTTGCCCGCGATTTCATATCTTAAATACCTGTTTGAACAAAATCTAGCGTCAATTGTCTCACTACCATCAAATGTCATCTACATCGGTTAAAGCGTGAAAAGGTAACAGAGACAGCCAAGCAGACAAAGTTTCTTTCGCATATGTAGTATTATTATGGGTTGATTAATACCTACGTATCATTCTTAAGGATAGACACACTTTGGTTACGAAAAACAGTTGTTTCACTCAAAAAAAATCGACAGTAATGATTCCAAACAAATCTAGAACAGGAGCCGTAGCATGGTTGGCTTTATCACGCGACAAGTGACAAGATAAGAGCGTCGTCTCGTTCTATCGAACGGTGTCAGCCAGTGACGCACGCTCTATCCTATCACCTATCGCGTGACAAAGCCAACCATGCTACGGCCCCTGGTCTAGCTAAGCTATCAATCATTCATAAAAAACATAATTTAGCTCAGATCTGATTAAAAAGCAGACATTTTTAGCTAAATAAATGTGTAATAAATATAATTAAATGCAAAAAATATACAAACATAATCCAATTGAAGAAGAAAATGAACAAAGAGAAGGCATTTGTTAATTCTAGTAGAAAGTTTAAACGTCCGTCGAAGTTAAGTCTAACAGCAGCTGTAGCTGAGCTGAGTTATTCACAACAAGCCACCTCATCTCTGGAGAACCAGTATATAAGTCAGACCCCCTATTGCGTGTTATTACGAACCACGATGTCGGGCGTAATATTTAGACTACGTTTACGGGCGCGCGTAGCTGCCACTTGCGCGTGTGTGCTGTTTCGCGCCATCTGCCTCAGAGACAAATATCGTCCAAATGGATGGACGTTGACGATGACGTCCATGTTCCAATTCCAACAATGAATTTTGGCACTCACGACCGTTCCATTTGGATGGCGTGTTGGCGCGTCGCACTCCGTTTGTATAACCAACGGACCCCAACTATATATAATCGCTACAGTTTTGACATCCATGGACCGACTTTGGCGCGGTGCTGCTCCATTTAGCATGTTGGAGCAGTCGGGAATAGGTAGCTTTATTAATATACTGTGGATGAGCGGCGAGGTGAGGTAAAACGGGTCGTGAATAGCAACTGTTCTGTACTAACGGACTGACGACAATAATTAAACTAACTGAAATAACCGGGGTTCTACTAAAAAGTTCATTTAACTTTGCAGTTTTTATTCAACTCGGAGATACCAAGTCTCTTGCCAGTTCAGAGTTTCGAATAGTTGGTGATGGAAGTAATGAAGTACTGTTGAGTACATTTTTTTACAAGTGAAGATTTGTTTCCATTTGTAGATATTTTAAAATAATATAGGAAGTGATGGGGGATGGGGCATCATCATCATATCAGCCGAAAGACGTCCACTGCTGGACATAGCCCCCCCCCCCCCCCCCCCCCCCCCAAAAGAGTGCCACAATGATCGGTCCTGCGCTACCCGCATCCAGCGGACTCCAGCGACCTTTACCAAGTCATCAGTCCACCTTGTGGGGGGCCTACCCACGCTGCGCCTTCCGGTACGTGGTCGCCACTCGAGGACCTTTCCGCCCCAATAAATCAATGCTTGTATGAATATATAATATATAATAATAGAATCTATAATATATAGGAAAAAAGTATGTGAGACTGTAGCTTTGTAAGTTTGCATGCATGGCCGCCGGAACCACTTATCCGACTTCAAAAGTTCCTTCTCCTGCAGTCTATAGAATGGAGTTTCAAACTTTTTGTCATATTATGTTTATATTGCCAAAGGAATAAAACTCTGCTAATGAAAACAGAATTCTTGTAATTTAAATTATCTTGGGTAAGTATTTCTAATGGTCTAGGTAATAATCCCGAGAATCCTTCGAATATCTCTAACGCACTTGCCAACTTCGAGTGACAATGATAAGAGATATATGAACGGTTATTTCCAGGCATTCGCGCTAACATCACTGATTAATTCAGCATGCGTGGAAGAGAGCGCGCGAAAGATCATCATCATCATCATATCAGCCGAAAGACGTCTACCCCAAAGATTGCCAAAGTGATCGGTCCTGCGCCACCCGCATCCAGCGGACTCCCGCGTCCTTTACCAGGTCATCATAATATAATACGTTTGGATATTAAATTGAAATCAGAAACAGAAGTGTCTGATTGACCCAAGAATAAGTAACCATTAGCGTATTGTGATCTGCTCTGTGCTGTGATCACATGCTACTGATATTGCAAGTGTTGCAATTGCATGTATACAGGATGGCAACGAAGATGCAATCAAGGCTGATTAAATGTAATGTAGAATTGTGCACCAAACAGAAACGTGCGCTATTGAAATTGCATTGTGGCCTTAAAACGCTAAATACACCTTTAACAGTTATGGTTATTTTGACCATCTTCCTAAAAAAACCCTAAAAACCAGCGGGTGCTAAGATTAATTTAAGTTATTGTATTTTCTAAACTCTCTGATTTTATCAATAAATTTCTTGTTTCAGGTAATTAATGTTATAGAAACCAGGTTCAAGATTGCTGATTTTACTGCAAGGTTCCGTGAAACGGAAGAAGTATAAGGATTCATCGAGTCGAGCAAGGTTACGGTAGCATAGTTGGTTTGGAGCAATCGTCCCGGTTTGCGATAGAGTTCAAAACCTGCCCGAGCTTTTATTTTAATTTTAATAAGAAGACCATACTTACCAACTGCTAAACTACACAAGATAAAGCCGTCGTATTTGAGCTTATTGGAACCCACTCAACTAGTAGTTATTGACTGCAAAAAAGTACAGACGGCAATAGGATGGAACACGGAAAATTTCGAAGAGTAAATCGTTTGTCCGCGTAAACCATTATTATTCCGTAATTTTAAATTCCGAATTTTATTTTCCGATATTAAACGTAAATTTGGACGTAGATGATTTACTGGATTATATAAATAGGTTAGTATTAGATTCTGAAAAATCAAAAAAATTCGGAATTATGAAATTCGGAAAAAATATGCATTCGGACAAATGACTCTTCGGAATTATGTAGGTAGTGAACCCGCAATAGGAGTTTGACATACTGATAATAAAACTACGATTTTCAAATTAAAAATAAATCTTGTTTTTAAAACAAAATAGCGTTGTTAGTTGGTAAAATAGCGTCCTTATGACGACTCTAATGTAGCCTTTCAAGTGTAAATGAGGCTTCACGGTTTGCCTGTAGATATCTTTGAGATTAAATCCGTTCAGACATCGATGAGCTGATATAGGAACAAAGACTTCGTTGCTAATTATATTAATGAATGCTATTGATTCTCTAGTCAGTGACAATACTGTAAAGCTATACTGGGAATATAGAGATAATCTGATTGGAGATGGAATAGGCATTAATGCGCAGACTAATCTATAAGTTACCCCGTTTAGTGCGTTGACGTCAAACATATTGAAATTTAAATATACTTCTGTACTAAAATTATAAAGAGAAGCCTGTGAGATAATACCTTTCTAAGTTTGTATGTAGCATGTCATTTTTGGAACAACGTATCAAACACCAAAAAAATCTTTCACCAGAATGGACTTTCTGTACTGGCCATTTTTTTGTTTTCCTAGGGGAAATTCGTTATGGATCCCACCCGGTTCGGGAGAAGCCGAGCGGGTATGTCCGACTCTCACGGACTAAAACCCCCGGGGTGTTCCACCGGACATTTGGACAGAGCCCCGGGAACGCTACTGCACGCATCCGGAACTTTCTGTATTGGCCATATTTCATCTAACGATAACTCTACGCTCTATGCAATGCACTGAGCAGCTGGTATAAAATATACTAGTATAGTTCAAGTTGATCTAGATTGACAGATATTCAAATGCACTCTTTCAGTCGATTGCAAGGATTAACACGCGCAAGTAAAAAAGCGGTTTTGACGTTACAAGCCGATTTCACTAAAATTCTAATAACGTATTCTTTTTATCTTAGATGCTAAAAAATGCCAATTAATAGCAATTCTAATCCTTGGTGAAAATGCTAATCATGTCATTAAAAAATCAACTGGAAATCTCAAACATATTCAACAATTCTCCCTAATTCGTCCAGTAAATCTCACATAGCCGGCTCAGCAGGACGCTAATGCCCCAAGAGAAGCAAACCTCGGCTAACGCCCTGGGACATATTAACCCTATATAATAAAAGACACTAAGCGCCACTAATTTTTCTCTAACATGTGATATTTCAAAGTGGAATTATGTAGCTCCTGTATACTGATAAAGCTTGGGAAATTATGAAGCAGGGAAGTAAAAACACTATCTGAAGCGGAGTTGAGGGGAAGATATATTTAAGCGATACTTTAATTGCGAGAAATGATTTGAATTTACGCCCGGTTAGCCTAGTGGGTAGTGACGCTGCCTACGAAGCTGAAGGTCCTGAGTTCAAATCCCGGTAACTAAGGGCAAATATTTGTGTGATGAACATGAATATTTGTTTCTGAGTCTTGGATGTTTTCTATCTATTTAAGTATTTATATCTATTAAAAATATCGTCGTCTATCATCCAACACAAGCCTTATTGAGCTTACTATGGGGCTAGTGCGATTTGTGTAAGATTATCCTCTTATCTTTATTTATTATTTAAATTAGTTTTTAGGTAGGTACATGCATGCAATATCGGGACTACAATATTTGTATGCCGAACGGCAAAACAAGCGATACCTACCCTGAATGAATGTAACACCCTGACAACCTATGTTTACGAATAAACAATTTGAATTTGAATTTGAAATGGTATTGTTAAAAATACAGATTGGAATGGAATGAAGCTGGATGTTTAGAAAAGTAATTTTTGGTCGATATTTTAATTAGTGGTTGATGGTAAGGAAACTTTAAATGAAGGTAGGAGGAGAGAGGAACATATAAGGAGAGCCCCGGAACGGCTGTTCTTATAATTCCGTTTGGTTTTGTCTTCACGTTTGTGGTAAATACAATGTTATATAAGGTAACCTATCGTTCTACTATGGTGGCAATGGCAACAAGCATACGGCCTACAGCAGAACAAAGCTTATGGACGCGTGTACTAAAATAATCACAAAGGCGATGCTGACTCTTAATTGATTTTAGGATTTGTTGTGTTAACAGCTAGAGAAAAATGTAGATAGGTCCCTTACTGTCAACACAAGCGCATCCTTGGGTGCTCTGGCTTCCTCACGCACCACTAGAAACACAACACTGCATACCGATGGAGCAAGTAAGGTGATGCTTTTGTAATTCTTTGGATGTATGATGAAAATGAAGCTTATCGAACGAGCTAGCGAAGCGATGCCGTGCTGAAGCATAGAATTTCGTTCGCTTCGCCAAGCTGAAGCTTGGGCCGAAAATCGTTTGTCTGTCCGGCCGGCATCCGTGTCCAGTGTCCGGTGTCTGGTACGGTCCCGCTGTTCTCCTCTATACAGGACGCATTTCTCAACCGATTCTCGTGAAATGTTGTGAGCAGGTTCGTTAATTATAAAGCACTTTTTTGTCAAGTCACTTATTCTTAATAAAAAAAAAGTAATAAAAAAAAGACGTGTGGCACTCGGGGACTGCCGCGGTAAAGCTATTGCATAGCATTTTGTATCAACTTATGCAATTATAATTTTTTATTTATTTTATTCATGCAGTATTTCTTTTTCTTTGATATTAATTCAAGTTACACTTTTTGAGCGTGGTGACCGATAAGAAAACAAATTTTTCTATTATTAAATAAATAAAACAAGTACAGCTATTCACTGTTGTACATAAATACCTATACACCTATATACTTTCTCATAAACAGCTGCTTATGTATTCGTCCGATTTCGGAGCAGCTCGTCTCGATTCGTGCGAGTTTCGTAGAGTCGTACACTACGTCTAATCGCACACAACGCCGTGTCGAAGACTGCCGAACTGAAACGACGTTAGACGATGCACGGCCTTCAAGCCACACCTCCTTGCCCGTCGGAGTGGGGAGCGTGAGGTTTTTTCGTTACGGAATTTCTGGATTCGGTCCCCGCGCTCAAGGCCCGCGATAGAAGCTATGCAATAGCTTAAAAACATAGGCTCGCGAGTTCTACAGCTCACAGAGCTACTAGGTAATAAGATAGTTTAATGTGAGCTAAGTGTCATCTTCTTAAATTTAAGAGTTAATGCTCTTGTCGGTGGAGTATTTTCCATTTCTCTCTGTCGCACGCCAGCCCTTTGATTTGCTGATACGAAACGACACCAGCTTTCTCCTTAATTTGATCTATATAACTTCGCCGTGGTCTTCCCCTGCCTCTCCTTCCTTCTATCTTTCCTTCCATTATGGTTTGAAAGAAGTTGTCGTGTGTGATTTGATATGACAAATCTTTATCATTTTTTTTGTTCAAAGTACACAGAGCTAAGTCTCAAGTTCCCAAAAACCGTGAACACAATTGATAATCTTTCTTTGAAGGTATGCATAAGCATACGCACACAAGAAAAGATGAAATAAAGAAAACAAAAATCAGTTTTATCTATGGTGCATGTGACTTGAATTCGCAATATCCGCTTAACATCACCCCAGTTGGCCATTGTCCCTCACTATTTGTCACTTGACCTATATTACAAATCCAAATCTCAGTGGCATTAACAAACAACCGTTTCCATACCCGAAACACAGGACAGGCATGTTTGCAGCGTTGCGTAACCCATGTAGCATCTGACGAGAAGACAGTGTATACACAATATGTCCTAAACTGGTATGCGCTAATAACGCAGAGATAACACATTTCTAAAGTTATCAATGTACTTATAGATTATTGGTAGTTTTTGAATAATCCATAAAATATTATATTTACAACACCAAGTAAATACCAAAATATAATGTGAATTTTCTCTAAAAAGGATTTAAAAAATTGTCCAATGAAGAAAAAAGTAAAGCAGGGGACGAAATAATTACAAAGTTATAAGTGTCAAAAATTTTAAGAGTATATATTCTGTACCTTTTCCGCAAAACTTCCTTAACTTGACTTCATATGTAACAATTGTCATTTACTATGACTTTGACGCTCGGGGATCGTGACGTCACGATCCCCGAGTGTTTTCTCTCTCAAACAAGCAATATTAAAACTCAAGCAATATTATTATTCACTTCGTATTTTTTTGAAATAACTGAATGGGATTTTCGTCACTAGGCATATTTTTTTGCCTTCTTTCTTTTGGAGTAATACATTTTCAGTCTATTGTGTGATAAAGTTTAGCGTTTACACATTTACCCAATAATATTAAGCGATGTTATATGATATTACATTTTGTATGTTTTATATTGAAATAAAAGTACTACCTATTTTATCCTTAAACGAAGAATTCTCCGAACTAGATTAAACATTTTGTCAGCATTAAATTATTTCATCCCATACAGCATCCATTACTTTCATGGAACTGACTTTTCGGAGAAACCATAATATGACATGTAAATACTTACTACCTACCCAATATGAGTAGGGACAACAAAGTCAGATTTATTGCAAAACAGTTAATTATTCCAGCCAACGTTTGACTAACAGAATAAAAGTTTTATTTTATAAAGGTGTTTATAAAGGTATTTTATATGTTTTCCGTAGACACTGACACTACTGAGAGTATATTGCCACAAGATAGTGCTCAAAGGCCAATGATCTTGCCAACACCTATTAAAAAAAGGTTAAAAACGTTAAGATCATCGGAAGAGGATCAAATATCGAATAAGATTTTACAGTTGAAGAAACAGAAAGTTGAACTTGAGATTGAAAAGTTGGAAAGAGAAAACTACAAATTGGATTTAGAATTAAACCCGCGAATCGTGAACGGAGCCAGGCCATCGTGCATTCACGTAAAAAAATTCTAAATTCGGTCCACAGACAACCATTACATTTATAGAATGAGCTCCGTGACGATCAACAAAGCCAGCTTCATTTTGACGTGGAGCATCTATCGGTATTAATGATCCATCTATAATCCCTGCGACCCTGGGAAAATTCACATGTGATACTGCAATAAACTCTTCAGAAAGCGAGTTTCTATTTTCTGGCCACCTTACTTCGGTTCCTAGTAATTTGTCCACTATTTCTGTACATACGGCGTGAATAGAACGAGACATTGTCATTTTTGAAATACCATGAGCATCGCCAGTGACGTGATATTGGGAACCTGAGCCTAACCATCTTAAAACAATCAGTAACTGTTGTTTAGGATCAAGAGCGTGACTTCTACGCGTCGGATGTCTAAGATTTCCACCAATAGTCTGTAGGAGATATTCGACAGTAGATTTACTCACTCTGAATCGCTCATTAAATGTAAAATCCGTTATAGTCAAAGTTAAATTTATACGTTCTTGATATGTTCTAGGACGTCTCACAATTAGTTCTTCTTCACTATCACTGCTACTCAAACTAAACATTTCGTAGTACAAAAAGTTGGTCGCTAAATATTATGATAAATTATTACAGTTTAACTATACTGCAATCAAAAACTAGTGTTCTTATAAAATTGTAAAAGCGTGTCACAATGGTTTCAAGAATTGTTAACTTGTAGCTACAATTCTACGCATGTGTATAATTATTGCTACAATTTTACGTATCACAATACAAATTGTCAGCTACAAATTTGTAAATTTTCCGGAAAAGACTTGTACTGTATGTAAAGCTTTGTGATACGGTAAATTGTAGATTTTTGCTACAATTTACATATTTGTAGGAATTTTCCAGTACAAATATGTAACTTGTAATTTGTGTGGTACACACACTTGTATTATGACAAATTTGTAACTTGACACTTGTCAAATTGTAATTGTAAGTTTTGTGGTATAGGCCACTGGTGTAGGTAGTGTACAAAAAACTACTAGAACTACCATGAACCCTAATCTAAAATTGATTCACTGCCCGAAAAATATCGAACACGACTTAATTGAAAGATGCTTTGTATGTTTTTTTAACATATTATATTTATCGGAACACGAAACCAAAGAAACTTGAATTTGGGTGTAATGGTATCGTATGTAAGTTTCTGATGCAATACGTCCCTGGTACGCTCCCAGGGTTTCCCGAAATACTACAGTACGAGGTTCTTCAAGAAAGAAGTGATACATTTTTGAAGGGTCGCCAAGCGTTCGCAGGCTGTCACCGTTGACTTGTTTGCTACCAAAGTGGCATTAAAAAAACCAGCTAGTATTTGATAAGTGAAATTACCCTATTACACATTGCCTCGTTTCTCTGGCAGTCCATGCAACAGTGGTGTGTCAGTGTCGCAAGCATTTGTCAACGGCGCGCAAGCTCCGCCACACGTGACTAACGGTGTGTCACCATGCTCCAACGTGTTACGGATAGCTGGATCAACACCTAGAATCTGACTTCTAGCGCCAGGGCTTGATTTAATTGTTGATGTAATATTATAGGTAGCTATAATATGTTCGGAACATTCCATAATTGATTGTGACATTGCGACGTTTCTCTGGCAGTCTATGCACCAGTGGTGTGTCAGTGTCGCAAGCATTTGTCAACGGCGCGCGTGCTCGGCCACACGTGACTAACGGTGTGTCACCATGCTCCAACGTGTTACGGATAGCTGGATCAACACCTAGAATCTGACCTCTAGCGCCAGGGCTTGATTTAATTGTTGATGTTACATTATAGGTAGCTAGAATATTGTTCGGAACATTCCATAATTGATTAGTGACATTGCCTCGTTTCTCTGGCAGTTTATACAACAGTGGTGTGTCAGTGTCGCAAGCATTTGTCAACGGCGTCCGAGCCCCGCCACACGTGACCAGGTTCCAACATGTTACTATATCAACACCTGGGCTGTTATTCGGAACGCGCTCATGCTCCTCACCTAACTCATCACGCCTAACGAAACTAGACCTCTGATTACGCTTAGTTACTACGAATCGCGGCGTCAAGATATATGAACGGTGATATAAAGTGTTAACAAGTTACAGAATAGCGGGGCTGGTATCTGACCTCTATAAATTACCCAATGCTTGATTTGGTTAATTATGTGCGTGTAGCTACTAGTATAAAATGAGTGTCATGATTAACAAATGTTCAGAGTGTTTTGAGATACCTACTACGCTAATTTTGAGTCCCTTACTGCTACCATCAACTTTGTACTAGCATTAAAGGTAGGTACAATGTGTTCGGGACATTCCATAATGGATTTCATTCATCTCTTTAGCATTGTATTCGTATTACAATGTGTTTGGGGCGCTCGTTCTGATACTTAGCTTGGTGTGTGTGGATGTGAGCGCAGGAAACACATTAAAAAGTGAAGCAACGAACAAAAATATACCTCCAAAAAGATACGTAATAGCTGGCCGACTGCACTCTAAACTCACACGCAAAATGACAAATATTACACAAACCTCTTCAATTGGGTTAATTTCAAACGGCGGACGGCCGCTTCAAGCCACTTTAATGCGATACAGCATGCGTTAATTAATTATTTTCAGTAGCATGTATATGTATACAGCAGACAAGTATTAACTAAAAACAAATAACGTAAGTTAGGTTATAAAATCATTGTCATTTACTTGGTGTTTCTCCTCGTCAGCCAAAGCCGCAGCGATCTAATGTTCTAACGTGCAATCGAATGAGCACGGCGTGGGTTTTGCTAAATCGGTGAGGATTCAGCGCTCATGGCTTTATTTAATGAAGAGGACACAAATACGTAGGATATATTTATAGGAAACCAATATTATCGAAATTAAGTCCAATAAGAGACCAAATAATAATAAAAAACAATGACTAAATGCATCACGTTATTATGATTCTACTTCGACAAATAATGAATAGGTATTCGCTTATATTAAACTCCAAGACGTCGAACGCATTGCGGGGTTCTAAGTACACAAAAAGGCTTTTCGAAGCTGCAAACTTGGATATACAGGTAGTGGTCCTAACAATATACAAAAAAAAACAGAACTAGCCGTTAGCGTCGGTTGAGAAGTGTGACCAAAGAGCATAACAGCCGGACAGCCGGAGCTGAAACAGAAAATTTAGTTCGCTTCGCTCACTCGTTCAATTAAATTATAATAATATAATAATAATAAAATCGTTTATTTTAGGCAGAGCCCATAAAAGTGTTAGTAGGTACAATAGACGTAACTTACAAAATTATTGTTGTTAATAAAAACAGAGAACACAAACACAGCATTATGATACGTACCTACAACCTACTTAAGGTAGAAGTACTAGTGCCCGACGCGGTACTAGTACTCGACGAATATAATTTAACTAGCGAATAATAAACTAAGATTGATCACGACATCATTTTTAAGTTACCTACTAAATGTTAGTGACTTCAACATTTCTTATCACAATTTCAAGACAAATAACTTATTTACAAGTTATGAACATATTTGTTAAAACCAGCTGCCATCAATTGGGACAATGAGTTAAACCTTCAAGTCCCAATAAATGTCAGTCTGTCATTCATGACATTTGTACTGAAATGAAATCTATTGGGACTGCCAGCATAACCGCCTGCCATTTACTCGTACATTCGGATTGATTACCTAATTCTTATATTATCAGGATTTTTTTATAAGATCACCATATGAAACGAATTCCATATCAGTAACTTGAGTAAATAACTCGTCTCCCAAACCGTATGAAACTGTTTAATACATCTTAAATGAGCATAATATCGTGATTCAAATAAGTATTTTCTGTTGACATGTCGGGCACTAGTACTTCTACCATAGTTGAATATCGTACTGAAAATCCTTCTACCTTATAACCGGATGAGCATAACAATTCAGAAATGTACACAGTAAGAATATTATTTGCGTCAAAATTATCGTCTAGCGGAAATGGCTTCAAATTAAATCCGAAAAAAATATTGTCTGGTTTTTTGTGTGCTTCCAACTACCTATAGTAAGTTGGTGTGACAAATTGCTAAGTATGTAATGGCCTATTTTTTTATTGATTCAAAGTGAACTTATCGGGCTTCGCGGTACCAGTGGACATGTGTAAATACAAGGCCAGTTAGTGTCAGTTTAAACTCGTTGAGCCCATTTGCTAACCCGCACATCAACAATGCGGACAGTCGGACACGTCGCTTCAATTATGCATGGTCGTGCGAACCCTTTGTTCCTGATAACATCGAACAAATCCCACAGATAACTGTTAATTTGTAATCCTTTTGTTGTGTTTATCGCTTCATACGGGTTGTTAATGGTTAATTTGACGTTAATGTTAACGATTGAAATGACCGTTTTGCTATCGACGTGAATATCTGGATCTATCGACCTTTGCGGAAAATGTGGCGTGACTTTTCCATGTTGCAAAGCGGTATTTTATTAAATTAAGATACGATTATGTAGGACATACTCGATCTGTCAAAAAAATATTACTTTCGCATATTCATAGCAGAACCAATGTAACCCATATAGCCCTCTGAATCGCTAAACTTAAGTGGCAGTGGGCGGGGACATTGCACGTAGAACCGATGGGGCGGAAAGATTCTCGAGTGGCGACCACGTACCGGAAGGCGCGGCGTGGGTAGGCCCCCCACAAGGTGGACTGATGACCTGGTCAGGGATCGGATACCGGTATTTTCACCATACAAAAATACCGGTTTTATTTCGTTCTATTTCGTTCTTTGGTTTATAATATAATTTTTGATCAGGCTGTCTAATAATTCGAAAATATTACCTAAATACATGATCCTACATTAAAAGCCTAAAATAATTCAAAATATTAGACTACTTCGGGGACTTTTGAAAAAGCCGGTTCCGATCCCTGGACCTGGTAAAGGCCGCGGGAGTCCGCTGGATGCGGGTGGCGCAGGACCGGTCACTTTGGCACTCTTTGGGGAGGCCTATGTCCAGCAGTGGACGTCTTTCGGCTGATATGATGATGATGATGATGAAAGACGTCCACTGCTGGACATATGCCTCCCCCAGAGAGTGCCAAATTGACCGGTCCTGCGCCACCCACCTCCAGCGGACTCCCTTTAAATAAAATAATACTTAAGTTTAACATGATATCACAATTCAGTTTATAAAAAACCGGCCAAGTGCGTGTCGGACCACGCAAAACGAAGGGTTCCGTGCCTATTAAAAAGGTCGTATCGTCATAGAAATCTCACGGCACTTACGTCCTTTTCTTTGAGGAAGGCAGTTTTTACGCAATATCTCGGAAACCTTTCATCCGATCTTGTTCAAAACAATTTTCGGTGAATGAACTTAATAAGCGCTGTATCCATGATTTTTTTCATATTTTTAAAATACACCGTTCAAAAATTAGAGGGGGGGGGACAGAATTTTAGTGACTTTCGGGGCGATTATCTCTGACTGTATTCACTTAATCAAAAAAATTCTCGAGAAACCTTATATTTATTTCGAAAGGCCTATCGATTGATGTGCCACACGTGGGCTCACGATGAAAAATTTTTTTTTTACTTTTAGTTTTATGTATGGAGTACACCCCTAAAAAAATTTTTTTTTGTAATTTTAATTACAAAACTTTGTAGCGGCTAACAAAATACACCTATCCTCAAAATTTTATTCAAATACACCTTATAGTTTTCGAGTAAAATGCCTGTGACATACGGACAGACGGACAGACGGACAGACGGACAGACGGACAGACGGACAGACGGACAGACGGACAGACGGACATGACGAAACTATAAGGGTTCCGTTTTTGCCATTTTGGCTACGGAACCCTAATAAAAAGGATACCACGTTGCACAAAATCATCCATTATGCAATTCCGAATGCTTTGATAACTGTACTCATCGGTAAGTGCCATCAATGAATGCAAAAGCTCCGCTGATTCCCGTTACCCCAGAGATGGAATTCAATTTCCTTTTGTGTCCATAGTAAAAGATAAGAGACTTATGCAAATATGGCTTGAGATTCTTGAGAGCACTTATGTTTTTATAAAATCGTGCTACGGCCACATTATCGGTATTTGGCGAATGTTTTTTGGCATCTCTTTCATTATCTGTGTAAGGTAAAATGAACACGAATATTTGTAGGAGGCAGATGACGTAAAATCTTTTGATTTCCAGTGTTATTTGATCTGATATCTCTCTATAGATTTTGCGTGATTCGGTTTTGACATGTGGGATTATTGTTCGTATTGTATGTCAAATCAGTAGGTATGCAGTGTTTCTGGAATGATGTGGTTGATTTTTTAAAAGCGAAATACATTGCATCTCTGCCAAAAAGGACAATATATAATATAGTTTTCGAGTAAAATGCCTGTGACATACGGACAGACGGACAGACGGACAGACGGACAGACGGACAGACGGACAGACGGACATGACGAAACTATAAGGGTTCCGTTTTTGCCATTTTGGCTACGGAACCCTAAAAACTAATCTTTTATTTATTATAAAAGATACAAGTTGTTATTAATTGAGTGTACTTAACTAAGGATAAAATAAGCTGAAAACTAAACGAAAAATTTAAAACTAATTACAAAAAAAAAGACCGTCTAAAAGTTCCGCCTGCGGCATGGACCCCATGACGCTGGCGGCATTTCCCCTTTGGACCGCGAGAGCAATCCTTTGGGAAAAGTACGCGCCAGCTCTGGGGTCCCCTGAGGCGTGGACCAGCCGCGACGACAGGGTCCTCATGAAGGCCTTAAACTAATTATAATTTAGGTGACGAAACAGCGTGGCTCGTTGCGTCGTCAAGTCCGGTGTAGAATTTGGTAGGTTGCGCCAGAGGGAACCGCCGATCACCCTTCGGCCTGAAATCAGCACTTCATGTATGGGAAAATGACAGTTGAATTGTCCTGATGAACGTTCGAAAAGTTACACATCAAGTAGTGGTGTTATTGTTTATTGCGATGGCTGACGCACAATTTTATATGCTATCATTGTGACTCGGTTTTTTAAAGTAAAGATATACCCGAAACAAAGAGATGGCCCGAAACTTGCGAGTCCTAAATTGAAAATCGATAGATTTTCATATCCCTAAGGTTGCAGGAATACTGGCAAGTCAGAGAGCAAATTGATCCATTTCCCTAACCCGTTGTTTTCCTTGTTTTTATTGTTTTCACGTGGCAGGGGAGGTAATAGTGCATAAATAGGGGGTTGTGTCCATTAGTACCAGAGGAGCATGGACCGTGAAGATACGGTTTTACGATGCCAAGTGCAGGACTTTTATTTATCTTGGTAATTAATGCATGAAACGGAAGCACCATAAATTATGTAGATTTATTAAATCGTAGCAAAAACTCCAATTAGATTAGATTAGATTAGATTCATTTATTGCTCCTTGAAAATTTACATTTAATTTTACAAATTGTGTTTGTATATAAATAAAATGAATTCACAGAAAGCTCGTCAGGTACATTCAATAGAAATAGTTAGCAATTTTAAAACAATATTATCTTATTAATAATGTTAAAATATAATAAAAGGTCAGAAACTAGTAAATTAAAAATATGGTCTCCTATAGTATACTGTCAATATGTCAAAACATAAGAATTTCATGTCAAATAAATGAATACTTATAAATGTCAAACGTGCAAGGACTATAAAACAGGAATAACAATAAAAATAATTTATCTCTAGGGCATCCTAGATCTGCCCTGGTAATCACAAATGCAGTACTTGCAAAATGGCGGTTTCGAGATAAACGCGGTAAACATATTTTGTGATATCTATACAACAAATCTATGTGGTATAACTTTTGAAGTGTACTGAATAATACTTAAAAAAATCAAGCTTTCTATTGACATATTTTTTCCTTTACTTTACAGCCTTATTTGGATAAAATGCGCAGTACTGCATTTTCATCAACTATCTGGGCTTGTGGGCATTACAGTATTACTAAGGATAAATGCAGTATTTGTGTTCATTACTGCAAAATCACCTAGCACGTGTTCAATACTGCGTTTCTAGTTCGCAATCATGCCCTATTTTTATGCTTAGTACTAGTTAAAAGTGTTGTTAAGGCTTCTTCTGGCAAATATTTTAAGTGACGAACAGATGAAATAAAACAGATTTTAGGTAAGTATTAGAAAAATGTTTTTATTATCGAAATAATTGAACTTAAAAATACCTAAGTTAATGTAGCCAACTTCCTAAATCTATTGGTCTACAATTCTTAATTATAATATCGAACCCAAAAACTCTATATTAGACTTATTATCACAACCAAGAAGGACTTAATTTTAATTATAATCAGTCCATAAAATTCACTTTGTCTCGTCCGCGAATGACGTTGACGCTCTGATTTGCTAGCACGAATCGCGGCACTGTACCGTGCGGCTTCGACGCATGCGAAGCTTTTTGTTACTCTCGCTACTCGTAAACGCAGCACTGTAGAATACTGCGTTTAGTTTTAGCATCGCAAGAGGAGCTCTTTATTATTCTCGCTACACTGAAATGCAGTAATGTTGAATACTGCGTTTGGCTTTAGTTAGTATTCGTTGCAAAAAAGTGTATTCCTAATGAATCTGCAGTAAACGTAGCAAGTACTGCACAAACTTCTAGCACATGCTGAATGCTGCAGATCTTGTTAGCAAAAGTAATATTTTTGTGCAAGTACTGCGTTTCTGGTTAGAAAAAAAACATTGTTCTAATTAAAAAAAAATGAAATTAATTTTTTTATGCATAGATTAGGCTCTTGGGATGTCATTTCTGCAAAAAAGTGAAAATCCCAAAAATGTCGATTACTGCAAGTACAATTATCAGGGCAGAGATTATTATTAAGTCAGAAAAAAACAGACAAAATAAAAATAATAAGTAATCATTTTAATTAGCAAAAACATTAAAAGATAATAAAATGTCAATAATATTGTCTTTGGTCAGCGAATTCCTTTACTGAATACAGCGACATTGACAGTAAAAATTCTTTCAGTCGGTGTCCAAAACCATCATCCGATGATTCATTTCTGAGACTCGCGGGTAGTCTTTCGTAAAAAGCGGGGAAAAAAGGAAATTCATCTGCTGGTCGACTACAGTATTGTACGGTGTGCGTTAGGAGGATCTAAATGTAACTTTTTATATGGGAAAATGATAGTTGAACTGTTCTCGCTCGTTCGAAAAGTAACCCCTCCGATGTAAAACTTAAAAGCTTCTAGGAAAATCGGGCATTATGCCTTTAAATATGCTATTTGTTAAGATAAGACTAATAAGTTTCTGTCAAAAATTTCATTTTTGGTACAAGCTTTTATTGCCAACTATACTTTTCTGTATAACATCATCATCTACTCATTGAGACGATTCTAAACAGCCCAAACTCAACTGGATTACGTCGGTTAAATACTGAATTCCCGTGGCTACCTTCTGTCTTCATCACCAGATCAGCTCGATGGTACCATAATATTGAATTGTCATCCAAACTATACTGGTACCCAAAATTTCAGCTCATTCGGATAACAAGTAACTGAAAAATTTTGACGTACAACTTACATACTTATTATACAGAGTGTTTTTTTTAAATGGGACAGTATGGGGAAATCCGAATCTAAAGGAGATAGAGGAAAAGTGTCCAAGGAGACATTAGGTGTTTTTTTATGTAAACAAATTTGGCTCATTAAAATTTTTGGTCAAGCGTGAGTTGTTCTTAAAAAATGATAAAGTTGGTCAATTTTTTTTTTGACGCGGGTCGACTCTGTTTCATGTAAGGATTATTTCATTGTATGGAAAGAAAAAAATCTGAACAGCAGAAGTTGGTCAAATTTAATGAAAACTAATCTTCATACAGTTGGTTTATTACTTGAGTAAATGTTCGATGTGGCCGCCGTCTTGTCTTATGCAGGTACGAGCACGCTTCAAGACACTTCTAGTTGCATTTAACAGAGACTTATGGTGAATTGTGTTTAAAGTGTTGTAAACAGCATCTTTTAATTCTTGTACGGAGTTGTATCGGGATTCATAAATTCGACCCTTAAGGTAACCCCATAAGAAAAAATCTAATGGCGTTAAGTCGAGCGATCGTGGGGGCCACTCGTTCCAAATTTGAATTCTTTTTTTTATAATTTCAAGACTATCGCGTGCCATGATGTTTACGAAGATTAAAAAAAATGTTCTTCTCTTGAATCATCTGGAGCTCTTATGGATTATCGAAATTTAAAAATGGAATAATTTTAAATATTTTTTTACACGCCTAGGCACTTGTAGCAATATTAAAAGGCGAATACTGCAATTGTATGAAGATTAGTTTTCATTAAATTTGACCAACTTCTGCTGTTCAGATTTTTTTCTTTCCATACAATGAAATAATCCTTACATGAAACAGAGTCGACCCGCGTCAAAAAAAAAATTGACCAACTTTATCATTTTTTAAGAACAACTCACGCTTGACCAAAAATTTTAATGAGCCAAATTTGTTTACATAAAAAAACACCTAATGTCTCCTTGGACACTTTTCCTCTATCTCCTTTAGATTCGAATTTCCCCATACTGTCCCATTTAAAAAAAACACTCTGTATACTTACATACGAACAGTTCAAGTTAATATAAAGCTTGTAAAAAGTCATATGGATTTGAAAGACATTTTAAGGAATATAAAAAATCAAGCAAAAATAACATAATATTGTTATTTAATTGTAAAATGGTTTGTATGGAAAGTTCACACAGTCATTCCACCTTGGACATATCGCTTTGAACCCATCAATCCCACCCAAAATCCATTTTATAATGCAAGTAAACATTCGAGATTTAAATATTTGACAATAGCATAACGTAATAAATGGATCTAAACTAAACATATTAAGGGGCTCCTAGCTCCCAATGACCTTCAATCAGTAACTGTCTATTTTTACGTGTTTTGTATTGCTTATCGTATAAACAACAACGAGGTTTATCGAAATTGTATCTCACTCGACATATATGGCATCAAACTTTGGCAATTTTAGGCCAAAAAACCAGTTTTTTGGACGTAAGTTTTGTGAGAACGAGTTATGAATCCAAAATAAAAATCTCTCTTGTTGTTTTGTTGTTAGAGACGTCAATAAGGAACAGTTATATGTTGATTTCATATATATAAACAACATACTTATATCGTAAACAGGGTTTTTTTGTACCGTGTTTGAATAAACCATTTTTTTTTCAAAACTATCTTCTTAAATAAATATAAATATAGTGGTTTGAGACTAGATCAATTGGTGTGAATATATAAATATATTCACACCAATTGATCTAGTCTCAAATTAGGCAAAGCCTGTACTATGGGTACTAGACAACGGATAAACATACTTATATAGATAAATACAAATGTAGATAAAATATTGATGAACCAATAATAAGCGTTTGTGCCATAAATATATCTACAGTTTTGACGCAGGAGTATCAACTCAAAACTCGTCAAATCACGTCAAAAAGTGAAGCCCCTTAAAACATGCCTTCGGAATTCCGAACACACCTTTAGTCTCCCTGACTTTCCCACGTCACTTTTAAGGTTGTCTACGCACGGACCTTGGGGAGCAATAAAGCTGACACACCGCTGTCCGACTGAGACGGATAGGGGCATGCTAATGACGGCTGTCGACCTGAGCTGGTCTTCACAACACTCAACTACTCCTAACTTCTTTCAAGCCAGTTTAAGTCGGATCTCCGGTTATGCGTTGTTATTACAAATCCCGGGGTCAAGATACTAGTATACTAGGAGCGAGCGGTGAGGTGAAACAGGTTGTGAATAGCTGATCTGTCCGACTCGGTATACGGTGAAGACGGGTGAGACTTTCAGGAAAAAGGGACTACTGAATTGAACAGGATTATTGAACACCAGGTAGTTTCCCATGGTGCTTGGAATTTCGGTATCAGCTACGGGGGCTTGAGAAAGGATTGTCTAACTCTGAATGCACAACCGAATAGATAGAATCACTTTGAGGATTATATCGTACTGTTAGAATACAATTTGAGCCTTGGTTAAGAATAAATCACTCCTGGTTTGGATTGGTAACGATTGTTCAAATCTGAGACTATAGTTCTAACTCTTACAGAAAAAAAATAGTTAACGAACTTGAGGACAACACTAGGGTATTAGAATCGTCGTATTCGTAAATCTCAGCAGAATTAAACTTTACTGCCTTGTTAAATACCTTACAAACGAAGTTGGACGATTGCGTAACGTTTTTTTATGAACGTTAGGTAGATCTTAATGTAATTTTTGACATCATTTTAGACAAATAAATAATTTATTTATTTGGCGTCTTACAAAATCAACACAATTACTACTACTTACTTACGCTTGTTAGAAAATTAACGCAGTTATTCCTCTAATCTACAACATACACACAATACTCCAGGCAAAATACGGTTTCGAAAAACATTAATTTATAATAGCGTTTTTTTTGTTTATTTCATTCTAAAACGTTATTCTAAGATGCTTTATTCAAGAATCCATCAAACTTTCCACCCGGAAGTAATTATATAGATTTAAATTAAACATTCATTGTCTTTTATATTTTATTTATATTGAATATCTTAAAGCAAATGTAAATGAACCTAAATAAAGATAAAAAAATATATTAATATTTATCCGGACTTTTTAGGAGCTAATTAAATATTGATTTTTTTGATGTCTGATTTTTTGTTGGATTTTGCCTCTAGGTAACTATTAAATTGATAATATATCCGTTACATTAAAAAAATTTGCTATTATAAATTATTTCCAAATCTGTAAATTTTTCCATACAAGTTGTCAGTTCATTGCCTGGACTACAACACCTACGATATACCTATGAGGGTTTTTGAGTGACAATTCCACTAAAAGTGATATACTTCTAAATATTTTACAATAACTAAGAAGTAAATAGCATATTGAAGGCTAAAAAGAGAGAAAGGTTGTGTAACAACTATTGGGAGATCAGTTTGGAGTCAAACAAATATCACTCAGTAGTGTTTTATTATACAATATCCATTATTTCCATTCATTATCCAGTATTCGTACAATAGTTATTAAATCTTTACAAATCATGTTGTAATTAAGATCTACGCCTTTTCCCCGCGTTTCACAACTATGACAGATGAACGGTCAATTGCCTTTTTAAAAACGTCGCTCACAGCCAATACGAATAATGCAAATAAATAAATATGTACTAATAAATAGTAATATTAGTAATTAAACAGCTGTCATTAAATAAAACGTAACCTAACACAACCAACGTCTAGTTTTCCCGGCAGTGCATATCAAAGAAGAACCGCATACCATACCACCAACGACCACCACCACTAAGTGCCATTGTCTCAGCATTCTCATAGCTCAAAGCGAAGTCGAACTAATTCATATTGCCGGCAAAACAATTCTATTGGCGGCGAAGCTGAGCTATTAAACTTTGACTCTGCCAGTTGAGGTAGCATGTTCGACTCCATCAGAAATTTCGTTTAACAATAACGGCTTTGGTTTCCAATTGTTCAATTGCAATTTGTACGAGGGTTTGGAATGTTTCATTAGTGGAATATAGTCGTTACTCGGGCGCCCATTTTGTGGTAATTTTGCTGATGAAATGTTTTACGAGGTATGGTTTAAGTGGGGTCGAATATTGCTGCAAGTTTCATAACTAATTTAAGAGTCCAGAGGGTGAAAATTAATTATACCGTTTATGATTAGTTTTAATCTTATGTGAAAGTTTAAGTAGTCCAAGCACCTACTTATGTAAAGTGCATGTTCATAGGGGTCCCATAATGACGACACTGTTTCCCGTTAGATAGTCAGGTAACATAAATATCTACTGATTTAATTTAGCTAGACGTCATTATCCTAAGAAAAATCTTAACAGCGCGATTCAGGAATCGACGCATACGATACCGCGCCATCTAGCGGCAAATTTGACAAACTAATACTGCGCTTGTAAGAATTGAATACGCGGCTGAACAATGCTAACCTTAAAATATTACCTACATTATTTTGCTCTCTAAAGTGTGAGGCCTGAGTGGACGCTGCCGCTGTGAGCGGTGCGTGCAGCGTCCATTTAAATTGCATTTAGTTTATATGGACACTGCACGCCCCGCTGAGTCCACTGAGGCCTCACACTAAGTCACTATTAGTTCCCGTATTAGCCATACAAACCACACCAGTAAGTAACGCACATTTATGGACGCTGTTAAGGGACGATGACTATGATGATATGTGAACATTCACATAAATTATGCACGTTATATTTATCTTTTAAAATCAAATTGTCAGAAGTGATACGTCTGGGAGGAAACTATCATCATCATCATAGTTAGAAGAAAATGTTTTTACAGTAGGTACAAAAAAACAGGCAGGCATTTTTGTCGTATTTTTATGGTTTAGCATTTTGCCATTGCACGTATAGTATGTCTGAAAATACCTATATTATTATGTGTATTGTATGCGATTATGCGCGTTTTTAATGACCCATTCATTTTAATATTATAATCTCAAACTCCTAAAATAGACCTCATCAAAGTAAAACTCAAGGAAATAACTTAGTTGAAGTCTAAATCGGTATAATAGTCCAATAGCGTCGCCCACGCCAAGATTATCTCGAAAGGGGTCAAAAATCTCTTGAAAAGCCATTAAAAAGTTAGTTGAACGACAATTTCAGATTCAGCGTTCATCGGTGTAGATAAGATCTAACGGGTCCAAATTACTAGGACCTTTGGAGGACGTCAGTGAGACAATAGACAGCAGATGTCCGAGTAACAAAGGCGGGGATATTAGGGTAAAAACGTCGATAGCGACTGGATAACATCAATTACTCCAGCACTCGGTCTTTTGTTCCGAGGCTGGATTCACAACGCCAACCTAACCAGTTCCAACTTGTTCACTTGCAGGAGCCAGTGTAGATCTGGCCTCAAATTGCATGGAGTTGCCATGGTGCGAATCATTTGTCTAAAACGATTTCATTTCTGTTTGTACTAGGCACAAAGAGAAAACAAAGCATGTGTTTTTCGTTGTTAAGTGTAACCGCTGATTGTTTAAGTTGGCTACAAAGTTTAGTTAGTTTTACTGGGCATTTTCCGCAAGTCGACATCCAATGTGCCTATTTTGCGTGAAACGGCAGGGTGGCGCTACTCTAACCACCCCAGCTGCTCTAAAAAGTTTAAGAGTGCCTTGGTATTACTGACTGCGTTCCGTAGTGTGTCCGGAGACCCTAGGTGCTTTTTCCTGTATACTTCTACCTGCTTACAGTCCAGTAGAATGTGTTTAGTCGTTTCTTCTGCCTCCATGCACGCTCTGCACATGGGGCTGTCTGTGATATTTAAATTATAGAGGTGTCTGTTCAAGGTGTTGTGTCCGGTTATCATTCCTAGAAAGTTTGCTTCAACTACTAATAAATAGTTGTTAATACCGATATGCCATCCGTTTTAATAGAGTGACTACTAGAGTCAAGTACTTATTAAACATGGCCTTTTCATGTTAATCTTAACAAATTCAGTGCCCAGAATCACTACGCGCTACGCTCGGAGCCGATCCTGTAGTTTTCCTCGTATCTAGTGGAAAGCGTCTACGGCGTAGGGACGCATACGTGTCGTCACGAGCCGGGAATGGGTAAGATAAGATCCACTCTAGAAAAAATATTCTCACTAATACTTATATTCATTGTGCAGATATACATACTGGTCCATTCATTGGACGAGTTGAGTCGAGGTTATGAGTAGCAAAGCACCGGGCTTTAAGTTCAAACCGTTCCTATCTTATTTAAGTAACTTCTTGCAGTTAATATTTCAACGTCATTTGTGTTAATGAAATTGCTGTCATCAGTTTCGGATGGGAAGGGTTTATTTATGTTTCCGATCATTATTGCTTCAAGTGAGTTAATTGTATGTCGTCGAGGATATTGTTGAAATGTGTGCTTTTCTTTACGATTTGCAGAACATACTTATTAATGTTGTACAATTTAATGTTGTTTAATTAGGGTCACTACAGAACTGATTTTTTAAAATTCTCGCTCTAATTTATAGAATGCTATAAATTCGTGCGTTTGGTGAATTAAGTTAACTACAGGATAGATAACACAAGCTATACCGACAGATTGTCTGGCAAACTTAAAGAGCGCTGACTTTTACACCCGAGTCTGCTTACCTTAGATAGCTGAATAAAGTACTTATCGCAAATTAATTATAACATGCAGATGTATGACACACACGATATACACAGATACACAGCAAAATAAATATAATGGTCAACAGTACGTCCACAGGAAAGGTAACAATGGGTCTATAAACAAGATGGACGCTGCAAATACAGTCTAAATTGTGTTTTTAACGGACTAATGGCGCCGAGCAAACACAGGCTGTAAACGTGGCTAATTTAGTTTAGTTAAACGTTACGCCTCGTATATTTATACAACATTTCGTTGAAAACCAAACCTAATCACATATGAAATTAGGTTTACATGTCGGCATTACAAAAGACAGATACGAGATTGGTAAAGTAAGAAGTCCATTATTAGATATTTAAATGCAAAAAAAACTGATTCATTGAATAACGAGCCTACCTTCATATAAAATTAAGTTCAAATCTCAACACATTGCAAAAGAAACTACGAGGTTGGCAAAGTTAGAAGGCTTTCTGTAACTGCAAATGGACCTCGTATATTTTTAAACCACTTTATCAGAAAACAAACCTTACCACATATAAACTTAAGTTCCAATCTCAAATCAGTAAATAAGGAAAATACGAGGTTGGCAAAGTAAGTGGCCGTTATTTACATAGGCGGATTTGCTCACTGATTCACTTTATGAGGAACGTGGGTTTAATTTACTTAATCTATTGGTTGGTTACCTTTGCCTTTGTCTGTTAACTACAAAACTAAAAGCTTTTCTATATTCAGTGAGTTTTACACTTTCTGTTTCCAAGTAGAGTGACGAGTAGTTAAAGGAGATTGATTTTATTATAGTTTAGTTAGATGACATAAAGTACCTACCTAAAACCAACGGGTAAGTAATACGAGGTATAAGAACTTATCATATAATACCTAGTCATAATATATACACTCACTTTGTAATCTTTGTATAAGCTTGTCTAGTATAATGTTCACTGCATATAATGAACGAAAGGTGTAATTTCAAAACATCTATATTTGTAAAGTATAACGTTATTTAGATATAATATCAATTGATAGATCGATTAAAACGTATAATATTCCTCAATCCAAGATTTAAAACATATATTGTTCAATTAATCTAACATCAAGAAGTATAATGCTCGTATAGAATAATCGCCTACAATTATTTTAATAGCAATGCCTATTGTATTTTTTTTAAAATTACGATTATTTGTTGTTTTTTAATGTGGGGAGCTTCGCCCCCGATCCTCCTTTGAGGAGGGCGTCGCCCCCCTCCCCCCTTTTTCTAGCTGACCTTACCTAATCTTCTATATTATAATCCTTATACGAAAATATAATGTGTTATGATTATAACAATTTCAAACACGTTATGTCATCATCCTCATCATATCAGCTGAAAGACGTCCACTGCTGGACATAGGCCTCCCCCATAGAGTGCCACAATGACCGGTCCTGCGCCACCCGCATCCAGCGTTACACATTATGTATATTATAAGAAAATATAATATGTGTTATGATCGTTATACGTTATGTATGTTATGCGAACGGATATTAGTCAATTTCAGCGTTATAGAAAAAACTGTATATAAAATTAATATGTAAACAGCTGACCGTTATTTCTTATAACAGTACTAGCTTTTGCCCGCGGCTTCGCCCGCGTACTAAGAGTAGGTAATGTTAACCGTCTACAAAAAAGGTGCATCTCAGTTTCAGTCTTTTATATATTTAGATCGACTCTACATAGAATCTGCATATCGAACATAGACTCTACATATCAAATCTACATGTCGACTCTACATATCGACTCTACATATCGATTATAAATATCGAATCTACATATCAACTCTACATATCGACTACATATGGACTCTACATATTTAGATAGATGTCCACTGTGTACTTAGATAAGTGTCGACTCTACATATCGACTACATATCGACTACATATCGACTTTACATATCGACTCTACATATCGACTCTACATATTGACTCTACATATCGACTCTACATATCGACTCTACATATAGACTCTACATATCGGCTCTACATATCGAGTCTACATATCTGGACCCCCATATAAAATTTCACCCCCTCTTTTAAGGGGTTGGGTGCAGATTTCCAAAAAAAAATAATGCACGATTTTTTTGTTAGTCACATATAGTCCGCATAACAATTTTTAGCTTTCTACCTTGAAAATTGCGGAATGCTCCATACAAACTTCCACCCCCCATTTTGGGGAAGTGGGGGGTTAGAAAGAGACAAAAAGTAGCTATGTCACTCTCCATCCCTTCAACTATCTCCACTTAAAAAAGCACGTCAATTCGACGCCCCGTTTTGCCGTGAAAGACGGACAAACAAACAAACAAACAAACAAACAAACAAACAAACAAACAAACAAACAAACAAACAAACAAACAAACAAACAAACAAACAAACAAACAAACAAACAAACAAACAAACAAACACATACACTTTCCCATTTATAATATTAGTATGGATTGGTTTTGTTGTTATAGCTAACGTTCATTATATCTTGTGAACGTTATTAATATGAAATTATATATTTTGTTGTTATATCTCGTGAGACGCACCCGCTACGGTCAGTTTTTATGACGTCTCTTTGTTATCTTTTCCTTTCATATTTATCATCAAAAAAAGTTGTAAAATCCCACGTTAAGTGCATTTTCGTCATTTTAACTAAAACAAACTATACTAATCCATTCACAATATCAGTGCATCTTTTTGGAATGCGAATTCCTCGCCAAAGTGAAGTCACGCAGTATTTTTTTTATGATTTAAATGTGGCATGAGATGCGCGGAAGCGGGGCTGTACTGTATGAATCTTACTGCAATGGTACTGCACTGCGCCCGCGCAGTATAAGGGAGCGACCACACCAGTATGTAAGTTGTGTAACTATATGTATGCGCGTTGACGTGGTGTATCTTATGCGTCACGTCTTCATACAGTTAACCGCGTTTACGGTGCGTCAGCGTTTTTTGAGCAGCAGTGCGATCGCTTCCTAATATTACTGAGCAAATTAATATTGACAGTAAACCAACAAGCAAGGAAATCTAAGCGACATCATTAAGCTCTCGTTAAAGTATATATACCGATACAACCCCGAGTCGCTGGAGTCCGCTGGATACGGGTGGCGCAGGACCGGTCATTGTGGGGGAGGCCTGTCCAGCAGGAAGCCTAAAAGTAGACGGAATACCCAAACAGTTCCCATTCTGTAGCAAACTCTCTCGGGTTATTTATATTTCATGTCTAGCGAGCACAAACCTACTTTTGGTGTAAATAATAACTTAGTTGCCGCTTCCGTGTGTCAAATTTGTTGGTCCCCGGTGAGCTATTGTCCCGCATTTCAACGTACCTTAACTCTTGGATAACTTTGCGAAAATATTGACCTTTTTAGGGTTCCGTAGCCAAAATCCTTATAGTTTCGTCATGTCCGTCTGTCCGTCTGTCCGTCTGTCCGTCTGTCCGTCTGTCCGTATGTCACAGGCATTTTACTCGAAAACTATAAGGTGTATTTGAATAAAATTTTGAGGATGGGTGTATTTTGTTAGCCGCTACATAGTTTTGTAATTAAAATGACAAAAAAAAATTTTTAGGGGTGCACTCCATACATAAAACTAAAAGTCAAAAATTTTTTTTCATTGTTACCCCCCGTGTGGTACATCAATCGATAGGCCTTTCAAAATAAATATAAAGTTTCTTAGCATTTTTTTTGATTAAGTGAATATGGTCGGAGATAATCGCCCCGAAAGTCACTAAAATTCTGTCCCCCCCCCTCTAATTTTTGAACGGTGTATTTTAAAAATATGGAAAAATTCATGGACATAGGGCTTATTAATTTCATTCACCGAAAATTGTTTTGAACAAGATCGGTTCAGAGGTTTTCGAGATATTGCTGAAAAACTGCCTTCCTCAAAGAAAAGGACGTAAGTGCCGTAAAATTTCTGTGACGATACGACCTTTTTAATAGGCACGGAACCCTTCGTTTTGCGTGGTCCGACACGCACTTGGCCGGTTTTTTGAATAAAATTACACTGAGGTCTTCTCAAGGTTAAGGGCGAATAATTAAATGAAAATGTTGAGAGCTAAGCAATAGCATACGCTAATCTACATGTACTATCGCCCAAGGGTACGGGTTCACACCTCTAGGATCATTTTCGAGCGTTCGCTATGCATGTGCAGAATATTTTGAACAGAAAGTGTGAACCCGTACCCTTGGGCGATAGTACGTACAAATAGCCATTATTGCCCGACGTTTTTAGCAGTCTGTGTTGTTACTATTTGAGCGTTTTTCAAAAAAAGTGTACATGAACTTTTTTTTTCAGATTTAGATTTTATTTGGTTTATCTTACTCAGAATCGTTGATACTATCGATCCTTATACAAGAAAAAAGTTGTCCCAGATACTATGTAAGTTTTTTCTTCCAGTGCGTCACGACCATATAAATAAAAAAGACTGCATACAAAAATGTGACGATCTGGAATGGAATATTTAGGACACTTTTTTTCTTGTATGAGGATCGATAGTGTTAATGATTCTGAGTAAGAAAAACCCAAAAAAATCGAATTCTGAAAAAAAAAATTCATGTACACTTTTTTTGAAAAACGCTCATTTACTTGTGTACCAACGTAGCGTTTAAGAAACTGAACTGATTTTGGGGAATGAGGTATCAATCCTACATAGGCTACCTTTTATATTAAAAAAACCAGTTTCTTTTCAGTTATTTTTCCGTAGTCGAACCGGGATATAGTTTTTTTAGTTTCAGGGATGAGCCGTCTAGGTAAATTAAGTCTATGGCAATAGATATTAGATGTGACGACCGCTTTAGCATAGTTGGTAGTGACGCTGTCTACAGTGCCAACGAAGCTAGAGGTCCTTGGTTCGACTCCCGGTAAGAGAGCACGAATATTTGTTCCTAAGTCATGGATGGTTTCTATGTATTTAAAAGTATTTATTCATCTATATAAGTATGTTTATCGACGTCAAGTACCCATAGTCCAAGTTTTGCTTAGTTTGGAACTAGGTCGATTTGTGTAAGATTGTCCACAAATATTATTATTATTATTATATAACGGGCTTTAAATTATTAGCTGCTGAACTATGGCGTATGGTAGAGGCAGACCGAAAAGGAGATAGCGGGACGACCCGACCTTGATACGTTTAGTAAAGAAATCTATACTGTGTAGAATAAACGACTTCCTGGCCAAATATGACATCCTAACACCAAAACAGTATGGGTTTCGCAAAGGTAAATCTACTACACTAGCCGGGTTTAACCTGATCAAAACTATAACAGAGAGCTTAAATAAGAAAAAACCAATCATGGCTCTTTTCCTAGATCTCAGCAAAGCATTTGATTTAGTCGACCACACAATACTTTTAAAAAAATTAGAGACATACGGGATAAGAGGTAACGCGTATAACTGGATAGAAAGTTATTTGACGGGAAGAACGCAACTGACAGAGGTAGAAAAAATTATCCGAAAGAACAATAATGCTGTCATGAAAGAAAAATATAGATCAGATGTTATGGTCAATAAAACTGGCGTTCCTCAAGGAAGTATTCTTGGCCCATTGCTATTTTTAATCGCAGTTAATGATTTCCCAAATGCCGTCAAAGAAGAGTGCATTATCTTCGCCGATGACACAACCCTTATAATAAAAAACGAAGGGGAGACGCACACTAGCTTTGAATCAAAAGTAAATATGACATTATCAGACGCGATCACATGGTTTCAGAATAATAATATGCAGATTAACATAACAAAAACAAAAGCCATGCAATTTTATTCTTATAATGCCAACCCATTGCCTTTAAAAATAAATTATGACAATTTGAATGTAGAGTTAGTTGACATTGTTAAATTTTTAGGCTTTAATATTGACAATTATTTAAATTGGAAAGCTCATGTGGACTGTATTTGTAAAAAACTGGATAGATTTGTCTTTGCGCTAAAAAGATTAAGGCAAACAGTGTCACTGGACGCAGCTCTGACAGCGTACCACGGCTACGTTTCCTCTGTCCTTAACTATGGACTATTGTTATGGGGAAATTCTGTGGACGCTCTCAGAGCTTTCAGACTTCAAAAAAGGTGTATTAGAGCCCTGGACAACGCATGGTATCTAGAAAGTTGTAAACCCCTTTTTAAAAAATTTAATATACTTCCTCTGCCCTGTATGTATATAAGAGTTGCATGCCTCTTTGTTAAGGACCACCCTAATTATTTTACGATACGATGTGACACTACTGCAAGACATACAAGGGCTCAATACCGAAACCTACTATACCAGCCTCCATGCCAAACAGCCATTTATAAAAAGAATTGCTACAACATGTGTATACTACTATATAACAACTTGCCTGATTGTATAAAATTAGAAAATAAGGTATTGTTCAATAGTAAATTGACGAAATGGCTGCAGGAGAAATGTTTTTATAGCGTAAACGATTTTTTGACATATGAGTAGGTAATTATTTATTTCTTGTGATGTTATTTGATTATTTTATTTTAATGAATTATAATATATTGACAATTATAAATTTATGACATAATAATTTGCACACCTGCATGCAGGTTGAATATGCCCGAACAATTTTAGCATAATAAGATCATGCTTTCACCATATTCTGGCAAATAAAGATATTTTGATTTTGATTTTGATTTTTGATTTTTGATTTTGAAAGATTTGCGAACACTAGCACAAGACCGAGACGAGTGGCGGAAAAAAGGGAAGGCCTTTGCCCAGCAGTGGGACACAATATAGGCTATTAAAAAAACCGGCCAAGTCCGTGTCGGACCACGCAAAACGAAGGTTTCCGTGCCTATTAAAAAGCTCATATTGTCACAGAAATCTTACGTCCTTTTCTTTAAGGAAGGCAGTTTTTCAGCAACCGATCTACTTATCTTCAAAACAATAGCATTCAAGTTAAACAATACGATTGTGTGGTTGGCGTGGGGCAAACTTTTCAAAAAAGAGGTTACCGCCACATAAAATGTTCATTGAATAATGAACTCTATCACCTTATCCAATAGATTCAAAATGGACTAAAAGATAAAAAACCCACTCAGAGCGATCCAGGTATAAACAAGAAATTTACCTTCATTGTTTGTTGGCACGCGTCGACCACACAATCGTATTGTTTAACTTGAATGCTATTGTTTTGAAGATAAGTGGATGGGCTCAGTTCAAAAATTTCAACTATACCTATGGCTGCTCTAAAAGATTACTCGTAAGTGTCAATTTTTTACATAGAGAAACACGATTTGGGATTACGTCGCTAAAAATGTCAGCTCTTGCGATATCTCCAACATCTACCTACCTATGTAAATCTCTTTCACTTGACCGTATAATGGCACTTCCAAAAGGATATCTTAAGCACCTTTTGAGAGCACGATCGACTTATATATTGTCATTTCGTGCCAAATTAAAGGATAATAACGCTCTTTTTCGAATCGAAATACTGTAATACGTAATACGAAAATGCGAAAAATATCTTTCATGTTATTTATGATCAAAAAACCAGCATTAAATTTACGTGTTTTTCGTTTCGGATTTCTGGAGACAGGGAGAGATACATAGAGTTACTAGCTGCGTAGAACTGGAGATAACACATTACCAATAACATAAATTAAAAAGTGATTACCTATATAGATACGATACGTTGAGTTTGGACATTAGACTATAACAAATATAGGCACTTAAACTGCATTTTTTATATGTTGCAGCGGTTAAAGGTTAGGTACAGATTTTAAAGTAAGAAAACCTTTCAAATGTCTCCGTCTCCGTGACTTAAAAAATATTTTCGTCAAATCTGTACTTACCTACATTCACACCTCCTGTTTAGTGCCGATTGATATTAAATATCTTTTACACGTCAAATGTGTAAAGAAACGGAGAAAAACAAGCTGTCTAATTTAGGATATTTTTCTATAGGTACATAAATACCTCAAAAATATCTGACCTATATACGAGTAGGTACTTTGAAGTTATTATTATTTCTCTTGGTATCTCGAAAATACGCTTTGAAGTTGTCAAGTTAGTAATTCCATAGAATCAACGTTACGGGAGATTCATTTTATTATATTCTACTTTCAATTCCCTCATTTTACAACCGCTAATGTGATTTTTATCAGAATTTATAGCTGTTCCGCCTTTCATGTTGAAATCGGATTTGTTTTACCGGTGCGCCGCCATTATGAAATGGAATCGATCAAATAAGGTAGAAGTACTAGTGCCCGACGCGGTACTAGTACTCGACGAATATAATTTAACTAGCGGATAATAAACTAAGATTGATCACGACATCATTTTTAAGTTACTAAATGTTAGTGACTCCAATATTTCTTATCACAATTTCAAGACAAATAAGTTATTTATAAGTTATGTTATGAACATATTTGTTAAAACCACAGCTGCCATCAATTGGGACAATGAGTTAAACCTTCAAGTCCCAATAAATGTCCGTCTGTCATTCATGACATTTGTACTGTTGATCTATTGGGACTGCCAGCATAACCGCCTGCCATTTACTCGTACATTCGGATCGATTACCAAATTCTTATATTATCAGGAGTTTTTATAAGATCACCATATGAAACGAATTCCATATCAGTAACTTGAGTAAATACCTCGTCTCCCAAACCGTATGAAACTGTTTAATACATCTTAAATGAGCATAATATCGTGATTCAAATAAGTATTTTCTGTTGACATGTCGGGCACTAGTACTTCTACCTTAGTTGAATATCGTACTGAAAATCGTAGCAACTTCTGCATTTGGCGTGGTGGAATTTGTATGCGGTAATGCGGTGTAACTGTTTTTGCTCAGTGGACGTGGCGCAAGCAACATCTCCTGCTAGCATCTCCTGATGATGCCTCGTAGAGAGGCGAAACACGTGTCGAGGTTTTTTCATTATTGGTGATGGTTTGCTGTAATTATTTGCATGTTTATACGCAAATAGTTGCATTTGATCTCCGCTGATCGACCTGCACGTTTTTTAGCGGAATAGCAAAGGAATATTGTTCTCGTAATATATCATGAATTTCCGCAAAGTAACGCCTGATTCAATCAATTATTCTATATGTAGGTACCAAATTAGGTAGGTGCTTTTGTCTAGCATGTGCACTGCAGATGGCTGCAGATAGCTGGAACAATTTGTTCCAGCAATCTGCCCCACTATTACTGAACTGATACTGAAATGAAATATTGTATACTGTTTTGAAAAAATGATACCTCGCCGATTTTTTACGCCGATTCTTCTCGAGGCAGAGGTTTTCTTTCCGAACCGGTGGTAGTTTATCGACATTCATAGGTGCATGTAATATGCCTAAATTGATGAATAAATCACTTTGCCTTTGACTTTTGACTTTATTATACTAGCAGGATTAATTACAACCCATTTTAAACTACAACGGCTCCACTCGGCGTTCACTTAATGCCGTATTCCAAACTCATAAATGAACGTAGTTTGGACATCTTGCAAATGGACAGGTGGAATCTCTCACCGTATCACCCCCCTCAAAAGGGGAGGCACAGAACTAATACCCACCTGATTTACCCAGTGTTTGCTTTGTCTTTGTCTGGGAGACTGGTTCTGGTGAGTGTGACGCCAAGCGGAATCTCTGTCACAACATGGTTCTAGTTTGTGGCTGTAAGAGCGAGGAGCAAGGCCCGTATTTGACTTGCGGACCGATACCGTAATCATGGAAGCGAATGCGCCCCTGCGAAATTTTTGGTTAAAACATACACCTTAGTATATACGTTAAACGATTATATAGAGTGGATTTTTTATGAGTATCCAAATTGAAGTATTTTAATGCTTATACAAAATTATAATTTAAGTGTTTTTTTCTTTTAGTATCCCTCGGTACTAAGATATTGAGTTAGGGCACCTCAAAGCTGTCTCAAAAAAGACTAAGTTTGCTGTCAATGTTCGCTGCGCACCGGCATCCCCGCGCCCCTCTCACCCAGTCATTCATAACAACCGTGAGTCACACACGGACGCCCTCCTCCGCCCCGTCCCCCGCCGCCGCGTCAAATTGATACGAGTAACACAAGTTGCTGATCGTGCTGGCAGCCTGATGTAAATGTAGTTCACATTTACATCAGGCTGGCTGGCACCATGTATTAACTCTCACGAATAAATGATTGAATTTGAAAAATGGATGAATTGATACGAGATGTTAGCTAGCAGTAGCGGAGCGCCCATACAAGCCGATTTCCACCGGCTTGCCTGAAATTTATTTTTAGGCAGGCCTATAGTTACATACTCTAAACTCTTTCATATTACCTTTGAGTCTCAGTCGCGACCTCACTCCACGGCAGCTGGACGTCAAGTGGCAAGCGCTCCCAGCTCGGCTGATCACGAATACACAAATACTACCCTCGCTCTTATAATTTATTTGTAGTGCGCATACTACACACGTAGAATATTTTCACGCGCCACCACTGTCAGCTAGGAATAGCGGTTATTTAAATTTGAAGTCAAATCAGTTTCCTTAACAGGTCACGGGGGTAACGATATTGAAAAGTTTAGGAACCACACTGTCTTGGTAAGACCACTACTTGCTGTCGGTACGAGGCGTTCTGTTCCTGGCGATAAAGCCGCCAGATCTCCCGAAGATACGCTTTGTTGGGACGGAGGGTTTAAATGAGCTTAAACATGTAGGATTTATCTAGTCATCATTATCATCATATCAGCCGAAAGACGTCCACTGCTGGACATAGGCTTCCCCCAAAAAGTGCCAAAGTGATCGGTCCTGCGCCACCCGCATCCAGCAGTCCTCGCTGGTAAAGGTCGCGTGAGTCCGCTGGATTTATCTAGTTTACTTAAGATATTGATAAGATAACCTTCTGTCTCCATTATCAGATCAACTTGGTGGTGATAGATTAGATGATCTCTGTAGTGACCCTGCCTAATACGAAGCCGGATGTCCTGGGTTCAAATCCCGGTGAGGGCATTTATAATTATTTGTGTGATGGACACGAATATTTGTTCCGGAGTCATGGATGTTTTGTATGTATTTAAGTATTTATTTATCTAAATTGTTAAGTACCTATGTAATATTTATTTGTGTAAGATTGTCTCGTAATATTTATTTATTTATTTATTTATTTATTTATTTATGTGGATTGTCGTCTAGTACCCATAGTAGGTACAAGCTTTGCATAGTTTGGAACTAGGTCGATTTGTGTAAGATTGTCCCCAATATTTATTATTTATTTATATAATATTGCATTGTAATTGAACTTACATAAGTGCATAGTGCAGCTCAATCGCATAGCGGCGAGTGTCTGAAAAATGGTTTGCTAATTCTAAACGCCTTACAGTACGCCTTATCATTTACTTTAAAAACAAAGTTTTAAGCGACTTCAATTCAGTACTTCGTCTTATTTCAAGACTTGGAACACACATAACGTATAGTTCATAAAAATAAAAGATTATGACAAATAGAGAAACTCCTCCTTTTCTGAAGTCGGATATAAAGCTCTTTAAAACCATATACACAAGGTAGTAACAAACGGCTCCTTTATTTCCAGTTTTGACATCAAAACGCCACCATTTATCCTAACCGCGTTTGTGGCGGATAAATGACAGCTGTCAGACTGTGAACATAATCTGTCATGGCGCCGTTTACCGAGTCTAGACCGAGTTGATGACGCGTTATTTGTTATTAATGCGAATAAATTTTTCATCTAACGTTGAGCACTTAGTATTGAGCGACTTGTAATAAATAAACTGCGTTACTTTTTAATGTCTACGTGAAATATTTTATCAGTTTGAAACAGAGTTATTGACTATTGATCAACACACAAAAATTAATGATTTATGGAAGTTAGGGATGTCTAATAAATGTGCCTAAATTGATAGAGAGTTACTTATTAATAGGTATCGGAGTTTTTATCGCAAGGTAAGACGTTAGCGAACTATATATATGGAGTCGACATTAGTAATAAAATACAACTGGTACCTATTCATACTCATACTTATTCAGTTATTTAATTCTAAAATGCCTTTATAGCGATTGTGACTAAAAATCGGATTCAAATTATAAATAATAGTTATTTTACGATACAAGTGCAGAAAATAGGAAATTCGCAACGAGTGGCGATAAATTAAAACACGACCGAAGGGAGTGTTTTAAATCGACACGAGTTGTGAATTACCTATTCGCACGTGTATCGTACAACGTTTTACAGTACATATGGTTCTTTAAAGTTCCAACATATGCACGGAAAGTGCTCATTTCCGCACTAGTGCGGGAAAGTAACACCATGTGTACTGTAAAATTATGTTTCTATTGGATTACAAACTCATAGTCATAACTTTAACTACCTATTTTAACATATAACTTTTACGACCAGTTAGCCTAATAGTGGGTAGTGACGCTGCCTGCGAAGCTACGTACAGGTACGGACTTTAATCGTTGATCCGTTCAGAGCTCACCTTTTACTGGACATTCATAGCTTAACTATTAAAAACCAAAATTAGTTGATATCTAAATGGCTCAACAATTAAAGTCCGTGACTGTTCAAAACGGGAGACTGAATGAAGTTACTAAATAATGCGCGAGCGAACTTCAAAAGCATAAAATCATTTCTGCGCTTCTTTGTCAGCAGTGTGATAAAAAACCTACCTAACCTAACATAAGTTACGAAACTGAAATTCAAAATTCAAATATTTATTCTGAAAGTAAGCATCAAGAACTATATTCCATGTTTGCTTTCATAACATATAAAACCTAAACGTACCATGACATTATTATTTATTAACTAGCTTCTGCCCGCGACTTCGTACGCGTATAAATTATGGATGACATGATATTCTTATGTTTCACCATACGATACCTACTACACTGATAAATTAGATTATTACGATTTCATTTCTATAAATTATGCGTGTAACAGTTCAAATCCTCATAAACTTTGTCGTCAATGATATTTAGTTATATTGATTTACTTAATCTTTATTGCAAACGAAGTACCTAAGTAGAAGAAAAATGACCAAAACCGGAATTTAAATATAAAATTTCATAATTGAAACAAATGGACCGAGGGCGAGACCCCAAAGATACTCTATATCTCCGGGTGTCTTGTCAAACTACCCCTGAGAGCCAAAGTCCTGAAGGTAAACAGGGAGGCAAGCGAGGCCGAAGGCTGAGCTTTTCGTAGGAATGAAAGGCCCAACGTACCCTTATAGATAGCGCTCCATATGCGAGCCAGAGCATCGAAGGCCCGAGGGCGAGACTCCATGGATACTTACTATCCACAGGTGTCTTGCAAGCGAAACATGAGCCTTAAGTCCCAAAGTTGAGTGGTGAGGCAAGCGAGCCCGAAGGCCGAGCTTTTCGTATGAATGAAAGGCCCAACCAAACCAACCCTTCAGAGAGCGCTCTCTATGCGAGCCGGAGGGCCGAAGGCCCGAGGGCGAGCCTTCACGAACACTAACTAAACCCAGGTGTCTTGCAAGCGAAACCGGATACCAAAGTCCCGAGCGAGAGAAGTCAGAAGAAGAGCGGCGAGGCAAGCGAGACCAAAGGCCGAGATTTTCGTTGGAATGATAGGCCCAAAGAACCGTTTTAGAGAGCGCTTCCTATGCGAGCCCGAGGACTGACGCACACTATCTCCAAGTGTCTTGAAAGCGAAATCTGAGTTCCAAAGTCCCGAAGGTGAGTGGCGAGGTAAGCGAGCCCGAAGGCCGAGCTTTTCGTATGAATGAAAGGCCCAATACATCGCTTCAGAGAGCGCTCTCTATGGGAGCCCGAGGGCCGAAGGCCCGAGAGCTAGCTCATGCGGACGCTCACTATACCCGAGTATTCATAATAATATTTCTGAATGTCACAAACGCTGAAGTTTTATACATAAAAAATGGTACCTACTTAATTCTCCGCGGAATGCCGTTGTGTCCAAATTTTATACCCACGTCTCTTGACGTTGGTGAACTATGCTAATTCAACGTAAGTATTAAACTCAACCTATCATACATATTTAGATGACCTCTGAATTCATACCAATTATATAGGAAGACGAAGATCAAGGTTGCTGGATTTCAATATTAACAGCGACGTTGTCAGCGACTGAGTTTCCAAAATAATTAGGTTTCTAATGTCTAACAGCTACTATCGGTTGAGATATCAAACATTTTTGGTTATTATAGATAGTCTTTTAGCCATCTAGCACTCATTTTCATCCCGTGGTTTTTCACGTTTTATCTATATTTTTTTATAATGTTTGAATGGAGTTCTTTTTACTTTTCAGTCAAGTGTATGTTTATCAATTTTCAAGTCTAAAGCTCATGGATTTGAGGAGTTCCCATACAAAGTTTTGCCCCATTTTTTACCCCCTTTGAACTAATTTTTATCATTTTTACAGCCTATGACCTGACCAGGGATTTTCTCGACCGATTAAGTAAAAGTTGCATCAAAATCCTCTATTCACTAAGCTCTGCGTTTTTTGAAAAATATACATTTTCAAAAACGCAGACACAAAAAAATTAAAACTACAAAAAGTGCATGCTGCTGGGTTTGAACTCGGGGACGCCGACTCCGTAAGCTATGGGTCAAGCCACTGGACTAACTATCAGTTGTAAGAACACGATGAATTTTCGAATATATTGACGACATGTTACCATGGTAATGATACTGTTATAACCCCGCTCTTGCAACATTATATAGTTTCTAGTCGCCTCAGAACCTAATTTCATCCCATATTTTTCACGGTTTATCTATACATTGCTAAAAGTTTGAATGGGGTCGTTTTTACTTTCCAGTCAAGTTTATGGTTACCAATTTTCAAGTCTGTAGCTCGTACATTCAAGGAGTTCCCATACAAAGTTCAACCCCATTTTCTACCCCCTTTGAACCCTAATCTTTAAGATTTTTATAGCTTAAAACCTATCCGGGGATTCTCTCGACAGATTAGTAAAGTTTGCATCAAAATCCGTTCAGCCGTTTTCACGTGATACTCTGACAAATAAACAGACAAACAGATAAACAGATAAACAGATAAACAGACAAAAATTCTAAAAACTGTTGGAACGTGTTCTGTTATCAATTCTAAGTATCCCCAGCCAATTTTTTTTCGTTTATCTTCCATGTACAGACTTTCGACCCTCTTCAGCTTTATTATATGTATAGATTAGTTAGTGCATCAATGCTAAAATTGTTACGCATGCTGTGATTGCCTATTACCTATTAGGGTTACAATTAGACTTTATATTAGTGCTTATTTTTTGCATAAAATGTAACATTGTGAACTCCGTTGGCAATCCTTAAATAAATAAATAAATTATTTTAGTTATAAAACTTGATAATTTAGGCACCCTTGCGAGCTCCACAGCTCAAAGAACCACTAATTTTAGCGAATGAATCGCATTGTACATCAAATAATTACTAGTAGCTCTGAGACATGTAGAACTTGCAAGACAATAAAAAAAAACCTATAATGAACATACTCGTAGTTAAGTTTAAATGATTTTGAAAACATAAGTTATTGATCATTGATATTGTAAAAGACTTAATTTTTTATTTCTATTTTACGATTGGCATGTAATTTCAGACACAATGTCAATGAATGAACAAATAAATGAAATGAAATTGACAATACAATTTTACATTAGATCCGCCATAGTCGGACTGCTTAGAGCAGTCGAGACCAACGCCACGAGAGCAGTCGTCATATTGAATGAGCCTCCACTGCTCTAAGCAGTCCGTCTATAGCGGGCCTTATTATCAAACCAAAAAAATCGATAGAGGAGAACAACACATACGAAATTATTTTTGCCCAAGTTGAAACAAAGAAATTCGTTCGCTTCTCTAGCTCGATCAGCAAAACATTCTCATTTTATACCTATATAAACTTTTAAAGCTGCTGCCACTGCTTGTCCTTATTATATGAGAATGTGCTCACAATAGATATTACATAAATAGAGCACCTTTTGCCATTCGAGAGAGCGTGTAACTCACTTTGTTGTTTCACAAAGATGTTCTTTCACTGACATGCTTTAAAAATTACAGCACAAATGTTTTGAAGCAAGTCCGAAGTCCACAACAATATTATTCCAACTTCCCAACTCACGGTAGTTCTTTATGAACGTTGTTCTCTAGTAACTTTATTTATTCGCTTGTGTAGAAACGCACGTTGAACTGCGGCACATACTCATTACTTTATTCAAAGTGTGCGTGGACTTAAGATATAAGTGTGTGTGAGTACAACGATAACGCAAGCAAGAATATTTTTTCATCACACTTGCTCGTAAATGGTGTTATTCCATGCCTGTATACAGAAGGACAATGGCCTAAATTGTACCCGCGGGAGTTATGGCGAGTTTGTATTCCGTAGGGACTAATGAGCTTGTGTGATTGGCTAAGGCAAATCTAGTTGCTCTGTGATTGGTTGAAAAAAACTAGTTGGCCAAGAGCCGCAAGAATACTGATCTGTGATTGGTTGGAAATGTTGGAATATTGAAGCTGCGCGCTCCACTAGCACTGATCTGGAAGTGAAGTTGTCAATTTCGTCAATTTTTGATTGGTGCGCTTGTATAAAACTTAGATTTTTCTGTCTTTTGTAGATATTTACTTCCTCGCAAATGTAATGAAAAACATTGTGTATAACACGGGAGTAAGAATATTCCAAACTCGAGTCATCAAAAGCCCACCGCCTTCGGCGTCGGGCTTCTGATAGACTCTTGTTCGCAATATTGCACTTACGCCCCTTGTAACACAATATACTATTATGTACTTAATAGCTTACAATCACAATTTTCGAGTGGAGACCTCGTAACGAAAGGCGCAGAGACGCACAAGAGGGACTGATAACCTGCAGGTAGATCTAAATGTCACTTTATGTAAGGGAAAGTGACAGTTCGAAAAGTTACGTGATCACAACTCTCGTAAAGGTCCCGGGAGGCTGTTGGATTTGGGTGGCTCAGGACCGGTCATTGTGACGCTCTTTCGGGGTGGCCTATGTCCAGCAGTGGACGTCTTTCGCCTGAATGATAATGATGACTTATAAACACATCTTCGCACATCTGGACTTGGATTAGAATGATGTGGATACTAAACGGATTATCATCCATTGATTTCCAAGTGCAAAACACGGGTGCCCTTTGTTTCCCATATTTTTTTTGTTCCGAATTTCGATGGTCAGAAGTTGTTATCCATAAAATTTATAGACATACATATCAGTAGTCATAATTTTTGTTAAGTATAACGCTTAATAGTTCTAATATCAATGACCTATAATATTAAATCCTATAATCTCAAAAGTCATAAAATTGATGACTATAATGTTTAAAGGTCTATAGATAATTATTCAGAAATGTTGTAAGGCATTTATTTCAACGTACTAATGGTTGTTATTCATATCGTATTAATGCCTAAAGTTAATTATGTCTAAGCAACCAAATCTATAACATCCATAGGTATATGGATAATTACTCAGAAACATTTCTAGACATAATAAAACTACTATCAAACGTACCTATCAAAATGTAGAACCTATCAAAATAAGCATAAAACGTCACATAAACTTTTCTCTGAGATCAACCAATGCCAAGATAGTGGTGTATAAAGTTCAAGTTTTTCGAAGAACAATAAGAATAGGGACTTAGTGGCAAAACCGACTCGGATCGCGGATAGGTTAGAAGACGGAAGCGGGAGCTTTGCTCCCGCTTTCGTCTTCGAGGTTATTTTTTTTATTAAAGAGCGTAAACACTTGTTTGCAAAAAATATTATAATTTTGCAATACAAACATTGTAATTTTTACCCTACGCACTACTTAAATTGGGATATAAATCGTATGTCATTGCAATATTTTTGGATTAGTATTTAAAAAAAATCTATACTGACTTGAACAACCACTTGGATAGGGGTTCGTTAGTTCAAGAACAACAATTTATTTAGAACAAGAATTTTATACCTTCTTCTAATTATTGCGAGTGTTTTTATTGACTGTAATATTATGAAGTCAGCCACCACCCTCACATTAAATGTTATGACTAACTAACCATGTGACTACCCATCATTATGACCTGCGAAAAAAGACTTTACAACAATTATAATAAGCAAGTTTATTGCCTTCAATAATATGAAATGGCATACCATCTGGACATTGAATGTTATGACTAAACAATTTTATGACTAACAATAATAATGACTAGCAAAAATCGGAACTCCAATTTATACTGTTTAATTTTATGACTTTCGACAATATGACTTATAACAATTATGTTGGAAAACGGTATGGACTGAAAAAATCGGAACTCAAATTTTATGAGAACCAATAGAGACCCTACATCATCAGATCAGCACCTTTAACCAAACTTCAGCTCAATCGGTTGATTATATTTGCTTCCAAATTGAGTTGCAAGATTCCACCCAAACAAACATAGTTACATATATGTACATTGCAAGTTAATATAAAGCTTGTAAAATGGGTGCCCTTTGTTTCCCATAATTTTGTTGTTCCGAATTTCGGTGGTCAGAAGTTGATATCCATAAAATTTATAGACATACATATCAGTAGTCATAATTTTTGTTAAGTATAACGGTTAATAGTTCTAATATCAATGACCTATAATATAAAATCCTATAAACTCAAAAGTCATAAAATTGATGACTATAATGTTTAAAGGTCTATAGATAATTATTCAGAAATGTTGTAAGGCATTTATTTCAACGTACTAATGGTTGTTATTCATATCGTATTAATGCCTAAAATTAATAATGTCTAAGAAACCAAATCTATAACATCCATAGGTATATAGATAATTACTCAGAAACATTTCTAGACATAATAAAACTACTATCAAACCTATCAAAATAAGCATAAATCGTCAAATAAAATTTTCTCTGAGATCAACCAATGCCAAGACAGTGGTGTGTATAAAGTTCAAGTTTTTCGAAGAACAACAAGAACAGGGACTTAGTGGCAAAACCGACTCGGATCGCGGATAGGTTAGAAGACGGAAGCGGGAGCTTTGCTCCCGCTTTCGTCTTCGAGGTTATTTTTTTTATAAAAGAGCGGAAACACTTGTTTGCAAAAAATATTATAATTTTGCAACACAAACATTGTAGTTTTTATCCTACGCACTACTTAAATTGGGATATAAATCGTATGTCATTGCAATATTTTTGGATTAGTATTTTAAACAAAATTATACTGACTCGTACAACCACTTGGATAGGTTTGTTAGTTCAAGAACAACAATTTATTTAGAACAAGAATTTTATACCTTCTTATAATTATTGCGAGTGTTTTTATTGACTGTAATATTATGAAGTCTGACACCACCCTCACATTAAATGTTATGACTAACTAACCACGTGACTACCCATCATTATGACCTGCGAAAAAAGACTTTACAACAATTATAATAAGCAAGTTTATTGCCTTCAATAATATGAAATGGCATACCATCTGCACATTGAATGTTATGACTAAACAATTTTATGACTAACAATAATGATGACTTGCAAAAATCGGAACTCCAATTTATATTGTATAATTTTATGACTTTCGACAATATGACTTATAACAATTATGTTGGGTAACGGTATGGACTGAAAAAATCGGAACTTAAATTTTATGGGAACCAATAGAGACCCGCAAAACACACTACAAGCTCGCGAAACACACTGGGATCAAATAGGAATGCCAAGCGTATGTGATGGACCCTTAGCAAGTATTTCATTTGTCACTTTATATGTTAATCCCCGACATATTTTAAGTGCATTGGTGCTATATGCTTTGCCCTTATCTCAGATCTGGGCTAGTCTAGACTTGAAATAATGAGCTGAATTGATTGACTAACTAATGATATGCTTGATTGTCTCCTAAAGGAGTACATTGATTAATGATATCAAATATACAATACAATAACAATATAGCCAATCTAAAGAAAAAAACAAGACCCACCCATCTTCGTAACTTATCTAACCACCCAACCTTTGAGGTGGGGAAAGGCAATAATGAATATGGGCATAGGGTATGGAGTTGTTACCTACCTGCAATATTAAATAGATTTCCGGATAAGCTCATAAGTAATATTGAGGGTAAAACGTGTAGTGAAACACGTTCAATAGTCAAAAGACTATGTTAAAATCAAGTCATAATTTCATAAACAAAAGAGGTACCCTAATGTATAAAATAATATACCTAGTAACCTAGTTAATTAAAAACTAGTTATACTATAAGGCAGACTCCTTAACTCGAAAAATCTTTTACATTTAAGATTGTAATTATTATGTATTTTTTCAATGAAATAAACAGTTCAAAATTTTTTTTTTTTAATTTTTCGAGTAAGTTATACACAGTGGGTACTTAATTTTCTTTAAGCTATAATTAAAGTCCCTAGATAATATCTAGTTTGAATGTAATTATTTTATATCAGTAGATAAATAATGTACCTGAAAATCCTTCTAGCATAATAATAATTATGCTAGAAGGGTTTTCAGGTACATTACTTATCTACTGATATAAAATTATCACAAATTATTTGATGCAATATCAGATCGTAAGTGAATATCAACCCAAAAAAAAAAATACAGGCCTACGTATGTCATAATGCGCGTCTGAGATGTTATGTAATTACAATGCTGCAGCGAACTAAAAAACCATGGCACGCTCTGTTCCGTTCGCTGCCCGGCTGGGGCCTAATTTAGTTCAAAAGTCGACGTCGCTGACGTCACATACGGAAAATTGAAATCACAGGGACATGAAAGAAAAAGGATATCTTGAGACATCCCCTTCTGTCTGTAAGAGAACTGGAATCCTGGCCCTAAACGTTAGCTTTCTCTTGTATCCAGCTTTTACACAAAATTTCCAATTCCAACCAAAGCTGATTTCCCTCCACCTGATTGGCGTATAACGCCCTGTTTGCCTACCCGAATCCACCAAAATAAGATTTCACTTTAAATTCCACGGCGAAATCCTAGGTGCGAAATCAGGGATTCACTTTGTGCCGTGTTTGAGGGGGTAAGTGACGACCGAGAGGGGGGGGGAGTGCAGTGATGCGTGCATTGGCCGCGCCTTAACCGCTTAAGGCGAGCGTTCGATATTACAAATAGTTTCAAGGAGGATCGCTTGCGGATTTCCTGCGATTTAAGTTTTGAAATGCGTATTTTTCATTGTTTTGTTGACGATGCGATGTGACGTTTTATAGTTTATTGACTGATGTGCAGGGAGCGAAACTTTGGTGCCGATGACAGACGTATGACGTCAAGCTACATACAGAGTGTTTTTATCTAGATTATAGATGCTTAATCATATAACAACTTTTATAATAATTTAACTTTTATATATTATTGTACAATTTTTATAACCGGCGAGAGGTTCGACAATTATATTGCCCTGAATGTACCACTTGTGAAATGTTTATATGTCAATAAGAAAGATGCGATATTATGTTTAAACTTAAAGCGTTCAGCATACTTCGTCATCCAACGAAACATTTGTTGTGTTGTTTCATTTACTTGAAAAAATATATTTTGTTAGAATTGACATTATCTTTTTTTTTAATATTTACATTATTTTTTGTATAAATACCAAACATTTTTATATATAAAGAATAATATTAATATTACCATTATTAAGAAGCATTGAGGTGTTGCAATGTTGTTATGAAAAAACATCCTATATGCGACTTTACGTCATAATGACGTCACTGGCACCATAGTTTCGCTCCCTGCTGATGTGTGTTATGCGTTTGTGTTGAGACTGAAGGACTTGTACATTTCACTGCACAGCTAGACACGCAGCACATCTAGGACAACATTCACAGAGTTACGAAAATCCAATAAGTTTTATCACTCAATGGAATAACATTGGAGGACACCGTAGGAAGCTGTCCTCTTCAATTCTAACGAAAACTAAAAATTTACAAGAAAATTGAAATCGATCCAACTGGTGCACGTAATAAATACCAGAGCATTAATAAAAGAGTTTGTATCAATTAAGTGTGTCAATTTTAACAATAAAAGTCGTATTCAATTACTAAAAAAGGTAACAAAATAGGATAGTTAAACAGTACAAACGATTCTATAAACGCACGCCAAATTAATTTCAATCCAATAAACAACAATATCACGGCTCTTTTTTGGGAATGCAGACGTTAGTTTAACTTTAAATCTATGTCACCCCTATGTCACCAACTGGTCAGTTGTCACCTGACAATGTCAATTTGACGTAGATACATTACTGTCCAATATTCCGCAGTGTCTCAAGACGAGAGTCTTTGACCAGTTTCTGTTTCCAGTGATGACAATATGGCACTGAAACGTAGTACCTTACTATGTGCGTTTTTTATTTATTCTTTATTATATTGTAGTACATTGAGGTGTTACAAGTATAGGGTGGTAGGTACATGACATCCTGTAAAGGGCACTCAATATTTGTGGTTCTTACATCTAGACTACAAACATGTATATCATGAATTAGGCAAATTAGGTTTGGAATCTCTCTGAATTCTTTTAAAAGAATATCCCAGATATTTCTGTGTTTCGTAATATTTTAAGACAGTTTATTAGAGAAATCAATTATCACGAATGACAATTTGACACAGACAATCCGCATACTGATGAATACTTAGTCCAACTCATCTTTGCCAGCGGTTATATGGGTGCGTACAGGGACTTAGTTTGAGGTATAATTATTCAATTTCATATCCCAACTCATTCAAAACTGATTCGGTGAAGTATCTTCAAAGCCGACGTATTTAGTATTTATCTCTAAATCTCAGACTGTTAATGAAAGTTATCTCGCCTCATTTAAAATTCAAACCTATTAAGGATTTGAAATACGCCTCGATTTGATAACTTTGCGATGTTAATTTTGTTCAATATATTAAAGGGGTTGATTTGAGACATACGTAGTACATTTTCATTTGGACGCGATTTCATGCTGGTTACCTACGTCGAGCTAACAAGTGAGAACCATAGTGCTTAGTTTGTTCTATTTTATCTTGAAATGATGTGTCAAAGCGGACCCCGGGTCCTTTGGGGCACAACAAGGAAATCACTAGGAGGATAACGTTATATTCTACATAATGTAGGTATATATTTGTAATAAAAACTCCGTCATGCTTCATACTCAACGTAGGTACCGTATTTCATTTCCCAGTAATAACGCGAAGTATTAACGTGTGTGGAGTGGGAACTACACCGAGTAATAGCTCGGAGGCGTTATCACTTGGCCTAAAAACGCGGCTGACTTTATCTCGCCGTAACCAGCTTTTCTCACAGCGGGTTTTCCGTCTGGGGAGCTAGATAATGTCAAAGATGAATCTTTATTTTGCAAAACGATTGATGTCCAGATTTTCAGGGTTCCGTACCGAACGGGTAAAAACGGGACCCTGTTACTAAGACTTCGCTGTCCGTCCGTCCGGCCGTCTGTCACCAGGCTGTATCTCAAGAACCGTGATAGCTAGAGAATTGAATTTTTCACAGATTATGTATTTCTGTTGCCGCTATAACAACAAATAGTAAAAAGCCGGCCAAGTGCGAGTCGGACTGGGGCTCCCATACAACAGACATGATTTTTTTGCCGTTTTTATAGATAATGGTACAGAACCCTTCGTGCGCGAATCCGACTCGCACTTGGCCGGTTTTTTTTATTTACCACCGCAAACAAGCATATTTGTAACTTGTCTGATGTAAAGCCGGACACCATACGCTATGCACGCTTGCGTCCCAAGGTACTCGTACCCTATAATGTACAATTATTATTTTTGGAGTATGTTTAAAAGTAAATTTTATTTATTTATTCAGCTAACTTAAACTAAACATTTTTTGCATAATATAGGTAAGTAAAGGTAAACATATTAGGTAACCAATCATAATGTTGTTTTACGATACAAGTATAGGTATTACATTAAGTTAAAGTAAGCCACCTTCCGTACTAGTTTAAACTGTATTAAGGCAAGGTACCCTCCTTCTCCCCTTGATCAGCCATGCAGTTATAGATCGTTGTACATGATAACAGTTATAATAGTTTTCACTTCTCATGCTCGAAAAGTATTAGACTTAGCCAGCGGAGCTAAAGTAGCACATTTCGCTCCTAGGGAAAATATGTATACATATTCATGATTTTTAAATCATTTAATTTGACCAATCAAAACACTTCACTGTATTAAATCCAACAATCACAACTCTTTCAAAGCACATTTGTATTTGCTATCAACTAACCAGATTACAGCTAATATTAAAAACAACCAATCAGGAAACAGAATTAATTTCAAATATCAGTTTTTTCGTCCCTAATTCACAATAATTAAAACGAAAAACGCCTCTGGCGCGCCTGTAGACGGTCACAGGCTGCCAATACACGGTGATTAAATATTGATGATCCACTATGGCTGTCTCTACCTATAACATGCAATAAGAAAGAGACAGCGCTTGGATCGCGTGATAATACTTCACCGTGTATTGGACGCCTCAGAGGCGTTTATTCGTGGTGTCAATATTTTGTATCTGTGACAAAGCAGTTTAGTAAAAACATTTTACAGTACACATGGTGTTACTTTCCCGCACTAGTGCGCAAATGAGCACTTTCCGTGCATATGTTGAAACTTTAAAGGGCCATATGTACTGTAAAACGTTGTACGATACACGTGCGAATAGGTAATTCGCAACTCGTGTCGATTTAAAACACTCCCTTCGGTCGTGTTTCAATTTATCGCCACTCGTTGCGAATTTCCTATTTTCTGCACTTGTATCGTAAATAACTAAAATTGAACAATCTCTTCGCCGTGGAATTTGTTATTGATTGTGGATGGATAATCTTTGTTTTACTAGGGTCTAAAAGCCATATTGCCCCTCGAAATATTCTCCCTCACTTCGCTCGGGAAAATAACCATCTCGTGGTAATATGGCTTATTTTAGCCCCTTGTCATACAATCTACTATTACAGTATATATATATATAAGTATTTACCTACAAATATCGGTTTAGAGCCGTGGTTTCTGGCCGGGAAGGAGGACTAATAACATTTACTGTACGTCGCTGCGGAGTGCTCGTTCTGTCCGAGACATTTACCGTGTTTTATCGAAGACTTGTTACTTATTTATGGGTTTACTTAGTTGTAGAAAATGGCGAGGTGAGGTGAGAAGAGACTTTTGTATTCCTACCTTACTTAGGTACAGTCGAGTTCATAAAAATATGTACGTTCCCTAAGGTTAAACATATTTGGGAAACCTTATTGCTCTTAACAATAAAGTCATATTCACATATTTTTTGATAGCTTTCTCCGTTAACATTTTGGTTCTTTACTCACGAGAACGCCAAAAGTTAGAACAAATTAATAAGGCCTTTATTTTGACCGGGAAATATTTATATCGAGAGGTATGAGAAATTAAAAACATTCTTATCTATTTACAGAAACATTTCAATCTAATTCGTGTTTGTGAATTAGTCTCTTATTGGATGTCACATCGATGAAACATCGATTGAGTGTTTGCATGAGAAGACTGTACAGTTGACTTCAAAGAGATGTTTACATTGTTCGCTTTATTGCAACGGAATATATATATATATATATATATATATATATATAATAAATATATAAAAAATAAAAAATAAATATCGTGGGACAATTCACACCAATTGATCTTGTCCCAAACTAGGCAAAGCCACTATGGGTACTAGACAACGGATAAACATACTTATATAGATAAATACATACTTAAATAGATATTAAACATCCAAGACTCGAGAACAAACATTCGTATCCATCATACAAATATCTGCCCCGACCGGGGATCGAACCCGGGACCTCAAGCTTCATAGTCAGGTTCTCTAACCACTAGGCTATTCGGTCGTCAAAAAAGTCGTCATAAGTCTATGACGTCGACTGTACAGAATCCCTCTCGTTTAAGAATTGATTCATGTCATTTATTCATTTGTTTTCCATTAGAACCTAAACTTAAGGGCAACATAAGTATAAGCCCTAAGTAACGTAATTTGATAGTTAAAAAAAAAACACTGACGTTTGATTGTATTCAAATCTCGCCCTTAGCGAATAGACATGATATCAAATAAACGTTTGCAAATGCTATCCGAAAATAATAATAAAAAATCGTTTGAATATCAAGGGAAAGCGACCACACCGGTGATTAACGCAGCGTGCGTATACGCAGTGACGCGTTTTATGCGTCACGACCTCTTCAAAACGATTTACTGCGTTTACGGTGCGTCAGCGTATTTTGAGCAGCGGTGTAGCCGATGCTTGATTATCATTACTCGTATTTCTATTTAACGTAAATAAATTGAGTGAAAGAGTCAGAAACAGTGTGATAAGAGATAAGTGTGGAATGGATGGAGATATAGTCACGAAAATCGAGAAGGGTATGTTAAGGTGGTTTGGGCATGTTGTCACGGAGTGACATTTGTCAGTGAGGATAGATGAAAGAAGATTAACGAAGAGAGTTATGTTAAAAGAGTGGAAGGGCAAGTTGGAAGGGGAAGACCTAGGCGAACTTTCTCCGATCAAATTTGAGAAATCTTACAAAAAGGCCAGGTCAAAAGTACCCTAAACCGACGAGCATGTATGAGAAATGTTATGAAGGTGAGTGAAGCGAAAGTGGTTTGTCAGGATCGTAGCAAATGGAGATCCGTGATCTCTGCCTACCCCTCTGGGAAAGAGGCGTGATTATATGTATGTGAGGAACTATATCATAACTTAAAGTTTAATTTCGTATAGAAGACAGACAATGTATACCCTACAGCTACACAGTTCAATGAACTCTACATAACGTTAAACAGTTAACGTAACTCAGAAACTCGGAAACAAAACTGCCAGAAACTGCAGACTACTATCTCTAAGTTGTGACGTGGGAAATCTGCACGTTTTGGTAATTAGTCGACCCTTGTCCTGCTAGCCCTAGCATGGGCTTTTAAGAGGATAGACTTGATGACTGGATATTTTTTTCTTATTTATATTATTATTAATTACGTGGAGCGATGGGCCAAATTAGCCACCAAAGGGACCCCACAAGATGGCTTCCGAGGTAGAGGCAGACCGAAAAGGAGATGGCGGGACGACTTTGATATGTTTTTACAGATTGGTGAACATTAGCACAGGACCGAGACGAGTGGCGGAAAAAAGGGGAGGCATTTGCCCAGCAGTGGGACACAAAATAGGTTAATAAAATATATATATATATTATTATGAGTATTTGATTTATCGCATTCACTACTTATTATTATTGCGCTTTTGTTTGATTAATCTGCGTGAAAAGTATGTAAATAGAAATCAACATGACTTTACTTTGGTTAAAGAGCAACGGAAGAAAATATCGCAGCAATCTTATGGTATACCGGTTCAGTCACTCTTAAACAAATGAGCTATCGAAGCCATGCTCGATGCAACAAATTTTTCAACTAGTTTGCTATTGTAACGGCTTAGGGAGGCGTGTAGCGAAATCTATCTCGAATACTCAGACGACTTAACCCTTTAACGGGCATAAAGACATCTATTTTTTGAATAAAGTTAAGTTTCATATTTCAGACTGTATTTTAAAGAGTTGAACGGCACCAACGTTTCAAATTGTAATGAAATATCTTCAGTAACGATGCACCAGCTCATACTAAATTCAATTTGTAAAGCAGTTATTTTCTTTTAACTTGAAATTTAAACCATGTAACCTCATACATTCCGATTTCTCGCCCCATGCGTTTAGAGCATCTAAACACAAGTATGTCCTATAGATATACCTATTCCGGACAGTGGAGCGCAGACAGCCGGGAATCTCATCCCGGGCACAAAGGCTGGATGCGGGCACTATTAAGATCCCGGCGATTGCACCTGGATAGTCTTCAGCTGATTTTGGTGTGGGAAACAATAATTTAATCTAATACGATTAACCATTACCTACCATAAGGCGTTACACGTAAATTGCTTGGTATTAACGTAGGCTAACAGGGCTTTTACAGGATGTCCCACGGCTATACGTCATTAAAGGAATATTGAAGATATGAAGAATGTGCCGTAAAATTTTACATTGCAGCAAAAGTTTCAGCAACTGTATGAAGTTTTCCCTACGGGACAGTGGTGCCCCTGTAGGAAATACTGCAATAGAGAGATCTCTCAGGGACCGAAGTCCAATGAGAGTTGACGGGAAGTTGTATTTATGCAACTGTCTTACGAAACTTCGATAGCGCGATGCAGAACATGTCAAGACATGACACTGACAGAAGAGACGCCACATCAGCCCCCCTTTGAGACGGAGGAGTCAGTGAACGAGAACGACGTAAGAAGAACTATGTACAGAACAGCAGTGCTAAGAACCAGCGTGGCGAGGCAGTGCTCAGAGCCAGCGTGGCGAGGCAGTGCTCAGAACCAGCGTGGCTAGGCAGTGCTCAGAGCCAGCGTGGTGAGCGTAGAGGACAAGCGAGAGAGAGAGGGAGTTTTTTTGTGGCGTGCTGTCATGTCTGCGTCAGGTATTTTTCAGAGGTTGCGATTTATGTCCATTGTCGGAGGTCACCAATGTAGGAGACACGGCAATAGAGAAATCTCTCAGGGACTGAAGTCCAATGAGAGTTGACGGGAAGTTGTATTTATGCAACTGACTTACGAAACTTCTGTCAAGACATGACACTGACAGAAGAGACGCCACACCCCGGACCTTTGAAAGGCGTGCGAGGAGCCGAAGTACCATATAGCACACCGAGTGGATGCTGTCCCTGTCCGTGTCTTGGGTTGGAACGCACACATAGATAGCACGCACTAGGGTGTATAGACACCAAGTTATTGGGTGAAGATAATTATGGCTGGACTATTGGATGAGATAATAAAACTGTCACAATTTGTCTCTGACTGGTGACTCGCCCTCTGCTGGATGAGGATCAATACCCATTCTGTGTCAAACTTCATGTAGGTACCTACAAAGTTAGTCTACACTCTGGAAAGATTTCACGAGTCTACGAATACTATTTAAATCGCTGTCTTTGTACTGCCGAATGAAATTCCGGGTTGGCAGCCCGCGCCACCTGTTTACTGTGAGGCACGGGTATTTCACTGGAAATACCGGCGATTTATTAAGAAAATGTCGCGACGTGTGGCGACACGGCTGCTTGGGAGGTTTTAAACTGCGAGTTTCCCGGGTTAACTTGTTTGGCAGGATTTACTGCTGGAATCGGAACACGAAACTTGTAAAAGGATTTTGAATGCTTGATAATACGACGAAACACCAGAAAAATACTTAAGTACTAGGTTGTACTAGTAATAATAGTTTTCTTTTCCTTCTTATTTGATCCGTCATGACTAAGTGAGACTCGTCAAGTTAACCGCATGGGAACGCGCTAAACTTGACACAAGACGACTGCCAAGGCAGTCGTCTTGTGTCAAGTTTAGCGCACTGCAATCCTTTCTTTAGCGCGTTTGCGTTTGTTGATACTACTATAGAATTCGCATACCTATTTGCATTATTTGACAGCCGGCATCCCGGTACATTAAACGTCAATGATGTCATTTGATGACATAAATTGTACGGGATGACAGATGCACGGCTATCAACGCGCATGCTCTCTCGATTTTTCTCGCACCATCCACTATTATAGGGTATTTATTTAATAGTTAGTTTATTTTTTAATTCTTATATTAATCGATTTACGTATACGATATACGTATGTATGTATCTATGTATGTGTGTATGTCTTATTCTTTGGCACGCCCTGCAGCCTAAACCGTTTGACGGATTTCGACATATGAGGTGTCGTTGGATTCCTCTTAATCGTGGGAGTGACATAGGCTATATAATATTTGCAAAAAAGCAATTGGGTTTTTTGAAAAATCTTTTAATTCCACTTGTTAATTGAATTTTGTACCGTTCACTTGATCAGACAATGCTTGATGTTTGTGCTCGTTTATAAATATATCTTGTTAGTATTCATTTACAAAATGATCAAAATAATGACCCCAAGAAGTAGTTGATTGCTTCGTTTATTTTAGAACAGAATCGAATTTAGATACTGGCTATTATTAGAGGTATATTTCATTGTACATTCCATAACCATCAATAATTCAAACAGAAACACTCCAGCAATATCGCTATGTAGCTTTATTTATCAAAATTATCACCGTAATGTTGCCCATTCTAACGTCAACAAACCCCACATAAACCTTAACACAACTTAACACAAGCTTTTGTAAAATGAACCTTATTTTAATTACTTTCAATTCAAAATTGCAGGTAGCTTATTTGGACATAATTATTGTAAGGCCGTGTGGTCGCATTGCAAACACAGACAACAGATTGCGTGTTATTTGGCCTAATTTCTGGTTGAAAGCATCCCGTAATGATCATTTTATTCCTCCAGAGATCATGCTAAGAATTTCCGACCTCCATTTTGAGTAATTCAAATGCTTCGTAACAAATTAATTACTACAAATTTAATAATACAATACAGACGGATATAGACGTCATTGCCATACAAAAAGGTAAAAAAAATGGTTAATGATAACAACTAGAGGCTCTATGTGAGATGTAGACGTCTCGTCTGCCATTTAAAATTGAAAAAAACTGATTTGACAAAGAATATTATTTAGGTAATCATAGAAACTGCTCACAAAAATTCACGAGAATTGTTTGAGAAAAGCGACCTGTAGAGGAGAACAGCCGGACGGACGCCGGACATACGAGTGCATTTTCGCCCAAGCTGAAACGGAGAACTTCGTTCGCTTTGCTCACTCGTTCAATGATATAGTAGGACTAAGTGAACATTATTCTATATGTTCTACGTTATCCTTTCAGCCATTAATTACCATAATATTGCCATTCTCTTATAAGTTATAACGCTTTTATTAACCTTTTCACCGCCAAAGACGGCAATTCACGTCATCGGAAAATCGTGCCATTCATGCCCCTGACGCCAGAACCATAAAATAAAGATAATAATATTAAACATTATAAAAGAGTTCTAGAAGTGATTATTGGTTTTTGGACGGTCGTCATTTGACGTCGGTGGCGTCCGTGGCACGGCGAGTCACTTCGTCAGCTGGCGGTCAATAGGTTAAACCATCACCACTAAACGAAGCCTTGCTTCCTTTTGATACACCTACAAAAAAAAGTTGCAAATCTAGTAGTTATTTACGAAAGCTTTTCCAAGTCAAAGAAATAATTATATGGGGATAACATACAGGGAATATATTTTACACTGTCTATTTTATTAATGCTTTTGCTCCAAAAATATTTAGTACATCTTACGTTAGTATTCCTCGGTGTCCATTCCGTAGTGAATTTAAATATAAATGAGGTGCATAATTCACGGGTGTGGAGGTTTTGTGGCCCCACTCGTAACAATTTGCCGGCGCGTAATCTTATTCCGGGGGCCCGCAAACAACTCGTTTGCGGACGCTCGTGTGTCCCTACTTCTCTTGCACTAGATTTTAGCTCTGAATGCTGTAAAGTTAGTATTTTTATGTAGGTAGGGGATAATTACGTTCTGCTTTCAGTTCATTTTTGAGTTCTTGGTTGTAAACTATTAAGCTTTTGCGCGTGGAATGAGGTGGGAAATATAATATAGGGCTATCAGTTATATCCCTCTCTACTCTGAATTTCCGAGATAGTAGTAGCTCTTTTGAGCAATTATTATTAACTAAACCAATTTTTGCTTGTGCGTATTTTTACCTAAACAAGGCTTAGTCCCTTCTGTAGGTACTTTATACGCGATTAAGTCCCGTTGATTAAAAATTATATCTACTACAATTAAGTGTCTTGAATGTGGTTGTCGCTCAATCACTAATTAGTCCGCGCTATTAATAATCATTATTCGATTTGATTATTCCAACACAAGGACGCAAAAAAACCAAATGTGTCTCAGTCCCAAGTCATATTAGCTTGCACTCGTCCATATGTCCTTGCATTGGTGTAATCGAGAACAAACTTCTCTCAGCAGGGTCACCCTGATTCTGTCAAGTGCTACGCCGATACGAAACCACGGGATCGGCTACGAGCGTAGCGCGTAGCGATTCTGGGCAATGAATGGGAACGTGATGGGTGTCACGTACCCATCACGTTCCCAGTGCCCAGAATCGCTACGCGCTACGCTCGTAGCCGACTACAGAGAACGCATATGTGTCGTCACGGGCCGGGAATGTGGGTTAAGTTGAACCTTGAATACTGCTACTACCGGCACATATAATTAGTTATAGCTATTCTTTCTGTGGGCAGAATATTCACAGCATTTTGTTTTGCCGAATTCAGAGAAGTCAGACACTACTCTACAAACACTTGAATGGCCCTTAATTGGGCCTTTGAGTTGCGTGAGTGATGTAAGCATTTATTTCGGCTGTCAAGGCGAACATTCATCTCTCTGGGGCGGCTATGAAACTATTTATTCACAAAATGTTGCCGACTGTGTTCTCTCTTAGTATTTATACGGGGTGGGCCCTGTAAGGGGCAAATATTTAAAAGGACGTTTCCTTACAGCATCTGCAGTATTGTGTTCAATTTTTTATATTTTTTTTAATTCGCCAATTTTTTGATCTAAAGTTATGCCCTCCAAGTAATGTATCTTGGCACAGCAGCCAATGCAAATTTTGAGATAACGTCATGTAACGAGTCATAATAGTTTTAGCATTTATGTTTTCAAAATATTTTTTTGTTTTTTTTTCTTTAGTGCTTTTAAAATAAATTGCATCTCAGATATTTTTTTTTATAATTTAAGCAAAAACAGATTTGAAGTAATTTAGGAAAAAAGACGAAAATTGACCATCCCCCCCCTTATCTCCGAAACTACTAGGCTTAAAATTCTGAAAAAAATATGAAAAATAGTTCCTTGCCTAAAGATTACAGGAAAACCTATAAGAAGTTTGAGTATGCAAAGTAACGGGAAAATTCTCAATATTTTTGTGTATAATACACAAAAATACTGAGAATTTTCCCGTTACTTTATACGGACCCCTCAACACGCGAGTTGAACTCGCACGTCCGGTTTTTTATAGGGAAAAATGAGTAGATCTATTTAACGCGCGTTCAAAACGTAACGTGATTACTCTGGAGGTTCATTAATATAATTATGATACTTATGTTTCCAAAACAACCTAATCATGAGACACAAAAGACAAGAAGCTTAAAAGTAAAATATTTATACCGGTCCACGATGCATCAGTGTTGTTGTAGTTTTTGACCTAGATATAGCTGATCCCATTGTTAATTCAAAGGTCCATGTTATTTTAGCGTGTCGTTTCATAATGAGAAACAAACTAAGTTTGAATCAAATAAATAAATATCGTGGGACAATTCGCACCGATTGATCTAGTCCCAAACTAGGCAAAGCCTGTACTATGGGTGCTAGACAACGGATAAATATACTTAAATAGATATTAAACATCCAAGACTCGGGAACAAACAGAAGAAGAAGAATCGAGCGTCCGGTCGACCCTTTAATCATAATTATAATCATAATCAATTTATTCATAAAGTCAATTTACATGTCCCAAATATATTAGTTATACAATTATAGGTACAAAAAAATCAATAAAACAATTGCACTATCCAACAATTATGTTTCACAGGCAATGAACTCAACATAGCTATAAAACGATTGCTCGATAAGCCACCGCTTTAAGCGGAATTTAAAGCTGCTTAAGCTTGGAGCTTCGATCACATTTTTAGGTAACTTATTGTATACAGTGGGACTCATAACATGCGTGAGTTTTGATGACTTGGTCAACTTCCGGCCTATGCCTACAATCTTATCCTGTTCGAGTTTACCATACCAAATGTTTTATATGACGCTAGATTCACTCTCACATATACAGTATGACTACTAACTACATCATCATCATCATCATCATATCAGCCCAAAGACGTCCACTGCTGAACATAGGCCTCCCCCAAAGAGTGCCACAATGACCGGTCCTGCGCCACCCGCATCCAGCGGACTCCAGCGACCTTTACCAGGTCATCAGTCCACCTTGTGGGGGGCCTACCCACGCTGCGCCTTCCTACACTACATGCAATATGACTATTGCCGGCAGTGTTAGTACGAGTATGCCTAGCCTGGTAAGGAGAGCGTATCGTGAGGTATTTACTTGAGCAATAATTCTGACTGCACGTTTCTGTTTACAGATTCGTCAAAGTGGTCGATTTTAATGCAACCAGTCTTATTTGGCATTGGCACGTAAAAAATGTATTCGGTAGAGAGCATGAAAAGTCGTTAGTTCCATAGGACGTGATGCATTGCACCTGCTCCCTGCATTAGTAAAAGGCTGTCGGTCGATATTGGCCACGTATCTAATATTTAAAGACAGAAAACGGAGCATGCTTTTTATACCTATAGGTAGGTTCTGAGCGCGTCTCGCCACCAAACGTAATAGTTTCGCGACTATTATGTTTAACCCTTTGAGAGCTAAAGACGGCTGTGGACGCGGACGAAAACTCGTGCCACTGAAGCCACGGACGGCCACATGGTAATATTGATAAATATTGTCATTTTGATATGACAATATTTATCAGAAGTTTAATTTTATTCATATTTTGTCTGGCTATTGTTTTGTTTTGGCCACAGTTGGGCACCGTTTTGTTTTGCACCCTCGCTGCCAAAAGGTTAACAAAGGTCTGGTAAGTTAAGGAGATATGACATTCGCAGCATGTCTCAAGGTTACAAATATGTTTTGTATAATCCTTTGATAACAGACCTTAACTCAAAGGCTTAGATATCAAAATCAAAAAAATTAAATATCGTGCAATCTATAAAACGTATAAGCAGCACTGAAATTTTCTTTCTCTCATTTCAGGTAAGCAATCCTCAAGCCGTCCGCCGTGCCCTGGGATTTTGGACGTTTTGGGTGTGAGTTTAAGTGTTAAAATCGGATGGCAGGTATGATGGAGCAATGTATCGCGTAATGGGAAGCCTTTTGTGTGATGATTGGACGGTTAAGCCGCGCGGAGCGGATTAGGTGTGAGGCTTGATCGACGATTGATTGGACTCTAATATGAAGGGTTTTATCGTGGGACGCGATATGGGTTCAGTATTTAGAATATAGATTTTTACAGAGGAGCTATGCGTTGCCACAGCGACGGGCAGCTAAACTAAGAACTGGTCTTAAAATGGCTGACGACTTACCATAAACAACCTACTTAATTTGGGCGGGTAATGGTTTATTTGCTGCAACTTCATAGTAACTCAGTTGTGGTAAATCCATATAAATGCGAAAATTTGAAATTTAGATGTTTGGATGTTTAGATGTTTGGATGTTTGGATGTTTGAATGTTTAGATTTTTGGATGTTTGTCCCCCGAATCGCTAAACTTAAGTGGCAGTGGTCGGGGCACATTGCACGTAGAACCGATGACCGTTGGGGCGGAAAGGTTCTCGAGTGGGGACCACGTACCGGAAGGCGCAGCGTGGGTATGCGCCCCACAAGGTGGATTGATGACCTGGTAAAGGTCTCTGGAGACCGCTGGATGCGGGTGGCGCAGGACCGGTCATTGTGGCACTTTTTGGGGGAGGCCTATGTCCAGCAGTGGACGTCTTTCGGCTGATATGATGATGATGATGATGATTTTTTTAGACATAAAGTTGCCTTTTGATTGAAAGAGTGTTGATTTTTACTACGTTTTTTTTACAGTATTTATTAGCGGTTACCCTTAACAATTAAAAGTCGATCGCGTTGTTTATCGCGTTAGTAGTTCGTTTATCATTTAACACTTAATCACAATCGCATTGCCTTCTTAACAATGAAGCACTATCGCATGGTTTCGTAGGCACAAAGAGAAGTGAATTTGACCTAGAAGAAGGACCCGCACTAATACCAATATTAGTATTTGTATTGTATTGTAATACCTATATTTACAACAAAAATATAGATGGCGCATTGCGGTAAATTGATAGACTATTCCCAACATGTATATTCCCGTACCCAGGTAGAAATTATGTCACTCCCGAAAGAGCATCACGGGGTACGTAAAATAAAATGGCACCGCCATTAAAGCGAACGTGACGTGGTATACAATAAATTGATATTGACGGGCGTAATAGCAGCCTGCCGATGTGACAGACGGAGGCATTTGTCACGCCTGTCACGTGTACGAGAAAACTATTGTACTAATGTACCTATGTTAAATTTAATTTTACTTTATGCACTAGGAGTATAATTTAATTTTATAGCCTACGCACGAAGGCGAAGCTTACGAGCATGAGAAGTGTAAAAATAATTTAATTTTTATATATCGTCACCACTAATAAAACAGTCCTTATTGATTTGCGATAGGCAGCCCCCTAAAAATATTGATATTAAGTGTAAATATTGAGATTGTGTGTTTTTTTTTATTTATTTAATCCGTACTAAGGCAGAGGCGATATAGCGACCGCATACGTTTCATTCGAAGTTGAACTTAAGTGGCAGTGGGCGGGGTACATTGCACGTAGAACCGATGGCCGTTGGGGCGGAAAGGTTCTCGAGTGGCGACCACGTACCGGAAGGCGCGGCGTGGTTAGGCCCCCCACAAGGTGGACTGATGACCTGGTAAAGGTCGCGGGAGTCCGCTGGATGCGGGCGGCGCAGGACCGGTCGATTTGGCACTCATTAGAGGAGGCCTATGTCCAGCAGTGGACGTCTTTCGGCTTGAATCTCATTTATTGCACAGACGGAGATTCCGAGGATGCGCTGTTTTAATGTGTAGGTATGTGTGCGTGTATGAATTGAAATATATTAAAATTGGGAGAGACTGACAAAAATATGATGAAATTGATAAAGTATTATTTTCAGACAAAATATAACGTAACGACGGCAAAGGCACAATGATATAAAATTCAATAAACTCTCATCGGATATTAAAACCTCAATCCGAGTGTATGGCTCCCCAAAGACCAAGTTTATAACTCAAACGATTCGCCCGTTGCAATTTTTATTTACATTTTACTGCCATATAATATCCTTTTCTATGAATACGGAATATCTTTTTATTATTAGGTCTTTTGAATTATTGAATGTAAGTTTTATGATTGCGTAATTGTGGCAGTCGTTGGTGCTGTTCTTGAGTGGCGACCACGTACTGCCCCCTTATTCTGTTGCTCACCTCAACGCTCTCCCACAACACCGACCGTGCTGGGGGCTCTTAACGTAAGGCGCAAGAAATATAAAATTAACTTTAATCCAATACAATATTCCGCTATAAGCACCTCCTGGTTATATAACAAAATGTGCTGAACCTTGAAGAAATATTGCATACTTCCAAGAAGAGCCAGTTTTCACGAACGCAGCTTAGTATAAATATTATAAAGGTTTCCCGGAATCCGGTATATAATATTCATCACGGAGAGATGAAATCTAAGTTCTCCGCTGCTGTTTGATTTCTATAGTAGGAACTATGTGAGTAAAATAATACTGGCATAGTACAGTAATATGTGTCAATTGTCATGTATGTCTACTCTTTTGTCTCTGTGTGTCTTTTGTGTAGTGAATAAATGTCTTCTTTTCTTTTCTTTTTCTTTTACAGTCAGCATCAAAAGTAACTACGCAATCGAAGACGTCAAAAGTTCTTATTCCCTTTTAATAAGGACTTTTGACGTCTTCGTTTGCGTAGCTACTTTTATTAAATATAATTATAGTGTGTTTACTTAACTTGTAATTGACTATGTCCTGTCAAATGAAACGGTTCGTCAATTTTGAACCTGAACAGTATTGAAATATCCTAGTATATCCTAATGGAATATTTGAAGTATAATTTACGATAGCTTTTACGTCATACCTAGCCATAAAGTAGCAATTACCGCACACTACGGGCGGTAAAATCCCACTTCCTGGCCAGGGAGAGACGTAAAACTTTGTACTCACCACGGGCGGAAGTAAAGAAAGCCTCAGATCACATATTTATCGCCCCTGCCTTCGGCTCGGGCGTCAAATAATTGAGATCTGATACATTTATTGTTTAACCGCCCTAGGTAAGTAATGTACTATTACTCGCCACTTTGCTCGTGTGAACTTTTGATACCAACTTTCACTAATAATGTTATCCTCTTAGTAGTCTTAGTGACGGAGTGAGGATAATTTTCGGGTAAAAGTTTTCCAGGCATTAATCTGAGTTATAATTCTGTTGCTGTGGTTTATTAACACTAGTTGTGTGCCAAATTTTATCTTGCTCGACCGGTTTTGTAATTAGTCCAACATCACCAAATAACCCGGTTTATTTAGATTCCATCAACTAGCAATAGTCCCTATGCACACCCTATTGGGTGTTGTTTCTGTGTGCGTCCCATGACACGGGCAAGGACAGCATTCACTCGGTGCACCCAATAAATAGGGGTGTTAGACACTAAATAAAATAATCAGTAATGTTGCATTTTCTCGAATAAGGATTAAAAATGTAGTCGAATGGAGAAACAATCAACAACAATCATCAAAAAATCACAAAGTTATAAGTGTCCAAAGTTTTAAGAGGGGGTATGCTCTGTCCCTTTGCCGCAAAACGCACCATCATATGAAACGATTGTCATTTACTATGACGCTCGATGGTCGTGAAGTCACGATACACGAGCGTTTTCTCCCTCTAACAAGCAATATTAAAACGGTTATAGCTTCGTAATTTTTTGAGATATTTGAATGGGATTTTCGTTATTGGGCATATTTTTTTGCCTTCTTTCTTTTAAAGTAATAATACATTTTGAGTCTACACCCGTATTGTCGAAATAAATAAATAAATATATATTAGGGGACATTCTTACACAAATCGAACTAGGTATATAGTAAGCTCAATAAGGCTTGTGTTATAGGTACTAGAAGACGATATATACAGTGTGTGTCTGTTATAAGAACATTTATTTTAAGGAACGATAGCTTTCAGTGTTGTGAACCGTTTTATCGAAAAAATATAACAATTACCTTTTCTAATGGAGAGTTATTAATTTTTTAAATTTTCTCGAGCAGCAATGTACTGCTAACATTCACTTGACTTTTCAGAGAGGCAGAGCTAGTTACTGTCAGTTGTTAGCTTTGTTACCAATACATTGCGGGCCGAATTAATTTGTATGAAAAAAAAAACCGTTTTTTTTAAACTAGAGATACCAATTTACGTTCATTAGGGCTTATACTTTCAGCCCTTAAAGTAAATGTTCTTATGACAGACACACACTGTATAATAGATATAAATACATAGAAAACATCCAAGACTCAGAACCAAATATTCATGCTCATCACACAAATATTCTAAAGACAATTATTCGAAAGGGTCTCTTCTTTTGCAAAGGTGGTAGTTTTTAATGCTTCATAATACTTTGGCTCCACGCACGCCTCGTAAAGACCAGGGCCACCATCGTCACGTGAACGGCAAAACAAACTTACTTTCATATCATCATCATAACAGCCGAAAGACGTCCACTGCTGGACATAAGCCTCTCCCAAGGAGTGCCAAATTGACCGGTCCTGCGCCACCCGCATTCAGCGGACTTTACCAGGTCATCAGTCCACCTTGTGGGGGGCCTAACTACGCCGCGCCTTCCGGTACGTAGTCGCTACTCGAGAACTTTTCCGCCCCAATGGGCAGATGACAACGGATGTTGATGATCAACCTAGTAATTTCCTAATAATGCCAATGTTTTATGTACATACACAATATTGTCATAGATGTAATGATAATGTTTTGTTATTATGTCTTTAAACTTATCTCTAAGTGAGATAGGTAACGTTCCGCCGTGCCCTACCTCTACAGCTTTCAGCTGTTTTCATTCATTTGAATTAAAGTATCACATTAATATCCCTTTCAAAGTTGGCCCTGAATAAATTGCCGCACTGTCCTCCCTCCCAAATGCCAACATTAACATACAAAGAGAGATGGCGTTGTCTCGCTCTCAATCAGCATGAACCACTAATGCCGTCCTGCTCTTACGAAGGGCTTATGTCGTGGAAAAAAACGGTTGTGAATTAATTATAAAGTAGGAAGCGGAAGATGTGAGACGCGATTCGACAGTGTTTTTTGCTCGCTCGTGATATTCCAAATCTTATGTTGTGACAATGTCTCGAGTATGGGGAGGCGTATCGTTACTGATTGAAAGATTAAATGGCTGGGACCGATTGTTCGGATAGCTCAGTTGGTTAGTAGTGACGGGCCATGTATGCCTTGTGGTCGCCGGTTCGAATCCAGTTAAAAGCATTACATTTTTCAAATTTCTTTAGCAACGTTAGCAAAATAGCAGGAATTATAGCGAAAAGAGATCCATAATCAGGTTTTTTTTACCACGTCGGTGGCAAACAAACACAAGGTCTGCAACTCTAGCCACTCACTTGATTACGGGTTTTAAAAAAGGTTGCCCAAATTGCCTTTTTATCATATTTACCAGCCCATACTTGCTTGGCAACCACAGTTGCCAATCAGTTTATGGGTGCACGAAATTGGCAACTGTGGTTGCCACAATCAGTTTATGGGTGCACGAAATTGGCAACTGTGGTTGCCACAATCAGTTTATGGGTGCACGAAATTGGCAACTGTGGTTGCCACAATAAATTTATGGGTGCACGAAATTGGCAACTGTGGTTGCCACAATCAGTTTATGGGTGCACGAAATTGGCAACTGTGGTTGCCACAATAAGTTTAGGCGTGCACGAAATTGGCAACTGTGGCCGCAAGCATGTGAGTAGTAAGGGGACTCGCATGTGCGTTGCCGACCCTTTAAAATTGAAGAACCCAATAGGAGCTCATTTATTGCGTTAGAACAAATTTAACCACTTTCTGACCGCCTACTGACATTGATGAACATTTTCCATGTAACGTTAGACATGTTCGGACCCCTTCCCCCTTCCCTCAAATCGTCTTACATAATAAATGAATAGACCCATACCTACCTACTGTAGACCCTCGGGAAAATAATATGACGCGACTTGGGTTGAGTGGGTTAACCTCTCGATAACTTAATTTTTTCTCACAAATGCCGATGTACCGAAAAGAGTTTTCAGTTGCCGTTTTTTGCCCATAAAATAATTTAAAGGCTTTCTTCAATCTCATCTAAATAATAGTAACGGTAACCGTGAGCGACGGCGCGCAACGGTCCCCGACGAGACCATTTGTCTCCGCCTTATCCAAAGGGTTGACAAAAACAAAGCTAACATATCTGCCAGATAAGTGACCGATTTGTTCTGAGCCAGGGCCCATCAATCTTCCATGATCATACAATTAATGATGAGTTGTATACTCTGTATCAAATTTTAATTGAAGTATTTATCTCGCTATTAAAAGTTCTTTTACATATCTGGAGCCGTAGTGTGGTTGGCCTTATCACGCGACAAGTGACAAGATAAGAGCATCGTCTTGTTCTATCGAACGGTGTCAGCCAGTGACGCACGCTCTATCCTATCACCTATCGCGTGACAAGGCCAACCATGCTACGGGGCCTGAACGCCACAAGACATGAGCTGAGCCAATCTAATTTCTTGAAATATATCCTTGGGTGCATTGGCGACATAATTTCTAACTATTGATATCCGTTACAGTTATTTAGACGATTGGAATCGCGGCCCGTAATTTCATCCTGGACATAGACATCATTTTTAGGGTTCCGGTAGGTACCTCAAAAGGAAAAACCTAGGATCACTCGGTTGTCTGTCTGTCCGTCTGTCACAGCCGATTTGCTCCGAAACTACTGGACCGATTGAGTTGAAATTTGGTAATCATATGTAAATTGGTGACCCAAAGATGGACGCGTAAAGTAAATTAATGAGTTCTGAACAAAAGGGCCACTCTTGGGGGGTAAACTAGAAATTAAAAAAAAAAGGTTCGCAAACTGTATTGTGTGACATATCAAATGAAAGGGGTTGTTGGAAGCATCTCAGATATATTTCTTTTATAATTTTAGCAAAAGTAGATTTGAAGTAATTTAGGAAAAAAGATGAAAATTGACCAATGACCATCCCCCCCTTATCTCCAAAACTACTAAGCTTAAAATTCTGAAAAAAAAAATGGAAAATAGTTCCTTGCCTAAAGATTACAGGAAAACCTATAAGAAGTTTGAGTATTCAAAGTAACGGAAAAATACCACGCGAGTTGAATAAAATTAGCACTCGTCCGGTTTTTTCAAATGGAAAAATTACAGTTGGATCTATCTAACGCGCGTTCAAAACGTTACGTGACTACCCCCTGGTTTTCTTAAGGCTTTCGTTTCTGCAATGATCGTCCACCACCAGGTCTGCTTAGGAGCAGAAGGAAATGGCGGAACGGGCCAGGGAGGTCGACCCATTGGCCGATCCACGGCGCCGCAGGCGTCCTGGACGAAGCCGAAGGCGAGCAGCACAGGATCGCCGCCTGCCTCCGTAGAGTGACCGCGGGGTGACAGGCATGGGGACGCCTGTCATCCCTTACATTCACCAGGTCACTGGGTGGATGCCCGTACTGGCACAAAACGAGTCCGTCCCCACACCCGGGTGTAATGCGTAACGCATTTTTCCTCTCCTAAAAAAAAAAAAAAAGAAAAGGTCTGCTTAGGAGGTTAGGTTTGCCTTGTAGATTGTCCAAGGCTTGCCTCGGTATATGATCACGGTACCTTCGGAGTGTGTGGCCAAACCTGTTCCATTTGCGTCGTTTGATCTGCTGGTCGAGCGGACTCTCATTGTAGCGTTCCCAGAAATTGGATATTTTAACCGTTTGTTATATTCTGTGCTACTGTGGCAATGCCGTTTTTGCCCAAAAGGCCTTTGTCGGGTTTTTCATTACGTGACTGCGGGATTAACAGAGCGAATGCGGCCTTTAAATATATTCGCTTATATCGCCTTTGGTGATTGCTGTCCAGAGAATCGATCCGGTTCATCTCTTTCACGACTCTTGAAATGTGATTGGAAACGAGTGAAACGAACAAAAATAGACATGATAAAGCAGTAATAATCATACCAGTGCGTCCCGCTTGCACACAGGTTGGGAATGAGAATGAGAATGAGATATTTATCGATAAAATTATAATAGTACATTTTACAACTAGTGTGAAAAGAATGTCTTTTTACCACTAGTACCGAGGTATCTTGCCACGAGCTGAAAGCGAGTGGCAAGACTCGGTACGAGTGGTAAAAAGACATTTCACACGTGTTGTAAACGACGTTTTTTAATACAATTGCGAAAAAATAATAAATTAATATATCATTGCGATAAAATATGCTTGCTTCGAAGTTATTTTTGAACGAACCCATACTTTACAAATGACACTGACAGTGACAACATACTATTGGAATCAACGCCATCGGCCTCGAGTTGAGAATTGACACTTGGCAGTTGACACTGACAGTATTCATAAGGATAATTTTTCTAGGCATATGCTTGTATCATTCAGCCAAATCAAAGAACGATTTTTAGGAAAGTAAATATTTCATACATAGATACCTAAGACAGAGTAGGCTATAAATTGCAAATTCTTAATATTTTTTCGTCATTTATATATTAATGAATACTTTAAATAAATACTCCTAGTATTCGTAAGCGTTTTTAATTTCATAATTTCCAAGTAAAAAATCTAATATAAAATTACTGCGTTTCGAAAGTATAGTTTGGAACTAAAAAGTAAAAAGCACTAGTTTGAGAAATTGAGCTTCTCGCACGCTACGCAGCCACAAAAAGTACCACTTTTTGAGCAACTGTATTAAAAATAATTTTACATGTCACTCATTTTACAGCCGTATTCGGGCAAAAAAGATGAATCAAGAGCATTTTATAGCTTCAGTAATCAGTAATCAGTAATTTATTTTGTGAAACACAGGTATTATACATTCTAGATCTTAAATTAGGTTGAGAGTCCTCTATGTTCTGCCTTGCGGCGTACAAAAATAAAATAAAATAGGAAATCTATTAGGTTAATAAATGATTCGTTACATCATAGCACATGTGTTCTTATATTAAATACCTACATATATATGTCAAACAGAATTCAAATATTTATATCATCAAATAGTAAGTACATGTCATACAGAATTAAGAATAAGGAATGTCAAAATTAAAGAAATACAAAAACAATAATAATAATTAAAGTTCAAAATGTCAGGAAAATTATATCTTAAACACGACCGTAAAAGTGAAACTATATAAACATGCAATCAGGCTTTGTCATTAAAGAAGTCATCTAGCGTGTAATAAGCTCTTTCGACCAGTTTTTTTTTCAGGTCCTTCTTCTTAATATAGTTTCAGACCATCATACACACAAATATCTCTGGGGCCAAACTTGAAAATTATGATTAGTATACCGACCCGATTTCAATGTGTGAGTTAGTTTTACTGGGCATTTTCCGCAAGTGGATCCAACGTGCCTATTTTGCGTGAATTTCAATGTGTTTCGTTCGCTTGTTCCGACGCTTACCCAAGCTGGACTATTTGGCTTCCTGACAATTTGATCGACAACACGCATTATATTATGATATTCCTGCATCGCAAGCATCTATAGGCTACGGTGTCTGTTTATCAACGGGCCGTCTAACGCTTATTTTTTCACATATTGTCATTGAACGAGCGAGCGAAGCGAACGAAGTTCTCCGTTTCTGATTGGGCCAAAATTATTTTGTATGTCCGGATGTCCCGCTGTCCCACTGTCCGCCTGTCCGCCTGGTTGGATAATTTATAAGTATTTTTTTCTCTCGATTCAATTATAAGAAATTAAAAAAAAAAAAAACAAAAACAGACTCGCTAGTTTTACAATTCACTGCCACTAGTTTATAACACAACACACACACACACACACACACACACACACACACACACACACTTGAAACACACAAATTGAAAGTAGCAATCGCTCTTGTATGTATTTTTGGTACAATTCACATTTCGCCTTAATCCCGCCCATTGTCATCTGATTTAACACACAAATGTGGACTTTATACTTTAACCAAAATGTTCTATTTATTTTTCATCACACTTGCTCGAAAATGGTGTTATTATACGCAAGCGTACTGAGCTGTAATGGGCTATATTACGCCCATGGGCGTTATGGTTTTTTTTTTAAATAATAGAACCCTCTGATTGGCTTAAGCAAATCTGGTTGCTGTGTGATTGGTTGAATAAAAAAATCTAGTTGGTCACGACGCCCCGCCCCGCAAGAATACTGCTCTGTGATTGGTTGAAATATTGAACTGCGCGCTCTACTAGCACTGATCTGGAAGTGAAGTTGTCAATTTTTGATTGGTGCTGCTGTATGAAACTTACATTTTTCTGTCTTTTGTTGTTATTTATTTCCTCGCAAATGTGATGAAAAACATTGTGTATAACACGGGCGTAAGAATATTGCAAACTCGAGTCATCAAAAGCCCTCCGCCTTCGGCGTCGGGCTTCTGATACACTCTCGTTAGCAATATTCCACTTACGGCCCTCGTTAAACAATGTACTATTGTAATAAACCCAGGCAATAGTATTACAGCCGGCCAAAACAGTGTTAATTAATTTAAATTCCATCCCTCTGCGCACTGGGAGATAACGCTAGATTTCTATGATCTCATATATTTCGTTCTTTGTATTTCCAATATAAACCTTCTTCCAATGAATACAGAGTAGCTTTTGCGTTGACATGTTTCGAAAGATACGAGGTTCAAAAAGATTCAGATGTTTCAAAGTCAACGCAGGGTTGATAAAAATCAGGACGCGACCGCTGCCGCCTTGCTGTTAGTCGATCGATAAGGAGGAACTGACAGCCCTACAGCGTCAAGATTAGAGTATCCTTTACGCCTTCTAAACAAATTATACTGAACAGTAAACTTGGTTCAGATGAGGGATATTTTACTGGATGATGATTTTTTGTCGTAACATTCATTACGGAACCCGAATGAAGCGTTCGGAGCCTAGTAGTGGCGACTGTGACGTGACAGTAAGCGAGATTAAAGCGGTGAGTTTGTAGATTGGTTACCATGTTGAGTGATTACCAATACCAACTGACCGTTTCCGTCCTTTGAGAGGCTAAATAGTTGATCTCGCTTGTTATCTACGACATCAGACATGACATGCCGAGTTACAGACCTACGAGCGTCTAACAGTCAAGTTGCAGATTCACTTACAATGATTCTCACCTAGAGTGAAAGATCGCGGGCACCCTCATAAAACCATATATAAGTAACAAGACTCGGGAGTTCTATGCGGACAGAGTCGGCGGCACAGCTAGTGTTGTATATAAATCAACAAAATTCGCGTTGTTTTTTGTGTCGGGCGCTCGGTCGCGACGCGTGGTCGGGTATTAATCTCGCTGTCGCAAAAACTGACCCGTGTCTCCCACGCCTTCGGGCTTTGCTCTTGGAAAAAGTTACATAAAACAGCGATAATATATAGGCTAATAAGGCGGTCGAAAATATAGTAACGACTAGTTTTCGATCGTGGTTAAAATAATGTAAATGCAAAGATATTTATGTACGTTTAGAAGCTTGTTGCAAAGGAGGGCATATTTGAAAGGACGTATAATTGTGTGCTTATGTGTTTTTGAGCCTTGGAAGTAAAATTGCAAAAGAATAATACATTTGTTATAGAATTGACGTCCTAAAGGGCACTTTGGCACCTAATCACAAGATTTGGCATAGAGGGATAACTAGATATGATTGGGGTTATATACAGAATTGTATAACTTATTGTAAATTTATCACTCACTTTCTGAGTGAAGTCCTACTTCCGCATTTAACGCCAACCCCTTTTATGTTGCACTCAGTTTCCTACGTTTTTTGCAAAACCTGGATCCTATCTAGCAACGCCCCTGCTTAGAAACCATGGTTCTCAATGCGTCTGTGACATCAACAAAAAACCTTTCCGGGCCATCCACAATGCAACCATGACGAACGTATCAAACGCTTATCTCTCTTCCACGCTCACTTCAAATATATACTTTATTTTTATGAACGCACGGTCCTCTTTTAAATAAAACGGTTAAGCCAGATACAGAATATAAAGTAAGAGATAAGTCGTTCGATATTCGCGAACACTCTCGCTCCGCTGATGTGGAGAAGGGTTGCCGCTGAGTGTGTTCACTGGAAAATTTATCTGTTCGGATAAGTTTCTTTGTAACGGGAGTTGACAGTTCAATGGTCATATTTATAACTTAATCGGAGTTATTATGATTTTGTTCGAATGAATGGGATTTATATTCCACTAGATGTGATGCGGGTCGTGGGTTTCAGATTTTTCGGATATATAATGGTGACACTTTTATTAGGTAAGCAAAAATATGATAGGTATACGGGTGAAATTTAATTCGTGATACAAAAAAGCAAAATGTAAATCTATCCATGATTCTGAGCGACTTTTACTGTGGGACCAACTTTGTGTTATGCCAAAAATATCCAGCTACTTATTTCATACATTTTGCTCATTTTATAGGTAGACTGACGAAAATGAATGAACAGCAGTTTCTTTTGGCAATTATGCAACTGTCGCTATGGGACCAACTTTGTATTATATTAACAAATTTGGTTCCTTAGTGACAGTTATTTATAATAATGGACAGATTCACTTTTTGCTATTTTGTATCACGAATTAAATTTCACCTTGTATAATAAGCAGGGAGCGAAACTAAGGTGCCGATGACAGACGATGACGTCAAGCTACATATAGAGTGTTTTTATCAAGATAATAGATACCTAATCAAATAACAACTTTTATATATTATTATACAATTTTTATAACTGGCGAGAGGTTCGAGAATTATATTGCCCTGAATGTGCGTGTGAAATGTATATATGTCAATAAGATACGATACTATGTTTAAACTTAGAGCGTTCTGCATACTTCGTCATCCAACGAAACATTTGTTCATTTACTTACTTGAGGTTTTTTTGTTAGAATTATTACACAATGAAAAATGTTATTCGTATCGTTTTTTAATATTTACATTATTTTTTTTGTATTTGGTTTTATTTCATTGAGGTGGTTGTGTTGCAATGTTGTTTTAAAAAAAACGTCCTTTATGCGACTTTGCGTCATAATGACGTCACCGGCACCATAGTTTCGCTCCCTTAATAAGGAACGCAAGCTTTGAGAACTGTGCCAAAAAAGGCTATTAATTATTTAATTTCCAACAATACATGAAGTAAACTAACAAAAGTACTTACTTAACTAAGTTATTGCAAGCAGTGGTTAAGTTTTTACGTACTTACCTACTATTTATTACTACTTTATTCAAGTTAATTTAGATACGATTTCTGTCCAGGAGCTCAATCTGACTTAATATTATTTCTCATAGGTTTGTTATTTCCCACACTCACCAATTCCAACGTTATGCCTCTTCCACCTGCCGCTTCCGCTGAACTTGGCTCTCGCACACTTCCTACGTGTCGCTACACTGATCGCGCTATAGTGAAAATGCCCTTACATCTAATATTTGACAACTGTCATCCCAGTACAATTTATGTCATCATATGTCATCATTGACGTTTGTTGTACCGGGATGACGGCTGTCAAATATCGGCTGTTAAAAAAATCTAATTATAGGAGCGAATGAGCACGTACTAGGCCATGCCATCATTTGATTTTTTTTTCTTGTATCGGTTTCGTAACGGGAAGAATGATTAAGTGGAAGCACCGGTAATCTGGTGTTTTTTTCGCACAATTTTTTAAGAAAACAGAAAAAGTGTATAAACGCCATAATATATATATACCTATATATTATATGAAATCATCATCAGCCTATATACCTACGTCCCACTGCTGGGCAGCAGATTTGGAAATATACCTACTGATTACGTTCAGGTATTTCTCGAAACCAGGTCATCAGTCCACCTTGTGTCCAGTCCTACCCACGCCGCGCTTTCCGGTACGTGGTCGCCACTCGAGAACCTTTCCGCCCCAACGGCCATCGGTTCTACGTGCAATGTGCCCCGCCCACTGCCACTTAAGTTGAGCAATTCGGGGGAGTCCGCTGGATGCGGGTGGCGCAGGACCGGTCAATTCGGCACTCTCTAGGGCGGGCCTATGTCCAGCAGTGGACGTCTTTCGGCTGATATGATGATTTCCCGAAACCGTTTTTGATTTAGCCTGCATTAGGTACCTATACGTTTTGAAATGTGGACAATTCAGAACAATTACTCAAATAGCCCACCTGCTAGCTGACAACGCATCACCACCCCCTACGGCAAAATTCATAAAAACGCGGAGATGTAAATGTGTGTCTGAGTGCACTTAAAACTACTATTAAACTAAAACATCTCGAGCACAGCGCACTTTTTTAATGGCCTCATGATTATCCGGGCGTTAGTTTTGAGTGTTAAAATGTCCTGTTTTTGTCGCGGCTTATTCTGAGAGTTACTTTATGCAATCTTTTTAAAATTGTTGTAAAATACAAAAATAAATTTAGTGTGTGTTTTTTTACCCGACTGCCGAAGGAAAGGATGGTTAATGTTTTTCAAGCGTATGTATACAGGGTGAAATCGGGGTCGTGGAGCAAGAAGACCAAAAGAGAATTAGATGGTCATACTGAATAACTTTTCCCATGGGACCGAGCCCGAAATCGCAAAAAAAAATCAGCTGTTCCATGGGTCGTTCTTCTTTTCGACCGACAATAGCCTGTCGTTCGTCTTACTACGGCATCTCATTTGAGTAATGATTTTACGGTTTTATAATGTTCGAAAATGAACGTCCATATTATTTTATTAATTAGTATTACCTATTTAATATTTTAGTTTCTCTAACTAGCATTTTTTTAAACGTATTTTTATCGTAGAAGTCCGTGACAGAGTGGTAAACCAAAATGTAGTCCCCACTGAAAGAGTCCACTTTGTCACATATTTTTTTTAAAAACCAACCGTAAAGAAATATGTATATTGGCCGGAAAGGAAACTTTAATTAGTGTTAATGAAGAAACCAATGCATTTTTTTTAAATCGCACTTCAAAATCACAATTTTCGATAATTTAAAAAACCAAAAAAAAAGGAAAACCTCGGTTCATTGTCGGTAACAAAGAAGAACGACCCCCATACATTAACTCTCAATGAACTCACAGTTAACTCTTAATTGGCTCTTATTTTTTGCGATTTCGTGGTTGGTCCCATGGAAAAGTTGTTCAGTATGATCATCGTATTCGCTTTTGGTCTTCTTGCTCCACGACCCCTATTTCACCCTGTATATGTATGTATGTATGTCTTATTCTTTGGCACGCCTCTGAATCGTGGGAGACATAGGCTATAATATTTGCAAAAAAGCAGTTGGGTTTAGTGAAAAATCTTTTAATTCCACTTGTTATACAACGCCATTTATAGTAGCACCGCAGTTACACTATAAAAAAATGTACGCTTAGCGAACATTTTGTGTGCTAAATTGACGTAACTTCCTGTATCAGAGGCATTTTAAGTTTCATACATAAGAGCTTTGAATATCCTCACTTTTACGGAAGGTGGCAGTAAAAACAAAAGCCTATCTAATTTTGTTGTTGACACGATTCTTTCCATTCAACAAGTGGAATTAAAAGATTTTTCAAAAAACCCAACTGCTTTTTTGCAAATATTATAGCCTATGTCACTCCCACGATTAAAAGGAATCCAACGACTCCTCATATGTCGAATCCGTCAAACGGTTTAGGCTGCAGGGCGTGCCAAATAATTAGACATACACACATACATACATACGCTCGAAAATCATAACCCTCCTTTCCTTCGGCAGTCGGGTAATAAAGATTATTAAAAAACCAATTGCTGCGGAGTTGAAAACTCTTGTTTTTTCTGCAAATAGCTATCGTTGCAATTCCGCGAGCGTGCCCGTGGGACCGATTGGACGTCAGGATGTATCGCTATTTATTCGCCTATTATTTATTGCAGAGAATATCCTTTTCTTATTTTTTTTATCGTTTAAATATATCAAAAAGTAGTTTCACAAACTAATTGTAATTAGTAGCTGGTGGGTCGCCAAGTTATGAAGAATTAAGTTTACGTTTTTATGATGACATTCATTGTTTTATTAATAATAGGGGATCATGCAACACAATTCTAACAAGCCCCTAAGTTCAATAAAGCTTGTGTTATTAATTTTAGATGACGATATATTTAATAGAGATATAAATACTTAAATAGGTACATAGAAAATGTCCAAACGCAGAAACAAAAGTTGGAAAAATAATAATCGGTGGTTCACATAATGTTTTTATTGAAATCCATTTTATATTGCAATTTCAAAACAATGACCTGATTCAATGTGTAGTTTTATCAAGTGCCAGTTTAACTCGCGTGGTGTGGGTTCCGTATTTAATACACAAAAATATTGAGAATTTTCCCGTTACTTTAAATACTCAAACTTCATAATATGAAGTTTAAGTATTCAAAGTAAAGGAAAGCCTATATTATAGGTTTTCCTCTTATCTTTAGGCAAGGAACTATTTTCCATATTTTTTCCAGAATTTTAAGCCTAGTAGTTTCGGAGATAAGAGGGGGAATGGTCAATTTTCGTCTTTTTTCCTTAATAACTTCAAATCTGTTTTTGCTAAAATTATAAAAAAAAATATATCTGAGATGCTTACAACAGCCACTTTCATTTGATATGTCACACAATACATTTCGCGAAACTTTTTTTAAAATTTTCCTCTTTACCCCCCAAAAGTGGTCCCCTTGTTCAGAATTAATTAATTTACTTTACGCGCCTATCTTCGGGTCACCAATTTACATAATATAATATGTGTACCAAATTTCAACTCGATCAGTCCAGTAGTTTCGGAGCAAATCGGCTGAGACAGACGGACACAGACGCACGAGTATGGAACCCTAAAAATTACGTTACAATTTCGTTTTATTTTTTATTGAAATTGATTTTGTATTGCCATTTCAAAGCAATAACCGCAGTAAGTATGTGTATTTTTACTTTAACTCACACGCATATTTTTGAGCCATTTGTTTTAGAAATTAAAAATGAAAGCGCCTTATATCTTTATGGTCATGTTGGTGGAGTGTACGTGTTATTATTACGACAGTTCAAATTATCACCCACGTTACGGGCTTCACAAACTGCCCAGATCGTCATTTCGTAGAACAAGACTTGTAAGAACACCATCTAGCAGAACAACATTAACAAGAACACAATTTGGAGGAATGCAATTTGGTGGAATACCATTTAGTAGACCACCACTGCGGTATCGCTTTCAAACGCGACCATACAGAGGAAATCACTATCGTGATACGAGTATGTCTGCCTATACCTCTTTTGTGCCATGGTTGAGACAGGAAAACTCGATAGAGGATGAAGATGAATTCTCAACATTTTTACCGAAAAATCCAAATGCCTCATTATCAGGTAAACATACTGGCCTACTCATGTTCGAGTATTATTATTATTGTTGATTTGTGGGCCTTAATATGCCGCTTTGACCAGCAAGTGATCTATTGTGGCAGCCCTTTTTAACAGTTCACCGTTAAGGCACGTTAAATACTTCCAGAAAATTCCAGTTTCTTTGGGCGGTAATATGTGGTACCCATCTAAGTATAACTTTGTTGGAATTAGCTAGGGTGTTTAGATTGTTTTGACAATTCTGGACTAGTTTAGATTGCAGCTTGGCTGTCTGAATTGATGTAGATGTGTTGGTTCCTTAAGATACTTTCAAGATTGATCTCCACGCATTTATTTATCACGGACACTTCAGCCTGCAAGATTGAGGCCTGTTTCCTCATGCTGATGCCAGCTTTGAGCTTTGGCCTGACCTTTTTTGATCCATCTGTATACCAAATGTGGCTTCCCTCCTTGAAGTCCATTTGGTCGTTTGTGTATTTGTCTCTCGGAGATATTTCCACTGTATATTGTTTGGTGAATTTGCATTCCATGTATGTGTCGTCAGTGGGCATGCTTAGGTTTTTTGTTATCAAAAACAAGGGCGTCAAGTTTGATTAGCGCTTGAGAGCGCCATTTTGGCCTTGTTAGTGTGCATATCCTGTAGATGCACTGCTTTGCCTCCTTTTTGCACTTGCAGGTGGAGTGGCGTTAGATCGAGCAGTGCATCCAAGGCTGCCCCCGGTGTTGAGCATAAAGCTCCTGTTGCTGTTAAGCAAGCTGTACGCTGTATACTGCTTAATTTTGTGATGGCTGTCTTTTGGTTGGCTTTGTTGCACCAGACTGCAAAGGCGTATGTGATTACAAGTCTCACTACCGCTGCATAAAGCCACATAGCAATTTTTGGTCTTATCCTGCCATTCGCCAACAAGTCCACATGGCCATTTTTGCCTTTTGTATTATGTTATTTAAATTCAGTTTTAGTTTGGCAAGCTTATCTAGTTTCTTTTTTCTTTACTGTTTATGGTGTTTAGTGCTCCTTGCATTAGGTGTGAGATTGTGTGGAGGTAGGGACCTTTGATTATAACTACAAGGTCGTCAGTATATCCTTGCGTAACATGGTCTAGGTCCTTCATAGTTGCTAGGAGGTGGTGGTCCATTCACCACTACTAGGGTCCATACTTGCGAGGATAGTACCCTCCCTCCCTGGACATCCCTGGTGGTGTAAAATGTATGCCCAATTGCATTGAGGGTCAGAGCGACTATTATATTTGAAAGCATGCTCTGGACCCATCTGATGGCGTTTTCATCCACGCTCTTTGATGCCAACCCCTTAAGGATAGTCTGTTATTTTCAAGTATCGATGTTATGCTATAAAATTAAATTTGCCTAAAATGTAAAATTGCTTAATTATGTAACTAGCAACCGTGCCTTTTGAAATAAATACCTAAATGCAATTAAAAATATGTCTGGTTATCTATTTGGCCGACATAGGAAGTGAAATCGAAATGGGTGACAAGTTCTGTATAATCCTTAACAGTTGAATTATTTACACAAAGCAAATGACTTGGGATAAATAATCATCATCATCATCATCATATCAGCCCAAAGACGTCCACTGCTGGAAATAGGCTTCCCTCAAAGAGTGCCACAATGACCGGTCCTAAGCCACCCGCATCCAGCGGACTCCAGTGACCTTTACCAGGTCATCAGTCCACCTTGGGATAAATAATACAATAATTATATTCCAATACATCTCGGTATCTCAGTTTTCCGGCTAATAAAAAACAAACAAGATAACGCAAGGCGAGTGGAAGAGAGTAAGTATCCATGGATCGCCCGCATTATCCACACGGCTGACGACTCCGCAATGACGACGTGCACGGCCGCTTGCATAAATGAGAGGATATTCATCACGGCGGCCCGCTGCCTCTTTTAGTAAGTTCTGGCATAATACTAATAATTCCACGGTTAAATTCACGTATTAAATGTCACTACGGATGACATGTCTCGAACTCTTAAGGATGACTGTTTTTGCGGTAGTGTCGCTTGAAGCCCGTGTGCGCTCCGACCGTCTTGTGGCCCGTGGTGAGGGGGGGGGGGGGGGGGGGGCAGTCTAGCGCTGGAGTTGTTGTGTGAGGGTTGTGGCAAGAGATCGTCACCTCTGATAGATGATTATAATGTCCCGGTTTCATCTCTAGTTTTCCCACTTCTACCCAAATAGGACAAGGGAGATGGGAGAGGAAAACGACAAACATGAATACCTTGCTGGGATTCATCATCCTAGCGTTATTCCGGGCCATGCCCTAAATGAGCCCAGGGTCGCTTTAGCTCCTAATTCCAAGATTTGGCATCGGCACTCGTTTTACGACAGCGACTGCCATCTGACCTTCCAAACCAGAGAAAAAACTTGACCTAATTGGGATTAGACCGATTTCATCACGATGATTTCCTTCACCGAAAAGCGACTGTAAAAAATATCAAATGATTTTAGTACATTAGTTTTTGGAACAGCACGTTCGTAAGTGAGACGTATATAGGCTGATGATGATGATGGAGTTTTTGAAAAAACACAGAGGTACAGTCACGAGCGTTAATTTGGGACCCATTTCCTTCAAATGTTAAAAGAACATTTACAATGCAATAAGGTCGAAAACTTCAGTTCAATAATAATTGTGAAGTGTCAAGATGACACAATTAAATGTCTTATTGAATGGGCCCTTGAATTGATAACGTCTTTGCCAAAAGCTATCATTATGGTTTTCTAATTACGAACATGTGTCATTGTGTGTCAGTGTCAGTCAAGAAAATTTATTGAAAACTGTCATTATCACAAAATACTATTTTCAAATAACAAATATGGCCGGAGAGAAGACAGGGCCTCTAACACGGGTGACAATTAGTCGGAAAAAATCGGAAATGATCGTTTGACTCGTTCCGCCCGGTTGACGTCACTTAGCGGTTTCCCCTAGTCACGTATAGTAACGTAAGTTGTCAGCATGGCAAACATTGACACTCCTTTAAAATATTAGCTTTAAATGTCTTCAGTTTGCTATACGATATTCCACGTTAGTTGGGTCCCAAATTAACGCTCGTGACTGTACAAGCTGGGGTTTGAACCCACGGCCTCCAGATTGAAAGTCGCGTGCCTTACGGCTCGACTACAGTGGCTTGTTGAGGTTTTGGTCCGTAAAGTAATTTAGGATTCAAGCACACCGCTTCCTGTAGAATGAAGTGTGTGATTGTGTATGATTTCTCCAACTTGCCTCAGACCTGTGTGCAGAAGGCAGTCCTTCTCGAATCATAAACAATGGCCTTGATCTGCATGATCAATGTCGGAGACGTGCCTAGAGTGCAGTACCCAGCTGAAAGTAATTTTGCCTAGCTATTAAAGAAAGTATAGAACACCTTCCTCAGGTGTTTGTATAAGAAACTGTACTCCTTCTATACTTTCTTGTACCTAATCAAGTTCCTGTTAGGTTCTGAGGTATTAATTAAGTTTTTGAAGTACCTAAGGCTTATTCTTTTAAAAAATAATAAACTCTTCTCAGTTCCTCTCCGTCCAAATGAATGGGTGAGACATGTGACGGGCACTTGGTCCCCGCTTTAAAAAATCATAAACTCGCTCTCTTCGCATTATATTGCAAGTTATTTTTTGAGGTATAGGACTCACACTCTCAATTCGTTTCTTATACCTCCCATCGATGGGTCAGCAGTACCTTGTACAGTGAGTTGGTTCTGTATTGTCAAATTGTGTAAATCTTGTATGAAATAAATAAAAAAAACACAGACTTCATTCGTTTGTACATTTCTATCTCTATGATACTGAACATTCGAATAATATAGAGGATGTTAGACGAACGCAGTTGGCGATTCGCGGTAGCCGCTCTGTTAAATGGCACAATGACCTTAAACGGCCTTAAGGCGAAATGCGGGCTGGCGCCCACCCTCAAGAACTCGCATTTCGAGTCTCAGTTTTTTTAAACTTTTTGTACATTTGACGTCAGTAGGCGATGGTAAAGTTAATGTATTTTTAGCATTTTACAAGCGGCTCTAGTTCATTAACAAAATCAGTTATCAAATAAATCAGAACATAGGGACATAGTGAAACAGTTAATCTACTCGTATGTTTTGCAAATTATATACATAGATTTTGATTTGACGGAGGCAAAAGGGGGCAACGGCGACTCGAAATTCAAGTTTTTGTATGGTCTCAAGGCAGATAAGATGTGAGTAAGTAGATTCTCTAACGCACACTGTTTTTTATAGCGCAAAAGTGTTCTTTACGAGGGTTTATTATCAAGGAGAAAGGCTTCAGCCCTTAGCTTTCGTGTTGCCCACTCACCCGACGAAAGAGATGTTCGACGACAGTGGACTGATTGTCGTCAACAATAATTTCACAAAACCATGGAAAACAATTCAAGTGTATAACTGGCAAAGGTCAGACGATCAATTTTTATGGGCCGCTAAGACTTGGTTGAAAGGAATTGCCATAGGCCACGTCAGTAACGAAGAAGAGGTGAGATTCATTTATTAATTAAATTCTGGTCAGTAATTAGATAGTACCTATTAATCATCATCATCATCATCATCATCATATCAGCCGAAAGACGTCCACTGCTGGACATAGGCCTCCCCCAGAGAGTGCCAAATTGACCGGTCCTGCGCCACCCGCATCCAGCGGACTCCCGCGACCTTTACCAGGTCATCAGTCCACCTTGTGGGGGCCTACCCACGCCGCGCCTTCTGGTACTTGGTCGCCACTCGAGAACCTTTCCGCCCCAACGGCCATCGGTTCTACGTGCAATGTGCCCCGCCCACTGCCACTTAAGTTTAGCAATTCGGAGGGCTATATCAGTTACCTTGGTTCTGCTGCGGATAGCCTCATTTCTGATGCGATCACGCAGAGAAACTCCTAACATAGCCCTCATAGTACCTATTAATAACATGAATAAATAAATAAATAAATATTAAGGGACATTCGTACACAAATCGAACTAGGCCTATAGTGAGCTCAATAAGGCTTGCGTTATAGGTACTAGACGACGCTATATATAATAGATATAAATATAAATACATAGTAAACATCCAAGACTCAGAAAAAAAAAAACAAAGCATGAAAAAAAAACAATAAATAAATAAAAAATATAGAATGTAAAGCATTATGACCCCATACCCATTATCATGCAAGCTTTCGACTAGACGAATGTCAAGTGGCCGGATCGGCGCTAACGTGGCCGTGTACAGCCCCCCTATTTTCTAACTTGTTTTAAGCTCACCTCAACGCTCACCCACAAATATATCTTGAACTAACTGTCCAGGAGCCGTAGCATGGTTGGCCTTATCACGCGACAAGTGACAAGATAGGAGCGTCGTCTCGTTCTATCGAACGGTGTCAGCCAGTGACGCACGCTCTATCCTATCACCTATCGCGTGACAAGGCCAACCATGCTACGGGGCCAGGCTTCTTAGTAGACGCACTAAGATCCGCATCTACACAACTGTAATAACATCAATTTTTAGGGTTCCGATACCTCAAAAGGAAAAAACGGAACCCTTATATGATCACTCGGTTGTCTGTCTGTCCGTCTGTCACAGCCGATTTGCTCCGAAATGACTGGACCGATTGAATTGAAATTTGGTACACATATGTAAATTGGTAACCCAAAGATGGACGTGTAAAGTAAATTAATGAATTCTGGGGCCACTTTTGGGAAGTAAACTGGAAAATTAAAAAAAAAAGTTTGACAAACTGTATTGTGTGACATATCAAATGAAAGGGGTAGTTGTAAGCATGTCAGATATTTTTTTTTATAATTTTAGCAAAAACAGATTTGAAGTAATTTAGGAAAAAAGACGAAAATTGACCATTCCCCCCCTTATCTCCGAAACTACTAGGATTAAAATTCTGAAAAAAATATGGGAAATAGTTCTATGCCTAAAAATTACAGGAAAACCTATAAGAAGTTTGAGTATTCAAAAACACTTGTGAAATTTAGATTATATACGGAACCCTCACCACGCGAGTTGAACTCGCACTTGTCCGGTTTTTATGGTATGGCTTTGAAGTGACTGACACTCAAGGGGGAGAACAAGATTTTGGTGGCTGAAAGAAAGGCCTTCCGCAAAATCCTCGGCCTAAGACAGAGACCCGATGGTGGTTGGATAATTCAGAAGAACGTTGAAATTGAGGAGCTTGCTAAGGAGCCTAACAACATCGGAGTGACTTAGTCGCTTAGACTTCGGTGGCTCGGTCGCTAGAGCGAATGGAAGACGATCGCGCAGCTAAAAGAGCCTACGGGGGAAGGCCTATCGGAAGACGTCCGCTTGGTCGCCCCAGATATCGGGGGGTTGATGTGGTGGATGCTAATCTTCGTGAGCTCCAAGCTGGCGATCGACGAGAAACCACTCAAGATCGGATCCACTGATCCACCACTACAGGTCGTTGCGCCAGAGGAGTTCGTAAGCATGACTATCCGAGGCGGCCTGTACGACTTGCTTCCGACAAATCTACTCACGACTTGCACAGATCCGGTGACTTCACCTATAAGTCAGGCCTTACCAAGAATGGTTTTGCGTTGTGACGTACACTGGTTAACCAACATATCTTTCGTTTTAGGACAACGCTGTGTTTCATTTATACGAAGTGGAAGTCCACATCAGCCCCTTCCTTTGCGCTTATTTTTATAATGGCAATAGAGAGGGGCCGCCTGATAACGCGTTTTTTGTTCCCTGCTACAGTACTTGTAATCTAACGGAATATGCAAAGAGCCTGGAAAAATGCAAAACATACTTAGCAGGTGAGGGTCACATCGTCATTTCGCAAAATTTGAACGATAGGGCTTATTCCATATTGGGCGTGGCGACGTGGGGAGGCAAAGGCTACTCAAAAGAAGTGCCCTTCCCTATTGGCATGACTCCTCCGAATTCACCCGCTTATAAAGAACAACTGGAGTGTGCACTGAAGATAAAAGCGGGACCAGAAACGAGTCAAAGATTTGAAACGTTTTGTAAATTATAAAATTAAAATTACAATTGAATAATTGAGTTCACTTTTATTGTATTATACCGTCTAATGTCCAAACTTTCCGTTTCGGAACAATGTATCCGTTTCCCAAAAAGTCTGTACGTCTAGCATAACTTGCTGCTCAGTCGCTTCGCACGCGACTAAGCTTCTCCTATCTCACTCGCACCGTACAAATTAGAAAAAGGAGGGTAGACCTTTCTCGACTCGCGTCGCGGCGCGGCGTCAGTTGTGCTAGCCCCGCTGTTCCATAAAATTTGATTCCCTAATAATCCCTAGAGAAAAATGCGGCAGTTTGAAAAACAACTCATGCTTTTTAAAACGAAATACATAGCGGCGTAATAGCTGTACTATATTTTATTGAACCACTAGCTTCCGCCCGCGACTTCGTCTGCGTACACCCGGGATAAAAACTATTCTATATTTTAATCCAGGCTATAAACTATCTACATGCAAAATTTCATCCAAATCGGTTCAGCCGTTTAAGCGTAATTGGGTAACAAACATCAAACATCTAAACATCCAATCATCCAAACTTTCGCATTTATAATATTAATAAGATTAGTAGGATATAGTTGTGCAACATGACAATCTTAACCAAAAACGTTACAGGGATTCATCATTCACAGGTGCTCTATGATCATCATTAACTTGATTGGTAGATTTTGACAGGTGCTGTCAAAAAGATCTCTCGGCATCTTAAGGCCTCTCACAGACTGGCGCGGCCTGGCCTATTTAAGAATTGAACTTCATCTCCAACGGGCCTCTACGTGTTGGATTTATATCCCCACGCACGCACGCCTTCCAAATGACCGGGGTTTGTCCCGTGAATTTAAATCGGAGATATAAAGTTAAATAGTATATAAGTGTATGAATAAAAATCTTAAAACTTTATGATAACCTAAATCTGTTATAAATATAATTGTACCTTAAGTACACATCGTTACTACCATTTAACAAAAATTACGCTGGATTCCATCGTCACAGTTTGCTGAACGGCATCAATTTGAAAATCTCACGTAGACGAAATTCACCCCGTAATTCTGCGAATCAAATTAAACTTTCCTGCACAGTCATACGGTTCATATTCAAACAGTTTAAAACTGGAAATGACTTCCCTTTCCGTGTTAAGCGGTGGATCCGAACTATTGTGGAGTAAATTAACTTTTTGAGCGCTTCATGTTCGGTGCTAGCATAGTTGTTTAATTTTGGTACTAATAGGTGTTTAAGCAGAGACAATACTAATCTGTCCTTTTGTATATTAATCCCACTAAAAACAATACATGTAAAGTGATTGCCAAGACTCACTAGCTCATATACCTTTCAACGTTAAAAATATATCATCAGGTCGCAAGTAGCGCCAAGCTTCCAACTCCACACGGTTTAATTCTACCAGCCACGCTTTACTAATTCTACATCTTGGCTAAAAAATATAGCTTTGTTGGGCTCATCCCGGTCGCCGCATAGACTCTCGCACGTGCATACGGGATTTTATGATGACATTAATAAGCGAAGGGTCTATCTTTTTAGCTAAGATATAGAATTTATAGAGTGTGGCTGGTAGAGTTAAACTGTGTGGAGTATAGGAAGCTTAGCGCTACTTGCGATCTTTTTAACGCTGAAAGGTATATGAGTCTTGGCAACCACTTTACATGTAATGTTTTTTGTGGGATCGCATTCCTTTTTGTAAGGCAATTTCTAAAGAAGTGTATGTGAAAACCCATACAAACTTCCATCCCCTAATTTATAGGGTGGGGGGGGAATGATTATAACAAGAAGTCCCCAGACCTCCAGCATCAAAATTTGCGGAAGTCTCGTACAAGATTTCATCCCCTAGTTTAAATGGGGTTAGGGGGTAAAATTTCCATATTTTAGGATTTTTTGTTTTTTGTGTACTAATACTAACTTACATACCAAACTTAAGCTTTCTGAGACTTCAGGAAGTACCCTAGGGGTTTTAATGATCAAGGTGAGTGGTTGAAACTTAACGACGAAGCGCTTCGAGAAAAGGTAGTTAGGTAGTGCCTGCCCTTGCGCTTTGCTTGGCTCGTCTTGGCGGGGGCACTTCCGTGCCCCCAGATATAACTAGTGGCTCTGTAAGCTGCAGACCTCGCTAGTTTGTCTTATGTCCAGAAAAAGTTTTTTTTTAATTTATTTCCAAAGCTTTATAAGTAAATCAAATCAAAATTTTGTTATTTTTGTGTAAGTACCTACATTTTAAATATTTGGAACTTTGAATTTTAAAAAAAATACGAGTACCATTAAAGTTTTTTTTTGTCAGAAATGAGCCACTGTGAACGTTGAGGTCGAAACAGTGGCTCTGCCTCATTTGTATAGAGGTTCGTGGTGGTACACAGTTTTTCATTGCAGATTAGTTAACAGAAATCATACAATTTTATTCATAAATCAATCAGTCTAATGTTTTTTTTTATCATTTTAATTATATTAACAACTAAAAACTTAATGACCTTTGCGATTTGGTCCACTGTAGACTAACATCGTCATTTTTCGAACGCATTAACAAGCTCTGAGAAATTTCATGCCCGTTTTCAATTGGATTTCACATCTCTGCCTCCCCAGTTAAGCATATATTGCGAAAAAGTACAGTGAGCATGAATGATGAACACTAATTTACGGGAACACAAACAAAACATACGTTAAATCAGAAAATTGCATCCCTGAAAAAAATACATGTAAACGTGTCTTAACATTTTTTACTGATACAGTCGCCATCAGGTATATCAGAGCGGCGAAAGCGCTCACATATATCTGAACACGTCTCTAATGCCTCGACAATAGAGACGTGTTCAGATATTTGTGAGCGCTTTCGCCGCCCTATATATCTGATGGTGACTGTACCATATTGGTATGCAGTTTGTTCAATCAAATTGACCTTTACCAGTAGGTACTAAACCTAGAAACCGGTCATAAAACGATTCCTTTTCCAAGTTTTGATTAGAACCCTGCTATCAACCCCGGCTGACCGGTTGTAGAACACCAAACTGTGTAGAATTATGTAGAATTGTGTAGAATTCAGTGTCAACGCGCTAATGCCAGTTGGTAACAAGTTGAGTTAAGGACAGAGATAAATCCTGCGGTGACCGCACTAGGCTAGGGTTGCCAATGAAGGAACAAATTGTATCTTGAAAAATCTTTATAATTATTGAAGCTGCTCACAAAACTTCAACGAGAATCGGTTTAGAAATGCGATGCGGAGAACGGTTGGGCAGCAGGAAATACGAAAGCATGTTGGCCCAAGCTGAAACAGAGAACTTCGGTCGCTTCGCTCGCTCGGACAGTAAAGAGGTAAAGGTTGTGAGTGTGTAGCTTTATTAGGTCATAGCTTTGTGAGTTTGTATTTATTTTATCGTATGGCATTATTACTTAGAAAAGTTGAAAAACCCCCGACATTTTCATTTCAAAGTTCAATGAAAAACGGCTTAACCGTTTTTGTTGAAACGTAGGTAAGAACCATCTCGGTCACGTCAGCTTTCGTACAAAAAAAACGCATTAAAATCAGTCCATTCGTTTCGGAGCTACGATGCCAAAGATAGACACAGAAAGACACACAGACACGTCAAACGTATAACACCCCTCTTTTTACGTCGGGGGTTAAAAACAGAAACGTAATACCTACATCTATAAATTAATTTTAAGTTCTGTCAGCCACTTGATGGTGTCTCTGAGGGTGATCAGGTCTTCTGGAGGTCCGTCGGCGTAGTGCGAGGTGCGACTGATTGTTTGTTTTACGACACCGCAGGAGCAAGTTGGTGATTCCACCGTGCCAGTACGGAGTCGGTTAATGTTCCATCAGTCCCGTCTTGGGAGATCGAAGCCTTCAATACAGGAGCCTGGCGTAATTGTGGAGCCCAATTTTCCTACCATCTTGGATTTCCACGACTGCGACCACTCTAAGTTTCAGATCGAAATTAGCGCAAGTGGAAATTTGTATGTACCTCCAGAACTTCTCATACAATTTTAAAAATTCTGTCATTTATACACGGTCGGAAAGGTTCTCGAGTGGCGACCACGTACCGGAAGGCGCAGCTTGGGTAGGCCCCCCACAAGGTAGACTGATGACCTGGTAAAGGTCGCTGGAGTCCGCTGAATGCGGGTGGCGCAGGACCGGTCATTGGGGGAGGCCTATGTCCAGCAGTGGACGTCTTTCGTCTGATGTGATGATGATACAGGGTGATTTCGGGGTCGCGATCCGGAATGGCCATAAGATGGTCATACTGAAAAACTTTTCCCATGGGATCAACCACAAAATCACAAAAAACAAAAACAGCTGTTCCATACATTAACTCTCAATTAATTCACAGTTAATTTATGGAACAGGGAATTTTTTTTGCGATTCTTATTCGCTTTTGGCCATTCCGGATCACGACCCCGAAATCACCCTGTATAATAAACCTTCGAAATACTTTATCCCGCCGGCTTTGCTATCGTTCTATGTAACATAATGCCAGCAGAACTGCGCCATCAGCTAGTCAAAAAGTTTTTTTTTTAATCTTCGCCAGCCCTACGACTGCCCCAGTTTTCCGCGCGGCCGCGGTGTTGTGCGATCTTCCCGAACTTTATTATCACACCCCCCCTCCCCCTGCTCAAGGGCTTATGTAAATCTCCCCTCGAGTGTGTACACACCGTTATTTTAATGCTGAGCTTCGTGGTCGAGGGCTACGCGGGAATTTTGGGCCTTCACATTCTAGTCTCAAGTCAGTGTGTGGGCTGTAGAAAAATTAACTGAATTGAAGATTATTCACAGCCAACGCTATTCACGCCTTGCTGCTCAGTAAATCTGGGATATTCAGTATTTATTTTTAAATGGAAGTGTGACCGAATAATACTGAGCAAAAAGGTTTTTGAAAGATGTGTCGAAAGTAGTTGAAGCATAGTCGTGCGTGCGTTGCGAGTTTTTGTTTCCACTTTAGTTATATAAATTATTTTTTAAAGTTCAAATTAAAGGAAAAAAATTGGTTGTTTGTAAAGTCGGTTTATGGGCGATAATGTTACGTGATACGTCATAAGTACTTATTTATCGCTAAGAATATTCCTGTAAAGTTTCGAATAAAATAGTCGATCTAATCTTGTTACCCCATACAAATTTGGACCCGCATTTCACACCCTTAGAGGGTGAATTTTGAAAAATCCTTTCTTAGTGCACCCCTTCACCTTATAAGGAACCTACGTGCCAAATTTGGAATCTCTAGAACCAGCGGTTTGGACTGTGCGTTGATATGTCAGTCAACGGAACGGGACAATGAGTCACACTTTTTCTTGCGTGCAGCCGGCGTTCGTCGATTTATGAGACGTTATCACGTCAAAAAAGTAAAAATGTTATGCTCCGAGCCGGATTCGAACCGGTGACCACGGCCTTTCACTACTAACCAGGTGAGCTATCGGAACAATCCGTCTCGAGCTCTGTAAATATTTCATTAGATAAGTTAGTTACATAGTTTCGTTTCATGAAGCGTCTTTTTTTCGTGGTAACCACCAGCGTGCCAAAAGTAGCTACGCGGGTCAAGTGTTCAAAATGACCTACACACAACTCTAATGGCAAGAGAATAAGGACTGTCTCGATCATTTTAAGCGTGTTATTTTGCGTAGCTACTTCTGCTGCTGATTGACAAGTACCCAGTCATCGCCACCGTTTGCGGCCTAAGTGCAAGTTAAAAGTTCAGGCAAGTCAAGTATCGCTTGTACATTGAACACATTAGTAACTTCTATTTTACTCTCAAAGCCCATAACTTAGTATAGCAAACTAACACCAAACACTCACGTTAACCAGATTTCGCCAAGCAACTTTAAATATCGATTTTACTTGGTCTAAAATGTGCCAAAGACTATTAGTTTAAGCGAGACTGAGTCTTTTGTGAAGGTGATAAGCATCATTATCCAATTGATGACTGTTAACACACCTTGTAAGTACCTGGAAAAGAATATGCCGCAAACAGAAAAGGACACACAGACCCAAAGAAATTGATCTCAAAAAGTTAAGAAATGGCTGTGATAGATTGCAATACAATTATAGGATATAGGGACAATTTGATATAAATAATGATAAAAGTAAAGGTAAGTACGACGTTATTGATAAATAGTGCAATATTAGAGATGTAATAAAGTCAAGTGCGGAACAGACAATAAAAAAAGAAACTATAAAGCCAAGAAAGAAATGGTTAACTAAAGATATCATAGATATAATGATTGAAATAAGAAAGTACCGGAATAAGGAAGATGAGAGCAGTGTTAGGAAATACCGCACATTGACAAACCAGATAACTGTAAAATTTAGAAAACAAAAAAAAAATAGACATAGAAAAAACTGTGACACAATATATAACCATGTAAATAAAGGAAAGCCCGATTTAGCATATAGAATAATTAAAGACCTAAATAAGAATAGCAATAAGAAAACGAAACCCTCAGCAATACTTGATGACAACTTTTTTCTTGTATAAGGATCGATAGTATCAACGATTCAGAGGATAAGTGCGAGTTAAACTCGCGTGGTGAGGGTTCCGTAAAATATTGAGAATTTTCCCGTTACTTTGAATACTCAAACTTCTTATAGCTTTTCCTGTAATCTTTAGGCAAGAAACAATTTTCCATATTTTTTTCAGAATTTTAAGTCAAGTAGTTTCGGAGATAAGAGGGGGAAGGATAGTCCATTTTCGTCTTTTTTCCTTAATTACTTCAAATCTGTTTTTGCTAAAATAAAAACTATCTGAGATGCTTACAACAATCCCTTACAACTTTTTTTTTAAATTTTCCAGTTTACTTCCCAAAAGTGGCCCCCTTGTTCAGAATTCATTAATTTACTTCACGCGTCACTCTTTGGGTCACCAATTTACATATGTGTACCAAATTTCAACTCAATCGGTCCAGTAGTTCGGAGCAAATTGACTGTGACAGACGGACAGACAGACGCAAGAGTGATCCTATAAGGGTTCCGTTTTTTTCCGTACACCCCGAATTCTGAAACACACTTTATGTAGATTTTTTTTTTTAAACGCTCATACATATACGAATATACATTATGCTGGACCGTGTATCGTAGTCCAGTTAATCTTTTATCCGGCGCTCGCACAAATATTTAAGCGGCCAGCCCTTTAAAGAGTCATGTCGGCTGGACACAAAGGGCGCATGCATTATGGAGCGCCCCAATAACGCTGAGAGGGTCCCGCTGTAGGTGTGGACGGTGCCTAATTAATAATTATACAGTACTTGATTCTGCCGGCACTGAAACTTGGTCGCTTACTAAGGGCCTCATAAGAAGGCTCAAAGTCACCCAAAGGGCAATGGAGAGGGCTATGTTAGGAGTTTCTCTGCGTGATCGCATCAGAAATGAGGCTATCCGCAGCAGAACCAAGGTAACCGATATAGCCCTCCGAATTGCTAAACTTAAGTGGCAGTGGGCGGGGCACATTGCACGTAGAACCAATGGCCGCTGGGGCGGAAAGGTTCTCGAGTGGCGACCACGTACCGGAAGGCGCGGCGTGGGTAGGCCCCCCACAAGGTGGACTGATGACCTGGTAAAGGTCGCGGGAGTCCGCTGGATGCGGGTGGCGCAGGACCGGTCAATTTGGAACTCTCTGGGGGAGGCCTATGTCTAGCAGTGGACGTCTTTCGGCTGATATGATGATGATGATGATGATTCTGCCCGCGACTACGTCCGCGTGGAACTCGTTTATATCGTAGCTCCATACAAACTTTCACCCCCCATTTCGCCCCCTTAGGGGTTGATTCCCGGGGTAAAAAGTATTTTATATGTTGTTCCCGGCTACACACTATATGTATACCAAAATTCATCTTAATCCGTTTAGCCGTTTTTGCGTGATTGAGTAACAAACATCCAAACATCTACACATCCAAACATCTGAACATCCAAACTTTCGCATTTATAATATTAGTAGGATTAGTAGGATTAATAGGGTGTGTAGAGGTTTTTGATTAGTGTATCGTATACTACTAATGTCACTAGTGGCTCTGTAAGCTGTAGAGCTCGCAAGCCTTCGTTCTTAGGGTCCCGATACCTCTCCTTTAGCAAAAATAGATTTGAAGTAATTTAGGAAATAAGACGACATCCCCATCGACCATCCTCCCCCCCCCCCCCTTATCTCCGAAACTACAGGGCTTAAAATTCTGAAAAAAATATGGAAAATAGTTCCTTGCCTAAATATTACAGGAAAACCTATAAGAAGTTTGAGTATTCAAAGTAACGGAAAAATTCTCAATATTTTTGTGTAATTTGTATGGAGCGCCTAATGCTTAGATAATAGGAATTTTACGGAACCCTCACCACGCGAGTTGAACTCGCACTTGTCCGGTTTTCAGCCTCGTAGTGGAAGCTTGTGAATGCTTGTCTCATGTGCTACGGGCCTTGAATAATGATAATAAGTAGTTCATGATATGAACGTGTTAGGTATTATGCACTCGTCTCACAAACATTATAACATATGCACGAGCTGCAGCACTGGGTCAGGCTGCCGCGACGTCCTTACGGTAATTTCAAGCGGCCATTTGCTCATAAACTATTTTGAGATCAAGCATCAAGGCTATTCAAGCGAGGGTTTGTTTTTGTAACTTGTATTAAAAGAAACCTCTTTACATCTACTTTCATTGCAAATAGACTTCCGCTTGTATTGATAGTTGTATTGTTTTGCAATGGGCCTCTATGTTCAGTTTTGTATATCTCATTTCATATTAGGAAGGATCTTAAAACGCGAGTGGCGTGAGTTGCGATACGAGGATTGGTATCATTGTTTTTGAGTTAGTACCTATTTAAATGGCAGACAATAAACTGAACAAAAGCGTTATCGCCTTTTCCCCTAGTTCAAGGTGATACAAACGTAATACAGGAGCCGTAGCATGGTTGGCCTTGTCACGCGATAGGTGATAGGATAGAGCGTGCGTCACTGGCTGACACCGTTCGATAAAACGAGAGGATGCTCTTATCTTGTCACTTGTCGCGTGATAAGGCCAACCATGCTACGGCTCCAGGAAATGTACATCTATGATAAGATGATTTAAGCAGCGTCTATGTCATGGTGGTAGCGGCACTTATGAACATGACGCGTAAGGCTAATACGGGAACGACACTTACGACCGCATATTTGAGAAGTAATTGTTGTGCACGGTGATGTAGGGCGAACAGCAGCACGCTGATGTCTCTGTTCTCGTCGGAACGACAGGTGATCGAACCAAGCTATCATGCGCAGTCATATCTTCGCCCAGTGTCTATACATCAAATATACCACCTAAAAATGTGACACACAATTCAATTCAATTTATTTAACTCAGACCAGCTCCAAAAAGGCCTCCCATCAAGGTGGACTGATGACCTGGTAAAGGTCGCGGCAGTCCGCTGCATGTGGGTGGCACAGGACCGGTCAATTTGGCACTCTTTGGGGGACGCCTATGTCCAGCAGTGGACGTCTTTCGGCTGATATAATGATGATGAGCTCCAAAACATATGTTATTATATATGTTCATTGCTTGAAGCATGTCTAGACTTAAAAATTCGAGTGGACTGTAAACACTTTTCTTTTAATTCCGACGATTTAGAGACAGGTTTTGTACGAAGTAACAAATAAGGAACTCAACTTATTTGATGCATTAACACTGTTTCTGTCTGACCACTGACTGTTGGTATTATTTTGCAAAGAAGTCTACGTCGAAAATTACACTTTTGGGGCATAACGTTACAATTTCTGTCGTTCGGGTTGATCAGTTGCCCATCTGTGGCAAAATTCTTTATTCCGTCTTCGTAACTCCTGGGAGATGATCACGTAACTTTTCGAACGTACGTTACGACAATTATTATTTTCCTATACAAAAAGTAACATTTAGATCTACCGCACGTACAATGCGTTACGAAATCGACAAGCAGGCTGTCTACGTTGCTAATAGCCACTGAATCCACTGACGTGGTCAACTTAAGCTCGAACCCAAGTGCCAAGCCTGTAATCCTCCGCTCACAAGATCCCACTACAGCTGCTACACAGTAGCACACTCCACGAGTAATGGCGATCAAGTGCTTTTGATTACGAATGTGCTGTCTTAGCTTTGATGCGGTATGGTGGATCTAAACTGTGAAGTGTTGCTCGAGACCGTTCGGTTTGGCTTTGCGATCGGTGAATATTTAAGTAATCAAGAGATGCTGCTGTGGTGAGTCGTGCGGATCTAGATCTTAAACAGCCTTTTCTGTTTCAGTACCTGGTAAAAAAATATCATTTTGTGAGTTTTCGACGTAAAAAATGGCTTTAGTATTTATTCCGGGAGTTGGTCGTTCTACTTTTCGACCGACAATAGCCTGTCCTTTGTGTTATTACGGCATCTCATTTGAGTAATGATGTTTACGGTTTTATAATGTTCGAATGAACGTCCATATTATTTTATTAATTACTATTATTTAACATTTCACTTTCTCTAACTAGCATTTTTTTAAACGATTTGTTTTTCTTAGAATGCCGTGACAGAGTGGTAAACCAAAATGTGGTCGGGTCGTTCGTCTTTTCGACCGACAATAGCCTGTCCCTCGTCTTATTACGGCATCTCATTTGAGTAATGATATTTACGGTTTTATAATGTTTGAATGAACGTCCATATTATTTTATTCATTAGTGATGTTTAATATTTCACTTTCTCTAACTAGCATTTTTTTTAATGTTTTTTTTTTTCGTAGAATGCCGTGACAGAGTGGTAAACCAAAATGTTGTCCCCACTGAAAGAGTCCACTTTGTCACATGTTTTTTTTTAGAAACCAACCGTAAATAAATATTTATATTGGCCAGAAAGGAAACTTTAATTAGTTCTAATGAAGAAACCTATGCAATTTTTTTTAAATCGCACTTCAAAACCACAATTTTCGATAGTATAACAGAAAAACCTCGGATCATTGTCGGTAAAAAAGAAGAACGACCCGGTCCCCACTGAAGGAGTCCACTTTGTCACATTTTTTTTTTAAACAAATAGTAAAAAAATATTTATATTGGCCGGAAAGGAAACTTTAATTAGTTATAATGAAGAAACCAAAGCATTTTTTTTAAAACCGCACTTCAAAACCACAATTTTCGATAGTTCAAAAACCAAAAAAACAGACAAACCTCGGTTCATTGTCGGTAAAAAAGAAGAACGACCCGAGTATCAAACATTTTCTTCATTCAGTTTATAAATGATTCTGATAAGAACACTTATATACTGTTGGTCCTAGCAAACCACTTTAAAGCATACCTATTTTGACAATTGTGTCTCTATAAACATCATGAATTCACTAAAAATATCATAGTAAAATTTCAAAGCTTAGTTTTATACAAAAGCAAATGTTGTTAATCATACTTCTAACTAAAATAGCAAAAAACTTGTAATATATCCATGAGACTGCTATAAAATGCCTCTTACTTGCACGCTTTTTATATTTACTTTCGCCAGCTTTCCCATATCGCCCGCGCTTTCCGAATATGTATGATATTGAAAGCAAATCGAAGCTCCGGCTTCAGGACTTACAGCTTTATAGAGCTTTTAAATACTGAAAGTTTCGATAGCTCGCTCGCTAGAACTACTTTTGCAGTGAACGGAATTGATCCATTTATCTGCGTACTGGTTCAGTGGGTAGATAAAGGAGTTGTTTCAAAAGAGGTTTAACTTTCACTTTAAAACACATAAGCTTGCAACTTTGCTACGGTTCCGAATCGTAACCGATTACGAAAGAAGTTGTTGCTGAGTTCTGTGTTACTGGTAACAATGCCACAACTGAGGAAAACAAGCATAGGTGTGATGGAAAGCGGATGCTGTAGATTATAGACGCCCTGTGACTTCAGAGGAGTCAAGCAGTCTTGCGAACGTAGTGTTGGTAAACGGATAGTAAACCATCAAATCATTGTAATAAAGTATAAATTATCATACAAAGATATGGACTTTGCAAGGTTTAGAAAAAGTATGCATTTTTTTATTGCCCAAGAGTAAATTTAACGGTCAACTAAAACAATTACTTACAGACGACATTTTGACAACAATATTACGTAGGAGACATCAGACAGTTATTACGCTATGGCGGCTTACGGCGGCCATTTTGGAAGATATTAGTTGACAAGGGTCCATGGGAGTACTCTGAGAGAAAAACGCAGTAAACGCTTAGAGGTTTTAGGGCCATAGTGCCTTTTATGATGGCGACAATGGTGAGGACATGGGATTCCAGTTACTGTCTATTTTCACCGGTGGCCGGAGCTTTGTGAGTGTTTTGTTTGCAGTTGTGACGGATGTCACGTCACGTTGTTCATTGTGTTCAGTTTCGACTGCAGCCCCGCTATTCTCTAACTTGTTTTAACTTCACCTCACCTGTCACCCACTACTATATCTTGAAGCTGCGTATAGTAACTAAGCGTAATTAGAGGGCTACTTTCGTTAAGCGTAACGGGTGACGTGAAGCATATGAGCGAGTTCCGAATAGCAGCCCAATATGCATGTAGTGAATTAGCCGCGCTACAGCGCATCTCACGCCAATTAGCAAAGACCCGTGCCAAGGTGTCAGACAGATGGATGGTTATAGGCTATACTTTATCCCGCGGATTTGCCTGTGTTCTTTGCAATACGCGGGCGAAGCCGCGCGGGCAGCCAGTATTAGATAAATGAATTACCAATATTTTTGGACAGAACCGTGAATCACTCACTTCTCTCACAATTCACTTGTTACTGTGTGTGTGTCTTGTTGTGTGTGTGTGTGTTTCCTTGTTGTTGTTTTTGTTGTTGTGTTTGCACTTTAGTTAGAAGCACTAGAAAAAAAGCGGCCTCAATTCAAGTTTTTTTAATGACATTGTAAGTAGGTATTAAACGGTCTAGAATTTCAAACATTCAGATAGGTAAGTAATCAATGAAATGTCAAAGGATACCATTTTCAGATTTATCAAGCAATTCGTGTGTATATAGGCGCAATCAAATTCCCTTAATTTTTCCACGAGTTTACTGTTCACTTTCTCTCTTTCTTTGTCTTATAAATAGTACATTACTGCAGACGCCGGGAAAGAAGTGCTTGCCGGGTGAGTAGATATAGACGGCCGATCGTAGACCATACGAAGCCGGCAAGCCCTTTTCACAGCCAGGCATGTATGTATGTATGCTTTTCTCAAACATATGCAATGAAATAAAAAACACACCACTCAAAAAATATAATTCAGATGTTTAGCCTGTTTATGAACACAGACGCCATGTTTTCATTAAAATTTAAAAAAATACTTCCCGCCCTAGGCCTTAAATTTTGTATGAAATTCCTTTACAGTTCTCTCGCCGCCTTCCGGACAAGTGCGAGTTCAACTCGCGTGGCGAGGGTTCCGTAAATATTGAGAATTTTCCCGTTACTTTGAACACTCAAACTTCTCATAGGTTTTCCTGTAATCTTTAGGCAAGGAACTATTTTCCATATTTTTTTCAGAATTTTAAGCCCAGTAGTTTCGGAGATAAGGGGGGGGGGGGGGGGGGGAATCGTCAAAATTCGTCGTTTTTCCTAAATAACTTCAAATCTGTTTTTGCTAAAATTATTAAAAAAAATACCAGTTTGCGAAACTATTTTTTTTTATTTTCCAGTTTACCCCCCAAAAGTGGCACCCTTGTTCAGAATTCATTAATTTACTTTACGCGTCCATCTTCATATGTTCACCAAATATCAATTCAATCGGTCCAGTAGTTTCGGAAAAAATCGGCTGTGACAGACGGACAGACAGACGCACGAGTGATCCTATAAGGGTTCCGTTTTTTTCCTTTTGAGGTACGGAACCCTAAAAACACACCACTCAAAAATATAATTCAGATGTTTAGCCTGTTCATGAACACAGACGCCATATTTACAATAAAATAAAAAATAAAAAACTATTTTGTACGAAATTCCTTTACAGTTCTGTCGCCGCCTTCCGCCCGAAACGTGATACTTTGAAGCTTGTTGTTGCATTAAATTCATTGCATGTTGGAGAAAAATTCTATACTGACTTGACTGACAGATGACACTGATAGCTTACTAATACAGGAGCCGTAGCATGGTTGGCCTTATCACGCGACAAGTGACAATATAACATCGTCGTCTCGTTCTATCGAACGGTGTCAGCCGCGTCGCACGCTCTATCCTATCACCTATCGCGTGACAAACAGTCCGCACAGCCAAAAGCGGAAGTGGCCTTAGGATAAAAAAAATGTCACGAGCAATAAAAACAAGAAACAGAGTCTCTTGTGTCACTTATCGCTCGAATAATCCCAAGTGTCAACACTCCTAAGTTAACATGTATTCCGTAGACCAGTCACCAAGGTATAGTCAACAGCAAAAGTAGGTTATCATTTATTCAGCTTATCGCAATGGAATAAGGTACAAAAGTGATAACTTACTTTTGCTCTTGACTGTACGTCATTAGCGATTGTTTGCTCGCCGTGTTGACTCGACATGACTATTGTTCCTGCTAATTTGCCGTGTGGACTGAATCGGATAGAGGTGTTGTGGACACTTTCATAATTGAGCGTGACACGCTGAGATGTATGACAATGACGAAATTAGAGATAAGTTTGTAAGGATTTGGACTTAATGCGATTAAGTTAAGGTATACATTCAGATGCTTACATGATTTTTTTGGAAGTGCAATTATGTTTACGACTAATAATAGTAAAAACGACTGTGAAAAAGTACACTTGGCAATAAACGCTTAGTACTGAAAAAAAAATTCACACCTTTCATTCGGAAAAGTAAGTGTTGCTCCACGACAAGAGGGATCAAAATGCTACTTTTCTGTTCTAGCTACTTTTTTAATTTATTCATTGTCATGTAGCATTTACGCAATGTGCCAATTGAACACAGATCTTAATAAAATAATCGATTGTAATTTCATCGTAATTGATTAAAAACGAACATATTTCAAGTTTTAACTTTAATAACGTTATATGAAAATTTATGAATTTTTCGTAATATTAAAAAAAAATTGTCACACTAAATTTTACTAAAATCAAAATATCGATGACTGTTATATTTTCCTCATAGTCGGTGTGAAAAATTGTATGTGTCACTCAGGAGCAAAATTATTTTCGTCATGGGAGTTAACGCTTGAATCCTTCGTTACGCTCAGGATTCAATGTACCGCCCTCGCCGTAAATACATCATTTTGCTCCCTTGAGACACAAATAACTATTACAATAGGAAGTGAATACTGAATTGCTTTAAAGTTAAATTTCCTACAAAAACGTATTTTTAAGGTCTAAATCATTTGGGCTTGGATCTCGCTAACTTTGTCATTAGTATGTGAAGGAACCGTTGAAGCTTGGCTCAATTTTCATAAGTTTATTGTAAAATGTATAAAAGAGTAGGTACCTATTTTTGTGACCTAAAAACCCTTAAAAGCAACAACGATGCATCACAAGCCACAATAGAAGATAGTACGCGGGAATGACAAAGGGCTTATGCCCTATCGCAGCCTATTGGTGTCCCTTCGCAGTCGCGATATAAGCTGTGCTGCCTTCACCACAACGTACCACCTACCACACAGCACTTGCCACTCAATCTAACTTAACGTGTAATATATCCCAACGTGGTATTCTCAGGGAAAAAGGACCTTTTGTTGGCACTCGTGCCTTTATTCTGCAGTGAATCATCACATTTTGTAGAATGAAGGACCTGTAGGTATGAATGTGATCGGGAGTCGAACCCCATAGGTTGCATCATAAGACGGGTGGAGCGAATGCGATTATGTTAGATTAGCAAAAATGCGCAGCACAATTTAACTTGAACACAGGAAATTTACATACAGAAATACTAAAGATTTAAACGTTACGAAATAGATTTATGAAATTTGGAAACGATGTAAACTAGCACAAAGGAAAAAAACACAGCCGAAACAAAGAAATTAAAATATTACACAAAATTAAGCGGAGCGTAAGCAAATGCAGCTATATAATGCAAAGCGCGTGTTAGCTAGGCAGAGGTTAGAATCGACAACTTATAAATTGTTACCTTATCTAAAACTATTACATTTTACCCTCAGAACGACACAAATAGGGTTGGCATAAACAAATTGAGGCAAATGTTGTACTATGAGTACTATAGTCGACGATATACTTACTTATATATGAATAAATAAATATTAAATGCACGAAAAGCATCCAAATCCTAGACCCAAGATCAAGACCTTACCGGGATTCCAACCAGGAACTGCCGCGTTGGCTTCGTAGGCAAGGTGGGTGGCTAACTAGTACAAAGTGGTAATTCTGACCTATCTACAATTGTTCTCCTCGCTTTCAACCTTTCGTTAATGAACACTACGAATCTAACTTGCCAGTAGACTTGAAGCTATCCTACCCAGTAAACTTGACACCTGAACGCAGCACAGCGCTATCTCCGCAGGCTGTATCGGACCCAATTGTGGCTCTTTTCGCTTTCATTTACAAAAATATCCATCAGGCGATTTCGGCGCCCGCTGCTTTAATCTATATTGCTGCTTTCAAGCCGTGATGATAAGTCACAAACGTTGCTTTTTACAAGTTTTTTTTTCATATTAATGTTTATTGGCTTTAAAGATAACTTAGCCACATCCAGGCCTATCCCACTGTCACATTGGCGGGAAATGAAGATTATCCATGGTAGCATCCAAGCCCCTATTTCACCAAATCGTCATTCGTCGTCCATCTGCGTCGACAGGTTAAGGTCGTTGCTTGACAGCCTTAGAGCATACATAACTGGAGTATCCTTATGTCGTATTTGCGTACAAAAATGTCTGCCGAATTTTGAGGGGTCGGGGGGAGCATCTTAATAGGATATTAAAACTCAATTGTATATTGAAAGCTTGAAGTGGTTGAACGTTTATAATATCAAGTGCTTACAGTAACTTGCGGCCATTTTTATGATCAGTGTTCCCTTGCGAGGCGATTTTGTGAATGACCATTGATCGATTGGGAAAATTGTCTTTGTATGATTTTATGCACATTGTGCAAAGTTTTCTACTGAGGGGTAATTTACTGAAAGGCTACTCCAGTCTTTGTATGCTCTAAGTTGACAGCTTATTGACCCATCAAAATACGTGGAATTGTCATTGTTAGGTGACAATTGTCAAGATGGTAAAATAGGGCCCTGGTGGAAGTCTAGTGCGTAATAAATATCTTTGACCTCGACTGTACCTGTAATCTATTCGCATCCCAAAAGCACTGGCTTACGACACTGTCGTAGACAACAACCAAGAACGTCAAATCCAACCGTTCAGATTAGAGTGACAATTTCTTGCACTCCTTTTCGATGGGAAGTCGTGCGATTATGAACCTAAAGATGTTGCAGAGGTTTCTGTCATTTCGCTGCTAAATACTGAGTGCACCGGGTCTGATATGGTCATCTCTGAAATCATCATATCATCATCAACATATCAGCCGAAAGACGTCCACTGCTGGACATGGGCCTCCCCCAAAAAGTGCCAAAGTGACCGGTTCTGCGCCACCCGCATCCAGCGGACTCCCGCGACCTTTATCAGGTCATCAGTCCACTTTGTGGGGGAGGGCTACCCACGCCGCGCCTTCCGGTACGTGGTCGCCACTCGAGAACCTTTCCGCCCAATGCGCAATGTATCCGTGTGTGATGACATATGGCACCCAAACGCAGTCGCTTACTATGGGCCTCATAAGAACGCTCAAAGTCACCCAAAGGGCAATGGAGAGGGCTATGTTAAGAGTTTCTCTGCGTGATCGCAATAGAAATGAGGCTATCCGCAGCAGAACCATGGTAACAGATATAGCCCTCCGAATCGCTATCTCTGAAATAAATACACATAAAATATTAAGTCTTATTCCATTGACATAAGTTTCAAATACATATTTATACTGACTATATAACTTCACACTAAAATGGAAATGGAAGCCTAGAACTCGTCCGACACCGTACAAAGAGCGCCAGAAGCTATTGCATTCATTTTTGATACTTACTAGCACTATCTATGGCGCCAAATGAGCCTCATTGCCTTACAAAACCAGAATGAAAACCCTCAAGCGTCAAAGTGAAACAGACTTTAATAACTCCACGTACGGTGCACTTTGTAATGAACTAGCTGTATCGAATACATGTGGAGAGAATCTCCCGTATTTACATTGTGAACGTTGTATTAATACATCCTGTTTGAACGCTGATATGAATATTGAAATGTTATCTGTTATGAAATCCAGTGTATGATCTTTTGCATTCTGTTTATTCAAAAGTGAAAATCGAAAAGCGCACCAAAGTCGTGGATTTTCAAGAGTTTTGACTCGCAGCAACCATTTTCTTTGAATAGGACACAGTGGAATGACATCTGGCACATATTGGGAACACCCAACATGCAGAACCGATGGCGGTTGGGGTGGAAAGGTTCTTGAATGGCGACCACGTACCGGAAATCGCAGCGGGGGTGGACACCCCACTTAAGCTGGACTGATGACCTGGTAAAGGACGCGGGAGTCCGCTTGATGCGGGTGACGCAGGACCGGTCATTGTGGCACTCTGTGGGGGCGGCCTATGTCCAGCAATGAACGTCTTTCGGCTGACATGATGATGATGATATGATTATTTCAGAAATGACCGCACCAGACCCTGCACTCAGTATTTAGCTGCGAAATGACAGAAACCTCTGCAACCTCTTTAGGTCCATAATCGCACGACTTTCCATCGAAAGGGAGTGCAAGAAACTGTCACTCTAATCTAAACGGTTGGACTTGACTTTGCTGGTTGTTGTCCGTTACCTCTCACTGTTCTGCTGGACAGTCACCCTAAAGAAGGTTTCGATAATGTAAAAAACCGGACAAGTGCGAGTTCAACTCGCGTGGTGAGGGTTCCGTATATAATCTAAATTTCATAAGTGTTTTTGAATACTCAAACTTCTTATAGGTTTTCCTGTAATCTTTAGGCAAGGCACTATTTTCCATATTTTTTTCACAATTTTAATCCTAGTAGTTTCGGAGATAAGGGGGGGGGGGGGGGGAATGGTCCATTTTCGTCTTTTTTCCTAAATTACTTCAAATCTGTTTTTGCTAAAAACATAAAAAAAACATATCTGACATGCTTATAACAACCCCTTTTATTTGATATGTCACACAATACAGTTTGCGAAACTTTTTGTTTTAATTTTCCAGTTTACCCCCCAAAAGTGGTCCCCTTGTTCAGAATTCATTAATTTACTTTACGCGTCCATCTTTGGGTCACCAATTTACATATGTGTACCAAATTTCAATTCAATCGTTTTTTGCGGCATAAACCCTTTTTTTACGTTAACTTAGAAGTTTGATTTTTCCACAGCTTTAAGGGACTATAGTCCTGAGTATATTGGTTTTATTTTTAATCGATACCGCCACGCGTTTCCGAGATAGACAGACGAACAACAAAGTGATCCTAAAGGGTTCCTTTTTTCCTTTTGAGGTACGGAACCCTAAATAATGATCATAGCATACAAAAACTTAATGCTGACCTTACAAACATAGCATCTTGGGCAGCAAGAAATAGTTTAATGCTTAATCCTGCAAAAACTAAATATATGATATTCGGGACCAAAAAACAACTGAATAGCATCAGGAGTGATATGCATGTGGAGTTGTTAGGTGAACCGATTGAGCGTGTATATCAAGCACGAAATCTGGGCCTCATCATGGACAGTGATCTCAGATTTGAGAAACATGTCGCAGGCTCTGTTAGTAATTGCTTCTATAAACTGAAAATACTGTATAACATAAGACCATTTATATCAGAAGCTTTGCGCATACAGTTGGTAGAGTCACTTGTTCTATCAAAACTCAATTACATGGACCCAGTCTTCGGCCCACGGCTCCTGGCAAAAACGAAGAGGCTCATCCAACGAGTGCAAAATGCCTGTGCCCGTTTCTGTTTTAGCATACCACCTAGGGCCCATGTAACTCCGTTTCTGAATAGACATAACATCCTCAAGATGCAACACCGCCGTAAACTCCATCTGGCATGTCTGCTGTTCGGAGTTATTCAGCATAAAGCTCCTTCATATATTTTCAACAAGCTGTCATGGTTATCCAGCCGTAGACCGCAGGGATCACGCCACTGTTGTACACAGTTAACAACACCCCAACACGCTTCAGCTGCCTTCAGAGGGAGTTTTCGGTTTGTGGCAACCAAATGTTGGAACATAATCCCACCGCCTATTAGGACCTTAAGCAACATAGAATGTTTTAAAATAAATTAAAAAAAATATATACTTGCACATCAAAAAGAACAAGAGCGCCTTAGGCATGATACGAGCTGTATCTAATTTGTTTTTATTTTGCAATTTCTTGGACTTTAACAGACCGAAATGACCTGGTACCTACTCATTTTTATCCGATTTTTATTGTTATTATTATACAAATTTGTTTTTCGTTATAAAATTATTGTTGTGTAAATATCACTAAACTAAATATATTAATTATGCTTTTGTATCCAGTTTTGAACAGTGGATGTTATTTGTACTATAATTAAATAGCGATACACCTTCTTCTTCTTTGTATCCCATCTTCAAATATGTATGTGTTCTTGTTTATGTCTCAAATAGCTTTTAATGTGTTTAACTTACCTGTGTTCTATGTCCCATCTTGTATATGGTGTTGCTCCTCCACTGGTTTGTGTGTGCTGTTTTGTAATTTTCTTAATTTACCTTCTATCTCTGTTGTTTTACTTTTACTTATTTTTAATTCTCATTGTTATGTTATAAAATTTATTGGGGTCTGCTTGTGGTAATCATAGCCGGTTTGGAGGCCATGCGTACCACAAGCACCGTGACACTTCACTTTGGGTCTCGCCGGAAGATCAGCGCTGGCTCTTGAGTCGGCATTATGCTGAGGCGAGACCTTGTCGTGACATTTGTGTTAATTTTGTTTTGTTTTATTTTAATTTTACTTTTTTAACTGTCATGAATAAATGTTTTTCTTCTTCTTCTTCTTAAAAACCTAAAGCAAGAGTTTCTCAGTATTACATATACACCATTGCATTGTAATTTCCGTAGATTACACAACCGCTAGATAAATATGTGCCTTCCTGTAGGGGCAAGTGCTCAACCTGTGGACACTTTCCAAATTTAAAATTATTTTTGATGTTTAGTAAAAAACTGTCGACATTATTATCAAACTCTTTATTATAATTTTGTAACAATTAACCAGCCTTTAATCTTCACAGACTTTTATTACGTCAGCTGCCCAGGAACAAGAGATATAGGAATATTTTAAATAACATCAGATTTGTCCATAGGTACAAGCACTATTTGTACCTGTGGACTTCAATAACCTACCTATGGACGGCACCTGTACCTAAGGACAGGAATCAATAACAAAAGTTTGACATAACATTTCTTCTAAAAACACAAATGAAAATAATTATTATGTAGCCTATGATGCGATCGGTATCATATAATAGAGTTTTGCTTATTTGAATACAAGATTATCGGTACAAATCTTCAGCAGAGTCATCGGAATTTGGAGTGCCACCACGATCAGGAGAGTCATCGGAATCATCGTTTAACACGTAACACTTTTGACAAATGAAGCTAGATTCGTCGTCACAATCTATATTGTCTTTGGGAGTTTTTGAAACACACTGAGTAGGATACATTCTCTTTCAAATAGTGCATATAAGTAAAGTTTTTTTACTAAGTTTTTTACATACAACACACATAAAGTAGAAAAACTGTTAACATTAGTATTGTTAAAACTGGTTGCTCTGGCCATGCTAGTTGCTTTGGGTTTTCGAAGAGATAGATCTGAATGACGCTGCCGAAAATATCTCATCCATCCAAGTCCAGCCATTTTATATCTGTGCCAACTTTCAGAATGTTTTTTTTTTGCCACAGCGAACTTGAAGGCAAGTAACGTCGTACTTGTTTTTTATCTAAGCCCATGTGGAAATATGCTGCGTTTTTCAAATAATCATGGAGTTGTAGCTCCTTACATACATCGAATACCCTCTTGACGTTTTCAAAAGTTCCAAGCAGTTTTAATCGAGGTTTTTGTCCTGACTTAACTTTTGATACTTGAAAATCGTCGACTTTGGAATTTTATATTTTTTGGCAGCTTTTCGCACAGAACATTCATTGTTTACCTTCCGAACAGCATCGGTTAACGTGTCGGGGCATATCTTGTTTTGTTTTTGCCCAGTTTTACTACGAGGCACTGAAATTAAAGAAAATATTTAACCGTCCACAGGTACTATCAGTAATGTTGAACCTATGGACAGTCCCTAGGTACATCCATCAAGTTGTTCACAGGTACAAATTTGGCACAATAAAACTAAAAACGATACTGGTCACATTTAATACCACCGGCATCAAGCAAAACCTAAAGAAAACAACGACCAATCGTTTAAATTGAATATGTGATGATACAGGTACTCGTATCATTCACCGAATTTCCAAAAAACGTGCTTAAAATATGGGTAAAAATTTACTTTTTGGCATAAAAACTGTTCACAGCCGCAGGAGACACTATTGCGTTCATTTATACAAATGGCGACTAGCTAGTGTTGCCATAGGGGAAAAATGCTTTTCGATTAAGTACACGATGTTTGTCTATGATCAGTTGTTTTTTTAATACCGGCAATGTCCAAAGGTACAATCATCCACAGGTACAGCACTTGCCCTACGTATGTACGTTACCCGGTAAATAATTTGTTTGTTTACTTTATCTCGACTTGATGGCATGGAAACAAGAATGGAAAGTCTATTGGACCAAACGTACGTACGTATTTGATTTTAATCAGATTTACATTTAGGATCAATATCCACCAGAGTGAGGTGCCACGCTGTGTTTTTAGGGTTCCGTACCCAACGGGTAAAAACGGGACCCTATTACTAAGACTTCGCTGTCCGTCCGTCCGTCCGCCTGTCTGTCACCAGGCTGTATCTCAAGAACCGTGATAGCTAGAGAGTTGAAATTTTCACAGATTAAGTGCGAGTCGGACTGGGGCTTCCATACAACAGACATGATTTTTTTGCCGTTTTTATAAATAATTGTAGGTACGGAACCCTTCGTGCGCGAGTCCGACTCGCACTTGGCCGGTTTTTTTTATATATTTGACACCTAATTACCAAGTTTATAAAATCACGCTTACTTTTCAGGCGCCAAACGTAACGTACAGTCAGCATCATAAACATGTATATATTTTATGCCCTTATTACTTAGACATAAGGACAAAAATTTATACATGTTTATGATGCTGACCGTACCTAAACGAGTGCATATTTTAGTATGGTTATTTAATGAGGCCGACTTTTTTATAATTATTCAAATTGGAATCTTCTTTCTTGGATGGAAGAGTTGCTTTTTGAATGGACTTTGATGCAATGAGGCCAACTCAAATAATCTCAAGCATAATATGGATCAGTATTTTTTTGTTGCTAGATTCCATGGTTGACTCCTGTGTATTTTTTTCACGTGTTTAATTCATTAATATAAGAATCTATTCTCATTTTAAATATATAGTTCATGGACCTTCTTAGCATGTTAGTATGGCACGCTTAAACTATTTTTTAAGGTACTGACTTGTCTCCTAACTATGCGAAGAAGCGCAAGAAATTATCTACTGAGCCAAGAATACCTTAATTTTATTTCAATTCAATAAAATTCAGTCTGATAGATCCCTGGGTTGAACACAGATACACAATACGGCCTTTATTATAATTGGCGTTATTAGGATACAAACAAGGAAAGTTCAATCTAATGACTTCAGTGTCTTCTTCGTTAATAAATATAGTCGTCAAAGACGTAATTGGCAAGTCTCTGGTTACATCATGTAGCAAAATGACTGTATTTATATTTATTACTATGTAATTTTGCCAATATTACTTCGCTGTCTTTATACAATGTGACTCATAATCCAGACACTAAATTTTGAATGTCATCGTAGCCAGGGATCGAAACCGGTTTTTTTAAAAGTCCCCGAAGTAGTCTAATATTTTGAATTATTTTAGGCTCTTAATGTCTCTATCATGCATTAGGTAACATTTTCGTATTATTAGACAGCCTGATAAAAAATGATATTATAAACCAAAGAACGAAATTGAACGAAATAAAACCGGTATTTTTGTATGGTGAAAATTACCGGTATCCGATCCCTGATCGTAGCAATTGTCGAAAAAATAGGTCTGGGATTTACGTCACTCCTTGAAAATATATTTTTTTCCACAACACACAATTGCACTTAAAATTACACATAGTCAATTTTTAGGAATTTATATTGTGATCGTCAGATATAAACAATGTCTTAATTATCAAACAAACAATACAAGCATTATGTCACCAAATTACAAAATGAGTTATGGACTAAGATCACCTTTCGGGTCGTCAATAAACTACATCAAACAATATTTAAAATATTAGGTACAATTCAGATGTCAATACTAAACAGAATAATAAATCTGTTTGGTGATGTCATTCATTTATCGAATATAAAGGATTTTCCAATAAAAGTTTCTCAGTCGTCTTTTAAATTTTTCGTCAGATGTCGCTTCTTAAAACTTGGGGTAGTCGCTCATTATATGTCGGACCTATAACGCGCGGGTTGCTGCCGTGATCGCGAGCACATATGGGTCTCCAAAGAGTGCGGTCATAGGCCGCGAAGACCGCAGGCTATATACTGCCGCCTGCTACCTTCTTGGCTGTGACAGACCTTCTCGTTGGTGCCCTACCCTGGGCTGGCCTGGCATCCATTTGGCCTAGATTTAATTGCTTCTCCAGATCATACTTTGGTGACCGCTATGTGTGTCAGAAGGCCCCACTCATAGGTTATGGTGGACAGCCGCTTTGTAAATTTCAGCTCGCTCAAGATGAATGGTGGTTTACTTCTGGCCGTCCATGGTATACATTAGTAGTCTTCGCCAACACCACATCTCGAAAGCGTCAATCTTGGCTACATCGTAACTTCCTAGGCTCCAGGTTTCCGCACCGTACAAGAAATTCGAGAAGACCAAAGCCCTGACCAGAGCTCACAATAGTGCACATCCATATTTTTCACCACAGGTCATCAGTCCACCTTGTGTGGCCTACCCACGCCGCACCTTCCGTGGTCTCTACTCAAGAACCTTTCCGCCCCAACGGCCATCGGTTCTACGTGAAATGTGCCCCGCCCACTGCCACTTAAGTTTTGCGATTCGGAGGGCTATATGGTAAAGGTCGCGGGAGTCCACTGAATGAGGGTGGCGCAGGATCGGTCACTTTTGCACTCTTTGGGGGAGGCAGGCCAGCAGTGGACGTCTTTTGGCTGATATGATGATGAGGATATTTTTCAAGATCGCCGTCATGGATATCGACCAGGAGGACTATATTCCTACTATTACTTATTCTGTGGTCTCAGACTCAACTCTTACTGAAAATTTTAATTTTTTTACACGCTTTTATTTACTTGCACTGTTCGTATGTAAGTTGTCCGCATAACTGCCATTTTACAGACCGATTTTATTATTTTGTTAGACAAAAAATTATCGAGTTTGTGTCGACACCGCAATCATAGAAAGTAATTAACTTCAAAAAAACTTGGCAAAAACGTTCATACCTAAAATGTTTTTTTTGTCAGAAACACTCTCGTCTTTCTCAGTGACATGAGTTGGTCGATCACGTAACGCATTGTACGCTTGTCGGGTAGATCTAAATGTCAATTTTTATATGGAAAAATGACAGTTGGATCTACCCGACGCGCGTTCGGATCGTTATGTGATTACCCCCGAGGTAGACTGATCTGTGAATGCGGCGCAAAGCGGCGTGCTCTCACTTCGGAGGCACGTGGCAGACTGAACCAAGACCGATCGTCGTGAGCGGTCGCAGTCGTAGTGCGCCGCTCCATAGTAAATTGTATGAAGATTTTGAGCGTAAAAATTGGGCAACTTTGTGATTCTTTTACACAAAATAAGAATATATTTATTAAGAAATGAAGATTTTAAGACATTGTTTATAGTTTTAACTTTATTATTTCATAAAATTCATTTAACAATTATTGATACTTCCGACTCAGTTTAGTAAATACGGGTGTGCGATTTACACGTTTTTAGTGATTTTCTGTTTTTTTTTTACACTGTTTCATAAGCATTTTCTTAAATTAGAATGTTTCAAGATATAGTAACGTTCATTGGCTAGCTGTATGAATTTTTTCAAGGTTGTTGAACGTCGTTTTCTATATAATTCTCTTACATTCCCGCCCCTCAATTTCCGTAGAAGACCCTTAACACCCCAAACGATCAACTAGCCGCTAGATAGACTTAAATTACACTATGACTCGTCGAGGCATACATTATACGATTTATACGAGACAATTTAGCAGACACCGCGTTGCATCAATCCTCCGCTCTGATAGGCAGTTCAGTGGAGCGGAACCCAGTGATTGGTGGGTTGTAGAGATGCATCGTTTCGCTGCTGCGTCACCTCGACACATCACTAAACTTGTGTGTTTAGCCTAATCAGACTCGCCGCGGCAATAATTAATACCATTATCGAGCGTGATACAAAAAAAATACAAAATACAAAATATTTTATTTGTTTAAAAGACAGTGGTTTACAGACAGGGCAAGGTTGAGGCCTCTCATTAGGTATATATGTACAGTCACGGGCTTTAATTTGGGACCCACCTAAGGTGGAATATCGTATAGCAAACTGAAGACATTTAGAGCAAATATTTTAAAGGAGTGTCAAAGTTTGCCATGCTGACAACTTACGTTTATACGTGACTAGGGGCAACCACTCATTAATGTCAACCGAGCGGAACGAGTCAAACGATAATTTCCGATTGTTTCCGACTAATTGTCACCCGTGTGTGTGGCCTTGTCTTCCCTCCGGCCATATTTGTTATTTGCAAATAATATATCGAGAAAATGACAGTTTTCAATCAATTTTCTTGTCTGACACTGACACACAATGACACATGTTCGTAGAAAACCGTAATGATAGCTTTTGGCAAAGAGGTTATCAATTTAAGGGCCCATTCAATAAGACATTTAATTGTCTTATCTTGACACTTCACCATCACCACTATTATTGAACTGAAGTTTTCGACCTTATTGCATTGTGAATGTTCTTACAACCTTTGAAGGAAATGGGTCCCAAATTAATGCTCGTGACTGTACCTGTGTTGAGAAGTCTCGCTCTTCCAAACATAGTACATTGTAACGATCCGCAATTTAGAAAATAAATATTTATAGGATTATACTAACTTATTCTAAGTTTATTGCATACTTTCCTTACATGATGCAAGATAATTATGTATGGGTGTATTTGTGTGTGTGTATGTGTGTGTGTGTATTTGTGTATGTATGTGTGTGTGAGAGAGTGTGTGAGTGCGCGTCAATGAGAGTGTGTGTGTGAGTCAATAAGTGTGACAGAGACATTTGTCATTTCTAATTTTTGTGATAGTTTCACCATTTTTTGGTTGTTGATACTATTTGAGATGACTTCAGCCCTGGTAGCATAACTTGACTCTCTACTCTACTCGCGCGCGTGATAGACTATCTGTCACTTTTTGACAGCATTAATCAGAAACTGACGGATAGTCTCGCGCGCGAGTAGAGTCGAGAGTCAAGTTATGCTAGCAGGGCTGGGCAATGAAACGATTACTCGTTTTTTTCTAGTTATTTCGACCGTGGAAAATTAAAATACCAGCACAGCGCATAGGTAGGTACTCAAAAACCATAAATTTGCTAATATGGTCCATGATGTCCAGAAATGTCCCCTCTTATACATAATATATATGCCTTTACACAGTATGGATCGAGTCATGCTTAGTTTACAAAAAAAACCATCAAATGGCCAAATGCAGTGCGGATATGTTTTTATTTTATTTTTACCATTTATGTATGTCTTGACCATATTTATAGGCAGGGAGGAAAACTATGGAACCGATGACAGACGTATGACGTCAAGCTACATACATAATATTTTTATCTAGATTATGGATACCTAATCAAATAACAACTTTTATAATAATTTAGCTTTTATATATTATTATACAATCTTTATACAGTGGCATGAAAAGGAAATATACCGACCCTTTATCCTAACAAAACATATCCCTCTACCAATTGAATAAAGGTCAACACCCCTTCGTCGCGGAATTAAAATGGAAAGTGGGCGTTTTTCAAAAAAAGTGTACATGTACTTTTTTATCAGAATTCGATTTTTTTGGGTTTTTTCGCACTCAGAATCGTTGATACTATCGATCCTCATACAAGAAAAAAAGTGTCCAAAATATTCCATTCCAGATCGTCACATTTTTGTATGCAGTCTTTTTTTATTTATATGGTCGTGACGCACTGGAAAAAAAACTTACATAGTAAAATCTGGGACAATTTTTTTCTTGTATGAAGATCGATAGTATCAACGATTCTAAGTAAGAAAAACCCAAAACAATCGAAATCTACAGTTTTTTTGAAAAATGCTCAAGTCCGTAAGAGCCGCGAAGATTTTTTGGCAACGGACTACAATATTAGTCTGATTTCATTGATGTTTGTAACGAAGTTATGCATATGTCTACTGAAATAAAATTACATATCTCCAGTTTTCACAACTTTCTTAACGGCAAGAAATCATCCATTATACACGACAGAAAATAAACAAAGCGAACTAAATTAAAAACAAAGCAAACCTAAGCAAATCTCAAACAATGTACACTCACTTAAGGTTGCCCAAGTAAATGATAAAAATAAACATTTTGCCGCCGTAAAGCATTCTTCTCGAGCGTGCTAAGTTCATATTTACTTTATTTTTTCAGAGAACCACCGCAAAGCGTTGTAAATAAAAAGAAAGACGCTTTTTAATTAAAATTTTAAGAAATGGTGTACACATTTTGATGAATGCAACAAACCGTGTTGCTGGAAATCATAGGGTAATTTTTTTTGGGTTCCTTATTAATGTTAACCTGTCTCAAGTATCTCTACGCCATATTTTTACCTTTTTTTTCGACGTGGGTTGCGCTGGGTTACAGTTGCGGATGAATGAAGTCTCAGAAAAATATCAGTTAACAACTAAAAAGTATAAGGAGGATGAAAAAACGTGTCTACTATAGCCATCCACTAATGTATAAATTGTCTACGTCACGGGACACGACATTCAAATCATCCCTGCACAGATGTAAAGATAAATCTGAGTCACTGGTATCCATTTTAATTACTAATTGAAACGGTCTCTATTCTATATTTTAATCCAGGCTATAAACTATCTTCGTGCAAAATTTCATCCAAATCGGTTCAGCCGTTAAAGCGTGATTGAGTAACAAACATCCAAACATCTAACCATCTAAACATCCACACATCCAAACTATTATAGGTACTATTCATATTATATATAGTATATATAATTTATAATATTAGTAGGATAAAACATTATTACATAAAAATATAGTTTCTAACAGGTTTTTAATATGTTACAACTTACAATGACTGAATTATACAATTATGATTATTAATATACATAAATTTTAAATGGCGTCTCCTTAAGACGGAGGGATGGTAATAAAACTCCATGGGCCCTGCTAGGAGAATATATAAGTGTTTTTATTTCATGTAAGTTTTAATTTAATTTAATTATTCTTATTCAGTCACGATGTCGTATACATTATTATATTTTGTGTTTTTATTTAATTTATTCGTTATAACCTTAATTATTATAGTAAGAAGTTTATACTTGTACTAACAATCACATTTTATAGACACTACTATGCATTTATTTTCAAACGGTTTGTATCAGTCCGTATATACTTAGATTCTCCTATGACACCTCATGTCTCAAACACGTTGATTTACCGATTTTACTAAGTAGGTTTTTACTCATCGATCATATCATTTCTCACCAACTAACCGACTGTTAGACCGAGGTTCGGATTCAATTAAAATTCCTTACTTACCGTCAACATTACGAAAACATCCAAATTCATCAAAATTTTCTAGATCAACTATACGGGGTGTGGCCCGTAATAGGAGCAATAAATTAAAAGGAGGCTTCCTTACAGCATCTGTAGTAACCCCTTTTGTCCATTTCTTTTTATTATTTTTTTAACTCTGAGAAAAATTGATCTAAAGTTATGACCTCCGCTCCGAGTAATGTATCTTGGCACCACGAGATCATAGCACAGTAGTCAATGTAGATAGTTTTTGCATTTTGGTTTTCAAAAGATATTTTTGTGATTTTTTCAATTTTTTTTTAATTTTTTTCTGTTTCTAATATAAAAAAGTTACTTATATCACTCCAGAAGAGTAAAAAAGTACACTAAATCTTAAGTTGAAGAAAAAAAAACAAAAAAAAAGTTTTTTTTTTTTTCAATTAAAACCACTTAGAAACAATTGCTCACAAGCTTAATAATCTACCGTTTAATTTATTGCTCCTATTACGGGCCACACCCTGTATAAATCATGTTTTAACGTCAGCATAAAAGGCCTATATTTTACAAGCAATGATCTAAAATACGATGCAGTATTTAGCATCGTAAAGGCAGTTATATTTTTGCTCCGGCATTTTATTGAAGGTTATAATACAATGCTTTAATGCCGTCGAGCTCCATTGCGATGCAAATCACTCAATTGAAACCAGCAGCGGTTAGTCTGTGGTGAGAGCAACTCGTTCTGTTGAGCGAGCGTGGATACCACTTCGAAGTATTTACGTACTTAATTGAATGCCATTTTACGAAAAGTCTTATTTTATGCACTATCTGAAATGTATATTTGATAACATTAAACGTGCCTGAAGGGGAAATGCGGGCTGGTGCGCGCCCCATATACAAACTTGCTTTTCGAGCCGCCGTAGTCTCCTTTTTTCTCCTCTAGCTCTTTGCAAATAAATTTTCTGACTTAGATTAACGAAGAGTTGTGTTGTCTCTATGTTTGTTTTTTAAAACTTTTTATATATTTGACGTCTAGTAGACGATGGTAAAGTAAGTGTATTTTTAGCGTTTTCCATTGTGGCTTTAGTTCATTAACAAAATCAGTTATCATTTAAATCAGAACATAGGGACATAGCTTATACGTAGCATACATAACTGGAGTAGCCTTATGTCGTATTTGCGTACGAAAATCTCTGCCAAACTTTGCGAGGGCAGGGGGTGAGCATCTTAATAGGATATTGAAACTCAATTGTATATTGAAAGCTGGATGTGGTTGAACGTTATATTATCAAGTGCTTACAGCAACAAGCGGGCATTTTTATGATCAGTGTTCTCTTGCGAGGTGATTTTCCAATCGATTGTGAAATTGTCTATGTATGATTATTTGCACATTGTGCATGGTTTTCTACAGAGGGGTAGGTTACTGAAAGGCCAGTTACCGGTTATGTATGCTCTAAGGGACATAGTGAAAACCTTAGTTAATCTATGTTAAAAGCCCGCCAGTCCGCACATGGTCTTAACGAATGTCACATAGCCGATTTTGACAGTTTGCTGATGACGTCGTGACGTCAAAAAACGGGAAAACAGCCGCCATGATACAAACTGTCAGCTGTCAATGACCCTGCACCCCGGCACTATCCTCATTGCTGCTCGCAATAATTTCCTGTTTTACATTTCGGCGTGTAAAATAAAAGAGGGCTTTCAGCGTCCCTTCACTTTGAGGCTTACGAGGCCCACTAAGCCCTGTCCCTCCGCCCTTTGATGACTTTGCGGCCGGGAATGTTTTGTGTTGTGAATATTTAAATACACTTGTGATGATATTAATAACTTTGGAACAAAGGCCGGGAACGGCAGTAATCAGGACAATTAAAATCTTTGTATTTGTTAATATACTGTGTAGCTGCACGTGTATTTTGTGATTTAAGATGAGATAATGCTCATATTTATCTTCGAAAACAAAGCCTTAAACGGGTGGAGCGTAGCGAGCGTTCCTCTGATATTTAAGACCGTGTTTGAAACGGAATGGAGATTGGAAATCCATATGGCGTGTAACTGGAAACTCACGGTGTATAGCGGACAGGAATAGTGAACTGTGAGTGCGTTTCATCGAAACAGGTATAAATAACACACATGCTTCAAGTTATGTAACAATTTACAGATTTTTTTTTTCTTTCTTTACAAGATCTGGGGGCACGGCAGTGCCCCCGCCAAGTCGAGCAAAAAAAAGCGGCACGGCCGTACCATCCTTTTCTCGAAGCAATTCAGGCCATTTTCGACCCCCCTATAATTTCGTTGTGGATAAAACAAGAAACCTGAATTTTCAGTAACTAATCAGGCATTATATAAACACGGTATATTTAAAATTTCAGTCAATTTGAACCAGTACTTTAAGAATGACAACTTGTTAAAGTTTCTAAATTTTGTCACTCACTGACTGACTGACTCACCGATCATCAAAAGTCCAAGGCACTTCTAGCAGACATAGAAGCTTCAAATTTAGAATACAAATAGAGTTTAATGTCTTAATCATGGGAAAACCTATCTGGGGGCACGGCAGTGCCCCCGCCAAGTCAAAATAAAAAAATATCATAAGACAAAGCCTTTAACAAAATTCGTTAGAAGTAGATGGTACCAAAAAGTAGGACTCTACAAAAAGAAGTGAGATGCCATCAAAAACATCCTGTAAAAAAACCCAAGTCTCGCAGCTCAGTCTTTCTACCGTAAAAAGTTGTGAGATCCATGTAATACCAAGTCGGTTAATCTATTTAGTCTCTACTTAAAGAACCTTCTGTCTTAACCCTTTTCTTGGCAAAAAATAAAAATAAAAAAATTGTGAAATTCGATTATTTTTTTAAAAGATAATCAATACTATAAGTAGAAAAAAATATTTAAAAAAATTTTGCTATTCCTTTTTTGGAAATATTATATGTATCTTACAGGACACATTGCCAGGAATACCCACATTTTTAGTTGTGATTGCAGTGTATCTCAGATGATACATTGCCAAGAATGTGTTAATGAAACGCAGATAAAAAATTTACGCTTTACTCCAGTGTTTGTATATAATAATTATAATTTTAATATGTTATAAACCTATTTTGAATGGAACATTATGAAACATTTACGATTAGGTGATAAGCACAAATTCAAATTAAATTTTAGAACAGTATATGGTGGTTTGTTGTAATAGTAGTAAAGCTCTTACTGTACACACGTTAATAAAAGTTAAATTTACACGAGGAAAGGGCAAGTACAAAGGCGACTTTATTCCTTTAAGAGATTTCTTCCAGTTAACCTTTGAGTATATATGAAAGGAAAAATAAACAGAGGCAGACAAATTCAGCAACCAGTACGACAAGGTACAAAAAAATATATATAAAAAACAAACATATTCATAAAAGCACAAGATAAATACACAAATCGCAAGAACAGCAAAGGTGTAAATTGGAAATATGTTAAAGATAATAAGTAAGAGAGATATGAAACTTGCCAAAAACAGAAAGCCACAGTTTCTTTGACTTCCCCTTGAGTGCCGCAACCGATTGCGACTGCCTAAAGGCGGCCACTCATACCATAACTTCACAGAGCACACCACGAAAGCTTTATCGTAGGTATGCACGAAATTTGTGAGATGGAATCACGGTGGGGTAGACAGGGCCAAGTTCGCGCTAGACAGCAAACGATGGCCACTACCGACAGCCATGAAGCAGAATTTTCAGTTCTCTGCGGAAATGGGATACATGATCGTATTTCCGAAGGCCGAAAATATTATCAGACATTTTGCAAGCGCTCTAGCTTGCCAAGCAGTTCTTACTTAAGATCAAGATACGCAATGTCACCATAGTCAAGAAGTGGGAGTAGAAGAGAACGAGCAAGCAACGTCTTGGTATGAAGAGAGATAAAGTTCAGAAAACGGAGAGAAGCTGTTTCTTACTGACTTCACATTATAATGAGGTGCCCAAGAGAGTCTGATCTAAGGTAATACCTAGGTTTTTAACAGTAGGAGTGAAATGTATATGAGTTCCATTAAAGAAAATCTTAGTCATATCCAGATCCGACAATTTAGAGACGTAAACGAAATCAACCGGTGATTCGGATGTTTTAGCAGCAATTGCATTGGTGCACTTGGCGATGCTATTGATGCCATTGGTGTAAACGGCGATGGCATGGGTGCAATTGGTGAAAGCAGATACTGAATTGAGGCAGTTGTAGAAGATACAGACAGCATTGGTGCAGCAATTTTTTGAAAAATAGGTGTATTATCGTCTGATAATGTGCAAGTTTTCGAAGGAAGCGGGTAATGAAGGGGCTGGAGAACTGATATCACTATCATTGTTGTCTACATCGAGCTCGAGCCTTGAGGGAGAACTGGTGGAGTTTCTGATTCTGAATCAGATGATTCCTCAATATCTGACTTTATCCCTCTCTCCCTCTCCTCCCTCCCTTTGGGACCAAAGCCAGTACCATAAGCCAGCAAAGGCTGAGTAAAAAGATGGCCGTGCACCTTCCGAAATTTAAAAAAAATACTCATAACATGCAATGCAGCGACCCAATGCATAACTAAATGAAACCAAACTTTTATAAAGACCCGTCTTGGCAATAATGTGTTATAAGATAGGTACACAAAACGAATAAACCACACACTCTATGAACCGGGCAACGTATACTTTAAGATACGTAGCAAGGAGAATGAAAATTGACATGAAGCTGGCAATGTATACCACAGGATACGCAGAGCAAAAATGAAAAAAATCCATGAACCCAGTACTGTGCATTTTGAGATACATAACTTTTGAAGGTCAGTTAGTCACATGAAATATTAATTATTTGTTACATTCTTCATTCTTCCGAAACAAAAATATTATTAGGCGTATGATAACAGTCAAATTTTGTTCAAAAAATACATCCAAACAGAGTAAAACCTGGTTTTCTTACCTTCTTGCGCGAGAGCATGTCGAACCCGGTTAATCCCACTGAGTTGACGTCACATTAGTGTTGCCAACATATTGAAAATTGCAGTTTATACGTTCAGAAATATGTACAGAAAATAAAATTATGGAAATGTTCAGGTTTACTACAAAAACTTTAACGAAATATTTTTTTAAAGTTAATTGTATCTTACAAGATACCTTGTCTAGAAAAGGGTTAAGTTATTACATAAGTTATTATCATGCCAATATTAAAAATATTTTACGTTTTAAACAAATAGATCGACTTGGACATCGCATGATTTGATTATTAGTATGTATCACACTACACAGCACGACGGGCCAGCAACCAACAGCAACGAGAGTTTCAATCGCGTGAGGCGCGATAGACTAAAGAATCTATCTAATACAATTGTAATATTCATTGTGTTTTCATGCGATGTCCAAGTCGATCTATTTGTTTAAAACATAAGATATTTTTAATATTGGCATGATAATAACTTATGTAATAACTTAAGACAGAAGGTCCTTTAAGTAGAGACTAAATAGATTAACCGACTTGGTATTACATGGATCTCACAACTTTTTACGGTAGAAAGACTGAGCTGCGAGACTTGGGTTTTTTTACAGAATGTTTTTGATGGCATTTTATTTGACTTGCAGTATCTTGTAAGCAAGTTGTCAATGTGCAAACATTTTACAGCTACTTGCCGGTATTCAAATGAGCTAAAATTTGACATTGTATGAATGAGCTACGCTTATGCCTATGTTACGCTTTAAGGACAGCGCAAAACGAGACATGCTGTCCTTCAAGATCGACTCCATGAGCTGGGAAAAGCAATCCCAGGACCGAGACCTTTGGAGAAAGGCACTGTATGAAGGCGTGACACTACACGATATCGCCTGGTTTGACCTCTTGTCCCACAAACGAGCATTAAGACACCAGCGCGCTGCTGCGCCTCCAACAGCGCTGTGCATGACATTTACATGTCATATATGCCGGCGTCACTGTCGCTCTCGTATTGGCCTGACAAGCCACGTACGCAAGTGCCGCACTTTAATGGACGCTGCTTAAATCATCTTTTATAGATGCTAAAGGCCAATGATGATGATGATGATTATGATGAATGAGCTAAGATAACTGAATACTTTCTCATTCAACAGCGACATTTAGACTTGGCTAAATGCAGTGTGCTGAGGGAGGGGAGATAAACCATCTCGCTCTAATCAGTGCGTGTTAGTGCACAGCATTTAGCTAGGTCTAAAGGCGGCTTTATCTTTTAACCCTTCTCTTAGTAACACAGATCACTAAATCTAGGAAGCCACGTACTTTGAAAACACAAAATGCCCTGTCAAATACAACACAATAAAAATATCAGGAATCCTAAATGTGAGCCCCGTGATGGAATGAAATTATCCCTATTTATAGAAACTCGATTGGTGGCGACTGATTGCTTCAGCCGGGCGAATATAAAGCCATCGGAATACAATTTGAGGGGGATTTAGTGCTTATTTTTAGGTTTATATAGAGTGCGTAGGTAGTAGATAACAATAACAGCTTTATTATTAGATTATATAAAGATTAATCAAGTTAGAAATAAACGAAATGGACTTCTAACATTCTTATTACGGTCATTCTTAAATTTTGTGATTGCGGTCGTGTCTAATTAACGCGACGCTTTAGGAACATTGTATATGGAGCCGCGTCAATTAGACGCAGTCACAAATCTGGAGAATGACCGATTAAATGGTTGAATATGACAAGAAATCCCCACATTTGCTGGAAGAAACCCATAAAATCGCAGTTTTAAAAAGTATCAGTTCGTCACTGGTCGTACTTAATACGTTGGACACTACTTCAATTAAATGTTGGTTAGCATACATTTGACGACGCCTATAGGCGTTGTGCCCTTCAACGCGTTAATACTATAGGTAGTGGTGGTGGTGGTGTGGTGGTGGTTGCTGGCGGTAATAACATCGCCAGATTTCCCGAGGATGCGCTGTGTTGAGAGGAGGGACGATGACTCCTCAAATCAATAAAAGATCGGCAACACGCTTTTGTTTATTTCTACCGTTGCCTAATGCCTATAATCACGGCCTGAGGTGAGGGCGACGAGCGGGCGTCAAATGTATGAACGGCCGCTCGTCGCCCCGCTGCCCGCTATCGTCCAGACCGCGGCCATCATCATCATCATCATATCAGCCGAAAGACGTCCACTGTTGGACATAGGCCGCCACCAAAGAGTGCCAAAGTGACCAGTCATGCGCCACCCGCATCCAGCGGACTCCCGCGACATTTACCAGGTCCTCAGTCCACCTTGTGGGTTCTACACACGCCGCGCCTTCCGGTACGTGGTCGCCACTCGAACCTTTTCGTCCCAATGGCTATCGCTTCTACATGCAATGTACTGCCACTTAAGTTTAGAGATTCGGAGGCTATATCGGTTACCTTGGTTCAGTACGCTTAGCGTGAGTTGCTCTCGAAAGCAGACAATAGTTTACTTTCGACGCGATCGAGCTAACGCGCCTCGAATAATTTTCGATTCTCGCAAGTTCGAGCTGTCAAATTCGTCGTACTCATGGTGCCGATATACTCCGAAAACAACTACAAAACGTTACTCGCTAGCGTCTAGTTTTCGATGCGTACTCTAAACTTTCGATTCGTACGACTAATTCGTACCATGAGACACAAATTTGACATTTCTAATCGAAGAATGGGTCGTTCTTCTTTTTTACCTACAATATATATCGTCATTTTTCTGTTTATTGCTTTTTTCAACTATTAATAATCATGGTTTTAATGTTTGATTTTAATAAACGTTGCATGTATCTTTTATTTGGACTAATTAATGATTCTTTCCGTGGCGATAATATTTTTATTTATGGTAGTTTTTCAGGTAATATTGTGACAGAGTGGCCGTTTTCAGCAGAGACCACATTTTGGATTACCACTCACGCGATTCTATGAAAAACAAACTTATAAAAAAATAACTGGATAGAGAAAGTGAAAGACTATTTAGTACTAATAGATGAATAAAATGTATGGACGTACATTCAAATACTAAAACATTAATAACCAATACTCTAACTAATGACGTATGGTAAAATGAGGACAAGCAATTGTAGGTAAAAAAGAAGAATGACCCGAATACCGTAGCGTCTGTAGTTTACTATTTCACTTGCAAAATGGTGCGTGATAACGTATTATTCCGTCAAGATTTGCCGTAGATCCGATCGATACCTATCTCAAATGAAAGAACTTCTAAAAATAAGGGTTTTGAATCGACGACTTATATCTGCAAAATTCGGATTGTCGCGTATTTTGTATTTAAAAATGCAAATAATTGGCACCCGTTCCGCCATATTGGGTCGAGAGACTTAGTGGAGAATCGGCGCACACTTAAAGTTATACTTAATGTCGTTAAGCTTAAGGTATAGATTCCTTTAAAGTTTGGCATTGGGGAATTTTTCGACGTTGGCCATGCGCGTATTCTGTAATGTCATAACCGACAAACGCTAGCATTTAAATTGAAACGCTGAATATTGAAAAATCGATTAAACTATACGAACAATCGAGTTAACTGTTGCGAGCAAAGTATACTTATAAGGGACTCGTGGTACCAATTAGATTTTTAGTTCTGTGAGTGACCGCCAGGGGCGGTGTATAGAGTTTTCATACAAATCTTTAGCTTTTCTCGATACTCGATAGCGTATCTCGACTCACTGTAAACTCAGACTAGAGCTACTGCTGCCAAAGGATAAGGCTTATAATACCTGCCCAGTAGTCGCCCTAATAGCGTGCGTTGCACTGGCAGCAACGGTCCAGGATTGATCGGTTCATTAAGATTGCCGTTCCTTTACGGTTCCAATTGTTGCGAGCTGCGCATAGTGATGTCGTGTTACCGGGAAATTTTAATTGGGAATGGATGAAAATTTTAGAAACTTAAGTGAGGAAACTGCTTATATTTTTCAAAAATAATTGACGCAGCTGAAAAATCTGAAACTTTTTTCTGGTGCTAAGAAAGGTTATTCCTATCACTAAAAAATAAACGTACATCTATACAAATACAAAAAAATTTCATCCATTCGCCATTGCCGGCAACGGCCGTTAATGTTAGTTAGTTAGTTTTACTGGGCATTTTCCGCAAGTCGACATCCAACGTGCCTATTTTGCGTGAAACGGCGGGGTGGCGCTACTCTAAACCACCCCAGCTCCTCTAAAAAGTTTAAGAGTGCCTTGGTATTACTGACTGCGTTCCGTAGTGTGTCCGGAGACCCTAGGTGTTTTTTCCTGTAGACTTCTACCTGCTTACAGTCCAGTAGAATGTGTTTAGTCGTTTCTTCTGCCTCCATGCATGCTCTGCACATGGGGCTGTCTGTGATACCTAAATTATAGAGACTATAGGCTAACGGCCGTTAATGTTACTGGCATTATCATGTTCATAGTGCTTCTTTAATTACGCATCACTGAGCAAGATCTGCGGCCGATGGCGGTATCGTGTTGTGTATTTACAAGCTATTATTGGCAATTGGTGGGGCAAATCTTAAAACTGAATTTTGAACCATTTAACCTCAACCGATTGAGCTGAAATTTTGGGTATAAGTAGAGTTTGGTTGACAATTCAATATTATGGTACCATGGAGCTAATCTGATGATGGAGACAGAAGTTGACTATAGGAATTCAGTACTTAACCGACATAACCCTGTTGAGTTTGGGCTTGTTATAATCGTCTCAATGGCGGTATACAGAAAAGAGCAGTTGGCAGTAAAAGCTTGTACAGTCACGGGACTTTAATAAAAGCCCACTTTATACTGGACACTTAATAGCTTAACTATTAAAAAACCAAAATTAGTTGACGCCTAAATGGCCCAACAATTAAAATCCTTGACCGTACCAAAAATATTTTTTTTGACAGAAACTTATTTAGTTTACTACTAAACAAAGGCCTCTACATCGTGCTAACTAATTGTATGTTAAAGAGAAGTGAAGATAGATGTTAGAATTTGGGAGCCACCTGCTTCAAAATAAAATAAATTACCATTTTATAATATTTCGTGTACCTTTGAATTGCCGACATACATTTCATCGAATATTATTTCATCGATAACGTTTCGAGTATCTTCATTTCATCGACGTACGACGATGTCTGTCGATGAAATGAAAATACTTGAAACGTTGTCGATGAAATGTCTGTCGTAGTATCGATTCTTCGTCGCAATGACGTGTCGATGAAATGAAAATACTTGAAACGTTGTCGATAAAATAATATTCGATGAAATGTCTGTCGGCAATACAAGGGTAAACCATAATATTGTAAATGCGAAAGCAACTCTGTCTGTCTGTTACATTTTCAGTTTTCACACTTTAACCGATGAACTGATTGAGATGAAATTAAGTAGAAAGATAGTTTTAATCCTGGGGAAGGACATGGGATACTTTTTATCCCGGATATCATCTCGTAGGGGGGCGGAAGTTTGTATGGAGGGACGATATAAACGAGTTGGACGCGGATGAAGTCACGGGCAAAAGCTAGCAGTCCATAAAATTGTGGAGATATAAAGAGTTCCCATGGTCAAAGAATATAGTCTTAGAGATGTAAAAGGTCTCTAAACTTCAAACGAAAGTAAGTTTTAGGTACTATGAATAAATAATAAATATTTTTGCTTAAATTGTAATAACAATAACTAATTCGCTATATTCCCGAAGGCATTATTCTCGTTAGTTAGAATATTAGTGACGGTAAGTACATCACTACTTATGCATAATCACGCGTGTGTTACAGGACTGGGTGACCTAGATCTCAAATTGTTCAACGTAAACCGGTTATTTCTTATCATGGTAAACATGCTATGGTTTATGCATGGTGCTTATCGGTTCTACGTACTGGGGAGTAAGGTAAACGTCCCAGTGCTCGACGCTGGCCCAATACTTGACTCTTTCAATTCAATATCGTATTTATTTAGGCGAAAAATAGGTGTTAACGAAAGCATTAGGGTGTCAAACATTGAGACCCGAGAGTCAATTTTAAAATAATAAATAAATAAATAATAAATAATAAATAAATAAATATCGTGGGACAATTCACACCAATTGATCTAGTCCCAAACTAGGCAAAGCCTGTACTATGGGTACTAGACAACGGATAAACATACTTATATAGATAAATACATACTTAAATAGATATTAAACATCCAAGACTCGAGAACAAACATTCGTATTTATCATACAAATATCTGCCCCGACCGGGAATCGAACCCGGGACCTCAAGCTTCATAGTCAGGTTCTCTAACCACTAGGCTATTCGGTCGTCAAAAATAAAATCTAATGTGTACCATCAAAGACGTCAATAGGTCTCTGAACGTCATAATTTAAATAACAAAAACCAAACGAGAACAGAGTGCCAAAAGACGCCCACTGCTGGACATAGCCCTCCCCCAAAGAGTGCCAAATTGATTGTAGTGAAATTTTATACTATAAGACCCACTAATAATAATAATTATAAGCTCCACGGCCGATTATGGCCAGGGCGACTGCTCTCATCGCCGTAGCTGTCGCAGGATTCACGTAGCGGCTACGTGAATCCTGCGTGGCTACGTCGTAGCCAATCATGTTAATAAAGGTGCAGGAACAATGGGAGCATGTGAGCACACCATTGACATAGTTGCGTAATTCTGGCATGGGTATAGGCCATGCGTCTGCAGAGGAACTGCTAACTTCAACTAAAACCATTATTTTCTGTTGTTCTCAGGTGTCGTGGATCCGCCACCGCGACCTCCACATCCTAACCGTCGGTGGTTACACCTACACCTCCGACCAGCGGTTCCAAGCGACACATTCCCCACAAACCGACGACTGGACGCTCCACATCAAGTGGGCGCAGCAGAGAGACGCGGGAGTCTACGAGTGCCAAGTCTCCACGCAGCCCGTCCGGTCGTTCTTCGTGACGCTGCACGTCGTCGGTGAGTTTTGTGCTTTATTATTTACTGTGTAGAGTTCATTTTCGACGGCTGCTTACCAGTGCTCCCAAGCAATATACTCCTCGCAAAAGAACGGCTGAGCGAAAAAGGACGGTGGATGCTCTACATCAACTTGATACGGCAGTGAGACGCAGAAGGATGTTGTAGAAGAAAGGTTATTGTGGGATTGAAACACCTGTCATGTCGTGACGCGACAGAACTTTATTGGTTTCATACTATAGTACAGTTAAATTGACGCTCATCTGATGCGCTCTGACATGATAGCTTCATTTTGACAGTCGTCATACAGCGCCAGATTTCAATACATCCTATTTGAATTCGTACTTTATTCTTTAGGGAGTATGGTTCATTTTTATTAGCTTAGAATAACTTACGGAAGATGCATTAGCTGGTCACGTAGCAAAATTTACTGAAAACTGATTTTAAAGATACCCGCATAGTTATAACCAAGTCGCCAAGTGGAACTAATATTAATCACGTAGGTAAGTAGTTTTTTCCTCGGGTACAGAAAGCAGAAAAAAATTGTAATCGAAAAATTGTGTGGTTCATTTCAAAATGATCACGACTCTATTGCCAAGAAAATAAAGCATGTTTAGATATTTTTTCATCAATATTCTATAGGTAAGTACTTCTACCGCTGACTGTTCAGTTGAATATTATGAAAACTACGCGCGACTTGCTCGGTTCTATTTATTTGTATCAAGCTCATTTCATTAAGCAGAAAATGTTTTGATAAAGAGCACTTTGAACTTAGTTTTCGGAACAACATCATTTGAATTTATTGTCTACAGATCTCTACAGCCTGTTCAAATAACATTATAAAAGAACGAAGTGCTGTTAATTTGGTTTGAAATGCATGAACTTTTATCGTCGTGTTTAAGTGGTAGGGACGTCTCTTTGATATCGCTTTTGTTTCATATCTCTTTTATCCTTAGCGAGAGAGTCAGTAACACGAATGTGGGGATATCCCTATGATATGCTTTGGTCGTGTTTATTTTGAATCTGAAATCGGGCTCTAGGAGTAATTTTGCAACTTTACAGCTTTATGGATTTGCAACATGGCCAGCGACTTTCCAAGCTAACTATGAAATCTATTCTACACGTTCCATTGCACCGTTTAAAAACAATAATTTGCGTGCAAACGTTCGTTAAAATATCCCGCTAATGACACTAAAACTGCTGTGGCACGCGCCAAATGATTTGAATTCACGGAACAATATCCATAACGGAACAGACCGACAAAACGAATTATTTCGCCAACAACGCTATTCGCGACAAATGCTATTGTTTACAGGGAAATAACGCAATATGTCGATTATGGATGTACGGATATCCACAAAACATTCGTGTTTACATGAACTAATGAACAATGTAACTTGCTTTTATGTACAGGCGACATGTTACGTTGCGCGTTGCGTTGTCACTCATAAGTGATACCATTTCAAGGCATGTTTAGCCATTGCTTCCGGATGATGTTTATGACACTATTCATTAAACTGAGCGGGCGGCTTGTTACTTCAGGAAAAATACGCTTACGATAACGTTAATTTGTAAATAGTAGCATTATTTTATTTATTTCATTTTAAAACGTTATTCTAAAAAAGAATTCCACAAACTTTCCACTCGGAAGTAATTATTGAGCAAACGTAACTTAACCATAATTATTAAAGATTAAAACATTTGTTAATATTTTTCCCGACTTTTTAGGCCCTAATTAAGTTCAATTTTTTTTTGATGTCTGATATTTTGTCTCTAGGTTTATTAAAATGATGATATATCCATTACATTGAAAAAAAACGGCTAATATACATTCATTTCAAGTTTGAATCATTTATAAGAATGTCTGGACTATGTTACTTGAGAGGTTGTTTAATCAAGTTGTCCACTCGCTTCATGTCTCAATTGCTTAACAATTTCAATTCAAATATATTGACGTGTGAAATTTGTACGGAGTAGATGAACACCTGAGTACCATTGTATTGTTTCTCTCTGTAACTGCTTTGTTCGTTTGAGGTGTGCAATAATAGTACATTGTTTAACGAGGGGCGTAAGTGGAATATTGCTAACGAGAGTCTATCAGAAGTCCGACGCCGAAGGCGAAGTTTGTAATATTCTTATGCCCGTATTATACACAATGTTTTTCATCAGATTTGCGAGGAAATAAATAACTACAAAAGAGAAAAATCTAAGTTTCATACAGCCGCACCAATCAAAAATTTACAACTTCACTTCCAGATCAGTGCTAGTGGAACGCGCAGCTTCAATATTTCAACCAATCACAGAGCAGCCCCTTGCGGGGCGGGGCGGCTTGGCCAACTAGATTTTTTTTTCAACCAATCACAAAGCAACCAGATTTGCTTAAGCCAATCAGAGGGTTCCATATTTTAACAGCCCGTGGGTCGTAAAACGGCTCTAACTGCAAGCAAGTGTGATGAAAAGAGTATTTGTATTGTATTGTACCTTGTCGTTTTCACTCGTTTGACAACTTCATATGGCAGTTTAACATGACGTTTAATGCGACAGGGTAAAAAGGTGTTAATCGCCTTGTGAGGCCGACCGTACTGAGTAAGTTCGCGGGGATGTATTTTAGTTCGCAGTAGGATCCTGTCGCGCGCCGTATACTGGTACTATATACTCGTTCGGAACATCGCTAATGCTCGTGGCAGCTGTTCCATTTAACACTGCATAGGGTTGCTAGCATTAAATTATCCAATACATTTCTATATATTGGACTTAATTCGCAGATTTTGTAGCGATTGACAGATGCTTATCGGAACCAATACGAATAAATTATTAAATGTCAGTCTGTGTTTATTCAACTTTAAAAGTATGCATACAATCAATAAATAAGAAAGAAAGAAAGAAAGAAGACATTTATTCACTACACAAAAGACACACAGAGACAAAGGAGTAGACATACAATAAAATCCATTTCTTTCAATTTCAATTACAAGCTATTTTCAAACTTGTTCATAATTATAAGCCCTTTTGAACAAAGAAGATACTCAATTTAATTTACTAACAACTTACAAGAGGTTACTTAAATTCGAAGAAAATATTTTAACTTAGATAAAGAGAAAATCAAAATAGAAAATAATAAAGTAACATTTTAAAGTTGAAGTTGAGTTCTTGATCTCAAATTGAAACTTTTATTTTGTAAAATTCACCACAAACGTTCAAGGTCATTTGTTCTGTTAGACAATATCTGGATATTGACCTCAACTCGTTGTCTAGTCGATATCTAATCCGACCTTATCCTTTTGGGTGAAAATCAAATAACCTGCATTGAGACCGCTACAGGTAAATAATTTAATTACAGCTGCTTAGCGGGGTGAATCTGGCTTTACATTATTAAACTTTAGTTTTTTTTAATGGTATATATATCACATACTCTCGCACATGTAAGGCCTGCAACACACCGGCGCGGCCTGCGGTGGCAGACTGTAGAAAATTTAACAGCTAATGACAAGTTTACAATGGTCCGCCGCGACCAGGCCGCGCAGGTAAGGCAAACCTTCACCATGCATATTTTGTGCAAGTTTTTCTTCATTTGTGTTTGCGCTATAAATATAATTTTTAGGTCAGTATACTTATTTTTCTGTTAGCTATTTACTGATGTTATTAGTTTTTTTTATAATTATTTTAAAATCTAACAAAATTTGAACATCATGGTGCTGCGTAAATCCAATATGAACAAGCAAACAAAACGAAAATTCTGTAGTGCCAAAACAAAACCGACGAAAAAAAACTTGCACAACGTTTGTATGGAGAATGCCTTGCCTTACCCGTCGTAAGGGTGGATTGCACCAACTTACGATTACAGACCGATCAACGTTAAATATGGCGCCGGCAGTTGTCATTCCCTAGAAACTTGTCAAACTTTCCATACATTCAAATTTTAACGAACACCGCTTACGATTACAAACGGATTGGTGCAACGCACCCTAAGAATCCGGACGACCCCTTGAAACAAAGCGTCTGTAATTTTCAGGTGTTTTTTTTATGTTTACGTCACCCTAGGCCGTAAGTGGGATTTTCAGCCCTCTACGCGAGGAGAAAATCCTGGCCAAGGCAAGACGTAAAACGTTAGACGAAGCCCCAGATCGCATATTTATGGCTCTCACCTCTTCGGTTCGGGCCACAAACACCCTGCGACCTGGGGCATTCACGAATTCAACGCCCTAGGTATGTAATGTTCTATTTCATTACACTTGCTCGTAAAAGGCCTCAAAACGCGCAGGCATACAGAGCTACAATAGGCTATATTACGCCCACGGGCGTAATGTTTTTTTCTTAAATTGTATCTGCCACTCATGCGTCGTCAGTTATAAAGCAAGGAGGTTTTAGCTCACATACGATGTTTGAAAATGTATTTATTACCATTTTCAGTTATTTGTTCTGTATCTCTATTGGTTTTATAATCTCCTTCTTCCTTTTATTGGCGAATAGCAGCTTCGTTTTTTAGGGTTCCGTAGCCAAAATGGCAAAAACGGAACCCTTATAGTTTCGTCATGTCCGTCTGTCCGTCTGTCCGTCTGTCCGTCTGTCCGTCTGTCCGTATGTCACAGGCATTTTACTCGAAAACTATAAGGTGTATTTGAATAAAATTTTGAGGATAGGTATATTTTGTTAGCCGCTACATAGTTTTGTAATTAAAATGTCAAATTTTTGATTAAGTGAATAGGGTCGGAGATAATCGCCCCGAAAGTCACTAAAATTCTGTCCCCCCCCCCTCTAATTTTTGAACGGTGTATTTTAAAAGTATGGAAAAATTCATGGACATAGGGCTTATTCATTTCATTCACCGAAAATTGTTTTGAACAAGATCGGTTCAGAGGTTTTTGAGATATTGCTGAAAAACTGCCTTCCTCAAAGAAAAAGACGTAAGTGCCGTAAAATTTCTGTGACGATACGACCTTTTTAATAGGCACGGAACCCTTCGTTTTGCGTGGTCCGACACGCACTTGGTCGGTTTTTATTTATTTATTTTATTTATAGCAGCTTCGTTTTAGTTGGATTTAGATCCAGACCTCTCTCTTTGCTCCATCCTACCACCTCTCTGAGACCTTTGTTCATTATATCTCTTGTGATGAGGGCCGTTCCTCTTACCAGTAGTACTTCTTCATCAGAATAAGCCTCCCCTGTTGACTTTCTTCTCCAATAAGTCCAGTAGTAGGCACCACATCAGGGGGAAAAAACAGCCACCCCACGAAAGTCCCCTTCTGGGAATTATTATTTTAGAGACCCCTCCCAGCTTCGATGATATGTCCCTGACTAAACTTATAAATTTAAAACAAACGTCCGCTTACCAAAATGTCCCGTTGGCCTCATTTCGATACAATTTGGATATGTAAAACCGATTGAACACCGCTCCCTCCATGAAACCCATCCGGCCTTCAATTCATGCTTGTATAAATAACTGGTCCATATTATGCGTATAACTGGTCCATATATTTTTACGGCGGCCGTAGCGTTTTAGCGAGTGACAACCCTGATCGTATCGTATCACATTAGCAGGCGGAACAATATTTGCTTTTCATTCTGGGGTGGAGGGGGGCACAGCCCGAGTGGTACAGATGCGTCAGTGATTATATTTTTATGTAAGCAAATTATGTCATAATTTCCATCGTATTTTTTCTATTTATTGCAGTTAGTTTTATTCACGAATGTGTTGAATGTCGGTTTCCTATAGAGTAGGTAGTAGCTCGTCTTAGCTCTTCTTAGTAACAGTCTAAATCAGAAATCCTCTTATTCTGAGAAAAATGACCGACAAAACTGTTTAAGTAATCAAGTTCTGTTCAAAACTGAAATGGTTGAAAGAAAATAGTTATTTAAAGGTTTTTCGCTGGAATGATCGTGAAAATGTTCGTAGCGATGTTTGACTCTATGCTCGGCTGTGTTCATTGTGCAGTTCGACAAATTTAAAAAGCGGCCAAGTGCGTGTCGGGCCACGCGCAGGGTAGGGTTCCGTAGTTGCCCGTCTTTCACAGAATGCGGACTTACATACTACTGCCACGAATTTTTTTACGTCCCCAGTAGTAGCCATTTAGCCGGCATGGGGGGGGGACATGACTCGAACAAAAATTAGGGCTTTAAATCCCATTATCTCGCAAACGCATAACTAAGTTGAAAAATAGTTTTAGTAAACCCATAATATTTTTGAACAAGCTATCCAACGATACCCCACACAATAGGTATAATGAGAAAAAAAATACATGACCAATTTACATGTAGGGGAGGTACTCTAAAAAAATTTTTTTTTCAGGATTTTATTCTACTGTTTTGTCGGCGCAATTGATTTATATACCCACGCCGAATTGCAGTTTTCTAGTTGTAAGGGTTACTGAGCTAAGCCGAAGACGGACAGACAGACAGACAGACTGACGGGGGGGGACATGGCAAAATTATAAGGGTTCCTTGTTGACTACGGAACCCTAAAAACGGCGAATTCTCTATGTTCTTTTGCATGCTCTATCAGCACGTTTACGTTGAAAAGACTTCGAGCATTACTCAGAAGCACTGAGTATTTGTTAGTGGGCTTTGGGGGCTGATAAATGCTTTAATGTGAAGAATATTAGCATAAACCCCTCTTGAGAATCGAAAAGTCACGTCGCGCAACCAATATAATTGCTCTTTAACTATTCAACTATTTGAATTACCAATGTCTCGGCCTACCAGATGAGATCAATTGCGTTCGACAGACTTAAAAGTTATTTGCAAGTTTAAATTTCATCACTTTGATATTGTAATTGTACGATGTAATTGAAACTGCTTGCCAAGTTTCAAGTCAATTTGACATGTGTAACAATGGTCTATGAATGAAAGCTCAAATACAATGGATCAGACACTTATTGTTTGTATCTGTTTGCATTGACAAGGTGGCTTGTTATGGCTTGGACTTATTAAAGGGATAGCCCTAATCTGTCCCGACTGAAAGGTGTATTTTAAATTGTATTTAATTTAATTTAGTTCACATGTATACAAACTTACTAACTTACTTTTAATATCATTTATTTTGTTTTTCATGTTACTTACAACTATGGAGTCTTGTGCTCCGAAATAAAGATTCTATTATTATTATTATGGACTGATTGCCGCCAAAAAAGTGGTATTGAAAGTGTTTTTCAAAGAAAAACGTCCGATTAATATTACATACTGGTAAAGGTCCCGGGAGTCCGCTGGATGCGGGTGGCGCAGGACCGGTCATTGTGGCACTCTTTGGGGGAGGCCTTTGTCCAGCAGTGGACGTCTTCCGGCTGATATGATGAATATTACATACTAAGTGAGATGTGGGTAGGAAACCGATAAAGCCCTCCGAATCACTTAACTTAAGTGGCAGTAGGTGCGGCACATTTCACGTAGAACCGATGGCCGTTGGGGTGGAAAGGTTCTCGAGTGGCGACCACCTACCGGAAAGCGCAGCGTGGGTGGACACCCCACAAGGTGGACTGATGACCTGGTAAAGGTCGCGGGAGTCCGCTGGATGCGGGTGGCGCAGGACCGGTCATTGTGGCACTCTTTGGGGGAGGCCTTTGTCCAGCAGTGGACGTCCTTCGGCTGATATGATGATGATGATGATGATGAAGTGAGATGTGATAAGCTGACGCTAAAATACTGGCAAGTGAAAGTGAAAGACATCGCCGATGATTATTATTTGGACAGTTTTGATTTTTGAGAGTGCCTGGTTTAAAAAGCACTTCTTTAAGAGCAGTTCTTTACATTCAATATATTTTTTTTATAACCCCCGACGCAAAGAGAGGGGTGTTATAAGTTTAACGTGTTTGTGTATCTGTATATCTGTATGTCTGTGTATCTGTCTGTGGTATCGTAGCTCCCAAACGGATAGACCGATTTAAGTGGGATTTTTTTTTGTCATAGATAATTTTAATCTGAGTGTTTTTATCCATGTTTCATCAAAATTTTTGAGATATTGAACTTTGAAATGAAAAAATCGGGGGTTTTTCAACTTTTCTAAGTTGTAGTTATTGTCTGTATATTTTATTATGATATATAGCACTAAATCTGTCATTTTGAATCCTAAAAAAATTTTTCTATACAAACAATAGAACTACCATTTACCTGCGGGTCTACGATGGTTGCCATTTTTAACCGCCGACGCAAAGAAAGTTAAAAGTTTAACGTGTAGGTATCAGTCTGTGGTGTTGTAGCTCCCAAACGGATAGACCGATTTGAATGCGATTTGTTATTGTATCATAGATAATTTTAACCCGAGTGTTCTTTAGCTACGTTCCAACATAATCGGTTCAGCGGTTTTTAAAATATAGAACTTTGAAATTAAAATGTCGGGGGTTTTTCAACTTTTCTAAGTTGTAGTTTTTTTTTTTTATTAAAAGTGAATACAAGATTATAATTAACATCAACTAAGATAAATTAAAACTAAGTTGAATCTAAAAAAGGCCCTCGAGGCATTGTACCGAGGATGCTGGCGGCATTTCCTCGCTGAATTGCAATGCTGATGCGTTGCGCGAGAAAGCCGTTGTAGTTATATCACTTTAAAAAAATATATATCGCCGTCAATAAGACCTCACGTTCTGACCGGTATTGCGAGTGCGAGTGTGATGGATGTCTTATCCCCAACGATAAGTGATAAAATGGCAAACATCTTAGCCTCAGTGGATATCTAGCTGTCGATTCAATAAAGGAGCTTTTAATGCACTCAACAACTGTAACACTCGCCCTAAGTCACACATTGCCATTCATAATTATCGTAACGTCAACATAAACTATCCAGTCCGGAAGCAATTCGCCGTATCCAGTTCCAACGCATACATCAAAGTGTCACTCCGGCCGAGCGTGATTGGTTTCTCATGGCCATTTAGATACGTCTGGCACGTTGCCAGATCACCTCCGCGACCTCTAATCACCCCCCACCCCTAATTACCCCCTAAACAATACCATATTCTCCCTATAGGGAAAGTTCCAGCGCGTAAACATCTACGCTGGCGCTAAGGTAGAAAGGATAGGCGCTGTACTCTCCCAAAGCGATATAAGGCGTTTTAGCGCCGCAGTACGATCTTGCGAGTTTTGATAAATGCGAGCTGGAAAAGGAGGTTGAAGCAATTTGCGACTTCGATACAAGTTGTAAGCGAAGTGCCTGGATTACTCAAGACATATGTCTGTTCGTTTTGTAGAACTTTCGACGAGTAGGTAAATTATCTATTTGCGAATTGATATTTTACTTTTGAATAAATTTTGGCATGATTTAAAGTACCGTCAAATGGTACATGCACACCGGGTTACTTGAGACACCGGTTTTCACCAGGAACTAGTGTGTGTTTGTATGTCAGAATATTCGAGCCCTAGCTTTTATGTTGAGCTACATAGATATAGAGGCTATACCTACAGACAAACACACATCCCTGGTGAAAACCGGTGTCACAAGTAACCCGGCGTGTCCCATGTTACCCCATTTGATGGTACGCAGGCATCAAATATTTTACAAAAAAAGATTTATATATGACACGTAAAAAACATGATTAATGAAATTTGTATCACAATCAGAGTACATAGACAACAGCACGATCATAGATCTCAGATTTTAGACAACATCATACACACACATACACACTCACACACACCTACCAGTAATGTATTGTATTAGTATTACTTGAATTAGGCTAAAATATGTATTTCCTACCTACTTGCCAGTTATGGAAGAGCGGGGCATCCTAACACAGGTTTACTTACTGTAGACGACGCTATACGACCGCATCTAAACGTAAACCTGTAACATAAAAAAAAAACAAACATATTAATTAGTATATATATAAAATTTGGTAAAATAACATATGTAGGTACTTACTCACCGCCGTTGTTTCCTATGTGTTGAATAAACGTGTGCGCGAGCGCATGCATATGTGTGCATCGGCTGTCAATCGGCCAATCCTAGTTTAGTTACCTTATAGCTCGCAAGCGATACACGCATGTCCATGTACTCAAGCACTTTACCTTAAAAATCAACCCCCAGTCGTTTTAATTTCGCTCCTCTCGACCTGTGCCTACACCCGTCGCCTACAAATGGTCCTTCGAACCGGATCTTGAGGAGTACAGCCTGACCACATGGGTCGAGGAATGTTCAACACACCGCCGCGCACGATGGTTAAAACGCGAGGCGCTCTCGAAAGAGAAAAGTTGAAGCATACCACCGAAGTAAATAGTGAAGTGCATTCGCATAAGTCATGCCCAGGTACCTCAAAAGAAGAATTTACGGATCACGCCAACCAGTTCGACGCAAAGGCACTCAGTTTAAGAAATATGTTCACTGCAAAAGAGGGTAGCATAAAAACTGAGACCGAACATGGTCTTCATAGGTCCACCACGTCTTCAAACAAAGCTTCTCTGTCTTCTCTGCAAGCAAGAAAAAAACAATTAGAGTTAGACGCCGCTGAAGCTAAAGCTAAAATTGAGAAAAATTTAATCGATAAAAGATTAGAGGCGGATCTCGCCGCTCTGGAGGAGGAGATGTCCCAAAGGTCCCGTTGCAGCGGAGAACAACAATCTTTGGCTGGAGCATCAGCTGCTGGAACAGCTCACAAAGTGGAGCAATGGCTTGAGAAGAGTCACCAAGACGAGCTAGAAGAGCAAATTCTCACAGCACCTCGGCTGGAACCGAACCCTGCGACAAGTGGGCTGCAGCACCTAGCTCAAGCAATGGAAAAACTGGCTACCACAACTCAAAGTGCTAATACTCAACTTTTATCTCGATTAGCCACGTCAAAGGACTTACCGTTATTTTATGGCGAATCACTCGAATGGGTCCAATTTAAAAAATCCTACGAGCAATCGACGAAGTTATGTAACTACAGTGATAGTGAAAATATCGCCAGACTGGATAAATGCCTCCGCGGCGAGGCAAAGGAGACGGTATCATCCCTACTTACAAGTGACACCTCACCACGCACTATCTTGGAAGCGCTCGAGCTACGTTTCGGAAGGCCCGACCTAATTATAAACAAAATTATGTCACAATTTAAAAAGTTGCAACCTTTGCCGCAAGCCTATCACGTCGAGTTAGTGAATTTTGCAGTTAAAGTGAAGAATTACGTAGCAGCTGCCGAGTCTATTAATCAGATTGACTATTTAAGAAGCCCCGAGTTATTAAATACCGTTATATCGAAGTGTCCCAGCCAGCTTATAAACAAATGGGCAGACTACATATACGACCACTGTGATCCCGAAAAAGCAAAATTGCAGTTATTCTCGGAATTCCTGCACAAAGAAGCTACTAAAATAGCCGTTGCTGGTGTAACTCATATTCATTCGCAAATTGAGCACAAGTTTCCTAAAAGAATGGATGACAGAAAAAATCAAGTTCACGCAGTGCTAAACAATGGTAATGTTTTTAATGCAAAATGCAAGTTCTGTCGCGTGTCATCTCACTCACTCTCAAGTTGCATTAAGTTCAAGCGCGCGCTAAACAAGGTTAAATGGCGCTTCATCAAAATAAATAGAATGTGTCATAAATGCTTGTTGCTAGGCCACGGCAAAGAGACATGCCCGGCCGCGCCGTGCGACGTCGACGGCTGCGGGCTGCCCCACCACCGCCTCCTACACTGGCCGCGTAAACCGAACCCAGAGATTCGCAGCGCAAGCACTAACGAAGATCAAAATGATACGTTCCCAGTAATTACGACAACTGAGAATGAAAACCCTATCACCACGACCGAGACGGTTACACATACACATACAATCCTGGCCCCAAGTGCAAGTGTCAAGCTACAAACAGTTCGCGTAAATCTTCATGGACCAAGTGGTATTATTACTGCGCACGCGCTCCTAGATGGCGGGGCGACCGTGTCCTTGATATCAGCTGATCTTGCCAACTGTGTTAATTTACAAGGTCAGCCCGAAACGTTACGCATCAAAGGCGCCTGGAACTCAAATATCGTGTGTAATAGTGAGTTAGTGAACTTTAAACTTTCAAACATGAATGGTGAACTGTTCGGGGTACGTGCACGAAAAATAAGTGAGCTAGACCTACCTACACAGGACCTGTCAAAAGTGAACTTAGATAACTACGAACATTTGCGTGATTTAAAACCTGTTTTATCGTGTGATAACGCGACGCCGCAGATATTAATCGGTCAGGATAACTTTCACCTGATTATGCCCCTTAAGACTGTTTATCGGAGTAAGCACGACCCTTGTGCGACTTTAACACCGCTTGGGTGGTGCCTACACGGAATCGTACCTGTAGCTGCTGACGGTCAAAACGGCCGACCTTTAACCGCTGAGCGTACCTTGACTACGACGTTGTATGAGCGCGCCAACCCCGCCGCTGCTATCAGTACCGCCTGCACTTCGCCCTCCTTTGCCACCCCCGCGGACATACACACTGCGCGGCCGGAGACGCACACATGCGCAGACGCAGACAAATACTCGTCACAACAAGGGCTAAACGATGCGCTTAGCGACAGCGAAGATAAACAACTACATGAATTAGTTCGCCGATCATTTGCGCTCGAATCGATCGGCGTGAGCTCTAAGCCACGAGTGAATAAGGACGACATTCGTGCGGTCAACATCATCGATAACTCGGTAAAGTTAATTAATGGGCGATATGAAGTAGCCCTGCCATGGAAAAATGATATGAAAATGCCTGACTCGTATCAACATGCATATAAAAGATTTCTCACGGTGGAAAGGAAGATGTTGGCATGTGAAAGTTATGCCGCGAGATATAAAGATCGAATAAATCATTTATTTGAAAATGATTACGCCAGATTATTGTCAGATGACGAACTGCTAGTTCCACATAGCCGAATATGGTATATACCCCATTTAGGGGTCGACAACCCGAACAAACAAAAACTGAGATTAGTCTACGACTGTTCAGCAACCACCGCTGGCTGGTCTTTGAACGATTACCTTCTTCAGGGTCCCGACTTGCTTCAGTCTTTATTGGCTATCATGTTGCGTTTTCGAGAAAAGCCTGTAGCAATAATGGGAGACATCAAGGATTATTACCTACGTATTAAAATAAACAAAGAAGACCAGCACGCACTAAGATTCTTATGGCGCGAAAACGTAAACAGCGAGCTGAAGACTTATGCCATGACGTCATTATTATTCGGCGCGAAATGCTCATCATTTATAGCACAACATATTAAAAACAAAAATGCAATGAAATTTCAAAAGGAAATGCCTGAAGCCGTCGAAGCTATATTAAAGTCACACTATATGGACGATTATATAGAAAGCGTAGACAGTACAGACTCTGCTATGAAAATGATACGTGAAGTATCCAAAATTCACATACAAGGTGGATTCGAAATAAGAAATTGGATATCAAATAAACAAGAAGTGTTGGAATGCACACCAAAAGAAACCTTAAGTGACAAGGCAATAAGGTTCAAAACTGGATGCGACGATTTACCGGAGAGGACGCTCGGACTGCTGTGGTTCCCGCTTAGCGACACCTTCGGCTTCGATTTATCACTTAAGCGCATTCCTTCTGAGATAACAAAGTTAGAAAGAAAACCTACCAAACGTGAACTATTGCGCATATATATGTCAATATTTGACATTTTCGGCTTCCTGGCTCCGTTTACTGTCAAAGCAAAAATAATGCTGCAAAATATTTGGAAAACGGGCATCAAATGGGATGACGAGATTCCAACGAAAGATTACACAGTATTCCGTAGCTGGATAACGGAATTACAATCTTTGCAACGTCTGCGCATTCCAAGATTTTATTTTCAATGCGACCAAGTTGCGAGCGAACGCGACTACACAAACACCGCTCATTGCAGCACTGCGTGCCAGAACGAGACGACTATGTTGGAACTTCATATTTTCTGCGATGCCTCACCAGCTGCTTGCGCCGCTGTCGCTTATTGGCGTAAAATATGTAAAAACAATAAGGTATGCGTGACATTCATCGCTAGCAAGTGTCGAGCGGCACCTGTGAAGAAATATATAACTATACCTAAACTCGAGCTTCAATCTTGTCTTATCGCATGCCGGCTAGCGGATACAATAGCGCACGAGAGCCGTTTAAATACCTACAAACGGTATTTCTGGACAGACTCATTAATCGTTTTGCATCAAATAAAAAATGATACGCGCAACTACAAAGTTTTTGTCGCAAATAGGCTTGGAGAAATCGACGATTTATCTCAGTCTCAGGAGTGGAATTATATACCCACAAACTTAAATATAGCTGACAAAGCTACGAAATTAAATACTTACGTGTTGAGTGACGACTGTGAATGGCTTCGTGGTCCAGGTTTCCTATACACGCCGCAGGAATACTGGCCGAAGTATCACCCTGGAAAACAAAAAATAAACAATGATCAGCTGTTACAAGTAAACACAATACAAAGAATAGTCAGCGCAGAATTACCTGTTATTCCCGACTTAAATAAGTTTTCTTCTTGGACCCGGTTGTGGAGATGTATGGCAAACGTTTTATTGTTTATAGAAAGGTGTAAAATACCTAGTAATGTCCAACTCGATGCAGAAATAATGCAACGCGCAGAAAACGAGTTGTTACGATACTCACAGATGAAATCCTTCGCGGACGAGATTTATGCACTAAAAAATAACATACCAATTGAATCATGCAGCCGACTACGTAAATTGACTCCCACCATAGATGAGCACGGATTACTACGAGTCGGCGGAAGGATTGAAGCTGCTTCCGATGTCGATCCCTACCTGAAGCGACCTATTATTTTGGATGGACATGATACAATTACAAGATTAATTATAAAACGATACCATGAAATGGCTGCTCACGGCAATAACGAGTCAGTAGTCAACGATATGCGACAAAAGTATTGGGTAGTCAACTTGCGCCCTACTGTACGAACTGTCACGGCACGATGCCTATTTTGCCGGATAAGAAAGGCTAGACCCTCAAACCCACGGATGGGAGATTTGCCGGCGGCGCGGCTCGCTCATCATCAAAGACCGTTTACTCACTGTGGTGTAGACCTATTTGGGTATATGGAGGTAACAGTGGGCCGACGCCATGAGAAAAGATATGGGGTGTTGTTTACGTGCATGACAATAAGAGCCATTCATATAGAATTAGTGCCATCGCTGTCAGCTGATTCTTTTATTATGGCCTTGAGACGAATGGCAGCTCGGCGCGGCTGGCCATACAGGATGTACTCTGATAATGCTACAAATTTCAGAGGCACTGAAACAGAACTCAGGAGATCGTTCAGAGAAATAAACAACCATGCTAGTGTAAAAGAGGCACTGACTACACGCCAACTAGAATGGCACTTTATCTCACCTGCCAGTCCTCACATGGGTGGTGCATGGGAGCGTTTAGTTCGGAGTGTCAAGACTGCTCTTAAGGTGGTTCTAAAAGAGCGAGCCCCACGAGACGAAGTTCTGAGCACATTACTGGCTGAAGTGGAGAATATAGTCAATAGTCGCCCGTTGAGCTATGTTTCTACAGACCATGGCGACCCCGAAAGTTTGACGCCAAACCACTTTCTTCTGGGCTCCTCTTCCAACCTCCCGGTTCCTGGAGTATTTGACGATTGTGACCTGCTCAGGAAAAAGATGTGGAGAGTAGCTCAACGACTTACCGACGCGTTCTGGCGACGCTGGATGCGTGAAGTTCTGCCAAACCTTCTACCACGTCAAAAATGGTGCCAAGAAGGCAATCAACTTAGAAAAGGTGACGTCGTGGTAATTGTAGACCCTGCGATGCCCAGAAACGTTTGGCCCAAGGGAATAGTCCATGACGTTCACCCTGGCGCTGACGGGCGCGTTAGAATCGTCGATGTAAAAACGCAAGCTGGAATGTTTACCAGACCCGTGGCCCGCTTAGCGTTGCTCCCCACAGCAGATAATGATTGTCCTTGATGGACAATGGGGCGGAGAATGTAGACGACGCTATACGACCGCATCTAAACGTAAACCTGTAACATAAAAAAAAACAAACATATTAATTAGTATATATATAAAATTTGGTAAAATAACATATGTAGGTACTTACTCACCGCCGTTGTTTCCTATGTGTTGAATAAACGTGTGCGCGAGCGCATGCATATGTGTGCATCGGCTGTCAATCGGCCAATCCTAGTTTAGTTACCTTATAGCTCGCAAGCGATACACGCATGTCCATGTACTCAAGCACTTTACCTTAAAAATCAACCCCCAGTCGTTTTAATTTCGCTCCTCTCGACCTGTGCCTACACCCGTCGCCTACACTTACCTAAAAGGAAGCCCCAATCACTGTCTATTGTACTTTAAAAACAAAGGAAAATAAACAATTTTTCATTTTCATTTTCATTTTTTTTCATTTTCATCATGATGCCAGCATGATGATGAATGCGATACATGTGTTGGAATTTTGAGTTGCTAGGACGATATTCCAGTAGTAGAAACGCAGGTTACTATGAGGTATCCTGTTTAGTTACCTATATGGACATCTGACGATATTTTTATGTACTATGCCTACCTCTTTTATAAATCGAGTTCATGCCTCAACATGCCGAGGTGCCAAGTTGAGTTTACGTTATTATTTATGAAAGATATATTCACGAATATAAAATTCACGTGCATGATATTCTAGTAAAATCTCATGGGAGTTGTCAGGTTCTTCAACAAATATTAGCTCTGTCTCGAAGCAAGTGCCTTTTACTGTGAAAATATTTGGCTTCACCAAACATTCATTTTGAATAGCATTATCTTCTGTACCTGTTATATATATAAAACTATGCATTAAGCGAATTCATACGGTAACGCTGGATGCGGGTGGCGCCGATTACTATGGCACTCTTTGAGGGAGCCCTATGTCCAGCAGTGGACGTTGTTTGGCTGATAATGACGATGGTAATGATGATACGATAACAATAATTTTATTTATTACTGAAGTCGCATTACGTAAGCAAACTAAAACTAATTGTTATCTCACTTCATTCATATTTTTTATTTTTTTCTATTCTTTTTTTCTTTATGTTTACATTCCCTTTGTTTCTACAGATTGCGACGAGATCTACCAGCGGATGTTCTCTGACGCAGGTCTGTCTGTGTGACCTTTGTACCTCTATTGATCACGCACCTAAGTCATATGGCGATTGCTGACGACTTACTAACTTACACAAAATCGAATGTGTAAGAGAGGTTATTAAGCGGCTTATAGACCTGGCTAAATGCGGTGTACTAACTGGGGAAGGGGAGATAAACCATCTCCCTCTAATCAGTGAGTGTGAGTACAGTAAGTGCACTGCATTTAAGGTCTAATGCCATGGTCTCCCATAAATCATGCCGTACGCTGCGTCACAATGCTTACTATGGAGATGTACTGTTGTGGCCGACGTCCTCACGACGTACGCACGGCATGATTTATAGGAGACCATAGCCTAAAGGCCGCTTTAGTGACGTTTTGCAGCGATACAAACGCGCGACACTAGTCGTTTGTCAGCTGTCAAAATCACTTGCCAGCCTAAGATGTTTGTCGATTTTATCATTTACCGTCGTTGATAAGACATCCGTCACATTCTGACAAGTTAGCATGCAGGTGCGAGAGTGACGGATGTCTTATCGACAACGAATAGCCATAAAATGACCATCTTACGCCCGCTGTATTATCACTGTATAGCGCAATGATGTAATATAAAAAAGAGTTAGATATGTTGTCTATATGAAATTCCGCGTTTAAAAATGGCCACCAAATCTGACAGCTAACGTTTCCATTGACGATTCGAAACTGAGGCAAGTTGTGTGAAATGACACAGTTTTAGTGTGCCACTTTCGGAGCGCTTATAACCTATCTAATATTACATCATTGGTATAGCATTTGTGACGCTGCCAAAAGTCGCTGTGAAGAGAAAGTTATGCTAGCAGTATTATCGCCGTGTGATTTACGTTTTCGTTGAATAGAGGTGTTTTTGTTAACCCTTTAATACTATAACCCGCATACATAAACCCGATATAATTTGTTCGCTTGTGAACCCTAACTAATATCTAAATCCCTTGTTAGAAGTGCGATAACTATTTGTATTTTATTGCTAAATAATCCGTGTTGAAATAATATTATTAAGTTAGAACAGCTGAATAAACTTCAGATTATGGAATTAATACAATTTTATTCGGTGCTAGTAAACTGTTCATGGTGGTTATTTATTAGGTACTAAAGCGGAGCCTTTCCTGTGAATATTCCCGAAAGATTCCGCTTTGTAAGTGGAATATTGAAGGATATTCCCTCTACTAATCGGGAATATTCCCGATAACGGTACGTCCCTTTTAGGTACTGAACGAATCTAGTTGTCAATTTGAAATAATAACATAAAGGTCTATAAGGTTTTGAATAAATAACGGCTCATGATGGTGTTAACTTGGGAGTACATATTGTTTTAAGTATTTGATATTAATTACAATTTAATACAGTCAAGTGCAAAAATATGTATCAATTTAATCCTCTCATAAATATGTATCGAAACCTTAATCCACTGACATAAGAGCGATGGGACTTATTTATGAGTAAATTGTATGCATCCATATTTTTACACTTAAATACTTCCTCGCTTTCTCCAGAAAAAGGGCTTTGACAGCCAGACGAACAACAAAGTGATCCTATAAGGGTTCCTATAAAAAAAGGGACAAGTGCGAGTCGGACTCGCACACCGAGGGTCCCGTACAAAATTGCAAATGTATAGTTTTCAGATTTGTCCCTGTACTTGTAGTATAAGACGATATTATACTTGCCAAATTTTGTAGTTCTAGGTCAACGGAAAGTCTATACATTTTGATTCCCTTGAGAGTGTCGAAATATACGTTTTTTGCGGCATAAACGGCTGTATCTTTTTTTACGTTAACTTAGAAGTTTGATTTTTACACAGCTTTAAGGGAACGAGGGTTCCGTATTTTCCTTTTGAAGTACGGAACTCCAAAAACACTCATAATTATAGTACGGTCGGCCTCACAACACCTTTGTACCTTGTCGTATTAAACGTCAAGTTAAACTGCCATATGTAGTTGTCAAACGAGTGAAAACGACAAGGTACTCAGGTGTTCAGCAACTTTTGAGGCCGACTGTACATTATAATGGCAAAAAGGTCAGCTTAAGATTTGTATGGACACGCTTTTTAGCTTAACACGACCAATTACTCCACATTACATTGTCACATTATTCCGTGAATACATGCCGGCATTAATCTATCACCTCGGTGTTAACCGCCATCGCGTGCCCTTAGTTTTATCCGGTACGTTATTCGTTCCGTTATCCGTTGTCGTTAATTGTTGTTTACCGTGACTAACCGGGCTCTGTTTGTCTCCATTACACGCGAAAACAACGCCCTGCGTGACGCTGTGGTGTGTGGTACAAGGCTTGAGAGATTGGTGACATATATCACAATCAGGCTACCTACGTCCATTCCTTTTAAACGTTTGGGCTTTTTCGTTGTAAACGTGAGTAAGTGAGTGAGTCAGTGACGAAAGTGGCGTTTTTTAGATATCAATAAAATCTAAATCCACGTACCGGAAGGCGCAGCATGGGTAGGCCCCCCACAAGATGGACTGATGACCTGGTAAAGGTCGCTGGAGTCCGCTGGATGCGGGTGGCGCAGGACCGGTCATTGTGGCAATCTTTGGGGGAGGCCTATGTCCAGCAGTGGACATCTATCGGCTGATATGATGATGATGATGAAAATCTAAAGCTAGCTCTTATAAGCTATGCAATTGAAACTTTATATTTTAATAAGGCTACTATATTGACATCATATTCCGAGAATTTAGATTATCTGGTATAATCCAAACACAAGTTATGAGGGTTCAAAAAAACGATGAAGCGCTTCGAGAAAAGGTAGGTTGTGCCTGTATATTGTGGGGGCACTACCGTGCCACAGATTTTATACAATGTTCTAATTTTTTCGCAGATACCGTATGCCTTACAATGATTTTTTTTGACATTGAAAAACCTGTGAGTTTCGAGAAATCTTGTTGGTATGCGCCAGGATTTAGTGAGATTGAGATCGGCAGCATTCTACCAGATCTAATATGTTGTGTTTAATACAGAACGCTCCTAAAGCGTACACACTAATACTTACGCAGTAAGGTCACGTTGCCGCACTGCAGAACACTGGCGCGGCCTGCGGTGGCGATCAATAGTAAATTTGACAGCTAATGACAAGTTTACTATTACCGCCGCGGCCAGGATGTTCCACTATGAGAGGCCTAAAGCCATTCGAGCCGACTATTCGACTTTTCACGCCTCTGCCGCCTTAAGTCGCGTTCCGAATGTTCCAATTACTTTGTTGCTAGACGGAAGAAAGGGATATGATTTAAGCAGTAGCGTTTAAGATACTGAACCGATTTTGATGAATGAGGTATGAATCGATTCGTAATGATATTTTAAGTGACAAAGACTACGTTTTGTTCAGTTTTACTTAGTCGGGATATAGTTCTTTGATTTTTTTATGCTTGTTGAAAACGCTATCAGTTTCTTCCTGGTACCACACGGCGCCGCATGTTTTCATCTGATACTCACTCACACATGATAGATTTATAGCAGCGATCATTTCGACGAACCTTTCACTGATTGTGTTGGTTGTTTTGATTCGATTGCAGTTTTCACTGTGATGTTATCACTTCTCACGCTCACAAAGTGTACTATTTTTGCTGAGTATATGAACGACAAAAAAAAATATTTGAAATGAAATGAAATAATTTATTCGTGACAAAGCTTAATCATGCAATTACAACTTAAAATACTAGATATATAAACGATATACTAAGCAGTTTGTCACGAAATGGTCTCGCCTCAGCATAATGCTCGCTCGCTCGCTATTTAATGCACTTGTGCGGTGCGTAAAGTTAATTGTATATTTAATGGTTGCTTTTAGCAACACATTATAAAGCAATACGATAGATACATTTTGTCCTTTTGTTTACTTTTGGACCTAAAGCTAAACATTAATGCGGAAAAAAATAACTATGTAGAAATATAAATATATATTGACAGCTCTTTAATGAAACAGAACCTTTGCAATTCACAATTAAATCGAACATTTCACAGTTAAAATTGTGTACTGTATAAAACGTTAAACGTAAACGGAAGGCGCAGCGCGGGTAGGCCCCCCACGAGGTAGACTGATGACCTGGTAAAGGTCGCGGGAGTCCGCTGGATGCGGGTGGCGCAGGACTGGTCATTGTGGCACTCTTTGGGGGAGGCCTATGTTCAGCAGTGGACGTCTTTGGGCTGATATGATGATGATGATGATGATGACTGTATAAAACCTGTTTAACCTCGATATATTGATACCATAATGAAAACGCACCAACGAATTAGGTGTTGAATGTTATTTTGAACAAATTCTAGACTAAAGGATTAAATTATGTAAAGTAACATTGATAATCCCCTATACCTACAAATTATCAAATAATAGGACATTCACCTTCCCAAGTTCAACCCCCCACCCCCACACCCCCAACCCCTCTCTGACTTTTATTGATAACCCGTCCGCCGCACACGATGCGCCCAATCTCTTTTGAGTGATTCACCCAAACACACCCAACCCTGCTATTGCTGTTAGCACGGAAAATGCGTGCTCGTAAATATTTAAAGCCGTGTTACGGGCTTGATCAAGGTCATCATTCAAAAAGCTCTCAGTGTAACAAATATCTAGAAGGGCATGTAAACTTAGGTTATGACGTCACCTGTGCTTTTGTTCGTCCAACAAAGGTGTCGATTACTAACGCTGTGTATACCTTAAGTAGATCCAAGCGCCTAATTTTATATGAAAAATGGCAGTTGAATATTCCTAGCGCTCGTTACTCGAAAATGGTCATATCTTCAGCAGTTCGCGATAACATTGCCCTCTACATTGCCCGTTGGGTAACTCTGAGCCTTCTAATGAAGCCCATAGTAAGCGACCACGTTTCAGTGTCATGTGTCATCACTGGCAACACACACGGAATCCTGCCGTTTTACCAAATTTATTTTGGTCAAATTTCATTTCCCAAACAAATTTTAGCAACTGTTTTGTTTGCCAATGCAAACTTTGGTTTAATTTTAATACGAATATTTTCATTACGTCAAATTTTCATTCTGCAAAATATTATTACGAAAAATTACATTATGGCATTTGGTCTTTTAGCAAATGCTTTAACAAGGCAAAAAACATTAGACAATAAACATTTAGTCAAGTTAATGTTATGGCAAACCATAAATGGACAAAAATGAAATTTTACTCTCAACTCTAAGGCAGGTTGGTGTAGGTTACGACGACGAGCGAAGCGAGGAGCAGTGTTAGGTGTACCGCGACCCTAAGCGCGCGAGCCGAGCGAGCGAAGCGAGCGTGCCGCGGTAGCGTCCGGCGAAGCGCCAGAACCGACTTTTTTAGAATTTATAGTTTTCCGAATATTAAAAAAAAATGTATTCCTAAAATATGTATACGCCCATCATTCCAAAATCGCGTGCTGATTAACCGACGGAATAGAAATGGTAAATTGAATATTGACGATACAAATAATTTGCCTTATTTTGTTTTGGTTAAAAGATAATTATGCCAACTAACGTATTTGCCTGAATGAAATTTGGTCAAAGTAATAGTTGGTAAACGAGATATTGCTTAAACATGAACATGCCAAACATCAGGTTTGCATAAGAATTATTTGTCAAGTGTTAATTTGGCAAACGATTATTTGGCAAATGAAATTCTACGAATTTTTTTTTGCGAAGTGATAATTTGTCAATTTTTTTTTGACAAACGCAGGTCACCCAACACACACAGGTGAATAATTTGAGACACTGCGGCGCTTTGGGCTTATAACTACTAAATTGGATTTTACCTCTTTATCAATATTCCCAGATCTGAAAACTTCTTGGTCTCAAAATACCTAAATTGCAGAATGCCTAATTTTTTTTTCTTAAAACAGCAATCTTTATATGGCCGAATTTCAAAATAGCTTAGTCTCATAATGCCTAAACTTCAAAACATTTTCATGACAAAACAACTGTCAAATGTCAAAATACCTAAATTTGTATTACACGGAGTTTGTCAATTTTTACATAAGATTCTTTTGTCATTTCTGTCATTCGTTATTTGAAGGAATTGTGCATTTAAATTTTTGGGTATGTAATTATAGAATATGACGTTTTAGGTCAGTCATAATGAATGTCGTTCATTTTAAGACTAAGACAATTTGACATTTAGGTATTATTAGCCCAATGGTAATTGTAAAATTAGGGGTATTAGTGAATAAGGTATTATGAAATTTTGTGGTTTTAAGCCCAAAGCACTGCGGGCATATTAGACGAAAAGATGTGTCGTAGCTTCCCGAACGCTGCCCAGCCGAGTCGGGTTCGACGATTGTTTGCATCCAATAGTACTATAAAATTGTGGTGTATGTTAAATATCTCACATTGAATTTCACAAAAATAATCCATTCTTGTTCTGACTCATCGGGTTCGGCGCATGTGGAAAGCTGGGTACTGACCAACGTTACGAGGTGTAATGTAACATGTAACACAGCGAGCATTCGTGCAGTCAGTACGTGTTTTTAACCGTAACACTACGTACTGACTGCATGAATGCTCGCTGTGTAACATGTTACATTACACCTCGTAACGTTGGTCAGTACCCAGCTGAAGGGAGTGCGCAAAACGCTATCGTAGAAGCCACACGTGTTTCTCGTAGCTTTTGCTACGAACTCCGTAGCACTCTAAGGCGTAACCCGTACAATCTACCATTCATCGCCACGATACGATCGTAACGCCATGCCCGTAGAGCGTAGCAGCATAACACATTCAGTCACGTGTCCAGAATTGCTACGCGCTACGCTCGTAGCCGATCTCGAGGTTTTCTTCGTATGTAGCGGAAAGCGCGTCGTCACGGGCCGGAAATGGGTTAACACATTCACTGCCAAGAATGCTACGTGCTACGTTAGTAGCTGATCCCGTGGTTTTCCCCGTACTTAGCGGAAAGCGCCTACAGCGTGGCCAGTGGAATAACTTCTACGACGCACGTGTGTGTGTGTCATTGGGTTAAAGAACTGAAAGGTTCTTATTTGTTTGTCGTTTCAGGTCCATATCGAAATCTCAATGAGGTTTGCGGGCTCGCTTTCAAGCGTTACATTTTAAAGACAGGAACCAAATTGATAAGATCGATCGATTTTGAAAAGTTGCCAGTCAATTCTGACAATCCCAATTTATTCATATGTTAGGTATTTTGTGCATTAATTAAATGCCTATTGCAAATCAGGCGCACTATACAGGGCGATTTAATTCGTGATACAAAATAGTAAAATGTGAATCTAATCCATGATTTTAAGACACTTTTCCAAGCGAAGTGTATAAAATAGCTGGATTTTTTGGCATATTACAAAGTTGGTATATGTGATCGACGCCGAAGGCGGAGGGCTTTGATGACTCGAGTTTGTAACATTCTTACCGTACGTGTCGCATACAATGTTTTTCATCACATTTGCGAGGAAATAAATAACTACAAGAGACAGAAAAATCTGTTTCATACAACCGCACCAATCAAAAATTGACGAAATTGACCACTTCACTTCCAGATCAGTGCAAGTGGAGCACGCAGCTTCAATATTTCATTCAACCAATCACAGAGTAGTAGTATTAACGCGGCGCGTGGCCAACTAGATTTTGTTTCAACCAATCACAGAGCAGCATTCTTGCGGCGCACGGCCAACGAGTTTTGCTTAAACCAATCAGATCACACCGATTACGCCCTTAGGCGTAATAAAGGCTATTGTAGCTCTGTATGCCTGCGCGTTATGAAGCCCTTTACGAGCAAGTGTGATGAATAGTACATTACATACCTAGGCGGTGAATTCGTGAATGACCTTCGGTTCGGGCCACAAACACCTGCGATCTGGGGCTTTACGGATTACCGCCCGTGGTTTGTTTAAAGTTTTACCGTCTTGCCTTGGCCAGGAAGTGAGATTTTCTCGTCGCGTAGCGGGCAGAAAATCCCACTTACGGCCTAGGGTGACGTAAAGTAAAATACAAGCTAGTAGAAATGGGAGTTTTACATAGTTCCGTGTTCTAGATACAACTTTTTTAACACTGCAGTAGGCCAGCCCAGTTACAGGGTTCGTGTTCCCTAAACAAAAACACGTACCTTTCAATTGAATGGCCATTTATTAAGCCGACCGGTTCGACGAAAAGGGTTATTTTTAAAACAAGGCTCGCAATGCAGTGCCGTTGTAAATACATTCGTTTTGAGCATTTTCACAATGTGTACCTATTAGCCATTCCCGTTTATTTCATTTGTAGGAATAAAATGTATGGCAATTTGGATGATTTATGGTAACCTAAACTGGTTGTTAGGGTTCCGTACCTCGAAAGGAAAAAAACGGAACCCTTATAGGATCACTCGTGCGTCTGCCTGTCCGTCTGTCACAGACGATTTGCTCCGAAACTACTGAACCGATTGAGTTGAAATTTGGTAAACATATGTAAATTGGTGACCCAAAGATGGACGCGTAAAGTAAATTAATGAATTCTGAACAAGGGGGGCACTTTTGGGGGTTAAACTAGAAAATTAGAAAAAAAAAGTTTCGCAAACTGTATTGTGTGACATATCAAATGAAAGAGGTTGTTGTAAGCATCTCAGGTATTTTTTTTATAAATTTAGCAAAAACAGATTCGAAGTAATTGCGGAAAAAAGACGAAAATTGACCATTCCCCTCCCTTATCTCCGAAACTACTATGCTTAAAATTCTGGAAATATATGGAAAATAGTTCCTTGCATTACAGGAAAACCTGTAAGAAGTTTGAGTATTCAAAGTAACGGGAAAATTCACAATATTTTTGTGATTTAACGGAACCCTCACCACGCGAGTTGAACTCGCACTTGTCCGGTTTTTTGACTCATAGTATTTATGTGTGTGTCATGATCGTATTTTCCTAATAAGAACCAATACCTACCAATGTCTACTCCCTTTATATCTGTGTGTCTTTTGTGTAGTGAATAAATGTCTTCTTTCTTTCTTTCTTTCTTTCTTCAATAGAAATGTGCATCTGGACTAATCTGTAGGTACTTCTACTAACTGCCCGCGCGTCTTCATCCGCGTATTGCTAAGAACACAGTCAAGTATAACCCACCCCTACCCAGATGGGTAACCCAGAGATCTGGGTTTGTAATATCAAAATAACAATTATTGCGTGTACCCTGTCTGACATAAATAGACTAAGCGTGTGTGAGACCGAGAGCAGATGACAAATGTCAGCAAGAGTACCAACGCCAAGCTTATCGAGATATCGACTTCGTGTCGACTATTTCTGTTACAACTTGCAAGCTTCCTATCGATGAATGCATTTGACATCGCTGTCGGATACATGGAATCGTGTCGCGTGTGTCATGTGGGGATGGGCGAAGCGAGTTTTCTGTTTCGACTCAAATCAGAATCAGACTCTAAACGAGTCAAGTCAAATACTTGCGATCAAATAAGCGCTGGATGGATTCTATCCAGCTAGGGTTGGTGCCCACTGCCTAGATATTAAAGTTGCTTGAAGTTTGTTCTTATTTGTTATGCTTTATATATATACTAGCTTCTGCCCGCGAATTCGTACGCGTATAAATTATGAATTGCATGATTATGATTCGTCCTAAAAGGGATAATATAAATTATAGTCTATTCACACTCATATCAGCCGAAAGACGTCCACTGCTGGACATAGGCCTCCCCCAGAGAGTTCCAAATTGACCGGTCCTGCGCCACCCGCATCCAGCGGACTCCCGCAACCTTTACCAGGTCATCAGTCCACCTTGTGGGGGAGGGCTACCCACGCCGCGCCTTCCGGTACGTGGTCGCCACTCGAGAACCTTTCCGCCCCAACGGCCATCGGTTCTACGTGCAATGTGCCCCGCCCACTGCCACTTAAGTTTAGCAATTTGGAGGGCTATATCTTATTATAGTCTATTAAATAAAAGCAATTAGAATTTTGGTCTAGTGCGACTCGGATTTTAGTTTTCCCATACAATTTGAGACATACCTACATATATTTCCATACAAAATATCATCCCTTTTTCATCCCTAAAAGGGACGAAATTTGACATAAATTATTTTATTCTGAAATATAAATTCGTCCTGTAGTTTTTGAGATTAAGTGGAACGTACAATCGTACATCCATACATCCAAACTTTAACGTTTATAATATTAGTAGGATTATTATTATTTTTTAGTTCAGCGTAGATGTAAGTACTTAACTTAAAGTAAACAATAAAACCATATTTTTATTTGGCTCATTTATAGATTTAATTTCGCTTCTTTCCTGTGAACATTAAGAAATTCAAAGCCTAATTTTGGTTGGCCTCTTAATCCGCATAAACAGCGTCGCCTTCCATATATTATTGTGCGATAAAAATATTATTTTTATTTTATTTAAGCTATGCATACATTCATTGTTTTACCGCCCAAGGCGTTAAGACTGTATCACACTGGCGCGGCCAGCGGTGGCGGTCCATAGTAAATTTGACAGCTAATGACAAGTTTACTATTGACCGCCGCAGCCAGGTCGCGCCAGTCTGTGAGAGGCCTTAGGCTTCGTAGGTTTAAGAGGGAACATTACCTGAGCCCTTTTTCAGATTGAAAGAATCTAGTACTGATCTAGGTGTTCTGTCGCACTGACCCAGGTGGGACACGCGATAGTGCGATAAGGTCAGGTGAATCGTCGACTAAAAATCTTAAGTGAAAAACTTAAAGAACGAGGTTCCGTTCTCGATTGTTTCCACCTCTGAAACTTCGGGAAAAAATCATAACAATATTTTGAAAATATGAAATGTCCGACTGTTTTGATTTTTGCGCTTATTATTGACGGATTTGTAAAATAGGTCTATTTTTGCGGTCTATTGAAATAGGTAGGTATTTTTAGGAATTGTTTGAAGCAACCTAGCACTTATAAAAATAAGAATATCAAAAAAAGCACAACATACCGACACAAACATTGATAATATTGATATTATTTAAATAAAAACATTAATCTACGGTCAAAATCCTCGGACGAAACAGTGGAGAACGTTTGTATGGAATGACCACTCATCTTTGCTCTTAATGTACTTTAACTACACACTAAGACGTCCACTGCTGGACATATGTCTCCCCCAAAGAGTGCCAAAGTGAGCGGTCCTGCGCCACCCGCATCCAGCGGACTCCCGCGACCTTTCCCAGGTCATCAGTCCGCCTTGAGTCTTTTTTTTAATTATCCCCAAATATTTTTGTCTCTCGTAAGCGCAAAATTTACTCCGCCTCTCTACTCCGTGCATTGCCTGTGCCTAAGTGCTAAACTGTGTCCAAGAAACATTCGCGTTTACGACCGTATAACCGTTGTGACTTGCGGGTTTTTCCAGCCGCTTAAATAGGCAGTACACACGACCGCAGTCACTGCTAAAAGTACTGCCCGAATTTAAGCGCTTACGCGTCTGCTTGCGGCAAAGCACGTAACAACAGATTTGTCTATAATTTTACTTTATTTATACTCGATTAAGACCCGAGCGACGTCCGTGATAAGTTTAGTACAGATTCGCGAACACTTATACAGGCCCGAGACGAGTGGCGGAAAAAGGGGAGGCGTTTGCTCAGCAGTGGAACACAATATATTATTAGGATATTTACCAGTAGCGTTTCAGTGAAGGAAAACATCGTGGAGAAACCTGCATGAAAAATGAAAATGAAAAATTGTTTATTTTTTCCTTTGTTTTTAAAGTACAATATACAGTGATTGGGGCTTCCTTTTAGGTAAGTTAACCTGTGTTAGGATGCCCCGCTCTTCCATAACTGGCAAGTAGGTAGGAAATACATAATTTAGCCTAATTCAAGTAATACTAATACATTACTGGTACCTAGGTGTGTGTCAGTGTGTATGTGTGTGTGTGTGTAAGAGAGAGAGTGTGCGTGTGTGTATATGTTTGTGTGTGTACATTTAGGTTCAGTTAATAATTAGCACCATACAGCAATGACTCTGTGTCATCATAGCTTATCTAAGCTTTTTCAGCCATGTAGTTAGTTCAATCTTGCAATTTTTTAGTAATAGTTGATGGATATTGACTATGCTATGTACTTTATTGTAAATATATGCCGATTGTGCTTTATACTGCCTTTTAGCAAACAGAGATTTACAGTTCGATTCGGGGGCGACGGGTTTTTTACGCCTACGTGTTTCTGATGGAGGGTGCATATATCTGCAAACAAATTCAAAGGTGTATGTGAAGTCCACAACACGCACTGGGCGAGCGTAGCGACTACACAGCCCGCTCCCTCTCATCCATGAGACGAAGCCTGTGCTCAGCAGTGAAACGTATATAGGCAGATTTTTTTAATTTTTAGGGTTCCGTACCTCAAAAGGAAAAAAAACGGAATCCTTATAAGATCACTCGCGCGTCTGTCTGTCCGTCTGTCACAGCCGATTTGCTCCGAAACTACTGGACCGATTGAGTTGAAATTTGGTAAACATATGTAAATTGGTGACCCAAAGATGGACGCGTAAAGTAAATTAATGAATTCTGAACAAGGGGGCCACTTTTGGGGGGTTAACTGGAACCCTCACCACGCGACTTGAACTCGCACTTGTCCGGTTTTTTTTATTATAGAAAATATAAAAGTTAATGTCTACACATAAAACTGCCCATGCTCTGTCACGTCGTAACGCATTTTCTTTTAATTAAGTTGCGTAATAAAATTAAACCTTTCGTATTTCATCCATTCCCCAGCGCATAATATATTCATGAGTTGACTGCTCCGGTTGAAGGCACGGTAATGAAGTCAACAAAACAACACGGCATTACACCCCCGTCCGGCGGTTTACGCGTCTCGGATATTGTGTGACCTTGGGGGAAATTTAACACTTTCATTGTAAAGAACCTGGAGCCGTAGCATGGTTGGCCTTGACACGCGATAGGTGATAGGATAGAGCGTGCGTCACTGGCTGACACCGTTCGATAGAACGAGACGACGCTCTTATCTTGTCACTTGTCGCGTGATAAGGCCAACCATACTACGGCTCTAGTTTTCAGGCCTATCGATTTGGTAACCCTATCAATTTGGTAACCTTATCATAAGGTAACCTTATTGATAGGGTAACCAAGTTCATTGAAGCGATGCGTTTTACTAATTTAAGCTACACTACTGTGCCTTAGCTGTTACCCGGAGGTGGCGAGCGGAGAATAACGACGATTGCCCCTAATTCACAGACGGACTATAACATTACAATAATGGCCAGTCTTTCATGTCAGCCGGACACCACGTTTGGAATCGTTCCAAAGCAATTAGGGGCTGTACTTGTTTATGAAACTTTCGTCATCCGTAGGACATTAGCAGCAGACGGAAGCAAGTTTTTGTAGGTTATGAGCGAACTTCATATAATTTTAATTCATGGTAACGAATTCCTTTGACTATTAGCTCAGGACGGCCCCCGAACTGTGTCGCAGCGGGATCCACTATCCGTCTCTTTAGAACGCTTTCTTTCTAATTAGAACGCTTAAAATGATACGGATAGTCTATTTTTATCCTAACACAAGCTTAATGTTATGCTTAAAAGGAAACTCCAACCTTGCCTTTGTTAAAACTATATTCAAACCGAAATAAACAAATTTTCACTTCTCATGCTCGAAAAGTCATATTAGACTTAGCAAGCGGGGCTAAAGTACATTTAGCCCCTAAAGAAAATATATTATATACATATTTATGATTCCTCAAACATTTAATTGACCAATCAAAACACTTCACCGTATTAAATCCACCAATCACAACTCTTTCAAAAAACATTTGTATTTGCTATCAACTACGAGTAACCAATCAGAAACAGAATTCATTTCATACGAGTACATCAGGTGTTTTGTCAGTCTCTAATTCACAATCATTAAAAAAAAACGCCTCTGACCGTCAATAGCCGCGTTCAAACGTTCAAGCGTGGTTGACTGCATATCATAACATAAGCTATGAGATTGAGCGGGATAGCGGGGTCTATCTCGCTTTATCTTATGCCTTTAACATGCCGCCAAATTTAACAATCTTTTCGCTGTGGAATTTGTTATTCATTGTGGATGGATAATCTTTGTTTTTACTATTTTCTCGCAGTCGAAGTAGAGTGGTCTAATAGCCTCGTACAATTTTTCCTCACTTCGCTCGGGAAAATAACCATCTCGTGGTAATGTCGCTTATTTTAGCCCCTTGTCATACAATCTGCTATTTCATTTTCATTTTTCTATGTCGCTGCGACACAGCTCGTGGACAGTCCAGCACGGCTATCACAAGACGGCGCGCGAGCCCTCTCTCATTTTTCTCGCACTATCCGTCTCTCTCTTATTGAAAAACTTAGAAAGAGAGGTATAGTGCGAGAAACATCGAGAGAGCTCGCGCGCGGTCTTGTGATAGCCGTGCTGTGATAGCGGTGCAGTGAAGCCTAGTGGATGACCCTGCCAGGACAAATATTTGTGCAGTGTGCTTTTTTTGGTGTGCATTGCATGTTTTCTATTCATTTATTCCACATGTGAGACCTAGCTAGATCGAGTCTGTGGCTCTAGTATGAGTTTTATCGATACATTAAACGTTTTCGAACGCGTTTGCGTCGAGTTTCAATTTGTATGACAACGCGTAGTTCCTAATAGTTACCACCAGAGGCGCTGTTCGCATTGCCATACAAATTGTAACTAAACGTAAACGCGTTTGAAAACGTATATCCGTCGATAAAACTTATACTATAATCTACTGTAAACCCGTATATTGCAAATTGAGTCGAATCGTTAGAGTTAAAACGTGATTTGATTACAAATATATATATATATATATATATATATATATACACGATGATTTTTAATCCGTGAACAGGAACCATTTTTTCTAACTCAGTAGTTGATGGGGATTACGATAAAGTAGTAATTACGTTGGAAACAAACTCGTTTTTTTTAAATCATAATTTTAATGTTGAGTTAAAATTACTAAATCTCCAAAAATCATGCCTCCACCATATCCGTACTCAAATATCGAGCGTTACGATATTGTACGTTTGTCGATACAAACGAACAGCACAAGACGAACCCAACAGTTATTTCACGAACTTCATCCAAACGTCCCGATTCCCAGACACAATTTGATAAACCGCATGCACCAAAACCTACGTGACTTCGGGCAGTTTACAGTGCCGCAACATGCTCAAGCACCCGGACGACCTCGTCGTCATCCTGACGATCTGGATCGACGAATCTTAAGATTCTTTGCTCGGGATCCTCAAAGGAGCACTAGGCAAGCAGCGAGAAGATTTCGAGTGAGTCAATCCTTCGTGTGGCTGCTGCTTAACTTGTCCGATTTACATCCCTTTCATTTTCGACCCGTGCAAGATATTCTACCAATAGATTTTGCAGGGAGGGTTGCTTTCTGTCAGTGGTTTGAGAGAAACATCGAAACCAATATCTTATGGTCGGATGAATCGACCTTCACCTTCACGCGTGTCGGTCAATTTAATATCCATAATGAACACTTTTGGGCTGCTGAAAATCCACGGCTCACCCGAAGAAACGCGTTTCAAGTGCGTTTCTCGGTAAATGTGTGGGCAGGGATAATTAATGAGACATTAATTGGACCCATATTCATAGAAGAGAGATTAAATGGAGGAACCTACCTAACTTTGCTAAGGCATATGGTAACAGAGCTGTTGGACGAAGTGCCACTGCGGAATTTGAATAACCTGCATTTCCAGCATGATGGTGCCCCTGCACATTTTGAACATAGGGTTCGCGACTACCTGAACGCGGAATTCCCTGGGCGGTGGATCGGCCGCGGCGGCCCTATCGCATGGCCTCCACGCAGTCCAGATCTCACTCCATTGGATTTTTACCTTTGGAGTGACGTAAAACGAATTGTTTATGAACAAGAGTCCAATACTGTACAAGAACTCCGCCAAAGAATATGCAACGCATTTGACGAAATAAGGGCTAGCAATTCTCTTCGCAGAATTAAAAATAATCACAGGCGTCGAGCGGAGCTGTGTCAAGAACAACACGGTGGTCATTTTGAACACCTGTTAAATTATGTTTAAAATAATCTTTTTTATGTTTTAGTTGGTCAGGTATGCAGTTGCTTTTATTGTTTTGTATTTATTTATTAAATTGTACAGTTTAAAAACAAATCATTTTACTTGTTCAAGATTTAACTTGTTAAGTAGCTTGCAAATAAAAGTTTAGGTACCTAATGCACTTTATGTTAATCATAATCACCTACCAATTATTTTCGTCGTTATCAGTGCAGCACTGACAAGATTACAAGTATTTATTGACATAAGATCCGTCAAATTTCCCGCCATACTGACGGTACTTGACGTATCGTAGTTAAACTTTATTATACGGTAGGATGACCATGTATTCAATGGTTACTTGTTTTAACTATGTTTTCACTTTTAATTAATTAAAGAGTGAAGAAATAACGCCAGACCTCGCCGAATAAGTTTAATTTGGGTTAATTTTAATAATTTCCCACTCCTGTTCACGGATTAAAAATCATCGTGTATATATATATATATATAATGATGTAATATAAAAAAGAGGTAAATAGGTTATAAACGCTCCAAAAATGACACACTAAAATTAAGTCAATTGCATCAACTTGCCTCAGTTTCGTGTCGTCAATGAAAGCGTGTAAACGTGTCTTAGCTATCAGATTTTGTGGCCATTTTGAAACACGTGATTTCGTATAGACAACATCTACTTCTTTTTAGCGCTCCGTAACCGAAGGGTAAAACCCCTATTACTAAGACTTCGCTGTCAGTCCGTCTGTCTGTCAGTCTGTCCTTCTGTCACCAGGCTGTATCTCATGAACCGTGATAGTTAGACAGTTGAAATTTTCACAGATGATGTATTTCTGTTGTTGAAAAATGAACCCTTCTTGCGCGAGTCCGACTCACACTTGGCCGGTTTTTTTTTCTTTACTTAAATAAGTTATCGATGCTATAATGTCCCGCAAATATATTTCCAGGCAGCTCATAAATTGTTTTAAATCGTGCCAGAAGTAGACACATTTTTATGCAATCACTAGCTTTTGCCCGCGGCTTCGCCCGCGTACTAAGAGTAATGTTAACCGTCTACAAAAAGGTGCATCTCAGTTTCAGTCTTTTATATATATATTTAGATCGACTCTACATTGACTCTGCATATCGAACATAGACTCTACATATCGCATCTACATATCAACTCTACATATTGACTACATATCGACTCTACATATTAAGATAGATGTCCACCGTGTACTTAGATAGGTGTCGACTCTACATATCGACTCTACATATCGACTCTACATATCGACTCTACATATCGACTCTACATATCGACTCTACATATCGACTCTACATATCGACTCTATATATTGACTCTACATATCGACTCTACATATCGACTCTACATATTGGCTCTACATATCGACTACATATCTGGACCCCCATATAAAATTTCACCCCCTCTTTTAAGGGGTTGGGTGCAGATTTCCAAAAAAAAATGATGCACGATTTTTTTGTTAGTCACAAATAGTCTGCATACCAATTTTTAGCTTTCTACCTTCAAAATTGCGGAATGCTCCATACAAACTTCCACCCCCCATTTTGGGGAAGTGGGGGGTTAGAAAGAGACAAAAAGTAGCCTATGTCACTCTCCATCCCTTCAACTATCTCCACTTAAAAAATCACGTCAATTCGAAACGGGGTTTGCCGTGAAAGACGGACAAACAAACAAACAAACAAACAAACATACAAACACATACACTTTCCCATTTATAATATTAGTATGGATTTTAGCTTTAAGCCTTACCTAGCATTATGTAGGAAATAACAACTTTTAAGGAAAAATGGATGGATTTTAGATTCCTACACATAAAAAAGGAATACTCAGTTGGCAATCTAATTGCGGTTTGAACTACCTAGACCTACTGGGTGACAGTGGAGACTTAGTTTTAGATGGCTACTTTTTTTCGTGCATTTTAGTAGCAAACATCCAAACGTTCACATTGATTTCATGGTATACGTGTAAATATGCTGACGTCACACTGATTCACTCCGTTATCCGCGATAAGGAGCGATTAAGCTGAGGGGGATTACGCTATTGATTGCGGGAGTGACGTCACGGAGATAGCCTGTTAATTGCGGGCCCGACGGAGCGGGCGCCCGCACTGCCCAGCGGCATATTATCCCGGGTTTCGGGTGTATACCCAGCAGGTTACGAGGCGGGGAAAAATGCAGCAATAGTGTGTTTTTGTGTCACGTATAAGGACAAGTATCCGAAATAAATGATTATTATTATTATTATCTCTTTATTTAAATTTCATCTTAGGTTAGTTTTTTATAATATTAATATAAAAAGTAAAATATAAAACTATACATACAAAATATAAAATCATTATAAAAACCTAACCTAGGGTGCCGCCGGCAGCGAGGCGGGGCCTAAACTACCGGTGGTCAGGGCGACAGAGAGAGGAACCTCCTGACTATCCGCGCCGTGTCCAGAAGTACCTGGCCCTTGACCCAGCCATCTAGCGAGAGTCTCTTAAGGTGGCGGTCGAGACTCTTCGCTATTAGACCGTTCGCCGAAACGACTATCGGGACGATGATCGTCGAATCAATTATTATTATTATAAGGTCGTTTCAGCACACGATCTAACAGCCACGCAACGTATCATGCTTCAAGAAACCGAACGCGCATAAACGCGGTTACTCTGGCATTTTCGCTCATACTCGGAGACCAAGCATAAAAAATATTCAAATATTGAATGCACTAAAACGTTTCAAATAAAGGAGCAATCTAAACGATTTCAGTAATGAATTTCTTTTTTTATTGAACAGAAGCAAAAAAAAAGGTTTCAAAATCAACTTCTAAAATGTGAAACCGGTTGTTTTTTATTTTTTTTTTATTTATTCAATATATTTAAAGACTATTAACATGTTTCGAACAGAGAGCGAAAACCGCGTACGGTTTATCTGTCGCCATTGTCACTCGTTTAACAATATTTTTTTTAGTTAACGATTTTAACAAAATAAAAATAACATACAATAGGGAATTTTTTATTACATAATTTGTGCACCGCTTAGGATATTATAGGATACACATAGGTTTTGCTTGATTTAATCCTTTGAGCCTGGTGTTGTGTTAGAGTAGTGGCGTTAACCTATCACGACTATATCACAGTCCTCCATTATGATTTCCTTTTGAATTCAATTCAATTCAATTCATTTTTAATCATAGACCAACATGGATCATTATTGTTAGTAAAACTTAGCCTAATAGTAGTATACAGGGTGAAATCGGGGTCGTGGAGCAAGAACACCAAAAGAGAATAAGATGGTCATACTGAACAACTTTTCCCATGGGACAGAGCCCGAAATCGCAAAAAAAAAATCAGCTGTTCCATACATTAACTCTCAATTAGCTCACAGTTAACTCTTAATTGGCTCTTATTTTTTTGCGATTTCGTGGTTGGTCCCATAGGAAAAGTTGTTCAGTATGACCATCGTATTCGCTTTTGGTCTTCTTGCTCCACGACCCCTATTTCACCCTGTATAATCGCAAAGTTCATAATAAGTCACATACGTTCATTTAAAGGAATAATAATAATAATATAATTTAGGCCCGTTTGAGATTTACATTAAAGGGTTACAGTAAAGATTTAAATTAACTATCCATACCTTCTCACCGCACTAGTTTTATGACTCACTCCTTCGCCGTACAGGCAAGCCGTCTCTGGAATTCACTCCCTCTCAACATCAGACAAGCCCCAAGCAAGTTTGCTTTCAAGCGGATGCTGCGTAAGCATCTGCTTAAACAAGAATTCGACTAAAATCCATCCACATAGTATATTGAGTATGTAGTAGTATATCTTTTTGTATGTATCTTATATATTTTTATTTATGTATGTCTATATGTACTTAGTGTATAATACATTTGTTTTTTTTTTCCTCTCTCCTCAAGTATATTCGTAACAGAAATTATCATACTTTTTTCTTTGCACCTGTTATAAGTCTCTGTTTAGCCCAATGGTTAGCTGGTAGAGAATGCCATCTGGCATCAAGCTCGCCATTTGTACATATTTTTTTTGTATTTTGTGCAATAAAGTTTAAATAAATAAAATAAATAAAGGTACGCAGTCAATTATAATAAAGTAAATAATAGTTTAAATTAAATAATCAAATTAAAAATTCGCAAGATGTCAAATTAAATCATTCATTTAAATCTCAAAATGTCAAATGCCACAGGTGATAGAGGTCGGTGTGACTTTATGTAAATTAGGTTATAAAGTACGCTCCTAATCTGAAACTTTATTGAAACGGTGTAATCTTAGAGTGTAAGTTTAACAGCTAAGCCCACGCCAAGGCGAGAATTATTTCCGTCCGAGATAATTGAAAGGCTCCTTTATCCACACTTGCCGGTGAGATTATAAATCCTCCTCGCACCGACCAGCTTACTTAGAGCTGTCGCACGTAGAATCTTGAAAGAAACCAATCATAAGCGTAACTTTATGTAAGAGATATGTCTTTAACTATTCAAATCGGACTGTATATTAATCAGGATGACATATGGCACTGAAACTTGGTCGCTTACTATGGGCCTCATAAGAAGGCTCAAAGTCACCCAAAGGGCAATGGAGAGGGCTATGTTAGGAGTTTCTCTGCGTGATCGCATCAGAAATGAGGCTATCCGCAGCAGAACCAAGGTAACCGATATAGCCCTCCGAATTGCTAAACTTAAGTGGCAGTGGGCGGAGCACATTGCACGTAGAACCGATGGCCGTTGGGGCGGAAAGGTTCTCGAGTGGCGACCACGTACCAGAAGGCGCGCCGTGGGTAGGCCCCCCACAAGGTGGACTGATGACCTGGTAAAGGTCGCGGGAGTCCGCTGGATGCGGGTGGCGATTTGGAACTCTCTGGGGGAGGCCTATGTCCAGCATTGGACGTCTTTCGGCTGATATGATGATGATGATGATGATGATTAATCAGGATGGGCTTGGTGGGTTTTAGTTACCGACTCGTAACTTTTCGAGTCAATATCTTTCTCCTCCCGTGTGGCTTTCATTGTGTATTGCAAAGAAAGCAGGCAAGCCCGCGGGATAATATATATACAGGTTTGCACTTTACTATGATCTTTGCTGAAAGTCTGGTGTTATCTACTTAATTTTCAATCAATTTATTATCATTTTAAAGCTAGGTTAAGTAAAACAAAAGACATTAAAAATTTTACGTTTTATTATAGGTGACTACCCTGCCGCTATAAAGTTACTATTTACACACACATGACACATGTCATTCACTATCAACTTGCTAGGGTTGAAACAGGCGGATTTTTGCAATAAAGTTTTACAAGCTTTATCTCGTAAACGGTAAAGAATATTAACATAGTTTATTGGAAAAAAAAACCGGATAAGTGCGAGTTCAACTCGCGTGGTGAGGGTTCCGTATATAATCTAAATTTCATACGTGTTTTTGAATACTCAAACTTCTTATATATTTTCCTGTAATCTTTAGGCAAGGAACTATTTTCCATATTTTTTTCAGAATTTTAATCCTAGTAGTTTCGGAGATAAGGGGGGGGGATGGTCAATTTTCGTCTTTTTTCCTAAATTCAAATCTATTTTTGCTAAAATTATAAAAAAAAATATCTGACATACTTACAACAACCCCTTTCATTTGATATGTCACACAATACAGTTTGCGAAACTTTTTTGTTAATTTTCCAGTTTACTTCCCAAAAGTGGCCCCCTTGTTCAGAATTCATTAATTGACTTTACGCGTCCATCTTCGGGTCACCAATTTACATATGTGTACCAAATTTCAAGTCAATCGGTCCAGTAGTTTCGGAGCAAATCGGCTGTGACAGATGGACAGACAGACAACCGAGTGATCCTATAAGGGTTCCGTTTTTTCCTTTTGAGGTATCGGAACCCTAAAAATAGACTATCCATCAAATATTAGGCAGCTAAAGTGCTACTGCAATATTTGCTGCACAAACGGAAGTGTTTGCGTCCAGGCTCTGCCTGAGTGTCCGAAGGATGTAGGGATACAATTTGTTTGAGTGTATCAATCGACTGTTCTCTGAACTCTGTTTTAATAAATATTTTTGGTGACAATCTTACAGAAATCAAACCAAATTAATAGTCCAGGCAATGAACTGACAACTTGTATGGAAAAAATGACAAATTTGGAAATAATTTATGATTGCTAATATTTTTAATGTAACGGATATATTATCGATTAAATAGTTACCCAGAGGCAAAATCTAACAAAAAATCAAACATCAAAAAAAATTTAGCTCCTAAAAAGTCCGGATAAATATTAATATTTTTTCATCTTTATTTAGGTTAATTTACATTTGCTTTAAAATAAAAAAGACAATGAATGTTTAATTTAAATCTATATAATTACTTCCAGGTGGAAAGTTTGTTGGATTCTTGAATAAAGCATCTTAGAATAACGTTTTAGAATGAAATAAACATAAAAACGCTATTATAAATTATTTTTTTTCGAAACCGTAAATAAGTGCCTGGAGTATAAGCAAAGTAATATAATATGATTAGACGGCGATATATATACTTCTTTACATAAGTACATATAAAACATCCAAGACTCAAAACAAAACATGAGTGTCCATCACACAAATCTTGCCCTTACCGGCATTCAAATTCAGGTCAGGACCAATAGCTTCGTAGGCATGGGTATATCAACTAGGCTGAAGGAAGTCTTCGTTGAATTTTTTTGAGTGAAGCGATGCGAAGCGAAGCGTTCAATTTTATTTTATCTGTAGTAAAATAGTAGTATTTATATCTGTCTATCTATATCCACCCAAAGGTCCATTCTATATACGGGCGATTGTTTTTTAATTTGATTGAGAAGGTCCATAGATTACCTTTACATAGAAACTTACCTACTGCCTCAAATAATTTATAATATTAGTAGGTATAGACTTATTTTATATTTAGACACGCATACTTTTTAAATAAATAAAACTATAATAGTGTTATTAAATTTTTTAAGTCACGCAATAGTTTTCAAAATTTTGTATGATTTTAAGGCAAAGGGCAAAGAAATATGTACAGAATTCTGCTAAAAACTACTATGGCAAAATAGCTAATATATATATGATACCAAAAATATATAACGAGACTGATTGGTTAAGAGAAGAAAAAAAGTGCAGCAAAGTTGAATTAAAAAATAGATGAAAAAGACATTTTTGGAAAAATTACATTATTACTTACATAGGTAAAAAAAATACTTGCAGTTAAAAAATAATTAAACAAATAAATAATTGTAAAGTATAGCACTTTAAGTGCAGGGGTGAAGTGTTCAGGCATTGTCATGTTTAGCGTGTAAGTTAGTGTTTAAGATTATATGTAGGTCACATAGCATACCTAACATAGTTTTAACATAGGTACTTAACCCTAGTTAAAAATGAGCGCGGTCTCGCCAACAAACTGTTATCGCAGTTTGGCGAGTAACATAACATTGTTAATTGTTTTGTACTTTTGATAAATAAATAAAAAAAAAGTAGGTAGGTATACCTATGCGACGTACTATGATCAAAAAGTGTTCAAAAAATATTTGCTAAATGTTCCGATACTTCAATGACTAAATTCAGTCTAAAATAGTTTGTTTCCTCTCAATGCCATACAAAATGCACATAACCTGACCATACATAAGCTAGGCCATAAAAAAACGTTGGGAAGCCGTCTTCCTGCTGATACGTTTCGCAGGTAGATAGCTCATCGGTTAGAGGGGGAATAAACAGCCGTGATAAGCTACAATAGACTACCCTGGGCGGGTAACGGGGTGTTTATTTATTTATACTTTATTGCATGAGCTGCCCGCGTTTTGTAAAGAAAGCAGGCAAATCCGCGGGATAAAATATAGCTTATGTCCATCGAAAAAATCCATTCTTAGAAAGATAAATAATTTTCCCAAAGGAGTCCCCTTACATACAAACTTACTAGCCCTTTCAGACCGGAAAAACAAGACCCTACTAACGTAAAATGAAATATATTGACATATGTTTTAGATTTGACAATTAAATGTAATCAGCCCGCACAATTGTATTGGCCGGGTCTGAAAGGGCTAAGCTAGGCTTCCTCTTTAAATAAAAATAAATAAAATAAATATTAGTGGACAATCCCATAGTAAGCTTAATAAGGCTTCTTTTATTTAAGGGTACTAGACGTCGATATATTTAATACATATAAAATACTTAAATATATAGAAAACATCCAAGACTCGGTAACAAAATATTCATGCTCATCACATCACACACATATTTGCCCTTACTGGGATTCGAACCCAGGACCTTCAGCTTCGTAGGCAGCGTCACTACCCACTAGGCTCGTCTTTATAATATTAGTTAACACTTTCACTTACAGGAACTCGCGTAGCGGGCGACTACGCCGTAGGCGCTTGTACTTAGTCGAGAAATAATATTTCCTCGTATGTAACGGAAAGCGACTACTGCGTAGGGACGCATACGTGTCGTCACGGGCCGCGATTGGGTAAAGATACAATGAACGTGGAGCGAATCTTTCATAGTCTAGCGGTACTAATAGTCAGTTGAGAAATAGTTATTTGTGTCACAAGGGAGCAAAATAGTATATTTACGGCGAGGGCGGTGTATTGAATCCTGAATGTAGCGAGGGATCCTACAATAGAATCCTGAGCGTAGCGAGGGATTCTAACATAGGATCCTGAGCGTAGTGAGGGATTCAAGTGTTAACGCCCAAGACGAAAATAATTTTGCTCCTGAGTGACACATGTAACTTTTCACACCGATTATGAGGAAAATTGAACGAATATCAATATTCATTATTATATAATTTATATACAATAACATCATAGTTTTGATTTCAGTAAAACATATAGTTTATTGTGACAATTTTTTCAAATATTACGAAAAATTCTCAAGTTTTAATATGTAAATGTACCTATAACGTTGCTAAAGTTAAAACTTGAAATATGTTCGTTTTTAATCGATTACGATGAAATTACAATCGATTATTTTCTTAAGATCTGTGTTCAATTGGCACATTGCGTAAATGCTACATGCCAATGAATAAATTAAAAAACCGGCCAAGTGCGTGTCGGACCACGCAAAACGAAGGGTTCCGTGCCTATTAAAAAGGTCGTATCGTCACAGAAATTTTACGGCACTTACGTCCTTTTCTTTGAGGAAGGCAGTTTTTCAGCAATATCTCGAAAACCTCTGAACCGATCTTGTTCAAAACAATTTTCAGTGAATGAAATTAATAAGCCCTATGTCCATGAATTTTTCCATATTTTTAATATACACCGTTCAAAAATTAGAGGGGGGGGGACAGAATTTTAGTGACTTTCGGGGCGATTATCTCCGACCCTATTCACTTAATCAAAAAAAATGCTAAGAAACTTTATATTAATTTTGAAAGGCCTATCGATTGATGTGCCACACGGGGGGTCGCAATGAAAAAAAATTTTTTGACTTTTAGTTTTATGTATGGAGTGCATCCCTAAAAAAATTTTTTTTTGTCATTTTAATTACAAAACTATGTAGCGGCTAACAAAATACACCTATCCTCAAAATTTTATTCAAATACACCTTATAGTTTTCGAGTAAAATGCCTGTGACATACGGACAGACGGACAGACGGACAGACGGACAGACGGACAGACGGACAGACGGACATGACGAAACTATAAGGGTTCCGTTTTTGCCATTTTGGCTACGGAACCCTAAAAAGTAGCTTGAACAGAAAAGTGGCATTTTGCTCCCTCTCGTCGGGGACCAAAACTTACTTTTCTGAATGAGAGGTGTGAAAATAACTATTTCGTTCGCCGTGTTGAGGTAAGCTAAGATAGCATCGGCAGAAGTCAGTTTTTTTAGTTACCAACGAAGACTACAGATGTCATGCTGTGCCGTTAATTTTGATTGTGTCTACGGCGACACAACTGTGGAAATATGACTGTATTTTTAGAGCAGCCATGCAGCACGGGGTCGATCAGCAACTCACGTTTCGCATTCCAATTTGCTATCAATTATGTTTCACGCACACTCGCAACGAATAAACATGTCAGAGTGAGACAGATTTTCAATGTGAAACTTTTCCCCGCATGGGTCGTTGCAGCGTGAGTTATTAGCGGTTCCGTTCGCATTAAGTCGACCGCGTTCGGGAGGTTCCGGACTAACGAGGGAGACATTAATCGTCGGTACTGCTCTAATTGCAGCCGCGGAATTGCGCAAAAAGGAGTAACGAGGTAGACGGCTAAATTATTTTAATTATTTGGTTTCATTCAGCACTTTTTATTTGAGGTGCTTATACAATGATGATGATGAGGTACTCATACTGTAAACAAAATGTATGTAGGTCATTGAAGTTAGTATAATTAGCTGAATATCTGGCGCATCGTTTGATATACAGCGTGTGACTTTCATAAGAACATTTATTTTAAGGAACGATAGCTTTCAGTGCTGTGAACCGTTTTATCGTAAAAATATAACAATTACCTTTTCTAATGGAGAGTTATTAATTTTTAAAATTTTCTCGAGCAGCAATGTACTGCTAACATTCACTTGACGTTTCAGAGAGGCAGAGCTAGTTACTGTCAGTTGTTAGCTTTGTTACCAATACATTGCGGGCCGAATTAATTTGTAGGAAAAAAATAACCGTTCTTTTTAAACTAGAGATACCAATTTACGTTCATTAGGGCTTATACTTTAAGCCCTTAAATTAAATGTTCTTATGAAAGTCACACGCTGTATAATAAGGTTGCTTCAAAAAATTATGCAATAACCCTGCTAGAAAAGCTTTTATGTGCTCCATGGTGATGGTACAATTGTACTTGTAGAATGTAGATGGTACTTTCTTTTACTAACTACGCTGTGTTTGCTAAGTTGTAATGTTGCGGTATGAAGCAAAAAACCTCTGTAGATAACTTCATGAGTGGTGTGGAAGTGTTAAATAGAAACGGACATAACCAATTTCGATTATTGTTCTGATTGAATTTTTGTCTTTATGCGCTGTGGGTCTACAATGTTATGTCAAGTATATTTCAAATTCAAATTCCAATTCAAAATATTTAATTTGGACAACGTGATCCATACTTTGTTAGTAATTACAGTATAATTTAAGACTAGGGTTAGTATTTATTAAATAAAATAAAACAATTTAAAAACGGTGCGTTGGAGCGGCGACAGGCGCGTGCAGCTGCGCATGCCGCCACACCAGCGGCGAATCCCAGCGCTGGGCTAGCGTGCATAAGATGCCGTTTGAGCTGCCGCGGCTGCGGTTGAGGAGCGAGGTACTTCGTTTTCTCATGATAGCGTAAAAGCAGTCTGTCTGAGCATCGGCGAACATAGCCGAAGCACTACAGTACCGCGGGAGCCCAAACAGCATCCTGAATGCATCATTATACTGGACGCGCAGAGTGCTATACGCCCGCTTGGTAAAGCTAGTCCACAGACCGCACGTGTAGAAGGTTTGAAAAAAGGCTTTCATCATCATCATCATCATATCAGCCGAAAGACGTCCACTGCTGGACATAGGCCTCCCCCAAAGAGTGCCACAATGACCGGTCCTGCGCCACCCGCATCCAGCGGACTCCAGCGACCTTCACCAGGTCATCAGTCCACCTTGTGGGGGGCCTACCCACGCTGCGCCTTCCGGTACGTGGTCGCCACTCAAGAACCTTTCCGCCCCAACGGCCATCGGTTCTACGTGCAATGTGCCCCGCCCACTGCCACTTAAGTTTAGCGATTCGGAAGGCTATATCGGTTACCTTGGTTCTGCTGCGGATAGCCTCATTTCTGATGCGATCACGTAGAGATACTCCCAGCATAGCCCTCTCCATTGCCCTTTGGGTGACTTTGAGCCTTCTTATGAGGCCCATAGTAAGCGACCACGTTTCCGTGCCATACGTCATCATTGAATCAAAATAGTCTTTAAATAGAGTTAATTTTACTTCTTTAGTAGCACGTGCGAATCTGCGGGCAATATGTTACAGCGGACTCGATGTCCACATCATCAGTCATTGTTTCAGTGACCCAGTATATATGTAAGTACATAAGTGCAGTAACTAAACTCCATAGGAACCCTGCTATTTCGTATCACCGCTTTAAATTTAAGTTTACTTACGAACACTATGCAGATTTCGTAAAACGCATTAGCCTCCCGCTTTTAGCGCCTGCCCGTGCCTGTAAAGTGTCCTAAAGAACGTAATGAACCGTGCATCCTCGTGTTTGCGTGTCAGCGGCGACCGGTGACTCGTGCCGTGCTGCAGTTAGAACAAAAGGTCGCAAGTCACTTTGTAAAGTCAGGACATACGTCGTTTTAGCGATGGCGCGGTGCACGTACCTTGGAATAAATTTGACGGTCTACTCAAAAGCTGGTTCTCATTGTCACGCGAAAAATTGAACGCGAGAGCGAAGCAAACGGAGTTCTCCGTTTCAGCTTGGGTGAAAATTCTTTCGTATGTCCGGCGTCTGTCCAGCTGTTCTCCTCTATAAGTCGCATTTCTCAACCGATTCTCGTGAAATTTTGTTGGCAAGTACAATAAATATATAGATTTTTTGTCGATTCAGTTATTGGTTTTGTTTTAAAAAGCGTCTCGCGAGTTCTACAGCTCCGTACCTCAAAAGGAAAAAACGGAACCCTTATAGGATCACTTTGTTGTCCGTCTGTCTATCTGTCAAGACAACGCGTGGAGGTATGGAGTTGAAATTAAAACCATTTGCTCAAGTCTACAGTCCCTTGAAGCTGTGAAAAAATCAAACTACTAAGTTAACGTAAAAAATATTACGGCCGTTCATGCTGCAAAAAACGTACATTTCGACGCTCTCAAGGTAATCAAAATTTATAGGGTACTTGCCGTTGACCTAGAACTATGAAATTTGGCAAGTAATATAGTCTTATACTACAAGTACGGGGAAAAATCTAAAAACTATACATTTGTAATTTTGTACGGAACCCTCGGTGGGCGAGTCCGACTAGCACTTGTCCGGTTTTGTTTTTTTCTGTACAGTGGCATTATAAACCGAGCCCTGTAGAGCAATCGGAATGAGAGGTGGGAAAGCCTGGTGAAAATCCAAGGGAAACCTGCGGCACGACCATGCGGGCTGCTTTAATAAATTAAATTAAATTAAAAAAAAAATTTTTTTTGAACATATAAAAAAAAATATATATATAATATATACCTTACTAACATAGCTTAAGTCTTATGTAATTAATTAACTAATAATCATATGGATCTTGTCCGAAATAAACAAATTTTACCTATTTATTTTTTAATACCTACTTTAGGCGGTTTCAACCTTCGCTTGCTTCATATCAGTTTCTTTTCATAACCGCTGGAGAGACGTGATGGACGCCGTGTCTAGTGACTTGAGCTAGCCTAAGCCAGAATACAATGGAGAAACGTGGTAAGTACAGTCGGTAGCAAAAGTAGCTTTTAGTGCTTAAAATGATCTACGCACGAACTCTAATTTCAATGATATAAGAATTTATGAAGATCATTTTAAGCGTGTTATTCTGCTTAGCTAGTTCTGCGGTCAATTGTACAATTCAGTCCCTTACAAGTTTAAACCAGTGATAATCGATCAACACACTTTTAAATCAATTTCCGAAGTCAATTTAGATAATGATTCCATATTACTGTTTTGACAATGTATGATAACACGATTAATTAGATTTTTGAAGTCTATTATAAGTAATCCAATGTGGGTTGCAATGGGGTATGGATGAAAATTTTGGAAATATCTTATTATTTTTTTGGTGATAGGAATAACCTTCCAGAGCTTCTTAGCACCAGAAAAAAGTTGCAGACTTGTCAGCTGCATCTTTTTTTTTTTAAATATAAACAATTTCTCACTTTTGTTTTGGGTTTAGGACGGCGAATAGGACACTTTCCTTGATCCGTCTCATATTACAAAAAATATTTTCAATATCTGACCCTGGCAATGACAAATATAGCTACCTGCTGCAGCTGTCAATATCATTGCCAGTGTCATATGTCAGTTTACCAATGATATTTAAGATATTTTTTTGTAATATGAGACAGATCAAGGAAAGTTTCTTATTCGCCGTCCTAAACCCAAAACGTAAATGAGGAAACTGTTTATATTTTTCAAAAATTATTGACTCAGCTGTAAAATCTGAAACTTTTTTCTGGTGCTGAGTAAGGTTATTCCTATCACCAAAAAATAATCAGTCATTTCTAAAAATTTCATCCATTCCCAATTGTGCAGCAAACTAAGAGTGAAAAAGAGCTAATCCAAGACAATGCAATACCGACCGACCCACAACATTGCTTGTTTGGCATGCGATGTTCACTATCTGTAAATACAGCAAAAATGTGGGAGTGTGTACGCGTTTGCGGCGCCCACTGACACATTCTCATTCCAAGTAAAAAAGACTTATCTCTCTACAAATATGTTACGATCTAAGTTGCTACTTTGTTGCTAAGGCACTGGTCCCACCGCTGGCGACGAGCTATGAGCTATCGGCGATTTTCTCGCCCAAGAAATGAACAAAAGATAATCGCTCCCGTGTAAATAAAAGAGCGAGATATAGTTCATATAGTTGATCGCGGTGTGAACAGCGAGCGATGAACTATAAAGATATATCTCTGTCTTTTATTTACACGGAAGCGATTATCTTTTGTTCGTTTCTTGGGCTAGAAAAAAGTCGATAGTACATATCTCGCTCGCCGGCGGTGGGACCAGTGCCTAACGGCTTCACGGATTTGCATGCGGGATGTAGCGCAAGGTTGCGAGCTCAGCGCTAGCGCCATTCTAGTCTGAAAAGTCGTATTCGTACGAGTTAAAAAGAGACATACGGCATTTTAGCTGGCACGGCGCTCTAGGGCCCTCGTAGAGGCTGTATCTACGCACGGACACTGTGGCCCAGATTCATTAATTAAGCTTATCATACAACGCAGATAATAGAATATAATATGTGTGTGATGATGTGTGCATAGAAATTAACGGACGACATTTGTATTGATTTATGGATGTGCGCGTGTTGGTCAGCCGTTTCTATAAACCGATATTTATACAAATAATGAAGAGGTAATGTCTCACTGAACTCAATCCTTATTCTTCATTATAATTTATAAGCCAACAGGAGAAGGTGAGAGCTTAGGTATACACTGGAATGGAAATCCAAACTTTTGAAATAAGCTCTATGCTCTCTCCTCTCCTCTATTATCGTAATTAAAATATCCCACCTACGTTGATATTATATCCTGGTAAACTCTGAGGAAGAGCGGTGTCTCTTCTCTTGACACAGGCATCTTGATTGCTTAAAAAGAGGCACTAGCCTAATATTGTAGTGTTTTTTAGTTACTGAATAAATCCTTTATCATTATCATTAATGACTGTAATGTTTTTTTGTTGTACTTAAGTTTTTTTTAAATACCCGTATGTCGAATTGATCTTCGGGATGGTTGTTATCTACATTTTATCTCGTGTCTCCGCCTGGGTTTATTGTGATACGCGGGCGGAGCCACACGACCAGCTAGTTTATTATATTTATATTTGATCCATTCCCGCCGGGTTAAGTAGAACTACTTAGTCATTGACCCGACTGGCTATATCTAGACTTCTAGTCTTAGACTAGCCACCACTAAGCTAGCCTAAGGCCACGGTGATTAGCTAAATAGTCCGAGATTTGCAAGCAACATCTTATGCTAAAAAGCCGTATGACACTACACACTACAAGACTATGAAGATACGTCATTTTGGCTTAGCTAAACATTTAGTAAGCCAGAAGATAATGAGCTGGTAAAGGTCTCGGGAGTCCACTAGATGCGGGTGCAGGATCGGTCATTTTGGCACTCTTTGGGGGAGGCCTATGTCCAGCAGTAGACGACTTTCGGCTGATATGATGATGATGATACATATGATGAGCTACGGTAGCCTAGTGGTTCAGGCGTGCGGCTGTCAAACGGCAGTCGTCGGTTCGAATCCCAGCTCGTGCCAATGAGTTTTTCGGAACTTATTTTTTTTTATATACGTTTAGCTTAGATCCATAGATTAGATTAGATTATTTATTTCATGATAGAAAATTACAACAAATTTGCATACATGTCAAAAAAATAAGATTTTTTATCACGATCGTCAATTATTCCCAATTGCTGTTACTGGGAGTCAACACTATCAGCCCTACCGAAAATCTCACACGTGTCGTTGTCGGAGAGAGAAGGACCTTATTGACGTTGTCGGTAATGCCATTATCACGCCGCGAATCATCGTATTTATATTACAGCATCGCTGATAATGTTATAAGCGCCAACAACAATAAGGTTCCTTTTCTCTGAGCACGTAACATGTAACATTATTAAACGGGAGATACGACTATTTGTCGTAGCGCGACATTTGACCTAGACAGGCTGAGATTACAGCAGCTTAACGAGGCCTAGGCAAGAGAGCGAACTAAATCCTGATGATTAAATTTAATATGTTCACTGTCCTTAATACGGGGAACCCAAAAACCTATCTATTGTGAGTGTCTACTGCCATAAAACAAGTAGGTAACTATAAAAACTGTGAAGATTTTTCGAAAAATCCAACTGCTCAAATTTCATCAAGCGATTTGGACTGGAGCCTGTGTAATAGTATTTTCATCACACTTGCTCGTAAAGGGCTTCATAACGGGCAGAGCTACAATGGCCTTTATTACGCCTAAAAGGGCGTAATGGGTGTGATCTAATTGGTTTAAGCAGATCTCGTTGGCAAGACAAGAATTCTGCTCTGTGATTGGTTGAAAAAAAATCTAGGTGGCCACGCGCCGCCATAATACTACTGTACAGCACTGTGATTGGTTGACTGAAATATTGAACCTGCGCGCTCCACTCGCACTGATCTGGAAGTGAAGTTGTCAATTTCGTCAATTTTTGATTGGGGAGTTGTATGAAACATAGATTTTTCTGTCTTGTTTAGTTATTTATTTAATATTTATTTGCAAAAATACGTAAGTACAAAGTTGTTACAATATTTTAAACATAGTTCCAGTATTCAGCCATAGCAGCATGAAAATACTTAAGAAAACAATTAATTATATTCATTTTAAGTCTAAGTACCTACATAATATTTATTTGTAACAGTATTGCTTCCATATATTCCTTTACAGAGTAAAAGCAGTGTTCTTGAAGCCATTTTGATAGTTTCCTCTTAAATTCAAGATCATGCATCAGCTTAATGCAATAAGGAAGGTTATTAAAAATTTCTATACAACTGTTGCAGGCGTTCCGTTTATAAATATCGGTACGGCAAGAAGGTTGGTATGGAAGATTCTTGTACTGTGCTACTTATTTCCCTTTATACACTTCTGAACGCAATTTAAAATATTCCCTATGAGTCCTTACAACTAGAGCTAAATAGAGAGCTAGAGGCAAAATATTATATTTTTTGAACAAAATATACACATACAGGTAAGCTTGAAAACATTACTACGATCACTAGTAAGTAACTATTATCACTATGATGTTACCGAGGGCAGGTTCATCATCATCATCATCATCATATCAGCCGAAAGACGTCCACTGCTGGACATAGGCCTCCCCCAGAGAGTTCCAAATTGACCGGTCCTGCGCCACCCGCATCCAGCCGATGCAGCCCGATGGCCGTTGGGGCGGAAAGGTTCTCGAGTGGCGACCTCGTACCGGAAGGCGCGGCGTGGGTAGTGGTAGGGTCGCCCACAAGGTGGACTGATGACCTGGTAAAGGTCGCGGGAGGGCAGGTTAATACTTATTTTTTTAACGCCACGATAGATGATAAATAAGCAGGACGGTGGAAGTACTTCCCCAGTCGGGGTTTAGCCACATACTTACACTTACAGAACGCAGATAATACGCAATCATTCATTTCACAGCTGTAAAAATTAAGTGTGTAACAAAATGTGATCGTCATAACAATGAAAGGTAATTTACAGATTTCAATTAAAAGGAAGTGCTTAATTAAACAAGTTATTCCATTGGTAATTACCGTAAAGGTTCGAGTTTCATTAAACAGTGTGATTCCGCCGCTTTTTAATGTTCAAGCACTTGGAGGTCAATCTGACTCTAACTTTTCGCATTTAAATTTGTTACCAACGTTTTTCAAAAAAAGTGTATATAAACTTTTTTTTTCAGAATTCGATTTTTTTGGGTTTTTTCTTACTCAGAATCGTTGATACTATCGCTCCTCATACAAGAAAAAAAGTGTCCAAAATATTCCATTCCAGATCGTCACATTTTTGTACGCAGTTTTTTTTTATTTAGTCGTGACTCACTGGAAGAAAAAACTTACATAGTAAAACCTGGGACACTGTTTTTCTTGTATGAGGATCGATAGTATCAACGATTCTGAGTAAGAAAAACCAAAAGAAAACGAAATCTGAAAAAAAAGTTCATGTACAGTTTTTTTGAAAAACGCTCTATTACGAGGTATTCAATAAATGAGACGATTTAATCGGATTTTGTCGCGTATACAATAGGCTTGTGTCCTAATTTTTTTTACGATGCCATTCGAACCAGTGTTTGGTGTGGAACAAATGTTTGTATGGGAGTAAGTACAATTAAAGAACATAAATACCCAAAAAATTGAGTTAAAGACGGACCTCGCTGGCGGTAGCCGAAAACGTTCCATACTGATTAACATTGAATCATGACGTCACAGGGTAATATTTGTACTAGTCGTTATATGGAAAATCAAGTAAATTGCTGTTTCGGTTGCGAAATACTGCGTTTAGGACCATAGTTCTCATACAATATTGTTTCTATAAAAGCGTAAGGATTCTATTGGTAGCTTTAAATTTACTTTTGGACAATAAAAAAAATGCATATTTTTTGTAAACTTTCAAGGGCCATATCTTTTTATGATTTTAATTATATTTCGTAATTTATACTTAATTGCATTTATTTGAAGGTTTACTATCAATTTAGCAACACTGCGCTATCAATTTTAACATGAGGACACAACCCAATTATGTATTAAAAAACATGCTGACATGTCGAGCCCTTTTCAGCGCTCGTGGTGAAGCCGGGGCATACCCACAGCTTGGCCACGAGTTCCACCGGTGCTGGCAGCGGTGCGTCCACGTGGGAGAGATCGGTGCGCGGCCTCTAAGCCCTTTTGTGCACCGTTGTCCGAGCCGAGCCCTAGACCGTCATACCAGATTATTGTATCTATTATACGTCTTTTTCCCTGTTAGTGACCTTTAATTTAACATGCCCATGCACACACACACACAACGCGCGCGCGCACGCATAGTTTTAGATATGATTTATTAAAATTTAAGTATAGTCTGAACTGAATTGCCGTCAATTACACTTCATTTGTTCCCGAGATACAGGCTCAGCCCAGTTCGGGGCCTGCAGGATATCTTTGTGTATTTGTATCCGACCTGTATAATTTTAAATACATTTATTTTTATTCATTTTAGCGCGCAGCTTTGTGCATACCTATAAAAGTCGGCAACTCACATGTCACACTGTCTGCTAACCATCACCGTATAAATAAATAAATAAATATAGTGGGACTATTCACACCAATTGATCTAGTCCCATACTAGGCAAAGCCTGTACTATGGGTACTAGACAACGGATAAACATAGTTATATAGATAAATACATACTTAAATAGATATTAAATATCCAAGACTCGAGAACAAACATTCGTATTCATCATACAAATATCTGCCCCGACCGAGGATCGATCCCGGGACCTCAAGCTTCATAATCAGGTTCACTTAACCACTTGGCTATTCAATCGTCTTAAATAAATAAATCGTGAAACTCAATCTCAAAAACATTTGCTATACAAACGTAAACAAGTATGCCAATTCATAACAACCCACCTATTTACTTGTCTCTGTAAACGTAATAACATAATTACGCAGACAAAGTGTCCTTTGTCTCTGAAAAGTGGAAACAAACAAATGTATCATCACTGTGCGTAAGGAACGCCAGTATTGACATAGGCTTGATGTTATATTCATTTCATTATTTACTGTTATTTACTAGGCTTGTTTACGATTTTATCATGTACTATCGCCCAAGGGTACGGGTTCATACTTTCTGTTCAAAATCGTCTGCACATCCATAGCGAACGCTCGAAAATGACCCTAGAGGTGTGCACCCGTACCCTTGGGCGATAGTACCTAAATGTAGACCCCGGAGGGTCCAGGTGAAAGTAAATATAATATACCCAAATCTTTCGCCAAAATATTATTTAAATGCTTCTGCCCGCGACTTCGTCCGCGAGGGACTCGTTTACATCGTAGCTCCAAACAAACTTTCACCCCCCATTTCACCCCCTTAGGAGATGATTTCCGGAATAATAATTATTCTATGTCCTTCCCTGGAACTAAAACTATATCTGTACCAAATTTCAGCTAAATCAGTTCAGCGGTTTAATCGTGAAGAGGTAACATGCAGACAGACACACTTTCGCATTTATAATATTCGTATGGATTTACATTGACATCGTCTGGACATCATTCAATTGACATTCGTTCAGCTCTACTTTCACATTGCGTCAATACCTTCAATCATTCTTTATTCATCATGTAACAATCAGCACCATACTAAACCATCAAAAAGTACCAACCCCACATAAATTAGAAAAGGTGTAACATGTATTACTGTCGTGCGCGGCAGACAAAAACGTATTTACGTCATACCTGGCTATAAAGTTGCAATTACCGCACACTACGCGTGCGGGTAATCCCACTTCCTGGCCAGGGAGGGACGTAAAACTTTGTACTCACCACGGGCGGTAATAAAGAAAGCCTCAGATCGCATATTCATCGCCCTTGCGCTTGTTTCACCGCCCTAGTAATAAACCTACCTATAGGATACACGCTTATGTCTTCGAAGTTATGTATATGTATCGAAGAAAGGCCTTGCATTCCAGGCCAAGCACAGCTACGTGTACTACGCCGTAGCTCGTAGCAGCAATTTTCTGCACTGTAGTGGAAACCGCTTATAGCGTATGCATGCAAGAATGACTATATGTGGGTCATAGGCCTTGAACGAGTTAAAAGCCAACGCGCTTTAAAAAACATTTTGCATTTTACCAGCTCTAAACTAAAATCTTCAAATGAAGCGCTGCACACTTTCATTGGGTACCAAACTTTATAGCGTATGTACGTGAGTAAGTACATAAAGTCACGTAAAGTTTAGTACATCACCTGCCACGTGTGACAGTTGTACATGTACAAACGTTTTGTCACTCATACTTAGCTCTGTCGTAAACTTTATCGGGTTACTTATGGCTACGAAGATACCCGGGTCCTCCCGAGCCATCCCGAACGTGGCGCGAAAGAGTATTCGTTTTACTATCACTTGGATAACTTTGGGTATCTTACACAAATGGACAGTGAGATGGCCTCTATTTTGCAACTGGGAATTTCATTTCAATACGAGCGTTTTGGAGGACGAACTGATGACCTGGTTAAGGTCGCTGGAGTCCGCTGGATGCGGGTGGCGCAGGACCGGTCATTGTGGCATTCTTTGGGGGAGGCCTATGTCCAGCAGTGGACGTCTTTCGGCTGATATGATGATGATGATGATGATGATGATGATGATGATGATGATGAACGTTTTGACAGGTGCCTGACGTCAAAGCGGTCACACGTGTTGCCATTTGCCTAGCCAGCTAGCATAATCGCGTTTGTGTCGGATTTAAAGCATTATCTCTCTTGAACTAACGTTCTGACAATTATTATGAGTGTGCAAGGCAACCATCATAAAACGGCCGCTGAATCTATGTCAAGCTATCCCCAACTCTATTGCTCGAGTCAAAACCAATAGAGATGAATTCAAAAGAGCACTTAAACCAATACCTACAATTCACGTCAAAAATATATTCCAGAATTGAATCTATAGCCTAATGTGATATGGACTCTTTACTCCATTTTTATAAGCTGATTTTATTACGAATTTATAGAGTTGAAACTTAGGTATTAGAAAAGTAGCATTGTTTTTTATAGATTTCTGATAACTTTGCTCTTTTTAACTACTTATGATCGACATTTTTGAAGCATCGAGTGAGCAATTGAGTATACAGGGGGATGAAAAATATACAGAAAAACCGGCCAAGTGCGTGTCGGACCACGCAAAACGAAGGGTTCCGTGCCTATTAAAAAGGTCGTATCGTCACAGAAATTTTACGGCACTTACGTCCTCTTCTTTGAGGCAGGCAGTTTTTCAGCAATATCTCGAAAACCTCTGAACCGATCTTGTTCAAAACAATTTTCGGTGAATGAAATTAATAAGCCCTATTTCCATGAATTTTTCCATATTTTTAAAATACACCGTTCAAAAATTAGAGGGGGGGGACAGAATTTTAGTGACTTTCGGGGCGATTATCTCTGACTCTATTCACTTAATCAAAAAAAATGCTAAGAAACCTTATATTTATTTTGAAAGGCCTATCGATTGATGTGCCACACGTGGGCTCACGATTAAAAAAAAAAATTTGACTTTTAGTTTTATGTATGGAGTGCACCCCTAAAAAAAATTTTTTTAGTAATTTTAATTACAAAACTATGTAGCGGCTAACAAAATACACCTATCCTCAAAATTTTATTCAAATACACCTTATAGTTTTCGAGTAAAATGCCTGTGACATACGGACAGACGGACAGACGGACAGACGGACAGACGGACAGACGGACAGACGGACATGACGAAACTATAAGGGTTCCGTTTTTGCCATTTTGGCTACGGAACCCTAAAAACTACTTGAACGGAAATTACAGTTAATATTGAAGGTTGGATTTATTTAGATTGTACATTAATAAGTAAAACTGAAGCGATAGTTTAAAAAATCCTTGTGTTAATTTATTGCTTATCATTCACACGTCCCGTGACCTTTACCAGGTCATCAATCCATCCACGCTTCGCCTTCCGGTACGTGGTCACCACCCGAGGACCTTTCCGCCCTAACGGCTGTCAGTTCTACGTGCACCCCTACACTGCCACTTAAGTTTAGCGATTCGGAGGGCTATATCGGTTACCTTGGTTCTGCTGCGGATAGTCTCGTTTCTGATGCCATCACGCAGAGATACCTACTCCCAGCATAGCCCTCTCCGTTGCCCTTGGGGGGGACTTTGAGCTTTCTTATGAAGCCCGAAGTAAGCGACCACATTTCCGTGCCATACGTCACGGTAACGGTCGCGGGAGTCCGCTGGATGCGGGTGGCGCAGGACCGGTCATTGTGGCACGGAGGCCTATTTCCAGCAGTGGACATCTTACGATTCACACCTCCTATTTGCATCTTTATTTTCGACAATTACGACTTGTTCTGATTGAGCTAGGCATTGTCAGAACAAGTCGTAATTTGCCCCAGTCCTCAGATCGAACACCCATTCCGAAGTTTCCCCCGTTTCGAATTAGAATCGTTGTATCATCCGGTTCGGGTTTATCCGACTCTATGAAAGTCAATATCGCCTGGGACCAACGAGTACGCCTTATCCCGCAATAATAACTTTAGCTTCGACAAATAGCGGGATCAGTTTGACGTACAATAACTTATGAACGATTCATAACAGTTATAACGTATAAATAAGGCATGAAGCGTGTTAACAAGAGTTAACCCGTCATAGGACTTATACTTGTCCCCAACCAAAGTAACGACTGAGGCCATAAAGAAAGACAATGCAAAAGAGATACAATACAAATACTCTTTTCTCAAACATGGAATGAAATGTCGTCCTTACGTGCGTTATAACAGGCTACAAATCATCACGTTTCGGGCGGAACTAGTCGAGAGAACTGATAAGCAATTTCATACAAAATTGAAGGCCTAGGCCGAGAAGTATTTTTTTTTAAATTTTAATGTTAACATGGCGTCTGTGTTCATCTACAGGCTAAACAGCTGTTTTTTTTTTTTTTTTCTAGTGGCAGAATGGTTATCGGACCAAAAATATCCGCGTTAATGCCTATTACACACGAACCTTTATTAAGAATACAAACCTGTATGATTCAATGTCTTGATGAATAAATTTAAAATATTATCTATGTACGTAAGTCACCAGAGACCATAGACAATATTTAAAATCCTCTTTATTTTATTCATTATAGAAATTAATAGACAATATTTAAAATCCTCTTTATTTTATTTATTATCTAGAAGGTTATGTATAATGGCCCTAATAGGGTCTATTCGAACTCTACACACGCAAAATACGGACGCCTTTCGTAAAAAAAAACAATAAGTATGGAGGATTGGAAGGAAAATTAATGTACTATTTTGAGTGGTGTATTGTTTTATTTCATTGCATATGTTTGAGAAAAGCACTATACATGCCTGGCCGTGAAAAGGGCTTGCCGGCTTCGTATCACTATCCGTCTATACCTACTCACCCGACAAGCCCTTCTTTCCCGGCGTCTGCAGTAATGTACTATTATTGCACACCTCACACAAACAAAGCAGTTACAAAGAGAAACAATACAATAACGCGATAACGCGAGCCTATGGTTTTATGGCCTCAGTCGTCACTTTGGTTGGGAACAAGTACGGTTAAATTGACCAGCAGCGGATGGATTGCATAACGCTTTACGTACGTACGTACTGCAATACAATACAAATACTCTTTATTGCACATCTCACACAAACAAAGCAGTTACAAAGAGAAACAATACAATAACGCGATAACGCGAGCCTATGGTTTTATGGCCTCAGTCGTCACTTTGGTTGGGAACAAGTATAGTTAAATTGACCAGCAGCGGATGGATTGCGTAACGCTTTACGTACGTACGAACTAAAATACAATACAAATACTCTTTATTGCACACCTCACACAAACAAAGCAGTTACAAAGAGAAACAATACAATAACGCGATAACGCGAGCCTATGGTTTTATGGCCTCAGTCGTCACTTTGGTTGGGAACAAGTACGGTTAAATTGACCAGCAGCGGATGGATTGCATAACGCTTTACGTACGTACGTACTGCAATACAATACAAATACTCTTTATTGCACATCTCACACAAACAAAGCAGTTACAAAGAGAAACAATACAATAACGCGATAACGCGAGCCTATGGTTTTATGGCCTCAGTCGTCACTTTGGTTGGGAACAAGTATAGTTAAATTGACCAGCAGCGGATGGATTGCGTAACGCTTTACGTACGTACGAACTAAAATACAATACAAATACTCTTTATTGCACACCTCACACAAACAAAGCAGTTACAAAGAGAAACAATACAATAACGCGATAACACGAGCCTATGGTTTTATGGCCTCAGTCGTCACTTTGGTTGGGAACAAGTATAGTTAAATTGACCAGCAGCGGATGGATTGCGTAACGCTTTACGTACGTACGAACTAAAATACAATACAAATACTCTTTATTGCACACCTCACACAAACAAAGCAGTTACAAAGAGAAACAATACAATAACGCGATAACACGAGCCTATGGTTTTATGGCCTCAGTCGTCACTTTGGTTGGGAACAAGTATAGTTAAATTGACCAGCAGCGGATGGATTGCGTAACTCTTTACATTACGTACGTACTGCAATACAATACAAATACCTACTCTTTATTGCACACCTCACACAAGCAAAGCAGGTTACAGAGATAAACAATACAATAACATGTAGGTAGAGGGAGACAGGTGATTTTATCGCTGAAGAGCGATCTCTTCCAGACAACCTTTGGGTATCGGAGAAAGAGAAAAAAACTAGATTAATCAGTAGGTGGTGCAGAGATTATTATTAACCGAAAATCGAAATAATTATCTGTCACCAGGCTGTATCTCAAGAACCGTGATAGCTAGAGAGTTGAAGTTTTCACAGATTATGTATTTCTGTTGCCGCTATAACAAAAAAACTCAAAAAACCGGCCAAGTGCGAGTCGGACTGGGGCTCCCATACAACAGACATGATTTTTTTGCCGTTTTTATAGATAATGGTACGGAACCCTTCGTGCGCGAGTCTGACTCGCACTTGGCCGGTTTTTTTTTTATATTACAGTTACCACGTTAAATATTTGAATTCATTGTTAAACTTCTAAAAACTCAGTTTGGATCTTAAACGATGTAGGTAGCTGCTTAATAGGCACACAGCCTTTTGTAAAGTGAGTATACCTACTCCTCGGCAGTACCTACAGGAAAGCTAAAAATACTGCCTGTATTAGACGGATAGAGAGATAGAGCTCACTTTATACTGGACACTTTATAGATTCATAGAAAACCAAAATTAGTTGACACCTAAAATGGCTCAACAATTAAAGTCCGTGACTGTATATTAAGCGATCACATAAGTGTTCCGTTGAACCAATTTTGGTACTGAACACTAAAACCTATATTTCTTATCGCTTGACCGGGGTAGAATAGCTTTACTAATTAACTTATTCCCATAAGTATCGAATAGGCCGTCCAGCCGAGTCGACGTTTTTGTCGATCGTTTTGCACGAATCTTCGTAGCGCACACCGAAAGAGTTTTTTTTCGTATCAACACCTTCGCCGAGGCTTTCAAAGGTATCACAACGGCCACTTGAGCACTTGCGTCGAATGAGGGCTACCGTTTTTGCGCTCACCAGTTGGCGCCACTGGCGTGTCGGGTCCAGAAATATAGCTATATTAGCTATTAACGTTTGTTATTACTGGCGTAAAACATAATTTATATTTAAATCATACTTAAAAGAGTAAATCAGTAATTTAAAATAATAATTATTATTACCTCCGATTTATTTTTGCAAGAGTTTTTCTTAGATTCGTTTTTAAAGCACTGAGATTCATTGCCCCGTAACGTATATTTGCCATAATTAATCTCAGCTATGCAAAATATTCACAACATTATTAGGACTTATGAAAAAATCCGCAAAATCCACTCACAAACTATGGCATTTGACATTTTGAAGCCCCGACGCGCCACTAGCGCCCCTAGCGGCGAATTCACTCGGGGTAGCCCTCATAGCGCCAAGCGTGTCAGAAAACAAAAACAAGTGCCAACACATTGCGATTTAATAAAATAAAAATAAAAATCATTTATTTCAGACCTTAGTCCATAGTTTTTGTTAGTACATTTAAAATCTTACGAGCTAGGTTAGTTACACAAGGAAATGAAAAATAAATAACGATTGAAAATATAAAAAGAAAAAACCGGCCAAGTGCGTGTCGGACCACGCAAAACGAAGGGTTCCGCGCCTATTAAAAAGGTCGTATCGTCACAGAAATTTTTCAGAAGGCAGTTTTTCAGCAATATTGTTCAAAATAATTTTCGGTGAATGAAATTAATAAGCCCTATGTCCATGAATTTTTCCATATTTTTAAAATACACCGTTCAAAAATTAGAGGGGGGGGGACAGAATTTTAGTGACTTTCGGGGCGATTATCTCCGGCTCTATTCAGTTAATCAAAAAAAATGCTAAGAAACCTTATATTTATTTTGAAAGGCCTATCGATTGATGTGCCACACGGGGGGTCACAATGAAAAAAAAAATTTTGACTTTTAGTTTTATGTATGGAGTGCACCCCTAAAAAATTTTTTTTTGTCATTTTAATTACAAAACTATGTAGCGGCTAACAAAATACACCTTTCCTCAAAATTTTATTCAAATACACTTTATAGTTTTCGAGTAAAATGCCTGTGACATACGGACAGACGGACAGACGGACAGACGGACATGACGAAACTATAAGGGTTCCGTTTTTGCCATTTTGGCTACGGAACCCTAAAAATGTGAGCTATTGAGAAAGCGAAGACGGTTCTATTACGCTCTCCCAATAGCCACCTCAACCCAAGCCTTGGTGATTGGGCAGTCCAGCCTCTCGGCCACCACCCTGAGAAGACTGTTGCTACTGCCGCGCACTCGCCTCAGCATGGACGCGACTCTTTTACGCCATATGGCAAATTAATTACTCTATTTATATTGGTATGTGACGTATAAACTCAAATTGCCCTCTAACTGGGCGATCGCGTAAAGTTTTGATCATAGGGTGGATAGATCTAAATGTCGCTCGTAACACCTCGCCGAGTTTTTTACGCCGGTTCTTCTCGAGGCAGAGGTTTACTTTCCGAACCGGTGGTAGTTTATCGACATTCATAGGTGCATGTAATATGCCTAAATTGAAGAATAAATCACTTTGACTTTGACTTTGTCATTTAATGCGCAGAAAATGACAGTTGAGTTGTCCTAACGTTCGTTTGAAAAGTTACAAAAGTACCTAACTTCAGCAGGTCGATCACGTAACGTATTGTACGCGCGTCAGGTAGAGATAAATGTCACTTTTTATATGGAAAAATGACAGTTGCATCTACCTAACGCGCGTTCAAAACTTTATGTGATTACCCCCCAGGTCCAAAACGTGTCCTTAAGCTATAAATAAATCCTCCACATGCTCGTCCTTTAGCAGTTTTTTACCGTACAAATTTCCGGACCGGGACGCATTCCGGACTCAAATAAATATGTATCCCGTCCCTACTAGCTAAGCTATTTACTTTTAACATTGTTTGCGGGCCGCCATTGGATTACCGAGGAATGTATGTCCACTATAACGTTATTCGATTGGCCGCAAGTATCGAATAGTTTCCGTGGCTGGACAATAGCAAATTCAGGAAATTCATTTGGGTTAAATCTTTCACATCCCCATCGCGTTTTAATATAGTATATTTTGTGCAGTCGATCTGATTATTACAAGCCTGTGGTGTCCCACTGCTGGGCAAAGGCCTCCCCGTATTTTTCCTACCCCTTCGATTTTGAGCAGTCCGTCCAAATGGACGATGAATGGGCGATGGCGCGACGAGAAAGACTCCTTTTTTTTAAATAAAAAAAAGGAGTCTTTCTCGTCGCGCCATCGCCGATGCCGTCTGCCGCGGGAGTCCGCTGGATGCGGGTGGCGCAGGACCGGTCACTTTAGCACTCTTTGGGGGAGGCCTATGTCCAGCAGTGGACGTATTTAGGCTGATATGATGATGATGATGATGATATTGCTATATAAATATAAACTGTTAGGGTGTAGCAATTCGGTAATAATATTCATTATTCACATTAATTTATCCAAACATTATTAATATCATAACAATTTCATAATCATAATCATATTTATTCGTTGCAACCATGGTATTTACAAGGTGTTCTTAAAATCTAAAATAAATTCAAATATAAAATGAACTGAATAAAAGATGTCAAAAAATAAATGGAGTGCACCCCTACAAAAATATTTTTTTAGTATTTTCATTACAGAACTATGTAGCGGCTAACAAAATACACCTATAATTTTATTCAAATACACCTTATAGTTTTCGACGGACGGCCTGTGACATACGGACTGACAGACAGACGGACATGACGAAACCATAAGGGTTCCGTTTTTGCCATTTGGGCTACGGAACCCTAAAAACACAACATGTAAGGCAGAGAGAGAATGATAATAAGCCGCTAGCAGACATTTTATATGTTGTTTTTGCCAGAAATGAATCATCTAGTTCGTGACTGATAACGTACTATCAATTTCTATTCAATAAGTTAAATTGAATAGATCCTTAAATCCTCAGACCTTGTTACACCTTGTTTACAGTCAGCACTTAAAACTTCATCATCATCATCATATCAGCCGAAAGACGTCCACTGCTGGACATAGGCCTCCCCCAGAGAGTGCCAAATTGACCGGTCCTGCGCCACCCGCATCCAGCGGACTCCCGCGACCTTTACCAGGTCATCAGTCCACCTTGTGGGGGGCTTACCCACGCCGCGCCTTCCGGTACGTGGTCGCCACTCGAGAACCTTTCCGCCCCAACGGCCATCGGTTCTACGTGCAATGTGCCCCGCCCACTGCCACTTAAGTTTAGCAATTCGGAGGGCTATATCGGTTACCTTGGTTCTGCTGCGGATAGCCTCATTTCTAATGCGATCACGCAGAGAAACTCCAAACAACTTAAAACTTAACTGAAGTTAAAAAATGCAGCTGCGACAAGACAAAACACGTCATAGCAAAGTAACCAAAGTTTCGAAGACGTATGATGTTTAAAATGTATACTGAAGCTTCCATTGAGACGAACTCGAAACCCTTTGAGTTGAGAACAAACGTAAGGCGCTCGTAATAACGAGCGTGTGAATATGATAGGAACGAAGAAGCTGAATCCTTTGAAGAATTATCACCAAACGCCGGAGGCTAACACAAACCAAAGAAATTATATTAAATTTAAGTTACGCAACGCAATTACGGGAGCGAGTCCGCGAGTTCACTTTGATCAGCGGCGCGCGGCATAGCGCTAACCATGCTAACTTAAAAAGTCTTAAATACACGCCAGTTTCATGCTCGCATACAGCCTTTTAACTTGGTTGCATTACACTAGCGTCACCAGTGAGTGCTAGGCGACCGCGAGCCTAATTTTGATGAATCTGCCCGCTATCCGGCGCCAACAAACTTTTTACATCAGGCGGAAAAATGCGAACTTCGCGACCCGCGTGAATGGCGTATTGTGATTTAAATAAGGCTGCATTCGGTTAATGGTGTGAAATATCGTAGCAACTTTACACGTACAAACTTTTTTAGTGCCTGCGAAAAAATCATGTAGTTCAACTAACTAGGTGCTCTTATCTTAATCGAAATATTAAAATGATTTTGCGCGATTTCTCACTAGTTCATGACTTGAACATTGCGCATTTAATAAGTTTGCATCAACTGCTAAGAGGTTAATCAATAGTTGTAGGATAGCCTAGCCCACAAAGAACACGTGCTAGGTATTTCTAGAGAGTTTGAATCGTTTAGTTCCGGTGTATGCCCCGACACGCTCGAACTCTGCAACTGGCACCTCGCCCGGAAGAGCTCAGAACACGTTTAAAACGCTATTCATCGTCATGTCGAGATAAGAAAATGTCGGTAGACGAAAAAAAAAAGATTTAAACGTGTGAATAACACTGCGCACCGTTTCTCGAGGCGCTGTTATTTTACACTGTATTCCACACTATTCTCTGCTATTCCACGCTGCAGCGCTGCAAATATTATCATCTTAATAACATTCTGCGAGGCGAAAAGCGTCACCTTTGCCCCCGTGTGCAGGAATGCGGCAAACCCGTCCTCCTTTACTCTTCGGAACTCCATCAGCATTTCAAATTTGTACACTTTAGGGACAAGAATTTATTGCATTAAGTGGGTGATTTAGTTTGTTGAATTGCGTTTTTGGTGCAGTTTTTGTAAGGTGAGATATGAAAACCTCAGTTAACATTGTTGAGTATAATATAAGAGCATTCGTTGATCACGCAGATTTACAAATGGTTTACTTTTAATGAATGTTAAGTTGGTATTATTTTTACCTCGTTTACTTAAAATGGGCAAATATCTCCATTTCTATCACTTTTGAATGATTCAAGTGATACATACATACGAACTGTCATTGTAGCATATAATAAGGGCCTTCGTTGTAGCATATATGTAAGATAATTATTATAATGTTTTATTCGTAATCGCAGCGTATTTTTGCGTTGCCTAGTATTTTTCCGGACGGGCGATCAGACGAGCATTGCAGTAAGAATCAAAATTGTATACATATTTGCAAACGACTGTACGCACCGGATACAGGGTAATCCCTCAAACAAATCGACCACATAATTCTCAGTGCTAGAGTCCTCCACATATCGGGTGATACTGAAAAATGGTTACTCATTCGTTTCGTCAACATTACTTGGTGACTGGGAAAGATGCTGTCAATAACTTTTGATTATTTCATCTTTTTTACAAGCTTTCATGTAGCTTACATTGTTTGTATGCAAGTATGTAACTATGTAAGCTGTCCTTCAAAGTTTGCAACTCATTTTTCGGGCCACTTGCTGGTATCTGATTAATCTGTAAACTCATGGTGTAGACTTATGTTAAAATTGATAACGTAGTGTTATTAGATGGATAGTAAACCATCAAATTATTATCATAAAGTATAAATTAATAAATATAATTAAAATCATAAAAATATTTACTCTTGGACAATAATAAAAGTATGCCTTTTTATTATTGTCCAATAGTAAATTTAAAGCTACAGATACAGTATCCCGGAATACTCGGCTCACGGGCATTAACTATAATTAGATTTTGTTCATTCCAAATGAAATGAAAGGTCCATAACAGCATTGACCCAAAGACGGCTTCTAAAGTAATTGGCCTAGAATGTTCGCAGTGCGTGCATAGCGAGTTTAAACCGTAGGTCGAATTTGCTTGTGGCACTCATGACTCGTGGGGCATAGTATAAAGTGGCTGGATGAAGTAAATATGTATGGAATGTATACGTCTTATGCAGTGTGTGTGTAAAATTTACGTTTTCATGGTGACATACTTATAACAAGGAGTTCTGACAGTTTAGAGGACGTGTCTAAAAGATCGTGCGAAGCCAGAATTGTGCCCAAGAGCAAAGTGAATTTGATTGTGTAATTGATTAAAGTGTCGATTACCCCCTGTTAATGATCTGGCAAAACTGAGGCATTTGAGCAATAAGGACTAACATTTCGATCATTGCCGGTTTTGATTACGTTAATCAATTTCGTATCATATTTACATTTCACAACGCGTAACATGAACTTGGAAGAAAAAGTTGATAATGGTTGGCTGCGTTGAAGGAAAGAGGAGTAGAGGCAGAGCACCCACACGAGGGACTGATGCAATCCGCGATGTCACGGGCGTTAATATCCAAGACGCAGTATAATTAGCCCGAAATAGAGGGGATTGAAGAATTGTGCTCCTGATGGTCACGACATTCAGCCTTGAGGAACCGACGAAGAAGATCACGAACTCATAACACTTTACCTTCATATACCAAGAAACGATCAAAAATAGACAACAGATACGATCCAAACTATACGATATACCCTGCATTTTTCCTTGATACATCTCTGTGCAAAGAATGGCTTATGGTGAGGTGGCACGAGCGCGACGGTGTAGCCGTCTGGTGGCGAGAAATTGCATTTACGCGACACGTACGCCCCTTAATAACGTACCTGCTGCGACAATTCTGCGCATTTGTTTCACCACGGAAGCAAATGGCGCTGCATTTTCAGAGCTTTTCTTTAGTACCCCCCATCTGTCTCAATCGTGGACTCTGAAGAGTAGTGATAATGATAAAACCTCGAAAACAGTGATGTACCTACCACATGACTAAATCAAAAGAGTACCTATTCAAAAAAAAATTGCATAAAAAAATCCAAAGGTTTAAAGACGATTTTTATTAAGTTTTTGTCAAAAAAAAAAATTGATTGCCGACATTTTTTTTTGCACAGTCATATAAGTACTCATTATTAGGATTGTAATGAGCCCAAACACGATGGGTTTATCTTGTGTGCTTGAGATGTTTCAATAGGTTTAGGTACCCTTGAATGGCCGACAGACATTTCATCGAATATTATTTCATCGACAACATTTCAAGTATTTTCATTTCATTGACATACATCGTCGTACGTCGTTTACGTACGGCAATTCAAGGGTAAACCAAATGCCTTATCGATGAAATGAAATTACTTGAAACGTTGCCGATGAAATAGTATTCGATGAAATGTACGTCGGCAATTCAAGGGTGCACGGTTTCAATTACTGCGTTGTCACTGAACCTAAAAGGGTAAATAATGTTCACTAAACCACCTGACACCTAAAGGCTATTTCAGTTCAAGGTGAGCTCAACAATCTTAGCACGGACGTCATTCACCATTAGTTAAGTCCATGTGGGTTAATTATAGAAAGAAAGAAGACATTTATTCACTACCTACACAAAATAATACTGTTATGTGGATAGGTATGCCAAGATCTGAATAAAGCAGTCTTTGTCTCGACCTCTTGTTTGACTCATGTGTCCCGATACCTACAGGTCGATTCACGAGAGCTGGCATGAATCTTTGACCGAAAGCACCCGAAAGTAATGTCACTTGTCACTGTGAGTGCTGTTTCTAATATTTTTTACCTATTACGTTTTCGTTATTCAAGAAAAAAAAATATTATAATCTGCACCAAGTATCTTGTTAATCCTTTTAGTAATTATTATTAAAGTCCTATGGAAATAAAACGTATATTTATTTTTCTGACTTATTTTTAATGCCAAGAATCGTTGGCGTGGTAGGCACGGCAGTATAAGTACTTTAGGTGTTCTTGGCGTCCAAAGGTTTCATATTTTAGAATCTCCATAGATTCTCTGAAACACAATTATCATAATCACTTTTTGCATCAACCTGTATTTATTAATTATTTGATGCACACATAGATATTATCATTCACTCGTTCAATTAATTCGTGCCAGCTCTCGTGAATCGACCTGTACATGAACATGGATCCTACCGACTGCGCCAAGTTCATGTACGTATCGGGACACGTGAGTTAAACAAGAGGTCGAGACAAAGACTGCTTTATTCAGATCTTGACATACCCACATAACATTATTATAATCTACCCACAATACACATAAAACCTAAAAAGAAACTGCAACGTCCTATGTCGATCGTATTTCCGAATGAAATGAGCTCTTTGACAAGGCGGCAGAAACCATTATGCCTTTATCCGGGTATTTTTAAAGAGATTTCCCTCCAATCCTTTCGCACTAGTTACTTCCCGCAAAGGCACAAAGGGAAAGAAAATAGATGCAATTTACGTCTTACGGTCACGACGGGTCGTGCTCCCTACGTAATAAAGGTTATTTTACGGTGCCGCCGCTCTCTGGGTAGGTGGCAATAAAATGTTGCTTCATCTTATAGCAGTAAAGATAAGAGTGAGATGACACTTGAGGCACATAGTGCTGGCGTTCGTACATATATATGTACCTATATGTTTGCCCAAATCTGTCTGATCGTGTTCATCTAAATCCATCCAGGCGAGTTTGCGTAATTGCGTAACAAACGTCCAAACATTGGTACAAACTACATAATAACTATATTATGGGGATCATAGAACAACATGGTTGATTGGTTAGAGATCACGCGGATCTACAAAGCGACAAACAGTTTGCAAACAAACTTAAAACATTCTTAACGGACATGGCATACAATGTCAATGAATTCATTAAATATAAGTTGATGACAAAATGATATATGTGTGTAGGTACAATACATTACCGACTTAACATATTTAGGTATATTATTATGATTTCTGTTGAACAATATATATATATATGTGAATTATTATTGTCTATACTTAGTTTGTGACTTTAAATGAATGTTTTGACTTGTAAACTTGAGAATTAGGTGCATATAACTATAAACAAATAATAATAAGTAATGACATGTAAAATACTGAATTTTATAAATAAATATCTGAATCTGAATTGATATGATGATAATTAACATTAACTAAATTAAATTAAAACTATGTTAAATCTAAAAAAACCGGACAAGTGTGAGTCGGACTCGCCCACCTTTTTGCATATTTTTTTTTAAACGAAACAACGCAAATGGGACTTGGACGCACGATTTTTTCTTACTTTGCAAAGTTGAGGTATAAGACGATGTTCCTTGCCAAATTACGTAGTTCTAGGTCAACGGAAAACATGCAAGTAGCTGCTACCCCCTACAAGAGGCCTACACGACCCACAGGTTTGAAAAACACTGTCTTAAGCTAAACATGACATCAGGATCCTTTTCAATCTCTTACCATCATTTTTGTTTATAGATGTAATGGGTCATAATGGTCGAGCTCGATCGGACAGCGATGTAGGTAGGTAGGTATGCACGAAACGCGGTACAGTTCCTAAGAGACAAGTGCACTTTGCCATAGTCAGACGCAGAACAGAATGATCGTTCTCCAGGTTCACGCTACCGCTCCTAGACTCCGTACAGCGCCACAGATGGCGCTTGCGTTCCAAGAGACTAGCGCACTTTGCCACATTCATACGCAGAACAGAATGATCGTCCTCCAGGTACACGTTACCGCTCCTAGACTCCGTACAGCGCCTCAGATGGCGCTGGCGTTCCAAGAGACTAGCGCACTTTGCCACGGTCAGACGCAGAACAGAATGATCGTCCTCCAGGTTCACGCTACCGCTCCTAGACTCCGTACAGCCCCACTGATGGTGCTTGCGTTCCAAGAGACTAGCGCACTTTGCGACATACATACGCAGAATAGAATGATCGTCCTCCAGGTACACGTTACCGCCCCTAGACTCCGTACAGCGCCACAGATGGCGCTTGCGTTCCAAGAGACTAGCGCACTTTGCCACGGTCAGACGCAGAACAGAATAATCGTCATACTGCTCCTAGACTCCGTACAACACCACAGATGGCGCTTGCGTTCCGCTGCAGCTTCAGTCATTAGTACGGACTCAGGAATACTGCCGTACTCATGACCAGGATGCGACAAATGTATGTTTAATAACACTACATAACTGTATTTCTTATTTTATATTCTTTGTTTTAAGGTTAGGGTTATTTCTATAAAGCTAAATTCAATAAAGTAGTGTGCTATTGCGAGCTCCGGCACACGACTCGGAGGCAGCAATCTCTTTACGGCACCTGCTTACCCGCTCACAGCCATTAGTCAGCTGTTCGCATCAAAAATGCAGAGGCCTGATGTGATAGAGAGTATTACAATCCAAGGATTTGATAACACAAAGAGCTCCGGTACAAGAACTATGGGCTCAATTTGGGATGTTTGAAAATTTTAGAAGTGCCTGATAATTTTTTTGGTGATAGGAATAACCTTCCTTAGCACCAGAAAAAGTTTCAGATTTCTCAGTTGCGTCAATTATTTTTGAAAAATATAAATAGATTCCTCACTTATGTTTTGGTTTTAGGACGGCGAATAAGACGCTTTCCTTGATCTGTCTCATATTACAAAAAAAATCTTGAGGAATTCTCAGGATTCTAACTTAGAATCCTTCGCTTCACTCCGCATTCAATATACCGCCCTCGCAGTAAATACATGATTTTGCTCCCTTGCCACCCGCATCCAGCGAACTCCAGCGACCTTTACCAGGTCATCAGTCCACCTTGTGGGAGGCCTACCCACGCCGTGGTTAATAATCACAGTGCTCCACAATTTGCTCAAGTGCTTGTAAAATCGTAATGACATTTTCTAGAAAGAGCCTATCTGGAGCTTATTAGAGCGGCGCAAGTATCTCACTATATGAGCTTTTTCATAAGCTCGACGAGTGTGTCTCGATTACGTAACGTTGCTGGAGCTACGTTGACGTGTAAGAGCGACGTGCTTTCATAAATGCTATACTCTACTGTTGTTAATGCTTTATGGATGTTTATTAGCCTATAGAATAGTGCGCTGCTTCGTAAAGCCTGTTTTCTTTTCAGAATCGTCAAATTAAAAATAGAATACCTCCCACGGTTTAAAACATACCTCTGTTCTTTTCAGAATCATCCTAATGAAATCAACTAGACATAGATTAAAAATATACATTAAATAATTTTGATTATGGCCACAGGATGGCACGGAAACGTGGTCGCTTACTATGGGCTTCATAGGAAGGCTCAAAGTCACCCAAAGGGCAATGGAGAGGGCTAAGCTGGGAGTATCTCTGCGTGATCGCATCAGAAATGAGGCTATCCGCAGCAGAACCAAGGTAACCGATATAGCACTCCGAATCGCTAAACTTAAGTGGCAGTGGCCGGGGCACATTGCACGTAGAACCGATGGCCATTGGGGCGGAAAGGTTCTCGAGTGGCGACCACGTACCGAAAGGCGTAGCGTGGGTAGGCCCCCCACAAGGTGGACTGATGACCTGGTAAAGGCCGCTGGAGTCCGCTGGATGCGGGTGGCGCAGGACCGGTCATGTCATTGTGGCACTCTTTGGGGAAGGCCTATGTCCAGCAGCGGACGTCTTTCGGCTGATATGATGATGATGACGATGATACCACAGGACCTATACACATTTTTAGGGTTCCGTAGCCAAAATGGCAAAAACGGGACCCTTTATAGTTTCGTCATGTCATTGCAGCAATATATACTGAATTAAGAAAACACTGAGAAAACAATTAAAAATGAATAAAATACCACAACAGTTTTCAAACACGTCTTGCCGCCATTAGTTTTCTTATTTTTCAAATAACTATGACATTTAAAGAGTATGGTCGCTAAATTATTTGTCGCAGTTAACGTGGACGCACTCTAACATTGGAATAAGTTTTTTAACATACAAATATTCGTATTACTAGAACTATGTCGCTATAACTGCGTGAAATCAAGGTTGCCCAAGCACAAGTTTCTCTTAATTAAAGTGCGCGGTCACTCGTCTAGCTACACCCTTCCACGCGTTTATTTTTAGCTCGGCGACAGCCCTACGGCCGAGCTAGCTGGCCAACACAGTGTAAATATAACTGCAGTTCCCTACTGCTGAAAAACGCTCGAGACGTCGGCCAAATCTTCCTAGAATATTCATGAAAGAAATTCGCAACCTCGAGCACATTTAATTTGAATGGTAATCGAATGTTTTCATGTCCACCTTATCGCTGCCAACTTGAAATATATATTCTACTATTAGCTTCTGCCCGCGAATTCGTCCGCGTGGAACTCGTTTACATCATAGCTCCATACAAACTTTCGCCCCCCCACTCCGCCCCCTTAGGGGATGATTCCCGGGATAAAAAGTATTCTATATGTTAATCCAGGCTATACACTATATGTATACCAAAATTCATCTTAATCCGTTCAGCCGTTTTTGCGTGATTGAGTAACAAACATCCAAACATCCAAACATCTAAAATAAATAAATTAAATAAAAATAAATATCGTGGGACAATTCACACCAATCTGGTCCCAAACTAGGCAAAGCCTGTACTATGGGTACTATGTAGAAAACGGATAAACATACTTATATAGATAAATACATACTTAAATAGATATTAATCATCCAAGACTCGAGAACAAACATTCGTATTCATCATACAAATATCTGCCCCAACCGGGAATCGAACCCGGAACCAACACATCACACAACATCCAAACATCCAAACTTTCGCATTTATAATATTAGTGGGATAGGATTTGTAAGAAAGGTCTCATTTTATAAGAATTTTGTTAGAATTGTTGTACAACTATGGCAAAAAACGCCCTGTGTTTTTTTTTTCTTATTAGTCTTCCATAGTAGATTTTATAATTCTCTGACAAAACTTGGAAGAATACCCCTAATTAGACGTAATAGCACGTTTATTTATTTATTTATTTATTTATAATCATATTCTTATGGACTTACAGTTACCCAAAACGTCCAGAAGATAATTAATTTACAGGTTTACTTAGGCGCTAAACTTAAAACTACTTACTAATTGTAGCATTTTACAGAAAAGTGAGACTATTTGCGAAACGAACAATTTTAAATCTTGGTGATGACCAACTATCCCCAAACACATATACACATATTTTTATAGCGAGATTATTTGAGTTTTTCAGCGCTGTCATAGTACGGTATTGTTGAATAGTGGAGCTCCTGTGAGTAAGATTACATTATTTTCTGTGACTGTAATACTCGAAGACTGACAAGATTCACTAAATGCGTATTTCTCTGTAGGAACAATCTAATCGATTTTCAGAGTAGGGAAAGGCTTTTAAATACCCTAGGTCTAAAATGACCATAAGCGTTCCTATATAGTTGCATAACTGTTTTTTTAAACGATTTATGTACTATGCGACCAACAAGACCGAGACCCGGCGGCGCCGCAAATAAAGTAAAAATCCCTGCTCTTTGGAAATTCAATAACTTCCAACGGATCTAGCGACGCGCGGACTTTAAAATATGATAGATGATGTCGCTAGCTCCTAGGTAGCGGTGGTAGGGCTGCCACGTACAAAAGTTGGCGGACATTAGAACAAACCAAATAAGTCCGTAAAAATTTCGAATAAGGCTTCATGAAAAAAAGTAGGCATCGAAATGTCTAGGTAGTTCGAACCGCAATTAGATAGCCAACTGAGTATTGTTTTTTATGTCTTAGAATCTAAAATCCATCTATTTTTCCTTAAAAGTTGTGAAATCCTACGTAATGCCAGCCATAAATGTAAAATGCTTGCGTAGAAATGTGTCTACTTCTGGCATGAATTAAAACAATTTTTGACCTGCATACGGTAATTAAGAGTCTGGAAAGGTATTCGCGTGACATTATAGCATCGACAATCTATTTGAGTAAAGGAAAAAAGAACCTATATTTTCAGAGATCTGAAAAGTAAGCCCAAAAATGGATAGCAGCTGATTTAAATATCCATAACGCCACTCAAAACGATAGGTAAAAAGATCTTCTTCTATGTATTTAATTACATTCTTAAAACAAAGGTCAATTCATATTGCAAACCTGATTTATGTTATGCTACAGTGGCTACTTGTTTTCATGGACAAGCCTTAAGATAATTGTTGGAGTACGTATCGGTTATTTTAATTGTATTGTTTACACACAATCTGTATTTATCTTGACATATTTGTTTCATGTAATTATTTGCAGTAATACAATTGTGCTTTGTAATGCTATACTAAGTAATTCGGTGTTGTTTTTGTAGAAAGAAAACAGGAAAGCCGTTAGAGAAAAGAAACTACCGGAAAGAAAACACTACTTAAAGTCAAAGTCAAAGTGATTTATTCTTCAATTTAGGCATATTAGATGCACCTATGAATGTCGATAAACTACCACCGGTTCGGAAAGAAAACCTCTGCCTCAAGAAGAACCGGCGTAAAAAACTCGGCGAGGTGTCATTTTTACAGTATACAATATAATATAGTAAAATTTGTATACTAAAATTTGTCCTGACCTAAATTAAATTATAGGTATTTCTCAGTTGCGACACAACCATAAATAGGTATCGAGTTTTTAAATTATAAAAAAATGACAGTTTATTTTCGGTGACAAAAAAGAAAGGACCTAATCTTAAGATTGGTCCCTTTCCAACCATTAAACTATCGTTAATATATACACTAATCACTTCCATTACACTCCTGATAGATATGTCGAAAAATACCTGCCCAAAATGTATTTTCACTTGAACTTTTAAATTATAAGTTTAATAATTAATAATTCTAATGATTTTGTACGCCTACAGGCCATTCCACAACCCATTTTATCCACCAATGTATCGCACCTATGTTTACAAATAAATCACTATGACTATGACTATGACTATTGACTGATTTTAAAAGAAATAAATAAATTTCAAAGTGAATTGACAACCCTGAGGAGGCGATTGATTTATTGGCAAGCGATGTAAAATATGGTGTAGCCGCTTCATGCACTTGACTCACTTCTTCGCTGCAGCGGTTACATAGAAAACACATTGCAGTTTTCTGGTAAATACAAACGATAATAAATGGATTTGTTGTACTCAAGGGCTGACTGGGCAAAACATTGTGCGTTATACTTTCTTGTATTTCAATAGAAATACATCAATATCGTACAGTTAGATTTTAGAAAATATGTTTTATATTTTCTTGATAACTTTGGTTTTGTAAATTATATTTAAGATTACTACATACATACATACATACATATAATCACGCCTCTTTCCCAGAGGGGTAGGCAGAGATCACGGATCTCCATTTGCTACGATCCTGACAAACCACTTTCGCTTCACTCACCTTCATAACATTTCTCATACATGCTCGTCGGTTTAGGGTACTTTTGACCTGGCCTTTTTGTAACATTTCTCCAATTTGATCAGAGAAAGTTACTAGTTATTACTAGTTACTGTAATTACACCCTAATTTTTTTCTATGAAATAAACAGTTCAATTTTGTTTATTTCTTACGATATTGAATGCCCTTAGCCTAATGTACTAAGCGTGTACAAAATATTATAGCGAATACGCTATTACCCATTGGCTACGACTTTGGTCTTAAGTGACCTGCGGCAGCGTTTTATCTGTTCATTGCGCGGTCGACACGCGCAACGCACTGTGGTTAGTTGGGATCACGCGCAATTAATTAGAATAATCGCTGCCGCAGGTCGCTTAAGACCAAAGTCGTGGCCAAGGCGTTAGACTTCCTACAGACGCAACATCTAATATCGCACTCTCATATACATTTCCACTCTGCTTTTCACTTCACTAAGGGATGATTTCCAGGATAAAAACCATTCCATGTCCTTTTCAGGGTCTCCAAATGTCTCCATACCAATTCGGTTAAGCGCAAAAATATTCAGAGGTAGGCCAGCGTAAAGAAAAATCAATAAAAGGTCAACAAAGCCCTTGTGATTCTTCAAAAATAGGTACTGTGTCCCTGCTACGGTATCCTACCATCAGGCATCTTCTTGTTTGCCACTGTCATATTTTAAAAAACCGGCCAAGTGCGTGTCGGACCACGCAAAACGAAGGGTTCCGTGCCTATTAAAAAGGTCGTATCGTCATAGAAATCTTACGGCACTTTCGTCCTTTTCTTTGAGGAAGGCAGTTTTTCAGCAATATCTCGGAAACCTTTCGTCCGGTCTTGTTAAAAACAATTTTCGGTGAATGAACTTAATAAGCGCTGTGTCCATGATTTTTTTCATATTTTTAAAATGCACCGTTCAAAAATTAGAGGGGGGGGGGGACAGAATTTTAGTGACTTTCGGGGCGATTATCTCTGACTGTATTCACTTAATCAAAAAAATTCCCGAGAAACCTTATATTTATTTTGAAAGGCCTATCGATTCATGTGCCACACGTGGGCTCACGATGAAAAAATTTTTTTTGACTTTTAGTTTTATGTATGGAGTACACCCCTAAAAAAATTTTTTTTAGTAATTTTAATTACAAAACTTTGTAGCGGCCAACAAAATACACCTATCCTCAAAATTTTATTCAAATACACCTTATAGTTTTCGAGTAAAATGCCTGTGACATACGGACAGACGGACAGACGGACAGACGGACAGACGGACAGACGGACAGGCGGACAGACGGACAGACGGACAGACGGACAGACGGACATGACGAAACTATAAGGGTTCCGTTTTTGCCATTTTGGCTACGGAACCCTAAAAATCCCAGAAATTATAAGAGAGTATGAAGCGGGCAACCCTGAAGGTGGGTTATTTATTGGCAGCCGACATGGAGTGAGCTTTAACCGCTCTAAGCGCACACTTGACTCACTTCCCCGCTACCGTTGCGTCGGAAACTGGATGGGGAGCCGCTTTGTTCCATTTCTCGGTGCGTGGATTTCGCCGGCAATCTTACCTTGTTTACTTCACGGCGGTGGCCCCATGTTGGGCGCCAGTTTGAACAAATTATTTTATTATATAGTTTTCTATACGCCAGTATAGTTTTATATTTTAATGTTTCGTATTGTAATGGTTAAATGTGCTCTCAGATTGATTACTTGCTACTAAGTAATCGCCCAATGTTATATTTGACCATCACTTCTTTTTATCCGTATAAAGATTTTTTTTATGTGTGTAATCATCACCGTATTTTAACATTATAATTTGGGCGCTAGCTACTAGTGTGAATTCATAATTTCAGTATTATTTATTGTATTGTTACACGTTAATGTGGTCATTTGGTCAAACCTATACTGCGTGTATTTTTAATACTACCTCAAATTGTAACCAGGTGTTAGGGCTGTGAACCGATATTGCAAGAAAATTTTAATTTAATCTTAACTACCGAAGCGTAATTAATTTTTGAAAATTTATCAAGCAGCAATGTATTGCGTACACACATTTGACTCATGGAAGAAGCGGGTCACTTGTGACAGTTATGACGTCGCGTCAGTAAGACAAAGTAGTGATCCATTGCGTGCTGAATTATTTTATATGGACAAAAAAAGTTGGTAGTTAAGAGAAATTTCTTGCAATATCAGTTCACAGCTCCAAGACCTACCTCTGGTTACAATTTGAGGTAATATTAAAAATACACGCTGTATAATGTGATGCTTTCACCTTATATATTTTGTTCTGCATTTTTTTTGACTCACGTTACTTGAACGACACATGAATCTAACTTATCATGCTTTACTCTCCAGTAGCATCTGGTTATAACTCTAACTCCCCTCACTGCGTTCCGTTGTGACACATGGAACTATTAATTTGACACGAGTAGTGGAAAATTATAGTTATTTGGCATTAGCCTAATGAGGTTGCGGACAGGCACATTAGCATCGGGCCTGTTTAGCATGCAATATTCGAGTGGGATGGTATGAAAGCGGTCTAATGCTAATTTGACAAATTAAATTTAAGTTATTGAAAAATATATAGCGGTGTTATTGGTCGGATATTAGATTAACGTAACAATAATATAATTTAATGTATATACTAAACTAAACCTAAAATAAACAACCTAGTTACACAAATTATTTATAAATAAAAAATTGGCTCCAGCTCGGTGCCCAACGCAGAAGACTGGCGGCATTGCTGCGCTGCACGGCAATGCTAATGCGTTGAGCAAGGTAGGAGCCAGCCTTCTGGTGACCTTTCACGTCCACAAGACGTTTCGCTAGTTCTTTAAAGGGGCTGTGTGCACCAGGACCCCACGGCCCTAAAGTCTCCACCCCAAAAGGTTCAAACATGCAGCCAGCATCTATGGCTGCATATTTGCGCCGCTTGAGGTTTTCAGCCGTGTCGGCGGCAGCCCCAGCCCTGGTTAATTGGTTAATTCATCTCGAGAACCGCGACCAGATAAACCATACACTATAATCTCCAATGGTAAAGGTCTTAACCCATATTCCTCCAAGAAGATTTCTCGAAAGTTTTTAAGAGGTCACACTTTTACTTTAAAGACTTTTTCATTTCAAAATAAGGCTGAAGTTCTATAAAGCATACCTACATACAGTCCCTTTAAGAACAGGTATGTTGTTTTTAATTTAATGTCTGAGTGTATCGGATTAAGTACTCTAAAACGTCGAGAACGTTACACGAGACTTTCTTGAAAGAGAGAAGTAAACGCCTGTACATCTACGTGAAAATTCCCCGCCGTAAGTGCCGCTTTCACCGCCATAGGGTTTTTATTTGTCAAAAGCAAGTCAGGGCTACACACAATGCGTTGTCGACAAGTGACCTGATGCAAACCAGTGGAAGCCAGACCTAAGCCATACGTAATTGCCTCGAATCTCAGCGTCGAGATAGACTAGTGGTGAGTGGTGAAATCAGTCGAGAAAGGTTGTGAATGACGCAGCAAGCCGGCCATCTGCGTGGCGGTGACGCGTCGTATTGCCCGCCATCTTGCGCCACTAGCGAAATAAATATGGCGCACGTGGAAAGACTTAAGAAAATTTTAAACATATTTACGAAGTATGTGAAGTTTTTCCATAAATCTTTGGCATCGGACGTAGTCATTATTGCCACGCGATACGCTCAATATTGAAGCAGATACTGCTTGCTTGCTTCATGCATTAATATTCAGGCGATACGCTACCATAAATAGGTAATTTAATAGGTGTAGGCGTTTTGTGAAGCAAAATCTGTAAAATGTATAAATCTGCAATATTATTATAGGTTCATTGTGAAAGCAGCGCCTTCCGTGAATCTTCTGCATAGTGATTTTCTTATTTTACTCAACTCGGTTTCTCAACGTCCAGGTTCTTACAGCGTGCAGAAATATTATAGTACTAATGTAAACCACCTACAGTTACGATTGAGTTTTTTGAAGCTTTATTAGATTGTGTACAAAATACGAATATATTTTAAATGTGCAAGAACAAGTGTACAAACGACGGGATATAAATTCGAGCGGGCGACCCACATTCATAAAAATGTAACAGTTTTGTAAAACTTTTCTGAATTTATGTTTCTAATGGTGGCTGGTTTTGATATATAGGTCGCGATCGCGGTTCCACGGTACCGACACAAAACTTGCAATTGTTTTATATCTGATCAAACCTATCAGAGACTTATATTACGTAAACGATGGAATGTCGCATAAAACAATTGAATAATTGAAACCTACCGGATTGGAATGCGTCGTGAAACAATTAAAGGTATATTGATACACCGTTTCAAACTACAGCGCGATTGCGGTCTACACATATAGTCGTTAATGTCAATCTCAAAAACCAAATTATATCAACAAACTTCATTTGTTTTGATACTCGTACTAGGTACATGAAATGTAAATCAACGCTACGAGAAGCCCTACTAAATATGTCTTATGACGATACAGAGAAGTTATTTATCGTTCTAAAATAATTTTGTTCTATCTTTTATACCGCATAGGTTATAAGCTCCTAATTATTTGTACTATATTCAATAAGAATGATATTGTATTATTATTATTTTTGCATGGGAATAACGTAGAATAGAATAGATTTTTTTTTTTTTAGAAAATGTATTCGATTGTTAGTCCTTTTTTGCCTGAAACACAGGGTATCCTAGCTCAGGCACGTGTTATTTGCCTCTAATAATAAGCTCCTAGTCTTTAGTACCTATGTAAATTATGTTTTATCGATAAATTATCAATATCAATTATCGGTGTGACCTGTCCTTCCACTAAAGAGTTTATAACAAAAAACCAAAACTATTATACATTTGACAGTTTTCCTACGCAGTTGATCGAGTAATCCATGCAGCATAATTAATCTGCTCAGTACTTCACATTTACGGAAACCAAAGGCTTGAATCTCTTGACAGAACAAAAGCTTGAAGGGTACATAAAGCTTTAATTAAAGCTCTGCTGTTGTTTGCCTCGGCCGAAGTTATCCGGCTCGAGACGGGGTGTTTACCCGTATAGCGGGACATGGCTGTTTACCGCAGAACTCTTCCTCATTTATCATGCGACATTGTATGTTTAACCACCTTCATTCGCTCCGAGAATATTTGCCCCATGAGATGAGAACTGTCTTCATTTCGGACTACGTGCATGCTTGTAATTGGTAGAAACGTCGACTTTGCGAGTTGGGAAATTAAAGTCTAATTACGACGTCATACAACAACAACATATTCATCATCATAAATTTAGAGCCGGGCTCTTGTCGGTGGAGTAATCGGGTCGTTCTTCTTTTTTACCGACAATGAACCGAGGTTTTTCTGTTTTTTTGGTTTTTGAACTATCGAAAATTGTGGTTTTGAAGTGCGATTTAAAAAAAAATGCATAGGTTTCTTCATTAGAACTAATTAAAGTTTCCTTTCTGGCCAATATAAATATTTATTTACGGTTGGTTTCTAAAAAAAAACATGTGACAGAGTGGACTCTTTCAGTGGGGACAACATTTTGGTTTACCACTCTGTCACGGCATTCTACGAAAAAAAAAAAACATTAAAAAAAATGCTAGTTAGAGAAAGTGAAATATTAAATATCACTAATTAATAAAATAATATGGACGTTCATTTGAACATTATAAAACCGTAAACATCATTACTCAAATGAGATGCCGTAATAAGACGAAGGACGCCATTCTGTTTTTCTTTCTGCCACTCTTTTGAGCTCTTGATACAACATTAACATTAACTTTCTCTTTATCTTTACGTCACATTAATGATGCACAAATATCAATATTATAGGTTGTTTAGAGTTATTAAATAGTACCTACACAAACAATTATTACACAGTATTACAGTTACAAAACCAATGCACTGAATCTGAGAATTAACATTACTTGAACACTTAATATACTACCGAAGACCAACGGTTATCCATCGCCTCGCAGAACCTCAAGCATTCACAATAGACTTTTACCCAGCTACTAGCAAAAACCCAGTCAGATGCAGATGCGAGAAGTACATTGAGGCAGTGCAGAGCTCGAATAAGCGGCAACTTAGGTACTATGTGCCACACTTCTTATGGTGTGTGTATGTCATTCCCTACAAAGTCAAACTTTCCATAGATTCAGATTTTAACGAACACCGCTTACGATCAGACGGTTTGGTAGGTACAACCTAACCCTTGGGCCTCATAGGAAGGCTCAAAGTCACCCAAAGGGCAATGGAGAGGGCTATGTTAGGAGTTTCTCTGCGTGATCGCATCAGAAATGAGGTTATCCGCAGCAGAACCAAGGTAACCGATATAGCCCTGCGAATTGCTAAACTTAAGTGGCAGTGGGCGGGACACATTGCATAGAACCGATGGCCATTGGGGTGGAAAGGTTCTCGAGTGGCGACCACGTACCGGAAGGCGAGGCGTGGGTAGGCCCCCCACAAGGTGGACTGATGACCTGGTAAAGGTCGCGGGAGTCAGAAAGGGTGGCGCAGGACCGGTCAATTTGGAACTCTCTGGGGGAGGCCTATGTCCAGCAGTGGACGTCTTTCGGCTGATATGATGATGATGATGAACCTAAGCCTTAGCCACTGCTTGAAAGTGCAGGAAACGTATGCATTATGGTATATTCACAAAGCGGTCGCTAAAGCATGATACAAGAGCACAAAATCAAAGTTGAAGTATTTATTATCGTCACGGTTTTAGAGCAGCTGGCACGTTGGTCCAATTAGACCAAGTTCCGCAAAGTAATAGCGTAACGTGACGTGGCACGTTTCGTTGACATATCTACTGTGTGAAACTCTTTACCAACGAAAAGTTCATTTCATAAAAATATCCATACTACTATGATAAATGCGAAATTGTATCTGTCTGTCTTTTACCTCTCCACGCTTAAACCGCTGACCCCATTTTGATGTAATTTGGTAAAGAGATAGTTTGAGTCCCGGGAAGAACATAGGATAGTTGTTATCCCAGAAATTATAAACGGGGGTGAAATGGTGGGTGAAAATTTGTATGGAGCTACAATATAAACGAGTTCCACGCGGATGCGATGGATGGATGAATAATTTAATTGTTGAATTATTAATTTGCTACTGCTTGAAGGATCAAAATATATTATTGTTGATTTTTTTTTAATAAGAAATGCTCCGTTTTCACAAAACCTATTACCAATTTTCGCAAGTATCTATCCTTGCGCTATTAGCGAGCGAGAGCGACTGAGACAACATTTGAGGCTAAGTGTAAAGCCTGAGTGGACGCTTCGCTGTGAGCGGGGCGTGCAGCGTCCATATAAATTGCATTTGTTTTATATGGACGCTGCACGCCCCGCTCACAGCGGAGCGTCCACTCAGGCCTTACACTAAGATTTGCCTTAACAAATTCACAACTCCAACATATAACACACGGGGAGCGTGCGTCAAACCACGACACCAGTCCCGCTAGTCTGTTTTTTTAAGCTCACCTTAACGCTCGACCACAAGTATATCTTGACCCGGCTATTCGTTTTAACTAAGCGTAGATAGAGTTCTAGTCTCGTTAGGCGTGACGGGTGGAAGGTGGTGGAGTGAGGCGCATGAGCGCGTAGAGAATAAAGCCGGGGTTATAATAGAGCCTCTCCGCGTGCGCAACGCAATCGATTACATACATTTTGTATAAACGTGGTTACATTAGCTCAGTCCCAATAATATAACCCCGGCTTAACAGCTCAGTTCGCGGCAACATCGAGGCAATATCGCAGTCATATCGAAGCCTGTCAGTCCGTACGTCGGCGGCTGTCGGCCTAGCGCGGGTCGCGTTTGACAAACAGGGTTGCGCACATATTGGATTTATCACGTTGGATCCTAAGTTTACTGGCACAACGGAGCTAGCACAACTGACGTTGCGACGCGACGCGGGACGAGAATAAGCTACCCTCCTCTTTTTGATTTGCACTATGCGAGTGGGACAGGAGTCGCTGAGTCGCGCGCGACGAGACTAGGCAGTAAGTTGTGCTAGTCGTATACTCACTTGATTGTTTGATTCAAGGTAGGTACAATACAATATAATACATTACAAATACTCTTTATTGCACACCTCACACAAACAAAGCAGTTACAGAGAGAAACAATACGATAACATGTAGGTAGAGGTAGACAAAAGGCGGTCTTATCGCTGAAGAGCGATCTCTTCCAGACAACCTTTGGTTATCGGAGAAAGAGATAAAACTAGATTATGCAGTAGGTGGTGCAGAGATACAGTGGTGGTGTACATTGATTTTGAGAATTGTCTGCATAAGTAGATACGCAACGCGTACTGACGGCTTCCAAGCCGTGCTGCGCAAGCGCGTGGCATCCCTGTGGGGCCGCGTGCGCGCGAGCACCAACACTCTCCTGTAGGTGGTCGCGGAAAGGATGGACAGTCCTATCCTTACTCATTGGATGACTTTGCATGTGCATTCTAATGAGCATTTTGTATTTAACTTACCTAGGCAATTAATTTCTTGTTAATAACATAATTTTGTGTTCTTTTTTCTTTTTTTGTGTTTATATGGATACTGTCCGAAATAAACATTTTTTTTTAATTTATTTATCAAAAGTACAAAACAATTAACATTTAACTCGCCAAACTGCGATAACAGTTTGTTGGCGAGACCGCGCTCATTTTCACTAGTGTTAAGTACCTACGTTAAAACTATGTTAGGTATGCTATGTGAACTACATATAATCTTAAACACTAACTTACACACTAAACATGACAATGCCTGAACACTTCACCCCTGCACTTGAAGTGCTATACTTTACAATTATTTATGTGTCTAATTTTTTTTTAACTGCAAGTATTTTTTTACCTATATGAGTATTAATGTAATTTTTCCAAAAAATGTCTTTTTTAATCTATTTTTTAATTCAACTTTGCTGCACTTTTTTTCTTCTCTTAACCAATCAGTCTCGTTATGTATTTTTGGTATCATAAATATATTAGCTCTTTTGCCATAGTAGTTTTTAGCAGAATTCTGTACATATTTCTTTGCCCTTACATTTTTAGTTTTATATTTATTTTGTGTTAAAACCTTATACTCATTATTAAAATAGTTTTCTACAGCTATCATTGCACTCTCTGATGTATAGGGTATATCTGGTGTATTTCATTTCATATCATATTTAACAGCTGTCAACCTGATACCTCCAGTGATAACCTAAAATGGGAGACTTTGGGAGATTGACAACATAGTTAAAATGTCGTAGTTTGAGTTTCTCGAAAGTCATTTTTAAACATTTTTTTTTATCGAAACAAAGACATGTTTGCCTGTTCTACAGCTCACAGAGCTACTATTATATATTTTGACTTTAGTTCCGTAAAATTCATGGAGAGCCAGGATTTAAACTCAAGACCTCTATTTTTTTTTTATTCCAATGCACTGAAAGAGAACTCGACTGTCCTTGCAGCGTTGCGGTCACTGCTTTGAACAGTAATCTAGGTCACAATTTATCTAAACTTTCTCGTGGAATGTATTAAACTGACAGATTTGGTACTCGAAACTTTTTACGCTTGCTCACACAAACAGACAAAATTATTATTTCGAAGATATGTTTACGCTTCATCATCTCGCTAGGTCATTCCCGGTTGTGCCCTAAAGGGGCCCGGGGCCCGCTTTGGCACCTAATCCCAAGGTTTGTCGTATGCGGGTCCGTTCTTCTTTTTTACCGACAATGAACCGAGGTTTTTCTGTTTTTTTGGTTTTTGAACTATCGAAAATTGTGGTTTTGAACTGCGATTTAAAAAAAATGCATAGGTTTCTTCATTAGAACTAATTAAAGTTTCCTTTCTGGCCAATATAAATAGTTATTTACGGTTGGTTTCTAAAAAAAAACATGTGACAAAGTGGACTCTTTCAAAGGGGACAACATTTTGGTTTACCACTCTGTCACGGCATTCTACGAACAAAAAAAATATTTAAAAAAATGCTAGTTAGAGAAAGTGAAATATTAAATACCTATCCCTAATTAATAAAATAATATGGACGGTCATTCGAACATTATAAAACCGTAAACATCATTACTCAAATGAGATGCCGATGCCGTAATAAGACGAAGGACAGGCTATTGTCGGTCGAAAAGAAGAACGACCCATGCACTAATTTTACGAAAGCGACTACCATCTAACCAGATGGAAAACTAGATCCTTATTGGGATTAGACCGGTTCCCTCACGATGTTTTCCTTCACCGAAAAGCCACTGTTCAATATCAAATGATATTTCGTCTTTAATTCTTTGGAAACACCCAGCGGTACGAGCCGTGGTCATTGCTTTGAAATACGATACGAGTATATACTCATATCTTTGACGTCAAACAACAAAACTATGATGTCAGTCGTTGATGCAGACGTAGTACCTATGCATATTACATAACTAGCTCCCACCCGCGACTTCGTCTGCGTCTAACCGGGATAAAACTATCCTATATTTTGATCCCGGGGGGTAATCACGTAACGTTCCGAACGCGCGTCTGACAGTTAAATCTCAATCTAACTGTCATTTTTCCATATAAAATTGACGTTTAAATCTTACAGACGTTCGTAAGAAAAGTTACGTGATCGACCCACAGGCTAACAAACTATCTTCGTGCAAAATTTCATCCAAATCGGTTGAGCCGTTTAAGCGTGATTGAGTAACAAACATTTAAACACTAGGATAGTAGGTACTTTGGGCATTTATCATGGATAGGGTAAATGTTCAACACTAGTCTTCACTCCAAGAGCTAAATGCATTCCATTCTATTTTGAAGCTTGTGAAGAACGTTTCTAAATCTGCACGACCCATGATGCGCTGATCTTTCTAAACTAATGTAGGTCACATCGCGTCAAATTATTTCTTGTAACATTTTGGTCTGAAGCTGACAGACTATTTCGGCTCAAAGCGAGCCCGCACAAACGAGGAACTCTGACGCTGTATAATGTTAGGTTACGTTATATTTCTATGAATAATTACAGCTGTTTAATTACTATTAATTAGTACATATTAATTTATTTGCATTATTCCTATTGGCAGTTCAACGACGGCCCTAGCCTCAGTGGCTGTGTGCGACGTTTTAAAAAAGCATTATGACAGTTGGACTGTCATAATTCACTGTTTGTTCTCGAGTCTTGTATGTTTAATATCTATTTAAGTATGTATTTATCTATATAAGTATGTTTATCCGGTGTCTAGTACCCATAGTACAGGCTTTGCCTAGTTTGGGGCTAGATCAATTGGTGTAAATTGTCCCACGATATTTATTTATTTATTTTAATTAAAAAGCGCGGGGAGAAGGCGTTGAGATTAAGCACAACATGATTTGTAATGATTTAATAAGGATTGTACAGATAATGGATGGAAAATATGGAAATAACGGATACTGTATAATAAAACACTAGAGAGTGATATTTTTATAGATAATGGTACGGAACCCTTCGTGCGCGAGTCCGACTCGCACTTGGCCGGTTTTTTTAAATATAGGCTTGCGAGTTATCCAGCTCACATAGGTGCTAGTTAAACGTATCTACAGTATCAGTACATTTATTTTCATACCCTAAGAAATTTTCTACCTTTGCTAAAATCTTGTGCAATATCGAATGACACAGGCAGCTAACATGCAGCTCCCAGCATCAGCCAGGTCGGTATTATTGCATTTAGCTGACACTCCACGTATTCGCCTTTGTGCTCAATCGGATATTACCTACGTGTTACACGTCCTTAATATTGAAACGGGTCTATTTCCTACGGAACAGGTGTTACTTAGTCTACTGATCTTGTACAAAGCTGGCTGGCAAGGACAGTCGTGTTCTCTCAAACTCAAAACTCAATCTCAAAATGATATTTATTCAAGTAGGCCTAGTAACGAGCACTTTCAAATCGTCAGTTAATTTTTTAGAGTAATTTTTAAACATAAAGAATGAAATATATATGATATAAAAATTGTATAAAAAATACTAGTAGAATATTTCTAGAAAAACAATGTAATGTCAAAAAACAAAATATTACGAAAATAATAGATTAAAAATTCAGTCAAAATTAGTTCCATGGAGTTTTATCATTCATGTAGTCTTGTGTGCTATAATAAGCTTTCGAGATAAGTTTACGCTTCACATAGCTCTTGAATTTATTAATAGATAACTCAGTTAAGTTTCTTGGAAGTTTGTTATAAAACCTTACACAATTACCCATGAATGATTTTTTTATTTTTTGGAGCCGAGTGGTGGGCACCGCGAGCTTATGCTTATTTCTAGTATTAATATTATGTATGTCACAGTTTTTCCTAAAATCTTCTCTTTCAGTGCATTGGAATAAAATTAAAAAATAGAGGTCGTCAGTTCGAATCCTGGCTCTCAATTAATTTTTCGGAACTAAAGTCAAAATATATAAAGCTGGCGAGTCAGGTCGTAAAATATTAGAATCATGCTATTATTACCCACAAAAAGGTTTCATTGTTACTTTTATTGACCGACTCGCAGCTTAGTTTTGCGGATAGTACAGTAAGGGAAATGTATTCACGTACCACCGTAGAACCCTGTCGCAATTGACAGGCCGCCGTCACTCAAACTCGAGTGATATGTCACCTTATTGCGATAGGGTTCTACGGTGGTACGTGAATACATTTCCCTTACTGTACCTATAGTGAAATACCAGAGCCGCCCCCGCGGATGTGCTGAGAGTGAGAGCTAGATACACGCATGAAAAATATACCTGGGCCATTTTACGAAAGGTGATCTCGACTTTTTTTTTTTTATAAAATCGTTTTTTTTAACTCAGAATCGAAAGCACTTTCGAACCTAATAGGAGAAAAAAAGTGTCCAAAATGTTACATACAATTTTTGTTTTTCGTTCCGTTACCACCATACAAGCTTAGTATGGAAACGGTAACGGAATGGAATAAAAAACTTGAGACAATTTTTTTGTCCTATAACATTCGGAAGTGCTTTAGATTCTAAGTATAAAAAACCCGATTTTATCAAAATTAAAAAAAAAGTCGAGTATCGATATAACTTTCCGTAAAATGGTCCAGGTCCACCTCATCATGCCTTTTCTCGGTGGTGTGGCTGGGTAGAATCTTAGCAGATTTCCTTACTTGTATACTGTAAGTCTACCCAAGCCGCGCCTTCCGGTACGTGGTCGCCACTTGAGAACCTTTCCGCCCCAACGGCCATCGGTTCTACGTGCAATGCCACTTAAGTGATTCGGAGGGCTATATCGGTTACCTTGGATCTGCTGCGGATAGTCTCGTTTCTCATGCGATCACGCAGAGAAACTCCCAACATAGCCCTCTCCGTTTTTTCTTAACCGTTTTAATCGCCTTGTCAGTAAAATAGCTAGAAGTATCTCCTCGTCGGAGTCCATTTTGTAATTAACGTCAACATTAGTGACCGTGCGTGGCTTGATCGCCGTGTCCACGCGGCTTCACCGCGGCGGCACGCTGGCGGCTAATTATCGCGAAGATATCGCAGCGTGCGCGCCGCGTTCCCGCTCCGCCGTGAAACCGCCGGCAAAAACGCTAGTTTGAACAGGCCCTAACAACTGGCAGCGTTTAAACCGCTCCATGAACGCGGGACGTTCCTTGGTGGGCGGAATGTATAACCCGTATATGTGTGTAAATAAAGTCTGTTTTACTTCATTAATTATTGCAGTATTGCTGCGCATAAACCTCTGTGTCGGTTGGTTATAATTTTATTATCTGTGGCAATCTATGACAAGTGACAGTTGACAGGTCAAAGGTTTTGCCGCTATATAAAAGTGCAAGTCAAGTAATCTAAGGAGAAATATATAAAATTGTTAATAGTTACGTAAGATACAATAAGAAGAAAAGTGGAATAATAGCTTTAATGTTGTTTCTCTTTTCAGGTAAGATATTTTTGTAATTATATTCCATAAGAAAAGTCAAGTGTGCTTAATCTAATATTAATAGTGAATAATAAAAAACCGTTCTCTTTTCAGAGCAACTCAGTATAGTTTTATTTCACCACTTCGACATCCTAACATGAGGGTGTAAACCACACATTATATGTGCATTAGTGTATTAATATCACGGACGCTTAATAGCGCCATCTAAAACAGGGGGCAAAGTCGTGACTTTGATTCTCATTCTCTTTTATTGTGCTCCGTACAGTAATTTAATCGTCCCTAAAATTGGTTCTAATGAAAGTTAGAAAAAGCTCAATATGGGCAGGTTTTCGTAATTTTATTCATAACAAAATTCCACACTCCTGTTTATCTATAAAATCCGTTTGAATGCAAAACGAATGGGCTGAAAATGCATGTATTTTAAACAGACTCTAATAATATTCATTGGAATTTATGCGTGTGGAAATTTCCAACAAAATCGAATGACGGAATGAAGCAGAAGCGACCTTAACAATGTTAAATATATGGTAACGTTGAAATGGATTTACTTTTAAATGTTTGTTCCTCTTGCAAGTCAAGGCCTCTCGTGATAGCGAATAGCACCCTTTCTTCCCTTGGGTATTTTAAGAATCGAAAAGGAGAAAGGCTAGAGTGTTACTAGTAACTAGATCTACCTACTAATAGGGCTCCTAAATAAAAAAAAGTATCATAAGTGTAACAATCAATGTTTTGTATATTCAACTGTACATTTAACAGCGATTACTCTAACCGTCCCGCTGTGACCGCGTCATGACATTCGCCAAACATTTAATCTCATACATTGTAAGTGCACATAGTGTATGCGAACAAACAGAGTAATTTCCAGTTAAAATGCGGGCGCAGGCTTCGCCCACCACCCGCTGAGCGCGGTACTCTGCGCTCAGTTTGTAGCTCGGGTTAAATCTGCCAGTAAAACGCTTTGATAGTGTAGTCACGTCAAAAAACGTGGCCTATACATACTTCTAATGTGTAGCGTAGCGTGCTAAACTACAGGCAAAGTGGCGTGACGTAACTTAACACAACTGAAACACCGGTTTAATGGCATGCTTTTAGGATTAGTTTACCATAAAGCGTGCAGCTTTACCGCTGTATTTTGTCGAATCAGTTTACCCACTTCAAATCTTCAATTGTTTTGTCGGTATGGTGGACATAATGCCTCCTCTCCACTGAACAAGTGATCTAAGGCCAATCTCATCCAGCTGAATTGCCTAGCGGATGCCTAACGTACGAGCGCGGCGGACGGCACGAGCGGTACGAAGTTATAAGATAGAACGAGACAGGCATAGAATTTTGCAGGACGCCGTGCTTCCGGCACCTATCCCCACGGGCCAAAATCACACGGCGGCCTGCATGCAGCCACCAATTTCGTACGTGTAGCGGTACCTTATATTGTGTAGATAGTCACTAACTAGTTTGGAGCCGTAGCATGGTTGGCCTTATCACGCGACAAGTGAGAAGATAAGAGCGTCGTTTCGTTCTATCGAACGGTGTCAGCCAGTGACGCACGCTCTATCCTATCACCTATCGCGTGACAAGGCCAACCATGCTACGGCTCCGAATCGCTCACGTTAGTAGCATTCCGATGGCCGTTTACAAGCATTTGTAAAAAAGTTGAGCACATGCGATTTCCTTGCCAGAATCCACACACAATATTCACTGCGCATATCACTTGTAACAGAGCTCCTAACTGGCTCATCTCTACAGTATTCAGTGTAATATCTGATTTCAAGTTCTAACTAAATCCGATGATCGGAGATTTAACAGAGGGTTCCCGTTAACTTCGCGAACTCAATCAGAGATAATGTAGGTCGTTAACTGGGAAGCCGTAACCAAAGTTTTTACAACCGCGGTCAACCTGGATCGTGACCTAGTTTCTTGGTTAAAATATGTGCTGTAAATGCGAAAAAAGTTTATTTATGTGTCTGCGAAACTAGTGCGATACGTGCATCTCGGGTAAGAAATAGAAATGCATGCGCCGAAGAGTCTCAAGACCTCGTCGCCCTATGGAAAACTCTCGTATCTGCTATTTTGACGAAATTGACTTTTTAATGTAAATCTGCCCCAAATAGGAGAATGCTTCTGAAAAAATTTCGTAGTTCTATCATTTATGGTTCCAGAGTTACCTTTGTACGAATCTGAATTTTTATATGTTTGCACCCATGGCAAACTAACAATGTGTAGTTAAGGTATTATTCCGTGGTCGATTAAATGGACCATAAACGATTTTGTCCCATAGTAAACTTACGAAAGTGGCACATTCGCAAACCTTTTTTTGCTGTCTATGGAGTCAGACGAATTTTCGTAGTTCCATCATTTATGTTTCCAGAGTTGCCTTTGTACGAATCTGAATTTTTATATGTTTGCACCCGTGGTAAACTTACAATGTGTAGTTAAGGTATTGTTCCGTGGTCGATTAAATGGATCATAAAAGATTTTGTCCTATATTAAACTTACGAATCGGGCAAATTCGCATATTCACCATGCCAATTATTATATTATATAAATTATTATGAAGTATGTAGCCTATGGCAAATAAACGAATCTAGTTATCGTTACTTTGCTATGGTGGGGATTGTTGCCCAGCAACATGAAGCTTACAGCAAATTTGCGAATGTGCCACTTTCGTAAGTTCGCTATGGCAAAGTTGCGAATGTACATCAACTACTGATTCCAATAACGTAATGCATATCTGACAAATGGATCACATAATGCATACATTTTGAAACCCTTATGTATTTAGAATAACAGTTCAATGGCAACACTGACTTTAAAAAAAAAGATGATTTATTTTTGCAGCTTAAAATCCTTCCCCTGTAAAATGAGTTTTTTGCAGAGGTGAGTTTTGCATAGAAGCGACGATCCCTCCGTCAACTTTACTTTATCGGACTGTTAGACGCCGTGTGGGTCTTCACCCCATGTAGTTAACTTCCCTCCGTGCCGCACCGTGCAATTTAAGATATCCTTATTGGTTCGCACCCCCTCGCATCCAGCGACCGGATTTCCGGAAAGGTAAGAGAGAACAGGCATATTCTGGGTGAACGTGACCTTAGACCTGGTCTTAACTTTTCATCAGATTAGACTTACATAAGTCACTTGCAATCCCATTTATAATTTTAAAAAAGAAATGCAGCTGTTACAAGGCGACTTAAAGCAGATTTCCACCGCCTTACATATTTGAATTTCATTGGTCACGTTGTACAGTCACCATCAAAAGTATCTAGGCAAACGAACACGTCAAAAGTCTTTATTAAAAGGGAATAATAGATTTTGACGTCTTCGATTGCGTCGTTACTTTTGAAGTCAAAAACATTTATTGCAAGTCACATTATGCATCATCGCAGTATGCATGTGTTGGCTATGCATATGCAGGGCAATCATGGTGAAAACTTCTTATCTGCCAAGAATCATAGTCAAGGAAGTTGGTTTGTAATGTTTGTGCATCTAAATACACAAACACTGTCATTTCAAACGGATTCTAACACTAAGAAAATGTATACAAACATGCTGCTGACCTTCGTCCAGCTCAAAATATACTTTTTCACGCCACTGCTCGGAAATGTGGCAAAAGATGGTCAGAATTCAGGCTTCAAAGGTGGTGTTAGTTGGACGTCGCACGAACAATGTTATTGTTGGACAGTTTGAACAGCGATCGACCAATCACAGAGCACCGCGAGCGGTCGCGCCGGCGTGCGTGCTGCTGCTCCTCCGCCCGGGTGCGAGGCAAGCGAGCCTGTTTAGTATTATGATCTTCAATTAGATACTTAATTTTGATTTAAAATTATAATTATTTGCAATTTCCTCGCAATAGGCGTGAAAAGCACTGTGTTAAGCCTCGGCCGAAAGTGCAATAGCTGGACTCGTACTTGTAACTGTCCATCTATTGCTTACTTTCTAGCCTCTTCAACAATGTACTATAGTTGGCCGAATTGCATCAAAGTTGTCCATTTAAAAAGCAACCGGCGTCCAAGGTAAAGACTTCAATTCCAAGGACAGTTTAAAAAAAAAGTCAGCCACATGAAATATTGAGTATCAAACATACAGTAAGCACTGAATTTAGCGGCTTTGAGCAATCTCAAGAGTATTAATTATCCTCAGTTGCTTTCTTTTCGCTTTACTTTGAATGTAGTACCTCATATTACTTGGAGTACTACATTCAAAGTAAATCTCTCCGTCGAGAAATGAAGGACTCAAAATTAGTTAGGAACAGGAACGTCAAAGTTAGAGCTCCAGAATCCATGTAGCTTTGTGTTTAGTCAGATTCTGCAGGCGATAAGTTTTCATTGTAGTGAGTTCTTTAGTTCACAGGGCCGTGTGTGCCCCCTGAGATTACAAAGACACACTTTTAATTGAGTTAGACCACTCACAATTGCTTCGAGAGCGTTGGTATCGGGCGGGCATAGTCTGTAACAAAGCTTCTTTTAATTACGTTTTGCCTGAACTCCTTTTTTCCTTTCTGAAAAGTATAATTTGCCTGGACTTTTCAAGCTCAAAATTGAGTCATGTCATGTTAGTGTACAAACTAAAACAAAAGTGCGCAGAATGGCAAATATTGATCGTATTCGTATTTGTGATACGATTAAAATATCTCAACCCTGAGTCATCACCAAAATAATACTCAGCGGGGTCAAGCCCCCTCCAAAAGGTATCAAAGCCTGTTTTCAGACTGACGTCTTGGACCCGCCATTGGCTGACCTTAAAGCAAGCCAGCAACCTATATCCACCACCAGCAATATAGTATTTTCTGTCCATGTCAAAACACGTTGTTTTGTCAACGCTTACTTAGGCACTAGGGAGTAAAAAGGTGGATTGTGGGTCCGGGAGAAAATTAATTAATTACCTCCGGCGCACGCGTCCATTCTTGTTAGTGGCTCAACTTTTACCAGTTCACGGCCTTTAGTAGCCAAAAATGCCGGTAAACTTTAACTCGTTCGGGCATTTACCACTTATTTCGACTATTAGATATCATGTTTTTTTATACCATGATGGTGGCAAACAAGCAACTTAGTCGGTCCTCTTTCTTATACGAGTAGTTATTTTCAGTAGATCACGGAAAGGCAGGCACAATTTTGACCCAACTTTTTTATATTTCTGAAGACATATCCGAACAGATTTGAAAATTATCTTTATCTGAACATAGATAGGCCCAATTTCATCATATGATATTAAACATGTACGACATATTTTCCTTTTAGACAAGAGGGATAAGTTGAATGAGTTTCTTCACCCAAGGAAATATTGATACCATAAAATAATAAATTAACTAACATGAATTGTCACAACACCATTTTTAATTAGGCTAGAGTACAGTCACCTGAAGAGAAACACCACCACCCCGCATAGATTTGGATGCAGTTCACAGGAGTAACGTTTCTCTGCAACCGACTGCACATACACATGTACATGTTTCAAATATTTCGGGCATCTCAGACAAATTAATCCATGCATGATATAACGTAACTGAACTCCATTCCTTGTCTTGTTATTGTTACATTGTGCACCAACATTCCAAAGGTGATATTTCTCCCTTGGCAACCGCGGGTGCGCTCGAACGACGCTGGCAACTAATTGCATTCCTGCAACTGCATTACTAGCACCATTGCGAAGTAAGTCAAACATTCCCGCCCTAGTGCCCCACAGTGGCGCCTTGCTGTTGTTACGACGCAGTCCGGTGGAAGAATTGTGTTTTGTTCCAGTTAATTACAACCAAGTTCCGAAAAGGAAGACGTTTCTAATACAGTTTTATCAGTTTGTGTATTATTCTCATTTTGCTAAATTAGTTTTCAATTAAGATATTTGACGATGGTTTAGCGTAGAGGGTAGTGACCCTGCCTGCGCAGCTGACGGTCCTGCGTTTGAGTCCCGGCAAGGGCAAATATTTATGTGCTGAGCATAAATATTTGTTTCCGATTCTTGGATGTTTTCTATGTATTTATATGTATCGAAAATGTCGTCGTTTAGATAGTACCCATAACAGAGGCCGAATTGAGGGCTCAAGAATATGAAACTTCCTGCAAGAAACTATTATTTTAAAATAGGTTATGGCCGTAACAGCCCAGTCATCATCATCATATCATCCGAAAAAGTCCACTGCTTGACATAGGCCTCCCCCAAAGAGTGCCAAAGTGACTGGTCCTGCGCCAACCGCATCCAACGGACTCCCGTGACCTTTACAAGGTCATCAGTCCACACAGACGAGTCAATGTAGTGAATAGACACCATGATGATCCCACGAGTGTTTTCCAGTTTTACAGAACACTAATAATCAGCAGTATATGGCTATGAGTCCTCCTAAAAGTTATACGTTATGGACCTTACAACACCAGTGACTTGAGTTACCCAAGTTAAATATTAGTTTAACTTAAAATCTTCCTGAATTTAAAACAAAAGTACATCACATATACAGGTATAGTGCGAAAACCTTTTCCACAGGCCAGGCGAAATTCAATCTTATCTCAATGGCATAAAGACTTTGCAAGGGAAAAAATTCTTTCACTTTATCGCAACTGGTATATTTTATGAAAGCAATTCTTCTGATATTCACATTTATCACGCGGTACTGCCGGCACATCCTCGTTAATCTAATAAAAATGAGAAGCGATGTCCGTGCGTTTTACTTTTATTTCTCTTGGCACGCGCGGTTCGCTTGGTTCGCTTGCAGGGGGTCGATTAGACAATTTTATCGCATCCTGACTTGATATCAATATAATGTTAGTTCGTTAGTTATACTGAAAGTTTTTCGCAAGTCTCGTTAAGACATTTATATTTTACGAAAAAAAGTGACCTGCGCTACTCTGACTATCCCAGCTCCTCCACCAAGTTTGGCAATGCCATGACATTGTTTACTAATTTGTGTAGTACCTATTTATTCGGTGAACCTTGTTTTTTTTTTAATGTGAGGAAAATCCGTTATGGATATATCACCCGTTTGACAATTTCGTACGGTGTTTTAAACATGGCGTTAAAGCGACACCGTATAAAAGTGTTCAGCCTCTTGTGAAAGCTACCTTACATTCTGCAGTGTGGTCTAAAAATGGACACACAATTGGGACAGGTCATATTTTGATAATAAAAACCGGTCAAGTGCGTGTCGGACCACGCAAAACGAAGGATTCCGTGCCAATTAAAAAGGTCGTGTCGTCACAGAAGTCTTACGGCACTTACGTCTTTTTGTTTAAGGAAGGCAGTTTTTCAGAAATATCTCGAAAACCTTTGAACGGATCTTGTTCAAAATAATTTTCGGTGAAAGAATTTAATAAGCTCTATGTCCATGATTTTTTCATATTTTTTAAATACACAGTTCAAAAATTTGAGGGCGGGGACAGAATTTTAGTGACTTTCGGGGTGATTATCTCCGACTCTATTCACTTAATCAAAAAAAATTGCTGGGAAACCTCATATTTATTTTGAAAGGCCTATCGATTGATGTGCCACACGTGGGCTAACAATGAAAAAAAAATGACTTCCTGTTTTATGTATGGAGTGCACACCAAAATTTTTTTTGCTATGTTTATTACAAAACTATATAGCGGCTAACAAAATACACCTATCCTCAAAATTTTATTCAAACACACCTTACAGTTTTCGAGTAAAATGCCTGTGACATACGGACAGACTGACAGAACGGACATGACGAAACTATAAGGGTTCCGCTTTTGCCATTTTGGCTACGGAACCCTAAAAATGTATAGAAAGCTTAATTGAACGCGCTTCTAATGTACTAAAATCTGAATACAATTCCAGTTTAATCAGATTGGAATTGTATTAATTGTGAGGTTGTCTGTTTTGTTAGTTAGATTGAGTTTGAATGGGTCTCTCAGTGCATTCAACAATACAGCCCAGAAACAATAGGTAGTACTATGGATACCTAATCTACATCAGATTCTGCATACAAGGTCTTCACTTGGTGTTTCCCTAAAAGGTCGTATTTTTGTGTTATTGCTAGATGGCGCCACGGTCGTTGCCAGCTGATCAAGTTATTCCTTCGTAGTACCTTACTAGTTAGATATTAACATTATTATCTATTAGGTAATGTACAACAAATACACTTCAAACCTAATTATACAACAGGCCCTACAAAATATGGAAGAAAATTGACCCCAAACTCAAATGAAGTCAACAACAGTAAAGGAACGAATTGAAAGAAAGCTCAAATCACAACGCGAAAACTTCGCCTTTTAAAGCAATTTCATAAAACCTCGCATGAAAAGTTAGTCAATCAAATGCTTTATCCGAGCGCGTGTAAACAACCAAGTATTTTATAAGAATGTGTGCTTTGGCTCAGCTTCACAAGTCTCTTTAAATAATATAATATAAGTAGGTATATAGGTAGGACGACCGAATAGCCTAGTGGTTAGAGAACCTGACTATGAAGCTAGAGGTCCCGGGTTCGATCCCCGGTCGGGGCAGATATTTGTATGATGAATACGAATGTTTGTTCTCGAGACTTGGATGTTTAATCTATACATCTATACATATAATAAAGCTGAAGAGGGTCGAAAGTCTGTACATGGAAGATAAACGAAAAAAAATTGGCTGGGGATACTTAGAATTGATAACAGAACACGTTCCAACAGTTTTTAGAATTTTTGTCTGTTTATCTGTTTATCTGTTTATCTGTTTGTCTGTTTATTTGTCAGAGTATCACGTGGAAACGGCTGAACGGATTTTGATGCAAACTTTACTAATCTGTCGAGAGAATCCCCGGATAGGTTTTAAGCTACAAAAATCTTAAAGATTAGGGTTCAAAGGGGGTAGAAAATGGGGTTGAACTTTGTATGGGAACTCCTTGAATGTACGAGCTACAGACTTGAAAATTGGTAACCATAAACTTGACTGGAAAGTAAAAACGACCCCATTCAAACTTTTAGCAATGTATAGATAAAACGTGAAAAATATGGGATGAAAATAGGTTCTGAGGCGACTAGAAACTATATAATGTTGCAAGAGCGGGGTTATAACAGTATCATTACCATAACATGTCGTCAATATATTCGAAAATTCATCGTGTTCTTACAACTGATAGTTAGTCTAGTGGTTTGACCCATAGCTTACGGAGTCGGTGTCCCCGAGTTCAAACCCAGCAGCATGCACTTTTTTTAGTTTTAATTTTTTTGTGTCTGCTTTTTTGAAAATGTATATTTTTCAAAAAACGCAGAGAAGCTTAGTGAATAGAGGATTTTGATGCAACTTTTACTTAATCGGTCGAGAAAATCCCTGGCCAGGTCATAGGCTGTAAAAATGATAAAAATTAGTTCAAAGGGGGTAAAAAATGGGGCAAAACTTTGTATGGGAACTCCTCAAATCCATGAGCTTTAGACTTGAAAATTGATAAACATACACTTGACTGGAAAGTAAAAAGAACTCCATTCAAACATTATAGAAAAATATAGATAAAACGTGAAAAACCACGGGATGAAAATGAGTGCTAGATGGCTAAAGACTATCTATAATAACCAAAAATGTTTGATATCTCAACCGATAGTAGCTGTTAGACATTAGAAACCTAATTATTTTGGAAACTCAGTCGCTGATAACGTCGCTGTTAATATTGAAATCCAGCAACCTTGATCTTCGTCTTCCTATATAATTGCTATGAATTCAGAGGTCATCTAAAGATGTATGATAGGTTGAGTTTAATACTTACGTCGAATTAGCATAGTTCACCAACGTCAAGAGACGTGGGTATAAAATTTGGAAACAACCGCATTCCGCGGAGAATTAAGTAGGTACCATTTTTTTATGTATGAAACTTCAGCGTTTGTGACATTCAGAAATATTATTATGAATACTCGGGTATAGTGAGCGTCCGCATGAGCTAGCTCTCGGGCCTTCGGCCCTCGGGCTCGCATAGAAGCGATGTATTGGGCCTTTCATTCATACGAAAAGCTCGGCCTTCAGGCTCGCTTGCCTCGCCACTCACCTTCGGGACTTTGGAACTCAGATTTCGCTTTCAAGACACTTGGAGATAGTGTGCGTCAGTCCTCGGGCTCGCATAGGAAGCGCTCTCTTAAACGGTTCTTTGGGCCTATCATTCCAACGAAAAGCTCGGCCTTTGGTTTCGCTTGCCTCGCCGCTCTTCTTCTGACTTCTCTCGCTCGGGACTTTGGTCTCCGGTTTCGCTTGCAAGACACCTGGGTTTAGTTAGTGTTCGTGAAGGCTCGCCCTCGGGCCTTCGGCCCTCGGGCTCGCATAGAGAGCGCTCTCTGAAGGGTTGGTTTGGTTGGGCCTTTCATTCATACGAAAAGCTCGGCCTTCGGGCTCGCTTGCCTCACCCCTCAACTTTGGGACTTAAGGCTCATGTTTCGCTTGCAAGACACCTGTGGATAGTAAGTATCCATGGAGTCTCGCCCTCGGGCCTTCGATGCTCTGGCTCGCATATGGAGCGCTATCTATAAGGGTACGTTGGGCCTTTCATTCCTACGAAAAGCTCAGCCTTCGGCCTCGCTTGCCTCCCCGTTTACCTTCAGGACTTTGGCTCTCAGGGGTAGTTTGACAAGACACCCGGAGATATAGAGTATCTTTAGGGTCTCGCCCTCGGTCCATTTGTTTCAATTATGAAATCTTATATTTAAATTCCGGTTTTGGTAATTTTTCTTCTACTTAGGTACTTCGTTTGCAATAAAGATTAAGTAAATCATTATAACTAAATATTATTGACGACAAAGTTTATGAGGATTTGAACTGTTACACGCATAATTTATAGAAATGAAATCGTAATAATCTAATTTATCAGTTAAGTGTAGTAGGTATCGTATGGTGAAACATAAGAATATCATGTCATCCATAATTTATACGCGTACGAAGTCGCGGGCAGAAGCTAGTATCTATATAAGTATGTATTTATCTATATAAGTATGTTTTCCGTTGTCTAGTACCTACCCATAGAACAGGCTTTGCCTAGTTTGGGACTAGATCAATTGGTGTGAATTGTCCCACGATATTTATTTATTTATTTATATTTATATAAGATCTGGAACGCATGTCTGAACAATAAGGCTTCAAATTGTAAATCCATGTTTTATAAACCGGTAAAGTTCATGTTTTTTAGAGTTACGTACCTCAAAAACGAAAAAAACGGAACCATTATAGGATCACTTTGTTGTCCGTCCGTTTGTCTGTCTATCTGTCAAGACCCTTTAACTCGCGCGTGGAGGTATCGAATTGAAATTAAAACATAATATAATTACTCAGGTCTACAGTCCCTTAAAGCTGTGAAAAAATCAAATTTCAAAGTTAACGTAAATAAAAGATTTGGCCGTTTACGCCGGAAAAAATGTATACTTCGACACTCTCAAGGGAATCAAAATTTATAGGGTACTTTCCGTTGACCTACAACTATAAAATTTGGCAAGTAATATCGTCTTATACTACAGCACAGGAAAAAATCTGAAAACTATACATTTGTAATTTTGTACGGGACCCTCGGTGGGCGAGTCCGACGCGCACTTGTCCGGTTTTTATAACCTGTAGAAGATATAAAAAGAAGGATTTTAGATAGTGGAGCGTCTGCTCACATGACTTTGATTAAATATTTTATAAATAATAATTAGATTAAATAAATAAATAAATAAAATGACCAAGGATTCTTTGGAATAATGTAACTCAAAACCTCAGACACTCTAATCGGGCGTTTATATTTTTGAATAAGTCTAAAAAAAACCCGATAATAAAATAATGTTTTATTTAGTCTTTCTGACGTCCAATGGCGTTAATGTTTTGTCAAAATCATCATCATTAACCCTCATAAAAAAACAAGATCATAATGTTGTAATGAAATAATCGAGAGCCCTTATTCATGTTGGTAACTGCCGAGGGTCAAAATTTCACTAAACTGTTTAGATGCCAATTTAAATAGGTATTTAATAGCCGAATAGACTCCCTAGTGCAACATCGGCCTGCGGGTCGATCACTTAACGCATTGTACGTGCGTCAGGTAGATCTAAACGTCAATTTTTATATGGAAAAATGATAGTTGGATCTACCTAACGCGCGTTCAAAACGTTACGTGACTACCCCCCTGGTTGTCAGTGTGTCGTTGATTATCTGCCAACGCGTTCTGTCGCGTCGCTTGTCGCTGTCGCGTGTCGCCATCCGTCAGGGCAACGGAATGCTCACATTTGTGTATTGTAAAGGCAGAGTTTACACGTACTCGCTCCTTAATTAAGGTTGATACATAACCTTAGATATGTATAAATACCTTTATTACATTGCAAGGATTGCTGTGAAAACTAAATTAGATATACGTGGGGAAACTACTGTTCATAACTATGTAGTAGGGTAAATCGTTAGTAGCTGGCCACCGTTCAATAACTAGCCACCTCATACTAAAAGTAAAAAAATCGGCCAAGTGCGAGTCAGAATCGCGCACGAAGGGTTATAGAAATAGAAATGTTTATTTGCCAGAATACGTAAGTACAAAGGTGTTACAATATTTTAAACATAGTGCCAGTATTCAGCCATAGCAGCATGCAAATGTTTAAGAAAACAATTAATTTTAAGTCTAAGTACCTACATAATATTTATTTGTTACAGTTTTGCTTCCATATATTCACCAGTACCATTATCTATAAAAACGGCAAAAAATCGTGTCTGTTGTATGGGAGCCCCAGTCTGACTCGCACTTGGCCGGTTTATTTGGTATTTTTTGTTATAGCGGCAACTAAAATAAATCATCTGTGAAAATTTCAACTGTCTAACTATCACGCACATGTAACTTTTATTTGTCAAACAAATAATATTGTTAATTTTGGTTACAAAATGGATCATTTTAAATTTTGTGACGTCAATAACGATGTATTCCTTCTCGCGAAATTGCCCATTTATCCCTTAGTTTATTCACAAATTAATTTCATCCAGTTATTAGGATCATCAATGGCTTTTGAGCCTATTACAGAGTACAAAAGCAGTGTCGAGACAACGTCTTTCATGGCCATGTAAACCAATGCGGGAACGATATACGATACATGACCACAAAGCCAGGCAGGTGTAATTTGCCCGTAGCAACGTGGCTACGTTGATGCGTGTTTGTGTCTTAAACCTCGATTCATCGTGGACTAATATAAATAAATAAATAAAATAAATAAATTTGTTCTTTATTTAGGTATTAACTACAGAAAAGGTGTCGTAGACACCTTACTCATCAGGTAGCATGTCGTGCACACTATTTTAACAATACTGTTTGTCGAATCGCTCACTCTCCCGACAAAGGACCAGTGTCTCTTACGCATAATAGCGTAGAAGTCGTCCACTCTGTTCACGGCAAACATACCAGACGCGCTACACCGCCACGGTACCCGTAACATCGCACGACACGCGTTGTTGTACACTCTGAGTCTGTTGAACGACCGCTTCGTGTAATGGTACCACAAGTGACTAGTGTAGAACGCCTGGCAGTAGGCCCCAAACAGAGTAATTTTGACTTGGTCAAAGCACTGAGCGAATCGACGTGCCAACATATTGCTTCGCATAGCAATTGCCCGTCGTAACGTAAATATAGTAGCATTATTCCAATAACGGGCGTAAACAGCTGCCTTATTCACTGACCGCTAATCTGCCTGCCATAATTGGCTACAAGAGGTGCATTGTGTCAGCTACTCAGACAATAAGCAATTATGAAGGGTAGCTAGGCGTGTGAGCATGCTGGCTTGAGGCTAACTAGAAGCTTAGTTGGAATACAAAATAAACAATTATAAAATTGGTGACAGCATTTTCCCGCGTACAATTCGTTAATCGCATTTCACTAGTTTCTTTAGGGGTTGATTATTGGACTGAAATGCAAATTAGCTCTGGTGACCACCAGGAATACAACACAGAGCAAGTAGTAGTTATTATGGTTGTGGTCTGTAAGATAGGCAGCTCGAAATATGACCGAGATGAGACGATATAGTACTTATTTAAATATCCCTCTTCATCATCAGAGTGCCCAGCAATAGAACGTATGCATACGTTCTATTGCTGGGCACTCTGATCGGTTAATATAAAGGACATTACGTAGTTATATTACGTTCTCAAAAATCATCATCATCATATCAGCCGAAAGACGTCCACTGCTGGCTGGACATAATAGGCATCCCCCAAAGAAAAAAAAATGCCAGGATTTCAAACCCGAAACTTCCTTTTGAAATTCGCTTGCCTGAACCTCTCGGCTGCCGTAGTTTAAGGCTTGTGCTCCGTTAATCATCGTAAAAATGAGTCATTTTGGAATCATTCAATACATTACATAATAACGAATTTTATATCAGAAAACTTTTTCATAATCTGCATGACATAACGTCTTACACAGATAGTTTTCCTAAAAATAAACATTAATAAAAATAAATTGGAGACTTAGATTCCAAAGCCACGTCTGCTTTTTTACTCGTAACGTGCAAACATGACAAAATTTTGGCAGTGGTACCTACATATAGCCGTTAATTCTTTATGGTGGCCAATGCCATACAACTCGTCCGAAATATCTGCGAACCTCGCTGGAATGCGCTTCCCCTCGCGCTTCCCGGTTTTGTTTGCATGACGTCACTAAGTCAGGTTCGCAGATACTTCCGACGAGTCGTACGTATATATAACGCACAAATGCCCGTGAAATGAGCATTGATCGAGTGTGATTGCTTCTGATAGCAAGTTATGCCTCGCTAAGTGGCGGCCATTGAAGCAAGCCCTAATCCGACCAGTAAGCCACATTGCAATACCGCGCGATATCGCCGCGGCAACCGCTGACGTGTGTGCGATAATGCCTACTTAGGGGTAATCCTATTTGCAGCAAACACCCTGTATTCAAGACGGTTATAATCGAGACATTGCATGGTGTCTCGATGATATCACGGAATTATTGAGGCTTGACTTCACCTGGGCCGGCTCCATCAGAGATATTATTAGATATACCTACCTACATTTATACCGACCCTCCTTTGCGTCATGGGTTAAAAAAAGGCAGTTGCGATTAGAAGTGCACACAGTAATAAGTACTTAATAACTCGGAAATCAGTTCGTTCAGAGCGGCAGGAGTCTGTCTGGGCAAAACGTTATTGCACGTTGGCTCTGATTGGGTATGCACGCTTCGGAAACGTTAATTCTGCGAACATATTCTAGAATGTAGTCTACAATAACGTAATAATTTAATGTATTCAGAATGTAAATACAAGATTATGATTAACATTAACTAAAATAAATGAAAACTAAGTTAAATCTAAAAAAGGCCCTCGAGGCATTGTACCGAGGATGCTGCCGGCATTTCCTCGCTGAATTGCAATGCTGATGCGTTGCGCGAGAAAGCCGCCAGCTCTTCGGTCACCAGTTACATCGACCAGACGTTTCGCGATTTCTGCAAATAACTTTAGCGCACTGGGACCCCACGGACCGAGGTTCTCAACGCCAAAGGGTACAAAGTCGTACTCTCTGCCGAGGCCTCTATATTTATTGCATTTCAGTTTTCAGCGTTTTCCGCCGCTACACCCGCTTTAGAAGTAGTCCGTTGGAGGTGAACGGTGCCGCGGTGCCAGTGTGTCTACACATGTAGCAAGTTAACTTTCCACACAAACCACGGACTTCAAAGTGTACTTGATTATACTTACATATTTTAACTGACTCAAACACGTTGAGCAGTTTGATTAAATCCAGGTAATTAGCCGCCGCAGCCAGACGGATAGTGTTACTTAATTAGCGCGTTTGAAACTAATCAAATTAGTATAATCAGGAACGTTGACACCAAATATAATAAAAACAAAAATCACATGCAAATTTTAAGCGGGTTTGCATTTTGTCTCTGTTACGTCATAAGTATACGTCTTTTGCTATAAAACTTGAGATTTGTGTGATCTGAAACCAGAGATACTACAGGTACAAACCTGTAGTATCTCTTTCTAAATTGCAACATTAGATTTCAGCTAGCAACTGGCTGGCATTATAGTATCCATGTGTATACTTAAAATTATTCGAGTTGACCGAATTGCATCGAAGTAGTCCAGCCAAACCCCCCCCCACAAGGTGGACTGATGACCTGGTAAAGGTCGCTGGAGTCCGCTGGATGCGGGTGGCGCAGGACTGGTCATTGTGGCACTCTTTGGGGGAGGCCTATGTCCAGCAGTGGACGTCTTTCGGCTGATGATGATGATGACATATAAATAGCCTCTGTTCTTCGTCTTATTACGGCATCTCATTTGAGTAATGATGTTTACGGTTTTATATTGTTCGAATGAACGTCCTATTATTTTATTGATTAGTATTATTTCATATTTCACTTTCTTTCAAACGTTTTTTTTTTCGTAGAATGCCGTGACAGAGTGGTAAACCAAAATGTGGTCCCCACTGAAAGAGTTCACTTTGTCACATTTTTTTTAACCAACAAAAACAGAAAAACCTCAGTTCATTGTCGGTAAAAAATACGAACGACCCAGCTAAAGTTTCCATTGACGACTCGAAACTGAGGCAAGTTGTGCCAATTGACTCAATTTTAGTGTGCCATTTTTCGAGCGCGTATAGTATAACTACCTCTTTTTAGGGTTCCGTACCTCAAAAGGAAAAAACGGAACCCTTATAGGATCACTCGTGCGTCTGTCTGTCCGTCTGTCACAGCCGATTTGCTCCGAAAGTACTAGACTGATTGAGTTGAAATTTGGTACACATATGTAAATTGGTGACCCAAATTAATGAATTCTAAACAAGGGGGCCACTTTTGGGCGTAAACTGAGAATTTAAAAAAAAAGTTTCGCAAACTTTATTGTGTGACATATCAAATGAAAGGGGTTGTTGTAAGCATCCCAGATATATATTTTTTTATAATTTTAGCAAAAACAGATTTGAAGTAATTTGGGAAAAAAGACGAATTTTGACGATTTCCTACCCCCCCCCCCCCCCCTCCCCCCTCCTTATCTCCGAAACAACTAGGCTTAAAATTCGGAAAAAATATGGAAAATAGTTCCTTGCTTAAAGATTACAGGAAAACCTATAAATAATAGAAATTGAGTATTCAAAGTAACGGGAAAATTCTCAATATTTTACGGAACCCTCACCACGCCAGTTGAACTCACACTTGTCCGGTTTTTTTATATTACATTGTTACTACATATGAAACCAGTTCGATGTTTTTAAGATTGGCCCTAAGTAATATTTATTTCTATATGTGCCTACCTATTTTCGTAATCCAGACCTGAGTCTGTGTGTGTATCTATTTTATGTGGGTGTAGCAGACAAATGAGTGTAATGAGTTAGTGGTTAGAGTGTTAACATACGTCGACTTTGCGGCCGGCGTGCCAAAGACATTTAAAGGACTACAGACGAATAATTGAAGTCGTGACCTGCCCCTCTCTGTAACTTGTTTTAAGCTCACCTCCACGCTCACCCACAAATATATCTTGACACTGCGGTGCGTAGTAACTAAGCGTAGGTAGAGGTCTAGTTTCGTTAGGCGTGACGCGTGCGGTGAGCCGCATTTGCGCGTAGCGAATAACAGCTCTGGGCTGGGATATGTCTTATCTTGTTTAACAAGAGAGTTAGACGGTTGTATTTACATGTTGATTTAGCTACATCACGCAAACATTGCACTCCAGGAGGCATTTTGCGGGCACGTTAGTTGTAAAAGGTTTACAAAAAATACATCAAAATGTATGAGTATACGTACTTAGTATTTATAACTTACCTAGTATTTATACACGTTATCATGTCGTAACTTAGAGCATAATGTTTATAACAGGAGCCGTAGCATGGTTGGCCTTGTCACGCGATTGGTGATAGGATAGGATAGAGCGTACGTCACTGGCTGACACCGTTCGATAGAACGAGACGACGCTCTTATCTTGTCACTTGTCGCGTGATAAGGCCAACCATGCTACGGCTCCTGGAGTAGCCTTATGTCGTATTTGCTTACAAAAAAGTCTGCCGAATTTTGTGGGGGCGGGGGGGAGCATCTTAATAGGATATTGAAACTCAATTATATATTAAAAGCTTGAAGTGGTTGAACGTTTATAATATCAAGTGCTTACAGCAACATGCGGGCATTTTTATGATCAATGTTCTCTTGCGAAGCGATTTTGTGATCGGTTGTGAATTGTCTTTGTATGATTTTTTGCACATTGTGCAAGGTTTTTTACACATGGGTAAGTTACTGAAAGGCTACTCCAGTTATGTATGCTCTAAGTGTCGTCATAACCAAACATCGCTCTTAAATTGCCTACACCATGGGTAAAAAACCTCTTTGTAGCGATAAATCTATTTATGTGAAATAGATATTTTCTAGCAGACGAAGAAACTTGACTGCCAAAAATTAAGAAAAGGTATTTATCATATATTCGCATAGTGCGCCTTGATAAGTGGATGAATTCAATATGTATAAATAATAATAATAATAAATTCATTTATTTCCCCTCAACATGGGTCCACAATTCACATAAAAATAAAAATAAAATCAAGTTAAATTAAAATACACATAAAAAAAGAAATAAATACGACTACACCACAGCTATATACAGCTATATTTATATACTATTCAATCTTGCATGCTATTTAAAATTATAGATGTAGGTACGCACTTTTACTTTTATTTTTTAAGGACATTGTACGCCTTTTAGGCAGGTTATAATGCACTATAAATCCTATAACATCTGTATTACTTACATATAACCTTCAATCTTATATCACTTGTGTTATTTTTAGGGTTTTGTACCTCAAAAGGAAAAAAACAGAACCCTTTGTTTTCCGTCTGTCTGTCTGTTTGTATGTCTATCAAGACCCTTTATCTCAGGAACGCGTGAAGGTATCGAATTGTAAGTAAAACTATATACTCAGGTCTACAGTCCCTTGAAGCTGTGAAAAAAACCAAACTTCTAAGTTAAGAGTAGGTAACGTAAAAAAAAGATACGGCCGTTTATGCCGCAAAAAACAGAATTTGTATAGACCCTACTCTCATGTGAATCATAATCATCCTACTAATATTATAAATGCAAAACTTTGGATGTTTGGATGTTTAGATGTTTGGATGTTTAGATGTTTGGATGTTTGTTACTCAATCACGCTTAAACGGCTCAACCGATTTGGATGAAATTTTGCACGAAGATAGTTTATAGCCAGGATTAAAATATAGCATAGTTTTTATCCCGGGTCCACGCAGACGAAGTTGCGGGCGGAAGCTAGTTAACAATATATTATCATCAATCGACGAGCATGAAAATAGTTTACTAGCACAAAAAATAACGGAAATTACAGACATGAAATTATGAAACTATAAATTTTAATTTGACGCTCCACTTATGTCTGAATTTTACCTTCGTCTTATGTATAATAAAGGATGTATATATATATACACAAAGCAATGAAAACAAGCACACAATAATAATAATTCTTATACAACATTTACCTTTTCATACAGAAGTTTAAATCAGCGGTTAGCAAAATTTGAAGGTGTTTACCTCAACCCTGTTTACTAACTTTATGAACAATAATGAAATTCCGAAGCTAAAAAGCCCTTACCCTGACGGCTTTGCGAGTCTGCTGCTTAATAAATTGTTTGTCTATACGGGCTGCTCACTCAATGCATAGCCAAAACGTCGTATCTGCTTTTACTAAAGCCTTGCATAAATGTGTGGTAAATTATAAAACGTAGGCCAGACGACCACTTTAGCCTAATTAGTACCCTGCCTACGTAGCCGGCGCTCCCGGTTTTGAAACTCGGTATTCGTGTCATCATCATTATATTAGCCGAAAGACGTCCACTGCTGGACATAGCCCCCCCCCCCCCCCCCCCCCTAAAGAGCGCCAATGACCGGTCCTGCGCCACCCGCTTCCAGCGGACTCCCGCGACCTTAAAAGGTCTGCTAGACGGTCGCCAACACGCCTCTCCGACCGAGCGACCTTGGTCGGCCCCGACCGTTGTAGTATGAAATTTTGTTGGAAACAACTGTCTACACGGTCGGTGCGGACCAAGGTCGCTCGGTCGGAGGGGCGTGTTGGCGACCGTCTAGCACGGGCTTTACTAGGTCATCAGTCCACCTTGTGGGGGGACCCACGCCACGCCTGCCGGTACGTGATCGCCACTCGAGAACCTCTCCGCCCCAACGGCCATCGGTCGGTCGTTTATTTGTTCACAAATATTTGCTCCCAAGTCTTAGATGTTTTCTATGTATTTATTTGAATATGTCAGTATTAGTATTGTCGTCTAGGACTCATATAAGCTTTGCTTAAGTTTGTGCCTAGGCCGATTTGTGTGAGATTGTCCCCCAATAATTATTTATTTTGTTTAGCACTTTCACGAATCCAGCCCTGCTAGCATAACTTGACTCTCGACTCTACTCGCGCGCGAGATAAACTGTCCGTCACTTTCTGATTAATGCTGTCAAAAAGTGACAGATAGTCTATCACGCGCGCGAGTAGAGTAGAGAGTAGAGTAGGGTTTAAGGCACTCAAAGCTCTTCATAGAAGGAGTGGACTCGGGCTGGACCAAAAAACTCTGGAAATCCAGCAGGAAGCAACTCAGGATTATATCTGGGGTGTTCACAGGTCACTTCGGCGTCAAGGATCTCTTGGCCAAGATGGGACTATCAAACAGTACAGACTGTAGAATGTGTGGCGAGGAGGATGAGACTATGGAACACTTACTGTGTGAATGTCATGCCCTTGCCAGAAAAAAATGAATCCCTTTGGTAACGGCTACCCGCAACCAAAGGAATTCAGGGTGCTCCCACTGACCTGCATCATCCGCTTGTGGAAATGATGGAGCGAGCTTGGGAGTAGCTATAAAGGGGAGGGCAAATGCACAAAAGATCCCACTGGGTCGAAGTGTATCCGAAAGGGCCCTCAACTAGATAAGATAATATAAGATAAGAGTAGAGAGTTAAGTTATGCTAGCAGGGCAGAAGTATTACGTTGCCGACCGTTAATGCCGTGACCAAAAGTGTGCATGATAAGCAAGTCTTAAAAAGACTGAATCCTATACACAAAACTAACTACATTTACAATGGTAAGAATAGAACGATGGACCAGTATTACCATGAATTTATAGTGACCGTACTTTATAGCAACACTGAGCAAACAGAACTATGTTCGGAGAACAGCCCACCTGGCGGTCACTCATAGAACTTAAGATTGGTACCTAACTAGTATGAGTCCAACGGGAATAGTTATTTATAGGTAATACATGTTCGGAATAGGCTTGTGTCCTAAGTTCTTGGAGAGGAACAAAATGTTTGTATGGGAGCAACTACAATTAAAAAACATAAATACCCAAAAAATTGAGTTATAGACGGACCTCGCTGGCGGCAGTCGAAAACGTTCTTACATTGAATCGTGACGTCACAGTGTAATATTTGTACTATAAGTAATCGTTGTATCGAAAATCAAGTAAATTGCTGTTTCAGTCGTGAAATACTGCGTTTAGGACCATAGATGTCATACAATTTTGTTTATATAAAAGCGTAAGGATTCTATTGGTAGCTTTAAATTTACTTTTGGACAAAAAAAAACATATTTTTTAAACTTTTAAGATCCATACCTTTTTATGATGTTAATTAGATTTTTTAATTTATACTTAATATCATTTATTTGATGGTTTACTATCAATTTAGCAACACTGCGTTATCAATTTTAACATGTGGAAACTACCCAATTACCTATCCGCATGTATAGTATACAATATTTTAAAATGCATTGCAAGGAAATAAAAAAAAAACATAAAAGGTGAAATTTTAACTGTCATGAAATCTCATTCTCGCACGTGTGTGGGAATATTGGCCCGAAATCCATTCCCGCACGGCCCCTCCACTGTGCGGGCTAAGTGGAGTTCCCTAGTTTATGTTGAACCATATACAGGCGTACTTTCAGAGCAAGTGCATAATAAATAAATACCTCGAACAAATTATGCGGATGACGTCTAACCACTCATAGGATGATTTCAAAAAGTATTTTCATAAACAATTACTACTTATCAATTATCAACCTGTTTAATAAAACGATATCGCCACTTGACATGAGCAGAGTAGGTACATAACATCTTTGACTGACATTGTCATTCAGTTGAACAATTAAGTGACTTCGTAATTATTTAGATAAACAAATCTCGCAACATTTATTTTATTCACTAAGTACATCATCCTATCATTCAGATAATTCTGTATAGATTTCTTGAAATTATACGCGGTTAATCTGTTACTTCGTGCAATATGTCATACGGATGTTGCAATACAGACATCATCCTGTGTGCAAAATTAGGTACGTCATTTTTACGTCATCCGCATGATTTGTTCGAGGTATGTAAATAATATACTTATAGAAAACTAATCGCTAGTGACTATCGTTTTATAACTGTTGCCGTAGAGGAACGGTACGACGAATCACAAAGACAGACGCTCGTAAAACACTGACTTTAGAGTAGTTTATTACCTAGCGACTGTAGTAACGTAATTATGTTTTCGGTAGCAATTCATGTGGCTTGTTTCACGAGGCAGTTACAATTTTATCAGAAACACCGGTCAATTGGCCAGTCTTATTGGTCGAGCGACTCGGTGTTGCCAGTTTAGTCTTGTAAAATACAACTGTAATAATAATAAAGCCATTTATTCATATCTTAAAAAAAAACTTTTTGACATTGTTGCTTAACTATCTTTGATATGAATCCCTCTTTGGGTGAAGGCCTCCTCCAACTCTGTCCATAATTCTCTATGTGATCCAAGGCTCATCCAATCCTTTCCGGCAACTTGGGTTAGGTCGTCAGCCCATCTTTGGATTGGCCGGCCTACATGCCGTTTCCCCAGCGGTCCTCTCCATTTTGTGGCTTCGATAGTCCATCTCCTGTTTGTGTAAAATACAACTGTAGTACAACAAAAAAAAACCGGCCAAGTGCGTGTCGGACCACGCAAAACGAAGGGTTCCGTGCCTATTAAAAAGGTCGTATCGTCACAGAAATTTTACGGCACTTACGTCCTTTTCTTTGAGGAAGGCAGTTTTTCAGCAATATCTCGAAAACCTTTGAACCGATCTTGTTCAAAACAATTTTCGGTGAATGAAATTAATAAGCCCTATGTCCATGAATTTTTCCATATTTTTAAAATACACCGTTCAAAAATTAGAGGGGGGGGGACAGAATTTTAGTGACTTTCGGGGCGATTATCTCCGACCCTATTCACTTAATCAAAAAAAATGCTAAGAAACCTTATATTTATTTTGAAAGGCCTATCGATTGATGTGCCACACGGGGGGTCACAATGAATTTTTTTTTTTTGACTTTTAGTTTTATGTATGGAGAGCACCCCTAAAAAAAATTGTTTTGTCATTTTAATTACAAAACTATGTAGCGGCTAACAAAATACACCTATCCTCAAAATTTTATTCAAATACACCTTATAGTTTTCGAGTAAAATGCCTGTGACATACGGACAGACGGACAGACGGACAGACGGACAGACGGACAGACGGACAGACGGACAGACGGACATGACGAAACTATAAGGGTTCCGTTTTTGCCATTTTGGCTACGGAACCCTAAAAACAACAAACAACTACAAATACAAACTGTACTTGTAGTTAGTTAAACGGGGGCATGGTAGCGATACAATTATATAGGTACAGTAAGGGAAATGTATTCACGTACCACTGTAGAACCCTGTCGCAATTGATAGGCCGCCGTCGCTCAAACTCGAGTGATCGTCATCATCATCATCATATCAGCCGAAAGACGTCCACTGCTGGACATAGGCCTCCCTCAGAGAGTTCCAAATTGACCGGTCCTGCGCCACCCGCATTCAGCATAACTCGAGTGATATGTCACCTTATTGCGATAGGGTTCTACGGTGGTACGTGAATACATTTCCCTTACTGTACGTGACTAAACGGATATGGCCTTTTGGATTTGGAAAGTAATGCGTGCGTGTGTACCTAAGCCGCAGTCGCAATTAAAAGTTTTGCGCAATCTGCCTCCTCTTAACCCCTTCAATGACACGTGCTCACAGAGTGGATGGACATAGAACAATACAATCGAAAATGATACACTTTGTTTATATGAGATTAGAGTTAGCAGTGTCAGTATTAATCTGTAAAGGTCGAACTAATAGGAACGTAGGATCATCATCATCATCATCATCCTGGCCGATTTCGACCACGGCGACTGGAAAAAGAGAAGAGTTCTGGCTAACTGGAGCGTCGTTCGTGAGCTCTCAGGTGACTGACGTAGCCTATCTTTGCAGAGAATGTGCGACCACATTCCCTACAGGTCAGCACCCCTCCGACAAAATTGTAGTGTATGGCCGCAGGTGGTCGAGCCTTCAACTCCTCGCGCTTAGCATCGAGTTCGTTACGTCTTCGTTCTTCGAAGGAACGTAGGATAGACAAGATAAAAAGGGTACAGATAGAAAATGTATAACCACCCTCGTCCAAAGATCTACGACTAAGACTTAGGTTTTCAATTAATAGGAGATCTTGAGTTAGGCGATTTAACATAGGTAGTTTGCCATCATGAAATTTACGAATAAGAGCAAGAATTTAATGTTTGTTTTTTAAACCGTGTTGCACGCCATTTCACCAGGGCCCTGAGTCAGGGCCCCTGACGGAAGACCAGCCCCCCTATTCTGTGACTTGTTTTAAGCTCACCTCAACGCTCACCCACAAATATATCTTGACGCCGCAATGCGTAGGAACTAAGCGTAGGTAGAGGTCTAGTTTCGTTAGGTGTGACGCATGGGGTGAGGCGCATGAGCGCGTAGGGAATAACAGCCCAGCGGTGGCCAGTAGGTCGGCACTCGGCACCATGCTGTGTCGGAATCGGAACCATTTCACTTTTATTTTCTCTTAATTTAACTTAGGTTATAGGCTATATTATTTACGATATTGATAATAAAAAGTTAAATACAAATAATTTAAAATTACATACTATTAAACTATTATATAAACTTATAGGGATATTTGGCAGCGATAAAATCCTGCACTAGAAACCTGTCGTAAAATAAATAGGCTTTCTACTGTAGCAATGTAATTTTAAAATTTTATAATACTCTGATACTGATATGATATATTGTATACTGTTTTGAAAGAATGACACCTCGCCGAGTTTATTACGCCGGTTCTTCTCGAGGCAGAGGTTTACTTTCCGAACCGGTGGTAGTTTATCGACATTCATAGGTGCATGTAATATGCCTAAATTGAAGAATAAATCACTTTGACTTTGACTTTGACTTTGACTTTATAAGTTTCTTATTTATGTCATTATTATGCCTTTTATTCAATGCGTAACTTTTATTTTTGTTTTGTGTTGGTTGTAAATTGTAATTTTTTGTTTATGTATGTTTGCTGCGAATGTTTTAGTCTTCTTTTTCGGTATGAATTGAAAACTAGAACGATAACATGAGGATCAAATAATGCCCGTCGAAATAATAAGTTTTATTTGTAATCCAAAAACGGTTCGCGTGCCAGACATCCATGCAAACTTTGCATGCTTTTAGTGAATATATTTGAAAGCAGGATTTAAAATTTAAAAATATTCTCAATATGTTTTTCTATTTTTAAACTGCCAACCGATGTTTGTTTGTAAGCGGATTGGATTTACAGTGCTTAAACCCTAAACTAAGTCAAGAAGCCATGAAATTGCGTCAATAATGTTCTTAATTGATCTGACATATACTGCTATTAAATACGTGTACACTTAAGGATCAAAGTTGATATAAATCTTTACAACTTTTCGTTACAACTCTTGAAATATCACATAACTACCATTTTGACGCGTACAATACTTTTTACAAAAGCAAAATAAATTCATCTCGTTTGGCTTTGCATAATCAGTAACTGCTTCATAAGCGTGAAAATGTATGTAATAGCACAGAATAAGTAATTGTACTACGTACAGAAGGTTCTCTGTTAACACATTATTATTATTATTATTTTATTTAAACTTTATTGCACAAAATACAAAAAATATGTACAAATGGCGAGCTTAATGCCAGATGGCATTCTCTACCAGCTAACCATTGGGCTAAACAGAGACTTATAACAGGTGCAAAGACAAAAGTATGATAATTTCTGTTACGAATATACTTGAGGAGAGAGGAAAAAATACAAATGTATTATACACTACATATAGACATACATAAATAAAAATATATAAGATACATACAAAAAGATATACTACTACATACTCAATATACTATGTGGATGGATTTTAGTCGAATTCTTGTTTAAGCAGATGCTTACGCAGCATCCGCTTAAAAGCAAACTTGCTTGGGGCTTGTCTGATGTTAAGAGGGAGTGAATTCCAGAGACGGCTTGCCTGTACGGCGAAGGAGTGAGTCATAAAACTAGTGCGGTGCGAAGGTATGGATAGTTTGAGGACACGGGAGGTACGCAGCTCACAGGTATCCAGGAGCAGAAGGCTCAGACAAGATTGAAAAAAGGGTGCAAAGTAATCTGAGGGATCTACGACGGCGAATGGAGAGCCAGTTAAGTTGACGACGGTAGAAGGAAACGTGGTCATATTTACACATTACCTGTTTAGGTACGCCAAACGTGCCTAAATGTGGCTATTTCTTTCTATCGCATGTAACACGCTCTTTCTGAGGCGGAGCCTTAGAGCTAGGGTTACCGCTAGCTTGACCTATTCAATTATAGGTGTATGTTAGTATAATAGTATATTTTACTAACGATATTACGATTATTCTTTGTTTACTTAGGATCACCCAACTACACAAAAGCTGTGTAATTTGCCTTTAGGTTATGGCATCAAAACTGCCTGTTTCTGCAAAATGTAAGACGAAGACACACAACTCTGGGTTACCTACATACATAAACATAACAAATGTTCCGTGCGCGCGGCAACCACTGACAGACTGCCTAAGGCTGGAAACAGTGCTGGACCGACGGTCAGCGCGTATGCTCGGTCGGGCGTAGCTATCGCTGTAGAAAGCATACTGTGCGTTCAGACCGATGCTCACCGTCAGCGCGTATGCGGCCATAGTAAAACACGAGCGACCGACCATACGCGCTGACGTCGGTCGATCACTGTTTCCAGCCTAAAGGAGGCCCGCCAGCATGTTTTTGAGTGGCGCAACGAAATCAAAGATTGAATCGCCCCTGGTAATAGACAGACAGACACAGTTACTTTCGCATTATAAATATTAGTATGAATTTCTCAGTGACCACAAAACTTTGTCTCTGTCGCAAAAAAGTTAATTTCCTAAAGTGAACAAACCAAGCCGTTATAGACGCACAGAGCGCCATATTCAATTCGCATATTATGGAACATGTCACATTGCCGTATTTCAATGATGTCCGCCCGTAGTCACAGCGGTGGGTGAGTTACTCCTTGGCACCATTCCGATCCCACCTGCAATATTGAACCGTAATTTTTCCATTCCTGTGTTACTTGTGTTACTTTGCACTGGTAGCAAAAAAAGGATATTGAAGTTTACACATCTGTAAACATAAAAAACTGCTTTACGGATTTAAATAATATACAGGGTGTGTGAGCAATAAATTAAACAGTAGATTATTAAGCTTGTGAGCAATTGTTTCCAAGTGATTTTAATTGAAAAGTTTTTTTTCTTCAACTTAAGTTTACGTGTACTTTTTTACTCTTCTGGAGTTATATAAGTAGGTAACTTTTTATTTTAAAAACTCAAAAAAAAATTGAAAAAATCACAAAAATATCTTTTGAAAAACAAAATGCAAAAACTATTATGACTCACTACATTGACTACATGATGTCTGTCTCTGCATTGACTACTGTGCTATGATCTCGTGGTGCCAAGATAGTTACATTACTCGGAGGTCATAACTTTAGATCAATTTTTCTCCGAGTTAAAAAAAATTGAAAAGAAATGGACAAAAGGGGTTACTACAGATGCTCTAAGGAAGCCTCCTTTTAAATATTAGCTCCTGTTACAGGGCCACCCTGTATGTATTGTATTACATGTAGTTTATTGCAATATTGTACAGCCAGCATCATACAAATGTATGATGCTGACTACATTTTTCAACCTTATCTTTAGGCAATAAGGTCCCAGAACCACAAAGAATGTATGACGATGATGATGATGATGATGATGATGATGATGATGCTGTCCTGACCGTATTCGGCCACAGCGACTGTGTGTTCTGGATTTGATATTAAGAATGTATAACGCCAGTGTAACGGTTGGAATTTGGAGTATAGTGAAAAGACAACCGGTTAACAGAAAATAAATTATTTTATAAGGGTCGAGGCCTAGGACCGATTAAAAAGTAAATTTGCCCGTCTGGTTTCACTGGTAAGGTGTGGTACTCACCGGCGTGGCTGCGAGGTGGTCGTGCAGGTCCAGGGGTGAAGACTGTGTCACGGAGATGGCCGTGGGCTGCTAGTGGTTGGGGCCTAGGTCCTCGGTATGCGCCCTGTAGCCGTATTCTAACGGCTACGGTTTCCCCTGCCTGTCGTACAAGACGACTAAAAGAGGTCCTCGGAGTGGTACACGGTTGCAGTTGGGGGCTGCAATAGAAAAAAAGGTAGGACCCTCTGAGGCATGACACTAGGGCGGCACTGGTGCGTTCCGTAGGAGATCCCAGAGCCGTCCCAAATGCGTCGAGGAGGACCATCGGGGGGTTTTTAGTCGGTGCGAGTCCGAAATAACCTCCGCGCTATCCCCGTAGCTCGGAAGTATACATAACGGATTTTCCTCCCAATAAAAAAAAGGTCCTCGGTATGGCGGCCGCCATTATTCAGCAGTAAAGTTGCATGTATGATGCTGACTTCACATAAAACATGTAAGTAAGTAAGTAAGTAAGTAAGTTCTTTATTTGCATTAAATGTGGTTAACAATAGTTCTTATGATAATTAATAAGTATCACACATTTAGCCGTATTATAGCATGCAAAATATACGAGTATGTTAAACGATCTAAATACATTTCAAGCAATCTTTTAATTAGTCAATGGAATATAAAAGAGAATTAATGTCAAGTAATAATCATGAAATAATATTTTGTTAGCAAGCTTAAAAATCAAAATATTCTTTAATATTGTAAAAATTATTGTCTAATAGCCAATTATACAGAGTTCGTTTGAATCTTTTTATGTCAGAAATTTCCTTAATATCTAATGGTAAATGATTAAATATTTTAATTGACATTATGTGACAGTTTTTTTCAAATAATGCGGTATTAGATATTGGTACTGTTAACTTTATAGGATCTCTAGAGCGTAATCTAGGGTTTTCCACTACTGTTGTGAATAAGTTAGGGTTAGACTTAACAAAAATGCCCATTTCTAAAACGTACAAACTAGTTAAGGTCAGCAATTTAAGTCTTTTAAATAGAGGTCTACAAGATTGTAATGGCCCTTTCCCACAAATAGCCCTGATACATTTTTTCTGGCTTATAAACACCCTTTTTATGTCAGTTGAATTTCCCCAAATAATAAGTCCGAACCTAAGCAATGAAGCAACGTAGCCGTGATAGGCAATAATAGCAGTTTTTTCATCAGATAAGCGTTGTAATCGCCTCAGAGCATATGAAAATTTTTCAAATCTAGTACATAAGTTGTCTATATGCGATTTCCAACTACAATAACGATCTAAAAGTAATCCAAGAAACCGTGTTTCAGTATCTTCTTCTAACGTTTGGTCTCCACAAGAGAAAAATTATACTAATAAAAAATTGAAGTAGGTACAAAAGCAAACTTATCAGCTTTAAATGAGGTCTGTTTCGCATTTTAAATTGAATCCATATCATTATATTATGACTTTGCACGTAATAGAGGACGAATTGTATTTCAACTTATAACTTTAAATATCATTTATCTCAAACCGCAATGGCTGCCGAACCCGGCCCAACGAAATTGTTGCTTAATTTTATTTGCGCCTCTGCGTCGGTCCTTTATAATGGAGATTTATCGAACGAATTTAATTAAGTTGCGGTTGCACTTATCTGGCAGGACGGGATAAACCGTCCAGTTAAAAAAGGGCAGTAACGCCATGGGGTTTTCGTGCTCATACCCTGTTACTTCTTTCGACAGGGTTATAATGTGGCGTCGACTCTATTAGGCTGAGGCAATGATGCATCGGCGAATTATGCCAACCTCTGATGAAATCGCGCCCGTTATTGTATTGATGCGTCGAGTTTATAGTTCTAGGACTTCTAGGTTTAGAGTTGCTATAGGAAACGAGGCAGTACCCCAAGTAGATAAGGCTAAAAATTTGGGCATGATAATAGTTGAACAACTACGGTACATTGAACATGTCAATATGAAAATAAGAAATGCTTTCTATCGGATAAAAGTGTTGTACAAGATCCGTAAATACCTTTCGATTAAAGTCACGGAAATTGTTGTGGAATCTCTAATACTTTCACAGTTCAACTATGCGGACATAGTTTATGGCCCCAGACTTCTAGCAGAGACAAAAAAAGCCCACACAGCGGGTGCAATACGCGGGCGTACGATTCTGCTACCAAGTTACAAAACGAGCACACATAATTGAAAAGCGTACATACAAATCCCTAAATGGCACTATATACCCCTTTTTTACTGTTTGTTTACCTGTTGTTTTTTTTCTTTTATTATTATTTTCTTCCTCTATGTATATATTGCAATATTTCTGTAGGTATTATATTATAAGCATAGTATTATTGTAAATGTACCTAAGCACGGTAATTAGTTAGTCTGCGATCGACCAGTCTGAAAACCAGCCCGGGCCCCAGCACATGCTCAGACTGGGGTATATTGTCACTAATTGGGTACTTTCCTGGGTAAAAAATATAATTATATTTTAGTCCATCAGTTAGGTTATCAAAAAATTTTGGACTCGTATTATTTTGTTGTCAATTAATCATAAAATTATGAAGATATAGTTTGTTAAAGTTCCGCGTGACGCGTCACATTATGCTAAAAAGTGTACCATAATGGGACGTCACGCGGATCTTTAACGGGCTATATCTTCATCATTTTTTGTTTAATTGGCAAACAAAAAAATACGTGTCCAATATTTTTTGATAATCTAACTGACGGACTAAATATCATTTTTTAGGAAAGTAGCGAATTCTGTTTTTTCTTTATTGGTTTGTATATAGTTTGTAAGTCTTTTTTATTGTTTCTTGTATGTTTTTATTTTTCTTTTTGTGGCAATAAATACTTTTCTGATTCTGATTCTGATTATTGGAAACTTTAGAATAGCTACGCGTTTACAGTTTTTGCATATTGTTGTTTAAGTACTATTACGATGTTATTATCGTCTAGCTGCCCGTTTTCGATGGTTTTTTTTTTCGATTTTTAATGAACACAAATTATATTCTATTTTCTATTGCAGTTGATTAAAATTTCATTCCAAGGTTCTACATAAAAAAAACCTTTTCTATTCCGCTGAAGAACGTTCAGGTATATTAGTGACAATAGGATGTACACTTGCGCATTTTTGCGTGCAGACAATGTTCCCACCCTCCCTCCGCACGTGCAAACATTCAAATAAATACAACAAACCACCAGCAATAATGAAAAAACCGGACAAGTGCGAGTTCAACTCGCGTGGTGAACTAAAATATTGAGAATTTTACCGTTATTTTGAATACTCAAACTTCTTATAGGTTTTCCTGTAATCTTTAGGCAAGGAACTATTTTCCATATTTTTTTCAGAATTCTAAGCCTAGTAGTTTCGGAGATAAGGGGAGAAAATGGTCAATTTTCGTTTTTTTTCCTAAATTACTTCAAATCTATTTTTGCTAAAATTATAAAAAAAATACATCTGAGATGCTTACAACAACCCCTTTCATTTGATATGTCACAATAATTTGCGAACCTTTTTTTTTTAATTTTCCAGTTTACCCCCCAAAAGTGGCTTCCTTGTTCAGAATTCATTAATTTACTTTACGCGTCCATCTTTGGGTCACCAATTTACATATGTGTACCAAATTTCAACTCAATCGGTCCAGTAGTTTCGGAGCAAATCGGCTGTGACAGACGGACAGACAGACGCACGAGTGATCCTATAAGGGTTCCGTTTTTTTTTTCTTTTGAGGTACGGAACCCTAAAAAACCTCGACACGAGTTTCGCTACTCCACGAGGGATCATCAGGCGAAGCTGGCAGGAGAAGTTGCTTGAGTCGTTCACTGGTGTTGCTCAGTTTGCTCACTTGACGCCAATTCTCACAAGTTTGTCTCAATAGCTTCAGTATAAGCTGTATAAGTCAGCGCGTCGCACTGCTAATAAATCGACAATTAACTCGCCTCCTCGCCTCAACTCGGTATATTAAGGTAGTTAATGCGCCTGGGTATTTTAGGTGCATCTATAGAAATGTTGCTGTCGTTGCAATACCAACAATTTAAATACACACCCAACAATTTGCCACAACAACTTAATTGGAATAGTAATAGTGGTGGAGTGGTGGTGGGTGGTGTAGTGGTTATTGGAATAGTTGTATTGTAATAGTGGAATGAAGAGAAATACATCCCACCAAAAATATAAATGTGAAAATGGGAGCCAAGTTCAATATGAAGAATGTCATTGGATTCCTCTTAATTGTGGGACGTGAGAGTGACAATATTCACACAAAAACAGTTGGGTTTTCCGAAAAATCTTTTGATTTCACTTGTTAACTATAGCAAGTGGTGGCCCGTTTAACCTATTGCCCGATTTTGATGAATGAGGCATCAATCGAGTCGAACTTATGCTCCGGGTGACATAGGAGCTAACCTTTTGTATGAAAAACCAATCCATCAACCAATCCAGTCCAGTTGATGGGCTTAATTTGAAATTACATCAAATAAAAAGATTACTAATAATTCCACAATTCCTAATCAATTAACTAATAAATTTGATACTAACTTTAAACTATTTTGAAAAATAGTAAACTAACTAATTAATCTAAAATTTTATTGATAAATTAATAATTTTATTGTTATACTTTATTACCATAATTCACCTAAAAATAATTCCGTGTTAAAATGTAAATGATGTGATATAATATATTGGGGTACGTAAGGTGGACTGATGACCTGGTAAAGGTCGCGGGAGTCCGCTGGATGCGGGTGGCGCAGGACCGGTCACTTTGGCACTCTTTGGGGTAGGCCTATGTCCAGCAGTGGACGTCTTTCGGCTGATATGATGATGATGACGTAAGTGCCTAAATACCAAATAACTATTAAAATGTAACTCACTATTCTTATGTACTCTGTTGGTGTCCCATATAAAAAAAAACAATTTTTGTTTTCAGTTAGTTTTCCTTAGTCGGGCTACAGATTTTTATAACTCTTCTGCTTGTTAGATTCATAAAACGGGCCGTCCGTATGACTAATTGCATCGCTTGTAGTGTGCTTAACACTGATTTGTAACGACTTTTATTATTGAGGCGTTTTTAAGTCGCTCTTCATCGGTTAAAAACAAGCAAATTGCGAGTCGCCCGACCAGCATTTCAGCTGTTCATGTAATAAGCATGCCTCAAGCGGGTGAACTGGGTGGGGTATTTTATATTTAGTTTATAGGTCTAGTTCGTAGTTCTCTTTTGTTTACTTAAGTATTTTTAATTGCATAATGATTTTAAATTGTATATTTTTTTCTAATGTAAAATATTAAATGTAATAAGTATTTTTGTAAGTACCTCGTTAAGTATCTCACTGAAACCCATGCCACTTTAATAGTGTTAGTAAATCAACGGCCAAGTCCTAATAAAACAATACTAAACGAGCAAACCCGCCGCAGTAGCCGGCCGATTAGGCGATACCACTAATGCTGCAGCTAGACCGCGGCTAAGAGAGACAGTCGGCTTAGTCGGTGCAACGACACGACTTAGGAATGCAATAGCGGCTTAGGTACAACTGAGTTCATTCATTAACAAACCTCAAAGTAATTTATTATGCTAAAAGATTATCGTGGTAATGGGCGTCAACAGTATTTTTGCTATTCGATAACTAATGATTATTAAGCTTATGAGAAATTATTTCCAACAGTATTTCTTTATTAAAACAAAACAAGCCATTTCAGATACGCATAAAAAAGTTGACCTTAAAATAATTGTTGCATATTATTTTAAGGTCTCAGTATTTTTTTTGAGAACACACAGTTTTATGTGTACTATCATTCCGAAGAGTGATTTCTTCGACGGCATATTTTTTTTCCGAATTTCATTATTCCAAAAACCATATTCCGTTAAAGATTTTTTTTTATAGTATCATAACGATACCTGTTTAAATACTCCATTAAATCATCTGCGTCCAAACTTTCGTTTAGAGGAAAATGGCGATCGGAATTTTGCAATTTAAAAATTATGGTTTCAGATTCAGACCAATCCAGATTGTTCGGTATTTTTCTGCATTCCCCATTGCAGTTTTATTATAGGTACTCAACGAATTACTTAGTAATAAATGTACGTTTATCTCATAGCAACCAAGCTACAGTTCTTAAAATAAACGCAAATTATTGACACAACGGCATTTAACCCCATCAAACGTTGAAAATGTTGAATGTAAAAGTTAATATCTATCACTCTAACTACAACCTTGTCCCGTGCAGCTAACGTCCAAATTTAGAAGCCAAACTAGTTCCAAGTGTTCTTCGTCCATTGATGCGTGAGTATTGCCTAGGGATCGTTAGTGGTTGAAGCGGCGCATTGTATCGCGCGCTGACCCTAACGAGGCGTGGATTGCACTTTCTTTGACACGTTCTATTCTGACACGGCCACAAAGCAGAGAGCTGGCGAGAGATTATCACTTGGGGTGTAAGGCTCGCTTCCACTGATTACACTGTAGTTATGTGTAATGGTTTGAGCGGGAAGATATCTAAGAAGTTTCTGTTTGGTATTTTGATTGTAAAGTCAGAGTATTGTCCAACCGCGATGAGAATAGGATTATAGGTGACAGTTTCGCCATATACTTCAATACGTCAAAGTTTATATAAACTGACAGCTATTTGTCACAACAAACTATAGTGTTTGTCTCTTTAAATATAGGTAATGTATTTTCAAAACCGATTTAGAAAAGTTATAATTAAGTTACTGATGAGAAGACTGACAAAAAGCGTCCGGTCTAATGAAAACCATCATCCCTGCCCATGCCCCTGCCTGGGATCCTTCCTCCTCCTCAATCGGTCCCTCATTGCTGAGGATCGTGACTCTGCCGACGTAGCATAGACAATATTCTTCTCCAGGACTTTCAGGCTCCATTAACCGGCATTTTAAGATGCTCCGACACCTGGTGGAGCCAAAACATTTGGGGCTTCGGCCTCTTGGTCTTCTGCCTTTTATTTTTTATTTTTTTATTTATTTAAACTTTATTGCACAAAATACAAAAAAAATATATGTACAAATGGCGAGCTTAATGCCAGATGGCATTCTCTACCAGCTAACCATTGGGCTAAACAGAGACTTATAACAGGTGCAAAGAAAAAAGTATGATAATTTCTGTTACGAATATACTTGAGGAGAGAGGAAAAAAATACAAATGTATTATACACTACATATAGACATACATAAATAAAAATATATAAGATACATACAAAAAGATATACTACTACATATTCAATATATACTACCATTATGTGGATGGATTTTAGTCGAATTCTTGTTTAAGCAGATGCTTACGCAGCATCCGCTTGAAAGCAAACTTGCTTGGGGCTTTTACTCTGCCAGTTACCACCAATTTCTCCAAATTCCCGGGATCCCGGGCCACATATTGGAGAATACGATGAAGATGACAGTAACAGTAACATGGAGTGTAGTTTTTCTGTACACATTCTTCTAGGAGTGTACAGGTTTTAAAAGGGTCGTCAAAAATTACCGAATTCCCTGGAACTCCAAGTTTTCATAGGCTATGGTATCCGTTTACCATCAGGCGGGTCATACGCTGGTTGGCCAAAGATGTGGCGTAATGAAAAGACAGCTTAGAGACAAACATAGGTCCTCCACTATCAACCCAGATCCTAAGCTCCTTCGTGAGCTCTGGCAACCTTATCAAGATCACAACATCACACAGATGTTCAATATTTACCATGTAACTACGTAAAACAAAACGCTTCAAAAATACGTTACACCTTTTGTTTAGGACATAAGGAAAGGATGGTTTTTATAAAAGATAGCCTTTTACCATTATCAAATAGTTTACTGCAAGTAGGTACAATAAGTTTTATGTTGCGACGCGCGTGTGTTGAGGTGGTAAGAGATGAGAAAGAGGACGATGGCTGCGCGTGCGTGTCGTTTTATACGGGCCTCGGCGCTGCTGTGCGCAGGCGCGCGACGCCATCGTTCCATTGGGCGCGATCTTAATACGGTGTTGCAAGCCGCAACACCTTTCTGAATATTCAACTTAGCATTATACGGTTACATATATGACGACCGGTTAACCTAGTGACGCTGCCTACGAATCTGAAGGTCCCGGGTTCGAATCCCGGTAAGGACAAATATTTACAATACAATAAAATACATATACTCTTTATTGCACACCTCACACAAACGAAGCAGTTACAGAGAGAAACAATACAATAACATGTAGGCAGAGGTAGACAACAGGCGGTTTTATCGCGATGAGCATAAAATTTGTTTCTGTGTCTGGAATGTTTTCCATGTATTTAAGTATTTATATCTATTAAATATATCGTCGTCTGGTACCCATAACGTAGCCTTGTTGAGCTTACTAAGGGGGCTAGTTCGATTGGTGTAATATTGTCCGCTAATATTTATTTATTTATATGTCGTCTACTTAGAGCATACATAACTGGAGTAAACTTTCAGTAACTTACCCTTCTGTAAAAAATCTTTCACAATGTGCAAAAAATCATACAAAGACAATTTCACAATCGATCACAAAATCGCCTCGCAAGAGAACACTGATCATAAAAATGTTGCTTAAAGCACTTGATATTATAAACGTTCAACTACTTCAAGCTTTTAATATCTAATTGAGTTTCAATATCAATATTAAGATGCTCCCCCGCCTCCGCAATGTTCGGCAGACTTTTTGTGCCCAAATACGACATAAGGCTACTCCAGTTATGTATGCTCTAAGGTCGTCTATAGTCTATCTTCCATAAATGGAATCCATACAGTCCCCGTAATGAATAGAAGTCCTTATTTATTACGTCGCGGTCTCGCCGCCTCATTGTCTTCGTTCGATACAATCGGAGTACAGTCGTCGCCAATTAGCCCAGTCTAGTTAGTTCTCGGGACAGTCAGCAGCAGATACGGTATAACGTGCTCAAATTGTCTGTGCTTCAGTCATGAAGCAATTGGCCGCTTTTGAACCAAGGGATCAATCCGTTAAAGTTAGCTCAGCGCTGAAAACGACTAGTTATTGAAGATCATTATTTGTTAGTCCCTACTTAAAAATGATGTCGCCTGGTTAATTAACTTGTATTTTACGCCCGGATTGTTACCAGCCATTTATATAGGCATTAACTCAAATACAATGACACCGATATTAAAACGCACTGTTTAGCGTGCTGTTATGATTTATACATTTTTCATACTAGCATTAACAAATATTTCGAAATACGACCAAACATTGATATATTATAAATTATTTACTAAAATAAAAATAAATCATCATCTATTGTGTTATGTTTTATCAATTCTTTGTATTATTTGTAAAGATAAACAGTTCGGATTCGGTTCGGATCCGGATTCAATTTGGTTCGGATGGCAAATGCAAGCAAATCAAACAACAATTTCTGATTTCTTACCAAAATTCCAGTTCAAAATTAAAAAACGGAAGATTATAACTATTAGTTATTACATTATTAAGATTTAATTCGTGTTTGTGAAGAAAAAAGTGTATTCGTTCCTTTTAAAATGGACTAAGAAGAAAATAACTGCCACTCCTGAAGAAATTGCGTGAGTAGCAAACTCTCTACCTGAAAAGTCTACAAAATTCTATTTAATATTAGCCGTAGAAAAAGTATTGTATGCAACGGTGTATATACTGGTCTAAAAACGCTCGTGGCGTCTTTAATTTTATTGCGTTGCTCACTCTTCTTATACAACAGTTGCATAAAATACTATAATGTATCCAAAAGCCATATTCCGAATTATATCAGTACTACTAAATCTTACAGAGTATCTTAAACCCACCACAAATCATATATTGCAAGTTATAACATGTTGCTTTCTCGCTCCTTTACTCGCGTCACTTGTGCTAGTCCTAGAACATTGGAGACACTGACTAAACCTAATGCAAGTAATTACTATGACACCAAACAAGCCACAGTGACAGTACCACAGATACGATGGACGCCTGGACAAGCCAGTTAATTCACTGGTTAACGCGGTTTGGTTTATTTAGTACGATACAGGAAACCGAATTTAACGGATGCTATGATGATTGAATTAGTGAGACCGATGAGAGTTCATGTAGTGGTTCGCTTCAAAATGGCGACGAATAAACTGCAAATTTTTCATAACATTATATCACAGAATAGTATAATAGTATATTATATTATAGGTATCGTGTCATAATTGGGTAGTTTGTTAAAATTGATAACGCAATGTTGCTAAATTGATATTAAACCATCAAATAAATGTAATTAAGTATAAATTAAAAATCATAAAAAGATGATTTTAAGTATATTTCTTAGCTTGAAATTTTAGAAAAAAAAAAGCATTTTTTTTACTGTCCAAAAGTAAATTTAAAGCTACCAATAGAATCCTTACGCTTTTATAGAAACAAAATTGTATGAGAACTATGGTCCTGAACGCAGTATTTCACGACTGAAACAGCAATACTTGATTTTCAATACAACGATTAGTACAAATATTACACTGTGACGTCACGATTCAATGTTAATCAGTATGAAACGTTTTCGGCTGCCGCCAGCGAGGTCCATCTTTAACTCAATTTTTTGGGTATTTATGTTTTTTAATTGTAGTTGCTCCCATACAAACATTTGTTGCTCTCCAAAAACTAGTTCGAATGGCATCGTAATAAAATTAAGGACATATCCCAATTGGAATGTGACAATGATTGTTTATCTAAGGGTGCACCAAACTTTCTGTAATCGTAAACGGTGTTCGTTAAAATCTGGATTGAAAGTTTGACAAGTTTCCATGGGATGACTGCTGGCGTCATATTTCACGTTTATCGGCCTGTAATCGTAATTTGGTGCAACCCGCCCTAAAATTAAGGTAAACGTCCTAGTACTCGACGTTGCACTAGTATATGGCATGGGCACTTTATGACAAAGCAATATATTTTCTTTATTCGAATTTAAGTCACGTCACATTCACATAAAGTGCACATGCCCTATAAAATAAATTAAATAAAAATAGTAATCATTTGTTTCACATGTTTGGAGTCCATAGAGTGTTAGTTTTACAAATGAACTTATAACTAGGTATATGTTACTACCTACAATTAAATTTTGACTGGTCCAATGCCTGATTAAGGCACTGTCCCATCTCCACGCCACAACGGCCAGTTGGTCGATCACGTAACGCATTATACGCGCGTCAGGTAGATCTAAATGACACTTTTTGTATTGGAAAATAAGAAAAGAAAAAAGAAAAGAAGATATTTATTCACTACACAAAAGACACACAGAGATAAGGGAGTAGACATTCAATAAAATTGACACATTGTGTGTCTCTTCGCGGCAGTGAAACGGTCGCTGTCTCAGCATTGTGCTGAGGTGTCAGACAGACACCTGCAGCGCTGGTTTTCAGACAAGAAAATGTCACTTAAGTTGTCGTAACACGCGTTACGCGTCGTATTGAACTAGGACGTAACAAACGTCCTAGTAATGCGCCATGTTAATATGTTGGTTGCTTGCAATTAAAGACTCGTGAGGGATACACGCATTTATTTGTTACTTTATTGTTAGGTTATCTTTACAATTCGGCTCGTCCGCTCTTCTTGTCTTCGAGATCTGAAAAAGAGGGCGAGACGCCATCTTGCCTTAGGTAGGTAGGTAGCACGTTCGGAAACGTCCACAACATTGCAATGTGACGTTCAGATACCAGTATTAATATAATAGGTACAATAACATCCCCTTGCCTCACACCCTGCTGCAGCGGTGTTGAGCTCCGATCCTGGAGTCGTACTGTCATAGTAGCATTCTCGTACAAACACTACAGTATTTCGATATAGCGGCAGTCTACTTGGAACCGCTGGAGAGATTGTAATACATCGCAGGTTTCGATCGAATCGAAGGCTTTCTCGTAGTCCACAAACGCTACGCAAAGAGGCAGGTTATACTAATCAGTTTTCTGTATAACAGTGGTACAGTACTGAAACCAGCGCGGCCTAGGCAAGGTAAACTTACCTTGCCGGGGCCGCGCTGGTAGAGCGACTATAGTACGGGCCAAAGGAACGTTCCGATGGGTCTGTCTGTATTTGTGATTTTTTTTCAAGAATGAGTTAAAAACCAATTATTATACATAACACCATCGATAATCTGCGAAGGTTGTGCGACACGCATCCCTACAAGCAGGTAGTAAAAGGGGGCCGGCCTATTGATTTATGGCCCCACCGGAACGTTCCCTTGGCCCGTACTTTAGCGACGCCGACGGGACGGTGATCTTTATACATCAAGTCGCCCAATTTGTACTGAAATCGCTGTCGAGTCGCCAATCACGCCACCAGTGTTACAATAGTGTAGTAGTCGAAGCGTAGTATGCGGAAGCGGGGCGAGGACCTGGCCCCTATTTCACCAATTTGGCAATTGTCACCTGACACTGACAATTCGCCATACATTGCTTGTTCTAGAAGTTAAGGTGGTCGCTAGGTTACTTGTGGAACTAGCAATGTACGGAGAATTGTCCTTGTCAGGTGACAATTGTCAAGTTGGTGAAATAGGGGCCAGGATGCTACTGCATTCGCTCTATATTAGGAAGATGTCAGCTGTTTGCTATTTTAAATTTTCTTAGTCGACTCCCGCCTAAGTTTCTCGGTTTAAATTTAAATAATGTTTTAAGTGCATGGTTAATCCGTCCATTAATGCTTTCGCCACTTTGTTGATGGAGATATATGTTTACGCGTCTTGGGTCGTTAGCTTAGGATCAATTTGAGACATGCCATTGCCATTTCAATGTGGTTTACACGCTCGCTTGTTGTTGGCGTATCACATTGAAATGAAACTAAGGTACATGCGAAATTGGTGTCTCCAATTGACCCCTTGCTAATGGTGTCACAACAAAACCAGTGCGAAAGTCGTGATTATGCGCGGCTATTCGGCTAAATTAAGAAGCTAATAAACACGTTCACACAATGAACTTGAGTGTATGTTGTTTATTTCTAATCATATACTTTTAGGTGAGGTTTATTTAGCAGCAGTGCGTGGCAATAAGCCACTAAAAAGAACATAGTTATGCACGGAACAAGCAAATTATTTTACGTCACCCTAGGCCGTAAGTGGGATTTTCTGCCCGCTACGCGAGAAGAAAATCTCACTTCATGGCTAAGGCAAGACGTAAAACTTTAGACAAACCACGGGCGGTAATTCGTATAGCCCGAGATCGCAGGTGTTTGTGGCCCGAACCGAAGGTGAGGGTGTAAATAAAACATGTATGTTTAACATAACGACTAGTACTTGGAAAAATGACGAACACCCGGTATTCAAGAAAAAATATATTTTTCTACCCGGTTGTAACCACTAAACTATGCCCTCTTGCGAAGAATAGGTATTTTGGCTCACCTGATTCCGATCATTGATGATATCTCTCATCCTTTTTCTGTCTTGTACCTTTAAGTAGATATATAAATAAGTAAATAAATTACAAATTCATCGTAGTTTAAGAATTGTTCAAGAAGTGTTCAATTCCTCATAAAAGGCACGGCAAGATATACTGATAAAGAAAACTGAGAACATTTAATTAGATAACTTCATTAAAGCCACTCGCTTGCCGTCACCTCTCATCCACCCGGCGTCTTAAGCCCGCTACGGAACTTAAAACTTTATTAGCATTTCCTCCACTAACTAAGCTTTATTGTTCACTGCACTAATGGCTTACGCCGTCAATCCCACCCACACACGCAAACACCCACTCTAACACCAACTACGAGAGCGCATTTTGCATTGATGACAATATTTCGTGCTTAAGCTTACGTAAACTGTTCTCTATATAGCCACACTCAAAGCCGCTTTTCTATTGTCAGGCATGTAGCTGCAATAATCTGCATTCTTAATACAAGTGTTGAAAGTCTGCATCAGCAGAACTGAGAGGCAACCGGCGTAGCCGGAGTGTCGTTTTGTGTCGCTTAAATATTTAACAGTTACAATAAATTCTAGCTTTGTAGTTTGAATTAAAATTTGATGTTCAGCTGGATGAGAATTTTGCATATTTTATAGAATAGAATATAATTTATTTCAGTATAAGTATACAGGAACACAGTAGGTAATACAATTACGAAAAAATAATGAAAACAAAGGAAGATCTTAACAGCTACTTGTATACTAATTACTAACCTGTACTGAAAAAGGTGAACACTCAGCATAATGCCGGGTGCTACTAGAGTACCCGACGCTGGTGTTCCGTGAACACCAGCAGGGAGTACAGTTGCTCATAGCTGCTAGTTGAATCCTACAAATACTGGTGCTAACATTTACGTGCCTATGTATTGTATACGAAGCGGAAATGAAGCAAGTGAAATTTAATAAGAAAACAAATAGAATAGTATGGGAAATTTAATAATATCATCATCATATCAGCCGAAAGACGTCCACTGCTGGACATAGGCCTCCCCCAAAGAGTGCCACAATGACCGGTTCTGCGCCACCCACATCCAGCGGACTCCAGCGACCTTTACCAGGTCATCAGTCCACCTTGTGGGCCTACCCACGCTGCACCTTCCGATACGTGGTCGCCACTCGAGAACCTTTCCGCCCCAATGGCCATCGGTTCTACGTGCAATGTGCCCCGCCTACTAGCACTTAAGTTTAGTGATTCGGAGGGCTATATCGGTTACCTTGGTTCTGCTGCGGATAGCCTCATTTTGGGTGACTTTGAGCCTTCTTATGAGGCCCATAGTAAACGACCACGTTTCCGTGCCATACGTCATCACTGGCAATACACACTGGTCTTTGAGACACTGCGGAATATTGGACGAAAAGATGTGCCGTAGCTTCCCGAATGCTGCCCAGCCGAGTCGGATTCGCCGATTGACCTCTTTCTCGAAGTTGGACCTACCTAACTGGACAGTCTGTCCTAGGTATATATACTCGTCTACAACTTCGAGCGTAAAGTGTCCGATTAAAATGGGAGAACTTTGGTACTACGTGGACGTTTGACATGATCTTCGTCTTATCCATGTTCATCTTTAGACCAACTCGCTCGGAGGATTTAATAATACAGTGAACTTATTTTAGTGGACTTGTCTTCATAAAATGAATAAACTTGCGAGATTACCTTTGATGCATCTTGCGCAGCGGTAACCTAACTAGCCTAGGCAGCCTCTGATTGCGGTTCACAGACGTGAAGGAACATACTAGTTTCCATCCCTTTTAAAACGCAGGTTAGATGACGATAAAGCCAATCGTTATTCCTTCATTCGTAAGAGCCAACAATAAGATCGTGTACAGAATAAGCAGGGAATTTGACGGCACGAGACGCGTGATGTCAGGCGAGAAAGGAAACGTTCACGCTTGTACATGTAAACACTCCAAGGCACCGCCATGTTCGTGATTGGTCGTGTTCAGACGCGGGCTCCGCTTGTCCATAAAGACGGCCTAACTAGATAAAATGGCAGTTGAATCGCAGAGCTAGAGAGAGTAGCTTAGTACATATGTCAATCCTTACGCGTCCTTACTACGTCCGTACTTACAGGGGGCTGAACACTTTCGTACCGAATGCCATATGACGTTGTCGAACGGGTGATAGCCACAAAGTATCAAGGATTTCCACACAAAGTGGACTGATGACCTAGTAAAGGTGACGGGAGTCCGCTGGATGCGGGTGGCGCAAGACCGGTCACTTTAGCACTCTTTGGGGGAGGCCTCGGTCCAGCAGTGGACGTCTTTCGGCTGATATGATGATGATGATGATGATCAAGGATTTCAGTTACTTATAAGTTCGATTGAAATTGCGTGTCATACTGCTTCCTAGTACCAGCTCAATGTGGAATTCTCTTGTTGCAGTGCCATCAGCGCGGATCCTGGGCGGACCGGACCTGCACGTGGACATGGGATCCACCATCAATCTGACCTGCCTCATTCAGTTCAGTCCAGAGCCACCAGCCTACATCTTCTGGTACCACGAAGACGAGGTGAGCATGCGCGTCAACGTAGCGCCACTTTATAAGGCTGAAAGTTGTAGTTTTACAAGGATAGGGGACTTGGAGCGGCGGCGGCGGCGCCAGCGATGCGCCATACGCGGGAGCGAGAGATCGGAGCCTGGCCTCTTGCTCACACGTATGGCACACAGCTGCCTCTGCCGCTGCTGCTTGAAGTCATGGCCGAGCCCTAAGATTCAGGGTCAAAATTGTTTGAACTAATCTGGGTTTTTTTTTGTGGAATTGACAGTAAATTGGCAACCCCGAGGCGCTTTAGCCAATGACTAGCGGCTTTTTAGGTACCAGTTTTGCCGAGTAGCTGCAGCTTTATAAAATGAGCATCTGCATTTTGGTGCAACTTATGAACGATTGTTGCTGCGCTTCAATCACAGCCTGATCTCCAGTTAATGTCATACTAGGTACTCGGTAGTTTCGTATTACGACAATTGCGTCGCTTGTTTGGGCGTTGAAACTGTGCAATAATGTCCTGTTAGCTTCTGCACGGGGTTGAAGATTGCCTAGAGAGTCAATCAAACCAATTAGTTCAACTAACCACTAGTTTAATCAAGAGTAGAGTATATTCCATGACTACCATTCCACTATTCCATTACCAATTGTACGTTTAACCTTAGCTTTCGTTATATTGAACGAGTGTCCGGTTGTTCTACTGTACAGATCGCATTTCTCAACCGATTCTCGTAAAAATTTCGTAAACAGGTTCGGTTTTTTTTTAAGTTTTTGGAAAGAAATACAGACTCCTGAGGTAGGTATACCTGCAGCTCACAGATCCACTAACTAGGTCTAATCTATATTTGGTAAAATCCGGCATTACTTCATTGTTTCGGCTATTTTCGCGGACTATTCGGCCATTCATCTTACTTTTGACGTGATATAAATCTTTGAACGCCGGCTGTATGCACGAAAAAGTGTGACTTATTGTCCGTTGACTGACATATCAACGCACAGCCCAAACCGCTGGTTCTAGAGATTCCAAATATGGCACGTATGTTCCTTATAAGACCTAGGGGTGCACTAAAAAAGGATTTTTCAAAATTCACCCTCTAAGGGGTTGAAATGGGAGTCCTAAGTTTGTATGAAAAAACAAGATTAGATCGACTATTTTATTCGAAACTTCACAGGAGTATTCCTAACGATAAATTTGTAAATACGTTTTATGCAATTTTTCATCAATGTTTTCTCATGACGTTATCACGTTAAATAATCGTCCGTAAACCGACTTTATAGACAACCATTTTTTTAACAATGTGGACTAGTTATTTCTCTCTTATTCGTTAGTTAAATGCACTGCCTTCAATTATTCTGCTTTACCTTAAGGTTGACTGGTGGAGACTGCAATATCATACTGCATTGAGTTCCCCTTTTGTAAAATGAGATCTTCTTTTGTGCTAAAGATTTAATAAATAATGTAAACGTCCGAGTGCTCGATGCAGTACTAGTATGCATGTGCACTCTATTTCAAAGTGACATGGCTTAAATTCGAATGACGAAAAATCCTCGTAGTTCGCATTTAACCCATATTGCTTTGACATAGAGTGCCCATGCCATATACTATACAGCGTCGAGCACTCCGACGTTTACCTTAAAATAAGTCTGCATTTAAGAGTTCATACATTCGAGCAATGCTTAAACTTGTTAATGCGTAATTTGGCTCAAGCATTTCAACATTAATCTAGAAATGTATATAACAATGCACCAGCGTTAAAATCAAGCGGTTGTGGACAGCTCTCCCTAGTACAGTACTCACCAGTCTTATTGCTGCTGCTGGCAAAGTTCCAAGTAGCCTCAGTCAGCATCGCAAAAAGTTGTGTTAGGCACACGATCGCCACTTAAAACGATACTAGCTTTCGCCTGCGATTTCGTGCGCATATTTGTTATCGCCTTAAGGGATTAATGCTACTCCTGTACAAAAATGCAGCCCGGATACACTGAACTGAAAATATGTACACCATCTATTAACTGTATTCAGCAAATAAACGATTTGTATTTGTAAAAAAACCGGACAAGTGCGAGTTCAACTCCGTTCCAGTTCCGTAAAATATTGAGATTTTACCCGTTACTTTGAATACTCAAACTTCTTATAGGTTTTCCTGTAATCTTTAGGCAGGGAACTATTTTCCATATATTTTTCAGAATTTTAAGCCTAGTAGTTTCGTAGATAAGGGGGGAGGAAATGGTCAAATTTCGTCTTTTTTCCTAAATTACTTCAAATCTGTCTTTGCTAAAATTATAAAAAAAATATATCTAAGATGCTTACAACAACCCCTTTCATGTGATATGTCACACAATACAGTTTGCGAAACTTTTTTTTTTTTAATTTTCCAGTTTACCCTCCAAATGTGGCCCCCTTGTTCAGAATTCATTAATTTACTTTACGCGTCCATCTTTGGGTCACCAATATAAATATGTGTACTAAATTTCAACTCAATCGGTCCAGTACTTTCGGAGCAAATCGGCTGTGACAGACGGACAGACAGACGCACGAGTGATCCTATAAGGGTTCCTTTTTTCCTTTTGAGGAACGGAACCCTAAAAATTAACAGCAAATATGATTTTAGTCTTCCCATCATTTATCGCACAGAAAGGCATTTTTAGGGTTCGGTACCCAAAGGGTAAAACTAAAAACCTATTACTAAGACTCCGCCGTCTGTCTATCTGTCTGTTCGTCTGTCACCAGGCTGTATCTCATGTACCGTGATAGTTAGACAGTTGAAATTTTCACAGATGATGTATTTCTGTTGCCGCTATAACAACAAATACTAAATAACAGAATAAAATAAATATTTAAGCAGGCTCCCATACAATAAACGTGATTTATTTTTGCTCGTTTATATAGATAGGTAATGGTAAGGAACCCTTCGTGCGCGAGTCCGACTCGCACTTGGCCGATTTTTTTAGGTAAGCGGCCACTCGTAAAAGAGGTAGAATATGATAGATCTATTCAAAATAAACCTATTTTGTTACAAAATGTAATACTTTAAAATGCATCGGCAAATAGATATCTGCAATATATATTTCCACAGGTCATATTGAAAAGTCATAAAGAAATCTTAAAACTTAAATGTCTTGGCTTCGATATTGTTGAACGCGTGTTATTTCATATATCGATGCGTATTATAAGTCTAATACTCTAAACGATTATAAAACACATCCTTGGCCGCTGCAATATTTTTTTTTAATACAAGATTACCGATTGCCCTTCCAACTTTTATTTTCACACCTTTAAGGGGTGATTTCCGGATTTAATCTATTATCTTCTATATTCTAAGCTCTCAAATTACCTGTATTGCAAATATTTTCATTTATGTCGATTCAGCGGTTTTAGATTGAACAGGTAACAGACATACAGACGGAATTACTTTCGCATAAATTTATAATATAGGTATCTATGTATGTGGATATTGATGCAAGTGACGATATATGTACCTACGTATTGGATACTTATATTTCAATTTATAACCCCCGACGCAAAGAGAGGGGTGTTATAAGTTTAACGTGTCTGTGTATCTGTCTGCGGTATCGTAGCTACCAAACGGATGGACCGATTTGAATGCAGTTTTTTTGTGTAATAGATAATTTTAACTCGAGTGTTTTTAGCTATGTTTCATCGAAATCGGTTCAGCCGTTTTTGAGATATTGAACTTTGAAATGAAAAAATCGGGGGTTTTTCAACTTTTCTAAGTTGTTTAGTAATTTTTCAACACAGTGGATAAAAATGCTAGGCATTATGGTAAAAAAAATTGGGAAGCTTATTTTCCAGCCAAAAATCGTATCCCAGATCTCTACAATTAGAATTGCGAGCATTATTTCATTGTCTGAGACAATCTGACACTTTTGTATCTACCCTCTAAAAATATTTACGCGAATAGAATTCATAAAATTGCTCCTAAGAAACACTGTTCCTACATTTCGCAATATTCTTGATTGACGGAAGGCGATTTTTTTATTGAACATTCTTTTGTCTACAATTCCAATCACTTCTCCCGACAAAGAGCTCGTTTCCATAAAATTAAGCCTAATTGTTTTCTACTGAGGGCCAGCCTTTCATTTCCATTGCGAAGATATAAAGGTTTCATTGTCGAAGAACAAACGGTGTTTCGTCAGACTTCAAACGACTTTCTGGGGCTGACACTATTTTAAGGCTCGAGCACTATTCGGAGTTATTTAAGAAGTGTTTTATAGGCGTCCAAATTGAATTGACTGAATTAGGTTCGTTGTCTGAGTGATAATTCAGGAGCTTGATCGAGACAATGCCTTTTCCTAGAATAAAACATGCACATTAGACATTTTACACTACACTTATACTTATAGTTCAATTTGAATGAATGAATGAATGAATGAAATGAATGAATGAAATTTATTAGCATGTGGGAAATGGGTACAATTTGCAGTTACAGTTGCAATAAATCTGGTTGGTTCACCACACCCTACCTTATCAGGCGTACATACATTATTGTCTTATCTATATTATCCTTTATTCCACGTAATGAAACTAAATAAAAATAAATTTAATGTCAAGAGAGAGTCAAAATACAATTAAAAGGAATCATTCAAAAAGTCAGTTAAATTATAATAACATTTGGACATTAGCATTTTTTTAACTAGATTCTTAAATAAGTTTAGCCTATGACACTTAAAACTATCGGGTATCTTATTATAAATTGTGATGCACATGATATTGCAGTTTCTGGAGGCGAGTGCTAGTTTAGCTGCAGGTTTATGTAGCTTATGCTTATATTGTGCTCGAGTCTTACGGGTACGTATCTGCTGTACTTCTATAAACTGGGTTTTGTACTTATGAACAAAAACAGCTACCTCCAAGATATAAAGACACGGGAAGGTAAGTATGTCATTATCGATAAAGAACGGCCGGCATGATTCCCTTCGACCAATTCCAAAAATTGCTCTAATGCAACGTTTTTGTGCTAATAGTACTTGGTCTTTATCAGAACAATTACCCCATAAAACTATTCCATATCGGAAAATTGAATTCACGTAACCGTGATATGCTACTAGAGCGGCTTGTATTGAAACCGTCGTCGCAATTCTTCTTAGTGCATATATAAAACTATTCACTCTGCTGGAGACACTTTCTACGTGGTTTTTCCAACTGCAGTGAGAATCAATGATTATACCTAGGAACTTTGTGTAACGTACCTCTTCAATGGGAACATGATCAAAACAGATATTTAAATTTTGTGAGTCACTTCGGTCAGTATGGAATTGAATAAAGTTAGTCTTACTTAAATTTACTTTCAAATTATTATTATTTAGCCAATTAATTGTACGTGATAATGTCATATTTATTTCGTCATTATATCTTGAGACATCGTTACATTTGATCTAACCTATCTAATTATAATTGCTCACAAATACCTAGTATATAATGCTTAAGCAAAGGAAACGCCTGAAGCAAGACGATTCACATATGATTTAAATACCCTTATAAATATTAGACCCCCTAAAGGCAGTGTCTTTGTGCAATGAAAGCTCGCTATTGATTTTATGTATCACAATAAAAGATACATCTTATGAAATGAGAAGATTAAGGTCTTGCTATAGGCATGTACTTACCAAATGCGTAAAGCGTTGACTGACGTGTGCGTTCCGCAGACTTCTCATTTAAATTATACTTATTCAATATTCAACATATCATTACCAGAATCCTAAATTTTTCAATTTCATCTGGCATGTTTCCTTCTCAATGGAGGGATGCTGATATTATTCCCTTACCTAAAAAGTCAAGTCCCAGTTCCTTTTCCAATTATCGTCCCATTTCGATTCATCCTTTTCTATCCAAAGTGTTGGAACGACTAGTGCATCAGCAATTAACTTCCTTCTTGAAGAGAAATGATCTTTTAAACCAGTTTCAATCGGGTTTCCGTTCAGGACATAGTACTAGCACACCCTTGTTAAGATCACCGATGACATTCGATTGGGGATGAATGACAGAACGCTTACAGTTTTAACTCTGTTGGATTTTAGCAATGCTTTCAACACTGTCGATTTTGACATTATGCTCGCTATTTTAAGCTGTCTTAACATATCTCCTGCAGTAATCGACTGGTTTTATAGCTATTTAAATGGTCGTCGGCAACGAATAAAGGTGGATTCCTTTTGTACTTCTTGGTGTAGTACTTGTGCTATCTCCTCTCTTATTTTCTATCTTCATAAATTCCATCACCCACAATATTTCCTCTTATTATCACCTTTATGCCGATAATCTTCAGATTTAAATATACACAGTCCGTGCTCGGTGACCTCCCTTTTGCTATAGAGAGAACTAATGATAACTTGGTGCGCATTCTCAAATGGAGTAAACGATATGGTCTGATTGTGAGTGAACCCATCGAAGACCCAAGTCATTGTTATTGGCAGCAACAATCTGATTTCCAGAGTTGATTTTGCAAATCTCCCTCCAATACTTTTTGATGGGATTCAGATTGCATACTTGATGCAAGTGAAAAATCTCGGGATCATTATGGATCGCTACTTGTCTTGGGTGCTTGAACTGAAGATTATAGGTATGAACCTATATTCTTCAGTATTTTAATAGCAACGAAACAAAATGAATGTAACAAAATATTTTCTTTTTGGTGCCTAAAACTTTCTGTAGATTTTGGCGAACTGTCAAACGTTTGTGGCTAACGGGGAATTAGTCTAGCTACGTAAAAATAAAAACGAATACCCAATTCGTTCCGAAACTACAGAAATAATTCAGATGGCTCTTTCAAAATCTGGCTCCTTCATGCCACTTCTCCCTACAAACTCACTCCTTAGGAACGCCACATATAAATTACAGCAGGATCGCTAATACTCGCGTCAGCGAATGCACGGCAAATATTGACTCTGATTCTGTAGTGGTCTGTGCGGTCTGGAGGTAAGGGCACTGTTTCGAGGGTGCGGGTCCGATTCCCGCCTTAGGCTATTCGATCACGGTTTATTTTTTCTTTTTATTTGTTCTCTGTATCACATGACCAACGCCACATGTTTGTGTTAGACATCCGACGCGGCCCATAAATGCGGCTTAGACCACAGGAGATGCGTCTGCCGTGTGCTGTGGTCCAGTATTACCATTGTGTACTGCGTTCTGTATGCTGTGTCCCCTGTGGACTGTGGATGTACGTCGTGACACAATTAACTGACCAGTTGTGAATCTTATTGCTTCCAGATAAGGGCTACAAATTGTCAGTATAGCGTGTCGCTGTTTGTACATTAGACGCTTGTAACTTACTCGTAACTACATATTCAGCAGCTTGAAATGCATAAACAAATCAGCCTAGCTAGGCATCACGTTTACAACCAACATAAAGCATTGGCGCTTCCAGCACTTAGGTACATACTTGCTAGTGAAAGACAAACGATTTACGTCCAACGTTATTTAGCAATCATGCTAGCTTGGCAGGACCTAGGTAACTGATGTTATGCATTATGTGGCCAAAGTCAAAGTCAAAGTCAAAGTGATTTATTCTTCAATTTAGGCATATTACATGCACTTATGAATGTCGATAAACTACCACCGGTTCGGAAAGTAAACCTCTGCCTCGAGAAGAACCGGCGTAAAAAACTCGGCGAGGTGTCATTTTTTCAAAACAGTATACAATATATCATTTCAGTATCAGAGTATTATAAAATTTTAAAATTACATTGCTACAGTAGAAAGCCTATTTATTTTACGACAGATTTCTAGTGCATTTAAATGCAAAATGGCAGCTGGGGACCATCATTTTGCATTTAAATTTGATATAATTGAAACTTACGCACGTTATATCTAACTTTAATTCGAAGTGTAAGGTGAAAAAGTACCATAATAATATTATTTTTCCGACTAAATGTAAAATGGCCAATTCCTCTTGCCCATTTAAAGCCAATGACTAGCATATAGGTAAGTCATGCCTTCCGTGCTAATTCCGCTACAAAAGAACATGCTGCTACGTCGTGCAAGTATCGTTACTGGACCTCAAATGGTTTAACCTCCCGCCAAGATCACCTAAAAGCATTGCGTAATGTTATACCTACGGCACCAAGAACACCCATAATGTGTTATGGTGTGCGCTGTTAAAGTCACCTTCATGCTTTCAACTCACTCTTATGCAAAGATACTTGATATGTCACGTCCATCAAGAATGGCGTCCACAGGGTAAAAGGAATGTAGCCCAGCTAAATACCGCTTGGTAACTGTCATGTTAATTGAATGTGGTATTGCAACAAACCACGTGCCCGATGCGATTGTAGGTACTAATATATTAATCACCTGTAGATGAGACTCCCCACGCCCCCCGTGGCGGGTTGTTTACACGGCACACCACTAATTAATCTAAATTGGGTCGCGTCGCAAACGCGCGCCGAACGGGAAACTTCGCAGGGAATAAAGCCTCTCACAGACTGGCGCAGTCTGCGGTGGTGGACAATAGTAAATTTGACAATAGCTGTCAAGTTTACTATTGACCGCCACTGCAGGCCGCGCGAGTGTGGTTCCTTAACTAGACATTCACCTAGGCGCCGCGCCGCGCCGTTTGTCTCGGCGACAAATGGTTGCATATTTTGACTAAATTAACGGGCGCGCCACGTAACTACCACTTGCTGGTAGTAGTGTGTGTTGTTTCGACATTCTCTAACCCGCCATTTTATCTCGGAGACCAATGGATGCGTCCAACAGTTGACGTTGGTATTCCAACGTTGAATTTTGACATTCACGACCGTTCTATACGGATGGCGCGTTGACGCGTCGCTCTCCGTTTGGATATCCTACCGACCGCGCCAACTACCTTTAAACGCAACGCAACAGTTTTGACATTCTTGGACCGATTTCGATGGTGCTGTTCCATCAGGCTTGCTGAAGCGGTCGTGTGAGGCCAGCTTTAAAGCTGAAGTTGAAGCATGCCGCGCGCATTTCACGCATATCTCCCGCACTACGCAAGCAGCCCGCACGCCTGCTTTATTAGTTCCACAACTGAGTGTACACTTGAATACTAATCGACTCATTACACGAGTTAAAGGGGGACGGAAGCAATAAATCCGTGGTGCCATCACCAAATTTACGCCTCGGCTTCGTCTAATTAAACGCGAGATTGTTTCTGATTAACAATTTAAATCTTTAGATTTTGCGTCGAATACATTAATAAATAGAAGGGACAATCTCACATAATCGAACTTTGCTTGTGTTATGTTAAGTACGAGTAGATGACGATATATTTAATGTTAAAAAATCACACGAATATTTGCTCTTACCGGGATTCGAACCCAACGCTGTCAGCTTCGTAGGCAGATTAATACTGTATTGTATAAATATACATCTAAACGTCTGGTCGATGTGACTGGTGACCGAAGAGCTGGCGGCTTCCTCGCGCAACGCATCAGCATTGCAATTCAGCGAGGAAATGCCGCCAGCATCCTCGGTACAATGCCTCGAGGGCCTTTTTTAAATTTAACTTAGTTTTAATTTATCTTAGTTAATGTTAATTATAATCTTGTATTTTTAATCTTTACTAATATTATAAAGAGCAAAAGTCTACGAAATTGCAGTTTTGTACGTAGGAGTAATTAATCTCCGGAACCTCTTATAAAAAAATATTTCACCTGTGTATAAAATCAAATCATAAATCAAACATTTATTCGTATCACAACACAACATACATTAATTCAAGAAAAAAGTGCATCTGTGCCGTGTCACGAAATGGGCCCAACTCAACATGATGCTGGCTTTACAGCCAGCGCTGATCTTCCGTTGGGTCCATCCAGTGAGGGCACGTTAGGATGGACTTTTTGAGTGGATATTGACTATATTTTATCACACGCCACGCGGGTTTGCCTGCTTTGTTTTACATTACGCGGGCAAAGGCGCGCGAGCAGCCGGTGAGTAATAACCCGGCGCTGGTTCGATTCCGCGTGAAATATCTCCTCTTTAAGCCGCTTAATGGCACTAGCAGTAATTTTATGACCTGAACTCGGGCAGTCCTGTACGAAATGAACAACTTGGGTAATATATGCAGATAGATGATTCCTTTTAGGAGCGTATTATAACGATATAGAAGACTTATCTGAAGGTTATTGAACATAAAATAATGTCTTTAAGTTAATTTCCATTTCGGCCTGCCTCTTCTGTAATTGACGAGGCGAAAACTGTATGCGGTATTTTGTACTATAGCGAATGCTTGCTGATGATCTCCTCATTTTTAGGGATCGGTACCTCAAAAAGAAAAAAACGGAACCCTTATAGGATCACTCGTGCGTCTCTCTGTCCGTTTGTCACAGCCGATTTGCTCCGAAACTACTGGACCGATTGAGTTGAAATTCGGCAAACATATGTAACCCAAAGATGGACGCGTAAAGTAAATTAGTGAATTCTGAACACTTTTGGGGGGTCAACTGGAAAATTTAAAAAAGAAGTTTCGCAACCTGTATTGCGTGACATGGCAAATGAAAGGGGTTGTTATAAGCATCTCAGATAAGTTTTCATAATTTTAGCAAAAACACATTTTAAGTAATTAAATAAAAGACGAAAATTGACCATTCCCACCCCTTATCTCCGAAACTACTAGGCTTACAATTCTGAAAAAAAATATGGAAAATAGTTCCTTGCCTAAAGATTACATGAAAACCTATAAGAAGTTTGAGTATTCAAAGTAACGGGGAAATTCTCAATATTTTTGTGTATTTTGTATGGAGCGCCTGATGCTTAGAGCATAGCAATTTTTACTCTTGCACTTGCTTCTGAAATTACGTAGGCGCCATAATAAAACGTTAGAGTTTAAAACACTTTTGAAATTTACATTATATACGGTACCCTCACCACGCGAGTTGAACTCGCACTTGTCCGGTATTTTTTACTAGCTTCCGCCCGCGATTTCGTCTGCGTGGCCCCGGGATAAAAACTATCCTATATTTTAAACCAGGGTAAATAGGAGAAACATTTCTAGAACCTGGCAATTATAAGAACCAAATCCATACTAATATTATAAATGTGAAAGTGTATGTGTTTGTATGTTTGTTTGTTTGTTTGTTTGTCCGTCTTTCACGGCAAAACGGGGCGTCGAATTGACGTGATTTTTTAAGTGGAGATAGTTGAAGGGATGGAGAGTGACATAGGCTACTTTTTGTATCTTTCTAACCCCCCACTTCCCCAAAATGGGGGGTGGAAGTTTGTATGGAGCATTCCGCAATTTTGAAGGTAGAAAGCTAAAAATTGGTATGCAGACTATTTGTGACTAACAAAAAAATCGTGCATAATTTTTTTTGGAAATCTGCACCCCTTAAAAGAGGGGGTGAAATTTTATATGGGGGTCCAGATATGTAGTCGATATGTAGAGCCAATATGTAGAGTCGATATGTAGAGTCGATATGTAGAGTCGATATATAGAGTCGATATGTAGAGTCGATATGTAGAGTCGATATGAAGAGTCGATATGTAGTCGATATGTAGAGTCGACACCTATCTAAGTACACGGTGGACATCTATCTTAATATGTAGAGTCGATATGTAGTCAATATGTAGAGTTGATATGTAGATGCGATATTTATATGTAGTCGATATGTAGAGTCGATTATGTAGAGTCGATATGTAGATTCGATATGTAGAGTCTATGTTCGATATGCAGAGTCAATGTAGAGTCGATCTAAATATACATATAAAAGACTGAAACTGAGATGCACCTTTTTTGTAGACGGTTAACATTACTCTTAGTACGCGGGCGAAGCCGCGGGCAAAAGCTAGTAAGATTATAATGGAAACTAGCAACATGGAAATCGCACCAAACTACCGAGCGTCTCTTAACATGTCGCAACGACTTAATAGCCATGCCACTAGCACACAGCACTATTCTTGCTACTGACATTGCAAATTAAATATTATTTGTGAGTAATTAAATAACGAAGCAACGCGTTTGGGGAGAATGCGGTTTTAGTTGTTCCAAAAAACGAGCGTAAGTATAACATATTATCAACTCTCATTTTTGGAATCGTCTCATAACATAGGTATAACAACATTTTGGTATAAACGTAAAACCTACCCGTGATGCCATATTTTTCGTACATTACATTCAGTAGCTAGATTCAACTGTCATCCCAGATTTGGTTGAAACCGCCTTAACCTATCTCACTGGACCGATCAAAAGAGTATTTTCAGTGTTAAAACTGATTTTCCTCATTTAGACGACCTACCCGTGATGCCATATTTTCCGTACTTGTTACATTCAGTAGCTAGATTCAAGTGTCTTCCCAGATTTGGTTGAAACCGCCTTAACCTATCTCACTGGACCGATCAAAAGAGTATTTTCAGTGTTAAAACTGGCATGGTCGTGTCGGAGGTTTCCCCTGGAGGCTACTTTACCACCCATCCCAATCGTTTTATTGGAGTAGCACTGAAAAGCAGGTCATCTTGGCGGTCTACCATCTATAATAAAATCAAAGTGTTCATGGAGCCTGTCATTCAAACTGGACTTAAAACGCCAATTGCGCAAAGATAAACCCAATTCCTCCTAACATACATACATAGAACTCAAGAGGGCATACTGTCATGAATGCCAAAGGATCTTTAAAGCTAAATTTGTCCCAGCCAGCCATATCAGAGCCCACAAAAGGAAAAAGCCATAATTGGTCGCAGTCATCAAAATCGATAGGAGGGCTAATACAAACAACCTCTCTTCTTAATCGTTCCTTCACTGCAGAAGATCGTGACTCTTTTTGATTTTGTCAATTAATTCTCTCCAACGGTTGCGCTCCATCGCTTAAGGTGGACTTCAGACCAGCGCGGCTCCGGCGTCTCTAACGCAGCGACAGTGACGCGGCGATAGAGCGATAGTTACTATACAGTACGGAAATGTATGAGGGAACGTTCGAGCGCAGCTATCGCTCTATCGCCGCGTCACTGACGCTGCGTTAGTGACGCCGGAGCCGCGCTGGTCAGAAGTCCACCTTTAATGAAGTGCGGTGCTTACTGTGATCTCTGTACATTATGTATATTAACACGTTGACTGTCCCCATACAATATGATCTGACCAATGTCACACGTCCTAGTTGTGGGATCATTCCAAGCTGTGAATTCATTGTGGAAGCACAGACTCCTGAAAAGCAGGTGCATGACCCATAATTGAGCCCTCAAACTCGAACAGGGAACATGTTAAAAAAATGCATATTTCAAACGTGTGAATGTAATTATTGGTGTTAAGCAGGTGATATCGTACGACTCGTCCCGCGGCGGCGTGTCCGTGGTCACCGAGAAGGGGGCGGCCACGACCAGCTACCTGCTGGTGCAGGACGCCGCGCCGGCTGATTCGGGCCGGTACTCCTGCTCACCCTCCAACGCTGAGGTCGCCTCCGTGCGGGTGCATGTGCTAAATGGTGAGTGTCACAACAGTAGACTGGTCACCGAGAAGGGAGCCACGACCAGCTACCTGCTGGTGCAGGACGCCGCGCCGGCTGATTCGGGCCGGTACTCCTGCTCGCCCTCCAACGCTGAGGGCGCCTCCGTGCGTGTGCACGTGCTCAATGGTATAAGTATCGATTGGTTTCCACTGGGTCTGTATTGTCCATCTTTATCACGTATCCCGTGTTTAGTCCTTATTAAAATACTCAATAATGATTGCAATGTCCTCTAGTGTGGAAGGCTTTCCGTGCTACGCTGCGATTGTCTGATGGGATTTTTGTACTGGAAGTACCTTGTACTACTCAGACGCGAGATGTTCTCGATGATGTCGTGGAATATGTATTCCACGGTGACTGACGCGCTTATGCCATGATCATGTGATTGCGCTAACTCAGTGCACTGCCTAAGTACTATTCAGGACATAATTGTGATCCAATGAGACCCCGATTTCACTAACTTTACAAATATCATCTGTAAATGACAATTCTACGTATATTGCTGGGTTGACATGTAAAGGTGGTTGCTGGACAGTATCGTTACTTTTTGACTTGACGATGTACGTCGTACGTACACTTTCAACACATTTTGTGGAAGAGTAAAGTAACTTCCCTATATTACAGGTGAGCGGCCAGCGGCAATGCAGACAGGCTCCGCCGGACTCTCCAACAGCTCGCACTGTATCGCAGCACTGCTGGCTCTGGCGGCGCTGCACGCGCGCTGGCTGCGCGCGCGGCTCGACAGCTGATCGCCGCGCGCGCGCCACTGAGCCTGTAACATACGTCGTTGTAAAAAGCGTAGGATAGCGTCTGCTGAAATTAACCTAGTTTTTAATGAACTTGAGTCAAACACGGAGGCTCTAATTGTTAATCTTAGTTAAGGACATGGCAAATACAACACAATACTTCATGCGGGCGCGCTATAATGAGGGTGTTTTTCAATGCCAAAATCCAGCGTCCTAAACTTTCGTAATTTCATCATTCTTTTCACGCAGATCTTATTTAAAAGCATTTATTATCATGGGTAATAAATAACACTGATAACTATACAAACGTTCTGTATATACTACAGAACATTTCAAAATAAATTAACTATTATCAGAAATCGATTTAATCTTCGTTTAAAATAGGCTGTTATTCCGGATATGACGTTCTAAATTCTGGACTGCAGGCGGCCTACCTATACAACTTTGCAAACAAAGATCATGGATCGTGGGTTATCGTTGTAAATACCAGCCCAGGAGCCGTAGCATGGTTGGCCTTATCACGCGACAAGTGACAAGATAAGAGCGTCGTCTCGTTCTATCGAACGGTGTCAGCCAGTGACGCACGCTCTATCCTATCACCTATCGCGTGACAAGGCCAACCATGCTACGGCTCCTGCGCGGTCTAATTACTCGACATCGGTTATATTTCAGTTTCGCCCGGAACAGATTGGAAAGAGAAAAGAAATAATAGAACTGAACTATCCATTACAATACAATGATAATGAAACATCGGTTTATTTATTAATAACGTTATAGGTACTTAATTGTTATTTTGTGGTGCAATTGCATTCGTTTCACACCGTCACATGTGTAAGGGAAAAACAGTTTTCAACCATATTTTAAAAACAACACATAAATCGTGGCCCCGGCTATTTTTCAATTATCTTTAGTTGCAACAACTCTCAATAAATGCTCATAAATCGAGGGATAAATTGTACTGCACGTTCTGAAATTCTTTTTTGTACGATGCAGCACCTACTGTTTACGTCGACGTGTTTATGAACGTACTGTTTATAAATTGCAATGCTTATTGTACAATACTAGATTCGGTCTCAAGGGAGCAAAATGATATATATATCCAGAGTGAAACGAAAGATGCTACAATAGAATCCTGAGCATAACGAGGAATTCTAAAGTAGAATCCTGAGCGTAACGAGGGTTTCAAGTGCATACCCAAGACGGAAATAATTTTGCTACCGAGTGACACATATGCTTTTCACTCCTTTGATGAGGAAAATTGAAGGGCAACAATAACTCTTTTCTGAATAGCAGGTTCTAAGATGTTTTTTTCGAAACTAGTTTTTGCATAGTAACTTTCTTATGTGTCACTCAGTACGTGCTAGCTACGTGTCAAATATATGAAACATAGCATAGCATAAGTCTGGTGGAAAGCACCCTTACGCTTGTGTTGCTTTTAGTGTTTGATGATGCAATGGTTAGTAACAAAATGGAGGCCCAATATTATTTGTATTAACTTAATACCACGACAGCGGACAAGCTTACGGATGCTAAGCTGACACCGTAGCCTATGGAGGAGTCCTCAGCGCGTTGCTGACCTTTTATTGACTTGCTAATTCGCTGTGTTATATAAGCTCCTCATTCTCAAGAGCGCGTCCTGTCTCGACCTCACTCACCACCTTATCTTTTAAAGAAAGAAAAAACATTTATTCATGACAAAAAAACAAACTGTAGACACAATACACACACACACACATCGCGGCTAGTGCACTTGTATTGTCGCCTCGTATTGTATTGTAGATTTCTGCTTGTAAAATGTTTCTATACTTTCTATGTTCATCTACCAAACCTGTTTCACATATTTGCACTTCAGGGCCCCAAGATACAGGCTCAGCCTAGTTTGGGGTCCGCCGTATATCTCTGTTTTGTTTATACTTGCGTGTTAAAGCGAATAAATAATTTTGTATTTTGAATTTTTTTTTAAATACACACATACACATTTGCAACGAAATTGTCACATCACAACTCAGCGTGATGCTGGCAGCGCCAGCGCTGGTCTTCCGTTGTGACCATTAATAGTAAAGCAAAAACAAGTACAATTTTATATTGCAAAGACTAACTCTATCATAAAATTTCAACGCATATGAAATCATTAATAACTTACATGATACGAATTAACGGGATCAGTTAGTAAAGTTCATCTGCGGTAAATCAAATTCCGTCATCCCCGTGTGTTTAAAGTTCTGCATAACCGAGATTTGATTACATTTTCCGTGGCTCACCTGTATCACCTGCCAGGGTAATTTATAATTACTCCCTACTAATCTGCGTCCTTGTGAGTATTATGTAAGCGTAAACGGGCGGCTGTAGGATCGTTAACTGGGTTACTAGGTTATGACAGGTTCTAGTTGTTGATTTATAATATATTTGAGTCGTACAGAAGTTTAGGTAGGTAGTTGCGGAACAATCTTACACAAATTTACCTGTCTCAAACTGAGCAAAGTTTGAGTTATGGGTACTAGATACATACTTATATAGATAGATAAATACTTGAATATATAAAAAGCATACGTAACACTGGAACAAATATTCGTGCTCATCGTCCTAACAAATGGTCCTTACTGGGATTCGGGGTCCCTACCAACTAGGCCAAAGATTTGTAAAATTTTGTCTCTACTATTTTAGATATGAGTAGACGAGAAACTGATATTCACAATAGGTACTTCTCAACCAGATATTGAACACTGGTATCCATATTTTTTGGGAATAAGAGAGATAAATATATTTTTCAATATGACAATTTAATAACAGGCTTGAGTTCTTTTCTTTGAGTCAGTTACTACTCGTATTTGCCGGTACCAATCTAACCGCGTCAAATAAGTTGCTAGATATGTACATTCCTAATGGTACTTCGCGAAAATATATTATAAACAGTTTTACTATCGTAGAACGAACACGAAAGGCGAAGAGCGCCGGCTATGACTTGTACAGTAAATAAGAGCTTCAATCCCGATAAAATTAAATAGGCAATACGAGAATGGAAACAACCGATTTCAGTCTGTTAACTTGATTAGCTGAGTATTTTATTAATTGATTATGAAAGCCAGTTTGGAAGTCGGCGAGCCCTGGCTGGGGCAGTGCCAAGAATTAAAAGCAGTGCCGCAGGGTCGCATGCTGCGCCCCATCTTTTACCAGCGCGCTACTTGGCGCCACTCCGAAAGGTCGGCTCCCTAAGTTATACGGTTACGCGAGACTGTTTTGCTAAAAAGCGGAATAGTTGGGCATTGAAGCGTAGTACCTACATAAGCATCTAGGATTGAGAAATATATGAATGTATTATACTTGTGTAAAATATGGTAGGTAGAGTGGGAAGGTTTAAATAATACGTTGGAAATGAAATGATATTTTAGTCCAAACAGCCACACGTACACTATTTTTGCATTGCATACCTTACTCAAAAATTACTAAGTGATTGATGGCGTTGATATCTAAAACAGGTTAAAACTCATACCCCATTTACCTTTTAAATATCGCCTGATCACTATTATATTTTGAACTGTAAATTCTCGCTGTAGGTAACTCTCACGTACCTACGGCAGTTTCCAAAGGGAAGCTTACCCGATATATTCCGTTTAATTAATACGAACTCTCCGCGCTTTATCTTTTGTTTTAAGTTGGAGCGCTCTATTGGCACTGCTCCTGCGATAAAAGGCAAGCGACATAAATCTACCCTGTCTCACACTTGATCTCTCTTCATTGTCCAGACTCTCTAGACAGCAATGTATCATCGGAGTTTATAAATTGGATTAGCACTCGTTAGATGAAATTGCTCGTTATGTATTGAAAACTCCACTTAACGTTGTCTCTCCAGAAAAGAATTCTCTTTTGATTGATTCTAAGTAACTGTCACAATATCGTTAACTTAATTAGAAGGGCCGTTTATAAAATTGCAGCTAATTCTTATCTGAGAATCCAAAAGACGTGTGTCTCGCCGTTAACACCATTTGAAGACGTGTGCTTTTAGCTATATGCAGTTGTAATAGCGTAAAACGGAATAGACTCTGACGCGGTGCAGCGACAATAACTTTAATGGCAATTTATTATGTTTGTTAAACCTGGCACGCGTTGATAACTTATACCATAAATAAAAAAACACTACAATGGAAATTGCGTGGACGTGATCACAGGTTTAACTTCAGTATTGATTTAATAGCTCGAGGAATGACCTGAATATATGCCACGGATCTGCCGTGTGCGAAATAAATCATTATCTGGGAGAACAAGGCAAATCGATTTGCGGCGTTGTTGGAACAAGCCAGTTCTTTGTAAACTTTTTTTTACATAGTCTAGTCAGTCAGACAGAATTCCCCATTACTTTTAGGTGATTAACATTGGAGACATTGTATTCTGAATGGAGTAGTTACAATTTGGATATTAATTCTGTGTGGTTTTTCTGGTAGACAATGTAGAAGGCCCATTGAAATTCAATACGAATCGTGATTTGGTTCAACTACTGAGAAAGTACGTCTTTCTGGTAACCCTAGCATCTGCAACTTCCTCTTGGGGTTCTGGTTTGATAGGCGAAGACAATGATGATCTTGTGTACTATCGATTAACTAACTAACTATAATGGCTTAGCGACCCGAAGGGAGTCTTGGCCTCCGACACGAGTGGTTGCGATTTGTCCCGATCTTGTGCTATTTCTCGCCAGTTCATGACTTGAAGATCGCGCAGGTCTAATTCGACGACGTCGTTCCAACGATACCTGGGACGTCCAACCGGTCGTCACCTGGCTGGATGGCCCAAATATGCCTGTTTGGCGACCGATCTTCCTCCATCCTTTCAACGTGACCTAGCCAGCGGAGACGGTGATCTTTCGTTTCTTCAATGATATTGGGCGCGGCCACAAGATTTTCGATTTGGGCGTTCTTCCGGACTCTAAAACCATTTGTTACGTTACAATAACTGATCAATTGTAAACTGTATTGCATGGTGATACGATCTAATGGTAATTGAATACTCCAAACAGTCCAGCATGTCGTCATTTGTACATTGTTTGCCCATAACGCTAACTCCTGTGGCGTTCAATACAGTATCACACCTGTCATTGATGAAATTTGTAGAGAACCCAAAATGTTTATGACTCATCCTGTTTTAGTCTGGTAAGAGATAATCTTTATGACCTAGATATAAGCAATGTACTATAATTATACTCGAATCATCAAGAGCACTAGCGTAAGTCACTCGTACGCATACGCTATAAACTCCATTTTAGATACGAAATTTAATTTATTTTTTTATTTTAAATATATGTCTCACCGTCAGCGGTTGTAAATACGATATTATACTACTGTTTTTAAAATTGAAAATTCTAACGCTAATTTTAATGTCGTTAGATACATGGTATGTATATTATTCAAAGCTGGAAGCAATGGCTTCGCATTAAAATGGCGATCGGTCACTCCATGGGCACGCGCTTCGCATAAAGGAAACAGTTAAATGTCAACGTGGATTGTATTCATGCGTAAGGTGCTGATACACATGTAATAACCATTCTAGCGTATGTTACATAAACAGGAGCGGTTTTACCGAGCATACTACCGAGCATTCTAGCAAAACGACAGTAAATTAGCTGCGTGCTTTTTGCCGAGCCGAGCAATTGAATGCTCGATGTTCTGGGAATTATCAAGTCTATCAGCACCTTAAGCCGAGCCTCGTTTATAGAAAGGCGATGCGTGCGGCGATGCGAGAAGCAAGCAACTATATAAACATAAACGACAACTATATTGTCTAGGAGGCTGTACATAAAGCCTCCTAAACAACGCTTGGAATAGTTTATGCCATGCTTTGTCACTTTCTGTCAGATGCAAATGTCACAATTACAGATAAGGACAAAGCATGGCATAAACTATTCCAAGCTTATTCCACGTTTATAAGTAAGGGGGTTAGTGTTCTAGCGACTTCAAACGCAGAGCCGACACAGCCGTGCGCGTAGCCTGTTCATAACCTTAAGATGCGCGCAAACTGATGAAACCGTAACATGAAATGTATCATGAAATAATTCGCCTACAAAGTGTGATGCTTTTCGTGATACATTACAGCAATGTGAACGGCGAATTTGATACATTTCATGTTACGGTTTCACTAGTCTGTACTACTTAAGATTAACAGTATCAACACGTCGGGTGGCTTGTCAGTCACCGGTGCACAGACACAGTATCTGTTTAGGCAATGTCATGAGTTTGGTGGTGCAATGTCAATAACCGGTCACTGACCTGAATATACTGTGTCTGTTAGTCACCGGTGACTTTCATGGCAGCCAGCTTGTTGATAACAAATAGAAAGTACCGCATGAATGAGTGGCGAAAAATTCACTCTTTAATTCTGTAGATAGAGTCGCACTATCGTCTATTATTGACGACCTACCTAAACATTTGTCCTTTTCAAATTTACATACTAGATAAAAGAAAAAGACGAATGTTTTATGATTATGACATCATAAATGGCATGTTCTGTGTTGTTTGAATGAGTAATTATTTACTCGGTTTTTTGAAGGGGTAATGTAACTTAAAAGCCACTAAACATTTTGTAAAAACGTTACTTTAAGTTTAGTATAAACGAACAATTGATAATATTTTAGTGTAAAGGCTCGATTACACCGACTAAACGGGTAAGCTAGTGATATCTTAATACTAAATAATTAAGCAAAATCACATTCACTAAGCTTACCGGGTCTTAATCGGGTCTTAAATCTAGGCGATGTCTCGGCGTGACAGTTGATACATGTCGTAAGATACTTCACGTTGTTTAACCAAGAAGCGTCGCTGAATGTAACAAAATAAACAATAATTAGTGAATTTTGTACACAATGTTATTTCCATGTGTTTTATTAGTGGTCGGTAATGAGCGACTCGTCACCTCGTAGTATCACCGCTCTAGTTTAATTCGTTGATGTGGGTGACGTGGGATACTGGCGATGCGCAACCTTCTTACTCGTAAACCGGGTAGCTAAACTAAGGTTTCCCACGGTAAGGTGCAGAGCACCAGGTGCATTTTCAAACTGTCCAGGCTATTGTTTTATACGTTAGTATGAAACCGCATGAAGACTAATCGTACTCTCATTGCGCCATTGAAGTTTGTACCGTTGTCGGCTCAAACGTCGAATAATGTCGAGATCCACATTTCGGAGCCAGCAGGATTGTTTAACAATTCCTTTTCTGCGATGTGGGTCGAGTGTTTCATTCAGTGCTGGCGAAATACGCGGGAAATTTTAAATTGCACTTCTTTTTTCGGCAGTCGATGTGTTTGTGCTCTGTGGTCGCGATTCATGTTTATTTATATTATTTGCTGGTTGAAATTATTGTATCAGAAACGAGCTTCGGCTGAGTTTTATTTTTATTACCGGACCGGTATTGTTTTAAAACTGTATGAAATTATAGAAACGTGCGTTCAGCCAGTATCTTTCGGTCGCCAGCTAGATATAAATAAAATATATTTATAATTATAATTGTTGTGACGTTTTTTAAAACGTCGACAAATAAATTATTATACATAGCCAAGTAAGTAATTGTAAATTACTACTTTAAATGAAATTGAACACGTTTTGTATAGAATTACTTGTAAATACGATACCAGAGTTTAACAATAAGGCCGAGTTCCGTAGTCATACGAGATCGCTGTATCATACGAGACTATGTATGTATAACATTCTAATGTATGTATACATAACAGAATAAGTTTGTTTTCAAAATAAAATATTTAATATTAAAGTAATAGTGTGTTTTTGTTATAGCTGCAAATAAACCCATTTTTTTTTGGTAACTTAACGTATATTTTTTATTTTAATTCTATGTCACATTGGTCTCGGCCTTACCCAATTTCGTTTTTTTTTGCCAAATTAAGACCTTGCTTCAGTAGGTACTTAGATATGTATATTTACGGAATGCCTCGTATAGACATTGGTTAGGTCCTTAGAGCATACATAACTGGAGTTGCCTTATGTCGTATTTGCGTACAAAAAAGTCTGCCGAATTTTGCGGGCGGGGGGAGCATCTTAGTAGGATATTGAAACTCAGTTATATATTAAAAGCTTGAAGTGGTTGAACGTTTATAATATCAAGTGTTTACTGCAACATGCGGGCATTTTTATGATCAGTGTTCTCTTGCGAGGCGATTTTGTGATCGATCGTGAAATTGTCTCTGTATGATTTGATGCACATTGTGCAAGGTTTTTTACAGAGGGGTAAGTTACTGATAGGCTACTCCAGTTATGTATGCTCTAAGGTTAGGTCATATCTTCCGCCGCCATCTTAGATGAGTAATCTCAGCGATCAATCTTGTTACGAACTTACTCAAGTCACTCGGATCTAGCTCTGATTGCCGAACCGTGCCAGTGCCGAGATTGCATAATTACTATAAATTAGAGTAATTTGCAATAATACGCCTTTAAATGGTATTATGACACTTGAGACGGGTCCGCGGTCCCGCCTGTAAAAAACAAGTGTTACGTCCCTCAAAGTTTCACTCCATTATATTCATTTTTAGAAGATAATACCCGGGAATGAAACGTACCCAATATTGCCGGAGACTCAAGCATCCAAACCTAATTTCATCTATTCCGGCACAGAGGTTAAAGTACATTGTTTAACGAGGGGCGTAAGTGGAATATTGCTAACGAGAGTCTATCAGATGATGATATCTTTTGATGACTCGAGTTTGCAATATTCTTACGCCCGTGTTATACACAATGTTTTTCATCACATTTGCGAGGAAATAAATAACTACAAAAGACAGACAAATCTAAGTTTCATACAGCCGCACCAATCAAAAATTTACAACTTCACTTCCAGATCAGTGCTAGTGGAGCGCGCAGCTTCAATATTTCAACCAATCACAGAGCAGTATTCTTGCGGGGCGGGCGGCTTGGTCAACTAGATTTTTTTTTCAACCAATCACAGAGCAACCAGATTTGCTTAAGCCAATCAGGGTTCTATATTTTAAAACTAAACTTAACAGCCCGTGGGAGGTAAAACGGCTATAGTTATAGCTCTGTACGCTCGCAAGTAATAACGCCATTGACGAGCAAGTGTGATGAAAAAGTATAAAAAAGGAACAAACAGGTAAAGGAATTTTGAAGCATTTCAAGCAGTCAATTAACTCTCTTTTGACAAAACCCACAAATAGGTCCTTCAGGTAGTTTCCTCTGAAAGCAGTCGCTTTATAAAAACCTGCCTACCGTAGTGCCTACGCTCGTCCAATACCTTGGGATTAGACAACCCCAATTGAAAAGGAATGAGAAAGGGGATGGCAAATTTTGTTCAAAATGTCTCTTTACTTTCCTCTGAATAACGCTTTCGTACATATAAACCGAATCGCTCAACTTAAGTGGCAGTGGGCGGAGCACATTGCACGTAGAACCGATGGCCGTTGGGGCGGAAAGGTTCTCGAGTGGCGACCACGTACTGGTAGGCGCAGCCTGGGCACACCCCCCACAAGGTGGACTGATGACCTGGTAACGGTCGCGGGAGTCCACTGGATACGGGTGGCGCACGACCGGTCATTGTAGCTCTTTGGTGGAGGCCTATGTCCAGCAGTGGACGTCTTTCGGCTGATATGATGACAATTAAACCAAAGGCAGCATTTACGGCAATGTCCACCGTTTAGCTTTGTTGTTCACTGCCGACAAAGCTAAACGTCGGACATTGAGCGGCGCGGCGGTGGTAGGATCACGTAACTGGCGGTCCCAGGTTAGAATCCCGGTAATAGCATTTATTTGTGGAATTAATCAACGTTCCTGATTCAAGGGTAAAATTTGGAAACATCTTGATATTGACTCTTGATTTGGGCTATGTATTTGGGTAAGTATGTCATCGTCTATTACCTTAGAGCATACATAACTGGAGTAGCCTTTCAATAACTTACCCCTCTGTAGAAAACCTTGCACAATGTGCAAAAAATCATACAAAGACAATTTCACAATCGATCACAAAATCGCCTCGCAAGAGAACACTGATAATAAAAATGCCCGCATGTTGCTGTAAGCACTTAATATTACAGTACCGGTCAAAAGTTTAAGTTCACCCTTTGTTTTTGGTACAAATTTGTACTTTTGTGCTTTAATGTTTTGCAGTTCAGATGTCGAAAATTGTTTCCAACTGATTCGTTATTGTTTACGGAGATGTGTTTGATTAGTCAGACACAATTTACGTAGATTTCTAAACAACTGATTCCCTAAAAACCAACATTGTATCTGATCATTGTACGTTTTAAGTGGCAAGCCCATATATGGCCCAGCCTTTGCCGTCATTCCTATAAGATTTTAGGGAATGCGTTGTTTAGAAATGTACGTGAATTGTACTGACTAATTAAACAAATCTCTGGAAACAATAACGGATCAGTTGGAAACAAATTTCGGCTTCCGAACTGCAAAAAATTGTTGTCCAAAAGTACTCATTTGTACCTAAAACAAAGAGTGAACTTAAACTTTTGACCGGTAGTGTATAAACGTTCAACCACTTCAAGCTTTCAATATACAATTGAGTTTCAATATCCTATTAAAATGCTCCCCCCGCCCCCGTAAAATTCGGTAGAAATTTTGTACGCAAATACGACATAAGGCTACTCCAATTATGTATGCTCTAAGTCTATTACCAATAAGTAGCCTTACTTAGTTTTAGAACTGGGCTGAATTGTGTCCAATTGCCTCCAAATTTAGAATATCACTTGAAGGATTTAGCCAATGAGAATTTATATTACAAGGCATACATCGATATATTTGAAAAAGGATTCTTGAAAGCCATCTCCAAGTAAGTAGATCATAATAATTCAGATCAAAATATCGCACTTAATCAGGCGAGTAACGAGTGGCCTCTGTGAAAGTGAACAATCTTTTAAGACGTTTGGTCTCCGCGATCATAATCCCCGCATCACGAGACACTACAACTCTTAGCTCATTCATGCTCGTCGTTGAAAAAAAGTTGTTGATCTTTGGTAATAGAGTTTGGTTTTGAAGCATGCTGATGGGCGTAATACGAGTTTGGTGACGTTCTGGTTTCATTAGGATGCGTGAATTAATTTGGAGGGGTTTTAATTCGTACCTGTTTGATGACGCCGAGAGGGGGTCTCGCACGAGCGGGTTGAGAGCTTTATGCTAAACTCTTTCTAATCGCTCGTGCATAATGAGCAATACGGAAGCGTGTGCATAATCTGGTGTCGTATGTGATGGCGTGTTGATATGGGTTGGTGTGACATCGGGACGTGTATGGCATTAGGTATTACATGTTTGTTTACGGCATCATTAGTATGTAAGTTTTTCGTGGCCTGAACAGGCCATTTAATTTAGTTATTTACTTTAGAAAATAAATGATAAAAAAATAAAGTAGCTGCACTTCCATACAACTTGATGCTGTACGCGGCGTGCGGCGTCGACCAAGCGTGCGGTTATCAAAGCCTAGCGGTTGTTAATTCACCAGAGTTGCAGAAGGTCTTCATAAACTCGAAAACGACACTTGTTTCTAGAATAAACTCAATACATTTTGCACAACATAACGGCTACATTTACGTACGACGTCAACAAAGCCCGAGCATGAAACCATAACAAAGCTACGCTTATCCTCCGATATATTTGTTGTAAAAATGACTTCGGCTCCGATACGTTCGGTAACAACGTTATTGTTAAGATTAGGGTATTGCGGGGCGGAGGCGGGCGGAAAAGGAAATGGGATATGAGTGTGACGTATGCGAGTCATTTGGAAGGGCGCGGAGATATTAACGGAAGATGGCGGACTCTGTGCGGCTTCCGCTCTTTATTTTCTTCTTTAGAAGAAAATGGTGATCACGATCAGTCATCAAAAAGGACTACTAACAAACATATAGATTTGTTAGATGTTCAGAAGGGTTTGTTTTAGCGGCAAACGTTTCATCGAATTTACAGCATAAAACTTTTTTTTTCAGAATTACTAAAGTTGTCAGGATTGTTATAAAACAAACCTATAACCTAACCAAATGGTACCTTTTAGCTACTTATACCAAAAAAAAATGTTATCTTTACTGAGAAAAAACCGGCCAAGTGCGAGTCGGACTCGCGCACCGAAGTTCCGTAAAATTTACGGTTTTCGCTATTTTTCCTTTATCTGTGCTATAAGACGTTGCTTCGTACCAAATTTCAAGATTCTGAGTTCACGGGAAGTACCCTGTAGGTTTTGATTCCCTTGCGAGTTTCAAAAATTTGCGGAAATTGGCGGCATAAACGGCTGTATCTTTTGATTGCGTTGGCTTAGAAGTTTGATTTTTTCACAGCTCCAAGGGACAGTAGACCTGAGTGTTTGATATAAATTTTAGCTTGATACTCCACGCGTTCCTGAGAAAAAGGGTCTTGACAGACGGACGGTCGGACAACAAAGTGATCCTATAAGGGTTCAATTTTTTTCTTTCGAGGTACGGAACCCTAAATACAGTCGATGAAATTAAATTCGGTGACGTTTGTCGGTAAAATAAGGGACTCCACCTACTGTTGCAACGTGCTAAAATTGGTAGTGAAATCAATACCTTATCATTGTTAAACTTAATAGATTAATGTGAAGCATGGCTTTGGAACAGGATAGCATAAATCAAGAGTGATTTATTCGTCCATTGCACGAAGCAGGTCTAGTTTTCCCTCTGGTTGGAAGGTCAGATGGCAGTCGCTCTCGTAAAACTAGTGCCTATTGCAAATTTTGGGATTAGGTGCCAAAGTGGAACCCGGGCTCCTTCAGGGCACCACCGGTAATAACGCTAGGCGGATGATGATGTTTTGCACGGAGGCAGGGGCACTTTTATACACCGCAATAAATTTCTTGGAATAATTTTTGACTCGAAGTTGATAAGTTCAACACATATTGAAAGAAAGAAAGAAAGAAAATACATTTATTTAACGTCACAAATTACACAATTAAACAAACAAACAAGCAAAAGAACAAACTAAATAAGAGGACGTTAAACAGGATCAGCACTCAGCATAAAGCCACACATTTTCGGTGGGGACCTAACTTAAAAACTATCACAAGTGGCATATGTTGTGTGTTCGGTTTGAGCCATCGTTTTTTGGGTAAATAACAAGGCTGTTGTGCGCTATAAGCCATAGCGGAAGGGATGGCGGTTTGCAGTGGAATTTGATGAGCTATTCCACTAAGTGCTGAGCCGTAGGTTCGAGCCCCGACAGGTCACGAAGGAGATTTATACCGCGATTTGTCGTGCGCTACTTTCTTCAAGGTTCGGGGTGACTTTATTTTACGAAGACAATTCTATTGTCAAGCAATTTGTTGGTAATTTTATTGTAGCGGAAAGCTACGGGTTTAGTAGACAGTCTATCAAGTGTGCCCATGAGGGGGCAATGCACTGAGGGCTCGTCGTGTTATCTCGCTGATTGGCAATGCCAATTTACTGTGCGAGGAACGAGCTCACCTTAGTTGGTCACTTATGTACATTACGAACTTATATTTCAACGCAAGGAAGTGCGAACCCACCAAATCGGTTGCAATATTAAGGTCGCGTTTATGGACAGGCGATGCGTGCGGCAGTGCGGGCCACGCATTGCAAGTCGCCCAAACATTTGTATGGCGTTGCTTAGGAGTGTTTATGTATGAGTTTGACCGCCCGAGTTACCTCTCCATAAGCATGGCCTTTTGTACTGGTACAGAATAAAGTGTTTTACGTACAGACAGAAGGCCCTCTGTCTAATAAAAGCGATGCTTGAAAGCTAGAAATCTCAAATAAGGGCATCCTACTCGAATGCACCCACAGCATTCCACGTGCGCTCGATCCTAGCGCGATCGGGCGTATTGACACCTCGGATTTGCGTGAGAGCCGCGGTTAGCCGAAGCAGCAAGAGCAATAGCCTGGCACGGATACAGGTAAAATGAGGTCAGTACAATAACCATTAGGTATACAGCAAGTTTAGTGCATAATCTTAGTCCCATGTCCCTAAGGCCGACGACGGCGACGACATGCAGAGCAACACGCGAGCCACTCCACTTTAATCACAAAACGATGTTCGAGTCGCCCCCTGCTGTAATACAAAGGCATTTGTGTTTAGAAACATGGTCAGGCCGATAAGACACTTGCGTTTCGCATTCCTAGGACACACAAACTCGGCAATAAAATAAAATTGAGCCTGCAAAATCTAAGACTTCTGTGTTGCAAATGGAAATAATACCCGAGAAAAGAGATTACAACACACAAAGGCGCAATAAATGCAGCGCTAAGCTAAGTAATTGATAACATTAGCCGTTCCGTATTGTATTTCAAGCTCCTAGTCCTCCCTATAGCTCACAGCAATCGCTCGGTGAAATTGCCACCTAAAGTCTGTCAGGCGCTTTCCAATATTTTCTGGACGCAATAACTTCAGGGCAAATATCTCCCCAGTTTAATCCTCAGAAGTTATTTGTAGCCGTATTGTCGATTGGCAATTGAGTTGTTATCGGCTCGAGCGTTTCGTTACGGTGGATTAAGGGACTAACAAACAATAAGCGGCTTGTGAGGGATTACGAGTACGAATTCATAGATTAGTTAGCTCTGTTAGCAAGTCTTTTGCTTTGTTATTGAAACTTGTGACAGACTTATTTATACTCACATGTAGCTCATTAGATTCACAAACAAACCGATCCACTACGTAGTATTGTAGATTGTAGACCAGCAGATCGATCACGTAACGCATTGTACGCGTGTCAGATAGATCTAAATGTCACTTACTGTATGGGAAATTGACAGTTGAGTTATTCTAACGTACGTTCACTCCTCTGTAATAAGTGGCGACAACTCGTGTCGGCCAAGACCCACTTTGGGTCGGTGAGCCATTGAAGATAGATAGAGATAGTTAAAATTGTTGGAAGAGCGGGGCGTCCTAACAAAGGCTCTGCTAGCCTAAAAGGGGGCCTCAGAAACTAATTCAACGTACTTTATAAATTACAATAAAGATATTTTGTATTTAGTATTTGTATTTTTTGTACCATAGTACAATGGCTGGTTTCCCACCTCCGTCAGAAGCCCAACCAGATAATTTATCTTCAACGTCTATGCCAGTACCTACTAGCGCCGTTGTAGTAGGATCTTTTTTGGTATTATAAGATAGTTCGCTTAAGGGGAGGCCTAAGTCCAGCAGTGGACGTCTTCCGGCTGATATTATGATGAATATAGGTCTGGCCCCACGAACGTCGCGATGCGTCCTGCTAACCCTGTCGCCGCTGGATGGGGACTGCTTAATGCTTATGCTTGTTCACTATATTCGCAGGCGTCCATGTCACTGTCCTGTGACCTGTGACCGTTAGCTCTTCGCTCCTGACCACAACAAAGCTACGACCAATCATAAATTGTCCAAGTAACACGTAAGACCAAGGCGTAATAGTGAATCGCATAGCGGAGATGACGTAGCGGAAACTTGCGAGAGTTGCGAGTTCCTGAATTTCGGCTAATAAATTACTGCATTCGTATTCATACGCGGCGACATTCTCAGCTCTTTACTAGTAATTTCAACGTAAATTGAATATCAGGGCATTTTCATTTAAATTGAGATGACAAACGCAAGTTGTACTTAAATCACACTTAAGCTGTCGGTTTATGAATGACAAACCGTATGCGTTTAATAGTAGGTTATTATCAGTTTTGTTACTCATCATCATCATCATCATATCAGCCCAAGGACGTCCACTGCTGAACATAAGCCTCCCCCAAAGAGTGCCACAATGACCGGTCCTGCGCCACCCGCATCCAGCGGACTCCAGCGACCTTTGTTTTGTTACTACAGTTAATTAATTCACTGAAAATGTCCATCAACGTAATCAAGTATGCAAATTGGAAATTCTGTTCTATATTTCATTTTATATTTTTCAGAAGGAAAACTAGACCATGTTGGGATTAGACCCGATTCCTAACGATGTTTCCCTTCAAAGATTTTTTTTATTTTTTTAATAATACATATTAGGTGACATGCTTACACAAATCGAACTAGGCATCAATCAAGCTTAAGCTTTTAGTAAGCTCAATCAGGCTTGTGTTATGTGTCGACTATGATATATAATAGATATAAATACATAGAAAACAGCCAAGATTCTGAAACAAATATTCATGCTTATCACACAAATACTTGCCCTTACCGGGATTCGAACCCAGGACCTTCAGCTTCGTAGGCAGCATCACTACCCACTAGGCTAACCGGTCGCCAAACACCTCAGATTAAAAAAAAATACGTTTGCAGCTCCATAAATACCCTCCTTTTTGCAGTCAGGTAATCAATTCCATTTTTGGGCGCCCGCCTCGACTGCGTCACGTCTGCGTCTGCAATTTTTCTTACGCGACACAGAAACGCTCTAAACAGCGGGGGGTGCTCCTCCCAATCCCTCGGCTACCCCCCTAATAATCATAACTAACAAATTGCTAGGAACTTTGATGAGAACTAGCCAAGAACCAAACGGGAATGAGGATGGATTTTAGAGGGGTTAGGACTGTTAGGAGGGGTATTGTCGTCTCGCTCATATTTGGTATAGCCCAACTGGGCAAATTCCTTACAGAAGGCCCAGCGAGAAATGCTATGTTTAAATTATTAACCCCAGGTTTGAGCAAGGTCTATACTTTCATGGTCTAACATGGAACATGTTCACCCATTCCCGGCCCGTGACGTATATGTCCCTACGCCGTAGTCGCTCTCCGCTGCATACAAGGAAAACCACGGGATCGGCTACGTACGTGCGTAGCGCGTAGCGATTCTGGGCACTGAACAAAATGTGTTAATAAGTATATGTATAGTTAGAAATCTTTACATTTGTATAGCTGTTATCGGATTAAAGTTTGATTAGTATGGAGATAAGAATACAACACTCTAGAATCAGTTTTGGTGCTATTTTTAGGTGCGACATAAAATATGAGAAAAACGTAAAATGATGTCTGCTTCTAATATTGAGGATAAGTATGTGAGGTTGTAAGTTTGTATGAAGGTAATCTCCAGATATACTTAACCAATTTCTAAAATTCTTCCACTAGTGTATAGAATGGACCTATTTATAGTATTGTTGACATATCTTTATTTAATTTAACATACTGATAAAAGGTAGAAGTACTAGTCCCCACATGTCAACAGAAAATACTTATTTGAATCACGATATTATGCTCATTTAAGATGTATTAAACATCATACGGTTTGGGAGACGAGGTATTTACTCAAGTTACTGATATGGAATTCGTTTCATATGGTGATCTTATGAAAAATCCCGATAATATAAGAATTAGGTAATCAATCCGAATGTACGAGTAAATGGCAGGCGGTTATGCTGGCAGTCCCAATAGATGTCATTTCAGTACAAATTTCATGAATGACAGACTGACATTTATTGGGACTTGAAGGTTTAACTCATTGTCCCAATTGATGGCAGCTGGTTTTAACAAATATGTTCATAACTTACAAATAAGTTATTTGTCTTGAAATTGTGATAAGAAATATTGAAGTCACTAACATTTAGTAACTTAAAAATGATGTCGTGATCAATCTTAGTTTATTATTCGCTAGTTAAATAATATATTCGTCGAGTACTAGTACCGCGTCGGGCACTAGTACTTCTATCTTACTCATATTTTTCTCTTTTGCATACCAGATTGGTTAAACATGTAAACCTACCAATAATCATTGTACTGACATCTTCTGGTAATGTTTATCGCAAATAAAGTATTCTTATTCTATTTGCTTATAATTAGTTTTAGGTACTGAAAAAAATGGAGGTGCAAAGGATGCAACAGTTTTACCATTCATAAAATACTGAATGTATAAATAAAAGCTTCATTTGCAATAAGATTTAGTGCACTGTACTCAGTGGCGGGTGTCAAATTTCAATAAACGAAATTGAATATTGAATTCACGAACGCAATCGCGGGAAAAGTTAGTCTACATCATGACTAAATGCCTTTTCCTGCAATATTTTATGAACACAGACATGTACTTAAGCTTCTAGCTTCAGCTAAGCTGATTTCGTGAATAAACTGAGATGAAACGCCCACGCCGGTAGGTTTTAATCTAAATTACTCAGAATCCGTCTTCTTACATTCTGTGGGAATCTTTTGAGAGGGGTAATGGAAGCAATCTTAGTACCAAAACCTGATGCTATATATACCTATAGCTGTATGGCCTATAGGCCGCCTGTTAGCTTATAAGCCTCCACGATACGCGAGCGTTTTAAAAAAAAGTGTACCTACATTAACTTTTCTCTTCAAAATTCTATTTTTTTTGTGTTTTTCTTACTCAGTATCGTTGATACTATCGATCCTCATACAAAAAAAAAGTGTCCCATATATTCCACTCCAGATCGTCACATGGTATGCAGTCTTTTTTTAGGGTTCCGTAGCCAAAATGGCAAAAACGGAACCCTTATAGTTTCGTCATGTCCGTCTGTCCGTCTGTCCGTCTGTCCGTCTGTCCGTCTGTCCGTATGTCACAGGCATTTTACTCGAAAACTATAAGGTGTATTTGAATAAAATTTTGAGGATAGGTGTATTTTGTTAGCCGCTACATAGTATTGTAATTAAAATGCCAAAAAAAAAATTTTTAGGGGTGCACTCCATACATAAAACTAAAAGTCAATTTTTTTTTTCATTGTGGCACATCAATCGATAGGCCTTTCAAAATAAATATAAGGTTTCTTAGCATTTTTTTTTCTAGTCACTAAAATTCTGTCCCCCCCCCCCTCTAATTTTTGAACGGTGTATTTTAAAAATATGGAAAAATTCATGGACATAGGGCTTATTAATTTCATTCACCGAAAATTGTTTTGAACAAGATCGGTTCAGTGGTTTTCAAGATATTGCTGAAAAACTGCCTTCCTCAAAGAAAAGGACGTAAGTGCCGTAAAATTTCTGTGACGATACGACCTTTTTAATAGGCACGGAACCCTTCGTTTTGCGTGGTCCGACACGCACTTGGCCGGTTTTTTTATTTATATGGTCGTGCACTGGAAGAAAAAACTGACATAAAATCTGAGACTATTTTTTTCTTGTAGGGATCGATTGTATCAACGATACTGAGTAAAAAAAAACCCAAAAAAAAACTGAAAAAAAGTTCATATACACTTTTTTTTTACTCCCACGCTCGCAGCGCTACGCCGTAGTCCGTAGCACATACTATATAAAAAACCGGACAAGTGCGAGTTCAACTCGCGTGGTGAGGGTTTACCGCCTACGCACGGAGCGCCCGCTAGGCGGGTTCTTGGCAGTGAATGTGTTAAGGTTTATTGGCCTTGTTTACAAACAGGCATAATGAGAGTGGCCTTAACATATGCAGCAGCAGACCGAAATAATCTATGTCAATTTACCTACTACATTTATTAATTTACAGATATAGTAGATTGTACAACAAGTGCATAAAACGAGCCATTTCAGAGACGTTCATATCCATCCGAGCCACCGGCGGTCATGGGATAAAATGGCTCATTTTATGCCTGAGTTATACACACTGTTTTTCACTTCGATTGCGAGAAAATTACAAATATTTGCTAAATTTAATAAAATAATATTTCGTTCATTCCCGCCACTTTACTTTTTAAAGTTTTTATGTTTAATATTCGATAGTCGACACGTGACTAGACATAGGTACTGCGTTTGTACACTGCCGAGTCATTTAATGGTTCAATACGTCTTTAAATAATAATTGACTTCTATTTTTCTGGTTTATTAATTTAGTAATAGATAACACGCATGTGAAATTTATAGCAAATCATAAATAACAAGTTCGTTCTACGAAGTTTTATTGTGCGCGTGGCTGTTAGGCCCGATTATCTTAATCTTTAACACAATTTTACTTTGTGCACTAGAGCATAAATGTAGCATTTTGTGCAGCATACAAAGGCGAACTTTGCAAGCATGAGAAGTGAAAAAGTAATTTTAATAGCTATGTTTGCTTTTTTGACTACAATGGTGATAAACAAGCGTACGACCCGCTTGAGTAGAAAGGAACCTAAGGCGGGAATCTACCCCTCAAAACAAAAGTTGCAGAACAAAGTAAAAGGCAATTCGTTTTAATAAAACTTGTTATGCGGAGTGTATCGGCGCTCGCGTCACGCATCACACCGACGGCGTCACGTCGCGTGACATGAGCACGGACGTTTCAGAGTTCTCGCAATTCTCAGGGAAATGTGACGGCGTTCCGAACGCGATCCTTGGGGCTTATCGGAAATATAAGTTTTACTTTCCAGTTTGATTTTATGTGTCACGCACTAGTGCCAAGCTTACGTGTCATATCAGAAAGAGCAAACACGTTGAGTTCAAATCAGAATACATCTGAGAAGAGAAAAGAACCAAACTGTCACGTATTTAGAAAATAAAGAAGACTACTATTTGAAGGATACACGGAGTGAACATATATAATCACTTATTTTTTTGATAATAAGAGTTTAATGTCATAGGTCATCATCATCATCATATCAGCCGAAAGACGTCCACTGCTGGACATAGGCCTCGCCCAAAGAGCGCCACAATGACCGGTCCTGCGCCCGCCGCATCCAGCGGACTCCAGCGACCTTTACCAGGTCATCAGTCCACCTTGTGGGGATCATGTCATAGGTCATAACGAGCTATAAATGTTGAGATAAAAAAGTAGAAAGTTATTAGTCGAGATATTTGTTTTTTACTGCGTAAAACTAAATAATTAATCTCTAAAATAGCCCCTACACAAATGATTTCGTGTGTGTGTTTTACACAAGTCTTGGTCACAAGGTTGGTCAACCATTGACTTTAAGCTGAGTTCATCTTCAGTTTTATATCATGCGGCCGGAGCTACACATCACATGAAGAATAAGCAAAGTCCAATTCGTCAGGATATTTCCCTCGATAGATACAACTTAGGCGGTTATCACAATGTCGCAGCATCCCGTTGCGGACACGCGTACAAATTTTTAAATAAATCTTTGTTTAGTCTCAAAATGTTACTTAAATGTAAATTATTATTGTAAAAGTTACTTTCCTTTATCTTTAAATTCTTACCATGTGTACCTACTTATACTTAACACTAAAATTACATCTGATTGTGTCTTTACTCATACACTGATACTGCGTCGTGGACCGGTTCTTTTAAACTTTTTGCCTTTTATGTCTTACTAGCTTTTGCCCGCGGCTTCGCCCGCGTACTAAGAGTAATGTTAACCGTCTACAAAAAAGGTGCATCTCAGTTTCAGTCTTTTATATACCTATTTAGATCGACACTACATAGACTCTGCATATCGAACATAGACTCTACATATCGAATCTACATATCGACTCTACATATCGACTCTACATATCGACTATAAATATCGAATCTACATATCAACTCTACATATTTAGATAGATGTCCACTGTGTATTTAGATAGGTTTCGACTCTACATATCGACTACATATCGACTCTACATATCAACTATACATATCGACTCTACATATCGACTCTACATATCGACTCTACATATCTGGACCCCCATATAAAATTTCACCCCCTCTTTTAATGGGTTGGGTGCTGATTTCCAAGAAAAATAGTTAACATAAGTATCATACATAAATGAAACTCCAGGTCTTTATTATCTATGTTTTTTGGTACTCTATGTGTACCCCATATAAATTTGTTATGTAACTGTTTGTGTTCTAATTTAATAAAAAAATTAAAAAAAAAATCGCCGCACAGAGGTGCGGTGTAGTACGTGGTACCGTGCAGAATTTTTATACAAACTGAGGCAATTGCCATACAACCAGAAACCGTCGCTCCGCATACCGCAGCCAGATGCGGCGGTAGTGTGATAACCGACTTAGAGGACATCATATATACATATTTGATTTATTTTCGGCGGCATATGTTTTTGACGAGATAACATCTTATAAATCGATGAACGTGAACGCGAAAAATGTCCGAATGATTCATTGTCCCGTTCCAACTGACTGACATATCAACGGAGAGCCCAAACCGCTGGTTCTAGTGACTCCAAATTTGGCACGTAGGTTCCTTATAAGGTCTAGGGGTGCACTAAGAAAGGATTTTTCAAAATCCACCCTCTAAGGGGGTGAAATGGGGTCCAAAGTTTGTATGGGGAAACAAGATTAGATCGACTATTTTATTCGAAACTTCACCGGAGTATTCCTAACAATAAATGAGTAAATAGGTACGTGTTATGCAATATTTCATTTCATCAATGTTTTCTTATGACGTTATCTTGTAAAATTATCGTCCGTAAACCGACTTTACAGACAACCATTTTTTTATATATTTATATATCACCGTCAAAAAACATAATATTATACACCGGATGGCAAATGTAAACGGGGTGAAAGTGTCCCGTGTGCCGGCACGTCCGTGCACGCAGTGATTATTATATCATGAGGGGTCTAATTGGGTTCAAAACGACCCCCCGGCCTTCCACCCAGCACGTGACTCGTGTACTTACTAAATGAAGACAACAGCAGGTCTGCTTTGTGCAACAGGGAGTGGCGATGCATCAACGAGAAATTTACAAAACTGCGAATCTATGTGGAAAGTTCTCGGTTATTGCTTTTTAGTTGGTGCCGTGGAGTGTCTTATAAAGCTTAAGGTGTTATATCTACTATAAGGTACAGGCAGAGACTTTATAACAGAGTTAACTCTCTTGTAAGTATTGAAACTTTTTCTAACGCTTAAGGTGTTAGGCAGATACACTTTAAAGACACTGTAAGAGTAATGGTGTTTGACTAAAGGTGTTGTAACTCAATAAGCGTTATAGTTGAGTTAACTGGCGCCTAAAGCTTTAAGGTAATTCGCCATTGTTTTGGTGGACTCTAACCTACAAATTGATTAGGTTATTCAATATTTGACATCAAAATACTTCATTATTTATGTTACTCTTGCCATTATATGGATGTCACTTAATTTATCATGCCACTGGCCAAGAAACAAGAATAGAAAATGATAAAAACTTTAGATGTCTATTTTAATCTTCATAAGTTTTATTAGAAATCTTTAATAAATCCTGGGCGCGTTAAAATTGAGATGGGAAACATGGTATACACTTACCGTAAAATCACAAGGGTAGATTGTTTTCACTTAATGTCACACACACTTCTAATTTAATTCACTTTCAATTAGTACGACTCCATAGCTGTCAAATATTAATACCTATACTAACTATCTGCGCCATTTTGTCGGTAGACTATATTTGTCTCATAATTTTATGGTAAAGAAAAGAGTAAGATGCTCACTTGAAACTGGGTGAGAGTCAGAATGTTATAAGACTCTCAGCTAACACTTTAACCGTTAGTACGGTGTTTGTAGAGCGTTGATCAACACTATAGGTGTCAGATAACACTGCTCTACAGGCTTTCTAACACCTTTACCTGTAATTCGTGGGCCTCTTTCGTGGTTATAAGGGTGTTAGAGCACGCTATAACACCTTTTTTACAGGCATTCTTAACACCTTAACACTTGGCCGGAACCGATATAAGAATGATATAAGGGTTATTTTAACGCTAGTGTGCTAGTTGGGTTACCTGCTGTTGCTCGTGTAATGTGCGGCGAATCAGCGCCACGTCGGCAGCGGATACTGCCGAACCGAGGTTATGATTATAAGCTAAGCAGAGAGAAAGCCACAGAGAAGGCATACGTGTGCCGCCGTAAGGAAGCTCCTATGCAGCTAAATTGAGAAGATGTTTAAAAATGGCTGACGGCTTACCATAAACGACCTACTTAATTTGGTGAACCTACTTGTTCGCCGCAAAGTCATATTAAATCCATACTTCCATAGTAATAATATACATGCGAAAGTAACTCTGCTTTTCTCTCTGTTACCTTTTCACGTAGGAGATAGGATTTTAAAATAAGCCTGAGGGGGAGAAATGAGGGATGAAACTTTGTATGGAGGTACAACCAAAACGAGTATACCTCACGAGTTATTGTTCCTCAATTATTGTTTGTTGACTCTTATTAGCAACTGTTTTAATTTTCTTCTAATTTTATATTTTTGTATGTACATATTGCTGTTGGTGCCTCATAATCACTAGTTAATACGTTACTTATCTCGTCACAATGACTTGCAAATATGTTATTATCGAAGACGACGAATACATAAACTAGTTGACTTACCTATAATCTATAACATAAACATCGACTCCAAGTGGTATTTGCATCATAATATTATGCTAGCACAATTTTTTTCTATCATAATATTATGCTAGCACATTTTTTTTCTTTTTCAACCGACGAAAAAAACGAGGTTCTCAAGTCGACCCGTATATATTTTTTTATGTATGACCACGCATAACTTTTTACAGAGTAGTTCGATTTTGATAAAAATAAAATTAACTTTATTGCACAATACAAGACAAAGTACAAATAGCGGAATTAATGTCATAATGCATTCTTTACCAGTCAACCATTGGCCTAAACATAAATATTTGGTGCAGGCATTTAAATTTGAAAGAAAACTGAATCCCAGATAAACGTTTATCAAATACATATTGAAATAAACATAACACATAGAAAATAAAATACACTAATATATCATCATATCAGCCGAAAAACGTCCATTGCTGGACATATATGCCTAATATATACATATACCTACATATTACCTACGTTTTGTACCTAGTGAAACAAACTATGGAAACTATGTAAGTATAAAACTTTTACATATTTCCAAATTTTTTTTTTGACCAATGTGACATAGAATTAACTTAAACAAACCACATAAGTTTTCATAAAGCTTAGATCATAAAATCAAAAATCGAGTTTTCTTTGTCGACTGTTGCTTCCTCTGAAAATAAACCAATCGTAACAATATTTTGGAAACTGAATTAACAAGTGATATTTTGATAGGTATACTTACAAGGAATCTTACACCTAACTATGTTAAAATCCATGAAGCAGTTCAAGCTGCAGAGAGCGTGCCAAAAAATAGCAAGCACTAATATATCATCATATCAGCCGAAAAACGTCCATTGCTGGACATATATGCCTAATATATACATATACCTACATATTACCTACGTTTTGTACCTAGTGAAACAAACTATGGAAACTATGTAAGTATAAAACTTTTACATATTTCCAAATTTTTTTTTGACCAATGTGACATAGAATTAACTTAAACAAACCACATAAGTTTTCATAAAGCTTAGATCATAAAATCAAAAATCGAGTTTTCTTTGTCGACTGTTGCTTCCTCTGAAAATAAACCAATCGTAACAATATTTTGGAAACTGAATTAACAAGTGATATTTTAATAGGTATACTTACAAGGAATATTACACACCTAACTATGTTAAAATCCATTAAGCAGTTCAAGCTGCAGAGAGCGTGCCAAAAAATAGCAAGCAAACACTCAAAAAAATCTCTCTTATGCAGTCGAGTATAGTACATTGTTGAAGAGGCTAGAAAGTAAGCAATAGATGGACGAGTTAGTTCGAGGGCCGACGCGTAGCGGAGGCCCTCGAAAGTACGAGTCCAGCTATTGCCCTTTCGGCCGAGGCTTAACATAGTGCTTTTCACGCCTACTGCGAGGAAATTGCAAATAATTATAATTTAAAATCAAAATTAAGTATCTAATTGAAGATCATAATACTAAACAGGCTCGCTTGCCTCGCGCCCGGCGCGGAGGAGGAACGGGCGCACGCACGCCGGCCGACCGCGCGTGGTGCCCTGTGATTGGTCGATTGCTGTTCAAACTGTCCAACAATAACATTGTTGGACAGTTTGAAGTCATAGATGGCCTGTTCGTGCGACGTCCAACTAACCCCAGCTTTGAAGCCTGAATTCTGACCATCTTTTGCCACATTTCCGAGCAGTGGCGTGAAAAATATATATTTGAATAGAGAACCTCCACCGTTTTTGGAAATAAGTTGGAAACAGAGGAAGCTCGCATATTGTTTTAGTAACACACGCGCGTTCCGAGTGAATCCTAGCTGCATTACACGTCGCAAGGCGTTATTCACAAGTCATTCCAACAGTTCTGAGGGCAATCAGTGCCTTATTTACCAGTGTAAATCTGGTCTTTGATTACATATAATTGTTACTAGAGATGCGCCGAATATTCGATATTGGGCACATTTGGCATATTAAATTGTTCGTACGCGGCCGCGGATAGTTAAGATAATATTTTTTTTTTAGATATTGGCCATAATTATAAGTTTTATCTGGAAACCAATCGTTATCTTATTCCTAGGTATGTCGCATAAATCGTAACTGGGTCGTTCTTCTTTTCGACCGACAATAGCCTGTCCTTCGTCTTATTACGGCATCTCATTTGAGTAATGATGTTTACGGTTTTATAATGTTCGAATGAACGTCCATATTATTTTATTAATTAGTGATATTTAATATTTCACTTTCTCTAACTAGCATTTTTTTAAATGTCTTTTTTTTTCGTAGAAGGCCGTGACAGAGTGGTAAACCAAAATGTTGTCCCCACTGAAAGAGTCCACTTTGTCACATGTTTTTTTTTAGAAACCAACCGTAAATAAATATTTATATTGGCCAGAAAGGAAACTTTAATTAGTTCTAATGAAGAAACCTATGCATTTTTTTTAAAATCGCACTTCAAAACCACAATTTTCGATAGTTCAAAAACCAAAAAAACAGAAAAACCTCGGATCATTGTCGGTAAAAAAGAAGAACGACCCAACTAGCTAAACTAACGGTATTTTTGGGCTGTTTGCGCAACTGTCTTTAAACACTTGTCTGGACCATTATTTAATTAAGAATAGTGATACCTCTTTTATACTTACATGATGTAATTTTTTTTAATTAAAAAATATAAAAACTGCCGCCCCCATACAAGGTGGACTGATGACCTGGTATAGGTCGCGGGAGTCCGCTGGATGCAGTTGGTAATCTTTGGGGGAGGTCTATGTCTAGCAGTGGACGTCTTTCGGCTAGTATGATGATTTACTCGTTTTTAAGAAAATATATTGTTACTAACAAATTATGGATGCATAGTCCGAAATAAATTATTTTTAATTTAATAATGTAACAATCATTGCCCAGTGAAATAATTATTTTTAAACGGACTGTTAGTTATTTAACTTACATTATTATACTATAAATAATTACACTTACTATTTTATTATACCTACTTTATATTTCACTTCAAAAATTAAAAAAAGTTGTACCTACCACTACTGTCAGTGTCAGAACGGCACATGAAGGTTACATTGACCCGATTAATAGACAATAGCATTAAAACTTTCTTACGATATTTTTTTCTGAAGTTATAGGCATTTGAAATCTGCACGCGCCGGTACCCACCGATAACGCTCTATATTAAAGGGGCGTAGACTATGACGTCACAATCCGTATTCTCGACGCGTTCACTATGGAGTTAGTTATTCTTTTGTAATTATCTCCTTAAATTTGCGTTTAAATCTATACTTGTTATAAAAAATATCATTTCTAATTCAATATTCTGTCTCACTGTTATGTAATTTTATCGAAAAATTATTTTAAAAAATTGTGTGATTTTAACGTGAGATACAATACAATAGTTTTTTTCTAAAGTATATATTTCTGTTGTATGATATTTCTACGTATATCCGCATCGATTGAGTGCAATTTATTCAAAATTGAAGTTCCATGCATATTCTCTATTCGTCCGAAAAACGGTTTGGCAAAAGCAGCGGCGCTACCCCAGCCTGCTCGGGACTAGTCAGGTCCGAATATTCGGCTGAATGTCAGCGAACGAAAAGTTAGCTGAATATAGTCCAGGCAATGAACTGACAACTTGTATGGAAAAATGACAGATTTGGAAATAATTTATAATAGCAAATTTTTTTAATGTAACGGATATTATTATCAATTAAATAGTTACCTAGAGGCAAAATCCAACAAAAAATCAGACATCAAAAAAATCAATATTTAATTAGCTCCTAAAAAGTCCGGATAAATAGTAATATATTTTTTTATCTTTATTTAGGTTCATTTACATTTGCTTTAAGATATTCAATATAAATAAAATATAAAAGACAATTAATGTTTAATTTAAATCTATATAATTACTTCCGGGTGGAAAGTTTGTTGGATTCTTGAATAAAGCATCTTAGAATAACGTTTTAGAATGAAATAAACAAAAAAAAACGCTATTATAAATTAATGTTTTTCGAAACAGTATTTTGCCTGGAGTAATAGAAGTCTAACATGCGCCGAAAAGTGGCCCCACAAAAAAGATGCACATTGCCATTATGCGGGCGTATGCGGACGTGGGGGCACGAGTTTGGCTAGAGATTTGTAGGGAAAGAAAGAAAGAAAGAAAGAAGACAAAAGACACACAGATATAAAGGGAGTAGACATACAATACAATTGACACATTGTGTTTGTCTTCGCGGCAGTGAAACGGTCGCTGTCTCAGCATTGTGCCGAGGTGCAAGACAGACACCTACAGCGCTGGTTTTCAGATAGCACCGTAAGTGACCCACGGAACGCAACACAGCATACTATTAGATAGTAGAAACATAATAAATAATTAATGTAATAAATCTGTTTTTTTTTAAATATATATATAATAACAGTACCACAACGGGATGAAAAATACAAAGCATAAAACGCGACACGGTTGGGATGTTAAAAGTGCTGGATGGGTTAAGGTTGGGATTTTTGGAGCGTCAACAAATAGCCTTTAAGCTGGCGCTTAAAGGTATACTTGCTCGACGCTCCTTGGATAGGTGGAGGGTGATCATTCCAACACTTGGACGCCGCGAACCTAAAGCTACCTCGAAACGCCGCGGTCCGATGCTCTGGTACCAGAATCATCGCCTTACACCTACGCTCACTCTTGGGCCATGCAAGTCTACCTTCTATGGTTTTTTCGTTCGCTGCTGAATGTGCGTATCCGGCTCTCTATTTGTTACCAATCTCGGGGGTCATGTATTGTGGTCGTAAGCTGAAACTGGTTGTGAATAGCAGCAGGAGCCGCAATCCAATAAGCCGCACTCCTGAGGGACGCTCCAACGCCGTCGCGACGGGATTCCGTATTACGAAACTGCACTCGTATGTATTTCAGATTTCAGGTCACATTATATGTTTTTACCGTGAACATTTTTAACCTTTTGAACGCTTTCATATTTGAATGAAGTGATCACTCACACGCCAAGCACTGTAACTTGATGTATCGTTAAAAACCAATAAAAACAAATAAAAACAATTCATAATAGATTTTATTCATGATCAAAGTACACCTTCGCTCCGACCTTTTTAGTGGTTGTTGGTTGGCGTGGTGGGCACGACAGCACTCGACCACTTTAGTGGCTCTCAGCGTTCAAAGGGTTAAGAGTCACGCAGATTGATATGAAACTAATCGTCTATGAATACCGGGCATATTGCACCTACAGGATATTGATCACAGAAAAAAACGCTTGGATAACTTTAAGATCACTGTCATTATCTTTAATAAAAACAGAAATCATGTCGAGTTAAGATTACCTCAAACTTGCTTTTATCTTTTAACCTTCTGAGAGCTAAAGACGGCTGTGGACGCGGACGAAAACTCGTGCCACTGAAGCCACGGACGGCCACGTGATAATATTGATAAATATTGTCATTTTGACATGACAATTTTCATTTTATTCATATTTTCTCTGGCTATTGTTTTTGTTCTGGCCTCGTCGGGCATCGTTTTGTTTTGCACCCTCGCTGTCAAAAGGTTAATGTCCCAATATTTTATGTTTTATCCAAATTCTTTTTTTGTGAATAATTTTTATGTGGACTACGGTTTTCAAATATTGCCAATAGACTCTACAGGGACCTTTTAAATCCCTTTCGGCTTTACGGGTATTTTTGTAACAACCTGTATATATATACATATATACACAAGTAACATATAACCGCTAAATTGCCTTATTTATATTGTCAATAAAGCTGTCTCTCGCCACCCAGCCGTGGCTCGCGCTTAAACCAAAATGTTTTATTTCCACACCATTGCGTGATGACTTATGGCTTTATCGCTACGGCTGCCGTGTTGTCGATGACGCCGAACAAAACACGTCCGATTTGTGCGATCGGTTAAGATGTGATCCGATGTGATCCGATCGGACGCAGATCCGCTCACGGGCTTGGCGGCTTTGCGGTATGCGTGGAGGTAGGGTAGGGAAACACTTCATTTAGTTATTTATAAACTTTTTTTTAGGGTTCCGTATCTCAAAAGGAAAAAAAACGGAACCCTTATAGGATCACTCGTGCGTCTGTCTGTCCGTCTGTCTACGAAACTACTGGACCGATAGAGTTGAAATTTGGTATACATATGTAAATTGGTGACCCAAAGATGGACGCGTAAAGTAAATTAATGAATTCTGAACAAGGGGGCCACTTTTTGGGGGTAAACTGGAAAATTAAAAAAAAAGTTTCGCAAACTGTATTGTGTGATATATGAAATGATAGAGGTGGTTGTAAGCATCTCGGATATTTTTTTTTATAATTTTAGCAAAAACAGTTTTGAAGTAATTTAGGAAAAAAGATTAATTTTGACCATGCCCCCCTCCCCCCCTATCTCCGAAACTACAACGCTTAAAATTCTGAAAAAAATATGGAAAATAGTTCCTTGCCTAAAGATTACAGGAAAACCTATAAGAAGTTTGAGTATTCAAAGTAACGGGAAAATTCTCAATATTTTACGGCACCCTCACCAACACCAAGCGAGTTGAACTCGCACTTGTTCGGTGGTCCGGTCCCCCCCCCCCCCCTCCCCTTATCTCCGAAAGTACTAGGCTACATGTCCACAACGGCACTTTGGCATTGTGCAGTCGGTACGGTCGGTACGGTTAAATGGAATGTACCTTCCTTTGAAGTGAGAGTACCAACAGAACATCTAGTGCCCTTGACAAAGGAAGCATTTTGGCCGAAAGGAGGCAAGTTCCGAGGTTTTCGCGGCCGGCTGCCTGAAGCGAAGTTGCGTAATACATCGTCGCAACCGTAGTGTGCGAGTTATTGAATTCTGGTTTTTTGGTGTATCTATGGGCCGTTTGTTACCGAAAAAGAAATGATATTTTATAGTCTTGGCCTCTACTTTATCCTATTTTGGGCCATCTTCCAACAGTTAATGGCTTGAAAATCTTGCAGGTCAGATTCGAAGAATGAATAAATAAACGAATTAATAAAGCTATTTAAACCATATTCCTATTATTCTGTGGATCCCTTTTATTTAACGTCGTTGTGTTACATATTTCTGTATTCAATTGTAATGCGTAGACGTTAATAAATGTGACGGTTTTTGGGAAAAGGTCCCACTTTGTCGATATGGAGTTAAGAGTAGTTCCTAATACTACAGATCATACGCTATCTTTTGGTGAAAGATTCATGTCTCTAGGTGCTATAGTTATTTTTTAAAAATTCTGCAAAGTTGCAGAAGTGAAAAAGCGACAATTGAGAAAACGTTGGTTAAAGTTTGGGATGGCAGAAAACACACTTCTACTTTGAAGTTATGGAGTGGTTGGTATTAAATGAATGGGCATACTTTAGGGATTTCAAATTAGTTAAAATCATGTATGTAACCTTAGTATTTTGAATGTTATGGAGGCTTGAACATAAAAACGGGACGAAAATATGTAAATCATGAATATGGGTTTATTTCTATATTATATTATACGGCACGCAGATTTATCATTAAAGTTGTATTTATAAATGGTTTCCCATGCTAAAAAAGACAGAAATAATTCTGTGGATCCTTTTATTTAGTTATTATGTCAAAAAGTTAATAACAAATGATTTGAAGAGTGCCATGCATAAAAATTAAAATACATGTGTCTCTTAATATATAACATGAGATTACTTAAAAAACATACTTATCAAGCATAGAAAGTATGTAAAATATCAAATTATAAGTACTTTTTGTGTGTATAAAGTTTAGTGATTTTATATAGGGAGGGTCCCACTTTGTCGATTTACTAAACTTTAGTGCTTCTTCATTGAAAGTGTTTGTGTTTGGTATATTTTTCAGTTTTATGTATGAGATAATGGTTTGTTATTGTTAATCTAAGAGTCTTTGATACTAACGTCGTTTGTTTAAACTTATTTAACGTAATTGAACGAAATTTCTTTTCGACTCATGTTTAGTGACCCACTTTGACGGTTTGGTGGATCATACGCTAAAAAATTACTACAAGTATAAAATCATAATTTATAAACATAGGTGTAATTTGCTGAACCAAAAACAGTATAATTACAAACCAAAAATGGTGTACGTATTGAACCTATGAGATGTAGCAAACGGATCGAACTCATCGCAACGTTTATATAAGTCGCCGCGCCGCCTCGTCGGCGACATCAAAGGCACCGCCGCCGCTAAGCGCTTTGTGTAGGCTTTGTCACGTCAGCATGAATTAAACACGAGAAAATTTTCGCTCAATGATTTCTATGATTTTCGGTGTCATTTAAATGTGAAAGAAAGTTATAAGAGCATTTTTAAAACAGTTTATTTAAAAGTTAAGTCACTAAAACGTCCACATTTTAAGTTTCCTTTTTTCTTACCCAGATTTTTAGCTTCCAACCCAGCAAAATTGCAATTTTATTGTTAATTAAGGCAACATAAGTCTAAAACAACCTTAATTATCTGCCAAAGAAGTTCATTTTGACGTGAAAGCTTTGAAAATCTTGGTAACAAATAGATGATTCCGCTTGATAAATAAAACAGTACCTAATATTTAAAAAAATATAATTTCATAACGACATATCCAAGTATTTTTATCACAAACAATATTCCTTTAGGAACTCGTGCTCATACAATAAGGATTTTTATAATTGTAACGAACATAATAATTGTGACTTCTTACTACTAATTAACAAAAAGCAGAGATGTCTAGTATTCAACAATAAGCCGAAAATACGATGATGAAATGCTATTCTTCTTCTTTGCTATTCTTATAGAACTATAATTTACTTGTACACACATCCATAATCACTTAATCAGTCTTTTTACACCTTGCTAGCTTTTAACACACTTAAGTAATCTGCGTGCCGTATAATAGAATATAGAAATAAACCCATATTCAAGATTTACATATTTTCGTCCTGTTTTTATGTTCAAGCCTCCATAACATTCAAAATGCTAAGGTTACATACATGATTTTAACTAATTTGAAATCCCTAAAGTATGCCCATTCATTTAATACCAACCACTCCATAACTTCAAAGTAGAAGTGTGTTTTCTGCCATCCCAAACTTTAACCAACGTTTTCTCAATTGTCGCTTTTTCACTTCGGCAACTTTGCAGAATTTTAAAAAAATAACTATAGCACCTAGAGACATGAATCTTTCACCAAAAGATAGCGTATGATCTGTAGTATTAGGAACTACTCTTAACACCATATCGACGAAGTGGGACGTTTTCCCAAAAACCGTCACAAATATGATATCGACGATTTTTTCTGTGTGCGACAAAGTGGGTCGCTGGGCACTAAACTTTGAGGCCCTAAAAAGGTGCATAAAATGGAGATTTATGTGTCGTCATCAAAATCATAGGTTTATTACAGTATGTTCTATCAGTTTTCATCGAAAGTTGATTTTCGGTAAGTTTTGCCATATTTCACTAAACTGCCCGTAACTCTGTAACTAGAATCGACAAAGTGGGCCCTTTTACTAAACACCGTCACAAATGTATTTTCTTTCTTTCTTATATAAACTTACTCATTTCTACTTTCTACTGCAACGATTCTGACCTCGGGAGAAACTGTTAAAACTCAGGAGTAGCATTTTTAACCCCCGACGCAAAGAGAGGGGTGTTATAAGTTTAACGTGTCTGTATATCTGTGTGTCTGTGTATCTGTCTGTGGTATCGTAGCTCCCAAACGGATGGACCGATTTGAATGCGGTTTTTTTGTGTCATAGATCATTTTAACCCGAGTGTTCTTAGCCATGTTTCATCAAAATCAGTTCAGACGTTTTTGAGATATTGAACTTTGAAATGAAAAAATCGGTGGTTTCAACTTTGCTTAGTTGTAGTTATTATAACATCTATTACTCTCACCAACTTATTATAAGGTACAGCTTGCTTCACGGTCAAACAAAGAATGTCGCAACTGGCCTCGTCCCGAAGTCCCGCAACTCCTAGCCGTTAAAATCCCCTCCAATTAAAATCTTCCCCGACCGGTCTACCGCGTAAAAACGTTGACCAATCATCGAACAGTATATCCGCGCCATTTTGTCATAGACAATTTGCTACTATTCTATGAACAAGATTTAAAAACATTGATTTTAAAACGGCTACAGACGAACCCTAACACTTATTAGATACGTCGAACTGGTACGTTGTCATTTATTTCCACAAGTGTTCTCCGTCCGTAAGTAAATATTGACAGAGTATATCGATAGTTATTTTACATCTAAAGTACCTATGAACGTTATTTTATAAAACCTTGCAAAGCAATGAAAGCTCATATATATTTCAGTAGCAAAAAACGATCAGCTATCGGCATGAAATTCGTATCCTGTATACGATCGCGCACATTTGTCACGAGCGATTGTTGAACCGCAGGCGCGTTCAATTGCTGCTCGCTACTGGTACTTCTTTACAATACTACATATTACCAGCAATGTATGTCGAAACGTGAATACATGCGTCCGCAACCACAAGTGGTTCTTTGAACAAAACACGACTATAACTAGCTAAGTTTAAGGTTGATTTTTCTTTCATCCATAAATGTATTTCGCAAGGGCCCTGCATTAGACGTACGCGATCAATCTCTCGCGAGTGAGAGCGTTTTTTCTTGCAATCGCTCGAGCGGACTGACATTTATTTCCTTTTCAAAGATTCCCGAGGCCGAGCCGAGATTTGTGCTGGATGATTTGATTGTATTGCCATTATGAGCCGTTCTCTAATATGTAACTGTGTATTCAAAATTATGAATCAAGATGAATCACATATCACATCGGTTGCCGAAGGCAATATGTTTTTCGTCTAGGAAATTAAGGATATTTCTGTTTCGGATATATACGTAACTTGACTACATGCTTATTGAATTACAACTTTCGATCTTTCGATAATCTTCGTGACTCTTGTTTAAACTTTGCTAATGTGACATGTTTCGAACCCTTCGGGCGGTTTTTTTTTTCAAGAACGGCGAGAACACTCATCTTGAAAAAAAAAACTTCTCGCGGCCGTATCACTCACCCCGCCCAAACATGTTACCGGTAGTGACAATGAGGGCTACCAGTTGACGCCACTGGCGTGTCGGGTCCAGAAATATAGCTATTAAAGTTTTTTATCACTGGCGTAAAACAAAATTTACATTTAATAATAAAAAATAAAAATAAACTTTATTTCAGACCCATTGATCCATAGGATGTTAGTAACAAATGACTTAAGACTACATTAGGTTAGTAACAATAAACAAACAATCAATATTTTTTAATAATGAATTGGGCAACAACGCACACCCTTAATCTGTCCAACCCAGAAGGATAGAATCGGACAGTCACATCTACACGCAATTGTCTGTAGAATGCTGTTGGCGCTAGCTCTCACCCATTTTAAAACATGCTTAAAAGAGTAGGTAAATCAATAATTTATATATCATTATTACCTCCGATTTATTTTTGCACGAGTTTTTCTTAGATTCGCTTTAAAAGCACTGTTTTCATTGACCCGTAACAAATATTTCCCATAATTAATCTCAGCTATGCAAAATATTCACAACATTATTGGGAATTATGAAAAAACCCGCAAAATCCACTCGCAAACTATACTCCAGGCAAAATACGGTTTCGAAAAACATTAATTTATAATAGCGTTTTTTTTTTGTTTATTTCATTCTAAAACGTTATTCTAAGATGCTTTATTCAAGAATCCAACAAACCCGGAAGTACCTTATTATATAGATTTAACTTAAATATTCGTTGTCTTTTTAATTTTATTTATACTTATTGAATATTTTAAAGCAAATGTAAATGAACCGAAATAAAGATTAAAAAATATATTAATATTTATCCGGACTTTTTAGGAGCGAATTAAATGTATATCTTTTTGATGTCTGATTTTTTGTTGGATTTTGCCTCTAGGTAACTATTTAATTGATAATATATCCGTTACATTAAAAAATTAGCTATTATAAATTATTTCCAAATTTGACATTTTTTCCATACAAGTTGTCAGTTCATTGCATGGATGGACACTATGGCATTTGACATTTTGAAGCCCGGACGCGCCACTAGCGCCTCTAGCGGCCAATTTACTCGCGATAGCCCTCATTAATACGAGATTTTAACCATTACTAATTAAGTATAGAGATTCTAGGCATATGTCCAGCAGTAGACGTCTTTCGGCTGATATGATGATGATGATGATGATACAGATTCTTATAATTTTCTCTATAAAAAAGTTGAGTCCTTGTTTTCTTTCTGTAGTTTTACCTCGTTATAAACACCGCTTCAAGGCCAAGTGATATTAGGGAACAGTGGAGAGTTGATAATTATGATAAGACAATATCGTGAATAGCTGGCGCCGAGTCATGCTTACACACACTTCGATCGAGTTTTGTTTCTATAATTACTTATAGAAACAAAACTCGATCGAAGTGTGTGTAAGCATAAGCCTTACGGGCTCGTCCAGAAATCATGTGTGAATCATTAATAAAAAAAAACCGGCCAAGTGCGTGTCGGACCACGCAAAACGAAGGGTTCCGTGCCTATTAAAAAGGTCGTATCGTCACAGGAATTTTACGGCACTTACGTCCTTTTCTTTGAGGAAGGCAGTTTTTCAGCAATATCTCGAAAACCTCTGAACCGATCTTGTTCAAAACAATTTTCGGTGAATGAAATTAATAAGCCCTATGTCCATGAATTTTTCCATATTTTTAAAATACACCGTTCAAAAATTAGAGGGGGGGGGGACAGAATTTTAGTGACTTTCGGGGCGATTATCTCCGACCCTATTCACTTAATCAAAAAAAATGTCAAGAAACCTTATATTTATTTTGAAAGTCCTATCGATTGATGTGCCACACGGGGGGTCACAATGAAAAATTGTTCTTAATCAGTTTTAAGCAGGGACCGGCAACCGGTATTTTCACCATACAAAATAACAGAAATTATTTATTTCTATTTCGTTCTTTGGTTTATAATATCATTTTTAATCAGGCTGTCTATTAATACGAAAATATTACCTAAATACATGATAGAGTCCTACATTAAGAGCCTAAAATAATTCAAAATATTAGACTACTTCGGGGATTTTTGAAAAAACCGGTTCCGATCCCTGGTTTTAATTAATGCATTGTATTAATGTAATGCTATTAGAAATTCAAAATGTTCAGATTAATAGTTTTTCAGATTTTTTCGTCTGTTCATTAACAAGTGAAATCAATAAGATTTTTCGAAAAACCCAACTGCTTTTTCTACAAATATTATAAGCTCAGTCACTCCTACGATTAATAGGAATCCAACGACACCTTATATGTCCAAATCCGTCAAACGGTTAAGACTGCAGGGCGTGCCAAAGAATAAGACATACACACATATGTACATTCTACAAACTTCGGCAGTCGGGTAAAAAGAGGCTTAGCGCTTCAAAAACCCTCATTTTTATTCAACCAACTCTGTGACCTTTATAATAAAATAGAGTGAACCGAGATTACACAGTTGTGGCTGTAAATAGTGATGCAATAGGAAAATGTCTTGCGAAACAAATACTATGTAGTGCGCCTCACACACAACCAACTCTGTAGATTTTCCTGTTATTATTTTGTACGTTATCTACTTAGGGCTTATCCATATATTTTGTCATAATTATATTCACGCACTCTTTAAAGATTCGAAATATGTGACGGTGTTTAGTAAAAGGTCCCACTTTGTCGATTCTAGTTACGGAGTTACGGGCAGTTTAGTGAAATATGGCAAAACTTACCGAAAATCAACTTTCGATGAAAACTGACAGAACATACTGTAATAAACCTATGATTTTGATGACGACGCATAAATCTCCATTTTAAGCACCTTTTTAGGGCCTCAAAGTTTAGTGCCCAGCGACCCACTTTGTCGCATACAGAAAAAATCGTCGATATCATATTTGTGACGGTTTTTGGGAAAAGGTCCCACTTCGTCGATATGGAGTTAAGAGTAGTTCCTAATACTACAGATCATACGCTATCTTTTGGTGAAAGATTCATGTCTCTAGGTGCTATAGTTATTTTTTAAAAATTCTGCAAAGTTGCAGAAGTGAAAAAGCGACAATTGAGAAAACGTTGGTTAAAGTTTGGGATGGCAGAAAACATCCTTCTACTTTGAAGTTATGGAGTGGTTGGTATTAAATAAATGGGCATACTTTAGGGATTTCAAATTAGTTAAAATCATGTATGTAACCTTAGTATTTTGAATGTTATGGAGGCTTGAACATAAAAACAGGACGAAAATATGTAAATCCTGAATATGGGTTTATTTCTATATTCTATTATACGGCACGCAGATTTATCATTAAAGTTGTATTTATAAATGGTTTCCCATGCTAAAAAAGACAGAAATAATTCTGTGGATCCTTTTATTTAGTAATTATGTCAAAAAGTTAATAACAAATGATTTGAAGAGTGGCATGCATAAAAATTAAAATACATGTGTCTCTTAATATATAACATGAGATTACTTAAAAAACATACTTATCAAGCATAGAAAGTATGTAAAATATCAAATTATAAGTACTTTTTGTGTGTATAAAGTTTAGTGATTTTATATAGGGAGGGTCCCACTTTGTCGGTTTACTAAACTTTAGTGCTTCTTCATTGAAAGTGTTTGTGTTTGGTATATTTTTCAGTTTTATGTGTGTGAAGACTCTTAGATTAACAATAACAAACCATTAGGTTTGTTATTGTTAATCTAAGAGTCTTTGATACTAACGTCGTTTGTTTAAACTTTTTTAACGTAATTGAACGAAATTTCTTTTCGACTCAAGTTTAGTGACCCACTTTGACGGTTTGGTGGATCATACGCTAAAAAATTACTACAAGTATAAAATCATAATTTATAAACATAAGGTGTAATTTGCTGAACCAAGGGAACATACTTATCAAGCATAGAAAGTATGTAAAATATCAAATTATAAGTACTTTTTGTGTGTATAAAGTTTAGTGATTTTATATAGGGAGGGTCCCACTTTGTCGGTTTACTAAACTTTAGTGCTTCTTCATTGAAAGTGTTTGTGTTTGGTATATTTTTCAGTTTTATGTGTGTGAAGACTCTTAGATTAACAATAACAAACCATTAGGTTTGTTATTGTTAATCTAAGAGTCTTTGATACTAACGTCGTTTGTTTAAACTTTTTTAACGTAATTGAACGAAATTTCTTTTCGACTCAAGTTTAGTGACCCACTTTGACGGTTTGGTGGATCATACGCTAAAAAATTACTACAAGTATAAAATCATAATTTATAAACATAAGGTGTAATTTGCTGAACCAAGGGGGAAAACTAGACATCCTTCACCAAAAAGCTGTTAATGTGGCCATATCTTTCTATCCCACGCAATGCGCTCTTTCGGAGGCGGAGCCCTAGAGCTAGGGTTATCGCCAGCTCGACTTATTAAGTTATATATGTGACGGTGTTTAGTAAAAGGGCCCACTTTGTCGATTCTAGTTACGGAGTTACGGGCAGTTTAGTGAAATATGGCAAAACTGTTTTTGGTTCAGCAAATTACACCTATGTTTATAAATTATAATTTTATACTTGTAGTAATTTTTTAGCGTATGATCCACCAAACCGTCAAAGTGGGTCACTAAACTTGAGTCGAAAAGAAATTTCGTTCAATTACGTTAAAAAAGTTTAAACAAACGACGTTAGTATCAAAGACTCTTAGATTAACAATAACAAACCATTATCTCACACATAAAACTGAAAAATATACCAAACACAAACACTTTCAATGAAGAAGCACTAAAGTTTAGTAAACCGACAAAGTGGGACCCTCCCTATATAAAATCACTAAACTTTATACACACAAAAAGTACTTATAATTTGATATTTTACATACTTTCTATGCTTGATAAGTATGTTTTTTAAGTAATCTCATGTTATATATTAAGAGACACATGTATTTTAATTTTTATGCATGCCACTCTTCAAATCATGTGTTATTAACTTTTTGACATAATTACTAAATAAAAGGGTCCACAGAATTATTTCTGTCTTTTTTAGCATGGGAAACCATTTATAAATACAACTTTAATGATAAATCTGCGTGCCGTATAATAGAATATAGAAATAAACCCATATTCAGGATTTACATATTTTCGTCCTGTTTTTATGTTCAAGCCTCCATAACATTCAAAATACTAAGGTTACATACATGATTTTAACTAATTTGAAATCCCTAAAGTATGCCCATTTATTTAATACCAACCACTCCATAACTTCAAAGTAGAAGGATGTTTTCTGCCATCCCAAACTTTAACCAACGTTTTCTCAATTGTCGCTTTTTCACTTCTGCAACTTTGCAGAATTTTTAAAAAATAACTATAGCACCTAGAGACATGAATCTTTCACCAAAAGATAGCGTATGATCTGTAGTATTAGGAACTACTCTTAACTCCATATCGACAAAGTGGGACCTTTTCCCAAAAACCGTCACATATAATATCATCTTCGACAAGACCTACCGTCATCCAATGGTTCTGGACCCCCCCCCCCCCCTCCCCCCCCCCAACTAAAACACAATTTTTGAAGTAACTAAAGAAACAATTGAACAGGATCAGTATTTCCAAAGGATTATCCCTTATGTATCTTTACCTCTTTACAAAACTTGTATATAAATCCAAGCACAAAATTTCTAGTCCCGAAAAATTCTGTAAAAGTTAGTCCATCATGTAAAAGTCAACGAAGCCACGCCATTGTATCTCATCTGACGTTTAGCACGGCGTCCAAGGGGTTAAGCGACTATGATAGACGACACCCCGTCGTGGCGCGATTACACCTTGCACCTTCCTTAATCCCCTCCATTAACCGGGCGTGCAATATGCAGCACGGACACAGTTTAAGGGGAGTAACTACGCCAAATAATCCCAACCTTAACCCATCCAGCACTTTTAACATCCCAACCGTGTCGCGTTTTATGCTTTGTATTTTTCATCCCGTTGTGGTACACAACCGTTTCAGCTTACGACCACAATACATGACCCCCGAGATTGGTAACAAATAGAGAGCCGGATACGCACATTCAGCAGCGAACGAGAAAACCATAGACGGCGTACTCCCTAGGTAGGCGTAGGTGTAAGGCGATGATTCTGGTGCCAGAGCATCGGACCGCGGCGTTTCGAGGTAGCTTTAGGTTCGCGGCGTCCAAGTGTTGGAATGATCTCCCTCCACCTATCCAAGGAGCGTCGAGCAAGTATACCTTTAAGCGCCAGCTTAAAGGCTATTTGTTGACGCTCCAAAAATCCCAACCTTAACCCATCCAGCACTTTTAACATCCCAACCGTGTCGCGTTTTATGCTTTATATTTTTCATCCCGTTGTGGTACTGTTTTATATTTAAAAAAAAACAGATTTATTACATTATTTGTTTATTATGTTTCTACTATCTAATAGTATGCTGTGTTGCGTTCCGTGGGTCACTTACGGTGCTGTCTGAAAACCAGCGCTGTAAGTGTCTGTCTGACACCTCGGCACAATGCTGAGACAGCGACCGTTTCACTGCCGCGAAGACACACACAATGTGTCAATTGTATTGTATGTCTACTCCCTTTATATCTGTGTTTCTTTTGTGTAGTGAATAAATGTCTTCTTTCTTTCTTTCTTTCTTTCTAAATGATAGATTTAAAACTGTAATGGTTCTTAATTCGCGGTATACTTGGTTGCAATTTCGTACATTGTGTTCCAAGTACGGTAAGATATGAATTACGAACGAGAGTATATTAGAAGCCGACGACGCCGACGCCGACGCCGAAGGCTTTGATGGCTCGAGTTTGTAACAATCTTACCGTATGTGTCTCATACAATGTTTTTCATCACCAGTGATCGGTTTTTTGGATTCGACATGGGGTGAACGACCTCAATCATTATGTTAGTATGGATATACCCAGGGAATCCGGGCTTTATGTTGTTAGAAAAGGCAAAAAAATACAATGTGTTTTTTTATTACACTTTAAAACATCTAAGTAGCTGATAGACGAGTACTTACTCTCCGTTCTTTTGTCTAAATCGAACAAATGAGCACAAGTGTTTACACTGACAGCTCATTTGCTGCCTCCAAAGCGGCACATTTTGTACCGTTTGGATAAAAGTTCAGCGAGTAAGTACGCGTGTCTATAAGCCACAGTTGTCGTAAAAGATAATCTCAGAAACAAGTCGATGAAATGAAAATTTAACCATAAATCATAGTGTGCGAACTTAACGTGGATACTTATTTATTGGATCGCCTTTGAGCTATAAGATCTATGTATTTGCACTTATACGATAACCTGTGACCTAATATTATAGTATAAATTATACAGCTAATACCTATTTATTTATGCAATCCTTCGAAGCAAATAATTAGAACTGAAATCCAGAGAAAATAATGAAATATCAATGTCAAGATTTTGAAGTATTTTTTCCATCATGCATGACAGATATATAAGCTAATACTTTGTGGAGGTTTTAATATATTTAGCTTAAAATAAAGTGTTGAGATTAGGAAAAGAATAGAAGTTTTTGTCTCAACTGGTTGCCATGTAAGAGTAAAAAATTCCTTAGAGATAATTTAAATTGTTTTACATATTGTTGTACGGTTTGTTCGGTATCGTGGGAAATTGTCGTATCTATATTAACTTTTCTACTTGATATCCCGCGAGGGAGAATCCAAATAACCGATCACTGTTCATCACATTTGCGAGGAAACCAATACATTTTTAACTAAATTGTTACTAATCGTAATAAAAACTACAAAATGTCAGTCGTCCATTTTGTTGAATTTGAGAGACCCTTCTGCATACAGCCACGATTTAAAATCACAGTAAAAAATATTTTACACGGACACTAAATTGCTACATTTAAGTTTTGAAATCTTTAAATCAGTCTGTTAATCATATTTCATTCGTGTTTTTACGTTTAAATTTATTTTTCGTTTCAAACATCGTGTTTGAGTTAAAACCTTCTTGCTTTATAACTGACGTAAGAGTGACGAATACAATTTAAGAAAAAAACCATTACGCCCATGGGCGTAATGGCTATTACAGCTCTGTATGACTGCGCGTTATGAAGCCCTTTACGAGCAAGTGTGATGAAAAATATATAAATAATAATGTAACGCCTTGAAATTGTTGCACTTTCCTCCTTCGCATAGTTTTCTAACGCCATTGTTTTTGATACAAAAGTAGGTCATTAAACGTAAATTTGATATCATGAGTCAAAAATATGAATGTATATAATTCATGTTGTTGATGAGATACGGAATAACCTGTCTTCTACACTTCTTGTTTGTTAATATCGTCATGTAATTTGTAATACCGAAACTGTAGATTCATGCTATATTTATCTATTGCTGAGATTTGTAGGTATTATCTACATACATATAATTAGGTGATATTACGACGCACGGGCACAGAAACCTCTGGGTTGGGTTGTTTTTTTTTTTTTTTTTTAAGTTCCAAATAATTTTATTTCGCAGAGTTTCATGGTATTACTTGCTAAAGCCATTAATGGCTTATTTACAGCTAGAGTTCGGACTAACTATTTACTAAGTATGTAGTTTACATTCAAATATTTTTTAACTAAACAAGACTTAATCACATATGTAATCCATTTATATTAACCTATGTGGTTTAGTGTGTGGATCGTGACAGTTTCCATAAACATTGTGTGCTTGCATTCCGTTTACTGTATCACTGTTGAACAATAACAAAACTATCATTAGGTTACATATAATTATAACTTACAAGGCGTAATCATAGTTGTTACTTGACATATAATGCTTGTTTACATCTTTAGCTGATGTAGGGTTGGATAGGTATAAATCCTGTATGTGTTTTGGGAGACTATTTATTATTTTTGGAAGCATATAATGATTGGTTCTCATGCCGTAAACATTTTTCATTGTCGGTATTAAGCGGTCAATGTCATATTGAAATTGCCGTCACTGCATCTCGCTCAATACACGAGAGGACCGTGTTTAAGGTGCCATACCACGGGCGCACGCTTCCTTGTTAAGGACCTCCCCGCGCTTTTTGTCGAGTTCTGAGTTGAAACTCCTCCGTCAAAACTATAGATATATTTGTGCCACAAACGCTTATCGGTTCTTCAATCCTTTATCTACATTCGCATCAGAGTTTTTTTTTAATACTAATTATCGTTTTTTTTATGATTTATTCAAATATGGTCCTAAAAAGCTCTGTTTTCGTTATAAGTATGTTGTTTATGCACTTTTATATATGAAATCCACATGTTACTGTTCCTTATTGAAGTTTCTAACAACTCATCAGAGATTTTTTATTTTAAATTCATTTTCACAAGAGTTACATCCAAAAAACTGGTTTTTTGGCCTAAATTTGCCAAGGTTTGGTGCCATATATATCGAAAACTGTGAGTTTTGAAGTAAACATGGGATACTGTTTCGGTAAACCTCGTTGTTGTTAATGCGATAAGCCATAAAAACATGAAAAAACGGGCAGTTACAGATCGAAGGTCATTGGGAGCTGGGAGCCCCTTAAGGCGCCTATAGCCTCCAAAATGTTGCTCGCTCGCTAAAGTTAGTTTAATATCCTGTGTTTTTCGCTTGAGACAAAAAAGAGATGAATCGAGTTGATGTCCAACTGTGTCAATATGTGTCAGCATTCCTAAGTAGATATGTACATTACCTATACTTACGAATACTTATCTATACGGAAAAATACTTGAAACGAGAAATTCATTAGGAAGAATGAATGATAATTTACATTAAAAACAAAGTTTTAACCGACTTCAATTTAGTACTCCGCCAAGCCAAATGAACATTTCCTTTCCACTTTACCACATGGACTGCTTTCCGAGAGTAAATACGATTATTATAGACGAAAACCATATCACTGTACGTGGGCCGATAATATTTGAGGAGTTCCGTCTTTTGGCACACTTGACATTTAGGACTTCATTAGTTGCTATTCCAACGGAATCATATCAGAATCAGTAACGTAACTACTTATATAGTTTTAAGTACGAGTTCCAAGTCATCATCATCAGTTCCACTTCACCAAATTTGTGATTTCCGGGTGTAAATACACTAGTTATAATAGAAAATACCGGAATTACTACATGCGTGCCTTCTATATTTAAGGAGTTCCCTCAATTGGCTACTTTCCTAAAAAAAGTTACTTAGTGCGTCAGTTAGATTATCAAAAAATGTTGGACACGTATTTTTTTATTTGTTAATTAAACAAAAACTGACGAAGATATAGCCCGTTAAAGTTCCGTGTGACGTCACATTATGGTACGCTTTTTAGTATAATGTGACGTCACGCGGAACTTTAACGGGCTATACCTGGATTATTTTTTGTTTGATTGACAAACAAAAACATACGTATAGCATATTTTTTGATAATCTAATTGACGGACTAAATATAATTTTATAGGAAAGTATCAAATTCTTTCACCTGCGTGTACAATGGACTTTCTGGACGGTTATAGGTATACCTAGATATTTTTCTAGCAGGAACAACATTTGTTTAGTGCTTGCCACAATAAAAATATCGACAATCCTGCTATCGATAAGTACATACTACCAGTGCTACCTAACTGCGCCGTGGGAACTCAGAATTATACCTAAACTTTGCGCGCTGCAATCGGTACATCCGCCAGTGGGTTGACGCACGCGCTCACGGCCTTACGCGTACAAGAAAAGTTATTCACCAATTCCTTAAAAATGAGTTCGTAATGTTTTTTACGGAACACCTAATACCTATTTCAAATACTTACGTAATACATTTTTAAGGCCTGCTTGAGTTTCGGTAATTTTGTATAGGTACCTACCCCGAGCCTCCGACAAGTTTAGGTACTCCGCCACTCCGTTGTTTGTATTGATTTCATGTTTATATTTATCCCTGTCTAGCAGCAATTAGGATAATAGTTTACTTAGTAAGATTTGCGGGGTGCATGCATTGCACGGCCTAAGAAAGGGAACATCGTCGTTGCTATGGGGACTTATAATCTTTTGGAAGTGCTTGGAATGCACTCGCGAGGATGAAACACGTATCTAATCAGAATATTTTAAAACAACTTATGCCTAGTGACTAATTCCAAGTTTGCAATGCTACTTTTAAACTATTATACAATATGTCGTTATTTATATACTTACGTTATAAATAACGAAGATAGGAAGGTACCTACCTACCTACCAAACTTTATTTCGTACTGTCGTCGGAATAAACCTACTAACTTAAAAAATTAAGTTACCTACACAACAAGTTTCGTTTTGTTAAACCTATGTGGTAGGTAGCTGGTAAATTAATAGGTACCTACATTCAGACTGTCGTAACCATAGACAGGGTGAGAGATACTTGACATTACATTTTATTTAACATGCTGCGTTGATATGCCTGTATGTAGGTATGTAGCTATGGAGTTCAGATACAGGCAGAATCTCCGGAAATACAAGTCTTTTGAAAAATGAATATTGAAAAACGATAACAATTAAATTAATCTAATCAGTGAAGTGCATGGAATGTGTGGTTCTGCACGAATAATAAAACGTCCTAGCCGACACAATGTTTTTTTTTAATACTACGACGGTGGCAAACAGACACCGTAGCCTTTGGACGATTGCGATTCCAGAAGAATCACAAGCGCGTTGCCGACCCTTTATTGATTTGAGGATGTGTTGTGACAGCTGAACGGAGATTTTTATTTTTTTTATTTAGGTTCACCAACTAATTGTTAACATCAGTACATTCATGATTTCATTCATTTTGCATTGTAAAGATAGATGTGACACAATCACTTATAGGTAAACACCACATGCGTTATAATTTATACAAAAACCTTAGAATTTAAAATATAAAGTAGGTTCTTAAAAAAAACTTGTATTTTTATTAAAACGTTACGACGTCTGTTACGTAGATACATACAGCAGGGCAATTGCGTAACTCTTCATACGCGTGCCCGTACATATCACCTACCAGACTGCCAAAATATAATTGTCATGCCATAAATGTCAACTTTAACATTAAAATTGACATGTAAGTATCTGAGTAACGAACGTGTGATGTTCTAATAAAACTACAATAAATTTAAACTATCGTTAAGGTGCGTACGAATTAGAGCAGCCTCTGGTTGAGGCACGCACGGTTCACCTATTTTGCTCAACGCGCTCACGCGCTAAACATTTAGAGAAGGATAAAAATTCGTGCAACATTACATCAAGGTGAAGCAATTTGTAGTTGGTTACACATCATTATAAAAAATATTTCAAAGAATAAACAGTTTTTTTTTTCACTCAACTATTAATTATAACTTCATTTCTAAGCGGTGTCAACCCTAGCGTCTATTGGCCGGGGAGTGCGGGCAACGACCGGCGCGTTCAAGGTTGCTCCATTGTTAAATTTAGTAGGCATGGAAAGCGGTAGGTATGCGCGTTTTTATTCAGAGTCGAGTATCTGTTCGTTAGAACTATTATATAATCTGTGATACTACTTCAACGACAATACGTACATACAACCACAGACATATATTGGCTACCTACCTAGACGCCGCGTGCACCTACACTGTAACCATATACAGAGACACAGATTTGTTTTGGGACCAAAAATGGGTTCGGGAAAAACTACATGTTGTGACATTCTGCGTCCATTTTAAAGACAATTTCGGTGTGTGTGTGTGTGTGTGTTATGGAGTAAAGTAGGGGATAATTAATTCAGTGACACGAAGAAAGAAAGTTACGAAAGTATTGCAAATTGTTTTCTGAAGTATGTAAAATATAAATAAATTGATAGTTTTGTTATTATTATCAATTTTTTAACGCACCCTACTACCCTATATATATATTTGTATTTATTTACCTCTATGACGTTGAAGTGGTACTTATCGATAACAGGACTGTCGATGTTTTTATTTTGTCAATCACTTACAATAAGTCGTTCGTGCTAGAAAAATATCTAGGTATAGTTATAGGCTATATTATTATCCCAGGATTTGCCTGCGTTCTTTGCAATACGCGGGCGAAGCCGCGCGGGCAGATAGTACCCATATAAATTCGTATTCACATATATTTGAACACTATGTCCCTGCACATATTTTCGAACTCTAGCTAAGAAAAGGCACCCGTAAATCAATGGGTGCAATAAGCGTGGCGGAGGACGCGACGTGACACCCATCCCGGACGAAACCTTTCGAATCAATCCTGTAAGGAATCAGGTTTGCAATCCATCAGCTTACCTACCTATATCCGACACGCGCACAGCGAGCGCGAAACTGAACGAATCGAACGCTATGCACATTAATAGACCTCTTGATACGTCTTGGTATCGTATATAGAATCGGAGTCCCTTATTTTACCAACAAACGTTTCACCGAATGCATTATATCGCCGAATTTTAATTTCATAGTTTTTTTTTCTCTCAGCAACCGGTAACTTTTTAGGTAGGTATACCTAAAAATATTATATTTGGCTATAGCCAAAGTAATTGTGTAGAACCGTTATCTTATCTTCTTATCAATCAGGCATTTCTAAAAATTTTATCCATTCCCAATTAGATACACTTGAAACGAGTATAAGAACAACAACATTGTATGATCAAGACATTATCAGATAGATAAGATTAGTCTTTGTAAATATCATCAACCTTACAGAAATCAACAATATAGCTATTGTAGAATCAAGAATCAAACATTTATTGTACATCAAAATCAAGAGTCCAAATAAACGGCAATAATTATTTATAAAGGCGTGCATATTTTTATATCATTGTACAGATAATAATGGAGCTGATAGTACCAACACAAGTATGGAAATTAGGAGACCGTATGAAAACAGAACGAGAGATCACAATTTAAATATCTATTCTGTTCTGTTATTATATATTCAAACTGATAAGAATAATCGATATTCGTATTTATTTCAATGCAAAAATGTATATATCTGTATGTATGTTAATGTTAACCTTTCACTCTTAAATAACTAAACCGAATAAGGACATAGAAAACGTTTTCTTGCGATAATCGCCTACGGGTGGCGAAGAGTGAAAAATTAAGAGTGAAATCCAATTAACGACTTTTCTGGAAACGATTTCGAGGTAAACATCAAGTTTGAAAGATACGAAAGTAACTCTTGAGATATCGAGTAATTGTACTAATTATCGATTGCTAACCGGATTATATTTCATACTTCCCGAAAACAACTACAAATAGCTGACTGATAAAACCTAGCACAAGATAAGAATCGCTATCGCAGCAGTCTAAAACAGTTTCCGTAAAAAATATATTTATTAAAACATGTCAATTATGTTCACTATCCTTTAAAGCTAAGTCAGTCACAGCCACTTCACTAAAACAGGTAATGGTAGATCAGGGTTGCCAGGATGCCAAGGATTAGGGGTAGCCTCCACGAGCTCAAGAAACCACCATCCTCCGCTTTCATATCCGACGCGCGGGAGAACACCGGCTTCCGTTTCTTCTCCGGTGTCTTCTCGGCTTCCACCAACTCTCCGATCCTGAACTTCTTCATCAAGTCCTTAGCGTCTAAACTGTGCCCGATGTCATCGAAGTCTTCGGAGGCGTCTTTCCCAACCACATTGATGAGGACTTCGTGTCCGCCAGGGTGTTCGTCGAGGAAGGCCTTTACGTCGTAGACGTGATTGTGTATGATGAAGAGGTTGTTGTCTTTAGAGTTGTAGGAGGCGACTTCGGCTCGCGTGAAGTGTTTGGGCTCGGCCATGATGCGAGTGTCTAGTGTCTGACTCGGCGCGTGGGGCAGTACTAAGAGTGCGCGTGCGACTAACAGCTAGTCAATTACGACGCCGCCCCGCCCCGCGCTACGCAGCCAATTATGCAGCGTCCTCAGATTTCAAACACGGAACTCCAGCAAGTTTTTAAGACATACTGACCATTGATAAATGATAAATGATTTATTCAGTAACTAAAAAACACTTTACAATATTAGGCTGGTGCCTCTTTTTAAGCAATCAAGATGCCTGTGTCAAGAGACAACGCTCTTCCTTAGAGTTTAGCAGGATATAATATCAACGTAGGTGGGATATTTTAATGAGGATAATAGAGGAGAGGAGAGAGCATAGAGCTTATTTCAAAAGTTTGGATTTCTATTCCAGTGTATACCTAAGCTCTCACCTTCTCCTGTTGGTTTATAAATAATTAAGAACAAGGATTGAGTAAGAAAGAAAAATTAGTTATATAACATAATATAACTAGTGTGTGTGTGTGTGTATGTGTATGTGTGTGTGTGTGTGTATACCATTCACCATACTAATGATGAAACAGTACTTTTCGTACACGGAATTTACCATTTTTACCAAACAAATCCGTATTTTTATAGACTTTTCAATAACTAAACAATTCGTAGATTCTGTAGTCATACTATTATCTATTTCTGTGCTGTAGTGCTCTGTGATGATGTCGTATAGGTAGGATATTTTTTTTAAATTTACACTGTTCTAGCTAGGGTTTGCAATCCGGATCCGACTTGTATGTAAATATCCGGATCTGGATCCGCGGATCCGGATATTTACATACAAGTCGGATCCGAATTGCAAACCCTAGCTAGAACAGTGTAAATTTAAAAAAAATATCCTACCTATACGACATCATCACAGAGCACTACAGCACAGAAATAGATAATAGTATGACTACAGAATCTACGAATTGTTTAGTTATTGAAAAGTCTATAAAAATACGGATTTGTTTGGTAAAAATGGTAAATTCCGTGTACGAAAAGTACTGTTTCATCATTAGTATGGTGAATGGTATACACACACACACACACATACACATACACACACACACACACTAGTTATATTATGTTATATAACTAATTTTTCTTTCATCCGACTTGTATGTAAATATCCGGATCTGGATCCGCGGATCCGGATATTTACATACAAGTCGGATCCGAATTGCAAACCCTAATAGTTCTAGCTGAAGTAAATGTGAGCTGGTAAAAAAAGAATGGTTGTGAAAAAAAGATGCATGCGCAGGTGCAGTTACGTATATTTGTTTGGAAGCCCTAATATATATTTTGCAGTTCAAATAATAGTACATAAGTGGCTAATAATTGATAACCACCATTCATGAAGTCGCCAATATACAATATCTCACCTTAAACAGCCATAAATAACTTTTTTGAACCTATATTTAGCTTGTTTCTCTGCGATGGTTGTTATCTGGGCTTCGTGACACGACAAGGAAACGACACAATTTAAATGAACGAATAGCCATTAAAAGACAATAATGTACCTTGAAAGTCACGATGTCGTAAATAAACTTATAAAAAAAATACACGAACAAAAATGTTACCGTAGACAAAAGCGTGAGGGGTGATTATGTAACGTTTTGAACGCGCGTTAGGTCTATCCAACTGTCATTTTTCCATATGAAAATTGACATTTAGATCTACCTGACGCGCATACAATGAGTTACGTGATCGACCAGCTGGTACCATTATCTGTTTTAGTGAAGTGGGATCCTTTAGGCGTTAATCACATCACACGCACTGCCGCTGCATTCCACTCGGCGTGCGGAACGACGGTTCGCAACGTTGTATGCCAGTACTTACCTCAGTTTGTATACCAAATCCGCACGTTACCACACACTACACCGCACCTCCGTGCGGCGAAATTTGCACGCGGCTCCGCACGCAGCGGCGGGATGCGGCGGCAGTAGGCAATGCAACCCGGTTAACCGGAAAACCGGGTACCCGCCTGTATTTGAAGTCAGGCAAAACCCGGGTTTCGGGCTTGAAAACCGGGTATTACCCGAATTGTAAAAACTAAAAATAAAATAACGAAAGTCAAGCGCAACCTTCTTTAAAATGTGCTATTTATTATAATCGTGACATTTTTAATAGGTTTTACTTTCCGAGATAACTCCTAAAAGTTCATCAAGATTGATTGTTCGTTTCCCTCTCTCAAGATTGGTGTTTGGTCCTATTAAGAACTTTATTGGGCAAAAAGTTTTTTACATCTAAACATCCATCGACTACTCGCAGTACCTCAGACAAGTAGGTATGGCATACATTCGCCCATGGACTAGGGAATACAGTGTGGGTCTTCATAAAGTGCACATATGAAATAGGGTAAATCTAGACCCAATTTCATCGACAAGACAAAAATTAAAAAAAAAAATTATTTAATCCTAACAATATTTTTTTCAAAGCGCTGTAGCACAATTGCACGTAATTTCATATGTGCACTTTATGGAGACTCACACATAACTGTTTATTATGACCGAATCACTCATTAAAATAACCGGCTTTTTACTCAGGTACCCGGTTTTCAGGACCGCAATTCGGGTATCACCCCGTTTTCTTTCACCGGTTTTTGCATTCCCTAGGCGGCAGTATGCGCCTTAGGGTACAACCGGGAAAAATGCTTAGTAGTAGGAGGATAATTAGTAGGCAAAGGCAAAACCTTGAGGAGGTTTGTATGTGGTTTGTATAGTTATGTGTATTTAAGTACCTACCTACTTACATGTACTGACAGAAAATGTGTGAGAAAATCGTTTAAACAGACAATAAAGGAAGACTTTAACGACAATTTTAATTGTTCAATGTTCATATTATCTGGTTAAAACTAATTACAACACAAAACCGCAAGTCACATTTGAAACTAAAAATCAAACAAGCCAACAAAGTCAAAGTCAAAGTGATTTATTCTTCAATTTAGGCATATGACATGCACCTATGAATGTCGATAAACTACCACCGCACCGGTTCGGAAAGAAAACCTCTGCCTCGAGAAGAACCGGCGTAAAAAACTCGGCGAGGTGTCATTAAAAAACAGTATACAATATATCATTCCAGTATCAGAGTATTATAAAACTAGCTTTTGCCCGCGGCTTCGCCCGCGTACTAAAAGTAATTTTAACCGTCTACAAAAAAGGTGCATCTCAATTTGACCCATATATTCCAATTTAATTGCAATTTGAAACAAATACTTTCAAGCATGTTCATGTCCAAAATGTTAAATTTCAAAATCGATGCCATTTTCGTAATTAACGTCCCAAAAAACCATAAAAACGACACCCATATTGATATTTAGACACAAGCCCATCGCACCCAAACAGGGGAGATGGTATTTCACGTCCGCCACATTGGATTTTAAAATCGTTGTTGTTTTCGTAATCAGCGACCAGCGACCCGATAAACCATAGAAACAATACCCATGTTGATTTTCAGACATTGTCACCACATTTCCCCCTTTTAGGAGTTGTATTCCCAAAAAAATCTGAAACACGTGTTCACTCATTTATCGCTAGGAATACTTCTGTGAAGTTTCGAATGAAATAGTGTTACTTATTTTGTTTCCCCATACAAACTTTGGACCCCCATTTCACCCGCTAAGGGGGTGAATTTTTAAAAATAATTTCTTAGTGCACCCGAACTTCTCAAGGCAGATTTCCAAAAAAAAAAAATTAAATTTTTAGCTTTCTACCTTGAAAATTGCGGAAATCTCCATACAAACTTCCAACCCCCATTTTAGGGGAGTGGGGGGTTAGAAAGAGACAAAAAGTAGCCTATGTCACTCTCCATCCCTTCAACTATCTCCACTTAAAAAATCACGTCAATTCGTCACCCCGTTTTGCCGCGAAAGACGGACAAAAAAACAAACAAACAAACAAACACACAAACACACACATACACTATCCCATTTATAATATTAGTATGGATGGATATGGATTTAAAAGTTACATTGCTGCAGTAGTAAGAATATTTATTTTGCGATAGATTTCTAGTGCAGGATTTTATTGCTGCCAAATATCCCTATCCATGACGTAATCGTTTATCTTATAACTTAAGCTTACAATAATTAAAAAAAACTTAATACAGTTCTTAATTTCTATGACTTCGCATTTAATTCTCTAAATACATTTACAAGAAGAGATTTTAAGAGGCCGAACCATTCGCAGTACCCTCGACGACACAGCTGACCATGGAACCTTATCACAACAAGATATAGTATAATATTATTGCCCAGTTAAAGTTGTTACTTTGTACTGAACTAACAGCTGAGCGGCCTTGGTAACCCTATATTACTGCATGGTGTATGTATGTATGTACATACCTGTCAGATGCAGGGACAATGAGGGCACATGTGTCTTAAGGCTCCTCTACACAATGGGCCATCTAGCCGAAGGACAGGACGCTTATACTTGTGGGGAGTACAACAGCTTACCAGACATTGTGTTAAGCCTTTATCACACTGCCACGGCCTGCAGTAGCGGTCAATAGTAAACTTGATATTAACTGTAAAGTTCACTATTGACCGCCACCGCAGGCCGCGCCAGTATGTGGACGGCTTTAAGCCGGCATCACACTGCCGCGGCCTGCGGTGGCATGGCGGCCCATAGTAAATTTGACAGCTAATGACAACTTTACTATTGACCGCCGCGGTCAGGCCGCGCCAGTCTGTGAGAGGCCTTAAGTTATGCTGTTATTTATACATTTGATATCTTGCACGCTTGACAGCTAGGTGTCACTTGTATGGGAACATAGCTTAGCACATCTTTGGCGCTTTAAAGGTCTGCTAGACGGTCGCCAACACGCCCCTCCGACCGAGCGACCTTGGTCGGCCCCGACCGTTGTAGTATGAAATTTTGTTGGAAACACGGTCGGTGCGGACCAAGGTCGCTCGGTCGGAGGGGCGTGTTGGCGACCGTCTAGCACGGGCTTTAGGTCAAAAATCAGACACCAAAAAAAAAATTTGTGCCATTTTCTCAAAATGGTAATGATGTTGACGGACACCGCAAGATCGTGTGGATGCAAATCAAAACGTATTTACATACGAGGATGAGGCGTTTCTATGTCAATTAGTACTGCTCTAATCGTGTGAGTAATTAGTATAAATGACAAGATTCAGTGTTTAACCTACCAATAAAATTAATTTCGTCGATCATCCGGGTGTCATTAGCAAATGATTATGTTAAATTCCATGCACTTCGTACATTATCTAATCATCCTAATGACTATGCACTCGAGGAAGCCATTTACTAAACGTATGGAATTTGATTCATATTATCATGTTTGTGCGCGTGCTTACTCTGGCACGTTAGGCGTTGGGCGATAAGCGGCGTGTTGCCCGCGTCAGAAGTCGCCCAAATGCCCCAAATACAAAATATGGCGTTGTCTAGGAGTGTTTATGTACAGTCACGAGCGTTAATTTGGGACCCACCTAAGGTGGAATATCGTATAGCAAACTGAAGACATTTAAAGCTAATATTTTAAAGGAGTGCCAATGTTTGCCATGCTGACAACTTACGTTACTATACGTGACTAGGGGAAACCGCTCAGTGACGTCAACCGGGCGGAACGAGTCAAACGATCATTTCCGATTTTTTCCGACTAATTGTTACCCGTGTTAGAGGCCCTGTCTTCTCTCCGGCCATATTTATTATTTGAAAATAGTATTTTGTGAAAATGACAGTTTACAATAAATTTTCTTGTCTGACACTGACACACAATGACACATGTTCGTAATTAGAAAACTGTAATGATAGCTTTTGGCAAAGACGTTATCAATTCAAGGGCCCATTCAATAAGACATTTAATTGTGTCATCTTGACACTTCACAATTATTATTGAACTGAAGTTTTCGACCTTATTGCATTGTAAATGTTCTAACAACATTTGAAGGAAATGGGTCCCAAATTAACGCTTGTGACTGTACAAGCGTGAGCATTCCCATACTCGTCTTACAGCACGCGTGTCGCGCCACACGCGTCTCCTGTCAATAAACACGACCTATAAATCGCAATGAAAATCTTGTACGACTGATGGTAAAGGGGAAAGTTGAGGGTAAAAGACTGAGAAGCTGTAGTCCCAAAAGATGGTCCGACCAGATATCCGAACAGCTGGATATACCTGTCAACGTTGCATTGCACCCCACTCACCGTAACCGATGGAGGCGTGTACGCCTGCATCACAACAGCAGCTGTTGACATTCTACGGAGTCACGATTAGAGTTGCCAACGGGACGTCCCGTTTCTAGAGCCCTATAGAGTATGCGTCCCGCAAAGGGTCGGGACGCCGATTGTCCTGTTTTTAGGCTAGACTAGAATATAAGTACTGAAACGAACGTTCAGTTGTAAATTACAGTAGTTTGGGAGCACGTGACTCGCTATTTGTTACTCCTACTCATACTACCACTTCGTCTTCGTGGATTGAAACTGTCTATATTAAACTATCCTCTCGCCGCAACTGTTCAATCTCGTAGGTATATTATGAGAAAAGGTTGGTGAAGTGAAGACACCACATCAATAAACTACGCTTTGCAGATATAATACCACCATTATAGGCGTAATCAGAAATAGCCATCCTTCTGCAAAGAGTTCAAATGGTGAGTGTGGCTGCGGAACATGGTCGTCAAATCAATCGAGCCAAAAAAGAAGTGAGCAGAACGTTTTTCATACAAAGTCAGTAATCGTTTCACTTTTTTAGGGTTCCGTACCTCAAAAGGATAAAAACGGAACCCTTATAGGAGGATCACTCGTGCGTCTGTCTGTCCGTCTGTCACAGCTGATTTGCTCCGAAGCTACTGGACCGATTGAGTTGAAATTTGGTAAACATATGTAAATTGGTGACCCAAAGATGGATGCGTAAAGTAAGTTAATGCATTTTGAACAAGGCGGCCACTTTAGGAAAATCAAAAAAAAAGTTTCGCAAACTGTATTGTGTGACATATCAAATGAAAGGGGTTGTTGTAAGTATTTCAGATCAGATTTGAAGTAATTTAGGAAAAAAAATGAAAATTGACCAGTCCCCCCCCCCCTGATCTCCAAAACTACTAGGCTTCAAATTCTGAAAAAAATATGGAAAATAGTTCCTTGCCTAAAGATTACAGACCTATAAGAAGTTTAAGTATTAATAGATTCATAGAAAAAATCTTAATATTTTTTTATGTATTGTGTATGGAGCGCCTGATGCTTAGAGCATAGCAATTTTTACTCTTGCACGAAACCCTCACCACGCGAGTTGAACTCGCACTTGTCCGGTTTTTTCTGTTATAATTTATAGCAACATAAACTAGTTTCCGACCTAGATATCGACCTATAGATATGACGGATCCTACTGCGAATAAAAATTGTGTAAAAAAAATTATGTTATTTCCTTCGTTTGTATGGAGAATTGACTTGAGTCGCCCGTGCTGCGGAGTCTTACGCCTTGGCCACGACTTTGGTCTTAAGCGACCTGCGGCAGCGTTTTATCTGTTCATTGCGCGGTCGAGACGCGCAGCGCACTGTGGTTAGTTGGGATCACGCGCAATGAATTGGAAAAACCGCTGCCGCAGGTCGCTTAACACCAAAGTCGTGGCCAAGGCGTTATATCCATATTATATGCGCATGCGCAATCGCCCGAGATCAACGGCCTTCGACAAACACGACAATGCCACGGACGGACTTGTTTATGCGTAGAAAAAGAGGTTTACGAATATTAGGTATGTTCTTTTTATACTTGAGAATTGAGATTATTTGAGTTCGCCGGATTGCATCAGTGGTCCATTCGTAAAGCCACTCTACTGTCCAAGATAGAAGGTTCAAATTCTAATGACAGTTCTATAAAAATTCGGCCACATTAAATAATCTCATAACGTAATGAGCCTAAACTGCGCACTCGTTCAGTAAATTTGTTGTTTGCAAGTATCATTACTGACTCATCATATCAGCCGATTGACGTCCACTGCTGGACATAGGCCTCCCCCAAAGAGTGCCACAATGACCGGTGCTGCGCCACCCGCATCCAGCGGACTCCAGCGACCTTTACCAGGTCATCAGTCCACCTTGTGGGGGGCCTACCCACGCTGCGGCTTCCGGTACGTGGTCGCCACTCGGGAACCTTTCCGCCCCAATGGCCATCGGTTCTACGTGCAATGTGCCCCGCCCACTGCCACTTAAGTTTCGCGATTCGGAGGGCTATATCGGTTACCTTGGTTCTGCTGCGAATAGCCTCATTTCTGATGCGATCACGCTGAGATACTCCCAGTGACTTTGAGCCTTCTTATGAGGCCCATAATAAGCGACCACGTTTCCGTGCCATACGTCATTACTGACTACTTATATATTTTGTAAACTCATTTAATTGTACTCATTATACTCAAAGCCGCAATCAATCTTAATCAGTCGTCAAGATAACGCTATTGATATGTAAGTGATCAGCTGTCTAATGCGTGTGGAGAGGTCTAAACGAGTGACATACGGACAGTCAAAGGGACATGACGAAACTAAAGGAATTTGTTTTTTGTCATTTTGGCTACGGAACCCTAAAAATAACTATGATGATATGCCATAAGGTGATACAATGAGCAGCTACACAATTTACATAAAAATGGCAAAATCGGATCCCTTATAGTTTCGTCATCTGTCCGTATGTCACAAGCATTTTACTCGAAAACGATAAGGTGTATTTGAATGTTTGAAGTATCTAGGCGTATATTGTTAGCCGCTACATAGATTTACATAAATAGTGAGGGATTCCCTGTTCAATGCTCAGAGAAAGGTCAAAAGTGTCAAGACGAACGTTAAAACAATAACTTTAATAGTACAAAACCTTACGATATCCTTAAAAGTATCACTGGTAGCATCAGAAACGCAATTTACGTGAGATACAAGTAGAGTAGAGACGCGAAAAGTGCGGCTAGGAGTGGCAGACGCCATGCGCCGATCCAACCAGACCCCCCATCATGCTGAACGTCCTCCCACTTAATGTGCCTCTTCTTCTTCTCCACTCTTTCATCCTCCACGATCTCACCAACCAGGTACTTCTTCATAATCTCCTTCGCGTCAACACTGTGGCCGATATCATCAAATTCCTCGGAAGCGTCCGTGCCCCCGACTCCAACCAGTACCTCATGACCGCCTGGATGCTCGTCCAAAAACGGAGTTACGTCATAGACGTGGTTGTGGATGATGAATAGTGTGGCGTCTGGTTTGTTCTGCGCTTCTACGTCGGCGCGCGTGTATTGTTTGTGCTCGGCCATGTTGTGGGCTGCGCGGGCGGCGGGAAACTGCCGATACTTGCGCTCGCGCAGCGGATAACTGCGGTGACCCCGTTACCGTGACTTTGGAGCCACTTGAGGTTATTGCTTGCGAATCTCGCCTTTGCCGGCTAATTTATTAGAGGGAACACGAAACGACAAAATAATCATCGTTTTGATAACTTTAGATTTAAGTTTTTTTCAATAGATTCCTACAATTTTCTTGCTCAAGTGATTTTACGAAATATATTACGAAGCATTTTGGTTTATTTACGATGGTTTAAATACCATTATCTATGCGGTCTATGTTTAACTCTCAACTTCTAAAAACCGTATTGCTTTCTGATTACTATAGGAAAATTTAGGTACCTACGTAAAAAAAGAACAAAAATTTAATGTAATTAAAATCTTACCTACTTACTTACGATCAAAACTAAAACGGCTACGAATTCCATTCACTAACCGTGTCACCGATTGTTATTTTATGTATGAATTAAATAAAATCATAAGTTTTGAATAAACAAAGTATGAATATTAATAAGTATTTAATCCTACTAATATTATAAATGCAAAAGTTTAGAAGTTTGGATGTTGTTTGGATGTTTGTTACTCAATCACGCTTAATAGTCCAGGCAATGAACTGACAACTTGTATGGAAAAAATGACATATTTGGAAATAATTTATAATAGCTAATTTTTTTAATGTAACGGATATATTATCAATTAAATTGTTACCTAGAGGCAAAATCCAACAGAAAATCAGACATCAAAAAAATCAATATTTAATTAGCTCCTAAAAAGTCCGGATAAATATTAATATATTTTTTATCTTTATTTAGGTTCATTTACATTTGCTTTACAATATTCAATATAAATAAAATAAAAAATACAATGAATGTTTAATTTAAATCTATATACCTAATTACTTCCGGGTGGAAAGTTTGATGGATTCTTGAATAAAGCATCTTAGAATAATGTTTTAAAATGAAATAAACAAAAAAAACGCTATTATAAAATTAATGTTTTTCGAAACCGTATTTTGCCTCGGCTATAAACGGCTCAACCGATTTGGATGAAATTTTGCACTAAGATAGTTTATAGCCTGGATTAATATATAGGATTGTTTTTATCCCGGGTCCACGCAGACGAAGTCGCGGCCGGAAGCTAGTTTTGTATAAATAAAAACACCAACTCCCTCAATCAAATCAAATTGTTCTAGATCACCAAGTCAAGAGAAGCGATTGTTAATAACAGCGCCATCTAGGTTTCCATATTGGAACCACTAGATGCCTTATCTAGGTAGAACCATACTGAATACTATCATAGCATCCTTCTTATTACAGTAGTTTAGGATTTAGTCAACAGAGGGCGTTATAATTAAAAACCACCTTGTTATATGTAATTATATTTTTCACTTGAGAAATACACACGATAGAGGAAACACGCTGTTTCATTGTCTGGAACCTGACCACCGCACCCCGAAGCCATCATCCATCCATCAGCAGCGGTTCCTACCTTATTATGCAAAACTTATACTTGGCATTACAATGGCATGTTAATTTATATTTGTAATTATAATAGCATGGTATCGAACTAATCAGAAGACAAAGGCGACTGAATGACAGTGCTCGGTCGCGTGTTGTGGGGACGTAAGTTACTAGTATATGATGATATAAAAGTATAGGAACTATACATGTCATCAATGATGTAATATACAAAAGAGGTAGATGTTGTCTATACGAAATTCGGTGTTTAAAAATGGCCACCAAATCTGACAGCTAACGTTTCCATTGAGTACTCGAAACTGAGGCAAGTTGTGCCAGTCAATTTTAGTGTTCTATTTTTCGAGCGCGTATAATATATCTAACTCCTTTTTAGGGATCCGTACCCTACGGGTAAAAACGGGACCCTATTACTAAGACTTCGCTGTCCGTCCGTCCGTCCGTCCGTCCGTCTGTCTGTCTGTCACCAGGCTGTATCTCAAGAAGCGTGATAGCTAGGGCTGAAATTTTCACAGATTATGTATTTCTGTTGCCGCTATAACAACAAATACTGAAAAACCGGCCGAGTGCGAGTTGGACTGGGGCTCCGATACAACAGACATGATTTTTTTGCCGTTTTTATAGATAATGGTACGGAACCTTTCGTGCGCAAGTCCGACTCGCACTTGGCCGGTTTTTTATATTACATCATTGCATGTCATTATAATTGCAAAAGCTTGTCTGTAGACTAGATTTAGCTGCCTATCTGTTACCTTCCCGCGCAAAACTAGCCAGCACAAACCTCGTGCGAGGTGTCTCGCGCTTGAGATAAACTACAACAAATACTATATTGCACACTTTAATACTATTATAAAACAGTGCAGAGTACAGCGAATATAGCTATCTCTTCCAAACATCGTTGTGTCTCTATCCAACTCTTTATAAGTGCAAGAACACGTATAACTTTGAAAGAGACGGATAGAATATTTCGCGCGGTCTTGTGCTAGCCGTCCTCAGTCCTGGTGCCTGAGATAAATCGGCGCTGGAGTTTATTTCGTCGCATCTGCACGTCTAGCACAACTTGCTGCTCAGTCGCTTCTCGCGCGACTAAGCGTCCCCTATCTCACTCGCACCGTACAAATTAGAAAAAGGGGGGTAGAGCTTTATCGACTCGCGTCGTGGTGCGGCGTCAGTTGCGCTAGCCCCGCTGGTGCGGCGCACAATCGACAGACGAAGAAACTCTCATCCGATGGTAATCTCGTCTAGTAAGTCTCTTAAGAGTTCTACGGCGCACAGCTGACGCCACGACTCGATGCTAGACGAGAAAAATCTATCCTTCGCGCGCGACTCGACTTGGCAGCAAGATGTGCTCGCCCTCCAGGTATCACGGAGCGAGAGTAACTCGATTTGTAACCTGCCGTGTTAAAGGCAAGGGGAAAATAACCATACGGGGCATACGGCAGCTTAAATTGGAGCAGTGGAATACTGTAGAATAAGCTGGATAGGTATTGCTCCGATGACAAGACCATTAGCTAATTAGAAGGATGATGATCCTTCTAATTAGCTAATGAGTAGGCGGCCGCTAGGCGTGTTCCTGCTAGTGAAACTACAGGAGCCCGGGGGTCTGCTTTGGTACCACTGACAAGACCATGACTCTTAAGAAAGAGATCCGGGGGTGGCTTTACCTACGGTGTGGGGTGTGCGTTGCACACGAGCTCAGCGGTCCTAGGCGCCGAGCGCCACTCGCCGCGCGCTAACACTGTGCACTGCGCTAGCGCACGCTGCTAAGGGTAATGATTGCACTCGGGCACTATATGAGCAAGAGACGCCTCTGAAGAGATCCCCGCTTACCTCTCCCTATATTCGACCAAAGATTGGAGATTGATGATACCCCAAAAAACTGTTCATAAGTGTGTGTGAATAGGTTTATTGACAATAGGTTTTAAGCAGGCGTAATGATAGTGAGGTTTACAAATATAAACAAACATCTATGAACACACAACCTTTATTCCAGTATTTACAATAAACATACCTAACGACATAAGATAAACAACAATACCATCCTGTATTTCACTCAGAGGGTTAATCAGATTGCGCTTTGCTTCCAATTAGATTTCAATCTGTTTTTCGCGTTTTCTTCTACGCGTATCGAACGCGAATCATATTGAAAATACTGAAATGCGATTGGGACCGAGAGAGAAGAAGCGAATAGTTTTAATACGCTTACCACTTTATTACACATTAACATTGAAATATAATTTGAATCGGTTGCGTTGAACAAAAATATACCTCCAGCCTAGCTAGCATGATCGCGTATAAACGCGACATAAGTCGGATATATATTAATATAATTAAGCGTAAGTGTCGTCCCTCGAGCACTTACATACCCGCTAGTAAGAAACAAGTATAAGTCCGACATAAAAGCTATCATGCTAGCTAGGTAGTAGTGGCTAATTGTTTAACTTACTGACCTCAGTTCAAGGGGCGATGGATCAAGGCAGTGACGTTAACTCATTGACACGCCGGGCACGTAGTTTTTACGTCGTTAAGGTGCATAAAATTATGACGAATGGGCTTTTCACTCTAGATTTGGAAACTGGTGAACGCCTAGTAACTTAAATGGGTGGGCACCCTGGTTGTCTTTGTAAATACTAGCAAACAGAAGCCCTATTACGATTAAGAGATGGGTTGAGATTATTTCACGTGGCCGACATTTTATACAACTGTACTTTGGACAGTACCGTAAACCGGGGTTACTTTAGGAAAAAATGGGGCTACTTTGATAATTTAGAATGTAGTATAAAAGCAGAACTATTTGAAATTAAGAAGATTTAATAATCGAGTATACAGCAAGATAGAATACTAATATATTCAATGCCACAGTTCACCCACAAGTAAAAACAATGAGTTCGGAGAAAAACCTATATGATCAAAGTCACCCCCCGAATCAAAGTAACCCCGTTCCACCGTAGAGTTGCAATTTAGAATGGACGAATTTGATACAAATCGGCTAACTGAAATAAATATCACATAAAATTATGTCACGTATCAAAATTAACTACCTACCTTACCAAAGATTGATGGTGTTTTTTATGACATTATCAATACTTTGTCAAAAATATTTAAATGAGGCTGTTTTCAACTTTAAATCACTACTGCTTCAAAACTACAAGTGACATTTCTAGGATTCCATCGAAAAATATTAAGCGGCCCTTTAGACCTCTAAACGCAGTGCACTAACTGTACTCAGACTCACACTCACTGATTAGAGCGAGATGGTTTATCTCCCCTCATCCAGTTACTGCACCGCATTTAGCCAGGTGTAAAGGCCGCTTTAGTTATTCATTTATGTAAAATCTGAACATCGCTTATTCATTCGTTTTGACGATATTAAATTGTATTCAAATGTCGAATGATATTTTGAACGAATCCAAATTTAAAAACACAAGTCAGGCTATGGTTTATGACGACATAATGTCAAAGAAAGGGGAAAGAGACGTCTTTAAATTGTACAAACAATTGTTGAGTGTAAACAATATATATTATAAAGTCGTTTTTGCACAGAATCTCTGCATAACAATGTAATTATACTATTCTGTGAATATATTACAAGAGTAGGTATACTATAGAATATTTATATATGTTCTTCTGAGACCCGACACAAAAAAATACAAATTTCAACCAAGCATATCTTGATATTATACATTTCATTTACTGCCTTATTGTTACTATAAAACGCTAGGACACGCCAGGATTTAAATGTTGACTACATCTGATATAGGTACCTAAGTATAATGAACTGAAACAATTACGATTCCTAAAAAAGCTAGTAACCATTATCATTAATATTGAGACTTAACTAATTGAGCACTATTACCACTAGATGATCTCTTCCTATTACAGATAATAATCAGTATAAAAACTATTAACACGTCACTAAGAAATACATTATAAATTGATATTAACTGTCCCGTCACCGATTGGATGCTAAGTCAAATGTCAACTCATTGCGGCATTGTTTAAATATCGAGGTATACAATACAACCGTCTGAAATTCTGATATTACAATGACGATTGCGACCTCAAACACGGTATAAAGTATCCTAAAGTTAGTGACTACAAATGCTGTCCAGGAATGAAAACGCTTTTCGACTTTATTTCAACGCCGCTAAAATCCAAAATAGACGAATCTTTTCATTCCGCGACTGTACTCAAACCTAAACCACACTCATCGCAACTGTTTCGCCTACCCGAAGAGATATAAGTAAAAGAACACAGACACAACAGCGAGTCCTATAGGAGGAAGGGCAACTCCTATAAGCGCGCTAAGCGAGAGCGGCTCCCGACTGGACGACAGCTGGGTGACCCTCGGCTCCACAGGCCAGCGCTCGGACTCCACGACCTCCCCCATCACGTACTGCTCACGCCACGTGTAAGCGTCGTCACTGTGTCCCACATCACGGAAGCACTTCGTCGCATCACGACCCGCGTTATCCAGGAGAACCTCCACACCGCCTGGATGGTCTTCTAAAAACCCAGTCACGTCGTACACCACGTTGTCTATGATGATGGCTGCATCGCCGCGGTGGTTGCGCGCTTCGATTTGCTTGCGTGTAAAGCGTCTTGGCTCGGCCATGTTTGCTAGGTGTGTGGGCAACCGCGCGTGCGCCTGGCGACTGGCGCGCGCGTCATACACACGCAAACCGGACGATTTGGTTAACTAATGCGACATCAAATTAAATCACTACCAGAATCCAAGGGTTCCAAGGTTATCAGCTAATGCGGACATGATCGGAGAATTAAAGTTTTCACACTTAAAAATTACATCAAAAGGAAAAGTTATAGGTTAGCTTAAGTCTTATCTTTGTGATTAAATTTCGAACGTTTATTTATAAACAAACTTGTTGCACGAGCTGCACAACTTGATCACCTTAAAAAAACCAGTATATTACGTATTTGCAGTCATTATACTTGTACTTGTAGCTACCTGTTTGGCTCATAAGCGGCAAAACACTATGAATACTATTAAGTATGATTCAGTTCGGTTTCAACCTAGCCGATGTTCAATAAAATGTACAACTTTTGTCGATTGAAACTTAACTTTTCTCTAGCCCTAAGCCCTAGGGTTCATCAGAATTTCGTCTCGCATTCCCATTCCATATACCCATGGAATGACTATTTTACGAGGGAGACTACATAGCAAAATCAACGAGCTGGCTCGAAATACGAAAAAAATGGGGTCGGGCCATGGGTAAATGTGTTTGGCGCATATGCAAAACATACATTATATCAAATTAAATTTCAATATATCATATGGAAATGCGATGCGGTACAGATGTAGTGAATAATGTTTTTCCATCGTGTCCACTGGGAAATATGTGCTGTGCCAATCAATATCGTATTAGATGATTTGTATTATGCTTATCCGGCAAAATGTTAAAACGAAAACTGGTAGTTTGCCCGATGGAAAAGCATTATGAATTAAACATTACGAGTAGGTATACCTTTAGATCCAAGATTAGAATTTTAACGGACAAATTCATCTTGGTTTTTTCGTTTAATTAGATATTAAAGGAATATATTGTACTATAGTATTTGCATTCCTATTTGCCTAGCCGTCATATGACATAAATTGTACTGGGATGACAGCTGTCAAATAATGCAAATAGGAATGCAAATACTATAGTTTTACTTATTTCGATCATTAAGTGCTTTTCTAACATATATTACTGTAAAATGGGGTGAGAGTCAAAACAGACAACGATAAAAAAATATTTTTGCATGTGGTATAAAAAATGTTCCGGCCATTTGAATTTTAGTTTTTTTAATGATGATCTGTCGTTTGAATCATAATTCAATTCATAATTTTAACGATAAACACAGAAATAGTGGAAAATCCCACCTCACCCCGTAATGGAGTTAGACGGTATAGCATTGGGATGAGCTGGGAAAATGTATGGGGAAAAACTTTCGAATTGTGTATTTCGGATTAGCTTGCCTCGATCCGCGTTCCGGTCCACTCTCCTATAATATTTTTCGCTCCTCTTCCGTATAATCGCTCCCCGCAACCCTGGTTCCACTCGAGACGACATATCTTTCACCTGTCACTTCTAGAGACTCCACTTTTTTTTAATGTTGTAATTTGGCTACTCCATGTTGCCGGATGAGAAAATATATCTAAAAGCCAATAAAATTACTTTTAGAGCAACCTGAGCCAGAAAATCAAAGTAGCAACTGAAAATATTCGCGTCTCATCTGCCCCCTTAATTCCTTCTCACCCCATTTTACGGCACTTCATGTTTTTGCTTTTCAAAATGGTTTTCCTTAAAATCGGATGACAATAAACGCACGATTTTTTAAATCTTATATGAAATAGGGTAAGAATACATCTGTACTAATATATAACCACGCTACGAATACATCATAAACTTAAGTATTTTGCATTAAAGCTTACGTGTACTTAGAGAGCCCCGAATGAACAACATTTGACTTTACCAAAGACTACTTTAGTTCAGTTAGTTTCTAAAACATCATACTTATGTGTACGTACTTGTAAAGTATTAAATCCTCTTGCACCTTGCACCTATTTGTTAGAGTTAGAGTGACCTGAGCAGCTACTTACTATGAAACGCCAACTTCGTCCATTCTCATATCTCCCTCTCTGTCGCTCAAATATGCAAGTACAATAGAGAGATAGAGTCGAAAGATTGTCGCGGTTATAGTCCAGTTACAGGTATAGTGAAATTGTATATTGTGCTACGAGTACGGTAAGACATTATCGAACGAGTCTATAAGAAGCCCGACGCCGAAGGCGGGGGGCTTTAATGACTCGAGTTTGTAAATTTCTTACCGAACGTGGTCGTACACAATGTTTAACATGACATTTGAAAATACCTTATACTAATCGCAATAAAAAATACAAAATGTCAATCGTCCATATGAAGTAAGGCGCGTAAGACGAAGGAAGAACCAGCGGCATACAGCCACGATTTAAAATCAGTGTTAATAGTAGGTACATTGTGCCACAAGGTTGGTAAGCCGTTTTTTACGAACGAGAATCTATTAGAAGCCCGACGCCAAAGGCGGAGGTCATTCATGGCTTGAGTTTGTAAAAAATCTTACAATCCGTGTCGCAGATCGTCCATTTTCTTGAATTTGACGTGAGGCGCGGGAGGAAGCACGCAGCCTCGATTTAAAATCAATGTAAAAAATATTTTCCACAGTCACCAAATTACCCAATTTGAATTTTTAGATCTTAAAATAATTTCATCATCATCATATCAGCCGAAAGACGTCCACTGCTGGACATAGGCCTCCCCCAAAGAGTGCCACAATGACCGGTCCTGCGCCATCCGCATCCAGCGGACTCCAGCGACCTTTACCAGGCCCAGGTCATCAGTCCACCTTGTGGGGCGCATACCCACGCAGTACGTGGTCCCCACTCGAGAACCTTTCCGCCCCAACGGCCATCGGTTCTATGTGCAATGTGCCCCGCCCACTGCCACTTAAGTTTAGCGATTCGGTTTAGCATTTCTGATGCGATCACGCAGAGATACTCCCAGCATAGCCCTCTCCATTACCCTTTGGGTGACTTTGAGCCTTTCTTATGAGGCCATACGTCATCGCTGTCAACACACACTGGTCTCTGACTCTCGTCTTGAGACACTGCGGAATATCGGACGAAAAGATGTGCCGTAGCTTCCCGAATGCTGCCCAGCCGAGTCGGGTTAAAATAATTTAGTTAAACATATTTTTTTATGATTAGATTTTAAAGAATGATGAAAGTATTTATTAAAAGTGAATACAAGATTATAATGAACATTAACTAAGATAAATTAAAACTAAGTTAAATCTAAAAAAGGCCCTCGAGGCATTGTACCGAGGATGCTGGCGGCATTTCCTCGCTGAATTGCAATGCTGATGCGTTGCGCAAGAAAGCCGCCAGCTCTTCGGTGACCAGTTACATCAACCAGACGTTTCGCTATTTCTGCAAATAACTTATGCGCACTGGGACCTCACGGACCGAGGGTCTCGACGCCAAAAGGTACAAAGTCGTACTCTCTGCCGAGGCCTCTATATTTATTACATTTCAGATTAGATTTATTTATAAATAAATACGTTTTCAACAAAATACAATTTCGTTTAGACATTACTACGGTTACAATAGTGGGTTAAATATACTAGATACTAGATATACTAACTGTAGAATTAAATATACTGAAGTTAGCAGCATACATAAAGTATATATAGCGAATCGAGCAACGAGCTCCCGGCATGCTGATACAGTATATTAATGATATTACGTTCCGTATGTTAATTCAGATGCGAGTTCCTTCATTAATATTACCGAGAGGTCAACTTCACTCGACATTTTACATTCCGATGTGATATTACCCTTTTGCGTGTGCGTTCGCTATCACGCACATCGAGCTGCACGGTTATCACAGGACGGCCCGCGAGCTGTGTCGCGCCGAGATAGACTATCCGTCTCTTTCTAATTAGAACGCTTAGAAAGAGATGATATTTTTTTTGTAATATGAGACAGACCAAGGAAACCGTTTTATTCGCCGTCCTAAACCCAAAACGCGAGTGAGGAAACTGTTTATATTTTTCAAAAATAATTGATACAGCTGAAACATCTGAAACTTTTTACAAGCTTTTATTTACTTTCACCTGGAGCCGTCGCAGGGTTGGCGTTATCACGCGACAAGTGACAAGATAAGAGCGTTGTCTCGTTCTATCGAACGGTTTCAGCCAGTGACGCACGCTCTATCCTATCACCTATCGCGTGACAAGGCCAACCATGCTACGGCTCCTGACCGTTGTCTGTAATCAAATCTTGCAAGTTAAATTTGATTCACTTCCCGGTTTCCGATTGACCTGAAATTTTGCGTACATGTGTAAAACGCGTGACAATGCAATATTATGATGACATGGTGCTGGTCTGATGATGGAGCTGGAAGGTGGCCATAGGAACTTCGCAATGAAACGACGCAACCTCTTAGAGTTTGGGCTCGTTAGAATCGTCTCAATGAGTAGTTGATGACGGTATACAGAAAAGTACAGTCGGCAATATAAGCTTGTACCAAAAATGAAATTTTTGACAGAAACTTGTTTCTTGTGCTTAGGAAGGTTATACGTGATAGGTATTCAAAAAAAACAGGCATTTTTTTTAAATTTGATCAATTTCCAATTGAGGCAGGCAAACCCGCGGGATAAAATAGCCCATAGCCATCCAAAAAGTCCATTCTACACGCAGGTGAAAGAATTTTTTAAATCGGATACACGGTTCCGGAGATTAAATACCCATTACGTACAAACGTATATTACAAAACTACAATCTCTCGGACTTTTCTTCTTCACAATAAGTTTAGAAGTAGGTATAGATGAAACAAAAACTGTCTCAGGGATGTCCTCATCTGTTAATAAGTAAAATGGAATTGGGCTCTAAAACGAAGCGTGCAGCAGACGCAGCCACCCTTTGTTGTTTTAATTCAATCGCGAGCTACAGTGTTATTCACAACGCTCTTGATCAATTCGGCTGCTCTAAATTAAAAACAAGTAAGTCAAGTTTTCTCGAAAATCAGTTTTTGGCTCATACTCCAGGCAAAATACGGTTTCGAAAAACATTAATTTATAATAGCGTTTTTTTGTTTATTTCATTTTATACCGTTATTCTATGATTCAAGAATCCAACAAACTTTCCACCCGGAAGTAATTATATAGATTTGAATCAAACATTCATTGTCTTTTTTTGTTTGATTTATATTGAATATTTTAAAGCAAATGTAAATGAACTGCAATAAAGCTTAAAACATTTATTAATATTTATTCCGACTTTTCAGGAGCTAATTAAGTTATTTATTTTTTGATGTCTGATTTTTTGTTGGATTTTGCCTCTAGGTAACTATTTAATTGATAATATATCCGTTACATTTAAAAAAAAAATCCATACAAGTTGTCAGTTCATTGCCTGGACTATCATTCGAATCTCTGTGTTAAGGCGCACAAAACTCCATTTTTACTTTTTCCAAATTGTGTTTAGTTTTTGAGTTATTTGTTAAAAACGATTTCAAGTAACACAAAACAATTATAAGTAATACAAATCTCAATCGAAGACAAGCTAAAAACAAGCAACTTAAATGAGTATGTGCGTAGTATGTGTTTATACGACGGTATTACGAGCTACGTTGAAAAGCTCATAAAATAAATAAGCTAAAATCAAGCAAATAGATTATTAGAATTAAAAATAACCACAAAACACCTTATCCAAAACACGTATCTGAAGTTACTTGTTTCTAGCGTGGATATTAACAGATTTTTATCATTATCACAAAATACCAATCTAAAAAAGATTTTCCGCTCCAAGACCGTAACAGCTTCAGTTACAGGTGATTAAAATAAGTCACGGTGTAAGTAGCAATGCACCGCGGAGAAGTTTCCAAGAAGAGATTTTTGATTCCAAAATTGCGAAAATTCTAATAAGAATATTAGAATTTTCGCAACTTTAAAATCAAAAATCTCTTCTTTGCGATCAAAAACGTTTGTCGTCATGTCCAGCCATATGAAACCGACTTACTTTCAACTTCTTCGATAAACGTTTCCAGTGTACATTCATCTGCCGCCGAATAAATTGGTAGTGTCAAAATCTGTACACGTCGTTCATTATTATTTCTTTTGCCTTTCATTTTATTTATCTTCGCGTCTTCGTCGTCGTCTTAAATTTGTATTAACGTCTTCAGTTTTTTTTAAAATACGTCTTCATCTTCATTGTCTTGGGTTATAGTCTTCCGTAGTCGTCTTCGTCGTGAAATCGTAAAAATCTCCTTAAAAGAAACGTCGTGTCGTCTTGAAAAACCGGCCAAGTGCGTGTCGGACCACGCAAAACGAAGGGTTCCGTGCCTATTAAAAAGGTCACAGAAATTTTACGGCACTTACGTCCTTTTCTTTGAGGAAGGCAGTTTTTCAGCAATATCTCGAAAACCTCTGAACCGATCGTGTTCAAAACAATTTTCGGTGAATGAAATTAATAACCCCTATGTCCATGAATTTTTCCATATTTTTAAAATACACCGTTCAAAAATTAGAGGGGGGGGGACAGAATTTTAGTGACTTTTGGGGCGATTATCTCCGACCCTATTCACTTAATCAAAAAAAATGCTAAGAAACCTTTTATTTATTTTCAAAGACCTATCGATTGATGTGCCACACGGGGGGTCACAATGATTTTTTTTTTTAACTTTTAGTTTTATGTATGGAGTGCACCCCTAAAAAAATTTATTTTTGTCATTTTAATTACAAAACTATGTAGCGGCTAACAAAATACACCTATCCTCAAAATTTTATTCAAATACACCTTATAGTTTTCGAGTAAAATGCCTGTGACATACGGACAGACGGACAGACGGACAGACGGACAGACGGACAGACGGACATGACGAAACTATAAGGGTTCCGTTTTTGCCATTTTGGCTACGGAACCCTAAAAATGCATCGTCGTCGTCGTCGTCGTTTGTTCATCAATTCTTCCGATCGTCTTCTGTCATGGAACGCTACGTCATCCGCCTCGTAGTAAATCTTCTTTCACGTCGTAATCGTCGTATTTGTCGTCTTCTTTCAGGACATCCCGGACGAGCCCCCAAATGTGGACCCCGGAGGGTCCAGGTGAAAATAATTAAGCACTTCTTGAGAAATCTTCTTATTTAATTACAACAACGTCTTACTTCGTTCAGCTCTACTTTTACACCCCGTCATCCGTCAACACATTCGCCATTCCAAAACAATTCAAACTACATGCGATCGTTCCTTATTCATCTTCTGGCCCCGTAGCATGGTTGGCCTTGTCACGCGATAGGTGATAGGATAGAGCGTGCGTCACTGGCTGACACCGTTCGATAGAACAAGACGATGCTCTTATCTTGTCACTTGTCGCGTGATAAGGCCAACCATGCTACGGCTCCTGACAGCCAGCATCTTACAAAACCAACAAAAAATACCAATCCCACATGTATTGCTTCGAGATATTAACAGTATCTTAGTTTAAAAATTAGGATGTAAACGGCCTCCACAGTCAAGGACAAATAAAGCTTTGGAGGTGTAAAAAGTCTCTAAACGTCCAATCAAATAATACGATGTTGATATGAATGATGCACCTCAATTATCTGCTTGGAGCAGCACCAGCGCCAAGTATAATAATATCCTGGCAAGTGGGGTGGGACCGACCTGCCAGGGTTCAAGATATACTACCCTCGGGGTGGATGATCTCTCGCTGCGCAGTGTCGATGGCGGCGGGAGGAGAGAGTCCCACATAACCCCCAAATGGGCCTTCCCCGGGTCGGGGGTACCTATGCGTAAAGCATTTTCACATCGTCAAAAAAAAAGGGGGTTCAAGATATACTAGGCATGAGTGAGATAAATCAAGACTGTCTGTGAACATTAGCTGCAGAAATGCTGAGTTAAAGCTCCTTCGTTAGCAGGACGGAACGCAACTAAATGAAGACATTTAAATTGCAATTTTTAGAGTAGGACGTCGCGTCTGCTTCCCGGCTTGGGTAATGGTGTATTACAGAATAAGTAATAATTATAAAGTCACAGAATAAATAATAGTACTTAAGCACAGAAGGGCTCTGTGTAGCAAAATCGATGTTTGGCAGCTAGAAAACTCAAATCATGGCATCCCGCTCAATAAGGGTGTAGACTCTAAATGTATTATAACTTCAAAATGAAGGCAAAAAAATATGCCTAATGATGAAAATCCCATTCAAATATCTCAAAAAATTACGAAGCTACAACCGTTTTAATATTGAATGAATGAATGAATGAATGAATGAATGAATGAATGAATGAATGAAATATTTATTTGCCAGAATACGTTACAATTGGTGGTCTTAAAATTATTACATGAATCAGTATTCAGTCAACTTGAAGTCAACATGCAAAATATATGCATAATAACAGATATTAATCTATGCTCAGAATTATTATAAAACAGAATGGAAGTAAGGTAATAACATGTCAAATTCAATTTACTGTGCATTCAAATCTAAGTAGTCCTTAACATTATAGAAACAATGATCTTGTAGCCATTTGATTAATTTTGTCTTTAAAATTTTCGCATGCAAGGTCCTCAACTCATTTGGGAGTTTGTTAAATAGGACTATACACATGTTGTATGCGTTTTTCTTGTAAATATCAGATCTACAAATTGGCTGATATAACAAATTTGCATACTGCGCTCTCGGCTTTCCAGTGCACATTTCCTCACGCTTTTTAAAATATTCTGGGTGACTTTTGACAAACAAACAAGCTTTAAAAATGTACATACAAGCTAAGGGAAGAATTTGAAACTTTTTGAAAAGAGGTCTACAGCTATCGTCAAATCTAGCTCTTAGGCATTTTTTCTGCATTATAAATACCCTCTGGACATATACTTACAATATTGCTTGTTAGAGAGAGAAAACGCTCGTAGACCATCGTGCGTCATAGTAAATGACAAATTGACAATCGTTTCATATGAACGTACGGTTTGCGGAAAAGGGACTGAACATACCCCCGCTTAAAATTTTGGACACTTATAACTTTGTGATTATTTATCCTCTTGCGTTGCTTTTTTCTCCATTTGACTACATTTTTAATCCTTTTTCGAGAAAATACAACATTATTGGTTATTTTGATTTAGTGTCTACACCCCTATTGCATATTAGCACTGGCTCTTTTGTCTAGTTAGGGTAGTAGAAAATTAATTTGAGTTACGAGTGTAAGTAATCTCGCAATTCGAGCACATAGGTATATTATGTCGTCACACCGACAATTAATAGTTATTTGTTATACAAGGGTGCAAAGTTATATTTTAACCGCGAGTGTGGAATTGAAACACGAGCCAGCGAATGGATTCTAGGGTTGAACCACGAGCTAGCGAATGGATTCTATGGTTGAACCACGAGCGAAGCGAGCAAACGCAGATGGGGAACAAAAAGAACTTTAGGTTATGACGTTTACCGGTGGGGAACAAAAAGAACTTTAGGTTATTACGTTTACAGGTGGGGAACAAAAAGAACTTTATGTTAGACGTTTACAGGTGGGGAACGAAAAGAACTTTAGGTTATGTCGTTTACAGGTGGGGAACAAAAAGAACTTTAGGTTATGACGTTTACCGGTGGGGAACAAAAAGAACTGTAGGTTATGACGTTTACCGGTGGGGAACAAAAAGAACTTTAGGTTATGACATTTGTATTAGGATCCTAGCAACTCTAGAACAGTTCAAATCAAATATCATATTTAATTGCGGGCGTAGCATGGTTGTCGTTTTAACACTTATCGCTGTGGACGGAGAGTGACGGATGTCTTATCCACAACTATGCTACGCCCGCTGGTCGTTTAATTGTAATAAGATAATTATTGGTCACTACTGAACCACCAGATGCCACACACAAACAAGGTATTGTCGTGTTAATCACGGAAAAAAGAAAACATCTTACGAACAGAATACCTAGTGCGCGTTCCAGACAGGTCGCACTTAATAAATCCATATTTTTTTGTTCCGAACTCTATTTAAAGTTGGCTCCTGCCTGGGGGGGTAACTGATGACCAAACTTCTCCGTTATCTTACGTAATACCCGTCGACGTAAACACAAATAAACAACAACTTGTTTGCATAATTTCATCCTCGGATTGGCTAATGGACGCTATTAAATTTTGGGGCTCGCTTGTAAATCTTGGCGTAATTACTTGGAAGTGTCGCCGTCGTGACGGCGTCGGATCGTCGGCCGGGCGTCGGTCGATGGTATGAGTAGTGATGTGGGATAAGAGCTTCTGTAAATTCCGATTAGAATACGGCACAATGCAGTAAAAAAATATTAACGTATAAAACTCACTGTACTCGGAAAACCACAAGCTTCAACAAATGTTTGCTATGTTTAAGAATAAAAATCAAAAAAAAAGATCAAAATATACCTGACGGTTTTGCAACGGCTGCGTCGTAGTCCGACCGCAGTTAGTAGACCGAAGTATGCACCAAAATAACTGTACACAGGGACGGCACTCGAAGACTGATGCTACCGCTGGTCTCACAAAGGGAGAACAATAACAAGATACACCACAAATAGCTCCTTGAACTCCAATGACATGAAAAATAATGTGTTTTTGACTGTTGAAAGTTTCACGTCAAGTTCGTAAATTCGAATCCGGAACGAATTGAGCAAACGGCCAGTACCTTGTAAAAAGAACGCCAATAGTGCGTTTATGCACCGCGCCATGCAGCGTTTTTTACGCTGCAGATTGTACTATTTTTTTATGTATACACCGATTTCTCTGTCAATTGTGAACCGATTTTCAAAATTCTTTTTTTATTCGAAAGAGTGTACTCCTGAGGTGGTCCCATTGCCACAAAATCAGGATCTGATGATGGGATCCTAGGAAAATTGAGGGCAACGCTCAAATATTATAGGCACGCGTGCAGTGATTACGGTATTTTCTATTATAACTCGTGTATTTATCCTCGAATATCGCAATTCAGGTGAACTGGAACTGATGATGAAAACCACAGATGACTTATGGAACTCCTCAAGGATGTAAAGTATGTCAAAGATTCTAACATTATTCCATTGAAGTACAGCCCTGCTAGCATAACTTGACTCTCTACTCAACTCGCGTGCGTGATAGACTATCTGTCACTTTTTGACAGCATTAATCAGAAAGTGACGGACAGTCTATCTCGCGCGCGAGTAGAGTCGAGAGTCAAGTTATGCTAGCAAGGCAGTAAGGGAAATGTATACGTACTATCGCAATAAGGTGACGTAGGTATCACTCGAGTTTGACTGACGGCGCGGCGGCCTATCAGTTGCGACAGGGTTCTACGATGGTGCGTGATTACATTTCCCTTACTGTACCTAGCAATTAATGAAGTGTCAATTCTGAGATCCCTGAGGAATCGACGGAACTCCTCAAATATTATCAGGACCCGTAGCATGGTTGGCCTTATCACGCGACAAGTGACAAGATAGCAGCGTCGTCTCGTTCTATCGAACGGTGTCAGCCAGTGACGCACGCTCTATCCTATCACCTATCGCGTGACAAGGCCAACCATGCTACGGCTCCAGCCCACATATAGCAACTTGGGTTCTTCTGTAATGATAATAATCAACGCACCTGCTCTGGAAAAGTAGTTCATGTGGATATAAATTGGAAAGGAAATGTGTAAATTTTCATGAAACCTATGCGGCTTGGCGAAATACTGAATTGGAGTCGGTTTAAACTTTGTTTTTCAAGTAATTATTGAGCTCATACATTCGTCAAGCCCTCTGTTAAATGAGCGGGTTTGGTCTGACCGTCTGATTGGACTACGCCAATTGGTTCGAGAACGACGTCGATTGTGGCAATGTGGCCAAAAACTCCATAATCCAACAATGGCACGTAGATAGTTGGGTCTACACACCGCTATCGTCGTGCCATCGTAGGATTCTGGAGTTCACAATACAATACAATACAAATACTCTTTATTGCACACCTCACACAAACAAAGCAGTTACAGAGAGAAACAATACAATAACATGTAGGTTCACGTTTAGCTCTCGGAGCTAATCGGAGCGTAACCCCTACCTATACAAGTAGATTTACGTCTTTATCACCAGTTAGTTTGATATACATAAAATAATACTAGTTTTCGGTATCTTAACGAAGTAAAGAGTTTTATTAAAAACTAGCTTCTGCCCGCGACTTCGTACGCGTATAAATTATGGATGACATGATATTCTTATGTTTCACCATACGATAAATTAGATTATTACGAAACAAGCTCATGGATTTGAGGAGTTCCCATACAAAGTATAGCCCCATTTTTTACCCCCTTTGAACTAATATTTATCATTTTTACAGCCTATTACCTGGCCGGGGATTTTCTCGACCGATTAAGTAAAAGTTGCATCAAAATCCTCTATTCACTAAGCTTCTCTGCGTTTTTGAAAATGTATCACAAAAAAATTAAAACTACAAAAAGTGCATGCCAATCGCTGGGTTTGAACTCGGGGACACCGACTCCGTAATCTATGGGTCAAACCACTGGACTAACTATCAGATGTAAGAACACTATGAATTTTCGAATATCTTGACGACATGTTACCATGGTAATGATATTGTTATAACCCCGCTCTTGCAACATTATATAGTTTCTAGTCGCCTCAGAACCTATTTTCATCCCATATTTTTCACGTTTTATCTATACATTGCTAAAAGTTTGAATGGGGTCGTTTTTACTTTCCAGTCAAGTTTATGGTTACCAATTTTCAAGTCTGTAGCTCGTGCATTCAAGGAGTTCTCATACAAAGTTCAACCCCATTTTCTACCCCCTTTGAACCCTAATCTTTAAGATTTTTATAGCTTTAAACCTGGCCGGGGATTCTCTCGACAGATTAATAAAGTTTGTATCAAAATCCGTTTAGCCGTTTTCACGTGATGCTCTGTCAAATAAACAGACAAACAGATAAACAGACAAAAATTCTAAAAACTGTTGGAACGTGTTCTGTTATCAATTCTAAGTATCCTCAGCCAACTTTTTTTCGTTTATCTTCCATGTTCAGACTTTCGACCCTCTTCAGCTTTATTATATGTATAGATAGATAGATGTATAGATAGATAGATTAGGGTTCCGGACCAAAAAGGTAAAAACGGAACCCTTATTCTGCGACTCCGTCCGTCTGTCTGTCTGTCACAAAGTTAAATATCTCAGGAACTACAAGTGCTATCAATTTCAAATTTGGAATAGTTAATTCTCGTGTATGAAAAATGAAAAATTTAAATATATATATTTAATTTCTATAAAAAAGGGCGGATAAGCGGAGGTCAAAAATTCAAAGTCTAGTTAGTAGGCCGAGTATCATATGAAAGGGCTTAAATTGCACATTCTTAAACATTTTTTTTTTTCTACCGTGGTAAAATTTTGATTTATAAAGGAAAATGTTGAAAGAAATACCATTCCCCCCTTATCTCCGAAGTTAACCAAGCGAAAAATCTGAAAATAATATATATGATTAATATTACCGCGAATATTACCGGAAAAGTATAACAAAACCTCTAAGTAACTAGCGTAATTTTTATTTATTCTTCAAAAAATATTTGATAATTAAGTTTGTAATTTAATACTTTTGTGTCTAATATTTTTCCTTCAAATTTGTACGAAAGTATTCTGAAAGTACCTTCTAGCAAATAAAAAAATATCTAAATTTATTCACTTGATAAAGAATTATCGCTGAAAAACTAACATACATACCGAGTTCCTTGGTCGCGCAAGTTAGTAACAAAATGCACCGATAAATGGCGCTGTAGGTATACTCATGACTTAACTACACTATGGGTTATTAAGATTTTTTCATAATTAATGGGCGGGGCAAGACGGGTATGTTGAAGTATGAAATGTTGTAAGGAACCCTCGGTGCGCGAGTATGACTCGCACTTGACCGGTTTTATTTTTTGTTTTGTGTAAATTTTACGTGGAAGTGCCCTGCCTTTGGCTGAAGACGATGATGGTTTATTTTTCCTTTGTATTTGTTCTCTGTACCGAATCGTTAATTTTACTAGTTTGTTACAAATTTTAAGCCTATCAAAGTAGCCCCTTTTTTAATTCACCCCAATCGACGGTACATTTTTAGTCAAATAAATCTGGTATTTTCATTCCATTCATTTAACGAGTAGTGCCTCAGTAATTACACAAATGAAAACGATATTTTATTAATTTGGGGGCGCCGGACTCACAGTTTTGGTAATTGTATTAAAACATTCGCATCGCAGATATATGTTAAAATAAGCATGAACTAATTGAACGAGGGAGCGAAGCGAATGAAGTTCTCCGTTTCAGCTTGGGCCAAAAATCGTTCGTATGTCTGGATGTCCAGATGTCCGGCTGTTCTCCTCTACATGTCGTATTACACAAACGATTCTCGTGAAAATTTGTCAGTAGGTTCAATAATTATATACTTTTTTTTCAGTTCAGTTATTGGAAATTAGAAAAAAAAGTCTGATTCCCGTGTTCCCCACTAGTTTTATGTTATTTTATTTGAACTAGGTATTTTGAATCTAAGTTAAAATTTTGTATCTGTCAAAATAATAAATCACATTTAATATTAGGTATAAGTAAATAGGCTACCTACTAAACTTGTTGCAACGGATTAAGAAGCCTTATGCTATCGTTCGGTGTCTGTTCGTCTATCACGGGCGTTTTTCAACATTTAGTTAGTAGATATATATTTCGCAGGGAAATCATAAAATAAGTTCCAGTCCAAAATTTCATTTTTGGTACAATTTTTACTGCTGACTGTACTTTTCTGTATACTGTACTACTCATTGATACAATTCTAACGAACCCAAACTCAACGGGGTTACGTCGGTTAAGTACCTACTGAATTCCAATGGCCGCATTCTGTCTCCATCATCAGATCAGCTCGATGGTACCATAATATTGAATTGTCATCCAAACTATACTTAAAGTCAAAATTTCAGCTCAATCGGATAACTGCAAGTGACTGAAAAATGGATTGCAAATTTTGACGAACAACTTAATACAATATTAACATACGAACAGGTCAAGTTAATAAAGCTTGTAAAAGCTTGGAAATGATCAAATTATTGAGGAACATGATTGTTCCACGCAGTATATTAAAAAGGCTACTCCATTTTATGATTTCCCTACAAAAATCAGTGGCTTGATCAAACCATGGGTCGATTAAAATTGGCCAAAAAAGTCAATTCGATTTGACACTTCGATAGACTAATTAAGTGATTTACACAAATGTCAACTCATTTTGCCATTTCACTACACATCTATTCCTTCGGGATTTGTATAAATCCCAGTCTTTATCATTTCCCTGCTACATATCAAAACAACTCAGCTGTTCCACATGTAATTCGACAAGGGAAATTCAATATCCGTCCAACTAATCAAACCTGGCCATTTATTACATTCCTCGCGTAATTACATTCCTGGTGAATAATGTTTACTTTACAAGTGTCAATGCTATCACGATGGTGCGGCGCGGCGGTTGTAAACGGCGCGTCTGTTCGCCACGCCCACCGTATCGCGAGGCCGTATCGTAGGAAAATGGAGTTGATAGTTTATTCCCTAGCACAGAATAGATAATAGTACAACCCTAGTGTAGAAAGCATGTGGAGTACAATAATGAAACTGATTTTACATTATTTATTTTTTCGAAACTTTAGATGTAACTGTAGATCTTATTAACGCAATAGCGGTACGTATTATGTTATAAGTAAATTTTTATCCACTTTCACTGGGCGGGGTGACTTGAAAGACAATAAAATATAATCAATGAGGCTTGTTTTAATAATGCTATTCAAATCTCATTTTGTAAGTGGTGGGAAAAAAATATGTAATTTGTATAGGAGCAGAAATAATTGCACATTCCAAAATACATTTTTTTTACAATTTACCCATTAATACCATTATTCAACATAATTTTTTTAAGGCCTCTTTAATGCTTATTGTTCATCTTTTTACACAAGCAGCCTGTGGGTTCGCTATACCCAAAAATCATACAACGCGCTTAAAGTACAGTACAACAACGCTTTCAGAATGTTGCTTGGACTGCCAAGGTTTTGCAGCGCCTCCTCGATGTTTGCAGAGGCACACACCGATGGATTTGCAGCATTTATGCGCAAAAAGGCGGCGTCTTTGCTGATCGTGAGCCGTAGCATGGTTGGCCTTATCACGTGACAAGTGACAAGATAAGAGCGTCGTCTCGTTCTATCGAACGGTGTCAGCCAATGACGCACGCTCTGTCCTTTCACCTATCGCGTGACAAGGCCAACCATGCTACGGGCCAGGCCGAGGCCCAAACAGCATTCTGAAAATGATTGCTGATCATGTTTGTTGCCCCATATTGGCGCACATAATTAAGCAAAAGTAAAGTCAAATTTAGTTTTCAAGTTCTAACATAGTTTTTAAGTTTTATTTTTTCCAGTGCATACTAACAAAAAATGAGATCTTTGTTATCTTTAATAAATAAAGTTGAATTGAATTGAATTGAAAGAACCCAAAATACAATTAATCTTCTGTTAGTGGCCGCATCTACTGTATGTTTTAACCCCGCGATAGCGATGCCGCTGAGGTGTTTATTGCCGAATCGCCCCGCGGATTTATGGCGAACTTTTCAAAGGGCGGTAATTTATCGTCGGCGATTTTACGCTCTTGGAAATGTTACTTTGTTTTTTGAGGAAAAATAGAGAATCTTAATTTAATTTCCTGCTTATTCAAGGTTCTTAGTGTTTTTGTAACGCTAATTTAGAGGTTTCGGAACGACTGGTTTTGACGATAGGGACATTTCAGGGTCATTTGGTAGCTAATAAATTCGAATAGTTTTTTTTAGTAGGTATCGTGTTGGAAATTATAAACTTAAGAAGTTTTTGTCTACTTTTACTAAGAATAGTTACTAAATAAGTACCTACTTTGTATTGAAATAATACAAATGTAAGTTAAATAGTACATTTTTTAAAAAATATAATTGTATCTAATAAGCGGCATTAGTAATGTATTGGTTTCGCAGTCGTTTGAATGACTGGACATGCCAGACTACTGATGTGCCGACGGAAAGTTTCCTAAATTGCGAAATTTTTCTGCAGCTTAACATAGGAAATTTTCGGAAATTTTGCTCATTTTTGTATGAGCATTGAAACTTTCCATTTCCAAATTGGAAATTTCCTTTATTTCATGTAAAACTTTCTAGAAATTTCCGGGAACTTTTCCGTCGTTTTGGAAACTTTCCACAATTTGCACATCCTTATGCCAGACGTACCAACATTCGCTTCTCGAATCATTCCAATTATGACCTCCGATTAAGCGTAGTTAAACGAATCTAGGGGCGAATAATAATCGATACGAATTAGAATTAGATAGAATTTAGATGAGATTCACGACCACTGTCGACTTACCTTACAACTCATCCATTATAACTTGACCGGAGATTCTAAACAACTATGCGTATGCGAAGGTCAAGCTGAGCTGAGGTGAAGCTGAGTTGGTCAGCGTTGTGAATGCAACAGGGGGGGTTAGCCCGTCGCATCCGATCCGAAGTCACTGTTGTATCTGTACTAAGAGTTTGTAATGCATCTGTGGTCCATTATGGAGTTACCTGTCAAAACTAAATAAATGTGTTCGTTATAGTGGATATTAAAAGGTAATTTTATTTATTGAAAGTAAATACAAGATTATGATTAACATTAACTAAAATAAATTAAAACTAAGTTAAATCTAAAAAAGGCCCTCGAGGCATTGTACCGAAGATGCTGGCGGCATTTCCTCGCTGAATTGCAATGGATATTTGTTTCAATTAATATATTGTTTCATTGTTGCACGCGTTCGCTTCCTGAGATAACTTGTGTTAAGGTAACTAATAAACTTGATAAACTTCTAGAGAATGTTACATTGCAGCTAATAGCAAACAAAATAAACAATAGCGAGTAGCATTCTGGCGAGCGTTCTAGCCAAACGACAGTAAATTTGCTTCGAGCTTTTTGCCAAGCCGAGCAATTTTGTTAATTGTTCCGCCGCCGTCCCTCTCCGCCCACACTTCCCGCACAGCATTTACTAGAGCGTTCGCTAGAATGATCGGTGCGATGTTTGGCTCTATGGTTGACGGCGAATGCTCGAAATTGTCGCGTTGTTTTGCTTTGTGTTTTTCCATTGCCTTTGTGCTACTGTTACATATTTTACAAATGTATTATATTATATTCATTATTTATTTATTATAAATAAAATAAAATGCATTTATTTCGGACAACTATGATCCATAGATTGTTAGTACTACAGGACTTATGTAACTATGTTAGGACTTAAACTTAAATGTAGGGAGGACCGGTGCCTCAGTAGGCTACCGTCCCATCTGTCGGCCACCGCGTTCAGGAGACTGTGGCGGCCGCCGGCGCGCACCCTGCGCAGCGTCGTGGCGCAGCGCTTGCGCAGTGTCGCGTATGGAAACAGTACGCTTACCATGAGAGGCTATCGAATACTTACAATAGTAAACTTCTCTCGATATCGAGCTAACGCGCTTCGACTAGATTTCGATTCTCGCAAGTTCGAGCTGTCAAATGCGCCGTACTCATGGTGCCGATATACTCCGAAAACAACTACAAAACGTTACTCGCTAGCGTCTAGTTTTCGATGCGTAATCTAAACTTTCGAATCGTATTACCAAACGGTAGCGTGAGTCACAAATTTGACATTTCGAATCGAAAAATACCGTAGTGTCTGTAGTTTACTATTTCACTTCTAAAATGGTGCGTGATAACGTATTATTTCGTCAAGATTTACCGTAGATCCGATCGATACCTATCTCAAATTAAAGAACTTATAAAAATAAGGGTTTTGAATCGACAACCTATATCCGCAAAATTCGGATTGTCGCGTATTTTGTATTTAAAAATGCAAATAATTGGCACACGTTCCGCCATATTGGGTCGACAGACTTAGATGAGGATCATCGCACACTGTTAAAATTATACTTAATGTCGTTAAGCTTAAGGTATAGATTCCTTTAAAGTCTTTAAACTTTGGCGTTGGGGAATTTTTCGACGTTGGCCATGCGCGTATTCTGTAATGTCATAACCGACAAACGCTAGCATTTAAATTGAAACGATAAATGCTTGTAATTTAAGGCTGAATATTGAAAAATCTATTAAACTATACGAACAATCGAGTTAACTGTTGCGAGAAAAGTATACTTATATGGGACTCGGGGTACCGATTAGATTTTTAGTTCTGTGAGTGACCGCCAGGGGCGGTGTATAGAGTTTTCATACAAATCTTTAACTGTTGTCGATAGTCGCTAGCGTATTCCGACTTACTGTAAACTCACACTAAAGCTACATACCCTGAACGCATTGTTATACTGGACGCGCATTGCGTTGAGCGATCGCTGGGTGTATTTGCACCACATGCTACAGGTATACAGCGACGCCTTAAACAATGTAAATTTTTTATTATGTGTATACGTTTGTATCTATAGTAAGTTGTGTTGCGTTCCGTGGGTCACGTAAAGTACGAATGCAGCCGAACCAAGTATGTTTATACGTGTCAGAATGAACGAGCTCACCGCAGACATTGAAATGCGAAAGAGACGAACCGAATTGAGAGCCAGGTTTGTTAACAATTGTTTAGAAGCCCCGGGCACTGAACCGATAGTTTAGAGCAACATCTCTAGTTTGTGTACAAACAAATATTAGGGCCATTATCATAATATTACAATAGTATTATTGTAAGGGAAGTCGATAGGGAGATGGGTTAGTAGTTTCTTAATGCCAGCTCAAAATATAACCACAAAATTAAGGTCCAGAAGTACTAGGGTAGGTACGATGACCAACGACAGGGTTGTCGACAGATCAAACCAAAATTCAATGAAATTATTTTCGTTCTTACGTTAAATTGAAAATACTTAAAACCCTTAGATGGTATTCAGAGCAATGGTGGTCTTTGAGCTCCCGAAGTGTTGTGGAACCGTCCTTATTTCTTTTGACGGTGTGAAAATGCTTTACCTGGACCCGGGGAAGGCCGTTTGGGGGTTATGTGGGACTCTCTCCTCCCGCCGCCGTATTCCAAGGAGCATACCCACTAAAAACACCCCGGCGTCACCCGCATTGCCGTTAAGGATACTTGACTCCCCCCCCAGACATTTAGATTGTGGAACCGGCCTGTGCAACCCGAACTGAGCCAACTTGGACCGGGGCGGGAATAAATAAATAAATAAATATTTTGCGGACAATCTTACACAAATCGACCTAGTCCCAAACTAAGCAAAGCTTGTACTATGGGTACTAGACGACGATAAATATACTTATATAGATAAATACATACTTAAATACATAGAAAACATCCATGACTCGGGAACAAATATCCGTGCTCATCACACAAATAAATGCCCGTACCGGGATTCAACCCAAGGACCTCTTGTTTCGTAGGCAGGGTCACTACCAACTAGGCTAAAGCGGTAATAGAATACCTACTTACCAGTTATGGAAGAGCGGGGCATCCTAACACAGGTTTACTTACCTAAAAGGAAGTCCCAATCACTGCAGGCATTGTCAAAAAGGGAAAAAAAAAAATCAGGTACAGGAATCAATCTGAAAACTATACATTTGTAATTTTGTACGGAACCCTCGGTGGGCGAGTCCGACTCGCACTTGTCTGGTTCTTTTTTAAGTCAAGATATATTTGTGGGTGAGCGTTGAGGTGAGGTGATTTTCTTCTCGCGCAGCGGGCAGAAGTTATTTACTCGTACAGGCTTAGCCACAATAGAAACATTAAAAAACCGGCCAAGTGTGTGTCGGACCACGCAAAACGAAGGGTTCCGTGCCTATTAAAAAGGTCGTATCGTCACAGTAATTTTACGGCACTTACGTCCTTTTCTTTGAGGAAGGCAGTTTTTCAGCAATATCTCGAAAACCTCTGAACCGATCTTGTTCAAAACAATTTTCGGTGAATGAAATTAATAAGCCCTATGTCCATGAATTTTTCCATATTTTTAAAATACACCGTTAAAAAATTAGAGGGGGGGGACATAATTTTAGTGACTTTCGGGGCGATTATCTCCGACCCTATTAACTTAATCAAAAAAAATGCCAAGAAACCTTATATTTATTTTGAAAGACCTATCGATTGATGTGCCACACGGGGGGTCACAATGAAAAAAAAATTGACTTTTAGTTTTATGTATGGAGTGCACCCCTAAAAAATTTTTTTTTTGTCATTTTAATTACAAAACTATGTAGCGGCTAACAAAATACACCTATCCTCAAAATTTTATTCAAATACACCTTATAGTTTTCGAGTAAAATGCCTGTGACATACGGACAGACGGACAGATCGACAGACGGACAGACGGACAGACGGACATGACGAAACTATAAGGGTTCCGTTTTTGCCATTTTGGCTACGGAACCCTAAAAAAAGAACGTTTCCCGGTCGATTAATTTCGAGAACCGGTGACATTGATCCCATCAAAAACATAAATGTGAAAGGCTGCCAAGTTCGATACTATGGGAATGCTTCGCCTATAAAAGAAGTGAGATCTGAATAAGTACCAAGTTCCATAAAAATACCTCAAATCATAAATAGTTATAGGAATGCACACTTGATTTCCAGCAGTTTTTAAGGTACATTTTGAATAAGTATCACGTTACATAGAAATACCTAAAATTATAATAGTCAGAGAAACGCACACTTGTTTTTTTTAGCAGTTTCCTGATAACATTTATTATTTTCAGTACTTTTTAATGATGTTACTTAGACCATTGGAAGTGGTCTAGGTTTTTGATGAGTCAGTGAGTGTATAGTAAAAATAGCGATTTTCTGACGTCAATATCTCAAGAACTGCTATAGGTAGAATAATGAAATTTTGTATTCTAGACAATTAAGGGGATATCAACAGACACTCGAAATTTCATATGCGTAGATAAAATATGTTTTGAGTTATAGGGTGGTCGAAATTGGCCCGAAATGGTTCGTGTAATATAACCCACGGCCGGTGTGTCGCTTTTTTTTGCTCGAACTTGGCGGACAGACTGCTGTGTGTCTAGATTGGCCCCCAAGATCTCCTGATTTAACAGCTCCTGCCTTTTTTCTGTGGGGCTATCTAAAGGGACGTGCCTATGCTAACAGGTCAATGAACCTTCAGCAATTAAAACAAAATATTCGAGACACAGTCACTGAGTTAACGCAGAAAATGTGTGAAAACGTGATGAAAAACTCGATGAAAAGAGTTCATATCTGCCATGCTGCTAGAGGTGAACATTTGTCTGATATTATTTTCCATATTTAATTGCCGGCCCTAAATACTATATTTAACAAGAAATACTTAATAATTGTTATATTTCATAGAATAAAATTTCAAAAACTGAAGTGTATACCTGTTAATTTGACCACCCTATAATACAGGATGGAAAGTTAAAACGGGGCAGTAAGGGCAGCTACTAGATCCCTTGCCGCCACGCAAAAATGGCATTAGGATTTCATTCCTAACTTTTTAAGTGATGGCAATCTACATTCACAGATTTTTGAAAAAAAGTACAGTCAGCGAGAAAATCATCAATTTTGACGATATTTTTTTAATGCCATTCGATCCCATTCCTATTAAGGATCAAAATACTCTTTGGGAGCGACTAAGGTTTGACTACTAGAACGCCCAGAAATCAAAGAAAACTTTTTCCATACAGTGAGTATGGGAATCCCAAAGTGCAAGTAGTCCTTTAGTTAGACGATCACCAAATGGTATGGAGACGGAGAATTTAATTTAGATTAGAAATGAGAGAATTCATTCCATTGTTAAAAAAAAACAAACGCATTCCCGTATTCATAAACGTTACTATGTGTACAGTACTCACGAGCGGACAGGTGCTGTAAAACCCTTACCTTAGTAAATTTTAAGTTTCGAACAGAATTTCTGAATACGGATGTTAGTATTCTTTTTACAAACTTTTTACAGAATAAAGCTGGCCGTCATTAAATAAAACCAGAATTGGCATAAAAAACTACATGAGCAAAATTAGCTTTGGGATTCCCATACTCACTGTATGGAAAAAGTTTTCTTTGATTTCTAGGCGTTCTAGTAGTCAAACCTTAGTCGGTCCCAACGAGTATTTTGATCCTTAATAGGAATGGGGATCGAATGGCATTAAAAAAAATATCGTCAAAATTGATGATTTTCTCGCTGACTGTACTTTTTTTCAAAAATCTGTGAATGTAGATTGCCATCACTTAAAAAGTTAGGAGTGAAATCCTAATGCCATTTTTGCGTGGCGGCAAGGGATCTAGTAGCTGCCCTTACTGCCCCGTTTTAACTTTCCACCCTGTATATGTGGTATGTGTAATATGGGCCTTTGTTGCCTGAATCGAATAAATAAAAACAAGTTACATCAGGCTGGGCTACAGCGTTGTCAGATAACAGTCAAATCAGTGTAAACTGCCAGTCACCCTCGCCACAAAATTTATCACCGGCGTCCATAGCTGTCGGAGATTTCATTGCATTACACATGAAATGACACAAGTTAAGCTCGTGAACAAAATGTATTATTTTAAATGCTAGTATCAGTCGCCATTTTGAACGATTCATTCGTTAAGTTTGGAAACAGAGCTCGACCGACGTCAGCGCGTATGCTCGGTCGGGCGACTCGGGCGTAGCTATCGCTGTAGACCCTTTGTGGTCATATGAGCCCACAGACCACTTAGCCCGCAGGCTGAGTTACCCACTTTGGTTTTTTTTCTTGGACGACTCGACCCACACTTATCAATAAAAATTATCCGAGGCAAACTGGCGCTTCGCCGGCTAGGCCGCTGCCGCGGCACGCTCACTTCGCTCGCTCGGCTCGCGCGCTGTAGGGTCGCTCGTCGTCGTACCTACACTGACCTGCCTTACAGGTAGGTAGCGGGGGGGGAGGATGTAATGGCTCAGCTAATAGATTAAGTATGTCAAGTCACCCATAGAAAAATGAATACGGTCAACTCAGCCCGCGGGCTAAGTGGTCTGTGGGCTCATTTGACCACAAAGCCGCTGATTGTAAAAAGCATACTGTGCGTTCAGACCGATGCTCACCGTAAGCGCGTATGCGTATGCGTTTGCCATACAAAACACGCGCAACCGACCATACGCGCTGACGTCGGTCGAGCACTGTTTCCAGCCTTAGTGTAAGGCCTGAGTGGGCGCTCCGCTGTGAGCGGGGCGTGCAGCGTCCATATAAATTGCATTTGTTTTATATGGACGCTGCACGCCCCGCTCACAGCAGAGCGTCCACTCAGGCCCTACATTAAGGCTTGATTTCCTTCTACGCTGATGTCGGTCGCTGACGTCGGTCGGGCGTACGAATATAATGTTCTGTGACTGTGAATCAATCGAGAGTTAATTAATGTATGGAACAGCTATTTTTTTTGCGATTTCATGGTTGGTCCCATGGGAAAAGTTTTTCAGTACGGCCATCTTATTCGCTTTTGGCCATTCCGAATCATGACCCCAAAATCACCTAGTATACCTGAGCTGCTAATCCCTAACTTCGGAGCCGTATTTATCGTCCCCGGGCTCCATACCTTACAGAAATAAATAAATTTAAAGCAATAATGAGCAACTTGTTGTATAATTTATAATAAGTGTAGTGTACCTTTTGTTTTTGTTTCAAAACATGAGTTAATATTTTTGTTTTCACTCATAATCAGTTTTTTTTTTGTAAAGAGAAAAAGTTCTTAATTTCCATATTTGAAAATATTCATACCTAGTGGAAAAGCTTGGGAAGTTAATATTATTATATTTACAAAAAAAATGTGCACCTCGTGATTTTTGAAACGCAGACCCAATAAGTGAATGCAAATTTCGTTCTTGTTCATATTTGACGTAAAAATACGTGACATGTACAATTGTACATTCAAAGAGTAAAACTCAAACCACCATTCGATTTACAACACACAGTGTACAACTGCAAGTAATATTCTGTATTAAGTTCAAAGGAGTAACTTTCAAAAGCAATGATATGCCATTTCAGACGAAAAAGCGTTTAAATAACTGAGCATTAAAAATAGAAAAAATACCCCTGGTAGTTTGCGCTGGCAACTTTTTAATTATGCCCTGATTCACTGGCAACCCACAGTTTTACGAATTTAAACGTATCGCAACATTAAAGTTAACAAAACGTGACTAAAACTATATTTTTGAACGAAAATTCACTATCTGGGGACACGTTAGTGCTCTCACTAAGTCGAGTAAAACAAACCAAAAAATGTACGGCTGTAAGTACCATAACTTTTTCTGTTTTTAGTTGAATTTTATCTTCATAAAATTCGACGTATAATTTTGTGTTTTAGTGCTTGATTATTCAATCAAAACTAAATTCAAAGATAGCAGGATGGCTAATATTAGTCATTCAACTTAAAACAGAAAAAGTTATGGTACTTACAGCCCCTTTTTTGGTTAATATTGTACAAGTTTTAATTTAGTTTGACCTATCCCGTTATTTGTTTGCTAACCAAAAAAACCCTAAATCCTAATCAAAATTCATCCGGTACATCTCTTTTTCTCATGCGCGGAAGGCAAGGCATGGTTTACGACAATTGAGGATGGGTCAGAACTTTCAGGTCACTTTCCATACAAATGTTTTGCGGACACTACAAAACTGTTTTCCCCATGACCCATGAAAATTAAAAAAAAAAGTTTCGCAAACTGTATTGTGTGACATATCAAATGAAAGGAGTTGTTAAGCATCTCAGTTTTTTTTATAATTTTAGCAAAAACCGATTTGAAGTAATTTAGGAAAAAAGACGAAAATTGACCATTCCCCCCCATCCCCTTTATATCCGATATTACTAGGCTTAAAATTCTGAAAAAATATGGAAAATAGTTTCTTGCCAGGAAAACCTATAAGAAGTTTGAGTATTCAAAGTAACGGGAAAATTCTCAATATTTTTGTGTATTTTGTATGGAGCGCGTGATGCTTAGAGCATAGCAATTTTACGGAACCCTCACCACGCGAGTTGAACTCGCCCTTGTCCGGTTTTTTTGAAGATACCTGTCCAGTCACATCATAACTATGTGATAAATCACCAAATTGTTATTGTCTGCTCGGCACAAATTACGTGGGCAGTAAATTATCGTTTTGTCGGAATTCAGACGATCCGAGCGAACGGAACAATTATTCCCGGGAATGTCGCCGTGGAACTAGGAATCCGGGGCATTTTGATAAAATACTTATTTCCATTCTGCCTGTAATGGCGTCTTGGAAGATGGCGTCAGTGAGACACCCGCTTATTATTTAATGTAATACGTGAAAAAATAACGTCTGTTTTTTTTGGATATGATTTAGGGGTCGCGCGCGACCAAGTTTTGTTTTTTTTAAGGATTGCATTTCTGTAAGTATATTTGTTTATATTTTAATTTTTGATGAGCTACATTTGATGATAGAAAATGTATAATCTTGAAAACATCAAAAAAATCACAAAGTTCAGTCAGTAATTAATTTTATTGCGCTAATATGCTAACAACGGACTCCAGCGATTATTTTAATAATTCATAATTCATTTATTGCGTGGTATCATGTGGTACAAAATAGGTGTTACATAATGGTTAGATTCACACATGCATGAGCCCTGTTAGGGCACAGCAAGTATTTCTTAAAATTAAAGCTACAGCTAAGAGGTACAATCACACACATAAAAATAAATAAATTAACCGCATTTATGTGCTTATAGGACTAATAAATAAAAGTAGAAGAATTCAAGTTATTTGACTACATTATTATTATCATTATTATTTCATTATTATTCACTCATTATCTGGATGTCATTTTCTATAGTTATTATTGATTTATTATAATTAATTTTTAATATTTAATATTTGTTTATATTTTACTTTTTTTAATGAGCTACATTTGATGATAGAAAATGTATAATCCTGAAAACATAAAAAAAATCACAAAGTTCAGTCAGTAATTAATTTTATTGCGCTCATATGCTAAAAACGAACTCCAGCGATGATTTTAAGATTTTAAAGGCCATAGTCGCGTTTCCATCTAATGGGCTCGGGTTTTTTTTTGAGTACCACTTATAGTGAAGAATATTTATGCTGAGTATGAACATCCTACTTGTGACAGTTTTTGACTTAGGCATGGTTTTTATAAGGTTTTTTTTAATGTGTTGTTTTTCGGGATGTATTCAAGCGATTTGCTTCAAATTTTGAAATGATGTTCTTTATATAGATAGGTATGCATCGCCACAAAAAAAAACTAAAACTAGTTATCATGTAAAAAAGAAAAAGACCAAATAAAAAAAGATATTTTTTATGTGGTTGTGAAGTAGTACACCTCTAGATTTTTTTCTCAGAATAGACCATACTTGCCTAAATGGTAAAATTTTCCAGGCAATCAGATAAAAATCAGCAATATGTGTGGCCAAGTTCTGTATTCAATCGGTGTTTTTCAATGTCGTATTTGTATCCTCGATTATGTTTGAGTTTTCTTATCAGTTTGTCTTATATGAGTAAAATGCTCTTCTCCTTATCCTCATCATCATCATCATCAGCCTGTATGCTCGTACGTCCCACTGCTGAGCTCGGGTCTTCTTTACAGGTCTAATTCCTCAACTAATTCTCGTTTTTGTTTTTGAGTATGTTCGATAATTGGGTCGTTCTTCTTTTCGACCGACAATAGCCTGTCCTTCGTCTTATTACGGCATCTCATTTGAGTAATGATGTTTACGGTTTTATAATGTTCGAATGAACGTCCATATTATTTTATTAATTAGTGATATTTAATATTTCATTTTCTCTATCTAGCATTTTTTTTTGTTTTTTTTTTCGTAGAATGCCGTGACAGAGTGGTAAAATAAAATGTTGTCCCCACTGAAAGAGTCCACTTTGTCACATGTTTTTTTTTAGAAACCAACCGTAAATAAATATTTATATTGGCCAGAAAGGAAACTTTAATTAGTTCTAATGAAGAAACCTATGCATTTTTTTAAAAATCGCACTTCAAAACCACAATTTTCGATAGTTCAAAAACCAAAAAAACAGAAAAACCTCGGTTCATTGTCGGTAAAAAAGAAGAACGACCCAATTATATGTATTTCATTATTATTTTGGAATATTTTTTTTTTCTAAATGGCAGATTTGCGAGTTCTAATACAGCTCACAGAGCTACTAGTATTTTATACTATAATAATTATAACTATCCTTCTTTATTGATGACATCTTTAGTTACCTCAAATAATTCGCCGTGTCCATAAGTAAGTAGTTAGGTACCGGTTTTCCGTAACACCGTCGTCAACGTGTAGGCGGACTAATTTATTACTGTTTACGAAGAAAAATAGCGATAATTAATTATTTCTTACCTTTTGCCAAGGAAATACAACTAGAGAGTAAATAGACATACATAATGGTGGATTGCAAAAAAAATACATAGTCAAGGACCTCAAATCTAATCTATGCTTTAACTTTTTTTCCATTGTGTAACGAAAGTTACCCATACAAAACGTAGGGTAATAATAATACGGCTCTTAACTATTACACATTTTTTGCTATCCACCCATAAAGTAAGAAAAGTTTCCCTGGCAGTCTCATTCAACCGCGTTTCATCCCTTTAGAGGGTGATTTTCAGGATAAAATGTATCCTACGTTTTAATGCAGGAAGGATATTTTTATACCAAATTTCATACGGGAGTTCTAATAATATCAAGTCATGAAGAGGAAAAAATTGTGAAGTTTGAATGTTTTTATGTAATTTCCGAAACCACTCATCCGATATAAAAAAAACACCAGTATATAGGATGGTATATCCCGTGGCTCTGCCTGGGTTGGTTCTTTGTATATAATAATGTGTTTGTTGTATTTATTCAATTAACTCATATTGACATTTCCATATTCCAAATTCTGTGATCTAATTAATTTCATTTTTAAACAATTTTTGGGTGTAATTTATTACAATTAAATTAATAAATAATAAATAAATAAATATTTGCGGACAATCTTACACAAATCGACCTAGTCCCAAACTAAGCAAAGCTTGTACTATGGATACTAGACGACGATAAACATACTTATATAGATAAATACATACTTAAATACATAGTAAACATCCATGACTCGGGAACAAATATTCGTGCTCATCACACAAATAAATGTCCGTACCGGGATTCGAACCCAAGGACCTCTTGCTTCGTAGGCAGGGTCACTACCAACTAGGCTAAAGCGGTTGTTCTGAATGTAAGCATTATTTTATTCAATTGTCAATTCTAAATTTTTATCAAACTAAATAATATAGGTACATTTCTGGATTTTTATGCTCATCCAATTATAATTATGGAGGTATGTTTCATTTAAGCTGTGTTTGTGTTCTCTGGTTTTTATTAACAATAGTTTTGTAAGTTAAAATGTCTATGTGTAGGATTTGTAGGTACACTTTTATGGGCTCTGCCTGAAATACATGATTTATTATTATTTTCTTTATTTATTTTAATTCTCAGATTAGGTTTTTACAATATTAATATAAATATTATTATTATTATTATAGACTTTAACACTAATGGACTCATATTAAGGTAAGGGGTGAAAATATTTCCAATTTCCATATTATGAATAGACTGAAACGAACTGTAACCCGATCTCTGAAAGCACTCTATTGTACCAAGTCTATGACCTTGACTACACAGTCAAGGTCGTCCATATCCCTTACATCCTCTTTGTCATCATATATAACCATACTGAACCGCGGTTCTAGACGTTTGAAACATATGGACATGCTTTGCGAAAATACTGACTAATAATATGGTTAGCCTAGTGGGTAGTGACGCTGCCTACGAAGCTGAAGGTCCTGGGTTCGAATCCCGGTAAGGACAAATATTTGTGTGATGAACATGAATATTTGTTTCTGAGTCTTGGATGTTTTCTATGTATTTAAGTATTTATATCTATTAAATATATCCTCGTCTAGTTCCCATAACACAAGCTTCATTGAGCTTACTATGGTACTAGTTCGATTTGTGTAAAATTGTCCCCTAATATTTATTTATTTATTTTATTATTATTTATTTAATAATAGGAAAAATTACTGAAATTCTTACATATTTTTTAATACTAAATGGGACATAATTGTAGATAATATTAATAAGTAAAATCGTGAAAGTTTAAATCAATAAAAAATATTACTATATATATAGCCTACGGTGACCGCTCACTGACAGGCTTGATTGGCACCGACGTGGTATAAAAAACTCGAATAGGCTTGTGACTCATGTTAAAATTGATAACTATAGGTAGTATTGTTAAATGGATACTAAACCATCAAATTATTGTAATAAAATATAAATTACAAAATATAATTAAAATCATAAAAAGATTATGGGCCTTGAAAGTTTACAGAAAATATATGCATTTTTTTATTGTCCCAGAGTAAATTTAAAGCTACGAACAGAATCCTTACGCTTTTATAGAAAAAAAATGTACAACAACTATGGAACTAAACGCAATATTTCGCGACCGAAACAGCAATTTACTTGATTTTCCATACACTGTTCAAATAGCAGTGTGACGTCATAATTTTAAGTCAATCAGTATTGAAGGTCTTTGACTAAAATTTTGGGGAATTTATTTTCCTTAATTGTAGTTGCTCCCATACAAACATTTGTTTCTCTCCAAAAACTGGTTCGGATGGCATCGTAAAAAAAATCTTAGGTGAAAAATGACCAAAAACAATGTTAGATGGCGAAAAACCAATTCAAATATCTCAATACGAAACTACAATCGTTTTTATGTTGCTAACAGAGGGCCGTGGTGTACTCGTAGCGCAGTAAATGAATTGAATATGAGAGAATACAATAGAAAAGGCCCTCTTAAAACTTTGTATACTTATGACTTGATGACTACATAAATTACTTATTTACTAGTAATATTTTTCTTTTGTGTTAATTTTTCTTCATGTCACTATACATTATCTTTAATCCTTTTTTAAGACCATTCAATGTGATTGTTTTTTTATTGGCGTCAACATCCCTATTGTGTTATTCGTGGTGCATTGTGACAAAGGGCGTTTTTTTTGTTAGATTTATCAATTTTTACACCCAACTCTCCCAATCTATATTTTATTTAAAGGTTTTTAAAAATGTTAAGATTATTTCTAGGTACTTATTACTTGTGGGTTACATTTTAGCCACTAGCTAATCTATAGAATTACATGTATAGGTATTAGGTACATACTTAACAATACGGAAATAAAAAAATTAAAAAAAAACCTTTGCTTTTCAAATTCCCAATCCCAAACACTCGATAGAAATATTTACGAAGGTGAATCAATTTTCGGAAATAACAATAAGAGCTACGTAACAAAATAAATTGACTAGAGTACACCTAGTCTATACGTCGAACGTCGTTGACCCTCAACCAAGCCCTCGTAAATAATAACAGCATATAAATAAAATGTCCGCTTTTTACATCGTGTAAAATAAATCCTTTTTTTATAGGGATTTTTTGGAAATATTAAAACATTGCGGAACACGTGCGGATTATTTATTTAAAAGGAATTTACATTTTGCTTTTTACGCTGGTAACGATGTTTTGCCAATACACCGTAGGTTCGATTCGAACTGGAAGATACTGAACATAGTACAGTACAACCTAGTTGTAGAAAAAATATTGAACATTACAGAAATCTTACAACTTGGCTTGGTTGAAAATCGGCTTCACTAGGTTGTTTGTCATGGCGTCTATCTTTTTTTCTTGGTCTGAGACATACAAATGCCTGATTCTTCCAGTAGACTCGAAGAACTTCACTAGCTAGTTCAAAAATCCGCTTTAAACTGAGCTTTTTGAACAAAAACACTATATTTTAATCCTTTATAAAAGTGTCAGAGCGACAAGACTCGGAATAGAGATTATCTAAGCCAACGAACGACAGGTTTTCTAAGAAAATTGCGCCTGTGAAAGATTTTTCATTCACATTTTAATTCTGAGGTTTTAAGACTGGGATAGAGTCGGGTCGGTACAGAGTAAGACTTAGAAGCTAGTGTGTTACACAAAGCAATAGTAACTTTAAAGTTTTGCTTACAACTTCAGAGTTATTCTCATTTCTTTACAATGTTTAACGGTCGCTAAAGTAGGGTACCATACAGTCAACCAATTTGAATCCTAGGCCATTCCACTCTAGAACCCTGTCGGGTTAGAGTCAGAACGCCTTGGTAGTAAAATGCCAGGCATGATGACTAAATTTTTTTCCAGATGCCATGCGCACCAGTTTTTGAAGAGGAACAAATGTTTGTATGGGAGCAACTACACTAAAAGAACATAAATACCCAAAAAGTTGAGTTAAAGACGGGCCTCGCTGGCCGCACACGAAACGCTTCATACTGATTGACTCAAAAGTATGACGTTACACTTTGGTATTTGTACTAATCATTGTAGGGGAAATCAAGTAAATTGCTGTTTAGGTCGCGAAATACTGCGTTTAGGTCCATAGTTGTCATACAATTTTGTTTCTATAAAAGCGTAAGGATTCTATTGGTAACTTTAAATTTACCCTTGGACAATAACAAAAATGCTATTTTTTTCTAAACTTTCACGTTTCATATATTTTTATGATATTAATTGTATTTTTTTATTTATACTTTATTACAATAATTTAATGGTTTACTATCCATTTAGCAACACTATGTTATCAATTTTAACATGAGTCATCATGCCTATTGTAAAATACCTCGGTGAACAGAATGACCTTTGTGAACAATGACCTGGTAGCATTATGTCTTGGTTGCACGATTGTCAACTACAGCATAATGCCGAAGCTACACAATGACCAGGTAGATAATATAGGCCCATATCATGTTATGCCGTAGTTGTAAAATGTCATAGTATGTATTATGTCGGTTTGGGCGGATGTTACCAAATTCGAAATACGTTTAATCCTGACTTTTCCAGTTTCTTATTTGGTTAGTTTCTGGGTAGATCATGTTTTATTAGGTTGGATTCGGAGTGAGTCAGTTTCTAAACATGTCTCATACTATATTCAGCAAATTTTTATTTAGTCTTTTTCTGGGCAGGTCAGATTCTCAGTAGGTCAGGGAGTTTTTTCGTAGTAGGTTAGATTAGAACAAGGGCAAATTCAAATAAGAAACGTTTCTTTAGAAACCAAATTCTAACCAAGTATGTTTCTTTATTGTGACTGAATCTATTTAGAGGATATTCTTAATAAGTATGTGTCTTAATTAGTTATTTTCTACATTAGATGGCTTCTATGAAGGTCAAGTACAGTTGGCTAGAAAGTAAGATAACATTTAATATCAATACTGTGTCAGTTTGCTAGCGCATATAAAATGGGATAATATTATTCGGTTGTATTTTTTAATTTATTTTTTTATGTTTTTTACCTCAGAACTCCGTCATTTATGAACCTATTCGTACAATTCTTTTTTTATTGTTATCAAAACTTCAGTTGGATGATGGGAACCATGAGGAATTGAGGGAACTCTTCAAATATAGAAGGCACGCATGTAGTAATTTCGGTATTTTCTATTATAACTAGTGTATTTACACCAGGAAATCACAAATTTGGTGAAGTGGAACTGATGATGAAGACCACAGATGACTTATGGAACTAGAACTTAAAACTGTAAAAGGACAGTTACTGAATCCGATATGGTTCCATTGAAATAGCAACAAATGAAGTACTAAATGTCAAGTGTGCCAAATCGACGGAACTCCTCAAATATTATCGGCCCACATACAGTGATATGGTTGTCGTCTGTAATAATCAACGTATTTACTCTCGGAAAGCAGTCCATGTGGTAAAGTGAAAAGGAAATGTTCATGTGGCTAGACGGAGTACTAAATTGAAGTCGGTTAAAACTTTGTTTTTAAAGTAAATTATTATTTTATCTTATTTAAAGTCAGTTTTTTTTTGTAGTTTTTTTTTAGTTTTTCTGTATCTGTCTGGCCGAACTGTCATGTTACTAAACATTTTTACACTTCGGGTACGTTTCAAGGTCTGGATCTGAAGCCATCAAGATCTGAGGAGTTGGACCTTATGTAACCCATCTTCAGAACTAGACCATAATACAAATGTCCCTTCAGAACTTATTTGCTTAACGAACAAGTAAGTTCTGAAGAGGACAAATCGCCCATATGCGGTGCTAAAGAGTCCCGTTCATCCCATCAGTAGTTCCACTTCATCAAACGGCACTGTTTTGGTTGAAAGTGCTTGGTGTGTTGATGAAAATACTAAAATCGATATATGTATGCCTATAAGATATGAGGAGCTCCCTGGATTCCTCATGGATCCCATCACCAAAACTGGGTTAGTCCGGAAAAACGTCCAGATCATCCCGCTATCTCCGTCTCGTGCTGCCACGCCGTCGCCTCCCATCGTGCGGCACCCACTGATGGTCGTCCATTTCGATCTCCTTTTACTCGATTGAATTAAACATTTCCTGAAAAAAACATTAGTGGGTCCGCTGTTGTAAGTTACGGAGTCGCCGAGGCAAGGTCCTGATTACAGGTATCAAAGGGATCCGTAATAAATTTGAAGCCTAAGCAGAGCTAAATTAATGAGGTCTTGCTGAAGTTCTGTACCGTTCAGATAATATTCCTATTGAAACTTACTAAAGAGGATGAAATAGAGTGAAGCTCCAGCGGTTTGAAACGCTCGGTTAAAGTTATTATCACCTCACGAATACCGCCGTAAAAGTATGACAATACACCAGAATGTTGATCAAATAATTTACTATGACAATACCTGGTGGTGACAATGCCGGCACAGCAACCGACCGACCCGCCGCGAGCGCATAGAAATCCGGTTAGCTGATGACGACGTCGACGCGCACGCGCAGGCGACGCGACAGCGACCGCTGCGCGACCGCCGCGCGACCACTTGGCCTCGCGTACCGCACCGTGCTCGCACGCACTATTATTTGTACGCGCCGCGACCCGCGACCATTGTAGAAAGCGATAATTATTATAAAGTGTTTACAGTCCACTCGGTATTTCCTTGTAGTCTAGTTATCCCTCTACTTAAACTAGGGCACTAGTCTCAACAATACCACGAAAAAAAACGCAGAATATTCATTATTCACGTACCAAGTCCTGTCCGCGACTTGGAAACTCTTATATGGAATTTCAACCCCAATTTCACCCCGACCGTGGACGATCTATAGTCCTTCACAGTTGTGCACCTGGCAGCTTGGACTATACTTGCCCTCAACCAAAGTGACGACTGAGGCCATAAAACCATAGGCTCGCGTTATCTCTTGCATTGTTTTTCTTTATGGCCTCAGTCGTCACTTTGGTTGGGAGCAAGTATAGTGTTTTTTATAGCACGGCAAATAAGCATTATGGTCAGCAGACCACGTGGCCTATGGCTTGCGACTCCAACCCCCTATTCTGTAACTTGTTTTAGCTCACCTCAACGCTCACCCATAAATATATCTTGACATCGCGATGAGTAGAAAAGAAACTAGACCTTTACCTATATAGAGGTCTAGTTTCGTTAGGCGTGACGCGTGGAGTGAGGCGCATGAGCGCGTAGCGAATAACAGCCCAGCACGGCTATCACACGAGCTGTTTCGTGGCGACATAGACTACCCGTCTCTTTCTAAGCGTTCTAATTAGAAAGAGATGGATAGTCTATCTCGCCGCGACACAGGTCGTGGGCCGTCCTGTGATAGCCGTCCATTGGAGTCAAGCGTGCAGCCACCATTGATTGATTTGAGCATTAATTTTGTTGGCAGCTAGAGAGCAGTCGGTCGGTCTGACAACTCTTTTCCGACGAGGAGCGAATTATATGCTACAACGAGGCTTTTACACTATTTCAACTTCATTATTATCCACGATCCTATTTCAAAGGCTATTTTTTTAATGTCCCATTTTTCCTTCTATTTTATCTATGCCTCTACAAACTTAACTTTAAGCTCACGTACTGACTGTTATTGAAGACGTGAATATACTTAATTATAATAAATATAAGTCATTTTGTTATATAATAACTAACTTAATTTATTGTTATATAATAACGATCTCGCCAACTATTGCCTAAACCATCCAGGTTTTAAATAGTGGCTTTATGTGCAACACTGTAACTATTCATAAAAAAATTGTATTAAATAAATAAAAAAGCATATATTAAAACCGTTGTATATGTATATACAGTTTAAAGTTAAAGGGCGCTTCAGACTTTTTAAAAGTTACTCGTATTAAATCTAGTATAGGCAAAAAAGTCGTTTTAAACATACAGTTTGAAGGAAACTTGAGACATTTTAAAAGTTACTACTATTAATTCCTAATTTGGGCACCGTGTGAGATAACTTGGCGCTGGCGTAGTGAAGTTTACGAGTCAACTTTCGTCGTAAAAGTCGGGTTGCTTATCGGGTCTCTGGGCTGATTTTAACTTGTTATTGTAAGTAGTTAGCCATTTTTATCTATTGGTTATTATAATAAAGAGTAGTTTTATTGATTGGCATTATTGGTTTTTAGTGTTCCGTACCAAAATTAGTAAATAAATGAACTTGTGGCGTCTCTTCTGTCAGTGTCCTATCTTGACATGTTCTGCATCGCGCTATCGAAGTTTCGTAAGTCAGTTGCATAAATACAACTTCCCGTCAACTCTCATTGGACTTCGGTCCCTGAGAGATCTCTCTATTGCCGTGTCTCCTACTATTGTATATTTGTATATAATATGAACATAACTCTTTCCTGTATAATAATATATTCATCATTGTACATTATTCCTATAAACTTTATTCTGCAAGTAGGCCGCAATGGCAATTTTACAAGTCAAACACTATACCAGCGTTTCTGAAAAAGGAGACCACTGGCAAGAAGAAACGATGAAACAAAATTTAACAGGGCAGTCATATAAAAAAAGGAACACTTAGGCCTGAATCACACTGGTGCGGCCTGCGGTGGCGGTTATAATTATAATAGTAAATTTGACAGCTAATAATGATAAGTTTACTATTGACCGCCTCGGCCAGCCCGCGCCAGCGCCAGTCTGCGAAAGGATTTATGAAATCAGAAATAAATACCACAGAATAATGAAATAAAAAAGGTACAGAAGTTCGACTGCCTAAGTGATGACATTAGCTGTCATTTTTTTGCAATAGACAATCATAGATTGAGATAGGGTTGTTGACGTACTAACAACCATACAACGATGGCGGTTGCTATACCGAGGACCCAGGCATCCCGGATCGCTCGTCCACCAACCAATATTCTATTCTATTCTAAAATTACGGTGAGATAGGCTTTCTTATACTCTCTCTGCTCTATATATCTCACCGTAATAACTAAACCGCACCGTAACTAAAGTTCAGTTCAGACTCATCCAAAAATTTCGAGTTGTTAATTATCTATCGATGATGAATGGCATTAAATCGTACTGTCTTGTCTAAAATCAGCGTGATACTTAAATGTATTGAAAAGCATAGAAGAGAGAAAATAAGAACTATACTTTCACACATCATCATTCGCTTGTCCTTATCCCATTTACTTGGGGTCGGCGCAGCATGTTTTTTTCTTCCATACCTCTCTATCGCCCGTCAGCTCATCACACACTTCCTTCCTATTCATATCGTCTTTCACGCAGTCCATCCACCTCTTCTCTTGCAACCCTCAACATTCATACTTAATGCCCTTCTAGCAACATTAATATCATCCCTCCGCATAACATGTCCATACCACCGTAGGCGATTCGCTTTCAGCTTTTCAGTTATGGGTGCTACTTTCAGGCTTCCTCTTATATACTCATTCCTTATTCGATCCATTCTCGTCACGCCACACATCCATCTCAACATTCTCATCTCTGTAACATGCAATCTCGTTTCATCCGTCATCTTTGTGGCCCAACATTCTGATCCATGCATGACGACAGGTCTTATAATGGTCTTGTAAATTTTGCCCTTCAGTCGAAGGGGCATTCGGCCGTCGCAGACGGTTCCCGTAACCTGTCGCCATTTCATCCATCCTGCGCTGATTCGGTTTCTAACGTCACGGTCAATATCGCCATTACACTGTATGAGTGACCCGAGGTATCGAAAATCGGAGCAGACCGGCAGCTATACTTTCACACAGTGGTGCGAAAATATTGACGATTGAAACGGTAAGATATTGGCGTCACGCATAATATTCGTAGGCAAGTCGAAGCTATTTTGGCTTATTTTTCCTTCAAGTACTGAAAAATAAGGTGCTCAATGACGTTACAACCTCGTTGATAAAATGTAGCCACCAATAAACAAATTCAGTTTTCTTACATTACTTATATACAAATCATAATCTATCATTATGCTGGTCCTTACAGCCTCGTTTTACTTTGTTGTTTTCTTCTTTCATTTGAAATTAAGAGATTTAGCGCTACCTAACGACTAATAACTTAACTCTTTAGTGAATACATAGAGGAGTAAAATTGTGCAGTTATAGAGCGCAAAATGTTTCCGAAACTTCGTAATAGATGGCAGTAAGAATCTTGATAAGATACTCATCCTGAGGTATACCACAGCGCCTCTGATGTAAGGCTGAATTACTGAAATGCAATGTAAGCTCAATAGATGGCGTTGTAGTCGATGTGACTACAACGCCATGATGTGTCTGTGTGTGTGTGCTATTCCAGTCTCAATGTTTGTTATGTTGTGAAACTTATGAAAACAAAACAGCATCGAAATATTCGTTAAAATTGTTTATTTTGAAAACAGTAAGTATTATTAATATATTTAACGCACAAGCGCTGTTTATCCAGTACGTTTAAAATATAAATGCATAAAATACGATGTTGTAACATCTTCTTCACCGATTAGTTTTCGTAGTGCAGGAAGTCCTGAAAATGATAACATCAGCCTAAGTAGGAACACTTTGAATTGTTATAACAATTCAAAGTGTTGAGTGTGTGTTGTGTTGTGTGAGTGTTGTGTCTGGGTTTATTTGACAGTGGCTGACCGGCTCCGCCTGCGCATTACACTTAACACAAAGCGTAGCCGCAGGTTAAGAAGTTCGTCTCGAAGGACTGTTCTATATACTGGTGAAAGATTTTTTGAAATCGGATGAGTAGTTCCTGAGATTATCCCCTACATACAAAACTACACACTGACAGTCTTTATTATATTATATGTATTAGGTAATTAGAGATATAATAGAGCGGCTACGCTTTGTGTTAAGTGTAATACGCAGGCGGAGCCGGTCAGCCACTGTCAAATAAAATTTCGTTAAACGGAGTCGACAAAAAAAAAATAACGAACCTGCTCATAAAATTTCACGAGAATCGGTTGAGAAATGCGACCTATAGAGGAGAACAGCTGGACAGCGTGACAGCGTGACAGCTTGATAGCGTGACATCGTGGCAGACACCGGACAAATGATTTTCGGCCCAAGCTGAAGCATAGAACTTCGTTCGCTTCGCTCGCTCGTTCGACAAGTACCGTAAAATCTGTCAACTTAGTCAAGAACAGTGTTTTTCAAGCTGTGGGTCGTGACCGCCAGGGATAATAGGAGGTCACGAAGCCGTTTAAAGGGCGTCACACGTCTACTCGTATTTGTTCGTTATGTGATGTATGTATTATATCTAAGTAAATAAAAAAATTGGTTAAGAACAGTGAAAAGTGGAGAGTCACGATTTTTTCCAAGTACCGCGCCATGAGAAATATTGAAAAACACCGGTCCAGAAGAACAACTATGGACCAAAGTAGAGTTACTAATTTCTGCCAAAATTGAGGACTTTTTTTAGTTTTTTTCTTCGTTTTTATTTGCCGTATTGTATAGTTACGTTGCCTCATTGTGTATTTCCACAATAATAGTTACACACAATTGAGTTAATTTGGACCATAGTTGATTTGGACTATAGCTGAGAGGATTTTCGATATTCCTTTTATCTAGTTTATTTATGTTTAAGTATTTCAAAAGTATGACAAATATAAATCATTGTCTGATGGCCAGTGCAAATCCAGACCATGAAAATATTTACTCTGAATAATGTTCCAGAGATCTGTTGCATGACGATGGCAATATTTAGACAAGACCAGCTTTTCAACAGAAGTAAAATCTGTTTTGGCTGATATAATGATGATAATGATAGCTTACAATGAGAAAACATGTCCCGATGATGGCCGCCTTGACGCCCACACTCGCGTCGACGGGGAAGGTGATCTCGAAGCTGTCAGCGTCAGAGAACAGCTCCCGCCCGAACCCGCCCCAGCGCTTTCCTATCACACCCACTTGCTGCTTCTTCGTGTTGTATAACTGGAAATTCCAAAAAAATCATTGATTATTAATACAGAAAGAGAGGAAGGCGAAGGATAACTTCTATGAAAGTCAAAGAAAACGTAAATGCCGTGTAGTAACAGGCCGTCAAACAAAAAGGCTCTAAAAAGGTATACATGGAAGTGACTCCGCCGATACTGGCCTAGTTCTTAAGTTTATAACGATACCTAATGAGTATTTATAGATAAGGTACCTGGGAGATGCTAGGAAAACAAACCAGACTAGCAAATTCTTAAATTTATACGGCGATAAAGAATTTTGATGACCTGGTAAAGGTCGCGGGAGTCCGCTGGATGCGGGTGGTGCAGGACCGGTCACTTAGGCACTCTTTCGGGGAGGCCAATGTCCAGCAGTGGACGACTTTCGGCTGATATGATGATGGCAGAATTTTGTGTAAGTACGTTTGATTTTAAATTTTACAAATACAAGTTTATTTTGTTTGGTCAATTCGATATGCCTTGCAGCACTGCAACCTAGGTTCCTGCTTCATATCCCTCACTTTGAAGTCGGCATCTCCCGTCATCGACAAGAAGACTTTCACTCATGGAGGCTGGGTCGGTCGCTGGCATCGTTAATGTTCAGCGCGGGCTTAAAGAAGGTCACCTCCTGCCGCACCAGGTTCGCTCAGACGATGATATCCAACTTGTGGTACTATACACTTACTTTGAAGTCGGCATCTCCCGTCGTGGACAAGGGTCCCTTCACCCTCAACATGGGCCGGTCACTGGCGTCGTTGATGTTCAGCACGGGCTTAAAGAAGGTCACCTCCTGCCGCACCACGCTGACGAGGCTCCCACAGACGGTGATGTCCATCTTGTCGGGACCAAATGTGTAGGGACGGCGGAGACGGACGACCTGGAATGAGACAGGTTAAATGATCAAAGTATTTTTTTACATAGTTTTTACCATAAGAAATACGAATATAACACTATTTCGTTATACAAACATGAGATTTATTTGTAATTTGAAAATTAAAAACGTAGTTATTTATCTGCACCTATGTTACGTGACCGAAAACGCCGACCGCCATCTTGTCTTGTGTGAGTGACGTCAGAATAGCAAATGAAAAAACAAGTTTTCGTTATAAACCACATTAGAAGTTTCTATGTTTCTGCACATAGTATAATATTCTTAGTAGTCTGTGGTTTGGGTTGCAGTTCGTCACAATAATGGCGGCTGCCTTTTTTAAGCGAATATATAACGTTAAAATTTCATCCATTATTTATTATCATCATCATGATATCAGCCGAAAGTCGTCCATTGCTGGACATAGGCCTCCCCCAAAGAGTGCCACAATGACTGGTCCTGCGCCACCCGCATCCAGCGGACTCCAGCGACCTTTACCAGGTCATTTTGTGGGGGGCATACCCACGCTGCGCCTTACGTACCAGTACGTACGTACGTACGTTATTTATTATAGCGGTATTATTTTCAGGAAATAAAAATACCAGTTGACTATCAAATCTACACGAACATTTTAAAAAATATTAAAAAAAAACTAGAAAAAATAGCCTATTGGGACACCTTTTTGTCAAGGCTTTTTATTGTACTACAACGGTGGCAAACTAGCCTGGTGGTTATGCAGACACCGTCGCTTATGGGCGTTTGTGACTCCAGAAGAATTACAAACGTGCTGCCAAGTTGCCAACCCTTTATTGATTTGAGCATTCGTTGTGTTGACAACTATAAACAGTGAAAATGCCCTTACATCCAATAATCATCATTGACGTTTATTGTACCGGGATGACGACTTTGACAGTACTATATCGGCTGTTAAAAAAATCTAACTACAGAGACAAATGCAGGTCCCCTACTTTTAACACCGATCATCCTCCGGAGCAGATAGTTATTTTAACGAACAAGTAGAGCCGAGCTGTAGAGCCACTAACTCTTGTAGGTAAGGTAAAAATGGTGGCATTATGACCATAATTGACTTAAAAGACAAAATCTACTCTAGCAGGTTTCTATCTAATGAATAATTAATTTAAAAAATACGTGAAAAAACAACATTATATCAAAGAAATGGTCAGTCAATATCAACCTCTTCAGTTAAGTCCCTACTCATTTATAAGCAAATAGTTCGCAGTCCGCTTTTCAAGACATGCGACACTTAATGACATAATCCGCCGGTCTCTTGCCAGCATCAATGTGCCTGCTCTTCTTGAGCCGCCTGGCATTGTCAGAGATGATGGCAAGAGACCTGATGGTGTGTCTCTGGTTCCGTGGAGGTTGGGACGGATGCTTGTGTGGGTCGCTACATGTGTAGACACACTGGCACCGTCTCACCTCCAACGGACTACTTCTAAAGCGGGTGCACAGCGGCGGAAAACGCCGAAAATCTGAAATGTAATAAATATAGAGAAAAAAAAAATGTTAATAAGTGGACTGTAGGTAATTTAAACGAAAACGAGATCTAGACTAAGTTTCACCACCGACAACGATATGGAGCCTTGAGGTCACTAAGAGGACACTCACCTTTACCAGGAGCCGCTGGGACGCTCCTCCGTCAGGTGCAGCACCCCGAGACCTGGCTTGAACTGTACAGACTCACCCGATCCCAAGGTTACCTGGCACCTGAGTCTACCCGGCCGATGAGGTGTCCTTTGCTTCCCCAAGGCACTTGCGGATTTAAAACTGCTCTAAATCACACTAACTACTGTGACTATTTGTGTGGAACTCAATTCTGTAGAACCGTACTCGGCAGAGAGTACGACTTTGTACCCTTTGGCGTCGAGACCCTCGGTCCGTGGGGTCCCAGTGCGCATAAGTTATTTGCAGAAATCGCGAAACGTCTGGTCGATGTAACTGGTGACCGAAGAGCTGGCGGCTTTCTCGCGCAACGCATCAGCATTACAATTCAGCGAGGAAATGCCGCCAGCATCCTCGGTACAATGCCTCGAGGGCCTTTCCCGGCCCTTAGGGTTCCGGACCAAAAAGGTAAAAACGGAACCCTTATGGTGCGACTCCGTCCGTCTGTCTGTCTGTCACAAAGTCAAATATCTCGGGAACTACTAATGCTATCGATTTGAAATTTGGAATAGTTGTAAACAAAGTTAATCCTCATGTATGGAAAATGAAAATTTTTAATATATACTTTTAATTTATATAAAAAAGGGCGGATAAGAGGGGAGACAAAAATTCAAAGTCTAGTTAGTAGGTAGGCCAAGTGGGGTATCATATGAAAGGGCTTAAATTGTACATTCTAAAACAGTTTTTCTTTTTTTTCTACTATGGTATAATTTTGATTTATAAAAAAAATTTTGAAAAAAATACCATTCCCCCCCTTATCTCCGAAGTTAACCAAGCGAAAATTTTGAAAATAATATATATGATTAATATTAACGTGAATATTACCGGAAAAGTATAACGAGATCTAGCTTATTTTTTTTTTATTCTCCAAAAATCATATGTTAATTTTGTTTGTAATTTAATACTTCTGTGTTTAATTTTTTTCCTTCAAATTCGTATGAAAGTGTTCTGAAAGGACCTTCTAGCAAATAAAAAGAGAATTATCCAAATTAATTCACTTGATAAAGAATTATCGCAAAAAACCAACATACAGTAAGGGAAATGTATTAACGTACCACCGTAGAACCCTATCGCAATAAGGTGACATACCACTCGAGTTTGAGTGACGGCAGCCTGTCAATTGCGACAGGGTTCTACGCTGGTACGTGAATACATTTCCCTTACTGTACATACTGTGTTCCTTGGTCGCGCAAGTTAGTAACAAAATGTACCGATAAATGGCGCTGTAGGTACTCATGAGGTGCGGCAAGACGGGTGTGTTGTATGATATTTCGTACGGAACCCTCGGTGCGCGAGTCAGACTCGCACTTGACCGGTTTTTAAATTTAACTTAGTTTTAATTTATCTTAGTTAATGTTAATTATAATCTTGTATTCACTTTTAATAAATATTTTAGTTCGCAGATATCGGACGTCAAGATTGATATTTGACACTTATTAATCTTATTATCATACCGTGTCTTTATGTAATTATCTAGTAGATAATGTACGTACATGCAATTGCATTTTTAAAATACTATATAATAGTCAATGCAAACATGTCTCCAAGAAAAAAAGCTAGTTACGAGTTCGTGCATTCGGGGATAGAAAATAATGTAGTACCTAAAGCTAAAGTACTACATAAGTTAAAATTAAATTGTATCGTAGTGTGTATACAATTCGCCGAGAGGTAGTTATTCATTAGGAAAATACGACATTTTTTCAGAATGTGTTTAACTCTACTCTTTCTCAAATCATTCCCGCATCGAAAACCCCGATGTATGATTATGACCCACAAATGAGATAACATACGTCTGAACCCGAGTATGTAATGGATGGAAGTAAAGCTTATCGTATATTTTTGGCCTTGGCTTTGGATGTTATGTTATGAATATGTATTTGATCTAAAGTATGGCATGTATTTGTGTCGGAGACCCGGCGAAATGAAACAATAACGAAATATAAGACGTTGATTGGTAACGGGAATCTTGATGCTATACAATTCTGAATAAAATGGGACGTGAAATAAAACTCCGCTCCGCTTATCGGCTCCTCACAGCAAATGATCACCAAACAGAATAGGGACCTAAGAGTAGATACAATTGGCTTTATGAAAGTTGAAAGGAGTCGGAGGAGGGTCATTTCGAAAAGTTTGAATTCTATTACTGATTGAAATTGAGATGTTCTTTCTGTAGATTTTGGGTTTTACGAGCATTGTTTCAACGTGTCTTCACTTCAACCAATCAGACTCATTTAGAATCGCGCTAATGACACAAACAGTACAAACAGTAAAAAACTACCGGTGTAAGTTTTATCATTTTTTGCATTTTAAGATGGCGGGACGACCTGGATCTATTTCTCAACAATTGGGCGGAAGAAGCACCTTGCAGGGACGCATGGAGATCACGGGGAGAGGCCTTTGCCCAGCAGTGGGACAATGAATAGGCTCTTAAAAAAAAAAAAAAAAAGAATTCACTGTTGTTCTAGGATCTTTGTTTTTACTACATATACTCATTTATGCGTAAATTATGAGGGCACAAAATCTCAAAATTCCAAAAGCGTACGCTAGCAATACCGGCTGCACACAATGAAACAACCACATCTACATAAATGGATACTCGTGTTGACTGCTGTCCTCGAGTTTCGAAGTGCACGTTGCACCTCTGACACTATAATGTGCAAACAAGCGGCCCATTAAACTGGGTGTGACATTGGATCGATGGCAGGGTTGAGGCAAGGGTACGAATGACTGTGAGCGGAGGTCAGTCGCTTTGTTTTAGCTATAAATGAGTCAATGTAATTTTGAAATTTTATAATACTCTGATACTGAAATGATATATTGTATACTGTTTTGAAAAAATGACACCTCGCCGAGTTTTTTACGCCGGTTCTTCTCGAGGCAGAGGTTTACTTTCCGAACCGGTGGTAGTTGCATGCATGGAATATGCCTAAATTGAAGAATAAATCACTTTGACTTTGACTTTGAATGATGTCTTGGGATAGCGTGACTTTTATTGGATAAAAACTGGAGAAATAAGTGCATGAGGGTTCTAGAAAGGATTGGGTATCATAATAAAACCTCGTTTTTGTGAATCGTTCATTACCATACCATTTATTTTACAAAGTTATCCATCTGCAAGTTTTACCTCCGACTTTAGATTGAATGTTAGAGAACCGGCTACTTCATGTACGATTGCATATTCAATAAAAAATATTTCGTCGCCATACAACTATCATAAGAATATTGCAATTTGCAAATACTGCCCCTATTTTGTAAATTAAATCCAACTCGGCTGAAACCCCATAAGAAACCATTTGCACCCAAGTCACGGCCATCTATTAAGTTAAGGTTAAGAGTACTCAAACTCAAGAAGAAAGTAGGGTACTTAAGTCACCTGAAAGCGCACCAGAGAGTAGAACAACAACCACTTTCACACGGGCACTTTGCCTGATGGCAACGATTTGGGGGAAATATGTATATATAGTTTAGGTTCAAATAGTTTAAGTTAGTTTTAGTTACATGCCGAGTGAACTGTGCTGTGGGCCAAGATTGCCACTGAATGGCAGCCCGACAGCTCGAGACGGAGACGTGGCAGACCTCGACGGTGATGGAGAGACGAGCTAGACTCCTTTTTAAAAGAATGGCCAGAGACTGCTCAGGATCGGGATCACTGGAAAAAGTGGGGGGAGGCCTTTGCCCAGCAGTGGGACACTACGGGCTCACAATAATAATAATAGTTAGTTTGTAAGTATTTTATTTTATTTTGTCCGTTTGTTGTTTTTTACTCCTAAATTATTGGTTAAAATAAAATGTTATAAAAGTATGGGAACCACTTGCATTTGACTACCTGCATGTGTTCTAGCTAACAAGTCAATGAATCCTCAAATCAATATAAGGTCGGCAGCGCGCTTGTGATTCTTCTGGTATCGCAAGCGTCCATAGGCGATGGTGTCTGCTCACCATCAGGCAGGCCATATTGTTTGCCACCGTCAAAGTATATAAAAAAATTAACTTAAACCAGAATACACAGTCCCGGATCATCCCAGATATCATCGTCATCATCATCATCATATCCTCAAACTCACCTCATTATTGTGCGTGTCGTAGATGTTGATCTCGAAAGCGCGGTCCTTCCCGCCGAACAGCCGGTTAAGTGCGCCGGAGTTCTCCTTAGCGTACAGTATGACAGCGCCATCTGGCGCCAGTACCACGTACTTGTTGTTTGAGAACCCGGTCACTTTCTGCTTCACCTTCACGTTTTGTAGTCCTTCGAGACCTTTGATGCCTGGAAAAGAATCCATACTTAATATTAGAATGCGAAAATAATCCGCCTCTCTGTTACCTTGTCACTGCTAACCTCCTAAGCCTAACCTGCTAACCCACCATACAAAACAAAATGTTATTCAAATTTTAATCAACTAGTGTAGGAAATAAAATTGAATTTCTTTGTTTCAAAAACAATGACATAACAAATGCAACTCTGTTCTGTTGAAAATGTTTTTTTTTTTTAACGAATAAGTCCTTTTAGCAGGTACCATGGACCTTAGGAAGCTAAACTGAACCAATTGTGATGATATTTGGCATGTAGAAAGCTTTACCCCTAATTTAGTCATTTGCTGCTTTTTTGACATCCCCTGGGGGAGGAAGAGTAATTTACACTGACGGAATCCCACGCAAGTAGAGCCGCGGACTTAGCTAATAATGAAGACATTAGCGCCATCTATATACAGAGTACCAAGTTTCAAATGAATCAAACGTAATCCATCAATCAATAGAAGACACCATTTGGTAACACTTCTATTTCAAAATTTATTTCTCTTTGTCTTTTTTTTAATTCCAAGCAGAGCATGGACTGTTACTCCGTATCTGTTTCCACGGGACAGGTCCAGCCTAGTGTGGAAACATAGGGCATTTTTGAATACCTGTTTGCGTTCATAAACATTTAAAAAATGCGATTTTGACGGCTTGTCTAGATGGCGCTGCTATTTACGCTATTATTCTATTCCGTGCTACTTGATCATTCAGTCAGCTTGGTGGCGGCCATTTTGTTCAGTTGTCAAAATCCTGCACAAAAAATGCTGGATGTTCATCTATCACATTCCTTTGCAGTTCCTCAACATTTGCAACCATCACGTCATAAAATTAACATGATAGGTACATTATATTGTTTCTCTCTGTAACTGCTTTGTTTGTGTGAGGTATGCAATAAAGAGTATTTGTATTGTATTGTATTGTATTGTCGACGGCATAGTCATGACGCCATTACAGAAGGCGAGGCAGCCAGGTGTCGTATTTTATGGACAGACCTATAAAGCATAAGGGTGCTATAAAAGTGGTACTTACCTGAATGAGGAGCAGCGGCCGCCATTTTACAATTATTTAAGTCTTTCACTTCACTAGCAACTTCAGCACTTCAAAATAGATTTTATTGATTATTTTTAAACACACTTCATGTTTTCAGCTTAATTTTTGTTCATTTCTGACTAAACGATAGCACTATAAAAATACATATACATAAATAGATATATACATAAACATTGGTTCTCTGTGTGTACGTGTTTGCTGTCATATTCTTCATCTTAGCATCCGTTCATCTATTTATTCAACCATCTGTTCGTCTGTCGGTTATATTTTATGAAATACTAAATACTAGCTGTTGCCCGCGACTTCGTCCACGTAGAACTTGTTATCGTCTTAGAAAAATCATTGCTCTCCAAACAAACTTTGGACCTTATTTTAACCCTCGTAGGGGATACATTTAAAAAAAACTTTAGGATTAAAATAGTCCCCTTAGTCCCCGGATGTAATTCTATTCTATTAACTGTTCTGTGAGGTCTAATTCTATTCTATTAACTGTTCTGTGAGGTCATCCTGAGCCAAGCGCTAACATACATACAGAGTGTCCCTGAAATAAGGTCAATTACATTTCTTGGGTTGTCGAGGTCATGCCATGACTATTTTTTTTTTTGTATTTTCTTTCTAAATAGGTTTAATTTTATTGGGAATTTCCTTTTTTGCATCACTGCGCTGCGCCGTGAAAAATTATGATATTTTTGTATAAATTTCTCTTGCATTTTAGTAAAATTCTTACAAGCTTTAGCAACCAACAGTCAAAAAACTTTAAGCATTAACTCTAGATAAACCGTTTGATTATCATTATTTTAGAGAAAAGTTGTTTTAATTGCTCTGAATATATTGCATAATAATCTAGCAAAGGTGTTTCATTTGAAAAAGGATAGTTTTTCCCAGTTCTAATTTGTTTTTAATATCTGTCTGGCAATCATTATCACAATAATAAACGGAAACCTGTAATTATTTTCAATCTGTAATTATTTTTTGAGCCTGTAACTACAGGCATACATGGCCAGTCGCTAGTGTCGCTACTAACCAACTGAGCAAACGGAACAATCTGCCCCAATCACTGAAATTTCAATCACTTCCTTCTTACACAACGCCAGGCCTGGTACCTCTACTGTGGTCGCCGGTTCGAGACCGGCTCGAAGCGTTAAATTTTTAATTTAATTTGAAATTTATACATTTTGTTAGCAGCGTTACTGCATAGTAAAAAATTAAAAGAAAATCTCATCGTGCAGCAAGCGGCAATAAGAGGCAGCAAGAGGTAAGTAATCAAAATGTAAACCTATATGCATGCACAAATTTATCAGTGACAGACAGTAGGTACCTACATTTATGATGATAAACAATGATGTAATATAAAAAACCGGCCAAGTGCGTGTCGGACCACGCAAAACGAATTCCGTGTTTGAAAATGGCCACCAAATCTGACAGCTGACGTTTCCATTGACGACTCGAAACTGAGGCAAGTTGTGCCAATTGACTCAATTTTAGTGTGACATTTTTCGAGCGCGTACAACCTATTTACCTCTTTTTAGGGTTCCGTACCCAACGGGTAAAAACGGGACCCTATTACTACGACTTCGCTGGCCGTCCGTCCGTCTGTCTGTCACCAGGCTGTATCTCAAGAACCGTGATAGCTAGAGAGTTGAAATTTTCACAGATTATGTATTTCTGTTGCCGCTATAACAACAAATACTAAAAAAACCGGCCAAGTGCGAGTCGGACTGGGGCTCCCATACAACAGACATGATTTTTTTGCCGTTTTTATAGATACGTACGGAACCCTTCGTGCGCGAGTCTGACTCGCACTTGGCCGGTTTTTTTTATTTATATTACTTACATCATTGATGATAAAGTAATTATTTACACTAACGCTCTCCACACGTCAGTTCGAGTAATTAAACCTCGAGTGGTGTTATTTGATGCAGTGCTATAAATAGCAATTATTTAATCAAATGGACTTTATTCTAAATAACACGAAATCTTTAGCTGACTTCAATAGAACACGATTTCAATATCTATTTGTGCTATCCGGCTTTTGTGGTCCTTTTAGGGTTCCGATACCTCAAAAGGAAAAAACGGAACCCTTATAGGATCACTCGGTTGTCTGTCTGTCCGTCTGTCACAGCCGATTTCCTCCGAAACTACTGGACCGATTGAGTTGAAATTTGGTACACATATGTAAATTGGTGACTCAAAGATGGACGCGTAAAGAAAATTAATGAATTCTGAACAAGGGGGCCACTTTTGGGGGGTAAACTGGAAAATTAAAAAAAAAAGATTTGCATACTGTATTGTGTGACATATCAAATGAAAGAGGTTGTTGTAAGCATGTCAGATATATTTTTTTATAATTTTAGCAAAAATAGATTTGAAGTAATTTAGGACAAAAGACGAAAATTGACCATTCCCCCCCTTATCTCCGAAACTACTAGGATTCAAATTCTGAAAAAAATATGGAAAATAGTTCCTTACCTAATGATTACAGGAAAACCTATAAGAAGTTTGAGTATTCAAAAACACTTATGAAATTTAGATTATATACGGAACCCTCGACACGCGAGTTGAACTCGCACTTTTTTTATTGCAAATGTAACTTACACTTGGAACTGATAAGCTAAAAAGGTCCATCTTGTTCTTGAAATGTTGGTAGATACCTACGTATTTGAAATGTATCCGTATGTAGCAGTCCCGATGTAGTTTTTGGCCTGTATTAAATATACGGGTCTACCAAATCCTTAACCAAATCACCAAGAAATAAATTAGAACCAAAATCTGTGTATGAAATTTTTTTTTACGAATTATTCTGACATTCTAATCTAAAATCTAAACGGTATGGAATGATCCATATAATGTTAGAATTTTAACGGACAAATTCTTCTACGATTTAACGTTTCCCAATAACGTTTTTCAACTAGTTGAATATTTCCTAGTTTTACTTATTTCGATCAATAACCCTTTGAACGCCAAGAACGCCTAAGGTTGTCGTGTATTGTCGTGCTCGCAGCGCCAACGTGCGCTGTCAAAACAACCTTCTATCTTTCATATAAGGTCCATACTCCATAGTCACTCTCTCATGGAAAAAAAGGTTGGCGTGTCAGTGACACTTTAGTAGGTGAATAATGGCGTTCAAAAGGTTAAGTGTCGGTAAGTCAAATACAAATTTTATTGAGTTTCAAAATGGGTTTCCAGGAAATCGCATGTCGATTAACGCACGATTTATTATTAAATTTTGACAATATTTTTGTCACATTTTGTTTTTGTGATGCACGTTACCAACGCTAACAATATTTTTGGATAGTATCATACCCAATTAGATAAGGATCTTGTTACAAGAGTGCAGAATGAATAGTAAAGTAATTAAAATTCCAACGTCAATAGTAGGGTTGCCATTGGAAGCTTGTAAATTTGTACGGAAGCAACAACATTTATACACTCAAGCGAAAGACCGTCACACTTGCACCCTAAATTTAAGACATAGAGATAAAATAGCCCTTCCAACAAGTAACTTACAGATGAGCAATAAGAGCCCACATATGACAACAATACGCATTTACAACAGTCTTCCTAAAGAAATAGCTGATGAGGTCAAATATACCAAATTTGTTAAGAAGTTGAAAACATATTTAATAGAATGACTTCTTAAGTGTAAATAGATACCATAAATATTCTTAAAGTAGGTTATCGTAAATATTAACACTGACGTGTCATTTAGGTTAAGTACTATAATTTCTTAATGTGTACCTGGTGGTCTACGTTTGAGACAAGGAATTGCAATACCCTTAAAGGGTGTCATGTTGTACTGTAAATTGTGATAAATAAGACCAGATATATGTCAATATGAGAGCAATAAAGTATTCTATTCTATTCTATTCTATTCTATATTTTGACTCTTTGTACTACATAAAAAAAAAACTTTTTGCCTGAAGAATGCTGTTGGCGCTAGCTCTCACCCTGCCTAATAGTGAGGCTATCTTTTTTCGCATGATCGCCGGGATACACTGTTGACGAAATATGTACATGTAGTACGCAAAAATACTATATTTCGGGGGTCCCTACGAAGTGCTTCAATTCATCATCATCATATAAGCCGAAAGACGTCCACTGCTGGACATAGGCCTCCCCCAAAGAGTGCCAAAGTAACCGGTCCTGCGCCATCCGCATCTAGCGGCGCAGGTTTCAATTAAATTTTACTAAATAGCAACATTGCCCTGCCAATTTTTACATATATTTTTGTCGGTTTTTTCTGGAAAATACTATAATATCTCCCCTAAAAAAAGTTGGCAACCCTAGTCACTAGTTAGCTAAATGACGTCATTTGTAATCTCGAAAACATCTGGTCACTTTCATTTACAAATATGTCTTGTTTTATCTGTTATGCTTAAGATTGTGTAATGTGCCGACTTTTTATCGACCTTGGACGGTAGAGTTGCTTGTTGGATGGACTACTTTGATGCAATTCGGCCAACTTAAATAATCTCAACTGCATATGTGGTTCATGTTTTTTATTATTCCTTATTTTTTTAAACCGTAAAGTACCTACCTAGTTAGCTGTAACAAAAAAAACGACAATTTACTTTAAAAACAACATTTTAACCGACTTCAATTTAGTACTCCGCCTTAAGCCAAATGAACATTTCCACATTTGCTTTCCACTTTACCACATGGACAGCATTCCGAGAGTAAATACGTTGATTATTATTACAGACGAAAACCATGTCACTGTATGTGGGCCGATAATATTTGAGGAGTTCCGTCTATTTGGCACACTTGACATCTAGGACTTCATTAGTTACTATTTCAATGGAATCATATTAGAATCAATAACGTACTTTTACAGTTTTAGGTACGAGTTCCATAAGTCATCTGTGGTCTTCATCATAAGTTCCACTTCGCCAAATTTGTGATTTCCAGTACGCTTACCATGAGAGGCTATCGAATACTTACAATAGTAAACTTCTCTCGATATCGAGCTAACGCGCTTCGACTAGATTTCGATTCTCGCAAGTTCGAGCTGTCAAATGCGCCGTACTCATGGTGCCGATATACTCCGAAAACAACTACAAAACGTTACTCGCTAGCGTCTAGTTTTCGATGCGTAATCTAAACTTTCGAATCGTATTACCAAACGGTAGCGTGAGTCACAAATTTGACATTTCGAATCGAAAAATACCGTAGTGTCTGTAGTTTACTATTTCACTTCCAAAATGGTGCGTGATAACGTATTATTTCGTCAAGATTTACCGTAGATCCGATCGATACCTATCTCAAATTAAAGAACTTATAAAAATAAGGGTTTTGAATCGACAACTTATATCCGCAAAATTCGGATTGTCGCGTATTTTGTATTTAAAAATGCAAATAATTGGCACACGTTCCGCCATATTGGGTCGACAGACTTAGATGAGGATCATCGCACACTGTTAAAATTATACTTAATGTCGTTAAGCTTAAGGTATAGATTCCTTTAAAGTCTTTAAACTTTGGCGTTGGGGAATTTTTCGACGTTGGCCATGCGCGTATTCTGTAATGTCATAACCGACAAACGCTAGCATTTAAATTGAAACGATAAATGCTTGTAATTTAAGGCTGAATATTGAAAAATCTATTAAACTATACGAACAATCGAGTTAACTGTTGCGAGAAAAGTATACTTATATGGGACTCGGGGTACCGATTAGATTTTTAGTTCTGTGAGTGACCGCCAGGGGCGGTGTATAGAGTTTTCATACAAATCTTTAACTGTTGTCGATAGTCGCTAGCGTATTCCGACTTACTGTAAACTCACACTAAAGCTACAGGTGTAAATATACTAGTTATAATAGAAAATACCGAAATTACTACATGCGTGCCTTCTATATTTGAGGAGTTCCCTCAATTCCTCATAGTTCCCATCATCCAACTGAAGTTTTGATTACAATGGGACCAACCTGGAAGCATATACTTTCCAATAAAAAAAGAATTGTACGAATCGGTTCATAAATGACGGAGTTCTGAGGTAACAAAACAGTTACGTTACAAAAATGATGAAGAAAAAAAGCATGAATGAATTTTCAAACTCTCATCTCCATTTTCTTACGTTGTCAACTCAGGAATAAGATGGATTGCTTCTATGCTATCAATTTTACCGTCACTGATGTCATCAGTGTATAGAAACTCAACGTTTTGTAAAAGGGGCGAAAGTATATGCAACTTTGTTAGCATATTAATTACAATAACGCCCATTTAAAACACTGATAAACAACAATGACGTAATTATATCGTACCTAATTTGAGTATCGTGCAATTCGTGCATGCATACTGGAATGTATACTAACTGAATCTCATTGGATTTCTTATATCGTTGAAGCGAACGAAGTTCTCTGTTTTAGTTTTAGCTTGGACAAAATTTATTTCGTATGTCCGGATGTCCCGCTGTCCGGAACTTCGGCAGTTCTCCTCTACAGGTAGCATTTGCCAACCGATTCTCGTAAAATTTTGCGAGCAGGTTCATAAACCGGTAAAAAGTCGGTCAGATTGCATAATCTGGTAATTAGGTAGCTATCCAAAAAAAAACCGGCCAAGTGCGTGTCGGACCACGCAAAACTAAGGGTTCCGTGCCTATTAAAAAGGTCGTATCGTCACAGAAATCTTATGGCACTTACGTCCTTTTCTTTAAGGAAGGTTGTTTTTCAGCAATATCTCGAAAACCTTTGAACCGATCTTGTTCAAAACTATTTTCGGTGAAAGAATTTAATAAGGCCTGTGTCCATGGTTTTTTTCATATTTTTTAAATACACCGTTCAAAAATTAGAGGGGGGGACACCATTTTAGTGACTTTCGGGGCCATTATCTCCGACTCTATTCGCTTAATCAAAAAAAATGCTTAGAAACCTTATATTTATTTTGAATAGATAGGCGATTGATGTGCCACACGTGGACTTACAATGAAAAAAAATTGACTTGCAGTTTTATGTATACAGTGCAACACAAAAAAAAAATTTTTAGTCATTCATTTACAAAACTATGTAGCGGCTGACAAAATACACCTATCCTCAAATTTTATTCAAATAGGTACTTATAGTTTTCGAGTAAAATGTCTGTGACATGCGGACAGACGGACATGACGAAACTATAAGGCGGAACCCTTATAGTTTCGTCATGTCCGTCTGTCCGTATGTCACTTTTTTTTTTGTGCTTGTGCCATTTTTGCTACGGAACCCTAAAAAGCAAGGAATTACCTAACTGTGGTGAAAAATGGCCCAACTAGCGTTCTACCATCCCTTTGAGTCGAACTCGATTCAAATAATTGACATTGACATTTTCCATGATGGCGGCGAATCATCAAGGTCCTGAAACTTGAACATGACAACTCATAGGCATTCGTGACAGTACGATCAAATATTGTACTTTTCAGGGTGCTTAAAAATGTCGGAACATGAACTCTAAGTCTAAAGTTTTGATAATAGAGTCGTATGTAATCAGATATTTGTGAGCACCTTGTCCGCTCAGATATTAATAGCATGTTTGGCTGTAAAGCTCAAGACCAAGGGCCTGTTTATTTTACCTACCATGTGGTCAGTATCAGTGGCAACCCTACCGGTTTCCTAATACCAAATCGTCAATGTAATTTTAGCGTATTTTCTTCAAGGACTGCACCTGCGGTCCTATATTGGCATTGTCATTACCAACAATAGCTAAACAAAGCGCGGCGGTTAGAAAGAATTTCGTACATTGACTCATCATGACTTGTCTCTGTCACTCGCGCATTGGCGTCGCGCTCGCACAGTGACATTGAACGCCGTCGGGGATTGTAAGCCTTTTCCTTGTAGTAAAAACGCGCGCTGTTATGCACTTGTTATTTTGTTCGTAATGTCACTCGGTAATATTCGGGCGCTCATTGGTGTACTATTTGAATTGAAAAGCAGAATAAATAAATAAATTCTCAAATTAAGTACTTGTTTTTTTTCTTACTTTATTTTGATAAATAGTAAACTTTATTCATTGTACATGACAATATCAATATTTTTTGCAGTAGGTAATCCGAAAACACGAGGACTATTTAATCAAGAAGGACTGACTTATATTGTTTAAAACGCAAAGTCGTTCTGCCGTTTCAATCCTATCTCACAGAGGCGTCTCTAGCCCATGTGGCGCCCGGGTGCAAGCATTACCCTAGCGCCCTCTAGTACCCCCCCCCCCCAGCACGCGCTAGCCGCAAGTGGCGCCCCGTCAAATGGCGCTCGGGCGTCCCCTAGGATCGTGCGCCCGGGTGCACCGCACCGCTGCACTACAGGCAGAGCCGCCCCTGCATCTCATGTATCTTGAGATACATGAGTTACGCGTAACAGGTCTAAATCTGTTTATTTTCCATGCCTTTATCGACCTACATACTCAGTTTTTTAATATAACTTACCAATTCCTTATACGAGCCTGTCACGTAACTCTGTTTTTACCATACTAAATCATGCCTAATACTGTACAAAAAAAAAACTTCAAACGGCGTTTTTTCAAAACTATGCTTTTTGAGATACATGAGATAGGCTTGACACGGCAGCGTTCCTTTACATGCATAGGACAACTTACATTACCTACCTTCCGTAATGGGAAATTACGCGTTTAGCTTAGATCTTTATTTTTTCTTAACATTCGTACCCCATTGAATAGGTATTAAACAATGAGATAATAATAAATGATTTGAATATAAACAATATATATTGTTTATTCGGTAGGTATAGAATATCGGAACAGCAAAATATTGTTAGAGTAGTCCATTTCTGTGCCTTAGTAGGTACTGTGAACTGTGACTCATACGTCGGGTAATATTTACATCATCAGCCGTATAATAGCGTGTTAAATAAAATTAATATAAGTCATTCCGGCTCTCAGGTAAAAATTTGTGTTGTTATTAACAATAGATAAGCGTGCTTGGCCACCCATTGACCGGTACGCAAAACAAAGGATCGCAAAGTAGATAGCAGACGGAAAATGAATATTTCCCGAATCATAAAACTATTAACTTGGTAATATTTAATAATTTTTACTACAAAAATGTTATTCCTCTCTGGCAATCGGTCTAAAGGTCAATGCACGAAATTCTTTCTGTCCGCCGCGCTTGCTTTAATTTAAGCTACTGCCATAGAGATTTTGATTGAAATGCATTTCGCACTGGTTTACTTTTTTTAGACTTAAGCAATTATGACGAGTATGTAACCTTTCAGTAATCTTATCAAGTTTAATTCCAAATTCAACAAATTTTCATTACGCTGACGGACAATTCATTCATCACAAGTCATGATCAACTTGTAAACACTTATTAATTCATTACCAATGGAAAACGACACAATGCAAACACTATAGGATGACCTTCGCACAATTATTTTAAATTCAGAACACATTCCAGAACCAGCACATACCAAAACAAAACACGATTCCAAATCGGAGCTCAATTGTTTTTTTTTTGCAACGTTGTTGTGAATTCGCACTTAAAATTCCGTTATCATTATCAGACACGACATACCGACGCGGGCGACGCGGTTTGACTGAGGACTCTGACGGTGACGCAGTCTGGAGGAGAGAAGACGGGTTTTCACTTTCGCGTTTGTGGATTTCGGGCTCAATTCGAATTTTTTTAATGATAGCTCGGGAGTCGGGAGTCTCGGGACTTCGGTACAAAACAAAACTGAAACCGAGTTAATTTTTGTTTGACGACATGACGACTCATGCGTAATTGCGTATGTACAGTCGCCATCAGATATATCGGAGCGGCCAAAGTGCTCACAAATATCTGAACTTCTGAACACGTCTCTATTGTCGAAGCACTAGAGACGTGTTCAGATGTTTGTGAGCACTTTGGCCGCTCCGATATATCTGATGGCGACTGTACCTACACAATTATTTCAAAATGCCCAGGTATTGTTGTAAGTATTAGGGTTCCGGATCAAAAAGGTAAAAACGGAACCCTTATGCGCACCATAAGTGCACCACTCAGTCCGTCTGTCTGTCTGTCACAAAGTCAAATATCTCAGGAACTAATGCTATCAATTTGAAATTTGGAATAGTTGTAAACAAAGCTAATCCACGTGCATGGAAAATAAAAAATTTAAATATATACATGTGCCGTACAATACATCTCACTTCGTATTTATATTTATTTGTCTCTCGCCTATCCCAATAATATATTAGTATGTAGTTTAAATATTATAATTTACTTTTTAAAAAAATTAACCGACTTCAAATCAGTAGCCAAATTGCTTTAAGTTTGCCTATAAAATTTGAAGAATTCCCTCGATTTCTCCAGGATCCCATCATCAAAACTGGATTTTGGTGAAAACGGGACCAATCTGGAAGTATATGCTTTCAAACAAAGAAATAATTTTTCAAATCGGATTTTTCAAAAATACCGAGTTATCGCGTAACAAACACACAAAAAAACAGTCGAATTGAGAACCTCCTTTTTTGAAGTCGGTAAAAAATTATGACGTTTCCGTGAGTCACCAACGGTACTGGCTGAAAATCAGCGCTGTAGGTGTCTGACACCTCAGCATAATGCTGAGCCAGTGTCCGGTTCACTGCCGCAGAGACACACTTTTTTTCATGTTTTATATGTTTCTCTTGTTTATTTTATTGTTTAATATGTGTGTCCTGTACGTTTGTGAATAAATGTATCTTTCTTTCTTTCTTCTTTCTATATATTCTTTGTCTGTGCACGCAGACGTCGCCGGACCTATATGTATTGTATACTTACGTAGGTACGCATAACAGCAAACTATTTTCATCCCGTCTACTACTTTCGCGTGCTTCTCTATAAACTGTCTCATTTTAATCAACAGCCATAGTTTTTATGGAATTGTTCCAACTCTGCTATTGCCATGTCGACGTTTTTATTAAGAATAGTTTGGTATTCGGTAACCGGTAGTTTTAGGGTTCGGTAACCGATGCAACTAATTTTCGGGAATACTGCCACCGGCATTATTGCCGGGATCGGGATAATAAGAACGTTATATATTTCCTTGATTTAGTATAGATAAATACATGCTCCAGAGCGGACCCCAGGCTCCTTTAGGCCACAACCGGGACAACGCTAGGAGGATGATAATAATAATAATGATAAGCCCGCGGGGGCAGCTTGTGGCGAGCTGACGGTGAGTGGCGACACCGTGGACCCCTAACCTCCAGAGGGCCCGATTGATCTGGCCCTCGCCCTCTGTGCTTGGCTTAACCGGTTGGCCAGAGTCGCAAGAGCGGAACCTATGCTCCAGCCCCCCTATTCTGTAACTTGTTTAAGCTCACCTCAACGCTCACCCACAAATATATCTTGACACCGCGATGCGTAGTAACTAAGCGTAGGCAGAGGTTTAGTTTCCTAACGGGTGACCAGCGGGGTGAGCCGCATTTGCGCGTAGCGAATAACAGCCCAGGAGCCGCAGCATATATGGTTGGCCTTATCACGCGACAAGTGACAAAATAAGAGCGTCGTCTCGTTCTATCGAACGGTGTCAGCCAGTGACGCACGCTCTATCCTATCACCTATCGCGTGACAAGGCCAACCATGCTACGGAGCCAGGAGCCGTAGCATGGTTGGCCTTATCACGCGACAAGTGACAAGATAAGAGCGTCGTCTCGTTCTATCGAACGGTGTCAGCCAGTGACGCACGCTCTATCCTATCACCTATCGCGTGACAAGGCCAACCATGCTACGGCTCCAGGGCTTCCAATCTCGGGATTTATTACTAATACAATACTGAGATCCGCGGTATTGTAGTAGTAATAAATCCTGGGTTTGGAAGCCCTAGATTCGACACGAGAAGAGTTCTTTAATAGTTTTCATTAAAAGACCAAGATGTTTTGTTTGGCAGCACTTGGCCATGTAATACTATTCTGTGACTTGGCTATAATTTTACGCCATATATATCATACGGGCCATGGCATTCATCTTGATAGTAGTAAAATAATGGTCGACCTCGCTACTGTGCCGTTCGTGTTCAGGGCAAAGGTTATGTTATGGCTGGAATTATAATTAGGAATAGCCATATATTAATGCAAATGACTTAGCTACCGTACGTCTCAGGTTTATAATATAAAGCTGATGAAATATCGAACATCGCAGATATAGGTACCTACACATATGGCGATTTCTGCATTTTGCATTGTAACCCTAGTTTTTCTTACATAAGTTACGAATAGTGCCAATGGCAAGACAATACGCGGTTGAGAATTGAAGAAAGGAATGACTAGCGTTGGCAAAGTGGTTGTTAGAGTTCCGTTCCTCAAAAGGAAAAAGGAACCCTTACAGGATCACTCGTGCGTCTGTCTGTCCGTCTGTCACAGCCGATTTGCTCCGAAACTACTGGACCGATTGAGTTGAAATTTGGTATACATATGTAAATTGGTGACCCAAATATGGACGCGTAAAGTAAATTACTGAATTCTGAACAAGGGGGCCACTCTTGTGGGGTAAACTGGAAAATTAAAAAAAAAAGTTTCACAAACTCTATTGTGAGACATATCAAATGAAAGTTTTTTATAATTTTAGCAAAAACAGATTTGAAGTAATTTAGAAAAAAAGACGAAATTTGACCCCCCCCCCCCCCCCTTATCTCCGAAACTACTAGGCCTAAAATTAAAACCTATAAGAAGTTTGAGTATTCAAAGTAACGGGAAAATGCTCAATATTTTACGGAACCCTCACCACGCGAGTTGAATTCGCACTTGTTTTTAGTATTTTCCACAAATCATAATTATCGTGTCCTGACATATTCCTAAGCCTCGGCTTATAAAATACCTCACTTTTCGGCCGACACTTGAACTTAACCGAGTCCTGTTTTGCCACTTTACTCGTTTGTAATCAAGACCTTAGCATTGGATGGGCTCATACATATGTATTGCAAAAAAAAACGTAGATTGACTAAAATATCCCATTCTGTCCCCGAATATCAACGACATTTTTAGGGTTCCGTAGCCAAAATGGCAAAAACGGAACCCTTATAGTTTCGTCATGTCCGTCTGTCCGTCTGTCCGTCTGTCCGTCGGTCCGTCTGTCCGTATGTCACAGGCATTTTACTCGAAAACTATAAAGTGTATTTGAATAAAATTTTGAGGATAGGTGTATTTTGTTAGCCGCTATATAGTTTTGTAATTAAAATGCCAAAAAAGATTTTTTTTAGGGGTGCACTCCATACATAAAACTAATAGTAAATTTTTTTTTTCATTGTGACCCCCCGTGTGGCACATCAATCGATAGGCCTTTCAAAATAAATATAAGGTTTCTTAGCATGTTTTTTGATTAAGTGAATAGGGTCGGAGATAATCGCCCCGAAAGTCACTAAAATTCTGTCCCCCCCCCCCCCCCCTCTAATTTTTGAACGGTGTATTTTAAAAATATGGAAAAATTCATGGACATAGGGCTTATTAATTTCATTCACCGAAAATTGTTTTGAACAAGATCGGTTCAGAGGTTTTCGAGATATTGCTGAAAAACTGCCTTCCTCAAAGAAAAGGACGTAAGTGCCGTAAAATTTCTGTGACGATACGACCTTTTTAATAGGCACGGAACCCTTCGTTTTGCGTGGTCCGACACGCACTTGGCCGGTTTTATTTATCGCATCTGACGTTTATTTGGCCTAAAAAACTGAGCTTCTAGGGCACTACTTATATCTGGATCTTGCATGACAAACAAATTATAACCTACATCTATCGAATGGCCGGAAATCTGTGTGAAGATATAAGTATATCAACCAAAACCAGCCGGCACTTGGATAACCAACAAAATATAGTTTTACTGGCAGCGGAACCATTTGTATCATGCTTTAAATCGTTGAAAATGGAAGAGGGCATATCTTGGAGCATTACACAAACAACAAAACACAAATAAAACATTTGATTTTCGTGGCAAATGTGTTTGTGTGTATTGTGTCTATACAGTTTGTTTTTATGTGTTTTGTCACGAATAAATGTTTTTTCTTTCTTTTCTTTCTTTCTTTCTTTGATATGAAAAAAATATTAATAGATACATTCCAATAAATTACGATAGAATAAACTATGAACTCACTTTTATCACGGTGCAACGCGAGGTTTAGATTAAAGTCGGCAAATATATAGAAAAGTACTCTGTGGTCGGCAATGAAATCGATTCGATTTTCCATTCACTATTCGTTAATAATCGCTAAATATGACAAACGATGCGTCTTCGCCCTTAGAGCATACATAACTGGAGTAGCCTTACGTCGTATTTGCGACATTTGCGTACAAAAAAAGTCTGCCGAATTTTGCGGGGAAGGGGGGAAGCATCTTAATAGGATATTGAAACTCAATTATACAGGGTATCCGAAGAAGTAGTGATATACTGAAGCTGGGAGGTAGAGGAACTAGAGGGCTCTCTGAATCACCCCCATGTATGTTCCGCGATTTTTCGTATTTTCGGAGTTATGACTTTTTTTTTAATTTTTCACCTATCGCCGAGTACGATGAGATTTTTATTTATGGTGACGTGAATTATTGCGGTAGATGCTTGATTTTTTTTGTGTGCTAAGCTGATAGATAGGCCAATTCAGTATGGTAACATTTACTATCGTTATTGGGTCGTTCTTCTTTTCGACCGACAATAGCCTGTCCTTCGTCTTACTACGGCATCTCGTTTGAGTAATGATTTTACGGTTTTATAATGTTCGAAAATGAACGTCCATATTATTTTATTAATTAGTATTAATTTAATATTTTAGTTTCTCTAACAAGCATTTTTTTTAAACGTATTTTTATCGTAGAAGTCCGTGACAGAGTGGTAAACCAAAATGTAGTCCCCACTGAAAGAGTCCACTTTGTCACATATTTTTTTTTTAAACCAACCGTAAACAAATATGTATATTGGCCGGAAAGGAAACTTTAATTAGTGTTAATGAAGAAACCAATGCATTTTTTTTTAAATCGCACTTCAAAATCACAATTTTGGATAGTTCAAAAACCAAAAAAAAAGAAAAACCTCGGTTCAGTGACGGTAAAAAAGAAGAACGACCCTATTACTATATTATAATCGTTAAACTGAATTTTTTTTTAAAAAGTTTCGCAAACTGTATTGTATGACATATCAAATGAAAGGAGTTGTTGTAACTAAGGATCTCAGATAAATATTTTTTTATAATTTTAATAAAAACAGATTTGAAGTTATTTAAGGAAAAAAGACAAAAAATTTACCATCCCCCCCCCCCCCCCCCCCCCTAAACTACTAGGCTTAAAATTCTGAAAAAAAATGGAAAATAGCTCCTTGCCTAAAGATTACAGGAGAAGTTTGAGTATTCAAAATAACATGAAAATTCTCAATATTTTACGGAAACCTCACCACGCGAGTTGAGCTGAACTCGCACTTGTCCGCAACCAATGTTTTCTTTCTCATGCATGAAAATAATCTCAGAGAATACTCTTAGTCCAAGTATTTGTGTACCTATCGGAGTAGGTAATCTTAATGTAAAGAATATATTGGACGGCTGATAGCTTCCGAAACAGCGAAGCGTGATTTGGCCAAGGTTAAGGAGTGGTTCTCGAACGATCAATGGTTTTCTAATTTAGGGGATCGCCACAGATATAAGCGAGGAATCGTGGATCAGTAAAAAAACTTTCTAATCTAGTCGATATCAAAAAAAACTTTCAATACAGTTATCAGAGGTTGGTATAGGCTATTGGAGAATTATGGTATTTCTGGTTATCATGTCAACGACACCTCAGATGCGTCGGTAACGCACTAGTCTCCTTTCGAGTCGCAGGCCATCAATTAATATATAAAAACCGGCCAAGTGCGTGTCGGACCACGCAAAACGAAGGGTTCCGTGCCTATTAAAAAGGTCGTATCGTCATAGAAATCTTACGGCACTTTCGACCTTTTCTTTGAGGTAGGCAGTTTTTCAGCAATATCTCGGAAACCTTTCATCCGATCTTGTTCAAAACAATTTTCGGTGAATGAACTTAATAAGCGCTGTGTCCATGAATTTTTTCATATTTTTAAAATACACCGTTCAAAAATTAGAGGGGGGGGGACAGAATTTTAGTGACTTTCGGGGCGATTATCTCTGACTGTATTCACTTAATCAAAAAAAATCTCGAGAAACCTTATATTTATTTTGAAAGGCCTATCGATTCATGTGCCACACGTGGGCTCACGATGAAAAAAAAATTTTTGACTTTTAGTTTTATGTATGGAGTACACCCCTAGAAAAATTTTTTTTAGTAATTTTAATTACAAAACTTTGTAGCGGCTAACAAAATACAACTATCCTCAAAATTTTATTCAAATACACCTTATAGTTTTCGAGTAAATGCCTGTGACATACGGACAGACGGACAGACGGACAGACGGACAGACGGACAGACGGACAGACGGACAGACGGACATGACGAAACTATAAGGGTTCCGTTTTTGCCATTTTGGCTACGGAGCCCTAAAAAGGATATTTCACCCGACCGCCGCTGGTATCACTACGTGGAAGCAACTCAGGATTATATCTGGGGTGTTCACAGGTCACTTCGGCGTCAAGGATCTCTTGGCCAAGATGGGACTATCGAACAGTACAGACTGTAGAATGTGTAGCGAAGAGGATGAGACTATGGAACACTTACTGTGTGAATGTCATGCCCTTGCCAGACAAAGAATGAATTTCTTTGGTAACGGCTACCCGCAACCAAAGGAATTCAGGGTGCTCCCACTGAGCTGCATCATCCGCTTTGTGGAAATGATGGAGCGAGCTTGGGAGTATGAGCTATAAAGGGGAGGACAAATGCACAAAAGATCCCACTGGGTCGAAGTGTATCCGAAAGGGCCCTCAACTAGATAAGATAAGATAAGAAGATCCCTACGTGACATTACATCTTAAACAAGGCAGCACGGTCACGTAACGCAATGTACGTCAGGCAGATAATAGATCTAAATGTCACTTTTTGCATTGGAAATCGACAGTTGAGTTGCTCTAACGTACGTTTAAATAGTTACATGATGACCCCTAGGTGTGGCTGATTATTCGTAGAACGGGGAATAATTATTATATCCAATAACATTTCCACGGATCCCTAATCACAATGGGTAACGGCCACCCACTCTCGGCCTCGGCGCTAAATAGTTTTGGATAATAAACATTCCTGCATGTAACGCGCCATATATTTAAAACGGTTGTCCGTCTATCTACACGAGCATACACTTCCACACATTCACAAGCTTTTAATATCACGACGGTGGCAAAGAAGTATACGGCCTACCCGTAGCCCCAAGCCTTAAGGTGATTTTCCACCGGCGTGGATTGACGAGGCGCGGCGCGGCGTGAATTGAAATTTGTATGGCAAATTTTCAATTCACTGCCGGCGCATCTTCGGTGGAAATAGTACGGATTGACGAGAATTTGCGCGACGTGAATTGAAATATTTGTGTGTATAAAAATAAACCGTATTGTTTCTGAAATAGAGATTAAATTAACTCTGCAACAGAAACCAACATCTCGCTACAGGTGTTTAGTTGTTAATTTGTCGAGACTGCCGTATAGGTGATTTTCCACCGGCGTGGATTGACGAGGCGCGGCGCGGCGTGAATTGAAATATTTTTAGTGGAAAAGGGTCAGCGCGATTTCAATTCACGCCTCGCCTCGTCTCGTCAATCCACGCCGGTGGAAAATCACCTTATGGACGCTTGTGAGTCCAGAAGCGCAAGCGCGTTGGCAATCCTTTATTGATTTGAGGATTTATTGTGGTAGGTACCTACAGTGCATTCTTGGGAGCTCTGGCGACCTTGCCACTAGGAAACGCAATACCACATACCTACAGATCACGTATACTTAGTAAGTGGTGTTATCATCAGTTTTGCTCGTTGCTCTGCTGAAGAATGAGATTTCCTAGGGGTTACAAAGCGTGGGAACTTATTTATTAATTTAACTAGTTTTTCCTTGGTTAGAAAGTCAGACGGCAGTCGCTTTCGTAAAACTAGTGCCTACGCCAAATCTTGGGTACCAACCGAATTTAAAATTAATAATACGTGAATGGTACTTCTAAAAAATATTTTACTCTATGGTCCACATCGTTGTTAAAAGCAAATAATGAAAGATTGAACTTGAACTAGAAGTTTCCAGCTTTTCCTTATTTACGACGAGTGATAAAAGCCAGATTACAACCGGTATGTATGTACACATGAAGACAAACTTGAATAACAAATTGTATACCTTAATTCATTGCAAAAAGGTTCATTATGGGTCAGGAATGTTTTACGTTGGATAAAATAAAATACAAACGATACGAGAGATTAATTTTTATGTGTGTGACTGTATATTTACCTCTTATACCTGTTCCCAACCAAAATGACGACTGATGCCACAAATAAAGACAATGAAAGACAATGCAATGTACATTGTTTAACGAGGGGCGTAAGCCTTCGGCGTCGGGCTTCTGATAGACTCTCGTTAGCAATATTCTTACGCCCGTGTTATACACAATGTTTTTCATCACATTTGCGAGGAAATAAATAACTACAAAAGACAGAAAAATCTAAGTTTCATACAGCCGCACCAATCAAAAATTGACAACTTCACTTCCAGATCAGTGCTAGTGGAGCGCGCAGCTCAATATTTCAACCAATCACAGAGCAGTATTCTTGCGGGGCGGGGCGACTTGACCAACTAGATTTTTTTATTCAACCAATCACACAGCAACCAGATTTGCTTAAGCCAATCAGAGGGTTCTATATTTTAAAACTAAACTTACCAGCCCGTGGGAGGTAAAACGGCTATAACTGCTCTATACGCTCGCAAGTAATAACGCCATTGACGAGCAAGTGTGATGAAAAAGAGATAACGCGAGCCTATGGTTTTATGGCCTCAGTCGTCACTTTGGTTGGGAACAGGTATAGTTATAGCTTTAATTTTAAGAAATACTAGCTGTGCCCTAACGGGGCTCGTGTGTGAGCCAGCCCTTGTGTAGGACCTGTTTTGTACCACGTGAACTACGCAATAAATGAATTATGAATTATTATGAGGTAATGGGGTGGGTAATCCCACACAAACTATTTTCCTTAAACGCCCGAGTATAATACGTTACCATAGTTTTATCATACACAATAGAATGCCAGAAAACAATACACGAGTTGGCTGGATAGGGATTGCTCGTGTTACGAGAATAATAGGCTCTAATTATCCCACTCTTCAACCCAAAAATTAACTTTTCACGCCACTGCTCGGAAATGTGGCAAAAGATGGTCAGAATTCAGGCTTCAAAGCTGGGGTTAGTTGGACGTCGCACGAACAGGCCATCTATGACTTCAAACTGTCCAACAATGTTATTGTTGGACAGTTTGAACAGAAATCGACCAATCACAGGGCACCACGCGCGGTCGGCCGGCGTGCGTGCGCCCGTTCCTCCTCCGCGCCGGGCGCGAGGCAAGCGAGCCTGTTTAGTATTATGATCTTCAATTAGATACTTAATTTTGATTTTAAATTATAATTATTTGCAATTTCCTCGCAGTAGGCGTGAAAAGCACTATGTTAAGCCTCGGCCGAAAGGGCAATAGCTGGACTCGTACTTTCGAGGGCCTCCGCTACGCGTCGGCCCTCGAACTAACTCGTCCATCTATTGCTTACTTTCTAGCCTCTTCAACAATGTACTATTTATACCGATACAACTTTGCCCGTTATAACGCTAAATACAAAACTGCTCTAAACCAGGAACTTAATTGCTTAAAACAATGGTTTACGCCAGCAATTCCAATTAGTTTGGTCGACATTTTTCTTTATCAAAGAAGCCCATACTTCGCTTGGCAACCACAGTTGCCACAATCAGTTTAGGGGTCTGCGAAATTGGCCTTGGTCGACACAGTCTTATAATATAACTTCTGCCCGCGACTCGGTCCGCGAAGAACTCGTTTATATCGTAGCTCCAAACAAACTTTCACCTCCTTAGGAGATGATTTCCGGAATAATAACTATTTTATGTCCTTCCCTGGAACTAAAAGTATCTCTATACCAAATTTCATCTAAATCGGTTCAGCGGTTTAATCGTGAAGAGGTAACAGGCAGGCGGCAGACAGATACACTTTCGCATTTATAATACGAGCAATACAAAGCTCCATACAAAGTTTCATCCCCTTTATCGTCCCTAAAAGGGATAAAATTTGACATAAATTATAGCCTATGTCCTATTCTGATATATAAGGTACATAACTGGAAAGTTTCATATAAATTCGTCCAGTAGTTTTTGTGATTAAGTGGAACGTACTCCATCCACACTTTCACGTTTATAAAATTAGTAGGATATAATAAACTAGCGCGGCTCCGCCCATCGCAACTCAATACTGTCCATCCCAAACGTCCATTCAATATACCTGTTTGCGTCGAAACAAGTAAACTCCCTTCTACGGAAAAGTTGACCCAATTACACGCTAGATGTCGCTGTTCCGTCCGAGCAAATTCCTGCATCACGCGAACGGTGTGTCGACGTAGAATGTATAGGAGGTCGAGGCAAATTAATTGTGAATATAGACTATATATATGTGTGTCTGATTATTTCATTACAATATTTACGTATATAGGGCGCCCTTTTTGACAGTTAGGAGTACAAACAATACCTACTGCTGAAAGAAGTTTTGAAATTCGATGAGTACAGTCAATGACTTTAATTGTTGAGCCATTAAAGGATATTACACTGGACTGGACGGACACTTCATAGCTTCATAGAAACCAAGATAAGACACCTAAATGGCTCAACAATTAAAGTCCTTGACCGTAGGTACTAGTTACCCCCTTCATATAAACTTACAAAGCTGCATATCAAAGAACTTTTGTCTTCATAATATTAGTGTATGTAGAAGTATAGATTAGTACCTAGTACCTACCTGTACCTCATGCCCTTGCCAGACAAAGAATGAATCACTTTGGTAACGGCTACCCGCAACCAAAGGAATTCAAGGTGCTCCCACTAAGCTGCATCATCCGCTTTGTGGAAATGATGGAGCGAGCTTGGGAGTAGCTATAAAGGGGAGGGCAAATGCACAAAAGATCCCACTGGGTCGAAGTGTATCCGAAAGGGCCCTCAACTAGATACGATAAGATAAGACCTACCTGTACCTACGCCTAGATGAATTTAAAAGTTCTTTTATAAAAAAACGCGGGAGTAAAAAAAACTGTATAAGTTAATTGGCCAATTTATTTGTCACCAATTTGCAACACTACGTATGAATTTATGCGTCAAAGGGACCTCATGTCTGTCAGCCGAATTGCACAAATTACGAGGAGACGGCATGTACGTGCCAATTTGGGCAAAATACGGATAGAGAATCTGACAGGACTCGTGAATTATTTATTAAACTGTCAGTAACTGGGACGAAATAGTAGATTGTATGACAAGGGGCTAAAATAAGCCATATTACCACGAGATGGATATTTTCCCTCGCTTCGCTCGGGAAAATATTTCGAGGGGTGATATGGCTTTTAGACCCGAGTTATACACTCTACTTTTCACTTCGACTGCGAGAAAATAGTAAAATAAAGATTATCCATGCACAATCAATAACAAATTTCACTGCGAAAAGATTGTTCAATTTAGCGTGAGGCGTTTTCTTTTTTAATGATTTGGAATTAGAGACTAAATAAAACCGGCCAAGTGCGTGTCGGACCACGCAGAACGTAGGGTTCCGTGCCTATTAAAAAGGTCGTATCGTCATTGAAATCTTACGGCACTTACGTCCTTTTCTTTGAGGAAGGCAGTTTTTCAGCAATATCTCGAAAACCTTTGAACCGATCTTCTTCAAAACAATTTTCGCTGAAAGAATTTAATAAGCCCTACGTCTATGATTTTTTTCATATTTTTACAATGCACGGTTCAAAAATTAGAGGGGGGGGGACAGAATTTTAGTGACTTTCGGGACGATTATCTCCGACTCTATTCACTTAATCAAAAAAGTTGCTGAGAAACCTTATATTTATTTTGAAAGGCCTATCGATTGATGTGCCACACGGGGGGTCACAATGAAAAAAAAAATTTTGACTTTTAGTTTTATGTATGGAGAGCACCCCTAAAAAATTTTTTTTTGTCATTTTAATCACAAAACTATGTAGCGGCTAACAAAATACACCTATCCTCAAAATTTTATTCAAATACACCTTATAGTTTTCGAGTAAAATGCCTGTGACATACGGACAGACGGACAGACGGACAGACGGACAGACGGACAGACGGACAGACGGACATGACGAAACTATAAGGGTTCCGTTTTTGCCATTTTGGCTACGGAACCCTAAAAACACCTGATGTTTGATTGGTCGATTTTAATATGTAGCTGTATTCTGGTTGGTTGATAGCAAAGAGAAATGTTTTTTGAAAGAGTTGTGATTGGTGGATTTAAATGATTTGGAATTAGGGACTAAAAAACACCTGATGTTTGACTGGTCGATTTTAAAATGTAGCTGTATTCTGGTTGGTTGATAGTAAAGATAAATGTTTTTTGAAAAGTTGTGATTGGTGGATTTAATATGGTGAAGTGTTTTGATTGGTCAAATTAAATGTGTTAAAAATCATAAATATGTATACATATTTTCCCTAGGGGCTAAATGTACTACTTTAGCCCCGCTTATTAAGTCTAATATGCCACACTTTTCGAGCATGAGTTGTGAAAATATAAAAATACATGGCTATGGTAGGTAACCTTTGTTTATTAACCCCTTGATGAAGACGACGGTTCTCTAAGATATACAAGTTTAACATGTGTGTTTGTCCCCCCATACCCATTTGAGTGCGATCGAAAGTCTTGTCTGTCTGTCGAAATGGTTCTTAACTGTATTTTCAAACCACATGCTCGACAATGCCGAATTATAGGTCATGTAAACCCTACCGAAAGCAAGACATTAAATCCCTTGGTATTAGCCGGGTTATAATGTTGTACTGAATTTCATTATAACCCGCTGGTTAATAATATGATTTCACTTTTCATAATTCTTATTACTATATGCATAAAGTTTAATTTTGCTAAACACAATTTGTCCTAGGCCATGGCCTACTTGATTTGACAAAATAAATGAAGTTTGCCTCCGTGTGAACCCCGGTCCGGAGGAGCGCGGTGTTCGAAATTCGAATTTCGAATCTAGGACCACGGCTTGTGCTTTCGAATTTGGAACGTCGCGCGCCTTCTTTTGTTCACGCGTGACGAACAAATCGAGTTCTTGTAGGTGCCTATAGAAGATTTAATTTCAAAAATAATATTGAAAATGTCGAGTGATGAAAGTGTTTTGACTCCTGAGTTTATCAAATTAGATGCCATAGGCATTGTCAACAATCTGCTGCCAGAGAAGTCAAAGGAAAAATACCTAAAAGCCTACAACGATTTTGACAAATGGAAAGCTGTAAAAGGCGTAAAGTCTGTGTCTGAATCAGTGCTTCTGGTCTATTTTGAATATTTGTCAGCTACAAAGAAGCCAAGTAGCCTGTGGTGTATATATTCGATGCTGAGGGCAACAATAAGTGTCAAACATGACATACAAATTAATACATATGCCAAGTTATTGGCCTTTTTAAAAAGGAAATCGGATGGACATCGAGCAAAGAAATCAAACATTATTTATCTACTGAGCCTGTTTTTTTGTCTCGCATAAGGTGTGAAAAGTAGAGTATACACCTCGGGGATAAGACTGTTTTAGTCTTGGGCGGTTGAACCCCTCACTGCACTCAGGACTCAGTCTTAATTCCCTCGCTTCGCTCAGGAATTAACTTATAACTCCCTCGCTACGCTCAGGAGTTACATAATGAGTCCTTCGTTACGTTCGGGATTCAATTCGCTCCCGTGACATAAAACAGTGCTTTATCCCCTTGGTGTATAATCTACTATTGTTGTGCCGTAGGTGATTCAATTTAAAAAAATGTTTTTTGGGAACTTGAAAATGTGCAGTGTCGCGATTAGGAAGGATCTATCAGGGCGAGCAAGGTGCTCAACAATATCTAAAGACGACTCTATTGTCAACGCGTTAATGTGCATGTTCGGATATTCTTGAGCATGGGCGTAGGTATATTATATAGGTTAACACATTCAGTGCCCAGAATCGCTACGCGCTACGCTCGTAGCCGATCCCGTGATATTCCTCGTATGTAACGGAAAGCGGCTACGGCGTAGGGACGCATATGTGTCGTCACGGGCCGGGAATGGGTTAAGGGGGTATCCGGGTAAGCCGTGCCTTGCCCACACCAGGATGCTGATTTCCATCATCTCTTAGTGTTTTTCCCGGTTGTGCTCTAAATGAGCCCGGGGTCCCAAGATTAGGCGTAGGCACTAGTTTTATGCTACGGAAGCTACGGTGGCCAAGTGGTTCAGGCCAGGCATGCGGCTGTTAAACGGCAGCAGTGGGTTCGAATCCCAGCTCGTACCAATCCTTTTCCGTGAAGGAAAACATCGTGAGGAAAGCATACATCTGAGAAGAAATTCAAAGAGGTATGTGAAGTGCCCGATCCGCACTGAGCCAGCGTGGGTACTGCTGCCCGTTCCCTCTCATTTATGAGAGGAGGCCTGTGCCCACCAGTGGGACGTATATAGGCTGATGATGATGACTTGGTTTTACGAAAGCGACTGCCATCTGACCTTCCAAACCAGAGGGAAAACTAGACCTTATTGGGATTAGACCGCGGTTTCCTCACGATGTTTTCCTTCACCGAAAAGCCACTGTTCAGTATCAATGATATTTCGAAGCTGGGTCACTGACTCAAAATTCCATGCTGGTCACTTAAAAAAATCTGCTGGCTGCGGTCGGTAATACTTCTGAGGAGTAGGTACCTATTTTGTTTTGTCACTTCAGCAATTTTCGAATTGAACTCACAACTCAACTTATGGTATGTAATAGTGTGTATTTCCTGAACAAAAGTATTGCTTTAAAAAAAATCAGGCGCTGTTACTTTTATCGTCATAAAACTTTTATTCGGTTCATAAAACTTGTTAAGTTTGTGAATTCAGTAAAACTATTTGAACGCCAAGGTTGTGTGGTTGACAACTTTTCTCTTTGACATAGCGTTGAAAAGGTTAAAACGGTCTCATAATATGTCCAGTTGGATTGTTTTATGTAACGTTCAAGCTTTCAGATGTGGAAAAGGCAGAAGCTTTAGGCCTGAATAACACTAATGCGGCCTGCGGTGGTGGTCAATAGTAACTTCGACAGTTAATGTCAAGTTTACTATTGACAGTGTAATTCAGGCCTCAGCCTTCTCACCGCCATCCCAAGCACACACGACAGCTGAATATGGTTTGAATAATAGAGCTAACGGGTATTGTAAGCTGAATACGCAGTATGTCTGTATAACGTCTGTAACAGCGCTGTTGATTGACCCTACTAAAATTAGATTAAATGTTGGTGACTACACCCGCTACTGACACATAGGTTGCCGTTGACGCGATATCGCGTCCTAACTATATGGAATATTTGCGCTTCGACAAGGAATGGGTTAATGACAACAACTCTTAAATAAACATCAATTTTATTAAAGTAGGAAAGCAATATCACATACTTAATCAGAATTTGGAACTAAAAATAAAGTTAATTTCTAAACAGCTACTTTTCAATCTTCTCTGGCTCTTTAGCGTTGATTTTGACAGTCCTCTCTTCTAGAGGCTCAGCTCTGAACGCGACTAGAAGCAGCTTGCCTTTGTCGAAATGGCATTCCACTCTCTCCGGAGGAAAACCATCGGGAAGTAGGAATCTCCTCTCAAAATGACTCCTCGTCCAACCATCCTCGCGTTTGATCTCCTTCTTTCCCTCAACCATGATCTCATTCCCAACTGTCTTCACCTGGATCTGGTCTGGGGAGAAATTCTGCACGTCCAATTGTACTTCCACTTTTTTTCCGTCGACTTTCACTTCGGCGTCGGAATACACCCCCTCGATCCCATGTTGCAGCGGAGCCGTCACTTCCCTGATGTACTTCAACGGGTCACGGAAGAAAGGATCGCGCGCGAAGACCGAAAAAGGATCCTCGAATGCCCTTGCGACAGGATCCCGGTAGGCTAGGTTCCTCAAATGTCGCGCCCAATAAGGAATAAGTGACATTTTGAAGACTGCTTATTTATGTCGTCGCTTGGTTACTCGTTCGTATTTTGTTATTCAACTGTTGAATTTCCGCGCGCACTGGCCGCTTATATAGCCGGCGGAGCAGCGCGATCTGTTGACGAGAAGAGAGGAGAAGTTTCACGAACATTCTGGCAAAGTGGTTGCGTAGTATTGATAATAGCGCCACCTATTGACGAATTGCTGTACTACGTCGCAAACAAGCGGTGCTTAGAAATTAAAACACATTGTTACTATTTTTTGAAACATGTATTATCACAGATGTAAAAAAATTCAACAAATGTATTTGATCATTATTCCCATTTAAAATTAATATTTAAATAATTTATCACTGGTATTTTCTCTTTGTATCCATACCTGAAAGCGATATCTATTGACGAGTAGCAGAAAGAAATGAAACTCGCAAAGGCAAACGATGCTAGCGACATCTCTTTGTGAATAGTACCTATTGTAGAATTTACTAGACGTCCCTAGAAAACAGAGGGTTCATTGACACTTTTATCTAAAATAACTACATTAATGAAACCTAACTGGTATAACTTATGTTTTGTAGTTAATTTTACTCACAGGTTCAAATACTTACGTAGTTGTCCATAGGCCATTGTGTTTGAGATCTTAAGATACTGGTCACCTTTTGTGATGTGAAATGTTTATAGGGCATTGTGCAATTTAAGACAGCTGATGCAATATACTTATACAGAAAATTGAAGTAAATCTGAGAAATCTATAGTTCTCTTGTGCAATTCAGTTATCTAGCGACCGAGCGAAGCGAACAAAGTTCTAGGTATGCTTCAAATTGGGCCGAAAATCGTTTATCCGGTGTCTGTAACGATGTCACGCTGTCACTCTCACGCTGGCCGGCTGTTCTCTACAGCCTCGCATTTCTCAACCGATTCTCGTGAAATTTTGTGAGCAGGTTCGTTAATTATATAGATTTTATTTGACGAGTCATTTATCCAAATAAAAAGACATGCTCGCGATATCTACAGCTCACAGAGCCTAGCCTAGCCTAGTTTATAAACTTATCAACAAAATGTGGTGTTTGCCAGAACATTTTCATGTGTTGAAAAATATTTTGACACCGACACTTTGGTACAGTCGACTACAAAGAGATCGGTACAGCCAAAGTTACAAAAATATGTATACACGACCTTAATGTTAAGGCAATAAAGTCGTGGATACATTTTTTTGTAACTTTGGTTGTATCTTTCTCTTTGTAGTCGACTGTACCTATTTGTTATTAACCTTTTGACGACGGGGGTGCAAAACAAAACGGTGCCCAACTGAGGCCAGTTGGTCGATCACGTAATGCATTCAATTTTAATATGGAAAAGGAAAAATGACAGTTAGATCTACCCGACGCGCGTTCGGAAAGTTACGTGTCTGACCCTCAGAACAAAATTAAAACAATAGCCAGAAAAATACTAGTAAAATGAAACTTCTGATTATATATTAATAAATATTGGCATGTCAAAATTAATGTACGTATCATGAACGATCAAAAAAAATGGGTCAATTTTATTTTTATTACATCAAATTAACGAAAAAGCTCAAAACGCACGCGTGGCTGTGGCCAACCGTGGCTTCAGTTGCACGAGTTTTCGTCCGCGTCCACAGCCGATTGGGTTGTGTCCTAAAATTTTTTTACGATGCCATTCAAACCAGTTTTTGGAGAGGAACAAATGTTTGTATGGGAGCAACTACAATTAAAAAACATAAATACCTAAAAAATTTAGTTAAAGACGGACCTCGCTGGCGGCAGCCGAAAACGTTTCATACTGATTAACATTGAATCGTGACGTCACAGGGTGATATTTCTACTAATCGTTGTATTGAAAATCAAGTAAATTGGTGTTTCAGTCGTGAAATACTGCGTTTAGGACCATAGTGGTCATACAATTTTGTTTCTATAAAAGCATAAGGATTCTATTGGTAGCTTTAAATTTACTTTTGGAGAATAAAAAAAAATGTATATTTATTCTAAACTTTCAAGGTCTATATATTTTTATAATTTTAATTATATTTCTTAATTTATACTTAATTACATTTATTTCATGGTTTACTCTCAATTTAGCAACACTGCGTTATCGATTTTAACATGTGGAAACTACCCAATTGAATTTATACCATTCTGAATTGGCACAGAGTTGCATTTGTTTTGGTTAGGCACCTATTCGATTTTACAACCAAACAAGTTCAAGTCTATTTCATATTGTATTGTATAAGTGTAAGTAAGGGCATTGAAATAATTAACGTATTAGGTCCCTACATTGGTGTTTAGACCCCGACACAAAAAGAGGGGTGTTATACCTAAGTATATTGTTTATCCATAATATCCAGATCATAAATAGTCACCCGCCGGTCGAGCAACCATCCTAACCAATGCTTTTTGATTGAGCTCTACATGCAGTATACTTACAATCGATCGGGTTCTAAGTGTGTGTGTGTTCCGAATATTGACTTAGGTATAAATAACAAACCCTAATTAAATCCGCCCGTAGCGCTCTGAATGTGTGTCGACGCTGAAAGGGTTAACAAAATATACTTTCACACCCCCATTTTAACCTCCTTAGGGATGATTTCCTGGAAAAAAACTATTATATGTCCTTCCCCGGGATTCAAACTATCTTCATGCCAAATTTCATCTCAATCGGTTCAGCTCAGCGGTTTAAGCGTGAAGAGGTAACAGACAGACATACAGACACACTTTCGCCTTTGTAATATTAGTATAGATGTTGTAAGTATAGGGTTCCTGCGCAATGTTTAGGTACCCGTTTCTATTAACTTTTGGGAACATTTTGTTCTCCCTTACCTGCTACAGTAAAGTGCAAAAATATGTATCGATTTAATCCTCTCGTAAAGTACCACAACCTTAATTTCAATTCAATTCAATTCATTTTTATTCATAGACCAACATGGATCATTATTTTTAGTAAAACTTAGCCTAATGTTAGTATATAATCACAAAGTTCATAATAGGCCACATACGTTCATTTAAAGAAATAATAATAATAATATAATTTAGGCCAGTTTGAAATTTACATTAAAAGTCAATTATAATAAATAAAATAATAGTTTACATTAAATAATCCACTGACATAAGAGTGATGGGACATATTTATGAGTAAGTTGTATGCACCCATATTTTTACACTTGGCTGTACGTAGTTAGCCCTTTTTTTTTTTTTTTTTTTTTTTTTAAGAGGGGAAAATGCTTTACGCATACCACCAGGGCGCGGGGACGGGCCCTGGTGGTTATGTGGGACTCCCATGTCGGCTAATGAGGCCTATGGTTTACCCACTAAAAACCCCTCTATGTGCCGCCTCTGCGCTAAAAGGCGAGGCCACGGGAACGCCCTGGGCACACTTCCGCAACCTCGCCAGCGGCTGTCCGCATTACGGACTCAACTCCGGGGAATTATTTCCCCCTACCTCGTCAAAGGGGGCGCACCGAGACACGGCACGCCCGCCACTCAGGGACCCTCGTGTAGGCGACAGACGTCCCCGTGCCCATCGCCCACAGGTACCCTTATGGGGGAAATCGGCGGTCGTACGCCAACCGCCGTCGCCCCACGCGTTTGCGGCGCATCGGTTGGGAGGCCGGATCGTCCTCCCTCCCACGCTCCGCTGCCTCCTTCTGCGTCATCACGTCCTCGCAGAAGGAAGCCGCCGCCTTCCACGACCTGTCGCTCCCCACCATGGCTTCTACCAAGGCGGGCAGAGACAGGTCATGCCCCACCACGTCCACGAGTGTGGCCCGCTGCTCTGCCCATGCTGGGCACACCGCCAGCGTGTGCTGCGCCGTATCTTCGGCGTCGCCGCACTCGTGGCATTCCGTCGTCGGTTCCCGTCCTGCCACCCTGCACAGATATTTCCCAAAGCAGCCATGCCCCGAGAGAATCTGCGCAAGATGGAAGGAGAGGAACCCTTCCTTTCTTCCGACCCATCTTTCAAGGACGGGCCGGATCGCCCCGATGGTCCAGTGGCCAGCACTAGGCATCTCCAACCTTTCTTTCCACTTCTGAAGGAGGACACGACGGGAGTCAAGTCTCCACCGCCTGATCTCCTCCAGGAGTGGTTGGACCCCCCTGGCCCGAAGCCAACAAAGCCGGATTTCTATAAATACCTACCCAATTGACGTCCATTGACGCCGTTGTTTGTTCATTGATTTGTTGCTCCGCTCACGAAGCGGTATTCGCCGGTGCTTGCTAAGTGTACCATGCCAATGATTTCTAAGAACAAGGTCCTATATCTAATTCTACAGATCCTAGAGGCAGGGATGGCCAGCCATCTAGCCGGCCTGGGCGAGTCCTCCCTCCCTCCCTCTTAATAATTCATTCACAGCATCATGTACTAGCGTTGCCAACTTTTATTGGGGGAGATATAAGTAGTATTTTCCGGAAAAAAACGACAAATATATTTTACACTGTAAAAATATAGTGTGTTGTTATTTAGTAAAATTTAAGTGAAACCTTGGCATTTTGAAGCCCTTCGTATGGACCCCCAGAATATAGTATTTTTGAGTAAGTACTAAGTATATATTTCTTCAACAGTATATAGTACAAAGAGTCAAAATATAGTACAATACTATATAATATAGTACGGTTGGCAACCCTATTATCCTGTACTGTCAAACCTCGAATCTGTATGGAGAGTCGAGCGTCCTTGGGACTCGCTGCTAGCTATGAAATGAAATGAAAAATATTTATTCCGGAAACATAGTAGTCCATATACAGTAGATACATAATTATAGTTAATATATTTAATTAAATTAAATTAGGTACTTCAGGGAAACCTTTGGACCATCTAAGGAGGCTACTTGCAATACAAGCTCGTCTACGATATTTCCTATCCGGGTGTCAATCTGGGACTTTTCTCATTTTATTTTAAATACTAAGTAGCTTCCGCCCGCGTTCCGTAGCGTTCTTCGTCTGCGTGGACCCGGGATAAAAACTATCCTATATTTTAATCCAGGCTATAAACTTCTTCGTGCAAAAGTTCATCCAAATCGGTTGAGCCGTTTCAGCGTGATTGAGTAACAAACATCTAAACTTTCTCATTTATAATATTAGTAGGAGGCCACACGCATCGAGCTAGCGTGTCTGAACGACAGCGAAACCCATTGAAATCAAATTGAAAGAAAGAAAGAAAGATACATTTATTTACAAACACACAGGACACACATATTAAACAATTAAATAAACAAGAGAAACATATAAAACATGAAACAAAGAATTGAGTCAAAGAATTGGTCATGATTCAATTTTGTCGACTGTGCGGTCAAGGACTTTAATTGTTGAGCCATTTAGGTGTCAACTAATTTTGATTTTTTTGGTAGTTAAGCTATGAAGTGTCCAGTATAAAGTGAGCGCTAAATGGCTGTGACTGAACTAACTAACAAGGCAAGTTAACCCCTCGTATGCTTAGACACGGATCTGTGCAAAGCATTTGAACCCATTTTTCAGTACCCATCTCAGTCATAATTTGATTGCACAATTTTGACATCCGCACCAGGGATCGGATACCTGTATTTTCACCATACACGTACAGTCAGGGAAATGTATGCACGTACCTTTTTATGCCTTATTGTCATAGAGACAAGAGCGAAAATGGTACGTGAATACATTTCCCTTACTGTACGTGTACGTACTGGTCACGGCCGTTGCGCTCAATACAAACATCGTTGCGGATGGGTAGAGTCACCAGCTTGCCCCTGCGGTGCCGATGTTCAGACCATCCAGCACATCATCGAGGACTGCCCCATAACGCGCTACGCCGGTGGCCCTCCAGAAGACCTGGTCGTCCTTAGCGACGAAGCCATCAAATGGCTGACTAGCCTTAGTATTAATTTATAATTGATATGTATATTTGCTACTGTTTCGTCCTTGTTTGCCATACGATTCAATAAATAAAACCATACAAAAATACCGGTTTTATTTCGTTCAATTTCGTTCTTTCGTTTATAATATCATTTTTGATCAGACTGTCTAATAATACGAAAATGTTACCTAAATACATGATAGAGTCCTACATTAAGAGCCTAAAATAATTCAAAATATTAGACTACTTCGGGGACTTTTGAAAAAACCGGTTCCGATCCCTGTCCGCACACGACGGGTTAAAAGCTTGTAAAAAGTTAACTAACCACGTATGTAATTTGTTTTCAAGAATCTTCCATAAATAACAACTGCGCATTTCCTTAAAATGACTCCTTCAGTAAACTTCACAGTCAATTTTTCCGTTAAAAACGGACCCTGAATCCAATCATCGTCTACAAACACAACTTGTTTAACATAATAATATATTCTCGATAACTAAACTAACAACAATACAATATTGATTCTTACAATTGTCGACAATACACGTCATTGCACTAGTATAAAATATACAGAAAATGTGCTTTTTCTGACATTATAGTTTCAGTGCAGAAGAGCTGTGGACTTGGTTTTTTTGTACTCAAGTTTTTTTAAGTCATTTAAAATGGTGCGGTTACTAACTGTTGTTGTGACTGTGACTATGTTTAGTTTAGTTTTAAGCAAACCTGTGGAAGATATAAAGGATCTGGGTGAGTTTGAGTTCCAAATGTCATCAGAATGTGTATCCACGAAGACAGGCTCCATACAGCTACGCTGTGAATTAGCGCAAAACGAATTTTCTTTAAGCAAGGCAGTTTTTCAGCAATATCTCAACCTTTGAACCGATCTTGTTCAAAATAATTTTCGGTGAAAGAATTTGAATAAGCCCTCCGTCCATCCAGTCCATGATTTTTTTCATATTTTTAAAATACACCATTCAAAAATTGGAGGGTGGGCACAATTTTAGTGACTTCGAGGCGATTATCTCCGACTCTATTCACTTAATCACAAAAATTGCTGAGAAACGTTATATTTATTTTGAAAGGCCTATCGATTGATGCAACACGTGAACTTACAATGAAAAAAATATAGACTCAGTTTTATGAATGCAAAACTAAAAAAAAAAAAAAATACCTATTCTCAATTTTTATATTCAAATACACCTTATAGTTTTCGAGTAAAATGCCTGTCACATACGGACAGACGGACGTGACGAAACTACAAGGGTTCCACTGGCTACGGAACCCTAAAAACTAGTTAAGTCACGTGTAAAAATATGGGTGCATTAGGTACTCATAAATATGTCCCATCGCTCTTATGTCAGTGGATTAAGGTAGCGATTAAGTCGATTCCTAATACACCTACATATTTTTGCACTTGACTGTACCTGTAGGTACGAACTGACTGTACGACGGACTGTATCGAACGATCTTTAGCTCATTTCGTAGCAGCCAAATTTGTCGTGTCGTTTTAGATTGGTTTGCTCAGAATATTCCGTTAAGCAACTAAATTGTCGTTGTGCAGTTGTGAATAGATAATATAATTTTGATATAAATCGTGTGTGCGACGAAACGAAATTAATTACTTTTACGCAATTTTGAAGCTGGATGCGGGTGGCGCAGCACCGGTCATCGTGGCACTCTTTGGGGGAGGCCTATGTCCAGCAGTGGACGTCTTTCGGCTGATATGATGATGATTTTTTGAAGATGCGAAAGATGACATCATCTTTGACAAGACCCCCCCCTCCCCGCCTGCTGCGTCGTGCTACCGTCCAATCCATATCCAATTGTCAGTTTGGACTAGCCCTAATGCGCCCCATCTCATCCGTCACGCCTAACGAAACTAGACCTCAGCCCCGCTATTCTGTAACTTGTTTTAAGCTCACCTCAACGCTCACCCAAAAAAATATCTTGACACCGCGATGCGTAGTAACTAAGCGTCAGTAGAGGTCTAGTTTCGTTAGGTGTGACGCATGAGGTGAGGCGCATGAGCGCGTAGCAAATAACAATTATAGCTTACAGAGGGATACATTATTCATAGAAGATAGCGGCTTTCGGAGAAGGGTTAAGATGTATTAACCCATTCCCGGCCCGTGACGACACGTATGCGTCCCTACGCCGTAGTCGCGTAGGGACGCATGTGTCGTCACGGGCCGGGAATGGGTTAGTGCAAATCGTAGCGTCAAGTATATGTATTTGTGGGTGAAGGCGAGGTGAGATAAAAACAAGTTACAGACTAGCGGGGCTTGGCTGGCTGGGTGAGAGGGAAAATATTTCGGGTTGGGAACTTTATAACCAACTATTCCTTCTATCTTGCACGTAGAACCGATGGCCGTTGGGGCGGAAAGGTTCTTGAGTGGCGACCACGTACTGGAAGGCGCAGCGTGGGTAGGCCCCCCCCCACAAGGTGGACTGATGACCTGGTAAAGGTCGCGGGAGTCCGTTGGATGCGGGTGGCGCAGGACCGGTCGTTGTGGCACTCTTTGGGGGAGGCCTATGTCCAGCAGTGGACGTCTTTGGGCTGATATGATGATGATGATGATGATGATTCCTTCTATGTCTATACTTAGTATAACTATAGCTTCACTTTATTCCGTATCTCTAATATCAATTCAAATTTCCACAGAACAAAAAGTACACCGCCTATGGAAGAGATTCATCAATCCCGCGCTGGTGTCGGGCGACTACAATGGCAATGGTCTTTCCAGGTTAAGGACTAAGAGAAGGCAGGTTCATTTATTATATCACACTGATTCTGTTATTAACAATAGTAAATTGTTGTAGAGGCTAGAAAGTAAGCAATAGATGCACGAGTTCGAGGGACGACTCGTATATAATAGGTTATATTCAAGTAAATGTTCCGTGGGGTACCCAGTGCGCATAAGTTATTTGCAGAAATCGCGAAACGTCTGGTCGATGTAACTGGTGACCGAAGAGCTGGCGGCTTTCTCGCGCAACGCATCAGCATTGCAATTCAGCGACGAAATGCCGCCGGCATCCTCGGTACAATACCTCGAGGGCTTTTCTTAGATTTAACTTAGTTTTAATTTAATTTAGTTAATCATCATCTTGTATTTTTCAAATGTCAAAGATATTTACTAAAAGTGAATACAAGATAAGATAAGATAAGAATACAAGATTATAATTAACATTAACTAAGATAAGGTCGAGTGGCGACCACGTACCGGAAGGCGCGGCATAGGTAGGCCCCCCACAAGGTGGACTGATAACCTGGTAAAGGTCGCGGGAGTCCGCTGGATGCGGGTGGCGCAGGACCGGTCAATTTGGCACTCTCTGGGGGAGGCCTATGTCCAGCAGTGGACGTCTTTCGGCTGATATGATGATGATGATGAAGATAAATTAAAACTAAGTTAAATCTAAAAAAGGCCCTATTTTTAGTTTAGAAAATAAATGATAATAAATTATTGTAGTAGTAAATGTTGTGTAGGTAGTAGGTACTAAATATAAAGTTTATTTTCAGTGTCGCAGAAGATTGCGAGAAATTAGAACTTTGCAAATTGCACGCGAGTTCTTCGAGAAACTTCTTAGCGGCGTACGAACTTTACTTCGTCAAGTGAGTATTGACTCCCACTACTACTTTTAATTATAAACGCCTACTTACTTACACATAACATCAAATCACATGACATTATTTAACACTTGATATTGACCTATGTATTAGGCCGGAATCGACACCTCAGCCGCAGTCGGGTAAGAATAATATAATGACGATACATAAATCGTAGGGCTTCATAACGCGCAGGCATACAGATCTAAAAGCAAGGAGGTTTTTAACACAAATACGATGTTTGAAAACGTATAAATAAATCTTAACATAAAAACACAAATAAAACTTGTTAAACAAAATTATTTCAAGATTTAAAAATTCAAATTAAGTTATTTAGTGTCTGTGGAATATTTTTAATGGGGATTTTAAATCGTGGCTGTATGCCGAAAGGGCTTTGCCTCACGCGCTTCACGTCAAGTCTATAATCTATTTCAGATTGGAAGAGTTCGGTGACAGATGTCATCTCAGTACAGTTTATGTCATCTTTGACGTTTGATAACATAAACTGTACCGAGATGACATCTGTCACCGAACTCTTCCAATCTGAAATAGATTATACCAAAATGGACGATTGACTTGACACTATATATATATATATATATATTATTGCGATTAGTATTGATTTTGTTTGAAATGGATTTGTTTCCTCGCAAATGTGATGAAAAACATTGTGTGGGACACGAATAGTAAGTTTTTTTTTTTACAATTTCGAGCCATCAAAGCTCTCCGCCTTCGGCGCCGGGCTTCTAATAGACTCGTAGACTTACCAACGTCGTGGCACAATGTACTATCGCCCAAGGGTACGGGTTCACACTTTCTGTTCAAAATCGTCTGCACATGCATAGCGAACGCTCGAAAATGACCCTAGAGGTGTATATCCGTACCCTTGGGCGATAGTACGTGTATCAGACCGCGAAAAGCCTGGAGTTGGCAGTTTTGCCATTTAAATCCGTATTACGCATACGTTAGCGTAATAAGTGTAATAACTAACAATAAACATCAAAAAACAATTCAGTTTAACGAAGTGTGGCTGTTTAAGTTTCTGCCATTGGTCATTGTTTTTTTTTAATTACATTTCAGCCCTAGAGGCGACATGCCTCACTTTCGCCCCGCTGCTCAGATAAAGAATGACCTACTTTCAGAGTATGAGAGATGAAAAAATAATTAATCAATGCATCATTATGTCTGTCGGTTCACAGCAAAGAGAACGCCCGTCTATGGGACCACCAAACGCACACACTGGCCGACTGTAACCGCCGCTTCGCGCACTGCTTCGGGGGCGCTGCGCCGGCGCACAAATCAAACACCTACAGGCAGTCCAGGGACGACTACAGGGACTTCAGGAGCGACGATTACGAATACTAAGTTATTATTAGCTGATTTTCTACCCGAAATAAATGTACCTATTGCATGAAATATATTGATGATGATGATAATGACGAAAAAAAATAGACAAGCTAGCATGTTGTAAGCATTAATTGTGTGTTAACTAAACTCCTTGATTACGTTAAAGATGTCAGCCAATGGCCACACTGGTGCGACGCAGGTCAGATACGAGTACATTCGTCGGGAATGACATACAGCCAAAAGTATTGAGCACCCCACGTTTTCCTTTGTAACTTATGGATAAAGTATTATTTTTCAATTTCACAAATACACGAAGACGTAAAATATAATAAGTGTTTGAACTGCAAATCATTAATATATATCATTTTGAAATTGCAATTTGCTTGTGAAAACTGAAGCTAGAAAAAGTCGGGTTTTACAATAAAGGTTTAATTGTACGTTTTTTTTTTAAGTTCCCTTAACGTCAATAAATATGACGAATTGTTCCGATAGATACACAACTTCCTATTATAATATATATATATATATATATGCACCTTTTAAAGTTTGACTTTTGTATGAAAAACGCATGGGTGCTCAACACTTTTGACCAACGCTGTAGGGCCAATAGCCTATTACTGGTTACTTCGCAAAAATATCTAAAAAGGAAAGAATCTGTTTATAATTTTTAACATAATTATAATTTAATCAAAATACCGAACTATTATTTAGACCATTGTCAAAGTATGCCTAATAAGAGCACCAGAAAAAAATGGTACTTTTGTAAGTGGCCAGCTATTGACGATTTACCCTACCTTTTTATTTGTAAAATAAAAGGCTTTTTACCTCAACTGTCCATTTTATTCGAAATAAATATAAATAACACTCCACCGGACATAAATGCATTTATATAAATTAAAACAGTATACCCTTAAAATTGTTCAATACATTCGCACATTGATCATTTATCATAAAACTATCAACGAAAAAAAATTTCATGAAATTCATATAAAATGTTTTTAGTCTTTTCATATAATTTTAATACTAGCATATTTAGCAAAGTTGTGGTAACGGAAACCTCTACATTTAATGTCTCTAGGAAACTTAATAAAGTTTCTGAATGATTAAGACAGACAAAACATAAATTCTGCAGAAAGCGCCCAATGTCTATTTCAAAATTAATGCAGTCTTGGTGTTGGGGGTTACTTGCTTTCTAATCATTTCGAAAATTTGCTTTGGTCGGTTTCTGCAAAGCTGTCAGCCTGTGTTTATATAGCTTTGAAACTAATGATCCGTAGGCTAGTGTAGCTACTTCCGTAGCACAACATAGCAAATTGATTTCTGGCTGTTTTCACATTTGATTTAACAGAATCCGTCCTCTGTAACTTTAGCGAAACAGTACATTCAATCTAATGAACGTTTTTGCTAATTGATTAAGAAATAATGAAACGTCACCCACGTCTTGTGGAATATCGCTCGACATATTTCGAACCGATTATTAATTAGCTGTTCTTACTGACGAGCGTTCGCGATGCCAGCGCGTTAAGCACTCATCATAAAAACCTGCTAATTGGGTTCGAATCATGTCGAGCGATGTATTATACAGGGTGTCCCAAGAAGTAGTGATATACTGAAGCTGGGACGTAGAGGACCTAGAGGGCTATCTGAATCACCCCCATGTATGTTCCACAATTTTTCGTATTTTCGGAGTTATGACTTTTTTTTTAATTTTTCACCTATCGCCGAGTACGATGAGATTTTTATTTGTGGTCACGTTAATTATGGCGAAAAAAAGTTAAATGCCAAGAAAGATAAAATTACCCAGTATGTTCACAACTTCAGGGCCCTTAAAAAAATAAAATCATTCTTGGCATTTTTTTTTATTCAATTCAAAGATCTTACGATAGTAAATGTTACCATACTGAATTGGCCTATCTATCAGCTTAGCACACAAAAAAAATCAAGCATCTACCGCAATAATTCACGTCACCATAAATAAAAATCTCATCGTACTCGGCGATAGGTGAAAAATTAAAAAAAAGTCATAACTCCGAAAATACGAAAAATCGCGGAACATACATGGGGGTGATTCAGATAGCCCTCTAGGTCCTCTACCTCCCAGCTTCAGTATATCACTACTTCTAGGGACACCCTGTATATACCATTTATTTCCTTGAATAAAGTCATTAATTATAAAGTTGGGCATATAAAGTTCGAGTACAAGAGAATTTGATGTCGAGCGATATTCGACCTTAAAGACGTGCGAGACCCGATTCACTATATTTTAATATCTAAAATTCACGTGGTTTCTGTACAAAATTACACTTGCTAACGTTTATAGATGACAGTCCTTTCGAAACATGCTATCCGTTTCCCAAAACATCCATTCCCGTCACTACCGTTTTCCGATATATGCATTTCCCATAATGTGCTTTTCCCAAAAGATACGTTTGGCTTGATATCCGTTTCCCGAAAGGACCTATTCCAAAACGGCCGTTCACATTAAATAATCCGTTCCCCAGAATGTGTTAACCCTAAAAAAACGTTTGGCTTGATATCCGTTTCCCAAAACACACCTTCCCAAAACCTCCATTTCCATCCCTATTAAACGGGCGTCATGAGAAACCACCAAAAGGTCCGGGTGTTTTGAAATACAGATGTTATGAAAAACGTGGCGTACGGTCATTTAAAGAAACGGATATTTTGGAACGGGTGTTTTGGGAAAGGGTGTTTCGGAGGACGGATAGCACGTTCCGAAACCATGACAGTACCTCTGAACTGGAACTGATCATCACAGGACTTTCACAGACGACTGACACTCACTGCTTCTTCTTCTTGCCGGCGGCGTTAACGCTGCTCACGATCTGCTCTATGCTGGCGTGGTCCAGCACGTCGGGCCGCGCGCGCGCGGGCCGCGCGCCGGGCCGCGCGCCGGGCCGCACGCCGGGCCGCGCGGCCAGCGTCGTGGCGCGCGCGAGCAACGCCGCGCGGTGGTGGTAGGCGAGCGCGAGCAGGAGGAACAGGGGGACGACTAGGAGGGAGGTCTGGCGGAGCTCTTGCTCGGAGGACTTTACCTGGGGAAATAATAGTATATTGTTTAACGAGGGGCGTAAGAATATTGCTAACGAGAGTCTATCAGAAGCCCGACGCCGAAGGCGGAGGGCTTTTGATGACTCGAGTTTGCAATATTGCCGGCCAAGTGCGAGTCGGACTCGCGCACGAAGGGTTCCGTACCATTATCGTATAAAAAACGGCAAAAAATCATGTCTGTTGTATGGGAGCCCCAGTGCGACTCGCACTTGGCCGGTTTTTTAGTATTTGTTGTTATAGCGGCAACAGAAATACATAATCTGTGAAAATTTCAACTCTCTAGCTGTCACGGTTCTTGAGATACAGCCTGGTGACAGACAGATGGACGGACGGACGGACAACGAAGTCTTAGTAATAGAGTCCCGTTTTTACCCGTTGGGTACGGAACACTAAAAAGTAGGTTATAATGAAAATTAAAACATGTTACTCACCTTAGGCAAAAACTCCAAATTGAAATGCTTGAAACGCCCATCCGAACTAAAGTACCCAACCACCTCCTCATAACTGTGCGTCGATTTCGACAAAGTGGACTCTAACTGCACTATGTAAGTCTTATTGTCGGCTGGCAATCTCGGCAGCACATACATCAGGCCAGGGTTCAAGGTTTGGGAGTAGCCAGAGCTGTCCAACTTGGTGGAGTATATGGGAGTGTCGGGGGTAGATTCTAAAGCTAGTGTTAGACGTAGCGTTTTGTAGTGATCTATGTTGGGTGTGTATACAAGTACGTTCGCGTCTGTGATTTGGTGTGGTTGGATGGCTATCAGTTGGACGTCTGTGATGTCCTGCTTGTTTTTGATCTGGAAGGAAAAGTAAAAAAATATGAATAAATTGTTGACATTTTTTATTACAAGCCTCATCATCATCATATCAGCCGAAAGACGTCCACTGCTGGACATAGGCCTCCCCCAAAGAGTGCCACAATGACCGGTCCTGCGCCACCCACATCCAGCGGACTCCAGCGACCATTACTAGGTCATCAGTCCACCTTGTGGGGACCTACTCACGCCGCGCCTTCCGGTACGTGGTCGCCACTCGAGAACCTTTCCGCCCCAACGGCCATCGGTTCTACGTGCAATGTGCCCCGCCCACTGCCACTTAAGTTTAGCGATTCGGAGGGCTATATCGGTTACCTTGGTTCTGCTGCGGATATCCTCATTTCTGATTGCAATGTATGTACTTAACTATGTTTGTTCGGGTGGAAAGTTGCAACTCAATTTTGAAGCAGATATCTTCAACCGATTGAGCTGAAATTTTGGCTGGTACAGTTTGGATGACAATTCAATATTATGGTACCATCGAGCTGATCTGATGATGGAGACAGAAGGTGGCCATGGGAATTTAGTATTTAACCGACGTAACCCTGTTGAGTTTGGGCTCGTTAGAATCGTCTCAATGAGTAGTTGATAATGATATACAGAAAAGTACAATCGCCAATAAAAAATTTTACCAAAAAAAATATTTTTACAGTAACTTATATATTTTATGGTTTTATAAAACTCGTAGAAATTTTTATTGCAAGCCGCAAAACAACGATAACTTCCTGAACCGCTTTTAAAAACCTGGATGCGGGTGGCGCAGCACCGGTCATTGTGGCACTCTTTGGGGGGAGGACTATGTCCAGCAGTGGACGTCTTTCCGTTGATATGATGATAATGATCTCTGAACTTATAATAGTTATTTATGATACAAGTGCGGAAAGTAGGTTTCTCTCGAGTGACGATGACCAAAAACACGACCGTCATTCAATTACCTATCCGCACGTGTATCATACTTTTTACAATGCATCACGCAAGGAAATAAAAATATATAAATGAAAGGTGAAATTTTAACTGTCATGAAATCTCAGTCTCGCACGTGTGTGGGAATATTGTCCCGAAATCCATTCCCGCACGGCCCCGCGCCGCCGCCCTCCACCGTTCCCGTGTTTATGTTGAACCATATAAAGGCGCACTTTCAGAGCAAGTTTTTTTTTTTTTTTTTTTTTATTTAAGGGTATTGCAAAATACCATTAGTCGTACTTACCTCAATGGCTGGCGGAGCTTTGGCGAGCTTGAGTCCGGCCAGTTCCGGCAAGGAGGACTGTTTCAGTTGCAGCGAGTACACGCAGCCAGGCAGCAGGCCGCGTATCCTGTTGTAAGATTTTTTTTTATTGCAAAGAAGTGGGTAGTTTCCTCATGTTAAAATTGATAACGTAGTGTTGCTAAATGGATAGAAAACCATCAAATTATTGTAATAAAGCATAAATTACAAAATATAATCAAAAATCATAAAAAGATATATATCTCGAAAGTTTAGAAAAATATACATTTTTTTCCTAACGCCTAGAATTTTAACGGTTCTATAGAAACAAAGTTATATGACAACTATGGACCTAAATGCAGTATTTCGCGACCGAAACAGCAATTTACTTGATTTTCCATACAACGATTAGTACAAATATGAAACTGTGACGTCATACTTCAATGTCAAGTAGTATGTAACGTTTCGGCTGTCGCCAGCGAGGTCCGTCTTTAACTAAATTTTTTGGGTATCTATGTTGTTTAATACGGGTGTAGACTTTAAATGTATTATAACTTCAAAAGAAAGAAGGCAAAAAAAATGCCTAGTGACGAAAATCCCATTGGAATATCTCAAAGAATAACGAAGCTACAACCGTTTTAATATTGCTTGTTAGAGAGAGAAAACGCTCATAGATTGTGACGTCACGACCAGTAAATGACAATCGTTACATATGAACGTGCGTTTTGCGGAAAAGGGACAGAACATATCCCCTCTTAAAACTTTGGACACTTAGAACTTTATGATTATTTAACCTCTTGCGTTGATTTTTTCTTCATTAGACTACATTTTTAATCCTTTTTCGAGAAAATACAACATTATTGATTATTTTATTTAGTGTCTACCAGTGTTGGGCGTAATTAATTACTTTTTGTAATTTAATTACAAATTACGCAATTATTAATTCAATTACGTTAATTAAATTGAATGTAATTAAAATTTCATGTAATTGAAATTACTTTGAAATTTGCAATTGTAATTACATTTATTTGTAAATTAAATTACTAAATTACTTTAAGTCAACTTTTTTTATAAACATTTTTTTTTCATTTCAAGCTAAACCTTGCAAAGCTCTTCGAAAACAAAGTTATTACACTCATACACTCTTTACAACTTTGGGGCTCCGCTTACATATCAGCTAACATATTTCGGAAATGAATATAATAAGCTAAGCGTCATGCCTCATGAAGGAAACAGATACCTAAAATTAACTGGGAAATCTAGGAATGCTGACTGTCCAAAGAAATTGTGAATGTTACAAAATAGACTAAAACACCACACTTACACACACACACCACCTTGTCTATGACCGTCACATCTAAGTCCTAATTTTAATAAAATAAAACTTCTTTTTGCCTTTTACATAAAAAAAACACTTCACTCAAGCATGCCATGCCCCATACCTATCCGGTTTTCGTTTCACCGATCGTTTATTTTATTAAAAAAATAAGTGATCAAAAATATTCTATAAAACAAAAGTAATTTGTAATTTAATAAGTAATTAATTGCAAAATGTAATTAATAATTCAATTAATAAATACATTTTGTAATTGAAATTGAGACTTATAATTACAATTTCATTTTCCCAGTAATTATAATTTGTAATTGCAATTACTTTTTGTAATTGTAATTATTAATTAGTAATTCAATTACGTTTTGCCCAACACTGGTGTCTACACCCCTATTGTAGTTGCTCCCGTACACACATTTGTACCTCTCCAAAAACTGGTTCGAATGGCGTCGTGAAAAAATCTTAGGACACGAGTCTATTTCATGAAAACTGCGAGTGAAATAAGGTCCGCAGATGAGATTTAAATAGTCACCTGAAAGCCCCGTTAGCTTCGGTAGTGGCCTCCTCACTGGCGCAGTCGCCCGCCGCGCGCGCCACGAGCGCGGCGCCCGCGCAGCCCGCGCCGCCCAGCGACTGCACGCGGCCCACGCACGACCAGGCCACGCGCACTCCTCTGTGGACAAAACATTTATTATTTTTTCCCACCTCTCATTCAGAAAAGTAAGTTTTGGTCCCCGACGAGAGGGAGCCAAATGCCGCTTTTCTGTTCAAGCTACTTTTTTAATTTATTAATTGGCATGTAGCATTGACGCAATGTGCCAATTGAACACAGATCTTAAGAAAATAATCGATTGTAATTTCATCGTAATCGATTAAAAACGAACATATTTCAAGTTTTAACTTTAGCAACGTTATAGGTACATTTACATATTAAAACTTGAGAATTTTTCGTAATATTTGAAAAAATTGTCACAATAAACGTCATTCTTCAATAAAACTTAAATAAAAGTTATTTAATTATTTTTAGAGCATTTTATTTCAATTTTCCTCATAATCGGTGTGAAAAGTTACATGTGTCACTCAGGAGCAAAATTATTTTCGTCTTGGGCGTTAACACTTGAATCCCTCACTACGCTCAGAATCCAACGTTAGAATCCCTCGCTGCATTCAGGATTCAATACACCGCCCTCGCCGTAAATATACTATTTTGCTCCCTTGTGACACAAATAACTATTTTGTGTGACACTATGAATGAATGTGACTTATTTGGATTCGCAAGCTTCCATAAGCCTACCATGTCTGCTAACTTATTTGACACTGTGTGTTAAAAACCCTGGGCGAATACTGGCCGGTACTGTACCTCAGCGTGAGACTGTGGCGACAATAAGAGTCGCACACTTATTGAGCGTGTGAAGATTGCACCTGCATTAGTCGAACGCTTAGCAATGCAGTCTCCGGCACCCATCGGTAATGTTCGGGACTATCGCGGGTTCGGCTGTCATCGGCCGTCTCCGCTGCTCGCCATTGTCCGCTACGCTCTGACGCTAGACGCACGCTCGCTTGATCAAGGAAATCCGTTATTCCTATTTACGTGTCAAGTGAATCCGCTTATCGCTATTGTTTACCGTGCTTTCTATTCTATATGTTTTTCTTCACTTATTTGTAACGCCTGTGTTATATCGTGCCTTCTGTGTATGACTGTTATGTGTATTGTGTTTAGTCAAAGTAAACTGTTACATTGACTCGAGTGTTTCTTTGTTCTCCGAACTATATAATCAACTTACCTGTGAAAGTAGTGCTACAAGACCGTGTGCGTGTTTGCCACCGTGTCACAGGGTGGACACGAGGAACAAATGAGTTAGTTCCGGTAAATATGTGTGCGCGCCTTGTCGGTGCGCACGTCAATGTGTGCGTGAATGGCGTAGGGTTGGCACATTCGCTGTAGACGTTCAAGTCGCTAGACGGCGTCATTAAAAACAACTGTGCACACGGCAGAGCGGTGAGCGTCGCACTTACCCGGCTTACCCGGCAGCGCGCCCGGCAAGTGACGCCCATCGGCGAGGTAGCCGACTTCGGTGGGGGGCGGTTCGTGTCCGTTCTGTATGTAATACTGTACTATTCTGTGACCGTGTCAAATAACATGTAATAGCCACAGGCGCCGGCCGTTACTGTACCTGAGCGTGAGTTGGTGCTCGCGGCCCTCCTGCACGTTGAGGATCTCGTGCGGCGGACTGAAGCGGTACTCCTTCATGAGCGGCTTGGCGTAGTACTCGGCCGGGGCCAGCGAGCCGAAGCGCAGCGCGCCGCTGTCCGGCGACACCAGGTTACGGCGGTACGAGCCGCCGCTCACTGACACTAGGGCTCCCTGAAAAAAAAAATAAGCAACTTACGACGAGAGTTGAAAAACCTAAGATTTTCTCATTGTCATTCAAACCTATCTAAGAACCATCTAGATCACGTCAGATTTAGGGCAAAAAACGCATTGAAATCGGTCCATTCGTTTAGGAGCTCAGAAGCCGCAGACAGACGCACGGACACGTCCAACTTATAACACGCCTCTTTTTGCGACGGGGGTTAAAAATACTCAAAATCAGCGCGCAATGAGTGTCGGTCTTCGGGCGAGCTGTGTGGAACGGCGGCGGCGCCCTATTGTACGTTCGAAGCGCGCAATGAGTGTCGGCCTTCGAGCGCGTGAGGAACGCCGGCGGCGCCCTATTGTGCGCTCGAAGCGCGCAATGAGTGTCGGCCTTCGAGCGCGTGAGGAACGCCGGCGGCGCCCTATTGTGCGCTCGAAGCGCGCAATGAGTGTCGGCCTTCGAGCGCGTGAGGAAAGCCGGCGGCGCCCTATTGTGCGCTCGAAGCGTGCAATGAGTGTCGGCCTTCGAGCGCGTGTGGAACGCCGGCGGCGCCCTATTGTGCGCTCGAAGCGCGCAGTGAGTGTCGGCCTTCGGCCTACACACCGACCTGCAGCGGCCTGCCGCCCTCGTCCTGCAGCCGCACGACGATCTCGGCGAGCTTGTGCGCGCGCAAGTCCGCCAGCCTACACACCGACCTGCAGCGGCCTGCCGCCCTCGTCCTGCAGCCGCACGACGATCTCGGCGAGCTTGTGCGCGCGCAAGTCCGCCAGCCTACACACCGACCTGCAGCGGCCTGCCGCCCTCGTCCTGCAGCCGCACGACGATCTCGGCGAGCTTGTGCGCGCGCAAGTCCGCCAGCCTACACACCGACCTGCAGCGGCCTGCCGCCCTCGTCCTGCAGCCGCACGACGATCTCGGCGAGCTTGTGCGCGCGCAAGTCCGCCAGCCTACACACCGACCTGCAGCGGCCTGCCGCCCTCGTCCTGCAGCCGCACGACGATCTCGGCGAGCTTGTGCGCGCGCACGTCCGCCAGCCTACACACCGACCTGCAGCGGCCTGCCGCCATCGTCCTGCAGCCGCACGACGATCTCGGCGAGCGTGTGCGCGCGCAAGTCCGCCAGCCTACACACCGACCTGCAGCGGCCTGCCGCCCTCGTCCTGCAGCCGCACGACGATCTCGGCGAGCTTGTGCGCGCGCACGTCCGCCAGCCTACACACCGACCTGCAGCGGCCTGCCGCCCTCGTCCTGCAGCCGCACGACGATCTCGGCGAGCTTGTGCGCGCGCAAGTCCGCCAGCCTACACACCGACCTGCAGCGGCCTGCCGCCCTCGTCCTGCAGCCGCACGACGATCTCGGCGAGCGTGTGCGCGCGCAAGTCCGCCAGCCTACACACCGACCTGCAGCGGCCTGCCGCCCTCGTCCTGCAGCCGCACGACGATCTCGGCGAGCTTGTGCGCGCGCACGTCCGCCAGCCTACACACCGACCTGCAACGGCCTGCCGCCCTCGTCCTGCAGCCGCACGACGATCTCGGCGAGCGTGTGCGCGCGCAAGTCCGCCAGCCTACACACCGACCTGCAGCGGCCTGCCCGCCCTCGTCCTGCAGCCGCACGACGATCTCGGCGAGCGTGTGCGCGCGCAAGTCCGCCAGCCTACACACCGACCTGCAGCGGCCTGCCGCCCTCGTCCTGCAGCCGCACGACGATCTCGGCGAGCTTGTGCGCGCGCAAGTCCGCCAGCCTACACACCGACCTGCAGCGGCCTGCCGCCCTCGTCCTGCAGCCGCACGACGATCTCGGCGAGCTTGTGCGCGCGCACGTCCGCCAGCCTACACACCGACCTGCAGCGGCCTGCCGCCATCGTCCTGCAGCCGCACGACGATCTCGGCGAGCGTGTGCGCGCGCAAGTCCGCCAGCCTACACACCGACCTGCAGCGGCCTGCCGCCCTCGTCCTGCAGCCGCACGACGATCTCGGCGAGCTTGTGCGCGCGCACGTCCGCCAGCCTACACACCGACCTGCAGCGGCCTGCCGCCCTCGTCCTGCAGCCGCACGACGATCTCGGCGAGCGTGTGCGCGCGCAAGTCCGGCAGCCTACACACCGACCTGCAGCGGCCTGCCGCCCTCGTCCTGCAGCCGCACGACGATCTCGGCGAGCGTGTGCGCGCGCAAGTCCGCCAGCCTACACACCGACCTGCAGCGGCCTGCCGCCCTCGTCCTGCAGCCGCACGACGATCTCGGCGAGCGTGTGCGCGCGCAAGTCCGCCAGCCTACACACCGACCTGCAGCGGCCTGCCGCCCTCGTCCTGCAGCCGCACGACGATCTCGGCGAGCGTGTGCGCGCGCAAGTCCGCCAGCCTACACACCGACCTGCAGCGGCCTGCCGCCCTCGTCCTGCAGCCGCACGACGATCTCGGCGAGCGTGTGCGCGCGCAAGTCCGCCAGCCTACACACCGACCTGCAGCGGCCTGCCGCCCTCGTCCTGCAGCCGCACGACGATCTCGGCGAGCGTGTGCGCGCGCAAGTCCGCCAGCCTACACACCGACCTGCAGCGGCCTGCCGCCCTCGTCCTGCAGCCGCACGACGATCTCGGCGAGCTTGTGCGCGCGCACGTCCGCCAGCCTACACACCGACCTGCAACGGCCTGCCGCCCTCGTCCTGCAGCCGCACGACGATCTCGGCGAGCGTGTGCGCGCGCAAGTCCGCCAGCCTACACACCGACCTGCAGCGGCCTGCCGCCCTCGTCCTGCAGCCGCACGACGATCTCGGCGAGCGTGTGCGCGCGCAAGTCCGCCAGCCTACACACCGACCTGCAGCGGCCTGCCGCCCTCGTCCTGCAGCCGCACGACGATCTCGGCGAGCGTGTGCGCGCGCAAGTCCGCCAGCCTACACACCGACCTGCAGCGGCCTGCCGCCCTCGTCCTGCAGCCGCACGACGATCTCGGCGAGCGTGTGCGCGCGCAAGTCCGCCAGCCTACACACCGACCTGCAGCGGCCTGCCGCCCTCGTCCTGCAGCCGCACGACGATCTCGGCGAGCGTGTGCGCGCGCAAGTCCGCCAGCCTACACACCGACCTGCAGCGGCCTGCCGCCCTCGTCCTGCAGCCGCACGACGATCTCGGCGAGCGTGTGCGCGCGCAAGTCCGCCAGCCTACACACCGACCTGCAGCGGCCTGCCGCCCTCGTCCTGCAGCCGCACGACGATCTCGGCGAGCGTGTGCGCGCGCAAGTCCGCCAGCCTACACACCGACCTGCAGCGGCCTGCCGCCCTCGTCCTGCAGCCGCACGACGATCTCGGCGAGCTTGTGCGCGCGCACGTCGCCCGCCGCGTCGGGCCCCACGAACACGTACGAGTCCTTCGCGCACGACACCGAGTACTGCGCGCGCGCGTCCAGCGGCCCGAAGCTGTACGTGCCGGAGGCGGTCGTGGTCTGGCTCAGTTCGAGGTCGTCTGGGGACAAGTGAAGTCGATTATTAAATGAACAAGAGAATGTGCGGCTGACAGTCCGACAAACCGATCACTTGTTGGGGCTCCAATGGACTGAAGAGACTTTATGATTCAGTGTCTCTAACCTGAAGTCAACGTGACAGTGACTCCTTCCACCGGCGGTATGATGCGACCAGACAGTCAGGCCTTACACAGCGCGGATGGTCAACGCGTGCGGCTGACAGTCCGACAAACCGATCACTTGTTGGGGCTCCGATGGACTGAAGAGACTTTATGATTCAGTGTCTCTAACCTGAAGTCAACGTGACAGTGATTCCTTCCACCGGCGGTATGATGCGACCAGACAGAGTCAGGCCTTTCACAGCGCGGATGGTCAACGCGTGCGTCTGACAGTCCGACAAACCGATCACTTGTTGGGGCTCCCCGACGGACTGAAGAGACTTTATGACTCACAGTGTCTCTAACCTGAAGTCAACGTGACAGTGACTCCTTCCACGGGCGGTATGATGCGACCAGACAGAGTCCGGCCTTTCACAGCGCGGATGGTCAACGCGTGCGGCTGACAATCCGACAAACCGATCACTTGTTGGGGCTCCGACGGACTGAAGAGACTTTATGATTCACAGTGTCTCTAACCTGAAGTCAACGTGACAGTGACTCCTTCAACGGGCGGTATGATGCGACCAGACAGAGTCAGGCCTTTCACAGCGCGGATGGTCAACGCGTGCGGCTGACAGTCCGACAAACCGATCACTTGTTGGGGCTCCGATGGAGTGAAGAGACTTTATGATTCAGTGTCTCTAACCTGAAGTCAACGTGACAGTGACTCCTTCCACCGGCGGTATGATGCGACCAGACAGAGTCAGGCCTTTCACAGCGCGGATGGTCAACGCGTGCGGCTGACAGTCCGACAAACCGATCACTTGTTGGGGCTCCGATGGAGTGAAGAGACTTTATGATTCAGTGTCTCTAACCTGAAGTCAACGTGACAGTGACTCCTTCCACCGGCGGTATGATGCGACCAGACAGAGTCAGGCCTTTCACAGCGCGGATGGTCAACGCGTGCGGCTGACAGTCCGACAAACCGATCACTTGTTGGGGCTCCGATGGAGTGAAGAGACTTTATGATTCAGTGTCTCTAACCTGAAGTCAACGTGACAGTGACTCCTTCCACGGGCGGTATGATGCGACCAGACAGAGTCAGGCCTTTCACAGCGCGGATGGTCAACGCGTGCGGCTGACAGTCCGACAAACCGATCACTTGTTGGGGCTCCGATGGAGTGAAGAGGAGGGTCGATGATTCTGCTGATACTACTGCTACTTCGCCCTGGAAAAAAAAATACTTTGATATTATACGTGATTGAATAGTATAGAATAGAGTTATTTTATTTGCCAGAATACTTATGGACATAGTACAGGGTGTTGGGATGGTGAACATCCAAGTTCGTGAGTTCGAGGATCAGCGCAAAGTTGATCTTGACTATAAACGCGACCAGTTAAAGACCCGCCCACCTGCTGCCATAGCATACAACTACCAGAATGGCTAAAATGTAACTTGTAATTGGTTCCCCGCGATACAGGCGAAGCGTAGTGCGGAGACCCCTGAGAAATTATTGTTACCAAAATTGTGCCAAATAAACTTTTTTTTAGGGTCCCGTACCAAAAACTCTGTCTGTCCGTCTGTCACAGCCGATTTGCTCCGAAACTACTGGACCGATTGAGTTGAATTTTGGTAAATATATGTAAATTGGTGACCCAAAGATGGGCGCGTAAAGTAAATTAATGAATTCTGAACAAGGGGATCGCTTTTGGGGGGGATAACTGGAAAAAAAAAAGTTTCGCAAACTGTATTGTGTGACATATCAAATGAAAGGGGATTTGGTAAGCATCTCAGATATATTTTTTTTATAATTTTAGCAAAAACAGATTTGAAGTAATTTAGGACAAAAGACGAAATTTGACCATTCTTATTATCTCCGAAACTACTAGGCTTAAAATTCTGAAAAAAATATGGAAAATAGTTCATTGCGTAAACATTACAGGAAAACCTATTAGGCTGGTTTTAGTGTCACGCGGACCGCACGCGGACCGCACGCGGACCGCACGCGGACCGTCCGCGCAGAGCACGTACGATGTATTAAGCTTAAGGGAGCGTTTTTGAGTAATGCGGACGGGTCCGCGCGGACGCGATATACATACCTGTAAAAAAACCCAAGTCTCGCAGCTCAGCCTTTCTACCGTAAAAAGTTGTGAGATCCATGTAATACCAAGTCGGTTAATCTATTTAGTCTCTACTTAAAGGACCTTCTGTCTTAAGTTATTACATAAGTTATTATCATGCCAATATTAAAAATATTTTACGTTTTAAACAAATAGATCGACTTGGACATCGCATGAAAACACAATGAATATTACAATTATATTAGATAGATTCTTTAGTCTATCGCACCTCACGCGATTGAAACTCTCGTTGCTGTTTGTTGCTGGCCCGTCGTGCTGTGTAGTGTGATACATACTAATAATCAAATCATGCGATGTCCAAGTCGATTTATTTGTTTAAAACGTAAAATATTTTTAATATTGGCATGATAATAACTTATGTAATAACTTAAGACAGAAGGTCCTTTAAGTAGAGACTAAATAGATTAACCGACTTGGTATTACATGGATCTCACAACTTTTTACGGTAGAAAGACTGAGCTGCGAGACTTGGGTTTTTTACAGGATGTTTTTGATGGCATCTCACTTCTTTTTGTAGAGTCTGAATTGCTTCGAGAAAAGGATGGTACGGCCGTGCCGCTTTTTTTTGCTCGACTTGGCGGGGGCACTGCGGTGCCCCCAGATTTAGGTTTTTCCATGATTAAGACATTAAACTCTATTTGTATTCTAAATTTGAAGCTTTTATGTCTGCTAGAAGTGCCTTGGACTTTTGATGATCGGTGAGTCAGTGAGTGACAAAATTTAGAAACTTTAACAAGTTGTCATTCTTAAACTACTGGTTCAAATTGACTGAAATTTTAAATATACCATTTTTATATAATGCCTGATTAGTTACTGAAAATTCAGGTTTCTTATTTTATCCACAACGAAATTATAGGGGGGTCGAAAATGGCCTGAATTGCTTCGAGAAAAGGATGGTACGGCCGTGCCGCCTTTTTTTGCTCGACTTGGCGGGGGCACTGCCGTGCCCCCAGATTGGTCGTGCGGAGCTGTCCACGCGGACGGTCCGCGTGACACTAAGCTTCTAAGAAGTTTGAGTATTCAAAGGGACGGGAAAATTCTCAATATACGGAACTATCATCACGCGAGTTGAACTCGCATTTGTCCAGGTTTTTTTTTTACCTCTCTCATGAACAGCTCGTGCTCGAAGACATGTCCGCCGCCGGGCCTGGGCTTGGGCACGAGCGGGCCCAGCGCCCGCGCACCGCGCCCGTCGGCGCCCAGCTTCAGCACCAGGTCCGCGACCGGGACGGGGGACGTCACCCGGAGCACCACGGAGTGGGCGACGGCCACGAAGCCTATCGGCTGTGGGGAACAAATGAAAAATTACCGGAGGTATTAAAAGACGCGGTCAGTCTATCGGATTTCCAGTCCCACTTAAAGAAAGTTTTAAATCGCACACATACTATAAACCCGCTAAAATGCGTTCAGAAACTGGCAGTAACGACCAGCATTATTATGTTTGCGCAAGCACGAATGGACGATTTTCATGCCATAATGAGAAAAAGAATCGCCTCTCAAATGTTTCGCCTGCGAGGTAGCACCAACAGCTTGCTGTTAGATATAGCAGAGAGATGGGACTGCCCGTTCTTTGGTCACTGGGCGTCTGCTCATCGTCCTGTGTATCAAGACCCCAAATAGAGTGTAAGGAATAAAAAACTGTGAGACCTAGGTTAAGATGTACTAATACTAGTAATGTAAGTCTGTATTACTAACAAGCTATGGGCAAATTGGCCTGAAATAAATGGTTTTATATATATCAATAAGATTTATAAAAATAAATTGCTTGTCTCTGGCCGTAGGTAATTTTGTACGTATTTTCATTATGATATCGATATTGATAAAATAATGACTTTCAAATTTCGAATAGCGGCCCAGAGATCAGAGCAAATCATGACCAACTCAGTTTTGTTATGGACATGTAGTTGGTCACGATTTGAAATCTAGTCGGCCATGGCGGTGCAATGGCCGGTTATTCTATTGGTTCCCAAACACATAATTGAGGATTTGTTATATGTATGTAAATAAATAAGTTCCCACACTTCGTAACCCCTAGGAAATCTCATTAATGTAAAAATAGTGATCTCACAAATGTTTACTTACTCTGATGCTATCGGTGGGAACCTGTATTCTCTCTACTTTTTTGTATTCTATCTATAATATCATTGTGTTTCTGTAGCTATTGCTTCTCCAAATATAAATAAATAAAATTAAAAAAATATTGATGACAGCCTGCCCCCCGCAGTGCGTGCTCGCCCCCGCGGGCAGGGTCAGCGTGCCAAGCTCCGACCCGTCGTCGCTGATGTACCTGCGGATGCGTGGCGCCGGTGTCCGCGCGAGCGCTGGGCGGGTTGAACTGGTGGCAGCCGCGGGGGGTGAACGTGTAGTGGCGCGGCGCGCCCTGCCCCACGCAGTGCGTGCCCGCCCCCGCGGGCAGGGTCAGCGTGCCAAGCTCCGACCCGTCGTCGCTGATGTACCTGCGGATGCGTGGCGCCGGTGTCCGCGCGAGCGCTGGGCGGGTTGAACTGGTGGCAGCCGCGGGGGGTGAACGTGTAGTGGCGCGGCGCGCCCTGCCCCACGCAGTGCGTGCCCGCCCCCGCGGGCAGGGTCAGCGTGCCAAGCTCCGACCCGTCGTCGCTGATGTACCTGCGGATGCGTGGCGCCGGTGTCCGCGCGAGCGCTGGGCGGGTTGAACTGGTGGCAGCCGCGGGGGGTGAACGTGTAGTGGCGCGGCGCGCCCTGCCCCACGCAGTGCGTGCTCGCCCCCGCGGGCAGGGTCAGCGTGCCAAGCTCCGACCCGTCGTCGCTGATGTACCTGCGGATGCGTGGCGCCGGTATCCGCGCGAGCGCTGGGCGGGTTGAACTGGTGGCAGCCGCGGGGGGTGAACGTGTAGTGGCGCGGCGCGCCCTGCCCCACGCAGTGCGTGCTCGCCCCCGCGGGCAGGGTCAGCGTGCCAAGCTCCGACCCGTCGTCGCTGATGTACCTGCGGATGCGTGGCGCCGGTGTCCGCGCGAGCGCTGGGCGGGTTGAACTGGTGGCAGCCGCGGGGGGTGAACGTGTAGTGGCGCGGCGCGCCCTGCCCCACGCAGTGCGTGCCCGCCCCCGCGGGCAGGGTCAGCGTGCCAAGCTCCGACCCGTCGTCGCTGATGTACCTGCGGATGCGTGGCGCCGGTGTCCGCGCGAGCGCTGGGCGGGTTGAACTGGTGGCAGCCGCGGGGGGTGAACGTGTAGTGGCGCGGCGCGCCCTGCCCCACGCAGTGCGTGCTCGCCCCCGCGGGCAGGGTCAGCGTGCCAAGCTCCGACCCGTCGTCGCTGATGTACCTGCGGATGCGTGGCGCCGGTGTCCGCGCGAGCGCTGGGCGGGTTGAACTGGTGGCAGCCGCGGGGGGTGAACGTGTAGTGGCGCGGCGCGCCCTGCCCCACGCAGTGCGTGCTCGCCCCCGCGGGCAGGGTCAGCGTGCCAAGCTCCGACCCGTCGTCGCTGATGTACCTGCGGATGCGTGGCGCCGGTGTCCGCGCGAGCGCTGGGCGGGTTGAACTGGTGGCAGCCGCGGGGGGTGAACGTGTAGTGGCGCGGCGCGCCCTGCCCCCCGCAGTGCGTGCTCGCCCCCGCGGGCAGGGTCAGCGTGCCAAGCTCCGACCCGTCGTCGCTGATGTACCTGCGGATGCGTGGCGCCGGTGTCCGCGCGAGCGCTGGGCGGGTTGAACTGGTGGCAGCCGCGGGGGGTGAACGTGTAGTGGCGCGGCGCGCCCTGCCCCACGCAGTGCGTGCTCGCCCCTGCGGGCAGAGTCAGCGTGCCTTTTTCCGACCCATCGTCGCTGATGTAGTTCACCTGAGGAATAACATCATTATTATAAATAACTAGTTTCCGCCCGCGACTTCGTCTGCGTAGACCATCCCCCCCCCCCCCTTATCTCCGAAACTACTAGGCTTAAAATTTGGAAAAAGATATGGAAAATAGTTCCTTGTCTAAAGAAATTTGAGTATTCAAAGTAACGGGAAAATTCTCAATATTTTACGGAACCCCAGGTGAGTTGAACTCGCACTTGTCCGGTTTTTTTGACATGTATGCAGTAATGTAATTTTTTATCATAAAATAAATAATGTAATTTAATCTAATCTATATAAATACATATGAAAACACATACCTCAATCTTATGTGAGCTTGTGGCCTTCAACACATGTCCAGACTGCAAGAAGTCGGGCACAGTGGCTGTCTCCTGGGTCACCGCAATGTTGTGGACGCTCTCCGCCCAGCACAGCCTGTCCGAGGGCACTGAGAGCTCTACGCTGCCGGGCAGGACGTCTTTGAAGGTGTATTTTCCATCTGTAATTGAGGAATATATATATTATAATATTTATAATTTTACTAGCTTTTGCCCTCGGCTTCGCCCGCGTACTAAAAGTAATTTTAACCGTCTACAAAAAAGGTACATCTCAGTTTGACCCACATTGAATTTCAATTTGGCACAAATACTATCAAGAATAATGATCTACAGTCTAACGCAAACCGCATTCTACAGAACATCTCCAACTGGGGCATTGATAACTACCTCAAATTTGGACCACAGAAGACACAGATGATCACCTGTACTCCAAAAGCCAAAACCTGTGTCATTATAATGGACAACACCCCGCTCATATTCTCAAACAACCTCAAACTTCTTGGTGTAGTAATCGATCAAAATTTTAAGTTTATCGATCACTGCGATTATATTACCCAAAAGGCTCAAAAAATATATGGGAAACTCTGCAAAATCATCCGGCCCACCTGGGGAGTACACTCTGAAAATGTCGCTGTCATATATAGGCACGTAATCGAACCAACTATAACATATGCTGCAGAAGTTTGGAGTAGCGCCCTGAAATACAAAAAAGTTACTAACGCTCTACTCAGCCTTCAAAGAAGATTTGCTATAAAAATTGTAAGAGGCTTTCGTACGCTACCTACCATCGCTTCCATTGCATTAGCTGACCTAACACCACTCCACCTTAAAGTCGATGAAGTTGCTGAAATAGAGAAAACCAAGCGCACTGGACTCAGTAAACACCTGCCTACAGACTTCACACTGGATACACGGATACCTCCTACAAAACTTTTACACCCGTCGAACAGAATTTCTATTGTCATCAATAAAATACAAAATATAACTGATCACGAGCAATATAATGAAATAGGCAAGCACCGAATTTATACCGACGGAAGTAAGCACGACGGTGCGGTGGGAGCAGCCTTTGTCATTTATCATCCAGATGGAAAAAGAACAATAAAACGAAGAAAGCTTCACAAGTGCTGTTCTGTCTTCCAGGCCGAATGCGTAGCGATAGAAGCTGCTTGTGAGTGGTGCATCCGACTCAAAATAACCAACTCCATAATCTTCTCCGACTCCATGTCAGCACTACAAGAAATAGCCAATAGGAGCAGCACCAACTACACTATTAATAATATCCATCACTTAATTCAAGACATTCAGACAAACGGAACCATAGAATTCTGCTGGATCAAAGCGCATGTCGGAATACCAGGAAACGAGGAGGCAGACAAAGAGGCCAAAATTGCAGCCACCCTTCATAAAGCACCCGACTTTTACCTATACCCCATATCCTATATAAAAAGACTTTGTAAAACTAACACTCAGGAATTAAGCAGCAATTTCTACGAAACATCTACCACTGGATCACACCTGAAAAACTGGCTACCGACTCTACAGCATATCCAAGATCTACGAAACAAGACCATTATCTCATTCCACCTCACCCAAATTCTCACCGGACACGGCTACCACAAATCCTACCTATACCGCTTCAAGATAACCACCGACGACCTTTGCCCGTGCGATGGAAGCACCTCACAATCCATTGACCACCTTTTAAAATACTGCCCGAAATTCACAAACCCGAGATTCAACCACGAAATCACCTGTCATAATCTCCATATAGAACCATACAACCTGCAGGAAATCACTAGTAAAGAAACTACAATAGCCTCATTTTGCAAACTCGCCACCTCCATAGTTAATAACCTGAAAAAGTTCAATGGCACATAGTTCACTCCCCATTCCACCCACCATCCATTACAATCATCATTCATCATTCATACACAGAACCACTAGTTATATTAGAAATCATTTACCATAAAGTAATCGCGGATTCAGTCGCCCGTATCCTTCGCGGGGACTGATTCCTGGCTACGAGATAAAAAAAAAAAAAAAAAATACTATCAAGAATTTTCATGTCCACAATGTTTAAATTAATTTCAAAATCGATGCCACTTTCGTAATTAACGTCCCAAAAAACCATAAAAACGACACCCATATTGATATTTAGACATTTCAACCCCATCGCACCCCAACAGGGAGATGGTATTTCACGTCCGCCACGTTGGATTTTACAATCTTTGTTGTTTTCGCAATCAGCGACCAGCGACCCGATAAACCATAGAAACAATACCCATGTTGATTTTCAGACATTTCCCCCTTTTACGGGTTGGATTCTCAAAAAACCTGAAACATGTGTTAACTCATTTATCGCTGGGAATACTCCTGTGAAGTTTCGAATGAAATACTCTTACTTAATTTGTTTCCCCATACAAACTTTGGACCCCCATTTCACCCGCTTAGGGGGTGAATTTTGAAAAATCCTTTCTTAGTGCACCCCTAGCTAGACCTTATAAGGAACCTAATTTCCAAATTTGGAATCTCTAGATCCAACGGTTTGAGCTGTGCGGTGATATGTCAGTCAGTCAGTCAGTCAGTTTCTTCTTTTATATATTTAGATCGGCTCTACATAGCCGTAAGACTCTACATATCGACTACATATCAACTCTACAAATCGACTCTACATATCGATACTACATATCGACTCTACATATTGACTACATATCGCCTATACACATCGACTCTACATATCGACTCTACATATGAACTCTACATATCGACTCTACATATCGATTCTACATATCGACTCTACATAACGACTCTACATAACGACTCTACATATCAACTCTACATATCGACTCTACATATCGACTCTACATATGAACTCTACATATCGACTCTACATATCGATTCTACATATCGACTCTACATAACGACTCTACATATCGACTACATATCAACTCTACAAATTGACTCTACATATCGATACTACATATCGACTCTACATATTGACTACATATCGCCTATACACATCGACTCTACATATCGACTCTACATATGAACTCTACATATCGACTCTACATATCGATTCTACATATCGACTCTACATAACGACTCTACATAACGACTCTACATATCAACTCTACATATCGACTCTACATAACGACTCTACATATCAACTCTACATATCGACTCTACATATTTAGATAGATGTAATAACGTCCATAAAAACCATAAAAACGACACCCATATTGATATTTAGACATTTCAACCCCAGCTCACCCCAACAGGGGAGATGGTATTTCACGTCCAACACGTTGGATTTGAAAAATAAACCATAGAAATAGACATGTTGATATTCAGACTTTGTCACCACATTCCCCACTTTTAGGGGTTGAATTCTCAAAAAACCTAAGCACGTGTTTACTTATTTATCGTTAGGAATACTGCTGTGAAGTTTCGAAAGAAATAGTCTAACTAATCTTGTTTCCCCATACAAACTTTGGACCCCCATTTCACCCCCTTAGGGATTGTATTTTGAAAAAAAAATCCTTTCTTAGTGCACCCCTAGACCTTATATGGAAGCTAAGTGCCAAATTTGGAATCTCTAGAACCAGAACTCCCAAAAAATACCATAAAATCGACACCCATATTGATATTTTGGACATTTCAACCCCATGGCATCTCAACAGGGGAGATGCCTTCAGCTGCGAGAACACGATGTCCGACACGGCCGAGTGCCCCACGGTGATCTTGTGTGTTAGTACCTTACATACCTTTAGCAGTAGTAGTGACCGGGTGCCCGACCACGCCGCCGTCCGGCGCCAGCGTGCGCAGCGTGACCGGCAGCGCGGCGCAGGCGGGCGCGTGCCGGCAGCGCACCGCGCCCGACACGCTCGCCTTCAGCTGCGAGAACACGATGTCCGACACGGCCGAGTGCCCCACGGTGACCTTGTGTGTTAGTACCTTACATACCTTTAGCAGTAGTAGTGACCGGGTGCCCGACCACGCCGCCGTCCGGCGCCAGCGTGCGCAGCGTGACCGGCAGCGCGGCGCAGGCGGGCGCGTGCCGGCAGCGCACCGCGCCCGACACGCTCGCCTTCAGCTGCGAGAACACGATGTCCGACACGGCCGAGTGCCCCACGGTGACCTTGTGTGTTAGTACCTTACATACCTTTAGCAGTAGTAGTGACCGGGTGCCCGACCACGCCGCCGTCCGGCGCCAGCGTGCGCAGCGTGACCGGCAGCGCGGCGCAGGCGGGCGCGTGCCGGCAGCGCACCGCGCCCGACACGCTCGCCTTCAGCTGCGAGAACACGATGTCCGACACGGCCGAGTGCCCCACGGTGACCTTGTGTGTTAGTACCTTACATACCTTTAGCAGTAGTAGTGACCGGGTGCCCGACCACGCAGCCGTCCGGCGCCAGCGTGCGCAGCGTGACCGGCAGCGCGGCGCAGGCGGGCGCGTGCCGGCAGCGCACCGCGCCCGACACGCTCGCCTTCAGCTGCGAGAACACGATGTCCGACACGGCCGAGTGCCCCACGGTGACCTTGTGTGTTAGTACCTTACATACCTTTAGCAGTAGTAGTGACCGGGTGCCCGACCACGCCGCCGTCCGGCGCCAGCGTGCGCAGCGTGACCGGCAGCGCGGCGCAGGCGGGCGCGTGCCGGCAGCGCACCGCGCCCGACACGCTCGCCTTCAGCTGCGAGAACACGATGTCCGACACGGCCGAGTGCCCCACGGTGACCTTGTGTGTTAGCACCTTACATACCTTTAGCAGTAGTAGTGACCGGGTGCCCGACCACGCCGCCGTCCGGCGCCAGCGTGCGCAGCGTGACCGGCAGCGCGACGCAGGCGGGCGCGTGCCGGCAGCGCACCGCGCCCGACACGCTCGCCTTCAGCTGCGAGAACACGATGTCCGACACGGCCGAGTGCCCCACGGTGACCTTGTGTGTTAGCACCTTACATACCTTTAGCAGTAGTAGTGACCGGGTGCCCGACCACGCCGCCGTCCGGCGCCAGCGTGCGCAGCGTGACCGGCAGCGCGGCGCAGGCGGGCGCGTGCCGGCAGCGCACCGCGCCCGACACGCTCGCCTTCAGCTGCGAGAACACGATGTCCGACACGGCCGAGTGCCCCACGGTGACCTTGTGTGTTAGCACCTTACATACCTTTAGCAGTAGTAGTGACCGGGTGCCCGACCACGCCGCCGTCCGGCGCCAGCGTGCGCAGCGTGACCGGCAGCGCGGCGCAGGCGGGCGCGTGCCGGCAGCGCACCGCGCCCGACACGCTCGCCTTCAGCTGCGAGAACACGATGCCCGACACGGCCGAGTGCCCCACGGTGATCTTGTGTGTTAGGGGATAGTATCTGGGGGGAAATATAGTAGTTTATGCAACAGTGCCATAATAAGGGTTCTTTAAATTTAAGGGTCGAAGTTAAGTTTATTTAAATAAAATGTTATTTGAATAAGAATAATTTTGTGGTAGGTATCATCGGTAAAATGTTGTAAGTTGATTTTCACACAATATAGATTTTATGATAAGTTTGGGTTCATTATGTTTGTTTTAACGAGTCCTATACATTACACTTGGTGACGCTGGTCTGATGATGGAGTCAGGCGGTGGTGGATAGTGGAACTCTTCAATGGCTACTTGTATACCCCTCGACTTTGGTCTCATTTGTTTTGTTTTGACGAGTTCTATACATTACACTTGGTGACGATGGTCTGATGATGGAGTCAGGAGGTGGATAGTGGAACTCCTCAATGGCTACATGTATACCCCTCGAGTTTGGTATCATTTGGTTGGTTTTAACGAGTTCTATACATTACACTTGGTGACGATGGTCTGATGATGGAGTCAGGAGGTGGATAGTGGAACTCCTCAATGGCTACTTGCATACCCCTCGAGTTTGGTCTCATTTGTTTTGTTTTGACGAGTTCTATACATTACACTTGCTGACGATGGTCTGATGATGGAGTAAGGAGGTGAATAGAGGAACTCCTCAATGGCTACTTGTATATGTCTCGAGTTTGGTATCATTTGTTTTGTTTTGACGAGTTCTATACATTACACTTGGTGACGATGGTCAGATGATGGAGTCAGGAGGTGGATAGTGGAACTTCTCAATGGCTACTTGTATACCCCTCGACTTTGGTCTCATTTGTTTTGTTTTGACGAGTTCTATACATTACACTTGGTGACGATGGTCTGATGATGGAGTCAGGAGGTGGATAGTGGAACTCCTCAATGGCTACATGTATACCCCTCGAGTTTGGTATCATTTGGTTTGTATGGTCGAGTTCTATACATTACACTTGGTGACGATGGTCTGATGATGGAGTCAGGAGATGGAAAGTGGAACTCCTCAATGGCTACTTGTATGCCCCTCGAGTTTGGTATCATTTGGTTGGTTTTAACGAGTTCTATACATTACACTTGGTGACGATGGTCTGATGATGGAGTCAGGAGGTGGATAGTGGAACTCCTCAATGGCTACTTGCATACCCCTCGAGTTTGGTCTCATTTGTTTTGTTTTGACGAGTTCTATACATTACACTTGGTGACGATGGTCTGATGATGGAGTAAGGAGGTGGATAGAGGAACTCCTCAATGGCTACTTGTATATGTCTCGAGTTTGGTATGATTTGTTTTGTTTTGACGAGTTCTATACATTACACTTGGTGACGATGATCAGATGATGGAGTCAGGAAGTGGATAGAGGAACTCCTCAATGGCTACTTGTATACCTCTCGAGTTTGGTCGCATTTGTTTTGTTTTGTCGAGTTCAATACATTACACTTGGTGACGATAGTCTGATGATGGAGTCAGGAGGTGGATAGTGGAACTCCTCAATGGCTACATGTATACCCCTCGAGTTTGGTATCATTTGGTTTGTATGGTCGAGTTCCATACATTACACTTGGTGACGATGGTCTGATGATGCAGTCAGGAGGTGGAAAGTGGAACTCCTCAATGGCTACTTGTATGCCCCTCGAGTTTGGTATCATTTGGTTGGTTTTAACGAGTTCTATACATTACACTTGGTGACGATGGTCTGATGATGGAGTCAGGAGGTGGATAGTGGAACTCCTCAATGGCTACTTGTATACCCCTCGACTTTGGTCTCATTTGTTTTGCTTTGACGAGTTCTATACATTACACTTGGTGACGATGGTCTGATGATGGTGTCAGGAGGTGGATAGAGGAACTCCTCAATGTCTACTTGTATATGTCTCGAGTTTGGTCTCATTTGTTTTGTTTTGACGAGTTCTATACATTACACTTGGTGACGATGGTCTGATGATGGAGTCTGGAGGTGGATAGTGGAACTCCTCAATTGCTGGCTCCTGAATTATAGCGAGCCCAAACTCAACGTAACCATCGTTATAATCGTCAAAATGAGTAGTTGATGACGGTATACAGAAACTTTTTTACTGTTTAAACACTTACTGTAATCCATCTCTCTGTTCTTGTTCTGAAACGTCGACCCTCGCCGAGTATACACCAGATTGCAGGAATGTGCACCATTTACCTGAAGATAATAACTAAATTAGATAATTCTTTTACTGTCAAACATACCACTCGGTTGGTGAAAGTATCGTAAAGAAATAGCAAAGCTTGTAATATTATGGATACTAGGCAACGTAATGCATAGAAAACATGACTCTGGTATAAATATTAGTGTGTAATAATAGTGAATGAAATAAAATAACATTGTACGCGATTTGGTCTGGCACTGTAATCTACTATGTAAAATGGAATAAATAAATAAAATATTCTTGGACATCACATATTAAAGCCCTTACCGGAATTCAAAAAATGACCTCCAGTTTCGTAGGCAAGGTTATCTATCACTGTAAAATCTGCCAAAGTGTCCCAAACCCATGGGCGACCATAAATTGGCCAAGTTCCCTTCCATATCATCATCATCATTTCAGCCGAGAGATGTCTACTACTGGACAAAGGCCTCCCTCAAAGAGTGCCAAAGTGACCGGTCCTGCGTCTTGCTCCATCCTTCTCCCTTCCATATATGTACTGCATTGAAATTCGAGTTGACATTATATCAATACCTAAATACAGCGAGTCTCCATAAAGTGCACATAGAAATAGGTTGAATCTAAAGACCCAATTCCATTGGTGGAAAAAATACCTTTTTTTTTTCAAAGACGACATTCGGAGCGACTGACTTTACTTTTTGATTGTTTTTTTTTTGTTGCCTGGCCGTAACACTCACCACCAATGGAGTCAGTTTTGAAAAAAAAAATTTTGGCTATGAATCCAAAATTTTCTTCAAGACCATGGAATTGAAAGAAAGAAAGAAACATTTATTCGTTACAAAACAAATAATTGGAAACTTTCCTGGGTAAAAAGAAATATAATTATAGTCTATTCAAGTCTAATTAGCCCGTCCGTTAGACTATCAAAAATATTGGGCACGTGTCCGTAAAATCGGTCAATTAAACAAAAAATGATGATTTGATGAAGATATAGCTGTTAACCTTTTGAGAGCTAAAGCCGGCTGTGGACGCGGACGAAAACTCGTGCCACTGAAGCCACGGAAGGCCACATGATAATATTGATACATGACAAAATTTATCAGAAGTTTCATTTTATTCATATTTTGTCTGGCTATTGTTTTTGTTCTGGCTTTGTTGGGCACCGTTTTGTTTTGCACCCTCGCTGTCAAAAGTTTAAAGTTCTGCGTGATGTCACATTATGGTACACTTTTTAGCACAATGTGACGTCGCGCGGAACTTTAACGGGCTTCATATTTTTTTGTTTTATTGACAAAAAAATACATGTACAATATTTTTGATAATTTAACTGACGGGCTAATTATCTTTTTTTTAAGAAAAGTAGCCAATTAAACAAAAAAAAAATTGAATTGGAATTGGATTGATTGAATCGGGTCTAGATTCACCCTATTTCATATCTGCACTATGGAGACTCACGCTCTTAATCTACAGGCAAGGAAGTTGACTTGGAGCTATTTGGTCCTGGGGCCCACTAACCTTGATTATCGACGGGCACCCTCACGCTGTCGCTGTGGACCTGCACGACGACGTGTCGCGCGGCGGGCGGGCTGACGGCGCCGCACACGCGCCAGCGCGTCGCGCGAGCCTCGGGCACGCGGACTACGCCAGACGGCGTGATTGTCAGCTGGATATCGTCGAACTGGCATTGCTCTGCGAACGATACGGGTGTGACCTAAGATTTTTTACAATGATGGCATTGTCGAATCAGTTTTTGGAGAGGCACTGTTTATATGGGAGCAACTACAATTAAAGTACATAAATACCCAAAAAATTGACTCCAAGATTGAACTCGCTGGCGGCAGCCGAAACGCTTCATACTAATTTATATTAAAAGCAGTCAGTCGCAAACATTGCCTCATACTTTAAGGACCGGAAAACCTTTTCAGACTTAAGCATATCGATTTGGTGACCCTATTAATTTGGTAACCTTATGATAAGATAACTTTACATGTATGAAAAAGTGCATCGATCATCACGGAGAATATTTTGAAAAACAATAAAACTATATTTAGTAATGTATGTTTCATTATTTTTTCTGTTCCGGATACATAAGTAGCAGCCCTCGTACTTACATACGAACAAGTCAAGTTAATAAAAACCGGCCAAGTGCGTGTCGGACCACGCAAAACGAAGGGTTCCGTGCCTATTAAAAAGGTCGTATCGTCACAGAAATTTTACGGCACTTACGTCCTTTTCTTTGAGGAAGGCAGTTTTTCAGCAATATCTCGAAAACCTCTGAACCGATCTTGTTCAAAACAATTTTCGGTGAATGAAATTAATAAGCCCTATGTCCATGAATTTTTCCATATTTTTAAAATACACCGTTCAAAAATTAGAGGGGGGGGGACAGAATTTTAGTGACTTTCGGGGCGATTATCTCCGACCCTATTCACTTAATAAAAAAAAATGCTAAGAAACCTTATATTTATTTTGAAAGGCCTATCGATTGATGTGCCACACGGGGGGTCACAATGAAAAATTTTTTTTTGACTTTTTGTTTTATGTATGGAGTGCACCCCTAAAAAATTTTTTTTTGTCATTTTAATTACAAAACTATGTAGCGGCTAACAAAATACACCTATCCTCAAAATTTTATTCAAATACACCTTATAGTTTTCGAGTAAAATGCCTGTGACATACGGACAGACGGACAGACGGACAGACGGACAGACGGACAGACGGACAGACGGACATGACGAAACTATAAGGGTTCCGTTTTTGCCATTTTGGCTGCGGAACCCTAAAAACTGATTATGCTCACCATGCTCCACGCTAATGGTGTAGGTCCCGCTCTGCAATGCCGGGAGCGTGTATTGCCCCGCGCCGTCCGTGGTGCCGACCGCGCGGCCGGACAACGACACGCGTGCGTCGGCCACGCCCCCCGCCGCGGACACCACCGACGACACCACCGTGAAACCGGTCACCTGCACAACAGACAAAATACGTTACACCTTGATTAAAATCACCACTGACAGATTGGATCAAACCTTGGGATCATCATCATCATCATCATATCAGCCGAAAGACGTCCACTGCTGGACATAGGCCTCCCCCAGAGAGTTCCAAATTGACCGGTCCTGCGCCACCCGCATCCAGCGGACTCCCGCGACCTTTACCAGGTCATCAGTCCACCTTGTGGGGACCAAACCTTGGGATATTCTACCTTAATACCAATGTAATTAAGTCTTTATTACAACCGTTATATTTATAGGCAGCGTGTTTACAAAATAAACTCTAATATTCTGACGTTAAGTAATTGTATTGTTGCTCTCTGTAACTGCTTTGTTTGTGTGAGGTGTGCAATAAAGAGTATTTGTATTGTATTGTTAAGATAGAGTATCGAGTCAGTAGTTAACTGATTTTAATCGTAGTGCTTGTGACCTAAGATTTTTTTATGATGCCATTCGAACCAGTTTTTGGAGAGGAACAAATGTTTGTATGGGAGCAACTACAATTAAAGAACATAAATAACCAAAAAATTGAGTTAAACACGGCCCTCGCTGGCGGCACCCGAAACGCTTCATACTGCGTGACTCAAAAGTGTGACGTCACACTTTGCTATTTGAACTAATCATTGTAGGGAAAATCAAGTAAATTGCTGTTTCGGTCGCGAAATACTGCGTTTAGGTTCATAGTTGTCGTACAATTTTGTTTTTATAAAAGCGTAAGGATTCTATAGGCAGCTTTAAATTTACTCTTGTACAATAAAAAAAATGCATGTTTCTTTTAAACTTTCAAGGTCCATAACTTTTTATGATTTTCATTATATTTTGTAATTTATACAATAATTTGATGGTTTACTACCCGTTTACAAACACTACGTTATCAATTTTAACATGAGGCCACCAACCTATTTCCCCCCCCCCCCTCAAGGTGGACTTCTTCTTCTCGTGTCGATGGTTTCCTATTTCCTTGGTTTAGATTGTGCGGGACCAGAAATTGGCAATGGCTAAAGCCCTATCTGTCGCGTCACGGAGGTCTTGTCCAGAGCATGTGTACGGGCACGCCGGACAAGACAGCATGTGTGCCATAGTTTGGGGAGTCGTCCCCCACACACACCGGGCGTCTGAGCCGCTCAAAATGGACTGATGACCTGGTAAAGGTCGCGGGAATCCGCTGGATGCGGGTGGCGCAGGACTGGTCATTGTCGCACTCTTCGGGGGAGCCCTATGTCCAGCAGTGGACGTCTTTCGGCTGATACAATGATGATGATGATTCTACTAGAAGGCCTAGAATCATTTTGGGAAATCGAAGGTGGCAGAAAATAGAGTGCTGTTTCCATCAATAATAAAATAGTATTTGTGTTCGCCTCGCACGCAGGGGCCAGTTTACCAAAAGCTTGTAACTTGTAATACAAGCGGAACACTCTATCTTATAAAAAAAAATTAAAAATTGTGGGACAATTCACACCAATTGATCTAGTCCCAAACTAGGCAAAGCCTGTACTATGGGTACTAGACAATGAAGGAATTGAAAAGGAGTTGAAAATACGCTTCAGCTTGTATTACAAGTAACAAGCTATTGATAAAGGGGCCCCAAGCCGCGCGCCCGCGACGGTGATGTCTGTCCGAGCCTTAAGGCCCTGGTCTCCTATAAATCACGCCGTACGCTGCGTCACAATGCCTACTATGGAGATGTACTGTTGTTATCGTCGGCCACATCAGTACATCTCCATAGTAAGCATTGTGACGCAGCGTACGGCGTGATTTATAGGAGACCAGGGCCTAAGATTATCCTGCTGCCCTTATTTATTTATTTTATTTATTTAAACTTTATTGCACAAAATACAAAAAATATGTACAAATGGCGAGCTTAATGCCAGATGGCATTCTCTACCAGTTAACCTTTGGGCTAAACAGAGACTTATAACAGGTGCAAAGAAAAAAGTATGATAATTTCTGTTACGAATATACTTGAGGAAAGGAAAAAAAAACAATACACTACATATAGACATACATAAATAGAAATATATAAGATACATACAAAAAGATATACTACTACATATTCAATACATACTACCAATAAGTGGATGGATTTTAGTCGAATTCTTGTTTAAGCAGATGCTTACGCAGCATCCGCTTGAAAGCAAACTTGCTTGGCGTAGGAGTGAGTCATAAAACTAGTGCGGAGGGAAGGTATGGATAGTTTGAGGGCACGGGAGGTACGCAGCTCACAGCCTGGGCGAGGGGTATCGAAAATAAATTTACTTTTGAGGTATCCTGGAGCAGAAGCAGAGCCTTATTGGCTGTAGGCAGGCTAGGGCATGTTTCCTTTGGCCAGGCAGTGATCATAGATATTGGACACCCACTTGATTGCTTTCGTTTTCCATCTTTATGTCAACAAGTAAGTTGCCGCTCTTAATAAGACGTTAGTGCGCCATATCTATAGTATAGATTCAACGAACTTTCAATACTAACCTCAAACGCGTTTTTAATATACAAGCTGTCATGAAGCACAGCAAACGACACTGTCTCTGGCTTCACATTGTAGCTGACAGTAACCTGTCCCGGGCTCTTTGCCATGGCGAGGAGCTTGTATTCTCCAGCTGGCACCAGCCCGAATGTGAACTCTCCATTGTTGTCGGTGGTGGAGTAGCAGATGGGAGAATCTGGGACGCCTTGGAGGAGAGCAGTCTTGCAGCCTTCGACGCGGAATTTGGGGCTCTCCTGTTAAAGTAGATATTATTTTACTGCAGTTATTGTTACTAATGAAAGAAAGGGGAACTGTGTACTAATTTATTTTTAAGCATATTTCTTTTAATTTTAAACTTTTTCTAATCACTGAAATTATTATGTACAATGTCACTACCACACGTAACAGGCCAAATGATAAAAAGCTATCATCCCACAGGAAACTGCTAAACTTCACATACAATCAGATTTTAGGACAAAAATTACGATGTGAAGGCCTTTTTTCAGCACACCAAATAAATAGTAACAACTCTTAAGTGTTATGTCTGCTTTTTTTTTCGTAGAACTCATGCAAAGTCAGTTTTGCAAGGACCCCAACCAGAGCTTATTATGTAGTTTTTCATAGAAAAAATATTTAATTTGAATTAACTTACCTCTTTAGAATACAACAGCACATAGAGCCCAGCGATAGGGTTGCCATTGGAAGTGACAGAGCCCTTCACATCATAGCCCTTGACGGCCAGGACTCCCGTAGGCAGGGCTGTGTTGCCCTCCTTAACTTGGACTATGGCTGATGAAGGCTCTAACTTCCATCTAATAACAAATTTTAAAACACTGATAAAACGGTGGCAGCGCGCGCGCCGTACTGTGCGAACTTGTGTAGAGCGTGTGTGCTATGTAGAGCAGGAAAACCGTTTAAATTATACAAAAGAATTTCAAAAAATACAAGGGATGTCCCAAAGTGAGACTAACAAGGAAATGGCAATTCATATATGGTTATAGCAGAATTTTCATAATACTTCAATAGTCTCCGACTCCAAAAGGCAGAATATAAATGGTTCTCTAGTAGTTATAGTGGGCTATTTGTTTCATCAAAATTATGAATCTTAACCAACTTCAAAAAATGAGGAGGTTGTCAATTCATCGGAGGATTTACTTTAAAAACAAAATTTTAACAGACATTCACAAATCAATACCCAAATTGCTTCAAGTTTGCCTGTAATATTTGAAGTTCCCTCGATTTCTCCAGGATCCCATCATCACTGACCTGATGACCATGGGACTACCTGGGAAGAAAACCCTTTCAAACAAAAAGTAATTTTTCAAATTCATCCAAGCATCTTCGAGTAATCAGGGAACATACATAAGTAATGCTACCTATTGATGAGATGGTCCATGCTAGTATTATCCTTCATTATGCAGTACTTTACCTTGGATGAGACGCCTTCACAGTGTACTTCCCCGGAATCACGGGTGTGAAGTGAAAGTCGCCACCAGCAGCAGTCACCGTGTCCCTAACGTCCCCCTTATCATTGATCAACTGCACCGCTATACCCGCAGGACCTTGCTTCTGGCCTGCTGTGATCACCCGGCCAGTTATGCCAAAACCGTTAAAGGAAAAATTAACGTCTTGGCCAGTAGAACATTGGTCTGTTGTTCCATCAACATTCAAACTGACTTCCGAGGGCTCAAAGCTCCAGCCTGGAGGAGGGTGCACTTTCAACACGTATTGGCCCTTTTCGTACAGTGGAAGGAAATAGTAACCATTGTTTGGGGCGCATTCAGTCTTCTCTTTAAGGCTTCCTTCTTTGGTGTACCTATGATAAAAATACGAGTTTCGATATGATTTCTGAATGAAAAACAATAATTTAACCCATTATTAGTTCAAGGACGCTTTTGTTATGTTATAATTTGGTTTGTGAACCACGGCATTTATATTTTAATTAGATTAATTAAATAGAAAAATGAATAGTGAGGTTAACTTACAATCCGATTTCGATTTTAGAGAAATCCAAATTCACATGGCTTTTCACAAATCCGCCACATCCTAATATATCGTTGGCGCTACATTTTACAGCTAAAGATATTAAATAAATAAAGGAAATAATTCTTAAATCTATCTGTAAAATACCCATTTTTGCTTATGCGCCACAGATAAACGAAACGATAACTGATAAGGAAATAGATGGAACCAAAGAGAATATTGAATATGAATATATATAGTAGAGTTGTCACTCAACATTTTTGGCAGTAGCGCCATCTAGAGTCGCAAGAATACATACACTTCAAAATACCTCAAACAAATGCCTATATGTGTGAGGAGAATTTGAATTAATGGAAACAATTTGTATCCATCATTTCGAAATTCTACCAGAGCAGGTTTGTTATATAAGTTTACTCTGGTAGTTTCCGAAATAATGGATTAATACTCTATTAGAAATCAGAAATAAAAAACTAATTTGAAAATAATATATTTACTTATACTTCTTTATTTTACATTCATATTTGTAGGTCTGTACTCAATCAAAATGAACATTAGCCAAATATAGTCTACCTACAAATTTCCTTTATTTCCATTTCCTGTTCCTATATTTTTTTCAATACTTTATATTTATCTTTTCTTCAGGTTACCTACATCAACCCATAAAGGATCCCGATTCTATAAATTCTGAATGTTATCATATTATCTGTTTCCAGTGCTTCCTCATTATCTTTTGGTAGTTATTTGTTTCTGTGAAATTAAGATTATATTGTTAGGTGTATTCATTTGGCATCGAGGCAACAAATCTATAACAAGTTTCTGTCAACAATAAATTTTTGGTAAATACAAGCTATTATTGCCGAGCTATTAGAGTGCAGTAAGTTTTTAGCTATATCGGCCAAATACGGATTCAAAACTTGTATGAAATGCCTAAATAAGCGAAAATATGTAAGTACTTACAAATTTCATCGCAATCGACACACTTATTGCATTTTCGCGATTACATGTTCAGATTTAATAATTTGATGTCTTCCGATTGCAATTACGATAACACAAAGCAGGGGGTCCAGAGAAATAAGCAAACTACGAGTCAGGAATTCCAAAAATACAGTAATAATCGTGAATTCCATTCAAATCGCATTCACGGACTCAATTCAAATAAAACAAATTTGAAATTTATCTAAACATCACAAATGACACTTGACAGATACCATTCCATTTCCCAGAACTATTGAGAAGGCCCGTGTAGATTTTTTATGGATAAGTAAAATCTGCTTATGATTATTTTTTGCTTTCCTATTTATTTAGTAGTAATATTATTGCGATTAATAAAATTATTTCAATAATATAGTTTAATTAAGAAGAAAGCTGCGTGAAAATAACCACAAAGTTCATTTTCCATGAATGTTGCTACTGCAAAAAAAATATAAATTATACAAGGTTAGTGCTGGCGCACGCCACCGGACCGTTACCGGAACTGGTCGGTTCCCGCCACCTGACGTGTGCCGATGGGTTTTCACCGGACCTAAGTACAAATTTGACTTTAGTGACATCTATAGCCGAGAGAATAAATATTATCCGAATAAAGGAAAAGAAACAAAAGAAAAGCAATTCTACAGAAGGTTCTAAAGTGAAAACACCGTGGGTGGAACATTAACATAATATTTAAAACTGTGATGTCTTTCCTGATGGCGATAGGTATTTTATTCTGAACGGAATACTGTATAAAAAAAAGTCGAAGTTCGGTTATGTCCATCTCTATCGCACTGACAACACTCGAGTGACAAGGATGCATGTATACGAGATTTGGGATTCGATTTTCGTGTTAGCGCCGCGCGATGTTCTACAAAAAGTAGTTCAAAGTTATCAATGATAAAACATTTTCTCCATAACCTATTTGTTTTTCTACTTAAGTAAGGTTTTTTACAATAATCATAAAACTAAAATATTGCTATATTGCTGCATATGGCGTGTAAATTTGATACGAGCTATAGTTTTGATGAACGTTGGACTTAATACATCGCTGTGCGACTGCGATATGAACTCTTCATCAATTAAGCTGTATAAAAAAAAAAAAACTCATATCATTTTTACAGTCAAAAACTATGGCTGGTTAAAATATTGGCCCGTATAAAACATAAAACCATAGTATAAACCAGAATAACCTAACTTCAGTTCGTCGTTAGTTTAATTTTCATTTTTATTACGTGGCAATATCAGTATTTTCTTATCTGTGACTGAACTGTCAATTTGTTGTCACGTCACGCGCTGCGACGGTTCGAGTAGACTGGAGTAGACCAAGCTTTTTTAATTCGGTTCAAGTAGCCTGGTACCCTTGACTAATAGAATATTTTATTCCTTTTGAAAAAGCAAGTTTTACATACGAGTAGATGCAGTTAGTAATTTTGGGGTACAATGAAAAACTTAGTGCGTATTTTATGTGCTTTTATTATACTTCTCACTCATTTGCAACAAAATGATTCATATCAAATATTGGGTGCTCTGCCTGTTATAGTGTCATATTCAAAACAAACAAAATAAACTTAAAAGTACATTTTACTATAGTAATGACCGTACATGCTTTTACTAGATTAGGTTGGTTAGGTAGCTACGGTCGCTTTTGCCTTATTCTGTATAGGAAGGAATAGCTTGAACTCTGCTGGTAACTCATCTTCGGAATACAACCTATCGGAGAAGTAAACCCTCCTTATTCTACAATTTGCATGTATCTGGACCCTTAATGTTTCTACATAATTAGTCCCATAAGCTCTCCGGGTGAAATCCGCCAAGTTGAATTGGATCTGGTTCCAACCCTCGTCAAGGCGCATAGGCATAGTGCAGATGAATGGTTTTACACGAGTTGTTGACTGGTAGTTGCTGGCTCTGAACCTTCGTCGTACGTTTTTGTCGTCCAAGACCTGAAAAAATGGCGGTAAAAAAAAACTAACCTCAAATGATCATAGCAAACATGCATATGCAAAACATAAAGGCACTTAACCTAACTTTTCTTTTTAACAACGGTTGTCAGGCAGTCCAAAACCACGTAAACCTTACCTGGACTTCGAAAGTGAAGTACTTCTTCAGGTTCTTTATAATCATAACCAGAAACGGCAGTTTGATGCCAAGCGTCTTCTTCGGATCGGCGGGACATGTTATATACGTGGTGCTAACGTTGGTTCCAACGATTTCTAGCACGAGACTTTGAATATCATTGTCCGTAATCCTCTTTATGTGACCATTCCGAACCTTCTTGTCCCATATCTGCAGAGGTTTACTGCCAATGCTGTAAAGGATCGAGAGGAAACCGGACTGAAATGTGTTTTTAAACATCGCGGCCGCGGCTATTGCAACTTAACATTTAGGGCACTGTTAACTACAATTGTTTAATCGATATATCAATTTGTTCCCGGGATACATTACAACTTGACACAATGACAGTAAACACAAAAAATTTAGACACGGCCATTGGCCATGAGTTGTTATCAATATAGGGTTACCTTAGCAACGACTGAAGGAAGGGTTCAACGTTCCGTTTTGCTAACGATGCGTTTACAATGGTGTTTGTAAAAAAAAGTAACAAACACCTAATTATTAATTCTTGCGTTAAAAAATTGTAAAAAAAACCCATAAAAAGCCTATAACAATAAACTATTTAGTAACAGATATTATAAGCATAATGTTGTTAATGCTAAAATAAATAAACACAACAAGTTGATATTACAACACAGTAACGTGAAACGAATCTTTTTCTCTCGATTTGACAGTTTCCATGCGATGCACTAAGTGCATAGAAGTCTCAATTATTTTTTTTGGTTTTCGAAAATAATACCGCATTATTTGATGAAAAGTGAAATGAAGTTTTGTGTTTAAGTGTTAATGTAATATATAATGAACTTTTGTTCGTTTATTTCATTATTGTGACTGATTAGAGTGATTCAACAAAAATGACGGCGGAAATGTCATCAAAGAGGTAAGAATAGAATATATCCTAGTAATTATTGAATGAATTATAGTATCGATGGACGGAGTTTACTTACTTAGGAGGGCCAGAAATTTCATGGATGGATTCGTTAATTTTGACTGGATAAAAGAACAACTTAACCCCAATAACGGTACCGTGGTTTGAGTGAAAATGTACACAGTGATACAAATATCCAGAAATCTACAATATTTCAAAAAGTAAACAGTAAATTATCAAAAATACTGTATAAAATAAATACAAAATTTAAACAATAAATTGTAACAAAGCCTAAATGACTTGACATTGTCTAAATTGACATCAATAGTGTTGTTTTAAAATTACTTTTTTTAAAGCCCATGACAATGACAATCATTCAGCCAGATCTATGCTTTTTCATTTCAACCTATTTAGTAGGGATGATTTGAATGCAAGCAAATATTTACTTTATTCTCATATTCTCATCATCATCAGCTGGCCACAGGCCTCCCATGGATAAAAGGGAATGGGCAATCATGCCCACCACATGTTACATGCTAAACTTGATATTTCAGTGACACTATCTATCTATAGTGCTCTATCCAATTACATATGATTAGGTCATGTAACATAATATGGATATGGACAGATCAGTTTCTGTTCACATGTTAATTTCATTACTCAATATTTAGTTTCATATTTTGTATTACACTATCTAAGTCCTCATATGTCTGCAAATCAATCTCCATAACTAAATAACATTTTGAGCATGTGATTCTGTATTGCTGATTTAGTTAATGTGCTGTAAGCACAGCTACAGGATACCAAAGACATAAAACCGTCATGCCTCGACAATAGGGACGTGTTCAGATATTTGTGAGCACTTTGGCCCCCCGATATATCTGATGGCTCCTGTACGTATTGTAGTTGGGCTTTGGGTGAGATTTTCGTGCCTGACGTCTCTCATCAAGGTAGACGAGACAAGCATCTTCAAAACGCTTAATGCTCGGTTTGATGCGAGAGGGCCATTCTGGACGCAACTCAAGGCAAGCTCCTCCCACTTATGCGTTACTCTACTATAGTTAGGTGCTACACTATTATCAAACGCTCCTGCGCGCGGTGCTATAAAATTTAGGGACTCTGTTGCATTTACCTGTCATGATTGGTGCAACAGATAGAGCAACAGAGGCGTCCCGTTCTCGCATTTTACGCAAGACATTTACACTAGTATAAAATTAATTTGTCAGTAGGTATCTCTCACTTTGAAGGAGGCTGAACACATGCTTAATTAACAGAACAGAGTCATGTCAGTTTTATGAATAGAGGGGTTAATGTCTCCTGCTATTGATCAGGATATCTTATTACAATGAACCGTGGCCACCATATTTGTTTTCAATGCGTCCCCCATTATTTAACAGACAATAGTCGTGACGTAATTACGAGAGTATGTTATCATAAGATTTGATTTCAATAATGGCCAGAGAGTAGAGTAACTGGTTTATTGTGGATTGTTTACTTTTTTAAAATTAAATGAGAGGTTCCTAAGTAAACACATTCACTGCCAACGATTTCGTAGTAAAATACAATACAAATACTCTTTATTGCACACCTCACACAAACAAAGCAGTTACAGAGAGAAACAACACAATAACATGTAGTTAGACAACCTTTGGGTATTGGAGAATTAGATCTAGATTATGCAGTAAGTGGTGCAGAGATTATTTAGGGATTTGAGGTTGCCGATAAATTTTGCTTATCTGATGTCAAGAGTGAGAGAGTTCCACAGTCGAATAGCATTAAAAGAAAACGAACTATTGTAAAATTTGGTAGATGACGAAGGCACAGTGAATAGCAAATTTTTAGAACAACTAACAGAATTTAAAAAACTGAAACATTCTTTGAGATAGCGGGGAGTTGCAGGGTTAAAAAGGATACTTACACAAGCGAAATAATGTGAGAGTTACGGCGATAATGGATAGGGAGTCACTTGTCATATTTGCGTAACCCAAATATGAACCGAATGCAGACATTTTGGAGACGCTCAAGCTTATTAAGTTGCTCCTCAGACAGGTCGAGATAGGATACATCAGCATAATCAAGAATAGGAAGAAGTAACGTTTGAGCGAGCGCAATTTTAGTTGCAGTGGGTAGAAAATTACGACGCCGCCTGAGACACCCCACAGCAGCAAATACTTTCCGTATGTAGAGGAAACAGCCGATGAGCAAAGCGTCCACCTAGCGTGATAAGATTTTGGTGGGGTGCTTTGGAATGCACGGTACTAAGGCGTTGATCCCATGGTTTTGTTCGCTTTCCTGTCTCTGTGTCGGTCCCTCATCTCTGTGGATCGTGGTCCAGCATCAGGATTGCTTCTGGTGCGGATCGGCCTCCAGCGGTTTCTGTCCTGCGCGTCCCGTGCGACCGTGCTGAATTGGGTACTTTCCTGAGTAAAAAAAAAATATATATATTTAATCCGTCCGTTAGATTAAATCAAAAAATATTGGATACGTATTTTTTTGTTTGTCAATTAAACATAAAAATATGAAGATATAACCCGTTAAAGTTCCGCGTGACGTCACATTATGCTAAAAAGTGTACCATGATGTGACGTCACGAGGAACTTTAAGTCAGATGGCAGTCGCTTTCGTAAAACTAGTGCCTACCCCAAATCTTGGGATTAGGTGCCAAAGCGGATCCCGGGCTCGTTTGAGCCCTACCGGGAAAAACGCTGGTTAGGAAGATGAAATTGTTCTATTTCTTATTATAGTTGATTCAAATTGAATTGCCAATTTTCCTAGATGTTGGGCAGCTACAGGATTTGAAAGTAGTCGAGTCGTATGCGTTGTATATGCTGCGCAAAGTAGTCGGTCAATCTGCCGTAATGACTGCATACCATGCATACGTATCGTCAACGCTCAGGTATGGAATCATTTTCTGGGGTAATTGTACTAATCGTGAATCTGTATTTAGAGCACAGAAAAAGTGTTTGCGAGCTATGTGTGGGTTACGGCCTATGGAATCATGTACCTAAACCTCATTTTATACTCCTAAACATACTTACTGTTCCTTGTCTGTATATATTAGAGATAGCTTTATTTGTAAAATCGAATCCATTCCAATTTAAATATCTTTCTAGTAATAGGTTACGTAATCAACTGTCTGCAGCCTCGTCACACACGGCACACATGTCAAAAAGTGTTCTAGGAATGGCCCCAAAAGTCTTCAACAAAATACCAAAGGCAATTAGTGTTATAGAATTTAAGAAAGCACTGCATAATTATTTACTAAAAAAAGCATATTACTCTGTAAAGGAATATTTAAGTAATACAAATGAATAACTATACATATACCTAATGTAAGTAATGAGTAATGACTATAATGTTAGTTTTTAAGTAATTTTTAAGAAACATTTTGTACGACGCAAGGTAGAACCTATTATGTTCTACCTTGCGTCGTACAAAATGTTTCTTGTATGATAGGTGTTCGTTATACATGCATTCTTAAAGTTCAGCTATCTGAACTTTAAGAATGCATGTATAACGAACACCTATCATACCTATGGTTCACAAATAAAGTATTCTGATTCTGATAGGAGAATGCTTTGAAGGTACGTACGAGTTGGCGACAAGGTACTACAAATGTATGTTGTCGAACAAATAGAGGCTGATAATGTCAGCTGGCCGTTTATCGGAACGGACTTCCGTCGGTATCGCTTGATAAAGCGTTAGTTGTTATTAATTAAATTTGGCATAAAAGGGCAGTTGGTAGTTTTGACAGTGGTATTGGCAAAGCAATGAAAACAATCGCGTCGCTATCAGAGACGCAGAGACGATTCATATACTAGTAATATAATGTATGTTAGGAAGAATTTATACAACTACCCAACAAACACTGATAGGCCCAAGGTTACCAGAAGCGCAGGGAAGCTCAAAACAACTTTTTATAGGCTAGTAAAAGCGAAAAAGTCGTTCTTGGGAAATTGTATAAAATTCTACAATAAAATTCCAAAACACATTACCGAACTTACTGACTCTAAATTCAAATCTGTCGTAAAACGGACACTTATTTCAAAAGCATATTATAAGATAAACGATCACATCATGGATAGGGATATTTGGCAGCGATAAAGTCCTGCACTAGAAATCAATCGCAAAATAAATAGGCTTACTACTGTAGCAATGTAATTTTAAAATTTTATAATACTCTGATACTGAAATGATATATTGTATACTGTTTTGAAAAAAATGACACCTCGCCGAGTTTTTTACGCCGGTTCTTCTCGAGGCAGAGGTTTTCTTTCCGAACCGGTGGTAGTTTATCGACATTCATAGGTGCATGTAATATGCCTAAAAAAAAAACAACTTTATGTCTGCCTAAAGACGACGATATACTGTAACACTCAGGACCCCAACGTAGTGTTTATTCATTGAGGAAGTTTTGCATAAGTATATACGGTAGGAGAAGACGTAACCCCTAACCCTCATTCGGCCGTGTAACCAGGGTGATGAGGTCAGGCTGAGAGGTCACGGTATTTTGAACAAAAACGAGTTCAACCCTCAGGTGATACTTGCAAGAATTGTAAGCCATTCGAGACTTTTTATTACAAGCTTTTTTTTTACTTTCACCTGACCGTTGTCTGTAATCAAATCTTGCAAGTTAAATTTGATCCACTTTCCGGTTTCCGATTGAGGTGAAATTTTGCATACATGTGTAAAACGCGTGACCATGCAATATTATGATGACATGGTGCTGATCTGATGATGGAGCTGGAAGGTGGCCATAGGAACTTCGCAATGAAACGACACAACCTCATCGAGTTTGGGCTCGTTAGAATCGCCTCAATGAGTAGTTGATGTCGGTATACAGAAAAGTACAGTCGGCAATAAAAGCTGGTACCAAAAATGAAATCTTTGACAGAAACTTGTTTGTTGTTTAAGTGTATAAAACAAGTGAAATGAAAAGATTTTTCGAAAAACCCAACTGCCTTTTTGCAAGTATTATAGCCTATGTCACTCCCACGATAGTGAGGAATCCAACAACATCTCATATATCGAAATCCGTGAAACGGTTTAGGCTGCAGGGCGTGCCAGAGAATAAGACATACAAACATACATATATACATACTTGGACATATATATACCCCATTGATAGAGCCCATTCAGTCTCGTCTTGAAAATATCCAAGTTGTAAGTAGCTGATGGGAAAAGGTATGCCGGAAGTGAGTTCCGCTCGTGGTTCAACTCTTTAGTTACCCTCGCTCGCTTAGCTCGTGTTCGCTGTATAATAACATCAATAAGCTAATTTCTTCACTCCCGCTCTGCATATTGACATTTGCGGTACATTCCTCCCCCTGTACCAGTTTTCTCGACACACATACTTTCTCCGCTCTCCCGATACCATTGGGTATTTCTTCAAATTGGGTTAAGTCATATGCCAAGTTAAAATGTGTTCTCGGGGAATAGAGACCGGCCGTTGGCGCTTATGCCATTGTATTAGCGGATCGTTCATAATTCGCATATGCCTCGACGATAATATATAAAGTCCTTTTTAGGGTTCCGTACCTCGTAAGGAAAAAATCAAAACCCTTATAGGATCACTCGTGCGTCTGTCTGTCCGTCTGTCACAGCCGATTTGCTCCGAAACTACTGGACCGATTGAGTTGAAATTTGGTAACATATGTAAATAAACGCGTAAAGCAAATTAATGAATTCTGAACAAGGGAGCCACTTTTGGGGGGTAAACTGGAAAATAAAAAAAAAAATCGCAAACTGTATCAAATGAAAGGGGTTGTTGTAAGCATCTCAGATACATTTTTTTAATAATTTTAGCAAAAACAGATTTGAAGTAATTTAGGAAAAAAACCGACCAAGTGCGTGTCGGACCACGCAAAACGAAGGGTTCCGTGCCTATTAAAAAGGTCGTATCGTCACAGAAATTTTACGGCACTTACGTCCTTTTCTTTGAGGAAGGCAGTTTTTCAGCAATATCTCGAAAACCTCTGAACCGATCTTGTTCAAAACAATTTTCGGTGAATGAAATTAATAAGCCCTATGTCCATGAATTTTTCCATATTTTTAAAATACACCGTTCAAAAATTAGAGGGGGGGACAGAATTTTAGTGACTTTCGGGGCGATTATCTCCGACCCTATTCACTTAATCAAAAAAAATGCTAAGAAACCTTATATTTATTTTGAAAGGCCTATCGATTGATGTGCCACACGGGGGGTCACAATGAAAAAAAAAATTTTGACTTTTTGTTTTATGTATGGAGTGCACCCCTAAAAAAAATTTTTTTGTCATTTTAATTACAAAACTATGTAGCGGCTAACAAAATACACCTATCCTCAAAATTTTGTTCAAATACACCTTATAGTTTTCGAGTAAAATGCCTGTGACATACGGACAGACGGACAGACGGACAGACGGACAGACGGACATGACGAAACTATAAGGGTTCCGTTTTTGCCATTTTGGCTACGGAACCCTAAAAAGACGAAAATTTACCATTCCCCCCCCTAATCTCCGAAACTACTAGGCTTAAAATTCTGAAAAAAATATGGAAAATAGTTCCTTGCCTAAAGATTACAGGAAAACCTATAAGAAGTTTGAGTATTCAAAGTAACGGGAAAATTCGCAATATTTTTATGAAATTTAGATTATACAGGGTGAAATAGGGGTCGTGGAGCAAGAAGACCAAAAGCGAATAAGATGGTCATACTGAACAACTTTCCCATGGGACCGACCACGAAATCGCGACCGAAACAGCAATTTACTTGATTCCATAGAACGATTAGTTCAAATCGCAAAGTGTAACGTCATACTTTTAGAATAGAATAGAATATATTTATTAAGTCAATCAGTATGAAGCGTTTCGGCTGCCGCCAGCGAGGTTCGTCTTTGACACAATTTTTTGGGTATTTATAATAATAATAATAAATATCGCGGAACAATTCACACCAATTGATCTAGTCCCAAACTAGGCAAAGCCTGTACTATGGGTACTAGACAACGGATAAACATACTTATATAGATAAATACATACTTAAATAGATATTAAACATCCAAGACTCGAGAACAAACATTCGTATTCATCATACAAATATCTGGCCCGACCGGGAATCGAACCCGGGACCTCAAGCTTCATAGTCAGGTTCTCTAACCACTAGGCTATTCGGTCGTCTCTGTTCTCTGTCATGTTCTTTAATTGTAGCTGCTCCTATACAAACATTTGTTGCTCTCCAAAAACTGGTTCGAATGGCATCGTAAAAAATCTTAGGTCACAAGCCTATAAGACAACATTTTCTTTGTAACAATAAATGACCGCTCTGTCCAGCCTATAATGAGTCTGTAGAACTACCAGCACATACCAAGTTTTATACCTGGCCCTTATGACTCAGTGCAGTTCAACGAACCGCACTGGTCCACCAGCTGCACCAAAAGGACCAAGATCGTTTATGCACCGAACTATACTACGCCCTTTTATGCTTGGGATTATTTCAGTTGGCCGAATTGCATCAAAGTAGTCCATTCAAAAAGCAACTCTATTCACCAAGTTAGAAGATTCCAATTCCAAAGACAGCTTTATACAAAGTCGGCCACATAAAATAAGTGTCAACAAGTGATATTCCAAGTTAAAATGTGCTCTCAGGGAAAAGAGACCTTATTGTCGTTGGCGTGTATCGGCGTATTTGTATTAGCGGATCGTTCATAATTGGCATATGCCCCGACGTATATAAAGTCCTTTTTTGGGTACCACACAAATATCCTTCGATTTTTTATCAAGGGGCGTAAGGGCAATGAAAGTTGATTACGCTATGGGTCCTTTTGGTTGTGATCCTAAAGGACCCTGCGAGAATGCAATATATCGGCTGTGGTTTGAAAGATTTTGCGGAGTTGCCGTTGCGTTGATATATTGGTATAAGGTCCTCTTGATCGAGACCGCATTTCTATATTATTATGTTTGTGGTCTTGTTTTTAAAAGGTTTATTTTTCACTTGACCAGGAGCCGTAGCATGGTTGGCCTTGTCACGCGATAGGTGATAGGATAGAGCGTGCGTCACTGGCTGCCACCGTTCGATAGAACGAGACGACGCTCTTATCTTGTCACTTGTCGCGTGATAAGGCCAACCATGCTACGGCTCCATGCTACGGCTCCTGGTGTGCGTCTGTGTGCGTCTTAGGGCAAAGGGCAAACCTTACAAGTAAAATTCACGACCCATTTCGCTCCAGTGAGCTGCTATGTTCTACACTTAGATACGTTAGGATTAGGGATCCCCTTAGTTGGCATTTTTTTTGGACTATTATAGTTTCGCATAATTGATTTGGCATAATTTGTATTGGCGTAATAGTACTGTCGCATTTCACTTGTTTTTGTATTTTCACGAGAATCGGCTGACTAATAGTACCTGTAGAAGAGAACAGCTGGACAGTGGGACATCCGGACATACGTGTGGAGTTTGGCCCACAAAGCATAGAACTTCGTTCGCTTTGCTCGCTGGTTCAATAAAGAAATGGGAAAGAGCAATTCACTACATATGTAGTAGGTCTAGACGTACTTCAAATCTATTACATTGGCACGAAGCTAACGCATCAGCACGGCCGGCTGTTTATCTGGGTCGGTCTCTGACCCGGAGCGCTTAATGATCTTTTTCAGCGCTCTTTGATCGCTGGTATATATGTAGATGTGTTTTACCACTAGCCGCCCGAGCTGCTCCGCCCGCGTCTATGAAGAGCGAAAGTGACCCAAGCTGGATAAAACATATCCATCCATAAAATCCATTCCATCCATTACTATGGGCCTCATAAGAAGGCAGTCACCCAAAGGGCAATGGAGAGAGCTATGTTGGGAGTTTCTCTGCGTAATCGCATCAGAAATGAGGCTATCCGCAGCAGAACCAAGGTGATAGATATAGCCCTCCGAAACGCTAAACTTAAGTGGAAGTGGGCGGGGCACATTGCACGTAGAACCGACGACCGTTGGGGCGGAAAGGTTCTCGAGTGGCGACCACGTACCCGAAGGCGCGGCGTGGGTAGGCCCCCCACAAGGTGGACTGATGACCTGGTAAAGGTCGCGGGAGTCCGCTGGATGTGGGTGGCGCAGGACCGGTCATTTTGGCACTCTTTGGGGGAGGCCTATGTCCAGCAGTGGACGTCTTTCGGCTGATATGTTGATGATGATGACAGGTAATTTTTTTTTATCGGATGAGTAGTTTAGTAGTAATATAATAATTAACCGGCTTCACATCAATAAAGCTGCATTACCCAGTAATATGATCCATCTTCACAAAACACATACAATAACACAACAATAACAATAAATAAAAGAATATGAATATGAAAAATAAATAAATATTAGTGTGCCCATGCCCGAGACGAAGTGGTCACATTTGAATTTATTGCAGTCATAATATGCAGCTGTTCCCAGGCGATAACTTCTTTCATCGAAAACCAAATGATAAGCTCAATTCAATACCAACTAAAGTAACTTCATCGTCAAAATAAAAAGTAATCTTATTGGTCGCTTTTTTGAATTTTCTTTTCATTCCGCGAACCAATAACCAAAACATTTACTTATGTAAATAAAATCCATTAAATCTCCACCGGCCCTTTTTGGTCCACCGCTGCAATGATTTACTATACTGGTTTTAAGTTATACGTTGAGTCATCGTATTGTGCCCAACAATAATCGGTATGCTATTCATGACATGACGCAATGATTGGTAGATTTCGTTTACCGATTGGCAATAATTCTGTTGTTGTCTGTCATTACCGGAATCGGACGTTTTTCGTGGAATAATGCGAAAGGCTGAAATGGGGGGTGAAAGTTTGTATGCAGCTACAAAATAAACATTACACTCCTTTTCTTTGGGCAGTCGTTTAACAAACATACAAAGTTTAAAAAAACTGCATCCCGACTACGGAAAACCAACATCTAACGATAACGTCATATAAATCGATTAACGCCGGCACGCACGAAAAAGTGTGACTCAATGTCCCGTTCCGACTGACTGACATATCAACGCACAGCCCAAACTGCTGGTTCTAGAGATTCCAAATTTGGCACGTAGGTTCCTTATAAAGTCTTTTTCACCCCGCCGTCCCCAGGGGGTGAAATGAGGGTCCAAAGTTTAGAAACAGGATTAGATCGACTATTTTATTCGTTCGGAAAGAAAACCTCTGCCTCGAGAAGAACCGTTGTAAAAAACTCGGCGAGGTATCATTTTTTCAAAACAGTATACAATATATCATTTCAGTATCAGAGTATTATAAAATTACATTGCTACAGTAGAAAGCCTATTTATTTTGGGAAAGATATCTAGTGCAGGACTTTATCATAGATTGTTAAAATCATATCTCTTCCTTTCGGCTCTGTCGTAGTCGGCAAAAAGTGCTTTGCCCTATAGGCAGCACTTTACGAAGTGCCGTAACAATCGCCTGGCTAACCATATTCGGCACTGAACGGTTACTGAGAAGTGTGCCATGACTAACGTGGTTTGAGGATCCAGATCGACGGAAGCGATCAAATTTTGCAGTCCTTTTGTTGCTTGGTCCTTTTCACTAATCTGATGACCTGCTTTCTGGTAAGGGTATGAACTTGTTTGGAATATGATATTATAAAAGTAATATTAGTAGTAGTAAAAGTAATATTGGGTTTGACGGGTTTAAACGATGAAAACCAAATTGCTCTCAATATCAATTTATTCTTCCAACATTATTTTACAATTTACACTCCAATAAATTATTTCTCAAGACAGAACCGCTCTCGATCTCAGCCATGAATCCAATGCCAATCCGTCCCTACCCCGATCACGGCGTCAATAGTCGTAACGGCGCGAAAGTATAGTGCGTCGCGACAGCAGCGCCACCGGAAAGAGTCAAGTTCACAACCAATTAATGTTTTCTTAGTCAAATATACATAGTTATACAGACATACCCGCAATAATCTTACAAACTTAGTTACATACATTGCAAGTTAATAAAAAGCTTGTAATATACGGGAACAATCTTCCACGTAAGCTCAATAAGGCTTTTGTTATGGGTAGGTACTGTAGGATCTCTAGGTACTACGGTATCGGAAATGTAGCCTATAGTAGAGTGGCACAACTCACTTGACTAAACCGAGCAAGTATATAACCAATATATTTGTTTTAACATTATTATACTATAGTACATTGTTGAAGAGGCTAGAAAGCAAGCAATAGATGGACGAGTTAGTAGAAAGCACGAGTCCAGCTATTGCACTTTCGGCCGAGGCTTAACACAGTGCTTTTCACGCCTACTGCGAGGAAATTGCAAAAAATTATAATTTAAAATCAAAATTAAGTATCTAATTAAAGATCATAATACTAAACAGGCTCGCTTGCCTCGCGCCTCGGCGGAGGAGCAAGGAGCACGCACGCCGGCGCGACCACGCGGGGCCCTGTGATTGGTCGATCGCTGTCCAAACTGTCCAACAATGACATTGTTGGACAGTTTGAAGTCATAGATGGCCTGTTCGTGCGACGTCCAACTAACCCCAGCTTTGAAGCCTGAATTCCGACCATCTTTTGCCACATTTCCGAGCAGTGGCGTTAAAAAAGTATTTTGATACCCTGACTGTACGATTCTTTTTTCCTTTTCCATCAATTACTTGAAGTCATTTTCGACGCTATTACTATGAAGAATTACTATTTTTATTCAGAGGAACTCTATTAGCTAAAGATGAATGTTCGAAACACACGTCATTTAGCGTGAAATGTAGACGGTGCGTAGTTCGTTGTCCTAGTCACAAAAATATCACGCTAATATGTGTGTATTCAATATATATTTGTGGTCGATAATCAACCTCGGCAGATTCCTATTTCTACCGATTCCCAATCCCAATTCTACAGATTCTTAATTTTATAGATTCCCAATTCTACAGATACCCAATTCCACTGATTACTAATGCTACAGATTACGATCTCTACAGATTCCCATATGTACACATTTCCCAGCTCTACAGAATAATTGAATTTTGCTAACTATTACCTGTGAGCAAAGAAGGCCACCTGTTAGTGCTACTGAGATCAAATAGTACATTGTTTATCGAGGTGCGTAAGTGGAATATTGCAAACAAGAGTCTATCAGAAGCCCGACGCCGAAGGCAGAGGTCTTTTGATGACTCGAGTTTGCAATATTCCTACGCCCGTGTTATACACAATGTTTTTCGTCACATTTGCGAGGAAATAAATAACTACAAAAGACAGAAAAATCTAATTTTCATACAACCGCACCAATCAAAAATTATTCGCATTCGCATCATTTTAAACATTCGCATCGATATTCGCATTCGCATCAAACGATGCGAATTTTTTGCGAATGCGAATGTGTGCATGTTGGCCACACGTCACCGTCGAGTCGCACATGCGTCATGCGCAATGCGCGCAGACCGGTAGATACGTGATTAATTTTGACCAAAATGAAGCATTCGTAGATTTGTACCCCGCTGGTTGTTTGTGATTACTTAATTAGTTCGCCTTGTGTTTTTGGAGTTTTTGTCAAGTTCAGTTTTTTTTCCTTTTCCTTGACATTTGCATTCGCACATTCGCATCCTAAATATTCGAATTCGCATTTGCAAATGTGATAAATCTGACATTCGTGACATCCCTAATTTCAACCAATCACAGAGCAGTATTCTTGCGGCGCGTGGCCAACTTGTTTTTTTTCAACCAATCACAAAGCAGAGCAGATTTGATTAAACCAATCAGATCACACACAAGCTCATTACTCCCTAGGGACTATAAACTCCCCATAACTCCCGCGGGAACAATTCATCGTCCTTCTGTATACAGGTTGGAATAACACCATTTACGAGCAAGTGTGATGAAAAAATAATGTAATCTGATAGGAATGGGATGAATTGGAATGAAAAAGAATCTCATTACTGACGATTTGAGGTCAATAATTGTCATTTCTCAAAGACTTTAAGGTTCTCTTAAATGAGCATATTCACGTTCACCAAGGAATTCAGTAGCTGTCGTTACTGACCCGTCTCAAGATTCTCACATACTTGTATGTGCATCCTATACATTTTCGCCTGTCCGTCTTCCACTAAAGCAAAGCTGTGCGAAATAGATCAATCAGGCTACGTCGCTTTTGAAACCTACATGAGCCAATTTGAAACGAACACGAAATTCGTTCGTTTATCTTCTTCTGAGTAGCTCGAATTGGGAAAGTATGAAAATTTTAGAAATGCCTGATTATTTTTTTGGTGATAGGAATAACCTTCCTTAGCACCAGAAAAAAGTTTCAGATTTTTCAGCTGCGTCAATTTTTTTTGAAAAATATAAACAGTTTCCTCACTTACGTTTTGGGTCAAGAACGGTAAATAGACACTTTCCTTTTGTGCTCAGGATTCTAAGTTAGAATCCTGAGCACTCTGGATTCAATGCACCGCCCTCGCCATAAATACATAATTTTGCTACCTTGCGACACAAATAATTATTTCCTCATTTGCTCCGGCCTACAGAAAATTATTATTAGCATAGTATGCAATTAGTAGGACGTTCCCACATTGAACTATTGATAGCGATATCGGCTTCTTTCTGTCATTTCATTTTTAGGGTTCCGTAGCCAAAATGGCAAAAACGGAACCCTTATAGTTTCGTCATGTCCGTCTGTCCGTCTGTCCGTCTGTCCGTCTGTCCGTCTGTCCGTATGTCACAGGCATTTTACTCGAAAACTATAAGGTGTATTTGAATAAAATTTTGAGGATAGGTGTATTTTGTTAGCCGCTACATAGTTTTGTAATTAAAATGACAAAACATTTTTTTTCAGGGGTGCACTCCATACATAAAACTAAAAGTCAAAAATTTTTTTTTCATTGTGACCCCCCGTGTGGCACATCAATCGATAGGCCTTTCAAAATAAATATAAGGTTTCTTAGCATTTTTTTTGATTAAGTGAATAGGGTCGGAGATAATCGCCCCGAAAGTCACTAAAATTCTGTCCCCCCCCCCTCTAATTTTTGAACGGTGTATTTTAAAAATATGGAAAAATTCATGGGCATAGGGCGTATTAATTACATTCACCGAAAATTGTTTTGAACAAGATCGGTTCAGAGGTTTTCGAGATATTGCTGAAAAACTGCCTTCCTCAAAGAAAAGGACGTAAGTGCCGTAAAATTTCTGTGACGATACGACCTTTTTAATAGGCACGGAACCCTTCGTTTTGCGTGGTCCGACACGCACTTGGCCGGTTTTTGTGGTTATTTCTTTCATGTGCCTCTATTTTATTTGGCATTCCGCATACCTGAAAGGAAATGCTTGTTAAATATTCACACGGTCTAAAGCTGGCAGTAAAACGTTTAACGTACTGTCCAGACACTGTTCACAAGTCACATGTCAATCCTGTTATTAGAAAGTAGATCTTTTGACTTGCAAATTAAGGTTTAAAATGACAAAAACTGCAAAAGTCTTATATATAGGGTAGTAGTGTAGTCGAACGATTGTGTTTAGTACAATAGTATGCCGTTTTATTTTTGTTGGGCTGCATTTCGATGGTTTCGAACAAGAAGTGAGTCATAGCTGACCATGAACCCTCGTAATCCTAACTAATGTTATAAATGCGAAAGTTTGACATTTAGATTTTTTTAGACTGAGATCGAATTTGGCATAGGGAATATATAACCTGGATTAAAATATGAACACTTAATCCCAAAAATCATCCCCCAAGAAATCAAATTGGGAATAGAATACGGGAGCTCAGTCGGACGAAGTCAGGAGCCGTAGCATGGTTGGCCTTATCACGCGACAAGTGACAAGATAAGAGCGTCGTCTCGTTCTATCGAACGGTGTCGGCCAGTGACGCACGCTCTATCCTATCACCTATCGCGTGACAAAGCCAACCATGCTACGGCTCCTGGGCAAATGCTAGTTTGACATATTTTTAACCCCCGACGCAAAGAGAGGGGTGTTATAAGTTTAACGTGTCTGTGTATCTGTCTGTGGTATAGTAGCTCCCAAACGGATGGACCGATTTGAATGCGGTTTATTTTGTGTCATAGATAATTTTAACCCGAGTGTTCTAAGCCATGTTTCATCAAAATCGGTTCAGCGGTTTTTGAGATATTTAACTTTGAAATGAAAAAATCGGGGGTTTTTCAACTTTTCTAAGTTGTAGTTCTTTTATGAATGGTGTGCCGTTTGGTTTGCCTATGTCTTGTCTATAATGCTATCGGTTTTGGATGGAACTGATTGGCGTTTTCTTAATTAATACATAATGATCGTATAATGCTATGATGGTAAAAGAGATGAATAAACGCTGTTAATATTGATTCAAAAGACTGAATACATATTTTTAGGATTGATCTATATTTTCGAAAATAAAGTTAAGTTAATCATTACCAATCTTGCAACATCGACTGATTTCACCATGGTCATATTATACTTACCTACCTACTGATGATCTTCTAAATTAATCACACAGGAGCTCGATTATTTTGAAAACCACACATTTCCAGGGATTTTTTTAAACCGCTAATGACCTAACGGTATTTGGATAAATAAAAGAAGGATTTGTGTATTTATAGACGACCAACTCGCGGCAGCCGAGCTGGTGCCACTTGCGCGTACGCCACCAATGTAGCAAATCGCAATGTAATACAATCGAATATGTATCTTAAACTATGTAGCTAGAGTTCAGAATGGAATGTAGAAGAAATTTAAATTATCTATGCAAGTATGATACACAGTGGATTCAATTCAATATGTGATTAGTAATTTTGAACTTTATACTAACGGGTATAGATTGACTATGATCCGAGCATTGGGCTTGTTCCTTTTTGGCTACGGTTGTGGAATTCTGCTCTTGTCCTAACGTGAAATGGGCTTCTATTAGAATCTAGCATATTGTGTTTAAGGTGACATATTTGTGAGAGTTCGTCTTAGTTTAGGGATCTGGTATTGAAGCTTGCAACACCATCCATTATGCCTCACCTCTACTCACGGACAGGAGTAATATTCAGAAATGTCATGTTTATATTTACCAGTGATGCAACAGTTCGGCACGGTAAATTAATATGAATAATTAGAGAATTTATAGTTGAAAGAAACGGTATTATACAACTTCATGGACGATTAGGGAAGGAAAACGAACTTCCTCATAGACTCGGAGATATGAATAACGGCGCGCTACGCTTTTATTCAATTCATTTATGATTTTAAACATGGAACTAGTATTTTAATTATTTTAAACATACAACTAAGAATCTGGCACAAGTAGTTCCTCATCCGAATATCGGCATTAAAATGCCTCTTGAATAGTCTAAAGATGAAAAGAGATATGCAGTAACAGTCGGTAATTATAAAAGAAGGCATGAGGTCTTAGGATTTAATTCTCTGGAGGTGAGGCGTAACTATGGGCTTCTGACTATTGCGTGTAGCGTCCTGCGGGGATATTCAGACTGTCCTGAATTGGTTGAGCAACTGGTATGCCTACACATTCCCTCTTTGTCGAAGTCCAACCTTCGACCGCGCAAGCACCTCTTGCTGGCAGTACCGGAGGCGCGCACTGTGTCTCGCGCCAACTCACCGCTTGTGCGTGCTCTGAACTAACTCAATGCCCTTCTCGCACCAACACCAGACTGTGATGTTTTTGTGAGTAAGTGGATGGATGTATGTGGTGAATGTATGACGTACTGTGAAGCGATAGATGATCGCCCGACTTTTTTCCACACAAGACAAATTTGTCCATACGAAGTTATTGTTATTATCATTTTTATGTGTAACTTTTATATTGTATTTTGTATATTGTGTCCTAAATTCCACAGTGTCTTAGTGTAATACTGTAATGCTGTGGAATTCGTTGAATAAGTTGAAGAAGGCGTTCATCCGGGGTTCTGCGTTCTGCATTCGCGTTCCATTGGATTAAATGGAACGCGGAACGCAGAACTCCGGTGAACGCCTTCTATCTGCACGGGCTCTAAGGGTTGTAATGTTTAAAAGCAAAATACATTGACATGGGGACCCGATGGCAATATAGGAATTGGGTCATTGCCGTTATCGGACGGAGCAAAAAGCTTTTAGTAGAAAATATATATCAATTCTCACATGATTCTCGCACCCACCGCTGATAATGAACGTAAAGTTCTCGTATTTGTTATTGGCATCCACGTAAACCACCCACACATGACAACATATTTCTCTCGTCTCGTAAACAAGGCAGAATCACCAGGGGCATTATGTCTTAAATTTAGCCTTAACGGGATTGGAATGGGATTTCAACGGCCCAGATCTAGATGGCCAGCTCACACCAAGTCTGTAATTATTTAAACTTGGAACATCAAACAGTCTCGAAGCAGAGCGCATGGGGAACGGACGTTTGGGCCGTCATGTGATCCCGTAAAGGATATATACGCGAGTTTATTTTTGGAATAACTTTTGTTAATCTCTTTTGGATGCATGCCTTGGTTACATAAACGCGTGAGACCACATGTGTCATAAGTTTATGAATAGTTTATTTCAGCAGCAATGTGACCCGGATTGTAGGTATACAGTGAATAGTGAAAAAAGTTTGTGCTTAACGTTTACATTATCACGGGTTCTTAGAACGGATAACGGTTGTTTATTTTTGGATTCCGATGAACTTGCCAATATTATAAATTTTAGGGATTTGTAGAAGTGATATTTATATTGCTCATTCTGCAATTCTTGTGACAAAAAGTGACTGATCTAGCCTTCATGACTTAATGGAAATTTAATCCTTGCACAACCTGCTACCTCAGCCCCTGCTCATGGGCCATTGCCATGGGATCCCATGGATAGTGAGGGGCGACTTATTTTCTGGAAGGGAGGGGTGTGGGAAGGGGGTGCCCCCACTCTGAACTGCAATACCTGCAAGAAACGAAGAGCTGATAGGATGAGTGCTGACGATAGGCCTCCGGGGTAAGCATGGATAATATTTACCAGAGTATATACGAGTACCTAAATCTCGCGACAAGCTTTTATATCGTCATTTTATATGACGACCGGTTAGCCTAGTGGGTAGTGACGCTGCCTACGAAGCTGAAGGTCCTGGATTCGAATCCCGGTAAAGTCAAATTGTGTGGTGATTTGATGTATTTAAGTATTTATATCTATTATGTATATCGTCGTCTAGTACCTATAACACAACCCTTATTGAGCTTACTATAGGCCTGTTCGATTTGTGTAAGAATGTCCTCTAATATATATATATTTTTATCTAAAATGTGTTATGGCGTTATAAGTTGATAGTAAAAGTTTTAAAGGAAAAGTTTATTTTATTATTTTTAGCGCATTTAAATAAAAGCTTGTTTTAAAAAAAAATACTTTTAATTTATTATGCTCTAGACTTTTTAGTAGTTATAAAGTCACTCCTTAGATTAGAGCATGGATGATGTTTGTTTACATTATTATATTGATCGATGACAACACTATTGACAGTACTGTCACGTGATCTTATGCCTGACTAGATTCAACTCGGATTTATCAGGAAGGACTTTAAGTGTTCTAACAAACACTTGAATTATGTTGTCAGTTTCTCAGATAATAAACATGCAAAAATACCAACTGTTACTTTGACTTCTCCATATTTTCGCGAAGTGGCCAGCTATTACGGGGTGTCCATGGCCAGAAATAGGCAATTGAATTGACCATATACATATGCCCTTATTCTAAATAAAAAAAAAAACAAACCAGCAACACAACAAACATGGCTGGAAACCATCTCGACAGGCGAGAATCGATGAAAAATATTGCACTAAATTCGGTTCATCCGTATATGACCTACGATACCACAGACAGACTCATAGAAACACAATCTTTGCATGGATTGTTCATCATATCTTTCGGCATCATAATTGGCTACTTTCCTAAAAGAATCTATTTGGTCAGTCAGTTAGATTATCAAAAGATTTTTTTTTTTATTTGCCACTTAAACAAAAAATGATGAAGATATAGGTGGTTGTCGTTAAAGTTAGTTAACCCTTTGAGAGCTAAAGACGGCTGTGGACGCGGACGACAACTCGTGCCACTGAAGCCACGGACGGCCACATGATAATATTGATAAATATTGTCATTTTGACATGACAATATTTATCAGAAGTTTCATTTTATTCATATTTTGTCTGGCTATTGTTTTGTTTTGGCCACAGTTGGGCACCGTTTTGTTTTGCACCCTCGCTGTCAAAAGGTTAAAGCATAATGTGACGTCACGCGGAATTTACCCAAAGGGGGGAAGTACCCAATTAGCCTCTTCGCCACCCCCCTGCCACTGCTGGGTACAGGCCTCCTCCCTTGGACGAGGCGGAATGGAGGCCACTTATTAAAAACTTCCCTTTTTTTCTGAGCCTATGTAGTGTCCTACTGCTAGACAGAGGGCTATGGAGGTTGAAAATCTAGGGGCCCTAGATTTCCAACTATCCCGATTCATGGACAATAGGGGTGTAGACACTAAGTAAAATAACCAATAATGTTGTATTTTTCGAAAAATGATTAAAAATGTAGTCAAATGGAGAAAAAAGCAACGCAAGAGGTTAAATAATCACAAAGTTATAAGTGTCCAAAGTTTTAAGAGGGGGTATGCTCTGTCCCATTCCGCAAAACGCACGTTCATATGAAACGATTGTCATTTACCATGACGCTCGATGGTCGTGACGTCACAATCTACGAGCGTTCTCTCTAACAAGCAATATTAAAACGGTTGTAGCTTCGTAATTTTTTGTGATATTTGAATGGGATTTTCGTCATCAGGCATATTTTTTTGCCTTCTTTCTTTTGAAGTTATAATAAATTTTTAATCTCTACACCCGTATTCTGGCCAGTCACTTTGAAATACGATCAGATCATCCCGTCATCTCGGCTGACCATGGCGACGGTGCCCATCTTGTGGCACCCACTCTGTTGCTATTTTAGCCCACCTCTGTGGGTGCATACTGCATACGGCATAAGCCCAGTCCCATTTGAGCCTAGCAGTCTTAGCTCCAACGTCCACTTCTTAAAGAAAATAGTGCTTTTTGTGACTGTACAGTAAGGGAAAAGCATTAACGTACCACCGTAGAACCCTATCGCAATAAGGTGACATACCACTCGAGTTTGAGTGACGGCAGCCTGTCAATTGCGACAGGGTTCTACGGTGGTACGTGAATACATTTCCCTTACTGTACATAATTTCAATAATAAGATCACACGAGTGTTTTAAGGCCTAATTATGTACAGTTTCATACACTACTTTACATATTTACACACATATAATAAATCACCAATGATGTGTTCGGGAACCATTAGAATAACCGCCATTGCACCGCCATGGCCGACTAGATTTCAAATCGTGACCAACTAGATGTCCATAACAAAATCTAGTTGGTCATGACTTGCTCTGATCTCTGGGCCACGCCAGCCACGCTTCGAAATTTGAAAGTCATTACTTTATCTATATCTTAATGAAAATACGGCCAGAGACAAGTAATTTATTTTTATAAATCTTATTGATATAATGCTGGTCATTACTGCCAGTTTCTGAAGGCATTTTAGCGGGTTTATAGTATGTGTGTAGATAAATATTTATATTGGCTCCTGTATTGGTGCATTACATTGGGGTAGCATGTATTTTATAACACAATGGTTTATTTTTTAATTGAAGCCTGTAATGGACGTTCACACAACAACGATATCGGGTTTCACTTATGAATAGCGACTTCTAAGATGCTTTCAGAGAAGTCAATATCCTTAAGTATATTGAACTTCATCCGTCAAGATTTAGACAGAATATCGCTAATAGGTATTTGCACATTTTAGTATTAGTTGCGCAACGAGAGTTGGGGTGAATGGACTTACACAACTGCCTGCTTATGGCAGAAAAACCTAATGAATGAGTGTCGATATCATTATTACGACTATTGATTTGCGATATTCCGATAAGGTTTAGTTTTCATTCTGGGTTGGAAAGTCGGATGGCAGTCGCTTCCACAAAAACTATACTCTGATGGTCATACATAAGTCATAAATTAGTATGTGCCACTCATTACCAAAATTATTTCCGTCTTGGGCGTAAACACATGAATCCCTCGTTACGCTCAGGACTCTACAATATAATTTTTTGTTTCACTCGAGGGATGTTATATAGTATAGTTGATAATCATATCATTTTGCTGCCTTGGGACACAATCTACTATTCAACTCACCATATTATCCATAGCTAGGGAATAAAAAAAAAAAAAAAAAAATTTGAGCTGTTTATTTCATTAAAAAAATACATAATAATCCAATCAACCGAATGCAATCCGACATCGAGAATTTTCCTGGTATTTGTGGGATTCTAAATCCTTTGACAACTTTTTAAATTGAGAATCTCATTGATGCTTGGCTCTCCGTGCGTGTGTGTCCATTTTAATCAGTTATGTTCCAAGTGCGTCGCGAAACGCGTAATAATGAATCATAGTTTCCTCGTATTGGCTACACATAAAACTGTAACATTTTCCTCAAACTCTGTTTATATTTTAAACAGCCCTGTAACATTCCTTAGCTGGAATTGATGAATTTATGATTGCAATAGCTTTTGCCCGCGGCTTCGCCCGCGCACTAAAAGTAATTTTAACCGTCTACAAAAAGGTGCATCTCAGTTTCAGTCTTTTATATATTTAGATCGACTCTACATAGACTCTACATATCGAACATAGACTCGACATATCGAATCTACATATCGACTCTACATGTCGACTCTACATATCGACTATACATATCGACTCTACATATCGACTCTACATATCGACTACATATCGACTCTACATATTTAGATAGATGTCCACTGTGTACCTACTTAGATAGGTGTCGACTCTACATATCGACTACATATCGACTCTACATATCGACTCTACACATCGACTACATATCGACTCTACATATCGACTCTACATATCGACTACATATCGACTCTACATATCGACTCTACATATCTGGACCCCCATATAAAATTTCAACCCCTCTTTTAAGGGGTTGGGTGCAGATTTCCAAAAAAAATGATGCACGATCTTTTTGTTAGTCACAAATAGTCCGCATACCAATTTTTAGCTTTCTACCTTGAAAATTGCGGAATGCTCAATACAAACTTTCACCCCCCATTTTAGGGAAGTGGGGGGGTTAGAAAGAGACAAAAAGTAGCCTATGTTACTCTCCACCCCTTCAACTATCTCTACTTAAAAAATCACGTCAATTCGTCGCCCCGTTTTGCCGTGAAAGACGGACAAACTAACAAACAAACAAACACACACATACACTTTCCTTTTTAGGGTTCCGTAGCCAAAATGGCCAAAACGGAACCCTTATAGTTTCGTCATGTCCGTCTGTCCGTCTGTCCGTCTGTCCGTATGTCACAGGCATTTTACTCGAAAACTATAAGGTGTATTTGAATAAAATTTTGAGGATAGGTGTATTTTGTTAGCCGCTACATAGTTTTGTAATTAAAATGACAAAAAAAATTTTTTTTAGGGGTGCACTCCATACATAAAACTAAAAGTCAAAAAAAAAATTTTCATTGTGACCCTCCGTGTGGCACATCAATCGATAGGCCTTTCAAAATAAATATAAGTTTTCATAGCATTTTTTTTGATTAAGTGAATAGGGTCGGAGATAATCGCCCCGAAAGTCACTAAAATTCTGTCCCCCCCCTCTAATTTTTGAACGGTGTATTTTAAAAATATGGAAAAATTCATGGACACAGGGCTTATTAATTTCATTCACCGAAAATTGTTTTGAACAAGATCGGTTCAGAGGTTTTCGAGATATTACTGAAAAACTGCCTTCCTCAAAGAAAAGGACGTAAGTGCCGTAAAATTTCTGTGACGATACGACCTTTTTAATAGGCACGGAACCCTTCATTTTGCGTGGTCCGACACGCACTTGGCCGGTTTTATAATATTAGTATGGATTGCTTCATAAATCACCACATTTATAACGCTGAATGTAAAGTGGAGTTCAATAGAAATGGCAAAAAATGTAAACTACTTTGTATTAATTTTCCTCTGAGCGTGATTCCCGATTGTGCCCTATTGGCGTAGGCACTAGTTAGCGCGAGAGCGACTGCCATCTGACCTTCCAACCCAGAGGGAAAACTAGACCTTATTGGGATTAGAGCGGTTCCCTCGCCATGTTTTCCTTCACGAAAAGCCACTGTTAAATATCAAATGATACTTCGTACATAGGTTTTTTGAAAAAAGTGGCACGGGCCGGGGTTCGAACCCGCGATATAATTTATTCTATTTGCCTCAACTCAAACAGTCACGGACGGTCCCATAGCGCGTGTAATTAGAACCCACCAGGAAGAGTACAGTCGCCATCAGATATATTGGAGCGGCCAAAGTGCTCACAAATATCTGAACACGTCTCTATTGTCGAGGCGTTAGAGACGTGTTCAGATATCTGTGAGCACTTTGGCCGCTCCAATATATCTGATGGCGACTGTACATACACGGGTACCCGCCCGCCGACCGGGCAGTTAGAAAGCATATTACGATAACAATATTCCTTTGCTATTCCGCTAAAAAACGTGCAGGTTTTTTAGCGGAATAGCAAAGGAATATTGTTCTCGTAATATATCATGAATTTCCGCAAAGTAACGCCTGATTCAATAAATTATTAGTTAGAAAGCATCCCTACATTATTCATTCAAGATATGATTCACGAAAAGCATTACGAATAATTATGCGAATGAAGAATTATTCGCAAGTAAATTATTCGAAAATATTTTTTTCGCGAATAATTTATTCGTCATCCATACAGAAACACATTGATTATATAGATAGAAAATACAATAAGCTAAATACAGGTCCCATCATTCTTATTATATTAAGTATTTGCAACTCGGGTTTTGGTTTGGTTTTTCGTTGGAAATAGGGTATCTCTTAGCTTAGGATAATATACTCTTATTAGGTATGTTAATACTTTAGTTTTAGTTTATCGAACGGATCCACTGAAAATCAGCGTCGCTGCACTCTGTGTGTCGACTCATGCTGAGTGGAGTCCTTTTTTTGTAGCAACACTAGATTTCATTTTTTTTTAGATTTAAGCCTTATGTAATGTATATTAATGTTGTTGTTACAAAACAAATTTATTATATTCTATTCATCCGCGAATAATTCTATTTATTCTTATTCGTTATTCGTATTCGGATACATTTTGCCCACCTCCGCTGTATACCCTACCCTATCCACAATTCCGTCGAAGGCTCGAATGCCTGGCTAGCTGGACCGAGTCCAAATTTTCCCACAAGGCCGAAAAGACAAAGGGCCTGGGATACTATCGCTTCCGTCTCCCTTCTTAACTCTCTAATCGAAACCTCTACAGGCAAGGAACGGGCGAGGCTGCTAGCAGTGTCAAGGCCAGAGTCCGGACACTGGCTTCATGCGTATCCTTCGCCCAACATCGGTACCTTCATTGACCCAGCCACACTCCGCATAGCCGTAGGCCTCCGGGTTGGGGCTGAAGTATGTGCAGAGCACAACTGTGTATCTTGTGGAGCCCCTGTAGGTCGCCTCGGTCACCATGGACTCGCCTGTTCCTCTGGCGCCGGCCGCCTGTCCCGTCATGCTGCTCTCAATGACATCCTGCGAAGGGCGCTCGTCAGTGCCAACGTTCCCGCGGCACTGGAGCCACAGATCGTGCGGGGCGATGGTAAGCGCCCTGACGGGATGTCGTTGATCCCATGGAGGATGGGCCGTGCGCTGGTGTGGGATGCCACTTGCGCCGACACGCTGGCTGCGTCCTACATCCCAGCGACTAGCAAACGGGCCGGAGCGGCGGCTGATGCCCGGGAGCACCATAAGGCGGGCAAGTACAGCTGTCTCGGCGCCCAATACGAGTTTACTGCATTTGGCGTCGAGACACTGGGACCGTGGGGTAGGAGTGCGCGGGAGCTCCACAAGTCACTCGCCAAACGGTTGAGGGAGGCAACGGGTGACCCTCGCGCAGGCAGCTTTCTTGCGCAAAAGATTGCTATTGCAATCCAGCGCGGGAATGCTGCCTGCGTGATGGGTACGCTACCTAGGGGCCCAAATTTAGATAGTATTTTTTTTTAATGTTTAGTTTTAGTTGTTTTAATTTAGTTTTAGTTCTAATTTAACATTTGTAAACATTTATTATTATAATAAACATTTTATTCCGTGAATATTTGGTTTTGACACAGATTCAAAAGAACGTATAAAAATAAAAACGAAAATATTAATGAGAGGAAACAATCAATTATAAAACTGCAGCACTTAGTAATACGTGTGCTAAAGAATAGATTATTTTTATCCGCTTGAGCTCATGGGAAAACTGGACAATGGAACAAAAGATTAAAACAATTGTTATTGAATCATTTGAACAAAATTACAGTAGTTTAATTGTATTGCAAATGTAAATGGTTTGGCTTTGCATATTTAGCCGTAAACGTAGCCGGTAAAGGTTCTTAATCTTAAATTAATAGTTATTTACGATACAAGTGCAGAAAATAGGAAATTCGCAACGAGTGGTGATAAATTAAAACACGACCGAAGGGAGTGTTTTAAATCGGCACGAGTTGCGAATTACCTATTCGCACGTGTATCGTACAACGTTTTACAGTACATATGGCTCTTTAAAGTTTCAACATATGCACGGAAAGTGCTCATTTCCGCACTAGTACGGAAAAGTAACACCATGTGTACTGTAAAATATATTTTGAATAATGACTTCATTTTAAATGAAGTTTTGGATTCTTTAGATTTAACTCTGGCAACTCATGGCAAACTGTATTTCAAAGGTCTAGTTGTTCAATATAATTACTCGTACTTAATACTAAGTAGGTACCTACCTGCATATTACTATATTTTCTGTTAGATGTTCTAACAATTTGCTATTATATGTGCCTTCGTCATCTACCAAATTTTACAATAGTTCTGTCGTCCCTCCGTATATATGTGTGTGAAATACTAACTTCACATATATGTAACTCAGATATATAATGACGACATAGGGTACATAAAATACACATTTATTATCATGAGAGTGGAAAGATGAGTGGACCAGTTTTATTCTAGTCATGTTACTTGCATGTGTATACGTATAAGGTGAGGTCTAGCCTCTCTCGTGTGGCTGTGCCACGCACAATACATTATTCCGTTTTACTCGTGCCTTGCCATCTCTAATTCCCTCTTTCGTGGTTGCACTCCCACGTATGCTATAGAGGGGCCTCATGAATATTATTTCCTTATGGCTATGCACCTCTACTATCTTATTGGGCATCGGTCGACTGGCTCCGGTCTTGACAGGGTCTAGCCCTGGTGACTCTGATCATGTTTGCTTATTAGTCACTAAGCCGGATAGGGGGCCTGTGGCCCCCCAGAGGTCTCCACCATCCCCATAACCTCGCCACGGTTGCTCCAACTCAGTCGACCGTACCAGTGTGTTTCCGGACCACACTTCCAATATATATGGGCGCTCCGGGCTTCCCTGTCCAATTCTAAGTGTGCTGTGCACTGCAAGATTGGACTACTACAGTAATGGAAAGAATGTCATATTACAACAGTCCTCTCATCTTTCCACTGATCATGCACATATAAGTCGACATAAGATATTGCAAAGTAAACACTCACCGGGGTCTCGCAGATGGACCTCCTAGGAGCTCGGGGCTCCTAACTTGTTTCTCTATGCCTTTTCTCACCCACCTTGCATGTGGAGAGTCCGGCAGCCATATTCACCCGCCATTTCTCTCTAGCACGATTGTTTTATGGCGAATCCCGCTGTGCGGCAACTTCTACACTCGCCAATGGTAGATCGTCCGAATGCGCTTCTCCAACGGAATAAAGCGCTTAAATCCTCCAAAGACTACAATTCTTAGTCTACCCTCGATGACAAATATATCATCACCTTGCCAGTGCAAATTATCTCTTAAGGCGGCACTACACGATCCGACCATGAGTTAAAGTTATCGCGATATCATCAACTGCCATGATTCGCGACACTCCCAAAAACCAAAAGAAGTGAAGTCATCGCGAAGTGCTTGGTCACGACAGTCATCAAGACACCATTAACTGCCTTCATTCGCGACACTCCCCATCAACCAAAAGAAGTGTAGCCATCGCGAAGTGATTGTACGCGACAGTCATCGAGACTTCACCCTTTACGACACTCCTGACGACCATTAGAGATCATCATAAATGGCCTTTAAGCATATTACAAACTATACAAGCAGTGTCAAGAAAGGAGACAACGTCTTCCATGGCTGTGTAAGCCAAATGCGGGAGCGGCATACACGATAGCAAGCCTGGCAGGTGTAATTTGCACGAGGCGTACAGGTGCCACGTTGATGCCGCTTGGCACACATATCTGCGAGTGTCTTAAACCATGCTTTTTCATGGACCTTTTATCATTAGAGATAAGAAGAGGCAAATCAATAATCCCAAATTGGCATAGTTTTGCTACAGATCTAGAATACTCATTTCCTATTCCTTGACCTTATTTTCGCAACTCATCACACGCCTAATCTCCCAATCGGTTTACTAGATCACCGAAAAGACTTCGAACATTAGCACGCCATTAGCACGTCTTTAAAAGTATCTCCCTTAGGCTACATCTATTCTATTCCTCTTTTCAATTCCAGAAGTCCAAATCAAGAAATCAATTCATTACTTCTGTACATCCGAATGAATAGACGAAAGGGAATCAGCCATTCAAATAAATAAAACCAAAGCTTTTCTGTGCCTCTCTAGCATTCTCGAAAACAATGCTAGGTAGCTTACTTCAACCGACTACATATTATCTGCTTCGCTAAGAAGGTAAACTTCTCTAGTTGTTTTCCTAAACACGTCTGCAATAACGATCCTTCAAAAGTTATTTAGATCAAAACAAACTTTTGCTGCCTTAAGTGCTCTAACAATCTTAAACTTGTTACATTCGTCACTCTCTTTAAACAGTACCACCCGTAATATCAACATGTTTAGACAGCTATCTATGTGTACCTCAGTCTAAGTCTATTTCCACAATCTCTGATAAGGACAGGCTTGCCACACTCGACAGACCCTCGCCAGCTAAAAGAAAACTGCCATTTCTGACGACAACTACAATGGGTTAAGATGGTTATGCCAACTATCCATCATGCATTTCTCCCACAACTGATAAGGTTTCTAGACATTAATAAGTTTGAGCGGTACCTAGCGAACCTTCATGCTTCAATTTATATCTATTGTTACCATAGACTTAGAAATTTTGATCAATTCAGTTAAATACATCCACTATTTTTTTCGGATTACGAGTTCTGACTAGAACGTCTGGTTTCAAATATAATTCCGCAACACCAGATGCTGTAATCTATGCCTCTAGATTTTGCAAACAAGTAATACTCGTAACCGTCAATTCATCCAAATAGTTCTATTAAGTCCATTCATTTAATCAACACATTCTAAATCTTTATCATGAATATCATGATTCAAATGTTTGACCTTATAGTACACTTCAAAAATATAGTTTATTTAACGAGTTGCATAAGTAGGTATATTACCAAAATAGGTAAATGAATCTAAATGATGGTTACATCATCATCATCAGCCGAAAGACGTCCACCGCTGGACACGGGCCTCCCCCAAAGCGTGCCACAATGACCAGTCCTGCGCGACCCGCATCTAGCGGACTCTCGCGACCATCACCAGGTCATCAGTCCACCTTGTGGGGGGCCCTACCCACGCCGCGCCCTCCGGTACGTGGTCGCCACTCTAGAACGTTTCCGGCCATCGGTTCTATGTGCAATGATGGTACGCACAAGCCTTACTCAAGTAATGACCCGTCATTATCTATATGTTAATTTGAAACTATTTGGTCAACTATGTAACTTGGATACTTATATTGAAACCTCATCGATAAGTTAAACAAACTTTACTCAGGTAGGTACTTGAATCTATGTACCAATCTTTATATTGATATGCATTATGTCCAATATTCAGGACTATAGTTATGTCTATTTCTCGTGTAACAATAGGCATCACTTAAATCCTTTCATATAATCCATTCATTTTGAATACTGGACTTATCAATTAAGTACTCATTTACTTCAAGTGCATGGTTAATTGTTATCATCCATAGTTAATGACCACACTCACTTTCTTTAAATAGGTATTAGGTACCATACTTGAAGTAGGTATATAGGCTATTTCATTAAGTAAGAAGATGAAAACGTTTAATGTCCCTTTACTGTAAGCACAGTTTATTTATGTATAAGCCACGATAGACCGTTCCAACAGTTCGCGTAGATATATTACGATTGGATACAGTAGTAACTATCGTAATAACAGTAGTAACTATTATAATTTCAAATAACTAGTCGAGTAGGTCTTAAACTTAAGACACAACATGGTTATTATGCACACCATACAATAGGTACCAATTAACAAATAAGATGCTCAAGTATCCTGAGGATAAAACTTCACACAAGTGAATATTGCATTAAATTCACTTGACTGCATTATTAGTTGGCTAGTTACGTAATACCAGTGACTTTCATTATAATACATAGCTAGCGAAGTACCGAAGTATGTTCGCTGAATTACAACTTGTAACTATATATAGGTAGGTACATAGCTGCCTTTGTAATAATATGTGAGTATCTTAGTATGCATCTATGCAATGATCCGAAAAAACGCATCGTTCAATCTTTATACGAAGCCAATATAGCACAAACACAATCCCGGATCTAAGCACAGTTTTATCAACACCACTACAATCGAATTGAAAAGTCACTTCCATGAGAATATAGACAAAGAACTTTGGATCGCAAAGAAGGAACATTGCCCATATGTTTTCTTTACATTGGATCTCATACGTACACGTATTGCACTACCCAATCATTGTATCATTCATCGATACATCACTCCATTGACTATTTGTTACGCTAGTCACGCTGTTGTATCAGAAAACTTCAAACACGATTAGGTACTACTGCTTAGAATTTCAGATCCTTTAGGAGAAACTATCACATGTTAGCAAATCATATTTTCAGGAGCCAGAAACAAGTTTTCGAGCCGTTTTTGGTTACCCTCTATCAGAATACACAACAACATGAAATCTATATTCTAGAATCGTTCCTAAATCGTACGAGTGATTATACTGTTCCAACAACACGCGTCCAGCCTGCAATAGAATTTCTAGACCGAAAATTTTCTAAGTTTGGAATATACTTAGTCGGGACACATACCGACAAACTGCGATTTTTATTTTGAACTTGCATGAAACCTTTGTCCTTACAGAATCAATACTGTTACTCGTAGTATGCCAATAAAATGAAACATGACACTGAATAAATATCGAAAAGCATGCATAATGTCCGTATTAAAATGAATGCATCGCGTCTTTTAAATTAACTATTCCAATTAGTACTAGATATGTTGTGTATCATGGCTTATTCAAGCTTAGTATAAGTACGACCGTTAGTACCTAATCCGCTTCAAAATGGGTCTGCCATTAGGTACTGACAAGTATTTATTCCTGTTTATTCCAAGTAATTATTACAAACTATGCGAGTCTGCAATTTAGAATAAACAAATTGTTCGTTTAACCGAGTCAATTTAAATATTTTAATCCACATAATTAGGCACTATAACACTAGTCAAGTATCCACTACATCACATAGTAAAGAATATGACTCCAAAATAACAGATGAAAGCAAATATAGATTCCCCTTGAATTTAGTTTGGAACTACATAAGAAACTTATCGTTTCCTCTTGAAAGTATTTTGCAATGTAATTGCGAAACGTATAATTAAAATACTTGTCCGAAATAGGAATTAAAACCAGAAATCCTTAATTGAGATTATCATCTCAAATTCTACGCGTACGAAGTCGCGGGCAAAAGCTAGTCAGTACCTAAATAAGAATACTGCTAGGGTTGCGTATGAAATATAATCTTTATTGATATGATTTTCACGAAAGCTATTGCTTTACCTACCACAATATATGACTGACCAATCTGAAGCAAATGTCTGGCAAGTCATTTTGATTTTACTCCTGACCTATACAAATCATTATATGTATGTATAGTCGTTCGAACGTATGACTGTAGAACATTAGTTAATCCTGCGAGATCTCATATTACGTATTAAAATAAAACGTTCGGCTCTCTTAATTTGTTAACAACAAAAATACTTCTTTAATGATTCATTAAGTTCATTGAAGTCTCGTCACTGTACTGAAATCATGCTCTCCATGAATATATACATTGTATTGAGTAACTCAAAATATTTACGTCGAACGTAAATATGCTATAGATCCTTTATTTCTCTAATAATTAGGACTTGTGTAGAACTTTAATTATTCTACAAAAGGCAACAAGTTAATCACTCGTGGGATATTTAATGTATGAAACTGAAGTTATGTGACCCGGTTGACTATATTTACTTGACTCATGTTATGTTACTTATTCACCTCTTTGTCTATAATTGATACATCTCACGCCGTTATACACATTTTATACGGTCACGATTGTAATATACCAGATTAAATTTGATCTCACTAATTTCGAACAGTGCTAGACAGAGATAAATTGCTACCAATCAGGGCTTCCAATATTAATTTGTCACGATAAGTAGGTAATAATTTGTCTAACACCACAACTACTGCAAGTCAAGTTGTCTACTTACATACATACACCGCGAGCTACTTCGTGTACCGAAACCAAAGTAACCATTACACACAAGTAACGCCTTTCTTTTCACTTAAATACTTTGATAACATAAGGCAACCTGAACATGTCCTACCCGTAAACCGAGTCACATTGCACGTTTGTAATTGCTTGGGGACAATAAATATTGATGTATCTCAACATCGCAATAGCTAACAATAATTTGAGCTCACAAGCCGAATCAAACCACTAGCATCAAATTGAAAGATCAATCAATTCAGCACCAATTAGTCAATTACGACAGCACTCATATGCGTTGGGATTGGGAGTAACCAACCAATTTCACTTCATCCAGAAATTAAGCTGCTACGCGCTACAACGTAGTGCTACTAGTTACTTTGCAAGTGTAGTAAGAAACACATCTTGGAAAGAATTGTTCTACCACTTCACACAGACAGTAGGTACCCACATAAGACATATATCGTACCACTACTGTTACAAACATTGTAGAAGAAAGCAATCGACTCTATTCCAATTCCCAACAGTGTCCGATACCACACTTCAAGACAATCCTCACAAATAGAATCTATACTTGAAAATAATTCTCAATCTGAATCTGACATCGAGATTCACGTAGGTATTTAACACATTCAAGGCCCGTGACGTAACATATGCGTGTCATGCCTCTACGCGATTTCCGCTAAAGAGCGGAAAAACGCTGCTACGCGCTACGGCGTAGCATACGTGGCGATGCGTGGCCTCGAATGGGCTAAGCCAACCTTCTTACCTTTAACTATCTATTAGCTACTACTACTAGCTTCTCGTACATGTCTTTCCAATTAACTGCTCTTTCCAAATCAAGACTTTTCCAACACCTATGAAAACTCAAGGCACTTTATGAAATATTTCGGCCCATCGCCACTAAATTTCCATCTACCCTCTCAAATTAATTTATTTGCACAATTTGCCACACTCCAATCACCATCTAACGGCAATTCTAGTGCAAATTTTTGATTCATTACCATATGGTACCCCGACATACATAACAATATAGATCAGTCAGTCATCTTGCAATCTTTCACTTTTACATCATATTCGACTCAAGAAATCATTGACCTATGAGGCAGCATATTACGCAAATTTATGATTGAAACAGTTTAATCCGCTGCAATTTTCAGTTTCGTTTATCCACGGTAACTGTTTCTTAACTTCTATAAACTGGATGTGTTTTCATGACGTACCTAAATAGTAATGAACCAATGAATCAACATTAATGCTTATGAAAACATGGAAGCACTTGAAATGGAATCTTCATTACAACATCGAACACTGATCGAGACGCAACCAGCCGCGGCCGACAACTGAATTGACATCACCATTAGTGTTCCATAGAAGCTCTTTTTGATTTCAATTGGTATTGCATTTAATACATTCTATATGATTTAGCTAAAATTTGCATTATTCTCAAACTAATGTAATATTGGGACAAATAAATCATACTGCTGTTTGTGTGTTTCAATCAATCAAGGAATTTGTGCGTGTATCGACAGATAATCGACGTATGCTACACCAGCACGCATCCGCCGATACGCATCGGCATATTCCTTCACGACACTAAATGCCATAACAGAGGTCCAGATAGAATTGACCGAAACAAACTGGCTATATAAGTTGTATTCATATCCCAGCACCTCCACCAAAATGTCGTCCCTCCGTATATATGTGTGTGAAATACTAACTTCACATATATGTAACTCAGATATATAATGACGACATAGGGTACATAAAATACACATTTATTATCATGAGAGTGGAAAGATGAGTGGACCAGTTTTATTCTAGTCATGTTACTTGCATGTGTATACGTATAAGGTGAGGTCTAGCCTCTCTCGTGTGGCTGTGCCACGCACAATACATTATTCCGTTTTACTCGTGCCTTGCCATCTCTAATTCCCTCTTTCGTGGTTGCACTCCCACGTATGCTATAGAGGGGCCTCATGAATATTATTTCCTTATGGCTATGCACCTCTACTATCTTATTGGGCATCGGTCGACTGGCTCCGGTCTTGACAGGGTCTAGCCCTGGTGACTCTGATCATGTTTGCTTATTAGTCACTAAGCCGGATAGGGGGCCTGTGGCCCCCCAGAGGTCTCCACCATCCCCATAACCTCGCCACGGTTGCTCCAACTCAGTCGACCGTACCAGTGTGTTTCCGGACCACACTTCCAATATATATGGGCGCTCCGGGCTTCCCTGTCCAATTCTAAGTGTGCTGTGCACTGCAAGATTGGACTACTACAGTAATGGAAAGAATGTCATATTACAACAGTCCTCTCATCTTTCCACTGATCATGCACATATAAGTCGACATAAGATATTGCAAAGTAAACACTCACCGGGGTCTCGCAGATGGACCTCCTAGGAGCTCGGGGCTCCTAACTTGTTTCTCTATGCCTTTTCTCACCCACCTTGCATGTGGAGAGTCCGGCAGCCATATTCACCCGCCATTTCTCTCTAGCACGATTGTTTTATGGCGAATCCCGCTGTGCGGCAACTTCTACACTCGCCAATGGTAGATCGTCCGAATGCGCTTCTCCAACGGAATAAAGCGCTTAAATCCTCCAAAGACTACAATTCTTAGTCTACCCTCGATGACAAATATATCATCACCTTGCCAGTGCAAATTATCTCTTAAGGCGGCACTACACGATCCGACCATGAGTTAAAGTTATCGCGATATCATCAACTGCCATGATTCGCGACAAGTTCGTTCACTATTAATTCTATCCGACTGTGGAACTCTCTCCCTCTTGACATCAGACAAGCAAAATCTATCGGCAACCTCAAATCCCTTCTTAAAGAACATTATTTGTCTCTCCCCTGACCCTGATTGTAATTTTTGGCCGACTGTTTATGTATCATATATTTGTATTTGTGTTATTTGTATATATGTATGATTGTGTATGTATGTTTATATATAGAGCTATTTATGTACGTTTATTTTTATAATAATTTAAAATTTTTGTTAATAATAATCTCTGCACCACCTACTGCATAATCTAGTTTTATCTCTTTCTCCGATACCCAAAGGTTGTCTGGAAGAGATCGCTCTTCAGCGATAAGACCGCCTGTTGTCTACCTCTACCTCTACCTACATGTTATTGTATTGTTTCTCTCTGTAACTGCTTTGTTTGTGTGAGGTGTGCAATAAAGAGTATTTGTATTGTATTGTATATCTTAGTGCAACGCTCAAGGCACACGTCAGTGTGAATATCCAGCTGAGAATCTTCGCATATCTCTGGTGATGTGGATATCTTATGTCTTTGTGATAAAACCTGATGTTACTCACACAAACATGACAGTAGGTAGTGTCCTTCATCATCTTCGCAAATGCTCATCCTTTCATGAAATAACATTTTAAAATTAGCTTTAACAGCGGCTATACTTGGAAAGTTTTTATGATTATTGCTTTTTTAAGAGCACTAGTCTGGAGAGTCTGGGACTATATCGTTTGTAATGCTCATATATACTCATATGTCCGTGCCTGAGTGATTCTATTCTGCTGGTAGTTTATGTTGTTTCGTCTTTTCCTTAGCAGTTGATACCTTCATTAAGTAACCTTCGCAAACATGGCAACATCCACACCTCAAACTCAGTAGAAAACTAGTACTCCAGGCAAAATACTGTCTCGAAAAACATTAATTTATAATAGCGTTTTTTTTTGTTTATTTCATTCTAAAACGTTATTCTAAGATGCTTTATTCAAGAATCCAACAAACTTTCCACCTGGAAGTAATTATATAGATTTAAATTAAACATTCATTGTCTTTTTTATTTTATTTATATTGAATATTTTAAAGCAAATGTAAATGAACCTAAATAAAGATAAAAAAATATATTAATATTTATCCGGACTTTTTGGGAGCTAATTAAATATTGATTTTTTTGATGTCTGACTTTTTGTTGGATTTTGCATCTAGGTAACTATTTAATTGATAATATAACCGTTAGATTAAAAAAAATCGCTATTATAAATTATTTCCAAATCTGTCATTTTTTCCATACAAGTTGTCAGTTCATTGCCTGGACTATAGAGATTCTGTGCTATAAGTGCGCGTTTTATTTAAATTTTTTAATTTATCATTTATTCGGACATCAACGATCCATAAAGTGTTAGTTACAAATTCCTTATCACTATGTTAGTTAATATTTATTTCGCAAGCGCAGCGCGGGTAGGCCCCCCACAAGGTGGACTGATGACCTGGTAAAGGTCGCTGGAGTCCGCTGGATGCGGGTGGCGCAGGACCGGTCATTGTGGCACTCTTTGGGGGAGGCCTAAGTCCAGCAGTGGACGTCTTTCGGCTGATATGTTAGTTTTACTGGGCATTTTCCGCAAGTCGACATCCAATGTGCCTATTTTGCGTGAAACGGCAGGGTGGCGCTACTCTAACCACCCCAGCGGGGCTAGCGCAACTGACGCGCACCGCGACGCGAGTCGAGAAAGCTCTACACCCCTTTTTCTAATTTGTACGGTGCGAGTGAGATAGGGGACGCTTAGTCGCGCGAGAAGCGACTGAGCAGCAAGTTGTGCTAGACGTACAGCTCCTCTAAAAAAGTTCGGCTGATATGATGATGTTAGTTAATATTTATTTCGGACAAACATATACTGGCACGTGAGTTGAGACCCAGTGCTCATAAAAGGGACTATCAAGCCTCTCCCGTATCTCGGCAAGAGAACTGTTGGAGCTGTCTCTCACTCGGCACATCTGGGAAAAGATACGTTTTCGCATTATTGCATGGAAGTCATCTATGCGAGTACCCGTTATTAAACTAGACGCGCAAGGCACTGTAAGCTCGTTTCGTATATTTGATCCAGTAGTACAGTCATTATATCCAAACAACCGATATACCCGTGAAAAATTAGTTCTTGGATTTTTTTTTCGTAGGTCCTGATGATAATGATAATATTTTGAATTGGTCGCGTTTTTCAGGTTTACTTTCCAAAATATCGATCCTAGAAGAAAAATTGCGAGGACCAGACTTGTAGACAATCAAATTTACTACAATTTTTGTGTTCACGGTTTTACTGTAAAATCAATAATGGCCGAATTATTCAAGAAAAACCGTTTTTTTTGAAAAAAAAAAACTATTTTTCGAATATACGCACCAGCCTGATTCAGTCTACTTTTTGAATTTACACCCCCAGTGACCCCCCCGAGGGACCTACGAAAAAAAATTCCAAGAACTAATTATTCACGGGTCAAAATCTATAATGACTATAGGTACCTAGATATTTTTCTAGCACGAACGACTTATTGTACGTGATTGACAAAATAAAAACATCTACAGTCCTGTTATCGATAAGTACCACTTCAACGTCATAGAGGTAAATAAATACAAATATATATAGGCTCATAGGGTGCGTTAAAAAATTGATAATAATAACAAAACTATCAATTTATTTATATTTTAAATACTTCAGACAACAATTTGCAATACTTTCGTAACTTTCTTTCTTCGTGTCACGTGTCACGTGGTTACAGTGTAGGTGCACGCGGCGTCTAGGTAGGTAGCCAATATACTCGTATGTCTGTGGTTGTATGTACGTATTGTCGTTGAAGTAGTATGTACTTATCGATAGCAGGATTGTCGATATTTTTATTGTGGCAAGCACTAAACAAATGTCGTTCCTGCTAGAAAAATATCTAGGTATAATAATGACTGTACTACCACAGGCTGCACGTATAAAATGTTTGGCAATACGACCTGCATAGCGTTCGTTTCACCTCAGCCGTACGTTTTGCATGGCCTGAATTTCCCCACAGCAACACATTTAACATCAGTCTTCTTAAGGGTTCCATACCAAAAGGGAGAGGGAGGGCTTTATTACTATGCTTAGCTTACACCGTTTGTCCGTCTATCTGTCTGTGATCTCTTTAAAGCACCTCTTTCAAAACCTTTAGATCTATAGTAGGTAGGCATAAGGGACACTATCGGTCCCACTCGCTATTGCCTGATTTTTTAATTTGCCAGCCGATCTTTAGGAAAACCTGCTCAGATATTTTTGACATCGAACGTAATAAAAAAATCATCAATATATTTGTCTTTCGATTTATAGCTTCATCCATAAACTACCGGGTGGCTATTTACAAATCTCATTGGGTTGGCTTCAGGCAAACCAGTATACATCTTACCTCCGATTACGCATAGTTATGATAAACTTAAGGATCAAGTTAAACTAGGGATAGGTTAGTATACTAAAAATTATTTTAGTTGACTGAGTTGCATCATAGTTATCCGTTGAAAAAGCGACTCTACCGTGCAAGCTATTAGATTCAAATTCCAACGACAGTTTTATAAAATATCACTATATAACAGATAGCACGACGCTACGCATATTTGTTCAGTAACGTGAAAATAAATCAAGAGTTAAGAGGATTGTGAACCTGTAAATTTTCATACAAAAAGCGATAACGTTTTTCACCCCGTAAACATAGTTCGATTTTTATAATTTTTGGATATGTTGTAGATATAACGAAAAACTAGGTCTGTACGTTTTGATTTTTAAGAAATATTGCTCACGTTAAAAGTTATTAGCATCTGAAAATCTGTATTTTTGACTTAAAAACTTTGTCTACCGTTTTATTTTTTTCTAATTAATCTAAACTGATTTACTAAAAAAGGAAAACGTACAGACATAGATTAAAGTGTACTAAATCCAATAATACCAAAATTGTTTAATTTCGTAAAGGTTTAGGGGGGTAAAAACGTTATCACCCGAACCAATATTTCAACAAGGAAATGTAGGCAATTGCCTCCAGGACTTGCAACTCTCTCTATCGCACGATACGGGTCGGGGGGCGGGGGTATTGTAGTGATGTCGGAGGTGGCATCGATATTATTATCGCCTAGGGAGGAGAAAAGAATATCGATATATATAACTACACAAATAATATCATGAAAAAGTTACGGTGTTATTACAAAAAACTTAGACTACCCCCTTAGACAGGTCTAAAATGACGGTTTTCTACGGACTGATATTACCTAAAAAAAACCAGCCAAGTGCGAGTCGGACTCACGCACTATGAGTTCCGTACCATTATCTATAAAAAAACTATTTTATTCTGTGTTTTTAGTATTTGTTGTTATAGCGGCAACAGAAATACATCATCTGTGAAAATTTCAGCTGGAACTATCACGGTATCAGTGAGATACAGCCTGGTGACAGACAGATACCCTGAGAAAATTACGTTTTTTTTGGAAATAATTCAATATCAGGCTAATTATTTGTATACGGCTTTTATATGTTATTTTAAACAACTTTTACTATTGAAATCAATAACTATATGGACCGGAAGTTAGGAAAAAAAATTAACCCGCAAGCAAAAATGCTATCAGTATTTTTATAATGAAAACATGTTTGAGTTCACTAATTTGGAGACTTACTACCTGAATCCAAAAATATATGCATTAGGAAATAACGGCATTTTAATTTTATATTTATGACCTTGAGATAATATTGAATTTCAACTGGCCTATATAATGGTTTATTCATTAACAAAAATAAGTGGATTATGCGCGTATCCCAAAGAACGTATATAGACGTAGTCAATTATAAAGTAAAGAAAGTTTATACCATGAATTGAAATCACGCTGACCCTTTTCCACTAAAAATATTTCAATTCACGCCGCGCCGCGCCTCGTCAATCCACGCCGGTGGAAAATCACCTACGGCAGTCTCGACGAATTAACAACTAAACACCTGTAGCGAGATGTTTGGTTCTGTTGCAGAGTTAATTTAATCTCTATTTCAGAAACAATACGGTTTATTTTTATACAAACAAATATTTCAATTCACCTCGCGCAAATTCTCGATTTCCACCGAAGATGCGCCGGGAATGAATTGAAAATTGTTTCTGTTGCAGAGTTAATTTAATCTCTATGTCAGAAATAATACGGTTTATTTTTATACAAACAAATATTTCAATTCAGGTCGCGCAAATTCTCGTCAATCCGTACTATTTCCACCGGAGATGCGCCGGGAGTGAATTGAAAATTTGCCATACAAATTTCAATTCACGCCGCGCCGCGCCTCGTCAATCCACGCCGGTGGAAAATCACCTTTAAAATGGCTGATCGCTTACGCTTAGTGATTTATTGGCCATAACTTCATACTAAATCAGATTTTTAGATTGTCTGTGTTTATCACTCCAAACTGTTTTCGACCATATGTATTGTAATTTTTTTCGTACTCGCCTTTTGAAGCCCTTTTTTTTGATTCCCCACTCGCGGGCCTTAATTTTTTTTTATAATTTTATGTACTTAGCCAGCAGTGACACTCGCCTACCGGCGTATTCACATTAGTTCCTTTAACAGTAGGTAGGTAAATTTTTGTATGAACTTAGAAAAGTTGAATAACCCCCGACATGTTCATTTCTAAGTCCAATATCTCAAAAATAGCTGAAAGGATTTTGTTGAAACTTAGCTAGGAACCATCTCGATCACGTCAGTTTTCGGATAAAAACCGCATTCAAATCGGTCCATTCGTTTAGCATCTACGCCACAAACAGACACAAACACACACACACAGACAAACAGACAGACAGACACACAGACACTTCAAACTTATAACACCCCTCTTTATACGTCGGGGGTTAAATAGGTACTGCAATAACTACAACTTAGAAAAGTTGAAAAACCCCCGAAATTTTCATTTCAAAGATCTTAAAGATGGCTGAACCGATTTTGTTGAAACGTAGCTAAGAACCATCTCGATCACATCAGCTTTCGAATTAAGAAACCGCATTCAAATTGGTCCATTCGTTTAGGAGCTACTATGCCACAGACAGACACACACACACACACACACACACACACACACACACACACACACACACACACACACACACACACACACAGACACAGACACGTCAAACTTATAACATCCCTCTTTTTACGTCAGGGGTTAAAAAGTAACTACTGCGAATAATCCCGCCTACCTACGAGTAAGTACCTTCCTACTTAGATAATGCGTCTAGCTGAGTCGAAATCGAAATTTTGACAGTCAAATCTTTTTTAGCATTTCTCGTGAAATTATCGAAATTCCACAGTAGCACATCATTAGATTATAACTAGTACAAGTAAGTAGTAATACAAACAACTTTTTCTATCGGACTAAAATTTATACTACTAGTAAAATCAAAATTGGCTAGGTACCTACTTTTGTACTTTGTGGAATAAATTTCGGTTTGTCACCTACCAATCAATCTACCTATGACTATGACAATAGTATTTTAGGTAGGTAAGTACTTAGTAGGTACTACTTGCCTGTTGATTTTAGAAGTTGGCGTTGTCCATCCTTTAGATTTACGAAGAAGATTGCATTTTTTTCGTTTTGTTAGGGTTCCGTAGCCAAAATGGCAAAAACGGAACCCTTATAGTTTCGTCATGTCCGTCTGTCCGTCTGTCCGTCTGTCCGTCTGTCCGTATGTCACAGGCATTTTACTCGAAAACTATAAGGTGTATTTGAACAAAATTTTGAGGATAGGTGTATTTTGTTAGCCGCTACATAGTCTTGTAATTAAAATGACAAAAAAAAAATTTTTTAGGGGTGCACTCCATACATAAAACAAAAAGTCAAAATTTTTTTTTTCATTGTGACCCCCCGTGTGGCACATCAATCGATAGGCCTTTCAAAATAAATATAAGGTTTCTTAGCATTTTTTTTGATTAAGTGAATAGGGTCGGAGATAATCGCCCCGAAAGTCACTAAAATTCTGTCCCCCCCCCTCTAATTTTTGAACGGTGTATTTTAAAAATATGGAAAAATTCATGGACATAGGGCTTATTAATTTCATACACCGAAAATTGTTTTGAACAAGATCGGTTCAGAGGTTTTCGAGATATTGCTGAAAAACTGCCTTCCTCAAAGAAAAGGACGTAAGTGCCGTAAAATTTCAGTGACGATACGACCTTTTTAATAGGCACGGAACCCTTCGTTTTGCGTGGTCCGACACGCACTTGGCCGGTTTTTTTTGATAAACGCAAAACAAACCGCAGATAGTACGCTATGAATGTCGATGTCGAATGAACTCCGGGAAGTCGGGAACTCCCCGAACTCCGCGCCGAGTCGCGCTGCCGCCATCGCCCCCCCTCACCCCGCGAACACCCGCACGCCGCACGCTGTTGCTCTATCGTAGTGTGCGTGAGAATTTGCGCATGTTGTATAACACTAATAAGCGCCAGGAGGGAGGCCGAGCGGTGTGAAACAGATAGCATTTTTTAAAATACCTACTCGCGCCGCGTATCGGCACTTCACAATCCTCTTAATGGGTCGTTAATTTAAATTTAGGCTTCAGGATATTTTGTAGCATTCTGATGATCCCGGTGGCAGTAATAGTAAGGGAATAGTTTAGTAATTTATTTTTACGTCACACATGCCCATAATGTGGCAATTATCAGCCGCTACGCGTGCGGGAAAATGCTTCCTGCCCAGGAATTTTGAACTCAATGTACTATTGTATAAAGCCTCTCACAGTCTGGCGCGGCCTGCGGTGGCGGCCAATAGTAAACTTGACAGTTATTGTCGAGCTTACTATTGACCGCGACCGCAGGCCGCGCCGGTGTGATACAGGCCTAATGTGTGGCTATAAATATGAATGAATAAGAATAAATATTAATACCCATTACCGATACCCATTACCGATACCGAATACCGATGGCCATTGGGCCGGAAAGGTTCTCCCGTGGCGAACACGTACCGGAAGGCGCAGCGTGGCGCCACAAGGTGGACTGATGACCTGGTAAAGGTCACGGGAGTCCGCTGGATGCGGGTGGCGCAGGACCGGTCATTGTGGCACTCTTTGGGGGAGGCCAATGTCCAGCAGTGGACGTCTTTCGGCTGATATAATGATGATGATGATGAAGAATAAATAAAAGTGTCACGAAAAGTTTTGAAGGGTCAATTACAATTACACGTGAAATTTGGGACAAATAGGTACATAGTGACAGAAGTTTATAGAATACGTTTTATGGAGTTACGGTTTATGGTTTTGTCACTCCAGTTGCACTGAAGTTAGTCCTATTTGTTAGATACCCGTCTCTATCTCCTTGCCACAGTGCGAGCATGAAAGCTGATACACAGCCTTGGTCAAAAGTATTGAGCACCCATGCGTTTTTCATACAAAAGTAAAACATTAAAAGGTGCATTTATATATTTTACTAGCTTAGCTTGCCGAATTGCTAAACTTAAGTGGCAGTGGGCGGGGCACATTGCACGTAGAACCGATGGCCGCTGGGGCGGAAAGGTTCTCGAGTGGCGACCACGTACCGGAAGGCGCGGCGTGGGTAGGCCCCCCACAAGGTGGACTGATGACCTGGTAAAGGTCGCGGAAGTCCGCTGGATGCGGGTGGCGCAGGACCGGTCAATTTGGAACTCTCTGGGGGAGGCCTATGTCCAGCAGTGGACGTCTTTCGGCTGATATGATGATGATGATGATGATGACTAGCTTAGCTTACTAACATGGCGTAATAGTTTGAATAATGGCTAGTACAGTTGTAACATTTTACGGAGGCGAGTGGTGTCCCTATTATTATGACCTTAAGGACTAATTTCGTCCAATCCACTCGCGTTCGTGAAATGCAAGAAGTATACAGCCCTACGTGATAGCTGGCCGTTGACACTGAAAAATTATGCCTACATTATTTATTATGTAAACATCGTATCTTACTCAAGTGTAGTTTAAAAACGAACCTTACAGTCTTTGTTGGAGAGTGTACTTTTAAATGACGACAAGAAAATCAATCGGCTATGTTAGCTCTAGCTTAGTGAGCTCTTGCAAGAGTGATGCTTATTTTCTAATTTGAGTCGTATGCTATTCTTATAAGGTTCTTATTAGTATGGGTGTGTTATGTAAGATAAGAGGTTGTGTTAGTTATCTCGAATCTGGTTGATATTGGAAGTCGGCCAATGAACCCGAGGTCGTAATGTGTTGTTTTTATTATCAGGGGAGCTCAATATAAATCAGTGTTGAAAAAACGTCAGGATGATGTTAAGTTATTAATGAATGATGCCCTAATTTGTAATCTATGTCTACATACATACATACATACATACATATAATCACGCCTCTTTCCCAGAGGGGTAGGCAGAGATCACGGATCTCCATTTGCTACGATCCTGACAAACCACTTTCGCTTCACTCACCTTCATAACATTTCTCATACATGCTCGTCGGTTTAGGGTATTTTTGACCTGGCCTTTTCTATGTCTACACTTATATTATAAAGAGGAGTCTTTGAGATTGTAGTTTTATACCTAAGTTTGTATGTAAGTGGTAATCTCCGAACCCACTTATCCGATTTCAAAACGTGATTCGCCATGGTATATATTTTATTTATTTATCCTTCGGTTGCATGTGATCCCCTTCGCAAATCGTCCCGTTGGGCAATTCGTCCCGTTCACAATTCGTCCCGACAGCAGATCGTCCCGCACACGCACCTCGTCCCTTTTGCGACTGGTCCAGTTCGCAATTCGTCCCGATCCCGATGCGATGTCTCTATCCATTGCTTTGCGGGCAACACATGAGCAACAGCGACAACCACATCGGGACGAATTCGGGACGGAACGAACGGGACTAGTCGCGAACGGGACGAGGTGCGTGTGCGGGACGATCTGCTAACGGGACGAATTACCAACTAGACGAATTGCGAACGGGACGAATTGCCGAACGGGACGATTTGCGAACGGGACCACATGCGACCAAATGATATTTAGATACATACATGGTAAACATCCGAGACTCAGAAACAATATTCACGTTTATACAAATATTCGCCCTACCGGGATTCGAACCCAGGACCGTCAGCATCATAGACAGGGTGACTAGGCTGTCACACCGGTCGTCGATACACAGCAATATCTACAATAATGTTTTTCGTTTGTTTGTTGCAGTGAGTTGAAGAAGCTCTCCGAGGAGAGTCTCACTCGACAGCCCGAAGAAGTGTTCGACATCATCTGCAAGCTAGGAGAAGGGTCCTATGGAAGCGTATATAAGGTAAAATAAATAAAAATCGTTTATTGCAAACCAACGATCCATAGGATATTAGTAACAAATTTTGACTTACTATGTTAGTAGGTACAGAAAATACATAAGAAAACAGCAAAGGCGTCCCGCGATTGTTCGCGGCCTCATTATATTTAGCCCTAACGATGGCCACTTCAACCCAGTATTTAGTTATGGGGCAGTCAAGACTCCGACAATACCCTGAGGAGGCCACTTCCGCTGCCACGCACTCGCCTGAGTAGTGATCCAACACGCGTCTGATCGCGATAAAGACATCAGTTCGCGATTCGGCAAACAACGGCACTACAGTGCTTCGGCAGCCGCAACAGCATCCTCAAAATATTGTCATATTGGACTCTCTTATCTTATCTAGTTGAGGGTCCTTTCGGATACACTTCGACCCAGGGGCATCTTTTGTGCTTTTGCCCTCCCCTTTATATCTACTCCCAAGTTCGCTCCATCGTTTTCACAAAACTGATGATGCAGCTCAGCGGGAGCACCTTGAATTCCTTTGGTTGCGCATAGCCGTTACCAAAGTGATTCATTCTTTGTCTGTACATTCACACAGTAAGTGTTCCATAGTCTAATCCTCCTCGCCACACATTCTACAGTCTACACTGTCCGTTAGTCCCATCTTGGCCAAGAGATCCTTGACCCCGAAGTGACCTGTGAACACCTTAGATATACATATATTGGACTCTCAGTGCGTTGTATGTCCTCTGTGTAAAACTTACCCACAGACTGCAGGTGTGAAAAGACCTGCTAAATAAAACATTCCAGCTAGTCCTCAAACTCTACGCGAATGGTTTCCCTTGTAGTCTCAGTATATAACAAAGTTGGCAACAATATCTGACACTTCCTAACGGCACTAGAACTAGAATCATGGCCTTATGTCATGTCAGGGTAGTTATGCGCGCGTTGTTGTAGCAGATATTAAATTATTAAATGCTGGTGATTGTTCACCCTCTTTACCTCAATTTGTTGGTCGTTTGTCACCGCTGCACTCAAATCCTTCGTACCTATTAATTTCGTCCCTCACAGAGTCCATTCCACCTTTCCCTTTACCAACCCCACATACGATTGAAAAATCTTACATCATCATTATTACGGTTCCAGGCCCTCCACAAAGAGAGTGGGCAAGTCCTCGCCATCAAGCAGGTCCCTGTGGACACAGACCTACAGGAGATCATCAAGGAGATTAGTATCATGCAGCAGTGCGACAGTCCCTACGTCGTCAAATACTATGGCAGCTATTTCAAAAATACTGACCTCTGGGTGAGTCTGTGTTCAATTTGACTATCATCATCAAGCAAGTCCCTGTGGACACGGGCCTACAGGAGATCATCAAGGAGATTAGTATCATGCAGCAGTGCGACAGTCCCTACGTCGTCAAATACTATGGCAGCTATTTCAAAAATACTGACCTCTGGGTGAGTCTGTGTTCAATTTGACTATAATCATCAAGCAAGTCCCTGTGGACACGGACCTACAGGAGATCAGCATCATGCAGCAGTGCGACAGTCCCTACGTCGTCAAATACTATGGCAGCTATTTCAAAAATACTGACCTCTGGGTGAGTCTGTGTTTAATTTGACTATCATCATCAAGCAAGCCCCTGTGGACACGGACCTACAGGAGATCAGCATCATGCAGCAGTGTGACAGTCCCTACGTCGTCAAATACTATAGCAGCTATTTCAAGAATACTGACCTCTGGGTGAGTCTGTGTTTAATTTGACTATCATCATCATCAAGCAAGTCCCTGTGGACACTGATCTACAGGATACCAGCATCATGCAGCAGTGCGACAGTCCCTACGTCGTCAAATACTATAGCAGCTATTTCAAGAATACTGACCTCTGGGTGAGTCTGTGTTCGATTTGTCTATCATCATCATCAAGCAAGTCCCTGTGGACACTGATCTACAGGAGATCAGCATCATGCAGCAGTGCGACAGTCCCTACGACGTCAAATACTATGGCAGCTATTTCAAGAATACTAAAGTCTGGGTGTCTTTGTTCAATTTGACTATCATCATCATCAAGTCCCTGTGGACACGGACCTACAGGAGATCATCATCATGCAGCAGTGCGACAGTCCCTACGTCGTCAAATACTATAGCAGCTATTTCAAGAATACTGACCTCTGGGTGAGTCTGTGTTTAATTTGACTATCAAATAAATAAAATAAATCATCATCATCAAGCAATTCCCTGTGGACACGTACCGCCGAAAAGTGGCCCCACAATAAGGATGCACATTGCCATTATACGGGCGTACGCGGACGTGGGGGCGGGGTGTCAAAAGGATGCCAAGCAGCCATTTAGTTCGAACATGCGCATGCACACATGCGCATACCGGGTTTTAAGCACGTGTTTGGGTAGTTTGTAGGCAGTTCGCCTTCCATGGTTTTTTCGTTCGCAGTTTAAAATGTATCTAATTATCAAACACTAACTTCCAGATCGTAATGGAATACTGTGGCGCAGGCTCAGTCTCGGACATCATGAGGCTACGGAAGAAGACCCTCTCGGAGGATGAAATTGCGACCATACTGTGTGACACGCTCAAGGGGCTGGAGTATCTGCACCGGCGGCGCAAGATACATCGCGACATTAAGGCGGGGAACATTCTGCTCAACACCGAGGGTCACGCTAAGCTGGCCGACTTTGGCGTCGCTGGGCAACTTACTGTGAGTAACTACTGTCTCGTCATCATCATCATATCAGCCGAAAGACGTCCACTGCTGGACATAGGCCTCCAAATTGACCGGTACTGCGCCACCTGCATCCAGCGGACTCCCGCGACCTTTACGTACTGTCTACCGTTTGGAAAACCATGGTGATGTGTTCTTACAAGTTATCGGGAGAAACTTGGTCATGCAAATCTATTGCTAGCTCGTGGGCCGATACATAATATATGTTCCATTGAGGAGAGCCTCAATTCTTTAATTTACCACTGAGATAACTGTTATAACCAGGCGGCGGACACCTTGATGCACGGTAAGATGAAAGCGAACGATGCAGTCAACATCTAAATAAATAAAAGAAGAAACTGACTGACTGACTGATTGACTGACTGACATATCAACGCACAGCCCAAACCGCTGGTTCTAGAGATTCCATATTTGGCACTAGGTTCCTTAGACGGTCTAGGGGTGCCCTAAGAAAAGATTATTCAAAACTCACCCCCTAAGGGGGTGAAATGGGGGTCCAAAGTTTGTATAGGGAAATAAGATTAGTTAGACTATTTCATTCGAAACTTCACAGTTTCGAATGAAATAGTCTGTTTGTTTCAGGTTTTTTGAGAATTCAACCCCTAAAAGGGGCAAATGTGGTGACAGAGTCTGAAAATCAACGTGGTTTATCGGCTCGCTGATTACGAAAATCTAAGCATTCTAAAATCCAACATGCCGGACGTGAAACCTGTTTGGGTGCGACGGGGTTGAAATGTCTAAATATCAATATGGGTGTCGTTTTTATGTTTTTTTTGGGACGTTAATTACGAAAACTGCATCGATTTTGAAATGTAATAAGAATGTTCGTGTCCACACAACAATGTGTGGACACGAACATTCTTGAAAGTATTTGTGCCAAATTGCAATTCAATCGGAACATACGGGTCAAACTGAGAACCTTCTTTTTTGTAGACGGTTAAAAAATCCGCTTAGTACGCGGGCGAAGCCGCGGGCAAAAGCTAGGTAACATTAAAAATCAAGTCTTACTCATACCTACTGCGATGAGATGTCCTTGTCCTGGTTATAATACATTCGATCGCGCCTTGCTGCCAACTATATACCTAATTAAATCCCTTGCTATAGACACAGTTTCGGGGCGGAAAAATCATCTCAATTATTATTTTCCAGGACACGATGGCCAAACGCAACACAGTCATCGGCACACCGTTCTGGATGGCTCCCGAGGTCATTCAGGAAATCGGTTACGACTGCGTGGCCGATATCTGGTCTCTTGGCATCACGGCTTTAGAGATGGCTGAGGGCAAACCGCCGTACGGAGACATACACCCTATGAGGGCCATTTTTATGATACCGACGAAACCTCCGCCGTCTTTCAGGTATTTTTTTAATTTATTTAGAGCACAAACAGTCACATAAACAAACATACAGGGTGTCCCATGGCTATGCCACATGGAGGGAAAGTGCCTTGAATATTGTAGATGGAACATTTTACTGAAAGAAGACATTATTTAAATTTAAAAAAACAATATAGATTGCATTTATAGATTTTTAAATAATTACATGATTGAACCGAGAATCAAACCCGCTACACGATTTTTTTTAAATAAAATTGTAAAAATTCCTGGTCTTTGTTTTATTTCTGACACTATGTTATTTAGCAAAAAATAATCCTTATGATGAAGCCTTTCGATCGGTATGATAAAGCTACAGGGTAATTTTTTTTCTCGTGTAGCGGGTTCGATTCCCGGTTCAACCATGTAATTATTTAAAAATCTATGAATGAAATTGTTTTTGAAATTGAAATAATGTCTTCTTTCAGTAAAACGATCCATCTACAATATTCAAGGTACTTTCCCTTCATGTATTAGGAACTACTCTTAACTTCATATCGACGAAGTGGGACGTTTTCCCAAAAACCGTCACAAATATGATATCGACGATTTTTTCTGTATGCGACAAAGTGGGTCGCTGGGCACTAAACTTTGAGGCCCTAAAAAGGTGCTTAAAATGGAGATATATGCGTCGTCATCAAAATCATAGGTTTATTACAGTATGTTCTATCAGTTTTCATCGAAAGTTGATTTTCGGTAAGTTTTGCCATATTTCACTAAACTGCCCGTAACTCCGTAACTAGAATCGACAAAGTGGGACCTTTTACTAAACACCGTCACATATAGTACCAACAAACGTAAAGCATAAAGACCTGGAGGTTCATTAATATAATATAATACTTATGTTAACAAACAACCTAATCATGAGACACAAAAGACAAGCTTAATAAAAGAAAAATATTTATACCGGTCCACGACGCAGTACATCAGTGTATGAGTAAGACACAAGTACTCAACTTTTGAACGGTGTATTAAAGAAATGAAATATAACATGGAATAAATTCTTTCACCGAAAATTATTTTGAACAAGACCGGTTCAAAGGTTTTCGACATATTGCAGAAAAACTGCCTTCCCTATAGAAAAGGTCATAAGTGCCGTAAGATTTCTGTGACAGTAAGACATTTTTAATAGGCATGGAACCAGTCGTGGACATGGCCGTTTTTTTTTTCTCTGATGGTTTAGTGTAAGAATGACAACATCAATTCAATTCAATTCATTAATTACTTCAGATAACATGATCAATTTTTTGTTAGTATTATCCTTAGAAAGAATATGTTAGTACTTAGAATATTGGTAATAATATAAAATAAAATAAAATTAAAACTAAAAAGAAACAACTACATATTTGGCTTCATTGAGTACGGCGCATGTAACCGACCACAATGAAGCAAGTAGCGGCAGTCCAATCTGCCCCCTATCATCATTAAGATGGTGTTGGGGCTGGCGCGCGCCCGACGCACCAGGGATGCAGCTCTCTTGCACGTCAAAGCCTATCTTCTTGTTATAAACAGTCTTCAGATCCTTATATTACGTTCTTCTCGAAGGAAAAGATATCCACAAATTCAGATGCTGAATTGGGAATGGATGAAAATTTTAGAAATGCCTGATTATTTTTTTGGTAATAGAAATAACCTTCCTCAGCACCAGAAAAAAGTTTCAGGTGTTTCAGCTGCGTCAATTATTTTTGAAAAATATAAACAGTTTCCTCATTTACGTTTTGGGTCAGTTACGGTAAATAGACACTTTCCTTGATCTGTCTCATATTACATAAAACTATCTTAAATATCTGTGGTGAACTGACACTGGTAATGACCAATATAGCTGCTGCAAGTGTCAATATCATTGCCAGTGTTAGTTTACCACACATATTTAGTATATTTTTTTGTAATATGAGACCGATCGAGGAAGGTGCCGTAACTGACCCAAAACGTAAGTGAGGAAACTATTTATATTTTTCAAAAAAAATTGACGCAGCTGAAAAACGTGAAACTTTTTTCTGGTGCTAAGGAAGGTTATTCCTATCACCAAAAAAATAATCAGGCATTTCTAAAATTTTCATCCATTCCCAATTCCATGAATTAACCTAGACAAGTCCCATGAGATGAGGGGGGAAATATTTCGTTTGATCTGATAAAGGCACTTTATTTTTCAGAGAACCTGACCAATGGTCACCAGAATTCATCGACTTTGTGACGCAGTGCCTTATAAAGAACCCGGAAGAGAGAGCAACGGCGGAGTACCTACTAACCCATGAGTTTATTGGTAAGGTATATTCTTATTTTATTATCTACACTCAAGAGCAAAAGTTTCGGGTACACTTTGTATAGAATTTCAGTACAAACTGTACCCAAAACTTTTGCTCTTGAGTGTATAAAGTTAATTCTAGTGTATAAAGTAGCATCTCTTTTGTTTCATTGATTATTCGAACAAATGGAATTGAATCCGAGATTCGATTTTTTCACGTCAATTTTTTTTTTAATTTATTGAGAAACAAACAGTCATACATAAACCTTGACTAAGATAAAAGAAACAGAAAAACAGACCTATAGTTTCCTGAAAGCAACGTCGTATTAGACCAATGTGATAGGGTGCTCCACTGAAATTTAAATTTTTCGGTGTTTAAGGACCACCCTAATATTTAATTGTTGACATTCCATTTTAATTAATATACTTTTTTGACGATCATGATATACATTCATATAGATTAAGATAAAATTACTTAATTTATATTGTAATTGTATATTATGAAATAAAAAAATCTAATCTAATCAATTTTTTTCCCTTTTTTTTTATTTCATAAAGCAACTCTACGGTAAGTATACATTTTCTGTTTCGCCAAACTGAGGGCAGTTTGCCGAAACCTTTCTAAAATTTAAACATCTATGCAACTGTATTCAATTTACCTTTTCACATATTTTTTTTTGGCAATTCACACTAATTGATCTAGGCCAAAACTAGGCAAAGCATACTTATATGGATAAATACATACTTAAATAGATATTAAACAGCCAAGACTCGAGAGCAAACATTCGTATTCATCATACAAATATCTGCCCCGACCGGGAATCGAACCCGGGACCTCAAGCTTCATAGTCAGGTTCTCTAACCACTAGGCTATTCGGTCGTCATTTTATATGTTGGGCCTTACGAGGATAAGTTAATTACGTAACTTGTTATGAAACAATAAAGTCCACGATGAAGCATGGTTTCAGACACTCGCAGATATGACGACCGGTTAGCCTAGTGGGTAGTGACGCTGCCTACGAAGCTGAAGGTCCTGGGTTCGAATCCCGGTAAGGGCAAATATTTGTGTGATGAGCATGAATATTTGTTTCTGAGTCTTGGATGTTTTCTATGTATTTAAGTATTTATATCTATATTATATATATCGTCGTCTATTACCTATAATACAAGCCTTATTGAGCTTACTATAGGGCTAGTTCGATTTGTGTAAGAATGTCCTCTAATATTTATTTATTTATTTATTTATTTATATGCGAGCCAAGCGGCATCAACGTGGCACCTGTTCGCCGCGGGCAAGTTACACCTGCCAGGCTTGCGGTCGTGTATGCCGCTCCCGCAGGATTACACAGCCATGGAAGACGTTGTCTCCCTCCTTGACACTGCTTGTATAGTCTGCAATAGACTCAAAGGCCATTGATGAATGAAACAATATCTTATTTGATTTACAGGTAACGCAAAGCACCCATCGATACTGAGTAGCATGATAGCGGAGGCGCGGGAGATCCGAGAGACCCAGGCCTTCAGACAAGCGCCCACTGTCACGCCGGACGGCAGGATCGTCTCTGGCGCTGTTAGTACTTGAATCGTTCATTTTACGTCTAGAATACTGGACATAGTAGTACCCAAGAAGATTTTAGCTCATTAGACAGAGGCGCGGGAGATCCGAGAGACCCAGGCCTTCAGACAAGCGCCCACTGTCACGCCGGACGGCAGGATCGTCTCTGGCGCTGTTAGTACTCAAATCGTTCATTTTACGTCTAGAATACTGGACATAGTAGTACCCAAGAAGATCTTAGCTTATTAGACAGAGGCGCGGGAGATCTGAGAGACCCAGGCCTTCAGACAAGCGCCTATTATCACGCCGGACGGCAGGATCGTCTCTGGCGCTGTTAGTACTCAAATCGTTCATTTTACGTCTACGAATAATAGGTATAATAGTACCCAAGAAGATTTTAGCTCATTAGACAGAGGCGCGGGTGATCCGAGAGACCCAGGCCTTCAGACAAGCGCCCACTGTCACGCCGGACGGCAGGATCGTCTCTGGCGCTGTTAGTACTCAAATCGTTCATTTTACGTCTAGAATACTGGACATAATAGTACCCAAGAAGATCTTAGCTTATTAGACAGAGGGGCGGGAGATCCGAGAGACCCAGGCCTTCAGACAAGCGCCCACTGTCACGCCGGACGGCAGGATCGTCTCTGGCGCTGTTAGTACTTGAATCGTTCATTTTACGTCTAGAATACTGGACATAGTAGTACCCAAGAAGATTTTAGCTCATTAGACAGAGGCGCGGGAGATCCGAGAGACCCAGGCCTTCAGACAAGCGCCCACTGTCACGCCGGACGGCAGGATCGTCTCTGGCGCTGTTAGTACTTGAATCGTTCATTTTACGTCTAGAATACTGGACATAGTAGTACCCAAGAAGATTTTAGCTCATTAGACAGAGGCGCGGGAGATCCGAGAGACCCAGGCCTTCAGACAAGCGCCCACTGTCACGCCGGACGGCAGGATCGTCTCTGGCGCTGTTAGTACTCAAATCGTTCATTTTACGTCTAGAATACTGGACATAGTAGTACCCAAGAAGATCTTAGCTTATTAGACAGAGGCGCGGGAGATCTGAGAGACCCAGGCCTTCAGACAAGCGCCTATTATCACGCCGGACGGCAGGATCGTCTCTGGCGCTGTTAGTACTCAAATCGTTCATTTTACGTCTACGAATAATAGGTATAATAGTACCCAAGAAGATTTTAGCTCATTAGACAGAGGCGCGGGTGATCCGAGAGACCCAGGCCTTCAGACAAGCGCCCACTGTCACGCCGGACGGCAGGATCGTCTCTGGCGCTGTTAGTACTCAAATCGTTCATTTTACGTCTAGAATACTGGACATAATAGTACCCAAGAAGATCTTAGCTTATTAGACAGAGGGGCGGGAGATCCGAGAGACCCAGGCCTTCAGACAAGCGCCCACTGTCACGCCGGACGGCAGGATCGTCTCTGGCGCTGTTAGTACCCAAAAATAAATATAATAAGGAACTCGAGATATTAATAATATACCTATAATTCAAAATGGCCGCCATAAAAGTAAAGATGACCGACGAAGGACTTGGTTAATTAAAGCTATATACTTGACTAGAACTTGAAAAAAAATTGGTGCTTGTGTCCACATTATAATAATTAATATAACTATTATGTAATATTAATTATTTATTTCATATCTTTTATTATTATTATGCTTGGATTATGTATAGTCAATTGTTAATGTAAAATATGGGTTTCTTTAATTTTATTTTTTATTTTTATCATCACATGAAACTGCCTCACTAATAGGGTATCCAAGCATCAACGATGAACACTTGAGAGGGCACAAACCTCACATGCGATAAGTTTCACAGTCTCCATTGTATGTTATTATTTACAGCCACAAACCAGTGCCTGTGTTTTTAGGGTTCCGTAGCCGAAATGGCTAAAACGGATAGTATTAAACTTTTTGTTGTAATTGTTTAATATACGAATTAGAAGCGAATTCTGGACATAATTTATGTGCACAAATGGTAAATTAAATTCTTTCACTGGAAATTATTTTGATCGGTTCAAAGGATTTCGAGATATCGCTGGAAAACTGCCTTCCCTATAGTAAAGGGCGTAAGTGTTGTAATATTTCTGTGACGATACGATCTTTTTAATCGGCACGGAACTCTTCGTTGTCGACACGCACTTAGCTGGTTTTTATACAAACATTTTTTTTTTAACCAGGGCGAGGGTTACGACGACGCGACGATGAAGAAACGGGACGAGGGCACTCTAGTGCCCACACGCGATGGCACCGCCGATCTAACACACGACCTGGGCACCATGGTGATAAATGAGCCCGATTCAGACCTCGCCACTATGAAACGTGAGTTACCCATCAAAGTCCAACAATGTCAAAGCTAGCAACAATGTCAAATCTGTTTTTGCTAAAAAAAAAAGAGATCCTTACAACAACCCCGTTCATTTGATATGTCACACAATACAGTTTGCGTAACTTTTTTCATGTATTTGTATTAATTGTTCCAAATTTACTAATTAACGATTACAAACGCACGTCTCAGCCACTTAGTACGCGACTAGCGCACAAACAAGTTCGATCTTGTCGCTCTGTCCGCGGCACGCTCAGATACACGTCCATGTGACGCGAGGCACGCACACTGAGGCGCTTTTGAGCACGGTCCAAACACCGCCTCTGGGCGGCTCGCCGCGCGCTGCTCGCGCACAGCGCGTGAGCGCGTACGAATTAGAGCAAAATAGGCGCCGTGCGTGCCTCAACCCGAGGCTGCTCAAATTCGTACGCACCTTAAGAAATACTTTGAAACTGTATTAGGGTCGTTCTTCTTTTCGACCGACAATAGCCTGTCCTTCGTCTTACTACGGCATCTCATTTGAGTAATGATTTTACGGTTTTATAATGTTCGAAAATGAACGTCCATATTATTTTATCAATTAGTATTATTTAATATTTTAGTTTATAACTACCATTTTTTTTAAACGTATTTTTATCGTAGAAGTCCGTGACAGAGTGGTAAACCAAAATGTAGTCCCCACTGAAAGAGTCCACTTTGTCACATTTTTTTTTTTAACCAACCGTAAACAAATATGTATATTGGCCGGAAAGGAAACTTTAATTAGTGTTAATGAAGAAACCAATGCATTATTTTTTTAATCGCACTTCAAAATCACAATTTTCGATAGTTCAAAAACCAAAAAAAAAGAAAAACCAGGGTTCATTGTCGGTAAAAAAGAAGAACGACCCATTAACCTTTTGAGAGCTAAAGACGGCTGTGGGCGCGGACGAAAACTCGTGCCACTGAAGCCACGGACGGCCACAGCCGCGCGTGCGCTTTGCGGTTTTTCGTGTATTTTATATAATAAAAAGCTTTACAAGTAACTTGACCCATTTTTTTAATAGTTCATGATAAGTACATTAATTTTGACATGACAATATTTGTCAGCAGTTTCATTTTATTCATATTTTGTCTGGCTATTGTTTTCGTTTTGGTTTCAGTTAGGCACCGTTTTGTTTTGCACCCTCGCTGTCAAAAGGTTAAGCAATAAGGTGCAAACAAAAATGTAGTCGACTGTATACAATTGAAATAATGTTTCAGGCCACGACACAGACCCCATGGACACCAACAGGCCCAAATACCGTCCGCTGTTCCTCGAGCACTTCGAGAAGAAGGAGGTCAACCACCTCAACATCGGCGCCGCCAACGGGACGCTCACGGGGCCGCTGCGGCTGCCCGGGGACGACACCGTCCGGTACGTTCCAGCATCAGCATTAAGTATAAATTAAGAAATATAATTAAAATCATAAATAGCTAATATGGACCTTGAAAGTTTAGAAAAAAAAAAAAAATTGTCCAAAAGTAAATTTAAAGCTACCAATAGAATCCTTACGCTTTTATAGAAACAAAATTGTATGACAACTATGGTCCTAAACGCAGTATTTCACGACCGAAACAGCAATTTACTTGATTTTCAATATAACGATTGGTACAAATATTACTCTGATACTGATATGATATATTGTATACTGTTTTGAAAAAATGACACCTCGCCGAGTTTATTACGCCGGTTCTTCTCGAGGCAGAGGTTTACTTTCCGAACCGGTGGTAGTTTATCGACATTCATAGGTGCATGTAATATGCCTAAATTGAAGAATAAATCACTTTGACTTTGACTTTGACTTTGACACTGTGACGTCACAATTCAATGTTAATCAGTATGAAACATTTTCGGCTGCCGCCAGCGAGGTCCGTCTTTAACTCAATTTTGTGGGTATTTATGTTTTTTAAATGTAGTTGCTCCCATACAAACATTTGTTCCTCTCCAAAAACTGGTTCGAATGGCATCGTAAAAATTTTTTAGGTCACAACCCAATTCAATATTATGGTACCATCGAGCTGATCTGATGATGTAGGAATTCGGGACCTAAAAGACGTACCCCCGTAGAGTTCGGGCTCGATAGAATCGTCTCAACGAGTAATTGACTACAGTATACAGAAAAGTACAGTTGGCAATAAAAGCTTGTACGCATACCAATTTTTTTTACAAATTCAAACATTTATTCTTGAAAATACAGAAAATAAACTTAAAAATAACACAGGTTATGTCACGAAATGAACCCAGCTCAGCAAGTTGCTAGCTTGACAGCCAGCGCTGGTCTTCCGCAGGGTCCATTCGGTGAATGCACGGTAGCAGTTCGGGAGTGGTTTTCTGCAATTAAACTGAACATGTGGTTACTATTGCTTTATTACCGATTATTTAGGGCCGGAGCGCGTGTGCGCTGCATGAAGTCGTTGACAGAAGAGAGTGTTGCCAACTTAGGCTTAAATAAACTACTACAGTCTCTAAAGTTAATGTTGCCAAAACAGTAGCCAACACTCACAGGTGCACATATAAAAATAATTCTAACAATAACATATAGTTACCTATTTAAAATCAAAAAAATAATTAAAAAGAGAAAAACGACTATTTAACTAACGTACAAACTTTGAAACACACAAAAGAGAAATAAAATAAACTATATTCACGAACAAATAATAATACAAACTCAGCGGTTTCAAAGTCAAAGTCAAAGTGATTTATTCTTCAATTTAGACGTATTACATGCACCTATGAATGTCGATTAACTACCACCGGTTCGGAAAGTAAACCTCTGCCTCGAGAAGAACCAGCGTAAAAAACTCGGCGAGGTGTCATTTTTTGAAAACAGTATACAATATATCATTTCAGTTATAAAATTTTAAAATTACATTGCTACAGTATAAAGCCTATTTATTTTGCGATAGATTTCTAGTGCATGACTTTATCGCTGCCAAATATCCCTATCCATGATGTAATCGTTTATCTTATAATATGCTTTTGAAATTGGCCTGCGAGAAGTTGCATGCGAACAAACCGCTGCGTGTGTACAGGCCTTTACTGCAAATAGTTTTTGACAAACTTATTTTGACTTAGTTAAGTGGCAGTGGACGGGGCATTGCATGTAACACCGATGGCCGTTGGGGCGGAAAGGTTCTCGAGTAGTGACCACGTACTGGACGACGCAGCGTGGGTAGACCCCCGACAACGTGGACTGGTGAACGTACCTATGCGTTTGACCATGACCGTCAGTTTTTTGACAACCCTGTTTATCCGTTACGCGGTTAATTATCAGTGCGCGTGCGTCGCGCACATACACACTTGGGTCGATCAAAATTTTCTTATTATTCTGTCGGTAAACCAGGAGACAACAGCGACTGCGCGACAATATGGACCCCAGCATCACGCTGAGTTGTGACCATTTCGTGGCAAATGTGTATGTGTGTATTGTGTCTACAATTTGTTTTTTGTCACGAATAAATATTTTTTCTTTTCACTTGAGATACAATGTAGTATTTATTCCAGGGTGGAAGGTATCGTGGGCGAAGCTGGCGCCCTGGCCTTCCAGCGGGCGCTGGTGGAAGACGGCAACATGGAATTCGTAAGTCAACTGCACGTGGTCAGCCTGCTACCGCTCGACACTACTCACTGACCGGTACCAGTACCGGTAAAGGTACCGGTAGACGTAAGTCCAGGCTTGCGTGAAGCATGCGAGTGGTGGTAGGGTAGACGGGTCGTTCTTCTTTTTTACCGACAATGATCCGAGGTTTTTCTGTTTTTTTGGTTTTTGAACTATCGAAAATTGTGGTTTTGAAGTGCGATTTAAAAAAAATGCATAGGTTTCTTCATTAGAACTAATTAAAGTTTCCTTTCTGGCCAATATAAATATGTATTTACGGTTGGTTTCTAAAAAAAACATGTGACAAAGTGGATTATTTCAGTGGGGACAACATTTTGGTTTACCACTCTGTCACGGCATTCTACGAAAAAAAAAACATTTAAAAAAATGCTAGTTAGAGAAAGTGAAATGTTAAACATCACTAATTAATAAAATAATATGGACGTTCATTCGAACATTATAAAACCGTAAACATCATTACTCAAATGAGATGCCGTAATAAGACGAGGGACAGGCTATTGTCGGTCGAAAAGAAGAACGACCCAGACTCGGTTATTGGCACTTTTGGAATAAGGTAGTATAGTCAACAGCAAAAGTAGGTTATCATTTTTTCACCTTATCGCAATGGAATAAGGTACAAAAGTGATATCTTACTTTTGCTCTTGACTGTACCTAATATGCAGAGCTCGGAATAGGTAGCGCCTATTTACCTAACTTCGCGGGACGTAACTAAGAGTGATTACAATCACAAAAAATAATTATTTTTACTGAATGCGGGATTTCCCGGGATTTGCTGCACTACTCGAAAGGCTTAATACATTTAACTTTACTTATAACCAAGGACCGGAATTCTTCATAGCAAAAATCAAACTGTCAGAGGGTTTGACCAAAGTGTTTTATCGACTATCGATAAATAAATGTCACTTAATGACACATCGTCAAAGTAATGAAATCAGGCTTTTGGATATATACAATGTATGTATGTAATGGTAAGGAATAAAACAGTTTTTTTTTATTAACCATTTTAGCAACACGGCACAGAAATTACTTATGACAATCCAGCGACGTAAATGGCATATGTGACGTGGGCATGATTTATTTTATTATGGAGATGCAGGTTGCCTATCAAAGAGGTCAAATGTAACAGAATAATCGCATAAGTCGATATGCGATAATATTCCGTAACATCGATAAGTGGAATTGTCGATAAAACAATTTGGTCATTCCCTCTGACAGTTGGATTTTTGCTATGAAGAATTCCGGTCCTTGCTTATATAACACTAACTTTGCTTATCTTGTTGCATATTATTTATTTATTATCTTGAATTAACAATCAAGTCATAAAAAACGGATCAAATTGAATGAATGGGAGTCCGAAATATGATCTTTTTTAGTTGATTTAGACAGAATTATACGCCATGCTTCCATGAGAGGAGGCCTGTGTCCAGCGGTGGGACGTATATAGGCCTGTGATGAGACAGAACTTTGATATCGTATAGAAGATATCGTACAGATGTATTCTAATTTATTTCTAATGTAATGGTATGAATAAATAAGTATAAGTAAAGTTTAATGTATTAAGCCTTCCGAATAACTGTAAATCCCGGAAAATTCCCGCATTCAATGAAAATAAATCATTATTTTTGGTGGTTGTAACCACTCTTAGTTAAGTTGTCCCGCGAAGTTAGGTAAATAGGCACTACCTATTCCGAGCTCTGCTAATATGTCACTCAAGTGTGCTTTTAAGTACTATAGTAGGTGTAGGTACATGTGTATTATCCTGGCAATTAATACTCGAAGAGTACATCTCAATAGAGGGGTATCAGACTTTACTTTTAATGGCGGTGCCAACAACAGGGTCGTGTACGCTACTAAGTAAATAACACGATTAACAATGTATTTGACGTGATAATGTCTTATAAATCTATGAACGCCGGCTGCACGCATGAAAAAGTGAGACTCATTTGATTGTCCCGTTCCGTTGACTGACATATCAACGCATAGCCCAAACCGCTGGTTCTACATATTCAAAATTTGGCATGTAGATTCCTTATAAGGTCTCGGGGTGCACTAAAAAAGGATTTTTCAAAATTCACCCTCTAAGGGGGTGAAATGGGGGTCCAAAGTTTGTATGGGGAAACAAGATTAGATCGACTATTTTATTCGAAACTACTAAAACTAAGACGCGTGCCAACAAACAATGAAGGAAAATTTCTTGTTTATACCTGGCTCGCTGTGAGCGGGTTTTGTTTAAATATTTTAGTCCATTTTGAATCTATTGAATAAGACGATTGAGGTCATTATTCAATGAACATTTTATGTGGCAGTAACCTCGTTTTTGCAAAGTTTGGCACACGCCAACTACACAATCGTATTGTTTAACTTGCTAAATGCTATTGTTTTGAATTAATGAAATGAAAAATGAATGAAAAAAGTTTATTCAGTTAAACAACCCTTGCTTTACATTATTTTCTTCTGCCAAACTGCAGGACAGTTTGTTGACAGAAGATAAGTACACCGGCTCAGTTAAAAAAAATTCAACTATACCACTTATGAACCTTAATTTATAAATAATAGACCCAAGAAGTGGTAAAGTTACCATCATTTTAGAACGAATTATTAAATTATTATAGACACTTTCTCGGCTTATTGTGCAGCTTGCGTAGAGTGCAGTGTGCAATCAGGGCACTGAGCAAATAAGTAAATGGGTACATCAACTTTTTCTTGTTGTTATTCTGTCCCGGTAAGCCAAGAGACAACAGTGACAGAGTTTCTTTGAAAAAATCCTATAAATTGGGCTCCTATCATGGTAAGGAGTTGCCCCACCATGGAATGGGTTTACCAATATAACAAATATACGTTAAGCCCCATAAAATCATAGTTTTCAAGAGTGACCCAGGGGACGTAATCATGGCAACGAGCAACAAAAAATAATTGATTGGCCCAAATAACAACTTGATTTAATGTTGTAACAACAGTTGTTTCACAGAAATAACTACAGTTGTTAATTTTCTGTAGCCATGCTAGTCAGTGCACATTTTAAATAACAGCTTGACTACGTGTCTCACTAACCGTTATACCGGTATATCGACTCAATGGTACTGGAATTTGCAATGTCTCACTTGTGTATTGTATAACAGTTTTATATTTGTGTGTATCAAATAATATATTGTTATTGTTAGTTAAAAATATGTGAACCGCTCAATAAAAATCTGTATCTTTATCCGTTTGTAAGGGAAGGTGATATTCGGCTGACCTTGCCGCGGACTCAACTAAAATGCCTATTGGAAGAGTGCAAAGCGGGTGGAGGGGGTAGCCTAAACGATCACAGCGCTCGCTACGGCTAAAATTGTCATTTTTGTCGCTGACTTGAGCTGTCAAATCCATATTGCAGTAAACATTTTCTAATCGTTTTTGAGATTAAAATATGGTCCTGACTACCATTGTCCAAAATTGTGTAATATAGTAAAATAACACAAGATTTCATTAATATTTTTCACAATATTTACTTACTTCTTGTTTGACAGCGGTGACAATATTGTCCATAATGGCCGCTTGTCACGTGGCGCTGTCGTCGCGCTCGGTCCCAATAGGCATGATGACTCATGTTAAAATTGATAGATAACATAGTGTTGCTAAGTGGATAGTAAACCATCAAATTATTGTAATTAAGTATAAATTAAAAGATATAATTAATATCATAAAAAGATATAAACCTCGAAAGTTAGGAAAAAAAATTGCATTTTTTTATTGTCCAAGTGTAAATTTTAAGCTACCAATAGAATCCTTACGGTTTCATAGAAACAAAATTGTACAATAACTATGGACCTAAACGCAGTATTTCGAGACCTAAACAGCAATTTACTTGATTTCCCCTACAATGATTAGTTTAAATACCTAAGTGTGACGTCATACTTTTGAGTCAATCCGTATGAAGCGTTTCGGGTGCGGCCAGCGAGGTCCGTCTTTTAACTCAATTTTTTGGGTATTTTTGTTCTTTTATTGTAGTTGCTCCCATAGAAACATTTGTTTCTCTCCAAAAACTGGTTCGAATGGCATCGGGAAAAATTTTTAGTCATCATGCCTATTCGAACAGTCCACAACTACATGCAAGAGGATGCCTTACGTACGTTTCTTACCTATAAACTGACGTAGCAATTATGTTCCACAGCTAACCTTCCTGTCGGTAACCGAGCTAGAAGCCCGCATGGAGCGTCTAGATTCAGAAATGGAAGCGGAAATTGAGCAACTCCGCGCCCGCTACAACCACAAGCGACAACCGATCCTCGAAGCCATCGACCTTAAGCGAAAGAGGCAACAGAACTTCTAGTTGACTGTACTACTGTGAGTACTGTTTTACGGATGTTTGGACAGATATTAGATTTATGTTTAAAGGTTGAGATTTTGAGACGGACGGAAAACTAAGGTGCAAAATGTTTTTGCAACTATGGGACCTACGTGAGCAGATTTTGTTTTATCGAATTCGGTAAGCTTTTGTTCAAAAGCAAATCAAAACTGGCGCCACTACAGTCACAAGCGACTGCCAATCCTTGACGCCCTTGACCTTAAGCGCCTCTTCGGCAGCAAAACCTAGTGGACTGTATACTTGATATTATTGGAACTGACCGAGGTGAATCAAAGAAGTCCGTTCAAAGCGACTTTACTGACCAAGCAAGAGGATTCAAAAATGACAAATTTAATTTAACACTTTTTATTCAAATTTAAAAACAGTTTTAAATGTCGGACATATTCAATGAATTCAACCATACTTCACTGTGAGTACTGCTGTTTTGAAAAGGGTTATGTTTGGCCCTATATTAGATATATATTTAAAGGTTGAGCACATAGCTAACGTGAAGTGCAAAAAGGCATTTCACGAGAATGCCGCTTACTTCTAATACTTAAAATGCTGGGAGATTTTCGATCTGATAATTCATGACTTGGCATAAAACTTGATAGTATTTACTTGAGCTTTATACATTTTATTAAGGTAGGTGCCGTACAGTGCAAACCCATTACGTAAGCAACGTTCTCGAGGAATGCTCCCAAAGTACTTTTGGTGCCAATAAAACGAAGGTTTACTGTAAATCATTGTAGGATTCCATGAGATAGTTTAATTGAAATCGGTAACTGCTTAGGTTTAAGTAATTTTACATTTGTGGAACGTTACAATTTGGTGCCCTGACCAGGATTCAGGTGTATTCTCTAAGCGAATCGCTTAGTTTTTTGCATTTATGTTAGTATGAATTTCATCAATGAACTAATACAGAAATTGGTTGCGATTACACCATGATGTAAGTTTCCTTCTTAAAAAAAAAATTAAATTTGTATCATAACATATTACAATTATTGAAAAAATATTTTTCTTTTTCATGATAAATGTTAATCTCAACCTTTACAGAAAACGCAACGAAAATAAAATTTATAGAAACACATCTCTGTCATAACATTTTTCATAAATTGAAATCACATTTGTATTTTTTTAAACTTATGAGTTAACAACAAAAGCGGAAAATGTAATCTGCCTATAAATACGTTTTGTAATACATGTTATGGACAACGTGGAGACAGCTTTCTCATGTCACAAACTCATTATGTTTATTAATTGAATTATTGAGCTGTTTCCGTCTCACTTTCACAGCTTTAGAGTGAGAAGCACCGCTAGTCTAGCGTAATTTGACAATATGTGTAGATAGTATATCCTTTTGGTATGATTACAATTTTTTATTATTGTTTATATTACAATTATTACGCAATGCCACTTGTGTCATCAAGTCGTATCTAATGTACTCGCGAATCTGCATTTGTCATTTTGTTATTATTAAAAATACTAATTTAATTGCAGTATTTTAAGGACTTAGTATCAATATTTGTTTATATTATTTAAAATGTAGAATAATTTAAGTATTTCTTTATTTAAGTTCCTTTATAAATTTAGATCTCAAATGATATCGTCTCGCAATTGTATATTTAATATTAGATTATATTCACTTGTACAGTTTTCAGTAGTTGGTTGTGAGTTTCATGAATTTACTAACAGATTCGATGTTTAAGTAGATATTGTTGCCATAACACTATTTAAGAAACAGAAATAATTGTTGATTATCAATGCCCTAATTCACAAATGATCATCAAAACTATGGCGTTATAATTTATAATTCGTCTGTCCTCATCTGTCTCTGACATTTTGTGTTTAGAAGAAAAAAAACATTTAATTTATAAACGTTTTATTAAGTTTTGTGACGGGGGTAATTTTCGTGTGATTTATTAATCATTTTCCAAGCATTTTGGTTTTTGTGGTTTCTTCAAAAGACGATATCTATCTTATAAATAATTGAACACATGATATTTCCTCCCCTGCATAAAGCGTAAATGTGCAATGAACAAATAAACACTGCGGAAGTCAAATATCTGCCATCTGAGTCATTCTTTAATTTACCGCCCTAGGCAAATATACAGTCAGCATCATAGACATGTATACATTCTAGCACTTTATTGTATAGGTACAGTCAGCAGCAGAATTAGCTACGCAAAATAACACGCTCAAAATGATCCAGACAGTCCTTATCCTCTTGACATTAGAGTCGTGTGTAGGTCATTTTGAGCACTTGACCCGCTTAGCTACTTTTGCTGCTTGCTGCCCGCGCGGCTTCGCACGCGTGCTGCAAAGAACACAGGCAAACGCGAGTTTGCATCCAGAAAGTCCAATCTACACGCAGGTGAAAGAATGTTTGTAATCTAATAAGCGGCTCCAGAGGTTACCCGTTGCATACAAACTTATAAAGCTACAATTTCACAGATTTTCTCTTTATCGTACGAGCGAGCGAAGCGAAGTGAAGTTCTATGCTTCTACTTGGACCGAAAATCGTTTGTATGTCCGGATGTCCCGCTTTCCCGCTGTTCTCCTCCACAGAGGGCCTACCGCGAAACGATATTCGTTTTCGTTCGTGTATCTACCTCTTTGTCACTCGAACTAGCAAGTGCGACAGAGACGGAGATACACGAACGAAAACGAATATCGTTTCGCGGTAGGCCCTCAGGTCGCTTTTCTCAATCGATTCTTGTGAAATTTTGTGAGCAGGTTCGTTAATTATATACATTTTTTTAGAATAAAAAATGTTTTGAAAAAATTACAGGCTCGCGAGATGTACAGTCACGGACTTTAATCGTTGAGCCATTTAGAGCTCACCTTTTACTGGATATTCATAGCGTAGCTATTAAAAACCAAAATTAGTTGACACCTCAATAGCTCAACGATTAAAGTCCGTGACTGTACAGCTCACAGAGCCGCTAGTAATATTAATATAAGAGAGATACACTATAAAAGGGTGTACAGTGAGGGAAATGTATTCACGTACCACCGTAGAACCCTGTCGCAATTGACAGGCCGCCTTCACTCAAACTCGAGTGATATGTCACCTTATTGCGATAGGGTTCTACGGTGGTACGTGAAAATATTTCCATTACTGTATGTACATATATGATTACGATGCTGACTAGACTAGGTATTTAGTTATTTAGTTTGATGGTTCATTCGTGATATAGGTACGCGATTTTGTAAGTGAGACAATATCCATGTATTTGATTATATCTCGAATCTGGTGCACTCATAATGTTCAAACCTGCGTTTGTGAGAATACAAAAGATAGAATAGAAGTGCCATTATAAATATTATATTCATAGTATTTTCGTACTTCAGCAATAGTTGTAAGATATTAGGTGTACTATTTGGTTATTTTATATTAGAGACGGCACGGTCGGAAAGGGAGGGGAAATGAAATTCTAGTTATTTCGTAATATTCAAATAATCATATGTTACCGTTACATTATGAACGCCGTCACAATTTATCGCATTACTTTTAGTTACTTTATAAGTCGTAAAATTGTGAACTGAGATCAAATTGGCATGATACTGAACACACCAGAGGCGTCTCTAGCCATGTAGCGCCCGGGTGCGCCCTCTAGCGCCACCACCCCCCCCCCCAAAAAAAAAAAAAAGTCGGCCAAATTAAATTATCTCATCAAGTAATGATCTAAATATTCAGAAGTGTACTTGAAATACTTCTGAATATTCAGATTCTTCTTTAATTTCAATTCATGATAAATCATTTCTCCTCCATTTTTACCGTTGGTTGCGAGCCCAAAGATAGTTTATTTCGTGCCATTGAACAATGAAACTCCACAAACATACAGCAAAATATTTTCATAACGTTTTAACGAAATTATCATCTGAAAAGCCATATTTTAAATACAACGGCAACATATTGTATCGATAAATTCGGCCTATTTCTTTTGTAACTGTACAGGGTAAGCATAGTAATATAATATGTATGGTTTTGTTTGAAAGTTTGCTTGAGCGATTGAGCTTTCGTCGCGTGGGTTTGTTGGTTAATATAGATTACAAGTGTGATAAACCTTTAGTTCATCAAAACGATTTTAATTAAGGCTCCGCTAGCGTAACGCATACAAAACTATCGTGGTCTTGCCGGAGACTTGGGAATGGATGAAAATTTTAAATATGCCTGATTTTTTTGGTGATAGAAATAACCTTTCTTAGCACCAGAACAAATATACAGACTTTACAGATGCGTCATTATTTTTTGAAAAATATGAACAGTTTCCTCACTTACGTTTTGGATTTAGGACGGCGAATAAGACACTTTCCTTGATCCGTCTCATATTACTTAAAATATTTTAAATATCTGACCCTGGCAATGACAAATATAGCTGCTGCAGCTGGGTCGTTCTTCTTTTCGACCGACAATAGCCTGTCCTTCGTCTTATTACGGCATCTCATTTGAGTTGTTTACGGTTTTATAATGTTCGAATGAACGTCCATATTATTTTATTAATTAGTGATATTTAATATTTCACTTTCTCTAACTAGCCTTTTTTTAAATGTTTTTTTTTTCGAAGAATGCCGTGACAGAGTGGTAAACCAAAATGTGGTCCCCACTGAAAGAGTCCACTTTGTCACATGTTTTTTTTTTAGAAACCAACCGTAAATAAATATTTATATTGGCCAGAAAGGAAACTTTAATTAGTTCTAATGAAGAAACCTATACATTTTTTTTAAAATCGCACTTCAAAACCACAATTTTCGATAGTTCAAAAACCAAAAAAACAGAAAAAAACTCGGTTCATTGTCGGTAAAAAAGAAGAACGACCCAGCTGTCAATATAATTGCCAGAGTCAGTTTACCACGGATATTTAAGATATTTTTTTGTAATATGAGACAACAAATCAAGGAAAGCGTCTTATTCGCCGTCCTAAACCAAAACGTAAATGAGGAAACTGTTTATATTTTTCAAAAATAATTGACGCAGCTGAAAAATCTGAAACTTTTTCTGGTGCTAAAGGTTATTCCCATCACCAAAAAAATAATCAGGCATTTCTAAAAAAATCATCGATTCCCAATTGCACACTATGTGCGTTACTCTAGCATTACAACCAACCGGACCAACATAGGAAATGGTTCTGCTGAACTGACGGTCACAATGTCGGATGTAATTTAGTAGTTTTCGAATATCATAAGCTGTTTTTCTGTTCACATGAGACGTTTTATGAATGTTGAGAGTCTAGTTGTATTGCATTTACAGCTGTCATAAGATTTGAAGCGATGCATTTCCCAATGGCACGTTTACATTGATCCGGTTTATGCGACTGGACAAATGTTCCTGGTCTGTCACCGCGATCGACGTCAGTTGATTGGTTGAAATTGACATTCATCTCGACTATACCAGATAAAAAAACAATAGTCGTATGGTTAATAGTAGACACTATTAACAGCCTTAAATCGAACGTATGCGCATTTCAGTTGTGTTATTATCCCATCAATTCTTATAAGAGCCAGCGTTAAGCGGATTATAAGTCCAACCAAAAAATAGGGTGCAATTGCAATCTAACCCTTGAGAGGGCGTTAACGTGCTCACTAGCGCCACTGGTAAATAATTGTGATTATTTAAATTTAACGATGGATATTTAACCCTTTGAACGCCAAGAACGCCTAAACTGCGTGCCCGCAACGCCAAGAACGCCTGTGTTAAGACGTCAAAACAATCTTCAATCTTTCTTATAAGGTTCATATTCACTCTCTTTTGGAAGAAAGGTTGGCGTGTCAGTGACACTTTAGTACGTGAAGAATGGCGTTGAAAACGTTAAAAAAGGAGGCCACTACACTCTGTATTTTGTATTTAAGTACATTGTGAATACATCAAACTAGTTTTTATGTCGCTGGATTCGTCAATCTATGCGTCCAAAGTTAAAACGGCCGTTTTTCTTTTGAGTTCATAGATCGACGAATCCAGCGACATAAAAACTAGTTTGATATATTCACAATGTACTTAAATACAAAATGCAGTGTGTAGTGGCCTCCTTTTTTAAATACCTATCGTTAAATTTAAATAATCACAATTAGTTACAGGCGCTAGTGAGCGCGTTAACGTCCTCTTAACCAGTGCCGCGTTAAGACTAGGTACTTGATGCCCTAAGCCAGGGGTCGGCAAACTTTCTAACCAAAGAAAATTTAAGACCCGTAAAGAGCCATTTACACAATGTTCGATCTCACATTTCCTTGAACCTATCTTTATGAGGGATCCTCGAAGGGGGGCCAATGATCCTTCAAAGAGCCGATGCCCTAAGCAATTCCCTCCCCTATCGATAAGCAATTTTTTAAATGCTTTTTCTGGTGCTTCCCCTGACATGATGACCTTAGCAATTGCTTAGTTTGCTTAACTCTGGCTTGTCCGAAAAACGCAATTCTACCACCCATATGCAACCGCCATATCATATAACCGTATCTGTGTAAATGTACTCTAGTCTTGATCAAACAGTTTCAAATCTTGAGGCATTACCAACTTTAACGTAACTAGGACTTAGGATTCATGCCAAAATGCATCTTATCGCGTTCACCGTAAGGTCTGATATCGAACAAATAGCTTAGGCGTTTCGTTGGTCATGAAATGTTTATTGTTGAGACGGAATGCTTATGAAAGTCGAGTTGTACAGCTTTAAGCACATTACAACCAATTTATAAAGAGTAATATAAACAACTGATAATATTCTCCTATACCCCATTCCACATAGGATTAGAAAAACCGGCTAAGTTCGAGTCGGACTCGCGCACGAAGGGTTCCGTACCATTATCTATGAAAAAGCAAAAACTTACTTAACTAACGTTTTTTTTTAGAAACGGCTGACGAAGAAATTAAGTTTTTTGTTTTCTACTTTTCTCTATAAAAACGAAACTGGCTGTAATGTGCTTTCTGCTACTCCGGTTACACAAACGATCATTAGAGCTAATGCGTCATCAAGACCATGTTTGTGCAACGGAGGGTAATAGATTTGGTACCTATTTGTCAATGTGTTGTTACCAAAACCCCACATTGGTAGGTGCTTTAATATAATTGTAGGTATTTTTCGTGTCTGCAACTATCAATACATACGTCTATAAAAAAGCATTTTTTCTGAAAAAGACACTCTCAAAGAGGTGCAGAATTGACAAATAAAATTAATCCATTAAATCGAAGCGGAGACGAGATGCGAATTTCAACTAATTTGATTGGTCAATTCTGCGACTGGAAACGCACCCTATCAGATACAATTTTGTAATTTTTTGAAAATAAAATCCGCTCCAGTATCTTAGATTATATTATAAACTGTTATTAATGGGTCAATCAACTTTTGCTTGTTGTTATTTTGTCCCGGTAAGCCACGGTAACAGAGTTTCTAAGAAAAAAAATGCTATATGTATATTGGACTTCTAGCACATGCTTAGGAGATGCCCCACCATGGAATGGGTTTACCAAACAGTTGATTGGCCCTAAAAATTAAATCTGTTTATTTCGATTTTCAATCCTCTTATGCTCAGCTCATCCATTTTGATTTGTACCTAAAAACTGTGCCTGGAATTTTAGGAGATGAAAAACATACGATGAACATATATTCGTAGCAAATTTTGTCAAATTTTGATATCAAGCTTAGAGCATACATAACTTGAGTACCTAACCTTTCAGTAACTTACCCCTTTGTAGAAAACCTTGCACAATATGCAAAAAATCATACAAAGACAATTTCACAATCGATCATAAAATCGCCTCGCAAGAGAACACTGCCTACCTATTGCACTTGGTATTATAAACGTTTTACCACTTCAAGCTTTCAATATACAATTGAGTTTCAATATCGTATTAAGATGCTCCCCCCGCCCCCGCAAAATTCGGCAGACATTTTTGTACGCAAATACGACATTAACCTTTTGACAGCGAGGGTGCAAAACAAAACGGTACCCAACTGTGGCCAAAACAAAACAATAGCCAGACAAAATATGAATAAAATGAAACTTCTGATGAATATTGTCATGTCAAAATGACAATATTTATCAATATTATCACGTGACCGTCCGTGGCTTCAGTGGCACGAGTTTTCGTCCGCGTCCACAGCCGTCTTTAGCTCTCAAAGGGTCAAAGGCTACTCCAGTTATGTATGCTCTAAGATTTCAAGGTTTGACAATATCGACAGTATTAATAGTTGCCGACACGATTCACGCTCCGGCGTTGTACAGTTGTTAGGAAGTGCACTTGTCTATGCGTTGCTAGCTACGCATTATATTTTTGGACAGAATCACTGATTAAAAAGATTGATGATAATTCAGTTGTTTTATTACGTTTCCTTCGGCCTTCATGGCCACATGACAGGACGCAGTTATGCGATGCAAGTATGTATTTCTTCCTCTAACGCGTAGTTGCGTCCTGTATGATGGGCCATGATGGCCCATTGTGTAGAGGAGCCTTAATCTTTTCGACGCCAACGACGCGTATATCCGCACCGCAGGTTCAATGCCAACGACTGATATGTGCGTCAAGGAGCCCAGCGCGATAGCAACCTTTATGCATTGACATAAGGTTTAACTCCGCACTAAATGTCTTGTTGATTTGGCGTGTGGTTGACAACTTTTCTCTTTGACAGAGCGTTGAGAAGGTTAACAATTGTCAAGTGTCGAACAGAAATGAGTCTCTGAAAGAGCAATAATTCTGGAATAATAATTTGAATGTTAACCTCAATGGTTGCCGGTATTTTATTTATGTAAGACTATGTAAGGTCGCGGGAGTCCGCTGGATGCGGGTGGCTCAGGACCGGTCAATTTGGAACTCTCATATACATACATAGACATACACTGCTGTGGACGTCTTTCGGCTGATATGATGATGATGAAGACTGTATTTTATCGTAATCGTCTGTTAAGAGGGCGTTACTGTGCACACTAGCGCCACTGGTAAATAATTGTGATTATTTAAATTTCACGATAGATATTTAAAAAAGGAGGCCACTACTCACTGTATTTTGTATTTAAGTACCTTCTGAATACACCAAACTAGTTTTTATGTTGCCGGATTCGTCAATCTATGCGTCCAAAGTAAAAACGGCCGTTTTTCTTTTGAGTTCATTGATCGACGAATCCAGCAACATACAAACTAGCTTGGTGTATTCACAAGGTACTTAAATACAAAATACAGTGAGTAGTGGCCTCCTTTTTTAAATATCTATCGTGAAATTTAAATAATCACAATTATTTACCAGTGGCGCTAGTGTGCACTGTAACGCCCTCTTAATTAACTTTATTACTGTTTTTGTTTTATCATCATCGACCTCTTAGTTTAAACATTATAACGATTTCTGTGCAATGGTGCCACAGAATTGAAAAACATATAAAAAATCCAAAAAAAAAAAACCTATGTGCCGGTGTATTTTATATGTGCATTTTAAGGAGACTCGCAATTGATGTATCCAGTGAGCACTGCGAGATCCTGGAAGACAGTGCGATACACGAAGCGTGGATGTCCGAATGGAACGAGCAACAACAACCAGATGAACGCCTGTTTTCGTTCAACCCAAATGCGCGTCCACCTGGTTTCGACCATCCACGTAGGGTGTGGTGCCAATTAAACCGCATAAGAACAGGCATTGGTAACTGCGCCCACCACTGGTATAAATGGGGCTGGTGCGACTCTTCTCGGTGTGTGTGTGGAAACCCCGATCAGACAGTCAACCACGTGGTTCTGGAATGCCCGATAACAAAATTTTCAGGACGGATGGAGGACCTCAAGAATCTTACTCAACTTGCTACAGAGTACTTGAAGAGGACTAATCTTAACCTTTGAATAAAACAATCTTATTATTATTATTTTCTTATATAGCTTTTATATGTAATCCAGTGACCAAAATGCCATACGATAAATAAATAAGGAGACTCGCACTGCATTATAATTATTACATGATCTGTTTGCTATCTATATTCAAGCTTTACCCCATTTGCCGCCACAGAAAAAATGCAAGGCCACGCCACGGAAGTTCTAAGTCTGTTCTTTTTAGGGTTCCGTACCCAACGGGTAAAAACGGGCCCTATTACTAAGACTTCGCTGTCCGTCTGTCTGTCACCAGGCTGTATCTCAAGAACCGTGATAGCTAGAGAATTGAATTTTTCACAGATTATCTATTTCTGTTGCCGCTATAACAACAAATACTAAAAAACCGGCCAAGTGCGAGTCGGATTGGGGCTCCCATACAACAGACATGTTTTTTTTTTGCCTTTTTTATAGATAATGGCACGGAACCCTTCGTGCGTGAGTCCGACTCGCACTTGGCCGGTTTTTTGGACTTCGTACCACGTCGGTGGCAGGTTTTAACACTGTTAAAACGGATTTAGGACGTCGAAAAGGATTTAGGATACTGTTTATACCATGTACATACATGGAGTTTCGAAGGGGAAGTTTGTATGCGAACCCAGCACTTGTAATAAAACGACAAACATAAGATCTATAACGTTTATTGTTCCTCAATAACAACCTGTCTTTACCTATTTACGGGAGTATGTACAGGCAATATCGCGCTTAAAAAAAGTTAACAATCGAACAATTGAAACTCCAAAGCACCTAATAATTTTGACAAGATTTTTAATATCCAGTACATAGTAATAAATTTATGACATCGGTGGGAATATAATAATGAATTAGATTAATACAGATCGTGAGGAAACCGGTCTAATCCCAATAAGCGCTAGTTTCCCCTCTAAGGTCAGGTGACAGTCGCTTACGAAAAACTAGTGCCTATACCAAATCTTGGGGTTAGGTGTCAAAGCGGACCCCTGGGTACACCCGGGAAAACGCTAAGAAGATGATGATGATGATGATACACCTCAATTTTTTTGCTATTCAATAAGCTTTATAATGAGATATTTAGGCCGGATTTGACCAAACAGGAAGGCCTTAATCTGAGAATAAACCTCAAAATTTTATGAGCTAATGTCTGCTAATTGTATAAACTATTCCGTTTTGGTTGAATTGACACGTAATATTATGGAAAACTAATACCAATTAAATTAAAAACGTATAATTTTGATTGATCTTAATATATATATGAGTTACTTCTTACAAGTCGAATAAAATAATACCTACCTTACCTACTCATAATATACACTCAATAGAACGTTTAGGAGCCGTAGCATGGTTGGTCTTGTCACGCGATAGGTGATAGGATAGAGCGTGCGTCACTGGCTGGCACCGTTCGATAGAACGAGACGACGCTCTTATCTTGTTACTTGTCGCGTGATAAGGCCAACCATGCTACGGCTCCAGGCCCCTTAGCATGGTTGGCCATGTCACGCGATAGGTGATAGGATAGAGTGTGCGTCACTGGCTAACACCGTTCGATAGAACGAGACGACGCTCCTAACTTGTCACTTGTCGCGTGATAAGGCCAACCATGCTACGGCTCCTGATTAGCCTATTTAAAAAAACAAGTTTAAATGCAATAATTACATATAACATGATATTTTATACTAAGATTTTAGCAGAGAGTAAATTATATTATAAATAGTGGAAATGTTAAAAGTCGCGTTTGGAAAATTGCAGTTTTACTACATGATTTCAGCAAATATATGGAATCCTTACGGAAGAACGTAGCTTAGAATAAAAATTGAGTCTTTATGAGTGGATTGCAAAAAATTGTACATAGTTAAGAGCTTTAATCTAATCTATGATTTAATTTTTTACAGTTTCATAACGGCAATTACCCATATATTTTATATGGGTAATTGCCGTCACGAAACTGTAAAAAGTTAAATCGTAAATTAGATTAAGGCTCTTAACTATGTACAATTTTTTTGCAATCCACTCTTATAACTTACGTATCTCTGCTACTGCAAAATTCTACTTAAAGTTCTTAATGCACTATAATCAACAATTAAAAAAAAAACTATACAAAAAATGAGTATTTTACTAATTTATTTAGAAACTATTTAAAATAATAATGTTAACATAATGGTACTCTAATTTAGTGACTACTTTACTTTAATCAATAAAATTTTTTGCTTTTGTCCTTAACTATAACGTGATAAAACGTGACGTGTTTTGCCGTCCAATGCATTTAAACGGTTAAAGATGGCGTAGCCATTGCAGACAACTATGTCAACACACCCGGATTATTTCAGTGTTCAAGATCACAGCACTCATAGTGGAATTTTAACTTCTAGTATTATCTGATCTAAGGTCCTTATTAATCTTTTCAACGCTCTGTCAAAGAGAAAAGTTGTCACGCCAAATCAACAAGACATTTAGTCCGGAGTTATACCTTATGTCAATGCAAGAAGGTTACTATCGCGCTGGGCTCCTTGACGCATATATCAGTCGTTGGCGTTGAACCTGCGCGCTGCGGTGCGGATATATGCGTCGTTGGCGTCGAAAAGATTAACCCCCGACGCAAAAAGAGGGGTGTTATAAGTTTGGCGTGTCTGTGTGTGTCTGTAGCTCGGAAACGAATGGACCGATTTTAATGCAGTTTTTTTTGTTCGAAAGCTGACGTGATCGAGATGGTTCTTAGCTACGTTTCAACAAAATCGGTTCAGCCGTTTTTGAGATATTGAACTATGAAATGAAAATGTCGGGGGTTATTCAACTTTTCTAAGTTGTAGTCATTTTATTTAAAATGACGATAAAAAATAGTAATTATATCTTTATATCGGTCACATTTTGGATGCCACCCTGTATCTCATTGACGTTTCTCTATGGATGATGATACTTTCTAAGACAAGGTTCCTCAGTGGCTCCACTATGGATTTCAATCATCAACTAACTCTCCCTTTGTATCATCCTTCTAGAAAGATCCATTTACACTACCATCAGATCATAATTTTGAGATAAGAATAAACTACTCGTATAATACTTAGCCTATCTATATTCTCACTAAATCTTTATAAATCTATATGCTCCATAAATCTTTGTTCTATAGTGCTATATACTGATAATAATCTAAAACTACGAGTTATCCACGTGTACTAGTGTCTGAGAATCATTTGACAGTAGAGGAAGCTGTCCAGCACTGAAAAGAAAAAAAAAATGATTTATTTATTACACAATACAGACTTCATTATAAATTACATTTATGTCAATTTAAAAGAATCCCTATTGTGGTCGTCAATACATTGGACAAATAAAATACAACAGAATTATCAAAACAAGACAAATAAGGCAAAATCAACAAATACACTAAAATAGCATGTCAAAAATGTCACCGAAAAGGATCGTCATCATGTAAGGTAGGTATTTAATAATATCTAAAACACAATGTCGACAATACCAGATCATTTATTTTATTGAAAAGAAAACTCTGACTTCAAACAAAAATGCACTAAGGCACTTGTCCCACCGCCGGCGATGAGCGATGAGCTATCGGCGATTTTCTCGCCCAAGAAACGAACAAAAGATAATCGCTCCCGTGTAAATAAAAGAGAGAGATATAGTTCATCGCGGTGTGAACAGCCAGCGATGAACTATAAATATATATCTCTCTTTTATTTACACGGGAGCGATTATCTTTTGTTCGTTTCTTGGGCGAGAAAATCGCCGATAGCTCATCGCTTACTCGCCAGCGGTGGTTACAAGTGCCTAAAAAGCAAAAAATCATTGGGTATTTTTGTTTCTACAACTTCACAACAACTGACCGATTTTTTTCCTACTCAATGTACTTGATCTTTGCATTTACCACACAAGAAGGTAGGTACCGAGTATAATGTACAATTAAATACTGCTATTTTTGGAGTCAAGTCAGCCAAGGTAAGGTGTTGTAAGTATGTATTAATCGTGGTACTCCGTCTTCGCACGCTCGGTGTAGACGTGCCTCGCCTGAGGCATGCGGCCGAGCATTCGCATGCCTCCGCCGAGCACGCCTCGTCCGTGCGCGCGCTTTTGGTGTAGATGTGCCTCAGCGAGCCACGCCTCGCCCGAGCGCACGCGCTCGATGTAGATGTGCCTCAGCGAGCCACGCCTCCCCCGAGGCATGTGGCCGAGCATCCACATGCCTCGCCTGTGCGCGCGCGCGCTTGGTGTAGACGTTCCTGAGCGAACCACGCCTCGCCCGAGCGCAAGCGCTCGATGTAGACGTGCCTCAGCGAGCCACGCCTCGCCCAAGCGCATGCGCTCGGTGTAGACGTGCCTCAACGTGTTGTGGAAAATAAACAAAATACTCACAATACTGTGCCGCGCTGATCAACAAGTCATACAACTGCACCGGGCCTTTCCCTTTCAGCACCACCTCACACACGAACACGTACACCACCCGACTGGTCTCGAACAGTGAGTCGAGCAATAACCATGTGGTGATGTTCCGGCCCGTGTTCAGGACTGTGCTCCGGTTCATCACTATACAGCTGTTTAGGAAGCCGATGGCACTAGTGACTACCATTAGACCGGAGATGAAGTAGTGGATACCTTAAACGAAAAGGTTAACATTTAATACATGGCATGAGGTCATTTATTTATTCAACTAATTATACAGCGTTACAGTATTACACTAAGACACTGCAGAATTTAGGACACACTATACATATAAAAGTTACACATGAAAATGGTATACCAATAACTATATTAACAAACATATGGACAAATTTTTACATAAAACAGAAGTGGGGCGGTCATCCATCGCTTCACAGTATGTCAGACATTCACCACATACATCCAAACACTTACTCACGAATACATCACAGTCTGGTGTTGATGCAAGAAGAGCATTGAGGTAGTTCAGAGCGCGCACAAGCGGAGAGTTGGCGCGAGACACAGTGCGAGCCTCTGGTACTGCCAGCAAGAGGTGCTTGCGCGGTCGAAGGTTGAATTTCGATTTCGACAGAGAGGGAATGTGCAGGCGCACCAGGTGCTTAACTAATTCAGGACAGTCTGAATATCCCCGCAGGACGCGCAATAGTCAGAAGCCCATAGTTACGCCTCACCTTTAGCCCTTTACAACCGACTCGATACGATCGTGCAGGATTGTTACACTGAATTGTCAATTTTTTGACAATTGTCATTACAGTTCATTTTTGACTTGGCAAATCACGATTTCTCGGTTGTAAAGGGGTATATAATTAAATCCTAAGGTCCTCAGTATAGAGTATAGGTACAACAGTTGATGACAACCAACAATTACATTAATATCAACTTCACCGTTTTGAATATTTTAGAAAGAAACCAAGGAGCTAACTACTTGGTTTATTTCAAAAGTATTATTTTTGCACTACAATAGTCCTTTCAGAATTGCAGTATTGTTAAAGTTTAATATATTCTATAAAGAAATGATTGTGCTTCAATTCAATCTATTATTGGGCAGTCCCAACAGGTTTTTAAGGGAGGTGGGATTGTTCTATAAAAAAGTGGGTTTTCTTTGTGAAATATTTAAATGCCTTTGAGAAAAAATCCTATAATCCCAATGCACTGTCATTCTGAATCAAGTAAAGGATAAATGAAGTGGGAAGAAGTGGGGAGAAGAATAAGGGAAAGGGGGTCCGAGGCTCGCGCGGCTTGCTTCCTGGCGCAAAGGTTGTCCATCGCGATCCAATGTGGTAACGCTGCAAGTGTGATGGGCACCTTTGCGCCCGGAGCAACTCGCGGGTGCCTTTTTGACTAAGCTTAGGTTGTATAAGTATTTAATTGTTAATTTTTAATTGTGTTGTTGGTTTTTAATTTTTATAAATTTTAATTGTATAAGGATAAATTATCTATAACATATTTCTGCTCGAAATATATTCTTGAATGCCTGAAAAACTATTAGTTTTTTTTTGTATTCAGTATTCATTCAACACTACTATATTTAAAATTTAGTAACTGACCCTTTTTATATGTATTCTTTCTTTATGTGACAATAATGTGTATAAAATATATTATTGTTCATCAAGAAAGTTTAAAATATAATAGCAAGCCAACAAAGGTTACTGTACTATTAACAGTAATAAAGATCACTTTATACAATCAAGATACGAACCTAAATCGCTACCAAATAATGGCTCAGAATAGAATAATTCCGGCTTCAATAAACGGAGCAGAGCCATCACAAACGCAGTTGAAGACGAGATCTGCAATCAAATAAATTAAATAAACATACACAATCAACTCGACCCTTGTTCCCTCCAAGGAACATAATCACAGCCACCGTTTACGCTAATTATGTCATTCATTCGTAAGTCAACAACCTTGTTCAAACTCAGACAAAAAAAACAATAAATATCGCAAAATAAATACAGTTTAACTTACGGAGAAAACAGCCGCGACGACACGCACGTACATTTTCAAGTCTAAGAGAGGCATGGCTTTTGTTTTCGATTGTGTTGACATCGAGGCGAGGGTAGTAGGTGGTGTTGGAATGCTGTAAAGCTATAACAGGTCGAATTTTAATATTTACGGCAGTGAAAATCGATACGAAATCCGTAATTTGCGCGGTCGGATTTCATTGGACGTCAGTTTTGACAGTGACGGTTGACGTTCTGTAGTCTATTGCTTAGTTTAGTAGAAAGAATTGTCTATGGTGACAGCTAATTGGTCAAATTTTTACTTATCGAAATCATAGTTAAACAGTTAACTAATTTGCAAAGTATTTTAGTGTTTTTGGAAAATTTCTTAACACTAATAATTAAATCGTGCACTTATTTGTTTTCTAATAAATTGACACGTTACGTCATCTATTGGGAGCTGTTTGTAGCTACGTTTTATTAATTCTTCGATAGATGGCGCTGGCATGCAGTTAAGTGCAGTTGACGTCCAAAAGTTTTGAAATTAAAAGTTTGATAAGTTGATATCATCAAAAAAAAACTGAGCAACCTCATATTTATTTTGAAAGACCTATGGATTGATGTGCCACATGTGGACTTACAATGATTACTTTTTTTTGACATGCAGTTAGATACATACATGGACCACGAAAAAAAATTTTTTTTTATTAACACTAGTTTTCGAGTAAAATGCCTGTGACATACGATACGGACAGATGTACATGACGAAACTAGGGTTCCATTTTTGCCATTTTGGCTACGGAACCCTAAAAACGGTTGTCTTACGTCGTGTTATATATAACACGACGTTTACAACCATTTTTTCCGCAAAACTCCCACGACAACGATTCTTACGCTTTTATATAACTTACTAGCTTCCGCCCGCGACTGTGTCTGCGTGGACCCGGGATAAAACTATCCTATATTTTAATCCAGGCTATAAACTATCTTCGTGAAAAAAATATCTAAATCGGTAGAACCATAAACATCTAAACTTTCGCATTTAAGTAATATTAGTAGCATATAAAAGCGTAAGAGTCGGTCTCGCGAAGTTTTTTGATGAAATAAGTAATATTTGAATGCTTAATTCGTTGTGAATGTAATAAAATTGAGGAGCATACTAGGTCACTTGCTGAAAAATACATTAGTCATTCTCGAAAATAAATACTGAGGAATTAAAAAAAATATATAATGTCAATCCTGTGGGACAAAATCACACTTTCAGTGTGTAGCGTCGACATCTGACATTTCTAAAATCCAAAAAAAAAATGAAGTCTTTGTTTTATTGTAATTTGAGGTGTCACAAAGTTGCCCAAAATACTGTATTATTATTTATTTATTTATCGTATGGCATACAAAATTTCTCTACTTAAATTTTTATGAACCATCGAGATAATCTTGAAATCAGCCGAGTTCCCGCTGATGTACAAAGACAGACATCAAGCTAGCATGAATAGTTTTATGAAAACTCTGAGCACGTTTTATATAATTTTGTATGTAACGAAATAAGGTCAATTTTACGGCCTTGTCCATAGACCGCCACGGTAGGCCGCGTCAGTGTGTTTCATAGTCCAGGCAATGAACTGACAACTTGTATGGAAAAAATGACATATTTGGAAATAATTTATAATAGCAATTTTTTTTAATGTAACGGATATATTATCAATTAAATAGTTACCTAGAGGCAAAATCCAACAAAAAATCAGACATCAAAAAAATCAATATTTAATTAGCTCCTAAAAAGTCCGGATAAATATTATTATTTTTTTTTGTCTTTATTTAGGTTCATTTACATTTGCTTTACAATATTCACTATAAATAAAATAAAAAAGACAATGAATGTTTAATTTAAATCTATATAATTACTTCCGGGTGGAAAGTTTGGTGGATTCTTGAATAAAGCATCTTAGAATAATGTTTTAAAATGAAATAAACAAAAAAAACGCTATTATAAATTAATGTTTTTCGAAACCGTATTTTGCCTCGGCTATATCTTTGATTCTTTGAACGCAGTTCTCCTGATTCACAAATTGGTAAAAATATTCCACATACTTAATTGAACCCCCACGAAACCCTGGTGTTTTTGACGTGTTTGACGAATCCTGTGGTGGATTTATAATTTGTTTATAAAATATTAAGATTGAAGAAATATAAACGGTGCGACAGAGAGGGAGATACACGAATGAACTTCGTTTTCGTTTCTCGGTAGCGCCCCTGCACGGCTATCACAAGACGGCGCGCGAGCTCTCTCGATTTTTCTCGCACTATAGGTACCTCTCTTTCTAAGTTTTCTAATAAGAGAGAGACGGATAGTGCGAGAAAAATCGAGAAAGCTCGCGCGCCGTCTTGTGATAGCCGTGCTGCTCAGTGGTCAAATAATTATGTAGGTACAGTAAGGGAAATGTATTCACGTACCACTGTAGAACCCTGTCGCAATTGACAGGCCGCCGTCACTCAAACTCGAGTGATATGTCACCTTATTGCGACAGGGTTCTACGGTGATACGTGAATACATTTCCCTTACTGTACATTAGCGTTGAAATATTGTAAAATAAATGTTAAACAAGCGGTTTCCATAAAACAATAATAACAGTTCTAGTTGTAGAGATATTTACCACGAACCATTAAAACGACGATTGAAATTTTCTTTAAAAACTGGCCAAGTGGGTGGCGCACGAAGGGTTCCGTACCATTATCTATAAAAACGAGCAAAAAAATCACGTTTTTCAGTATTTTTTGTCATAGCGGCAACAGAAATACATCATCTGTGAAAATTTCAACTGTCTAACTATCACGGTAGACGGACGGACAGCGAAGTCTTAGTAATAGGGTCCCGTTTTTACCCTTTGGGTAAGGAGCTCTAAAAAGCAACCCCTTCTGTAATAAAAAAATAAAACACAATTTACAATTGAATGATCGCAACATTTTAATGACATTGTCACGGTTGTCGCGCGCTCGTCAACTTTCCGACTTGACAATCGTCTCCATTTGATTTTTTTCGAACAATTAATTTCAACACTCGGTTGTCACAAATCAACAAATGCTGGCAATTAAAACATGTTTTTCTTTCATTTAATAAAAGAGGACCTAATGAATGTTAATTTGAATGAACATTCTGTAAAATTCACATTAATACGTTTTGAATAGTCTAACTAACCTATTTGTAATGGGGTCTATTTGGGTGTAGGTAGATTAATCAAAACACATTTTAAGTCATGAAATGATTTCACCTTCATATTACGTTTTAAGTATCTACTGTAACACGTTAACCTCTATCCCCTTTTTAGGGTTCCGTAGCCAAAATGGCAAAAACGGAACCCTTATAGTTTCGTCATGTCCGTCTGTCCGTATGTCCGTCTGTCCGTTTGTCACAGGCATTTTACTCGAAAACTATAAAGTGTATTTGAATAAAATTTTGAGAATAGGTGTATTTTGTTAGCCGCTACATAGTTTTGTAATTAAAATGACAAAAAAAAAAATTTTAGGGGTGCACTCCATACATACAACTAAAAGTCAAAAAAAAATTTTTCATTGTGACCCCCCGTGTGGCACATCAATCGATAGGCCATTCCAAATAAATATAAGGTTTTTTAGCATTTTTTTGATTAAGTGAATAGGGTCGGAGATAATCGCCCCGAAAGTCACTAAAATTCTGTCCCCCCTACCCTCTAATTTTTGAGCGGTGTATTTTAAAAATATGGAAAAATTCATGGACATAGGGCTTATTCATTTCATTCACCGAAAATTGTTTTGAACAAGATCGGTTCAGAGGTTTTCGAGATATTGCGGAACCTTTCGTTTTACGTGGTCCGACACGCACTTGGCCGGTTTTTGATGCTTAAGGGAAATATCGATGGTCAACCCCTCAGTTGTTATTTTTGCCGCGTTCCAAATATGGATTAAGCAACTCCATATTTGTTCCCTACATGTTATTGTATTGTTTCTCTCTGTAACTGCTTTGCTTGTGTGAGGTGTGCAATAAAGAGTATTTGTATTGTATTGTATTGTTAACTGCTAAATGGTAGGTAATTCTACGATAAACCGCGACGAAGCAATGGCACAGAATAAGTAAATTCTAAGTGTTCCACCTAATTAGAAAGAGATAGATCTCGCCGAGAGACAGCTCGCGCACCGTCTTGTGCAAACTATGCGTAGGTATGTAACTATGACCATTGCTAGTACTATTATATGTCTCGCGGCGAGATCCATCTCTTTCTAATTAGGTAGAACATTTAGAAAGAGACGGATAGTCCATCTAACTAGTCATCCAATGTTAGGGCATGTTGAAATCCGTCTATGAAACTTAAAAAAACCGGCCAAGTGCGGGTCGAACTCGCGCACGAAGGGTTCCGTACCATCTATAAAAACGGCAAAAAAATCATGTCTGTTGTATGGGAGCCCCAGTCCGACTCGCACTTGACCAGTTTTTTAGTATTTGTTGTTATAGCGGAAACAGAAATACATAATCTGTGAAAATTTCAACTCTCTAGCTATCACGGTTCTTGAGATACAGCCTGGTGACAGACAGACAGACGGACGGCAGGACGGACAGACGGACAGCGAAGTCTTAGTAATAGGGTCCCGTTTTCACCCTTTGGGTACGGAACCCTAAAAATATGGTTCCTTTATTGGTTCTGAGCTTTCCTCAAATGTAGCATTAGCTATTGAACATTAAAATAATCTAGTCCAATTGCATTCTTTTGTTACCTCTATTCCATCGTTAAGGGACAAGGAATCAAAATAACAATTAACAAAATTGGAACAGACCTAAATTTAAATTTGGAACCATTTTCAAATTTGGGGGCGCAATAATGGCGGATAATCAACCGCCTTTCACGCTGACCACTCAATCCGATTACCGATTGATTCGATTAAAAATAAAAATAACCACGATCAGAAAACGCCTGGACACACAAAAATAAACTCTATTTCAACGGCATAAGGGATTCTACGTGTGTATAATTTTATTGGGTTTTCAATTTATGAATTTACGAGTTGTTGGCTGTTATAAATTTTGCAATTGTTGCGTCACGTTCGTGGTTGAGTTATTATTTGATTATAGGATATGTGGTTTATGGTTACAGTTTTATGATTATGCAGTTTTCATTTATTCCCTTGGCGATATAATTGTATATTATTTATTTCTCCATAAATCCCGCTAAGAGTGATGTGCTGGTAACTTTTCGCCAAATCGTATTAAAACTCTGCCTAGAAATTGTAGTTCTTACATATAATTTATTGAATCAGGCGTTACTTTGCGGAAATTCATGATATATTACGAGAACAATATTCCTTTGCTATTCCGCTAAAAATAGCGGAATAGCAAAGGAATATTGTTCTCGTAATAGTTCTTACATAATTAAAAGAACTTCATTGAGATCATAGTTAGGAACTGAGTACTTATCAATTAAAAATCGTTTCAATCAGTTAATTTAATAAAATACCTACATGGTCACCCTATGTGTAAGTAGTAGGTACTTTTTTTTACAGTTAGGTACTTACGATTTTTTTTGTCGCGACCGACAAAAAGAGAAGACACACAGAGGTAGGTACTTTCGCAGTTATACTCAGAATATTCCGCTAAAATTATACGTCAATTTATTGTTTTACTTAACACTCACCAATAATCCAAATACCGGTAAGTACCGGTACCTACGCCAGGTCACTTTGTATATAACGTCTCTATTATCATTTCAAATTATACATCACTCAGTCCTAACAAAATGCAAAAACGATCGCCACTTAATTTCTATTTACTCTGGACACTTGCTGTGGTCATCCCATGGTCAGTCCGTAAAACCTCTTAACAAAACTCAAAGGAAAATAGCCCTTAACCCCAGTATACAAAGTCCTATCTTAGACTAGATGAATAGATTAATAAAGTCACCGGAATATACCCCCTAATCCAACGACTCTAAGTTCTTATAAGTGGCGTCGAAAAACAGTTGAATGTCGCACGCAATTCAAATGAAAATAACCTTTAATTCGTACACAGTAAGGTTGTAATAGTATCAAGCGGTTGAATAGCCATAGCCGGGGGCTAATCGTTGTGCAATAAAGCGGTATGGTCAATGCATTGAGGTTTAGTGCAATCCACTTTATTTTATTACAATAATATTGACTTTTGGTTACTGCTGGTCAATGGGGTCCTTGCTGGACAGATCGGCTACTTCTTATCAAAACAATTAACCATTACTTAAATTTAAAAAGTTATATATCATTGGAGACCAATTTGAATCCTACTAAACTAAAAAACGTAAAAAAAAGAATAACAATAATAACTTTATTTCGGACATATTTTGTTTTTACATTCATATATTGTTAGTATACAGCCTCCTTGGTCAAAAGTGTTTTTCATACAAAAGTTAAACTTTAATAGGTGCATTTATATATTTTATAATAGAGAGATTTATGAGATTTAGATTATATACGGAACCCTCACCAACTCACCACGCGAGTTGAACTCGCACGTCCGGTTTTTTGGAAATTTTCCGCAATTTGCATCCGTCCTCTGGCAACGACTGAAAGCTTGAACTTTAGAGTACCTATTATTAAAATGTTCTATTTTTTTACCTACCTACCTATTTCAAAAAGAGAAACAGGTTCTCAATTTGATAAAAAAAAAAACAGTTGGACTATTCTATACCTACGTAATAACTTGGATATGGATAACGTTAGTAAAACTAAATGCCATATAATAATTTCGGTACTTAAAACAAATAAAACAAGTGCGAGTTCAACTCGCGTGGTGAGGGTTCCGTATAATAATACACAAAAATATTGAGAATTTTCCCGTTACTTTGAATATACTCAAACTTCTTATAGGTTTTCCTGTAATCTATAGGCAAGAAACTATTTTCCATATTTTTTTCAGAAATTTAAGTCTAGTAGTTTCAGAGATAAGGGGGGGAGGGGGGTCAATTGTCATCTTTTTTATAAATTACTTCAAATCTGTTTTTTGCTAAAATTATAAAAAAAAATCTGAGATGCTTACAACAACCCCTTTTATATGATATGTCACACAATACAGTTTGCGAAACTTTTATTTTTTAATTTTCGAGTATACTCCCCAAACGTGGCCCCCTTGTTCAGAATTCATTAATTTACTTTACGCGTCCATCTTTGGGTCACCAATTTACATATGTATATCAAATTTCAACTCAATCGGTCCAGTAGTTTCGGAGCAAATCGGCTGGGACAGATAGACGCACGAGTGATCCTATAAGGGTTTGTTTTGTTCCTTTTGAGGTACGGAACCCTAAAAAGACAGTGTACCACTAGAAATAGGCTAAGATCGTATTTACAGGTACCTAATATGATAGCTTTTCGAGAAATAAGTAAAGCATTTGAAGAAAACACTCACACTATGTTACCCAGATGCATTTAGGTTTAAAGACATTTATTCTCATATACATCACTTCCATGAGAACAATAGTTTAGGTACATTACTAATTATATCAAAATACATAAATTATTAATAGATGACAAGATCCGCTCGTCGGTGAAAAATTAACAGTTTGTAAATATGTTGGTACATTTGTTCACTAATATATTAGGTAGGTACTTGCCCGCTCAACTCATTCGTTAGAATGCTAATACCAACATTTATAATAGTCATTTATTTTCAATAACATACTGTGCGAGTTGCTTTTTGAATGAATTGAACGAGCTCGCTCTCTTTATAACTAACGGTATTTTGTTATACAGGCGCACACCTTCAAAAGTAATTGTCTTTTGACCATAACGAGTTCTGGTTTTAGGTAAAACAAGGAAGCTAGCGCGACACTGGCGAGTGCAGAGTTTAGAAACATGTTTTTGCTTAGTAAACAATAGGCTGGTGTGTACGTCCTTATTAATAGCTTTTCTTATAAAAATGCAACTGTTGTATGTGTATAGTTGTTGTATGGTCATTAATTTTGTTTCGCTGTAAATTTTGTTGGTTGATGTTCGGTTGTGATAGTTAAATAGCATTTTAATAATTTTGTTTTGTATTCGATTATGTAACCAAAGAAATAAACATTCATCGATATTTGATGTAACAGACGGACTCCATATTCATAATTGACGTCTACTAAATTAAGTGCAGGGCTGTTATTCTTTACGCGCTCACGCGCCTCACCCGCACGCGTCACGCCCAACGAAACTAGACCTCTACCTGCGCTTAGTTACTACGAATCGCGGCGTCAAGTTATATTGGTGGGTGAGCGTTGAGGTGAGCCTAAAACAAGTTACAGAACAGCGGGGCAGGGGTCAGCAACACAAACACGAATAATGCCAGAATTAATATGCACATGTTTGCGCTCGTAACTCTGCCCAATGGACCGTGTGTGACTGTCGATTATAATTTACGACCACTGGCAATGTGATGAGGGATCTTAGACGACCTAGTTTCAAAATTGAATAATTAAACTAGAAACTGAGGGTGTTGGGTGACAATATCTATGAGCAGGGATCGGATAATGGGATAGACAAATGCCTAAAATTCCCGGAAAATGAATAATGGCTTCTTAAAAAATAGATTTTAATTTAAAAAAAAACTTGAAGTTCATAAATAAAATAAAAAAAAAAATTAAAAAGCCTTTTATTTCATGCCATTAATTCAATACAATAATATCTTTTTAAAAATAAATTTTTCATTTATATTCATTCTATTTGTGAATAATAATTAGTTCATATCATTGTTTTATATTTAGGATGTAACTTTAAGTTACTATAATTTGCTACTAATACTTCGCTACTTGAATAAATTGTGTTGCGGATGCAACCTTTTTTGTACATACTTTTACTTTTGTCTATTATTTTGCCGTTTTTTACATTATGAATGATGTATTTTGTTTTCTGTCAATGTATTAAAAATTGCTTTCAAGTTCACAACTACTTCTTGGTTTTACTACATTTTTCCCTATCTAAAACAGCCCTTGAGCTATCGAAGTCCTCAACATTTGGTCCTTTCTCCCGTCTTATAATGAATACGCGTTTTAAAACCAAGCAGCTGGCAACGCCGGCTAAAAGTAGTAAAGCGACGCGCTCGGAACCAGGTGCACCCGCTGTGGGTGGGGTCGGTCGGTCCAAAAGTCAGGACCTCGCAAAGACTGATGCCACAGAAACACCCACAGCTCTCGATTTCGTTCGCGCGTGTCCTGTGACTTCCACCGGCGGCGGCGGCTCCGCTGCTGCGGCCGAACATTTTGACGTTTCTCCTAGTTGCAGGTCTCACTTATCAGAGTCTTCGCGGTCATCAGCTACCATTAAAGCACGAAGGCTTTCCGCGGAGGCCGAGTTGGCCCGCAGAAGTATGGAGCGAGAGCAAGAATTGATGATTCGTGAACAAGAAATTGCTCGACAAAGAAAACTACTTGAACAGGTAAAACAAGTAGAACAATTAGAGATGGAAGCTGCTTTGGCCGCTCAAGAAGCCGAAGAACGTTCCGCACGGTCGGCCAGTAACGTTCATTCACGGACGGCATCTTGGGTTCGCGATATAAACCAGAGTAGCTGCCTGCGCACGACGAATGAGCCAACTGTCGAATTGCATCGCAATACAGGAAACGATGAAATTATACTCAAAGCAATTGCTGACACTGCAGCCGCAGCAAAAGTTTTAGCTTCAGGTCGTAGAGCCAATATAGAACTCCCTACATTCTTCGGGAATGGTTCGCAATGGCTACAATTTAAACGTCAATTTAGTAGTACTGAGTCTTCTTATTCCCCCGCAGAGAACGTTGCGCGTTTACAGAACGCGCTCCGCGGACCCGCGCGCGAGGCGGTCGCGTCGCTGCTCCACACCGCAGCTGCCCCCGAGGAGATCATGCATGCACTCGAGCGAACATTTGCGTGCCCGGAAATGATCGTCTTCGGCGAGGTACAGGTTTTAAAGACGCTACCGCGGCTCGGCGCTGACCTTAAGGAAATTGGTATTTTTGCCAACAAGGTACGAAACAGCCTTTCTACTATGAAATTACTCGGCCTAAGAGAATATTTACAATCACCTGAGCTATTTCATAGTATTTTGGGCAAATTTAACCCATTAATGAAGATGAGGTGGTCTGACTATGCATCAGAAATGTCAAACCCTCTCACGTCAAAGTTAGAACTGTTATCTGATTTTCTAACACGTGAACACGAGCGTTATATTAAATTCGCATTATCGCCTGAAATAGGTCTTATTGCTACACAACAACACGGCATTTGGTCTTTCAATAAACAATTCAAACGTGAAAATATTCATGCTGTGACACATGCCAAAAGTAAAATAGGTGACAAAAATGAATGCGTTTATTGTAAAAAGTGTCATGATATAAAAAACTGTTCCGAATTCATAAGATTATCAGTTGAAAACAGGTGGTGTTGGTTGCGTGAACACAAAATATGCTATAAATGTCTAAAGAGTAAATCACATCAGTGGAAGTTATGTAAAGTGAACCCTTGTGGTGTCGACGGTTGTACTTTCCGACACCATCCACTTTTACACGGCAGGCAGGATACGTTATCATCACCACAAACATCCCATACACAGGCGTTCCATAATACAGTGTGTACAGCTGCGCTCAACCATACAGAGTGTGAAACAGAACTAAGCAATATAAACAAAACGGGGTGCGCGGCCCCACTAAACAAAACTGAGTGTACTACGTTCAATAATACTGGGTATGCAACTGCGTCTGAAAGTGATGCCAAACACGCGTCGTGCTGCTCCACGACTACACAAGAGCTGTCAAAAGAAAACGTCATGGTTTCCAACACGGGTATTTTGCGGCAGCATGTTGCAATGTCAACCAAAACACACCCACACAGCACATTATTAAAAGTGGTACCAGTTATTGTGTCTGGTCCAGCTGGCAGTTACGAAACCTTCGCACTCCTAGACGACGGCAGTACAGCGTCGTTAATTGATTCTAACGTGGCTGCCCGTATCGGGGTGTCAGGGCCTGAGGAGTTTATTACTGTCAACGCTGTAGGTGGCTTACACAAAACGACTAAGATTTCTTATGTTGATTTTTACATACAGGGTAAACATGAATCTGATAGGTTTTTAGTCAATCGTGCCAGGGCGATGCCCTCGCTCAGCTTGAGCACGCAAACGTTGTCCAAACACACCGTACAGTCTTACGATTATTTGAGCGATCTTACCGATTATTTGACGTACACTGACGCTACGCCAACCGTGCTGATTGGTGCCGAGCACTGGCATCTGTCAATATCTCGTGATGTGCGCGCTGGTAGTCGTAACGAGCCCGTAGCCTGTCACACCTGGCTTGGTTGGACATTGTATGGAGTGGCTTCTAGTAAAACTAAACCGGTTGAGTTTGTCAACCACTGTCACCTAGACCGCATTGAGCTTACTGAACATGAACGTTTAGAACTGCTCATAAAAGAGCAGTACAAGTTGGATTCACTAGGTATTTCCAAACATGAAAACCTTCATAGTAAACTGGATGCTCGAGCTGTTGAGATCTTAGACAATACTACCACACGTTTGCCTACTGGTAGGTATGAGGTAGGACTTCCATGGCGGGATAATACTCAGTGCGTTCCCGATAGTTATCCGCAAGCCTTATCTCGCTTCTTAAGTTTAGAGAGACGTATGTTTCGAGAGTCCGATTTTTCTGAAGCGTACAAAAGGTTTATTGACAATATGATTTCCAAAGGTTATGCTGAGGAATGTGATCCTGTCACTTATTATGGTCATTCTGTCAGAATTAGGAACGGTGCCAACGCTGTCAACAGTGAACACAATTCAGGTAACATTTACAATGGTACAGTCAGTCCGAATAAAGTGCAACCAAAATGTCATGACTACATGGCAACCACTGATACGAATAAAATAAACATAAAAATGACTTGTCATACAACTCAAAGTGACACCAACACAAAAATAAGGTGGTATTTGCCACATTTTGGGGTGTATCACCCACAAAAACGTAAACTTCGTGTCGTTCATGACGCAGCCGCAATGAATCAAGGCGTTTCCTTAAATTCGTTGCTCCTTCAAGGACCTGACCTTTTAGAAAACTTATTAGGCATTCTTTGGCGTTTTAGAGAGGGCGCTGTCGCAGTGACAGCCGATATTAAGGAGATGTTTCCCCAAATACGGATCCGTGATCAAGATAGAGACGCATTACGCTTTTTATGGCGTGACGTTAGGTCAAAAAACACAACGCCTATAAAAGAGTATCGAATGACAGCTGTCATTTTTGGAGCGTCATCCAGTCCATTTACTGCACTGTATATTAAAAATAAAAATGCAATGTCACATCAGGATTTGTATCCTAAAGCAGCCAATGCAAGCATCCACAGCTCGTATATGGATGATTTTTTGGACAGCTTTGACGAGTTAACTGAAGCTGCGCAGCTAGCATCTGATGTGGTGACTATCCATCGTAACGCCTGTTTTGAAATGTGTGGCTGGATTTCTAACAATCAGGAAGCGTTACGTCTGGTTCCAACTGAATTGCGCGCCGCACAGCATACTGAAGTGTCTCTTGGTAGCGAATCAAGTAACATCAGAGCCTTAGGTGTCTCGTGGGATCCTATGTCGGATACCATTGGTTTTAGGACTGGTTTAGAAGGGCTCAAGTTACATGGTGTTTTTACTAAGCGTAAAGTTTTGTCCCACCTCATGAAAGTATACGACCCACTAGGTTTGCTTGGCCCTATAGTGGTCAAAGGCCGTATACTTCTTCAGGAGGCATGGAGATCCAACATTGATTGGGATACTGCTTTCCCACCTTCACAGGTTTTAAGGTGGAACGAATGGTTTAAAGAACTGTCAGATATATCTAATATTCGAATTCCACGTTGGTACGCTAAGGTGAACGGCGAGCCTCTGCACAGAGAGCTACACATTTTTGCGGATGCGAGCGAGCTTGCCTATGCGACGGTCGCTTATTGGCGTTTCTTTTACGCAGACGGTACAGTCAAGCTTGCTCTCATAGCCAGTAAAGCAAGAGTGTCGCCATTGAAGCCCACTTCAATTCCGCGCCTAGAATTGCAGGGTGCTTTAATAGCTTCACGCCTTGCTATGACCATCAAGGAATTTCACAACAAAAAGCCTATTCGAACGTTTTTTTGGACAGATTCGAGAACTGTCCTTAGCTGGCTAAGAAGCGACGCACGAACGTTCAAGCCCTTTGTGGCCCATAGGGTCAGTGAAATAACCGAAAATTCATGCGTTCAAGACTGGAGATGGGTCCCAACTGACTTGAACGTCGCGGACGATGCCACGCGAATCAAACCTCTCCATCTCAATCCTAACCACCGATGGTTCACTGGCCCCTCATTTCTTCTGGCTTCTCCTGAAGATTGGCCTGTGGAACCAGCTGGCCAGCCTCCAGTTCATGAAGAGTTTAAGCAAGCTCCTAAACTTTTGGTTGGGCATCTGGTTGTCACCGCGAATTTCAGTCGTTTTAGTGACTGGTTGCGCTTACTGCGCGCCACTGCCCGCGTTTTGCAAGCTGCTTCTAAATTTCGCTCACTTTTGGACCGCGTTAGACACACTGATCCCAGCATCGATTTAAGGGTTCGTCAACGTACAAACGCGCCTACGTCCACCACTCTATTGCCCCTGACAGCGGAATTGATGCAAGCCGCAGAAAGGCACGTCCTGCAGAAAGTACAGTCTGAGACATTTGGAGAAGAAATTCAGCGGATTGACCGAGGAGAGTTGTTGCCCAAGAGCAGTCGCTTAGCAAAGCTGTCACCCAAGATGGGAACGGACAATTTGCTACGTTTGGTTGGCAGAATTGAGGCTGTTGAAGATGTCGGTACCGAAGTTAAATCACCCATACTGTTAGATGGTCATCACCCAGTCGTGCGCCTTTTGGTTCTCTTTTATCATCGCAAGGCTGGACATGCGAATAATGAGATGGTCGTCAATGAGCTGAGACAGAAATACTGGCTTCTTCCCTTGCGCAGCACCGTACGGAGTGTCTCCAGCAAGTGTTTGTTTTGTCGAATCAGGAAGTCAAAACCGATGAATCCAATGACTGGAAATCTTCCTCCGCAGCGGCTTGCTCACCATCGCCGCCCATTTTATTTCACCGGACTTGATTATTTTGGCCCTATTAACTCCACGATCGGTCGCAAACAGGAGAAACGTTACGTAGCCCTATTTACCTGCCTGACGTCCAGAGCCGTCTATTTGGAACTCGTGCATTCCCTGTCTGCAGATTCAGCGATAATGAGTTTGCGTCGATTTATTGCAAGAAGAGGTGCTCCCAAAACAATATTCTCCGACAACGGAACTTGTTTTGTCGGCGCTGACCGAATATTACGGGAGTTCTATCAGACTGAGGTCAACGATTTTGCTGCCAACCAAGGAATAAATTGGAGCTTTATTCCTCCCGCTGCTCCTTTCTTTGGTGGATGCTGGGAACGGTTAGTTCGCACCGTCAAAGTGGCACTGAACGCCACTCTACGCGAAAGGGCACCAAACGCAGAAGTGCTCGTAACCCTCCTGCTGGAAGCTGAGGCCATCGTCAACTCCCGGCCCCTAAGTCACGTTCCTGTGAGTCAAGATGATCAAGAAACTCTGACACCCTTCCACTTTCTAATTGGCTCATCCTCGAACCAGGTCCTACCCGCAACCCTGGACGACCGAGACCTTCTTCGTAGAGCTGACTGGAGGAAGGCCTTAAGGTTAGCCGACCATTTTTGGAACCGTTGGGTGAAAGAGGTCCTACCCACAATGCAACCTCGACAGACAGGCGAAAACAGAGAACGCGATTTAAGCATTGGCGATCTAGTGCTTATCGTGGATGCAAATCTTCCAAGAGGGACTTGGCCTCGAGGCCGTATCACTGCAACCTTCCCTGGCCGAGATGGCGTAGTCAGGGTGGTGGACGTAGCCACACAGGGAGGCCTTCTTCGTCGGCCCTCCAAAAAGTTGGTCAGGCTAGACGCGTAGGGCTCCTTGGCTGGCCCGGCTAGCTTCGTGTGCTTTCGCACACAAGGGGGTGGGATGTTGCGGATGCAACCTTTTTTGTACATACTTTTACTTTTGTCTATTATTTTGCCGTTTTTTACATTATGAATGATGTATTTTGTTTTCTGTCAATGTATTAAAAATTGCTTTCAAGTTCACAACTACTTCTTGGTTTTACTACATTTTTCCCTATCTAAAACAGCCCTTGAGCTATCGAAGTCCTCAACAAATTGCAATAAAAGTTTGATAGATCCATGGGTCGTTCTTCTTTTCGACCGACAATAGCTTGTCCTTCGTCTTATTACGGCATCTCATTTGAGTAATGATGTTTACGGTTTTATAATGTTCAAATGAACGTCCATATTATTTTATTAATTAGTGATATTCAATATTTCACTTTCTCAAACTAGCATTTTTTTAAATGTTTTTTTTTTTCGTAGAATGCCGTGACAGAGTGGTAAAATAAAATAATGTCCCCACTGAAAGAGTCCACTTTGTCACATGTTTTTTTTTAGAAACCAACCGTAAATAAATATTTATATTGGCCAGAAAGGAAACTTTAATTAGTTCTAATGAAGAAACCTAAACATTTTTTTTAAATCGCACTTCAAAACCACAATTTTCGATAGTTCAAAAACCAAAAAAACAGAAAAACCTCGGTTCATTGTCGGTAAAAAAGAAGAACGACCCCCCATACATGAAACTAACTTCAAATAGTTCATTACACTTTTTTCTACCAATTAGATAGTTATTTTATAAATCGCGGGAATTTGATTGATATTATTGAATTGAGTCCGCCTCCATACAACTCAACTTGAACGCCGTCAAAGTGTAGGTATTTATCTATCCGATTATCCGATCCCTGTTTATGAGTAAACTTGGTACATCGGCTCACTAAAATGTCGAGCATACCTGTTTCATCATCATCATCATATCAGCCGAAAGACGTCCACTGCTGGACATAGGCCTCCCCTAAAGAGTGCCACAATGACCGGTCCTGCGCCACCCGCATCCAGCGGACTCCAGCGACCTTTACCAGGTCATCAGTCCACCTTGTGGGGGGCCTACCCACGCCGCGCCTTCCGGTACGTTGTCGCCACTCGAGAACCTTTCCGCCCCAATGGCCATCGGTTGTACGTGCAATGTGCCCCGCCCACTGCCACTTAAGTTTAGCAAATCGGAGGGCTATATCGGTTACCTTGGTTCTGCTGCGGATAGCCTCGTTCCTGATGCGATCACGCAGAGATGTTCCCAGCATAGTATTTAGAACAGCCATTTTGGTTCGCCACATACGGGTTGAAATCTACAACCGAATTTCGTCTACGTGTGCTACACCGTAGCGGTGGACCGTAGCACATTATCGCACTGTTAGCCTATTCGATGCTACGTATTACTACGTGTGCTACGTCGTAGTCGACAGCCCGTTTTTCAATATAAAGCAAAAAGCTTTCATTGAGGCATAACCCACATGTGTAGTCATCCTTGAATGGGTTTAATCACTGGAAACTTTATTGCTCTAAAGTTATGGGCGATGAATTAAGCTATTTTTAACCGACAGAAAAAGGGGGAGGTTCTATACGGGGTGGGCTCCGTAACAGGAGCAAAAAATTGGACGGTACTCTATTCAGCTTGTGAGCAATTTTTTTTAAGCGGTTATAATTGAAAAAAAAATTTTTTTTTTTCATCAAAATAAGTTTACGTGTACTCTTTTACAATGTATGTTTTTTTTTGTTTGTTCACCGATTTCTCTGTCGATTATGGACAGATTTTCAAAAAAATATTTTTATTTGAAAGATTATACTCCTAAGTCAGGATCTGATGATGAGACCCGAAGGAAATTGAGGGCAACCCTCAAATTTTATAGGCGCGCGTGTAGTGATTTCGGTATTTTCTATTATAACTCGTGTAATATTTACTCTAGGAAATCGCAATTTTAGTGAAGTGGATATTTTTGTGGTGATATTTTTCTGGCTATCTCTATCTCACAGCTAGAAAAAAACTACACAATAGTATTGTACGTGTAACACGAGCCAATCGCTCTCAGTATGGGTTTAGTAGCAAAATGGCAGGATGTTGGCATTTTAGAATCTAATCTTTACGACGCGACGTGGTATACTAACACCACTTTCACGTTTGGCGAAGTAAAATATGTATGCGGTTTTTGTACTGGAAAAAATATTGAATTCACGCAACTTTAAGAGGACAAACAACGCAACGACTACATGAACAATATTGTTGTAAAATTGCAATCAAATTAACTCTATACTAGGCAGTGTATCTTTAAAAGCACATATTTTTTGGTCAACTTTTAAAACACACAATTATTAAACTACATTATTGCAAAATATAAGTTTTAGAGTTCCGCGCAGACGAGAGTGCCAGTGTCGTAAGAAAGACCTTTTCTTTATTCCTCGCAATCGAACTGACTACGCCAGTGAACACATTCATTAAGCGAGTTTGCAAATTATTTAATAATAATGAAAAACTTACTAATATCGATGTCTTTAACTGTACAAGTACTTCTCTGAAAAAAGCATTTAAATAGACTTAAGGACTATTGTATCTACTCTGAGTGAATAGTTAAGTATTTCTGCTCACTTTAATCAGATATGTTTATTTTTTCCTAATTTATCAAACACCTGCTACTGTACACTTACACTCTAATAGAATTCGTTAAATTACGTTTAATTACTTTTAAAAGATTGTATGTTTTGCTATGTTGTCATATTACACTTAATATATTAGCCACGTATTTTTTAACTTGTGCTTTCTGGAAACTATAGGTCTGTTTTTCTGTTTCTTTTATCTTAGTCAAGGTTTATGTATGGCTGTTTGTGTTTTTTTTATTTTATTTTTTTATTAGCCTATTTTGTGTCCCACTGCAGGGCAAAGGCCTCCCCTTTTTTCCGCCACTCATCTCGGTCCTGTGCTAATGTTCGCCAATCTGTAAAAAACATATCAAAATCGTCCCGCCATCTCCCTTTCGGTCGTCCTCTACCTCGTTTGTTTCTTAATAAATTAAAAAAAAAAATGCTAACTTAGGGTTATAATTATAACGAATTGAAAACAAAAACTCTTCTTTCATGGTCAGATAGCAGTCGCTTTCATAAAACTAGTGCCTACGCCAAATCGTGGGATTAGGTGCTAGGGCACAACCGGGAATAACGCTAGGAGGAAAATGATTTCGTGGTAACCTCAATAATCTTAAAATTACTTTCAATATCAATAACGATTGATTTAATGACGTATATGATGAATCACTTGTATTTGATTGTCAATAAACGCGGAAGGGTAGGTAATTGAAAATCGTATTGTAACAAAATTAGGTCGAGTTGCCATTTGGCGGCTTGTCGAACTGTATGATCGATGGATGATAGTCGATTACTCGTTCATCACTTTACATTAAAAATTATATTTCGATTCAATCCAATTTTCCAAAAGAGGTCTATTAAGGGCTAGCATATTGACCTTAGAGCTTACGAGTACATATTTTATTATTATTATTCTGGTAGTGGCTATTGTATCACTGCGACCATTGCTGATCGATTGTGATCGCCACTTACTACAATTCTTGGTCAAGTTCTGCGAACTCGAAGAATTGCAGGATTTTGTTGAACTCAAGAAACTTGATCTCCTCCGGGCACATGAGGTGTTTGCCCAGAATGGAGTTACGGCTGCGCATAAGACAAAAGCAATCGGTTAGGATGTGTGTAGGCGTCTCCTCTGCTTCAAGGCAGAGTCTGCACTGCCTTGTGTCACACAGCCCCAACACTTGCATGTGCTTATTTAGGCGACAATGCCCTGTAAGCACCCTTACCAGCATGCGTAGACGGTTTCTACTTAGTGCCAAGGCGTTAGTGGACGCCTTTTTGCTAAAGGCTCTAATGAGCGCTTTGGAATGAGTACATAACTGGAGTAGCCTTATTTTGTATTTGCGTACAAAAATGTCTGCCGAATTTTGCGGGGGCTGGGGTAGCATCTTAATAGGATATTAAAAACTCGATTGTATATTAAAAGCTTGAAGTGGTTGAACGTTTATAATATCAAGTGCTTACAGCAACATGCGGGCATTTTTATGATCAGTGTTCTCTTGCGAGGCGATTTTATGATCGATTGTGAAATTATCTTTGTATGATTTTTTGCACATTGTGCAAGGTTTTGTACAGAGGGGTAAAGTTACTGAAAGGCTACTCTAAGATATTGACAGACTTCTGTCTATAAATGACGCCACATTTTTTTTTAAACATTGGTATACTAAAATGAGACGTATCTTTAATAACTTTATTAGTAGTCTCCAAAATTATAATTTTTAAATAAAGTTTCCTTTTTTAGAGTTCCGTACCAAAAAAGTAAAAAAGTTTATTTATATTTATCATCATGTCCGTCTGTCCGTCTGTCGGTATGTCACAGGTATTTTACTCAAAAAATATAAGGTGTATTTGAATAAAATTTTGAGGATAGTGTATTTTGTTAGCCTTAGAGAGGTGTAGTCAGAATTTGCTGTACAAAAAATAAAAAGTATGTTGGAATGTATAACGCAAAACTCATACATGCTCATACATTTTGATACGATTGTAGATTAGATTTTTTTATTTCATAATATACAATTGTATAAATTAATGTTATCTTAATCTGTATGAATTGTCAAAACAGTATATTAATTACAATGAAATGTCAACAATTAAATATAGTCATAAGTAAAATAAATATATACTGCCTATGTATATATATATATGTTTACCCCATACTTTTGGGATCTTCCTGCATAAGTTATAATAAGTTAAAATAAGTTATCATGTGTAATGTTCAGCATACAACAATGGCTAAGTTATTTTATTTTACCATTACCTACAGTACTCTAATACACACACACGCACACACACACACACACGCTCGCGCATACATCATTTCAATTTTCTTTCAAAATTCAACTTTCTTTTTGCCTGTTTAAAAAAATTCTTTATTTTTTGTTTTATTTCCTTAAAACCTACAACTGGTTGTTATGGAGGAGCCGGGCTTCCTGATACAGGTATTGCATACTTAATAGGAAGTCCCAACCCTTAATTGTTTTAAAAGCACTCTTTATTAGTGAAATAAATATTTTTTCATTTACATTTTTTTTTATTTTCATTTTTTATATGTATCACATAAAAGATCGTCATATTACAGGAAAAAATCATAAAAAAACAGTGATATTCTTAATATTTGATGTCCATATAATTCTTTTACAGATTTTTCAGTAAAAATATTCACAGTTGACGTCCAATGTTTCGTCACATGACTCAGTCCGCAATTCGGCGGGTAGTCGTTCGTAGTAGGTGTATTTTTATTTTATACAATACAATACAATACAAATACTCTTTATTGCACACCTCACACAAACAAAGCATTTACAGAGAGAAACAACACAATAACAATACAACACATTATAGTATTTTATCTATGGATTATAAAAAAAAGGAATGTTTATGTTTGTTGCTCAATCACGCTTAAACGGCTCAACCGATTTGGACGAAATTTTGCACAAAGATAGTTTATAGCCTGGATTAGAATATAGGATAGTTTTTATTCCGGGTCCACACAGACGAAGTGGCAAACGGAAGCTAGTTCTCTATTCTTTATTCCTATTTAATTGAAATGGAATTAGTATAACATTAAAATGGTTTTAGGTGAAAAATGGCGTTGGAGCTTTTACGGAAGGCGTATCCAGGATAATAGAATTAATGGATGTTGATTTATCTTCATCAACTTTTGGGACTTATTCATTATCCTGTGAGTAAGGAATATTAATGGTTGGGTATTTGGAAAAGTCAATGTACTGTAATTTTAAGGTCGTCACCCTTATAGCACAATTACATTGCAGAAACATTTACGAGTCACATTTTGCTGCGGGATCTATTCCAGAAACGTATTGGATTAGGTACGGTCAAGGTCTTTAATTGTTGAGCCATTTAGGTGTCAACTAATTTTGGTTTTTAATAGTTAAGCTATGAATATCCAGTAAAATGTGAGCTCTAAATGGCTCAACGATTAAATTCCGTGACTGTAGGTACGTAGTATTGTGTTCTCGCCGTTCTTGGTGGTGATGAGTAAAGTCACCAGTGTTTCCGAGGATTGGCTGAGATGAGAGTGAAAGAGACTATTTTCAAAAAAACCGGTCAAGAGCGAGTTCAACTCGCGTGGTGAGGGGTCCGTAAAATATTGAGAATTTTCCCGTTACTTTGAATACTCAAACTTCTTATAAGTTTTCCTGTAATCTTTGGGCAAGGAATTATTTTCCATATTTTTTTCAGAATTTAAAGTCTAGTAGTTTCGGAGATAAGGGGGGTTTATCCTAAATTACTTCAAATCTGTTTTTGCTAAAATTATAAGAAAAAAAATCTGAGATGCTTACAACAATCCCTTTCGTTTGATATGTCACACAATACAGTTTGCGAAACGTTTTTTTTAAATATTCCAGCTTACCCCCAAAAGTGGCCTCCTTGTTCAGAATTCATTAATTTACTTTACGCGTCCATTTTTGGGTCACCAATTTACATATGTGTACCAAATTTCAACTCAACCGGTCCAGTAGTTTCGGAGCAAATCGGCTGTGACAGACGGACAGACAGACGCACGAGTGATCCTATAAGGGTTCCTTTTTTTCCTTTTGAGGAACGGAACCCTAGAAATCAAAAGTGCTAACCTCTAGAGCAGCGGTCGACAATCGTTTAGCAGCCAAGGGCCACATAGTCACTAAAGAAATTCACGCGAGCCGCACTTGTTCATAATTCGTGACTTTATTAGGCAAAAGAAAACAGACAGGGAGGCTCGCGGGCCGCAAGTAAGGGGCGTGCATGCGGCCCGGAGGATGCCGACCGCTGCTCCAGAGTCGTAGAGAAAGGATATACTTGTAAAGAGGGACTCACACACGGTGCGGTAATGGAATGGACGCTTTTGAGGAAAGTTTTAAATAGTTATTGTACGTTCTCACATCAACGTCACGTCTCATCTGCAGAATTAGCAGGGGAGATAGGCTAAGGAGTTTATCTAATGCACACATATTTTATTACCGACAATGAAAAACGTCTACGGCATGAGAACCAATCATTATATGCTTCCAAAAATAATAAATAGTCTCCCAAAACACATACAGGATTTATACCTATCCAACCCTACATCAGCTAAAGATGTAAACAAGCATTATATGTCAAGTAACAACTATGATTACGCCTTGTAAGTTATATTTATATATTTATATTTATATGTATATGTAACCTAATGATAGTTATGTTATTGTTCACCAGTGATACAGTAAACGGAATGCAAGTACACAATGTTTATGGAAACTGTCACGATCCACACACATTATTTTTACTAAACCACATAGGTTAGTATAAATAAGTTACATATGTGATTAAGTCTCGTTTAGTTAAAAAAATATTTGAATGTAAACTACATACCTAGTAAATAGTGAGTCCGAACTCTAGCTGTAAATAAGCCATTAATGGCTTTAGCAAGTAATACCATGAAACTCTGCGAAATAGAATTATTTGGAACTTTAAATAAAAAAAAAAAGATATCCTTTCGGGGAGTTTGGGGTGATAATAATTTCCACACAGAAGGGGTTTGTTTTTTTTAGTTCTCTGTTTGTATCTTTTTGACATACTAAAAGTGTAGAAAAATCTAAGAATGTAAAACGCGTTTTTTATTATCATTTTGGAAAAATAAATAATACTTAACATTTACTATTTGGTTTTGGGGTCATTGACAAAGAGTGACGAAGATGGTCATACTGAACAACTTTTCCCATGGGACCAATCACGAAATTGCGAAAAAAGGAGAGCCAATTAAGAGTTAACTGCGATTTGTTTATCTTTTTATTTATTTATTTATGTAGACATTCGTAAGCATAACATTACATAACCAAATCGCTTACACACTAAACAAGAAGACATAGGTTGATCCACTATCCAGTCAGTTCTATAAATTAATTACAACCCATTTAAGAAAATAACAAATCATTGCAAGTATTAATAATATATTTTAATTCCCAACATATTTTAAGTTTCAGAGAACATTTAGGCATACGATGATTATAACAAATGTTAGAATTCACTATGGAAAAACCTACAAAAACTTTTTTTTTTGGCCTGATTCAAAACGAACTATTACCATCATATTATTATAACACCAAAGATTGATTGAAGTTAAGTAACAAAATCGTGTGCGAATGTCGCGTAAACAAATCGACAGCTTAAAGCTCGTGCATGATAACATGCTTACCGGTCAATGATCGAACGTATACACGCAGTAGCTGAAAGCCCGGGAAAGCTCGCGAGCGCTCGGCTAGGTGGAGGCTACACTGAGGCTTTCATGTAAACTGTAGTAACGAGGTAAGTTTCATATAAAATTCATGCAGGTATTTCACCATCAGGGGTATCTTTAGGCAAACGCCTCTCGTCTGGTCAGTGTGCCGTTCATATCGCATTCTAAATTAATTGAAACGTGTTTCACGCACTTTTTTAAACACATTAAAGTGCGTGAAAAAGAGCGAGAATCACATTGACAGTGAAGTCATGTTATGAACTACTAAGGGCCACACTGGTGTCCAAAAAACAGTTACGGTACGGAATCGCAGTAACTATATTGTATATTTTTAGATCTAAGGATTCTGTAAATTGTTTCTGTTGTTGTTTCAAAATAAAGCTTATTCATACATATGACGTTCATCATCATCATTATCATATCAGCCGAAAGACTTCCACTGCTGGACATAGGCCTCCCCCAGAGAGTTCCAAATTGACCGGTCCTGCGCCACCCGCATCCAGCGGACTCCCGCGACCTTTACCAGGTCATCAGTCCACCTTGTGGGGGGCCCACGCCGCGCCTTCCGGTACGTATGACGTTATTGACGTGGAACTTCAAATTATGTAGGCCGTATCCGTACCGTCACTGTTTTTTGAGCACCAGTGTGTAGGGATCTTTATTTATTTATTTATTTATTTATTGCATACAATTAACACTAACAGTCAAGCCTTACGTGCTAATCTGCGTTGTATTTTTAATAGCTAACATGCATTATATAATATGAGGTACAGTGAAATTATTAATTTATTCAACAAAATGCCAACGTTTTTATTTTAACTCGTCTGTCTGCGAGACTGTATTGGCTAACATGACAAAAACGGAACCATTATTTCTAGTAGTCCTAAGTATACAGCGTATCTGTGTAATTAATCCAGCTATAGTATTTGATCATACGAATCGTATGGGATAATAATGTCGTTAAATTGTGTTATTAATTAGGTGTAATGATTTTTCTAAAGTGCGACCGAGCAGCAATGTATGTATATGCCATCCAACTGTGTTTGACATAACAAATTAACTGTCATGTTTACTTTATTTTTTGTCCTTTTCAGATAAACTCTAAATAAAATCGCTTGATCGGAATAATCAGACTTGATCTCGGAAATAGATAAAAAACTGTTTACTGAGGAAAATACAAATTATAATATAAAACACATAAACTCAAATCAACAATTAGCTCGATCACACTTATCACCAATTTTAGTGCCATCGACCGATCAACTAAATCCGATTCGTGCGCCGCCATCTTGCAGAGTCCCGGATCTCCCCGCCTCGCCTCTGGCCATAGATTGACACACGCAGTGTTGCCAGAGAGCGCATTTCCGCTAAAGTCACGATTCCTTGCAGGACAGTGTGGTTAATTTTTCTTTGGTCTCTTATATTATACTTTCGGCAGTTTAGTTAGTGAGTGCGGATTTTCTGTTTCCTATATGGATTCAACCGGTGCAAAAAGCCGCCCACTAACGATAAGTGTACGGCATTCGTTCGATGGCCTTCAATGATCCATTGACCATTTGCGAGTGGATTATGTAACTTTTAAAAAGAAACGAATACTCGAATCAATAAAGAGTCAGCAACGTGCTTGTGGCTCTGCTGGAGTCGCAGGCGTCTATTGGCTTCGGTGTCTGCATATTAGGCCTGTTTTCCACCGTTGTTAGTTTTATTTTTATGGTTCCGTACCTCAAAACGAAAAATTTGAACCCTTATACTTAGGGTCACTTTGTTGTCCGTGTGTCTGTCCGTCAAGACAATTTATCTCGGGAACGCGTGGTGGGGGTCGAGTTGAAATTAAAACCATATACTCAAGTTTACATCCTCTTGAAGCTCTGAAAAAATCAAACTTCTAAGTTAACGTAAAAAAGAGATACGGCCGTTTATGGCGCAAAAAACGTATATTTCGACACTCTCAATGGAATCAAAATTTAAGGGGTATTTTCCGTTGACCTAGAACTATGAAATTTGGCAAGTAATATCGTATTACAAGTACCTACAGAGAAAAATCTGAAAACTATACATTTGCAATTTTGTACTGAACCCTCGGTGGACGAGTCTGACTCGTACCTACTTTAGCTTTCTTATTTTTAGTCTCAACATCCTTGCGATTGTAGGTTTAGATCACAGAACACCAAATACTATAGAAAGACGATGTGGGCGCTACACGCGCCACTACTTTGAGCACGCGCTCAAAACTTTCGCGTCAACGTCACCTGATCGCCGTGCTCACAAAGTTGTAGGCGACCTGGAGGGGATGAGGTGGCGACACCGGCCCCGATAGAAACCGCGCTTGATATCCCTTCTATAGTCATAGTTAACACAAGCATTCTTACACTTATTAAATCTCACCTGACGATAAATGTCAGCAGGGCCCAAGCTCACCGGTCAGTAATTTCACTCTTGCTTTGGAGACACGTTAGACTCGTAACTCTCAAGGAATACGGACGACAGGAGCGTATTCCATTCCTTCACACATCGCCTGTTCGTTCGTGAGCTTAGCCCGCCAATACAAACGCACCAGATCAATACTCCCAGTTTGTATGAACCTGTGCACACACAGCCTTACGGGAAGCCAATTACACGCTTCCCGTAACCTCCCCGATGCACCGTACTTGGCTGCAGGCGCTCCCGAGATTCGCTTACAACTGCAGCGGTCCCATGGTGTAATGGTTAGCACTCTGGACTCTGAATCCAGCGATCTGAGTTCAAGTCTCGGTGGGACCTAAACTGTTTTTTTGGTTTTTTAAAGGTTTAACCGGTAGTCTATTATGTCTCTTAACTACACAAAAATTCAAATTTAACTTTCAAAACCTTACTTGACGACCGCTTTAGCCTAGTTGGCAGTGACCCTGCCTACGAAGCAAGAGGTCCTGGGTTCGAATCCCGGTAAGGGCATTTATTTGTGTGATGAGCACGAATATTTGTTCCTGAGTCATGGATGTTTTCTATGTATTTAAGTATGTATTTATCTATATAAGTATGTTTATCGTCGTCTGGTACCCATAGTACAAGCTTTGCTTAGTTTGGGACTAGGTCGATTTGTGTAAGATTGTCCGCAAATATTTATTTATATATTTTATTTTAAATGATTCAGAGCAATATCATCTGTTGTATTCATTAAGTAAGTCTTCATTATCGAAGTGCAGTTGGCGCCTGTGTTTCTTAAATAGAACAACATTCATAATCATAATAATAATATTTATTCACCAAAATCTTGTACACATTCATATTACAATACATTTACTATACTATTAAACTCGACAAGTAATCATAATGTGATGCTGACACATTAAATATGGACATTAGTAATATTTATCTAATTGTGTGTATACATAATTATCGGCGCCTGCGGGATGACTGTCTAGTCACGTATTTACGACGTAGCATGAAGTTCCATTTAAAGCTGTAGGTTAAGGATAACTAAAGTGATGTTTAACACGTTCACTGCCAGTCTACGTTGCAGTAGTCGCTTTCCGCTGCATACGAGGAAAACCACGGGATCGGCTACTCTCGTAGCGCGTAGCGATTCTTGGCAGTAAAATGTAAGTCACGTCTATCTAGTCGGTTTTGTTACGAATCATGTGTGATATTTCTTTTGAGAATAATAAACTCTTTAACCCGAGCAGACATCGACGTTCGGTTTTTGAGTCGGCTCGTTAAAAGGACATAAAGTTGCCGAGCAATGTTGTTGAGAACTGGATTGACTTGCGCTTGGGAGGAGACGCGCGGGCGGCGGACACAGCGCGACGTCATCGTGGCGGACGGCGCGGCGACCCGCGAGCGACATTCGGCTTCAAAAACCCGGCAACGGACGACTCTCGCGTTTAATTTAACTATGTCTGACCGGGTTCCCATGCCCCCCCCGCGTGGTCGTGCCGGAGAGTGCCCCCTGGATTTTCCCCAGGCTAATCTCCAACCATGCAGTTCGACAGCTATATTGGGTCCGTCCTATTATAGCAACAGTCAGGTTCCAAAAAAAAACAGGGTTCCCATTGTAATTAAGGCGAAATAAACCAGCTTATAGAATATACAGTCCATTCATTTAAGTCCCAGTAGGACCCTAACATTGGTCCTTCGAGCCGGATCCAGCTTATTAAGCAGCACTTGTCTTGTGGAAACGATTTTCGGTTGAATACATCGGCCTGCTGCAGCAATATGGAGCTGAAACTTGATTCGCTAGTTCTAATAAAGGAACGGGCTCTTCCACCATTTATATGGTCCCTAGGGCGTCATCCAGCTGTAGGTACCAGAGCAACGACAGCGTCACTAGAGTGGCTGAACTAAAGACCAGGAGAGAAATCAGTACACGACGAATTGCGAACGAGTTCAGTCGCGAAAGGGACGAGGTGCGTTTCCGGGACGATTTACTAACGGGACGAATTGCGAACGAGACCAGTCGCGAACGGGACGAGGTGCGTGTGCGGTACGATCTGCTAACGCGACGAATTGCCAACTGGATCGACATGCGCTCGGGAGGCGACGCGCGGGCGGCGGACACATCGCGACGTCACCGTGGCGGACGGCGCGGCGACCCGCGAGCGACACTCGGCTTCACAAACCCTAACGGCAATGGACGTGGACGACTCTCGCATTTAATTTAACTATTTTTGGCCGGGTTCCCATTGAAATTAGGCGAAGCTTGTTAAGATGACATATATATTAAGATATATGGACTATTAAATAAAATGTCCGGAAAAGGAAAACCTCTGTTTGAACATGAAGTCATGAACACCCGGAAACCGGATATGTTTGTGACGGTTTCTCTTTTCATTCTGTGGTACAGTAGACTTCATATGTCAATGTATGTTCATAAGTCTGATATAGTGTTCAAATATTTTTGATCACTTTGTCCGTTCAAATATTTCCGAACTGTTCTGTATTATAAATGATTATTTCTGAGGAAAGCGGGTTGATGACATTTGTGTGGTAGGTTATCGAAAATCAATCCGAAGTATTGCCCTAAATTGTTAACCGGAGAAAATGATATTGCCTAATGAAAGGTCGTTAAACTTCGACAAATTATGGCTAAAATAATGATAGCATTTCTATACCCTATTAATTTATTAAGTGCCTAAGAAACATAACTTTGCTCTGGGAAAATGCGGTGAAACAAATTTTCCCAGAAATGAGATTAAAATATATTTTTCATAAATCATATGGAAATCGCCAGAGCTGGCTGCGGTAACTAACGCACAATTATGTTGTTCTGTAAATATGTAGTATAGATAGGATATGCCCTTGTGGCACCCTGGGGGAGGCCTATGTCCAGCAGTGGACTTCTTTCGGCTGATATAATGATGATGATGATATGTTCCTTCTCGGTCTCTCGTCTTATCGGCCTTTATTATCCATATCAACTATTTATTTCCTACATTTTACTGCACTTGGAGTCACGTATTAAGTATGATCAACCTACTAACACTAATTATCAGGGCTCGGATTTTTCATCGCACGGTAAGACGAAAGAAGACCCATAGTCTTCTTTCGTCGACGACGATATTAACATGAAAACTTTACTCATACTCACTTATTTTGTTAGGCGGCTTTAGACCTGGCTAAATGCAGTGCACTAACTGGGGGAGGGAATGGAGGGATGATAAAAGGTCTGCTAGACGGTCGCCAACACGCCCCTCCGACCGAGCGACCTTGGTCGGCCCCGACCGTTGTAGTATGAAATTTTGTTGGAAACAACTGTCTACACGGTCGGTGCGGACCAAGGTCACTCGGTCGGAGGGGCGTGTTGGCGACCGTCTAGCACGGGCTTAAACCATCTCACTCTAAATAGTGAGTGTGAGTGCAGTTAGTGCACTGCATTTAGACAGGTCTAAAGGCCGCTTTAGTTACGTACCTAGTTCATCATCATCATCATCATATCAGCTGAAAGACGTCCACTGAATCCAAACAATTAGTAACGAGAACGTAAACAAACTGACACCAACTTCCTGTTAAAGAAAAATACATGAAACATTTAGGGGAAGTACCTACGTCTCAAATGTCACAATGTAATTTCATACTATACTGTACTCTTTCCCATCATTATTTCTATGACAGTTCTATCCATGTCATTCCAATTTAGGCCTTAAAACTTACGATTAAGGAATAAAATAAATATAACAGTCACAATGAAAGCGTGAAAATCTAATTTTCTTTTAATTCACGGGTAACCAAAAACCACGCTTCGAAGTGTCAACTCGATGTGGGAAAGCGCGCGATCCCCGGTCTCACGGTGGCACGTGCCTAGACGAGCCAAAGGAAAAACGACCTAAATACCATCATAACCCCTATAAAGTATACCCTTTTTGCTTAACGCGACAACCATCAACCCCCTAGGAAATAAAGTGTAACAACCAAATGTGAACCTAAATATGATCGTCTTAAAGTCCGGTTTCCAATGGTGAGGTACTTGGTATCAAATATGGACCCTAAGAGAAAACGATAGGGTTGAAATTGCAGTGATGTAGTCGAAATTAAATGTAAACTTTTGCGTCTATTTGCATCGTTCAGAATGCAATGATTGAGAAGTCATTGAACATAATACACCCCTACTACGATTGTGTTATGTTTAATAATGAGATTTGAATCCTAATGCGAACTATTAAAGTAGATTTTTCAACAGCAACACTTTTTAATATGGTAAGTATTTATGTATAAAATTATTGACTAGATCATTTCGATGATTGTACTTGGAAGTACTTGGATTGGAATATAGAGCACTTTAGAAGACTATGAATACAAATTTATGGACTACCATTATGAATTACATGTTTAAATTTTAACAATAGAATGGATATTAAAATAGCATCTCTGTTTTCTATAGGAACCTATATAATAGTTATTTATGATACAAGTGCGGAAAGTAGGTAATTCCCAACGAGTGACGATGACCAAAAACACGACCGTCAGGGAGTGTTTTTGATCGACACGAGTTGAAAATCACCTATCCGCACGTGTATCATACAACATTTTAAAATGCATCATGCAAAGACATAAAAAATATACATAAAAGGTGAAATTTTAACAGTTGTAAAATCTCATTCTCGCACGTGCGTGGAAATATTTGCCCGAAATCCATTCCCGCACGGCGCCGCCCCGCACCGCTCCGCCGTGCGGGCATAGAGGGCACGGAACAGAAAAAACATGTGATGGAGGGGTTCCCGTGTTTATGTTGAACCATATAAAGGCGCACTTTCAGAGCAAGTGCTGTGCTTGCATTGTTAAAAATATTTCTAAATATTACGCAAATACAAAAAAAACTTAAAAAAAAGTAGATCAAAGTCAAAGTCAAAGTCAAAGTGATTTATTCTTCAATTTAGGCATATTACATGCACCTATGAATGTCGATAAACTACCACCGGTTTGAAAAGAAAACCTCTGCCTCGAGAAGAACCGGCGTAAAAAACTCGGCGAGGTATCATTTTTTCAAAACAGTATACAATATGTCATTTCAGTATCAGAGTATTATAAAACTTACATTACATTGCTACAGTAGTAAGCCTATTTATTTTGCGATAGATTTCTAGTGCAGGATTTTATCGCTGCCAAATATCCCTATCCATGATGTAGTCGTTCAGTAAGTTAGGTAGTATTTATTTATTAATTAAAATTTAACCATCAAGTAGAATATTCGAAATCGTTATTAAACCACATGTTTGTTTTGATTATGCGTGCATTGCCCCGAGACGGTGAAATACACATTATGATTCTACATACATAGTAGGTACTTTAACCTGCCTCATACTGAAAGTCACGTACAGACGACACCATAAATTGAAATAAATAAACTGCTGATCGAAATATCTTAAATGCTAAAATTGGGTACTTAAAGTATAATGCCTTTTGATTGTTTTGATTGATGCTGCATGTAGGTAGTGCCGTACAATACATCTCACTTCGTATTTATGTTTATTTCTCTCTCGCCTATCCCAATAATATATTAGTATGTAGTTGATTTATTTAAAAGAACAAGGATAATAAAAACAAACAATAAAACAACAACTTAACCTACAAAGACAAAAAAAGATTATAAATTAAAACTTACAGATAAAAAATTTGGCCCAAATCGCTGTCAGAGGGTAGTGTGCCCAGAAGGCTGGCAGGACAAAGGAATAAAAACACAGGTCTTATCTTGTCACTCACTGTCAGAAATCCGGCTTGCAAGCGCCTACGCCGTAGTCGCTTTCCGCCAAACGCGATCGGCTACGGAGTAGACGTAGCAATTGGGAATGGATGAAAATTTTAGAAATGCCTGATTATTTTTTTGGTGATAGGAATAACCTTCTTTAGCACCAGAAAAAAGTTTCAGATTTTTCAGCTGCGTCAATTTTTTTTGAAAAATAACAGTTTACTCACTTACGTTTTGGGTCAGTTACGGCACCTTCCTCGATCGGTCTCATATTACAAAAAAATATATTAAATATGTGTGGTAAACTGACACTGGCAATGATATTGACACTTGCAGCAGCTATATTGGTCGTTACCAGCGTCAGTTTACCACAGATATTTAAGATAGTTTTTTGTAATATGAGACAGATCAAGGAAAGTGTCTATTTACCGTTCTTGACCCAAAACGTAAATGAGGAAACTGTTTATATTTTTCAAAAATAATTGTCGCAGCTGAAAAATCTGAAACTTTTTTCTTGTGCTAAGGAAGGTTATTCCTATCACCAAATGAATAATTAGGAATTTCTAAAATTTTCATCCATTCCCTATTCTTGGTGCGTGCTACAATGAAAATGCTCTTTCACAGTTTAAATATGCGCAATGCTTGGGAGTAATTACGCAGGATTAAGCCCAAAGAGCCGTCAATCTTAATACTCTACAAAGGACAGATTATGAACTAGGCACAACGCTCTAAGCAATTACATATTTTTGCCTATTACTAACAGTCACTTTCAAACTGTCACATCTCACTTAAAAATCGAAATTAATTTCGACCTTACTCCACGACAGTAAGGTTTCAATTCCAAGCGTGATATATGCATGATAAGCATTTTTGGATGTACCTTAGTTTCATAATAAACATGAGAGCGTGCCTGTCGCGTGCTTGCCACGTGTCTTTATAAAGCTTTTTGCTAAAGAAAACCACCCTTATGTTATACGCATTAAGAGCTACGCAGGCTGATGAGTTTTTGTTATGTGTTTAAATTACATACACGCATTAAGGTTTCTTTTCCGTATACGTAAAGCGTATGGCATGTGGGTGGGTTTTATTTGTTTCTTTTTAGGGTTCCGTACCCAGCGGATAAAAACGGGACCCTATCACTAAGACTTCGCTATCCGTCCGTCAGTCCGTCCGTCCGTCCGTCCGACCGTGATAGCTAGATAGTTGAAATTTTCACAGATTATGTATTTCTGTTGCCGCTATAACAACAAGTACTAAAAAACCGGCCAAGTGTGAGTCGGACTGGGGCTCCCATACAACAGACATGATTTTTTTGCCGTTTTTATAGATAATGGTACGGAACCCTTCGTGCGCGAGTCCGACTCGCACTTGGCCGGTTTTTATTTTAAGATCCATTTATCTTCTAGACAGAAAGTTTAACCTCGATGATTGATTACGTGCTTTAAATAAAGACTAAATTTTTTATGATTTAATTACAAATGTATAGTTTTCAGGTTGGTTTGTCAGGATCGTAGCAAATGGAGATCCGTGATCTCTGCCTACCCCTCTGGGAAAGAGGCGTGATTATATGTATGTATGTATGTATGTATAGTTTTCAGATTTTTCCTGTACTTGTAGTAAAAGACGATATTATTCACCAAATTTCATAGTTATAGGTCAACGGGAAGTATCCTATAAATTTTGATTCCCTTGAGAGTGTCGAAATCAGGGACCGGATACCGGTATTTTCACCATACAAAAATACCGGTTTTATTTCGTTCAATTTCGTTCTTTGGTTTATAATATCATTTTTGATCAGGCTGTCTAATAATACGAAAATGTTACCTAAATACATGATAGAGTCCTACATTAAGAGCCTAAAATAATTCAAAATATTAGACTACTTCGGGGACTTTTGAAAAAACCGGTTCCGATCCCTGCACGGCTATCACAAGACGGCACGCGAGCTCTCTCGATTTTTCTCGCGCTATCCGTCTCTCTCTCATTAGACAACTTAGAAAGAGAGGTATAGTGCGAGAAAAATCGAGAGAGCTCGCGTGCCGTCTTGTGATAGCCGTGCTGGTCGAAATATAGGTTTTTTGTGGCATGAACGACCGTATCTTTTTAGGGTTCCGTAGCCAAAATGGCAAAAACGGAACCCTTATAGTTTCGTCATGTCCGTCTGTCCGTCTGTCCGTCTGTCCGTCTGTCCGTCTGTCCGTCTGTCCGTCTGTCCGTCTGTCCGTCTGTCCGTCTGTCCGTCTGTCCGTATGTCACAGCCATTTTACTCGAAAACTATAAGGTGTATTTGAATAAAATTTTGAGGATAGGTGTATTTTGTTAGCCGCTACAAAGTTTTGTAATTGAAATTACTAAAAAAATTTTTTTTAGGGGTGTACTCCATACATAAAACCAAAAGTCAAAAAATTTTTTTTCATCGTGAGCCCACGTGTGGCACATTAATCGATAGGCCTTTCAAAATAAATATAAGGTTTCTCGGGAATTTTTTTGATTAAGTGAATACAGTCAGAGATAATCGCCCCGAAAGTCACTAAAATTCTGTCCCCCCCTCTAATTTTTGAACGGTGTATTTTAAAAATATGAAAAAATTCATGGACTCAGCGCTTATTAAGATCATTCACCGAAAATTGTTTTGAACAAGATCGGATGAAAGGTTTCCGAGATATTGCTGAAAAACTGCCTTCCTCAAAGAAAAGGACTTAAGTGCCGTAAGATTTCTATGACGATACGACCTTTTTAATAGGCACGGAACCCTTCGTTTTGCGTGGTCCGACACGCACTTGGCCGGTTTTTTTTATTTTACGTTAACTTTGAAGTTTGATTTGTTCACATCTTCAAGGGACTGTAGCTCCACGCGTTCCCGAGATAAAGGGTCAGACAGACAGACAGATAGACAGACGGACAACAAAGTGAAAAAATAGACGGAGCATTACGAGCAACTTAGTGCAGCCGGTTTTCAACCAAGCCAAATAAGTTTAGAACGCCCTCACGCACATATTCACGGACTTTAATTGTTGAGCCATTAATAACTCACTACATATATACAGGACACTTTAAAGCTTAACTATTAAAAAACCAAAATTAGTTGACGCATTAATAGCTCAACATTTAAAGTCATTGAACGTACGATATGATGATGATGATGATGATGACGAAGAAACAAATTAAAACCACGTGAGTTGCTCACGCAGCTATACTATGCGTCTGTTGCGGTATTAATGGAAAGCTAGTTTGATTTTAAGGCACTCAAAGCTCTTTATAGAAGGAGTGGACTCGGGCTGGACCAAAAAACTCTGGAAATCCAGCAGGAAGCAACTCAGGATTATATCTGGGGTGTTCACAGGTCACTTCGGCGTCAAGGATCTCTTGGCCAAGATGGGACTACCGAACAGTACAGACTGTAGAATGTGTGGCGAGGAGGATGAGACTATGGAACACTTACTGTGTGAATGTCATGCCCTTGCCAGACAAAGAATAAATCTCTTTGGTAACGGCTACCCGCAACCAAAGGAATTCAGGGTGCTCCCACTGAGCTGCATCATCCGCTTTGTGGAAATGATGGAGCGAGCTTGGGAATAGCTATAAAGAGGAGGGCAAATGCACAAAAGATCCCACTGGGTCGAAGTGTATCCGAAAGGGCCCTCAACTAGATAAGATAAGATAGTTTGATTGGCCGGTTGCATGGTTTCGTTTGTTTACAATTCTTTTAAATGCCTAATGAGCGTTTTTAAAAAAAAGTGTACATGAACTTTTTTTTCAGAATTCGATTTTTTTGGGTTTTTCTTACTCAGAATCGTTGACACTATCGATCCTCATACAAGAAAAAAAGTGTCCAAAATATTCCATTCCAGATCGTCACATTTTTGTATGCAGTCGTTTTTTATTTATATAAATATGGTCGTCACGCACTGGAAGAAAAAAATTACATAGTAAAATCGGGGACAACTTTTTTCTCTTATAAGAATCGATAGTATCAACAATTCTGAGTAAGATAAACCCAAAAAAAACAAATTCTGAAAAAAAAAGTTAATGTACACTTTTTATGAAAAACGCTATAATGAAACAGACTAAAACGTGGACGTTTAAATAAATAACTAATCCATTAATCTAACTAATAGCTTTTTAATAACTTAGACCAATTTGTACACAAGGGAACACGTGACATGTATTCCAAATTGGAGCGAGTTTAACTACTGATAATGAGGCTAGCAGGAAATTTTGTCAAGGTCGCAATAATTCGATCCCAGAAGTTAACACGAGCGGAATGAAAACTTCGTAATTTTGCAAGTTTAGTTTGTACGTAGTATTCCGAAGGTCGATTGGGCTCGAAACTGCGCATAAATATGAGGTTATGTGAAGAACGGTTGGAGTGACGAACCGATTTGAAATCCTACCTAACCGACAATTGGGTTGTGTCCTAAAATTTTTTTACGATGCCATTCGAACCAGTTTTTGGAGAGGAACAAATGTTTGTATGGGAGCAACTACAATTAAAAAACATAAATACCCAAAAAATTCAGTTAAAGACGGACCTCGCTGGCGGCAGCCGAAAACGTTTCATACTGATTAACATTGAATCGTGACGTCACATGGTGATATTTGTTCTAATCGTTGTATTGAAAATCAAGTAAATTGGTGTTTCAGTCGTGAAATACTGCGTTTAGGACCATAGTTGTCATACAATTTTGTTTCTATAAAAGCATAAGAATTCTATTGGTAGCTTTAAATTTACTTTTGGAGAATAAAAAAAAATGTATATTTATTCTAAACTTTCAAGGTCTATATCTTTTTATAATTTTAATTATATATCTTAATTTATACTTAATTACATTTATTTCATGGTTTACTCTCAATTTAGCAACACTGCGTTATCAATTTTAACATGTGGAAACTACCCTATTATTCGAATATTAATTTTTCGACAGCTTTCTGATATCGCCCAGATTTCCTTACTCGGAAAGGTCCGGCCACACCGGTGCTCAAAAAACGGTAACGGTACGGATACGGCCTACCTAGTATGAAGTTCCATGTCAATAACGTCATATATATATATTTTTTAATTTATTGATTAACACAAAAAGAAAATACATGATTAGTTGATTACAATTCAATACAATGCCCATTTTGGCAAAACCTTTAGTAGGTTTGTTTGCCGATGGGGTAAATATGTCACTGCGATTTCGTACTGTAACCGTTTTTTGAGCACTGCTGTGGCATAATTTTGGCCTGTATTCAAACTACAGGTATCCAATAGTCCTGCGTCACAGAAATTAAATATTACAACCAAAATACCGCTCTAAGCCATAATTCAAATGCTGAATAAACTTTCTACGTATATTTTTCCCGACGCAATAACCCGGCAAAATCCCTGTCCGTGTACACAAGTGTACTCGTACACTGTACAAACCTATAAATATGTATACTGTTTTGAACCTTATTGCCTAGACGTAAGTTTGAAAGTGTATACGTGTTTATAAAGTGAGTGTACAAACAGGGAACGCCCTAACTGCGCTGATAACATGCCGCTTATTTATGCGCACGAACGCTGCGTCGATTCTAAACATTGACAACAAATATTTTAAAACAATATTTTGTTTGTTTTGTCCACGAAAAGTAAAACTCTCACGCTCATCAAACCTCTGTTATCGAATCGCTAACTTTTGTGAATGGTGGACCCTTTGAACCTATTTTATTTATGTAATATCTCCGTTTTTACCACGTTGCAATCAAGTCTTAACTAGCAACACAGGTCCTATGGCAGTCGTTATTGGTCAAGCACCTCGGTGTTTGCCGATTGAAGCCCCTCACAGACTGGCGCGGCCTGGCCGCGGCGGTCAATAGTCCGCGGCCGTCAGTAAACTTGTCATTAGCTGTCAAATTTACTATTGACCGCCACCGCAGGCCGCGCCAGTGTGATTCAAGCCTTAGACTTGTAGCCTCGTGAGATGGGCCACTGATTATTTTTGTTTTCATGTCTCCATCCGCCAAGGAATATTTTCTATTCAGCCACAGTTAGAGGTATTTTTACTACACTACGTTACATACTATAAATACACGTTTTATGGACTTCAATAAAAGCACTTTATGAAAATGAAGTGACATTAGAAATATTACTAATATTTGTCCATTAGGTTTTATTCCAATGATGACTCGTGAAGTTCCTGACATAGCAACCATGTGAGGCTATTCATTAAAACATTGTGAACATGGTCCCATTTCTAGATTAGGTTATAATATATTTCCACAGCAAACAACTTGACAGATACTTCACCTACTCTACTTTTACAGAAAACATTCGATCAAACGGGGTTCACCGCTCTCGATTCAAAATGCGCAGTAGACAAAACCATTTGATAAAAAGGTACGATTCCAAGGAAAAATTGTAGTAAAATATACCAGTTCTATAGTCTTTTAAGGCGTTTTTCGTTTGAAACTGTCGCGCCCTAGTCATATACTAATGGTGTTGACCGGATTTGTGTACTGCAATATGGGACGAGTCCGATTTCAGGCCTTCGTATCTTGTACAAGTAATATTTATTTTCTAAAGTAAATACAAGATGATGATTAACATTAACTAAATTAAATTAAAACTAAGTTAAATCTAAAAAAGGCCACGACCACCAAGACAATGCTGATGCGTTGCGCGATAAAGCCGCCAGCTCTTCGGTCACTAGTTACATCGACCAGACGTCTCGCGTTTACTGCAAATAACTTATGCGCACTGGGACCCCACGGACCGAGGGTCTCGACGCCAAAGGGTACAAAGTCGTACTCTCTGCCGAGGCCTCTATATTTATTACATTTCAGATTTTCTTGTACATGCATATGTACTATAGACACTACCTATAAGACGTGTCATTCATTTAAACTTTCTCGATTAATAAACATAAAGTAATAAACGCCTTCTACTGGGCACGATGCAAGTATTCGGTCTGGTTCTATCCTATTCTACCTCACCATCCCCCCTCACGGCTGCAAGAATGCCCTACACTCTCATCCTGGCTTGGCACTTATTGGCTCAGTGTCTTGGATAGATGGGTCAGTTGGCCATGCCGGGGCGGCAGACGGCGAAGATCAAGAAAGAGCCCGAGTGCACGCCCTGTCTCGGAACTGGTAACTCCGGAACCTGAACAGTCCCTGGTTCCACTCTTTGTGTGATGAGCACGAGTATATATTCCTGAGTCATGGAGGTTTTCTATGTATTTAAGTTTTGACGACCGAATAGCCTAGTGGTTAGAGAACCTGACTATGAAGCTAGAGGTCCCGTGTTTGATCCCCGGTCGGGGCAGATATTTGTAATGTTTGTTCTCGAGTCTTGGATGTTTAATATCTATTTAAGTATGTATTTATCTATATAAGTATGTTTTCCGTTGTCTAGTACCCATAGTACAGGCTTTGCCTAGTTTGGGACTAGATCAATTGGTGTGAATTGTCCCACGATATTTATTTATTTATTAAGTATTTATTTATTTATATAAGTATGTGTATCGTCGTCTAGTACCCATATTACAAGCTTTGCTTAGTCTGGGACTAGGTTGATTTGTGTAAGATTCATCATCATCATCATATCAGCCGAAAGACGTCCACTGCTGGACATAGGCCTCCCTCAAAGAGTGCCACAATGGCCGGTCCTGCGCCACCCGCATCCAGCGGACTCCAGCGACCTTTACCAGGTCATCAGTCCACCTTGTGGTGGGCCTACCCACGCTGCGCCTTCCGGTACGTGGCGCCACCTTTCCACCCCAATGGCCATTGGTTCCACTTGCAATGTGCTCAATGTGCAATGTGTGTTGTGTAAGATTGTCCCCAAATATTTATTTATTTAATGCCTCTTAATCTTTTTGAAGAAATTGCTTCAGGCGGCCAAGATCGGGCATTACGTAACCTTGAAGGGAAAACAATTGTTAGTCTAGTAACAAACCGAAACCAGCCGAAAGAGTTCATTGTATTCAGCGTTATTAATATCCACGCTTCGGTGGAGACCACAAGTTTGAAAATGTTCGCCAAATCGCGCTGGGAATCGGGTTATAACAGTTTCTATGATGCCATGAGAGTGCACGATAGGGCTGTCAGTGGATGAATAAAAATATCTATACAGAAATTTAATTTTTAATACCATATTTTTGAGTAATGGTGTTTTATAGATAATCAATCCAGATTATACTTAATACCTTTTACTGTTTTTTGCATTATTTATATGTTACTGGGGGATGATTTTAGGGACAAAAATTTCTTCCATGTTACAAACATTTAATGCCAAAATTTTGCCATTTAGTTTTTGTGTGAGTAGCAAACATCCCAACTTTCACATTTTATGATGTAAGTAGAATATGTTTTTGAGTCCTCTAAGATTTGATCAGCCGTTTACCTACCATATTCATTATCCTTGCTGCGTTTGCGTTTTCATGATATCTTCTCTAGATAAATTGAACTTTCTATTCTAGTGGCGTTGACATGGCTGGTCCTGTGCTCAATCGCTCGTTTCGCGCGGGACCAGTTGCAAGTGTTGCAATTGCAACAGAGGAATCCCACTCCCACATCTTATGGCCCCGCGTCCAGAGAGTGTTTGATACTTGAAGGGTTTTTCATGCCAGCATCTTTAACACTTTATCTGATTCCTAGTGTTCTTATTAGTATCTTATTAGTAATATGTATCTTATGCTCATGACACACTGGCCAAGCTACACAAGCTCTTAGGGCCTTGTTGTTCTTAAATATTGACTGTCTCTTGAAATATGAAAGTAGCGACCCTAGCCGTTATATATTCACGGCACGAGCCCACTGAGTCTACGGGACATGCGATTGAATATACATTGTTGTGAACTTACCGGACCTCAGTATGGATGGAATTTCTAGAATATCTTTGAAGTATAAATTAGATTTGTTTTATTTGTTTCACTGTGGTACCGGGGTAGGAATAGTTGGAAGGTCGGGGTAGGATCGGAAAACTTTAAATTTAGATTTGAAAGGGCGATCGTTTTCGGGTTTGGGTTAGTTTGGTTTGTAATAAAATAACACAAATCGCACCCTTAGAATGAAACCGACCGAACTCAAAAAAAAAAATCAAAATGAGTTAGCAACACATTTTGATGCAATATGTAATTCTGAGTCGATATGTGTTACTGGGTCGTTCTTCTTTTTTACCGACAATGATCCGAGGTTTTTCTGTTTTTTTAGTTTTTGAACTATCGAAAATTGTGGTTTTGAAGTGCGATTTAAAAAAAAATGCATAGGTTTCTTCATTAGAACTAATTAAAGTTTCCTTTCTGGCCAATATAAATATTTATTTACGGTTGGTTTCTAAAAAAAAACATGTGACAAAGTGGACTCTTTCAGTGGGGACAACATTTTGGTTTACCACTCTGTCACAGCATTCTACGAAAAAAAAAACATTTTAAAAAAATGCTAGTTAGAGAAAGTGAAATATTAAACATCACTAATTAATAAAATAATATGGACGTTCATTCGAACATTATAAAACCGTAAACATCATTACTCAAATGAGATGCCGTAATAAGACGAGGGACAGGCTATTGTCGGTCGAAAAGAAGAACGACCCTACTAACTCATTTTGTTTTTTTTTTTGAGTTTGGTTGGTTTCATTCTAAGGGTGCGAAATGTTAAGAGATTAGTTGCAGAACTAATTTTAAATAGGTGTCCATTGCTAGGATCAAAATTTGCAAACCATTTTCATCCATCTCGTCGGTATGAGCCGTGGACAGTCGCCATCAGATATATTGGAACGGCCAAAGTGACGTGTTCAGATATTTTTACCTCTTTTTAGGTTTCCGTACCCAACGGGTAAAAACGGGACCCTATTACTAAGACTTCGCTGTCCGTCCGTCCGTCCGTCCGTCTGTCTGTCACCAGGCTGTATCTCAAGAACCGTGATAGCTAGAGAGTTGAAATTTTCACAGATTATGTATTTCTGTTGCCGCTATAACAACAGATACAAAAAAAAAACCGGCCAAGTGCGAGTTGAACTGGGGCTCCCATACAACTGACATGATTTTTTTGCCGTTTTTATAGATAATGGTACTTTCGTGCGCGAGTCCGACTCGCACTTGGCCGGTTTTTTTTATATTACATCATTGTTCAGAAGCTTATTTTTTATTTGTCGCTTCGTGTCTAATGGCTTGCCAGGGGTGTCAACTGACCTAGTTGAACGAACAGTGTTATGGATTACCTTGTTTCTAAGTGCCCTTCTGGCATCGACCCCGCTATCAGCGCATCGCCCTTCGACAGGTGACCCACTTTGCCTATCGCGCTGCCACTGCCAGATTGTTGGTCTGACAGCTAGGCGCATTATATAATAATAGTAGTTTATGTGACTGTACATAATGAGAGGCCTTAAATCACGAAAGTTACACGAGTTTAATGCCTTATTATGTACAGTTGCATACACTACTTTATCTACACACATATCATAAATCCTCCATGATGTGTTAGGGAACCATTCGAATAACCGCTATTGCACCGCCATGGCCGACTAGATTTCCATTGAACAGAATCGAAGGCTCTGGGCCACGCTTCGAAATTTGAAAGTCATTACTTTATCAATATCGATGTCTTAATAAAAATACGTACAAAATAACCTACGGCCAGAGACAAGTTAATTGTTTTTGATATAATGCTGGTCATTACTGCCAGTTTTTGAACGCTTTTTAGCGGGTTTATAGTATGTGTGTAGATAAAGACAATTACGATTTACAATCACGGTGGTAAACAAGCAAGGCCTGCCTGACGGTAAACACCAGCCCCACCCCTTATAACCTGGAGCCGTAGCATGGTTGGCCTTATCACGCGACAAGTGACAAGATAGGAGCGTCGTCTCGTTCTATGGAACGAGGTCAGCCAGTGACGCACGCTCTATCCTATCACCTATCGCGTGACAAGGCCAACCATGCTACGGGGCCTGGTAAAGCGGGAGTCCGCTGCATGTGTGGGGCGGGGCGCAGGACCGACCATAGTGGCACCCTTCGGGGGAGGCCTATGTCCAGCAGTGGACATCTTTTGGCTGATATGATGATGATGACGGTGGTAAGTAGACATCGGATCCTATGGACATTGGGATTTTAGACGAGTCATCAGTGTTGCCGACCTTTATTGAATAAAAAGTGATTCGAAAGTTTAACCCTCGGATAATAATTATAATTACTTACAACAGAAAAATATATACGAAAAGTTTCCACTTCTAATAACAATTGGCTCTGTGGCTGTAGAACTGGCAAATATGTCTTTTTCTCAAAAAATTGCTTTTTTGAAAAAAGAACAAAAACTGAGTCTAAAAAAAATCTATGCTAACGAATCTGCTCCCAAAAGTTGAGAAAAGCGACCTGTAGATGAGAAAAGCCAGACAGACAGCCGGACAGCGAGACATCCGGAGATACGAAAGAACCGAGAACTTCGTTCGCTTCGCTCGCTCATTCGATTATGAAGATAAGACAAGATTGTTATTCTTGATGTTTATTATAAATTAAGTATTCAGGATATTCTAATAAATGGGATTTTATTAGAATATAATTAGGAATTAGGTACCAATAATTCTATCATTTAGGTTAGTCACACAAATGGGGTTTATAATATTATAATAGTCACTTCGAATTACCTATAATTCTCCAACTTCGAGTCAGAACAATTTCGTTATAAATTCAAAACCAGTTTAATTACTCAATCGGTATTTATGTAGAAAATGAGAGCAGAAATGTGAACTTTAATCCCTAGGGCTCTCATTGAACTTTCATCGCCAGATGTTACGGTGACCTATATAGCAGGCGGCGTAACATTCAGTTATTTTACTTTGAATTCGATTCCACTCACTTTTTGCAAATGAAAATAATCATTCGCAGGTTCCTTTTGCCAGCTAACTGACAATTTGACACAAACATTCAATTTTAAGGGCACGAATGAAAATTATTACGAGATTTTTCAAAGGTGTACTGATAGAACTAGGATACGAAATGAAAAAAAATTGGATATAACTATTTTTATCTCATATTCCGTTCTTTTTCAGAAGCCAAAATCGCTTAGTGTTTTCTCGATTTAGAAAAAGTCCAAAGTTGAATATTGTAATGCTGCTGCTGTCAAAAACCGTTGAATATTGCAATAACTGACGCCGCGACGCGACGCGAGACGAGAAGATATACCCTAGTGTTTCTAATTCTCAGAGACCAAGTGGGATTGGAAATCGCTTGCAACGCGACTAGAAAGCATGTTGTGTTGGCCCATCTGCACCAATCTGTAGGTCGTAGCTCGTAGCTTCGTAGCAGTGCTACAACTAGACGGTTGTAGACTTAGGCACGTGCTACGTGTTTGTCGTAGCCTGTTGATTTCTCGAAACCTTAATTTGCTAAAAGTACTTATTTATATTTTTCCGTTTCTTTCATTATACTAAGAAAATATCCCCAACTAACGTCTATCGCCTTCTCTGACGGTATTACCTACAATAGATTTATTTTTTGCTTTTCTTCTAGTGTATTTTATTGGTGAGCAATATACACATGTAGTAGATCGCAAGTGCATAAAAAGAGCCATTTGACCTGAGACGTTTATATCCACCAGAGCCACCGGCGAGGGCAGATATTTAAGTCGTAACTCTGCTTTTCACTTCGATTGCGAGAAAATAACAAATATTTGCAAAATAAGTTTTTATGTTTGTTTTTCGACACGTATTTGTAACATTAAACTTAGCTACTTAATACTCCCAAGTCATTTAATGCTTCAATATGTTTTAAATAATATTTCACTTCCAATTTATCTGCTTTTATCAATTAAGCACCTAAATAAAAACACGGAAATGAAATTGAATACAGCAAATCAAATAAAAAAATGTGTGTTTGTAGTATAAAAAAAAACTGTAAACAAATTAAAATTTGGTACAAGCTTTTATTGCCGACTGTACTTTTCTGTATACCATCATCATCTACTCATTGAGACTATTCTAACGAGCCGAAACTCAACGGGGTTACGTCGGTTAAGTACTGAATTCCCATGGCCACCTTCTGTCTCCATCATCAGATCAGCTCAATGGTACCATAATATTGAATTGTCATCCAAACTATATTATCCAAATTTTAGTTTAATCGGATAACGGCCAATGACTGAAAAATGGATTGCAAATTTTGACGGACAACTTACTTCTTATATATACTTACATACGAACATTTCAAGTTAATATACATACATACATACATACATACATACATACATACATATAATCACGCCTCTTTCCCACAGGGGTAGGCAGAGATCACGGATCTCCATTTGCTACGATCCTGACAAACCACTTTCGCTTCACTCACCTTCATAACATTTCTCGTACTTTTGTCCTGGCCTTTTTGTAAGATTTCTCCAATTTGATCGGAGAAAGTTCGTCTAGGTCTTCCCCTTCCAACTTGCCCTTCCACTCTTTTTACATACACTCTCTTCGTTAATCTTCTCTCATCCATCCTCTCTACATGCCCAAACCACCTTAACATACCCTTCTCAATTTTCGTGACTATATCTCCATCCATTCCACACTTATCTCTTATCACACTGTTTCTGACTCTATCACTCAATTTCACTCCACACATACTTCTCAACGCTCTCATTTCTACTGCATTCACTCGAATTTGATGTCTTTTCTGCCACACCCAACTTTCACTACCATACATAAGTGTGGGCACCAACACTCCTCTATGCAAAGCCACGCGTGCTTTTTGTGATAATATTTTCTGGCTGCCCATAAAGGCGTTCAGTGCCCCATTCACTCTATTCCCTGCATTCACTCTCCTGTCAATATCTTTAATAAGTTAATATAAAGCTTGTAATAATAATAAATTGTACACTAGAGCATAAAAGTGCCACTTAGTGCAGCTTACGTCCAGCACAAAGGCGAACTTTACAAGTATGAGAAGTGAAAAGAGTATTTGCATTGCATTGATACGAGTATTGTGTACATAACCTTTTTCGAAAATCCCAGTATTACGAGCCAGGATTCTAACCTACGACCTTCTGATAAGATAAGATGAAGATTTATTTGCAGAAAAAGGGTAAGTTACAGTTCTTGGGTTAACAAATAGTCCAACCTCCAGCTATTTCTTCATCATCATCATAATCAACATACCAGCTGAAAGACGTCCACTGCTGGACAGAGGCCTCCCCCAGAGAGTTCCAAATTGACCGGTCCTGTGCCACCCGCATCCAGCGGACTCCCGCGACCTTTACCAGGTCATCAGTCCACCTTGTGGGGGGCCTACCCACGCCGCGCTTTCCGGTACGTGGTCGCCACTCTAGAACCTTTCCGCCCCAACGGCCATCGGTTCTACGTGCAATGTGCCCCGCCCTATTTCTTAACAGCATGCAAATAGTTATGTTATGTACACATTACACAGAGAATCAGAGATGAACATTGAATATTACATGTCTACATCTAGGTACACGAAGATAATCATAATTATCATCAGCCTATATACGTCCCACTGCTGGGCACAGGCCTCCTCTCATGAATGAGAGGGAACGGGCAGTAGTCACCACGCTGGCCCAGTGCGGATTGGGGACTTCACATACCTCTTTGAATTTCTTCTCACATGTAAGCAGGTTTCCTCACGATGTTTTCCTTCACCGAAAAGCTAACGGTAAATATCAAATGATATTCCGTACATAAGTTCGAAAAACTTATTGGTACGAGCCGGGATTCGAACCCACGACTGCCGTTGACAGCCGCATGCTTGAACCACTAGGCCACCGTAGCTTATACGAAGATAATACAAGAATCTAAACAAATTGACAGTCGCGTGCCTACCGCGTGCTGCAGTATCTTGGCCTCACGGAAACTACGTAAACTGTACAAATATACCTGTCAAAGACTCCTGAAGACAGACAAGACAACGTGCTCTCCCACGTTCGCGGTCTGGCACATGGCAAGAAAAAGACACGGTCCGTGACACGTGCAGTTACTGTAACAATGACGTAGGTAATAGTACTTGTTGTTACGGGATTCTGTCGAACAAATACTTCACTTTTGGGTGTGGTAATGCCTCTTTTAGTATGGCCTGTTATCAAATGTTGCTAACACATATAAAACCTCCAAAAACGAAATATTTTAGAATTTTAACGATGATAAGTACTGCCCCGACTCACTTGAAGTTTCCATAAATTAAATATAAAAACGTATCCTGTAAGTTCCAATGTTTTTCTAATAAGTATCATGAAAATTAACCATAGACAAGTATTCTGATCCAGTAACATTGTTATTTGTTTACCTAATATGTCTCTAAAGAGGGTAATCTAAACTGAGGCATTATCCTAAACTACCCCATATTTTATTAGTTAGGGAGAACAAAACACGTGTCCCTTAAAAGAACATTGTCTAGCGAACTAAATTATACATTATGAAATTAAATGTTGTCAATTATCATTTCATTACGTAGCAAAGGGACCAAAAAGACGACACACATACGTGACCTTACTTTGACTGTACGCAAAAATATAGATCTTAGTATCTTGAAACAAGGGCTACAATCGCTCGTTTTATTCTTGTTGATATTGATACTACGAGCACGTTGTTAAAACGTGAGGAGAGGACCCCTATAAAAGTAACGTATGAAAGAGGTTTCTAGAGGTACTAAATCGAAAGATTACTTTCTCAAATTTTGAAAAGTGAACTTTATGTGCAAACACTGAAAGTTGCTTTTGCTGTAGTGTTATTTCAAAATATAAGACGTTAGGTAAGTAATTGAGTGAATATTGCTTCAGGGACATTTCGAGATTGGTTTTTGGTTGAAATTCTGTTCATAATTATGACCTCCACGGGATGTTCCGCTCAACGTATATCGGCGGCAATTAACAATTTTTTACAATAATTTTTTCACGCCACTGCTCGGAAATGTGGCAAAAGATGGTCAGAATTCAGGCGTCAAAGCTGGGGTTAGTTGGACGTCGCACGAACAGGCCATCTATGACTTCAAACTGTCCAACAATGTTATTGTTGGACAGTTTGAACAGCGATCGACCAATCACAGGGCCCCGCGCGCTCGCGCCGCGTGCGCTGCCTGTGCTCCTCCTCCTCCACGCCGGGCGCGAGGCAAGGGAGCCTGTTTAATATTATGATCTTTAATTTTGATTTAAAATTATAATTATTTGCAATTTCCTTGCAGTAGGCGTGAAAAGCACTATGTTAAGCCTCGGCCGAAAGTGCAATAGCTGGACTCGTACTTTCGAGGGCCTCCGCTACGCGTCGGCCCTCGAACTAACTCGTCCATGTATTGCTTACTTTCTAGCCTCTTCAACAATGTACTATATCCTTGTGGAAGTGTCTAGGTATACAACATGTTACATAATTCCCCATGAAAACGAAAATATTTATTTAACCAAAAAAAAGCGCCAACCTGTCATCATGATCATCATCATCATATCAGCCGAAAGACGTCCACTGCTGGACATAGGCATCCCCCAAAGTGTGCCACAATGAACGGTCCTGCGCCACCCGCAACCAGCGGACTCCAGCGACCTACCAGGTCATCAGTCCACCTTGTGGGAGGCCTACCCACGTTGCGCCTTCCGGTACGTGGTCGCCACTCGAGAACCTTTCCGCCCCAATGGCCATCGGTTCTACGTGCAATGTGCCCCGCCCACTGCCACTTAAGTTTAGCAATTCGGAGGGCTATATCGGTTACCTTGGTTCTGCTGCGGATAGCCTCATTTCTGATGCGATCATGCAGAGATACTCCCAGCATAGCCCTCTCCATTGCCCTTTGGGTGACTTTGAGCCTTCTTATGAGGCCCACCTATCATGTCAAACTGAAATCTATATATTCTAGGGAAGAAAGCATTTAGAAACGTCGTATCCAAAAGCATATAAGCCGTTATTGTATACAAATACATAAATTTAATATTAAGGCCTTGCTTTAGATTAAAATGTTAATCCTAACTTTTATTTCTACAGTTTAAATGTTTTTGTTTTTTTGATTGATGTGGACGCGATAATTATTTAGATAATAGGTATTTTAAATATTTATTATTCATGAGTGATTGTTTAGAATAATCAAGATAACTTATTTGAAAAACTGATGAGAAAAACACTGGAACTTTATATTTATTAATACTACAATACCCGGTATTGTAGTATTAATAAATCCCGGGACTAAAAGCCCTGCAGCCAACCCGAGCGTGATCGCGAGATACTTATCGTCGCTACTTAGAAAAAATCTCGTATCTGATTTTTTCCATTTATACGTTTATTTACGCAATAAACTTATAAAAATACATCTCGTATGCTGCACAAACTCCAACGTCGATAAATCGACGATATAATAAGTAATACATATTTATTCCAAATTGGTTTACAATGTTAAACTATGTGTATAATATATGATGTAACATTATTATTTAAAAACAAAGAAAACAACATAGGTACATACCCAACTATACATTGAAAAGGTCTGCCTGCGGCTTGGTCCCCAATACACTGGCCGCGTTACCTCTTTGTATCGCTAGAGAAATTATCTGTGCGAGGTAAGCGCCGGCTCTGGGGTCTCCTGAGGTGTTGACCAGTACGCGACGACATTACAAACAATACAATACAAATACTCTTTATTGCACACCTCACACAAACAAAGCAGTTACAGAGAGAAACAATACAATAACATGTAGGTAGAGGTAGGCAACAGGCGGTCTACATAAGTAATCGTTAGTTCAAAAATTTCGTACCTAAACAAAATATCCTCACTACCTACTTTGAAAAAAACTCGTATCTGATTTATTTTTATTTTTTTCGTTTTTTCGTTTCGAGTTAGTACTCATTAAACTAATATAATTACATCTCGTACACACGTGCACAAACTTCAACGTCGATAAATCGATGGTACCTATAACAATTGCATTGTGTATATTTCGATTAATTTCTCGTACGTCAGGTTTTAGTACCTAATGCTTTTATTTAATACAATGTGGGTATAAAGATTAAGTTTTTTAAACATGTTTATCATCTTTAAAATTGACATTCTTTAAAGTACAATGTAAAATATGTACACTAGTGTTTTTTCAAAAACTATGCGACGCGCGTGCTATGCGTTACGTGATCGATCAACTGGAGTAAGGTACCTACTAGTGCCCGACGCGGTACTAGTACTCGACGAATATAATTTAACTAGCGAATAATACACTAAGATTGATCACGAAAACATTTTTAAGTTACTAAATGTTAGTGATTTCAATATTTCTTATCACAATTTCAAGACAAATAACTTATTTATAAGTTATGAACATATTTGTTAAAACCAGCTGCCATCAATTGGGATAATGAGTTAAACCTTCAAGTCCCAATAAATGTCAGTCTGTCATTCATGACATTTGTACTGAAATGACATCTATTGGGACTGCCAGCATAACCGCCTGCCATTACTCGTACATTCGGATTGATTACCTAATTCTTATATTATCAGGATTTTTTATAAGATCACCATATGAAACGAATTCCATATCAGTAACTTGAGTAAATACCTCGTCTCCCAAACCGTATGAAACTGTTTAATACATCTTAAATGAGCATAATATCGTGATTCAAATAAGTATTTTCTGTTGACATGTCGGGCACTAGTACTTCTACCTTACATCGCGAGTTTACATTTCGGGGCGATCCATTAGTACAATAAAATAACTCAAGGTGATATCAATAACATACCTACGTCCTACTTGTCGTAAAAATGACTGTTATACGAGTACCTACATCTTGGATAGGTTAAAAAGCTCATAATAGAACTAAATACTCGTAAATATGTTTAATGGTCTTGTTTATCGGCCATTAGTACGAAACATTCAGTTATTCTTAACCTAAGTGGCACCATCGGTTTTTTAGATGTAACTGGTAAATAGTATGTGTTTACACATAAATCATCATTATGTTTAGGTAACCCAAACTCTTCTCGTTCGAATATCATTCTGTTAAATAGAACTTAAGTTTCAGTGAAGCGACGAGGGCGTTCGCAAACGTTAACTAACGATTTCTGAAGACGTTTTTAATGAGCTCAAACTCAGTGGGATAAAAAATAAAATTAAAGACAATAGGGAATGGATGAACATATCAGAAGTGCCTGATTAGTTTTTGGTTATAGGAATAGCCTTCCTTAGCACTTAAAAAGTTTCAGATTTTTCAACGGCGTCAATTATTTTTGAAAAATATAAACAGTTTCCTCACTTTCGTTTTCCCTTCGCAGTGTCTTACGGCATTTCGCCATTAATGGGCCTTGTTTATCAAGTCCAGTGTAGTCCAGAGGGATGCATTATTCATGGAAGATAGCGGCTTTAAGAGAAGGGTTAAGATGTATTAAGGGGCTCCCGTCAAAAATCAACGAAATTTAGTAGTTTTCATTTCGACACTCGTCCTCGGTTTATTGAAGCTAGCTTTCCAGGTACAGGTGTTTAACATTTTTGATATTGAATAACTTGAAAAATGTTAACACAGAATGAATTATCCATTTTTAAAGAAAGGTCTGTAAAATTACAAAACCCGACACTTCAGCCTCATTAAAACTTTTATACACCCGAAACTCATACCTACTCATACATACTGAACTTACCTATAATTTTGATATGCGTTTTATAATCTTTTTTGTATTTCACAAAAGCTACGTCCAAAAAACTGGTTTTTTGGCCTAAATTTGCCAAGGTTTGGTGACATATATATAGAAAACAGTGAGTTTTAAAGTAAATACGGGATACTATTTCGGTAAACCTCGTTGTTGTTAATGCGATAAGCCATAAAACACATGAAAAAACGGACAGTTATAGATCGAAGGTCACTGGGAGCTGGGACCCCTTAAGTACGTGATGCCGTCTAGTACCTACACATGTAGTGCCCAGGAGCCGTAGCATGGTTGGCCCTATCACGCGACAAGTGACAAGATAGGGGCGTCGTCTCGTTCTATCGAACGATGTCAGCCAGTGACGCACGCTCTATCCTATCACCTATCGCGTGACAAGGCCAACCATGCTACGGGGCCTGAATCGCTACGCGCTACGCTCGTAACCCGTGGTTTTGGTGAGGATTCTATTGGTAGCTTTAAATTTACTCTTGGACAGTAAAAAAAAAATCATATTTTTTCTAATCTTTCTTTATAAATATGATTTACAGTATATTTTGTAATTTATACTTTATTACAATAATTTGATGGTTTACTATCCATTTACCAACACTACGTTATCAATTTTAACATGAGGTCACAAAGCCTATTATATATAGATCTAGCCTGTTTTTTTTTCTAAACTTTGTTGTAATATTATGTTCAAGAATTTTGGCTCAAGTTGAAACGGAGAACTTCGTTCGCTTCGCTCGCTCGCTCAATAAAACCCCTTTATTATAAAGTAGATCGTAGTGTCCTATCTCGAATGTGACGCACTTAATTTACAATTCAAATGACGAAATGTCATTCCTGAAATAATTTCGTATTTCGTAAGCAAATATACAAAACAAATGAATGTTAATTAAAGTCGTGCAGGAATGGAAACATTCCGTCGAACATAGGCACTTCAATTAATTTTAACGAAACATGTCTTCTGTCATACTGTATTCATATTTATGTATTACAGTTGACATTGGATTGCGTAGGTACGTAAGCCAAGAAATTGGTGTACGGTTGGCCTTACGAGGGGTCAAAGGCGTCGCCAGCCAATGGCCTAGGGGGGGGGGGGCAAAAGTATGTAATTGTGGGTACATGAAGCCTCACACTTGTAGGGGGGCGACGTCCATGCAAGGGGCTGAACACCTTTGTACCGTGTCGCTTTAACGTCATGCTGTAATTGCCATACGAAGTTATCAAACGGGTGATAGTGACAAGGTTGTAGGACTGCCTAAGGGTGGGAATGGGAATGCGGTACTTAATGAAAATGTTTGATAAATTACACTAGGTACAATTTATTAGATTTAACATGCCAGTTAACACGTTCATGGACACAGCACCATTCTGAAAATTTAGTGATGTGGCACATAAAAAATTCATACATTTTTTTGTACTGCCATGGACATACTGCCACATCACTGTTTAGGCAAATATGTGCCGCCGCTGTTTCGTCTAGGTATGTATGTAATGCGGGGCACATTGCACGTAGAACCGATGGCCGTTGGGGCGGAAAGGTTCTCGAGTGGCGACCACGTGCCGGAAAGCGCAGCGTGGGTAGGCCCCCCACAAGGTGGACTGATGACCTGGTAAAGGTCGCGGGAGTCCGCTGGATGCGGGTGGCGCAGGACCGGTCAATTTGGAACTCTCTGGGGGAGGCCTATGTCCAGCAGTGGACGTCTTTCGGATGATGATGATGATGATGATGTATGTAATTTGTTACAAACTCAAACTCTTGTGGCAGCACGGCCACAGCCGTAACGTCTACAGACGTATTGTGTCACAGCACGCGTCATTCCCCTCATGTAAAATTGAGGTGGCCCTTTTAAGCTTTTGCTGCGGCACTAGGAAAAATTGTAATGTACCTAAAGCGGCACAACATGTCCGCCTTCATTATAATCCTATGAGAATTTGTCGTCCGTGGACGGAGTGGCAGATTTGTCGTGGAGAAGATCACCGGCCACAGTAGTGTCGTCACGAGGGTCTCAATTTACGTCCGTGGCCATACTATCCGTGAACGTGTTAACGTGCCAGTTTCCCTCCACGTTCTCCCGTGTTTTCAAATTATCCATACCTTCCCACCGCACTAGTTTCAAGACTCATTCGTTCGCAGTACAGACAAACAGTCTCTAGAATTCACTTCCTCTCAACTTCAGACAAGCCCCAAGCAAATTTGCTTTCAAGCGGATGCAGCGTAAGCACCTGCTTCGACATGAATTCGACTAAAATCCGTCCACATAATGATAGTATGTATTGAATATGTAGTAGTATATGTTTTTGTTTTTTTTTTATTTATACATGTGTTTATTTTTCTCTTACGTGTTCGTATTCGTAACAGAAATTATCATATTTTTTTCTTTGTATCTTTTATAAATCTGTTTAGCCCAATGGTTGGCTGGTAGAGAATGCCATTTGGCATTAAGCTCGCCATTTGTACTAAATAAATAAATGTGGCACTCTTTGGGGGAGGCCTATGTCCGGCAGTGGACGTCTTTCGGCTGATAATGATGATAATGATGAAATAAATAAATATATCTGCCACCAGGTTCAGCTTGGATAATTAATGCACTGTATGATTCTTAATTCACAGTCCACAAGGTGGACTGATGACCCGGTAAAGGTCGCGGGAGTCCGCTGGATGCGGGTGGCGCAGGACCGGTCAATTTGGAACTCTCTGGGGGAGGCCTATGTCCAGCAGTGGACGTCTTTCGGCTGATATGATGATGATGATGATGATGATGATTCTTAATTACACGTCTCAAATTTACTTACAAGGTTAATTATAATGAACCAAACCAGACGAGGACTTTTCTTTAAGCAACTTGGTAATGTTTGACTCAATCCCAAATATGAAATTAATTCAAGTGACAAATGTTTTAGGAGATTACAATTCGTTCGGTTCGTTTTGATATTAATGTGTATTTGTATAAAATGTGGGTATTAAAGAATATATGGACTTGTGTTTAAAAATATTATTAGTATCGGTTTTGCTAAACACGAGCAAAAATACACAAAAACTTGTACAAATCGAGGTATCCTCTTAAGAAATTTATTTAAGGGGATATCGATTTTCGTAAGATATAAGAGAAATCATAATTTGCCAATTCATGTCTTTCTATAATTCAATTGGAATTGTAATTTAATTGGATCAGAATGCCCCGTGCCACTTTGCCTACGAGACATAAAAAAGACAAAGGATACACGATATCCCCACACGCGCAACCAAACAAACGTCAAAATTATCGTAAACTAATCTAATAAGTACCCCACTGTTCACATTAGCACCCCTCGCATAATTTGATGATCACTGTTCCCAGGCACCCCAGCGGGGCTAGCGCAACTGACGCCGCACCGCGACGCGAGTCGAGACAGCTCAACCCCCTTTTTCTAATTTGTACGGTGCGAGTGTGATAGAGGACGCTTAGTCGCGCGAGAAGCGACTGAGCAGCAAGTTGTGCTAGACGTGCTGAAGGACGTAAGTATTGTCTATTTGTGACTGTGTCTGGGAAAAGGGACGACTTTAGCGGTATGAAGTTATTAATATCTCCTAAAACTAGGTAAAATTAGGTATTCAGTGAAAAAATCATCATTTTCCTAGGTGCAATCATTATTTTTTTTATAAATTTTTAAACATGCAGTAGGCAAAATGGACGAATTGAAAAAAAATACATTTTAAAGTTATGGAATAATTGGTACCAAGTTAATCTAGTAGATTAACTTGGTACCAATTATTCCATAACTTCATCTTCATCATCAAAGATTTATGATATTTAAGGTATTAATCACCGATTAGTATTAAAAACCCATAACATTGTACCGTAAAAGCACACAACTATAGTCCACTACCCCCACTATGGTCCAAAAGTAAACTCATTCGTTTCTATCAATACCGATTTTGTATTTGTGATTTTATAGGTTATTATTTAAATTTGTGTATATTGCCTGTCTTCAAGTTCACCCATGAATACAGTCCCACCTGAGCAAGTAATATGAGAATTAATTTGGACCATAGTTGGGTGACCTGGACTATAGTTGTGTGGTTTTACGGTACGTAATTTTCGACAAATTTTTTAAAATACATATAACTCGGAAACTAAAAACCTCAAAGTGGTTCCTTTTACTAGATGCAGTCACATTTAATACCACAAGTGTACAACCGCATTTATATCGGACATAAAGCATTCGTCCCTCTCGCACTTATACAGGGTGATTCGAGACGTGATCGGAACCAACTACTATTCCGTACCTCAAAAGGAAAAAAAACGGAACCCTTATAGGATCACTCGTGCGTCTGTCTGGCCGTCTGTCACAGCCGCTTCGCTCCGAAACTACTGGACCGATTGAGTTGAAATTTGGTAAACACGTGTGAATTGGTGACCCAAAGATGGACGCGTTAAGTGAATTAATGAATTCTGAACAAGGGGGGCACTTTTGGGGGGTAAACTGGTTTTTTTTTAAGTTTCGAAAATTGACCATCCCTCCCTTATCTCCGAAACTAGTAGCTTAGAATTCTGAATAATATATGGAAAATAGTTCCTTGCCTAAAGATTACAGGAAAACCTACAAGAAGTTTGAGTATTCAAAGCAACGGGAAAATTCTCAATATTTTTGTGTATTTTATATGGATCGCCTGATGCTGATGATGATGAACTGTTAACATTTCTTTTTCATTATTTTCAGAGAATAAAAAAGTAAAAAAAAAGTAAAATTGCTACGCTCTAAAGCGTAGCAATTTTTAGTTACATCACATAATAAAAATACTTTTAACGCTAACCCTCGGTGCGCGAGTCCGACTCTTACTTGGCCGGTTTTCCATATAACAATTGAAATTTGGATCTACTTAACGTACGTACAATGCGTGACGTGATCGACTTGCCGATATGCACTCGTTTCCGCATAAGTGACGTACGCTCTACTCTATTTTATAATCTACTTCTGTCTATTAGTTCTACTGTAGGATATCAAATAACCGTGTATTCAAAACCGTGTCGCAATCCTGGCTTATCACGCGACAAGTGACAAGATAAGAGCGTCGTCTCGTTCTATCGAACGGTGTCAGCCAGTGACGCACGCTCTATCCTATCACCTATCGCGTGACAAGGCCAACCATGCTACGGGGCCAGTTTCTAGTTCCTATAGCATCCAACAATGGCACTCAATACACAGTCCCCTGGCTCGTATGTGCACATCCTACAATAAGATTTGTAAGGATGTTGATATTTTTTGTTTAAGTCTCAACAAATTTAAAAGTAATGTTACAAAATTATCACGAAGTTAGAATATAACCTTCACGATCTCATCTGATCTCATTAATTATTTAAGTTAATTATGACCCCTGTCATTAAGTAGTTAGTTAGACTATCATTAATATTGTTTGTCCATTATATTTTTTATTTACCATGTTGTGCGTGGTAGTTATAGAAATGTAATTTCTGTACTATTTCGATGGAACTATGTTAAAATATGTATACATATTAATTTACATAATAAAGAAACAAATAAATAACGACACATTTCAAAGTTGACTTTATTTGAGGTGAATGTCGAATTATAAACAGGGAAAAGTTGTAAAAAAATGTTTATTCCTAACTAATAAAACAATAGAAGCAATCTATTTTTATGTCACGTGCGTGCTTTTTACGGACCTACAAGTGGAAAACGAGATTTCATTGAACTCAAGTTAAGTTTTCTATGAAAGCGCACTACATGTATTGTGTCTCTATCTATTTGTGTTTCAATCTACTCATATATTACCTGCTATACTATGTATATTACAAATGTAGTTACTGATTAAGAGATCTCAATAAACAACCAATTTTAAATAAACTAATATTATAACGTGTTCTCGTTAAGATATTTAGGATTGAATTTCCTAACTGGATACGGTATAAAATAAAATAGAACAATTCATTTTTAATAGAAAATAGTCGAACCTACAAGTGCGCTTTCGAGTACATTTACAAGTACGGATAGGATACCTGAAAAGAAAGCCCCCTAAACCATAAAACCACACAAATTGTGTCACAAAAAAAACATACAAAAATCATAAATAGACATACTTATAATCTCTTGCGTACCATACCAGCCCTCACAACGCTGGTCATCCAATTTAACTCTGACCTCCGTTCACTCATAGTTGCAACCAATCTTTAGTTCAAGTAATACTGGCGAGTATAGTACACATTGTGATAGGAATGTTTACGAGTAAGCGGGGGTGAGTACCGAGACCGAGTCCCTCATCGCCATTCCCTCCGACGACGCCGCGCCGAACGCACGCCCGCGCTAACTTTTGTTACGATACATCGCAAGTTGTATCCGACTTTGTATCATTTGAGTGAAGTGAGGATGGTGTTGACCGACTTTCTGACGGAGACCCGTAGGAGATGGCTGAAGGTGAGTTGTGCGTGTTGCTTGGGATTTTAAAGGCACATGATTTCTGGATTATTCCGCGTTTCTATGCAAGTGGATAAAAGTATAAACAAATTGATCAACGACTGATTAATTAAATTAAATTAAATATTAAATATCGTGGGACAATTCACACCAATTGATCTAGTCCCAAACTAGGCAAAGCCTGTACTATGGGTACTAGACAACGGATAAACATACTTAAATAGATATTAAACATCCAAGACTCGAGAACAAACATTCGTATTCATCATACAAATATCTGCCCCGACCGGGAATCGAACCCGGGACCTCAAAGCTTCATAGTCAGGTTCTCTAACCACTAGGCTATTCGGCCGTCTTGTCGATTGATTGATTTGATTTATTTGTTCTTATTGAGCTTACTAGTTCGATGTGTGTAAGATTGTCTCCGAATGTTTCCGAATGTTTGTGTGTCTAGCTTCTGCCCGCGACTTCGTCCGCGTGGAACTCGCTTATATCGTAGCTCCAAACAAACTTTCGCCCCCCTTTTCACCCCCTTAGGGGATGAATCCCGGGATAAAAAGTATTATATATGTTAATCCAGGCTATAATAGCGTCCAGCCGTTTTTGCGTGATTGAGTAACAAACATCCAAACATCTAAACATCCAAACTTTCACATTTATAATATTAGTAGGATTGAAGCAAGTGTGTAGCAAACTCGACGTGATACATTTTATTTTTGACGTAAAAGTATACGATGATTGAATTGTCAGAGTCGTCGACACTGCTCCAATATTTGGCAACTTTAATCTTAACTCGAAACAATAGAGGTGTTCGAGTGACAAACAAGGTGTCAGCTACAAAAACTAGGTCCCGACTTAGACATGGCGGACCCCATATTGGTAATAATAAGATTCATGTTACATAATCCAGTATGACTTTATAAAACGAGAATCAACTTACGTTTGAATGAAGAGTCGAGCGCGCGTTGATCAAAAGTTCAAAAGTAGTACTTAGAAGAATTTCTTCTAGATAATGTTTAGCTTAATTAATGGTGATGATAATGAGTAAACAAACACTGATTAGTCCAACTTAATTATGTACAATGTTTTCAAGACTCTGGACTGGAGAAGGATAGGCATCAACATCAACGGCGAGTACATCACTCACCTTCGGTTTGCTGACGATATAGTAGTCTTGGCTGAGACCATGGAGGACTTAAGTACGATGCTCGATGACCTCAGTAAAGCTTCCGAGCGAGTTGGTCTAAGAATGAACATGGATAAGTCGAAGGTCATGTCAAATGCCCATGTAGTACCAACTCCCATTACAATCGGACACTTTACGCTCGAAGTTGTAGACGATTATGTATACCTAGGACAGACTGTCCAGTTAGGTAGGTCCAACTTCGAGAAAGAGGTCAATCGTCGAATCCGACTCGGCTGGGCAGCGTTCGGGAAGCTCCGGCACATCTTTTCGTCCAATATCCCGCAGTGTCTCAAGACGAGAGTCTTTGACCAGTGTGTGTTGCCAGTGATGACATATGGCACTGAAACTTGGTCGCTTACTATGGGCCTCATAAGAAGGCTCAAAGTCACCCAAAGGGCAATGGAGAGGGCTATGTTAGGAGTTTCTCTGCGTGATCGCATCAGAAATGAGGCTATTCGCAGCAGAACCAAGGTAACCGATATAGCCCTCCGAATTGCTAAACTTAAGTGGCAGTGGGCGGGGCACATTGCACGTAGAACCGATGGCCGCTGGGGCGGAAAGGTTCTCGAGTGGCGACCACGTACCGGAAGGCGCGGCGTGGGTAGGCCCCCCACAAGGTGGACTGATGACCTGGTAAAGGTCGCGGGAGTCCGCTGGATGCGGGTGGCGCAGGACCGGTCAATTTGGAACTCTCTGGGGGAGGCCTATGTCCAGCAGTGGACGTCTTTCGGCTGATATGATGATGATGATGATGAATTATGTACAAACGTGTGAAGGAGTCACAAACATATAGACGGAGCCTCTTCATTTATATATTAGTATAATTATGTACAAAACCTTTAGATGCAAATCGTTTGCTCTTCGCTCATCGTCCTATTGTATATATATTGACTCTTATATAACAATAGAAAAATCTATAACAAAACAACGTTGTTGTCATTCTTTCTCAATGACTAACCGAACTATTTACATTACTATCAATCAAGTTTTTTTGCTTGATTCGTATAAAAAAACCGGGCAAGTGCGAGTCGGACTCGTGCACCGAGGGTTCCGTACAAACCTGTAGGTAAATTATTAATAATATTTTTATTATATCATGTAACTAAAAAAAAAATCCTTTATCTGTGCTAATAAGACGTTGCTTCGTACTAAATTTATGAATTCTGAGTTCACGGAAAGTACCCTGTAGGTTTTGATTCCCTTGCGAGTTTCGAAAATTTGCGGACATTTGCGGCATAAACGGCTGTATCTTTTGATTGTCTTCGCTTAGAAGTTTGATTTTTTCACAGCTCCAAGAGACAAGCTACATTCATATCAAGGTATCAAGCAAAATTTTATATCAAATACTCAGGTCTACTTGATTATATTAAATTAGATTACATTTTTTTATTTCATAATATATAATTACATTATAAATTAATGTTCTCTTAATAGATTAAACCTGAGTATTTGATATAAAATTTAGCTTAATACCTCCACGCGTTCCTGAGAAAGAGGGTCATGACAGACGGACGGACGGACGGACAACAAAGTGATCCTACAAGGGTTCCGTTTTTTCCTTTCGAGGTACGGAATCCTAAAAATGCAAATTGAATTTCTGTTATTTAAGGTTTTAATACAAAAGATGATATGCAACAAGATGCACCTTATTGTGCTAGTAATAGAGCACAATAGGTCACCGTAGCTTTAGTTGTAGGTGATCATTACCTTATAGTTATTATAATAATTACTGTTTGTGTTAATGATACAGATATTGTCCTAATACAAAATGATGTAACCAGAAATCAGATTTTTTTTTCGCATAAACAAGAGTACAAAATGGTGTTACATAAATGATTATAGCCAGTTTTTCAAGGAAATAAACAAAACAGGTACATGCAATACTTAGGTTAAGTACCTAGTTAAAATAACTTCAATCACTACATAATTAACTAAATTATTAAAAACCGGCCAAGTGCGAGTCGGACTCGCGCACGAAGGGTTCCGTACCATTATCTATAAAAACCGGCAAAAAAATCATGTCTGTTGTATGGGAGCCCCACCGACTCGCACTTGGCCGGTTTTTTAGTATTTGTTGTTATAGCGGCAACAGAAATACATAATCTGTGAAAATTTCAACTCTCTAGCTATTACGGTTCTTGAGATACAGCCAGGAGCCGTAGCATGGTTGGCCTTATCACGCGACAAGTGACAAGATAAGAGCGTCGTCTCGTTCTATCGAACGGTGTCAGCCAGTGACGCACGCTCTATCCTATCACCTATCGCGTGACAAGGCCAACCGTGCTACGGCTCCTGGTGACAGACAGACGGACAGACGGACGGACGGACGGACGGACAGCGAAATCTTAGTATCCCGTTTTTACCCGTTGGGTACGGAACCCTAAAAAGAATGAAAAACAATTAGGATCTGGGTGGTAATGATTATACATAGTTAGTTACTAAGATATATATTGGTTGTATGTTAGTATGAAACGCGTAAGCAGATTCAGCCTTCCAACTTGGCATTTTGTGACGGTAACTCAATGAAATTACATTGATAAGGGAGATCTAGCGTTATCACTTGGGTTTTTACTGTTTATTAAGTACTAGCTTCTTCCCGCGACTTCGTCCGCGTAGAACTCGATAAAAAAATCCCGCGGGTCGTAAATTATAGCCTATTAAATAATTAAATAACATCTATTAGAATGTTGGTCAAGTGCGAGTCGGATTTTAGTTTCCCCATACATTTTGAGACCCAGCGCCTGATGAAGGCAACGAGCAATTTGGTCTCCATACAAAGTGTCATTCCCTTTTTCGTCCCCAAAAGGGGTGAATTTTGACATAAAGCATAGCCTATGTCCTATTCTGATATATAAGGTACATAACTGGAAAGTTTCATATAAATTCATCCAGTAGTTTTTGAGATTAGGTGGAACGTAGGATGGAAGTAGGATTAGTAGTCCGCTGGATGCGGGTGGCGCAGGACCGGTCATTGTGGCACTCTTTGGGGGAGGCCTATGTTCAGCAGTGGACGTCTTTGGGCTGATATGATGATGATGATGATGAGGATTAGTAGTATAGGTAGGACTAGCTGCTCGCGCGGCTCCTCCGTGTTGCACAGAACGCAACCGAAGCCGAGGGATACCATTTAGCATATGCGAAATAATGTTTGCGTAGTTTCGGAGATTATCGCCTACATTCTAACTTACAAAGCCACAAATTTGAATTTCACAGATGAAATATCAGAAATAAAGATTGAAATGAACTACTTAACTGCCCGCGGATTGCAAAGAACGCAGGCAAACGCGCGATATGAAATATTAGCCTATAACCATCCAGAAAGTCCGTTCTACATGCAGGTGAAAGAATTTTACGATAACGTCTTATGAATCGATGAACGCCGGCTGCACGCACGAAAAAGTATGACTCATTGTCCCGTTCAGTTGACTGACATATCAACGAAAGCCCAAACCGGCGTTCTAGAGATTTCAAACGTGGGTTCCTTATAAGGTCTAGGGGTGCACTAAGAAAGGATTTATCAAAATTCACACGCTAAGGGGGTGAAATGGGGTCCAAAATGTTGTATGGGGAAAAAAGATTATCGACTATTTTATTCGAAACACAGAAGTATTCCTAACGATAAATGAGTAAATGCGTGTTTCAGGTTTTTTGAAAATTCAACCCCTAAAAGGGGAAAATTGTAATTTTCATTAAACTCCTTTGTATTATACAAAATAATGATAATTCAGTTCAATTCAATTTATAAAACTGTGCAGTTTTTCATCAATGTTTTCGTATGACGTTATCACGTAAAATTATCGTCCGTAAACCGACTTTACAGACAACCATTTTTGAAATTGGATAAGCTATTCCGGAAATTACCTATTACCTACATACAAACTTACATTTTACACATATACAAACTCACAGACTTTTATCTCTATCTATCGTCATAACTCAAGTCGTATGTATACATGAATTACCATCAAATATCTCCAATGGAGTTTTATCTACGAACTATTTAATGTAAATGTAACTAATGCGTCCCATTTTGTACGGACGACGTTAAAAATATGTATCCAATTTTGCACCTTCTTCCATTGTAATAAGGGGAAAAATGTATACATATCTTTGACGTCGAAATACCACTCTGGCAGTATTTGCATAGGAAATACAATACGATGATAAAAATTTTGTTTGTGACCTAAGCCTGAGAGGCGGAAGGGTATTGTTTGTCGAACGAGTGCGTACATGTATTTAACTACCTGTGCCCGCGATCTCTCCTATGCAAATGCATGGTGAGTATCTACCAGCTGACAGGTGGTGAGCTAGGAAAATATCAACCAATAGGCATCATTTTTAGGGTTCCGTAGCCAAAATGGCAAAAACGGAACTCTTATAGTTTCGTCATGTCCGTCTGTCCGTCTGTCCGTCTGTCCGTATGTCACAGGCATTTTACTCGAAAACTATAAGGTGTATTTGAATAAAATTTTGAGGATAGGTGTATTTTGTTAGCCGCTACATAGTTTTGTAATTAAAATGACTAAAAAAAATTTTTAGGGGTGCACTCCATACATAAAACTAAAAGTCAAAATATTTTTTTTATTGTGACCCCCCGTGTGGCACATCAATCGATAGGCGTTTCAAAATAAATATAAGGTTTCTTAGCATTTTTTTTGATTAAGTGAATAGAGTCGGAGATAATCGCCCCGAAAGTCACTAAAATTCTGTCCCCCCCCCCTCTAATTTTTGAACGGTGTATTTTAAAAATATGGAAAAATTCATGGACATAGGGCTTATTAATTTCATTCACCGAAAATTGTTTTGAACAAGATCGGTTCAGAGGTTTTCGAGATATTGCTGAAAAACTGCCTTCCTCAAAGAAAAGGACGTAAGTGCCGTAAAATTTCTGTGACGATACGACCTTTTTAATAGGCACTATAAAGTTCCATAATGGCCCGTTAAAGTTCCGCGTGACGTCACATTATGCTAGAATGTGACGTCACACGGAACTTTAACGGACTATATCTTCATCATTTTTTGTTTGATTGACAAAATTAAAAATACATGTCCAATATTGTTAGACCTATTTCTTTATATCTAACTGACGGACTAAATAGATTTTTTAAGAAAGTAGTCTATACTGTAGAGGTTTGACGTTTAAAAGCGGGCTGGCCATACAAAAAGAACACCTTCTATATTTAAATTTAAATAGCTCATTGAGTAAAATGTCAGATAAGCCTATTGTTTGGTCATTCTGCTATCCTTGGTTGTATAATAAAAATTATACACGATGATTTTTATTTGTGATCAGTAGGGTTAGGATTCTGGTGGCATTTTTAGCACAAGTAGTGCAGTCGCCACTGTATTTTTTATTTATTTGAATAATTGAATAACTGAATGATAAAGCCATTCTAATTTTTCGCCCCGGTTGTGGGCTACATGCTGTATTAGAAAAACTACTCAAAAAGTTTTTACCGTTGTCGAGGTAATCTAAATTATCAGTAGTATACTGAAACTTATTCCTACGGAAAATTTAGATTGTACATAGAGACAAAATTACACATTTTAACAAAACATGTGTTATGTTTTAATTTAATGAATCAATTTACTTGTATGTAACTAATAAATTTTATTATGCATTATTGATTTATCATTTATCATTTATCAATAATTTATTCATTCATTCATTCAATCAAAAAAAATATAACAAGGACTCCATTGCTCTTTGTTCACCCAATGCCACCTAAATTCCTAACTCTAGTGATCAGGAACCAATATTTCTAACTCAATAATTGATTCCGAACACGATTAACTCGTAGTTACGTAAAACAAACGTTATTTTTTTCTGAATAAAATTTAATTAGGAATTACTTTTTAATGAAAAATCATTGTCACCCTAATGGTAGTTTAAATATATGAACCTAAAACCTCCTTGATAAATTTGTTTCATAAACCAACCTACGAACCAATTGTGTCCAATTTTTAAATTAAGAGTAATAAACTGTCAATTGTCACATGCATGACAAAGCGCCCCGCCAAAGCGCTGAAATTTGACGTATGTATCTACTTAACTTTTTAAAATTTAGGGTGACCATACATTCAGTGGATATTATTGTTAACATTATCATTAAATTTAATTAACTAAAGAGCGATCTAATTGCGTGAGACCTCATCCCTTGGAATTTGTTTTAGCTGATTATTAATATTTTTCATCATGTTAAGAAAAGTATATTAAGTTTAGAAATAATCACTAAAGCCTAAGTATTCATCCAAGTAGTCATCGACCCCGTACCAACTTAATCTACTCGTAATACCGTAGCAAAAAGCGGTACACAGTCGACTACAAATAGATCGATACGGGCAAAGTTACTAAAATTATGTACACACGACCTTAATCTTAAGGCAATAAAGTCGTGTATACATATTTTTGTAACTTTGCCCGTATCGATCTCTTTGTCTGACTGTACCTAAGTCATAATGAGACTCAGTTGGTACGTACAATTGTTTTAGATATGTAGTTAATGTCAACCGTAGGGGAGATGCGGATAAGACGGGGACGCCAAGGGAAAAAAAACCGGGTACTTAAAATAATATCAGAGTTATTTATTAATCAAACATTAATTACTTATTATAGTTTCATTTGGCGCAGCTTTGGACTTGCTAACTCATATCATACAAAAATAAATAAAATAAAATTGACAAAAATGGAAAATACACCATCTTACCCCACATATGGGGTAAGACGGGATACTAAAAAAGGGGCAAGATACGGAGAGAGGGTAAGATGGGGACTTAATCCTATTGACGGAAGATACATATCAGCACATCTTCCAAATCTTCGTCGTCGACTTCAGCACAAGCTGTGTGGGCCCATTGTCCACACTGCTGACACCCTACCCTATTTTACGCGATTAAGCATAGATCCACTATTTTTCCAATTTCAAAGTATTTATTTATTTATTTATAAAGGATCACCAACAGACAATACATCATACAATTCAATAAGTAGCTCAGCACGTCTAGCACAACTTGCTGTTCAGTCGCTTCGCGCGCGACTAAGCGTCCCCTATCTCACTCGCACCGTACAAATTAGAAAAAGGGGGGTAGAGCTTTCTCGACTCGCGTCGCGGTGCGGCGTCAGTTGCGCTGGATTTCTCGAGAACCTAATTAGCATGTTTCTCACAAAACATTTTTTCTTGATCTTTTTAGGGTTCCGTAGCCAAAATGGCAAAAACGGAACCCTTATAGTTTCGTCATGTCCGTCTGTCCGTCTGTCCGTCTGTCCGTATGTCACAGGCATTTTACTCGAAAACTATAACGTGTATTTGAATAAAATTTTGAGGATAGGTGTATTTTGTTAGCCGCTACAAAGTTTTGTAATTAAAATTATTAAAAAAAATTTTTTTAGGGGTGTACTCCATACATAAAACTAAAAGTCAAAAAAAAAAATTTCATCGTAAGCCCACGTGTGGCACATCAATCGATAGGCCTTTCAAAATAAATATAAGGTTTCTCGGGAATTTTTTTGATTAAGTGAATACAGTCAGAGATAATCGCCCCGAAAGTCACTAAAATTCTGTCCCCCCCCTCTAATTTTTGAACGGTGTATTTTAAAAATATGGAAAAATTCATGGACATAGGGCTTATTAATTTCATTTGTTGTATGTTTTCTTTAATATTTTATTTTTGTTCCCATTTGTAAAACTTGTAAGTTACATTAGTTTTGTATGTTTTTAGATACCAAAGTAAGCTGTGGTTACCTATAATTAGATGAACATCGACCTAGAATATTACCTGCGGGGCTAGCGCAACTGACGCCGCACCGCGACGCGAGTCGAGAAAGCTCTTCCCTTTTTCTAATTTGTACGGTGCGAGTGAGATAGGGGACGCTTAGTCGCGCGCGAAGCGACTGAACAGCAAGTTGTGCTAGACGTGCTGGGAGCCGAAATGCTTGAGCACCTCTCTAGGTAGTAAAGATATCATTTTGAATACAGCATTTTTTCTTCCGGCTTTGATATGTGTAATTAACTCGTATGACGTAGGTATGTAGATGAATACTTATGTTTACATGACAGCTCAATGGTTATGTCATTGAGAGATAGTTTTATTAATCTATTGTTTGTTTTTTGCATTCTGACTAGATAGGTTGGTGACGGTGAAAGAATACTCACAAGGTGACAGCAATCTGTTCGTTTTTGATCCGTTTAGCGCCAATCACGACACACATGCGCCAGCAGGAGCCGTAGCATGGTTGGCCTTGTCACGCGATAGGTGATAGGATAGAGCGTGCGTCACTGGCTGACACCGTTCGATAGAACGAGACGACGCTGCTATCTTGTCACTTGTCGCGTGATAAGGCCAACCATGCTACGGCTCCAGACGTCGTCGCCGTCGCTACGTAGTGCATGTTGTTACGAAAAAAACGCATTAAAATCGGTCCATTCACACACATTCAGACATACAGACATGTCAAACTTATAACACCCCTCTTTTTGCGTCGGGGTTTAAAAATAAATAACGATAAATATTTTTCTCCAATATGCTCGGAATAGTGCGCCTAAAGCCGGGTCCGCTGCGACCTGTTTTTGTGTTTTTCTAGCACCTAACATGTTATCCGTCAGTTTCGGCAAACAAATAGGGTTTTGTTTTGATTGGCAAAACATGTTAGGTGTTAGAAAAACACAAAAACAGGTCGCAGCGGACCCGGCTTTACTGTAGTAAAAATAGAACGTGAAGTTCATCGTTACTGACAAGCGCGAATTAAAAAAGTTAAAAGTCATTATTGTACAGTTTTAGCGGCCAGGAAAATGTATGAAATTCCTTTACTGTATACTTATTTAACTTTTAATCATTATATTTTGACCAAGACAAATCACTACAAACAGCCAAATGCTCGTAAGTTTAAAGGCCTAGCAATTTGTCATAACAACTTGCTATAGTTAGACTGGTTAGTAATGTATGGCTGTCTCTTTCCAACTATTGCAAGTTGGGGTGACAAATTGCACCCGTTTGTAGTGTGTTTAAAGTTTTCCCAAGTTTTTTTTTAAATTGTCATAGACAAAACGATTACTTTTGCAAGAAATCGAAGTGACGTTTTAAAAAATGTCTCAAATAGTATTAACTCAAATATATTTTCGAAATAATATTCAAAACGAACAAAATTGTGTTTAAATTTCAATCCCGTTTAATCTTTAATAATTTTAATTACATAAAACATAAAATTGTAATCGATTCTAATGTTTTTAATTTTTTTATGAGTGTCAATTGAAACTGGCACCATAAGTCATTCCGTGTACCTACATACTTTAAAAAAATAAGTTGGGCGGGAACATGATAGGTTATTGACATACTACTCGCCGTTTTAAAATTATTATTGAAAATATTATTTGATCTCCTCACATTTATGGAGAAAATCACTATATCTGCCTCGGCGGGAATGGCAATTCGTGGATTCGTCTCTATTGTCGGATTCAGCTTCGCTTCGTCCGACAAAATCAACTCATCCACGAATTGCTGTTTCCCGGCCTCTGCAGTAATGTACTATAATACGGAATGATACATGAAAAATAAAGGATTTACTGTGTATACTATGCGAAGCTCGGTTTTGCAGAGATTGTTGCTACTCGTTTCGTTTGCATAGTGATAAGATAACTGTGTTTTCCTAGTTATTATTTACTGACTTCTATATTTTTTACTGACAGCCGAGACGCAATACAGGCAGACAATACGGCATTACGTAGTAATGTTTAATATCCGATGTTTGTTTGCATACTCAAAACACTTATCTTTTTATAATCATCATCATCATATCAGCCAAAAGACGTCCACTGCTGGACATAGGCCTCCCCCAGAGAGTGCCAAATTGACCGGTCCTGCGCCACCCGCATCCAGCGGACTTCCGGTACTTTTTATAATACACAAATGATATATTTTATTGTGAATATTGACCAAAGCAATTTTACATTTTCTATGTAAATAACACACAGGACTAACAGCAAAGTACATTAAAACCTATGGCTTACTCACATGGCCCACAATCGCCCAAATACACGCTCGTGAAAAACATCGCAAATACGATCTAGCTGCAGAAGGTCTTAGAGCCTCATTAACTCCCCTGGTAGTCTCCTGTGATGGCATTGTCGGAATAGAATATGAATCCTTTATAAAGAAAACATCTCTAAAGCTATGCGAAAAATGGTCCACACCATACTCACAAATAATAAGCTGGATCAAAGTAAAAATACAAATATCAATCATCAGAGCGGTCTCTATGAGAATTAGAGGAACGAGAAGAAGAATAGAAAGATTTGGATGCGAAGACGGCTGCGGAATACCCATCATAGAACATTAAATTCCCCCTATGATAATATTTTATATATATACTGTATTGTACTGTATCGCATCAGAAATGAGGCTATCCGCAGCAGAACCAAGGTAACCGATATAGCCCTCTGAATTGCTAAACTTAAGTGGCAGTGGGCGGGGCACATTGCACGTAGAACCGATGGCCGTTGGGGCGGAAAGGTCCCCCACAAGGTGGACTGATGACCTGATAAAGGTCGCGGGAGTCCGCTGGATGCGGGTGGCGCAGGACCGGTCAATTTGGAACTCTCTGGGGGAGGCCTATGTCCAGCAGTGGACGTCTTTCGGCTGATATGATGATGATGATGATGATACTATATTTAACGGAATAAATTTATTCAATACATTAAAACCTATACAAACCTTAATTCTCATGTAAAATATAGTCATTTGCCTATCTTGAAACGTCCCAATTTTTGACACTTCTATTCTAACATTTGACACCCAGGTTAACGTCCCAGTGCTCGACACTAATCCATCATTTGACACTTTAAGTCCTAATACATAACAATGTATACCTAATGTATTTTTAATTAGCTTCCGCCCGCGCTTCGTCTGCGTGGACGCGGGATAAAACTTGAAACTATATTTTAATCCACGCTATTAACTATCTTCGTGCAAAATTTCATCCAAATCGGTAGAGCCGTTTAAGCGTGATTGAGTAACAAACGTCCAAACATCCTAACATCCAAATATACAAACTTTCGCATTTATAATATTAGTAGATAGGTCATCGGTGGCAAAAACAGCGTCCTCGTCTGATGTTAAGTGGTCAGCGTAGTCTATGGATGCCTGTAACTCCAGCGCGTTGCTGACCCTTTTAAAATATAATACACTCCTTTCTTGAAGACCCCCAAAATATTAAATGTATTTGGTCAATTTGAATGTACAGTCGCCATCAGATATATCAGAGCGGCGAAAGCGCTGACACATATCTGAACACGTCTCTAATGCCTCGACAATAGAGACGTGTTCAGATATTTGTGAGGGCTTTCGCCGCTCCGATATATCTGATGGTGACTGTACAATTTCAAACAGCGCTGACGAGGTTTTGATAAGAAAATCATATTCATCTCTATTACGAAACTATTGGAAAGTCACACTAGCCTACAAAGGGATTGCAGCAGAATGGCTTCAATATTAGACCCGAGAGGTGTCGACAAGATAATTAATTCGTCCAAGCCTGTAAGCCTTGTCTTGGTATTCAGAACGCTAACTGATTTGTCTCAGGGGCCTATGCTAGTCTGAAAACATTGATACAAAGTTAAATGTACGAAAACATAGCTTTGCACATTTCTAGTGTATATGAAAATGAAAATGAAAAAAGTTTATTGAACAAGGGCAACATTACAATATTAATCACGAGCCTGAGTCCTGAGCTAGGATGTTACAGGACCCAGTTTCGTATCTATACAATTACGTGTCTATATATAGATGCTATATCGGTTACCTTGGTTCTGCTGCGGATAGCCTCATTTCTGATGCGATCACGCAGAGATACTCCTAACATAGGCCTCTCCGTACCGTACCTCACGTACCGGAAGGCGCGCCGTGGGTAGGCCCCCCACAAGGTGGACTGATGACCTGGTAAAGGTCGCTGGAGTCCGCTGGATGCGACCGGTCATTGTGGCACTCTTTGGGGGAGGCCTATGTCCAGCAGTGGACGCCTTTGGGCGGATATGATGATGATGATGAATGATAGATGCTAAATTTTGTGTGTGTGTGAGTGTGCACCCATATTACCGCCGAATTAGTTGGAGTAATTACTCGCTCATTATCATTAGCAACATAAGGTTTAACCCTTAAATGCATAATGATGTATATATGCATCGTATATTTGATGGTCCGTGGCTCAATATGCAGCTATCCACTTCAGCTATCCGTCAATCTATACAACATGACACATCTATTTCAATTTATTAAAAAGTTATACAAAAAATCATGCATTTAAGGGTTAACGTCGTATATTTGAGAAATTTGATTAAATTTTCAATGCTCGGCATTTTTAGCCGACTGCCGAAGGGAAGGAGGGTTATGTTTTTCGAGCGTATGTATTATGTATGTGTGTATGTCTTATTCTTTGGCACGCCCTACAGCCTAAACCGTTTGACGGATTTCGACATAGGAGGTGTCGTTGGATTCGTCTTAATCGTGGTGACATAGGTTATTTATTTTATAAAACAGCAGTTGGGTTTTTCGATAATTCTTTTGATTTCACTTGTTGCTGTTCCTTATTGAACGATCGAGCGAAGCGAACGATGTTCTCCGTTTCAGTAAGGTAAAAAGATCTTTCGTATGTCCAGCGTCTGTCTTTCTGTTCTCCTCAATAGGTCGCTCACTTCTCAACCGAATCTCGTGAAATTTTGTGAGCAGGTTCAATTGGTTAGATTTTTTTTGTAACAAACTCAGTTTTTAGAAATTAAAAAAAACACAGGTTTGCGATTTCTACAGGTTACAGAGCAGAGTAATAAGATGTTATTATACTGTACTGGACTGTGCGTCCGTCTCACTCAATTGAATTTCGTTGCAAGCACGTGATTGCGCTCATTTACTTTATGATTAGTCGAGATACAAAATTAAATATACCTACAACAGTATTTACAGCGCACACTAGCGCCACTGATAAATAATTGTGATTATTAAATTTAACGATAGTTATTTAAAAAAGGAGGCCACTACACACTGTATTATGAATTTCAGTACCTTGTGAATACAGGTTAGATTAGATTAGATTAGTTTATTGCTTATTGAAAATTGACATTATATTTTACAAATTTTCTTTGTATATAAATAAAATGAATTCACAAAAGGTCGTCAGGTAGGTACATTCAATAAATTTATTACAATAAATTCTAACAATAATAATTAACTAAGACAGACAGATATAGCAATTTAATACAATATTCATCTTAATAATGTTTAAATATCATAAAATATGAGAACTAGTAAAATAAAAAAATAAACATATCTAGGGTCTCCTAGTATAATGTCAGGATGTCAAAACATATCAATTCATCATGTCAAGTAAATGAATAAAAACAAATGTCAAACGTACAAGAAATATGATACATACATACAACTAGATACTTTGACAACCGGTTGGCCTAGTTGGTAGTGACACTGCCTACGAACGAAGCTGAAGGTCCTGGGTTCGAATCCCGGTAAGGGCAAATATTTGTGTGATGAGCATGAATATTTGTTTCTGAGTCTTGGATGTTTTCTACGTATTTAAGTATTTATATCTATTATATATATCGTCGTCTAGTACCTATAACACAAGCCTTATTGAGCTTACTATAGGCCTAGTTCGATTTGTGTAAGAATGTCCCCTAATATTTATTTATTTATTATTTATGTTGCTGGAATCGTCAATCTATGCGTCCAAAGTTAAAACGGCCGTTTTATTTTTAATAGATACAAATACATAGAAAACATCCAAGACTCAGAAACAAATGTTCATGCTCATCACACAAATATTTGCCCTTACCGGGATTCGTACCCAGGACCTTCAGCTTCGTAGGCAGCGTGACTACCCACTAGGCTAACCGGTCGGTCGTTTTGTATGGGAAAATGACAGTTGAGTTGTCCTAACGTGCGTTCGAATAGTTACGTGATCACCCCTCTGTCATGTATAAGGTAAATGTATTCATTCACGTACCACCGTAGAACCCTATCGCAATAAGGTGACATACCACTCGAGTTTGAGTGACGGCGGCCTGTCAGTTGCGACAAGGTTCTACGGGTGGTACGTGAATACATTTATCTGCTGTACCTAAACTAACTAAAAATATATAATTATGTACGATCAAAGTTGATTCAACCGTTCAAATCAGTATACAAGCACAACATGACATACCAGTCATAAAATTATTGAATGACAAAGATACATCAATCAATATGACACATTTACTGCTATAATATCTACACTGGGAGCGGAGAGACAACAATAACAGTAAATAATCCTGCAGTGCTGATAATAGGAATTATTGCATCGATAGTGTTCCGAGTGTTTGCTTAGACAGGCTGGCTGGAGCACGAGTCTTAGAAGACGGGGGACTTTCTATCACCTGCGCAAATGCGTGATTTTTCGAATAAGCGTTCATCATCATCATCATATCAGCCGAAATCCACTGCTGGACATAGGCCTCCCCGCAAAGAGTGCCACAAGAGTGCGCATCCAGCGGACTCCAGCGACCTTTACCAGGTCATCAGTCCACCTTGTGGGTAGGCCCACGCTGCGCCTTCCGGTACATGGTCGCCACTCGAGAACCTTTCCGCCCCAATGGCCCCGCCACCCCAATGTGCCCCGCCACTTAAGTTTAGCGATTCGGAGGGCTATATCGGTTACCTTGGTTCTGCTGCGGATAGCCTCATTTCTGATGCGATCACGCAGAGATACTCCCAGCATAGCCCTCTCCATTGCCCTTTGGGTGACTTTGAGCCTTCTTATGAGGCCCATAGTAAGCGACCACGTTAGCCAGCGAATAAGCGTTAGGTGTTCTCAACTGTAAATTTCAGTACAAACATTTTTATACTCGTCGACTTTAATGCTTGAATTAAGACTTCGTACACTAAACTAAAACCACATACTTTTTTCTATGGAACATTAAACGAAAGTCTAGTCTAGTAAGTTAGGAAAGTAGGTGCCCTATAAAATTTGATTCCCTTGAGAGTGTCGAAATATACGTTTTAGTTGGACGTATCTTTTTTTTACGTTAACTTGGAAGTTTGATTTTTGTACAGCTTCAAGAGACTGTAGACTTGATTATATGGTTTTAATTTCAACTCGATACCTCCACGTGCTCCCGAGCTACATGGTCTTGACAGACAGACGGACAACAAAGTGATTCTATAAGGGTTCCGTTTTTTTCCTTTTGAGGTACGGAACCCTAAAAATACTGATTGCTGATAGTCAAATCAATATGAAACGTGTTTAGTGTCAAAATAAAATAGTTATTTACGATACAAGTGCAAAAAATAGGAAATTCGCAACGAGTGGTGATAAATTAAAACACGACCGAAGGGAGTGTTTTAAATCGACACGAGTTGCGAATTACCTATTCGCACGTGTATCGTACAACGTTTTACAGTACATATGGCTCTTTAAAGTTTCAACATATGCACGGAAAGTGCTCATTTTCGCACTAGTGTACCTACTGTAAAATATATTTAACGTCGATGTTATATTTTAATATATATACCTAAAATTTACTTTACACATAAACGCCAATAACTTAACGAAAGTTTAAAATGAATGCATGCGCCAAGCTAATATTAAAAACATTGTTAACACACTCTGCTCATGCAACAGTATCGATTAAGTATTAGGTTTCCCTACTCGCAGGTAACTTCACAGCTCACCTGCCCTGCTAGCATAACTTGACTCTCTACTCTACTCGCGCGCGAGATAGACTGTCCGTCACTTTCTGATTAATGCTGTCAAAAAGTGACAGATAGTCTATCACGCACGCGAATTGAGTAGAGAGTCAAGTTATGCTAGCAGGAGCCGTAGCCGTAGCATGGTTGGCCTTATCGCGCGACAAGTGACAAGATAAGAGCGTCGTCTCGTTGTATCGAACGGTGTCAGCCAGTGACGCGCGCTCTATCCTATCACCTATCGCGTGACAAGGCCAACCATGCTACGGCTCCAGGGCTCGTCAGCTCAACTGTTGGTAGGCTAAACATATACTTGATACTGACCCTATACTCAACAAATTCAATATTAAACTCATAACAAAAGAGGTGACCTACTAGGTGTCAACTACTAGCCATTAAGAGTCGCCAGGACGCATGAACATAGTTTGGTACTTATTTTAAAACGGCATACCCCATTGTGTATAATAGTTATTTATGATACAACTGCGCCTTCGGTACGTGCGTCAAATGTTACCTTCCACCTATGACATTCTTTGTAAGTAATTTCCTATTAAGACAAAAACATGAAAAGCGAAAATATCTTGAAAATGTCCATTACTTCAGCCTCAGTAAATTTTCAAAGTATTAATTCACGATTCGGGACCAATAAGCTTAACAAAGAACTGAATTCTCGCAACTTCAAAGGAGCTTAGCATCTAGTTACTTTCACAATAAATATGTTATTTTAAACGGTTCGGAATAATTCCGTTTTCGCAATGAGGGCCCTGGTGGTTTTAGATTGAGTTATTGTTGCCAAAGGCCCTTGTCTTGGAGTTAACTCGAGATCTCTCGAGTTTGTTTAAACGCATTCCGTAAGCCATAAATAGATACCCACATAATAAATAGCTAGCTTCGTAAATTAAGATGAGCTATTTTTAGAACGTTACCCGTTAACCCAAGATTAAGGGCCTAAGGCAAATTAGATATCTACACGTTTTTTTTAGACCACAGCGGTGTCAAATACGCATCTGAAATGCTCGAATGCGCAGCCCATGACAAGGGCGTTACTGTTCCTTTATTGATTTAAAGATTTGCTGTCTCGATAAGTTAAAATTTCATATACTTTTATGTAATAAAATATTTAACTTGTCTTTAGTTACATACTGTAGGTAAAATACATAATTGCCGTCAATACACAACATATCTAGATTTACAAGTAGGTACGAAACAACCTATTACCTACATAATTCCACACGGATCTTACAAGCTTCCAGAAATTTCTACCTCCCAAAATTTGTCGGGAAAAGCAGTTTCCTTTCACTATATTACCGAAATGTATCAGAAAGACTTTCACATGCCAAATAAGGCGAAAACGACTGTAAGTATCTTTCATGAAATATTATAAAGCCGTTAAGTAGGCAATACCTATATTGTAGCTTTCTACGCGTTTTTATGGCTATTTCCGAAGTCTTTACAACATAATAAATGAAGCCCGATATTTACTATATCAATATAAAGACTTAGATAAAGAAAAACCGGACAAGGGCGAGTCGGACTCGCCCACCGAGGGTTCCGTACAAAATTACAAATGACTTCAGATTTTATGCTGTACTTGTAGTATAAGACATATTACTGTTTGCCAAATTTCATAGTTCTAGGTCAACGGAAAGTACCCTATAAATTTTGATTCCCTTGAGAGTGTCGAAATATTCATTGTTTGCGGCAAAAGCGGCCGCATTTTTTTTAACGTTAACTTTGAAACTTGATAAATAAATACTTTACTAAATAAACTAACTAACAATAAACTATACTAAAATATATTTAACTTGCAATAAATGATTTGATTTGATTTTGATTTTTTTCACAGCTTCAAATGACTGTAGACCTGTGGGTCGATCACGTAACTTTGCTTACGAACGTCTGTTAGATTTAAACGTCAATTTTATATGGAAAAATGACAGTTAGATTGAGATTTAACTGTCAGACGCGCGTTCGGAACGTTACGTGACAATAAAATTCCAAAACACATTACCGAACTTACTGACTCTAAATTCAAATCTATCGTAAAACGGACACTTATTTCAAAAGCATATTATAAGATAAACGACTACATCATGGATAGGGATAGGGATATTTGGCAGCGATAAAATCCTGCACTAGAAATCTATCGTAAAATAAATAGGCTTACTACTGTAGCAATGTAATTTTAAAATTTTATAATACTCTGATAATGAAATGATATATTGTATACAGTTTTGAAAAAAACCGGCCAAGTGCGTGTCGGACCACGCAAAACGAAGGGTTCCGTGGCTATTAAAAAGGTCGTATCGTCACAGAAATTTTACGGCACTTACGTCCTTTTCTTTGAGGAAGGCAGTTTTACAGCAATATCTCGAAAACCTCTGAACCGATCTTGTTGAAAACAATTTTCGGTGAATGAAATTAGTAAGCCCTATGTCCATGAATTTTTCCATATTTTTAAAATACACCGTTCAAAAATTAGAGGGGGGGGGACAGAATTTTAGTGACTTTCGGGGCGATTATCTCCGGCTCTATTCACTTATTAAAAAAAAATGCTAAGAAACCTTATATTTATTTTGAAAGACCTATCGATTGATGTGCCACACGGGGGGTCACAATGAAAAAAAAATTTTGACTTTTAGTTTTATGTATGGAGTATACCCCTAAAAAATTTTTTTTTTGTCATTTTAATTACAAAACTATGTAGCGGCTAACAAAATACACCTTTCCTCAAAATTTTATTCAAATACACCTTATAGTTTTCGAGTAAAATGCCTGTGACATACGGACAGACGGACAGACGGACATGACGAAACTATAAGGGTTCCGTTTTTGCCATTTTGGCTACGGAACCCTAAAAATGACACCTCGCCGAGTTTTTACGCCGGTTCGTCTCGAGGCAGAGGTTTTCTTTTCGAACCGGTGGTAGTTTATCGACATTCATAGGTGCATTGTAATATGCCTAAATTGAAGAATAAATCACTTTGACTTTGATTTTGACTTTGATTACCCCCCTGAGTAGGCATATGGTTTTCATTTTAACTCGATAGCTCCACTCGTTCTTGAGATAAAGGGTCTTGACAGACAGACATACAGATGTACAACAAAGTGATCCTATAAGGGTTCCGTTATTTTCCTTTTGAGGTACGGGACCCTAAAAACTGGCCAAGTGCGTGTCGGGCCACGCGCAGTGTAGGGTTCCGTAGTTGCCTGTCTGTCTTTGTTACATAGACACTCGCGCGCCAACTAAAGTACACATTTAGTTGGTCGACTATAGCTCGGTAACTAGTTATGCCTACTTAGCCGTGATAGTTTTCCTTTTAAATTCATTATATGTAGGTACTACCGCTTAAAGTTTTTCACATTCCCAGTAGTAGCCATTTAGCCGGCGGGGATGATAAAAATAAAACGACCAAATATTATATGAAACATTCTTTCAATTCTATAAAATTTATGTAGGTATGTCTGTATGTACCTAATTTGTATGTCTGTCTGCGAAACAAGGGAACACCATAATTAACCCTGATTACCAATTTAGACTTCCGAGAAAAATATGAAAGCTGCATATTTACAAGCAAAAAGCATACAGTGCCGCTAGTTGTAGCCCGTTCCTAGAAGTTACGAGTTACAATTTTACAAGTCAAATTGGCAAAAGGCTTGACCAATGACGACTTGCCATTTGACCTGAGGGATAATCACGTAACGTGCACGTTAGGACAATTCAACTGTAATTTTTCCATATAAAATTGACATTAAGTTCTACCTAACGTACGTACAATGCGTTACGTGATCGACCTGCTGTGTTGCCTGAAGATTCGTAACTTGTAGCGTCGTGAAACGGCCAACTTGCAAACTTTCCACCCTTATAAGAATTGGCGTGCAGTCAAACGGCCCAGCATAATCAACCCACATAGATCCGAACGTGAGAAAGTTTCCAAATGACCGCCGGAAGGATAGTGCGGAATCATTGAACCCAAGGACCGCTGACCCCACAACGCGATTAAGGACGGGTCAGTCCTTTATGCTATCTGATAGGTACCCTAGATAACAAGTCACTGCCTTTCGGATTCCTTCTATAATAGTTGATATAGGTATAGCGAAAAAGTAACTTTCCAGGCATTGGTAAGCATTACTAGAAAACTTATTTATTTACCTCTCTAAGGTCTCCCAACGTTTCGGATGTGTCGCAACATCAGTCACGGGACAACTCAGTCCCTAGTCAGGTTGTGTTGTCCCGTGACCATGGATGTTGCGACACATCCGAAACGTCGAGAGACCTCAGAGAGGTAAATAAATAAGTTAATTTATTTATTTATTTAAACTTTATTGCACAAAATACAAAAAAAATATATGTACAAGTGGCGAGCTTAATGCCAGATGGCATTCTCTACCAGCTAACCATTGGGTTAAACAGAGACTTATAACAGGTGCAAAGAAAAAAGTATGATAATTTCTGTTACGAATATACTTGAGGAGAGAGGAAAAAAATACAAATGTATTATACACTACATATAGACATACATAAATAAAAATATATAAGATACATACAAATTAAGGGAGGCCTTTGACTTTATTATTTAGTAGGTATAATTTATTTTATAATTTCTAATTCAATGCATTACAATTTCTTAAAACTTAGAAAGTATGAGTAACTACAAAAGCCAAATTATTAAAAATAATAATAAAATTCATATAAAATTACAAAAAAAACAATTGTTAACAAAGCAGGGAAGTTAAAGTGTGTTTTAATTTTTTTCTAGAAACGCTCGGATAACATTTTCTCACCGAGGAAGTCTATCTGGTTCAACATTTCGAATAGGATGTAGGAATCACCGTTTTGATTAAATAAAATAATATACATTTCTTAAAGGGAATAATGAAAAATGTATCGCTCCGAGTTTGATTCGAACTCGCAACATTTTTCTTTTAATTTGAAAATTATAAGTTTTCGCTAGCAGACTTTTTTAATGCTTGATATAAAATTAACATAATAATTTCACTAAATTGTATGTAGTTAAAATCAAAGCTCTTTACGTTAATCTTTTGTATACAAGCGCCAAGGTGTGTCTTAAATTAAAAGATAAGATGAAATAGACATTTTAGATCTATTGCTTAACTGAATGCCAGCTAATCAGAGACATTATCCCGTAAGATTTAGTGCCTTGACATCAATGTTTGTTCTTAACTTCATTTGAGTAAAATTAGGGACGGTATAAGCCTCATTAATTTAATATTCCCTTCACAACTCGACACAAATCGAGCACAATCAAACAAGATCTAGGTCAAAGTCAAACAAAGAAATATAAAAAAAAGCTGTGAATTAATTGATGCAGCAAGAATAAATTTAGCTTACTAAAAAGTACAAAATTGAATTAAAATCATAAAACACAACTTGTTTCACACAAAAAAAGTAAATTACAAAATACATTTTCACTATTTGCAGCAGCTGTCAGCCGACTACCCCTGTTTTGTTTGTTTTAAATAGTTAGCGCCATAAAGTACTAATATGTATCAAAATAACGAAGCTTCGCTTACAATTGGTGTGTTTCCAATCAATAGAATGTAATATCAACAAAACAGGGAGAAAACCAATACCCCTGGAAGCACAAAGTAATTTGATATTGTTTACTTATCACATAAAGTTTATCCAGAAGTAAGCCACCTGACCTTTAACAGGCAAAAAATGCCGCAAATCTAGAGGATTCATCGCAATTTATTTTTAAACCTCATACCTGTGGCAAACAAGACTATTGATAAAACTGACCGTAGATAAAATCCCTTCTTGAAGAACATTATTTGTCTCTCCCCTAACCCTGATTGTATTTTTTGACTGACTGTTTATGTATATGTAGTGATCGACCAACTGATTAGTTGGTCGATCACGTAACTCGTTGTACGCGCGTCGCTGGTCATATAAGCGTAGTATAAGCGTAATGCCAATATGGTATCGGGAGCCTTCACGGAAGAGATGAACGAAACCAGCCAGTCATTTGGGCAGCGTTTATTGCAGAACTAACCTACTGATACTGACATGACACATCTCTATATATGTACCCACATACGGAAAATAGTAATCCTTATAATCTACCCCCAGCATTCCACATATTCTACACCCCTCCACTTAAACCATTGACGCGCGTCGGGTAGATCTAAATGTCAATTTTTATATGAAATAATGACACTTGGGTGATTACCCCCCCAGGCCATGAGGTCTAGTTTCGTCAGTCGTGATGGATGAGATGAGACGCATGAATAACAGCCCTGTGTGTCTGCTTATACCGTACACAATGAAAATTGTTAATGAATTAAATAAACTGAAACTGAAACACATGTCGGATAGGTGTCCCGTATCCCCGTGAAGCGGTGCGGAATATTGCATGTAAGTTATTCTGTCGTGTTACGTCACGCTCCACAGGGCATTCCGTAGTTTGAATTTAATTTTATCTTTTCAAAGGTGTGTTTACGAACTGGTAGTGCGCGTAGGCGACGCAAAATATTAATCGAGGGTCGTATGTACAGAGATTTGGGTTCGTGTCTCTTCTGTGGACATTGTCAACGTTAAGGGCTGTAAGTAAAGCGTAACGGCGTCTCTCCTTACATGATTTCATACAATCAAAACATTTTTATAAGCACAGAAGCCTTTAACACATTTAGTACCCAGAATCGCTACGCTCTTAGCCGATCCCGTGGTTTTCCTCGTATGTAGCGGAAAGCGACTACGCGTAGGGACGTATACGTTTCGTCATGGGCCGGGAATGGGTTAACTATTGACCATAAGAAAAGTCTTTTGTTTTACTGAATCTGTGTATGACCCAAAAACAGGCTTCTTTTAAGAATTATTTTAATATATATTTATTGTCCTCAGCAAATCAGTTTTTTTTTTATGAAACGTTAAAACGCTCGGTTATATCTATGCATATATAGGTAGGAACAAATCACGTCTCAATTTTATAAGTTATGGTCAGACTGCGTTTTTTTTTTAACTTACCCTTTTTTAAATAGTAGAAGCGTGAAATTTTCCGCGACTATTGTTTATTGTTCTTGTAAAAATAATGTACCAATGGCCGTTGGGGCGGAAAGGTTCTCGACTGCCGTATTATGCATTATTATCTAGCGTTTCGTTTTCCATGCCGCATTGGCTCATGAATGACTTTTCTATCAGCGCGTGCGTCAAAACTCGCGGTTTAAATCATTATTCACTCATTCAAGACTCATAAAACGAGGAAGTTGTAAAAAACTTAGTAATATAGCAACTTACCCGGCAACAAAACTACTAATAACGTACCTAATTATACTTACGATAGAAAAACATTTTTCCTCCAGATATATTCTGAGTTAAATTAGTTTCGGCGGTTCCAATGAGTTCCTTCTGTCTCTTAAGTCTCTGGTGGCGTAACTAATATTTATCCTTGTCAATATTACGTAAGTGTATTGAGTAATATTATGTGCGTATAATGTAACCCCTAATTATACACGTGGCGTATGTATAGCGCTGAAGAACGTAATCCATTTAAGGCCAATTACTCTCATATGAGTCATGCCTGCGAGGATGTACGGTCAACCAATTTGATTTCTGGGCCACTTCGTACCTTGTCACAGTGAAAATCTACATGAAAGCCCCTAGAGATCTCATATCATTGTAACTGTGACAAGGTACGAAATCGAATTAGTTGACTGTACTGTGTTGAGAGTGAGGGTCCTGCATTTGTCTCTAGCTTTCTCATCTTTGCAAAGTTCGCCTTTGTGCTGGATGTATGCTGCACAAAATGCCACTTTTCTGCTCTAGTGCACAAAGTAAAATTGTTTTAAGGGCATTTTCGCGGGGAGAGATGCATCGTTAGTGACGTCGCCAAGTAAAAGTTAAAAATATTCCATTTTGTAACCACAATACAAACACAATAATACATATATGTAATAGACAAATAAAAGTTACAAAATGGAATTTAACTTTTACTCGGCGACGTCACTAACGATGCATCTCCTTCTCGCGAAAATGCCCTTAAAGACTAAGATAATCGGGCCTTTACCTACGATACGTCCATACAATGGGGAATGGATGAAAATTTTGGAAATGCCTGATTATTTTTTTGGTGATAGGAATAATCTTCCTTAGCACCAGAAAAAAGTTGCAGACTTTTCAGCTGAGTCATTTTTCTTTGAAAAATAAAAACACTTAGGTTTTGGGTTTAGGACGGCGAATAAGAATTGACGCAGCTGAAACACCTGAAACTTTTTTCTGGGGCTAAGGAAGGTTATTCATATCGCCAAAAAAAAACAGGCATTTCTAAAATTTTCATCCATTCCCAATTACAAAGTTGCACCTTCACAAAGATACACATTCACAAACTTTACCACTTTTATAATATTAATATTGGTTTGTAGTAAGGTAGACGACATCTATAATTCATGAAATATTAGATAGATAGCATACTCTCAATATCAGCAACAATTGACACAGAATCGCTACATTATCAGCTCATATTTCAGCAATATCAACGGTTACTCCAATTAATTGGCCCCAGTTTTTCGACAGTTGATTAATGATTACTGTTTATTGGTGTCTGTGCGATTTGTAACTGTCTTCGTTAACCTGGTTAAAATAATTGGTACCCTTTCACATCTCGTGTATACACACATATAGTCGTATTTATTTATAAAATGAGAACCAAACTACGTTCGCATGGAGAGTCGAGCGTCCTAGCGACCCTTAAGACAAGACGCCAAGCTGTCTTTAGATCTTTAAATTTGGTGCGCTAAATATTTTCCCTCCCCCACTCAGAATGCTACATTTGGGCAGGTCTAAAAGGCCTCATTATGTAGTTACGTGGGGGTTACCTTAGTAAGATAACGTCTCAATGTTTGACAGCTTTATTCCTATAATTGACTTGTTTGACTTTATTGCTATTTATATATTAAGTGTGTCAAGTATTGGTTCAGTGTCGAGTACCGGGATATTTACCTCACATCCATGGGAATACCGTAGAATCACCTGTAATGTTGACAGATCAACGCTATCAAAAATATCTGAAATTTAAAGAGTCATCACATCAGATATTTTCGCGCGATTTTTTGTGTCTAATTATTGCTGATTTTTCAGTCTTATTTTTAAGACTACAACACACGACGACTATTTTTAGACAAATTGTCTTGATACGGATGCTATCATCTCTAACTATTGATTAATCTGAAAGCCACACCAAACCATAAGGATTTAAAAATTCGAGCTAAGTAAGAGGATTTTTCTTCATTCAAATAACCATGTCACGTTGACATAAAGTGCCCATGTAATTTAATAAAGGACTATTTATTTATTTATTAATTTACTAGGACGTTTATCTTACTCCTCTTTGGAACTACTTAGTTACAAAATTTTAATCAGTTACTAACTCGTATTTTTTCCTTGTTACAGGCTTTCAAGCTGTTCAAACGGAGCAAAAGCCGTAAGAGCGCTCGCAACCGCATCTCCCCCCTCGTCCGCTCACCATCGTACAGCGGCACCGTCGACGCCCGCTCAGAGATCGACATCCAACGCTACTGCCCTTGCCGGGCTTCCCTACCACCTCTCCACACCCCGAACGAAAGCTTCGATGGATACAGCAGCTGCAACAGCTACGACAGCTCGCGCAAGGAGAGCCTCAGCTACGAATGTGGGTACAACTGCGCTCGGTCAGATTCAGCGTACGAGTCCGCTAGAAGCAGCCCTGCTAGAGCACCGGTCTCCTATGCCACAGTCACATATTTCAACGTAAATGACAGCGAAGATAGCAGCAGTATCCGAACAGAATACACCCTATTAGATTATGATGTGGAAGACAACGAAATGAATGGCAATGAGGAGAGAGCGCAGAACCTTATCAATGAAAGTCTGGAATTAGTTAGCACTTTATGAATTATTTTAGAAGCCAAAGGTAGATTTTGTATGATATTATTGTGTTAGTTTATTTTAGCTTTAAATAATATTAAAGAAGTTGCTTGGGTCGCCGTAAAAAGGCACAGTCGAACTTAGTACCATTATCAAGGTACTTACATATAATTTTCGTTCTTTTAAGTTACATTTTACAATGTTTAACTGTTTATACCACGACAGTATCGACAGCTATTGCGGACTGATAAACGTATTCATAAAAATTAAAATTTTCCCCAAATCGATTTTTTTTCGGTATTCTAAAATTATATTGTTACTGACTCTGATATATTGTTGAGTCGTTCAAAATATAATACGAAATAATAAGCGAGATACCGGAGATGAATACCAATATTAAAAGTGGGTATACTGGTATATCGGTCCCTGTTGTAGATAGATATGAATTAATATAGACAATCCTATTTTAAATAGGACGCATACTTTATGTACACGTGCTCATTAACATCGGATTACCTTCAAATACCTAATTAATTTAATCGTAAATGTAATTTGTTAACATTACTGATGAATATTGTAGGTAAAAATAGGGGTGCCTGATTATTTTTTGGCGATAGGAATAACCTTCCTTATTTTTGAAAAATATAAACAGTTTCCTCGCTTACGTTTTGGGTCAGGGGCGTTTTCCTCGATCGATCTCATATTACAAAAAACTATGATAAATATCTGTGGTAAACTGACACTGGCAATGATATTGACAGTTGCAGATATATTTATCATTACCAGTGTCAGTTTACAGTATTTAAGATATTTTTTGTAATATGCGACGGATCAAGGAAAGTGTCTATTAACCGTCCTTGACCCAAAACGTAAATGAGAAAATTGTTTATATTTTTCAAAAATAATTGACGTAGCTGAAAAATCTGAAACTTTTTTCTGGTGCTAAGGAAGGTTATCCCTATCACCAAAAAAATATCAGGCATTTCTAAAATTTTCATCCATTCCCCATTGTTCTGTCTAATATGTCTAAAATTAGACAACTTACTCCGATCTTTTGTATGAAAGCCATAATATTCTCTAATAACCGTTTTCATTCATTATCAAGAGTGATCGGCGAGTGGTAGCATTTTATGTCACTTTACTTTAACGTCAAACATAATGACTAATATGGATAAGACTGTGTTGTTAAAAATAAAACCATACCGTTAAAAACTCACTAAATTTATATAACGTTAATTTATTTCGTTGCAAATGTACAATTGATGAGTAAAATTATACTAGGAACGTTTGAGACAAGTGCAAGGCATGAGTTGACGTAAACACATTCGTTGGATGGACAATTATAAGTGGCCTGTACTTCATAATCATAATACACATGTTAAAACCTCGATAAAAAAACTGCATACATTTTTAATATATAAATTATGCACGAAATTTTAATAGAATCATATCCATGTTATATCTACTTTCGTCGAAAAATTGCAACCGGTCGGTCGCCGATCACTGATTATCAGACATCATTAATTTTGTAGCATTTTCAGTGCAGCGTAGTGTTATTAACCGAATTAGTATATACTATTTCAATTGTAATGTTTAATTAGCGTTAATAATGTTAATATTAACCTTAATTAACCATTTTGACACACATAACGCATCGTTAACACAACCATGCTTCACCGAAAATGCTACAAAATTTACGATGTCTGCTGATTATCATAAATGCATTTCTATCTCTATACTCTTACTATACGCTTATGTATTGTATGATTATGGAAAATGTTATATATTGATGCTTCTACCAAAGTCTTTGTGATATCATAAAGAGTCAAGAGAGTACTGGATAGGGATATGTGTATACTTATTTATTTATTTATTTAAACTTTATTGCACAAAATACAAAAAAATATGTACAAATGGCGAATTTAATGCCAGATGGCATACATAGATACTTCATATATTTTCACACCTGTCTTCATCGCTCCTGAATCTATAATTATAATTACTATTAATTATTAACAATGACGAATATCACTGTAAATATCTGTGAGTACCATATCATAGTACCTAAATTATAAAGATATTATACATTCTTTCACACAATAAGGTTAACGCTCCGATGCTTACTGTCAATCATTAGCACCCTGTTTCCACCTATTGCTATGAATTAGAATTTAATACGTCAACTAGTGGTATCGTGTCGAACACTGGGACCTTGGAGCCAGCGACAAATACTAATAATTGTGAGTTTTATCCTATGTTTGAAAATATCGATATTTTGACATTATGACTGCGGAGTAGTCATTGTTAAAGTTAAGTGATTTTATATATGGTATATTGATATAGTCTATGTCGTTGATCTCAATAAATTTTATTATTTAGCTCTTAAGTTATGCTCTCCGTCGTTTCTATTCGTTTGTCACAGGGGGTAGTGGATGGTTTTAGTGAAAAGGGTACAAGTCGTATTAAAATATGCATAAAGAACGTGCCTTTCACTAGAGCGCAATCTAAATCATACATCGGGAAAAATATTTTTTCGTCTGTATGTTCCAGTTCTCGACGTTGCCTAGTGTTTGACATGGGCGCTTTATTTCAAAGTGACATGGCAAACATGAATGAAGAAAATTCCTTTTAGTTCGAATTTAACCTATATTGCTTTGACATAAAGTGCCCATGCCATAAACTAGCCACATCGAGGACTAGGACGTTTACCTTATGTCAATATATTTGTCAATAAATATAACAATGGGCAGACATTGTACAGATAAATGTAATAAATTGCTGTCTTAATTATCTCGTGTTTCATTTGGGTTATTGAGGGTTGGGAAGGTAATTGACACAGGGGTCAACGATCTTTTATTAGCCTTTTATGGTGGCAAACAAGCGCACGGCCCGTCTGACGGTAAGCGGACACCCAAGTTTGTAAGCCTATGAGCATTTTTGCGTGCTGTCGACTTATGGCTACATCTAATTTAGCTAAAATCTGCAGCATCTCTCATTTTGAAATTGTCTGTGAGAAAGGGAAAAACACATTTTAGTTAATGTAGGTTTATGAAATTTTATGTACAAGGGGTTTTTATTTAATTATTTATTTGGCTCACAAAACTACAGTTACAGACAATAGCAGAAATGCAATATTAGCCTAAAGGTTCTGATCTGGTTCTGGACGATACAGTCATTCATAACCATAACAAGTACAGAAAAATAAAATATACTCGAACGAGAATGGTCGAGTACGTGGTTCCTCGTAGTTCCGCACTCGCGGAATCCCGCGCTCACTATCCCGGATATAGAATATAGGACGAGATCTCGGAATACCGGGTGCATGCCTTATATAAAAATGAAGTGTAAAATATAGGGGTACCAGCTGCCCATATAGCCTTTAACCATCGAGAAAGTCCATTCTACACGCAGGTGAAAGAATTTTTGAAATCGGATAAGCAGTTCTGGAGATTACCAATGGGTAATGTCCGGAACTGATTATCTGATTTAATGTTTGTATGTAATGACATACAAACTTATGACGAGAGTGAGGACCAGCACCAACAGCATCCTACAAGCATTTGCTGAGCGGGCGAATTGCCCGATTATGCGACATTGGGACCATGGTTGGCCTTATCACGCGACAAGTGACAAGATAAGAGCGTCGTCTCGTTCTATCGAACGGCGTCAGCCAGTGACGCACGCTCTATCCTATCACCTATCGCGTGACAAGGCCAACCATGCTACGGCTCCAGGCGCACGCTCCAGTTCTTGCCTCCCACCGTCGATTTTAGTTGTAGACTATTTGTATCTGTAATACCTATGTTACTGACATTAACTGTAAGTATACTGTAACTAACAAATTATGGACCTCGAGTCCGAAATAAATCATATTTAATTTTATTTTATTTTATAAACTTACAAAACTATTTACAATATCACAGACTGTTTCTCTTCATAATATTAGCATAGATTAAGCATACTTTATAAGCAAGTCCAAACGCGTGACATTTACTCATCGACAACTGATATAAATCTAGAATCAGTCAATAATCCTCCGTCGGCTCTGATGTAGGCCCCGAAAGACTGCGCTACAGACAATGATGGATGAAGCCCTAATGCGGCACATAAGTTAATAAAAAGGCACAGTTTTATACATACTTAATCAGGGTTCCGTACCTCAAAAGGAAAAAAACGGAACCCTTATAGGATCACTCGTGCGTCTGTCTGTCCGTCTGTCACAGCCGATTTGCTCCGAAACTACTAGACCGATTGAGTTGAAATTTAGTACACATGTGTAAATTGGTGACCCAAAGATGGACGCGTAAAGTAGAATATATAACAAAGAATTTTCCCGTTCTCAATATTTTACGGAACTCACCACGCGCATTGAACTCGCACTTCCGGTTTTTAAGTATGGAACCTTTATTTGCCTCGTGAAATTATTATATATTGCTTTGTTGTACCTAATAGTTTCTCTGCAGCTAAACGATTACCTATATAGGGTAAATCGCCAGTAGCTGGCCACCCTTCATTAGCTGGCCCCCTCAAACTAAAAATGAACTGAATGAACGTGGCCAGTTATTGAAACTTTATACTAAAATGAATTCTATTATAGGTGAAAGAGATCATTTTTAGTATGAAGTGGCCATAACGATTTACCTAGTGGGTGCCAATGTAATTATATGTGTTGACTTGTTTAGTCTCGTTTCATGACGCATTGGTTTTACTGTAATGTCATGTTAACATGTTTTTAGGGTTCCGTACCCAACGGGTAAAAACGGGACCCTATTACTAAGACTTCGCTGTCCGTCCGTCTGTCTGTCACCAGGCTGTATCTCAAGAACCGTGATAGCTAGAGAGTTGAAATTTTCACAGATTATGTATTTCTGTTGCCGCTATAACAACAAATACTAAAAAACCGGCCAAGTACGAGTCGGACTGTGGCTCCCATACAACAGACATGATTTTCTTGCCGTTTTTATAGATACGGCTCGCGCACGAAACCCTTCGTGCGCGAGTCCGACTCGCACTTGGCCCGTTTTTAGTAAATAAATAAGTCTTGTAGTTCGTCAGAGTAGAAATGCAAAATTGGTAAGTACATATGTATTTAGTTTTACAACTTTTGTCATTCTTTCGCGCAAAATTGAAAGACATTTGGTTTACAGTTACACTTACTGACTGATTCTCCCATTACAGTTTACTTTGTATTTTTTGAACCACGTTTACTTATTAACAAAAAGTTTATTTATTTATTTGTATTTGGAGAACCAACAGCTACAGAAACACAATGATATTATAGATAGAATACAAAAAGCCAATTACAGGTTCCCACCGATAGCATCAGCGTAAGTAAACATTTGAGAGATCACTATTTTTACATTAATTTAGATAAATAAGTAACACAAAATCGTAACTTTCTTTTCAGTACATCGAATTGACCACTTACTCTACAATGTATTTTCGTTAACCCTTTGAGAGCTAAAGACGGCTGTGGACGCGGACGGAAACTCGTGCCACTGAAGCCACGGACGGCCACATGATAATATTGATCAACTAGCTTCTGCCCGCGACTTCGTACGCGTATAAATTATGGATGACATGATATTCTTATGTTTCACCTTACGATACCTACTACACTGATAAATTAGATTATTACGATTTCATTTCTATAAATTATGCGTGTAACAGTTCAAATCCTTATAAACTTTGTCGTCAATAATATTTAATTATATTGATTTACTTAATCTTTATTGCAAACCTAAGTACTACTACCTAAGTACTTATAATAGAAGAAAAATTACCAAAATCGGAATTTAAATAGGTATAAGATTTCATAATTGAAACAAATGGCCCGAGGGCGAGACCCCAAAGATACTCTATATCTCCGAGTGTCTTGTCAAACTACCCCTGAGAGCCAAAGTCCCGAAGGTAAACGGGGAGGCAAGCGAGGCCAAAGTCTGAGCTTTTCGTAGGAATGAAAAGCCCAACGTACCCTTATAGATAGCGCTCCATATGCGAGCCAGAGCATCGAAGGCCCGAGGGCGAGACTCCATGGATACTTACTATCCACAGGTGTCTTGCAAGCGAAACATGAGCCTTAAGTCCCAAAGGTGAGGGGTGAGGCAAGCGAGCCCGAAGGCCGAGCTTTTCGTATGAATGAAAGGCCCGAACCAACCCTTCAGAGAGTGCGAGCCCGAGGGCCGAAGGCCCGAGGGCGAGCCTTCACGGACACTAACTAACCCCAGGTGTCTCGCAAGCGAAACCGGAGACCAAAAGTCCCGAGCGAGAGAAGTCAGAAGTAGAGCGGCAAGGCAAGCGAGACCAAAGGCCGGGCTTTTTGTTGGAATGATAGGCCCAAAGAACCGTTTTAGAGAGCGCTTCCTATGCGAGCCCGAGGACTGACGCACACTATCTCCAAGTGTCTTGAAAGCGAAATCTGAGTTCCAAAGTCCCGAAGGTGAGTGGCGAGGCAAGCGAGCCCGAAGGCCAAGCTTTTCGTATGAATGAAAGGCCCAATACATCGCTTCAGAGAGCGCTCTCATGCGGACGCTCACTATACCCGAGAATTATCATAACAATAATTATTTCTGAATGTCACGCACGCTGAAGTTTTATACATAAAAAAAATTGGTACCTACTTAATTCTCCGCAGAATGCCGTTGTGTCCAAATTTTATACCCACATCTCTTGACGTTGGTGAACTATGCTAATTCGACGTAATTATTAAACTCAATCTATCATACATCTTTAGATGACGTATGAATGAAAGGCCCAAACCAACCCTTCAGAGAGCGCTCTCTATGCGAGCCCGAGCTTTTCGTATGAATGAAAAGCCCAAACCAACCCTTCAGAGAGCCTTCACGGACACTAACTAAGCCCAGGTGTCTTGCAAGCGAAACCGGAGACTAAAGTCCCGAGCGAGAGAAGTCAGAAGAAGAGCGGCGAGGCAAGCGAGACCAAAGGCCGAGCTTTTCGTTGGAATGATAGGCCCAAAGAACCGTTTTAGAGAGCGCTTCCTATGCGAACCCGAGCACACTATCTCCAAGTGTCTTGAAAGCGAAATCTGAGTTCCAAAGTCCCGAAGGTGAGTGGCGAGGCAAGCGAGCCCGAAGGCCAAGCTTTTCGTATGAATGAAAGGCCCAATACATCGCTTCAGAGAGCGCTCTCATGCGGACGCTCACTATACCCGAGAATTATCATAACAATAATTATTTCTGAATGTCACGCACGCTGAAGTTTTATACATAAAAAAAATTGGTACCTACTTAATTCTCCGCAGAATGCCGTTGTGTCCAAATTTTATACCCATATCTCTTGACGTTGGTGAACTATGCTAATTCGACGTAATTATTAAACTCAATCTATCATACATCTTTAGATGACGTATGAATGAAAGGCCCAAACCAACCCTTCAGAGAGCGCTCTCTATGCGAGCCCGAGCTTTTCGTATGAATGAAAAGCCCAAACCAACCCTTCAGAGAGCCTTCACGGACACTAACTAAGCCCAGGTGTCTTGCAAGCGAAACCGGAGACTAAAGTCCCGAGCGAGAGAAGTCAGAAGAAGAGCGGCGAGGCAAGCGAGACCAAAGGCCGAGCTTTTCGTTGGAATGATAGGCCCAAAGAACCGTTTTAGAGAGCGCTTCCTATGCGAACCCGAGCACACTATCTCCAAGTGTCTTGAAAGCGAAATCTGAGTTCCAAAGTCCCGAAGGTGAGTGGCGAGGCAAGCGAGCCCGAAGGCCAAGCTTTTCGTATGAATGAAAGGCCCAGGCATCGCTTCAGAGAGCGCTCTCTATGCGAGCCCGAGGGCCGAAGGCCCGAGAGCGAGCTCATGCGGACGCTCACTATACCCGAGTATTCATAATAATATTTCTGAATGTCACGCACGCTGAAGTTTTATACATAAAAAAATTGGTACCTACTTAATTTTCCGCGGAATGCCGTTGTGTCCAAATTTTATACCCACATCTCTTGACGTTGGTGAACTATCCTAATTCGACGTAAGTATTAAAATCAACCTATCATACATCTTTAGATGACCTCTGAATTCATAGCAATTATATAGGAAGACGTTGTCAGCGACTGAGTTTCCAAAATAATTAGGTCTCTTATGTCTAACAGGTACTATCGGTTGAGATATCAACCATTTTTGGTTATTATATATAGTCTTTAGCCATCTAGCACTCTTTCATCCCGTTTTCTTTCACGTTTTATCTATATTTTTTATAATGTTTGAATGGAGTTCTTTTTACTTTCCAGTCAAGTGTATGCTCATCAATTTTCAAGTCTTTACCTCATGGATTTGAGGAGTTCCCATACAAAGTATAGCCCCATTTTTTACCCCCTTTGAACTAATATTTATCATTTTTACAGCCTATGACCTGGCCGGGGATTTTCTCGACCGATTAAGTAAAAGTTGCATCAAAATCCTCTATTCACTAAGCTTCTCTGCGTTTTTGAAAATGTATCACAAAAAAATTAAAACTACAAAAAGTGCATTCCAATCGCTGGGTTTGAACTCGGGGATACCGACTCCGTAAGCTATGGGTCAAACCACTGGACTAACTATCAGTTCTAAGAACACGATGAATTTTCGAATATCTTGACGACATGTTACCATGGTAATGATACTGTTATAATAACCCCGCTCTTGCAACATTATATAGTTTCTAGTCGCCTCAGAACCTATTTTCATCCCATATTTTTCACGTTTTATCTATACATTGCTAAAAGTTTGAATGGGGTCGTTTTTACTTTCCAGTCAAGTTTATGGTTACCAATTTTCAAGTCTGTAGCTCGTGCATTCAAGGAGTCCTCATACAAAGTTCGACCCCATTTTCTACCCCCTTTGAACCCTAATCTTTAAGATTTTTATAGCTTTAAACCTGGCCGGGGATTCTCTCGACAGATTAGTAAACTTTGGATCAAAATCCGTTTAGCCGTTTTCACGTGATGCTCTGTCAAATAAACAGACAAACAGATAAACAGACAAAAATTCTAAAAACTGTTGGAACGTGTTCTGTTATCAATTCTAAGTATCCTCAGCCAACTTTTTTTCGTTTATCTCCCATGTACAGACTTTCGACCCTCTTCAGCTTTATTATATTTATATAGATAGATTGTCATTTTGACATGACAATATTTATCAAAAGTTTCATTTTATTCATATTTTGTCTGGCTATTGTTTTATTTTGGTCACAGTTGTGCACCGTTTTGTTTTGCACCCTCGCTGACAAAAGGTTAAAAGACTACATTAACACAAAATAATGTCCTCTATTATATTAAAATCGCAAATGTATAAAACCAGTATGGCAACCAATTATGGACATTTCAGTCAGTTTCGGCAAAAGGGCCGAGTCCTTTGCGTAACGGACAAAAGAGACAATGGAAAAACAGGTTTCCTGTGTCTTTGCTAGTGACATTTGAGAGGGTATCCATGTGACGGGATATTTTGGGATTATGACAACTGAAAAATGTTGGACTTTTAGTAACAGCTTCTACAAGTAGTAAAGTAAAGTAGAGACCAGTTCGATCACGTAACTCATTTTATGCGCGTTAGGTATATCTAAATATCATTCTTTGTATGGGAAAATTATAGTTGAGTTGTCATAATGTGCGTTCGAAATTTTTTATTATTGACGCATATATAAAAGATAATTTTTGAACTCGCACTAGTATGTTATTGTGTATTTAAAAAAAAGCACGCTGCAATGAAACTTATATTTAACATTATTTGAAGTCTATATTTTGTTACACCTCTGGGTAAGACAGCGATAGTACTATGCTGCTTTTTTAACATTTGTATAACCTGTGTTTTAACAAATAAATAATTAAAAATAATTTATTGAATCAGGTGTTAACTACTTTGCGGAAATTCATGATATATTACGAGACCAATATTCCTTTGCTATTCCGCTAAAAAACGTGCAGGTCGATCAGCGGAGATCAAATACAACTATTTGCGTATAAACATGCAAATAATTACAGCACCCACCACCAATAATGAAAAACCCTCGACACGTGGTTCGCCTCTCTACGAGGCATCATCAGGAGATGCTGGCAGGAGATGTTGCTTGCGCCACGTCCACTGAGCAAATGAGCCGTCTAGAACCGTCAGCCCTAATTATAGTCCTTCCGTCCGGCTACGTAACTAAGTTTTGTAACCAGCTACGAAATGGGAATATTTTTTATCGCTTTGAAACCCAGTTACGTATTGAGAATTAATTATCTTTGTTTGTAACTACTTTTTCCCTGTTTATAACTAGTTACGAACTGGGAATATTTTTTATCGCTTTGAAACCCAGTTACATATTGAGAATTAATTATCTTAGTTTGTAACTACTTTTTTCCTGTTTATAACCAGTTACGAACTGGGAATATTTTTTATCGCTTTGAAACCCAGTTACGCATTGAGAATTAACTATCTCAGTTTGTAACTAAGTACTTTATTGTAAACTAGTTAAAAGTCATAAAAAAATTGGGAATGTCTAACGTAGCTTTTTGATTATTACTTAATAAACGCTGTAAAATAAAATTAATTACCGGACTGTACCTCATAACCCGTCATAGCTAAACAGTTAACATTTTTACAGAGGCTGTATTTCTGTTACCACTGTAACAGAAATAGTAAAAATGTTCGATAATATTTTTTACTTAATTTAGCTTTTTGTGTTTGAAAATCTCGGATTTGTATGGCCATGTAAGCTTGTTTCCATACTTTTGGCCTGGGGTGCACGTATCTGGATTTTCAACAGGGAAAAATCATTCTTACTTTGTAGCCAGTTACAAATCAGTTACAAGTTGAGACAAAGAATTCTCTATACGTATCTGGATTTCCAACTAGGAAAAATAATTCCTACTATGTAGCCAGTTACAAATGAGTTACAAATAAAGACAAACAATTCTTCCTTCATAACTGGGTTCCAAGCGATAAAAAATATTCCCATTTCGTAGCTGGTTACAAAACTCAGTTACGTAGCCGGACGGAAGGATTATAGTCTGACCCCCCATACTACCATGCATGCATGCATACTACCATGAATTAAATACTTTAAAAAAACGTGATTACCACTACTTACTCTTTGTGGTAAGACGTGTACCTAAATTTAGGTTCAATAAATAGACGATAAATGTTTCATAATCCCCGAACGTCACCGAGATATTGTCACCCTACAACTCAATATGTCTCGATATTCAATACAAGTTTTCCACACGCAGGCCATACAATGGGCGAAGCCAAATCCCAGAACAGGAAAAACGAGTTTTGTGGATTTGCTCGCTAAATACGATATTTTGAAGTCATTATGAGGATTATATTTTTTCACTTCTCATGCTCGAAAAGTGTGTCATATTAGGCTTAATAAGCGGGGCTAAAGTAGTACATTTAGCCCCTAGGGAAAATATGTATGTATACATATTTATGATTTTTAACACATTTAATTTGACCAATCAATACACTTCACCATATTAAATCCACCAATTCAATTAAATCCACCACTCGTTCAAAAAACATTTATCTTTGCTATCAACCAACCAGAATACAGCTACATATTAAAATCGACCAATCAAACATCAGGTGTTTTTTAGTCCCTAATTCCAAATCATTAAAAAAGAAAACGCCTCTGACCGTTAATAGCGCGTCCAAACGCTAAATTGAACAATCTCTTCGCAGTGAAATTTGTTATTGATTGTGGATGGATAATCTTTGTTTTACTATTGTTACGACGGCGGGGTCTATGACAGTTTCGTTGTCAAGGTAATAAACGCGCCGTCAAGGTATTTCAAAATTCACCGTGTTGTCATAAGACATCAGTAGCCTAGGGGTACAGATGGCAGCTTCAGAGTCGATGTACCCGGGTTCGAGTCCAGCGACCAACATGCACTTTTTGTATGTTTTAAATTCTTAGTACATTTTCTAGACGCAGAGTAGCATGGAATAGTCTAGAAAATGTAAGCGAATAGAACATTCGATGCTTCCTGTAATTTATAGAAAAGTGTATGGGCTGGAATGTTCGAGAAACGTGGACGCAGAATGATTATCTAGAAAAGCCCATGCTACTTAAAACAAATGAGTAACGAAATGAAGATCGAAATTACAGTCTAGAATCTTCGGTAAGGGGTATATAAAGAGACCAAGTTCGCGGTACAAGGCAGTCTTGAGTGAGAAGTATTCGGAGTCAGTTTACGAAGTGAAGTCTTCAGAGTGGAATTCTTAGAGTGGAGTACTAGAAGAAGTAGTACAGTGGAAACAAGTTTAGTGGTGAATAGTAAAGTGATTTAGTGCAAAGTAACAGTGAAGTGTTAGCTGTGTCGGTACTAGCAGGCGCGGACTCAGTGAACTAGGGTGTTGTTAGTTGAGTCGGTGTTAGTTCGAGTGGACTCAGTGGATTTTGCCCCGTAAGTCACGTAATAAATCTATTGTCGTTAATAAGGTGTATTTTCTCTATCCCGTACCCCCCACGCTCGTAACATTTGGTGTCAGAAGTGGGATAGAGAAATATGCCACCTATAACGGAACGCGACGATACAGAAGAAGTCATGACGCGTGGCCAGGCAGCCGCGTCGACTTCCAGTCAAGTAGCTACTGAAGCGCTAGCTACTAAAGGATCTAGCACTGCATCGAGGCAAGCTGACTTTGCATCGATTTTAGCATCTTTGAAAGAACAGCAAGCGGAACAGAGCCGTCACATACAGGAACAGCTTGTGGAACAGGGCCGCCGCTTTCTAGAACGGCAGGCAGAACGGCTATCTGAGTTACTAATTGAGGGTATTACTGAAGTCATGGATCGACAGCGTATTTGGTTTCAAGAAAGAGAACAAGCACTTGATTCTTACAAGGCAGAAATGGGTGGCGTTCTAGAAAAGATGGACAAAGTTGTTGAACAAGTGGATGGTATTGAAGAAAAGGTAGACGAAGGTGTAGAAAAGATGGACGAGGTTGTTGAACACCTTGAGCAGGTGGACGACGTTGAAGAACATGTTGACGGTGCTATAGGGCAGATCGATGAAATTGACGAGGTGGACGAAGTTGTGGAACCGACGGGCGACGGTGAAGAAATGGTGGACGTTGTTGTTGAACAGTTGCACGGCGCTGCTGGTAAGGTGGACTATGTTGAGGAAAACATTGACGTGGCTGTTGTAAAGGTGGACGAAGTCGCAAGGGAAACTTCAGAGACCATGGGTGTAATCAATGTACCAACCATCTCAACGTCTGTGGAAAAGTCCATAGAAACGCAGTTCTACCGTCGTTCATTTAGGACTGCCTATAGAATGCAGTTCAGGAAAATCACAGATGACAACGGAGGGGGCAACCAACAAGCAACAACTCCCTTGATTAATGGATATTGGGATCTGGCATTGATGGTTCTAGAAGCTGTCGTTCACGGGAAAAGTTATGACCAATTATTGAAGGTGCTGAAGACACGATACAGAGACAGGCGTAAAGGAACATTAATCTGGCTTCATCATCCAGTACGACGTAAACGGAAGCCTCCCTGGGAGAGACCATGTACGGCGCTAAAGAATCCGCCGTACTACGACAAGTTGGCAAGGTATCACGGTTTAAATGATGCTCGGGACGAGCATGACTTAGCGGAGGGCAATGTTACGACGGCGGGGTCTATGACAGTTTCGTTGTCAAGGTAATAAACGCGCCGTCAAGGTATTTCAAAATTCACCGTGTTGTCATAAGACATCAGTAGCCTAGGGGTACAGATGGCAGCTTCAGAGTCGATGTACCCGGGTTCGAGTCCAGCGACCAACATGCATTTTTTGTATGTTTTAAATTCTTAGTACATTTTCTAGACGCAGAGTAGCATGGAATAGTCTAGAAAATGTAAGCGAATAGAACATTCGATGCTTCCTGTAATTTATAGAAAAGTGTATGGGCTGGAATGTTCGAGAAACGTGGACGCAGAATGATTATCTAGAAAAGCCCATGCTACTTAAAACAAATGAGTAACGAAATGAAGATCGAAATTACAGTCTAGAATCTTCGGTAAGGGGTATATAAAGAGACCAAGTTCGCGGTACAAGGCAGTCTTGAGTGAGAAGTATTCGGAGTCAGTTTACGAAGTGAAGTCTTCAGAGTGGAATTCTTAGAGTGGAGTACTAGAAGAAGTAGTACAGTGGAAACAAGTTTAGTGGTGAATAGTAAAGTGATTTAGTGCAAAGTAACAGTGAAGTGTTAGCTGTGTCGGTACTAGCAGGCGCGGACTCAGTGAACTAGGGTGTTGTTAGTTGAGTCGGTGTTAGTTCGAGTGGACTCAGTGGATTTTGCCCCGTAAGTCACGTAATAAATCTATTGTCGTTAATAAGGTGTATTTTCTCTATCCCGTACCCCCCACGCTCGTAACACTATTTTCTCGCAGTCGAAGAGAAAAGTAGAGTGTATAACTCGGGTCTAAAAGCCATATTACCCCTCGAAATATTATGGCTTATTTTAGCCCCTCGTCATACAATCTACTATTGTTGTTGAGAAAAATTACACTTTTACTTTTTTGTGTTTATGTTTAGTACAGGCGACGCGTGCGGCGGCGCGAGACGCGTGCCGCCAGGGGATTATGTAAACGCTCATGCCTATATAAGTATACATACACAAAAACAATCCCACTCAACACCATAACTACTATAACTACTATAACTAGTAGCTCTGTGAGCTGTGCAATTTGCGAGACTGTCTCTTTAATTTTATTTAATTACGAAAAAGTGTTTCGCCAAATTCTAAATAATTAACGAACCAGCTCATAAAATTTCACTAGAATCGGTTGAGAAATACGACCTGTAGAGAAGAACAGCGGGACAGCGTGACATCCGGAAATACGAACGATTTTCGGCCCAAGCTGAAACATAGGACTTCGTTCGCTTCGCTCGCTGGTTCGATTATGATTACGTCACACGAAGAAAGCCTCAGATCTCATATTTATCGTCCTTGCCTTCGGCTCGGGTGTCAAACACCTGCGATTTCAGTACACATTTTTTGTTTTACCGCCCTAGATTAGTAAAGTAGTATTGTTTTCGCGCGATTTCCAACGCCCGCCCCGCCCCGCCGATTGTTCCGCTTGTCCATTCACTTCGCGCTTCACTGTATTCTGGTCGGGTCTTAGCTTTATTTTGTTCGTAACTGAAGAAATAAGTAGCTGGTGTCTGGTTAACTGGCCTGAGATCGAGCCTGCCTGACTCATCATAATCATCGGTCTATATATAGACCTACGTCCCACTGCTGGGTACAGAATCGAATATTAAATAAAAGGAAATACGATTGTATTGTCAAAATTGCAGTCAATTATTTTCTAGCGATAGAATTGAATACGAGCGGTCAGTACCACTCGTTTTTCAATTTTCTATCGCTCATTCAAAATATCATTTCATCATTTTTTACCATTTTCGACTGAAAGAGTTGAGTGCTCGAAAGTCAAAAATCGGTCCCCAGGCCGTTCAGGCCCAGGCAGGAATTCTTGGCCAGAATTTAGCCAGATAAATCGGTAGTTAGACATACAAGCTGAAGAAGTGAGCAAAGTTCCGTTGTGACACAAACATTAACCATAGAATTCATGTTCGTGTCACAGCGGACGACTTTCATAGAAAAAAATAATTGTGTGAGTTAAGCTGGCCAAGAGTTTGGCCCTCACCCAAATATGTTTCGCGACGACAGCTACCCGCGCGTCGTAGGTGACTCAACAGGATAGTGTGATAGGGATCTGAACTGAGAGACTAAAATAGAAAGTCAGGATTATTGTGTCGCTTTGTTATTGATATATATGTTACATAGGTAAAAAGTTCCGCGCCACCCTACCTGCCTTACTTTACGTCAATTAAAACGCAAATAAAAGGTCAATAAATCCGATAAACCCTCATTATAAAGTCAAACACACACATTCCAACACACTACACACGTTGCACACACGCTCGTGCAAAAAACTCGCACCCTGCGCGCGCGCTTCCTATACTTAAAACATTCAAAATCGCCGAGTTCTAAGTAAATTACTCAATCAAATTGCAACTTTATCGCGTAACCAACAAGATTCAAATAGGAGCGACAGTGCGTTTAAATTCTCGGCTAACTTGTATAATGCCAACTTCACCTTCCTACGGAAGTGGTAGAGCGGGAGCGCTGCGCGGACGCCTGGTGCGAAAGAGACAGGTAGCGTGGGAAACATAGGGGTGGCGATATCCCATGCTCGACCCCTAGAATTGCGGTAAAATACCGTATTTAGTAATGGCGTAAGTATGTTTTATTGGTTTTTATGCTGATGTAAGTAGCCACGGTGACGTTTTTAGTGGTGGAACACGATAAAGCGTGGTTTGATCTCTTATCCTATAGACGCGAATTCAGACACCAATGCGCTGCTCTTCCTCTTTCATCTCCGGGCAGGACATTTACTTGCCAATTATGCGGTCGTGGCTGTCGCCCCCGGATCGGCCTTACAAGCCACGTACGTAAGTGCCGCACCTCTAATATGGACGCTGTTTAAATAAAAGCAAAAAAAAAGTAATAAATATTTATTGACTAAAGATGTAAGTAGCCACGTTGACGTACTATTATTTTTACGGGACACGCATTCTCTATATTGGATGACAGCGTTTGAACAATGTGTAAGTATATGTGAATAGGTACTCATACCAGAATCTCAGCATACAATCAATAAGTTAATTACATTACCAAATAGAGGTTATTATTTTTATGATAAGATTTGTTTTTCTTATTGGATTGGTTTTTAATCTTATAAGGAATTGTTATACATTTCTTTAATACAATTTTTTTCTAAATTCACTTAGATCATATTTTTCACTAGCCCTTAAGAACACTTTCGATTCATATTTTTGAAAGACTTATTGACTGACAGGGGATAATCATAACCAACAGTTCTGAGCTAAAATAAGAAAAATTGTAACGCAACATAAATATTTTTAAAATCGTCAATGTGTGCAATAGTTTCTATATTAGGTTATGAAGGATTTAGCTAAATAAATAAATTATGAACTAACTTAATATGAAGTTGTATGGAAGTCTCAAAATATCCTCCCTAATGCATGCAGTCAACCTGTGTGTCAACATTATTAACAGTCGCTTCAGCCATTTCAAACTTTACCGTCTCCCTAACATCTGGGGTAGTTTTTAATAGCGCTTGCGCACCTGTGCGATGGCTATCTAATTAATGCTTCCAGCAAATGCCATAGCCGTTATTGTAACTGGCCAGTTACTAACTAGAGTTACTTTTAAAAGGAGCTACCGTCATCCTGCTGTGTATTCGAAAATACACCTTATTGACCACATTTTGTAGACTAATTTATAACTTAATTATAAACGGAGTAGGTTTTATAGTAATTTAAGTGTGACGATGAGTGTGACCAGCAAAAGTGTTTTGGAATATAAGTAGTTCGGAATAATATTACTTCATTTTGTGTCCTGTTGAGTGGTTTTATGGGGGTTAATTAGATTTTGACCGTTGAGACTGGTAATGCTGAGTAGAAATAATATGGAGCTTTCGTTTTTTTATTAATAAAGATGTTTTTTGAGTAACCACCGATTCATTCTACACGTAGATGCTACAGTGATGATATAATTTGATATCTATAATAGGACAAATAACTAATATAATACAATACAATACAAATACTCTTTATTGCACACCTCACACAAACAAAGCAGTTACATAGAGAAACAATACAATAACATGTAGGTAGAGGTAGACAACAGGCGGTCTTATCGCTGAAGAGCGATCTCTTCCAGACAACCTTTGGGTATCGGAGAAAGAGATATATAATCTACATGAACATCAAATAATACATTATCTACACACATATAATTAATATAAATGTTCTAGAAAAGAATAAGTCAAAGTCAAAGAATAGAATCCGCAACAGGCTTCGTCAGCAATACGTACTAAACTAACAAAAAGGACCGTCCCGGATCGTTGGTGGCCCGAAAGTTCCCATGACACTGGCGGCGTTGCCGCGCTGGATGGCCAAGGAAATCTGTTGAGCCAGGAACGATCCGGAACGAGGATCGCAGCCCCTATCCCTAAGCCGCCGTCCCAAATCACGTATAAAGTCTTTGGCCTCCGTACCCCAAGGTCCCGCAGTCTCCACCGCCACTGGCACAAAGTCGTACATACATTGGCTCCAAGGCAGAGACAAATAACTTATTTATGGGATTATAATTAACATTAACTAAGATAAATTAAAACTAAGTTAAATCTAAAAAAGGCCCTCGAGGCATTGTACCGAGGATGCTGGCGGCATTTCCTCGCTGAATTGCAATGCTGATGCGTTGCGCGAGAAAGCCGCCAGCTCTTCGGTCGCCAGTTACATCGACCAGACGTTTCGCGATTTCTGCAAATAACTTATGCGCACTGGGACCCCACGGACCGAGGGTCTCGACGCCAACAAAGGGTACAAAGTCGTACTCTCTGCCGAGGCCTCTATATTTATTACATTTCAGATTTTCGGCGTTTTCCGCCGCTGCACCCCTATAATTAGATTTTATTTAACAGCCGTCATCCCGGTACAATAAACGTCAATGATGACATAAATTGTACTGGGATGACAGATGTCAAATATGTAAGGGCATTTTTCGAATAGTCAGAGTTGGACAATTTTTCACTTACTTTACTTTTCTTTCACGTGACCATTTGGTTGCAGTTTCTGAGGACTATCGTGATCATGATGAGACTATTAAAAAACCGGCCAAGTGCAAGTCGGACTCGCGCACGAAGGGTTCCGTACCATTATCTATAAAAACGGCACTTGGCCGGTTTTTTAGTATTTGTTGTTATAGCGGCAACAGAAATACATAATGTGTGAAAATTTCAACTCTCTAGCTATCACGGTTCTTGAGATACAGCCTGGTGACAGACAGACGGACGGACAGACGGACAGCGAAGTCTTAGTAATAGGGTCCCGTTGGGTACGGAACCCTAAAAAGACATGGGCACAAATGACCAATGGTCCATTTCACGTAGCTACAAAATTACTATTTTAAATGTCCAAACAGGCAACACTGATCAGTGTCAAAAGCCAACTTGTACCGTGACTTGGATTCCAAATGACAATTACACGCGCCATCATTTTTACCTTCTGTCTTGTATCTTTGTAAGTCACTGATAAACATATCACTATACGGGTGGACTGCAAAAAAAATGTACATAGTGAAGGACCTTAATCTATGCTTTAAATTTTTTCCATTGTGTAACGAAAGTTTCCCATATAAAACGTATGGGTATTTGCCGTTTCAAAATGGAATAAAAAGTTAAAACATAGATTAGATTAAGGCTTAAAACTATGTACATTTGCAATCCACCCATAAAAAAAGATTTAAATAATAAGGATTGTTAAATTGTTGTGGAATAAAACAGAAAATAAGTCGTCAAAATAATTTAATTCTTTCATTTATTTACACATAAAATTTACATAACATACCCAATGTACGTCGAATAGCCGATATATACAAATCAAATCACACTACATATAACAAAAGCTTTATTCACAACCGCTTTTTAGGTAATCTAATACATTTATAAAATATTTCTCAATATTTTTTGCGCTTTGTCGTTAAAAACTATTTTTTCTTCACTTATTTCGGTTTGCTATATTTGTCCTTTGCATACCGTTCTTTAATAAGTATTGTAGCAACGGCAAGCAGGCAAAACTAGCAATGTACAAGTTGCAGAACATTCTCAAAATATCAGGGAAGTTCTCAGAAATTTCCGGGAACTTACATGAGAATTTAAAAATAAGCTGGTTTCTGCTGGGAATTTTTCATGGATGTATCATTAATTAAATGTATAATCTATTATTCTTTAAGCAGGCAAATTAAAGTAATTAGGCTTGTAATGTATGTACCCAGAGAGTATTTGACGTGTATTCAGTGTTTATAAAATTTAAGTTCTGAGAACTTTCCTTGTTAGAATTATCGCAACTTTGGAAACTTCTCCACGGTGCATTGCTAGGCAAAACTACAACCATCAAATTTGTAAAATTAAAGCTCCTTCATTTGGTCCCAATATTCTAGTGACTCCTTAAACCTATAATATACTATATTGCTATCACACAACTTATGATATATCTCCATTATATCTTTACAACTACATAATCTCAAACATTTACATAAAATTCTGAGATCGACAACAAGTTTTTGTAAGATAATGCTAATAATTGCCAGTAATTCAGAATAAGTCTATGTTTATTTTTTGAAAACCTACAACATCCTGGCTAGTTGGAATTGGAACCCGTGTTCCAATACACCCTATCCTTGCCCTATTTTTGACTCGGATATTTTTCGCATTATACCTATTCAATAAAAAATTAATTAAAATATTTAAAGGCGTTTTAATAACATTACAAAATATACTTTACGCAGTTCGGCGATTTTACCACTATGGATGTTAAATTTCTAAGTTTGAAATCTAATCCAGCGACTAAAAGATTTGACTTATGTTAAAATGAAAACTTTGTACTCTTAAACTACCAGCCTAAGAAAAACCATCTTAGAAAATTCCGTGGATGACCTAAATTAATGTTTAATTTAAAGATACATCAAAGACATATGGAGTTTAATTCAAGAAGAGAAAGAGATCTTCAAACTAAGAATTAATAACAGAGAAATTTGTAAGTGCGTCAATAATAGACCATAAAATACTTAATCTCATCGGAAAATAAGACGAATCGCCTACCAATTTGAGAAAAGAGTTTATACGAAAATAATAGAGCGATCTCTAGGAAAAGATCCCTTAACGTAAAGTGCTGCAAAGTTCGATTTTGTAAATTACATCAAAATTAAGGCAGCTCAATTCTTAACTCATTTTGAGTATTTCAATTTAATGATATGTAATACGAATTTCTTAGAAGTTATTCGAAACTGTAAAGTCGAGGTAATTGAAATACTTCAACAATTTTCACTCTTATCACTATATCAATAAGAGACACAAAGCCATGTATAATAAGAAAAGCCTTTGGTGAGTGCACGTTTTTCAGTGTCCTTTATCATTCCTACCCTCTTGGAATAAAATTCAAAACAGTTCGTACCTATATATTTTTCTGATCACTGCATTAGATGGGCTCCAATATGGAGCAAATTCAGTTATTGATGGCCACCCAAATACCAAATATCGGTTTTTATGTGCCTTAACCAATAGTATCTAAATAGATTTATCGTACATAGTCCATCCTCCTAGCGCTTTTCCCGGGGTCCACTTTGTTACCTAATCCCAAGATATCGTATTAGTCTACTAAATCTAATAAGCTAACTCAGCGCCCCAAGGTCTATAAGGTTTGGAGCTATTTTGCGAATACTGATGATGCGTCGGATGATGAGGATATGGAGTAGGGTAGTGAGGTACTGGAGGAGCGGGGTGGGGACCAGGAGGTGCAGGGGGCGCAGGGGGCGCCGGATAATGGGGGTAGCTTGGAGGGGCAGAGAGCGGCGCCGCTACTGCCATCGGAGTAGCCACCGTAGGCGTTGCTGTGGACGTGGTCGCTTCAGGCCTCAAGTCTGTATAACTCTGCTGCTGAGACTGGACAGGCGTCGGATACTGAGGATAACCCCAGTTAGACTTGGTAGCCAGTTCCCTCTGCGCCGCGAAGCATTGGAGGTGGCTCATGAGACGGAGACGTAGGGGGTCCTGGATGTCGAGGCCCTCGCAGCTGACCAGGTAGCGGGCGACTTCGGCGGCGCACTCTCTGAAGCCGATGCTGTGGTAGTCCATGGCGTAGCGTTGGGGATCGTAGGCGAACGTGTCCAGGCCTGTAACAAGGAGAGGGGAGACTATGTAACGTTGAAAGGAAATGTTTTGTTTGCTTTAGACCACTTTTCTACTCTATGAGACTATGTCAATAGCCTATCTATACAGTGGTTTTCGTTTATTACGACCTTGGTTGTACCGTATTTTCAGTTGTAGTGACGTTATATCTAAGTCCCATGAATTGGCTAGATATGTGTTTGTCTTATATGGCAAAAAGTGGAGTACTTTAAGTAAGGCAATGCCTGTAACACCTGTTTTTAACATCACTTGCTTAAAGACAAATAAATGAATGATTAAAATTATGATTAAAAACGAAATTTGTATGAAATTTCGTATTGCTATAGCGATTCCGGAAAAAGCGCCAATTTCGGGTGTAGCCCTTGTTCTTAAAGGACCACATAAATCAAATTCCTAGAAATCCCATGCCGAAATTGTAGCAATGTACAAGTTGCAGAGCATTCATAAAATATCAGGAAAGTTCTCAGAAATTTCCGGAAACTTACATAAGAATTTAAAAATAAGTTTCCTTTAGGAAGTTTCTACTGGGTATGTATTTATCATTAATTACATGTATAATCTATTATACTTTAAGCAGGCAAATTAAACAGCTGATAATGTATGTATTCAGATAGTTTTTGACATGTTTTCAGTGTTTATAAAATTTAAATTCTGAGAACTATTCTTATTAGAATTTTCGCAAGTTTGGAAACTTCTCCGCGGTCAACTCATTAAGACGTCGAGAATGCACTTCTAGTGTGGTACAATGTTCACAGAAGCCAAAATGTACCTATGAGTTGTCTTGTAGGTACAAGAAAGTACTAATAATTCTGTATTTCTAAGGACTTTTGGATTTAACGGGCTGACCTGCTACAATCTTAGAGGATACCTATTTAAATGGTAACTAAGCTTGGCATTGGTGGAAATGCTTTTCCATATATTAGAAAAAAAAAAATCGGACTGGTTCCATAAAAGGACTTCTATTAGGAAACGAACGCTCTAACTCCTGACTGCTCTCTAACTTCTCATAAATCGTTTGCTTAATCGAAAAAACAAATAAAAAATGCAGGCGTTATGGAAACTACAAAGACTATACGCTTAATTTTTTTGTAAGTATATACAATGGTATAAAGCGTTTTATCCGCTCGTGCTAATAATATAAGAATACTAGAATAAAAGCTCTTTACCAAGGCCTTTTTGCAGGAAAAGTTTAACACACAACTAACAAGACACCCTACCAGATGTTGCCCGAATTTGCGTATCAAAAGAATACGAACAAAAAACAAAATCAAGAACTACAACCCTTACGCAACAAGTTCCAGAAAAGGACAAGAATATTTTAACTATTGATTAAAAAGAGAGGTCAAATAACCCCGGTGTAACGGGAACCCTTCGGTATCCGGACGTCTTCCGTAAGGATGTCCAGATTAGGTTGAGCTCCGCTCCCCTTCTGATCAATGGGAGTTAGTACGCGGAAAGACTGGTTCATTGATGGTTGGGGGGTCTGGTACCCTGGTTGTGAGAGTGGGCCACCGGGCCAGGGTTTGGACTGATTTATTTGGGAGTACGAAATGTGAATAGAAGCTATTCAGATGCCGTATGCAAGATTTTCCAAATGAGTCTCTTAGTTTTCCGAAAATTATGTTTGTTATGTTTAAACTATAATTGAAATAAAACGATCACATATCGTCTGTGCCGAAACGAACGCTTTAGCTTTGACGAATTTAATAGTATTTTATACAATCGTTACACAATGAAGGCTCTTAAAGTCGAGTACCGTGTTTAGGCCACGAGGCTTGCCGAACGGCCTAAGTAAGGTACGATATTATAAGAGATAATGAAAAATGAAATGAAAAAATGAAAATGAAAAATATTTATTCCGGAAACATAGTAGTCCAAATACAGTAATAACACCACACACATACATAATTGTGTAACTAATGTATACATTACTTTTTATACGAGTCAACAGAAATAATTACACAAACTTGGTATCTAATGAAAATCTAAGCCCTGCTGAAAGTGCAAGTCAGAGGTGCCGGCGGCTCAACTTCGTTGATGTCTTTTGTACTGTAGCGAACGTGACGTGCCGCCATTGGTCAAATTTGTTATAGTTCAGTAAAGGCGCCACGTGATTGATCGAATTTATTTTAGTTGCCTAAACAGTTGTGAAATATTTTTTCATTTGAGTTGGGAGCTCCATAGAAAAAACATGTGATTATAGTTTAGTGTACGAAGTCTTAATTCAAACATTAAAGTCGACAAGCGTAAAAAAATATTTGTACAACAGTAGGCATTGATGTAAGTCAAGCGACGATAATATTAATGAAAAATGCTTTGTTCAATGGAACAACCGTACATACACATATAATTCTATTAAAAGACTAACGATCCCATGTTGATTTGTCAATAGACTGCTAGAATTTTATTATTATCATCATCATCATCATATCAGCCGAAAGACGTCCACAGCTGGACATAGGCCTCTCCCAAAGAGTGCCAATTTTATTATAAGTATGTCAATCAATATGGTTTAGTCTTCCTGAGAAATATGTAGGTAAAAATTGTATTATCAAAAAGACCAATATTTTTTGCAGTGAGATAGCCCAGATCCAATTTAGACTTACGAAAAACAATTTTTAAAGTACCCGCAAAATTACCCAAGTTTCATCTTATTAAATTTGTACCCTTGAACTGCTTCAAGCAGTGCTTGTCTTGAGTGAAAAAGCCATCTCGGTTGACAAGTTGGGAGTTAATTATCTTCAACAACGAGACGATTAGGTGAAGCTTTTTATTCATTAGGTTTGCCACTGTTTGACTTTGCTAAAGTACGTTCGTAGAATACAGCTTAGGTTATGTTAGAAATTCGTCTGGCGTCTTCGAAACCTCATAACTCATTGGACAATGATAAGACGATTTCACAAGTTCTCCGATCAAAATAATATCGCTAATATAAGTTTATTAAATAAACTAGCTTCTGCCCGCGACTTCGTACGCGTATAAATTATGGATGACATGATATTCTTATGTTTCACCATACGATAGGTACCCACTACACTGATAAATTAGATTATTACGATTTCATTTCTATAAATTATGCGTGTAACAGTTCAAATCCTCATAAACTTTGTCGTCAATAATATTTAGTTATATTGATTTACTTAATCTTTATTGCAAACGAAGTACCTAAGTAGAAGAAAAATTACCAAAACCGGAATTTAAATATAAGATTTCATAATTGAAACAAATGGACCGAGAGCGAGACCCCAAAGATACTCTATATCTCCGGGTGTCTTGTCAAACTACCCCTGAGAGCCAAAGTCCTGAAGGTAAACGGGGAGGCAAGCGAGGCCGAAGGCTGAGCTTTTCGTAGGAATGAAAGGCCCAACGTACCCTTATAGATAGCGCTCCATATGCGAGCCAGAGCATCGAAGGCCCGAGGGCGAGACTCCATGGATACTTACTATCCACAGGTGTCTTGCAAGCGAAACATGAGCCTTAAGTCCCAAAGTTGAGGGGTGAGGCAAGCGAGCCCGAAGGCCGAGCTTTTCGTATGAATGAAAGGCCCAACCAAACCAACCCTTCAGAGAGCGCTCTCTATGCGAGCCCGAGGGCCGAAGGCCCGAGGGCGAGCCTTCACGAACACTAACTAAACCCAGGTGTCTTGCAAGCGAAACCGGAGACCAAAGTCCCGAGCGAGAGAAGTCAGAAGAAGAGCGGTTGAGATATCAAACATTTTTGGTTATTATAGATAGTCTTTAGCCATCTAGCACTCATTTTCATCCCGTGGTTTTTCACGTTTTATCTATATTTTTTTATAATGTTTGAATGGAGTTCTTTTTACTTTCCAGTCAAGTGTATGTTTATCAATTTTCAAGTTTAAAGCTCATGGATTTGAGGAGTTCCCATACAAAGTTTTGCCCCATTTTTTACCCCCTTTGAACTAATTTTTATCATTTTTACAGCCTATGACCTGGCCAGGGATTTTCTCGACCGATTAAGTAAAAGTTGCATCAAAATCCTCTATTCACTAAGCTTCTCTGCGTTTTTTGAAAAATATACATTTTCAAAAACGCAGACACAAAAAAATTAAAACTACAAAAAGTGCATGCAGCTGGGTTTGAACTCGGGGACACCGACTCCATAAGCTATGGGTGAAACCATTGGACTAACTATCAGTTGTAAGAACACGATGAATTTTCGAATATATTGACGACATGTTACCATGGTAATGATACTGTTATAACCCCGCTCTTGCAACATTATATAGTTTCTAGTCGCCTCAGAACCTATTTTCATCCCATATTTTTCACGTTTTATCTATACATTGCTAAAAGTTTGAATGGGGTCGTTTTTACTTTCCAGTCAAGTTTATGGTTACCAATTTTCAAGTCTGTAGCTCGTACATTCAAGGAGTTCCCATACAAAGTTCAACCCCATTTTCTACCCCCTTTGAACCCTAATCTTTGAGATTTTTGTAGCTTAAAACCTATCCGGGGATTCTCTCGACAGATTAATAAAGTTTGCATCAAAATCCGTTCAGCCGTTTCCACGTGATACTCTGACAAATAAACAGACAAACAGATAAACAGATAAACAGACAAAAATTCTAAAAACTGTTGGAACGTGTTCTGTTATCAATTCTAAGTATCCCCAGCCATTTTTTTTTCGTTTATCTTCCATGTACAGACTTTCGACCCTCTTCAGCTTTATTATATGTATAGAAGATAAGTTGTGTGGTGTCTCTTTCATAGGCTGGTTTTAGTGTCATGCGGACCGTCAGCACGGAGCGATCCGCTTCGGACCCATAATAATTAAGTTCGGGGTCTGACGGGTCCGCGCGGACAGCTCCGCCATACATTTTGGACGTGCCACTACGGATGGTCCGCGTGACACTAAAACCAGCCGTAATCTTGGTCGTGCGGATAGAGACAAAGAGTCTCTACTCTAAGCCTGGAAACAGTGCTCGACCGATGGTCAGCGCGTATGCTCGGTCGGGCGTAGGCGTAGCTATCGCTGTAGAAAGCATACTGTGCGTTCAGACCGATGCTCACCGTCAGCGCGTATGCGGCCATAGTAAAACACGCGCGACCGACCACACGCGCTGACGTCGGTCGAGCACTGTTTCCACCAGCCGACTGATACATTTGTAATAGTGTTTGTGTATATGTTGATGCACATCTGGTGCAATCAGGGCACAGTCAAGGGTATTAATATCCATACTTTAATAGTATAAATGCGAAGGTCTGTTTGTTCTGTCTGTCCTCTTCGCGCATAAACCGCTGAACTGATTTAGATGAAATTTGTTACAGATATAGTTTGAGACCCGGGGAAGGACATAGGATAGTTTTTATCCCGGAATTATTTACCTAAGGGGGTGAAATGGGGGGTGAAAGTTTGAATGGAGCTACGTTATAGGAGTTCCACGCGGACGTAGTCGCACGCAGAAGCTAGGACGTACATAAATATCTGTACACGCCTTTATGACATTAAGAGCAAAGTCCTGTACAGAAATTTATGTCCTTTTTTTATGTACATATATTAATACCCCTGACTGTAGTTACATATTCGTATCTTAAATGAATATCCGTAGATATATATACCTCCGTAGTAATCTTCGATAGGTACCTAACTTCATTCAAAAAGTTCAGACAATAGATTTTTTCCATTAAAATAAACTTTTTTATTCCATTTTTATACCCAAATTACAGATAACTTCTTCATCTTTGTTCGCTCTTCCTTCCTTCCCTTAATATTGTTTGTTTTTTGGCACGCAGGTGTGACAACCCTTGCATTAGAATATAAACCGTCAGAATTTCAACCTTATTATTATAGTAATAAGGACATGATATGGTGACGTGTGTAATATCCGCTTGTCATTGTATGGAATTGACGCGTGATCGTTTAATGTGGATGTAGATTAGTGTTTTTTTACGTATCCTCGGAAAAGGGGTTGTACATGATGAGATGGAATAGTTTGTCATAGAATTTGTATGTTGTATGACTACTTAAGTAAACGGTCAATCCCATAAATATTGCCCCAGATTGCATGTGTACATATATCGTCCTTCGACTTGGGTAATAACCAACTGTAAATCTGCGATGGGAGCCTTTATGTTTATTTTACGCTCTAAGTATTGAAAAGAAAGAAAAAGAAAAGAAAAGAAAAAACATTTATTCGTGACAAAACACATAAAAACAAACTGTATAGACACAATACACACAAACACATTTGCCACGAAATGGTCACAACTCAGCGTGATGCTGGCAGCGCCAGCGCTGGTCTTCCGTTGTGACCATATTGGTGACCGAAGAGCTGAGCTGAGCTGAGCTGAGCTGAGTGACCTGGCGGCTTTCTCGCGCAACGCATCAGCATTGCAATTCAGCGAGGAAATGCCGCCAGCATCCTCGGTACAATGCCCCGAGGGCCTTTTTTAGATTTAACTTAGTTTTAATTTATTTTAGTTAATGTTAATCATAATCTTGTATTAACATTCTGAATAAATAAGTTTTTTTTATATTTTTTATTTTACTATACATGCCTGGTCGTGAAAAGGCTTGCCGGCTTCGTATCACTATCCGGCCTCCCTACGGTCGGCCGTCTATACCTACTCACCCGGAAGTATCTAATATAACAACGACTAATTAATTAGGTATATTCATAATTTGGTTAGACTTAGAGTTAAAGTTTATAACGAGTTTGATATATGTAGTAAAAAATAATTTACTTAATTATCACAGAACAAGAATTTTAAATTTTAAAACATGAAGGGCAGTCATTTTATTTTACTGTACATGTACAATTTACTTTGCTGTACTTTGCTGGTAAGTTAAATGATGTTAAAATTTTAAGATATGACTATAATTCTGTAATATTACTTTTGACTAACAAAGTCGGTCATTATGATGTAACATTTCTTATTGCATAACACTGGAAACATCCATGATTCAGTAGCAAAATATTACATTGAAAACGAAAAAAAATAATAATTACACTTACATATATATGTGATAAAATTGCTAAGAACCGTGATATAAAGATTACAGACCGGCAACGGAGCATTTGATGTGGGCTTATAGCAAAGAGCGAGGGTACGGTATTATGCCAAGATTGGACATTTCCCTTTGGGTCTACCCTCGTACCTTTGCGGTTAAGGGCACTTTGTAGGTACCGAGTTATGGCAATAGCCGCGTTATACGGATATGTGCGTTCCACGTGTCACTTACATAATACGTGTTATTTTCACGGTCAAAACGGTGTAAAAACGCGAGGTCTCACTGTGTTAAGCGTTTGGTAGTTTCTTGGCCCCTATCGTTACGTTCAGGCTACCACGATTTGTATAAGTTCACGTGTCCTTATTGTAAATTAATGTATATATTATATTTTCACACCGGAAAAGTAAGTTTTGCTCCATGACGAGAGGGATCAAAATGCTACGTTTCAGTTCAAACTATTTTATTAATTTATTCATTGGCATATAGCATTTACGCAATGTGCTCATTGGACACAGATCTTAATAAAATAATTTTTATTTTATTTATTTAGGTCTGTATTTGCTAAAATAAATAACGGAATCATATTAAGTAATATGCACTAAAATAACAAAAAATTAAAAACTCAATATACATACTTAATGTCAAATGAATGAAATGAAATTAATAATATAATATAAAATATTAAAATAGGAGTTATAAAAAGAACACCGCTTCTAGGAGGTCGGATTGCGGCATAAAATAATCGAATTTAATTTCATCGCAATCGATTAAAAACGAACATACCTATTTCAAGTTTTAACTTTAACAACGTTATATGAAAATTTAAGAATTTTTTGTAAAATTTAAAGAAATTGTCACAATAAATTATGGGTTTTACTGAAATCAAAACTATCGATGACTGTTATATTTTCCTCATAGTAGGTGTGAAAAATTGTATGTGTCACTCAGGACCAAAATTATTTTCATCATGGGCGTTAACGCTTGATGCATCCTCCGTTACGCTCAGGATTCTAACTTAGAATCCCTCGCTACGCTCTGGATTCTATCGTACAATTCTTTGCTTTACTCTGGATTCAATGTACCGCCCTCGCCGTAAATACATCATTTTGCTCCCTTGAGACACAAGTAACTATTGTTTGCTTTATTGTCCATAAAACTATTGGAAAACAATAAAAAAGTAAACATTGTACAAATTCAAAGTGATCCCATTCAAACTTATCGTATTATCTGCTATCTATTCTAAATCTATTTAATGGATATTCTTTTCAAATAGGTATACTTATCGCAAATTTTGTAATTTTCACAGAAGACATTTCTAAAAAGAGTGATAAAGGAAGTCTTAATTGACTTTATTAGATTCAAAGAGATGAAAGACGAAGTGAAGGAACATTTTTACAGCGTAAGACTTATTCATTCCTTTGTAATATTATACGGAAAGGAATTTGGATAAGTGAATTTATTATATTGGTTTCTATTCATAGTTTTCTTTACGTGGGCTAATAAGATATAGAGCAACGGAAATATTTTCACATTAGGTAGTATGTTTCCTGTATGATTCTCGCGACGAAAGGAGCAACAAACGTTGTATGACATTATTAGTATTGTTACTCATAGTTTCGTAAGTAACCAAGCAAAGCTAGTAAGATTCCAAAGAGGTATTAAATTGACACGTAGGATGTCCATTATTTTGGCAGTGTTAAAAATACTGCAATAATTTATTGAGTCAGAAATATTTGTTGCGATCATGATTTCGGAGTCACCCTGTATTTTTTCTTAGGTGTCTGAATGAAATCTGAATATGAATGGTTAACATGATATCGTCGTAATACTACAAAAGAATCTCCGGCAAAGATCCGACCTGATAAAGGTCGCTGGAGTCCGCTGGATGCGGGTGGCGCAGGACCGGTCATTGTGGCACTCTTTGGGGGAGGCCTATGTCCAGCAGTGGACGCCTTTCGGCTGATATGATGATGATTATGATGATGACTACAAAGACCGGCTAAGGGCGAGTTGGACTCGCGCACGAAGGGTTCCGTAACATTATCTATAAAAACGAGCAAAAAAATCACGTTTGTTGTATGGGTGCCCCCTCAAATATTTATTTTATTCTGTTTTCGTGACAGCGAAGTCTTAGTAATAGGGTCCCGTTTTTACCCTTTGGGTACGAAACCCTAAAAAAAATTCACTGCATTGTTTTAAAAATGTATATGAAAAAACACAATATTTTCCTGTCTGATACGCGCAATAATAAAAACTACCATACAGACACGAAATCCCTCTCTTTAATCCGTCGACTTTCCCATACAAACAATTGGCAAGGGAGGGCTATCATCCCTTCTGGGACAGGGCGGGGCGGCCCGCTCCCACGGTCCCGTGCTCGGACCCGGCCCGGCTGATAACGCGGATAACTGCAATATGTTAGGGGTGGTTTGATAGTCCGAGTCAACAAATTGATTTAAAGGGTGGAATGGTATAGAGTGATCAAGCTGGCAGGATCAGCTAAGTGTAAGTACGTACTTACGTGTAAAATACTCCAGGCAAAATACGGCTTCGAAAAACATTAATTTATAAAAGCGTTTTTTTTGTTTATTTCATTCTAAAACGTTATTCTAAGATTCAAGCTTTCCACCCGGAAGTGATTATATAGATTTAAATTAAATTTTCATTGTCTTATTTATTTTATTTATATTGAATATTTTAAATGTAAATGAACCTAAATAAAGATAAAAAAAAACTAATATTGATCCGGACTTTTTAGGAGCTAATTAAATATTTTTTTTGATGTCCGATTTTTAGTTGGATTTTCCCTCTAGGTAACTACTTAATTGATAATATATCCGTTACATAAAAAAAAATTGCTATTATAAATTATTTCCAAATTTGACATTTTTTCCATACAATTTGTATTGTGTAAATTTTAATGCGAATCAAAACTTGTAAATATAGATTAGCCAGTTAGCCTAATAGGTAGTAACGCTGCCTGCGAAGCTGAAGGTCCTGGGTTCGAATCCCGGTAAGGGCAAATATTTCTGTGACGAGCATGAACATTTGTTCCTTTGTTTTGGATGTTTTCTATGTATTTGAGTATTTGTATCTATTAAATATATCGTCGTCTAGTACCCATAACACAAGCTTTATTGAGCTTATGGGACTAGGACGATTTGTGTAAGATTGTCCTCTAATATTTATATATTATTTATTTATTTATCATAGGTAGCTAGAATGTTATCCACAAAGTATAGATACGCCAATAATCAAATTACGAAGTAACTTCTAATCCTCTACGGCTGTGTTTATGTATATGCAGAGCGTTTGGCGTCGCGACACGCGTGCTGTGAGGCAAGTCTCAAACGCTCACGCCTGTAGGTACAGTAAAGGAAATGTATTCATATACCACCCCGTAGAACCCTATCGCAATAAGGTGATATATCACTCGAGTTTGAGTGACGGCGGCCTGTCAATAGCGACAGGGTTCTGGGTACGTGAATACATTTTACCTTAATGTACATAAACACTTCTAGGCTATACTTTACATTTTGTGTTTTTGCGCCGCCGATCATCTCGTTTCTGGCCTTACAGTCATATATACCACACTACCACAGTGTAATTATCAGTATTATCTAAACGAAACATGTGGTATGATAATTATTATTTCAACAACCGACCATCTCGAGTTCCCACCGTCTCAACTCCGACGTATTGACAAAAAAACTAAACCTAAAAGCTATAACCTTAAAATGTAACTTTAAACGCATTCAAACTGTTTGCCGCTTTAATGAACTCATTGTTGACCGCGATCGCCTTTTAATAGACCCTAACACCAGGCCTTTATTCACTAAAGATTCCTCAAACCAGTATAACATGACACCTACATTCGTAACAACTATGCGTGATCGGGGATCACACTTATACTGGATCAGTGGTGCCTTACACCAGGCATTTATTCAGTAAATATGTCTCAACAGTGACCAGTATAACATGATACCTACATTGGTAACAACTATGCGTGGTCGGGGATCACACTTAATACTGGATCATGGATGGAACGCGATGTAACGGCTCAGGTAGGGACTAGCACCTGGCGACAAAAAAAAAACGATCCAGGAAGTGTGACCACATGTGGCCAGTTTTTCTACGAGGCGAGTGAAGAATTAGTTTGCGGTCGGACATTTTTGAAATGGATAACTTGGTTATTATAATATTGAGGTTAAGTTTGTGAGATATGTGTACTTGTGATGTAAAATTTCACATACTTGTTTGCTTCTTTTTATTTTTAACAAAAATCATTTCGATGGTTAGAATAATGTATTCGATGAACCTATATGTTTTCTATGTCCAACTACAACATTATATGTTTGCTGTACCACGAAACGAGACTGCTTAGAGTGAGACAGCTCTTTATTATGAAAGCGACCATACGTACTCATAGCAGCAATAGCAATAGAAGAAGAAGAAGAAAAGAAGAAAATAAGTTTATTCATGACGTTTTAAAACTTAGGCTAATACATAGGAGAAGAAACAGTAGTGAACATTTTAAATCGTCATTGAAATGACCTCCACTCAGCTTTATGTCAAGGTACCTTGTGAGTACCTTGACGCTGGTCTTCCGTGGATACCCTTCCAAGAGAACGCTCCAATACGCGGCAAACATAACTTATAGTAACAGAAATTAGCTAAATGATAAATAACATTAGACATAGTTTGAGGAGATCCAATACACTAAAACTACATTGCAATATACAAGATCAAACAAGAAATCACAGGCTTACATACTATTTTGGGTGGGTTATATTATTATTAGATTTAACTAACCATTAAAATTTTATATGCTGACAGTCATAGTCGGAAGTTTTTTATGAAATTGGTACCTAGATCAACATGATTTTAGGGCTCTACGGTGGTACGTGAATACATTTCCCTTACTGTACCTAGAGGTGAATACTCGTACATTATGCCCTGAACTGAACCGCAACCACAAACAGGCTAACCGCATCCCGTGTGGTTTAAATCAAAAAATATTCCAGAAATTAGTGAAAGCACAGCTCAGGAAGGAAGATCAATTATCTAATTAAATCATTATGCTTCTTCCTTTAATTAAAATTAACGTCGGTTTAATAAAATGTGTTATTTTGTGAGCGACAATATTCAGTAATAAGAGAAAAAAACTACATAGAAAATTTAGTTCAAAGCAGTAGCATATAAATTCCAACCATTTAGAAAAAGTGGATCGACAAAAAAATTAAACGAACCTGCTCACAAAATTTCACGAGGATCGGTTGAGAAATACGACCTGTAGAAGGGAGCAGCCGGACAGCTGGGCAGACATCGGACATACGAACGATTTTCGGCCCAAAATGAAGCATAAAACTTCGTTCGCTTCGCTCCCTCGTTCGATTAAAAATAGGTAGGTACATCATTTTACTTGTTGTGACTCGCTCAGCTCATAAATCAGTTGCAATAAATTCAATGACTGTAAACCGTATCAAATCCCAACGCATAACATGGACCAAGTGCCGCCCAAAAATAAAAATAAAAACCATTCATAAGCATCGCAAGGTTCACTTTTACAAAATTCAATTAAGTCAATTTCAACAAGAAACGTCGTATATCAACAGAAATATCACGTAGGTTACGTCTATCTGTAGCTAATGTAATGGTCCTGTCCTGTAGCCACCTGTCGGATGCGGAAACGGGTCGTGGGAACACGGAACTGCGCGCACGCATGTCGATGCGTGCGGGCATGCGCATGAGTCGTCGTCAGACGTATGTGTTTACGACGTTAATGTCGGTTACGTCTTTTTTGGTTTTGGGTAGGGATTATGGTTGTTAAGGAATTTTTGCGTGGAACGTCTGTTTCAAGCTACCTATTTAAATTGTACTCACTGTATGGACTCAAGAGCAAAGAAAACGGGGACCATTTTGCAATAAAATCCTATCTAGTATCTATAATATCAAAAAACGCGAATAAAATTATTACTTTTTCATCATAATGATAAGGATCTTTATAGGTTACTAGCTTGCGCCCGCAACTTCGTCTGCGTGAACCGGGGTAAAACTATCCTATAAACTATCTTTGCACAAAATTTCATGGTGATTGAGTAACAAACATCTGTACACCCAAACATCCAATCTATCACATTTCTAATATTAGTAGGATCGAAATATAATGTTTCAGAACACAAACAAGTACTCTTAGTCCACAATAAAAATAATATTTTACGCATAGCGGTCGATGTCGTTATTAAAAATAATTCAAAGAAATCGTAGCGTAAACTTACAGCCAAGTTCTAAAATTTCCACAAGACGTTGTATCAATAACCATGACAGCACATAATCAAAGTTTTTAATCACGTTTCAAAACGCACTTACATTGTAAAAGTTATTAGCGAAACATTGTCAAATTTAATCTTCAAGCTTGGATGAGATCCTTAAAAGTTTTAAATATTTTAGAGACAAAACGCTTTGGCTAAACGTGGGTGGGATTAATTAAGGAATAGATACTATAAATATATTTTCTCCTGGCTTCGGGGTCCATATTTTAATATGCTGCTAAAATGCTTTGGCAAGAAGAATGTATCCAATTTTAATCGCTACTTTAGATAGACCTGTTTGTTCTCGAGTCTTGGATGTTTAATATCTATTTAAGTATGTATTTATCTATATAAGTATGTTTATCCGTTGTCTAGTACCCATAGTACAGGCTTTGCCTAGTTTGGGACTAGATCAATTGGTGTGAATTGTCCCACGATATTTATTATTAATTATTTATTTATTTATTACCTTAATTTAACTATAAGCAATTAAATTATTTCTTGTCTTCAAATTTATTAGGTACCACTTTCACTGAATATTAAATTAATACCTACGAGTATCACAACAACGGAGGAAGAAGATTCACATTAATTGTTGTTCAATATTACCAGTTGCCAAGCCAGCAGTCTCAAGAATTAAGTTCAATAATTAAACACTCCAATTAACAACGATCTCTTCTATCACTTAATGGGTATCAGAAATTTACTTTCGTTCAAAATTTCAAAAGCTAAAAGTAACAGTAAATTTTACGGCAAAAAGTTGCAACTTTCAAAAGACAGGACACCGAAACCGTTAAATTACTTTTGCTTTTTTACGATTTTATAAGGTTTTTGGCCAACCGTTAAATCTTTTATTGATTTGGAGGAAACGGAAATGAGTTGTTGAGTGAGTGAATGGAGAGAATGACATACTTGGTGGGTGGATAGCGGTAGTTTTGAAGTAAGATATTTAGAATCCGGATGTTGCATCATAGTAAAAAAAATAGTCAAGTGCCAATATCCACAACTAATATTATAGGTACATAGTTAAGTAGATAAGTGCTTTAAAATATCTACTTCCCGGCGGGGAAACATAAACTATGACATATTGCGATATTGTCGGAATCGTGATCTCTATTTTGAAACAAAAAAACTGATTCCTGATTACTGAAAAAATAACACTTTATGCTCGGCTGATGTTTTGGTGAGCGAGCGTTGCGAATATGGGGACCGATTTTAGACTTTCAAGCGCTCGATTCTGTCACTCGAAAACTATCAAAAATAACGAAATACTATTTTGAAATAGCGATATAAAATTGAAAAACGAGTGGTGTTGACCTGTAAAAAATACTTAGAAGTTAGATTTTTTCACAGCTTCAAGGGACTATAGACTTCAACTCGATACCTCCACGAGATACAGGGTCTTGACAGACAGGCAGACGGACGGACAACAAAGTGATCCTATAAGGGTTCCATGTATGCCTTTTGTGGTACGGAACTCTAAAAAATACTAATTTACCTAATCGTCCTGAAATAATCATACTTTTCTAAATAACCTAAGGCATGCATCATTTGATTGAGCCGTTTCAGCATTCCTTTCTCACTCTTTTGGTTAAAGATAAATAGACTTTTCTCAAACATGCAGTGAAATGTCGTCCTTACGTGCGTTATAACAGGCTTCAAAGTATCACGTTTCGGGCGGAACAACTCGAGAGAACTGTAAAGGAATTTCATACAAAATTGAAGGCTAGGCCGGGAAGTAATTTTTTTAAAATTTTAATGTTAACATGGCGTCTGTGTTCATCAACACGCTAAACAGTTGATTTATTTAATTTTTATTTTTTCTAGTGGCTGAATGGTTATCGGACAAAAAATATCCGCGTTAATGCCATTACACATGAACCTTTATTAAGAAAACAAATCTGTATGATTCAATGTGTTGATGAATAAATTAAAATGTTATCTATACGTAAGTCACCAGAGACCATAGACTATATTTAAAATCCTCTGCATTTATTTTATTCATTATAGAAATTAAGATTCTTATTATCAGGTTATATATAATGGCCCTAATAGGGTCTACTCAAACACTACACACGCGAAATACGGACGACTTTCGTAAAAAAAAACATTAAGTATGGAGGGATTGGAGGGAAAATTAATGTATTGTGAGTGGTGTATTGTTTTATTTCATTGCATATGTTTGAGAAAAGCACTATACATGCCTGGCCGTGAAAAGGGCTTGCCGGCTTCGTATCACTATCCGGCCTCCCTACGGTCGGCCGTCTATACCTACTCGCCCGGCAAGCCCTTCTTTCCCGGCGTCTGCAGTAATGTACTATTACTGTATACGTAATAAAGTTGCAATTGTTAGGTCAACCTCCGACATGTTACGATTAGGTGCTGTATTTAGTTTCTATACACTTATTTCGATCTTAAGGGGTAAGAAATGTAGGGTATGCTACGACAAGTGTGAGGGTAGTTTTTCCCTCCCCATCACTTTCAGTGCCAAAAACTCGTTAGGTGGGCGCTCGTATGTAAGCGGTTTCCTCAACATATGGAGACCCCTATGTTTTCATCTACGAGCGCAGCGCTACGAAATTTTTACCACATTTTTAGGGTTCCGGTACCTCAAAAGGAAAAAACGGAACCCTTATAGGATCACTCGGTTGTCTGTCTGTCCGTCTGTCGCAGTCGATTTGCTCCGAAACTATTGGACCGATTGAGTTGAAATTTGGTACACATAATATGTAAAATTGGTGACCCAAGGATTGACACGTAAAGTAAATTAATGAATTCTGAACAAGGGGGCCACTTTTGAGGGGTAAACTGGAAAATTAATAAAAAAAGTTTCGCAAACTGTATTGTGTGATATATCAAATGAAAGGGGTTGTTGTAAGCATCTCAGTTTTTTTTTTAAATATTTTTTTCAAAAATAGATTTGAAGTAATTTAGGATATAAGACTAAAATTTACCATTCCCCCCTTATCTCCAAAACTACTAGGCTTAAAATTCTGAAAAAAATATGGAAAATATTTCTTTGCCTAAAGATTACAGGAAAACCTATAAGAAGTTTGAGTATTCAAAGTAACGGAAAGATTCTCAATATTTTTGTGTATTATATACGGAACCCTCACCACGCGAGTTGAACTCGCACTTGTCCGGTTTTTTTATACGCTTTGAATTTTGCAGCATAATAGTCAAATTACCTTTAGCATGCAGCATCTTCAGATGATCCACAGTGAACTGCAATATCTCCGCCTTCTCCAGCTTGGCGCTGCCTTGCTTCTCGCAAGCCGCTGGCACCAGCCGCTTCAGTTCGGTTAGGGAGGTGTTGATGCGGTCGCGTCGCTTCTTCTCGATGACGCCGCGGCGGCGCTTGCGCGTCATTAGCTGGCAGGAATCTCCGCCGGGAGATCTGGGGGTGAATAGATTCTTAATAAAAAAAAAACAGAAAAAAACTCGGCTAGCGCACTACAATGTGTCTTTTGGGCTAATCAACTATTTTTTGTTGCCCATTACCTTGGTTACGTGCCCTGAGTCTCTCTTTAAAACTATGATTTTATGGGGCTTAAATCCATTAAACACGTATTTTTGTTATATTGGTAAACCCATTCCATGGTGGGGCAACTCTTTACCATGATAGGAGCCCATTTTGTGGTATTTTTTCTAAAGAGCTCTGTCACTGTTGTCTCTTGGCTTACCGGGACAGGATAACAACAAGAAAAAATTGATGTCCGTATGTAACTATGTAAGAAATAAGTAAGTTGTCCGTCAAAATTTGCAATCCATTTTTCAGTCACTTGCCGTTATCCGATTGAGCTGAAATTTTGGGTTTAAGTATAGTCTGGATGACAATTCAATATTATGGTACCATTGAGCTGATCTGATGATGGAGACAGAAGATCGCCATGGGAATTCAGTACTTAACCGACGTAACCCCGTTGAGTTTGGGCTCGTTAGCATCGTCTCAATAATTGATGACGGTATACAGAAAAGTACAGTCGGCAATAAAAACTTGTACCAAAAATGACATTTTTGACAGAAACTTATTATTCTAGCATTATATATCATTTCATAATGCTACAAGTTATAATTTTACAAGTCATATGGATAGTCATTTTTGATCAAGCGCCTTAGTGTTGCCAGCTTAGACTTGTACAGTTGTAACTTGTCGCTTTGTAAATTGGGTTCCTGTAACTAATTAACACATTCAGTGCCCAGAATCGCTACGCGCTATAGTAAGCGACTACGGCGTAGCGACGCATACGTGTCGTCACGGGCCGGGAATGAGTTAACACGTTGTCCCTTCTAGATAGTTTGCTACGGACCACATAGAGACAATAGATCGTCTAACTAACCATCGTAGACGTGTAGAGCGCTCTACGGTCGTAGCACTCTATGTAGAGCAAACGTAGAACGACGAACTCTTATTGGAATCTAATAATGAGCTAGATCTTATTAACTACACGTATTTTCCTATTTCATGTCTGACGATAGTCACGAATAAATGAATTTCTTCTTCTTTTGTACTTACAATTTGCCACGGGTGTTTTCTTTTGAAAATTACAAGAGATTATTTTTCGTTTATACTTTGTACCTACCTGCTTAAAACTACTTAGGTAAGGTAAATTACTTTACAACTACAAATGCAAAAACATATCGAAAGTAATTTACCTATAATAGAATGTGTTTTGTCACAACTGAAGCTTTCTTGGGCCTAAGGCTTTCGAGGTTGCAGTAATTTATAAAATACTACAGTTTACCGGCCACCACAACAGTAAATAATATATTACGAGAATGATGTTTGTTAAACTTCTTGGACTTAAGTGAGGAATTGTGTTTGTGTTATTTTAGTTAAATATTTGGATTTGGTTGAGATTTTCGGTATTTGCACAAACGAACTAAAATATAAAACTAGGGAACAAGGAAGTTTAGCTTTCATGATATTGCGTAAGTAAAATTCTAATGCATAGGTACTTATAGCAACAATATTAGTTAAAAATATGCTAATCATAAAAAAATAAAAAAAAATATGTAAAATGCAGTGCTTGCGGAATAATGAAGATAGGGTTTTTTTTTGTACGAAACTAAAGTAGGTACCTACGTCACAAAACCAAGACCTAATATGAAATTATTTTCTGTCTTACGTTAGATTAAAAATACTTAGAACCCATTTAAATTTTTTAAAGTAATAATTAATGTTAATATTGTTCAATTCAAATCATTTCTTTCACCATTTTTAGAGTTCCGTACCTCAAAAGGAAAAAAACGGAACCCTTATAGGATCACTCGTGCGTCTGTCTGTCCGTCTGTCACAGCCAATCTGCTCCGAAACTACTGGACCGATTTAGTTGTTATTTTTTTAATTTGAACACGTACGGCGGTGAGCGAGATTTCGTGAGACAAATTAGACCTACACTGGGAGGTCACCAAAGACAAGTCTGGCCCCGTAGCATGGTTGGCCTTGTCACGCGATAGGTGATAGGATAGAGCGTGCGTCACTGGCTGACACCGTTCGATAGAACGAGACGACGCTGTTATCTTGTCACTTGTCGCGTGATAAGGCCAACCATGCTACGGCTCCAGATTTCGCGAAAATTTTAGTGGGACAGGCCTGGCTCTTGTAAATAACAGTTTCTAGTTATAAGGGTGAGTACTCACGTGGCATCCTTACTGCTCTCCTCAGAGAAAGCATCATCTTCGCTCTCCGAGTGCGCGCGCTTGCTCCGGGGCGCCGGGACCGGGGCCGGCGCCGGCGCCGGCGGTGGCCAGTAGCCCCACTGCTGCTGAGGTTCCATGCGGTGGTGGTACTCCATTGGTGCTTTGTAAGTCACACTAGGCTACAGTTTTGGGTTGTGTCACATTAACACTTGGGTCACGAGCACTGGCCTCAACAAAGTTGATTGGCGTGTTTTTAAGATATGCTTTTAGAAATTATATAGAATTTTCACTTGCACTTGTAATACTTAAGGTTTTTAAGGCTTAGAATCACTGAAAATTTCCAACACAGTCAAGTTCACTGTTTCAAAGTTTCAGCCACAAATTTTTTCACCAAAAATGACGACATATATCATCGACTCAATTATCGTCCGAAATCAAAAGGTCACTCAAGTTTCCGTAACTAGGTCAACTTCTGGGCTTCTTTATCTTCGCTGTGCGACACGTGCGCGCGCGCTGCCGACGTCGCGGAGTGTGGCGCCGCGTGCGGCCGTGTGCCGCCACCCTTCGCCCATTCATTAAAAAAAAACATTTATTACTAAATACTAGCAATCTACTTTCAACCCTGTAACTAACATGTTACGGTGGGTATTAGAGCGCGAGGGTTAAACGAATTGGTGCGCTTTGGTTTCTATAACGCACGCGGACGTATGCACTCGCCTTTACAACGACCATGATACGCTGCCGCTAAGCTAACTAATTTTAAACTGTATTACAACGGAGTAAAGTTTGTTGTCATAGCCAATATAATTTTGTAAAAATGGAAATTAGCAATTTTACGTTTAGCGATGTAGCGTGCTATTTTGAACTGTATAAAAATAGCGGTAAGGACTTTGAAAAAGCAAGGGAAGATCAAATACCGTTCGCGTTCGAACTATGTATAAATTTGTTATCATTTCCGTCATTTACTATAGCTTCTATGGCGCTTACTTTAAAGTTGAAATTGTCTAGTTTTCTGTATTTTAAGGGATATAATGGCCACGTGTCAGGCGGACGGTGGGAAATGAAGGAGCAATTAGGAAATGCAATTTTATTCCGAATTATTGGTGTGAATGCATGGGGGATGCATGGTTGTATGGGGTTGCATGAGCGTGGGAGGAATCGAGGATTAACTTGCGTATATGGTAAATAAGGGTAAAAAGCTAGTTGAACAATCGCGTTAAGTGCTTTTTTTCATTTAGTCCACCCTTGTTTAAAGTTGCTACTCCTCTATGAAAGAAACTTAATTACTTACTTAGTTACGATGAGTTTTTTTTTAATGCCGACTGCTGGTGACGATTGAGTATACGACCTGACTGATAATTTGCAACCACCGTAACTACAGGTATTTAAAATCCAGGGACACGTGCGCGTTGCATATATACAAAACGTAAATGAGGATTAGCTGTGTCGGAACTTTTGAAGTAAATTCAGATCCCTTGCCGTCGACATAGCGCATCATCTTATCATTATCATCATCATATTTTTTTAAAGAAGAAGTTTTTATTAAATTTAATTGACATGAAAATATAAAATATGTGTACCGTAAAAACAAACTTTCGCCAAACTGCGGAGCAATTTGTTGGCGATGACTTCGCTCGATTTATAATAAAAATAGTTACAGAAATTGCACTGTACTACCAGCCCGACGTATCCCATTCATAACATATTTTTTAATACAGTTGCAAAAAAAGTGCTACTTTACGTAGCTGTTTAGCGTGCGGAAAGTTGGTTTTCGCGCACTAGTGCTTTTCACTTTTCCTTGTATGTACCATTAATTATTATGTCATAAAAAAAATAATAATAAAGAACTGTATTTAAACTGTATTAAACTTCATTTTTTTCAACTGTATTACAACGATGTTACAGAATGATTAATATAAAAGTTTCGAATTCCTTACTTTTATTGTTTTTCTTATTAATGACATACTTTCCGCACTAGCATCGAAATGTACTATTCGATACAAGTGCAAATAATAAAGTAAATGTAGGTGTGGCTAAATACAGGGTGATATTAAATTCGTGATACAAAATAGCAAAATGTAAATCCATCCATGGATCTGACTTTCTGTGCAGCTTTTACTATGGAACCAACTTTGTGTTATGCCAAAAAAATCCAACTATCTCATACTCTTTACTCATTCATGGGTGTCAACAGGTGTATCTTTTTGCATAACACAATGTTGGTCCCATAGTAAAAGTTGCTCAGAATCATGGATGGATACACATTTTGCTATTTTGTATCACGAATTTAATTTCAGCCCGTATATTACGACAAGCAATTACATCGCGAAAAGGACACCCTGCAAAAATAAACTACCCTCAAATAAACATTTGCAAATCGTCCTAAGTCTCCAGAACGTTAAAACACCCCCAGGCTTTTCCTTTAAAACCACTAATTGGAGGAAATTCTGACATGAAAATATGATACGAAGTATTGCCAATACAATTACGACTTTCTGTTCTAGCCAAAGAGCTCCCAATTGCAAAGCAACTGGTTTAAGCTTTGGGTCTTTTTTGACGAATTACTGCCCAATTGGTAGGTATTTAGCGTCCACAGACAGTCATTACCATAAAACTTTAATTGCTACAGACCCTTAATCGAGGTTCTTTATGCAAGGACACGTCTCTGTCTGATTTTTTTTTTTTAAATATAATTCGTAAAACGTCCGTGCCACCATTTTAAATGTCAGTTCAAATTCTAATTAAAGGGTTTTTTAATGCATCGCTCCGAGCTGGATTCGAGCCTTCAGGCATACGCGACTTGTCGCTCCTAGACAACTGAGCTATCGGAACAATCTTGCTCGGTCGACAAATCATTCAAACTGCAGTTCCCTTAGTTACGTCTTACGGAGGCGTAGCGATGTCGCGAGTCTTCTGTGTAGATGTCTACCTAGAAGACTTAAAAAGACATATTTACAAGTTTCGTTAGCTCGCGTTAATCGCTGCTTAGTACAGAACTAACCAATAAAATTTGTATTTAAATTATGACTATCATGATTCATGACAGCTCCCTACATTTGGTTACGAAACAACTTGTTAAAGGCGTTATCGTGAGAGAGCGCTTGCAAGTCGCGACCAATTCGCTTCGCAAGAACGATCGTTCAATCTCGCTTTCAGGAAAATAACACATGTTTGAGCCTTTGAGGATTTTCAGAATCAAGGGAATTGAAAAGTAATGAGATTTTCAAAGGCTATTCCTAAGCAGTTATAGTCTGTAGCTCTCCATATATGTAGACAGGCAGTCGTGAATTACGGAAAAAAACGAATTAATAAATTAAAATTTGTTCTGAGTACCTATAAAAAAAGTTAGTTCTTCATTTTCCTTTCTTACCTCTCAGCCAACTCAAACGACACATTATAAACCAACATAATCAAGTTGAAATTACGATATTTTAGAATTAAATTCATAATAGATATTTATCGAATTTGCCCACTAAAGATATCCCTGAAGAGTGTTGCATCTCGTTTTCTCGAGCGCGGAAGACATTAAACGTGTCTATTACACAAGTACGTGGTTACCAATATTCAAGGCATCCCCTCTAAATACAACAAAAAGAAAGAAAGTGTAAAAGAAAGAGTGTGTAAGAAAAGATCTGTATTGGCTGTCTGTCTATTCAAGGAATTGCTCCCAGGGGAAATATCTACGACATTATAAGTAGTATTTCTCAGTATCTGGCTATTACTAACTATATTAGTTATTAGGTTACCTACATCCATATGAATATTTATTTATTTACTAACCACACTTACAACTATCTTTACAGGAGCTAATCCATAGACAATAGTGTAACTATTTGCACAATTACGCATATAACATAATATAAATTAATGTAGACCTTGTGAATTCATTCAGAGAACACAAAAACTAATCAATATCCTCTGCTATTAGGTTAAGGGTCCGCACAGCTCGCGTCAGAGGCGCCATGTTGGGTAGGTTGGTGCGCCCGCGCGGCTCGGCGAACAGCCGCGGCCGACGGCGGCGCTACACGTACCTACCTATCAGGGACATATATACTTACATACCTCAACACCTGACTGTTGTATATTTGACCCTTAATCAACTCAAAAATATATTTGACCAGGCACAGTTCTCTGCGCACCCGCAGCTCATTGTACCCCATCATGCCCAGCACATAAAATTTGGGTACATTAGCGGGTAAAATGTGTACCCATATTTCCTCCAATACAAAGATCGAATGAATTTATTGTGTATGCGCTCGACCATTAAATGGTATTTGGTTTCATAAGGAGCCCAGATAACTGCATTACATTCTAGGTTACTGCGGACAAGCGCGTTGTACAAAGCGACAATCGCGCCTATATTTGTAAAACCATGGGAACGACGCAGTACGAATCCGAGCATTCTAATATATAAAAATTACATGCCAACATCTGCAACCCACTTTCCTTTCCTAAAATAGACATCTCATGTACATTTTTACCAGCTTTTATTTATGTAACTTGCACTGCAAGTACTGCAACAAGCCTCATTTTCAGCCACTTTCCGGTATCCAATTAAGCCATATTTATGTAAGTAGTCAATAATATTGTGCACTCACACTGACTTACACACTACTCCCGTAGTTGTTTAAATATAGATAGATAAGAATACGTAAATGTTTAGTAAATCAAAAATTTAATCCACGATACTCACAAACTGGGAGAGGACACTGGCTTCTAACACAGGCACCAGCCTAGCTCAGAAGTCAGAGGCTTCACAAATACAGCGGTACTATTTTTGGAAATAAACTTTAAATGACTATTGTTATTATATTATATACGTTTGGCGACAGCACATTATTATGACACCACCAAAAATTGGCTTGATGATGGAGACAGAATATAGTTAAAGGTCGCTGAAGTCCGCTGGATGCGGGTGGCGCGGGACCGGTCATTGTGGCACTCTTTGGGGGAGGCCTATGTCCAGCAGTGGACGTCTATCGGCTGTTATGATGATGATGATGAACTTTTAACTACTCAAGATAAAGCTGTCGTGTTGTTGATGTCTGTGCAAAAAGTACAGGCTGGCAATAATAATTCGTAGTTGGTACCAAAGTGACCAAGTGATTCCACTGCATACATTTTGAGGCGGACTTGATAGCGCTTGAAACTGTAAACCGAAAAAACCACTTTAAAAGCTTGATTGTTTCAAACCGTCGCCAATCGTAACTTAAGTAAGGTATCGATAAAATTAGAGCCAAAGATATAAAATATATAAAAACAGAAATAACGCCAGTACTTACGCACCTAACAAACCAATGCATATCTAGCTCATCATATCCCGACAAATTAAAAATTGGACTTATCCGTCCTATACATAAAAAAGGTACCTATACGGACACAAACAACTACAGACCGATCACTTTACTACCCACTATAGATAAAATAATTGAAACATATATGGGGAAAACTATTAATGACTTTCTATCGGGTAACGACATTATACACGACAGACAATTCGGTTTTCAAAGAGGCAAAAATACATCTCAACTACTGGCTAAATTTACAGATGAGGTGAATATTCACCTCAATGATAAAAAACATGTACTCATAACTATGATAGACTTTAGTAAAGCATTTGACACTCTCAACTTTGAAATATTATATAAAAAGCTTCAGCAAAATGGTATACAGGGGCCAACACTGGATTGGTTAAAGCAATACCACACGAACAGGCATAACGCAGTTAGCATTGCTGGGGAGCAAAGTGAACTGCTAAAAACTTATCAGGGCACAGCACAAGGATCAAAATGACATGTGCAACATATTTAAAACCGCCTCTGTGTACCAATTTGCGGATGACACCTGCCTGATAACAGCTAACAGTGATGTGAAGGCTGCGGAGTGCCAAATGCAGAGTGAATTTGACACCTTATGTAAATGGGCCCACGATGTAGGATTATCACTGAATTATAAAAAAAACAAAATAATGTACATTCATTCACCTTACATGAAAGCTACTGTAACTCCTAATATAGTGGCCCATGGACATGCATGTATGCATACTCGACACCTAGATACATACTGTAAATGTGAATCATTAGAAATTGTTAATCAGTATACCTACCTTGGCTTAAAAATAGATAGTAAATTCAACTGGAGACCACATATAGAGCATGTATGCAACAGGTTAAGAGCCATCCTTTGCAACCTTAGTATACTTAAACACAAAATGCCATATAACATACTCCGGCTATTATACCTGGCACTAGCAGACTCTGTAATTAGTTATGGTATCTCCAGTTATGGTAGATCATATAATACATACCTTAAACAGATTTATAATATACAAATAAGACTTCTAAAGGCTATTGTACCGCTAAAAGTCAAGCATCAACATAGACATAATTATAGTAAGCTATTTCAGTATTGTAGAGTTTTTAGTGTATTTGATAAGGTAAAATTAGCTGTGATATTAGAATACAAACACACTATAGGGAAGCTGGATAGATATATGAGACCGTCCAACCTCCGGAGCCTGCCTAACCAACCATACTTTAAGATACCAAAAAATAATAATGAATACGGCAAACGGATATACAATAACTACTTACCTTATATACTAAATAGCTTCCCTAGACAAGTCATAGATATTATATTAGAAAAGCCAAATAGAGCCAAAAATATAGTTAAGAAAACACTCTCGAAAATAGAATTACCAAATGCACTGAACATAAAATGACTAAGATAAAATAAATAGCTAAGCATATATAGAACACATATTAATTTAGTCTAAACTTAAAACATTATTTGTAAATGGGGGGCTTCCCCCATCACATCATAGTTCACAAAATCTTAAATATAAAAGATTATAACTATAGATGTAATTCTTCTTTATTGCAATAAACAGCTTAAATTTTAATTTTTTTTTTTTTTAAGTACACACGGTCGTTAAAATCTTTTTTTTATTTTTATTTAATCCGTTAAAATCTGTTTGACTTTCTCTCTCTCTCTTTACTACTCTTTACTACTGACGCGGCCTGCGGTGGCGGTCAATAGTAAGCTTGACAGCTATTGTCAAATTTACTAATGGCCGCTACCGTAGGCAGTGCCAGTCTGTGCACACATTAACTAATTTTAGGCGGTGAAACTGTTAATTAATCGGTACTGTTTGGTTTCCACGGGACAGGCCCAGCCTAGTGTGGGACCATAGCCTCTGTTCTGTATTGCTTTTTCCGGAAATAAAATATATTTCATTTCATTTCATATTTCACATTACAGAAAAAGGCAGATTAGGCCCTAATCAATTGAACGTATACATGGTTATCGCTTATACAAGCAATATGCGTTTATGTAGCAGTGAACTATTGTGTTACTGCTAAACACTAAATGTGGCCAATCGCCATACTACAGTCTACTCCCTTTATCTCTGTGTGTCTTTTGTGTAGTGAATAAATGTCTTCTTTCTTTCTTTCTTTTCACATGTTCTGTATGGGTAGCATGAGGCGACGCGTGAGCGCTCACGTTGCCTTTGGCCTTATTTGTTCAACTAACTAGCCTCTATTTTGGGAACAATTGTATGGAAGTTGGGGGTTAATTGAAACTGATTGTTGATTCCTTGTAACTAATTGTAAACACATAATGATCGTCGTGAATTTACACTTTCACTGGCAGGAACCCACTTAGCGGGCGCTGTTCGTAGGCGCTTTCATCTACTTAGCGGGAAAACCATTAGCACGGCATTTGCTATACGAGCGTAATGCTACCAAATTCTTAACAACGAATGGATTTAGACTCGTGTAGCTCTCCTATCAGCTACATTATGTAGGCCTATGCACATATAAGCCTCCTATTAGCTTAGGTTCTACAAGATTGGGATGATTGTGCAGTAACTTCCCATTACTTTTTGCACCGCAGTCAAAGTCAAAGTCAAAGTGATTTATTCTTCAATTTAAACTTAGATAAACTAGCACCGCTTCGGAAAGAAAACCTCTGCCTCGAGAAGAACCGGCGTAGTTAAAAAACTCGGCGGAGTTTTAAAATGCTACTCACTACTCAATGTCTAAACGACTAATATATAATGTTACTACTACTAACTACTAACTAAATTCAATCATTTATTTCGTGTAACTATTAAGCAAACCTTGGACAGTCTAGTAAGACAACGATACAAAAAATACTGAAATAGGTACATAGAAAATATTCACAGGACCAAAATATCCGTACTCGTCTCACAGATAAATGCCCTTACCTGGATTCAAACCTGGGTCACTGCCAACTAGGCCTAAGTGGTCGTCAAAGATGAATCTATAATCTTTGTACTGAATACATTTCTATTCTATTCTACTCTATTTTATTATATTCTATTCTATACCTTTTTGCGCCGATTGGGGTCGAAACTCTAGTATCGTGGGGGTGAAAGCACCCATAGCGTATTTAAAGAGTGCTCCGAGCGTCTGGTAGAGGTGACGCGTGACCAGAGGGCTGGATCATACCTGGCACAGCGGATCAGCATTGCTATTCAACGTTCTGCTGGGCTCGCTGCCCTCTGAAGGCGATTTGGGGCAATTTCTTTATCTATAATATTTTTTAGCCTAGTTTGTTTTTCTATATTATGGTAATTTTTCATGTTTTTACATAACCATACTATTTATAATCATAACCAATAATAATCAATCATTTATTTGCTTTAAAACACATGCCAAATGCATGCAAATATAGTTATAACATACAAATAAAACTGACAAGTAAGTACAAGATTCAATTAAAACAAATATTATCAAGTTATATTAAAATTTAAATGTCACAAAAGTAGAATAATCGTTTTATAATTTAAATAATAATAATAATGCAATTAAGAGATTGCACGGATGGCGAAGCAAAACTATAAAAATATATGTCACGATAATTTGTCGAAAATTATTGCATAATATTCTTTGATTGAATTGAATCATTCTGGATGGGTCGAAAATAATGAATAAAGTCAAAAGTCAGCAAAACAAAAATGCATAATACAAGCCCAGACAATAATACAATCTATTAATACCGAACATGTACTGTGCAATTCAGTATGCTTCAGATAAGCAACACCCGGCTTGCGTAACCAAACAATGCCTCCACATTCAAATACCAAAGTGACATAAATCCACATTCCACATGCAATTATACCACTAATTTCAATAGCTTACGAGCTAAACTACCATGAACATTAATGCCGATATTTGGCTCAGGCTTCGATTGCTATCGCAGTTTACCAAACAAAAGATCGAGATAAGGGTTCGGATTGACTTCTTCTGACACAGGATTACAAGGTTGAGTGTTGTTGGCATTGAAAAGCCGTTTTGTTCTTTGCGTGGGAGACGAGGCGTAATGAGCGGCTCCTCTTTGCCATGACGTTGTAGGTATCAAACGCATATTCACGGTCGGCAGTCATCTGTTGTCACCCCTGAAATAGGGTTATGGGCTCAATTTTTTTTATTAGCCCAAAAGAAAGAAGGCAAAAAAATCTTATTAAATAACATACAATAGTTTTAATGTTGCTTGTTAGAGAGAGAAAACACTCTAGAGCCGTGACGTCACGGGTCTTGAGCGTCATAGTAGAAGACAATCGTTTCATATGAAGGCGCGTTTTGCGAAAAAGGGACAGGACATCCCTCTTAAAACTTTGGACACTAATAACTGTGTGATTATTTATTCTCTTAGGTATACACTGAAATAGAAATCCAAACCTTTGAAATAAGCTCTATGCTCTCTCCTCTCCTCTATTATCCTAATTAAAATATCCCACCTACGTTGATATTATATCCTGCTAAACTCTAAGGAAGAGCGGTATCTCTTGACACAGGCATCTTGATTGCTTAAAAAGAGGCACCAGCCTAATATTGTAAAGTGTTTTTTAGTTACTGAATAAATCATTTATCATTTATCTCTTGTGTTACTTTTTTCTCAATTCGACTGTATTTTTAATCCTTGATAGAGCTTGATAGTGTATAGCTTACCAGATACACGCCAGAACACTCTAGATCCATATCCACGTGAATATAGGTTACGCCATTTTAGGCCATAATCCTCTAGCCTTTGACATTATAATCGCTTGGTAAAAATATACTTGGGTTATCATGGCCTTTGAATACAGACAGGAATAGCCCACAGGGTAATAGGTCGTTGTTTAGTGTAAATTATTCCGCATTACTTGCACACGAAGTTACTATTTAGGAACTGTGCCAGTTTTTAAGTCCATTTTGACCAATTTCTTTTGTAGACAAATTACTACGCTGTTTTAACTGAAAAAAACGATTTGCCTAAAATAGCGCCATGTTTTTACAACATATAAGATAGATCCGCTCTGTCTCTGTCCTGTAGAGGGCCCATATCAACACCTTGGGTCCCGGGAGAATTTCTGATTACGACGTCGTTTGCAGTATGTAGACAAATATAGATACCAATACTCGGAATAGGTTTCTGTCAACGCATTAATTTTTGGTACAAACTATTATTAATTGTATTGTTTTTGCAGTCCTCAGTTACTCACTGAGAAAGTTCCAATGAGCAAGCATGGCGGGTGTAGGTACCTAATTATATACAGACATTGCAAATTATTATATTACTGAAAGTGAATACAAGATTATAATTAACATTAACTAAGATAAATTAAAACTAAGTTAAATCTAAAAACCGGCCAAGTGCGTGTCGGACCACGCAAAACGAAGGGTTCCGTGCCTATTAAAAAGGTCGTATCGTCACAGAAATTTTACGGCACTTACGTCCTTTTCTTTGAGGAAGGCAGTTTTTCAGCAATATCTCGAAAACCTCTGAACCGATCTTGTTCAAAACAATTTTCGGTGAATGAAATTAATAAGCCCTATGTCCATGAATTTTTCCATATTTTTAAAATACACCGTTCAAAAATTAGAGGGGGGGGGGACAGAATTTTAGTGACTTTCGGGGCGATTATCTCCGACTCTATTCACTTAATCAAAAAAAAATGCTAAGAAACCTTATATTTATTTTGAAAGGCCTATCGATTGATGTGCCACACGGGGGGTCACAATGAAAAAAATTTTTTTGACTTTTAGTTTTATGTATGGAGTGCACCCCTAAAAATTTTTTTTTTTGTCATTTTAATTACAAAACTATGTAGCGGCTAACAAAATACACCTATCCTCTAAATTTTATTCAAATACATCTTATAGTTTTCGAGTAAAATGCCTGTGACATACGGACAGACGGACAGACGGACAGACGGACATGACGAAACTATAAGGGTTCCGTTTTTGCCATTTTGGCTACGGAACCCTAAAAAGGCCCTCGAGGCATTGTACCGAGGATGCTGGCGGCATTTCCTCGCTGAATTGCAATGCTGATGCGTTGCGCGAGAAAGCCGCCAGCTCTTCGGCCACCAGTTACATCGACCAGACGTTTCGCGATTTCTGCAAATAACTTATGCGCACTGGGACCCCCCATTGCAAGTTGATTATGAAGCTTTTAAAAATAAAACTTTTCAAGCACATTTTATTTGTCGATTGATTTTTTTTAAATAAATAAAAGCAGACTCGAGTTTTACTGCTTACAAAGCCACTAGTAATTTTGACTATGATGAGTCTACTAAACATACGTATATTTGGGTCTTTCATTGTCAGCTCGAAAAATCAATAAACGTCTTTTCTGTGGTCAATAGTTAAGGGCTTAAGCCTGCATTACACTGGCGCGGCCTGCGGTGGCGGTCCATAGTAAATTTGACAGCTAATGACAAGTTTACAGGCCGCGCCAGTCTGTGAGAGGCCTTCTGGTTATACATATACAGATGAAATCTAATTCGTGATACAAAATAGCAAAATGTGAATCTGTCCAGGATTATGAACAACTTTAGATTTCATCCTGTATAATGTATATGTTTTTATCGCATAGAAGAGGCGACGCCGTTTATGCGATTCAGAGTTCAAGCAAAAATTAGCCTATTAGCCCTTAACTCAAACTCAAAATGATCTTTATTCAAGTAGGCCTAGTATTATTTATTATTGATGTTTGTGGGCCTTTAATGTGCCGCTTCGACCAGTGAATGATCTGTTGTGGCAGCCCTTTCTTGTTTATAGTTCACCGTTAAGACCCGTTGCCTCCAAGAAATTCCAGATTCTTTGGGCGGTGATATGTTGTACCTCTTCTGGGTGCATGATGTGCCGCCCTAGGTAGGTACTTCTTTTTTGCATGAGTGGTCCGCAGGAGCAGAGAATGTGCATTGCTGTCTCCTCTGTCTCCTGGCAGAACCTGCAAGTTGCGTCTTGTTTCATACCCATTTGAAACAGGTGTTTGTTCAATTTGCAATGTCCTGTCAGGATTCTCGTCACTGCACAGGTTTTGTGCCTTTTGAGTTGTAATAGCTCTTTAGACAGTTTGCTATTGAACCCTTTAATTAAGGCTTTAGCCTGTTTTTGTCCTTTGACGGACATCCACAGGCCTAGTAACACGCACTTTCAAATCGTCAGTTAATTTATTAGAGTAATTTTTAAACATAAATAATAAAATGTATATGATATAAAAATTGTATAAAAAATACTAGTAGAATGTTTCTAGAAAAACAATCTAATGTCAAAAAACAAAATACGACGAAAATAATAGATTAAAAATTCAGTCACAATTAGTTCCATGGAGTTTTATCATTCATGTAGTCTTGTGTGCTATAATAAGCTTTCGAGATAACTTCGCCAATGTCCACAGACCAGACGCGAACCTAAATCTGACAATACATAACATTTTACCTAACAATCGATGTGAATGATATGCATGCTTATCGCCCTTTACAACAGGTCAAGGTACAAAATCATATTTTTGACGTCAACTATTATGTACCCATTTCGTAGGTGTGCGAATTTCTTTGATCTTTTTTTACTGCTAATTCTGCAAACTGATCTATTGTCATTCGATAAAGGCTTAGTCTTCTTTTGTGCCGTTTTAATGCGATTTTCGCCGAAATAAAGAACACGAGATCCTTGCGATGTGGCCGAGAATTTAATAAAAAACTGGGGTATGGATTACGGCATACAAAACATATAGTAATGTGAAAAAAATGGCAAGCTTGAGAACAGTTTTTGAGAGCTCTTGACTTATTTATCAAGTATTATTCAACCAATAGCAACAAAGAGAGCACATGTGAACTGGCAAGAAATCGGACGGGATGTCATTGGTCCCGTGAATGATTTCATTTCATTTATTATTTCAATATAACAATATACATTGCATTTTAACATTTCACAAAATAATAAAGCTAACAAAATATCAAACATTTCAAGAGCACATAAAAAAAATTAAAATAGACGATACATAACATGTCTTACAAGTGCAACGCTAATAATAATATAAAAAAAATATATATATATCAGTTAACTGTTATCATAAAGTCAAACAAAATTAAGTAAACAAGTTACAATTATTCGGATGTCAGTGATTTATCTAAAAAAAATATTACAATATCAAAAAAATTAAAAAAAACCTGACAAGTGCGAGTTCGACTCGCGTGGTGAGTGAGAGTTCCGTAAAATATTGAGAATTTTCCCGTTACTTTGAATACCTACTAAAACTTCTCATAGGTTTTCGTAATCTTTAGGCAAGGAACTATTTCCAATTTTTTTTCAGAATTTTAAGCCTAGTAGTTTCTATCTAATCTGTTTTCGCTAAAATTATAAAAAAATATATCGGAAATGCTTACAACAACCCCTTTCATTTGATATGTCACACAATAAAGTTTGCGTAACTTTTTTTAAAATTTTCCAGTTTACCCCCCAAAAGAAATTTGTTCAGAATTCATTAATTTACTTTACGTGTCTATCTTTGGGTCACCAATTTATATACCAAATTTCAACTCAATCGGTCCAGTAGTTTCGGAGCAAATCGGCTGTGACAGACGGACAGACAGACGCACGAGTGATCTTATAAGGGTTCCGTTTTTGTCCTTTTGAGGTACGGAACCCTAAAAACAATACAAATAACTATCACATAATAATAATATCGCTGATAATATTCCTCTATTGAATAAAAACACTTTCTTAGTAGAAATAATGCAACATGCGTCGCTACCACGAAGTTCGAAACTCGAAGTTCGTATATCTGCATCCCTGTCATTCGAGTAGTGTAAGTGCGATAGAGATGGAGATACCCGAACTTCGAATCACTAGCTCCGTCGCATCTCCACAACCTGCACGAGGGCAGCAGCTGCAGCAGAAGGGTCCGAAGGAGATTTTGTTTAAATTTCTTCTACCCTTATAATGAGGTTATCCTTGTAAATTGCAAGGGCTGGTTGCAGCAACTTACGATTGAACACCGATCAACATTAAATATGGCGCCGGCAGCTGTCATCCGATAGAAACTTGTCAAACTTTCCATACATTCAGATTTTAACGATAGTCCAGGCAATGAACTGACAACTTGTATGGAAAAAATGGCAAATTTGGAAATAATTTATAATAGCAGATTTTTTTATTGTAACGGATATATTATCAATTAAATAGTTACCAACAGACAAAATCCAACAAAAAATCAGAACTCAAAAAAATAATTATTTAATTAGCTCCTGAAAAGTCGGAATAAATATTTTAATCTTTATTTTGGTTAATTTACATTTGCTTTAAAATATTAAATATAAACCAAACAATAAAAACAATGAATGCTTAATTTAAATCTATATAACTACTTCCGGATGGAAAGTTTGTTGGATTCTTGAATAAAGCATCTTAGAATAACGTTTAAAAAAAAACGCTTATAAATAAATGTTTTTCGAAACCGTATTTTGCCTGGAGTACGAACACCGCTTACAGGACGGTTTGGTGCAACCCATCCTAAATGCGAGTTACACTTGACTTACGGTTAGCGTTGCATGGTTCACTTCATCATCGTATCAGCCGAAAGACCTCCACCGGTCCTGCGCAATGGTTCACATTCACTTGTGGCACGGCAAAACTTGGCTTAGATCTCTTAATGTCTTGTTATTGTAAGCTATTTAATGTAAGCCATACGATTCAATAAACTAACACGATCATTTTTGCGTTTCCCTTGAGATTCGTGTTACCGAGGTTCTACTGTCTTTGAAAGTACAAACCCATTATAAAGTTAAATGGGTCTGATCCCATTAAAATTCAAATTAGCAAACTTGGATTGCAGCTGAAACTATTGCCCTTGTTTCGAACGTTCATCAAACCTAGTTAAAATGCCGATACAATTTGCTCTTAGTAATGGATAGACTTTTAATTATATAAATTAATCATCATCATCACCATTCCAGCCGAAAGACGTCCATTGCTGGACATATGCTTCCCCCAAAGAGCGCCAAAGTGCCCGGTCCTGCGCCACCCGCATCCAGCGGACTCCCGCCCGCGACCTTCATCAGGTCATCAGTCCAGTCCACTCAGTGGGGGGGGGGTCTACCCACGCGGCGCCTTCCTTTACCTACTTTTTTCCAGAGACTCCAGAGTCCAGTCCACTCGGGGGGGGGGGGGGGGGATTTTCCCACGCGGCGCCTTCCTTAATATTATATAATTTACCTACTTACAAAACTAAGTTTTAACCGACTTTAAATCAGTAGGTTAAGGTAGCCAAATCAATTCAAGTGTTCTTATAAAAATTGAAGAGTTCCCTCGATTTCTCGAGGATCCCATCATCAGATCCTGACCAGATGACTACATAGTCATCCAGGTCATAGGTCGGTAGGTATGGGTAGCTAGGTAGGTGGTTACATACCCTGGAAAGGATACCCTTTCAAACAAAAAAAATATTTTCCAAATCGGTCCGTGCGTCATCGAGTAATCGGGAACATACATAAAAGAGTTTCCGTCAAAAATTTCGTTTTTGGTACAAGCTTTTAATGCCGACTGTACTTTTCTGTATACCGTCATCAACTACTCATTACGATTCTAACGAGCCTATACTCGATGGGGTTGTGTCGTTTTATTGCGGAGTAGCTGGCCACCTTCCAGCTCCAGCATCAGATCAGCTCCATTTTATCATTTTTAAATTTTTTATTTAAACCATATAATTACGCAGCTTATAAACATGCACATAATATTGCATTGTCATGCGATATACATAGGTATACATGCAAAATTTCAGCTCAATCGGAAACCGGGATGTAAGTCAAATTTAATTTGCAAGATTTGATGACAAACATCGAGGTAAAATAAAATATTGTAAAAAAATAAAAGATTCCTACGAATTGAGAACCTACTCCTTTTTTAAGTCAGTTGAAAAGTAAATATAGAATAAATAATAAAGAATATATGGAATCTAATTTTCCACATGGTGTTCGTTTAGATACGGTCTTAATGCGTGCAGATTAAATATAAATGTGACTTGTATTCTTTGATCTGTGATGTGACGGAGTAATGATGGACAAAATATTATTATTTATTTCGGTATGTAATTCTTTGTAAAGGTCACACCGGCTCCAAGCCCACGCAATCAAATTACGAAGGAAACGTTTCAACGATAAACGAAGTCGTCTCTAATAAGATATTTCAGACAGTGATGACTTTGTACAAATGTGCTCGTATGTCATCTTGCCCATACATACGAGTATATGACGACCATCTTAATGAAGGCCGTCGCATAATAATTTGCTTAAAAACAAAGTTTAAATAGACTTCAATTCAATACTTCCTTTCCAATTTACCATATGAACTACTTTCCGAGAGCAAACGCGTTGATTATAAGGTAATTTATTACACAAATACGGGCCAAGTGCGTGTCAGATCATGGAAAACGAAGGGTTCCGTGCCTATTAAAAAGATTATCGTCACAGAAATCTTACGGCACTTACGTCCTTTTCTTTAAGGAAGGCAGTTTTTTACCAATATCTCGAAAACCTTTGAACCGATCTTGTTCAAAATAATTTTTCGTGGAAGAATTTAATAAGCCCTATGTCCATGATTTTTTTCATATGTTTAAAATACACCGTTCAAAAATTAGAGGGGTGGACACAATTTTAGTGACTTTCGGGGCGATTATCTCCCACTCTTTTCACTTAATCAAAAAAATTGCAGAGAAACCTTATATTTATTTTGAAAGGCCTATCGATTGATGTGCCACATGTGGACTTACAATGAAAAAATAATGATTTTCAGTTTTATGTATGGAGTGCTCACCTAAAAAATTTTTTTTTAAATCATTTAATTACAAAACTATCTTAGCGGCTAACAAAATACACCTATAAAGTAAAATGCCTGTGACATACGGACAGACGGCCAGAGGCCAGACGGACAGACGGACATTACGAAACTAAGGGTTCCGTTTTCGCCATTTTGGCTACGGAACCCTAAAAACCCAAGTCTCTATATGTGAGCTGATACCATTTGAGGAGCTCCGTCGATTCCTCAAGGATCTCAGAATTGACACTTCATTAGTTGCTACTTCAACGGAATCATGTCAGAATCTTTGACGTACTTTACATCCTTGAGGAGTTCCATAAGTCATCTGTGGTCTTCATCATCAGTTCCACTTCACCAAAATCGCGATTTCCGAGGGTACATACACGAGTTAAAATAGACTACACGCGTGCCTATAAAGTTAGAGGGTTGCCCTCAATTTCTCTGGGATCCCATCATCAGATCCAGACTTGGTGACAATGGGCACCTCAGGAGTATATTCGAATAATAAAATCATTTTGAAATCGATCCACAATTAACAGAGAAATCGGTGAACATTAAAAAAAATACATACAAACTCAAAATGATCTTTATTCAAGTAGGCCTAGTAACAAGCACTTTCAAATCGTCAGTTAATTTTTTAGAAAAAAATTTAAACATAAAGAATAAAATATATATGATATAAAAATTGTATAAAAAATACTAGTAGAATGTTTCTAGAAAAACAATCTAATGTCAAAAAACAAAATATTACGAAAATAATAGATTAAAAATTCAGTCAAAATTAGTTCCATGGAGTTTTATCATTCATGTAGTCTTGTGTGCTATAATAAGCTTTCGAGATAAGTTTACGCTTCACATAGTTCTTGAATTTATTAATAGATAACTCAGTTAAGTTTCCTGGAAGTTTGTTATAAAACCTTACACAATTACCCATGAATGATTTTAAAATTTTTTGGAGCCGAGTGGTGGGCACCGCGAGCTTAAATATGCTTATTTCAAGTATTAATATTATGTATGTGACAGTTTTTCCTAAAATTGACAATACAGTGGAACATAGAACCTCCTCCATTTTTCAAGTTAGTTAATAAAACTAACTCGCTTTGTGGGTATTTGGTGCACCAAATGCCAGGAATACAAAATGTCATTTATCTCTAGCTGTTAATAAAACAAATCCTCAAATCGATTGGTACCGCGCTTGTGATTCAGCGAATGCTCGAAAATGATCCTAGCCTAGAGGTGTGAACTTCACACCTCTAGGATCCTTTCCGAGCGTTCACTAGTGCAGACGATTTTGAACATAAAGTGTTAACCCGTACCCTTGGGCGATAGTACCTATCCACTAGGCACAATCATAAAAAAACAATCGTCTAAAATTATCTCAGCGCTCCGTTATTTACACATTACCGACATCGAAAATATTTTTTTCCATTTGAATGACCTCTGAATTCCGATTCTATTTCCATCACAATTACGACGTTAAGAACTCGATGTGGTACCTATAAAAATATCTAAGTATAGCTACTTTGGTTGAATCAATAGAACTCAATATACCTATAAGTAGGTTTCTATAATCCTACTAATATTATAAACGTAAAAGTTTGGATGTATGGATGGAGGGATGGATGGATGTACGTTCCACTTAATCTCAAGAACTACTGGATGAATTTATATGAAACTTTCCAGTTATGTACCATAAATATCAGAATAGGACATAGGCTATAATTTAAGTCAAATTTCATCCCTTTTAGGGACAAAAAAGAGGATAAAACTTTTTATGGAGACAAAATATTTTTGCTCGTTGCCTTCATCAGGCGCTGGTTCTCAAAATGTAGGTATAGGAAAACTAAAATCTGACTCGCATTTGATATTATTTAATAAGCTAATTTATGACCCGCGGGTTTTTTTTTATCGAGTTCTACGCGGACGAAGTCGCGGGCAGAAGTTAGTTTTCAATAAGTAGATAAACATACTTTGTTAGCAATTAATCAATCAGAAGTACTACCTACGAAACCATAAGCGTGTTTTCACATGCTTTTATTCCACCAATCCCAAAAACACCATGAAATTTGGGTGGCCATATTAAACTCGCTTTTAAAACCACGATTACTATCAAAATAAACAATTCACTCCATATTATCCGTCCTGTAACGCAAATTTCGAGCCCACAGTCACACGCGAAAAAAATGACAATGGGTTTTTGCCCATGGGATTAACCCGTTGTGTGCCGTGGGAGTGGGAGTTTGGGGCAGGTGCTGGTGGTATTGTGTGAGGGGTGTCAAGTGTACAAGGGCTGTTATTCGGAACGCACTAATGCGCCTCACCTCACCCGTCACGCCTAACGAAACTAGACCTCTGACTACGCTTAGTTGCGTACGAATCGCGGCTTCAACATAATATATTTGTGGATGAACCGTGAAGTGAGGTTAAAATGAGTTAAACAGAATAGCGGGCCTGGGGACTGTAGAGTAGAGTGATGACTTTTTTATGCTACTTAGCGGTAAGTTAATTGATCAGTCTCGCAATAAGCGATATTTATAATTTTTAATTATATTATCATCATCATCATCATCATATCAGCCCAAAGACGTCCACTGCTGGACATAGGCCTCCCCCAAAGAGTGCCACAATGACCGGTCCTGCGCCACCCGCATCCATATCTTATATTATGGTCGAAGTTTATACTTTAGTAGGTCAGTATAGAGTCAATATCGGTATGGAGAGACAAAACAAGTTCGTGCATTCCTTTGATTTTCTCTAAATATTTATGATGATTTCAATTAAAAAATATGTTTTTTTACTAAAACCAAAATATTGACCCCCAGTTTTGAGCACTTGCTCTGGTAGTTCAGACATATAGGACGTACCAAAATGCAGGCAAGATTTGAGTTATAAATATAATTTTTATTTTTTTCTTCATAATCACATAGTAGGTGTGGTACACAATATAATTTGGGCTAGTTGGCCACTAACGATATAGTCGTACGACGTGAAGAAGCACCAACAATTTGTAAAGACAAAGTTTGATTTCCAGGATTTCTCAATAATATACTGGACAGCAAACTGGATATACTTCACAGCACGGAATCTTAATTTCTCTCGACTATATACTTATTATGACTATATCGATATTTGGAGTCTATTACGGCTTCAAGTTCCATACTTTTTTGATACTTACTGTATTACTGCTTTAGACCTAAATAGCTCATTGTATAATCACCTTCTGTATAATTAACAATGCATAGCCTGTGTCTGTTGGTGTTAATTTAAGGAATGAATAAATAAAATAAATACATTTCCATGTCTAGATCACAATTAACAACATTTCATTTTTCTGACTCCTTAATTTTGTTAAGGCATTTAATAGTACTTGAAAAGTTAAGAGACACGTATTTTTAGGGTTCCGTAGCCAAAATGGCAAAAACGGAACCCTTATAGTTTCGTCATGTCCGTCTGTCCGTCTGTCCGTCTGTCCGTCTGTCCGTCTGTCCGTCTGTCCGTATGTCACAGGCATTTTACTCGAAAACTATAAGGTGTATTTGAATAAAATTTTGAGGATAGGTGTATTTTGTTAGCCGCTACATAGTTTTGTAATTAAAAAGACAAAAAAAAAATTTTTTAGGGGTGCACTCCATACATAAAACTAAAAGTCAAAAAAATTTTTTTCATTGTGACCCCCCGTGTGGCACATCAATCGATAGGCCTTTCAAAATAAATATAAGGTTTCTTAGCATTTTTTTTTATTAAGTGAATAGGGTCGGAGATAATCGCCCTGAAAGTCACTAAAATTCTGTCCCCCCCCCTCTAATTTTTGAACGGTGTATTTTAAAAATATGGAAAAATTCATGGACATAGGGCTTATTAATTTCATTCACCGAAAATTGTTTTGAACAAGATCGGTTCAGAGGTTTTCGAGATATTGCTGAAAAACTGCTTTCCTCAAAGAAAAGGACGTAAGTGCCGTACAATTTCTGTGACGATACGACCTTTTTAATAGGCACGGAACCCTTCGTTTTGCGTGGTCCGACACGCACTTGGCCGGTTTTTCTTTTCATTTTATTTTTAGTTAAACCCCCTTAATTTGGGTGTTGTAAACTACCACGTTCGAAAAGGGCATAAGTACATTTAAATGATGAATAAGATTAGTACTGTGGTCAATTTATCGAATTAAAAAGTAAATAGCATACTGTGTCTGTGACTGTGACATTTGACATTGACAATGACAAGATAGAAGGAGTTAAATAACTGTCAATGTCACAACATTTTTTTCTTACAAGATGCATAAGCACAGCTATGGAATATCCGCATTCAGCCTTTCAGTGGCTTCTTCAAAGTAATTTTCAGTTTTCTCAAGAACTAGCGAATGTAAAAATTCATTATTTTTTATATTTACTCAGCAAGCCCAAATCTCTGAATGGTTTTTAGTTTGAGCCGCTATGAAAAAATGAAATGTTGTCAATTCACAGTTGTTTTTTGTTTTTGCTTGATCCCTTATCAATCATTTACTCGTATCTGTTTATTTCGTCCTACGTAATCTCCCTAAAAATACAAGCAGACTTAATCTGACGGGCGCGGATTCCCATTACTCAGTATTTACTGAAGGGACTGTTTGTCCTGGGGCCGAGAACGCTCCCGGGCCTTAGGATAGGACGTTGTTCACGATGCTTAACTAACCGGCAAGCCGGCAACACAGATTAGCCACTGTAAGTTCATCATCATCCGCCTTAGCCCTTTACAACCGAGAAATCGTGATTTGCCAAGTCAAAAATGAGCTTTAATGACAATTGTCAAAAAATTGACAATTCAGTGTAACAATCCTGCACGATCGTATAGAGTCGGTTGTAAAGGGTTAGAGCATACATAACTGGAGTAGCATTTCAGTAACTTTGTAGTTGTTATTGTATACAATCTTTGTATTTAAATATAATAACTTACGTGCGGGGTTCAGGAGTATCACGGGTCCAAATAACACACACTAATAGTCAATTTTAGCGGTATAATAGTCAGAAGCACACACAAACATATAGGCATATAAGCACAGTGAAGAAAAGCACAATAAAAACAAAGCGAACGTGAAATGGTGAATGCGCAAGGCAGCGTGCGTTCAGCGTCGAAGTGGATAGCGGACTGCCAGAGGTCGCGGCAAGTAGCCGCGGGCGCATGTCGATCGGGCGTGACGTCACAATGCACCGCGTTGGAGCGCGCAGGGGCACTGGAGTCGACACGGCCGGCAATGGTGAATATTGTGTCGGTTGTAGTTAGCAATATTTATATATTTACTGTTTGTTTATAAATATGTATTTATTTATGTTTATGTATATGTGTGTATAAATATATGGTTTATGTGTATGTACTTATTGTGACTATAGTATGATATTATTTAAGTTTATTTATACATATTAGGTATAAGTAGTTAGTTACAAGGTTGAGTTGTATAAATATTTCTGTTTATCATATTTACGTATATATAATATAGGTGGCACCGCCACATCAGTCCCCCCCCAGAGACCGTCTCACGGGCGATAATAATCTGGGAAGGTAACTCTTCGGCCTGATCTGGTTTGCCTTATTACCTTTTTTTCTTTCTCTAATTCTTTTAATTTCTCTTTTTCAGGTATTCCCTTCTCTTTTTGAGGTTCTCTCTCCTTCTCTTTTTCAGGGTATGCCTGCTTTGTTGCAGGCCATGGCATCGTGTCGGTGAGTAAGTATGCCGGCTTCAAGCGGTCAATAGATACGGTGTTAGTCTTTCCATTTACTCGTAACTTGAAGAACTTCTCTCCTCTTTCTAGCACTGCATGTGGTCCCGTGTATGCTGCCTGTAGCGCACCACGCACGGCGTCTTCTCTTAAGAAAACGTGGGTGGAGGATGCTAAGTCTTTGAATATAAATGTCTTCTTCGAACCATGCCTAGAGGTAGGCACAGGTTGAAGCTTCTGCGTTATATTCTTTAGACGAGCAGTGAAGTCAGTGAGATCGGATGTTGTGTCGGTGCTAGATTGGAAGAATTCCCCAGGCAGTCTGAGTGGTTCACCATATACCAATTCTGCGGATGAAGTTTGCAACTCTTCTTTGTAGGCGCTCCTTACGCCCATTAGGACTAAAGGTAAGGCTTCTGTCCAGCTCTCTTGTGCATGACAGGTGATTGCTGCCTTCAGCTGTCTGTGAAAATTTTCAATTAATCCGTTACAGGCAGGATGATATGCAGTGGTCCTTCGATGCTTAAAACCGGATATCTTCGCTAGGTACTTGAAAAGAGCAGATTCAAATTGTGCTCCTCTATCCGTTACAATGTCAATAGGGCATCCAAATCTAGAGATCCAAGTAAGTAGAAGAGATTTAGCAACAGTCTCTGCTGTTATGTCCATCATCGGTATAGCTTCGGGCCAGCGCGTGAAGCGGTCTATGGCCGTGAGGCAGTATCGAAAACCTTGAGATGGAGGCATTGGTCCTATTATGTCGATGTGCACATGGGTAAATCTAGTCTTAGGTAACTGGTAAGTACCCAAGGGTGCTTGGACATGTCTGCTGATCTTTGACTTCTGGCATGGTACACAGGCGCGAGCCCATTCGCGACAATCTTTGTTTACGCTCGGCCACACAAATCGTTCAGCTACCAGCCTTGCGGATGACTTAATCCCTGGGTGGCTGAGTGAGTGTAGGCTATTGAAAACTTGTAGTCTGTGCTCGGGTGGTACATATGGTCTGAGAGTCGAAGTGCTGTCATCGCAGTATAGTGCTGTGGTTGTCCCTGGTATCGTCAGTTTCTTTAAGCTGATGTTGTAATTCTTGTCTCCGTTCAAGATCTGCTTGAGCTCTTGATCACAGTCTTGTGCTTCGGCGAGTTGTGACAAGTCGACTGGCCTTTCGAGTTCCTCAATTCTTGATAATGTATCCGCAACGACATTGTTTTTTTTCCTGAGATATGTTTAATGTCAGTTGTAAATTGGGAAATGTAATCAAGATGTCGGAATTGTCTCGGTGAACAATTTGACTTTTTTGTTGTAAAAGCGAAGCATAGGGGTTTGTGATCGGTGAAAACTGTGAATACTTGCGCCTCCAACATATGCTTAAAATACTTGATCGAATTGTATATAGCCAGCAGTTCTCGATCATATGGCGAGTATTTCTGCTGTGCTGGACTAAGCTTCTTGGAGTAAAATGCAAGTGGCTGCCAAGAGTCTTCCTTTTTCTGCTGCAACACGGCCCCTAGTGAAGTGTCGGAGGCATCTGTGACCAGTGCAAGTGCTGTATTGCTGTCTGGATGTGCTAGGAGTGCAGCGTCGCAGAGACTTCTCTTGCAGTCGTTGAATGCCTTCAGGCTCTCGTCCTTTAGCACAACGGGATGGGATCCTTTCACTGAGCCTGTCAATAAGTTGTGCAGTGGAGCCTGAATCTGTGCTGCTTGAGGGATGAATCGGCGATAAAAATTTATCATCCCCAAGAATCTTCGCAATTCTTTAACGCTCTTTGGTGCCGGAAATGACTCGATAGCTTCCACCTTCGTCTCTAGGGGTTTTGTGCCTTCCGCAGAAATGTGGTATCCGAGGAACTTGACTTCCGGTACAGCAAAGATGCATTTTGAAGGGTTTATGACGATCCCGTAGTCCCTTAATTTGCTGAACAGTAGCTTCAGATGTTCTATGTGAGCTTCTTCGTTCTCCGAAAAGATGAGGAAGTCGTCCAGGTACGCGAATACGAAGTCCATCCCCCTTGTGACCTCGTCAACGAACCGTTGGAATGTCTGTCCAGCGTTTCTTAAACCAAATGTCATATACGGAAATTCATATAGACCAAAGGGCGTCGCTATGGCATTCTTTGCTATGTCATCCACGTTCACCGGTATTTGGTTGTACGCTTTTACCAAGTCTATGGTGGAGAAGATCGTACAACCGGATAGGTGGTGGGCGAAGTCGTGGATATGGGGAATGGGGTACCGGTCTGGGACTGTTCGTGCGTTTAGTTGCCGGTAGTCTCCGCAGGGTCTCCAGCCGTTGTCCTTTTTTGGTGCGAGATGGAGTGGCGAAGACCAGGGGCTTGATGATGGCCTTGCTGTCCCGTTCTTGAGCATCGCTTCAAATTCCAGCTTGGCTATTTTCAGCTTGTCTGGTGCTAGTCTTCTTGGGGTGCAGTGTATTGGTGGTCCATCCGTAGTGGTGATATAGTGCACAGTGTTGTGCTTTATATTGCGGTGAATACCGGGTGGCCGTGTTATCTCAGGATAATCTCTAAGGATGTCGTGATACTTGGACTCACCGTAGAGGGTCTTGATCGAGAACACGGTGTCCGTTGCATCTGCTGTTACAGCCGCTGTTGAGAGCGACGTCGTGTTGTCTAGCAGGCGTTTATGTCGGCAGTCGACAACCAAATTATAAAAGGACAGGAAGTCGACCCCTATGATTGCCTTCGTGACGTCGGCAACAACAAATTGCCAACTGAAGTCCCGACGGAGGCCGAGATTCAAATGTAGCTGTGCGTTGCCGTAGGTATTGATGACCGACCCATTGGCGGCAAACAGTTGGTATTTAGTTTTAGGTCGGTGTTCACGTAGGGCTGTCCGTGGAAAAACGCAGAGGTCGCTACCTGTGTCCACGAGAAACTGCATTTTAGTACGGCGGTCTGTTACGAACAGGCGACCGGAGCTTGAGCAATCGTTGGCCGCCATTATCGATTGCTCTGTCCGTTTCCCGAACTGAAATCGCAGGGCTTGACGCATTTAGTGGCTTGCGACTGAAATTTGGAATGGTACCAGCATACGGGCCATCTGCGATAGCTTGATTGGGACCGATTATGACTAGGTCCACGACTGCGGCTGCGGTTGTTCCTCTGTGGTCCATTATACCTACTCCTGGGCCGAGATCTTGAGTTCAGCTCTGCTCGCATATCATGCATTTGCCTAGTTAATTCGGCTATTTGATTTGCCATGAAGTCAATCGTAGCATTGTGAGCCATGGCGCTGGTGGATGTACTTGCTACCTGTGGGCTAGAAGGAGTGAGGTCCCAAACGCGGTCCGCGGTCCCTGCCAGGGTCTCGAGTGTCTGCGGCGTCGGCTGCGAAGCTATTGCTGCCTGGATGGCTATGGGTAAGCGATTAATCCATATTGTTCTCAATAGATCGTCATGTACCTCTGGACCAGCAAGATGTTGAAGATGACGTAGGAACTGTGATGGTTTACGGTCTCCTAACTCTTCGTGGATCAACAATCTCTTCAGTTCCTTCTCTCGGGACGCTGACAATCTGGATATAAGCTCGGTCTTTAGCTTTTCGTACTTGTTGGTAGCAGGCGGGTTGACAATAATGTCCTTAATTTCCGTAGCGTACTGATGATCCAACTGTGATAGTACATAGTAAAATTTAGTCGCGTCGGATGTGATGTTTGATAACACAAACTGTCCTTCCACTTGTGCAAACCAAACGGCTGGTTCTTGTGGCCAAAACGGTGGCATTCTTACTCCGACACGGAATGTGTCGGCGCCATTGGACAACTGCGCGGCGTGAAGTTCGTTAGCGGGCTCCGATACCGGTGCCTGCGATGATGTTTGTGCATCTTTGGCATCATTATTTCCTTTCCCGTCACCCATTTGCACTCTTCAGTAAGGTTACGTTTAAAGTTCAACCAAAGGGGTCACCAGTGTAGTTGTTATTGTATACAATCTTTGTATTTAAATATAATAACTTACGTGCGGGGTTCAGGAGTATCACGGGTCCAAATAACACACACTAATAGTCAATTTTAGCGGTATAATAGTCAGAAGCACACACAAACATATAGGCATATAAGCACAGTGAAGAAAAGCACAATAAAAACAAAGCGAACGTGAAATGGTGAATGCGCAAGGCAGCGTGCGTTCAGCGTCGAAGTGGATAGCGGACTGCCAGAGGTCGCGGCAAGTAGCCGCGGGCGCATGTCGATCGGGCGTGACGTCACAATGCACCGCGTTGGAGCGCGCAGGGGCACTGGAGTCGACACGGCCGGCAATGGTGAATATTGTGTCGGTTGTAGTTAGCAATATTTATATATTTACTGTTTGTTTATAAATATGTATTTATTTATGTTTATGTATATGTGTGTATAAATATATGGTTTATGTGTATGTACTTATTGTGACTATAGTATGATATTATTTAAGTTTATTTATACATATTAGGTATAAGTAGTTAGTTACAAGGTTGAGTTGTATAAATATTTCTGTTTATCATATTTACGTATATATAATATAGGTGGCACCGCCACAACTTACCCCTCTGTAAAAAACCTTGCACAATGTGCAAAAAATGATACAAAGACAATTTCACAAAAGAACACTGATCGTAAAATACCCGCAAGTTGCTGTAAGCACTTGATATTTTTAACGTTCAACCACTTCAAGCTTTTAATATATAATTGAGTTTCAATATCCTATTACGATGCTCCTCCCGCCTCCGCAAAATTCGGCAGACTTTTTTGTACGCAAATACAACATAAGGCTACTCCAGTTATGTATGCTCTAAGTCATCCGCCTATATTATATACGTCCCACCGCTGGGCCTCCTCTAATAGGCTTGTGTCCTAATTTTTTTACGATGCCATTCGAACCAGTTTTTGGGGAGGAACTAATGTTTGTACGGGAGCCACTACACTCAGCCAAACTGAAGACTGAGGCTCGCATTTATTAGGCTGGAAATAGTGCTCGACTGACGTCAGCGCGTATGGTCGGTCGCGCGTGTTTTACTATGGCCGCATACGCGCTGACGGTGAGCATCGGTCTGAACGCACAGTATGCTTTCTACAGCGATAGCTACGCCCGACCGAGCATACGCGCTGACCGTCGGTCGAGCACTGTTTCTAGCCTTTATTGCCTCGTCAGTTTGGCTGAGGGTAAGTATAAACGTCATGGGCTCCATTTTGACCAATGACTAGAAACTAAATTTTGACCAACAGTGTTGTTGTGTGATTGAATTGAATCTAGTAGGTTCTCTATATCTAATAGGTTTGCCTGAGGCGAGGTGAAACGTTGTGAATATCACCCATCTAATTAAATCGCGGCTTCGAGCGATAATTACGAGTACAGTGAAAATTAAAGGTTTTTTCCTACTTTGAAATGTTACCTGCGTTGGCGAGGGATTTTTTTTGCGAATTAAGCAATTATTTATATTTATTTGGGTTCGCGAAATTTGGATCTTGTTAAAGTATGAATCTCTGGGTGGGTAAGTCAAGAATTATGCCTAATATAGCCATTTTCAATCGACATCTAAAAAAACAAAAAGGTTATTAATTTTTTCACAGATTTCCGTGATTTTTTTACTTGGACCCTGTGGGTCGATCACGTAACTTTTCTTACGAACGTCTGTAAGATTTAAACGTCAATTTTATAATCATAATCATAGTCATATTTATTGGTAATGTCATAAATTACATGTCAAGGTTTTACAAAATGAGTACACATATTATGTAGGTATACATAGACAAGGTAATAAAATAACTAATGATTATTTTGAAATATTGCAAAATAGCTTCTTATAATCGAAGAACGCCTGCTCGATCAGCCACTTTCTAAGTTTCGTCCTAAACAACGACGAGCTGGGGGCTGGGGGAGCAACTATTTCTGCTGGCAGATGATTGTAGACCCTGCGCCCCATGACGTGAGCAAGTTTTTTGACTTTTCGAGTCTGAGTGACGGGAAGGGTAATTTTTCAGCGCGCGCGCTGCGGGTCGCGTACCTACGTGAAATTTCGTTCCCTGCAGGAGTTTCTGCTTCCACCTCCTCTTCGTGTGGTCACGGCCAGCTTTAATATTAGAAGTGAAGGCAGCGTTAAAATCCCTTGGGTCTTAAAGAGAGCCATTCCATATGGAAAAATGACAGTTAGATTGAGATTTAACTGTCAGACGCGCGTTCGGAACGTTACGTGGTTAGCGTTGGATAGATTTAAACGTCATTTTCGAGCCGACCGGACGCCTGTCACAAATTTGCACCACGTAACTCCGTACGTACGTACGTTCGAAAACGGTTCACGGACCGTACACTAAGTGAATGGGTCTCATCGTTTCGTTATTGCAAAGGAAATCCAGTGAACGAATGGTTTATCTTTCCTATGTATGTAATGCACAAATTCTAGAAGAATAGCAATTATTATTTTTGGGACATTGCGTTTTTGATAAATAATCTTAATAAACATGAGGGGCATAACATCTTGACATAAGGGGCTAGATTTAAGCTTTAAAAATGACGTTTAAATCTACTCAACGCTCGTAAGAAAAGTTACGTGATTGACCCACTGGTCATGGTTACATTTATCTTATTATAGTTATTAAATTATTTGGGACTATTTTGTTTTTTTGAAGATCATTTGCTTGCGAAAGATGCTTATGAATGAATGAATGAATGAATGAATGAATGAAAGTTTATTCACGAGAACATAAATGGTACAGCAGATGTTATAAGTATAGCTATATTATTGACCCTTAATATATTCTGCCTTGAGGCATGTGAAAATAATTATAATGACATGACTAATGCATAGGTACATGTCAAAATTAAAATTAAATTGCGTGCATGTATTCTTAATTACGTATGGTAAATCTTCAGTTAACAAATGATTCTTATTTGGCAATTTTTTTGGAATAATTTAGTGGAAATCTGCCAACAAAACTTTGGGAATACATTAGATAGTAACCCCCCATTTTGACTTACATCCGTGAATATACTTACCTACCTTTAAGTTGTTTTTTGAAATAAATTAAATAAAAATAATAATATACTGCTATGTGGGAAAAACAACCACCCACCACAGTTATAGCTTCCACAGTAGCATGCGCAAAAGCAAACATTTCACAATACGAGGATTTGGTTTCAATTTGACCAAGAAAGAAATGCTCTTCTGTCAACCTCTATATTTAACATAACAAGGTTGAAATTGTCCTGTATGGCAGACAGATGCTGTGTGGTATAGTGGCGGCAAGTTCCCACGTGAATCGGGGGTGGTATTAATGTTGTAAGGAAAGAGCGTAACTCCAGTTTAAATGTATTGGACTTAGGCCGTTTTTCTATTGAGTATTTTGTAAGGGTGACTGAGTTTTTATTACGTTTTTTCGCATAGCAGTAATTATTTTGAGTGCGCATTGTGTAACTACTATTGTAAAGTGGAGGTGAATCATGTTACGTTTGATTTGACGTTTGTTGAGTTTTTGTCGTGATAATCTTTTTGATTACGTATCTTTTTTAGTAGGCATACTAGTCCAGGCAATGAACTGACAACTTGTATGGAAAAAATGACATATTTGGAAATAATTTATAATAGCAGATTTATTTTAATGTAACGGATATATAATCAATTAAATTGTTACCTAGAGGCAAAATCCAACAAAAAATCAGACATCAAAAAAATCAATATTTAATTAGCTCCTAAAAAGTCCGGATTAATGTTTTTCGAAACCGTATTTTGCCTCGGCTATACCTACTAGATACTTTATGAACACCGGATAACAAATACATGTGTCTAGGACATACCTAGTTAAAACTATTGACCCACGTAAACTTACTCTCGCGCTTCGTAAGTCAAGCAGTCAAGTGTAAAAATAAGTACCTACAGTCAAGTGTAAATGTCCCATCGCTCGTATGTCAGCGGGTTAAGGTTTCGATACATATTTATAAGAGGATTAAATCGATACATATTTTTGCACTTGACTCTATATGCCTTTACATATTTAAAAGTTTTACACGGGTCTAACGCGGCCCTGCTTCACAAAATCCTACCAGTAATAAATGCGAACGTAATTCTGTCTGTCTGTTACCTTTTCAGATCTCAACTAGACATTAAAAAAGAAATACAGTAGGTATTAACTATGGTCTTATGGAGAGTCTTTGACCAGTGTGTGTTGCCTTGCCAGTGATGACATATGGCACTGAAACTTGGTCGCTTACTATGGGCCTCATAAGAAGGCTCAAAGTCACCCAAAGGGCAATGGAGAGGGATATGTTAGGAGTTTCTCTGCGTGATCGCATCAGAAATGAGGCTATCCGCAGCAGAACCAAGGTAACCGATATAGCCCTCCGAATTGCTAAACTTAAGTGGCAGTGGGCGGGGCACATTGCACGTAGAACCGATGGCCGTTGGGGCGGAAAGGTTCTCGAGTGGCGACCACGTACCTGACTGATGACCTGGTAAAGGTCGCGGGAGTCCGCTGCACGCAGGACCGGTCAATTTGGAACTCTCTGGGGGAGGCCTATGTCCAGCAGTGGACGTCTTTCGGCTGATATGATGATGATGATGAACTATGGTCTAATCTAACGATGAAGTTTTGAAGTACCTACCAAAGTGTTCCTTCAATTGTGACTACTTACAGAAAATTCTAAACGAGTAAACCAACGTCTACTGTTATGAATAAGTAACCATTGTATTTTAGAACCGCTGTTTTACTTTTGGTTTCTTGCCAAACTCGAAGTGGAATGAGTTCGTCAAGTTAAAGAAGTATACGTAATGCCAAAGTTATTATAGTAGACAGGTACAGTAAGGGAAATGTATTCACGTACCTTTTTATGCTTATTGCCATAGTAAGAAGAGCGAAACATTTAGGTACCTACGTGAATACATTTCCCTTACTGTACCTACTTATCTTGTTAGAATTGTGTTCGAAGCGACGAAGCTACAGTTTATAGATCAACAAGTCTAAAAACAACTCAGATTGTTGTTACTTTTGATATGATGATGTTTGATACTGACTCCTCTGCCGCAATGGAATGGAAAATTTGGTACAAAACCGAAAATACATTTCAGAAGATTTCCGGAAAGTTTTTGAACCTATACTCTGTTCTTTTTAACTTTTAAGTAGGTACAGTCAGCAGCAGAAGTTGCTAAGCGGTCTTAGTGCTCAAAATGATCTATACACGGACTCTAATGTCGAGGGAATAAGGATCTGTGTAGGTCGTTTTGAGCGTGTTATTTTTCTTAGCTACTTTTGATGCTGACTGTACTAGATACGCCATACCTACTATTTACTAATGGGCAGCAATTAAATTTATCTTAAAAACATGGAGTATGTAATATTTGTTTTAGAATGTAGGTAGGTACATCAATTAGTTATGACTATATTTAATTGTTGACCTTTCATTGTAATTAATATTTTTTTGACGACCATAATATAAATTCCTATAACTTAATTTATATTATTTGTATATTTTGAAAAAAAATCTAATCTATATAGACTCTCTGTTACTTAGTTATATTTTTAGGGTTCCGTACCCAACGGGTAAAAAAGGGACCCCATTTATTACTAAGACTTCGCTGTCCGTCTGTCTGTCACCAGGCTGTATGTATATCAAGAACCGTGATAGCTAGAGAGTTGAAATTTTCACAGATTATACCTATATTTTTGTTGCCGCTCAACAAATACTAAAAAACCGGCCAAGTGCGAGTCGGACTGGAGCTCCCATAGGTACAACAGACATGATTTATTTACCGTTTTTATAGATTCGTGCGCGAGTCCGACTCGCACTTGGCCGGTTTTTTATTTTAGTTTTAGGTGCCTATTGTTTGACATGTAATATTATATCATCAATAAATATGCTATTCATATATCTATAGACCTAAGCTGTCTTATCCTCCTAAGACCCAAAGTACGTAGTTTTGAGCTCAAAGTTTTTGATATTACAAAATGCGTATTCGTACAAAATGGTGTAAGTAGGTATCTATGAGGGGTTTTACGAGGCTAAAGTTGTATCCATTTGCAATAGAATAGCCAAGAATAGAGCAGATCGTTTCAGCGAGTTAACAGATAATCGGCGGTTAAGAGAGGCGCGTGCGATGCGCGTGTGAGCGCGTGCGCGGAGCGGGTCGCACGAACTCGCGCGCATGCTAAACGTCCTATCAGCCGCACTGGGGGAACTGCGTGATAGGCATTCATGACGACAAATTGTATGTCAAAAATCGTTAGTAATCTATTAAAATATTTTTCTCCAAAATGGCCCGCAAAGTGTACATTAGTCGCTACATATTGGAAGGTAAAGGGTATAGTTTAAGGCAGATCAAAATTAAAAAATAAAAAACATTGCAGGCCGCTTGGAATGTTACATATAAATTCCTTTATTTGTCGAGTATCAAACTTTTAAAAAAGTTGAAACCGGCATATAAAAGACGGCACAGGTCGTATTCAGCCAAGTCAACTCGTATTTTTCTGTTGCAAACGCAACGTTTTTATTCTGTGTCTCCAATAGTTTGCGTTTATCGCTGGAAAAATACACTTGCGATTCGGTTTAAAAAGAAAAACGGCGGGAAATCATTAATATTTTCACGTTGTGCAACGATATTTAAAGTTTATTATTCCCCCATTTTTGAGAAAAGCACTATATATTAGGCTTAGCCGGAATGGCAATTGCAGGCTTCGTATTATAATAAAACTCGCAAGCTCGTCCGTTTAAACAAATACTCAACCTGCAATTGGGAATGGATGAAAATTTTAGAAATGCCTGATTATTTTTTTGGTGACCTATCACTTTATTATTATTCCTAAATAACCTTCCTTAGCACCAGAAAAAAGTTTCAGATTTTTCAGCTGCGTCAATTTTTTTTGAGAAATATAAACAGTTTCCTCACTTACGTTTTGGGTCAGTTACGGCACCTTCCTCGATCGGTCTCATATTACAAAAAAATATATTAAATATGTGTGGTAAACTGACACTGGCAATGATATTGACACTTGCAGCAGCTATATTGGTCGTTACCAGTGTCAGTTTACCACAGATATTTAAGATAGTTTTTTGTAATATGAGACAGATCAAGGAAAGTGTCTACGAGGGTGGATCAAAAAGTACCTGTGTTAGAAATGAAGACGCATATATTTTTAAAAAGTTTTATTTTATTTTTCAACATAGTCTCCTTCTAGGTCCTTACACTTTTCCCAGCGTTTCGGCCACTTCTTTAACCCCTCCAAAAAGTAGGATTTGTCAAACCCTTCAAAATATGCTTCTGTCTCAGCTATAACCTCCTCGTTTGACCTGAATTTCTTTCCCCCGAGCCATGTTTTCATATTGGGGAACAGAAAAAAGTCGCAGGGAGCCAGATCCGGGTGAGTAAGGCGGGTGTGGCAGCAATTCGTAACTTAGTTGTGTTAATTTGGCAGTGACAATTTTGGATGAATGTGCTGGTGCATTGTCATGATGGAGCAACACTTTCTTCTTTGCCAAATGGGGCAGTGTCTCCTTTTTTTTTTCATCAAACCGATCCAATAACTCACTATAGTACGGCCCTGTGATAGTTTTCCCTTTTTGTAAAAAAATCTATAAGGATTATTCCCTTACTATCCCAAAAAATCGTGGCCATGACTTTTCCGGCTGATGGGACCGTTTTCGCCTTCTTTGGGGCAGATTCGTTAGAAAAAATCCATTGTTTAGACTGCCGCTTGGTCTCAGGTGTATAGTAATGGATCCAGTTTTCATCAACAGTAACGACACGACGGAAAAACTCCTGCGGATTTCGCTCGAACAAGCCCAAAGACTCCTTCGACATTGACAGCCGTAACCGCTTATTTTCATCCGTGAGCAATCGCGGCACCCATCGGGCGGACACTTTTTTCATATTTAATTTATCATGTATTATATTAATTGCTGTTCCGTACGACACCCCTACAGCCTCTGCTAATTCACGCACTTTGGTACGTCGAGCAGTGACCATTATGTTTTTTACCTTTTGCACGACGTCTTCGGTAACCACGTCTGCCGGGCGCCCTGGGCGGTCCTCGTCGAAAACAGATGTACGACATCGTTTAAATTCATTAAACCAATATCTCGCGGTTGTCATAGACGGCGAAAGACCTACGTAGACAGCATCTAACTTAACTTTTATTTGTTCGCAGTTTTTCCATCCAAAAATAACAAGCGAATTACGGAACGATATTGCTCTTTCTCCATTTTGTACGAAAAACAAAACAAGTCTTACAAAATTTGCCGCCAGAAAAAAACTGAACCATAGACAATTGCCAGTTTTCATTTTTTTATTTGATAAGGTCAATACTACACGACGGTAATGCCAACTTTCCTAAGTAACGCCACCTGCCATCAAACATGGGTACTATTTGATCCACCCTCGTATTTACCGTTCTTGACCCAAAACGTAAATGAGGAAACTGTTTATATTTTTCAAATATAATTGTCGCAGCTGAAAAATCTGAAACTTTTTTCTTGTGCTAAGGAAGGTTATTCCTATCACCAAATAAATAATCAGGCATTTCTAAAATTTTCATCCATTCCCTATTGCCTCCTTCCCGGCCACGGCAATATGGCAGTGCAATAGCGCTCTGGATTTATTTTTTCGTGTAGTATGTATAGTAAAAATCGGTCCTTTGTGAATTAACTACAAAACTTGAATTTGGGCTTGAAAACAGACTCAATATTTATTTACTTTAATAGTCTCTACTTATGTGGGTCTTCATCAGCCAGCAATCAAAACTAAGCTAATGCAGCTATTAAAATCAACTTGTAAATTGCTCGAAATAAAAGGTCTATTTATTCGAAAATACTACATTTTATCTACAATGTTTCGTAATTTTCATTTGATCTTATATTTTCCCGTTTCATCAGTTGTCCCATTTTGAAGTCATTATGTATCTCGGGTTACCTAACCATTGTTTCGGCTAACTGCCCACGTTCCTACTATTTTTATGTGACATTGCTGTAGGCAATGATGTAATAGAACAAGTGAAACCAAAAGTATTTTCGAAAAACCCGACTGCTTTTTGATAAATACACCCTGTCACTCCCACGATTAAGAGGAATCCAACGACACCTCATACATCAAAATCCATCAAGCCGTTTAGGCTACAGGAGGCCACAAAGAAACAGACATACATACATAGGTACAGTAAGGGAAATGTATTCACGTACCACCGTAGAACCCTGTCGCAATAAGGTGACATATCTACAGTGGTACGTGAATACATTTCCCTTACTGTACATATGTACTTATATACTCCTCTTTTGGCAGTCGGGTAAAAAAGAGGTAGGTAGATAGGTTATAAGCGCTCCAAAAGTGGCACACTAAAATTGAGTCAATCATACCAACTTGCCTCAGTTTCGAGTCGGCAATGGAAACGTGTAAACGTACCTAAGTATCTTAGCTGTCAGATTTGGTGGCCATTTTTAAACACGGAATTTTACCTCTTTTTTACATTACATCATTGGCTGTAGGTATTGTGGTTTTCATGTGGGCCGATTTAACCCTCCATTGGGCCTCTCACTTACCAATTTTACTCGAATCCGAATACTGGATCTTGGAGCTCCCGAGTCCCGATATGTATCTACATTCAACCAATTTGAATCCTACCTGTAGAACCTTTTCACAGGTAAACATCAAAGTGACTTCTATGGGCTAATACATAAATAAATTGCAGGGTGTCAATAAGACATGGTTCTCTAGTGTGGCCTAGTATTCAAATTGGTTGAATGTACGTCAGGCGACATAAGTCGTTTCGTAGCCGCGTTCAGGGCGACAACAGTGTGGGGGCCACGCGGAAGCTATTGTCAATGATTGGGGAGATTTATTATGGGATGTCATTGGCAGGTGTGAAATACGCGAACCTCGTTTGATTGATCAAATCGGGGTCAAACTGTTAGTAACTTTAAAGTTGTTGCGGTCCACAGCGTGTTAGGTATATGTTATATGTAGAAGGGATATTATGAATACTTACCTATTAATTACAATCGGGTCCTAAGTAAATTCGAAGATGACTAAAAACTCAGAAAGGTAAAGTTTATAAGTATGTTACCTATTAATTTTTATTGTTTAGTTTTTTATAACTTTATCTTATAATTGTTTAATGAAATTTCAAGCTTGATTTTTTCTTTAATAAATCAAATTTGGCACACGAGTTCTAGCGTTTGTAATGCTTATAGTATTCATATTCATATTTGCAAGGACAAGGACATATTACACTGTGCGTCGGGTCTTAGAGTTAGTTTGTTGGTGTGTGTATGATTGATATTTGTATCTACATTTCCATTTTGAAAACAATAACAGACCCCGTCACCTCTGGAATCTGTCCAGAGACCGCGGGTTCGAATCCCGCTCATGGCGAATAAATTTTAAATTTTCCACTTTCATTAAAATTATTTTTCAATTTTCCACTTTGATCGAAATTCAGAATTTCGTAAGCAGACGTTTCCTCATTAAACAATAACAAGCCCATTGTCTTTTTGGTAAGATACAATGGGCCACACTGTATAAAACAGTCGGTGGTGCCATCTATTACAATTTATAGTCACTATTTTGAATCTGGTCAGAAGTGGCGCCATCTATACCTCATTCCAGATAACTTTATACTTTTTAACGGGCAAATTGGTCTGCGTTTCTTCGTTTATTTTTATTTATTTATTTAAACTTTATTGCACAAAATACAATATACAGATATAAATACAGATGGCATTCTCTACCAGCTAACCATTGGGCCAAACAGAGACTTTAACAGGTGCAAAGAAAAAAGTATGATAATTTCTGTTACGAATATACTTGAGAAAGGAAAAAAAACAAATGTATTATATACACTACATATAGACATACATAAATGAAAATATATAAGATACATACAAAAAGATATGCATACTACCATTAAGTGGATGGATTTTAGTCGAATTCTTGTTTAAGCAGATGCTTACGCAGCATCCGCTTGTAAAGCAAACATGCTTGGGGCTTGTCTGATGTTGAGAGGGGTTTATCTAGTATATCAAAGGGAAATATTGTACTAATTTGCTTATTTAGATCAGTTAGTGCTTATCAAACATAACAATACCATTTTTTACGTTGCACAATGGTTTTCCTTGAAATCGCACGATTTTTCTAATCGTACATGGAACAGGGTTATAGTCTAGTACAGAGGTCGGCAAACATTCTAACCAAAGCCAATTTCAGTAAAAAAAAATATTTACACAATGTTCGATCTCACATTTCCTTGAACCTATCTTTATGAGGGGTCCTCGAAGAGCCGCGGTTTGCCGACCCCTGGTCTAGTAGGTAGTCGTGCGATATTCATATGTCAGGATTTTAGACTTTATGAGGGTGGGAATTTCTCTTCTTAAATATATATAACAAAAACACTTCTTATATGTATTTATTATGTATTAGTAAAGTAACGCATAAGTCTTACAAAAAAAATTAGACGATATCTCAATTGAGGCGTATGTCTCCGAAACACATCAGTCGTAATTATTCGGTACATAAGACGACGTCATAGCCAACGTTATAGAAAAGTAACCAGTTAACCTGTTTGGTCCTCCTAATTCTTTTTTCAACATTTTTTGGTCACACTTCTCTCGGCAAAGCAGCCGGATTCACACTAATAGTGACGTGTCGCATCGTGACGTTACAGAATCGGTTTTGTACGGTCGAGGAAATTGAATGTTTAGCACATTTGGACCTTAACGTCATTCAAATAGAGTTGATATGTGCCAAACCTTCATTTTCCTCGACCGTACAGTAAGGGAAATGTATTCACGTACCACCATAGAACCCTGTCGCAATAAGGTGACATATCACTCGAGTTTGAGTGACGGTGGCCTGTCAATTGTGACAGGGTTCTACGGTGGTACGTGAATGCATTTCCCTTACTGTACATTTTGTAACCGTTTTAAATAATAATTTTAATCTTTGTATAATCTTGAAGGTCTAGTTTTCCCTCTGGGTTGGCAGGTCAGACGGCAGTCGCTTTCGCCTTTATCCGCTAAACGAAAATTTGGACGCAGGTGATTTATTCTAATACTAGCTTTCCGCCCGCGACTTCGTCCGCGTACAGTACGGTTCCTCATACAGACTTTAATTTCCTATTTCATCTCCTTAAAATGTGAGTTTTGGTATAACAATTAATTAATAGTCTTCATCCTCATAAATCGATATATCCAATATAGCCATTTAGGCGAGAAAACGGGACACGTAGACAGACATAGTATTTCGTTTAAAAAGTGTTATCAAATACCTAATATATCAATTAGAATGTTGGTCAAGTGCGAGTCGGACTTTAGTTTTCCCATAAATTTTGAGACCCAGCGCCTGATGAAGTCGACGAGCAAAATCATTTGGTCTCGATACAAAGTTTCATCCCCTTTTTCGTCCGTAAAAGGGATGAAATTTGATATAAATTATAACCTATGTCCTATTTTGATATAGAAGGTACATAACTGGAAAGTTTCATATAAATTCGTCCATATAAATTCGCATTAAATAGGATTAGGACGACCGAATAGCCAAATGGTTAGAGAAGCTTGAGGTCCCGGGTTCGATTCCCGGTCGGGGCAGATATTTGTATGATGAATACGAATGTTTGTTCTCGAGTCTTGGATGTTTAATATCTATTTAAGTATCTATTTATCTATATAAGTATGTTCATCCGTTGTCTAGTACCCATAGTACAGGCTTTGCCTAGTTTGGGACTAGATCAATTGGTGTGAATTGTCCCACGATATTTATTTTATTTATTTATTTATTTTTATTATATCTATGAGTCTGTGAGTCTGTCCGTCTATGAGTAATTTGGAAGTATACACCTCAACGTCGCATCACCACCAACGACAAGCTACATGTCGTGCGACGAGCCTGGATCCGACGTTTAAAACGTCCCTTCACATAAATTATGTCTCATTCGCAGAACGTCCCTTTCACAAAATGTCCCGTTCTCAAAATGTCCTGTCTGCTAAATACTTGTGCACTTAACGATTTTCCTGCTATTGACCGCCACAATAAATAGTATAGTAGTAATAATAATAGCTAGCAATAAATAGTAACTAGGCAAAGACAGCAGAGGTAAGGTATAGACCAGAGCCCAAATACATTTGACCGCGACTTAATACGGGACCTTCTGCGAAAGGGAAGTATTGCGAACGGGACATTTCGTGAGGGGACCTTCTGCGATAGGAACGTAATTTATGTGAAGGGGCATTTTGAGAACGGGACATTTTGCGAAAGGGACAAAGGGACATTCTGCGTATGGGACATTACGCGCCCAAACCATACACAATGGAACATGACGACCGAATAGCCTATTGGTCAGAGAACCTGACTATGAAGCTTGAGGTCCCGGGTTCGATCCCCGGTCGGGGCAGATATTTGTGTGATGAATACGAATGTTTGTTCTCGAGTCTTGTATGTTTAATATCTATTTAAGTATGTATCTACATAAGTATGTTTATCCGTTGTCTAGTACCCATAGTACAGGCTTTGCCTAGTTTGGGACTAGATCAATTGGTGTGAATTGTCCCATGATATTTATTTATTATTTTATTTAAATCGCCTCAACGTCGAATTGTGTCGCCCGAGGCACCTGTCGGTGTCGCGCCACCAGCGAGAAGCTACTTGTCGTGCGACGAGCGCGAGTCCGGGTCCGATGCGTGGTCGTGCTCCAGCTCGAAGTCGTCCACTGCCATTGGAGTGTCTACGGGGAAAGAATACATTGATTTGTTATGGATATCGGTCATCATCATCATATCAGCCGGAAGACGTCCACTGCTGGACATACACAACCGTCAAAAAGTTCAAGACCGAACACAAAATGTGCAAATAATCAACATTTTATGAAGTTCCTATGAAAATACAATACAATACAATACAAATACTCTTTATTGCACACCTCACACAAACAAAGCAGTTACAGAGAGAAACAATACAATAACATGGAGGTAGAGGTAGACAACAGGCGGTCTTATCGCTGAAGAGCGATCTCTTCCAGACAACCTTTGGGTATCGGAGAAAGAGATAAAACTAGATTATGCAGTAGGTGGTGCAGAGATTATTATTAATCAAAAATATAAAAAATAAACGTACATAAATACCTCTATATATAAACATACACACACAATCATACATATATACAAATAACACAAATATATGATATGATACATAAACAGTCAGCAAAAAAATACAATCAGGGTTAGGGGAGACACAAATAATGTTCTTTAAGAAGGGATTTGAGGTTGCCGATAGATTTTACTTGTCTGATGTCAAGAGGGAGAGAGTTCCATAGTCGGATAGAATTAATAGTGAACGAACTATTGTAAAATTTGGTAGATGACGAAGGCGAAGTGAGATGGAAAATAGGTATTACTTTGCAGTACCTACAATCGAAAAAATAAAGCGAATAACAATTTATTCCACACAAAAGAATTAAAAACGGAACATAAAAATAATAAAAGTTAAACGTTTTTCTCATCGAAAAATCCTCCTCGACGCTTTTTCACTTCGGAGCAGATTCTTGGCATTATATCTACAAGTTTGTGTAGCGTTTCTTGGCTAATGGATTTCCACTCATATTGCAGGATCTCCCATAGAGCTGTTGCAGATGTCAGACATTGTCTTCGGACTGGACGGTCGAGTTCATCCCATAAAATTTCCTTACAAATGTATTGAAAAGAGTATTTGCTAAAGGTTAAAAGTCAAAAATAATTAGTTTACGTTGTTTTCTATTGCTTGATAATTTAATTTGATGTTTTTAGAAGAATTTATAACAATTAAACTAAACATACACTATTTGGTGCCACAATGATCGCTCCTGCGCCACCCGCATCCAGCGGACTCCCGCGACCTTTACTAGGTCATCAGTCCACCTTGTGGGGGGCCTACCCACTGCACTGCAGTGGCAGTGGGCGGGGCACATTGCACGTAGAACTGATGGCCATTGGGGCGGAAAGGTTCTCGAGTGGCCACCACGTACCGGAAGGCGCAGCGTGGGTAGGCCCCCCACAAGGATATCAGTATTCAACAAGAATTTACAGTACCTATTTAATTAGATTTGGACGTATAATGTCCCATATGCAGAATGTCCCTTTGGCCCTTTCGCAAAAGGTCCCTTTTACAAATGTCCCATTCCCAAAACGGCCCTTCTTCAAAATTCTTCGTTCCTTCACGTATATTACGTCCCTTTCGCAGAAGGTCGCTTTTACGAAATGTCCCGTTCGCAATACGTCCCTTTCGCAGAAGATCGCGTTTAAAATCGTGGTCAAATCTATTTGGGCTCTTTAGTCTACATTTACTTTTGTTGTCTTTGCATAGCTGACTATACTATTTATTGTGGTGGTCAATGGCAGGAAAATAATTAAGTGCACACGCATTTTGCAGACGGGACATTTTGCGTATGTGACATGGCAAGTGACAGCGAAAGGGGCTTTTACTGAAGGGATGTTTTGCGAAATGTATGGGACCTTTTGAGAAAGAGACGTAATGCGAATGGGATATTTTGCACACGGTGCCATTGCAAAGAAGACGTTTTGCGAATGGGACGTAATTTTGGTGGAGGGACGTTTTGCGCCCTAAGCCTTTCAGAGTTATGGGCATTTCTGTGTCAAAGGACTAGAATAAAATCGAGATTCTTTTCACTTTTCTTCAAGTTACGAAAAAGGTTTTTGACTTTTATTTTATTAATGCATCTTGTAGTCCTCGTCAATACGGAGATTTTGACACTTCAAACATGTTTATACACCTGAAACTTACCGATACAAACAGCGTGTGACAGCGGCAGCGGCTGAAAAGGGGCCCCTAACGGAGCGAGCGAATAAACAATCATACCTTTCAGTCGGAAAAGCAAGTTTTGCTCCACGACGAGAGGGATCAAAATGGGTTAGGGCGCATAAAGTCTCACTCGCAAAACGTCCCTCCACCAAAATTACGTCCCATTCGCAAAACGTCTTCTCTGCAAATGGTCCCTTATCTAAAATACCCCATTCGCAAAACGTCCCTCTCTCAAAAGATCCCACCCCTTTCGCAAAACGTCCCTTCTGAGAAAGCCCCTTTCGCTGAAAGTCCCTACTGCATGACGCCCCTTTCGCAAAACGTCACGTCTGCGAAATGACCCATTCGCAATATGTCCCGTCTGGATAAAGCTTGTTTAAGTAGAGACTAGAAGTCTTCTCATGGCATAAGAGATGGCCAATAATAGAAATCATTTTGAGAAAGGGACGTTTTGCGAACGGGTCATTTTGCGAAAAGGGCGTGTTGCGAACGGGTCATTTTGCGAAAGGGACGTTTTGCGAATTGGACTTTATTTATGTGAAGGGACATTTTGCGAACGGGACCTTTTGCAGAAGGGTCGTTTCGCGTAAGGGACATTTAGGAAAGGGACATTACGCGAAACGGACAAAGGGACGTTCTGCGAGTGGGACGTTATGCGCCCTAACCTCAAAATGCTACTTTTCTGTTCAAGCTACTTTTTTAATTTATTCATTGGCATGTAGCATTACGCAATGTGCCAATTGAACACAGAACTTAATAAAATAATCGATTTTAATTTAATCGTAATCGATTAAAAACAAACATATTTTAAGTTTAACTTTAAAAAAGTTATATGAAAATGTATGAATTTTACGTAATATAAAAAAAAATTGTCACAATAAATAATACGTTTTACTGAAATCAAAACTATCGATGACTGTTTAATTTTCCTCGTAGTCGGTGTGAAATTGTGTGGTGTGATCATTCAGGAGCAAAATTGTACGCTTGAGTCCTTCGCTTCACTCTGGATTCAATGTACCGCCCTCGCCGTAAATACATAATTTTGCTCCCTTGAGACACAAATAAATATTGAATGTTAGATACTCACCAAGGTGATCTAATGTGACGCCCATGGCCTTCCTGAGACGGTGCACGGGAGCGAGCCCCGCGGGCGGCACGCGCGCCGCCATGCCGCGCAGCCAGCCGCAGGCCTGGCGCGCCAGCTCGCGCTCGCTCCCGCTTGCGCGCGCCGACAGCGTCAGGTGCCAGGGCGGCGTTGCTGATAACCTGCCAACAAATATTGACAAGTTGAGGTCGTTTCTTGCTGTATTGCTTCAGCCACACTATGCTCCTCGCGCTGCACATTCAGCCCAAGTGAGCAGGGAAGTGGGCAGAACGGGTGCAAAATGCGGCATTACACCCGTCCTATCCACTTTTCTGACCACTCCCCTGCTCTCAACGGCTGAATATAAATGCGGTATTACATTCAGCCGAAGTGAGCAGGGAAGTGGGCAGGACGGGTGCAAAATGCGGTATTACACCCGTCCTGCCCACTTTTCTGCCCACTTCCCTGCTCTCATCGGCTAAATATAAATGAAAACACTAATATAGGCCTTGTATGATTTGTTGCCTCTCGACCGACCCAGCGAAATCTTAAATGGGCCAGCATAATCAACGGCCGCAGACGAAAAAGGCTTTATCTAGCTAATTCGAAACGATGGTAAGTCTCCCATCAGAGGTGGCGGACACACTCGAGGACGGACACGAAAACACTTAATGCAGGATGATATAACCGAGAGAATGGCTCGTTTGGGCGATAAGATCCAAAAGTCCTGGGCAATTAGGTTTTGCAAAGTTTGCAAACCAGGATGCAGGAATCTGCGATGATATGACGGAGATACACGAACGAAGTTCGTTTTAGTTTCGCGGCAGGCCCTCTGATTCCGTTGAAATAGCAACTAATGAAGTCCTAAATGTCTAGTGTGCCAAATCGACGGAACTCCTCAAATATTATCGGCCCACATACAGTGATACGGTTTTCGTGTGTAATAATCAACGTATTTACTCTCGCAAAGCAGTCCATGTGGTAAAGTGGAAAGGAAATGTTCATGTGGCTTGGCGGTTAGTCGGTTAAAACTTTGTTTTTAAAGTAAATTATAACATGAGTCATCATGCCTATTGTACCTGCTATTCTATTGTCTATGGTGTACAGCCTCACTCACCGGTCTGTCTGCTCCTTCTCCAGCCGGTGCAGCAGCTCGCAGGTGTGCTTGAGCGCGGTGGCGATGCCGTAGTCGTGCTGCGAGGCCGCGATGTCCTCCTCCACGTCGCAGGTGTACAGCCTCACTCACCGGTCTGTCTGCTCCTTCTCCAGCCGGTGCAGCAGCTCGCAGGTGTGCTTGAGCGCGGTGGCGATGCCGTAGTCGTGCTGCGAGGCCGCGATGTCCTCCTCCACGTCGCAGGTGTACAGCCTCACTCACCGGTCTGTCTGCTCCTTCTCCAGCCGGTGCAGCAGCTCGCAGGTGTGCTTGAGCGCGGTGGCGATGCCGTAGTCGTGCTGCGAGGCCGCGATGTCCTCCTCCACGTCGCAGGTGTACAGCCTCACTCACCGGTCTGTCTGCTCCTTCTCCAGCCGGTGCAGCAGCTCGCAGGTGTGCTTGAGCGCGGTGGCGATGCCGTAGTCGTGCTGCGAGGCCGCGATGTCCTCCTCCACGTCGCAGGTGTACAGCCTCACTCACCGGTCTGTCTGCTCCTTCTCCAGCCGGTGCAGCAGCTCGCAGGTGTGCTTGAGCGCGGTGGCGATGCCGTAGTCGTGCTGCGAGGCCGCGATGTCCTCCTCCACGTCGCAGGTGTACAGCCTCACTCACCGGTCTGTCTGCTCCTTCTCCAGCCGGTGCAGCAGCTCGCAGGTGTGCTTGAGCGCGGTGGCGATGCCGTAGTCGTGCTGCGAGGCCGCGATGTCCTCCTCCACGTCGCAGGTGTACAGCCTCACTCACCGGTCTGTCTGCTCCTTCTCCAGCCGGTGCAGCAGCTCGCAGGTGTGCTTGAGCGCGGTGGCGATGCCGTAGTCGTGCTGCGAGGCCGCGATGTCCTCCTCCACGTCGCAGGTGTACAGCCTCACTCACCGGTCTGTCTGCTCCTTCTCCAGCCGGTGCAGCAGCTCGCAGGTGTGCTTGAGCGCGGTGGCGATGCCGTAGTCGTGCTGCGAGGCCGCGATGTCCTCCTCCACGTCGCAGGTGTACAGCCTCACTCACCGGTCTGTCTGCTCCTTCTCCAGCCGGTGCAGCAGCTCGCAGGTGTGCTTGAGCGCGGTGGCGATGCCGTAGTCGTGCTGCGAGGCCGCGATGTCCTCCTCCACGTCGCAGGTGTACAGCCTCACTCACCGGTCTGTCTGCTCCTTCTCCAGCCGGTGCAGCAGCTCGCAGGTGTGCTTGAGCGCGGTGGCGATGCCGTAGTCGTGCTGCGAGGCCGCGATGTCCTCCTCCACGTCGCAGGTGTACAGCCTCACTCACCGGTCTGTCTGCTCCTTCTCCAGCCGGTGCAGCAGCTCGCAGGTGTGCTTGAGCGCGGTGGCGATGCCGTAGTCGTGCTGCGAGGCCGCGATGTCCTCCTCCACGTCGCAGGTGTACAGCCTCACTCACCGGTCTGTCTGCTCCTTCTCCAGCCGGTGCAGCAGCTCGCAGGTGTGCTTGAGCGCGGTGGCGATGCCGTAGTCGTGCTGCGAGGCCGCGATGTCCTCCTCCACGTCGCAGGTGTACAGCCTCACTCACCGGTCTGTCTGCTCCTTCTCCAGCCGGTGCAGCAGCTCGCAGGTGTGCTTGAGCGCGGTGGCGATGCCGTAGTCGTGCTGCGAGGCCGCGATGTCCTCCTCCACGTCGCAGGTGTACAGCCTCACTCACCGGTCTGTCTGCTCCTTCTCCAGCCGGTGCAGCAGCTCGCAGGTGTGCTTGAGCGCGGTGGCGATGCCGTAGTCGTGCTGCGAGGCCGCGATGTCCTCCTCCACGTCGCAGGTGTACAGCCTCACTCACCGGTCTGTCTGCTCCTTCTCCAGCCGGTGCAGCAGCTCGCAGGTGTGCTTGAGCGCGGTGGCGATGCCGTAGTCGTGCTGCGAGGCCGCGATGTCCTCCTCCACGTCGCAGGTGTACAGCCTCACTCACCGGTCTGTCTGCTCCTTCTCCAGCCGGTGCAGCAGCTCGCAGGTGTGCTTGAGCGCGGTGGCGATGCCGTAGTCGTGCTGCGAGGCCGCGATGTCCTCCTCCACGTCGTTGAGGAACTCCACGTCGATGCCGAGAGACGAGAGCGTCTTCAGTTGCTCCACGTCCACTTTCACTGACGATATGTCCTGGAACAATTTTAAGCTGTCAGTAAAGGTCCTATATCAGCATCGAGTCATCTTCCGTGGCTCGACATTGTGCTAAGTGTAATAATATTTCACATTTCACGAAGTGTCAAAATATATGTAATTTTGTATTTGTGAAGTAAACTTATTAACCGACTTCAAAAAAAGGAGGTTCTCTGTTTGTAGGTATGAATGTTTGTCCGCTATTATCTCGCATTTGGCTGAACCGCTTTTGATGCGGTTTTCGGAAAAGTATTCGTCACATTCTGAAGAAGGTTTTGTTTGGTATACATTTGAAGGCGGTCTTTTCTAAATTACTTTCTTTCTTTCATTATATCGCAAAACTTATAATTACACCACAATATGGGGTTCTTCAAGAAAGGAGTGTACAGGTAAGGGTCGTAATTTAAAACGTATATTTCGACACTCTCAAGGGAATCAAAATTTATTCGGTACTTTCCGTTGACCTAGAATTATGAAATTTGACAAGTAATATCGTCTTATACTAGTACAGGGAAAATCTGAAACTAAACATTTGTAATTTTGTACGGAACCGTCGGCGGGCAAGTCCGACTTTTTTTTATTTCAATCGGAAATGAAAATATAATAGCCTAATCGAATAAAAAACACATACATTCTCCTCCTTAGGCGGCTGCTCTGATTCCTTCTTCTTATCCGGAAACAAGGCCTCCATGTCGTAGAACAAGTTCCAAGGCGAGTCGGGCGCGAAGCGCAGCATCTCTTCGTTGCCTTGCCCCGTCTCTGAAGCTGGAACACAATATCAACCTAGTATCTAATAGTAGATTGTTTGACAAGGGGCTAAAATAAGCCATATTACCACGAGATGGATATTTTCCCGAGCGAAGCGAGGGGAAATATTTCGAGGGGTAATATGGCTTTTAGACCCGAGTTATACACTCTACTTTTCACTTCGACTGCGAGAAAATAATAAAACAAAGATTATCCATCCACAATCAATAACAAATTTCACTGCAAAGAGATTGTTCAATTTAGCGTTTGGACGCGCTATTAACGGTCAGAGGCGTTTTCTTTTTTAATGATTTGGAATTAGGGACTAAAAAACACCTGATGTTTGATTGGTCGATTTTAATATGTAGCTGTATTCTGGTTGGTTGATAGCAAAGAGAAATGTTTTTTGAAAGAGTTGTGATTGGTGGATTTAAATGATTTGGAATTAGGGACTAAAAAACACCTGATGTTTGATTGGTCGATTTTAATATGTAGCTGTATTCTGGTTGGTTGATAGCAAAGAGAAATGTTTTTTGAAAGAGTTGTGATTGGTGGATTTAATATGGTGAAGTGTTTTGATTGGTCAAATTAAATGTGTGAAAAATCATAAATATGTATACATATTTTCCCTAGGGGCTAAATCTACTACTTTAGCCCCGCTTATTAAGCCTAATATGACACACTTTTCGAGCATGAGAAGTGAAAAAGATAGACTTATACAAACCTGACTTATAGATGAGTTTATAAAAAATTGACAAATAAACGGACGGATCATTGACCCAGCGCCGTATTAAACGGAAATCCAATGAATAAATAATTGTAATAATATTAATATGTTGCATGGTAAAAACCTTAAAATATTTGGTGTATATTGTATTGAAATTGTGACTTGTAAAATGCTTATTTTACCAATAAATTCTGTATTCTGTAAACCATATGGCAAACCCTACACGCAAGATCCATATCGTGATGCATCAATATAAACTGTCGGATTACGATATTTATTGACTTGTAGGGTAGTGTATTGACGGATCACAATATTTATCGCTGGATTTCTGGAAATTCTGTGATCTGATCCTAGATCTTGATATTTATATTGCGTGTAGTGTCGCGTCAATATTTATCGCGTCAGTTCGCAGCGAGACGGCAGCGATGGCGACGTCGAGATGTGTATACTTTTCTCTGTTTTGTAGCCAATTCTTCACCCATCTCTTTCTTTTTACTCCTTTGTTTAAAGAAAGGGCTCCAATTATTGCCAAACAAGCTCTAATTTTTCTGTCTAGAGTCCATCACGTCTGCCTCGTACAAATAACGCTTCAGTACTGACGCGATCCGTATTGATGGTGTAGCGTATGCTGTGATCCGGCTCAAGATAGATAAATAAATATCATGATAATTATCACAATATTTATTGACGTGTAGGGTTCGCCTATATGAGGGTAAGATATGTATACGAGATATCATGAGATATCTTGAGTATTCTATCCTACTTCCTACTAAAGTTTGGATGTTTAGGATGTTTGGATATTTGTTACTCAATCACGCTTAAACGGCTGATCCGATTTGGATGAAATTTTGCACTAAGATAGTTTATAGCCTGGATTAAAATAAAGGATAGTTTTTATCCCGGGTCTACGCAGACATATTTGGATAGATACTTACATACATACTAAGGATAATAATTGCTCCTGTGAGCGCAAAATAGTTATCTATAAAACGTAAGCTTGTAGGGGACAGGGTGAAATGAAGTAATTCAGACAAACCAAAGAAAACGAAAGATGTATAAGAAATAGAAATAAAATGCAGACAAAGGCCCGCTTGAACCCTGAAAATGAGATTCTTAGAGTCACTTTTGTGCGATACCGCAATTTCTGCAACAACCTTGTCAGGAAACTAAAAAGAAAATACGAGAGAGGATTACTCGTAAAATCAACCAAAAACCCTAAAGCCATGTGGAAAACAATAAAAAAGATCACTAACTACAAACCACGAGTCAATCAAGGTACTGAATTACTTAATGATAATTCTAACCCCCTCGCGGCTGCAAACAACATAAATAAGTTCTTCGCCACTGTGGGAAAAAAACTTGCAGATGCCATCACAACTGTCTCCGATACTGAGCAAATCACTAACCCTATTGACCCTGTGCCCCATATCCCCTCATCTTTTGTCCTCCTTGAAACGGACCCCAAGGAAGTAGACACTATATTGTCGAGCCTCAAAGGTGATAGCGCTCCTGGATGGGACAATATACCTACTATGTTCTTAAAACTTGCCAGGCCTGTAGTTGTCCCAGTTATTAGTAGGTTGGCCAACCTTTGCTTTGCTCTCGGAGTCTTCCCTTCGTTGCTCAAGCTAGCCATTGTCACGCCAGTGTACAAGAGTGGAAAGCGAGATGAGATCAACAACTATCGACCAATATCCATACTACCTGCTATATCAAAAATTATAGAAAAGCTAATAAATCATAGACTGTTGAACTATTTCAATAAATTTAACATCCTCTCAGCATCTCAATATGGCTTCAGGCAGGGTAGATCCACGGAGGATGCAGTGCTTGCACTAACCACAGAAATCACACAGCAAGTAGACAGAGGTAACAAGTGCTTAGCAATCTTCTTGGATCTACGAAAGGCCTTCGACACCGTATCTCTCTCCATTCTTGTACGAAAGCTTGAACGTTTAGGAGTTAGAGGTAAGCCCTTAGACCTTCTTACGAATTACCTACATGGACGTACTCAAAAAGTAAAAATTGGCAACGTTGTAAGCCAAGAGCAACGGATTGAGTTTGGTGTCCCTCAGGGGAGTGTTCTAGGCCCCACACTGTTTTTAACTTATATAAACGATCTGACAAATCTCTCTGCACACGGAGGATGTGTATTCTCATACGCTGATGACACAGTAGTTGTCTTCAATGATAGAACTTGGGAGGCAGTTTATGCAAAGGCCAAAAAAGGTCTTGACTTGATTTACCAATGGCTTAAGCGCAACTTGCTTACCTTAAATGCCTCTAAGACAAACTACATGTGTTTTTCAAAGTATGTACATACACAGCCTTCTACGAACCTTAAGTTGAAAATACATAGCTGTGACCGAGCCAACACTGAAACATGTAATTGTGTAGTAATTGATAAAGTATCCTCTCTTAAGTACCTTGGTATAATTCTAGACCAGAGGCTCTCGTGGTACGATCACATAGAACACATAAATGGACGAATCAGGAAGCTGATCTGGATTTTTAAAATTCTGAAACAAGTTGCATCCAATCAGCTACTGGCGAAACTCTATACCGCCTTAGCCCAATCAATTATGACGTATTGTGTTCCAGTCTGGGGGGGAGCCAGTAAGACAAAGTTCATGGAGGTTGAAAGAGCACAGAGATGTTTGCTCAAAGTAATTTTCTCGAAACCTTTTAGGCATCCAACCTTAGAACTCTACAGGGAGTGTGATGTACTTTCTATGCGTAGGCTATATATTGTAAATTCTATTTTAAAACTACACAAATCCCTGGTTTTCCAATCAGAATCCGAGGCCCGAAGAAGAAAGAAAAAGGCTGCTCCCATTCCGGCGTTTAAATCTAAATTTGCTCGCATTCAATTTGGTACTCAGTCAGCATATCTATATAATCGTATAAATGAAAAACTCGATATTTACAGGCACACTTAAACGCTAACACGAACACACACACACACACACACACACACACACACACACACACACAAACACACACGCACACGCACACACACTCACATTCCTTATCTGTTACTTCTAAATTGTAAAATCGTTGTATATTATTAGTATTAGTATGTAAAAGTTAAAAGTTAATACCTAATTCATTTTATTTGGTTTTACCATTATCACTTCTTGCTATGGAAGAGCGGTGTCTCCTGACACAAGCATAAATACAATGCTTAAAAGGAGGTGCCAACCTTTTACTATGTAAATCTAATATGTTTAAACCAAAAAATAAACTATTTTCATTTTCATTTTCAAAACGTACCAACTCCCATTACAATCGGACACTTTACGCTCGAAGTTGTAGACGATTATGTATACCTAGGACAGACTGTCCAGTTAGGAAGGTCCAACTTCGAGAAAGAAGTCAATCGTCGAATCCGACTCGGCTGGGCTGAAACTTGGTCGCTTACTATGGGCCTCATAAGAAGGCTCAAAGTCACCCAAAGGGCAATGGAGAGGGCTATGTTAGGAGTTTCTCTGCGTGATCGCATCAGAAATGAGGCTATCCGCAGCAGAACCAAGGTAACCGAATTGCTAAACTTAAGTGGCAGTGGGCGGGGCACATTGCACGTAGAACCGATGGCCGTTGGGGGGGAAAGGTTCTCGAGTGGCGACCACGTACCGGAAGGCGCGGCGTGGGTAGCCCCTCCCACAAGGTGGACCGATGACCTGGTAAAGGTCGCGGGAGTCCGCTGGATGCGGGTGGCGCAGGACCGGTCAATTTGGCACTCTCTGGGGGAGGCCTATGTCCAGCAGTGGACGTCTTTCGGCTGATATGATGATGATGAAAGAAAACGTAAGGGTGGTTGGACAGCGAGAAGCGTGTTAAGACAGTGATCGGTAGCTGCGTCGGGGAGCGGTGGCGGGAAGGTGAAGGACGCCATGGCACTAAATTCCCATTGGCCGCTCTTGCATTTCGTAACCCCGCCGCCTTACCCCGCCACCGCTCCCCGACGCAGCTACCGATTCAAAAGTTAACGGACTTTTGGTCCACATTTCTCGGAACACTTGTCAGGCCGTCACTGAAAATTTTCGCTCCAGGTTACGGCAATGCCAAAATAATGAAGGATCACATATGGATGACGTAATTTTTAAAAAATAAAATCCCTATTCATGTGTTTTCATAATTAATAAACGGTTTTCATCTGATATAATTAGTTTTCATTTTATTTTAGTTTGAAATGTAAAAAGAGTTATGGTCCATCCTTATTCTTTTAAATAAACTAATAATTTAAGGAATATATAGGTTGTCTTACGGATCGTCTGAATGTGGAGTACGATCAGTTTCAACCACAAACCGACAACATTCTATTATAATTTTTTTTTTTTTTTTTCTGTGTCTTTTGTGTAGTGAATAAATGTCTTCTTTCTTTCTTTTCTTTCTTTCTTTCTTTATATGATGTCGGTTAGGTGCAATACTTACGTAGCGTGTGGTACAGCAGGTGAGACTCCTCTTTGGTGAGTGTGGCGAAGGTTCCGTCGTAAGAGGGCGCGAAGGAGCTAAAGGGCCCGTAGTTGAGAGGCTTCACGCCCTTCACCAGGTTCCGGCGGTCCTCGCGGGGTGCTGGACATAATAAGTTTCTGTCAAAAATTACATTTTTAGGGTTCCGTACCTCAAATGGAAAAAAAAACCCGCCAAGTGCGTGTCGGACCACGCAAAACGAAGGGTTCCGTGCCTATTAAAAAGGTCGTATCGTCACAGAAATTTTACGTCCTTTTCTTTGAGGAAGGCAGTTTTTCAGCAATATCTCGAAAACCTATGAACCGATCTTGTTCAAAACAATTTTCGGTGAATGAAATTAATAAGCCCTATGTCCATGAATTTTTCCATATTTTTAAAATACACGGTTCAAAAATTAGAGGGGGGGGGGACAGAATTTTAGTGACTTTCGGGGCGATTATCTCCGACCCTATTCACTTAATCAAAAAAAATTTGCTCCGAAACTACTGGACCGATTGAGTTGAAATTTGGTAAACATATGTAAATTGGCGACCCAAAGATGAACGCGTAAAGTAAATTAATGAATTCTGAACAAGGGGGCCACTTTTAGGGGGTAAAATGGAAAATTTAAAAAAAAAGTTCGCAAACTATATTGTGTGACATATCAAACGAAAGGGGTTGTTGTAAGCATCTCAGATATATTTTATTAATAATTTTAGCAAAAACAAATTTGAAGTAATTTAGGAAAAAAGACTCTGAAACTACTAAGCTTATAATTCTGAAAAAAATATGGAAAATAATTCCTTGCATAAAGATTACAGGAAAACCTATGAGAAGTTTGAGTATTCAAAGTAATGGGAAAAATCTCAATACCTATTTTACGGAACCCTCACCGCGCGAGTGGAACTACGAATTGTAACGGATAACATTTTTGTGGGATCATGTGGCTTGCTAGTAAAGTTAAAATTACTCGGAATCGAGCGTGGCGCGCATTTAAAACACTTTCGTGTCCCGCCGGCAGCCCACATGGCCTGCTGGTAAAATCACTAAAATCATGCATGGCGTAATGCAAAAGAAATAATGTGGTCCGCCGGCCTGCTGGTAAAACACCTCAAAATTCACAGTGGCCTGCTTCATTCGAATTTTCGTGGGCGGCCGGCGGCCCACGTGGCGCTGGGAGTGTTAATTAAATTCTTTAAAAAATGTAATCTCATATTGAAAACCTGAAGTATACAACAGTGGCTAGGTACTTTTTTTCGTGGACAAGCCTTATGTATGGCGAGCAGGTTGAAATTGTGTATCACGATGTAGGTGATCCGCCTAGTGCGGACAACCGATGCTGTGGGCATCGTTTGAGTCCTCGCTTAAGTATCAGCCTTGTAGGTGACTAGGTTGAGGGTCGTTTTGATCGCTTCATGGCGAAGGCTTCCTTACCATACAGCGTGCCAGTTCCCTGCGTGAGCTTGCCGATGTACTGCCCTAGCGTCATGGGCCTCTCGTCGGGCGGGGCCGCCGGGTCCACCGTGTGGGTGACCAGGTTGAGGGTCGTTTTGATCGCTCCATGGCGAAGGCTTCCTTACCATACAGCGTGCCAGTTCCCTGCGTGAGCTTGCCGATGTACTGCCCTAGCGTCATGGGCCTCTCGTCGGGCGGGGCCGCCGGGTCCACCGTGTGGGTGACCAGGGTGAGGGTCGTTTTGATTGCTTCATGGCGAAGGCTTCCTTACCATACAGCGTGCCAGTTCCCTGCGTGAGCTTGCCGATGTACTGCCCCAGGGTCATGGGCCTCTCGTCGGGCGGGGCCGCCGGGTCCACCGTGTGGGTGACCAGGGTGAGGGTCGTTTTGATTGCTTCATGGCGAAGGCTTCCTTACCATACAGCGTGCCAGTTCCCTGCGTGAGCTTGCCGATGTACTGCCCCAGGGTCATGGGCCTCTCGTCCGGCGGGCCGCCGGGTCCACCGTGTGGGTGACCAGGTTGAGGGTCGTTTTGATCGCTTCATGGCGAAGGCTTCCTTACCATATAGCGTGCCAGTTCCCTGCGTGAGCTTGCCGATGTACTGCCCTAGCGTCATGGGCCTCTCGTCGGGCGGGGCCGCCGGGTCCACCGTGTGGGTGACCAGGGTGAGGGTCGTTTTGATCGCTTCATAGCGAAGGCTTCCTTACCATACAGCGTGCCAGTTCCCTGCGTGAGCTTGCCGATGTACTGCCCCAGGGTCATGGGCCTCTCGTCCGGCGGAGCCGCCGGGTCCACAGTGTGGGTTACCAGGTTGAGGGTCGTTTTGATCGCTTCATGGCGAAGGCTTCCTTACCATACAGCGTGCCAGTTCCCTGCGTGAGCTTGCCGATGTACTGCCCCAGGGTCATGGGCCTCTCGTAGGGCGGGGCCGCCGGGTCCACCGTGTGGGTGACCAGGGTGAGGGTCGTTTTGATCGCTTCATGGCGAAGGCTTCCTTACCATACAGCGTGCCAGTTCCCTGCGTGAGCTTGCCGATGTACTGCCCTAGCGTCATGGGCCTCTCGTCGGGCGGGGCCGCCGGGTCCACCGTGTGGGTGACCAGGTTGAGGGTCGTTTTGATCGCTTCATGGCGAAGGCTTCCTTACCATACAGCGTGCCAGTTCCCTGCGTGAGCTTGCCGATGTACTGCCCTAGCGTCATGGGCCTCTCGTCGGGCGGGGCCGCCGGGTCCACCGTGTGGGTGACCAGGTTGAGGGTCGTTTTGATCGCTCCATGGCGAAGGCTTCCTTACCATACAGCGTGCCAGTTCCCTGCGTGAGCTTGCCGATGTACTGCCCTAGCGTCATGGGCCTCTCGTCGGGCGGGGCCGCCGGGTCCACCGTGTGGGTGACCAGGGTGAGGGTCGTTTTGATTGCTTCATGGCGAAGGCTTCCTTACCATACAGCGTGCCAGTTCCCTGCGTGAGCTTGCCGATGTACTGCCCCAGGGTCATGGGCCTCTCGTCGGGCGGGGCCGCCGGGTCCACCGTGTGGGTGACCAGGGTGAGGGTCGTTTTGATTGCTTCATGGCGAAGGCTTCCTTACCATACAGCGTGCCAGTTCCCTGCGTGAGCTTGCCGATGTACTGCCCCAGGGTCATGGGCCTCTCGTCCGGCGGGCCGCCGGGTTCACCGTGTGGGTGACCAGGTTGAGGGTCGTTTTGATCGCTTCATGGCGAAGGCTTCCTTACCATATAGCGTGCCAGTTCCCTGCGTGAGCTTGCCGATGTACTGCCCTAGCGTCATGGGCCTCTCGTCGGGCGGGGCCGCCGGGTCCACCGTGTGGGTGACCAGGGTGAGGGTCGTTTTGATCGCTTCATAGCGAAGGCTTCCTTACCATACAGCGTGCCAGTTCCCTGCGTGAGCTTGCCGATGTACTGCCCCAGGGTCATGGGCCTCTCGTCCGGCGGAGCCGCCGGGTCCACAGTGTGGGTTACCAGGTTGAGGGTCGTTTTGATCGCTTCATGGCGAAGGCTTCCTTACCATACAGCGTGCCAGTTCCCTGCGTGAGCTTGCCGATGTACTGCCCCAGGGTCATGGGCCTCTCGTAGGGCGGGGCCGCCGGGTCCACCGTGTGGGTGACCAGGGTGAGGGTCGTTTTGATCGCTTCATGGCGAAGGCTTCCTTACCATACAGCGTGCCAGTTCCCTGCGTGAGCTTGCCGATGTACTGCCCCAGGGTCATGGGCCTCTCGTCGGGCGGGGCCGCCGGGTCCACCGTGTGGGTGACCAGGTTGAGGGTCGTTTTGCCCTCGGCGTCCATGTTCGGGAAGGCTGGCGACAAATTTGTGAATATTAGTATCGTAATTTGTATCGCTTAACTTAAACTCAAGTAAATCGAATACTGTAATTTTTTCAGATTTTGGTATAAAATAAAAGGATAAAAAACTAGTTTTGTAACAATTTTATCGGGTAAGTATAATTCCGTGTGATTTTTGAGGAAAATACAGAGCGACAGGTACAAAAGTGTTTAGCTTAAACTTTAACGTCATCAACGAAAGCAACAAGAGCGATCCACCCACTTATGTGCCCGACTGTACTAAGGGTCTAATGTCGGAATCGTTCGTTAAAATCGGAATTATATGGGAATTGTGCTGTCACACTGGTGTGTGTGCTGTGTGCGTGCGCGTGTGCGTGTACGTGTTTGTGTGCGTGTGTGGGTGCGTGCGTGTGTGTGTGTGTGTACGCGTGTGTTTGTGTGTGCACGTGTGTGTCTTGTGGCTGTTCATAAGAGCTTACATTTTGTTACACTAGCCACTTCAATCCGACGCAACCCGACCCAGGTTGGGCCTAGCTGAGTTTCTTTCTGGATTCTTCTTTAGCGAACCAGCAATCCCAGTAGTTCATCACCACTCACACATCAGATTCGGTTGAAACCGTTCAACCAATCTCACTGGAGCGCAAACTCTTAGAGTATTCCAGTGAACCCCCCGCGTGGTCGTGCCGGGGAGTTCCCCAGGATAAGATAAGATAAGATTCATTTATTGTCAATAACTGTGTACAAATAGATCACATCTTAAAAATGAAGTCCAACAGTTTGCCCATTTCGGGCGTACAACAGTAAATTATCACATTACAACATTCTTAGTCAATCTAAACATCTAAAATATTAATTTAAATTATAAAAAAGATTTCATTAATAGCCATTCCTTGAGCTTTTTTTTTAATTTGATTCCATCTTGCGACTTAATATTATCTGGTAAATGATTACAAGTTTTAATTCCACTGACATATGAGCTCTTGCGAAGTATAAAGCTCATACTCTCCAACCATGCAGTTCGACAGCTATATTGGGTCCGTCCTATTATAGCAACCAAATAAAAAACCGGTTAAGTGCGAGTCTGACTTGGTTAACTTCGGAGATAAGGGGGGAATGGTATTTTTTTCAACATTTTTCTTTATAAATCAAAATTTTACCATTGTAGAAAAAAAAAGAAAAACTGTTTTAGAATGTACAATTCAAGCCCTTTCATATGATACCCCACTTGGCCTACTAACTATACTTTGAATTTTTGCCCCCCCTCTTATCCGCCCTTTTTTATACAAATTAAAAGTATATATTAAAATTTTTCATTTTCCATACACGAGGATTAGCTTTGTTTACAACTATTCCAAATTTCAAATCGATAGCATTAGTAGTTCCTGAGATATTTGACTTTGTGACAGACAGACAGACGGACGGAGTCGCACCATAAGGGTTCCGTTTTTACCTTTTTGGTCCGGAACCCTAAAAACGTACCTTTCTTAGCCAGCCGCCGCCTGTGCTGCTCTCTAGCGGCCTCCATTTGCAGCTTGACGCTGTCCCCGTCGGGGCGCTCGGCCCCGTCCGACACGACCTCGGCCTCCGAGCCGCCGGACTTGATGGGGCTGGAGCGCTTCAGCACCTTCTGCGGGGACACCGGTTAGAGGGGCCGAGGGGGGGGAGGCAGCTAGGGCATGCTGGCACGCTTTGGGTTGGTTGTGGCCTTTATTATTTTAAGTGATTTATTCTTCAATTTAGGCATATTACATGCACGCATGAATGTCGATAAAGTACCACCGGTTCGGAAAGAAACCATCTACCTCGAGAAGAACCGGCGTAAAAAACTCGACGACGTATCATTTTTTCAAAACAGTATACAATATTTATCATTTCAGTAACAGAGTATAATAAAATTACATTGCTACAGTAGAAAGCCTTTTTCATTTATTTTAAGTTTATAACTACGCCGTAATGAATAACGACGTAGACAGCAGTTAATATATATATTGACTCGACTCTCGACTCTACTCGCGCGCGAGTAGAGTCAAGAGTCAAGTAAAACTAATTTAACTAACCCCCCCGTTCCCGGGTTCGATTCTCGGTCGGGGCAGATATTTGTATGATGAATACGAATGTTTGTTCTTGAGTCTTGGATGTTTAATATCTATTTAAGTATGTATTTATCTATATAAGTATGTTTAAACGTTGTCTAGTACCCATAGTACGCTGGCTTTGCCTAGTTTGGGATTAGGACTAGATCAATTGGTGTGAATTGTCCCACGATATTTATTTATTAATTTTATTTTCTTTATTTAATAACTCGTTATAATACATTTGTAGCCAAAGGCACTGTGACCGTAATTTATCTTTAATACTTTTTTTTATATTTTACTTTTTATATAAAATGAATACATTCATTGAAAGTAATACAAGATTATGATTAACATTAACTAAGATGAATTAAAACTAAGTTAAATCTAAAAAAGGCCCTCGAGGCATTGCACCGAGGATGCCGGCGGCATTTCCTCGCTGAATTGCAATGCTGATGCGTTGCGCGAGAAAGCCGCCAGCTCTTCGGTCACCAGTTACATCGACCAGACGTTTCGCGATTTCTGCAAATAACTTATGCGCACTGGGACCCCACGGACCGAGGGTCTCAACGCCAAAGGGCACAAAGTCGTACTCTCTGCCGAGGCCTCTATATTTATTACATTTCAGATTTTCGACGTTTTCCGCCGCTGCACCCGCTTTAGAAGTAGTCTTTAATACTATATAATACTAACACAATGTACTTGTTTTATGTTTGGTAGAAACTTAGACCACAACCAACCCGGCAAGCGTCTCCTAACACTTCACCATGCAATATCAAATTGCGCGTCACTTGAACACGATGAAGCAAAACCAAAACTAACTATCACTTCTAGACCTATTCCACTCACTCAAAGATATATTACTTGCCTTTTAAAATTTCTTTTCAGCACGATCAATAGGTACGTTTAGTCAGCAATATAAACACGGACAACAAACTTTAAAAGGTGTACACAGTAGTACATTGTGCAAAGCGATACACTATGTTTCATCACATTTGCGAAACAATTAAGACTTACATCATCATCATCATCATCATATCAGCCGAAAGACGTCCACAGCTGGACATAGGCCTCCTCTAGAGAGTGCCAAATTGACCGGTCCTGCGCCACCCGCATCCAGCGGACTCCCGCGACCTTTACCAGGTCATCAGTCCACCTTGTGGGGGGCCTACCCACGCCGCGCCTCCCTTTACGTGGTCGCCACTCGAGAACCTTTCCGCCCCAACGGCCATCGGCCCCCCACAAGGTGGACTGATGCCCTGGTAAAGGTCGCGGGAGTCCGCTGGATGCGAGGAGCGGTCACTTCGGCACTCTTTGGAGGAGGCCTATGTCCAGCAGTGGACGTCTTTCGGCTGATATGATGATGATGAGATTTTCAAACACCGTATTCGATTTAAGCCCTGCTTTCCTTGCCTTATAACTGGACATCAGTGACAGATACAATTCAAGAAAAAAACCGTTAAGCCCGTGGGCGTAATATAAGCCACTGTAGCTCTGTAGGGCTGCGCATTATGAAGCCTTTTACGAGCCAGTGTAATGACAACTTTTGAAATTCATGGCTTCCTGAGCCCTGTAGGTATAGATTTTTTTTCCGTTTACTTGATGTTTTTGCCCGACTGCCGAAGGAAAGGCGGATTATGTTTTTCGAGCGTATGTATGTATATGTATCTATATATGTGTGTATGTCTTATTCTTTGGCACGCCCTGCAGCCTAAACCGTTTGACGGATTTCGACATATGAGGTGTCGTTGGATTCCTCTTAATCGTGGGAGTGACATAGGCTATAATATTTGCAAAAAAGCAGTTGGGTTTTTTGAAAAATCTTTTAATTCCCCTTGTTACTACATGGCATTTAATATCGCGACAATCACCACATAGTCATATCGCTGTAAGTATCAATATTGCTTTGCGTGAGTGGAATATGGACAATATTATGTATAAGTAGATAGGTATTCGCTATTAAATGTGAAGACATTCACCTTTCGCCCGTACGTCCTAAGAGGCTGCGTGGCAAAAAGTGAGCAGGTAAAGTTTTTTTCAAATAAAAAAAAAACTACATTTGAGACAAAAGAAGCGAGACATTTTTCATCAGATTTAAATCTTTCGTTTTTGTAATATTACCATATTTATGTTGTTTTTAACCGCTGTTCTTAGAATAGTTCATTCCAATTCAACCGTCGTAGTTTTAAAGGAAGTTATAATAACAATTCCGGAACAAAAACTTAAATGATTTAGCATAAGTTTCATCAAACATTGATGATATTAAAGTGAATTTGACGTTCAGATCTTTCCCTCAGGTAACAAAAAAAAGTCTGAAGATAAGATCTTTTTAGGGTTCCGTACCCAACGGGTAAAAAAGGGACCCTATTACTAAGACTTCGCTGTCCGTCCGTCCGTCCGTCTGTCACCAGGCTGTATCTCAGGAACCGTGATAGCTAGAGAGTTGAAATTTTCACAGATTATGTATTTCTGTTGCCGCTATAACAACAAATACTAAAAAACCGGCCAAGTGCGAGTCGGACTGTGGCTCCCATACCACAGACATGATTTTTTTGCCGTTTCTATAGATAATGGTACGGAACCCTACGTGCGCGAGTCCGACTCGCACTTGGCCGGTTTTATTTAAATACCATTTTAATTTCGGCCGTTTAAATTTAAATGAACTTACTAATCGGAGACTCTGGGGTTTTGACATCGCCATGGCACGAACACAAAGTTACTAATTCATTTAAAACACTACTTTTAGTTAGACCATTATTTTAAAATTGAACAGTACTATGACAACATTATTTAAAATCAATCTAATTGTACTATTGCCTGATTTTAAAATATGGTTTTATTTCGATGCAATACTGTGATTCGAGTCGTTTTGCGTTACTTTGACAGTTGACAGCACACTGCTGACTTATAAATACGTGAGTCTACCTGTCATTTTTATTTTTATTAAAACTGAAATTTACCTACATATCTTAACAACGTATTTTTAAAAACTGCGTATTCTTAATAGTACCAAACTCTTCGATTTTCTCGTCTCTAAAAAAATGCATAAGGGATAAATGTGGTTTCCAACAACTATGCTTACGCCATGGTTGGCTAGAACGACTAGAGCAGGGATGTTGCGGGTGCGATTTTTTTTGACATCCGCAGATGCGGATATTTCGAGGCTCACATCCGCGGATGCGTATTTTGGGGTCAAACACCAAAGAGCATAAATAAACCACGTCCATATGATATCACGCAATAATCAAACACGTTGCGACTGAATTTGAATCTATTCGAACAAAATAAAAGGGACGCGACGTGGTTCTTGTCGCGTGTGAATGCGGCGAATCGGTTGATTACAGAAACGAATTTTTTTTTTGAATTATGAGGTAAATGGGCATTTTCGCGAGAAGATGATTCCAGGGACCGGAACCGGTTACCCTAATTAGGGTTTTTCATAGGCAAATTATAGAAGTTGTTTTCTAAAACCCTATCCCTTATGATAAGGTAACCTTACTGATGGTAACCCTATTGTTATGGTAAGCATATCGGATGTGGTAACTAGACCCCGCTATCGGAGGTGCAAAATGGTAGCTATCAATTTCATTCTTAGGGATGGGAATAAATTATTTTGAAATACTTGCTACATGTCGATAATTATCATACATCGGGGTTTTCGGAGCGGGAATGATTTGAAAAAGAGTAGAGATAAACAGATATGTTAGTCTAAGAAAATATCTTATTATGCCTAATGAATAACTACCTCTCTGTGAGTTGTATACAATCTGTGACAAAGTTTTATTTTAATTTCCGTAAAAGTCTTATAACTTATAAGGTAACAATTAAAATAACTTTAATTAATTACCTGCTGTAAATTGAATAGTTGACACGATTTTCAGAATAAACTATTAATATTTTTTCTATATTTGGGACAGTTAATCTACGGCGTCTTGCTGTAAATATCCATTTCAAGGAGCTAAATGATCTTTCCACGTCGACAGTTGTAATAGGTGCATATTTTTTTTTTTTTTAAATACATGCATATAAGTTTATCTACTAGACAAGCAAGGGTAACGGTTGACAATAGGTGTCTAATACAATGTCAATCTTGACGCTCGATATCTATGAAGCATTTTCTTATAAATGAATAGACTTAACTGAAGAGGTTGATAATGAATGACCAATATAAAATATGTACCTATATGTATGATTAATCTTTATTTATTTTTCAATCAATTATTCATTCGGTAGAAACCTACTAGGGTACGATCTGTTTTTAAGTAAATACCTACTCTTTGGCTAATGTCAAACGTTCCCGCTCCGAAAACCCCGATGTATGATAATTATAGCTATATGTCGATAATTTTTCTTTACCATAATGATAGTCTAAGACTTTAATTAAACGTGTTTATTTTATAAAATAGGACTATATAAATACAAAATGAACATTTATTAAACATTTTTACTTTTTATAAATAAAAATATTCAATCTTTCATCATTACTAAGAAATTATCGTTATCTCCAATCCCTTGGAGCTGTGAAAAAATCAAACTTCTAAGCCAACACAATCAAAAGATACAGCCGTTTATGCTGCAAATTTCCGCAAATTTTCGAAACTCGCAAGGGAATCAAAACCTACAGGTTACTTATCCCGTGAACTCAGAATCTTGAAATTTGGTACGAAGTAACGTCTTATAGCACACATAAAGGACAAATTGCGAAAACCGTAATTTTTTAGTTACATCATATAATAAAAATATTTTATCATGGCTCCCAAAAAAACATGTTAAATTTTAGTCAAATAAATGGTACTTATACATAAAAAAAACAAGTATCGATATCGACAGCATAAATATTTTTTACCCATCCCTAAGAACTTGACAGCTACCATTTTGCACCTCCGATAGCGGGGTCTAGTGGTAACCATAAGTTAACCTTAAAAAAACCCTATTTCAATAGGGTTAAGTAACTTATGGTTAACAAATTGATAGGGTTACCAAATGAAAAGGGGTTTTGCCTGTCCTTGGATGCATCGTTACTGACGTTGTTGACGAGTAAAAGTTTAAAATGTTCCATTTTGTGACCAAAATTAACAATGCTATATGGATGACAAATAAAAATTACAAAATGGAACATTTTTAACTTTCACTCGGTGACGTCAGTAACGATGCATCTCTCCTCGCAAAAATGCCCAAATATTTAACACGCGCGCGGGACGCGCCCCGTTCTTATCCCTCCTTGCGGCATTCGCAAAAATCCCGCATCGATTTTAGGAGCTCGGATGCAGATTTCAAAATCAAGGATCGGAACCGGTTTTTTCAAAAATCTCCGAAGTAGTCTAATATTTTGAATTATTTTAGGCTCTTAATGTAGGAGTCTATCATGTATTTAGGTAACATTTTCGTATTATTAGACTGCCTGATCAAAAATGATATTATAAACCAAAGAACGAAATAGAACGAAATAATACCGGTATTTTTGTATGGTGAAAATACCGGTATCCGATCCGTGGTCAAAATTGATGCGGGAATTCCGCGGCTGCGGATGCGGATGCGAATGTCTGCAACATCCCTGGACTAGAGTCTAACCAACAAGTCGTGTCACAAGAATCGTACCGAAATTCATAGTGACGTGATGCAAGGATCGGACAAACGCCCCTCAATTTTAGGGTTCCGATACCTCAAAAGGAAAAAAACGGAACCCTCATAGGATCACTCGGTTGTCTGTCTGTCCGTCTGTCACAGCCGATTTGCTCCGAAACTAATGGACGGATTGAGTTGAAATTTGGTACACATATGTAAAATGTAAATTGGTGACCCAAAGATGGACGCGTAAAGTAAATTAATGAATTCTGAACAAAGGGGCCACTTTTGGGGCGTAAACTGGAAAATTTTAAAAAAAGTTTCGCAAACTGTATTGTGTGACATATCAAATGAAAGGGGTTGTTTTAAGCATGTCAGATATTTTTTTTAATAATTTTAGCAAAAACAGATTTGAAGTAATTGAGGAAAAAAGACGAAAATTGACCATTCCCCCCTTATCTCCGAAACTACTAGGATTAAAATTCTGAAAAAAATATTGAAAATAGTTCCTTGCCTAAAGATTACAGGAAAACCTATAAGAAGTTTGAGTATTCAAAAACACTTATGAAATTTAGATTATATACGGAACCCTCACCACGCGAGTTGAACTCGCACTTGTCCGGTTTTTGAAACATAACCCTGTTCCATACAGCAGAGACTTCCTTAGGTATATTGTTAATAAACTTAAATTCATATATTTTACTTAGCTGATCTTAAGAAACATAAATATCTTTTTAGTCATTAATATTACATGTCAATCTATAATTAATAAAAGATATTATTAGGTATTATATAGATTTATTATACTATAATTTATATGTATTCAACGACAATTTTATTAATGACTAGGTAGCTTCCGCCCGCGACTTCGTCTGCGTTGACCCGGGATAATAACTATCCTATATTTTAAACCAGGCTATAAACTATGTTCGTGCAAGAGATCCAAATCAGTTCAGACGTATAAGCGTGATTGAGTAACAAACATCTAAACATCCAAACTTTCGCATTTATAATATTAGTAGGATAAGTAGGATTGACATTCCGGTGTCTGTGTTCGAGAAAAAAATCACTTTCGCCAATAAAAATACATATCGACGGTGGAAATTTCAAATGTCGTAAGGGACAAAAGCCTGCTTGTCCCTTACGACATTTGAAATTTCCACCGTCGATATATTTATCTGATGTGATGATGTTTGGTATAGTAGGTGGGTATAATGTATCGTTAAATGGGAAACTACACTAATCGGGGTCACCACTTTAGGGTTCACTACCAGGGTGTAACTAAAAGATTGTCTTTACGGTTTAGATATGGTATATTACAAAAAACCGGACAAGTGCGAGTTCAACTCGCGTTGTGAGGGTTCCGTAAAATATTGAGAATGTTCCCGTTACTTTGAATACTCAAACTTCTTATAGGTTTTCCTGTAATCTTTAAGCAAGGAGCTATTTTCCATATTTTTTTCAGAATTTTAAGCCTAGTAGTTTCGGAAATAAGGGGGGTGGTCAATTTTCGTCTTATTTCCTAAATTACTTCAAATCTATTTTTGCTAAAATTATATAAAAAAAATATCTGAGATGCTTACAACAACCCCTTTCATTTTATATGTCACGCAATACAGTTTGCGAAACTTTTTTTTTAAATTTTCTAGTTTACCCCCCTAAAGTGGCCCCTTTGTTCAGAATTCATTAATTTACTTTACGCGTCCATCTTTGGGTCACCAATTTACATATGTGTACCAAATTTCAACTCAATCGGTCCAGTAGTTTCGGAGCAAATCAGCTGTGACAGACGGACAGACAACTGAGTGATCCTATAAGGATTCCTTTTTTTTCCTTTTGAGGAACGGAACCCTAAAAACACGTTATGTCCTTACACTGTGACACCTATGTAGCGACTGGGGCTACGTAGGCCGCGCCGTGCCACTTGACAGCACACATGTTGCTATACACGTGTTAATAAATAAATAATATAAAATATAATATCGTAACATCATAAGGAAGTCTCTGCTGTACGGAACAGGGCTGTTTTGAAAATGACGGGCGTTTTTGTCCAATTCTTGTGGTAGGTAGGTGTCCGAAACTTTGTGACACCACTCGCTGGTTGACTCAAGGCTACCAAGCCAATCATGGCCAACTTGATCAGAACTTCCATCCCACAAACACGGGTCTATTATCTGTTGTATTGAAGGAACTAGTTGAAATTCCATCGATAGAACAGATAACAGAACTAGTGGGTATATACCCAAACGCCCGCTCTCTGGACTCACCACATCCATCTTCCCGATATCGAAGCCCAGCTCTCTGATGGGTATCTCGTACATGAAGGTGAGCAGGTCGCCCATGGGTCGCAGTTTCTGCGGAGTCAGCTGCTTGAGGCCGGCGTGGAGTAACCTCTTGGCCGCCTTGTGGTAGACGGTGCCTGGTTTGTTGTATTTCATTGCGTTGTTGCACATTAGTTTAAAGTCGCTCTGTGGGAGAAATAAATAAATAAAATAAAATACGTTTATTTCGAACAAAATCCATATGATTATTACTTAATATACACGGTGACTTCTAATTCGTGATCAGACCAATGTTTCTAATTCAGTTCTTAGTAGCGATTAACTCGTAGCTAAACAAACGTTTTTTAGGGTTCCGTACCTCGAAAGGAAAAAACGGAACCCTTATAGGATCTTTGCTGTCCGTCCGTCCGTCTGTCAAGACCCTTTTTCTCAGGAAAGCGTGGAGGTATCAAGCTAAAATTTATATCAAATACTCATGTCTACTGCCCCTTGGAGCTGTGAAAAAATCAAACTTATTTATGCCGCAAATTTTCGAAACTCGCTAGGGAATCAAAACCTACAGGGTACTTCCCGTGAACTCAGAATCTTGAAATTTGGTACAAAGCAACGTTTTATAGCACAGATAAAGGAAAAATTGCGAAGACCGTAAATTTTTAGTTACCTCATATAATAATAATAATTTTAATAATTTCAAAGTTACTACTCTGGGGGAGGAATAATATATCAGCGAATATCTTTCCAGACTTTTAATTACCGTATGCAGGTCATAAATTGTTTTAAATCAAGCCAGAAGTAGACACATTTCTATGCAATCATTTTAGCTTTTAAGGATAAATGGATGGATTTTAGATCCTTACACATAAAAAAGAATACTCGGTTGGCTATCTAATTGCGGTTTGAACTACCTAGACCTACTGGGTGACCGTGGAGACTTAGTTTTCGAAAACTACTTTTTTTTGTGAACATTTATTAACCACTCAATTTGGAATAAGCTACGGTGGCCGGTCGGCCGGCAGTCGTGCGTTCGAATCCCGGCTCGTACCAATGAGTTTTTCGGAACTTATGTACGGAATATCACTTGTTATTTACCGTCAGCTTTTCGGTGAAGGAAGATATCCTGAATACATCTGATTAGAAATTCAAAGAGGTATGTGAAGGCCCCAATTCGCACTGGGCCAGCGTGGGGACTACTGCCCGTTCCCTCTCATTCATGAGATGAGGCCTGTGCCCAGCAGTGGGACGTATATAGGCTGATGATGATGATGATGAATTTGGAATAATACTTACGATGAAGCAGTTAAGCGACTTGTACTCATTATCATCTATCTTCTGCTTGATTGTGGAGAAGTCCATAGGCCTGCGGATAATGTCAGAGTACCCTGGAGCGAAGTTGTCGTTCACCGGCCACGCGAAGAACTGGTGGGGGTCTCGCTTCTCCAGGTTTCGGAGGAGCTGCTCTAGGAGGCGGGAGAGGGGACGACGTTTCTGTGAGGCCTGAGAAAGAATCTAGTTAAGTGAAGAGGCATATTTTATAAACAATTAATGATTTCATTTTTTGGACACGGAACCCTTATAGTTTCGTTATCCGTCTGTCCGTATGTCACAGGTATTTTACTCGAAAACTATCCGTTGGCGCGGTACGACCGTCCAAGCGCGGTAACGCGCTGCGCGTCGAGCGAAGCGATCATCGCGCAAGTTCCGCGCGCCGAGGACGGCTCGTCGTGCACAGTACCCATAACACAAGCCTTATTGAGCTTACCATAGAAGGTAGTTTGAATTATTAATTTATCAGGCAGACAGTTCAAACAACTGTTGATGCCCGTATCAATTAACTGTTAGTCATCATCATTATCATCATATCAGCCGAAAGACGTCCACTGCTGGACGTAGGCCTCTCCCAAAGAGTGCCAAATTGACCGGTCCTGCGGACTCCCGCGACCTTTACCAGGTCATCAGTCCACCTTGTGGGGGGCCTACCCACTTGCTACTACCCTTCAGGTACGTGGTCGCCACTCGAGAACATTTCCGCCCCAACGGCCATCGGTTCTACGTGCAATGTGCCCCGCCCACTTAACATAACTTTTAGTATTATAATAATGTAATTGTTGCGCTAACATTTTCTTTTTTGAGATGTGCTTGTCAATTTTTTTCTTGAATTAGTTGACATTGAGAGCCGAGACCACATCTTCTGGCACGGATCAGAACCGGTTTTTTCAAAAATCCTCGAAGTAGTCTAATATTATGAATAATTTTAGGCTGTTAATGTGGGAATTTATCATGTATTTAGGTAATATTTTCGTATTATTAGACTGCCTGATCAAAAATGATATTATAAATCAAAGAACGATCTAGAACGAAATTATACCGGTATTTTAGTATGGTGAAAATACCGGTATCCAATCCCTGTCATCAGGCAGTTCGTTCCAATGTTGCTAATATTTATTGTTTGTTTGTGTGTTTTTGTGCAAGATTCTCCCCTAATATTTGTCATATAATTTATTTATTAACACTTTCACTCTCAGAAACTTTGCCTACAACTACATAGTGGCTTTCTAATACATATCAGGACAACCACAAGATGTCGGTGACTGTGTTAAATGTTTGCAAATGCAGATCTTCTGCAATGAGGACTTATTTATAGGATGACTAGATTTTGCCCGCGGCTCCGCCCGCGTAGTAAGTGTTTTTGCAATAATTGTTTGAATTGTTACGCCGGCAACGGCGTAGTACTACTTACTTCCCCTATGAATAACCCTTCGTCGTCATATACGAACTTTCTAATTTCTAAGTTTTTAAATGAATGTCTTCTTGGTACAACTCCTATTTCACCCCTTTAAAAAAAAAAACTGGATAATCTACATATTATAAAATTAACCTACTGTCGTTCTTTCATGTTTCTCGCCACAGTTTATCATTAAAAATCACACATTACTTATGTGAACTTTCAACCCCCATCTTAACCCTTTCAAGGGATGAATTAGAAAAAATGCCCTTATCAATGTTTTGACTGTACATTAGGAGCTTGTGACCGAAATTTTAAACGTCTAACTTTAAAAACGACATGTTTCCCATACAATCTTTCAACTCTCTTTTAACCCCCCTTAGGGGATGAATTTTTATAATAACGCTTAATCATTTGTTTTGCTTTTTAGTAAGGAACCTTCAATACGTCTAACTTTAAAAACGACATGTTTCCCATACAAACTTTCAACTCTCTTTTAACCCCCCTTAGGGGATGAATTTTTATAATAACGCTTAATCATTTGTTTTGCTTTTTAGTAAGGAACCTTCAATACAAAGATTCTGAGTCTATAACTTTCCAAATGAATGATTTCCATACAACGCTTCAACCCTATTTTATCCCGAATTTCTAAAAATCCTTTATTACTACACGTCCACGTACTGTAAAGAATACATGTTCCAAATGTCATGCTTTAGCGGTTTAGACTGTGCGCTGTCTGTCAATAGACCAGTAACGCAAGAGTTTTATGTATATATAGATGATGGCAATGGCCTTAGTTGTATTGCTCCTAATTCAAATGAGATGATAATTTATTGTGCTCTGCCTGTCTTAAAATAGAACCATTTCTGTGTGAGGTTCATCAGATTTACAGTAAAGTGATTTGTGGACCCAAAAAATCTCTCAGAATAGGTCTCATTTCTGAGAAAATTTCCTTCCATTTACTATGATCCTAACATTTAAGAACAGAGAAAGAAAGCAATCGGGAGTATTCTGTCTAAGGTTTAAAAAATTACCTTAAGTACACAAGTACGGGGCTCCCTAGAGTTTGGTCCCGGACTCAGTCTGCGATGAACCTTCTTGGGCACACCTTCATCGTCAGTCTCATCATCGTCCGAGAGCTTGATCTGAAGCACATAATATTTACAGAAATTTCATGATACTGTCTTCAGTTTCCACTAATAATTACTTGTTAAGTAAAACTATTGCTTGAACGGTCAACATACTCTCATGGCCGTACGAATCTCTTCAGAATTGCACCCTTACATAAAGGATCCAACAATTTGAAGGTTGCCATAAGTTGATGAATCAAGAGCTTCGGATAGTAATTTTGATTCATAATTTGTTCCAAAGCCAAAAGGAAGAAAAATGCAACACCTTTCTAAAAATTGGATTTGAATTACATTGAACCATTATGTTTTTCCTATGGGAACTACTAACTCGGAAGGTAAACAAGATTTCACACATAAATCCACTGATACCTACCATATCAATTTCACGACGTCTTCTTTTCTTCTTCTTCGGTTTTTCGTCTATATCCTTATGGTCTTCCGCGGCAGAATGGTCCACATCACTCATATCCATTACTTCTTCTGTTAAAGACACGTTATGTTAAAGAAATCTTGATTTTACATTTTCTTAACGGTACAAGAGGTTATGCTAGAACTTACTACAACTTAATTTATCCATTTCATCCATAGTTTAAACTAAAGCTTAAATATAGAGTGTAATCTAAATAATAGATTGAAATAATCACACCGAGTCTAGTTATAATAACTAAAGAGAAAAACAAAATATAATAGCATTTGCTATTTTTGCTAACATTATATATTTATTTTGTCACAATTTGTTCCCAGTTACAAGTATGTGACGGCTGTCAAATGCCAGTTGGAAGTTGTGTTTTTATTGGACGTTATAAAATTGCATGAAACGTTATAATAAAATCAGCCAATGAGAGAACGGCTTCCTTTGAATTCCGTTTTCGCTGTGCATTAACAACTTACTAACCAAGCTTAACGTTTCTTCTTACGCAGATTATCAGATCTATCGATGCGAAATACGTAACGAGTATTTTTCTATTTGAACCTGACGCTTTGCTCGTTTTAAGCTTAATAAATGAGGGTTTTCTGAAATTCAAGCTCAAGGTATTTTTTGACGTTCAAAGTCGGTACCACGAATTCACGGAGATCGAATTTCTCCATCTTTATCGCTCACACAACCAAATGCGATAGAGATAGAGAGTAAGTCGAAGCTCCGTCAAGCCAGCTGCCAAAGCACTTGTTTTGAAAATTCTCTGTTATTTATTATTTAAGATCTAAAGTAAAAATGTTCTCCTGTTCGTGTTCCTTCAGGATTGAATCGGGACAACCGACAGCGCATAACTGATGAGAAGGAGAAGAGGTAGGTACGAATAGATAGTAGTTTGTATTCTTTGATCTGTGATGTAGGTACCTACCTAACCTACTTAATTTTCTCATCTCATTCTCACTGTTTTGATGTGGCATTCAGCACGTCGTAGCAGTAACTCATTAACAAGCTGGGGGCTGGATACCATCGATTTTATCGACTGGTTTAGCTTAGTGGTTAGACCCTGCCTACAAAGCTGACGGTCCGGTCCGGGTTAGAATTAGAATCTCTGTAAGGGCAAATAATATTTGTGTTATGAGCATGAATATATTTTGTTTCTAAGTCATGGAGGTTTTTTTTATGTTGGTATTTAAGTACCTACCTAACTACCTATTTATCTGTAGTATATCTATTTAAAATTTAAATAGGTTTATGGTCGTCTAGCACCTAGCACGTACCTACCCATCAATAAGGTCGCGTAAAAATGTTCGATGGGCAACCCGGAACAAAAAAGTCATGAAAGATTTTTAGAGTTATGTATATGTGCTTGCCTAAAAAGAAATTTTAGGCAAGCTGGTGGGAATCGGCTTGTATGGGTAAAACAAGCCTTATTGATCTTTGGGGCTACCTCAGTTTGTGTAATTTAGATATATTACTATTATTTATTTATTTTATGTGTGTTTTGGAGGTATTTCAAGGTGCAAAACGGGTGCCTACACAACTATTTACATTTACAAGAGAATAGGCTTGTCTTTAGTTTACCTAATTAGAAATAGGTAACCTGACTTTTTATATACATTTTGAATATAAGTAACTATATCTATATACATGTTCTAGGTGTGTAGGTATCACATTATAAAAACAATCTTACCTATGTAGCGTAGTGGCGTCTATTTTCGCTTTTTTGTGCCACTGACAAGCTCGCTTGGCAATTGGCACGGAATTAATTTACATAGCCAAGTGCTTTTGTTTCACATGAGCTGTTGAGATGTTAGATTATTATGGGAACGATTTTTATAACGGGGATGTTGAACAAGGGCTTATTGTCCAGTGAGCAACAAACATAAGTAGGTACAGTCAGCATCGTATAGTTATTAGTAGCCAAACATAGGTTCTGTAACACAATCTTATTCATCATCATCATCATCATCATCATTGAAGTGACGTAACGACTGACGAGTTCGAATTAATATTGGCATCAGACAAATTCGTGGCTAATTATGAATTCTATAGGAATGCAGTAGGTATTCCGAGGTTAATCCATTTGTGACCTTAACCTTAGATTAAGACCTTATTCCTGTTTGATCAAATCGATATTCCATAGTCGAAGGAGTAGTGGCTGTTATAAGCAAACAATTATTGCAGTCTCAGCTGTAAAAACCATACAAAACCGGCCAAGTGCGATTCGGACTCGCGCACCGAGGGTTCCGTACACACCTGTAGGTATATAAGTAAATTATTAAAAATATTTTTATTTAATGATGTAACTAAAAATTTACGGTTTTTGCAATTTTTCCTTTATCTCTGCTATAAGATGTTGCTTCGTACCAAATTTCAAGATTCTGAGTTCACGGGAAGTACCCTGTAGGTTTTATTCCCTTGCGAGTTTCGAAAATTTGCGGAAATTTGCGGCATAAACGGCTGTATCTTTTAATTGCGTTGGCTTAGAAGTTTGATTTTTTCACAGCTCCAAGGGACAGTAGACTCTTCACTCTCCACGCGTTCCTGAGAAAAACGGTCTTGACAGACGGACAGACGGACGGACAACAAAGTGATCCTATAAGGGTTCCGTTTTTTCCTTTTGAGGGACGGAACCCTCAAAACGATATGTAACGCCCGTAAAGTTAATTCTTTATTACCTAAAGGGAAAGAAAAACTTATTACACTCGAAGCGCACTTAATATCACTAAGCATTTTACTACCAGCCAACCTACGGTTAAAGTTCTTAAGATTCAACATTACCTACTCTATTGGTAACGCTATGGCGGTTGTGAAAAAGTGGCTTGTCTCTCTATCATATAATGACACGGAGGCCCTACTTCTTATTAAGTAAAACTCAATCCTGCACACTAACTAACGCACATATGCACACACACACACACGCACGCACATACACACACAAACACACACACATACACATACACGCATACGCGCGCGCACACACACAGACACACAGTTTGCGCATGCGCTCTTAAATGTATAATGCTTTTTATCACTTTCTTCTTTTGAGTTCATTCTGATTCCTTGAATAACTTCATATTGTTTTACGAATTGCACTCCAGGGTCCCAAGATACAGGCTCAGCCTAGTTTGGGGTCCGCCTGGCATCTCATTTTATGTAAACATGTGTATTGTTAAGCAAATACCTAAACGATTTTGATTTTTTTGATTTTGATTTTGAAAGCAGATAATTGTAACTCCACATTAGGTGCCTACTACCTACAATTTATTTTCTCTTACGCCAGTCAATCATCGACTAAGAGAGCTATCTATCAATCAAGTCGTTACGGACCTCTTTCGCTTCTCATAAATTCGACAGAATTTATACCTACGCTATCAGAAACACATTTAATATACGGCCAATCTCCTAATGCTATATAGCCCCAACTATCGCAAAAGGCAGAACCATGTCTATCTCCAAAGAGTGAAAGTGTTGGAATTCAGTTTGATTTTGCCGGTAGCTTCGAATATGTCAGTTGTGTAATATATGTCACACTGTGAAGAGAGCGTGCATAATATACACTAATCAAATGTAATGTACCTACACATATTGTGGACAGGTTTCCCTTGGTTGAAAGTGCTTTCAAGCCGTAGGTACGTAAGGCAATAAAATTCCTCGTAATGATAGTATGTATTGATGTAATACCTAGTATATTTATTTGTATGTAGGTTGTCTTATGTATTATTCTATATATGTATGTGGAACACGATAAAGCGTGGTTTGATCTGTTATCCTATATACGCGAATTAAGACACCAACGCGCTGCTCTTCCTGTTTCATCTCCGGGCAGGACATTTACTTGCCAATTATGCGGTCGTGGCTGTCGCTCCCGTATCGGCCTTACAAGCCACGTACGGTACGTAAGTGCCGCACCTTTAATATGGACGCTGTTTAAATCATCTTTTCATAGATGTGTAAGGCTAATGATGATGATGAATGTAGTGTTTAATACATTTGTTTTTTTTCTTCACGAGTATTTATTTAAACTTTATTGCACAAAATACAAAAAAATACAAATGGTGAGGCGAGCTTAATGCCACATGACATTCTCTAGCAGCTAACCATTGGGCTAAACAGGCTTGGCCAGGCTTTTTTGACAGGGCTTGGTGTATCTTCCTAATAGAAATTATTATTATTATGTAAGTAGGTAGGTACCTATTTTTTTGCACCCTTTATATACCTCTGTTAAAGCCCAATGTTTAGCTGGTAGAGAATGCCATTTGGCATTTGCCTCGCCATTTGTACATTCTTGTATTTTGTGCAATATAAAGTTTAAATAAATTAAATTGAATTTTGTATGAATGTGGTCGCCGCTCAGTTTGGACCCTATTCTGTTTGTGTCTTAATAATTGGGAATGGATGAAAGTTTTAGAAATGCCTGATTATTTTTTTGGTGATAGGAATAACCTTCCTTAGCACCAGAAAAAAGTTTCAGATTTTTCAGCTGCGTCAATTTTTTTTGAAAAATATTAACAGTTTCCTCACTTACGTTTTGGGTCAGTTACGGCACCTTCCTCGATCGGTCTCATATTACAAAAAAATATATTAAATATGTGTGGTAAACTGACACTGGCAATGATATTGACACTTGCAGCAGCTATATTGGTCATTACCAGTGTCAGTTTACCACAGATATTTAAGATAGTTTTTTGTAATATGAGACAGATCAAGGAAAGTGTCTATTTACCGTTGTTGACCCAAAACGTAAATGAGGAAACTGTTTATATTTTTCAAAAATAATTGTCGCAGCTGAAAAATCTGAAACTTTTTTCTGGTGCTAAGGAAGGTTATTCCTATCACCAAAAAAATAATCAGGCATTTCTAAAATTTTCATCCATTCCCCATTGTCGCGCTTTGACAAAACGAGTTAGGCCACTTAGGCCTCTCACACTCTAGCGCGGCCTGGCCACGGCGGACAATAGTAAATTTGACAGCTAATGACAATTAGCTGTCAAATTTACTATGGACCGCCACCGCAGGCTGCGCCAGTGTGTTGCAGGCCTTAGACCTAGACGAGAGAGACGATAGGGACATAGGGCACAGCGTGGAATACATTTCGCATATTAAGAGCAGCTCGACTTTAATAGTATTTCCACCTAACAGAAGTTCATCATCATCATCATATCAGCCGAAAGACGTCCACTGTTGGACATAGGCCTCCCCCAATGAGTTCCACAAACCGGTCCTGCCGAGCCACGGCTGGGCCGTGCCGACACCGAGCCGCTTCTGAACTAAGAAGCTTATCGATAACTGTAATTCCAGTACAATTTACCCATGATATGAAATTCACCAGCAGTTTTGTGTAATATAAGATTACCTACGCTAATGTTATGCTAATATAATAAACCAATATAAGTCCTGGATCTCTGGAGCAATTAGATTAACATATCGATAAAATATAGGCACTTCTTCTAAAAGCAAGTCGCTGTTACCGAGCTAAACTTTTAACACTGAAATAGCAAACACTCCTTGCACCACAGAAAATCAAATTAAAAACTCCCAGCACGTTCTAAGGTCTGATATCTGTGGTAGAACGAAACGCGATTTATTGGGTGAGATGTTATTACGGCGCGCCAATTTAATTAGCCGGTCACACGGTAGGTGCAACTAAACGCAACAAAGTGTTGTAAGGGGGTGCCACACTGGAGAATATTTAACTGCTTAATTTCAAAGAAATTCATTGAGTTTGATTTTTACTGGGTTTTTTTGGGATTCAGGGTTTTACTAACGTTTTATAGGCGTGAGTGGACCATGGAGTAGATAGCTAAACGAGCACTGCGGCTGCAGCTTATAGATTGTTTTACTTAAAGCTCCTGGGGTTCAAAGTTATAATAGGTACTAGGACAAAACATTGACGTATAATAAAGTAAATAGACGCACAATGTCGAACAAAAATTTCAAGAAATGTGCCCCAATTTGACAACTCTAGCTATATTTCAGTTGATGCCAATCGCGTTTACTTATAACCTGCGTTGAGATATATGCTTCATATAAAAGAGAACTTAGTGTTTGAAGCGGTAAGGGCCATATTAGCGAATTAGCATCAAACAGATTAAAAACTTTTTAGTTTATTGAGATTTTATCATAATGTGACTTGATTGCTCACGTCAAAACTAAATAGCGAATGAATGGAGTCGCATTATAAAATTATTTTAATAATATTGTTTAAACAATACAGTCATTTGTAAATGATTGTCGAAGTATGTTGCGGATTTTTGCTGTTTGGAAGTATTTTACATGTCACACTTTAATGAATAAAATCTATAATATTTTATTTATTCAAACGGGAAGACGAAAAACACAAATAAATCATTATTATTTATTTTTACAAGCAGGCAATACCTACTACAACAATTAACACTTTAATTTTTTTTATAAATACATATACACAAAACATTGTTCGGTGGGCATTACGTATTATCAGTGCTGCTGTCAAACTCCTTAAAAATTCTACGCACGACTAGTGAAAAGGGAATAAAAACTAGGTATGTAGATCATTTTAGCGTGGTATATTTGACGTATCTAATTAGTCCCTTTGTGACATATAATAATGACTTACAATCTGAATATCAATTTATCTTTAGTTAAACATTTAGTTTTACAAGATTTAATATAAACTTGAAAAATAAACACACGACGAAGTCGTCACCACTCTTCGTCGTTGATGCCTCCTATCTCGTGCTATAAGCCTATAACTGCGGCCTACTTTGCACATCGCTAAGGATTTCTCGGGAATCTTAAATTGAAAACCACAAATAACGTAACTGTACTACTCCATAAAAAAATCTAATAAGTAGGTACTGACTCCTTAGGTTTTTGTTCCGTGATAATCTGTCATTTGTACTAACGAAATTATTTATTCAAAACCATGAAATGCCAATGAATTTACATGAAATTCTTTACACTATCAATAGAACTTAGTTAAAGAAATATATCCAATCCTTTTTTATTTTTTTTCTATTGCTATATTTGCTATTAACGAATTTTTTCACAGATCATTTTTGTCATTTTTGACAACCGTCAAGTCTCACGGTCGAAACCAGACTAAACGCAAAAGAGCCGCAAGTGTCGATCGCGCGGTTCTTTTGGACGGCCACTTTTTTCGGCTGATTGTGTATCTAGTTACTTATACTAAATCAATGGGACAAAATCAGTTTGCAGTGAAAGCCCACGTATTAAAATAGAGACTTGGAGCGAAGACCCACTGTGATAATACTGATAATACTAGAACCAAATGTTTAATTAAGGTCATTTGATGTGTTTGTATTTACGCGACTCATTATGTCTAAAATAGAATCCACAATTAGGCGTAGATACCAACTAAACTGACAGGTAAATATAGTTTGGCCAGTGCTGTTCATATCAATACCTATTATTAAAGGCTTTCTCAGACTACGTACCTCTACGTAATGGTGGTGTTTTGTATTCGAGGTAAAATAAGGTCTTATAAGTAGATATTCACTATTATTTAACCGTAATTTCATCAAAATGCATGCTTGTGTTGTGTGTATGACATGACTAACATACATAAAAATAAACATTAAATACAACAAAAAAAACACACCATAACTACGATGTGATACGCAATTTCGTGGTGTCGGGTAACCGACCTCGAAAATACCGGGACTTGACCACAGATTATATAATACTTGACTCCCTTTGGCCAAAATTCTTTCTTAGTGAAGGTCAATAGATGTTCTGTTGGAACTCTTAGCTCACCGGATTCTGTCTTCAGAATCAGAATTATCAATGTTAGCGTTGTTTGGACGACTGGATTGGTTTGAGTGAGTAGTGACGCTGCCTACGAAGCTGAAGAAGGTCCTTGGTTCAAATCCCGGTACTAGATAATATTTGTGTGTTGAGCATGCATTTTTCTTTCTGCGTCTTGGATGTTTTCTATGTATTTAAATATTGTCGACCGGTTAGCCTAGTAGGTAGTGACGCTGCCTCCGAAGCTGTAGGACCTGGGTTCGAATCCCAGTAAGGGCAAATATTTGTGTGATTGCCATGAACATTTGTCTAGGATGTTTTCTACGTATTTGTATCTATTAAATGTATCGTCGTCTAGTACCCATAACACAAGCCTTATTGAGCTTACTATGGGACTAGGTCGATCTGTGTAAGATTAATTGTCCTCTAATATTTATTTATTGACGAGTATATCTATTAAATCATTAAATATATCGGCGTGTAGCACCCATTACACAAGCCTTAATTGAGCTTACTATATAGGGCTAGTTCGATTTGTGTAAGCTTCTCCCTAATATTTATTTATTTATTAACCACTAACTAGCTAAGATTTGACACAGTATGAACAGCCCTCACTAATAACAAAGCTCCGTTTATCTGTCGGCGCCTCGCGCATCGATCATCAGCGCGCGCGCCGGTTAGGGGCCAGGAAGTCAGGAGCCTGAACAACACGGGAACAAGGGAGTGTGCTCGTAACGTTGTGGTTATTTGATAAACTGCAATCGGTGATGCGGTTATAAATCTAGTTAGGTGCAATAAGTTATACGTTTTCTGATTATTTTTATTTCTCCTTATGAGGAATTAAAGCTCAAATGTCTGTCAACTTGTTTGTAGCCGAACTTTCCATGGATACGACTTGAGGCAACTCCGTCTAAGAGCGGGTTGCATCAACTTACTATGACAGACGGATCAACGTTAAATATGGCTCCAGCAGGTGTCATTCCATAGAAACTTGTAAAAATTTCCATACAATCAGATTTTAACGAACACCACTTACGATTGTAGAGGTTGCACCCTAAGGCTCATATTAGCCTCCTCACTCTTAAGGAACCCGAAAGCCACTTGATACCCCGAGTATTGGCGTAAGCACTAGTTTTTGCTGCAGATGCGACTGCCGTCTGACCTTCGCACCCAAAGGGGAAAACTGGACCTTGTTTGTATTTACACAATAATCCTAAAACAAAAGTAGAGTAAAAGACATGATATACCTAAACGTTAAATTAGAACTAAAACTACATTAAATTAAAATAACTTACTCTAAACATTAAAAAAAGACTATCTAAATTTGGACCCCTATGTAGCGTACTTAAGTACCCATCACGCAGGCATCATTCCCGGGATTGCAATAGCAATCCTTTGCGCAAGAAAGCTGCCTGCGCGAGGGTCACCCGTTGCCTCCCTCAACCGACTTGAGGAGCTCCCGCGCACTCCTAACTCCACGGTCCTAGAGTGTCTCGTCACCAAATGCAATTAAAATTCAAATTACAATATAATTATTAGGTGGAACAATTAAAGCTGGTGACACCCACATACTAGGCAAGGGCACAGCAACATACTTAAAACTAACATGCTTAGAATCCTTTAAATTCATCTTTTAAAGTAAAGGAGAGTACTATCAAAATATTACTCAGTGTGTTTATCTTAGCCTTATGATGCTCCCGTGCGTCAGCCGCCGCTCGCGGCCCGTTTGCTAGTTGCCGGGATGGACGCAGCTAGCGTGTCGGTACAAGTGGCGTCCCACACCAGCGCACGGCCCATCCTCCATGGTATCAATGACAACCCTTCAGGGCACTTACCATCGCCCTGCACGATCTGGGGCTCCAGAGCCACGCCACGGGCACATTGGCACTGACGAGCGCCTTCGCAGGATGTCATTGATCGGCATGATGGGACATGCGGCCGGCGCCCGAGGAGCAGGTGAGTCCATGGTGACCGAGGCGAACAAGAAACAGTTGTGGCACATACTTCAGCCCCAACGCGGAGGCATACGGCTATGCGGAGTGTTGCTGGGTCAATGAAGGTATACCGGTGTTGGGCGAGGATACGCATGAAGCCAGTATCAGGACTCTGGCTTGGACACTGTTAGAAGCCTCGTCCGCGTTCCTTTTGCCTGTAGAGGTTTCGATTAGAGACAAGAAGGGACGGATGCGATAGTATCCCATTCTCAGGCCCTGTCGCGAAGCCACTTCTGATCACTCTCGTGGCCGCGAATGAGTACCTATAGCACTCTAGCTTAGGTGAATGTATTAGCACATATGCATCTATAAACATACTCTAACAACTTGCGGAATCCTTTATATATCTGACATATGGGCTGCCGCCTGGTGCGTACCAGCTCCATATGAGGTGTGGGGACCGTTGTCCCCGAGAATGTCCTCCAACCTCCCCTTATAGACATCCCTTACCACACAACTGATACTGTTCCAATCCACACGCTACTGATCCAGTTATAATTACCCGGGTGCACCCCTGATTGATACTGATATGGACTGAGGCTGAGACTACCGAACCTGAGACGCTGTTGTTACACTTGTTACTAATCCTCTAACACTAAAGAACTCCACACTAAGAACCGTGTTATCGCATGTCCGTGATCTGTAGGAAAACCTTATTCATATACATGATAAACCGTCACGCCTCTCAAAGAGAATAAGACATGTAGCCGCACATAAATACATCACATCATAAACAGTCATCGTCCGACCTGTGTAAATGATACCAAATCGTAACAATATCATAGGATGCATCGAAAGTGATTATGGAAAGAGCTCACCCAGGTTTTCCTCCAAATTTAACACTACAAATCTGCACGTAACTGTTCGTTCACAATCTAGCTGTCAGGAACTCAAACTCCTCGCCTACCCGTCCATTATAAACATGATTTCTTGTAGGTGTTGCTACATGAAATAAATCGGCTGTTTGAGACATCATTATTAACATCGTCATAAATGTAAGTATACTATCGTGAATCATGACTATTTACGACACTCCCGGCCCCCCGGAAAACTGGCGATCGTATCTCCAGTTAATATTTCACAGCTCTATTTAACTCTGCCTCAGATCTTTGATATGACCGTTCTTTTCCCATTGCGCACTTTCCTAAATCCGTTCCAAACGTTTCGTGAGACCCAAGGTATACTAGCTAACTGCTAGGTCCTTTATTATTGAGACTTTGACCAACGAAGCTTCATGTCGTAATAAGTAATCAGTCAAATCCTATATATATCGTAAAACCATATGTTGGATTTGCTAGTGTATTGTTGATGTTAACGTGAATTTTTTATGGCATAAACGTCCCGAAAATTTATGACGTCTGCAAAAATCTATCTTATACTATACCTATAATCTATATCATGATATGTAGCAGTGTTGAACAGTCCAATTGGACCACGTCTGGTAGGTGATTAGTAGAATGGTGGCCAAACTGTTTGTTATCCCTACGACGCTGGTATTATAAAAAACTATTTGCATACTGAATATCAGCATTAGCGTCTTTCACTCCCACGACACTGAGAGTTACGGAACGACAAAGAACTGAAAAAATACTTCTGTACATTGTGCATTGCTGGTTCATGTACATACTTTTAGGCTGACGCAATAGGTTAATACCTTGCTAGATTGAAACAAATGTCTTGCCAGATTTTATTATCATCTTTATATTTGTTTGCTTTTTCCATGGAATGGAATCCTCCCCCGCGGGCAAATTACTTACTTATTATTAAAAGGTCGTCCATTACCACGACTTATCTCAATTTAGCTGCATATTAATTTTTTCAATTTCCTTATTTCTCCTCGAATTAATGTAAAAACTTTAAAATTATCTGCGCATTTTTTTAAGAGCTTTTTCTTACATACATATACACTTCATTGTACACCTCAAAAAATAACACAAGATAGAACATGAATCTTTAGTTGGGCATCGGGCTGTCTTATCTTCTTCTTTTGTTTTTTGTCTTTTCTTAAGATCTTGCTATCATTATTTATTTTAAAATACCAAGGTGGCTTCGCGACATGAGTACCTATAGCACTCTAGCTTAGGTGAATGTATTAGCACATATGCATCTATAAACATACTCTAACAACTTGCGGAATCCTTTATATATCTGACATATGGGCTGCCGCCTGGTGCGTACCAGCTCCATATGAGGTGTGGGGACCGTTGTCCCCGAGAATGTCCTCCAACCTCCCCTTATAGACATCCCTTACCACACAACTGATACTGTTCCAATCCACACGCTACTGATCCAGTTATAATTACCCGGGTGCACCCCTGATTGATACTGATATGGACTGAGGCTGAGACTACCGAACCTGAGACGCTGTTGTTACACTTGTTACTAATCCTCTAACACTAAAGAACTCCACACTAAGAACCGTGTTATCGCATGTCCGTGATCTGTAGGAAAACCTTATTCATATACATGATAAACCGTCACGCCTCTCAAAGAGAATAAGACATGTAGCCGCACATAAATACATCACATCATAAACAGTCATCGTCCGACCTGTGTAAATGATACCAAATCGTAACAATATCATAGGATGCATCGAAAGTGATTATGGAAAGAGCTCACCCAGGTTTTCCTCCAAATTTAACACTACAAATCTGCACGTAACTGTTCGTTCACAATCTAGCTGTCAGGAACTCAAACTCCTCGCCTACCCGTCCATTATAAACATGATTTCTTGTAGGTGTTGCTACATGAAATAAATCGGCTGTTTGAGACATCATTATTAACATCGTCATAAATGTAAGTATACTATCGTGAATCATGACTATTCACGACAGGCCCTTTGTCTCTTCGGCCTTGCAGGAAAATTAGGACTCGGTCCAGCTAACCCGGCATTCGAGTCTTCAACCAAGCACGCGATCTCGCAGTTTAAAGCCGGAGAGGCTTTTAGGATTTTGCTTGCGAGGTCAGATGTGCTGTGAATCGAAGACAAGAATGCTGGAAAAGTAACCTTGTTTGTGATTTTTTCTCATCTTTTGTGCTAAACGGGACTTAATCGCGTGGTTACTACTGCATATTGTACGTTGTAAGTAAATATAATTTGTTAAGACTGTGCGAGCTTATCTGTAAGTCCTCGCGTAGGTACAGTACCTAAGTTAAGAAGAATCTAAACAAAAGCCTTAGATGTAAAAATGCACGGGCGCGATGGGATCAAAATATTTGAAGCGGCGCCCAATTAGTATGCGGGGTTTTGACGCTAGATGGCGCGATAGGACGTGCGCACGCGAGTTGCGGCTAGTGTTTTCACTGCCAAGTTCATTTTTGGGGTTCAAATTCGTATGGTAATTACTTTCAGGTCAACTGTTTCTTTTGGTGATATCAAACAAGCCTATACTCACCTATGTACGACCTGCCTGATGGTATATCTGCTTGCTTACTTGACTTGACTATATTGATTTGAGGATTTGTTCTGTTGACATCTAGATACAAATGCAGATCTCTCACTCTCAAGTCTCAACTCAATATTCGGGAGCTCTGGCGATCGACAACACAAAACTGTATACCTACAAGGGCAAGCAGTAGTGTCATTACCAGTATTAACTGCGATCTTCTTAAACATGGAGGTATACTTCCTTAATGAGGGCTACCGTTTTTGCGCTTACCAGTTGGCGCCACTGGCGTGTCGAGTCGAAAAATATAGATACGTTTGTTATTGCCGGCGTAAAACAAAATTTACATTTAAATCATGCTTAAGCAGAGTAAATCAATAATACTTATTATTATTACCTCCGATTTTTTTTGCACAAGTTTTTCTTAGATTCGCTTATAAGCACTGAGATTCATTAACCCGTAACACGTATTTGCCATAATTAATACAAAATATTCACAGCATTCTTAGGTACTTGCTTCTGCCCGCGACTTTTTCCGCGTGGAACTCGTTTATATCATAGCTCCATACAAACTTTCGCCCCCCATTTCGCCCACTTAGGGGATGATTCCCGGAATAAAAAGTATTCTATATGTTAAGCCAGGCTATACACTATATGGTATATCAAAATTCATCTTAATCCGTCCAGCCGTTTTTGCGTGATTGAGTATCAAACATCCAAACATCTAAACATCCAAACTTTCGCATGTATAATATGAGTAGGATAATGTAAACAAACCCGCAAAATCCACTCACAAACTATGGCATTTGACATTTTGAAGCCCCGACGCGCCACTAGCGCCTCTAGCGGCGAATTCACTCGCGGTGTCGCGGTAGCTCTCATTGAATTAATTTGTGCTGCTTCAGATATGGCCGCGACGACATTCCGATGTGCCTTAAATATAGGTGTGTGGGTACATTACATAAATCAGACACTAACCCCTCGCATGAGGATGTCCAAATTAGCTAATCAAAAGCTGACTTTGAGCAGATCCGTGCCTAAGCATACGATGCGTTTTTGAAATTGGCGTCTAACCCCCCAACCATACATGAAAGCCCATTCTCTCGCAAGCATTCCCCCCTTTAACAATTTAATTCGTCCATTTAGCCACTCCGGCGCAGATAATCAGCCCTTTGTTCCTTGGGCTTCATAAAGATAATTGTCCCTCAAGAATTCCTACCCTTAATGAACTAAAGACCCAACTTACTAAGAACTTCTTAGTCAGATACACCCTTGTTCGATTAAAAGCAAGAATTAAGACTACCTGTTTGTTTTGGAATTCTTTTGTCCGTTTTAAATTAGCGGAGTTTAACTTGTTTACCATAAGTTTGTCTAATTTTAGCACTGGTTTTAACAGCGAAGGTAAAATTCCTGAAGGCCTGGTTGAGATTTTATAGCGCAATTTGCGAAAATAATTGCGGGTACACTGATAATGGTAGCGCGAGTTTTCAGATAGCATTTACATGTCTCATTTCAATTTTTCTTTATTTTGTGAGGTTGAGATCTACTATGGGCTCGTGCAGGCTTCGGAATGCTGCTACTCTTAAAATCCAACCATGTAGACTCATCATCATATCGTATGATAGAAATGCCATACATACGATAAATAAATAAATAATCATCATATCAGCCGAATAGGGTCTCATCAACTACTTAGTTAAAACCCTATTTCCAGTACTAAGTGATGTATTATCTAAGACAGACCAACTCGCAGTCTACTACGTGATGCAAGCCATAAAGATAAAGAGATGAATCTTGGTTTTCTCACTCTATCTTATAGCTTGGAGGCTTAGAGCATACATAACTGGAGTAGCCTTATGTCGTATTTGCGTACAAAAAAGTCTGCCGAATTTTTCGGGGTCGGGGGGAACATCTTAATAGGATATTGAAACTCAATTATATGTACAATAAAAGCTTGAAGTGGTTGAACGTTTATAATATCAAGTGCTTACAGCAACATGCGGGCATTTTTATAATCAGTGTTCTCTTGCGAGGCGATTTTGCGATCGATCGTGAAATTGTCTTTGTATGTTTTTTTGCGCACTGTACACAGTGTTTTTTACAGAGGGGTAAGTTACTGAAAGGCTACTCCAGCTATGTATGCTCTAAGGTGACGCCAGTTTATGGTAAAACTAGGCAGATCGACGGTAAACATAACATGACCAATTTCACATAAAAGCTATCATAGAATTCATAGACGTCATATGGCGAGCTGCCTTTTAAACGAGCTGAATAGTTTCTTAAGTTCTACATCACACGGCTCAATCTGAGACGAACTTTGCATGCAGGTTAGATTTTCATAAGTACTTATATGCTTGGGAGGTGAGGGGGAGGGGGCTTGAGCCCTAAACCCCTTGGATCAGCTATCGAGTCGGAATGATGAAGCGGAATCATATTGGAATGCGAAACTTAGGCCTTAGATTGACTCCCTGAACACTCAGTTTGCCATCTGGTATGCTATAAAATCTAAATGACTTCCAACCATATTGTTACAATAAAGTAATTGTTGCGCTGTTCCTGGTGATCAGAGAATACATTGTTGCGACAATATCAAAGCTTACGACCGAAGGCTACGCAGTCATTCGGTTCTGTTTGTCGCCTAGCGGACTAATTTAGGCAAGATGTAGGCGTTACCACCTTTATCTGTGTATAACAAGGTGTGATGTCATCCAACGAGATTCTTTAGCGCAGAAATACAGTGCCATTAAAATTGAAAGCCTTTAAAAGCACTCGAGGAGGGTTCTATAGAGCGTTCAACCTGTGAGACGCTACCAATGCCGGATGCAGGATTTAGATTTTGCTTCAACCATAAAATTAGATTTAAGCTGAATGTAAGATTTGTTCCGGATAGACTTAGAAGGTTTTTGGGGGCTAGATCCCCCTAGCCTTCGCTACTGGATGCACTACACTACAGTTTGAGCAGGTGGCGGCCGACGTATAGTTTTTATAGGGGTACAAGTACAAAATCACCCAGACTTCCCCCAAAAACCTAGGTAACCTGCCTCGCAGGTTTTGACCACGGCACAGGCGTGATAAAAAACCCCATTTTGTTTCATGATGTGTTATTTCTAAATTACAGTAGTCCTCACCATTACAAACATCGGATTCAAACTCCCACATCGACACGGTTTCTACTTTTTTGGAAAACATGGAAGGTTGCTCATATCCGGGTTATATATATTACAAAAATGATGTTTGCTAAAGAACTTGGCTACCTACTTAAAATCGTGATTATACACACTAAATGTGTATAGAATGCACTATCTTTCTACAATTTTATAGATTTTTCCTATTGACTGATTTAGTTAAAACTGAAATCTTGCAGGTCGATTCTACCCCAACATAGGCGCTATGCTCTTTGGTAACGTAATACTCACTGCATTCGTCGTCTCTGTTTCACTTGCCTACTTATCACAGATGCAAGCTTAGATTTACTAGACATTTATCAAACCCAAACACAACAGTTTCCTGCTAATAAATCCACAGTAACTTGAAACTGCGATCCTAATCAGCTAGGTAATATTGCCGCTTCACACCTCCGTAAACTGGTAACTTCTCCCGAGTTAGGTAACGAAGTTGTGTAACTATGAAGCTTGGTGAGGGTCATTCCTGGCTGCGTGAAAATGAAACCTAGGAAATGAAATTCTATACGTACATATTTATACCACTACCAGTTTAGCCTATATCTCATTCCATGTAACATTAGAATTCTGACGGAAAAATTCGTCTATACGTTTCTTCGATTTATGCGTGTATGGACTCTTAGGAAATATGGCTATGTATAAAAATGTCTACGTATAAATCATAAATTTGTCTAAGTATTAGAAAGCCAATACTTCAGAACGTTTAAGTATTGCCAAGTTAAAATATAAAAATGTCTTATATAAAAAACGACGATTTATAAAAATGTCTATAATAAAAAACTAAAATTTTAGAAAGACAATGTATAAAAATGTTATTAACTATTCGGACACTTTGACTGCTACCAACTATATGATGCTGACTGTACTCGTAACTGGTCGTCAGCTATATTTCTTTTCATTCGAGAAGTAATTTTTATACTTCGATATTTTTATATTCCATCTAACATACATGTGGACATTTTTATACTCTGTTAAAAATATACAGGGACGAAATTATTCAAGTGGACATTTTTATACATAGTCATATTTTCTTTTAGTCTACATATTGTCGCAACATCTTTATATTTCGTCTAATAACATGTGGACATTTTTTTACTTTGTCAAAATTATACAGGGACGAAATTATTTAAGTGGACATTTTTATACATCGCCATATTTCCTAAGAGTCCATACACGCATAAATCGTTTCTTCGTTTATCTAGGATATGAAAGGGAAATATTGTGGTTAGTTTTATTTATTTCGATAATGGACTGCCTTTCGAACAACTATACCTACCAATGTTTTTGCGTTTCAAAATTGTTTTCCTAAATCCCGGCAAGGGCAAATGCTTATGTGACGAGTACTTGGTTCTGCGCAATTTTCAATATACTTATTTTGCGTACTTTGTTTTGATCACGTAAGCTAAGCGCACGCGAAACATTGAAATCCAATTGGGATGCGTCGTACGTCTCAAATTTCGTCTCAGACCTACGTGAGAAAAATGCGTATCTACTAAATAACACTTAGAAAAAGACGCATAGGTATTAGGTACTCTTTCTAAGTGTCCTAATTAGAAAAGAAGGGCGGTTTATCCCTCGCGCGCACTAGCCGTGCCATAGGATGCGCGCGCGCATTAGAACTATTATATAATCTGTGGCACTAGCTGGAGCCGTAGCATGGTTGGACTTGTCACGCGATAGGTGATAGGATAGAGCGTACGTCACTGGCTGACACCGTTCGATAGAACGAGACGACGCTCTTATCTTGTCGCGTGTTAAGGCCAACCATGCTACGGCTCAAGGGAAATGTATTCACGTACCACCGTAGAACCCTATTGCAATAAGGTGACATATCACTCGAATTTGAGTGACGGCGGCCTGTCAATTGCGACATGGTTCTACGGTGGTACGTGAATACATTTCACTGACTGTACCTACATAAGGTACCTACCTACATATGCTTGTTATGGTAATATTTGAATGTCAACTCAACACATACATTGCAAGGATGCTAAAGTGCATGAAATGTATGTTTGTGACAATCTTCCCACGTGCAGTGATACCTGTCCTATTTCGTATCTCTTTATTACAGTTTCTTATAAAAGTAATAATAAAGTTGGGTTTATAGTTATGATATGCTATCTTTTTATGAAAGCGAGAATAATAATATCCAAGTGTTCAACAGAATCGTAAAGGGGATGAAATGTGCAATAGATGTTTATAATGGAGTAACATACGATCGGCCCTCTGTTTGAGGCTTGATAACGAATGTGCTCGTACGATCAAGGACTTTAAATGTTGAGCCATTTAGGTGTCGACTAATTTTGGTTTTCTATGAAGCTGAAGCTATGAAGTGTTCAGTATAAAGTGAACTCTTAATGGCTCAACGATTAAAGTCCGTGACTGTACTACAGTCTCCCTCACATATACGACTAATTATGCTCTCGCGAAACGAGCGAGCGAAGCGAACGAAGTTCCCCGTTTCAGCGTGGGCAAAAAATATTTCGTATGTCCGTTGTCTGTGCTGCTGTTCTCTTCTCGTCTGTTAAACTTTGTGAGCAGGTTCAATAATTATTTAGATTTTTTTGTCAATTCAGATACTAGTATTGTAGGCCCTTCAGCAAAATATGCGGCCAAATTCTACGGTTTCCCAACAAATGCCATAGGCCCAACCGTTTGCCAACAATAAAACCCTACGTGTTCCCAATAATAGGTTAGTTAGACTACATAGGCCCAAACATATGCCAACAATAAATACTACTTGTGGCCCTCTGTAGATTTTTTTTGCGGGGCCGTTGTTGTAGGCCCTTCAGCAAAACATGCGGCCAAATTCTACGGTTTCCCAACAAAGGACATAGGCCCAACCGTATGCCAACAATAAAATCCTACGGTTTCCCAACAAAAGGGTAGTTAGACTACTTAGGCCCAACCATATACCAACAATAAATGCTACTTGTGGCCCTCTGTACATTTTTTTGCGGGGCCTTTGTTGTAGGCCCTTCAGCAAAATATGCGGCCAACTTCTACGGTTGGCCAACAAAACGTAGTACCAAGGCCCAACCGTATGCCTACAAAAAATGCTACTAGGGTTATTAGAAATTAGAAAAAATTTTTTTTTTGAAAAAAGTGCTACCTACTGCTTACAGAGCGTCTAGTATCATTAGAGTTAGAGACATTAGTATTCGAGAAAAGTAGGATTCACAAAACATTGCGATCATACACATACACACCAAGATAATTTCAGTCAATTTTTAGCCGACAACCTTAACCTTTTGAACGCCATTCTTCACGTACTAAAGTGTCACTGACACGCCAACCTTTTTTTCCAAAAGAGAGTGAATATGAACCTTATAAGAACGATCGAAGGTTGTTTTGACATCGGACGTCGTAACACTTAAAGGCGTTCTTGGCGCTGCGGGCACGACATTACACGACACCTTTAAGCGTTCTTGGCGTTCAGAGGGTTAAAAGGAGGGTTATGTTTGTACGATTATACATACTGTAGGTAAATACGCAAAGCGCACCAGACGCGGGACCTTGAGAGTTTGGATAGCCCGGCGCAAGCGCCGGCAATGAATGAAAGAAGTTCCGTCTACATTAACATGAATGCCCGCTTCTGCGCGCAACTGCTGAATACCAAGTGAGGGAGAACCGTCCTGACACTCTAGCATGAAACCGATTCACTTCTTTACTATAAGCAAAGATTGTAAAGCAATAAATAAATATTAGTGGACAATCTTACACAAATCAAACTAGCATATTAAGTTCACAAAAATACAAAATATACAAAAATATTTTTCTTTTCACTTCTCAAGCTCGAAAAGCTCTATGAGATTGAGTGGGATAGGCTGCTGTCTATCTCGCTTTATATTATGCTACGTATGCTGTCCGCCGCGCTCGGCCGTTTGGACGCGGCTATTGACGGTCATATAAAAAAAATATGCCGCCAAATTTAACAATTTATTATTGATTGTGGATGGATAATCTTTGTTTTTACTATTTTTCTCGCAGTCGAAGTAAAAAGTAGTATTAACTCTGGTCTAAAAGCCTTAACCCCTCGAACAATTTTCCCTCACTTCACTCGGGAAAATAACCATCTCGTGGTGATGTCGCTTATTTTAGCCCCTTGTCATAAAATCTACAATTAAAATCTGATTGGAATGCGCTTACGGCTCAGATTAACACCAAACCTGTTGACCAAAGGTGCCTCTTATCCTTATGTACAGTAAGGGAAATGTATTAACGTACCACCGTAGAACCCTATCGCAATAAGGTGACATACCACTCGAGTTTGAGTGACGGCGGCCTGTCAATTGCGACAGGGTTCTACGGTGGTATGTGAATACATTTCCCTTACTGTACCTATACTTTTTGTATTGAGAAAAAAAACATTACTTGAATCATGAAATAAATAAGGAAGACCGTCAATAACTTGAATGAAACAAATAACTATCATAAATAACTAAGGCAAAAAAATGGCTCAATAGAATTTCCCTTCATTCGAGATTATTTAACATCTTTCTAATTAATTTATTGGTTCAAGAATATTTACCTCGAATCAAGTAAGTATGTATGTATGCATTTTTTTCATTGTAGGTACTAACTTTGATAAGTCATGTTATTTAAAATATAATATAGAATTAAATGTAGTTACATAGCCATGATGTGCCTTTTGGCGTACGAATTTATAGTTTATACATGTCAACATTAAAAATAATCAATATAAATGTCATGTCACTAATCAAATACCAACATACAGATTAAAGAATAAAAAAAAGGAACTAATCAATATTTTTTTTACAATAGGAATTAATTAAATTCAGATAATCCTCTACAGTGTAATAACATTTATCCAGTAAAAATCTATAAAGTAAAATTTTATAGAGAAGGTTTCAGACTTCCATGTTTCTGGCAATTTATCATACAGCTTTGGGGCCATTGTTATCACACATTTTGTCATCAACGCCGTCTTGTTCCTATTAACTACTATTGCCGCTATACCATTACCGCAATACCATTAAACTTTAATGTTATCTCTGTGTTAATGTTGACATTGTTGACATCACGATAAAATGGGCATGCTAGACTTGCACTGATGAAAGGATCAAGGCCAGTAGAGAGTATGGTAATCGATGATTCATCGAGAGATCGATAAACACAGCCAGCATCTTTAACCGACTGTGACGATCGAAAGGAAAGTTATGTGCGTCTACGTCGATGCGTGAGGAGACCAAAAGTATTGAGCACCCCACGTTTTCCTTTGTAACTTATGGATAAAGCATTATTTTTCAATTTCATAAATACACGAAGACGTGAAATATAATAAGTGTTTGAACATGTGCAAATCATTAATATATATCATTTTGAAATTGCTATTTGCGTGTGAAAACTGAAGCTAGAAAAAGTCGGGTTTTACAATAAAGTTTTAATTGTATATTTTTTCCACAGATTCAAAGTCAAAGTGATTTATTCTTCAATTTAGGCATATTACATGCACCTATGAATGTCAATAAACTACCACCGGTTCGGAAAGAAAACCTCTGCCTCGAGAAGAACCGGCGTAAAAAACTCGGTGAGGTGTCATTTTTTCAAAACAGTATACAATATATAATTTCAGTATCAGAGTATTATAAAATTTTAAAATTACATTGCTACAGTAGTAAGCCTATTTATTTTACGATAGATTTCTAGTGCAGGATTTTATCGCTGCCGAATATCCCTATCCATGACATTAACGCCAATAAATATGACGAATTTTTCCGATAGATATACACAACTTTCTATTATGAAATATATAAATGCACCTTTTGAAGTTTGACTTTTGTATGAAAAACGCACGGGTGCTCAACACTTTTGACCAAGTTTGTTGGACATAAAGCAATCGTCCGGCTTGCAGTCGCATACCTAGTTGCTGGTAAGGGACGAAGGCTTTATGTCTTACATAAACCCGATCATGCTAGCTAAGCTGGTCGAGGCTCTCCTCACATCTGGACCTATGACCTGCGGCCAAAAAGCCACTTTCCCCCCGATCGCCGCGATAACGTGTCCATCTCCATTGATAACCTGCTGCCATAGAGCAGTCGTTTCGGAACAGACTGTACATTTTAGTTAGGTCCGTATTTTTTTTTCTGGGTCATTCTTTTTGCCTCTTCGGGGTACCTTAACTACAGCTATTAACTTATTTTTATAACAATTTTATGTATTTTGAAATGCGCGTCAAATAATCACACAATAAGAAAACATTCTAGAAAACAGCAGTTGATTGATTGTCCCTATAGGTAGGTACGTCATAAAAAGTTTAGGAATAAAAAAGTTTCAATTTACCGAGTCAAAAAAAATGCATAAAAAACTTCAGCAATCTAATTATAAACACATAAATGATTATAAGTATAAACAGTCTTATTATATACTAGCTTCCGCCCGCGACTTCGTCTGCGTGGACCCGGGATAAAAACTATCCTTTATTTTAATCCAGGCTATAAACTATCTTCGTGCAAAATTTCATCCGAATCGGTTGAGCCCTTTATGCGTGATTGAGTAACAAACATCCAAACTTTTCTTTATATATTTATATGTATTCCAAGTTTTCTGTTAACTGTTATTTTATTTTTCTTTTAGTTTGCCTCTGCTTTGTTACGTTTTAATGTTCCTAGCCTTCTTACAAGTAACTTACCTTACAGCTTATTTATGATTTAGTGTACGAAATTAGTTTTCACTATGTTTAGTGCATGCCGTGTTTGCCTGTAATTGGGTGAATACTCTAGCAGTAGTTCATTATCTGTTGTAAATACGTTTTTTTTATTGTATTACATCTGTTGGTAAACCTTAATAAATAAATAAATATATATGCAAATATATATACATATCTATATATATATATTAGTAGGATTAGTAGGATCTATGTTCCCTAAAAACGCGCTAAACGCGTAGAACTCCACGCCAAAGCTCTAATCCGCTGTCCTGTCGCGTCTCGCCTCTTTAGTTCTTTCTCCGTGCGACCGCTTTCCACGGCGCGCGCATAACGGAGCGCGCATCGACGCGGGCGCACGCGTCAACTGCCGCGAGTGTGTGTTGTGACTGTGCTGTGTTGTGATATTGTAAACAGTGCTATTTATCGGTGAGTATTTTATTAATCAACGTTAGTCTTTTGTTTTTAGTCTAGTCTTCTGTTTTTTTTTATTGATCCCGTCTTGTTTTAAGTCGTTATGTTAAGAGGCGAAATCGGCGATGATTTTTGCGCAAATAGAAAAGTTTCTAGCAGAAGATGTTTCGCGGTAATCGTGCTCAGTTTATTGTTTAATTTATTTGTTTGCTTTCTAAAGGTAATTTAGTTTTATTGCTGTATAGGAGTTTAATTAGATTTCTGTGAGTTTAATTGCGGAGAGAAGAGCCGTTATGCTCGTCTATCCGCTGTTCTAGCTCAGTAACGCCGTTATGGCTGAACACATTCGGATTGAGTTTGCGTTGATTGCAGCGATTTGATGATGGAACGATTGGTAGAATGAGGATTAGTAAATAATGAATAATGATCGTGATGAAATGCTCATAACTGTACTTTACTCTAATGTAGACTAACAAAGATTGTTTTATGACGTTAAGTAGGTACTGTTTTATATCCTTGTTTTGCATATATTAATGAAATAAATAAAGAATGGCATCATTACAATTTAAATAACGTCGGAAGCTTACCTACTGTCCGGTTCGAAGGACCACTTATTTGAAATTAAAATATATGTAAAAATCTTGGTATGAGAAATTGATAAAAAAGTTTCATTCACAAAGACAGTAAGTAACAATAATGAGCTTGTTAATTACTAGACCTTAATTTTTTTTCAAATAATTGGGTTATTCCCACCTGTTACCACCAATTTGTTACCAGTGGTTTTTTTTCCATCTTTTACCAGTTTAGTTCCTAATGGGAATAGTAATTGATGGTAACTCTTGGAGTACTTTAGTGGTAAACGATGGGAAAAAATACAAAGGAATAACCCAAATAATTCACAAAATGACTGTGTAGTGTTCATTGTGTATTTATTTATCATTGTAAATTCCCTCTTATGGATCCATGAGTGGAGGCCTGGCCCAGCAGTGGTACTTAAATGGGCTGATGATGATAATGATGTATATACGGATGGTGCTTGCTACGGAAAAAAAAATCTTTCTAGATTAGTTATAAATAAATATTAACTAGGGGACATTCTTACACAAATCGAACTAGGCCTATAGTACTTAAGCTCAATAAGGCACGAAATAATGTAATCCATCCATGCCAATGCCATACCATGTTAGACATGTTAATGTATCCATGTGACAATAGCAATGAAAAATAAAATGCTTATTTGTACGTTAATTTTCTTCGCAAACGTTTGCAGATTATGATGTAAAGGATATTTCGCTGATCGAAAGATTATTATATATATTCTACGTAGTATGTAGGTACACTCATATCAGATGACTAAAATCTCCAAACTCTATTTTAATATCCTCTCACAAAACAAATGTGAAAACAGCGTCGATATCGTCGCCTGCGCACCTGAGCACATACACAAACTAGGCCTAATTACATACGAATATTACATATTATCACCGGTCATGCTACCTACTATGTTACCTTTATTGTAATTTTAACACCTTTACTTGGGCTCCAATTATTTTATTTATTTTATATTTAATGACAAGCTTTTATTGCTGACTGTTCTTCTTACGATTGGTTAGATCGCTTACCTTGATCGCAATTTTTCTTTGTAGCTAATTTTCTTTTCGCATTTTTTCCCGAACGTGATTATTCTAGTCGCTTTTTTTTCACTGCAGCTTACTTTCTCAGTCGTGTTGCTCCCGAATCGTATTTTATTACGTCTCAATTTTTCTTCCCTGTAGGAAACCATTGCAATCGCGAAAAACTAGGTAGGTTAGGCAGCTTCAGATGACCGAAGGGCAAACTGCCCTGAAATAGGAGCCCCGCGTTGCAGGGCTCCGTCGAAACTGGTCAAATGCGAATCTCATTTGATTGTTGATGTTGAAAAACGCGTTTGTAAACTTATGCGAGCAAAAAATTCGCTACCATAAAGTAGTGACGAAAATTATGCGATTTACGGATAGCGAAAGAAAAATTTGCTGCAAAGAAATCTAACAAATCGCCTTTCCATCGCCAGACCAGCTGGTTGGAACCATATTTATTATGAGCCTGTGGTGTCCCCTGCTACGCATAGGCCTTTCCACTTTGTCCAATGCTCTCTAGTCTGTATATATATTATATCGTCAAATTTTAAAGAACGCAAAGAAGTTAGTAAAAAGCTCATAAGTAGATTACATTTAATTAATTCTAGTATACCTAGAATAAAACAATCTGCAATATAATTTTTTAGTAGTATTTACGACGAAAGTAAAAGGCCACTGGTTCCGGTAAGAAACAAAAGTATAATGCTCAAGTCAAATTTGACAATAAAAAAGCACATACAAATCAAAGACAATAAACGATATAAAAAGGTAAAAATACTATAAAAAGTTGTGCAATCTTGCACAAGTAGATTTACTTTTTAATTGAGATATTACCAATTGACTAAACGAACAATGTTTACTAATTCAATAATGTTGTCCTAAAAATCTTTGTACCTATGGAAGTTCACGCTTTGTCAATCATAAATTCAATTAATTATTCTCATTAAAATTTCAATCTCTCTGGTTATAGATTAGACATCAGCATCACTCAATCCGTCCGTACTAGGATTAAGAGCGTGCATTCATTTATTTAATTTGTTAGAAGTCTTAGTTAGGTAACGCAATGGCGGAAACCTGGGTTACCGCGCTGTTATTATATCACTCGGATTATGTTTGAGCTGAGACAATACTGTAATATAATTGTGGTTAGTGCGCACATACACTAATGCTTGTACTCTATTGGACGTAGCAATGAAACTTAGGTATACTATGCTGTAATGAAATAGTACATTGTTGTAGAGGCTAGAAAGTAAGCAATAGATGGACGAGTTAAAAGTACGAGTCCAGCTATTGCCGTTTCGGCCGAGGCTTAACATAGTGCTTTTCACGCCTACTGCGAGGAAATTGCAAATAATTATACCTAATTTAAAATCAAAATTAAGTATCTAATTGAAGATCATAATACTAAACAGGCTCGCTTGCCTCGCGCCCGGCGCGGAGGAGGGGGAACGGGCGCACGCACGCCGGCCGACCGCGCGCGGTGCCCTGTGATTGGTTGATTGCTGTTCAAACTGTCCAACAATAACATTGTTGGACAGTTTGAAGTCATAGATGGCCTAGCTGTTCGTGCGACGTCCAACTAACCCCAGCTTTGAAGCCTGAATTCTGACCATCTTTTGCCACATTTCCGAGCAGTGGCGTGAAATAGTACATTGTTGTAGAGAGGCTAGAAAGTAGGCAATAGATGGACGAGGGGGTTCGAAGGAGACGAGTCCATCTATTGCACTTTTGACCTAGACATTACATAGCTTTTCACGCCTACTGAGGAAATTTGAAATAATTATTTCACGCCACTGCTCGCAAATGATGTAAAGATGGTCAGAATTCAGGCTTCAAAGCTAAGGTTAGTTGGACGTCGCACGAACAGGCCGTCTATGAATTCAAACTGTCCAACATTGTTTTTGTAGTCCAGTTGAAGCAGCGATTCGAACAATCACTGCAGTGGCGTGAAAATTAATGCAATGAATTAGGTGAAATATCTTTAAAAGTATAAGGGGTATCCGGATATGAACAGTCAAGGGATGAAGGTGAATTACGACTAACAATATGGGCTGCGTTGTTTCATAGTGCTTGGTATGAAATGAAAACCTAACCGAATGTTCTTTTCACGTCGCGTCACGCAGAGAAACTCCTAACATAGCCCTCTCCATTGCCCTTTGGGTGACTTTGAGCCTTCTTATGAGGCCCATAGTAAGCGACCAAGTTTCAGTGCCATATGTCATCACACACTGGTCAAAGACTCTCGTCTTGAGACACTGCGGGATATTGGACGAAAAGATGTGCCGGAGCTTCCCAGCCGAGTCAGCATTAGTATGCCATCAAATAATGCTGTAGTTAAATTCGTCGTTAAAGCAGATGGCGTGATAGGGATGCCCGAAAAGTCCCCCTAACCCACCTGTCGTCGAAGGCCAACGATGCGTACCGACCTCTTCCAACGTCGATACAATCGTTTCCGTACATCTAAAGTTTTTTCTAACACTGATGTAGGTAACCAGCTATTTATAGAATATTAATACAATTATTTCAGCACATGACATAATTCATACTTTCATCATTATCATCATCATCATATCAGCCGAAAGACGTCCACTGCTGGACATAGGCCTCCCCCAAAGTGACCGGTCCTGCGCCACCCGCATCCAGCGGACTCCCGCGACCTTTAGCATGACATTGATGACATATGGCACTGAAACGTGGCCGCTTACTATGGGCCTCATAAGAAGGCTCAAAGTTACCCAAAGGGCATACTTTAATGTAACACAATTTAGGTATACCTTTCGCCAGTGAGCAAATAAAATGCTTTAGTTAGGTTAGGAAATTCGGAAACACTCATATTGCTAAAAGATAATATCGTGGGACAATTCACACCAATTGATCTAGTCCCAAACTAGGCAAAGCCTGTACTATGGGTATTAGACAACGGAAAACATACTCATACAGATAAATACACACTTATATAGATATTAAACATCCAAGACTCGAGAACAATCATACGTATTCATCATACAAATATCTGCCCCGACCGGGGATCGAACCCGGGACCTCTAACTTCATAGTCAGGTTCTCTAACCACTAGGCTATTCGGTCGTCAATAATACGTGTACTCAACTAGTAGTATAGTTATTTAAGTTAATTTGTAATAGGTACTAACACTTTTATGGACTACAAATGTCTAAAATAAATGTTTTTTTTTCAACTGAGGAAATCCACCTATTTGTTAAAAAGTCGTTCACCATTGACTATAATAATTGTTGAAAGTGTACGAAAAATAGTAAAGAGTTTTCGCTGAATAACCTATACAACAAAATATGACAAACATCTAACTTCACACTAATTTAAATATTGGAAATGTCTTAACTCTCTGGCAATTCAGTGAATACAATATTTTGTATGATTGTCATTAATTTTTTGATTGAGTGTGCATATTATTGCATATCGCTGATCATTCTTTTGCATTGGGTAAAAGTATTGTCATTTTTTTTAGGTGAGTGGCCGTCAAACACACGTAATTACCTAATGTAGTAATTAGTGTGTTCTTGTAATTTTTGACCTTCTTGACTGACTGACTGACTGACTCACTCACTTAAATCAACGCCCAGCCCAAACCGTTGAACCTAGAAAGCTGATTTTTTCACAACGTCAGTACTCACTAAGAAGTTAAACTGCCACTTTTGAGAATTTCACCCTCAAGGGGGTAAAAAGAGAGTTGAAAGTTTGTATCAGTTTCAGTTGATGGAGTAAAATTTTAAGACTTGAAACTTTTTGTATGGCTTCCTTATTACAATACAAGAAAAATAATTTTAGGGTTTTGGACAACCCACCCCTAAGCGGGTTAAAAAAAACAAAGTTCGTTGTATGGAGCTACACGATATAAATGAGTTCAACGCGGACGGAGTTATATATATTGATATGTTTGTTAGTCTTTAAGGTATTTGTAGTATGGGCTTTTGTTGTCGGATTTAAATAAATAAGTAAATAATAAAATAAATTATGACATTTTTATAATCAGCACCTAATAGAAGAATTGAGTTATTTAAGTAAGCTTACAGAAACGTAGACAAAAGCTCACTCGGTTACATAACTTTTCAATCTAATCTCCTAATTTGTATTTATCAGCTGTCACATCATAACAGCTTCTAAACGGCGGTTAACGTTGACCGTTACTTAAGGCTGACCGGAAACGCGGAACGTGATAAGTAATTTGATTTTACCACGGCTTAATCTGTACGACAGTTTAACTTTTTTTATTATGCGTTTAGAATAACAAACTATCTTGTTGTGTAGAAGTTTGTTTAAATGCTTATTTATGCTTTTTACAACGGAACTAGATAAAATGGATTGTAAAATTTCAAAACAAAAAGGGCATTGGGCAACCTTGAATGATTTTTTTTTTGCTACGGCCTTGGATGTTTTTTTTTATAATCGTTTAGATATCGGAGTCGAGACATAATTAAGTTTTTAGTTTTGTTTATAACTTTTCAATGTGACCTGTGGAAATATATTATATTGCAATATCTCGGCTCCAATGCATTTTAACCCTTACCCGGGCAGTGATCACATAGTGACCACATAACAATTATTTTTTTCTAGACGAGCAGATGTGATATAGGGCACACAAAATGTCATTGTTGCGTTCTATACAAAACAAGGCGATTTCCGAACGCAAAAAAAGTTGGTGTATCGGAACGTATTTATATGACGTTTTAGTTGTCAAATTTAAAACCACCGATCTGCACGTTTCTTGGTCTCATAAATGGAACGATGCCGAAAATAAATACGGTAAGTGCTATGTATTGTATTTTGTGGGTAGCATATGAGTTATTCGACATGTAGTATGTGATGATATCAAACAGTCTCATGTTATTTGTGAAAAAATCGCTTTAAACCTATGTGGTCCCTATATAACCTCTGCCCGTCTGAGCCAAGGTATATGTGGTCTGTATGTGGCCACTGCCCTGTAAAGCATTTATACGCCTTTTAAGGGCAAGTTGATTGTGCCATTTTAAACTAAAATCCATCTTGAGTATTTATTCTATTGCATAAAAAATATCGCTTTTTAGCTTAAAGCAGCAGAGTCAATGTAAACGAACCGTTTCAATAATTAAATACTCTAAAACAATCTAGTTCATTTTACGCGATCTGAAGTGATTCCTGTAAAGTACCACTTTGTGCCTCACCTTGTTTTGCCGATTTCCATTACAAAAATAATTAATCATTTTTATAAGTACATTGTTCTCATAACATATTTTGGTTTTACTGTACCAACGATTTCTTCTAAAGACATAGCTTACCCTTAAAAGGAAAGTATTTGCTAGTAAGGCAGTAGCCACATATGAACCACATGCATCTTTCAGTAATGGGCAGTGGTCACATGGGGACCACGGGGTTTTTTTTCGATAACAATAATAATAAAAAATAAACTAGAAATTACTTTTCTTTCTAGGCTATTATCTACTATAATCAGTATTCAAAAGCAGATAAATCGTTAGGCCCGTTTAAGGGTTAAATAGATCTATCATAATCTATCACTTTTACGAGTGGCCAAGCAAAACCCAGTGGTGATTAATTAGTCGTGACTTTTCTGATTGAATCACACTAGTAATAAAATAAATGGAGTAAATGGCTCTTATCTAATCTCATAACCATTTTTGGAAAACCCTACCGTAAAACCTCCCGTTAGTAAAAAAAAACAACTATGGTTCAAAAGTTAACTCATTCATTTCTATCCATACTTATTTTGTATTCTTTATTTTTATTCGCTTATTATTACTACGTACAACTCATTGGTTTTTTTATAGGAATACGTTTTTATTTTCATTTTGTGTATTATATTGTCTCACATCCCAATAATAGTCACATCTGTTATATTCGAGTTAATTTGGACTGTAGTTGTTGGATTTGGACTATAGGTAGTGGGGGGCTTTAACTACGTTTTACGGTACAGTTAGTATAACGTCAGAGACTCAGAGGTACTCAACTCCCACGTGTCAAACAAAGACACTGCGCATACGCACGGAAGTGCCAATTGTCACTCTGGGGCCGTGGAAACGCCGGAAAAATCTACAGTGCAAGAATTTAGGGCGCCTTGTGGGGGCAGATGGCTGATTAGTTTAGTTTTTATCTCTTTCCCGCGGTTTCCTTTTAATTTAACTGTAAAGTAATTCGTTTGGTATTTGTAGTATTTACATTAGGCACTGTTTGATGTAGCTTGGAGCACTCGGTGTTGGTCCTGTCAAATTTTGGATTGCCGTGTATCGAGTCTAAAATTGCCGTGTTTTTATGAGAAAATCTTAAATTATTGCCGTGTAAAAAAATACCATACAAATGATACGGCAATGATCGGCTGCCGTGTGCCGATTTAGGTCTGAAGACACCTGAATAACAACATTAACAAAAACAAAACAAACAAAATGGGTTTGTTTTTTGGAAGACTCCAATCCTATCCTAGTAAAAAAAAATATCTAAAGAATTGTTTGTCATCAATACTGCTTCTACGGGATCTTACATTAATTAGGACTTTACTTCGGAACGACCGTTTAGTTTAATCTAGGATTATCTAGTCTATGCCAGTTAACATTAGGTAGAAAATAAAATGCAAATGACTGGGTTATACGATTGCTTTTCAAATCACTTGGGTAACTAGACATAGAACACCCAACCGCTGATGATTTGCACACCCGATACAAATATTATAATATAATCGAATTTTATTTGTTTTAAAATCACACGAAACAAAACAAATGCAACTCTGTCACTTAAAAAAAAAAACTTATATTACTCGTATATTTACCCATTGACCAAATTTTCAAAAAAAATGAAATGAAACGTGTTTATTTGCGAAATATGGGTTACATAGGGTGTTACAACGTAAATAAGTGCAGTCGAGCGTTTTTCAAAAAAAACTGTACCTACATGAACTTTTTTTTCAGATTACGATTATTTTTGGTTTTTCTTACTCAGAATCGTTGATACTATCGATACTCATACCAGGAAAAAAAGTGTCCCAGATTTTACTATGTAAGTTTTTTCTTCCAGTGCGTCACGACCATATAAATAAAAAAAGACTGCTTTACAAAAGTGTGACGATCTGCAATGGAATATTTTGGACACTTTTTTTCTTGCATGAGGATCGATAGTATCAACGATTCTGAGTAAGAAAAACCCAAAAAAAAGAATTCTGAAAAAAAAAGTTTATGTACACTTTTTTTTAAAAAAAGCTCAGCCCTCCATATTCTACTTACCTATTCAAGCATGCAAACTTTTTGTATCTAGATTTTGTTGATACAATACAATCCAATACAAATACTCTATTGCACACCTCACACAGACAAAGACACACACAGACAGTTGATAATTCTCTAATCAACAAAATAAACAGATCTTTAATCTATTCTAACACAGTGTGCATAACAATATTTAAAGTTTGGTAAGTACACCTAGTTTCTTTAGTCTATGACCCGACCGGCCCTTGCCTACCAGCAATAATAAATAAATAAATATTAGGGGACATTCTTACACAAATCGAACTAGGCTTATAGTAAGCTCAATAAGATTTGGGTTATAGGTACGACGATATATATAAATACTTAAATGCATAGAAAACATCCAAGACTCAGAAACAAATATTCTTGCTCATCACACAAATATATGCCCTTACCGGGATTCGAACCCAGGACCTTCAGCTTCGTAGGAAGCGTCACTACCCACTAGGCTAACCGGTCGTCAAAATTACTCGCCGCTCTATCTAACCTAGGTTTAATCCCAGGTTAACCAGGTTTCTCACTATGAGTATACATTCGAGCTAACGACCGACCACTATCGCGCGCATCGTCCCTCGTATTGTTTGTGGGTCGAAACAAAGAATCATTTTCGCGAATGCTTTTTCTCCCGCCATAGAACAATGGGCTGGAACGCTTGCCTATAGCCGTAGCGCTGTTTGGTGCAGTGGTTTCAAATAAGCCTTTTTAATAGTAGATTGTATGACAAGGGGCTAAAATAAGCCATACTACCACGAGATGGATATTTTCCCGAGCGAAGCGAGGGAAAATAATTCGAGGGGTAATATGGCTTTTAGACCCGAGTTATACACTCTACTTTTCACTTCGACTGCGAGAAAATAGTAAAACAAAGATTATCCATCCACAATCAATAACAAATTTCACTGCGAAGAGATTGTTCAATTTAGCGTGAGACGTTTTCTTTTTTAATGATTTGGAATTAGGGACTAAAAAACACCTGATGTTTGATTGGTCGATTTTAATATGTAGCTGTATTCTGGTTGGTTGATAGCAAAGAGGAATGTTTTTTGAAAGAGTTGTGATTGGTGGATTTAAATGATTTGGAATTAGGGACTAAAAAACACCTGATGTTTGATTGGTCGATTTTAATATGTAGCATAGGTATTCTGGTTGGTTGATAGCAAAGATAAATGTTTTTTGCAAGAGTTGTGATTGGTGGATTTAATATGGTGAAGTGTTCTGATTCGTCAAATTAAATGTGTTAAAAATCATAAATATGTATACATATTTTCCCTAGGGGCTAAATGTACTACTTTAGCCCCGCTTATTAAGCCTAATATGACACACTTTACGAGCATGAGATGTGAAAAATAATTAATACTCTGAAATAGTATTTATATATATTTTTTACAAGCTTTATATTAACTTGACCTGTTCGTAAAGTAAGTAAGTATGTAAGTTGTCCGTCAAAATTTGCAATGGATTTTTCAGTCACTTGCCGTTATCCAATTGAGTAGAAATTTTGGGTTTAAGTATAGTTTGGATAAAAAATTAATATTATGGTACCATCGAGCTGATGATGGAGACAGAAGGTGGCCATGGGAATTAAGTATTTAACAGACGTAACCCCGTTGTGTTTGGGCTCGTTAGAATCGTCTCAATGAGTAGTTGATAATGGTTTAAAGAAAAGTACAATAAAATCTTGTACCAAAAATGATCTTATTTTCTATGCCAAAAGTACATGAAACCTTGACAACCCATAACAATATGAAGCCTTGTCTAATAACGAGCATAGACAGTATTGACACCACTGTCCCACGCTACACTAGCCGTTGTACTACAAAACAATACTAGTGAATAGTATTGTACAATAAATTGTTTTTATAATATCGCGCCAAAGGTCGAGCGCTTTGTCTCAAGACTCTCAAGTGTGCCGCCATTTTTCGTCTGATTGTAATTATTCTAAGAGTATTATTAACTTAATGACAGGTTTAGGTGATATTGTTTTGCGTAGACAAAATAATTAGACTGTTGTTTGTTAATAGTTGATGGTTTATATTTAGTTGATCTTTTTGGACTCTGTTACAATATTGTTACTAGTTGTATCTATACTAATATTATAAAGAGTAAAAGTCTTTGAGATTATAAGTAGCTTTGTACGTTCATAAGTTTGTATGTAATGTGTAATCTTCGGAACCGCTTACACGATTTCCAAAATTCTTTCACCTGCGTGTAGAATGGACTTTCTGGATGGTTATAGGCTATGTTTTATCCCGCGGGTTTGCTCGCGTTCTTTGCAACACGCGGTTGAAGCTGCGCGAGCAGCTAGTTCTTATAAAATTTAAGCTACTACAGAATATAAATTGTCATCAAAATTACATGAAAAAATGAAAAATGATTTATTAGGTAACATTAGGTTTTAATATTAACAGTGCTACTGCTTGTTCACTCCAGCCAAAAGAAACAAAAATTATAGTAAGATAAAATAAAAGCAAGTGTGTGGGTGCATGAGAGAGTGTATACTTATGTGCGTAGGCGTGCGTGTGTGTGTGTGTGTGTGTGTGTGTGTGTGTGTGTGTTTGTGTATCTGTATGTTAGTATGAATTAAGACATAAGTCTAGACGATACCTAACAATAAGTTTTCTATTTCAATGTAGCTTAACTGCCCTTTGAGCTCTTTCCAACTCCAGAAATTTGGTTTTTGTGGCTCCGCCCCAGACCAGATAACATTTTGCTTAATGTTAACAAGTGAATGAAGTCGAAATCCAATAGTAACATAAATTATGAATTCCAGAGCAAAATAGGGTTGATATAATCTGATATTCTTTAAGATAAGTATCTCGTTTTTATTGCTATACTTGTCACTAGACGAAACAATTGGTTCAAATTCACACAGAATCACTCACGAGATCATGTTCTGTTAAGTATAATGATTTCTTTCATGATTTACTGCTTTTTCATGTTGTGTGAATGACACATGTTTATTTAACGAAAAGTGATTTTAATTAACATTTAATGAACGATGTTTTTGTTCTAGTTCACTTGTCTGTCTGTGACAGTTTTCACATACTTTTTGCATTGTGTTGTTTGAAACGCTAAGCATGACAGATTTGGTATCATTGCATTCATTGCATGGCTATTGTCGACCCATGCCGGTTTATAAAATATTCGATGCAATTTTTTTACTAAGTAGGTACGTCAGCAGCAGAAGTAGCTAAGCGGGGTGGGTGTTCAAAATAACCTAGACACGCTTTCTTAAGAATAAAGTCGTGTGCAGGTCATTTTGAACAGCCTTTGCAGCCTAGGTTAAGGTAGTATAATTTTGTATGTCCTCTCAGGACGTCATGGACTGACTTACCAAATTGTATATAGCACCTTAATTATAAAATGTACATGACTTTAGAATCAATAAATGAATGAATGAACACCCGGCCCGCTTAGCTACTTCTGCTGCTGACGTTACTATCTATTCCTGCCTATTTAAAAGTTTTACTTGCTCCAAATTTCAACTATCAAAGCTACAAAATGGTTGGGTCGTTCTTCTTTTCGACCGACAATAGCCTGTCCTTCGTCTTATTACGGCATCTCATTTGAGTAATGATGTTTACGGTTTTATAATGTTCGAATGAACGTCCATATTATTTTATTAATTAATGATATTTAATATTTCATTTTCTCTATCTAGCATTTTTTTTAAATGTTTTTTTTTTCGTAGAATGCCGTGACAGAGTGGTAAAATAAAACGTTGTCCCCACTGAAAGAGTCCACTTTGTCACATGTTTTTTTTTAGAAACCAACCGGAAATAAATATTTATATTGGCCAGAAAGGAAACTTTAATTAGTTCTAATAAAGAAACCTATGCATTTTTTTTTTAAATCGCACTTCAAAACCACAATTTTCGATAGTTCAAAAACCAACAAAACAGAAAAACCTCGGTTCATTGTCGGTAAAAAAGAAGAACGACCCGGTTACCTATACGATTTATATAATTGCCAATTCCACAAAATTCGACCGGGACCTATTTTGCCTTGAATTTTCTGTTAATGCCTCATTCAGAGAAAAAAAAATTCAAGGTTTTTAGTAAAGTACGTTAGGTAAAAGTGAAAAATATTTTTTTCATGGAAAAATCAAAATTGATTTGTCCTAAGACTCGTTCGAAAAGTTACGTTAAGCTCTGTCACCCTGTCCTTAAAACCCCGTTAAAGGTTATTTAGCTTTAGTTAGTGTTTCTGGAACGCCACAGGCTTTGACGCTAATGAGTAGGAAGAAAAGCACAATAACCGGAAATGCGCGCGCGCTGAAACGCGCGTGACCGCCGCCATGTTTGTTTTTCTAACTACAGAACTTTTCGATTGCCGTTCACCAGCTGTACACATTTGGCGCGTTTCACGTGATCTTAGACATAGTAATAGTTCATTACTCACAAGGGGCGTTAAAACAAATAATGTCGCAGGTATTTGAGGCCCGAGCTGAAGGTGAGGGCGATAAATACGCGATCTGAGGCTTTCTTTATTCCCGCTTTCTTAATTTTGTACCCTCTAGGGTACAAAATTTCACGTCTTCTCCTAGCCCGAGCAATGATCTAAGTCTCGTGTTCACTTGAAATGGTTGATACATGACTCTATTGTCCAGTCAGTAAGACATTTGCACATGGTTTTGAGCATTGTTTTTGCTAGCTACTTCTTCTGCTGATTGCATTGTATTTGTGTGAATATCGTAATAGTGTTAGTACTTCTGTCTATTGCCATTGCGTAAGTTTGATATGGTAGTAAAACAAAACCGCATATGGGTTCAAATGTCGCAATTTATTTATCGAATATAATAATAATCATAATGTAACTGAGCGCTAATTATGTAACTTTTCGAACGAGCGTTAGGACAACTCTACTGTCATTTTCCTATACAAAAAAATACATTTTAGATCTACCTATCGTGCAGTAATCAACCAGCTGAAACTAGTTTTATTTTTACCCGCCTGCCGAAGGAGAGGAGTATGTATATATTTATTAATAAACTAAACTGTTTGACAGATTTCGACATATATGAGGTGTTGTTGGATTCCTCTTAATCGTGGGAGTAACATAGGCTATAATATTTGCAAAAAAGCAGTTGGGTTTTTCGAAAAATCTTTTGATTTCACTTGTTAATCGGATGACTACTATGACTAGTTCCAGAATTTACACTACAAACTATTTTATTTCTGTGTTGTCTACAGATAAAGATGCATTATGTTCTTGATTGCAAGTGCTGCATCTATTAAGGAGACGTAGAGTCGTGGTCCCAGCATGGGTCCCTGAGACACCCTTCTTTAATTACCTACGCTTAGATTGTGCCATACTTTATGGGTCACATTAGATAATGCAATAAAACCGATGCATTGCGTCAAACTGTGTACCTACTAGGATAATTGTTGTCAGCACAATGCGCATGCGTGAACCGGGTCGTGGGAGTGACAGAAAAACAGGAATACATTATGTAAACCAACCTTAATGTAACTAGTTAGCTACGGATTTTTTTGGTGAGTGTATGCTTAGCGCCATTATATTACAGCTAGCAATTTGGCACACCGCTGTATAGTTGAAATGAGACAACAATTTATTAGGTACGTACATACCTGCCATCCTTTTAATCAAACTATAGCAAGACTATTATACTATAGACTAAAATAAATAAATAAAATAAAATAAAATATCTTTATTTCTGAACAATCATTCCATATAAATTTCATAAAAAAGTCATTAGTTACATTAAAATTAAAATAATTTAAAACAATTAATACTATTTTATTCCTAACTATAGTATTCTGTCATGTCACAATTCTAAACTTGCAATTGAGGCGTTTTACCAATAACGACGAACCAAAAAAGGTTCAACAACGTTTGTTAGGACGGTATTTTGGTACACAGCTGCATTAATTTTTACACCTTTTTCACAGAAAAACTCCTCAGTGAGGCCTAAATATGACATTCGCATTCGTCGCCAAAACATGACTGATGATGGATCACGCTAGCAAGGCATATAACCTGCCTATTACTATTTAACATGTGACAATTTCAATACAATAAACACCTATATGCACGATTTATCAGTGAAATAATCATTGGCATATCGATTGGTTCATAAAGTGAAAACTTTAGTGTGTCCAGGAGCCGTAGCATGGTTGGCCTTATCACGCGACAAGTGACAAAATAAGAGCGTCGTCTCGTTCTATCTAACGGTGTCAGCCAGTGACGCACGCTCTATCCTATCACCTATCGCGTGAAAAGGCCAACCATGCTACGGCTTCTGTCGATTCCTAAAAATTCTGACTAAAATTCTGACCATTCAAATTCGCCAAATACGAAGCATGACATAATTCACTACATTACTGCATTTATTTGAGCATGAACGTGACTGCATTTCTTCAAATGCTTGCGTGTGTGCATTCAATACAATTCCAAAAGGGCTTTACATACGCGGGTTTGTCGTGAAATCCGTCATTTTGAGCCGCTGTAAATATTGCTGTGCACGCGTTATTTGTATCGAAATATTGTCACGCAAGATCTCTCGTTGCTAAAAGTTTAGTACGTACATATTGGCCGGAGATATGCGGTTAGATGAGTCAATCTATACTCCATACTTATCTACCTATGTTATAATGGTTTGAAAACTGTGTGAGATTTAGCCTTAGTATGTTTTATGTACGGGGTAATCTCCGGAATTGCTTATCCGATTTCAAAAATCCTTTTACCTGCGTGAAGAATGGACTTTCTAGATGGTTATAGGCTACATTTTATCCCGCGGTTTTGTCTGCGTTATTTGCAATACGCGGGCGAAGTCGCGCGGGCAACTCGTAATTTATTTAAGCTTTAAGATTGGTTTAGTCGACATAATTAACACTTATCGATAAAGAGGGTCGACAGCGCGCCTTCTGCCTCCTATGAGTTACAAGTTTTAATAAAAAAACGGTTTAATTTGATTGAGCTATTATGTTAACTTATATACGTAAGCCAAGTCGTATCTACCTCTTATCATAAAACTTAAAGTCTCTACTAAATAAAATGTGTTTTGCCCCTTTCTCTGAAACACATTACTGTCAAAGTGACTGATAAAGACAAACGAATTACATACATTGACGACTGAGGGCCTACCGCGAAACGATATTCGTTTTCGTTCGTGGGAGATACACGAATTTGTCGCTCGAACTAGCAAGTGCGACAGAGACGGAGATACACGAACGAAAACGAATGTTGTTTCGCGGTAGGCCCTCTGGTTGGCCTAGTGGGTAGTGGCGCTGCCTACGAAGCTGAAGGTCCTGGGTTCGAATCCCGGTAAGGGCAAATATTTGTGTGATGAGCTTGAATATTTTGTTTCTGAGTTTCGGATGTTTTCTGTATATAGTATTTATATATACTATATATATGTATACTAGTGGCACTTTACTGAATATGATTAGCGCTATCTAATTAATTTTCAATCAATTTATTATCATTTTAAAGCTAGGTTAAGTAAACAAAAAAACATCAAAAATTAAACGTTTTATTATAGGTGACAACCCTGCCGCTATAAAGGTACTATTTACATTTGCACACGACACATGTCATTCACTAACTTGCTAGGATTGAAACAGGCGGTTTTTTGCACTAAAGTTTAACAAGCTTTATCTCGTAAACGGTAAAGAATATTAACATAGTATAATGGGAAAAAAATAAAGCTCTTAGGGTGAACAATTCCTATTGTTCACCCTAAGGTTCCGTTCCTCAAAAGGAAAAAAAGGAACCCCCCCCCAACAAAGAAGTTTGAGTATTCAAAGTAACAGGAAAATTCTCAATATTTTACGGAACCCTTACCACGCGATTTGTACTCGCACTTGTCCGGTTTTTTTGTTAAAACTCTTCATTCTGTTCCACGCTGTAATATTCTCGTCTAGTACCTATAGTACCTAGCCTTATTGAGGTAACTATTGAGCTAGTTCGATTTGTGTAAGATTGTTCCCTAATATTAACGTTATTTATTTATAACGGTATTTTTAGCTAAAATAGGTTTGACGAACTTTTATGAATAAGGCTGGCACAGGCTAATCCAGCGGTTAGTTTGCAAAAAAGCAAGTTCGCTCACAGCTGCGCGCGCGCAGGTCGGTGATCCCACCGTTACTGTGATTAGGTGCAGTGGCATTAAGCACAACTATCGTATAGTAATCAACGATGTTGGGACGGTGTTACGAAGACGCAAAGATAATTGTTGTGCATGTATTATCTTTACTAATGTATACTTACTAATTAATATATTGTACACGTAGGAAGCTGTAGGCCTCTCTTTTCGCAAATTGGCGTTTTGTTGTGTCGTGTAAAAAATTACTAATTATAAAGAGGTAAGGTATGCGACTGGAGCTTTGAGGGTGTGTAGCTTCGTAAGTTTGTATGTAGGGGATCTAAAAAAAGCAAAAAAAAACCAGTGATTAATGAACGCCATTTCACTCCTGCGTGATCTGTTGCATTTAATGTGTCTTATTCTACAATAATGTAAAAAAACCTACAATAATTAGTATGTTTTACTTACAAATGAAAAATCACGTGGATAAAAATAGGGATTGCCGGCCAAGTAGATATAGGCATCGTCCTAATACAACGCGTCTACGCGATTATCGCAAGTTCGCGCGAATGTTACTCGCGCGAACGCGTGATCAAATATATTGGAGTCGAATAAGTGTCCTAATTGATCGCGCGAATATCAAGTAAAATTCGCGCGAACTTGTGATAATCGCGTAGTCGCGCTGTATTAGGACGATCCCATAGACAGACGAGCGTAGCGAGGCCGGATAGGTATACGAGGCTAGAAATTCCTAGTTCTGGCCTAGGTGTGTATAGTGCTTTTCTCAAACATGCAATGTTTTTTTTAAGGCATCAAATTTTTTTAAATGGTCGTACGCCGTGTTGTTGTGTCACCAATTCACGATGAAACAAAAGACGATTACTTGCAGGCCTAGGCTTCCAATTTTATATGAGATTTCATTATGGACCTGTCGTCTTGCGGCACCTGAAATGTGATACTTCGTAGCAGCAGATAAGGAACGTAATGTCAATATTTCATTGCATGTTTGAGAAAATATAATTGTTAGTCATCCTATAACCTAACAATACTTTTTGGGCTCTATTGCTTCCTTGCTATAAATACATGTAGCACTGTAGCATAAGAAAATGTCTGATTTTTACATTATCTACAATACATTAAATATTTGCCAAACAACCACAATATAAAGAAACAGAAAATTAAAATCGATGCAACATTAAAAAAGAAATGGAGCAAAAATTGTGGCCAGCATTGCAAATCGAATGTAGGTACCTAAACACAAACGTGCACTTGCAATGACTCTTAAGTACTTCAAATTAAAGTTCATATTTGTGCAATGCAACTACATTAGTACAAGAGTCATGTTGACAAATCGACGAATGCCATATACGGTCGTATAAATTCTTATACTCTTGATATAAGGTGCAATGTTGTAAATCTTGGCTGTTGGTTACGAATAATGTTGACAAATACGATAATGTCACGTTTCGTTGGGCAGTTCATTAAACGTAAATATAAAGTTATAATTTTACGTAAATTTTGTAATTCATTATTTTGCAAAGATAAAGTGTAACAGTGACCTGATGTTACAAAAAACTTGTCATACCTACGAGATATATTATGTATACTACTACAATACATTGACGACCGGTTAGCCTAGTGGGTAGTGACGCTGCCTACGAAGCTGAAGGTCCTGGGTTCGAATCCCGGTAAGGGCAAATATTTGTGTGATGAACATGACTATTTGTTTCCGAGTCTTGGATGTTTTCTATGTATTTAAGTATTTATATCTATTATATACGTCGTCGTCTAGTATCTATAACACGAGCCTTATTGAGCTTACTATAGGGCTAGTTCGATTTGTATAAGAATGTCCCCAATTATTTATTTATTATTATTACATTGAATATTTGTACAAACATACAGGGTTGAAAAGGGCAGTTGGGCCCGTTCATGGGGAATCGCAATCGACATCCAGAAATGATTATAATAGGTACGTACTCCACGTGGATAATTAATTTATTCATTTAATTATCTGCTTAGATATATAATATGTCATCACATCATGATAATATGCAGCCTTGGTCAAAAGTTTTGAGCACCCATGCGTTTTTCATACAAAAGTCAAACTTTAAAAGGTGCATTTATATATTTTATAATAGAAAGTTGTGTATCTATCAGAAAAAATCGTCATATTTATTGACGTTAAGGGAACTTCCGTAAAAAATATATAAACCTTTATTGTAAAACCATACTTTTTCTAGCTTCAGTTTTCACACGCAAATAGCAATTTGAAAATGATGTTTTGCACATGTTCAAACACTATATTTTACGTCTTCGTGTATTTATGAAATTGAAAAATAATACTTTATCCATAAGTTACAAAGGAAAAATACTTTTGGCCAAGGCAGTAGGTACTAGACCCGAAAAAATCAGAAAAAAGAATTCGTTCAGTACCAGATTAAGTACGTGGGCATTTTCGACCGGCCTCTATGATTCTGCCCCGCATAACCGAATCAAAGTAACTCGGTAGATGTGATTTGTATCTGTCATTCCATACAAGGTCTAAATATTAGAAACAGTACCTACATTAATTTACCCAATTATTTATTTTGTCTGCACTAATAAATCCAACACAAGAATTTAGTATTTATAATGTGTTAAATAATGAGTAAAATCGGTTTATTAAGAAGTTACTTAAAGCGGCCGATCCCAATATAAACTTGGAAACCTGTTTTATACACCATTTCGCAATTTTTCATTCCATAGAAATCATTTTGTTTTTAGAAACAGTAAACTTTTGAGAATTGTCATAAATAGTTCTACACAATTTACACTTTTAGCTGTACCAAAAACGTACTGTCTGAAAAATATTAATTGTGAAATGAAAATTCTGCGAAAAAATACATTCTATGAAATATTATATACATATGAAATATTATATACATATGAGATACGAGTACCTAACAAAAAAAATGTTTTCAATTTATATAATTTTATTCTACAGGTAAAAAGAAACACGAAGTACTACTATTGTTTAGTTAAACGTGGTTAAATTACTGCCTGCATTATTTTGATTGCGACCGGCATTACAGCGGTGTTGTAAGCTAGGTCTGCGTCTGCGCAATTATTACCAACACCTTTGAACTGTTTTGACAAATGTGGATCATCAATTATGGTTTTTGTCAATGTCTGTGTTTCGTAGCGTTGGGGAATGTTTTGTTTAACTGCGAGAACATAATGTAATACTTATTTTTGATTAACAAACATAATTGTATAAAACTGTTTTCGTAAATTTCGGTAGGTAAGCCAAAGAGAGGTCCTTTATATTCCGTATTTGATTCGTATTGTTTGATATTTTGATCTTATTAAGTATCAATTTTTCTATTAAGAATTTGAGATACGATTAATAAAGGAAATGACTAACAATGTTAGCAAATATATGATTATATACCAAATGGAAAGAGAGGAAAAATCTGAACAAAACTGTATATATTTAACTCATTTTGGTGAATTTGTCCCTTACGTTAATAGGCTTGAATCCTAATTTTTTTTCGATGCCATTCGAACTAGTTTTTGGAGAGGAACAAATGTTTGTATGGGAGCAACTACAATTAAAGAACATAAATACCCAAAAAATTGAGTTAAAGACGGACCTCGCTGGCGGCAGCCGAAAACGTTTCATACTGATTAACATTGAATCGTGACGTCACAGTGTAATATTTTGTACTAATCGTTGTATGGAAAATCAAGTAAATTGCTGTTTCGGTCGTGAAATACTGCGTTTAGGACCATAGTTGTCGTACAAAATTGTTTCTATAAAAGCGTAAGGATTCTATTGGTCGCTTTAAATTTACTTTTGGACAAAAAAAAAATGCACATTTTTTTCTTAACTTTCAAGGTCCATATCTTTTTATTATTTTAATTATATTTCATAATTTATTCGTCATTACATTTATTTGATGGTTTACTATCCATTTAGAAACACTGCGTTATCAATTTTAACATGAGGAAACTACCCAATTGAACCTAGGGTCGATGACATGTTATTCATGTTTAATTTTACTTATTAATTTAATTGTGAAATAGGTACATTTATTAACATAATATAGGTACTAAAAAAATAATAACAATAATTTATATCTCTGCAATGCACAGTCAGGTGAAGTTTAGTTAGAACTGGGAATGGCTGCTCCGTCGTCAAACCCCAACAGTTTCGCTGCAGGTTTGAATTTGTGACGTGTGCCTCGTATGCACATACTGGTGGCTCGAATTATGGCAGTCCATATCCATTTTACTTATTAACAATGTTTGGCCTTAAAATTGTATCTCCAAAAACTTCTTTGGCAAGTGAGGCCTGCGAGCACAACGAATTATGTGAGGATACATACCATTTCCGTCCAAATTATACAATTATACTATTTTCTTCCAAACAGTATACTTTACCCAAATGAGCATAACCATGGAAAGCCGAAGTTTGGAAAAGGCGTAAGCGCCGTGTTATTCTATGAAATTCCGTCTTTTCAAGGACACTTGCGTGGGCGCAACCACGTGGATTCTAATTGGACGTCTCCGGGCAATTAGGCAACGCTTGTTAACTGCGCTATTATTCACAACACTCATGTCAGGCAAACCAGTACACACCAGACATCCGATGACCCGTGGTTATTACGAATCGCGGTGTCAGGATATACTAGGGGTGAGTGTGTGAGGTGAAGCAAGTCGTGAACAGCGTAGCTGCTCGGATTTATGTTTAAAGCAGGTACGGGGTAATGACATGTGTATGTTCGTCTTTAATGTGTAATTGGAATCTTATTACGGTGGCATAAGGTTGAGGTTCGAGATAAGTCATGGTGATTGTACGTGATTTGATAGGGATTCATTAATTAATTTATTAGAATATTTAGTCAAGAAATATGAATGATTACATAAAATAAAAATACCCGCAACGCAGGCTTCGCCAAGTGTGTACAAAAACACATACCCTTAGGCACACACCTATAGACATTTAAGTGACTATTAGGGTGCCTTTCCACCAGAGCTACGCTATGCTATGTTTGACACGAAGCTGTAGTTGGAGCTACGTGTCAAATGTATGAAAACATAGTTCTGGAAAGGCACCCTTAAAATGAAAGAGCTACTTTCATAGAAAAGCTTGAGAGCATTTTGTTTCAGTCTTGGATGTTTTCCATGTATTTAAATAAATATTTATATCTATCAAATAATATCGTCGTCAAGTAGTCATAATACAAACCTTATTAAACTTATTACGGGCGGGCTAGTCGTGATATGCTAGATAAGCTGAATCAGATGTGCATACCGGGTTTGGATAATTCTGGACCAAAATATGTCAAATACGGCCAATACAACCCAATGCTTTACAATGACAGGATCGGAGAAATAAACTATGTACCTACCCAAAAAGGACCGGCATAAAAGCGTTAGTAAACGGAGTGTACCTACAAGGGAACATATTTTAAAATTAAAACTAAAGTGAAACATCATTATGTAATGTAACACTCATCTGTGAGCTGTAAATTAGCTACACGACATAAAATAAATGTATAAATCTTTAAGACATATTACATTAAGGACACACCCGTTGAGAGGACATGATTGTAATACCCAAAAGAAAAACAATAAAGAACTTTCTATTCTATTCTATTATATTATCGTCAAAGCGCATACGTTCCACAAATTCTACAATACAAATAAGTCATGATGGATACCTTCCTATGCATAAGGTATACCTAGTAAAAGTAAATGAAAAACTAAGTGGCTCCATTATGTCACAATTTGTACAGTTGAACTCATTTGTACCTGAGCACCTTGATACCTTGTCGCTTTCAGATAAACCGACACGGTAAAAAGTGTGCATCAGCCTTCTGTGCGTTCGACCTTACACGGCTTAAACTAACAGATTTCGTACAAAACGACACAATTTCATACGCCAAGTACCTACTACATCGCTTTATTCTTGCGTGTGTTAAGGTCAAAAGCCAAAATGGCATTTTTATCAATATCAATTAATTGTTGCGAGGCATCCTTGACGGTGTCGAAACTCGGGAGCGATTGTCCGGCGGGTCGTGGGAGAGTTTCGCGGTGCGGGAGCCTCAAGGCAAGAGAGGAGACGGTTTAAACTCGCTTTGCACAGATATTTAGTGAATTTGGCGCCTTGTACACACATTTAGTGCCAACGGCAACGGCGAAGGCGCCTTCGATCATAACGCACCTAGGAAACCGTCGCGGCACTGAAAAGTTAAAAGATTTGATTCATTTTATTAGACGACCGGTTAGCCTAGTGGCTAGAGACGCTGCCTACGAAGCTGAAGGTCCTGGGTTCGAATCCCGGTTAGGGCAAATATTTGTGTGATGAGCATGAACATTTGTTCATGTTCATCACATGCATTTAAGTATTTGTATCTATTATATATATCGTCTAGTATCCATAAAACAAGCCTTATTGAGCTTACGATGGGACTAGGTCGATTTGTGTAAGATTGTCCTCTAATATTTATTTATTTATTTATTATTATTATTTTAAACCAAAGCAGTGCAAACCTGTGTCGAAACGTCAGAAATAAAAGTAAACAAACATCGTGTTAGACCCGAGTAAAGTACCTAGAGTCTGTCTAATGAAAGCTGAACCCACTAGATTCAATCACGCGGCAACACTTTTTATCAAAATGTATGCATATGACGTTTAGTGTTGCCGCGTGATTGAATCTAGTGGGTTCAGCTTTCATTAGACGGACTACACCCTAATCTTTTAAATAATTGAGAAAGCGGATTGTAAGAGTCGTGTAAAGAAATAATGATAATAATGATTAATGCCTAAACGATTCCAGGGAATATAATCTAGTCAAAGCGTAAGTCGCAGTCACGGGAACCCATCGATGTTTCGAATTTGACTGTCTTCAATTCAATATTTTCTAGAGTTCCGTTTATACTTTGTACAAAATAATAGACGCCTGACTTGGCGGTGCGGGATCGGTATGTATTATTTTGTACTTTGACGTGTGCTTACTGATGTCGCACAGATTTCCTCACTTATCGGTATACTTGTCAGTATTCCATTTGCGCAGTAGTCAATATCATGCGCGGAAGCGGGGCGGTGTGCTTGCAGTACTGCATTCGTACCGCCCCGCGTCAGTCAGGAAGCACTCTGGGGCTCGGCCACACGTCTGCGGTTCGGTGACGATTTCTCGGTTAATGCGGGTTACTGCGGCCGAGCCCTCATTTAAATGAGGCGCGTAGTCAAAAATCGATACTGACTCTACTGACATTTGACACTGACAGCTATTAATGTATAAGAATCGTCCCGCAATTGTATGGATGTGGGTACATATTATAAGTTGAAATCGCCTTCGGGCAACGCTTGCGCCGGCCGGCCGCACCTTACGCAAGCACCGGCGCACGCGACGGTCCACAGACGGAATTCGCATTCAACCACCGGCTTAATTCGAACCGCCAATTTGTATAATCTCGGCGGTTGTTGTATACAGTTTTATGCTAAATGTTGGCGGATTGGGAAAGAATCCCGACGTCGCTCCGTTAACGGTTTACCTGTTGAAACTTGAAACAAACGATATTTGTTTTTCCTACATACCTTTACATTTATTATTAGGATTCCGATACCTCAAAAGGAAAAAACGGAACCCTTATAGGATCACTCGGTTGTCTGTCTGTCCGTCTGTCACAGCCGATTTGCTCCGAAACTACTGGACTGATTGAGTTGAAATTTGGTACACATATGTAAATTGGTGACCCATAGATGGACGCGTAAAGTAAATTAATGAATTCTGAACAAAGGGGCCACTTTTGGGGAGTAAACTGGATAATTAAAAAAAAAAGGTTCGCAAACTGTATTGTGTGACATCAAATGAAAGGGGTTGTTTTAATTTTAAGCATGTCAGATTTTTTTTTTATAATTTTAGCAAAAACAGATTTGAAGTAATTTAGGAAAAAAGACGAAAATTGACCATTAAAATTCTGAAAAAAATATGGAAAATAGCTCATTGCCTAAAACTTACAGGAAAACCTATAAGAAGTTTGAGTATTCAAAAACACTTATGAAATTTAGATTATGCACGGAGCCCTCACCACGCGAGTTGAACTCGCACTTGTCCTGTTTTATATATATATTTTTTTACTAGCTATTTTGTATCCCACTGCTGGGCAAAGGCCCCGCCTTTTTTCCGCCACTCGTCTCGGTCCTGTGCTAATGTTCGCCAATCTGTAAAAAACGTATCAAGGTCGTCCCGCCATCTCCTTTAGACCGCGAAGCTACAGTGGGACTGGGCTGGACATGTCTGTCGGATGCACGCGGAGTGATGGGCCAAATTAGCCACCGAATGGACCCCACGAGATGTCTTCCGAGGTAGAGGCAGACCGATACATAATTATATTGAAAAAAAAAAGAAATAGTACGTGTGGCGGAAGTTAGATGTAAGGAAGAGTTTCTTAAAAATGTTACCAACATTCCATACGTATCTGAATCTCAATTAGGTAAACTGGTACAATCACGGACTTTAATCGTTGAGCCATTTAGAGCTCACCTTTTACTGGGTATTCATAGCTTAACTATTAAAAACTAAAATTAGTTGACTCCTAAATGGCTCAACGGTTAAGGTCCGTGACTGTACCTACATAGTTTATTCACCTACGGCGCTAAAACAATGCTTGTCTCGAATGAGCAGATATTGGCCTGAACTACCTACTGTACTGCCAATGGTGAGTACAAAATTGTAACACTCCTGGAAAGTGGGAACTTTATATCCAGGTGTGACGTGATAGTACATTGTGTTACAAGTACGGTAAGATATGAACAACGAACGAGAGTCTAATAAGAAGCTCGACGCCGAAGGCTGAGGGCTTTGATGACTCGAGTTTGTAACAATCTTGTCGTGCGTGTCGCATACAATGTTTTTCATCACATTTGCGAGGAAACCAATATTTTTTTTTTATAAAATTGTTACTAATCGTAATAAATCACATCACAAAAGTGAGCTTATCATTTTTAAGGCACGGAAGTATAACCCAACAACAGTACCTACAATCATGCTGGGCGGAGCCCCCCTTAAAGTGGTAAGTAACTTTAAGTACCTGGGTCATATGCTCACCGAGGATATGAAGGATGACTTGGATATGGAAAGGGAGAGGAGGGCTATGGCGGTAAGGGGCAATATGCTTGCCCGCAGATTTGCACGTTGTAATAGTCAAGTCAAATTGACACTCTTTAAAGCTTACTGTCAGACATTTTACACGTGCAGTCTGTGGGTGAGTTTTACGCAGAGGTCCTTTGCCGCAATTCGAGTGCAGTATAACAACATACTGAGATTGCTATTGAAGCTGCCGAAACACTGTAGTGCGTCCGGCATGTTTGCCGAGGCGCACACAGATGATTTCTTTGCGATCAGGCGAAAAAGAATAGCGTCGCTACTAAGACGACTGAGAGGCAGCGGCAATAGCCTTCTGAGTGTGTTGGCGGAGAGGCTCGACTGTCCACTCACCAAATATTGGACTGAGGTGGCTATCGGGAGGGCAAAATAAGCCCAACCCGATATAGTAAATAAGTAGTAGTAGTAAGTTAACCGTCACTAACATAGATCATAAGTCTCTGTACCTAACTAACAAAATATGGATCAATTTAGGTCTGAAATAAAGATATTTTATTTGATTTATTTTTTATAATAAAAACTACAAAATGTCAGTCGTCCATTTTGTTGAATTTGACGTGAGGCGCTTAGAGCTTAGACCCTTCGGCATACAGCCACGATTTAAAATCACAGTTAAAATTATTTTACACGGACACTAAATTGCTACATTTAAGTTTTTAAATCTTTAAATAATTCTGTTAATCATATTTTATTTGTGTTTTTACGTTTAAATTTATTTATAAATACGTTTGCAAACATCGTGTTTGAGTTAAAACGTCCTTGCTTTATAACTGACGTAAGAGTGACAGATACAATTTAAGAAAAAAACCATTATGCCTGCGCGTTAAGAAGCCCTTTACGAGCAAGTGTGATGAAAAAACTATTCCTCTTCGCTTGGAAAGTTCTTACCAGCTTACTTTTCTCAGCTTGGTTATACAATCAGTTGAAATAACCAGGCAAATACGATTACGTACATCCATGGACAATGACAAGCGCCCTTCCTCATCCACCATTAACTCTGTCACATGTTCAATCTCTCTCTAAACAATGTCAAATTCACATAATTTTTCCATCGCTTTCTAGCAGTAAAGTGACGCAACGCCCAAACTAATTGTTTAGAACAATAACATGCTCCCAGGCTGAGAAAATGAATAATAAGTGGCTTGTTTGGTGACAGCTACCGCAAACAACAACTATAATTGGTACCTTTTTTAATGGGAGGTAAATCCGTTATGCATACCTCCGCGCCCTCTGGGATCTCCTACGGAACGCCCCAGTGCCGCCCTTGCGTCATGCCTCAGTGGGTCCTACTTACCTTTTTTTTTGTTCTATTGCAGTCCCCAATTGCAACCGTGCAATGATAATGTGTACCTAGCGCAATTAAGTTATGATCAGGCCTCGGATTATTTTTCGCACGGTAAGATGAAAGAAAACTATGGAGTCGATATTCAAATTAAATTGTTATTTATATTCATACTCGTACTCATTCATTTAATTACGAACGAAATTAAATTATAAATAAAATAAATCATTAGAATAGAAATAAATTATATTTTAAATAAAAAAAAACATTACTTTCGTAATGTGCTCCTAGTTTCCAATACCATAGAGCTTGTAGATACAGGAACGAGTGCCTCAAAATCTTGACAAGGTATGGCACGTGTATTGTCCATTTCAAAATTACAATTGTAAAACGAGTAAATAATGACAACTTTTTAACTAATTTGATATAGTTACAGGGTAAATGTAACCCTTTACCAAGCGAAAGGCTTAACATTACCCAAATCATACTACATAAATTCATTTTAATTACATTAAGTAAGATTAATTTTCGATTAATATTTTCGATCTGTCAACCTGCATAAGAGACAAAAGTATTACGGGACTAAGAAAATTAGTGAGTATGAGTATGAATATGAGTTAAAGTTTAGTTTTAATATCGACTCCATAGTTTTCTTTCATCTTACCATGCGAAAAATAATCCGAGGCCTGGTTATGATAGTGTGCTGAAGTGTGCATCTGGATGATTTAAAATGACTCTTTCAGGTGATTGTTACAACTCTACCTACATGTTTAATGTAAGCTCGATATTGCTTTGCTGTAAAAAAAGGGATGAATTAAGGTTTTTCTCAAAACGGATCATTTCATTTTTAACACGTTTCAAGCATCTTCTTTCAAAAGCACGTTTCTTTCAAAACTTGCAAACCATTTTTCAGGCACTAGCCGGGATTGAATTGGTACTTATGTCAATATGCTAGTTGCGCCATGTTAAAATTGATAATATAGTGTTGCTAAAATAAACCATCAAATGATTGTAATCGAGTCCCTATCCATAATGGTAACCTTATGTTAAGGTAATCATACCGATAGGGTAACCCTATTGTTATGTTGCATATCGGATGTGGTAACCATAAGTTATCCCTCAAAAACCCTATCTCAGTAGGGATAAATTATGCTTACCATAACAATAGGGTTACCCTATCAGTATGGTTACCTTATCATAAGGTTACCATTATGGATAGGGACTCGATTACAATAATTTGATGGTTTATTTTAGCAACACTATATGAAAGGGGGTTTTCAGGTCCTTGGCTCATGGGAACTCCCTCAACGATTTGTTAATGACTGTGTAAAAAAAGCTTCATACCAAAAATTATGCTTGCACTGTCAACATAATATTTTTAGACAGACCGCCCGCCGCTTTTACCGCGACTTGTCTCAAAAACAACCATGTAACAAGCTGCTATTAGTACAAGTCTAATTGCGTCCAAGTAACCCTAAAGCACAATCAATCAATCAATCAATCAAATCGTTTATTCGTAAAACATAGGTACATACAGAGGTGTTATGAACATTTACAGGTCTCACTATGTCTTCGCCATGAGGCATACAAATAGTCATAACATCTGTATGACACAAAAAATGAGAATGTATTTAACAAAATTATTAAATAATCATATTAATCATGCATCTGTTATGTCAAATTACGCAAAATAAAATAATTATAAAAATTAAGATTTTCTAAATGTATACCTATGCTGTTATGGTGGACGACCGCTTTAGCCTAGTTGGTTCGAATCCCGGTAAGGACATTTATTTGTGTGATGAGCACGAATATTTGTTCCTGAGTCATGGATGTTTTCTATGTATTTAAGTATGTATTTATCTATATAAGTATGTTTATCGTTATGTTATATTATATGTCTATGTCTATTAAATATTCTTGTATGGAATAGTATGCTTTTAGTGCAATTTGATTATTAATCGCCGTATCTCAACTCTATAATTAGTACGATCATTTCGTGTGCACAATTATTTATTAATCTTTCGGTTCGGATACACTAAACAAATAATTTCTAATCGGCTACCGACACTTGAACACTTTCACCACGAGCTGGTTAAAAAACTTGTATGTACCTATGTATAGGAAAATTACGTAACATACATGTTTTGAAAACGCACACTAAAAGCAACATTAAGGTGTTGCAAATAAGGTAAAAAATGCTATAGCTATTTTGTAAGAGTCGATTAAGTGGTCAATATCAAGCTTTTTACATATCGCAATGGAATTGTGACCTCTGATACTTTAGATAAGTTTTTCTTTAAATGTGTAATATCGAGTGATATTTTAACGATTCACGTTCTTGTTCTTTGTTTATTGTCATTTCATATAGTTTCATTTATTCTCTATGCGTGCCTAGCTACACATGATTTTGGTTAGGTAACCAGAGCTGCCAATTTTGCACACCTTTAAATTGCTTGTGATAGGCAGGCTGTAGCTAAGGTATAGATGATCCCACCAAAAACATAAATGTAAAAAAGGAGAGCCAAGTTCAATACAAAAATTATGCTTGGCTGTGGGTTTCGCCGCAAAAAGAATGGAGATCTAAATGAGTGCCAAGTTATGCAAAATCCAAATATGTATTTATAGGAACAAAATGACATTATGAACAAGTATTAAACTCTATTTCTTTGCTTTATTGGATACCTATAACAATTGCTGTTATTTAAATATGTGAGATCTTAAAGTAGGTTAGATTTGACTTATTTTTAGAATTTTTCCTACACTTACACACAATTACCGAGCTGGATTACAAATTTCATCCTTCTAGGTCATCTGGAAGTAGATTAGGTTTAGGTACTATATGTCAGTCAATACTAAAATTTACAAGTTTTTGCTAGTTTGAGCTAGCTTCATGAAATTTGGAGCTACCAATTTTGTACACCTTTAAATTGCTTGTGATAGCTGTAGGCTGTAGCTAGGTATAGATGATATTTTTTTTTTGTATGACAATTTATGCTACCACTTTTAAGATATATGTAATCAAGTGAGCGAAAGATAGTTGGTATATTAATATAATATAATATATTTGTATACACACAGTTAAAATCAGTTTTTACTCTTATTGCCAATACGTCCATTATTCACTACATAATACAACATCTACTAATGACACATTTCTTTTTTGTTTCAGTTGTGTGCAAAAAGCGTGGAATATTGGAATCTCAAATATTACCGTAAGTGCCTTATTTACTAATTGTATTTTCTCCACTTCACTGTGTTCATTCCTTACTTTTAATTGTAGTTAGTGGTTCTGTTATTAGCTCAACCTGTATAAAAAAAAAAAAACTATAAAATTATATATCTTAACTCCTCATCGAGTGAGACGGTTGAAAGATAAAACTAACACACAATTAACTTGATGAGCATTCATCAAAGAAACGGCGGTGTAAATAATATATTGGTACCAGTATTTTAATATAAAATATATCAGTATTTTATATCAAGCATTAGCATATAACACAAGAAACGAGAGCAATTAAGAGGCTTTTCAAATTATAAAATGTTTTTAATTCAAAATATGATGAACGTATTGATAATTCTAACAAACTTATCTCAATATAAGATGGGGTTTAAGGTAGTTTAACGAAGCCTCATGTTAGGGAAAAACCAGTTTTTAGCTTAGTTAGTTGACTTGGAGTGATTTTTGAAACAATATATTTAAATAAAAAAATGCATCTAAAATCTATGCTTAAAGCCGGAATAGTCCTACAAGATATTATCTTAACTTATCTAGGCCCTTTCGGATACACTTCGACCCAGTGGGATCTTTTGTGCAACCCCCCCCCCCCCCCCCCCTCTCCCCCCTTTATGCCTACTTCCAACCCAAGCCCTACCCTACAAGATAGTAACGAAGAGAAAATGTGAAGATTCATGTCAAAGCTCTGAGAAAAGTGACAAAATAGATGATAATGCGGGAAAGACTTTTTATTCGCCGATTACATTATTAAACACTAGCTTCTGCCCGCGACTTTGTCTGCGTGGACCCCGAGATAAAAACTATCCTATATTTTAATCGAGGCTATAAACTATCTTGGTGCAAAATTTCATCCAAGTCGGCTGAGCCGTTTAAGCGTGATTGAGTAACAAACATCTAAACATCCAAACTTTCGCATTTATAATATTAGTAGGATATCATCTAACCAGTACTCATTATACTTCTTACTTATATTGTGGCACATCCGTCCGAGTGTAATTATGCACCATTTTTTTTCCACAATCCATGTCAATGCTCATACAGATCAGCAGCCATCAAGATGTGTGTTTTCTTGTTTTTGTTGTATGTATGTCCGACTTATAGTCAAACATGAATGTGTCGTGTAGGAATGTTTTAATGACAAGTTAACCTAATAATTTAAAAGTAACGAGGCAAACCAGGTTGGAACGAAGTTATTCTATAGAGTAGACTATAAATTGTAGTATAGTACAGTCACGGACTTTAATTGTTGAGCCAGTTAGAGCTCACTTTATACTGGACACTTAGAAAACCAAAATTAGTTGACACCTAAATGGCTCAACAATTAAAGTACTTGATCGTACCTAGTCGAGTCTACAATAGGGGTGTAGACACTAAATAAAATAACCAATAATGTTATATTTTCTCGAACAAGGATTAAAAATGTAGTCAAATAGAGAATAAAGCAACGCAAGAGGTTAAATAATCACAAAGTTATAAGTGTCCAAAGTTTTAAGAGGGGGTATGTTCTGTCCCATTCCGCAAAACGCACGTTCATACGAAACTATTGTCATTTACTATGACAATCGATCGTGACGTCACAATCTACGCCCGTTTTCTCTCTCTAACAAGCAATATTAAAACGGTTGTAGGCTTCGTAATTTTTTGATATATTTGAATGGGATTTTCGTCATTAATTAGTATTTTTTTGCCTTTTTTCTTTTGAAGTTATAATAAATGTTATAGAGTCTACACCTCTATTGTGCTTGAGAATGCTTACGGCAATAAGCCTGCCTTTTGTCCTACTTTCGTGTTTTTTTTTAAGTTTGTTTTTTAAAATTTCGGAAATATGAATCGTCAAACCAATTCTATACATTGTTGAAACTGCTCACAAAATTTCACGAGAATCGATTAAGAAATGCCACCTATAGACGAGAACAGTTGGACATACAAATGTATTTTGGCCCAAGCTGAAACGGAGAACTTCGTTCGCTTCGCTCGCTCATTCAATGAATACTAAATATACGAATCTATACTAATATTGTATAGGTAGAGCAAAAGTCTGATAAACCTGGTAAAGGTCGCTGGAGCTTTGGCACTCTTTGGGGGAGGCCTATGTCCAGCAGTGGACGTCTTTCGGCTGATATGATGATGATGAGAGGAAAATTATGTGTGGTTGTAACTTGTACGTTTGTTATTTTGGATGTAGTGGTAATCTCGGGGATTTTTCTTCCGGTTTCAAAAAAAAATCTGATGAATGATATAGGATGGATCTTCAGAACGGACATGGGTCATGGGGACTAGATAGATTTGAAGACTATCTCCCCATATTTCAAACGTTTTACTTTACTAGTTAAAAAAATCCTGTAGAATATTTTTTGTACGATGTGTTTGGATCCTTTGGTTAGACGATAGACGTTACAGTGTTGATTACCATCCTGTATGGCATTTTCTAAAAAGAAACATGCGCAGGAGATAGAGCCATGAACAGTAATTGAAAAGGTTGATGCAGGGTTGTCACAACTAAGCTCCATCATCCGCCTAGCAGAGGTCCTGAGCTGGACGGCCCCCATGGTGTTCTGGGGTGCCAAAAGCGGAGTGGGCAGGCACCGTACCCCTGCCACATGCGTGGGCCCGCAAGGGCTGCCCCGACAGAGTTCCGGATGTGTGCAATAGCGTTCCCGGGGCTCTGTCCAAAAGCGAGCGGTGGAACACCCCAGGGGTTTTAGTCCGTGGGAGTCGGACATACCCACTCGGCTTCTCCCGGGCTGGGTGGGATCCATAACGGATTTCCCCTGGGTCAAAAAAAAAAAAGGGTTGTCACAACAAAAATGTTACAAAATGTTTTTCTTTTGCAAGGAAGTGACTAAAACTCATTGTACGTAACTCCTCCGGACCCCTTGCAGAAGTTGATGGACGGCAGGATGCAATATGCGGACTATTTTCTTGACTTGCTGATTTGCTTGGAAGTCGTGTGCGATATATATGCAACCGATTTAAGAAACTTCGATAGAGCGATGCAGAACCCTTGTCAGATTTGACAGCAGATATAGAAGTGACGCAGTTTAATTTGCTAGTTAACTGTTCGTGTAGTCCTCTGCCACGGGACACGAGTCAGCATCATCCACGAGCGTATCCAGGGGTATTTTATGCATATCCTTGTTGTTTTATTTTCTTCAAACCCCCTTGAAATTTCTTGAACCCCCCGCCCCTAAATTTAAACCTGGCTAGTGGCATCATCCCTAAGTGAACTTAGTTTTCATGACAAAAAAGTTGGTCCTTTAACCGGCAATCTTGTAGTGTTTATCATGCGGGCGAAGCTGCGTGGGCAACTACTGGCAAATAAGGTTGGTCCTTCGACCGAAAAGTGTCTGTGGCACACCCTGTCGTGTGGCAGCCCTGCCCAGCGGAAGCGACCGCGAGCCGCGCCGGCGCCGCTTCCGCCGCCCGCGCTTTTTGCGCGCGCGCACAGTTATGATAAACGCCTCCGTCTGTGGGATCGATACCGATAATCACCGCCAAGGGCGCTTTTCACGACAAAATGGCGCTATTAGCGACTTCATGGTCGATATCTCTTTAATTGGTAAACGATTTTAAGGGTTATGTTTTGATGGGCTGGACTTGTCTGCCACAGGCAGCGATGGCCAAATTAACTGCCCAATGGAACTCATAGAGTGGGGATAGCAGGGGCAGACCAAGAGATCGGAGATGGTGGGGACATATCGACGCGTTTTGTACGGATCGGCGAGAACTAACCGAGACGAAGGAAGGAAAAGGAGAGGAATTTTTCTAGCGGGGAGTTACAACATAGGCGAGGAAAATATGTTTCAGTACGAAAGGAATGAGAATGAGAAACAAGAACACACTTAATTAAATTAAAAAAGTGTTCCCGTTTTACTTAGTCCAGAGAGATAATCCCGTAACGTTTCGAACGCGCGTTAGGACAATTTATCTGTTATTTTTCCATATGACATTTAGATCTACCTGACGCGCGTACAATGCGTTACGTGATTGACCCCCTGGGGGCATCAGATGCCCTCTTCTGCGTCCCAGACATTTGTGATCGGCCTCAAACGGAAACGACGTCTGTTGTCTGTCTGCATTTACTATGTCTCTGTCTATTATTTTGACCACAGAGTCCGTCAAGGTGCCGACGGTTAAAGCCTCTCGACTGTCGCGGCGGTCAATAGTAAACTTGTCATTAGCTGTCAAATTTACTATGGACCGTCACCGCAGGCCGCGCCAGTGTGTTGCTGACCTTAAAAAGAAATTGTAATTTTGTAAAGGCTTGATATCCAAAAGATGGCTCAAACTATTTCTATACCAGGGGGGCGATTTTTGACTTTCGAGCGCTCGAAAATTAAATAAACGTAAATCAATCAATCAATCAATCAATCAATCATTTATTTGCTCCATAACACATCACAATGCATGCAAATATATTTTAATTATTTATATTTAGACATAAAAAACACATATTTATAAATTATACATGAATTATAAAAAAGACAAGTCATATATGTCAACAAAAAAAAAAATATAAAAAAAATATAAAACAAAAAAAAAAAAAAAAGCCAATGGCAGCAAAACAAACGGTCAAAGTAAACAATAATAATAAATTCTCAAATAACGTAATTAAAATAAAAGTCAATAAATAGGATTATCAGGATCATTAGTCAAACTTTTTCATGTAATATTCCTTTATAGAGTAAAACGGACGGGCAACAAAATATTGTTTTACTTTCATGTCAAATGTGTTTATATCATCACAATTTTTTATGTCATCTGTAAGAAGATTATAGACCCTTATGGCAGTGTTATTTAAGCTCTTGTCAAAATGAGTATAATGTATATCATTAAGGATTAACCTATTTCTCTGACGGAGATTGTGGATGTTAGTCTCGCCTTGATGTACATATAGATGTTTATTTGAGAAGACATAAACACAGATTCGGTATAGATAGAGTGAAATGACGGTCAAGATTTTGTTATCTACAAATATACTGCGGTGTGAGTCGGGAATGGAGGCACACCTCTCAATAATTCTCAATGCCTTTTTTTGTTTTAACAAAATTGAATTAATATTGGTTCCATTTCCCCAAACCTCAATGCAGTATCTTATTATGCTCTCGAAATAGGAAAAATACATGTTCAACAAAACTTCTCTAGTCCCAACATGCATAAGGGATTTCATGGCATAACATGCACCCGCTAGTTTTTTATTGATCTTATCAATATGATTATACCATCTCAGGAAAGGGTCAAGATCTACACCTAAAAACTGTACACACTTAGCTTTAACGATTGGGATACTACATTCGAAATCAGGACTTGTTGTACTTCTACGAAATATCATGTAAAAGCTTTTGCTGCAGTTCATCTTTAATCCATTAGCTGTAAACCATCCTCCTAGTTGAGTCCAAGTTTGTTGCATGTATACATTTAGAGTTTCAGTAGATGATGCCTTTAAAATAACACTTGTATCATCAGCGTAAATATAGGGGGTTCCATAGCTTAAAGCATTTGGTAGGTCGTTTATAAAGATTATAAAAAGTATGGGCCCAAGTACAGACCCTTGAGGAACACCATATTTTACATGTTGTTCATCCGAGCGTATTGCGACCTTACTCGAGTCATTATTAAGCTCTACATATTGACAGCGATCTGTCAGGTACGATCTCATCAATGCCAGAGCATTGCCACGTATACCGTAGAAGTCTAGTTTATCTAGGAGGATTCGGTGATCAACGCAGTCGAACGCTTTAGTGAGGTCACAGAAAATTCCCCCACACACATGTCCAAGATTCAGATAACTCATAACTTCTGTTACTAATTTACTAACAGCCGATAAAGTGTTCCTATTCCTTCTAAAACCGTATTGATGCAAAGAAAAGAGTCCACGACTGTCAAAATGATTTTGAATCCTTGTGGCTATACATTTCTCAAAAACTTTTGCAAAAATTGGCAACAACGAGATGGGTCTAAAATTGTTCATATCCGTTTTGCTGCCTTTTTTATGGATAACAACAACCTTAGCTTTCTTAAAAAGGTCTGGAAAGATTCCATCAAGTAGGCATTCATTAAAAATTATGCAAAGAGGTATACACAACACATCTATGTTCATTTTTATTAAAAATGTATCTAAGTTATCTGGTCCCCTAGATTGAGAATTTTTTAAATTTTTTACAATCTTAATTATTTCAGGCTCAATGATTGGGGTCAAAAATATTGAGTAATTGCTGCTAGTGTACCGTTCTCTAAGTATATTCATAAAATTGCTATCGTTATCTTGAATTGTGCTTTTACCTACATTTACAAAGTAATTGTTGAAGGCATTTGCAACGACTGTGTCATTGTCAATCAACATGTTATCTATTTTAAGGGTGATTTTGTTACTAGTCTTACGTTTGCCTGTATTCTCTCTTATTAAGTTCCAAATTGCCTTACTTTTATTTTTAGCTTTAGAGATCGTTTTTTCTACATGTTTTTTTCTGGCAGAGGTTAACACTTTCTTAAATATATGTTTGTAACGTTTCAAATAGGATATACTTATCTTACTTTGTTTTTGTCTTGATAGAATGAGCAGTTTTCTCTTTGTCCGACTAGATTTTTTAATACCTCTCGTGAGCCATTTTTTTGGATTTTGCTTACATACAATATTTTTAAACGGAAAGTGTTTGTTAATTAATAAATTAACCTCATTATAAAATATATCTACTTTTTCATTGCAATCCGTGTTTGCAAACTTTACATACCAATTAATGTTTTTTAGATTGTTTTGAAAAGCTTGTATCGACTTAGCACTGAAAGATCTCTTTTTTATATATTTTTTTCGACTAGGTTCATGTGTAGAGGTAATATTAAGTTTTACGAGTTGTGCATCATGATCCGAGAAAGAACATGGAATCACCTGTGCGTCAGAGTACTGTTCATAGTTAGTAAGAATATTATCGATAGTGCTGGAGGAACCCTCCGCGATCCTTGTAGACTCGAATATTGTTGGTTTTATATTGTATTCTAATAATAACTGCAGCAAAGCTTTAGCCTTATTGTCTTCTGGCAGTCCTATATCTATATTAAAGTCCCCGGCAATTATATTGTTGCGAGATTTTAAACTATTTAGGTAATTTTCTAGAATATCTAAGAATTTTTTTACGTTTGAACTCGGGCATCTGTATAAGACAGTTATGCAGAACTTGGAGTTAGAAGCTATGTCCAAGCTAATTGATGAAAGTTCAAACACCTTTTCATGTAAGAAATGTTCAACATCGACTACCTTGTAGCGATCAGCGATATCTGCACGAACAAGTATCATTGTACCTCCACCCTTGTAACATTCTCGAGATGATTGTGCGGCAACTATGTATCCAGGCAAGTGTATTGAGACGTGTTCTTCCGGCTCCAACCATGTTTCTGTTAGCATGACAATATGTGGTCTTGTGCCGAGGTCTAGATCGATAAAAGCTTCTAAGCTCAGTAACTTATTCCGTAGTCTGTTTATATTAAGGTGCATAACAGATAACTTACAAAATTTATCTTTACAGGTGTCGACATTAACATCTCTCATAAAAAAGACTGACTATTATAGAACCTTTCGTTAATTCGTTTAAGCATGACATTTATTGAAGTTGCGAGTTTAAATTTGCCTGTCATTTTCAATTTATAACCATCATCTTTAAAGTCAGTGCCAGATAAGTTGCGGTCAATATTTTGAACAGATGCATAGTCATATTTTTCCATGCATTCATATAAAAGACTATTGACTTTATTAACAAAATAATTAAACTTAGGAGCATTTTCATTCGTACTGTTTGGAATATGACATACTATAACGTTACAGTGAGAAAGACTCTTCACAGTTTCCTCGATCAAATTACAGGTTTGGAAAGGCGTGTATATGTTATAATCACTTCCTCCGCACATTATTATTACACAGTCTTTTCTTGTAAACATTCTTGTCTTCTCCTTCAAATTCTGCAATACTCTATCAGTGGTACCCATATTGATTATGTCTGCCGAGAAGTTGTAGTCACGTCGACGTATCCGAGACAATATGGAGATTATTTCGGTGCCATGAAAATCAGAGACTAATAACAGATTTGGTTTCTGTTGATCGCATGGGCGTGCAGGATCAGATTTGCTCTCAGCCTCTATGGTGGTGTTGGTGCAATCCACCAGGGTTGAGGGGTCCATGGTTGACTTCTTGTTATTTGCCTCGGTCCCGGGTTTGGAGAGCACAATCTCCTTTTTTACTTCCTGTGTGTTTCTTTGCAAAAGTTGTATGGATCGTTGTACCCTGGTTAGCAAGACTTCATTTGATTGTAATAAGTCGTAGTTACTTTTCACCTTTTGGTGGTCTGTTATAATTTTACTTAGTCTTCGAGTAAGCTTCCTTATCCTATTCTTATACCCAATTATGTCCTTTTCTAGTTCCCTAATTTTATTTAGGCTTTCTGCAAAATCGTTTACGGCCATGTTGGGTGATTTCATGGTCTCGTATAGTTGCTTATTCTCAGCCTCAAGATCCTCAATTCGCATAGCAAGGGAAAAATTAGCTTCCTCTTTTTGCTTGATTTTTTGTTTAAGAGGTGTTAAGATTTCCATGTCCTCATTATCGGTAGAACCTACTGTACAATTATTGATACTTTTCGATACTTGGCTTTCCAAGTTCTCGTATTTTTGCTGAGCTTCGGCTAAATGTTGTTTCAGCAATTGGTTCTCCGTAATAATTTCGGTCACTTTTTCATTATTGGAATTATTTTTATTTTTTGCCCTCAGTGCTAAAATTTCCTGTTTTAATCTAAGAATCGTTTTGTCACTTTGGCTTATTCTTTTTAGACAAATTTGGTGATCATGTAGACCTTCATCATCACTGTGCGTTATTTGAGCCGATTCTAAGTTTTTTCTAGGTCTCAACACCGTTTTTCTCAAGCATTCCTTCTTTTTGTCCATTTTGTTATTTATATATAATGCGATTGTAGTTTCCAAATTGCAGGCACTTACTTTCTACCGATATAATTAAATACGAGTGGTCAATACCACTCGTTTCCCAATTAACTACTGCTATTTCAAAATAGTATTTCATAGTTTTAGACAGTTCTCGAGTGAAAGAGTCGAGCGCTCGAAAGTCAAAAATCGGCCCCCAGGACTCAGCCAGGTGTCAATGTCAGAGTAGCGTGAAATGCCGGTAATGGTAACTCTTGCAAAAGTAATAGCATATAAGGACATTTGTATTTCTAAGACTAATGTAGTCCGAATATACGAACTAGTGTTGATACGTACACCACCCAATCCAAAAAAAAACTCTACGACGTTCAACATTATTTACAAAAGATGCCGTCGTAAAAAGAAACCCTTATCACTACACTTCTTAACGCCTTAATTACATTACAATATTTCGAATCTTACCATTTAAAACGTCCTATCTTCTATGATCTCCAAGTGAGATATATCCTTCTGCGTATAGACGTTTAAAGACGTCTCATCGGCATTCCTCCGCGTCCGGATAATCGCCCGGATAGTACCACGTACGGCGGACAGATCGTTCCCACGGACGGATGCCAAATGGGATTGGCACTGGCTAAATAACTAAATAGGAGTTTGGGAACGGTGGCTAAGTGGGACGTGGAGATGTCTGGAAACTGTAGTCTGGATATTTTAAAACCTGCATTGCTTAAAAAATAGTGGTGAAGCGTCATGGATTCTCTCTGGCTTGCCTAGCTGAAAACGCTCATCAATTCATGCTGGCAACAACAACTAGCGGAAGATAAACAGACGTGATTCACAAATCCAGAGCATCAGCTCTAGATTAAGAATCATCTTAGCGACCTTTTTTTGCCCAGTTTTATTAAATTTGGCAAGTGTTTAAAAAAGAGTCAAACGGAGTATAGATAAGGGTTCCTTTTAACCTTTTTAGAACCCTAAAAATTCAATTATCGCTGTTGAAATACCACTGTTAGCACTATATTATATCAGACGTCTTATATAAAATCTTCAGCGAACACACGGCGAATATTTGCAGCGTCACTAGCTATAGATGTTCATCTGCATCGATACTTTACCGCGACTGTGTCGCGTTATTCGCGTTTGTATCATCGCTCCAAAAATTCGCCATGTGTAACCGCTCGCGCTCTTAGAAACTTCTGAATAGTAGGTAGCATCTCGCGCGCAGCGAGCCGCGTCCGCGCAGATCTAACGTTGCGCTACAAAGAACAAACTCTTAAGAGTCTCAATGTCGCTTAGGTCATTTTAGCTAAGGTTTTAACGATTCGCTCTATTTCATGCGCTCGCGGCCCTTTTAATATTTGGCTTGAAGGACCAACTCTGCGGAGCCTCATGGTATGGTTACGTTATTGTGTGATTTATTAATAGCGGAACTTTCAAAGCCATACTTTTCCTCTGAGGATAAATGTCCACCGCGACGTGGAAAGATGCATTTTTTTATTTGTGTGATGAGCACGAATATTTTGTTTCTGAGTCGTGGATGTTTTCTATGTATATAAGTATTTATTTATCTATATATGTATGTATATCGTCGCCCAGTACTAATAGTAACAGCTTTGCTTAGTTTGGGACTAGGTCGATTTGTGTAATATTTTCTAGCCACTAGTCCATCATTTTCACCCAATAACCCTTTTTATTTAGGTTCCATCAACCAGCAATAGTCCCTATACAACCCAGCGGGTGCTGTCTCTGTGCGCATCCCATGACACGGGCAGGGACAGCATCCGCTCGGTGTACTCCTTGCATTCCATTAAATTGTCAAAAGGTCTACGTATTGGTACTACTCCACGCACGCCTCCCAAAGGTTCAGGACATTATGTTCGGTGAGCGGGAAAGACATACATAAAATTAATAGTATATATTACTATTATATTTTTGTAATTGAGCCCCATGCTTGGCCACATAGTCTATACTTGCACTTGTCTGTCTGGAGCATCTTAACTCAGCGGCGGCGCGCGCGCCGGCCCGCGACGGTAGCGCACAGATGCTGCGCTCCATTTCCCGCGCCTGCGCACACGTCGACGTTCACTTCGCAACTAGATCACAGCCGTTTAATATGTACACGCTTACATAGATTATTTACGTTACGGTGGCAAACAAGCTAAGTGCCTGATTAGCTGGTAAGCAGACATCTGGTATGGATGCTTACGACTCCAGAGGAGTTAAGAAGACACCATAGCCTATGGATGGACGCTATATTTTAATTGAACAATGTTTATGCTAGAGACATGCCTCAACACGGCGGATCCTATAGTCTGGACCTGGACGTTTAGGTGTTTAAAAAAATGTAAACAAAAAACACCACGTGACTTGGTCTTTTAGCCAATAAGATAATACCATAGATACAAAAAGTTGCTATGATTGGTTGAATGACCAAGTCACGTGGGTTTTTTGTTTACATTTTTTAAAATACCTAAACGTCCAGACTATAGGAGAACTCTGGCGCCCTTGCTCACAACTTAATGAACGACATTCAAAGGATCTTTGAAATAGAATATAATATCTTAAATTCTCACTGCACACTAAGACAAGTATTTCTGGTATTTTATATTAGAAATAAAATCTAATAGATCGGCATGCAGGAGAAATCAAACACGAAAGCTAAAATGACCTAAATCAAAATAAGCACATGTGCAATTTTGAAACTAAATTGTAAAGCAATTAGCATCAAAATCGCGTGTGAAATTAAACGCTTGAGCGACTCTAGCGCAGCAGAAATGTCGATATTTACAACTTCCTGCGCCATCTCTCGGGAAAGCGCTGGCATTATCTTAATATCTAGGCTAGATGCCACCTGCTTCGGATATTTTGCTCAAGCCCACGCTTTGCAAGGCAACTTAATGTTATCAGTATTGCGTCATTTGCATCTGAATCGTGTTTGCAGAAATACGCACCTATACATATAAATATACTGTACGTTTTTTTTTTACTTTTTAGATACATTCTCTCAAAGAATTTATTTGCCATTCGATTTTTGCACAGAAAAATTAGACCAAGGGTTGCCTGGTAAAACCCGATAAATCGAGATAATTTTACTTTGAAATAAGAACTCCACATTCGTTGCATGGTTCTATTTGCAAGGAACCTTTTACGCGATTTATCGGGTTTCACCGGGCAACCCTTGTTTATTTACATCGTGTATGTCAATCTAACAAACAAACTTATCTTTCAGTTACCATAGTAACCGAAACAAACTTACTAAACCAGAGGCCCTACCGCGAAACGAAATTCGTTTTCGTTCGTGTATCTCCACCTCTGTCGCACTTGCCAGTTCGAATGAATGAATGAAATATTTATTTGCCAGAATACGTTACAATTGGTGGTCTTAAAATTATTACAGAATCAGTATTCGAGCGACAGAGATGGAGATACACGAACGAAAACGAATTTCGTTTTGCGGTAGGGCCTCAGGCATGTCCCTCTGAGGGATATTGGCGTAACTGTAAGACGTAGGTAATTTCCCCATACAAAAATGACATGTCATTAAGACTTACTTAACGTACGCACTCAAAGCTTATTAATGCCTTTGCTATATCCATGCGGATTTTTAATAAATAGTGCAGTCTGTAAGCACTTAAAATAATCTTCGGGTTTATACTTCTCATTGCTCGCTCTTATGTATATACTAATTGTTACCTACGCCAAAATAAACGATTCACCCAACCCAGAACACTGTTTTAAGATCTGACAGACATACATGCGGTTGTACAGTATTATACTTGTTCCCAACCAAAGTGACGACTGAGGCCATACAACCATAGGCTCGGCGTCATCTCTTGCATTGTCTTTCTTTATGGCCTCAGTCGTCACTTTGGTTGGGAACAAGTATAGACCAAAAATATCCACCCAATGGGGAATGGATGAAAATTTTAGAAATGCCTGTTTATTTTTTTGGTGATAGGAATAACCTTTCTTAGCACCAGAAAAATGTTTCAGATTTTTCAGCTGCGACAATTATTTTTGAAAAATATTATATTTTTCAAAAAAAATTGACGCAGCTGAAAAATCTGAAACATTTTTCTGGTGCTAAGGAAGGTTATTCCTATCACCAAAAAAATAAAGAGGCATTTCTAAAATTTTAATCCATTCCCAATTGTATGGTTAACTACTACTGTGTGAGTTAATGACCAACTTTTTAGTCTTCACACGTTCAAAATGTATAAACTAACCAACTCGACGCTAGTTCGAGTAAATCACATGAGAAAATATTCCACCAGGCTACCTACACCTACACTTAACTAGGTATACTACATAGTCATCTTTCACCTATAACCAGCGTCCAACCGTGCCCGTATACAGCCAGCTGCATCAGAAAGCAGTCCTTTTACGAACGGCGAATATCTCGGGAGAGTTTCACTTTCCGCTGCATCGTAAATTAAACTGATGCCATGTGCGTTACTCGGGTTTCTAAAACGTAATAACATGATTAGATTATATTCGCTTATGACGGGGTTGGAATAATATTTTCACTATCGTCTTGCGCGTTAAAGTTTGAATTTCGAATTTCTTTATGTCGATAAGTAATGATCAAAAAATGACTGAGGTGAATTAGTTTGACTTTATAAAACCGGGCCAAAAAAGGGAAATATTCTGGTTAGTTGATACCAACTTACTTGTTTATACGAATAAAATTTCTGATTCTGATTCTGAAATACAAATGTTTTTTGAAAGACTTGTGATTGGTGGATTTAATACGGTGAAGTGTTTTGATTGGTCAAATTAAATGCTTTAAAAATCATATAATATACATATTTTCCCCAGGGGCTAAATTTACTAACTTTAGCCCCGCTTAAATATGACACACTTTTCGAACATGAGAAGTGAAAAAACTATACAATTATCCAACCTGCTCATAGAACAGACGGACAGCGGGACATCCATACAAACAAAATTAGGCCCAAGCTGAAGCATAGAGCTTCGTTCGCTTCGCTCGTTCGTTCGATAAAGAGCAAAATACTGCTAGATTGTAAGTTTGTATGAGGGGGTAATCTCCGAAACGCGCGCACAGACAGCGTTCATGGTCTTCTCTCCCTCTCACTTAGCATAAGAGTGAGCCAGATGGAAGTGCGTGTTCGGAAGCGGGGATATCATGTTTTTTAATTTTATTTTTTTGTGCGTTTAAATAAATTAAAAAGTAATACATTCAAACATTATATTGCCGATTTTTATTTTTTTCTATCGAGCGATAGTCAAAAACTCAGTATACGAAAAGCTAATAATCCCTTGAGAATGGCCTAAAGATTGCTAATTAAATTTAGGGCAGCCGTATTGTGATCCAAACAAGCGCTACGACTTTTTAAAAACCGTTTTCTGAACCTACGTCGCGTCAAAGATTATTGAGAAGTCTATTTATCTATGGTCGCGTTAACTAGTCAACGGTCGTTTGTGCTTGCCCGGAGTACCTACATGTTCGTTTACTTTTATCCAATAGAACAAGCTGATTATAGTTTAGAAATCGAATAGCTGGTATAGATTGATAAAGCCCGTCAGGTCATCGCCCGCTATTAAAGTCTCATATACCTGCTCATATTTTCCTATTACGGCACAATTTTCACTATCTACAAGTTGAACACGCCTCTTGATATGGGTCGTAAAGCAGTCCACCCTTAATTATATTGCAATAAGGACTAGATTGCCACGATTGGACTAGTTTTATGAGTCTAGAACTTTCGAACGTAGTAACAATCGGTTTTTGTAATGGGGAAAAGTGACGAGGACTGGTTTTCATAGGTCTTTGGACTCGCTTAGCTATGTCCGATGATTATCCCTTCTAATAAGTGTGTATTTCAAACGTATTTTAATATTCTTAACTAACATATACCTGTAAGCATTACGAGAAAGTACTTCCAATAACAGTTAAAAAACGGGGAACATTTTTCTAATATCTATTCCCATATAAAGCTCAGTATACGTATATGGACATGTTATGCGGAGGGATGATAGTAATGTTGCTAGAAGGGCATTGAGTATGAATGTGGAGGGTTGCAAGAGAAGAGGTAGACCAAGAAAAAGGGTGATGCACTGCGTGAGAGACGATATGAATAGGAAGGAAGTGTGTGATGAGTTGACGGGCGATAGAGAGGTATGGAAGAAAAAAAACATGCTGCGCCGACCCCAAGTAAATGGTATAAGGACAAGCGAATGATGATAAAGCTCAGTATACAAGGCTTGTGTTATGTGTACTAGACGATTACTTATACATCTGCTTTTATTGTATAGATAAAGAATAATCCAAGCTTCAGAAACAAATGAAGGTACCAATTGAATAAGATTATATTAGTTATTATTTAATAAAAACCTATCTACTTGAGGTATTGCTTCAGGAAACAAAACATTATTGGCACGTGAGTAAAGTTATTGCTAATTACATGACGAAACGTGATTATTAACTTTAACCACGTGTAATAAAATACTATTATTATTCAACAAACCATAACTTATCTCGAAATAGCGTGAGTTGTGCATAAAAATAAAGTTTTATGACGACCTGTTGAACCAGTAAATGTTATACTAATGTAAGCATAAAAAAGTGAGTTAACGACATCATTATTGGATGCCACTCCTACGGATAGAAAGTGAAAAGCACCCAAACATCAATGCGGAAAAGAGGCCAAGTTCGCTTTAAAAATGTAGATGAGTAAAGTGAATGGGGCACTTAAAGGTCTTTTGCAAGCGAATCTGGGTTAAGTACATTATATTTCTCCTTTTTAAGACCTCAGAACATCTGAGGTAAGTACTATATTTGCTATTGGGGCTTCGCTTTGCTCAAGCCAAGCCCCAAGCAAGCCGCGTCGTTACCTCAGCGCAAACCCCTTAGCAGACACCACTTCTTACTCTGATACACTTGGACCCAGTGGGATCTTTTGTGCATTTGCCCTCTCCTTTATGCCTACTTCCAAGCCCGCTCCATCATTTCCACAAAACGGATGATGCAGCTCATCGGAAGCGACTTGAATTCCTTTGGTTGCGGGTAGCCGTTACCAAATTCATTATGTCTGGCAAGGGCATGACATTCGGACAGTAAGTGTTCCATAGTCTCATCCTCCTCAATACACATTCTACAGTCTAAACTATCCGATAGTCCCATCTTGACCCGAAGTGGCCTGTGCACAGCCCAGATATAATTCTGAGTTACTTCCTGCTGGATTTCCGGAGTTTTTTGGTCCAGCCCGTGTCCACTCCTTCTATGAAGAGCTTACGAGTAGAGTGCCATTCTCTCGTACTTGGTGTTTGAGTTAAGTGACCAGAGCTTCTGAGGATGCGCTGTATTGAGGAGTTGACTGCATTTGTCTCTTGTTGTCTTGTCAACACATCGGATCCACAAATCAATAAACTAAACAGGAGTTGGAAACACGTTTTACGACTTCTCTGAAGCCGCCAGCGTCCCTAGGTCATCAGTTAGGCCGTATGCTTGTTCGCTTGTAGATTCGTAACAGCAATGCGTAATCGGAACTCAACCCATTAGCGCAGCGCTGAATCATTTTGTGAACTGGCTCACTAAGATATGACCGATTTGTAGCGTTACTTTCATTTGGGGTACTATTTAGCAACTTTTTATTTTCAAAAGTTCAAGTATTGACACACATATTAACAATATATCAATGTTGTTTCCTTGTCAACAAATGTTTGTTTAACTTTGCGTGTCAGTTCGAAGTTGTATGTATGTTTAGGTCAATGACAAACCTACGTCAACCCACTTTTAGTTTACGTGTTTACATGGCATTTGGCACGCTTTATGACAATGTCATATTTATATTTTGATCAACAATAATATTCTGCTGATTGTTTGTGATGGATTTAGTCTGGGTTTTGACATAGCTTTTGTTTGAATTAGACTAACTGCCTATGCCCTAGGCGTAGAGACGACTAGTGCCAAGCAGTGTGACGAATATAGGTATTAGACGATGATAATGATGTATGAGAATTCATGCCTACTTAATGTAGTTATTATGTTTGTAGTAGTAGGTTGCCATGTAATTATCTGACTTAAAAAAAGCAGGAGGTTCTAAACTCGTCGGAATCTTTGTGTGTTCCCCGATTTCTCGAAGACGCCAGGACCGATTTGGAAAATTGATTTTTGCTTAAAAGCGTATCCTTTCCAGATGGTCGATCTTCGGATCAGGATCTGATGATTGCATCCTGGAGAAATCGAGGAAACTCTTCAAATTTTATGGGCACACTTGAAGCGGAGCGGAGTTACTGAATTGAAGTCGGTTAAAACAATGTTTTTAAAGTAAATTATTTTGCTCTTTATATCAGTGTATGATAATTTCTGGAAAATAAAACGAGTTTGAAATTTAAGAACTTTCACAGCAATAGGACATTTTTGAAAACCAGAGAAAAGAAGCGGGTTCTGTGGGAGACACAACCGTTAATTAAGTTTAAGTGGATACTTCTTTGTTGGCTATGGAACCATTGTACCCGTAAAATATATATCTGAATTAATTCACTAAAATATGTATAAGTACAGATAAATCGGTATATATGGCGACATTGACTGACGTAGCTCGTCTTTGCCCAGCAGTGGGACACTCAATATAACTAATAGTAAACTAAAAAATAAAGTATAGGTAGTCTACATTATAGCATAACTATCTATATCTAGGCAAATATAACGTCGATGAATACATTAGGTATGCGTGCGCAAAAACAGACTTTCTATGATTTTATTACATATATATGTTAAGATATATATCGTGATAATATTATTACACTAACTAATCAGGAGAGAATGACGTGGCCACTTATTTTTATCTTCGTACAACCTTCCTTCTGTTAAAGTTATACAAATATTAGCATAAATCTGCCATTAGACTACTGCAAGTGTCGGTGGGCTCCCACGCCCACACTTGGATATAGAAAGTGAAAATATATTGAACATCAGCGAGACGACTTAGTTTATTTATAAGATCGTGATAAGAATGTGGACCTTGTTATATTCGGACTCTTCAGTCTACGGATACTTGGCAGCTAATGCGTCGGCAGCTTCGGTGGTGCGGTCACGTGTCTCGTATGGCGGAGGTGAGAGTGGCGAAGCACATCTTCTACTCTGAAATGGAGGAGGGCAAGCGGAAGCAAGGCGGACAACTCCTCCGGTACAAGGATGTCCAAAAGCGACATATGAAGAGATGCGACATTGAGCCCTCTCGATGGGAGTGTTTGGCAGCACAGCGGTCAGAATGGCGCGGGATGGTGAACATCCAAGTTCGCGAGTTCGAGGATCAGCGCAAAGTTGACCTTGACTATAAACGCGACCAGTTAAAGGCCCGCCCACCTGCTGCCATAGCATACAACTACCAGAACGGCGTACTTACGTGCCCGCAATGTGCACGGAATTTTGCCGCAAAGATAGGCTACATAAGTCATCTTCGAGCGCACGAGCGCCAAAACGGTCGGACAGATCATCATCATCATCATCACTTGGCAGCTTGGATAGTGGCTTTCAAAATCACACGCGTCTCCATATTTTTGATTGCTTGAGGAACAAACACAGGTTCCTCAAAGCAAGCATCAATCATCATCATCTTTGGAGCTCCATCGACCTTACTTAGCATCAGAAAAAAACGTTGCGGTAGGTACTTAGTTAATCATCATTATCAGCTGAATGACATGCCCATGATCCCCGTACCAATGTTTGACAACTGAAAATATAAATTGTATGTTAATTGATATTTATGACTTGTAAATGTACTTTAATTTTACCAATAAACAATCTGAATCAGCTAGGAAATTCAAATATTAAGTACTCTCTACCTGTAGGACTTATTTGTAGTTGTTTTTAGGGTTCCGGACCAAAATGGTAAAAACGGAACCCTTATGGTGCGACTCCGTCCGTCTGTCTGTCTGTCACAAAGTCAAATATCTCAGGAACTACTAATGCTATCGATTTGAAATTTGGAATAGTTGTAAACAAAGCTAATCCTCGTGTATGGAAAATGAAAAATTTTAATATATACTTTTAATTTGTATAAAAAAGGGTTGATAAGAGGGGGGGCAAAAATCCAAAGTAGGCCAAGTGGGGTATCATATGAAAGGGCTTGAATTGTACATTCTAAAACAATTTTTCTTTTTTTTTCTACAATGGTAAAATTTTGATTTATAAAGAAAAATGTTGAAAAAAATACCATTCCCCCCCCATTATCTCCGAAGTTAACCAAGCGAACAATTTGCAAATAATATATATGATTAATATTAATGTGAATATTACCGGAAAAGTATAACGAGACCTCTATCTATCGTAATTTTTTTTTATTCTTCATAAATCATATGTTAATTTTGTTTGTAATTTAATACTTCTGTGTATAATTTTTTTCCTTCAAATTCGTATGAAAGTGTTCTGAAAGTACCTTCTAGCAAATAAAAAAAGAATTATCGAAATTAATTCACTTGATAAAGAATTATCGCTGAAAAACCAACACACAGTAGGGGAAATGTATTAACGTACCACCGTAGAACCCTATCGCAATAAGGTGACATACCACTCGAGTTTGAGTGACGGCGGCCTGTCAATTGCGACAGGGTTCTACGGTGGTACGTGAATACATTTCCCTTACTGTACATACCGAGTTCCTTGGTCGCGCAAGTTAGTAACAAAATGCACCGATAAATGGCGCTGTAGGTACCTACTCATGACTTAACTACACTATGCGTTGTTAAGATTTTTCCAAAATTAATGGGTGGGGCAAGACGGGTGTGTTGTATGATATTTCGTACGGAACCCTCGGTGCGCGAGTCAGACTCGCACTTGACCGGTTTTTTTTTTAATAATAAAATCAGGTAATGACATTGGTACTCTTGCCAATGGTTACCTATTACAAATCCCATGATTACTGCCCTGTCCATGCACCATACAATGCGACTCTACCACTTCAGTGTAAACCCTATACAACATTTATTTTATTCGCATTCAAGTATATTAAAAGATGATAAATTAACATTAACAAAATTAAACTAGGTAAGTTAAATCTATACTTAGCAGTGCACCTGCGTATCTTTATAATTTTTTAGTCACCTTTTTAGGGTTCCGTACCCAACGGGTAAAAACGGGACCCTATTACTAAGACTTCGCTGTCCGTCCGTCTTCCGTCTGTCTGTCACCAGGCTGTATCTCAAGAACCGTGATAGCTAGAGAAATGAAATTTTCACAGATTATGTATTTTTGTTGCCGCTATAACAACAAATACTAAAAAACCGGCCAAGTGCGAGTCGGACTGGGGCTCCCATACAACAGATATGATTTTTTTGCCGTTTTGCTCAATCACGCTTAAACGGCTCAACCGATTTGGATGAAATTTTGCACAAAGATAGTCTATAGCCTGGATTAAAATATAGGATAGTTTTTATCCCGGGTCCACGCAGACGAAGTCGCCGGCGGAAGCTAGTGTATTATAAAGAGAAAAAATATGTGAGATGTATCTTTTTATGTTTGTTGCTTTGTAGTTATAGGTAGGTAACCTCCGGAACCAGTTTACCAATATCAAAAACTCTTTCACCTGATATTTATCCCACGGTTTTGCCTGTATACCTTACAATACGCGGGCGAAGCTGCGCGAGCATCTAGTGTATATAAATGGTTTACATCATTTCGTTACACAAAGACAAGCCACTGTTCTGTCTCGTTTACCCAACATGTCAAATGCCAACTACGAGACAGACGAACAATATCCGTAATGTAAACCGTGCCAACCGAAGCTCTAAAGTCTAAACCAACTAAACTAAACTGTAATATGTTATGCAACGTTTATGAATGAACTGCTCGTTTCGGCAAGGACGTTGTAAAACTGTGAAATTTGCGATGCCGGTTAAAGACAAAGTTGGTGTTATAAAACAGACCAAATCTCTTGTTTTGATGACTCATGAAAATGTGTAGTGTACTCATGTGCTGCTTTTGTAAAGTATGGAGTGTTGGGAGTCTATAATTAATATTTTTCTTTTTGGTAGTCCTTCTGTATATAGTGCATTCGGGTAACTCCGAAAGTCTATTTGAAAGTCGGGTAATTCTGATAGTTAGTCATTTCTATCAAACCAAGCAATATTTTTTTTACTATGTCAACTTTTAGCACAAGAGTAAAATAATATTACTTGGTTTGATAGAAATTTGAAATTATCGGAATAACCCGACTCTCGGAGTTAGCCGAGATATTTAGTGTTCTGTGGCCAAGATAACTATCTATATATTTTGGTGCTATCGCCATTATTGCTCAGCGCGATGCCAGTGATGCCACGCATTCCAAAACTTCCTTAGCCTGCTAAACCAAAGCTTAAGTCATGTAATGTTACATGTATTGGCATTTAAATTGGGAGTTGCATTTACAAAATGTAACTTTAAAATGTCACTGATAGCTGTCAGCTAAAATGCGTTAAAGCATTTATTTTTGTAGACTTGCATCTGTGTCACCCCATTTAAACTTCTACCCCTTTCCAACCCTTTAAGATTTAATGGAATCCGGGTTAAAAAACTACGTCCTTCTGTAGAACTGAATGGGTAAGGAATAGTTAGTTATTCATTATTATGATTTAAATGAAACTTGGTACCTATGAATGAATCAAGTTTCATCTTAATCCTAAATCGGATATTTAACAAAGCGATGTAAAACCTGTCAACCAAAATAGCAGACAGGAAAAAAAACAATGAACTAAACAAGTTGATTATCCAAACGCGCAGCTGCGTCCACTCAGGCGCATAATCCATTACATAACCTTATTTTTGTAGCAACCAATTACGGAGGTCACTGCGCATCCTTGGATGCAGGTCAAGTGGTGAAAAACTATCGTAGCGCGCGCTATTCGTTGCTGCTTTTGTTCTACTGTTTTGATTGATAGTGGAGCAGCCGGTTCAATGTATTGTGTGCCTAGTCGAGGGTATCGAGTCGTGAAGTTTTAATAGTTGATTTACTGTTATTGGAATGTAATATTTTAATGTTATTAAGTTTTTGTTATGGAGCTTTTTGTAGTTGGTTTTAAATAAACAGGTTTGCTATTTGTGCTATATGCTTACGTTGTGTTTAACTTTGGTCTCATGTCTTTTATTTGACTGTTTGTATAAATTTTTCGGTATTTGTGTTTATTTTTCTTTTTAATAATATATTTACAATTCTCGAGATTATTTGCCTAATTGAGTTTTAAGAAAATTATATTCCACCAATCTATTTTTTTTTTTTGGTGTTTAGTGCATGAAAAAGGTGGAAAAACACTTCCATAAATAAATCCCACATGTATTACAAATTGCAAGCGCGATTTAAATATTTGTTAATATCAATACAAATAATTACATAATCCTGTTACAAAACTAACATGTTATTTCCAATTTACATAACACCCAGTGCGGACCTGTTCATGTCGTCTAATTGTCAATAACCAGAGTAATTACTTTCTACTCGTAAATTGTGTTCTCACAGATTATAATAAATCTATATTAACGTGGGAAAATATCAATCACGGCCTGTTTGAGTGAATATTAAATTGGTATTTGTCGCCTGCGACTTCCGCGCCCCGGCTAGCACATACGACCATGAGGAAACTATCTCTCACTAGATAGATAAGATATCTTATCTTATCTACTTGAGGGCCCTTTCGGATACACTTCGACCCAGTGGGATCTTTTGTGCATTTGCCCTCCCCTTTATAGCTACTCCCAAGCTCGCTCCATCATTTCCACAAAGCGGATGATGCAGCTCAGCGGAAGCGACTTGAATTCCTTTGGTTGCGTTGCGGGTAGCCGTTACCAAAGAGATTCATTCTTTGTCTGGCAAGGGCATGACATGACATGATGGCACACAGTAAGTGTTCCATAGTCTCATCCTCCTCGCCACACATTCTACAGTCTGTACTGTTTGATAGTCCCATCTTGGCCAAGAGATCCTTGACGCCGAAGTCTTACTCGGGTCTAACGCGATATTTATTTACCTTTACTAGTCATCTGGAACCAATGACCGGTGCAACCCGTGTCGAAACGTCAGAAATAAAGGTAGGTAAATAAAATAAATTTCGCGTTAGATCCGTGTAAAACAATAATTTTAATATTCGTATTCTGCTTTTTTCGAAAGAACTGTTACTCTTTTAGGACACCTACATATTTATCACTTTAAATATTTAGAAGCAGTACCTAGCGAATTGAAGAGTGAATATTTTTGAAATTTTTACTTTTTTACATGCAAAGTGAAACATTTGCCAAATGTTTTTTGGCAAATGATCATTAAGTAAGTATACAATTGGGTAGTTTCCACATGTTAAAATCGATAACGCAGTGTTGCTAAATTGAGAGTAAACCATGAAATAAATGTAATTAAGTATAAATTAAGAAATATAATTAAAATTATAAAAATATATAGACCTTGAAAGTTTAGAATAAATATACATTTTTTTTTATTCTCCAAAAGTAAATTTAAAGCTACCAATAGAATCCTTATGCTTTTATAGAAACAAAATTGTATGACAACTATGGTCCTAAACGCAGTTTTTCACGACTGAAACACCAATTTACTTGATTTTCAATACAACGATTAGTACAAATATCACCCTGTGACGTCACGATTCAATGTTAGTCAGTATGAAACGTTTTCGGCTGCCGCCAGCGAGGTCCGTCTTTAACTCAATTTTTTGGGTATTTATGTTTTTTAATTGTAGTTGCTCCCATACAAACATTTGTTCCTCTCCAAAAACTGGTTCGAATGGCATCGTAAAAAAATTTTAGGACACAACCCAATTATGTCAAAGGTTACGTTTTCAATTGATTATTTATTCATCAGACCTTTTTTGACAATCATTAAATGCCTCGTTTTACATTTTATGTCTTCATTATTATTATTGTCCTATTTGGATTCCAAAAGTGACCCTTTCCGAATCGCGTGCGCACTTCGTGAAATGTCGGCCCTTCACATTTTACTCCAGATACCCGCTCCGTGGATTGGTGATTATAATAATACTGTTTTAAGTACGCCGATTACTTTGTTAGCAATCGATTTCCGGGATTAAAATAATAGGTTTATTTTTAGTTTTCGTCGAGCATTCAATTAAGATTTTTTGCTAAACTGTCACAGAGATTTTGAAGTATTCGCGAAGAGCACAGCATAGCGAGCGAGTGAGACATTTTTTTTTATTTCAATTTCAAGACAACTACGTGGTCCACTGGTGTTAGTTGATCTTAGTCTAGGTTAGTATTTAATAGTAAGTAGGGATTTGGTGCGGTGTCGGTAAGTATTTTTGTCAGGGGACAATCAAACTTACCAGCTATCATATTTAGGATGCTGTTGCCACTCCCGCGCATTCTATTCAAGAGAGAGGCAGACTTTTTCCGCCAGACGGCATCAAAGCCGTCTGTACGCGCCTCGGCAAACATAGATGACGCACTGCAGAAGCGCGGCAGTCGCAACAGCGCCCTGAAGGCATTGTTAAATTGGATTTTAATGGTTGGTATTCGCCTTAACCTTGTTATTACCCGACTGCCGAAGGAAAGGTGGGTTATATTTTTCGAGCGTATGTATGTGTGTATATCTTATTTTTTGGCACGCCCTGCAGCCTACCAGACATATGAGGTGTCGTTGGATTCCTCTTAATCGTGGGAGCATAGGCTATAATATTTGTAAAAAAGCAGTTGGGTTTTTTGAGAAATTTTTTGATTTCACTTGTTTTTTGGTGTGAAAACGAAATGAGCTATGCTACGCAATTCACTTCCCCCAAAGATCTCCGTAGTTCAAAAAACGAGAATAGTTTGCGCTGCAGTGGGAAAGACTAAATAAAAAGAATTCCTTCCTAGACACAATTGTTTACAAATGCAATTCTCCACTACAGCAATTCACCACATTCGTTATTCTGTACAGTGCAGTGTGCAGTCCTCATTTCTGCACAAAAGTGATTCTTCCAATTCGCAATTCTTCAAAAAAGGGATTCAGCACTTATTTTTGCATTTTAAAAGCAATGTGTGCATTCTGTGCGGGATATAGAATGTGGCCAATTGTTATTGAAAAAATCAGCCAAGTGCGAGTCGGACTCGAGCACCGAGGGTTCCGTACAAACCTGTAGGTATATAAGTAAATTATTAAAAATGTTTTTATTATATGATGTAACTAAAAATTTACGGTTTTCGCAATTTTTCCTTTATTTGTGCTATAAGAAATTTCAAGATCGAGTTCACGGGAAGCCCTGTTGGTTTTGATTAGCTTGCGAGTTTCGAAAATTTGCGGAAATTTGTGGCATAAACGGCTGTATCTCTTGATTGCGTTGGCTTAGAAGTTTGATTTTTTTCACAGCTCCAAGGGACAGTAGACTTGAGTATTTGATATAAATTTTAGCTTGATACCTCCACGCGTTCCTGAGAAAAAGGGTCTTAACAGACGGGCGGACGGACGGACAACAAAGTGATCCTATTAGGGTTTCGTTTTTTCCTTTCGAGCTAGGGAACCCTAAAAATGGCGTTTGAGCACAATTTCAAATAGGAAGCAACGTTTTTGTGTAAAACTTGGGATATAGAAGAATAACTAAGTAGTGTAGAATTGCGTTTGAGAAGAATTGCGAATTGGAATGTTGTGTAAAACCTAGCATAATCAGATTTCGTCAACGAAACATCTTTTGAACATACACACTTTCACAGCGATCATGGTCCGAGCTAAGAACAATGAAACACCCTTGTTCTGTCAACAAATGAACTTCGTGATTTGAAAATCAAAATAATTACACGCGAAAATAGTCCTTGTGCCGTCATGGTTACGGTCGAATGTTCTTTGCAGGCGGTTGGACGCCTCAATCAATGGATAAAGGGAAAGTAAACATCGCATTTGTTTGTAAGTTTATTTATTGAGTTCGGTTTAGTTCTTTCTAAATGTTCAAATTAAAAACTCCTCAAACATCTTTCATGGCGAATTAGTGTAAATTATATTTCATCAACTAGCTATATCTCAACTTAAGACGGAAGTTAATGGTGTTACTTAAAAAAACCGGCCAAGTGCAAGTCGGACTCGCGCACGAAGGGGTACTTTCACATTTATAATATTAGTAGGATTAGTATAGGATACATATTAGTATACTGGGTGATTTTGGGGTTATGATCCGGAATGGCCAAAAGCGAATAAGATAATCATATTGAACAACTTTTCCCATAGGACCAACCACGAAATCGCAAAAAAAAAAACTGTTCCGTAGATTAACTCTCAAGTAATTCACAGGTAATGCAGGAACAGCTCTTTTTTTTGGATTTCGTGGTTGGTCCCATGGGAATATTTGGTCAGTATGACCATGTTATTCGCTTTTGGTCATTCCGGGTCATGACCCCAAAACCACCCAGTAGAAGCATAGACAAAACAAAATACAGACATAACGGGTTATGGGTACAGGTACAAAGACAAACATATCCCTGTAACTGAAATCAGTTAACATAATTTGGAGTTCAGACGCTTAATGAGAGGAGGCTTGTGCCGCACAAGCCTCCTCTCATTAATGAGAGGGAACGGGTAGTAGTCCCCACGCTGGCCCAGAGCGGATTGGTACCTTACATACCTCTTTGAATTTCTTCTCAGATATCTATATGATATTCCGTACATATAAGTTCCGAAAAATGAATTGGTACGTACTGTACGAGCTGAGATTCGAACCCACGACTGCCGTTTGACAGCCGCATGCGTGAACCACTAGTCCACCGTACCTTATTAATCACCATGTACATATATATTCATGATACTCTCGCACAATAGGTACATACATCTATCTACAAAATAAGTGTCTTATGTGCACCCTTTTTACCTCATAGGTGTAGATTACTTTGGTCCTTTAGCAACGTGCTCGCGCGCAGAAAAGCCGGTACGGTGCGGTGGGAGTTCTTTGAGGGCGCCGAGTGATACGGTTACGACATTCTCATTAACATGTTCCGATGGCCAAGTGCATAGGAGAACGCGGTCTAGATGATGTGAAATGTGAATATGTTTTTTGTTAGGATCTATGGTCAGGTTGAATTACTGAAAAACTAAATTTCAGGTTTGTTTCAAGGCGATATTGTAAAAAATCGACGGTAAAGAAGCAGCCATCTGCTGGATCCTAGGCCGTTCTTTACCAAATGTACGAGTGTATGTTTGCTTACTCTACCATTACGTTAATCTAATCTTGTCTTATGTAAGATATCCCGTTTGGGTGCACTTCGACCCAGTGGGATCTTTTGCAATCGCCACCTCCTTTGTGCTTACTCCAAAGCTCGCTCCATCATTTCCACAAACTGGATGACAGAGCTCAGCGGGAGTACCTTGAATTACTTTGGTTGTGGGCAGCCGTTGCCAAAGTAATTGTCAAAGTCAAAGTGATTTATTCTTCAATTTAGGCATATTAAATGCACCTATGAATGTCGATAAACTACCACCGGTTCGGAAAGTAAACCTCTGGCTCGAGAAGAACCGGCGTAAAAAACTCGGCGAGGTGTCATTTTTTCAAAACAGTATACAATATATCATTTCAGTATTAGATTAGGTATTATAAAATTTTAAAATTACATTGCTACACTAGAAAGCCTATTTATTTTACGACAGATTTCTAGTGCAGGGTTTTATCGCTGCCAAATATCCCTATCTATGATGTAGTTGTTTATCTTATAATATGCATTTGAAATAAGTGTCCGTTTTACGACAGATTTGAATTTAGAGTCAGTAAGTTCGGTAATGTGTTTTGGAATTATTTGTCTGTGCCATTACGGTAGTTGTACCTCCCGCTTTCCGCTTATCCCTCGCACCTCTCCCACACCAGCTCCGGATAGCCAGTTGGCAGCAGTGAAAGGCCTCCAAATATCAAATGTTTGTTCACATTGACCAATATAGCTTTGCGCAAGCTAAACGATATAGTTATTGGAGTATTCACCTTATACGGCGGGCTTTAGTTGGAGTTAATGCTTGCCCAATTAGCCATTGGTTCTCGTTTTGATCGGATTTCGTGGTTGTTATCAGAAATATGAGCGTAATTGTGGTAAATTGGTGATTTTGGATTGCCAATGCTACTCGTAGCGTTGGTGCTATTGAGCTCCAGGGGCAACAAGTTGTAGTGTTAGTTCATGATAGCGTTTACGATTTCGACATTTGTTGTGTTTTAAGTCATAGACATGTAGATGAGACAATAGACATAATCATAAAATTTCGCTAAATCATCAAGATATCCACATGGACTGCTTTCCGTGAGTAAATACGTTGATTATTGCTGACGACAACCATATCACTGTATGTATGTGGGCCGATAATATTTGAGGAGTTCCGTGCACTTGACATTTAGGACTTTATTAGTTGCTATTTCAACGGAACGATATTAGAATCAGTAACGTACTTTTACGGTTTTAAGTACGAGTTCCATAAGTCGTCTGTGGTCTTCATCATCAGTTCCACTTCACCAAATTTATGATTTCCGGGGATAACTAGTGTATTTACACTAGTTATAATAGAAAATACCGAAATTACTACATGCGTGCCTTCTATATTTGAGGAGTTCCCTCAATTCCTCATAACTCCCATCATCCAACTGAAATTTTGATAACAATGAGACCAATCTGGAAGCATTTACTTTCAAATAAGAAAAATTGTACGAATGGGTTCATAAATGACGGAGTTCTGAGAACATCCTCCTTTTTTTGAAGTTTTTGAAAATCGGCTAAATCCTCTAGTCACAAAATCGGCTGAGTGCTCTTCAATGGAAGTATATCATACTCAATTATAATAGAGATGCATTTGTTTTTTTCGATCGATTTGAAAACAAAAGAAACTCTACTCCATTTCCTTTCATACTCGGTAGTTGATTGACATTTTCTTGTACTGTGGGCGGCTTAGGATTTAGGTAGTCGACACATCACGACCTATTAATAAAATTTTGTAACCTCAGCTCCAGGTTATTTTTTTTGCTTTCAATCTTTCAAGCGTATTCAAAAAAATGTCTCCCATTTCTGTAGTTTTACGTTTGATCGTTCTTAGGTCTTTAAAAAAACCTGTTTGATTCTGATACGTGATAACATTCTGTTTGTAATGAACCATTCAAGTGGTAGAAAGTAATAGAGGCTTGTTGTCATTGTCATCAATGGTTTTTATCAGCACGTCACGTACGTAACCCATCGTGGCACGAAGTGTCAGAGAAAGTTATAAAAACTACAAAATTTGTTTAGTGATAAAAAATGTCAAACTGTTTTCCTAAGACGACGTTCAATTTCGATGGGTAAATATGGATGTTTGTCAAAGATATATCGATATTGATTCAAATAAGTGCAGATACCTTCCCTTTACACGAACTGCATTTGTATAATTATTTGTTTGTGAATAGGTTTTCGAAAACGGTTCTAACGATTTCGATGAGATTTGTAATTATGGGGATTTTAGCGGACGAAAAGTTGGTTTATTTCCCAGAAAATTCATTTGCTCCAAGATTTCATTCACAACACACAAAGCCTACAAAAACTCGTTCTGGGAGAGATACTTATTTTTTGAATAATTGTATGGCTGTATGGATACATCCATCTAACAAATATTCATGCTCATCACACAAATATTATTGCACGTAGAACCGACTGCCGCTGGGGCGGAAAGGTTCTCGAGTGGCGACCGCGTACCGGAAGGCGCGGCGTGGGTAGGCCCCCCTCGAGGTGGACTGATGACCTGGTAAAGGTCGCGGGAGTCCGCTGGATGCGGGTGGCGCAGGACCGGTCAATTTGGCAATCTTTAGGGGAGGCCTATATCCAGCAGTGAACGTCTTTCGGCTGATATGATGATGATGATGATGACACAAATATTTACCCTTACCGGGATTCGTTCAGCTTCGTAGGCAGCGTCACTACCCACTAGGCTAACCGGTCGTCATATTAGCTGCACTATCTTCAACACCTTGTAAATTTTATGGGAATTCGTGATGTGTTAAACACAATAATTATAAACACGATGAATTACCCGTTACAAGGTTAGCAATTAAACTAAATTCCGGCACGAAAATTGAATAACAGTACATTCTCATTACAATATACCCTCAGGCCTTAACTTCAGTAAAACAGACGTATGCGCCGTGAAACTGGTATGTACTTACATCCTTTTTGTGGGTAAGTAAGTAATAGAAAGCCTCGGTTGGAGATACTAAATCATCCCACGTGTTTAAGGAAAGTATGAAGCACTGGTCAAGTGTGAGCCGGACCAGCAAGTATGAGAGCACTTAAACAAATAATTATATATCTAACTAGATTTTACCCGTGGCTTCGTCCACGTACTAAGCGTAATTTTTAGCGTCTACAAAAAATGAGGTACTCAGTTTGACCCGTATGTTCCGAATGAATTGCAATTTGGCATAAATACTTTCAAGAATTTTCATGTTTCGCAATATTAAATTTTAAGATCGATGCCATTTTCGTAATTCACGTCCCAAAAAACCATAAATACGACACCCATATTGATATTTAAACATTTCAACCCCATCGCACCCCCCCATCGGATTTTAAAATCGTTGTTGTTTTCGCAATCAGCGACCCGATAAACCATAGAATCAATACCCATGTTGATTTCATCTCAGATCTGATCAGACTTTGTCACCTTATTTCCCCCTTTTAGGGGTTGAATTCTCAAAAAACCTAATATAACAACTTAACTTTAACTGTAATCTTTACTAACGACATTGATCAAGTTATCTGAATTAAATAAAATTATGAATTTGAATTAAGTAGCTTGAACTACTTAAAAATTACACCGCCACCTATCCACTCCCTGCACTATTACCAGTCTGCTTACATTTAATTGAAAATGTAACTTAAATTGCTGTTCCTAATCACCATGTTGATCACCGGACACACGTTATAACATACTTATCACATTGCATAACTCGTGTTTAGTTGAAGTAACGGAAATGACATTGAAGACTGTAATCCGAGATTATATCTTGCGCCCCGAATCATGCGCATTGATAAACTGATTAACGACAACTTGGCGTTATATTATGACATCTGATTATCCAATTGATTATTTAATACAAGCTACCCGCGTGGCTTCACGCGTATTGCAAATAGTAATAAAATATCCTTTATAAAGGCTAGTCAATAGGCTCAAGTCACCCAAAGGGCAATGGAGAGGGCTATGTTGGGAGTTTCTCTGCGTGATCGTATCAGATATGAGGCTATCCGCAGCAGAACCAAGGTAACCGATATAGCCCTCCGAATCGCTAAACTTAAGTGGCACATTGCACGTAGAACCGATGGCCGTTGGGGCGGAAAGGTTCTCGAGTGGCGACCACGTACCGGAAGGTGCGGCGTGGGTAGGTCTACCACAAGGTGAACTGATGACCTGGTAAAGGTCGCGGGAGTCCGCTGGATGCGGATGGCGCAGGACCGGTCACTTTGGCACTCTTTGGGGGAGGCCTATGTCCAGCAGTGGACGTCTTTTGGCTCATATTATGATGATGATGATGATGAATAAAATATGCCTATAACCATCCAGAAAGTCTGTTCTTCATGCAGACAGAATTTTTGAAATCGGATAAGGGGTTCTGGAGATTACCCAAGTATTAGTAGTCTTATCTTATCTTATCTAGTTGAGGGCCCTTTCGGATACACTTCGACTCAGTGGGATCTTTTGTGCATTTGCCCTCCCCTTTATAGCTTCTCCCAAGCTAGTATTAGTAGTAGTAAACATGACAATTTACAAGGACTCGATCATTTTTTGTAACGAATAATGTTTATGGTCAACCCAGCAATACCCTGAGTAGCTATTGTTTAAATCGAATTCGGGCGAAGGTCAAAGGTTTTGGACAAAATAATGGCATATAAAAAAAAATAAGCACTCTGCCGGATATCAGAATATAGTCCTATTTAATAAATTACCTCTTGAGCTAAAGTGAATCACCAACAGCAACATATTTAAAAACAAACTAAAGTCTTTCTTGTTGAGAAAGTGTTATTATTCAATAGAGGAATTCTGTAATCAGGGCCGGGATTAATACTATTTTATTTATTTGGAACTTTAGTGACATTTATTTATTGCAATTATTATTTGACATACTCGTAGTTAAGTTTAAATGATTTTGAAAACATAGGCTTTTGAACATTGCTATCTATAATTTATTGTAATAGAGTTACTTTTTTTGTTTCTTTTATTTACGATTGACATATTTCAGACACAATGTATATTGTTAAATGAATAAATAAATGAAATGAAATGAAATGAGTGGAATCTCGATATTGTCGAGATTAATCGAGATCTCATCGATTTGGCTGTAGAATTTTAAAGCGAGATCTCGAAATACTAATATCGGTTCCAGTTTGCATTCCCTATGCTATGCCCAACTGTGGGACGAACACAGACGGACGATGATGAATGCCTATCATATGGATGGAACTGCTTAGCGAAGCCATTAATATTATCAAATCGGTCTCATCATTGCTGCAGGCCGTTTGACAACCTCACTCTCTTTGACAATTTTGCCTCACCGTTATCCCTATAATATTTTATCGTACTTCTCGGCGTGTATCATCACACGAGCCGGCAATGGTCAATACGCCGGCGCGAGCGCAGTGAAAGTACCACGTGCGGTGACGTAAGAGCTGCCGGGGGTTTTGACACGAGGGTTACTAGTCAGTGTGTCAGCTGTTGCCAGGTGTCTGTATAATATTGTTGACCTTTAATGACAGCAACATGACGATTGTATTTTGTTTTGCGATGTTTGTGACTTCATAGAGAGCTAAGTGGACTTATGGCTAAATCCAAAGCCATGTAGTCGGTCAAGAATATGTCTAAGATCTCCCTCGCCTGTCGTAAAGGTAGCTACAGGGGACGTCGGGGTCGAGTGCTTTTTTCTCTGGCGGGGAACCAGCACTCAAGTAACGACCCTTGAGACGGAAGGAGGGCTTCAGTGTGTTCGTTTTAAGAACCTCGAGTTCTCCGCATGTAAGCGGTTATGTTGGCCAGGCCAAGGTGGACTTTTAGTGGATAGAAATACCACATAACCTGGTTGGGTGGTTATCTTCACAAAAAAAGGCCAATTCCATTATAGATTATATAAATACGTGGTGAGAGAAAGCCTTTAATAATATCGATATCAACAGCACTGGCCAAACTATGGCCAGTGCTGTTGATATCGATATACGTTTGTGCATTTTTACCTGTCAATTTAGTTCGCCTAATTCTGGATTCTACTTTACTAAAACATTTTATTATACTGCTTCTATCTACAATTAGAAACCTCGTTGACAAGACCCCTGAAGAAGCCGTCATCGAATCCATGAATGATTTATGAACGATTAACATCAAATCAATTTGTGAATCGTCGACAACATGCGATACTTATTACTATGTTGAATGCATACTAATTTTAAGCCGATGACTATCTCCCAAAATGAAATTCACCGCAGGATTTGAGTAGAGAAAGCTTTAGATTATTAATTTTCATTGTTGTGCAGGGTCGGAACTCGAAACAAGGATGATGAGTTAATGACCTTTGTTGATTCCATTTGACACTTGAAACAGTGCTATTGCGTGCACTAACTTGACTGCTGATGTAAGCATCATCGTCATAATCATATCAGCCGATAGACGTCCACTGCTGGACATAGGCCTCCCGCAAAGAGTACCAAAGTGACCGGTCCTGCGCTACCCGCATCCAGCGGACTCCCGCGACCTTTACCAGGTCATCAGTCCACCTTGTGGGGCCTACCTACGCTGCGGCTTCCGGTACGTGGTCTCCACTCGAGAACCTTTCCGCCACAACGGCCATCGGTTCTACGTGCAATGTGCCTCGCCTATTGCCACTTTAGTTTAGCGATTCGGAGGGCTATATCGGTTGTGCTGCGGATAGCCTCATTTCTGATGCGATCACGCAGAGATGCTCCCAGCATAGCCCTCTCCATTGCCCTTTGGGTGACTTTGAGCCTTCTTATGAGGCCCATAGTAAGCGACCACGTTTCCATGCCATACGTCATCACTGGTCAAAGACTCTCGTCTTGAGACACTGCGGAATATTGGACGAAAAGATGTGCCGTATAGCTTCCCGAATGCTGCCCAGCTGAGTCGGATTCGACGATTGACCTCTTTCTCGATGTAAGCATGCAGGTAACTAAATGGGTTCTGATATCTCTGAATATTTGTTTTCAGACAGCTTGATTCGACAGAGACGATAATTTCTATTAGCCTAGTATGGGTTGGAGGCTTCACATCCTCATCCTGCTAGCATTTTTCCGGCAGTACCCTAAACGAGCTCGGGATCTGCTTTAGCACCAACTTAATCCTAAGATTCGGCATAGGCACCAGTTTTAAGAAAGCGACTGCCATCTGACCTTCCAACACAGAGGGAAAACTAGGCCTTATAGGGATTAGACCGGTTTTCCTTCTCCGGTTGGAGATTTCACATACACCTTTGAATTTCTTCAAAGCTGTAAAACATGTACAGTACCTACAAGTGTGTTTTTTTATAAGCAAACATCTTATCAACTTGCCAACTAAGCCACAAATCACCAATCAATTACATCAAAACATATAATTTTCAATATACTCAATCACGCGTCACTCGTACCATTCGCAGACTGATCGCGGATTCATCGTATTTTTTGTGCTTGCGCATAATCGGCTGACGCGCACGCGCATTGCTATTATCTGTAGATGGTCGTTAGACACACGAAACGGGGCAGGGAACTTGTGTGGATGGGAGGTCAAAGACTTGGCTGTGAAGTAAATAAATATGACGAGAACAACACCAAAGGCGAATCTCCTAATTACACCTTTATAAGATGTATATGTAGAGACTGTCACAAGAAAAACACAGGCATACTTATTAGAAAAATCGCAAAGTAGCCTCTATTTCTCATACTTTTCTGGGTCGCTAAGTTAAAATGGTAGCTGGACAGTATCGCTACTTATCGACCCAGCGATGTACTGTACCTAGGTCGGATTGTCATTGTCAGATGAGAATTTTCGAGTTGATCAAATAAGGGCGAAATGTGATAGCGACATGATAGGTCTTGTTTTATTTTTTTTGAACACAAAAAATCCATCCATATTCGGTTAGTAGGTAGGTAAGTATTCACTTATAATTATACACTTAATAGACAAGTATGTTACGAGTAGATTGCAACAGTTGTGTTTGTTGTTTGATTGTAAGATTATAACTGGCAGCTAAATAAGGTGCCAGTTATCAAATTGATAATTAAATATTTTGGCCATTTAATGAATAAAATAAAAAACCGGCCAAGTGCGTGTCGGACCACGCAAAACGAAGGGTTCCGTGCCTATTAAAAAGGTCGTATCGTCATAGAAATCTTACGGCACTTACGTCCTTTTCTTTGAGGAAGGCAGTTTTTCAGCAATATCCCGGAAACCTTTTATCCGATCTTGTTCAAAAAAATTTTCGGTGAATGAACTTAATAAGCGCTGTGTCCATGAATTTTTTCATATTTTTAAAATACACCGTTCAAAAATTAGAGGGGGGGGGGACAGAATTTTAGTGACTTTCGGGGCGATTATCTCTGACTGTATTCACTTAATCAAAAAAGTTCCCGAGAAACCTTATATTTATTTTGAAAGGCCTATCGATTCATGTGCCACACGTGGGCACAAGATGAAAAAAAAAATTTTGACTTTTAGTTTTATGTATGGAGTACACCCCTAAAAAAATTTTTTTTAGTAATTTTAATTACAAAACTTTGTAGCGGCTAACAAAATACACCTATCCTCAAAATTTTATTCAAATACACCTTATAGTTTTCGAGTAAAATGCCTGTGACATACGGACAGACGGACAGACGGACAGACGGACAGACGGACAGACGGACAGACGGACAGACGGACAGACGGACAGACGGACAGACGGACATGACGAAACTATAAGGGTTCCGTTTTTGCCATTTTGGCTACGGAACCCTAAAAACAGTATCTGTGTAGGTGTGTTAACGCGGCCGCGATTATACCAGTCACGGAGGGGTGAGGGCGGAGGAGAATGACGTCATAATAAGCTCGGGTCATCTCCGCGCGCGCCACACACCGCTTTCGACCACGGCATCATACGCGCATACCTACATACATACCTAAAAATTGTAACTAAAGTAATTAAAATCATAATTAGAAGCAGGAGTTTTCTTGAAGAGACGAAACCCCTCAGCTGAGCTGTTCATCAATAACAGCCCCGACAAGGTGCCTGGTCAGTCTCTGAAATAAAAATGTCTTAAAAATCAAGAAAATGTCTAATAAGGAAGAATCTGTGCGAAAACCAGTTTTCTAACCTATCAAACAACGTTTCTAAAATTTTACTAATGCGCCAAATAACTAACAAAACTTAAAAGCGCATTCCTTCTAACTTATCCCTGTTTAGCATAATCTGCTCCATAACTTATCAGATGTTGCAAAATATTTACCCATACATAATGTATGAGTGCATATTCTAATGGTATAAATGTGTTGAGAATGTTAATGTATTAGGTATGACTATGACATTGACCGAGAGATTTCTAACAGGATCCTGTATAAATGTTAAAACATGGATAAAACGAGTTTTTAGCGATGTTTAAATCGGTAATAATGATATCACTGCTGTTGTTGGTGACGTAACAGAAACCTTTATCGGAAAATCCTAGATCATAGCAAGCTGTAACCGATCGATAAGACACGAGACTTTCAATTTGGAAGTCGCGGGAGCGAATCCCAGTTCGCTGGGTTTTAAAAAAAAGTATGTACATGTACGAAATATCGTTTGCTATTTAATAGTAACCTTTTGGTGAAGGAAAACATCGTGAGGAAACCGGTCTAATCCTTACAAGGTCTAGTTTTCACTCTGCGTGAAATGTGATTGCCGCTTTCGTAAAACAAGCCCTACGCCATATCTTAGGATTAGATGCCAGAGAGCGGACCCCGGACTTCTTTAGGGTATAACCGGAGGAGGCCCTAAAGAGGAGGGGAAAACATTATCTGACCAAGGATACAACGAACCCCAAAGACTCGTTCATCATCTACTGAGAATAGCAGAAAGAGCTAAGTGTCGGAGCTTCGTTATCACGCCTACATACTTACGTAACGAGTCAAACACTCACCGGAGCTTCGCTATCGGGGGTCGACGACCGATCTATTACGCTCCAAGCTCGAAATTTCACTCTCAGTGTGCGGACGCATCGAGGAATGTTAATTAATTTATTTGCTATCGGCTTTCCAAAGTTGCGACGTTTCTCACGCTGTACTAGAAACACGTGTGACTGTTTATAGACCTTGTATCCTTGCAATAGGGTATATTTATGGTCAGTTATATGAGTTGCTGATGAAGATCTGTAGACAGGATTTATGGAGAGTGCTGGGTCCTTATTTGTGTAAGTTGTAAACGAAAGTTGGGTCGTCTGTAGGCATGTTATGTGGGGTTAGATTTGAGAGCTTTGGACATATGTCGTGGCATGGCGACCATGTGGTCACCTTAGTGAGGTGTCGGACGTCTTTCGCACACTGGGATTCTCTCACAGCTTGTGACATCATGTCATGCTGTGGCAAGGGCCCCATTTGCCATTTGAGTTGACAACACTTGATTTACTTAATATGTACCCGGCATATCATAATCTCGAGGATGCCTTGTGTTGAGAGTTGACCTGCATTTGTTTCAAGCTGTCGAAACAACAAATTTCTGATCAATAAAGCGTCGGCAACATACTTGTGCGTCCTCTAGCCTCAAGGCTCCACAGGCTACGATATCTGCTTCGAAGCAGGCCGTCTGTTTGTTAAAAACCTATCAGGCGAACTTTAAGCAGAATCATTTTCACTCACTTGTCCTAAAAAGCCACATGATCGTACTCGCATTATGAAACGCAGAACTTACGCTTTTTCAAACCGGTCCGGGCCAATTGGCAACTCTTGCGCAACGGCGGTAAACAGCCCCTTATTTAGTGAAAGGATGTAGTTTTTAATTAGGCACTAATAGGAATGCTTATGCTATTTCGTAAAAGCACTTTTATATATATACTTTACTTTACTTTTGAATATTAAAAATATATTTTGACAGTTTTTTTTCGTATTTTAGGTACATTTTATTAAGTCTTTATTACCATATTCTTATTAACACATTCCTTGCTCACGCGTCCTTTTGACTCACATGCTGAACAGCGATTTTACATTCTAAGTGAATAAGTTTATTAATTACTTGTATTATTTTAACCTGCTACACTGATCCTTGGTCATATAATGACCATCCTCATTTCTCTGAATCTTTGATTCGTTGGATTATAGTTCTGTTTGTAGTATAAATGTTTTTTTTCTTTCCGTCGTCAGTTTTTTTTTCTCATTAGGTATATTTAATTTGTATTCCGATTATTTTGATCCATGCATGCTCCGCAGAATTTTCCAGATACATTTCATGTTCGGTATCATTTTAATGTCCATAATATTTTCGAAACCGATCTAATGTTGGATCTGTGTTGTTGCAGAGGCGGGTGTCGGGTTGCGGCGTGTGCGCACGGCGGCTACGAGGTGAGATATCGCCCGGATTATCGGCGCAGCTCCAGATATTAATCTAAAGTTTAAACCACCTTATTCATAAACATGTAATGCCTCTAATAACTAAAATTTATTTTGTCAAAAAAGATGAAAATAATAACATGACTAATTATAGGCCCATTGCGTTGTTATCTATACTTATTGTCTAAAATAATTGAAAAAGTTATATACAATAGTTTATATAAAAAATAAAAAAATAGTAAAAAAATGTTTTATTGCCACAACTTTACAACATAAAAACAAATCAATAAAAGAAAAAAAACTAAACTACAAATTAAACTAAGCATGATTAGATATATATCTGGGCAATGGGTACCAGTCTCAGCTTTTGCTGAATGGGATGTTTACATCCAGCGCTGATTTTCAGACTGGTCCCTTTTTGTGTATGTATACATATGTATATATATATATATATATATATATATAATATATATCTATATGTATGTATGTATGTAGGACGGCCACGTGCGTTCGGTGCGGATATAAATATAAGTGTGGATGTGTGTGTGTGTGTGTGTGTGTGTGTGTGTGTGTGTGTTATCTATTTAAGTTAGTGGGGTGGGTTTTCTTCTGTAGTTCTAGAAGGTGGTCCTTAATTAGTTTCTTGAATTTTAACAGGGGCATTGGACTTCTTACTGGTGGTGGCAAATCATTCCATATTTTCGTTGCTGCATATTTGAACCCCCCCCTGAAAAACGATGTCTTGTGTTTTGGGACAAGCAGTAAGTTTTTTCTATTACTTCTAACTAGCTTCTTGCTTGCATCCTGTTCCCACTGCAGTTTCTCAAAAAGATAGGGCGGTTTTCCGAATTCAATTACTTTTCGTACAGTAAAAGCCAGATGCAAGTTCCTTCTATTCTTCATGTTTAGAGTATTTTTGCTATTAAGGTAAGGTGTAATGTGTGCTCGTTTCGGTATATTGTAGCATAAATACTTCAAGTGTCGACATTTATTTTGCAACGAACAAAAAGGATTTCGTAAGTGTAACAAATATTGGACAAAAAAAATCCCTGTGTGCGCTTTATACATGGACATGTCCAAAGCGTTTGACTTTGTATGTAGATCATAATTCATAATACTCTTGAAGACAAAGTGTATGCTTATGGAATGTTATGTATGTTATTTTTAATAACACAGATGACACAAATAAAACGATTTTCTATAGAAACAAAAACAGAATTATTCTACACAGCTGGTCGCAGATACATTATCTACGGAGTGCCTCAGGGAAGTGTATTAGTATTAGGACCTTTATTGTTTTTGATTTATGATTTACCAAGAGCTATCGTTCACCCTATGGTTCTCCTCGCTGATGATAGTACAGTGATATTCGCAGCCAAAAAATTTGAAACATATGAAGCAGACATAAATAAAACATTCGATTATAATTATAAAGTGGCTGACAATTAATAATTTGAAAATTAATCTGGATAAGTCAAATATAATGACATTTAGACAAAAATAGTAGGCAGCTATTTTATATATAGCTTATTTAAAGGACATAGAATAGATGACCTCATTCATTTTTCTATCACCATTTCAAAACTGCATTTCATCGTTTCTGACAGAAAGTCACAAATCGCTACCCTAGGTACTACTTATTATTTATTCTGTGACATTATGTCAATAATATTTCTAATATCGGACACCTAAATAAAATAGGCAACCGTTCTGTCTGTGTTTGACGTGCATTTCCCATCAGACCAAGAACTAAATTAAAATTGCACAATACTCAATTCACACCGTCCAAATGTGTACGTCATCGCTCCAATCACGCTGACCAATCACATTCATCCAATTTCACATCCAAAGAAACGATCCAGATCACATACGTGTCTCAACCTGTACCGTGGGATCCTACAATAAAAGTGACTCCCGTTTTTAAGTCTTTATGACATTGAGATAAGGTTGAATTTCGCCTGACATGGAGAAGGTTTTACTATAGTACCGTCCTGAAAAGAATGAGGAGCTATAGTTTTAATCCATGTGTACTTTATACGACCTTTTTAGTCTTGGAGGAGGCATAAGTGATGGGAACTATTGCCATTGTCTAGTCGGTCTTGTGAAACCTATTGCATAAGGTCATTGCAAATGGAAATAAAGGATTTTAGTGATTCATGGTGGCTTTGTTGGCTGAAAATTGGGAATTTGTATTCCTAAGTACCTATATAAACGTTCAAACATACACGGTGCCCGTGAGCATTGCGAGAGATTTTAATCACGAATTCCTGAGGCTATAAGGAGTAATAAATGTTATATGAAGCTAGGTCGAATTATGTTTTTTAATTTTTTTCTTATTTTCATACACAATAATTGCTAAACTAGTAAAAACGTGTCTTTAGGACGAGCTGTCAAAGTAGATGGTTAAGTCTCGCAACTTCGCAATCATAAAGGTGTTTCATACTGGAGATTTCATTTCAACATTTTTACACAAAAATGGAAATATCTCTAAAACCGAACCGAATTTACTCGACGTTAATTAACATTTTTAACTTAAAATATAGTCAGGAATATCCTGTTAAAATCTCTCGCAATGCTCACAGGCACCGTGTATATAAGATGATTTTGTAAGATGGCCCATTTCACAGGCGTTCCTATCTATCGAATCATCGGAAAGATAAGAAGCATGCAAAGAATTCTCTACATAGTTAAGATTAGAAGTAAATTAGAGGAAAGATCTGTGTGCATCTAACACTTGTACTTAAGAATTTGTAAAATTTTATTGATTTAAAGCATGCATAGAAAAATATGTATAAAACGGTTCCTGAATAATAAAATGATCTTTATTTAATTTTAATATAGTACAATTCAGTTTAAATACAATTTAATACAGTGTCAATAAAACTACACTTAGTCAAATAACCCGCCCCGTGTCATTCCGGGTGCAAAGGTGCCCATCACACTCGCTGCATTGCCGCGTTGAATAATAAAATTATATCAAATATCTTTTACATTACGTAAAACGTAACATTTTGTCAAAAGTATTTAACTAACACCCAGACTTATGTCAAAAATATTTCTAACATCGGATACCTCAAATAAATAAAATAAGCAACATTTATTTCTAATCAACAACAACATATCAAACGACTACCTTTATTGTATGTTAAAAATAAATAATCTAAAGTTCACATACAACCATCATTAAAGCTTATAAAGATGCTCGCGACACAAAATAAGTAAGCTTGAACATACGCGTAACTATCAGATTAAAATGCTACTAAAATATTTACTGTGATTGTCAATCGATTTGACAGGATATGGCTATGTCAACAAGAGTTGGCAGATCCATTTTGGCTCGTTTATTTGTGCTAAAGGAGTATCGCCGGAGCGATCTATGCTACTCAAGCATAGGATGATTGGAATATTCGAGAATACATATATTATGAGGTGTGGTACAAGTTATGGGCGACTGATAATTGGGTCGTTCTTCTTTTTTACCGACAATGAACCGAGGTTTTTCTGTTTTTTTGGTTTTTGAACTATCGAAAATTGTGGTTTTGAAGTGCGATTTAAAAAAAAATGTTTAGGTTTCTTCATTAGAACTAATTAAAGTTTCCTTTCTGGCCAATATAAATATTTATTTACGGTTGGTTTCTAAAAAAAAACATGTGACAAAGTGGACTCTTTCAGTGGGGACAATATTTTATTTTACCACTCTGTCACGGCATTCTACGAAAAAAAAAACATTTAAAAAAATGCTAGTTTGAGAAAGTGAAATATTGAATATCACTAATTAATAAAATAATATGGACGTTCATTTGAACATTATAAAACCGTAAACATCATTACTCAAATAAGATGCCGTAATAAGACGAAGGACAAGCTATTGTCGGTCGAAAAGAAGAACGACCCAATTACTCAATTTTTTTTAGGAGCTTTTCTTCTGATATTTAGAAGCGTTATAGATCCAGATCTAGGGTTTGAATACATTCAGAAACCTAAATGCAGTCAATTAGAGTTATGGACTATAAAGCCTAATTTTAATGCGTATACACGGCGTCTCGTCATGTTGGTATAATTGTATGCAATAAAAACATTCGGTGGAGGCGATTGGCGCAGGACCAGTCACTTTGGCACTCTTTGGGGGAGGCCTATGTCCAGCAGTGGACGTCTTTCGGCTGATATGATAATGATGATGATGATGACATGTATGCACGTAATCTCTGAACTATTGACCACAGGAAATTCAATTTCCTGTTTTGGACTCTACCTAGGTAATACGCGGGAGGAGCAGCGAGGGCAGCTACTTAGTTGTAAAATTAAATCTTAACCATGTATTTAAAACTATTTTTTCGCACTTATCACAACTAAATCCGCAAACGCATTCGTTTCTGCACCACCTACTTGGTACTCAGTTTTACATTTCATTTCTCCACTGCCCACAGGTCTCTGGAATCATCGCTCTTTAGCGATAAGACCGCCTCTTGTTTAACCTCCGTCTCCTTGATTATTATTTTTTGCTTGATCTATTTATGAGAGGTGTGCAATAAAGAGGCTCCTATCACTTGTACCCCGCGCCTGCGCACGCGCGGCAATCTGTCCCATCGATCCCCTTTAATTGATCACTCACACCTGTCCCGCGCCGCGCATTACTCTGTAACACTATATCTCGCAATATTTATAAGCAGTGTCATTTCGCTGCACGCGACTTCGTTGCCTGAGAGTGTGTGCATGCTTTTAAAACATCAATGATCTAGCTGTGCCAGTACTTGCCAGACGTCCAGGACGGCCCGCGAGCTGTCAATAATGTAAGTTTTATTTAGTACCTACTCACTTGGATTAGTATCTGCTTCTTCATCACTGTAAAATCTAGATGCTTTACCTATTTGAGATCATTAGAAATACTCATTCGTATTTCTTTAAACTTCACTTTTAGTTTCAGAAAACCGTGCCCCTAAGACTTTAGATGTGTGGATGTTTGTTACTCAATCACGCTTAAACGGCTCAACCGATTTGGATTAAATGTTGCATGAAGATAGTTTATAGCCTGGATTAAAATATAGGATAGTTTTGGTCCCGGGTACACGCAGACGAAGTCGCGAGCGGAAGCTAGTAAAACATAATCGCTGTCGAAATGGACATCTTAAAAAATTCAAATCACGCAATTCTATGACGACATATAACTTCATTTTGAAATAGAAACTTATGCAGCTCGATAAAAAACGAATCACGTACAGTTTGGAAAGGCCCTCCATTCGTTACAAAGGGCAATTGGATGAAATCCGACGTTCTAGTTTACTTCATTAAACAAAGTAATCAATGTTACGTAATTATTTAAATAGGTACTTAGTATAATTTACTTTGTTTCACATTTTATTCTATTAGATAGGCATAAGTTAAGGGTTATATATTCACTTTTTACAAGCTTGTATGTAACTTGCATTGTTCATGTTCGGTATTCAGCTGAGCTGAAATTTGGCATAGATTTACGGGTGTAACAAAAATAGGGTATGAACCCATTAAGGCCAAGTTCAGTAGCGTATCAAGATCTTTTATCTCGGGAACGCGTAGGTCTCCGAACTCTACTCTACTCCGAACCAAACTCTAGGTAACGTAAAAAAAACACGGCCGTTTATGCTGCAAAAACGTATATTTTGACACTCTCAAAGGAATCTTAATTTATAGGGTACTTTCCGTTGAACTAGGACTATGAAATTGGGCAAGTAATATCGTCTTAATACTACAAGTACAAGAAAAAATCTGAAAACTATATATTTGTAATTTTGTACGGAACCCTCGGTGGGCTCGCACTTGTCCGGTTTTCTTTTCTTATTCTTGTTCGAATTGTGCCTTCTTTGCATGTTTTTTTTTATCTTTAACATTTACTTTGTATGACAAGTAAGAAATTAGTTACTTAAGCAATTGAGATACCGTACAAGACAAACTGGAAATCTTTTTTCACAGCTTTCATTCGGAAACGTAAAACGTAAAAGAGGGATCTAAATGCTACTTTTCTGTTCAAGCTACTTTTTTAATTTATTCATTGGCATGAAGCATCGCAATGTGCCAATTGAACACAGATCTTAATAAAATAATCGATTGTAATTGTAATTTCATCGTAATCGATTAAAAACGAACATATTTGAAGTTTTAACTTTAACAACGTTATATGAAAATTTATGAATATTTCGTAATATTTAAAAAAAAATGTCACAATTTACTGAAATCAAAACTATCGATGACTGTTATATTTTCCTCATAGTCGGTGTGAAAAATTGTATGTGTCACTCAGAAGCAAAAATATTTTTGTCATGGACGTTGACGCTTGAATCCTTCGTTACGCTCAGGATTATACGATAGGATCAGGATTCTATCGCAGAATACTTCGCTTCACTCTGGATTCAATGTACCGATCTCGCCCTAAATACATCATTTTGCTACCTATAGACATAAATAACTATTGTTCGGCGGTTTGCAATAGTTTCCCGATTCCTTTTTCATAACCCTGGATCGGCCTCATTGTTGCCATAATGACAAGCATGCAATTAGTCATAAGTCTATCCTCACGACCGGCCATTAGGCTAACAATATGCGCGATCCCAGATACCGCCATTGTTCGCCGTTGCTGACGGCGCCAAAAACGACCACGGACCACCGCAACGCGGCTTAGGGTGTGCCGCGGGTTTGCCTGGCTATAATGGCTAGGTCAGACACTAGTATAACCAGGGTTACCAATATATTATAACACAATTGTAGCGCTTTTTACAAGCTTTATATTAACTTGACCTGTTCGTATGCATGTATGTAAGAAACCAGTTGTAAGTCAAAATTTGCAATCCATTTTTCAGTCGCTTGCCGTTATCCGATTGAGCTGAAGTTTTGGGTAGTTATTTATTTATGTTATACGGGACACCAACAGAGTACATAAGAATAGCGAGTTACATTTAAATAGTTATGTGGTATTTAGGCACTTACGTACCCCAATTAGTACCTATAGTTACGTATATATCATGCCCTTGCCAAACAAAGAATGAATCACTTTGGTAACGGCTACCCGCAACCAAAGGAATTCAAGGTGCTCCCACTAAACTGCATCATCCGTTTTGTGGAAATGATGGAGCGAGCTTGGGAGTAGCTATAAAGGGGAGGGCAAATGCACAAAAGATCCCACTGGGTCGAAGTGTATCCGAAAGGGCCCTCAACTAGATAAGATAAGATAGTTACGTATTAGTATAGATAAATTAACGAGAGCATGGAATTGCATATGTAGTAGTATTGTATGTTTACAGGCATTCTATATTTGAAGTTTCTATTTTCTCGTACAACCACTACAAATGCAATTCCATGTTCTCGATAATTCATCTATATAGTTTGGATGACAATTTAATATTATGGTACCATCAAGCTGGAGCCGTAGCATGGTTGGCCTTATCACGCGACAAGTGACAAGATAAGTACGTCGTCTCGTTCTATCGAACGGAATCAGCCAGTGACGCACGCTCTATCCTATCACCTATCGCGTGACAAGGCCAACCATGCTACGGCTCCAGATCTGATGACGGAGACAGAAGGTGGTCATGGAATTCAGTATTTAACCCCGTTGAGTTTGGGTTCGTTAGAATCGTCTCAATGTTGATGGTATACAGAAAAGTACAGTCGACAATAAAAGCTTGTATCAAAATAAAAATTTTGACAGAAACTTAATTACACATTATGTTCATTTTTGTTACGGCCGGTGCTGTGTCGAAACGTCATAAATAAAAGTGAATAAATATCGCGTTAGTTAGACGCGTGTAAAGAAATGTTTTAAATACGCACCAATGTTTTCCATTATGTAATTTGCCATAATGGCAACGTTTGCTGTAGCAATTATTTCGGTATTTTATTTATTAGATTGTTATCAAAACCAACCTAACCTACAGGGCCTCTATACAACGGGTTCCGTAAAAGCACACAACTATAGTCCACTACCCCCACTATGGTCCAAAAGTAAACTCATTCGTTTCTATCAATACCGATTTTGTATTTGTGATTTTATAGGTTTTTATTTAAATTTGTGTTATTATATATTGCCTGTCTTCAAGTTCACCCATGAAAACAGTTCCACCTGAGCAAGTAATATGAGACTTAATTTGGACCATAGTTGGGTGACCTGGACTATAGTTGTGTGGTTTTACGGTTCGCGGAAGGATTTCATACCGTCCATTCACGTTTGTATTGGTCTAATCTTCCCCTACAACCCTCTACAATCATACCTAATATCCTTCTAGTAACATGACTACCATTGAAATTATATTTATTTATTTCATAATATTACAAACTACATCCAACGCTCATGCGGCAATCATCTGAATAAAATAAGTAGAGTTTAATTTCCAATTATAAATATAATTTCATACCAATCGCACATTATGCGAAACGTTTCATTAACGGCTACGGTATCCCCTGCCTGTCGTACAAGGCGACTAAAAGGGGTCCTCGGGGTGGTACACGGTTGCAGTTGGGGGCTGCAATCGGAAAAAAAAGGTAGATACCACTGGGGCATGACGATAGGACGGCACTGGTGCGTTCCGTAGGAGATCCCAGAGCCGTCCGAAACGCGTCGAGGAGGACCATCGGGGGGTTTTTAGTCGGTGCGAGTCCGACATAACCTCCGCGCTATCCCCGTGGCGTGGAGGTATCCATAACGGATTTTCCTCCCATAAAAAAATAAAAGGTAAAATAAATGTGTGTTTGGGAGGGTGCGGCGGCTTAGGGATAGGGGCTGCGATCCTCGTTCCGGATCGTTCCTGGCTCAACAGATTTTCTTGGCCATTCAGCGTGGCAACGCCGCCAGTGTCATGGGAACTTTCGGGCCACCAACGATCCGGGGCAGTCCTTTTTGTTAGTTTAGGTTATATGTAGTTAGTACGTATTGTTGAAGCCTGTTGCGGATTCTATCAGTGTTAATAACAGTTGTTTTTTAATTGAATAAAAACAATATTATAATGGCAGTGGGCGGGGCATATTGCACGTAGAACCGATGGCCGTTGGTGCGGAAAGGTTCTCGAGTGGCAACCCCGTACCGGAAGGCGCGGCGTGGGTAGGCCCCCCACAAGGTGGACTGATGACCTGGTAAAGGTCGCGGGAGTCCGCTGGATGCGGGTGGCGCAGGACCGGTCAATTTGGAACTCTCTGGGGGAGGCCTATATCCAGCAGTGGACGTCTTTCGGCTGATATGATGATGATGATGATGATAATATTATAAATAAATGTTTTATCTAACATTATACACCGCAATATGCACATCATCAGATAAAACGATGACTATTTTTTTATTTAAATTGGCTATCGATTACACGTCAAACTCATTCATAAAGAAAAAATGAAAACCAACAGCACGCCAATAACCGACACTTGATTGCAATTTAATTGGCTAAAATATTGGCCTCACACTTTCATGAGATGAACCGACCAATCGGAGGTATTGTAACGTCACCAGTGTTAACTGATCTCTTCCTTACGTTAGTTTGTTTGATATTTTGTTAAAAGCTTTCCTGGATTAATGCGTCCTGTGAGCTCACGGTATAATGGACATGAAGATGCACTCTTTTGTTTAAGTCTTGCATCGTCACTGATTTGTGCGATCGCTGGAAAAGCAAATTGAACTGTATTAACATTCGGTTTGAGTTGCTTTTGAGTTGAGGTTTGGTTGTGTTGTTTTAAACATTATTGCAATGAGTAATCGATTTCTTTTGTAAGGGAAATTACACTTGGGTTGATTTTAATTGTCCGCTCAATTGATTGGTATAAATGCTCGAAGCTTATTGTATGGTATAATACTATGCATTACTTGCATTTTACGCATACGTAACTTGTAAAGCTTATAGTAAAAGTTTATTGTTACTTTACTATACACGCTGCAGCTCTATAATTATGGAATAAAAAACATTTCGTAATCAAGAAGATAAACCTAATTGAATTGAATATTAAATAAAAGTTACAAAATGGTAGGTTCTAGTGTCTTTTTCATTTTTATCAAATAAGACATAACATGTATCTGGGTGATATCTTATATTAAGGTTAATTCTTCTAATTTCATTTCAGATAAATAAAAATTTCTTGTTGCAATATAATATGAAAATTTAAAAAAGCAAACAATTAAACAACCCCATTATTTTGTATTGTAACAAAAGTAGCTACATTCTCACAAGACTAGTTACATCTACGCGTTTGCACGTAATGTCACATTCAAAATAATTACCACTAAGCTCCCATTGTTTAAAAACGATTACACTGGGAGAATAATTTGTATAATTATGTTCTTGTTTATATAAAAACGTACGGAACTTTGTAATGAACTTGCAAGCTTGTTCTAAAAATGAAGTAGGTTTGTTCGAGATAAATTGGATATAAAAGTTTCTTAATTATTTTTTAGTTACGATGGTATATTGAAATTGTTTATATACAAATAGGTATATCTTTGATTGTTGGGATAAATTATATACTTACATTTAGGTAATTTATCATTATTACATTCGAACCATCTTAAATTATAATTATTCTTTAATATAAAATAGCTGGTCATTTGTTTCTTGAAGTTAGATATAATGTTTTTTGACCTAATGTCTCAAAGTATAGTAATATAGCTTTAGTTCGCCTAATTTTGGATTCCATTATGCATACAACATAAATCCGCTAAAGTGCTGAAAACTGCGGTAATCACCAGCAATAGGTAGGAAAACCTCACTCGCATTTTGAGAGCCCTTATTATGTATCCGTTACATTTTTTTTTAATTTATTGATTAACACAAAAAGAAAATACATATTACAATTCATTACAATGCCAATCTTGGCAAAACCTTTAGTAGGTTTGTTTGCCGAAGGGGAGTTCTTGACTACTGATCTGTAATATTAGCTAATTTAAAGGTAGTTATACAACTTATTTTACAGTTTACAGAATAGTTTAAATTTTTACATTTTAAAAAGTGCCTCTTTAGAGTTTTTCTTATTTTACATATAAGTTTTGTACATGTTCAGGTAATTCATTTAATATTTTAGGCAGTAAGTGTGAGTGTTTTCGTTGTTACATAAATGACTAGTATATTGCTTACTTAATTTACTACCTAATTCTTCACACAATATTCTTTTGTTTCATTCCGTATCGTACCTAACTCATAATAATGACAAGGAAACATAAAAACATGCGGGCCATTCATTTCAATCCGTCAGTAGTGTTGCGGCATTTTCCGTAGAAACGCATATCGGATTGCAGTTGCATTGCGCTTGCGCAGCGTCCGCTGAATGAGGCAACGGGGCCTCATGTGTGTCATTCGTGTACTAAGCTAAACTGACATGATGTATTTTGAGTAATGCTTATAATTTGCACAATTGATGCGTGGGCTTGGAATACTTTTGATTCAATACTTGAATACGAGTATGTCATGCTCGGCAGGGCTCGCCTAAAGGTCTTTGCTTGCGTGGTGTAGTTGATCGGGCGATGGCTGAGATGCGAATCATATTCGTGCACGCATATATATATATATATATATATATATATATATCTCTTCTCATCGATTTCGATGACGGCGACCCTAGCAATTACGGATTTGCCCTATTGTGAGCTCTGATGTGGCTGGCTAGGCTTACTTTTAAAAACTCTATTGCATGGGGGACAGTTGAGTTGGCCAGTTGTGTTATAGTTGTACACGTAGGAACGTTTAGGCCTCTTTTCGCAATTGGCATTTTGCGTCTAATGTAGCCAACATTTTTGAAAGGTTGTCTGTATAGATATTGGAGAACTCGACTGTACAACAAGTAACTTTATTACAGTGCTCAGTGTTCAGCGGAATTGACACGAGAGACTTGACTGAATTTCATTCTCAAAACCTTACACATTTCTAAGAATTAGGTATTGTTTATTTTTTCAATATGTAAGACAGTGTATTTTCTTATGAATCCTAACTTATATTATAAATGCGAATATTTGGATGTTTGTTACTCAATCACGCAAACGGTTGAACCGATTTGGATGAAATTTTGCACGAAGGTAGTTTATAGCCTGGATTAAAATATAGAATAGTTTTTTTTATCCCGGCTCTACTCAGACGAAGTCGCGGCCGGAAGCTAGTAATGTATAATTTAGAATCTACAATAAATATACATTGACTTGTATTTATTTAATTTTATTACGAAATGCTGAATTGACAAAAAAAACTAGATCTATAATAATATAATTTTTGAACCGGCTCAAAAAAGAGAAATACGACCTGTAGAGGGAACAAAGCTTTGGCCCAAAAGCTGCTGCAAGCTGAAACGAAGAACTTCTTGCAAAAAGAAAGTGAGTGAAGAATAATAAAAATGTTGATTTAGGTAACAAGGGAAATGGCAATCGTAAATGAGATTACCATTTCCTGGTAAGTGAATGGACACCTGAGTAAGGAAATTCCGCTCTTCCATAACGGTTTACAATTATTTTATTACTTTAGTGTTACTTCAATCTTCTAACTAAGCTCGTGTGAATTGTTAAAAACTTCCATACTAAGGAAGTTATTATACCTTCCTGATTTAGGGTCCTCAGTGAGAGATGAATGGAGATGAAGCAATAGGTAGTTGGAGCGAGATTTTTTCAGGAAATTTTGATTGAGGCAATTGGATATCCTACTAATATTATAAAATTGAAAGGATGGATAGATGGATGTACGTTCAACTTAATCTCAAAAACTACTGGACGAATTTATATGAAACTTTCCAGTTATGTATCTTCTATATCAGAATAGGACATAGGCTATAATTTATGTCAAACTTCATCCCTTTTAGGGACGAAAAAGGGGATGAGACACTGAATGAGCAAATAATTTTGCGCGTTGACTTCATCAGGCGCTGGGTCTCAAAATGTATGGGAAAACTAAAATCCGACTCGCAATTGACCAACATTACACTTTGTAAATGAAAAACTATGTCTGTCTACGTGTCCCGTTTTCTCGCCTGGCTATATTGGCTATATCGATTTATGAGGATGAACTTAATATAGTTCTTATACCAAAACTCACATTTTAAGGAGATGAAATAGGAAATTAAAGTCTATATGAGGAACCGTATTATACGCGGACGAAGTCGCGGGCGGAAAGCTAGTGTAAAATTACTTTAGAAACAAAGTTAGAACTCGTCATCAATTCCGTACTTCGCTTTATTCGAAGAGTTCCCTCTATTTTTCCAGGATCCTGACCCGATGATCATTGGATTGGACCACCTGCGAAGATATCCATTCAAACAAAAAATAATTTAACAAATCGCGGGCGTGTTCGAGTAATCGGGGAACATACATATAATAAAATAAATAAATGAATATTAGGGGACATTATTACACAAATCGAACATATAATAAAAAATAAAACGAATTGAGAACCTTCTCCTTTTTTGAAGCGCAGTATTTCGCGACCGAAACAGCAATTTACTTGATCTTCCCTACAATGATTAGTTCAAATAACAAAGTGTGACGTCTTACTTTTGAATGAATCAGTGAAGCGTTTCGGCTGCCGCCAGCGAGGTCCGTCCTTAACTCATATTTTTGGGTATTTATGTTCTTTAATTGTAATTGCTCCCATAAAAACATTTGTTCCTCTCCAAGAACTAGTTCTACAAGCCTATTCTCAATGCAAATTCAACTGTCAGCGACAGTTTTGATTAATCGCTTCGTTAATACTATAATGTTACCGCACATAATCCATCATTGCAATAAAGCAACAAACCGATTTCACAGCCTTAATTCACTATATACACTCTTAATCCATTACCTAAACCCAATAGTTACAAATTACACAGCCATTATACGTATGTAATTTATAACTAAAGATATAATTTATAATCAGGCGTGGCGGTCTTTCATCATCAAACTAAATTGCTCATACGAATTCCTGATATAAAATAATTTAGTGATTGGTGTAATTGCAGTATGATGTCAGCACATTAAGGTGGGAAAAGTTGCATAATAGTGCATTGACTTTATTAAATAACAGCTGTGGGGTTATCACTATCGAATTCGAAGATCACACTAGAAAAATATCGGGGCCTTGTAGTGTATGGTCTATTATTTAAGGTATTTAACGACGAAATAATAGTTTTAAAATAACTCAGTGATGAATATGTATAACTCAGACATCTAATATAAACCGTTTTTTTTAGTTGAGTGCTAATGGCCTAGTAGCATGATACGTTTTATTATGTTTTGCGAGACGTTTCAGTACATTTAGGCCGTAAAATTTACGTGACTATAAAATCTATCGCGCTAGCCGGTATATAAATGCTTATTTAGTTATATTATACGATATGTAAACTATTTATATACATAATACTTAAGTCTCTCTTAGTCATTCTCAGCCAGCCAAAATGCTAAGTTCAAAGCTAAAAGGAATGTAATTATTTAAACAGTCTGTTTGTATATTATTAGCCTTTTTTTCACTTTTTCCTGTGATTTTTATTTTTTATTAATGGTATAATTAATGTATTCTAAAATGGTGTAAATCTCTAAATCCGTCATGATTTACCTTCCCATTTTCGAATTAGGGGTTACTAATAAAATCCATAATTTCATTTGCCATAATCATCATTTGCCCTAATAATTTTTTTCACACGTACTGAAGAGAAAAAGAGAAAAGAAAACAAGCTCGATGGAAAATTGTTGTTATGTGTGACGTGTCTAATTGATTCGCTATTTATTAATAAGTTAATTTATGGAGTTTATAAAGTGTACTTTTAACATGGGCTTTTGATCAATTACCGTGTCGTCGCTGTAAACACCTTTCGCTTTTATTGGTTTCACTATCTACAGATACTCATGGTGAGATAATTATGATTTATAGAGGAAATAAATTAAAGGAATGCTGCAATGGAGAATTATATTCTCGATGACGCCATGGTGATAGCGAGTTTGATCCTAATTGATATGACTGCAAGGTTTTACTAAAATGAATAAGTTGCTTATTTCTGCGTTTCAAGTTTACATAGTAACATGCGTATTTACTTGTGACATAATAATATTGAAAAGCTTTAAGTACGGTCTAGTTTAGCGAAATTGTAGATTGTGTCTCATGGGAGCAAAATTATATATTTACGGCGTGGGCGATCTATTGAATCCTCAGTGAAGCAAAAGTATTATACAATAGAACCTCGAGCGACCCTAGTTAATTTTGAAGTACAGTCGATGCCAAAAATACGTTTACACTTTTACAAGTTCAAACAAATGTTTTAGCAAAAAGTAATTATGTCAAACGATACACTAGTTAGGTGAACGAAAATTAGGTTAAAAATTATACGCCCACAATTAGTCATATTAACCTTCCATTTCTCGGTTCCCGACCCCTTATCCTAAACCGCGTCATCAGCGTTCTCCGTGGGAACGCTTCCTACATGACGCTGAGTGTCATTTGATTACCCGGAATGACGCAAGTGCGTCATTACCCAAACTGGCCAGTCATGCCATAACGCACCTTCGTATGATTGCTATGTGAGATCGATTCTCAGAGCTGAGAAGATCTACACTTTCCGTGCGAGATCTGATATTAAGTTCGGCTTTCGAGTTAGATTCCTGGAGAACGCCTATGGCCTACATCACACTGGCGCGGCCTGCGGTGGCGGTCCATAGTAAATTTGACAGCTAATGACAAGTTTACGGCCGCGCCAGTCTGTGAGAGGCCTAATAGAAGTTTTGCAATGTGGTGGAGGATTAGCTGGACTGAGAAAAAAAAACCGAAGAAGTACCTACTTAACCTAATAAGGGTAAATACTTTAATATGGGATCGTTGGCTGATAGAAGAACTATAAGTGATCTAGTGTTTTTGAAGAGAATTGTTACCGGTGCATTAGATTGCCCAGATTTACTGCAAAAAATAAATTTCCACGTACCCTCTAGAATTCCTAGAGCATGTAATATTAAGCTGTTCAGTTTAGCTACTCGTCGTACTAACCTCAAGCTACACTGTCCACTGTCACGGATGTTTACGGCTTATAACAAACATCAAGAATGTATTGATCTAAACTCGCCAACTATCCCATTCATAAAAGCCACGATTGCTGACAAGACTTAGTAATTATTAGTTAAGAGTAAACATATTGTAATCTGTTTTTAGTTAAATTTCACTGTTAATTGATGCATGCTGTGTCCTTCTGTAATTAATAAGGTACTTAGTTTTAATTTGCGCATATAAGAGTAATATTATGTAATGGTATGCTTATTGTTGAAGGTCCTAATAAATAAATAAAAAATGCATGCAAAAGTAGTTTGGTTCCCATTTTAAAACGATATATATTATGCTAGTTAGAATAACATGAAACTTTGTATTATACGTTAGGTTAGGTCGTAAAACTAGTTTATGTTGCTAGAAATTAAAGTACCACTTGGTTTTTCAAAACTCTTATGTACCTACAGTCGCCATCAGATATATCGGAGTGGCCAAAGTGCTCACAAATATCTGAACACGTCTCTAATGCTTCGACAATATAGAGACGTATCCTGTCGACTGTACGAAATATCATTTGATATTTAATCCTGTCGACTGTACGGAATATCATTTGATATTTAAAGCTTTTTCGGTGAAGGAAAACATCGTGAGGAGACCGGTCTAATATGGTCTAGTTTTCTCTCTGGGTTGAAATGTCAGGCCCCTATTTTACCAAATCGATAATTTTCGCCTGACAATGACAATTCGAGTTACATGGCTGCGTCGACAGGTTGAGGTGCTTGTGGACAGCTTATGTACAGTAAGGGAAATGTATTCACGTACCACCGTAGAACCCTGTCGCAATTGACAGGCCGCCGTAACTCAAACTCGAGTGGTATGTCACCTTATTGCGATAGGGTTCTACGGTGGTACGTTAATACATTTCCCTTACTGTGGAATGGGCTTGTGACCTCAGGTTAAAATTGATAACGTATTATTGGTAAATGGATAGTAAACCATCAAATTATTGTAATAAGGTATAAATTTGAAAATTTAGAAAAAATATGCATTTTTTTATTGCCCAAGAATACATTTAAAGCTATATATACCAAATAGAATCCTTACGCTTTTATAGAAACAAAATTGTATGACAACTATGGACCTAAACGCAGTAGTTCGCGACTTAAACAGCAATTTACTTGATTTTCCCTACAATGATTAGTTCAAATAGCAACGTGTGACGTCATACTTTTGAATAAATTGACGACCGAATAGCCTAGTGGTTAGAGAACCTGACTATGAAGCTTGAGGTCCCGGGTTCGATTCCCGGTCGGGGGAAATATTTGTATGATGAATACGAATGTTTGTTCTCGAGTCTTGGATGTTTATTTAAGTATGTATTTAATCTATATAAGTATGTTTATCCGTTGTCTAGTACCCATAGTACAGGCTTTGCCTAGTTTGGGACTAGATCAATTGGTGTGAATTGTCCCACGATATTTAAATTTAAAAAAAAAAATCAGTATGAAGCGTTTTGGCTGCTGCCAGCGAGGTACATCTTTAACTCAATTTTTTGGGTATTTATGTTGTTTAATTGTAGTTGCTCCCGTACAAACATTTGTTCCTCTCCAAGAACTGGTTCGAATGGCATCATAAAAAAATCGAAGGTCACAAGCCTATTGTCCTTGTCATGTGACAATTGTCAAGATGGTGAAATAGGGCTGATGGCAGTAGCTTTTGTAAAACTAGTGCCTGCGTCAATGGGATTAGGTGCCAAAACGAATCCCGGATTCAGGGCACTATCTGTAAAAACGCTATCATTTACGCCAAGTTCATAGGTGCATGTAATATGCCTAAATTGAAGAATAAATAACATTGACTTTGACTTTTACTAGGAGAATGATGTCTAACTGACATAAGATCTAACGGACTTATAAAGCCGGGAGTTAGTCAAATTGCCCGGTAATATCTCGTGGATGGAATCCAGTTCGTTCGATATTGAACTATTGGCTGTATTAGATCAGATTGAATGTGTGTGAACTCCATTACCGAGGAACGTAACCGCAGCACCACACACTATTACTCCGTGGTATGGGGCAGATGGAACAGCCCATTTATATTGGGTTCCTGGAAACGGCTTTTTAAGACTCGAGTTTGCAATATTCTTACGCCCGTGTTATACACAATGTTTTTCAACACATCATCATCATCATCATCATATCAGCCGAAAGACGTCAACTGCTGGACATAGGCCTCCCCCGGAGAGTACCAAATTGACCGGTCCTGCGCCACCCGCATCCAGCGGACTCCCGCGATCTTTACCAGGTCATCAGTCCACCTTGTGGGGGGCCTACCCACGCCGCGCCTTCCGGTACGTGGTCGCCACTCGAGAACCTTTCCGCCCCAACGGCCATCGGTTCTACGTGCAATGTGCCCCGCCCACTACCACCACATTTGCATCCTATTTGCGAGTAAATAAATAACTACAATATATAAAAATCTAAGTTTCATACAACCGCACCAATCAAAAACTGACGAAATTTACAACTTCACTTCCAGATCAGTGCTAGTGGAGCGCGCAGCTTCAATATTTCAACCAATCACAGAGCAGTATTCTTGCGGCGCGTGGGCAACTAGTTTTTTGTTTTCAACCAATCACAAAGATTTCCTTAAGCCAATCAGATCACAACAAGCTCATTACTCCCTAGGGAATACAAACTCGCCATAACTCAATTTAGGCCATTGTCCCTCTGTGTACAGGCATGGAATAACACCATTTACGAGCAAGAGTGATGAAAAAGTACCTTACTCGTACAATCAAACTTACAAAGCTCACATGCGGACTTTTCGTCCTTAAGTATTTTTTTTCCTTTTAAATTCATTAAAATCTTTTGTTTTCTAAAGTACATAAAAGTACAGTAAATACAAGATGATGATTAACATTAACTAAATTAAATTAAAAATAAGTTAAATCTAAAAAAGGCCCTCTAGGCATTGTACCGAAGATGCTGGCGGCATTTCCTCGCTGAATTGCAATGCTGATGCGTTGCGCGAGAAAGCCGCCAGCTCTTCGGTCACCAGTTACATCGACCAGACGTTTCGCGATTTCTGCAAATAACTTATGCGCACTGGGACCCCACTGACCGAGGGTCTCGACGCCAAAGTGTACAAAGTCGTTCTCTCTGCCGAGGACTCTATATTTATTACATTTCAGATTTTCGGCGTTTTCCGCCGCTGCACCCGCTTTAGTGTAAGGACTGAGTGGACGCTCCGCTGTGAGCGGGGCGTGCAGCGTCCATATAAATTGCATTTGTTTTATATGGACGCTGCACGCCCCGCTCACAGCGGAGCGTCCACTCAGGCCTTACACTTAGAAGCAGTTATAATATTAGTATAGAAAATGTGGACCTCTCTGCTGTCTTTGACCGTCCTTTCCCGCTTTCCAGTCGTAACTCCGTGGCGTGCCTTACGTCACTTGTGTTACTTTTCGCCCAAGGTTTCTAACGCGTTACGACTTATTGTTGTTTACATAGTAAGCGGGCATTTTCTTAGCGCTAATCGTGAACGAGGTGGAAAATCTAGGAAGTAGGTTTTCGTTGGGAGAAACACTAGTTTATCCTGTGTGGTATTGTTAGGGGGTTTTCAAACAAAGAATATGTTGTTAAGTTTAACAGCAACGCCGAGTTGCTGTTAGGTCGTTTAGTCTTAAGAGTCACGTCAACACTACTTCGCGCATTTTTGAAAAAAGCGGTTCCGATCCCTGATACAGTAAAGGAAATGTATACACGTACCACCGTAGAACTCTGTCGCAATTGACAGGCCACCGTCACTCAAACTCTAGTGATATGTCACCTTATTGCGATAGGGTTCTACGGTGGTACGTGAATACATTTCCCCTACTGTACCTACGTCAAAACATCAATTCGTAGTCATGTTTATGTGTCATAACCAAATTGAACTTGTTAAGTAATGTGCAATTAAATGGAATTGTGAAACGCATAAAATGCGTGTATTTATGGCGTGGAGGCAAAACAGGTCCTCAATTTGGCCAAGGCGAGCGCTGTCTGCCAAGGAATACATCACTATCGGCACAGTGTAAGTATGGATCTGCTCTGCAGTACTTTCACATGAATCAAGGTCCGTTTATATCTACAGACATTGAGTGTGTCAGACACGTGTCCTGTTACGATAGATATAATTAAGTACGTTAATACACACTGTATGAAAAAAAAAAATGTCTGCCACGACACGTGTCTGACACACTCAATATCTGTACATATAAACAGACCTTTAAAAACGTGGTAGTAATTAAAGCACAGATGCAATTTGTCACAACAACTGATAGAGACACAGCTACACTTGGAATACAAACCTATCATTCTAACCATAGCTCCGTGTTTCTGTCAGTGTGACAAATTGCGTCAATGTCAATTGACAATTGTGTGTCAATTGTCTCAATGTCTGTACATATAAACGAACCTTTAAAAACGTGATAGTAATTAAAGCACAGATTCAATTTGTCACAACAACTGATAGAGACACAGCTACACTTGGAATACAAACCTATCATTCTAACCATAGCTCCGTGTTTCTGTCAGTGTGACAAATTGCGTCAATGTCAATTGACAATTGTGTGTCAATTGTCTCAATGTCTGTACATATAAACGAACCTTTAAAAACGTGGTAGTAATTAAAGCACAGATGCAATTTGTCACAACAACTGATAGAGACACAGCTACACTTGGAATACAAACCTATCATTCTAACCATAGCTCCGTGTTTCTGTCAGTGTGACAAATTGCGTCGTTTGTAGTGTGCGTAAGTAAGTAAGGCGGTGTCAGCAGCACCGACAATGATATGCCGTAAATACGCGTCAAACAACACCCTTATGTCAACTACAGTCTTCAAAACCATATGTTAGATTTCAATGGCATATGTGTAGATGCTTAATGCCCACATTTTACTTCTTCTTAGATCTTAAGAAAATTAACACGTAAAAAGTCGCGTAGGTAGGACGTCCAATGCTGAGATTTAAAGACTCCTGCAAACGTGACATGAAATGTTTTGGCATCAACCCTGGCGGCTGGGAGCAGCGAGTTGAAATTAGATCAGAGTGGCGCAGACACCTAAGCGCTGGAATGAAAAACCATGACGTGGTGTTGTTAAAAGATTTCAAACAAAAAATGCTTCGGTGTGCTCATATTAATGCCTCCCACTTCCCGATCCTAATTGTACTTGCGACATCATCGTCAAAAATTTAAGAGCCAGGCTCTTGTCGGTGGAGTAATCGCCATTGTGTTCTTCTCTCTGCCACTGTTTTGAGCTCCTGGTACCACATAACATTAACTTTCTCTTTAGCTTGGTACATAAACGCACGTCTTAGCCTTCCCCTGCCTCTCCTTCCTTCTATTTTTCCTTCAATTATAGTTTTTATGTAATTGTCATGTCGTATCAGGTGCCCCAACATATTTCCCCTTCTGTTTTCAATAGTTTTTAGTAGACATCTTTTTTCTCCTATTAAATTTAGAACCTCTTCGTTTGTTCTTCTTTCTGTCCAACTAATACCTTCCATCCTTCTCCATGCCCACATTTCAAATGCATTCAGTCTCTCACTGGCGACATATGCGGCAAAAAATGTGCCGCTATCGGGTTATCTTAAACTACTAATCCTACTAATATTATAAAGTTTGGATGTTTGAATGTTAAGGTGTTTGGATATTTGTTACTCTATCACGCTTAAACGGCTCAACGGCCTGGATTAAAATATAGGATAGTTTTTGTCATTTATTTTGACAATATTTGTTGAGACGATAATGACAAGAAAAACACCGTGAAAACGCTGAATTTTCAACCAAATACTGGTTAAAATGTTTACACTGCGGCCTCTTGAGTACATCGACATGATTCATTGACAAGTTGTGGTTATTGAGTGCGGCCTACGTGAATTAAACTCTCGGCAACTCAAAGGTGAGTTCGTTAATGAATCCTCATCATTGCGAGATTTTGAATTAAACTACAGGTAAATTCAAAATGCAAATATTTACTGCAGGTAGGGTAAGGCTTCAAGGGATCTTTTATACGCTTGTCAACGCTCGAAAGTCAAACATCGCCTCCAGTACCCACAACACAAGCCTTATTAACAAGGGTCCGAATTCTTCATAGCAAAAATCAAACTGTCAGAGGGAATGACTAAATTGTTTTATCGACAATTCCACTTATCGATGTTACGGAATATTATCGCATATCGACTTATACGATTCTTCTGTAACATTTGACCTCTTTGATGAGCAACCTGCATCCATATTAAAATAAATCATGCCCACGTCACATATGCCAATTACGTCGCTTGATTCTTATAAGTAATTTCCGTGCCGTGTTACTAAAATGGATACTAAAAATATTTTCTGTTTTATTCTTTACCATTATGCTTACATACATTGTATATATCCGAAAGCCTGATGTCATTACTTTGACGATGTGTCATTAAGTGACATTTATTTATCGATAGTCGATAAAACACTTTGGTCAAACCCTCTGACAGTTTGATTTTTGCTATAAAGAATAGGCATGATGACTCATGTTAAAATTGATAATTTAGTGTTGCTAAATGGATAGTAAACCATCAAATTATTGTAACAATATCATTAATATCACAAAAAGATATGAACCTTGAAAGTTTAGAATTTTTTTTTATATTTTTTTTATTGTCCAAGTGTAAATTTAAAGCTACCAATAGAATCCTTACGCTTTTATAGAAACAAAATTGTACGACAACTACGGACCTAAACGCAGTATTTCGCGACCGGAACAGCAATTTACTTGATTTTCCCTACAATGATTAGTTCAAATACCAAAGTGTGACGTCATACTTTTGAGTCAATCAGTATGAAGCGTTTGGGATGCCGCCAGCGAGGTCAATCTTTGTCACAATTTTTTGGGTATTTATGTTCTTTAATTGTAATTGCTCCTATACAAATATTTGTTCCTCTCCATAAACTGGTTCGAATGGCATCGTTAAAAAATCTTAGTCATCATGCCTATTCCGGTCCTTGCTTATGAATCACATTCAGCGCTGGGAACTATCGGATGCCTACGCCGTAGAAGCTTTCCGCTACATACGAGGAAAACCACGGAATCGGCTACGAGCGTAGCGCGTAGCGATTCTCGGCACTAAATATGAGCTAACTTGACAATCTTACACAAATCGAGTAGCCCCATAATTATTTGTGTACGGAATGTGTTAATGAGCTAACTTGATAATCTTACACAAATCGATTAGATTAATGATGTGTTAGGGCCTTATTACACTTGCGATTTACAAGCGATTTGAAAGCGAAGCGTACGCGCGGCGTGTTCGTCGCGTGCCCGTAACCAATTCGCCGCGAGTGCGTCGCGATTTTGCCGCGATTGCGTAACGAATACGCTGCGCAGCCGTCAGTAAATCTCAACTGTTGACGCGGCGAACTCGCTGCGCAGTCGCGGCGTATTCGTCACGCGGTCGCGGCGTAATCGCGGCGAATTGGTTGCGGGCACGCGACGAACACGCCGCGCGCACGCTTCGCTTTCAAATCGCTTGCAAATCGCAAGTGTGATAAGGCCCTAAGATTATTCCCTAATATTTATTTTAGTATATTATTTTGTTGTTATTTATTAATTATTAACAGATAACACCCACTAATGATACATTTATTTGTTACAGGTATAAAAGGAGAAGCTTTAATTAGTCAGATTGTATCTAGAGTAAGTTGGAAAAATCAGAGTCTACTTATAATTTGCTTTCAAGATAAATCATACAAGATTGTCCCCTATTAAGTATTGAGGAATTAACTACTAAATGGAAATAATATAAATATTGCAAAGAACGCAGGCAAACCCGCGGGATAATCTTATTTTTTTGACTTGTATGCAAATTTGTAATGTATTTTTTTATCATGAAATAAATAATCTAATCTAATCTAATCTAAAATAAAGCCTATAACCAGCCAGAAAGTCCATTCTACACGCAGGTGAAAGAATTTTTAACAATCGGATAAGCGGGGATAACCCAAAACATACAAACATACAAAGCTACCTACAATCTTACAGACTTTTCGTCCTTATAATATTATTCTAGATTAACACTCACTGGTAAGAGTTTAGTACCTACCCACTAGGAGTAATAGGTACATAATACTATGCATACCAAATAGACGAACGAAAGGTAACGGGCTGTAAAGTTTAGTTTCAAAATATAGAATCCTCTGATTGGCTTAAGCAAATCTGGTTGCTCTGTGATTGGTTGAAAAAAAAAACTAGTGGGCCAAGCCGCCCCGCACCGCAAGAATACTGCTCTGTGATTGGTTGAAATATTGAAGCTGCGCGCTCCACTAGCACTGATCTGGAAGTGAAGTTGGCAATTTTTGATTGGTGCGGCTGTATGAAACTAAGATTTTTCTGTCTTTTGTAGTTATTTATTTCCTCGCAAATGTGATGAAAAACATTGTGTATAACACGGGCTTAAGAATATTGCACTTACGCCCCTCGTTAAACAATGTACTATTAGCTCAGGGGGCCTATCATTAAGTAATTGGGTCAATCAACTTTTTCTTGTTGTTATTCAGTCCCGGTAAGCCAAGAGACAACAGAGACAGAGTTTCTTAAAAAAAAGTATAAATCTGGCTCCAATCATGGTAAGGAGTTGCTCCACCATGGAATGGGTTTACCAATATAACAAAAACACGTGTTTAGTGGATTAAGCCCCATAAAATCGTAGTTTTAAACAGTGACCCAGGGGACGTAACCATGGCAACGAGCAACAAAAAATAGTTGATTGGCCAAATTTCATCACGCTTTTTGGTATTATAAAATCTGACGAGGTAACGACACCGCATGACACATAAAGCCCGCGGCACAGTGAATGCTTTACGTAAGTGAGACAGGTATCCAGCGCTGCGGCGCGCCCAGTGTGCCACTTTCTTAAGTTCAAGTGTAAGACTAATGGGTGATTAAGGGACTGATAAGGGAAATGATTGTGTGTGAAGTGGGTGTGAAAGTTTTAAAAACTTTGGTGCAAGTAAAGTAGTGCAGTCGAAAAAGTTTGCCGTATGGCAGTGGGCCAGCGTTGGAACTGCTCATTCACTCTCATTCATACATGGTGGGAGGCCAATGCCCAGCTGTGGGACATGAATATGATGATGATATGATGATGCCTGTCTATAATTTTTTTTTTATATTCCGTATTCAAAAGGAAAGAAACGGAACCCTTATAGGATCACTCGTGCGTCTGTCTGTCCGTCTGTCACAGCCGATTTGCTCCGAAACTACTGGGCCGATTGAGTTGAAATTTGCTGAACATATGTAAAGCGGTGACCTAAAGATGGACGCGTAAAATAAATTAATGAATTCTGAACAAGGGGGTTCTTTTGGGGGGTAAACTAGAAAAAAAAATCGCAAACTGTATTTTGTGACATATTAAATGAAAGCATCTCAGTTTTTTTTTTATAATTTTAGCAAAAACAGTTTTGAAGTAATTTAGGAAAAACGACGAAAATTGACCAAAAAAATATTTAAAATAGTTCCTTGTCTAAAGATTACAGGAAAACCTATAGGAAGTTTGAGCATTCAAAGAAACGGGAAAATTCTCAATCGCGCCAGTTCAACTCGCACTTGTCCGGTTTTTTAAATTTTAATATGTCATTATAAGGCATTAAAATTTTGGAACTATCCCCTGCTTGGACTGTTAAACACAGGAAAGAAATAATATCAATACGGTTGACAGAAAACAACAATATGAATAGTTAACTCAACACTACATCACGCCCTACACTATATGGGTAGGTACTTACTGTATATGATGATAATCTTAAACACCCGATTTACGATTTTACACAACAGATCAAACAAGATTCGGCCTTTGCCGCTCCTTCGTCAAATATGTATAATTTGTCATGTCAACATCTTAATAAAATAAATTTATCCAACAAGACAAATGGTTTCTGTGTAGAGCCGCACCTTTGCCGTAACCGCAAATTCTTTGGGAGAAACAATGCTTTTTAGTAACTTTCACGCCATCCCATGCCACTGGTAAAGACAATCGAAATTCAATCTTCATTGTTCAACGCTTAGATTGTTTTTACAAAAATATTATCGCACAATATAAGACACCTGCTGTGATGCAACTGAATAACGTTTGCAAGAACACTTATATCTCCTCTTCTGGCTTTTCAAAAATGATCTTAATGTGATTTATCTTAGGTTGAATTCAAGCGTAGAGGTTGAAGAAGATAATACCTTTTGAAAAATATTGAACGGGTCATGCATGCAATATTGGCCATGCAAATAAATTACCCAATATTTGTATGAAGTAGTGCTTGAAGGACTCGAGACTTTATTTGACAATGTCTGTCAATAACTAAATTCCACGTATCACTTTTCATTTAAATAAGCGAGATGGTAGGCTAAATGTGAATTGGTGGTTATTTCCTTGCCCACCGCTGGATGATACGCACCCTAGCAAACGGCAACAGAGGCTATTTATTTCATCATCATCATCATCATCATCATATCAGCCGAAAGACGTCCACTGCTGGACATAGGCCTCCCCCAAAGAGTGCCACAATGACCGGTCCTGTGCCACCCGCATCCAGCGGACTCCCGCGACCTTTACCAGCAGGTCGATCATGTAACGCATTGTACGCAGTTACGCACGTCGGTAGATCTAAATGTCACTTTTGGATGGGAAAAGACAGGTTTAGTTATTATCCTAAGAGCGTTCGAAAAGTTACGTGATGACCCCTTAAGTCAGCAGATCTGATATTTATTAATTTTTCACGACATAGATTTTTGCAAGTGCATTAAACATTTCAAGAGTGTAAAAAGTTTTAAAACAACGCCGCCAAACCCACAATATATACGGTTGAAGAAATTGAATTTTAGCACTTTTGGACTCTATTTGAATGACGTTAAGGTCCAAAAGTGTTAAACATTCAATTTCCTCGACTGTATTTAGTAAAGTTAGTAACATATACAACTATGACAAAAAACACTCAACTCATAATTTTATTTAAACAAAATAAGCAAAATCATAGCCACATGCGCAATTTGCCAGCAATGCGACGTCTCAGTTAAAACGAAAAAAAAAAATTGCCATACAAAATGATACCACAATTTCTTATTTACCTACAACACCTCGTAACTACCATAGATACTGCACCAACATAAGACTTTTTAGTGGTAAATTGCCCTCGACAATTATTTTTTGCCCCGTGTCATATATAAAAGACAATAAAACTATAAATTTGCCCTCATTTAACTGCCATTAGTAGCTAGTAGTGTTTTTACAGCCTTCGAGTAAGGGAAATGTACAGGGTGGACCATAACTCTTTTTACATTTCTAACTAAAATAAAATGAAAACTAATTATATCAGATGAAAACCGTTTATTAATTATGAAAACACATGAATAGGGATTTTATTTTTTAAAAATTACGTCATCCATATGTGATCCTTCATTATTTTGGCATTGCCGTAACCTGGAGCGAAAATTTTCAGTGACGGCCTGACAAGTGTTCCGAGAAATGTGGACCAAAAGTCCGTTAACTTTTGAATCGGTAGCTGCGTCGGGGAGCGGTGGCGGGAAGGTGAAGGACGCCATGGCACTAAATTCCCATTGGCCGCTCTTGCATTTCGTAACCCCGCCGCCTTACCCCGCCACCGCTCCCCGACGCAGCTACCGATTCAAAAGTTAACGGACTTTTGGTCCACATTTCTCGGAACACTTGTCAGGCCGTCACTGAAAATTTTCGCTCCAGGTTACGGCAATGGCAAAATAATGAAATATCACATATGGATGACGTAATTTTTAAAAAATAAAATCCCTATTCATGTGTTTTCATAATTAATAAACGGTTTTCATCTGATATAATTAGTTTCCATTTTATTTTAGTTTGAAATGTAAAAAGAGTTATGGTCCACCCTGTATTAACGTACCACCGTAGAACCCTATCGCAATAAGGTGCCATACCACTCGAGTTTGAGTGACGGCGGCCTGTCAATTGCGACAGGGTTCTGCGGTGGTACGTGAATACATTTCCCTTACTGTACAGCTACATCAAGGGTAATGTAAGTGTTTAAATTAAAAAGATTCCCGTGATGATTGCGTATGGTATATGATTTATATCATAATGAAGTGTAATTTAGCGGGGTGCATTATCCAAGGTGTAATTGGAAGTCAGTGGCATATGAATTGTAAAGCGATGATGACATGTTGGTTTTATAACTTTTTCTTTTGGAGCATCTATCCATACCTGGGTCGTCCTTCTTTTTTACCGACAATGAACCGAGGTTTTTCCGTTTTTTTGGTTTTTGAACTATCGAAAATTGTGGTTTTGAAGTGCGATTTAAAAAAAATGCATAGGTTTCTTCATTAGAACTAATTAAAGTTTCCTTTCTGGCCAATATATATATTTATTTACGGTTGGTTTCTAAAAAAAAACATGTGACAAAGTGGACTCTTTCAGTGGGGACCACATTTTGGTTTACCACTCTGTCACGGCATTCTACGAAAAAAAAAAATTAAAAAAAATGCTAGTTAGAGAAAGTGAAATATTAAATATAACTAATTAATAAAATAATATGGACGTTCATTCGAACATTATAAAACCGTAAACATCATTACTGAAATGAGATGCCGAAATAAGACGAAGGACAGGCTATTGTCGGTCGAAAAGAAGAACGACCCACCTACTAATACAGCCTTGGTCAAGACGTGTTGACCACAGGGATCGGAAACGGTTTTTTCACAAATCCCCGAAGTAGTCTAATATTTTGAATTATTTTAGGCTCTTAATGTAGGACTCTATCGTGTATTTAGGTAACATAGTCGTATTATTCGACTGCCCGATCAAAAATGATATCATAACCAAAGAATGAAATAATACCGGTTTAATTTGTATGGAGAAAATGCCGGTATCCGATCCCTGGTTGACCACCCGTGCGTTTTTCATACAAAAGTCAAACTTTAAAGGGTGCATTTATATATTTTATAATAGAAAGTTGTGTATCTATCGGAAAAAATCGTATTTATTGACGTTAGGGGAAATTTTTTGAAAAAAAAATACAATTGTATCGTAAAACTCTATTTTTTCTAGCTTCAGTTTTCACACGCAAATAGCGATTTAAAAATGATATATAAATGATTTGCACATGTTCAAATTCAAATTCAAATTCAAAATATTTATTTGTCAAACATAGGTATGAATTAAGGTCTTATTCTTAAAATGAGGTCTCTATGTTCAAACACTTATTATATTTTACGTCTTCGTGTATTTATGAAATTGAAAAATGATACTTTATCCATAAGTTACAAAGGAAAACGTGGGGTGCTCAATACTTTTGGCCAAGGCTGTATATATAAAATATATAAATATTACCGTCAGATTATAAATATCACCGTTACTCGCGATATTAAAACTGTAGAAAAATGGTGAACTGTCACTACCGTTCACAATTTAACGCATTATTTTTCGTAAACTAGTCAAGTCGTCTATTTTCTCCTCGTCGCATTTCTCAGTCCATTCCGATATATCTAATAGATTTTTTTGTCGATTCAGGTATAGGAAATTATTAAAATAAAAAATAAAAACAGATACGGGGTAGCTCGGGAGCCACTATAATATATAGTATCATTGTAAGAAAGTCAGCGAATAAAGGCTATTTGTATACCTTTATTATGTATCGAATAAGCATTAACCGAAATTGCCATTTCGCGCTCAGAATGCGAGTGGGCTAGGCAGGCCAATTTGAGTAGGTACTCGCTACTCGCGCCATACGAGTAGGTACTAGTACTACTAAGGTAGTAGTTGCAAGTTACCGGCGCGCAGGCGCGGTAGCGTCGGCGTGCAAGGCCGGGGAGGTCACGCGCCGCACTTGTTCCCACAGCGGGACAGGCGCAAGCGCAGTCGCGATCTACGTAATAAACAGTATCTTAACTCGATGGTTTTCGACCTGTGGTTGAGACCCCCTGGGGGGTCGCGAAGTCTCTTGAAGGGGATCGCGAGTACTCGTACTTTTTAAGTTTAAATGATGGTAAAAAAGAGTTACTTTTAAAAGGCAGCAGCTTTTGAATTTTGTATTTTTGACAATATCTCGGATCGCACTGAATGCATCCGATTGATATTTTTGCCCTAAGTAGCAACTTAAGAGCCAGCCGACGGTTTTCGGTTCCAAGCTAAATGAAACCAGCTTTCTCAGCCACCTGTGTTCACGTGGCTCTTGTGGACGTACAAGCGTCTATATGCTACGATATCCACTTACCATCGCTTGTTTGCCAGCCACTGTAGTTGAGGAAAAAAATGACGAACATAAGTAACATTTGACACCGGTTAACATCAAATACTGGCACGTATGAGCAAAGAAAAATGGACAAGCAAAGTAACTACGTGGACAGGACCAACTGGTAAACGAAGTAGGAGAAGACCAAAAGAAAAGTGGGCAGACGAATTAGATATAGCGGCTGGAAAGGATTGGTTAACAAAGGCAAAAGACAGAGACACATGGACGGATATGGAGGAGGCCTTTACTCGTAGAGAGGTCCTTAATCCTATCCTACTAATATTATAAATCCGAAAGTTTGGATGTTTAGATGTTTGGATGTTTGGATGTTTATTATTTATTATTATTATTTATTTATTTCAGTAAAGCACTTTACAATGACTTAGATGTTTGTTATTCAATCACGCAAAAATGGCTAAACGGATTAAGATGAGTTTTGGTATACATATAGTGTATCCCGGGAATCATCCCCTAAGGGGGTAAAATGGGAGGCAAAAGTTTGTATGGAGCTACGATATAAACGAGTTCCACGTGGACGAAGTCGCGGGCAGAAGCTAGTATTAGGTATATAATTTGAATTATTTTTATTCAGGAGTAAATGAGGCTATAATAATAAAATAATAACATCAAATACTGCGTACAATATTTAAACTGTGTCATGGGCGCGGCAATCGAGCGATTACTGTCTGTAGATGGAAACAGTTTGCCTTTATTAGTATTTTAGCAATCTTGCGAATTCCACCCGATTTGGCTCCAATTCTGCAGATATGGCGAAATTAGATTTAAATTAAGTGTACTTGTTTTTTAATGATTATTTTTGCAATGCTAAATTTTATGCTTGGAAAAATCACATTAGGCCTGGAAATAGCATTTTTATGCAGATTTGACTAAAATCTGGGAAAATTCATATGAAGACTGCTTAATTTTTCTATCGGTGCACAATTTTTGACGAAGAATTATTTTTCATCCAATCATTATGATCCTATTTTTAACCGAAAATGGAGGTGGTTCTACGTTCCACTGTAGGTTCACCGATTTTATTAGTAGCAAAGTATCTTTTAATTGTTTTTTTTTAATAGGAACTTATTAAATATCTAAAGAAGAAAAAACTTAAATAAACTAAAGTAACCTAAAATTAAGATAATAAAAATTAAATCAAAAAAGCGGAAGGGTTCCCATAAGACTGGCTGCGTTCCCCCTTTGGTTAGCTATGCCGATCCGTTGGGCAAAGAACGAGCCAGCTCTGTGGTCTCCGGATACTTTGACCAATTTCCTTGACAATTGGCCAAATAATTGGTGAGCGCCTGGGCTCCACGGTCCGAGTGTTTCGACAGCAAAAGCCGCAAAAACATGTCGGTCCGTGAGGCCGATGTATTTGGATCGTTCTTCTTTTTTACCGACAATGAACCGAGGTTTTCCTTTTTTTTTGGTTTTTGAATTATCGAAAATTGTGATTTTGAAGTGCGATTCAAAAAAAATGCATTGGTTTCTTCATTAACACTAAATAAAGTTTCCTTTCCGGCCAATATACATATTTGTTTACGGTTGGTTTTAAAAAAAAATATGTGACAAAGTGGACTCTTTCAGTGGGGACTACATTTTGGTTTACCACTCTGTCACGGACTTCTACGATAAAAATACGTTTAAAAAAAATGCTAGTTAGAGAAACTAAAATATTAAATAATACTAATTAATAAAATAATATGGACGTTCATTTTCGAACATTACAAAACCGTATAATCATTACTCAAATGAGATGCCGTAGTAAGACGAAGCGAAGGACAGGCTATTGTCGGTCGAAAAGAAGAACGACCCATTTGCGGCACGCCCCCCCGTCTTTTTTGTTTGCACCTAAAATTTGTTATATTATCATGTATATCATTAGCCAAGATACCTATCACGCAAGACACTCAGAACGGTCATAGTTATCATCTGCAAATGAAACCATTTTTTCAATTTGGTTGAAAAACAGGGGTAAGGCTTGGCTGTTGTTGGCTAATGCCTTTTGTAGTTATTATCTTAACGAGAGTATTGGGTTCCCATGATATTATGAATAGGGCTGAACAAATATCCATACGCTTATTTGACTTTACAATCATAAACGACATGCTTTTGTACTAAAACAAGTCATTTTGTTAACAAATCCTTGTGGCCGCACCTGAACATAAAGTACAAAGGTTGCGACAGTCTGCGTGCACTAATAGAGGTAACTAATCATATTTGTGAATATGTATACATTTTGGAACTTATAAGGAGCGTAATAAGACTCAAATTACATGTTTTAGAGTCAACAATACTTATAGCTGCACACAAAACCAAATTCACTACCAAACCGTGTAGCAAAGATATCTAAATTCTTTAAAAATATATGTAAGTCGTGTTTTGTTTTACTAGTTCGCTGACAGTCGATTATTTCGTAAATCTATTTTTAATACAGTTGCTCAAAAAGTGCTACTTTACGTAGCTGTTTAGCGTGCGGAAAGTTGGTTTTCACTTTTCCTAGTACAAAATTGTACCATTAATTATTATGTCAATAAAAAATAAATAAGACAGAACTGTATTAAACTGTATTTAAACTATATTAAACTTCATTATTTTTCAATTGTATTACAAGGATGTTACAGAATTAATAAAAGTTTCCAATTCCATACTTGTTGTTTTTCTTATTTTTTCGCAACTGTATTAAAAAACGACGTTCGATACACGTGCGGAAATGTCATTCTTCACTCGTCCTGAGTCATGCCACTCGCCTACGGCTCGTGGCAAGATATCTCGTTGCTCGTGACGTGATGACATACTTTCCGCACCAGCATCGAAATGTATTATTTCTTTTGTGCACACACTGTCATTTCCGTGGGTGACAAATACCATGGATGCAATTAGTATAAAATGTAATGATGATGAATTTATTTAGTACCTAGGTACTATAGGGATGGTGAGCGGGATAGTAGAGGAAGACACATTATTGGAGAAAGTTGCGAGATGTAGATGACTTATGTGGTCCAGAGGCCTAAGACTCGGGAGGTAATTGTTAACGTCTTCAACTCTTAATAAGTAATTCATTAGCAAATTTTGCAAAAAGAGTAAAATTGAAAATAAATCTTAAAATTACACATCTAGTATTGACATTCACGGCTGTGACCATGGGCCTATTGATACTCAGAACTAGCTATACGTGATGCCACAAGCTGTAGACAATGAGGGACGGAAAGGCTTCTATGCAGCTAAATTAAGAACTGGTCTTAAAATGGCTGATGGCTTACCATAAACAACCTACTTAATTTGGGCGGGTAAGGTTTTGTTTGCCTTAACTTCAAACTAAATCAGTTGTGGCAAATAAAACAACGAATGATATTTCCCTTTCTGTCACACTTATCGAGATTTGTATGCTACCATCTCGCTCGGACGTGGTATTATTATCACCATAGCTTGTCCTGAGTATCATAGGTCCACTGTGACTAGCCAATTATAGTCCTGCAGAAAAACAAATTTAACCAAGCCTAATTTCGGAGTTTCACACGATTACAGTCCTAATTGCTATACGCTTATTCCTTAAAATTGCGCAAACATTTATAAAACTGTGTCACACTGCTGGTCGTGTCGACAAATCAGCATTATGTCGCCATTATTACGTTTAGGGCGTGTTTGGGCACATAGAACACTGATTATAATTTATTAGTACTTATATGGAAATATTTGCTCTAATGCTTTGGTAAGTAACCAATCGTCTGTGGCAATTCTGGCAATTGATAACTCACGAACGATATTGGTCTATACCTGGTATTCACCTGCCTGTTCCAACAAGTAGGAAATACATAAACTCAGTAGTAAGTTAAGTTACTCTGTATTTTTTAACTGACTTCAAAAAAGGAGGAGCTTCTCAATTCGACTATATGTTTTTTTTGTGTGTTACGCGATATTCTGACGATTAGATGCTCTATATTATAGCGAATAATCTTGTTTTAGTTTTACACAATCGATATCTAAATAGAATTAGTGTTAGTTTCATTTTTCAAATTTATGAATGCAGTTTTTTAGGGTTCCGTAGCCAAAATGGCAAAAACGGAACCCTTATAGTTTCGTCATGTCCGTCTGTCCGTCTGTCCGTCTGTCCGTCTGTCCGTCTGTCCGTATGTCACAGGCATTTTACTCAAAAACTATAAGGTGTATTTGAATAAAATTTTGAGGATAGGTGTATTTTGTTAGCCGCTACATAGTTTTGTAATTAAAATGACAAAAAAAAATTTTTTTAGGGGTGCACTCCATACATAAACCTAAAAGTCAAAAAATTTTTTTTCATTGTGACCCCCCGTGTGGCACATCAATCGATAGGCCTTTCAAAATAAATATAAGGTTTCTTAGCATTTTTTTTGATTAAGTGAATAGAGCCGGAGATAATCACCCCGAAAGTCACTAAAATTCTGTCCCCCCCCCTCTAATTTTTGAACGGTGTATTTTTAAAATATGGAAAAATTCATGGACATAGGGCTTATTAATTTCATTCACCGAAAATTGTTTTGAACAAGATCGGTTCAGAGGTTTTCGAGATATTGCTGAAAAACTGCCTTCCTCAAAGAAAAGGACGTAAGTGCCGTAAAATTTCTGTGACGATACGACCTTTTTAATAGGCACGGAACCCTTCGTTTTGCGTGGTCCGACACGCACTTGGCCGGTTTTCTTGTTACTAAAATCGATGACAAGGTTCCTAAGATGAGATAGATTTAGATTAGTATGTCTTATACTTTCAGACTTTCCCATACTGACCGATCTAAATGTGCCACCCTGTTTACTTAACGACATTTAATTCAATAACGACATGTAAATAAAACTAAATACATACAACTACATCGACATCGACCGCTTTAGCCTAGTTGGTAGTGACCCTGCCTACGAAGCAAGAGGTCCTGGGTTCGAATCCCGGTAAGGGCATTTATTTGTGTGATGAGCACGAATATTTGTTCCTGAGTCATGGATGTTTTCTATGTATTTAAGTATGTATTTATGTATATAAGTATGTTTATCGTCGTCTAGTACCCATAGACAAGCTTTGCTTAGTTTGGGACTAGGTCTATTTGTGTAAGATTGTCCGCAAATATTAATTTATTTATTTATTTACCACCGAATGATACTGGTGGGAGAATGCAGACTCGTGCAGTGTAGCATATAATCGCACAGTCTGGTTTGTCCGCAATCAATCTCAGAATGGTATTGGGGCTGCTCCGCACCAGGGATGCGGCGCGACTGCGCATGAGCATAAAAACAATCAACCCTCGCCTCCGCAAACATCCCTGATGCGCTACAGAAACGAGGCAGTCCCACTATCACCCGGAACGCGTTGTTGTACTAAATTTAAAACCCACGGATGTCCGTTCAAAGGCAACATTCGCAACAACCCCGATCTCGACGCTAGTACTAGCACTAGTCCATAGTGTTGTGCAAACGACAAATAGTTCCATTTGTATTGGAATTCGCGCACTTGCCGCGTGGGTGCCGTTTGGGAGGTGTGCCGTGCCGTAAGGCGACCCCGTTTGCCGGCCCTTTCCTAAATACATCGATCTTGGTAGCCATACTACGGTACTAATACTTTAACTTCATAGAAACTGAACTATGTGAGTCTTCAGCGATAAGACCGCCTGTTGTCTACCTCTACCTACATGTTATTGTATTGTTTCTCTATGTAACTGCTTTGTTTGTGTGAGGTGTGCAATAAAGAGTATTTGTATTGTATTGTATTGTATGTGCCAAACGAATGACTGATCAGAACTAAGGGATTAGTAGATTCAGTTCTGTTTGTAAACGAAGGCACGCAATCCTGTCCCGTAAGTTATCATTACGGCTCTTCTTTAAAGGGCAATATAATACGACCAGGAGCCGTAGCATGATTGGCCTTATCACGCGACAAGTAACAAGATAAGAGCGTCGTCTCGTTCTATCGAACGGTGTCAGCCAGTGACGCACGCTCTAGTCTATCCTATCACCTATCGCGTGACAAGGCAATTGTAACCGTGAACCGTGCGTCCAATCAGTCGAAACTATGAAAGGAACTGGGAAACAGTGGTAGCACCCCTAGATACTTTACTTGGTTGGAATCTATTACATATCAAAATCTCAGGATATTTAACTGAAACCACATTTTCCATACTTTAGGTCCGGGGTCATTTACCCGTAAATTAAGTATTTTCCCCAATATCTGGGTCTAAAACTGTCGAAATCAAAAAATTTCACTTTTTTGAAAAAAAAAATTTTTTTTGGAGTATCTCGGTAAGTAAACCTACAGAGCTGGTTCTGGCCTCAAATAATAGCAATTTTAGTCTGCTTAAAATTTTAAAATCTTTTTTTTACCGCATAGTTTAGGCCTTATATTGAGAATACCAAAAAAATGCGAAAATTTCGCGGTTTTTCGAGTGCTGCAAAGTTAGCACAGGTCTTTCGAAGCTGCAAACTTGGATACACGGTACTGGTAGTCCTAACAACATATTCAAAAACCACAACTACCCGTTAGCTTGCGATTTTAGCGATTTTTCTGGTCAAATATGACTGCCCTAGTATACAGCCAGCACTGAAGAGGTTGCACATGCACACTACAGACGCCCTCTACATCACATACCTAGAGGGCAAGTACCTATTTGCTGCGGTCTTCCGAAGAATCGTATCTCTGCTTCCAGCGCGCCCATGTAAACACGATAAACACGATGTATTTCGGTATCAAAACAATCTAATCAATAAATCAATGCGTAGCCCGACTAACTCAAAGTTCAAGGTCGACAATTAGGTAAAAATTAGATTATCGCCTGTACAGTCAATGCGGATGCTGTTCGCAGCTACCAAGAGATCGGTATCACAGCTATAATGTCATGGTTGGGGCGTCGTCCTAACATTCCGAATATCAGGTGGACTCTTTGATCGCATACCATAAAACCATACCTACAAAGTGCTTGATGAGAATAATTCAACGACCTTGCGATATGCAGACAGTATTCCGAAAATGGTTGGCTTTATATTGGTTATCGTTTTTAATAAAATATTTGCCACATATTTATGTGTCACAAACTCACAAATAACATGCACCGCGGAGCCGAAGTTGCGAAATTTCTTCTATTGAAAGTTCTCTGAACTTAATGATCAAACATGTCAAAAACTCCCTAAATACATAGGTACAGTCACGGACTTTAATTTTTGAGCCATTTAGGTGTCAACTAATTTTGGTTTTTAATAGTTAAGCTATGAATATCCAGTAAAAGGTGAGCTCTAAATGGCTCAACGATTAAAGTCCGTGACTGTACATTATGAGCTGCATTAATTGTCCGCCTAGAGAATAACAGGTTATATGTATGTAGATGTATAATTAGTGATACATCTATGAAAAAATCCTATCGGAAAGTTATTTAAAAATTCTCGTGTAAGTTACCAGAAGTTTCTGAGAACTTTCCTGATGTTTTGAGAATGTTCTGCAACTTGTACATTGCTAGTCAGAAGGCAGACCTGACCATATAAAATCCAGTGCTTTTTAGTTTTTAGCAGCAGCATTTTTCTCCCAACCTCCATGGCACTATATTCTCAAACTACATCAAGATTTACTAAAGTCCATATATCGACAACTATACGATAGCTAATCAATATGGGGAGGTTCTACGCTTTCAGTGGTCTCACGAAGAAACATATTCTACTTTTTCGCAGATTTTTGTCTAATTATCTTATCTTGCAAAGTGCAGGTCCCTACTCAAACATCATGTTGTCATTCCCGCCCAACCTAATTGAATGTAATTGATTATAATAATTATTCATTACGCATTTTGTTACGCCAACCCAATCGCTAGTTTAAATCTAGCCAGACATTAAATTCTCGTTGACGTTAATAGTTTTAATACCGACTTCCAAAGCAATAGATCACTATCGGGCGTTGCCCACTATAATGTCAGGGCCGACTCCGTGTCCAAACATTCTAGCTATTCTATTCCCAACTGGTTCTCCTCATCCACCGTTTACCACACTTTATCTTGTCCTCCAGATTCGTAAAACCAATGCTGAATCAGAGGTCTAGCTTACACTGGTTAGGCGAGAAACGTTGAGAATAATAGCCTGGTAATGCGTCCCAACGCTGACAGGTGGAATACGATTGTGTATGCAAGTATTTTGACTACAAATCGGGCTGTATAGTCAAGGCGGCAACAGTGGCGCACTGGCCATTGTTTCAACTGTATTATAGATAGCTTCCTATCTGTGGTTGTAACCTGTATCTATCGGGAGACCTTCCGAAGAGTGAGAGCGATAGGAAGCTATCTATAATACTTTTGAAACAATGGCCAGTGCGCCACTGTTGCCGCCTTGACCCTAGGTACTTATGGAAAAAGATCAGTGAAACGTATGCACAACAGTGGGCGCATGACCTACACGCTGAAGAAGAAGACGACTACTTGATTACAGACTACAGCTGTAACTTGTTTTAAGCTCACCTCAACGCTCACCCACAATTATACCTTGACACCGCGATGCGTAGTAACTAAGCGTAGGTAGAGGTCTAGTTTCGTAACGGGTGACCGGCGGGGTGAGCCGCATTTGCGCGTAGCGAATAACAGCCCAGGTGTCTATCTGTCTATAGAAAGAAAAGATTAGTTCAAAGGGCAGTAGACCCACATACAAAAACGCAGTGGTGCAAGTAATGATGCTAAACTGGATAAATGACTGCATAATGTACAGTTGATGCATTGAACGTGCTGCAAAAAATAATGCACACTTATCTACGATTTCTTACAATATAGATCGGCGACAATAAATCATAAAATTTATCTAATGTATGCAAGTGATTTCCACTCTCCACGATATGCTAATTCGTTTACATTCCCACCTAGCTAGTCTATCATGAATTTCTATAAATCTAACAATACGTGTGTTGACGGCGAGGCACCCATATTTGTCCCTTAAGGCTAGATACACAAAATATTGGTTTTTGTAACACTAAGTCTCTTAAATGTCGGCGATAAAATCTGAAAAACACACCCCAGATTCGGTTTAAACCGCCTCAATCAATTTCACTGGAGCGCTGTCTCAGAGTTAGGTATTCCAGTGTTAAAACCGCCCGTGTGGTCGTGTGGTTTCCCCTAGATTTTCCCCAATCTATAAAGCTTAAAAAAAGCCTGGTAAAAAAAATGTTGTACAAGTAAAAAAAAAACCTTACCTGTTTAATTACAAATATTATAGCCTTCATCATTCCCACTTTCACGACTACTATAAATCTAATGACATCTCACTAGTTAAGTTAAACTCCATTTTATGTTTAGAGTAGTCGTAAGGAGGACGGCTGACTCTCCATATACCAGATACCTACACACGTAAGGTCAACCAATTCGAATCCAAGGCCACTATAGAACCCTGTCTTATTGACACCCTGCTATTTACTTATGTATTAGCCATAGAAGTCACTTTGACGTTTACTGTAAAATGGTTCTACAGTGGCCTAGGATTCAGTTTGGTTATCATTTTAAAACGACCGCCTAGATATGGCGGGCCCCGTTGTGTACTTATAAAAAGTTTCATGCTATACAGTTCAATTCAATTCGTTTATTAATAAAATATACATTTTAGACGTCATATAATAAAAGTTGATATATTTTAATTATATACTTTATACATATATGCACGACCGGTTACTTTGGTGGGTATTAGTGACGCTGCCTACGAAGCTGAAGGTCCTGGGTTCGAATCCCGGTAAGGGCAAATACTCGTATTTGTGTGCTGAGTATGAATATTTGTTTCTGAATCTGGGATGTTTTCTATGTATTTCATTAATTACATCCATTAAATGTACCGTCGAGTACCCATAACACAAGCCTTATTGAGCTTACTATGGGACTAGGTCGATATGTGTAAGACTGTTCCCTATTTTTTTAATATATTTTGTTTTAATTTATTTACGTAAATATCAGTTCGTCTTATGACTGGTGATTACTTATAGCCAGCTTATTCCAGCATGTATTATTCATTTGTTTGGAGAGTTGACTTGAGTCCAGTGTGCTGGGGACTCTTTAACACATACCTACATACACTCTCAAAACATAATCCTTCTCCGCAACACAAAAAAAACATTTTCAACTCATCATCATCATCATATCAGCCGAAAGACGTCCACTCCTGGACATAGCCCTCCCCCAAAGAGTGCCATAGTGACCGGTCCTGCGCCACCCGCATCCAGCGGACTCCCGCGACCTTTACCAGCCTTTTTTCAACTCATCATCATCATATGAGCCGAAAGACGTCCTCTGCTGGACATAGGCCTCCCCCAAAGAGTGCCAGAATGTTACGTACGTGTGGTACGGCTTCCAGGATAGAACCGAACTGGGGGTACCTAGAGATCTTCCTATGTACCCACATGTTAGTATACAACATGCCTTTCCCCCGGAATATATAAAGGACACTTCACATCACTTCAGTCAATTTACTTTATCATGCACTTAACACTAAATTGTTCACTTAACCCCTAATGAAAATCTGATATATATCCCGCGACCTTCACCATGTCATCAGTTCACCTTCATCAGTCAGTGTTCTTCGTTTTTCAACTCGCCACAATACAATTTCTCCTCACCTCATCTCTAACTCTTAATCGGCCGGCACGGATACATGTCAATGGAAAGCCAATAGTTTTCCAACAATCTGGAGCACATTTAGCGTCATCATCATTACGATTTCGATCATTACCGACCGCAGTCGGCTTTTCTTTTTCTACTTCTTATGTGCGTGCGAATATCTGAGGAGTCATGTGTGAAAGGACTTATCTTCATTTTCGGGGCTGCTTGAATGTGATCTTTGATGTGTAGGAACTAAGGTAGGATTTAGAAGTGAAGTCATGGAAGAAATAAATCAATTTAGACGAAACATAGTTTAATTTGGACTAAGGTTAGGACAGGTGCGACAGTCTTATTTTTTTATCACTATTATGAGCCAGTAATTTAATGTGTCAAGTTTAGTTTATTTATTTAAAATCCCATGTGGAGAGTTCTATTCTAAATTGATGTTGTACTTAATTTATTTTGTTGATCCTATAGGAAATGCTTAAGAATTTAAAAAACGCATAGAAACTTTCATAGAGGCTTGTGGCCTAAATTTTTTTACGATGCCATTCGAACCAGTTTTTGGAGAGGACCAAATGTTTGTATGGAAGCAACAATTAAAGAACATTAAAAATACCTACCCAAAAAAATGAGTTAAAGTCGGCTCGCTGGCGGCAGCCGAAACGTTTCATACTAATTGATATTGAAATATGACGTCACAGTGTGATATAATATGTACTAATCTTTGTATGGAAAAATCAAGTAATTTGCTGTTTCGGTCGCGAAATACTGCGTTTAGGACCATAGTTGTTGTACAATTTTGTTTCTATTTAAGCGTAAAGATTCTATTGGTAGTTTTTAATATACTTTTGGACATAAAAAAATTGATATTTTTTCTAAACTTCCAAGGTCCATATATTTTTGATTTTAATTCTATTTCGTAATTTATACTTCATTACTAGTATAAGAGCTAGCGACCAAATCGGTCATGTGACTCCGTTAGCTACTTCCCTGAACAACCTTTTCCTATAATCTTCGTGCTGGCAGGCCGCGGGCGGTGGGTGCGGGTGTAGTGGGGTGGGGAAAAAAAAGAAAAAAAATGTGGGCTCAGCGACTTTAATTTTTTTTCAAACAGTTGCTCTGTACTCCCTGTGCACCCAAAAAAAAAAACGATCGGGTGGTGGGAAGGGGTTGCCAGCGTTAATTAAAAGTACCAAAATAATAATAATTTTCGTGTGCGCTCAGCTGTCTTGGCTTTTTTCTGACGCGAGATTAATCAATAAGTATGTAAGTCCCAAAAAAATAGCCATGCAAAAATATCGGTGGGAAGGTATCGTAAAAATTATATACGTTATTAAATATGTTTATTTGATGGTTTACCATTTTAGCAACACTTCGTTATCAATAACATGTGGAAACTACCCAATTCCTAGGCAAGGCATAACTATTTCCTACGTACCTATTGTTTTTTAAGCTTTCGATTGACATAGAATGTAAGAATTATTTATTTGTTTGACAAATATATAAATCTTACAAATAGGTATATATATATATATATATATACATATATATATATATATTATATTTTATCAATAAATGATTATGAATGTTCTCTATCACTATCTCATTCATTTCCCATTATGAATATATTAATTAACAAACAAACGCACTTAATCGCAATGAAATAAACGCATTCAATTATCACACTTTGCAAGCCATTAAGTAACGCATTCAAATTTGCATTTTTAATCTGATGAACTTGGAACTTGGGACGTATCAATTTCATTGTTTAATAAAACTTAATTACAATGTACCGTGGGTTCTCATGATAATTACTAAACAATAAATGATGCGCCGACACTGATTAATACGACGATTAGTTTGAAGGTTGTTCATACAAACGTTAAATTGAATTGGATGTTACGAAATGTGTATTGAGATGTGTAATAGTGTGATTATGATTACTGATACTAATCACTGTTTAGGTATAATTATGTTTGTATTTATGTCTAGTATTGTAATGTTGGAAACATTGAGCTGTTTACACGGTCGTTTTTAGGGTTCCTTACCACGAAAGGAAAAAAAACGGAACCCTTATAGGATCACTCGTGCGTCTGTCTGTCCGTCTGTCACAGCCGATTTGCTCCGAAACTCGGACCGATTGAGTTGAAATTTGGTAAACATATGTAAATTGGTCACCCATAGATGGACGCGTAAAGTAAATTAATGCATTTTGAACAAGGGGGTAAACTGGAAAATTAAAAAAACTACTAGGCTTAAAATTCTGAAAAAATATGAAAACTAGTTCCTTGCCTAAAGATTACAGGAAAACCTATAATAAATTCGAGTATATTCTAAGTAACGGGAAAATTCTCAATATTTTTGTGTATTTTGTATGGAGTGCCTGATGCTTAGAGCATAGCAATTTTATGGAACCCTCACCACGCGAGTTGAACTCGCACTTGTTATGTGTAGACGTAGGTATACATTCATACAATACACGTCAATGGTATGTTTTAAGATGTTAAGTAATTATAAATAGTTGATGGCACCCACTAATGATAATTTTATTTGTTACAGGTAAAAAGAGATGTTTAATATGGAGATTTTATCTAGAGTAAGTTGGAAAAAAAACTGTCGTTTTACATACAAAAACAAATAGTCGTGTGCTGCAAAGTTTTAGAGGATTTGTGTATCAAATTACGCATAACTCCGGATGGGAAAAGCGGCTTCTCCTAACAGTTTTGTCATACTTACCAGAGCCAATCGCATTCAATCATCATCGCCTTCATCATATCAGCCGAAAGACGTTCACTGCTGGACATAGGCCTCCCCCAGAAAGTACCAAAGTGACCGGTAACCTCGGGGCCGTGGTTTCTTTGTAACTTCCATGGGGGGTATATGCCATAATCGCCACGCTTGGCATGCGGGTTGGCGATCGCAGTATTTCCACCGTACTCCAGGGATGCTGCTGCCCAATTGCCCATACTCTGGTGGTCTTGGTCGTAGTTTTAGGACGTACCCGGGTCACATTCAATATTCATATTTAAACTCAATAAGTTACCGAATATATATTTTTTGAGAGAGGAACACAATAACCTCCTGTGAATGTTTCCGGCTGTGGAATTAACTCATTGTCATAGTTTTTCCGATAGGACCACACAGTAACGTATGGGAACCACAGCACGAGCTTCGTTGTCATTCGTCGCTCACGGAATTTTGAATTAAATCCTTACATATGCGGTGTCTCCTGATACAAGCAAAATTAATTGCTTAATAGGAGGCTCCAACCTTGGCTATTGTAAAAATCCTTTTTATAACCAAATAAACTTTTTTAATTTTTTTCATTTTTTTTCATATGTAGTGCATAATTGTTTTCTATCGTAATTTTCTCGGAAACGTTTGTATTTGGCATGCTACTGGGTGATTCCACGAGCGTTCCAACCGCCGTCAGTCCGCTGATCGTATTATTGTCAATGTACCGGCAAACTGGCATGGCATGTTCAGGTATTTTTTACAAGTCCAGGACTCCTACAAAATTATTGGAAAAGGGGATACAAAACTGCAAGAACTTTGACAATAATGCGATCAGCGGACTGACGGCGGTTGGAACGCTCGTGGAATCACCCTACTTTAGTCAAGCTCAGTACTTTTTGTACTGTGACCGACTGAAATAGCAAGACACGTTCGTGCGTTTCCGTGAAAATACGATGAAAAACAATTATGCACTACACCTGTAGGAACTTCAGTTTCGTAAAATCGGAAAGCAAATCCAATCCATTTCTAGCCTTTTGATTTAGTCACGTATGTAGGTACTAGAAATGTGTTAGTATTATATTAAACAGTTAAACGATGTGGGAGCGAAGCGAGCGAAGTTCTGTGCTTGGGCCAAAATTCTTTCATATGCCCATTTGTCCAGCTGTTCTCCTCTACAAGTCGCATAACTTAGGTATTAAGCGTAGATAATAAGTAACAGTTAATCGGAATTGAAGTCACAATAAGGGTCGCATGTTCAGCTTTAAACAAACCCTTTTTATTGAATAAAGATAAAAAAGTCAACCGATTCTCGTGAAATTTTGTGAGCAGATTCAATCATTATACAATATATCCATCGATTTTTTTTTTTTTTGACAAAAGATAGGTTCTAGTTTTCTACAGCTCACAGAGCCACTAGTACCTAAGTAAATTGAATTGAAATAAGTTCTACTTTTTTAAAGACTAAAAGATATCATACATACGTACTAAAATATTCGTTAAAATGGTCTCACGCGCCGAAATCCCGCCCCATAGCCGCCGGCGCAACTCGAAAGTCGAATTTGGGTAATGGGCCCGAATCATAAGCAATTTGTTAAAAGCCCCATTATGTTATGAAAGGTTCAAGATTTTGTGGGAACCTGTCCTGACCTGCTCCAGGCCGTTTTCGGCCTTTAGGCTGCGGCCTGATGGATGCCAATACATTTGATCGATCTACTCTATGAACTTCCAGTCGTCGTCTAATACCCGCTAGCGTCGAGACTGCGCCCTTACATACAGTCACAGATTCATTTCCATAAGTAAGTTTTATACATTTTAATGTAAGTATTATTGTTTTGATTAATGCTGCATGTAGGTAGTGCCGTACAATACATCTCACTTCGTATTTATGATTATTTATCTCCCGCCTATCCTAATAATATATTAGTATGTAGTTTATATATTAAAATTGTATGACGTTTCCGTGAGTCACCAACGGTACTGGCTGAAAATCAGCGCTGTAGGTGTCTGACACCTCAGCATAATGCTGAGCCAGTGTCCGGTTCACTGCCGCAGAGACACACTTTGTTTCATGTTTTATATGTTTCTCTTGTTTATTTTATTCTATAATATGTGTGTCCTGTGTGTTTGTGAATAAATGTATTTTCTTTCTTTCTTTCTTCTTCTAGATGATAAGTAAGGTATGATGGATGTCAACAATATGATTACACTTTTGCACCCTATCCATTTTAATTAAAGGTACCTATGTACATGTCGGCTACATATAGTATAGTACTTTTGCTTTCATAGGGCTGATTAGAACACCTAAACTTATGAAACTACATAATTATAATTAATTACATAAGACCCTGCGCGGTGATTCGCACTGTCCAGAATTGGGTTGTGTCCTCGTGTTAAAATTGATAGCGCAGTGTTGCTAAATTGATAGTAAACCTTCAAATAAATGCAATTAAGTATAAATTACGAAATATAATTAAAATCATAAAAAGATATGGCCCTTGAAAGTTTACAAAAAATATGCATTTTTTTTATTGTCCAAAAGTACATTTAAAGCTACCAATAGAATCCTTACGCTTTTATAGAAACAACATTGTATGACAACTATGGTCCTAAACGCAGTATTTCGCAACCGAAACAGCAATTTACTTGATTTTCCATATAACGACTAGTACAAATATTACCCTGTGACGTCATAATTCAATGTTAATCAGTATGGAACGTTTTCGGCTACCGCCAGCGAGGTCCGTCTTTAACTCAATTTTTTGGGTATTTATGTTCTTTAATTGTACTTACTCCCATACAAACATTTGTTCCACACCAAAAACTGGATCGAATGGCATCGTAAAAAAAAATTAGGACACAAGCCTATTGGTGAGTCGAGTTGTGCGACTGCATGTTCCAGACATCCCCAGGATAGCCCTCAGGCCGCGGCCACGCGATCTGTTGGCTTTGCCAGCGGGACGCACCGTGTCGCGCCGGAACTCTCCGCTGCTCCGTGCCCTCACACACTTGAATGCTCTCTTGGCATCAGCACCCGAGTGCGACCTGTTTGCGTGGCGATGGGCGTCTATGAGGAAAGAATGCCTAAGATTCTGTGAGATGATGGATGCGAGGCCTACAACCGTGAAACTGTAATTGGTAACAAGCACCCGAGTGCGACCTGTTTGCGTGGCGATGGGCGTCTGTGAGAAGAATGCCTAAGATTCTGTGAGATGATGGATGCGAGGCCTACAACCGTGAAACTGTAATTGGTAACAAGCACCCGAGTGCGACCTGTTTGCGTGGCGATGGGCGTCTGTGAGAAGAATGCCTAAGATTCTGTGAGATGATGGATGCGAGGCCTACAACCGTGAAACTGTAATTGGTAACAATAATTGTACCTGATTGTTATTTGTAATAACTTTGTTGTACATCTTAATTTTAAGTGTCATGTCGAATTGGAATAGTTGTGTAAGGGCATGTATACATATCTTCAAATAAATAAATAATATTACGATCCTTTAGAGTAGATTGCTTCCTTCTGGTAATCGCAGGCAAATTAGGCAAAGTAATATTATTAAATTAAATTAAAAGCCCATCAAAAGCAGCCATATTAATTTACCTACATACATGTCAATGTCAATGATTGTAACAGTAGATCTATCTCAACTTGTTTCTCACAAAGGGCACAGAAAGTTAGACATACCGCTAATATCGTACTAAATTGGGAACCTGTACGTTTGTGTGTCACGGCTCAACACGTGGTGAACTCGTTCTGAATGGCCCTTCGGTAAAGATGCGGTTTTGGTAGGCATTTGAATTTTAACTATTATTAAGTGAAGTACAATACAATGCACGGGAAAGTCTTTGGAAAGTCGATGTTGTTGGAATTGATTTGGTCTATAGTGAAAATGTTGGGTATCTATATTGCACCCAGTTTAACATACCTAAGGCTTGTTCACGAAAAAAATTAACCATCGAAAATTAGTCTCAACTGTCACCCAGTAGGTCTAGGTAGTTCAAACCGCAATTAGATAGCCAACTGAGTATTCTTTTTAACCCCCAACGCAAAGAGAGTGGTGTTATAAGTTTAACGTGTCTGTGTATTTCTGTCTGCGGTATCGTAGCTCCCAAACAGATGGACCGATTAGAATGCGGTTTTTTTTGTGTCATAGATAGTTTTAACCCGAGTGTTCTTAGCTACGTTTCAATAAAATCGGTTCAGCCGTTTTTGAGATATTCAACTTTGAAATGAAAATGTCGGGTGTTTTTCTACTTTTCTAAGTTGTAGTTATTTATGTGTAAGAATATAAAATCCATCAATTTTTCCTTAAAAGTTGTGAAATCCTAGAAATGTGTCTACTTCTGGCATGATTTAAAACAATTTATGACCTGCATACGGTAATCAAGAGTCTGGAAAGATATTCGCGGAACACTATAGCATCGATAATCTATTTGACTAAAGGAAACAAAGAAACTCTATGACCCGAACGAGAAAATTACAAAATATAAGACTACAATCCAGAGATTTCGAGAGTTAGCTCAAAAATGGATAGCAGCTGATATAAATATTCATAACGCCACTCAAATTGTGACCTTCTTTTTAATAAAATTCTTTAAAAAATATCATTGTATATTGAAAACCTGAATACAACAGTGGATACTTTTTCTCGTAGACAAGCCAAGTAAAGAGAGAATTATCAGATACTTAAAACGAATTTTGCTAATCGTGATAATGATAATCACCATTGCAAGTGGCTTGCGGCATTGTAAGTCTATACTTAATTAGGATTAATAAAATAATGAAAAAAAAACTGTAAAAAAAAGGAAAACTCTGTGAGGTTTTAGCTTTGTATGTTTGTAATGGGTAACAAAGGAACCTATAATCCGATTTCAAAAATTATTTCATCTACGTATATAATGGACTTTGACGTACCTAATCATCATTTCACATCATTCAAATTAAATCTGTCGAAATTCTTACAAGATTTGATATAGACTAATTCAGAAAAATAGTTAAAAACATGAAAAAACACTTCAGAAAAGTTTATACCACTTTGATAATCACTGACAGCTAAAGCGATGATGCCGGTGTAAAGATCTATGGGTCTTGCACAATCATAATAAATGATCTACTCGTACTACAAATTAGATTAAGCGCGCTGCCTGACAGACAGACAGACTGTAATCAACCGTTTGTTATATTTGAGACCTTGCGCAAGCGCAAAGAAAGGTAAACAGATTTTTTGTTGTTAGTTTATGTGGAAGGTACTTAAATAAGTCAAGGTCGAGTTAGGCTCGTGCATTAAAGGTGGTTCATGGGTAAATTTAACCTTTTCTCGCTTATTCAAATACAATACCAGTCAAACACCATGTCAAATTGGAATTACAGATGTAGTGCATAATTGTTTTGCATCGTATTTTCACGGAAATTGCTATTTCAGTCGGTCATAGTACAAAACCAAGTGCGAGTTCAACTCGCGTGGTGAGGGTTCCGTATACAATCTAAATTTCATAAGTGTTTTTGAATACTCAAACTTCTTATAGGTTTTCCTGTAATCTTTAGGCAACTATTTTCCATATTTTTTTCAGAATTTTAATCCTAGTAGTTTCGGAGATAAGGGGGGAATGGTCAATTTTCGTCTTTTTTGCTAAATTACTTCAAATTTGTTTCTGCTAAAATTATAAAAAAAATATATCTGACATGCTTACAACAACCCCTTTCATTTGATATGTCACACAATACAGTTACAGCGAAGATTTTTTTTTTAATTTTCCAGTTAACCCCCCATAAGTGGCCCCCTTGTTCAAAATTCATTAATTTACTTTACGCGTCCATCTTTGGGTCACCAATTTACATATGTGTACCAAATTTCAACTCAATCGGTCCAGTAGTTTCGGAGCAAATCGGCTGTGACAGACGGACAGACAGATAACCGAGTGATCCTATAAGGGTTCCGTTTTTTCCTTTTGAGGTATCGGAACCCTAAAAAGTACTGAGGTTGACTAAAGTAGCATGACAGATACGAACGTTTCCGAGAAAATACGATAGAAAACAATTATGCACTACATCTGTAAGGTAAACCTTACACGAAAGTTACTTAGTACATCATTAGTGTAAGTAGTTGTAGGTGTGTATACCTAAGTTTCTGTCAAAACACTTCATTTTTAGGGTTCCGTACCTTAAAAGGAAAAAAACGGAACCCTTATAGGATCACTCGTGCGTCTGACTGTCCGTCTGTCACAGCCGATTTTCTCCGAAACTACTGGACCGATTGAGTTGAAATTTGGTACACGTATGTAAATTGGTGATCCAAAGATGGACGCGTAAAGTAAATTAATGAATTCTGCACAAAGAGGCCACTTTTGGGGGGTAAACTGGAAAATTTAAAAAAATGTTTTGCAAACCGTATTGTGTGACATATCAAATGAAAGGGGTTGTTGTAAGCATTTCAGATATATATATTTTTATAATTTTAGCAAAAACAGATTTGAAGTAAATTAGGAAAAAAGACGAATTTTGACTATCCCTCCCCCTTATCTCCGAAACTACTATGCTTAAAATTCTGAAAAAAATATGGAAAATAGTTCCTTGCCTAAAGATTACGAGTACAGAAAAACCTATAAGAAGTTTGAGTATTCAAAGTAACGGGAAAATTCTCAATATTTTACGGAACCCTCGCCACGCGAGTTGAACTCGCACTTGTCCGGTTTTTATATTACATCATTGGATCAGGCAGACTGTATGCTTGTTTGCCGCCACCAAAAAAAATACGAGTAGACAACCGCGCAAGAGTACAGTTGACAATAATATGTTTACTAACCTCACCTTAAATATCAAAACGGACGCCAAGTCCGCGGCCTTGTGGCACACTGACATATCTTAGATATTGACGCTGGCTGTTGACTCGTCTGTCTGTTTGCTCGCACTACTTATTGGCTCATGTTCGGTTTAGTTACACTAGGTTAGAGAACGTTTGACGAGCATCGAGTTTTGAAATCGATTTGTTGAATGAATAAATCTGATTTACAAGAATTCCATTATTCCTGTGTTTTGACCTGAAATACTAAATATTACTAACTCGTTATAATGTTTGGATGTATGGATGGATGTACGTTCCACTTAATCTGAAAAACTACTGGACGAATTTATATGATACTTTCCAGTTATGTACCTTATATATAAGCATAGGACATAGGCTATAATTTATGTCAAATTTCATCCCTTTTAGTGACGAAAAAAGGGATGAAACTTTGTATGCAGACCAAATTGCTCGTTGCCTTCATTAGGCGCTGGGTCTCAAAATGTATGGGAAAACTAAAATCCAACTCGCACTTGACCAAAATTCTAACTATATGATTTAATAGGCTATAATTAACGACCTGCGGGTTTTTTATCGAGTTCAACGCGGACGAAGTCGCGGGCAGAAGCTAATAATATATAAGTTCTTAATTTTTCAATTTAATGGCAAAAACACGTGGACAATCTTACTCTGAGCGTTTTGTCTGTTCATTGCGCGGTCGAGACGCGCAACCCACTGTGATTATTTAGTTGGGATCACGCGCAATGAATTGGAAAAACCGCTGCCGCAGGTCGCTTAAGACCAAAGTCGTGGCCAAGGCGTTAGTGTTGCGTTTGTCAATGCACAGTCACGAAGGGGGATTGTTGAGCCACTTGTCACTGTATCATATTTAGCCGGTCCGTATTCTATATACGAGTATATTCGAGCAAGGCCGATTTGCACTACACGGCTAAATTAAAACAAGTTGCGAGTAGCCACTTGCAACAATCTGTGAGTTATCCTTAAAAAACAAACTTCCAGGAAACTTAACTGAGTTATCTATTCATAAATTCAAGAACTAGGTATGTGAAGCGTAAACTTATCTCGAACGCTTATTATAGCACACAAGACTACATGAATGATAAAACTCCATGGAACTAATTTTGACTGAATTTTTAATCTATTATTTTCGTAATATTTTGTTTTTTGACATTAGATTGTTTTTATAGAAACATTCTACTAGTATTTTTTATACAATTTTTATATCATAAATATTTTAGTCTTTATGTTTAAAAATTACTCTAAAAAATTAACTGACGATTTGAAAGTGCTTGTTACTAGGCCTACTTGAATAAAGATCATTTTGAGTTTGAGTTGAGTTTGAGTTTGCGATCGTCCTAATACGAGTACAACGCGACTACGCGATTATCGCAAGTTCGCGCGAATTTAACTCGCGCGAACGCGCGATCCAACATATTGGACTTGAATAGGTGTCCTAATTGATCGCGCGATTGTCAATTATTTAATTGAATTCGCGCGAACTTGCGATAATCGCGTATAGTCGCGTTGTATTAAGACGATCCCTAAGAGTAAATTTCCTTCGCCTTTAAATCTTTGCTCCTATATGTATCGTCTTAACGGATTTTTCAATGAACTAGAGCTGCCTATAAAACATCGCCTGCAAAAGTCTAGTTTAAAACCAAAAAAAAAAATATAACTCATCTTTGATCCGTTTGGAAAAAATTAGGACTAATGTCATAACGATCCAGTGTCCTGAAAATAGTTCATAAATAACTATTTTGAAATTTGGAAATCTTAAATAGAGTTCAAACTTTATTACAAGCTAATGGGTTGGGCTGTTAAGCCTGAAATATTTTCTCCTAAAATTAGGAAGAGGATAAACAAGCGAGCGGATCAACATTTTAACCCATTCCCGGCCCGTGACGACACGTATGCGTTCCTACGCCGTAGTCTCTTTCCGCTACATACGAGGAAAACCACGGGATCAGCTACGGGCGTAGCGCGTAGCGATTCTGGGCATTGAATATGGGGTTAAATTCGCCTTGTAACATAGTGTTTGACATTCCATAAGTAGCATAATTATAATATAAGTACACATGACATGACATATACAGGGTGTTACTTAAGTCGTGATACAAAATAGCAAAATGTGAATCTATCCATGATTCTGAGCAACTTTTACTAAGGGACCAACTTTGTGTTTTACAAAAAAGAAAGAACTATTTCATACACTTTGCTCATTTTAGACTGACGAAAATGTATGAACAGCCTGTTTTTTTTGCATAATAAAAAGTTGGCCCCATAGTAAAAGTTGTTCAGAATCATGGATAGATTCACATTTTGCTATTTTGTATCACGACTTAAGTAACACCCAGTATATTACCCCATCCACAAACAAGCGAAAGCAAACCACAAATCCGAATCCATTAATCCATATAATTTATTTCGACGTTTATAACATGTGTACTCTCTAATAGTAATTATAGTCGTAATTAAAATGGCGGGCGATAGAAAATGATCCAAACATGGCGGGCTCGGTTTCACATCCTACGGCGCAGGCGCAGTAATGAGATATAATAATGCGACGTATGGTGAGACTGGTGGGGAATGAATATAGAAAGAAATAAAAAAAACCGGCCAAGTGCGTGTCGGACCACGCACAACGAAGGGTTCCGTGCCTATTAAAAAGGTCGTATCGTTACTGAAATCTTTTGACACTTACATCCTTTTCTTTAAGGAAGGCAGTTTTTTAGAAATATCTCGAAAACCTTTGAGCCGATCTTGTTCAAAACAATTTTCGATGAAAGAATTTAATAAGACCTATGTCCATGCTTTTTTCGTATTTTTAAAATACACGGCTCAAAAATTAGAGGGACACACACAATTTTAGTGAGTTTCGGGGCGATTATCTCCGACTCTATTCACTTAATCAAAAACATTGCTGAGAAACCTTATATTTATTTTGAAAGGCCTATCGATTGATGTGGTAATTTAATTACAAAACTATGTATCTGCTAACAAAATACACATATCTCAGATCACAGGTATTTGACGTCCGAGCCGAAGGCAATGCGATCTGAGCCTTTATTACTGAGCACAAAAGTTTACGTCTCCCCCTGGCCAGGAAATGGGATTTTGCGCAGGCGTAGCGGGCAGTAACAGCCACTTTATGCACAGTTGGGCAGGACTTTGAGTTACGAATTAGTCACAAAGCCTTCCGCGAATTGATGAATTTCGCATATTATTCATATGTATAATCGGCTTACTGACCAACTTTCGCTTTCCCCGGTTTGTTTTTAATTTCACAACCCGATAGCATCTCTAAAACAATGAACACATTGTTCGGATATATGGCTACAACAGTGGTCAACAAACAGCTGCTTCACTGACCATGACCAAAATGGCCTAAGTATAAACATGGAATTGATTATATGGGTCAATCAACTTTTTCTTGTTGTTATTCTGTCCCGGTAAGCCAAAACAACAGTGACACAGTTTTTTAGAAAAAATACTATAGATTGGGCTCCTATCATGGCAAGGAGTTGCCCTACCATGATATGAGTTTACTAATATAAGAAAAACTCGTGTTTAGTGGATTTAAGCCCATAAAAAGCATAGATAGATAGATGATAGATAAATCGTTTATTTGGCATTTTGCAACAACAATAAAACAAACAAAATAAAATAAAAAAGTTCACAAAAAATAAATAGAATGAAAAAGGTAAAAGAACAAGTAAAAACAATTGTGTTACGAAAAAGTCAAACAAACAAATGGCTTATTGTCTACTGACAGATCGCCATGACGCAGCATATAGAGAAAAAAAAAAAACGAAAAAGATTTAAATATAAATTAATAAAGCCATACTGTGCGTTGCAACACTTGCAACAATGCCAAACAGGTAGGTACTAGCTCAGTTTTGCTTTGCTCGCGTGAGCACATAGTCATAGTTTTAAAGAGTGACCCAGGAGACGTAACCATGGCAACGAGCAACAAAAAATAGTTGATTGGCCCATATACTAGCTTAGCTGCCCGCGCAGCACCACCCGCGTATTACAAAGAAAGGACTTTCTGGATGGACATAGGCTAATAGAATGAAACGTCCGGATGGATAACTGCTATATTTTATCACGGGGCCCCGCCTGGGTTTTCTGTAATACGCGTGCGCATCCGCGGGATAAAATATAGCAATTATCCATCCGGAAATTATCCAATAAAGGAGCCCGGGGTCCGCTTTGGCACCTAAACCCAAGATTTGGCGTAGGAACTAGTTTTACGGAAGCGACTGCTATCTGACCTTCCAACCAGAGGGAAAACTAGACCTTATTCGGATTAGACCGGACCTCACGATGTTTAATTTTATGAAATCTGATGAGTAATTCCGGAGATCAGTCCTTACATAAAATCTTACATAACCTCAAAGACGTTTCCTCTTTAACTTTAGTATTATTACAAAGAGTACATTTCGATTAGGTCACATGGCTGTCGTTTCCGCTTACTGGTGCCCTCGCGTACATTGGGATTAACCTTTTCAACGCTCTTTCAAAGAGGAAAGTTGTCGACCATACGCCAAATCAACGAGACATTTAGTGCGGAGTTAAACCTTATGTCAATGCAAGAAGGTTGCTATCGCGCTGGGCTCCTAGACTCGAAAAGGTTAAGTTAAGTGCAGGTTATGTGCAGAATTCATAGATATCTAAAACAATACTTGAAAAATCACAATTTCAATACAAAAACATACACTATATTATACAGCCTTGGCCAAAAGTATTGAGCACCCCACGTTTTCCTTTGTTACTTATGGATAAAGTATTCTTTTTCAATTTCATAAATAGGTACACGAAGACGTAAAATATAATAAGTGTTTGAACATGTGCAAATCATTAATATATATCATTTTGAAATTGCTATTTGCGTGTGAAAACTGAAGCTAGAAAAAGTCGGGTTTTACAATAAAGGTTTTATTGTATATTTTTATTCCTTAACGTCAATAAATATGACGAATTTTTCCGATAGATACACAACTTTCTATTATAAAATATATTGCACCTTTTAAAGTTTGACTTTTGTATGAAAAACGCATGGGTGCTCAATACTTTTGAACAAGGCTGTATAAACACTATTTACGCATTGTCATCGTCAAAGTGAGTCATCTGTTCGCTATGAGGCTGTGGTAGTAATTAAATGTAGTATTTGAGAGCAAAGCATGCTCTGATTAAGCCGGTGTACGGCATGCCACAGACAGACAGGTGGCGGACGGCCTTGTTGTATTGGTGCATTATAAAACTATCGAGACTATTTAGTACTGGCTTTCTGCCCGCGACTCCTGCCGCGTGGAACTCGTTTTAGGTATAGCGTATTAGCTCCAAACAGTCATCCCCCATTTCACCCCCTCAGGGACGATTTCCGGGACAAAAACTATCCTATATCCTTCCCCGGGATTCAAACTATCTCCATACCAAATTTCATCTCAATCGGTTCAGCGGTTTAAGCTCGAAGAGGTAACAGACAGACGCACACTTTCGCATTTAATAATACTAAGTATGGATATCGCAAGGGACGGCCACACGCTGTGATTACGCGTTGAGCGTGTTTTATGCGCCACGCCTTCTTCATTGCTGCGTTTATGATGCGTCAGCGTATTTTCTTTTCATCATCCATCATTTGTTGTAGCAAACGTCCCGCCCGGCGAGTACTCGTAGGTAACTTTCTGCGGTAAATTGGACTACAAATGAAAAAATTGAATTGCGACGACTGGTTAGCCTAGTGGGTAGTGACGCTGCCTACGAAGCTGGAGGTCCTGGGTTGGAATCCTGGTAAAAGAAAATATTTGTGTGATGAGCATGAATATTTGTTTCTGAGTCTTGGATGTTATCTATGTATTGAAGTATTTATATATCTATTATATATATCGTCGTCTAGTACCTATAACACAAGCCTTATTGAGCTTACTATTAGGCTTAGTTCGGTTTGTGTAAGAATGTCCCCTAATATTTATTTAAGACTAGCCCGCGACTTCGTCCGCGTAGAACTCGTTCATATCGTAACTTCATACAAACTTTCGCCCCCATTTCGCCCCCATAGGGGACGATTCCAGGGATAAAAAGTATTGTATATGTTAATCCAGGCTATACACTATATGTATACCAAAATTTAATCTTAATCCGTTTAGCCGTTTTTGCGCGATTGAGTAACAAACATCCAAACATCTAAACATCCAAACTTTCGCATTTATAATATTTAGTAGGATACACTTAAATTAAGGCAATGCTTCGATTCTTGTAAACCACGTCCCGTGTAAGACACCCGTTTGGTCCACGCACGAGAAATTGAGATACAAGATTTCTCATATGTGACAAATCAAAATCAATCATTAGGTACAAGGTTTTATCTACCTCGATGTATCCCACCGCCTGTTGTCTACCTCTACCTACATTTTATTGTATTGTTTCTCTCTGTAACTGCTTTGTTTGTGTGAGGTGTGCAATAAAGAGTATTTGTATTGTATTGTATTGTATATTTTAAAACATAATAAGTTTTTTTTTTTCGTAACTGGAATATTCAGGTTTTATGCTGAGGTTTTACATAGCATAGTATGATATATGCCGGATACCAAGGTTGCCAGCACAATTCCGCGGAGAACAAGTATTCCCACATTGTAATTACAGCATTAGCATAATAGTTATGTACTAAATCAGTAATGCAACGCGGCATTAAATCAATATGGACGTTTAAATGCCGGGAATTAATTAACTTTACAAACAAAGGCAATAAAATAATACTGCTAGCTGCTGTTGACTTTTAAAAACATACAACGACATATCCTTAAAAATCTGAAGCAGTCCATTAAAATTAACTACAATGTAGAACCATTACAACTCTAAATAACTTCAACTTAGAAAAGTTGAAAAACCCCCCGATTTTTTCATTTCAAAGTTCAATAACTCAAAAACGGCTGAACCGATTTTGATGAAACATGGCTTCTTAGCATTTGAATGCGGTTTTTTTGTGTCATAGATAATTTTAACCCGAGTGTTACACTCGGGTTAAGATTAAAACCCGCATTCAAATCGGTCCATCCGTTTGGGAGCTACGATACCACAGACAGATACACATACACGTTAAACTTATAACACTCCTCTCTTTGCGTCGGGGGTTTAAAAAATAAGCTGAAAAACGAGCCCGAAAGAGTCTTAGTGTGTCCCTCATCCAAACCTTGCTCTTGAAAAAAAAAAAAAAAATTGATTTTTTTATTTGTCATTGTAATAATTGTATGAGTGTGATGATGAAGATTATGACAATGTATTCTTATGGGTCAGTGATACTAGTTTTTTTTTATAAGTATAGGTACTTATATTTTAATTCAATATATTTATTTTGTTAAATACAGGTTGCAATTTAAGGTTTGTAAGTACAAAAATATAAGACATCTATGTTTTACCCACAGCGTAGGTGTACAAAATATTACTTTAACCCTTAATTTGGCACTGTATGGTGTGTCATACAAGCAATTCAAATAAATCTAGCGACCAAAACCAAATTGTACACATGGTTTTACTTTCCCGCACGAGTGCGGAAATGAGCACTTTCCATGCATATGTTGAAACTTTAAAGAGCCATATGTACTGTAAAACGTTGTACGATACACGTGCGAATTTCCTATTTTCTGCACTTGTATCGTAAAGAACTATTTCATTCAATCAGCTACTTACAGTCAAATTGACTGACTTACTTAATTATCTATATTACAAAAGCACCCAATAAGTCAGTGGGTATCCTTTGGCTCGTGTTTTCGACCACAGTATGTTCTTCTCTTGTACGTAGAGTCTCCTAGCTCCATGGGTCCAACCCGCCCTTAATAGTTCCAGAACTGTTACGATGATAAGCCACAAGTAAAGACTGTGTTGCCAACGGAACTCTCAATTAAAACGTGAAGAGTAGACAACGGGAGTATCCGAGCTATCTCGCCGTCTGATGATCGCATCTCGGCCTGCAGCGCTGGCTAGGGTTGCCACCGCTGGTTAAATAGGTACAACTATTAATGAAATAGATAAATCAATATCAATCTTACGCCAATCGAACTAGTCCCATAGTAAGCTCAATAAATAAATAAATAAATAAATATTAGGGGACATTCTTACACAAATCGAACTAGGCCTATACCATGTCATCATTATCATATATTATCAGCCGAAAGACGTCCACTGCTGGACATAGGCCTCCCCCAGAGAGTGCCAAATTGACCGGTCCTGCGCCACCCGCATCCAGCGGACTCCCGCGACCTCCCAACCCCAATACCATGTAAAATACAATAATTCATGCAAATAAATGATACCTGAATCTGACAAATAACCTTTACATTGGCATCGTGCATCGGCGAGCTCGTACTTAAATGTTAAAAAAAATATTTTATAGATATTCCTTAGTCAACTAAAAAAAGAACTAAAATTAATTATGTAATTTAGTTAATATTAATCATCATCTTGTATTTACTTTAGAAAATAAAAAAAGAACTTCATGAAAAATTATGACATAGTTTATTGTAAGGTCCACTTTAAATTTGAGTTTAAAATCGACTAGCTATAGGTAATGTGAATGGAAACGAAGAACGATACAACAGTGGTTGATTGGTAGATAATGCCTTACGGCATTAAGTCCGTCATTTATGCTCAAGTAAATAAGAATAAGTTATTATTCAATGCAATTAATTTGCATGCATTGTTTAAAAAATATCAAATGCGACTTTTATGAATCTTATGATTATTATTAAATATCATGCACAGAAAACATAAAATAATGCTAACCCACGCATAATCCCACGACTGGCAGCCCTAGGACGGAAGCGCTGCGCGAATAATTTTCCGCGTCCGTGCGCGCAACCGTTCTGTTAATGGCTGCGCGGGAGTGGATGCGCCGATTATCGAACGAGGGAGCGAAGCGAAGGAAGTTCTATGCTTCAGCTTGGACCGAAAATCGTTCGTATGTCCAGTGTCCGGTGTCCAGGTGTCCGTCTGTTCTCCTTTAGGTAAAATAGGTCTCGTAAATCTTGCCAATACTTACAAATTTCGGCCTTAAAAAGTACTACTCAATAAAGCCAAGTTTGATAATACTCTTACCCTTTAGAGTACTTTAAATTTGCAATCACACTAACTTTCGCACGGGTATTTTATAGAATGTCGGCACAATCTGCCCTGCCAGCATAACTTGACTCTCTACTCTACTCGCGCGCGTGATAGACTATCTGTCACTTTTTGACAGCATTAATCAGAAAGTGACGGACAGTCTATCTCGCGCGCGAGTAGAGTCGAGAATCAAGTTATGCTAGCAGGGCAGCTCATTAATTTCCATTGTTTGCAAGTATAGATTTCCCTCAAGGCTCAAAGTCACCCAAAGGGCTATGGAGAGGGCTATGTTAGGAGTTTCTCTGCGTGATCGCATCAGAAATGAGGCTATCCGCAGCAGAACCAAGGTAACCGATATAGCCCTCCGAATTGCTAAACTTAAGTGGCAGTGGGCGGGGCACATTGCACGTAGAACCGATGGCCGTTGGGGCGGAAAGGTTCTCGAGTGGCGACCACGTACCGGAAGGCGCGGCGTGGGTAGGCCCCCCACAAGGTGGACTGATGACCTGGTAAAGGTCGCGGGAGTCCGCTGGATGCGGGTGGCGCAGGACCGGTCAATTTGGCACTCTCTGGGGGAGGCCTATGTCCAGCAGTGGACGTCTTTCGGCTGATATGATGATGATAGATTTCCCTCTAATAGAATATTTTATTATTAGAAATTCTATTAAGTGAATGAACACTCACTTTAAGTGTTGATGCTTTTAAAAGATTAATACGCAAATTGAATATTAGAAATTATTATCTAAGCAAGTAAATGACCATGTCTCAGACATATTAGCTGCTTCCTGGATGGATGACAAGCCGCCAACTATCAAAACTTCGTATGACACTCAAATGGATTTTAACAAAAGAGACTTCAATGCGTGAGCGATAAAGTTGAATATTGAAGAAGCACGTGAAAGCAGATGCGAGGTGTGAAGTTGTGAAGTAGGTAAGTGTATGTTTATAAGCGTGTGAAATCTCTGTAAATCCTCGATCATGTGAGCCTGAGCCATTATTCTTGGGCAGAGATGTTGAATGGATAGCGGGAAGAATAGGCTTTTAGTTCCTTCAGTGGTCATTGAAAGAATCGTAATTTTGTTTTGCACTTCGTTCGCAAGATGAGGACCTGCCCCCCTATTCTGTAACCTGTTTAAGCTCACCTCAACGCTCACCCACAAATATATCTTGACACCGCGATGCGTAGTAACTAAGCGTAGGTAGAGATCTAGTTTCGTAACGGGTGATCGGCGGGGTGAGCCGCATTTGCGCGTAGCGAATAACAGCCCAGCACTCGGTAACTACGTTAATTTAAGGTGACATAGGTTCATGGTCTTCTCTCCCTCTCACTGAGCATAAGCGTGAGCGAGATGGAAGTGCGTATTCGGAAGCGCGGATATCATGTTATTTTATTTTATTTTTTAGTGCGTTTAAATAAATGAAAAAGTAATCGCTAAGTTCCCGCAAACATGATATTGCAGATTTTAAGAACCAATTTTAATATGTTTAGCTTTTGTGGATATTTTTTTACAAATGTTTTAAGTGTATTTTAGATCTGTGTTCGTATTTTTTTCTATAGATCTAAAGTCAAAAACCCAGGATTCGAATAGCTATAGTCTCTCGAGAAAGGCCTCGAGATTGCTAATTAAATTTAGGGCAGCCGAATTATGATCCAAATAAGCTTTACGACCTTTTAAAATCTGTTTTCAGAACTTTAATAAGTTTCTGTCAAAAATTTAATTTTTGGTACCAAATTTGGCACAAGATTTTATTGCCGAATGTACTTTTTTGTATTTTGTCATCAGAATACAGAAACGTCACTAATTGAGACGATTCCAACGAGCCCAAATTCAATGAGGTTACGTCGGTAAAATACTGAATTCCCATGGCCACCTTCTGTCTCCATCACCAGATCAGCTCGATAGTACCATAATATTTAGACAACCGAATAGCCTGGTGGTTAAAGGACCTGACTATGAAGCTTGAGGTCCCGGGCTCAATCCCCGGTCGGGGCGGATATTTGTATGATGAATACGAATGTTTGTTCTCGAGTCGTGGATGTTTAATATCTATTTATCTATATAAGTATGTTTATCCTTTGTCTAGTACCCATAGTACAGGCTTTGCCTAGTTTGGGACTAGATCAATTGGTGTGAATTGTCCCATCATATTTTTAATTTTTTATATTGAATTGCCATCCAAACTATACCTTTACCCAAAATTTCAGCTCAATCGGTTGAAGATATCTGCTTCAAAGTTGAGTTGCAAGATTTCACCCGAAAATAGTTATATGTATACATTACATTCCAAGTTGATAGAAAGCTTGTAAAATTTAAAGTGGCCCCGACTAAGGATGTGCAAATTGCGGAAAGAAAAAAAGACGGAAAAGTTCCCGGAAATTTCTAGAAAGTTTCACAAGAAATAAAGGAAATTTCCAATTTGGAAAAGGAAAAAATGAGGAAAATTTCCGAAAATTTCCTATGTTGAATTGCACAAAAATTTCGCAATTTAGGAAACTTTCCGTCGGAACATCAGTAGCCCCGACACAACAAACATAAGAATCATAACGACAGACAAGATTTTCGATGAAAATGTTTACGAATTTCTCTAGAAAACTGAATAATATACTTACATGCATTTAGTATAGAGATCTCTACGTGCATAAGTCCTAGATTTGTGGACCAAATTGTTCCAACGATATATATTAACGTTTGATCATGGGACACAGGAATCCTGCTAGCAGAACATATTATACAGGGTGTGTTATGAGCAATTGAACATAATTATCTATACGTAACATATTCAGGATGCTGATGAAACTGCCGCGACGCTGTAGCGCGTCAGGTATGTTCGCAGAGCCGCACACTGATGGCTTCCACGCAATCAGAAGGAAGAGTTGCGTCTCTGTTGAGCAGAGTGCGCGGCAGTTCTAACACCAGCCTGGGTATGTTTGCTGAGCGCCTGGACTGCCCTATGACAAAACACTGGGTAAAGATCATCACTGGCCAAATAAAGTAATGATGTCGCAAATATGTAATAAGGTAGAAGTACTAGTGCCCGATGCGGTACTAGTACTCGACGAATATAATTTAACTAGCGAATAATAAACTAACATTGATCACGACATCATTTTTAAGTTACTAAATGTTAGTGACTTCAATATTTCTTATCACAATTTCAAGACAAATAACTTATTTATAAGTTATGAACATATTTGTTAAAACCAGCTGCCATCAATTGGGACAATGAGTTAAACCTTCAAGTCCCAATAAATGTCAGTCTGTCATTCATGACATTTGTACTGAAATGACATCTATTGGGACTGCCAGCATAACCGCCTGCCATTTACTCGTACATTCGGATTGATTACCTAATTCTTATATTATCAGGATTTTTTATAAGATCACCATATGAAACGAATTCCATATCAGTAACTTGAGTAAATACCTCGTCTCCCAAACCGTATGAAACTGTTTAATACATCTTAAATGAGCATAATATCGTGATTCAAATAAGTATTTTCTTTTGACATGTCGGGCACTAGCTTAGTTATTATTTATGTTACATTCGTTATTATTATTATTATTATTGCTATTGTGAAAATGTAAAAAAAATATGGGTTTCTGCCTTAATTAAATATTTTTTTTTTAATATATGAGTTGGAAAATTATGTAAGTATTCTTTTCATATCGCTTATTATTACATATTTTTGTAGTGGCAGTGGGCGGGGCGGAAAGGTTCTCGAGTGGCGACCACGTACCGGAAGGCGCAGCGTGGGTAGGCCCCCGACAAGGTGGACTGATGACCTGATAAAGGTCGCTGGAGTCCGCTGGATGCGGGTGGCGCAGGACCGGTCATTGTGGCACTCTTTGGGGGAGGCCTATGTCCAGCAGTGGACGTCTTTCGGCTGATATGATGATGATGATGATGATATTTAAAAAATATTGGCTGAGCAAGATATTTTTTTATGAATACCTTTGTAAGTCCCTGATTTTAATTCAAATACTATGGATGTTATTAAATATTTTAAAGGAAATTTGTTACTTACTCGTTTTTTGCAGCGTTTCACAACTTTTGCTTTTGATAATCTCAATATATATTAACCACATGACATTGTATGTTTGTAGCGTGATTCACCACGTTAATTATAGCAGTGGATGATTATATATTTAGTTTCCTTGAAACAATTAAATTTATAGAAACTAACTATGTATCAAGTGCTCACGGTAGAAAAAGCAACGAAGCGTCAAGTTTGCTACAGCAATTTTCTTTTTTCAAAAAATATACATACCTACATTGTTGTTTCGTGTGTCCGTTTGAGGCACATGCAAAGAAAGCACACTAGTAGTATAATTACAGTTAACTTGTTTCCAGATTACTAGTGTGAAGATAGTATTATGCGTGGTGCGTGGATGAAACATAATATAGGTACCTATAGAATAAGAACATATTATTAAGTATTCGTAGGACGTAACATAACATAACATAACATTTCAAAGATTTACTTGCATTCGGCACAAATGGAAAATCGTTATCACGAAAGACCATTTTGAAATTGGACCAAAAGTAATACCTACCACCAAAAGTGAATATGGTTAAAATTTAATTGTGTCAATAATTTTTATGACCATTCTTTTTCTTGTGACCTTGTTCCAAGTGAACTTTGTCGAGTATGAAATAGGTTCATATTCACATACGTGCAAAGTGAATGTTGTCTAATTTAAATTAATATCACACTGGCACCGTCTCACCTCCAACGAACTACTCTAAAGCGGGTGCAGCGGCGGAAAACGCCGAAAATCTGAAATGTAATAAATATAGAGGCCACGGCAGAGAGTACTACTTTGTACCCTTTGGCGTCGAGAAACTCGGTCCGTGGGGTCCCAGTGCGCATAAGTTATTTGCAGAAATCGCGAAACGTCTGGTCGATGTAACTGGTGACCGAAGAGCTGGCGAATTTCTCGCGCAACGCATCAGCATTGCAATTCAGCGAGGAAATGCCGCCAGCATCCTCGGTACAATGCCTCGAGGGCCTTTTTTAGATTTAACTTAGTTTTCATTTAATTTAGTTAATGTTAATCATCATCTTGTATTTACTTTAGAAAATAAATGATTTTGTAATTAATATCAAAATTTTATATGAAAATCGACTATTACAAAATACAAAATTCATACTTATATGACGTGTATTTCAGAATGGTCATATTTTTGGAGTGCACGTAATTCCATATGTACGTATTTCTTTCGACCTATATCAAGTATGTCAATTTTACTTTAAGGACGGCTTAGTTACATTTTAGCATTATTCAGGCTGAACAATTTTCCATGGAATTTTGAAATTCACATTATTCAGATTCGATCAATAATTTAGATTTGTCAATTTACCATTTGTGCTGAATGGTAGTAAATCATTTAAAATTCATACTGTTCATAATGATCAGTTATGACATTTTTTTTTTGAGATATGGAGTTCCATTGTTTTGCATCGACATAGTCTACGTCAATTTTCGTCTTATTAATGGAATAGGAAAGTAGTTAGTAGTACTATTGGAAGATCACAATTTTCCAACACTCCAACAGTACAATTATCTTCGAAACTCGATTCCTCTGATGGATGAACTATTTATATAGGTAACTACAAAGCGTGGAACCCTCGGTGCGCCAGTGCGACTCATATTGACCGATTTATCACGAACAATGGATGGACCCAACGGAAGATCAGCGCTGGCTGCAAAGCCAGCATCATGCTGAGTTGGGCCCATTTCGTGACACGGCACAGATTCACTTTTTTCTTGTGTCATTAACGAAACGAAAACGCTTATTTTCCAAAAGGTGCATTAATTTTGTCACCCTGTATACTTGTTATAAACGCTCCGCAGGCTCTATTAGCAGTTCACATGTCGCGTCGATAAATCTCGCACCGGTCTAATACTTATTTATCGCATTCCTAGCGGATATAAATCAGGGGAGATAATTGTCACGGCCCGGGGGAGCTTAGCCTTGGTAATGGAGGACGGGCCTTATAAAGAATAGGACTAAGGGACGCAGGTTAGGTTAACCACATGGATTAACCGTTAACTATAAAATTATGTATAGTGAAAATGCCCTTATATCCAATATTTTACATTTTTATGTCATCATATGTCATCATTGACGTTTACGCTGACGATGTACCTCATTCCATATAACCAATGACGATAAAAAAAAAGTAGATAGGTCATAAGCGCTCCAAAAATGGCACACTAAAATTGAGTCAATTGCACCAACTTGCCTCAGTTTCGAGTCGTCAATGGAAACGTTAGCTGTCAGATTTGGTGGCCATTTTTTAAACACGAAATTTCGTATAGACAACATATCTGAGTGGATTGCAAAAAAATTGTACATAGTTAAGAGCCTTAATCTAATTTACGATTTAACTTTTTACAATTTCGTGACGGCAATTACCCATATAAAATATATGGGTAATTGCCGTTATGAAACTGTAAAAAATTAAATCATAGATTAGATTAAAGCTCTTAACTATGTACAATTTTTTTGCAATGCACTCATCTACCTCTTTTTAGGGTTCCGTAGCCAAAATGGCAAAAACGGAACCCTTATAGTTTCGTCATGTCCGTCTGTCCGTCTGTCCGTCTGTCCGTCTGTCCGTCTGTCCGTCTGTCCGTCTGTCCGTCTGTCCGTATGTCACAGGCATTTTACTCGAAAACTATAAAGTGTATTTGAATAAAATTTTGAGGACAGGTGTATTTTGTTAGCCGCTACATAGTTTTGTAATAAAAATGACAAAAAAAAAATTTTTTAGGGGTGCACTCCATACATAAAACTAAAAGTCAAAAAAAAATTTTTCATTGTGACCCCCCGTGTGGCACATCAATCGATAGGCCTTTCAAAATAAATATAAGGTTTCTTAGCATTTTTTTTGATTAAGTGAATAGAGTCGGAGATAATCGCCCCGAAAGTCACTAAAATTCTGTCCCCCCCCCTCTAATTTTTGAACGGTGTATTTTAAAAATATGGAAAAATTCATGGACATAGGGCTTATTAATTTCATTCACCGAAAATTGTTTTGAACAAGATCGGTTCAGAGGTTTTCGAGATATTGCTGAAAAACTGCCTTCCTCAAAGAAAAGGACGTAAGTGCCGTAAAATTTCTGTGACGATACGACCTTTTTAATAGGCACGGAACCCTTCGTTTTGCGTGGTCCGACACGCACTTGGCCGGTTTTTTATATTACATCATTGCATATAGGTAACATTAGATTTAAACGGACAAATTCCTCTAAGTTTCTTCGTTTAATCTAGTATATGAAAGGGAAAATTTGTACTAGTTTTACTTATTTCGATCATGTGTTTTTCAAATAAGTATAACAATACAAAATTGTTCATGTTTCAAATGGTTTTCCTTGAAATGGCATGACGATTAAAGCACAATTTTTGGCAATAAAGACGAATTAATTTTTGAAATTGTTCCAATGCGAGTAGTTCCAGAGATGACATTTAACATACAACCTTACAAAGCTAAAATCTCACAGACTTTTCCATTTCATAATATTAGTATAGATTAATCATCAATAAAGAACAATCAATTTAAGTGACTTGGTATAGTATGCTGGCTACTTAGAGCATACATAAGTGGACTACCCTTTCAGTAACTTACTCCTCTGTAGAAAACCTTGCACAATGTGCAAAAAAATCATACAAAGACAATTTCACTGATCATAAAAATTACCGCATGTTGCTGTAAGCACTTGATATTATAAACGTTCAACCATTTCAAGCTTTCAATATATAATTTAGAAAAGAAAAAAGAAAAGAAGACATTTATTCACTACACAAAAGACACACAGAGACAAAGGAGTAGACATACATGACAATTGACACATATTGTGTGTCTTCGCGGCAGTGAAACGGTCGCTGTCTCAGCATTGTGCCGAGGTGTCAGACAGACACCTGCAGCGCTGGTTTTCAGACAGCACCGCAAGTGGCCCACGGAACGCAACGCAACACACTAGATAAAAAGTAAGTAGACACATAATAAATAAATAATTATTGCAAAATATTGAAAAAATATTGTTGAATAAATTTAGTTTCAATATCCTCTTAAGATGCTCCCCCCGCCCCCGCAAAATTCGGCAGACATTTTTGTAGGCAAATACGACATAAGGCTACTCCAGTTATGTATGCACTAAGGCTGGCTAGTAGGTATAATCTAGAAAATTTCTCGATTGTCTGTGGTTAGCTATCTAGGAAATTCCTCGATACCATAGTGCCGACTCACTAAGCAGACCGATCAGTAGGCGTTGCATCATTTTTTCATCCAGGAAACCCGCTATCCCCACTGAAGCGCGATAATTGAACGCACTTCAACCAATACAACTCCTAAATTAAACCTTTTGTCTAAGACATAAAGTCTTTATTCCAATGTTACTGGAAAACTGTGGATCTGTTCTTTAAAAAGAAGAATTTGAACCTTTTACGTAAGCTATAAAGTCGTTATTCCATTGACTGTGTCGCTCTGCTCGACCGTGCTGCGACCGTTCTGAGATCACCATTTATTAATTACAAATATTAGATTCCAGGCTAATGTGCTTTATTAGTCATCCGTGACATATTAGTACTGGAATGTAAAGTAGGTATAGGTGATGCATTGTGAAATTAATAATAATAATGAATATTAGGGGACATTCTTACACAAATCGAACTCGCCCTATAGTAAGCTCAATAAGGCTTGTGTTATAGGTACTAGACGACGATATATATATTAGATATAAATACTTAAATACATAGAAAACATCCAAGACTCAGAAATAAATATTCATGCTCATCACGCAAATATTTGCCCTTACCGGGATTCGAACCCAGGACCTTCAGCTTCGTAGGCAGCGTCACTACCCACTAGACTAACTTGTCGTTAGTTTTTTTATGAATAATTAAAACGTACCGTAAAAACTCCCAACAATAGCAAATCACTTAACTATGGTCCATATGAACTCGAGTGTTACACGATTTGGTGTCACATAAACCAGTGTATGTAGTTTTTATTTTTATTTAAAATTTTGATACGTAATCATTAAATGGAATTCATAACATTCGCATACGTTTTCAATGAAAAACGCTCAATCTCGTGAATCTCGAAATCTAACGAGACTGGTTTTTGTGAATGAATGAATGATAATTTATTTGAAACATACAGCACAACAACATTACAACTTGCTTAAAACTAGAGAAAAAAAAAACCTGACAAGTGCGAGTTTGACTCGCATGGTGAGGGTTCCGTAAAATAGTGATAATTTTCCCGTTACTTTGAATACTTTAAACTTCTCATAGGTTTTCCTGTAATCTTTAGGCAAGAAACTATTTTCCATATTTTTTTCAGAATTTTAAACCTAGTAGTTTCGGAGATCTTTCTTCCTAAATTACTTCAAATCTGTTTTCGCTTAAATTATAAAAAAAAGAAATGCTTACAACTTACAACAAGCCCTTTCATTTGATATGTCACACAATACAGTTTGCGAAACTTTTTTTTTAAATTTCCAGTTTACCCCTAAAAGTGCCCCCCTTGTTCAGAATTCATTAATTTACTTTACGCGTCCATCTTTAGGTCACCAATTTACATATGTTCACCAAATTTCAACTCAATCGGTCCAGTAGTTTCGGAGGAAATCGGCTGTGACAGACAGACAACCGAGTGATCCTATAAGGGTTCCGTTTTTGTCCTTTTGAGGTACGGAACCCTAAAAAGTAATACATTCCACTCAGCATGTGTCGTGACATGAAGTGCCATGACGCTGATTTTCAGTGAATCAATTTAAACAGTACAAAAAAAACAAATAACAAAGAGCACCAATGTGGTCTGTCGCTTTGTGGTCTGTCGAGATCTCGTCTAGGTCTGAGACCTCGCGAGATTGCATTCCCTAGTCGTGGTATACCTACATGCAGGACATCCCCCCATCCAGAACTCCTACTTTTATGGCAAGCCGGTGAATCGTGTTTCTAAAAGCGCCATCGCTCGCGCCTCCTTTTACGCCAGCCTGCGCCTGAGCATGTGGAGTGGAAAGTATTTTCTCCGTATGTAAACCGTCGATGGCGTCCGTTATTAGTCGATGAGATGCATTGGCGAGCCATAAGTAAGTACTGCATTGTGTTAGGGTTGCCTGGAAAATGTCTTGGTGCATTATCCTTCCTATAGCAAGTAGAAAATGGTTCAAACGGTAAACCAAGGGTCTACAACGCGCGGCCTGAGGCCCGCATGCGGCCCGCGGAAGTTTCTTCTGCGGCCCTCCAACAGCTTACGGATCGCCGTGATTTTTTGTCTAAGGATAGTATGTGGCCCAATTTTTACCTAATAAAAAATAATTGCTATATAAATGAAAAGGTTGAAGACCCTTGCGGTAAACCAAATATGACAGCAATTTTCATTTGTTATTTAGCTCGTTCGATTTTAGGGCGAATGAAAATTCTAAACTTATCCGAGACGCTTACTTGGCCAATGTTTTTTTTTGTATGTCGTCTCAGAAGGTTAAAGGTAATAATTATTGTTTATTCCATATCCCATCGCACGAAACTTCCAAAACCGAAGTGGAAGTACCTACAGTCAGAGACATTCCCGGTCGACCTCTTTTAGGGCGATATTCGTTTGTCCGATCAACGCGTAACGACCCGAAGCGGCGTGGATTAGCCAGTTGCGCCGGCCAAGGTAAAATTTTGTTAAAAGGTCGACCGGGAATGTCCCTGACTGTACGTTGTACTTCTACCATTATTATGAAACTGTTTATACATTTGACATAAGTTGTTTATTTCGAAATGACATTTCATATGTTATGCAATTACACCTATTTGCATTTGGTTGAAAGAAGGAATTAGATTAAACCTCATAAAATCGGTTTCCGTGTTTCGTATTAAATATACTAATTCAGTTCGATTTTGCCGATACAATTGGGTATTATATGTAAACTCTTTTGTGTATAATTTATTATTTATTTATTTATTCAGCTTACTTAAATAAATAAATAAATAAATTATACACAAAAGAGTTTACATATTATACCCAATTGTATAGGCAAAATCGAACTGAATTAGTCTCTTTCATACGAAACACGGAAACCGACTTTATGAGGTATAAGTATGATAAAAAACAAAACAAGTTATGAAATCTTATCGATGATTAAATCAATGTCTTGATGACTATCCGTTGGTTGGTTCATAATGTTCATATTAACCCTTTACTTGGCAAATTAAAATCACGATTAAAAATATTGTGAATTCGAGCCTCTTTTGCATAAAGTGGAGCCAAAACAGTATAAGCATTTTTTTAAACGTCTAAATTTATGTACCTACCTATCTTGTACTGTCATTGCGAATTAAAAGGTTAAAAGCTCAAAGTTTGTTTAAAAAATATCCCGTTTTCGATTACTTTTCACCAGTTAGGCGAACTTCGCATATTAAAATAGAAATACAGTATCTTCTCGCAAGTATTCATAATTGACATAAAACTAATAAATATATGTAAACATTCGCTCAAATATAGCATAGCGAGCCAGCCCTGCACGAAGGCAAAAGTGCGCGCGCGCGCATCATTTTCTCGGAGAAATGGCGTCCGCGCGGACGCAGCTTTCTTTATGCTAATGCTCTCCGCCAAATTTCCACGCTTTGCAATTGTAATTGTATTTACACGCATAAAATGTGGGCTAGGAATGATTTAATTTATAATAAGTTTTCAACCGTCGCGTCGTAAATTAAAAAAAAAACATGATTGTAACCTACTTCCATCGATTAGAGTATTCAAACATGTTTAATGTAACCACATACCAAATACTATACGTAACAAATACCTAAGCGTAAGAACATATAAATCATAAAAGTAACTACACAAGAAATACAATATAAGTATATGGACGAAAAACATTACTTGTTTAGTTGTTTACATATCTATCAGAATCTTATTTGAGACCTAAAGAATGTCAAATGGTTAAATTAATTTAATTTTAATTTTAAGCAAATCTCTAAATTGATAGCCCGCGAAGTACAAAATGTAATTTTTTTACTTCGTAATCTTTAAAAACAAACTAAACTATTTTTTTTTTAAATTAGGTATTGAATCTGCTCACAAGTTTTCACGAGAATCGGTTGTGAAATGCGACCTGTAGAGGAAAACAGCCGCACATACGTAAGAATTTCGGCCCAAGCTGAAACAGAATACTTCGTTCGCTTCGCTCGCTCGTTCATCATCAGCCTATAAACGTCCCACTGCTGGGCACAGGTCTCCTCTCATGAATGAGAGGGAACGGGCAGTAGTCCCCATGCTGGTCCAGAGCGGATTAGGGACTTCACATACCTCTTTGAATTTCTTGTCAGATGTATGCAGGTTTCCTCACGATGTTTTCCTTCCCCGAAAAGCTAACGGTATATATCAAATGATATTCCGTACAGTCGACTACAAAGAGAAAGATACAACCAAAGTTACAAAAATATGTATACACGACTTTATTGCCTTAACATTAAGGTCGTGTATACATATTTTTGTAACTTTGGCTGTACCGATCTCTTTGTAGTCGACTGTACATAAGTTCCGAAAAACTCATTGGTACGAGCCGGGATTCGAACGCACGACTGCCGTTTGACAGCCGCATGCCTGAACCACTAGGCCACCGTAACACTCGCTCTTGCAATAACAGAGAAATCGAAACATTATTAGAAAGAAAGAAAGAAAGATACAATTATTCACAAACACACAGGACACACATATTAAACAATAAAATAAACAAGAGAAACATATTAGGTATTATTTGAACCCAGGGACTTGTGGAATCCCTACTTCGATTAAAAGGGTGTAGCCTCACGCAGCGTCTGTACAGACTTGATTTATTATTATCACTATAGAAAGTTACTTAAGAATTAAAAATAACTATCTAAACGTGTACTTAAACGTGAAAAAAGTTGAAAGCTTGTCGTTTCACCTTTTATTCAAAACTAAATCTTATGTCCTTGACATAAGCTACGTGTTTTATATTTGTTTCACTTTAACGACGATCGCTATATTAAACGGGATTTTCGTAGACATAGGATTAGTATGCAAATGTGATAGTTTCTTGGGAGAGATTTTAATGTTTGGTTGGGCGAGGTCAGTTATTACCGCTATATCCAGTCTATGACGCAAGATATTTGTATATTGGATTATAAACATTATACCTATAAATGTCTCCTTCTCAGGGATCGGAACCGTTTTTTTTCAAAAATCTCCGAAGTAGTCTAATATTTTGAATTATTTTAGGCTTTTAATGTAGGACTCTATCATGTATTTAGGTAATATTTTCGTATTAATAGACTGCCCGATCAAAAATAATATTATAAACCAAAGAACGAAATAAACCAAAGAACGAAATTATACCGGTTATTTTGTATGGTGAAAATAACGTTATCCGATCCCTGCTCCTTCCATGTACCTATAGGCTATAGAATATACCAACGCTGGGTTGTTTTTAAAAGTTTTTTTTTATTCTGGTCAGCAATTTTATTTATATATAAATAATAATAAATAAATATTAGGGGACATTCTTACACAAATCGAACTAGGCCTATAGTAAGCTCAATAAGGCTTGTGTTATAGGTACTAGACGACGATATATATAATAGATATAAATACTTAAATACATAGGAAACATCCAAGACTCGGAAACAAATATTCATGCTCATCACACAAATATTTGCCCTTACCGGGATTCGAACCCAGGACCTTCAGCTTCGTAGGCAGCGTCACTACCCACTAGGCTAACCGGTCGTCGTATATATAGGTAATTCATTAGCCAACCCATTCGCGAAATATTTTTTTATTTACGAAATTCGATATGAAATACTTATCATTAATTAAACAAATAAGTGAAGGTCGTGCCTCGTGCCTAATGCCTATATTTGTATCTCCATCTTACAATCCTTACCTCAGCCAGCCTGTATTTCCGAACATGTTGTATGAGCATTATAAAAGAATTTCCACGTAACATATTATATCTATTCTACTACAGGCAGTATAAAAGTGTCCCTGGCGCAGGATACGGCGGCGCTAATTATGTTCATAAATCGATGCGCGTACGCATAAATCATTGTAATCGACGGCCTAACAGCTGTCTTTTTGCAGTTAGGTACGTTAGTTAGGTAAGCTTTTTAAATGTACTGAGGTAGATTCTTTGACCAATCAATTTATGTTGTAGTGAAATATATTGTTTTACTAAATTTTAATGATAAAAATCAATGATGTAATACAAAAAAGAGGTATATATGTTGTCTATGCGCAATTTCGTGTTTAAAAATGGCCACCAAATCAGACAGCTAACGTTTTCATTGACGACTCGAAACTGAGGCAAGTTGTGCCAATTGACTCAATTTTAGCGTGCCGTAATTGTAGTTTTTCGAACGCGTATAACCTATCTATCTCTTTTTTATATTACATCATTGATAAAAATAAACAAATAAGTAACTACCGAAATATTTGGGGATAAGCATACACTAATCGAAATAACCCCATAGTAAGCTCGATAAAGTTTGTGTTATGAGTAGTAGACGACGATAAAGTAATGTGCATAAATAATTAAATACATAGAAAACATCCAAGACTCAGAAACAAATATCTCATCCATCTTTATACATAAATATTTGCCCTTATGTACCCCCGACTAAAATGACCATATTCTTTTACGTATGTTTTAACTATGTCAGTTTGTACTTTTGTTAGAAATTCAATTTTTTTTGAGAAAGTTAATCCTCAGTACCTCACTGATTGCCTCCCAGGGTGCCAGGAAATACGACACTGGCAATAGATTTCGAGATTTAGAGGTGTCATAATATTTAATGATGCTTGTAAAAGTGTCATGGGGACCATGGGGTTTTTAGGCTAATGAAAATGATGAATGGTCCTGAATATTTATAGCTTACGTTTATTGTGCTCTTTAATGAACGTAGACTCCCTCGGTGAGTATAAGTGTCCAGTTTTATTTATTGAATCAGGCGCTACTTTGCGGAAATTCATGATATATTACGAGAACAATTCCTTTGCTATTCCGCTAAAAAACGTGCAGGTCGATCAGCGGAGATCAAATGCAACTACTTGCGTATAAACATGCAAATAATTACAGCAAACCACCACCAATAATGAAAAAACCTCGACACGTGTTTCGCCTTATGTTCATATAGTAACATAATTACATTGGTATGCAAGGGCTAATAGATACAAGGAAAATCACGCTGACGTATTGATTAGAGCCAATTGCCTTTTTCAAAGTAGGAAAACAATCAAAACAGTTACTAGCTAACTGAGGATTTAATACATTTTGATATATTTAAGGTATAAATTGCAATGCAAGAAAAAACTCAAAATTATTGGGTTTTCATCAAAATATGCCATAAACCGTTACTTTGAATGCGTTGACTTAGAAGTTTGATATTTTCACAGCTCCGAGAAACTACAGACCTGTGTATTTGATATTAATTAGAACTTGATACCTCCCCGCGTTTTCGAAAAAAAGTGTCTTGACAGATTGTGATTGACAGAGACGAACAACGAAGTGATCTTATAACTTATAAGGGTTCCTTTGTCCTTTTGAGTTATGGAATCCTTAAAATGGTCGAGTAAGCCGGAGGTCGTTCGACATCGTTTGATTCCCAGTCTAACGTCATCAAACTTATTGTACAGTTAGCATCATAAACATGTATACACTTTTCGACCTTATGTCTAAGTAATAAGGTCATAGAATGTATACATGTTTATGATGCTGACTGTACATTTCTTCGTGTTAACCTTTGTTTTATGTGGAGATACAATTAGCACAATCACAGAGCCGCACTTGACATTGATAGTGATCGCACTGCGCATGTTTCTGCGCAGTTTCAACAGCGGTTCGCATCGGATAGTGCGCTTGAAGGCTGTTTGTACATTACATACCTACACGGAGTTAAATGTATTCTGTTTACTTTAACTTAATAAACGTTTCAAAGTAAAAATGTATTCTGTTTACTTTAACTTAATCTAATTTAAACGTTTCAAAGTAACTGAATTGTGATGATTAACTATTCAAGGATGGTATTAGCGCTGATGTTCCAGAATTATTAGTTCAATGTGACAGTTGTAACGTGATAAACTAGATTGATCACTGACGATTGGAATATGTTTACCAATAAGTTATCGCTGAATAATTTTATAATTTCCCTGCTGTATCGATTGTAGTTAAAAATGGCACGATATCAACGTTGCACTGCAAGTCAATGTTTAACCTTTTTTAACGCTCATCATCATCATCATCATATCAGCCGAAAGACGTCCACTGCTGGACATAGGCCTCCCCCAGAGAGTTCCAAATTGACCGGTCCTGCGCCACCCGCATCCAGCGGACTCCCGCGACCTTTACCAGGTCATCAGTCCACCTTGTGGGGGGCCTACCCACGCTGCGCCTTCCGGTACGTGGTCGCCACTCGAGAACCTTTCCGCCCCAGCGGCCATCGGTTCTACGTGCAATGTGCGCGAGCTTTAACGCTCTGTCAAAGATAAAAGTTGTCAACCACTCGCCAAAACAACAAGACATTTAGCGCGGAGTTAAACCTTATGTCAATGCAAGAAGGTAACTATCGCGCTGGGCTCCTTGACGCATATATCAGTCGTTGGCGTTGAACCTGCGGTGCGGATATATGCTTCGTTGGCGTCGAAAAGATTAACTTTGGCTATTGTCGATATTTACGTAGTTGGTGTTGGTTACGTAGAACCGATGGCCGTTGGGGCGGAAAGGTTCCCGAGTGGCGACCACGTAACGGAAGGCGCGGCGTGGGTAGGCCCCCCCACAAGGTGGACTGATGACCTGGTAAAGGTCGCGGGAGTCCGCTGGATGCGGGTGGCGCAGGACCGGTCAATTTGCAACTCTCTGGGGGAGGCCTATGTCCAGCAGTGGACGTCTTTTGGCTGATATGATGATGATAATGATGATGATGATGATTGTCGATATTTTGTTCAGACAATTGCAATCAAACTTTACGACGGATTACACAACTTGTGGACGTTACAATAGACGATCATTGTGGCAACTCATGTTACAATAAAATGGTGATAATATTATGTAGACCGTCACCACTGCAACTATACCTTCCGTTATGATGTCAACATTCATTCCTCACTACAGAATACAATATACAATGTCCAACGAATTTCACTGGCCATTCAACGTGGTAATGCTGCCGGTGTTTTTGGCACGTTTGGTCCAGGTGAGTATCGGAGTGGGGTGTGAGCTGTAGTGTTAAAAATAGTTGACGAAACCTGTAGTGGATTTACGATTTGTAAATAACTGACGAAGCATGTTGCGGATTTTTGCTGTTTGGAAGTATTTTACATATACAATGTAGACTTAACAAGTACCTACCTCTTTGTCCACAGATGCTGAAGTAGAGTAGAGTAACCGGGATGGGGCAAGCGGGCAGCCAGCAGGCGCACGCGCCGCCGCGCGCGCAACGCTCGCGCACGCTGCCCCACGAACCGATGCGCCACGCGCCCAAGGTGTGTACCCTGGTTCCGTACCCAAAACAATAAAAGCCCACAAGAGCCTCATTTTGCAAACCCGCCGCCTTTATTTCAACCATCACCATCACCTATCATTCAATTAAAATGAGCAAAGGGAAGACTAAACAGGCATGTTCTGGGTGAGCGTGATCTATCTTAGGCCTTGTCTTAATTTAGGTTAGAGGAAGGTCAAACGCAACCACGGTGTCCTTGACATGATCTCCGCCTTGTCGCCTTTATCCACACTGGAATAATCATTTTGGAACTGATTACCTTAATTTACAACACAATTACATGGACCTGAAAATTTTAAACAGATACCACAATCACCCACACAGTTTTTAAAACCACTCCCTGTAAATTCCAGGTGCTCCCATCACTGACGGAGTCCCCACGGCTGCGTAGTACGGACAACGGCGCCATCTTGCATTCCGGGGGCACCATAAGCGGACGCCGGCCGGCATCCATGGTGCCAGAGACGACTAGGACACCGCACGGACATGTGGTAAGGCCGCAGTTACCTTCTGACACTAGCTCAGTACGGACAACGGCGCCATCTTGCATTCCGGGGGCACCATCAGCGGACGCCGGCCATCATCCATCGTGCCAGAGACGACAAGCACACCGCACGGACATGTGGTAAGGCCGCTGTTACCTTCTGACACTAGCTCAGCATGGACAACGGCGCCATCTTGCATTCCGGGGGCACCATCAGCGGACGCCTGCCGGCATCCATCATGCCATAGACGACTAGGACGCCACTTGGACATGTAAGGTCAGTTGTTACCCTCTGATACTACTGAAAACAATAAGGGCGTCTAAACTGGTTAAGTTTCCACGGTGTTAGAGATCGTTAGGTAACATCGTAAGGAAAACGGTCTAATCCGAAACAAGGTTTATTCTTCCTCGGGGTTGAAAGGCCAGTGGTTGACTGGTAGTCGCATTCGTAATAACTAGTACCAACGCCAAAATCTTGGGATTAGGTGTCAAACCGCACTCCCGCCGGCTCCTTTAGGGTATAAACGGGAAAAAGCTAGGAGGGTGCATGATGACGATGATAGACATCGCAAGAATGCCGAATTGATGTGGGGCAAGAATAGATTACAGTACACTTTCTGTATACTTACACAAGAGCAACACAATAAGGGCATGTGAATACCAAATGCTTCCTTCTATGAAACACTTAAAATATGTCGTCTCTCACATCACAAGGACAACATATGAGCATTGATAAGGATAACTGCTTTTTTCTATCATATATCCTTCGGAAAGCTCTGGGATCATACATAAATACAACATTGTCTTCATGCCATGCCTGCATGCCAACATTGTCTCCATCTATAAATACATCATTAGCTACTTCTGCTGCTGACTGTACAAGCATGTGTTTTCTTTTATCTATGGCATGCCCTATGACATCTATGGAATTGTTAATAGTATTTCTTCCATTTATAAATGGCTTATTTTTACTTGTCGTATTGACTAGTATTCCAATACAAACAGTCAAGTAACAAAAACCATCTAGAAAACAATTGAAGAAACCAATCCCATATAAGGACATCGCGCTCGCACGCAACATGCATTTTGTTTGGCTATAAATCTCCGCTTCCTCAAATTGCTAGGAAGGTGCGAATTCTAGGTACTAATAAATTTTAATGGTGCATACAGTTGCGGAAGGCCGAATACTTCCAAATAAATCATGCAAGTGAAGGCTCGGACTACATGCATCCGAAATCTCTGTCCCTCCCGTACCTGCCAGAGTAAGCGGCGATTTCGGATGAATGTAGTCCAAGCTTTAGTACTCTATCACGTGAAGTACAAGATTGCTTCTCGATTTTTAACCTTACTTGTTCTATAAAAACATCAAAATGATGTGTCAATGTATGTTTTCAGCACACCAGCGCGTATCGGTCACGGTCAGCAGGAGCTACAAGCGACAGCGAGCTACGGGCCCGCGAGAGGGATCCGTTGCATCGCTCTTACACGAATCTCGACATTAGGCATAATGAAAGTGAGTGCATTATCGATTGCATATTCCATATTGTCCAAGCTTAAGGCTGTTGCAAATAAATAAATTCCCTTTTCGAGAGAAGGTATAGAACCAATTGTACGCAGTGGTGGATTTACCAGCAGGCTGAGTAGGCTGGAGCCTAGGGCGGCAGATTTTAGGAGCGGCAAATTTATGATTGTGAACTAGAGTATCGAATTGCAGAGGTCAGTAGGGGCGGCAAAATTTGAACAGCCTACTGGCGGCAAATGTGTAAATCCGCCACTGGTTGTACGTCCTATTGATGTGATTTGGGGATTATTTGGTAACATGCTAATTTGTGTAAAGGGTCTATCAATAACACAATCTCTTGACGATGACCTTTGCAATGAATCCGTTACTTTAGGTTGAGTTTATATTAGACAAAGCTCAATCCATTTTCAATATGGTGATATCATTATGTGAATGCAGTAGAACGAAAAGATTTAAATCAGTCTTGTAAAATCTTCAAAATTCTTCAAAAGTTTCTAATTATCTTATATTATTAACTAGTTAATCATAAATTTTCAGATGGCGGTATGAATAAGAGGTTCGGGTCTGAGCCAGACCTTCGGGAGGAGGAGCCGAAGCAGAGATGCAAGAGGCACTTCAGGAAGAAGTATCGAGCACCACAGCCACCTACCAATGATGTGAGAAACTTTAGCACCAATTAAGTAGCACTTTCAACACAACACTGTAAAATTCATCAAAATTCATGATTATTTATTTGTCACCTTTGTAAACGTACTACCTAACAATCAATTCAGACGAAAAAGTAGTTGAAATCGAGCTTAGTTTATCGGTAAAGGATTAGGTAGTAGTAGTAGAGCTGAATCAATTTAAATGGTTATGCTAATCTTCTGTCCTTTTATCCGTTTTCAGCATCGCGAGGGTTCATCGCCAGATTCCAGTGAAGGGAATGCGAGACCAGAACCCCAGAGGAAACTCAGACTGTTCAGGACGAGGCACGAGACTAAGAAGCTCAGCCACGAACCTGAGGTCGCGAGGAACTCCTACACAGCCTACAAGTCTTTGGACATCGATCAGTCCTTCGAACGACGGTACAGATCACCATGCAAGGACAAAGAACAGCACTTCAAATACCCCGATACTCATGATATGATTCAGAGTACAGCATCGTTAAAGAGAGAAGAACATTTATTACAATCTAAGCAAGACTACAGAAAGAGGACAGACAGAGTCAGTGGATGTAGAGCGAAAACATCCAAAACAAATGATAGCGAAGCATGGAAAACGCCATTGCTAAACAGAAATTTCAGACATTCGGAACGATTTAAGAAGGTTGACACAGAACAGCCAGTACTAAGGAGAGAAAAGACTTTTGACACGCTAATCTCAAGTGAAAGAGACAGCGAATCTCCAAGAACAACGCATGAGAGCAGGATGAAAGCTATAGGAGAACAGTTGAAAGGATCCAGACTCCAACCGAGTGAGCCTTTGAGAAAATCTCTTCCTTCACTATTAACTAAAAATAGTGAAGAAAAAGATGAATTTCAAGCGGAATTAAAGAAGGCAACAAGTAGAATAAGAAACGAATTAGGGACTAAAATTAATGTAAGTGAAAATAAAACTAGTCAGAACAAATCGACGCAGAAACCAAACCCAACGAAAACACCGAGCAAAGTCAAAGAGTCTAGTCTAAAAACGAATGTAAGCAAACCAGAAACAAAAGCAATAATTAGTAGAAGACCACTGAACAGAGTTACTGAGAACAAGGTCAAGCTATCTGTAACCCAGAATAAAGCTAATGCTAAAACAAATGTGACAAATGGAGAAATAAATAAAACAGGCAAAGATAAAAGTAGGACGATTCCTGACCGAGGACAGGCGTCAGGAAAGGAATCCACTCCCGAACACTCTCCAACAAGGAATATTGCGCTAGCACATGTTGTTTCAAAGGAGAAGTAAGTATGATCTCGTATCATTTTTGCACTGTCTCAATTTTGTTGGATTGATTGGGATCAAGTAACAATAGAATAAGACAGAATTTTTCTCATCCTTCATATGCTAAATTTACTTAGTCTTCGTCAGCAAATTGCTTAGTTATTTTGTGGAAAATATTTTTAGACATTATAATATTTCATTGAAAAGACATACCTAGGAAAATAATTTTAGTTGTCAATTGTTGCATAATAAGGCAAATGTCTAAGTGTTCGACACTGCCCCAATAGTTGGCGCTTTCAATATTAATTCATAGCTAAAAAGGTGATAAGTAGAGTATCAAATATCGAGATGTTTATCTTATAATTGTTTTATTTCTAAGCCAAAAACTATGACTTCCAGGCCAAAGCCAGCCCCTTCAAAGCAGTTTTACTTTGGCATGATCGAGAGCAAACAGTTCGACACGCAAGAGCACCTGAAGGACTTCCCCGGTTTAGGCAGCCCCATCATCGAGGAGATCAGCAACTTCCACGCCATCGAGCAGAAACTGCTGGGGTACCATGCGGAGGACGCCGAGTTTGAGGAGTTCAATGCCAAGCTGAAGGAGGACTGCAAGGTTAAGAACAGTAAGTACAATTTACGTAAAAAACCCTTACTCTAAATGACATGCGCGGAGCGCACCGCGGGGAATTAGTCTTGAATGATTTTGCCCCATTCGAGGAAGTAGCGACACTTACTAAAATTCCAGTATATCATGCTATAAACGTACATTTTATCTGCGTAATACCATACGATCACTTGTTTAATATCGAAATCTTTAGAACGCGGAGACATGCCGCAGAGTGCGCGACAGTATGAACAGTGCCCTGAGAGTGATAGCGGATAAGCTTAGTAGTCAGTCGATACATTCACCATTGGGCAAACCTACAGCGCTCCGTGGCCTTCGAAAAGTAACTCAGTCACATAAGTGTTGCTATACCTACAACCATAACATGGATTTTGAGACTAAAAAGTCTCATTCCCTGTTCCAGTATCGTCAGAATCCGCGCTGTCCTCCGACGCGTCCGACTCGGACGGCTCGCTGGGCATAGCGCTGCGCCTGCGCCCCACGCTGCCGAAGAAGCAGCGCGCCGTGCCGCGCTTCTCGCCCGCGGCGGCGTGGAGGCAGCTCGCCACGCTCGACGCGCATCTTGCGTCCGGTGAGTTTCTGAAATAGGCTTCGGCTAGGTACTGACCTAAGTTTTTTGTTTTCCCAGAGGAAATCCGTTATGGATCCCACCCGGCTCGGGAGAAGCCGAGCGGGAATGTCCGACTCGTATGGACTAAAACCCCTGGGGTGTTCAACCGCTCGCTTTTGGACAGAGCCCCGGGAACGCTATTGCACACATCCGGAACAAGTACTGACCTAACTTAACCTAACTTATCCGTTGTGGTCGATTTGACGAGGCAGTACCAGGCCATGGCATTCCACACTCTCCTTCGACACGTCTGACTCCGTTAACGCTCTGGAGGGAGACTGCGACGCTTGGCAAGAATTTTGCGTTCGGTAAGCTTCTTTAATCAGTATCAGTCCACGGCAATCGACGCTCTCCTTCGACGTGTCTGACTCCGTCAACGCCCTGGACGCTCGACGAGAATCTTGTGCTAGGAAAGTTTCTAAAATCAGTATCAATCCATGGCAATCCACGATCTCCTTCAACGCGTCTGACACCATAAGCGGCTTCTGCATCTGCGACGGTTGACGAGAATCTTGCGTTCAGTAAACCTTTAAAATGAGTACCAGTTTTGCTGGAAAATTAGTAGCTTTCGCCACAAACCGTAGTCGATTTTTCTAAAGTGTCTTACATGAACAGTTTAGTAATTACATAATAGAATGGCAATAACAATTAGATGAACCCCATCGAACAAAAAACATAGGCGCAATTATTAGTAAGTACATAACGTATCTTGGCGTATAAATATACATCAGAAGCCGAACAAGTATGTTTATTATTTTACATCGTATTTTCACGGAAACGTACGAACGTGTCTTGTTATTTCAATCGGTCACAATACAAAAAGTACTGAGGTTGACTTCCGAGAAAATACGATGGAAAACAATTATGCACTACTGACTATCTGTAGTCTTTGATATTCTCCCGTCAGAAACTTTCCAAATTGAAACTTGTCGAGTCGTAGTATCAATTGCTGTGCCTCGTGTTTTCGGTTGCTGTTTATTAATCGACTCACGTGACCATTTCGCTCCACAGAGACGCAACCGCTAGCCGTGGAGACGAAGGTGTCTGCTGACATTTCTGCCGAGTCCTCGCCGCGATCCGATCAGTCGGCCGACAAGTCTGGTGACTCAGGCATATCTGGAGACCACGCTCACAGTGATCAAAGGATTGAGTCGCCTTCGAGAAATGTAAGCCTCGCTCCATCCCTTAATATCAATAAGGGTGTAGAATAATGATGAATTTTCTCGAAAATATTGTCAAATCGAGACACAGGTAAAGCAAAAAGTTAAATAATCACAAAGTTATAAAAGTGTCCAAAGTTTTAAGAGGGGGGTATATTCTGTCCCTTTTCCGCAAAATGCACCTTCATATGAAACGATTTGACGCTCGGGGATTGTGACGTCACGGTCCCCGAGTGTTTTCTCTCTAACAAGCAATACGAGTATTAAAACGGTTGCAGCTTCGTAATTTTTTGAGATATCCGAATGGGATTTTCGTCACTAGGCATATTTTCTTGCCTTCTTTCTTTTGGAGTAATAAAAATGGTTGTCTGTAATGTCGGTTTACGGACGATAATTTTACGTGATAAACGTCAGTAGAAAACATTGATGAAAAATTGCATAACACGTATTTACTCATTTATCGTTAGGAATACTCCTGTGAAGTTTCGAATAAAATGTCAATCTAATCTCGTTTCCCCATACAAACTTTGGACCCCCACTTCACCCCCTTAGAGGATGAATTTTGAAGAATCCTTGCTTAGTGCACCCTGGACTTTATAAGGAACCTACGTGCTAAATTTGGAATCTCTAGAACCAGCGGTTTGGGCTGTGCGTTGATATGTCAGTGAACGGAACGGGACAATGAAACACACTTTTTCGTGCGTGCAGCCGGCGTTCATCGATTTATAAGACGTTATCACGTCAATAAATGTTCAGTCTACACCACGGAACACTAAATACTATAGAAAGGCGATGTGGACGTGGCACGCGCGCCACTACTTTGAGCATGCGCCCAAAGCTTTCGCGCCAACGTCACCTGATAGCCGTGCAGTCGCTCACAAAGTTGTAGGCGACGTGGAGCGGGTGAGGTGGCGACACCGGTCCCGATAGAAACAGCGCTTGATACCCCTTCTATAGTATTTTTCACGCCACTGCTCGGAAATGTGGCAAAAGATGGTCAGAATTCAGGCTTCAAAGCTGGGGTTAGTTGGACGTCGCACGAACAGGCCATCTATGACTTCAAACTGTCCAACAATAACATTGTTGGACAGTTTGAACAGCGATCGACCAATCACAGGGCACCGCGCGCGGTCGCGCCGACGTGCGTGCGCCGGAGCGCGAGGCAAGCGAGCCTGTTTAGTGTTATGATCTTCAATTAGATATTTAATTTTGATTTAAAATTATAATTATTTGCAAATTCCTCACAGTAGGCGTGAAAAGCACTGTGTTAAGCCTCGGCCGAAAGTGCAATAGCTGGACTCATACTTTCGAAGGCCTCCGCTACGCGTCGGCCCTCGAACGAACTCATCCATCTATTGCTTACTTTCTAGCCTCCTCAACAATGTACTATAGTGTTATGTGGTCTACACACTTATGCCCTGCGCAGGTCCCAGACACGACGCCCGCCTGGACGCCGCAGCAGGACCTCGGCGACAGCAGCTCGGACGGCGCGGGCGGCGCGCGGCTCGCGCACAGCGGCGTCGTGGTGTACAGCCCGGGCGCGCAGCCCTTCAGCCTGTCCCTGCCGCGCGACCAGGACAAGGTGAGCGGGGAGACGGGTGGAGTACGCGGGACGGGCGGGGGGTGGTGACTTTGGTTGAACGAGGTGTTCATGCAATGCGTAGTTCCCGTTCTTTTGTTTTTCACGAGTGCAAGAGTCCAATTTTTAGATAATTTAGAATTATGTTTATATACTCGTCGACTTTAATGTTTGAATTAAGACTTCGTACACTAAACTAAAACCACATTTTTTTTTCTATGGAGCTCCCAAGTCCCAACTCAACTGAAATAATTATTATACAACGCTAGACAACTTAAATAAATTCGACCACTCACGTGGCGCCTTTATTGACCTATAATGAATTTGACCAATAGGACGTCGCGTTGGCTCCAATACAAAAGACATCAACGACGTTGAGCCGGCGCGGCGCACCTCTGACTTGCACTTCGTTTCAGCAAGGCTTCATTAGATACCAAGTCTGTTTAATTATTTCTGTTGACTCGTATAAAAAGTATTGTATACAATAATTACACAATTAGCTCTTAAACTCTCCTACCTTACTTAGGCCACTCGGCAAATTATATAAAATACTATTGTCTAACTTGATTTCGTATTTGATTTTTTATCGATTTCGGTATATTTGAAATCTGCCCGATGCCTTTTGGTGTAAATGCGCTCCACATTGGATTCATTATATTCATGCAATTTTAAATTACAAGTGGTCACGTGTTTCACTTCAGGATCAGTCAGTAGATTTCTAGATATTCAATAACGATATCATATATAATACCAAAACTGTAATAAGAACAATAATTTTTGTCAAAGTTTGTGATCTCTTCTCTTATAGTTGAATGGTACCTGGTTCAAACAAATTTACCACCAAATATTGTTATTTTCTAAATTTTACTAACATTGTAACTAACATACTAATTTTGGCCTAAATTGACCCTGAACTCTCGCGTACTCGCTGAGGAGGAGTAAAGGCACTCTGCACTCTTCAACCATTACTAATCTCATCGTCAACTTACTAACCACATACACCTACTAACTTTAAACACTTTTTATTGTGATGCCACAGAGTACTAATTATTATTTGCCTGCCCTTATCCCATTTACTTGGGACCGGCGCAGCATGTCTTTTTCTTCCATACCTCTATATCGCCCAACACCACAGAATACTAATATCTCTATAAAATATGTAACCTCCGTAAGAGTTAACAAATTTCTCGTTCTAACATATCCAAACGATAACATAATCTCATTGTTTGTACCTACTTTCATCCCTTGAAACTATACTACCCAATTAACGTCTCTTCTAAAAGATTCAATACGTGTTTGATCTTATTTTCACTTTCAACACTATTTTCTCTTCTGTTTCTTTACGTCAAGGCATCAAACCTTTATTCCTCGTCAGCTCATCATTATCATTAAGAACATCTTCATTCCCTCATAGTTTAAAGGGATGTCGTGCTTCTACGAATGTTTCCAGGGCAAACAGCTCCAGCAAGGTTTCAACAGCCTCCAGAAACTTCGAAAGTCAGTATCAGGGGCTTTAGGGGCAGCGCTGGGTTCTAGAAGATTCGATTTGGAGCATGAGCCTATGCTACAAGAGCCTGAACAGAACTGGTTCTTGACTAAGTCTGCGCCGAATTCGCTGAGCAATCCGCTGTTGTATCAACCGCCGGCGAGAGCTAAGACCACTGAAGATGACATTAAGGAGGAGAATTCTGCACCACCGTCAGAAAAGGTAAGACATTTACTAGCACTGATGAGCCCTTTCATTCGACACTACCTGTTCAATAGGTTTACATTGAATGACCATGGTATTATAGACATTATGGAGGTAACAGACGATTTGTGGATTTATTTAGTGATTTCTTACCAATCATCTCTTTCATCATTGTAGTTTGTAGTACTTATTATTGCCTGCCGTATTATGCAAGATTCTCTGTTATTGTCGAACAAATTATTATGGATGAAGTCGGTTAAAAATCCAACATACATCTACAAGGAATTTAGGATTATAATATTGAACCAACCCGATCCCAATCCGAACCAGATTGAGGGTAGTCCATTCTCTCAATCATTGATAAATAAGCGATTCAATGATCGTCTACTTCATATATGTTGGTCCTTAAAGCATGGTGTCTACCACAGTTTATAATGAAGTCAAACTTCACGTATATCTGTTGATTTCTTAGTGAGCCAAAAAGAGCATTTGTACTGTATTGTTGGTCTTTAAAGTCTGATAAATGTCCGTGTCCTTGCCTGATGATAACCTTCTTTCCTACAAGGAGGACGCGATACCCTGGCGACCGGGTATAAACTACTTGTCCTGGGGCGGCCACGTCATGTATCTGCCCCCTGCACCCTCAGCTCCATCGCAGCCGCTTTCAATGCTGGGGCCCATCGACAGACCTGTCAGGTATTACTTCCACATACATGATTACCCCTACACACAAACATACATACGTGTCACAGACTTTTCGCCTTTATTATGAGTACCCAAGCAGCGCAACCGGATAAAGCTTTTGTTGATCCCAAAGATCCATTTTATACATAATACTCACCGGCAGAAAATTTGGCCCAAATTATGCCCAAATTAGATAAAGTTTACTATGAAGAAAAACATTATTTAATTAATTCAATGTATAGTTTCAAACTCACGAAAAGTTTTTGGGCTAAACTTTTTGCCAGTGAGTGTATTTAAAAAAGAGTGTATTTAAGAAAGTATTTAAAAACAATTTAACGGTTTTTTTTTTATTTAATGCTTCGACCCGGATTCAAACCGGAGACCACATGGCCCGACGCTACTAAGCAACTGAGCTATCGGAACAATCCGTCTCAGCCACTAAATCTCTCAATCAGTTCCTTCTTACAACGCCTCCGGGAGGCGTGTACATCTACCTACAAGACTTAGGCGTTTTAACGGCACCAACGGCTCAAATTATATTGAGAAATAGTCAGTATCCGTTTTATACACTAGTGGAAGTTTTTTTTAAAATCAAAATTACTAATTTTGGAGATTAACAGAAACTCCCAAAGCTTCAAAGTCACACGGATCAAAATTTTGGTACCTAGTTGTTTTCACGAGAATTGTAACCATTCTGTTACATGTAAGCATTAAACTACTTCCTCGTTTTGACTCGGTCCCGTTCCTACAGGAGTAAATCCAGCGGCTCGCTAGAGGTGGCAGCGAGGGCTGCGCGTGCGGCGGCCCTCGCTAGCGAGATGCGCGAGCGAGAGCGCTCAGCGTCGCCGGAGATAGCGCGCGCGTTGCCAGCTCGCGTGCAACCACAGCCTGAGGTAAGAGTTTTTTAATTGGTATGAATCAAAATACAGTTTGCAGATGCAGGTGTTATCAGGAGTGTAAAAAAAATAGCCATTCACATTCTCTGCACTAATGTGCCAAAGTAGTATCGGCCAGGCAGGTATGCAACCAGAGGAGGTACAACTGATTGCGGCTCAAGGAGTCTGGAAACTGCTAGAAGCAAGGGATATAAGGAACGAACTATAAGGGTCTACAAGAACAGATCAATTTCTGATCGAAGCAGCATAGAAACGGTCCACAACATCCAATAACAACAATACACTGGAATCTAAGGATACTTTCAACTCCAGATGAGTCACATGTAGGTAATTCTCAACACAGCGGGGTCGGCATCTTCCAGAGCTCTGTCAAATTAATTAGCATCAGAACACAACACCACATACTTGAGTAGCTTTGAAGTTTCTCAGGAAAACCGTAGGTAATTAACATGTATTACTTTTCTCAACGAAGTAGCCATTCGTTTTCTTTTTAAATTTATGTTTATGATCATTTTTTGATAGCGTTTTTTTGACAGAATTTAGTCTTACAGTTTCGATTCTCATCATCATCATCATATCAGCCCAAAGACGTCCACTGCTGGACATAGGCCTCCCCCAATGAGTGCCACAATGACCGGTCCTGCGCCACCCGCATCCAGCGGACTCCAGCGACCTTTACCAGGTCATCAGTCCACCTTGTGGGGGGCCTACCTACGCTGCGCCTTCCGGTACGTGGTCGCCACTCAAGAACCTTTCCGCCCCAACGGCCATCGGTTCTACGTGCAATGTGCCCCGCCCACTGCCACTTAAGTTTAGCGATTCGGAGGGCTATATCGGTTACCTTGGTTCTGCTGCGGATAGCCTCATTTCTGATGCGATCACGCAGAGATACTTCCAGCATAGCCCTCTCCATTGCCCTTTGGGTGATTTTGAGCCTTCTTATGAGGCCCATAGTAAGCGACCACGTTTCCGTGCCATACGTCATCACTGGCAACACACACTGGTCAAAGACTCTACTGTTTCGATTCTACTGTGCTAGGATTCGTAAGATTGTTAATTTAATTATAATCAACCTCAGTGAATTTGCGTTGAATGAGTTGAACTGAGATTGAATTGTCAATTTCACAATTAACACCAAATGACACTACAGCTCATTTCGCTAAGTCGGGCAGTTATGTAACCAACTCTTTTGTGTTACATTTTGTATTACATTGCCTAACGCGGCTTAGTCAGTTGATTCATGTCGCTAGTTTAATTTATTGTTTTAAGTCACGCACAATCGATCTATTTGTAAGCTAATTCAGACATTGGCATTATGTTTAACATGAGTACTTGTTGCGTTTGCGTCTTCATATTTGTTTAGTGGGTCGTTCTTCTTTTTTACCGACATTGATCCGAGGTTTTTCTGTTTTTTTGGTTTTTGAACTATCGAAAATTGTGGTTTTGAAGTGCGATTTAAAAAAAATGCATAGGTTTCTTCATTAGAACTAATTAAAGTTTCCTTTCTGGCCAATATAAATATTTATTTACGGTTGGTTTCTAAAAAAAAACATGTGACAAAGTGGACTCTTTCAGTGGGGACAACATTTTGGTTTACCACTCTGTCACGGCATTCTACGAAAAAAAAAAACATTTAAAAAAATGCTAGTTAGAGAAAGTGAAATATTAAACATCACTAATTAATAAAATAATATGGACGTTCATTCAAACATTATAAAACCGTAAACATCATTACTCAAATGAGATGCCGTAATAAGACGAGGGACAGGCTATTGTCGGTCGAAAAGAAGAACGACCCTAGTATGAATAGCTCCATTACATCAAGATGCATACCTTCGGTAACCCTACGGAGCATGAATACATAACGCAATCCAAGTCGCAGAAATAGTGCTTATTCATTGTCATATCCATACTCTTTTTATGTACTCCATACGGAAATCCACCAAGATACATCCTGAGTAGGTTGATTAGCATCTTCTTTAACACTTTTTTTCTGGTCATAAATGAATAAATAAATATTTAAAGATAATTCAGATTCTTCAGAAATGCACTTCAAAAATTTCAAAATTTCAATATTATCTATTCGCTTTAACACGCAAGTATAAACAAACAGAAATATCCGGCGGACCCCAAACTACGCTGTATCTTGGGGTCCTGGAGTGCAAATATGTGAAACAGATTTGGTAGATGAACATGGAATCAATTTTATAAGAAAAACTTCTGTAGAATAACATGCTCCTTATCGTCTTTTAACGTGATAACGTCTTATAAATCGATGAACACGCACGAAAAAGTGTGACTCATTGTCCTGTTCCGTTCGTTGACTGACTGAGATATCAACGCACAGCCCAAACCGCTGGTTCTAGAGATTCCAAATTTGGCACATATAGGTTCCTTATACGGTCTAGATGTGCCCTGAAAGGATTTTTCAAAATTCGCCCTCTAAAGGGGTTAAATGGGGGTCCAAAGTGTGAACAAACAAATGCAACACAATGTTTTCTTATGACGTTATCGCGTAAAATTATCGTCCGTAAACCGACTTTATAGGCAGCCAATTTTTTATATTACGACGCTGGTAAACAAGCACCTGCCTGAGGGTGAGAAGACACTGGAACCTACGGATAATTGCAACCGTAGAAGAATCACATCAAGGTGTTCAGCTGCTTACCTATATGAGTTCGACTGTAGGTACCGCCGTTCACGTCACACTGACACGGAACTGCAGCCACAATATCGTTGATGAATTGCCATAAAACAGTTTAATTGCGGAACAGATTAAAGCTCGTACAGACGACAGTTCCCACGGCCCGACACAATACCAACACCGTCTTCCGTGTGGGTTTTAGGCGCTAGGTTACAGTGTGTTGACTTCAAATACTTGCGACAAGCTGATTTCAGCGGTGACCAAAATCCAACGTCTGGCAAACGCAGGTTAATCCACTATTAGCTAAATTATGTACGCGGCGTCACTGTTGGTCAATAAATAATATGCGTATGATTTTTTACGTTCAGCAAAAAATAAAATGCGGCTATATTTCACTTTTGGTGAAATGAAAATTACATTTCATGCTTCGCTACTCATCAGATATCGAATGATATATTTGGGGCGCTTCTTCGTGTATTGAAGGATCCAAGAGAGTAGGGATGTCACGAATCTATTACATTCGCGAACGCGAATGCGAATATTTAGAATGCGAATGTGCGAATGCGAATGCGAATATTAAAGAAGTACACTAAAAAAATTGGTATCAAAACAAAACAAGCCAAACTAATCAAGCAATCACAAGTCACTACCCAAGTAAAAGTGCTTTCTATTGGTCAAAATGTATCACGTGATACGGGTTGGCGCGCTTTGCGCATGCGCTAGTCGGCATCTTGGCGGCAGGCGGCCGCGGCCGGCGCGGGCGAAACGACTTGCACATATTCGCATTCGCAAAACATTCGCATCGTTTGATGCGAATGCGAATGTTGATGCGAGTATTTAAAATTATGCGAATGCGAATATTCGTAACATCCCTACAAGAGAGCGGACAAAGTTTCGTCTTGATCTCAACATTCTCAACTAAGCGACGGCGCCAGGATAACGTATACTCCAGGCAAAATACGGTTTCGAAAAACATTAATTTATAATAGCGTTTTTTTTGTTTATTTCATTCTAAAAAGTTATTCTAAGATGCTTTATTCAAGAATCCAACAAACTTTCCACCCGGGAGTAATTATATAGATTTAAATGAAACATTCGTTGTCTTTTTTATTTTATTTATTAAATGAACCTAAATAAAGATTTAAAAAAATATTAGGTAATATTTATCCGGACTTTTTAGGAGCTAATTAAATAATTTTTTTTGATGTCTGATTTTTTGTTGGATTTTGCCTCTAGGTAACTATTTAATTGATAATATATCCATTACATTAAAAAAATTAGCTATTATAAATTATTTACAAATTTGACATTTTTTCCATACAAGTTGTCAGTTCATTGCCTGGACTAATAACTGCACTGTGTTTAATGTTTATATCGTGACCATGTATATCAAAGTTATATGATACTTGTCCTTGGTTGACGGAAGTTATATGAGACGAGGTTCGGAGCTCACATTTGACAGTGAAATATGAGACGACACGCGGCCGTTCTTTTTTGTAGACATTTAGAAGCTTTTTTTATCACGTAGGTAGGCACTTATGTAATTGAAACGATACGATAGACTCTCCAACGATATTAGATAAAATCTATAATAACAAGAATCCTGAAAATCGTTTCCTAATTATAATTCAGTGAAGCGAGGTTGCGATGAACAAGTTGCAGAATATTCTCAAAAAGGTAGGAACATAAACTGTAATTTTCTTGTTGCGTTTTATAAATGACTTATCTTACTCTAAGAATAATTAGCCAAAAGCAAAGCAGAAAATTGGACTGGTGTGTTACTCCGTTCGTTTTATGACAAATTAATTGTATAGATGAGTTCATACAGTTTTAATGGAATATTCTGAGAAATATCTGGAAATTTTCACGAGAACTGAACGGTATTTATGATTAAGAAATAACATATATATTTAATTTTGTAAGGGTAACGTTATAAAAAAGCTACAGGCGTAAAATCGGGACACTAAAATCCAGTCGTAGTGAGAACCCATAGTCGGATAACAAATTACATAATGTTCCTGGCCCTGTTAGATTTACAGATAACTGTTTACATAATCATAACAAAGTATAACTTACTATGCAGCATAAGGCATAAGTAATCTCTGGAGATCCAATAATAATCAGATAATCAAGTAATTAATACGACAATACATTAATAAGGAAACAAACAAAGACATTCACATGCATAAACGAGATAGCATCACCACATTATGCAGCATCGCGGACGCACAGCGAGGATCTAAGTGAATGACAACTGAAGTCTAAAAAAACATAACTCTTCTGTAACTTCTCTTCTGTATTCAACCTTGCGGCCTATATAACAAGGTTCAGATTAAATTAAGCGTGGAATTAAAGATACGCGGTTTTGAAGAGTCGCTTCACGAGCGTGAAACTTTATGACAAATGAGCGTAATTATTCTGTTACTCGCCTTCTAAATTCGACCTTCACGTTATAACAACAAGGTTCACATTGGAATGAGCGCGGAAACGAAGATAATTGGTTCTGGAAAGATATAAATAGTATGTTTGTATTCTTGGCAGGACATTATCCAATTTTGACGAGACGCCAAAAGACAGATCCGGTTTTAAGTAATTACTTACGCTTTAAATTATGTGGAACCGTTGTTGGGTGTCTGTTCTGCCACAGAAAAATCTCTCTTTCTTACTCTTCCATCCTGGTTCCATCCTCAGCCGGTGCTTCGGAGCCCCGGATCCACTTTTTGGTATTTTTTCTCATGTTATTGGGGCGCCTCCTTGCCGCGCTGCGATCTATAGCAAGAACGCGTATAATATGTGCATTGTAGTGTATAACAACCTTCCAGCGGATATAAGACGAATGGATTATAAAAAATTTGTAAAAGAAATCACTAATTGGCTAATGGAAAATTGTTTTTATAGCATTAAAGAATTTTTAGACTTAACTTCGGGTACTTTAGGTAGGTTTTAGTAATTGTTTTTCTTTTTTGTGTTGTTGAAATTAATACATTGACATTACTAAGCAATTGATTAAAAAATATATATCTAATCATAGTGGTATTGTACGCATCACATAATTATTTTAGTCCTGTATGTATAACTTTTGCATGTCGTTCACAGACTGAATACTGTACTGCTGTACCTCAACACCCTGTACTATATTTATAAGTATTCTGGCAAATAAAATAATTCTATTCTATTCTATTCTATTCGTTTTTCAAAAACACTTAATTAAAAACTAGTTGATAGTGCGGGACCTGCATTGGCTTCTAGCTGCAAACACAACGAACTCTTACATCAATAAACGGTCTGTAACGCGCTTGGACTCCACTGGAGTCTCAAGTGTTCATAGGCCGTGGTGTTCACTTACCATCGGACGGGCTCAATGCTTGTTAGCCATCGTCGTGAAAAAAAACCCGGCAAGTGCGAGTCGGTCTCGCGCACCGAGGGTTCCGTAAAATTTACGGTTTTCGCAGTTTTTCCTTTATGTGTGCTATAAGACGTTGCTTCGTACCAAATTTCAAGATTCTGAGTTCACGGGAAGTGTGTGTGTGTGTGGACTCCGCTGGATGCGGGTGGCGCAGGACCGGTCAATTTGGCACTCTCTGGGGGAGGCCTATGTCCAGCAGTGGACGTCTTTCGGCTGATATGATGATGATGATGATGGTTTTAATTCCCTTGCGAGTTTCGAAAATTTGCGGAAATTTGCGGCATAAACGGCTGTAACTTTTGATTGCGTTGGCTTAGAAGTTTGATTTTTTCACAGCTCCAAGGGACAGTACACCTGAGTATTTGATATAAATTTTACTTAGATAACTCCACGCAGTCCTGAGAAAAAGGGTCTTAACAGACGGACGGACGGACAACAAAGTGATCCTATAAGGGTTCCGTTTTTTCCTTCCGAGGTACGGAACCCTCAAAAGTGAGTACCAGAAACCACGCAGAAAATCTTCTAGGGAGGATTGTCCTTACCTTCGGGTTAGTTGAGATTCAGATCAGGCCTCATCGGATTTTGACATGTCGCCAACACTTAATAGACAACTACAAGAACCGAAGATATATGCGCGGGTATATTCTATCGAGCTAATTAAAAACCTTGACTTGAGAACAGACAAGTTCTTGATTGCGTTTTTTATTTGACGCTGAAGGTTTCATGTAACTTTAATGTCAGAGCAGTAATTAGAGACTTCAAAATTTGATATAACTTTTTGTAGAGATTCCATACAAATATATTTAATAATAATAATAATAAATATTGGGGGCCATTCTTACACAAATCGAACTAGGCCTAGTAAGCTCAATAAGGCTTGTGTTATAGGTAATAGACGACGATAGTTATATATACTAGATATATATACTTAAATACATAGAATACTCAGAATATAAGAATATAATACTCATCCAAGACTCAGAAACAAATATTCATGCTCATCACACAAATATTTGCCCTTACCGGGATTCGAACCCACTACCCACTAGGGTAACCGGTCGTCAAATATATTATTTGTTTTTTTTTTTTATATAAAATAAAAATACAATCATATCAAGATGTATGAGTATGTATGAGTTTTTGCGTTATACATTCCAACATAAGTAACTTATTATTTTTGTACAGAAAATTCTGACAGTCTGGTAGGTTTTTGCCTCAAAATTATTGATATATTAGGTTTTTGTAAGTGTTGGACTATTCGAATCGTAGAGTTGTTGCTGTACAAAACATAATAAGTATATGTACAGTCGAGTTCTCCAATATCTATACAGACAATCTTTCAAAAATATCTACACATGCGCCTTATGTCAGTAATAATAAAGCCTGTGTACAGATATTTTTGAAAGGTTGTCTGTATAGATATTGGAGAACTCGACTGTACTTTAATGTATCTGATTGATTATGCATGAAATAAATGAATATGAATCCATTTGATATGCTTGTATTTTTATTTTATCTAAGTTTCTTAATGAGGCAGTTGGTAGAAAAATATATTAGATCAGGTATGCCCAGATTTTATCGCATAGGTACAGTCTTTATACTATTATTTCTAAAGAGTTTCTTCGTCCTAGCCGTACTCTTATTAAACACCATCATGAAACAAACGCTGAAAAGGTTTACGGTCGGCATGTGTCATCCCTGGAATTGCAAGCGTCCGTAGGCTACGACGACCGCTTACGATCAAGCGGGCTATACGCTTGTTTGCCACCAATGTGGTAAAAAAAACCGGCCAAGTGCGAGTCGGACTCGCGCACCGAGGCTTCCGTACAAACCTGTAGGTATATATTATATGATGTAACTAAAAATTTATGGTTTTCGCAATTTTTCCTTTATCTATGCTATAAGACGTTGCTTCATACCAAATCTCAAGATTCTGAGTTCACGGGAAGTACCCTGTAGGTTTTGATTCCCTTGCGAGTTCCGATAATTTGCGGCATAAACGGCTGTATCTTTTGATTGCGTTGGCTTAGAAGTTTGATTTTTTCACACCTCCAAGGGACAGTACACCTAAGTATTTGATATAAATTTTACCTAGATACCTCCACGCAGTCCTGAGAAAAAGGGTCTTGACAGACGGACGGACGGACAACAAAGTGATCCTATAAGGGTTCCGTTTTTTCCTTCCGTGGTACGGAACCCTCAAAAGTGAGTACCAGAAACCACGCAGAAAATCTTCTAGGGAGGATTGTCCTTACCTTCGGATTAGTTGAGATTCAGATCAGGCCTCATCGGATTTTGACATGTCGCCAAGACTTAATAGACAACTACTAGAACCGAAGATATATGCGCGGGTATATTCTATCAAGCTAATTGAAAACCTTGACTTGAGAACAGAGAAATGCTTAGGACGGCAGTATAATGGTTCCGTTTTTTCCTTTCGAGGTAAGGAACCCTAAAAACAAACAAACATTGAAACGGGCACTCGTCCTCCTAACCCTATCAATTCCATACCATTCCTTATTGGTCACAAATACGCGGCATGTACCATTGGACCATGTTAGTGGACAATGACGATCGTCCTTCGAATACTAATCGTCTCGAATCAATGCGACGCTAATGACACGATTCGTAATGGCCGCGAATTGACAAAGCGACTTCAAGTCATTGTCAAGGTGATTCGGGAAAGTCTGCGGAATCTAATCTAGTTTTTCCGTGTTCAATAATAGGGGGCATAAAGGGCACCACCCCCTTTCTTCCTGTGGGAACCTGAGGGAACAGGGTTGAAGTGCGTTGTGGGCGATGGGCTAGCAACCTGTCACAGCGATATCACATTTTGTTGTTCTTTTATACCCTATGCTAAAAGTGGTAATGGAACACAAGTTTCATGTGCTTTGTCTGCCCCTTTTAGGGATAAAGGCGTGCATGTATGTATGTATGTATAAAGGGCTCAAAAAAAAGTAAAGTATCACAAGAAAAGTGTGCTACAAAACTTGCACACACAATAGTGCGTTTTATTCTCTACATATAGCCGAGGCAAAATACGGTTTCGAAAAACATTAATTTATAATAGCGTTTTTTTTATTTATTTCATTCTAAAACATTATTCTAAGATGCTGTTGGATTTTGCCTCTAGGTAACAATTTAATTGATAATATATCCGTTACATTAAAAAAATTATGTGCTGTGTACTTGATAAATAAATAAAAATAATATAAAAATCGTTTATTTCGAGTATCATGACCCATAAGAACAACACATACAAATTACAACATCATTATACAACTATTAACTAAAATCACAAATTAAGAAATTAAAAATAAAATTAAAAACATTAACAAATGTAAATAAATTACTAAATTACCTACCTACCTTTATTATTATTTATTTTTACCATAGAATAGTAGCGATTGGCTTGATAAGGTGTCATCAATTTGTATCCTTAAATTGCACATAAAAGCCATACAATTTTTGCAAATTGTAAATACTTAATTAAGAGTCATAGATTTATCTCCATCAAAACAATGCCTGTTTAGCGGCACGGTGGAGCATAAATTAATCGGCATGACATCAAGTATGAAGTTACGTCGTGCCACAAAAACATGCGACACAAATTTTCCTCAAGATGTATCGCCTTGTTAAGTAAACGATTGCTTTGAGATGTCAACGCGATGGAATTTTTATGTAGAGTTGTTTTTTGAAAATGGACTACTTTGATGCAATTCGGCAACTAAATAATCTCAAACAAGTATATACTTAACAGGATTAAGACAGACTGGATTCATATAATGCTTTTTTAAATGACATAATTTGTACCTACTTAGTAGCTAATATATATAGCTATTTTATTTACTAGGTACCTAGTATACCTATTAGCTCTATTTAATAGACTTACTCTAAACACATCAAATATATACATAAACTGTATGTAATGTTAAACTATGCAAATGATTTATTTAACCGTATTGCACTTGGCCGTTGGGGCAGAATGGTTCTAGAGGGGCGACACGTACCGGAAGGCGCGGCGTGGGTAGGCCCCCCACAAGGTGGACTGATGACCTGGTAAAGGTCGCAGGAGTCCGCTGGATGCGGGTGGCGCAGGACTGGTCAATTTGGCACTCTTTGGGGGAGGCCTATGTAGGTACAGCAGTGGACGTCTTTCGGCTGATATGATGATGATGATGATTGCACGGAAGAAAAACTTATCGTACAAAAGGCGTAAATGCCGTAAGCATTCCCTACCATTCAACTTTACCATGGAAGTGTATTTTGTTCGATATTAAATTTCCAAGCAAGATATGGATATTGGGTCCCATTGATATCGCACGAATTGATTGTTACTAGCTGCAAATGTATAAAAATAACTTTTACATTAACAAAATGAACGAAAATTCACTTGTAACGTATGTATCAAAATCATTGACCCAGATAAGAAAAAACAGTATTTAAGAGCTTTAAGTTTTTCTTAATTAGTTTTTTAATGTCGCTTCCTCGTGGAGTTCTTATCAACATTTGCGGTATCACTTGCTATAAATATAATCCTAAGGAACTGAATAACTAGTTTCCTCGTATTAAACACGATAGCAATAGCGATATCAATCGCCACACGCAATACCCCGCTGGTGGGGAGCCACTTGGTCTGCGCGCGCATCTCACGTGTCGCACCTGTCGCGCGCGCACCGCGCTCTAGTCTCGCCGTTCTTTTTTTAAATCGCATCGTACCTTACCCGATAGTTTTTTGTTTTTATTGAACCGCGCTTTATGGTTTTATTCTCTTTTTACGGCACTCGCTGGCCAGTGTTTTGAGAGGTAAGCGTAGTGTTGTTTTGTTTTTTTGCTATGTTGGAATTCTGATGTTTACGTATTGTTGTTTTTTATTTATTTATACTCAGTGGGTTGTTATTGTTTTTGATGCTGTTGCATTAGTGAATAACTTAACCTAACCAAACATTTTTGATAAGTTTATGAGACATTAATAATTTTATGATAATAATATTAATGATTTCTTATGGTATTCAAATGTTATGAAAAAATCTTCTATTAACAAATTAATTTAATACCAATATTTTCGTCATATACATAATTTGTCTAAAATTTCAAAGACCTTGGATTTACAGTGCCTTAGCTAAATTTAAAGGCCAAATAAGTAATAAAATGGTAATAAATTAATTATGCAATCGTATGAAGCTTATTATGACTTATATCTGTGTTTTTAATTCGACATTTAATTACAATCTTAGTAAATACTAATTTATAATATAAGCAATATAGTAGATCTTGTTATACGTCGGGTTAGTATTTAGTAACTTGAAAAGATACGAAATTATAACTTGCAAACTTTGAAACTTTGATATGTTGTATGAGGCAAGGACCAGAAAACCCCTTTTCATAAGTTAACCTATTGAGAGTTTAGGATTCAATTATGGTTACCTACCACATCCGATATGCTTACCTAAGGTTACCCTATCAGTAAGGTTACCTTATCATAAGGTTACCAATATGGATAGGGTTTTAAAATCAACTTATAAAACACTGTATACTTAGTACTGTACGTAATTAAAAGTATTGCATGAAAAACCGTCTTCTACATTATGGCTGCTGACCCAACTCCAAAGAAGAGCTACACGCCGAACCATCAGATATATTAGTCCAGGCAATGAACTGACAACTTGTATGGAAAAAATGACAAATTAGGAAATAATTTATAATAGCGAATTTTTCTAATGTAACGGATATATTATCAATTAAATAGTTACCTAGAGGCATAATCCAACAAAAAAAATAGCTTCTAAAAAGTCAGTCAAGTAAATTTACAGTTGCTTTAAAATACTCAATATAAATAAAATAAAAAACCGGCCAAGTGCGTGTCGGACCACGCAAAACGAAGGGTTCCGTGCCTATTAAAAAGGTCGTATCGTCACAGAAATTTTACGGCACTTACGTCCTTTTCTTTGAGGAAGGCAGTTTTTCAGCAATATCTCGAAAACCTCTGAACCGATCTTGTTCAAAACAATTTTCGGTGAATGAAATTAATAAGCCCTATGTCCATGAATTTTTCCATATTTTTAAAATACACCGTTCAAAAATTAGAGGGGGGGGGGACAGAATTTTAGTGACTTTCGGGGCGATTATCTCCGACCCTATTCACTTAATCAATAAAAATGCTAAGAAACCTTATATTTATTTTGAAAGACCTATCGATTGATGTGCCACACGGGGGGTCACAATGAAAAAAAAAAATTGACTTTTAGTTTTATGTATGGAGTGCACCCCTAAAAAAATTTTTTTTTTTCATTTTAATTACAAAACTATGTAGCGGCTAACAAAATACACCTATACTCAAAATTTTATTCAAATACACTTTATAGTTTTCGAGTAAAATGCCTGTGACATACGGACAGACGGACAGACGGACAGACGGACAGACGGACAGACGGACAGACGGACATGACGAAACTATAAGGGTTCCGTTTTTGCCATTTTGGCTACGGAACCCTAAAAAGACAATGAATGTTTAATTTAAATCTATATAATTACTTCCAGGTGGATAGTTTGTTGGATTCTTGAATAAAGCATCTTAGAATAACGTTTTAGAATGAAATATACAAAAAAAACGCTATTATAAATTAATGTTTTTCGAAACCGTATTTTGCCTGGAGTATATCCACGCGCCGACAGTCAGAGACACATCCTAATTGCAACTGATTTCTTTTCAATGCTCAAGAGACTCGCACCTTACTTAACATATATTATTCAAATGCAGTTTACATAAGTCCAGTAAAAGCGTACTTTCGCAACCACTTTTTCGTTGTGCACGTATAATTGGCGGAAAGACAGTCACTTTCCAGTTTCAGCACTTATGTGCAGCCAGCCGTGATTAATGTATACTGTCCTATATTAGCCGGTTACATTTTAGTACTAAACTATAGTTACCAAGTTAAACTTTAGGCTTTTTAACGTTGCGATGTCGAAGGACCCGAGTTAGTGTGATTAATTTAAGAGCGTTTTTCAAAAAAATGTGTAGTACATGAACTTTTTTTCAGAACGCGTTTTTTTGGGTTTTTCTAACTCAGAATCGTTGATACTATCGATCCACATACAAGAAAAAAAGTGTCCCAAATATTCCACTCCAGATCTAGTCCCGTGCTAGTCTCATCCAGAAATGACCCGCGGTCTTTTTTACGTCGTCAACCCATCGAGCTGGTGGACGACCGACAGTGGACAGAAAAAACTTACATAGTAAAATCTGGGACATTTTTTTTCTTGTACATATCCATAGTATCAACGATTCTGAGTAAAAAAAACCCAAAAAATCAAATTCTGAAAAAAAGTCATGTACACTTTTATATAAAAACGCCCTTAAACAATCTAAATATTCGAATTTAAACTTTCGTGAGCTGCGATTCATAGTCAATAGAGGTTTATTAGGTTGTATGAATAATGGGGTTAAGATATTATGCAGATTTGCTGCAGATTTATAACTTAACCAATATATTTATTAAATATTTATGTGATGTCTTGTAAAAAAGCATTGAGAACTCATTTCCAAAGTTCAATTCGAGCAACCTCGACATTTTTATTAAGTCTAGACCTATATCTAATCTATATAAACACGTGATTCTAATTGATATTGATATTTATATGTAGGAGTTCAAAGTAGAAACTTGTAAAAATACTATTAGTTAAAATGACAAGTTAGAAAGGAACTCTCTAGATGGGCGCGCTTTTCGCATGTTATTGATTATATTTGAGTTGGTCGAATGGCATCAAAGTATTCCATTCAGAAACCAACTCTACCGCCCAAGGTACAAGATTCCGATTGCAATGACAGTTTTATAAAAAGTAGGCCTCATTAAATAATCTCAACCATACGAGAGTAGCGCTACGAAATTGGTAGAGAATGTGTTAAGTGTTAGGTACAAAATATTACAAACTACTTTTTTTCTGCGTGGACCCCGGATAAAAACTATCCTATATTTTGATCCAGGCTATAAACTATCTTCGTGCCAAATTTCATACAAATCGGTTCAGCCATTTAAGCGTGATTGTGAAACAAACATCTAAACATCCAAAAATCCAAACATCAAAACATCCAGACATCTAAACATCCAAACTTTCGCATTTACCTATAATATTACAAATAAATTAAATAGAACGTCAATCACAGATTATAAAATATGCTACAATTATTTAGCTAACTTTCGGCGGATTCGGTTCTGCATCAGTCAAATGTGCCGCACAATGTCCCGTGTAGAACTAACTTTCAATGAAGCGCAGGAGCCGTAGCATGGTTAGCCTTATCACGTGACAAGTGACAAGATAAGAGCGTCGTCTCGTTCTATCGAACGGTGCCAGCCAGTGACGCACGCTCTATCCTATCACCTATCGCGTGACAAGGCCAACCATGCTACGGCTCCAGGTCTCTTAGACTCTACTTAGTTGAGATTTGGTTGAGATAATGCTTTTTTTAAACTATTAAATACGGCATTTTCCTGTGATTCTAGATACAGGGTTGCATAGCGATAATTACTCTTTACATCCAGCACTATTAATTTACGCAAAAAATGAACTCAGATTTTTTCATCAATTAAACTGGATTCGATTGAATTTCGTTCGGTGTAAGGGTTTTTTTTTAAAATGACCTCGTGACTTCTAGGAGCAAATTTCCGTATCTCTTGAAGTTTCGGATTGTCCTCACTGTCCCGTTTGAATAATATTAAGGTATACTGTATTTACTGTGTTGATGATTTTATGTCGCGCTCATTTCAAAAGAGACATAGTACTTAGTACTGCGCGTACCTGTTGTCCTTGCGCTATGACGTCATCGGTGCATCAGAAATACTCCCATAGCAGTTAAGTACTATAATACTACTTATATGTATAACCATAGGCCTATGTTTAATGTGATAGGTCAGTAAAGTGATTAACCTTGTTCTAATACGCTGGGTAATATTTGTACCTAGTTTAATTATTGTTCTTATCTAGCGTTATAAATAACAATTATATATTTAAACAATGGGCAAATTATGAAACGCGGTGGGTGTGCGTAAAGCTCAGTTACAAACTAAACTAAAAAAAAAAAACCGGACGAGTGCGAGTCGGACTCGCCCACCGAGGGTTCCGTCCAAATTTTTAGGGTTCCGTACCTCAAAAGGAAAAAAACGGAACCCTTATAGGATCACTCGTGCGTCTGTCTGTCCGTCTGTCACAGCCGATTTGCTCCGAAACTACAGGACTGATTGACCTGAAATTTGGTGAACATATGTAAATTGGTGACCAGATGGACGCGTATGAATTCTGAACAAGGGGCCACTTTTGGGGGGTAAAATTGAAAATTTAAAAAAGTTTCGCAAACTATATTGTGTGGCATATTAAATGAAAGGGGTTGTTGTAAGCATCTCAGATATATATATTTTTTATAATTTTAGCAAAAACAGATTTGAAGTAAATTTTACTTGCCTAAAGATTACAGGAAAACCTATAAGAAGTTTGAGTATTCAAAGTAACGGGAAAATTCTCAATATTTTTTTGTATTTTGTATGGGGCGCCTGATGCTTAGAGCAAAGCAATTTTACGGACCTCTCACCACACAAGTTAAACTCGCACTTGTCCAGTTTTATTTATGACAAAGCGTTATCATCCTCCTAGCGTTATTCCCGGTTGTACCCTAAAGGAGCCCGGCGTCTGCTTTGACACCTAGTCCCAAGATTTGGCGTAGGCACTCGTTTTACGAAAGCGACCGCCATCTGACCTCCCAGCCCATGGGGAAAACAAGACCTCAATTGGGATTAGACTTAGATCGGTTACCTCACGATGTCTTCCTTCATCGAAACACGACGAAATAAACAAAGCATCGTTAGCTGTATTTTAAAATCATAAAATTTAAACACTTTTTAACAAAAAAAATTGCCGAAAAAAAACTAGCACTTACACGAAACGAAATGACCAACAAAAACAATAGCGCGCTGAAAAGAAAAAAAATTGTCTTCAATAACGCAAGTGAATACCTACCCTACAAACTCACAACTGCACTAATGAAGACGCACAGAAACCAACTACGCAAGATAGTAGGAATGATAACCGGACACAACACTTTGAACAGACACCTCTATAATTTAGGTATCACAGACAGCCCCATGTGCAGAGCGTGCATGGAGGCAGAAGAAACGACTAAACACATTCTACTGGACTGTAAGCAGGTAGAAGTATACAGGAAAAAGCACCTAGGGTCTCCGGACACACTATGGAACGCAGTCAGTAATACCAAGGCACTCTTAAACTTTTTAGAGGAGCTGGGGTGGTTAGAGTAGCGCCACCCTGCCGTTTCACGCAAAATAGGCACATTTGGATGTCGACTTGCGGAAAATGCCCAGTAAAACTAACTAACTAACTAACCTACCCTACAATTACAATTTATATATTTACAATCTGTTATTTTTGGAGTAGGTGCCAGCCTCAAACAAACTTGAGCAAATTGACTTGAGAACCTCCTCCGTTTTTTTCGTCGGTTGAAAATCACGGATCTCGTATTTTAAACACATTATTTAAATCAGTTACATCTCGGTAACCTTTTTGCTATTGCCAAGTGCTGCATAAAATTACCGTTTTTAAATATTCTACCTTGTAAGGTGAACAAAGTGTGCTCTTAAGAATCCGTATTGCGGGGGAATATAATATCGATTCGTATTATGTTGATAAGTAGATGTAAGAACCAGTTATGATAGACAAGGATGAGCACGATCACATTATTTAATAATTGAGTAAGATTAATGTATGTATGTGAGTTTTAAAGTATACATAAATAAAATAAATATCGTGGGACAATTCACACCAATTGATCTAGTCCCAAACTAGGCAAAGCCTGTACTATGGGTACTAGACAACGGATAAACATACTTATATAGATAAATAAATACTTAAATAGGTATTAAACATCCAAGACTCGAGAACAAATATTCGTATTTCGTATTTATGTATGTTTGGATGTTTAGATGTTTGTTACTCAATCACGCAAAATCGGCTAAACGGATTAAGGTGAATGGTATACATATGTATAGCCTGGATTAACATATAAAATACTTTTTATCCCTGGAATCATCCCCTAAGGGGGCGACATGGGGTCGAAAGTTTGTATGGAGCTATGATATAAACGAGTTCCACGCGGACGAAGTCGCGGGCAGAAGCTAGTCTATAATATTTTTAGTAATTAGCTTAGAAACCATATAAATAGCTAGTTATGAACTCGTAATGGATAAATGAAACGAACTCCTTCCGATACAAGTACGGGTATTTGTCTGGGAGACCGAATTTTGCTCGGCTCTTCGTGTTTTTCCGGAGAACACGATTTTTCCCGAAAATGAGACCTACTAACCTAGCTAGATCTATTTTTCGCCCCCGTATAGCTCTGTATTGCAAATCTCATTGAAATCGTTATCTACAGCGATTTTCGACAACCCATCAAACAAAGTATATTCTATCTATAGGTACTATTAGATATTTGTATATATATCACACTAATATTATAAATGTGAAACAGTGTCCATATGGAAATCCATGTGGTCAAAGATACATAATAAAGTAACATCGACGGAAATTGTATTTATACAACTAACGTTAAAAACTTCAATAGTGCGATGCAGAGCTTCACACATTTCCAGGCATATTCTAGCCGTAGTAGGTAATTCTTCCGATTTTTCTATGCGTTTAAACTCTGCCAAACCATATGAGAACGTATAAAAAACCGGCCAAGTGCGTGTCGGACCACGCAAAACGAAGGGTTCCGTGCCTATTAAAAAGGTCGTATCGTCACAGAAATTATACGGCACTTACGTCCTTTTCTTTGAGGAAGGCAGTTTTTCAGCAATATCTCGAAAACCTCTGAACCGATCTTGTTCAAAACAATTTTCGGTGAATGAAATTAATAAGCCCTATGTCCATGAATTTTTCCATATTTTTAAAATACACCGTTCAAAAATTAGAGGGGGGGGGACAGAATTTTAGTGACTTTCGGGGCGATTATCTCCGACCCTATTCACTTAATCAAAAAAAATGCTAAGAAACCTTATATTTATTTTGAAAGGCCTATCGATTGATGTGTCACACGGGGGGTCACAATGAAAAAAAAAATTTGACTTTTAGTTTTATGTATGGAGTGCACCCCTAAAAAAATTTTTTTTTGTCATTTTAATTACAAAACTATGTAGCGGCTAACAAAATACACCTATCCTCAAAATTTTATTCAAATACACCTTATAGTTTTCGAGTAAAATGCCTGTGACATACGGACAGACGGACAGACGGACAGACGGACATGACGAAACTATAAGGGTTCCGTTTTTGCCATTTTGGCTACGGAACCCTAAAAAAAGAGTTTGATGGAGTTTAGGTATCGTAGACAGAGTTCGAGAAAGACCGATTTAAGAACACATCACTAGCGCCATCTTTTAGTAATCAGTAGAAACATGAATTCTTCCTTATTGTGGTGTAGTGGCGTTGAGGACAAATTAAACAAAAATATGCGAACCGATTTTATTGAAACTTTCCAATATTGTTGTTTATACCTCAGAGTAGAGCATAGCGTGCCGTTTTTTTAGATATAATTACTTCAGAGGATGGAATAAGGAACCAAAGATTGTATGGGACTTAAATTTTTTTTTAAATAGAAACTTGAAACTTCGTAGATTGATTTTATATCAAAATATTAGAAAACTAATTTCTGCGTTTTTGAAAATTCATTCCCTAAGGGGGTCAAAAGGCGTTTGAGAATTTGTATGAAGAAAAAAAACGGTCAGCCATCCAAATATTGACCTCACTCGACGTTGCTTAACTTTGGTGATTGTTGCGAAGTGTTCATCGCTATTAGACTACATATATTATAGGCAAGTAGTTTCTGAAGGTTACATTATCTTTTAATGATTTTTATAATTACAATATCAGGGTTTTTAAAATAAAGCTGTACTGTTTACTAGAAGGCGACATATTTGTGTAAGTCAGCTACTGTCTGAAAGCATCACGCGTGTGGACCAAGGTGGAAAAGTTCCATCTCACGACAAACATGCGAGTCCAGCTGTTTGATGATGCAGAGTCGGGTGCGTATGCTCAAAAATTGCTCGAGATAGGCGACGTTCGATTAAAAACTGATGATGAAGGTATGATTCTATTCACCAACCAATTTTGTCATGTTGTGGATTCGGAAGACGAGCTTATTGCTCAAGTTTTTCCGAATCTACAACAAAATATTCTGGATGAAAATTGGTTGTGTGAAAGAATCATACTAACACCAAAAAATGAGACAGTATCAAAAATAAATAAAAAAATCTTGGAAAAAATATCAACCGAAACAACAGTTTGCAACTCCATAGATACAGTAATGACATCCGACGACAGCACCAGTTACCCGGTTGAGTTCTTAAACTCTCTGGAGCTATCCGGGGTACCTTCCCACAAACTCGAATTAAAAGTAGGCGTACCCGTAATGTTAATGCGCAACTTAGATGCACCAAAATTGTGCAATGGAACAAGATTACGGGTCACTAAATTGGGAAAATACATAGTAAAGGGCACAATCTTAACTGGTGAAGCGAAAGAAGATATACTCATACCCCATATTCGAATTATACCTAATAACTTGCCATTTAACTTTAAACGACTACAGTTCCCTTTAAAAGTAGCGTTTTCAATGACAATTAACAAATCGCAAGGTCAAACCTTAACAGTAGCGGGATTACATTTAGGCACGCCATGTTTTTCCCACGGGCAGTTGTATGTAGCTTGCTCACGTGTGTCTAAATCTAAAAATCTACATGTTTTAGCAGAACGAAATAAATCATACAATATAGTTTATAGAAGTATATTGGAATAAGTAGCAGCGGCGAAGCGGCCAACTTATTTTTTTATATTCAGTATTTTTGTAAGCTTTTCGCTTAGGTGCTTTATTGTCTGACAATATACTAGGTAAGCAAAGTATTTTTTTTTAGTTTTTATTATAAATAGCGTGAAAAAGACAATAATCTCTAGAGGGGGTAAAATAACAACAATATGTGTTGAAACTAATTCTACGCGGACGAAGTCGCGGGCAAAAGCTAGTATATATATATATGAAGTGTGAATGACTAAACATAACAAACTGTATTAGTTAAGTAAATAAATACGAACGTCTCAAACGAACTCCGGCACCATAGTATAAGTATTTGCTATGATTTCATAGTTAACACCGTGATCTTTGCTCAGTATTGAAAGATCGCAAGTCTCGAGATCATCACGTGTTCTTAATGCGTTTTGAAGAAAAACGATTCTGTTATAATGGGACGTGTACTAGTATGTCTTGACACTATTTATAAAACTTACGCAACTTGCGTTGTTAATTAGTATTTAACCTTAAAAGGGCCTCGGGCGACACGATTCTATGATTTAATGAACCATCTTTAAAAATAAAAGTGACCAAACAATTAATTGAAAGCTTCTTTTTTATACACGGAACGAGAATACGACTGACATGGTTGGCCTTATCACGCGACAAGTGACAAGATAAGAGCGTCGTCTCGTTCTATCGAACGGTGTCAGCACGCACGCTCTATCCTATCACCTATCGCGTGACAAGGCCAACCATGCTACGGGGCCAGCTCATGGTTGCAGACACCGTGCACCGTAGGCTATGAAATATGTGGCTCCAGTTCTCCAACTTTAGTGTGTGTCTTTTCTTTTTCTTTTTAGGCAAACAACAGTCACTACAAGGAAATCTTAATATTAGTTAGCCTTATACATAAATACCTACAGTATGTGTGACCAACACCCTTTATTGTTGGTGTTCATTAATAGTGATTTTTTTTTGCACGATGTTAGGTACCTATTAAGCACCTATGCTTTTATAAACCGACTTCAAAAATGGAAGAGGAGGTGGAGGCGGTTCTCAATTCGTCGGAATCTTTTATTATTTATGTTCCCCGATTACTCGAAGGCGCCTGGACCGATTTGGAAAATACTTTTTTTGTATGAAAAAGTATCCTTCTCAGGTAGTCCCATGGTCATCAGGGCAGGATATGATGATGGCATCCTGGAGAAATCGAGGGAACTCTTCAAATTTTATAGGCACACTTGAAGCGGAGTAGGTACTGAATTGAAGTCGGTTAAAACTTTGTTTTTATAGTAAACTTAGCTTCCGCCCGCGACTACGTCCGCATAGATCCGGGATAAAGACTATCCTATATTTTAATCCAGGCTATAAACTATCTTCATGCAAAATTTCATCCTAATCGGTACAGCCGTTTAAGCGTGATTGAGTAACAAACATCTAAAGTCTAAACATTAGTAGGATTATGTGTATTAAATTATGCTAGCTTATCAGGTCAGCATACGATCAACATATTTAAATTATTACAAAATGTTGAATAGTAAATCTTTTTTCTGACGTTTAAATATTAAACTTCACTTCAAAATATATTGCTAAACAATTTATCACGAAATTTCGAAATGCTATAATGTCTACCGTTAAATTGTACATTTTCCAATCGCATAATTACAACTTTATAGGTCAATGCGGACAAATTAAAACGAGCATCAACATCCATAAACATCTTGTCTATGGCATGGTAGAGTAAAACAAGGTAAAGCCTCTCGCAGACTGGCGCGGCCTGGCCGCAGCGGTCAATAGTAAACTTGTCATTAGCTTTACTATTGACCGCCACAACAGGCCGCGACAGTGTGATGTAGGCCTTAGTCATTCCCATGACAGCTCGTGACGTCAGTGTATCTTGCCTACGTCATCAGCATTTTAAAAATGGCGGACTGTCAAAGTGTGTTGTTACTTTGTGACTACTACTAATTGTCTACCCAGTTGTCTGTTCACCCTTTAATAAATAGTTAAACTAGCTAACAATTTTTTAATACTAATGATGCATTAACAAAACCCTTTGTTTATATGGAAAATGTCAGTAAATGGCAACATTTGTGTGCCAACTTTGCACAATGGCAACATTTGTGTGACGTAGGCAAGATACATCGTCGGGAATGACTTACCCTGTTTTATTCTACAAAGGTCTATGGTAACACGGCGCCAATGGCACCAACGTCTTACTTAATTTGGTTGCGATATCTGTGATGAAATTTATCAATTAGGTTATTTATTGTAGGAAATATATCTTTTATAGCTGCAGTAACATTTTACTATGTTAATTATGTAGGTGAAATGTGCCTCATTAAGACGCTACTGGTGCCGGTATCAACCAACGTAAGGATACCTGTGACTTAGTAGTAACACCGAAAATCCACGGCTCAAGCTAAACTGGATGAATGGTCTTAGTATTCAATGCACGATAGATTTCGCACTTATCTATCGTGTGTGGAATCTAATTTATAAAGAAATGTGACTACAATTATATATTTTATCGTTGCTATTTTTAGGGTTCCGTAGCCAAAATGGCAAAAACGGAACCCTTATAGTTTCGTCATGTCCGTCTGTCCGTCTGTCCGTCTGTCCGTCTGTCCGTCTGTCCGTCTGTCCGTCTGTCCGTCTGTCCGTATGTCACAGGCATTTTACTCGAAAACTATAAGGTGTATTTGAATAAAATTTTGAGGATAGGTGTATTTTGTTAGCCGCTACATAGTTTTGTAATTAAAATGACAAAAAAAAATTTTTTTAGGGGTGCACTCCATACATAAAACTAAAAGTCAAAACAATTTTTTTCATTGCGACCCCCCGTGTGGCACATCAATCGATAGGCCTTTCAAAATAAATATAAGGTTTCTTAGCATTTTTTTTGATTAAATGAATAGGGTCGGAGATAATCGCCCCGAAAGTCACTAAAATTCTGTCCCCCCCCTCTAATTTTTGAACGGTGTATTTTAAAAATATGGAAAAATTCATGGACATAGGGCTTATTAATTTCATTCACCGAAAATTGTGTTGCACAAGATCGGTTCAGAGGTTTTCGAGATATTGCTGAAAAACTGCCTTCCTCAAAGAAAAGGACGTAAGTGCCGTAAAATTTCTGTGACGATACGACCTTTTTAATAGGCACGGAACCCTTCGTTTTGCGTGGTCCGACACGCACTTGGCCGGTTTTTTTAATTTCTAGGCGTCCTTAACCCTTGGGATGTATTGACACTGACGTTGCTGAAAGATTATAAATTGTTTCGTTTCAGTCATAGAGTCAATTTTCAATAGCACTGATCAGTGCTTAGACATACGAAGGGTCAATCGGATGTCTGAAATGACTGACAGATTGTCTATGGATTAATTTTAAAAAGTGCGTCTCAGTTTTGACATAAGAGCCTGTTCACGCCACTCCGTAACTGTCGGTATCGGATCCAGTAAGGCCTACATCACACTAGCGCGGCCTGCGGTGGCGGTCCATAGTAAATTTGACAAGCGGCCAGGCCTCGCCAGTCTGTGAGAGGCCTTATTCGTAAAACTTCGAATGCCTCTGATAAATAAAATGTGTTTTGTCTCTTTCATTCGAACATAAATGTCAAAGTAGGGTAGACTGGGTACGGTTGTAACAGCTCGAGTATTTCCTAAATGTATATTACAACCGTCCCCCATCACTGTTACAACCGACCTCGGTATGGGGACGGTTGTAACAGTGGCACACAAATTGAACAATGCCTCGCTGACGACAAACTATTGCATATTATGTTCATTCATTCATGCATTCATTTATTTTATTGTTATGTCATGCATACATAATTTAAAGTCATTTCATGACACCCTGTAAGGGCACACAATAAATTAATAACACAATAAATCTAAATTAACAAACCGAGACTTAACCTACTTAATTAATTACATGACTCTAAAGTCATTATGTCAGATAAATTTGGTACTTAATATATATGTCAATTTTTTTTAGTTAAAAGTTACAATTATTTTATGTCTGGGATCTTAAACTAACTACAATTTATATGTCCTATTTTTATTGTAGTTTGTATAATACTATTTTTATTGTAGCTTGTATAACGTTATTTATTTAAAATTGAACGTTAACCCAAAAGAGTATTCTTCAATGTGTAATATTTTATTTAATTCTTAGAGCTATAATAGCGTTGATATGACCCAGTCTACCCTACTCAGTGTCAGATTAAGACAGGAATTTTAACGGTATTTTAGCTAAAATAGGTTTGTTGATTCATCATCCTCCTAGCGTTATTCCCGGTTGTACCCTAAAGTAGTCCATCCAACTGAGCTGCATATACAAACAAACACCTGGCGTAGCTACCCTACTCGTCCCGGTACCGCCGCATACCGGGTAGACTCCGTCCGACGCAACCCGACCCGGGTCGGCTAGCTGAGTTTCTTGCAGAATTCTTCTCAACTAGGGTAGGTTTAGCGAACCAGCAATCCCAGTAGTTCATCACCACTCACACATCAGATTCGGTTGAAACTGTTCAACCAATCTCATTGGAGCGCAAACTCAGAGTATTCCAGTGTTATACCCCCCGCGTGGTCGTGCCGGAGAGTTCCCCCTGGATTTTCCCCAGGCTACTCTCCAACCATGCAGTCCGACAGCTACATTGGGTCCGTCCTGTTATAGCAACAGTCAGATAAAAAAAAGCGTAGCTGGGTCGTTCTTCTTTTCGACCGACAATAGCCTGTCCTTCGTCTTATTACGGCATCTCATTTGAGTAATGATGTTTACGGGTTTATAATGTTCGAATGAACGTCCATATTATTTTATTAATTAGTGATATTTAATATTTCACTTTCTTTAACTAGCATTTTTTAAATGTTTTTTTTTCGTGGAATGCCGTGACAGAGTGGTAAACCAAAATGTGGTCCCCACTGAAAGAGTCCACTTTGTCACATGTTTTTTTTTAGAAATCAACCGTAAATAAATATTTATATTGGCCAGAAAGGAAACTTTAATTAGTTCTAATGAAGAAACCTATGCATTTTTTTTTTAAATCGCACTTCAAAACCACAATTTTCGATAGTTCAAAAACCAAAAAAACAGAAAAACCTCGGTTCATTGTCAGTAAAAACGAAGAACGACCCAGCTACGCTTCTCTTGATGATTTCAGAATACTACGCTGACATTAAAAGACAAATGTCCGTGTGCTCTTACCATCAGTCGAACCTTGCTCTTATTTGCCACTAGATACCATAAAAAAGCAAACAATTCGGGAACTAGAATCATGTCCGTAGTTAGTAACACGTGCATCACGATAAGGCACGCGAATCTCGACGGCCGGATGCTGCGTGAGATACAGAAATATTAAGTTGAAGGGCAGGTGGATGCTGTTAACGGAGTTTAGACAATGGCTGCTTATACCTAGCCATAACTTTAATGCATTCTATTTCGCCACAACGAAGGTATGTTTTCAAAAAATCCAGCCAAACCAGGAGCCGTCGCATGGTTGGCCTTATCACGCGACAAGTGACAAGATAAGAGCGTCGTCTCGTTGTATCGAACGGTGTCAGCCAGTGACGCACGCTCTATCCTATCACCTATCGCGTGACAAGGCCAACCATGCTACGGCTCCTGGATTAGAACTCTTAGCAGCTACCGAGGTATCATTCTAAAATGAGAATTCGATAAGCAATGGTACCTACTTAATACTATAGTGGCTTTGTGAGCTGTATAACTCGCAATGGAAATTATAAAAGACAATACTACTTCGTTCAGTAATGACAAATGAAACACTTGAATTCTGAATTAAGAGAGGCAGTAAGTAATCTCACCGACGAGTAAAATAAGAAGTCTCTCAGTTTTTCATTGTGGCTAACAACACAATCGCTACCACAATATTGAAGCTTGGTCAAAGTTATGAACTGTAATAGTAGGTACAAATAAATAAATAAATAAATAAATAAAATTACTGCAGATGCCGGGAAAATAGCGATTGCCGGCCAAGTACATATAGAAGGATAGGGATACGCAGCTGGTAATTTCACGCCGAGGTATATGTACAATGCTTTTCTCAAACATGCAATGAAATAAATAAACATACTCCAACCTTTTTTTAATGGCTGAACGCCATGACTTGTCACGAATTGATATTGAAACAAAAGAAGGTCCTTTTGCTGGCCTAGACCTCCAATTTTGTATGAAATTCCATATCTCTAAATTGAGCGCAGTCTCGCCAACAAACTGTTTTGGCAGTTTGGCGGGTAATTTAATCTATGTACTACTTTTGAAAAATAAATTTAAAAAAAAACTCTTGTTTCACTAAACGTGATACTTCGCAGCCTACTGTATTATAAAGAACACAAAGTCAATATGTCATTGCACATTTGAGAAAAAATATCTTGCATGCAACAAATAACCTCCATTTCCCGGCCTAGGCCAGCCAGCGTCACAAATCATGAAACATCAGTACCTAACATTACCTTGTAGCGTTGACAAACTAACAAGCATAATATACACTGGAACGACGCTGGCTTGGCTAACTATTGTGAAAATGATGTACGTAGAACAAAGAGTGTGGTAATTAAAAAGTTATGCTTGTCACACAGATGATACAATATGAATACGCTCTGGAAAGCGCACGTTGAAAATAGTATTTTTCTAATGAGCAACCATTTGTGCAATGTATAAATATCAAAATATTAGATTTTGAATCACTCCGAGCCTTAGAGCATACATAACTGGAGTAGCCTTTCAGTAACTTACCCCTCTGTAGAAAACCTTGCACAATGTGCAAAAAATTATACAAAGACAATTTCACAATCGATTAAATGGTCATTCATAAAATCGCCTCGCAAGAGAACACTGATAAAAATGCCCGCATGTTGCTGTAAGCACTTGATATTATAAACGTTCAACCACTTCAAGCATTTAATATACAATTGAGTTTCAATATCCTATTAAGATGTTCCCCCCCCCCCCGCAAAATTCGGCAGACATTTTTGTACGCAAATACGACATAAGGCTACTCCTTCCCCAAGGAGGGGGGAGCATCTTAATAGGATATTAATAAACAATTATATTTTGAAAGCCTGAAGTGGTTGAACGTATATAATATCAAGTGCTTACAGCAACATGCGGGCATTTTTAAGATCAGTGTTCTCTTGCGAGGCGATTTTGTGATCGATTGTGAAATTGTTTTTGTATGATTTTTTGCACATTGTGCAAGGTTTCCTACAGAGGAGTAAGTTACTGAAAGGCTACTCCAGTTTAAGTTATATATGCTCCAGAGATCGGATACCGGTATTTTCTTCATAGAAATTAAACCGATATTATTTCGTTCTTTGGTTATGATATCATTTTTGATCGGGCAGTCTAATAATACGAATATGTTACCTAAATACACGTTAGAGTCCTACATTAAGAGCCTAAAATAATTCAAAATATTAGACTACTTCAGGGATTTTGAAAAAAACCGGTTCCGATCCCTGGTATGCTCTAAGGATAAATGACTTTAACTTGTCGTGAGGGATCAATGGAGGCGTCTGTTGAAGCAAGTCACCACCAACATACCTACCAAGAACAAGAAAAAATAACTTAAGTACAATGGACCAATTAGACGACAATAATATGAATTTGTCAATTAGTTATTAAGGGCAGCCATGGCGATGGCGTCCCATTGTGCGCGCGAGCGGCCTTGGCCCGCCCGTAAAGCTATTGGAATATATTTACTGGCTACTGTTCGATTTTTATTGTTAGGAAGTTACGATACTGTTGTTGACAACAGTAGAAATAAATAAATTTTATGTTTGCCAATTAACTAAACTTAAGATGACTCTGTTAATATCATACTAACTTCAACTTATTTTTTTTATTTTAAAGATATAAATATGGAACAATCGTTGTATTCTCAGGTCAGGTCAAATTTAAAAGTTAATTAATTACCTACATATAAGCTATCCTCGCCGGTAGATAACATGTCTATAATACTTTCAACACTTAGAGCATATATAACTAGAGTAGCCTTTCAGTAACTTACCCCTCTGTAGAAAACCTTGCACAATGTGCAAAAAATCATACCAAGACAATTTCACAATCAAACACAAAATTGCCTGGCAAGAGAACACTGATAATAAAAATGCCCGCATGTTGCTGTAAACACTTGATATTATAAACGTTCAGCCACTTCAAGCTTTCAATAGGTATACAATTGAGTTTCAATATCCTATTAAAATGCTCCCCCTCAAAATTTGTCAGAAATTTTTGTACGCAAATACGACATAAGGCTATTCCAGTTATGTATGCTCTAAGTTTCAACATTATCAATAAACACCTGCAGTAAAATGTAAAACTAATTAAAAGGATTTCTTTTGTAATATTGTTGCGAGCCGGATTCGAACTAGCGATTTTCCGGCATGCAGTCAGCAAAAGTTGCTACGTGGACCAAGTGCTCAAAATTACCTACGCATGACCCTGATTACAAGAGAATAAAGACTGTCCAGATCATTTTGAGCGGGTTATTTTGCTAAGCTAATGTTGATGCTGACTACTGAGCTATCGGGAGCTATATTACATTTTTTCAGTATATCCCTGTTAATGTGATTTTTTTTCAGCAGACGTTACTCACAAAATGTATGTAGAAAAATGTATTTTGATTGTCGAATGAGGTTGGCAACTATGGGCGTCTTGTTCTAGCATGGAAGTTAAGAGCAAGACGCCCATAGTTGCCGGCCCCAATTTCCGTAAAAATATAGCCCGTCTAGAACCCCCTTTAGAATTGAGTAACAACAAATAACAATAGTCGATGTTTCCATAGACGTAGCAAGTTACTCTATCCACGTATGCGATAACATACCAAAACACACGTTTTGCTAATATGTTAAATAGTTTTACGCTCAAGTCATTCTAAATAATTTTGCCACTTAACATTCTAATATTTTTTCATACACATTCCGAAAACGCGCACGTACGAAACTATGCCAAGTACATATCCAATATTTATGTTACACACGTCTTGTCATGGCCTTTACTTTGGACCTTAAATTACTTATAATAAAGGTCCTATTCGCTTGTCGGAACACGTAAATCATTGACGATCTTAGGTGGTGGTTAATAGGGGCCATATTTGCTTGATGGAGCCGTATTTGTTCGTAAAGTAAATCGATGCACACCTGAACAAGCACCGTATTTGCGCGTTGCCTAACTGATGAACTGTTTTGAAGCATATACTTGGGTTCGATAATCGTTAAAATTGTTTATTCGACGTAGTGTTTAAAAAAAATTGTAAAAAACCGGCCAAGTGCGAGTCGGACTCGCGCACGAAGGGTTCCGTGCCATTATCTATAAAAACGGCACAAAAATCATGTCTGTTGTATGGGAGCCCCAGTCCGACTCGCACTTGGCCGGTTTTTTAGTATTTGTTGTTATAGCGGCAACAGATATACACATAATCTGTGAAAATTTCAACTCTCTAGCTATCACGGTACTTGAGATACATCCTGGTGACAGACAGACGGACAGCGAAGTCTTAGTAATAGGGTCCCGTTTTAACCCGTTGGGTACGGAACCCTAAAAAGAAACAATGATTAAATTTCTGGTAGAAGTTTCGGTAAGGCATCAGATCAACTCAGTAGATACCGGGTAGTTACCCACCCCTACCTATCTCTAGGTACGGTATTAATACAGTACCTATTAATGAAATATCTAAACACGCCGCAGCGTGTCCAGCCAAATTCAAAGCCAAAAGGAACTGGCGACGCAGCTGAGCCGTGAGTTTTTGGAGCCACTTTTGACTCCTTAATATTTTTTCCGGTATAAGTAAATAACACAAAAATAGCGAGAGATAAATACTTAATTGTTTCAATATTTTTATATCAAACTATAGCTGCCCATTGCTTCGCTCGCTTACTGCAAAACAGACAAACCCGCAGGGTAAAATATAGCCTATATCCATCCAGACGGTCCATTCTATACCCAGGTGAAGTTGTTGAAATCAGATCAGTGGTCCCGGAGATCGCCCCCGACATAAAAACATACAATCTCACTTGGAAAGCACAATAAGGTGCAACTTGTTTAGATACCAGGGCACGAGGGCTTCATCGGCAACGAAAGAGCAGATGAGCTTGCAAGAAGGGGGGTCTACAAGTCACTTTGTAGGTCCAGAACCGTTTGTAGGACTCTCACAGGGAACCATAATATCGGCCTTTAAAACCTACGCCAAAACCAAACACCAGCACGAGTGGAGGAATGAGGCGGGTTTAAGGCACTCAAAGCTCTTTATAGAAGTAGAGGACTCGGGCTGGACCAAAAAACTCTGGAAATCCAGCAGGAAGCAACTCAGGATTATATCTGGGGTGTTCACAGGTCACTTCGGCGTCAAGGATCTCTTGGCCAAGATGGGACTATCGAACAGTACAGACTTTAGAATGTGTGGCGAGGAGGATGAGACTATGGAACACTTACTGTGTGAATGTCATGCCCTTGCCAGGCAAAGAATGAATCACTTTGGTAACGGCTACCCGCAACCAAAGGAATTCAAGGTGCTCCCACTACGCTGCATCATCCGCTTTGTGGAAATGATGGAGCGAGCTTGGGAGTAGCTATAAAGGGGAGGGCAAATACACAAAAGATCCCAATCAATCCGACGCAACCCGAACCGGGTCAGGCCTAGCTGAGTTTCTTGCTGGATTCTTCTCAGCTAGGGTAGGTTTAGCGAACCAGCAAATCCCAGTAGTTCATCACCACTCACACATCAGATTCGGTTGAAACCGTTCAACCAATCTCACTGGAGCGCAAACTCTTTGAGTATTCCAGTGTTATATCCCCCGCGTGGTCGTGCCGGAGAGTTCCCCCTGGATTTTCCCCAGGATACTCTCCAACCAAGTTCGACAGCTATATTGGGTCCGTCCTATTATAGCAACAGTCAGGTTCCAAAAAAAAAAATGGCGCTATATTATCCTTATTATCCTTATAGGCAAACTAGGCACGTGCCTAGGGGCGCGGGGTTCCAAAGGGGCGCGCGAAATTTTTTTCGTCATAATTTTTAATCTTTGTCCGCTAGAGGGGCGCCGGTGAGATGCTTGCCTGCGCTCTCGACATTTAATCCGCCTCTGAAACAACCACACTTTCGCATTATAGACACTCGTCGCATTAATCTGCACGTGCTCGTGCTAACTACAGTGCCATAATAGTTTAAAACCCGTTAAAAAACTGTCACGACAACTTAATAAGTTAGTTAGAACGGCACACGCAGTAACCGATGTCTTGATAGTCGCAGTTAGCGATTAGCGCGTTCGCCACGCTCGGTTACCAGCTAACGGTTAGATGCGATTTTGGCTATTGATAAAAACGGTTTAAACTTAAGCTGAGTTTCACGACCGCTTCAATAAAGGGTCGACTACGCGCTTGTGGCTCCTCCGTGGCCATAAGATGGTTAAATGGTTGCCATTTTACAAGCTTTTTATTTTATTACTTAACTTGTAATGTATGTATGTAACTATATCAAACTGACGACCGGTTAGCCTAGTGGGTAGTGACGCTGCCTACGAAGCTGACGGTCCTGGGTTCGAATCCCGGTAAGGGCAAATATTTGTGTGATGAGCAGAGTCTTGGATGTTTTCTATGTATTTAATTCTTTATATCTATTATATATATCGTCGTCTAGTACCTATAACACAAGCCTTATTGAGCTTACTATAGGTCTAGTGCGATCTGTGTAAGAATGTCCCCTAATATTTATTTTTATTTATTTATTTTAACTATGTTTGTTCGGGTGGAATCTTGTAAAAGTTTTGAAGCAGATATCTTCAACCTATTGAGCTGAAATTTTGTTTAAAGTTATAGTTTGGATGACAATTCAATATTATGGTACCATCGAGCTGATGATGGAGGCAGAAGGCAATGAGAATTCAGTACTTAACCGACGTGACCCCGTTGAATTTGGACTCGTTATAATCGTCTCAATATCGACTAGTTTGTGACGGTATACAGAAAAACACAGTCAGCAATAAAAGCTTGTACCAAAATTTAAGTTTTTGACGGAAACTTATTATCGCAGAAGCCGTAGCATGGTTGGCCTTGTCACGCGATAGGTGATAGGATAGAGCGTGCGTCACTGGCTGACACCGTTCGATAGAACGAGACGACGCTCTTATCTTGTCACTTGTCGCGTGATAAGGCCAACCATGCTACGGCTCCTGATAGCGGTTACACACGGTGACATTTGCAGCGATACAAATGCGCGTTTTAATAACGCGCGATTGTCGCCCGCCATAGATCACCCTGTCAAAATAGCCTGTATCGATTCGATAGGTACTGTATCGCGTTTGTCTCGCAATTTGTAGTGTTAGCAATGCAATAAGTCGCTGTGTGTGACCGCTCTTATCGCTGTCGATGAAACATCCGTCACATTCTGCCCCGCTATTATGTAACTTGTTTTAAGCTCACCTCAACGCTCGCCCACAAAAATATCTTGACAACGCGATGCGTAACTAGTAACCAAGCGTAGGTAGGTAGAGGTCTAGTTTCGTTAGGTTAGGGGTGAGGCGCATGAGCGCGTAGCGAACTCTGACATGTATACGTGTGCCTGTGTGAGTGTGACGGTAGTCCCATCACAACGATACGTAATAAAATGGCAACCATAAGCCCGCTGTACTCGCAAGCGTCCATAGACTACGGTGTCTACTTACAATCAGGCAGTTCGTGTGCTTGTTCGCCACCGATGTGGTATAAAACACTAATGGCCGTACTATGATTAATAGACCCATGGTTAAAGGTCGGTTGCATCACGCAGGATGCTGATCGCGATGTAATATTACGTCCGTTCGTGTAATATTACATCCTCTGATAACCAAAAATAATACGTTTCCGCCACTTTTTATAGATTTCGATCGCCATTAAAGGATTTCCTTTAAACAAGGTAAAGCTATGGTTGTCTCTATGATATTTTTTTTTTACTGAAAAAAAAGCTGGGTAAATTGATTCATAGGTAAAAATTGTTTAGTCCAAAAAATCCCTAAAGAAAATCCGGTAGACATATTTAAAAGACGGGTTTTCCACCAGAAAAAACCTAAAGGAGAATCCGGTAGATACATTAAAAATACGTACAGTAAGGGAAATGTATTCACGTACGACCGTAGAACCCTGTCGCAATTGACAGGCCGCCGTCACTCAAACTCGAGTGATATGTCACCTTATTGCGATAGGGTTCTACGGTGGTACGTTAATACATTTCCCTTACTGTACGTATCAATACCTACCTCCACACGTTCCTGACTCTTGACAGACGAACGTAAAGAATTTGGAAGAATATTGTGACCTTTTTTCTACGAGGGCCGCAATACTTATTCTCAAGGGAGGGCGGTACATTGAATCCAGAGTGAAGTGAATGATTCAAGCGTTAACGCCCATGACGAAAATAATTTTGCTCCTGAGTGACATACATCTTTTCACACTGATGAGGAAAATATAACAGTCATCTATAGTTTTGATTTCAGTAAAACGTATAATTTAATGTGACATTTTTTTAATGGCCTGCGGTGGTGGTCAGTAGTAAATTTGACAGCTAATGACAGGTTTTCTATTGATCGCCGCGCCAGTCTCTAAGAGGCTCAAGGGAAGAGAGCTTAAGCTCACCTCAACGCTCACCCACAATTATACAGGGTTTTTTTTTATGAGTATCCAATTTTTTTCAAGACTTTAGGCATCATTTATAGATTTCTTTTTTTTTTCGAAAATAATAATGACTGTAGTGTGGTCACCGAGTCGAATGTAAACAAACTAGATACACAAAATGTGTTGTAGTGAGGTTAGTTCACATTTACATCCGGCTGGCCGCCCGATCAGCAACTTGTGTTACTCCTATCAATTTGACGCGGCGGCGGGGTGCCGGGGTACTCACGGTTGTTATGAAAGACTGATGGGGAGGAACTTGGTCTTTTTTGAGACAACTTTGAGGTGCCCTAACTCAATATTTTAGTACCGAGGGCTACTAAAAGAGAAAACACTTAAATTATAATTTTGAATAAGGATTATCATACTTCAATTTGGTACTCATAAAAAATCCACCCTGTCAAAGTCAATTTAGGCATATTACATGCACCTATGAATGTCGATAAACTACCATCGGTTCGGAAAGTAAACCTCTGCCTGTATCTATACGCCGCGATTTAGTAGACATCTAGTTTCGTTGGGCGTGTCGGACGACGTGTCGGACGACGTGTCGGATGACGTGTCGGACGACGTGTCGCATTAACGCGTTCCGAATAACAGCCCAGGTGCGTGCGGCTGTTTCTTCACCATGCGATAATCCGCGTATATCGTTATCCGAACGTTCCCCTGTTAAGTTTTTACGGTATACGAAGTTAAACACTTTCGGTAATCGCCGGCCCGTTACTCATAACCAGATCAAATGCGATGCGCCGGAGTGCGCTATTACTATTGCGAACAATGATTCACACCTGAGCTTCCTTTGATTTGAAAACGGCGGCCACACAATTCGATCTTGGCATTTTCATTAGTTTTTACCCGACTGCCGAAGGAAAAGAGGGTTATGTATTTCGAGCGTATGTATCTGTTTTCGAGCGTATGTATGTATGTACCTATGTATGTGTGTATGTCTTATTCTTTGGCACGCCCTGCAGCCGAAACCGTTTGACGGATTTCGACATATGAGGTGTCGTTGGATTCCTCTTAATCGTGGGAGTGACATAGGCTGTAATATTTGCAAAAAAGCATTTGGGTTTTTTGAAAAATCTTTTAATTCCACTTGTTATGGACGTCAAATGCTAACACCGCTTCATTGGTGGCCTTGGACCAATTTATAGAATAAATGATTGTTACACGGTGATTTTTTGTTCGTGATCACGAGTAAATTTTATTTAATTCTGTAATAGATGCCAAACACGATTAACTGGAAGTTAACCTAAAACAAAGTTCTTTTTTTCCTGAATAAAACTGAATAAGGAATTACTTTCTAAATCAAAATCATTGTCACCCTATCGTTAGTTTAAATCTGTGAAACTAAAACGTTCTTAAAAAATAGTTGACACCCCTGTGTCCAATAATTAATATAAGAGTAAAAAAACTGTCAAATTTCACTTGCATATGACAAGTAGATGTTAGAGTTTATTGACGTAAAGCTTATCAAGTTTCCCGCCAAAGCGAAAATTTGACGTATGTATCTACTTAACTTCAAAAAATCTAGGGTGACCAAATATTCAGTGGACATTAGTGTTATCATTATCATTAAATTTAATTAACTAAACAGTGATTTTATTGCATTAGATCTCATCCATTGAAATCCGTTTTGGCTGTTTATCAATATTTATCGACTCCTCATCACGGATTAAAAATCACCATGTAGAATATTAAAGCAACATAAAAGCGTTACGACCTTAGAACTTAGAATGAAACCGACCAAACTCAAAAAAATCGACAAAATTAGTTAGCAACACATCTTGAATCAGTATGTAATTTTGAGTCGATACGTGTTGCTAACTCATTTTGTCGATTTTTTTGACTTCGGTCGGTTTCATTCTAAGGTCGTATTCTTAAACTAATAGTATAAGCTGTCGAGGGCCACGACTTAGACATATTCTGCGATAGTGCTGGTGGATTTTGCAGGAAATGTGTTAACTTTTTAAATTTGTTATATAGAGATTAATGTTAATTGATATGAAATTGTTATACGAGACATGGAATTATTTAGAATTTATAATGATAATTAATGTATGTTTTATGTATTCAAATCATTTGTATCATATAAATTAAAATGAATAATTAAGTAGGTAGCAATAAGTTAGTAAATGAAATAATATAACATTGTACGCGATTTGGTGACTGCACTGTAAGCTACTATGTAAAAATTGAATAAATAAATAAAAAAAAATAAAAAAAATAAGGAGATAATGTTTGTGAGTCCGTAACTAATAAATAACTATGCGAGGTACCATTAACCGTAGTTGGTAGGTATTATCAAACCCCGATTAGAATAGGGGTGTAGACACTAAATAAAATAATAAATAATGTAGTACCTATTTTCTCGAAAAAGGATTAAAATGTAGTCAAATGGTGAAAAAAGCAACGCAAGAGGTTAAATAATCACAAAGTTATAAGTATCCAAAGTTTTAAGTGGGGGTATGTTCTGTACCATTCCGCAAAACGCACGTTCATATGAAACGATTGTCATTTACCATGACGCTCGATGGTCGTGACGTCACAATCTACGAGCGTTCTCTCTAACAAGCAATATTAAAACGGTTGTAGCTTCGTAATTTTTTGAGATATTTCAATGGGATTTTCATCATTGCAACAATGCAGCGAATTATTAATTCTCTACAAAATAATCCACTCATACATCGACTGCCCCTCCCTTCTCTCACTACTTTATTTCATTACTCGTTTTAAACAACGTAACCCCTCGCGCAGCATTTTCCAGTTGCAAGTATATAAAAATAACACGTCTTATTATAATCCCATTTAACAAGAATGTGTCGATTATATAATGACACAGTTGCGATGCATTCTTCTCTGGATATATTTATTGATAATATGGCTAAATTTAAGAACAATATTAGAAAAATATTTTACGATACTCAATAATCTCACATATGCAATAACTCGTTCTGTGCACACATATTTTGAGTTATACTCCAGATCCGAACATTATTGCATAAATTGTATTATTTCATAGACTTTCAACTTGTTTTGTCATGTGAGCCTAATTAAATGAATAAAAAATTAAAAAATTAGGCATATTTTTTTGCCCTCTTTCTTTTGAAGTTATAATAAATTTAGAGTCTACATCCCTTTAGATTAATTATTCACAGATGAATAATTTCAAACGGTCAAGTTTATTTCTTAAATTGTTTACCTTTGTGTGGTCTAGCGGCCGGACACATTAAGGCAACCCACATACGATCCGATAACAATGAAAGCAAAAGCCAGTGGCTCCAAACATTTCTTTGTCCGCCAGTATTCAGAGCGTGAGAGCAGATGCAGCGATAGCAAACCGCTGGTCCACTGTTTTATTCGCGAGTGAGGCAATAAGTGTTATGTGTGAAAAAACTCTCAAAAAGGGCGTATTTACTACACTAAAGTCAATTTAGTTATAATTTAAAGCTGACTATGTAAGGTCTAGATTTGAATGATAAGCGGAAAAGTGAGGTGTTTGAAGTGCTTCTTAAAGTAGATTCTGGGAGATGCAGCGATAGCCAACTGTTGGTCTAGTGTTTAACCGAAAATGAGGCAATGCATTATTATGTGTGAAAACCAGTCTACACAAAGGCTTTCGTAGCGCAGTGTACCTTTTACTGTATTGAATTTAATTGACTTACAATATTTCACAATATACTTTATACACACAGCGCGGTAAAAATATTGATGAAAATTTTCGCAAAAGTGAAGTTAAAGTACAGATTTTTCGTGAGACACTATGAAATCGTCATTGTAGCACTCTTTGATGGAGGCCTATGCCTAGAATTGGGAATGGATGAAAATTTTAGAAATGCCTGATTATTTTTTTGGTGATAGGAATAACCTTCCTTAGCACCAGAAAAAAGTTTCAGATTTTTCAGCTGCGTCAATTTTTTTTTTAAATATAAACAGTTGCCTCACTTACGTTTGGGGTCAGTTACGGCACCTTCCTCGATCGGGCTCATATTACAAAAAAATATATTAAATATGTGTGGTAAACTGACACTGGCAATGATATTGACACTTGCAGCAGCTATATTGGTCATTACCAGTGTCAGTTTACCACAGATATTTAAGATAGTTTTTTGTAATATGAGACAGATTAAGGAAAGTGTCTATTTACCGTTCTTGACCCAACACGTAAATGAGGAAACTGTTTATATTTTTCGAAAATAATAGTCACAGCTGAAAAATCTGAAACTTTTTTCTGTAGCTAAGGAAGGTTATTCCTATCACCAAAAAAATAGACAGGCATTTCTAAAATTTCCATCCATTCCCCATTGGACTTCTTTCGGCTGATATGATGATGATGACTCTAGAGAAAGTTCTTTTTTGAATTTCAGAAAAGTCTTCAATGCTTCTACGCCAACTAATTTTACTTTAATTTTTCCAGCGTAACGCTCGAAGTCGAGGCAGGCGTTTCACCTTCCAGTCGACCGTGCGTCAACTCGAGAGGAGACGACTGTCGGAGAAGCTGTCCAAGGAGGCGGACTTGAAGGAGCAGCAGAGACGCACCGAACTGGAGGCCATGAGGAGGTAGGAACTTGATCTGGCAACACAGTGCTTGACCAATAAGGCGAACCCTACACGTCAGTAAATATTGTGATAATTATCATGATATTTACTTATGTATCTTGGGCTGATTCACAGCATACCCTACACCATCAATACGGATCGCGTCAGTACTGAAGCGTTCTTTGTACGAGCCAGACGTGATGGACTCTAGACAGAGAAAAATTAGAGCTTGTTTGGCAATAATTGTAGCCCTTTCTTTAAACAAACGAGTAAAAAGAAAGGGACGGGTGAAGAATTATATTGACGTCCTCCATCGCTGCCGTCTCGCTGCGTACTGACGCGATAAATATTGACGCGACTACACGCAAGATAAATATCTCTAATATATAAAATATCTAATATATACATTAACAAAATTGGCGATCGAGTGGCGACTACGCACCGGAAGGCGCGGCGTGGGTAAGCGCCCACAAGGTGGACTGATGGCCTGGTAAAGGTCGCGGGAGTCCGCTGGATGCGGGTGGCGCAGGACCGGTCAATTTGGCACTCTTTGGGGGAGGCCTATGTCCAGCAGTGGACGTCTTTCGGCTGATATGAATGAATGAATGAACATATATTTGATGGTTTGCTATAATTGCTATCTATTTAGCAACACTGCGTTATCAATTTTAACAACTGGAAACTACCCAATTGCTTCAGAGTTGAAGAGGAGTTCCAGCGGAAGCGTGCGAGGGAGAAGGCGAATATCCGGCAACAGCTGCGGCTGGTCAGCAGTGGCGCGGCCAGCATGCCGCTCACCACACACCACGGAAAGGTGAGCAAACTATTGCCATTGACAGCATAAGGTCTACTTCCCAGTGTCCGACTGAAGCTAAGGTTTCGGCCAGTTTCTGCCAAAAAACGGTCGATCTTGTCACATTTGTGATCGCCCCCATTTTTTGTCCATGTTCGTCGTTTATCCCATTTGCTTCATTGACTATTTTTGTCCGTGAAGCAAATGGGATGATCTGTTACTTTTTGAGAACATTCGAATATTCGATTTTTTTCATTTGGTGTCACGTCACCATCCTGCGTCATCAACAAAACACTAAATACTATAGAAGGGGTATCAAGCGCGGTTTCTATCGGGACCCGTGTCGCCTCATCTCCTCCACGTCGCCTACAACTTTGTGAGCGACTGCACTGCGATCAGTGGGTCGATCACGTAACTTTTCTTACGAACGTCTGTAAGATTTAAACGTCAATCTTATATGGAAAAAACCGGACAAGTGCGAGTTCAACTCGCGTGGTGAGGGTTCCGCATATAATCTAAAAAAATTCATAAGTGTTTTTGAATACTCAAACTTCTTATAGGTTTTCCTGTAAACTTTAGGCAAGGAACTATTTTCCACATTTTTTTCAGAATGTTAATCCTAGTAGTTTCGGAGATAACGGGGGATAATGGTCAATTTTCGTCTTTTTTCCTAAATTACTTCAAATCTGTTTTTGCTAAAATTATAAAAAAGAATATCTGAAATTCTGACAACAACCCCTTTCATTTGATATGTCACACAATACAGTTTACGAAACTTTTTTTTATTTTTCCAGAGTTCCCCCCAAAAGTGGCCCCCTTGTTCAGAATTCATTAATCTACTTTACGCGTCCATCTTTGGGTCACCAATTTACATATGTGTACCAAATTTCAACTCATTCGGTCCAGTAGTTTCGGAGCAAATCGGCTGTGACAGACGGACAGACAGACAACCGAGTGATCCTATAAGGTTTCCGTTTTTTCCTTTTGAGGTATCGGAACCCTAAAAATGACAGTTAGATTGAGATTTAACTGTCAGACGCGCGTTCGGAACGTTACGTGACTACCCCCCTGGAGCCGTAGCATGGTTGGCCTTATCACGCGACAAGTGACAAGATAAGAGCGTCGTCTCGTTCTATCGAACGGTGTCAGCCAATGACGCACGCTCTATCCTATCACCTATCGCGTGACAAGGCCAACCATGCTACGGCTCCTGGTGTCGGTGGCGCGATAGCACACATCACCTTTCTAATAGTAGTTATTTAGTGTTCTGTGTGGTCATCCATGTGCTCATTAATTGTTTGTGTTCCAGGCGCGTGATGAGCCGGACGGCTCGTGCCGGGCGTCGCCCGCGCCGGAGCGGCCCCGGGACCGGCAGCGACACAGCAACGCCTCTTCAGAGATCAGCGCTAGGAGCAAAAGCACGACACCTGTGAGTAACCGGATAAGTTATTATACCTTGATAATTTTCTAGCACGAACGACTTACTGTAAGTGATTGACAAAATCAAATTCAGATTTTTATTTCAGGCTTTGCCCATAGAAGTGTTAGTATTTGTTACAAAAACATAAAACTATTGTTAGTAAGTACACTTCAATTAATTATAATTTAACAAGTCAATCATTAATCAAAAATAAAAATCTAGCTCAAAATTACATTTAATTAAATTAATAACATTATAAAATAATTATAAAATAAAATAGTAGGTATTCGTCATGTCAAAATCATTAGGTATATCAATATTAAAATTGAAGTTTATTTTTATTTGTATACTTTTATTTTTACAATTGCTATGCGTGGAATGTTAATTAAATTTTATCTTTCATTTACGTTTACAATGTCATTATTGTTATTCGATTATTTTTACACACTTCGGTAAATATATTATGATTAAATGTTTTAATATGTATTAGATAATAAGTTAAATATTGTGTGCCCTAACAGGGTGTCATAGATTGACTAAACGAACTGTAACACCTTATGTGTATGTAATTATGTTCATGACTATGCAATAAATGAAATATGAAATATGAAGCTGAAGAATCTGCAACTTTTTTCTGGTGCTAAGGAAGGTTTTCTATCGCAAAAAAATACTTGGTAAAAATACTAGGTACTTCTAAAATTTTCATCCATTCCCAAATGATGCTTCACCTAGCATGTCCAGCATTGGACGTGTTTCGGTTGATATGCTGATGATAATGTAACTGCCTCAGGTCCGTTGTGTGGAGCTGTCAGAATGGCGCACGGACAGCGCGGCCCGAGTGTACCGCGACTGGGGCGGCGCCGGCACCGGGCTGGCGGCGCACGCGCACCCTCCCGCCTGCGCGCGCATGCCCATCGCGCACCAAGGTTAGTAACGCTTGTACGCATCCGCTTGAAAGCAAACTTGCTTGTCAGTACAATCGCACACCGATGTGACACCACTGACACTAGGAGAAACTGACGCGCTAGAACACAGCACATGATACCTTCTAGGACAACAGCATTCGAACGACGAGGAACAACATCTTGTCGGAAGGACTACTTATATCGAACCCAGCATCCTCCCGCATGCGCGCGCATGCCCATTGTACACCAAGGCCAGTAGGGTTATTTTCTACTGTAAGTTCGATCGCACATTAGAATACTACATCATCGATTGAGGATTGGAACCAGTTTGAAGGACCACTTGTGGTTTATAGGACCATATCCAGTTAGAGGGACACATCCGGTCCGAAGGACCATATATGCTGCTGTCCATAGGTTCGATGTAGTTGATACCGTCTATTTTAAAAATGACTATACGTAGTAATAGTAAGTAAGCAACGGTAGCCTAGTGGTTCAGGCATGCGGCGGTCAAGCGGCGGTCGTGGGTTCAAATCCCGGCTCGTACCAATGAGTTTTTCGGAACTTATGTACGGCATGTTTACCGTTAGCTTTTCGGTGAAGGAAAACATCGCGAGAAAACCGGTCTAATCCCAACAAGGTCTAGTTTTCTCTCAAAGTTGGAAGGTCAGATGGCAGTCGCTTTCGTAAAACTAGTGCCTATGCCAAATCTTGGGATTAGGTGCAAAGCGAACCCCGGGCTCCTTTAGGGCACAACCGGGAATAACGCTAGGAGGATGATGATACGTAGTAATGGCTTTAACATTTACTAGCTCAAGAAGTGGAAGCGTTCAGCGGCAGCCCGCGCTCGGACAACTACCGGCTGGAGTTCGCGCGGGGCCGCTCGCCGCGCTCGCCGCGCACGCCGCGCCCCCCGCGCCTGCTGTCCACGCGCTCGCCCTCCTCGTCCGGCTCCGAGCTGTCGCTGCGGCAGCCTATCAAGATCAGGTGAGTCAGCTCAACAAGTGGACGCGTTCAGCGGCAGCCCGCGCTCGGACAACTACCGGCTGGAGTTCGCGCGGGGCCGCTCGCCGCGCTCGCCGCGCACGCCGCGCCCCCCGCGCCTGCTGTCCACGCGCTCGCCCTCCTCGTCCGGCTCCGAGCTGTCGCTGCGGCAGCCTATCAAGATCAGGTGAGTCAGCTCAACAAGTGGACGCGTTCAGCGGCAGCCCGCGCTCGGACAACTACCGGGAGGAGCAGAACAGTTAGTATACAGCCTGTGTGCTTCCCCGGACCATTGCTGCGAATAGAGGATTGAGAGCGATTCGTAATACCAGGCTGGTCGATCAGGTAACGCATTGTACGCGCGTCAGGTAGATCTAAGCGTCAACTTTTATATGAAAAAATGACACCTACCTAACGCGCGTTCAAAACGTTACGTGACCCCTCTGTCTTTTAAAATATATTTTAAAGTACAAAAAAACGTCTTAAGCCCGTCAAGTTTTGACTTAGACTTACATACAGACAAACTTACTAAGTACTAACAGTAGAGGGTTCGTTTTATATTTGTGTGCATGTTTAGACAATGCTTAATGCTTCCATATATTAGTAGTCCTAGTTTTTGTGGTTTTATTTACTCTCTCAATATACCTGCAGGCCAGCAGTAACATAGCGCCATAAAGTTGAAGTTTTTTTTTTTTAATTAAGTAAAGCATTGGCAGGAATACAGGGGCAAGTTGAACAAAGGGGCACGGGGAGCGGGGGTATGTTGAGACAACAACAATCATTAAAAGATTGACAACATTTGTTAGTCTTGTTGTCTAGGATAGGCCATTCTCATTAGTCATTACACACTGTCACAGCCGTGGATGTCATTACCATGTGTGTAAATGTACCTACGCTTTATTTTGAATTTTGCTATTGAATTGGAAAAATGTGCTACAATAATTAATTATTAATTTAAGATGTTAAATAAATTCATCATTAGTATCATTACATTAGCGTTTTATAATTGCGTCCACGGTGGTTACACGAAAATGAGAATGTGCCAGATATTGTAGCAACTAACTTTTGATTCAATTGGCCCTTTTTTTCCCTTTTTGGCCTGCAGAGCGGCCAGCTACAGATATGTATACATACCTCTCTGGGGGGCCTTCCAGAGATGGGACATCCAGAGGGTGATTCAATTGGCCCGCTCCTATCAAAAGCTTTATTATACGCAAGGTTTAAGCATGGTTTCAGTTAACCTACTCCTACTGGTAGACGGCGTTAGATTAAACAGCGCTAATTGTTCCCCTAACCTAATTACCAATGAACACGCTTTCAGTCCCATGACGACCTAATCTTGAAAATGTTACTTTATATGGATTTTATTCAAGTTTTAAATAAAACATTTTCTTTATAAAAAAAATCGTATTGTTAAACGTTTGTAAGGGACATGAAAACGTAGCATTTGTATACGACGACCTTCTTTTATGAAGATTTTAGTCAGCTTAATTATTAGACCTTATTTGATGTCGTAAACTTGAGTCCAGTTTTTAATATCAACCGTCAGTTTAAAAAAAATACTTAAAATAAAGTATAATCTCTGCACCACCTACTGCATAATCTAGTTTTATCTCTTTCTCCGATACCCAAAGGTTGTCTGGAAGAGATCGCTCTTCAGCGATAAGACCGCCTGTTGTCTACCTCTACCTACATGTTATTGTATTGTTTCTCTATGTAACTGCTTTGTTTGTGTGAGGTGTGCAATAAAGAGTATTTGTATTGTATTGTATTGTATTTCTACCGAAATCGGGTTCGTAAAAAAAGCCGACGATGACAATATTTTTTTCATTTTCAAAGAAAACATCCAAGACTTCGAAACAAGTTTTCATGCTCAACACCCAAGTAGGTATCGGTCTTTACCAGGATTTCAAGCCAGGACCGTGAGCTTCGCAAAAAAGATCAATATCCACTAGGCTAGACCATTCGTCAATAGATAATTAAATAATAATAAATCAATAATAATAATAATAAATATTAGGGGACATTCTTACACAAATCGAACTAGGCCTATAGTAAGCTCAATAAGGCTTGTGTTATAGGTACTAGACCACGATATATATAAAAGATATAAATACTTAAATACATAGAAAACATCCAAGACTCGGAAACAAATATTCATGCTCATCACACAAATATTTGCCCTTACCGGGATTGGAACCCGGGATCTTCAGCTTCGTAGGCAGCGTCACTACCCACTAGGCTAACCGGAATTAATAAATTATATGAATCAATAAATTATATGAATTAGTAAATTATATGAATTAAAAATTATATGAATTAATAAATACAATTATGAAATTAACGTGGTATTTGTCCCAAGGTGGTGACTCGCGAGGCATGTAGCAAATTAATCTAACAGCCAGGTGAGTGCTTATAACGCTTACTATTACGCTTATTATTGTAAATATAATACAGTAGCATAGTTTAATTCCTAAGCTAGTACGAATAGTATCCCCCGTCAAGTGAAATAATATACGGAGTGGGCCCTGTAACAGGACATGTGTCCAATTTTTTTTTAATTCGGAGAAATTTTGATTTAAAGTTATGACCTCCAAGTAATGTATTTTTGTACCACGAGGTCATAGCACAGCAGTCATTGCAGATTTTGAGGTAACATTGTGCAATGAGTCATAATAGTTAATGCATATTTGTTTTCAAAACATATTTTTGTGATTTAAAAAAAAACCATTTTTTTTTAGAGTTTTTAAAATAAAATATTACTTGTATCACTCCAGAAGAGTAAAAGAGTACACGTAAACTTATTTTAAATAAAAAAAACTATTTTTTTTTTTCAATTAAAACCACTTGGAAATAATTGCTCACAAGCTTAATAATCTACCGTTTAATGTTTGGCTCCGGTTTCCTCCTGTAGATGCCTTTAACAAGTGCTACGTCATTACAAGATTGAACATAGTGGTTCAGTGGTAGACGTCAAAGTACATTTTTGCAACTTAGGTAAGGTAAACGTCCGAGTGCTCGACGCCATACTAGTATATGGCATGGGCACTCTATGTCAAAGCAATATGGGTTAAATTCGAACTAAGAGGATTTTTCTTCATTCGAATTTAAGCCATGTCACTTTGACATAGAGTGCCCATGTCATATACTAGTACAGCGTCGAGCACTCGGACGTTTACCACATTCCTTTGTAATAAGGCGATAAATGTATAACATAATATTTGACATCAACTGTACCTTACCTACCTTGCAGGAGTTGAAAAACCTAATGGAGCTTGTAGACGGGCTATCTGGAAATGTGTGACCGGCAACTATAGGCGTCTTGCTCTAGCGTGGAAGTAAGAGCAAGACGCCCATAGGGCATTTCTCCGAGCGTTTCGACCGCTGTGATTTCGGTGGTCGCATTATTGACAATGTCCTTAGGTTTTTGTGGTCTATTTAGAAAACAATGATAGCACTTTCCGCGCCTTCTCCACAAAAGCTCAAAAAATTGTCTTCAATTAAAATCGTCTTCAATAATACGACCACCGAAATCACAACGGTTGAAACGCTCGTAGAAATACTCCATAGTTGCCGGCCTCACATTTCCGTAAAAGTATAGCCCGTCTACAAGCCCCATAACGCAAGTTTAAATTAAGAGGCAATCAGAATTTTGAGTAAATCCACAGCACCATTTCAAATGTAGTTTTTTTTTTAATTTCCATGAACAATAGGTTCAACTTTTACCTATCTACTTTAAAAACAATAAGTGTATATTGTTAAGCTAGTAGTAATCCTGTAATGTAACCTATTGCGCATGACTACCTCGCTTCGTGGTATACCTACGTTAGTCCTAAATCAGAAATCAGAAATTTTATTTGCTTTAGATACAGTCCTAGTAGTTAAGCTTACCTAATAATGACGCAATATTCTTGAATACCATTTTTTTCTTAGAATCTCCACAGCTCCAGTAAACTTAGGGTAACTTCGGACACAACTATGTTAAGATATCAACATTGTGTACTTTCTTGGATTATGATCAGATCAAACAGCCAAACATCAAAACTCAAAATACCATTACGTCTCTATGCCTATACATGTTCGTGTCCTAATTTGCCCCATTTCCAACTTACCCTTCATTTCTATTTTACTAACGTCTTGTACGTATTCTATAGAGACACTAAAGAAGAAGAAGAGCCAGCAATAGTACCAACACTACGGCCGGGTCCTGCACGAGCTACCTTCGCTATTCGCTGAAATGTCTGCGCCTAACGCCGGACCATCATTCATATAAAAACAGCTGCGGGGGCAGAACTGCGCTGCGACGCGACGCAAGACGAGAAAATCCACCCCCTCTTTCTAATTTGCACAGTGTGAGTGTGACGCGACTTGGCAACAAGTTGTGTGACGTATTGGGCGAAAATCTGTACTAGTAAGTTCTGTCGCATGTGTTGGGCTAGACTCTGAAACAATTGAACCAAAATGAATCTCAGCGAAAAACAATAAGCATTTTGAATTGCAGCGATACACACTGTAACACTAGCAAAGAGCAGAAACACATGAAGAAAAATAAAAGTACATTCCATTAAATGACTCGGCGTTGAACGGACTTACCCCAAATGAATGTTGCGTTGAATAAAATGTACGAAGTCAAAGTTAGTCTTATTTATGTTTTTTGGATTTTATTTTAATTGTATTTAGAACTAAATTAACTGTATAAATATAACTTTTTAATATTAAAAGGGTTTGAACTATAATTTCATATGTTCAATCAATCCGTCAGTACGTACTACTACTATAATACTATAAACACAACCTCCCCTTTTAATGCCAGTCAATAAACCAAATGACAGACTAACGACTGTTGAGTAAAGGTGTGTTCGGACATAAAATTTGGGTCAAACACAACCAAGCCCTTTCTGTCCACGAATTTGGGTTTCGCAAACACCTTAATGTGAAATAACTTTTGCAGAATCGTATCACAGTGAAACGTTTACACAAAATAGAAACTTAAGTTTGAGGTTTAAAGTTGTTTTTATAAAAGCCAGTGTTACCGTGATCCGGTAATGTGGAATTTATTTTCAGGCTTATTGAAAGAGTCTGTCATTCTTGAATTGTTATTGATTGCGTTCGCATTGTGGCATTGTGGCTACTTGGGTTGATTGGATTATTGTTATTATTGACCCTGCCGATTTTAAGGATATAGTTATTTTGGTCAAAATGAACATAAAGACACATGTTCAAACAAGAAACTTTTTTTTTACCTGTCCTTGGCAAATTAAAAAAACGTGAATTCCAACCTCGCTGGTAACTAAAAGAGACAAAAATACCTGCAAAAACATAGGAATAGAGCACCAACTAATTGCCAACAGGTACATTATCAAGAAAAGGGTTGGGTATTTACACTGTTCATCATTACCGAGAAAACATGTTTTAACCCTCTTTCAGACAGAGGCGTTACGTACCGCCAGGCAAAAAGTAATCTTATACTTATAGGAATAAGTCTGATAGTGACTCGGTTGTCATTTTCAACTGCCGTCCTGAAAAGGGGGTAAAATCTTCATTAGTATTTTTCGATCATTATATTCTGTAGTAATATTATATTTTTATACTTATATGTCAATTGATGTTGTCTTCCATGTAAGCGAATACTGAAGCTTTAATACTGTATAATAAACTATAATAACTTAGACTAGACTTAGTATTAAGATCTGGTGCTAATATTTCCATTTACCTTAATTAAAGTTAGTTTCATTTACTTACCATTATACTATTATAATACATTTATCATTTCAACATGATGAACGTAAAATAAAATATAAAGTGTCACTTGTCATGAAAGTCCCAAATGTGCTAAAAGTATTTTAAAGTACCCCTTCAATAAGGGCAAGACGGGACAAAACGGTTACGAAAAACATTAAAAAGTTAAAACGATAACATTGACATTTCAATTGCTGCAGTCCTTTATAAATTAGATAGTATACCTATATATTCAACTCTTGAAAATATCAAGTGTCGTTAGAACCCTGTCTTTTTAAAAGAAAAAAACCTCACTCACAACTTTTGATTGGCATTTGTTTAAAGTTTATTATGACATATTAACATTTTCGTCCAGTACTTTATGAATACGTAACAAATGTCTATATTCTCCCCGTAACCTTTAGCGCTCGATCAATCATACAATGAGGTTGAACCACCCTACATTATTAGTCCAGTAACTTTCACAATATCAAAGAAAAAAACACTTTATATCAAAGCCAATAAGGTTCACATTAAATAATAACATGTTGAACAGATAGGACTTTATGAAACTGTGAAACTAATTTCGTGGAAAGCTAGACTTTTATTGCGACACTTTCAAAATGGTGGCAGAATTTTAAATGTCAATTGATATAATTTGTTTTGTTGTAATCATTTCTGTATTATGGTCTTTTTCTGTGTATTGATATACCTAAAAATATTAATTTAAATTCTCAGAAATTAAAACTAGCTTGTACAATGCCAGCTCCATAAAATATGAAAGTCCAACATCAATATTAGGTAGGTATGATTTCATCTTTAAATTTTAAAAAGCACCTGGATATACATTTAAACAATGATGTAATATAAAAAGAGGATATATTATACCTAACGCGCTCAAAAATTGGCACTCTAAAATTGAGTCAATTGCACGAACTTGCCTCAGTTTTAAGTCGTCAATTCGTGTTTTTTATCTGTCAGATTTTGTGGCCATTTTTTAATTCGGAATTTCGTATAGACAACATATCTACCTACCTCTTTTTTATATTACATCATTGCATTTAAAAAAACAAGCTATAACTGACATTAGTGTATGATTTACAAATGGTCACCTTTACTAATGTTAGATTTGAAGATTGATTTTATGGTTCAATTTGACGAATGCGACAATACTTTTATATCAGCAATCCTTACAGTTCAATACTAAAGTGCTTCTACATTTGAAACAACCTTTTAACTAGACATGCATGTCATGTCTTCCTGCCGTTAACTGCCCAAAACTATAATAAATCGAACTAATAATAACTCATAAAAATTGAGTAGACCCACCCTTTTTATGTTATATCGTATAATATATGGTCAGAAGGTGTGCCTCAATTCGGTTGGCTATTATAACCATGTCCACGGCTGCCCGGGAAATAAAATGTGTACTAAACATTTCTATGGTCTTTTCGTTGGACAAATCTTTTCATAAAATATTTTTTTTGAGACTACAATGACAAGTGCCTTATATTTTTTGTATATTTTGGACTTTATAGGTGCATATAACATCGTTAATGTTAAGTTTGTACTCGCTGAATGAAAAAAAAAACCGATAATGAGTTATAAATAAATTTTCCGGTGACTTTTAACATCGTCGCGTAATGTGACGAAAATAAAATGTAACTTAATTGTTTAAGTGTGTTATAAAACTATACAATCCCAATAGATTATCCTTATTTAATACATGAATTATTGTAAGAAATAATACGGTGCAATATACAAAATACAGTAATAAGTGTAAGCTATATCACGAAGTACATGTCGTGCTCTGAAATCGCTCAATTTACATTATAATACATTATTAAGATTGTAAATAAATAAGGCCTTACATATACATAGAATAACATATTTTATTTGTTCATGAAAGCTGCCCTGGTATGCCATTTTATTGGGAAAAAATATGATTTTTAAAATACTGCCAAAGTTGGACCTCTGGAAGCAGTTTCACAAAAACTGGCCTGGCTTTTCTATGAAACTGGCGTTCAATGCCATTTTTGTGAAACTTGTCATTTTTAAGGCAAGTTACAATTTCAAATGACATCTACACAATCACAGTGTGTTATTAGTGTTATTGAAAACATAGTTACTTACATATTATTTACCCTTTATATAAATACTAATATATACTCACATAACATAAGTTTTGTATATAATTCAATCGTACATAACGATAGTGCATGCGTATTGTACATATTTAGTTAAGGATGTACCCCGGTACCTACTTAATGGAAGAAATAAACTTTTGTATTTAAAATTTGTTTTTTTTAATACATATTTAATTTTGTTACCTACTTTATGGTAAATCATAACCTTATTGTGGTATTTTTCGGAACTACCTACCTATTAAATAGGGAACCCTTTTTTCGCGGAATAAAATTACCTTCCATAAAGTGTGATAAAGTCCATTATTATAATATAAATTGCTGTTTTTTTTTAATAAGATTAGTAGTTCTGGAGCATAAATAACAATCTTTAAAAACTTCACACCTTTCAAGTATTAGTATAAAATATGCTTCGAATTAAACTATCCCCCTACCTGCATAGAACTACATATATTGGACATTTAAGGTATTTTGGTAAAATGTTACGCCAATTCCAAAGAGTTAAGAATATTAGTCAAACAATTTATTAACATAACACATTTAGGAAAAAATACCCTTATTATTATTCCACCCTAACATTTGCATACATTCTCCATTCCTTCTGATGAAGTAGAAGAATTATAAAGGCTGTATAAACCTCGTTCAGAACCCATTAAGCACTATTACCTTTAACCATTAGGAAACATCGGCCAATGCCCTAAAAACAATAAATAATAAAACAAAACTACGACTCGATCCTTCAACACAACATCCAACGAAATATTTCAACTAAAAAGTCGTATAAAGGTCATATAGAACCGTCAATGTACGGTTATCATGGAACTTTCCGGCGCCAAACGACTTCAGACATGCGCAAACGACATTAGTAAAAGCCTTTTGGAGGGAATTTAGTTTCAATGGTGGTTTTCAGCGGAGTATACCTCTATGCGTTGAAAGTTTACGTAATTTCGTCGAAAAACAAAACAATAATTTACCGTTAAATTCAATATAAAAATTTGGTCAAAATTTAAAAGAGACTTGAATTAAAAGGTCGTTTGAGCCGCGCCAGTGCTATACTTTCTTTTTAATTCAAAATACCACAGACTAAAAACGCGCGCGCCTTGAAATCACCGTGGCATTTGACGACGCACCGCTAAGCAGCGGGCCTTGCTTGCTGCAATCCACGAGCTCCCGACAGTGTCTAGCATGTGCCCATAAAGCTAAATTACGGTCTGGAACTGCTCCTGCTGAAATAAGTTTAAACCCTGCGATCCTAGACCCTAAATTGAAAGAGTCAGAGAGTACAGATCACGAGGCGAAGTTTAAGGAGGCTGAGGCTTGGACGGCTGACAGGCGGCTGACGGAGGCGGGCTGTCAGACAGACTGGGACGGTCCGGCGGTGCTCGACGTCGGGTCGGAAAGGATCATGGCTGTCACGAAGCCGGACAGCGCGGTTCGAGAGACGTTGGAGGATCGAGATCCGAATAACTTGAATCAGCATGTGCAAGTAAGTTATATTACCTATTTCGTTGACGTTTTTCGAGCAAAAGATGTATTAACAATATCATTGTCAGACGACAGGAAAATTTAGCCCATGTTTAGTCAGAGATTAACACCATGACTTTGAAATGATGGTCTATCTATTAAACAATAATATTTGAATTTGGTTTGAGCTGATGGCCTCGATGCCCTTTAGTCCGTTTTCGCAATTGCGGTTTCACAATTGGCTGCGAAAGAAGAATTATTTTTCGCTATTTCGTAATTAATCGTCAAACAAGAATTTATTTTCTGTTTTCGCAATCAAGTTTCGTAATTAACTAAGAAATAAGATTTTTTTTCTGTTTTCATAATACTGTTGTCTTGATATAATGTACTTATTGTGGAAATAGGTTTTATCAATTCCAAGTGCACTTAAATCTTAGTGACATATCACATAAGTTGATAAGAAATTAATATTTATGTTTAAACTCACTCTTTTCATTAAATTGATATAATAAATAAAATGTCACAAACGATTTTTTTCTTTATTAAGCCGAAGGAAGGAGGTTAGTTTAGGACTTCATTAAGTAATTTATTTATTTACCAATGAGTTCCAATAGTGCGACTAATTCTTGTTTAGTAATTAATTGTGAAAAAAGAAAATGAAGATGTTTTTAGTAATTAACTACGAAAGGAGAAAAAATATTCGATTGCGAAAACAGCCAAAAAAATCTTGTTTGAAAGTTAATTACGAAACAGTGAAAAATAATTCTTCTTTCGCAGCCAATTGTGAAACCGCAATTGCGAAAACGGACTAAAGGCTCGATGCCAATGCTCCAAATAAATTTAAAAAAAAACAATAATATTTGCCATCATAACCGGATCACTATATCCAAACTGATATCAGAAATGCAAAACTGTTTGTCTGTATGTTTTCCACAATTACCTTTGAACTTACAGCCACGTTTTCCTTTATAACTTATGGATAAAGTATTATTTTTCAATTTCGTAAATACACGAAGACGTAAAATATAACAAGTGTTTGAACATGTGCAAATCATTTGAAATTGCTATTTTCGTGTGAAAACTGAAGCTAGAGAAAGTCGGGTTTTACAATAAAGGTTTAATTGTATATTTTTTCACGGATTTTCCCTTAACGTCAATAAATATGACGAATTTTTCCAATAGATACACAACTTTATATTATAAAATATATATTTACATTGGTAGGATACAGAACTTAATGTAGAAACAATAAATAAATTAAAAAAAGATTAAAACTAAACTAGGCTATATTAAAATATTATAAATAAAAAATTTGCCCCAAATCGCCTTCATAGGGCAGCGTGCCCAGAAGGCTGGCAGCATTGCCACGTTGAATGGCAATGCCGATCCGTTGTGCCAGGTATGATCCAGCCCTCTGGTCACGCGTCACCTCTACCAGGCGTTTGGAGCACTCTTTAAAAACGCTATGAGCGCTTTCACCCCACGGCCCTAGGGTTTCGACCCCAAACGGCGCAAAAGGCGGCATAAAATATATAAATGCACCTTTTATAGTTTGACTTTAGTATGAAAAACGCATGGGTGCTCAACACTTTTGACCAAGGCTATAGGTGCAATATAGACTGGATTAGATGAGGGTTTATTTTAAGGGCCCATAGGGAAAGTTTGAGTCTAGAAAATAGTATAGGATATTATTTTACCTTTTATGCCGGAAAATTCAATGATCTTTCAATGCGTTCAAATGATGGGTGGAAATGTAAGTATATCGAGAGGGTGGTTTCTTCCACGACTAAGTCGCGGGAAATCTAGTAAACTAATAAGCGCGCAGTTGTCTCAAGAATAAATATACAAAGAATAGTATTTTATGCAACAGTTGTATAAGAGAGGTCAAAAAAGGCGAGTGGCGTGGGTTACAATGTGATCCGAAGGCGAACATTGTAAAGAAAGACGCCACGAGCGTTTTTTGACTTAGTTATACAACGTTGCATACAATACTTTTTCTACGACTAGCTACTATGAAATAAAATGCAAAATTAAACAAAGAATAAACTTTTCTTAAACTTTGTCGTATAGGTCCCGAGATTTAGTAGGCAACAAATGTTCGGTCACTGCTTGTGGGCTGCCCCGGTGTATTTCTGGTGTAGAAGCAATATTTTCATCGTCATCCATTATTACTTTTGAGAAACACCAACTATTTTGTAGCAAACACAACGGCCGCAAAGTCAAACAACAATTTATTTTAGTGTTCGTGACTATGTAAATGACAGATAAAAGTACAGGAGTAGAAAAACATACAAATAGAACACCTTCAGTATTAAGTAAAGCCTACGTCACTCTAACAACTTAATTCCACCCTGTCAAGCACAAGGCCACAAGCAATTAATAACCTGCGTCCAAAACACGTCATTCAAGTCGAGTGTGAATTCCTGAAAACCCCTTCCATTGGAACTACGAGTAAGTATGAATTATTAAACAGTATGTAAATACAACCCTCGAAATAGATTTTACGAATGTGTGTGAAAAGACGGCCAAGTGCGCAATGTGTTTAGCACATTCATCATCATCATCATCATCATATCAGCCGAAAGACATCCACTGCTGGACATAGGCCTCCCGCAAAGAGTGCCAGAATGACCGGTACTGCGCCACCCGCATCCAGCGGACTCCAGCGACCTTTACCAGGTCATCAGTCCACCTTGTGGGGGGCCTACCTACGCTGCGCCTTCCGGCACGCCTTCCAGTACGTGGTTGCCACTCGAGAACCTTTCCGCCCCAATGGCCATCGGTTCTGCGTGGAATGTGCCCCGCCCACCACTTAAGTTTAGCGATTCGGAGGGCTATATCGGTTACCTTGGTTCTGCTGCGGATAGCCTCATTTCTGATGCGATCACGCAGAGATACTCCCAGCATAGCCCTCTCGATTGCCCTTTGGGTGACTTTGAACCTTCTTATGAGGCCCATAGTAAGCGACGAGGTTAGCACATTGCCAACAAATTCTTAGCGCTGCGCTAGTAGCTGATAATATGGGAAAAACCGTTTGTAAACGAAAGCGCCTACGAGCAAATGCCCATCTAACGCGTGCATGACACTCAGTGTTAATGTAGTTAGAAAATATCATCAGGATTACTGATGCCTAATGTCGGCAACATAAAGGGTCCGCTAGGCTTCCTGGTGGAACTGGGTTGGCGCGAATAGCAGTTATGCCAATAACCCATACGCAAAATAGGCGCAATTATACATCAAGTACCAATGCAAGTACATTGCGCTATCTGCTTACCACCAGGGCACCAGGCAGGCCGTACGTATGTTAGTTTACGTCATACCTGACCATAAACCAGCAATTACCGCGGAAAATCCCACTTCCTGGCCAGGGAGAGACGTAAAATGTTGCACTCTCCACGGACGGTAATAAACTAAGCCTCAGACCGCAATTTATCGCTGTTCGGCTCGGGCGTCAAATACCTGCGATCTGAGACATTCTTTGTTTTACCGGCCTTGGTAAGTAATGTACTAATTACCTCCCACTTCCTGGCCAGGGAGAGACGTAAAATTTTGTAGTCACCACGGACGGTAATAAACAAAGCCTCAGATCGCATATTTATCGCTATTGCCTTCGGCTCGGGCGTCAAATACCTGCTATCTGAGACATTCTTTGTTTTACCGCCCTTTGTATGTAATGTACTACTACCGCCGTCGCTGAGTAAAATTGAATAGCGCCTTCAAGCTCAACTTCAACTTGGCTATCTCACTCCCGACACGATTTCTCCACGGCTACTAATTTGCATCTACCTTCACAAAGGTCAGAATGGAAAGGCCACGTTGAACTAACACTATGCGTGTTTTTATTGTTATTTAAATCAGATTTTCGGAACTTGATTGTACTTTTGCACCAATGACATGTACATTAAACACTTAAGGCTGGAAACAGTGCTCGACCGACGTCAGCGCGTATGGTCGGTCGCGCTTGTTTTACTATGGCCGCATACGCGCTGACGGTGAGCATCGGTCTGAACGCACAGTACCTATGCTTTCTACAGCGATAGCTACGCCCGACCGAGCATACGCGCTGACCGTCGGTCGAGCACTGTTTCCAGCCTAAGTGTTCCCAGCACGGACCATTCAAGTCGACTTTACATACAAACGTAGACTGGTTATCATTTTAAAACGGCAATCTGGAATTGTTATTCCAGAATGCCGTTTTAAAATGATAAATTACAGTTTCATGTTTGAAACTGTAATTTGTACGGTCGCGTTCTTTAATTTAGGACCCTTTTACCCAAATTATTCCTGAATAGGAAGCGTCATATTCTCTTGTTGACTGTACACAATGAAAAACCGGACAAGTGCGAGTTCAACTCGCGTGGTGAGGGTTCCGTAAAATATTGAAAATTTTCCCGTTACTTTGAATACTCAAACTTATAGGTTTTCCTGTAATCTTTAGGCAAGGAACTATTTTCCATATTTTTTTCAGAATTTTAAGCCTAGTAGTTTCGGAGATAAAGGGGGAAATGGTAAATTTTTGTCTTTTTTTCTAAATTACTTTAAATCTGTTTTTGCTAAAATCATATTTAAAAATCCCTTTCATTTGATATGTCACACAATATAGTTTGCGAAACTTTTTTTTTAAATTTCCAGTTTACCCCCCAAAAGCCCCCTTGTTCAGAATTCTTACTTATGGGTCCAGTAGTTTTGGAGCAAATCGGCTGTGACAGAGGACAGACAGACGCACGAGTGATCCTATAAGGGTTCCGTTTTTTTCCTTTTGAGGTACGGAACCCTAAAATTAATTTTACTAAAATACTATTAACTAATAGTATACTAAGCCGATCCCTGTCAGATAAGGATCATATGTTGTGAGCCCGACATTCCCGGATTTAATTTACTAAATGGGTCAGACACACCTTCACCTTCACTTGAGATTAATTGAATTGGCTGAATCGCATTAAATTATTTCATACAATAATTTACTAAACAAAGTTTTAACCGACTTCAATTTCCACTTTACCACATGGACTGCTTTCCGAGAGTAAATACGTTGATTATTACAGACGAAAACCATATCACTGTATGTGGGCCGATAATATTTGAGGAGTTCCTTCGATTTGGCACACTTGACATTTAGGACTTCATTAGTTGCTAATTCAACGGAATCATATTATCCAATTTGACGACCGAATAGCCTGGTGGTTAGAGAACTATGAAGCTTGAGGTCCCGGGTTCGATCCCCGGTCGGGGCAGATATTTGTATGATGAATACGAATGTTTGTGCTTCATTCTTGGATGTTTAATATCTATATAAGTATGTATTTATCTATATAAGTATGTTTATCCGTTGTCTCATGGATCAGATTCAGAATGTTGGGCCACAAAGATGACGGATGAAACGAGATTGCATGGAGATGAGAATGTTGAGATGGATGTGTGGCGTGACGAGAATGAATCAAATAAGGAATGAGTATATAAGAGGAAGCCTGAAAGTAGCACCCATAACTGAAAAGCTGAGAGCGAATCGCCTACGGTTGTATGGACATGTTATGCGGAGGGATGATAGTAATGTATGAATGTTGAGGGTTGCAAGAGAAGAGGTAGACTAAGGAAAAGGTGGATGGACTGCGTGAGAGACGATATGAATAGGAAGGAAGTGTGTGATGAGCTGACGGGCGATAGAGAGGTATGTAAGAAAAAAACATGCTGCGCCGACCCCAAGTAAATGGGATAAGGACAAGCGAATGATGATCCGTTGTCTAGTACTCATAGTACAGGCTTTGCCTAGTTTGGGACTAGATCAATTGGTGTGAATTGTCCCACGATATTTTTATATCAAAATCAGATACTTTTGCAGTTTTAAGTACGAGTTCCATAAGCCATCTGTGGTCTTCATCAACAGTTCCACTTCTTCAAATTTGTGATTTCCGGGTGTAAATACACTAGTTATAATAGAACATAAAGAAATTACTACATGCGTGCCTTCTATATTTTAGGAGTTCCCTCAATTCCTCATGGTTTCCATCATCCAACTGAAGTTGTCATAACAATGGGACCAACCTGGAAGCATATACTTTCAAATAAAAAAGAATTGTACGAATCGGTTCATAAATGACGGAGTTCTGAGGTAACAAACATACAAAAAAATACAACCGAATTGAGAACCCCCTCTTTTTTTGAAGTCGGTTAAAGAGCAACCGCGCGGCTCCTTTGAGAACAGACACTACGATATATTACATTGATTTTACAATATATTTAATAAATAGCTGGATTTTTTTTAATGCTAAAATATGTAATATCATCATCATCATCCTGGCCGATTTCGACCCCGGCGACTGGAAAAAGAGAAGAAATCTGGCTAACTGGAGCGTCGTTCGTGAGCTCTCAGGTGACTGACGTAGCCTATCTTTGCAGAGAATGTGCGACCACATTCCCTACAGGTCAGCACCCCTCCGACAAAATTGTAGTGTATGGCCGCAGGTGGTCGAGCCTTCAACTCCTCGCGCTTACGTCTTCGTTCTTCGAAGGCTTGCACATTAACCTTCACTGTATGTCTCCACTTTGACCGATCTTGAGCCAAAATCTCCCAGCGCGATGGGTCAATATCACACCTCCGCATGTGGCGCTTCAGCACATCTTTATAGCGCAGAAGCTGGCCGCCCTGTTTTCGCTTGCCATCCTGCAGTTCTGAGATATGTAATGATATTTAATATCATGCAAAGTGTAACTTTGGCAGTCAATATTTTTCTACGAGTAAATTAGTATGATTTCTAAACCCTCGGTAGTCTGACCAGACAAAAATATCAGCAGTAAAGACGCTGAAACATTGACTTATTTCTCCACACACACACACACCACAAACACAAAGATCAAATGAGCCCATTCTACGAAAGTATTAACGTACCTACGCTCCACTTGTTCCTTAATAATAAACGTGCTATTTTCCCTTCAACTTCACCGTAAAAGAACTCGGCCGCACTTTAACAGCACCAATTACTGGCACGCAAAAATTAAGAATAGCCAGAAAAATAAAAGAAACAACAAACGATTAACTTACGTCAGAGCTGTTATAATAATAATAATAAAACTTTATTTCGGACATTTTTTGTTTTTACATCCATATATTGTTAGTATATCTTAACCTAGGTATGTTAGTGTGGCCTACTTATATCTAAATTTTGCGACCGCCTTAATTTGCACGATCCAGTGCGCCAGCATTGGACAGTCGTACCTGTCGGCAATGACACTCAGAATGCTGTTGGAACTTTCCCTTAACCGGCTCAGCATCGAGACGATTTTCTTGCGTATAATCGCTTGAAAACCGTCCGTGCGAGCCTCGGCGAACATACGCGAGGCGCTACACCATCGGGGTAGTCCCATCAGCACTCTGAATGTTATAACCATGAAAATCGAAATTTGGAGTTCGGGTATCTCTGTCTCTATCACATTTGTGAACGAGCGACAGAGAGGAATATATTATGCTAATTTTGAATCTCGTGTTAGTGTTGCTCTGTTCAGCAATGGAAAAGGCTCTATAATAATAAAATTTTCGAAGAGTCAATTTTCACCCTAAAAAACATTTATTACGTGTGAGAACAAAATGCATATTGGTTTTATTTTCATATCGACTCCGTGTGTGTAAATAATATCAGCTATGCAGACGACATGGTTTTACTTAGCGCGTCGGCCTGTGGATTACGCAAGCTACTCCTTGTATGTGAGAAGTACGCTAGTGAACATGGGCTGAAATATAATGTAGCAAAAAGTCATTATATGATTTTTGAACCCGGTAGTAAACGCGTAAATGAAGTGCCGCCCATAAACCTGAACGGTACTGCACTTGAGAGGGTATGTAGTTTTAAATATCTAGGTCATATTGTCACTGCTGACCTAAAGGACAATATGGACATAGAACGGGAACGGAGGGCCCTGTCAGTGAGGGCCAATATGATATCCCGTAAGTTCGCGCGGTGTACGAGGGAGGTTAAAATTACCCTATTCAGGGCATACTGTACCTCCCTATATACGTGTTCCCTGTGGAGAAATTACACGCAACGGGCCTACGGGGCCCTCCGGATCCAATTTAACAACGCGTTCCGGGTGCTGGTGGGGCTGCCTCGCTTCTGCAGCGCATCAGGGATGTTCGCAGAAGCGCGCGTCGACTGCTTCTACTCAACTATGCGCAAGCGGTGCGCATCCCTGGTGCGCCGGGCGCGGGCCAGCCCCAACCCCATCCTGCGTTTGATAGCAGGCAGATTTGATTCTCCGTATATAAGGCACTGTTGTGAAATGCATGTCTCCAACAGTGCCTATCTGTATTAATATTAATTTTGATATAGGTGCTAAATTGTGTAATTTTAAACTTTTACTGTATGAGTCTTGTGTAACTCGAAATAAATGCTTTCATTCATTCATTCATTTGTTGGCTAAGTAGTATGTTTGTTTGTGTGAGGTGTGCAATAGAGAGTATATGTATTGTATTGTATGTTATATATACGGATAGTCTGCCTCGGTGTTCACTCTGTAAAGTCCGTACCTGTAATGAAACATATTACCGGGCTAAATATTTTAATATTAATCAGTATACGCAGTGTCTCAAGACGAGTGTCTTTGACCAGTGATGACATATGGCACTACGTGGTCGCTTACTATGGGCCTCATAAGAAGGCTCAAAGTCGCCCAAAGGGCAATGGAGAGGGCTATGTTGGGAGTTTCTCTGCGTGATCGTATCAGAAATGAGGCTATCCGCAGCAGAACCAAGGTAACCGATCGAATCGCTAAACTTAAGTGGCAGTGGGCGGGTGACGCAGGACCGGTCACTTTCGCACTCTTTGGGGGAGGCCTATGTCCAGTGTCTTGTGTCTTTCGGCTGATATGATGATGATGATGGCAGACGATATCAGAAATGGCACAGCCGGGCATGGATTTGCCAACATTAGGGTAGTGGTCGTCATGCCCGTTAGGTAAGGGGTATTGCTGTTTTTGTATTTTAATTATTAGAAATTTTACACCCAGCTCTCCTCAGGAAGGGGGCCTGTGCCCAGCATTAGGATATCTATAGGCTGCTGATAACAATAATACTTACTGTACTTTATTGATATCGCTGTTCCCCATCAGTCCTAAATCACCAAAGCACTCATCATTTAATGCTTCAGCCACATAGTGACACTTGTGAGCTCTAAACTGATTTGTTTCCACACTAGCCGCCAAATATCGCCAAGATCTCGCATGATTGCAGACGACGTCGACAGCGCCACATCCAGGCATGTGTCTACCCCCGTTAGGGTAGTGGTCGGAGTGCCCGCTCGGCAAGGGGTAGCCGCATTGGTAGGCGTTGGTGTGGATGACTTCGACGTAGCGGGCGTTGGCTGAGGATACCCGGTGCTTGTCGTGGTACCATAGGGGCCCGGCTGGGTCGAGGGCTGAACATAATACAATAGCTAGTAGGTAAATAATAGTAGTTTATGTGACTGTACATAATGAGAAGCCTTAAATCACGACTGTGGTTTTATGAAGCAGCGAGTTTCATAGGTTCACACGAGTGTTCAGGCTCAAAGTCACCCAAAGGGCAATGGAGAGTTGGAGAGGGCTATCCGAGTTTCTCGACGTGATTGCATCAGAAATGAGGCTATCCGCAGCAGAACCATGGTAACCGATATAGCCCTCCGAATCGCTAAACTTAAGTGGCTGTGGGCGGGGCACATTGCACGTAGAACACACGGCCGTTGGGGTGGAAAGGTTCTCGAGTGGCGACCACGTACGCAAGGCGCAGCAAAGGTCGCAGGAGTCTGCTGGATGCGGGTGGCGCAGGACCGGTCATTATGACACTCTTTGGGGGAGGCCTATGTCCAGCAGTGAACGTTTTTCGGCTGATATGATAATGATGATTGTATTGATATGTACCGTTGGCTTTTCGGTGAAGGAAAACCTCGTGAGGAAACTTGCATACATCTGAGACGAAATTCAACGATGTATATGACATCTCCAATCCGCACTGGGCCAGAGTGGGGGCTACTGCCCGTTTCTCTCTCATTCATGAGAGGAGGCCTCTGTGCCCAACCGTGGGATGTATAAAGGCTGATGATGATGATTAGAGAGTAGGGTTTTATCTTACCTTATCTAGACTCATCTAGATAAGGTAAGATAAAACCTTTCGGATACACTTCGACCTAGTGGGATCTTTTGTGCATTTGCCCTCTCCTTTATGCCTACTCCCAAGCTCGCTCCATCATTTCCACAAAACGGATATCAAAGTGCCGTTATCAAAGTGTTCTTTGTCTGGCAAGGGTGACATTCACACAGTCAGAGAGAGTAGGTGTATGTGATAAAGTAAAACATTACCTGTGATCCTCTTGGCGTCTCCATTAAGCGTTTTCCCCGCATTGCCAACTAAGTGGGCTCCCAGACTGTGCCCTACCAGATGTACCTTATCCAAAGACAGATGAAACTCGTGATGGAGCCAGTCTATGAACAGTCCGAGCAGCGTGCCAATCTCAGCGACTGCAGATTTCGCGGTTACATAGTTTGCCATGGCCACTTCACCCCAATCAAGGGTTATCACGTTTACATCAGCGTCGTCAAGGAATACTGAAATGTGAAAGATATTTTATCGATATTTAGCAGCGAACGAAAAAACCATATAGAAGTCTAACTAGCGCAGAAAAGTGGCCCGACAAAAAGGATGCACATTGCCATTATGCGGACGTATGCGGACGTGGGGGCCGGGTGAGGGCGCGGCGTCAAAAGGATGCCAAGCTGCCGTTTAGTTCGAACATGCGCACACATGCGCATGCGCATAACGGGTTTTGGGCACGTGTTTGGGTAGAAATTTGTAAGGAATTCGGCTTCTATGGTTTTTTCGTTCACTGATATTTAGTTATGAATTTAAAATAATATATATGTTTTTTATCATATCAAAATATTCTAACGATTTAACTCGCTACAATATTTGATTTCAAACCATAACATTAACTAAAATAAATTAAAACTAAGAAACTAATAATACTAAATAAATAAATAAATATCGTGGGACAATTCACACCAATTGATCTAATCCCAAACTAGGCAAAGCCTGTACTATTGGTACTAGACAACGGATAAACATACTTATATAGATAAATACATACTTAAATACATATTAAACATCCAAGACTCGAGAACAAACATTCGTATTCATCATACAAATATCTGCCCCGACCGGGAATCGAACCCGGGACCGCAAGCTTCATAGTCAGGTTCTCTAACCACTAGGCTAACTACATACTAACATATATATATGATTAATTTTAACGTAAATATTACCGGAAATGTATAAGGAAACCTCTATGTAACGTTTTTTTAACTACAAAAATAAATTGTTAATTAAGATTGTAATTTAATACTTTCTTCTACTTGTGTTTATTTTCTTTTCCTTTATATCCGGTTTACTTTTCTGAAAGTACCTTCTTGCACAAAAAAAAGAATTACCTATCGAAATAGTTTCTGCCTGAAGACTCAGACAGTATTGCTAAGTTTTTTTTTCAAAATAAAGTGAGGTCGTGAATGCATAGTGTATGAAAGTTAGTAGTACGGAACCCTCGGTGCGCGAGACAGACTCGCTCTTGACCGATTTGCACAGCTCTGGTGGATACTTCCACATTATTAAGAAAAAGGCCAAACGCTAAGTTAATTATCTGCTAAAGTACCTTTTTTTAGAACAAAGTTGATGTCGGAGTAACCATCACTCTTCCATCCGTGGGATATAAAAACTGTGATTTTGTTCGGATCGAAATAGGACTGGTACACGCTATTCCTATCTCCCATCTTCAGCACTTGTTTGTCTAAGGGATTCAGTCTGTAAAATAGTAAGTACAGTGTTGTAAAGGCTAGAAAGTAGGCAATAGATGGACGAGTGGGTTCGAGGTGCACTTTTGGCAGAGACATTACATTACATATAGTGCATTTCACGCCTACTGCGAGGAAATTGCGAATAATTATAAATATAAATCAAAATTAAGTACCTATTAAAATACATAATACTAAACAATATACCCTTATTCAGAAATATCCGTTAAACCTATTTTAGCTAAAATGCGGTTAAAATTCTTTTGTCTTTATCTGTCACTTCGAAATACTTGAGGTTGTAACAACACAAAGCACTATTTAGCTAACAGAGGCATGTTAAGTTTTATGAAGGGGGTTCAAGTTTTGGGCTCCTGTCAATTTATCTACTAACTTTTGCCCTAATGTTTCACTAGACCTAGGTCTTCTTTGAATATCATCAAATAAAAGTCATTAGGTTAGTTTAGTTTATTTTACAATATTCCTAAAAAGTGTTATTTAAGAAAGAATGCATTCGATCTAATGAAACATTAGGTCAAATTAAGCATTTAGGGGCCTACCCACACCACGCCTTCCGGTACGTGGTCGCCAATCGAGAATGGCCATCGGTTCGGTTGGTAGGCCCCCATAAGGAGGACTAATGACCTGGTAAAGGTCGCGGGAGTCCGCTGGATGCGGGTGGCGCAGGACCGGTCAATTTGGCTCTTTTTAGGGGAGGCCTATGTCCAGCAGTGGACGTCCTTCGGCTGATATGATGATGTTGAAGCATTTAGGGCTAAAGTAGTTAGGTTTAACAAGGGAGATCCTAAAGTTTTACCTTGTGTACAGCCAGTAACCATTATCCGGGTTTTCAATATAGTTGCTGATGGCAGATCTGTCAAGCACCTCCGTAGCTTCTACCAGATATATTTTACCGTCATCGCCCGGGAAATGGAAGAACCTATCGCCTTCCTTGTATATCCAGTCTTCCAGATTTAGACTTCTAAGGTCTGCAGACACGGCTATAAATTAGATGTAAATGAATAAATGTTAAACAGGCAATCTTACACAAATCAAACTAGGACCATGATTAGGAGACAATTTAACACAAATACTTAGTCCGTATGATACTTTGAGTATTAAGCCACTGGAGATGCCATGACGTAAACTCTTCGAACAAATTTGGCTTAATACTCAAAGGTATGATATGATTTATTTATGTCAAAATACTGCGTGTGTTTTTAATATTACCTCAAATTGTAACCAGAGGTAGGTGTTAGGGCTGTGAACCGATATTGCAAGAATGTTTAATTTAATCTTAACTACCGAAGCGTAATTAATTTTTGAAAAATTATCGAGCAGCAATGTATTGCGTACACACATTTGACTCATGGAAGAAGCGGGTCACTTGTGACAGTTGTGACGTTGCATCAGTAAGATAAAGTAGTGATCCATTGCGTGCTGAATTATTTTATATGGACAAAAAAAGTTGGTAGTTAAGAGAAATTTCTTGCAATATCGGTCCATAGCTCTAACACCTACCTCTGGTTACAATTTGAGGTAATATTAAACATACAGGCTGTATACGATTTCACATCAAATTATATTTAAATTATCAATGTAAACTGAATAAGACTTATATTATGGGTATGGATATGATATATATTTCATAGAACGGCGATTTTATTTTATTTAAACGGTTAAGGGAGGCAACAGGACCGTCGCGCGGGCAGCTTTCTCGCGCAGAGAATTGCTGTCGCTATCCAGCGCGGGAATGCTGCCTGCGTGATGGGCACCATACCTAGGGCTAGGGGTACAAATTTTGATTGTAATTTTTAATGTTTAGTTTAGTTTTTATTACTTTTAAAATCTTTTCCTTTTACATGTTTTGTATTCGTTATTTATGTTAATAAATTTAATAGATACTTATTATACTCAGAAACAAATATTCATGCTCATCACTAATATTTGCCCTGACCAGGATTCGAACCCAGGAACGTCCGCTTCGTAGGCATGGCCACTACCTAAGCTAAACCGGTTATAATTTAATACTAAATATATTATTATAATCTTTATTTATTTTAAAACTTAGGCTACGTTTAAACGGCAAATGCATGAATTTACTATTTATCTAATTTATAATATATAATTTACTCGAGTGGCGACCACGTACCGGAAGGCGCAGCGTGGGTAAGGTGGACTGATGACCTGGTAAAGGTCGCGGGAGTCCGCTGGATGCGGGTGGCGCAGGACCGGTCATTGTGGCACTCTTTGGGAGCCTATGTCCAGCAGTGGACGTATTTCGGCTGATATGATGATGATGATGATGATATAATTTACTAATAAACATCCGTGGATAATCAATAATCTACCTAGTTTAACGGACGGGGCAGAATCACAAACCTAAAAGTAATCTCAGCCATGCCTAATACAATTTTCTCGGCGTTTTGTTCTATAATGTGTGAAACAATAAATATAGGAGGTTTGGAAGCTAGGTGCAAAGACAGAAGAGGTTATTTTGTGGGCATTTCTCCGGGGTGGCAAATTTAAGAGTCCGGGGCCAAAAATGCATCAATGAATTTTTTGATATTTTTGAATAAAATCGCACATTAACTTCAGCCTCATTGTTACCTGGACAACTATTAACCCCTCGTACCTATGCTTTAGACACGGATCCTTGCAAAGCATTTGGACCCATTGTTTTACATATCCAAGTCATAATTTTGACATCCTCATATGAGGGGTTAAAACTTTCTGCAGATCTACATGTTTGAAAAAAAAAGAAAATGCCAAAAATGATGTTCAGTGGCAGCGTCCGCTACCCGAGTTAGTTTAAAAAAAAAAACAATAACTCGAGATTGGAATTTTAGTTTATATTTTTATACTGGTTCACGATCAACATTAATTTGACCCTTATTTAATTCAAATCACAATAATTTATCAAAGAAAATTTCGGAAAACGCCGAAAATCTGAAATGAAATAAATATAGAGGCCTCGGCAGAGAGTACGACTTTGTACCCTTTGGCGTCGAGACCCTCGGTCCGTGGGGTCCCAGTGCGCATAAGTTATTTGCAGAAATCGCGAAACGTCTGGTCGATGTAACTGGTGACCGAAGAGCTGGCGGCTTTCTCGCGCAACGCATCAGCATTGCAATTCAGCGAGGAAATGCCGCCAGCATCCTTGGTACAATGCCTCGAGGGCCTTTTTTAGATTTAACTTAGTTTTAATTTATTTTAGTTAATGTTAATCATAATCTTGTATTTAAATTCTGAATAAATAAGTATTAACTATTTATCAAATAAACTCACTGAGTAAAAAGCTTTTCCCGACGCGTCCGAGGCTAACGCGTGATCTGTGGCATTTAGAAAACGCGTTGGATTTTGATATTATATACGGAACCCTCACCACGCGAGTTGAACTCGCACTTTTTTTTGTTAGGTGAACGAACGAACCTTAAGGAAAATGTACAAATATCCAAAATAAAATGGCCTATATTTCGAAAATTACAAGACTGCCCAAAAGTGAGCCCGGTTAAAAATGTCTAAAATGTATACTTTAAGTACAATCGCTGACGGCCACCTTGCTTCCAAACACCCTGTTTTACGCGCGCATTAAAAAAAACTATAAATCATTGTGAATTACTATTACGTCCCAGAACCAATTTGGGGTCGTTAAAATGTCATACGAAATGCATGGCTAAGTGGTCAAACGTGCAATACAAAAAAAAAGAAAAACGTGCAATTGCAAACTAGTATGTCGTTGACATATAGCAAGCCACAGTAGCCGAGTGGTTTGGCAAATCTGGAGGTCGCAGGTTCGAACCGCGGCTCGTACACCTGGGGTTTTTTAACCTTTTGAGCGCCGAGAGCCACTAAAGTGGTTGAGTGCTGTCGTGCCCACCACGCCAACAACCACTAAAAAGGTCGGAGTGAAGGTGTACTTTGATCATGAATAAAATCTGTTATGAATTGTTTTTATTTGGTTTTATTGGTTTTTAACGATACATCAAGTTACAGTGCTTGGCGTGTGAGTGATCACTTCATTCAAATCTGAAAGCGTTCAAAAGGTTAAAAACCTATTGTACGAAATATCATCTGATATTTAACAGTGGCTCGGAAAGGAAAATATCGTGAGGAATCGCTCTAATCCCAATAAGGTCTAGTTTTCCCTCTGGGTTGGAAGATCAGATAGCAGACGCTTTCGTAAACTCCGGACCCCGGGCTCGTTTGAGAACTACCGGGAAAAACGATAGGAAGACGAGTCTTTAACATAATTATGCTCGGAAGGAATCCCTTAACAGCATGTTCCTGAGGTCCTAAGGAGTAGGTAGGTAATAATTTACTTTAAAAACAAAGTTTAATCCGACTTCTATTAAGTATTACATTCAGCGCAACGCCGCCTGTGTCATGGGAATTTTCGGGCAACGATCCGGGGCGGTCCTTTACGTATTAGTACGTATTGTTGACGAAGCCTGTTGCGGATTCTATCATGGTTAATAACAATTGTAAACCATTTTGGAATAATATATATGTTTATTTAGTACTACGCCAAAGCACATACATGAAAACATGAACATTTCCTTTCCACTTTACAACATGAACTTCTTGAGAGAGTAAATGCGTCGATTATAACAGAAAAACTCAAGTCGCTAATATGTGAATGTTCCTCAGGGATCTCAGAATCACCTTTGGTATTTCATTAGTTGCAAACTTCAACGGAATCATATCAGATTCATTGACGTTGATCATTGAGGAATTCCATAAGTCATCTGCGGTCTTCATCATCAGTTCCACTTCACCTAACTTGCGATTTCCGAGGTTAAATTAAATACACAAATACACAAGTTACAATATGTAGCTAACAAGTTAAAGTCTGTTAAAATAGACAACATCTCGATTTCAAAAACCACACACAAATCGGTTCATACGTTTGGGAATTACATGCACATGTCAACGTACATATATTAATTTTGACGTGTAATATGAATTATTATTATTTTTTTTTCTTTCTTCTTTCTATTATTAATAAAAAATGAATATGAATATGAATATGAATATAACACCTCGTTTTTTTTTTGGGTGGTAACTAAATGTACTGAAGTAGGTATTATATACAATTAACGCAAGTAGAGAAAATTATATTACCTGCAAAAACGGATAGGAAAAGTACTAAGCTCATTTCCCAGAATGTCGTTTTTTGCGTAGGAAATCGTTTCTTATAGTACTCATTGAGTGTGGTTAATTCGATTCTTTTTGATGTGCATAACCAATTTAACTAGTAGCTCTTAGAATTCGCGAAATATATATTTCTCAAACATGTACCTAATGATAAATATTGATGTTGTGTTCTTAGGCTTATATATAGTTTTCGAAGTACAGTCGAGTTCTCCAATATAAATACAGACATCCTTTCAAAAATATCCACACAATGCGTCTTATGTCAGTAACAATAAAGACTATGTGTAGATATTTTTGAAAGGTTGTCTGTATAGATATTGGAGAACTCGACTGTACCTATCACCTTTGGGGCGCGGTGAGACGAGAGATCCCTAATGGAATTTCATACAAAATTGGAGGCCTAGGCCTGCAAAGCGACCTTCTTTTGTTTCAATATCAATTCGTGAGACGACGTACCTACTGGTCGCATTTCTCAACCGATTCGATATTCGGTTTTTTTTAATGTTTAAAAAACAGTCTCGCAAGTTCTACAGCACACAGAGCCACCAGTTTATTTTAACAAGTTATTGCCCGCGACTTCGTCCACATGGACTCCTGTATATGGTTTTCGGGATATAAAGCATAGAGGTATATTACTGTTTAGTCCAGTTGAAAAATTGGTTACGGGAAGCTAAATATCATTTAAGTAATGTCTGCCGTTTTTGCTTGATTGAGTAACAAACGTAAACGTGCTACCTGCACGCATAGGTACTTATATCTGGAAACGATGCAATTTTTCACACCAACGTAGTGTAATTAATTAGCATGAAAGGTAGGTAATAGTAGTATAACCCTTCATTGTACAAAATAAAAAAAGTATACAATTAACAAAAAGATAAGTTAAGTACAGGGGCGAAAGGAAAAGGAAGGCGAAAGGTATGTATTGCCGTATCCATTTCAACCGGCGACCATGTACCGGAAGACGCAACGAGCGTGGGTAGACCACCGACAAGGTGGATTGATGACCTGGTAAAGGTCGCGGGAGTCCGCTGGATGCCGGTCACTTTGGCACTCTTTGGGGGTGCCAAAGTGGCTGGTCATCATTTTAACTGGACAAGTAGGTATGTGCGACGATGGTGTAGTAGGACGCAGAAATTCGCTCTAGTCGGTGGCAGATAATGCAGTTATTCTGTATTACATTACACTAAGCATTGTGGCAATAGTCTGACCTTGAGCCCTCGTCAAAAGTTGTGTCATTGATTAATTTTCAATTGGACCGTCTAGTTTCATTTCAATTGGACAAGTCAAAGAATATTCGATTGATTTTCAAGGTGTGTCGACATTAAATAATACCGATTGTCCTTCGGTAATGAAAACTTGCTATTTCCGTACATGTCAAGGACACTTTCAATTGAACTTGTGTTTCTTGATTGTATGTTTTCTTTTGTAACATATATTAATGTTTTATTTAGAAAATTCGTTAATATTGTCGCAAGGTGGGTTGTTTGAGTTTTGTTGTATGCCGTTTGGCATAAAAATGTTCCCAATCTGCATAGGTTGATTAGATTATTAATACGTTTTATTATGATTTGCCAAAGTATTATTTTATTATAATTATATTAAATTTCTCTGCATGCTGGTGTATTTTTTTATTCTCTATCGGGGAAACATTTGGAGTAGAGCTAGGAAATCTGAATATATAGTGTGCTAACTTCTATATGTCAATGAGACGTCGATTAACCTTTACAGGGCCAAACACACCATACAGTGCGTCAGAGCTCTACGGGCACTTTTCGCTACACATGGAGTTTAACTACGTCACAGCGCTACAAGCGTAGCGTTGTGGAGAATCAGTTAAATCTTAATATTTGCTTAAGGCGCACAGGGGACAGTAAAATCATAAGCTTAAACTCTATAGGTTATGTAATAATGCTTTCTTTCTCTGGCTGCCTATCGAACTTCCACGCGGATGACCCATTGTAAAAATAATGCCATAATTCCAGGCATGAGGCTGGTCACGCGACCAACATCCAATACACGGCATGCACAGCCAAATAAAACATGCAACTTGGAACCTTAACATCTGGGTATAAATACCAAAATGTATACATATGTGTTGTATGTTATCGGGCGGCCGTTGACTTTTGGTTATTGAATGTGCTGAAAAATGAGTTCAAGTGACCTGCTTAGGGAGGTTGTTAGACATGTTATATTGTTTGGTCACGGCTGAGAAAGGAAATTTTGAGCAATGTGATTGAAAATCGGCCGAGCATGTTGGGCACACGCGCCCACTTTGACATATTTAATTTGTTGCTTGAACAAAGTAAGCGATTTGATAAAAAAATCTATTGTTCTGGATTGACATTGACTGAAAATAAAATTAGCAACACACTCAGAAATAGAGTAGGTAGGTATGTACATATATGTAGTATGCCCTCTAAGAAAATTTAAGCCTTTTTTATGTTTTAATCTTTATTAAAGAGCTTGACCTGCTGATGAACTGGTAAAGGTCGCTGGAGTCCGCTGGATGCCGGTGGCGCAGGACCGGTCATTGTGGCATTCTTTGGGGGAGGCCTATGTCCAGCAGTGGACGTCTTTCGACTGATATGATGATGATGAAAAAGCTTTATGGCTTAGCGATTATGACGCTCCATATGATCAACAACGGTTCACCTTAACGTCGATTATTGATACGTATCTTCACCAGCTTAAACAACGCCCTCGCTTCGTCCGACAGTGGAAAAGCCAGTGCGCTATTGCACCCACCAACATCTAACAAGATGCTACAGGATATCATCAGTTCATTCTTGCGCGATTCGTTTGAGTACCTAGTTGTGCTCTCTCTCTTTTTCAAGGTGAATAAATGTTTGTCGCATGGTGAGAGGCGCCGACCCCGCCCAGCCGAAGTTAATGGGATAAGATCAAGTGAATGATGATGGTGGTGGGCGATCAGCTCAGCTTGCGGTATATTCAGAAGTACTTAATCAATCTTATTGTTAACAATTTTTGTCCACAGATAGTATGGGACGACATAATCGGCGAGCCAGAAGGCGCGCGCAGCCCGGAATGCGCTTGGAGACTCAGCAACGCCTGCTTCAAGTATACCCGCAACTGGTGCTACACAGTGCTGGCTGTCCTTATTGCACCACCTTGTGCTCTTCTGCTGGGCTGTGGGTTCGCTTGTCTGGCTTTTGAGGTGAGTTCTTATCGGCTTACCTCTGTCTCTTCCTACTCCTCCTCGCCTCGCACTCTATCCTTGTCTCTATTCTGAGCGCGTTTGGAGAGTGAGCAATATCTTAGTCTCTCTCCACCCACCCCGCTTTGTCTCTCATTTATTCTCTATCTGAGTGGAGATTGAGCAACGCCTGTTTCAAGTATACCAGCAACTGGTGCTACACAGTGTTGGCTGTACTTATAGCACAACCTTGTGCTCTTCTGCTAGGCTGTGGGTTCGCTTGTCTGGCTTTTGAGGTGAGGTTTTATCGGCTTACCTCTATCTCTTTCTACTCCTCCTCGCCTTGTCTCTAATTCTGAGCGCGTTTGGAGAGTGAGCAATATTTTATTCTCTCTCTACCCACCCCACTTTCTCTCACTTATTCTCTATCTGAGTAGAGATACACCCGCAACGGTGCTACACAGTACTGGCCGTGTTTATAGCACCACCATGTGCGTTGCTGCTGCTGTGAGTTCGCTTGTCTGGCTTTTGAGGTAAATTTTTATCTGGCTTCTCTCTTCCTATTCCTACCCGTTTTGGCACAGATTATATAATAGTTCTAACGAACAGATACTCGACTCTGAATAAAAAAGCTTATACCTACCGCTTTCCATGCCTACTAAATTTAACAATGGAGCGACCTTGAACGCGCCGGTCGTTGCCAGCCAATAGACGCTAGGGTTGACACCGCTTAGAAATAAAGTTATAATTAATATTTTTTGAAATATTTTTATAATGATGTGTAACCAACTACAATTGCTTCACCTTGATGTAATGTTGCACGAATATTTTTCCTTCTCTAAATGTTCAGCGCGTGAGCGCGTACGAATTTGAGCAAAATAGGTGACCCGTGCGTGCCTCAACCCGAGGCTGCTCTAATTCGTACTTAGATACTTACATATCAATTTTAATGTTAATGTTGAGATTTATGGCATGACAATTATATTTTATCAGTCTGGTAGGTGATATGTACGCGTATGAAGAGTTACGCAATTGCCCTGCTGTATGTATCTAAGTAACAGACGTCGTAACGTTCTAATAAAAATACAATTTTATTTAAGAACCTACTTTATATTTTAAATTCTAAGGTTTTTGTATAAATTATAAAGCATGTGGTGTGACCTATATGTGATTGTGACATCTATCTTTACAATGCAAAATGAATGAAGTCATGAATGTACTGATATTAACAATTGTTATTGAACCTAAATAAAAAAAAATTAAATCTCCGTTCAGCTGTCACAACAAATCCTCAAATCAATACAGGGTCGGCAACGCGCTTGTTATTCTTCTGGAATCGCAATCGTCCAAAGGCTACGGTGTCTGCTTATACCATCAGGTAGACCGTATGCATGTTTGCCACCGTCGTAGTATTAAAAAAAACATTGTGTCGGCTAGGACGTTTTATTATTCGTGCAGAAACACATTCCATGCACTTCACTGTTTGATCAATTTAATTGTTATCGTTTTTCAATTTTCATTTTTCAAAAGACTTGTATGTATTTCCGAAGATTCTGCCAGTATCTGAACTCCATAGCTACATACCTACATACAGGCATATCAACGCAGCATGTTAAATAAAATGTAATGTCAAGTATCTCTCACCCTGTCTATGGTTACGACAGTCTGAATGTAGGTACATTCGAGTTCTCCAATATCTATACAGACAACCTTTCAAAAATATCTGTACACAGGCTTTATTACTGACATAAGACACATGTATAGATATTTTTGGAAGGTTGTCTGTATAGATATTGGAGAACTCGACTGCACCTATTAATTTGAAATAGATATTAGGTGTTCCGTAAAAACATTACGAACTCATTTTTAAAGAATTGGTGAATAACTTTTCTTGTGCGCGTAAGCAGCGTCCGGCCGTGAGCGCGTGCGCCGACCCACTGGCGGATGTACCGTGTGCGGCGCGCAAAGTTTAGGTATAATTCTGAGTTCCCACGGCGCAGTTAGGTAGCACTGGTTTTGGTCCCCCTCTCTCTCTCTCTCTCCGAGCCTGCAACGCTATAAGTGCGTATTGGAGACAGAGTAAAGCCTACTTCGTATCTTTATCTCCCTTCCGATCCTCTATTACCTACCGGAACACACCTTTCAAACTTACCTAATATAAATAAAAATAAAAATAAAATATTTGCGGACAATCTTACACAAATCGACCTAGTCCCAAACTAAGCAAAGCTTGTACTATGGGTACTAGACGACGATAAACATACTTATATATATAAATACATACTTAAATACATAGAAAACATCCATGACTCAGGAACAAATATAAAGAAAAGAAAAGAAAAGAAGACATTTATTCACTACACAAAAGACACACAGAGATAAAGAAATATCCACCTAAACTTGCTAAAACTTACTGTGGTTACAAATGCTAATGAAATCTTACCGTCCATCAACATGGGTTCTCAATTTTCAGCAAATCTGGTGCACAGGGCCGTGCCTGCGTTGCGTGAAGATCTACTTCGCGTCACTCCGAACCATGGTGCAGTCGTGTATGGCGGCCACAGTGGTGCCAACCTGCGAGGCCATCGGGCACGTCTGCCGGAACATCCGCGTCAACTTCAGAAAAGACGCTCCGGACGAACGGGATATGCTGGTTGTGTAGTGGCGCCTTTAAAGTGGCACAGGCCTGGGCCAACGCGTTTCCTCACGGACGAGCACGGCAGCGTGATGTCGGCCCGTGTGGGCAGTTGCAAGCTGCACAGAGTCCGGCAAAACCACGGCCAGATCTTATTGGATCGCAAGCTCGATTGCTCGCCCGTATATGTAGATGCGCCTTAGATTAGAACTGACTGTCTAGACTCGCTAAGACTCTGTTACCATTTACGGCATGGAAAACATTATATTGGGGGAAAAAACGCTCTTCTCACTCTAGTGTATGACATTGGCTCTTGCTGTAAGCTTAGTGGTGATGCTAGAATACGAATGTTGTAACCTAAAGTCGGATATACACATACATACTTAGCGCACTGCACAAATACAAGAATTTAGGAGCGAAAATAAGAAACACTTTTGTTGTATATGATGTCGCCTCGCCTTCCAGAGTCAAGCAACGTCAGTGTGTCATTTGTGACATTTATCATGTGAAGAGACTGGATAAGCTGACCAAGGGCTGTGGCAACTATTGCCATAATATCATTACCACTTGAACGGTGAAGTTAGCATGAACGCGTTTATGTAAAACATAAAGCTTTCGTCTCTTAATACGAGGGCTGCTACTTATGTATCGGGAATAAAAAAAAAATCAAACGTACATTACTAAATATAGTTTTATTGTTTTTCAAAATATTCTCCGTGATGATCGATGCACTTTTGCATACGTGTAAACCAATTTTTAAAGCACTTTTGCCATTCTGATTGAGGTATCTCCAAAACGTGTTGTAATATAATAAATCATAGCACGAATATTTTCACGAGTAAGTTCCATTCTTGCAACGAGATAACATTTTAAACCCGCCAAAAACAAAAGACTAGCGTACCTACTCAATAAAAATATATATAGCGGCCAGTATTAAAAGAAAGTTCAAATTTTAAAATGGAGGTCAAAAAATGTTTAAGAAAGTTGGAATCCTGGATTCCTGATACATAAGTAGCAGCCCTCGTAGCTGGTATAAGCGCGAGATGGATGAATGCTTTACGTCCAACGTAAACTCGATGTGGTATTAAAAGGCTTAAAGACAGTTTGAAAAGGACTGCCTTAGCCCTGGGTCACTGGGTCTTTATAACGTGCTATATAATACAATCGCTGAAAAGAATGTACCCAATATACCGAACTAGCAAAATTCGCTTGTCATGAAGCGGTTCTAATGAATGATATTGTCTTGACTCTTGTATATAAAAATATTAAATTTGGTGTATGCCAAACGTGCCTTTATTGTAATGTTAAGCATAATAGGTGCAACGATTTAAGTGCGATTAAACAATATTTAAATTTAAACACTAGTTTTAGATACAAAATTAAACTATAATAATGTTGTAATTTACAAAATCGTTTATAATTGAAATGAACTATTTATTTGCGGAATACGGGTCACATTATTCAAAAATAGCCTAAGACACTGCTAAAATGTTCTTAATTTTTTAACGTGAATAGCGAGAGAGTGTGAGAGGGATGAATGCTTCAAGGTGGACGTAAACGTGATCAGGCTACGTTGTATGAAAACTTAGTGTTTGTGATGGGTTAAAAAGTAGCAGAAACTTAAGGGAACAAAACAATACCTATATAAACAATTTTGTTTCAATGTACACTACGATAATCACAATAACTATTTATATTAAATGACTGGCTTTTTAATCAACGAATCACGTAATTTACCTTAAAATATTTATAAATTGATAAACATTTTTTATTTATTTATGTATCTTTAAGCATGTTTTCTATATCTTTATTAAGGTCTAATGTTGTATAATTGTGTGTAGCCTAACTTAAAAATACAATTAATATCGTAGGTAGGTACTGTGTAATGTATTCTTTAAAATAATTTATTTAGTACATAAATATAAAATAATTTCCATTGTACCTAATTACGTACCAACGTTCCAAATTATTATATTATTAAGAGCATCTTAGATAATATTAAAGTATCTTATAATACATTGATTCAACGTTTATTTTTTATCAAATTCTATACCTGCATGCGAAAGTGGGACTGAATAGGTAAATGCATTTTCAAAGCTCATTTCTAGCAGCGCACAGTGGAATATTGACAAAATAAAATGGGTAAATGCCCTGGCTGATGGTAAGCAGACACCGTGGCCGGTCGGCCGGTGATGGACGCTTACGACTCTAGAACACAAGCGCATTCCCGACCCTCGAGGATACAACCAAAACTAACTTACAAGGAAAGGTACCCAACTGTCCGGCCCCGATTTGTTATATTTTTATATATGTTATAACTCTATAGAGTTGTCTAAAATAACAGACACGTATTTTTTATCTGCCCAAACTCAACCTGTTACAAAGCACTGAGCACTGACCAAAGTACTGAGAAGCGACCAAACCCTCTAAGTTCTGTAGAGAGACAAGGAAAGGTACCCAACTGTCCGGCTCCGATTTGATTATTTTTATATGTCAGGTGTGGGGTCCATGCATGAACCTAGGATACTATGGACAGGCTATACGTGATGCCACAATGAGGGACAGCAACAAAGTAGATGATACCCGTGGGGTGGCCATGTAACTAAAAATTACCCCATCGCGTCCATATGTTTATTTTAAATAATGCGCTTTTATTGTAAGTAGTTTTTAATGAAGCTTTACACATTAATTGCCTAGCAGGCGCTGTTCGCAGGCACTAGTAATATTCAGTTTAATAACATGAAATATGATTCTAGTAACAGAACATGTAAGTAATTAATAGTCCTTGTGCAAGCGGCTTATCTGTTTCTTATCAGCACTACAAACTGTATAGAGTGATCAGCACAGTTATCACAGGACGGCCCGCGAGCTATGTTGCGGCAAGGTAGACTGTCCGTATCTTACCTTTCTAAGCGTCCTCACTAGAAAGAGACGGACAGTCTACCTCGCCGCGACACAGCTCGCGGGTCGTCCTGATCTACTTAATTAATTATTATAAAGCCTGAATCACACTGGCGCAGCCTACGGTGGCGGTCCATAGTAAACTTGACAGATAGTGTCAAATTTACTATTGACCGCCACCGCAGGCCGCGCCTGTCTGTGAGAGGCTTTATTTAAGTCTCTCACAGACTGGCGCGGCCTGGCCGCGGCGGTCAGTGGTAAACTTGTCATTAGGCTAAGGCGGATAAAATAATGATACTAAGGACCGAAATGAGACACAACCATATTAAAAAAACATTTATTTATATAAGGTTATCTCTATTTAGGTTAGGTAGGGGTCGCTTACTGGCCTTTGAATAATATTAATTTTGTATACATATTTCTCAATCCAAATACTCCGCGTACGTTACACGCAAAATAGGCGCATTCATGACGTCGAGTTGCGGAAACCCAGCCCGCGTACACCTATATACTCCGCGTACGCACATCCTCATTTAGTGGAAACCTAGAAAATAAAACATATTATTTTACATTCAATTTTCAAAGCATAGGGCTTATAGAAAATTATGAATCATTCTATACCGTCGATCATTTTTACTTATCTATATCTATCTGTCTTACTAGCTGTCCACGCGTCTCTACTTGCGTATTAGAAAGAACCCGAGCGGAGGCGCAGATGCAGGATTTTTTTTTGTTTATGGGATGAATAGTTCCGGAGATTACTCGCTAAATTAAAGCTTTGCCTCTTTTTTATGAGTATAGAGAAAATATAAGTATATAAAAATAGATCCCACCCATTTTATACGAATGTTAGGTAATAACGAGTACTAGAATTTTGTTAAAGTATAAATTACCCGAGAAATGGGGTATTTTTAAGTTGTATTGGCTGATATCCCTAAAATGATTGCAAAGAAGCTAAATCGAGAAGACATTCTTATACCTGTCGCAGCTTACCATAAACAACCTACGTAATTTGGGCGGATAATTTGTCAACGAATATTTTCTTGAACAATGTAAACAATGATGTTATTTCTATTATAACCATCTAATTTAACAAGATTTTGAGCGTAATGTAATTTTACGATGCCATTTTTACGTATTGCGTATAAAGAAAAGTGAAAAATGTTCTACTTACGTGTGAAAGGTTATATTTTCATCAGAGTGTTCCGACCGGCTTTTACAGCCGAGAACACAGCAATAGACCATTTTTTTGGCACAGTCGGAACACAAGCACCTTATTGTGAGTAAAATAACTTTAATCGCGTCGATTTAAGTCACATTAGCATTAAATAATTTAGGTTATTCTAGCTAGTATGCACCCACACGCGCGCTTTGTTGGGCACAACCGTTGTGCCCAACAGAAAAAAAGTGGAACTATGACAAGGACAACGAATGATATATCTCTTTCTGTCACACTTATTGCGTTTCGTATAGCACCGTCGCGCTCGTTCGTGGTATTATTATTACCATAGCCTGTCCATAGTATCCTAGGTTCATGGGTCCATGTCTACGTTATTTTCACACTCGTTTCCAGACATGACGGGATTCAGGAACTAACACTGGTATTTTGTAAAGCAGGTATGTATTTTCGGTTCACAATCACAATCACAACAAAATCTTACTCGATTACTCGGATGTAATCGGATTAAGATTGGAAACGTGGTGAGTTTGTCACAGAACTAGCTTCACGTCCGTTACGACTGGCACTTCGAGCAAGAATGCCCCACTCTCTATTTTTCCCTTTTTATAACTACCCACTTAGGTTGATCAACCTGTCACTCCGATAATCAGGTTAGCCAACTTAACAACTAGTTCTGCGACGACCACACCCAAGCTTTCTGCTTGACGTTTCCTTAATCATTAAAATATGGCATTTTAATCCAAACCAAATTAAATTACGATTTGAAATTTACAATCAAAATAAACTTCTTAAAAACCAAACTAACAATTTTAAATCTAAAAAGGAAGTTGTTCCATAATCGATCGCATGCGGCGCCACTGCGACATATATATGTTATAGAGTTGTCTAAAATAACAGACACCTATTTTTTTTATCTGCCCAAACTCAACCTGTTATAAAGCACTAAGCACTGACCAAAGTACTGAGAAGCGACCAAATCCTCTAACTTCTGTAGAGAGACAAGGAAAGGTACCCAACTGTCCGGCTCCGATCTGATATGTTTATATATGTTATAGAGTTGTCTAAAATAACAGACACGTATTTTTTTATCTCCCCAAACTCAACCTGTTACAAAGCACTGAGCACTGACCAAAGTACTGAGAAGCGACCAAACCCTCTAACTTCTGTAGAGAGATTTGTTCAAGCAAAATGTTAATTAATTACTGGTTTCATTATATGTTGGAGACAAGACAAGTCAAAGTTTCATACTTTTCATCGTTTCACTCACTTCCCTTTGGTTATTTTTTTTTAGCATGAAAACTTCACGATCCATGAACTGAGTCATGGTCTCAAAAAGTATGAAACTTTGATGTGTCTTGTCGTTTTAAATAAAATATGAGTTTGAGGTGAAATAACACAACCCGTGTCCATTATTTTTTCATGTTCTCCAACATATAATGAAACCAGTAATTCATTATCAATTTGCTTGAACAAATATCTCTACAGAAGTTAGAGGGTTTGGTCACTTTTCAGTACTTTGAAGGACAATTTCTCCCAACAGGTTAAGTTTAGGCAGCTAAAAAATACGTGTCTGTTATTTTAGACTATTCTATAACATATGTAAAAATAAATCAAATCGAAGCCGGACAGTTGGGTACCTTTCCTTGTACATGTACCTACATTCTACATTCCATTGCATGACTATCGCCTACCTAGTTGAAAAAGATTCAATATCCAGTAGCTATTTGGGCTATCTAATCTTATAATTAGGTCCTTCACCCCGCATAAAGGGTACAACGGCGGCAGAACACGCTACTGTTTAATATGGATTTTTTAATTACCTCGGTGTCGCTCGCTGTGATTCAACACCTACATTGTATGCATTGGCTTTTTAAAATGCAGATTTCCATTTACAGTTGTTAAATGGGTCAAGAAATTGAAGCAAGTTTCTCTTCTTTGTTCATTGTACTAATCTTAGGCTTTATTGTGAGCACTTGTGTTTAAACACAATATACCTAATTAGATTATTTTAACAGCCGATATTTGACAGCCTGACATCATATGTCAATGATGACATATGATGACATAAATTGTACTGGAATGACAGCTGTCAAATATTGGATGTAACGGCATTTTCACTATATAATAATAAAACATATGACAATGAACTGTTCATTCAAAAAACTTCTTACTGTTTGGATGATTTAAAATTCAAATTCAATTATCCGACACCCAGCATAAAGATAGTAGACAGGAAGTCACTTTGCCTCCTGGGTTCTCCCATCTTTGAAGAATCTTTTCCTGATTATATTACTAACACTATTTCTAAATTCCAAAGTCACGCAAATTGTTTACTCGAAATCAGTCCTCATTATGCTCTTGTAATTCTAAAGTTTTGCCTTTTTGTCCCTAAATTAACTTATGTGCTCCGCTGTTGCCCTTTTTGGAAACATCAAAATTTGCTTTCACCGATAGATGACTTAGTCAAAACTAGTTTAGAAATGATTTTAAATATTCAGCTCAATGAACAATCTTGGTTACAAGCATCCCTCCCTATTCGGTTTGGCGGCTTAGGAATTCGCAAAATTTCCAGTGTTGCTTCCCCAGCCTTTTTGTCATCCACCCATAGCACGTCACGTCTCATAGGAAATATCTTAAGGGATCTACCCACAAACTATGAGACTGCGGGCGTGGAGGATGCCAAGAATGCTTTTAAAATTGCTTGCCCGAGTAAAGATTTTCCAGATAACCCAAAATCTCAAAGGAGCTGGGACGATATTAATTGCGATTTAACCTACAAATCGATTCTGAGCCGCAGTTCAGGTCCAGATCGCGCAAGACTTCTGGCGGTTGGAGCCAGAGAGGCCGGTCACTGGCTACATGCCCATCCTTCTCCAAATACCGGTACCTTCCTGGATCCGACCTCCCTTCGTCTGGCGACTGGTCTGCGGCTTGGGGTCACGGTATGCACTCCACACATATGCCCTTGTGGCACGGACGTGGACCGACTGGGTCACCACGGACTTTGTTGTCAAAAAAGTGCAGGCAGCTTTTCAAGACATGCGTCACTTAATGACATAATCCGCCGGTCTTGTCGCCACGCCCCCACCAGGCGTAGGTCCAGCCACAATGGACACGATAACGCCAGGTAAAGGGCGCGGCGAAGGGTATATACTATTTGGGTACATATTTGGATCTTACCTTTATTTCTAGTTCCCTGGCAGGTCTCTCCTTTCTCTCTCTCTCTCTGCCGTCTGGTTCCCTCTACGAGGCCTGCATGCCCCACCTGTGGTTTAAAGGTTATTCATGACGCCAACTGTCTCTAAGAACCCCGAGGGATTTAGTATTATCTAGGAGAGGCTTTAACTACCATAGGTCATGTCCTTTGTCATGTCTGTTCTTAGTCAACGAGCATTATCTATCTAATTATCTTATCCTATTTGTCCTAAGGGTGAACTTGCTACCCACACATTTGTGTGTGTGGATAACACGTGATTGATAATAAATGCCGATAACGGCCATGCCTGTCCCTAAGCATGCTTGGCCACGCTGGGCCCAATCTCATAGACCAAACTTGGTCTATTCTCCTTCTAACAACACAGTCTGGGACACAAAGCTCACGTACGCTTATACGGTCTTGCTCATATTGGAACCTTGTCCTCATAGCTCACGCATAGTACGATCTCGCTACCTGATCAGGATTCCTACGAGTATACTCGCAACCACGCACCAAACTGAACCCCTATCCGTCGCACGGACAGGCGGTTCTTTAGCTCGTATAGAGAGAGGAAACAAAACTTGAATTAGTTCTCATGATATGGGCATACGATATATCAAAATAAGTAACTCTATTCTTATGCTAGTGGCAGCACACGGGCATGATATGACAAATATGACTATTTAGTTTTAATGTCATTATGTAATTGGAAATAGACATAGTATTAGAAATATATGAAAATGAGGGGTTTCACTTAGCTCTCAATCTCTGGGCGGCGTCGATATGTTCGTCACGAACTACAATAAACTTTATACATTTACGTGGCCGGCGCCAACTTCGTCTCAGCCCGCCATCTTACTGAATGGCAAAGTTAACATAGACATTATAGTTCACTCACCATAGACACCCATACTTCAGCTTGGGTTGCCAGATGTTAGATTGTTGTCATCGCGAATCTTAGGCACGATTCGCGACACTCCCGGCGGCCAACAGAAGTGTGATCAGGGAGCTCGTCCACTGCCTGATCCTTTCTCTGGCTCTGATGGCGGCTTCCCGCTGTGGTCGTGGTCCGGGAGAAGCGCCAGTGGTGTCGTCGGCGTTAGTACAGCTCATGTCAATATTAATAGGCGAACCTGCCCTTATTGGGTCAGTTTCTTTACTGATACTTTCTGTATCAGTAGGGTTTACCTGTTCCCTTTCATTATGAATGTGTGAGTTATCAATCATTTCGACGTCATGCGTTAAGTGTCGATCATCTTCTATGTCGATTCTTACATTTCGTCTTTCTTCAATGTCGTTTGTTTCACCTTGCTTCTCTATAGGTAGTGATGCAGTATCACCATTGATGTCTTCTTCAACTTCGAGTGGGTATAGATGTGCTATAGACCTTATGTATTCCTTATTACCTACTTTAACTCTAGCAACTCTACATCTATTGTCAGCTCCCTTAGTTAAAGATACGATTTTTCCCACCTTCCAGTTTTCCCTATTCTTACTGTCCCCCTTGATTTGAACAATCTGCCCTTCAGATGGTTCTAGAATAGACGTACACCTCGGTTGTTTACGCGAGTGCGAGTACCTTTCTCTCAGGCTCAAAAGGTATCGATTAGTAAACATTTCCTTAAACTCGTCAAGAACGATGATGCCTTTTCTCCAGCTGTTTACGAGGTCAGTCTTTGACTGCGTCCCTTGAGGTAGAGGTCCCTCACAACCGGTATCCATGACGATGGTTCGTCCCATCGCGATGAAGTCTGAAGGTTTCAGAATGTGCGTCAATTCCTCATCGACATAAGTAAGTGGTCGCGAGTTAACGACCGCCTCTATTTCCTTAATAATGGTATTTAGCTGGTTATCAGTAAGTAGATGTTTCTGTAGGGTTTTCTTCAAGCAGTTCTTGACTATACCTACAAGCCTTTCGTAAAAACCGCCGAACCATGGCGCAAGTTGAGGAATAAAGCGCCATTTGATTTTCCTTTTTACGCAATATGGCTGTGACAAGACTTCGGACATTAATTTGAAGTTCGTAGCATTATCTGAGGTAATCACTGTAGGTACATTCCTGGTAGATACGAATCTTCTTAAAGCCAGAAGTCCTTCCTCCGCAGTTAAGTCTCGAACTACTTCTAGATGTATCGCTCGTACCGCTAAACAAGTGAACAGACAGATCCATCGTTTTTCATTCCCTGTTTTAGACTTAATTAATATTGGTCCAAGGTAATCGATACCCGTAAACGTATAGGGTTCTGTATAATTAACTCTTTCTGGAGGTAAAGCTGGTGTAGGAGGTAACTTGAATGGGCCTCCTCCATGTTTAATACATTGAGGACACTTCTTAATAGCTTTGCTGACCTGTTGTCTTCCGTGTGGTATCCAGAAGGATTGACGAATTATACTGAGGGTATGGCTAGCACCCACGTGATAGTTATCGGTATGTGTTTTCATAATGATATTATCAGTGTATTCACTATCTTTAGGTAATAAAATTGGATATCTCTTATCGTACGTCCAATTAGCGTTTTTGAATCTTCCTTTGCACCTCAGTACTCCATCTTCATCCTTGAACAGGTCGAGGTTCCTCATCATACTGGTTGCTTTATCAGCCAGTTCTTCCGGAAAGTATTTCATTTGGATATCTTTTATCTCTTCGACCGTTGTATAAATTATTCCACCATCGTTGTCCATTACCTTTTTAGATGTAATATCAGGATTAACTGTCATCTCCGGTATTGTTTCGACATCTGCATTTTCCACCATAGGTGTATCTGGTGGACCCTCCCCAACCATAAGAGAATTATCCCTCTTAGGATTGGTGGGCCACTCCGTAGGCTCCTTGGACAAGAAGTCTGGCCCCGCCAACCACCTTTTCATTTCCTCCTCTGGCTGAGCGGGTCTTGTAGCTACATCCGCTGGATTCAGATGAGAAGGGACATACCGTACCGTTAGTTCTTTATTCCCTCTTACTTCTTCGATTCTTCTAGCAACGAATGGTGCCAATAACTTATCAGAATGATACCAGTTGATGACTATTTGACTATCCGTCCAAAGCACCTGTTGTGTCACGTCGCTTGGAAGATACTTCTTAACATATTGGATTAAACGATGTCCAATAAGAAATGCAAGTAACTCGAGACGAGGAATTTTCAAGTCATCATGGTCTTTGATAGGAACCAATCTTGATTTACCTATCACGAAACTTCTCTTATCTCCCTGTACTATGTAAACCACTGCCGCGAAGGCCTTGATTGAAGCGTCTGCAAAACAGTGAAGCTGGTAGGCCCTGCTGTACAAGTTTCTTATATAGCAGCGGGTTACATACACATCTTTAAGCTTTCGGAGTTCTTGCTGGATATTATTCCATTTGTCAGTCATATCTTTTGACAGTGGTGTATCCCATTTGATCTTCAGTTTCCATAGGTCCTGTAGGAAAAGTTTAGCAGGTAACATGGCTGGCGCAACATAACCACTAGGGTCATATATTGACGCGATACATTTAAGGACACCTCTCTTGGTGTTGGCAAACTCACGTTTTTTATACCTTAAATGAAGTGTATCAGTTCTTAAGTCCCAATCTAATCCTAATACTTTAACGACCTTGTCTTGACAAGCGTCAGGAACTTGCTGTATGAAGCTTCTTGAGTTAGAGCTCCAGTCTCTGAGATTCATGGACATCTGATTGAATATCTGCTTTGCATTTTCATATAAGTTGACAGCTTCCTTTGTTGTTTCGGTACCTGTCACCATGTTGTCCACGTAAATCTCCTGGGCTAAGTTTCTCATGCTATCTGAGCTTGATCGAGACAGATGGTATTTGATGGTCGCATTAAAAAGAAAGGGAGAGGAAATTACTCCAAACGGAATCCTTCGAAAGCGCATGTGTAGAATGTTGGAATCATTAACAGGTAATCTTATATCTTTGATCCATAAGAAACGAGTGACGTAACATCCCTCGTTTGTAGACCAATCTGTAGAAAGGCCTTTTCCACATCCGCACAAATACCTATATTGTGGGTTCTAAATTTCAATAAAAGACCAGCCAAGTCTTCCAGCATCATTGGTCCACAATAAAGGCACTGATTAAGACTCTTATTATCCTTTATACGGGATGAGGCGTCGTAGACAAGGCGCATAGGCTTATCGACTTGCTTTACTCCATGAAAAGGAAGATAATGTACTGGGTGATCCAAACCATGGATGTCACTCCCAGGTACCCTCTCCACGATTCCTAAATTTTCTTGTTCCATAATAACTTGATTATATGAAGCTAATGTATCTTCGTCAGATCGCCTCACAAGAGTAACTAGACGTCCCAATGCTAAACCGTAGTTGGATTTCAGATCCGGTGGATACTCTATCCATGGCCAGGATACTTGGTATCTGTTATCCTGGAACTCTGTGGTTTCATTAAAATGGCGTAGAGCTTCTTCTTCTCTGTTCTCTTTGGGAGAGTCGGAGATACCTATAGCTTCAAGTTCCCATAGCTCCTTGACATTCGTTTCAACTAAAGGAAGATCAGGTTGACTCAGCCTCACATCTAAATTTGTCTGAAAATAAGTGATAACCGACAGTTCATTGATTGGTTCAATATCTGTCTTTCCGCTCATAATCCAACCCAACTCAGAGTTTACTAAGTATAGGTTGTTCTGAATCTTGATCTTCTCTGTCAACATCAAGGAGAAATAGTAGTCGTTACCAATGAGTAGATCCACTCGATCTGCTAGTGACCCATCATCTGCTAAGTCGAATCTGGTTGGCCAATTTTTCTGGTCCACATCAAGATGTGGAACGCTATGAGTAATCATAGGAACTACATTAGCAGTCATAGCTACGGATGCGCCCGAGCGTGTATTTATGTGGATTCTAACTCGAGGGCTTTCGATTTCTTGAGGTACATCAGCTCCGAAGGTAAACACAGTCAACATATTTTCTTCTAAGGTGACAAGGTTAAGTTTTCTCGCCAATTCCTTTGTTACGTATGACCGTTGGCTTCCCGAATCCAGCAGGGCTCTGCTCTTAATTTGGTCATTATAATCTTCTCCATTTACATTAAGAACAGCCGTCTGTAGAACGGTTACTCCATTGTCCTTTATGTGGAATTGTCGGGTTGTATCTTTTGTTGTCCTTCTTTTATCACCTGTAGGTTGTGTAACTGTGTTTCTCTCAGCCCCTCCATTAGGCGTGCCCGCCTTCCTATGTGGACAAAAAATGTCAGCATGATCTACTTTCTTGCAAATAAAGCAAGGCTTCTTAATATTGCATTGGTTCATCCAATGTCCCCGCCTTAGACATCTATAGCAACGACCAGAGAGTCTATCCCTCCTCTCTGAGTTTGTCTTAAATTGGTAACAGTTCACAGTTCCGTGGTTACCCCCACATAAAATACATTCTAACTTAGGTTTCTTAAAAGAGGGTCTTGACGACGATGCTTTAACCTCACAAACTGCACCACAGACAGCATCCAGCTTTCTCTTGAAAGTCTTGTTACGCTGTGGAAGATAAGATGCAGCTCTTCTAGGTTGGTTGACTTGATGTTGGAACTGAGGGTTACTGTTGTAAGTCTTCTTAAAACCTCATTTCTTCGGCCTGTCTGTAACATGTAACGCCTCTGTAGTGTAGCCAATATTGGTCTCTTTTCCTTTAGCTACTCTGCTAGCATCTTCTTTAGCCGAGATTAAACCTTCCAACTCCTTCCGGATCTCTGATACGGAATCCTCTTGAGTTCTCTTCTTTAATTCATATACTAAATCTTCTGGAAACTTCTCCAATATCAGGAATCGAAAGTAGCTGTGAGTTGTATCTTCTCCTAGAGCGCTGAGTACTCTGAAGTGTCTCTCAAGCTCATTAAGTACTTGGCGACAGTCCGCTACAGCAGTGCTTGCAGGTGCTATCTTATTTAAAGCAGAGTAATGTGCATCCTTAACTAGCTCGATTCTGCCGTATCTTGCTTTCAATATTGCAACTGCAATACTATAGTTTTCGTTAGTCGCTGCCAGTCCCTCGACTAACTTCTTAGCTTCTCCGCGCAAGATTGAAGACAAATACAGGAATTTGTCGACATCTCTCAACCTTCGGCTATCCACTAACGATGAAAACTGGTCCCAGAACTGGTGCCACTGAAGGACATCGCCATAGTATTCCGGCAGACTAAGCTTCGGAAGTTTCCCAGTCGCTACCGCAGTGTTCTCGGTTGATGTGGAAGGCTTGTTCCGCTGGAGCTTGATTCGGACTTCGCATAAAACTTCTTCAGCTTCCAGTTGTAAAGTTGTAATCCTAGATATGTCGTCTACAGCTGGCTCGTTCACAAACCGAAAGTAGTTATTTAAATCATTCCCTAATTTCTTCAAACCGCTTTCTAATTTGGACGCATTCACTTCAGCTTCCAAGATAACATTCTCCGGGATACAGGTACCAATTAAATCATTAAATTCCTTCGCCTTATTCACAATTTCATGAATACGAGCAGTAGTGAGCTCTAAAACTATCATCAGACTATCCTCCATCTTGACATGTACTAATATTGACCTGTAATTGACATTCCAACAAGTCACACAACTGCAATTCTTAAGCAAATCATGCCAGAATGAAATATTTAAAAGTTAATAAATTATTTAAAACTTGTAAAACTCTCCATATATAGACAGGTTCATGATATATCAAATTGTACTATCCGCAATTAATATGAAGAATTTATATAATGGAAGGTGATAGAAGGTACATGCAGCCATATTTTTATAAATTGAATTAAAGTAATAAGCGTTTGTTCAAGTCAGCATAACTCAACGTTCAACACAAAATATGGCTTCAAGTCCAAAGTCAGATGAACACCATAAGCTTAAATGCAATCTCCCTTGCAAATATTCAGTCTATTGCAGCCTTACATAACTTAGTAAAAGAAAGAAGACAGGTAAAGCAAAACTTTATAGCAGTATGTTAATGACAGTTGAAAACCAAAGCTAGACACACCACTGCACACAGTTGTTATTATTAAAAGCATAATTTATATTTATCATATGCTGAAATAAATAAAATCAGATTGCATATAAACCACTATATTCATCAGTGTACCCTTATAATTTTATAACAGGTTATACAAAATATTTAATTAATAACTGAAGCATTCGCAAATATATTAATCGACCTGAGTCTATGTTGTTCGATTAAATCGAGCGGATCACCATTCCTTTGCAAACTCCATGATACATATTATTGACATAGAATGACAGATGGTGACGACGAACTGCCAGTCATGACAATTCGTCATACCACCATCCACCATACTTCAACCTTTTGAACGCTTTCATATTCGCATTTATACACATAACATAACATAAACGATAAATCAACAATCGTCTATTAAATTGTCAAATGTAAGTCAGTAATGATATAACATTCACTACTTTTTTTATCACAAATGTTTCTGCTAGTATGATGTTAATCATCCAATTGAATTTTAATTCCAAAGCGAATGGAACCATACCGTTCCATATTTCAATTTTTGAAGTAAAGAAGAGAAATTGAAATAAATGTTATTTTATTACATCATCTAGTGAAGATGATAGATTATTTATTCAGTGCGAGTGCACTAACACACCATAGCTCGATTATTAAAGTGAAATCGTAATCACAAAATACTCACAGTAACTAAGCAGGCGTTTCGCTTCGGACACCACCGGGCCGACAACTGAGCCGTGGGCTATGGTGCAACACGTGAGCAGGCCTAAGGATACGACACGAATAACATTAGGATAAAATCGTCACTACGTTCCTCCTGCAGAGATCTATACTCCGCGAGCCCAGAGGCTAATCAATAAAGAGGTAACTATTCTCCAGAGATCCTGCTTTCTGGTGTTATCTTAAACTATCAAGGCTACCCAGGCGAAGCTAGATGCATCCAGGGCTTCTCCGTCTAACGTAATTAAAACCCACTGTAAACTAGTTATCCTTAATGAATATATGTTGTTGATGCTAGAGAATTAACTTTAGGCACAATAAAGAAGTATCTGAGTGCTCACCTCGCAGCTAGAACGACAAACAGCAGAAAAGAAAATCAACAGTTGCTCGCGTAATCCAAATCTAAGTAAAATGGCGGCTTGCGGCCTCACCGGCCGGCGTCAGCTTTTTCCTAACCTCGATTCGACAAAACTGGCTGGAACTCTCAAGACTGGATTTTGAACCTTAACTTAATGGCAATAGGGTTCACATATCACTAATTCCACTTTTTCATCCATTTAAATTTTATTAATTATAAATCGCGTATCACTTCGCGAATTTCAACTTATATCTATTTTACGCACTTAATTAAATAATTGTACGATTTATTTTCCGCAAATCCTTGTGAAAATCCATATCCAAACTTATAAAAAAAACGTTGTTTGATTACGTAATTCCGCTCGACTCTTGCTCGAATCCTCCAATAAGAGAGCTTCACGCCATCGCCATCGCGATCATCAAATATCAAATAATCTTCCTATATTGTAAATTTTCCTCAGTCGGTAAAAAATAATATCATCGCATACATAAGCATTCATATTTATAATTATTATGTTCACCTATGACATGACATGAGTTTATTTCGCATATTTTCTTATAATTCATATCTTCGCTTCTGTGTAAAAAGTGCATACGACCGCCATCTAGTATTTTCCAACAAAGTTAATCGATCTCTATGCTGAATACAACGCCATAGTGCTTTTGGTGTATAACCACAACCATCATGGTAACTCCGGTTCGTAATTGAGATGTCGCCTTAGCGCGCTAAAATAAAATAGCGTAATCATTGTTAAATATTTACTTTTAACAATGATCTCACTATATATAATATAAACAGTATTACTTATAAGCTCTGTGAATCCTCATTATAAATCTAATTCATATAAAAATTGCCCTTGATATACTAGACACGACTTTTAGCCCCTTTTTTATGCATGTCATCATCTTGGTAAAGATCCAAACATCCCGGCAATCACCACCATGTCGCCACGCCCCCACCAGGCGTAGGTCCAGCCACAATGGACACGATAACGCCAGGTAAAGGGCGCGGCGAAGGGTATATACTATTTGGGTACATATTTGGATCTTACCTTTATTTCTAGTTCCCTGGCAGGTCTCTCCTTTCTCTCTCTCTCTCTGCCGTCTGGTTCCCTCTACGAGGCCTGCATGCCCCACCTGTGGTTTAAAGGTTATTCATGACGCCAACTGTCTCTAAGAACCCCGAGGGATTTAGTATTATCTAGGAGAGGCTTTAACTACCATAGGTCATGTCCTTTGTCATGTCTGTTCTTAGTCAACGAGCATTATCTATCTAATTATCTTATCCTATTTGTCCTAAGGGTGAACTTGCTACCCACACATTTGTGTGTGTGGATAACACGTGATTGATAATAAATGCCGATAACGGCCATGCCTGTCCCTAAGCATGCTTGGCCACGCTGGGCCCAATCTCATAGACCAAACTTGGTCTATTCTCCTTCTAACAACACAGTCTGGGACACAAAGCTCACGTACGCTTATACGGTCTTGCTCATATTGGAACCTTGTCCTCATAGCTCACGCATAGTACGATCTCGCTACCTGATCAGGATTCCTACGAGTATACTCGCAACCACGCACCAAACTGAACCCCTATCCGTCGCACGGACAGGCGGTTCTTTAGCTCGTATAGAGAGAGGAAACAAAACTTGAATTAGTTCTCATGATATGGGCATACGATATATCAAAATAAGTAACTCTATTCTTATGCTAGTGGCAGCACACGGGCATGATATGACAAATATGACTATTTAGTTTTAATGTCATTATGTAATTGGAAATAGACATAGTATTAGAAATATATGAAAATGAGGGGTTTCACTTAGCTCTCAATCTCTGGGCGGCGTCGATATGTTCGTCACGAACTACAATAAACTTTATACATTTACGTGGCCGGCGCCAACTTCGTCTCAGCCCGCCATCTTACTGAATGGCAAAGTTAACATAGACATTATAGTTCACTCACCATAGACACCCATACTTCAGCTTGGGTTGCCAGATGTTAGATTGTTGTCATCGCGAATCTTAGGCACGATTCGCGACAGGTCTCTTGCCAGCATCAATGTGCCTGCTCTTCTTGAGCCGCCTGGCATTGTCAGAGATGATGGCAAAAGACCTGATGGTGTGTCTCTGGTTCCATGGACGCTACATGTGTAGACACACTGGCACCGTCTCACCTCCAACGGACTACTTCTAAAGCGGGTGCAGCGGCGGAAAACGCCGAAAATCTGAAATGTAATAAATATAGAGGCCTCGGCAGAGAGTAGGTACGACTTTGTACCCTTTGGCGTCGAGACTCTCGGTCCGTGGGGTCCCAGTGCGCATAAGTTATTTGCAGAAATCGCGAAACGTCTGGTCGATGTAACTGGTGACCGAAGAGCTGGCGGGTTTCTCGCGCAACGCATCAGCATTGCAATTCAGCGAGGAAATGCCGCCAGCATCCTCGGTACAATGCCTCGAGGGCCTTTTTTAGATTTAACTTAGTTTTAATTTATCTTAGTTAATGTTAATTATAATCTTGTATTCACTTTTATGACAAGTAGGTAAATTCATGTCACTGAGACGAGACAGTATGTAGAGAGATGGGAGTAGCTAAGAGACTGTACGCGTTCAGCTTCTTTGCTACTGGCAGAGTTTTAAAAATAGTTAGCTACATAATCATTATATGCAATAATTAGCATATAATTATTAACTTATTATTAACTTATTTGTTATCTTTTACACAGCAGTAAAATAAATAATTACGTTCTTTGATTTGGCGTCTACTTAAACTCATAATCATTGGTGGTGTCATAATTAACCATAAATCTGTTAAATAAGTAGCGGTACGCGACCTCGACACCTGAGGGGGTGGGTTTTTGCGGATTTATATTAATTTGAAAGTGGACTGTATTTTTTGCGATAGGTTTAGGTATGTTGGTTTTTAGGCACACAGAAGAAAGGATCGGCAATGCACTAACCTGATTATTTCTGGTCTGCTGTCTGGTTTCGACGTGGTTGGCCAACCAAAATACGCACTCTGAAGAATTGTTCTTAAATGTCTATATAGCACAAATCACAACAGTTTATATAAATTCACTCTGGGAGGCTATAAGCGAAACCTCAACCAAAATGGCGGTAAATAAATTGAAGAAAAATGAGCGAGCGACCGTCCGATGCTAGCTGCATCTCGTTACACAGTGCATGCCAAAGGAAGGACGGGTTTGACAGGTAATGGGAAAAAATACAATCTACCCACTCATAAAAATATAAAAACGAAACCGAACATCCCCCCGGCCTTGAAGGAACCCTTCAAAGAAAAAGCGAAAGTGCTCTGCTCTATTTATAGAGAGCGGGGTGCGATCATTGTGCTTAGCGGTAAGTAAATAGTAATAAAACTTAAACTAGGAAAAGCACAATAGTTTGTGCGAGAAATACGTATTTATGAAAAACACTACTTAACTGAGAATAACCTTAACTAAGATTGTCTATAAAGACGCGGACTTAAATACTAAATATTTTAATTAAGATTGACTCATTGAGTCGGGAGAGGGCAAAGACGTACTACTGGACGTTTATACGTTCCAACTTTCGTCTTTACTTCCGCAACACGCGTTATTCCGTCCTTACCGGGATAAACGTTAGTTATAACTCCTAATGGCCACTGTAGCGGCGGCGCATTATCAACATTTAACAGTACCACCGTGCCGACCGTTATTGGATTTGAAGAAGTATTCCACTTCTCGCGTTGTTGCAAATTATGTAGATACTCAGATTTGAATCGCTTCCAATATGACTGGACTAGCGAATCCATTAATAAAAAACGAGACAACAAATTGGTTCGTTCGTCGGACAAGTCGGGTGCGGGGAGGTACTCTAACGGAGATGTAGACAAAAAATGTGACGGAGTTAGCGCAAGCGGTTCTGAGGGATCCGAACTTTGAGCATATAGAGGTCTGCTATTGAGCACTGCCTCAATCTGTGTAAGCACAGTAGACATCTCCTCAAACGTGAGAATTTGTTTTCCGATTACGCGAAATAGTAATGATTTTGCGCTTTTAATATTAGCTTCCCATATACCACCAAAATGGGCGGCAGTCGGAGGGTTCATCTTCCACGTAATGCGGGTTTTAGCGAGTTCGTTACTAAAAGTTTTATAATATTCGTCGGATTGTAAAAAATCGTGGAGTTCGTTAAAATAAGCTTTCGATGAAACGAAATTGGTTCCATTATCCGAATATAAAAAGGTACATGGTCCTCGTCGTGACGTAAAACGTTTAAATGCATCTATAAAACCAGCAGAAGTCAAACTCGATACCAACTCTAAATGTACGGCTTTTGTCACTAAACAAATAAAAATACATAAATATGCTTTAACACTGCGTACGCCGCGCTTTCGATATGGAGTAACATACAGGGGTCCTGCATAGTCAGTTCCTGTGTGCAAAAACGCTTTGCACTGCTCTAATCTGCATTTAGGCAAGTCAGCCATACTCGGTGAACTAGCTTTAGGACTTAACCTGAAACAGCTATTGCATTTTTGCAAGCGTTGTCTAACAACACGGCGAGCGGAAAGTATCCAGTATCTAGTTTTTAATATGCCTACTAACAGCTGCGGTCCTGCGTGGGAGTTATCACGGTGATAACTATCAACAATTAAATGCACCACGTTATCACGTTTAGGTAAGATCATAGGGTGCTTAGATTCATAACCCAATGACGAATTGGCCAGCCGACCTCCGACGCGCAAAATTCCATTTTCAATAAATGGAAATAATTTTTGGAGCTTTTGAGAGCAACGTCGCCCTTTTGAAATATTTTTAATGTCGTCGGAGAAATATATAGACTGTATGACACGAATTATTTCGAACTCGGCGGTATTTAAATCGTTAGCGGTGATTACGTCATTTCGCGGGAGCTTCCTCGAGAAGCGGAGCACGTAAACAAAAGCTCGAAGAAGTTTATTCCAGGAGGAACATCGCGAAGCAAGCGTAAGAACCGGATGTTCTATTTCAATGACACTAGTAATCAAATGAGCTACAGTCTTTTCCTCTGGCAAAGATGAGCGGTTGGGAATAAACTTTTGTAAAGGCCAGTGGTTTAAAGGCTGTGCTAGCCATGGCGGTCCATGGAACCACAACTCATGCTGCATGAGCTGGGAGGGAGTGAGACCCCTACTAATAGCGTCAGCAGGGTTGAGCACTCCAGCAATATGATATAAGTTATCATGCGAAATATTTGTCTGAATTTGTGAAATGCGGTTGGCGACATAGGTGTCGAACCTATGTGGCGAAGCGACCGACCAACATAGGGCAACTTCTGAGTCAGAAAAACAATAAATGTTATCAATTTTATGTCTTTTAGACAGCGTGTCGTGAACTTCGCGTAGAAGCCTTGACATTAATAAAATTCCATTGAGTTCTAAACGCGCTAAAGTAATTTTGGGTTTAGCGGAAGCTACTCGTGACTTCGAGCAGACAAGCGTTACTATCGGTGGCTGTTCGGCGTTGACAACATGTAAATATATTACGCAGCCGTAGGCGGCCTCGCTGGCGTCTGAGAAACCTACCAATGAGACTTGAGCTCCTACTTCTACACCTAGATGTCGCGGGAAATTAAGCTGAGATATCAGCGGCAGCTCTGATAAATATTGTTGCCACAAATTGACGATGCGAGAGGGCGCTATGTCATCCCATTGCAAATTCATAAGCCACAGCTCCTTAATTATTAATTTAGCGTATAAAATAACCGGCCCGACGAGGCCTAGCACGTCATATAACCGAGCGGTAGCGGATAGGATAGCGCGTTTAGTACACAGCGCGGGCGGTCTAGAGGTATCGAACACGAAAACGTCTTGCGCGGGCAGCCATCGCAAACCTAAGATCTTAAAAGTATTTCCGTCATCAAAGGAAATAGATTCAGACTTCCGGTGTGACTCAGGTATGTGCTCGAGTAGTTCGCGCGAGTTGGATGTCCATTTAACTAGGGCGAACCCCCCGGCCTTGAAGAGGTTGATGAGTTCGTTCGCTGTCTTAACTGCTTCCCCGAGAGAAGAAGCAGAAGAAGCGAGATCGTCCATATAGACATCTCTCTCTAACACGGCAGCCGCAGTTGGCCATTTATGCCGTTCATCAGCAGCAAGCTGACGTAGGGTCCTCAGCGCCAGATATGGCGAACTTCGCAACCCAAATGATACTCGAGTATAGTTATATACCTCTAGCGGATCAGTATCATTAAATCGATACAATATCCTTTGATATTTATGATGCTGTGCGTTTACATGAATGCGTAAATACATTTGTTTCACGTCAGCAAAAAATGCGACGTTGAATATGCGGACATTTAATAAAATTGTAAATATATTTGCCTGTAAATTACATCCAGTATATAAAATATCGTTGAGTGACAACCCTGTGTCACTTTTCGCAGATCCGTCCAGAACTGGACGGACCTTGGATGTCGATTTATCGTTGCGAATTATAGGGTGATGCGGCAAAAAATATCCAGGAGAGAGAGACTCTTCGGGTGAGGTGCGGGAAAGTATACCTTCCGATAGGTAATCGTGGACAACATTGTCATAACTAGATTTAAGTGCGGGATCCTTCGAGAACTTTTTCTCGAGAAGTAAAAAGCGCTTTTTTGCTGTTCTAAAAGAATCTCCCAATTTTTCGGGATCATCTTTGAATGGAAGATCAACTGAGTAACTGCCGTCAGCATTACGAACAGTAGTCGAAGTATAAATATCCTCACATTTTTGGTCGTCGGGGCTTAAAAAAGTACGCGAAGGTATTTCCTCGTCAGACCAAAATTTCTCGACCAGTTGATGAAGCGGGTCACAGCTAAAAGCACAGAGCGTGTGCGGAGCGGGTTGAGAATCAACTATAGGAGCGTCACCCATTAATATGTACCCTAGGGTAGTTTCAAAAGCATTTGGCATATTATCGGATGGGCCTTTAATTTTATCAAACAATAAAATTTCACAGTAAAGTTTCACACCTATCAGCATATCTATTGGCCCAGGTTGTGAAAAGTCATCGTCTGCCAGCGGTAAGTTTTTAATATATCCGAGCGAAGCGGTATCCACGCGCGCGCTAGGCAACTGCGTGGTAATCCGGTCCACGACCAGGGGTCTGGTTGTGTATTCGCGCGGGGTTCCTACTCGTGGCGTGAATTTAAGTGAAGTTACACCTAATATTTTTTGCGAAGTCCCACCGATACCTTGCACTTCAGAATAGCGGTATTGTTTATTTATAGGTAGCGATAGTCGCTTACAGCAAGGAGCGGTTATATAATCACTTTGAGAGCCTGGGTCGACCAAGCATCTCAACAAGTGAGTGCGGTTAAAAGAATCAATAACTTTTATTTTTGCGGTGGCCAGTAACGTTGTCGTTTGTAGACAATTATTACTGTCGCACGAAATAGTGCAAATGCTACGATCACTCGACGAGGAATGCGGAATGCTTTGGTCGACCATAACTGCACTAGTTATATTATCAACATTAGCGGAATTAAACAAATTATTTTCCTCATGAGATAACGTACGCACGCCCGGGACGGATTCAGAATCTCCGATTTTTTCACATTTAAAATTATTAGCGGGTTTGGAAACAGTTGTTCCGACATTACAATTGGACTTCGAACTAACGTTAAAATGCAATAACGAATGATGTCTCGCTGAACAATGAGAACAATTTCGCGTCGAAGTACAAGTTGACGTTTTATGTTTTACACTTAAACAATTGTTGCAGTATGCGTTCAATTTAATAAAATTATATCTTTCGTGCGGTGTCATTTTCATAAAAGCCGAACACAAATATAGGTGCTCATGTTGTTTAGTTTTACAAAGTCCGCAATTAATATTAATATTAGAACTGCCCGAGTCCGGCCCTGATACGAATGATTTTGTGTCGACTCTCGGGATGTGTGACTTAGGCGAGTTAAATATCGGCTTGTTACTAATAACAGCATTGGGTGTCCGAGATAACACTTTGCTTTGTTCTTTGACAAACTCAATTAAACTTTTGTAAGTTGGAATGTCTTCCTTGCGATAAGCAATTTCAAATAATTTAATTGTTTCTGCATCTAATTTTTGTAATGCCAACTGTAAGAAGATGAAATCTGTTAAATCATTCAGTTTCATTTCTTTGAGCGCGTTTACAGATGTATCAAAGTTATTTATAAATGAGTCCAAACCGTGCGAACTCGCAGTCGATAGCGATTTAAAATGCAACAGCTGTTTAAGATAAGTACAGGCTAGCGATCTTTTGTCATCGTATTTCTCAATTAAAGCATTCCAAATAATGCTATAATTTTGGGCAGTAGCAGGCAACCCGGCGCAAATGTCGCGTGCCGTGCCACTCAATTTGCCAATTAAATAATAAATCCTTTCACTATCAGTTAGTGATTTATTATCATGTATCATACTCTTAAATTGCTGATAAAACAGCGGCCAGTTTTGCGGTTGTCCATCGAAGGAAAGTAATTCAATTACTGGCAAACGGGGTTGTGACCTATTAACACCAGGGGACTGAACCTCGGGTACACGACATACTTCATTTTCTGACAATACGTATTTAATATAGCAGCACATTTCCTCAAACGAAGTCCACGACTCGTAATCAACTTGTGAATCAGGGTTCAGTTGTAAAAACAACAAGTTATACGATTCTAAAACCTTTTCATAATCGCCACGCAATGTGTCTATATTCAATGCACTGGCCTTAAATGCCCTGAACTGTGCGGGATCTGTCTCGGCTTTGTATGCCAATTCCAGAATGTTTTCTACCCGTTTATAGATAACATCACGCCGAACGGTATAAAGTGTTAACTGATTTTTATTTGCGTCATGATCTATTCCCGGACTAAACTGATCACTCCCTTTCCTACCTTTACCCATCGTAAATAGTAGCTATGAAGTCAATTTCAACAAATAAAATAACAAAAGCAGTCAATTAATAAACACGAAGAATATGCTACAGAAGGTCGTAAGTCACTACGATTTACTAAGGACTTAAGACGTTTTATTCAAACACGTGCTAATAATGTACAAAGGCCGTATAAAAGACGTAACCGACAGCGATTCTTTATTAACTTAGGACCTTTTGCATTGGAAGCATGAGTATGATACAATAAGATAGTTTTCTCAAGCAGTTATAAGAACTTATTTATATAGAATTGCGGAAGAAAAATAGATTTGTTAGCTAAATATTGTTAACTAACTTAGCGGAACACAATAATTGTGATAAATGCGAGCGGGACGTAATATTTACGTATTTAAAATTAAGATGCGATGAATTTGTACTGTTGTGATTGTAATATTAGCGGAGTGTGTCGGAGTAAATAAATGTCGTCAACCGAACCAATTTGAGTTACAAAGATTGCATATGGCGGCCGTGCGGTGGTGGTACGATAACAACGACAAAGGAACGTATGCACACGTGTATCAAAATTGATCACGAGGAATGAAATATATTAGGAAATAACTAGCAATATAATGTACTAAGTATGCGGGTGCGAAAATAAAGCGAAATAATTGCCGATGCGGTTTGTATAAAAGGATTTAAAGTGACAAATTATTTCAATACTAGCACAATGATCGCCTATATTTCCCCAATAATTATCATTAAACGTATGTAATAATCACATAAGTGTGATTCTATCCTGTTCGAAATGACCAAAAACTTATGGTGGTGTCATAATTAACCATAAATCTGTTAAATAAGTAGCGGTACGCGACCTCGACACCTGAGGGGGTGGGTTTTTGCGGATTTATATTAATTTGAAAGTGGACTGTATTTTTTGCGATAGGTTTAGGTATGTTGGTTTTTAGGCACACAGAAGAAAGGATCGGCAATGCACTAACCTGATTATTTCTGGTCTGCTGTCTGGTTTCGACGTGGTTGGCCAACCAAAATACGCACTCTGAAGAATTGTTCTTAAATGTCTATATAGCACAAATCACAACAGTTTATATAAATTCACTCTGGGAGGCTATAAGCGAAACCTCAACCAAAATGGCGGTAAATAAATTGAAGAAAAATGAGCGAGCGACCGTCCGATGCTAGCTGCATCTCGTTACACAGTGCATGCCAAAGGAAGGACGGGTTTGACAGGTAATGGGAAAAAATACAATCTACCCACTCATAAAAATATAAAAACGAAACCGAACAATCATGGACGCAGTCTGGTTGTAAGAAAAAAATATTGGCTGTATGACTGAATGTCTTTGCCAAACTCAATACCAACTACGATTAAGAAATATTTATTATTGATGTTGGCGGGAAACGAAATTCTTACCATAATTTTCTCGATGACTCAGTATTGAAAGTCGGAAATAACTAAATTAAGTGAGTCTTTTGTGTCATGACAATGATAAATGGAAGTTTTATTGATGCTTCGACAAACGCGCCACGGGCGAGCAGTAGTGGAACCAATCAGAGGGATCCATTCGTTATTTCGAGGTGTCGCAGGTAATAAAAGTTAAAACTATATTTTTACAAACTCGCAGATTTCTGATTATGGTAAAATTCCCAAGGTTTGACAGCTTAGTTCAATAATCGACAGTCTGTTGAACACTGTTATTGCTATGAATTAAGATTAAACGTGCAAAGTAAAGAGCCCACGTCGAGCACAGGAACTGGAATACGACTAAGGTTTATTTAAAATGTTTTATTATGCAAATAACATTAATTAGTCAAGAACCAAATAAATGCTTTATCAACTTCCAAGGTAAGTGCAAAACCAACGAAAAGTTTATATTTTCGCATTTCATTCAAAACCAAGTACTTAATATTCAAAACGAATGTCTACGAAAGTGGCAGTCCTCCTAATCATTTTATTACTAAAGTAGATATGTGTATTTACTCGCATATTGTTATAGAAACACTGAAGTAACAGTGGATACCGTCGAAAACAATGAATCGAGTGAAGAAACCGACACGGAGGAGGTAAGTTTCCTTATTTATGAATTTAAAAATAAAATATACATATTATTTTTGTATATATAGGTAAGTTTCATTATATATTGTCCCTAGGCGACCGAGCTCTGCTCGGGTGAAAATAGAGAAAATAACGAATTTTCCCAGACATGAGACCTAGTTAGATCGATTTCTGGCCCCCGAATATAGGGGATATTCCAAATTTCATATATATAGGTCTATACAAATATTGCTCTTTTAATAGTATAGGATTTAGCAAAGGTAATTCCGAAGAATAATTTGTCCGAAAGCATATATTTCTCCCAAATTATTACTTCAGAAAACCAAGTTCTGCTAAAGACTTCAGGTATTCAGGAAGTAAGTATGAATTGTCAGACAAAGAATGAATCTCTTTGGTAACGGCTACCCGCAACCAAAGGAATTCAGGGTGCTCCCACTGAGCTGCATCATCCGCTTTGTGGAAATGATGGCGCGGAGGGCAAATGCACAAAAGATCCCACTGGGTCGAAGTGTATCCGAAAGGGCCCTCAACTAGATAAGATAAGATAAGATGAATGAATAAGTAACCTAAGCTAACATAGGATATTCTAGTAAATTATAGGTAATCGTTGGACGCCACGTGTAGGCATTGTTCCAGTTGCCTTTTCAGTTACCAGAACACTTCTTCTCCAGAGTCATACATTTCGCATTAAAAATTTTCAATGCGTTCGCGTTGCTTGTTTCCATGCACGCCGAGCATGTGTCAGGGCGGGTGCGTTTAAGCTAGAGGCCACGCTCTGATCTCTCTCTCAGACTGCTGCCGCTCCAAGTCGTGACCAAACTGTAAGAACGCACGAAACACATTCAAGTCTAATTGAAATATATGTCTCAGATTGAGACAGAACGTTTCCAACATAAAATGAATAGTGTACAATATTAGTCAGTTATAGCGTTAAGTATTTGACTGTTTTGCATAGAAATTGCTGACTGTGTACTGCCGGGCGGGCAAGTTGGGAGCTGCCTACTACACCATACAGACTGGAGAGGTACGTTTAGAGATTACAGAGAGAAACTCTAAGACCGCGGCTACGCCCAGCACGACTATCACATGTAGTGGCGTAATAGGGTGGCAGAGTGGGCAAAATGCCACGGGCCCCCAGGCCGATTCGCCCCGTGGCCAGAGAGGCCGTGAGCACATGATACCTACCTATCATTGAAGAATATCCCCCCCCTGATATCCCCCATCCGATGATTACGCCACAGGCCTCGGCCACATAGACTATCCGTCCCTTTCTAAGCGTTCTAATTAGAAAGAATCGGATAGTCATCTCGCCGCGACACAAGTCGCGGGCCGTCCTGCACGGCTATCACAAGACGGCGCGCGAGCTCTCTCGAGTTTTCTCGCTCTATCCGTCTCTCTCTTATTAGAAAACTTAGAAAGAGAGGTATAGTGCGAGAAAAATCGAGAGAGGTCGCGCGCCGTCTTGTGATAGCCGTGCTGTGATAGCCGTGCATGCTACGCGCGACGCGACACGCGAAATTACGCCTTCTTACACGCGGCCCGCACACGTTTTAAAAATAAGTGAGAGAGTACTGCCACATCATTGTTAACTCAAATATTGTGCCGCCGCTGTTTCGTCTATGTATGTATGTAATTTGTTCCAAACTCAAACTCTCCTCTTGTGGCAGCACGGCCACAGCCGTAACGTCTACAGACGTATTGTGTCACATAACGTGTTATTCCCCTCATGTAAAACGGAGGTGACCTTAAGGGGTCTGCTGCGGCACTAGGAAAAATTGTAATGTACCTAAAACGGCACAACATGTCCGCCTTCATTAGTTAGTTAGTTTTACTTGGGCATTTTCCGATATCCAACGTGTTTCCTCACGATGTTTTCCTTCACCGAAAAGCTAACGGTAAATATTTCGTACATATATAAGTTCCGAAAAACTCATTGGTACGAGCCGGGATTCGAAACCACGACCGCCGCTGCCTGGCATGTCCTGCCCAGCTCCATTTGAGTTTGGTTATGACTTCTTCGATGTCACGCACCTTAGTGCGGCGTCCGACGTAAGTGGACCAATTCAAATACGATGTAGGTGCTTAATACTACCTACATTTGCAACTTCGTCCCTTAAACAAAGCTTTAAATCTCGTCATGAACCTAGTTAGTATGTTCATTAGTTTTAAGGTCAGTGGGTCGATCGGCCCCGTGTGTACTCACGCAAAGCTTCTTAATTGAGTTACAAGTTAAGTAAACAACGTCCTAGAAATTTCAAGTTGTGTTCATTTCGTTTACGATGAAATTATGCCTAATACTCTGTCGATACATTTTAGTACGCGGCTACAATAAAGAAGGCAGGAATTTTTTCACCAAGTTCAGCATTAACTAGGTACTTACACTCAAAAACAACACGGAAACGTGGTCACTCACTATGGGCCTCATAATAAGGCTCAAAGTCACCCAAAGGGCAATAGAGGGCTATGCTGGAAGTATCTCTGCGTGATCGCATCAGAAATGAGGCTATCCGCAGCAGAACCAAGGTAACCGATATAGCCCTCCGAATCGCTAAACTTAAATGGCAGCGGGCGGGGCACATTGCACATAGAAGATGGCCATTGGGGCGGAAAGGTTCTCGAGTGGCAACCACGTACCGGAAGGCGCGGCGTGGGTAGGCCCCTCCACAAGGTGGACTGATGACCTGGTAAAGGTCGCTGGAGTCCGCTGGATGCGTGTGGCGCAGGACCGGTCATTGTGGCACTCTTTGGAGGAGGTCTATTTACAGCAGTGGACGTCTTTCGGGTGATATGATAATAATGATGATGACTCATAAACAATGGAAATGGGTCAATTTGTGTGAAAATAGTAAATATATACTCGTTTTCATTGCTCTTGACTATAGGAACATTCTCCATATGTTGTAAGCAGTAGTACGTAAGCAAATAAGCACGAGAAAATGTTGTTAGGTGTTCCTGCAATCAAAGCATTGAAACACTTGAGTCCACCTAGACAAAGACCAATCCAACAGTAATTTTCCCCGCTGTCTTTGAGTTACAATTTGAACTAGGTAATTCGACCCAGTGAAACCTTTTCCCATAGCTACACATCTTAGAGGAGTTACCCGACCGAGCACCTGAATTCCTCATGTTCCGAAACCTGTTCCGACAAGTCGAGCCCGTCCAAGTCCTTCTTGATGGGAGGACACAGAGCGCCTTCGTCAGTGCTGTGAAGAGAACTGTTTTCGATGTCGGGGAGAATGGGGGACGGTGCAAGCTGGTGTTCCTAGCTTCTAAGGAGTACAGTGAGTCTAAAAGCTTTGTTCTTACATATCTGCTCTAAAAACTATCAGTAAGTAGGTACAGTAGCCACCAGGTAGGGGCCGGACTTCCTTATGATCAGAAATATTTTGAACAGGTCGAGCTCCTCAATGGAAGGATCATAATCGAGCATATTATACAAAAGGAACGAATATAAAACTAATTACAATGATTATGAACTAACCTAACTTAAAAAAACCGGACAAGTGCGAGTTCAACTCGCGTCGTGAGGGTTCCGTAAAATATTGAGAATTTTCCCGTTACTTTGAATACTCAAACTTCTTATAGGTTTTCCTGTAATCTTTAGGCAAGGAACTATTTTCCATATTTTTTTTTGAATTTTAAGCCTAGTAGTTTCGGAGATAAGGGGGGGGATGGTCAAAATTCGTCTTTTTTCCTAAATTACTTCAAATCTGTTTTTGCTAAAATTATAAAAAAAAATTAAAGACTTACAACAACCCCTTTCATTTGATATGTCACACAATACAGTTTGCGAAACTTTTTTTTTAATTTCCGGTTTACCCCCCAAAAGTGGCCCCCTTGTTCAGAATTCATTACTTACTTTAATTTACGCGTCCATTGGTTTGGTCCATTTGGTGCCCCAAAGTCACCAATTTACATATGTGTACCAAATTTCAACTCAATCGGTCTGTGACAGACGGACAGACAGACGCATGAGTGGTCCTATAAGGGTTCCGTTTTTTTTCCTTTTGAGGTACCTTTAAAAAGGGCCCCCGTGGCATCGTACCAAAGACGCTGGCAGCATTACCTCGCTGGATAGCAATACTAATCCGCTGTGCGAGGAAGCTGCCAGCTCTTTAGTCATCTGTAGTGTCGACTAGCCTTTTTCGGAGCTCGTTAAATAGTTTTCGAGCGCTAGGACTCCACGGCCCAAGCGTCGGCCCACATAGTACAAAAGGCTTATCATAAAGCATCCACCAGTTAACCTTAAGACAAAGCAGGAGCCGTAGCATGGTTGGCCTTATAACGCGACAAGTTACAAGATAAGAGCGTCGTCTCGTTCTATCGAACGGTGTCAGCCAGTGACGCACGCTCTATCCTATACCATGCTACGGCTCCTGATAAATTATGGGCGCCAACTTTATATAACCGATAGAATTCAAGATTATCAACCTTCCAGGTTTCGAAGCCTGTAAACGTCGTATCTACTCTCTATCTCTTCCCACTGAACCAAAAGACTGCACAGACGAGGAGAGAACACTGTTCCTTAGAACTGTGATAGATTTCAACCAGACTCAGACAGTCCACGCACTAGGTGCTCTGCTAAAATATTTAGATCTGAACTGGTCTAATTTGAACTTGGATCTGCAGAGCAAGCCCCAGTTTCTGAGCTTGAGAAGAATTTCTTTGTAAGTACTCCAAATTGCATTTGCTTACCAAAACCTTGTTACGTATATAAAACGTGTTTAACTACGCCTACTTAATTCAAAGCTATCTGTTAGTCTACGCTACAGACTATGAAATAACAAAACATGCATTTTACTCGAGAAAATATTACCCTCCTTCAGGGAAAGTAAAGTTGTGCATTATCACGAAGCTCTATACGAAGTTATTATTTTACAAGGCCAAACTGGCAACACTGAAAGACTTGACCAATAACGACTGGCTTTTTGACCAGTTATTACCGGTTCATCATCATCATATCGGCCGAAAGATGACCACTGCTGGGCATAGGCCTCCCCCAAAGAGTGCCAAAGTGGCCGCTCCTGCGCCACCCGCATCAAGCGGACTCCCGCGACCTTTACCAGGTCGTCAGTCCACCTTGTGGGGGGCCTACCCACGCCGCGCCTTCTGGGACGTGGTCACCACTCGAGAACCTTTCCGCCCCAACGGCCATCGGTTCTACGTGCAATGTACCGACAATTTTAACGATTCGAAGGGCTATATCGGTTACCTTAGTTCTGCTGCGGATAGCCTCATTTCTGATGCGATCATGCAGAGAAACTCCCAACATAGCTCTCTCCATTGCCCTTTGGGTGACTTTGAGCCTTCTTATGAGGCTCATAGTAAGCGACCACGTTTCAGTGCCATATGTCATCACTGGCAACATACACTGGTCAAAAACTCTCGTCTTGAGTCACTGCGGAATATTGAATGAAAAGATGTGCCGTAGCTTTCCTAGATTCCCAAAATCCCTTAAACGAAAAGATTGTCGGTTAAGACTTGTAAATTTTAACTTCGTGAATGGGCCCCAGGCAAATAACGCATTGAAACCAGACTAAGCGAATTTCTGGTCTGGATTTTTCAGAGGTTTTACCAAAGACTAGAAGAGTCTCTATAGGTACTATTCTATGGTATCCTGGTAAATAATGTAAACTTATACTTCGTTCATAGGAAAGATATAGTGACAATAGATGAAGACACGTACCGTGGTCTGCAGATATTCAGCACCATATCGCACCCCAGTAATTTCAAGAAGGGTGTTCAGGGCAGCAACAAGGAAGGTCTGAGTCTGTTCCACATATTCAGCAAGTGTTCCAGTAAAGTTGGGCAAAAGATGATGAGGTAAGGTTATATTGAGTTCCAATATATTGAAGTTTGTCAACACCCAGATATAAATTATATACAAATGCCAGGCCCTATTTCACTAAAGCGACAATTGCCGCCTGACAATGACAATGTAACTTACATGGCTGCGTGCGTCAACGGGTTAAGGTGGTTGCTGGACAGCTTATTGACCCAGCAATGTACGTGGGATTGTCATTGTCAGGTGACAATTGTCAAGATTGTGAAATAGGGCCCTGGTAAGGTACAGGTGTCGTCTCAATAATAGGCAGGGAACGGCTTTAGCAACACATCACCATTCTTAGCTCACTGCTGATAGGCCCTTCGAGTACGACACTCATCCCGATCCTGTGCTAGTATCATCCAGGAATGCCGTTAATCCATCGAGCTGGACGACCGTCACTTATTTTGCCTGTATGTGGCCACCAAACTCGTAAGAGCTGGCTGCCACTTATCAGATATTATATAGTATTGTAATATTGTCATATATCACCCTAGGCACGACCGAAGCTGGTGCCAGTGGGGAAGGTTGTCGGTCCCGACATCCGACAAATGTGAACAGCGTCATACTTATTCGCAGGCGAGCGAGACCCGACACGATTTTTGTCCGGACGGTTGGCTGGCAAAACACCCGACATTTTTTGTCAGCGCCGACACAAAATCGGTGTCGGGCAAGTGTGAATAGCTTCATATAAAATGTTCTGCCACTGGAACATCCGATTAAGATCCGGGCCCGACATCCGATGTCGGATTCCGATTTTAATCGGGTGTCGTCGCCTCTGTTCACACTAGTCGGATGTCGGGCACGACCGAAACTGGTGCCAGTGGGGAAGGTTGTCGGTCCCGACATCCGACAAATGTGAACAGCGTTATACTTATTCGCAGGCGAGCGAGACCCGACACGATTTTTTTCCGGACTGTCGGCTGGCAAAACACCCGACATTTTTTTTTGGCGCCGACACAAAATCGGCGTCGGGCAAGTTTGAATAGTTTCATATAAAATGTTCTGCCACTGGAACACCCGATTAAAATCAGGGCCCGACATCCGACAATTGGCAACCAGCTCTTACGGTTAAAAGTGAATACAAGATTATAATTAACATTAACTAAGATAAATTAAAACTAAGTTAAATCTAAAAAAGGCCCTCGAGGCATTGTACCGAGGATGCTGGAGGCATTTCCTCACTGAATTGCAATGCTGATGCGTTGCGCGAGAAAGCCGCCAGCTCTTCGGTCACCAGTTACATCGACCAGACGTTTCGCGATTTCTGTAAATAACTTATGCGCACTGGGACCCCACGGACCGAGGGTCTCGACGCCAAAGGGTACAAAGTCATACTCTCTGCCGAGGCCTCTATATTTACGGTTTAGTTTATCAACTAGGTTCCTATGTTCAATGAAATCCATAAAATAATCCATTGATGTTTCTGAAAAGAATGCTAATGCAGCAACCGACCACCGACCTGGCGACGATAAAGCGTCGACAGGACGCCGTGGAGTTCTTCATGAAGCCACAAAGCGATACCATCGTCAGGAACATGTGTGCTTCTCTGAGGTTCATCAAGAATGTTAACGTAAGTGAGCTTTCTCTTTTTACAAGCGTTATATTAGTTGGCTCGTATGTACTCGTAAGTTGTCCGTCAACATTTGCAACTCAATTTTGAAGCAGATGATGATGGAGACAGAAGGTGGCCATGGGAATTCAGTACTTAACCGACGTAACCCCGTTGTGTTTGGGCTCATTAGAATCATCTCAATGAGTAGTTAATGATGGTATACAGAAAAGTACAGTCGGCAATACAAGCTTGTACCAAAAATGAAATTTTTGATAGAAACTTATTAGTTCTTGATTTAATTTATCGGCAATCGGCAATATGAAAAGAAATATAGGTAACACCTAATAATTTCTAGACGCAGACGAAAGTTTTATTTCACAAGATACATATGCGAACCCACGAAAGTAGTCATATCATTCATTTTATATTAATCTTTTTCAGGGCATTTTGGCGAAAATCAAGGAGTTATCAGCAAAACCATACCAGTGGAAATCTTTGTACAACGTTAGTTAATCTACCTATTGAATAAATGATAAGCAAAAAATACATTATAAAAACATAACTAGCCTAAGTAAGAATGAACTTTGAAAGTTTAAAAAAAATATGCGTAAATATATATGTTTAATGTCGAAGAGTAAAAAAGCTACCAATATAATCCATACGCTTTTATAGAAACAAAATTGTATGTCAACTATGGTATCTTATCGCGGTATTTCGCGACCGAAACAGCAATTTACTTGATTTTCCATACAACGATTAGCACAAATAGCAGATTGTGACGTCATACTTTTATGTCAATTAGTATGAAGCGTTTCGGCTGCCGCCAGCGAGGTCAATCTTGGACTAAATTTTTTGGATATTTATGTACTTTATCTTTAATGTCGCTGGAGTCCGCTGGATGCGGGTGGCGCAGGACCGGTCATTATGGCACTCTTTGGGGGAGGCCTATGTCCAGCAGTGGAAGTCTTTCGGCTGATATTATGATGATGTACTTCAATTCGATGACGACCGAATAGCCTAGTGGTTTGAGAACCTGACTATGAAGCTTGAGGTCCCGGGTTCGATCCCCGATCGGGGCAGATGTTTGTATGATGAATACGAATGTTTGTTCTTGAGTCTTGGATGTTTTAATATCTATTTAAGTATGTATTTATCTATATAAGTATGTTTATCCGTTGTCTAGTACCCATAGTACAGGCTTTGCCTAGTTTGGGACTAGATCAATTGGTGTGAATTGTCCCACGATATTTATAAATTTTTTTATTTTTAAAAATTGCTCCATAGAAACATTTGCCCCTCTCCAAAAACAGGTTCGAATGACATCGTAAAAATCTTAGATCACACCCCTATTAAATCCTGAATACAGGACTACTAAGGTCAGATTTGACAAAACATTTCTCATATTTTCAGACTCTGTACAATGCCGTCCTCATTTGTGAAATGTGCGAGAACGCTGGCAAATCCAGCGAGTTTCTGGAGCAACTGGCTTCCTTCGACAACAACAAACTCTACGAAGTATGATAAATTGTAACTATTGGCAGAGTGCAAAGCGGGTGGAGGGGGTGGCCTAAACGATCACAGCGCTCGCTACGGCTAAAATTGTCATTTTTGTCGCTGACTTGAGCTGTCAAATCCATATTGCAGTAAACATTTTCTAATCGTTTTTGAGATAAAAATATGGTCCTGGTAAGATGTGTTGTTGTGAATTGTAATAACACAAGATTTCATTAATATTTTTCACAATATTCACTTACTTCTTGTTTGACAGCGGTGACAATATTGTCCATATTGGCCGCCTGTCACGTGGCGCTGTCGTCGCGCTCGGTCCCAATTGTAGGGTGGTAATCAACATGTCGACGGACTCATAAATCGTCACGCCGGATCTCTCGTTCGCACTTTAGAATGACTCGCGAGTGTGAGCGAGAAGCCGTTGATTCTGGTCCTACTTTAGTATAATAGTCCCTGCGCAACCGAGATCTAGCTCGGGTGAAAACAGAGAAAATACCTACGGAGAAAACGATTTTTGCCAGACACGAGACCTAGCTAAATTGATTTTTCGCCCCCATAAACCCCTTTATTCCAAATTTCATCGAAATCGTTAGAGCCGTTTTCTAGAACGTGATTTCAAATATACGAGTATATAGGTATACATTTAAAGTCCCTAGACTGAGAAAACGATTTTTCCAGACATGAGATTCCAAATTTTATCGAAATCGTTGGAGATATATACAGTGTGTGTCTGCCATAAGAACATTTATTTTAAGGAACGATAGCTTTCAGTGCTGTGAACCGTTTTATCGAAAAAATATAACAATTACCTTTTCTAATGGAGAGTTATTAATTTTTTAAATTTTCTCGAGCAGCAATGTACTGCTAACATTCACTTGACGTTTCAGAGAGGCAGAGCTAGTTACTGTCAGTTGTTAGCTTTGTTACCAATACATTGCGGGCCGAATTAAATTGTATGAAAAAAAAAACAGTTTTTTTGAAACTAGAGATACCAATTTACGTTCATTAGGGCTACTACTTTCAGCCCTTAAAATAAATGTTTTTATGACAGACACACTGTATATATATATAAATATTGCTCGTTTAATAGTAAGTCCCTGGGCGACCGAGCTCCGCTCGGATGGAAATACGGAGAAAACTAATTTTCCCAGACATGAGACCTAGCTAGATCGATTTCGCGCCCCCGTAAACCCCTATATTCCAAATTTCATCGAAATCGTTAACCGTTTCCGAGAACGTTATTGCAAAGATATACAGGGTGTGGCCCGTAATAGGAGCAATAAATTAAACGGCAGATTATTAAGCTTGTGAGCAATTGTTTCTAAGTGGATTTAATTAAAAAAAAAAAAAAAAAATTTTACATAAATTATCGTGTACTTTTTTACTCTTGTAGCGTGATATAAGTAACTTTTTATTTTAAAAACACACAAAAAAATTTCAAAAATCACAAAAATATCTTTTAAAAACAAAAATGCAAAAACTATTAAGACTCACTACATGATGTTACCTCAAAATCTGCATTGACTACTGTGCTATGATCTCGTGGTGCCAAGATACATTACTCGGGGGTCATAAATTTAGATAAATTTTTCTCCGAATTAAAAATTTTTGAAAAGAAATGGACAAAAGGGGTTACTACAGATGCTCTAAGGAAGCCTCCTTTTAAATATTTGAGCCTGCTACAGGGCCCACCACGTATATGTATTATAGAAATATTGCTCCTTTAATAGTATACACGGTGCCCGTGAGCATTGTGAGAGATTTTAACAGGATATTCCTGACTATATTTTAAGTTAAAAATGTTAAATAACATCGAGTAAATTCGGTTCGGTTTTAGAAATATTTCCATTTTTGTGTAAAAATGTTGTAATTAAATGTCCAGTATGAAACACCTTTATGATTGCGACGTTGTGAGACTTAACCATCTACTTTGACAGCTCGTCCTAAAGACACGTTTTTACTAGTTTAGCAATTATTGTGTATGAAAATAAGAAAAAAATTAAAAATCATAATTCGACCTAGCTTCATATAACATTTATTACTCCTTATAGCCTCAGGAATTCGTGATTAAAAAATCTCGCAATGCTCACGGGCACCGTGTATATAGGATAGGAAGGACTTCCAGTTGGAATTGATATCTGATAAATATGGCAATGTTATGGTATATTTTTGTAGATGGCGTTATACTTGAACAGAATAATAGATTTCGACTTATCGAAGACCGAACGGAAATTTACAGTGAAAGCTGGGGTTGATCAAGAACTCGATATGAGTAAGTCTTATTTCATCACCGCCGTATTCTATGCAGGGCCCATAACCTTTTGACAGCGAAGGTGCAAAACAAAACGGCGCCCAACTGAGGCCAGAACAAAAACAATAGCCAGCCAAAATATGAATAAAATGAAACTTCTGATAAATATTGTCATGTCAAAATTAATGGACGTATCATGAACTATTTAAAAAATGGGTCAAGTTACTTGTAAAGCTTTTTATTACATTAAATTAATGAAAAAGCGCATAGGCGTGCGTGACTTCAGTGGCACGAGTTTTTGTCCGCGTCCACAGCCGTCTTTAGCTCTCAAACGGTTAAATATGCAATCTGAGTAGGTATATAGTTTAGGTAGTAACTAATCTTAAGAGGACGTTACAGTGCACACTAGCGCCACTGGTAAATAGTTCTGATTATTTAAATTTAACGATAGATATTCAAAAAAGGAGGCCACTACACACTGTATTTTGTATTTAAGTACCTTGTGAATACATCAAACTTGTTTTTATGTTGCTTAAAATAAACTAGCAATATTTTCTTCAAGTTTTATATTTATAGAATGAATCGTCAAGAATATTATCTTCAACATATTTCATAGTATAACTAGATTCCGCCGGCAACTTCGTCTGCGTGGACCCGGGATAAAAACTATCCTATATTTTAATCCAGGCTATAAACTATATTCGTGCATAATTTCATCCATATCGGTTGAGCCGTTTAAGCGTGATTGAGTAAGAAACATCTAAACATCCAAACTTTCGCATTGATTTAGTAGGATTATTAATTAAATAATCATCAAAAATTACAAATAGTTTAGGTGTGTTCTATTCAAAACACGCACGCATTGACGAGCGAGCGAGAAACGAACGTTCCCGATTGCACCCGAACTTAGCCGAAACTAACTATTGGCGCTGCCAACTAGTCGGCAACTTGTCACCTCAGCGCCGATTAGTCGGCTAGTCGGCAAAAACCATATTCTTCCCATCTCTTGTCGGCAATTAACATCTGATTCTTCTAGAGTCGCAAGCGTCCACAGGCTACAGTAGTTTACAATCAGCCGTTATGCTTGTCTGCCACAGTCATAGTAAAAAAAACTTACAGAAAAGCAAACCATGGCCAGCCTCCACGGCCTAATGTCGGAAACAGCCAAGGTGGAACTGGAACGGTTACCGCCCTTCGTGGAAGAATGCACCATGCTGTACATGCCACATCTAGGATATCTGCTGGGAGTCAAGATCTGGGCTGAAGGACTCACTATGGAAGAGAAGCAGCTGCCTGATATGAAGTTTATGGTAAGTGACACCGGTGTAGGCTTGAGTCAGAAGAACTAAAAGAATAAAAATGACATCTTTATTCGTACCTCATCTTACCCAATTCATACCTATACGACTTTCTGGATCGCGATAATAGTACGGAACCGCAGAACCGGTGCGTCGGTCATATCGTTTATTCGAGTCTTTAACCTTTTAACAGCTAAAGACGGCTGTGGACGCGGACGAAAACTCGTGCCACTGAAGCCACGGACGGCCACAGCCGCGCGTGCGCTTTGCGCTTTTTCGTTAATTTTATGTATTAAAAAGCTTTACAAGTAACTTGACCCATTTTTTTAAAGTTCATGATACGTAGGTACATTAGATTTGACATGACAATATTTATTACCTATATCAGAAGTGTCATTTTATTCATATTTTGTCTGGCTATTGTTTTTGTTCTCGCCTCAGTTGGGCACCGTTTTGTTTTGCACCCTCGCTGTCAAAAGGTTAAGTTCTGCTTCATCGAAACGGTTCCGCATTCCCAGATCTCAGCACTTACTCCTGAACTAGAGGAACTAAAAGACCGAACTAGTTCCTTTAACCGATTGACTGAGATCGGAGGGGTCGTTCCCATCTTCCAACCTATCCAACCCTGGTTCAATATGCAACCTGGGTTGGATAGGTTGGAAGATAGAAATGACCCGATTGGAGAGCTCTTTTCAAATAGGTACCTAGTTGCGCTCTACGCCTGAGTCATTAGTCCAAGCAGAAAGGGTCGCTTGTGAGGCACCTGAGGTGCAAGTAGGTATACTTAGTATACAAGAAGGGGGTCTGCAAATCACTTTGTAGGTCCAGAACCGTTTGTGGGACTCTCACAGGGAACCATAAAATCGGCCTTTAAAGCCTACGCCAAAACCAAACACCAGCACGAGTGGAGGAATGAGGCGGGTCTCTTCATAGAAGGAGTGGACTCGGGCTGGACCAAAAAACTCTGGAAATCCAGTAGGAAGCAACTCAGGATTATATCTGGGGTGTTCACAGGTCACTTCGGCGTCAATGATCTCTTGGCCAAGATAGGACTATCGAACAGTACAGACTGTACAATGTGTGGCGAAGAGGATGAGACTATGGAACACTTACTGTGTGAATGTCATGCCCTTGCCAGACAAAGAATGAATCACTTTGGTAACGGCTACCCGCAACCAAAGGAATTCAAGGTCCCACTAAGCTGCATCATCCGCTTTGTGGAAATGATGGAGCGAGCTTGGGAGTAGCTATAAAGGGGAGGGCAAATGCACAAAAGATCCCATGGGTCGAAGTGTATCCGAAAGGGCCCTCAACTAGATAAGATAAGATAGTATACCAGTTAATATACGCGATCAGCACGGCTATCACAAGACGGCGCGCGAGCTCTCTCGATTTTTCTCGCACTATCCGTCTTTCTCTTATTAGAAAACTTAGAAAGAGAGGTATAGTGCGAGAAAAATCGAGAGAGCTCGCGCGCCGTCTTGTGATAGCCGTGCTGACTGGTAAACGCACACAATGTCCACGGTACACAGGGTTCGACAAGGATAGCTACAGTAATCCCGCGAACTTATTTTCAGTCGACCTAGTGGAAAGTTCTACCTACCTTTTATCATCTAGTTCATGCTCGCCATTGAAAACTTTGCTGGCCCGTCAACTCGTTCTACGAGCCCAGAAGAATTGACTAGTTAAGAAAATAGCGTACCTATTATGTTTTTTTTATACAAGCTTTATATTAACTTGACCTGAGGGTTACTTAATCACATAACGTTTTGAACGCATAGGCAGATCCAACTGTCATTTGCCATATAAAAATTGACGTTTAGGTCTACCTGACGCGCGTACAATGCGTTACGTGATCGACCAGGCCCCTATTTCACCAACTGGACAATTGTCACCTGACACTGACAATTCGCCATACATTGCTTGTTCTAGAAGTTAAGGTGGTCGCTAGGTTACCTGTGGAACCAGCAATGTACGGTGAATTGTCACCTGACACTGTCAATTCGCCTCGCCATACATTGCTTGTTCTAGAAGTTAAGGTGGTCGCTGTGGAACCAGCAATGTACGGAGAATTGTCGTTGTCAGTTGACAATTGTCAAGTTGGTGAAATAGGGGCCAGTTGTTCATATGTAAATATGTAATTAATAAATAAATAAAATTTGCAATCCATTTTTCAGTCACTTGCCGTTATCCGATTGAGCTGAAATTTTGGGCTTAAGTACCTATAGTTTGGATAACAATTAAATATTATGGTACCATAGCTCTGATCTGATGATAAAGACAGAAGGTGGCCATGGGAATTCAGTACTTAACCGACATAACCCCGTTGGGTTTGAGCTCGTTAGAATTATCTCAATGAGTAGTTGATGACGGTATATACAGACAAGTACAGTCGGTAATAAAAACTTGCACAAAAAATGTTTTTTTTGACAGAAACTTAATATTGTTTTCAGTTTCAAAACAATGATTATATCCACTACAAAAGCAAGGGTTGCGAAGGTTTGTACTATTTTACATACATCTACTTCTTAACTTTAGGGCATACATCGGTGCGCTTCAACATTCATGATCATCATCATAATAATTTAAGACCTTGACTCTTGTCGTTGGAACAGAGTTCCCCATCAGCCGACATCACACACCTTTGATTTGATAGCGTCATAATCTCGCTTTGCCACAAGTTATAGGACCTTTTGTGACATTTTAAATATAGGTCTGGCCCCTAAATTTCCAGCCAAGTCCTGATAACCCTGTTGCTGCTGTTTTGGGACTGCTTATTCACTAGGTACCTACTTATATTGGCCGTGTCACGATACAACACCTGTGTCCCCATTGGGAGCTTCCAGCCAGCATGATAAACTATATAATATTCATCATCATCGTCATCATATCAGCTGAAAGGCGTCCCCCAAGGAGTGCCACAATGACCGCTCCTGCGCCACCCGTATCCAGGGAACTCCCGCGACCTTTACCAGGTCACAAGATTATTTGCATTCCACAGAGCTAGACGTGATGATAGGTGACACGTACCCCGAGATCGTAGCGCACGAGACTCGCATAATGATGCGCTTGACCGCTGTGATCCTCGATAATCTGCAAGCTCTCGCCGCCTGCGTCGACGCCTGCGCAGAGCTTGACTGGTAAATTTGGCATTCTAAAAAATGTCTTCACGCACGCGACGCAATGGCTACACTGTGTCACATTTCTCCACAACCTGCATGGGATCCCGAAATCCATCAGATTTGTTTAAACACAATATTTGAACGAAGTACGAACAGTGTAGACATTGTGATAGTTTTTCCAGTCACTGCCTTAAACACCACATGGTCAGCCGCCAGTCGATATTCAGTGCACATACTTCCAAAGAAGCCTTGCCAATACTCGAGCTGGTCGGTCGCGCATAAGAAGGTACCAACATATCAAAAGATATCCTGTCGTCTGCCAGTATCTAACCCTTTGAGAGCTAAAGACGGCTGTGGACGCGGACAAAAACTCGTGCCACAGAAGCCACGGACGTCCACATTATAATATTGATAAATATTGTCATTTTGATATGACAATATTTATCAGAAGTTTCATTTTATTCATATTTTGTCTGGCTATTATTTTGTTTTGGCCACAGTTGGGCACCGTTTTGTTTTGCATCCTCGCTGTCAAAAGGTTAACCGCTTAAGATTTTTCATCGGGCATGCTCGTGTCGCCACCGATACGAAGGTGCGACACCACCCAGGGTATAGAGGCTTGCATATGCGATGGAGCGATGAATATTCTGTAAAAAGCAAATCAAAACTTTGTCTTACATATCAGACTGCGGCGAAATGAGCTGGATATTTTATGTCTTATAAATCAGACTATGGCGGTTAAAAGCTTAATGCATCATCATGGTTTTTAGAAAATATGTTCATTGTCCATCTTGAATGTTGTATATGTGCAGTATATAAGCAGTGATTATTAATAAAGTCAAAGTCAAAGTCAAAGTGATTTATTTTTCAATTTAGGCATATTACATGCACCTATGAATGTCGATAAACTACCACCGGTTCGGAAAGTAAACCTCTGCCTCGAGAAGAACCGGCGTAAAAAACTCGGCGAGGTGTCATATTATTTTACACAAAGTTTTAACCGACTTTAATTCAGGGGGTAATCACGTAACGTTCCGAACGCGCGTCGGGTAGATCCAACTGTCATTTTGCCATATAAAAATTGACATTTAGATGTACCCGACGCGCGTACAATGCGTTACGAGATCGAGCAACAGTACTCCGCCAAGCCAGATACAAATGTTTTAAGTCGGTCACAAACTAACCTCAAAACTCCAATCCAGCCTCATAACGATCTCCAAAGTGTCCAAAGAGTACAACTTTGTCCGCCCCACGATGACCACGGACAAGGTCATCGACATCAAAGATGGCCGGCACCCGCTCCACATACTGACGTGCGACAACTTCGTGCCCAACGACGCGCGGACCGGCGCCGGCGCGTGCGTGAGGGTGCTCACCGGGCCCAATGCGAGTGGCAAGTCGGTGTATATAAAGATGATTGGTGAGACATCATTTTTTATTTTCATTTCTTAATAGCCGTCTTCTTTTTATTTATTAGCGATGCATCTAAAGAGTTACAACTTCCTCCGGCAACAAGATCATCGACATAAAATAATTAATAATAATATTTGTGGACAAACATAAACCGACCTAGTCCCAAACTAAGCAAAGCTTGTACTATGGGTACTAGACGACGATATAAATACCCTGACCGGGATTCGAACCCAGGACCTCTAGCTTCGTAGACAGCGTCACTACCAACTAGGCTAAACCGGTCGTCAAGAAGTGTATCATTCTGTACTGACGAACTGTATCATTATTCTTCCTCTTTTATCATTGTCGTCTGACGAACTTCTTCCTAGTTTCTATCATCTTCACCTTCTTTCGGTATATTCATCTCTCATCCTCGTCAATAAGATTTGCATCTTCGTCCTTCTCTCCATCCTCGTAGCTTCTTCGGATCATCCTCTATCTTGATCAATATCTTCTGATGACTTGCTCAATCGCGTCGGAGTCAAGGTCATTGACATCTAAGACGGCCGACACCCGCTCCACATACTGACGTGCGACTTCGTGCCCAATAATAATAATAAATATTAGGGGACATTCTTACATTAATCGAACTAGGCCTATAGTAAGCTCAATAAGGCTTGTGTTATAGGTACTAAACGACGATATATATAATATAATAGATATAAATACTTAAATACATAGGAAACATCAAACTCAAACTCAAAATGATCTTTATTCAAGTAGGCCTAGTAACAAGCACTTTCAAATCGTCAGTTAATTTTTTAGAGTAATTTTTAAACATAAAGAATAAAATATATATGACAAAAAATTGTATAAAAAATACTAGTAGAATATTTCTAGAAAAACAATCTAATGTCAAAAAACAAAATATTACGAAAATAATAGATTAAAAATTCAGTCAAAATTAGTTCCATGGAGTTTTATCATTCATGTAGTCTTGTGTGCTATAATAAGCTTTCGAGATAAGTTTACATCCAAGACTCAGAAACAAATATTCACCAAATGATGCCCCAAAAGCCAGAGTGACGGCAGCGGTGCGCGCGAGATCGGAGTGCTGTCTCACGCTTTCAACGCTGGAAGTCATGGCCGAGCACTAAGAGCCATAAAAAAGTATATTGTTCTTTCAGAACTCCCATTTCTTTAGTCGTTTTCCCCTAGGTCTGATCGTGTACCTGGCCCACATTGGCAGCTTCGTTCCCGCGCGCGCGGCCACCATAGGTGTCGTCCGCCACGTGCGCTCCCGGCTGCAGACCTCCGAGTGCATCGCCACACACATGTCCGCGTTTCTCATCGACCTCAAGCAGGTAATAATGTTGATCTGAGGAAACCAAAGCGGATCTTCACAATCAATCTTGTCCATCATCATATCAACCGAAAGACGTCCATTGCTGGACATAGGCCTCCGCCATAGAGTGGCACAATGACCGGTCCTGCGCCACCCGCATCCAGCGGACTCCCGCGACCTTTACCAGGTCATCAGCCCACCTTGTGAGGGGTTCGCTAATCTAATAGAACATGCTAGAAGTAGAACTTAAAGGATGTCCGCAACCACATTTAGGCAAGTCCTAACGGGCAAGAATAGCAGTCCAGCAAGCTATAAGAAAGCGAGATATACACATGACTGACTTTGGTTTTCGCGCTCCATCTTATAGCTCGTAGGAATGTTATGCTCGTCCATCAGGATGCACAGCTCTGAGACTTTGCGTATTTAATAGCTTCCGGTCTGCGACCACCAGATTGTTAAGAACACGGTGCCGACGCTACTCGAGAAACTTCACTGGATTACTAACCCAAATGTCATTTACAGCTTCATTATTTTATAATCCCGTTGTCTGAATGTACCGTTTGTATAATGATATAAAGAAAAAAAAAAAGAAAAGAAGACATTTATTCACTACACAAAAGACACACAGAGACAAAGGAGATATGGTGGCAGAAAATCCTTCTTTCGACATCTTAAAGGCCAACATCATACCGGCGCGACCTGCGGTGGCACCCCTTAGTAAACTTGACAGCTAATGACAAGTTAACTATTGTCCGCCGTGGCCAGGCCGCGCCAGTGTGTAAGAGGCCTAACCCTACCCACATTTAAAAATAAAGTTAAAGATGCATTCAAATTAGGCTTTTAAGTTAGAGTATTAGATATTTAACGCAATAATAGTAAATGTTATGTTAATTATTAAATTTAAAATATTATGTACAATGCCTATCCCTGTAAGTTTGGCAATACTGATATGTAATTCTATCTAGTGAATAGTTTAAATAAGTCTAATTAAGTTATGAATCTTTCTGAGGACACACTGTTTAGAATTATAGTCCAGATCTAGACACTAAGCTTCTTATGTTACTGAATGAATGAATGTAATTTGTTGTGTGAGCCTAATATATAAGTAAACTGAATGCGACTGGTCAACATCAAACCAATCAACATCCTCGCGAATTTTCCACGTCTCATCAAACCCAACTACTGTCGCTGTCTCTAGATGGAGCTAGCCCTCCAAGAGTCCACCTCCGACTCACTCATCCTAATCGACGAGTTCGGCAAAGGCACCTCCGAGGTGGACGGCCTCTCCCTCCTCGCGGCCTGTCTCAACACGTTCCTGTTCCAGGCACACGCGTGCCCGCACGTGTTCCTGTCGACGCACTTCTTGAAAATCAAGGAGTATATCGTTGACACGTCGCTGGTCAAGTTTCTGGTACGATTTTACTGCGAATATCCGGCTCGAAGGACCAATTTCATTTGAACGTGACGTTTGTAATGAGTCTGTTATTTCGCTGTACAGATGTAGTGCATAATTGTTTTCCGTCGTATTTTCACGGAAACGCAGGGATTTGTCTTGCTATTTCAGTCAGTCACAGTACAAAAAGTACAGAGGTTGATTGAAGGCATGACAACTACGAACGTTTCCGAGAAAATACGATGGAAAACAATTATGCACTAAGTTGCCTTAGGGTAGTATTCCACTTGTCCAAGATTGTTGTCCAATGTGTGGGACGCAAATACACATTGGACAAAGATCCTGCATAAGTGGAATACCACCCTTAGCCAACCGACAGAAAATGATAGGAGCATTTTATAGACTTACAGAAAATCAAATGGGGCTGAACAAGTTTCATATTTCATAACAAGGTTGAATGCTCTTTACAAGCTTTTTATTAACTTACAATGTTTGTAAGTCCGGTCACTTTGGCACTCTCTGGGGGAGGCCTATGTCCAGCAGTGGACGTCTTTCGGCTGATATGATGATGATGATGTATGTAAGTTTGTTCGGGTGGTATTTTGCAACTCAATTTTGAAGCAGATATCTTCAACCGATTGAGCTGAAATTTTGGGTAAAGGTAGTTCGGACGACAATTCAACACAAACAGTCACATAAACAAATATATAATGAGGCAGGGATCGGATACCGGTATTTTCACCATACAAAAATACCGGTTTTATTTCGTTCAATTTCGTTCTTTGGTTTATAATATCATTATTGATCAGGCTGTCTAATAATATACGAAAATGTTACCTAAATACATGATAGAGTCCTACATTGAGAGCCTAAAATAATTCAAAATATTTGACTACTTCGGAGACTTTTGAAAAAACCGGTTCCGATCCCTGTAATGAGGTAATATTATGGTACCATCGAGCTGATCTGATGACGGAGACAGAAGGTGGCCACGGGAATTCAGTACTTAACTGACGTAACCCCGTTGAGTTTGGGCTCGTTAGAATCGTCTCGACGAGTAGTTGATGACGGTATGCAAGTACAGTTGGCAATAAGCTTGTTCCAAGTTTGAAGACTTTGAAGGAACTTGTTACAGCGTTTCGAACACGTGATGGACGGAGACGCCCCCGTGTTCCTGTTCCGCGTGACGGAGGGCGGCGCCCCCAGCAGCTTCGCACTGCAGGTGGCCCGCGCGAGCGGCGTCGAGAGCTCAGTACTGGACCGGGCGAACGAGCTCGCCAATGGCGGCCATTACACGGTGATTAGACACTCCAAAAAACCGGACAAGTGCGAGTTCAACTCGCGTGGTGAGGGTTCCGTATATAATCTAAATTTCATGAGTGTTTTTGAATACACAAACTTCTTATAGGTTTTCCTGTAATCCTTAGGCAAGGAACTATTTCCATATTTATTTCAGGATTTTAATCCTAGTAGTTTCGGAGATAAGGGGGGAATGGTCAATTTTCGTCTTTTTTCCTAAATTACTTCAAACCTGTTTTTGCTAAAATTATAAAAAAATATATCTGACATGCTTACAACAACTCCTTTCATTTGATATGTCACACAATACAGTTTGCGAAACATTTTTTTTATATTTTCCAGTTTACCCCCTAAAAGTGCCCTTGTTCAGAATTCATTAATTTACTTTACGCGTCCATCTTTGGATCACCAATTTACATATGTGTACCAAATTTCAACTCAATCGGTCCAGTAGTTTCGGAGCAAATCGGCTGTGACAGACGGTCAGACAGACAACCGAGTGATCCTATAAGGGTTCCGTTTTTTCCTTTTGAGGTATCGGAACCCTAAAAATGATAATTAGTGGTCTGTAGGTGTTAGAAACGATAATAAATTAAACAACGGTAACGACACTCACCGCTGCCAGGAGCTGCTGGGACGCTTCTCCGTCAGGTGTAGGACCCTGGATTGTACTGAACAGACTCATTCGATCCCAAGGTTACCTGGCACCTGAGTATCTACGACTGATGAGGAGTCCTGCTTTTTTCGAGGCACTTGTCGAACTAAAAAGCTCTAAAACATTTGCTCCCAATAACACAAAGTCAAAGTGATTTATTCTTCAATTTAGGCATATTACATGCACCTATGAATGTCGATAAACTACCACCGGTTTGGAAAGAAAACCTCTGCCTCGAGAAGAACCGGGGTAAAAAACTCAGCGAGGTATCATTTTTTCAAAACAGCATACAACATATAATTTGAGTATCAGAGTATTAAAAATTTACATTGCTACAGTAGAAAGCCTATTTATTTTGCGATAGATTTCTAGTACAGGACTTTATCGCTGCCAAATATCCCTATCCATGATGTAATCGTTTATCTTATAATATGCTTTTGAAATAAGTGTCTGTTTTACAACAGATTTGAGTTTAGAGTCAGTAAGTTCGGTAATGTGTTTTGGAATTTTATTGTAGAATTTCATACAATAGCAAATTTGGAATTTTATAGCGCGGAGCTCAAAATGTTCTAACCGTCTTTCGAAATAATATAATTATTTATCGCGTCAGTAATAGAGGGTGGCCAGAATGTAGTTCTGCTTCTTCCATATCCCCATCTCGCTCTATCTTATAGCTTCATACCGCTGATGCTATCCACCACTTTAGTCGCTGACAGATTGTCTTATCTGTGGGCGGATTTCAAAATCATCCGGATTTTCTAAAATATTATCACAATCCTGTGATCCACATCAATATGCATCTCCGGATCGCGATACGGGTGGATCGCGTGATAATACTCACCGTGTAAATACGCCAATAGTATGAAGGTAAGATAGGTACCACATTCCCATGTCAAATGTTTAAATAAAGTCAGGTAAGAGATAATATCAATATCTTGTGACCTTACACTGAAAGTCAACTCATCTGGAAAACTACCGCATGCCGGTCGATGCCAAAAATACGTTTACACTATGCAATGGAATAAAGCGCAAAAGTGTAAACGTATTTTTGGCGTCGACTGTACATGTCTATGTACCAATGGATTTCGAAAGGCTTAAATTATAACGCAATTAAAAGAACATTAGATGGGTTTTGTATAATTGTGTGGCATTCAATTTTGGCTCGAAAAACCAGTTTCGACAGGGAAACCACTCATTTTCATGTACTATTAATTAATGTTATTTTTCAGAACAACAGCCTTCCACCGCCAAGCATGAAAATCACGGAAAAACTGAAGGCGTTCACGGAAATATTAAAATCAGAACTCGCCGAAGACATTTAATGTAATAAAATTTGCTTACAAACATTGATATGCCCCGTAGCTTGGCATTCTAAGCAACTAATAACAATATTCTTATAAAATCTTTAAATATTAAATAAAAAAATTACAACACATATATACATATAGGATTTGCTTACGGATTAAGTTAAGCCAACGAGACGAAATAAACTTTGTCCTTGTCTGATGCATTTTATTAGTATCTCGCTCCTTTTCCTTCTGATATTTCCATTTTCAACCCCCGACGCAAAGAGCCCGTCTCTTTGCGTCGGGGGTTGAAAATGGAAATGTTATAAGTTTAACGTGTCTGTGTATCTGTCTGTAGCTCCCAAACGGATGGACCGATTTGAATGCGGTTTTTATATGCCATAGATAATTTTAACCCGAGTGTTCTTTGCTATGTTTCATCAAAATCGGTTCGGCCGTTTTTGAGATATTGAAGTTTGAAATGAAAAAGTCAGGGGTTATTCAACTTTTCTAAGTTGTATTTTGTATCATTGGCTTCTAAACATATAAAATGCCGAGTCACAACATACAACATATTGACAAACACTTATCATCGCTTCTGGAATGCTTCACACATAATTACATTTTCAACATATGAACAATCAGAATATGATTATCGACTAAAATAACCAATTTGCTGCCAAAAAACATTATTTTAAAACAAAGTAACTAACACGTTTTCTGCATTTTACACGGAACTTGAAAAGCTTGGCACATAATTTTTCATTGATATTGAATACATGGTGGAAAAGAGAAAAGCTTATTGATCATTATATCCAAACCTTTTAGGGTTTCGTTCGCTGTACGTCCGTCCGTCTGTCTGTCACCAGGCTGTATCTCAAGAACCGTGATAGCTAGAGATTTGAAATTTTCACAGATTATGTTTTTCTGTTGCCGCTATAACAACAAATACTAAAAAACCGGCCAAGTGCGAGTCGGACTGGGGCTCCCATACAACAGACATGATTTTTTTGCCGTTTTTATAGATAGTACGGAACCCTTTGTGCGCGAGTCCGACTCGCACTTGGCCGATTTTTATAGATATTGGTACGGAACCCTTCGTGCGCGAGTCCGACTCGCACTTGGCCGATTTTTATAGATATTGGTACGGAACCCTTCGTGCGCGAGTCCGACTCGCACTTGGCCGGTTTTTATAGATATTGGTACGGAACCCTTCGTGCGCGAGTCCGACTCGCACTTGGCCGGTTTTTATAGATATTGGTACGGAACCCTTCGTGCGTGAGTCCGACTCGCACTTGGCCGATTTTTATAGATATTGGTACGGAACCCTTCGTGCGCGAGTCCGACTCGCACTTGGCCGGTTTTTTTATCATAGATCGGTTTTGTGACAGTATGTAACAGCATCTGTTCTTTCAACATTAAATAAAACATTTAATAGTATTTGAGAAAGTCACTTCTCATATAGAATACGGCAGACCATTAAAAAAAATATAAGAACCGTCTTTACAGAATTTGAAGTCCGGTTTTTTATTAAGTTTCAAATGCATTACTTGTACCATTAATCAGCTGAATGCATTCAAACGAGATAGCTCACTATGAACAGTCACGATCACAAATCAAGTTAACAAAATTATACAAATATCTGACAGCTTATACACGTAGTACAGTCAGCGTCAAATACTCTGTAGCAGTCAAAGTGGCCAAATATGGCCATGACCATGCTAAATATATGGTGTACCGAACTATTTGACTACTTTGGTTGCTACAAAGTATTTGACGCTGACTGTACATCCGTTATATCTTTACCCGACCTCCAAAAAGATTCTCAATTCGTTGCCACGTTACTTTTGAGACGTTTTTGTATACAACTAGTTTCTGTCCGCGACTTCGTCCGCGTGGAACTCGTTTATATCGTAGCTCCATACAAACTTTCACCCCCATTTCATCCCCTTAGGGGGTGCTTTTCGGGATAAAAACTATCCTATGCCCTTTCAAATTTCATACAAATCGGTTCAGCGCGGTTTAAACGTGAAGAGGTAACAGGCACACTTTCGCATTTATAATATTAGTATAGAAGTATGGATTTGGTCTAAAATCAAGGGGCTCTCGATAAAACGAGAGAACAAAAGAAAACTATTTTGGCATCGTGCTATCAGAAAACATCACTTGTTAAATATGACCTGTTTGTAGTCGTTTATATATCCATACTAATATTATAAATGCGAAAGTGTGTCCGTCTGTTACCTCTTCACACTTAAACCGCGGAACCGATTTAGATGAAATTTGGTATAGAGATAGCTTGACTCCCGGGAAAGGACATGGGATTGTTTTTATAACCACTCTCCAAGGGGTGAAATGGGGGTGAAATGTTGAATCAAGCTACGATATACCAAAGTCGCGGGCAGAAGCCGGAAACCATTCCCCCCAAGGGGTGAAATGGGGGTGAAATTTTGAATGAAGCTACAATATACCGAAGTCGCGGGCAGAAGCCGGAAACCATTCCCCAAGGGGTGAAATGGGGGTGAAAGTTTGAATGAAGCTACGATATACTGAAATCGAGGGTAGAAGCTGGTATATTAAGTAACTTGTACTTTGTTCGTGACCTTGACTGTCCACGTTGGAATACCCGATTAGATGGCCTTCATTTGCTGCATGAGCTCCTCTAGAGACAGCTCGGAGGCGGCCACGGCGCCGCCGGTGCTGGATTCCGGAGTGCTGTTATCGACAGGTATGCTGTACGCCACCTGCAATGGGGTATTTTCATCTATCAACATTTTTGTCGTGATAACGTCTTATAAATCGACGAACGCCGGCTGCACGCACGAAAAAGTGTGACTCATTGTCCCGTTCCGATTGACTGACATATCACCGCACAGCCCAAACCGCTGGTTCTAGAGATTCCAAATTTGGCACGTAGGTTCCTTATAAGGTCTAGGGGTGCACTAAGAAAGGATTTTTCAAAATTCACCCTATAAGGGGGTGAAATGGGGATCCAAAGTTTGTATGGGGAAACAAGATTAGATCGATCACTTTATTCGAAATTTTTATTCCCAACATAAAAAAGGTGGCAAAATGTAAAATGTAAATTATTTAAACACTTTTAGGTACTGACCTGAACACCATCGACTAAATTCAAATTGGACGTATCTTCCTCTTCAGGGCAATTCTCGTCAACCAAGCTGATTCCTGAAAAAAATTTATAAAATAAGTTTCTGTCAAAAATTTAATTTTTGGCACAAGCTTTTACGATTTAAGCTTTCACGAGAAGGGAAATAAAAATAAAATAAAATCAGAATAAAAATTGCCTCACGCACGCACTCCTGCGTGATCTGTTACAGGCTTAGAGCATACATAACTGGAGTAGCCTTATGTCGTTTGCGTACAAAAATGTCTGCCGAAATTTGCGGGGGCGGGGGAGCGTCTTAACAGGATATTGAAACTCAATTGTATATTGAAAGCTTGAAGTGGTTGAACGTTTATAATATCAAGTGCTTACAGCAACATGCGGGCATTTTTAACACGCTTTTATTAGGTCGACCTGTATGTAACTATGTAATGGAATCTAAGGTAACTAATTTAACCATCTTCCAAGGATCGTAGCGTCATGAAAATTGGCAGCTGTATGTAGTTCTGATGACAATGCAATAATATGGTACTGTCGAACTGATCTGATGATGGAGCCGGAAGATATGAACTGGAACTTCATGATGGAACATCGTATCATAGCTGCGTTTGGAATTGTTAGAAAAGTCTTGTAATAAACTTTGACCACGACTAGGTTTCAAGGTCTGATGATGAAGCCGGAAGATAGGCACTGGCATTACATGATGGAATATCGTATCATAGTCGTGTTTGGACTTGTTAGAAAGGTCTTGTAATGAACTTTGACCACGATTAAGTTGAATATCGTACCATAGTCGTGTTTGCACTTGAGAGAAAGGTCACGTATTGGACTTAAATAAAATAAAATAAAATAAATCACTTAGTGGTCTCCAGATTGAAGAGCTAGATTGTTCTAAGCTGACAGGTAAAACACCATGCAATACAGACGCACTGGCGGAGATGGTCGCCTACTTGAAATAAATTTATAAATGTTTAACATATTTCGTTATCAAAGACTAAAAAGTATAAAATAAATTAATAGTTTAAAAAACACCAGAAAAACACACTTTTACACACGTTCAAGTTGTCTCTATTTCTGGGGTGAAGTGTAAACTATGTGCTTTTAATTATAATATTTGATTGTAAAAGCGTGGGGCGCTGGAACCCTTTGGCGGCATAAACGTTATGCTCTCGTGCGACCTCATGCAGCTCCCGCCAGGAAGTTATTATTAGTATTTGTTTACAAGAATGTCTTTCCTGTTCCAGCACCCACGCTTTTACAATCAAATATTATAATTAAAAGCATATAGTTTACACTTCAGTCCAGAAATAGAGACAACTTGAACGATCCATAATTTATTTTTGGTTTTTACGTGCATTTATAAAAGCGTGTATTTCTAGTGTTTTTTAAACTAATAATTATGATCAGTGTTCTCTTGCGAGGCGATTTAGTGATCGATTGTGAAATTGTCTTTGTATGATTTTTTGCACATTGTGCAAGGTTTTCTACAGAGGGGTAAATTACTGAAAGGCTACTCCAGTTATGTATGCTCTAAGGTTACAGCACACTACATGTTGATGTTAAAGCCCCTCACCCCACTCGTTGTCCGCGTGCGCGGGCGCCGCGTCCTCGGTGACCTCGGTGGCCACCTCGACCTGCGGCCGCGCGCGCGCCTCCGCCTGTCGCGCGCGACAGTGGTTGTCGTCGCACTGGGTGTTGGGCTGCAAATAGGGATGGTGACAAATAAAATAATCAATAATGTTGAATTTTCTCCAAATTTATTAATAAAATTGTAAAAAAACTAGTTTTTTACCCTTTTATTTTATACCAAAATCTTAAAAAAGGTCAGAATTGGATTTACCCGAGTTCGAAGTTAAGCGCCACAAATGCCCTTACATCCAATATTTGACAGCTGTCATCCCAATACAATTTATGTCATCATATGTCATTGACGTTTATTGTACCGGGATGAGGGCTGTCAAATATCGGCTGTTAAAAAAATCTAATTGGCTACTTTCTTAAAAAAAATTTAGTTCGTCAGTTAAATTATCAAAAATGACAATGACTTGGACATGTATTTTTTTGTTTGTCAATTAAACTAAAAATGATGAAGATATAGTCCGTTAAAGTTCCGGGTGACGTCACATTATGGTACACTTTTTGGCATAATGTGACGTAACGCGAAACTTTAACGCGCTATATCTTCGTCATTTTTTGTTTAATTGACAAACAAAAAAAACTTGTCGAATATTTTTTGATAATGTAACTGACGGACTAAATATAATTATATTTTTTTACCCAGAAAAGTACCCAATTTTATTTACCCCAATTTTGAAGTTAAGCGCCTCAAATGCCCTTACATCCAATATTTGAGAGTCAGGCCATAATTTTAATTAATCAATTATTCCGGACCACGATCCATAGTGTTAGTTACAAACATTGAAAAAAAAATTGACAGCTGTCATCCCAGTACAATTTATGACACACATCATTTATGCATGGACCTATGATACTCGGGACAGGCTATACGTGATGCCAAAATGAGGGACGGAAAGGCTTCTATGCAGCTAAATTAAGAACTGGTCTTAAAATGGCTGATCGCTTACCATAAACAACATACTTAATTTGGGTGGGTAGTGATTTATCGGCCATAACTTCATACTAAATCAGGTGGAACTATGACAAGGACAACGAATGATATTTCTTTTTCTGTCACACTTAGCGAGATTTGTATGCTACCATCTCGCTCGGATGTGGTATTATTATTACCATAGCTTGTCCCGAGTATCTTAGGTCCATGTAATTTATGTTATTGACGTTTATTGTACGGGGATGACGGCTGTTAAAAAAATCTAATTATAGGAGAATGATGAAGTATATTACCTTCAAGCTCATCATGGGGAAGAAATCAGTCAGCGCGCTGTAGCCCAGGTAGTGACTGACTGTTCCGAACCCCAGTAGCTGCTTCAGTGTGTTCTGAACTGGAATTTAAAAAATACATACACAATCACGCCTCTTTCCCAGAGGGGTAGGCAGAGATCACGGATCTCCATTTGCTACGATCATTGTGGCACTACTACTAGGGGAGGCCTATGCCAAAAAGTGAAAGTCTTTCGGCTGATATGATGATGTGGTTTGTTGAACGTTTATAAGGCCATAAGTCTAGGACATACCGAGGAATCCGGCTACAATGCCCATGGTCGTGGGCAGGCTGGCTGCGCACACTCCCTCTCGCTTGAGCGTACGCTCGTCGATCTTAGACGCCACCACTAGGGGGGGCGCGCACTGCAACAATCATTAGTTTATAACTACAGCTTAGAAAAGTTGAAAAATCCCCGATTTTTTCATTTAAAATTCCAATATCTCAAAAACAGCTGAACCGATTTTGATGAAACATGGCTAAGAACACTCGGGTTAAAGTTATCTATGACACAAAAAAAACCGCATTCAAATCGGTCCATCCGTTTGAGAGCTACGATACCACAGACGGATACACAGACACTCCTCTCTTTGCGTCGAGAGGGTTAAATTAAAACACGGCTGACATTTTCATTTCAAAGTTCAATATTTCAAAAACGGCTGAACCGATTTCGTTGAAATGTAGGTAGCTAAGAACCATCTCGATCACGTCAGCTTTCGGACAAAAAAAACCGCATTACAATTAGTCCATTCGTTTCGGAGCTACGATGCCACAGACAGACACACAGACACGTCAAACTTATAACACCCTCTCTTTTTGCGTCGGGGGTTAAAATACAAATGAGCAGAGGCCCTAACGCGAAACGAAATTCGTTTTCGTTCGTGTATCTCCGTCTCTGTCGCTCGAACTAGCAAGTGCGACAGAGACGGATACCTATACACGAACGAAAACTTATTTCGTTTCGCGGTAGGGCCTCAGGACCTATAGAGAAAGAATGGAATAGATAGAGGGACTCACACACATAGGCACACACATAAGTGACAAGGACATAAGCATAGACAAGCGGGAACGAGATACAATATCCAATCTCCTGCCCTTCAGCGCGTATTAAGCTTTTTTTGTTTGCAACCAGCTTGTTTAGTAGGGTTGCCAAACGTACTATATTATATAGTATTGTACTATATTTTGACTCTTTGTACTAAATCTTCATCATCATCATATCAGCCGAAAGACGTCCACTGCTGGACTTAGGCCTCCCCTAAAGAGTGCCAAATTGACCGGTCCTGCGCCACCCGCATCCAGCGGACTCCCGCGACCTTTACCAGGTCATCAGTCCACCTTGTAGGGGGCCTACCCACGCCGCGCCTTCCGGTATGTGATCGACACTCTAGAACCTTTCCGCCCCAACGGCCATCGGTTCTATGTGCAATGTGCCCCGCCCACTGCCAAGTTTAGCGATGATTGATGATGTTTAGTTTAGCGATGATGTGATGTAACTATGTGATGCGATGTTTAAAGTTGTACTATAAAATTATACTGTTGAAGAAATATATAGTACCTACGCGAAAATACTATATTTTGGGGGCATTACGAAGTGCTTCAAATTGCCGAGGTTTTTACAAACTTTATATTAACTTGTCCTGTTCGTGTGTAAGTTATTCGTCAAAATTTGCAACTCAATTTTGAATCTTTAACTGACTGAGCTGAAATTTTGGATCAAGGTATACTTTGGATGACAATTCAATATTATGGTACCATCGAGCTGATCTGATGATGAAGACAGAAGATGACCATGGGAAATCAAGTAGATACTTAACCGACGTAACCCCGTTGAGTTTGGGCTCGTTAGAATCGCCTCAATGAGTATACAAAAAAGTACAGTCGGCAATAAAAGCTTGAACTAAAAATGAAAATTTGACAGAAACTTATTACTAAATAGCTACATTGCCTAGCCAAGTACAATTTTTTTTCAGTGCACTATACAGAATGATTTAGGGGTCGTGGAGCAAGAATGACCAAAAGCGAATAGACTGAAGAACTTTTCCCATGGGACCAACTACGAAATCGCAAAAAATAAGAGCCAATTAAGAGTCAACTGTGAGTTAATTGAGAGTTAATGTATGGAACAGCTGATTTTTATTTGCGATTTCGTGGTTCAGTGCGACCATTTTATTCAGTTTTGGTCATTCTTGCTCCACGACCCCTAAATGACCCTGTATTTTCATCGTTTTTTTCTGGAAAATACTAAGCATATATCTCCCCCAAAAATAGTTGGCAACCCTAAGCTTGTTTGTCACCACCTGTCAAAATATTCGATTCCTTCGATCGATAGTGGTAGCAACGCGTGTCCAGCGCGGTACCCGCGTTACCGCTTCAAACGCGCCCGACCCGCGTTCGGTGTGTGGAGGCCTTAATGGTGACACCATACTTGGCGGTATTTGCCCAAATATTTGTGTTGCATCTTTTTCCTTCCTACGGTAAATGAAAGAGAGGCAACGATGCAACGCGAACACGCAACCCCAAGTGTGGTGCCAGTATAAGGGCTCGACCACGATTTATTCGAGCGGCAGCGGCAGCGGTGTGCCATGCGTGTAGTCCAGGCAATGAACTGACAACTTGTATGGACAAAATGTCAAATTTGGAAATAATTTACAATAGAGTGGATTGCAAAAAAAAATTACATAATTAAGAGCTTTAATCTAATCTATGATTTAATTTTTTACAGTTTCATAACGGCAATTACCCATATATTTTATATGAGTAATTGCCGTCACGAAACTGTAAAAAGTTAAATCGTAAATTAGATTAAGGCTCTTAACTATGTACAATTTTTTTGCAATCCACTCAATAGTTATTTTTTTTAATGTAACGGATATATTATCAATTAAATAGTTACCTAGAGGCAAAATCCAACAAAAAATCAGACATCAAAAAAAACAATATTTAATTAGCTCCTAAAAAGTCCGGATAAATATTAATATTTTTTTATCTTTATTTAGGTTCATTACTATTATTTAGGCACATTTGCTTTAAAATATTCAATATAAATAAAATAAAAAAGACAATGAATGTTTAATTTAAATCTATATAATTACTTCCGGGTGGAAAGTTTCTTGGATTCTTAAATATCATCATCATCAATGGCCTTTGAGTCTATTACAGACTATACAAGCAGTGTCAAGGAGGGAGACAACGTCTTCCATGGCTGTGTAATCCAATTAAATAAAGCATCTTAGAATAACGTTTTAGAATGAAATAAACAAAAAAACGCTATTATAAATTAATGTTTTTCGAAACCGTATTTTGCCTGGAGTAGTGGGAGCGAGACCGCGGTCACATCTCTCGCTTACACGTATGGTGCAACAGCGGTTATGGCGGACCCTTCGAAGTAGTGACCGAGCCGTAAGATAGAGAAAGATGGCGATATGAAATGAAGGTCTTTAAATTCCCTAATTCTAGTTCTATCTTATAGCATGTTATAGCTTCTTGCCACTCGTCCCATGCAGTCCGCCACACAGTACCGTCTTGAGCGGCTTTATTATCTTAAACCATTCGCCGCCACAAAAAAATTAGTCTATTTTTTTAGGGAAAAAAACGGAACCCTTATTAGGATCACTCGTGCGTCTGTCTGTCCGTCAGTGCCGATTTGCTCCGAAACTACTGGACCGATTGACTTGAAAGGTAAACATATGTAAATTGGTGACCCAGAGATGGACGCGTAAAGTAAATTAATGAATTCTGAACAAGGGGGTATCTAGGTACTTTTGGCGGGTAAACTGGAAAATTAAAAAAAAAAGTTTCGCAAACTGTATTGTGTGATATATCAAATACCTAAAAGGGGTTGTTGTAAGAATCACAGATTTTTAAATATAATTTTAGCAAAAACAGATTTGAAGTAATTTAGGAAAAAAGACGAAAATTAACCATTCCGCCCCTTATCTCCGAAACTACTAGGCTTAAAATTCTGAAAAAAAAATGGAAAATAGTTCCTTGCCTAAAGATTACAGGAAAAGCTATAAGAAGTTTGAGTATTCAAAGTAACGGGAAAATTCGTAATATTTTTTTTATTTTGTATGCAGCGCCTCATTGCTTAGAGCATAGCAATTTTACGGAACCCTCACCACGCGAGTTGAACTCGCACTTGTCCGGTTTTTTGGACTTTGTATTAAGTTGGTGGCAGGTCGGTGGCAACAGTGACGAACTTCGAATCAGGGCTGTTATTAGCTACGCTGCGCGCAAATGCGGCTCACCCCGCCGGTCACCCGTTACGAAACTAGACCTCTACCTACGCTTAGTTACTACGCACCGCAGTGTCAAGATATATTTGTGGGTGAGCGTTGAGGTGAGCTTAAACAAGTTACAGAATAGGGGGGCATAGGCGCCGTCAGACGAGCGAAATCGGCGGATTGCATGCAGTCCGCCGCGTGTTTTCGCCAAATCAAGGTCTTACCGTACCTACTAGATTTTCTTTGACATTGATGGGCCGTCCGGCGCACTCGGCCATCTGGCGTAATGTTTGACTAATAAAAGCAACATTAAAACATGGCTGTGATAATACCTGTTTTTGTTTAAAAAAAAGTAAGCTATTTTAGTTACCATTTTTTTTAATTTTTATTGTTCTAGTTAAATTCCTGTTATTTTCTAGTTTCGTTTCAATTAACGATTTTCAGCAATTTTGTAAGTATAGCTATGTGGTATAAAAGAAACAACTCAACCCCTCCGACTAAGAAGTTTGTGGGGCAAAATCCTACTATACCGGGTGGAAAAATCGAATGCAACATGGATGGCAACTACCTTAAATATTGTAAATAGCACATTCTGTGTAAAGGAAACATTCCTTTGTTTTTAAAAATAATAAATTCTGCATTTAAGGATTTATGAAAAAGTTTCGCAAACTGTATTGTGTGATATATCAAATACCTAAAAGGGGTTGTTGTAAGAATCACAGATTTTTAAATATAATTTTAGCAAAAACAGATTTGTAGTAATTTAGGAAAAAAGACGAAAATTGACCATTACGCCCCTTATCTTCGAAACTACTACGCTTAAAATTCTTAAAAAAAATGGAAAATAGTTCCTTGCCTAAAGATTACAGGAAAAGCAATAAGAAGTTTGAGTATTCAAAGTAACGGGAAAATTCGTAATATTTTTTTTTATTTTGAATGCAGCGCCTCATTGCTTAGAGCATAGCAATTTTACGGAACCCTCACCACGCGAGTTGAACTCGCACTTGTCCGGTTTGTTGGACTTTGTATTAAGTTGGTGGCAGGTCGGTGGCAACAGTGACGAACTTCGAATCAGGGCTGTAATTCGCTACGCTACGCGCAAATGCGGCTCACCCCGCCGGTCACCCGTTACGAAACTAGACCTCTACCTACGCTTAGTTACTACGCACCGCAGTGTCAAGATATATTTGTGGGTGAGCGTTGAGGTGAGCTTAAACAAGTTACAGAATAGGGGGGCATAGGCGCCGTCAGACGAGCGAAATCGGCGGATTGCATGCAGTCCGCCGCGTGTTTTCGCCAAATCAAGGTCTTACCGTACCTACTAGATTTTCTTTGACATTGATGGGCCGTCCGGCGCACTCGGCCATCTGGCGTAATGTTTGACTAATAAAAGCAACAGTAAAACATGGCTGTGATAATACCTGTTTTTGTTTAAAAAAAAGTAAGTTTTTTTAGTTACCTATTTTTTTTTTTATTCTTCTTGTAAAATTTCTGTTATTTTCTAGTTTCGTTTCAATGAACGATTTTCAGCTATTTTTAAGTATAGCTATGTGGTATAAAAGAAACAACTCAACCCCTCCGACTATGAAGTTTGTGGGGCAAAATCCTATTATATCCTACTAATATTACAAATGCGAGAGTTTGGATGTGTAGATTATTTGTATTATTTTTTTCTCCTATATATAGTTAATTTTATTGCTCTTTTGTGTTTTTTTTTTCAATTTGTAAGTATGTTATCTAGTTAAATATTAGTTTTTTTTTTCTTTTTATTATCTTTTGTATTTAAATAGGTACCTATATCAAGCTAGCAACTTGCTGAGCTGGGTCCATTTCATGACATAACCTGTGTTATTTTTTAATTTTATTTCTTCATTTATCTTCTATGTTGTCACGAATAAATGTTTGAATTTGAATTAGATGCTTGTTACTCAATGACGCAAAAACGGCTCAACCGATTTGGATGAAATTTTGCACGAATATAGTTTATAGTCTGGATTAAAATATAGGATAGTTTTAATCCCGGGTCCACGCAGACGAAGTCGCGGGCGGAAGCTAGTCAAATAATATTTCATACATATAATATTGTAAAATATATTATGGAGGGGACTGATATTTTTTTTTACTGTTATAGGCTTGTCCCGAGCAGCGGGACATACTAGACTAATGATGATGATGTTATTACAGAGAAATTAATTAACTGGCTGGTCTGCATCACCAGATAGCTTGATGGCCAAATTGTTGTATAGTGATCTGTATTTATTTATATTGGCCGAAGAATTTTCAAAGGATGAAACAAATAACTTCGCAGGACTTTTTAAATCATTATGTTTCATACGTCTCGTTGTGTTTGTTTTATAAAATCTTAAAAAAAAAATATTGTACTGAACGGTTTTAGAGAAACAAACAATAACATAACATAATATATATTAAAGCTGACAAGTAAAATACTTGTATTTTATCAATATATTTATTGATTCACTGACAAACGTATAGCCAAAGTTATTCATTTTGGAAAAACAAACATATCCTTCATATCTGTAAGTTTCAAATATACATAACCAATAGAAGCGAGTCAAAAACGACATACACACATACATACTTAGTGTCAGGTGAAGTTTGAGGGTGAATGTCCACCAAATATGTGTGAAGCTGTGTTTTCATATAGTTGACATCTAGGAGTCATATTTTTATATTTCATTATATCCTGGATCCCGCATCCTTTATAAAGAACGAAATGGACGCTCACTTTAAGTCCTGACACTACGCAAATAAACTCATCCGAAAAAACCGAGTGTACTTTATAAAGTACATAATATTTACCGCTAAAAAAATGTGGCCATAGTGGCGAAAAACGGTAACAATAATTTTAGACCTTAAATCAAGCGGCGGAAGGTGCAGGACTCAAGGGCAAAGTACTTTATAAAGGACTTTAGGTTTTTGTTTTTATGACATCTTTAAAAAAAATTGTCAGGATCCAGGAGGATGCGACATGTCAGATACATGAAAACGCATCTTGGCACTTCTCTGTTGGACATTCACCCAAAGGCTTGTAAAAAAAGAAAAGAAGAATTCTTAAATTATAATTCAGTACCCTCATCTTCGAGCTTTATTTCAGACTTAATATTTATCTGTATGGATTCCCTAGTCAGCAACCCCAACTGTCCTTCCATGAGGATATCCGTTATGGCCTTCTTCGCGAAAACCTGCTGTTTCTTACTGAGCTTCCGCAGTTCAGCGGCCATCACTTTCCCCCAGCAGTCGAATTCGTCTTCAACGTTTGATGAGCTTTCTGATCCGGTTGTGTAAATCAGTGTTGGTGGGGATTTTTCTTGTGTTACATCCTTTTTGGTACTGTGTAGCAGCGCTGACAGTATTGGCGAGCGTTTTTCATCACCCATTGTGCATTCTACATCACATTCCGGTATTTTCAAGTATTCCACTTCCTCTGCTTCTGATTCTGATTCATCCTGTCATAAAATTAATTTATCATTGATTAAATTTAATAAATGCTCCCTGTACATTCAATCAAGAATGAATGTACAGTCACGGAATTTGAAGGTTTGTCACTTTTGAACCTTAATGCCATTACATAGAGTCCAAAAGTGCTAAACATTCAATTTCCTCGACCGTACATATATATCACTGTAAAATAGGCTTGTCGTAAAAAAAATATGATGTTTTCAAACCAGTTTTTGGACAAGAACAAATGTTTGTATGGGAGCAACTACAATTAAAGAACAAAAATACCCAAAAAATTAAGTTGAAGACGGACCTCGCTGGCGGCAGCCGAAACGTTTCATACTAATTGACATTGAATCATGACGTCACAGTGTACTAATTGTTGTATGGAAAATCAAGTAAATTGCTGTGTCGGTCGCGAAATACTGCGTTTAGGTCCATAGCTGTCATACAATTTTGTTTTTATAAAAGCGTAAGGATTCTATTGGTAGCTTTAAATGTACTATTGGACAAAAAAAAATGCATAATTTTTCTACATTTTCAAGGTCCATATCTTTTTATTATTTTAATTATATTTTGTAATTTATACTTAATTACATTTATCTGATGGTTCTAGCAATTATTAGAAATTAATTTTGTATTGTTATGCATTCGATTTTATTAACTTCATGCGGCCCAATGTGCAACAGAATGGTTGAGATTATTTTAATGTGGCGGACTTTTTATAAAACTTGGACAGTAGTGGCTTTTTCAACGAACTACCTACTTTGATTCAATACAACCAACTCAAATAATCTCAAGTATTATATTTGCACTTTAGTCCTTTTAACATCATTAGTTGGTATTTTTTTGTTTCATTGAATTTAAAGCGAGTAATACAGCTCAATGTGATACATGCAGAGATGGGCATTAATCGATTAATCTTTTAGTTAGCTAATCAATCGATTAAAAATATCAATCGTCATTTTTTAATTGCGATTAAATTAGTTGTGAGAATGTTCGACTAACAACTAAATTAGTTTTAGTTTCAATCAACTAAATTTCACGATTAAATCTAAATTAAAACTACATAGTCGCCCGTTTTTGCATTATTTTATCTTGCAATATGTACCTAACTACAAGTAGGTATTTATGTAACATTGGAGGTACTCATATGTTGTAACAATGTTAGTGTGGGTAGAATTTTGCGACTTATTTTGAAGCAGATATCTTCAACCGATTGAGCTACAATTATGTATACACGTTTAATTTGAAATGCTTGAATTACAATGCAATATTATGGGCCATAATATTATTATAACGATATATTGGTAACAACAAATAGCGAAAAACTGCAGTGTTTACAAGTTGCAAACAATAAAGTAGGTTGGTGCATTATTAATTTAATACTTTGAATTATAGGATACTGAGTAAATCTTAGACATAGAAATTATCAATATTTTGCTGTCTCTGTTAATAGTAAAACTCTTTTTAGTGACAAAACAATGGGATAATCCTACTTACCTCGAAGTTGTTTGTTGCATTTTGGTGCAAGTGCAGACGCATTTTCTAAAAATAACACATTCTATTGAATGACACATCTGCATGTTGTTTATTGGTCTAATTTGTTTTTAACGTGTGGTCATTAAAAATATTGAAACCTCTTTGTAAAGAACTCTCAGCGTTAACTATTGTACATTTTCCTTGCGTCATTCTACATTCAAATATATCAATCAACATACATATTTTATTTATTACCGCTATTGCCAATATATTGGACCGGTAGCGAAATGGTTGATCAGCCACTATTCGATGTAAGGCTCATACTTCATAAATTCATTCTTATTAGTCTTATTACTTATTACGGAAATATAATATTGAAATAATAAAAAATAAATACTGGATGGTTATTACTTGTTATAACATCCCTTAAGATGTCCTAATCAGTCTGTCAACATAGCCATACAGAGGTTTTCTATTCAATTTGCTTCTAACATTAGTCGCCAGAAAATAGTCTAACTAATTAGTCGATTACAAAATTTAGTTGTCCGAAATCAATCGGCAACTAAATTAGTTGCACTATATTGAACAATTGTCGTTTTTAATCGTCCGTCGCAATTAATTCTTGTAATCTTAATGGTTAGTCGATTACATTTTGCCCATCTCTGGATACATGGGCATTGGGAGACTTCATATGAAAAAAATTTACGTTTTTGCAGCGACCAAGGATGTTTTTTTTATAATCGTTTAGCTTTTACTAGCACATTCACAATATTAAGGTATATACAAAATTAAACATGGGAAAAAAGTCTTACCTTGTCATCTGATGCATGACTAGTCTCCATATTACTCTTATCCAAGTCCACTTCCTCTTCTATCATCTCCGTATAACTTGCTTCTACATCTATTTGGTATTCCACAGGCTCCTTGCCAAGTATAAAACTCATGTCGTTATACCAGTACAGAATAGGGTCGTACGGACTTTTCTTTCTATAAACACGGCGAAAACTACCCCTCATATTGCTCAGCTTTTTTTTCATATTTTTTAAAGACGCTGCCGGATAACGTTCTCTGTATTTCTTCAACAACAATAGATAGGATTTCTTTTTCAGGTGCGGATTGTGATAGTCCTTGGATTTTATGTTCCATATAGCCGGTAGCAGTTTGAAATATTGTATGAACTCACGGAGGAACTCATTATCTGTCTGCGGCGCCTTGCTCATGTTGCAAGTTTTCGCCTAAAACCGCTTAAAAGTTTGAGTAACCAGCGGGTCTTTTACACTGCCAATTATGTTTCAATCAGTTTGGTTGTGTGCTTCACTCCTCACTCATAGTAGAATACTCTACTCTCCTTAATAATAGAAAATAGAATCGCCTTGATAGAAATGGCAAATTGACAATCGAGTACATCAACAATAACACTTCATTGCAATTTCAATGTTGACACGTATTTAGGTAACCCGTGTGTTTTGCGTGCTGGTAAGAACACAATTATGATGAGGAAGGATTTTTTAGTCTACTTGCATTTCAATAACGGAAATACACTTTCATTTCAGATTAGATTAGATTACTTGGAGGTTATTGATATTGAACAACTACGACTCGACTTGCTTGACGTTCGATGGGCAACCACAGATTACAGAAAACGAGCAACGGGCGTCTTTTGAGTGTTACCAGATTTAAAAATAAATGTCTTAAAGTTACTACTAACAAATATGAATGATGATGAAAAATCTTTGTCTACAATACGATACGCAATGGCCAATTGGTCATTGACAATACGTATATACACAATATGACATCCCTACCACATTGATTTAGTATAAGTAACTAGATAGATACACAATCAGCCGAAAAAAATGACCGTCCAAAAGAGATAACTCTTTTGCGTTTCTGCACGGCTATCACAAGACGGCGCGCGAGCTCTCTCGATTTTTGTCGCACTGTACCTCTCTTTTTAAGTTTTCTAATGAGAGAGAGACGGATAGAGCGAGAAAAATCGAGAGAGCTCGCGCGCCGTCTTGTGATAGCCGTGCTGGTTTCGACCGTGTGACTTGATAATTGTCAAAAATGACAAAAAACTCTGTTTGCGTCCCATGACACGGGCAGGGACAGCATCCGCTCGGTGTACTCCTTGCATTCCATTAAATTGTCAAAAGGGCTGTTCAGTGTTGTTCAGTTGGTACTTTGTAGGTACCTAGCTCCACGCACGCCTCCCAAAGGTCCGGGACACCATTGTCCCGTGAGCGGGAAAGACATACAATAATAATGAATATTTTAGAAATAAACCACTTCACCTGGAAAATGTATATTCATTTGTCACTTAAAATGCAATTAACTATCATGTAAAAAACTGATCACCGCAAATAGTTATTTAATTTGTTTATACCAGTTTTTGACCGCACTGTAATTACCTATAGATTTTTTACTACGCATTTAGATTTTTTTTATTAGAATTTCGGCACATCACTTGTTTATAAATGATTGTGACATACAATATTATACATCCTACAAGCTATACTTTAGGGTTTCGTACCAAAAAGGTAAAAAATCGGACAAGTCCGAGTTCAACTCGCGTGGTGGGGGTTCCGTATATCGTTCCGTTTGCCTGTTACTTTGAATACTCGAACTTCTTATAGGTTTTCCTGTAAGCTTAAGGCAAGGAACTATTTTCAAATTTAAGCCATTGTCCTTCAGTATACAGGCATGTAATAACACCATTTACGAGCAAGTGTGATGCAAAAAAAAGGTGAAATCTCGCGAGATTGGATCTCCTAGTAAGTACCCACCTTCTTCTGTCTTCTCAGTGACTCCAATGATTGGAGTTGGATTGGATTGGAGCCCAATCACGATGAACGGTCTATGCCCAGACACAGCATTCTCGCTGACTCCGCTCTCGAACCACTTCTGGTTGAGTTCCTTGCAGGTGGTGATCGGTGTTAATGACCGAACAAGTTCAAAGCTGTCCACACAGCTCAGTACCAGGCCTACTCTTTCTGGCAAGTGTTTATGTGTGAGAGGAACAAACCTAATGACACTTACGGCAAAGCATGCAGTAACTCCAGGTATGATGAACTGTATATGCCCGGACACAGCGTTCTCGCTGACTCCGCTCTCGAACCACTTCTGGTCGAGTTCGTTGCAGGCGGTGTTGATGGCCATCCGGGCTTCGAAGTTGTCCACACAGCTGAGCACCAGGTCCACCGGGCCGCCGGTGAGGCTGCCAGTGCTGTTGGGATGTTGTTAATGTCAGAAATCCGCATAATATTTTTCTTCTTATATATAACAAGTGGAATTAAAAGATTTTTCAAAAAACCCAACTGCTTTTTGCAAATATTATAGCCTATGTCACTCCCACGATTAAAAGGAATCCAACGACACCTCATATGTCGAAATCCGTCAAACGGTTTAGGCTGTAGGGCGTGCCAAAGAATAAGACATACACACATACATACACAGATACATACTTTCCTTCGGCAGTCGGGTAAAAACGAATGGCTCTGAGTTGTAGAACTCGCACTTTTGTTGACTTCTTTTAAGGGTACCGTACCCAAAGAGTACAAAACGGGACCCTATTACTAAGACTCCGCTGTCCGTCCGTCCATCTGTCAGGCTGTATCTCATGAACCGTGATAGTTAGACAGTTGAAATTTTCACAGATGATGTATTTCTGTTGCCACTATGACAGAAAATACAAAAAAATCGGCCAAGTGCGAGTCGGACTGGGGCTCCCATACAACAGACATGATCCTTTGTCCGCGAGTCCGACTCGCACTTGGCCGGTTTTTATTTTATTTAGCCGCTCTCCCCTGCTGGTCACATTTTCTCAAACGATTCTCGTGAAATTTTGGGGGCAGGTTCAATAATTTTAGTTTTTTTTTTCGTAGATTCGCTTGGCCAAAAAAATTTTTTCTGAATAATAGACAGGCTCACGAGTTTTACAGCTCACAGAGCCACTAATATTTAGATTGTGTGGGTGTGATATTTTAGTGAACGAAGTTCTCCGTTTCAGCTGTTGCGAAAATTCTGTCGTACTGCTGTGCTGTCAGACTATTCTCTACTACTGGTCGCATTTCTCAACCGATTGTCGTGAAATTTTGTGTACAGGTCTGATGATGATATAGACTTGACGATTCTGTTTATCAAAATTAAAAAATCACGCGCGGATTCTGCAGCTCAAAGAGCCACCAATGATTACTTTTTGCCCTCTTATATTATGAGTTCAAATATTTTTGATTACTTTTTACAAGCTTTATATTAAGTTGACTTGTTCGTATGTATAGTTTATTTTATTTCTCTTTTGTGTGTTTTTAAATTGGTATGTTAGTTAAATGGTAGTTATTTTCTTTTTCATCATTCATCAATCTGTATTTAAACAGGTACTTATATGTTATTGTTAGATTTATTTTTTTCATTTGTGCACCTGTGATTGTTTTCTACCGTGCCTGCACCGAATGGACCCTGCGGAAGACCAGCGCTGGCTGTCAAGCTGACATGCTGAGCTGGGTCCATTTCGTGACCATGACCTGTGTTATTTTTTAATTTTATTTGTTCTTTTATTTTCTGTAGTCACGAATAAATGTTTGAATTTTGAATGTAAATATGCTGTAAGTTGTCCGTCAAAATTTACAATCCATTTTTCAGTCACTTGCCGTTATCCGATTGAGCCGAAATTTTGGGTGTTAGTATAGTTTGGATGACAATTTAATATTATGGTACCATCGAGCTGATCTGATGATGGAGAGAGAAGGTGGCCATGGGAATTGAGTACTTAACCGACGTAACCCCGTTGAGTTTGGGCTCGTTAGAATCGTCTCAATGGGTAGTTGATAACGGTATACAGAAAAACAGTCGGCAATAAAAGCTTGTACCAAAAATTACATTTTTGTCAGAAACTTGTATGATTACGGTTCCAGGCAAACGTATCCACAAAAAACAAACCTAATAGCATCGCAGAACTTCTGGAAATTGTCCATTGTAGTGATGTTATAGTTGTAAGCATCTATGGCCACGTCAGGGTTGATGTTCTGGAGTGTGGCAGCCGCTGCGGCTACCTTGCTGAGCCCGGCCTGGTGCGGCTGGAAGAACAGCCGGTTCATGTTGGCCAGCTCCACCTTGTCATAGTCGAAGAGGATCAGCTGAAAGAACAATTTACGTTAGAGGTGAATAATTTATTTGCAAGAATACGGTTACGTGATCTTAGAAAATAATCGGGATGCGAGTGTGCAAATTTTTACAAACTCGATATAATTCTTGTAGTGTCAAAGCCCGGTGTCATTTTTAGATTTTATACAAATATAAATAATTTATTTCGGACTGTAAAATCTATAGTGTTAGTAGTTACAAACTTAGAGCTATAGTTAGGGTTATATAATTACCTATGCTAAACTTAGAATTAAAGGCGCCTGGGCACCCGGTATTACAGGCGCGTGCAGTTGCATATAACGCTGCAGCAGCGGTGAGTCCCAGCGGTGGGCTAGCATGTTCAGGATACTATTCAATACAATTTATAGTCAAAACATTTCACGGTGTCTATTACTTACAGCTATTTGCTACATACTTGGGCTAGTCAAATATTTTTTGTTGCTCGTTGCCATAGTTACGTCCCCTGGGTCACTCTTTAAAACAGTGATTTTATGGGGCTTAAATCCATTAAACACGTATTTTTGATATACTTTTTTTGTATTGGTAAACCCATTCCACAAAAATGCATTTCATTTATTGATTTATTAATATAAAACGTAATAATTAATTATTCTCCTCTAACCGCCTCGATGACTTTTAAAAGGCCTTGTCAGTTGCTGAAAATTCAAATATATTCCATTTATATGTAACTCAAAATTCTGAGTTCATTTTTGTTTGCTGGTCGGCTAGAGGTATATAAAACTCGGTAAAGAAAATATTGGTAGTTTATTTTATGTTTTCCAGTAAGTTGTAAAGTGCCAACTATTCGGTATCTTTTACCGTCTAGTCACCAACTATTCGCTGACTATAAATGCTGCCAATAGTCGGCTTTCCCAAGTTTCACTGCATTGAGTAAAATACTGTGGGTTTTCCATGGCCATTCTTTTTAAATAAGGGCTGCTGTTGATGTTGAAGTTGTAAAGGGACGCCTGGCCGGAAACAGGTGGGCTGTCGATCGCTTGTCACGTTCATTCAGCCCATTTCCCTCAGGAATAAGGGCTGCACCATTTGGCATAGTTTTTGTATTATTGCTATGTTCATTTATTTTCATATTTTAAATTACTTTTTCTATGGTATAGTTTATGATTTTTCAATCAACAACATTAAAACATTTTGACTAAAGATATCTGATTATAAGATCTGATTTCAATTTTCATTCCACTTGCAGGACCCATAAAAATGCTTTTTAGGGTTCCGTAGCCAAAATGGCAAAAACGGAACCCTTATAGTTTCGTCATGTCCGTCTGTCCGTCTGTCCGTCTGTCCGTCTGTCCGTCTGTCCGTATGTCACAGGCATTTTACTCGAAAACTATAAGGTGTATTTGAATAAAATTTTGAGGATAGGTGTATTTTGTTAGCCGCTACAAAGTTTTGTAATTAAAATTACTAAAAAAAATTTTTTTAGGGGTGTACTCCATACATAAAACTAAAAGTCAAAAAATTTTTTTTCATCGTGTGCCCATGTGTGGCACATGAATCGATAGGCCTTTTAAAATAAATATAAGGTTTCTCGGGATTTTTTTTGATTAAGTGAATACAGTCAGAGATAATCGCCCCGAAAGTCACTAAAATTCTGTCCCCCCCCTCTAATTTTTGAACGGTGTATTTTAAAAATATGAAAAAATTCATGGATACAGCGCTTATTAAATTCATTCACCGAAAATTGTTTTGAACAAGATCGGATGAAAGGTTTCCGAGATATTGCTGAAAAACTGCCTTCCTCAAAGAATAGGACGTAAGTGCCGTAAGATTTCTATGACGATACGACCTTTTTAATAGGCACGGAACCCTTCGTTTTGCGTGGTCCGACACGCACTTGGCCGGTTTTTTTAATTTATTTTATACATTTTTTTTTTTTATAAATAATTACAGTGTTGCACATAAAGCCACTATTTAAAACCTGGATGGTTTAGGCAATAGTTGGCGAGATCGCGCGGTTCATCCCGCGTTCCTTAAGTTAGTTATTATATAACAAATTGACATAATAGGCTACAATTTTATTCCTTACCTACGAGTACACTTATTCATCTAAACTTAGGTAGTACTTTTTAAGTAGCTTCTTACATTTGTCATGATTAATAATGGCATCGGTAAGGTCCTGTAATAAGTTCTTGGGCAGGTTATTTAAGATAAATGGAAGTAAGTAATTAATTGTCCTGTCACCATAAGTGTTATTATTGCCTTACCTTGCCAATCCCGCAACGGGTGAGCATCTCAGCGGTGACACTGCCCACGCCACCGACACCCACCACTGCTACTGACAGCTCACGAATCTTCTCGTAGTTGTCCACTATTCCCATCCTCTTCAGCGCCATCAAACGACTGGAACATCGCAATTGTAAATTCCATAAACAATGAATTGTTGAACAGATTTTTAATTAAAAAAAACAATTTCAAGTGTCAGTTTCGGCATTAACATTTTGTTATGCAGTAGTTTGTCTAAATTAATCGTTTCATAAGATGACCGATAAATAAACTAAAGAAAAGAGTCGAATAATAATTCAAACGTGAGTCAGCTTTTAAACATCTTCTGTTCACCATTTCGACATGTTAACATGTGAGTCAAAATTAGATACCATTAGTAACTTATTATATGTAGAATAAAGTATATTATAATAAATTTTAATTCACGTAAAGAGAAAATTACCTGTAGGGATTGGAGTCTACAACTTCTGACGACATAACATCAATTTTCTGCCGCACTGGGCCCGCACTCCCTTGGACGGCCGCCAGTTTAGCCTCCAATTCTTGCAATTTCTTCTGTAATTCTTCGACAGTAGACATTTTCAGTAAATTCGTCTTATTTTTTCACAAAAACTATCAACAGTTCCTACCCAGCTGGCTGGCTGAGTTGTCAAGTGAAGTGTCAAGTTGACAGTTTATTTGCCACGGTAGACAATGCGTTCAGTTTTATTTTTCTTTTTTAGACTTTTTGTTTCGCTGCGTTCGGTAAGGAATCATATGGCAAGTGCTCATCATCATAATAAAAGCGTAATAAAAAACGTTTTCACGCTTCCAGAAAAAGGTTTCAAAATCAACCATCTCAGAAAACAACCTAATTGTAAGAGGAGGCTTACAATCTTCTTTTAAAACCATAAAAAAGGAGTTTAGGTATACTTAGATTAGATAGACATTTCTGCACAGAGTACTTTTCTATATATTGCATGTCTGCCGTGCAATACTTAAACAACAGTAAGTGCTACTTTTGCGATTTTTTGTTTTTTCTTGATCTTGGACCACCGTGTCGAGACGCACACGTGTATATAGTCCAAGTGCGATTATGACAATGGGAACATATAAAAATCGAAGCCTCCATGTACAGTAAATTAGAAGAATTAAGTAAATTATTGAGATAAAACTAACTAAACTGCCGTAATAAAGTTGTCGGCTGTGAATTTTTAGACTTCACTGATTAAAATACAGTAAAGGTCTCATTTCAACCCTAAATTAACAAGTAAAGAGAAGTTAATATTTACGCCAAAAACTGTTTAAAATGCAGTACAATATAAATGTTCTAAAATATTTGTACTGTGTTTGAAATATTAAGGATTTTTTAGCATAATTACTAATTAAAATGCAGTAAAAATGCTCACTTACTGTGATTTAAACTGTCGTTTGGCTATTTTCAAATGTGTCCACTGCAATCGTGACGGCAATTTACTGTACTTTAGGTTGAATATTGCTCTACAGTTTTGTCTCCGACGCTGTGTGAGGCGGACCGGGCGCGTGTAACACTGGACTGCTGAGATAAGCAAGTGTTCAATACCTACTTTGCGTACGATTTTTATATATATTACCATTTTCATTATACCAATTATTTGTTACATTGCTTTAAATGTATAGTGGACTTAATATTGTCTAATATTCTGACAATATTTTATTGAACTTGCTGAGGTTGTTAGTATGAAATGAAGCTATGAATGTACTCGTATTTATCTATGTATGTTTATGTAAACTGAGAGATTTAAGTAGTTTTCAAGTGCCGTTTCAGTTAGATAGATTAACTACATTGTAGGACAAAAGTTAGATAATATCGATACCATTGATAAAATGCGGTGCCGTCGATCGTCCTACAAGTTGTCAAACACTGTCCTTAATAATCCCCAATTAGGTATAACTGGTATAAGTATTATAGTTAACACACCTCCGACACACGCTGCTGCTTTCCAAGGATTGAATTTACGTATAGCTTGATTTTTGATGATAAATTTTAATATGAATGAACCTGTCCCATGACATCATTTCAGTTTTTAGGGTTCCGTACCAAAAAGGTAAAAACCTCTATGGTGCGATTGTGTCTGTCTGTCTGTCTGTCTGTTTATTTTATTGGTTGGACGGGTCCAACCAATAAAATAGTCACTAACTAGTTTGTTATTAATTTGTTTATGTGTATACAAATATAAAGTGCGTTTAAAATTAAATAAAGACTTTTACTAGGTACATGAGTATTCTATTTCTATTTGCAGAAAAATGAATACAAGATCGAAAAGAATATTGGCCATAAAAGATTAAGTGCCATGGAAAAAAAGTCCGATTTTAATGATACTAGACGGGTTACTACTAATTACAACTACTTAGTAAGAGATATTTATTTTAATTTCTTATGTGTAATACAATTGCACTTTAATCATTGATGTGAATTACATTTTTTTAATATACATATGTGTATTCTTTGTAAACATACCTTATTTGTACCACGACGTGTTGGTATCTCGAAGAACCCAATCAATATATACTAAGTAAATTACAGTAAATTGTTATGAATACTGTACTTTAGCTTGCAATTAATTCAAGTAGCTACTAGTGTACGAGGGTTGTTTGCAGTAATCCGCTTTTTTACTGCACTTTATTCTGCATTTATTGTGTTTTTAGTTCTTTTCGAGAGTACAGTAAAACTATAAAAAATTGAAAAATAGCAATAGTTTATTCAATAATTGTTAAAATAAAAATGTGTTCACTTATTCGTATTTCATGTATTCCATGCTATATTTTGACATTCAAGCATTTGTAAATAATCATCGAAAACACCAAAAAAAACATGTTTGAAAGGGTTTTTTGCGTTTTTCTCGAAACTCACTTTTTGCACTTACTGTTGTTTAAGTATTGCACGGCAGATGTCTGCAATACAAAAGCCAAGATATTGGGTTGTTGTGAAAGTGGCATCTTGGCAAACCATTTTTGTGTGTGAGGAAAATCCCGAAACTATATGGAAAAAATAGAAAGGTTTGTAGGAACGCAAATATGTATTTCCTCCTGCGCGCATTAAAACACTATATAGAAAAGTACTCTGTAACACTATCGAACACTAAACATCTTTCTTGAATAGGATATTGATTGAAGAAGCCACAGCAATATTTCCCAAGTAGGTACCTATACAATAACTTTACCAAAGGAAGAACAAGAACTGACTAACTGTTTCGACTCCACAATGATAGGGCTTCATTCACACATCGATTAAATAGGTACTTACTCAAACTTTCTAAGTAGGTACTTATGAACAGGAACCTTATAATTTTTTACCGTGTGCGTAGGTAGATACCTAATACATACCTACTAGGCAATGCAATCGAGATCTCGTCCATATTTTACGAGACAGTTTCGTACAATTTTCGTACAAGATCTCGCGAGATTGTAAATTTGAACTTTCCATATAAAACACTAAGTAGGTATATGACAAAGTTTCTTCTGACTGACAAATGGAAACTTGCTTTTATTCGATTAAAATGTCATTTCTTTTAATTATATTAAAACGTGATGGCTAAATAATATAATATTCAAGTTTTTTTTTGAAAATGTACAGCCAGCAGCAGAAGTAGCTAAACACTTTAACATGCTCAGAATGATCTGCACAGAACCTTATTCTCTTGACATTAGAGTCCGTGTGCAGATCAATTTGAGCACTAGGCCCGCTTAGCTACTTCTGCTGCTGACTGTATATAAAACGTTTATATTCTAAACCACTAAGTACATGCAGATTTTATTTTTAAATAGTAAGTTTCCATCTCGCTTCTAAGCAGATCGGAATTATACGCTCCTCTTGGATTCCCGCATCCTTTATAAAGAACGAAATGGACGCTCACTTTAAGTCCTGACGCTACGCAAATAAACTCATCCGAAAAAACCGAGTGTACATAATATTTACCGCTAAACAAGGTGGCTATAGTGGCGAAAAACGGTAACAATAATTTTAGACCTTAAATCAAGCAATCGAAGGTTCAGGGCTCAAGGGCAAAGTACTTTATAAAGGACTCTCGGTTTTTATGACATCTTTCAAACAAAATTGTCAGGATCCAGGAGGATGAAGCTACTCCGGTAGGTCCAGTGCCTACAAACTTTAATTGTTTATAGTTACGAATATATTATATTTTATATAGTTAAGAACTACACCTTAAACGCCTATCTAAGTACGAAATAATTATTCAACACTCGCCCATTCAACAAACAGAGCTCAGTGGAGTGGACCCCATGCGATATAATATCTCTACATTGACACATTGGCAGTCAGAGTACGCTCGCCTTAGGCACCGGTCGTTCAAACGCGCGCAATTTAAAAAAGTAAAAAAAAAGAAAATATATGCGTAGCGTGTTTTTATTGACAATAGTGTTTCATGAAGTGATGTGACATTAAATAGGGTTCGATATCCAATCGAAGTGATATAAAGTTTTTGTTTCGCTTCACAAATTCACCGACGAGTAAGTATTTCTCTTTTTCGGTTATCTTGTTTTCGGAGCAAGGCTAAGTTTATAGTAAGTTTATACTTTTGTGAAACCTGTTTGGTTTGACGGTTCTTCGACGGACTCAACTTTAAATAGCTTTCGAAACAAATCTTTGTATTGGAAACAAATTAATATTCCCAGTGACCATTAAAATACAAGGTACTTAGCTCAACTATAAAAATCTTGCTCATTGTAACACAAAAAGTTTAGTCATGTGCCGTTTCCGAGAATATTCCCAATTTGTATCGTGAATATTTCCAGCTCGGAAATATTTCCAAATATTCCTCATACAAATTGAGAACTTTTAATAAACTGCTAATATTTCGTTTTAAATATTATTAGGTACCTGTACGTACATAGGTAGTTAGTCAACATTTTAAAATTTTCGTAGGTACTTAACATAATTTCATACTATACTTGTCTATACCTAGTAAGTATCTACTTAATATTATAAAGAGGTACCTAATGTTTGTGAGCTTGTAGCTTTGAAAGTTTGTATGTATCTAGGAGGTAATCTCTGAAACTACTCATCCGATAAAAAATCTTTCACCGTATATACAATGAACCTTGAGGATTAGGATGGATATATTGGATATATACTACATTTTGTGGTCAAATACTTTAATAATTTAGAAAATAAAAAAACCCGACTGCAAAAAAGCTATCTTTAAAAAAAAAACTGAAAAGAAAAAAACAAGTTCAGTAGTCGAGAACATTGAATCAGTTTCATGATTAACATTTCGTATGTCAATTTGGACCTTGGAGTTTAAAAATAATAGCCGAGGCAAAATACGGTTTCGAAAAACATTCATTTATAATAGCGTTTTTTTTGTTTATTTCATTTTAAAACATTATTCTGAGATGCTTTATTCAAGAATCCACCAAACTTTCCACCCGGAAGTAATTATATAGATATAAATTAAACATTCATTGTCTTTTTTATTTTATTTATATATAATATTGTAAAGCAAATGTAAATGAACCTAAATAAAGATAAAAAAAAATATTAATATTTATCCGGACTTTTTAGGAGCTAATTGAATATTGATTTTTTGATTTCTGATTTTTTGGTGGATTTTGGGTCTAGGTAACAATTTAATTGATAATATATCCGTTACATTAAAAAAATTAGCTATTATAAAATATTTCCAAATATGTCATTTTATCCGGAACGAGGCATACGAATCGTTATGACACAGATAAAACAAACGATACATTCCTATACGAAACAGCAACTTCAACAGTCGGGACCCATTATTGTCGTCAACATTAGTGCCGCAGCGTAGACTTTTAATGGGTCCAGAATAGCATGGTTCACTATAGGTCAACCAGTCCCTTATAAAATTAGTCTACCAGCCCCAAACCACCATTGCATAATCTTTATATTGCAATAAAATCAAAAGGAAGGGCACATCATATAACATTTGTTTGAATCACTTTGACGATTAATAATTACGAATAAATACGATAAAAATGATTACTTACGATACTAGTAGTTTTTAGGGTTCCGTACCAAACGGGTAAAAACGGGACCCTATTACTAAGACGTTGTCCGTCCGTCCGTCCGTCCGTCACCAGGCTGTATCTCAAGAACCCTGATAGCTAGAGAGTTGAAATTTTCACAGATTATGTATTTCTGTTGCCGCTATAACAACAAATACTAAAAAACCGGCCAAGTGCGAGTCGGGCTGGGGCTCCTATACAACAGACAGATTTTGCCGTTTTTATAGATAATGGTACGGAACCCTTATTACCTACGCGAGTCCGACTCGCACTTGGCCGGTGTTTTCAATATTACGCTGCTTCTCGCAAACGACGCGTTGGCGACGCAAACCTTCCGGTGAGCAAGCGGGGAGGACAATGTCTCGCACCTAGTTGGTCGACGCAAAGCTTTCGCGTAGCTCGAGTTTTTGACACTTAGTCTACCTACCCATATCATCCCCGGTCTCCCCTATGATAAAAATAGTATATTTCGATGCTAGTGCGGAAAGTTTGTCATTACGTCACGAGTACCGAGATATCTTGTCACGAGCCGTAGGCGAGTGGCAAGACTCGGGACGAGTGAAGAATGACATTTACAGTACACATGGTGTTATTTTCCCGCACTAGTGCGGAAATGAGCACTTTCCGTGCATATGTTGAAACTTTAAAGAGCCATATGTACTGTAAAACGTTGTACGATACACGTACGAATAGGTAATTCCCTCCCTTCGGTCGTGTTTTAATTTATCGCCACTCGTTGCGAATTTCCTATTTTCTGCACTTGTATCGTAAATAACTATTCCGCACGTGTATCGATCGACGTTTTTTAATACAGTTGCGAAAAAATAAGAAAAACAACAAGTAAGAAATTCAAAACTTTTACATTATTCATTCTGTATCATCATTGTAATACAGTTGAAAAAAAAATGAAGTTTAATACAGTTTAATACAGTTCTATCTTATTTATTTTTATTGACATAGTAATTAATGGTACGATTTGTACAAGGAAAAGTGAAAAGCACTAGTGCGCGAAAACCAACTTTCCGCACGCTAAACAGCTACGTAAAGTAGCACTTTTTGAGCAACTGTATTAAAAAAATCTTATTGTCCCACAGGTTTGAAAATGGAGCGGCCGGGCACAAGCGGCGAGCGTACCCCTCTAGTGCAGCCGACTTACGTCTTCGACTCGAGTATGTCGCGCCGCTACCGTAAGCGCTTGCACAACTGTCAGGTCGTTGTCTGCGTCACCTTACTGTAAGTATTATCATCATCATTCCTGACGACCGAATAGCCTAGTGGTTAGAGAACCTGACTATGAAGCTTGAGGTCCCGGGTTCAATCCCCGGTCGGGGCAGATGATGAGTACGAATGTTTGTTCTCGAGTCTTGGATGTTTAATATCTATTTAAGAATGTATTTATCTATATAAGTATGTTTATCCGTTGTCTAGTACCCATAGTACAGGCTTTGCCTAGTTTGGGACTAGATCAATTGGTATGAATTGTCCCACGATATTTATTTATTTATTTATTTATCATCACAATCATCATCATCATTTGTAATTAAGTTAACTATAAATTACTAAACCCACAAGGTGGACTGATGACCTGGTGAAAGTCGCTGGAGTCCGCTGGATGCGGGTGGCGCAGGACCGGTCATTGTGGCACTCTTTGGGGGAGGCCTATGTCCAGCAGTGGACGTCTTTCGTTAAGTTTAGTTTTATTCATCTCATTACACAATTTGCATATTATAACAATTGCATTTTGCTAATATTACTTGTTGTATAATGATAGGCACAAATTGCGCAACACTAATTGGAAAACATTAAACAACATACGTAATATAAAAAATAAGAATGTCAAAATTAGGTAAGGGATATAAAAACATGATTAATTAGTGTACTGAGAAGTACCTTATCAATAATTGGCTTACTTACATAAAATACAAGATCAAAACCAAAACGTCGTCCCTTAGTCAATAAAATATAAACAAAATAATAATGAGTAGGTACCAGTAGTACTTATCAATTAAAATGTCGGTATATATTTAATACGCCGAATAAAACAAGTTTCTGTTAAAAAAAATCATTTTTGGTACAAGCTTTTATTGCCGACTGTACATTTCTGTATACCGTCATCAACTACTCATTGAGACGATTCTAACGAGCCCAAACTCGATGAGGTTGTGTCGTTTCATTGCGAAGTTCCTATGGCCACCTTCCAGCTCCATCATCAGATCAGCACCATGTCATCATAATATTGCATTGTCACGCGTTTTACACATGTATGCAAAATTTCAGCTCAATCGGAAACCAGGAAGTGGATCAAATTTAACTTGCAAGATTTGATTACAGACAACGGTCAGGTGAAAGTAAATAAAAGCTTGTAATTTATTAAAATCAAATTGAGACATCGTACTAGATAATTACAATTAAGAATGTCGATTTAATGTCTTAATTGGGTATGTCAATGTATTCTGTTACAGAATAAAGTGACTACTCCAATAAAAAGGTTCTTCAGTCGGCGCTTAAACGTTTGTTCAGAACATTCATTTCTTAAGTCGTCAGGTAGATACTAGATTGTCATAGTTAGTAGGTCGTAAGGTCGGTATCCTGTCACCCGCGCATTGTGCACTGTGCGCCACTGCACCGTTCGAAGTCTAAGATATGATGATGATGATAACTACATTGAATATCTGCAACATGCTTCGTCAACCATCTTACAAATCATAAATCCACCACAGGTTTCAACTATTATTAACACTACTATCCGTTCACACCCCACTCTGGTACTCACCCGGACCAAACGTGCCAAAAATACTGGAAAATTAAAAAAAAAAGATTCGCAAACTGTATTGTGTGACATATCAAATGAAAGGGATTGTTGTAAGCATGTCAGATATTTTTTTTTTATAATTTTAGCAAAAAATAGATTTAAAGTAATTTAGGAAAAAAGACGAAAATTGACCATCCCCCCCCCCCCCCCCCTCTTATCTCCGAAACTACTAGGATTAAAATTCTGAAAAAAATTAGGAATATAGTTCCTTGCCTAAAGATTACAGGAAAACTTATAAGAAGATACGGAACGCTCACCACGCGAGTTGAACTCGCACTTGTCCGGTTTTAATTGATTTATTTAAACTTTATTGCACAAATATACAAATAAAAGTTCAATTGGCGGACTAAATGCCATCAGGCATTCTCTACCAGTCAACCATTGGGCTAAACAGAAACTTTAGTGGTGCAGGATCCTAAATACTGAGACGCGAATTGATTACCTTTATCTTTATCTATATTACCTTATCATTGTTTTTACTTGTGAACATATTAGTATTCTATCTTGCTGTATACTCGATTAAATCTCCTTAATTTCAAATAGTTCTGCTTTTATACTACACTAGCTTGTGCCCGCGGCTTCGCCCGCGTACTAAAAGTAATTTTAACCGTTTACCTACAAAAAGTTGCATCTCAGTTTGACCTGTATGTTCCAATTTAATTGCAATTTGGCACAAATACTTTCAAGAATTTTCATGTTCACAATGTTAAATTTCAAAATCGATGCCATTTTCGTAATTAACTTCCCAAAAAACCATAAAATCGACACCCATATTTAGACATTTCAACCCCATCGCGAGATGGTATTTCACGTCCGCCACGTTGGATTAATCGTTGTTGTTTTCGTAATCAGCGACCAGCAAACAAACTTTGGACCCCCATTTCATTCGCTTAGGGGGTGAATTTTTAAAAATCATTTCTTAGTGCACCCGAACTTATAAGGAACCCATGTGCCAAATTTGGAATCTCTAGATCCAACGGTTTGGGCTCTGCGGTGATATGTCAGCCAGTCAGTTTCTTCTTTTATATAATTATCGACTCTACATATCAACTCTACATATTGACCCTACATACCGACTCTACATACCAACTCTACATACATACTCTACATATCGACTACATATCGACTCTACATATCGACTGTACATATCGACTCTACATATCGACTGTACATATCGACTCTGCATATCGACTCTACATATCGTCTCTACATATCGACTCTAGATACCAATTCTACATACCGACTCTGCATATTGACTACATATCGACTCTACATATCGACTCTAGATACTGACTCTACATATCGACTCTACATAGACTCTACATATCGACTCTACATATCGACTCTAGATACAGACTACATATCGACTCTACATATCAATTCTACATATCGACTCTACATATCGACTCTACATATCGACTCTACATATCGACTCTACATATCGACTCTACATATCGACTCTAGATACTGACTACATATCGACTCTACATATCAACTCTACATATCGACTCTACATATCGACTCTACGTACTGACACTACATAGTTAGGGGCTGGGGGAAAATTAAGGGTATTTTTCGTTGGTAACAGAGTCTGTGTACCGATTTTTAGCTTCCTACCTTGAAAACTGCGAAAAGTCCCATATAAAATTTCACCCCCTCTTGTAAGGGGTTGGGTACAGATTTCCAAAAAAAAATGATGCACGATTTTTTTGTTAGTCTCAAATATTCCGTATACCATTTTTTAGCTTTCTACCTTGAAAATTGCGGAATGCTCCATACAAACTTCCACCCCCCATTTTAGGGAAGTGGGGGGTTAGAATGAGACAAAAAGTAGCCTATGTCACTCTCCATCCCTTCAACTATCTCCACTTAAAAAATCACGTCAATTGGTCGCACCGTTATGCCGTGAAAGACGGACAAACAAACAAACAAACAAACCAACAAACAAACAAACACACACACTTTCCCATTTATAATATTAAGTATGGAAGTATGGATATGGATGTTAAATTATAAAAGTATTTTTTTCCTAAAGTAACCCCCCCGGTTTAAGGTACTGTTGGCGACGTCTGCACAAATAAAGGTACACTCAGCGTCACATACTCTGTAGCAGTCAAAGTGGCCAAATAGTTCGGTACACCTTACTAAATATATGGTGTACCGAACTATTTGACTACTTTGGTTGCTACAAAGTATTTGACGCTGAGTGTACATAGGTAATAGATACGGCGCTATAAACGCTCCACTTTTTACGGACTGGGATGCAAAGTTACAAAGGGACTTATTCTTATCTTATCATGTATGATTAGACGATTAGACGTTGGAATGCGTGCGAGTGTAGTCTAAGGTATAGTCCTAAGGTACTGTGCACAATAAGCAAGGATAGGACAAACGCCCGTCATTTCGAAAACTTAACCCTGTTCTGTACAGTAGAGACTTCCTAATGATATTTTTTTTTAGAAGTTTACTCAATATAAAGTGATTTATGGCCTTAATCATCGTCATTTGAATAATTTGTCACTGGAAACATATAAGTTATGGTACTTAAAATAAATTTATAAAACATTACTTTTGTCCTTTGTTTTGTATTGTCACGAATAAACTATTCTTATTATTATTTAGTACCTAATTTTTTTATATATATAAGGAAGTCTCTACTGTACAGAACAGGGTTAAGTTTTCAAAATGACGGGCGTTTGTCCTATCCTAATAAGCTTGTGCCCTCATGTTAAAATTGATAACGTAGTGTTGGTAAATGGATACTAAACCATCAAATTATTGTAATAAAGTATAAATTACAAAATATAATGAAAATGATAAAAATATATGCATTTTTAGGGTTCTGTACCTCAAACGGAAAAAACGGAACCCTTATAGGATCACTCGGTTGTCTGTCTGTCCGTCTGTACAGCCGATTTGCTCCAAAACTACTGGACCGATTGAGTTGAAATTTGGAAAACATATGTAAATTGGTGACCCAAAGATGGACGCGTAAAGTAAATCCTGTAAAAAAACCCAAGTCTCGCATCTCAGTCTTTCTACCGTAAAAAGTTGTGAGATTCATGTAATACCAAGTCGGTTAATCTATTTAGTCTCTACTTAAAGGACCTTCTGTCTTAAGTTATTACATAAGTTATTATCATGCGAATATTAAAAATATTTTACGTTTTAAACAAATAGAACGACTTGGACATCGCATGATTTGATTATTAGTATGTATCACACTACACAGCACGACGGGCCAGCAACCAACAGCAACGAGAGTTTCAATCGCGTGAGGCGCGATAGACTAAAGAATCTATCTAATATAATTGTAATATTCATTGTGTTTTCATGCGATGTATTCTAAATTGGAAGCTTCTATGTCTGCTAGAAGTGCCTTGGACTTATGATGATCGGTGAGTCAGTCAGTCAGTGAGTGACAAAATTTAGAAACTTTAACAAGTTGTCATTCTTAAACTACTGGTTCAAATTGACTGAAATTTTAAATATACCGTGTTTATATAATGCCTGATTAGTTACTGAAAATTCAGGTTTCTTGTTTTATCCACAACGAAATTATAGGGGGGTCGAAAATGGCCTGAATTGCTTCGAGAAAAGGATGGTACGGCCGTGCCGCTTTTTTTTGCTCGACTTGGCGGGGGCACTGCCGTGCCCCCAGATTAATGAGTTCTGAACCCCTGTTCCCTTTTGGGGAGCAAACTGGAAAATTTAAAAAAAAAGTTTCGCAAACTGTATTGCCCGCCGCGGCAAGGCTGCGCCGTCTTCTGTGAGAGGCTTTAGAGTCAAGTTTCTTCTCTGCCAACTAAATACCGCCCTATCTAGCTATACAAATATAAATTTTTATTTCAGGCTTTACCCATAGGTACCTATAGCAAACATGTCGATGTTCAAATCAGTATCGTCACAAGTGTAATAAAAATTATTTTCAAAAAACCGGCCATGTGCGTGTCGGACCACGCAAAACGAAGGGTTCCGTGCTTATTAAAAAGGTCACAGAAATCTTACGGCACTTACGTCCTTTTCTTTAAGGAAGGCAGTTTTTCAGCAATATCTCGAAACCCTTTAAACCGATCTTGTTCAAAACAATTTTCGGTGAATTAATTTAATGAACCCTGTGTAATATGAGCCCATAATGTGTAGCTTGAAATAAATGAATTTTAATTTAATTTATGTCCATGATTTTTTTCATATTTTTTAAATACACGGTTCAAAAATTAGAGGGGGGGGGGGGCGACAGAATTTTAGTGAATTTCGGGGCGATTATCTCCGACTCTATTCACTTAATCAAAAATATGCTGAGATACCTACCTTATATTTATTTTAAAAGGCCTATCGATTAATGTGCCCACATGGGCTTACAATGATTTTTTTCTGACTTTTATGGAGTGCACCCCTAACTATAAGGGTTCCGTTTTTGCCATTTTGGCTACGGAACCCTAAAAACCCAACTGCTTTTTTGCAAATATTATATAGCCTATCCCACGATTAAGAGGAATCCAACGACACCTCATATATCGAAATCGGTCAAACGGTTTAGGCTGCAGGGCGTGCCAAAGAATAAGACATACACACATACATAGATACATACATACATACATATTCGAAAAACATAACCCTCCTTTCCTTCGGCAGTCGGGTAAAAACCTTAATAATCCCATTTCACCACAGAGTCACCTTCAGCGTGAGCCTCCTGGTCGCAGTCTCGTACAGTCTCTACAACGAGATCAACGAAGACGATCTCGACGACGGCACCGTCGTCCCCACCCCGATCCCCGTGACGAACGTCTCCGCCGGCAACCAGAATATGGCTGGCAACCAGAATATGGCTGGCAACCTTAACCTTACCATGGCTGTTGGCAACCGCACTGTACACAATCTGACGTCGATAGAACCGAATCTGATGCCGATTTTAAATAAGAAATGGCCGTTGGAGGGTAAGTTTTTTATATTTTATAGTTTTTTTTTTAGTTTTGTATTTTTTTTTTATCTAAAGTACAAAACAATTACCAATGTTATATTACTCGCCAAACTGCGATAACAGTTTGTTGGCGAGACCGCGCTCATTTTAACTAGTGTTAAGTACCTACGTTAAAACTATGTTATGTATGCTATGTGAACTACATATAATCTTAAACACTAACTTACACACTAAACATGACAATGCCAATGAATGCACTAAGGATGAATCCTACTACTAATATTATAAATGCGAAAGTTTGGATGTGTAGATGTTTGGATGTTTGTTACTCAATCACGCTTAAACGGCTCAACCGATTTGGATGAAATTTTGCACGAAGATAGTTCATAGCCTGGATTAAAATATAGGATAGTTTTTATCCCGGGTCCACGCAGACGAAGTCGCGGGCGAAAGCTAGTCACGGCCAAATAATTTACGGCCCGATAATGTATGAAATATCAAACACTTGTAAGATTAAAATTTAAATTCACCTAGTCCAATATTATAAACTTTTCCAATTTCAATAAAGAGTGCAATGTATTTTTATCTACACACATACTCTAAACCCGCAAAAATGCGTTCAGAAACTGGCAGTCATTGACCAGCATTATATCAATAAGATTTATAAAAATAATAAATTGTCTCTGTCCGTAGGTAATTTTGTAAACCACACTCGTGATTTAAGGCCTCTCATTATGTACAATAACATAAACTACTATTACACGTCTGCCAAAAAAAGGAGTGTAATGAATGTTTTTTCACGCCACTGCTCGGCAATGTGGCAAAAGATGGTCAGAGTTCAGGCTTCAAAGTTAGGGTTAGTTGGACGTCGCACGAACAGGCCATCTATGAGTTCAAACTGTCCAACAATGTTATTGTTGGACAGTTTGAACAGCGGTTCGTCGGCCGAAAGTGCAATAGCTGGACTCTAACTTTCGTCCATCTATTGCTTACTTTCTAGCCTCTACAATACAACAATGTACTATAGCACTAAAGTACATTGTTGAAGAGGCTAGAAAGTAAGCAATAGACGGACGAGTTAGTTCGAGGGCCGACGCGTAGCGGAGGCCCTCGAAAGTACGAGTCCGGCTATTGCACTTTCGGCCGAGGCTTAACACAATGCTTTTCACGCCTACTGCGAGGAAATTGCAAATTATTATAATTTTAAATCAAAATTAAAGATCATAATATTAAACAGGCTCGCTTGCCTCGCGCTCCGGCGCGGAGGAGGAGCACAGGCAGCGCACGCCGGCGCGACCGCGTGCCCTGTGATTGGTCGATCGCTGTTCAAACTGTCCAACAATAACATTGTTGGACAGTTTGAAGTCATAGATGGCCTGTTCTTGCGATGTCCAACTAACCCCAGCTTTGAAGCCTGAATTCTGACCATATGTCTTTTGCCACATTTCCGCGCAGTGGCGTGAAAAATATAATAACCGGTACCTACAGATAGCACCTGATCTATAATAGCTTCAAACATTAAATACCTATAAAGAGTCGTCTAGCTAGTCTACTTTCAAATTGACATAACATTGCGAAACAAAGAAAAAAATTAAATGTATTGAGTGTTTTCTGCGGTTGCCACCGAATTATAAAGTTGCAGCGGAATTTATTGTGTTAATTAGTGGAACAGGTCTACTCTTTCCAAATCATCGAACTTGTTTGTTTAGAGTTGAACCCATTTGTTATAAGCGAGAAACGTGTAAGATGTTTGTGATATAAATTATTAGTTAGGCCTCGATTTTATTACGACAACCAGTTTAGACTAGTTGGTAGTGGTAGTGAAGTGCGCTCATGCGCCTCACCCCACGCGTCACGCCTAACGAAACTAGACCTCCACCTGCGCTTAGTTACTACGAAACGCGGCGTCTGAATATATATTTGTGGGTGAGCGTTGAGGTGAACTTCAAACAAGTTACAGAATAGGGGTAATTTTTGCTGGCAAAGCTGATATGAAATATCTTAGCGATAACCGACGGTCTAAGCCACTGCATGGTAATTCTGAACGGACCTCAATAATCCACCCCTCTCTGCAGAAAAGCCCTCAACCCCCTGGCTGACCGCACCGTCGACCACCACCATCTCGGCCGCCGTAACCCGCGGCAAGGCAGCCCTGGCTGACCAGCAACACGCCGAAGCTGCGCGCAGGGCTCTCGGACGGGACAGTCCCGCGCACCGCGCGCAGCGCGCCTCCGCCACCGGCGCCGAAGTCAAGCCGATGGCTGAGGCGGCCTATGCGGCTGAAGAGGCCACTAGAGTGCTCGTTGACGGGTAATTTAACTCCTACTCTATCGTGTGCTCCTGGTACCTAGACTTAGAATACCCACTCAAATATTACAAGAATTCATCATTCCACTGAAATTATTAGAAAGGCGCTGAAGTAGAATTCCACATTTTAGGTACCGAATGTAAGTTTTCTAGTTCAGCAGAATATAAGAGTGCTCGTTAACGCGTAATTTAACTCCTACTCTATCGTGTGCTCCTGGTACCTAGACTTAGAATACCCACCCAAATATTACAAGAATTCTTCATCATTCCACTAAAATGATTAGAAAGTCGTTTTCGCTGAAGTAGAATTCCACATTTTAGGTACCTAAGGTAAGTCTTCTAGTTCAGCAGAATATAAGAGTGCTCGTTAACGGGTAACTTAACTCCCACTCTATCGTGTGCTCCTGGTACCTAGACTTAGAATAACCATCCGAATATTACAAGAATTCTTCATCATTGCACTGAAATTATTAGAAAGGCGTTTTCGCTGAAGTAGAATTCCACATTTTAGGTACCTAAGGTAAGTCTTCTAGTTCAGCAGAATATAAGAGTGCTCGTTAACGGGTAATTTAACTCCCACTCTATTGTGTGCTCCTGGTACCTAGACTAAGCAAGAATAACCATCCAAATATTACAAGAATTCTTCATCATTCCACTGAAATTATTAGAAAGTCGTTTTCGCTGAAGTGGAATTCCACATTTTAGGTACCTAAGGTAAGTCTTCTAGTTCAGCAGAATATAAGAGTGCTCGTTAACGGGTAACTTAACTCCCACTCTATCGTGTGCTCCTGGTACCTAGACTTAGAATACCCACTCAAATATTACAAGAATTCTTCATCATTCCACTGAAATTATTAGAAAGGCGTTTTCGCTGAAGTAGAATTCCACATTTTAGGTACCTAAGGTAAGTCTTCTAATTCAGCAAAATATATGTTTTCGAAATCATTCTTCGTTAACTGTCTAGATTACGCTGTTTTATAAGCTGTAACATTGCACAACATATATGTATGTTTGTTAATAATATACGCACAATAAATACATGTTACACTGTGTGTACTCTGTGAGAGTATGTATGTTTGTACTGTTTTGTAGTGTATTTGTTCATCTTGTGATGCTGTGCTCTCTAAAATTGCAATGGTTGGCGCATTTGTTCACTCACATTCGTCTCATTTTTCACGAGCATTTTAACACACCTTTCGCCATTTAAACTAGTCTTCTTCACCCTATTTTTATGAAATAGTCCTGAAAACTCCAATCCTGCAAGTGTTCAAAGGCCCAAGTACTAACTAAGCTTTTGTTATACTGTATGTTTTAATACACGTTTTGTTTACAATGCACTGTATGATTTACCCCCTCGCACCCACATATCTACCTAATATACCAAAAAATGGGCTTACTTTAGGAAAAAATGGGGTTACTTTAATAATTTAGAATGTAGTATAAAATCAGAACTATTTGAAATTAAGAAGATTTAATCGAGTACACAGCAAGATAGAATACTAATATATTCACTGCCTCAGTTCACCCACAAGTAAAAACAATGATTTCGGAGAAAAACCTATTTGATCAAAGTAACCCCCATTCCACCATCCATCCATTCGCTGCACTGTGACTGATGAAAATAACAAAGCTATGATTCCACGGACGACTACAGAGGACAATCGCAAATAAAGATGGCTCTGTCTGAGTGTCTGAGTGCTGTCATTGTAAGCAACCGTATCAGAAGTATCTATCAGTTGTTGTTAGCAGTCGTCTGCGGAATCCACCTTAACTTGCACTAGGTACTTAGTATAGTTCGACACCGTTTGTCGACGACTTAATGCATTTGTCCCTTTCGGTAGTGAGTCAATATTTACTGGAAGAAAAGAGTCGAATGCTATGTCGTCGATAAACTATCGTTTTGGCTGATTGATGTTCTTTTTTGTAATGAACGCCTTGACTAATCCTGTAGTATCAAGTGTTAGGTACGTGTAACGTTGAATAACAAGTAAGATAAATAAATGTCTGCCCGTTTCTCTACTTAAAAGTATAGTTGTCTAAACCATATACAGGGTGGCACATTTAGATCGGTCAGTATGGGAAAGTCTGAAACTATAAGACATACGAAGATCTCTTCTTAGGAACCATGTCATCGATTTTATTAGCAAGAAAAACTGCATTCATACATTTAAAAAAAAACTGTTCGTCAGCTCGGGAATCGAACCCGGACGTTTTGAAAAATAAATCTAACACTATTTCTATTTCGATTGTGTAGGTCTTAAGCAGTAAATAGCACTATGCAACATGTCATTTCGAAAACTTACTAAACTAAATCAAAGGATAATAATGCACTTTATTCATTTTTACACATCATGTTTCGTAGTTACATTTACTAACTGCTTAAGACCTACAGTGTAGACCTACACAATCGATATCTAGCTATAAATAGTATTAGTTTTATTTTTCAAAACGTCCGGGTTCCATTCCCGAGCTGACGAACAGTTTTTTTTTTAATGTAGGTATGAATGCAGTTTTTCTTGTTAATAAAATCGATGACATGCTTCCTAATAAGAGATCTTCGTATGTCTTATAGTTTCAGACTTTCCCATACTGACCGATCTAAATGTGCCACCCTGTATATCTTTCTAATGTTAAGGCGACGTAGGTTCAGAAAACGGATTTTCAAAAAGTCGTAGCGCTTGTTTGGATCATAATACAGCTGCCGTAAATTTAATTAGCAATCTTGAGGCCTTTTTCGAGGGACTATAGCTATTCGAATCCTGAGTTTTTGACTTTTGCTCTATAGAAAAAAAAAACACGAACATAGGTCTAAAATACACTAACATTCGTAAGAAATGATGCACAAAAGCTATACATATTAAAACTGGTTCTAAAAATCGGCAATATCATGTTTTAGAGAACTTAGCTATTACTTTTTTATTTATTTAAACGCAAAAAAAAAAACATTCATTCATTCATTCAAATCATTAGAAAACATGATATCCGCGCTTCCGAACACGCACTTCCGTCTCGCTCACTCTTAAATGCTCAGTGAGAGGGAGAGAAAACCATGAATCTACGTCACCTTACCACAAAATATCAAAAAAGTATCGTTAGTTTGTCTTAGGGCTTTTGAACAAAATATTATTTTGAAATCTTCTGACCATTCAACATCAGTCATCATTCATACAAATCTTCATAACAGATTACACATTACGTAAGGCATCTTCATACATACAGTACAGTCACCTGAATAAATATATGACTACGGGCACCGACCTAGTAAAAATATCTGATACTCCACAAAATCAAAATTATGTGACATTTCACCAGCATAATTATGTGTTCACTTTAATAAACGCAAAACCCGGATCGAATATTAAACTACATAATATCGCGAGCGATTGCAGTCGAAGATATTTCAACATTATGCAAGCACTAGCTTTTGCCCGCGGCTTCGCCCGCGTACTAAGAGTAATGTTAACCGTCTACAAAAAAGGTGCATCTCAGTTTCAGTCTTTTATATATTTAGATCGACTCTACATATCGACTCTACATATTGACTACATATCGACCCTACATATCGACTCTACATATCGACTCTACATATCGGCTCTACATATCGACTCTACATATCTGGACCCCCATATAAAATTTCACCCCCTCTTTTAAGGGGTTGGGTGCAGATTTCCAAAAAAAAATGATATACGATTTTTTTGTTAGTTACAAACACAAATAGTCCGCATACCAATTTTTAGCTTTCTACCTTGAAAATTGCGGAATGCTCCATACAAACTTCCACCCCCCATTTTGGGGAAGTGGGGGGTTAGAAAGAGACAAAAAGTAGCCTATGTCACTCTCCATCCCTTCAACTATCTCCACTTAAAAAATCACGTCAATTCGATGCCCCGTTTTGCCGTGAAAGACGGACAAACAAACAAACAAACAAACAAAGTAAGTAGTATGGATTAGTATGGATGAATTTTATGTGCCTAATGAGCGTTTTTCAACAAAAGTGTACTTACATGATTTTTTTTTTTCAAAATTCGAATTTTTGAGTTTTTCTAATACTCGTACGAGTATAGAGTCGTAAATTGAACAAATCTGTCTGACTTTTAAATTCTTCAATACTTCATTTCTCATGAGTCATGAGAGACTAGACCAGACGAAATAATAAAATTCCATTCTTGTTGTGTGACAGTTGACATTATAAAAAAAACGGCAAAAAAATCATGTCTGTTGTATGGATGGGAGCCCCAGTCCGACTCGCACTTGGCCGGTTTTTTAGTATTTGTTGTTATAGCGGCAACAGAAATACATAATTTACGGACGGACGGACGGACAGCGAAGTCTTAGTAATAGGGTCCCGTTTTTACCCATAGGTATACGGAACCCTAAAAATATTGTTTATAACTATATTAGTAATGAATGATCACCTCAGGCGGACTGATGACCTGTTAAAGGTCGCGGGAGTCCGCTGGATGCGGGTGGCGCAGGACCGATCACTTTGGCACTCTTTGGGGGAGGCCTATGTCCAGCAGTGGACGTCTTTCGGCTGATATGATGATGATTGAACAGTTTTGCTTTTACAGTGGATACATATTTGGTGATATGACGCAATAGTTTTGATTTTGTGGAGTATCAGATATTTTTACTCGGCCCGATCCGATATTATGCTGTTAAAGGCAAATGTTAATTATACCGGTTGTAAATCATCGTCATATAATGATCACTTAATTGATGATCAGATAGTTTAACGCTGCCCGTACCTAAATTATTTAGTAAAATACCTAATGCTGTAAAGAAAGCCTGCTATGTTGTGCCGTCCATCTATATACCTCGCTGGAAAACAACGTAAGTAAATGGTAAGTAGAGAGGTCTCTAATGTAATCCAAAATTAAACACCATGGTTTGCTATTCTGTAATAGGATCACTCGTGCTGGCCGTCTGTCACAGCCGATTTGCTCCGAAACTACTGGACCGATTGAGTTGAAATTTGGTACACATATGTAAATTGGTGACCCAAAGATGGACGCATGAAGTAAATTAATGAATTTTTAACAAGGGGGCCACTTTTGGGGGGTAAACTGGAAAATTAAAAAAAAAGTTTCGCAAACTGTATTGTGTGACATATCAAATGAAAGGGGTTGTTGTAAGCATGTCAGACATATTTTTTTTATAATTTTAGCAAGAACAGATTTGAAGTAATTCAGGAAAAAAGACGAAAATTGACCACCCCCTTATCTCCGAAACTATTAGGATTAAAATTCTGAAAAAAATATGGAAAATAGTTCCTTGCCTAAAGATTACAGGAAAACCTATAAGAAGTTTGAGTATTCAAAAACACTTATGAAATTTAGATTATATACGGAACCCTCACCACGCGAGTTGAACTCGCACTTGTCCTTTTTATATTTTATTTTAGTTTAAGTCGGTAATAGTTAAGTTTCTTTTATACATGGTGTTTTCTTATTAAGAACGAAATTGTGATGTGGTGTTATCTTTGCTTGAAACAAATAAATTTATATTCTATTCTATTCAAAGAATCGCATAAAAAAGTCTAAATACCTATATATTCTTTCGACAAACCATCTCGTACGTACAAGAAGTAAAGGGACTAACGTTTACGCTGATCTAGTTTTGTATTGTAATTGAGTACCATCTTCAATTGCCTCTAATCGGACGGATGTCGGCCATCGTTGATAGGTAGACCTGAAGGGTACGACTGAATATATCACTATGCTTAGGACAAGATGATAGTTAATATAAAGACTCAACGTGGTCGCTTACTATGGCCCTCATAAGAAGGCTCAAAGTCACCCAAAGGGCAATGGAAACGTCCACTGCTGGACATAGGCCTCCCCCAAAGAGTGCCACAATGACCGGTCCTGCGCCACCCGCATCCAGCGGACTCCAGCGACCTTTACCAGGTCATCAGTCCACCTTGGGGGGGCCTACCGACGCTGCGCCTTCCGGTACGTGGTCGCCACTCGAGAACCTTTCCGCCCCAATGGCCATCGGTTCTACGTGCAATGTGCCCCGCCCACTGCCACTTAAGTTTAGCGATTCGGAGGGCTATATCGGTTACCTTGGTTCTGCTGCGGATAGCTGATCTGAATCTATATTACCATGTATTACTGATCCATCGTAATGTTACATAGGTAGGTACTTTTGGCGACCACTTTTGCCTAGTCGGTAGTAGCCCTGCTTTGTTAGTGGTCCCGGGTTCGAACCCCGGTATAGGCAATGTTCCTGAGTCTTGGGTGTTTTCTATGTATAATGTCTAACACAAGCCCAGCACGTGTAGGTATCACAAGACGGCGCGCGAGCTCTCTCGAGTTTTCTCGCACTATCCGTCTCTCTCTTATTAGAAAACTTAGAAAGAGAGGTATAGTGCGAGAAAAATCGAGAGAGCTAGCGCGCCGTCTTGTGATAGCCGTGCTGTTGAGCTAACTGCGGGCCTAAGAGTTTTCCCTTTATAAATCATTCAATCTACGAAGACCCACTCTTCTCGTCTATGTATGTTTTGGCCATAGTGTTGGTAGAATAGAAGCGCTCCTTGATATATTGACATTTCCCTTATAAATTGCTTCCGAATACGCGTTCATACACCCTAAGTCAATTAAACCAGACATATGAAGTCGGCCTATCGTGAAATGAGATAGGCCTGTCCGTGTAACGCGATACCGTCGACCACGCAACTTGACGCTGTTCGGCTTCATTTGTTTCAAACTGACTACCATGTGACCTTTCACTAAATTGACGAGGTAAATGAACTGAACCATACGGCAAAGTTATCGAAGCTTTAGTTGGAAGGAACACATACAATTCAAGGCCCAATTATAATATAAGGCATACTACCGCTTCCTCGAGTTACAGACTCACGCATTGGCAGAACACACTCGCTCCTCCCAATGACTCTGACCGTCCTGCTGAAGCGCTTCCAGCTGGACACAAACAGCCGTGGCCTACCTGGAGATCCTTAAACAGACTACGCTCCCAGGTCGGCCGTATTAAGGAAAACTTAATAAAATGGGGTGTCCTGAGCGGCTCAGACGCCCGGTGTGTGTGCGGGACGACTCCCTAAACTATGGCACATATGCTGTCTTGTCCGGCGTGCCCGTACACAGGCTCTGGACAAGACCTCCGTGACGCGACAGATAGGGCTTTAGCCATTGCCAATTTCTGGTCCCGCACAATCTAAACCGAGGAAACCATCGACACGAGAAGAAGAAGAAGGCCCTCCCTTCGGTCGTGTTTTAATTTATCGCCACTCGTTGCGAATTTCCTATTTTCTGCACTTGTATCGTAAATAACTACCTATTACAGTACACATGGTGTTACTTTTCCGCACGAGTGCGGAAACGAGCACTTTCCGTGCATATGTTGAAACTTTAAAGAGCCATATGTACTGTAAAACGTTGTACGATACACGTGCGAATAGGTAATTCGCAACTCATGTCGATTTAAAACACTCCCTTCGGTCGTGTTTTATCTTATCTTATCTACTTGAGGGCCTTTTCGGATACACTTCGACCCAGTGGGATCTTTTGTGCATTTGCCCTCCCCTTTATAGCTACTCCCAAGCTCGCTCCATCATTTCCACAAAACGGATGATGCAGCTCAGTGTTTTAATTTATCGCCACTCGTTGCGTATTTCCTATTTTCTGCACTTTTATCGTAAATAACTATTTTATTGTTGTCAACTGCCCTAATCCGTATTTCGTCGATTTCCGTATAATTTTAATATCAAGTTATCACCGCAAGGCCTACCTAAGTGTAATAGGTATAAGTCAAGCATCTAGGGTTGCCAACCGTATTATATAGTATTGTATAGATAAATTAACGAGAGCATGGAATTGCATATATGTAGTAGTATTGTATGTTTACAGGCATTCTATATTTGAATTTACTATTTTCTCGTACAACCACTACAAATGCAATTCCATGTTCGCGATAATTCATCTATACTATATTTTGACTCTTTGTACTATATACTGTTGAAGAAATAGGTATATAGTACGCAAAAATACTATATTTTGAGGGTCCTTACGAAGTGCTTCAAATTGCCCAGGTTTCAATTCATCATCATCATATCAGCCAAAAAATGTCCACTGCTGGACATAGGCCTCCCCCAAAGAGTGCCAAAGGGACCAGTCCTGCGCCACCCGCATCCAGCCACGGAACAGAAATGGTTCTGTGCATCCAGCGGCGCAGGTTTCAATTAAATTTTACTAAATAGCAACATTGCCCTGCCAAGTAGGTACTATATTTTTTACAGTGATATTTATGTGGGTTTTTTTCTGGAAAATACTATGTCTCCCCCAAAATAAGTTGGCAACCCTACAAGCATCTCCGTTCACACTCTACTTGACTAAGCCCTATCAGGTTTCGTGACCAGTGCGTATTGCGGAATACGTTACCGACGTGGAAGTCTGAATATAGCGTTTCAGAATTGGTAACAGTGGTTAGTTAGACCAATGTACGGTCGAGGAAATTGAATGTTTAGCACTTTTGGACCTTAACGTCATTCAAATAGAGTCCAAAAGTGCTAAACATTCCATTCCCTCGACCGTACAATCAATACTATCAATGCTAATATTACTATACTGGCTCTGTGAGCTATTTAATTCTGTTGCCCGTCGTATTTTTAGGGTTCCGTACCTCAAAAGGAAAAAAACGGAACCCTTATAGAATCACTCGTGCGTCTGTCTGTCCGTCTGTCACAGCCGATTTGCTCCGAAACTACTGGAACGATTGAGTTGAATGTCACACAAAAAAATGTTGTCAAATGTTGTTTGTAAGTTTGCGAAACTTTTTTTAAAAATATTCCAGTTTACCCCCCAAAAGTGGCCCCCTTGTTTAGAATTCATTAATTTACTTTACGCGTCCATCTTTGGGTCACCAATTTACATATGTTTATCAAATTTCAACTCAATCGGTCCAGTAGTATCGGAGCAAATCGGCTGTGACAGACGGACAGAAAGACGCACGCGCGTTCGATAAAGCCTGACCAAGAAAATAAAAAACCTCGCCATGTTGCGGAAAACTATTGGAACTAATTTCTTCAACAGGCAACAGTAACTTTGAAGACTTCATTAATGTCATATGTCAATTGATGTCAAAGTTAGCTGTCGTTTCTGCGTAGTGTGTTTCTTCGATAATTGTGTGTATTTGTGATTTAAAATGCCGAAAACGATTAAAAGTAACTTGAGAAAAGTGATTTACCATATGCAGAAGTATTTGTCGGATAGAAAGGCTGCAGGATTGGAGTCTATTCCTCTAAATAATATCACCGATCTCGTTGTCAACATGACTGGTAGGTACATCATATAGTATGTGCAATGGAAATTGGCTAATTTGTGAATAAATTACAAGTAAAAGTTTATTTTACTTCAGGTGTATCCCGATCTTCCGTCATGAAAATACGAAGAGAAGGTCAGACATCAGCCGTATTTTCTACGCCTAAGAAAAATAAACCCAGAACCAAAAAGAAAATTAATCTGGATGATTTTGACCTCTGTGCAATTAGGCATAAAATACACGAATTCTATGCTGTCCTATGCTGATAGTGAAACATCTAGTCTTACAACTGACAATGAACCAGTACAATCTGATCACGAGGACCATGAAATGTCATATGTATGAATCAGTTGAATATTTAGATTCCGACTTTGATGATTAGTAAATGTGTAAATAAAGGAAACAACGGATCGGTCATAATGAATATTGATTGTATCTTTTATTCTCGCTTAAACCTTTATCCTATCCCTTTTATTCCTCTATCCCGTTTTTTCTCATATCACACTCTCATATTGTCTCTTTCCAACGTTTCGTTTTTCATTTATTTAATGTTTGCACCATGGCACCAGGTCACTTTGGCACTCTTTGGGGGAGGCCTATGTCCAGCAGTGGACGTCTTTTGGCTGATATGATGATGAATGTTCGCACCTTATAAATGAATACCGATCCTATTTATTAAAAATAAATAAATGAATTAGTTTAACTTTAATGGACGATCATTTCAATATAATTTAAAACATATCATATAAATGTTGTAAATCAAACTTGATTTTATTTCATCAAAAATCCAATCAATATTTTACTATCAATATTATCATCAATATTATAATATATGTACACTAGCCAATTAGCATGCGTACGACTATACTAAGTGTTGCTATCATTATTGCTAAATTAACGCCCCCAGAGCAGGTTTTTTATTTTCCTGGTCGGGCTTTACGTTACGTGATTACCCTCTGAGGGCCTACCGCGAAAGGCATTCGAAGTTTTCCCTCTCTGTCAGACTTGCGAGTTCCTACGTAAGTGCGAAAGAGAGAGAAAACTTCGAATGCTGTTGGCGGTAGCACCTCTGGCCTCATGACTGCTGTGCGGCGCCGCAACGCAAAATTTTGCTTTGCGCCGCCGCAATAAAACTCGCGTTGCGGCGCCGCAGAAATTCACGCCGCGCCGTGGGAAACCTAATACGGCGCCGCGTTGCATCGTGTTTTCCTAAGGCGCTGCGACGTAATAAAACAACGATCAGTCACCACCATTCACACGTATTCTGCTCTCTGCACTGCACGCAAGAAAAAAAGCAAATAATAAGAAGATTTTGGGTGATCCCATATCTGATGAGATTAATTTCAAGAGGAAATAATGAGGCGTTGAAAACCAGTGACAGCAAAATTTCATGATTATTTTAGAATGAATGTTTTCGGCCTTCGAAAATATGACCACATATCTACTCCAGGCAAAATACGGTTTCAAAAAACATTAATTTATAATAGCGTTTTTTTTGTTTATCTCATTCTAAAACATTATTCTAAGATGCTTTATTCAAGAATCCAATAAACTTTCCACCCGGAAGTAATTATATAGATTTAAATTAAACATTCATTATCTTTTTTATTTTATTTATATTGAATATTTTAAAGCAAATGTAAATGAACCTAAATAAAGATAAAAAAAAAATTTATATTTATCCGGACTTTAGGAGCTAATTAAATATTGATTTTTTTGATGTCTGATTTTTTGTTGGATTTTGCCTCTAGGTACCTAACTATTTAATTGATAATATATCCGTTACATTAAAAAAATTAGCTATTATAAATTATTTTTAAATATGTAATTTTTTCCATACAAGTTGTCAGTTCATTGCCTGGACTAATCTGTCTACCGTCATCAACTAAACTGGCTTCCCATTTACGAGCGCAGGAGCCGTAGCATGGTTGGCCTTGTCACACGATAGGTGATAGGATAGAGCGTGCGTCACTGGCTCAACTGGCTGACACCGTTCGATAGAACGAGACGACGCTCTTATCTTGTCACTTGTCGCGTGATAAGGCCAACCATGCTACGGCTCCAGGTCTTTCAGGATTCTGTGCACACTTACCTAATCTCTGAGACGTCTCATCCGATTTCAGAAAATATTTCACTACTTAGTAGGTTGATAGGATGGACCTTCATCCCCATCATCATCATTATATCAGCCGAAAGACGTCCTCTGCTGGACACAGGCCTCCCCCAAAGAGTGCCACAATGACCGGTCCTGCGCCACCCGCATCCAGCGGACTACAGCGACCTTCACCAGGTCATCGGTCCACCTTGTGGGGGGGCCCCACCCACGCTGCGCCTTCCGGTACGTGGTCGCCACTCGAGAACCTTTCCGCCCCAACGACCATCGGTTCTACGTGAAATGCGGGGCGCCCACTGCCACTTAAAAGGTCTGCTAGACGGTCGCCAACACGCCCCTCCGACCGAGCGACCTTGGTCGGCCCCGACCGTTGTAGTATGAAATTTTGTTGGAAACAACTGTCTACACGGTCGGTGCGGACCAAGGTCGCTCGGTCGGAGGGGCGTGTTGGCGACCGTCTAGCAGACCCTTAAGTTTAGCGATTCGGAGGGCTAATATATCGGTTACCTTGGATGGACCTTGGCTATATTTTATTCCGGGATTTCGCTTGTCAAACGCAGGCGGAGCCGCGGGCAGCTGGTGGTTAACAACAAGTAGGTATTGAAACATACGAATAAGATGCGAGATTTCAAGAAATCAAATTAATAACTACAACTTGGAAAAGTTGAAAAACCCCCGCTTTTTCGTTTCAAAGTTCAATATCTCCGGCTGAACCGATTTTGATGAAACGTGGCTATTTAAGAACAGTCGAGTTAAAATTATCTATGACACAAAAAAACGGCATTCAAATCGGTCCATCCGTTTGGGAGCTACGATACCACAGACAGATACACAGACACGTTAAACTTATAACACCCCTCTCTGCGTCGGGGGTTAAAAATATAGAATGGAGACAAAATCAAAAAGTGATATATTAGCAAGTATATAAAGAGACGAATGAGTGAGCTGATAAAACGTTATTCAACCAACCATACCCAATCTCGCTTAAAAAATATATAAACGCCTGACAGAAAATAATAGCAATACTAGTAATGATACTATCCTACTACATAATAATCATATTATAAACTAGCTTCCGCCCGCGACTTCTTCGTGGATTCGGGATAAAAACTATCCTATATTTTAAACCAGGCTATAAACTATCTTCGTGCAAAATTTCATCCAAATCGGTAGAGCCGTTTTAGCGTGATCGAGTAACAAACATCTAAACATCCAAACATAAACATTAGTAGGATGTGAAAGTCTGGATGTTTGGATTTTTATTACTCAAACACGCAATAACAGAATTGAATAAAATTAACGCAGACAAAGTTAATTGCAGCCTAATAATTATGCTAGTAACAAATTACAATTTGTATTTTTCTTTTGCGATTTATAGAATATCTACATTATATTAGCGATGATATTCGATTCGAAAGTTGACCTACAGTATCCTTTGCTATTATTGTGTGCAGACTTACAGAGTATGAGATAAAAAAATATTTAACGAAAACTAGGCTTGAAATCTCACCGTCATCTTAAACGCCCAATGGTAGTCACTCTTTACTCACTCTAATCCCAATAATTGACACACTGGCCGCCGTTATTGCTTTTTAGGAAATGGACCCAGAGGCGGATTATCCATATAGGCACACTAGGCACGTGCCCAGGTGCCCAGGGGCGCGGGTTATCAAACGGTAGCGCGATGAGAAGCAGACGATTGAGACGGTTACATTGTACAGTGTTTGCAGGCGTTTCCCTCACTCAACCCTGCGCACTTGCGGGACATTACCGCGTGGAAACAACAACAGCACGGCTATCACAGGATGGTCCGCGAACTGTGTTGCAGTGACACAGACTATCTGTCTAAACAATCTAATTAGAAAGAGACGGATGGTCTATATCTATGGCCGTTGGAGCGGAAAGGTTCTCGAGTGGCGACCACGTAGCGGAAGACGCAACGTACCTACAAGATCTCCACAACAAATGTCAACTGGGTTTGATAAGCGAAATCCCGGAATAAAATATAGCCAAGGTCCATCCTAGGTAACCGATAGACTCCTCCCAATCGCTAAACTTTAAGTGGCAGTGGGCACAACATTGCACGTAGAACCGATGGCCGTTGGGGCGGAAAGGTTCTCGAGTGGCAACCACATACCGGAAGGCGCAGCGTGGTTAGGGCCCCCCCACAAGGTGGACTGATGACCTGGTAAAGGTCGCTGGAGTCCGCCGGATGCGGGTGGCGCAGGACCAGTCATCGTGGCACTCTTTGGGGAAGGCCTATGTCCAGCAGTGGACGTCTTTCGGCTGATATGATGAGTCTTATCTCGCCGCGACACAGCTCCCTGCCGTCCTGTGATAGCCGTGTGTGCAGGAGCCGTAGCATGGTTGGCCTTATCACGCGATAGGTGATAGGATAGAGCGTGCGTCACTGGCTGACACCGTTCAATAGAACAAGACGACGCTCTTATCTTGTCACTTGTCGCGTGATAAGGCCAACCATGCTACGGCTCCAGAACAGTTGCGTACGTTATGGGCAGCAAATAATATGGGTATATGAAGGTGCCTGTACTTTAGTTAATCACTAACAGTGCCAGGAACTCGCTAGTAAGTGACTCTGCTCGTAGGCGCTTTCCTCTACACACGGTTTTTCGTATTATCGGTTACGGCTGTAGCACCACAATGCCTTTGGCAGTGAATGTTAATTTATTTATTTATTTATTTATTAAAAACATGTTAACACGACATTACAGTAAAAACCAATGCATCATGGAACGAAACTAAACAAGACAAAACACATATAATTACATTGGTACAGTTGATTGCCTGTCATCCATCTCCTCACAGAATCTCAGACATTCACCGCACACATACATCCATCGCCACGCAAGTAAGTCACACTCCAGTGCTGATGCCAAGAGCGCGTTGAGTTGTGAGAGAGCGCGGATCAGCGGCGAGTTCCTGCGTGACACAGTGCCCTGAGCGTTATCTTTATTAATACATCCTTAACCCTCATTCCAGCTCACCACGACAAGGTGGCAGCATCGGCGTCGGTCCATCAACCCATGGACAGTTCCATGAACCCGCATACTGCGGGGACACTACACCAGTCTGTCCAGCCAGCAAGTACAGAAGTCAAGATGGCAGCTGTAACAACCTAGCGCAGCCTTTACGATGGGGCGTGTCTAAGACACCATTTAGAAGAGTGCTGCCTGCTGATTATGGAGATGGTAGGTTTTTGAGTATCCCGTTCTTTCCAAGAACTGTAGAGAGAATGCACATTTTCTCGAGCCCCCATAGAGCATTCAGAAGGCAGGATAGCAGTTGGTACAACTCGGCACACCGTGCGTTTGGTTTGAATCCACACTAAAAGAGTGCTTGAAGTCATTTTGAAAGGGCTTCCAGCTGTATTTTTACGCTGCACGGGCTCTAAAATGGCAGGGCGTATATATCTGGCTCTCAGCAAATGCAATATGGTTGTTCCAGGAATAAATTCTCCTCGTCGAGGCTTAAACGGCAGCGCTCTTCCAAGCGCCCGTGACGTCAGCCTCACGGTGCATCGACCAAGCTATGCGCACGACATCTCCTTCACCGTCATGTTGGCTGTGTGGGGACAGTTCATAGACCATGACATCACCGCCACAGCACTCAGCAAAGGTACTTAACACCGTCTCTACCACTCCAGCTGTAGAGGTGTAAGGTAGTGCGTTTTCTAGCGCCCGTGATGTCAGCCTCATGGTGAGTTGGCCGAGCTACGTGCAATACATCTCCTTCACGGTCAGGTTGGCTGCGTGGGGGCAGCTCATAGACCATGACATCAGCGCCATCAGCAAAGGTAATTAATCCAACAGGCATCTCTACCACTCTTATCAAAGAAACTAATGTGAACGGGAGTACTCCCAAATGCCAGTGATGTTAGAACCACAGTGCATCAGCTCTGCTACGCGCATGACATCTTTTTTACAGTTTCTGTGGCCGCTACAGCACTGAGCCAAAGTAAAGGTACATAAGTTACAATAATGTAATTAATATTCTAACACCAATTGTATTTTACTAGTGCCTGACAAGGACTGACTACTGACCTGTGCTGAAAATATAGAACTGTTCCCAGATACCCGGCTTTTGTCAGAACTTCTCACCCGATTTCAATTATTCTTTCACCAGTATGTACATATAAATGAACCTTCCAGAGGGACATAGGCTATATTTTATCCTGTTGCTCCTGGGTTCTCTGTAATACGCCTGCGGAACCGCGCGGGCAGCTTGTCTGCAAATAATCTGCAAACAAGTGAAATCAAATGATTCAATGACAAAACCCAACTGCTTTTTTGCAAATATTATATATAGCCTATGTCCCCCCCACGATTAAGAGGAATCCAACGACACCTCATATGTCATCGAAATCCGTCAAACGGTTTAGACTGCAGGGCGTGCCAAAGAATAAGACATTATACACACATACTTCTCTCGGCAGTCGGGTATTAAAGTATTCTATTCTAATATTGAAGATATAACTTGCAGGTCAGAACGGCACGGCCCTCTCGTGCTGCGACCCCTCGCAGCCCCCGCACCCCGCCTGCTTCCCCGTGCCCCTGGACGTAGAGGACCCCTTCTATCAAATCTACCACGTCACTTGTATGGAGTTCGTAAGATCTGCGCCGGCGCCTACGTGCCACTTCGGTGAGTTTGCTATTATGAAAAATTCAGGCGCTATAATTATTGTTGAAATTATTGTGTTACTTATTCTTTGGTTAGGGTTAGTATCCACCAGACCAGTTTTTTTTTTGTTACACACACATATACGTGTAGCGTGCCTTTCTAGCTCTTCTCAAACCAGAGCTTACATCACACCAAAATTGAAGGGATAGGTCGCCGTCATCAAAATAGAAGGAGTATAATCTCCTAAGGCCCATGGACCTACAGACAGGAATTCAAATCACTTTCAATTGAAATAGAGTTAAAAAACCGGCCAAGTGCGTATCGGACCACGCAAAACGAAGGGTTCCGTGCCTATTAAAAAGGTCGTATCGTCACAGAAATTTTACGGCACTTACGTCCTTTTCTTTGAGGAAGGCAGTTTTTCAGCAATATCTCGAAAACCTCTGAACCGATCTTGTTCAAAACAATTTTCGGTGAATGAAATTAATAAGCCCTATGTCCATGAGTTTTTCCATATTTTTAAAATACACCGTTCAAAAATTAGAGGGGGGGGGACAGAATTTTAGTGACTTTCGGGGCGATTATCTCCGACCCTATTCACTTAATCAAAAAAACCGGCCAAGTGCGTGTCGGACCACGCAAAACGAAGGGTTCCGTGCCTATTAAAAAGGTCGTATCGTCACAGAAATTTTACGGCACTTACGTCCTTTTCTTTGATGAAGGCAGTTTTTCAGCAATATCTCGAAAACCTCTGAACCGATCTTGTTCAAAACAATTTTCGGTGAATGAAATTAATAAGTTCTATGTCCATGAATTTTTCCATATTTTTAAAATACACCGTTCAAAAATTAGAGGGGGGGGGACAGAATTTTAGTGACTTTCGGGGCGATTATCTCCGACCCTATTCACTTAATCAAAAAAAATGCAAAGAAACCTTATATTAATTTTGAAAGGCCTATCGATTGATGTGCCACACGGGGGGTCACAATGAAAAAAAAAATTTTGACTTTTAGTTTTATGTATGAAGTGCACCCCTAAAAAATTTTTTTTTTGTCATTTGAATTACAAAACTATGTAGCGGCTAACAAAATACACCTATCCTCAAAATTTTATTCAAATACACCTTATAGTTTTCGAGTAAAATGCCTGTGACATACGGACAGACGGACAGACGGACAGACGGACAGACGGACAGACGGACATGACGAAACTATAAGGGTTCCGTTTTTGCCATTTTGGCTACGGAACCCTAAAAATGCTAAGAAACCTTATATTTATTTTGAAAGGCCTATCGATTGATGTGCCACACGGGGGGTCACAATGAAAAATTTTTTTTTGACTTTTAGTTTTATGTATGGAGTGCACCCCTAAAAAAATTTTTTTTTGTCATTTTAATTACAAAACTATGTAGCGGCTAACAAAATACACCTATCCTCAAAATTTCATTCAAATACACCTTATAGTTTTCGAGTAAAATGCCTGTGACATACGGACAGACGGACAGACGGACAGACGGACAGACGGACAGACGGACAGACGGACATGACGAAACTATAAGGGTTCCGTTTTTGCCATTTTGGCTACGGAACCCTAAAAAGCAATTCTACTCTATTTTCGACACAAATTGATTCAAATTTCAATGTCATTTTGTATTGTATACTTAGTGGGTCTTAGGGGGATAATGTAATAGGGTACTTTCATCTATCAAAATTAAATTATCAAAGCATTTTTTATATAGTTTTTACCATAAGAAATACGAATAACAATATTTTGTTATAAAAACATAAGTTATTATTAATTTGAAAATTAAAATCGTAGTTTTATTTTCTGTATTATTTGCATAAAGCGATATTATTTTGAGGAAATAAACATACTAGTTGTGACTATCGAATCTATGCGAACATTTTAAAAATATATTAAAAAAAATTGTAGAATAACCTACCGTTTACCCCAGGTCCTCGTGAACAAATGAACCAAGCCACAGCTTATCTGGACGGCTCCGTGGTCTACGGTTATTCGCCGGCCCGCGCCGCCCAGCTCCGCCAAGGCTCGGGAGGTCTGCTGCGAATGCTGATGGTGGAGGGCCGAGAGCTGCTACCCCAGTCTATGGACCCGAACGATGGGTGTAACACTGAGGAGATGAACGCTAAGGGGCGGTACTGCTTCCAGAGTGGTAAGACTTGATGATTTTAGGCTAAAGGCTGAGTAGTTCCGAGATGGCTCAGGTCTACCGCGAATGCTTATCGTGGAAGGCCGAGAGCTGCTACCAAAGTCAATGGATCCTAACCATGGCTGCAATACAGGAGATGAACGAATTGAACGCTAAGGAGCGGTACTGCTTTGAGAGTGGCAAGACTTAATGACGTTACGCTAAAGGTACAGTCTCCGCGAAGGTTAAGGAGGTCTACTGCGAATGCTGATTGTGGAAGGCCGAGAGCTGCTACCCCAATCAATGGATAATGGCTGCAATACAAGAGATGAATGCGAAGGGGCGGTACTGCTTTGAAAGTGGTAAGATTTAATGATATTGGGCTTATCAGCTTCGCGAAGGTTCAGGAGGTCTTCTGCGGATGCTGATCGTGGAATGCCGAGAGCTGCTACCCTAGTAAATAGATCCTAACGATGGCGGCAATACAGGAGATGAATGCGAAGGGGCGGTACTGCTTTGAGAGTGGTAAGATTTAATGATATTAGGCTTATGAACTTCGTGAAGGTTCTGCAGGAGGTCTACTGCAAATGCTGATTGTGGAAGAAAGAGAGCTGCTACCCCAGTCCATGGATTCTAACGATGGCTGCAATACAGGAGATGAACGCTAAGGCCGGTACTGCTTTTAGAGTGGTAAGATTTAATGATATTAGGCTTATGAGTCGCAACGGTTCAGGAGGTCTTCTGCGGATGGTGATCGTGGAAGGAAGAGAGCTGCTACCCCAGTCCATGGATCTTATTGATGGCTGCAATACAGGAGATGAGTTACTGCTTTGAGAGTGGTAAGACTTGATCTTAGGCTCAAGGTAGCTGTGTGAAGGTTCAGGAGGTCTACTGCGAATGCTGATTGTAGAAGGATGGGAGTTGCTGCTCCAGTGTACGAAAGTAGAACCAACATTCCGCACACTCACATGTAGCATGCGCGATAACACCAAAAATCGACCACAAGCAGGTCTAGTTACGTGCAATCAATTTATACTAATCCTGACTCCGAACTCAACCAATATTTTTGATTTTATATTAATGTAGAAGTGTATTAAGAACTGTTAAAACTTCAAAACCATTCCAGGCGACGACCGGGCCAACGAAAACCTCCACCTGACCACCATGCACCTAATCTTGGCGCGGCAGCACAACCGACTAGCCGGGATCCTGGCCTCACTCAACCCCCAGTGGGGCGATGAGCGCCTGTACCAGGAGTCCAGGAAGATTGTTGGTGCTCAAATGCAGCATATCACGTATAATGAGTTCCTGCCACTTGTTTTGGGTTAGTACAAGTTTATTTTTAAACGATAAAAAAAGGAGGAGTTTGTTACCTCAGAACTCCGTCATTTATGAAACGATTCGTACAATTCTTTTTTTATTTGAAATTACATACTTATATAATTCCAGGTTGGTCCCATTGTTATCAAAACTTCAGTTGGATGATGGGAACCATGAGTAATTGAGGAAACTCCTCAAATATAGAACGCATATAGTAATTTCGGTATTTTCTATTATAACTAGTGTATTTACACCCGGAAATCACAAATTTGGTGAAGTGGAACTGATGATGAAGACCACAGATGACTTATGGAACTCGTACTTAAAACTGTAAAAGTACGTTATTGATTCTGATATGATTCCGTTGAAATAGCAACTAATGAGTCCTAAATGTCAAGTGTGCCAATCGACGAAACTCCTCAAATATTATCGGCCCACATACAGTGAATATGGTTTTCGTCTGTAATCATCAACGTATTTACTCTAGGAAAGCAGTCCATGTGGCAAAGTGGATAGGAAATGTGGAATGTTAATTTGGCTTAGCGGAGTACTAAATTGAAGTCGGTTAAAACTTTGTTTTTAAAGTAAATTATAATTGACACATACCTACTTTTCGGAGGTAACAAAGGGACCTTGTTTGTGGCAAGCAATCTTTACAACCCAGGTTTTACTACATTTTTAGGGTTCCGTAGCCAAAATGGCAAAAACGGAACCCTTATAGTTTCGTCATGTCCGTCTGTCCGTATGTCACAGGCATTTTACTCGAAAACTATAAGGTGTATTTGAATAAAATTTTGAGGATAGGTGTATTTTGTTAGCCGCTACATAGTTTTGTAATTAAAATGACAAACAAAAATTTTTTTGGGGTGCACTCCATACATAAAACTAAAAGTCAATTTTTTTTTTCATTGTGACCCCCCGTGTGGCACATCAATCGATAGGCCTTTCAAAATAAATATAAGGTTTCTTAGCATTTTTTTTATTGAGTGAATAGGGTCGGAGATAATCGCCCCGAAAGTCACTAAAATTCTGTCCCCCCCCCTCTAATTTTTGAACGGTGTATTTTAAAAATATGGAAAAATTCATGGACATAGGGCTTATTAATATCATTCACCGAAAATTGTTTTGAACAAGATCGGTTCAGAGGTTTTCGAGATATTGCTGAAAAACTGCCTTCCTCAAAGAAAAGGACGTAAGTGCCGTAAAATTTCTGTGACGATACGTCCTTTTTAATAGGCACGGAACCCTTCGTTTTGCGTGGTCCGACATGCACTTGGCCGCTTTTTTATAACAGTAAATCCGCCAATCTGGGATCCTCCTAAATCCTCCAAGCCTCTACGCAGAAGCGAGGAGAACGTTATGTTCAGATCAGCAAACGAAAAAACCATAGAAGTCTAACTAGCGCCGAAAAGTGGCCCCACAAAAAGGATGCACATTGCCATTATGAGTTCGAACTTGCGCACACTTGCGCATGCGCATACCGGGTTTTGGGCTCGTGTTCGGGTAGAAATTTGTAGGGAGTTCGCCTTCCATGTTTTTTTCGTTCGCTGGTTCAGATGCATTAATATAAATTACAGCGAGTAATTAGGATACATTTTCAGGAGAAAACTTGCTCATGATGCTCAGATGAATACTTAGGTTAGAAGCAGCCGTTTAAAGGTCCATAGGAACTACCTATGATGGGCCATTTGACTCGTGCAGCCCATCAGATTACAACTTATTACTTGCTTACAGAACTTTATCTAAGTTATTTGATCATTCCCTGGATCTAACTTTTTTACAAACAAGCATACGGACTGCCTGATGGTTAGTAGACACCAGATAATTCACAAGCGTGCTGTCGATCCTTTATTGATTTGAGGATTCGTTTGTCTTGACAGCCAGAGACAGCAGTTCCACACTCCCAACACAACGCATCCTCCTGAATTTTTACCTTACTCACCTTCGGCAACACAAAACCAAACACCCAAAAAGCAAGTAGTGGTGTAATTGTGGCTGTGGTCTTTTGTAAGGTTTCCCCATTTCGTTGAGTCTACTATAAGCTCAAGTTTCCCATGATCTGTTCCAGGCAGTGACGTAATGTGGGCCCTGAACCTGTCTCTCCTGGAGACGGGCCACTCCACCTTGTACAGCGCGCGTGTCGACGCATCCGTGGCCAACCACTTCTCTGCGGCTGCCTTCAGATTCGCACACACCTTGTTGCCGGTAAGTTTTTAGCTTTTTACCAAATAATCTCAAGATAATGCGCATGTGGGTGTATACTCGGCTGTTCATCACTTTTAGTCCCATCTCGTAGCCAGATTTCTTAGCTAGCTTCGAAATGGAAAACGTAGCTTCCCCATTTGTTCGCAAACGGTCAACATAGCAAAAAGTCCATTCAAATGACCTGTAGGGTATTCGCAGTCCACTTCGCAAATGGTCCAGTTTGGAAATGGTCCTTTAGGTAGGTTAGGTTCGTTAGGAATCTTCAGATGCCCGAAGGGCAAACAGACCAGAAATAGTTTTGACGGAGCCCCGTATCAAAACACCAGAAGCCGTAGCATGGTTGGCCTTGTCACGCGATAGGTGATAGGATAGAGCGTGCGTCACTGGCTGACACCGTTCGATAGAACGAGAAGACGCTCTTATCTTGTCACTTGTCGCGTGATAAGCCAACCATGCTACGGCTCCAGGAGACCATTTGTTTCGGCATCAGGTAGTGTCGACGGAGCCCCGCCGCGCGGGGCTCCTAATTCTGGTCTATTTGCTCTTTTGGTACCTGAAGATATCTAACGAACCTAACCTACCTTTCTTTTACAATAGAAGTGGAGATCGTATTAAGCGAAGTCGACTGATAGCGAAGTTGACCGATCGCGAAGTTGACCGATTGAAAAAAAGAGTGGAGTTGTTTGAACAAACGGCCCTAATTCCTGTTCCAATGTCCCAGGGTCTGATCCACGCGTTCGACGCGGACACGGGCGCGGTGGACTACGTGCAGCTGCACGCGATGCTCTTCAACCCCTACGCGCTGTACGCGGCCGCCGGCGCGGGCGGCTCCGTGCGCTCCGCCATCAACACCCCTGTGCACGGCGTGGACCCCCACGTTACTGACGAAGTAAGACATGTCCCAGGGTCTGATCCACGCGTTCGACGCGGACACGGGCGCGGTGGACTACGTGCAGCTGCACGCGATGCTCTTCAACCCCTACGCGCTGTACGCGGCCGCCGGCGCGGGCGGCTCCGTGCGCTCCGCCATCAACACCCCTGTGCACGGCGTGGACCCCCACGTTACTGACGAAGTAAGACATGTCCCAGGGTCTGATCCACGCGTTCGACGCGGACACGGGCGCGGTGGACTACGTGCAGCTGCACGCGATGCTCTTCAACCCCTACGCGCTGTACGCGGCCGCCGGCGCGGGCGGCTCCGTGCGCTCCGCCATCAACACCCCTGTGCACGGCGTGGACCCCCACGTTACTGACGAAGTAAGACATGTCCCAGGGTCTGATCCACGCGTTCGACGCGGACACGGGCGCGGTGGACTACGTGCAGCTGCACGCGATGCTCTTCAACCCCTACGCGCTGTACGCGGCCGCCGGCGCGGGCGGCTCCGTGCGCTCCGCCATCAACACCCCTGTGCACGGCGTGGACCCCCACGTTACTGACGAAGTAAGACATGTCCCAGGGTCTGATCCACGCGTTCGACGCGGACACGGGCGCGGTGGACTACGTGCAGCTGCACGCGATGCTCTTCAACCCCTACGCGCTGTACGCGGCCGCCGGCGCGGGCGGCTCCGTGCGCTCCGCCATCAACACCCCTGTGCACGGCGTGGACCCCCACGTTACTGACGAAGTAAGACATGTCCCAGGGTCTGATCCACGCGTTCGACGCGGACACGGGCGCGGTGGACTACGTGCAGCTGCACGCGATGCTCTTCAACCCCTACGCGCTGTACGCGGCCGCCGGCGCGGGCGGCTCCGTGCGCTCCGCCATCAACACCCCTGTGCACGGCGTGGACCCCCACGTTACTGACGAAGTAAGACATGTCCCAGGTTCTGATCCACGCGTTCGACGCGGACACGGGCGCGGTGGACTACGTGCAGCTGCACGCGATGCTCTTCAACCCCTACGCGCTGTACGCGGCCGCCGGCGCGGGCGGCTCCGTGCGCTCCGCCATCAACACCCCTGTGCACGGCGTGGACCCCCACGTTACTGACGAAGTAAGACATGTCCCAGGGTCTGATCCACGCGTTCGACGCGGACACGGGCGCGGTGGACTACGTGCAGCTGCACGCGATGCTCTTCAACCCCTACGCGCTGTACGCGGCCGCCGGCGCGGGCGGCTCCGTGCGCTCCGCCATCAACACCCCTGTGCACGGCGTGGACCCCCACGTTACTGACGAAGTAAGACATGTCCCAGGGTCTGATCCACGCGTTCGACGCGGACACGGGCGCGGTGGACTACGTGCAGCTGCACGCGATGCTCTTCAACCCCTACGCGCTGTACGCGGCCGCCGGCGCGGGCGGCTCCGTGCGCTCCGCCATCAACACCCCTGTGCACGGCGTGGACCCCCACGTTACTGACGAAGTAAGACATGTCCCAGGGTCTGATCCACGCGTTCGACGCGGACACGGGCGCGGTGGACTACGTGCAGCTGCACGCGATGCTCTTCAACCCCTACGCGCTGTACGCGGCCGCCGGCGCGGGCGGCTCCGTGCGCTCCGCCATCAACACCCCTGTGCACGGCGTGGACCCCCACGTTACTGACGAAGTAAGACATGTCCCAGGGTCTGATCCACGCGTTCGACGCGGACACGGGCGCGGTGGACTACGTGCAGCTGCACGCGATGCTCTTCAACCCCTACGCGCTGTACGCGGCCGCCGGCGCGGGCGGCTCCGTGCGCTCCGCCATCAACACCCCTGTGCACGGCGTGGACCCCCACGTTACTGACGAAGTAAGACATGTCCCAGGGTCTGATCCACGCGTTCGACGCGGACACGGGCGCGGTGGACTACGTGCAGCTGCACGCGATGCTCTTCAACCCCTACGCGCTGTACGCGGCCGCCGGCGCGGGCGGCTCCGTGCGCTCCGCCATCAACACCCCTGTGCACGGCGTGGACCCCCACGTTACTGACGAAGTAAGACATGTCCCAGGGTCTGATCCACGCGTTCGACGCGGACACGGGCGCGGTGGACTACGTGCAGCTGCACGCGATGCTCTTCAACCCCTACGCGCTGTACGCGGCCGCCGGCGCGGGCGGCTCCGTGCGCTCCGCCATCAACACCCCTGTGCACGGCGTGGACCCCCACGTTACTGACGAAGTAAGACATGTCCCAGGGTCTGATCCACGCGTTCGACGCGGACACGGGCGCGGTGGACTACGTGCAGCTGCACGCGATGCTCTTCAACCCCTACGCGCTGTACGCGGCCGCCGGCGCGGGCGGCTCCGTGCGCTCCGCCATCAACACCCCTGTGCACGGCGTGGACCCCCACGTTACTGACGAAGTAAGACATGTCCCAGGGTCTGATCCACGCGTTCGACGCGGACACGGGCGCGGTGGACTACGTGCAGCTGCACGCGATGCTCTTCAACCCCTACGCGCTGTACGCGGCCGCCGGCGCGGGCGGCTCCGTGCGCTCCGCCATCAACACCCCTGTGCACGGCGTGGACCCCCACGTTACTGACGAAGTAAGACATGTCCCAGGGTCTGATCCACGCGTTCGACGCGGACACGGGCGCGGTGGACTACGTGCAGCTGCACGCGATGCTCTTCAACCCCTACGCGCTGTACGCGGCCGCCGGCGCGGGCGGCTCCGTGCGCTCCGCCATCAACACCCCTGTGCACGGCGTGGACCCCCACGTTACTGACGAAGTAAGACATGTCCCAGGGTCTGATCCACGCGTTCGACGCGGACACGGGCGCGGTGGACTACGTGCAGCTGCACGCGATGCTCTTCAACCCCTACGCGCTGTACGCGGCCGCCGGCGCGGGCGGCTCCGTGCGCTCCGCCATCAACACCCCTGTGCACGGCGTGGACCCCCACGTTACTGACGAAGTAAGACATGTCCCAGGGTCTGATCCACGCGTTCGACGCGGACACGGGCGCGGTGGACTACGTGCAGCTGCACGCGATGCTCTTCAACCCCTACGCGCTGTACGCGGCCGCCGGCGCGGGCGGCTCCGTGCGCTCCGCCATCAACACCCCTGTGCACGGCGTGGACCCCCACGTTACTGACGAAGTAAGACATGTCCCAGGGTCTGATCCACGCGTTCGACGCGGACACGGGCGCGGTGGACTACGTGCAGCTGCACGCGATGCTCTTCAACCCCTACGCGCTGTACGCGGCCGCCGGCGCGGGCGGCTCCGTGCGCTCCGCCATCAACACCCCTGTGCACGGCGTGGACCCCCACGTTACTGACGAAGTAAGACATGTCCCAGGGTCTGATCCACGCGTTCGACGCGGACACGGGCGCGGTGGACTACGTGCAGCTGCACGCGATGCTCTTCAACCCCTACGCGCTGTACGCGGCCGCCGGCGCGGGCGGCTCCGTGCGCTCCGCCATCAACACCCCTGTGCACGGCGTGGACCCCCACGTTACTGACGAAGTAAGACATGTCCCAGGGTCTGATCCACGCGTTCGACGCGGACACGGGCGCGGTGGACTACGTGCAGCTGCACGCGATGCTCTTCAACCCCTACGCGCTGTACGCGGCCGCCGGCGCGGGCGGCTCCGTGCGCTCCGCCATCAACACCCCTGTGCACGGCGTGGACCCCCACGTTACTGACGAAGTAAGACATGTCCCAGGGTCTGATCCACGCGTTCGACGCGGACACGGGCGCGGTGGACTACGTGCAGCTGCACGCGATGCTCTTCAACCCCTACGCGCTGTACGCGGCCGCCGGCGCGGGCGGCTCCGTGCGCTCCGCCATCAACACCCCTGTGCACGGCGTGGACCCCCACGTTACTGACGAAGTAAGACATGTCCCAGGGTCTGATCCACGCGTTCGACGCGGACACGGGCGCGGTGGACTACGTGCAGCTGCACGCGATGCTCTTCAACCCCTACGCGCTGTACGCGGCCGCCGGCGCGGGCGGCTCCGTGCGCTCCGCCATCAACACCCCTGTGCACGGCGTGGACCCCCACGTTACTGACGAAGTAAGACATATATTAACATCATGTTTTTTGTTGGTATAGACTAGACGTGTGCGCCGCGCCGCCGCGCCGCCGCCGCCGACGATTTTTCCACGCCGCCGCCGCCGATGAATTTGACCGGCGTGAAATCGGCGTGGCGTAATTTTGTTTTTGTTGGGACTGTGTTAATTATTCTATGCAATTTATGTAACTAATTTGAATTCCAACGTCAAATAAGGGATCCTTACAGCAAATGCCAACATTGTCACCCCTGTAATGTTCTACATTAAAGAGTTTGATATAATTCGCTTCGCAATAAATTAAAAACCGGCAATTCTGCAGTGGGACACGCTACATACGAACAAAATTAATTCACATTCGTGTGTAGATGAACAATTATAAAATTAGTGCGTACATACAAGCCATGACAGATATCGTCGGCTAAAGTCACAAACCTCTTAATTCTGTTTTTCAAATTATGCTTTGGCATTTTTATACAACTTGTCCTAAAAGTCAACGCCGTCAAAGCCAGCCGCACTTATTTATTCGTATGGCTAATTCAATCGTTCTTATAATCTAATATTCATCTGCTGGAGCATAGGATAACGTCGTCGTTTTCCAAGGTGAACAAGTCCTCCAGTTGCCCGCTGTACTTAGTAAGCGGGCACGCGCTGATGATGTGCGTATGCCTGTTCACTCCGCTCGGCGGCGCCGCACTCGCACGCCGGCGTGTCTCTCCATCCACACTGGTGCATGTATGCTCGGCTGCGACCACATCCGGTTCGCAGTCTCTTCTGGGTAGTGAGAAACCCCAGCAACTTCGCTATGGGGTTTATTGTGGTCATAGCAACCCCGACATCTCTCGGTGGATTTTCTGCCCTTTCTTGTTTCCACTGCTCCGATATTTCAAAGTGGCTATCGACTTTAACCGCTGCGACGGCGGATTTGTCAAGTCATCATATACCGGTAGTTTAGAGTTAGCCAGGCTCTTTTGCGCTTCGCGAACTAGTGCGTTTTGCCTTCTAAGGTGTGGAGGGACGATATTACTTAGTGTCGGTAACCACTGCAGTAGAGTGTTCTTTATCGTTCCCGATATACACCTCATCGCTTGATTCAGCTGCACATCTATACGTTGCTTATGCGCACTATTTATTCAAACTGGCGCGCAGAATTTAGCCGCTGAGTACACCAAGCTAAGGCCAGTTCTACGAAGTACATCAGCACTTGTACCCCATGATATGCCAGTTAGTCTGTGCAAGATGTTATTTCTAGTTTGTAGCTTCTTGCTGAGTTTACTGGTATGTGCGGCAAAGGTAAGGCTACGACCCAGGGTCACACCCAGGTACTTAGGTGTCGGATTATACTTAAGGGCTGTTCCCGCAAATATGACATTTGGTTCATACTTTGCGTCTTCGTTGTTGAGGTCGAACGCTGTAACCTCTGTCTTATCGGCATTTGGTATTAGTTGCCATTTCTTAAAGTACTGCCCAAGACGTACCAAGGCACTGTGTTGACAGGTAATAGGGGGATGTAGTTTCTCATGTCCGTTGGAATTGCCACGAAAACCTAAACGAGCAACATACTTGGCTGCTGTACATGTCGATCAATTGCGGTCTCACAGCGCTTTTCAATCGTTCTCACCTACCGGCAGCACTACTGTGTCGATACTCCAGGAGCTCCGTATCAACACCCAGTTTTCCACAACATGCTTGCAGGCTATATATATCGAAGGCAGTGTGATCATTTCTATTGTGTCAGAGCTTGCATCTCCGTGTGTTCACAGTATATATTGGAACAACAAAAAAAACCGCTCTTGGTTCAAGTGCATAATGAACTGTCTAATCAAATGATTTATTCATCGCATAAATTGGGAATGTTTTCACTGTCAACGTGGATGATAAACATAGATATTAAAACCTATATAAACCTAATTATAGATCCAAAGGGTCTAAGAAGTCTTATGCCTCTGGAAGCCTCCTACGGGAATCCATAAAAACAATTAATACAAAATATAATGATTTCCAAAATATTTATACCGATGGCTCTAAAGTTGAAAATGGCGTTGGGGCTGCTTTTTTTGACTCTCAATCGAATATCAAAGCAGCCTTCAAGCTAAATGATAATTCAATAACTGCAAAACAGTGGCAGAAATATAAAATTCCAATGGGTCCAATCGCATATGAACCTTGTAGGCAACGAAGAATCAGACAAATTAGCCAAATTAGGAGTCGAAGAGGGGATACATGTAAACCATATGCCTTTTTAACGACCTACTAAGGGAACCAAAAGGTAAATGGTTTGAAATTTGGAAAACCTATTTTGATGAGAGGTAGAAAGAAAAAGGCATATGGTACAAGACTATGGTTAGTGAACCACCGAAGATTCCCTGGTTTTGTGAGTCTCGACTAAATAGAAAGCCAGTTGTTACAAGCATGCGACTGCGCTCCGACTGAGCTGTAGACAATTAACTATGTAATACCTATGACGGCGGCGTCATCGCTCTGCGATAAAGGTCTGGTTTTTTTTTCAACTGGCTAAAAAAACTAGGTACATACTTCTAGAGAATGATGTGATGACATACTTTGCTCACGGGCGTCAATATCCCAGGCGCAATACCATTAGCCCGAAATAGAGGGGTTTGGAAAATGATTGTGAAGAACTGCGCTCTTGGTGGTCACGACCAATGAACAAGAAGATTCTTGTTTGATCTTTTTTTAGTTCTTTTGGTGCAATAATATTTCAGAAATTGTGATTTAAATGAGAATTTACGCTTTATATAGTTATTTTTCTATACATCGGAAAAAAAAAGTACCACGCCGATTTCACGCCGATCACGCCGCCGCCGCCGATCAAATTCCCACCAGACGCCGCCGCCGATGATTTTGCCATCGGCGCACACCTCTAGTATAGACATTCAGTTTCTAAAGTAAATGACAAGGTGATGATTAACATTAACTAACTTAAATTAAAACTAAGTTAAATCTAAAAACAACCGGACCAGTGCGAGTTCAACTCGCGTGGCGAGGGTTCAGTAAAATATTGAGAATTTTCCCGTTACTTTGAATACTCAAACTTCTTATCGGTGTTCCTGTAATATTTAGGCAATGAACTATTTTCCATATTTTTTTCAGAATTTTTAGCCCAGTAGTTTCGGAGATAAGGGGGGGGGGGTGGTCAAAATTCGTCTTTTTTTCTAAATTACTTCAAATCTGTTTTTACTAAAATTATAAAAAAAAAATATCTGAGATGCTTACAACAACCCCTTTCATTTGATATGCAATGTCACACAATACAGTTTGCGAAACTTTTTTTTAGTTTTCGAAAAAGTTTGGCAAATTTAGATTGGGGGAGGTACTTGTCAAAGTAGAATGCGTCAAGCGAACCCTTCCTAGAATAACACGATTAAGGACAGTCATTGAGGGTTTAGTGGTTAGGCTGGGCCTTCTGCCCGTGAGTCCTACACCGATCCTCCTACGAGATCCGACCCCCTTCATCCGGGTAGACGGTGCGTCAAAGCATTCTCCCAACGCAAAAAAAAATTCCTGAAACTACTTACCCATTGTTTTTCAAATTTTTATCGTAGTTTATCAGGGTTTCGTTACCAAGGTTTCGTTTATATATACTTTCTGAAACCACTGGTTAGAAAGAGACGATAACGGCGACCACAGTTTTGTAACATATATCCGGTTCGAAGGACCGTTTGTTTTTTAATATTTCATTTAAGACCCATGTTCAGCTGAGTACCTAGTTTTAAATAATAATAAATATTGGAGGACAATCTTACACAAATCGATCTAGTCCCATTGTAGTCTCAATAAGGCTTATTTTATGGGTACTAGATGACGGTATATTTAACAGCACAAAATTACAGGATGTTGAAAATGGCCTAAATGGCTTTGAAAAAAGGATAGTACGGCCGTGCCTCTTTGTTTTGCTTGACTTGCCTAGAAAACATCCAATTCTTGTTCATCACACAAATATTTGCCCTTACCGGGATTCAAACGCAGGACCTTCAGCTTCATAGGCAGCGTCACTGCACTGCCCACTAGACTAACCAGTCGTTTAATAAAGTACTGGCGTCTACCCCTACCAAAAAGAGACTTCCTCTTAAACTTCTTAAATGATGATCTTTCCAGCTAAGCAACCACCTCTTCGAGCATCCCACCACCACCGTCACCAACTCGTCCCTCCCCACGCACCCGTGCGGGCTCGACCTCGTGTCCCTCAACCTCCAGCGCGGGAGGGACCACGGCCTGCCGCCCTACCCGGCCTGGAGGGAGCACTGCGGCTTCCCGCGCCCGAGGAGCTTCGCGGACCTGACGGCCGTCTTCAACGAGGTGTCCTGGCGCCGGATCAGCACTATATACGGGTGAGAGGTTCTGAATATCCAACACCAGGAATCTTGGTGTCAATTCATGAAGATCAAGGAGTTATGGTGTCGTGGAGGCGGATCAGCACTATACAGCGTGTGACTTCCATAAGAACATTTGTTTTAAGGAACGATAGCTTTCAGTGCTGTGAACCGTTTTATCGAAAAAATATAAAAATTACCTTTTCTAATGGAGAGTTATTAATTTTTAAAATTTTCTCGAGCAGCAATGTACTGCTAACATTCACTTGACGTTTCAGAGAGGCAGAGCTAGTTACTGTCAGTTGTTAGCTTTGTTACCAATACATTGCGGGCCGAATTAATTTGTATGAACCAATTTACGTTCATTAGGGCTTATACTTTCAGCCCTTAAAATAAATGTTCTTATGAAAGTAACACGCTGTATACAGGTGAGAGGAGTCCTTGGACATTTAAAGCCTGAAACCATGGCTAGCTTTCAGAATTCAGTTCTCAGGATCCTCCTTCTGAAGGAGCCATGCCATTTTAGTTGTGGCTTTAGAAGCACCGAATCTCTCTCGACGTACCTTTTAGGGCTTGGCCTTGTGTCCCTCAACCTCCAGTGCTAGAGGGACTACGGCTTGCCGCCCTGACCGGCCCGGCCGGGTCTGGAGGCCTGCGGCCTCCCGCGCCCGAGGGGCTTCGCGGGCCTGAGGGCCGTCTTCAATGAGGTGTCGTGGCGACGGATCAGCACTATATACGAGTGAGAGGTAGATTGCACGAGGGCACTATATACAGATAGATGTATAGATACAGCGGCGCTGCTACGAAACTCGAAAATGAGCAAAATGTTTGTCAAATTCACCAATTGCAGAAACTGCATTTTATGAAGTGGCGATAACTAAGCTTAGATCAACACTGGCCAGAATGTATGAATAAATTCATTTTTATTTGCTCCAATAATTTAACTTCCCTAAGTTGCTAAGAATACATCTCCCTCTCACTCAGAATAATGTTATTTGGCTATCCTTGGCTGAACAAACGAAACTGTAAAACGTGCTAATTATTCTCGAATGTGATTGTTTACATACGGTTCTACGAAATGTTCGCCGCGTCCTACTGCCCAATATACAAAAATAAGACTGTAGACGTTTCTGATTCACGTTTGACGACTTTGACGGTTAATATAATTAGGGTGTGTGCCGGCCTGCTGTCTGACGCAAGTAAAATTAAACTCCTTTCATTATATTCCGCGTTTAAGTATCTGCTGTAAGTACCTACTGTATGTATTTATACATACCTACAGCCTTGGCCAAAAGTATTGAGCACCCCACGTTTTCCTTTGTAACTTATGGATACCTAAAGTTCACATACACCCATGAGAAGATCCAAAGTGACCCATCCGCGGGTCACAGTGGATCATTTCCCATTTTTTTTAAGTTGTTATAACTTGTAAGTTTATGCAGTTTTTGCCACTAATTGCACTTGTTTTTGTAGATTAGGGACGTGTCTAATTTAATTATCATAGATTAATTATTTAGGCATAAACTTCAGATTTGTGGAGCTTCAAAAAAAAGTGATCTACTGTTACCCACTCTCACCTATTATTTTCCAATTTCATTGTTTGAAAATGTGCAAATCATTAATATATATCGTTTTGAAATTGCTATTTGCGTGTGAAAACTGAAGCCAGAAAAAGTCGGGGTTCACAATAAAGGTTGAATTTTTATTTTTTTACGGAATTTCCCTTAACGTCAATAAATATGACAAATGTTTCCGATAAATACACAACTTTCTATTATTAAATATAATAAATGCACCTTTTAAAGTTTGATTTTTGTATGAAAAACGCATGGGTGCTCAACACTTTTGGCCTATACTATGTTCTAATATTATACTACTAATATACAGGGTGGTTCTCAATAAAGTATATTAAAAGGGGTGAAATTTCAACTCACTTTATTGGTGTTTTTTTTTTTGTTTTAATTCATTTGTTTCCATTCGAGGGGAGGCCTTTGCCCAGCAGTGGCTTGGAAAAAACAATTGTTATACTTTTACAGATTTTTAAACTTTTTAGTAATTTTTTTGGCAGTACACCTAATTGAGACGGTACAGGTTTTTATCTAGATGGTCAAAAAAAATGCAGGGTAATCACAATGGACAGGTTATTGATTAACAATAAAAATAAACAACCAATCAAATCAGTAACCTGCAAAAAATAAATATTTGTGAAAAATGGGTACAGAAATTTTGTTATTTTACAGAAAACCCTGTTTTTGTCAAAATCTTGGCGATAGTTTAGTATTTTGTTATTTAAGTATGAGTAAGTTGTATGCGCCTATATATTTTTCATACTTTGTACTTGCTTCACACGTCACGTGTAAACGCCTCCCAATGGTCCGAGACACCAATTTGTCCCGTGAGCGGGAAAAACATAAATTGAATAAATAGTTTACGGTACACCCTGGAAGGGTATTGCAAATTTTATTATTTTAAGTTATCCTCTTGTCGGTGAAGTATTTTCCATTTCTTTCTGTCGTACGCCAGCCTTTTGATTTCCTGATACGACACGACCTTTTTCCTTTATTTGGTCCATACAACTGCGCCGTGGTCTTCCCCTGCCTCCTTCTATCTTACCTTCCATGATGGTGTTAAAGAAGTTGTCCTGCCGTATCAAATGACCAATCATTTTCCCCCTTCTAGTGTCCATGGTGTTCAAGATCGCTCTCGTCATAGGTACACATTACAAAATCATAGTATCCTATGATCGAGACGCAATAATAACTAAACTCCTAATTGAGGATTATTCCTGATATTTTCTTTTATTCATCTAAGCTTCCAAACCAAACGCCCTGTGTACTATCGCCCAGCGCTACGGGTTCACGCATCTTAGGGTTATTTTCAAATACACTCCAAAGCGTTTGCTATTTAAATCATCCACCGATAGAAACGGCCAGTGATTGTTTGACCATTTTTTTATACTAAGTATCTTAACAATACGGGTACCTACAAATTAGAATGAGTCTGAAATTCCTGGACACTTCGACAGACCTTTTTTTTTGCACTGCGTGTAACTATGTAATACTTAATATCAACTTTTGTATCCTAAGAAGCGTATGGTTCATAATACTATAGATCGCTATTATACCAAACATGTGGTAACCAGAGATAGTTTTAGTTTCTTACGTTAGCGTTAGAAATATTTCCATGGCTTTCATAAAAAATAACATTTTGATGTTTGTTTCATTTCACTTCATTCGACCACCCTAATTCCTAGCTCTCAACAGCGGCGTCTATCCCCTAAGTGCATTCGTGCGCTGAACCAGCAAATTTCAATAGGTTTAGGCTTTCGTAGGGTTTGGTGGACATGTACTTTTAGGTAGGTAGGCATTCCCTAATTACTTACTGTGTGTGTCAAAGCGCGAAACACGAGTCCGATAAATCGATTGTATCACGTATAGTATCATTATTGGAATATTCAATTTCGACGTTTCGAGCCTTCATGATCATGGTAGGTAATTATTTACTAAACTTTACTTGCATCTGTAAAACATGGAATAAAACATTTCATTAAAAGTTCAATTTTTGATATTTAACGGTTAAAGTGTATGGGTATCGGTCATCTGTTTGAAATGGAACATCTGGTCATGTCCTTTAGGACCCGACCCCAGCAGGTAAACGCAGTTTATTAGCCCTTATTCGATGCTTAACAGGCCAACGAAATACTCAAGATTTCGTTTCGTTTGAGCCCTCAAGTCATTGTTACATCTGATTTTGAACGAGATGGACCCATTTAGAGATGTGGACGTCTTTTTGGACCGCGGAGAATTATTAAATTGTATAAATAATGGCCTAGTTTGGCCATGGGATGAGACGCATTTCGTGACCAGAGACAATTGTGCAGTGTGGAGTTTTTTTTTAATTTAAATATAAGACATTGTTTTGTGGACTTAAGTTTTAATCAGAATTTATTTGTGATTTTGGACACTGCGGACATTTGGTGTGATGTTTGTGAAACGTGTGGCTACGCTCATTATTTGCCGGACTAATGTGACGTGTCGTGTGCCATCTGCGGCCACTGCAGGCTGGAGTGCCAGTGGTGACGCGAACCGCTGAGAGTTCACACGTATAAAAATGGCGACTTTTTCGGAAGATGAAGAGAAATTAATTAACTTGGATGCTGGTCATCCAGTCTTGCGATACATCTAATCCAAATTACCGCAATAATTTGGTAAAAAACGCATTGTGCCAGCCGCAAAATGTCGCCGCGCTTGGAATAGAAGCGGTCGACCGCAGCCGCCAGCCGCAGTGTCGCCTGCGATTGCTGTCTGCAGTCCATCTTGGAAGGCTACCTTTAGGCAGCATGCGGCACTTGTTTAAATTAATTCATCGCTCTTAGTTCGACCGCACGAAACATGGCATCAATAGTTCGCTGGTGTTTTTTTTTTTTGTAACAGTGATTGGTTACAGCAATATAAAGTGATAAAAAGTAAAACTAGACCTAAAAAAACATACAAATTCCAAATGGGTTATACATATATTACATACGCAATTCAAAACAAGCCTATAATATCCTCAGGATCTATTTTCGGTCGGGTCAACGACTTGACCACTACTTACGTATTCGTCATTTACAAGTCAACACATTTCACAATATGACTTTATCACACCTACACTGGGCGTTAAGGGCCAATTTCAAATGGCTTCAAACGTTGAAAGGCTAGGACAACGCTTTTTGGACAACGGAATTGTGTGCAGCTCCCGAGTCAACGGTAAATATAACTTTGTCACGAATAGTTTCCAGACCAGCCTCTATCTTGAAACTAAACATCCACTAATAAATGAGGCATTATATATTATATATTCTCTTGTGCAAGAGGGAGCGAGTGAGTCAAGAAGATTAACGTCCTATAATTAGACGGAGGCGTTTTCTGTGTTATTAGGGTTCCGATACCTCACAAGGAAAAAACCGGCCAAGTGCGTGTCGGACCACGCAAAACGAAGGGTTCCGTGCCTATTAAAAAGGTCGTATCGTCACAGAAATTTTACGGCACTTACGTCCTTTTCTTTGAGGAAGGCAGTTTTTCAGCAATATCTCGAAAACCTCTGAACCGATCTTGTTCAAAACAATTTTCGGTGAATGAAATTAATAAGCCCTATGTCCATGAATTTTTCCATATTTTTAAAATACACCGTTCAAAAATTAGAGGGGGGGGGACAGAATTTTAGTGACTTTCGGGGCGATTATCTCCGACCCTATTCACTTAATCAAAAAAAATGCTAAGAAACCTTATATTTATTTTGAAAGGCCTATCGATTGATGTGCCACGCGGGGGGTCACAATGAAAAAAAAAATTTTGACTTTTAGTTTTATGTATGGAGTGCACCCCTAAAAAAATTTTTTTTTGTCATTTTAATTACAAAACTATGTAGCGGCTAACAAAATACACCTATCCTCAAAATTTTATTGAAATACACCTTATAGTTTTCGAGTAAAATGCCTGTGACATACGGACAGACGGACAGACGGACAGACGGACAGACGGACATGACGAAACTATAAGGGTTCCGTTTTTGCCATTTTGGCTACGGAACCCTAAAAACGGAACCCTTATAGGATAACTCGGTTGTCTGTCTGTCCGTCTGTCACAGCCGATTTGCTCCGAAACTACTGGACCGATTGAGTTGAAATTGGTACACATATGTAAATTGGTGACCCAAAGATGGACGCGTAAAGTAAATTAATGAATTCTGAACAAGAGGGCCACTTTGGGGGGGTAAACTGTTTTTTTTTTTAAATAGTTTCGCAAATTGTATTGTGTGACAATTCAAATGAAAGGGGTTGTTGTAAGCATGCCCTTATCTCCGAAACTACTAGGATTAAAATTCTGAAAAAAATATGGAAAATAGTTCCTTGCCTAAAGATTACAGGAAAACTTATAAGAAGTTTGAGTATTCAAAAACACTTATGAAATTTAGATTATATACGGAACCCTCACCACGCGAGTTGAACTCGCACTTGTCCGGTTTTATTTTCTACAAATAACTCGAAATTATACAACAAATATTGTAACGTTTTATAGTTGAGCAAAGTTGGCTCCATATTTCTGCCCTGAGGTAGGCTGGTAGAACGCCGTGAGGCAATAAGTCCACCTTTTGTACGAGTGTTCCTTCCGTGCAATGAACACTAAATAAACAACTGTTCTTAAGCTCAATTAACGTCGATAAATCAGTTACATTATCCGGCTCGAAGGACCATTGTATGTAAATTTGTATTAGTAATCGTTAATTCGCAGTAATCGGTGATTATTCACTCTAAAAATCTCACTTCTTGCTTGATCACTTTCTCTTTTAAATTCTGCGAATTTTCGTAGCCTGACTGGTGTTGTGTGGGATCTCAAGAATAAAATGAAACTTTCTTAGAAATTAAACATGGCGAGTGATAGTAGGTGTAACAATGGGTAATGGGGGTATCTATATATGGGTATGGGTTGGTGGGGGTAATGGGTATGAGTAAATGTTGTGTCCTGTGTGTTTGTGAATAAATGTATCTTTCTTTCTTCCTTTCTTCTATAAGTATACAAGCTATAACACATATGACATGCTCTAAAACACCTAAAGAGGTCAGTAGTAGTACCGATTAAATTATTAGGCTCGGAGCTCGGAGTATACTGTATAGTCATTAGCATAAATTAAGAGCCAGGCTCGTGTTGTTTTGACGTGATAACGTCTTATAAATCGATGAACGCCGGCTGCACGCACGAAAAAGTGTGACTCATAGTCCCGTTCCGACTGACTGACACATCAATGGAGAGCCCAAACCGCTGGTTCTAGAGATTCCACATTTGGCACGTATAGTGATGGGCCGTTCTCGAGAAGTTACGGGAACAAAAGAATATGGCGAGAAAGTTCTCGAGTAAGTTCTTTTGAACGGAAATTTTCGAGAAAGTGCAGGAAATACTTGAAATGTTTGTGTTTTTATAATTAAACCGTCATTGTAATGGAAATTTAACGCTAAACTAATGCATGTTCATTGCCATGGGATATTCTTTCAGTGAAATTCTCTATGTTCTCGAGAATTTCTCGAGAAACTTCTCGGGAATTTTCTCCGAAGAAAATTCTCATCTATATTTCGTGGTATTAAAAGCATTTGTAATAAGAATAAAACACATTGTGATTCGGAAACATATATTAATCAACAGAATATAAAATGTTTTACTCATTTCGACTATACATATAAAAGATTAATTTAGACACAGATTTGTACAGTAAACTACAGGTACACGTAATTGTACTAGTAAAGTAAATCATATAGTATAAAATAACTTTAATATAGTATTATTGAGTTAAAAAATCAAAAGTAAGGTCACATTGTGATTCGGAAACGTAGGTTCCTTATAAGGTTTAGGGGGTAGAAAGGATTTTTCCAAATTCACCCTCTAAGGGGGTGAAATGGGGTTCCAAAGTTTGTTTGGGGAAACAAGATTAGACGACTATTTTATTCTAAACTTTAGAGGTGTATTCCTAACGATAAATGAGTAAATACGTGTTTCAGGTTTTTAGAGAATTTAACCTCTAAAATGTGATGACAAAGTCTGACATTCTTATGATGTTGTCACGTAAAATTACCGTCTGTAAATCGACTTTGCAGACAACCGTTTTTAACCGACTTCAAGAAAGGAGGTAGCTGCCCCATTGCTCATGCAGCATTTACCTTAGATATATTCTTGGATTGTCTTCGCCTGCCCCCCCCCCTTGAACAAAATATTAGCTACGCCCTTGTTGAACTTCCGTCATTCTTGCAGAGACGTGGACGATATCGACCTGTACACGGGTGCCCTGGCCGAAGAGCCAAACGGGAGGCTCCTGGGACCTACCCTGACCTGCCTCATCGCGGACCAGTTCCTGAGGGTCAAGATCGGCGACCGGTACTGGTACGAGACCGAGGACGAGGCCGCTGGATTTACTATTGGTGAGTACTCATTCTAATCAGTCAGTGCTGAGGGGCTACCTCAAATGCCAACTTCGTTTTGTATAATCTCCCTTGGAATCTCCCATACGAAAGAATGACGCTCTGAACGAGTTGCACTTAAGTATTTTCTTTTTAGGGTTCCGATACCTCAAAAGGAAAAAACGGAACCCTTATAGGATCACTCGTGCGTCTGTCTGTCCGTCTGTCACAGCCGATTTGCTCCGAAACTACAGGACCGATTGAGTTGAAATTTGGTACACATATGTAAATTGGTGACCCAAAGAGGGACGCTTAAAGTAAATTAATGAATTCTAAACAAGGAGGCCACTTTTGGAGGGTAAACTGGAAAATTAAAAAAAAGTTTCGCAAACTGTATTATGTGACGTGACATATCAAATGAAAGGGGTTGTTGTAAGCATCTCAGATATATTTTTTATAATTGTAGCAAAAACAGATTTGAAGTAATTTAGGAAAAAAAACTGGCCAAGTGCGTGTCGGACCACGCAAAACGAAGGGTTCCGTGCCTATTAAAAAGGTCATATCGTCATAGAAATCTTACGGCACTTACGTCCTTTTCTTTGAAGAAGGCAGTTTTTCAGCAATATCTCGGAAACCTTTCATCCGATCTTGTTCAAAACAATTTTCGGTGAATGAACTTAATAAGCGCTGTGTCCATGAATTTTTTCATATTTTTAAAATACACCGTTCAAAAATTAGAGGGGGGGGACAGAATTTTAGTGACTTTCGGGGCGATTATCTCTGACTGTATTCACTTAATCAAAAATTCTTGAGAAACCTTATATTTATTTTGAAAGGCCTATCGATTCATGTGCCACACGTGGGCTCACGATGAAATTTTTTTTTTTTACTATTAGTTTTATGTATGGAGTACACCCCTAAAAAAATTTTTTTTAGTCATTTTAATTACAAAACTTTGTAGCGGCTAACAAAATACACCTATCCTCAAAATTTTCATCAAATACACCTTATAGTTTTCGAGTAAAATGCCTGTGACATACGGACAGACGGACAGACGGACAGACGGACATGGCGAAACTATAAGGGTTCCGTTTTTGCCATCATTTATCATTTATCTCCGAAACTATTAGGTTTAAAATTCTGAAAAAAATATGGAAAATAATACGGGAAAATTCTCAATATTTAACGGAACTCTCACCACGCGAGTCGAACTCGCACTTGTCCGGTTTTTTTCGTTGGTCATCATGAAAGTCTTAAAACCCTTTCGTTATACTCACTTCTACTTTGTGTACCGTTGTGGTCGCAAAAAAGCCTACGGTCGCCAGATCCCTATTTCACCAACTTGACAATTGTCAACTGACAACGACAACTCTCCATACATTGCTGGTTCCACAAGTAACCTAGCGACCACCTTAACTTCCAGAACAAGCAATGTATGGCGAATTGTCAGTGTCAGGTGATAATTGTCAAGTTGGTGAAATAGGGGCCAGGAGGAATTACTAAGGCGGTAAGTACCAAACTGCTGTGACAGATTTATGTTTAGATAAATTAAAATATACCTATCAGGGCGTCTGAACTTGAAAACGATACAAATTGTTGGGCTGCGTGCAAACGATGAAGGGTATGGTCAGCAGAGCTAAGGATACGCCGTACAAAGTAGGGGCCTCATCCGCCTAATCCTAAAATGGCAAAGAGTCGAAAGGTCAAATTAACTAATTAGGCCCCTATTTCACCAACTTGACAATTGTCACCTGACACTGACAATTCGCCATACATTGTTTGTTCTAGAAGTGAAGGTGGTCGCTAGGTTACTTGTGGAACCAGCAATGTACGGAGTGTTGACGTTGTCAGTTGACAACTGTCAAGTTGGTGAAATAGGGGCCTGGCTATACTGAGAGCTTGTCCCAAAACACATCTGTTGCTGGCCGCTCAGCAGGCCAAACAGGACGAAAAAAACTGTAACTAAGAATAATCCATTAATATTGATTTCTTTCCAGATCAACTAACTGAGATCCGTAAGACAACGCTCGCGAGCCTCATCTGCGCGAACGAGCAGCACCTTGCGCAGGCGCAGCCGCGGGTCATGGAGCTCGTGTCCGCGACCAACCCGCTCGTGGCGTGCACCGAGCTGCCCCAGCCTGACTGGGACGCCTGGAAAGAGGCGTAACTTGCAGGCCGCGTTTAGAACTTCCAGGAGATACATATAGCCGAGGCAAAATACGGTTTCGAAAAACATTAATTTATAATAGCGTTTTTTTTATTTATTTCATTCTAAAACATTATTCTAAGATGCTTTATTCAAGAATCCAACAAACTTTCCACCCGGAAGTAATTATATAGATTTAAATTAAACATTAATTGTCTTTTTTATTTTATTTATATTGACTATTTTAAAGCAAATGTAAATGAACCTAAATAAAGATAAAAAAAATATTAATATTTATCCGGACTTTTTAGGAGCTAATTAAATATTGATTTTTTTGATGTCTGATTTTTTGTTGTATTTTGTCTCTAGGTAACAATTTAATTGATAATATATCCGTTACATTAAAAAAATTAGCTATTATAAATTATTTCCAAATATGTCATTTTTTCCATACAAGTTGTCAGTTCATTGCCTGGACTAATTGGTGAGACTAGATGACCCTGTGTCTGAATAGTTTTACTAAGATGCCTAGGTATAAGGAGACCTTACTATGGGCCTCACAAGAAGGCTCAAAGTCACCCAAAGGCCAATGGAGAGGGCTACGTTGGGGGTTTCTCTGTGTGATCGCATCAGAAATGAGGCTATCTGCACTAGAACCAAGGCAACCGACATAGCCCTCCGAATCGCTAAACTTAAGTGGCAGTGGGCGGGGCACGTTGCACGTAGAACCGATGGCCGTTGGGGCGGAAAGATTCTCGAGTGGCGACCACCTACCGGAAGGCGCGGCGTGGGTAGACCCCCCACAAGGCGAAGACACTACTCCAATACAGTATATCATATCACTTTCTGTCGTTTTCTCTCAACTATGAATTCACGGACTTTAATCGTTGAGCCACATTTAGAGTTCACTTTATACTGGACACTTCATAGTTTAACTATTAAAGAACCTCAATTAGTTGACACCTAAATGTCTCATCAATTAAAGTCCTTGACCGTACCTAGCTCTTTTTGACGAGCCAAAATGTTTACTCATCTTGTTATCATCGTGCAATCAACATCATATCAGCCGAAAGACGTCCACTGCTGGACATAGTCCCCCAAAGAGTGCCACAATGACCGGTGCTGCGCCACCCGCATGCAGCGGACTCCAGCGACCTTTACCAGGTCATCAGTCCACCTTGTGGCCTACCCACGCCGCGCCGCGCCGGTACGTGGTCGCCACACGAGAACCTTTCCGCCCCAACGGCCATCAGTTCTGCGTGCAATGTTGCCCGCCCACTGCCACTTAAGTTTAGTGATTCGGAGGGCTATACATCGTGCGCAAAACGAAATTAAAATGATGTCGGTCCAGAAATATCAAGGATATATTATATAAATGTTATTTTATATTTCTTTTGCGTCACGCTCCAGTTTGCTTCCTGATACTGTTCCCATTCCCATTTTATCATTGACCTTCCTTTTCATCTTCTGTTTAACACATTCATTAATACAAACATCTTTGTTAATAAGTATTTGTCTTTGTCAACAAGAGGCGTGGCGTCTTGGCGCCACGCCAATTTTATGTCACGTCACGGAACTTGGCGATATGGCTTGTAACACTTTTGCATTGTAATGTGGTTTACGTCACACCCGCGTGCGTAAAATCTCTCTTCCTGGCCAGGGAGAGACGTAAAACGTTGTACTCACCACGGGCGGTAATAAAGAAAGCCTCAGATCGCAAAGTTAGTTGGCGAAGTTACTATGATTTGTAACATTTTTGCATTGTAATGTGTTTTACGTCACACCTGGCCATAAATCCCACTTCCTGGTCAGGAAGAAACGTTGTACTCACCACGGGCGGTAATAAAGAAAGCCTCAGATAGCAAAGTTATCGCCCTTGCCTTCGGCTCGGGCGTCAAATACCAGCACGGCTATCACAAGACGGCGCGCGAGCTCTCTCGATTTTTCTCGCTCTATACCTCTCTGTCTAAGTTTTCTAATAAGAGTTCTTTGTTATAGGCCTATTAGGTAAGTAAATGTACTATTTTCGCGCTATTTCTTTCAGCGGATGCAGTGAACGATTTGGAGAGTCTATCGCTAAGAATTTAGGTTTGGTTTAAATCTTTTCCAAACAGTCCAATGTATTTGTAACATACATACATAGAGTTAAGTTTAGAATGGGACTACTTTCTTTGATGCAGTTTAATTAATTTGCAGCTCTACAAAGATAGAGCCATGATGATCTAATCTCGCGTTCTGTACTAGAAACTGATAAAAATATATTTTACTCTATTATAAGTATATACTATGTTTTCATACAAATCCGCACGAAGTTGTAACACAATGTACTTAGAGCGTGCATAACTGGAGTAGCCTTTCAGTAACTTACCCCTCTGTAGAAAACCTTGCGCAATGTACAAAAAATCATACAAAGACAATTTCACGACCGATTAATGGTCATTCACAAAACGCCTCGCAAAGAACACTGATCATAAAAATGCCCGCATGTTGCTGTAAGCACTTGATATTATAAACGTTCAACCACTTCAAACTTTCAATATACAATTGAGTTTCAATGGGTCGTTCTTCTTTTCGACCGACAATAGCCTGTCCTTCGTCTTATTACGGCATCTCATTTGAGTAATGATGTTTCCGGTTTTATAATTTTCGAATGAACGTCCATATTATTTTATTAATTAGTATTATTTAATATTTCACCTTTTCTAACTAGCATTTTTTTAAACGGTTTTTTTGCTCGTGGAATGCCGTGACATAGTGATAAACCAAAATGTGGTCCCCACTGAAAGAGTCCACTTTGTCACATGTTTATTTTTAAAACCAACCGTAAAAAAATAATTATATTGGCCGGAAAGGAAGCTTTAATTAGTTCTAATGAAGAAACCAATGCATTTTTTTTAAATCGCAATTCAAAAGTACAATTTTCGATAGTTCAAAAACAACAAAAAAACAGAAAAACCTCTGTTCACTGTCGGTAAAAAAGAAGAACGACCCCAATATCCGTAAATATGACCACGTTTCCTTCTACCGTCGTCAACTTAACTGGCTCTCCATTCGCCGTCGTAGATCCCTCAGATTACTTTGCACCCTTTTTTCAATCTTGTCTGAGCCTTCTGCTCCAGGATACCTCAAAAGTAAATTTATTTTCGATACCCCTCGCCCAGGCTGTGAGCTGCGTACCTCCCGTGTCCTCAAAATATCCATACCTTCGCACCGCACTAGTTTTATGACTCACTCCTTCGCCGTACAGGCAAGCCGTCTCTGGAATTCACTCCCTCTCAACATCAGACAAGCCCCAAGCAAGTTTGCTTTCAAGCGGATGCTGCGTAAGCATCTGCTTAAACAAGAATTCGACTAAAATCCATCCACATAATGGTAGTATATATTGAATATGTAGTAGTATATCTTTTTGTATGTATCTTATATATTTTTATTTATGTATGTCTATATGTAGTGTATAATACATTTGTATTTTTTTCCTCTCTCCTCAAGTATATTCGTAACAGAAATTATCATACTTTTTTCTTTGCACCTGTTATAAGTCTCTGTTTAGCCCAATGGTTAGCTGGTAGAGAATGCCATCTGGCATTAAGCTCGCCATTTGTACATATATTTTTTGTATTTTGTGCAATAAAGTTTAAATAAATAAATAAATAAATAAATATCCTATTAAGATGCTCCCCCCCGCCCCCGCCAAATTCGGCAGACATTTTTGTACGCGAATACGACATGAGGCTACTCCAGTTATGTATGCTCTAAGTGTATATAATAATGTAGTGTAGACACAATACGTGTTATAAAAACAATTGCCATGAGAATCTCTCTCGCTTACGTCATATGTACTCTGTATTTATACTTAGGTACTCTTGCAAACATAGTTAGAATAGAAAGACATTGTTTTAGTATTTAATATTTAACCATGCAGGCTGGGGCTGATTTATATTTTAAAAGCCAACTGACATTTATAATTTTAAAAGCCAACTGGAAACACTGAGACGGTTGACCGTGTACAGATGTAGTGCATAATGGGGAATGGATGAAAATTTTAGAAATGCCTGATTATTTTTTTGGTGATAGGAATAACCTTCCTTAGCACCAGAAAAAAGTTTCAGATTTTTCAGCTGCGACAATTATTTTTGAAAAATGTAAACAGTTTCCTCATTTACGTTTTGGGTCAAGAACGGTAAATAGACACTTTCCTTGATCTGTCTCATATTACAAAAAACTATTTTCAATATCTGTGGTAAACTGACACTGGTAATGATCAATATAGCTGCTGCAAGTGTCAATATCATTGCCAATGTCAGTTTACCACACATATTTCATATATTTTTTAGTAATATGAGACCGATCGAGGAAGGTGCCGTAACTGACCCAAAATGTAAGTGAGGAAACTGTTTATATTAAAAAAAAAAAAATGACGCAACTGAAAAATCTGAAACTTTTTTTTGGTGCTAAGGAAGGTTATTCCTATCACCAAAAAAATAATCAGGCATTTCTAAAATTTTCATCCATTCCCAATTGTTTTCCATCGTATTTTCACTGAAGCGCATGGACGTGTAGTTATTTCAGTCGGTCACAGTACAAAAAGTACTGAGGTTGACTGAAGTAGCATGACAAATACGAACGTTTCCGAGAAAATACGATGGAAAACAATTGGGTACTTTCGTGGGTAAAAAAATATATAATAGCCATTTATGCACTAGGTACATCTGTAGCAGCCTGGTCAAGTGACTGAGTGTATGGCAGGTTTTATGGTCATGTTTTGACGTGGAGTTTTAATTTTACGGCGAAAATGTATCGTTAAAGGTGACGATAAAAGCTATCGTGCTAGGGCCTTTGTTCCGTAAAACATGAACATAAAAGCTATCGTGCTAGAACACGAAGCTACAAGCGGTTTAGACTTGTACTCCAGGCAAAATACGGTTTCGAAAAACATTAATAGTTAATTAGTTTGGGACTAGATCAATTGGTGTGAATTGTCCCACGATATTTATTTATTTATTTATTTTATTTATTAATTTATAATAGCGTTTTTTTTTTATTATTTCATTCTAAAACATTATTCTAAGATGCTTTATTCAAGAATCCAACAAATTTTCCACCCGGAAGTAATTATATAGATTTAAATTAAACATTCATTGTCTTTTTTATTTTATTTATATTGAATATTTTAAAGCAAATGTAAATGAACCTAAATAAAGATAAAAAAAAATATTAATATTTATCCGGACTTTTTAGGAGCTAATTAAATATTGATTTTTTTGATGTCTGATTTTTTGTTGGATTTTGTCTCTAGGTAACTATTTAATTGATAATATATCCGTTACATTAAAAAAAATTGCTATTATAAATTATTTCCAAATATGTCATTTTTTCCATACAAGTTGTCAGTTCATTGCCTGGACTATTGTGAAATTTGTAACTATTAGCTAATAATACCTGCGTTAAATAGGTCAATGTTTGACAGTAATTAGTTTAGTTAGTGTTAGTACAATACGAATTTATAACTAGAGGCTGCCTGTCAGGTAATTTCGTTTTAAATAATCTACTTTGTAACATGGGACACGCCGGGTTACTTGAGACACCGGTTTTCACAAGGAACTAGTATGTGTTTGTCTGTAGGTATAGCCTCTATTATCTACCTCGACATTAGGGATGTTACGAATATTCGCATTCGCATATGCGAATGGTTCGCATTATTTTAAACATTCGCATCGATATTCGCATTCGCATCAAACGATGCGAATTTTTTGCGAATGCGAATGTGTGCGTTGAGTTCGCTACGCCGGCCACACGTCACCGTCGAGTCGCACACGCCGCACATGCGCAATGCGCGCAAACCGGTAGATACGTGATTAATTTTGACCAAAATAAAGCATTCGTAGATTTGTACCCCGCTGGTTGTTTGTGATTACTTGATTAGTTCGCATTGTGTTTTTGGAGTTTTGGTCAAGTTCAGTTTTTTTTCCTTTTCCTTGACATTCGCATTCGCATTCGCATCCTAAATATTTTATTTATTTATTTATTTATTGCCAGCCAAAATAACACCACAACATAATAAGAAAATACAACATACAAAAGAAACTTAACTATTCGCATTCGCATTCGCGAATTTGACATTCGTGACATCCCTACTCGACATACAAGCTAGAGCGACATACAAGGTTCTTGGTGAAAATCGGTGTCTCAAGTAACCCGGCGTGTTCCATGTTACCCCATTTGACTGTAGGTAATGTAACCACGAATATATTGACCGAATTAAATTAGGTAATTTACATATATTATTGTTAATTAGGTACTTAATGTTCCTATAGATATAAATCACCAAGATTTAGGTACGAGTCCTAGCGTAATGAAGAAGCTAATTATATGTATGCGTTTGATAATAAAACTATTATATTATAAGTCGTTTATATTTTAATAAGTAAATGTTTTGACAGTTACCTAGTGGTTTTATTACTTTTGTCTCCTAGGCACGGTGGATGGTGGCAAACAAGCTTACGGCAGTTACCACAGACCACTTAACCTTTTGAGAGCTAAAGATGGCTGTGGACGCGGACGAAAACTTGTAATAAAAAGCTTTACAAGTAACTTGACCCATTTTTTTAATAGTTCATGATACGTAGGTACATTAATTTTGCCATGACAATATTTATCAGAAGTTTAATTTTATTCATATTTTGACTGGCTCTTGTTTTTGTTCTGGCCTCAGTTGGGTTCGTTTTGTTTTGCACCCTCGCTGTCAAAAGGGTTGGGTTCGTTTTGTTTTGCACCCTCGATGTCAAAAGGTTAAGTGGTGGTCTGGGCAGTTACCAAACCAAGAGCGCTAAATAACTCCAGAGTTGCCACATGCGCACCGCCAACTCTTTTTGGGTAAGTATTACATGTTATTGTATTGTTTCTCTCTGTAAGTGCTTTGTTTGTGTGGTATGCAATAAAGAGTATTTGTATTGTATTGTATAGGTACATATAGTGAGAGAGTGCACATATGAAATAGGTTGAATGTAGACTCAATTCCATCGACGGGTTTTTTTTTTGGATATTACCTAACGCTGTGGCATCGTTGGTGGGTTACGGCCGGGCAAAAAAAAACTGTCGCTCCATATCATTCGCCTTTGGAAGTCACTTTGACGTTCACTGTGGAATGGTTCTACAGTGGCTTTTTTTTTTTTTTTTTTTTTTTTTTTAATATGGGAGGAAAATCCGTTATGGATACCTCCGCGCCACGGGGATAGCGCGGAGGTTATGTCGGACTCGCACCGACTAAAAACCCCCCGATGGTCCTCCTCGAGGCATTTCGGACGGCTCTGGGATCTCCTACGGAACGCACCAGTGCCGCCCTAGCGTCATGCCTCAGTGGTATCTACCTTTTTTTTTTTTCCGATTGCAGCCCCCAACTGCAACCGTGTACCACCCCGAGGACCCCTTTTAGTCGCCTTGTACGACAGGCAGGGGATACCGTAGCCGTATTCTAATGCCCGGGCTACAGGGCGCTCTACAGTGGCCTAGGGTTCAAATTGGTTAACTGTACTTTCCTAATTGGGCTCCATACCTGCCCTGCTATTCCTGCTAGCATAACTTGACTCTCAACTCTACTCGCGCGCATAGACTATAGGTATGTCACTTTTTGACAGCATTAATCAGAAAGTGACGGAGAGTGTATCTCGCGCGCGAGTAGAGTCGAGAGTCAAGTTATGCTAGCAGGGCTGAGCGAGATGACATTCCGTTTACACAGATTTCGATTAGGTATGTAGCTTAGTCATCCTCCGCAAAATACATAATACAGCTTTCCATCTTATCAAGTCATATAGGCGAAATTGGCAAATATTTTTACTCTAAATTGATCAAAACATCCTTCAAGCCTGACTCACTGTTGCTAGCTCCTATATGGAGTCTGGTGGGAGGCCGCCGACCTTGCCACCTCTTTACTACCACATCTTCACCACACAAGCGAAACACAACCTTATTCCTTTAGAAATAGACAATAGGATACATTTTACTAGCCGCAAAGCTATCTTGGTGCATTGTATATGGAACACATTATGTCATGTCCTCAAATCCCGCTGAACAAAGGAATTTTCAATGATATTCGGTTTTAAAATGTCAGCGAAGTATAGAAACTCGTTGACAAGTGCATGCAGCCATGGCCGGGACTATTTTGGCCAAATTGGCGCCTGTTTTGGCGACCTCGTATCGTTTTGGCGACCTCGACCTCGGAACCCTAATATGCCTAATAACGAAAATCCCATTCATATCTTCAAAATTTAAGAAGCTAACAACCGTTTTAATGTTGCTTGTTAGAGGGAGAAAACGCTCGAGGATCGTGACGTCACGACCATCGAGCGTCATAGTAAATGACAATCGTCTCATATGAAGGTGCGTTTTAAGGAAAAGGTATAGAATATACCCCCTCCTCGCGTGATCGCATCAGAAATGAAGCTATCCGCAGCAGAACCATGCAAGGTCACCGATATGAGCCCTCCGAATCGCTAAACTTAAGTGGCAGTGGGCGCCACATTGCACGTAGAACCGATGGCCATTGGGGCGGAAAGGTTCTCGAGTGGCGACCACGTACCGGAAGGCGCGGCGTGGGTAGGCCCCCCACAAGGTGGACTGATGACCTGGTAAAGGTAGCGGGAGTCCGCTGGATGCGGGTGGCGCAAGACCGGTCATTGTGGCACTCTTTGGGGGAAGCCTATGTCCAGCATTGGACGTCTTTCAGCTGATATGATGATGATGATACCCCCTCTTAAAACTTTGGACACTTATAACTTTGTGATTAAAGGTTAAATAACCTCTTGCGTTGATTTTTTCTCCATTTGACTACAACAATTTTAATACTTTTTTGAGAAAATACAACATTATTCATTATTTTATTTAGTGTCTACACCCCCATTGGCCCTCTTTTGTGACACGTGCTCCAACATTTGTGCTCACAAACGTAATGGAAGCTTGTTATGGACAGTAGGTAATGGAAATGTATTCACGTACCACCATAGAACTCTATCGCAATAAGGTGACATATCACTCGGGTTTGAGTGACGGGGCCTGTCAATGACGACAGAGTTCTACAGTGGTACGTGAATACATTTCCCTTACTGTACGTACTATGTACTAACCTCTGTTTCTATTTCAGAGATATTTGTATGTCTTATATGGTAAAAAGAAGTAAGGCAATGCCTTTACACCTGTTTTTAACATCACCTGCTTGAGAAATGAAATTATTATGATTATGGAGCTCAACGGGCGTACCTACTCTAAATGCAATTTCGTGTGGAGTTCTGAGGACCTACCGCGAAAGGCATTCGAAGTTTTCCCTCTCTGTCAGACTTGCGAGTTCGTACGTAAGTGCAACAGAGAGGGAAAACTTCGAATGCCGTTGGCGGTAGGCCCCATGGGCAGCCATTGCCAAAGTCATTCATGCTTGGTCTGAGGAGGGTAAGACATACACACAACAACTGTTCCATCGTCTCATCTTCCTCGCCACTCAACAATGTATAATACCGGGTGTCCCAGAATTACCACGTCACAGTGAAAAAATCCACTAAAAGCGGTGCTGGCTCGCGCATGCCTTCATTTGATTTCCTAATTACCTATTAAATATCGATTTACTTATCGAATTCACGTGTTCGATTGTGAATAAAATTGTAAAGACAATGATAAAGATTCTTGTTCTAGAACAACACGTTTCGACGCTGCGATGTTGCCAACGTGGCGTCAAATAAATCGCGGAATATTAATTACCTAAGTATCTATATCTATATGTACCTATATTCTAAAATATCTGATGTTTTCAAGTTTTTTTTTAATTCCTTTTAAAAAAAAGAATAAGTAAGTAGTAGTAACTGAATGATAACTGAATGATTATGAAAAATAAAGCTCGTAATTTTAATTGTTGGTTTATACTGGTTTAAGTAGGTACAAAATTATGCCAAATATTCCAATACTCGATTTGTTAAGTACCCACCTCTTTTTTATGAAATCGCTTATCCTTCTGTATTGTGAAATCAATATCATAGTAGTATCAGTTTTGAATCATATTTTTTTGTTTCATGTAGTTAGGTAGGATACATTTAGTGGGCATTATTAGGGCACATTTATATTTCAGTTCATCATTGAAGTCATCAGTTTCGTTAAATACGTAAATAAGTTTAAAATAACAGTATTTAGGTACTATCGCCCAAGGGTACGGGTTCACACTTTCGGTTCAAAATCGTCTGCACATCCATAGCGAACGCTCGAAAATGACCCTAGAGGTGTGTACCCGTACGCTTGGGCGATAGTACCTATGATTGGATGTTAAACAGATAAAACAACTACTTTCACTTAAATTCTGATATTTGCTATATTTTTCAAAATTTTGATTAATATATAGGTACCTATTTTAACCCGACACAGCCACTATATTTTTTTTTGAAAATTGCCGCGCTTTCGGGAAATAAAGACTGAAAAGTACTTCTGTTAGAGACGGTAACCCGCATGTGAAGTAGTTTGAACAACCATTACTGCGTGTTTTTAAAGGTGGCCTCATGAGCCGGGCCGGGCCATCCTTGGTTCACCTGCTTTATAAATGTTATTCTTTATTTTATCCTACAACACAAACACAACAACGCCTAGCTAGCAGCCACACCCTGTTCCATTCCTTCCATATATTACCTACCGGTGTTTGTAATCAGAACGATTAATTAATTAAAATTAGGTATAGGTATTCGTGAGCGAAAATATTTCGTCGCTCATCTGTCCAAGTTGGCAACACTGGCGTGTTCGGGAACTTTCGAGAAATCCTCAAGAAAATAACAAAACACGACACGTGAGGGGTGTGAGAGTGAACAAACACATTGTTTGTATACATACAAATAAGTAATACATTGCAATTTAGACTTTATTTATGAACATGTTGAGTCTATTATGCAATGCTAGTTATCTTATCAAAATGTGACCTCAACACGTAAATTGTTATCTTTACGTAATATTTGTTTACTTGAGGCGTTTTTAGATAGTTTCTGACCCCCTTTCCCCCCCTGATGAGATGCCGTGAGATTTGGCTCATTTCCTCCCCCATCTCCCAATCTCATGTGAGATTTTTCAAAATGTGTGTGTAAATATGTGTTGAATTTATTCAAATAATAAAAAAATAATTGCTTAATATTTTTATTTCACTAGTTAAGAGTAAAGACTATTATTTTAGATTGCTCTCTCTCTCTCTCTCTCTCTCTCGTTAGATAATATTATTGTGTATGCTTTGGCCATATTTTTGTGAAAAAACATGTTTTACTTAATTTAATATTTTCGTCTATTCCCTAATTGTTAATTAGGGTCATCAAGTAGGTAATTAATGAATAATGCGCTGTGTTGAAAGTGAGGGACCTGCATTTGACTCTATCTGTCCATGCAACGAATCCTCGAATGAATAGAGTCGGTCACGCGTTTGGAGTCGCAAGGCACGTGGTATGCGTGTTTGCCTCCGCCTTTAACAACAAAGGAGTTCTAATCTAATCAACAATACTACTCTTAATAGTAATAGGTAGGTACTCTTTAACGTAAACTTAGTTCTCATATAATAGTTTGTTTTTTTCCTGTTAAGTATTATAAATTATCCGTACTAATATTACAAATGGGAAAGTGTATGTGTTTGTTTGTTTGTTTGTCCGTCTTTCACAGCAAAACGGGGCGAAACATTGACGTGATTTTTTAAGTGGAGATAGTTGAAGGGATGGAGAGTGACATAGGCTACTTTTTGTCTCATTCTAACCCCCCACTTCCCTAAAATGGGGGTGGAAGTTTGTATGGACCATTCCGCAATTTTCAAGGTAGAAAGCTAAAAATTGTTATGCGGAATATTTGTGACTAACAAAAAAATCGTGCATCATTTTTTTTGGAAGTCTGCACCCAACCCCTTAAAAGAGGGGGTGAAATTTTATATGGGACTTTTCGCAGTTTTCAAGGTAGGAAGCTAAAAATCGGTACACAGACTCTGTTACCAACGAAAAATACCTGCCTTTTTAGGGTTCCGTAGCCAAAATGGCAAAAACGGAACCCTTATAGTTTCGTCATGTCCGTCTGTCCGTCTGTCCGTCTGTCCGTCTGTCCGTATGTCACAGGCATTTTACTCGAAAACTATAAGGTGTATTTGAATAAAATTTTGAGGATATATTTTGTTAGCCGCTATATAGTTTTGTAATTAAAATGACAAAAAAAATTTTTTTAGGGGTGCACTCCATACATAAAACTAAAAGTCAAAAAAAAAAATTTCATTGTGACCCCCCGTGTTTAAGGTTTCTTAGCAACTTTTTTGATTAAGTGAATAGGGTCGGAGATAATCGCCCCGAAAGTCACTAAAATTCTGTCCCCCCCTCTAATTTTTGAACGGTGTATTTTAAAAATATGGAAAAATTCATGGACATAGGGCTCATTAATTTCATTCACCGAAAGTTGTTTTGAACAAGATCGGTTCAGAGGTTTTCGAGATATTGCTGAAAAACTGCCTTCCTCAAAGAAAAGAACGTAAGTGCCGTAAAATTTCTGTGTCGATACGACCTTTTTAATAGGCACGGAACCCTTCGTTTTGCGTGGTCCGACACGCACTTGGCCGGTTTTTTTTGTTAATTTTCCCCCAGCCCCTAAAATAGGGGATGGAAATTTGTGTGAGACTCCGCAAAATTAGTACGTACATGTTCTATGATACAAACGAATAATAAAATAATTAAACATGGGTATCGTTTCTATGGTTTATTTTTCAAATCCAACGTGGCTGACGTAAAATAGTAAAATACCATCTCCCTGTTGGGGTGAGCTGGGGTTGAAATGTCTAAATATCAATATGGGTGTCGTTTTTATGGTTTTTATGGACGTTATTACGAAAATGGCGTCGATTTAGAAATTTAATATTGTGGACATCTATCTTAATATGTAGAGTCGATATGTAGAGTCGTTATGCAGAGTCGATATGTAGAGTCGATATGTAGAGTCGATATGTAGAGTTGATAAGTAGAGTTGATATGTAGAGTCGATATGTAGTCGATATGTAGAGTCGATATGTAGAGTCTATGTAGAGCCAATAATTAAATAAAAGAAGAAACTGGCTGACTGACTGACTGACTGACATATCACCGCACAGCCCAAGTTAAGTAGTAGTAGTAGTAGAAGTAGGTTCCTTAAGGGTGCACTAAGAAAGGATTTTTCAAAATTCACCCCCTAAGTGGGTGAAATGGGGTCCAAAGTTTGTATGGGGAAACAAATTAAGTAAGAGTATTTCATTCGAAACTTCACCGGAGTATTCCCAGCAATAAATGAGTAAATATATGTTTCATATTTTTTGAGAATTCAACCCCTAAAAGGGGAAATGTGGTGACAATGTCTTAAAATCAACATGGGTATTGTTTCTATGGTTTATCTGGTCGCTGGTCGCTGATTACGAAAACAACGATTTTAAAACCCAACGTGGCGGACGTGTAATACCATCTCCCCTGTTGGGGTGCGATGGGGTCGATCGAAATATCTAAATATATCAATATGGGTGTCGTTTTTATGGTTTTTTGGGACGTTAATTATGAAAATGGCATCGATTTTGAAATTTAACATTGTAGACATGAAAATTCTTGAAAGTATTTGTGCCAAATTGCAATTCAATTGGAACATAGGGGTCAAACTGAGATGCACCTTTTTTATAGACGGTTAAAATTACTTTTAGTACGCGGGCGAAGCCGCGGGCAAAAGCTAGCTAGTAAGTACATATTAATATTAACTTTAATTTACCTCTACTGTCCTTATGTGTTATTAATAAACATTCTTGACATATGACCTAAAGTAGGTAATTTATGTCGTTACGAAATTGTCTAATAGGTACCTAATATAAATATCTCACTACCGGACCCATATCTTATTATAGCTACTATCACACCCAACTAGCACACTAGCGTTAAAATAACCCTTATATCATTCTTATATCGGTTCCAGCCAAGTGTTAAGGTGTTAAGAATGCCTGTAAAAAAGGTCTTATAGCGTGCTCTAACACCCTTATAACTACGAAAGAGGCCCTAGAATTACAGGTTAAGGTGTTAGCTGAGAGTCTTATAAGAGTCTAGCTCTTACGCAGTATAAAGTGAGCATCTTACTCTTTTCTTTACCCATAAAATTATGAGACAAATATAGTCTTCCGACAAAATGGCGCAGATAGTTAGTATAGGTATTAATATTTGACAGCTATGGAGTCGTATTAATTGAAAGTGACATGAAGTGAAAACAATCTGCCCTTGTGATTTTACGGTAAGTGTATACCATGTTTCCCATCTCAATTTTAACGCGCCCAGGATTTATTAAAGATTTCTAATAAAACTTATGAACATTAAAATGTACATCTAAAGTTTTTTATCATTTTCTATTCTTGTTTCTTGGCCAGTGGCATGATATATTAAGTGGCATCCATATAATGGCAAGAGTAACATAAATAATGAAGAATCTTGATGTCAAATATTGAATAACCTAATCAATTTGTAGGTTAGAGTCCACCAAAACAATGGCGAATTACCTTAAATCTTTAGGCGTTAGTTAACTCAACTATAACGCTAATTGAGTTACAACACTCTTACAGTGTCTTTAAAGTGTATCTGCCTAATACCTTAAGCGTTAGAAAAAGTTTCAATACTTACAAGAGACTTAATTCTGTTATAAAGTCTCTGCCTGTAGCTAGGACTCTTGTAAGTGTTTAAGTGTTAAAAACAGGTTAAAGCTTATCTACAGGTAAAGGTTACATCTTAAGTGTAATTGCTTTGAGTAACACTCTTATAATGCTTTAGGACTTAATTATTTTTCTTAAATCCTTTATAAGACTATTAGTTATAACTGAGAACATTATAACTCACTTATAAAGGTTAAGGTTATAATAATACCCTTAGCTATTACCCAAATGTTAGTTGGGCAGTATTTCAATCATACCACCTCATTAATTATCTTCAACATTCTAAATTATTGTCTCTTTAACCAAGTCATACCTAAACATTGACTTCATACCCGACCACTTTAAAAAAACCCGCATAATTAACAGATTACATACTTACTTATTAAACCCAGTTAACATTGCCATGGCGAGAAAATATACGACTTTCATTGTAATTGTAATAAGAACTAAATTCGTCTAATATTGAACGGTTACGCGTTCTAGAACAGCAATAATAAATTTGCATAGAATAGATCAGTCTAGCACATTTGAAAAGTTTTCGTTGTAAAACAAACCGTAATGATGTCTTTTAAAGTCTAATCTCGAACGGCATAAAAGCTGGAAAAATGTCTTCCTAACTCGGTCGAGTATTCTGTACCGTTGGGTGGGGAAATGGGAACTAGGACCCGCACGTGCGCTATCCTCACGTTTTCCACACACGTGACACCCGCCGCGCAAGTGTGTTGCACCCGACAGTGTTGCCAGAATAATAATACTTTACGGTTATTTGGGATTTATTTATTTTGAGATTAATTAGGTTTTGAAGTGGATACTTCTTTGCTCGCGTTCTTGTATAGGGGTACAGTTCAAAATGTATCGCGTGACTTCCGGAATAACTTTTTGTAAAGAAGCCTATTCTGATTTCAAATAATTGTTTGTTACATGTTTTAATCCTTCTTTATTTGCCATTAGTTGTTAATTACAAAATTTTATTTAGTGTATTTGGCGGACATGAAAATAATGCTGAAATGACCGCCATTTTCAATGTATCGCGAGTCAAATGAGCTACGTCAGTCAATGTTGCCATACCGATTTATCTGTACTTATACAGATTTTAGTGAATTAATCCAGATAATATTTTACGGGTACAAGGGTACCATAGCCAACAAAGAAGTATCCACTTAAACTTAATTAACGGTTGTATCTCCGACACAACACGCTTCTTTCTTGTTGCGACAATATGTCTGATTAAGTGATTATTGATAAGAAATAAGAATTAAAACATTACAAGTCAAGTAAATTGTGACTATTTATGACTAAGTATTAAAATACTTAAACGTGTCTTGAAAATGTTGTTTTCTAATGCGTAGTTTTTACAATGTTGAATATTTTTAATGAATCACCTTACTCGGGACTCGGGGCAGGTTATAGTATACGTGATGCCGATGCCATAATGAGGGACGGAAAGGCTTGTATGCAGCTAAATGAAGAACTAATGAACTGACAACTTGTATGGAAAAATAATATATAATAGAAGATTTTTTAAATGTACCTAAGGGATATATTATCAATTAAATAGTTACCTAGAGGCAATATCCAACAAAAAATCAGACATCAAAAAATAAATAACTTACTTAATTAGCTCCTGAAAAGTCGGAATAGATATGTTCATTTACTTACATTTGCTTATTCAATATAAATCAAATGAAATAAACAAAAAAAACGCTATTATATATTAATGTTTTTCGAAACCGTATTTTGCCTGGAGTATAAATGGCTGATCGCTTACCATAAACAACCTACTTAATTTGGGTGGGTAGTGATGTATTGGTCAGAACTTCATACTAAATCAGTTGTGGCAAACAGAAAAAAAGTGGAACTATGACAAGGACAACGAATGATATTTCCTTTTCTGTCACACTTATCGAAATTTGTATGCTACCATCTCGCTCGGACGTGGTATTATTATTGCCATAGCTTGTCCCGAGTATAGGTCCTTGCGTCGGGAATCCTCGCGGCCGGCCGGCCGGGCTCGATTTCTCGACGGTTCCACCACCGTTCATCGCACTATCTCTACAAACGTAATTAGTCGCTGTGATAATAGAAAGTGAACCTTGTTCCCAGGTCATAAGCATTGTTTTGTCTGCAGTAAAGAATCTGGGTTTTGTGAAAATAAAAGACTGGCGAGTTGCAACGGTGCGGTGTACGAACACGAGTGTACGACCGTCGTAACGTAACGCCTAGCCTAGTAAACCAAAGTCTCTATGTACTTCTCTAGATCTTTCTCTTGAATCAGTCCGTTTGCTAACGCTATATACTGTTTGTCATTTACAGTGATAGCATTAGCACATTGGTATACCTACACGCTTAGGTAAGTATCGATCGTCATTAGATTCTCACATAAACAGAATAGATACTGTGACTACCTACTGTGCTGTGTGATAAAAGAGACCAAAGAAAGAGACTTTGATACTGACAATAATGTTTACTAGTTAACATGTTTATTTATATGATACTCTTATGATTACATAGCTTTGTAGGTACTAGTATTTTTATGTCCAATAAAAGGATTTGTGAAATGCAAATTTTATCTGAATTTTACCGGATTAATTTGGTTAATGGTTGGTAACATTGTTCTAATTATGAAATGAACATTTTCTTTTCCAGACAGCTCTGCTATGCTAAGGTAGACCAAAAACTAATTTGTGTCATATTAATTAAACATTCATGTAGGTATGTAATAAATAATCACCTTGAAAATGAATGTTAATTTCCTTATTTTTGTTTTTACCATAAAAATCTGAAAACTGTAGGTACTTACCTTCTTCCTTATTTCCACAAAATATGATTGGTAGGGAAAAAACCAATTAGAATACTGCAATATACCTAGATAGGTAGTCTGATGATCTGACTCATGATTCTCGTTAGGAATCGTCCGTTTACCGGAAATTTATGAGAGCATTATCAATATTAACACGTCATGTAGGTTACAGGAAATACCTATCGTCTACCTTTCCATGTAATAAACCTACTTAAACAAAAAAAACACAATTGTCTATGCGACAAAATAGCTTGCATCAAAACAAAATTAATCGATGCATTTAATTCCAACATGCATTTGATATCAATGACCTTGACCCACGGATTTTGCAGGCGTTGACAGCCATCAAACTACCTATTAAGTATAAATAAACGTCTCACAGACTGGCGCGGTCTACGGTGGTGGTACTGGTCTGGTGGTCAATACCTAGTTGACAGTTTAATATTCCGCAATAATCTTAAGATTTCGCTATTGTTTTTTTAAAACCTCAAGGTTTACTCTATGCCCAATGCCGGAAGTACTACATGATCAACATTGAGACTGAAGCATTTCATGTAAACTGTTCAACCTTGTCAGTTCAGATTTTATTTTAATTAAATTATAGATATTATGGCTGCATCCATTTCTCCAGTAGGCCTTGCGGGGGCGGGCGTGCGTATTTTTGTCACGTGACGTCAGCGCCCCGTCAGAATGCGCGCGTTTCGGTTTGCATGTGCTTACAGTTCTCTACTCTTTACGCGCTCAGAGGGGCTACCGCGAAACGAAAACGAACTTCGTTCGTGTATCTCTCTCTGTCGGTCGAACTAGCAAGTGCGACAGAGACGGAGATCACGAACGAAAACGAACTTCGTTTCGCGCTTTCGCGGTAGGCCCTCGGCTCATGCGCTCACCCGTCACACCTAACGAAACTAAACCTCTACATACGGTTAGTTACTACGAATCGCGGCGTGAGCTTAAAACATTGAGCCAATAAATCGAATAGCATCATACATCGTATTATTATCATATCAAAACCTTTCAACCATTCATACAATAACTGTTTGTTTAGTTTATGTGTCCGATGCACAGCAATCTCTATAGCCACTTATCTCATTACGGAAATCGAGAAGAACTTTCACCCTGTACACTTCTATAGAGAGCAGAGCATTAATGAAAATTCCAATACATACCAACTACTACAAAAGATTAAAATACAATGGCCCATCCTCAGACCAAGGTCTTCGTGTTCTGGTCGCGCCATATGATTTATTTACGAATGTTAACAAGAGTGTTCTACAGCTGTTTTTACGTGCGTTTAGTACTGATACGTCACTCGAGAGCAAATCGGCCTAACTTTAGTAAACACTGAAGTCAAATCCAATGTTATTTCCGGATCGCGCCATTACATTTGTTATGTTGGCAGCAGCATGTAATCAAAATAGAGAATCTATTTTCAAAACAACTTTTGTGTGGATAGATTTAGCCAGTTCAGAAGAAAGCGAACAGTTAATAAGGAGGTTTGAAGTAAAAAAAAACATTCTTTGATCACATTTAGCTCCCTTGAGCTCATTTTAGGCTGTTGTTTTGGAAATGAATACAATATCTTTAGTTTTATCTTTTCATTTATTAAATATTATTTATTTAGTCAATTTTTTACAGCAACTTTGAAGTGGTAAGTATTTGTCCATTGATCCAAAACATTTTGATATAAATTATGAGGAAACAAACGATACAATATGTATGCGTAACATGGCTAAACCAAGCTAACCTACAACTTACAATTACTGTCAGATATTTACACAATACAAAATATTTACAGCCTATAACATTAAATACACACAAAGTAAATTAAATCAGTCACTGCACCTTTGTACTAAAACGGACAAAGAGCCAAACACACTAATGAAAACTTTAATGTGACCAGAAAGCTAGTCAAGAACGCCCCAGTGAGTAGCGTCACAGGAATGTCCCATGATGTTTTGAGCATGCACAAGTGGACTAAGTTGGCACTTCACCATTGGTACGTATACACTTGCTAAGGCACACTGCCTCATGGTCTCTCCACAAGTTACACTGAAGTTGAAACCGGTGAAAAACCACTATTAACTCAATTAGGCAGAGTGTCCCCTAGAATCTCCTTCACACCTTGACTTAGCCGATCAGGGAACTTGATGTCGAATGCAACCAGAAGGTCGCCTTTCCGTGTTGGCTCCTTAGGGAATGGTAAGCCGTAGTTCGGGAACCTCTTCACTGTGTGTGGCTTGACTACTTCACCCTGCAAGTTGACCGTTAGCTTATCTCCAGTCATAGTTGGAACTTCAATGATGGTGCCGCATAGAGCCTGTAACAAGAGAAAAGGAAGGTTAGATATATGGAAAAGTAACTTGAAGGGATTACATTAAAGAACTACATATATTTGAGTTGATAATACACATGTTTGAAGAAGTTTTTCTAAACAAAACTGCCTATTTAGCTTTTTAATGTGATGACTTGAGTTAAGAATGTTTGAATATATTAATGTTATTATGATTATGACTCACTGAATGAACACAGGCAAGATTCAAAAGGAAATACGTCATAGACAACAAAATAGTTTACTGACCTGTTTGAGAGAAATCTTGGCTGTATGTCTGATGTCGCTGCCTTCCCGCTTGAACAAAGGATTAGGCTTGTCTCGGATGATGAACACAATGTCAGCGGGGATCTTATTCCTGCCCTGATCTCCCTCCTTCTGGAAGGTTATCTTGGTGCCAGCCTTCCAGCCAGGTTTAACATGGATGGTTAACACTTTGTCCTCCTTCTTTGATGTGCCATCTGGCTGGATGACGCGGCGGGAGATCTTCATCTTCTTCACACAACCGCGAGTGATGTCTTCGAGGGAGACGTACAGATCGTGCTCGATGGGCGGGTCTTGAGTTTTCTCCTTCCGGCTGGGCGAGCCGTGGAAGTTGAAGCTGTGGCTGCGGAAGGCGCCGGCGCCGGCGCCGGGCCCGCCGGGCGCGCGGCCCATGCCGAGGTTCGCGAACGGATCCATGTCCACGTCCATCATGTCGCGCTCGAAGAAGTTGGCGCCGCCGCCGTTGTTCAGGTCGAAGAACGCCTGGAACGGGCTCGCCGAGCCGAAGAACTGCGCGAACGTGGCCTTCGGGTCGCCGTGGAACGTGTACGAGAACGACTGGCCGCCGCCTGGCCCGTTCTGTGCCCCCATTCCGCCCTTGAGGCCCTCCTCTCCATGAGAATCGTAGATTTCCCTCTTCTTCTTGTCTGAGAGCACTTCGTAGGCCTCCGCGACCTCCTTGAACCTCTCCTCGGCGCCAGCGTTCTTGTTCTTGTCCGGGTGGTACTTCAGCGCCAACTTGCGGTACGCTTTCTTTATCTCGTCGTCACTGGCTCCCTTCGACAGTCCCAGTATTTTGTAGTAATCTTTCCCCATCTCTGATAGCTTACACCTGCAACAAAACGGTTCCTGTTAGCCTCCGCGAGTCCGCACGACTGACACCTTTTTTGGGTACGTACACCGATGATTCGCGAATGTAAATGATTGCTAGAAGTTGTTTTTGGCACGCGATAAATTCAATAATATTTCTAATATATTAAATGAAATTTGAGAATCCGAGACGCTTACCTATATTCTTCGGTTTAATAACAAAATCCAATAGCAGTCTTGAACGAAATTATGTAAAATATTCACTATTCTCACCACACTACACAATTTCACTGTTCACACGTTCAAATTCACAAATGAATGAAACGTAGCGCCGCCGTCGCGCCAAGTTATATACATTAAAACGTCTAGAACGTTCTGGGGCCTTCATTCGACGTTGAAAAGAGATAAAACATTCACGCGCATACAGTTTACACTAGTGTTAGAAAGAGATACATATAAATTACGCAGTTCAAATACTAAATGGTCCACGAGTTTCGAGTAGCATGTGAGAATGTTCTCGCTGTGCTAATAACATAACGCGACCTCTTCGGAACATTTTAACCAATCACTGTTGTTTGCATTCAGCAGACATCCAATCACAATTAAAAATTTCTGTTGAATATTGTTTGGCCAATAATTGAGTGTAATATATAACAGTCCAATTTGAAATAGAGAAAAAAATGTATAGCGGCATAGTTGGTTGAGTGGGTCGTATAATGAATGTCTAGGGGTACAAAAAGAAATAATTTTCATAATTCACCCTCCCTAAGGGTAAAATAGGGGTTCAATTTGAACCGTTCAAAGCTTGTATGGGGAAACAAGATTATTAGTTAGACTATTTCATTCGAAACTTCACGTAGGTATTCCTAAGAGGTTGTCGCGAATCATGGCAGTTGATGATATCGCGATAACTTTAACTCATGGTCGGATCGTGTAGTGCCGCCTTAAGAGATAATTTGCATTGGCAAGGTGATGATATATTTGTCACGGAGGGTACACAAAGACTGGTGGTCTTTGGAGTATTGAAGCGCTCTCTCGCTCTCCCGTTGGAGAAGGGCATTTCGATAATCTACCATTGGCGAGTGTAGAAGTGGTCACACAGCGTGATACGCCATAAAAACAATCGTGGGAGATAGAAATGGCGGGTGAATATGGCTGCCGGACTCTCCACGTGCAATGTGGGTAAGATAAAGGACCTGGCGAGAATGGTGAGTCAGTAACCTTTTAATGATGTCGATTGTAATATATATGGTATGGAAATATGATAAGACTGTGTTAATGTGACAGTAGCTTTTCCATATAACTGGGTCCAATAAACGCTAGTACAATGTACTTTGAGTATTGTCTTAGACATGGTGCGTAGAAATTGGGCAGGAGCGAGTTTTCCTCGCCCGATTACAATAGTCGACTAAGTTGGAGAAACCGAGGCGGAACTAGTGGGGAAGGTGGAGGTTCCCGGGAGACCAAAAGGTCTCCTGTCCGGCGGGTGCCAGGCGAGGGTCAAGGCAAACTGCACCGACCGACCAGGAGTCTTGACCCAGGGTGGACAAGGGAATGTGGAAACTCAGAGGAGTCCGGCCCCCCCTTGTAACACATTTAGGAAGGCACCCGGGCACGTAGCAGTGCTTTGACCGGAGCGAGTCGACTGTATGTCCAGCCTGACCGATGGCAGAAAACGTGTACAGTGGCACAGCCACATATTACATATGATGTTAACATTGGCCCAGTCGAGTCATGTTTCCATACTCGATTACAGTGTATATAAATGTATGTCTGATATAACCTATAAACATTGATTACCAGGAAGTAAATCTGGGTGCGGATCCCTGGCATAGTTGTCGTTATCCCATATTGGGCGATAAATTTGGTGGAGGTGCTGGGATATGAATCCGTGCCTATCGTTTATATAAAGCTATTTATTTAGCCAGTTTGTTTCGGTCAGTTCTATCTGAACCTCTGTTATGGCATTTAGTGTCGTGAAGGAATACGCCGATGCGTATCGGCGGATGCGTGCTGGTGTAGCATACGTCGATTATCTGTCGATACACGCACAAATTCCTTGATTGATTGAAACACACAAACAGCAGTATGATTTATTTGTCCCAAGGTTACATTTGTTTGAGAATAATGCAAATTTTAGCTAAATTATATAGAAGAAAATAATAAGCAGATAGAATGTATTAAATGCAATACCAGTTGAATTCAATTAGAGCTTCTATGGAACACTGATTGTGATGTCAATTCAGCTGTCGGCCGCGGCTGGTTGCTTCTCAATCAGTGTTCGATGTGAATATTCCGTTTCAAGTGCTTCCATGTTTTCATGAGCATTCATGTTGGATCTTTACTATTTTGGTACATCATGAAAACACATCCAATTTATAGAAGTTAAAAAACAGTTACCGTGGATAAACGAAACTGAAAATTGCAGCGGATTAAACTGTTTCAATCATAAATTTGCGTATTATGCTGCATCATAGATCAATGATTTCTTCAGTCGAATATAATGTAAAAGTGAAAGATTGCAAGATGACTGACTGATCTATATTGTTATGTATGTCGGGATACCATATGGTAATGGAGTATCTACTTCTATGCAAATAAATGAATTTGAGAGGGTAGATGGAAATTTAGTGGCGATGGGCCGAAATATTTCCGAGAAGCGTATTAACTTTAGATAGTTAAAGGTAAGAAAGTTGGCTTAACCCATTCGAGGCCACGCATCGCCCTGTATGCTACGCCGTAGCACGTAGCAGCGTTTTTCCGCTCTGTAGCGGAAACCGCACGTAGAAGCATGACACGCATATGTTGCGTCACGGGCCTTGAATGTGGTAAATACCTACGTGAATCTCGATGTCAGATTCAGATTTTTATTCTTTTATTTCATTCTAAAACGTTATTCTAAGATGAAATTAAAAATTGATTCAGATTGAGGATTATTTTCTACTATAGATTCTATTTGTGAAGATTGTCTTGAAGTGTGGAATCGGACACTGTTGAGAATTGGAATAGAATCGATTGTTTTCTTCGACAATGTTTGTATTATGTAATATGTACCTACTGCCTGTGTAAAATGGTAGGACATTTCTTTCCAAGATGTGAAGTGAAATTGGTCGGTTACTCCCAACAAGTGCTGTCGTAATTGACTAATTGTTGCCGAATTGATTGATCTTTCAATTTGATGCTAGTGGTTTGATTCGTCTTGTGAGCTCAAATTTTTGTTAGCTATTGCGACGTTGAGGTACCTACCATCAATATTTATTGTCCCCGAGCAGTTACAAACGTGCAATGTGACTCGGTTTATTACGGGTAGGACATGTTGAATTGTTCGGGTTCCTTATGATGTCAAAGTATGTGAAAAGAAAGGCGTTACTTGTGTGTAACGGTTTCCTTGTTTTCGGTAAATACACGAAGTAGCTCAACTTGACTTGCAGTAGTGATGTTGTAGTGTTAGATAAATAAATACCTACTTACCGTGACAAATTAATAGTGGTAGCAATTTATTTCTGTCTAGCACTGTTCGAAATTAGTGCGATCAGATTTAATCTGGGATACTACCATCGTGACCGTATAAAATGTGTATAACGGCGTGAGATGCATCAATTATAGACAAAGAGGTGAATAAGTAACATAACATGAGTAAAGTAAATATAGTCAACTGGGTCAAATAACTTCAGTTTCATTCATTATCCCATGAGTGACTAACTTGTTGCCTGTTGCATAATGACGTTATAATACAATTAGATTTCTACACAAGTCCTAATTATTAGAGAAAGTAGAGATCTATACTATAGCATATTTACGTTGAACGTTAATATTTCGAGTTACTCAATACAGTGTACATTCATGGTAAGCATGATCTCAGTACAGTAGATGTCAATGCACTTAATGAACCATTAAAGAAGTATTTTTGAGAAGATTATGGAAGTAACAAATTTACATAAAACGAAACATGTTGCAAACAAATTAAGAGAGCCGAACGTTTTATTTTTTGGCATAATGTGTATGAAATCTCCCAGGATTAACTAATGTTCTATAGTCGGATGTTCGAACGACTACACATACATAGAATGATTTGTTATGTATATACCTATTATATGATGGGCATAAGTCAGGAGTAAAAACAAAATGATTTGCCAGACTTTTGCTTCAGAGTGGTCAGTCATATTTTGTGGAAAAGCAATAGCTTTCGTGAAAATCATATCAATCAAGATTATATAGTATTCTTATATACTGACTAGCTTTTGCCCGCGACTTCGTCCGCGTAGAATTTGAGATGATAATCTCAATTAAGGATTTCTGATTTTGATTCTTATTTTGGACAAGTATTTAATTACATTGCAAAATACTTTCAAGAGGAAACCGATAAGTTTCTTATGTAGGTACAACCTACAAGTATGTAGATTCCAAATTAAATTAAAAGGGAATCTATATTTGCTTTCATATGTTATTTTGGAATCATATTCTTTACTATGTGATGTAGTGGATACTTGACTAGTGTTAATTCACATATTTGTAATAATTACATGGAATAAACAGGAATAAATACTTGTCAGTACCTAGTGGCAGACCCATTTTGAAGCGGATTACGTACCTACTAACGGTCATACCTATTAAGCTGGAATAAGCCATCGTACATAGCATATCTAGTACTAATTGGAATAGTTCATTTAAAAGATGCGATGCATAAAATTTAATACAGACATTACCTATGCATACTTTTCGATATTTATTCAGTTTCATGTTTTACTTCATTGGTATACTACGAGTAATACCTAGTAGTGTTTCTATAAGGATAAAGGTTTCATGCAAGTTCGACATATAAGACCGCTGTTTGTCAGTATGTATCCAGAATATATTCCAAACTTGGAAAATTTTCGGTCTAGAACTTCCATTGCACGCTGGATACGTGTTGTTGGATCACTCGTACTGATGTGGATGTGACATGTGATAATTCTAGTATTGATGTTACGTTCTAATCGAGCAGTTTCGTTTAAAAACAAAGTTAAGTAGAACACTCATGTTGTTAAACTGATTTAGTCGTTTCATCTCTTTCCCTTTGTTTCGTAATGCACATAAGTATATGTGCTCAAATAATGAGCCATAATGCCGAAATATAGATTTCATCTTGTTGTGTATTCTAATAGAGGGTAACCAAAAACGGCTCCAAAACTTGTTTCTGGCTCCTGAAAGCAACTGCATTGGGAGTGAAAATATGATTTTCTAACATATGATAGTTTCTCCTAAAGGATCTGAAATTCTAAGCAGTAGTACTTAATCGTGTTTGAAGTTTTCTGATACACTAGCGTGACTAGCGTAACAGTAGTCATTGTAGTGATGTATCGACAAATGATAAAATGATTGGGTAGTGTAACACGTGTACGTATGAGATCCAATGTAAAGAAAATATGAGGGCAATGTTCCGTCTTTGTAACACAAAGTTCTTTGTCTATATTCTCATGAAAGTGACATTTCAGTTCGATTGTAGTAATGTTGATAAAACTGTGCCGGATCTAAATCCGGGATTGTGTTGGTGCTATATTGGCTTGGTATAAAGATTGAACGATGAGTTTTCTCGGATCATTGCATAGACGCATACTAAGGTACTCACATATTGTATTACAAAGGCAGATATAAGTACATGGGGTATATATAGTTACAAGTTGTAATTCAGCGAACTTCGGTACTTCGCTGGCTTTGTATTACAATGAAAGTCTCTGGTATTGCGTAACTAGCCAACTAATAATGTAGTCAAGTGAATTTAATGCGGTATTCACTTGTGTGAAGTTTTATCTTCAGGATACTTGAGCATCTTATTTGTGCATTGCTACCTATTGTATTGTGTGCATAATAACCATGCGAGTCTTAAGTTTAAGACCTACGCGACTAGTTATTTGAAATTATAATAGTTACTACTGTTATTATGATAGTTACTACTGTATCTAATCGTAATATATGTAAGCGAACTGGTGCGGTCTATCGTGGCTAATGAATAAACTATGCTTACAGTAAAAGTCATTAAATGTTTTCATCTTCTTACGTAATGAAATAGGCTATATGCTTCAAGTATGGTAATACCTATTTAAAGAAAGTGAGTGTTGTCATTAACTATATATGATAACAACCAGTTGAAGTAAATGAGTAATACTTAATTGATAATTCCAGTAATTATTGAAAGGATTATTTGAAAGGATTTAAGTGTTGCCTTTTGTTACACGTGAAATATACATAAAAATAGTCCTCAATATTGGACATAGTGCATATCAATATAAAGATTTGTACATAAATTCAAGTACCAACCTGAGTAAAGTGGTTTAACTCATCGATGATGGATAGTTGGCATAACCATCTTAACCTGTTGTAGTTGTCGTCAGAAATGGCAGTTTTCTTTTAGCTGGCGAGGGTCTGTCGAGTGTGGCAAGCCTGTTCTTATCAGAGATTGTGGAAATAGACTTAGACTGAGGTACACATAGATAGCTGTCTAAACATGTTGATATTACGGGTGGTACTGTTTAAAGAGAGTGACGAATGTAACAAGTTTAAGATTGTTAGAGCACTTAAGGCAGCAAAAGTTTGTTCTGATCTGTATAACTTTTTGAAGGATCGTTATTGCAGACATGCTTAGGAAAACAACTAGAGAAGTTTACCTTCTTAGCGAAGCAGATAATGTGTAGTCGGTTGAAGTAAGCCACCTAACATTGTTTTCGAGAATGCTAGAGAGGCACAGAAAAGCTTTGGTTTTATTTATTTGAATGGCTGATTCCCTTTCGTCTATTCATTCGGATGTACAGAAGTAATGAATTGATTTCTTGATTTGGACTTCTGGAATTGAAAAGAGGAATAGAATAGATGTAGCCTAAGGAAGATACTTTTAAAGACGTGCTAATGTTCGAAGTCTTTTCGGTGATCTAATAAACCGATTGGGAGACTAAGCGAGTGATGAGTTGCGAAAATAAGGTCAAGGAATAGGAAATGAGTATTCTAGATCTGTAGCAAAACTATGCTAATTTGGGATTATTGATTTGCCTCTTCTTATCTCTAATGATAAAAGGTCCATGAAAAGAGCATGGTTTAAGACACTCGCAGATATGTGTGCCAAGCGGCATCAACGTGGCACCTGTACGCCTCGTGCAAATTACACCTGCCAGGCTTGCTATCGTGTATGCCGCTCCCGCATTGGCTTACACAGCCATGGAAGACGTTGTCTCCTTTCTTGACAATGCTTGTATAGTTTGTAATATGCTTAAAGGCTATTTATGATGATCTCTAATGGTCGTCAGGAGTGTCGTAAAGGGTGAAGTCTCGATGACTGTCGCGTACAATCACTTCGCGATGGCTACACTTCTTTTGGTTGATGGGAGTGTCGCGAATGAAGGCAGTTAATGGTGTCTTGATGACTGTCGTGACCAAGCACTTCGCGGTGACTTCACTTCTTTTGGTTTTTGGGAGTGTCGCGAATCATGGCAGTTGATGATATCGCGATAACTTTAACTCATGGTCGGATCGTGTAGTGCCGCCTTAAGAGATAATTTGCATTGGCAAGGTGATGATATATTTGTCACGGAGGGTACACAAAGACTGGTGGTCTTTGGAGTATTGAAGCGCTCTCTCGCTCTCCCGTTGGAGAAGGGCATTTCGATAATCTACCATTGGCGAGTGTAGAAGTGGTCACACAGCGTGATACGCCATAAAAACAATCGTGGGAGATAGAAATGGCGGGTGAATATGGCTGCCGGACTCTCCACGTGCAATGTGGGTAAGATAAAGGACCTGGCGAGAATGGTGAGTCAGTAACCTTTTAATGATGTCGATTGTAATATATATGGTATGGAAATATGATAAGACTGTGTTAATGTGACAGTAGCTTTTCCATATAACTGGGTCCAATAAACGCTAGTACAATGTACTTTGAGTATTGTCTTAGACATGGTGCGTAGAAATTGGGCAGGAGCGAGTTTTCCTCGCCCGATTACAATAGTCGACTAAGTTGGAGAAACCGAGGCGGAACTAGTGGGGAAGGTGGAGGTTCCCGGGAGACCAAAAGGTCTCCTGTCCGGCGGGTGCCAGGCGAGGGTCAAGGCAAACTGCACCGACCGACCAGGAGTCTTGACCCAGGGTGGACAAGGGAATGTGGAAACTCAGAGGAGTCCGGCCCCCCCTTGTAACACATTTAGGAAGGCACCCGGGCACGTAGCAGTGCTTTGACCGGAGCGAGTCGACTGTATGTCCAGCCTGACCGATGGCAGAAAACGTGTACAGTGGCACAGCCACATATTACATATGATGTTAACATTGGCCCAGTCGAGTCATGTTTCCATACTCGATTACAGTGTATATAAATGTATGTCTGATATAACCTATAAACATTGATTACCAGGAAGTAAATCTGGGTGCGGATCCCTGGCATAGTTGTCGTTATCCCATATTGGGCGATAGAGGTTTTACCATATGGTTTATCGGGTCGCTGATTAGTGATTTCTTACGAAAACAACAACGATTTTATAATCCAAAGTGGCGGACGGACGTGAAATGAATGAATGAAAATACCATCTCCCTGTTGGGGTGCGATGGGGTTGAAATGTCTAAATATCAACATGGGTGTCATTTTTATGGTTTTTTGGGAAGCTAATTACGAAAATGGTATTATTTTCAAATGTAATATTGTGAATACGAAAATTCTTGAAAGTATTTGTGTCAAATTGCAATTCATTCGGAACATACCTACTAACTGAGAAGTCTGAGAACCTGCTTTTTTGTAGACGGTTAAAAATTACGCTTAGTACGCGGGCGAAGCCGCGGTCAAAAGCTACCTAGTTCCGTATAAACTTGTCAAACTTTCTATACATTCGGACGGTTAGGTGCAAGGTGCAGCAACCCACCAAAAGGGCGACCATGCACAGCGGCGCACGGTGGGCCTCGCTACGCACGACTACGGAATTGGCGTAGTTTCGCCCGTTTCGTGGGTCCCCGTGGGCCTGGGTGTGCCGGTGTGGATGGCCGCCCTAATTCCGCTGCACAACAGCCCCCCCCCCCCCCCCCCCCCATTCTGTAACTTGTTTTAAGCTCACCTCAACGCTCACCCACAAATATATCTTGACGCCGCGATTCGTAGTAACTAAGCATAGGTAGAGGTCTAGTTTCGTTAGGCGTGACGCGCGAGGCGCATGAGCGCGTAGCGAATAACAGCCCTGCCCAGCTAGCACGATACGATATCGTTTTGTTTTACGTGACGTCAACTCGTCAAAGTACATTTTCGTCGTAAAAGGCGACGATAAAACCTATCGTGCTAGGACCTCTCGTTCAGGTTCTTGTTACATAAAAACTCGCACGTCTAGGTACAGTTTAAAAGCGTGCCAAATAGGTCTGTGATGATTACAAAGAGTAATAAGTATATAGTCCAGATTCACAGATTAAATTACCAAACACAGTGTCAAAATGTATTCCTCATCGCGTGGTATTAGAGTTGCAGCAAAGAGGAGTATAAGTAAAGCATTTCGCATAATTGTATCAAACCCATATGAGGACCATGGGTCTCAGGAGGTTAATTTGAGTCTCCAGCTTGACACCAATTTCATGTATACATACATCACATACTACATGTGTTTAAAATTGTGCGATAATTTAATTTGGGATTGTAAAAATTGTACGTCGATTTTTTTAACAATAGCAACACAGGAAAACATCTGACACTTTGTACAGCAGACAGCTGTCATGCCACTCATGCTGTCAGTCAGACAGCTGTCAAGTAAATCAGTCAGTGTAAAAATAGTTTGTGTTTATGTGATCGGGTGTGTTGTTTTTCTTGGGAAACCAATAAACACCACATAGCAGTCGCTTAAATACATTTATTTATCTAGTAAGTCTTAAGAACAGGGCGTGCCGGCAACCTTTATAATCGATGTCGAAGTATTTCTCGTAGAAATCTTGAATAAGCTCCTCTACCTGTGAACAAAAATGTCGAATGATATATTGCTGACAAAATGCGTTGTGTGCGCGGAAAACGCCACAGAACCTTATATAGAATGCTGCGAGTGTGATGCTAGCTTATGTACAAGTTGTTTTGCCTCGGGACAAGAGATCGGTGTTCACAAAAATAACCACAAATACGCGGTGAGAAAAAACGACTTCCCGCTATTCGACAACTGCAACTGGTCGTCTAAAGAGGAATGCAAGCTGTTATCAGCCTTATCGACTTATGGGTACGGCAATTGGGAGGAGATATCTAAAATGGTGCACACTAGGTCGAAATTGGAATGCCAGGAGCATTACAAGAAGTATTACATTGAAAATGTGCAGTATAAAGAGCTTAAACTCTTGCCAGAGACGCAACAGTCGCTGTTTCCAAAGATTGTGACACCATATTTATACAGTACGGATGTGAGCATCAACCCACCGAGGAATAACCAGGGAGACCAACATTTGGCTGGCTACAATGCATACCGCTCCGAATTCGAGCTTAGCTATGACCATAATGCAGAAAGCATCTTCAACATTGAAGATTCTTATTCTGATGATGAGAATGATGATTGTATGGATGCTTTAAAGGTATCATTAGGAAGCGCTTTAAACACTAGATTAAGAGAAAGGCAGAGACGGTACCAAATAATACAGAATCATGGTTTGATCATGCCAAATAAATTGATATCTTGGATACAGAAGTATGACAGAATTCTGACGCGGCAGAAATCCGAACGGCTCCTGGCTTTTATGCAGTTCATGACGGGAATGCAGTTTGATGCATTCATGGAGTCGCTGAGTGCAGAGGCAGAGCTGCTGCAACGTATATCCAAACTAATAGAGTATAGGAAGAACGGAATACGGACGCTGTACTGTGCAAAGTTGTATAAAGAGTTGAAGAAGGAGCACGAATTGGTTATGAAAGAACAGAAATACAACACAATGATTATGATGAGGCGGTTCGAAAGCCAATCACCAGTGAAACTAAGCAGCAAAGTCTGTTTCACAAAAGACTTGCAGATCAAGAAGTATAAACGTCAAATGACACCGTTGGAGATCGAAGATTTACCAGGATTCCATTTACTATCGGACTCAGAAAAAAAATTGTGCTCTAACTTAAGGTTACTTCCGGAGAACTATACTGAAATTAAGGAGCAACTCATTAGGGAGAACACTACATTAGGTTATTTAAGATTGCTTGACGCCCGACGGATAGTGAAGATAGATGTGAACAAAACTAGGAAGATATATGATTATCTTATTACTGAAGGCTTTATTTATAAACCATTGTGAATATATATATATTCTTTCATTTTCCATCCCAATGTCCCTTAACCCTTTGTGAGCTAAAGGCGGCTGTGGACGCGGACGAAAACTCGTGCCACTGAAGCCACGGACGGCCACATGATAATATTGATAAATATTGTCATTTTGACAATATGACAATATTTATCAGAAGTTTCATTTTATTCATATTTTGTCTGGCTATTGTTTTGTTTTGGCCACAGTTGGGCACCGTTTTGTTTTGCACCCTCGCTGTCGGTAAATAATAAATAGCTGTATTTTATACTCAATAGTGATACAAACAGAATGATATGTGTGTGTTTCAAAAGCATGCTCATTGTGGATAATGTTGCCCATATTTGTTTGTATTTTAAATCTTTACAAAACAATGAATACTGCACAAACATTGCACATAATAAAATTGTACAGACCAAAAAGCGAAGCTAAGGTCCATCGTTCAAGCTATGAAACTGAATAGTCCGAATGATTTAGGAAAAAAACCAAACACGGTTAGCCTTATTTTTATATTAGCTGATTTGCCACATTACCAAAAAATATAGAAAAGCACTATTAATTTTTACCTTGAATCCAAACTTCTGATAGAGGAAGATGGCAGGATTCGTCGGAGAGACGTGCAGCGTCACGTCCTTGCCTGTGCATGTCTGAAACAAATCACTTCAAGTAAATTGCAGCGTAGAAAACTGACACGTCACGTTAATACACACCTTTGTAGACCTTACATCGTTGTAATAAGGTTTACCTGCAGCAGATGGTACAGCATGAAGGTAGCTATCCCCGCTCGCCGCCACTCGGGGCGGACTAGTATGACGGAGATGTAGGCGACGTCACTAGGGACAGTCGATTGTAGACCTTACATCGTTGTAATAAAGTTTACCTGCAGCAGATGGTACAGCATGAAGGTAGCTATCCCCGCTCAACGCCACTCGGGGCGGACTAGTATGAAGGAGATGTAGGCGACGTCACTAGGGACAGTCGATTGTAGACCTTACATCGCTGTAATAAGGTTTAGCTGCAGCAGATGGTACAGCATGAAGGTGGCTATCCCCGCTCGCCGCCACTCGGGGCGGACTAGTATGAAGGAGATGTAGGCGACGTCACTAGGGACAGTCGATTGTAGACCTTACATCGCTGTAATAAGGATTACCTGCAGCAGATGGTACAGCATGAAGGTGGCTATCCCCGCTCGCCGCCACTCGGGGCGGACTAGTATGAAGGAGATGTAGGCGACGTCACTAGACACAGTCGATTGTAGACCTTACATCGCTGTAATAAGGTTTACCTGCAGCAGATGGTACAGCATGAAGGTGGCTATCCCCGCTCGCCGCCACTCGGGGCGGACTAGTATGACGGAGATGTAGGCGACGTCACTAGGAACAGTCGATTGTAGACCTTACATCGCTGTAATAAGGTTTACCTGCAGCAGATGGTACAGCATGAAGGTGGCTATCCCCGCTCGCCGCCACTCGGGGCGGACTAGTATGACGGAGATGTAGGCGACGTCACTAGGAACAGTCGATTGTAGACCTTACATCGCTGTAATAAGGTTTACCTGCAGCAGATGGTACAGCATGAAGGTGGCTATCCCCGCTCGCCGCCACTCGGGGCGGACTAGTATGAAGGAGATGTAGGCGACGTCGGCCGGCACTAGGAAGGCGCAGCCGATCACTAGACGCTTGTATGTCACTACGCAGCTGAATTCTGGGTATTCTAGCGCTTCTGTCACTGGAAGAGAAAAACATTCATATGGCGCGCTCATTTGTTTCTTGAACGTGCTCCTTCATAGTGTTGAAAAAAAAAACAGAGTACTCGGGCACTTAACTTTTACGACTTTCAGACATTATAGTATCCTATATTCCTGTAGTATTAAACGAGCAATATTTGTATATACTACGAGCTAGCGAATGGATTCTAGACTTGAACTACGAGATAGTTATTATGCATTAATGGAATAATCAGTTTGTGACGTCACTCACAGTCGACGCCGTGCCAGAAGAACTGCGCGCACAAATTCAAAATCATTTATTTGCAGAATTATAGTACATTACATAATTGATTGATTTGGAAATAACATGTTCAGCATAATTCACCATTTTAGCGGCATGCAAATTACAAATTATAATTAAATAAAAGAAATTAATAAATTCTACGTCCTGAAAATGCATAAAGTCTTTCATATTATAAAAGCAATTGTCATGAAGCCAACGACGAAGTTTTGACAAGAACAATGTATATGGCAGATTTCTTATGTCTATGGAAATATTGTTGTAAACTCTGACAGACATTATGTAACAGTTTTTGTTGTACAAAGCTGTCTTAACCTTTTGAGAGCTAAATACGGCTGTGGACGCGGACGAAAACTCGTGCCACTGAAGCCACGGACGGCCACAGCCGCGCGTGGCGCGTGCGCTTTGCGCTTTTTCGTTAATTTTATGTAATAAAAAGCTTTACAAGTAACTTGACCCATTTTTTTTATAGTTCATGATACGTACATTAATTTTGACATGACAGTATTTATCAGAAGTTTCATTTTATTCATATTTTGTCTGGCTATTGTTTTTGTTCTAGCCTCAGTTTTGTTCATCCTCGCTGTCAAAAGGTTAAAAACTGGTTACTTAAGCCTGGACAAATCCCTGTTGCGTAAACGTGGATGTTGGGTTGGTTTCTCAAATAGCTCAGGGTTGTTTTTTACAAACTTTGCATGCCCATAGATACGAGTATAAATTCCTGTCAATGTAAGGACATTAAGCTTTTTAAAAAGCGGTCTACAAGTTATTTGTGATCCAACTCCACAGATACCACGAATACATCGCTTTTGTGTCACAAACACTTGGTTAACACATGTTGAGTTCCCCCAAATGATAACTCCGTAGCGGAGAACAGATGCAACGTAGCCGTGATACGCCGTAAGAGCGGTTGGTTGCACTCCTCATCTGTTACACGGATTGTTGACGGTGCGGCCGCACGTACGAGCAGGAGCCGTAGCATGGTTGGCCTTATCACGTGACAAGTGACAAGATAAGAGCGTCGTCTCGTTCTATCGAACGGTGTCAGCTAGTGACGCACGCTCTATCCTATCACCTATCGCGTGACAAGGCCAGCCATGCTACGGGGCCTGTCTGGTCGCGTGCGGCTGTAGTCTGCGCTCTTTCTATACATACAATGTGAGCGGGACAGTTATAGTTGCGTTGTTAGTCAGTGTATGACGTGACTCACAGTCGACGCCGGGCCAGAAGAACTGCGCGCACAGATTGTTGACGGCGGCGACGTGGTGCGGCCGCACGTACGAGTAGTCCACGGTCGCGTGCGGCGGCGGCTTGTACTCTACCACTTTCCTGAACAAGTGGAATTCATAGTAGGTATATTGTTTAACGAGGCGCGTAAGTGAAATATTGCCAACAAGAGTCTATCAGAAGCCCGACGCCGAAGGCGGAGGGCTTTTGATGACTCGAGTTTGCAATATTCTCACGCCCGTTATACACAATGTTTTTCATCACACTTGCGAGGAAATAAATAACCACAAAAGACAGAAAAATCTGAGTTTCATACAACCCCACCAATCAAAAATTGACAACTTCTCATCCAGATCAGTGCTAGTGGAGCGCGCAGCTTCAATATTTCAACCAATCACAGAGCAGTATTCTTGCGGCGCTTGGCCAGTTAGATTTTTTTTTCAACCAATCACAGAGCAACTAGATTTGCTTAGGCCAATCAAATGTGGCTCATTACTCCCTAGGAAATACAAACTCGCCATAACTCCCGCGGGATCAATTTAGGCTATTGTCCTTCTGTATACAGGTATGGAATAACACTATTTACGAGCTAGTGTGATGAAAAACATTTTTCAAAAATCCCAATTGCTTTTTTGCAAATATTTAGCCTATGTCACTCTCGCGATTAAGAGGAATCCACAACACCTCATATGTCGAAATCCGTCAAGCTGTTTAGGCTGCAGGGCGTGTCAAAGAATAAGAAATACACACATACATATATCGAAAAAAATAACCCTCCTTTCCTTCGGCAGACGGGTAAAAAAGAAAACATTTACTCTTTGAACGTGAACGAAGTCTAACCGTTGACCACGAGTGCTGTAGAATCATAGGGATTGCGAATAACGCAAGAATGTACAAAACATCGATACATTGCTTTATTATAAATTAATAGAGATTATATCTATTTATTTTATTATATTTATATATATTATTATAAAAAAAAACATAAACAAATTAGATATAAAAGTAACATATGCATGTACCTGAAAGCTAAATTTTTAATAACTATTTACATTCATGATTTATTGTGAAATTAAAATTGCTAGTCTATAGATTAATAATAAATTGAATGCTATTAATTATTTATTGCAAATGTTATAATTTTATAAATTGAATGATGTATCTGTTTTATATTACTTGGAATAAAGGGCTTAATAATAATAATATTTGTTTTAATAGAGATTACAGGTTTCACCGAATACGAACGTTCAGCCAAATATTCGGTCCAGCTTTTGCCAAACTGAATATTCTGCCATTTTGAACTTTTTAGGGTTCCGAACCTCACAAGGAAACAAAACGGAACCCTTATAGGATCACTCGTGCGTCTCTCACAGCCGATTTGCTCCGAAACTACTGGACCGATTGAGTTGAAATTTGGTAAACATATGTAAATTGGTGACCCAAAGATGGACGCGTAGAGTAAATTAATGAATTCTGAACAAGGGGACCACTTTTAGAGGGTAAATTGGAAAAAAAAAAACGCAAACTGTATTGTGTGACAATCAAATGAAACGGGTTCTTGTAAGCATTTCAGTTATATATATAAAGGAAAAATTGAAAATTTTAATGCTCCGAGTCCGAGCCGAAATTTATAAATTTCGTTACCAGCGATACTGCGTAAATACAAAATAAAATTAAACCTATAAGAAGTTTGAGGATGTCCTCAGGATTCTATTATTAGTAAAATTGACGGTACCTGTTGGCTTTAGTTAACAGTTCATCAGTGACGCGTAACCAAAGCGGCTTGCTCTCCCCGTCTCTTCGTATGAACGGATTTAGCAGCGCGTTGGATTATGCGGAGCAGAACGGAGAAAATTGATGTTGAAAACCGCCATTTTGAACTTTTTTGTTTATGCTACTTGTTGCAATCCTGACCTCAGATTCGTGTAGAGACCTCTCGGGCCCCTCATATATCGATTTTTAACGCAACCGGAGCATAAACAAAAAAGTTCAAAATGGCGGCCACTTTTTTGAATCGTGTCCTCAGGATTCTATTATTAGTAAAATTGACGGTACCTGTTGGCTTTAGTTAACAGTTCATCAGTGACGCGTAACCAAAGCGGCTTGCTCTCCCCGTCTCTTCGTATGAACGGTTTGAGCAGCGTGTTCGAGTACGCGGATCGGAACGGAGACGGCTCTATGTGGGAGAGCACTGAGACCGCGTAGTTGGTATCCAGTATTGTGCCGCAGAGGTTATCCTGTAGGTACTGGAATAAAAAGAGTACATTACATTTTTAACTCAAATGATTTTTCACACCTTTCATTCGGAAAAGTAAGTTTTGCTCCACGACGAGAGGGATCATAATGCTCTTTTTCTGTTCAAACTACTTTTTTAATTTATTAATTGACATGTGCAGTAAGGGAAATGTATTCACGTACCACCGTAGAACCCTGTCGCAATTGACAGGCCGCCGTCACTCAAACTCGAGTGGTATGTCACCTTATTGCGATAGGGTTCTAAGGTGGTACGTGAATACATTTCCCTTACTGTACCATTTACGTAGGTTCACTAATGTATAACCAAAAAATGATTAGCAAATTATCGTTTGACAAAAAAACGCTTCATCAAATAATTACTTGGTAAACGTGTTATTGCGCAAAAGTTTCATTTTACAAACGTTTACTTGACAAACACTCAATTAGCAATAAGTACATAACGTCAAATGTATTCAATAATAATGTTTTTTTTGGCAAATGTATCGTTTCGCATAACATACGATTTATATCCCAATTTGAGTAGTATGTAGGATAAAAATTACAATGTTTGTGTTGCAATTTTTTTTTTTTTGCAAACAAGTGTTTCCGTTCTTTTATAAAAAAAATTACCTCGAAGACGGAACGGACGCTTCCGTCTTCTAACCTATCCGCGATCCGAGTCGGTTTTGCCACTAAGTCGCTGTTCCTGGAGCCGTAGCATGGTTGGCCTTGTCACGCGATATGTGATAGGATAGAGCGTGCGTCACTGGCTGACACCGTTCGATAGAACGAGACGACGACGCTCTTATCTTGTCACTTGTCGCGTGATAACGCCAACCAACCATGCTACGGCTCCTGTTGTTCGATAATTTATAAAATGTAAATTTGCCTATTGATTATTTGGTCAAATGAGTCATTTGTAGAAAGTTCAGTAGTAAAATGTAATTTTTTTGTTGATTATTTGGTCAAATGAGTCATTTGTAAAAACAAGTTGTAAAAAAAAATTGTCAAATCAAAATTTTGCTAATCGTTGTTTGTTAAGTGTAAATTTGATAAATGTTTTTTGGTGAAACGACAGGAAACCATTTACGCAATGTGCCAATGAACACAGATCTTAATAAAATAATCGATTGTAATTATAATCGTAATCGATTAAAAACGAACATATTTCAAGTTTTAAGTTTAACAAAGTTATATGAAAATTTATGAAGTCTTCGTAATATGTATAAAATATTTTACAATGGGGGGTGTCAAAAAGTAGTCGAAAAAACTTCGTGTGATTTGTGCACACGCCCTTACATCTAAACGCTCATTTAAGACTTTCTGCTATAAGTATACTAACCATTTTATACACACACATGGACATTCTCATTCCATCATTATCACTCATTTTCGTTAGTACGCACATATCGTTGGCACTGTGTACTAGTTGTGTGTACTCACCGATCTCTGGAACCTGTCCAGCATTCTCTCAACGCTGGCGACCGTCTGCGCTTCCTCGGGGACCTGGCCTGACAGCACTTTGACGGCTCTGAAAAAAAAATATATATTAATTAATTCATAGTTGAAGTTGGTAAAAGATGAGTTACTTACAATTAATTTCATCATTATCATCATCATCATCATATCAGCCAAAAGATGTCCACTGCTGGACACAGGCTTCCCCTAAAGAGTGCCAAATTGACCGGTCCTGCGCCACCCGTATCCAGCGGACTCCCGCGACCTTTACCAGGTCATCAATCCACAGTGTGGGGGGCCTACCCACGCCGCGCCGCGCCGGTACGTGGTCGCCATGAGAGAACCTTTCCGCCCCAACGGCCATCGGTTCTACGTGCAATGTGGCGCCCACTGCCACTTAAGTTTAGCTATTCGGAGGGCTATATCGGTTATAACACAACAAACAGTTTAAAATTATAAACATACTTCAAACAAAATCCAATTAGATTAACAAATATGAGAGTGTGTGTCTGTGTGTGTGCGCGTATGTGTGTTAGTGAGTGTGCATGTGTGTGTTTTATGCGTGAGGGTGTACCCGACAACTCATGTTATTGGGTGAAGTAGTTTTTCGGTGTGTTCATAGTTTAAGAAAGGAGGTGAATAGTGAATCAGTAGTCCAAATTGGTGAATTAGTTATCTTATATAAGTTGCTTTACTTATCTAAATTAATGAATAAGTAGTCTAACTTATAAATAAGCTCACTTGTCTATATCGAAGACGGGCAGTCGCTTGTGTCTCTTAAGCCTCCGCAGCGCCAGCTTGGCCCGTAACCTGTGAAGATGGGCCTTCTTCTTGGGGTCCCGCACTTTGGGGATCAGGTTCTCTACTTGCTTCAGGAGTTGGACCTCTTGGTATTGGTTTAGGTCTACCAAGTCGTTTTGTACCTGTTGAACAATTTATAAGCTATTTTATGTTCAAAGTGAGGAAATAAAACGAATGTCGTCGCAGGGTCAAATCTTGATCATAACCAATAGTAAAAAACTGGCCAAGTGCGAGTCGGACTCACGCACGAAGAGTTCCATACCATTATCCATAAAAACGAGAAAAAAAAACACGTTTGTTGTATGAGAGCCCCCTTAAATATTTAGTTTATTCTACTTTTTAGTATTTGTTGTTACAGCGGCAACAGAAATACATCATCTGTGAAAAATTCAACTGTCTAACTATCACGGTTCATGAGATACAGCCTGGTGACAGACGGACAGACAGACAGCGAAGTCTTAGTAATAGGGTCCCGTTTTTACCCTTTGGGTACGGAACCCTAAAAAACACTGAAAATTAATGTTTCGTTAGCAGTGTCGCATCTCGCTTCGTGCATAAGACAAACGTGACTCTTAGACGGGGCGTGGTTTACAAGATTCGAAGCGTCCCCTTCAGAATCGCGGATCTGTTCGAAACATGTCGAGGGACATACGACCTTAAAGACGCGAGTGTCCCGTTTCATTATAGTCTCTTATGTCGCTGAAACCGAACCTTACGTGACCATTTAGGTTCTAGTTCGTGGGTTGAGATCAAAGCCACCCAAAGAGCAATGGCTATGCTGAGAGTTTCCCTGCGTGATCGCATCAGAAATGAATGAGGCTATCCGCAGCAAAACCTAGGTCATTTCCGAATCGTCGAATTAAGTGGCAGCAGCATGTGTGAGGATCGAACTAGACCTATAGTAAGCTCAATAAGGCTTGTGTTATAGGTACTAGACGACGATATATATAATATACAGTGTGTGTCTGTCATAAGAACATTTATTTTAAGGAACGATAGCTTTCAGTGCTGTGAACCGTTTTATCGAAAAAATATAACAATTACCTTTTCTAATGGAGAGTTATTAATTTTTTTATATTTTCTCGAGCAGCAATGTACTGCTAACATTCACTTGACGTTTCAGAGAGGCAGAGCTAGTTAGTGTCAGTTGTTAGCTTTGTTACCAATACATTGCGGGCCGAATTAATTTGTATGAAAAAAAAAACCGTTTTTTTGAAACTAGAGATACCAATTTACGTTCATTAGGGCTTATACTTTCAACCCTTAAAATAAATGTTCTTATGACAGACACACTGTATATAAATACTTAAATACATAGAAAACATCCAAGACTCAGAAACAAATATTCATGCTCATCACACAAATATTTGCCTTTACCGGGATTCGAACCCAGGACCTTCAGCTTCGTAGGCCGCGTCACTATCCACTAGGCTAACCGGTCGTCTAAGAATTAAATAATTTACTTTAAACACAAAGTTTTAACCGACTTAGTACTCCGCCAAGCCAATTGAACATTTCCACATCTACTTTCCACATTACCACATGGACTGCTTTCCGAGAGTAAATACGTTGATTATTACAGACGAAAACCATATCACTGTATGTGGGCCGATAATATTTGAGGAGTTCCGTCGATTTGGCACACTTGACATTCAGGACTTCATTAGTTGCTATTTGAACGGATTCATATCAGAATCAGTATTCAGTTTTAAGTACGAGTTCCATAAGTCATCTGTGGTCTTCATCATCAGTTCTACTTCACCAAATTTGTGTTTTCCGGGTGTAAATACACTAGTTATAATAGAAAATACCGAAATTACTACATGCGTGCCTTCTATGTTTGAGGAGTTCCCTCAATTCCTCATGGTTCCCGTCACCCAACTGAAGTTTTGAAAACAATGGTGGTCCCATCTGGAAGCATATGTTTTCAAATAAAACAAAGAATTTTAAGAATCGGTTCATAAATTAGGAGTTCTGAGGTTATCATCATCATCATCAGCCTATATACGTCCCACTGTTGGGCACATGCCTCCTCTCACGAATGAGAGGGAACGAGCAGTAGTCCCCACGCTGGCCCAGTGCGGATTGGGGACTTCACATACCTCTTTGAATTTCTTCTCAGATGTATGCAGGTTTCCTCACGATGTTTTCCTTCTACGAAAAACATTAAAAAGCTTCTAAGGTAAACATTAAAAAAGTACAACCGAATTGAGAACCTCCTCTTTTTCTTTGAAGTCGGTTAAAATTGGTGTAAACGGAAATAAGCTACCTCGTATTTCTCCTCTTCCACCCAGGGCAGCTCCAAACTATTAGGCAGAATCGAGAACAAGGACTCCCTCGTCAACTCCGGCTTCTCTTCCTTCCTCCTCTCGGGTTTGATGTCCTCGGGCTCGTGTTCGGGCTCGGGCTCGGGCTCGGGCTCGTGCTCGGGCTCGTGCTCGGGCTCGGGCTCCGGCCGCGGGTGCGGGGACGCGCTGCGAGAGTCCGAGTCGTAGTAGAGGGCTGGGTGAGTTTGGAGGGAGTGTACGCTTGAGGAGTCGCTCTGAAAGTAGTATGTTATAGTAGATTGTATGACAAGGGGCTAAAATAAGCCATATTACTACGAGATGGTTAATATGGCTTTTAGACCCGAGTTATACACTCTAATTTTCACTTCGACTGCGAGAAAATAGTAAAACAAAGATTATCCATCCACAATCAATAACAAATTCCACGGCGAAGACATTGTTCAATTTAGCGGCATGTTTTTTTTTACTAAACTGCTTTGACACAGATACAAAATATTGACTCCACGAATAAACGCCTCTGAACGTCTACAGGCGCATCCAAACGGCCGCGCGGCGGACAGCGTAAGGGCACAAGATAAAGCGAGATAGACAGCCGGCAAGCCCTTCTTTTCCGGCGTCTGCAGTAATGTACTATTTCCGAATGAAAGGTGTAAAAAAAAGTATTTATCTACACACATACTATAAACCCGCTAAAATGCGTTCAGAAACTGGCAGTAATGACCAGCGTTATATCAATAAGATTTATAAAAATAAATTACTTGTCTCCGGCCGTAGGTAATTTTGTATGTATTTTCATTAAGATATCGATATTGTTAAAGTAATGACATTCAAATTTCGAAGCGTGGCCCAGAGGTCAGAGCAAATCATGACCAACTAGATCTTGTTATGGACATCTTTTTTGGTCACGATTTGAAATCTAGTCGGCCATGGCGGTGCAATGGCGGTTATTCTAATGGTTCCCGAACACATAATTGAGGATTTAATATAAGTGTGTAGATAAATTTTGTGTATACACAATTAGGCCTTAAAACACTCGTGATTTAAGGCCTCTCATTATAAATAAATAAATATAGTGGGACAATTCACAACAATTGATCTAGTCCCAAATTAGGCAAAGCCTGTACTATGGGTAATAGACAACGGATAAACATACTTGGGTCGTTCTTCTTTTCGACCGACAATAGCCTGTCCTTCGTCTTACTACGGCATCTCATTTGAGTAATGATTTTACGGTTTTATAATGTTCGAAAATGAAAGTCCATATTATTTTATTAATTAGTATTAATTTAATATTTTAGTTTCTCTATCTAGCATTTTTTTTTAATGTTTTTTTTTCGTAGAATGCCGTGACAGAGTGGTAAAATAAAATGTTGTCCCCACTGAAAGAGTCCACTTTGTCACATGTTTTTTTTTAGAAACCAACCGTAAATAAATATTTATATTGGCCAGAAAGGAAACTTTAATTAGTTCTAATGAAGAAACCCATGCATTTTTTTTAAATCGCACTTCAAAACCACAATTTTCGATAGTTCAAAAACCAAAAAAACAGAAAAACCTCGGTTCATTGTCGGTAAAAAAGAAGAACGACCCACTTATATAGATAAATATATACTTAAATAGATATTAAATGTGATAAACAACCAAGACTCGAGAACAAACATTCGTATTCATCATACACATATCTGCCCCGACCGGGGATCGAACCCGGCCCGGGTTCGATCCCCGGTCAAGCTTCATAGTCAGGTTCTCTAACCACTAGGCTATTCCGTCGTCAGTATTATGTACAGTCACATAAAATATTATTACCGGCGGCACGTAAGAGGCGACGAGGTCGAACCGCGCGTCGTCCGAGCACGAGCCTTCCGCCGTCTCCTCCGCCACGGACTGTCTGCAACACAACACACCAGGCTTGTGACCTGCGCCCTGTAGCCCGGCCATTACAATACGGCTACGGTATCCCCCCTGCCCAGCGGGGCTAGCGCAACTGACGCCGCACCGCGACGCGAGTCGAGAAAGCTCTACCCCCCTTTTTCTAATTTGTACAGTGCGAGTGAGATAGGGGACGCTTAGTCGCGCGAGAAGCGACTGAGCAGCAAGTTGTGCTAGACGTGCTGCTCGCATAAATAGCATAACAGCATTCTGGGGGTGATTGCGGGCCGCTATGATAGTCCAATCTTGGCTCACTGGATAGGTATGACGAAGAGCCTACTATCATATAGGAAATAAGTTAGATTTATTTAGTATTATTAGTTACTAACACTAGTCTTAAGTCTTCACTAACAAAATATGGATGTGATATCTGAAATAAAGATTAAAATAAAATTAAAATAAAAAATAGCTTGACTCTCTACTCTACTCGCGCGCGTGATACACTATCTGTCATTTTTGACAGCATTAATCAGAAAGTGACGGACAGTCTATCTCGCGCGCGAGTAGAGTCGAGAGTCAAGTTATGCTAGCAGGGCTGCCTGTCGTACAAGTCGACTAAAAGGGGTCCTCGGGGTGGTACGCGGTTGCAGTTGGGAGCTGTAATCGAAAAAAAAAACCGGCCAAGCGCGAGTCGGACTCGCGCACGAAGGGTTTCGTACCATTATCTGTAAAAACGGCAAGAAAATCATGTCTGTTGTATGGGAGCCCCAGTCCGACTCGCACTTGGCCGGTTTTTTAGTATTTGTTGTTATAGCGGCAACAGAAATACATAATCTGTGAAAATTTCAACTCTCTAGCTATCACGGTTCTTGAGATACAGCCTGGTGACAGACAGACGGACGAACGGACGGACGGACGGACAGCGAAGTATTAGTAATAGGGTCCCGTTTTTACCCGTTGGGTACGGAACCCTGAAAAAAAGGTAGATACCACTGAGGCATGACGCTAGGGCGGCACTGGTGCGTCCCGTAGGAGATCCCAGAGCCGTCCGAAATGCGTCGAGGACCATCGGGGGGTTTTTAGTCGGTGCGAGTCCGACATAACCTCCTCGCTATCCCCGTGGCGCGGAGGTATCCATAACGGATTTTCCACCCATTAAAAAAAAAACTTGTAACCTAAAAAAAATGCACGATGCCATTCGGACCAGTTTTTGGAGAGGAACAAATGTTTGTATGGGAGCAACTACAATTAAAGAACATAAATAATCAAATAAATCCGCCCGGCCGAAGAAGGCTCAGAATTATGTTACAAGTACGGTAATATACGAATTACGAACGACAGTCTATTAGAAGCCCGACGCCGAAGGCGGAGGGCTTTGATAACTCGAGTTTGTAACAATCTTACCATACAATGTTTTTATCACATTTGCGAGGAAACCAATACATTTTTAACTAAATTGTTAGTAATCGTAATAAAAACTACAAAATGTCAGTCGTCCATTTTGTTGAATTTGACGTGAGGCGCTTACAGCAAACAACCTTCTGCATACAGCCACGATTTAAAATCACAGTTAAAAATATTTTACACGGACACTAAATTGCTACATTTATGTTTTTAAATCTTTAAATCATTCTGTTAATCAAATTTTATTCGTGTTTTTACGTTTTAAAACCTCCTTGCTTTATAACTGACGTAAGAGTAACAGATACAATTTAAGAAAAAAACCATTACGCCCGTGGGCGTAATAAAAGCTATTACAGCTCTGTATGCTTGCGCGTGGGCACATTGCACGTAGAACCGATGGCCGTTGGGGCGGAAAGGTTCTCGAGTGGCGACCACATACCGGCGCGGCGCGGCGTGGGTCCCCACAAGGTGGACTGATGACCTGGTAAAGGTCGCGGGAGTCCGCTGGATGCGGGTGGCGCAGGACCGGTCAATTTGGAACTCTCTGGCGGAGGCCTACGTCCAGCAGTGGACGTCTTTCGGCTGATATGATGATGATGATGATGCCTGCGCGTTATGAAGCCATTTACGAGTAAGTGCGATGAAAACCTCTCTACACGTACCTGGAGTCGTCGAGCTGGTCGTAGAAAGGGCCGGCGTAGTTGATTTCGAGCTTCCTCTGTTTTGCTGGTCGCTCTACAAGCGGCAGGGGATCGTCGGTCCTCAAGTACTCTTTGTAACCTGAAGCAAGAGTTGGCCGAGTCAGTCAGGTTCAACTCAGGCCTGGGAATAGACGTTCGCTGCTGGGCTTAGAGGCACAGAATATTTTGTGATGACCTTACTACTAATTTAGAATTGGGAATATATGAAAATTTTAAAAATACCTGATAATTTTTTTGGTGATTGGAATAACCTTCCTTAGCATCAGAAAAAAGTTTCAGATTTTTCAGCTGCGTCAATTTTAAAAAAAAAATATAAACAGTTTCCTCACTTACGTTTTGGGTCAGTTACGGCACCTTCCTAGATCGGCCTCATATTAAAAAAAAAAGTATATTAAATACGTGTGGTAAACTGACACTGGCAATGATATTGACACTTGCAGCAGCTATATTGGTCATTACCAGTTTTTTGTAATATGAGACAGATCAAGGAAAGTGTCTATTTACCGTTCTTGACCCAAAACGTAAATGAGGAAACTGTTTATATTTTTCAAAAATAATTGTCACAGCTGAAAAATCTGAAACTTTTTTCTGGTGCTAAGGAAGGTTATTCCTATCACCAAAAAAATAATCAGGCATTTCTAAAATTTTCATCCATTCCCCATTAACATTAAGGTGGTTCGGTTTCCATACAAAACGTTATTTGACATTCGCAGGCTAACGGCGTGATATTTGAAGAAACTTATGTAACGAACTTTCATAAATTGGCTTTCCATTTGCGCGAAATTCCCCCTTTCCTAGAATAAACTTGTATAAACTAGAATAATTTGAGAAAAACAGTTTTCCCCAAATTTCACGTTCCAAACTAATTTCTCAAATAACGTTTTGTATGGAAATCGAACCACCTTAATACTTGTATATGGGTCGTTCTTCTTTTCGACCGACAATAGCCTGTCCTTCGTCTTATTACGGCATCTCATTTGAGTAATGATTGTTACGGTTTTATAATGTTCGAATGAACGTTCATATTATTTTATTAATTAGTGATATTTAATATTTCACTATCTCTAACTAGCATTTTTTTAAATGTTTTTTTTTTTTCGTAGAATGCCGTGACAGAGTGGTAAACCAAAATGTGGTCCCCACTGAAAGAGTCCACTTTGTCACATGTTTTTTTTTAGAAACCAACCGTAAATAAATATTTATATTGACCAGAAAGGAAACTTTAATTAGTTCTAATGAAGAAACCTATGCATTTTTTTAAAATCGCACTTTAAAACCACAATTTTCGATAGTTCAAAAACCAACAAAACAGAAAAACCTCGGTTCATTGTCGGTAAAAAAGAAGAACGACCCATATTGTAAACAACAATGAGAGGAGTGGAATCCTGTTCTACCGTGATACAGTCTTTACTAGTACGGAGAACAGACGACGCGACGCTTACTCACTGTTTTAAATTACCCTCTTTGCTACCAGATATTTGTACCTATCATGTAAGCAGTTATAACCAGGGATCGGAACCGGTTTTTTCAAAAGTCCCCGAAGTATTTAAATATTTCGAATTATTTTAGGCTCTTAATGTAGGACTCTATCATGTATTTAGGTAACATTTTCGTATTATTAGACAGCCTGATCAAAAATGATATTATAAACCAAAGAACGAAATTGAACGAAATAAAACCGGTATTTCTGTATGGTGAAAATACCGGTATCCGATCCCTGGTTATAACCTATATAAAGGCTAAATAAAGTGATATGTTTTTTTTTAAATTTTATATATAACTATGAACACACCGAAAAACTACTTCACCCTATAACATGACAGTGTTGGGTACACCCTCACCCTCACGCATAAAACACACACACGCACACTCTCTAGCACACACACCTACACACATACGCACACAAACACACACACACTCACACACACACACACACACACACACACACACACACACACATACATACATACACACACACACACACACACTCACTAGTTATGTTATCATCAACAAGCATTTGTTTTTAGTCAGTACCTTTTCTTTTGTCACATGGAAGGTAACTTATCCCTGTAGCGCAGCCCTGCTAGCATAAGATACTAACTCTTCCTAGTTTGTATATTTATGAAATGTGTGTCTTCGTGAAATGTAACTCCCATTTATTTTTAAACTTTAAGAGCACCCGTTTACGTCATAGAATAAACAACCCAAGTATACCCAAAACAGCGTTATTCCAAAAAAATGAAGTCGGAATGGCTCCGAAGATATTCAATAAATTACCAAAATGTTTAAATTCAATAGATACACTACATACATTTAAAAAAGCTTTAAAAAATGCTCTAGCTCATAGAAGTTATTATACCATAAATGAATTTATAAATGATAGTGACTTTGACATGCATGCTCAACAATTTGTAAGCCGTAAGGCGCCACATAGTGAAACTGATCATAATTCTGTAACATCCTGTAACCTATGTTGGACAAATAAATGATTTTATCTTTATCTTTATCTTTAAAAAAATAACTTGACTCTCGACTCTACTCGCGCGTGAGATAGACTGTCCGTCACTTTCTGATTAATGCTGTCAAAAAGTGACAGATAGTCTATCACGCGCGCGAGTTGAGTAGAGAGTCAAGTTATGCTAGCAGGGCAGGTTTAAACCTATTACAGGTGTTCGCGTCACATTATGATTACTTGTTTAGTTTAACAGTATAGATAATACAATACAATACAATACAAATACTCTTTATTGCACACCTCACACAGACAAAGCAGTTACAGAGAGAAACAATACAATAACATGTAGGTAGAGGTAGACAACAGGCGGTCTTATCGCTGAAGAGCGATCTCTTCCAGACAACCTTTGGGTATCGGAGAAAGAGAAAACTAGATTATGCAGTAGGTGGTGCAGAGATTATTTTATATCAAAAATCAAAAAATTATAAAAATAAACGTACATAAATACCTCTATATATAAACATACATACACAATCATACATATATACAAATAACACAAACACAAATATATGATACATAAACAGTCAGCCAAAAAATACAATCAGGGTTAGGGGAGAGACAAATAATGTTCTTTAAGAAGGGATTTGAGGTTGCCGATAGATTTTGCTTGTCTAATGTCAAGAGGGAGAGAGTTCCATAGTCGGATAGAATTAAAAGTGAATGAACTATTGTAAAATAGATAATGTAAATATTAGTTTGTACAAGATTATGGTGAATAAAAAAAAACTCTATCATTGAAGTAGGTTTAGACAGAGTTGTACAAAAGGCCTTACCCATTTCAATGACCTTCTCCGAGAAAACTGTCATGTCCAGTGGCGTTTGGCTGCGTCCCCGCCCCTTGGGCTTGTCTCTGGCTATTTCTTGTACTGAAAATGTAAAATAATTAAAATCACTATATAGATAATGTACACAGCCGCAATCTCTAGCATCCCTAACACAAGTGTGTATACTATAACATATACGAGCAGCATATATCTAGGTATATTCTTGTTTTTTCTGCGCTCCCTAGGTATGTATACCATATATGTATGCCATGCTTGTATTCCCTAGGGAGTAATGAGCTTGTGTGTGACCTTATTGGCTTAAGCAAATCTAGTTGCTCTGTGATTGGTTGAAAAAAATCTAGTTGGCCAAGCGCCGCAAGAATACTGCTCTGTGATTGGTTGAAATATTGAATCTGCGCGCTCCACTAGCACTGTTCTGGAAGCGAAGTTGTAAATTTCGTCAATTTTTGATTGGTGCAGTTGTATGAAACTTTTTTTCTGTCTTTTGTAGTTATTTATTTCCTCGCCTTTGGCGTCGGGCTTCTGATAGACTCTTGTTAACAATATTCCACTTACGCCCCTCGTTAAACAATATACTATTATCTATTTATTAACTTACTGATATGTGAAGCGACAGCCGGCGAGAAGGCATGCTGGAGCTGCCACCAGCCTGTCTCCATGAGGATTGCGGAGCCAGAGCGGAATATGATGTTGCTGTAGACAGATAGAGAGCCCGCTATTGTACCCACCCAGTTCTTCTTCTGTTTGCTGAAAATATCAATACAAAATATAATAAAACAAGACAAAAATTTATTTGTCGACTATGTGATGCGTTTATTCATAACTTATTTATTTTATTATGATGACCGCTTTAGCCTAGTTGGTAGTGACCCTGCCTACGAAGCAAGAGGTCCTGGGTTCGAATCCCGGTAAGGGCATTTATTTGTGTGATGAGCACGAATATTTGTTCCTGAGTCATGGATGTTTTTAGGGTTCCGTAGCCAAAATGGCAAAAACGGAACCCTTATAGTTTCGTCATGTCCGTCTGTCCGTCTGTCCGTATGTCACAGGCATTTTACTCGAAAACTATAAGGTATATTTGAATAAAATTTTGAGGATATGTGTATTTTGTTAGCCGCTACATAGTTTTGTAATTAAAAATGCCAAAAAAAAATTTTTTTAGGGGTGCACTCCATACATAAAACTAAAAGTCAAAATTTTTTTTTTCATTGTGACCCCCCGTGTGGCTCATCAATCGATAGGCCTTTCAAAATAAATATAAGGTTTCTTAGCATTTTTTTTGATTAAGTGAATAGAGTCTAAGAATAGAAGCGAGTCACTAAAATTCTGTCCCCTCCTCTAATTTTTGAACGGTGTATTTTAAAAATATAGAAAAATTCATGGACATAGGGCTTATTCATTTCATTCACCGAAAATTGTTTTGAACAAGATCGGTTCAGAGGTTTTCGAGATATTGCTGAAAAACTGCCTTCCTCAAAGAAAAGGACGTAAGTGCCGTAAAATTTCTGTGACGATACGACCTTTTTAATAGGCACGGAACCCTTCGTTTTGCGTGGTCCGACACGCACTTGGCCGGTTTTTTTCTATATAAGTATGTCTATCGTCGTCTAGTATCCATAGTACAAGCTTTGCTTGGTTTGGGACTAGGTCGATTTGTGTAAGATTGTCCGCAAATATTTATTTATTTATTTATTATTATCAACCCTTTTTTTACCAGCAGGTCGATCACGTAACACATTGGACGCTCGTCAGGTAGAGCTAAATGTCACTTTTTATATAGAAAAATGACAGTTAAATTGTCCTAACTCGCGTTCAAAACGTTACGTGACTACCCCTCTGAACTACAAGGTTCAGATTTTTATTTTTGTGGTATTAATTATATGTTATATTATAATGTTTTGTAGTTCAGTCTGCCTCTTGGCATATACCTCCTCCAGCATCTTCTGAGGTGTTGTTTTTACCCGACTGAGATTTACTTGTCATTTGATGTTGATCTTTACTTGGTTTTGGATGGGGTTTTAATGGTTTAAAGGTGATTTTCCACCGGCGTGGATTGACGAGGCGCGGCGCGGCGTGAATTGAAATTTGTATGGCAAATTTTCAATTCACTCCCGGCACATCTTCGGTGGAAATAGTACGGATTGACGAGAATTTGCGCGACGTGAATTGAAATATTTGTTTGTATAAAAATAAACCGTATTGTTTCTGAAATAGAGATTAAATTTACTCTGCAACAGAAACAATTTTCAATTCACTCCCGGTCCCGGCGCATCTTCGGTGGAAATAGTACGGATTGACGAGAATTTGCGCGACGTGAATTGAAATATTTGTTTGTATAAAAATAAACCGTATTGTTTCTGAAATAGAGATTAAATTAACTCTGCAACAGAAACAAACATCTCTCGCGATTGCGATTAATGTCAATCGCGAGCAGGCGCGGGCTCGCGATTGCAATTAATGCCAATTTTTAGTGGAAAAGGGTCAGCGCGATTTCAATTCACGCCACGCCTCGTCTCATCAATCCACGCCGGTGGAAAATCACCTTTATTGTTGGAGGGTAGGTGGTCATAATTTTCCACGGTGTATGTGTCATGACAAAATGGAAACCTAAAAGTGTATGGAGACTTGCAGACACTTAAATGAATATTATGCTTGTACCTTTTTTGAATGTATTTTTTTTCCTTGTTTTGTGTGCTAAATAAATACTTAAATTCTTATCCTTACTTATTAAATCAAAAGTACAAGTAGACTTGGTTCTGAGCAGGCAAAATCTAAAAATTCGAATTTTCAAGGAAAAAGTTGGTGCATGGGCCAAAATTCTTTTTGCTGCCTATAAAAACGTCCCTTGTACATTTTAACACATTTTTAACCATCTTCAAAAAAACTATTATTTTCTAATTCAGAATGGCATACCCGAATGATGACTTTATCGAAATATTTAGACTCAATATAAAAATAAAAAAAATGTTTGGTAATGCAGTAGACATTATTTTTGAGGGGTCATGGGGACTGGTAACGCTGTGGTAATTTGAGTACCAAATGAGACTTTTTTTGTAATAAATAACCCAGGGTGGTGGGGAAATTTGGTTGAGAACTAACGTAACACTACAGGAAAATATTTGAAGACATCTACAATTTTGTCAAATATTTTAGGCATCAACAAGAATTTTGGCCCGCATGCTAAATAAATAGTATCATTGCACATTAACTAGTATATTACATAGAACAAGTGTGCTTCTTTGTACTCTATATTAACATCTATTGCAAAAAAAACACTGGTACTTACAATTGTGGATCAAAGAGTAAGCTCCAATTTCGGTCAATGAAGGAGCAGATGTGCGTCTTGTAGTGGAAGAACCCATGTTTACTTATGCCGTAGGCATTGGTGGTGAGGTGGTGCAGCGTCAGCAGAATCACGTTCACCCTGTGTATCAAGGATTCATCATTATCATATCAGCCGTTAAGGTGCGTACGAATTAGAGCAGCCTCAGCCTGAGGCATGCTCGCCCCGCGCGGCGAGCTGCTCGCGCGCAAAATAGTTCCACATAAACATGCGCGGGTGAGGCAGCGTGCTCGCGCGAGCCGACATTCAAAATGGCGTCGACACGATGACAGCTGATTGATGTCGGGACCCACAACACCTTTTGCTTTTCATGTATTTGTATCAATAATTGTCCTAAATTTACTAACAAACGATTACAAACGCACGGCTCAGCCACTTGCTCAAATTCGTACGCGCCTAGCGCACAAACAAGTTCGATCTTGTCGCTCTAGTCCGCGGCACGCTCAGATACACGTCCAAGTTACGCGAGGCACGCACACTGAGGCGCCTTTGAGCACGGTCAAGAGACCGCCTCTGGGCGGCTCGCCGCGCGCTGCTCGCGCACAGTGCGTGAGCGCGTACGAATTAGAGCAAAATAGGCGCCGTGCGTGCCTCAGCCCGAGGCTGCTCTAATTCGTACGCACCTTTAGACGTCCACTGGCGAACATAGGCCTTCAGGATTAAGTTGCTTGTTAGAGGGAGAAAACGCTCAGGGATTGTGACGTCACGGCCATCAAGTGTCATAGTAAATGACAATCGTTTCATATGGCATTTTGTGGAAAAGGGACAGAATATGGGGTATATTCTGTCCCTTTTCCGCAAAATGCACCTTCATATGAAACGATTGTCATTTACTACGACACTTGATGGTTGTGACATAACGATCCCCTCTTAAAACTTTGGACACTTATAACTTTGTGATTATTTAACCTCTTGCATTGATTTTTTCTCCATTTGACTACATTTTTAATCCTTTTTAGAGAAAATACAACATTATTGATTATTATATTTAGTGTCTACACCCCTATTGTCATTGTATCATCAGTAAAAAAAAATTCTTTATCACCTCTCACAGCCATTTGTACTCAAGTGGGGCAACCAAAGAATATCTGCATGATTCTTATTCATTCATTTTATTAGCATTGCTTTACATATTTATGTTCTAATGAGATTTCAAAACGTAAACATATAAAAACACACACAGCATGCATAGTTAATAGTTATTCTTAAAAAACAAGAATCGGCCTTTTAAATTCTAGTTACAGTAATAACTTGTATCAGTAAAATTATTTTTGAGATTTCCTACGTAGTACATAGTTGAGATTATTGAATGCTGGAGGAAGTGCCCCTTTTCATGTGCTTTTTATACTAAATAGCCGCGTACTGACTGAGCGAGGATCCTCGTGAGGCAGCCTCGGACGTTTGCCGCGCGCCATTTGCCGCGAGAGGCATGGTTGGTCGTAGGATTTGCATTTAGAATTCTTCGCGCGGCAAATTGCCGAGCCGCGGTGAGGCTGAGCATGCGCTCAGTTAACCGTGAAGTCCCACGGAGACCGCACGTGCCATGAGGCCATTCATTCGAAAAGCGGTTGCCACCACCGCCTTTTTAATAATTCTATGTCTTGTAAAGAAAACTGAAACGTAAACGTTTTTGGATGAAACTATTGTACCAAAACAGATTACAAGCTGAAACAGACTGTATGAGGAGTTGTGCTTCAATGACGCCGAAAGAAATTTTACTAGAATGAGTAAAGTTGAATTAGAAAACCTGTTGTCGCTTATAAACGCCAAAATTTTGCAAACATTTTGCATTCCATAATCGTCTATATCCACCATATAGCTGTATTAATTTGAGGCACTGTTCTTTATCCATGACGCTAACGCGTGGCGAACGAGCGAGGCAAAACACAACCGTCTTGAGTGAGCGCGGCATTCGGACTGAGGCGCCTTTGAGCATGGACAAAAACCGACAACGCGCGGCTCGGGCCTAGGCGCGCTCGCCCGAGGCCGCGCACGCGCTCGCCTCGGGCGAGGCACGTCCTGACTGACCGAGAATTTTACTCGCGAGGATCCTCACTCAGTCAGTACGCGGCTATTTACGTTTTGTCCGTGGCACATCTATTTGATACAAAACACCTTACACTACAATGCGTAGGACTGCCGGAAATTTTTGCTTTTATAGGGCTTCTTTCTCTTATTACTAATTCAGCTTAGAAAGATGGCCCCAATCCTACAAAAAGTAAACGTTTCATAGTTACCAAGGGAATCGGCTCCGCGTAAACACCTCCTTATTCCCCGGCGAGCAATCCTCACACGTGAAGTCGAAGAAGACATCACAAGCCAAGTCCCCAGGAGTACCCTGCTGGCGTAGACAAGTCAAATGTACGAAACAAATGCACGTATCACAGATAAGACCTGGTCTGAATTGTTTATTCTCTGGCTGGTTGCAGTATTTGCAAATGGTGGTCATTGTTTAAAACCTGAATGATTTACTATATTGTTGTGTTTTACAATTACAATTATCACAAATAATGGTTGTTTTGGTAAATCCGGTTGACAATAACATAATATAACCTAAAAATAGCGCTGTCAACTGTCACTGTCACTGAAGCGTTTTGGTATTGCTTTGTGTTTGCATTTAATTTATTACAATGTTTGATATTATTAAAAGAAAGAAAAACAATCGTACTTCTAGTATTGCAATTGATTTAAAACTAATTTAAAACATAATTTTCAATGCTCTGATACGAACTTTAAAATAAATACCGAATCATCTTATAACGATCTCAGAGCATTAGAATTTGTAGCTTATATCAATACGTACAATATACATTGATCAAAAGGATCCAAATTGAATCTGGGTCTCCGAACTCTCTGAGTCCTGGGGGTTGGCGGGCATGAGGCTTAGGTCATGCGCGCCGTTGAGGATGATCACTACTTGGACTAAGTTTCTGATACTGTACCTTTACGCCTAGCCCTCAGGCCTAGCCCGTTTCGTCGTTGACGGAGTCATATGTAGGTATAGGGAGATTGATGAAACGAGGTTAAGTAGCGTCGGCCGCTGTCAGTCCTTGGTTTTAAGGGGGACTGAGTGCTTCCGTTGAAAGGCATGCTAATCCATTGATTACGATTGTTGTCTACGGCACATGGAGCATTTCTAACAGACAAGTGGCTGACCCACTTGAGAAAAGTGTAATTCTAATGAGGAGGAATGAGATAATAGTTCCTCCTATAAGTGAGAGTCAAATTGCATCCTCAAAAACTGATACCATCGCTTATTGGTACCTACTAGCTCCTTCAGGACATTACAGATAAAATGAAACTCCAAATGAATATAAAACTTTACTCAAATAATCATATTGCCTGGTCCCTAAACTCGCTGATCCACTTCCTGATGTTCTCCTTGTGGCTGGCGCGCGTTATCCTGACGGTCTCCGGGTCCTGGGGGTTGGCAGGCATGAGGTCCAGGTGGTGCGCGCCGTTGAGGATGATCACTGCTTGGACTGAGTCGCTGATGCTGTTCAGGATGCCACCTGGAACATGACATAATTGTCATCATTCTATGATTCTAGCCTCAAACCTTTGGCTTGCTATCACCTTACACTAATGAAGACTTACAACAATCAACGAAGATTGTGGCATGACAGTGCTCTCAGTAGATGTAAATGATTCATCGAATGCTCGGTCTAGAAAAAAGCACATTTGGGGCAGCCCAACTGGGATATAAGTACCTCCTTATAGAAGACCGCATCCATTAATCAACACCACCAGGTACTTGCCTTGTAGGTAAGTGATGTTGTGTTGACAGGAATACAACACCACTTACCTACAAAGCAACAGGAACACAACGCCAATACAGTGGCGAGTGAGGTCGACAGACCTCCTGATGATGCACTGCGTGGAGACTTTGAGAATGAGGGAATAGCATAACTACGCCTCAAATCAATTATGTAGGTATCATCATCATCATCAAAATCCACTGCTGGACATAGGCCTCCCCCAAAGAGTGCCAAAGTGACCGCTCCATAGGTATATGTAAGTATAAAAAAAATGTTTGCCCTTACCTCCAGCCCAAGGATCCATCAACCCATTGCTAAACACGATATTCGAAGCGGCCGCGATCCTGTCACCCCCGAATTCGATCTTTGCGAGCTGCTCTCTGGGGTACACCTTGTATTTGTCGTAGCACTCCTTGGAGTAAGCGGTGAAGTTCCACGGGACAGGTTCAAACATGTCGTGTTCTCCTGTGGTGCACATTGGCATCACCATTTCTGTGCAGGCCTGGAAGAACGATAGCGGTTTTAGTATGCACCCAGGAGCCCTTAAGTCGCTTCCATTGAGAAGCGGGGTAGATAAAACGCAGTAAGTAGCTACACGTACCAAGTGCTTAAAAGACAACTCTAATGTCAAGATGATAACGACTGTCTAAATTATTTTGGGCGTATTCTTCTTTGTGGCTGCTTTTTCCTACTGTTAACTGGACTCGATAAATCACACGTGTGGACGGGCAGCATCTGAGTACAGTCAAGTGCCAAAATATGTATCGTATTATTTCCTCATAAATATTACTGAAACCCCAATCCGCTGATATACTGATCCTAATTAATGAAAATTTATAAAATATTGTAATACCTGATAGTCCCACCCAGAAGCGTCCAAATTTCCGTAGTCAGATCCCTTCTTGTAGTCCACGCACTTGCTCTTGCCGTCGTAATTGGTGAATACTTGGAGCATTTTGCCGATGCTCTGAGAATAGATAGAAAAGTATAGGTACATTTTGAGCTCTTTCTCTGTAATAGTGTATAGTGTAAGCAAATATACCTAACTCTTAAGTACTATCTCCACTTCGTTACATTGTCTGTGCATGTTTAATGTTTCTCACAAGACATTTAGAGAGAGAGAGAGCAGAGTTAGAGAGCCAGAATCCAGATCAGGGAGAGTATGGAATGATAAAAGTAGATACTATCATCAGATCTGACTTTTAGTTGCCACTGCAAGATGCCAGTAGTATATTTGACGACAATCCCTTGATCGCAAACGTTGAATACATTGTTGGAACTCTTACCACAACCACTCTCCCTTGCTTTTCGGGTAGCGGCGGGAGGAACTTCTACGAAAACAGGTAGTTGACATACATACATCGTACAGTTTGTCCCATTTATACTTGTATAACTCGCTTCAAGCAAGGCTTTCCCTTGAGTGTTGACTTGAGGTACTGGTAGACGCCTCGCACCGGTACCTTCCCTTCCTCAAAACATCTCTCAAGCTTGCGTCTCGCACAATATGGAGCGGAGGAGATCGGTGAGCTCCTGGATCTATGTGACAATGCCAACCCGCAAGTGACGCTTTCATCCCATCTGTATTTGTAGGACTCACCTCAAGTAGCGCCTCTCCCTTGAGCGTCTGGTTGAGGTACTGGCACACGACCCGCACCGGCTCCGCGGGCAGCGGCAGAAGGAAGTCCGACGCGAACGGGTAGTTGACCATGGCCAGCGTCTCGTACATGGAGCGGAGGAAGTCGATCAGCTCCTGGACTTCGGTGGAATTGCGGACGGGGTCACAGAGCTTCCAGTTCTTTTGGAGCCATTGGGAGCTGTTAGTGGTGGTGGAGAAGTTCCTGGAAGGAAAGAGGGGTTTATCATGACAACCGAGTATATAAGTAAATAATATTTGTGGACAATCTCACATAAATAGACCTAAGTAGTCCCAAACTAAGCAAAGCTCATATGGGTACTAGACAAAGATAAAGATACTTATATGGATCACAAATGTAAAGTGCGTTTGTCAATTTGCCAGTTTCTAGATTTTCTAAAATACTTTAGGTGCAAACATCTTCAGATTGTTATTGTATAGATCTCTAATTAAAGCACGTTCTATTGGTGAGCATTGTAATGTGAGCTCCCAACCAAGTAAAACAGACTGGGTTGGGTGAAATTAGTTGGTTTTACTCTGGGATTAGGTAAAATATAAAACCTACGTAGTTCACTAACACGCACACATTTTCTTTGTATTATTTGTGTGTGCATTGAAACGATCTTGTGAATGGGATTCACATTTCAACTTATCGTGTCAATTGACCCCTTCCCTTCAATTGGTAATATGTACATTATGAGATGTAGAAGTCGTTGGCGCATACTGGTATGATCTTGAATATGTTGTCCTAAACCCTAACATGTTACTATGTACAGTCGCCATCAGATATATCGGAGCGGCGATAGCGCTCACAAATATCTGAACACGTCTCTATTGTCGAGGCATTGAGACGTGTTCAGATATTTGTGAGCGCTTTCGCCGCTCTGATATATCTGATGGCGACTGTACCTATACCTAGTGTTACGTCGCCTTGACGTGGCTATAACGACTTGATAATAAATAAATGACGTGTGTGAAATAGCTTATTTGTCAAGTATATTACGAGCAGAGCAGAGCAGTTTGCTGTTCCACTTTGAGCGTTAATGTCAATCAAAATCAGCAAGCACGCGAATTTGATAGAAACAATATAAATAAATCCTTCTTCTAATGGTCTAAATCGCTTGTCAGATCCCCCTACGTCATCATATACTAAGCTATCATCATATAAGGCAACACCACCAGCCTTACCTTACCAGTGAGTTTATCACTTTCCTCAGGTAAGCAAACGACAGCATTGAAGTACGACCTCATAATCCGGTGAGAAGGTACTTATGCTAAGTAGGTTGCATGATTTAAAGTAGGTACCTCACCTCAGAGCCCCCCAAGAGGCCTTCACATTCTCAACGCAAGTGGAGCCAGCGATGTTGAACGATGACGTCACAATCCTGTGGAAGGCCTCGCACGGAACCATGCCGGGGAACATGTGTATGGGGGCGGACGCCGCGATGGCGCCGGTTACCATGTGGGGGTACTTCATGCGGAAGTACGCTGCCAGCATGCCACCGTATGAACCTGGAAAGAAGTTGCGAAGTTGGGTAAAAGGACAATTTTAAAAAGGCAAAATAATGGGGAATGGATGAAAATTTTAGAAATGCCTGATTATTTTTTTGGTGTTAGGAATAACCTTCCTTAGCACCAGAAAAAAGTTACAGATTTTTCAGATGCGTCAATTTTTTTTGAAAAATATAAACAGTTTCCTCATTTACGTTTTGGGTCAATAACGGTAAATAGACACTTTCCTTGATCTGTCTCATATTACAAAAAACTATCTTAAATATCTGTGGTAAACTGACACTGGTAATGATCAATATAGCTGCTGCAAGTGTCAATATCATTGCCAGTGTCAGTTTACCACACATATTTAATATATTTTTTTGTAATATGAGACCGATCGAAGAAGGTGCCGTAACTGACCCAAAACGTAAGTGAGGAAACTGTTGATATTTTTCAAAAAAAATTAACGCATCTGAAAAATCTGAAACTTTTTTCTGGTGCTAAGGAAGGTTATTCCTATCACCAAAAAAATAATCAGGCATTTCTAAAATTTTCATCCATTCCCAATTACGTGCTGACTGACCCATTGTATCCCAGTTTGAATGGATTTAACAACGAGAATAGCTCGCTTTTTTAGGGTTCCGGATAACAAGGAACCTTATTTATAGTTTGATGTCCGTCTGTCCGTCTGAGCCTTCGCTCAGTGACTACTAGAAAGCTGTAATTCGGCATGGGTATATATATAAATCATTCAAGCCAACAAAACGGTAGAAATTTTTTTTTTTTACTTACGGCCCTACACGTAAAGTGGGGATGTAATTTTTTTCTCTTTAAACCTGTGGTGTGTGGTATAGTGGGATAGCTTGTTCAAAAATATTAAGGGTTTTAAATACACTTTTTCAACTCAGTGATCCGTTTGCGTGATATGGGGTTTTGAAGCCTTTAATAAAAAAAATATATTATAAGTATATTAATATGTGTCAATTGTATTGTATGTCTGCTCCCTTTATCTCTGTGTCTTTTGTGTAGTGAATAAATGTCTTCTATCTTCCTTCAATTTTTCCTAGAGTCAAGTGCCCCCCCTCCTGCCGGCTAAATGGCTACTACTGGGAATGTAAAAAAATCATGGCAACACATATAATGAATTTAAAAGGAAAACTATCACGGCTAAGAAGGCATAACTAGTTACCGAGCAATAGTCGACCAACTTAATGTGTACTTGGAAATGCCAACTTTCGTACAAATTCGGCCGACGCAACCGCACCATTTAGTTGGCGCGCGCGTGTCGATGTAACAAAGACAGACAGGCAACTACGGAACCGTACACTGCGCGTGGCCTGACACGCACTTGGCCGGATTTTTTTATACTTCAACGGTCTGCATGATACTCCAGGCAAAATACGGTTTCCAAAAACATTAATTTATAATAACGTTTTTTTTGTTTATTTCATTCTAAAAAGTTATTCTAAGATGCTTTATTCAAGAATCCAACAAATTTTCCACCCGGAAGTAATTATATAGATTTATATTAAACATTCATTGTCTTTTTTATTTTATTTATATTGAATATTTTAAAGCAAATGTAAATGAACCTAAATAAAGACAAAAAAAAAAAAATTATCCGGACTTTTTAGGAGCTAATTAAATATTGTTTTTTTTGATGTCTGATTTTTTGTTGGATTTTGCCTCTAGGTAACTATTTAATTGATAATATATCCGTTACATTAAAAAAATTAGCTATTATAAATTATTTCCAAATTTGTAATTTGTTCCATACAAGTTGTCAGTTCATTGCCTGGACTATGATGGCCGCTCGCGACTCCAGAAGAATCACACCCGCCCGACAATTTATTGATTTGAGGGTAGGTAAACATTGTATTATTCAAGAAAGTGAGTTAATCAAACTATTGGCTCTGAAATTTGGTAGGTAAGCGAGAGGAAATTAATTGTATAGAATCTTACGGGAGTGACTGTCAACGTGATTCCAAACCATCGATAATATTAACCGACGCGACGTCTGTTAAAATCTGATTGTTTGTGAAGTTAGACAGTTTGCGATGGGAAGACCAGTGCCATATTTGCCTAGTAAGCAAAACTGTGTCCTTAAGACCAACATTTCAACTGAAATAGGTCTCAGACACGTAGGTCAGCACGGTTCGTAATCTCCGCGCATCCAGAGGTTATCGCGCGAGTCAAACTCGGTGTTATCAAACCCCTACTGTGCGTTCACTCGCCTTCCAAGTCTTAGAATTAGGTATACAAGTTTACATTTACTTGCTTTATATAATACTAGCTTCCGCCCGCGACTTCGTCTGCGTGAACCCGGGATAAAAACTATCAAAGTCAAAGTCAAAGTGATTTATTCTTCAATTTAGGCATATTACATGCACCTATGAATGTCGATAAACTACCACCGGTTCGGAAAGAAAACCTCTGCCTCGAGACCGGCGTAAAAAACTCGGCGAGGTGTCATTTTTTTTAAAACAGTATACAATATAATCATTTCAGTAGGTATCAGAGTATTATAAAATTTTAAAATTACATTGCTACAGTAGAAAGCCTATTTATTTTGCGATATATTTCTAGTGCAGAATTTTATCGCTGCCAAATATCCCTATCCATGATGTAATCGTTTATCTTATAATATCCTTAATTTTAATCCAGGCTATAAAATTATCTTTGTGCAAAGCCGTTTAAGCGTGATTGGGTAACAAACATCTAAACATTCAGACATCTATATAGCTTCTGCCCGCAACTTCGTCCGCGTAGAACTCCTAAAAGGGATGCCATAAATTTTGGTCAAGTGCGAGTCGGTTTTTAGTTTTCCCATACATTTTTAGACCTGATGAAGGCAACGAGCAATACAAAGCTCCATATAAAGTTTCATCCCCTTTTTCGACCTTAAAAGGGATGAAATTTGACATAAATTATAGTCTATGTCCTATACTGATATATAAGGTACATTACTGGAAAGTTTCATGTAAATTCGTCCAGTAGTTTTTGAAATTAAGTGGAACGTACATCCATCCATACATCCAAACTTTCACGTTTATAATATTAGTAGGATATAGGATAGGAGGATTATGACTAATGGGCCGCCGATGGATGCAATATGGTGACGAAAACATAACTTTTATTCGAGTAACATTTACGATTATGATTTTATAAGATTTTTTTTAATCAGTAGATTGTAGAGAGGTCATTTGGACAGTGAACTTTTAAGGTCCGGCCACACCGGTGCTCAAAAAACGGTTAGGTACGGTACGGAATCGCAGTGACATATGACGTTATTGATAAACTCAAACTCAAAATGATCTTTATTCAAGTAGGCCTAGTAACAAGCACTTTCAAATCGTCACTTAATTTTTTAGAGTAATTTTTAAACATAAAGAATAAAATATATATGATATAAAAATTGTATAAAAATACTAGTAGAATGTTTCTAGAAAAACAATCTAATGTCAAAAAACAAAATATTACGAAATTAATAGATTAAAAATTCAGTAAAAATTAGTTCCATGGAGTTTTATCATTCATGTAGTCTTGACATGGAACTTCATACTAGGTAGGCCGTATCCGTAACGGCAACGTTTTTTGAGCACCGGTGTGGCCGGACCTTAAACTGACTGAAAATATTTAATATTTAAAAAATATGATTATTTACTTCAACAATAAAATTGTATAACTTTCTTGCAATTATGTTCTCTTTTTAGGGTTCCGTAGTTTTAAATCTTAGGTAGGTATATCGTTCGACATTATGTTGACGTAATTTGCATCTGTCAGCCGCCCATTAATTATGACGTTAAAAAAAATTGGGTTGTTCTTCTTTTTTACCGACAATGAACCGAGGTTTTCCATTTTTTTTTGGTTTTTGAACTATCAAAAAATGTGATTTTGAAGTGCGATTTAAAAAAAAATGCATTGGTTTCTTCATTAACACTAATTAAAGTTTCCTTTCCGGCCAATATACATATTTGTTTACGGTTGGTTTAAAAAAAAATGTGACAAAGTGGACTCTTTCAGTGGGGACTACATTTTGGTTTACCACTCTGTCACGGACTTCTACGATAAAAATACGTTTAAAAAAAATGCTAGTTAGAGAAACTAAAATATTAAATAATACTAATTAATAAAATAATATGGACGTTCATTTTCGAACATTATAAAACCGTAAAATCATTACTCAAATGAGATGCCGTAGTAAGACGAAGGACAGGCTATTGTCGGCCCAATTAAGGTTTGTATATAATATACTCAATAATATTTGCAAGGTACGGGTTTAAAAATGCCTTTAATTTTACTTTAGAATAAAAATGCACCTTAAATGTAATACTTAGTAAATCAGTATTTTGTTTGAGTTTCACTTTGTTACCTACTGGTTAATTTATTATTTTCCGTTTGACGCGACAACAATATATCGTAAAATGCAACATGATTCCACATTCTTGTCATACGTGACCATATCTAAATGTCACATTGTTCAAATCAAGCAAGTATCTAATAGTAGATTGTATGACAAGGGGCTAAAATAAGCCATATTACCACGAGACGGATATTTTCCCGAGCGAAGCGAGGGAAAATAATTCGAGGGGTAATATGGCTTTTAGACCCGAGTTATACACTCTACTTTTCACTTCGACTGCGAGAAAATAGTAAAACAAAGATTATTCATCCACAATCAATAACAAATTTCACTGCGAATAGATTGTTCAATTTAGCGTGAGGCGTTTTCTTTTTTAATGATTTGGAATTAGGAAAAAACACCTGATGTTTGATTGGTCGATTTTAATATGTAGCTGTATTCTGGTTGGTTGATAGCAAAGAGAAACGTTTTTTGAAAGAGTTGTGATTGGTGGATTTAAATGATTTGGAATTAGGGACTAAAAAACACCTGATGTTTGATTGGTCGATTTTAATATGTAGCTGTAGGTGTTCTGGTTGGTTGATAGCAAAGATAAATGTTTTTTGAATTGGTGGATTTAATATGGTGAAGTGCTTTGATTGGTCAAATTAAATGTGTTAAAAATCATAAATATGTACACATATTTTCCCTAGGGGCTAAATGTACTACTTTAGCCCCGCTTATTAAGTCTAATATGAGTTATGACACACTTTTCGAGCATGAGATGTGAAAACATTATTCTGGGTTTAAATGCTGGTGAAGGAACGCAGCCAGACTACCTGAAGTTTTCGTCTGTATTCTAGGTCAACGGAAAGTACCCTATAGCCTATAGGTACATTTTGATTCCCTTGAGACTTGAGAGTGTTGAATTATTCGTTTTTTGCGGCATAAACGGCCGTATCTTTTTTTTTACATTAACTAAGAAGTTTGATTTTTTCACAGCTTCAAGTGACTAATTTCAACTGGATACCTCCCCTCCACGCGCTCCCGATATAAAGGATCTTGACAGACAGATAGACGGACAACAAAGTGATCCTATAAGGGTTCCGTTTTTTCCTTTTAAGGTACTGAGCCCTAAAAAAGTTGTTTTAAATTGCTAACTATTTCTGTCTGTCTTTGTTAATTGTTAGAAATTATTGTAACAAGTTTATTGAATGTACCTGACGCGCTTTTTTAAAATATAATGTCAATTTTCAATAAGCAATAAATGAATCTAATCTAATCTAATGATGAAATGTCACCTCCAAAAGCGATGACGGGGTACTTGGGCTGGATCTGGCCGCCCTGCAGGTAGTCGACGAGGTCCGCGTAGTCGGCGAGCGCCTGCGCAGACGTCAGGTAGCCGATGTGGTCGTTGTCCAGCGACTTGTTGCCGAAGGGCATCGACGCGCCGTAGTACCTGCAGGCAAAACAATCAGACGTGTAGCGGAACCAGCCTCCCTATTCTTTAACTTGTTTTAAGGTCACCTCAACGCTCACCCACAAATATATCTTGACACTGCGGTGCGTAGTAGCCAAGCGTAAGTAGAGGTCTAGTTTCGTTAGGTGACGCATGGGGTGAGGCGCATGAGCGCGTAGCGAATAACAGCTTATCACGCGACAAGTGACAAGATAAGGGCGTCGTCACGTTCTATCGAACGGTGTCAGCCAGTGACGCACGCTCTATCCTATCACCTATCACGTGACAAGGCCAACCATGCTACGGGGCCAGTACTTTGGTTCGGAGGAGGCTTAACATGACATCGGTTGGGTTGGGGGGAGGGGTGGCTAATTCCGCTGTGCTGAGGTCAGATTTTGGTAAGGACTGCTTTTGTGGGGATCCCCCATCGATCCATATAAAGTATCTAATATTAATTGTCTTGTTCTTAAAATTTAATGAGTCCCTATCCCTACGATGCCAGTGGTCGGTTTGCTTAGAGTGGGACTTGGTCGATATTAATGACCGAAATATTTGTCTCTTAAATACCCTATCCTCCTAAGGCCCACCATACAAAACAAAATGTTATTGAAATTTGAATCAACTCGTGTATGAAATAAAATTGAATTTCTTTGTTTCAAAAACAAAGACAAAACAAAACAAATGCAACTCTGTTCCAATTGAAAATGATTTAGATTTCTTTAAACGAATAAAAGTAGGTAACTTTTAATTAGATACCACGGGCCTTAGCCCTTTACAACCGAGAAATCGTGATTTGCCAAGTCAACAATGACCTTTAATGACAATTGTCAAAAAAATTGACAATTCAGTGTAACAATCCTGCATATATTATTCCACGATCTGACGTTTCAACTCACAGGGAACAAAGTCATTAGGATCCTAATTAGGTACGTATTTAGTAATTACCTGTGTTCAGCGAAGACGATCTTGGCCTTGAACTCCTCCGCGATGTCCCACATGAATCCGGTGTGCTTCGCGAACAGCTCGATTTGACCCTGAACCAATCAACAAAGCATTATTAGGTATGACCTACCTAAATGCTGGGTGCATTTATAGAGGTGACGCGTCGCGGAAATTATGACAACCGGGAACAATTTGGAACGTGTACTGAAATCAAAACTATCGATGACTGTTATATTTTCCTCATAGTCGGTGTGAAAAATTGTATGTGTCACTCAGGAGCAAAATTATTTCCGTCCTGGGCGTTAACGCTTGAATCCTTCGTTACGCTCAGGATTCTAACTTAGAATCCATCGCTACGCTCAGGATTATATCGTAGAATCTTTCGCTTCACTCCGGATTCAATGTATCTTCAGACACAAAAGAAAGGTTTGAAAAATGAATTTTTCTAATTGGTCCAGGCTTCTTCGAGTAATCGGGGAACATAAATATACATTAAAAAAAATCCGACGAATTAAGAACCTCCTTTTTTGATGTAGACGTCGGTTAAAAATATCTATAACTCTACTTCACAAAAACTGCAAATATGTGAAATTGAAGGAAAACGAAACAAGTAATTATTTACTATAATTATTGTGACTAACAAAGTACCTAAAAGCGGCTAATAAATAAGATAAGTTAATCCACAACCACAACAACGGACAATAAATAATTAGTACTAACGAATATCATTGGGTACTTTCCTGGGTAAAAAAATATATAATTCTATATAGTCCGTCAGTTAGATTATAAAAATATATTGGACACGTATGTTTTTGTTTGTCAATTAAGCAAAAAGTGAATAAGATAACGATAAGCGTGACGTCACACTATGTTATACGTCACGTCACACGGAACTTTAACGGGCTATATCTTTGTCAGTTTTTGTTCAATTAACAAACAAAACAATACGTGTCCAATATTTTTTGGTAATCTAACTGACGGACAAAATAACTTTTTTTAGGAAAGTAGCCAATTACGTTATTTTATAAATATTACGCACGTACTTTATAGCTATAGGTAGTTATTATTTAATCAACCATATAAAAAGGACATAGGGGGAGGCCTATGTTCAGCAGTGGACGTCTTTGGGCTGATATGATGATGATGATGATGATAAAAAGGACCGGTCAATTTGGCACTCTCTGGGGGAGGTCTATGTCCAGCAGTGGACGTCTTTCGGCTGATATGATGATGATGATGATGATAAAAAGAATGGGTAACTTAGATGCCTAGTACCTACGTAATAGGTTGAAGCCAAACGGGCATATTTTTTTCTGTTGAGAGTCACATAATTTCTGCTTCGGTGTCATTAGATTGTTTTTCTAGAAATATTCTACTAGTATTTTTTATACAATTTTTTTATCATATATATTTTATTCTTTATGTTTAAAAATTACTCTAAAAAATTAACTGACGATTTGAAAGTGCTTGTTACTAGGCCTACTTGAATAAAGATCATTTTGAGTTTGAGTTTGAGCATGCAAAACTCGTACGGTGACGCAATAGTACACTACTCACCCAGGGCGGTAAAAGAAAGAATGCATCAGATAGCAGATATTTGACGCTCGAGCCGAAGCCGACGTCGATAAAAAAATATGCGATCCGAAGCTTCCTTAATTACCGCCCGTGGTTAGTACAAATTACCCTCCCCGTGGCAAGTGGGATAAATGAGATGTTTGCTGTTGCTGTTCTCAATTTCGGCTGATGAAATTACGCGCTTACCTACCTCATAAAATTACGCTCCTTTGGCTCATAAAAAGAATTTATGTTTGGTTTTTTAGGGTTCCGTAGCCAAAATGGCAAAAACGGAACCCTTATAGTTTCGTCATGTCCGTCTGTCCGTATGTCACAGGCATTTTACTCGAAAACTATAAGGTGTATTTGAATAAAATTTTGAGGATAGGTGTATTTTGTTAGCCGCTACATAGTTTTGTAATTAAAATGACAAAAAAAAAAATTTTTTAGGGGTGCACTCCATACATATAACTAAAAGTCAAAACATTTTTTTCTTCATTGTGAGCCCACGTGTGGCACATGAATCGATAGGCCTTTTAAAATAAATATAAGGTTTCACGGCAATTTACAGTCAGAGATAATCGCCCCGAAAGTCACTAAAATTCTGTCCCCCCCCTCTAATTTTTGAACGGTGTATTTTAAAAATATGAAAAAATTAATGGACACAGGACTTATTAAGTTCATTCACCGAAAATTGTTTTGAACAAGATCGGATGAAAGGTTTGAGAGATATTGCTGAAAAACTGCCTTCCTCAAAGAAAAGGACGTAAGTGCCGTAAGATTTCTATGACGATACGACCTTTTTAATAGGCACGGAACCCTTCGTTTTGCGTGGTCTGACACGCACTTGGCCGGTTTTTACCCATATTGTCTTCGTGTTTGCGATTATTACACACTTATAGCTGCGATTGCTACATAATAGCTGGGTAATTTGTAAGTAGCATACCATTAATACTTAGATTCCATATCACATTGGATTCCTTTACTTATCGTCACTTATCGAGCATAACATATACCAGTAGGTATGTTGGTACGAGTATTAGGTAAACTATATATACGAGTAGGTACAGACAATTCAAATGCTTTCTCAAGAAATCTGCTTTTACATTTCTTACACGAATTCTTCTTGCCATAACACATTTTTCTTTGAAATTATAAAACTGACTTCAAACTAATAAAAATGTCGGTAGTCGTCAAAAATTAATGGTTTCAGAAACAGCTGCGGTAAGTAGGTATAATATACTTAAAATTTGCGAAAAAATTAATTTGGAAAAAAAATATTCTAAAATGAAGCGATACCGGGACTAACATTATGTCGACGGACATTAGAGTTACGGAACACTAGCTTCTGCCCGCTAAGTACTAAATTCAAATTTCAAATTCAATTTCATTTATTCAAAATAAATTCATGGCGAACACTTTTTGAATGTCAAGTTTTTACATAACTACATAGTATTATATATAACGGGAAGGTAACTTAATTAAGTAATGTCATTGACATTTGTTCATATCTCCTTATCTGGTAAATATTCGTCCAATCTGTAATTCAATTTTTCAAAGATGTCTTTACAAATGACTCAAATTTATTTTCAGACATGTCTAAAACATGATCTAGTAACTTATTGTAGTAGCGTGTACAGAGCCCCACAAATGACTTTTGAACTTTACTTAACCTAGTACTGACTGCTACCAATTTGAATTTATTCCTAGTATTTATCTTATGAATGTCACATCCTTTACGAAATAATTCTTGATTCTTCCTAACATGCATAATATTTTCATAAATATATTGACTTGGCACGGTCATAATCCTAATAGTTTTAAATAATTCTCTTAGGGAGTCACGGCTTTTCAAGCCATATTGTTACGGCGATCCTTAGTAGGTACTTATGGAAATTAAAATCGCCGTTGTCTGGTTTATCAACTTTCATTTATCAAACAATACAGAAAAACAGTTCTTGCTCGCTCGGCTCTTGCAAATTCAATGTACTTTTTACATTTTCTCAGAAAAGTTCCCCGAACCGCCACATGGCGCTGATCGTCGCTAACTATCCGGCCGACTAAAGTACTTAATTATTTAACAATTCGTTCAGACGGTGTTATTTAATTAACAAACCGAGTTTTAAATATAATTAAACTAATTAATAATCATTGCTAACAGTTTGACACTTCTTAACTTAACTTGAAACTAAATAAAAACACTGTTTGACTTACACAAAACAACCAGTCCGGAGAATAATTATAACAAACCAAAATCAGTCTATTAAGCTACTTTTAAAATGAAGACTGAGTAATGACGCTAAAAATTACGTAAAGAAATATTAAAATGTGATAAAATGATTAATGTAAATAATTAGGGTCTTGGTTCCGCTGTGTTAGCGCCGGTCGTTGTAACAATATATCGCTCGGATTGCACGTTTTTGTAAAACAAAAATAGTGTCAACATCGGCAGCTCTCCCCATAACAAAATAATGACGCTATGAAAGTAACTAAAGTAAACTAACCTCGCCGTAGCTATGTCAGTGAGCAGTCTTATCTTTTTCACGGCGTACACTGCCGAACTTAATTTTTTCGAAAGAGAGAGTTATGAGAACCCCAATGTAGTTTCGAGTCTACTGTTATCCCCAAGAAAACTGTACTTTCTACTAGTTTGTATTATATCGTAGGTCCATACAAAATTTTGCCCCCCATTTCGCCCCTTAGGAGATGATTCCCGGGATACAAATTATTCTATATGTTAATCCAGGCTATACACTATATGTGTACCAAAATTCATCTTAATCCGTTCAGCCATTTTTGCGTGACTGAGTAACAAACATCCAAACATCCAAACATCTAAACATCTAAACATCCAAACATCTAAACATCCAAACTTTCGCATTTATAATATTAGTAGGGTTATTAGGCTATTTATGAGTAAGTTGTATGCACCCATATTTTTACACTTGACAACGTAAACGTCCTATTCGCCGTGCACTAATGTATGACATGGGCACTTTATGTTCAAATATAAATTATTGCATAACATGTGTTCACATTGGTGTCAGAATACAATTTATAGGTACATGTATCCTTTCGGGCATAGCAATCTACTACAACTAACTATAATTACAGAATAGAAATGATGTGAGCATGCGAAACATTTAAAATGAATTAAATTCATTATTAATAAAGTGCCATTGCTTAAGTTCGAATGAAGAAAAATCCTCTTAGTTCGAATTTAACCCATATTGCTTTGACATAAAGTGCCCATAAAACTAGTGCACGGTCGAGGACAGGGACGTTTACCTTACTTATTGGATTTTTGCAAGTCAGCATAAGTTTAGTCGATAAGCGTTTAAAAAAAAACTTTTTTTTCAGAATTCGATTTATTGGCTTTTTTTACTTAGAATCGTTAATACTATCGATCCTCATAGAAGAAGAAAAGTGTCCAAAATATTCCATTCCAGATCGTCACATTTTTCTATGCAGTATTTTTTTATTTATATGGTCGTAACGCACAGGAAGAAAAAACTTACAAAGTGAAATCTGGGACAATTTTTTTCTTGTATAAGGATCGATGGTATGAACGATTGACGACCGCTTTAGCCTAGTTGGTAGTGACCCTGCCTACGAAGCAAGAGGTCCTGGGTTCGAATCCCGGTAAGGGAATTTATGTGTGATGAGCACGAATATTTGTTATATTCCTGAGTCATGGATGTTTTCTATGTATTTAAGTATGTATTTATATATATATATGTATGTTTATCGTCGTCTAGTACCCATAGTACAAGCTTTGCTTAGTTTTGGACTAGGTCGATTTGTGTAAGATTGTCCGCAAATATTTAATTATTTGATTCTGAGTAAGAAGAAACCAAAAAAATCGAATTCTGAAAAAAAAGTTTATGTACACTTTTTTGAAAAATACTCATCTGAGTCAGAAATGCCTAAACTTACAATTATGAAGGAATAATAAACATACCTCATTTCCGGTGTAGAAGAATATCGGCCCGGCATCCTTTTCCCAATGGTCCTCATTCACCAAGTACTTGATCTGAAACTCCTCACTCCTCTGAAACGAGAAGTGGTCCAAGGGCACTTTGAACCAATTCGTCGTGTATTTGTACTCGGATTTGACCACAGCTAGTGTCAGGACGAGAATCAATGTGTTTCGCCACATGGTGGCACGATTGGCACGTCTTGAGGGTACGGCGGTTAGCGCGATTGTGGCGGTGTGGTCTGTTTACTCGGGTAATGTTATTGTACAGTCCGCGAGACAAGTGTAGCGCATTTTAAATGTAAATATCAACTAGGGCTCGCGGTCGTGTCCGTGTTCCGTGTACCCGTAGCGGTCCGCCCGTTCCCGTGTTACCAGGGATCGGATACCGGTATTTCCTCCATACAAATTAAACCGGTGTTACTTCGTTCCTTGGTTATAATATCATTTTTGATCGGGCAGTCTAATAATACGAATATGTTACCTAAATACACGATAGAGTCCTACATGAAGAGCCTGATATAATTCAAAATATTAGACTAATTCGGGGATTTTTGAAAAAACCGGTTCCGATCCCTGCATGTTACACGGCAACGGTTTAATAGCCCGTTCGGCACGTGAAATTCGGCTACGTGTAATTAATTCACGTGTACCCGTGTAGATTAGTGTACTTTAAGTACACGCGGATCTGGTCCGCCAGGGACGTTGAGTGAAGATAAGATGTAAACACCACAGCAATAACAATAATAATAGGGCCGTTTATTCCTTAAATATACAGGTGTAGCTATGGTTACAATGATAGGCACCTTTGTATGGTTGTATCAATAATAGATATAAATACTTAAATACATAGAAAACATCCAAGACTCAAAAACAAATATTCATGCTCATCACACAAATATTTGCCCTTACCGGGATTCGAACCCAGAACCTTCAGCTTCACTACCCACTAGGCTAACCGGTTGTCTAAATCATGGAAAAATTACGATTGCAGGGCAAAATTAGTAAGAAACTAAAATTCTATGAAATGAAAAATTCTATGATATAATTTTATAATCCTACAATTAATTGCCTATTTGCCTATAGTTTCTAGCTCGTTAAGCACCACCCAGAGGGGCTACCGCGAAACAAAAACGAACTTCGTTCGTGTATCTCCCTCTCTGTCTCTCGAACAAGCAAGTGCAACAGAGACGGAGATATACGAACGAAGTTCGTTTTTGTTTCGCGGTAGGCCCTCAGGGGACATGTGCAGTCACGGTGGGTATATAATATCCTATCCTGCGGAGGCGAACTAGAACCGTACCGGGTTCCGACTTACCGCGTAACCATTGGTGTCGCCTAAACAGACTCCGGAGACTCCGGACTGGGCACGGTCGTTGTAATTATAGCCGAGGCAAAATACGGTTTCGAAAAACATTAATTTGTAATAGTGTTTTTTTTGTTTATTTCATTCTAAAACATTATTCTAAGATGCTTTATTCAAGAATCCAACAAACTTTCCACCCGGAAGTAATTATATAGATTTAAATTAAACATTCATTGTCTTTTTTACTTTATTTATATTGAATATTTTAAAGCAAATGTAAATGAACCAAAATAAAGATAAAAAAAATATTAATATTTATCCGGACTTTTTAGGAGCTAATTAAATATTGATTTTTTTGATGTCTGATTTTTTGTTGGATTTTGCCTCTAGGTAACAATTTAATTGATAATATATCCGTTACATTAAAAAAAATTGCTATTATAAATTATTTCCAAATATGTCATTTTTTCCATACAAGTTGTCAGTTCATTGCCTGGACTATTATTTTCGCCACAAGTGGGGTTGGAAAGATGCTATGTGTGAATGTGGCGAAGAAATCCAGACCATGGAGCACATTGTCCAACGCCCTCCGACATCTTATAATCAGAGATAGGACAAATTTGCGTCATTGCTCGCAGTAATGTGGACATGACTCCAAAATTAATCAAAATATTATTCAATTATTTATTTCTTACTTAACATATAATTTGATTAGAATTAGAATTAGAATTAGAATAGCCATTTATTGATTATTAATACCTTGTTACATAAGAATTTTAATTTGCTACGACATTGTTTACTTATTTTTAATTAAATTTTTACATTCAATTTTAAATGGCCTCTCCTTCGGTGAAGAGGCCATAATTTGATTACTAGTCAATAAATACAAAAGTTTGTTAAAGTATAGATTTATTAAAGACAATAATCAGTATTTTTTCCGTTATATCTATAGAACTAGAAAACTTCTTCTTCAGAAATAATAATCATAGCAGGATATTTACCATGTAGTAGTTGTTGGGTACCTATTATTTCTAGTGTAAATAATCGTTTCAGTTTAAAATCGTAACTTCTATATTATATAAAAATATTTACGAAAACGATAAGCACTTCAAATAACATTTTGCTAACAATCATAAGCACGTATAAACTATTATCTCCGGAAATTAAAATTTTTTTCTTCAAGAAATAATTAATTGATTAACATTTTGATTAATTTTGGAGCTATGTCCACATTATTGCGAGCAATGACGCAAATTTGTCCGATCTCTGCTTATAATGGACCCCCCGGAGATCTGTTCGACCTTCCCCCTGACGCGGGCTGATCTCTTAATGTCTTATTATTAGTATTAGCCTATTCAACAATGTAAGCCATTAAATAAAATAAACCTACAATTGAAAGACACCATAAGTTAGAAGTACTAGTGCCCGACATGTCAACAGAAAATACTTATTTGAATCACGATATTATGCTCATTTAAGATGTATTAAACAGTTTCATACGGTTTGGGAGACGAGGTATTTACTCAAGTTACTGATATGGAATTCTTTTCATATGGTGATCTTATAAAAAATCCTGATAATATAAGAATTAGGTAATCAATCCGAATGTACGAGTAAATGGCAGGCGGTTATGCTGGCAGTCCCAATAGATGTCATTTCAGGCCTCGTAGCATGGTTGGCCTTGTCACGCGATAGGTGATAGGATAGAGCGTGCGTCACTGGCTGACACCGTTCGATAGAACGAGACGACGCTCTTATATTGTCACTTGTCGCGTGATAAGGCCAACCATGCTACGGCTCCTGTCCTGTACAAATGTTTATTGGGACTTGAAGGTTTAACTCATTGTCCCAATTGATGGCAGCTGGTTTTAACAAATATTTTCATAACTTATAAATAAGTTATTTGTCTTGAAATTGTGATGAGAAATATTGAAGTCACTAACATTTAGTAACTTAAAAATGATGTCGTGATCAATCTTAGTTTATTATTCGCTAGTTAAATTATATTCGTCGAGTACTAGTACCGCGTCGGGCACTAGTACTTCTACCTTATCTGTTATTCGTGTGTTCCAAGTCGGTTGGTTTATTGTACCTACTTAGCACTTGTGCACACAAGTGTCCACTGTCATCGCTTATCGCCGCTCACTTGACCCCAGCGCGCAGCAGGATGTACTCGATTGTACTCCATTACTTTTGCGTCTCCTTTCCTCCTCCACCTTCCGCATATAGCCTTCCTTTTCTTCGCTTTTAATGAGACAGCGGTAATTAGGGTGAAAACTATTCGATTGTTTACGTGACAGTTGATACATCTCGTGGTTGTAAAAGTTATATGAGTAGTTTCCTAATGTTAAAATTCGTAAACGTAGTGTTGCTATTAAATGGATAGTAAACCATGTAATATTTGTAATAAATTACGAAATATAATTAAAATCATGAAAAGAAATGAACCTTGAAAGTTTAGAGAAAATATGTATTTTTTTTATTGTCTTAAAGTAAATTTAAAGCTACCAATACAGTCCTTATGCATTTATAGAAACAAAATTGAAGACAACTATGGACCTGTGGGTCGATCACGTAACTTGTCTTACAAACGTCTGTAAGATTTAAACGTCAATTTTATATGGAAAAATGACAGTTAGATTGAGATTTAACTGTCAGACGCGCGTTCGGAACGTTACGTGATTAACCCCCTGGACGCAGTATTTCGCGAACGAAACAGCAATTTACTTGATTTTCCATACAACGTTTAGTACAAATATCAAACTGTGACGTCACGATTCAATGTCAGTTAGTTGACTATGTGTAATTTAAAGTGCAATTGTATGTTGTTAAGTAAATACCTACATCTAAATCTAAATCTATGAAATGTTTCGGCTGCCTCCAGCGAGGTCCGTCTTTAACTTAGTATTTTGGGTATTTATGTTCTTTACAGACAGTGCTCCCATACAGACATTTGTTCCTCTCCAAAAACTGGTTCGAATGGCATCGTTAAAAAATTAGGATGAAAGATTTTGTAGGTATAAAATAAAATAAATTAAAACGGTGTAAACTGTGATTTATAACGACAAATTCCTAACAATGTTTTATTATAAATTCAGTTGCAAATATTTTAAAAACTTACGTTGCCACAAATAGCATACGTAACTACTGCAATGAATATCATAATAATGTTAAATAACTATTAGCAACTAATTATTTGTTCTATAAGTATAGATAATGAGCCTAAGTTACATAAAACTTCAGTAGTTAAGCGCGTTTAATAAATATGTCACTAAACTGACAATAAGTAACTCGATATTCGAGAGAATGACACTCAGTTCTGTTAACAGTTCATGAAAAATTGTTACAGCAAATAAGTTCGTACCTAGCTAGATAGAGAATAAGTAGAGAGCAGTATTATGTTTGTGTGTATATTATATTCTAAACAACTATTACGAAATATTAGTTTATGTGCCTGTACATAATGAGGCCTGAAATTAAGAGTGTGGTTTTATGAAACGAGCGTCAGCTTGTTTCATAATAGGATCACATGAGTGTTTTAAGGCCTAATTATGTACAGTTGCATACCTACAGCATACACTACTTTATCTACACACATATCATAAATCCTCAATGATATGTTCGGGAACCATTAGAATTACCGCCATTGCACCGCCATGGCCGACTAGATTTCAAATCATGACCAACTAGATTTCCATCGAACAGTAGTATCGAAAGCTCTGACCTCTGGGCTACGCTTCGAAATTTGAATGTCATTACTTTATCAATATCGATATTTTAATGAAAATACGTATAATGCCGGCCATTACTGCCAGTTTCTAAACGCATTTTAGCGGGTTTATGGTGTAGGTGAAGATAAAATATATTTTAATTAGTTTGACCTATCCTTTTTTTCAGTGGGCGGGGATTGCACGTAGACCCGATGGCCGTTGGGGCGGAAAGGTTCTCGAGTGGCGACCACATACCGGAGGGCGCGGCAAGGTGGACTGATGTCCTGGTAAAGGTCGCGGGAGTCCGCTGTATGCGGGTGGCGCAGGACCGGTCATTGTGGCACTCTTTGGGGGAGGCCTATGTCCAGCAGTGGACGTCTTTGGGCTGATATGATGATGATGATGATCCTTTTATTTTGTCATGTCAACTAACTGTTAGAGAATGCCTCCAGACATCACATCCGCCTTTTGTACTTCTTGTGTGTGCAATAAAGTTTAAATAAATATATAAATGAGTGGTGTTTGGTGTACTGAAACGACATTCCTCATAAGTCGAGTGTTCCAGTTTAGTGGCCCGGCTGCCACCAGTCCAGTCACCTCCAGATGCGACACGTGTTGTCCTTGGACGCTGTGATGATGGCGTCTCCAGCGTAGGAGTAGGCGCAAGAGAAGATCTCACCTTCGTGCCCTGACAGCACCTGGGGAACAAGAAGGGTCATCAAGGGGGACTCATGTTAAAATTGATAACATAGTGTTGCAAAATGGATAGTAAACCATCTAATTATTGTAATAGAAAGTACGGTCAACTAATTCAATCATAATCATAATCAATCATTTATTTGCTATATAACACATTTCCAAATGCATGCAAATATAGTTATAACATAAAATCATACAAATAAAACTAACAAGTAAGTACAAAATTCAATTAAAACAAATATCAAATTATATTAAATGTCACAAAACTAGAATGATCATTTTATAATTTAAACAATAATAATAACAATGCAATTAAGATGTCAGTACGTATAGTGAAAAAATAATTATAATATATTTTTTTAAATCTGGAAAATTAAATGTCACGAAAATTTGTTGAAAATTCTTGCAAAATATTCTTTGATTGAATAGAATGGACGGTTCAAAAATTATTCCTTTACTTTTTTGTCATAGGATCTCAACTCTTGAATATTTTTTAGGTCGTCAGGAACGTTGTACACTCTAATGGCAGTATTATTTAAACTTAAAATGGACATATTTGAATCCTAGACCACTCTAGAACCACCTATACTCTCATAGCTTAACTACTAAAAAAACAAAATTAGTTGACAACCTAAATGGCTCAACAATTAAACTCCTTGACCGTACCATGGATATTCACCCTATTTTTTTCCCAAGTCTTCGCCTGGGATCTTTGCAATACGCGTGCGGAGCCCCCACGCAATAGCACTAGCAATAAATAACAAGATTTTTAGCATATTTGAAACATGAATGTACGCAGAAGTTATACAAAAGACCAATTATTTATGTCACCCAGTGACATCACCACTGAGTCACTGACACACAAAGGGTCCAACCGATTAGATCGAGTTTTTCTGTCCGAGCACTTGTGCTAATGTTTGTTGGCCGCATTATTATCGAATGAGCCTGAATGCGATGCGATGGGTTCAATTTGGACCGATTATTTTAAGTTTTTTGAAGCCTAACCTCAGGTAGGGTTCTCAACTTTTATTGGGGGAGATATAGTATTTTCCAGAAAAAAACGACCAAAATAGTAACACTGTAAAAAAACGGGACAAGTGCGAGTTCAACTCGCGTGGTGAGGGTTCCGTAAAATTCCTTTTCTCTAAGCATTATAGGCGCTCCATACAAAATACACAAAAATATTGAGAATTTTCCCGTTACTTTGAATACTCAAACTTATAGCTTATAGGTTTTCCTGTAATCTTTAGGCAAGGAACTATTTTCCATATTTTTTTCAGAATTTTAAGCCTAGTAGTTTCGGAGATAAGGGGGGGGGGTCACTTTTCGTCTTTTTTCCTAAATTGCCTAGAATCTGATTTTGCTAAAATTGTTTAAAAAAAATCTGAGATGCTTACATTTGATATACTGACACACAATACAATTGACTAAACTTTTTTTTTTAATTTTCCAGTTTACCCTTTAAAAGTGGCCCTCTTGTTCAGAATTCAAACAAACAAGGCTTAAAATTCTAAAGATTACAGGAAAACCTATACAAGTTTGAATATTCAAAGTAACGGGAAAATTCTCAATATTTTACCGAACCCTCACCACGCGAGTTGAACTCGCACTTGTCCGGTTTTGGGAGCACAGGCGTGAGTTTATGTATGTAATGTTGCTTCATCATCATCATCATCATCATATCAGCCGAAAGACGTCTACTGCTGGACATAGGCCCCCCCCAGAGAGTGCCTAATTGACCGGTCCTGCGCCACCCGCATCCAGCGGACTCCCGCGACCTTTACCAGGTCATCAGTCCACCTTGTGGGGGGCCTACCCACGCCGCGCCTTCCGGTACGTGGTCGCCACTCTAGAACCTTTCTGCCCCAACGGCCATCGGTTCTACGTGGTTCACTTAAGTTTAGCAATTCGGAGGGGTTACCTTGGTTCTGATGCGATCACGCAGAGAAACTCCTAACATAGCCCTCTCCATAGCCCTTTGGGTGACTTTGAGCCTTCTTATGAGGCCCACAGTAAGCGACCAAGTTTCAGTGCCATATGTCATCACTGGCAACACACACTTTGCTTACATTTGCACACATGATGCTTAAAACAATTATATTGAATTGTGTACCTGTGTGCAGTTCCCCGTGGAAGAGTTCCAGATTCTAGCGCTGCGGTCCGCCGACGCGGTCAACAGGCAACCGCCCGCGGGGCTGAAGCACACCTGCGAACATATATAAGTGAGCTTGATTATAACGAAACTGAAAACATTATTTGTAAATAAAGTATAGATGGATAAAAAAGTTAACAAAACACATAACTGTAAGAACTCACGCACGCACGCACGCACGCACGCACACACGCACACACACACACGCACACACATAAATATAATAGTTTATAACTTTAAAATCATCTTAATCATTGTTTTTTCGGCAACACTAGTATTGTAGAACTGTTATCTGGAAGAGCAAGGCCTCCTGACACAGGTAGATAATACCTACTAGGAGGACTCGACCAAATTGTATGTACCACCTAAGGTTAAACGAAAATAAACGTTATTATTAAATATATATATTATTATTATTTAACATATATGTCATTCGCTTGTCCTTATCCCATTTACTTGGGGTCGGCGCAGCTTTTTTTTTTCTTCCATACCTCTCTATCGCCCGTCAACTCATCACACACTTCCATCCTATTCATATCGTCTCTCACGCAGTCCATCCACCTTTTTCTTGGTCTACCTCTTTTCTTGCAACCCTCCACATTCATATGCCCTTCTAGCAACATTACTATCATCCCTTCGCATAACATGTCCATGCTACAGTCCTTGTAACTTTGTTTACAGAATAATTACAATCTTTATTTGTGTATTAACCTGCCTTGTAAGTTTTTTTAAATTAAAAGTGAATACAAGATTATAATTAACATTAACTAAGATAAATTAAAACTAAGTTAAATCTAAAAAAGGCCCTCGAGGCATTGTACCGAGGATGCTGGCGGCATTTCCTCGCTGAATTGCAATGCTGATGCGTTGCGCGAGAAAGCCGCCAGCTCTTCGGTCACCAGTTACATCGACCAGACGTTTCGCGATTTCTGCAAATAACTTATGCGCACTGGGACCCCACGGACCGAGGGTCTCGACGCCAAAGGGTACAAAGTCGTACTCTCTGCCGAGGCCTCTATATTTATTATGCCTTGTTAGTTCATTTTAGTATGTGTGGGTCAAATCTTACAAATAAGTTTTAAACGCACCCACCGATATCACTGAAACTTATGTTAGGTACTCATGTAGGTTCGGCAACCCAATATCAAGGCACCTTGTCGCTGATCTGATGATCTAAACATGCGGTGGCTACATCAGCTCATAAGATGTCATAAGTAAACTATACATGGACCTACAAAAGCTAAGATTTTTCCACGATGCCATTCGAACCAGTTTTTGGATAGGAATAAATGTTTGTATGGGGACAACTACAATGAAAGAACATAAATACCCAAAAATTGTGACAAAGATTGACCTCGCTGGCCGCATCCCAAACGCTTCATACTAATTGATTGAAAAAGACGACGTCACGCATGTCACAATGCTATGGGTACTAACCGTTGTACGGAAAATCAAGTAAATTGCTGTTTCGGTCGCGGAATACTGCGTTTAGGTCCATAGTTGTCGTACAATTTTGTTTCTATAAAAGCGTAAGGATTCTATTGGTAGCTATAAATTTACAATTGGACAATAAAAAAAAAAAACTATGAATGCAGTTTTTCTTGTTACTAAAATCGATGACACGGTTCCAAGAAGAGATCTTCGTATGCCTTATAGTTTCAGACTTTCCCATACTTACCGATCTAAATGTGCCGCCCTGTATAACTGGTTTAATGTGATTGATATGATTACCAGGGCTCGGATTTTTCCTGGAGTCGATATTAACATGAAAACTTTACTCATACTCATACTCACTTATTTTCTTAGGCGGCTTTAGACCTGGCAAAATGCAGTGCACTAACTGGGGGAGGGAATGGAGGGATGATAAACCATCTCACTCTAATCAGTGAGTGTGAGTGCAGTTAGTGCACTGCATTTAGACAGGTCTAAAGGCCGCTTTAGTTACGTACCTAGTTCATCATCATCATCATCATCATATCAGCCGAAAGACGTCCACTGCTGGACATAGGCCTCCCCCAAAGAGTGCCAAATTAACGTACCTAGTTATACATACTATATTGTCATTTATTTATATTTGCAATCGGTACGTTTGGTATTAATTAAATGAATGAGTATGAGTAAAATTTTAATGTTAATATCGAGTCCATAGTTCTCTTTCGTCTTACCGCGCGATGAAAAATCCGAGCCCTGATGATTACAAAGCTGGATCTTCTACTGACCTTGGACACCTCGTCCCGGTGGCCCTTCATGACCGCCAGCTCCTTGAAGTCCCCCTTCACGTCGTAGATGCGAGCTGAACAGTCGCTCGACGAGGTCGCCATGCGCTGCCCGGCCCAGTCGAAGCATATGTCCAGGACCTGATGAAACAACGAAGAAACTTGTACTTGTCTAATAGGCTTGTGTCCTAATATTTTTTACAATGCCATTCGTATCAGTTTTTGGAGAGGAACAAATAGGCTAAGAAATACAGGCTGCGCCTTCCGGTACGTGGTCGCCACTCGAGAACCTTTCCGCCCCAACGGCCATCGGTTCTACGTGCAACAATATATATATATATACAAATATTGCTAGTTTAATAGTACAGGAAAAATGATTGTGATTATGATTACCTCGTCGCTGTGTGTAGAGATGGTCGCGAGGCAGGAGCTCTGGCGCGCGTCCCAGAGCCTCGCGCTGCCATCCAAGGACGAGGAGCCTACTAGGGTACTGTCCCAGTTGAACTGCACGTTGGATATCTCTCCCTGATGCCCACTGAGGACTGATACTCGGCTGCGAACATAAAGGTTATAGTTCATCATCATCACTATCATCATATCAGCCGAAAGACGTCCACTGCTGGACATAGGCCTCCCCTAAAGAGTGCTAAATTCGGCCAGCGGACTCTCGCGACCTTTACCAGGTCATCAGTCCACCTTGTGGGAGCACCTTATGTTGGGTAAGGTTTATCTGCCCGTCTCAAAAGCCGCGGGAGTTTTATGCGGAACACTAGCCCCCTGCAAACCCCTCAGGTGCTCGCTGCCTGATGTGGCGGACTCGACGCGCGACGCTCTCCATCCGACGTCTACGTGCCAGCATCGGAGCAACTGCCACCCGGCCACAGAGCCATGGCCCATTTGGAGGAAGCTAAATAGGCTCAGATCGCAAGTTGGCCGCTGCAAGGAAGACATGGCCAGATCGGGACTGCATATCGTGGCCAATCTACCCAATGTGTTTGCGATACAGCATCGCAAACCATAGCGCACCTGATGGCGTGCCCCACATGCCCACACTCCTGCTCGGAACACGAGCTGAGAGACGCGACTGCCTGAGCTGTCCATTGGGCATCTCTTATCTGAGGAACCTCGACACGAAGAAGAAGAAGATCAGCTAAAGCAGCATCTCAAGTAGTCTCTTAAGATCTTTTAGACCTGCTCGATTGAAGACCAGTTCTACGCGGCACACGGGACTGATGCACCGTCAAGTCCGCCGGAGTCCGCTTAAGTTTATTGCAGCGATGTGTGAGGGCATCAAATCGGACACCATATGCACCGATTTGTTTTACTGATATATCCATAGTGTGGTTATGCAGTTCCGTGCTAGCCATTTTAAGGCTATATTCACTATCACTATAAGGCCCCTCACAAGGTGGACTGATGACCTGGTAAAGGTCGCGGGAGTCCACTGGATGCGGGTGGCGCAGGACCGGTTAATTTGGAACTCTCTGCTCCCCCAGAGAGTTCCAAATTAACCGGTCCTGCGCCACCCGCATCCAGCAGTGGACGTCTTTCGGCTGATATGATGATGATAGCTGTGCATGGCAACGGAGCGGTGTACGAGGAACTGCTATTGCTCGCTCACGCATCTCACAGTTGGGCAAAAGTTAACTTGAATAAGAATATAAACAGAATTTGTATTCTTATTCAAATCGATTTGAGTAACAAGTAAAGTCAAAAGAATTTTCGAAAAACCCGACTGCTTTTTGACAAATATTATAGCCTATGTCACTCCCACGATTAAGAGGAATCCATGGACACCTCATACATCAAAATCCATCGAGCCGTTTAGGCTATAGGAGGCCACAAAGAAACAGACGTACATACATACACTCAAAAACATTACCCCCCCTCCTTTGGCAGTCGGGTAAAAATAAAATCATGCGCCCGTTAACCCGTTATTTAAAATAAAATAAAGGTGAATAATTCATCCTACTTTTATTTTAAATAAGTAATAAAATATGGAAAAAATATTCCACAAAAGGAGTTATTCTAACTAAAATTTTATTTTAATAAAACGTCATTCAAATAAAGTTAATTTTGTTGTAGGTATCATGGGTAAAATTTTGTAAGTTGATTTTCACACAATAGGTTTGGGTTCATTTGGTTTGTTTTGACGAGTCACATTATATTGGGTGACGATCGATGATCTGATGATGGAGTCAGGACGTGGATAGTGGAAGTCCTCAATGGCTACTTTACCCCTCGAGTTTGGGTTCACTAATAGGAAGATATTATTGTCTTCATATTGGTGGATTTTTTCCTCGCACACCCCAATACTGAGCACTTTACACGCAATGACCATGCGCTGTTTTACATTCTTCCAGGGAGCTGAAGCGTAGGATCAAGTTCAGAGGAACTTACTCCTTGGCCCTGGTGTCCCACATAGAGATGGTGCCGTCGAAGGAACCAGTGATGAGGCGTCGTCCTTCGTTGGGGTCAAACTGAAGCGCTATCACCTCTGCCGTATGACCAGTGTATGTAAGGAGCTCGTCACCTGTAGGTAAATATTCATCATCATCATCATCATATCAGCCGAAAGACGTCCACTGCTGGACGTAGGCCTCCCCCAGAGAGTGCCAAATTGACCGGTCCTGCGCCACCCGCATCCAGCGGACTCCCGCGATCTTTACCAGGTCATCAGTCCACCTTGTGGGGGGCCTACCCACGCCGCTAAACTTAAGTGGCAGTGGGCGGGGCACATTACACGTAGAACCGATGGCCGTTGGGGCGGAAAGGTTCTCGAGTGGCGACCACGTACCGGAAGGTAAATATTAGGTACTGATTATTCAGAGAAAATCCCATCCCCGACACAATACCAAAATAGCTAAAAACCATCTGTACCGACAAGACTTTCGATCTGCACGGCTATCACAAGACGGCGCGCTTGCTCTCTCGATTTCTCTCGCGCTATACCTCTCTTTCTAAGTTTTCTAATAAGAGTGAGACGGATAGTGCGAGAAAAATCGAGAGAGCTCGCGCGCCGTCTTGTGCTAGCCGTGCTGCGATCGCATACCACTATTATTTTCATTCAAAAATATCGGTATTAAATGAGTATCTCGCTTAATATTTCTCATAGAATAAAAAATGTAATAACTGACTCATTTAATAGCTCAGTGGCATTGTCTAAAATCGGCCAAGTGTGAGTTGGACTCGCGCCCGATGGGTTCCGTACCATTATCTATTTACAAAAAACCGGCCAAGTGCGTGTCGGACCACGCAAAACGAAGGGTTCCGTGCCTATTAAAAAGGTCGTATCGTCACAAAAAATTTACGGCACTTACGTCCTTTTCTTTGAGGAAGGCAGTTTTTTAGAAATATCTCGAAAACCTCTGAACCTATCTTGTTCAAAACAATTTTCGGTGAATGAAATTAATAAGCCCTATGTCCATGAATTTTTCCATATTTTTAAGATACACCGTTCAAAAATTAGAGGGGGGGGGGGCAGAATTTTAGTGTCCTTCGGGGCGATTATCTCCGACCCTATTCACTTAATCAAAAAAAATGCTAAGAAACCTAATATTTATTTTGAAAGGCCTATCGATTGATGTGGTCACAATGAATTTTTTTTTTGACTTTTAGTTTTATGTATGGAGTGCACCCCTAAAAATTTTTTTTTGTCATTTTAATTACAAAACTATGTAGCGGCTAACAAAATACACCTTTCCTCAAAATTTTATTCAAATACACCTTATAGTTTTCGAGTAAAATGCCTGTGACATACGGACAGACGGACAGACGGACAGACGGACAGATGGACAGACGGACATGACGAAACTATAAGGGTTCCGTTTTTGCCATATTGGCTACGGAACCCTAAAAACGGCAAAAAATCTTGTTTGTTGTATGGGAGCCCCAGTCCGACTCGCACTTGGCCAAGTTTTTAGTATTTGTTATTATAGCGGCAATAGAAATACATCATCTGTGAAAATTTCAACAGTCTAACTATCACGGTTCATGAGATACAGCTTGGTGACAGACTGACGGACGGACGGACAGCGAAGTCTTAGTAATAGGGTCCTGTTTTTACCCTTTGGGTACGGAACCCTAAAAAATAAATACCACTTGGGAATACCGCAACAATATCGCGAATAGACACGAATTAATTTTTATGAATACCTATCACCAAGCTACTTTCTGCTTTCGATTTTTAAAAAACGCACTTAAATCGGTTCCTCCGTTTGAGAGTTACGATGCAACAGACATGCACACAGATAGGTACATAGGTATATGTTAAACATATGACATCCCTCGTTTGCATCGGGGGTTAAATATATGGATGCTGCTGCATAGCCGTATTGTAAAGCGCCTAGCCACATTTTCATGGCAAATATTCAAGTAACAGCCAATTCTTTTAAATAATATATAATATCTAAAGGACTTCATTCCATTTTACTCTCGATCAGGGATTGGATACCGGTATTTTCTCCATACAAATTAAACCGGTATTATTTCGTTCTTTGGTGATAATATCATTTTTGATCGGGCAGTCTAATAATACGAATATGTTACCTAAATACACGATAGAGTCCTACATTAAGAGCCTAAAATAATTCAAAATATTAGACTACTACGGGGATTTTTGAAAAAACCGGTTCCGATCCCTGCTCTCGATACATAACACAATTAGAATCATAATACTTCGTTCCATATCACATTATAATTTTAACGGACACAATTCGTTTAAGTAAGTTTCTTTGTTTATACAGGATATCAAAGATAACAAATTGTAGGGACTAGGTTTGGTAGATTTACTAATTATTTACAAACAACACATATACAGGATGATAAATCACCCCTAAAGGTCGTGGAGCAAGAAGACCAAAAGCGAATAAGATGGTCATACTAAACAACTTTTCCCATGGGACGAACCACGAAATCTTAAAAAAATAACAGCCAATTAAGAGTTAACTGTGAGCTAACTGTGAGCTAATTGAGAACAGCTGATTTTATTTTGAGATTTCGTGGTCGGTCCCATGGGAAAAGTTGTTCAGTAAGACCATCTTATTCGCTTTTGGTCTTCTTGCTCCACGACCCTTAAATCACCCTGTATACTATGTATGTGTTGTTGTATTTTTACGTTTCGAAGATGTTTTCCTCGTAATCGCATGTTTAAGTCGGTGTTGGGGCGCTCCTTTGCGTATTATACAATCACCTGGCGCAGTTCCAAAAATATCAAAGGTTGTCTGGAAGAGATCGCTCTTCAGCGATAATACCGCCTGTTGTTTACCTCTATCTACATGTTATTGTATTGTTTCTCAGTGTAACTGCTTTGTTTGTGTGAGGTGTGCAATAAATAGTATTTGTATTGTATTGTATTGTCCTCATCAACGTTATTGAGACTCACCGGTGCTAACATCGTACAGCTTGGAGGTGCTGTTCATGGAGCCTGTGGCCACATGGTCGCCTTTGGAGCTGAACTGTGCGGCGACCACCTCACCGCTGTGCCCCCAGAGCGTCTCCTGGCGCAGTTCCAAAAATGTCCCCATCAACGTTATTGAGACTCACCGGTGCAAACATCGTACAGCTTGGAGGTGCTGTCCATGGAGCCCGTGGCCGCCCTTGGGGCTGAACTGAGTGGCGACCACCTCGCCGCTGTGCCCCCAGAGCGTCTCCTGGCGCAGTTCCAAAAATGTCCTCATCAAACTTATTGAGACTCACCGGTGCTAACATCGTACAGCTTGGAGGTGCTGTCCATGGAGCCCGTGGCCGCGTAGTCGCCTTTGGGGCTGAACTGTGCGGCGACCACCTCGCCGCTGTGCCCCCAGAGCGTCGCCAGGCACTCGCCGGTCGCAGGCTCCCAGATCTTGGCCGATTTGTCGAAGGAGCCGGTTATAACGCGATCACTGCATAATTAAACAGAAGTCTCAATCTGTATGACCCAAAATGCGAAAGTAACTCTGATACCTTTTCAGATTAAACAAAAGATTGAGATGAAATTTGGTATGGAGAAAGTTTGAATTCTGGATACATAGGATAGTTTTTATCCCGGAAGTAAATCCCTAAGGGGGTGAAACGGGGGGAGGAAGTTTGAATGGAGGTACGATATAAACAACTTCCATAGGCAGAAGCTGGTAGGTAATATTATAAATACGAAAGCCTCTTTGTCTGTCTGCTACCTTCTCACGCTTAAACCGCTGAACCGATTTAGATGAAACTTGGTGCGGAGATAGTTTGAGACCTTGCAAAGGACCTAGGATAGTTTTTGTCCCGGAGATCATCCCTGAAAGTTATCTCAAGTGGAAGTTTAATGGGAGTGGGATAAATAATGCACCTGTGGGAAGTTTAATAGCGTATTCGCTATTAGATGCATTTAACCAGTGCATTAAGCGGACGAAGTACTTGTACGTTTGACATTTATTTTTCTTCATTTACATGACATGAAATTGATATGTTTTGACATCCTGACATTATACTAGGAGACCAGACGAGACTACATATGTATATTTTTTATTTTTCTAGTTCTGTATCCTATGGCACAATTGTCAACTCTGATCGCAGCAAGATAAAAACTTACCAAGCAGGAAAGTTGAAAGCCACAGAGTAGACGACGTTCTGATGTCCGGTGAGCGTGGTCAATTCGTTCCCTGACTCCACGTCCCATACTTTACAGGTGCGGTCGTAGCTGCCCGACAAGCATCTGAGAACAAATATTACTATTCACATTCAGTACACGGCCACTTAGGGTTGCCAACTTTTTTTGGGGGAGATATAGTATTTTCCAGAAAAAACCGACTAAAATGTAGTACACTGTAAAAAGAATGTAGTACTTGGCTGGGTAATGGTGCTATTTAGTAAAATTTACTTGAAACCTGCGTCGCTGTCTGTGGGTGGCGCACTTTGGGGGAGGCCGATGTCTAGCAGTGGACGTCTTTTGGCTGATATGATGATGAATTAAAACCTGGTCAATTTGAAGCACTTCGTAAGGAACTGTCACTCAAGCGGCGGTGAAGCGGCAGAAATATGCTCCTCTGGGACCGGGCTATTGGCGCTTTGGCGGTGGAGACAGCGGGGTGTTGGGGGGCGGATGCGAAACAGTTTGTTCGCGACATAGGCCGTCGACTCAGGCAAAAAGGGGAAGACCCCCGCTCTGAGTCGTTTCTGATGCAAAGGCTTTCCTTGGCTATCCAGCGTGGAAATACCGCCAGTGTTATGGGGACTTTCGCACCAGGAACGGCTAGGGGCGATTTAAGTTAGGTATTTATTTTAAGTAATTTTATGTACATCATATCATCATCATCATCATATCAGCCCAAAGACGTCCACTGCTGGACATAGGCCTCCCCCAAAGAGTGCCACAATGACCGGTTTTGCGCCACCCGCATCCAGCGGACTCCCGCGACCTTTAACAGTTTATGTACAATACTATACAGGGCGTCCCACGGCTATGCCACATGGAGGGAAAGTACCCTGAAAATTGTAGATGGAACATTTTACTGAAACAAGACATTATTTTAATTTAAAAACCAATTTAAACTGCATTCATAGATTTTTAAATAATTACATGGTTGAACCGGGAATCGAACCCTCTACACGAGAAAAAAAATTACCCTGTAGCTTTTTCATACCGATCGAATGGCGTCATCATAAGGATTATTTTTTGCTAAATGACATAGTGTCAGAAATAAAAGGAAGACCATGAATTTTAACATTTAATGTGATATTTTGTTCAGAAAAATGAAAAGCTGACAAGAACCAGTATGAAAGTGTCCACGAGCTACAAGCATAACTTAGACGTATTATTCCAAATATCCACCACAATATGATCAAAAAATCTACAGCGAGCGAAATAATCAAAAGGGACTTTGTATTCAACAGAATGACACTCATTTTGAGCATTTGATAAATTAAATTGATTAAATTTAAATTAAAAATGTTAAAATTCATGATCTTTCTTTTATTTCTGACACTATGTTAGTTAGCAAAAAATAATCCTTATGATGAAGCCTTTCGATCGGTATAACAAAGCGACAGGGTAATTTTTTTTCTCGTGTAGCGGATTCGATTCCCGGTTCAACCATGTAATTATTTAAAAATCTATGAATGCAGTTTAAATTGGTTTTTAAATTAAAGTAATGTCTTCTTTCAGTAAAATGTTCCATCTTCAATATTCAAGGTACTTTCCCTCCATGTGGCATAGCCGTGGGACGCCCTGTATAATATAGTACCGTTGGCAACCCTAGTTGTGATTGTCTTGTGAATCTCTTGGAATATGACGCCCCTCCCGGTGCCCATTTTATCTCCTGGCACTCGCTACGCGCGCTTCACACCATACTACGTCACGCGGCCAGAAGCACAGATATTGTGACCATCAGGTACGTATAGGTAGTTTTGTTGACGTAACGGCGGCGTAGCGAGGTACGAGCAGGGTAGGACAGCTGTCTGTGAGAGGCCTTAAGCGATTAGATCTGATGACTAGCTGTGAAGCCTTATTAAGACTTCTTGGCACTGACACGTATTTCTCGTACCTACACAGATATCACACTTAATGATCATGTGAATAAATACAAATAGACTATAAAAATACACTTAGGCCGGTGTATAAAAATATTCGTAACTCAATTTGAAATATTTTATCACAAAAGAGGTACGAAATGTTCATCAAATTGTGTTATTTTTCAAGTGCGGACAGTTAGAAAACCCCTAGATCGGCAAATTGCAACGACATGCATACCCATAACATATAAGGCATACATAAAAGATCTGAGACGTAAAAATAGACTAGAAAACTGCCTTCTCAAGAAGAAAAAGGCACTAACTTTATAAACTTCACATGTTACTCTGCTTCGTTATTCCAATGGAACGACAAAGCTAGAAATCGTGAGAGCTGACGGACGAGGAAGCGAAATCTAGGCTGCGACAATACCGATCGATCTTAGTTCCGATTCTTTTTGAGATAACATTGCAATGTTAATCGGCTATATTGTGAATATTCTCATCGTTTGTTGGATGACGTCTGTGATGGTATCTTACGAGAAAATAGTACCTAATGATATGACTATGGCGCAAATATGTTAAACCAAAGACAAATGTGGCCCGTTTCAAAGTTACGATGTTACTAGTGTCGGTCGAATGGGCATCATTGGTCAAAAGCCTCAGTGTTGTCAACTTAAACTTGTAAAATTGTAACTTGTTTCGCTTGCAGTTGAGGACTGGATGTTGGTGCTCAGAGGCCAAACCCGTTTTTTTAGGGAAGTGGGGCGTCGTTTTCAAGAAGCGGACTAGATCGCCTGGGTCATTTCTGGTGCAAAGGTTAGCCACAGCTGTTCAGCGCGATGCGGCTAGCTTGATGGTCCCCTTTGCACCTGGAGTGACGCGGGGCGGGTTGTTCAATACTTAGTCTTAAACTTAGTACTTAATACATTTTAGTTTTAGGTACGTATTTATTAGTAATAGTTTAACTGTGTTTTTCTTTAATAAATAAATCAAATTTCATAGGCTTCGTTTTTTCAAACATCCGTAAGTTGTTTATGCATGTAATGACTGACTTACCGTTCTCCAGTTTTATCGGAGACCCCAACGAAGTGAAATGATGTCCTGGTAACGGTCGCGTGAGTCCGCTAGAAGTGAGTAGCGCAGGACCGGTCATTATATGGCACTCTTTGGCGGAGGCCTCTGTCGATCAGTGGGCGTCTTTCGGCTGATGCATTGATGATGATGATGATGATATAAGTGACAAGGTCCTTACTGCTCTTTAGTCTTGTCAAAGGTCACATTAGTCAGCGGCAGCACTTATCATCAGACACCCCGTCAAGTAGAATGATGACCTGGTAAAGGTTGCAAGATTCCGCTGGATGTGGGTGGCGCAAGACCGGTGATTGTGGCTCTTTTGGGGGGCTATGTACAGGAGCGGACGTCTTTCGGCTAATGGTGATGATGATGATCTAAGTGACTAGGTCCTTACCATTTTCCAGTCTAGACAAAGGCCATATTACTAGACGTTAGCACAGCAAAGTGGACTGATGACCTGGTAAAGGCCACAGGAGTTCGCTGGATGCGGGTGGCGTAGGACCGGTCTGATGATCAGAGTGAGAAGGTTACCGTTCCCCAGTCTTGTCAAATGCCACGTTAGTCAGCGGCAGCACGTGCGTCATCAGTGTCTTGTATATGTAGAACCGCTTCCCGGCCGGGCCCTCGTGCTCTACCCTCTTCTTCAGCGTGGTCAGGCATTGTTCTAGCTGGTCTTTCACGTCCTCTGTGAGGAGGACTTCCTTTGTGTAGAGCTCGTTGGCTAAGGCGGGGATGTCGCTTCTGCGGGGAACAATGTACCATTGAGTTATATGGGTCAGCATCAATTTGCTGTGGCTGGCACTAATACTAATGTTCCCAAATGGCAGCCGAATTGAAGACGTCAAGAAAAAATTTCTTGGTAGGCAGTCTATGGTGGCATGTATGGGCGTTACCACGTTACGTAGATAATAAGGATGCAATGTAAGTTCCACTTAAATAATAAATCTGGTCAACCATGCAATCTCATCAGGCAAGAGTAGCTTATTTATACTTTTGTTTTTCTCTTCTCTCTTTCTTCTTTTTCTTTTATTTGTTTGTGGGCGGGGCACATTGGGGCGGAAAGGTTCTCGAGTGACGACCACGTACCAGAAGGCGCGGCGTGGGTAGGCCTCCACAAGGTGGACTGATGACCTGGTAAAGGTCGCGGGAGTCCGCTGGATGCGGGTGGCACAGGACCGGTCACTTTGGCACTCTGTGGGGAATGCCTATGACCAGCAGTGCACCACAAAGTAGCGGACGAATTCTTTCATAGGTACATTTTGTAAATATTATCATCGGCGCACACTGAGCGTTTGAGTGGCTGCGAGTGCTGCGACCCCGAGCCGCAAGCCGCAAGCCTGCAAGTGGCCGCATTTAGCGGCAGCAACTGCCTACTAGTAGCCGTCATGTGCGGACGCTCTTAAAAACCATCTAGGTAGTCAGAGGCTACTCGTACCAATTTCTCAGCAGACTAGCTGAGCAAATGTGATATTGCAGTGATAGGTATTTTTTTTATTTAATAGTGTAGGATAAATAACTAATACAAAACATATAGAAGGAAAAAATATTAAAAGTAATAATAACTGAACTAAACATTAAAAATTACAATCAAAATTTGGACTCCTAGGTATGGTTCCCATCACGCAGGCAGCATTCCCGCGCTGGATTGCGATAGCAATTCTCTGCGCGAGAAAGCTGCCTGCGCGAGGGTCGACTGTTGCCTACCGGCCCGCCATAGACGGACTGCTTAGAGCAGTCCAGAACCACCATAGACGGACTGCTTAGAGCAGTCGAGAACCACCATAGACGGACTGCTTAGAGCAGTCGAGGCCTCATGTACTATGACGACTGCCGTTCGTCTCGTGCCGTTGGTCTCGACTGCTCTAAGCAGTCCGTCTATGGCGGGTCTTAGCCGTTTGCCAATCGCCTTGTGAGTGATAGGTTGCTAGCCCACCGCCCACAACGCACTAATGGAAGAAAGAGATTGTTGCTATTCTAACCCCACACCACACAGGGTAATTATTTAATAAACGTAATTCAGAAATAATGATCATTTATTTACTTGCTGTTTAGATCCAAGAGGTCAATCTCCCTGTTCTTCACCGTACCCTTCTGCGAATACTCCAAAACCAGTCCCGGCGGGTGGTACCGCATATGTATCTTCAACAATTTCATTTCTATACTAAATAAAACCTAAATAAACATTATTTCAATATTCGATACACCAGTAAAGTATTTTCTAAAACACTGTCAGGATTTTGTCAATAAGCGTAGTCATGGCGACCATTTTGTTTTTTAGGTAACCATAGAGTTAGGTGGTTTGCAAGGAGGTTGTTAGTGTTGGAAAAGAAACGTAACTGTCTATTGTTTTACATGAGTTATGTTTTTGAAGTGGACACTTCTTTGCTCGCGTTCTCGTATAGGGGTACTAGCCGAGGCAAAATACGGTTTCGAAAAACATTAATTTATAATAGCGTTTTTTTTGTTTATTTCATTTTAAAACATTATTCTGAGATGCTTTATTCAAGAATCCACCAAACTTTGCACCCGGAAGTAATTATATAGATATAAATTCAACATTCATTGTCTTTTTTATTTTATTTATATTGAATATTGTAAAGCAAATGTAAATGAACCTAAATAAAGATAAAAAAAAATATTAAAATTTATCCGGACTTTTTAGGAGCTAATTTTTTTAATTATTGTGCGACATTTATTTTAAGACTATATAAAATTTTTATTTAATCAAATGTAATAGAATAATAAAATAAGGAGCTAATTGAATATTGATTTTTTTGATGTCTGATTTTTTGGTGGATTTTGCCTCTAGGTAACAATTTAATTGATAATATATCCGTTACATTAAAAAAATTAGCTATTATAAATTATTTCCAAATATGTCATTTTTTCCATACAAGTTGTCAGTTCATTGCCTGGACTATACAGTTCAAAATGTATCACGTGAATTCCGGAATAACTTTTTGTAGAGAAGCTTAATCTGGATTCAAATAATTGTTTGTTACATGTTTTAATCCTTCTTTATTTGCCATTAGTTGTTAATCACAAAATGTTATTTAGTTTATGTGGTGGACATGAAAATAATGCTGAAATTACCGCCATTTTCAATGTATCGCGAGTCAAATGGCGTCAGTCAATGTTGCCATATATACCGATTTATCTGTACTTATACAGATTTTAGTGAATTAATTCAGATATATATTTTACGGGTACACTATAATAGCAGATTCCTTTAAATAATCAACACACTTAGTATTCACTTAAACTTAATTAACGGTTGTATCTCCGACACAACCCGCTTCTTTTTTTCCAAGCTCAGTGTGTCCCACTGCTGGGCAAAGGTCTCCCCTCTCGATTTCCACTCGTCCCGATTCTGAGAAATCTCTGGCCAATTGTTGCGAAATACGTCCAGTTGTGTTATGCAAATTAAACATTGCTGTTTTTCTGTTTGCGTATTCTTGCAGTGTTACGTGTCAGTGAAAACCTGTTATGATTATGATATTTAAGTATAGCCCGAAAAGTTTCTTTTTGATCCTAGCCTCGTAGCGGATGTTTAAAGGAACTAATTTCTTTCACTGGCAAGGAGTATTCTTTGACAACAGACGTTAGCAGTCATCGAACACAAACTAATAAGAGATACTACGTATGTCATCGAATGTCACCGATGTAATCGAACAGCAATGAAGACGAAATACTTCGCGATTGTAAAATAAATTAAGTACTATAAATAACCCGAAAACAATCCATAGTGAGTTGTGAGTTCAGGAAGCTTAATTTTAATATAATTAAATATTTACAGCTATAAAAGGATGCCGAATTATGTGGTATTTCTATAAACAATGACTTGAAATTGGTTGTTGACATGACCGGTAGTCGGTACTGACATTTTTAGTGCGGTCATACCTAGGTATTGATTGAACTGGTTAGTTTGGTTAGATTTAACTAGTAATTTCTTTTCTTATTAAAGTATTGTAATAAAAAATTGAAGACGAATATAGAAAAAATCGGCCAAGTGCGAGTCAGACTCGCGCACGATGGGTTCCGTACCATTATCTATAAAAACGGCAAAAAAATCATGTCTGTTGTATGGGAGCCCCAGTCCGACTCGCACTTGGCCGGTTTTTTTAGTATTTGTTGTTATAGCGGCAATAGAAATACATAATCTGTGAAAATTTCAACTCTCTAGCTATCACGGTTCTTGAGATACAGCCTGGGCCCTATTTTATAAACATTACAATCCTACAATTTTGTATAAAAGTGACATATTTGTTAAGTTTTAGTTAGTGAAACTTAACAAATATGTCACTTTTTTACAAAATTGTAGGCTTGTAATGTTTATTAAATAGGGCCCTGGTGACAGACAGACGCACGGACGGACGGACGGACGGACGTATGGACGGACGGACGGAAGGACGGACGGACGGACGGAAGAACGGACGGACAGCAAAGTCTTAGGAATAGGGTCCCGTTTTCACCCTTTGGGTACGGAACCCTAAAAAGGTCTTTTGGTCGAATCCCAGACCGAACGTTTTATAATTGAAGTTGACGGTCTTGAAAGCGACACATCAGAGTCCGAGACTTCGGAGTCACAATCTGAAGAATATTTAAATATCGAATACGTACTTGGTATCAGATATGGATGAATAGGTATTTATTATAAACAGTAATAACAACTCAAAGCCAATACACACTGTCCCGACTATACATGACGTATGTACCTATACATTGCCATTTATTATGCGGTTTACAGCGACACTACCTCAGGGTCAAATAGCGGCTTCTTAGGCTATAGGTTTGTATTGTTAAATCTTTAGGCATACTAAACATAATTATAAAATGTATTATTTTATATACTTAGAATATAGAAAGTAGAATGTACAATACCAACCACAAAGTCTCAAAAATATGTAGACTTTAGTATTTCTGCAACAATAAGGTATTAGTAGTATACATATTTATGAAACTTTGAGTGAATAGATATTGGTGCCCTTGACTGTAGTAGTACACATTAGCATGAAGTAGTAGACCAATTTTTCACTAATAATCGAATTCAAACTATTCGTTTATGTAAATTAGAAAAATCTAAGTAGGTATACCTACCTACCTAATGCAGGTAACCAAAAGCTCTCACAAAAGTCAGAGCAAGCTCATCTTGCGGGTACACAACAGATGAAAGCGTCCCATTACAGAGCTTTGTACAGATCTGGGCCGTGTCGAACCGAGCTTTTACCTATGCGTTTACTAAGAATATTAAGGGCTTATGTTGGTAAAAAAGCTTAGGTAGTTTTTACCTTTTGGATGTAGGGTAGTTTACTAATCATGGCTGAGCTAAGTAAGATGTCTTAGCTGGCTTAGGTTTTGTAGATCTGGGCTAATCTTCGAGACGTTAGAGTGATGAAAGTACTAAGCTAGTGCTTTATAAACAAACAAATCTGTTAAAGAACAAATATAACAGAATGTGTGTTTCGTAAAAACTGAATATTCTGCCTACCCATTCTAAGCCTTCAAGAAGTTTATTATATCTAGCACGAAGTTTTCGCTGGAAAAGGTCAATCAATAGTGTCTTACACTGTGTAGACGATTACCTATAAGTCAACGAGTCAACTTGAATAACAAGCCATAAATTCATCACAGATTATTTTCTTTCGAGGCATTTTTAAAAGCACTAGATTTATGTTGCTACAAATCAATTATGAATGACAAATGTCTAAAGTAGCAGGAAAACTGATTGAAGAGGTTGCGTAGGTAATCTTTTAAGCATGTACTACTAATCACGTCAAGCACGGAGGTAATATATTAGAAATATTTTTTTCCATTTTGTGCTCCTAGGTATAAACGTTTCACGTTATGAGTGTCACTTCTGTTATTGACTATTTGTCATAATCTTTCAGTACTGTCAAATTGTTTTTGCTCCCGCGATAACGATGTTTGTATATAAAGAGATGCCTCGATTAGAGTAAACCACGCCTCCGTAACGCCTCGGCCACGACTTTGGTCTTAAGCGACCTGCGGCAGCGTTTTATCTGTTCATTGCGCGGTCGCACAGACTACTAAGAAGATACTACGCGTGGTCGAGACGCGCAACGCACTGTAGTTAGTTGGGATCACGCGCAATGAATTAGAAAAACCGCTGCCGCAGGTCGCTTAAGACCAAAGTCGTGGCCAAGGCGTAAGAGACACGTTGGTGCGTTTATGTCTTCCGCGCTCGAAGAAACGAGATGGAAGACTTTTTCTATCGAGGAAATTTTAAGCGATGTTTCGGCTATAGTCAGACAATTATATAAGCTGTTAAGAATCATATATCTCAGAATCAGTCCTTTCTGTTTTATAACCTGGTCAGAAGCGTTTCAAAGATTGCGATATTTTCCAATGCAGGCCCCTATTTAAGTAAAACGGTTTAATGAAGGGTATTGCAGCGCTCATATCATACGGTAAACTACCCACATAAACTAAAGCTATTGTTATAGTTGAAATTTCATGAACTGAGCCGATCTACTTATCTTCAAACAATAGCATTCAAGTTAAACAATACGATTGTGTGGTCGACGCATGCCAACAAACAATGAAGGAAAATTTCTTGTTTATAGGCTCGCTATGAGCGGAGTTTTTTTTAAAATCTTTTAGTCCATTTTGAATCTATTGAATACGACGATAGAGTTCATTATTCAATGAAGATTTTATGTGGCGGTAACCTCTTTTTTGCAAAGTTTGGCACACGCCAACCACACAATCGTATTGTTTAACTTGAATGCTATTGTTTTGAAGATAAGTAGATCGGCTCAGTTCAAAAAATTTCAACTATATACACATGCTCCGTAGTAGCATGCTTGTTTGAGCATGCTCAATCATTATTTCATTATTTATGCAAATAGCATGCTCCTTACTAGCAACTTTCCAGGTACACATAATATTTGCTTGAAACTAGCATGCTTTCGTGCCGCTAAAGAGCATGTGTAAAAGTACCTTAAGGTCGGTTTGATATGCCAGTTGCCAGGTATACATGACGGGAAGCTTCTTCTCAAAGAGAGACCAGAAATACCAACCTTAAAATATTTTTCATCACACTCGCTCGTAAAGGGCTTCATAACGCGCAGGCATACAGACCTGCAATAGCCTTTATTACGCCCATGGGCGTTATGGTTTTTTTTCTTAAATTGTATCTGTCACATTTACGTCAGGTATAGTTAGCAAGGAGGTTTTAACTCAAACACGATGTTTGAAAACGTAATTTATAAATATATTTAAACGTAAAAACACGACTAAAATATGATTAACAGAATGATTTAAAGATTTAAAAACTTTAATATAGCAATTTAGTTTCCGTGTAAAATATTTTTAACTGCGATTTTAAATCGTGGCTGTATGCAGAAGGGTGGTTGCTCTAAGCGCCTCACGTCAAATTCAACAAAATGGACGACTGACATTTTGTAGTTTTTATTACAATTAGTACCTAACAATTTAGTTAAAAATGTATTGGTTTCCTCGCAAATGTGATGAAAAACATTGTATGCGACACGTACGGAAAGATTGTTACAACTCGAGTCATCAAAGCCCTCCGCCTTCGGCGTCGGGCTTCTAATTGACTCTCGTTCGTAATTCATATCTTACAGGGTGCCGGTTAATGTACGGCCCGATAATACGCGTCCACGGTATATCTATCTCTTTTTAACTTATGCTAAAAAAGAGAGAGAAAGATAGATGGACGCGTATTATCGGGCCGTACATTAACCGGCACCTCTTACAGTACCTACTTGTAACACAATGTACTATCAACCAAGGGTACGTGTTCACATTTTCTGTTCAAAATCGTCTGCACATGCGTAGCGAACGCTCGAAAATTATCCTAGAGGTGTGAACCCGTACGCTTAGTACTATTATATTACGCTTTGATTAGAAGCACTAAACTGCTTCTAAGTTGTGCTAGCCTGCTATCTTTATATATAATCCTGGCGATCTTGACATGACGCCACATTGCACTAAAGTGCCTATACCTTTTACCTCAAAGTTAAACGTTAATTCCAAATGGAACCGTCTGTGCTTTCCAATAAGATTCATATTAGATAAATGTCCTCACCTGCGTTCCTTTTTATCAGACCGGTTCTAAGTTCTAAAGCCATTCACAAATCGCTAAGTCTAGAATCAATGGTCGTATTTTTTTACGACCATTGAATCAGGTTTTCGTTCCTAGGTATTTCCCCTGTTCTTCTCCTTTCCCCTCTATAGAAAGATAGAGGATTTAGTAGTATTTATGTACATTATTCATCGTTCGTAGAACCGATGACCGTTGGGGCGGAAAGGTTCTCGATTGGCGACCACGTACCGGAAGGCATGGCGTGGGTAGGCAGGCAGGCACAAGGTGGACTGATGACCTGGTAAAGGTCGCGGGAGTCCGCCGGATGCGGGTGGCGCAGGACCGGTCAATTTGGCACTCTCTAGGGGAGGCCTATATGTCCTGCAGTGGACGTCTTTCGGCTGATATGATGATGATGACATTATTCATCAAGAGCGATAAAACAAATAGTAATGACGACCTCTGTAGCCTAGTTGGTATTGGTAGTATCCCGTCCTAAGAAGCCGGAGGTCCCGGGTTCGAATCCCGGTAAGGGCATTTATTTGTGTGATGAGCACGAATATTTGTTCCTGAGCCATGGATGTTTTATATGTATTTAAGTATTTATTTTTCTATATAAGTATCTAGGTATAGCGTCATCTAGACCCATCGTAATCGTTGAACCATTTATTTTTCTATATAAGTATCTAGGTATAGCGTCATCTAGACCCATCGTAATCGTTGAACCATTTATTTTTCTATATAAGTATCTAGGTATAGCGTCATCTAGACCCATCGTAATCGTTGAACCATTTATTTTTCTATATAAGTATCTAGGTATAGCGTCATCTAGACCCATCGTAATCGTTGAACCATTATTCTATATAAGTATCTAGGTATAGTGTCATCTAGACCCATCGTAATCGTTGAACCATTTAGAGCTCACCTTTTACTGGATATTCATAGCTTAACTATTAAAAACCAAAATTAGATGACACCTAAATGGCTCAACGATTTAAGTCCGTGACTGTACAAGCTTTGACTAGGTTGATTTATGTAAGTAAGATTATCCCCAAATATTTATTTATTTAATCACAAGCATTTGACGCCAAAGCCCAAGCCCAAGCGTTCTGAGGCTTTCTTTGTTAGCGCCCGCGGTGAGTACAACATTTTTTCGTCTCCCTCTGAGCAGAAGGTGGGATTTTTCGCACGCATAGCGGGAGGTAATTGCGATTATAAGGCACTTGTCCCACCGCTGGCGAGTAAGCGATGAGCTATCGGCGATTTTCTCGCCCAAGAAACGAACAAAAGATAATCGCTCCCGTGTAAATAAAAGAGAGATATATATTTATAGTTCATCGCTGGCTGCTCACACCGCGATGAACTATATCTCTCTCTTTTATTTACACGGGAGCGATTATCTTTTGTTCGTTTCTTGGGCGAGAAAATCGCCGATAGCTCATCGCTCGTCGCCGGCGGTGGGACAAGTGCCTAAGGTCAGGTGTGTCGTTATCAATTTATCGTTAAAACAACGTTATCGTTATTTCTGGGCGAAGTAAAACGTGCACATAATTTTTTCAAGATAGTGTTTTTAAGTTAGTATATATACTTAATTATGATATACATAAACATACCCACAAGTCCCTTCAAAACTTAAGTAGATGTCGGTCCGAAACATGCGCCTTCCATATCCCCTCGTGTTTTATTTTCACTAAAAAACGTGCCCAAAAGCACCTCGATTTCACTTTTTTGCCTACCCTATCGCCTTAACATCGGTCTCAATATAAGGTTCTTATTCTAAACTTTCGATAACAGTCCCTGCTCACGCCCACCCAAACAAACTCTTGTTTATATTTGCAGTCACATTTCAGCACACATAGGGTTGCCATATGGAAAAATTAATTGTCCTGCTAAAAATCCTGACATCACCCTAAAAGTCCTGACATTTACTTTATTTATTTTATTTTATTTGACGACCGAATAGCCTAGTGGTTAGAGAACCTGACTATGAAGCTTGAGGTCCCGGGTTCGATTCCCGGTCGGAGCAGATATTTGTATGATGAATACGAATGTTTGTTCTCGAGTCTTGGATGTTTAATATCTATTTAAGTATGTATTTATCTATATAAGTATGTTTATCCGTTGTCTAGTACCCATAGTACCGGCTTTGCCTAGTTTGGGACTAGATCAATTGGTGTGAATTGTCCCACGATATTTATTTTTATTTATTTATTCTTGTGAGAATGATACAGAATTGTATCATTTCATTCATTAACTGTTTATTTATTGAATGAGATAATTTCTAAAAATCTTGACACTTGCGAAGTCCGGCCGCAATCCTGGCAAAGGGTCAAAAATCCTGACGTGTCAGGACAAAACCTGACGAACGGCAGCCCTAAGCAGACTTGGTCGTCGTTTCGTTATAACTACAGTAACCGCCACAGAACAGAAAAAAAAATCCGTTGTCACTGGTCATTCATTTCGAAACACTGACAAAATACGAGCCCTAATAAATAGCCTCGAAATTATTGACTATTGTAGGAGTCACCATGGATACCCCCTATATGTACACACATCCCCCTGCAACACACAACATAACCTAACACTCTCGAGCTGCAAGCGTCCATATGCTACGATGTCAGCTTACCATCAGACAGGCTGTATGCCTGCAGGTCGATCACGTAACGCATTGTACGTACGTTAGGTAACGTAGATCTAAATGTCAAATTTTATATGGAAAAATTCCAATGACAATGTTTAATATGCACCCGAAATTAAGTGCATTTCTTACCATGTCTACTACTCGTTAACTAAAGAAAGAAAGAAAGAAAGAAGACATTTATTCACTACACAAAAGACACACAGATACTAACTAGTTATGTCTTTACTTAACTGTGATAGTTTTCCTTTTAAATTCATTATTATGTACTATTGCCACGAATTTTTTCACGTCCCCGTAGTACCCAAAAATGACTCGAACAAAAATTAGGGCTTTAAATCCCATTATCTCGCAAACGCATAGCTAAGTTGAAAAATAGCTTATAGTAAACCCATAATATTTTTGAACAAGCTATCCAACGATACCCCACACTATAGGTTTAACGAGAAAAAAAATACATCACCAAGTTACATGTACGGGTACCCAAAAAAAAAAAATTCTAGTTGTAAGGTTTACTGAGCTAAGCCGAAGACGGACAGACAGACAGACAGACAGACGGACGGGCATGGCGAAACTATAAGGGTTCCTTGTTGACTACGGAACCCTGAAAATTAAACTGTCCTAACGCGCGTTCGAAACGTCACGTGATTACCTCTCTGTTTGCCAACAAAAAAGTTTGCCATATTTTCTGTTAACCCAGCCTCCCAATCCGTCTCCCAACTCCCAAATCCTATAATGTTATGATTTAATCCAAATCTTAAACTATGCCTTTCTTCCGGTAAAACAGGTATTGCAGAACCACACAACAATGCAGTCGACAGCACCTCTATTACAACGTTGGAAGGTTCACTATCGTTTGGCCCGTGAACTTGTTACGGTAGGTCCTTGACCGCGGTCTTAGTGAAGTTAACTATAGGTGCGCATGCGCAGTGTTGCGCGAGACAGGTGCGCTGGCGCACGTTTCCGTTGTGTTACGTTCGTGTAAGTGTGTTGTGTCACCGTGTTGTGGTGTTGTGTGAAAGTGTCATGGGATTTTGATTGGATTACTTAATTAAAGTAAGTTTAGGTTGGTCGGGTCTCGTGTAGGTACCTGATGTTTTCGTGTTTTTTAGACTTTCGTAGCCAAACGGGTAAACAGGACCCTATTACTAAGACTCCGCTGTCCGTCCGTCTGTCACCAGGCTGTATCTCATGAACCGTGATAGTAAGACAGTTTATATTTTCACAGATGATGCCGCTATAACAACAAATACAAAAAACCGGCCAAGTGCGTGTCGGACCACGCAAAACGAAGGGTTCCGTGCCTATTAAAAAGGTCGTATCGTCACAGAAATTTTACGGCACTTACGTCCTTTTCTTTGAGGAAGGCAGTTTTTCAGCAATATCTCGAAAACCTCTGAACCGATCTTGTTCAAAACAATTTTCGGTGAATGAAATTAATAAGCCCTATGTCCATGAATTTTTCCATATTTTTAAAATACACCGTTCAAAAATTAGAGGGGGGGGGGACAGAATTTTAGTGACTTTCGGGGCGATTATCTCCGACCCTATTCACTTAATCAAAAAAAATGCTAAGAAACCTTATATTTATTTTGAAAGGCCTATCGATTGATGTGCCATACGGGGGGTCACAATAAAATTTTTTTTTTTGACTTTTAGTTTTATGTATGGAGTGCACCCCTAAAAAAAATTTTTTTTGTCATTTTAATTACAAAACTATGTAGCGGCTAACAAAATACACCTATCCTCAAAATTTTATTCAAATACACTTTATAGTTTTCGAGTAAAATGCCTGTGACATACGGACAGACGGACAGACGGACAGACGGACAGACGGACAGACGGACAGACGGACAGACGGACATGACGAAACTATAAGGGTTCCGTTTTTGCCATTTTGGCTACGGAACCCTAAAAACGTGATTGTTTTGCCGTTTTTATAGATAATGGTACGGAGCCCTTCGTGCGCGAGTCCGACTTGCACTTGACCGATTTTTTTACATGTTACAAGTTATCCATCTGTTTACTATACCGATGTTTATGAAAAACATGTTAGATTTAACACGACAATATGGCTCAGTACATAAGTTAAGTAGTTGATTGAACTAAACGATTAGTCGGTTTGATAAAAAAACTAATATCGAATTAGTAATTGGGTAAGCTGGTTGTTAAACTGCATTGGGTTAGTTACCTAATTGATACCTAGTAGAAATTAATCGCGACCTACTGTTTCCAATATTGGAACATATAACATACCTTAATGCTATGCTTATGTTATTCCCTTGTAATCGAAGTGTTTTTTACCAAATAAAGAATTTTATATTTTGTATACCTACTTAAGACTAGGTGTGTACAGTGGACGCCAAAAATACGTTTACACTTTTGCACCTTATTCCATTGCAATAAGGCGAATAGTGTAAACGTATTTTTGGCGTCGACCGTACATTAGAAAAGGTTCTCAAATTTAATATTTCGAATACTGAAGTTGAAAACAATAAAAGCTAGTGGCTCTTGTTTGTGTTTTTGTAAAAAAAAACAAACACTGATTCGAAAAAAAAAATTGTGAATATACTAATTATCGAACCCACTCACAAAATTTCACGAGAATCGATTAAGAAATCAGTAGAGGAGAACAGACGGACAGCGAGACACCCGTTCATTCGAAATAATTATTATGGCTCAAGTTGAAACAGACAACTTCGTTCGCTTCGCTAGCTCGTTCAAAAACTCACAGAAATATTCGGAATGGCTAAAACTTAGAAAAGTTGAAGAACCCCCTATTTTTTCATTTCAAAGTTCAATATCTCAAAAATGGCTGAACCGATTTTGTTGAAACGTAGCTAAGAACCACCTCGATCACGTCAGGTTTCGGATAAAAAAAACCGCATTAAAATCGGTCAATTCGTTTAGGAGCTACGATGCCACAGATAGACACACAGACATGTCAAACTTATAACACCACTCTTTTTGCGTCGGGGGTTACAAATCGGAAATTATCACACTCTTCTTTTGCTATTTTAAAGATTTTTTCAATAATTAACACGTTCCCTGTCCGGGTGCCCCCAATGTGGGGCCATGAACCTCTTTTCAGGCCCCGTAGCATGGTTGGCCTTGTCACGCGATAGGTGATAGGATAGAGCGTGCGTCACTGGCTGACACCGTTCGATAGAACGAGACGACGCCCCTATCTTGTCACTTGTCGCGTGATAAGGCCAACCATGCTACGGCTCCAGGAGTCCGTGTCCCCACTATGGGTCCACGGGTTGTTCACGGCTACGAACTACAACTGTCACTTGGACTTGTGACATTGACGGACAATTTTGTATGGTATATAGTAACAATGTAATACCGTGTTAAAGATCAAAAACTGCAATTGAATCTAATAATATGCCAATATCGTAATGACTTTGTCAGGAAAAAACTTTTCTCACTTTACCTGTTCTTATCGTGTATATTTATTTAGCTGTAAACGTGAACGTCATTAAACGAAAACAACATAAAAACTATAAACTCGTCATACCAAAGTATTTAGCATAAAAGCCATAAGACAAGTATGATTCAACCGACTTGAAACACGGTTGACGTGCTCCGGGTACCTATTTATGTTGATTACACTAGACTAGAGGCTAGATTTATTTACATTAATTAAATCTTTCGCCATTTAAGTTTAGGTGAGGTTTAGTAACCGCTTTATTAGCACACCAGTTAAGACATCTAGGTATTTGTGAGTTGCACTCGAATATCTGAGGTATACCTAGATAGTCTAAGTCACAAGTCATTTATTCATAAACAATATAAATTGTTTTCATCATCATCATCATCATATCAGCCCAAAGACGTCCACTGCTGAACATAGGCCTCCCCCAAAGAGTGCCACAATGACCGGTCCTGCGCCACCCGCATCCAGCGGACTCCAGCGACCTTTACCAGGTCATCAGTCCACCTTGTGGGGGGCCTACCCGCTCTGCGCCTTCCGGTACGTGGTCGCCACTCAAGAACCTTTCCGCCCCAACGGCCATCGGTTCTACGTGCAATGTGTCCCGCCCACTGCCACTTAAGTTTAGCGATTCGGAGGGCTATATCGGTTACCTTGGTTCTGCTGCGGATAGCCTCATTTCTGATGCGATCACGCAGAGATACTCCCAGCATAGCCCTGTCCATTGCCCTTTGGGTGACTTTGAGCCTTCTTATGAGGCCCATAGTAAGCGACCACGTTTCCGTGCCATATGTCTTCGTATAAATTGTTTTAATTTTTTTTAATATTAAGTATAGTATACGCCTGTTAACATTTTCAACGCTCTGTCAAATAGAAAAGTTGTCAACCACACGCCAAATCAACAAGACATTCAGTGCGGAGTTAAACCTTATGTCAATGCAAGAAGGTTGCTATCGCGCTGGGCTCCTTGACGCATATATCAGTCGTTGGCGCTGAACCTGCGGTGCGGATATATGCGTCGTTGGCGTCGAAAAGATTAATATAATATGCCTGTTGTATGCCTGTGGTCGCCGGCTCGAATCCGGCTCGGAGCATTAAATTATTAAATTTTTCCTTTAATTTCAAATTAATTTCGCCCGGGACTTGTTTGTATAGGGCTGCCTTAAGGTTGACTGGTAGAGAATGTTTTATAGTATAGGTACTACTGACAGATCAACCGATTGGAGTGCGGTATTTTTAGGGTTCCGTAGCCAAAATGGCAAAAACGGAACCCTTATAGTTTCGTCATGTCCGTCTGTCCGTCTGTCCGTATGTCACAGGCATTTTACTCGAAAACTATAAGGTGTATTTGAATAAAATTTTGAGGATAGGTATATTTTGTTAGCCGCTACATAGTTATGTAATTAAAATGACAAAAAAAAAATTTTTTTAGGGGTGCACTCCATACATAAAACTAAAAGTCAAAAAAAAAAATTCATTGTGACCCCCCGTGTGGCACATCAATCGATAGGCCTTTCAAAATAAATATAAGGGTTTTTAGCAATTTTTTTGATTAAGTGAATAGAGTCAGAGGTAATCGCCGCGAAAGTCACTAAAATTTTGTCCCCCCCCCCCCCCCCCTCTAATTTTTGAACGGTGTATTTTAAAAATATGGAAAAATTCAGGGCTTAATAATTTCATTCACCGAAAATGGTTTTGAACAAGATCGGTTCAGAGGTTTTCGAGATATTGCTGAAAAACTGCCTTCCTCAAAGAAAAGGACGTAAGTGCCGTAAAATTTCTGTGACGATACGACCTTTTTAATAGGCACGGAACCCTTCGTTTTGCGTGGTCCGACACGCACTTGGCCGGTTTTTATCTAAAGTCTTGTCTATCAAGATGGTTCCTACCTATGTTCGTTGTGTGTCGAGGTGTTTTCCCGGTAAGTCTAGAACATGCCTCTAAAATATAACAAACCCAAAAAAAGTACCTACTTACCTTATGGGTTAGGATTTTGTTAGCTAGAATTATGTATTAAATATCTATACATAGTTCCATTCTTGGCTGCCGATACTTCATAAATACTTAATTCTCAGATAGCAAACCTTGCATAGTTAATGCATTAGTTGCATCTGCAACTGCATACACTCGTGCCTAGAACGTGAGTAGCCTGCGAGTAAGTATTATTCACATTCCAAGACATCAATTTGGCCTTACAAACAAACACACTTTAACCTCGGATTCCAAAAGTTGAAGTTATATGGGGTGAGAAATCCAAAACAAAAGATAATATCACTTTTAATTAAATTAGCATTTATTTTCTCAAGTATATACAAGATGATAATTAACTCAAATAAATTAAGTCTATAAAAGCCCTCTAGGCATTGTACCGAGGATGCTGGCGGCATTTCCTCGCTGAATTGCAATGCTGATGCGTTGCGCGAGAAAACCGCCAGCTCTTCGGTCACCAGTTAAGGTGCTCTTACACGGGCAATATTTTGTGAAATTATTGCCCGTCAACAGTAAGTATACGGTTGTCTCACTTTTACTTACAGGCCAGTGAAGGACGTGTGTACTGTTGACGGGCAATAATTGCTCGAAATATTGCCCGTGTAAGAGCACCTTTACATCAACCAGACGTTTCGCGTCGCGATTTCCGTTTACCGATATTACTTTTGAAATCAGCGAAGTTTATTTATTGAAACTAATTTCACTATTTCGATTCTCATTATGTCGGGCATAGAGCATTCGTCCCTTACTAGCCAGTATGTTAGTGCGAGATAGAATGCTTTAAGTCCGACTTAAACACGATAATGTTAGCTAGCCAGACCAGTTATTACGTATAATATTAATTAATGTTGAACACTTAACAGACGTAATAACTACCGCAATTATGTACACGCAATGCAACGGTCTAGATAGTGAAACTGTGTCTTATTTGCCGTGATAAGATTTCAAATCTGTGCCAATGATATTTAACTACGCAAATGTGCATAGGTGATCGTGTAAGTATGCTTCATTGATAATTATGCAGAGAAAGTAATGCAAGACGCTATGACAATTGCATTTTATGAGAACAAAAGTTAACTGCTGGCTAATAAGGTCATAGATTGTTGCAGTTTGACAGCTCGTACACCGCACGTTTAAGGGCTGAATCACACTGGCGCGGCCTGCGGTGGCGGTCAATAGTAAATTTGATAGCTAATGACAAGTTTACTACTGACCGCCGCGGCCAGGCCGCGCCATTCTGTAAGAGGCCTAAAGGCTCAGGGAGCCGGCACAACGTGTCATCATGGCCGCAGGTGGAATGAGATGAAAGTAGGTAGGTCTTTCTCCCTTTAACGCTTGGTTTCGTCCTGTATGATGGGCCATGATGGCCCACTGTGCAGCCCAAAGAGGGGGCTGGGACCAAGCAAGGCATTCTAGACGAGCTCGACAGGACTGACTTCCCACTTTTTTTGAACCGGTCTGATGCGTTATAGGCCGATCCCAGTAAAACAATCGGAATTCATAGTGGGAGAGTAGTCTGGGGGAAATCTCCAGGACGACAACGCGGGCGGTTTTAACACTGGAATACTCTAAAGAGTTTGCTTTCCAGTGAATTTGGTTGGTCCGTCTCATCCGGATCTGATTGTGAGTGGAATAGGGCTACTGGGTGTTTGGTTTCCGACGGGATGACTTAACCGTCATAAGTTATGTAAAATAGTGAACAAGAGTTGCATCAACTGTACTCGGATGCCTCAAACCCAACTCCGCTCAATAAGCTATACCCTCTGGCGGGAATTGCGCCGCCGCCGGAAGCCCGTTGAGAGGTGTCGTGCAGCGTTGAAAAACTGAAGCAGGAACAAGACCCAAGGCACCCTCTCCACGGCCATAAACTACCACCGTCCCGCCTAGAGCCGCAGGAGCTTTATGCGGTGCACCACCTCTATCGGGATTCCGCAGTCCAAGAAACGGCTTGCACACTGGCGAAATACGGTATTTCAAATATCCGAGCCCCCCTGAAGATTATGTTCGCCCCGATGAGGAGCTTCCCGCTGGGCATAATCAGCCATGGCCGATCTGTGGAAATCCCTAACTACGGGTGATTTCGGGGTCGTGATCCCAACCATTTTTTTCTGACTCAGTAAATGATTGCGATGCTACCTGTATTTATTTTAATTGAAACAAAGATGATTCGTTATTTACGTATTTTTATTTAAAAATTATTATTGACTCAAAATGCGTGGTCACCCTACTTTTAATTACACCTTTTTAACAACCTTACTGCAACGATTGTTAAGTCCATGCACTTGACATAAGTTTTCTTGGGAAATAGTAGGGTGACCATGATCTCGAATTATCGCAGTTTTTTTTTGGTGACTATAATAAGTCGCTGGTGTACTGTTAGTCCTAATCTATCGTGATCCTTAGGAGAAAGTAAGTTAAATGCTTCTTTCTTGCTCCACGACCCCGTAATCACCCTGTAGATTGCGTTCCCAGGTCGGTCGCATAAGGAGAACTTGCAGAAGTGGGGCGCCCTAAGTAGCTCATACGCCCAATGCCCGTGTGGTACGGTTCTCCAAACGATGGAGCACATTTCGTCTTGCCCAGCGCACCCGAGCGCCTGCTCCAAGCAAGACCTTCGAGACGCGACAGACAGCGTCGCCACGTTCTGGTCCCGCACAGTCTGAAAACCTCCAACACGAGAAGAAGAAGATCAACTGCACTTTGCAGGCCGACACGGATATATTTCTACGAAATACCTACGGGTAACAGCTATCGGCGCCATAACGCATCCAATTGATGTAACCAACTCTAAGTGTAAGGCCAGGAGCCGTAGCATGGTTGGCCTTGCCACGCGATAGGAGATAGGATAGAGCGTGCATCACTAGCTGACACCGTTCGATAGAACGAGACGACGCTCTTATCTTGTCACTTGTCGCGTGATAAGGCCAACCATGCTACGGCTCCAGAGTGGACGCTCCGCTGTGAGCGGGGCGTGCAGCGTCCATATAAATTGCATTTGTTTTATATGGACGCTGCACGCCCCGCTCATAGCGTAGCGTCCACTCAGGCCTTACACTAAGTCGTCAGGCGTAACCCATGCTGAATCCCATCAAACTATACCCACAGGAAGTGTGTGAATCGGACAACCTGCTTATAAAATCCGGAGGCGTTTCCGATTGCAACAGTTGCACCGCACCCGCGCGGCCGCCATTATCGGTGCGCGGTCACTGGAACGGTGATCGATCGGCTCTTGCGCATCCAATCAATACAGATCGGCCCTTTGTGCCTTTACATTTTGGTGGTTTATTTAGGTGTAATTTATACATGATATGTTTTTGTAAAGGAAAGGTCATAGTATTTATCTAAAACACAATGTAACATAACAATCGTTCCATGAGATTTATACGATGAACTCCATGACACTACCGTAAATATTTCAATTTTTCTAAATGACGAAATAAGTTAATTCATTAAAGAATTGTACTTTCATTGTGATCTTTGGAGATTTAAATGGTATCTAAGAATTTTAAAAATTACTAGCTCTGGTGAAATGCATCAAATTGAACGTTCGAACACTACGGTAATTGTCAAACGTTTATATTAGGCCAAACCAGGAACCGTAGCATGGTTGGCCTTATCACGCGACAAGTGACAAGATAAGAGCGTCGTCTCGTTCTATCGAACGGTGTCAGCCAGGAGCCGTAGCATGGTTGGCCTTGCCACGCGATAGGTGATAGGATAGAGCGTGCGTCACTGGCTGACACCGTTCGATAGAACGAGACGACGTTCTTATCTTGTCACTTGTCGCGTGATAAGGCCAACCATGCTAAGGCTCCAGTGACGCACGCTCTATCCTATCACCTATCGCGTGACAAGGCCAATGATGCTACGGGACGGGGCCAGGGTAAACAGTTGATGCCATTATCGGTGCGCGGTCACTGGAACGGTGATCGATCGGCTCTTGCGCATCCAATCAATACAGATCGGCCCTTTGTGCCTTTACATTTTGGTGGTTTATTTTTGTATAAATTACACCTGTAATATATACAAAATATTTTATTGTAAAGGAAAGGTCATAGTATTTATCTAAAACACAATGTAACATAACAATCGTTCCATGAGATTTATACGATGAACTCCATGACACTACCGTAAATATTTCAATTTTTCTAAATGACGAAATAAGTTAATTCATTAAAGAATTGTACTTTCATTGTGATCTTTGGAGATTTAAATGGTATCTAAGAATTTTAAAAATTACTAGCTCTGGTGAAATGCATCAAATTGAACGTTCGACCACTACGGTAATTGTCAAACGTTTATATTAGGCCAAACCAGGAACCGTAGCATGGTTGGCCTTATCACGCGACAAGTGACAAGATAAGAGCGTCGTCTCGTTCTATCGAACGGTGTCAGCCAGGAGCCGTAGCATGGTTGGCCTTGTCACGCGATAGGTGATAGGATAGAGCGTGCGTCACTGGCTGACACCGTTCGATAGAACGAGACGACGCTCTTATCTTGTCACTTGTCGCGTGATAAGGCCAACCATGCTACGGCTCCAGTGACGCACGCTCTATCCTATCACCTATCGCGTGACAAGGCCAACCATGCTACGGGACGGGGCCAGGGTAAACAGTTGATCCCACAATCACATTTAAATGGTTAATCGATATTTCGATCACTGTAAATATCAATATACTTATTATATTTTTTTATTTGTTGGATATTGCAAAATGCCAAAAAAAATAAATTAGAACCCACAAATCACTTCAGTGTCATTGAGCCTAATAAATATGAGCCTACATACAATACTGGCGATAAGATTCAAAGTCAAGTAGGACTATGGATCACGTTCACACTAGTTTTGGTAAAATATCTGCCCGTCTGTAATTATCGTATGTGTGTGTTATATAGAAACCTTGCGTGTATTGACCCTACGCCCGTTCCGGTTCCCAGACGATTGTGTCTCTGTGTGTGTGTGTGTACAGCCTGGTTATTAATGAAGAGTTTCTCATTCACTAGTAAGGTGTGTAGAATGTAGGTGGAACTTTTTTCCGAAGGCGACGTAGGTTCAGAAAACGGATTTTTAAAAATACGCTTGTTTGGATCATAATACGGCTGTCCTAAATTCAATTAGCAATCTTTCTCGAGGGACTATAGCTATTCGAATCCTGAGTTTTTGACTTTCTTTCGATAGAAAAAAAACCCGGCCAAGTGCGAGTCGGACTCGCGCACGAAGGGTTCCGTACCATTATCTATAAAAACGGCAAAAAAATCACGTCTGTTGTATGGGAGCCCCAGTCCGACTCGCACTTGGCCGGCTTTTTAGTATTTGTTGTTATAGCGGCAACAGAAATACATAATCTGTGAAAATTTCAACTCTCTAGCTATCACGGTTCTTGAGATACAGCCTGCTGACAGACAGACGGACGGACGGACGGACGGACGGACAGTGAAGACTTAGTAATAGGGTCCCATTTTCACCCTTTAGGTACGGAACCCTAAAAAACACGAACATAGGTCTAAAATACATTTAAAACATTCGTAACAAATTATGCACAAAAGCTAAACATATTATTAAAATTGGTTCTAAATAAGTTTCTGTCAAAAATTTCATTTTTGGTACTTTTTTGCCGACTGTACTTTTTTAATACCATCATCAACTACTCATTGAGACGATTCTAACGAGCTCAAACACAACGGGGTTACGTCGGTTAAATACTGAATTCCCATGGCCACCTTCTGTCTCCATCTTCAGATCAGCTCGATGGTACCGGAATATTGAATTGTCATCCACACTATACCTTCACCCAAAATTTCAGCTCAATCGGTTAAAGAAATCTGCTTCAAATTTAACCTGCAAGATTCCACCAGAAGAAACATAGTTACATTGCAAGTTAAATAAAAGTTTGAATAACTTAACTATGGGTACTAGACGATTTTATTGAAAGTAAATACAAGATAATGATGAACATTAACTAAAATAAATTAAAACTAAGTTAAATCTAAAAAAGGCTCTCGAGGCATTGTACCGAGGATGCTGGCGGCATTTACTCGCTGAATTGCAATGCAGCACGTCTAGCACAACTTGCTGCTCAGTCGCTTCTCGCGCGACTAAGCGTCCCCTATCTCACTCGCACCGTACAAATTAGAAAAAGGGGGTTGAGCTTTCTCGACTCGCGTCGCGGTGCGGCGTCAGTTGCGCTAGCCCCGCTGATGCGTTGCGCGAGAAAGCCGCCAGCTCTTCGGTCACCAGTTACATCGACCAGACGTTTCGCGATTTCTGCAAATAACTTATGCGCACTATGAGAATGAGAATGAATGAGAATGAGATATTTATTGATAAAATTATAAATAATTTTACATGTCACTCATTTTACATGGGATTATATTAATTATAGTTTATAAGTAGGTTAGTTTCATTTTATATTAATTTTAGTATACATTGGTCAGTTCTTTAAATTAAATTAAGTTAGTAATTTTAATTTAATAAAATTACTACAACTCTTATTTCATTATATTTAACATTTTTAACATTCGAATTACAAATTGTTTTAGTCATCAGTCTTCCTTAACATAAATTCATTTATATCGTAACATGCTAGGTCAATTAACATTTTTTTGAGTTTATTAGCGAATATAGCGTCACTTTCGGTGTTAATGACATCATTCGGAAGAGTGTTGTAGATCTTTACACCAATGACACTGAGTGACTTTCGAGCCTTCGCCAGTCGGCGGCGCGGGACGAGCAAGAGGTGTTGGCCGCGCGTATTCCGGCCGTGGCACTGCCCACGGCTCATATATAACCCTAGATTTGAACGCACATATTTGCAGGCTGTCAGAATATAGACGCAAGGCAATGTCAGATTTTTTTGTTCTTTGAATAATGACTGTGCTGGATAATGTATTTAATAGAATTTAATAGAAAACAACCATGACTCAGAAACAAATATTCGTGCTCATCCATCACACAAATAGCCCTTGCCGTCGTATTTGAACCCAGGACCGTCAGCTTCGTAGACAGGGTCACTACCCATTAGCCTAAACCTAGGCATGTGGCCTAAATTTTTTTTAGGATGCCATTCGAACCAGTTTTTGGAGAGGAACAAATGTTTGTATGGGAGCAACTACAATTAAAGAACATAAATGTCCAAAAAATCGAGTTAAAGACCTCGCTGGCGATGGCGGCAGCCGAAAACGTTTCATACTGATTTTAATTTTATATTTCGTAATTTATACTTAATTACATTTATTTGATGGTTTACTATCCATTTAGCAACACTGCGTTATCAATTTTAACATGTGGAAACTACCCAATTGGGTACTTTCCTGGGTAAAAAATATACTATTCTATTTAGTCCGCGTGACGTCGCATTATGCTAAAAAGTGCACCATAATGTGACGTCACACGGAAAAACGGGCTATATCTTCGTCAGTTTTTGGTTAATTAACAAATAAAAAAATACGTGTCCAATATTTTTTGATACTCTAACTACTAAATAACTTTTTTTAGGAAAGTAGCCAATTGTATTGATCTCCCCAGGCCAGAAGATGTCCGCGGCGGGCGTGGTGAACAAGGCGTTCGACGCCGGCGACGACGGCTTCCACACCATCGACCTGCGGCCGCGCAGGGGGGACACGCGGCCTGCGCCTGTGAGTATCATTATGTACGATTTTCACCAACCGGGCCGGGCCGGAGCGGAGCGCGCCTCAGCGCATTGTACAAGTTGCCAAAGGAATTTGAAGCGTCAATACAGATGTTACAACTATAAACAACTATATATCCCGATCTCGACTAAGGAAAAGTGACTATTAATAATATTTTTATAATACTATTAATCATTTATTTTCTAAAGTTAATACAAGATGATGATTAACATTAACTAAATTAAATTAAAACTAAGTTTAATCTAAAAAAGGTCCTCGAGGCAATGCACCGAGGATGCTGGCGGCATTTCCTCGCTGAATGGGGAATGGATGAAAATTTTAGAAATGCCTGATAATGTTTTTGGTGATAGGAATAACCTTCCTTGTCACCAGAAAAAAGTTTCAGATTTTTCAGCTGCGACAATTATTTTTGAAAAATATAAACAGTTTTCTCATTTACGTTTTAGGTCCAGAACGGTAAATAGACACTTTCCTTGATCCGTCTCATATTACAAAAAACTATCTTCAATATCTGTGGTAAACTGACACTGGTAATGACCAATATAGCTGCTGCAAGTGTCAATATCATTGCCAGTGTCAGTTTACCACACATATTTAATATATTTTTTTGTAATATGAGACCGATCGAGGAAGGTGCCGTAACTGACCCAAAACGTAAGTGAGGAAACTGTTTATATTTTTCAAAAAAAATTGACGCAGCTGAAGAATCTGAAACTTTTTTCTGGTGCTAAGGAAGGTTATTCCTATCACCAAAAAAATAATCAGGCATTTCTAAAATTTTCATCCATTCCCAATTGCAATGCTGATGCGTAGCGCGAGAAAGCCGCTTATTATACTTATTTGAACTCGAAATTTTCTCCTCTTTCATTTGATCCCCCACACGCTATAACAGCAAATTTTTTTTTAGTCAGTCACTTATTTGTATGATCCATCATAATTTTCTATTTCATACAAAAGGTAACCTATGTCACCCGGAGCATAATTTCGAATAGATTGACACCCCATTTATTAAATTCGGTTCAGTATCTATAACGCTACAGTGGAAGTGGAACATACGTAAATACAAACATAATATACTGCTAAAAACATATCCCTTCCTTTCGACTCTGCCATAGTCGGCCAAAAAGAACCTTATTTTCAAAATACGAACTTGGCCACTCTCGATTTCCTTTTAAAGGCCATAAATATGGCGCGAATTTAATTTCGTTCGAATTTCAAATTTAAGTCACGTTTAGCACGTGCGCGGTACAAGTCGAATACAGATTAAAAACGAGAGCTACCTCGATATCGATCTGTTACTGTTTAAACCTCTTATCTCACTAAATTGGATCATTATGAAATGGATCTTGGTAAGAATCAAATAAAGTTCAAATTCATATTATGTAATGTAGAGATATGACTTTCGCACAATAAGAGGATTATTGCGTGTAGTTTCGTAAGGAGAAAGCATAGTGATGTCATTTTGTAAACAATGAAATTGACGTTGAACAGCATTTATAGTGAAAATGCGCTTACATACAATATTTGACAACTGTCATCCCATCCCAGTACTACGGCTGTCGAATATCGGCTGTTAAAAAAATCTAATTACCTATAGTTACAGAGTTGATTTCGAAAATTGATCTATATAGTTCCGTAATTTCTATCAAGCTAGTAAAAACCGGCCAAGTGCGAGTCGGACTCGCGCACGAAGGGTTCCGTACCATTATCTATAAAAACGGCAAGAAAATCATGTCTGTTGTATGGGAGCCCCAGTGCGACTCGCACTTGGCCGGTTTTTTAGTATTTGCTGTTATAGCGGCAACAGAAATACATAATCTGTGAAAATTTCAACTCTCTAGCTTCTTGAGATACAGCCTGGTGACAGACAGACGGACGGACAGCGAAGTCTTAGTAATAGGGTTCCGTTTTTACCCGTTGGGTACGGAACCCTAAAAACGATTGAAAGGTGAGTACCCTACATGCAGAGACGGTGTCGATGTCAGTCTGGTTAAAGTTATAACGGATTTGATTTGATTTATTAAAACTGTGTCAAATACCTACAGCGTCAGAAAAACATGGCATTTTTTTGTACCTAGTTTGCTGAAAATTAACCCTTTCAGCGCTCTTACTATGACTGAGTGAGATAATTATATGTATTAGATATAAGTACCTACTTGTCACTTTTGTCACACGCGTGAACGAAAGTTTCGCGCAAAATTAACAAATTGAGGTTTTACATCGAGTTGAAATTAAAACTATAATTATATTCATTATACCCAAGTCTACTGTCCGTCCGTTGAAGCTGTGAAAAAATCAAACTTCTAAGTTAACGTAAAAAAAACCGGACAAGTGCGAGTTCAACTCGCGTGGTGAGGGTTCCGTAAAATATTGAGAATTTTCCCGTTACTTTGAATACTCAAACTTCTTTATAGGTTATCCTGTAATCTTTAAGCAAGGAACTATTTTCCATATGTTTTTCAGAATTTTAAGCCTAGTAGTTTCGGAGATAAGGGGGGGGGATGGTCAATTTTCGTTTTTTTCCTAAATTACTTCGAATCTGTTTTTGCTAAAATTATAAATATATATATATCTGAGATGCTTATAACAACCCCTTTCATTTTATATGTCACACAACACAGTTCGCGAAACTTTTCTTTTTAATTTTCCAGTTTATGCCCCAAAAGTGCCCCCCTTATTCAGAATTCATTAATTTACTTTAAGCGTCCATCTTTGGGTCACCAATATTTACATATGTGTACCAAATTGCAACTCAATCGGTCCAGTAGTTTCGGAGCAAATCGGCTGTGACAGACGGACAGACAGACGCACGAGTGATCCTATAAGGGTTCCTTTTTTTTCCTTTTGAGGTAGGTACGGAACCCTAAAAAAGATACGGCCGTTTATGCCGCAAAAAACGTATATTTTGACACTCTCAAGGGACTTACATTATACTCGTAAGGCACCTATTTCCCGTAAACCTAGAACTATGAAGTTTCGCAAGTAATATCGTCTTATACTACAAGTACAGGGAAAAATCTGAAAACATTTGTAATTTCGTACGGAACCCTCGGTGGGCGAGTCCAACTTTTTTTATTGACTTTGACAATGATAACGATGTACGTACGGTCGACTTCAAAGTTAGATTTACATTTTACTACCTTATTCCTTTGTAATAAGGGGAAAGTTTGCACGTAGGTACAATTAATCTTTGGCGTATACACAATACGGTATTCATATTTGAAACGTTTTATCTCGCAGTCGTTTAATTTTATTAATATCCCCACATTGTCTTAAGTAATTTCTTCATTACTGTCAACATCTTCGGTAGTATAGTGGTAAGTATCCCCGCCTGTCACGCGGGAGACCGGGGTTCGATTCCCCGCCGGAGAGTTTCTTTTTGTATTTTTTTTGGAGTTTCGTTCAATACAAAGTGTCCCAAAAGACCCAGAAGTCAACTTCTAGCCGATAACGGATTAGATTTACTATCATTTTTAGGGTTTCGTACCCAAAGGGTGAAAACGGGACCCTATTACTAAGACTTCGATGTCCGTCCGTCCGTCTGTCTGTCACCAGGCTGTATCTCAAGAACCGTGATAGCTAGAGAGTTGAAATTTTCACAGATTATGTATTTCTGTTGCCGCTATAACAACAAATACTAAAAAACCGGCCAAGTCCGACTCGCACTTGACCGGTTTTATTTTTATTTTTATAACGGACTTGGCCCATATCACTGTTTTCGGCTTGACGTTGACTTTTGGCACATTTGGGACTGTACATATTATTTGCGTGCATGCCTATTTTGTTGTTTATGTTTATCCTACAGGAGGTCTATTTTGCTCGTCGCATCTTTTCTCTTGCACGCTTCAAGCCAACGTGTTAGAAAAAGCGCGAGAAACATAATGTAAAAGAGATGATGCCATATTGTATTAACTTGGTATACTTACACTTGATATTTCTTTTTAGGCAAGGCAAGCCCATAGTTATACAGGGTGGCACATTTAGATCGGTCAGTATGGGAAAGTCTTAAACTATAAGACATACGAAGATCTCTTCTCTTGGAAGGGTATCCACGGAAGACCAGCGTCAAGGTACTCACAAGGTACCTTGACATAAAGCTGAGTGGAGGCCATTTCAATGACGATTTAAAATGTTCACTACTGTTTCTTCTCCTATGTATTAGCCTAAGTTTTAAAACGGCATGAATAAACTTATTTTCTACTTCTTGTTCTTCTTAGGAACAATGTCATCGATTTTAGTAACAAGAAAAACTGCATTCATACATTTAAAAAAAACTTAGTACTCAGCTCGGGAATCGAACCCGGACGTTTTGAAAAATAAAACTAACACTTTCTATTTTGATATCGATTGTGTAGGTAGGTCTTTAGCAGTAAATGTTATTATGAAACATGACGTCTAAAATAAAATGCATTGTTTCATATCCTTCAATTTGTTTTATCTTATCTTATCTTATCTTATCTTATCTAGTTGAGGGCCCTTTCGGATACACTTCGACCCATTAATTTGTTTTAGTAAGTTTTCGAAATGACCATCATGTTTCATAGTAACATTTACTGCTTAATGATGAGATGGAGAGACAGAGGATCGATGGTCCCCACATGGTCCCTAACTATGTGCGGAAACCATATACAGTTCTAAGGCAAAAATCTTCCCCATAGCTTTAATGCACAACCTTTTATTTTTAGCCTTTTTGGAAAACGGTGAATTCCCGCTTCGGAGCAATAAGGGAAAAAACATAATGTCATTATCGCAAAATTAAAAAACCGGCCAAGTGCGTGTCGGACCACGCAAAACGAAGGGTTCCGTGCCCATTAAAAAGGTCGTATCGTCACAGAAATTTTTACGGCACTTACGTCCTTTTTTTTGAGGAAGGCAGTTTTTCAGCAATATCTCGAAAACCTCTGAACCGATCTTGTTCAAAACAATTTTCGGTGAATGAAATTAATAAGCCCTATGTCCATGAATTTTTCCATATTTTTAAAATACACCGTTCAAAAATTAGAGGGAGGGGACAGAATTTTAGTGACTTTCGGGGTGCTTATCTCCGACCCTATTCACTTAATCAAAAAAATGCTAAGAAACCTTATATTTATTTTGAAAGGCCTATCGATTGATGTGCCACACGGGGGGACACAATGCTTTTTTTTTTTTGACTTTTAGTTTTTTTGTCATTTTAATTACAAAACTATGTAGCGGCTAACAAAATACACCTATCCTCAAAATTTTATTCAGATACACCTTATAGTTTTCGAGTAAAATGCCTGTGACATACGGACAGACGGACAGACGGACATGACGAATATATAATAAGGGTTCCGTTTTTGCCATTTTGGCTACGGAACCCTAATAAAAACTACTTCCCGCCCTACAAATTTAGCTTTTTCTAAGGACCATTATTGGTGCTGTCAGTTTGACAGTTGCCAGCCCCATTTAACGTCAAGTTTAAACCTACATATACGAAGTTGTCAAACGGGCGAAAGCGACAAGGTATAGATAAATTAACGAGAGCATGGAATTGCATATGTAGTAGTATTGTATGTTTTACAGGCATTCTATATTTGAATTTTCTATTTTCTCGTACAACCACTACAAATGCAATTCCATGTTCTCGATAATTCATCTATATCAAGGTGTTCAGCTACTTTTGAGTTATCAATTGTATATATTATTATGAAAATCCTACTTCCTATTAATATTATAAATGCGAAAGTTTAGATGTTTGGATCTTTGGATGTTTAGATATTTGGATGTTTGTTACTCAATCACGCAAAAACGGCTGAACGGATGAAACGAGTTCCACGCGGACGATGTCGCGGGCAGAAGCTAGTACAAAATAAAACATTATTTAAATTTCCTCAAGTATGCTTATGTATGTCCGTATGATCAGTTGGCCAATCGCGAAAGCCGATATCATCCGTATCGTTACACAAGACAGTGGCGTTATTGCTAACCCATCATTTCCTATTGCACATCTAACGCTACACTGGTCTACTATGACCCGTTTAAAAAAAAACGTTTATTTCAGACCATTAAAGATCCATACCCATACGTTGTTAGTACAGAAAGAAAGAACTATGTTAGGCATCTGAGCTAAGACATACAAAAAAAACCGGACAAGTTCACGTTAGTTACTTTACGCGTCCATCTTTGGGTCACCAATTTACATATGTATACCAAATTTCAACTCAATCTGTCCAGAGTTTCATTGCAAATCGGCTGTGACAGACGCACGAGTGATCCTATAAGGGTTCCGTTTTTTCCTTTTACCGTACCGGAACCCTAAAAATGGAATACTCAGTTGGCTACCTAGCAACTAACTAACTGCAGTTGGAACTACCTAGACCTACTGGGTAACAGGCTGCCCCCGTTACGAAGAAGGGCGCATGTTACATTTTTGACAAAATTGAGTTATATATACTGCCGTGATCAGCAAAAAAAGGCGCATCTGTCAATATTTTTTTTATTTTATCCTAGGAAGCCTACAAACAGAGTTACCATAAGAAAAAAGGGCGCTACACGCATTTTCTCACTTAAACAACCTTAAACTAAATTGAAAAGTCGTTTGTCCGAAATACATTAAAGACCTCAAAACGTCTTCGTTTGTCTTCCTTTCTGTCCAGCTTATTCTTTCCATCCTCCGCCAGCACCACATTTCTAAGGCTTCGAGCCTTTCTCTGTCCTTTCGCATACCTATCGCCTTTTTTTCTTAAATAAGTAACTCTTGTATTGACACAGCTGGCTGACCCCTCTAATTAGTAAGAGGCACATAAAATTACTAATGAAAAAATCTACCCGCGATATCCTTCCACAAATAAGAAGTGCCTAAGCTCTCTGGACTTACGTTCAAACCTCCAAGGGCATTTTTACAATTTTGACTCTACCAGCGCTTAGCGAAATCTAAAGAAAAACTATTTTCTCAAACATGCAATGAAATGTCGTCCTTACGTGCCTTATAACAGGCTTCAAAGTATCACGTTTCGGGCGGAACTACTCGAGAGAACTGGTAAGCAATTTCATACAAAATTGAAGGCCTAGGCCGGGAAGTATTTTTTTTTAAATTTTAATGTTAACATGGCGTCTGTGTTCATCTACAGGCTAAACAGCTGAATTATTATTTTTTATTTTTTCTAGTGGCAGAATGGTTATCGGACCAACAATATCCATGTTAATGCCTATTACACACGAACCTTTATTAAGAATACAAATCTGTATGATTCAGTGTGTTTGATGAATAAATTAAAAATATTATCTATACGTAAGTCACCAGAGGCCATAGACAATATTTAAAATCCTCTGCATTTATTTTATTCATTATAGAAATTAAGATTCTTATTATCAGGTCATGTATAATGGCCCTAATAGGGTCTATTCGAACGCTACACACGCGAAAGACGGACGACTTTCGTAAAAAAAACATTAAGTATGGAGGAATTGGAGGGAAAATGAATGTACTATTTTAAGTGGTGCATTGTTTTATTTCATTGCATATGTTTGAGAAAAGAACTATACATGCCTCGCCGTGAAAAGGGCTTGCCGGCTTCGTATCACTATCCGGCCTCCCTACGGTCGGCCGTCTATACCTACTCACCCGGCAAGCCCTTCTTTCCCGGCGTCTGCAGTAATGTACTATTCTGAAGCGTTTTCCAGGCAGCCATCTTCCTTCCCATCTGCAACCCTTGCTTGGCTGTTTAATATACCCGGTCACCGTTCGGGAGCGTTCAGTATCCCGTGAGGGCTCGACGCGGCAGCTCGCTCCGGCCGCTCGGTGCGCTGAAACTTTTACGCGCGCGTACTTGTGTTCGATTTTCGAATTTTGTGGATGCGATCGGGATTTAAAATGGTAACTGTTTTTTTTAATAGTATAGGAATAAAAGTAGTCTTATAAAAATATGCGATGTATTATTCCGCTCAATTATAGTCTTTGTTTTTTTATAGTACAATTCCATAGGATATGATTGAGTGTACATATTATGAGTAATAAGCCTCCTTTAGATGATCACTAGAGATCAGTGTTCTTAATTGTTTAAGCACATAGGCCCCTTTTGCTAGTTTTTTGCAAATGGTATCTACATGTGTTTTCCATGAAAAAGTAGGATCTAGATGGAAACCAAGTAGTATAACGTTCTGTGAACTTTGAATCAAAGTGCCGTTTGACAAAATTATTTCCATTTTCTCTGATTCTCTGAGTCGAGTGCTGAATTTCATTATGTGCGTCTTATCAGAGTTTAATTTCAATATTGAACGCAGTTGTCGACAATTTTGGTCCTTTCTATATGTATAATATATTATGTACTTAGATAGTTTTTGTTACCTGACCTAAGAACAGATATAAAGTAAATATTATGTAGATAGTTTTTGATACCTGACCTAATAATAGTAGGTATAAGAGGTAATAAAGTAATGACGTCTACTGATTTTAGGAGGGACTTAGGTTTTTTTGTAGCGCTAAGGAGTTCATAGAATATAATAAAACAACACGGACATTTTTAACAGAATTTTCTTGTTTATCTTATTTAATAGAAACATGATCGCTGATACATTTTCAAGGCATCCCCAAGTTTAATCAAGTAATTCCATGGGCTTGCTACGAATTATTATAACATTTGCATGTCGTTTAGTTACGAATTAAAACGAATTTTTCCAGACATGAGACCTAGCTAGATCGATTTCTCGCCCCCGTAAACTCCTATATTCCAAATTTCATCGAAATCGTGAGAGCCGTTTTCGAGAACGTGGTTGCAAGTATATATTTATATACATACAAATATTGCTCGTTTAATAGTATAGGATATAATACCGTACCACTATTCACAAGAACACCCTGTGACTAGAAATAAGTATACACAGGTGGCTCCGTGAGCTGTCGAACTCGCAAAACTTTTCTTAAATATATATATATATATATATATATATATATATATTATATTTCAATTTCAAAAAAGTGACTCGACAAAAAAATCTATATAATCAACGAACCTGCTCACAAAATTTCACAAGGATCGGTTGAAAAATGCGACCTATAGAGTAGAACAGCCGTGCAGCGTGACATCGTGACAGACACCGGACATACGAACGATTTTCTTCGTTCGCTTCTCTAGCTCCAAACTCGTTCGATAATATTCTTATTTTATCCTAAAATATTTCAGGCGCTTACACAAAATACATCTGTTTTAAGTTCACTCTGAATTTGTTTCCACTTTTCATTAACTAGTACAGTCAGCATCATAAACATGTATACATTCTAGGACCTTATTGCTTGGAGATAAGGTCGAAAAGTGTATACATGTTTATGATGCTGACTGTACCACGGAACAACTGTTCAAATTGGTGCTTAAATAAATATGGTTCACTCTACCTTTCGTATAGTAAGAATAGACATATCGACCCGAATGTTGACCTCCGATTTGGAACAGTTGTAACGAAATAAGGGCTTAAATCGAATTACCCCTAATTTGACAAAAAAAGTCGGAGATACAACCGTTAATTAAGTTTAAGTGGATACTTCTTTGTTGGCTATTCAAAGTGTTTTGATTTTGCAAAGGAATCTGCTATTATGGTGTACCCGTAAAATATATATCTGAATTTATTCACTAAAATCTGTATAAGTACAGATAAATCGGTATATATGGCAACATTGACTCGCGATACATCGAAAATGGCGGTTATATCAGCATTATTTTCATGTCCGCCAAATAAACTAAATAACATTTTGTCATTAACAACTAATGGCAAATAAAGAAGGATTAAAACATGTAAGACAAAATTATTTAAAATCAGATTAGACTTCTCTACAAAAAGTTATTCCGGAAGTCACGCGAGCAAAGAAGTATCCACTTCAAAACATCGAAAGTCCATATTTCAAGCCTCGGTAACGCAGGTCCCAACGATTCTGGTCTCGCAAAAATTACAGAAAGAAGGCCAAAGAGTTTGTATAGCTCATATTATTCTAATAGTGTATGTATCCAAGACTTCTTGGCAGTAATCGGAACAAGCAGAGTCTATATACCTGAATTTTGAACTGAATATTAGCCAAAGGCGTGCCCACAACACTTAAAACCGGACAAGTGCGAGTTCAACTAGCGTGGTGAGGGTTCCGTATATAATCTAAATTTCATAAGTGTTTTTGAATACTCAAACTTCTTATAGGTTTTCTTGTAATCTTTAGGCAAGGAACTATTTTCCATATTTTTTTCAGAATTTTAATCTTAGTAGTTTCGGAGATAAGGGGGGGAGGGGGATGGTCAATTTTCGTCTTTTTTCCTAAATTACTTCAAATCTGTTTTTGCTAAAATTATAAATATATCTGATATGCTTACAACAACCCCTTTCATTTGATGTCACACAATACAGTTCGCGAAACTTTATCTTTTAATTTTCCAGTTTACCCCCCAAAAGTGGCCCCTTTGTTCAGAATTCATTAATTTACTTTACGCGTCCACCTTTGGGTCACCAATTTACATATGTGTACCAAATTTCAACTCAATCGGTCCAGTAGTTTCGGAGCAAATCGGCTGTGACAGACAGACAACCAAGTGATCCTATAAGGGTTCCGTTTTTTCCTTTTGAAGTATCGGAACCCTAATTAATAGACTTGTGGCATTTCAATCAAATTCAAATTGTGCATGAGCGAGTTTGTACTCCGACTCGTACTTGACTTGACCGATTTTCGGGTGACTGTGACTACAACCTTTTTTGAGGGCTGGATCCGCGCCTAATAATATCACGTAATAACCATCCTAATCTCAAAGCCCAAACAAAAACAGCGATTACCTTGGTTCAAAGTAATTTCATAGCCTTCCGTATTGCCACACAACAAATGTCGATAAGTTAGAACTATATCCTAATAACGAAGTAACGCGAGTGAAGTCCGAATTCAGAATTGTAGTAAGTACGACAAGGCTCTATAATGTTAAGCTATGTTACCGCCGGAGAATTATTTCCGCTAGTTTTTCCAACATCAGATTAAACAGCAATCATAGTTACTAGATCGCGTGGGATATATTAGATAACACGGGAAATATACTCACCAGCAAAAAATTTGGCCCAAATTTGAATAAGTTTATTTTGCAGAAAAGAAAATTGTTCAAGTTCGAAATCACGAAAAGTTTTTGGGCCAAATTTTCTGCCGGTGAGTGTAGTTTTAAATAGTACTTAGTACATAGGCCGGAATGGGTTTGAATTTAGTTTTATTTAATACTATTTTACGCATAAGGCGTAGCTAAAAAAAATAATCATAGGTACAAAAAAATATATCATTTGTCATCACAATCAAACTGGGTAATAAATGTGCCCAATCTAACTTGGCTCCTTTCTTTACTTATTTATATTTCACCTATAGGTAATTACCCTCGGCCGTTCAACAACCCGATACCCAAAATAAATCTAGTTCCGTATATACTTCACTATTAGGCCAAAAGTGGGCTAAATCATACATAATGAACAATCGATAACAATTACAGTTAACATTTGACCGTTCTTAGCCACATGTCGTGACAATGACCTTTGCCACCGGTTTTTTTACTAGTACTTATTCATATTGCGGGATTTTTGGTGACACATCAAATGGTGACAAATATGTAGAAAAGATAGGTAGCATTAATAGCGTATATATCCGACTAGCTGTTGCTACATCCGATAGCTGTTGCTATATCCGGCTAGCTGTTGCTATATCTGGCTAGCTGTTGCTATATCCGCCTAGCTGTAGCTACACCCGGCTAGCTGTTGCTATATCCGACTAGCTGTTGCTATATCCGGCTAGCTTTTGCTATACCCTACTAGCTATAGCTATATCCGGCTAGCTATTGCTATATCCGGCTAGCTGTTGCTATATCCGGCTAGATTTGATCAAATGAACTGCATCTTTTTGTTTATGTCACTCGCTCACTAGTTCACTGAAGATTGAAACAACTCACTATATCAGTATGACTCTCTCACTCTCAATCTCAAATCAACTGAGCCGAACTGTCAATCACTCCTTTCACTTCAGTGACATGCTTCGCGTATCTCTAATTGTCAGGACACAGCACCTTAGGAAAACACGATGCAACGCGGTGCCGTAGAAACTCACGGCGCGGCGTCGCAACGCAAAATTTCGTGGCGCGACGCCTCGAAAACTTGCGTTTAAGCGCCGCACCAGACATGTGGCCAGTACGTCTAGCACAACTTGCTGCTCAGTCGCTTCGCGCGCGCGCGACCAAGCGTCCCCTATCTCACTCGCGCCGTACAAATTAGAAAAAGGGGGGTAGAGCTTTCTCGACTCGCGTCGCGGTGCGGCGTCACTTGCGCTAGCCCCGCAGGCACTATCCGGCTGTTCGGGCGAGAAGGCTTTCACAACGAAAGTGAGATTGCACAATTCGGTGACGCAATGACCTTAACGTGACATTCGCCCCATTCATGGACGTTGCTGTATCTTACGTCATATTTGTGATTTTGTTTGGGATATTATTTACAAATTCGAATACTGCACGGGATTAATGTTGTGGCTAATAATTGTTGGCTATTTTAAAAGTAAACGTTCTAACGCTTGACAAACTTATTTCAAAAATTGCTCCACGAGTTCGTTAATATCAATTATCAAATCAATTAATAACTCTTATTTGTATCAGGTTTACGAAACAAGGTTACCTATTAAAATCTGAAACATTAGGTAATAACATTTGCCACGTGCTTCGATTCGACAAGTCCTCTATAAACTTGGTGTATACGTAAAAAACTTAAGAAGATGAACCCTTGTATGTAGGGGTGACGTGTTCGAATAGGCATTTTTTTGGTTTGTGTTGCGCAATTTAAATATGTAATGTCTATTCGAACACATTACTCACACATGCAACAGGTCATCTTCTTATAGTATTTTATACACAATAAGGGCTCTTAAAGTCGAGTACCGTGTTTAGGCCACGAGGCTTGCCGAGTGGCCTAAGTAAGGTGCGAGAATTTAAGAGCTAATTGTGTAACTATTGTATACAATACTTTTTATACGAGTCAACAGTAATAATTAAACATACTTGGTATCTAATGAAAAATATCTGAGCCCTGCTGAAACGAAGTGCAAGTCAGAGGTGCGCTGCGTCGTTGATGTCTTTTGTATTGGAATCAACGCGACGTCCTATTGGTCTAATTCATTATAGCGCCACGTGATTGGTCGAATTTATTTTAGTTGTCTAAAGCGTTGTCTTATAATTATTATAGCTGAGTTGGGAGCTCCATAGAAAAAAAGTACGTGGTTTTAGTTAAGTGTACGAAGTCTTAATTCAAACATTAAAGTCGACGAGTATAACAAGTTTTTTACCTATACCACAGAATAGGTAAGTTGATAACGGTAACTTCTGCTCTGTGTTGTTAAGATTTTTCCAGAATTAATGGGGCGGGTTATGTGGTAGTTTATGTTATAGGTGAAAAATTGTACGGAACCCTCGATGCGCGAGTCTGACTCGCACTTGACCGGTTTTAATTTTGTATCAAAGTAGTGCATACATTTATTATGATGTAGGTTAGAGTTAGAGCTACGGCCTCACCTCGGGTCGGAAGTTACGTCTGAATAGGCGCATCAGTGTGCATCGCAGAATGTGCAGATCAGTGTACCGACGTGACATGCCTTTGTACCGGACAGTGGATACATCTTTTTCACCACAACACGGTGGCAAACGAGCATACGGCATGCCTGATGATAAGCAGACACCGTTGCCCATGGACGGCATGGACGCGTGTGATTCTAGATATTTCAATGTTGGGGATAGACATTTATATGTACCTAAACCGTTAACTATTGTATTGTTACTGGATAGATCTTTTAAAACCGATATAAATATAAATACTGTTAAATGTTTTAACACTTTTACGTCACCCTAGGCCGTAAGTGGGATTTTCTGCCCCCTACGCGAGGAGAAAATCTCACTTCCTGGCCAAGGCAAGACGTAAAACTTTAGACAAACCACGGGCGGTAATTCGTAAAGCCCCAGATCGCATATTTATGGCCCTCACCTTCAGTTCGAGCCACAAACACCTGCGATCTGGGGCATTCACGAATTCACCGCTCTAGGTATGTAATGTAACAGATCTCTTACCAAATTCAAACTTATTAACTGCCAGTCTGATTCACTCTTACAGTAGGTACCTAGCCTTATAGTTTTCTTGTTTTTGTTTTATTTACGGTGAACAATATAAAACATTTTTGTATTATTTTGAAGTAAAGAAACTAATAAGTTTTGTTGTCTGCATTTTATAGTAACTTCTTATGTAACTAAGTAAGTATGTACAATTGAATCGACGGTAGAAATTTCAAATGTCGTAAGGGACAAAGGCCTACTTGTCCCTTACGACATTTGAAATTTCCACCGTCGGAATGTTTAATTCAAATAGAGTTGACATGTGCCAAACCTTCATTTTCCTCGACCGTACATAAATAAGGTATTTAGTGTTCAATTTTACTTGAATCGGTGACAAATCTTTCGTGACAGATCTTGAATTCATACATATGCACTCACAAAGCACAGGATATCAGCTGTTGAGCGGCTTTGTATGACGGCCATTCATGTTATGCTTGTGCTTTACCAATTGTACGTGATGTGTTTAATACAGGACAAGATTTTATGATGTACCTACCTACTGTACTTTATTTGGTATGCCTGTGGATTATGGAGTGTGTATACTGTAGGAAGGTAGAACCGCTCTGTGCTTAAGTGGTTTTAATGTGGAAGATTATTGAATCTTGAACATTGAACATATTGGTTCCAAAACTACCTATAGAGCCGCGATTCCATTCAACTTAATTGACTGAAGGATATCGCTTTTATTTTGTATCTATGTTCCAGACGACCGGTTAGCCTAGAGGGTAGTGGCGCTGCCTGGTTCCAAAACTACCAATAGAGCCGCGATTCCATTCGACTTAATTGACTGAAGGATATCGCTTTTATTTTGTGTCTATGTTCCAGACGACCGGTTAGCCTAGAGGGTAGTGGCGCTGCCTGGTTCCAAAACTACCAATAGAGCCGCGATTCCATTCGACTTAATTGACTGAAGGATATCGCTTTTATTTTGTGTCTATGTTCCAGACGACCGGTTAGCCTAGAGGGTAGTGGCGCTGCCTACGAAGCTGAAGGTCCTGGGTTCGAATCCCGGTTAGGGCAAATATTTGTGTGATGAGCATGAATACTTGTTTCTGAGTCTTGGATGTTTTCTATGTATTTAAGTATTTGTATCTATTATACGACCGAATAGTCTAGTGGTTAGAGAACCTGACTATGAAGCTTGAGCTATGAAGATTTGTATGATGAATACGAATGTTTGTTCTCGAGTCTTGGATGTTTAATATCTATTTAAGTATGTATTTATCTATATACGTATGTTTATCCGTTGTCTAATACCCATAGTACAGGCTTTGCCTAGTTTGGGACTAGATCAATTGGTGTGAATTGTCCCACGATATTTATTTATTTATATTATATCGTCGTCTAGTACCTATAACACAATCCTTATTGAGCGTATAGGTCTAAATTGTCCCTTAATATGTATTATTATTATTATATCAGCCGAAAGACATCACGCTGCTGGACACAGGCTCCCCCAAAGAGTGCCAGGACCGGTCATTGTGGCAATTTAATTTATTTAATGTTAATTATCGTCTTGTATATAAGTAGTTTAGGAAACAAATACGTTTATTAAATACAGTATAAAACCTAATGCTAAGTCGTCGTATATATTCAATGATCCATATCAATACACAAATATACATCTGAACATCGGATATACCTATTCCGAATATCCTGAGTAAACATGATAAGCTGATCACGCGTCTTAGTGTATTAATTTGCACAGTTGATTTGTGGCATTATGGCACGACGGAATCTAAACACAATGCACCTGATTGCTGTCGTATGGCTCAACGCTCAAGATTACGTTATCATTAAAAAAATTACAATAGGCTGCAGATTTTACAAGAGTACATGCATTATAAATAGAATCCTTACGCTTTTATAGAAACAAAATTGTACGACATATGGACCTAAACGCAGTATTTCGCGACCGAAACAGCAATTTACTTCATATTTCCATAGAACGATTAGTTCAAATATAGCAAAGTCCACACTTTGTACAATAAACTATTTATTCATATAAATTGCCGTTTCCTTTAGGTTATGAGCATATGACCCGATAAATAATTCATAAATAAATAAGTCATATACAAACTAAAAACGGAGAGTACAATAAATTCCTTTCGTTTTACGTACTAATTCTAAAATCTGGTTTCATTGTTTGAAGAGGAAATACCACAATTGCTTGTAATAATAAAACTAACTATCCACAACCTTATTCCCACGCTTTAAGGTCCTATTTATCTCCCTTGAATCCCTTACAATCTCAAAGATTAAGGTATTAAAAAATCTGCCACTGATTCATCCTGAAGGAGGAAACTCCCACTACGTCCGCGCACGCGCAGCTCTCCGTATTTGCCTTCAAATTCTATTAATATGAACCTTATAAATTGAAGGATAAAGTTTATATTTGAATGATTAATTGGGTTACAACTCGGCCAACTCGAATGTCAAGTGTAAATCATTGTCCAACATCAAATATCGGCGGTAATTGTTCCGGCCCTTTATTATACTATTACGGGCTTTGTGCCACAAATTTCCATTATTGGTAGAATTGAGAGACTTCATGGTTGTAGTTGTGTAGGGTGATTGCTCGATTTAGTAGCTTAAATCCAGGAAAGGTCGTCTACTTCAACCTACGCTTTAGGTACAGTCGCGGAATGAAAAGGTTAGCCACTTTTCGACCTTATTTGAAAGCGTTAAGGTCGAAAAGTAGCTAACCTTTTCATTCCGCGACTATACCTATAGCCAATTTATGGTGACTATGATGAGTGCGAGGCCTGGCCAGTTTTAGGGATTCAACAATGACGACACCTTGAGATTGGGCTGTGGTCACGTAGGCTTGTGTCCTAATTTTTTTACGATGACATTCGAACCAGTTTTTGAAGAGGAACAAATGTTTGTATGGGGGCAACTACAATTCTACTGGACTGCAAGCAGGTAAAAGTGTACAGAAAAAGCACCTAGGGTCTCCGGACACACTACCGGACGCAGTCAGCAATACCAAGACTCACTATCTTTCTAGAGGAGCTGGGGTGGTTAGAGTAGCGCCACCCCGCCGTTTCACGCAAAATGGACATTGGATGTCGATTTGCGGAAAATACCCAGTACAACTAACTATTTCGATTAGAAATAACCCTTAGTTTAGGTGATATTAGAGTAATTAATAGATTAAATAGTGCACTCTTATTGAGACACCGTTAGTCACATGGACGCACTTTTCTATATAAATAAATAAACAAGGACAACTTATTGTCAAGCATTATAAGTTATGTTTGCAAATAAACAATGAATATTAATAACATCGTACCTACCAGAGGGAATTCTTGAGAATGTTTTTACTTAACCCATTCTTTCTTGACTGCGTTAATTGTAGAAATGGTTTGAGTTTGGACTGAGGTGATAAACGGATTGATTGACTCCCCCCGATTATGAGAAACTTCATGCAACACTGTTATTAATCTCCATACATGATTAAAAAAGATGCGTGCATGTTTAGCTCGCTAAACTTTTCTCCTAAGAAATCTAACAGCGAACATTCACTAAAACAGAGAAGGTATAATAAAATACAATTTTGTTCCAGCGTGAATCAGAACCCGAGCCCTCGCGGCACACGAACACAACGGAGGACGAGCCAGAGCTCCGATGCGGCTGGGGCGCGCTGAGACCGCGCTGGCTCCAGCGCTTCCGCACCGCCAAGTGGGCGCTCTTCTGGCTGTGCTGGGCCGGGGCTGTCCAGGGTAAGTACTTACAAAATGCCTGTCTCAATTGAAAATTGGATCAGATTGGATTGAATAGGAGATTGGATCGAAAACTTTGTTTACAACGTTATCTGGAGGCTACCAATTCACCCGCCTGCCGTTCGGTTTAATGGTACCGCCAACTTTCGGTGGGTGACTGATAACGTGCCGAAGACCTTTTAGGTATTCGGGATAATCGGGATTACTCGGAGCTCGCATTGCTTCTAGCAGACAATTAGCTGACCGCGGTCGCGGTTGGCACGGCACTCTCATGCGCCATTTTCCTTTGCCGTTGACCATGCAGGCCCCACGCTGTCAATTTAACACCTTTCCCTAGGAACATAGACACAATATACTTCTGCCATTACATATAACGCACCAGCACCTGTATTATAATCGGCGTTTTGTCCGAGATAAGAAAATCCTTAAGCTTGCACTGGTTAGAGTGGGGCAAATGCTTTATGTCCGACATAAGCTCTAACATCCTGGCTTGTCAGTTTTCTCAGCTAGGAGTCCTCTTTTACCTACCACACTCTACTGACGTAATAGCAAACAGGTGAGATGTTACATTATTCAAATAGGGTTGTCATAATAATATACGTATTTTTTCAGTCAGTAATAGTGCTATGAAAGCAATAAACGATAGTGTCACGCGTACAAGTCACGGCAAAAAACGAATGTAAACCATAATCAACCATATTAAGCGTTCACAAGATTCATTTGTCAACGATACAATTGATTTGGATACGAGATTTTATTAAATTGTGGAATCGATCTTATCGTTATGCTACTTTGTCAACCTCGTAATGTACTTACCAGTATTATCATAAAACCAATCGTGATGCCGTAGCTTTAAAGTTCATTTCCCTTAAAAAACAATAGCAGATGTGAGGTTGCGGAAATGATTGGCGGATTTGCGTTTCACCTTCACAACATGCACTGTCGAGCATAAGTTTTGAAATCAAAATGTTTATTGCTATTTGCTGAAGTCAAGGAGAGATGGGTTTCAAGGTATTTCTTCGCACGCAATATGTCATGATACATACTGTGCCAATTCTCAATCTATCTGCCATGAGGTCTATTTACCTATTTTACAAGCTTTTAACTTGCCTTGCACCTACGTATGTAAGTTCGGGGCAAATCTTGCAATGCAAATGAATTTTAAAGCAGTTATCCTCATCCGATTAAACTGAAATTTTGCATTCACGTTTTGTTTGGATGAAATTGTAATATTGTGGCACCATAAAGCTGGTTAGATGATAGACGAAAAAGTTTCATAGGCCAAGGGACTTTTGAGCGCTTGAAAATTAAATAAATATAAATACGATTGTTGAGTTAAGATTGCAGGCACTTACTTTCTGCCGATAGAGTAAGGGTGTAGACTTTAAATTTATTATAACTTCAAAAGAAAAAAAGAAAAAATATGCCTAGTGACAAATATCTCAAAAAATTACGATGCTACCGTTTTAATATTGCTTGTTAGAGAGAGAAAACTCGTAGATCGTGACGTCGCGACACTCGAGCGTCATAGTATAGTTGATTTTTTTTGAACTGAGGCGATCTACTTATCTTCAAAACAATAGCATTCAAGTTAAACAATACGATTGTGTGGTCGACGCGTGCCAACAAACAATGAAGGAAAATTTCTTGTTTATACCTGGCTCGCTGTGAGCGGGGTTTTTTTATCTATTGAATAAGACGATAGAGTTCATTATTCAATGAACATTTTATGTGGCGGTAACCTCTTTTTTGCAAAGTTTGGCACACGCCAACCACACAATCGTATTGTTTAACTTGATGCTATTGTTTTAAAGATAAGTAGATCGGCTCAGTCCAAAAATTTTCAACTATAAATGACAATGATGAAGATGTCCATATGAACGTGCGTTTTGCGGAAAAGGAACAGAACATACTCTTAAAACTTTGGACACTCATAACTTAATTTGTGATTATTTAACCTCTTGCGTTGCTTTTTTCCCCATTTGACTACATTTTTAATCCTTTTTCGAGAAAATATTACCTTATCGGTTATATTATTTAGTGTCTCCCCTATTGAACACGAGTGATCAATACCAATCGTTTTTCAATTTTCTATCGCTTTTTCAAAATAGCATTCCATAATTTTTGATAGTTTTCGTGTGAAAAGTCGAGAGTTCGAAAGTCAAGAATTGGTCTCCTGGTCAACTTCTAGGTAAACGTCTTAATTACACAAGCGAGACCCGGCTGCCGCCGCCTACCGAAATGTTTGGGCTCATTGGAACCCTCTGAATTAGTTGTTGAAGACTGCACATAAAATGGATAATCAGCAATAAAAGCTTGTAGCAAAATGACGTTTTTGACAGAAAGAAAGAAGACATTTATTCACTACACAAAAGACACACAGGGATAAAGGGAGTAGACATACAATACAATTGACACATATTGTGTGTGTCTTCGCGGCAGTGAAACGGTCGCTGTCTCAGCATTATGCCGAGGTGTCGTCGGACAGACACCTAAGCGCTGGTTTACAGTAGGGCATGCAATCCGGGATTTATTACTACTACAATACCGGGATTGCATGCCCTACTTTACAGCACCGTAGGTATGTGACCCACGGAACGCAACACAACATACTATTAGATACAAAAGTATACACATAATAAATAAATAATTAATGTAATAAGTTTCTAAAATATATAACAGTGTAATGGGATAAAAAACACAAAGCATAAAACGCGACACGGTTGGTATGTTAATAAGTGTTGGATGGGTTAGGGTTGGGATTTTTGGAGCGTCAACAAATAGCCTTTAATCTGGCGCTTAAAGGTATACTTTCTAGAGAACAGAAAATTATTGTAATAAGTAGGGCTCACAATTTCCGATGCAAATGACAGTTGAAACAGAAGTCATATAATCGGAAACAGAATCAAGATTTTGTTGATCGATAAAATCGTCACTGTGGCGTCACGAAAAAACATTTCTCGTTACAGCCCTTCTTCCACAATGCGTTATCTGTTATTTGGCTTTCACCTATAGCAAAAACAAGGATAGCACGAACTCCTCGGGCTGATAATTAGTTAAAATGCCGGTGACCACACTTTTAAATGTCATCGTACATTTTATCTACCATGTGTTAAAAGTTATACAAAATTATCTAACAAAACACACCAAAAACTTGCGAAACAAACATCGCGTTAACATTCCTAACTGGTGAACAAACGCGGTAATTAGATAATAGCGTTAATTAGTTAATAAAAACACCAGGTAGGCGTAACTGGATTTGGTGGGATTTGCCCTCCGAGTTAATTGCGGCGCGAGTGAGGGGCGTGAAGCGAGTTCATTTACATCAATACGGGTGTAGACTCGAAATACATTATTTATCATCATATCAGCCGAAAGACGTCCACTGCTGGACATAGGCCTCCCCCAAAGAGTGCCACAATGACCGGTCCTGCGCCACCCGCATCCAGCCAAAAGAAAGAAGGCAAAAAAATATGCCTAGTGACGAAAAAAACAAGATAGATAACGAGTTTTGCGCCGCGAACAAACCTATCTCATACTGGACAAAATTCAATTTGGGCTAGATTCCTTTTAAACAAGAAAAAAATTGGCATAAAAAATTATAGACACAACTAAATTTTAACCAAATTTACTTTTGGTGGTATTACTTTTGGTGGTGGTTAGGTTTTTTTTTTTTTACTTTCAAAAGTAAATTTAAAGCTACCTGTAGAATCCTTACGTTTTTATAGAAACAAAATTGTACAACAACTATGGACCTAAACGCAGTATTTCGCGACCGAAACAGCAATTTACTTGATTTTTCCATACAACAATTAGTACCTACAAATATCAAACTGTAACGTCATACTTCAATATCAATTAGTATAAAACGTTTCGGCTGCCGCCAGCGAGGTCCGTCTTTAACTATTTTTTTTGGGTATTTATGTTCTTTAATTGTAGTTGCACCCATACAAACATTTGTTCCTCTCCAAAAACTGGTTCGAATAGCATCTTAAAAAATTAGGATGCAAGCCTGTTGTGCAAGATGCAAGGTATTATATTGCAAAAATCGCCACACGCTTATCTTTTCTACCGTGACATAAAATTAGTATTCGGCAGTTTGCGAAAAGCATAAAACAAATAAGACAAAGATTTACCTACAGTTAAGCCGCGCGTAGCGGATTTGTTCTACTCACAACAATAGTGATAACAGTATATGGAGAAAATGTTTTCTTGACATCCAAAAGAAGAAAGAAAAAACTAGCGCGTGCTGTTCTCGCGAGGTGAAGATAACACTGTTTAATACACGTGTATATATTTATTAAGTGAAATTTTTCAATGTTAAGTATGCGTCTTTGCCTCGAAAAATATTTCTTTACACGACACAAGTTCATATATTTTTCCGCTGGCGTATGGATTTGAGTTAATTTGCGTGAGTTAAAAAATACAAAAATAGTAGATTGTATGCCAAGGGGCTAAAATAAGCCACATTTCCAAGAGATGGAGAAGTATTTCGAGGGGTAATATGGCTTTTAGACCCGAGTTATACACTCTACTTTTCACCAGGGATTGGATGCCGGTATTTTCTCCATACAAATTAAACCGTTATTATTTCGTTCTTTGGTTATAATATCATTTTAGATCGGGCAGTCTAATAATACGAATATGTTACCTAAATACACAATAGAGTCCTACATTAAGGGCCTTAAATAATTTAAAATATTAGACTACTTCGGGGATTTTTGAAAATACCGGTTCCGATCCCTGCTTTTCACTTCGACTGCGAGAAAATAGTAAAACAAAGATTATCCATCCACAATCAATAACAAATTTCACTGCAAAGAGATTGTTCAATTTAGCGTTTGGACGCGCTATTAACGGTGAGAGGCGTTTTCTTTTTTAATGATTTGGAATTAGGGACTAAAAAACACCTGATGTTTGATTGGTCGATTTTAATATGTAGGTAGCTGTATTCTGGTTGGTTGATAGCAAAGATAAATGTTTTTTGAAAGAGTTGTGATTGGTGGATTTAATATGGTGAAGTGTTTTGATTGGTCAAATTGAATGTGTTAAAAATCATAAATATGTATACATATTTTCCCTAGGGGCTAAATGTACTACTTCAGCCCCGCTTATTAAGCCTAATGACACACTTTTCGAGCATGAGAAGTGAAAAAATAGTTGTAATAACAGTTGCCCTAATGACCCCTATGAGGTCTTTTACTGTGTACCGTTATACTATGTACATTTTTTCGTACGGTTAACGCCGTGAAAAGGTCGGTAACTGGAAAAAAAACACTTCTTTTATTTCCCTTTAATATGAAATTCTATGTAATATTCTCACGTCCACAATATTTATTTACTTAATATGGGGCAAAATGGACCAGTTATTCACCTTACCCCCGCCCGTATACCGCATTAACGGTGTAATTTCCCCCGGGGCGCGGTGACACTGCCACCAGATTAACCTTTTTTTTTTTTTTTTATGAGAGGAAAAATGCTTTACGCATTCCACCCGGGTGTGGGGACGGACCCAGATGGATATGTGGGACTCCTCGTAGTGGGCTAATGAGGCCCCGAGTGTACCCACTAAAAAACCTCTCCGTCTGCCGTCTTTGTGCATTAGTGGTGGGCTGGAGGAACGCTTGCGCTTTACTGCTTCAGCCGCCAGATTAACCTGGGAACCACAGATAGCATAAAGAGTAGAGTTGTGTGCCATACTGTATATCGGTGCCTCCAGTGAAAAAGGGTAACTGGACTAACTGGTGTTATGTCATTTTTCAATTGCGCAGTTGGAATTGGAATCAGCGTGTCGAGATATACATGACATATCAAAAATGAAACTAGCTGTCTCATAATTATTTTAACACGATAAAATATAACCCATGAATTGTTTATTCTATTATTCGGGTCATTTATAAGGTTCCGTAGCCAAAATGGCAAGAACGGAACCCTTATAGTTTCGTCATGTCCGTCAGTTCGTATGTCACAGGTATTTTACTCGAAAACTATAAGGAGTATTTGAATAAAACTTTGAGGATAGGTGTATTTTGTTAGCCGAGCCGCTACATAGTCTTGTAAATAAATTACTAATTTTTTTTTTTTACTTGAGGCTTGTGCAGATCGCGTCCACTTAATAGCGTTATTTATCTAATGAGTAGATCCTGTGGTATTCTTCTTTTCAATCTCCGGGGTAATGTATAGTCATAAACCAATAGGTATTTCTTTATTTATCTTGGACATCAGAGAAGAATATTATACTTACTGTAATTGGGTACTTTCCTAGGTAAAACATATATAATTCTATTTAGTCCTTCAGTTAAATTTAGAAAAAATTTGGACACGTATTTTTTTGTTTGTCAATTAAATTAATCAAAAAATGACTATTATGCTAAAATATGTACCATAGTGTGACGTCACACGGAACTTTAATTTTATCTGAGTCATCGGACTAAATATTTTTTTAGGAAAGTAGCCAATTGGTCACAACTACACGCTTATTTTCAAATTTTAAAATGGTTTACCTAGAAATCGCATTTTTTATTTCAAAAAAGACGAATGTGTGAGGTATCAACGGAATGTAGATTATACTCGAGATTATTTAAGTTGGCCAATTATCAAAGTACATAGTCCATTCAGAAAGCAGCTCTACCGCCCAAGGCAAAAGATTCCAATTCCAAAACTGTTTTATAAAAAGTCAGCCACATTAAATGTTCTCGACCTTACAAACATATCGTTTTATACCGTAAATGTATTACGGCTTATGAAATTATGGCATACCAAGGCATTCAGTACTTTTTATTGCCTAAGAAGCTGTAAGAAGTATTTTCTCATCATTTATCATACTTTACCAGCTTCACGTAACGTTCCGGTCCGTAAACACCGTTTAACGAGTGTCAGTAATTGAAAACAAGTAATTTTCCTCGAATATGCAGAAATATGCATCTATGCGTGCATTCAAGCTAAAGCTGTGTGTACACACGATGTTATATTAATTTACTAGCTTCTGCCCGCGACTTCGCCCGCGTGGAACTCGTTTATATCATAGCTCCATACAAACTTTCGCCCCTTTAAGGAATGATTCCCGGGATAAAAAGTAGTCTATATGTTAATCCAGGCTATACACTATATTTACACCAAAATTCATCTTAATATTCTTAATCCGTTCAGCCGTTTTTGCGTGATTGAGTAACAAACATCTAAACATCCAAACTTTCGCATTTATAATATTAGTAGGATAGGATACTAATCCTAAAAAACAATTAAGCAAATAAAAATCTGAATGCGTTACGTTCAATTCAATGCAGATTTCATGAGACATGAAATCTGCATTGAATTGGGAATGGATGAAAATTTTAGAAATGCCTGATTATGTTTTTGGTGATAGGAATAACCTTCCTTAGCACCAGAAAAAAGTTTCAGATTTTTCAGCTGCGTCTATTTTTTTTGAAAAATATAAACAGTTTCCTCACTTACGATTTGGGTCAGTTACGGCACCTTCCTCGATCGGTCTCATATTACAAAAAATATATTAAATATGTGTGGTAAACTGACACTGGCAATGATATTGACACTTGCAGCAGCTATATTGGTCATTACCAGTGTCAGTTTACCGCAGATATTTAAGATAGTTTTTTTGTAATATGAGACAGATCAAGGAATGTGTCTATTTACCGTTCTTGACCCAAAACGTAAATGAGGAAACTGTTTATATTTTTCAAAAATAATTGTCGTAGCTGAAAAATCTGAATTTTTTTTCTGGTGCTAAGGAAGGTTATTCCTATCACCAAAAACATAATCAGGCATTTCTAAAATTTTCATCCATTCCCCATTGAACGTAACGCATTCAGATTTTGATTTGCTTAATCGTGTTTTCCGCGCTCGCTTTAAACGAAATGCGAACGAGTGCGCGTGCCACATTTAAATCAACTCGAAATCAAATTAGAATGCGCAACACATTTTCCAAATCAACCCCTAGAAAACTGCAACTACTTAAGGCACTTTACAGGTCGGTAAACGTTAAAAATGGCGCCGGCAGCTGTCATCTGTAGCAATAATAGCGTTAATGTCAGACATAAAACTTTCGTGCCTCCCGTACACATGTTCGTAAGGTACCAATGCTACCTTTACACTTTCGCGATTTTCTTAAAAAATAGTTAGAATAAACATCGAAAGCTACTTTATTCATTACCAAAATGGTTTTCGATTTAGGCATCATTAAATAAATATATTTCGAAATGTTGTCAATCGGGAATGGATGAAAATATCAGAAGTGGCTGATTATTTTTTAGTGATAGGAATAACCTTTCTTAGCACCAGAAAAAAGTTTCGTATTTTTCAGCTGCGTCAATTATTTTTGAAAAATATAAACAATTTCCTCACTTACGTTTTGGGTCAAGGACGCTCAATAGACACTTTCCTTGATCCTTCTCATATTACAAAAAAAATATCTTAAATATCTGTGTTAAACAGACACTGCGGGGCTAGCACAACTGACGACGCGCCGCGACGCGAGTCGAAAAAGATCTACCCATCTCTTTCTAATTTGCACGGTGCGAGTGCGATAGGAGACGCTCACTCGCGCGCGAATCGACTGAGCAGCATGTTGTGCTAGACGTACTGGTAATGGCAAATATAGCTGCTGCAGCTGTCAATATCATTGCCAGTGTCATTTTATCACAGATATTTAAGATATTTTTTGTAATATGAGACGGATCGAGGAAAGTGCCGTCCTTGACCCAAAACGTAAGTGAGCAAACAGTGTATATTTTTCAAAAATGATTGACGCAGCTGAAAAACCTGTAACTTTTTTGGTACTAAGGAAGGTTATTCCTATCACCAAAAAAATGTCCAGCCACTTCTAATATTTTCATTCCCAATTGTACCTAAACAGTTTCACATGATTTTGGTCTAATAATTTTCAAGTGTTCTAGATGCTAGTTGTCAGAGTAAATTGCCATAAACGATAGCAATACCCGACTATTTTTTAAATTTGGATATTAAAAGCTAGTCGAATTCGAAAAGTAATAAGTTCACATTTAGTTTTATTGTATTTCAAACCTAGACTCACGCTGTGTAAGGTGCATAATCGTGTAATAGTTGATATGTTGGTAGCATATTTTATGTATGGTTATTTTTTATGAAACATGCGTGTATCCCTGGCGTGAATGCTGAATATGAATTATCTTCGGTAAATTGATTCGTTTCATATAATAACATGCATAGCTATTGCATGTTACACTTTTATGAATCGTGAGTACTTTCTTGCAATTTCTACTTTCAGTCTTGTAACCCTCAAATTTCTGTCTCGCTCGCCCGCTTTCTAAGGTTAGCTCGATGCTCTTCACACGTGCACAAACCAACTTGTGACATGTAAACAAAAATTCATAATATTATTAGTCAAAAAGAATAATTCACTTGGACTAAGCTACGTTCAGATTTTTATTAACACGTTGAACAGTCAGCAGCAGAAGTAGCTAAGCGGGCCGGGTGTTCAAAATAACCTACACACGCTCTTAATTTCTTTAGAATAAAGTCGTGTGCAGGTCATTTTGAACACCCGGCCCGCTTAGCTACTTCTGCTGCTGATTGAACATTAGGATATATTGTAAAGTTTATTAATTAATTTTCTAAAGTAATTTACAAGATGATGATTAACATTAACTAAATTAATAATAAATGTTTTTTTCTTTTTCTTTCTTTCTTTTCTAAATTAAATTAAAACTAAGTTAAATCTAAGAAAGGCCCTCGAGGCATTGTACCGAGGATGCTGGCGGCATTTCCTCGCTGAATTGCAATGCTGATGCGTTGCGCGAGAAAGCCGCCAGCTCTTCGGTCACCAGTCACATCGACCAGACGTTTCGCGATTTCTGCAAATAACTTATGCGCATCTGATATAGGTACATATTATTTCAGATTTTTCGCTTAGCGTTTCATAAACGAACATTTTGCACATCTGCATTAGGTATGTACTCGCCTTTAAAACTATAAAAAAATGCTTATGTCGGACCCTCCCTCGTGTATAAGCAAGCTAACATGAGTAGGCTCGATTTCGGAACGTGCTATTAATGTATTGAGATCAGAATAGTATTTTATTTTGACTTGATAACGTCTTATAAATCGATGAACGCCGGCTGCACGCACGAAAAAGTATGACTCATTGTCCCGTTCCGTCCGTTGACTGACATATCAACGCACAGCCCAAACCGCTGATTCTAGAGATTCCAAATCTGGCACGTAGGTTCCTTATAAGGTCTAGGGGTGCACTAAGAAAGGATTTTTCAAAATTCACCCTCTAAAGGGGTGAAAAGGGGGCCCAAGGTTTGTATGGGGAAACAAGATTAGATCGACTATTTTATTCGAAACTTCACAGGAGTATTCCTAACGATAACTGAGTATTAGATACGTGTTATGCAATTTTTCATCAATATTTTCTTATGACGTTATCAGGAGCCGTAGCATGGTTGGCCTTGTCACGCGATAGGTGATAGGATAGAGCGTGCGTCACTGGCTGACACCGTTCGATAGAACGAGACGACGCTCTTATCTTGTCACTTGTCGCGTGATAAGGCCAACCGTGCTACGGCTCCTGGTTATCACGTACAATTATCGTTCGTAAACCGACTTTACAGACAACCATTTTATTTATGCTACAACGCCTACAACTTTGGAAAAATAATAAAAACAGACGGCCTACCTGGGCTGTTATTCGCTACGCGCAAATGCGGCTCACCCCGTCGGTCACCCGTTACGAAACTAGACCTCTACCTACGCTTAGTTACTACGCATCGCGGTGTCAAGGTATAATTGTGGGTGAGCGTTGAGGTGAGCTTAAAACAAGTTACAGAGTAGGGGGGCTGATGACAAGCAGCAGCTTGTGACCACAGAAGAATCATAAGCGCGTTGCCGACCCTTTATTTACTGAGGATTTTGTTGTCTCACACTCAACAGAGCGCGTCCGACCACCACCACTCACCACCACCATATACCTACTTACATGAGCAATCATCATCATCATAACGGCCGAAAGAAGTCCACTGCTGGACATAGGCCTGTTCCAAAGTCCTGCGCCACCCGCATCCAGCGGTCTCCCGCGACCTTTACCAGGTCATCAGTCCACCTTGTGTGGGGGCCTACCCACGCCGCGCCTTCCGATACGCGGTCGCCACTCGAGAACTTTACCGCCTCAACGGCCATCGGTTCTACGTGCAATGCGCCCTGCCCACTGCTACTTAAGTTAAGCGCTTCGAAGGGCTATATCGGTTACCTTGGTTCTGCTGCGGACTACAGAGCAAGTTGCGGTGTTGTTATGGCTGCGCGGTTTTCTGTAAGGTGGGGCACTTCCCCGGTTAGGGTGGACCAAACATGAACGAGATGACATACCGCAAATGGGCATTTTCACGAGAAGAGATGCATCGTTAGTGACGTCACCGAGTAAAAGTTAAAAAATTTCCATTCTTTAACCACAATTGGGAATGGATGAAATTTTTAGAAATGCTCAATTATTTTTTTGGTATCAGGAATATAACCTTCCTTCGCACCAGAAAAAAAATTCAGATTTTTCAGCTGCGTCAATTATTTTGAAAAATATAAACAGTTTCCTCACTTACGTTTTGGGTTTAGGAACGCGAATAAGACGCTTTCCTTGATCTGTCTCACTCTCACTTACGTTTTGAAGTGAGGAAACTGATGCGGAACGGAAAAAAATGACGCAGCTGAAAAGTCGGCAACTTTTTTCTGGTGCTAAGGAAGGTCATTTCTATAAAAAAATCAGGCATTTCTAAAATTTTCGTCCATTCCCTACAATACTATTTGTACGACAAATAAAAGTTACAAAATGGAACATTTTTAACTTTCACTCGGCGACTTCACATCTCTTCTAGCAAAAATGCCCAAATATTCACCCTCTATATAGCCTCTATATTTGGTCCGCTATTTAATCTAATTGAATCATGTAACCTATTCCATAAACTTCACTTACGGCAAAAATATGCAAAGTGTACGCAAGCCGCTTATAAATCGGTATAAAGCACCAAATAAATGCCTTCATTGCATTTTTAGCCTTAATATAAAAGTGAATAAATCAAGCCGGTATGATTATGCGGAATCATTATTAGGCGGGTGCGCACCGACCACACGGTTTCTCGAAGATGTAAAAACTGGGAAGACAGCATTACCTCTGTAATCTGTATATAGTTTTTAGTAATCAGTAATCAGTAATTTATTCGCTTAAACATGGTACAAATAGGTGGTATAAAAGAAATACAATAGAACTACATGTTTGGTCACAAGGACATGCAAATGTATATCGCATGCATAAGTTGCTAATACTAATACTAAAAATTTATGTCATTAAGATATTCTTGTACTGAGTAATACGCTTTGGATGCTAAAAAGTTATATAACGCAGTCTTAAATTCTTTATCGCTTTCTAATTTTAAAATATTCGTTGGTAGTTTATTATATATTCGGGGTGACATACCTAATATGCTTTTTGATAGAAAAGCAGTTTTTGAGGTGTTATAATTAATTTTCTCCTGATGCCGCAAGCTCTTAAATTTAGTAAATTGGGCTATGTTATATTATGTGACATACAGTGATATTTCGTACACATATAGGCAAGGTAGCGTCAATATTTTAAGTTGTATGAAATGGGGTTTGCATGAATCGATCGGTTTAATACCGCATACTGATCTTAAACATTTTTTCTGACTCTTGAACACAAGTTTCACATTCATAATTCCACAATTCCTAAACAATGAACTAATAAATTTGAAACTAACTTTAAATTTGAGAAATAACTAACTAAGTAATTAATCTTACATTTTATTGATAAAATAATAATTTTATTGTTATACTTTATTACCATAATTCACCTAAAAATAATTCCGTGTTAAAATGTGAATGATGTGTTCACCTATAATTGGGGAAGGTACGTAAGTGCCTAAATACAACATTACTATGAAAATTTAACTCACTATTCTTATGTACTCTGTTGGTGTCCAGTTTAAAAAAAATAGAGTTCCATACCCGGGTAAAATGGGACCTTATTACTAAAACTCCGCTCTCCGTCCGTCTGCCTCTCTGTCTGTCCGTCTGTGACCAGGCTATATCTCATGAACCGTGATAGTTATACAGTTGTAATTTTCACAGATGATGTATTTCTGTTGCCGCTATAACAACAAATACTAAAAAACAGAATAAAATAAATATTTAAGGGGGCTCCCATACAACAAACGTGATTTTTCCATACAATTTACAATTTTTATAGATAATGGTACGGAACCCTTCGTGCGCGAGTTCGACTCGCACTTGGCTGATTTTTTAAGCCTCGGATACGATATTCAATAGTAGCATTACGGTGAAGGTTTAGTTTTCCCTCTGGATTGGAAGGTCAGACTTTCGTGAATGTAGTTCTCATGCCAAGGATTAATGAAATAAAGTGTAAAATTACACACCTCAAAGTGTCATCGACGCCATCCACGGCTGTGACAGTGTGCACAGAAATAAGATGGGTCCTGAAGCCCGTGCGGTCGGTGCGCACCCGTCATGAAACTCAGCAGAGAGGGCGCCACAAATCATGGGTTTACGGAGGTGCACGACTCCGGATATTTTGTTCATTTGCAGATGAAATTAGGAAGAGTGCCCCCTCTATGATGTATAGGAACAGCCATATTAAAAGTGGAGACAGTACCAGAAGGTTATTGTTTCTAATTAACGGTATTTGGCTAGCTTTTTAACGAAATGAGACCACATTGACGACCACTTTAGCCTAGTTGGTAGTGACGCTACGAAGCTAGAGGTCCTGGGTTCGAATCCCGGTAAGGGCATTTATTTGTGTGATGAGCACGAATATTTGTTCCTGAGTCATTGATGTTTTCTATGTATTTAAGTATTTATTTATCTATATAAGTATGTTTATCGTCGTCTAGTACCCATAGTACAAGCTTTGCTTAGTTTGGGACTAGGTCGATTTGTGTAAGATTGTCCACAAATATTATTATATTCAGAGATCGGAATTTTCGCGGCAAAACAAAACACTGTCGCAATCTAGCTAGTGTTAGAAACGTGTATTTTATCGAAATCGAGTATTGTTATATTAAAAAAACATGTATAGATATATAGATATTTACATTATTTTATAATCATTCGCGACTGTTAATTTAAAATATGCAAAAGAAGTGGTAAGATACGGAATGGTTTTATATGTGTTATTCCATCTAAACCTTAACTATACTTTATCATATTATTAACTAACAACCCTTTCTTTGGCTTTGTCGTAGTCGGGTATCAAAGAGGTAAAACTTTTAATGAAGTGACTATACCACCTCATTGAAAATAATAGACACTACAGAAAATGAGTACCTACTCAATAGGACATTACATCTGTCTCTATACAATTTTATACAAACCTCACGTAAAAAATTGTATTAAATATTTTAATTTATTTGGTGAACCTTGTTTATCTTCTATTACACAACTATCGATATCGATAAAAAAATGTTTCTAACACAAGCTTGATTGCGACAGTGTTTTGTTTTGCCGCGAAAATTCCGATCTCTGATTATATTAAATATTACATTAAATAATAATATCACCCCTGATTAAAAAAAGTTAATATCAACAATTTTCTGTCACTAATTGCCATGTAATACGTCTCCTGAGTCACTTTTTAGGGTTCCGGTACCTCAAAAGGAAAAAACGGAACCCTTATAGGATCACTCGGTTGTCTGTCTGTCCGTCTGTCACAGCCGATTTGCTCCGAAACTGCTGGACCGATCGAGTTGAAATTTGGTAAACATATGTAAATTGGTGACCTGAAGATGGACGCGTAAAGTAAATTAATGAATTCTGAACAAGGGGGCCACTTTTGGGTGGTAAACTGGAAAATAAAATAAAAAAGTTTCGAAAACTGTATTGTGTGACATATTAAATGAAAGGGGTTGTTGCAAAAATTGATTTGAAGTAATTCAGGAAATAAGACGAAAATTGACCATTCCCCTCCTTATCTCCAAAACTACTAGGCTTAAAATTCTGAAAAAAAAATATGGAAAATAGTTCCTTGCCTAAAGGTTACAGAAAAACCTATAAGAAGTTTGAGTATTCAAAGTAACGGGAAAATTCTCAATATTTTTGTGTATGTATGGAGCGCTTAATGCTTAGAGAATAGGAATTTTACGGAACCCTCACCACGCGAGTTGAACTCGCACTTGTCCGGTTTTATTAAACCTGCGATTTATGGGTTTTAAAATACCAAATGTGAGGTTTTCTTGTCAAGTTCGACACCTTTTTGTATGGTCACCTTCTTCTAGGCACGTAACATTTTTTCTAAGAAACTGTGTGATTTTGTCTCCTGGCTAACAGGACAGAATAACAACAAGAAATAGTTGATTGAGCCAAATACAAATTCTGTTATGCAAAAAAATAAAACCGTTTGGGGGTTTTTAGCATTAAAATAATTAAAATAATCATTAGCAATACAGAGAGGTAACGCCGCCAGCGTTATCGGCTCCACGCCGCAGACGGAACTGCTGGACGGGGTATTTTTTCTATGACTGGGTTAGGTTAGTTAGGTTAATTTATTTTATAATCAATTTATAATTATTTGTTTGTTCCTTTATTTTATTTATTAAATAAAGTTTAAATAATGTAAAAATAATAATAATAATAATATTCGAAAACGGTTATCGTTTCAATATTTTTGCGTCATGTTAGTATTCGATAAACTTATCATTAAAAATATAGTTATTTATTTGACAAGTATTTTATACCTGTTATTAATCCCCGTCCCATCCGATACTAGCAACAGGTAAATCAATTTGAGCTACCCGCGGGACAATAATTGAGTTTTCGGCGCCATTTGAGCCCTTGGCAGCTGGCAATGGAAGGGTTAATAACAGAATTGTCAGTATATAATGTCAGTTTGTGTGGTAGTGTATTGTGTATGTAGTGATTGCCCGTTGGTTAGTTAGTTAGTTTTACTGGGCATTTTCCGCAAGTCGACATCCAAATGTGCCTATTTTGCGTGAAACGGCAGGGGGCGCTACTCTAACCACCCCAGCTCCTCTAAAAAGTTTAAGAGTGCCTTGGTATTACTGACTGCGTTCCGTAGTGTGTCCGGACTCCGGAGACCCTAGGTGCTTTTTCCTGTATACTTCTACCTGCTTACAGTCCAGTAGAATGTGTTTAGTCGTTTCTTCTGCCTCCGTGCACGCTCTGCACATGGGGCTGTTTGTGATATCTAAATTATGCTTCGCTGCTCAATTCTCGCGATTAATGTTTACATGTAGTACTGTTTTCCAATTCACGGCCATTATCACGAATTATTTAAAGAATAAATGCTAATCTGTAAAAAGAAACATTAAAAGTACCTATTTTGACTACCTATCCCGTCAGCCAATAGAAGGGACTGCCAGTCGTCCGCCATATTAACCTCATTATCTGTTTTCGTGCAACGGCCGTTACACGTAAAATACTTCAAATTTTTTTGATTTTGCCTAATTATAGTTTTATCTCGTCGAAGTTGTATTTTTATTATGGGAAGAAAACGCAAACATCGTGATAGGGATAGAGATGAACAAATCTTAAAGAAGATACGTCGTTTGGAGAAAGAAATATACAGTCGTCGTCGACGCAATAGTTCTGATTCATGTAGTTTTGAGTCTAGATCAGGTGAGTTAATTTTTTTTTATGTTTATGAATATATCAGCGGTTTCGGTTGAAACCAAGATATGTTGAATATCTAATAATAATTGTGGGCCAATTTACTATTTTTCGTTTTTCGTTGCTATGGTTACGTGCCCTGGCACATTCTTTATAACTATGATATTAAGGGTTTTAAATACCCTTAATATGTATTTTTTTTGGCAAATAGTAAACCCATTTTATGGTGTTCAATCATTAAGCATGCCTAGCAGTCCATATTATAATAATTTTTCCGAGAAACTGTCACGCTTGTGTCCTCGCGTACCGGAGCCGAATAACAACAAGAAAAACTTGTTCAATTGTGGTCCACCGGGTCCGCGCGGTACCCGCGCATAAAGCGAGGATGTATATTATCTTGACGAAGCCCTTATGACATTGACATCAGATTGAATTGCACCTGTTTTATGAATATTCGATAACCAAGTCTGAATGAAATAGTGATGCGAACTACACGTAGGGGTAGTTACCTTCACTTAACTAACATTCATTTTGTTATGGTACTGGTATGTGTGATGCGAACAGTATATCCTAGGACTGTTACCTTCACAGTTTTCTGTCAATACAGATAGTCAAATACATGAGTACCAATGTGATGCGAATGGTTCTTGGGATCATTACCTTCACAGTTAAATAAATGGCATATTCACTCGTTTTCAGACCATGAAAATCAAACTTCTTGGCATAATGATTATGAAAATTCATATTGCTCGCCTAACAATGATATCTTTTATGAGACCGACAGCCCACAACCTGCGATTTCGCCTCAACCGCCTGTAAATACCGAGGTACCACATCAGCAACCGGGTACTTCAGGTCAGAATGGTGAAAGTGATATAATTATGGGAGAAATAACGCACTTAGATGATGAAATACTTTCCTTACTGGGAGACCCGCCGAAGGAAGAATCTCCTGTTGGCCCAGAAGTGCATAATGATATTGCCTCTAGACTACAAGACGTTTTGCAAAAAGGGCTCAAAAAAGATCAGAAAGACAAAATGATTGAAGACTACCCCATTCCGGGTAATTGTCCATTTTTCGCTGCCCCGCTTTTGAATGCGGAGGTCAAGGCTGCAATTTCTGATTTATTACAAAAGAAGGACGCGTCATTAGCAGCGCGGCAAAGGCAGGTCGGTACGGCATTGACAGCTTTAGTTAAATCTATGGGCATATTAGTCAATGATAAATCAGACTCAGGTCAACAAGTTCTTAAACAAGTCAGCGACGCTTGTCGTTTATTATGTGATTCACATTATATAGATACAAAACTGAGACGAAATTTTCTAATTTCTACATTAAATAACAAACTTAAAGATACTTTAAAGGAATCAAAAAGGGACAAAAGTCTTTTCGGTGAAGATTTAGCTGAAAAGCTAAAGGCTACTAAGGTTATTGCTAAATCAAGCCAGGATCTGAAGTATCTGAGAGGACCTAAGTCCATGTTGGCGAAGAATTCGGCGTCTAGTAGTACCCAGTTCAATTTAAACTGGAAGCACCCGCAGCCGAATTATCAGAATCCGAACAGGAGACCACCGCCTCCACATCGGTCTGCGGGAGCCTCGTCGACGCCTCAATACAGGAGCAGAGCGGAAGCGGACAGCCGGCGCCGCCCCCCGGCGCCACGTGCTCGGGCGAATGCCCATTACAAGAGGAGATATTAGAAACACAGCAGGTGATGTTGCCCTCAGGCAGATTGCAATATTTTTATAATGTCTGGGAAAAACTTAACGCTGACCAGACAGTTCTGTCTTGGATTAAAGGTTACACCATTCCTTTTATATCTCAACCTGTTCAGACGGTGTATCCAAAAAATAGACCTAGTAACCTTGATGAATTTCATGCTTTTCAGATAGAAATCAATAAATTACTCGTTAAGGGCGCAATTACGCAATGTGTAAGAGAACACGGGGATTACTTGTCAAGTATTTTCTTAGTGCCCAAACCGAATGGAGAAAAAAGATTTATACTAAATTTGAAAAAATTAAATAAATTTATAAATCCTCCACATTTTAAAATGGAAGATTTCAGAACAGCTGTAAAACTGATTTCTCCTGGTTTTTTTCTAGCAAGCTTGGACTTAAAAGATGCTTATTTTTTAGTAGCAATTCATCCAGATTACAAAAAATATTTGAGATTCGAATTTAATAACATAGTATATCAATTTAATTGTTTACCGTTCGGTCTGAATACAGCCCCTCTAGTATTTACAAAAGTTATGAAACCAGTGGTCGAACACTTGCGCCTACACGGGTATCTTTCCACAATATACTTGGACGACATACTTTTGATTGGTAGTACCCACTCAGAATGTGTAAATAACGTGGGTATCACTACGAAACTCTTAGAAAACTTGGGTTTTATAATTAATCATCAGAAGAGTAACGTAGAACCCAGAACTAGTTGCACTTTCTTAGGATTTATCCTAGACTCCAAAAATTTCTGCGTAAGACTTCCCCAAGAAAAAAGGGAAAAGTTAAAAAAGGAAATAGTGTCTATTAGAAATTTAAGCACGTGTAAAATTCGAGTTTTTGCAAAATTTATTGGTTTGCTAACATCTGTCTGTCCCGCGGTTGAGTACGGGTGGTTACATACAAAACTATTTGAAAGAGAAAAGTTCATCAATTTACTAAATTATGATGATTACGAAAAGGTTATGAAACTGAACAAGGACGTTATAAACGAAGATTTAGACTGGTGGTATGAAAATATTGATAATTCGGTAAAACAAATTCGCAATAATAATAATTATGAGTTTGAAATCTATTCTGACGCTAGTAAAAGCGGGTGGGGCGGATCGTTTGGCGATAAAAGAGCTCATGGTTTTTGGACCAGGGAAGAAAAAAAAATTACATATAAATATTTTGGAATTGTTAGCCGCATTGTTTGTTTTAAAAGTATTTGCTAAAAACGTATATAACACCCAAATTTTACTTCGAATCGATAACACAACTGCCATTGCTTGCATTAACCGCATGGGCAGCGTGCAGTTTCCGCATCTAAACAAAGTATCGCGTGAAATATGGCATTTTTGTGAAAAAAGAAAGCTTTTCATTTTTGCGTCATATATAAAATCATGTGACAATAGTATTGCAGATTTCCAATCTCGTAGAACTCAGTCAGACACTGAATGGGAGCTAGCAAACTATGCGTACACGCAAATCCTTAATAAATTTGGTGTGCCAGAAATAGATTTATTTGCGAGTAGATCGAACGCTAAAACAGAGAAATATATTTCTTGGAAACCTGACCCTTATGCTTACTGCGTTGACGCTTTTACCGTAAACTGGTCGAAATTTTATTTTTATGCGTTTCCACCTTTTAGTGTCATTTTAAGGGTCTTAAATAAAATAATAATAGAGAAAGCGACTGGCATCGTAGTTATTCCACTTTGGCCTACACAGCCCTGGTTTCCTATGTTTAAAAAACTAATGGTCTCTGAGATGATTTATTTCAATCCAAGCCATGACTTATTAATTTCCGACGATTCCAGGTCCCCGCACAGTCTACACAAAAACCTTACCCTGGCTGCAGCCAGATTATCAGGGAGGCACTACTTCGAAGAAGTGTCCCCCCTTCGTCAATAGATATAATGATTAATTCAATTGCACTAAATACGCGTAAACAATATAATTGTTATTTTAAGGCCTGGTTTATGTTTTGTCAAGATCAACAGTTTGATTATTTAAATGCATCAGTTCCTAATATATTATGTTTTCTCACAAATTTATATAACTCAGGCTACCAATATGGCAGTCTTAATTGCAGTAGATCAGCGTTGTCATTTATTTTAGGCCGAAATATTACTGACGACGACAGAGTCAATAAATTTATGAAAGGTGCATTTAGATCTCGTCCACCTGCGCCTAAATATGATGTCACCTGGGATACAAATATTGTTTTAAACTATTTATCAAACCTGCATCCAAATGAACATTTGAACCTCGAGATACTGTCCAAGAAATTAGTTTCCCTGCTGGCTCTCGTAACTGCTCACAGAGTTCAGACACTGTCGCAAATACAATTAAAAAATATACTTGTAACCTCCAATTGTATAACTATATTGATTTCAGAATCGATCAAAACAACTAGACCGAATTGTTATCAGCCGATGTTGAAAATACCTTTTTATAACGAAAACCCAACTATATGTCCTGCAAGAACCTTAATTTGTTATAAAAATAAGACTGCGCCGTTAAGGGCATCCAATATAGATAATTTATTCGTTAGCTATAAGAAACCTTATGGTAAAGTGACCAGCCAGACACTTAGTCGCTGGATAAAGGATGTGCTCCATCAAAGCGGCGTTGACACGTCTGTGTTTAGCTCACATAGCACTCGGCATGCCTCCACATCGAGGGCTAATCGCCTCGGTATCAGTGTGGATGTAATAAGAAAAACTGCAGGATGGAGCGCATCTTCTTCCGTATTCGCAAAGTTTTACAATAGGGAAATTGTTCCTCATCAAGATGAAACTTTTGCCAGGTCAATTCTGAATACTGAATAATTTTTTACCTATAATGTTTAATTATTATCTAATGGAGTCATTAGTTTATGTTTTTTCTCTTTTATTTATAACTTTAAATATAACTTCAAAATGAACTATTGTTTCTTTTATAAATAATAGTTACTTGATCAATTTGTCAACAGATAGTTCGCAAATTTTTATTGCTTCTTTTCTTTGAACATCTACATGTAAACATTAATCGCGAGAATTGAGCAGCGAAGCATAATTAATGATAAAACGAACTTACCTGTATGTGAAGTTCTATCATAATTATGCGAGCTGCTCAATTCGAAGCGATTAACAGATACTCCCACCCTTTACCCTCCCTAACGCAGTAAACAAAAATCAGCGACCTATCTGTCCAGCTTTAAACTTAATGAGGTTAATATGGCGGACGACTGGCAGTCCCTTCTATTGGCTGACGGGATAGGTAGTCAAAATAGGTACTTTTAATGTTTCTTTTTACAGATTAGCATTTATTCTTTAAATAATTCGTGATAATGGCCGTGAATTGGAAAACAGTACTACATGTAAACATTAATCGCTTCGAATTGAGCAGCTCGCATAATTATGATAGAACTTCACATACAGGTAAGTTCGTTTTATCATTAATTATAGAGGCGTCTGTTCAAAGTGTTGTGTCCTGTTATTATTCCTACTATCTTGCGTAGTTGGTTTCTGTGTGTCTTCATTAGTGCAGTTGTGAGTTTGTAGTCGCGCTTCGACAGAATCTCTTTGGTCTGTCTGCATGTGTCTATCTCCTCCCAGTATCTTTGGTGTAGGTCTTTGGTGTATTGGTCTAGTTTGTTATATATGTAGCTTTGTGGCAGGGGCAAGATTGGCTCCGGTCCGTATGCCGTTGTCTCTGACCCTTTCCTGGCCAGTTCATCCGCTGCATCGTTTCCTCTTAAGCCACTGTGCCCCTTGATCCATTGTATAGTAACTTTGTTTCTGTCTGCGCACACCTCTGTGAGTTTTTGGTGCCCGTTGGTTCGCGCGCTTAGAATTTTAGCGATGTAGGTGGACAAAAGGTTGAAGTAAAATTCGTAGGAACTTATTGTTCGATCAAAGCAAAAAAACCGGACAAGTGCGAGTTCAACTCGCGTGGTGAGGGCTCCGTAAAATATTGAGAATTTTCCCGTTACTTTGAATACTCAAACTTCTTATAGGTTTTCCTGTAATCTTTAGGCAAGGAACTATTTTCCATATTTTTTTCAGAAATTTTAGCCCAGTAGTTTCGGAGATAAGGGGCGGCGGGGAGGGGGATGGTTATTTTTTTCTAAATTACTTCGAATCTGGTTTTCCTAAAATTATAAAAAAAAAAATCTGAGATGCTTACAACAACCTCTTTCATTTGATATGTCACAATACAGTTTGCGAAACTTTTTTTTAAATTTTCCAGTTTACCCCCCAAAAGTGGCCCCCTTGTTCAGATTTCATTAATTTACTTGACGCGTCCATCTTTGGGTCACCAATGTACATATGTGTACCAAATTTCAACTCAATCGGTCCAGTAGTTTCGGAGCAAATCGGCTGTGACAGACGGACAGACAGACAACCGAGTGATCCTATAAGGGTTCCGTTTTTTTCCTTTTGAGGTATCGGAACCCTAAAAATAGAAAAAACAATCAAAGTCAAAGTCAAAGTCAAAGTGATTTATTCTTCAATTTAGGCATATTACATGCACCTATGAATGTCGATAAACTACCACCAATATCGCTCATGTAAAAAAACTTTACCCAAGGTGCGGAGTGCTTATTTAAAACAAGTATATTTTAGTTGGGTAGGTGGTTGGCTTATCTACTTATCTTAACTCAGACAATCTGCGTATTTACACACAAAACGGCATTACTAGAATCCATCCTGAATCTGATAACCAGGCAAACAAGATAACCACCATTATTATGCCCGAGATAAACTACGTGAAAACCCAACACATTGTAAGTTAATATAATTATTTCCGTTTGCATAATAAATAGGACAAGATAACTTCTTAGTAGGTATTAGTTTATCTTAGTGATGATACTTATACAACGCATCAAACAATATAAGCTTGACTACGCCGAGGGGTCAATTAAGACAAACAATTCGCATTTCAATTTGATTTCAATGTGTTGCAGAACGAGCTCGATAAAAACATTGAAATACGATAATATACCGAGAAAACTTACGGAAAATAGGAAGCTTAAACTGATTTTTAACTGTAAATTAATGAATTTTGAACAAGGGGGCCACTTTTGGGGCATAAACTGGAAAATTAAAAAAAAAGTTTCGCAAACTGTATTGTGTGACATATCAAATGAAAGGGGTTGTTGTAAGCATGTCAGATATTTTTTTTTTTATAATTTTAGCAAAAACAGATTTGAAGTAATTTAGGAAAAAAGACGAAAATTGACCATTCTCGCCCCCCCCCCCCTTATCTCCGAAACTACTAGGATTAAAATTCTGAAAAAATATGGAAAATAGTTCCTTGCCTAAAGATTACAGGAAAACCTAGAAGAAGTTTGAGTATTCAAAAACACTTATGAAATTTAGATTATAAACGGAAGCCTCACCACGCGAGTTGAACTCGCACTTGTCTGGTTTTTTAGTCCCTAATTCACAATAATTAAAACAAAAAACGCCTCTGGACGTCAACGACGCTGTAGACGGTCAGGCGGCCAATACACGGTGATTAAATACTGATGATCCACTATGGCTGTCTCTATCTATAACATGCAATGAGAAAGAGACAGCGCGTGGTTCGCGTGATAATACTTCACCGTGTATTGGACGCCTCAGCGGCGTTTATTCGTGGTCTTAATATTTTGTATCTGTGTCAAAGCTGTTTAGTAAAAAAAAAACATGCCACTAAATTGAACAATCTCTTCGCCGTGGAATTTGTTATTGATTGTGGATGGATAATCTTTGTTTTACTATTTTCTCGCAGTCACTAAAAGCCATATTACCCCTCCAAATATTTTCCCTCACTTCGCTCGGGAAAATAACCATCTCGTGATGATATGGCTTATTTTACCCCTTGTCATATATACAATTTACTATTGCTGAAATACAATAATTTACTTTAAAACCAAAGTTTAAACCGACTACAATTCATTAGGTACTTCGCCAAGCCACATAGGTAAATGAAAATGTCCACATTTCCTTTCCAATTTACCACATGCTTTTCGAGAGCAAACGCGTTGATTACAGAAAAAACCCCAAGTCCCTATACATATGTGGGCTGATAATATTTGAGGAGCTCCGTCGATTCCTAAAGGATCTCAGAATTGACACTTCATTAGTTGCTACTTCAACGGAATCATGTCAGACTCTTTGACGTACTTTACATCCTTGAGGAGTTCCATAAGTCATATGTGGTGTTCATCATCAGTTCCACTTCACCAAAATCGCGATTTCCGAGGGTAAATACACGAGTTATTATAATAGAAAATACCGAAATCCCTACACGCGTGCCTATAAAATTTGAAGGTTGCCCTCGATTTCCCTGGGATCCCGTCATCAGATCCTGACTTGGTGCCAATGGGACCACCTCAGGAGTATACCCTTGGAATAAAAAAGAATTTTGGAAATCAGTTCACAATTGACAGAGGACATATCTACATAAAAAATAAATACATGGGAACATAGAACCTCCTTCTTTTTTGAAGTCTGTTAATAAAGGACGCTCGCTGCTTCCCATTAAAAATTGTGACATCGCTAGTCTGCATTTCCTTACGTACTTCATAGGTACTAGCACCATTTTTAGGGTTCCGATACCTCTATTGTGTGACATATCAAATGAAAGGGGTTGCGCATGTCAGATATATATTTTTTATAATTTTAGCAAAAACAGATTTGAAGTAATTTAGGAAAAAATACGAATTTTGACCATTCCCCTTATTTCCGAAACGACTAGGATTAAAATTCTGAAAAAAATATGGAAAAATAGTTCATTGCCTAAAGATTACAGGAAAACCTATGAGAAGTTTGAGTATTCAAAAACACTTATGAAATTTAGATTATATACGGAACCCTCACCACGCGAGTTTAACTTGCACTTGTCCGGTTTTTTTGACGTAGCATAAAAAGTTGCTAATTTGACTAACAGTCAAATACCGTATTAAATTATATGTGGTATTAGGTACTACTTTTTTCTGACACCATCATAGATACCGATCCACTACGGGTACCTTTATCTCGATTTCCAAAGCGCGTTTTACTCACCACACAACACCACACACCTACAAGTGCCAGGAGGCAAGTACCTAGTGGTGTTACTATGACCACAGAATAAGTAATAGTACACTATGACTGCAGTCTTCTGCAATATGCTTCCCCAGTCACTTTTCAATTCAATTCATGTACGGACTACTTCAATGTGCCTGCTCTTCTTGAGCCGCCTGGCATTGTCAGAGATGATGGCAAAAGACCTGATGGTGTGTCTCTGGTTCCATGGAGGTTGGGACGGATGCTTGTGTGGGACGCTACATGTGTAGACACACTGGCACCGTCTCACCTCCAACGGACTACTTCTAAAGCGGGTGCAGCGGCGGAAAACGCCAAAAATCTGAAATGTAATAAATATAGAGGCCTCGGCAGAGAGTACGACTTTGTCCCCTTTGGCGTCGAGACCCTCGGTCCGTGGGGTCCCAGCGCGCATAAGTTATTTGCAGCAATCGCGAAACGTCTGGTCGATGTAACTGGTGACCGAAGAGCTGGCGGCTTTCTCGCGCAACGCATCAGCATTGCAATTCAGCGAGGAAATGCCGCCAGCATCCTCGGTACAATGCCTCGAGGGCCTTTTTTAGATTTAACTTAGTTTTAATTTATCTTAGTTAATGTTAATTATAATCTTGTATTCACTTTTAATAAATATTATAATATTCATGTATTCGTTACATCCATGATATTACAAAATTCCAAGTTACATATTACAGTGCGACATGGGCCCTGCTAGGGCGAAGCAACAGCTTATTCTAAAGGTAATAAAGAATTTACGCTTTTAATTAATCCCTCCGTCACTCACGAGTCACGGGAACTTTTTAATTAATTCTAACCTGACATAATTAACACGTAGAAGTTTGATTACCTTGCGGGATTACATGCCACGCGATAATAGATCTAAATGCTTTGAGTTAATACATCTGTTGGCTGTCGCCTTAGCTTTCTGTGAGCATTCGCGTGGAGAATGGCGTTGGAAAACAAAGCCACAAAGGTGTTATTAATCTTAATAATAATATTTGTTGTCTCATTCTTTGGTAAATCCAGATTCCTACAAGGCAGTCTATCAAAGCACTTCAATGAAAGATGGGTCGGTTCTTATTCCTTAGCCAAAATGGCAAAACGGAACCCTTATAGTTTCGTCATGTCCGTCTGTCCGTCTGTCCGTTATGTCACAGGCATTTTACTCGAAAACTATAAGGTGTATTTGAATAAAATTATGAGGATAGGTATATTTTGTTAGCCGCTACGTAGTTTTGTAATTAAAATGACAAAAAAAAATTTTTTAAGGTTAAAAGTCAAAAAAAAAAATCTTTGCGAGCCCACGTGTCACATCAATCGATATGCCTTTCAAAATAAATATAAGGTTTCTTAGCAATTTTTTTGAACAGAGTCGGAATCGCCCCGAAAGTTACTAAAATTCTGTCCCCCCCTCTAATTTTTGAACGGAGTATTTTAAAAATATGAAAAAATTCATGGACATAGGGCTTATTAAGTTCATTCACCGAATTTTTTTTGAAAAAGATTGGTTCAAAGGTTTTCGAGATATTGATGAAAAACTGCCTTCCTCAAAGAAAAGGACGTAAGTGCCGTAAGATTTCTGTGACGATACGACCTTTTTAATAGGCACGGAACCCTTCGTTTGGTACGACACGCACTCGGTTTTTTACGAATCAAATCGGTTACGTTTGGATGTTTGTCGTTTTACAGTATTCGACTGTCAGAGCGACTATTCAAAATCTGACGTTCTCAGATTTTTCTACGGATCAATGTAAATCGAATTTAAACGATCATTATCTTACCTAGGTGTGTGTGAAGTCCCCAACACGCACTAGGCCAGCGTGGAGATTGCTGCCCGCTCCCTCTGACCCATGTGAGGAGGCCTGTGTCCAGTAGTGGGATGTATGTAAAGAAAGAAAGAAAGAAAGAAGATATTTATTCACTACACAAAAGACACACAGAGACAAAGGGAGTAGACATACAATACAATTGACACATTGTGTGTGTCTTCGCGGCAGTGAATCGGTCGCTGTCTCAGCATTATGCCGAGGTGTCAGATAGACACCTACAGCGCTGGTTTTCAGACAGTACCGTACGTGACCCACGGAACGCAACACGACACGATAGACTGATTTACTATTATACATATAATTTTACCTCGACCATTATGAATCAAAACTTTACCTACAAAAGTAAAGCCGCGTTTATACGCGGCTTTACTTTTGTGGGTAAACTTAAGAGGGCGTTACTGTGCACACTAGCGCCACTGGTAAATAATTGTGATTATTTAAATTTCACGATAGATATTTAAAAAAGGAGGCCACTACTCACTGTATTTTGTATTTAAGTACCTTGTGAATACACCAAGCTAGTTTTTATGTTGCTGGATTCGTCAATCTATGCGTCCAAAGTAAAAACGGCCGTTTTTCTTTTGAGTTCATAGATCGATGAATCCAGCAACATACAAACTAGCTTGGTGTATTCACAAGGTACTTAAATACAAAATACAGTGAGTAGTGGCCTCCTTTTTAAAATATCTATCGTGAAATTTAAATAATCACAATTATTTACCAGTGGCGCTAGTGTGCACTGTAACGCCCTCTTAAGCCCTGTGAAATTAATTATTCCCGTAAGGCTACACTTTAAAATATGGCGAAAGTTTGATACCAGCGCCACCTGTTGTCCGGTAGCGGAACTTACACAACGCTTGTTGGAAAAAGATGTTTAAAAGTATCAGTTACAGGTGTTCTTATGTCGTTTTTCTTGGGAGTAGAAGTTTTGTTCTGACTTAAGTGCTAGGATTTGTTTTATTTCAATTTCATTTATTCAGAGACCAACATGGATCATTTTTGTTAGTAAATACTTAAATTAATATTAGTAATCATACAGTTCATAATTCAATGTTTGTTAATAAATACTTAAAAATAGGGTTAGTGTTTACATTAATGGTAATAACTTAAAATAAATATTTTACATGCTTATTGATGTGCACCATACAGCAGTGCTTCAAATATGCACAATCAATAAAGCGTTCAGCGACCATTCTCAGGATGCTGTTAGGACTGGCCCGGATCCTGCGGATCAGGGATGAACACCGTTTTCGCATCGTCGTGTGGAAACAGTCCACCCTCGCCTCTGCGAACATCCCCGAAGCACTGCAGTACCGGGGCAGTCCCATCAACATCCTGAAGGCATTGTTGAACTGAACTCTGAGAGCATTGTATGCTTTTTGAGTATAGTTCGCCCACAGACTGCTAGTGTAGAAGGATGTACAATATGCCCTAAAAAGGGTGACTTTTGCCTCTTTGGAGCACTTAGCGAATTTGCGAGCGATCATGTTCGCCCTTACAGACAAAGCTCTCCGCTCACGCTCAATGTCTGTATCATCTTTAAGGTCAGCAGTCAAAACGTGTCCGAGGTACTTAAATTGCGTGACTACGTTTAGTACCTTACCTTCCAGTTTTATCGGCGGCACTTCTGGTGTGACTTTATTCCTAACCTTAAAGACCATACACTCACTTTTGGTGACATTATATTGCAATCCATGCCTGATGACATATCTTTCACAGATGGCGATCATTTTTGCAAGGCCACAAGGAGAGGCACTCAGCAGCACCATATCATCCGCGTAGCTGATATTATTCACGCATACCCCATCGATGTGGCAACCAACCCGGGCACTGCTGAGTTCCTCCACCAGGGCATTCACATACAGGTTGAAGAGCTTAGGCGAGGTCAACCCCCCCTGCCTCACCCCGCACTCCAACCTGTATGGATCCGAAAATGCACCCGACCATCTCACGACGTTCGATTGGTTTTGATACCAGAACTTAAAAATGCGGGTCAGGTCTACCGGCATATCAATGTCCCTTAATTTTTGCCAGAGAATGTCATAGTTAACCAAATCGAACGCCTTGGATAGGTCCAGGTAGCATGCGTACACATTTGTATGTCGATCTGTGTAGTATTTGACAGTATGCTTTAAACTCAGAATTGCACTCTCCGTTGATAAGCCCGGTCTAAAACCAAATTGATTATCATGGACTTTCAGGTATTGGTCCAAATGAGAATTCAGCATACTGTCAAACACTTTACCGACTACGGCAGCAAGTGATATCGGCCTGTAGTTGGTTTTATCGCTGATGTCACCTGTTTTGTTCTTTACTATTGGTACTACCACAGTCCTCATCATATCCGCCGGCAGGTAAGAGTGTCCTACACAGAACGTGTACAACATCGCAAGCACTCTAGGTAGGTGTGTACCAGCATGATGAAGGTGCTCAATACTGAGGCCGTCATGGCCAGGAGATTTTCCTCGTGACATACATTTAATAGCTTTACTCACATCCTCAGCTATAAACCTTGTACTTATCTCCCGACCACCCGACCCAGTACATAACGTCTCCATTGACTGCGACAGTCCCAATCGTGTATTGACTAGAAAATGATTTTTAAAAAGATCTGCTATACCTTTATGATCGCTGACGCTTTCTACACTTGCTGGAAGGCCCGGCCTACTGTTCAGCATGTTTGTAGATTTCCAAAAGTTTCTAAATTCTCGCTTAAAATGGTGTTTCGCAATTATATCCAATTTAATTTATGAGGAGTTATGGGTTTTAGTGCTTGTTCTATCTGGATGAAGTAGATTCTCTACCTGGTGCACTTAAGAACAGTGATCAGACGCCTTTGACGTGTGGTAGGTAGTAGGTAGTAGATTTTTTCACTCCGACCCTCAGCTGCGGTCAGCAATGCGCATGGGTCACGCCCGGAATTGCAAGCGTCCATAGGCTATTGTGATCGCTTGTCATCACTGACGTCGTATAAAAAAAGTGTATAGAATGGAGTGTAAAAAAACCGGCCAAATGCGTGTCGGACCACGCAAAACGAAGGGTTCCGTGCCTATTAAAAAGGTCGTATCGTCACAGAAATTTTACGGCACTTACGTCCTTTTCTTTGAGGAAGGCAGTTTTTCAGCAATATCTCGAAAACCTCTGATCCGATCTTGTTCAAAACAATTTTCGGTGAATGAAATGAATAAGCCCTATGTCCATGAATTTTTCCATATTTTTAAAATACACCGTTCAAAAATTAGAGGGGGGGGGACAGAATTTTAGTCACTTTCGGGGCGATTATCTCCGACCCTATTCACTTAATCAAAAAAAATGCCAAGAAACCTTACATGTATTTTGAAAGGCCTATCGATTGATGTGCCACACGGGGGGGTCACAATGAAAAAATTGTTTTTGACTTCTAGTTATATGTATGGAGTGCACCCCTAAAAAAATTTTTTTTTGTCATTTTAATTACAAAACTATGTAGCGGCTAACAAAATACACCTATCCTCAAAATTTTATTCATATACACCTTATAGTTTTCGAGTAAAATGCCTGTGACATACGGACAGACGGACAGACGGACAGACGGACATGACGAAACTATAAGGGTTCCGTTTTTGCCATTTTGGCTACGGAACCCTAAAAAGAACCATCTGCTAACGAAATGGATATTTTTAAACCCCGACGCACAGAGAGGGGTGATAAGTTTGACGTGTCTGTGTGTCTGTCTGTTGCATCGTAGTTCCTAAACGAAAGGACCGATTTTGATGCTTTTCTTGTCCGAAAGCTGACGTGTTTGAAATGGTTCTTAGCTACGTTTCAACAAATTCGGTTCAGGCGTTTTTGAGATATTGAGCTTTGAAATCATAAAATCGGGAGTTTTTCAACTTTCTTCGGCGGATATCACCGCCCAAAGAATCTGAAATTTCCCGTAGGCAACGGGGCCGTAAGGCACTGGTCCCACCGCTGGCGAGTAAGCGATGAGCTATCGGCGATTTTCTCGCCCAAGAAACGAACAAAAGATAATCGCTACTAGTTTTATGACTCACTCCTTCGCCGTACAGGCAAGCCGTCTCTGGAATTCACTCCCTCTCAACATCAGACAAGCCCCAAGCAAGTTTGCTTTCAAGCGGATGCTGCGTAAGCATCTGCTTAAACAAGAATTCGACTAAAATCCATCCACATAATGGTAGTATATTGTTACGTCTACGGGGTAGGTAACGTGATAGAAAATACACTAATGGACCACTAATTAAAAACACAAACTTTATTACAAAATTACTAATTAACAAGGCTTTCTTACTTAATAAATCACTATACTGAATCACTTGACTATAACGCACTTATTCGCTTTTCACGCTATTCGCTTCGAGACTCGCACTGTTCGCGGTGTAGTTCCGAACTGCCCCTGCAGTGTGGGCGCGCGGCTTATATAGCCGGAAACCTTCGCTCCAGAACATTCCGGAGAAATCTCGAATAATCGGTCCCAAGTTCAATTCCAGGAACGGCGACCCCTCGCATCGTGAGTGTTCTAGATCGTCTAGATTGTTCGATACTTGTTTGACCCGACTGGAACATTCCTGACTATGCTGTCCTTTTCTAGTTGTCTCTTTCACACACTTCTCGAACCTTCTCAATATAGCTGTCTCTCTCTAATAGTGCTGTCTCTTTCACTCCTTCGAGAAATTTCACCATATACTGAAGTGTACTTCAAAGGTCCATAAGGGGTCCTGAAAACGCCTGAAAACGGGTCTTCAGTTTATTGCGCCATCTGATAGAGGGTGTCCTGAAACGGACTGAAAACATGTTTCAGGCGCCTGAAAACAACGGCAACTAGGGTGAATTTCCGATTTTCTAGTATGTGGAAGAGCTACCTCCGAAATGGCCTGAAATCACTTTTCAGCCTGCTGAAAACGCTTCTAAAGCATGGATAATCAAGTTTGAAGTTTATGCCTATACCACCGGCGCAACACTACCCCCTCCTAGGACTTGCTCGTCCCGAGCATCATTACTTCCGTGGTACCTCGCCAGTCGGTCAACATGAACAACCTTGCATGGACTACGTGGATTTCGCTGTATCCGATACGTGACGTCGTTGATCTTTGTAACTACCCTATATGGCCCTTCCCAATTTGGGGACAGTTTTGGAGATTTTCCTTTTTTCCGCATCGGGTTATGTAACCACACCCAAGAGCCTTCTTCGAACCCAATTTGGTTAGCCTTCCTGTCGTACCGGGTCTTCATTCTCGTACTAGCTTGAAGCCCGTGTTCACGAACAAGACTGTGAACGTCATCAATCCGATCCCTTAAATCACTTGCATACTCTGTGATAGATCTTGGAGTATCAGGAGGACGTCCAGTTAAGAGATCTGCTGGTAAACGAAGCTCTCTTCCAAAATTCGCATATGCCGGAGTAACTGCCGTACTTTCGTGGGTTGCTGACCTATATGACATCAAAAAAAGAGGAATATGCCGGTCCCAATCCTTTTGGTGACTCTCAACAACCTTGGCCAGATGTCTTTCCAAAGTCTGATTGAATCTCTCCACCATTCCATCCGATTGTGGGTGATATGCCGTAGTCCTCGTCTTATGCATTCCCATGATACGACAAGTCTCTTGAAAAACTGCAGATTCAAAGTTCCTGCCTTGATCACTGTGAATTTCCAGAGGTACTCCAAATCTACAACAAACTTCATTTACTAACTTCTCCGCTATAGTGACTGCTTCCTGATTAGGGATGGCAAACGCTTCAGGCCATTTGGTGAAGTAATCCATCACGACAAGAATGTACTTGTTTCCGGAGTCAGATGTCGGGAACGGGCCTGCGACGTCTAGCGCAATTCTTTCCCAAGGTGCTCCAACATTGTACAGTTTGAGCGCTCCTCTACTACGGGTGTGCGGTCCTTTAACTGCTGAACAATTAACGCACTTCATGCACCAGTTTTCGACATCTTCACGGCAGTGGATCCAATAAAACCGTTGTCGGATTTTCATTAAGGTTCTTTTCACTCCAAGGTGTCCACCAGAAGTGCCGTCGTGGAAACTTTCCAAAACATCTTTCACTCTTTTCCTTGGAACGACTACTTGTAGATGAGCATCCTTCCCATTCGCCGATTCCCATTTCCTGCATAGTACGCCATTATGCATAACCAAGCTGTCCCATTGTGCCCAGTAGCTTTTCGTTACCGTACTCATTGGAGCTACTTCACACCATCTTGGTTTGGGTATTCCTGCATTAATCCAGTCAAAAATCGGCTTCACGTCAGTATCCTCTTGCTGAGCTAGTCGCATGACTTCATCACTCCACTCTTCGTTGACTGTGTTGGTTCTCAGCATCCTTAAACATTCTTTGGCCTCTTGTCTAAGACAATGCTTACAGTCATCCGGACAAGGTCTTCGAGAAAGGGCGTCTGCGTTTCCATGTGATTTCCCACTACGGTGTTCGATGACGAAGTCATATTCCTGAAGCTGTTCAATCCAGCGTGCCACCTGACCCTCGGGATTTTTAAACTCCAGCAACCATTTCAGAGCAGCATGATCAGTCCTGGTACGGAATTTCCGCCCAAGCAGGTATCTACGGAAATGCTGTAACGTCTTGACAACTGCCAGCAGTTCCCTTCGAGTGACGCAGTAATTTCTTTCTGGCTTCGACAACGACTTGCTAAAGTAGGCGATTACAACTTCATTATCTCCCTTCTTTTGTGACAAGACTCCTCCAATACCAGTATTACTCGCGTCCGTGTCAACAATAAAATCTACTTCGGGATCTGGATACCCCAGTATTGGTGTTTCACAGAGTCTTCGCTTGAGGTCGTTGAAACTTGCCGTACACCGATCCGTCCAATGAAACTGTCGTTTTTCTTCCGTCAGTTCGTGCAATGGCTTTGCTATATCCGAGAAGTTCCTCACAAACCGCCTGTAGTATGAGCATAGTCCTAAAAATGCACGTACTGCAGTTTTGTCCCTTGGTATCGGCCAATCCTTCACGGCACTTATCTTCTCAGGATCTGTCTGGATGCCATCCTTCGAAATCACATGTCCCAAGTAATTGACTTTTCGTTTGAAAAGTGAACATTTCTTCGGACTCAGTTTAAGGTTTGCCTCTCGTAACTTGGACAATACTTGCTCCAATTTGCTGAGGTGATCGTCGAAGTCTCTACCAACGATGATAATGTCATCCAAATAGACCAAGCAAGTATCTCCCAGCAATCCAGCTAGTATTTGTTCCATCAATCTCTCAAATGTCGCTGGTGCATTGCATAATCCAAACGGCATAACATTAAACTGCCAGAGCCCCTTTCCGGTTGAGAAAGCCGTTTTCTCCTTATCTCTATCCTTGATCTCAACTTGCCAATAGCCACTTTTTAAATCCAACGTAGAAAACCATTTCATTCCGTTCAAAGTGTCTAAGGTGTCATCGATTCGAGGTAATGGATAGCTGTCTTTCTTAGTGGCATCATTCAGTCGGCGGTAGTCGACGCAGAATCTCATGGTCCCGTCCTTCTTCTTTACCAAAACTACGGGGGAACACCACGGGCTTGTTGAAGGTTCAATAACGCCACCCTTCTTCATTTCCTTGATCATGTCTTCTACTTCCTTCTCCCGAGCTACTGGAACTCGCCGGGGTCGCTGTCGTATAGGCATGACTTCACCAGTGTCGATCTCATGCTGTACGACTCCAGTTCTTCCGATGTCACTGTCATGCGCAGAGAAGACATTGCTGTATCGCAACAGCAATTTACGTGCCTTAATGAGCTCTTCCCTGGTGAGATCGTTTCTGGAGCCATCTAATAACCCCTCAATGTCCATTGGAGGCACAGAACACCCAGGTTTCTCGCTCTCTGTAGAACCTTGACAGCTTCTTATCCAAGAGATTTCTTCACATGATCCAACTAGAGCTCCTTTACGAAGGACGCACTGAGTGTCACTTAAATTAAGAACTCTCACGAAGGCTATAGACGATGTTGTTACCACCGTGCGGGCTGTCATCCATGGTTTACCATCATTGACCTTTTCCACAACAACACAACGATGACATCCTCGTCTTGTGCTGTACGGCAATCGTACTGGAACTAGAACCTGTGCCCTTGGTTGGAGGATAGTTCTTCTAGTACAGTAAACATTCCCATTTACTCCACCCTCCATAGGCACCTCATCAGGCCCAAATTTCAGTACTCCAACCTTTAAGTCAATTTTACAGCCATGGCCTCTCATAAAATCCAGCCCAATGATGCAGTCGTCGATAATGTTAGCTACAATCACTTTCTGCCAGTAGCTCTTATTACCAATTTTTAAAGCCACCTCTCGCTCCCCTTGTATGGGAATGTACTGGCCGGTAGCGGTTTGCAGCTGGAGATTCCTAGGATGGACTAGATGATCTCTGGTCAGGTGCTTCAGTAGCCGAGAACTGATCACTGTCCGAGAAGCTCCGGTGTCGATAGTAAGGTGACATGATACTCCATCAATATCTCCTTTGACAACCAGACTATTCCCGTCATTAGCCTGTGAGATCATAACTGGGACATTTCGATCACCAGCCAGCACTCGTCCCTTAGTCCTGGCTTTTACTCGTTTCCCTGCTGCGGCCCGGATGCCACAGCGCCTGTTGCCCTTGCCACTGGAGTCAGATCTCATTCTCTCCTGCTCCTTTTCGGACAACTGGTCTGGATGTGGCCACGTTCTCCACAATGGTAACATCGTGGCTCAAACTCACGACGAGGAGCAATCGGTTCCCTGACAGACACTTCATGTACCCTATAAGACCTTGACGGATCCTGGCGCACAGCTTCTACTTCCAGGGCATGAGCCACCGCATCCTTCAGGCTCCCATGGTGCCCTAATCGCACTGCAGCCCGTACCTCCAAATCCCGTATTCCGTCAACGAAGGCCTGCACTAACGTGGTATCCACAAAGGAGGCGGATGTACGTTGGTACGCCTTCCTGACCAACTTCTCGATTTCTAGGGCCCACTGCTGCAAGGTTTCACTACGCCCCTGCGTCCTATCCTTTAACTGAGCTCGGTATACGTGCTCCAGGTGCTTGTCACCGTAACGGGCCTCCAACGCCTCTAGAAGCCGGTCGTAAGTTTCCTCTTCTCCTAAGGCTTCTAATATGGTAAGAGCCTCGTCACGCAACGCTAAGGTTAGGGCTGTCCTGGCCTGCTCTTTACTCCAGCCGTTAGCCTTGGAGACTGACTCGAATTGTCGCTTATAAGCTGTCCACGACGATGTACCATCGAAGGGAGGTACTTTGAATCGTCCACCTCCCGACACAGGCACCTCGACTGCACAGGGACTCGTACTACTGGCCACTTTTATTTCGAGCTTCTGGAGGCGATTCTGGTAGGTGTCGACTTCCTCCTTAACAGTCTCGACTTTCGCCTTGACTGTCTCAATGGTTTTTCTAACACCTTGAAGTCCAGCTTCAAATTTAATGTCCAAGTCAATCAGTTTCTCCTGGACCTCACACATTTCGCGCTTCCATTCAGTCGCGGTCTCATGTACATCTCGAAGCAATCTCGATTGTTCTTCCTGCTCCTCCCTGAGCTCCTTCCGGAGAATTCGAGACTGTTCTTCCTGTTTGCGAAGCCCTTCTTCGATTTTTCGAGCCTGTTCTTGTTGTAGACGAGCTTGTTCTTGTTGTTGACGAGCTTGTTCTTGTTGTTGACGTGCTTGTTCTTGTTGTTGACGAGCTTGCTCTTTTAAGAGAACTAAGATGGCATTGACGTCCATCTCTTGCTTACATGGGGCCGGTGAGTCTGATGAGCCAGTGTCCGGCGCAGGGTCCTCACCTGCTGCAGCTTGGCTCCGGGTCTGCACTCCCTTCGGCTCGTTCTCATGTGGTGTAATCGGCATTTTCTATCCCACTTCTGACACCAAAATGTTACGTCTACGGGGTAGGTAACGTGATAGAAAATACACTAATGGACCACTAATTAAAAACACAAACTTTATTACAAAATTACTAATTAACAAGGCTTTCTTACTTAATAAATCACTATACTGAATCACTTGACTATAACGCACTTATTCGCTTTTCACGCTATTCGCTTCGAGACTCGCACTGTTCGCGGTGTAGTTCCGAACTGCCCCTGCAGTGTGGGCGCGCGGCTTATATAGCCGGAAACCTTCGCTCCAGAACATTCCGGAGAAATCTCGAATAATCGGTCCCAAGTTCAATTCCAGGAACGGCGACCCCTCGCATCGTGAGTGTTCTAGATCGTCTAGATTGTTCGATACTTGTTTGACCCGACTGGAACATTCCTGACTATGCTGTCCTTTTCTAGTTGTCTCTTTCACACACTTCTCGAACCTTCTCAATATAGCTGTCTCTCTCTAATAGTGCTGTCTCTTTCACTCCTTCGAGAAATTTCACCATATACTGAAGTGTACTTCAAAGGTCCATAAGGGGTCCTGAAAACGCCTGAAAACGGGTCTTCAGTTTATTGCGCCATCTGATAGAGGGTGTCCTGAAACGGACTGAAAACATGTTTCAGGCGCCTGAAAACAACGGCAACTAGGGTGAATTTCCGATTTTCTAGTATGTGGAAGAGCTACCTCCGAAATGGCCTGAAATCACTTTTCAGCCTGCTGAAAACGCTTCTAAAGCATGGATAATCAAGTTTGAAGTTTATGCCTATACCACCGGCGCAACAATATATTGAATATGTAGTAGTATATCTTTTTGTATGTATCTTATATATTTTTATTTATGTATGTCTATATGTAGTGTATAATACATTTGTATTTTTTTCCTCTCTCCTCAAGTATATTCGTAACAGAAATTATCATAATTTTTTCTTTGCACCTGTTATAAGTCTCTGTTTAGCCCAATGGTTAGCTGGTAGAGAATGCCATCTGGCATTAAGCTCGCCATTTGTACATATATTTTTTGTATTTTGTGCAATAAAGTTTAAATAAATATATAAATAAAATCGCTCCCGTGTAAATAAAAGAGAGATATATATTTATAGTTCATCGCTGGCTGTTCACACCGCGATGAACTATATCTCTCTCTTTTATTTACACGGGAGCGATTATCTTTTGTTCGTTTCTTGGGCGAGAAAATCGCCGATAGCTCATCGCTCGTCGCCGGCGGTGGGACAAGTGCCTCACGGTGAACCCTAAAAAAACTTCCTGGTCGAAGCGGCATATTCAGGCCCGTAAATCAACAATAATCATAATAAATAAAGTAGGTACCTATCAACAAATGGTCGGGTGCTGCACTAGAGTTGCACCTCGCTGTCCCAGCCGTATATCACGCACCAGGTGCACCCAAGTTCGCAACTCCTAACGACGCCATTTGCATCTTACACTACAAGTTACAGGGCTAATACAAGAACTTAACTCTGTAACACATAAAAACTTGACAAGAATTAGGAAGACGGCCATTATCTTTAATGGAACAGAAATCGTATTGAATTGATTTATTTATTTAAGCTTTATTGCACAAACAAAAAGTAGAAAAGGCGACAACCGCAGGCTTAAAAAAAGTTTCTAGGTGCCGGTGACAAAAAAACAGGCTAACTAGGCTTATTTAAAGGAATGAAAATACATTTCCTACTATTATGATGATGATCTCAAACCAAGAGAAAAAAATCTTGACTCAAGATAATTTCGTTTCTTTCGATATAATTAACGTCTTCCTATTGAAATTCTTGGTTCAAGAATATTAACCTCAAATCACGTATTCGTTTTTCGGTGCAGGGAATTGAAATTAGGAATGCCGGACGAATCACATTTTGGATCTCGGGTCAAGTCGCCTCGTGGAAAACCAGTCCTGCAAGCCGCTAGTCGATTACGTAACGCACTGTACCTACGTCAGGCAAATCTAACTGAGCAGAAATATATAACAGTTACCGGACCTCGGAAGCCGGTCCTTTCCCCCTCTCTTTTTAGGTACTACATAGTCACAGGTTGATCTTGTAGACAAAAGTGCAGACTGCCACATATCTGCCATTCATCATCATCATCATCCTGGCCGATTTCGACCGACCGACCGAGGATGATCACATTTACGTCAAAAACGAAAAAGCATTCGTCTACGAGTATCTATAGCCGTGTCTACACCGGACGCATTCTCGGCCGCATGCCTCGGGCGAGGCGTGGCTCGCCCGCTACACTGAGCGCGCACGGAGGCGTGCTCGGCCGAAGCATGCGGATGCTCGGCCGCATGCCTCGCGCGAGGCGTGGTTCGCCGAGGCACGTCTACACTGAGCGCGCACGCTATAGGCGTGCTCGGCCGAGGCATGCGTCCGATGTAGCTACGGCTTATTATTAGCAAATTATATATACTCTTTATGTAATGTAAGGACAAGGACATGCAAATCTAGGCATTTTGAATCTCGAATTAGGCTCGTATTAATCAGGCTATAGACGAAATATAGGCCTGCAATAGGCACATGATTCCAAGAAAGTGGTCTACCATGTTTCGTCTCTATTATTTGCACGTTAAGGTTCAAAGTAGTAGGCCACTTTCGTGGCCCACTGTGCAATACAAACGTTTCACTAACTTCATTAATATGCAAATTAGTTAATTACTTGCTCAACAGACAAAACAATACTTAAACAAGGCGAAAACAATAGGGAGGGTGTCCAAGGACTATAGTTTGGAGATCTATCTGATATTGGAGTTTGTATTGTAATCTACTCACTTCAAATTTCATATACTCTCTTCGCTAACACTGCCGTGTCAATCCTATATCATGTATCTTGAGATACATGAGTTACGCGTAACAGGTCTAAATCTGTTTATTTTCCATGCCTTTATCGACCTACATACTCAGTTTTTTTTAATTTAACTTACCAATTCCTTATACGTGCCTGTCACGTAACTCATGTAAATCTGTTTTTCCATAGTAAGTCATGGCTAAATACTGTACAAAAAAAAACTTCAAACAGCGTTTTCTCAAAACTATGCTTTTTGAGATAGGTACATGAGATAGGCTTGGCACGGCAGAACTCGAGTCTTGATAATAGCTAGGTCCTTTCATAGCTCTACTAGAAATAAATTTCTGTATCTGTTTTTTTTAAATAAGCTTTTGTTTATGATTGTGCGTGGCGCAGGAGCACGTCAGCACCGATTACTTTGGCACTCTTTGGGGGAGGCCTATGTCCAGCAGTGGACGTCTTTCGGCTGATGCGAAAACCGTAAATGTTTAGTTACATCATATAATAAAAAGATTTTTAATAATTTACTTATATACCTACATGTTTGTACAGAACCTTCGGTGCGCGAGTCCGACTCGCACTTGGCCGGTTTTTTAGGGTTCCGTAGCCAAAATGGCAAAAACGGAACCCTTATAGTTTCGTCATGTCCGTCTGTCCGTCTGTCCGTCTGTCCGTCTGTCCGTCTGTCCGTATGTCACAGGCATTTTACTCGAAAACTATAAGGTGTATTTGAATAAAATTTTGAGGATAGGTGTATTTTGTTAGCCGCTACATAGTTTTGTAATTAAAATGACAAAAAAAAATTTTTTTAGGGGTGCACTCCATACATAAAACTAAAAGTCAAAAATTTTTTTTTCATTGTGACCCCCCGTGTGGCACATGAATCGATAGGCCTTTCAAAATAAATATAAGGTTCCTTTGCATTTTTTTTTGATTAAGTGAATAGGGTCGGAGATAATCGCCCCGAAAGTCACTAAAATTCTGTCCCCCCCCCTCTAATTTTTGAACGGTGTATTTTAAAAATATGGAAAAATTCATGGACATAGAACTTATTAATTTCATTCACCGAAAATTGTTTTGAACAAGATCGGTTCAGAGGTTTTCGAGATATTGCTGAAAAACTGCCTTCCTCAAAGAAAAGGATGTAAGTGCCGTAAAATTTCTGTGACGATACGACCTTTTTAATAGGCACGGAACCCTTCGTTTTGCGTGGTCCGACACGCACTTGGCCGGTTTTTATTAATTAATAGGAAGTTTGTATGACGACGTGACTGGAATGGGTACTAGTACTATCGCAGGTAGGCGGCTAGGCGGCACAATCGAGTTAGCACACTCTAGAGCCTCGAGACGATCTCAAAACGCAGTCTTGTTTCGGTGCTTGATAAAAAAGGGGTTAATTTACTAAATTCAAATGTAATTTGGCTTTGAATGTTGGTTGCTGCTAAGTACATGTGTGGTGGAATGAGCATTTGAGCAATTTGAAAAGAGAACTTTGAAACGCAACCCACCGCGTTCGTTTTTCAAAGGTTTTATTTTACTTTCACTGTTCGTTTGAAAGTATATTAAGTGATTCTTGAAAATTCGCAAACCATTTTACAGTTGCTTTTATGTAAGTTTGTTGACAATGACAATATCAGTCCACCTTGTGGGGGGCCTACCCACTATTTTTCCTTTATCTGTGCTATAAGACGTTGCTTCGTATCAAATTTCAAGATTCTGAGTTCACGGGAAGTAGGTACCCTGTAGGTTTTGATTCCCTTGCGAGTTTCGAAAATTTGCGGAAATTTGCGGCATAAACGGCTGTATCTTTTGATTGCGTTGGCTTAGAAGTTTGATTTTTTTACAGCTCCAAGGGACAGTAGATCTGAGTATTTGATATATATTTTAGCTTGATACCTCCACGCGTTCCTGAGAAAAATGGTTTTGACAGACGGACGGGCAACAAAGTGATCCTATAAGGGTTCCGTTTTTCCTTTCGAGGTACGGAACCCTAAAAAGGTATATTTAGTAAAAATGTAATAGTAAAAATCTTATCTTAATTACTATTGATTAATTAAAAAAACCGGACAAGTGCGAGTTCAACTCGCGTGGTGAGGGTTCCGTAAAATATTGAGAATTTTCCCATTACTTTGAAGACTCAAACTTCTTATAGGTTTTCTTGTAATCTTTAGGCAAGGAACTATTTTCCATATTTTTTTCCGAATTTTAAGCTTAGTAGTTTCGGAGATAAGGGGGGGGGGAATGGTCAATTTTCGTCTTTTTTCCTAAATTACTTCAAATCTGTATTTACTAAAATTATAAAAATACAGTCACACAATACAGTTTGCGAAACTTTTTTTTTTAATTTTCCAGTTTACCCCCCAAAAGTGGCCCCCTTGCTTGTTCAGAATCCATTAATTTACTTTAGTCGTCCATCTTTGAGTCACCAGTTTACATATTGTGTACCAAATTTCAACTCAATCGGTCCAGTAGTTTCGGAGCAAATCGGCTGTGACAGACGGACAGACAGACCCACGAGTGATCCACGAGGGTTCCGTATTTTTCCTTTTGAGGCACGGAACCCTAAAAAAAGAAAATGGTATATGATCCACATAAAGGATTAAGAAAATACCCCCAAACCCGTTCACCGCACATGCACACTCGGTTAAGCTACAAAACGTTCAGTAAATCTCATTCGTGTTATTTTCAAACCGATAAACATTGTCCGTAACCCACACCCCACTTCCATAACGCCACAACGACCATAACACAACCATTCTAATTACAACTTTAAACCGACCAGCTAAGCTTGCTTTTTCTATAAAAAATCCATCCTATATTTTCCCAGTCCTCATTTTCAAAAGAGCTCAAGTATGGTATTCGTGTTATGGAAGTTTGGAGTTAATGATAACGTTATAGAGTTGGTTTTAGTTTAGTGGCTGTTTATATTGGCTGTCATAGTCAGCTGGCTGCGAGTGACACTTTAAAACTGTTGTAGCTGTAAGCTATCGGGGTGCAGTCGAATGGAACTGGGATTATTTTGTTTTAAATCAATTTTTAAGTTGCTTTTCCACCAGGGTTAAGGTACGTTTCTATACAAATGACATAAGTTCGTTGCTTAGCTTGCCTGTTTAGTATGCCTTGTAGGTACTCCTAAGTTACTCCAGTTTCTTACAGATGGCGCGCGGTTTATCCTCTAGCCGGCCACACGCAAAATGAACACTGAAATTTCAGTTACATTTGAATAAATTTGAATTTTCAGCAACTGACAATGCTTTTTAATAAGCCTCTGGGCGGCTATAGGGTATATAAAAACCTGAATTTCAAGTTCAAACGCAATAACATAGATTAACTAAGAGTTTAACTATACTACTATGTTTAGTTTAAGTTCATAATTCATAACTGATTTGAGTAGTGTACAGTAGCTTTAGTCCGAGTTTACAGTGACTCGAGTATACTTTCTTCGCTAGCGAGTGCGTAAAATATTTGTATGAAAACTCTATACACCGCCCCTGGCGGTCACTCACAGAACTAAAAATCTAATCGGTACCCCGAGTCCCATATAAGTATACTTTTCTCGCAACAGTTAACTCGATTGTTCGTATAGTTTAATAGATTTTTCAATATTCAGCCTTAAATTACAAGCATTTATCGTTTCAATTTAAATGCTAGCGTTTGTCGGTTATGACATTACAGAATACGCGCATGGCCAACGTCGAAAAATTCCCCAACGCCAAAGTTTAAAGACTTTAAAGGAATCTATACCTTAAGCTTAACGACATTAGGTAAGTATAATTTTAACAGTGTGCGATGATCCTCATCTAAGTCTGTCGACCCAATATGGCGGAACGTGTGCCAATTATTTGCATTTTTAAATACAAAATACGCGACAATCCGAATTTTGCGGATATAAGTTGTCGATTCAAAACCCTTATTTTTATAAGTTCTTTAATTTGAGATAGGTATCGATCGGATCTACGGTAAATCTTGACGAAATAATACGTTATCACGCACCATTTTGGAAGTGAAATAGTAAACTACAGATACTACGGTATTTTTCGATTCGAAATGTCAAATTTGTGACTCACGCTACCGTTTGGTAATACGATTCGAAAGTTTAGATTACGCATCGAAAACTAGACGCTAGCGAGTAACGTTTTGTAGTTGTTTTCGTAGTATATCGGCACCATGAGTACGGCGCATTTGACAGCTCGAACTTGCGAGAATCGAAATCTAGTCGAAGCGCGTTAGCTCGATATCGAGAGAAGTTTACTATTGTAAGTATTCTATAGGCTCTCATGGTAAGCGTACAGTCAGAGAAATGTATTCACGTACCACCGTAGAACCCTGTCGCAATTGACAGGCCGCCGTCACTCAAACTCGAGTGATATGTCACCTTATTGCGATAGGGTTCTACGATGGTACATGAATACATTTCCCTTACTGTACCTGGTGCCACTTAAAAAAAGCTAAAACTATACTATTATATTACTATATATTACTATATTATATTACTATTTTATTGCAGCCATAATTTATAATTATAATATAACATAGTTTGTACGCCGAAAGGCAAAACATGAAGGACTTAACAATGACAGCTCATACTTGTACTCATGTTTGAACAAATAAATTATCTTATCTTATCTTATCTTATATTATCTTATCTTACTAAACTTATCTAAAAAATCTATTTTAAGATAGATATTACTGAGTTAAGAAAAATAATGATATACTTAGCTAAATAACGCAGTACAATTTTAAAGCAGGAAACCTCGAATTTAAACTCAACGTAACCGTGTTCCTTTCTAAACTTTTTTTATTGACAAGATACTTCACACCACTTGATCATAAATTACCCCCAAGATCATATCAAGTACCCCCAATAAGATCCAATATCCCCTAATATAAATCCAATAGAACAAATCAAATCACCCCATATTGCCCCACTGCCTACTTCTCTTTACACTCGGTTGCCCCCGCCTTCGTAACAGGTACTTATAAATTCAATAATAAAATTTCGTATCTGTTTACCTAGTCGTTTTAATCACGACCTTATAGTGAGTAGATAAGGTTTAAATTTTGATGAACGTGGCAGTGAGATGTGGCATGGCGAAAATTATCCATAGTATATTTGATTTGTATAACGTTCGAAAGCTCGTATCTATAACTTATAACGCTATTCAAATTTCGACCGTAATCCTACCTAGATAAGTTTAAATTTCTTTGAAAGTGATCGACGTGTTCTGACGTTTTTAGGAGTAGTTGTAAACACCTGTACGCGGTACTTAGACTTGGTAGCGAATTAAACGATAGTCTGTTAACGATATTGCAAATTACTGCCTTCTAATTACACTCAGCTGAATTAACTTGGGAGCTGTTAACGATTTTTGTAAGCTTTTATATAACTTGCATTGTTCATATGTTGCCCCAAGTAAGTTTGCTTTCAAGCGGACGCTGCGTAAGCATCTGCTTAAACAAGAATTCGACTAAAATCCATCCACATAATGGTAGTATATATTGAATATGTAGTAGTATATCTTTTTGTATGTATCTTATACATTTTTATTTATGTATGTGTATATGTAGTGTATAATACATTTGTTTTTTTTCCTTTCACCAAGTATATTCGTAAAAGAAATTATCATACTTTTTTATTTGCACCTGTTATAAGTCTCTGTTTAGCCCAATGGTTAGCTGGTCGAGAATGCCATCTGGGATTAAGCTCGCCATTTGTACATATTTTTTGTATTTTGTGCAATAAAGTTTAAATAAATAAATAAATATGTACATATGTAAGGTAAGTAGGTACTTATGTACAATACAATACAACAATACAGATACTCTTTATTGCACACCTCAAAACCAGAATCAAATACAGGACATAAAAAAGCAAAAATAATATATAAAATAATATTTATGTAAAAATAAAGATAAAATCATTTATTTGTCCAACATAGGTTATAGGATGTTACAGAATTATCATCCGTTTCACTATGTGGCGCCTTACGGCTTACAAATTGTTGAGCATGCATGTCAAAGTCCCTATAATTTATAAATTCATTAGGTAAGTTATCCTACAAAATTTACAAACCATTTAAAAGCCACTCCACTAGCCAGTAGCCGATTGAGCTGAAATTTGGCATACACATGTACAAAATATGGGGACAGCGCACAATCACATTTTTTTTAGTCTTGGATGTATTCTATGTATTTAATATCTATTATAACCGTGTCGCGTTTTAGCTTTGTGTTTTTTTCATCCCATTGTGCTGCTATATATTCTACAGATTTATTACATTAATTATATATTTATTATCTATACTTCTGTATCTATCGTACGGTGCTGTCTGAAAACCAGCGCTGTAGGTGTCTGTCTGACACCTCGGCATAATGCTGAGACAGCGACCGATTCACTGCCGCGAAGACACACACAATGTGTCAATTGTATTGTATGTTTACTCCCTTTGTCTCTGTGAAAAAAAAAATGTATGTTAGGAAGAATTTATACAACTACCCAACCAACACTGATAGACCCAAGGTTACCAGAAGCGCAGGGAAGTTCAAAACAACTTTTTACAGGCTAGTAAAAGCGAAAAAGTCGTTCGTGGGAAATTGTATAAAATTCTATACCTAATAAAATTCCAAAACACATTACCGAACATACTGACTCTAAATTTAAATCTGTCGTAAAACGGACACTTATTTCAAAAGCATATTATAAGATAAACGATTACATCATGGATAGGGATATTTGGCAGCGATAAAATCCTGCACTAGAAATCTGTCGTAAAATAAATAGGCTTTCTACTGTAGCAATGTAATTTTAAAATTTTATAATACTCTGATACCGAAATGATATTATTATATTGTATACTGTTTTGAAAAAATGACACCTCGCCGAGTTTTTTACGCCGGTTCTTCTCGCTCGAGGCAGAGGTTTTCTTCTCGAGGTAGTTTATCGACATTCATAGGGTATAAATTGAAGAATAAATCACTTTGACTTTAACTTTGTGTAGTGAATAAATGTCTTCTTTCTTCCTTTCTTCCTTTCTTTCTTATATATGTTGTCGTCTAGTACCTATAACACAAGCCTTAATTGAGTTTACTATAGGGCTAGTTCGGTTTGTGTAAGATTGTCTCCTATTATTTATTATTATTACTTGTTCATACATACATCGACACTACATTATATGTAAATTAAACCGGTGATGGTTACATAGTTCCCCCAGCTTTTAGTTCAAGAAAACTTCAAATAATAACATGAAACCTTGTCAACTTCAGTGTCGTGAAAAGTTGAAAATTAGTTTGTAAATGATGTGTTTGGGTAATAGGGGACACTCGACCGAGCAACTTTTATTAACTCTCTCAAGTTTACACGAATATTTAAAAAAACATCACAGGAAAAGACAGTGTTTATTTTCTTGAAAAACTTATTATTATGTAAGCGGCGTCAGTATACTGTATACAGGGTGAGTGAAGTAGCTAGTTCAAATTTAACTTACAAATTAAATACCGAAAATTATATTCTAAACGGTATTCTGTATAAAAAAAACCGGACAAGTGCGAGTTCAACTCGCGTGGTGAGGGTTCCATTAAATATTGACAATTTTCCCGTTACTTTGAATACTCAAACTTCGTATAGGTTTTTCGGTAATCTTTAGGCAAGGAACTATTTTCCATATTTTTTTTCAGAATTTTAAGCCTAGTAGTTTCGGAGATAAGGGGGGGAATGGTCAATTTTAAAAGTCGCCCCCTTGTTCTTTTCTTTTTTCCAGTCACCGCGGTCGAAATCGGCCAGGATGATGATGGTGATGATGAACTTTTTAGGGTTCCGATACCTCAAAGGGAAAAAACGGAACCCTTATAGGATCACTCGATTGTCTGTCTGTCCGTCTGTCACAGCCGATTTGCTCCGAAACTACTGGACCGATTGAGTTGAAATTTGGTACACATATGTGAATTGGTGACCCAAAGATGGACGCGTAAAGTAAATAAATGAATTCTGAACAAGGAAGCCGCTTTTAGGGGGTAAACTGGAAAATTAAAAAAAAAAGTTTTTAAACTGTGACATATCAAATGAAAAGGGTTGTTGTAAGCATCTTATATAGATATATATTTAAAAAAAAAAAGCAAAAACAGATTTGAAGTAATTTAGGAAAAAAGACGAATTTTGACCTTTTCCCCCGCCTATCTCCGAAACTACTAGGCTTAAAATTATAAAAAAAAATATGGAAAATAGTTCCTTATCTAAAGATTACAGTATAACCTATAACAAGTAAAGAAGTAAGAAGAGAACCCTCACCATGCGAGTTGAACTCGCACCTGTCCCCGGTTTTCATAGCTCGATTGTCTTTTCGGTTTGTCTATTATCGGTATATATACGTCGTAAAATCACCCTGTACAATTTTTACAGGCATAAAATACGCGGGCAAAAAGTTAAAGTTTGTATCAATAGCATTTTCTCCGGAATTTGGACGGTAGCTAGGCGACGCCTCGTTATTTGTTGTTTAATTCCTGTTCAAGTTAGTTAGTTTTACGGGTCATTGACATTCGTTTTTAATGTTTCTACACGTGTTCTATTTCCTAATAATATGATGTTAATTTACTTTAAATAAATTAAATTAAAATTAGGTTAAAAAATAAAAAAAGGCCCTCGAGGATGCTGGCAGCAATTCCTCGCTGAATTGCATTGCTCACTGCACAGCTATTCTGTCACTTGTTTTAAAAATAATAGTAATCATTTATTTTCAGATACCTAAAGCCGGGTCCGCTGCGACCTGTTTTTGTGTTTTTCTAACACCTAACATGTTTTGCCAATCAAAACAAAACCCTATTTGTTTGCCGAAACTGACGGATAACATGTTAGGTGTTAGAAAAACACAAAAACAGGTCGCAGCGGACCCGGCTTTATGATCCATAGTTTGTCAGTGTAGGTACATGTCTTACAAAAAGTTTAAAAATAAAAATAATATGTTAGTAGTGTTAGGTACTTAGTAATTATAATATGCTAGAATAAATTAAATTAAATTTTTATGACCCAAATTGAATTTTGTCCGGTATGAAATAGGTTGCGGGTGGCGCAGGACCGGTCACTTTGGCACTCTTTGGGGGAGGCGTATGTCCAGCAGTGGACTTCTTTCGGCTGATATGATAATGATGACGAAATAGGTTAATATTTAAATCCGTGCAAAGTGAATGTTGTCTAATTTAAATTAATATCAAAATTTTATATGAAATTCGACATTCATATAGGTGTGACTTATTTCCAATTGGTTATACTTCACGTAATTCTATATGGACGTATTTCTTTCGACCTAAGTACATCAAGTATATACCTAAATTTTACTTTTAGGACGTAATTAAATTTCAGCATTATTCAGGCTGGACAATTTTCCATGTCGAGGATTTTCAAATTGACATTATTCAGATGCGACCAATAATTTTGAATTGACAATTTTCCATTGGTGCAGAATGACCGTAAATCGCTTATTCCTTACCACAAGTTAGAGAGACATTTGACTTTTCCATAAATAAATGCCTTATCTGCCAGCAAACCAACTCCCAAGGCACAAAACGGCCACCATCCTTTCAGAAAAAGAAAAAACAAACCGTTATTAATATAAATAACGAGCAGAGCCCCGTTATCCGTGAGAATCCAAACTAATGGGGTATTAGCGGTGGACACATTTGCCCCACTGTACATTAAAGGACCTAACTTATAGCCATTTTTAGGGTTCCGTAGCCAAAATGGCAAAAACGGAACCCTTATAGTTTCGTCATGTCCGTCTGTCCGTCTGTCCGTCTGTCCGTCTGTCCGTATGTCACAGGCATTTTACTCGAAAACTATAAGGTGTATTTGAATAAAATTTTGAGGATAGGTGTATTTTGTTTGCTGCTACAAAGTTTTGTAATTAAAATTACTAAAAAAAATTTTTTAGGGGTGTACCTACTCCATACATAAAACTAAAAGTCAAAAAAATTTTTTTTCAACCTGAGCCCACGTGTGGCACATAAATCGATAGGCCTTTCAAAATAAATATAAGGTTTCTCGGGATTTTTTTTGATTAAGTGAATACAGTCAGAGATAATCGCCCCGAAAGTCACTAAAATTCTGCCCTCTAATTTTTGAACGGTGTATTTTAAAAATATGAAAAAATTCATGGACACAGCGCTTATTAAGTTCATTCACCGAAAATTGTTTTGAACAAGATCGGATGAAAGGTTTCCGAGATATTGCTGAAAAACTGCCTTCCTCAAAGAAAAGGACGTAAGTGCCGTAAGATTTCTATGACGATACGACCTTTTTAATAGGCACGGAACCCTTCGTTTTGCGTGGTCCGACACGCACTTGGCCGGTTTTTTTATAGTAATATATTTTTAAGGGGATACCTTGAAACGAGTCGATTCGCGAAAACTACGCCCCCTAGTGAGATACACGCTTATCCCTTCTGCGCATGAGTAAAAGAGATGCAATGCTTCAAATTCATATTTCATTAAATGAGATTTCAGATGAAGTAAAATACGATAGTATAAACTTGAAGGTGTTGTAAAATAATGTATTGTGTGAGTAGGCTGAGTTAAAAGAGGAACCACCAGACACATTTGGAAAATTTAAGCAATCATTTATCGATGAAATCAAATAAACAATGATATAGTCAAGAATCATAATCATATCTGAAAATCAGTTTTTATTGTTTCCTAATCTAGTCAGAACGCGATATTTTTCAATTCATGCCCTTTAAGGATCCGTATTCGTAGGGTATCTACCTAAGATATCATTCTGGTCAATGGTATATGGGTTTTGTTTCTTTACAACCGTTAGTGTTGTAAAGTAGCATTGAGACTTTATATAAAATATATGTGTCAGGCTTGTCTACACAAAATAAACAAATCGCCATCCATGAAACGAGTTTTCTATGAGAGTTGTAATGTATTTGTTAGTGTATTGTTTCAGTTGGCTGAGGTAGAAAAGAAAAATTAAAAACCCAGTGTTGGTGTTTTAACGAGGACATTTTAAGCACTCGTGTTTTGGCTTCTGACAAACAAAAATATATAGGTAGCCCAAAATTTATTCATTTCGTTTCAGGCAGTTAGTTACTTAAGTCTTTTAAAATCTCATCATTTTCAAATTCACGCCCGTTCGAATTAAGGTCTGAATCACACTGGCGCGGCCTGCGGTGGCGGTCAATAGTAAATTTGACAGCTAATGACAAGTCTACTATTGACTGTCGCGGCCAAGCCACGCCAGTGTGTGAGAGGCCTAATCGTTGTTACGTGCGAAAATCCTGTTTTAAAAAGGATGACTTGTCAAAATCTCAATTATTAGTATCCTCATCTATTGTTTCCGCGACAGTAACAGCGCTATAGCAGTCGTATAAGTGTGTCCCGCTCCCTCCCGTAAGATCCCAGTCACCGTGACTAAGGGCGATAGATTAATCACCCGCTTATTGCGTTTAGTAAATCACTGCCCTTATTAATTTCGGTGTCTTATGGGCACGAGGGGCACACTGGGTCCTATCCAATGTATTGTTTTGTATTTTATATTTACGGGTACCTGCTGGCTAATACAATGAATGCTTTATTTATACAATAATTCTATGGCACATTTTATATTATTAGGTAAGTATAAACTGATCATCATCATCATCATCATATCAGCCGAAAGATGTTCACTGCTGGACATACGCATCCAGCGGACTCCCGCGACCTTTACCAGGTCATTCCACCTTGTGGGGGACCTACCCACGCCGCGCCTTCCGGTACGTGGTATAAACTGATAGTACCTAGATGTATTTATGCTTAGGTACTTTTACGACGCTTTTTCGCGTTTTAACTGTCAATAAATTAATGACTCACTGATATGACCGAGGCACATTAAAATAATCGAACCATTGTTTTAATTACAAAAGATCCTACGCATAGTTATGTTCATTTAAAACAGAAACTTGGTCGCTTACTATGGGCCTCATAAGAAGGCTCAAAGTCACCCAAAGGGCAATGGAGAGGGCTATGTTAGGAGTCTCTCTGCGTGATCGCATCAAAAATGAGGCTATCCGCAGCAGAACCAAGGTAACCGATATAGCCCTCCGAATTGCTAAACTTAAGTGGCAGTGAGCGGGGCACATTGCACGCAGAACCGATGGCCGTTGGGGCGGAAAGGTTCTCGAGTGGCGACCACGTACCGGAAGGCGCGGCGTGGGTAGGCCCCCCACAAGGTGGACTGATGACCTGGTAAAGGTCGCGGGAGTCCGCTGGATGCGGGTGGCGCAGGACCGGTCAATTTGGCACTCTCTAGGGGAGGCCTATGTCCAGCAGTGGACATAGGCCTTTCGGCTGATATGATGATGATGATGAAAAATTAAAAAATAAGTAAGACAAAATCTTTTAAACAAAATACATTAAAACGCGTTTGTACACTTCTAAATTAGAAATGATGGGAAACAGAGTTCACCAAAAATCCCAGCGGCTTAAACTACAGTTACCCACCTTCGTATCGCAAATAAATTGTATTAACACTACGTTCTCCACGGGACTATAAATCTTGTTCACGCGTGTATAATGCGCGGAAATATAAGGAAATGTTTGACTCCACCCCGTGCATTATACGGAGAGCATCTAATGGCCAATTTGTTTCGTCGGTTTTCGTTATTTTGTATAAGAAAATTCTATATTATGCATATTACGAGAACAATATTCCTTTGCTATTCCGCTAAAAAACGTGCAGGTCGATCAGCGGCGATTAAATGCAACTATTTGCTCAGTGGACGTGGCGCAAGCAACATCTCCTGATGATGCCTCGTAGAGAGGCGAAACACGTGTCGAGGTTTTTTCATTATTGATGGTGGTTTGCTGTAATTATTTGCACGTTTGTACGAAAATAGTTGCATTTGATCTCCGCTGATCGACCTGCACGTTTTTTAGCGGAATAGCAAAGGAATATTGTTCTCGTATATAACATATCTACTACGTTATCAATTTCAACATGAGGAAACTACCCAATTTTACAAGTCTAAACACACAGTCGTGCCTCAGTGTTGCCAGTTTATATAGAATTGTAACTTGGAGCGTTATAAAACGTGGTCCAGCTAGTTGTGCCATAAATCCTCAGTCCCGTGGGCCCAGTGTGCCCCGGACTCGCGCTCGTGACTCAGCATGCGGTTGGGGCATAACTGGAATTTGTGATCCGCTTTGCCCCATCCGCAAATTGATATTGCTCGGCCGATGAATAGTCTTTGTTTTGAATAAACAAACATGCCGTCTCAGATATTTTAGGTTGTGGTAATATGGGTTTAATAGGTAATCGTCTTTTAATTTCAATACTAAAATGCTTGGTATAAGATGTGATTAGGTTGATTTAACTTTAATTTTGCTACTGCTTCTGAAACTAAGTATAATATGTGTATGTCTGTCTAAAATGTAATAAATATAGAGGCCTCGGCAGACAGTACGACTTTGTACATTTTGGCGTCGAGACCCTCGGTCCGTGGGGTCCCAGTGCGCATAAGTTATTTGCAGAAATCGCGAAACGTCTGGTCGATGTAACTGGTGACCGAAGAGCTGGCGGCTTTCTCGCGCAACGCATCAGCATTGCAATTCAGCGAGGAAATGCCGCCAGCATCCTCGGTACAATGCCTCGAACGCCTTTTTTAGATTTAACTTAGTTTTAATTTAATTTAGTTAATGTTAATCATCATCTTGTATTTACTTTAGAAAATAAATGGTTTCGTTGACTGTCCGTCTCTTTCTAGGTGTTCTAATTAGAAAGAGATGGATAGTCTATCTCGCCGCGAGACAGCTCGCGCGCCGTCTTGTGCTACCCGGTCTGCTAAGGTGGGCACTCTGCTGGCAGGCAATTTCGTGTAAGGTTTTTCACTGTGGGCCAATCAACTTTTTTTTTGTTGCTCGTTGCCATGGTTGTCTCCTGGGTCACTCTTTAAAACTATGACTTTATGTGGTTTAAATATACGAAACACGTGTTTTTGGTATATTGGTAAACCCATTCCATAGTGGGGCATCTCCTTAGCATGATAGAAGTCCAATTTATAGTTTTTTTGAAAGAGACTCTTTCACTGTTGTCTCTTGTCTTACCGGGACAGAATAACAACAAGAATACACTTAGAAAAATTGAAAAACCCCCGATTTTTTCATTTCGTAGTTCAATATCTCAAAAACGGCTGAACCGATTTTGATAAAACGTAGCTAAAAACCATCTCGATCACGTCAGCTTTCGGACAAAAAAACTGCATTAAAATCGGTCCATTCGTTTAGGAGCTACGATACCACTCTGCCACAGACAGACACACACGTCAAACTCATAGCATCCCTCTTTTTGAGTCGGGGGTTAAAAAGTTGGCCCATGTAATCGACTACTACGGTGAATACTTTCACTGGCAGGAACCCTAGTGGGCGTCTACGCCGTAGCCGCTTTCCGCTACTTAGCAGGAAAACCACGGGATCGGCTACGAGCGTAGCGCGTAGCGATTCTACAGAGAACGCCTGAATGTATTTCTTGTTCAACGAATGGACCGGGTGATCTCGTACCTCATTTCAAGTCATTTCATATTCATATTCGGTCACGTTTTTTATCCCATTATGCGCCGACACGTTCCTCTTATTTTATAAGGATGAAGATCCCTCGTGTAGCATTTTATTATCGTATTGTCTATAAATAACGGCCAATTTATTCAAATGAGGGTAATTCTTGGTTCAATCCAATATAATTTCCATTTTCATTCAATTATTTGACTTGAGTCACGAATTTGAGTGATTAAATTATGTTGACTATGTAATTTTATATAAATATGTGATATTAATTATATGAAATATCAAGTGTCCTTTAGGACACAACCGGGGATAACGCTAGAAGGATGATGATGATCAAGTGTCATCATCATCATCATCATACCAGCCGAAAGACGTCCACTGCTGGACATAGGCCTCCCCCAAAGAGTGCCAAAGTAACCGGTCCAGCGGACTCCCGCGACCTTTACCAGGTCATCAGTCCACCTTGTGTGGGGGCCTACCCACGCCGCGCCTTCCGGTACGCGGTCGCCACTCGAGAACCTCAGTGTAGTCATTGGAAATTATACCGGATGATATACGATATCTGATAAGAAATGATATGGGCGTACCTACCTAATAACATTCAACATAAGTCTTTAATTAAGGTATTCCATAACGGAGTAAACACCCTCTACTTGGATTTTCATTCTTCCCGTTTCAGAATCATTTCTGGCCAGATGCGACTGTTAGAGTCGTTAAGACATGTAAATCATCATTCTCTTGTCCTTATCCCATTTACTTGGGGTCGGCGCAGCATGTTTTTTTCTTCCATACCTCTCTATCGCCCGTCAACTCATCACCAGGGAGCGAAACTATGGTGCCGATGACAGACGTATGACGTCAAGCTGCATACAGAGTGTTTTTATCTAGATTATAGATACCTAATCAAATAACAACTTATTGGCACCTTCTCTTTGTCATGTTAAAAACAAGATTGTTGGAAACAACAACCAATTTTCGTTTAATATTTTTTTATTTGTAAATTTTAAATATAGGTAATCGAAGTATTATTGTTTCGCTTGAGTGAAGTCGCTATGGAATGGAGTCCATGCAGCCGTATTTGCAGAAGTTTTTTTCGTTTTTTTATTATATTGCCCTGAATGTACGTGTGATATATATATGTGTCAATAAGAAAGAAGATGCGATATTATGTTAAAACTTTAAGCGTTCTGCATACTTCGTCATCCAACGAAACATTTACTGTGTTGTTTCATTTTTTGTTACAATTACATTACCCAATAAAAAAAAATATTCGTATCGTTCCTGATATTTACATATTTTTTTTGTATAAATATCAAACATTTTTACAACTAAACATTAATATTTATAATACCATTATTACATTATTAAGAATCGTTGAGAAACATCCTATATGCGACTTTGCGTCATGATGACGTCACCGGCACCAAAGTTTCGCTCCCTGCTCATCACACACTTCCTTCCTATTCATATCGTCTTTCACGCAGTCCATCCACCTTTTCCTTGGTCTACCTCTTCTCTTGCAACCCTCAACATTCATACCTAATGCACTTCCAGCAACATTAATATCTACCCTCCGCATAACATGTCCACACCACCGTAGGCGATTCGCTCTCAGCTTTTCAATTATGGGTGCTACTTCCAGGCTTCCTCTTATATATACTCATTCCTTATTCGATCCATTCTCGTCACGCCACACATCCATTTCAACATTCTCATCTCTGCAACATGCAATCTCGTTTCATCCGTCATATTTGCGGCCCAACATCCTGATCCATGCATGACGACAGGTCTTATTATGGTCTTGTAAATTTTGCCCTTCAGTCGAAAGGGCATTCGGCTGTCGCAGATGGTTCGTTAAGACAAGTCAATATAAACAAGACCCTTGGTCCGTGGGGCCCTGGGGCCCTAAGCCTCTTCAAGGAGATGTCGAAGAGGCTTACAGATGCCACCGGTGATCGAAGGGCTGGCAGCTACCTCGCACAAAGGATTAGCTTAGCTATTCAGCGAGGTAATGCTGCCAGCATCTTCGGCACAATGCCGCAGGGGCCATTTTTAGATTTAGTTTAGCTGTATTTTATATTTAATTTAGTTTTTAATAATTAGTTTAGTTAATATTTTTTATTTGATAAGTTATTGTAAAGTATTTTTAATTGAGAACTAATAAATCGAAATAACTATGTTAAAAAAAAAAAAAAAACAAACAATACAAACAATAGGATATGAATACAAACATAGAGACAATTCACCTACTTTTGGCTTTTCGTGTCGTCGAGTAAAATAGTGTACCTAAGTTATAATGTATTGCACCAAACACAGGGCCATAAAAGCAATTAAAAGGGACTTCGATAGCAGAGTTGTAAGGCTACTTAGGTACTATCAGAAAATTCATATTTGTGCATTGTGTCAGAATTTACTTCATAGCGGCGGGACACAGTAAAAAGCCAACACCTATATACAAAATCATCCAATGCCATCTCATTGTCAACATCAGTAGACCGGAAGTTTGTCACGGTACATTGACTACCATAAAAACATGAACCAAACCAAAATAAGATCAATTATGCTATTTTCAAATAATAATTACATTTATGTAAACAAATTATATTTTGTAGTCATTCAACCATCGTACCTATATGACAAACAAAATTTTGGCGCACATGTCTTTCATACAAATAATTCAAGTTTATTAGTTGGTTGTTCTTGCTGCTCCTCATTATAGCGGAAAAATGTCAAGCCATTAAAAAAAAAGATGTTACCAAACATCCGACAGTTCCATCGTTTTTAGGGTTCCGTAGCCAAAATGGCAAAAACGGAACCCTTATAGTTTCGTCATGTCCGTCTGTCCGTCTGTCCGTCTGTCCGTCTGTCCGTCTTTCCGTATGTCACAGGCATTTTACTCGAAAACTATAAGGTGTATTTGAATAAAATTTTGAGGATAGGTGTATTTTGTTAGCCGCTACATACTTTTGTAATTAAAATGACAAAAAAAATTTTTTTTAGGGGTGCACTCCATACATAAAACTAAAAGACAAAATTTTTTTTTTCATTGTGACCCCCGTGTGGCACATCAATCGATAGGCCTTTCAAAATAAATATAAGGTTTCTTAGCATTTTTTTTGATTAAGTGAATAGGGTCGGAGATAATCGCCCCGAAAGTCACTAAAATTCTGTCCCCCCCCTCTAATTTTTGAACGGTGTATTTTAAAAATATGGAAAAATTCATGGACATAGGGCTTATTAATTTCATTCACCGAAAATTGTTTTGAATAAGATCGGTTCAGAGGTTTTCGAGATATTGCTGAAAAACTGCCTTCCTCAAAGAAAAGGACGTAAGTGCCGTAAAATTTCTGTGACGATACGACCTTTTTAATAGGCACGGAACCCTTCGTTTTGCGTGGTCCGACACGCACTTGGCCGGTTTTGTAAATAAATTTATATTTCCATATCGAGTGGCAGGTCTATTAAATACTCACTATCTAAGTACTTTAATTAGGTGGCCGCCACACTTTCATTGGCCGTTCCAACCAGACGACGACATTACCAATTTCCTATTTCATTTTTCCCCAAAAACAACGCGGCTATTTCAGTGCAGTCTGTCCGTCATCTGAAACTTTAATAAACGGAAAAGCCGGGTTATTTTAAACCGGTGTTCAAATGTCGGACTTAATTGTTGGATTGAGGGGCGAGATTATTGAAGCGATTTTTCTAGAGTACAGGGACTTTAATCGTTGAGCTATTTAGAGCTCACCTTTTAATGGATATTCATAGCTTAGCTATTAATAACCAACATTAGTTGACACTTGGCTCAACGATTAAAGTCCGTGACTGTACAGTAAGGGAAATGTATTCACGTACCACCGTAGAACCCTATCGCAATAAGGTGACATATCACTCGAGTTTGAGTGACGGCGGCCTGTCAATTGCGACAGGGTTCTACGGTGGTACGTGAATACATTTCCCTTACTGTACCTAGTTTCATACCATTCGATCCACGGAGAAGACTCACACCTAAATTCGAGATAAACTAGTTTGCAAAAAAATGTGGACGTGACATCTTCCTAGCTTTTTTCCCGGTTGTACCGTAATACCAAAATTTGGCGTAGGCACTAATTTTACGAAAGGGTCTGTCATCTGACCTTCCAAACGAGAGTGAATACTAGACTTTGTTAGGATTAGACCGGTTTTATATACCGCCTATAGTAAGCTCAATAAGGCTTGTGTTATCCTTTCAGTTAAGGAAGTGGTAGCAAATAATATCTCATACATAAGTTTTTTATTACCCAGTGGTACGGTCAGCATCATAAACGTGTATACACTTTTCGACCTTATGTCTAAGTAATAAGGTCATAGAATGTATACATGTTTATGATGCTGACTGTACGAGGCAGGGTTGGAACCAATGACGTTCAGATTGAAAGTCAGGTTACCTCTGAGCTAAGTACAATACAATACAAATACTCTTTATTGCACTCCTCATACAAACAAAGCAGTTTACAGAGAGAAACAATACAACAACATGTAGGTAGAGGCTACTTTGGCTCTAAACAAGAAAAAAACTACTAGATATAAATCATAACAAACCTAACTATCAGATGACCAATTTTTCCGAAGAAATTCGATCTTCCACCAACTTCCACGTCAAAACGACTCAAGCGCCGCAGACAGCTATTCTAAATTGAACTTTCTGTGTATGCAGGTATGGTGGTAAATGGCTTCGTCAACGTGGTCATCACGACCATTGAGAAGAGGTTCGGGCTGAGGTCCATGCAGACGGGAGTCATAGCCGGAGGGTAAGTTTCCTGATATATTTTTATATATAAATTGGTTTCCTCAATGCTGAGGACCGCAACATCATGTCCTATTCTTGATTACCAGTCTCCAAAGGCTCTTATTGTTTGGGACATAAGGTTATTTCAATAAAATAGTTTTTTCACTTCTCATGCTCGTAAAGTTCGATTTTATGCTGGGTACAGGCGGCACAAAATCGCTTTTTATGTTCTCGAGCATAAAGTAAAATCCTCGTCTAAAACAAAGGTAATCATGCCAACAGCCACGATGTATACATTCATAGAATATAACTTACTTTTTTATTTCATTTGCTTTCCATGACAGACCAAGGTCGTCCGTCTAAATTCAATTTTTATCTATGATTATTATTGTTTTATTCCTCACAATAGAAGTGAAAAGCAGAGTGTAAAACACGTGCATAAAACTCATTTAATCCTCGACACTATATCGATCTCCTCGGATAAAATGAGTCGTTTTATGCACTTGTTGTACAATCTACTATTTTTACTATCTATATAGTTTTACTGCAAGTACTTTTACAATTAACAATATTAAATTTAGGTATATGCGAAGCGCGTGTGTCGTAAATGGTTATAGATGAAAAGAGAAAGATGGCGGCGCGTGCGTGGCGTTATATGCGCTGCTGTGCGCATGCGCGCGATGCTGTCGTCTCATTGGGCGCGATCTCCGTCCGGTGTTGCAAGCCGCAACACTTATCATTATCTCCCGCCTTATGCATGGCCTCGTGCTGATGTAGTTGTAAGGGTGCTTTGCCTCCGTTGCTTTGGGTGCTCCACCGAGCCTGGCGGGTCGTCTGCCTGGGGACGTCTGACCCTCAAATTTGCCCGTTATGAAAGTCTACTCCAGGAACTTCGAGGAACGTCGTGAGATGTGTCCGAAATATGTGAAACACACTTATAAAAAAAATATAAGTCTCGTTTTTGTAGTTCAACAAGAAGTCACAAACATTGCATCACTTATTGCATGTGATGGTAAGAAAATAACCTATAGTCATCTCTTCTTCTACCTAGTGTTATCTCAGCGTTAGCCAGGGTCTACTTTCCTACTCGCTTCTCTCCACTTAGTACGATCCTGGGCGTCTTCCTATGAGAGCCAATTTTCGCTCGACCTTCACGACATCCAGCATCGCTTCTTCGGGCTTCCGCGGAGGCGAGGGTCGTCCAGGACTGGGAAAAGATATATATTTAATGTACGAGTATATAGCTATGATGTAGGGAACTCAACTTTCTTCGTTTCCCAGGTACGACATGGCATCATTCCTCTGCCTGGCGCCGGTGACGTACCTGGGCGGGCGCGCGGGCGCGTCCAAACCGCGCTGGCTGGGCTGGGGCGCGCTCCTCATGGGCGCGGGCTCGCTGCTGTTCGCGCTGCCGCACTTCCTCGTGCCCGCATACAGGGCCGCCGGCCGCGACGAGCTGGACGTGTGCCAGGGGAACACCACTGTGGTGAGCCATTTCGTATCAGCTGACCAAAGTCTCCAGGAAGCATACAAGGGAATCGAATATTTCGGGCTAATACTTTGAGTATTAAGCCACTGGAGATGTCATAGACAGGCGACCCCCTCCGGCAAAGTACATTGGTCAACTGTTCAACCACGTTATATAAAACTACTTAAAGTCGCTTCACCGTCATTTTGTATCGTTCCGTGTCGCATGACGTTTCTCTCGAAAAATGGTGACTTGTGCAATATTATCATGTAAAAGGTGTTCTGACAGCTCAAATTCGCAACAAGTTCACGTTTCCTATCATAGGTAAGTATTTTTACTAACTATTAAATGTGTATTGAAGTACAATCTCCATTTAAAGAAAATGCCGTTAGCGATACGTAAACGACAGAACGTAAACATGATTATAGTGGTAAGGGTTCGAATCGGTCTTTAGGGATGTGATAAAGTAAGAAAGGCGACTCAACATTTGAATTTATCATTCATTCATTCAATCACTGCAGTTTGTTTAATAGTCAGTTTTTTTATTAGATATTGAATTAAATAGTAGGTATAGGTGTATGTTACATTTAAATCTTGTAAGGTGAATCAGAAAAATTACTTTTCTCTGGACTTACGATGTTGAAATTTAGTCTTAAAAAGAAATGAATTATTGGCAAAAAAAAATCTAGGTAAAAGGAATACATTTAGTGCGGGACTATGAGTGTATGTGTTATTCATATACTATTATTTACAGTATTATAGTTTATTTAATATAATTGTATGTCCTTTTAGATTTCCAAAAAAAGAAAAGAAAAGAAGACATTTATTCACTACACAAAAGACACACAGAGACAAAGGAGTAGACAAAGATCCCTATATAAAGGAGAAATGGAGAACAATTTGTAATTACGAAAATTATTCTTGGAAACCTACACGTACAAGTGTTATCTGTTCGGAGCACTTTACTCCGGAAAGCTACAAAAATGATTACGTGTACAATAAACTTATTCATTTTAAAAATCAATAAAAATACTAATTAATAAAAGTCTTAAGCGGGTCTTAAAAAACCCTACCAGAGAATTTAAATTAATAAATATGTGGTAATTCTAATAAAATTAACAATTCATTTTATTGCTTTCCCTTTGCTCATTTATGTTTTGAAGTAACTTTATAAATGTGGTGAAAGCTGAGCCTTATTAAAATATAATTGCATATACATAGGTTCTTGCAAATACCAATCAATAAGTATCAGCCCGGAAAACCGCGGGCGAGAGTTCATTCCACAGTTTAACTGTGCGAGAGGGCTAAGGACACTAGGGCACATAATTACAGACAGACAGACATATATACAAACCAACATTTTTTTGGGTAGTATCTTCAATGGACAGAATTTTCACTTTTACAATTTAATAATAAATAGTATAAGATAATTCAGTTCATTCATCAAACTAATTTGACTCATTCTTCAGATGTCTTCGATGTGTCCCATCACTAACTTGTTCGCATGTATGCTGCATCAGTTACGTGAAAACTCTGTCTGTGTGCGTGTAATTTTTGATGTGTTGAATTTTTTTGTAGTGTGCGTTTATCGCAACAGCAAAACTTGTGTCTGTTGAGTTATTCCTCTTTTGGTGGTGTGCTATACGTGTTTTACCTCGCCCCCCGCCAAAAGTGGCGAAAAAATTTGTTCGTAGAGTTTACGTCATGGCATCTCCAGTGGCTTAATACTCAAAGGGCTAATAGCACAGAAAGCGCACTTATCATGGCGCTTCATAAAAGCTGATATTCTGTGCGCGCTGAGCGCGCACTTACCATGGCGTTCCTTGACGGTACACACGGTCAGCCGAAGGCCGATATTCTGTGTAGGAGATATTATATACACACGCTCGACCGAAAGCCAATATTCTGTGCGCAATCACACTAATGCGATTGGTCGTAGGATAGTCAGTGCATGCGCGCATGTTATGGTGCGACACCTATGTTTGCTAGCGATTATGTTCGCGATCCAAAATAAGGCATTATTGTTGACCCTTAGTCAGAGCATTAAAGGTTTGTCAAGATCGTAGCAAGTGGCAATCCGTGATCTCTGCCTACCCCTACGGGCGTGACTACATGTTGAGCCTTGTCCCCAGTCGTCGCATCGTTGTGAGAACTCCGGGCCGGCGGAGGGCGGCTCGTGGGCCGTGGGCATCTTCGTGCTGGCGCAGCTGCTCCACGGCGCGGGCGCCACGCCGCTGTTCACGCTCGGCGTCACATATATCGACGAGAACGTCTCCAAGAAGATGTCGTCGGTCTATCTCGGTGAGTAACAATCTGACGATAGTTTGACTCTAGTCTGAAGGCGTTTTGTCTGAGAACAACAGACAAACAGGTCCTCTGTCATCGACGAGAAAAGCCTGAAAGAAACAGCGGAGGCTTTCTTTCATGATGACGTTTTTAGGGTTCCGATACCTCAAAAGGAAAAAACGGAACCCTTATAGGATCACTCGGTTGTCTGTCTGTCCGCCTGTCACAGCCGATTTGCTCCGAAACTACTGGACCGATTGAGTTGAAATTTGGTACGCATATGTAAATTGGTGACCCAAAGATGGACGCGTAAAGTAAATTAATGAATTCTGAACAAGGGGGCCACTTTTGGGGGGTAATCTGGTAAAAAAAAAAAGTTTCGCAAACTGTATTGTGTGACATATCAAATGAAAGGGGTTGTTGGATATTTTTTTTATAATTTTAGCAAAAACAGATTTGAAGTAATTTAGGAAAAAAGACGAAAATTGACCATTCCTTCTCTCCGAAAATCTTCTCTCTACTAGGATTAAAATTCTGAAAAAAATATTGAAAATAGTTCCTTGCCTAAAGATTACAGGAAAAACTATAAGAAGTTTGAGTATTCAAAAACACTTATGAAATTTAGATTGTATACGGAGTTGAACTCGCACTTGTCCGGTTTTTTTACTTACTTTCTTAGGACTGCGGTACGGTGAAAATTATGCTGAATTATTTAATTGAAAGTGTTAGGGGACCTATTATAAAGTAAAACAGAAATGTTACCTACATGCAAACACTTGTAATAATATTATGTCTTGGTGATAGGTACAGTACATTATAATAAGCTCACGAAGTACTTATTAACCCTTTATAAGGCAGAGACGATTTGGAAACCACTTAGTTAATAAACATTTATAGAGAAGAACATCCTCTTTGTTATTTAACTATAATGGTATTATATAGCAAATATATCAGGCTTTCTTTTCTTATTTATACTTTTTCGGTCATAATTTAATTTTAGTGTAATTAATTAATCTAAAGTTTGTGGTCAATTAATGCACTGTGCCCGTTAAGGGAAGCAAGCATTTGTCACTGTTTCCATTATACTATTAAAAATACACAAGTCGCTGTATCTAATAATTTCAATTATAGCTCTTGTAATTCACGATGGCGAGTGGCGAGACTGTTATTGGTATGATAATAAGGTCTAATTTTGATATGTAGTCAAACACCAGTCTGTAAAGAGCATCTTATGTTTGTTGTCAATGTCAATAAATAGGTGTATTGGAAACAGATCATCTGAAAACTCGAGTGCATTAACGGGCTGAGTGCATATAATGACCACATGTTTTTATTAATGATTTCGGTTTTTTTTTACCGTAGATGTGTTCCCTAGTGCATTACAAACATGGTAGTGTATTTAACTTTCACGTATTAGCATATCTGTATAACTGCGTGCGGCCTTATAAAGGGCTAAGACAAAGTTTAAGATTAATTTTCCAGCGTTGATTTTTATTAAAGAACAGCACGGCTATCACAAGACGGCGCGCGAGCTCTCTCGATTTTTCTCGCACTATACCTCTCTTTCTAAGTTTTCTAATAAGAGAGAGACGGATAGTGCGAGAAAAATCGAGAGAGCTCGCGCGCCGTCTTGTGATAGCCGTGCAGCGTTCGCAAACATGACTTTATCCTTACCCAATCAAATTACTTACAATCCCTTCATAATTATTCGATGGATTACGTGTTAAAATCCTAACATGAAAACCGTGATGCCATGTGGTCGTCCTGTTAGTGCAGCGAGATATAACGCGAGGAAATGCCGAAATGTTAAATTTAATTTAATTCCTTATTCTCTTTTCACAGGTTTTATTATTCCTATCTAATACCTACTAACTCGTGTTACTTAAAAGCCCTGCGTAACCAACGTCCACATTACATTTAATACGCCATAACCGTGCCACGCATAAAGCGACACAGGAACGCACTCACGTCTCAAATAACGGGGGTGATAAGTGGTACCATGGGGTACTGCGGTACCTCGTTTGTGGATTTGTACTGGGTAACTTTAAATGAGAATTTATTGTTTAGTAACTTAGAGCATACATAACTGGAGTAGCCTTATGTCGTATTTGCGTACAAAAAAGACCGAATTTTGCGGGGGCGGGAGCATCTTAATAGGATATTGAAACTCAATTGGCTACTTTCCTAAAAAATGATATTTAGTCCATCAGTTAGATTATCAAAACAACAACAAGCTATGGGCAAATTGGCCTGAAATATATGAATCTCGATTTGACATGTTAAACTATTATTATAATTATTTGTTTGAAATCATTTATTTAAACTTGAATTGATATTATAGTAACTTAAGTGGCAGTGGGCGGGGCACATTGCACGTAGAACCGATGGCCGCTGGGGCGAAAAGGTTCTCGAGTGGCGACCACGTACCGGAAGGCGCGGCGTGGGTAGGCCCCCCACAAGGTGGACTGATGACCTGGTAAAGGTCGCGGGAGTCCGCTGGATGCGGGTGGCGCAGGACCGGTCAATTTGGAACTCTCTGGGGGAGGCCTATGTCCAGCAGTGGACGTCTTTCGGCTGATATGATGATGATGATGATGATATTATTGACGATACCTAATGGTTGATATATTTGCTTTGCTTTGTGGTTTTATTTTATTTTACAATTTCCAAATTATTGTGTAGTGTACACATTGACATCGTCATATTATTGTATACTAGCTTCTGCCCGCGACTTCGTACGCGTATAAATTATGGATGACATGATATTCTTATGTTTCACCATACGATACCTACTACACTGATAAATTAGATTATTACGATTTCATTTCTATAAATTATGCGTGTAACAGTTCAAATCCTCATAAACTTTGTCGTCAATAATATTTAGTTATATTGATTTACTTAATCTTTATTGCAAACGAAGTACCTTAGTAGAAGAAAAATTACCAAAACCGGAATTTCAATATAAAATTTCATAATTGAAACAAATGGACCGAGGGCGAGACCCCAAAGATACTCTATATCTCCGGGTGTCTTGTCAAACTACCCCTGAGAGCCAAAGTCCTGAAGGTAAACGGGGAGGCAAGCGAGGCCGAAGGCTGAGCTTTTCGTAGGAATAAAAGGCCCAACGTACCCTTATAGATAGCGCTCCATATGCGAGCCAGAGCATCGAAGGCCCGAGGGCGAGACTCCATGGATACTTACTATCCACAGGTGTCTTGCAAGCGAAACATGAGCCTTAAGTCCCAAAATTGAGTGGTGAGGCAAGCGAGCCCGAAGGCCGAGCTTTTCGTATGAATGAAAGGCCCAACCAAACCAACCCTTCAGAGAGCGCTCTCTATGCGAGCCCGAGGGCCGAAGGCTCGAGGGCGAGCCTTCACGGACACTAACTAAACCCAGGTGTCTCGCAAGCGAAACCGGAGACCAAAGTCCCGAGCGAGAGAAGTCAGAAGAAGAGCGGCGAGGCAAGCGAGACCAAAGGCCGAGCTTTTCGTTGGAATGATAGGCCCAAAGAACCGTTTTAGAGAGCGCTTCCTATGCGAGCCCGAGGACTGACGCACACTATCTCCAAGTGTCTTGAAAGCGAAATCTGAGTTCCAAAGTCCCGAAGGTGAGTGGCGAGGCAAGCGAGCCCGAAGGCCGAACTTTTCGTATGAATGAAAGGTCCAATACATCGCTTCTATGCGAGCCCGAGGGCTGAAGGCCCGAGAGCTAGCTCATGCGGACGCTCACTATACCCGAGTATTCATAATAATATTTCTGAATGTCACAAACGCTGAAGTTTTATACATAAAAAATGGTACCTACTTAATTCTCCGCGGAATGCCGTTGTGTCCAAATTTTATACCCATGTCTCTTGACGTTGGTGAACTATGCTAATTCAACGTAAGTATTAAACTCAACCTATCATACATCTTTAGATGACCTCTGAATTCATACCAATTATATAGGAAGACGAAGATCAAGGTTGCTGGATTTCAATATTAACAGCGACGTTGTCAGCGACTGAGTTTCCAAAATAATTAGGTTTCTAATGTCTAACAGCTACTATCGGTTGAGATATCAAACATTTTTGGTTATTATAGATAGTCTTTTAGCCATCTAGCACTCATTTTCATCCCGTGGTTTTTCACGTTTTATCTATATTTTTTTTATAATGTTTGAATGGAGTTCTTTTTACTTTCCAGTCAAGTGTATGTTTATCAATTTTCAAGTCTAAAGCTCATGGATTTGAGGAGTTCCCATACAAAGTTTTGCCCCACTTTTTACCCCCTTTGAACTAATTTTTATCATTTTTACAGCCTATGACCTGGCCAGGTATTTTCTCGACCGATTAAGTAAAAGTTGCATCAAAATCCTCTATTCACTAAGCTTCTCTGCGTTTTTTGTAAAATATACATTTTCAAAAAAGCAGACACAAAAAAATTAAAACTACAAAAAGTGCATGCTGCTGGATTTGAACTCGGAGACACCGACTCCGTAAGCTATGGGTCAAACCACTGGACTAACTATCAGTTGTAAGAACACGATGAATTTTCGAATATATTGACGACATGTTACCATGGTAATGATACTGTTATAACCCCGCTCTTGCAACATTATATAGTTTCTAGTCGCCTCAGAACCTATTTTCATCCCATATTTTTCACGTTTTATCTATACATTGCTAAAAGTTTGAATGGGGTCGTTTTTACTTTCCAGTCAAGTTTATGGTTACCAATTTTCAAGTCTGTAGCGCGTACATTCAAGGAGTTCCCATACAAAGTTCAACCCCATTTTCTACCCCCTTTCAACCCTAATCTTTAAGATTTTGTAGCTTAAAACCTATCCGGGGATTCTCTCGACAGATTAGTAAAGTTTGCATCAAAATCCGTTCAGCCGTTTCCACGTGATACTCTGACAAATAAACAGACAAACAGATAAACAGATAAACAGACAAAAATTCTAAAAACTGTTGGAACGTGTTCTGTTATCAATTCTAAGTATCCCCAGCCAATTTTTTTCGTTTATCTTCCATGTACAGACTTTCGACCCTCTTCAGCTTTATTATATGTATAGATTTATTTTTAATTAATTTTGACGATCGTGATAAAGAATCTTATTTTTTTGACATGTATACAAATTTGTAATGTATTTTCTATCATGAAATAAATAATCTAATCTAATCTAATCTAAATAAATGGTTTTTTTTTTTTTTTTTTTAAACATTTTGGACACGTATTTTTTTGTTTGACAATTAAACGAAAAATGATGAATATATAGCCCGTTAAAGTTCCGCGTGACGTCACATTATGGTACACTTTTTATCATAAAATGTGACGTCACGCGGAACTAGAACGGGCTATATCTTCGTAATTTTTTGTTTAATTGACAAACAAAAAATACGTGTCCAATATTTCTTGATAATCTAACTGACGGACTAAATAGAAAGTACTTAATTATATATTAAAAGCTTGAAGTGGTTGAACGTTAATAATATCAAGTGCTTCCAGCAACTTGAGGGCATTTTTATGATCAGTGTTCTCTTGCGAGGCGATTTTGTGATCGATTGTGAAATAGTCTTTGTATGATTTTTTGCACATTGTGCAAGGTTTCTTACAGAGGGGTAAGTTACTGAAAGGCTACTCCAGTTATGTATGCTCTAAGTTTAGTAATAAGCGTTCCATGGTTAGAGAAATTGGGCGAATTAGAAAAAGTGGGCGGGGCACATTGCACGTAGAACCGATGGCCGTTGGGGCGGAAAGGTTTTCGAGTGGCGACCACGTACCGGAAGGCGCGGCGTGGGTAGGCCCCCCACAAGGTGGACTGATGACCTGGTAAAGGTCGCGGGAGTCCGCTGGATGCGGGTGGCGCAGGACCGGTCAATTTGGCACTCTCTGGGGGAGGCCTATGTCCAGCAGTGGACGTCTTTCGGCTGATATGATGATGATGATGATGTTTAGAGAAATATGGAGTTTTTATCCTACTAATCCTACTAATATTATAAATGCAAAAGTTTGGATGTTTGGATGTTTAGATGTTCGGATGTTTTGTTACTCAATCACGCTTAAACGGCTCAACCGATTTGGATGAAATTTTGCACGAAGATAGTTTATAGCCTGGATTAAAATATAGCATAGTTTTTATCCCGGGTCCATGGAGACGAAGTCGCGGGCGGAAGCTAGTATTCCACAAAAAGAACGCTACTCCACGTCCAATACTTGTTTGAAATCTAAAATACCATTTCACCAAGAGCTAAAACATTTTGAGAACAATTTAAAAGAGTGCAATATTGTTGATTTGCTTGAAGGTATGAGTGCCTTTACGCCCAATTTCCGCTGCAAAGTGGAAAAATGCTCATACGTGCTACGGCGTAGTGCATACCGTAGTGCTGCTTGGCATCGAATGGGTTGAAATTGAAAGGCAGCGGCCGGCGAAGCGCCAGAACCGAATCTATGGGAGCTCCGTAGGAATGCCAGTACCAGTAGGAGTTTTGCGTTTGTGGTGTTGTACTTGGTATTTTGCGTAATTAATTGTATAAAATCGCAAAACGCCATTTATAAAATGCATTAAAAAAATTGTGTTTTGCGTTTGTGGTCACATGCGTCGGGAGGCTTGAGACCCTGGTCCGCTCAAATGTATACGATCAAATGTCTCTCTGAGTGCATTGTTATAATTATACCTAGATATTTTTCTAGCACGAACGACTTATTGTCAGTGATTGACAAAATAAAAACATCGACAGTCCTGTTATCGATAAGTACCACTTCAACGTCATAGAGGTAAATAAATACAAATATATATAGGGTAATAGGGTGCGTTAAAAAATTGATAATAATAACAAAAGTATGAATTTATTTATATTTTACATACTTCAGAAAACAGTTCGCAATACTTTCGTAACTCTCTTTCTTCGTGTCACTGAATTAATTATCACCTACTTTACTTTATAACACACACACACACCGAAATTGTCTTTAACCCGGCGAGCATGATGTGAAAAAAAGTTACATCAAGCATGTGGCAGGGTATGACATACCCAAAATTTAATTCCCCATAATATAGTTGTTATTAATGTTATTTTATTTTCTTGATAATGTATAGTTAAATAATTAATTAGTTAATGGAATTAAATCGAAAAAAAGTTTTAATTATGAAATTATTTTTATTTATTCATGTTTTTCTTATACTATGTAATTATAGAAATAAAAATTTAGGGGTTTAAAAAAAATCAACAATAAAACTATAAAAATAACTTTTTATAATATAAATCAACTTTAAACTGAAAGATACTGAGATTTTCTCCTTAAAATAGTGTAATTAAAATTTTTAAGTAAAAAATATGACTAATTACTATCATTGAGATCCGGAATTTTTTCAATTTTGCATGCTACAAACATTATGGGCTTGCCGCAAGCCGTTGCAGGAATGTTTGGTTTTTATATCCTTATGTATGAACAGTCCTGGTATCCGACATACCGTCCAGATTCATTTACATGTCTAGGTGAAGCCTCACCCAGTTATTTTCACATTTGCCTGCGGATATAGCTTTGAATAATTTTTTGTTGATTTTCTTGAATTTAAGTATTCATAAATAATAAAACAATATTAACTAAAATAAATAAACGCGTCTCAAACCTATACAATAAAATCATAAAAAAGAATTAAGAATAATAAAAAAACTTAATAAAATTATTAAAAATGTATACTTAAAATAAATACGTCAAAAATGAGGCAGGGTATGACATACCCGAGACTGGTTTGTGCACGAATAATCCGGCCAGTGTGTCACGCCACACTGTGATCACGCCATTATCCCCTTTCGCACACCCCTGCCTCCAGCTACTGAGCGAGCTAGTGTCGTCAGTCGAAGATTTAGAAAATACCAATACTTTTTAATACTACCAGGGTATGAGATACCCTGCCTCATGCGCGCCGGGTTAAAAAATCGACGCAGAATGTCACAACATGTAGTTTTTCCTAAACCCATTTTTGGTCCCAAAAAAAAAACTGTGTCTCTGTATATGGTTACAGTGTAGGTGCACGCGGCGTCTAGGTAGATAGCCAATATATTTCTGTGGTTGTATGTACGTATTGTCGTTGAAGTAGTATGTACTTATCGATAGCAGGATTGTCGATATTTTTATTGTGGCAAGCACTAAACAAATGTTGTTCCTGCTAGAAAAATATCTAGGTATAGTTATAGTAGTCTTAACTTGCGTGCCGCCTATTAATAGGAACAAAAATAGCGGCCGCTAACTGGCCACTGATCCGGTTGACCAATAGGAAGCGGGTGTGATCGACGGCCTGCAGTCTAATTGCCGTGTGCAAGCGGATATGCATCGGCTGTTAGTTTTTTAGGGTTGTCACCTGTGGCCTATTCTACGCGGGATGTATAAATAAATAAATATATTGGGACAATTCACACCAATTGATCTAGTCCCAAACTAGGCAAAGCCTGTACTATGGGTATTAGACAACGGATAAACATACTTATACATTAATTAAACATACTTAAATAGATATTAAACATCCAAGACTCGAGAACAAACATTCGTATTCATCATACAAATATCTGCCCCGACCGGGGATCGAACCCGGGACCTCAAGCTTCGTAGTCAGGTTCTCTAACCACTAGGCTATTCGGTCGTCGGTGAACCACGTGATCTCGCCTACTATTGTCTAAACCTTCCAGGTTTTAAATAGTGGCTTTATGTGTAACACTGTAACTATTTATAAAAAAAATATGTATTAAATAAAATAAAAAAGTTATCCTTCAAAATACGCAACCCATCTTCAGCAATACCGGTATCCGATTGAGTTGAATTTTAATAATGCACCTTTAATAATGAATATTGCCCTAAAGAGCGAAATCTGAAAATAGACGTAATTTATTTCGTTCTTTTTAAATATACATAACTAAATAGTTACTGGGTATTTTTATTCAAAATGAATCATACTTTTCGTATACTTATTATATTGATCGATTCTTGGCCAAGAGTATCTACATATTTATGACAAAAAAATAACTAAAAATTATACTGTGGTGAATCCAGTCATTATCATAAAGAGAATGGATTTTTTTTTAACCACCGCCGAAAACGAGGTGTGTTATTTAACATGTGGTTCTGTCCGTGGCATTAAACGACTAAACCCATTCGTGTGCAGTTTTTAGGGTTCCGTAGCCAAAATGGCAAAAACGGAACCCTTATAGTTTCGTCATGTCCGTCTGTCCGTCTGTCCGTCTGTCCGTCTGTCCGTCTGTCCGTATGTCACAGGCATTTTACTTGAAAACTATAAGGTGTATTTGAATAAAATTTTGAGGATAGATGTATTTTGTTAGCCGCTACATAGTTTTGTAATTAAAATGACAAAAAAAAAATTTTTTAGGGGTGCACTCCATACATAAAACTAAAATGCAAAAAATTTTTTTTCATTGTGACCCCCCGTGTGGCACATCAATCGATAGGCCTTTCAAAATAAATATAAGGTTTCTTAGCATTTTTTTTGATTAAGTGAATAGGGTCGGAGATAATCGCCCCGAAAGTCACTAAAATTCTGTCCCCCCCCCCTCTAATTTTTGAACGGTGTATTTTAAAAATATGGAAAAATTCATGGACATAGGGCTTATTAATTTCATTCACCGAAAATTGTTTTGAACAAGATCGGTTCAGAGGTTTTCGAGATATTGCTGAAAAACTGCCTTCATCAAAGAAAAGGACGTAAGTGCCGTAAAATTTCTGTGACGATACGACCTTTTTAATAGGCACGGAACCCTTCGTTTTGCGTGGTCCGACACGCACTTGGCCGGTTTTTTATTTATTTATTTAAAGTCGATACTTCTGTCGATGTGGTTCTTATTAGCTATGTTTGTTGTTAACAGAGGTGTTTTTAGAACTGTGACAACCCTGAATGTTAAACATCGGCGTCACGAGCCTCCCTAATTGTACTGAATTAAGTTAGGCCCTGAAGACCGCTGATGCTACTATTTTAGAACCGCTATCAATATCATTGCAACAACGAACACAATAGAGCCAATAAAATATTAAAAGGTCTCGAAATTGCTATTAGTCGAGTTGCGGGGTATTTTAGCAAAATGCCATGTTGTGATTTAAATGTAGGTAAACCTATTATAAATCCCTTGTTTTCCTTTTAATGTGTTTTATTTATAGATAAAATGTTTTTTCATCACACTTGCTCGTCAATGGCGTTATTATGTGCGAGCGTACAGAGCAGTTATAGCCGTTTTACCTCCCACGGGCTGTTAAGTTTAATTTTAAAATATAGATAGCCCTCTGATTGGCTTAAGCAAATCTGGTTGAAAAAAAAATCTAGTTGGCCAAGCCGCCCCGCCCCGCAAGAATACTGCTCTATGATTGGTTGAAATATTAAGCTGCGTGCTCCACTAGCACTGATCTGGAATTGAAGTAGTAAATTTTTGATTGGTGCGGCTGTATGAAACTTAGATTTTTCTGCCTTTTGTAGTTATTTATTTCCTCGCAAATGTGATAATAGTAGATTGTATGACAAGGGGCTAAAATAAGCCATATCACCACGAGATGGTTATTTTCCCGAGCGAAGTGAGGGAAAATATTTCGAGGGGTAATATGGCTTTTAGACCCGAGTTATACACTCTACTTTTCACTTCGACTGCGAGAAAATAGTAAAACAAAGATTATCCATCCACAATCAATAATAAATTCCACGGCGCAAAGATTATTCGATTTGGCGGCATACTTTTTTTTAATAAACTGCTTTGACACAGATACAAAATATTGACACCACAAATAAACGCCTCTGAGGCGTCCAATACACGGCGAAGTATTATCAGTCGATCCACGCGCTGTCTCTTTCTCATTGCATTTTATAGAAAGAGACAACTATGGTGGATCATCAGTATTTAATCACCGTGTATTGGCCCGCCTGACCGTCTACAGGCGCGTCGTTGACGGCCAGAGGCGTTTTTTGTTTTAATAATTATTGTGAGTTCGGGACTAAAAAACACCTGATATTTGAAATTAATGCTGGTTTCTGATTGGTTGTTTTTAATATTAGCTGTAATCTGATTTAGTACAGCGAATATTAGGATTTAATACAGCGAAGTGTTTTGATTGGTCAAATTAAATGTTTCATAAATCATAAATACTTATACGTATTTTCCCTAGGGGCTACATGTACTACTTTAGCCCCGCTTGTTAAGCCTAATATGACACACTTTTCGAGCATGAGAAGTGAAAAAAACATTGTGTATAACACGGGCGTAAGAATATTGCTCACTTACGCCCCTCGTTAAACAATGTACTATTGTTTAGTTTAGCAACAACAGTGTAAAGGTATAAGTAAACGCGGCATAAACACCTATATTTCGAAAAAAATACTGAAAGTGTCGAGCGTTCTCATTTGTTTGAGCCAAGAAAAGAGACCAAAAGACGTACGTAACCTACAAAAAGCAATATCGAAAATGAACCCTAATCAACAGCAATAAGACCGCGCCCTTCCAATGCACTAAGTAGTTCACCCTACGTCGCACCGAAGAGGCGCGAGTTCCATTACTGGCCGCAGTCATTCATGGTTGAGGGCCCTTCAGTTCGAGTATCGAGAGTACGGGGTGGTTGCGTGCTGCGAGATATACTAAATACTAAACTAAGCTATGTCTTCGTCAAAATATCAGCCTCATTTTACGGAAAGTTGTACACTCGACTTTTTTTTTATAAATTCGTTTTTTTTTTACTTAGAATCGAAAGCACTTTCGAATGTTATAAGTATAGGAGAAAAAACGTGTCTCAAGATTTTTTTATTCCATTCCGTTACCGTTTCTATACTAAGCTTCTATGGTAGTAACGAAACGAAAAACCGAAAATTATATGTAACATTTTGGACACTTTTTATTCTCCTATTAGGTTTCAAAACGATTCGATTCGATTCTGTGTAGAATAAACCCGATTTTATCGAAATAAAAAAAAATTCGAATGTATAACTTTTCGTAAAATGGCCCGAAAATTGAAGTTCGGTGACAGAGATTCAGATACCAACTTGGAATTAGATTTTCGTGATAGCGCCGCCGATATTGATTTAGGTCCCTATTCGTATAGGTAAGTACTTTCGTTTGACGTTTAAATACTTTAAATACCTTTTACATCTGTAAAACATGAAGACTCTTTACATTGTCATTATTTAAATTGTATGCATTTTATATTGACGCCAATAATCAACCTGGCTAAGAATGTAAATATTGTCTAGAATTGGCTTCTCATACTTAAACTTACACAGGTAGGTACAGTATTTATCCAATGATCAACCATGGTATGCCACTACATACCTATTACATACCTAGTTCATCGGCGGGGTACGATTTGGGCTGGGATTTTTGGTTAATAAACCTGCCCAAATTGCGCTCGTGCCTTTGCGAAAAAGATAGGGTATGCAAGCCAGATGAGAGCGCACCAGAGAGTAGAACAACAACACTCCAGTCATATTGCAAATCGTTAATATCAAATCCAGAACACAGTGGCTGTGGCCGAAATCGGTCAGGAGAGCATCATCATCATACCTACGATCCATGTACAATTCGACTACAATTCCTAGTGGATTTTATGTTAGACTAGCCTTTGCCCGCGGCTTCGCCCGCGTACTATGAGTAATGTTAACCGTCTACAAAAAAGGTGCATCTCAGTTTCAGTCTGTTATATATTTAGATCGACTCTACACAGACTCAGCATATCGAATATAGACTCTACATATCGAATCTACATATCGACTCTACATATCGACTATAAATATCGAATCTACATATCAACTCTACATATCGACTCTACATATTTAGATAGATGTCCACTGTGTACTCAGATAGGTGTCGACTCTACATATCGACTACATATCGACTCTACATATCGACTCTACATATCTGGACCCCCATATAAAATTTCACCCCCCCCTTTTAAGGGGTTGGGTGCAGATTTCCAAAAAAAAATGATGCACGATTATTTTGTTAGTCACAAATATTCCGCATACCAATTTTTAGCGTTCTACCTTGAAAATTGCGGAATGCTCCATACAAACTTCCACCCCCCATTTTAGGGAAGTGGGGGGTTAGAATGAGACAAAAAGTAGCCTATGTCACTCTCTATCCCTTCAACTATCTCCACTTAAAAAATCACGTCAATTCATCGCCCGGTTTTGCCGTGAAAGACGGACAAACAAACAAACACATACACTTTCCCATTTATAATATTAGTATGGATAAATACAACTACACCGTTACACCCTTATCTAAAATTGTTTGATGTTGTGCCAAATTTAGTCTGCATTTCGTACATCCAGTCAAATAGGTCCCGACCGGATCCAATATATTTTATTCTTTCTATCTTTCTATCTAATTTTGAGTTTACGTAAGGGTGCCCAGAAATCTGTAGTTATATTCTTAATCGCTTTGCTTTATTTTTAAATTTCAATGGTTTATACCCTCGTAACAACGTACGCCGAGCTGAATTCTTGAAAAGAGGCCGCTTTCAACAGTTGAAGTTGGCCGAGTTTCAGTTACTGAAACTCGGCCATTGCTTCAACCCTACAAGTGATATTTACGCGGTTGTTTCGAAAAACATTTGATTATTCATTTAGACCTATAGAAGGTACGTAGTTTATTTCGAAATTATCATTTGAATTCATGACATTAATTTAGTTCAAATGTCGCAAGTTGGTCCGTGCCCGGACGAAGCGTCATATCCGACCCGTGAAAGGACACTCTTACGTTTTCGGCGAACGAGAAACCGAGATGCAACACTATTCGGGAATCTCTTTTTTGGACAAATTTCGATACATACCTAACTCAATGAAGTTTTATTCATATTTGTGAAAAGAATTGAGAAGATTTATAATACCAAATAATAATGTAGGTATTGCTGGAGTGGACTGAGATATGTTTTCCATCGAGGAAATATTGAGAAATCAGGTTTCAGTTAAATCAGACATACAAACATATTATAGTCAAGAATCATACATCTAAAATCAGTCTTTACTGTTTCCTAATATGGTAAGAACGGCGTTTTGATGAACGCAATATTTTCCAATGCACGCCCTTAATATTAGCGAGCGGAGCAAATTTTGCGGGTTACACTTCATCATCATCATCATATCAGCCCAAAGACGTCCACTGCTGAACATAGGCCTCCCCCAAAGAGTGCCACAATGACCAGTCCTGCGCCACCCGCATCCAGCGGACTCCAGCGACCTTTACCAGGTCATCAGTCCACCTTGTGGGGGGCCTACCCACGCTGCGCCTTCCGGGTTATACTTAATCGCTTTAAAATAGAGCTACTTCTAGCTGAATACATTGCTACCTAGTTAAGTTATAGTTATCTTTGTCATGTGAGTCACAAGTTTATATAAGAAATTGCGGCGTATTTCCACAAAGCTGTAGCATATGAAAACATTATCTCTATTCAGAATCAAATGCAATTGTAGAACAATATGATTGTTTGGACTGCACATGGAGTAAATGGGAGTTTGTTCTGCATTACGCATTCATATCCATACATTATTCAGCGATTGAACGTTTATCATTTTAGTCTGAATTCTATCATTAGCTCGAAATGAAAGTGTACCTGTAAGGTACCTAATTCGATATTTAGTTTTGGAAATAGAATGGAAAATAATGTGATTTTTCAAAGGTCTGAAACTTATAATATACGTATAGTGATGAAGTTTGTGAGTTTGTGTAATGCAGCTTTGTTAGGGTGTAAATTGTAGGGATAATCTCCACAGCCTATCCGATTTGAATATTTCTTTCACAAGTAGCCTTCTAATATTATAAATGCGAAAGTTTGGATGCTTAGATGTTTGTTACTCAACTCAATCACGCTTAAACGCCTCAACTGATGTGGATGGAATTTTGCACGAAGATAGTTTATAGTCTGGAGCCGTAGCATGGTTGGCCTTGTCACGCGATAGGTGATAGGATAGAGCGTGCGTCACTGGTTGACACCGTTCGATAGAACGACACGACGCTCTTATCTTGTCACTTGTCGCGTGATAAGGCCAACCATGCTACGGCTCCTGGATAAAAAATGAAATTAGCGATGGACATTTCACATTAGGCTTTATTATATCTCGCTTTGTTTTTTGTAATATTACGTACGCGTGAGATGTGTAGCTGCGCGGGCAGTTAGTTCAGGAGCCGTAGCATGGTTGGTCTTATCACGCGACAATTAAGTGACAAGATAGGGGCGTCGTCTCGTTCTATCGAACAGTGTCAGCCAGTGACGCACGCTCTATCCTATCACCTATCGCGTGATAAGGCCAACCATGCTACGGCTCCTGATTATAACTTCTACATTCGTCTTGTCCGCTGCGCGGCAGTGCCTTGGCCATGTCCACGTCCGTTTGTTTTTTAATTTTTCATCAGTAATCATTTTCGTTTCGTTTCTCGGAATCAGGCTGGGATGCCATATCGCAGCAAAGTAAAGCTTTTAGGGCGCAACGTTCTTAACCCCCTCGACAGCTTTTAGCTGTAAAAACACCGCTGCGTTCCATTTCGCGCCATTTGAGACGTTTAAGATGACTGGCGCCCTCAAATGCTGTCTTACTTGCTCACTTATACTTATTAATGTTAGTCTGATATGCTTTGCTTGTCGCCCGCGCACGGAAACTTGCGAAAATCGTTATAAAAATAGATTTCATTAGGTACTCGTATTTTCTAATTTTATTAATAATACTTTTTTATAATATCGCTATTTGGTGAGTGGGTAGCTAAAGCGTTCTGCAAACGTATCAATGTGTCACTAACAACCTAGAGACGCATATATTATATTTTAAAAGAAAGAAAGAAAGAAAAGAAAGAAGACATTTATTCACTACACAATAGACACACAGAGATAAAGGGAGTAGACATACAATACAATTGACACATTGTGTGTGTCTTCGCGGCAGTGAAACGGTCGCTGTCTCAGCATTGTGCCGAGGTGTCAGACAGACACCTACAGCGCTGGTTTTCAGACAGCACCGTAAGTGTTCCGTACGCAACACAGCATACTATTAGATAGTAGACACATAATAAATAAATAATTAATGTAATAAATCTGATTTTTTTAGGCCTGAATTACACTGGCGCGGCCTGCGGTGGCGGTCGATACTAAAGACAGCTAATGACAAGTTTACTATTGACCGCCGCGGCCAAGCCGCGCCAGTCTGTGAGAAATTTTAAGATTGAAACATTCAATTTATACACTATGTAGGTAGTATGCAAAAAAAATTTACATAGTTAAGAGCCTTAATTCAATCTACGATTTAACTTTTTTTCAGTTTCACAACACATAAAATGTATGGGTACTTGCCGTTACGAAACTGAAAAAAGTTAAATCGTAACTTTTTTCAGTTCCATTCAATATATGGGTAATTGCCGTTACGAATCTGAAAAAAGTTAAATCGTAACTTTTTCAGTTCCATTCAATATATGGGTAATTGCCGTTACGAATCTGAAAAAAGTTAAATCGTAACTTTTTCAGTTCCATTCAATATATGGGTAATTGCCGTTACGAAATTGAAAAAAGTTAAATCGTAGATTTTGTTTTTTTATTAAAAGTGAATACAAGATTATAATTAACATTAACTAAGATAAATTAAAACTAAGTTAAATCTAAATAAAAACCGGCCAAGTGCGTGTCGGACCACGCAAAACGAAGGGTTCCGTGCCTATTAAAAAGGTCGTATCGTCACAGAAATTTTACGGCACTTACGTCCTTTTCTTTGAGGAAGGCAGTTTTTCAGCAATATCTCGAAAACCTCTGAACCGATCTTGTTCAAAACAATTTTCGGTGAATGAAATTAATAAGCCCTATGTCCATGAATTTTTCCATATTTTTAAAATACACCGTTCAAAAATTAAAGGGGGGGGGACAGAATTTTAGTGACTTTCGGGGCGATTATCTCCGACCCTATTCACTTAATCAAAAAAAATGCTAAGAAACCTTATATTTATTTTAAAAGGCCTATCGATTGATGGGCCACACGGGGGGTCACAATGAAAAAAAAAATTTTGACTTTTAGTTTTATGTATGGAGTGCACCCCTAAAAAATTTTTTTTTTGTCATTTTAATTACAAAACTATGTAGCGGCTAACAAAATACACCTATCCTCAAAATTTTATTCAAATACACCTTATAGTTTTCGAGTAAAATGCCTGTGACATACGGACAGACGGACAGACGGACAGACGGACAGACGGACAGACGGACAGACGGACAGACGGACAGACGGACATGACGAAACTATAAGGGTTCCGTTTTTGCCATTTTGGCTACGGAACCCTAAAAAGGCCCTCGAGGCATTGTACCGAGGATGCTAGCGGCATTTCCTCGCTGAATTGCAATGCTGATGCGTTGCGCAAGAAAGCCGCCAGCTCTTCGGTCACCAGTTACATCGACCAGACGTTTCGCGATTTCTGCAAATAACTTATGCGCACTGGGACCCCACGGACCGAGGGTCTCGACGCCAAAGGGTACAAAGTCGTAGATTAGATTTTAATCTTACATGAAGAGCCTTTTAACTATGTACATTTTTTTGCTTTCCACCCATCAAGGCGGTTATTGATAGGTGTGTAGAACGTTTAACGTTAGAGAGCAAGTGATACAAAATTTTGGGGGCTACAGTCGCCTTAACACTTTATTAATTGTTCCAGGCGTCTACTACACGATGGCGGTTGTGGGCCCAGCGCTGGGCTACGTGGTGGGAGGGCAAATGCTCAAGATATACACGGATTTCGTCAGCGTGGACTCTGAAACGTAAGTTTAGTGAAATAAGTCCTATTTAGGTCGGAGGACTGATTTTTATTTCTTCCCAGTAGATAGGTAAGTACTCGTGTAAAGTCATGTCATGTCTCGGCCAAAAGTGCAATAGATGAACTCATATCTTTGAAGTCACTCTATTGCTTGCATTTATTATTAAATTTCCAGCCTCTACAACAATGTACAGTCACGAACTTTAATTTGGACCTACCGTCGAATGTCGTATAGCAAACTGAAGACGTTTAGAGCTAATATTTTAAAGGAGTCTCATATAGTTTGCCGCTCAGTAGCAAGCTCCGCTCAGCTCAACCGGGTGGAACGAGCCGAACGATCATTTCCGATTTTTTCCGACTAAATGTCACTCGTGTTTGTAGCCCTGTCTTCTCTCCGGCCATATTTGTTGCAAATAATATTTCGTATTCATTCAAATTTTTTGTCTGAAACTGACACACAATGGGGAATGGATGAAAATTTTAGAAATGCCTGATTATTTTTTTGGTGATAGGAATAACCTTCCTTAGCACCAGAAAAAAGTTTCAGATTTTTCAGCTGCGACAATTATTTTTGAAAAATGTAAACAGTTTCCTCATTTACGTTTTTGGGTCAAGAACGGTAAATAGACACTTTCCTTGATCTGTCTCATATTACAAAAAACTATCTTCAATATCTGTGGTAAACTGTCACTGGTAATGATCAATATAGCTGCTGCAAGTGTCAATATCATTGCCAGTGTCAGTTTACCACACATATTTCATATATTTTTTTGTAATATGAGACCGATCGAGGAAGGTGCCGTAAGTGACCCAAAACGTAAGTGAGGAAACTGTTTATATTTTTCAAAAAAAATTGACGCAGCTGAAAAATCTGAAACTTTTTTCTGGTGCTAAGGAAGGTTATTCCTATCACCAAAAAAATAATCAGGCATTCTAAAATTTTCATCCATTCCCAATTCAATCAATGTTCTTGTCTGACACTGACACACAATGACACATGTTCGTAATTAGAAAACCGTAATGATAGCTTTTGGTAAAGAGGTTATCAACTCAAGGGCCCATTTGTTAAGACATTTAATTGTCTTATACCCTATACGACCCTATTGCATTGTGAATGTTCTAACAAGATTTGAAGGAAATGGGACCTAAATTAAATTTCGTGACTGTACTCTTGAATTATACTAACTACTACCAATAACCTTAAATGTTCTCTTGGAAAGAAAAATCAACTCAATCTCGTAAAGAATTATAGCTAGATAGAATTGGGCAACACTTGTTTTAAGCATAAGATACAATTTCAAAACAATACACGAATCTGGCATCTTACAGGATTACAAGGACGCGATTTATTGGTTTAGAAAATTAAATTACCGCGTAAAAATCTCGTTACCAGAGACAAGCATTATACTTTTAATATCTCATCAGACACGGGAGGGCTTCATTCAGCCAAGTTGCTCTCGCTTTCATCTCATGTTGCCAGCCAAATTAATTTCAGTTTCCAACTCAGGTTCCGCGAAATATCATTTTCCGACTTTTGAACTGCACTTTTGTGGTATCATTTTAATATGCGTGCGTGGAAGTAATGCCATAGGAGTGTTTGTGTTTGGAGTTTCTTTTGTATGGGAAGTTTTAACGATTTTTAGCCCCGAGCTATCGGAAGCTGTACGCGTATGTGCGTTATTTTCTTCTGAATATATGTGTAAAGGTTTTTATATGCTTCTTTGTCTAGTAGACTAAGAGAATAGGAACAGACGGTGGAGTTCGTTTTCAAATGCCTTGTTTTAAGATTCAAATCTTTAGTTACAATGACTTAAGTGCTGCCTATTATTAGGCATCTACGTTATTACTGAACAGACATCGGAAATCGGAAACAATAAAAAAAACCGGCCAAGTGCGTGTCGGACCACGCAAAACGAAGGGTTCCGTGCCTATTAAAAAGGTCATATCGTCACAGAAATTTTACGGCACTTACGTCCTTTTCTTTGAGGAAGGCAGTTTTTCAGCAATATCTCGAAAACCTCTGAACCGATCTTGTTCACAACAATTTTCGGTGAATGAAATTAATAAGCCCTATGTCCATGAATTTTTCCATATTTTTAAAATACACCGTTCAAAAATTAGAGGGGGGGGGACAGAATTTTAGTGACTTTCGGGGCGATTATCTCCGACCCTATTCACTTAATCAAAAAAAATGCCAAGAAACCTTAACCTTTATTTTGAAAGACCTATCGATTGATGTGCCACACGAGGGGTCACAATGAAAAAAAATTTTTTGACTTTTAGTTTTATGTATGGAGTGCACCCCTAATAAAAAAAAAATTGTCATTTTAATTACAAAACTATGTAGCGGCTAACAAAATACACCTATCCTCAAAATTTTACTCAAATACACCTTATAGTTTTCGAGTAAAATGCCTGTGACATACGGACAGACGGACATGACGAAACTATAAGGGTTCCGTTTTTGCCATTTTGGCTACGGAACCCTAAAAAGACATGCTAGGTAGCATTTGAAGCTGCAACTCTTATCGCGTCTCAGAATCGTTTTACTAATGAAGTACATCGCAAAACGTCACGTATTTCGTCGATTATAAACAGATTTCCTTAGCGCACACAGAATTATATCACACCTTACTTCGTGGTAACGAAATGTAACGATGTTCGTAAAATAATAAGAAATTCTATTTACACTTGGGAGTCAAATAATTGACAAAATTTCATTATTTCAAGTGGGCCATTTTATGATTTAGTTCACTACAAAATGTTTTTTTAAGGGAAACGTGTTTTTTTTATTTCTCCCTAAATTTTCATTCAGAAATATCAAAATTGAAAAGTAAATTATGACGTCAATACTACGGCTCTGTATGCCAGCTTGCACATCTTTCATATGACAGACGTAGTATTGACGTCACACACAGTTTAAAATACGTTTAAACCATATCGCGATTTTCTTAAAAACGAGTGCGAAAAAAAAACTGAAAACTATAATTATTACGTTCAGGTAACATAATTACCTGAACGCACGCGCTGCACGTAGAACCGATGGCCATTGGGGCGGAAAGGTTCTCGAGTGGCGACCACGTACCGGAAGGCGCAGCGTGGGTAGGCTGGCAAGGTGGACTGATGACCTGGTAAAGGTCGCTGGAGTCCGCTGGATGCGGGTGGCGGAGGACCGGTCATTGTGGCACTCTTTGGGGGAGGCCTATGTCCAGCAGTGGACATCTTTTGGCTGATACGAGTATGGTGATGATGAACATAATTACCGAAATGGTTTTAGATTCTGGCATCATTACATATTTTGAAATGTTGTCAATTGTGGGTAGGTAAGTACCCACCACCACAGCAAACACCTCTACTACCCTATAAGTCCCATAACCGTTTTTTCGTTAACGAATATCACAACAAAACAAAAAGACGACTATAATTAAATAATAGAACAAAAAGCTGAAGTGAACATTTCCCATTTGGCATTTGAAATGGGGTCCTATTATTTCAATTCATTTGGTGCCCTTTAATTTGCCGAGTGCTCTCCAGTTAGAAATACATTGAATTGTTCATCTAAGCGAGAGTTATGAGTTATACATATAAGTAGATAGTTTGATTGCTTATACAGATTCAAACCTAAATTAGAGCTATTGAGAACTATATATATAATATAACATATCACACATTCCGTATTCCAAGTCAAGTCAAATACACACACACATACACAACTTTTTTTATTTTTTAGGGTTTCCGTACCTCATAAGGAAAAAAAACGGAACCCTTATAGATCCACTCGTGCGTCTGTCTGTCCGTCTGTCACAGCCTATTTGCTCCGAAACTACTCGACCGATTGAGTTGAAATTTGGTATACATATGTAAATTGGTGATCCAAAGATGGACGCGTAAAGTAAATTAATGAATTCTGAGAAAGGGGGCCACTGTTTTTTTTTTAAGTTTCGCAAACTGTATTGTGTGACATATCAAATGAAAGGGGTTGTTGTAAGCATCCACAAGAGGCCACAAAGAAACAGACTTACATACACTCGAAAAACATTACCCTTCTCCTTTGGCAGTCAGGTAATAAACACGCAAACAGAATAATTGAGACATATTGTTCCCGCTGAAAACCAGCGTTACAGTGGCTTACTGTCACATTATTTATGCTGAGGCAAGCCCCTAATTTTAACATCACATTAATAAGTAATCATGACTACCTATAACATTAATTTTAAGTTCTTATGAAATTGTATAAAATTCTACAATAAAATTCCAAAACACATTAGGTACCGAACTTACTGACTCTAAATTCAAATCTGTCGTAAAACAGACACTTATTTCAAAAGCATATTATAAGATAAACGATTACATCATGGATGGATATTTGGCAGCGATAAAATCCTGCACTAGAAATCTATCGCAAAATAAATAGGCTTACTACTGTAGCAATGTCATTTTAACATTTTATAATACTCTGATACTGAAATGCTATATTGTATACTGTTTTGAAAAAATTACATCTTACCGAGTTTTTTACGCCGGTTCTTCTCGAGGCAGAGGTTTACTTTCCGAACCGGTGGTAGTTTATCGACATTCATAGGTGCATGTAATATGCCTAAATTGAAGAATAAATCACGTTGACTTTGACTTTGATATGTTAAGTCTAATCTTAAGGTTCACATGTATATTTTATAATGTCGTGCAATGTGATGTTGAATAAAGTTTTTCTATTCTATTCTATATGTATTTTTTAAATTACATAATCATGATGATGATGATGATTCACAGATATCGACATTCACCCATCATCTTCGGGGCTACGAGATCACTAATGATGATGACAAAAACCTTATCATTCATGAGACCAATTATACTTAACTTACTCTACTTCACAACTAGCATTTGATGAATCCATCACATCGCAACCTTAATAATCTCTTTTGAGAAAACGTCTGTTTTTAGGGTTCCGTAGCTAAAGGGGCAAAAGCGGAACCCTTATAGTTTTAGTCATGTCCGTCTGTCCGTCTGTCCGTATGGCACAGGCATTTTACTCGAAAACTATAAGGTGTATTTTGTTAGCCGCTACATGGTTTTGTAATTCAAATGACTAAAAAAATTTTCTTTAGGGGTTCACTCCATACATAAAACTAAAAGTCAAAAAAAAAACATTGTGAGCCCACGTGTGGCACATCAATCGATAGGTCTTACAAAATAAATATAAGGTTTCTTAGCAATTGTGTTGATTAAGTGAATAGAGTCGGAGATAATCGCCCCGAAAGTCACTAAAATTCTGTCCCCTCCCTCTAATTTTTGATGGATATTTTAAAAATGTGAAAAAATTCATGGACATAGGGCTTAAATAGTCCATTCACCGAAAATTGTTTTGAACAAGATCGGTTCAAAGGTTTTCGAGATATTGCTGAAAAACTGCCTTCCTGAAAGAAAAGGACGTAAGTGCCGTAAGATTTCTCTGACGATACGACCTTTTTAATAGGCACGGAACCCTTCGTTTTGCGTGGTCCGACATGCACTTGGCTGGTTTTTTCTTTGGTAAATGAGATTATGTCGTGAGATAGGAGTCCTTTATACAATTAATATACCAACTTAGCGAACCCTTATTTGGATTTTCAAGTATCTTAACCGTGGCTTTAAGGGCAATTTCGTAACGGTAATAAAATCGTCAAATGGTCAAAACGTTCTCATTGGACCAGGTTGTACAATAATTACGCCGCTGAGTGTACCTCAAACATCCACTGTCTGCATCTGCATCTCGATTGCTGAGCAAACCGCAACTACACGGAGTCGGCTCAAGCGATGTGTGCGTTGAGTAATTGAGCGTTGAGTGAGAGTTGGGTATTACCTAGATTTAAATTAAATCATAGTTTATTGTTTTGTGTACCTACCTACCTGTACTTTAGGGAGCAAAAAGTTGTAAAGACTGATTTTGTTGACGTCGATATCGATCAATAAATTTTTGGGCAATATGGCTCCATCAAGACCTTAATGATTCCGCCAATATCGAGTTGGATAAGACAGCACGCGGTCAATAGTATATATAATCTTGGCGGTAGATAAGAGGTAGTGTTCGGGAGTAGGCATGGACCTATGATACTCAGGACAGGCTATACGTGATGCCACAATGAGGGACGGAAAGGCTTCTATGCAGCTAAATTAAGAACTGGTCTTAAAATGGCTGATGGCTTATCATAAACATCCTACTTAATTTGGGCGGGTAGTGGTTTTTTTGTCACTACTTCATACTAAATCAGTTGTGGCAAATAAAAAAAAGTGGAACTATGACTAGGACGACGAATAATATTTCCATTTCTGTCACACTTATCGAGATTTGTATGGTACCATCTCGCTCGTACTATTATTACCATAGCTTGTCCTGAGTATCATTAGGTCCGGCCGATCGAACCGCTATTGTAGGCATCGATATGGCTAGAGCGCGAACGCATTACTAGGTATTTACTTATTAGCCTTATGTGATGTATATTCCTGTTGTTGTTCCAAAATAAATTTATTATATTCTATTCTATTTTCTTTTCCTTTTTGTTCCAGTCTAGGCATAACTCCAGTGAGCTCTGTGTGGATCGGCGCGTGGTGGGTCGGGTTTCTGCTGTCAGCTCTCCTGTGCCTAATAGTGGCCGTGCCATTGCTGGCATTCCCGTATGAATTGCCAGGTAAGTCACTTAGGTACCTACCTGCCTACCTTGAAAGTTGTGAAATTTTTAAGTCGCTAAAACATAGGTATTAACACGTTCACGGACACGGCACCATTCTGAAAATTGTGTGATGTGGCACATAAATATTTCATACATTTATTTGTACTGCAATGGACGTACTGCCACATCACTGTTTAGGCAAATATTGTGCCGCCGCTGTTTCGTCTAGGTATGTATGTAATATATGTCACAAACTCAAACTCTCTTGTGGCAGCACGGCCACAGCCGTAACGTCTACAGACGTATTGTGTCACAGCACGCGTCATTCCCCTCATGTAAAATTGAGGCCCTTTAAGCTTTTGCTGCGGCACTAGGAGAAATTGTAATGTACCTAAAGCGGTACAACATGCCCGCCTTCAGTATAATCCTATGAGAATTTGTCGCCCTATGTTGCCTTGATTACTTAGCCATCGTCACAAATTATTCATTCAAGATCGAGTTCCCGTTAACGAAGTCATTTAGGTCACGTCACTATCACTATACACCGCATTAGGTATAATGTTTAACTCTATTGTAGGAATTAGCCACGGAGTCGAAGATAATTGAGTTACGTCATATTACTAAAATAAAAGCTTTAAATAGATCTAAACTCAGCTATACATTAAACAACGGATTTATTACGATCTAGTTAGGTTAGTTTTACTGGGCATTTTTCGCAAATCGACATCCAACGTGCCTAATATTTTGCGTGAAAGGATTAGACCGGTTTCCTCACGATGTTTTCCTTCACCGAAAAGCTAACGGTAAATATTTCGTACATAAATTCCGAAAAACTCATTGGTACGAGCCGGGATTCGAACCCACGACCGCCGCTTGACAGCCGCATGCCTGAACCACTAGGTCACCGTAGCTTCTTTACGATCTATAGATTGATATTAAAAACATTTTACATTTGGTCAATTTTTTTTCTGTAGGTTCATTTATTTATAGAATTACCTAAACACAAAAAAAATTGATACTATTAGATACGTTTTTTTAATTTTTGTAAAGTTGGCATTATGTGTATTTAAACTGATTACTCTTAATATATCTGTTTTATAAAATGTACATGTACTATTTTACTTTCCTCATAGTCGAAATTAAAAGTAGAGTGCAAGTGTAACTCGGGCGAAATCACCCATTTCACCCTCGAACTATTGACGCTCGAACGAAGTGAGAAATATCTCGGGTGAAATGGATCACTTTCAACGCTCGGTTATCAATTTACTATTGAGCTCTTCTATAACTACAAACTGACGCGTCGTTAATATGTATGACTTGGCGCTGTATGTTTTGTATTGTGATGGTGGATGGTGGCTTATGAACGGCAGTCCAGGACTTTCGGTGGAAGACTAACACTTCTGAAGTACAATAAAAAAAGGGTTACGATTACAGGTGGAAGATTTAGAATAACCGGTCTTTACTCGCACGCTGAAAAACTTATAGTTTGTATCCAGGGTTCGAAGAAATTCGCTCTGCCAACCATCCGACACGCATGACTCGACTCTTTAATGAACTTATATAAATGTTATTTTCTAGGGGCCGAAGAAATCCGCAACTCCAAAGTATCCGAGGCCCACGACTCGGCTTCCAAATCAGCGGCATTCAGCTCATTGCGCGAACTCCCACGCGCCGCCACAGGTAAGTTAGATTAACCCGGGGACCGGAACCGGTTACCCTTATCCGGGTTTTCCATAAGCTAAAGAAGTTCTTTTTAAAACCCGATCTATAATGGTAACCTTATGATAAGGTAACCTTACTGATAGGATAACCCTATTGTTATGATGGTAAGCATATCGGATGTGGTAACCATAAGTTAACCCTATCTCAATAGGGCATGCTTACCATAACAATAGGGTTACTCCATCAGTAAGGTTTCTTTATCACAAAGTTACCAAATTGATAGGGTTACCAAATCGATAGGCTTAAGCCTGAAAAGGGGTTTTCCGGTTCTTGGATTAAGCTATTCTGCGCTACCTACGTAGCGCAACAACTTAAAGTGAGCCGTAGCGCTCTGATTATCCTCGAGAGTCCCATCTCAACAGTGTCTTTTAGGGTTCCGGACCAAAAAGGTAAAAACGGAACCCTTATGGTGCGACTCCGTCCGTCTGTCTGTCTGTCACAAAGTCAAATATCTCAGGAATTACTAACGCTATCGATTTGAAATTTGGAATAGTTGTAAACAAAGCTAATCCTCGTGTATGGAAAATGAAAAATTGTAATATATACTTTTAATTTGTATAAAAAAGGGCGGATAAGAGGGGGGGCAAAAATTCAAAGTCTAGTTAGTAGGCCAAATGGGTTATCATATGAAAGGGCTTGACATGTACATTCTAAAACAGTTTTTCATTTTTTTTCTACAATGGTAAAATTTTGATTTATAAAGAAAAATGTTCAAAAAAAATACCATTCCCCCCCCCCCCCCCCCCTTATCTCCGAAGTTAACCAAGCGAAAAATTTGAAAATAATATATATGATTAATAGTAAAGTAAATATTACCGGAAAAGTATAACTAGCCTCTATCTACCGTATTTTTTTTTTATTCTTCAAAAATCATATGTTAAATTTGTTTGTAATTTAATACTTCTGTGTTTAATTTTTTTCTTTCAAATTCGTATAACAGTATTCTGAAAGTACCTTCTAGCAAATAAAAAAAGAATTATCGAAATTAATTCACTTGATAAAGAATTATCGCTGAAAAACCAACATACAGTAAGGGAAATGTATTAACGTACCATCGTAGAACCCTATCGCAATTGCGACAGGGTTCTACGGTGGTACGTGAATACATTTCCCTTACTGTACATACCGAGTTCCTTGGTCGCGCAAGTTAGTAATAAAATGCACCGATAAATGGCGCTGTAGGTACTCATGACTTAACTACACTATGCGTTGTTAAGATTTTTCCAAAATTAATGGGTGGGGCAAGACGGGTGTGTTGTATGATATATCGTACGGAACCCTCGGCGCGCGAGTCAGACTCGCACTTGACCGGTTTTTTTAAATAATTTTAAGCGCTGGTAGACTTTGACTGGCGAAAGTCTCATTGCGGCCTTGCAGACTAGTTCAATTAAAAAAAATTTTTTTTGAACTTTTTATTTCATAGAAAAAAAGGATTTAAACCACCACCAACCACTTAACCACTAATCTTAAATATAAAAAAATTGACGATTTGTCTTTATTTTCCAGTATTTTCCTTATTTCACTTTAATTTCGTGGTCGCTTACTATAGGCATGGGCCTCATAAGAAGGCTCAAAGTCACCCAAAGGGCAATGGAGAGGGCTATGTTGGGAGTATCTCTGCGTGATCGCATCAGAAATGAGGCTATCCGTAGCAGAACCAAGGTAGCCCTCCGAATCGCTAAACTTAAGTGGCAATGGGCGCCACATTGCACGTAGAACCGATGGCCATTGGGGCGGAAAGGTTATCGAGTGGCGACCACGTACCGGAAGGCGCGGCGTGGATAGGCCCCCCACAAGGTGGACTGATGACCTGGCAAAGGTCGCTGGAGTCCGCTGGATGCGGGTGGCGCAGGACCGGTCATTGTGGCACTCTTTGGAATAGGCCTATGTCCAGCAGTGGACGTCTATCGGCTGATATGATGATGATGATGACTTTAATTTCCAGCATTACTTCGGAACCCCACATTCCTGTTCCTGAACCTGGCGGGCGCCAGCGAGGGCATGCTGATCTCCGGCTTCGCCGCGTTCCTGCCCAAGCTCATCGAGAACCAGTTCGCGGTCAGCGCCTCCGAGGCCGCGCTGCTGTTAGGTGAGACAGGGATTATCATTTCATCACTTACCTATCTAGAAATGCTCGACAACGAATTTCGTCCTAAGCATCTGCTAACAATAGTACATTGTTCAACGAGGGGCGTAAGTGCTACACACAATGTTTTTCATCACATTTGCGAGGACATAAATAACTACAAGAGACAGAAAAATCTAAGTTTCATACAGCCGCACCAATCTAAAATTGACAACTTCATCAGTGCTAGTCGAGCGCGCAGCTTCAATATTTCAACCAATCACAGAGCAGTATTCTTGCGGGGCGGGGCGGCTTGGCCTACTAGATTTTTTTTCAACCAATCACAGAGCAACCAGATTTGCTTAAGCCAATCAGAGGGTTCTATATTTTATAACTAAACTTGACAGCCCGTGGGAGGTAAAACGGCTATAACTGCTCTGTACGCTCGCAAGTAATAACGCCATTGACGAGCAAGTGTGATGAAAAATTATTAACAGTGTAGCCCGGCTAGCCGACGGGTAAGAAATAAAACGAATAGTTTGTATACAATAAAATATAATAATAAAACAGAGTAGAAATATGTACAGAACGGGTAAATTATTCAGTCAGTGCGGAGCATTTACTAGTTAAGGTCACTGGCCTGAACAGTAGATGCGTCCGTAGTCTGGAAGGTGTTAGCCGCAGGTCTTAGATAGCCTTGGAGTTCTTGCTGGGCAGGGCTCTAGACCTAGCACACCTTCAGGTAGCTTGTAGACAGCGCCGCAGACTGACAGCTGTGATGCATGCAAGCTACTCAAGGTCATGTTCTATGCTGTGAGCAAAAATGGCTGTGTAGCATTGCCCAATGCTTACCTCACGAGTAGGATCCGACCGAATAATGAACAAATTAATCATTTTACTCTCTATGATTCTGCTGGCTGCCACACGACCGGCAAGCCTACACTACGCCGTTCTAGCACGATCTGGCAACTTGACCTTCAATTCGTCGGCAACTTGTCAGATAAGCATCTGTCTATGTCCTTTGTGTATCTGTTTTTGTCTACGGCCTGTTGATGTTGCGTGAACATATAAGTAGCAATGGAACTTCTTTGACATCGCTATCCTTGTTTCAGGAGTCATAACAGTCCCCGCTGGTGGAGGCGGCACGTTTCTCGGCGGCTGGCTAGTCAAGCGCTGGCAGCTCGCCTGTGCCGGGATCATCAAGCTATGCGTGGCCGCCACCCTGGTCGCAGCCGCGTTCACCTTCAGCTTTGTGCTGACGTGTGACGACTATCCGTTCGCTGGCGTCACTGTGGGGTACAACTCGCCGAGTGTTCCTGGGTACGTTAATATGAGCTAGTATCATCAACTATGCGTGGCCGCCACTCTGTTCGCAGCCGCTTTCACCTTCAGCTTTGTGCTGACGTGTGACGACTATCCATTCGCTGGTGTCACTGTGGGGTACAACTCGCCGAGTGTTCCTGGGTACGTTAATATGAGCTAGTATCATCAACTATGCGTGGCCGCCACCCTGGTCGCAGCCGCGTTCACCTTCAGCTTTGTGCTGACGTGTGACGACTATCCGTTCGCTGGCGTCACTGTGGGGTACAACTCCCCTAGCCTGCTAGGGAAGGAGAGCCTTTACATTAAGTTCCCTCGCCTTTACTTACTTGTTAATGAGATATATTTAAGGGCCATCAAGTCTAGCTTATCATTTTTGAAAACGTTCAACTCAAAAACCTAATTTCAGTGATTGAACTTGTGTGTTGCGATATACTAACTACGTACATCTGTGCAATTTTCAACGTATTTTATTATTTTATGAAGGCAGAGAATGGATGATGCAATCTGAGATGTAGGTGCACTCAAAACATTAACAAGAACTCCTACGCGCTACGCTCGCAGCCGAACCCGTGGTTTTCTCGCTAAATACTGGAAAGCACCTACGCGGAGACCACCCGTTAGGCGGTTTCCTGGCAGTGAATGTGTTAACATTTGTTTGCTACCTAATAACTTACTCTCCCTTCAGGTCGGACCGACTAGTATCAACCTGCAACACCAACTGCGGCTGCTCGGGCTCCGCATTCGCGCCAGTTTGCGGCGCCGACGGCGTCGTGTACTACTCGCCGTGCCACGCGGGCTGCCGCTCCGGCGTGCTCGCTGGTGCGGCGCAGTTGTACAGCGACTGCGCTTGCGTCGGGAATGGGAGCTTGCTGTACAGTGTGCCGGGTGAGTAGGTCTACTCGACGAAGACTGCAAAGCGCTATGCGTGCGTGGGGAATCAGCGTCATCATCATCATCATATCAGCCGAAAGACGTCAACTGCTGGACATGGGACTCCCCCAAAGAGTGCCAAAGTGACCGGTCCTGCGCCACCCGCATCCAGCGGACTCCCGCGACCTTTACCAGATCATCAGTCCACCTTGTGGGGGGCCTATCCACGCCGCGCCTTCCGGTACGTGGCAGAGGCAGTGGGCGGGGCACATTGCACGTAGAACCGATGGCCGTTGGGGCGGAAAGGTTCTCGAGTGGTGTGGGGAATTTCATCTCGAAATCCAGCGTAGGTACTGGGAAAGTGGTGTGCTTTCCTATCAGCTAAGGATCCGCCAGTACAGTCTTAATTATAGATAAAAACGCTTTGAAATCAGACATAGACACTTTAAAAATGAAAATTAAATCTCATGAAGAAGATTATTCTTAACTAAAGACTGATAAAGAAATATATATAAACTAACAACCCCCCTCAACCATAACAATTAGGCCCGAAGTAGACAATAGCAAAATAAATCGTATTGTACGGTGTAGAGGCATCCGGATGGGAAAACGAAAATGAACCGGAATATAGAGTAACAAATATATTTTTCGGCACACTTAAGTCACTCAATGTAAACTTATAAGAAGACATCCTTCGAATTGGAATGAAGGCCAATGCCGGCCAATTTTCATAGAATTAATAAATAAGAAAATGTCCAAATATATTTAAGCAAGTGCGACATGAAAGAGTGCGACGTGAAAAATGAAACTAAAACAAACCATACAAAATTGTTGCCATGTTTAAGCATTTTTATGTCAAAAATGTGACAGTTACGAAGAAAGGGGCGCCCTCCTTTAATTTCTACTCTTTCATTCGCACTATATTGAGAGCTTTTAAAAGAGAGTATTTAAATGTGTGAAGAAATCTATTCAATATTGATGTGAAAAGGTCCAAATTATATCTTTCTATTTGCTATCATAAAGGTGGAACCCAATTCCGCGACTAGTCCCGTGATGGCGAAATGAAGATGGAAAGGATATCATGGAAACACGCCTCTATAACCGTAACCTGCTCAGTATAGAATCTTAGTTCTCAAACTTACCGCTTATCCTGCCACCTCGCCCGCATCCTAGCATCTCTTGATCAGCCACGTCATTAACACACGCGTGACGCCTTTGTAGTAGAGTGCATCGATCTGGAAATTATACCCTCCAACTCCAAGCGGAGCTTTTCGATTTTCTTCCGTTGTCTACGTTAGGACGTTTTTTAAAAGACCTTTCTTCCTGGTGAACTAGGTACTTAGGTGTTCTAACATGCTTTATTTGTTACCTAGGTAAACCCAGTTTTCCTATGATTCTCTTATCCTAGATATTAACACCTACGGGTAATTTAGGTTAAGTACTATAATTGCTTAATGTGTGTCTACGTTTGAGACAAGGAATCGCAAAACCTTTACAGGGTGTCATGTTGTACTATAAACTGTGATAATTAAGACCTGATGTGTGTCAACATGAGATCAATAAAGTTTTATATTCTATTCTATTCTCTGTTCCCCAGAGTCAAACGTGTCGGTCCCGTACGAGGCCATCAACAGCGTCTGCAGCTCGTCGTGCCGCTACCTGTGGCTGTTCGTGTTCCTCTCCTTCTGCGTCATGCTGTTCACCTTCATCGCCACCATGCCCGCGCTTTCCGCCACGCTGAGGTACATATGACCTTCAAAAAGTTTTCCGCCACGCTGAAGTACATATGACCTTCAAAATACTTTTTCTCAAACATGCAATGAAATGTCGTCCTTACGTGCGTTATAACAGGCTTCAAAGTATCACGTTTCGGGCGGAACAATTCGAGAGAATTGTAAAGGAATTTCATACAAAATTGAAGGCCTAGGGGCCGGGAAGTATTTTTTTTTAATTTTAATGTTAACATGGCGTCTGTGTTCATCAACAAGCTAAACAGCTGATTTAATATTTTTTTTATTTTTTCTAGTGGCTGAATGGTTATCGGACCAAAAATATCCGCGTAAAAATATAAATGCCTATTACACACGAACCTTTATTAAGAAAACAAATCTGTGTGATTCAATGTGTCACCAGAGACCATAGATAATATTTAAAATCCTCTGCATTTATTTTATTCATTATGGAAATTAAGATTCTTATTATCAGGTTATGTATAATGGCCCTAATAGGGTCTACTCAAACACTATACAATACACGCGAAGTACGGACGACTTTCGTAAAAAAAAACATTAAGTATGGAGGGATTGGAGGGAAAATGAATGTACTATTGTGAGTGGTGTATTGTTTTATTTCATTGCATATGTTTGAGAAAAGCACTATACATGCCTGGCCATGAAAAGGCTTGCCGGCTTTGTATCACTATCCGGCCTCCCTACGGTCGGCCGTCTACCTACTCACCCGGCAAGCCCTTCTTTCCCGGCGTCTGCAGTTATGTACTATTTTTTACTGCAACAGTGTAACACATACAATGGTCACTTATGTGGTACCTATTCATGTGTCATTAACAGATGTGTGCGCGAAGACCAACGCTCGTTCGCGCTCGGCATCCAGTGGATCAAAGTGCGTCTCCTCGGCACCATCCCGGCGCCGCTGCTGTTCGGTTTCCTCATCGACCTGTCGTGCTCGCTGTGGGCGCGCGCCTGCGAGCGCTCCGGCGCGTGCCTGCTGTACGACAACTACAACATGAGCAGGTTACAACTACCTACGACATGAGAATTACTAACAATTACAAGCATATAGGGACCCACCTAAGGTGGAGTATCGTATAGCAAACTGAAGACATTTAGAGCTAATATTTTAAAGGAGTGTCAAAGTTTACCATAGACAACTTACGATTATACGTGACTAGGGGCAACCGCTCAGTGTCGTCAACCGGAAGGAAAGAGTCGAACGATCTTTTTCGATTTTTTCCGACTACTTAATTGTCACCCGTGTTTGTCTCTCCGGCCATATTTGTTATTTGCAAATAATATTTCGTGAAAATGACAGTTTTCAATCAATGTTCTTGTCTGACACTGACACACAATGACACATGTTCGTAATTAGAAAACCGTAATTCAAATTCAACTTTATTTATTAAAGATAACAAAGATCTCATTTTTTGTCAGTATGCACTGGAAAAAATAAAATACTTAACAGCTTTTGCCAAAGAGGTTATCGATTCAAGGGCCCACTCAATAAGACGTTTAATTGTCTTACCTTGACACTGCACCACTATTATTGAACTAAAGTTTTCGACCTTATTGCATTGTGAATGTTCTAACAACATTTGAAGGAAATGGGTCCCAAATTAATGCTCGTAACTGTACTTGGTTACGGAATACATTGGGCCATTTCACGATGCTAGCTTTTGCAAATATTAATTGACAATACTGAGGACACACGGAACCAACTAAGTACGCCAGTTAATAGAAATAATAACAGGACACAACACTTTGAACAGACGCCTCTATAATTTAGATATCACAAACAGCCCCATGTGCAGGGCGTGCACGGAGGCAGAAGATACGACTAAATAACTTCTACTGGACTGTAAGCAGGTAGAAGTATAGGTACAGGAAAAAGCACCTAGGGTCTCCGGACACACTACCGGACGCAGTCAGCAATACCAAGGCACTCATAAACTTTTTAGAGGAGCTGGGGTGGTTAGAGTAGCGCCACCCCGCCGTTTCACGCAAAATAGGCACGTTGGATGTCGCTTTGCGGAAAATGCCACCAATTTTGTACATAAAATACCCTTATTTTCTATGAAAATGGCCAAGTATAGAATCAGTACCTATTTTAACTGCTGCTCGAAATGTCAGTCACTAATCAGCCTCTCTATTTTTCAGGTACATGCTGGCCCTAGCTCTAGTAGGCAAGCTCTGTTCCCTTCTCTTCTTCTTCCTAGCGTGGTGGTTCTACCGGCCGCCGGGCGGCAAGACCAACGCCGTCGTACCCTCGGTGGATCTCGTCGTCTGCGCGGAGAAGACCAACGGGGTTGCCAACGGTGTTGCCAACAATGTCACTAACGGGGAACGAGTGGCGAACGGGTATTGCAATGCGGCGCTAGAGTGCAGTGAGCATTTGTAAGTGTTGCCAGTATGGTGAAGGACTATTGTAAGTTTGAGTATGAGCTGAGAATTGGAAGCGAAAATAGTAAGTAAAGTTAGGTTGCCAGAATTGTTGTACACTGTTCTGCCACTTTAGGCAAGCCAGACTATAGCATAAAGCACTCCATTACCTAATAGGTAGATAACCGGTGTTTTATATGTAAATGGTAAACTTGCCATGTTTTTCGAGTTATCTTTGTTGTAAGTAAATTTGCTCGAACGTCGATATTAGTCAATTTTATCGATAAGTGGTAACCAACAGTCAAGACAAAGAAAATACTTTTGTGACTAACGGCCGTATTCATAAACGTTCTACAAGCCTAATTTAATAAAATGGCGTTTGTCTTTATCTGTCAATTTGACATTTGTGTTCGTAAGAAAGGGACACAGCACATTTTATTTAGCCGAGGCAATTGATGTTTTATGAATAAGGGGGTAAGTAAATACCTCCAACTTAAGTACCGAACAGCCCCAACAGTATTTACCAGCTCTTGTGGCCCGTAACACTAAGCTACACAAATTTTAGTCTAAACTGGCAACACCGGTCAACTGGCCAGTTGTTGTTGGTCAAGCACCTCAGTGTTGCCAGTGTAGACTTTTAAAATGTTAACTTCTAGCTTTTTCAGTCGCAAATTATTTATTTATATGCTACAGGAGTTACCTCGTAGGTAAGCGTAGATATTTGGGAAAACCGTGGGAATAGTTTTACCCATGTGTTTCGTATTAAACGCATGTAAATTAATAATTCCAGGAAACATTCTTAGTTAAGGCCTGTTGTAATGTAAAGTATCTGTGATGTGTAGTTTTAACGATATTTATGTAACCGTTTGTATTAATTGTAGGGTTTTTACAATGCTATTTAATTAAATTATTATGTGTGTGAGTATTTTATAAAAGTGATTAGGTATGCCTAAATATGTGTTTTCTAATTATTTATAGTCATTCGGGCATTGGTTATATAGGGTCTCTGGACCATAGTCTCTCATGGATTACCTAATCTAGGACCTTTAAATTATTATAAAATGGAAAACACGATATTAGGGGGGGATTATTTCGTCGTTGTCAACCAAAAACGACTCTTTAGTTTAGATAACAGTCTTTGTTGCTTAAGACGACAGAATTATGAAGTAAGCTAATATTTATATTAGAAAGTACAATGTGTAATGGCACAATTTTAATATGTTAAATTGGATTTTTATATGATTATTTGACCACCTATTTATTATGGTTTGTTGTTATTTTACCGTACAATTGTGGTTACGAATTATGAACACTTGCTGAAAGATGATTGTTATTTTTAACAGTTAGTAATACTACGAATAATCAACGCTAGGTATCTATGGAATGATAATATCGCTATTTTTTGAAAACCGTTTAATAAAACCATTTCAACGCTCTGTCAAAGAGAAAAGTAGTCGACCACACGCCAAATCGACAAGACATTCAGTGCGGAGTTAAACCTTATGTCAATGCAAGAAGGTTGCTATGGCACTGGGCTCCTTGACGCATATATCAGTCGTTGGCGTTGAACCTGCGGTGCGGATATATGCGTCGTTGGCGTCAAAAATATTAATAATTTTCTTGAAATTTGAATGAAACATTTTACGTTATTCCTTTCTTTTAAGATACTTAAGAAGAAAATAATATTTTTAGTCCATTCTTTCGATTGGCATCATAAACATACGGGTGATATTTTTTCACATTTAAGTCGGTTCGATTCCCAGACGAAGCAAGTAATTTTTAGAAAATCTTTGAATGCAGCATTACTAACTTTTAAAAATAGAATAAAATCTTCTTTCAGCAAAATATTCTATCTACGATATTTAAGGTACTTTCCCTTCATGTCGCATGGTCTTGGGACGCCCTGCATACAGTAGCCTACACCCGACGTCAAAAATAGATATACTATCATTTTCATCACACTTGCTCGTCAATGGCGTTATTACTTGCGAGCGTACCGAGCAGTGATAGCCGTTTTACCTCCCACGGGCTGTTAAGTTTAGTTTCAAAATATAGAACCCTTTGATTTGCTTAAGCAAATCTGGTTGCTTTGTGATTGGTTGAAAAAAAAATCTAGTTGGCCAAGCCGCCCCGCCCCGCAAGAATACTGCTCTATAGGTGCGTACGAATTAGAGCAGCCTCGGATTGAGGCACGCACGGCTCGCCTAAGTTGCTCAAATTCGTACGCGCTCACGCACTGTGCGCGAGCAGCGCGCGGAAGCCGCCCAGAGCCGGTCTTTTGACCGTGCTCAAAGGCGCCTCGGTGTGCGTGCCGCGCGTCACTTTGGACGTGTCGATCTGAGTGTGCCGCGGACAGAGCGACAAGATCGAACTTGTTTGTGCGCTAGGCGCGTACGAATTTGAGCAAGTGGCTGAGCCGTGCTTTTGTAATCGTTTGTTTGTAAATTTGGAACAATTATTGATACAAACACATGAAAAGCAAAAGGAGTTGTGGGTTCCGAAATCAATCAGCTGTTATCGTGTCGACGCCATTTTGAATGTCGGCTCGCCGCGAGCACGCTGCCTCGCCCGCGCATGTTTATGTGGAACTACTTGGCGCGCGAGCAGCTCGCTGCGCGGGGCGAGCATGCCTCAGGCTGAGCCGCTCAAATTCGTACACAGCTTATGATTGGTTGAAATATTGAAGCTGCGCGCTCCACTAGCACTGATCTGGAAGTGAAGTTGTCAATTTTTGATTGGTGCGGCTGAACTTAGATTTTTCTGTTTTATAGTTATTTATTTCCTCGCAAATGTGATGAAAAACATTGTGTAAAACACGGGCGTAAGAGTATACGGGCTTCTGATATACTTTTGTTCGCAATATTCCACTTACGCCCCTCGTTAAACAATACTATTTTTGCCGTACATCAATGGAGTAGGTAAGGTGCAAAAGTGCAACGATGCATTTGAATGTAGGTACAATGCATACCCATATAGCATTTTGACCTACGTATGTGTTCATAAATCGTACCTACCAGTGGTCTGTTCCACGAAGCTCCAAGTAACAATTTTAAACCGTAGTTTCGTAAGACGGACCACGGCTGTTTGTACACTCAGCGTCAAATACTTTGTAGCAACCAAAGTAGTCAAATAGTTCGGTTCACCATATATTTAGTATGGTGTACCGAACTATTTGGCCACTTTGACTGTACCTACAATAGTTGTTATGGGGACTGTACATTTTGGTTGAAGACTGATCGTTCGTTAGCATCGCGTAGTAACTCTAGTTTGGGTTATAATGGAAATAGGTTACTGGGGTCAATAATATTAATAATAGTCAGTATTGCAAGATCCATTACTGAATGAAGTATTACATTTGAAAATGTTCGAATATCTTAATAAATATTATTAAATAATAAATCAGCCTATATACGTCCTAATGCTGGACACAGGAGATCAATTTTTGACTTTCGTTCGCTCGAAAATTAGATACCTAAAAGTAAATTCCATTTCAGTGTCATAACTACAACTTAGAAAAGTTGAAAAACCCCCGATTTTTTCATTTCAAAGTTCAATATCTCAAAAACGGCTGAACCGATATTGATGAAACATGGCTAAGAACACTCGGGTTTAAATTGTCTATGACACAAAAAAACTGCATCCAATTCGGTCCATCCGTTTGGGAGCTACGATGCCACAGACAGATACACAGACACGTTATACTTATAACAGCGTCGGGAGTAAAAAATTGCAAGCAGTTACTTTCTACTGATATAATTAAATACGAGTGGTAAATACCACTCGTTTCTAAATTTTCTATCGCTATTTCAGAATAGCATTTCATCATTTTTGTCAGTTTTCGAGTGGCCTCCTATCAAGGATGAGAATACCTTAAACGCAAGAAAATTTGTGACAGAAGTGACAAGTCTAAACAGGCAACCACAACTCAAATCGCTATTGGTCAATCGCCTCTGTTGCCTGATTGGTTGATAGAGGGCGATCGCATTTACGTCCACAGATTTTGCTGCGTTCATTTTGATCTTATTCCCTTGTAAATAAAATCGCCGTTTGCTATTAAAATATTGTAATGTTACTTAATGTATCAACATAAGTTAGCCCGCGAAAATATTGAACGTTTAGCCTTTTGTAAAATGTTGAAATATCCTCAATAATTGTGTTCATATCGACCACGTTTGATACATTCCACTTACACGTTGATGTGTACCATATCGGCAGTCTTATGCTTAGGTAAGACGATTTCGAAATTGTACAATTTTTACACTGTAAATTATTATTAATGAATGAAATAAATTATTTCCAAAATCCATTGATTTATTTTTACCCATTTTTTGTCAAAATCGCAGTGCCTTCGCCAAATAGGGAATATGCATCTTTATTTTTTATTGCGAAAATCAAAAGTATAATCCAGAGGAATATCAAGTATAGCATTAAAACTTTATTGCGATATTTTTTTCTGATGTTATAGGCATTTGAAGTCTGCACGGGGCGGCACCCACCGATAACGCTCTATATTAAAGGGGCATAGACTATGACGTCACAATCCATAATCTCGGCGCGTTTACTATGGAGTTAGTCATTCTTTTGTAATTATCTCCTTAAAATTTGCGTATAAATCTATACTTGTCATACAAAATATCATTTCTAATTCAATATTCTGTCTGACTGTTATGTAATTTTATCGAAAAATTATTATAAAAAAATTGAGTGATTTTAACGTGAGATACAATACAATAGGCTTTTTTTAAATATATATTTCTGTTGTATGATATTTCTACGTATATCCGCATCGATTGAGTGCAATTTATTCAAAATTGAAGTACCATGCATATTCCCTATTTGCGCTGAACGAGGGGCGGCGCACTCCGTGATTTGGTCGTGCCGCTATAAGTACATGCCTATCGGCCCCAGGGGGTATTATAGCGCTGCTACGGCACGCGTTCTATCGCAGCGCGTTGCACGGGATAGAAAGGGATGATTAGGCTCGTTCGGCATACCTAAACAGATTTATTCTGTGGCTAAAAACAAAATGCACTCGTACACGCGATGCAAATAACATTTTCATCACACTTGCTCGTCAATGGCGTTATTACTAGCGAGCGTACAGAGCAGTTATAGCCATTTTACCTCCCACGGGCTGTTAAGTTTAGTTTTATAATATAGAACTCTCTGATTGGCTTAAGCAAATGTGGTTGCTCTGTGATTGGTTGAAAAAAAAAATCTAGTTGGTCAAGACGCCCCGCCCCGCAAGAATACTGCTCTGTTATTGGTCGAAATATTAAGCTGCGCGCTCCACTAGCACTGATTTGGAAGTGAAGTTGTCAATTTTTGATTGGTGCGGCTGTATGAAACTTAGATTTTTCTGTCTTTTGTTGTTATTTATTTCCTCGCAATTGTGATGAAAAACATTGTGTATAACACGGGCGTAAGAATATTGCAAACTCGAGTCATCAAAAGCTTCTGATAGACTCTCGTTAGCAATATTCCACTTACGCCCCTCTTTAAACAATCTACTATAGTACTGTCGAAACGCCATTTTGTGTAGCAATATCGCCAATTTCATGCTTAGAGCTTGTTCACACCAATCCGGTGTAAGTACACTCAACGTCAAATACTTTGTAGCAACCAAAGTAGTCAAATAGTTCGGTACACCATATATTTAGTATGGTGTACCGAACTATTTGGCCACTTTGACTGCTACAGAGTATTTGACGCTGACTGTACGATCCCACGACACTTCGCATGCTCCGATATCGGACTGGGCGGTGAAAGAAAAACAAGTTTATAAAATATCAGACAATATATTCTAACATCATAAAAGTTCAACTTAACAAATGCATTCGTACAATATACTTAATAAGTAGCGTAAACTGTTAGCGTTTCCAAAATGCTATAAAAAAGTTTCGGAAACGATTTTAAATCTCTTTGAGAACATTTTTTTTATAACTTACACAAAGTATGAAGGGTAGTGGGTTTTGAACAAAGACATTATCTTGTTTTAACGTTGCTGACATCGACTTTATAACAGGGATCGGATACCGGTATTTTCACCATACAAAAATACCGGTTTTATTTCGTTCAACTTCGTTATTTGGTTTATAATATCATTTTTGATCAGGCTGTCTAATAATACGAAAATGTTACCTAAATATATGATAGAGTCCTACATTAAGAGCCTAAAATAATTCGATATATCTACTTCGGGGACTTTTGAAAAAACCGGTTCCGATCCCTGCTTATAATGAACCAGTTAATGTGAGCAATATACAGGGCGTCCCACGGCTATGCCACATGGAGGGAAAGTACCTTGAATATTGCAGATGGAACATTTTACTGAAAGAAAACATTATTTTAGATTGTAGATAGATTTTTAAATAATTACATGGTTGAACCGGGAATCTAACCAGCCACACGAGAAAAAAAATACCCTGTAGTTTTATCATACCGATCGAAAGTTTCATCATAACGATTATAATTTATTAAATAACAAAGTATCAGAAATAAAAGGAAGATCATGAATATTAACATTTAAAAAAAAATTAAATTTATTTTTCTCGTGTAGCGGGTTCGAGTCCCGGTTCAACCATGTAATTATTTAAAAATCTATCTACAATCTAAAATAATGTTTTCTTTCAGTAAAATGTTCCATCTACAATATTCAAGGTCGTAGCCGTGGGACAACCTGTATATTATATATCACTTAAATGTTGCAAAGTATCTTGCACCCGGACATTTTCGCGAGAAGATGCATCGTTATTGACGTCGCCGAGTAAAAGTTAATAATGTTACATTTTCTAACTTTTATTTGTCTTACAAATTTGTTAATTGTGGTTACAGAATGGAACATTTTTAATTAACGATGCATCTTCTCGCGAAAATGCCCACCCACGCCCATGAACATCATAAGTTGTGTAAGATATAATGTAGGCTACATAGGTATGGGACTGGGATTCGTTCAGCAAGTTAAATAATTGGTGACATTGCCAATGTAAAAATATCATTTTTTTAAATTAATAAACCAAATTCATCAGTCGATTTCTAATTGCAAAATTTGTCAGATTGTTAATGACATCTCCAATTTTTTTTAAAGCCACGTTATTGTAGCCATATCACGAGCCGTAATCAAAATATGCCCGTCCACTCCTAGACATTACCGCGGTAGATGACGACTATAGAGCCCTCGCTAGCCTACATAAGGTTTATTTCAACTTTATTCATAATTCGCCGCACCGCAGACGTGTGGCCAAGGACCGGAAAATCCCTTTTCAGGCTTTAACCTATCGATTTGGTAACCTTATTGATAGAATAGAAATATATTTTTCTCAAAAATGGCCCGCAGTGTACATTAGTCGCTACATATTGGAAGGTAAAGTGTATAGTTTCAGGTCAGATCAAAATTTAAAAATAAAAAACATTACAGGCCGCCTGGAATGTTACATATAAATTCCTTTCTTTGTCGAGTACCAAACTTTTTAAAAAGTTGAAACCGGCATATAAAAGACGGCACAGGTCGTATTCAGCCAATTCAACAATTTTTCTGTTGCAAACGCGACGTTTTTTTAAGTGTCTCAAATAGTTCGCGTTTTTCGGTGGAAAAATACACTTGCGATTCGGTTTAAAAAGAAAAACGGCGGGAAATCATTAATATTTTCACGTTGTGCAACGATATTTAAAGTTTATTATTCCCCCATTTTTGAGAAAAGCACTATATTAGCCTTAGCCGGAATGGCAATTGCAGGGTTCGTAGTATAATTAAACGGACTCGCGAGCTCGTCCGTTTAAACAAATACTCAGCCTGCAATTGCCCCCTCCAGCCACGGCAATAATGTACTATATTTGGTGTGACAAAGAAATTACAAATTACACAAGTGTATAGTTACATTTGAAATGCACCAAAATGGATGCCACTCAGCATATGCCAGCAGCAATATAAGCCAAATGCGCTGGTTTTCAGGGCACCCAGAGAGAGATACAGAACTTAAAATATGACTTATAATTATAACTTATACATAAGAAAACCTACTTAATGAGGAGAGGTCGCTGGACAATTAATTAATTCAGAGCTAACTGTTTACAAATCAGGTCAAAGGTAAGTATGATGAAATACAGGTGTAGGTGTGACGTCATTTACAGGTATTGAAATTTAAGAGCTATGTGGATTGTCCGCTTATGCATTAGATATTTGTAGGTTGATAAGGTACATTTTAATTTTGTTTTTAAAGGATGCAATGGATAGGGTTACCCTATCGTTATAGTAAGCATATCGGATGTGGTAACCATAAGTTAACCCTTAAAAAATCTCAATAGGGTTAACTTATGGATGCTTATGCCACATCCGATATGCTTACTATAACAATAGGGTTACCCTATCAATAAGGTTAACTTATCATAAGGTTACCATTATGGATAGAGTTTTAATAACAACTTCTAAAATTAGCCTATGGAAACCCCTCATTAGGGTAACCGGTTCCGGTCCTTGGATGTGGCTGAGCCCTAAGAAGTGGCTGAGTTAACCATCAGTCCTTAGTCTCCACGCGGTGTTAGAAAAACTTGACGCCCTGGTTGTCGTCGAACTCTATCAGCTCGCACTTGCCTCTCGCCTCCAGGGTCTTCAGCGCCTTCACCAGAATGGTCATGTCCAGCTGGTGGAACTCTGAAACAGTCATTTTGTAAGTTAATTTGAGTGGAATTTCAACCCTTCAACCGCCATCATCTGATATAGCAGACACATTATTATGATTGAGCTTTAAATTGTAGTGTAGCATGAAGCTACTTTAATTGTGATGCTCTATGGAGCTGATTATGATCCTGCTAGGATGATATTGGGGGGGGGGGGGGGGGGGGGGCATAGGGTTCCGTATTTTCTAAGCGAATGCAATTAAAAGACACAGCCGTTTATGCCGCAAATTTTCGAAAGTTGCAAGGGAATCAAAACCTAGTACTTCCCGTGAACTCAGAATCATAAAATTTGGTACGAAGCAACGTCTTATAGCACAGATAAAGGGAAAATTGCGAAAACCATACATTTTTAGTTACAGCATATAATAAAAATATTTTTAATCATTTTAAAGTTACTACCGCTTTTCTCATGAATGCATAGAGGTATTAAAATGAAATTCATATCAAATACTCAGGTCTTCTATGTCAACGCAATCAAAACAAACGGAACCCTCGGTGCGCGAGTCCGACTCGCACTTGGCCGGTTTTTTAAATATTTTTTTCACTAATATTTCACTATTCGTAAAATCCGTATAAAGCGGTGAAAGCCTTCTCCAAAGCTTTCCAGGTTTCCCTGTCTAGCTTTTCTTCCCAAAAAGTATTTACATACATTCAGGTGAATTACTTTCGAGACGTTTTTGCATTCGTAGTTGTGACCTACACACACACATACGTGTGTCTGTGTACGTCAACGTGTACGTGTGTCCCTGTAAATATACAAATACTACTACAAATGCAGAAACGTCTCGAAAGCAATTTACCTGCAGAAGATTAGAACTAACCTTCGTCAACAGTGTTCTCTCCCTCCCGCAACTCAAACAGCGTGCAAACCATGTTATTCATCCCGTTGTTGCTCGCCCAGCTATACACCATGTTGCCCCATTCGTCCAGCGAATGCCAGTACACCTCCCACACATTCTTACTCTTATCCAGCGGAGACGCTTGGCCCATCTTGGACATATATTCTAAAATTACTAGAACGGATTCCTGTGACAGTTTCCGGTTGATTGCTTGGTTGTTGAAGAGTGGACTGTTTTGGGCCTCTCGGACGTCTATGGTGGACTGTTTGGTGGCTTTGAGGTAGTCTGCAATGAGTTGCTGCCATGCTTCTAACTGTTTAGTGCGGGTTTCTGAGTGTGGTTGGATTCTGGAAGGTAATTATGGTAACATTACATAAAGTATTAGAACAAAAGAATATTCAAAACATATATGTTTGTATTAACTTGACCCACAAAGACCTAACCATTGAAATGTATGACTTTTGTTATAGCCTGAAAGTTCCAAATCCAAAATTTACATTGTGTGGCTTGGATCCTAAACTATGTTCAGTTAAGGGTGGATTGCACTTTTTTTTTACATATTTAAGAGCCTTAATCTAATCTACGCTTTAACTTTTTTCAATTGTGTAACGGCAATTACCAATACATTTTATATGGGTAACTTTCGTAAACTTAACTATGTACAGTTTTTTTACAATCCACCCTTAAGATGATATTAACATAACATTAGTATGGATCATACACTCCAGCTAAGTGTTCACTCAGCGTCAAATACACCATAGTACACCATATATTTAGTATGATGTACCAAACTATTTGGCCACTTTGACTGCTACAGAGTAGTTGACGCTGAGTGTACCTAGTTGAAATAAATATATCAAATCAAATAAAGTATGTCTTCAAATTGTAAAACTGAATCTTCAATCTTCTGATACTTACACCTTCCTTTTTTAACCATTCTTCATACAACTCGATCAGTTTTTTCTCTGTTTTCTGCCTCTTGACCAAAGTCTTTGGTAGTTTCGGTTCTAAGTCTGTCACAGATACTACAAATGGTATTTTATTTTCACCAACTTCTATATAATGTTCATGTTCCGCTTCATAATAGGATGTAAAGGTTATCATTATAGAGCAATCTTTAGCTATTGCAGATATGAGGGCTTTATGCGAAGGCTCTAATTCTTCAAGAAATTTTCGTCTATCAATGTCACAGTAGAGATTTGTTTGTGGGTCAATTTGTTCTAGTAATGCTGATACATAGTCTGTTGACTCTAGTTTTAAGTCTTTTGTTGATATGCTCAGTCCTTCTGACAGCTTTTGTAGCTGTAATAACTTGTATAATATTGTCTTCTCATGTAAGTGAGAAGTTTTATCACAAGTTTTACTCTCTTTAGTAATGTTAATATTGTCTGAATGGTTATCAATTTTAGTAACACCACTTTTATGGAGTAAAGTTTCTATGATAAAGTCAAAGAAAGCATTGCTCGATTTAAAGATATTCATAGTGTTTATGATTACATCAAATTGGTGTTTGTTAGATGCATTAAAAATGATCTCACTGTCTTTAAACACTTTGAAATTATTTTGTGGGTTTCTGGACAAGTGAAAAAGTGCAGATTTCATTCGGTCCTTGTTACCAGAAAACAAATCAAGTGGACAGTATTCGCTTGATTCAGAAATCTGGTTTTCTTGTAGTTTTAAATTCTGTTTCAGACAGTAATAGCATTTTTTATATTTTTTAAAAGATGATGACATGAATCCTTCTTTTGTTTTTATTTCTATACAATAATTAACCGCTGCTGGGTTGCAAATTGACAAGTTTCTGGTCCTAATAGCATAAGAGCTTATGTGTGATTTTATCATCCTTTCACTTGGACGAAATTTTGCCAAATCTCTCATTAGAACTTTAATTTCCTCCTTAGGTATTTCTATTACATCTAATTGACAATCTGAGGCATTAGATAGCAACGGATTCATTATATGATTGACGAAGTTCACCGATTTGCGGATCTCATTCAAATTTGCGGTTATACCATATTCCTTAATAAGACGAAGCACGTAGTTAGAACATATGTTTTCCACTTTAATCCCAATAACAATATGCGCATTTCCCTCGTTGATATACCTCCAAGATTTCCCCAAAATCGACATAGTAACAGGAAAGTAGTTGATTAATTTGTCCGCGTACAAAACAATGAATTTACTTACGTAAAAAAGGGAGGGAAGTTGTACTGCCAAGGCCAAGCTATTTCTGCCATTATATGTTTTGTTACACTTGAATAACAAATAGTACGTAAAGAAAATGAAAGCTTACAATAAAATTGGCTAAACAACAAACTTCACGACAGCTTCAGCTGAAATTGACAGTAATGACATCACATCGCGCTATTTGAGTCAACGTTTTAAAACTATGATGTATCCGTACTTCAAACCATAGTCAATAAAACGCGACGTGCAAATGGCGATAAATTCGGTATTTCGGTATCAATACACGGTGCTGCCCTAATGCAGTCTACAGTTTATGATTTGTTTTGACGTTTGTCATAAAAGAACGTCGCTTTATTGCGGTATTCAATAGCAAATAATATTTTTTTATTAACACAAAGCCTAGTAAATAATCAATTGGACACCATTGATATGTGCTTAGTTTCCATGCATTAAATTATTTATAAGTCAAATTAGCTTTAGCAATGATTACGCTTAATAGAAAGTTAAAAAAAGAGCATACGGAGCCTACGAATGGAATAACAGTGGACACGAGCAAAAGGATATCGGTTAGGGATAAGCTACTAGTGAAGGAGGTTCAGGAGATGGAGGAGAATCTTCCTGGAACGTGTTCCGTGGACTTTGAGGACCCTGACGTGCTCAGCGAGTTCACATTGACGGTGGCCCCCGACGAAGGTTTCTGGCAGGGGGGCAAATTTAAATTCAGTGTATTCGTTACTGAAGACTATAATATGGCAGTAAGTCTTCTTATTTGTCCTCTATTTACCTGTTACTACCCCAAGATTGGTAGTGTCTCAAGATTAAAATGCTCAAAACTCCTCTCAACCTCAGTTTGTATAAGTCTTTACAGTTGCTAGATTTCAATAGATTTCAACACTATAAACTAGGACTAGTTTTACATTAATCTTTTGGGTGGGGTTTTGTTTTCTTGGAATATATCTAGAAATGCAACTAATAGTTGTTGTTGTATTTCACATTGTTGTACATAAGTGACTATAAAACTGAAACCACAAAATTAAAGTTAAAAATGTCATTAGTGGGATAGATAGATTAGTGGGATCTAATCACTTATAGTTGCTGAATGCTTCATCACTTTTGACCTTTATCAGCTTGATAATAAGGTAAAAAATTGGAGACCTTTTTCATTCCTCATGCCAAAAATAACTAGACAGTTCAAATCAAAAATACTTGTCATCAAAAAAAATTGTGATTCTACAATAGTGTAATGTTTCTCTAAATGATAATATTTTAAATTTCAGCCTCCTAAAGTAAAATGTATGACTCGGTTGTGGCACCCCAACATCAATGTCGACGGGGACATCTGCCTCTCCCTGCTGCGGCAGACCTCAATTGACGAGCATGGCTGGGCACCCACACGGAGACTCAAGGATGTTGTGTGGGGCCTCAATTCTTTATTTACTGTGAGTATTATGCAGTAGTAAATTACATAACCTTTACAGTTTCATTTACTATGTACTCCCAGTTAAGATATTAATTATTGTTTTAGACAAAAGCCTAGAAAGCCCTGAAAATGGTTTTGGTTCTTATTATTTTATCAATACAAAGGTAGATAATGTGCTTATACAATCATTTTTCATTAGAATACTAAGTCTTGTGACTTGATAATGTATCAATTCATTGTTTACCTACATTTCTAGGGTTCCGTACCTCGAAAGGAAAAAACGGAACCCTTATAGGATCACTTTGTTGTCTGTCCGTCCGTCAAAACCCTTTTTCTCAGAAACGCGTATCAAGCTAAAATTTATAGCAAATACTCAGGTCTACTGTCCCTTGGAGCTGTGAAAAAATCAAACTTCTAAGCCAACGCAATCAAAAGATACAGCCGTTTATGCCGCAAATTTTCGAAACTCGCAAGAGGATCAAAACCTACAGGGTACTTCCTGTGAACTAGAATCTTCAAATTTGGTATGAAGCAACGTCTTATAGCACAGATAAAGGAAAAATTGCAAAAACCGTAAATTTTTAGTTATATCATATAATAAAAATATTTTTAATAATTAACTTATATATTATACGTCTACAGGTTTGTACGGAACCCTCGGTGCGCGAGTCCGACTCGCACTTGGCCGGTTTTTTAATATTAAATGATAATGGAGGAAAATGTAGCCTTGCCTCGAAAAATGTGCAGTTGGCAGATGCAAAGAACCTTGAATATTGATGACTACACTCACAATCATGACTCATTGAAACTAGATAGATAAAAATATAACTATGATTCTCTTAATTACCTAATGTAGTCAAATGTGTGACTGAAGATATTATTACATTCAGTTTCATTGAATATTTTAGGTATTTAGAATATCCATTAATTTCATAGTCTAGCATCTGGTCCCCTGTTATACAAGAAAAATTTGCAATGAAAGGACACCGCACACTATGGAGAATAAAAGCTTTGTGAATGTTAGTAAAAAAAACTATTTTGCGTATTTAAGTGTATAATCAAATATAGTAAATGGGCAAAAAATTTGTATGCATAGTTTTGCGTTCGATGTGTGTTCGAAGCGTAGAGCATACATAACTGGAGTAGCCTTATGTCGTATTTGCGTACAAAAATGTCTGCCGAATTTTGCGGGGGCGGGGGGAGCATCTTAATAGGATATTTAAACTCAATTGTATATTGAAAGCTTGAGTGGTTGAACGTTTATAATATCAAGTCCTTACAGCAACATGCGAGCATTTTTATGATCAGTGTTCTCTAGGTTATTTTGTGAATGACCATTAATAGATTGTGAAATTGTCTTTGTATGATTTTTTGCACGTTGTGCAAGGTTACTGAAAGGCTACTCCAGTTATGTATGCTCTAAGGTTTGAAGTGTAGTTTCAATGCCTTTGACCACTTTTTGACCACTTGTGTCAGAAACTTGCTTAAAAGAGCTGTATTATGCGTACATACACTCTCAACTTTCATACGGGATTATACTTTGGGGCAACAGTACGGATTATGAGCGCATCCTAAAGATGCAGAAACGTGCAATTAGAGTACTTGCGTATGCAAAGTACAGAGACACGTGTCGCGAACATTTTAAAAAACTTAGTATTTTAACATCAGTTTCAACTTATATATTGGAAGTTTTGATGTATGTTAAACGTAATCCAAATGAATTTCAAAGGAGAGGTGAAAATTGTTCGAGATCAATGAGAAATGCAAATGACTTAAAAACAACCTCGTCCAGACTTAGAATAGGCACAAAACTTCCAAAGTTAATAGGACAAAGACTTTTTAACCGGCTACCTTCAAACCTTAAAACCATAACGAACGACAACTCTTTTCGCCACCATGTAAAACAACTATTGCTTGAAAAAACACTGTATAGTTTACAAGAATTTCTTTCAAATGACTATAATAACAAGATCTTAAAAGCTTGACGTTTATATTTATTTTATGTTCTCTTTATCTATTTTATGTAATAGCATTTATGCTATGGGTATGAGTATTATTAAACTATTTACAAATAATAACATTTCTGTACACATCTGTACACATCTATTGATTTATTGTATTGTATTGTAACTGACAAGTCATAATTTTAACACATTTTTATCTGTATATTCATTGTACTATGATTTTAATTGTAAAATTATGATAATAAACAAATCTGAATCTGAATCTGAATCTTTACAACTTGCGCCGCCACCGCGACAATGTGTGGAGGCCTTAAACCCATCAATTGTTTTCAAAGTCAGAGTCAAAGTGATTATTCTTCAATTTAGGCATATTACATGCATCTATGAATGTCGATAAACTACCACCGGTTCGGAAAGTAAACATCTGCCTCGAGAAGAACCGGCGTAAAAAACTCGGCGAGGTGTCATTTTTTCAAAACAGTATACGAGTGGATTGCAAAAAAATTGTACATAGTTAAGAGCTTTAAGCTAATCTATGCTTTATTTTTTTACAGTTTTTTACCCATATAAAATATATGGGTAATTGCCGTCACGAAACTGTAAAAAATTACAGCATAGATTAGATTAAAGCTCTTAACTATGTACAACTTTTTTTGCAATCCACTCATACACAGTATACAGTGTTCAAACAGTTTTAATTGTTCTAATCTAATTCCAGGATCTCCTAAACTTCGAAGACCCCCTAAACATCGAAGCAGCAGAGATGTACAAGAAGAACAAAATCGACTTCCAAGCCAAAGTGCAAGAATACATATCGGGCGCCAAAGGCAAAAGATGAAACTCGGCTCCCCGCTACAGCCTCCTTAGGAAACTCTGTACATTATTCATTATCGTTATCTACCATTACTTTGTAGGTAAATATTTAATACTCCAAAAGTGATAAATCTATATTTAAATAATTCACAATGAAATGTTAATGGTGGTGTTTTTTGTAGCTGTGGTTTTTAAGTGGTTGTGTTTTTAGGGCTCTAGTCTGTATTTCTATTTGGTTTAAATTACGTAATTATTATAATTTTATAATCTCTAGCCGCCCAAAGGCAAGCTCTTTAGATGATTCAGATGTTTTATTTCTCAATAGTAATACAACATTTTCATACATTAGAATAAAAACATGCACACAATATTGAGATCGTCAATAACACAAGTTCACAATAAATATATAATTACTAATTACTTCTCCAATGGAATTTATACTACCTATTTTCGTTTTATTTATTTCGATTTTAAAACAAAACAATACTTCTAATAAATCCACGGTGAAACCTGCAACACACTGGAGCAGTCGGTGAGAGGCCTTAAACTCACAGACTGGCGCGGCCTGGCCGTGGCGGTCAATAGTAAACTTGTCATTAGCTGTCAAATTTACTATTGACCGCCACCGCAGGCCGCGCCAGTGTGATTCAGGCTTTAAATGTCACGACAGAGGGCCTACCGCGAAACGATATTCGTTTTCGTTCGTGTATCTCCGTCTCTGTCGCACTTGCTAGTTCGAGCGACAGAGGGAGATACACGAACGAAAACGAATATCGTTTCGCGGTAGGCCGTCAGGCGACATTGCCGCGATAACACTCATCTTTAAGAAGAACTCCTTGAGTTCGAAACATAACTGTGGATTTATTAGTAGTATTTTAGATGTCTCACGAAAGTTAAAATTCGAAAAGAATAATACTAGCGGTTGGCAACAGGCGGACCCTTGCTTGCAGCCCGCGAGCATCTCTGACTGTTTTGTATGTAAAGATCATTGAATTCAGAATTTTGGAATTGCCATAAAGTCACAAATAATTAAGGAGTGCGGCCCGCGTAATTTTTGTTAGCTCCTATGTGGCCCTTGGTTTCTAAAATGTTGCCGACCCCTGCTCTATACTATATTCTATTTATCATTCTTTATTCTCTACTCTACAGTTGATTCAAATTTAACTACTTGATTTTTCTTGTATGGTGAGCGGCTAGAGGATATAGAGGAAATTGTTAAAATCAATAATTTCTGGACCTCGTTACCAATAAGGTATGTCAAAAAAAAAAAAATTTCGTCTATTCTCGCTAGTTCTATTATCTGTACTACTGATGGAACTAGTTGGAATTTTTCTTCCCAGTAGTTACATTAAAATTGTGTTCATTCCAACTAGTTCCAACAATGGAACAGATAATAGAACTAGTAGGAATATATGTAGGTACCTTGAATTTGGGCTACAAACTTTGCTATAATAACTTATTTTATTATGACAATTATGATGAATTTTACCATATGTGAAATAATAATAATTTTTGTGTTAAATAGTCGGTCAGCCGATCGTGTCAATATAGCGGAAGTTAAGCACCCATCTCAGTTTAACTTACAATCCCACGTCACTCAAAAAACTTGTGGGAATGCAATCTCGGAATGCAATCTCGATCTCGCGAAATATCGCGTCTTAAGATTTCGAGCGACTTTTAATTAAAGATGGAAAGAAAAATTCGCACTAGTTCCATTAATAGAACAGATAATAGAACTAGTGGGAATATACCAAGAAGAGATGGAATACATCATTTTTTATTCGTGATCAGGAACCAATTTTTCTAGTTCAGTAATTGATTCCGAACACGATTAACTCATGGTTACCTAAGACAAACGTTCTTTTTTTCCTGAATAAAATGTAATTAGGAATTACTTTTTAATGAAAAATCATTGTCACCCTAATGGTAGTTTAAATAATATATATAAACCTAAAACCTTGAGAATTTTGTTTCATAAACCAACCTACGAAACAATTGGGTTGTGTCCTCATGTTAAAATTGATAGCGCAGTGTTGCTAAATTGATAATAAACCTTCAAATAAATGCAATTAAGTATAAATTACGAAATATAATTAAAATGATAAAAAGATATGGCCCTTGAAAGTTTTTACTTATTGTCCAAAAGTAAATTTAAAGCTGCCAATAGAATCCTTACGCTTTTGTATGACAACTATGGTCCTAAACGCAGTATTTCGCAACCGAAACAGCAATTTACTTGATTTTCCATATAACGACTAGTACAAATATTACCCTGTGACGTCATGATTCAATGTTAATCAGTATGGAACGTTTTCGGCTACCGCCAGCGAGGTCCGTCTTTAACTCTATTTTTTGGGTATTTATGTTCTTTAATTGTACTTACTCCCATACAAACATTTGTTCCACACCAAAAACTGGTTCAATTGGCATCGTAAAAAAAAATTAGGACACAAGCCTATCGTGTCCAATTATTAAATTAAGAGTAATAAACTGTCAATTCACATGCATGACAAGTTATTGACGTAAGACCTATCACTTCACTTTACAAAATTTAGGGTGACCATACATTCAGTGGATATTAGTGTTAACATTATCTCTCTCTCTCATATCATGTAATTGCGTGAGACCTCATCCATTGATATCTGTTTTGGCTGGTTATTAATATTTTTCGACTCCCGATCACGGATTAAAAATCACCGTGTATATTCAGCTACTTTCTCCTGACCCGATTGGTTCACCAGTTTGGTTTAATCATGAGCTACAAACGACGTCATGTCATACAAAACGAAGCTGTGAACCCGCAATAATAAATGTTTGCATCGTGTGGCCATTTTTATAACAACGCGTGTTCCCATGGATTACATAGAATTTTATAATAAATCAATATGCACGCTCTATTGTTGTTTCATTTTGTTATTGATTCACTGTTCTTAGTGTAGGTTAATAAGGGTTGGCAACGCGCTTGCTGGAGCCTGCTTACCTTCAGGCGGGCCGTGTGCTTGTTTGCATTGTTATTATTAGTATCAAAAATTCAAAAAATAAATTTTTGGTACAAGCTTTTATTGCCGACTGTACTTTTTTGTATACCGTCATCAACTACTAATTGAGACGATTCTAACGAGCCCAAACTCAACGGGGTTACGTCGGTTAAGTACTGAATTCCCATGGCCACCTGTCTCCATCATCAGATCAGCTCGATGGTACCATAATATTGCATTGTCATCCAAACTATACCTTCTCCCAAAATTTCAGCTCAGTCGGTTAAAGATATCTGCTTCAAAATTGAGTTGCAAATTTTGACGGACAACTCATACGAGGTCAAGTAATATATAGTTTGTAAAAAGGCCCAAAGTTCTGTTATAGGGAACTGAATAAAACAACCAAATGCAAATGTATGCTCTTTATTAATTACATTAATACTAGAGCACCATATGAATTAGTATAAATATAAAATAAATAGTAAAAATTGTATACAATAAATAGCTTAACAAAAGTAACAAAACTGTCGTAACAAAACTCCCTTTATGACTAGACTTCTTATGATGAATGAATGACACTTGGAAATATCACTTTGAACTCCCTTTTGGAAACCCTGATTTTGTAATCCGAATTGATTCGATTGATTTTAATATTACCTTTTCACCGCTAAGAATCAAGGTTGGTACCTTTACCTACTCAGGAGATGCTTTTTTAATATACCTACTTACTTACACCAAATGATTAACAAATTATACTAAAAATCAACTATGATCCAAATATCATATCTTATATTTTGCTTTTTTATTCTTAACAGTGAAAAGGTGCTTTATTTATAAAACGCATTATTTCCTGCAGTTTGTCTTATTTATTAGACGTAGGCGCAATCCTACGGAGACATTACATAGTTGACGCATCCCGGAATATTTTTAAAGATAAGTACCTACCTACTTAGTTGAGAAGTTAATGAACTTGTCATTTTGAAGACGTAATTAAATAAGACAACTGATTTACCGGCTCTGCTAAGGCAATAGACACAATAAAATTACCATTTTTGCAGTTTACGACTACGTGACGGGAATTTTCTAATTTACGTCACACTGCATGCCCATTGCATGATCGCGTTAAGTAATTATGTCGGACAAAGCATTTGTCCTTCTCGCAAAATAGGTACGAGAGTTATCTATAGAAGTTTGTTAATAGCAACATCTTGCTAACATACTTGCTAGTGAAGGAAGAATGCCTTACGTCCGACATAAGTCGCGATCAAGATAGGCAGATGCATTTTTGAAGGTAGACGTTTTTGTCGACTGCATAGAGGAAGAATACCTACCTACCTACTTAGAATACACACATGAGTGACAAGGGTGTAAGCATAGACAATACCACAAGTGGGAACGAGATATGTCAAACCTCCTGTCCCTCAGCGCGTAAGGCTTTTTTTTCTCACCACCTGTCAAAATGTTGCACTGAAACTGACGCACAGCTGAGCTGACGTCACCGATAAAACATGACTAAATTATAAACGACATTAGACGTCAATACCTAATGTTGATAATTGGATTTTTTTAACGGCCGATATGGCAGCCGTCATCCCGGTACAATAAAAGTCAATGATGCCATATGATGACATAAAATGTACTGGGATGACAGCTGCCAAATATTGGATGTAAGAGCATTTTCCTTTTTCACTTTAAGTAGTCTTCGTCGTCAATTTACCATCGTCCCTTTTGGGCATACGCTAGGACGCTATCTAGGTATTAAATCCTCTATCTACGGTCGACTGCCTTAGCAGATCAGCTTACACGTGGATGTATAGTCCTAATGGCTCTGGAAGTTGGTCAGCAGCTCCTCCTGCACGCTGTTGGAGCGCATGAGGCGGCGCGCCTGCCCGAAGGCCGACGACACCGTCGCCGTCATGTCCACCTGCGCCGCCTCCAAGGTCTTCCGCTCGTGGTATTGCGAGGAGAACTCCTGGGGGGTGCAGTTGGTTATTGATTGAGAGAATTCGTGGGGGATGCAGTTGGTTATTGATTGAGAGAACTCCTGGGGGATGCAGTTGGTTATTGATTGAGAGAACTCCTGGGCGATGCAGTTGGTTATTGATTGGGATAGCTCCTGGGGATGCAGTTGTTTATTAATTGAGAGAACTCCTGGGGGATATGTTGGTTATTGACTGAGACGCATTGTAGACAATATTATAATTAAATCCTTGCTTTAACATTCAAAGTTACAATTTGATCAGTTTAAACCGGCAACACTCGTCAAAAGGGCAGCCGTTATTGGTCAAGTCAAGTGCCTCTGTTTTTAAGTTCACTTGTAAAATGAAGACTAAGAATCGATTTAAGAAGGAAGAAGACTAATGCAATCGGGTAAATCGACTATTTTTTGTATTTGTTGTTGATTAGTCAGTAGTATTTAATGGTCAATACCATTAAACAAGGTGACCTGATGACCTGATAAAGGACATGGGAGTCAGCTGGATACGGGTGGTGCAGGACCGGTCATTGTAGCACAATTTTTTGGGGAAGTCCTATTAGGTATATGTCCAGCAGTGGACGTCTTTCGGCTGATATGATGACGATGTATATGGGAAGTAAAGGTCGCGGGGGTCCGCTGGACGCGGGTTGTGCAGACTAGTCATTGTGTAGTGCCACTCCTTGGGGAGGCCTATGTCCTGCCGTGGTTTTTCGGCTGATATGATGATGACGTACATGGGAGATAAAGGTCACGGGAGTCCACTGGACGCGGTTGTGCAGGACCAGTCATAGTGTTGTGCCAATCGTCGGGGAGGCCTATATCCTGCCGTGGGTTGTGGGCTGATGTGGTGATGGTGATGGCCGTACCTTGAGTCTGTTCCCGAGGAAGACCGCCCGCTCCCGCTTCTTGTTCATGAAGTCGGACTGCGTGAGCCAGCGGTGCTCGTGGCACTCGTCGGCTGTGGGCCGCTTCAGGGGGACCTTCTTGAACAGGAACATCAGGAATCGGGTCGCCTCCTGTTGACGGTAACAACAAGGTGTTGAAATAAATGTGCCTCAAGTATATAACCTAAGAATTACAAGTGGAGTGGTTTTAAGAAGATACTTTTTCGGTGAAAATCCCAGCGAAGTTGAATATTTTTAGCACTGTTTCGCCAAATGTTCCCAAACATAAATTCGATTTAATTTTGCCTTTGGCCGATAAACACAGGGGGCTCAATTATTTCCCTCCGTTGACACTACTACCTATAAGGCTCTCAAATATTTTATTTATTACCAACAATTCTTGCCTTGTAAGTGCAAACATACCTAATCCGTCAGCCAATCCAGTCGGTAGAAAGTACGAGTACCCTCGTTTTTTCCTTATGGTTAACGTTAAATACTGAAAATGCTGCACTATTGCTATTTTACTCGGCAAAAAGAAGAGATGTAGTGAGTTTTCCCTGTCAGTTTGTATGACATTGAGATAAGAATGAATTTAACCTGGCTTGTGGAAAGGTTTTCGCTATAACATCAACTGTACTTTTGGATAGTTTACCTGCGTGATCTCCTTGTAGAGGTGCTCGAACCGGTACCGCACAAAGGCGATGTTCTGCTTGGTCTCCGCGTCGTCGGCGCCGCGGAACGGGGACACGCCGGACAGCATGATGTACGTCAGGACGCCGAGGGACCAGATGTCCGTCTGTGGGTACGCTGGCTCGTCTGTGACGATCTCGGGCGCTGGAAGAAAAAAAAACAGTCATTTCGCCACGAGCTTTTGAGTATCAACTGCCCCTGTTAATGCCCAAAGTTGCATTGCGTTGTTTTTAGTCTGGCAAACGTAAGTTGAACCCTATTTATTCGGTACAGATTTATGTTATAGTGAAAATGCCCTTACATCCATTTTTTAACAGCTGTCATCCCAGTAAAATTTATGTCACCATATGTCATCATTGACGTCTATTGTACCGGGATGACGGCGGTAAAATATCGACTGTTAAAATAGTACATTTTACAACTAGTGTGAAAAGAATGTCTTTTTACCACTAGTACCGAGGTATCTTGCCACGGGCTGAAAGCGAGTGGCAAGACTCGGTACGAGTGGTAAAAAGACATTTCACACGTGTTGTAAACGACGTTTTTTAATACAATTGCGAAAAAATAATAAATTAATATATCATTGCGATAAAATATGCTTGCTTCGAAGTTATTTTTTAATTTTAATTTTTAAAAACTATTTAATTGAATAGTTATTTTTGAACGAACCCATACTTTACAAATGACACTGACAGTGACAACATACTAGTTAGAAGTTATTTCAAAAGGGCGGGCTGATTTGCTTTTAAACTTTTTTTCTCTAGGCATATGCTTGTATCATTCAGCCAAATCAAAGAACGATTTTTAGGAAAGTAAATATTTCATACATAGATACCTAAGACAGCGTAGGCTATAAAATGCAAATTCTTAATATTTTTTCGTCATTTATATGTTAATGAATATAGTATTCGTAAGCGTTTTTAATTTCATAATTTCCAAGTAAAAAATCTAAAATAAAATTACTGCGTTTCGAAAGTATAGTTTGGAACTAAAAAGTAAAAAGCACTAGTTCGAGAAATTGAGCTTCTCGCACGCTACGCAGCCACAAAAAGTACCACTTTTTGAGCAACTGTATTAACAAATCTAATTATAACATACCAGCTCTATGTATTCGATGTACATTTTGCCATATATACATAATAAGGTCTAGTTATCCCTCTGGGTTGGCAGGCCAGTTAGTCGTGGTTTCCGCAAAATCCTCGGCTCTGAAGCAGCATTGTTGATTTCATATCGTGAAATGGGTATAAAGTTAAATAAAAAAAGCTATAAAGTAGCCTCAGATATTGTCTAGAAATTTCGGCTTGAAAGACCACACTGGGCGGCATCTAATTTAGCATGCCTTTAAAAATTACACAAATAAAATTCTTAACTCACCTTTATAATCTAAATCTCCGACCTGCGGCACGCTCGTGCCAAGCTTCGTGACCTTGTGCGCTGAGCCGAAGTCGATCAGCTTGACTTGGATCGACCTGACTGATGCCATCACCACGTTATCAGGCTGCAAGTCCAGGTGGCAGTATCCTCTCCAGTGGAGGTACTGAAGACCGTCCAAGATCTGTGTCACAATTGTGGCTACCATCTGTTCAGAGTAATCGTGTCTACTCGATAAGTACGTAAGGATGTCAGCGCCTTGAAGTTTCTCCATTATAAAGGCCGCTACAGGTGACCCAGGCGCTTCGTACGCGGCTATCAGATTCGATATCCTCTCGTGCCTTAGCCGTCTTAAGCATTCGAATTCCCTCTTAATTTGGACCTCGGTTTCTGGTTTGTTTTCTAGAATTTTGGAAACGACGACGCTGTCGGTGCGTTTGTCGACGCCTTTGACTACGATCGAGAATTTTCCGCGCCAGAGCTCGGATATGAAGCTGTAGCGTTCAGTGAAGGTGTCTGAAGATTCCCAGTCGACAGGGCTTTCCTCTGTGTTGTAATTGAGCTTCGGTCTTTCCTCATCCAGCACGACTTCTTGGCCGGATTCTGTGATCTGCTGTAGATGCCTCATGGCTTTGGTGACTTCGATTTTGGAAGCACCCGACTCTTTAGTTTTGACCAAGTTTGTTGGTATTCCTTTATCGCTCCACCCGATCCTGTTTCTAGACGCTAAGCGGAACTGGTAGCTGGTACTCGGTTTCAGGTCTCTAAGAACGAAGAATTCGTGGTCGATGTTGGAGGCTACATCCAGCCATTCAACTTTGTCGCCTTCCTTGTATTGTAGGTTGTAGCATATGACGGGTGAGTTTCCGTCATATTTGGGCTGCTTCCATCGGAGCAGGACTTCAGTGTCGGAGACGTCTGCATACATAGGGCTGTCAGGTGCGTCCGGTGTGGTTGCTTCAACGATCCTGGTTCTAGCCACTGTCTGTCCAACTTTGTTCCTGGCCACGACCTTGTAGAAGCCGATGTCGTGGTGCATGGCTGGTTCGAACCTGATGGTGGATCGTCCTTCGTCGTCCTCCTCAATCTTGATGCGTGACCCTTCAGCGATGACCATATCGTTCTTGAACCACTGGACTGACGGTTTTGGGTCGCCGACGGCGTAGCACGACAACTGCGCAGTTTCTCCCTCCCTAATAACAAAAAAACAGTTTGAACTATCTATTCCGCGTAGGAAGATCTGATGATGCTCTATAGTTTTTGAAGCGTCTTTGTGTTTTTCTATACTCTATAGAGATTAACCTGACGATGGCTCTTACCTGATACGGAGGCCCTACCAAAAAGAATAGCAGCTGTCCGTCCTTTTTAGACTCCATGAAGGCTTGTGCCTCAGCATAGCTGTCCAGCCTCGTGCCCAGCTCGTGTCTAAGTCTGCGGATGGTGTAGGACTCGGTGCCATAGTTGTGTTTCCTTACCTGATGGGCAGGACCTGTGGCTTCTCCCTAAAGAAGGGCAGCTGGCCGTCCTTCTTAGACTCCATGAAGGCTTGTGCCTCAGCATAGCTGTCCAGCCTCGTGCCCAGCTCGTGTCTAAGTCTGCGGATGGTGTAGGACTCGGTGCCATAGTTGTGTTTCCTTACCTGATGGGCAGGACCTGTGGCTTCTCCCTAAAGAAGGGCAGCTGGCCGTCCTTCTTAGACTCCATGAAGGCTTGAGCCTCAGCATAGCTGTCCAGCCTCGTGCCCAGCTCGTGTCTAAGCCTGCGGATGGTGTAGGACTCGGTGCCATAGTTGTGTTTCCTTACCTGATGGGCAGGACCTGTGGCTTCTCCCTAAAGAAGGGCAGCTGGCCGTCCTTCTTAGACTCCATGAAGGCTTGTGCCTCAGCATAGCTGTCCAGCCTCGTGCCCAGCTCGTGTCTAAGTCTGCGGATGGTGTAGGACTCGGTGCCATAGTTGTGTTTCCTTACCTGATGGGCAGGACCTGTGGCTTCTCCCTAAAGAAGGGCAGCTGGCCGTCCTTCTTAGACTCCATGAAGGCTTGAGCCTCAGCATAGCTGTCCAGCCTCGTGCCCAGCTCGTGTCTAAGCCTGCGGATGGTGTAGGACTCGGTGCCATAGTTGTGTTTCCTTACCTGATGGGCAGGACCTGTGGCTTCTCCCTAAAGAAGGGCAGCTGGCCGTCCTTCTTAGACTCCATGAAGGCTTGAGCCTCAGCATAGCTGTCCAGTCTCGTGCCCAGCTCGTGTCTAAGCCTGCGGATGGTGTAGGACTCGGTGCCGTAGTTGTTGATGCGGTCGCGTTGCTCGTCGTCGATCTCTTCGTCCATGATGTCGGTGAAGCGGCGACGCTCGCGGATTATGGGGGTCTAAGCAGAAAATAATTAATGGTGATAAAAGTGCGAAGGTTTTTTTTAAGTAATAGAAATAGTTTCACAACTTTGCAGTAGCTGTACCGAAGTGTTAGACATGTGGATGGTTTGTTTTATATTAACATACTATCCGTGTCCTCGAAACCTATTTTGGACGGTAAACAAGGTACCAAAGACATTTTCTCATACAGCCGAATAGCATTATCGTCATTTCTTAGTGACGTCGTGACAGATGGCCAGAAAAATATGATGGCTGTCACATACAAATAAGTGACTGACTTTGAAAAAATCTTTTGCTTTCATTACGTGTGGGGGATCAAATGAAAGAGGAAAAAATGTCGAGTTCAATTATATAAAAATATTATTAATAGTTACTTTTCCGTAGTCGGGACACAGTTTTTTAAACTTTTTATGCTTCTTAAGAGAAAAGAATACACATGTTAGGAAGGTGCTTCAACTTCAATACCACAGAACACTAAATACTATAGAAAGGCGATATGGGCGTGGCACGCGCGCTACTACTGTGAGCATGCGCTGTTAGCTTTCGCGCCACCGTCACCTGCTCGCCGTGCAGGCGCTCACAGTTGTAGGCGACGAGGAGGGGATGAGGCGACACCGCTCCCGATACAAACCGCGCTTTATACATCTTCTACAGTATTTAGTGTAGACATGGGTAATCTCGGCTCCGTAGAGTGATTCGAATCACTAAATCCGACTCCGCTAACGGTACCGACTCCGCTTATCGGTTCTTCGACTCCTTTGAATACCTCAAACCAAATCACACGGACTCGTTGGTTTCAATACAAAAGTGATCTTAACGGTTTTTCGAATCTTATAACTGAATTTGATCGGAATATCCGAAATAGGTTCTTTTTGTTTGGGCTTGTTGTTTTACGGCATTCGGCTCCGGTGCCAAGTCGGAGTTAATAATTCATCGGATTCGATAAGATTCGAAAGGAACCGCTTGCGGATTCGAATCATTTAATCTTCAAGTCTGGATTTACTCATCTCTAATTTATTGTTCTGTGTTTAATACAGATAGCTGCTAACACTGGTAGCTGGGTATTAAATGCCTCACCCTGGGGTCGTAGGCGTCGTTGACGCTGAGGTTGTAGGCGACGGAGCGGCCGCACGCCACCTTCATGTACTCGCGCAGGCGCACCGGGAAGCCCACGTCGCGCAGCTGCAGCAGGTACGTGTCCGGCCCGTTCTGGTAGCTGGGTATTAAATGCCTCACCCTGGGGTCGTAGGCGTCGTTGACGCTGAGGTTGTAGGCGACGGAGCGGCCGCACGCCACCTTCATGTACTCGCGCAGGCGCACCGGGAAGCCCACGTCGCGCAGCTGCAGCAGGTACGTGTCCGGCCCGTTCTGGTAGCTGGGTATTAAATGCCTCACCCTGGGGTCGTAGGCGTCGTTGACGCTGAGGTTGTAGGCGACGGAGCGGCCGCACGCCACCTTCATGTACTCGCGCAGGCGCACCGGGAAGCCCACGTCGCGCAGCTGCAGCAGGTACGTGTCCGGCCCGTTCTGGTAGCTGGGTATTAAATGCCTCACCCTGGGGTCGTAGGCGTCGTTGACGCTGAGGTTGTAGGCGACGGAGCGGCCGCACGCCACCTTCATGTACTCGCGCAGGCGCACCGGGAAGCCCACGTCGCGCAGCTGCAGCAGGTACGTGTCCGGCCCGTTCTGGTAGCTGGGTATTAAATGCCTCACCCTGGGGTCGTAGGCGTCGTTGACGCTGAGGTTGTAGGCGACGGAGCGGCCGCACGCCACCTTCATGTACTCGCGCAGGCGCACCGGGAAGCCCACGTCGCGCAGCTGCAGCAGGTACGTGTCCGGCCCGTTCTGGTAGCTGGGTATTAAATGCCTCACCCTGGGGTCGTAGGCGTCGTTGACGCTGAGGTTGTAGGCGACGGAGCGGCCGCACGCCACCTTCATGTACTCGCGCAGGCGCACCGGGAAGCCCACGTCGCGCAGCTGCAGCAGGTACGTGTCCGGCCCGTTCTGGTAGCTGGGTATTAAATGCCTCACCCTGGGGTCGTAGGCGTCGTTGACGCTGAGGTTGTAGGCGACGGAGCGGCCGCACGCCACCTTCATGTACTCGCGCAGGCGCACCGGGAAGCCCACGTCGCGCAGCTGCAGCAGGTACGTGTCCGGCCCGTTCTGGTAGCTGGGTATTAAATGCCTCACCCTGGGGTCGTAGGCGTCGTTGACGCTGAGGTTGTAGGCGACGGAGCGGCCGCACGCCACCTTCATGTACTCGCGCAGGCGCACCGGGAAGCCCACGTCGCGCAGCTGCAGCAGGTACGTGTCCGGCCCGTTCTGGTAGCTGCGGGTTAACAAACAACTAGTTTATGTGACTGTACACAATGAGAGGCCTTAAATCACGAGTGTGGCTAATAGGATCACACGAGTCTTTCGAGGCCTAATTATCAAGGACATGTATTCACGTACCACCGTAGAATCCTGCCGCAATAGACATGCCGCCGTCACTCAAACTCGAGTGATATGTCACCTTATTGCGATAGGGTTCTTTGGTGGTACGTTAATACTGTACAGTTGCATACACTAATTTATCTAGACACATATCATAAATCCTCAATGATTTGTTCGGGAACCATTAGAATAACCGCCATTTCACCGCCATGTCCGACTAGATTTCAAATCATGACCGAATTAACCAACCAGATTTCGTTCGAACAGTATCGAAGGCTCTGACCTCTGGACCACGCTTCGAAATACGGGTGTAGACTCTAAATTTATTATATCTTCAAAAGAAAGAAGGCAAAAAAAATGCCTAGTGACGAAAATCCCATTCATATATCACAAAAAAAATGCGAAGCTACAATCATTTTAATATTGCTTGTTAGAGAGAGAAAACACTCGTAGATATATAATAGTATTTAAATGACAATCGTTTCATTTGAATGTGCGTTTTGAGGAAAAGGGACAGAACATATACCCCCTCTTAAAGCTTTGGACACTTATAACTTTGTGATTATTTAACCTCTTGCGTTGCTTTTTTCTCCATTTGACTACATTTTTAATCCCTTTTCGAGAAAATACAACATTATTGATTATTTTATTTAGTGTCTACACCCCTATTAAAGTCATTACTTTATCAATATCGATATCTTAATGAAAATACGTACAAAATAACCTACGCCCAGAGACAAGTTATAGTACATTGTGATACAAGTGGGCTATGTTAATTATAACATCCGAGGCGGAATTGTCACGCGAGCCGTAGGTGAGCGTGATAAAAGAGCCGAGGATGTAATTATCAAAGCTCACGCGTTACATACTTACTCGTACGACGTTTTTCATCACATTTGCGAGGAAATAAATAACTACAAAAGACAGAAAAATGTTTCATACAGCCGCACCAATCAAAAATTGTCAAAATTAACAACTTCACTTCCAGCCCTGCTAGCATAACTTGACTCTCTACTCTACTCGCGTGCGTCATAGACTATCTGTCACTTTTTGACAGCATTAATCAGAAAGTGACGGACAATCTATCTCGCGCGCGAATAGAGTCGAGAGTCAAGTTATGCTAGCAGGGCTGATCAGTGCGAGTGGAGCGCGCAGCTTCAATATTTCATTCAACCAATCACAGAGCAGCACAGTAGTACTATTGCGGCTCGTGACCACCTCGTTTTTTTTTCAACCAATCACAGAGCAGAATTCTAGTGGCCCACGACCAACGAGATTTGCTTAAACCAATCAGATCACGCACAAACTCATAATATTCGGCTATTTAAAAAATGCACCGTGTTTATAGTTTATACATACGCCTTGTTGCGAGGTACATCTTAATCGGGATAAGCATATAAATATAACGCACGAGTGTCGTAATGCTATAACTCACGCGGGTTTAATATCCTGGATTATTAGCCAAACAGCGACGTTATAAGAGGTAAGTTACGAGCAACTGTGATGAAAAATAATTTTATAAATCTTATTGATAGGTATGCTGGTCATTACTACCAGTTTTTGAACGCATTTTAGTGGGTTTATAGTATGTGTGTAGATAAGTGTTTAACATCATCATCCACCTAGCGTTTTTGCGTTGTTCCTAAAGAAAAGAACTGATCAACCAGTTGTCCCTAACATCTACTCCAGGCAAAATACGGTTTCGAAAAACATTAATTTTCTCAAACATGCAATGAAATGTCGTCCTTACGTGCGTCATAACAGGCTTCAAAGTATCACGTTTCGGGCGGAACTAGTCGAGAGAACTGGTAAGCAATTTCATACAAAATTGAAGGCCTAGGCCGGGAAGTAATTTTTTTTTAATTTTAATGTTAACATGGCGTCTGTGTTCATCTATAGGATAAACAGCTGAATTATTATTTTTTATTTTTTCTAGTGGCAGAATGGTTATCGGACCAAAAATATCCGCGTTAATGCCTATTACACACGAACCTTTATTAAGAATACAAACCTGTATGATTCAATGTCTTGATGAATAAATTTAAAATATTATGTATGTAAGTCACCAGAGACCATAGACAATATTTAAAATCCTCTTTATTTTATTCATTATAGAAATTAATAGACAATATTTAAAATTCTCTTTATTTTATTCATTATAGAAGGTTATGTATAATGGCCCTAATAGGGTCTATTCGAACTCTACACACGCAAAATACGGACGCCTTTCGTAAAAAAAAACAATGAGTATGGAGGATTAGAGGGAAAATTAATGTACTACTCGTATTTTGAGTGGTGTATTGTTTTATTTCATTGCATATGTTTGAGAAAAGCACTATATGCATGGCCGTGAAAAGGGCTTGCCGGCTTCGTATCACTATCCAGCCTCCCTACGGTCGGCCGTCTATACCTACCTACTTTCCCGGCGTCTGCAGTAATGTACTATTTATAATAGCGTTTTTGTTTATTTCATTCTAAAACGTTATTTTAAGATGCTTTATTCAAGAATCCAACAAACTTTCCACCCGGAAGTAATTATGTAGATTTAAATTAAACATTCATTGTCTTTTTATTTTGTATATATTGAATATTAAAAAAAAAAAGATTAATATTTATCCGGACTTTTTAGGAGCAAAATTTTTTTTTGATGTCTGATTTTTTGTTGGATCTTGCCTCTAGGTAACTATTTAATTGATAATATATCCGTTACATTAAACAATTTAGCTATTATAAATTATTTCCAAATTTTTTTCCATACAAGTTGTCAGTTCATTGCCTGGACTACTAAGGACGGCAGGCCCCAAACTGACTATCAATTAAGGACATTATAGTTAATCCCCATGGCAGCCCTGCCCAGGAAGGTCAAAGAGGGTCCAGTAGGGCGTGCACTTGTAGCCTGCAGCTGTCCACACGGGCCGAAATCATGCGACGTAGTGCACGGCGGACTGCCACGCTCGCCCATAGGGTTCATCACCATCCCAGCGTTTTTCCCGGCTGTGGCCCGAAGGAGCTTGGGGTCCTCTTTGGCACGTAATCCCAACAGTAGGCCCGTGATACTTTCCAGTGGGGATGCGTCTGTAAAAAGGGTAGAAGGGTAGGGTTACTCACTGGCTCTCGGAAGTAGCGGTGACCTCCCAGTCAGGATGCTCCCACTGCTTGAACTTGAGGTCCCACGGACTGCCGCCACGGTCGCGCGACGAGCGCTCTGGGGTACCTGCGAAACAGTTTGATTATTAGTCAAAAGAAAGAAAGGAAGAAAAAAAGAAAATTAATTAATCTCGCAAAAATCTAAATAGGTTATCAGCGAACGAAAAAACATGAATGATAAAACTCCATGTAACTAATTTTGACTGAATTTTTAATCTATTATTTTCGTAATATTTTGTTTTTTGACATTAGATTGTTTTTCTAGAAATATTCTGCTAGTATTTTTTATACAATTTTTATATCATATATATTTTATTCTTTATGTTTAGAAATTACTCTAAAAAATTAACTGACGATTTGAAAGTGCTTGTTACTAGGCCTACTTGAATAAAGATAATTTTGAGTTTGAGTTTGAAACCATATAAGCCGAACTTCCTACAAATTTCTAACCAAAACGTGCCCAAAACGCGGTGTGCGCATGTTCGAAGTGTCCGAACTAAACGGCTGCTTGGCATCCTTTTGACACCCCGCCTCCACATAATGGCAATGTGCATCCTTTTTGTGGGGCCACTTTTCGGGGCTAGTTAGACTTCTATGGGTTTTTCGTTCGCTGTAGGTAATACATTACTAAAATACATTAACATTTTCATTTTTACACTTTGTGAAATGCGAAAAAGGAGTCCACTCAGCACAATGTCAAGCCACAGTGGATGATTCGACGCTGATTTACCTGCGTTAACTGCTTTGACTGTTGAGAAACATGGCGCAGTACCTACATTTTCATGCTTTTAGCCAGATTATCAAATCAAATCAAATCTTTATTTGCTTTAAGCACATTCAAATGCGTGCAAATACAATATAAATTACAATCATATTAAAATTAATTAATTCATATTATATATCAAAATGAATAGAAAAATACTCAAAAATTTATTAAAAACATAATAAGATAGTCACATAATAATAACAATAATGTCCAGTTAATTAAGAGCATTGGCAAAATATTCGTCAATGGAGTAGTATGGCCTTTTTATAAAGTAATCCTTCACTTTTCTATTAAATACTTTCATATCGTCACAATCCCTTAAATCTTTGGTCAACTTATTGTATACTCTTATTGCATTATTGCCTAAACTTTTATTAAAATGTGCATAATTAGAGATAGTCAGTGTTAAATTATCATTATTTCTTAAATTGTAGTCTTGGCTTTGGCCTACTGTATAATACAAATTCTTATTTTGATGAATATAGAGACATACATGATATAGATACAACGAAACAACAGTAAGAGTTTTATTTTCAATAAACATACTGACAGTCATCAGTCATTACTGACTGATAGTTAAATTGGGCTGTTAAATTGCAGAGAGATAAGAACGACTGACGTCACGATCTCCAATTTACCTTCAGGCGTGTAGACTTCCCCGGGCGGGTAGACCATCTTGGAGGGGTGCTCGAAGGCGCCGCTCAGCGGCCGGCGCCGGAACCAGTTGCGGCACTGTGCGTTGCTCGTCCAGTCCCTATACAAATATCATGTCAAAAAAAACCGGACAAGTGCGAGTTCAACTCGCGGGTTGAGGGTTCCGTAAAATATTGAGAATTTTCCCGTTACTTTGAATACTCAAACTTCTTATAGGTTTTCCTGTAATTTTTAGGCAAGGAACTATTTTCCATATTTATTTAGAATTTTAAGCCTAGAAGTTTCGGAGATAAGGGGAGAAATGGTCAAAATTCATCTTTTTTGCTAAATTACTTCAAATCTGTATTTGGTAAAATTAAAACAAAAATACATCTGAGATGCTTACAACAACCCCTTTCATTTGATATTCACACAATACAGTTTGCGTAACTTTTTTTTTTCAGTTTACCCCCCAAAAGTGGCCCCGTTGTTCAGAATTCAGTAATTTACTTTACGCATCCATCTTTAGGTCACCAATTTACATATGTGTGCCAAATTTCAACTCAATCGGTCTAGTAGTTTCGGAGCAAATCGGCTGTGACAGACGGACAGACGGACGCACGAGTGGTCCTATAAGGGTTCCGTTTTTTCCTTTTGAGGTACGAAACCCTAATGAAGGTCCTCTAATTGGTATGAAAATCCAAATAAATACATTGAGAGCCTTCAACGGGCTAGCACAAGACCGCGCGCGAGACAGCTTGCGAGAAAGACAATCCGCCTCTTTCTCATAAGAACACTTAGTAAGAGACGGATGGGAAGTTTAATTCGCACGCAGTTTTGTGCTGGCCGCAGACATTATATATCTCGGCAGTTTCAAGTCCGAATAAAATACTTAACTAAGTCTAGTACGTTCCCCTTAAGGCGACGTAGGTTCAAAAAACGGATTTAAAAAAAGTCGTAGTCGCTCGTTTGGATCATAATACGGCAGCCCTAAATTTAATTAGCAATCTTGAGGCCTTTCTCGAAGGTTCCTGGTCTTCTCTCCCTATCCTAGAATATTTTTTTGCATGACACGTTCCTATTACGGTCATGGTATGATGATGATGATGATATCCTCCCAGACGTATTCGTCGACGGCGACATCCTGACAAAAATTATTATCCAAGGTTGGGAAACTTTACGTGCATGGGCTCGAGTGTGACTTGCAAAACCAAATTTGGTTTTGAACGCACGACCGCAAGAGACACAGTGAGGCTGTCCACTAGAGTTATAAATATAGTGGTAGGAGGGCTTGGGCCGAGTTTTACGGAACTGGCGTTTGGCGTCCAGATCTTCGAGACGAGTTGGCAGAGACCTTTAAGGTACACTCACCTGTACAAGTTATAATAGTTCCTCAGCCGGTCCGTGCTAATAATGTACTCGTCCCTGACCCGGTCGGCTCCCGTCAACCACGGGTGGTTCAGCGCGGCGTGCACATCCATCCGGTCCTCCCACTTATACACCAGCAGCTTCGAGATGAAGTCTCTGCATTCGAGGCTGAGTCTCGACCACCATTCCTCGTCGTGCCAGGACCACTTTCCGTCCCGGATCCTGATGAGGGTCTCTCGGTCGTTGGGGCCGCGGAAGGGAGAGTGCCCGCTGAGGAGGATATAGGTGATGATGCCGACGCTCCACATGTCGGCGTTGAAGGAGACGCCTTCTCCGCTTGCGATCTGAAAGGGTAAGTTGGTTTATTAAATAAAAAAAGCGTTTATTTTCAGACATCTTACAGGTCCATAGCGTTGTTAGTAAACTAAACATTAAAATTAAAATGAGTTAGTAATAACAAAAAGGGAATATAAACTAAAAGCCCGGCAAAAACAGCCCGGGCGCGTGGTTCACCGAGCCGCACGCGCAACCGGGGCGTGCAACTCGTTAAACCTCCCGAGCACGGCGCCGTCCTGCTTCCCGGTCACCACCTGCAGGAGACTGTTGGGGCCCTTTAGTCCCATCTCGTAGCCAGATTTGGTAGCTAGCTTCGAAATGGGAATTGCGGTTTCCCGTCTCATAGCCAGGTACGAGATGGCAACGATTTTCCCATCTGGTAGCCAGATTTGGTAGCAAGCTTCGAAATGGGAGAAATAATTTCCACTTCGAAGCTGGCTGCGAAACGGGAATCTTTTAGGTCCATCTCGTAGCCAGCTAGCTACCAAATTTGGCTACGAGATGGGAAAATCGTTCCCAATTCGAAGCTGGCTGCGAGATGGGAAACCACATTCCTCATTTCGAAGCTAGCTACCAAATCTGGCTATGAGGTGGGACTCTTCGTAGCCAGCTCCGTATAGGGATTATTTCTCCCAATTCGAAGCTAGCTACCAAATCTGGCTACGAGGTGGGACTGAAGGGTTGGGGCTTCCCCTAACTCGTCTGATGAGCGACGCGACTTTATTGCGCATGAGCGCATAGAAGTCATCCGTGTGCGCATCAGCAAACATGCCTGACGCGCTACAGTAACGAGGAAGCCCCACCATCGCCCGGAACAGGTTATTATACAATATGCGTATGGTATTGCACGCTCTTTGGGTATGACTGGTCCATAAACTGCTGGTGTAGAAAGTTTGGCATATGTTATATACCCCTAGTGGATAGTGACCAGTGTGACCACTGAACACTAAATACTATAGAAAGGCGATGTGGGCGTGGCACGCGCGCCTACTGTGAGCATGCGCTGTTAGCTTTCGCGCCAACGTCACCTGCTCGGCGTGCAGGCGCTCACAGTTGCAGGCGACGTGGAGGGGATGAGGCGACACCGCTCCCGATACAAACCACGCTTGATAACCCTTCTATAGTATTTAGTGTTCTGTGGTAGTGACGCTGCCTACGAAGCTGAAGGTTCTGGGTTCGAATCCCGGTAAGGGCAAATATTTGTGTGATGAGCATGAATATTTATTTCTCAGTCTTGGATGTTTTCTATGTATTTAAGTATTAATATCTATTAAATGTATCGTCATCTAGTACCACAAGCCTTATTGAGCTTACTATATGGCTAGTTCGATTTGTGTAAGAATGTCCCCTAATATTTATGTATGGGTGTTTGAAATTGCCTGTAATATTACAAGCAATTTCAAACACACACACACACTCACACTGTATTTACAGTGTGACAGACTCACACTGTAAATACAGTGTGAGTCTCCATAAAGTGCACACAATGAAATAGACTGAATCTAGACCCAATAGTTTATGGAATTTAGTTTATTAAATATAAAATAAGTTTGTGTTGTAAATTTATTACTTTTATTTTAGCTAAAATATTCACTAGGCTCTATGGAGATGGTGACAAATGGAATACACCACAAACCTTTTTAGGATTTTTAACTTAAAGTTGTGCATGTGAGCTAAGGCAGAAACGCATACAGCCACTCTTCAACTACCTAATACTGATAATAAATACAAAACACATTGTAAAAATTTCCGTCTGTGTTTTTTTTACTTTCCTCGTATTCGATATGAAAAGTAGAGTGTTTAAGTCGGGTGAAAGTCACCCATTTCTGACTCAAACCATCGACGCTCTCAGCACTTCGGTCGATCACCAAAATATCTCGTCAGAAATGGGTGCCAGGAATGGGTTCAGCCTTTGGTTAACAATCTACTATTGTATTTCCACACTCCTATTCACCTTGCTATTGTTCACAGAGTGTCTGTTAGGATTGTTGTGAATCGTACCACTAAGTCAGTATTTCCACTTTTTATGTATTTAAAAAAAGGGATCTTACCTCCGGTGCGACGTATTCAGGGAAGCCATAGTCAAGTGACGCCAGCTTGTTGAACATGATGCGGCGCGAAAGGCCAAAGTCGCAGATCTTCAGCTGGTCGGAGCCAGCGTGGGAGAGTAACAGCTCTCCGATCTGGAATATAAATAAAACGATTGCAGACATCACGTTATCAGTCCAATGAGAATAATGAAAATTCATACTAAAGATCTATCAGTTTTCGATTCTGTCATTTGTATATTAAGGTTCAAAAGTGGTAGCCCACTTGCTTGACTTACAAATTAGTTTTTGCGGGTGGGTGTTAAAAAGAGTCTTGGGGTTTACATATTTATCTAATGAAGATATTTGTAGTTGATAGAGTGCTAAGTTAAGCACATTACAAGTTAAAGTGAAAAAAATATTGCTCCGAGCAGGATTCGAACCTAACGACACCCAGGCATAAGCAGTACCAGCCATTTTTAAATTTTTCCTTCAATTTTAAATTTATGTTTCGTTAGCAGGCTACTACTAAACTAATACAAAATTTATTGCTGCGCGTTCACTGGCTGATCTTTGAGTCTGGTGCAATAGTAATCATTAGTAATCTGCATTGTGAAAGAGATAAGAAGGTTTTTACCACAGAACACTAAATACTATAGAAAGGCGATGTGGGCGTGGCACGCGCGCTACTACTGTGAGCATGCGCTGTTAGCTTTCGCGCCAACGTCACCTGCTCGCCGTGCAGGCGCTCACAGTTGCAGGCGACGTGGAGGGGATGAGGCGACACCGCTCCCGATACAAACCGCTCAATACCCCTTCTATAGTGTTTAGTGTCCTGTGGTTGTTACCGTGAGGCCCAGATGTGCGATGCTGTTGTCGTGCATGTGCTTGAGTCCGCGGAGCAGCTGGCGCATGTAGCCGGCGATGTCGCTCTCCAAGTAGCCGGTACCACGGAGCAGTCTGTAAGCATCACATTATTATCATTCATTACGTCTACAATTTTAATGGCTATACGAAATGATCATTTATTTATTTATTCATTTATTAAAAACATGTTAACATGACATTACAGTAAAAAAACCAATGCGTTATGGAACGAAACTAAACAAAACTTGGTACACTATTTTGGCGACGAAACGGCGTGGCCCCGTTGCGTCGTCATCTCAGGTGTAAGATTCGGCAGATTGCCCTGGAACTGTCGAAACACGACACCCTTCGGCCAGAAGTCAGCACATGCGATGGTCTCCTGCAGCGGCCGCGGCACGCGCACCACAAACGAACTGAAGTGCACATAGTGGCGCGAACGCAGCTGGAACACCCTCAGCGAGAAGCCGGTCTTCTGACGAACGTACTCCACCACATCATCAGCCGTGGCGGTGTAATGCATCATATCCGGATATTGAATGTCTCATGACAAGTAGGCTATCTCGGATCACCGATTAAAATATTCAAATATCATGATCAACACGGGCCAGACGAGTATCATCGAGAATGTTTCCACGTTCCTGTCCCGACCTGTTTCTGACCAGCTCGCCACCGCGAGCTAGCTATCGAGCCAACCACACGAAAAACGACCACACGCTGGCTCTAGTCATTGGACTAGAGCCAGCGAGTGGTCGTTTTCGTACGCGTCATGGAAATGGATGAGGTGGATACTGACCTGTCTCTGACCAGCTCGCCGCCGCCAGCTAGCTCGGTGACCAGCGCCAGTGTGTGGTCGTGTTCGTACGCGTCATGGAGACGGATGAGGTGGATGTAGTATACTGACCTGTCTCTGACCAGCTCGCCGCCGCCAGCTAGCTCGGTGACCAGCGCCAGTGTGTGGTCGTGTTCGTACGCGTCATGGAGACGGATGAGGTGGATGTAGTATACTGACCTGTCTCTGACCAGCTCGCCGCCGCCAGCTAGCTCGGTGACCAGCGCCAGTGTGTGGTCGTGTTCGTACGCGTCATGGAGACGGATGAGGTGGATGTAGTATACTGACCTGTCTCTGACCAGCTCGCCGCCGCCAGCTAGCTCGGTGACCAGCGCCAGTGTGTGGTCGTGTTCGTACGCGTCATGGAGACGGATGAGGTGGATGTAGTATACTGACCTGTCTCTGACCAGCTCGCCGCCGCCAGCTAGCTCGGTGACCAGCGCCAGTGTGTGGTCGTGTTCGTACGCGTCATGGAGACGGATGAGGTGGATGTAGTATACTGACCTGTCTCTGACCAGCTCGCCGCCGCCAGCTAGCTCGGTGACCAGCGCCAGTGTGTGGTCGTGTTCGTACGCGTCATGGAGACGGATGAGGTGGATGTAGTATACTGACCTGTCTCTGACCAGCTCGCCGCCGCCAGCTAGCTCGGTGACCAGCGCCAGTGTGTGGTCGTGTTCGTACGCGTCATGGAGACGGATGAGGTGGATGTAGTATACTGACCTGTCTCTGACCAGCTCGCCGCCGCCAGCTAGCTCGGTGACCAGCGCCAGTGTGTGGTCGTGTTCGTACGCGTCATGGAGACGGATGAGGTGGATGTAGTATACTGACCTGTCTCTGACCAGCTCGCCGCCGCCAGCTAGCTCGGTGACCAGCGCCAGTGTGTGGTCGTGTTCGTACGCGTCATGGAGACGGATGAGGTGGATGTAGTATACTGACCTGTCTCTGACCAGCTCGCCGCCGCCAGCTAGCTCGGTGACCAGCGCCAGTGTGTGGTCGTGTTCGTACGCGTCGTGCAGACGGATGAGGTGGATGTCATTGAGCATATTCATGATGTCGAGCTCGTTCTTCATGAACGGCTTCAGGGCGGAGTGGCCGTGCATTATCTTGGCGGCGTAGTTGCGACCTGTGGGGAATGTGTGGTGTCAGTTTGTTCATATTATTGTTTGAGGCAATTCCACATAAAGACAGTGCTGTCCCATTCAATTCATTTCATACTCTCAGATTTAATGTCCAAATTGCGCATTAGCTTGACCGACACTCACTAAAACTGGAATTGAGTTTAGTGATCCAGTTTAGCAACAAATGCAACCTTTGTTCAAAAACAAAATCGATGTTTGTGTAGTAGGAGGTGTTGACAATGTCAGTCAATCTGTTGCATTTTGTGTTACACTGACATTGACAACACGCGCCGTACAACCGATACTGGCACAGTCCAGCGGTGTCAACAGCAATCAGGAGCCGTAGCATGGTTGGCCTTATCACGCGACAAGTGACAAGATAAGAGCGTCGTCTCGTTCTATCGAACGGTGTCAGCCAGTGACGCACGCTCTATCCTATCACCTATTGCGTGACAAGGCCAACCATGCTACGGGGCCAGGTGAAATTGCATCTCGGAGCTGTTTGAGAGCCGAGTTTATCCGAAGTGGCAAGAAGGCAGGTGACACTGCATCCGAATAGTACATTGTATAACGAGGGGCAACTTCACTTCCAGATCAGTGCAGTGGAGCGCGCAGCTTCAATATTTCAACCAAACACAGAGCAGTATTCTTGCGGCGCGTGGCCAACTAGTTTTTTTTTCAACCAACCACAGAGCAGAGCAGATTTGATTAAACCAATCAGATCACACACAAGCTCATTACTCCCTAGGAACTACAAACTCGCCTTAACTTCCGCGGGAACAATTTAGGCCATTGTCCTTCTGTATACAGGTATACAGGTCGCTGGAGTCCGCTGGATGCGGGTGGCGCAGGACCGGTCATTGTGGCACTGTTTGGGGGAGGCCTATGTTCAGCAGTGGACGTCTTTGGGCTGATATGATGATGATGATGATGATGATGATACAGGCATGGAATAGCACCATTTACGAGCAAGTGTGATGAAAAATTATTTACCAGTAAGCCTCTCTGCGGCGTGGTAAACGACGCCCTGAACGCCTCGCCCTAGTTCGTCGCCGAGGTCGTAGAAGTCTCCGAAGGCCTTCGTCGAAGGCTTCACGCGGGGCGGGTGCTCGCGGATTCTGAACAAATTAGAACAGATTACAATAGAAAATTATATGGGTATGTTGTGTTATCCTGGTTGTCAGTTTGTTTGTTTGTAAAAGGTCTTTATTTATCATAAAAAAACAAGTACAATGTAAGTACACTAACACATACACTTACACACAAAAATAAAATTAAAGTTATTTATACAGGATGATAGTAAGTTTTTATGTTCATTACATGGAGAAACTGATTACATATATGTTCTAAGTATGAAAAACTATACCTAAGGGTATTTATTTAATGTGACCCATTGTATTGAGTGCACTTTTTGCATTAAGAGACGTGGTCAGTATAAGGTAACCAGTGCTCTTGCCAAATTTCATGATTATTAGTTATAGTATAAGAGCTAGCGACCAAATCGGTCATGTGGCTTCAGCTGTATTGAAACTCCGTTAGCTACTTCCCTGAACAACCTTTTCCTATAATCTTCGTGCTGGCAGGCCGCGGGCGGTGGGTGCGGGTGTAGTAGCCCACATTTTTTTTCTTTTTTTCCCCACCCCACTACACCCGCACCCATCGCCCGCGGCCTGCCCCTAGCTCTCCGTCTATTAGGTCAACGGGAACTGTTCGATAGGTTTTAACACAAAAACCCTTTGATTCGCACTGGTCAAACTACACGGCAGAAACGGCGAATTTTGATTGCGTTAACTTAGATGTTTTACTTTTTCACAGCTCCAAGAGACTGCAGCCCTGAGCATTTGATATTAATTGCACGTAGAACCGATGGCCGTTGGGGCGGAAAGGTTCTCGAGTGGTGACCACGTGCCGGAAGGCGCGGCGTGGGTAGGCCTGATGACAAGGTGGACTGATGACCTGGTAAAGGTCGCTGGAGTCCGCTAGATGCGGGTGGCGCAGGACCGGTCATTGTGTCACTCTTTGGGGGAGGCCTATGTCCAGGAGTGGACGTCTTTCGGCTGATATGATGATGCTAATGATGACCTCTACGTGTACTCCAGAACAAGTAAAATCAAAAGAATTTTCGCAAAATCCAACTGCCTTTTAGGGTTCCGTAGCGAAAATGGCAATAACGGAACCCTTATATTTTCGTCATGTCCGTCTGTCCGTATGACAGGCATTTTACTCGAAAACTATAAGGTGTATTTGCATAAAATTTTGAGTATAGGTGTATTTTGTTAGCCGCTACATAGTTTTGTAATTAAAATGACTAAAAAAAATTTTTAGGAAAGTAGCCAATTCCTCTTGTTGACTTTAGAGCTAGGGAACGTTAAAAGGATTTTTTAATAGGATTGCTATGCTCTAAGCACCAGGTGCTCCACACAAATAATATTTAGAATTTTCCCGTTACTTTGAATACTCCAACTTCTTATAGGTTTTCCTGTAATCTTTAGGCAAGGAACTATTTTCCATATTTTTTTCAGAATTTTAAGTCTAGTGGTTTCGGAGTTGGGGGGGGGGGTGGTCAATTCAATACTGCAGTCGGTCCAGCAGTTTCGGAGCAAATCGGCTGTGACAGACGCACGAGGGTTCCGTTTTTTTCCTTGCGGAACCCTAACAATGAACCATTCCGGTTACCTGGACGAGTACTCGTGCTCGTGCTCCTCCACGTAGAGCATGGCGGAGGAGCTGACGGCGCCGGCCGCGTTGCGCGCCGACACCGAGTACAGGCCAGAGTCCTTCAGGATCGCGTCGCTGATCACCAGGATCGTGGTGTCCGGAACCCTAACAATGAACCACGCCGGTTACCTGGACGAGTACTCGTGCTCGTGCTCCTCCACGTAGAGCATGGCGGAGGAGCTGACGGCGCCGGCCGCGTTGCGCGCCGACACCGAGTACAGGCCAGAGTCCTTCAGGATCGCGTCGCTGATCACCAGGATCGTGGTGTCCGGAACCCTAACAATGAACCACGCCGGTTACCTGGACGAGTACTCGTGCTCGTGCTCCTCCACGTAGAGCATGGCGGAGGAGCTGACGGCGCCGGCCGCGTTGCGCGCCGACACCGAGTACAGGCCAGAGTCCTTCAGGATCGCGTCGCTGATCACCAGGATCGTGGTGTCCGGAACCCTAACAATGAACCACGCCGGTTACCTGGACGAGTACTCGTGCTCGTGCTCCTCCACGTAGAGCATGGCGGAGGAGCTGACGGCGCCGGCCGCGTTGCGCGCCGACACCGAGTACAGGCCAGAGTCCTTCAGGATCGCGTCGCTGATCACCAGGATCGTGGTGTCCGGAACCCTAACAATGAACCACGCCGGTTACCTGGACGAGTACTCGTGCTCGTGCTCCTCCACGTAGAGCATGGCGGAGGAGCTGACGGCGCCGGCCGCGTTGCGCGCCGACACCGAGTACAGGCCAGAGTCCTTCAGGATCGCGTCGCTGATCACCAGGATCGTGGTGTCCGGAACCCTAACAATGAACCACGCCGGTTACCTGGACGAGTACTCGTGCTCGTGCTCCTCCACGTAGAGCATGGCGGAGGAGCTGACGGCGCCGGCCGCGTTGCGCGCCGACACCGAGTACAGGCCAGAGTCCTTCAGGATCGCGTCGCTGATCACCAGGATCGTGGTGTCCGGAACCCTAACAATGAACCACGCCGGTTACCTGGACGAGTACTCGTGCTCGTGCTCCTCCACGTAGAGCATGGCGGAGGAGCTGACGGCGCCGGCCGCGTTGCGCGCCGACACCGAGTACAGGCCAGAGTCCTTCAGGATCGCGTCGCTGATCACCAGGATCGTGGTGTCCGGAACCCTAACAATGAACCACGCCGGTTACCTGGACGAGTACTCGTGCTCGTGCTCCTCCACGTAGAGCATGGCGGAGGAGCTGACGGCGCCGGCCGCGTTGCGCGCCGACACCGAGTACAGGCCAGAGTCCTTCAGGATCGCGTCGCTGATCACCAGGATCGTGGTGTCCGGAACCCTAACAATGAACCACGCCGGTTACCTGGACGAGTACTCGTGCTCGTGCTCCTCCACGTAGAGCATGGCGGAGGAGCTGACGGCGCCGGCCGCGTTGCGCGCCGACACCGAGTACAGGCCAGAGTCCTTCAGGATCGCGTCGCTGATCACCAGGATCGTGGTGTCCGGAACCCTAACAATGAACCACGCCGGTTACCTGGACGAGTACTCGTGCTCGTGCTCCTCCACGTAGAGCATGGCGGAGGAGCTGACGGCGCCGGCCGCGTTGCGCGCCGACACCGAGTACAGGCCAGAGTCCTTCAGGATCGCGTCGCTGATCACCAGGATCGTGGTGTCCGGAACCCTAACAATGAACCACGCCGGTTACCTGGACGAGTACTCGTGCTCGTGCTCCTCCACGTAGAGCATGGCGGAGGAGCTGACGGCGCCGGCCGCGTTGCGCGCCGACACCGAGTACAGGCCAGAGTCCTTCAGGATCGCGTCGCTGATCACCAGGATCGTGGTGTCCGGAACCCTAACAATGAACCACGCCGGTTACCTGGACGAGTACTCGTGCTCGTGCTCCTCCACGTAGAGCATGGCGGAGGAGCTGACGGCGCCGGCCGCGTTGCGCGCCGACACCGAGTACAGGCCAGAGTCCTTCAGGATCGCGTCGCTGATCACCAGGATCGTGGTGTCCGGAACCCTAACAATGAACCACGCCGGTTACCTGGACGAGTACTCGTGCTCGTGCTCCTCCACGTAGAGCATGGCGGAGGAGCTGACGGCGCCGGCCGCGTTGCGCGCCGACACCGAGTACAGGCCAGAGTCCTTCAGGATCGCGTCGCTGATCACCAGGATCGTGGTGTCCGGAACCCTAACAATGAACCACGCCGGTTACCTGGACGAGTACTCGTGCTCGTGCTCCTCCACGTAGAGCATGGCGGAGGAGCTGACGGCGCCGGCCGCGTTGCGCGCCGACACCGAGTACAGGCCAGAGTCCTTCAGGATCGCGTCGCTGATCACCAGGATCGTGGTGTCCGGAACCCTAACAATGAACCACGCCGGTTACCTGGACGAGTACTCGTGCTCGTGCTCCTCCACGTAGAGCATGGCGGAGGAGCTGACGGCGCCGGCCGCGTTGCGCGCCGACACCGAGTACAGGCCAGAGTCCTTCAGGATCGCGTCGCTGATCACCAGGATCGTGGTGTCCGGAACCCTAACAATGAACCACGCCGGTTACCTGGACGAGTACTCGTGCTCGTGCTCCTCCACGTAGAGCATGGCGGAGGAGCTGACGGCGCCGGCCGCGTTGCGCGCCGACACCGAGTACAGGCCAGAGTCCTTCAGGATCGCGTCGCTGATCACCAGGATCGTGGTGTCCGGAACCCTAACAATGAACCACGCCGGTTACCTGGACGAGTACTCGTGCTCGTGCTCCTCCACGTAGAGCATGGCGGAGGAGCTGACGGCGCCGGCCGCGTTGCGCGCCGACACCGAGTACAGGCCAGAGTCCTTCAGGATCGCGTCGCTGATCACCAGGATCGTGGTGTCCGGAACCCTAACAATGAACCACGCCGGTTACCTGGACGAGTACTCGTGCTCGTGCTCCTCCACGTAGAGCATGGCGGAGGAGCTGACGGCGCCGGCCGCGTTGCGCGCCGACACCGAGTACAGGCCAGAGTCCTTCAGGATCGCGTCGCTGATCACCAGGATCGTGGTGTCCGGAACCCTAACAATGAACCACGCCGGTTACCTGGACGAGTACTCGTGCTCGTGCTCCTCCACGTAGAGCATGGCGGAGGAGCTGACGGCGCCGGCCGCGTTGCGCGCCGACACCGAGTACAGGCCAGAGTCCTTCAGGATCGCGTCGCTGATCACCAGGATCGTGGTGTCCGGAACCCTAACAATGAACCACGCCGGTTACCTGGACGAGTACTCGTGCTCGTGCTCCTCCACGTAGAGCATGGCGGAGGAGCTGACGGCGCCGGCCGCGTTGCGCGCCGACACCGAGTACAGGCCAGAGTCCTTCAGGATCGCGTCGCTGATCACCAGGATCGTGGTGTCCGGAACCCTAACAATGAACCACGCCGGTTACCTGGACGAGTACTCGTGCTCGTGCTCCTCCACGTAGAGCATGGCGGAGGAGCTGACGGCGCCGGCCGCGTTGCGCGCCGACACCGAGTACAGGCCAGAGTCCTTCAGGATCGCGTCGCTGATCACCAGGATCGTGGTGTCCGGAACCCTAACAATGAACCACGCCGGTTACCTGGACGAGTACTCGTGCTCGTGCTCCTCCACGTAGAGCATGGCGGAGGAGCTGACGGCGCCGGCCGCGTTGCGCGCCGACACCGAGTACAGGCCAGAGTCCTTCAGGATCGCGTCGCTGATCACCAGGATCGTGGTGTCCGGAACCCTAACAATGAACCACGCCGGTTACCTGGACGAGTACTCGTGCTCGTGCTCCTCCACGTAGAGCATGGCGGAGGAGCTGACGGCGCCGGCCGCGTTGCGCGCCGACACCGAGTACAGGCCAGAGTCCTTCAGGATCGCGTCGCTGATCACCAGGATCGTGGTGTCCGGAACCCTAACAATGAACCACGCCGGTTACCTGGACGAGTACTCGTGCTCGTGCTCCTCCACGTAGAGCATGGCGGAGGAGCTGACGGCGCCGGCCGCGTTGCGCGCCGACACCGAGTACAGGCCAGAGTCCTTCAGGATCGCGTCGCTGATCACCAGGATCGTGGTGTCCGGAACCCTAACAATGAACCACGCCGGTTACCTGGACGAGTACTCGTGCTCGTGCTCCTCCACGTAGAGCATGGCGGAGGAGCTGACGGCGCCGGCCGCGTTGCGCGCCGACACCGAGTACAGGCCAGAGTCCTTCAGGATCGCGTCGCTGATCACCAGGATCGTGGTGTCCGGAACCCTAACAATGAACCACGCCGGTTACCTGGACGAGTACTCGTGCTCGTGCTCCTCCACGTAGAGCATGGCGGAGGAGCTGACGGCGCCGGCCGCGTTGCGCGCCGACACCGAGTACAGGCCAGAGTCCTTCAGGATCGCGTCGCTGATCACCAGGATCGTGGTGTCCGGAACCCTAACAATGAACCACGCCGGTTACCTGGACGAGTACTCGTGCTCGTGCTCCTCCACGTAGAGCATGGCGGAGGAGCTGACGGCGCCGGCCGCGTTGCGCGCCGACACCGAGTACAGGCCAGAGTCCTTCAGGATCGCGTCGCTGATCACCAGGATCGTGGTGTCCGGAACCCTAACAATGAACCACGCCGGTTACCTGGACGAGTACTCGTGCTCGTGCTCCTCCACGTAGAGCATGGCGGAGGAGCTGACGGCGCCGGCCGCGTTGCGCGCCGACACCGAGTACAGGCCAGAGTCCTTCAGGATCGCGTCGCTGATCACCAGGATCGTGGTGTCCGGAACCCTAACAATGAACCACGCCGGTTACCTGGACGAGTACTCGTGCTCGTGCTCCTCCACGTAGAGCATGGCGGAGGAGCTGACGGCGCCGGCCGCGTTGCGCGCCGACACCGAGTACAGGCCAGAGTCCTTCAGGATCGCGTCGCTGATCACCAGGATCGTGGTGTCCGGAACCCTAACAATGAACCACGCCGGTTACCTGGACGAGTACTCGTGCTCGTGCTCCTCCACGTAGAGCATGGCGGAGGAGCTGACGGCGCCGGCCGCGTTGCGCGCCGACACCGAGTACAGGCCAGAGTCCTTCAGGATCGCGTCGCTGATCACCAGGATCGTGGTGTCCGGAACCCTAACAATGAACCACGCCGGTTACCTGGACGAGTACTCGTGCTCGTGCTCCTCCACGTAGAGCATGGCGGAGGAGCTGACGGCGCCGGCCGCGTTGCGCGCCGACACCGAGTACAGGCCAGAGTCCTTCAGGATCGCGTCGCTGATCACCAGGATCGTGGTGTCCGGAACCCTAACAATGAACCACGCCGGTTACCTGGACGAGTACTCGTGCTCGTGCTCCTCCACGTAGAGCATGGCGGAGGAGCTGACGGCGCCGGCCGCGTTGCGCGCCGACACCGAGTACAGGCCAGAGTCCTTCAGGATCGCGTCGCTGATCACCAGGATCGTGGTGTCCGGAACCCTAACAATGAACCACGCCGGTTACCTGGACGAGTACTCGTGCTCGTGCTCCTCCACGTAGAGCATGGCGGAGGAGCTGACGGCGCCGGCCGCGTTGCGCGCCGACACCGAGTACAGGCCAGAGTCCTTCAGGATCGCGTCGCTGATCACCAGGATCGTGGTGTCCGGAACCCTAACAATGAACCACGCCGGTTACCTGGACGAGTACTCGTGCTCGTGCTCCTCCACGTAGAGCATGGCGGAGGAGCTGACGGCGCCGGCCGCGTTGCGCGCCGACACCGAGTACAGGCCAGAGTCCTTCAGGATCGCGTCGCTGATCACCAGGATCGTGGTGTCCGGAACCCTAACAATGAACCACGCCGGTTACCTGGACGAGTACTCGTGCTCGTGCTCCTCCACGTAGAGCATGGCGGAGGAGCTGACGGCGCCGGCCGCGTTGCGCGCCGACACCGAGTACAGGCCAGAGTCCTTCAGGATCGCGTCGCTGATCACCAGGATCGTGGTGTCCGGAACCCTAACAATGAACCACGCCGGTTACCTGGACGAGTACTCGTGCTCGTGCTCCTCCACGTAGAGCATGGCGGAGGAGCTGACGGCGCCGGCCGCGTTGCGCGCCGACACCGAGTACAGGCCAGAGTCCTTCAGGATCGCGTCGCTGATCACCAGGATCGTGGTGTCCGGAACCCTAACAATGAACCACGCCGGTTACCTGGACGAGTACTCGTGCTCGTGCTCCTCCACGTAGAGCATGGCGGAGGAGCTGACGGCGCCGGCCGCGTTGCGCGCCGACACCGAGTACAGGCCAGAGTCCTTCAGGATCGCGTCGCTGATCACCAGGATCGTGGTGTCCGGAACCCTAACAATGAACCACGCCGGTTACCTGGACGAGTACTCGTGCTCGTGCTCCTCCACGTAGAGCATGGCGGAGGAGCTGACGGCGCCGGCCGCGTTGCGCGCCGACACCGAGTACAGGCCAGAGTCCTTCAGGATCGCGTCGCTGATCACCAGGATCGTGGTGTCCGGAACCCTAACAATGAACCACGCCGGTTACCTGGACGAGTACTCGTGCTCGTGCTCCTCCACGTAGAGCATGGCGGAGGAGCTGACGGCGCCGGCCGCGTTGCGCGCCGACACCGAGTACAGGCCAGAGTCCTTCAGGATCGCGTCGCTGATCACCAGGATCGTGGTGTCCGGAACCCTAACAATGAACCACGCCGGTTACCTGGACGAGTACTCGTGCTCGTGCTCCTCCACGTAGAGCATGGCGGAGGAGCTGACGGCGCCGGCCGCGTTGCGCGCCGACACCGAGTACAGGCCAGAGTCCTTCAGGATCGCGTCGCTGATCACCAGGATCGTGGTGTCCGGAACCCTAACAATGAACCACGCCGGTTACCTGGACGAGTACTCGTGCTCGTGCTCCTCCACGTAGAGCATGGCGGAGGAGCTGACGGCGCCGGCCGCGTTGCGCGCCGACACCGAGTACAGGCCAGAGTCCTTCAGGATCGCGTCGCTGATCACCAGGATCGTGGTGTCCGGAACCCTAACAATGAACCACGCCGGTTACCTGGACGAGTACTCGTGCTCGTGCTCCTCCACGTAGAGCATGGCGGAGGAGCTGACGGCGCCGGCCGCGTTGCGCGCCGACACCGAGTACAGGCCAGAGTCCTTCAGGATCGCGTCGCTGATCACCAGGATCGTGGTGTCCGGAACCCTAACAATGAACCACGCCGGTTACCTGGACGAGTACTCGTGCTCGTGCTCCTCCACGTAGAGCATGGCGGAGGAGCTGACGGCGCCGGCCGCGTTGCGCGCCGACACCGAGTACAGGCCAGAGTCCTTCAGGATCGCGTCGCTGATCACCAGGATCGTGGTGTCCGGAACCCTAACAATGAACCACGCCGGTTACCTGGACGAGTACTCGTGCTCGTGCTCCTCCACGTAGAGCATGGCGGAGGAGCTGACGGCGCCGGCCGCGTTGCGCGCCGACACCGAGTACAGGCCAGAGTCCTTCAGGATCGCGTCGCTGATCACCAGGATCGTGGTGTCCGGAACCCTAACAATGAACCACGCCGGTTACCTGGACGAGTACTCGTGCTCGTGCTCCTCCACGTAGAGCATGGCGGAGGAGCTGACGGCGCCGGCCGCGTTGCGCGCCGACACCGAGTACAGGCCAGAGTCCTTCAGGATCGCGTCGCTGATCACCAGGATCGTGGTGTCCGGAACCCTAACAATGAACCACGCCGGTTACCTGGACGAGTACTCGTGCTCGTGCTCCTCCACGTAGAGCATGGCGGAGGAGCTGACGGCGCCGGCCGCGTTGCGCGCCGACACCGAGTACAGGCCAGAGTCCTTCAGGATCGCGTCGCTGATCACCAGGATCGTGGTGTCCGGAACCCTAACAATGAACCACGCCGGTTACCTGGACGAGTACTCGTGCTCGTGCTCCTCCACGTAGAGCATGGCGGAGGAGCTGACGGCGCCGGCCGCGTTGCGCGCCGACACCGAGTACAGGCCAGAGTCCTTCAGGATCGCGTCGCTGATCACCAGGATCGTGGTGTCCGGAACCCTAACAATGAACCACGCCGGTTACCTGGACGAGTACTCGTGCTCGTGCTCCTCCACGTAGAGCATGGCGGAGGAGCTGACGGCGCCGGCCGCGTTGCGCGCCGACACCGAGTACAGGCCAGAGTCCTTCAGGATCGCGTCGCTGATCACCAGGATCGTGGTGTCCGGCTCGATGAATTTCATCTGATGACAGAATGAGAGAATGAGAATGAGATATTTATTGATAAAATTATAAATAATTTTACATGTCACTCATTTTACATGGGATTATATTAATTTATAGTTTATAAGTGGGTTAGTTTCATTTTATATTAATTTTAGTATACATTGGTCAGTTCTTTAAATTAACCTAAGTTAGTAATATTAAATTAATAAAATTACTACAACTCTTATTTCATTACATTTAACATTTTTAACATTCGAATTACAAATTGTTTTAGTCATCAGTCTTCCTTAACATAAATTCATTTATATCGTAACATGCTAGGTCAATTAACATTTTTTTGAGTTTATTAACGAATATAGCGTCACTTTCGGTGTTAATGACATCATTCGGAAGAGTGTTGTAGATCTTTACACCAATGACACTGAGTGACTTTCGAGCCTTCGCCAGTCGGCGGCACAGACAATTGAAATAACTACAACTTAGGGCCTTATCACACTTGCGATTTACAAGCGATTTGAAAGCGAAGCGTACGCGCGGCGTGTTCGTCGCGTGCCCGTAACCAATTCGCCGCGAGTGCGTCGCGATTTTGCCGCGATTGCGTAACGAACTCGCTGCGCAGTCGCGGCGTATTCGTCACGCCGTCGCGGCGTAATCGCGGCGACTTGGTTGCGGGCACGCGACGAACACGCCGCGCGCACGCTTCGCTTTCAAATCGCTTGCAAATCGCAAGTGTGATAAGGCCCTTAGAAATGTTGGAAAACCCCCGATTTTTTCATTTCAAAGTGCAATATCTCAAAAACGGCTGAACCGATTTTGATGAAACATGGCTAAGAACACCCGGGTCAAAAATATCTGTGACACAAAAAAAACCGCATTCAAATCGGTCCGTTCGTTTGGGAGCTACGATACCACAGACAGATACACAGACACCTTAAACTTATAACACCCCTCTCTTTGCGTCGGGGGTTAAAAACATTGAGTGTGGGTCTCCATAAAGTGCACATATGAAATAGGGTGAATCTAGACCTAGACCCAATTCCATCGACGGGCAACATAAAAAAAAAAATTGTTTTCAAAGTCGAATGAATCGGAGCCGACTGACTTATTTTTATTTTTTTTGTGTCCCTCACCACCAAAAGTGACAAGGCGCTTTGAATTTTTTTTTGGTTAAAGCCAAATAAATATAATTTGCCATTTTTTTATTAATGCCTAATTTTTATTTTTTATTTTTCCCGTCGTTGGCATGGGGAATCGACGAAAATTATAGAAATGCCAGACAATTTTTTTGGTGATACGAATAACCTTCTATAGCAGCAGAAAAAAGTTTCAGATTTTCCAGCTGCGTAAATTATTTTTGAAAAATATAAACAGTGTCCTCACTTGCGAGCCTCAACTTATTCCGGTACTAAAGAAGGTTATTCCTATCACCAAATGCACATAGGGTGAATCATCATCATCATCATCATCATATCAGCCGAACGACGTCCACTATAGGCCCAAAGAGTGCCAAAGTGACCGGTCCTGCGCCACCCGCATCCAGCGGACTCCCGCGACCTTTACCAGGTCATCAGTCCACCTTGTGGGGGGGCTACCCACGCCGCGTCTTCCGGTACGTGGTCGCCATTCGAGAACCTTTCCGCCCCAACGGCATAGGGTGAATATGTGTACTTTATGGAGGCTCACACTGAATATAGGTTCTATTTTTTCAAGCGATAGAGTGATTTCTTATGGTGCTTCTCATCATGTGTTTATTTTACTGGGTCATGGCGTGGCATTATATTTGTTCAGGGTGGGGGATAAGGATAAATAGAATTTGACGACCGAATAGCCTAGTGGTTAGAGAACCTGACTATGAAGTTTGAAGTCCCGGGTTCGATTCCCGGTCGGGGCAGATATTTGTATGATGAATACGAATGTTTGTTCTCGAGTCTTGGATGTTTAATATCTATCTCAGTATGTATTTATCTATGTAAGTATGTTTATCCGTTGTCTAGCACCCATTGGTGTGAATTGAAAAAATGAAAATTATTTATTGCATAAATTAGTTACAGTTTGACAATATAGAGTTGGGTTTTCCTATTAGGTAAAAAATACCTGTGTCAGAAAGACCCGCTCCTCCATAAAAAAAAACAGTTGCATAAGTAGGTATTTACGTACGAGAAGGTATAATCTTAAAATAAAAACAAAGACAACAATTTAGGTATCACAGCCATAATCGTTTGGGCCCATGTCTACAGATTCCCAATTCTACAGATTATCATGTCTACAGATTCCCAATTCTACAGATTCTCATGTCTACAGGTTCTCAATTCTACAGATTCTCATGTCTACATATTCCCAATTCTACAGATTCTCATGTCTACAGATTCCCAATTCTACAGATTATCATGTCTACAGATTCCCAATTCTACAGATTCTCATGTCTACAGATACGATAACCAACCAGTAATAATTAATCTAGAGGAATACGTTTTATCTCTTCGGAAAAAGGTACAAGCTCCGATTTTTAGAAATGTTCTAATTCTAATCACATGATCACACTTGTATGTGTCTATACATTTTGCGATAGTTAGACTAGAATTGGGAGTCTGTAGAACTGGAAATCTGTAGAACTGGAAATCTGTAGAATTGGGAATCCGTAGAATTAAGAATCTGTAGAATTGTGAATCTGTAGAATTGGAAATCTGTAGAATTGGGAATCCGTAGAATTGGGAATCTGTAGAATTGGAAATCTGTAGAATTGGAAATCTGTAATAGAAATCTGTAGAATTGGGAACAAACCGCCATAATGGCGTGAACCTAGTGTGTGTATGTGTGTGTGTATGTGAGTGTGTAATTGTCCCACGATATTTATTTATTAGAACACCCGGCTAGTACCTTGATCCTGGAGCTATCAGCGAGCGGCTGCCAGTCCTTGTACCACTTGATGTCAGGATACGGCACCCCGGTGACCCGGGCCTCCATCCTGGCGGTGCGGCGCTGCAGCGCGACGGTCTCCTCGGGCCTGCGGACGAAGGCCGGGTACTCGGCGCACTGCAGGCGCACTCGCTGGCGGGTCTGGCCGTGCTCGTTCGTGGCCACTGCTTCGTACCAGCCTTCGTCGCGTTCCAGCATCCTGGGGAGCGACGTAGGCATGATGACTCATGTCAAAATTGATAACATAGTGTTGCTAAATGGATAGTAAACCATCAAATTATTGTAATTAAGTATAGATTTTAAAATATAATTTTCACGCCACTGCACGGAAATGTGGCAAAAGATGATCAGAATTGGGTTGTGTTCTCATGTTAAAATTGATAGCGCAGTATTGCTAAATTGATAGTAAACCTTCAAATAAATGCAATTAAGTATAAATTACGAAATATAATTAAAATCATAAAAAGATATGGCCCTTGAAAGTTTGCAAAAAATATGCATTTTTTTTATTGTCCAAAAGTAAATTTAAAGCTACCAATAGAATCCTTACGCTTTTATAGAAACAATATTGTATGACAACTATGGTCCTAAACGCAGTATTTCGCAACCGAAACAGCAATTTACTTGATTTTCCATATAACGACTAGTACAAATATTACCCTGTGACGTCATGATTCAATGTTAATCAGTATGGAACGTTTTCGGCTACCGCCAGCGAGGTCCGTCTTTAACTCAATTTTTTGGGTATTTTTGTTCTTTAATTGTACTTACTCCCAAACAAACATTTGTTCCACACCAAAAACTGGTTCGAATGGCATCGTAAAAAAAAAATTAGGACACAAGCCTATTCAGGCTTCAAAGCTGGGGTTAGTTGGGCTTCGCACGAATAGGCCATCTATGACTTCAAACTGTCCAACAATGTTATCACAGGGCCCCGCGCGCGGTCGCGCCGGCGCGCGCGTGCTCCTCCTCCCCCGCGCCGGCGCGAGGCAAGCGAGCCAGTTTAGTATTATGATCTTCAATTAGATACTTCATTTTGACTTAAAATAATAATTATTTGCAATTTCCTCGCAGTAGGCGTGAAAAGCGCTGTGTTAAGCCTCGGCCGAAAGTGCAATAGCTGGACTCGTACTTTCGAGGGCCGACGCGTCGTCCATCTATTGCTTACTTTCTAGCCTCTTCAACAATGTACTATTGTATCATGAAAAGATATGAACCTTGTGAGTTTAGATTTTTTTTTGTCCAAGAGTATATTTAAAGCTACCAATAGAATCCTTAAGCCGGGTCCGCTGCGACCTGTTTTTGTGTTTTTCTAACACCCAACATGTTTTGCCAATCAAAAAAAAAACCCTATTTGTTTGTCGAAACTGACGGATAACATGTTAGGTGTTAGAAAAACACAAAAACAGGTCGCAGCGGACCCGGCTTTACGCTTTTATAGAAACAATATTGTACCGTATTTCGCGACCGAAACAGCAATTTACTTGATTTTCCGTACAACGGTTAACGTTTGGGATACCGACAGCGAGGTCAATCTTTGTCACAATTTTTTGAATATTTATGTTCTTTAATTGTAGTTCCTCCCATACAAAATGCTTTTATAATATCGACATAGATGACGCATAAATCAGAGTGACTCAAAAGACGCCATTTAAGATAACAGGGACAACTTTTGATATAATAGAAAGGAATTAAGAACAGTCAGATATCAGGATCTCCGGATATCCCCAGGATAACCCTCAGGGCAGGAGATGGATGACAGGCAATCAACACATCATCATCATCAGCTTATATACATCCCACTGCTGGGCACAGGCCTCCTCTCATGAATGAATGAGGACGGGCAGTAGTCCCCACGCTGGCCCAGTGCGGATTGGGGATTTCACATACCTCTTTGAATTTCTTCTCAAATGTATGCAGGTTTCCTCACGATGTTTATCCATCACCGATAAATATCAATGTGTTTTAGTCTCGTACCACTCATGAATCTCAGTGCTGATTGGAGACTTTGGAGAATTTCTTCTCAGATGTATGCAGGTTTTCTCACGACGTTTTTCCTTCACCGATAAATACCAAGTGTGTTTTAGTCTTGTTTAGTCTCGTACCATGACGCATTGGTTTCACTGTAATGTCATATTAACATGTTTTTTTTTAATAAATCAGTAAACTTACTTGTTAATAAACAGCGTAGCCTGTCCGTTCCTAGTGTAGCTCCAATCGAACCGCCCTCCGATCTCGATCGGCTCATCATTGAAGTAATACGTCATCGTCGGCTTCGGGTATCCGTACACGAACCAAAACAGATTCACATTATGCCCCTTCACCCCGTACTGGCAGTCGTGTTCCTGCCGCAAGAACCTCGGAGCTTGCGCGTAGCCGTCGTGGGGCGGTCGTTCGACGTCAAAGTCCTTGGGGAAGTAAGGTGACGTTTCGGGTCTGAAGTCGATCCCGGGTGCCAAGTATGGGATGAACTTGGGCGGGTCGGGTTCCAGTTTGGCCCGGTGGGTGACGGCGAAGGGCGAGGGGTCGGAGACGCCGTATTTGTTCTCGACGCGGACGCGGAGCTTGTAGTCGCGGAAGGGCGCGAGGTTGCTGATGTCGCAGACGCAGGAGCGCAGGCCGGTGCGCGCCGTGAACCAGTCGCCGTCCGGCTGCTCGCACATCTCCACCTGAGGGACGCCGGTGTCGATTATTGCCCACAGTTCGTAAATGAGCGTTTTTCAAAAAAAGTGTACGTAAACTTTTTTTTTCAGAATTCGATTTTTTTAGGTTTCTCTTACTCAGAATCGTTGATACTATTGAAAAAAAAAATGAAAAAAGTTTATTGAGCAAGGGCAGCATTACAATATGAATCACGACCCTGAGTCCTGAGCTAGGAAACCCTGTGTTACAGGACCCAGTTTCGTATCTATACAATTACTTATCTATCTTATTGATCCTCATACAAGAAAAAAAGTGTCCAAAATATTCCATTCCAGATCGTCACACTTTTGTATGCAGTCTTTTTTTATTTATATGGTCGTGACGCACTGGAAGAAAAAACTTACATAGTAAAACCTGGGACACTTTTTTTCCTGTATGAGGATCTATAGTATCAATGATTCTGAAAAAAAAAACCAAAAAAAAAGAAATCTGAAAAAAAAGTTCATGTAAGTACAGTTTTTTTGAAAAACGCTCGAATGCAAGGGCTCGTTCAGAAACCATGTGATCATATTTGGCCTACTTTTAACCCTCACCCCGTACCCCTGGTGATATTTGGTGATTAAAACGCTACCCCCTCCCCCCCATGCAAGATCACGTGTGTTTTTGGGACTAAGTATGAATTAAACTAGTTAACAAAAAAAACAGCAATATAAAGCCATGTCACGCTACGTAATGTTGGTACAATTCATAGTTATTATTTAGATAATGACGCTAAACGGAGTAATTTCGATATTAAAAAAAATAAGATAGATCAGATTAAAATTACACGTGAAGTCTTCTCGAACCCCCTCCCTCATCGTGATCGTTTGTGATATTTTTGACAGAGACGGCAACAATTTCTTAATTCAAATACTGCTAACCTGCCATTTTAAGCTAGCACTAGACTGTAAGGTATAAGTATACCACCTTTACAGTACTTTTTCGAAGGCATACACTACTGCTGTTAGTACTTCCCCTTATAGGTGACAGAGAAAACCGGTTGAATCCTGTTGACTTCTGACTGAAATTCTGGGGCCAGAGAATTAGGCTACCTTAGCACGCGTCTTCTGACGATAGATTAGTTTCGACGAGGAAACGTACCCAATTGGGTTGTGTCCTCATGTTAAAATTGATAGCGTAGTGTTGCTAAATTGATAGTAATCCTTCAAATAAATGCAATTAAGTATAAATTACGAAATATAATTAAAATCATAAAAAGATATGGCCCTTGAAAGTTTACAAAAAATATGCATTTTTTTTATTGTCCAAAAGTAAATTTAAAGCTACCAATAGAATCCTTACGCTTTTATAGAAACAATATTGTATGACAACTATGGTCCTAAACGCAGTATTTCGCATCCGAAACAGCAATTTACTTGATTTTCCATATAAGGACTAGTACAAATATTACCCTGTGACGTCATGATTCAATGTTAATCAGTATGGAACGTTTTCGGCTACCGCCAGCGAGGTCCGTCTTTAACTCAACTTTTTGGGTATTTATGTTCTTTAATTGTACTTACTCCCATACAAACATTTGTTCCACACCAAAAACTGGTTTGAATGGCATCGTAAAAAAAAATTAGGACACAAGCCTATTCGAGGAGAGCGTAAGGCGACGACTTTCATATACCAGTCTTAGTAAAGTAAGTGGTAAAGATTGGCTCGGTTCCTTACTTGGTAGGTGACAGGGAACCGTGGCCCGTGCGGGATGGACGGCTTCCACGACAGCGTGAGGTGGCGGTCCGTCATGCGCGAGATGATGGGCTTGTCGGCGAGCGGCATGGGCACGCCGGTCTTCTTCATCTTGTCGAAGTCGGAGTACTGGTCCGAGATGGGCTTCTTGCTCTGACGGGGCTCCAGGGCTGCGGGGAGGCACAATGTACAGTCTCACTTTATCTCGTTGGTTAACACTTTCGCAACCGGACTAAAAATGGAACAATACACCAGAAACCGACAGAACTCGCTAGGCTTTCCACGACGCCGCGTGCCCGCTAAGCGGGCACTAGGCGGACGCTCAGGGTTGTGCCAAGTAACTTTTGTATACGTGAATAAAATTAAATCTACTATCTATTTATGCCCACCGTTCTTAGAGCATACATAACTGGAGTAGCCTTATGTCTTATTTGCGTAAAAAAACGTCTGCCGAATTTTGCGGGGGCGGGGGGGGAGCATCTTAATAGGATATTGAAACTCAATTATATATTAAAAGCCACTTCAATGGTTGAACGTTTATAATATCAAGTGCTTACAGCAACATGCGGGCATTTTTATGATCAGTGTTCTCTTGCGAGGCGATTTTGTGATCGATTGTGAAATAGTCTTTGTATGATTGTTTGCACATTGTGCAAGGTTTTTTACAGAGGGGTAAGTTACTGAGGCTCGGTAAGGCTCGCCGAGGCGAGTCCAATCGAATAGAAAAAAATCGCCTTCATACATTAACTATGAAAGTGCGTCCATTGATTTGGCGTGCCGCGACTCTACGTCAGTCGACGCACTTTCATAGTTAATGTATGAAGGCGAATTATTTTCGATTCGATTCGACTCGCCTCGGCGAGCCTAGGGGATGCCTGCCTTAAGACATTGTCACATCAAAAGCTTACTGTCATAACTGAGCTGCGCTGTGCAGGACTCTTCTCCGTGAGGGTTGAAGATGCGGCAGCGGTAGGTGCCCACGTCGCTGGGGTCGATGCCGCTGATGGTCAGCCGCAGCAGACCCGTGGTCTCCTTGTCTATGCGGATGCGCTCGCATGGGAACAGCTTCTCCTCATTACGGAACCTGTAACCAAGAGTGCACTTCGTTCATCATCCATAGTCCGTCCTGCTGAACGTAAGTACTTCATCATGTTGGCACTATTGTATTCGATTGCTTTCTCCATCCTACCACTCAAATTCGCTAGCCCAAACGCGGTCTCTTCAGAACTCGTCTGCACCAATGGTTGTCGATTAAGGCTTGTTAAAAAAAGTAGCCACTGTTGTATAATTCAGGTTTCCAATATGAAATGACATTTTCTTCACCTATCGTTTTGAGTTGCGTTATAGTACATTGTTTAACGAGGGGCGTAAGTGGAATATTCTTACGCCCGTGTTATACACAATGATTTTCATCACATTTGCGAGGAAATAAATAACTACAAAAGATAGAAAAATCTAAGTTTCATACAGCCGCACCAATCAAAAATTGACAACTTCACTTCCAGATCAGTGCTAATAGAGCGCGTAGCTTCAATATTTTAACCAATCACAGAGTAGTATTCTTGCGGGGCGGGGCGGCTTGGCCAACTAGATTTTTTTTTCAACCAATCACAGAGCAACCAGATTTGCTTAAGCCAATCAGAGGGTTCCATATTTTAAAACTAAACTTAACAGCCCGTGGGAGGTAAAACGGCTATAACTGCTCTGTACGCTCGCAAGTAATAACGCCATTGACGAGCAAGTGTGATGAAAAAAATATTTATACAGCTGCTATCCATTTTTGGGCTAACTTCCGAAATCTCTGGATTATATTCTTAGATTTTGTAATTTTCACGTTTGGGTCATAGAGGTTCTTTTCTTTCCTTTACTCAAATATATTATCGATGCTATAATGTTACGCGAATATCTTTCCAGACTCTTCATTACCGTATGCCGGTCATAAATTGTTTTAAATCATGCCAGAAGTAGACACATTCCTATGCAATCATTTTAGCTTTAAGCTTAAACTGGCATTATGTAGGATTTCACGACTTTTAAGGAAAAATAGATGGATTTTAGATTCTTAGACATAAAAAAGAATACTCAGTTGGCTATATAATTGCGGTTTGAAATACCTAGACCTACTGAGTGACCGTGGAGACCTTAAGCCTTATACGGCACTTAGCTATGAAAATTAAATAGCTTGCATGTAGAAGTATTAGATCAGATCAAGTCAAAACCGCACTCAATGGTCCACTCCACGAATGTTGAATTTCGACGGATTGTGAAGCTTACCCCTGATGTGACGACCGCAACCCTCTGCCAAGAGTGTGACGATGAAGTACAGAGATGTATTGGTTTAATACCTTATGTTACTTATGTTAGTTAGTTAGTTTTACTAGGCATTTTCCGCAAGTCGACATCCAACGTGCCTATTTTGCGAGAAACGGCGGCGTGGTGCTACTCTAACCATCCCAGCTCCTCTATAAAGTTTATGAGTGCCTTGGTATCACTGACTGCGTTCCATAGTGTGTCCGGAGACACTAGGTGCTTTTTTCTGTATACTTCTACCTGCTTACAGTCCAGTAGAATATGTTTAGTCGTTTCTTCTGCCTGCATGCACGCTCTGCACATGGGGTTGTCTGTATGTTACTTATGACGAGACCGCCAGTTCTGCCATAGGCAACCGAAGACGTTTACAGGGAATTAGAATTTTAGCTTTAGTCGCCGATCTTCTGTCTCTCACTCAACAAGTGCGCTAGAGCTGGACTCACCATTCGACGTCGGGGTCGGGAGTGCCGGTGGCGCAGGCGGTGAACTTGGCGCTCATGCCGCGGTACACCTCGCAGTCGCCGATCTTTTTCAGGAACGCTGGAGGTTCAATCTTCTGCCTCTTTCCACTGAAAACGTTGGAATGACTCAACTATACATCAGGTGATATATGTTTTAATGGGAGCAAAGTCCGTTATGGATACCTCTGCGCCACGGGGATAGCGCGGAGGTTAGGTCGGACTCGCACACACTACAAGGCAGGGGATACCGTAGCCGTGGTTATTCTAATGCCAGGGGCACAAATACAGTCAGCAGCAGAAGTAGCTAAGCGGGCATAGTGCTCAAATTGATCTGCACACGGACTCTAATGTCAAGAGAATAAGGTTCTGTGCAGATCATTCTGAGCATGTTAAAGTGCTTAGCTACTTCTGCTGCTGACTGTACCTAGATATGAGAAAAATGAGTATTAGGCTTCTAATGTGACGATGTAAATATTTACCCTTTCATTCATAAAACTTAACAAACCTGTGATAACTAAAACGTGTTTTGTCCCTTTCTCACAAACGCAGTCAAATTGACAAATAAAGAGAAACGAATTTTAACGCCATTTTAGCTAACGCCACTATAGCTTGGCTAGAAAGTGCCAGTTCATGAAACCTGAACTGGTACTTTCTAGCCAAGCTACACCTTGATTAAAATCAGTTAACCACTGACATATTGGATCAAACCTTGGGATATTCTACCTTAATACCAATGTAATTAAGTCTTTATTACAACCGTTACATTTATAGGCAGCGTGTTTACAAAATAAACTCTAATATTCTGACGTTAAGATAGAGTATCGAGTGAATTAATGCCAAATGTCAGTAGTTAACTGATTTTAATCGTAGTGTATAGCGTCTAACCAGCACTAATGGAAGTAGAAAGTAGCTCAACATTGTCACACCAAAAAATATTGAATTGGGACCGAGCGCGACGACAGCGCCACGTGACAGGCGGCCATTATGGACAATATTGTCACCGCTGTCAAACAAGAAGTAAGTAAATATTGTGAAAAATATTAATGAAATCTTGTGTTATTACAATTCACAACAACACATCTTACCAGGACCATAGTTTTATCTCAAAAACGATTAGAAATTGTTTACTGCAATATGGATTTGACAGCTCAAGTCAGCGACAAAAATGACAATTTTAGCCGTAGCGAGCGCTGTGATCGTTTAGGCTACCCCCTCCACCCGCTTTGCGCTCTGCCAATAGCTAGAGACCGGTCTTGAACGGCTAATTCCTTCGTCAGGAGCCGTAGCATGGTTGGCCTTATCACGCGACAAGTGACAAGATAAGAGCGTCGTCTCGTTGTATCGAACGGTGTCAGCCAGTGACGCACGCTCTATCCTATCACCTATCGCGTGACAAGGCCAACCATGCTACGGCCCCAGGTCTGAAGATGTTTATCGTCATCATCTGTCTGTACCTACCTACCACAGCAAAGAACACGATATTAACAATGCAAACCGAATACTCACATCTTATCCACAACTTCAAGCGCCGCTTCGCACATGGCCTCTCCCTCCCTATTCTTCGCCAAACACTTGAACGTGCCTGAATCCTCCAGCTCCAAGTTCCTCACATATAAACAGCACGCGTCTCCGTCCCTCTTCATGTGATACTTCTCTGACTCCTTGATGGGAACGCCGTTCTTGTACCAAGAGATGTCTGGCGCGGGAATGCCGATGACGCGAGCGGGGAATTTGGCGTCGAATGTTGGCAACTGTTGAAGGAATATAAATAATAAATAAATATCGTGGGACAATTCACACCAATTGATCTAGTCCCAAACTAGGCAAAGCCTGTACTATGGGTATTAGACAACGGATAAACATACTTATATAGATAAATACATACTTGAATAGATATTAAACATCCAAGACTCGAGAACAAACATTCGTATTCATCATACAAATATCTGCCCCGACCGGGAATCGAACCCGGGACCTCAAGCTTCATAGTCAGGTTCTCTAACCACTAGGCTATTCGGTCGTCTGTACTATAGATGAGGAATTGTAGATTTAGAAGACACATGGTGAGTTTTTGTAGCAGTGCACAGCGAATCCAAAATGAATTTATGTTTGCTCAGCTAGCCCGAGTAACGCGCGACGCAAGAGAAGCCGCAGCAAAGTGATATAATTACTTAGCGTATCGCATCTTTGCACGAGTCTTGCGCATTTTCTATAAACCCTACCGCGGGAAGCGAGATAAGGTGTAAAATGTTCTATTTATTAAAATTATTCACTTTTGCGCATTTTCTGGCATTGCGTGCAGGAGTGTAATGAAGCTTCTAGACGGGCTATATTTTTACGGAAATGTGTGGCCGGCAACTATGGACGTCTTGCTCTTACTCTCATGCAATAACAAGACGCCCATAGTTGCCGGCCACACATTTCCGTAAAAATATAGCCGGTCTAGAAGCCTCCTAAAGGCAGGGTGCGTTGAAGCCCGACTGCAGCATAACTGCAAAAAGTCATCATGCGCGATGGCTCTGGCCGCCTGAGGAATTTTGTTCTTTTTTTAATCAAGTACATATGATCGCATCTAAGAGGGAAGTGCACATTCTACTTGTGTGATTAATTAAAAAAAAAAGTTAGATAATTCTATAAAGTAGACAAAAGAGTAGACTTTAATTTCTACGGAAATTAGAAGATTAAGATTGATTGAAAAATAGTGAATAAGTAAATAGAAAATTATACACGTCGATTGATATTGATATATGTATAATTGATTGTTGAGTCCTAGTTCAGTCTACAATTTTAAAGAAAGAGAACGTTAAAAAGAACATCATTATTAACATAATAACGCCAGTTTGATTTTAGTTGGTATAAAGAAGTACCCACCTAGGTAAGTACCCCAAAAATGCATTGCAAGTATTAATATTATAGAATAGATTGTAGTGCAGGCAATATGAAGGAAGAGTTACTAATCTGTTTTATTCCTTCTACGAAGAGAAAGAGATCCAATCAAAAATCAGTTGAGTTGATCAAATCAGAAAGAAGGGACGCTCGTGCGTAGTAAGAGAACTGACAACACATTCAGACATTTCTAAAGGTTCTCTCATTGCTATGAGAGCTGCTAGTCCCCACGCTGGCTTCGTGCGAGTTGGGGACTCCAGGCCAGCCATATAAATAAAACCCTGACCTTTTCTATGGACACCATCGGTAAGCTTAGCGGCTGTAACACATATATTGTTTTATATAGAAAACTCCCGTTAGAATCAGACATATTAAAATATAACGAAAACGGGTCACTGTCGTATTTAATGAAGAATATCGCTCGACATGTTTCGAACCGATTCGCGGTTCTTAATCATGAGCACACGCGTTGCCGGTGCGTTTAGCACCGCTTAGGTTTTAGAACCGCGAATCGGTTCGAAACATGTCGAGCGATATTCGACATTAAATACGACAGTGACCCGTTTTCATTACATAGATTGTGGTTTATATCTTTATATGTATAATTATTAACTTCTAAGTTTATAACAAAAGTCAATTGATCATCGACCCGATTTTCGAAATAAGGTTCTGCTGCTTGCTATACTTTTCTTTGCTCAGTCAACAATCATACTGCAATACAAACATGTAGTACTTACTTAGGTACATACATTTTGCCATAAAATGAAATTCAACTAGAGGATTGTAATGAGTCTGAACTTGGCTGGATTACGTTATTTTATAATAATCTCCTTTTCACATTGAGGCTCCATCATTAGATCAGCTCTAACACATAATATTGTATTGCAGTAAGGCGTACAAGGCCTCTACATATTCCAGAATTTGCATTAGAAGCGACCATTCTACCCCTGTACGATCAATTATATATTATGTTCTATAACGTCACTCACTACTAAATAAATAAATAAATAAATATTTTGCGGACAATCTTACACAAATCGACCTAGTCCCAAACTAAGCAAAGCTTGTACTATGGGTACTAGACGACGATAAACATACTTATATAGATAAATACATACTTAAATACATAGAAAACATCCATGACTCGGGAACAAATATTCGTGCTCATCACATAAATAAAATGCCCGTACCGGGATTCGAACCCAGGACCTCTTGCTTCGTAGGCAGGGTCACTACCAACTAGGCTTTTTTTTTAGGCGGTCGTCAACAATAACTAACTAACATACGCCTCACCGACCCAATGTTGGTCTGCCTCCGACAAGAGTTATCCGATCCTGCCCCATTTCTCCCATGGCTTGAACATCGCGCAGGGCTTCAACGACGAATCTGTATGAAATGTCTGACAGTTTCACAGTGATCTTTGATCGTCTCACCTGCTGCAAGTCGGTGAACTTCTGCGAGAAGTTCGGCGGCTGGTACACCTTGCGGACGTCGATCTTGCCCTGAGTGGCGTCTTCTCCGAGCGGATTGACGAGCTTCACAGCGTATACGCCGGCGTCGGGCAGCTCCATAGGAGAGATCTCCAGGCCAATCTGGTGAAATATTTTAAATTAACATTGAGGGCCGATGTGAATGCCAGAAAATTAATCAAATTGAAAGACTTGGATGGGCGTGATAGAATTATCTCTGTGTTCCAGTGATATATAATCGTATAGAAGTTCCTAACAAAGATTTATAAACATGTGAAGCACGGCACAGCTGAATACAGGTGTAGTGTAGACTCAATATTTAATATTACTTCAAAAAGAAAGAAAAGTACAGCAAAAAATAATCCCTAAGCTAGAACCGTTTTAATGTTGCTTGTTAGAGGGAGAAAACGCTCAGGGATCGTGACGTCACGACTATCAATCGTCATAGTAAATGACAATCGTTCCATATAAAGGTGCGTTTTGCGGAAAAGGGACAGAATATCTCTTAAAACTTTGGATACTTATAACTTTCAGTTTCAGTTTCAGTTTCAGTTTCTTTATTGGTAAATATCAATTTACAGGTCATAATAGATTTGCAACAGAATGTCTTATTAATAATATATCTATACAAAAGTATAAAAGTATACAATTATAAATTGGACAGAACAATAGATAACATAATGCGGAAGCAATATACCATTAAAATTAACATTTAGGATGATGGTCAATCAGTCAATTGTCTCCCTGTAAAAACTCATCCACACTGTAACATGCTGCATCTATAAGAGTGGATTTGAGTTGTTTTGTAAATATCATGTCACTTTCTGATAATATTATGTGGCTCGGAACCATATTATAAATTTTGGGGCCAATGATACTGAGTGACTTTCGGCACTTGGCTAGTCGCTGTATAGGAGCGAGCAGCAAGGGCCGTCTACGGTTATTTCCTTCACGGCTAGAGTTCGTCTTGTACTGTGCGAGATTTGACCTAACATATCGGCACGCTGTCAATATGTAAACCGAGGGAAGTGTCAATATTCCGTGCTTTTTAAATAGATCCCTGGCTGGGTGATCTAGAGGTTTCCTGTCGATTATTCGCAGTGCACGTTTTTGCATTTTAAATGCTTTGTCACGATGAGCACCCAATCCCCATAGGTCTACACCTTGGATCAGAATAGAATTAAAGTATCCGTAGTAAGCCTTTTTTAAATTTTCTGCGGACAGGCTCGGTGCAAGTCTAGATAGAGCAAAGCACGCCGACGACAGCGAGTCGCATAGGGAATCTATGTGAGGGGACCATGTTAACCCTGAGTCGATAGTAAAGCCCAAATATTTAATCTCTCTTTGTGAATATTTAACCTCTTGCGTTGTTTTTTTCTCCATTTGACTACATTTTTAATCCTTTTTCGAGAAAATACAAACATTATTGATTATTTTATTTAGTGTCTACACCCCTATTTTCTATAACCTATTCAGAAAGGCTTGCTTTGTCATGAACTCTGAACTATTCTAAGATCTAGCATTCCTAGGGACCATGGACGCTTCAGACGCTTGAAACTATAGGGGGTATTTACATGTCCGTTATCTTTCAGACAACGGAACGAGGGTTGTCGGCGGGGCCCACATTAATAGGAATCCCCGGTTTTGTCATTAGAGAGCATGCCATTGAAAGCCAGCAAAGATAACGTTGGGAATGGCACGAAGTCTTGTGTGACGTCACCGTCTGCGTCCTTATTTAAGCTGCAAAATCGCCTCAACATTTGTCAAACAAACTTACTTTACTCGCTTCCCATCACAAAGTGTGTGTCAAAGGTAATAAGGTGTGTGCTTATGCTCCCCATGAACTGGGAAAAGCAATCCCAGGACCGAGACCTTTGGAGAAAGGCACTTTATGAAGGCGTGACCCTACACGATGTCGCCTGGTTTGACCTCTTGTCCCACAAACGCGCTGCTGTCATGTCATTTACATGTCATATATGCGGGCGTCACTGTCGCTCTCGTATTGGCCTGACAAGCCACGTACGCAAGTGACGCACTTTAATGGACGCTGCTTAAATCATCTTTTACTCGTATAGATGCTAGAGGCCAATGATGAATACGCTTAGATTGAAGACTTAAATAACTTTGACTTTTGACTTTGACAAGTGAGCTGAAGCTTCTCACTGGGCTTCAAAGGCACGCCGTCCTTGGTGTATGTGACGTCAGGAACAGGGTTGCCCCCGAATGCTGCGCTGATGCTGAAGGGCTCTACGTCACGCAGACCCTGGATGAACTGCGGACGCTCTTGTGGGGCAGAGTCGTCTTGGATGTATCTGTCTGACAACTGAACTTACTCGTTTCCCATCACACGTGAGCTGAAGCTTCTCACTGGGCTTCAACGGCACGCCGTCCTTGGTCCATGTGACGTCGGGAACGGGGTTGCCCACGAAGGGCGCGCTGATGCTGAAGGGTTGGCCCTCTTCGGCGGTAACGTCGCGTAGACCGTGGATGAACTGTGGACGCTCTTGTGGGGCGGAGTCGTCTTGCCGGCCTGGATAATGATAGTACATTGTTGTAGAGGCTAGAAAGTAGGCAATAGACGGACGAGTGAGGTCCGAGCCGAAGGTGAACACCTCAAAGATAGTCCATCTATTGGACTTTCGGCCGAGACATTACAAAGTGCTTTTTACGACTAATGCGATAAAAGGCGAATCTCGTAACGTTTGAACCGCACGGTTCTAACGTCATTGCCAGGTTACGATTATTTCCGCAGAGGTATAACCTACAGTGGAAACTTTAATCGAAAGACTCAGTACAGGGTATTGGCTTACGCTACGTTCTCGTCAAATTTTGACCATGATTTTCGTGCAATTTGAAAGTGTTTGCTGTTGACGACAGTGATGAAAAAAACGATATAAAATGCTGAATATTCACCCGTCATAGCAAATTAGCCAAGCAGCAAGTGAAGTTGTAGTTAAAGAATCGCGGGCGGGTCATACGGGCTGCTCTAATTGGTCAAATTGTTGTTCCAACAGTGCAACAAAAATATTGTTGCCGACAGTGAGTTCAGTTTGAGATTCTGATGTGGCCCACTGCGCGACATAATAACACAGTAGGGCTTAGAGTGATTATAATTACCTACTTAACTTTGTTTTCCCTGAGAATCCAGTTCACAGTTTTTCATTAAAGGTACACATTTTCGTACAAATCTGGCAACTTACTGGCAACACTCAGTTTAGCGTTGCTAGCCGACTCGCCCTGGTCGTTGACAGCGACCACGGCGTAGTTGCCGCCATCCTCCGCGGTGGCCTGGTCGAGCAGCAGAGCGTGGGTTCCGTCCGGTTGAGCCACCACACGGACGTGGGTTCCGTCCGGGACAATCTCTTTGCCGTTGTGGGTCCTGCGAAAACGAACAAGACATGCACTTGTATGACTAAGTCAAATTGGCACTCTATGGGGGAGGCCTATGTCCGGCAGTGGACGTCTTTCGGCTGATATGATGATGATGACTAAGTAGTTTAGGATTGGGGCGAGAAATACACTCGAAGAGTCGTACGCTCGACATTACAAATTGAAAATTATGATATAAAAGTAGGATTGAACTAGAATAAAACAACTTTCAAAGTTTTTTTATTCTAGTTCAATTTCAAAGTTCAATATCGCAAAAACGGCTGATCCGATTTTGGTGAAATATGGCTAAGAACATTTGGGTTAAAATTATCTATTACAAAAAAAACCGCATTCAAATCGGTCCATCCGTTTGGGAGCTACGATACCACAGACAGATACACAGGTACACAGGCACGTGAAACTTATAACGTTAAAGTGATGACCGTTTGGTGGCGTTACTTTTACCATTTATCTACATCGTTATGGAAGTTTGTGTCTACTTCCAGCTAACTCTTATTATAACTTCGGTTCCTAGGGATAACAACGGCCTGGAGAAAGGTTTCAATTATTCCCTGCTACAAATATTTGAGAAGCCTTGCTGAGGGACGTTTGTACAGTATCAAGTTTCCTTACTGGTTGGAGATTCGGTACATTGATGTGACTTACCATTTGATAGTTGGTTGTGGATGGCCCAGCACCTTAACTTCCATTTTCACCGGGAAGCCTTCGATCACCTTGGCCGGTTGCAGTTCTGCGATGAACGCCGGCTTCTTTTCCTTTTGTTGTACCTGTACGGAACGTTTGAAATCAGAAGGGCAAATAGTTTTCAGATATTTTATGACTTACTAGGCCTAGGAAACGCTGTAAGCCCTAACTAACGTGGATGGAACTTGGTCAAAGGAAGATGCTTATCACCCGAGATGACCCAGCGACGCCATAATAGGAGAACCGATCCCAAGATGAGACAAGGCTAGGAAGGAGAAGAAGAAGATATAAGTAAACGTGGCCTGTGAATAGAATATATAGTTAGCGTTAGTGTGCATCCGAAACCTCAATGGCTCGGCTGCGGTGCAACATACGTGGGAATGAGAGGCCGTGCGCTGATTTCTCGTTCTCACGTATGGCCCACTGCTGTCGGCATACCCTTCTGGGTAGACTGCACCTATACAGCCAGCCAAGAAAGTGATTTGCCACTTGATGTCTCTTTTTTAGGGTTCCGGTACCTCAAAAGGAAAAACCGGCCAAGTGCGTGTCGGACCACGCAAAACGAAGGGTTCCGTGCCTATTAAAAAGGTCGTATCGTCACAGAAATTTTACGGCACTTACGTCCTTTTCTTTGAGGAAGGCAGTTTTTCAGCAATATCTCGAAAACCTCTGAACCGATCTTGTTCAAAACAATTTTCGGTGAATGAAATTAATAAGCCCCATGTCCATGAATTTTTCCATATTTTTAAAATACACCGTTCAAAAATTAGAGGGGGGGGGACAGAATTTTAGTGACTTTCGGGGCGATTAACTCCGTCCCTATTCACTTAATCAAAAAAAATGCTAAGCAACCTTATATTTATTTTGAAAGGCCTATCGATTGATGTGCCACACGGGGGGTCACAATGAAAAAAAAATTTTTGACTTTTTGTTTTATGTATGGAGTGCACCCCTAAAAAAATTTTTTTTTGTCATTTTAATTACAAAAGTATGTAGCGGCTAACAAAATACACCTATCCTCAAAATTTTATTCAAATAGACCTTATAGTTTTCGAGTAAAATGCCTGTGACATACGGACAGACGGACAGACGGACAGACGGACAGACGGACAGATGGACAGACGGACAGACGGACATGACGAAACTATAAGGGTTCCGTTTTTGCCATTTTGGCTACGGAACCCTAAAAAACGGAATCACTCGTGCGTCTGTCACAGCCGATTTGCTCCAAAACTACTGGACCGATTGAGTTGAAAGGTAAACATTATGTAAATTGGTGACCCAAAGATGGACGCGTAAAGTAAATTAATGAATTCTGAACAAGGGGGCCACTTTTAGGGGGTAAAGTGGAAAATTAAAAACAGATTTGAAGTAATTTAGGAAAAAAGACGAAAATTGACCATTCCCCCTTCCCCCCATATCTCCAAAACTACTATCTATCTATGAAAAAAATGTGGAAAATAGTTCCTTTTCTTTAGATAACAGGAAAACCTATACGAAGTTTGAGTGTTCAAAGTAACAGGAAAATTCTCAATTTTTTACGGAACCGTCACCACGCGAGTTCAACTCGCACTTGTCCGCTTGTTAACAATTTCACAGCCACAGAAACCCGCTCTGTTCATAGGCGCTGTCTTTTACTTAGCGGGAAAATTGCATCGGCTACGACGTCGAGCGTAGCGTAGCGTTGGTAGTGAATGTGTTGAGGTTCAAAAGTGGTAGGCCACGCTTTTGGCTCCCTGTACCATTTCAGCTTATGATGCTCACCTCGACATTTGCTTCGGAGCTGATTTCTCCCAGTTTGTTCGTGACGGTGATCATATAGACGCCAGCATCCTCTAGCCGGCAGTCGTCGAACACCAGTCCGATGAGACCGTGAGACTGTCCGATTTTGCCCTGCAGGGTAAATTTGCCCACTGATGAAAGACCTAATAAGCGATCATTCCCAAAATACCATATCGAAAAAAATACAAGATTCCCAATGTTAAAGTATAAAATTGAAAGATTTTTTAGTTAATTTTTGGACAATGCAAACATTTCACGGGAACATAATAAATAGGGCTTGTTATCAGATTTATTTGATAATTTGATAATGCAGGTATTTTGGGAACGTGCGCAATGGGTAACTGCTCATAGTCTCTCAATGGGCAAAACCACCCAGGGCAAAATTGGACACGGTGCGAATCACGATGCCACTTCAGTTCTTTCTGAAGCTGCTCACCTTAACCTACCTACAATCCAAAGCTAATATCTCCCAGCTCGATGAAAATGGTAAAATTGCTGACGCTACTCATTGACAGAAGTTGCTCATGCTTGAGTTGTTTCAAACATTCTCATCTCGACCTTCACCTGAACCTTCGGGCGTTACCACCGTTTCGCTTAAAGACTCACCTCGACTTTGGCTTTCGAGGTGATGTCACCAAACTTATTGGTGACATCACCTCTGTAGACGTCGGCATCTTCAGGCTTGCAGCTGTCTAGTGTAAGCCCGATCACACGGCCGGGCTGGTTAACTACTCAAATGACTGATGCTACTGCCGTTTTGCCTAAAGATTCTTACCTCGACCTTGGCCTTCGAGATGATGTCACCCAGCTTGTGGTGACAGTTACACTGTAGACGTCAGCATCTTCAGGCTTGCAGCTGTCTAGTGTAAGCCCGATCACACCGCCGGGCATGTTAACTACCCAAATGACGCTACCACCGTTTCGCATAAAGATTCTTACCACTACCTTGGCCTTCAAGCTGATGTCACTAAGCTCATTGGTGACAGTTACACTGTAGACGTCAGCATCTTCAGGCTTGCAGCTGTCTAGTGTAAGCCCGATCACACCGCCGGGCATGTTAACTACCCAAATGACGCTACCACCGTTTCGCATAAAGATTCTTACCACTACCTTGGCCTTCAAGCTGATGTCACTAAGCTCATTGGTGACAGTTACACTGTAGACGTCAGCATCTTCAGGCTTGCAGCCGTCTAGTGTAAGCCCGATCCCACCGCCGGGCTGGTTAACTACCCGAATGACGCTACCACCGTTTTGCCTAAAGATTCTTACCTCGACCTTGGCCTTCGAGCTGATGTCACCAAGCTTGTTGGTGACAGTGAGACTGTAAACACCAGCATCTTCAGGTTTGCAACTATCCACTGTAAGCCCGATAACGCCGCCAGGCTGGTTGATGAAGTTGACCGCTTGCGATGGACGGATCGGGAGTCCTTAAGAGAAGTTCCATTAAAATTTACTGCTTCAAAAATACCATTTGAGATAGAAGGCCGTTGGAATTAACTTGTCTTTATCTGCCTGACACTTAAACATTTTTGTGGTAAATGGAAAATTTTAGTAAACAGAGGTTTGTTAAGATTTATGAATAACAGCGTAAGAGTTTTTTCGAGATGCTTTGAATTTCTTGTCATGTTAAATTATCAAGATTAATAAAAACTACTGTGAAATGTTACGTCAGTCAATATAATTGCAAGAATGCTCAAGAATCATACTAACGTCTAAAAAATATTTTTCCGCCGTTTGCAAAGAGATTAAACTAAATTATGTAGTAACAAACGTAATTTCTAGATATCTTTGATACCGCGTGTGCGTTGATGACTGACCATCTTTGAACCATTTGACTTCAGGTGCGGGGAAAGCCATAACGCGCGCCTCCAGCTTCAGCGGCTGACCAACCACTGCCTTCACGTCCTCCAGTTCCTTGCTGAATGATGGTTTGCGTGGGGTGGCTGTAATAAACGAGTTTGCATATAAGTATAACACAGCACTGTTTTTTTTTAATGGGAGGTAAATCCGTTATGGATACCTACCTCCGCGCCTCGGGGATAGCGCGGAGGTTATGTCGGACTCCTACTAAAAACCCCCCGATGGTCCTCCTCAATGCATTTCGGACGGCTCTGGGATCTCCTACGGAACGCACCAGTGTCGCCCTAGCGTCATGCCTCAGTGGTATCTACCTTTTTTTATTCTACGATTGCAGCCCCCAACTGCAACCGTGTACCACCCCGAGGATCCCTTTTAGCCGCCTTGTACGACAGGCAAATACAGCTGTCCAAGATGACTCTTATCGCGTTTGTATCTGACATAAAGCGTTTGTCCCTTAGTCCCTTCATTAGTAAGTAGGTACGCAAGTGTCTGGGGGATGATTGCTTTATGCTAGGCAGCTGATGAACTGCAATCCGTCATTGTTTTTTCCGAGTCTGCTGGAGAGGGAACAATAAAGTAAGCAACGATGCGTGTATCGTAAAGTTACACACAAATACTCTGACGTCTCTGACTAGTTTTCATCCTATTCTAAATTTTACATTTATATCAATAGTAAACTCTGCTTCCTGGTTATTCCTTGTTCCTCTCGAGTTCTCCTCGTTGGGGTTGGAGATGACCAGCTTGTAGGCGCTGCAGTCGGCCGGGGTGACCTGCTCGATGCTCAGCTTGACCGTGCCGTCAGCAACGCGACTTGGAGACGAGAGTCCGAGAGACCACTAGTGTATACTCACGGTTGACAGCGACAGCGCATAGAGCCGAGTTCTCCCCGTTGGGGTTGGAGATGACCAGCTTGTAGGCGCCGCAGTCGGCCGGGGTCACTTGTTCGATGGACAGCTTGACCGTGCCGTCCGGCAACGCGACTTGCTGGAGGCGTGAGTCTGAGGGAGACAGCTCCATGCCATCTTTGAACCTGAATCGTTTTTCCATTTATGAATTATAACAGAAGTGTGTCGATCATAAGTTTTTGGAACTAGAAAAGAACGAAAAATGGTGATTGGTAACTTCTTTTTAATAACCAAATAATTATGGGACAATCTTGCAGAAATGGAACAAGCCCTATAGTACCTCAATAAAACTTGCGTTGCCCTTAATAATAGTAATAAATCAGCCTATATACGTCCCACTGCTGGGCACAGGCCTCCTCTCATGGCCCATTGCGTTGCCTTTACCGGGATTTAAATCGAATCCCCAAGCAGGATCTAGATAGTGACCCTGCTAGGATGCTGCTAGGTGTGTAGGTGTTCTTATTTACTTGTGGGTACATCATAAAATGTAGGTAGCATGATAGTGGATATAATAAATTAGTCTCAGCCCAGCGCCCATGTTTGGTGGTCGACTCCCCATTCACGTACCTTGACAAGGGGTAATCAATTTGACTAGATGAAATAAAGGCCACCGTTACAGCTCACTACTATCAACCCAATCTAAGAGTTTGATCACAGATGTAGGTAACTTACCATTTGGCAGTAGGAATAGGGCTGCCATCCAACTTCGCCTTGAGTTCCAATGGCTCTCCCTCGTCGACGTCCTTCTGTCGCTCCAGCCTGTGTGCGAATCCTGGCTCAGACTGCGCCAGAGAGATGGGAGCTTCGCAGAAAGCTTCGCCAACCATGCTTACGGCGCGGACTTTGTACTGAATAAACACAACCACTTTTTTAATATCTTGTAATACAACCCTTACAAGCAGGTTTAAAGCTAAGGCACTGTAGCCAAGCGATATCGCACGCGAATTTCAATCTGGAGTTTGTTGGATCGAACTTCGTCTTGCAGGTACTGGTACCAGGGTTTTTCATAAAGACTTATGTACGAAATATCATTTGATGTTCAACAGTAGATTTTAGGTGAAGGAAAACGTCGTGCGGGAACCGGTCTAATCCCAATGTCTAGGTATACATTTGCCTTTGGGTTGGAAGGTCAGGTGACGGTCAGGTGGTGGCAGTTGTCAACCAAAATGTGCAGTCCCCATAACAAATATTGCACAAAGAGCTCTGACCTGTTTCACATAGCTACAAAGTTATTAAAAAAAACCGGACAAGTGCGAGTCGGACACGCCCACCGAGGGTTCCTTACAAAATTACAAATGTATAGTTTTTAGATTTTTCCTGTATTTGTAGTATAAGACTATATTATTTGCCAATTTCATAGTTCTAGGTCAACGGGAACTACCATATAAATTTTGACTCCCTTGAATATACGTTTTTTGCGACATAAACTGCCGCATCGTTTTTTAAGTTAACTTAGAAGTTTGATTTTTTTCACAGCTTCAATTCAAGGGACTGTAGACTTGAGTAGGTTTTAATTTCAACTCCATACCTCCACGCGTTCCCCAGATAAAGGGTCTTGACAGACAGATAGTCAGACAGACAGACAGACAGACGGACTGTACAAGACCGTACATCAATATATAGATTTATATAAGTCTAGTTGACACCTGTCACGTAAGCACAGCGTTGGAAGGGAGAACCCATATGTTCGATATATTTAATAATTAATACTGTGCATTATAAATTTACTTTCATGGTTTTATTAGCACATAACACGGACAACAAAGTGATCCTATAACGGTTCCGTTTTTTCCTTGAGGTACGGAACCCTAAAAACATGACTAAATAGGCAACACAGGTCAAATGAACAGTCTACTAGATGTTGAGTTGAGCATAAAATTTTATGCCTACCTTTCCAGAATCACTAGAACTGAAGTTCTTAATCTCCAGCTCGCTATCGACCTGGCCGCCGACCTCCGTGGTGACCTTGTGTCGGTCGTCGTTCTTGATCTCCTGTCCGTCTCTGAACCATTGCACGTCGGGCTTCGGGACGCCGTCGCAGCGGACCTTGAGGGACACGTCTTCGTGGTCCTTCGCGGTTTGCTTTTGGAGGGGCTTGATGAATACTGGCTCGCCGGCTGAAAGGTTTTATGGTTAAAAGATAAACGTGATTAATTGAGCAACATTTGCGTCGGACAGTACAAACTGTCGATCACAACTGCTCTGCAATGAGTGTAATGACATAGAAGGAAGAAATGTGATTATTTTGTTTCCACGTTCATTTATTGAGAGATCTCATTGGTGCCTTAATTACATTGGAGTGATAACTATATTAATAACACCATACTAACTTTCACAAATTAGTCAACCACGCAAAATAGGCGCAATTATGACGTCGAGTTGCGGAAACCCAGCCCGCGTACACCTATAGTCAACCCGTCTCCTAATTCTAGAACTTCTACAAATAGATTGATTTGATAGATTTTAGGCGAAGTCTTATTATAATTCGACGTTATTAGTAGTGAATTCTGAACTGACAATTGGAAAGACTTTTTCCTGTTCATGGAGACCTCTCATCCCGTATAGAAGAGGCCTGTGCCCAGCAGTGGGACGTATATAGGTTAATGATGAAGTGGAAATAAACTTACTGTGTACGGTGAGAGTGGCGTGCGCTGCTGTCTCTCCAAATTCATTTGTGGCAGTCAACGTGTATTTACCGCCATCAGCCACACCCACCTAAAAATATTTATTTTAAATTAGATATCAATTCAATGAAGAAAAGTCTTTAAAAAACGAAGAACTAGGTTAAAGTGCTGACCTTTTTAATTTTAAGTTGGAAGTTCTCGGTGAAACGGTCTTCGACGATATCGATGTTTTTCACGGTTGGCAGAATTACTACGCCATCTTTGCTCCTGTAATAGTGAATGCACACTTTAACGAAATGTTCTCCTGCTGTTAGGCCTAAGTGAATAAATTTCACGCGATATTTCCTTATACTCTTTAAATAACCAATGATGAGTTTGAGTTGCTTACCACTTGACCTCAGCGATGGGATTGGCATGAATGCAGGCGACGAAGGTGATCTCCTCGAAGGGCGTGGTGGTGATGTCATGCAGACCCTCGATCTCCGGACGGAGAAGGATGTCGAGGCGGGCGGAGCTCTCGCCTACTCCGTACTGGTTCTTGGCTTGGATTGTGTAGACGCCGGTGTCGGAGTGACGGCCTTATGAGGAGAATATGGTCGGTAAATACTTAGATGACAATGGGAAGGTATTGATCAAAAATTGTATCTCTTAAGATGGCAGCAATTAACGTAGAAAAACATGCGAGTGTGAACTTGTTACCACCAAAACGCTGATCTTCTATATGTAGAGAACATAATTTGTATGATCTATGTTGAATAGGTAGTTACAATTCTATTGGCAATAAATGTAATGGTGCTGACGAACAAAGAAAATGTATTTTTTACGATTAAATTAAAATAGAAAAAAATTACCTACAAAGAGCGCCTAAATAATCGTAATAATAGAAAAGAGACAGTTAAATAATACTAACCTGTAGGTATAGACAGCGTGAAAGTACACTCCTTCAATCCATGCTCAGTCTCCTTAGCGTCCGCTGTCGTGACCACAGTAGCGTCAGGAGTCAGTTCCACTCCATTCAGGAGCCAGGACACGTGCGGCTGAGGATCCGCAGTGCAGACAGCTTTCATGGTCACTGGCTCGCGTTGCGTCACACGCTGCGCTTCCAGGGGGGTGGTGAAGATCGGCTTCCGGAATTCGCTGACGGCTGTAGATGGACACTGGCATTAGTTGAGTGAGAAAACCGGTCAGATCCCAACAACGTCTAGTTTTCCCTCAGAGTTGACACGTGATGGCACTTTCACAAAATGTACCTACATGTAAACTTTATTACCAGGCTTCCAGGAATTTCAAATAGGTTACCTACGTACTCACATACAAAAGAAAATACTCACAAGCAACAGACAAGTCAGCCTTCAGCACCTTCTTGCCAACGTTGTTGCTGATCTCACATTGCCACTTGCCGCCATCAGACAGCAGAAGACTTCCGATTTCCAGTTTAAAGACGTCGCCTTCGTTGGAGATGTGGACCCTCTTGCAGGGCTTGACTTCTTTGCCGTCGTGCAGCCAGCGCACTACACACAAAGGTAGTCAGAAAGGCACACGTCTTGTTTTTGGGAATATTTTAAGTCATAAAAATAAAAATTCTCATGGGAAACCGTCCAAAGAGATTGGTTGCTAGGATGTTTCCAGATAAAACTGGTGAATTTCTTAAAATAAAGATAGCTCTACAAGATAATGGTTGTATTGTTCTCTGGTGGATTTTACTCTTAGCGCCCATTTCAAGAAAGATACAACTCTTGTTTTTGAAAAATAACTTGACTCTCTTCGGACACCTTCCCGTATACGTAAGGATATTTCCAGAGAAATAAATGTAAAGCTACTTTCTTAAAGTAAATATACTCAAAATGATGTCGGTAGGAAAAAAAAGGATGTGTTTAAATATTTGGTAGCAATATTAACATCAAAGAGGATATAACGATTACATAAGTCACTAATTATAACGCTTACCGGTAGGTTTGGGTACTCCAGTGGCTGTCACTGTGTAACACAGCGGTAAGGACTCGTATACGCTCTGGTCTTTGAAGTTGCTATCTTTGACTACGGGGGGCGCTGAAACGTAAAATATGAGGTATTAGATAAAGAAGTGGGGGTTGAAATTGAAGGAGCTGTAGATGTAAATGTGATTTAACCTTCTGAAAATATGATACATAACTTTAGAAACAGTAAAATTTCGTTTTGGGAAATATATATTAATAACAAATTAAAAATTGAAACGAAATTCACAAATCTATCTAATGAAAATACAAAAAGATAAATACGCGTAGGTACTCAATAATTATAAAAGAAATCATGGCATAGCATTAAAATTAAAAGACTTGGCAAATGGACCCTATAAAGAATACATAATAAGTAAATGACTTCACACTATGACTTATATCGCAGATAAAAACCGCTACCACAGACTCAAAGCTAGTAGTAGCTAAGCTAGATAGCTAGATAAGCTCCTAAAAAGAGAAAAAAAAAAACATTATTTACAGTAACCCACATAATATCGCTTATATACACAGCAGTTATAGAATCCTTGTAAAACTTACCAAACGTGTAAAGTATTGTACAGAGTAGAGTGTGTGTTACGTACCTTGAAACAGAAGAAGTCCTTCCTTATCTTAGAAGCGTTAAATTCAAAAGCTAACACCATGCTACATAAAATAAAGATTTACCTCAATGATGATCAGAGTTCCGTTCCAGGAGCTAGTACCGTTGGCGCAGCGAGCCCCAAGTATTAGTATGCCAGAAGGGAAAGTTATTACGCATGCGTTCTAAAACAGACATACGACAATGCATTAGTACAGTACACTAATCATGTTGGACGATATGTGAGTTTGATCTGCCATTTTCGAATCAATACCAAAGTTGAATCAAAATAAATACTCATATATATAAATTGGGGGAATTCAGAAAAAAGTTAAAGGTTGTTTGTTACGTAAATGACAGATCTTTATATAAAGCAATATCTACTGTAGCTGGTGTTTCATAAGCATTTATATTTGTTATATTCCCTAACATTGCGTAGCATTTTATTTTAAGTTGTTTTATATCCTCATTTTTACCTTTTTCATCTTCTCGATTAAGTATATCGTCAAGAATATTCCTTTGTTGTTGACTACGTCTCAAAAGTGCTTCTAGTCCGTCGTCCTCTTCTTCGACTGCGTGCAGATTAGGGATATGCCTTCTCTTCTTTTCAAAACTAGCTTCTGTTACATTTTTAGTTAAATTATCTAAGTTCTTCAAGGGCCCAAGAACTAACTCTTCCATTATCCTATTTTTAACATCTTCAATTTTTTTCTCCACAGTTCTGCATTCGTCATCAAACTCTCTTGATATATGAATTAATTTCTCTGTGATATCGTTTTCGTAAACTTTTTGTGAAGTTTCTTTGACGACAAAAGATTCTTCCCCCTCATCTATGAAATAATCTTCTTGGAACGAAGATTGCCGTACATAGGAGTCCTTGCTGAAAACTTTTCTAGTTTCATCTATATCAAATATTGATTTTGACAAGTCCTCTATGGAAATTTCTCTAGACAGAGGTTCATTTTGCCAGCTTGTTTCATCTTCTGATACAGATCTAATAGACATGGTTCGATTGGATTGATGTCTGCCTCTATAAGAGCTATTCTCAGCTTCAGAATCAGTTGCTGGTTCTTCAATGATACCGTAGATGCCTCTACGTACATGATCAGGAATAGTAAATTGTCCAAGGTCAGTTAGGAAGTAACTGTGGCTAGCAATCTCTTCTACTTCTAGAGAAGTTGTATGGGGTTTGTTAGGGGGTATTATCCTTCGGCTAAAGTCGTCATCGTCGTAATAAACTGCAGTGGATTTCATTTTGTGTAACGTTCGTGTTTCGGCCGGACCTAACAGTTAAGATATTATTATGTGTGATTTGCTCTAATAATACTTTTTGTGAAGCCATGCAGTGAAATGAATATACTTAACATATTGGATGTATGCTAAGTAAGATAATTTGTGATATTATAAAATGTAAAACTTTTGAGAGATTGAATTTTTGGGTCAGTTTCTATTATTTCTAATAAAAAAGTCATTAGCCTCCTAGAGCCTTCAAATTTTATCAGCATTAACAAATGTATGTAAAACATATTTTCTACTTAATTAACTGTTTTTATGTATTATCTATACTACACGAAACCTCAGGAGGTTAACACTCTCGATATGACAACAATCGGAACCCCGATTATAAAATTGAGTCACAGAGAATCGGACAACAAAAATTCCAATCTCATCAAAAATGTTTTTGTTGTGCTTGGTATTGTATGAACATCTAAAAATCTACTATTTTAAATAATGGACTATGAAGTTAGAAATAGGAAGAGAAGGTAGGAAGCTTTTATACTGACCTGTTATGATCGCGCCGTGAGACTTGCTGCTACTGACTTTAGACATAACTATACTCCCGTCGTCACCTCTCTTGAAGGTAGTTACTGTTTCGAATACGCGGCCTAAAGAAGAACCACACTTGTGTTGTTAGAACACAGATTAAATGCATGCAACATGTCATATCCAACAAAAAATACCCAATTTCTATTAAAGATGTTCATGCACTCATAAATCAAGGACTTTTATTGGATATGGGAAAACGTGATAGAAGCTGTTTGAAGAAATAAGCTGTAATCTTGAATGTACCTTCAGTGTCAGCACTCATTGGCTCTTGAGTGGATTCTTTTGTAGCTTTTTTGGGGGTTGTAAACTCTTCTTCTACGGAGATTTCTTCTATGATGTCAGGCTTGGTGACTTCTTTCTTACCAACTTGGGGTTCCGTGTCCACTTCTTCAATGATAGGTTGTTTTTCTTGTTCGTTGTGGTTTTCATCCCAGAAAGACTTTTCTTCGGCTACCTCAGGCTCAGTAGCAGATTTTTTAGCTTTACTAGATTTAGGTGGCTCTTCTGTTTTGGTCTTCTTAGGTTTATCCGTCACATCATCCATGAGTGATTTTTCCTCAGCAACTTCGGGTTCAGTTGCAGATTTTTTAGCTTTACTAGATTTAGGTGGCTCATCTGTTTTTGTCTTCTTAGGTTCATCGGTCACATCATCCCAGAATGATTTTTCCTCAGCAACTTCGGGTTCAGTTGCAGATTTTTCAGCATTACTAGATTTAGGTGGCTCATCTGATTTTGTCTTCTTAGGTTCATCGGTCACATCATCCCAGAATGATTTTTCCTCAGCAATTTCGGGTTCAGTTGCTGATTTTTTAGCTTTCTCTGGTTGATCGACTTCTTGAGCTTTTGGTTTTTTAGCTTGAGCGCTATCATCGTCATCCCAGATGGATTTTTCTTCAGCCGTTTCTGCTTTTGTTTTGTCTTTTACCGCAGCCTGTTTTTCAGTGACATCGTCTTCCAAGAGAGGTTGTTTCGTTTCGTCTAATTCATTTTCGATCATTTCCTTTTGGAGTCTCGTATGTATTACCTTTGCTATTGGACATGAATAAAATGGTTACGATAAAACAGGGTTATATTATATGGGGACATGTATTAAAGACGCCACAAATGACTATTTTTGGTGAGGGGTAGAATGCAAGACAACTGAACGATATTGTCAAATCTACAAAAAACATTTATTATACATAATATATAGTACCTCGGAGAAATTTCTCTTTCTATAAACATTATAGATGCCAATATCGCTCATTTCAAGTGTTTCTAACGTTCAAAAGTGCAACAGCAATCCAGTCTTATGGATGCTTTGATGTATCTCTACCAATTCCATATGGTACTACACCACAAACTAACTCGTGCAGTAATGCAACTTTGTCTAAAGTCCACTTCATTCTTTGTTAATATTCAAACTACTGTACCTACGTAGGAGTAGTCCTGTGAGCCAATGTTGAATACGTTACCAGTGTTGTGCTGTATGTGCCTGGAGCTTAGTGGTATGTGGGTACTCTAGTAAACTGCTGAATCTCCTATTGTATGAAGTTATCATAGTTTTTTTTTAAATTAGAAAAGGCTCAATTTTGAACTTGAAGTTTTATAGACTATCTATGTCTCTTATGACACAATTACTTTTGTAAGTAATTCCTCTTCTTTATCATCTTAAATTTTTCCTTCAAAACTAAAAGTTTTAACTGCAGGATTATCTTTAACGTTTATTATATCTATCTTTTTTTATCAACTTCAACACAAATGATTTTAAGCGCTACGTGTTGCGCAGAGAGTTGGTATTCGCATACTCACTGTGTATAGTGACTGTGCTCTTGGACGATACGTTGCCCATCTCGTTTTCAGCCCGCACTTCGTACTCGCCGCCATCCTCCTCCTTCACTAACGTCACGGTCAAATTGTAGTTCTCCAGCCTGTAAATAGACGTGTATTTAAAGTTCAACCCTCTCATTTTATTGAATTTTAATGTGCGTAGCCTTTAAATAAAATAAAAAAAATTAGTACAAATAAAAATCCATACTTTGATATTTTATCCCTCCTCTAACGCCTTTATCATCCTGAACTAATCATAATTAAGAATTCGTCTTTAGCGATATATATTTCATTTGTTGTGCCCTATTATGGCTGGCTGGATTAAAATTAAACCAGAGGGGGTCCTTCAATTCGAGGTCCTTCGTGCTTCAATGACACGTAATTCAGTGACCAAAATGGCATACTTAATAAATAAATACTTAAATAAATAATGACGCATACACGAGTGTTAGTCCGTTGTTATTTTTTATCGTGAAGGATTCTTCGCGTTCGGACAAGTATCAAATGTGAGAGAGAAGAGTTTCTAACAGTGCTCCCAAACGTCCCGATGCTTGCAGGAACTTACTTTAAAAAAGTAATTTTAGCGATACTACCCACAATAAAAACCTCTCTTACCTTTGAGTATCCCTCTCGATCTTGATCCTGGCATCGGTGGTGATTTCCTTGCCGTCCTTGAACCACTTGACGTTGGGTTCGGGGCAGCCCTCCACCTCGACCTCAAGCTTCAACGTCTGCCCCTTGTCGACTGTCATGTCGACGAGACTCTTCGTGATTCGGGGTTTCCCTGGAAGACGATACATGTAAGATCATGCCACTAACAATGTCGGAGAGTGCAAGATTACCAGTTTAGATATTTTGAAAATCAATATCTGTCTAAGTCTCTTCTGAAAACTGTAGTGGAAAAAAATATGACTGTTACTGGAACATCAACCAATAGCGTTTATGCAATTTAACAAGACTGATATGAGAAAACATTCAGCTAGGTTGACTCTTCTAACCTTGAAGAGATTTCTCAAATCTGTTTTCCAACCAACCAACCAAAGTGGCATCAGTGAAAGATGGACGTTTTATCTTGTCTTTGTATCACGACAAACATGACTAGTGGCCCGTTTCACGAAACGGAACGTTATAATTTTATGAGTCTAAACAAGCAACATAGAGGCGCTGACCAATAACAACTGTTTAGACTTCTTATACTGCTTGTAACTTCGTGAAAGTCGCAGAGGCCTTCTAGATATCCTGTTGTTACTATGTGTGCGCAACGGCTATTGAAAGACTTACTCTTAACGGTGAAGGTGGCCTGGCAGGAGTCTTCGCCCAAATCGTTGGAGACTTTGCAGGAGTATTGCCCGGACAGCTCCGCGGTCACTTCCTTGAGTATCAGCTTGTGCCTGCTGCCGTTCTCCACGCGAGTGTACACGGATTTCTTCTCGGAGATCTCCACGTCGCCTAAGTACCTGGAGGGTAATTTGGAGTGTTATATATGCCGTTGAGATGTTTGCCACATAATTAGAGTAACTTCCCCCCTGAAAACATCGAGGGTCTATGATCAATTTTTCACCCTGTTTTCTATTTTTACACAACTTAACGTTACGCAACGCAAAGAAGAAATGCAAGGTTACCTTACTTTTCATGGGATAAGCCACTTCGATGTTAGTGTAGCCTTCTGTCATTCAACTTCGGCGTGAATTCAGCTCACCACACTTTCACTTCCACCAGGGATGTTACCCACCTAGTGATATTTTGTTGTTCCCCTATCGTCTCAGCCATGATTTTGATCAGAGGGGTGCTATACATGGGAGCAATAGATCGGTCCGAGGTATGGCCCACCACCTCCGCAGCCGGTGCCGCTGGAAGTCGTGGCCGAACCCTAACTCCTAAGACAACCCAGGGCACCTAATGTAACTTGGATACTCACCACTTGACCTGCGGTTCAGGGTAGGCCTCCACGTCGACAGTGAGTTCGATGTTTTTGTCTCCCTCGGCAGCCACGGTGTCCTTGAGCTTCTGCGTGAACAGCGGCGCGCCGCGCACGCGCAGCGCGCACTCGTCGGTCACTGTGCCGTGGACGTTGCGGACCTGACGGAATCATCATCATCATCATCATATCAGCCGAAAGACGTCCACTGCTGGACATAGGCCTCCCCCAAAGAGTGCCACAATGACCGGTACTGCACCACCCACATCCAGCGGACTCCAGCAACCTTTACCAGGTCATCAGTCCACCTTGTGGGGGGCCTACCCACGCTGCGTCTTCCGGTACGTGGTCGCCACTCGAAAACCTTTCCGCCCCAATGGTCATTGGTTCTACGTACAACGTGTCTTGCCCACTGCCACTTAAGTTTAGCGATTTGGAGGGATTTCTGATGCGATCACGTAGAGATACATACTCCCAGCATAGCCCTCTCTATTGCCCTTTGGGTGACTTTGAGCCTTCATATGAGGCCCATAGTAAGCGAACACGTTTCCGTGCCATACGTCATCACTGGCAACACACACTGGTCAAAGACTCTCGTCTTGAGACACTGCGGAATATTGGGCGAAAAGCTTCCCGAATGCTGCCCACCCGAGTTTCGACTATTGACCTCTTTCTCGAAGTTGGACCTACCTAACTGGACAGTCTGTCCTAGGCATATATAATCGTCTACAACTTCGAGCTTCCTGACGGAATATATTAAATACATACAGTTTTCCATAGTTACCTGTTTCTAAGAATAAATATAGGGTACGTCTATCAATAAGATCATTAATATTTATCACACTACGTAGGTGCCCTACTCGAAGAGAGGCTTATATTCAGCAGTAGGCGATTACAGGCTGAAGACCATGAATTATCTAGATCTTCTGCCCAATAAAAAAAGGTAGAAAATATTTAGGTATTACCTCGCAAGAGTACTCCCCAGAGTCAGCCCTGGCGGCTGACGTGATGACGAGACTGTGTGCAGACTCCGAAGATGACATTTTCACCGTGGATGACTCTTCCAGCTGTACCTTGTTCTTGAACCTGGACACAAACACAATTTGTTAATAAACATTTAATTTCATTTCCTTTTGGAAATGTCTGTTATAAACGTAGTTCTTAAACTTTGATCACAATAAACTTCATTCTCATTCGGTCGGATCGACAGTAGAATAACAATTATTCAATTATTCTAGAACAATAATTATTCTTTTGTATTATTTTTGACCTGTACGTTCCTTAGCGGAATAGCAAAAGCATATTTTTCTGAAACTTATCATGAAATTCATCAAACGCTTAACGCTTGATCAATTACTAGACTAACTTGACAAGGAGTTTGGCAAAAGCAATATGAAACAGAACTATTTATACTAATTTGCATTATGAATAACTCTGCACAAGTGTCTGTTTGGCCTCTGCTTACCAAGTGACAGTAGGTGCTGGTTCCGCTTCAGTCTTAATCTGGAAGGTGACGGTCTCCTTTTCGTCACAGATCTTGGACTCGCCGAGCTTCTTGGTAATCTTGGGCGCTGACGTCACGTGCCACTGCCAGAAGTCGCTGCATTGGTTCACCTCATTCCTAAAACAAGTGAAATCAAAAGAATTTTCGAAAAACCCAACTGCTTTTTTACAAATATTATAGCCTATGTCACTCCCGTGATTAAAAGGAATCCAACGACACCTCATATGTCGAAATCCGTCAAACGGTTTAGGCTGTAGGGCGTGCCAAAAAATAAGACATACCTACACACATACATACATGCATATTTATATACATACGCTCGAAAAACATAACCCTCCTTTCCTTCGGCAGTCGGGTGATGAAAGATAAAACTGTTAAATGATCTAGATCTTATTTGAATAGCAGCATTGCATTATTATAAGGTTAATCAAGTCGCAAAGATCATCTTTCATCTTCGATAATTATATGTACGAGTCTAAGCAGGGGACCCTGTTTATTTTCGGGCATGATATTTTGCTGTATCAGCCGGTTCAGTGGTTGCAGTAATGGAATTAAAAATTTACTGGAATGATAATTCAGTGAGGTCCTTGATGCATCCTACGACTGTAGTCTATTTCTTCTGAGCTGCAAAAAGGGGCAACACTTGGACATACATGCGTAGTTAAGAAAGAAGTCTTACTTGGCAACAACGGAGAAGGACCCAGAATCAGTCAGTTTGGCATCCTTAATGGTGACCGTGTACACCTCATCAGACTCCTTGACGATCTTGATGCGATCTGAGCTCTTCAGCTCAACTCCATCCTTGTAGAACGTAACATCTGGGGCTGGCGTGCCTTCGATTTCAATTGTGACAGTGTGGGTGGAGGAGACCTGGGAAATTAATCTAACTTTGTGTACGTTTGTAAAAACCCATACGTTGTTAATTGATAGTTCTGGATAATTTTGATGAGCTTTATTGTTACCTAATCAGGAGATACCTGGCGGCTAAGCATTCCAACATTCATCATTCGTGTATTATTCACAATTTTGTATGGGCATCTATCTGCCAATAAGTTCACTGAAGAGCATAGGCAATCCGGAAAATATTATTTCCTCAAAGAGCAGCCCTTAAAAAAGCCAAGCCAACAACCAGCGAGAATTGGCTTGTAAGAACTCAAGAAAAGAGACCGTGAAGTTGTTTATTTGTAGATCTTAACTCGTTTCAATTAGTTTCACGAATGATGTTAAAGACATGTGTAGGCAGTTGACTATGACTGACGCACTCACCATGCATGTCTGGTTCTCGATCTTGTTTTTGATCTTGGGCGCTGCCTTGACAACGAGCTGCAGCGTGGTGGTGTCCTCTCCCAGCTCGTTGGAGGCGATCACGTGGTACGTGCCGGCGTCGGCGCTCGTCACGTTCTTGATCACCAGGGACATAGTCTCGTCGTCTTCGTACAGGAACCTGGGAAGGCGGCAGTGTTACAGTGGATACTAGGTACCCCAGTGGACTCTATCACTTCAATCATGTACACAAACACATTGGTTAGGTACAACTTGGTAGAAAAGATTCTCATCAGAAAATACATTCCCTGCAGCAACAGATAAGTTTTGGGACAACCTTCCTGCCTGGCCTTAAGAACAGGGGGATTCCAGTGACTAGTTTTCGCTTAGCCTCCTTTCCCCTGGAAACTTAAGATAATTCCCAGTCTAGGCAAAGTATAAAAAAACTCATCCAGACACAACAGTGGAATCTCCCGATTCTAGCAACTCCTGTCTGGCCGTAAGAACAGGGGGATTCCAGTGACTAGTTTTCGCTTAGCCTCCTTTCCCCTGGAAACTAAAGATAATTCCCAGTCTAGGCAAAGTATAAAAAAACTCATCCAGACACAACAGTGGAATCTTCCGATTCTAGCAACTACTTCACTTGCGCTAAGTCAAATATGCTCGATGATATCAACGATGCTCTGATCCTGAGACAGAATTTGACTTGAATTCATGGAATTTAGGTTTAATTCACTCTTTCAATAGGACTTACTTGTGCCTAGTATCAGCTTCCACCACCTTCCCCTCATGCTTGAACACGATCTCTGGCTTAGGAAAGCCCTTGCAGGTCAGCTCAATCATGGCCGACGCGCCAATGGAGACCACGGCTTCGCGGTGCTCGATCACTAGCGTTGGCTTCTCTGGCTCGCGTTGGAGGACAGTCACGGCACCTGTGGGTGAGTCAAGATGGGGTAAATCGTTTAATTACTTATTGCGTAAACTACCAAATACAAAATACAAATATCTCTATACTAGATGTTAGAAACTAATGCAGCGGGCGTAACATGTTGCCAGTTTATCACTTATCGTTGTGAGAACGTGTCTGATGTCTTATCCACCGCGATAATTGACAAAATGACAACCATGTTACGTCCGCAGAACTGTAACAGTAGGTACTTATACAGTTTTTGTAGACACAAGATTGAATGTGCACGTTATTGGAAGAGAGTTGACGAGATTGCTAATTACGCTACTAACTTTTCAAGATTTTAAATCATACATTACTAAAGGAAGATATTTATCTGAAAATGTTCAGAGACAGTAGAATTAGATACGCGACGAGTGAAGGCAATATGATGACTATACAAAGTAAAGTAAGTAATTGGTTCTCCACTTATAAGTTGTTGTTGTTTTGTATTGTTTTCGTAAATTGGTGTGCACCTCAATTTATGAAAACAATAATACAGAGTATTTGTATTTTAGCGTATGGTATTGTAATTGGAGATTATTTCTTTGTTTGAACGAATTCTTGTCGCAAGTTTTAGCTATTCATGAATAATATTCTGACTGACCTTGGACAGTAAGTTCAGCCGAGCACGAGATGTTCCCGGTGGAGGTCTTGGCTACGCAGGTGTACAACCCAGCGTCTTCTGGCTTCACGTGCTGGAAAACGAGCGCGAGGGAGTCCTCGTCGTCTCCCAACAACACCTGAAAGACCACATAAAATAATTCTGATTCAGATGCAATAATGCATTGCCATCCCATTATAATGTACGATTCCCATCGACTGCAGTGCAACAGATGCACGAGCACCCGACGGAAGCCGACCGCGTCTTAAAACAATGCAGTAGCTAAAGCCAAACGGTGCCGGTCAGTTACGTCGACAGCCAAGCACAGCCATCCATGTCCGCGAGAAGCTGATCTCGTTGCAAGTCTATTCGACTATGAAATAAATAAATAATAAATAATATAATAATAAATATTAGGGGACATTCTTACACAAATCAAACTAGGCCTATAGTAAGCTCAATAAGGCTTGTGTTATAGGTACTAGACGACGATATATATAATAGATATAAATACTTAAATACATAGAAAACATCCAAGACTCAGAAACAAATATTCATGCTCATCACACAAATATTTGCCCTTACCGGGATTCGAACCCAGAACCTTCAGCTTCGTAGGCAGCGTCACTACCCACTAGGCTAACCGGTCGTCGAGAATGTAACGTCGGAATGGAATTATGCTTTAAATTCCTTTGGCATACTGTAAAATGTGCTTAGACACGCCCCGGCTCGGTCCGGTAGGAGAGAATCGTACATAAAACTGAATCCCATCTGGTTCATCCACTACGGTATGAACAAAATGTTTGTTAAATTGTTGGACATTTTAGTAGCTGCTTATTTCTATATTAACCTTAATAATAAAAGGTGTTATTTACCTTGAACCTCTCTTCAGGGTCAAAAGCTTCACCGTCTCTCTTCCACGTGAAGCTTGGCTTCTCCCCCTTGGCAAGTAGACCCTCGCCGCCGGGCGCCAGTTCGAAGAAGATGTTCTTGTCATCTGAGGTAGAAATTATTTCTTTCAGAAGTTTCGTAACAGGTTTCTCGTTTTATTTCTGCCTCTACATGTTATAAGTATTTTAATTATTACGTTGTCAATATACCAATTATTTGTACAAAGCGATATGTCTCATCTTTGTTCATGCGAACTGCTAAGGAATGGAATTCGCTGGCGTCATCTATAGTTCCTGACAAGTATAACCTACGTGCCTTTAAAACGAAAGTGAATAGGCCATTAGTCAACCAGTGAGCTTCATCTTAGGTCCTGTCGTCACTTACCATTAGGTGAGCCTAGGGGTAATCGCTGGTCATTCCTTTATTTGATAAATAAATAAAACAACAATCTTACACAAATCAACCTAGTCCCAAACTACGCAAAGCTTGTACTAAGAGTACTAGCCGACGAGGAACAAATATTTGTGCTTATCACACAAATAAATGCCCTTACCAGGATTCGAACAAGCTGACCTCGGGCTTCGTAGGCAGTCTTTGTAGTCTTAAAAAATCAACTGCACGAAACTAAAAAATCATTGGCAGGAAAAGTCTAACAAATCCTAAACGTACGTTCTGCGATCCCCAACTCGTTCATTCATTCCAATTATATAATTTGTTGTATAAGCATTGGGAATAAGATACAAATCACTGTTCCGGTCATTAAAGAACTAATAATAGTTGAAGAAAATCAACAAGTGTCTAATTCGAGCACTTTGTATATTTTTAGTTCAGACATAAATCCACTGGAAGCCGTCCAAACATCGTTAAAAACTAGGTCTTACGGTGATTATAATATGTTACATGCATGATGAAAAGCTGCATTATGCAACAACTTCCAAAACCTGATAGCGCTTAATATTTAGTTATCTGTGCCACTCCAAGAACACAAAAGATAATTGGCTGAGTTAGTTAGTCTACAAGGTTGACCTCCTGTTAGAATGCTCCTAAATACCAAATTCTATTTGTGGATTCTATTTGCTGTCCCTAACTTCGATCGGTCGATGATACAGGTAAAATCCGATTATACTATGCCCAGGAGCCGTAGCATGGTTGGCCTTAACACGCGATAAGTGATAGGATAGAGCGTGCGTCACTGGCTGACACCGTTCGATAGAACGAGACGACGCTATTACCTTGTCACTTGTCGCGTGATAAGGCCAACCATGCTACGGCTCCTGATTGGAATTAATGGTCTACCACCGAAGAGGACTGGGTACGCATGGCAGTGGGCCATTACAGGCTGAAAAAACGATGATTTTTTTCTAAAAGAAAAATAGTGGAATGAAGAGTTTGCTACAACAGAAACTTGAGTATTGACAATCTCCTTAGAAATTCGTTCCGTATTGGAAGGCAACACATATCCAGAGAAGCCCTTCTTGAAGTACATTCCAATGGAAGGGACGACCTTAGTGGACCAGTCTCATGGCACGACAGGAATAGACTCCCGTTGGCGATAACCAGCTCGAAGAAGCGCTTGCCTGCGCGGATTCCGATGATAGATAGATATAGTATGCTTACCGACAACAGTGACTTTGGCCTCAGTTGAGCAGTCTCCGTAGATGTTCATGGCGCGACAGGAGTAGACGCCCGCGTCGGAAGGCACCACGTCAGCTATGACCAGTTCGAAGAAGCCCTTCTCCGCGCGGGTGCGTATAATGGAGATCCGGTCGGTGTCCGAATCGGCCACGATTTCTTTGCCGTCGCGGAAACTGGGGAAGGTGTAAACCAAGAATTTAAGACGCGAGGAAAATGATATATGCTGAAATGCTGGTGCTCTTATTTCGCCTTATTTACTTTTTCTATGATTTATGAATCACTTAGATTGAAAATTGACAGGACGTAATATAGAATACAATAATATGTTTTTTTTTCATTTGGCAAAGCACACCTTTAATAATATTTTTATACTCGTCGACTTTCATGTTTGAATTAAGACTTCGTACACTAAACTAAAGCCACATACTTTTTTTTATGGAGCTCCCAACTCAACTGTAATAATTATAAGACAACGCTTTAGACAACTAAAATAAATTCAACCAATCACGTGGCGCCTTTACTGAAATATAATGAATTTGACCAAAAGGACGTCGCGTTGATTCCAATACAAAAGAAATCAACGACGTGGCGCACCTGTGACTTACACTTCGTTTTAGCATTATTTTTCATTAGATACCAAGTCTGTTTAATTATTTCTGTTGACTTGTATAAAAAGTATTGTATACAATAGTTACACAATTAGCTCTTAAATTCTCATACCTTACTTAGGTACTCCTTACACCTTCCTCACATCCTTAAACACGGTACTCGACTTTAAAAGCCCTTAGTGTATAACGATTATATAAAATACTATTTAAAGTGGAACATAAAAATTATGTCATGGTCTTCGATTAACATAAACAAAGTTTCAACAATATGAAATTACTAAAATAAAGTGCTGAAGGCACTTTATTTTAGTAATTTATAAAATATAAAATATAGTATATTTATAAAATAAATAAATATGGACTAATCTATGTTTGGAATGAAGCCACATTACTCTAGAAATCAACGTTTAAGGCTTAATTAAGAATGCATTTAAAAACACGTTAATAGAAGTACTTACAATTTGACCTCAGGGTTGGGGTCTCCCTTGACCTTGACCATGAAGCGTAAATAGGTGTTCTCCATGATCTCGGTGTCTTTCAGCGCCACGATGAAGTAGGGCGCGTTCAGAGCGTTGCGCTCTCTGCGCTCTTCATTTGTCACTAGGGTTTTTACAGAAAGGTTATTAGAACTGGAACTGGAACTATACAACGCTATGTTTTTACCTGTACGGCCTATGAAAGAATTCCTTGAGCTCTAAGTTAATTTTGTGAACAGTATTGTTGTTCCTGTTGAAAGAATGTTATAATTTCTAATATTGATTGATGATGATAAAAACTCAGAAATAGAGAGCATAAGAAAAAACCTAAATCTTGATACAGAAAAAATAGAACATAAAAAAAAGTCAATGACTCTTTAGGAAGATAGAAAAGTAAACAATCCTATTGTGGGTAAGAATAAAATTTTGAACGTTCGTTTTGTTTGTACGGTCGACGCCAAAAATACATTTACACTATTCGCCTTATTGCAATGGAATAAGGTGCAAAAGTGTAAACGTATTTTTGGCGTCGACTGTACACGTAGTAATGCCAATTAAACTAACAGCAAAAACAGTGCCCACCGAAAGTGACTGGTTAAACTAGTAAACATAGTTTCTATAGGTGCATTGACAACGTCTCATGCAAACACCATCTAAATACTCGATTTGCGTGAAAATACAGGAAAATTATAATAGTTTACAGATCTAATTGTTATCCGCTTACGATGTCTTATTGTGATGACGAGAACATGCAAAGATATGAATGAAATTCGGAAATACTTATAATTAATATATTTTGTCCTTAAATTTTATTTAGTTTGAGCAAATTGATAAGGTTAGGAAAAGTTGGACTTATCTTAATTTATTTAAGACTCAACCTTAAAAGGCTTAAAATAAAAGTGTGAGTAAGTGCAGTGCCTGTAGATGTATGAAGTGGTAAATGTGTGTGCTTTGTAAGTTTTATTATGTTTAAAAACTGCTCGTGTAAAGTGTCACTTTTGTAGTTTTTGTTTAAAACCTGTATAATGGGCTTGTTAATGTCCTTTCAACAGAATTGCATATATATTGAAAAGAGATTTATGAAGCTTTTCCCATAAACATATTGTTGCTTCTCGTGTTTGATGATTGAAACACTTGATTTCACTTTAAAATATTTCAGCTTTTGTATCCTGGGGCGCATTTCACAAGACTTGTAACATGTAATACAGCTTTTCAATTGGTTTTATTAGAAAGAAACTTTAGCTAGTATTAACAAGCTCCAAGCATTTGTGAAATCGGATCTTCAACCAAACTGCCAAAGTAAAAGTCAACATTATCAATTTGCTCAAACCACATCAAAAAAGAGTCAAAACTTACACTGAGAGACGACCAACTGTGCGGTGCAATGCGCATTCCCCTTAGCGTTCTCTGCTCTCGCCGTATACAAGCCAGAGTCATCTTCCATACAATGCAGCAGCTCCAGTTTGTGGTCGTGGGCTTCATTGGTGATGTTCACTCGGTCCATCAGACGATCAGTCAATGGCTTGTTGTCCTTGAGCCAAGTGATTTTGACGGTCTCAGAGGAACGGAGCGAGCATTCGAAGGTGGCGTTTTCTCCCGCTGAGGAATCAGAAGATGGTTAGGAGAGTCCGTACGGGGTTTTCGAACTTAGATGGTGAATTTCGTATGTACTAAGAATGTACAAGTTAAGATTTGTTTTAGAATTTAGTCTGCCTTTGTCGTTTCTTCCTTCCTATACTTTTTATTAGGACCAAATTAAAATTTAATTGGACTAGAGGTATACAAAGACAGTCAGAATTCTGCTCATTTTTTTTTGTTCGATTCAATGTTTGGAATGACTTATATTTTTTCAGAACCGTACGGACTCTTAAAAAGAAGAAGACTAAAAGCGTTAGTAAATGTGTTGTGTATGTCAGTATCTACAAGCATATATACAAGCACTAGTCGTGTGTTTTTACCAGACGTGTGCACACCACTTACGCTCGATATTCTGGCTTCCAAGAGTCTTCGAAAATGCCGGTCTGCCATCCTGAGATTCTGACTTAGCAATCCTTGTTGTTGGCAACTCCCCGGTGCTGATAGAGCCGTTGGCGATCTTGGAGTATTTGCTTTCGCCGTTTCTGGCGCTTTCGTAGCTGGACTCTATGGAAGTCTCAGTTCTGGAGGTTCCATTTCCGAGGCCGTACTTGGCAGCGATGCTGTCGAGTTTGCTGGTGGACTCAGATTCTACTTCGTATTTGTTGCCTTCGATGGAGCTGGAGTACTTTGCTGACTCGTAGCGGGAGCTGCCCTCGATGGTGCCGCTCTCGCGGCGGGAGTAGCCGGTGCTCTCGTAGGAGGACGACTCATAGCGACCTCCGCTTGACAACTTGCGGGAGCTGCTGGAGTATTCTGAAAAATAATAATGATCCATAGCTAAACATCGTTTCAAAAATTGATCGTATTTTTTTTACTTTTCTGAATACTTTTCGGCACGTTTCGAGCCTGTAATAGAATTTATGTAACCTACCTCCAGACAGCCGCGAACTGCGGTTATATCTCGACATTTCGTCTTCTTCTACAGTTTGGCTGTTTGTTTTGCCTTCCTCAGTAGTAACGCCACCGGTGGCGTTGATTTCTACTTTGCTTTCTGCAGTAGTCCCTCCTTGTTGGACACTCTCTCGAACGATATTTTTTTCTTCAGATCGTTGCTCGGATTGTGCGACTGATTTTTGGACGGATTCCTGGGAGTTCTGCTCCGATGAAATTACAGTTTTTTGAGTAGATGATAGAGTTTTTTGTTTATCTGTGTTTGCTTGTAACAACGTTTTCTCAACGCTGGCTAGCGTTGAATTTTTTTCGACAACTGATCCTTGAGATGATTTTCGCTCAGCAGCGGATACAGATGACTTTTGTTCGGCAGAGGAAAGTGATGATTTTCGTTCGACTACAGTTGCCTCTGATGAGGTCTGTTCGACCCTAGAAGCTTCGACGGACGAAACTGATGATTTTTGTTGTACTGATGATGATTGAGCAGATTCCTTCGCAGAACTGGCCTCGTATGAAGAGTGAACAGTTTGTTCAACAGCTGAACTTTGAACAACAGTTTCGAGCGAACTTTGTTCAACTGATGATACGCGAACAGATGATATGGATGTGACTGATGATTCAACGCTTTCTTCTAAAATCTTAGCTTTACCCGCCTTCTTTCCAGTTTTGACCGACTCGCTAACTTTAGAACTTTCGTGGCTCACAGATGATTTAGTTTCTAAATCAGTTGTGAGTTCACTCTGTGCGCTGGTGACTTCTTGTAAGTCACTAATAAGTTCACTGGTTTCGGTCTTTGAAAGTTTTTTGGCTACCTCAGATTCTAAAGAAGCCTTTCTCTTGGCCTTCAATTGTTGAAGAGATTGCTCTCTTGTCAACACTTCTTCAACTTCGATCTCTTCAACTTTTGACTGCTTTTCAGCTTCAACTTTGCTCCTCTTTTCTTGAATCTCCGCTGCTCTGGCTTCTTTAGCGTGCTCTCGCTTTTTCTTCCTCTCTTCTCCTGGCTCTGGAGAAACTGCTTGCGGAGAAGCTGCTTGTGGAGAAGTTACTTCTGGAGATGCTACTTCTGGTGTTAATAGTTGTAAGTCATCGGCCGCGTGTTCAGCTAAAGCAACTGAAAAAGAAATGAGAATGGCCTTTTAAAAGTGTTTGGATTAGGTATGTATCATCATAATGAAACCATTGAACAAACAAAGATGGCTAAGTACCAATATCTGAATACTCTACCTCTAGAATAGTTTGAAGCTTTCACGACCTTGAATCTACTTCAATAAATATTATTTCTAGGGAAAATATACCTTTCGTATATTGACTTTTTCATTATCATCATCCTCTTAGCGTTTGTAAGACTTCTTATCGTGCATAAAAGATAAAAGAGATCACATTCCAGCACGAATATTACAAAACATAATCGGAATACCCACCGACGTCGCTGATATTTTGCAATATCTCTTTTAGCCAGTTGTTCTTAACTTGCTCCTTGTGAGCCGCTAAGGTGACGGAGAGCGGGGGCGATTTCTGGTGGAGCTCAAACTTGAGTGGTTCGGACCCAAGTTCGTTTACCTCGACTTCTGGTAGCTGGAATTATATATTTAGAAGTTTTAATACAAATATTGCTGGTGTCAGAGTATTGTTATTTTACAAGTAGATACGTCAGCTGCAGAGAATAGTGACTCATCTGCATGCAAACTTATATGCAGGAGGAGTGACGTTTTTCTGCTGCTGGCCGTAAATTTTAGATTAGTTCTTACGATAATAAGATAACGAAAAACCACATTCGTAAGTACAACGATACAAATTTTAGCACATAATCAAATGATAGCCTAATTTTAAATGCTGCTTGTGCATTGTGTAAGGTCGATATGAAGGGGAATTTTATTAAAAAAAACAAACTGATTGCTCATTTGGACTATATGCAATTGCTTCAGCGGTGAAGAAACGAAGGTAAACCGACTTTCTGAACGAGGTTATAGTTATGACATAATAGAAGTATTTTGGCGTTGATCCAATTGACGGTTGAATAAGAAATACAATGTTACTAAAGGTTCATTGCTTTTGAACAAATTAGATTCCGGATCACAGTGAACTCTTTAAAGTTCATGTCGTCGATTAACATTCTAGTAAAAACTATCTTAATAGAACAGCGAACATTCGATTAAACAAAGTTCCAAGAGATTGCGAATCATTTATTTTAAGCCATACTAAATCAATGTTTTAAACGATATTTTTGTGCTCCTGACTCATGCAATGTAATGCGTATAAAATGGCGCAAGAGTCGATGTACGTTTAATACGATTAATGGCGAAGCGCATCTTCTACTCTGAAATGGAGGAGGGCAAGCGGAAGCAAGGCGGACAACTCCTCCGGTACAAGGATGTCCAAAAGCGACATATGAAGAGATGCGACACTGAGCCCTCTCAATGGGAGTGTTCGGCAGCACAGCGGTCAGAATGGCGCAGGATGGTGAACATCCAAGTTCGCGAGTTCGAGGATCAGCGCAAAGTTGCCCTTGACTATAAACGCGACCAGTTAAAGGCCCGCCCACCTGCTGCCATAGCATACAACTACCAGAACGGCGTACTTACGTGCCCGCAATGTGCACGGAATTTTGCCGCAAAGATTAGGCTACATAAGCCATCTTCGAGCGCACGAGCGCCAAAACGCTAGATAGGAGTCGGAGTGGTCGCCATGGCCGAAAACGGTCGGACAGATCACCATCATCATCAATACGATTCATTTACATTTCGTTTTATTTAAGTAGTAATCTGCTGTATCGTTCGGATATTAAAATAGTTTATAAGTCATTTCATAAAGTAGGTAAGAATAAGTAAAATTAACTTGCCATGTTTAATACTTAAGGAAAAAAAGAGTCAGGAGTGTTATCAGTAAGGAAGTAAAACTAAACGTGATCAGAGAATTAAAGTCAAACAATTGCTAACTGGGACTGAGTAAAATTAAAAGGCTTCCAAAATATATCTAGGAAAATCCCTACCAGCTACTATCCAATTCACGCCACAGCCGTTGCGTACCAATTGGAGTTCCATAGTATTGGTTGGTTATAGTCGGGTGCTCTATCTCAATTTGACGATCTACCGGGACAATAGGTTACTCACCTTGACAATATCCTTAAGCACGAAGACCGATCTGTCGTCCGAGACCCTCTTGACCTTGCAGATCAGTATCCTCGCCTTGAAGAGGAACAGATAACGCTCCTTGGGTTTGCCCTCGGTGTCGGTTACGGTGAACCAGTCGTGGGTTAGTAACCGGCCTAGCTTGTAGATGTTACCACGGTAACCTGGAATATATTTGTTACAGGGTTTGAAAAGAACGCAGTCGGGATGAAATATAGCCTCTGTTCATCCAAAAAGTCCATACAGGTGTAAATCTTTTTGAATTCAGATAGGTGACACACAAACTTGCAAGGCTCCAATCTCATAGACTTCTACTCTTTGTAGTATATACGAATATACATATATAATAACCCTCACATACCAAAACAGGCACAAGAGATAAAATGGAACATCATAGTACAGAAACCAACAAAATATTCGGAATAAATACGTAGGTTTAAATATGAAAAAAAAACGTAAGACAGTTCTGATGAGGATTAAAAATTACGGTTATGACGACTACTTGAAAACTAGCACTTTACGAAACATCCAAAAGCTTAAATCGGTAGAAGTAAATCATTTTTTACATTGTCATCATGTTGATCTCTAATTGGAAGTATAATATATTATATTCGATAGAATACTAATTACATGTAAAAGTAGTTCAAGAATTACCTTCGATGCTCGCTATGAACTTGTTGTCGGTGGCTCGATTAGGTACACCAAGGAAGAGTTCTAGAGCTTTTTGAAGGTCCGTGCAGTCTTCGCCGAGACGCTTTGAGTATTTTACTAGCTCCTGTAAGAAGAAGCAATTCATGGTTTCCTCTTGTCATAGAATTTAATATTTTCGAACCTTAATCTTAAGTTTCTGAAACCTTTAAAATTCGAGCGTTGATGATTTTAGCTGAAATAGGGCTTACAACCCTTAATAATTATGATAGACACTATCCGCATCCCTAATAAAATAAAAATGTCTGACATTCTTTTTAAGTACCCATGTTTTGATATGTGTACGTCTGGAATAGACGATTTTTATTCTTATCAAATGTGTGTTTATATCACGTTTATATTTACCTACAGTTTCATTTAACACGTTCTCCTAATCACATTCTATTGCTTCCTAATTAGCTAACTAATCCTGTTTATGCGTTAGTAAATCCTAATGACCATAGTTTAATTTAACGTAAGTATCCATAACGTCTCGAAGTCGTTTACATACATGCTGCATCTTAATGTAATCCATAGATTCACGCAGGCATCGTGTATGGGTCATTTTAGATGAGAGATTTGTGTTCGCGAAAGGTCAACGACTTAGTTATTCCACCGAGGTATGCAAATTGGCAGTGTTGAGACGGGGTGACAAATTATGAACATTGTATAACCGGCTAGCATGCAACAGTAACAAAGTGATTATTTAAGGCAAGATGTAACAATGTAATGTGCATTTGTTGTAATGGATTTGATAGCTAATAAAGTGAAACAGGATGTAGATGTAGACGATTTGTCATTGGTATTGAAATTGAGAGGTGTGATTCATAATATTGTATTACTAATACAACTACAACCTAATACGCAGTAAGTATTTGAAGGATTTTTAATCAATCATTTATGGTAAATGTCCTAACCCTCAACGTTGGGCTAGAGTATGACATGGGCACTTAATGTCAAAGTGACATGGCTTAAATTCGAATGAAGAAAAATCATCTTAGTTCGAATTTAACCCATATTGCTTTGACATAAAGTGCCTAGGAGGTTTGAATATCACGAAAGCTTTAGTTTCAATTCACTTTTACAACATTCAAAAACCAAATACCCAAAAATCTCTCCTGCAAGCACGCCTCAATAGCTCTTTTATAAGGTTACTAAAGTTTGTGTTTCTTGGACCAACGTAAATAAATAAACACAGTAAGTTGCATCTCCTAAACTGATCACCTCCATTTTAAGCTACATTTGAAACTACGAGTAGGTAAAGACACTGAAAATGTTAAATCAAAATGAAAGTATTATCTAAAGTAAATGAACCCCCGAAGAAAGTGTCCATCAGCACTAACTTGGGAATTTAAAAGCTTATGACAATTAGCTATTATGACATTCTGACTTTCTCAGGTGTGACCGACTTCGTCTTTTGGCATCACAAGCTTATTGTGGACCAAAACTTATAGCAACTCATCAATTATGCATGGCACCAAGTTTGATGAGGTGTCTGGTGCATCGTTAATTATAACGTCAAAGCGAAAGATCATATATAATGGTACCAGAACACAGTAAAGACCTGTCTTCTTGGTCTTCTTTATGACAATGGATTGTTGACCATATATCTTTAATTCTCATTAATTGTATGACAGTCATTATTCCAAGTTTAGGTTTAAAGAGTTTTACCATTTGTTAAATGATCTACAAAACACAAATATTGAATATTTACCCTTATAATTACCTACGTCCGTTATGTATACGTCTTTGCTAAAACGCGAAAAGTAATTTTGTCTGAACACAAACCTTAAGAAGAAGCTGGTAGTCATTGATCCGCTGTATAGGTAGCTTCAGATGCTCGGTGATGCCCTTGTCGTCACCGAGGTCGTCTGCTAGATCCTGAGAAATAATAAAAAACATTTATAATAATAAATAATAATGATTCGACGATCATCGTCCCGATAGTCGTTTCGGCGAACGATTTAATAGCGAAGAGTCTTGACCGTCACCTTAAGAGACTCTCGCTAGATGGCTGGATCAAGGGTCAGATACAGAAGGCGGTACTTCTGGACACGGCGCGGATAGTCAGGAGGTTCTTCTCTCTGTCGCCCTGACCACCGGTAGTTTAGGCCCCGCCTCGCTGCCGGCGGCACCCTAGGTTAGGTTTTTATAATGATTTTATATTTTGTATATATGGTTTTATATTTTACTTTTTATATTAATATTGTAAAAACCTAATCTGAGATTTAAAATAAATAAAGAAATAATAATAATAAATATTAGAGGACAATCTTACACAAATCGACCTAGTCCCATAGTAAGCTCAAAAATAATGAAGTTTATAAAAATGGTTTGGTAAATAGACAGGTCATACTATGATTTAGGTTCGGCATGTGGTTGCTAGGACGGATTACCTGTAGTCTTTAAAAAAACGGCCAAGTGCGTGTCGAACCACACGCAGTGTAGGCTTCCGTAGTCTTTGACCTTTGTGTTGCGGTTGCATCGCCCGACTTTGTACGAAAGTTAGCCTTTTCAAGTACATTTATTAAGTTGGTCGACTATTACTCGTGAACTAGTTATGCCTACTTATCCGTGATCGTTTCAAATCGATCGAAGTAAATTCATTATATTTACTACTGCCATTAAGTTTTTCATATACCCAGTAGTAACCATTTAGCTGGCAAACGATAATAAGAATGAGGGCTGTAAAGCCCAATATCACGCAAACGCATCCCTGAATTAAAAAATGGCTTTTAAAGACCCATAGTATTTTTAATCAAGCTATCCAAAGACACCCTATACCCTATATCATAGGTTTACCTAGAAAAAAATTCCATCCTCACTGGGATGCGCAAAAAATAAAAATAAATAAAAAAATATTTCTTTAAATTTTATTCTACCGTTTTGTCGGCGTGATTGATGTATATACTCATGCCGAATTACAGCTTTACTGACTAGTATAGTATAGTATAGTAAGCCGCAGACGGACATGGCGAAACTATAAGGGTTCCTTGTTGACTACGGAACCCCACAAGTTATTTCGTACACTAGAACATAAAAGTGGCATTTTGTGCAGCTTACATCCAGCACGAAGGCAATGCATGAGAAGTGAAAACGTATTTTAATTGATAAAGGCAAAAAAGTAGCAGATTAAGAACAATTAAGGAATTACCAAAGGTAGAAGATAGGTCGAATAACCAATTCCTTTTATCCAATCGGTTCCACATATACAAACTATCAATACGAGGACGTTTTGCATCTTATATAATAGCAATTATAATTAACGAACAAAATGGCTGATGTAACAAGAAACAACCTACACCAACAGTTTACGTGTTCACTGCAAATAAAACTTTTCCGGACGATTAGAAGCTGGATTTAAATAATAATAGAGCTGAATCAACACCACCGCTACAATAAAATTGTATATGCGTCAATATCATTGAAGAACACTGTTTTATTGCAATTGATCAAGAGAAAATATCAGTACCAGTTATGTAAAACTAGGTAAATTACGTTGAGCATATATACGATCGGTTATTCATTATTTTTAGGGTTACGTACCTCAAAAGGAAAAAAAACGGAACCCTAATAGGATCACTCGTGCGTCTGTCTGTCCGTCTGTCACAGCCGATTTGCTCCGAAACTACTGGACCGATTGAGTTGAAATTTGGTAAACATCTGTAAATTGGTGACCCAAAGATGGACGCGTAAAGTAAATTAATGAATTCTGAACAAGGGGGCCACTTTTGGGGGGTAAACTGGAAAATTAAAAAAAATATTTCGCAATCTGTATTGTGTGACATATCAAATGAAAAGGGTTGTGGTAAGCATCTCAGTTTTTTTTTTATAATTTTTGCAAAAACAGATTTGGAGTCATTTAGGAAAAAGACGAAAACTGACCCCCCCCCCCCCTTATCTCTGTAACTAGGTTTGAAATTCTGAAAAAATATGGAAAATAGTTCCTTCCCTAAAGATTACTGGAAAATATATATAAAAAGTTTGAGTACCTATTCAAAGTTACAGGAAAATTCTCAATATTTTTGGGGTTTTTTGTATGGAGAGCCTGATGCTTAGAGCATAGCTATTTTACGGAACCCTCACCACGCGAGTTGAACTGGCACTTGTCCCGTTTTTTACGTTCTCATTTCTCCCTGGACTTTCCTGCATGTCTTTTAATCTATTAGGAAAGGATACAAAAAATCGTGCTTGTTGTTTTCCTAACCGTAACTTCGGCCTCCGTCATAAAAGTATGTTTCCTAACACAGTTTTTCGTGGAATTACCTTGTTGTTCAATAGTTTTGATGCTACTGCCAACTAGTCTACTTAAGCATAAATTCTACATTCCGGACTCCGGACACATTAAAGTCAGATGTTATTTGGACCATGAGATTCATGAGTCTGTTCCTAAAATATAATGAACGACCGAAACCCTAATGGGACCTTGACAAAGAACGTTTAGGATGGCATGGCATCCGTAGAAATTTCTGGGTCATCTCCAGATTTCGTAACAGAATATTTTATTATTTCAACTATTTTATTGATGTTAAAAATAAACGAAATAAATGACCACTCGTTATTTATAAAAAAACATCACCCTTGTATTGTTTTTGTTTTGAAAGGAAATTTGTAATAGCAGTTTTGAAAATAAAATGATCAAGAAAACAATTTCGAAATGTGGCGTATTGGTTATCTTATGGCATTTCAGGAAAATAAGATCATTTATTTATTGTCTCTCCTCGAAGCCAGAATAATGGAGACAACATTTCAACAAGAGAGTTTCAAATATAATCCACCTGGCATAAATACGTAGGTGAGATGCATCACGCGCGTTAAAAATATTCTATTATTTGCGGAGCAGACATTCATGAAATCTGTTGTGTGGTCTAATGTCAGCTTATACAGATTTCGTAGAGTAACATTGTTTAGCCTTGGTACTGTTAGGTACTTTCTAGTCTCCCTCATGTTGTCGGGCTTCCTTGTGATATCCGATTAGGATAGCATTCCCCTCCTTTTTACCGTGGGTGTCGTACAACTCGCCTATGGAAATAGGCAATATCACATTTTCTCCATCCTTACGGATGACGTTGTCTTACAACTGGACCTATTTATATTAATTTCTCTTCTAAAACACAAATTACTTAGTACCCGCTGGGAATAGAGCTCTAGGTGACTCCACTGACCACCACCAAATCGTCAAAATCGTTAAGAATTTCTTCATGCTCTATTGAAACATGATCAAGATATTCCTGTCTAAATACTCTAAATAGCATGTCACCGATGGGCGTGTTAGCGTTATATTTGTTAATTGAACCAGCATTCGTCGGATGTCGGTGTAATTGCTTGGCTAGCCACCAGCCGATCGATTGACTCGTGTCGCAACTTCACTTTCTCTATCGACATCTTATTAATTCTGCGACATGTAATACAGTGTTGTTGGCACCCCATGATGAAATGTTCTTTTTCTAAATATGAGTAAGTAAAAAGGATGGGCTAAAAAGTGATCTTGATCTCATTTGTTCCATTTTTGGGATATGTAGTATGGTAAATTAAATAAAGCGATAGTAGGTTATTGTCTTACTGACTAATCCTATCTCATTTTACACAAGTACTATTATTATAATATTTTGAAATTTTCTTCTACTGATAAACTTAGTAGCCAGACTAAACGCCTATAACGAAAAATTCAGTGGTAGTTTTTATCAATGTATTTAAAAAGAAAAAATATAGATTATAAATGCTTGCAAATAAAATGAAGAATATTAAATTGTAATCGTATTTGCATATAAAATTGCGACTTCATAAACGACAATTTGTGTAGTTTCATAGACAAGTATATGCGCCAGTAACGTAATGTAAATAATGAAAAAATATATGACAGATATCCATGTTTCCCGCAGAGAATTTCATTATCAAGACAAAGAATCACTTCTTGAAATTTAATGCAAATCATTTTAAACAATTCGTCAATAAATTGACATGTCAGATTTAACTAAAGGGTAAAACAGACGAAGTATTATGTAATCTTGTTGATGATACCACACGTGGAAGCGTGACTCAGGTTTGCATCACACACGTGTATTGTTTAATGGTGTATACCTAAACTGAATATACCTGGATGTAGCTTATAGGAATTTAGGACTGCATAGGACAATTATGCGGCAGTGGGTTTGCTACACTTTTGGAATCGTGCGGTGAAAAATTGAATGAAACTGCAACAACCAAGTGCCAACTGAGCAGTTAAAAATGTCACGAATTTAAATGCTTTTTGGTAGACAATAGGTGGTCTTATCGCTGAAGAGCGATCTTTTCCAGACAACCTTTGGGTATCGGAGAAAGAGATACAATTTGGTTATGCTAGGTGGTGCAGAGATTATAACAAAGCTAATAACTATACATACGTGGGTCGATCAAAAATATCCGTGTTAAGAATGAAGACGCGTTTTTTGTTTTATTCAACGTAATCTCCTTTTAGGATCCTACACTTCTCCCAACGTTGGGTCACTTCTTTAATCCCTCCAAAAAATAAAATTTGTCAAACTCCTCCAAATAAGCTTCTGTCTCGGCGATAACCTCCTCATTTGAGCTGTTTTTTTCCCCCCAAGTCATGTTTTCAAATTTGGGAACAGAAAAAAGTCACTGGGAGCCAAGTCAGGTGGTGTGGCGGCAATTCTTAGCGCAATTCCTTCCACTCCTCGCGACTACTCTGGATAAATGAACTGGAGCGTTGTCGTGGTGAAACAACACTTTTTTCTTTGCCAATTGAGGCCGACTCTCCTTCAATTTCCTGTCAAATCGGTTCAATAATTCACTATAGTAGTGTCTCGTGATTGTTTTTCTATCTGCAAAAAGTCCTTGTGAATTATTCCCTTCGAATCCCAAAAAATCGTTTTTTGGGATTCGAAGCAAATTCATTAGAAAATATCCACTGTTTGGACACAGGTTTCTGACGCATAATAATATCTCCAGGAGCCTTAGCATGGTTGGCCTTATCACGCGACAAGTGACAAGATAACAGCGTCGTCTCGTTCTATCGAACGGTGTCAGCCAGTGACGCACGCTCTATCCTATCACCTATCGCGTGATAAGGCCGACCATGCTACGGCTCCTGGTGATATCAACGGTGATAACTACTCGATGAAAACTCCTGCGAATTTCGTTTAACGAGGCCCAAACAAGTCGTATCCGCGCGTTTTCATCCGTTAGCAATCGCGGCACACATCGGGCCGACACCTTTTTCATGTAATGTTATGATTACCGTTCCGTACTACACATTTACAGCCTTTGCTAATTCGCGCACTTTCATTCGTTGATTAGCGAAAATCATGTCATGGACCTTTTCAACGATTTCCCCGGTGACCACGTCTGCCAGGCGGCCTCAGCAAAAACAGATACACGACCACGTTTAAATTCACTAAACCAATATCTGACGGTCGTCATGGATGGTGAAATTTCTAAATAGACAGCGTCTAACTTCGGTTTTATTTGTTTGCAAGTTTAGTCATCCAAAAATAAGAATCGAATCATGGAATGATATTGCCTTTTTAAATTTTATCTAGCAATACGAAACGCATGTGATACAATGGGTGGCAAAATATAAACTGAAGGAGAAATACTTTTTTTTTTACTTTTTTTATTTGACTGAAGCGACGTTTACATATTGGTATTGCCAATTTGTAGTAAAGGCCATCTGTTATCAAACACGGGTACTTGGTGATCGACCCGGGTAAATAGCTCTATATAGAAACATATATGTATACACAATCATACGTATATACAAATATCAGGTAACTGCGATATATGTTTTGTAACGTGTTTTTGGTTCTTTGTACCGATCTGTGTAGTTCTTAGTTCATTTAGTAATACACATTTAGTTGTTACTGGAAATATACACAGTAATTATTACATAGATACTCTAAACACTCAGGGTGTACTCATAACTCATAACAACGTATTTGAGCATTCAAGCAAGAAACATACATATCGACAGATCGCCGTAACGAATTTTCTGTGCGAAAAGCTACAAAATGCTCGTAAAAGCTCGCTCGCTGCGGCTTTGTACGCACGCTTTTAGATCACCTTGACACGGTGGCAGCTCGCGCTGTCTTGTAATTAGAATAATAACAAACATTAACTAGTTTTAATGCTGATTATTGAGTTTTTACAGCACCGGATTCCACAAGAATTACAAGAAAAAAGACAAGAGATTAAAACGATGTTTTCAAAAGTGAAAGTCATGACAGGTAAATGTCTAATTTAAGACCACGGTATCCTTAAAACGAAAGGTGAAAGTGGGTCAAGGTCACCACAAAGATCTCTGTAAGAAACGGCGGGAAACTTGCAAGAACCATGCGAAACCGCCCACACAACGCCTCGAAATAAACCAGACGTAATGGTAACACTACACCGCGTAACATTGAAATAGACGAACACAACGCAGGCAATGATAAGGCTGTTGAGGTGAATAAAGGTACCTGTAAATTAGTAGTTAAGTTCAGTGACGCGTCAATACTAGCCGAATTTTTAGAGCAGGATAAACTTTTGACTGTACCTGGAGAGAAAGGGACACACACAATCACAGACACACACTTCACTCGTCGAGTGGTCGAAGGTCGCGCGCTGGAGCGGTGGTCGCGGGCGCGGTGTCGAAGCGACTGGTCTTCTCCTGAAACCGCTGCGGCCGGACTAAAGATAGAATCAAGCGGGAACATTTCTCCTGTGACGTCGCACAAGGTCGCAAAACAAACCTTGGCGCATCCTGGCGTTTGAAGTTCAGAATTCAGGTGACAGTGAAGTGGTTTCAACTGATATTAAAAAATAAATAAATTACACTCAGGAACGATATTTGACTTGCTTCAATAATCTGGAAGATAAAAAATCTTCTGATATGATCGTCGTATCGTAGTCTACTTCTATGCCTGTGCAGCCATATCACTAAATACATTTTTAAATGTTAAATTTGACAGGTTCAGCGGCGAAACTGTCACTCACTCTAATGGAAACCTGTGCGCGGATGGTCACTAAAATCAATATCGCTTCAGATTTTGCGCTCATCTGTTGCTTCCTACCCTATTCTAAATATGAATGATATATATAAAAATAGCCACAGAGAGACAGACAAACGGGATTGACGGACTGTAAGAATTTGTGGTTAACTACGGTATCCTGAAAATTTAAAAAGAGCATATCTAAAAAAGGTTCAATTAAGGCATTCTTTTAACTTTCCCCTTTTGTTACCAATATTTATAATCCTACTAATATTATAAATGCGAAAGTTTGGATGTTTAGATGTTTGGATGTTTAGATGTTTGGATGTTTAGATGTTTGTTACTCAATCACGCAAAAACGGCTGAACGGATTAAGATGAATTTTAGTATACATATAGCCTGGATTAACATATAAAATACTTTTTACCCCGGGAATCATCCCCTAAGGGGGCGAAATGGGGGGCGAAAGTTTGTATGGAGCTATGATACAAACCACGCGGACGAAGTCGCGGGCAGAAGCTAGTAATTTATAATACAATGTTTTGAGATTATTCAGAACTAAGAAAGGTTAAGTTTTTTTTTTTTTATTGCCTATTGAGTGTCCCACTGCTGGGCAAAGGCCTCTCCCCGTGATCTCCATGCGTCCCTGCTAGGTGCTTCTTCCGCCCAATTGTTGAGAAATAGATCCAGGTCGTCCCGCCATCTCCGTCTAGGTCGGCCCCGTCTGCGGCGCCCATCATGTGGCACCTATTTCGTAGCTATATTAGCCCACCTGTCTGGATGCACGACAGACGTGGCCGGCCCAGTCCCACTTGAGCCTGGCAGTTTTTGCACCCACATCAGCTATGCGTGTTTTGGAGCGCAGTGTAGTGTTTATTAAAAATAATAATAAAATTCTTATAAGATTACAAAAATAATTGGTAGCGGAGGAAAATTAACAGTATGCCTTTAAAAATGACGTAACTACCTTCAGGTAAATTACTTTGGAGACGTTTTTGCATTTCCATAAAGCGTTGACTGACACTGAAAATTTCAACGTGTAAACCTGTCGCTTGGTCTCAAAACTGAGCCTTATATTATATTTTTGACGGACATTATATCGTGTTTTGAAGATAACGGAAATATCTGTTATTTCACTTTGTCGAGTCAACGTGAAAAAATGCGTAACCATGTATTTTCAACATTGACTCAGCATCAGTGACGATCATGCCAGACATAGCCTTAGTAATTTCCTTACAAAACAATCTACACATCATCTACCCAGGGATCGGATACCGGTATTTTCACCATACAAAAATACCGGTTTTATTTCGTTCAATTTCGTTCTTTGGTATATAATATCATTTTTGATCAGGCTGTCTAATAATACGAAAATGTTACCTAAATTCATGATAGAGTCTTACATTAAGAGCCTAAAATAATTCAAAATATTAGACTACTTCGGGGACTTTTGAAAAAACCGGTTCCGATCCCTGCGATCTACCTACTTGAGATTCTAAATATCGCATCAGTTTATCTAATGTTATGTCTGGGTTCGAATCTCGGTAAGGGCAAATACTTGTGTGATGACCATGAACATTTGTTCCTGAGTCTTGGATGTTTTCTATGTATTTGTATCTATTAAATATATCATCGTCTAGTACCCATAACACAAGCCTTATTGAGCTTACTATGGGACTAGGTCGATTTGTGTCAGATTGTCCTCTTATTTAAATTAATTAATTTATAATTTGTTCTAAAGTCATACTCGACTTTGATTACTTTTCAGATTGCTGAATCAACTGCGTCAAGCAGATACCCATCTACTCAGTCACGAAAACATCACATACATTCAGTAGCGGCTAAATCGTTTGTGTTCTCACCTTCAATTTAATTTGCCTGCAATTCAAGTCAACCTGAACATTGAACACAACATTTACATCTCGTTTTATTTTGTTGGTGAATCACTGACTCAATATATGAATGCTTTGTATGCTGTAATTTTTAACACGCTTTTATTAGGTCGACCAGGCCCCGTAGCATGGTTGGCCTTGTCACGCGATAGGTGATAGGATAGAGCGTGCGTCACTGGCTGACACCGTTCGATAGAACGAGACGACGCTCTTATCTTGTCACTTGTCGCGTGATAAGGCCAACCATGCTACGGCTCCTGTATGTAACTAACTATGTAATGGAATCTAAGGTAACTAATTTAACCATCTTCCAAGGATCGTAGCGTCATAAAAATTGGCAGCTGTATGTAGTTCTGATGACAATACAATAATATGGTACTGTCGAACTGATCTGATGATGGAGCCGGAAGATATGAACTGGAACTTCATGAGGGAACATCGTATCATAGCTGTGTTCGGACTTGTTAGATAAGTCTTGTAATGAACTTTGACCACGATTAGGTTTAATTACCAAGGTTAGGGTCTCATAGAGGACTCTCAACCTAATTTAAGATCTACAATGTATACTTACCTATGTTTCACAATAGTACATTGTTCAACGAGGGGCGTAAGTGGAATATTGCTAACGAGAGTCTATCAGAAGCCCGACGCCGAAGGCGGAGGGCTTTTGATGACTCGAGTTTGCAATATTCTTACGCCCGTGTTATACACAATGTTTTTCATCACATTTGCGAGGAAATAAATAACAACAAAAGACAGAAAAATGTAAGTTTCATACAGCAGCACCAATAAAAAATTGACAACTTCACTTCCAGATCAGTGCTAGTAGAGCGCGCAGTTCAATATTTCAACCAATCACAGAGCAGTATTCTTGCGGGGCGGGGCGTCGTGACCAACTAGATTTTTTTATTCAACCAATCACACAGCAACCAGATTTGCTTAAGCCAATCAGAGGGTTCTATTATTTTAAAACTAAACTTAACAGCCCGTGGGAGGTAAAACGGCTATAACTGCTCTGCATGCTCGCAAGTAATAACGCCATTGACGAGCAAGTGTTATTTATTATGAGTTAATTTTATAGTGATGCATGCTGCATGCTGATTTGTAGCTATTTGTGTGCCATGTGGCGAAACATAGAGACCTCATTTTAAGAATAAGACCTTAATTCATACCTATGTTTGACAAATAAATATTTTGAATTTGAATTTGAATTTGAAGTGTGATGAAAAATAAATTATTTACTTACTTACTTACCTTCTGCAATGGAAACCACAACCATTAATGATGAACACGTGTCCACTCTTAATTGTATGTATATAGCCTTTGTCATAGCACTGTTGACATGTGTGCTGCACTAAGCCAAAACGAAGAGAATAAATTAAATTATGGATTTTGACTTCATTTAAGATAACTTGGCAATTATTACTGTTGGTTCTGCTTTAATGATTTTAGGTAAAGTTATCTCCTTATCATCGTCATTTGGCTGTATTCCATATACTCAATGTAGACAGTTTTCTCTCGACATATATGTCACAAATGTTGGCTCTCCATTGGAATTCTTCACTGACCTTGCCAACAACTTCACATTAAGAGGATAAACATTACTCTTTTCAGTGTTTATGTTATGCAAGTAAGAGTTACAAATAACACTGCGGTCTATTGTATGCGATGGTATTAAAACTTGTATTAATAACCGTTGTTAGGGTTCCGTACCTCAAAAGGAAAAAGACGGAACCCTTATAGGATCACTCGTGCGTCTGTCTGTCCGTCTGTCACAGCCGATTTGCTCCGAAACTACTGGACGGATCGAGTTAAAATTTGGTAAACATATGTAAATTGGTGACCCAAAGATGGACGCGTAAAGACTGACTGAGGACTGGATCCCCGCTCTGGGTCCTTCCTGGTGCAAAGGTTAGCCATAGCTGTTCAGCGCGGCAATGCGGCTAGCGTAATGGGCACCTTTGCTCCAGGAGGGACGCGGGGCGGGTTGTTTGATACTTAGTTTTAAGTTTAGTTTAATTAGTTGTAATTATTGTAAATTGGTTTTTTGTACTTCTATTTGTTGTGTTCATAATTTGCTACTGTATCGCATTGGTAGACTGTACTGTAGTAGATGTATTGTTGTTTTATCAAATTATTGTAATAAATATTATTTAATAAGTACAATATCGCGTAAAGTAAATTAATGAATTCTGAACAAGGGGGCCACTTTTGGGGAGTAAACTGGAAAATTTAAAAAAAGGTTTCGATAACTGCATTGTGTGACATATCAAATGAAAGGAGTCGTTGTAAGTTTTTTTTAAATAATTTTAGCTAAAACAGATTTGATGTAATTTAGGAAAATTTCAACAGTGGTTAATTTTTGATTACCCCCCCCCCCCCCCCCCCCCTACTCCGAAGTTTACCGAATTTTGAAATTATTACAAACTAGCTTCCGCCCACGACTTCGTCTGCGTGGACCCGGGATAAAACTATCCTGTATGAAATCCAGGCTATAAACTATTGTAGTGCAAAATTTCATCCAAATCGGTTGAGCCGTTTAAGCGTGATGGAGTAACAAACTGTTTAGATTATTCAAGAATTAATAAGGTCATGACGGGTATGGTGTATAAAAAATTGTACGGAACCCTCGGTGCGCGAGTCAGACTCGCACTTGACCGATTATTTTATTACCATAGGCAGTTAGTTAGCCCAGTCCGTCTTTTAACATTAAATTCACCAAGGTTCCCCAATATAAAAATAAAATTAAATAAATAACTTTATTGAGTAAAGTAATGTTCTAATTATATTCTATGTAGGTACATTTTACATTCCAACAACAAAGCACCTAGCCGAGCAACAGTAGACCCTATGTCCTCGCCATAAGGTTCACTAAATGGTCAGCACAGGTACATCGTTATCAACAGATACTGTTTTCTAATGACTTCTGCTCCCAATATCAGTCCCTACAGCTGAGCTTCCATAACGTCTTCCAGTAGGTACCAGTTCGCCAGTACTGCAGCCAAGAGCGCGCTAATATTATCGTGTTTACGCGCGCGGGCGATTGCCCCCGATATGATATGACGTGTGGCTGTATAAGTAGGGTTGCACCGAAGTTGACCAATAAGTTATTATAGATGATCACGGATGACGTGCGGCTGTATAGGGTTGCACCAAAGTTGACCAAAAAGTTTTTATAGGTATGATCACGGATGACGTGTGGCTGTATAGGGTTGTTGCACCGAAGTTGACCAATAAGTTTTCATAGATAAATATTATCACGGATGACGTGTGGCTGTATAGGGTTGCACCGAAGTTGACCAATAAGTTTTTATAGATAAATATGATCACGGATGCCGTGTGGCTGTATAGGGTTGCACCGAAGTTAAACAATAAAGTTTTCATAGATAAATATTATCACGGATGCCATGTGGCTGTATAGGGTTGCACCGAAGTTGACCAATAAGTTTTTACCACATGTTTTACCTAAGATCAAGAAAAAATATAGACAGTGCAATACGAGAAAAATTAAATTAGAAATAATGTCAGTTCACCGACTTAACAGGTGTGACAAAAGAAAAAAGACTAAGTAAATTCAAAACGCCCGCTACATAGACAGATTTACATCGAGGCTTAGGACATACAATTCCTACCTACCTATAATGATAGGGAGACAATCGAACAAGACTATCGATTAAAAACCGCACTCAAATCAGTTCATCCGTTTAGGAGCTACGATGCCACAGAAACACAGATAAACCTGCTAAACTTATAACAACCCTCGTTTTCGTCAGGGGTTAAAAATGCGTAGGCATGGCCTTTGGCATCCCTATCTGACAGCCGTCATTTCGTCGCGGCATTACAACTATTCTAGTGTTGGCCGAGTGCCTGCGGCTCGGCGCCCGCGCCACTATATGAACGATCGAAAAACTAGTTTAGATCTAGAAAGTAACATGTCAGACACAAAGATCATGCAAAATTAAGTTCTAGTTGAGGTGATTTACGGTTTAAATTTAAATAGCTGTAGTTTGGTGAATATCTAGGTGTCTGAGCAAATCAACTGTCAGCGCGTTTACCTACTCACCAAATTTTCGGATATGTTTTTATTGTGGTTTTCTAATTTGAAACTTATAGTTGGGTATTTACTAATATTTACGCGATAAACATTGCAATGGTCTGATATTTAACGTTAAACACATCCGTGACATGAATAATTTAGGCTATGAATCCTATGATGTGTCAAATATTGATTCATTCCGCATAGGTAATATACATATCTTCTAACATGTTGAATTTATTTCTGAAACCGTTAACTTTTCAGTGAAATAATTGAGAAAAAAATGCTTGTCATTAAAATGTACCTCATCACTCATCATGTCGAAATTATGTCATTACATTATATTGCAGTTTAGACATAACTTGGAAGTGCTGTTCAACAAAACATTATTCTATTGGTTAAAATGCCTACACTATTGTTAATATATCTAACCATGCACGTACATGAAAATAATTTAATAGAATAATATTTTACACTATTATGGTCTTCATTAAGTAAATAGGTACCTGAAAAAGCTGTAAGACAAATTATCAAAATCATTTTAAAACTACCATTCCATTCCATTTGTATAATATGTGTGTCCTGTGTGTTTGTGAATAAATGTATTTTCTTTCTTTCTTTCTTTCTTTCATTCGTATCTTAACTTTCTAGAAATTCACTAGAATTTAAGTAGTATTCACTCAAGTTCAGCCTATGCAATGATAGGTATTATAACATAGAAGCTGAAAGTTTAAATGCATCAGCAAACCTGAAAATAATTCATACCCGTGGCGACATCACACTGAAACTTTATCGTACTACTGAAAATGTTCAATACCAATCGCGACAGCCAGAACGTAACCGAACTGCGAAACTGCGATCACATACTCACGAAGTAAAAGTTGTCTTTCGATCCCGCTAGATGGCGTAGTGTATGCGATAAATGTATTGGCATTCGTTCAGCGTTTGTTCAGTAGGTGGCGCTGGGGAGATGTTTCTAATTTTAACCTAGCCGGGTTCACCCGTGCCCGCGATGGTCTAGGCTAGAAAACGCGCTTCTACTGGAGATAAGATAAGAGAAAATAAGTTCAATGCTTTAAGTATTGTTAAGGAGGTCTGGAAAAATTATTTTAGTTCAACACAAGTCTTGGCGTATTGCGAGTCCATCGCAAGTAAATACTGACCTGGAAGTACTTGGCGACTTGCGGGTCGATCGATAGCAGCAGTACTGACCTAGAAGCACTTCGGGTCGCGAGCAGATACTAACTGCGGTGGATTGCGAGCTTATGTATGTTATAACCTGTATAAATCTAGTTTTCTATCAGATGTCAATGTACTTCCAAATATATTAATTAATTTATTTCGTATTAATCATATATTGTCATTCATTACATTAAAAATATCAATATAAAATTATTAAAACCATGTCAAACGTCACATAAAATACACGACAATCATAATTAAAATGTTAATAATTAAAATTGTTCTTCCAGGAATTAAGCTACTGAATAATAGGCCTTCTGCATCAGCAGGGATTTATTATCAGGGTATAACCAAGGCATGTCTGACCAGTCTTTAATATAGCTGTCGGTCAGCATCATCATATCAGCCGAAAGACGTCCGCTGCTGGACATAGGCCTCCCCCAAAGAGTGAGTGAGTAGCTGTCGGTATTTGGTTGTAAATCCATGGACCCAAGCCATACATTCCGTGGGCCGTTTTCATGAGTCGGTGTCTTGGCACCTCCAGGTCATGCTGCCTTCTATCCTGAATACGATCTCTGGTCCATTTTGCATCATTCCAGTGGCCTTGAACGATTCAGAGAGGTCGTTTATTACTGACTTGACGTTGGTTAGTAGTTGATCCCTACTGACTTGACGTTGGTTAGTAGTTGATCCCTACTGTCAGCATTTACACTGTCGTGTAAAACACCATTAGCTTTAGCACTATGCCCCTTATGCCGTAATGCTCAAGTTTGCTTGCGATGAGACTGTGATCGACTAGATCGAAAACACGCGATAAATCGAAGAAAACAGAAGCTACGCGCTTCGATTTTCCAGGTGGTACAAGACCATTCGTACCGAGCACTGGACGTGGATTTACCAACTTGATAGGGGTACTGCTTCTCGCAAAGCGCTTTGTTTAATGTTAAGATAATTTGGTTAATCGATCACACAGCCCCCTCAAACATCTTCGACACAGCCGGGACTATCGAAATAGGTCTGTAACTTTATTGCTCTGTTTTAGGACCCTTGCCATTGTAGACAGGTGTTACCTTTATCTTTTTAGAGACATGGGGTAGATACCAGCACATGCTGACTTATTTCCTGCAGGAAGATAATAGGCATAAAACGCAAAATATATGTAGGCAAGCCATAAATTTCCTTCGGATGTTCAGACTTTATCTTTTTCATTATGACCTGAAGTTCCACTACGGAAAAAGGTGAAAAGAACATTGTTTTTCCCACCTGCGGGACGCTCCTACGTAAAAAAATCGTTGCATTAATGATATCAGTTCTCTGTGTGGTATAACCGTGAATTGTGCTTTTATTCCAATAGCCGTATATTACACTGACCTGAAAGTACCTACTTGGCGACTTGCGGGTCGGCCGCTTGTACTGATCTGGAAGTACTTTTCAACGAGCAGGCACTGATCCGCAAGCACGGGTCGGTCGCTGGTACTGACCTGGAAGTACTTGGCAAAGAGCAGGCACTGATCCGCAAGTACGGGTCGGTCGCTGGTACTGACCTGTAAGTATTTGGCAAAGAGCAGGTACAGATCCGCAAGTACGGGCCGGTCGCTAGTACTGACCTGGAAGTACTTGGCAACGAGCAGGCACTGATGCGCAAGTACGGATCGGTCGCTGTTACTGACCTGGAAGTAGTTGGGAACGAGCAAGCACTGATCCGTTAGTACGGATCGGTCGCTGTTACTGACCTGGAAGTACTTGGCGACTTCAGGGTCGGTCGCGAGCAGGTGCTGCGCGCGCGGTTCGTCGCGGCAGTACGCCACGTGTTTATCGAACTCGCGCTCCATGCGCAGGAGTGCACGCCCGAGCATGCGCGGCTCGCTGGCGTAGTATTTGATGCCTTCTAGGAGTATCCTGAGAAACAAGAGCTTATTAATTTGGGATAAATTATTTTTCGGATTGGGTAGTCAGGAAAGTGACTAATAATCTTGTGTACGTACTTAATAACAAAATAAAATCAATCTGGAAAAAAATTGTATAATTAAAAATTTGCGTAACTTTTGGAACTTAGGCCGCCCCATTGAGACACGAGCTTTTGTCCGCGATTTCGTCCGCGTGGAAATTGTTTTAAGTTTATCGTTCCACCATTCCAACTTCCACCCCCTATTTCACCCCCTTAGGGGATGATTTTCGGGATAAAACGTATCCTATGTCCTTCCTCAGGATTACAACTATCTTCATATCAAATTTCATCTCAGTCGGTTCAGCGGTTTAAGCATGAAAAGGGGACAGACAGACAGAGTTACTGTCGCATTTATAGTATCAGTATAGATTTCATTATTACCAGATGAAGACTTGTAGGTGTGCGTTTATTTTCACAGATGACTTTAGGTTTACAAGCCGAATTGGTCTTAACCTTAGAGTATATATTTCTACAGAGAAGCTATGATAATAATAATACCACAACCAAGCGAGATGGCAGTATACAAATCCCAATAAGTGTGACAGAAAATATACCATTCGTTGTCAATTTTTTTTGCCGCAACTGACCTAGTATGAGGTTGCGACAAATAAACCATAAACCCGCCCAAATTAAGTAACTAGGTTGTTTGAGGTAAGCCGTCAGCCATTTTAAAACCAATTCTTAATTTAGCTGCATAGGAGCCTTCCTTTTTAGGAGGCAGAGGAAGGCCAAGACGTGCGTTTATGGACCAAGCTAAAGAGAAAGTTAATGTAATGTCGTATCAGGAGCTCAAAACAGTGGCAGAGAGAAGAACAGAATGGCGATTACTCCACCGACAAGAGCCTGGCTCTTAAATTTATGATGATGATGAGCAGCCTTTCCGTCCCTTGTGATGGCATAGATCCTCTGTAGATATCTGTACTCTAAGACCCAAACTCTTTAAGAAGACTTACGTGTTATGAAACTCAGCAATCTGTCTGAAGTTAGAGAACAGCAGCTCCCGGTTGTCGAAGACCGGCTTCGGCGTGGTGGCTTTGTCCATCAGCCGCATGTACTGGGACACCACTTGCTGGATGTCGCGCCCGAATTCCTCTTCTGTCTCGATCAGCTCACGGACTACGGCTCTGAAAAACAAACAGTCAGTTAGAGTCTGGCCAGGGACAGATGAGCCTAGAAAAAAGCGACAAATTAAAGAAAACAGCGTGATGATAATGATAATGATACCTACTTGAACAATTACTATTTTTTAAATATATATATTATTTTTACCCAAAGGGCAATGGAGAGGGCTATGTTAGGAGTTTCTCTGCGTGATCGCATCAGAAATGAGGTTATCCGCAGCAGAACCAAGGTAACCGATATAGCCCTCCGAATTGCTAAACTTAAGTGGCAGTGGGCGGGGCACATTGCACGTAGAACCGATGGCCGTTGGGGCGGAAAGGTTCTCGAGTGGCGACCACGTACGGGAAGGCGCGGCGTGGGTAGGCCCCCCCACAAGGTGGACTGATGACCTGGTAAAGGTCGCGGGAGTCCGCTGGATGCGGGTGGCGCAGGACCGGTCAATTTGGAACTCTCTGGGGGAGGCCTATGTCCAGCAGTGGACGTCTTTCGGCTGATATGATGATGATGATGATGATGATGATATTATTTTTAACAACCCGAAGAGCTATTGCGTAGACGCGTGAAAGAATATGTTGCGAACTCTTTGCTTACTTTGATGGTATTGTAGAAGATTACTTATGTCAAATTTGAATACTGTTTTTCTGCATATTTTTCTCGTTCGATGTCAATCTTGTTTCATAGATTGTCGCTGTCACAAAAACCGAATTGTATTGTGATTATTTGTCTGTTTTTATACACGGTGGAATATAATCGGTGATCAGGAATCCAAAAATCTTAATTATCAATCTACACAGAAACCAATACGTGAGATCTCGTGCAATATAGCTCACAATCTAATTAATCACACTTAATTAACATCGGTAAAATGTACACTGACTGAATAAATAGACACCCTACTTTTATTGAAGGGAAGTTACTCGTAAGTGTACATACGTCAAGTGCTTGCTGGCTTTGGCGGGAAACTAGACAGATCAGACGTCAATAAATGATTGCCGCCATTTGTTATCTACGTTTCAGACTAAACCATTAGTAGGGTGACAATAAATTTTAATTAAAATTTTATTTCAACTTAAAAATTAGTTATGATAAAAAAAAACTTGGTTCCACTTAAGTACTATATAAACGTGACCGCCATCGATTACTGAATTAGAAAAATGGGTTCCTGTTCACCGATTATATTCCACCGTGTATATATTAAAACTACGAGCAAAAGGTAAATCATACTTTCATTTCATAACGCAGGAAAACAGCCCACTCTCTCATCGTTTTCAGAATATTTGAAATCGGATCTTTTAAGTTAAATACCTGTTCAGAATCACTTTTATCATCATTTACTAATACGGAAAACATGTTGTCCAAAGAGCATTACAGCATTATGTATGTAGAGCCATAAATTTTATAAGAATTAACCGGCCAAAAACCGTCAAATTCTCATGACGCATACAACTTAAATTTCTACTAAATAAATACAGATCGACTTAGTCTCACAAAAGTAATCGAAGGCGGAAATTCCCTTTTAATAAAGACTTTTGACGTCTTCGTTTGCGTAGCTACTTATGATGCTGACTGTACATGGGTACCAGACGACGATATACTTACATACAACAATACAATACAATACAAATACTCTTTATTGCACACCTCACACAAACAAAGCAGTACAACGAGTACAATTAAAAGATTTTTCAAAAAACCCACTGCTTTTTTGCAAATATTATAGCCTATGTCACTCCCACGATTAAGAGGAATCCAACGACACCTCATATGTCGAAATCCGTCAAACGGTTTAGGCTGCAGGGCGTGCCAAAGAAGACATACACACATACGTACAACATACATACATACATTCGAAAAACATAACCCTCCTTCGGCAGTCGGGTAAAAATATATAGAAAACAACCAAGACTTGGGACGAAATATTCCTGCTCATCGCGCTAAAAATGCCCTCACCGAGTTGGTAAGCACCTACACTAAAACCGGACAAGTGCGAGTTCAACTCGCGTGGTGAGGGTTCCGTATATAATCTTAATTTCATAAGTGTTTTTGAATACTCAAACTTCTTATAGGTTTTCCTGTAATCTTTAGGCAAGGAACTATTTTCCATATTTTTTTCAGAATTTTAATCCTAGTAGTTATGGAGAAAAGGGGGTAATGGTAAATTTTCGTCTTTTTTCCTAAATTACTTCAAATCTGTTTTTGCTAAAATTATAAAAAAAATGTATCTGATATGCTTACAACAACCCCTTTCATTTGATATGTCACACAATACAGTTTGCGAAACTTTTTTTTTAAATTTTCCAGTTTACCCCCCAAAAGTGGCCCCCTTGTTCAGAATTCATTAATTTACTTTACGCGTCCATCTTTGGGTCACCAATTTACATATGTGTACCAAATTTCAACTCAATCGGTCCAGTACTTTCGGAGCAAATCGGCTGTGACAAACGGACAGACAGACAACCGAGTGATCCTATAAGGGTTCCGTTTTTTACCCTAATAATCGGGCTAAACAGTCATCGTAATGTTGCAATTCTTTGAACGGTTTTGGAATTATACGGCTCGTTTATAAATGCGCTTCAAAGATATCCATAGTAATCGCTTATGCAAGTGTCCAAATGCAATTTGCCGTGTGTATTATAAATCACGACCCGTCTCATTATCGTCGGAGCTCTGCCAGACGTCACAATGTGCTCGCCATAACTTCTGACATTAATGGAATACTGTTAAGTGCCTTTTGGACAAATTGTACATGTGGCACCTCGTGACATTTTAGATCTAAGGAGAGAGTAAATTTAGCACTGTTTATCTATTATGACATTTATGACGGTGCCAGACCATTACAAGGAATAGGTCCTGCTCACTTCTAATATACTGCTTATAGCATGTTTACCAGTTATATATGGCTGGCCGATGAAATCGTGACCCTCTTGTATCTAGGGTTGCCATACGTCCGGATTTGTCCGGACATGTCAGGATTTTTGACCCTTTGTCCGGATTGCGGCCGGACTTGGCAAGTGTCCGGATTTTTAGGAATGATATATTCATTACAAAGTTTACACAATTTAAATGAATGTAAGAATACATAAAAGTAGTTAGTAATCAACAAAAACAATAATATTTCTTTCAAAATAGAGAGATCACCGCAGAGCGCAGCGCGCTGCCGGTGCGTCGTTCAAGCTACGCCAAATCTGTTACAAGAAATGTCAGGATTTTTAGGGTGATGTCCGGAGTTTTGTCAGGACATTTAATTCTTCCATATGGCAACCCTACTTGTACCAACACTATGGACAAAATGTTAACTAGTACGCAATGTGAAGCAGTAGAAGGTACTCGTACCTCGTGAAATTAAACTTCGGCTTTAGGTACTGCACGAGAAGTCTTTCTTACTGTTATTTGTTAATAACCAGTGATCGGAATTGCTAGTGCCATTTCGGGGAATATCGGTGCGTAAGCGTAGTATGGATAAAGTCTTTAGCCCGGGGACTTGAATGAACATTTTAAGTTTGTGTTTGGTTTAAAGAATGTTTTAAAGAACCCCGGGCCTAACGATTGAAAATATGTTTAGTTGAATGCCCTAGAATTTTGATATATGAGTATTATAGATTTTTATGCCCTGAACACAAGGCTCTACAGGTGCTACGACTGTTACTGGGTCCTTTTCAATGTTTCCACTGATTTTGTACTGAATAGTATTAGTACTTTAATATGTTCCAATTATCCTCTATCTATTTAATAATTGACATAAGTTTAAACCTATTTTGTGATAAGCTGGCCAGTTAAAAAGAGATAAAACGATTGCAATGTCAATAGATTGTCAGTAAAAAATATTGAAAAAATTGTGGTTTGCTACTATAATTCCAAGGAGAGTAAGGAACGAAAGTTGTGAAATAAATAAATAATATAATAATTTAATAATGTTAATTTAATAAAGTGATGTTAATGTTTCGTGTTTTGTTTTATAGTTGTATTATTGTTACTTATAACTGTTAAACAAGAGTAAATGAATGATGTATTTACAATGACTAGTTTTTAGAGTAGGGGAATCTCAAGTCTTATCCATGTTATGTACAATGTTTAAGGTCATTTACCCGAAATGGCACTACCCATTGCGATCATTGTTAATAACTGTTATAAAAGCAAATAAGGAATTCTCTTTCGTTTTTGAGAAGGGCATTTTACAGCCCTTATCGAGTATTTCTCGAAAGCATGCAACTTGTATTATAATACAAGCGGACACCTATTTTCTTTTCCACTCCTTCAATTAGAAAGAGACTCCCGCTAGAATTAGAAAGAACGATAGAAATAAAGAAAGAAAGAAATATGTTTATTTGGTGTGACAAAGAAATTACACATCCTATCCTACTAATATTATAAATCCGAAAGTTTGGATGTTTGGATGTTCTATCCAAACTTTCGCATTTATAATATTAGTAGGATTTGTGGGCTTAATATGCCGCTTCGACCAGCAAGTGATCTATTATGGCAGCCCTTTTTTGGAGTTCACCGTTAAGGCCCGTCGCCTCCATGATAGCTACTTCCCGGCTTGTGCTATTTGACATGTAAAATCGGAAGGTATGGACAGTTTCACAAGTTTCTATGGAGTAACAGCTTCCGGGCGTGGCGAGGAGGATGAGACTATGGAACACTTGCTGTGTCAATGTCATGACATGTCAGACAAAGAATGAATCACTTTGGTAACGGCTACCCGCAACCAAAGGAATTCGAGGTTCTTACTAAACTGCATCATCCGTTTTGTGGAAATGATGGAGCGAGCTTGGGAGTAGCTATAAAGGGGAGGGCAAATGCACAAAGGATTCCTCTGGGTCGAAGTGCATCCGAAAGGGCCCTAGATAAGATGAGATAAGATAAGATAACAGCTGCCGGGGCGCCATATTTAACGTGGTTCAGTCTGTAATCGTATAACTTGGTGCAACCCGCCCTTAATATCCATTTTGTGTCAAGTTATTCAGGATCCGAAAACAGACCGTCCATCTGGATAACATTTTGGTAATCAGGCCACAGCAAACAGACGTGTGACCAAGTCAACCATGTCACATCACGCAATCGACTGTCATGGCACTTTGTAATGCGCTGACTCTTTTAAGTCTGCCCCAAATGTATTCGTAATAATCACAATAATAAATGCGTTTATTATTTCCGTGTGTTGCTTTCTTGGAAAGGACACAAAAACAGTTTTTATACTCGTCGACTTTAATGTTTGAATTAAGACTTCGTACACTAAACTAAAACCACATACATTTTTTCTGTGGAGCTCCCAACTCAACTATAATAATTATTATACAACGCTTTAGATAACTAAAATAAATTCGACCAATCACCTGGCGCCTTTACTGAACTACAATGAATTTGACCAATAGGACGTCGCGTTGACTCCAATAAGAAAGACATCAACGACGTTGAGCCGGCGCACCTCTGACTTGCACTTCGTTTCAGCAGGGCTTAGATTTTCATTAGATACCAAGTTTGTTTAATTATTTCTGTTGACTCGTATAAAAAGTATTGTATACAATAGTTACACAATTCGCTCTTAAATTCTCGCACCTTACTTAGGTACTCGACTTTAAGAGCCCTTATTGTTTAACGATTATATAAAATACTATAAAGACATCATAGTAAAAGACCAGGAGACAATATGAAAGAACACTTCGAATCAACTTGGCCTGCCGGGGCTAGGCCAAGACTTCTAGTGGCGGTGGCAGCTGTAGCCATGCGCCATACGTGGGAGCGAGAGGCCACGCTTCGATCTCTCGCTCTCATGAATAGTACACTGCCGCTGCAGTTCATTTCAGTTCAGTTTCTTTATTGGTAAATATTAATTTACAGGTCATAATAGATTCGTAACACAAGAATGTCTTATTACCAATATATCTATACTAAAGTATAGATTTATACATTTGGACAGAACATAAAATATGCAGGAGCAATACCTAGGTACAATTAATAATAATATTTAGGATGATGATCAATCAGTCAATTATCTACCTGTAGAAACTCATCCACACTGTAACATGATCTATAAGAATTGATTCGAGTTTTTTGTAAATATGATGTCGCTTTCAGAAGATAAATTATGTGGCTCGGAACCATTGGGCCAAATGATTGATACTTAGTGACTTTCGCGTGGTGAGGGTTCCGTATATAATCTAAATTTCATAAGTGTTTTTGAATACTCAAACTTCATATAGGTTTTCCTGTAATCTTTAGGCAAGGAACTATTTTCCATATTTTTTTTCAGAATTTTAGTCCTAGTAGTTTTGGAGATAAGGGTGGAATGGTCAATTTTCGTCTTTTTTCCTAAATTACTTCAAATCTGTTTCTGCTAAAATTATAAAAAAATATATCTGACATGCTTACAACAACCCCTTTCATTTGATATGTCACACAATACAGTTTGCGAAACTTTTTTTTTTAATTTTCCAGTTTACCCCCCAAAAGTGGCCCCCTTGTTCAGAATTGAGTAATTTACTTTACGCGTCCATCTTTGGGTCACCAATTTACATATGTGTACCAAATTTCAACTCAATCGGTCCAGTAGTCTCGGAGCAAATCGGCTGTGACAGACGGACAGACAGACAACCGAGTGATCCCTAAAAAACCAATAAATGAAAAAAATACTTTCACGGCCGATTTGACCTTAGTCTAAATATATCTCAATCCTTAAAATGTCTAGGTCTTGGCTACCGGCTGCTTGCTATAAATTAATATGTTAAATCACCGTCCTTGAGTATTAAAAGATTTGAGTCTTCGCTTGACAGGTGGTGACAGTCTTGACTTGTGGATAAAAAGGTTCAAAGGAATCTAGACCCTATTGCAAGTGCAATAAAATACAAATTAAGTTGACTAGGCAATGTTACATTGTACCTTTTCATTGGTATATATGAACTGATTTGTATAGAGTTTGGAGCAAAGGGAAGATCAAAACTTTTCATTGGTTGTTGATTGATCCGGGAATTTGTTTCTTAATTTTTTTTTGGGTTTTTAATAAGTACGTTTTTTAAGCATTTGCTTTGAAAACGCTAAAGCAGCATTCGTTTGCGTTTAAGAAAAATGTATGATAGTCGTACAGTTTTCTTCTCTTTCATAAATGAAACTTCTGTATGTCCTACCTACTAAAAGCAGGTCAGTTAAATAAAAATGTAATGTGCAAATTACCTTTACGATAGAAATCATTTTCAATTACTAAACAACAATCTACATTACATACCATACAAAAGCAACAATTGGGAAATAAATAAAATAGACAACACTTGAAAATAATCACTATAGCGAGAAAACAAAATGCGATCGCAGCGTGAAAAACTGCGTTAGTTTTTTTTTAACGGCCAGTAACAACAGTTGCAAGAAAAGCAGCATGGAGGTTGTAGTGTAGTACATAGTGCCAGTGTAGAGCATGAGCAGCTCTCCTGTTACTTGATACTGGCAAATTTGAGCCGACACAGTTGGCCAGAACGCAAAAAAAAAAAAGAAGAAGAAGAGTTGAAGATGTATCTTACGCAGTGCTCGGGGATATGGATTGGTCTTAGAGCATACATAACTGGAGTAGCCTTAAGTCGTATTTGCGTGCAAAAAAGTTTGCCGAATTTTGCAGGAGCGGGGGGAGCATCTTAATAGGATATTGAAACTCAATTATATATTAAAAGCTTGAAGTGGTCGAACGTTAATACTCGTACCAAGTGCTTACAGCAACATGCGGGCATATTTATGATCAGTGTTCTCTTGCGAGGCGATTTTGTGATCGATTGCGAAATTGTCTTTGTATGATTTTTTGCACATTGTGCAAGGTTTTTTACAGAGAGGTAAGTTACTGAAAGGCCACTCCAGTTATGTATGCTCTAAGGGATTGGTATACGAATGATGCTAAAATGTACCGAAAAAAATATCAAAATGTTCTGTAACGCCTCATTTTTTTCATAAGTTTTCCTGGAAATTCATCAGCAGTCTAATGTTTCAAGAGTTTTCATGTGATTATAAATTATGACCCGTCCAAGTTTGTATGGAAGACGCCTAACCATAATATCACAGATGAAAGACCCAATTTATAATATCTTCAGGAAAATTGAATAAAATCGCAATAAAAGTGGCAAAACTAATTTATTATTAATGGTAATAATAAATTACTTTTGCAACTTTTACTACCTATGGAGGTAGTAGTTTTTTAGACCGTTAATTTTGTTTGCAAAGTTTTGTTTGTCATTGTTTTTAGACTATTTACCCGATTGCCGAAGGAAAGGAGGGTTATGTTTTTCGAGCGTATGTATGTATGTATGTATGACTTGTATGTGTGTATGTGTTATTCTTTGGCACGCCCTGCAGCCTAAAACGTTTGACGGATTTCGACATATGAGGTGTCGTTGGATTCCTCTTAATCGTGGGAGTGACATAGGCTATAATATTTGCAAAAAACAGTTGGGTTTTTTGAAAAATCTTTTGATTCCACTTGTTTTACAAAGTTATAATAGGTTATTAGGTAGGTAGAATCTATTTTGTGCCATTTAAACTATAAAATATCTATGAAAACACACTCTTGACGCATTGAATTGAAATTAAGTTTCGAAATGAATGTGTATTATTTCTTTGCTTGAAATAAATATAGTGCAACCACAATTTTTTAGTTTTACGAGTTATAATTTCGACTTCAATCGCGACTGTCATAGTCATTAATAATATGATCTAGGTATTCGAGTCAATTCATATAGTCTTTTTTCGAGCTAGTAATTTTTAAGATGTATTTAATTGTATATTCATTTCAACTTTCTGCGACGAACCATATTTGCGATGTAGCCTGAGCAAAGTGGTCGATTTACGATCTAATCATATCTTAACGCTAAGGGGCCCATTTGCAATGTTGCCGTTGTGCGAATGTGGTCATTTTGCGATGTAGGTTTTCTATTATTAACCCGTTCGACAATCGACGTTCGACAATCGTTGATACGAATCTGACGCAATGCTATTGTATCGAGCCCTCAAGCGTCCTAACCAGTTGCTAGCTGGACCTTAACCTATTAGATCAAGATGATATTTTTAATGGAAAAGGTTTTATAATACTTAGTACATTATGCCACAAGTACGGTAAGATATGATTTACTAACGAGAGTCTATCAGAAGGCTTTGATGACTCGAGTTTGTAACATTCTTACCGTACCTGTCGCATACAGTGTTTTTCATCACATTTGCGAGGAAATAAATAACTACAAAAGACAGAAACATCTATGTTTTCTACAACAGCACCAATCAAAAATTGACGAAATTGACAACTTCACTTCCAGATCAGTGCGTGTGGAGCGCGCAGCTTCAATATTTCATTCAACCAATCACAGAGCAGTAACAGTAGTATTCTTGCGGCGCGTGGCTAACTAGATTTTTTTCCACCAATCACAGAGCAGAATTCTTGTGGCGCGCGGCCAACTAGATTTGCTTAAACCAACCAGATCACACACAAACTCGTAGAAAACCATTACGCCCTTAGGAATAATAAAGGCTTTTGTAGCTCTGTATGCCTGCGCGTTATGAAGCCCTTTACGAGCAAGTGTGATGAAAATAATTATACATACTGTCGCCTCGCGGCCGACGCCGTAGTGTCGCGCTCCGCGGCCCGCGTGTCACGGAGCACCCGCGCTGGAACCAACCCCTGTCGAGAGCGGATCTCGCCGGCGTCCACATCTTCCAATACTCGGACCAACCATCTGAAACGTAAGGGATACTTTATTAGACTCAACCGGGAAATCTACACCCACAGGATATAGGCTCATAGAGACGAGGCGCCCGCAAAGGCCGCAAATCGCATCGATCAGGCAGGCATAGCAGTGTTGAAGCTTGATCGCTTTGTGCGCTTTAAAAGACATGTTAGGCATCGGATTAGATCCGGGTTCGCCGGATTCCTGTTTCGCCGGATTCTGTTTTCGTCGGATTCTTGTTTCGTCGGAATCTTGTTATTAATTTTATTAAAATTATTAAAATTATTTATTTCCGTAACTTAATTTAGGATACAGTATCTGTGCTGGTGCCTCTTTTTAAGTATAATATACTTGTGCTAAGAGAACACCGCTCTTCCACATGTTGTGACTTACAATTTGTTAGCTTAGCTTAGGTGTTAACTTAAATATAAATTATTCAATGTCTAAACAGGTTATGCCAGTTATCATGATATATGAATTAATTCAATAAACATTTTTTGATAATACTAGTCTATCATTTATTTGATAGATGAATAAGCCACGATATATACATAGTTTTCTGTGATTGAAAAATTCCGACGAATCAAGAATCCGTCGAAACAAGAATCCGGCGAAACAGGTATCCGGTGAATCCGGAATTAACCAGGCATCGATCTCGGTTGTTGTGTATGACAGCAGCCGTTAAACCGAGTAAGAGGAGTTTGGGAGGCGTTAGAATTTTTAACAGTCAAGTTGCAAATTCAACAAAAGCATAATCCCAATAATTCTTCCTTGGATTAGAAGACGGTTGGTTCCGCAGAAACTAGTGTCTTTACTAATTCTTGAGATAAGGTACCGAAAGCCTCCTTCAGGATTCAACTGTAATGACATTGAGTCCTTGCCTCCTGCAAATAAGGTAAGTAAGCGATGTTAACTGCAATATCTGGGCCGCATTACGAGACAAGACAACTCGCGTGGTGAGGCTTCCGTAAAATATTGAGAATTTTCCCGTTACTTTGAATACCTACTCAAACTTCTTATAGGTTTTCCTGCAATCTTTAGGCAAGGAACTATTATCCATATTTTTTCAGAATTTTAAGCCTAGTAGTTTCGGAGATAATAGGAGGGGGGGGGGGGGGGGGGGGATTGTCAGTTTTCGTCTTCTTCCTAAATTACTTCAAATCTGATTTTGTTAAAAATATAAAAAAAAATATCTGAGATGCTATATGTCATACCATACAGTTTGCGAAACTTTTTTTTTAATTTTCCAGTTTACCCCCTAAAAGTGGCCCCCTTTTAACATCACCAATTTACATATGTTCACCAAATTTCAACTCAATCGGGTCTAGTAGTTTCGGAGCAAATCGGCTGTGACAGGTGGACAGACAGACGCACGAGTGATCCTATAAGGGTTTCGTTTTATCCTCTTGAGGTACGGAACCCTAAAAATTAGGGAAAAATACAGCGACGATAAGACCTTGCAAATGTCAATTTGATTTCTTTATTCCACTTAACAGAGGTGAAAATCGCATACGACAAACTTCTCCCATTCCCACATTTATATTAATTACATTTTCTTTTATTCCTCGCCAACAAGTTGGAAAGCGCCATTCTGGCACGCCAGCGGCATCATAAAGTCGGACGCTTCCGTCTCAACCACGCGGAAGCTTTCAGCTCGTCAAACGTGACGTCATTCACTTCATTAGGGTTGTCACTCTGCGCCCCGTAGCCCGGGCATTAGAATACGGCTACGGTATCCCCTGCCTGTCGTACAAGGCGACTAAAAGGGGTCCTCGGGGTGGTACACGGTTGCAGTTGGGGGCTGCAATCGGAAAAAAAGGTAGATACCACTGGCATGACGATAGGGCGGCACTGGTGCGTTCCGTAGGAGATCCCAGAGCCGTCCGAAATGCGTCGAGGAGGACCATCGGGGGGTTTTTAGTCGGTGCGAGTCCGACATAACCTCCGCGCTATCCCCGTGGCGTGGAGGTATCCATAACGGATTTTCCTCCCATAAAAAAAGGGTTGTCACTCTAATTAAGATATTAAAAATACGGGTGCTCCTTTTTGGGTTAATAACGACGTTGACTTCTTTAGGATCGCAAGGGGAACTGGCCAGCGTAAAGTGTTAACGTTTTTAATATAGTCTGCAATACAGGGCGTCCCACGGCTATGCTTCGTGTACCTTGAATATTGTAGGGACATTTTACTCAAAGAAAAATCGTACGTGCCAGCAAAGCGTTGGTGGACATTTGCCCGATGTGCTATTTCATACGTAACCCTATCTTATGTTGTCAATGTTTAAATCCTAGTTCCTACTAATATTATAAATGCGAAAGTTTGGATGTTTAGATATTTGGATGTTTGGATGTTTAGATGTTTGGATGTTTGTTACTCAATCACGCAAAAACGGCTGAATGGATTAAGATGAATGAATGAATGAATGAATGAAAGTTTATTCACGAGAACATATGGTACAGCAGATGTTATAAGTATAGCTATATTATTGACCCTTAATATATTCTGCCTTGAGGCATGTGAAAACAATTATAATGACATGACTAATGCATAGGTACATGTCAAAATTAAAATTAAATTGCGTGCATGTATTCTTAATTATAAATGTCAAAATACTAATATAGGTACTAAAAATATAAATTAGGTAATTAACTGGATTTTGTTATACATAATAGTGTATAGCCTGGACTTTTTATCCCGGGAATCACCCCCCAAGAGGGTGAAATGGGGGGCCAAAGTTTGTATGGAGCTACGATATAAACGAGTTTCACGCGGAAGAAGTTGCGGGCGGAAGCTAGTAAAAAATATAGTAAAAACAGAAAAAAAGTGTTTTCTATTTCATTCAAACCTTGCATAAATTTTGAGACACCTTTTATAAATAAATAAACTGTAAATAAAACACATAAAAGACTCCGGAAACACCCAGGGCCATTACACAAATATTTGCCCTTAAAACCCGAAGCATTGCGATAGCCACCATCGTAAACAACTTCACGCTTTACACTAGTAATAGTCAACATGATCTTCAAATATCGTCTATTTCAGAAGGTATATTTATATTTTTTTGTATTTCTAATTGGATTTCCTTACTTCCCTCTGACTTCCTCAATTAAATAAGAATAATTTCGTTCCATCAAAATTATCATGCATCTAGCAACATTATTTGTTGATATGTAAATTAATCAGCTATGATTAAACAAGTGTAAAACAACAGAGAAAGGATTAAAATCATTGTAACATTTTATTCGCTTACTATGGGCCTCATAAGAAGGCTCAAATTCACCCAAAGGGCAATGCAGAGGGCTATGCTGGAAGTATCTCTGCGTGATCGCATCAGTAATGAGGCTATCCGCAGCAGAACCAAGGTAACCGATATAGCCCACCGAATCGCTAAACTTAAGTGGCAATGGGCCACGTAGAACCGATGGCCATTGGGGCGGAAAAGTTCTCGAGTGGCGACCACGTACCGGAAGGCGCAGCGTGGGTAGGCCCCCCACAAGGTGGACTGATGACCTGGTAAAGGTCGCTGGAGTCCGCTGGATGCGGGTGGCGCAGGACCGGTCATTCTGGCACTCTTTGGGGGAGGCCTATGCCCAGCAGTGGACGCCTTTCGGCTGATATGTTGATGATGATGATGAACATTTTATTCAAACTTGAGTGGCAACCCTAGCAATGAGTCAATGACCTCAGGTTCAATAGACACTATACCTCAGTAATATTATGAGAGGATTTTCTTTTCAACAAATTATCTGTGTGGGCAGCGATAATATCTCATATTAGCTAGATTCAAATAAGAAATGAGTACTAATCCAGAGTTTCACATCGTCAGTCATAATAGATTTAGGTTAGCAATTTACGAGGGTACTAACAAATATACAATACATATCTATAGTGCGCAACTGGGACACAATTCGACTTGTTTTAAAGATCGTCACATAGCACGCACATGACCACTTGTAAAAAAGACTAAGTAAAGATATCACCGGTGTACAGTCGAGTTCTTCAATATCTATACATACAATAGGTATATAAAAAGTATGGTAAGTAATGGTATCTATACACTGTCTTTTTAGGGTTCCGATACCTCAAAAGGAAAAAAACGGAACCCTTATAGGATCACTCGGATGTCTGTCTGTCCGTCTGTCACAGCCGATTTGCTCCGAAACTACTGGACCGATTGAGTTGAAATTTGGTACACATATGTAAATTTATGACCCAAAGATGGACGCGTAAAGTAAATTAATGAATTCTGAACAATGGGGCCATTTTTGGGGGGTAAACTGGAAAATAAAATAAAAAAGTTTCGCAAACTGTATTGTGTGACATATCAAATGAAAGGGGTTGTTGTAAGCATATCAGCGGAGATCAAATGCAACTATTTGCGTATAAACATGCAATATATTAAGTTACAGCTTAATTATTTGCATGTTTATACGCAAATAGTTGCATTTGATCCAGGGATCGGATACCGGTATTTTCTCCATACAAATTAAACCGGTATTATTTCGTTCTTTGGTTATGATATCATTTTTGATCGGGCAGTCTAATAATACGAATATGTTACCTAAATACACGATAGAGTCCTACATTAAGAGCCTAAAATAATTAGATCTGATTTGATCTCCGCTGATCGACCTGCACGTTTTTTAGCGGAATAGCAAAGGAATATTGTTCTCGTAATATATCATGAATCTATTAAAAATACTCATAAAATACAAGTACTCGTGCATTATAAAAAACTAGAACATGTTCTTAAATAAAACAATACAGTGTTTTACAAAAGAACACATTGACCGACAAAGTTATAAAATCAGGGTCTCTATCAATCAGGCCTGAATTCTCAGAATTTCTGCGATCACAGTAAATCAAATGTACCTACCTACTGGAGCGGTGAAATATGACATTCGCATACCAGAGTTACGCAATTTGTTATTCAGAAATGTGTTAGGCTTGATTAAAAGTAGCAGATCATTTGTTTTGTTTTTGTTGAAGAAAACAATAGACGTAAGCTATTTTTATAGGTCAGTGTAGAGTAGAATAGAAAAAATATATATTTCGTTATGGTTATTTAGGGGGTAACATGGCTTTTAGACCCGAGTTATACACTCTACTTTTCACTTCGACTGCGAGAAAATAGTAAAACAAAGATTATCCATCCACAATCAATAACAAATTCCACGGCGAATACATTGTTCAATTTAGCGGCATGTTTTTTTTTACTAATCTGCTTTGACACAGATACAAAATATTGACTCCACGAATAAACGCCTCTGACGTTCTACAGGCGCATCCAAACGGCCGCGCGGCGGAAAGCGTACGGGAACAAGATAAAGCGAGATAGACAGCATGCAGTCAACCACGCTTGAACGTTTGGACGCGCTATTAACGGTCAGAGGCGTTTTCTTTTTTAATGATATGGAATTAGGGACTAAAAAACACCTGATGTTTGATCGGTCGATTTTAATATGTAGCTGTATTCTGGTTGGTTGATAGAAAAGAGAAATGTTTTTTGAAAGAGTTTTGATTGGTGGATTTAATATGGTGAAGTGTTTTGATTGGTCAAATTAAATGTGTTAAAAATCATAAATATGTATACATATTTTCTATAGGGGCTAAATGTACTACTTTAGACTCGCTTATAAAGCCTAATATGACACACTTCGAGCATTGAGAAGTGAAAAATAAAATAAACATGTAGGTACAGGTATGCTATATTAGCGTCCGCCCGCGATTTCGTCTGCGTGGACCCGGGATAAAACTATCCTAAAAGAGATGACATAAAATATAGCCTATTAATTTATGGGCATGTTATGCGGAGGGATGATAGTAATGTTGCTAGAAGGGCATTAAGTATGAATGTTGAGGGTTGCAAGAGAAGAGGTAGACCAAGGAAAAGGTGGATGGACTGCGTGAAAGACGATATGAATAGGAAGGAAATGTGTGATGAGCTGACGGGCGATAGAGAGGTATGGAAGAAAAAAACATGCTGCGCCGACCCCAAGTAAATGGGATAAGGACAAAGCGAATGATGATGTTCTGGATGCGATCCATCCTAACACCCAAAAGCTCCATAACGTTGGTAAACCTTAAATTCTGACTATTATATTGAATATTCCATTAGATTTAAATAAAATAAACTAGATTAAACAAATTTTGTAAGGTCACATATTTAATAACCATAAAACAGACGGATGCATGCGCCAGAGCGCCCTTTGCGCAACTTTACGAGCTGGATGTTGATGTTACACGAGGCCTTCCTTTTGATATCGAATGTAGGGCAAGAAACGAGAGTTAGATTGGCTTTCAATTAAGCTATTTTTGTGGGTTTCGAGCAGCGAACGAAAAAACCACAGAAGTCTAACTAGCCCCGAAAAGTGGTCCGACAAAAAGGATGCACATTGCCATTATGCGGACGTATGCGGACGTGGGGACGGGGTGGGGGCGGGGTGTAAAAAGGACGCCAAGCAGCTATTTAGTTCGAACATGCGCATACAAACGCATACCGGGTTTTGGGTATGTATTTGAGTACAAATTTGTAAGGAGTTCGCCTTCCATGGTTTTTTCGTTCGCTGGTTTTGAGGCGTCTTAGAACGAAGTATCCATCCCCCAGAGTTGTACGAGGTAGCGGGGCGGTGTCATCATCATCATATCAGCCGAAACGTGTCTACTGCTGGACATATGCCTCCCCGAAAGAGTGCCACAATGACCGGTCCTGCGCCACCCGCATCCAGCGGACTCCAGCGACCTTTACCAGGTCATCAGTCCACCTAGTGGGGAAAATTCACCAATAGGATATATTCGTAAGCTAGGATAGGAATGGTTTTGGTGCTCTATATAATTCAATGTAATATTATAAGTTATAATGTATGTATATATGTGGACAGTAACTGGTGTTGTCAACTTACAAATATGGAATTTGGTAAACAGAAATGTGATGAATATATATTATTTTAGTTCGTAAGTTGTAACTGTTTCTTAAATGAAATAAAATACTAATTGATGGAATCATGCGTTACTTTGCGAAATGCCATGATAAGTTTCTAGAGAAATTTATTCCTCTGCTATTTCGCTAAATAACGTGTCTATTAGTGATAATGAGATGTACTAACTTGCGTATTTTTACCCGACTGCCGTAGGAGAGGGGGGTTATTGCATACAGTCAATGTTTCTACCCTCCCTTCACACGCGCAAATGAAAAACATCCTATTATGTAAAAAAATATACCAATAATGTAGTAAAATCGCGCCTACGTACAGTTCAATTCTAATTTGATTTACTTACCTTCGCGTCAGTATCGTATTTGTTAAAATAAAATGGATAAATAAATAAATACTAGAGGACAATCTTACACAAATCGACCTAGTCCCATAGTAAGCTCAATAAGCTTGCTAATAGAATATATTTTTATCAGTTTGAATAAATGCCCGCATAATAACACTCTGTATATGAACTTGCCCCCAACCTAGGCCAACGGCTGGCAACGCCCTTGAAGAACATGTAAAACTTGTGGAAAACTAGACGTGAATTACTTAAGAAAGTAAGGAGCGCTTTTTCGTTGATTGAACGATTCATAAGAGTGTGTATAGAATTAATCTCTAATAATAGTGAAAACATGAATGTAAACATCGAATTAGAAAGCGCTTCTCATGCCAAATGAGTGCGATGATCTTACTAATTCAAAATCCGGAAGATTTCAACTTATATAGGTCGACAAGAGCTAATGGACAAACTTGTAAAGCATACTAATTTGTGTACTACATCGCTAATCGAGGATTAAAAATAATTGGGACTGGACTGACAGAACACATATGGAGGTTCAGACAATTTTATTCTGTAGTAAATATTTTTTGGAGCAATGTACTCTGTGTTTCCGAGCTATTTATACTCTAGGTTTTTATACATAATAATTATTCATAATGTTGTCTAGTAAATAGATAACGATAATTTTGGTATTTAACAATATTCTAGGATTTCTAGGCCATTAAACACCTTGCAATATGTCACAAAAATCGACCGAGACGCAGTTATAGTTCGTATGAGACAGCAATATACTTATTAATTTATTTCTAACTACAGTTTCGTCTCTGTCAGTCGTGCTGATAAATTGCACCGTGTGTGTGCTGTAAAGTTATAGGTAAGTATTACGATTCTAACACACAGGTTTTCGTGGCTTTTCATTGAATCTCTGTTTACATTTTGTCCCGATTAAAAACTATTTTTACCGACTTGAGTGAAGACAGTAATCCAGATTTATGTTTCACGGACTCATTTGGTATCCTTTGTAGCACCAATAAATCTTCCTTCTCATTTACTACCCATTAAGCAATGCTCTAGATCTGCCTGTCCAATTCAAGTTTACAGCGCAAGACTGACGTGATCATGGAATTAGTAAGTGCTGGAAACATCTGGAAGTAGCTCTTGCAAAATTGTGACAGTAAAAATGAACTCTATGTCTTCAGCGCAATGTTGGTTTTTGAGTTGATCATGGACAAACGAAATTCGGAATGAAGTTGAGACGTGAAGTGGCATGAACTTCAGCAGCCTCTTTAGTTAGGTACCTTAGAGATATCACATATAAAGAATAGTTTTAAAGAACATTCGCTTATTTTAAAAAAGAAGTTACATGTTAGATCGTCAACACTAATAGTGTAGACGTGACAAACGAATAGTTCAATGAATCACTAGGTAGTTTATGTGCTGAAAAAATGCCTCGTCTTCAACAGAGCTAGAATGGGACGTGTGATATAAGGTGATAGTGCGCTTTCTAGTAGTTCGCAATACTTGCTTATTCCATGACCAGCCCCCAGTAATCAAGGCATCAAACGAAACGAATAAATTTCGCACGCCCGATTTGGACCATGCCAGTCATTTGGCGCCAATTTATACGGATTTTTTAGGTTAAGTCAGCCATTTTGAAATTATGTTTTTATTACCGAAAACATTTCATTTCTTTCAACTTTCAATATGAATCGGGTTAGTTTATTGAATGTTTCCATTTGTTTTGATGTTGATGGGACGTTGATTTTAATTTAGGTTAGTTATTTGGGAACACAGCCTAAATGTAATATGGCTTGAAGAGTTATTTTCAGTTGTGTACGAAATTTTATTTATAATATATATCACAACGGAGACAATGTTGCTGTGTTAAGGAATGAGTATTTATTTTAAATATTCTTATATTTTAGTAAAAATCATATTCATGCATTTATTTGTTTAAAAAATAATAATAAAAAATGCCAGATGAGGGTCGGGCAATTCCTGCCTACAAAGTTTCTCATAACTGCATTGGTAACCTATCGCAGTCACTAAATTTTCTTGAACGAATATTGTTAGTCAGAAAACTTTCGTATTCTCCGAATATACAATTCATTACTTTTTTCATTTACTATTCGGCTTGTTACAACTTTTGTTTCACAACCAATTTTTTAGTTAAATCCTTCATTACTTTCTGCATTCCATACGTTTAGCCAAATGTTCATTTTGAGTGAAGTTCAAAGTAGTTTCAGAGAAACTGACTCTAAGCAAGGATTGCGGTCGAATGAGGAAGGGTTTGGAGTTTTGGCCTCCAGGCCAATTTACGCAGACTCAGCGCAGAGCAAAAGGGTCCCGAGCCTGGCTCACAGTAAATCCAAAAAAAAAAAAAATGAGGAAGGATTAAAGGAGGTAGCGAAGATTTTTTGCCGTACGGTTTTTGCACCCCACCACGGACTTTCAGACCACTAGTAGACGATTAATGGTCTGAAAGCTATTACGAAATTGATTTAACGAGGTCATCGTCACCGGGTTCAGTGTGTTAAAAAGGCACCATTAAACTGGTCGGTTTATTGTTTTCTAAGGTGCTCGTAAAACACTCAAGGCAGGTCATTAAAGAAAAGTGGATTTAAAGTGTGTTGCGATACGGCATAGGGAAAATGTGCCTACACTTTAATAATAATTGTCTTTTTTTTTTTTTTTTTTTTAAACTACTATTACATTATGATATACATTTATATCCTTAACGTCACCCTAGGCTGTAAGCGGTATTTTCTGCCCGCTACGCGAGGAGAAAATGTCACTTCCTGGCCAAGGCAAGATGTAAAACTTTAGATTAACCACGGGCGGTAATTCGTAAAGCCCCAGATCGCATATTTATGGCCCTCACCTTCGGTTCGCGCTACAAACACCTGCGATCTGGGGCATTTACGAATTCATCGCCCTAGGTATGTAATGTACTATTATTGCACACCACACACAAACGAAACTGTTAACAAAAAGAAACAAAACAAGAACATGTACGAGTAGGTAGAATTACACAACATACGGTATATCGCTGAAAAGACTAAAGGTGATTTTCCACCGGCGTGGATTGACGAGACGAGGCGTGGCGTGAATTGAAATCGCGCTGACCCTTTTCCACTAAAAATATTTCAATTCACGCCGCGCCGCGCGTCATCATACCACGCCGGTGGAAAATCACCTACGGCAGTCTCGACGAATTAACAACTAAACACCTGTAGCGAGATGTTTGTTTCTGTTGCAGAGTTAATTTAATCTCTATTTCAGAAACAATACGGTTTATTTTTATACAAACAAATATTTCAATTCACGTTTTCCACCGAAGATGCGCCGGGAGTGAATTGAAAATTTGCCATACAAATTTCAATTCACGCCGCGCCGCGCCTCGTCAATCCACGCCGGTGGAAAATCACCTTAAGACTTTTCAATAAAAGTTGTGATTTTCTTGCGGTGATTATTATGAACTAATTTCATACTTTCCCAAGATAGAGTATGACTTGTAAAAAAGTTTCCTTTACATACTCACTTTATTTTTAAATGCAGTGGACGATAGAGTCTATTAACATGTTTGTGACGTTTCACACCTTCATTATTTTGAATGAGGCAAAAATTTCTGCTCACGAAATCATACAGTATTTGCTGAATCGGCCCGAGACAAATAACTTTTGCAATGTTATCTTAACATAGGTATTGTATTTATATCAAGGGGTATAAAAACAATATCCACCTACTTACCTACTCCAAAAAAAAGTAATAAAGTTGTCATGAATACAAATGACTGGTTAGTTATTTAAAATGAAATGAAGCGTAATATTCATAGAATGCTTCAAAATAGCGGATGGATGATTTTGGACTAGATACTCGTACAAGTGATTTGGATGAGTAACGGACAAACTATGGAATATACATTTATTTTGAAGATGAAAATGTGTTAATGTCATTTTACTGGACGAAAATGAATAGTAGCCTATAAATTTTCGTCCAGTAAAATGACTCAGTTAATTGAATAGTTTGGCCTACAAAGTCGTTATTATAAATCGGTGAACAATTAACCCTTTGTCAGGCACAGGCATTTTATCAAACAAGTGGTACAGTCGCCATCAGATATATAGGAGCGGCCAAAGTGCTCACAAATATCTGAACACGTCTCTATTGTCGAAGCATTAGAGACGTGTTCAGATATTTTCGAGCACTTTGGCCGCTCCGATGTATCTGATGGCGACTGTACCTATTAAAATGTTTCCATTGGTACCAAAATAAAATAGTACAGTTTTGTAATTTTAATTTTTAATGATTACTTAATTAATAAACTATTTTGAAATTTTTAATGATTACCTAATTAATGTTCATTCTATTATGTTTAGAATATTATTCTTCAGATTCCTTCTTTAATTATTCTATAAATATAAAATTTGACGTTTTCATGTAAGTCGTAAAGTGCGGACTATTCGATATCTTTTGCCGGCTAGACGTTGACTATTCGTCGACTATAAAATGTTGCCGGATAGTCGGCTATCCCGACTAGTCGGCCTATCTCTAATATAAACACGTTTTTCGGTGTTAATAGACTCCTATTTAGATAATTTTGGCGCTTATTTTGTAAAAACTATTAATGTTGTTGACTGAGCTGAAACGTTATCCTACTAATTTTATAAATGCGAATGTTTGGATGTTTAGATATTTATATGTTTGGATGTTTGTTACTTAATCACGCTTAAAGGGCTCAACCGATTTGGATGAAATTTTGTACGAAGATAGTTTATAGCCTGGCTTAAAATATAGGGTAGTTTTATCCCCGGTCCAAGCAGACGAAGTCGCGTGTGGAAGCTAGTCTTTAATAAAATGTAATTGGCAAAAAAACAGTTATGGAATAATTTAAGAGAACCAGAGATTTTATGAAAAATTTATTACGAGGCCTAATAAATAAAAATTTAGTTCAACAGACCTCACCGCAGTAATCCCGCTAAAAAAAAAAATTCAATTTTGAAAATATCACCCAAAATCCGTTGATATTTGGGACATACAAACACCGGGCAATTACATCCGACATTAGGTGAAGTGGGCGTATAGTCGAGCCCGGCTATTCTCAAATCATTTTACACTCGGCATCGATCATCGAGTATAATTGGACCCCTAGATCAGTAACAACTATGCGTGATAAAAGTCCACTCATACTGGTCGCTTTTAGCAAATTAGTCAGTGAACTTTATGAAAGACCGCCCTGACCGCTACTCCGCTGATTTTCACAGAACTACTCACCAGTTAATGCTGGCCTGTCGCACCTCCCACGTCACTAAAGTCTTCAAACGAAAATGTCTTGTAACTGTCAGATATGACGGCTCATTGTTCAATGGTGTGGCGGGATCGTGCACCTACAGTTTTTTTTTCCGGTAAATCGGGACGATGACCGGTGAATTGGTCGTAGGATGATACATACGATTAGTTGCTGTCGAAACTCTAAGCAAATTTTATGAGTCTCGAGAGAGTTATAAATTTCTAAATAAATATTTGGGGACAATGTTATACAAATCGACCATAAGTAAATAGGTACAGAGAAATCGGAAAACATACATACAGTGGAACAGTATACCCTCCTCTTTTAATAAAAGTAAATTTTTTTTTTAAAAATAAGCTTTTTTTAAATGCGCTAAAAATAATAAAATAAACTTTTCCTTTAAAACTTTTACTATCAACTTAAACGCCATAACACATTTTAGATGATATAAAAGCTTGTCGCGAGATTTACCTGAGTATATACGAGTACCTACCTAAATCTCGCGACAAGCTTTTATATCATCTAAAATGTGTTATGGCGTTATAAGTTGATAGTAAAATAAAATAAACTTTTCCTTTAACTTTAACTTTTCCGTCTCCATCATCAGACCAGATTTATGGTACCATATTATTGCATTGTCATCCGACTTACATAATTGTACAAAATTTCAACTTGATTGGACTCCGGGAAGTTGGTCAAATTTAATCTGCAAGATTTCATTACATAGTTACATACAGGTCGACCTAATAAAAGCTTGTTAACAAAAGAACAGCATTGAAAAACTGATATAAAAGAAGAAACGATTAATCACATTCCCAAGCAATCTCAGAACATAACACAAAAATCAAAATCAATTAACATTAATAATTGCAGACTTCAGCCAGAACATTATCTTACGTCTGGGGACCTTGGAGATTTTCACAATCAGGTCATTTAGTATTACGTACATTATGTAATTGCAGAATTATTGGAACTTACAAGCTAGCACGATAAATACATTGCGGTTAGTAGAACGACGATTTGTATCTATCATTTTATTCCGTTCGCATTCTTTATGTTCGGATGATACACAACATTGTTATTAAGAGACATTGAACTATTTTCCAGTCTAAGAAAAACCTTATTAATTCGACAGTCATCACGATGATGGGCCATGGCCAGATGGGGACTGCATCGTGGCCAATCTACCCAATGTGTTTGCGATACAGCACCGCAAACCATGGCGCACCTGATGGCGTGCCCCACATGCCCACACTCCTGCTCGGAACACGACTTGAGAGAGGCGACTGCCTGAGCTGTCCACACCGCTGCCCATTGGGCATCACTTATCTGAGGAACCTCGACACGAAGAAGAAGAAGAGAAGTCGACAACCTTATCACTAGGGTTAGGATTCTGGTGGCATTTTTAGCACAAGTAGTGCAGTGGAGTCACCATTATATATTTTTTTTATTTGAATAATTGAATAACTGAATGATAAAGCCATATATTATGTAAATTTCAAAATATTACATGTCAATAAATTTTACTATTTAACTAAAATGATTATGTATTCAAGACCTTGAACAACTTGCAACTGGAATTAAAGTATCTAAATTATCAGTAGTATACTGAAACTTATTCCAACGGAAAATTGAGATTGTAAATAGAGACAAAATTACACATTTTAACAAAACATGTGTAATGTTTTAATTTAATGAATCAATTTACTTGTATGTAATTAATACATTTTATTATGCATTATTGATTTATCATTTATCAATCATTTATTCATTCATTCATTTCAATCAAAAAAATATAACAAGGACTCCATTGCTCTTTGTTCACCCAATGCCACCAAAATTCCTAACTCTACTTATCACTTAATAGTTTTCCCTCAGGTGACGCTGACGCTTAAGAAAGTCTTAGTGAGGGCGATGAGATTTGTATAAGTACAAAATTTCTGAATGAATCGGATAATTGCTAAACTTAAGTGGCAGTGGGCGGGGCACATTGCACGTAGAACCGATGGCCGTTGGGGCGGAAAGGTTCTCGAGTGGCAACCACGTACCGGAAGGCGCGGCGTGGGTAGGCCCCCCGCAAGGTGGACTGATGACCTGGTAAAGGTCGCGGGAGACTGCTGGATGCGGGTGGCGCAGGACCGGTCAATTTGGCACACTCGCTCGGAGGCTTTTTCGGCTGATATGATGATGATGATGATGATGATGAATCGGATTTTCGTGAAATATGTTATTTGATAGATGCCTATAATTCGCATAAACAAAGCACTAGAACTATTGGGCTTAGGTTATTAAAGAACACACTGCTTATTATCTTACTTTACGTCACAATTGGCCAAAAAGCGGCAAAATCCAACTTCCGGGCAACGGCCAAAAACAAAACAACATGTAACGTTCCTAACGAGGAACGTTACATTTTGTACTCACCTCGGGCGGTGACAAAGAAAGCCTCACATCGAATATTTAATTGCATTTGCCTTCATCATCATCATCATCATCACATCAGCCGAAAGACGTCCACTGCTGGACATAGGCCTCCCCCAGAGAGTTCCAAATTGACCGGTCCTGCGCCACCCGCATCCAGCGGACTCCCGCGACCTTTACCAGGTCATCAGTCCACCTTGTGGGGGGCCTAACAACGCCGCGCCTTCCGGTACGTGGTCGCCACTCGAGAACCTTTCCGCACCAACGGCAACGCATTTGCCTTCAGTTCCGCTCAAATACCACCTATCAGAGTCATTCTTTGTTTTACCGCCCTATGAGTAATGTAAACCAGCGCTGTAGGTGTCTGTCTGACACCTCGGCATAATGCTGAGACAGCGACCGATTCACTGCCGCGAAGAAACACACAATTGTATTGTATGTTTACTCGCGTTGTCTCTGTGTGTCTTTTGTGTAGTGAATAAATGTATTCTTTCTCTCTTTCTTTCTTTCTTTCTTTCTTACTATTCTCGAAAAGGGAGCGCTAAAGCGAAATGTAATGCCAGCAGCCACCACAAGCATTTATTTACCTTTCTTCTGTCTTCCCATTACTCTTCCCTTTGGGATGATTCTTCTTTGGTCTGACTGCTGCTTTGTGCTTTGCCGCACTGGTGTCTAGGAGCTCTGCTTCCACATCCAACCCTGGGTCGTTCAGGCGCACCCTGGGAGTTACAGAGGATTTTAGGACAAGGAAGGGCTAAACAGATACCGTAAAAGTACACAACTATAGTCCACTACCTGGGGCTATGATCCAAAAGTAAACTCATTCTGTTCTATCAATACTGATTTCGTATTTGTGATTGTATAGATATTTATTTAAATGTGTGTTATTATATTGCCTGTCTTTAAGTTCAACAATGAAAACAGTCCCACCTGAGCAAGTATTATGAGAATTAATTTGAACCATAGTTGGGTGACCTGGACTATAGTTGTGTGGGTTTACGGACCTAGTTTTGGTACAAATTCACAATTGGTTATAGACAATTATGGTAGGCTTGGTTTTGGGTTTAAAATATGGTGAATTAAAAATACAATGAACGATGAGCATGCTTCGGAGCGTACGTGCTTGCTTGTACAATGAACATTTTAATCTGATGAGAGCGATGAAAGTTATGAGCAGACATAGAAGTTATTGTGGCAAAGACGTCAATTAACTAGGGACTTCCTTCCGATATTAAATTTATCGATAACTATTTCAAATACTTTTTTTTGGTAATAACAACATTAACTAAATTAAATTAAAACTAAGTTAAATCTAAAAAGGCACTCGAGGCATTGTACCGAGGATGCTGGCTTGCTGGCGGCATTTCCTCGCTTAATTGCAATGCTGATGCGTTGCGCGAGAAGCCGCCAGCTCTTCGGTCACCATTTCAAATGCTTATTTCGAAGTGATATTTCATAGTAGATAATTATTTAGTTCACCGGATAAAATTAAAATTAACTAAAATGCTGATCACTTCCCATCGATGTTATATAATGATAATATGTAATTTAAGTAATTCATAGGCAAAAAGTATTTTTTAGGAATCTTAAAATTCAATTACATTTATTATTAACGTGTCGTGTTTCTAACAAACTCCTTTTATTGCCATTCAATCGATTTCCATACACAGTAAATTGACACCCTGGAGTGCCTTGCAAAAAAGGCCACTTTAGGTACATTGTGTGGCATACTCTGATATAATAACTACTCAGTTTTCGGAAAATATACATATAATTATATATCTCATAGTCATAACTGTTATAAGAAAGTACAATTTATCGATAAATTTACAATCTGGTTGTAATTCGAGTTCTATACCTGTCCAAAACAGATAGGTACATACAAGGATGTAATATAAAAAGAGGTATATAGGTTTTAAGCGCTCCGAAAGTGGCACACTAAAACTGTGTCATTTCACACAACTTGCCTCAGTTTCGATTCGTCAATAGAAACGTGAGCTGTCAGATTTGATGGCCATTTTTAAACACGGAATTTCATATTATACAACATAATATACCTCTTTTTAATACATCATTGGTACATATGGGTACATATTTATAATTCTGATATCTCTCAAAATAGCAACACTCCCTTTCTTTACGTGGGTCTCGTAAGAGTCGACTATAGGTTTTAGGGGTTCTGCAGGCGATCGTCTGCTAACATCACTGTAATATCACACCGAACATTAAACGTCATGTACTCTGTCTACCCCTTTTTGGGAACACGGGCGTGATCATCATCATATCAGCCGGAAGACGTCCACTGCTGGACATAGGCCTCCACCAAAGAGTGCCACAATGACCGGTCCTACGCCATCCGCATCCAGCGGACTCTAGGGACCTTTACCAGGTCATCAGTCCACCTGTCAGGCCTACCCACGCTGAGCCTTCCGGTACGTGGTCGCCACTCGAGAACCTTTCCGACCCATCGGCCATCGGTTCTACGTGCAACGTACGGGCGTGATATCATGTACCTATTCTCTTTTTACAAAACAAAGCTTAGATTAGAGTTCGAAACCCGATTCAGAACATACAATTCCCAGAATACCGAACTTTTCCTCGACTAAAGATAGCCGCTGTCCATCAATCACTGGCGACATCCTGCGCCGGCGCAATGTCAGGGTCCGACAGCCTCTCGGGTTGCATCATGTGATCCCACGGCTATTTATAATGTGTTGGGTAACCGGCATAGCGGGGAAGATCGTGGGACTGCTTTCGTTTTGATGTTAGGACCATTTACATCTCTAAAACTCCATTTACTTTTATATAGTGACCGCTTAAGCCTAGTGGGTAACCCTGCCTACGAGGCTGACGTTCCAACATTCGAATCCTGGTAATGGCAAATATTTGTGGGCAGTAGCGGCCCGTGAAAAATTTCAATGGGCGACCCGGAACGAAAAAAGTTATTTCAGTTCATCAGTTATGCACTTATGCAACATATTATACCTAGGTGTGAGATGATACAATTCGAGGGCCTTTGGGACCCTGATATTGCGGCATCGTTAGTTTAGTATCATAAAAAACATGGGATTTTGTTAAATACTGGATCAAAACTCACGGAATCATCACTCGCCATTAACAACGATTCAAATACGAAATATTTATTCCGCCAGAAGTCCTGAAGGATTTTTTTAAATAAAAGTTTACAAATACACCTGTAGTTGAGAGATTTTAAGAGTTGTCTTACAAAGTAATTACCCTGTGTTTTTTAAAATAATGATGTCTGGATTCTGGATACTTTGAGCTAGTGTGATTCCAATTAACATTACTCTTAACTAATCTTGAGTGTTTGTTTTAGTAGTTGACATTGGTCTGAATTTGTATTGTTAGTGTTTTCGCATTGGTTTGAATGTTTAGTACTTAAGTTTGTAATAGTGGAAATCGGTCGGAATAATGGCCGTAACCACGTAAATCGAAGATCGGCACTTAGATTTCTGTCGCATTTCTGTATTTGAGCAACAGAAAGAATTGAGTGAGTGAAGGAGCCCCTTAGAACTCTTACAAATTAAGTAAGAATACTTGTTACCTACGAAAAACTTCTTTTTAATTTATTTATAGATGTAATTACTAATTAGTATAATTTACAAGAGCTCTAGCAACTATGTATCACTACGTTGATGTCGCCTTGGAGCGATGTGTTTCCTCCAAGGTGCCTATAGTATTGTAATGGTGACTTTTGGCATGAATTTCATCTTGAGAAACAACAGAGGAATATCATTTTCTGGTAAAACCACGGCTCGTGAAGGAATGCGGAATTTATTCAAAAGTCTTTTGACATCACACTAAACACTTCTTTGTTTATATTTTCAGTACCACGCGTGTTTTAAGATGATTTCAATGACATTGAAGAACAGAGGCAGGTGCTAAAAATAAGTAAGTGTGGTAGTCATTTTCTTCCTTTAAAGTTAATTGGTCGTCCATCAAATGTTTGAAGTTGCTTCTTTATTGTAAAAATCTGTGTATGTGTTGGAATAACGCGGTTTGCTTTGTTGTAATCAGGGACCGGAGCCAGTTTCCTTAATCAGGGTTTTCCATAGGCTTATGTTAGAAGTTGTTTTTAAACCCTATCCATATTGGTAATCTTATGATAAGGTAACCTTATTGATAGGGTAACCCTATTGATCGAGTTAACTTGGCTTATCACTAACCAGTTTGAAAAGCCTATCAATATGGTTTTCCTATCATAGGGTTTTGAACCAGTTCAAACGAATATAATTTTTACGACAGCAACGCTAGTAAGATATATATATAGTGCTCTGTAACGTGTTCAAAATTCAATTTTTTTATAATTATGCACTATAAGCAGGTGATGATAAGGTTACCGTAACTCAATCAAAACCCTAAACAAAAGCCCTATCCCAATAGGGTTTGAGGTTAACTCTATTAGAAGTTATGGTAACCCTTGTGGTATGTAAATCGAAAGGGTTACCAAATCGATAGTCTGAAGCTGAAAAAGGGGTATTCCGGTCCTTGGATACGTATGTAACAGAACAAATTGTAAAATAATTGCGTAATTATGGTACCTATTTGACAACAGTAGAAATAAATTATTTGTACATTACCAATGAGGATATTAGATCTCTTGGTGACCTTGCTTATCCCACTTATGTGAAAATGTTGATGTTTGTTAAGCACACGCAAGCGCAAAAACATCTAAGCGAAGTTGTATGCAAAGAAAGGAATATCTTCATACCGAAAATCAAAGTCTGGGGAATATTTAACAAGCTCGACACTGCAAAAACTTCGTTAACTAACATTACCAGAAAATTCAAGTAGCCATCACAGAAAATGGAGCAAACAATAATTATCCAAATCTCTCGAACTAGTTTCTGACATCAATCCAACAAACAAAACATCAACATCGTTACCGAGGGAGGGAGGAGTTCTAACCCCGATCTGATCTGTGCCACCGTTGACGTCACCGCGTTTGTGGGGCAGCCAGAAATAAGACTCCAGGGCTTTAATGAGTTTTTGGAGCGTAGAGATTGTTAGGAAGAAGCAATTTATTAGGTACTAGCTTTTGCTCGCGACTTCGTTCGCGTTAACCTTTGCATCAACTTCCACTCCCTTTATCCCGTGGTGAAATAATTTTTGAAATAGGAAGTCCTATTTCAAAAATCATTTCCCCAGGGGATGTTCCTTGAGTTCAAGACAAGAGTGGCTTAATGGTGATCATAGTGATCATAAACTATTTACATGTTAAAATTGGAACTCTTCTGGTTAACCGTTTCCTTGACATTGTATCTTATAATGTACTTACCTACTCAATTTTTACTCGACTGCCGAAGGAAAGGAGGGTTATGTTTTTCGAGCGTATATATTATGTATGTACACTCAGCGTCAAACACTTTGTAGCAAGCAACAAAAGTAGTCAAATAGTTCGGTACACCATATATTTAGTATGGTGTACCGACTATTTAGCCACTTTGACTGCTACAAAATATTTGACGCTGAGTGTATATGTATGTGTGTATGTTTTATTCTTAAGTACGCCCTGCAGCCTAAACCGTTTGACGGATTTCGACATAATTATGAGGTGTCGTTGGATTCCTTTTAGCAAATGGTTTTTTTGAAAAATCTTTTTGTTGGTCTGTTTCCATAAATTTGCGGATATTGTTTTTACTCTTTAAGTCGTCAAGGACTACCCAGCTAAGGTCCAGCCAGTCACGATTACTAATTAGGTACCTACGTCTTGTTAATTCACGTAAATTCATGATAAATAATTTGTGATCAATGATTTGGTCAGCCTAGTTCGATGTCCATGTCAACGAAGCTGACGCTGTCTTTAGTTCAAAACCCTTTATGTATGTTGTTGTTGTGCTGTGTTACGAATAATTTTTGATTAAAGGGCATACATTTTAACGATTAACTCGAATATTTTGATTCTGCCTTTTAGATGTTTTCTTTATATTTATTTATACAGGGTGTGGCCCGTAATAGGAGCAATAAATTAAAAGGAGGCTTTCTTACAGCATCGGTAGTAACCCCTTTTGTCCATTTCTTTTCAATTTTTTTTAACTCGGAGAAAAATTGATCTAAAGTTATGACCTCCGAGTAATGTATCTTGGCACCACGAGATCATAGCACAGTAGTCAATGCAGATTTTGAGGTAACATCATGTAGTGAGTCATAATAGTTTTTGTATTTTCGTTTTCAAAAGATATTTTTGTGATAAGTATTTTCAGTTTTTTTTTTTAATTGTTGTTTTTAAAATAAAAAGTTACTAATATCACTCCAGAAGAGTAAAAAAGTACACTAAAACTTAAGTTGAAGAAAAAAAAACAATTTTTTTTTTTCAATTAAAACCACTTAGAAACAATTGCTCACAAGCTTAATAATCTACCGTTTAATTTATTGCTCCTATTACGGGCCACACCCTGTATACCTACATAAATATTCATATTATATATCAGCGTCTAGAACCCATTTCACATGATTATCCCTTTATTCATTTCATTACCTACTATTAATTGCCTGGCTTTTTAGGGTTCCGTAGCCAAAATGGCAAAAACGGAACCCTTATAGTTTCGTCATGTCCGTCTGTCCGTCTGTCCGTCTGTCCGTATGTCACAGGCATTTTACTCGAAAACTATAGGGTGTATTTGAATAAAATTTTGAGGATAGGTGTATTTTGTTAGCCGCTAGATAGTTTAGTAATTAAAATGACAAAAAACATTTTTTAGGGATGCACTCCATACATATAACTGAAAGTCAAATTTTTTTTTTCATTGGAAGCACACGTGTGGCATATCAATCGATAGGCCTTTCAAAATAAATATAAGGTTTCTAAAATTTTTTTTTGATTAAGTGAATAGAGTCGGAGATAATCGCCCCGAAAATCACTAAAATTCTGTCCCCCCCCCTCTAATTTATGAACGGTGCATTTTAAAAATATGAAAAAAATTATGGACATAGGCCTTATTAAATTCTTTCACCGAAAATTATTTTGAACAAGATCGGTTCAAAGGTTTTCGAGATATTGATGAAAAACTGCCTTCCTTAAAGAAAAGGACGTAAGTGCCGTAAGATTTCTGTGACGATACGACCTTTTTAACAATATAACATAACTCATTCACTGATGACTTTACGCATAATTGCACAAGCATACTGATTGTCAGTGGCGTATTTCGATTACAATACATACATCTATATCAATATTTTATCAAATTGGAGTGGACATGGAGTCTCGGCGCTCCCTGCACTTTGCTTGCTTACTGTTTGGGATTGTGAAGACTCAAGGACCTCGTTACCTGCATGACAAGCTCAGGTTTCTGCAACGCCAAAGAGTGTGTACTCTTCTCATGTGCCCCAAACACAAAACTGCAGCATTTCGTGGCAGTTTTAAGTACACTGCCACAAAATGCTGGAACAACATACCGCCACCTTATAAGAAAGCTACTTCTCTGCAATCATTTAAAGCCAATTTAAAAAGATACAAACTCACTGAGCAAAAACGAACATCCCGGTAATGGAACCTTCACTCCTTCTTTTTACATCTCTTCATCATACTTGCCAATTATCCCATTATACATATCCCTATATATATATAAATGTATATATTATTAAATTTCCCATACCATTACAATATTTATTCTCTTATTAAATCTCACTTGCTTCATCTCCACTTCGTACCTACTGTCGTAAATTTTAGCACCAGTATTTGTGGGATTCAATTAGCAGCTACGCGCAACTACGCTCCCTACTGGTGATCACGGAAGACCAGCGTCGGGTACTCGCTAGTAGCACCCGGCATTATGCTGAGTGTTCACCCTTTTCAGTATAAGTTAGTAATTAGTATATAGCTGATAAGTTCTTCCTTTGCTTCATTTTTTTTTCTTTTTTTTGTAATTGCATTACTTACTGTGTTTTTGTGTACTTATACTGAAATAAATTATCTTCTATTCTATTCTATTCTATTCAAATTAATCAAGACGTTCACAGTTTGGGGAGAACCCCTAGTCTTAATGTAGTAGTAGGCACGGAACCCTTCATTGTGCGTGGTCCGACACGCATTTGGCCGGTTTTTGTTCAAGATTTTCGCTCGTAAATTATATTTTGAACAGCGTTACGGACCTGAGGGTACCTTATCAGGTTCTCACCTTCTTTCTCTTTTATGTTTATATTTCTCTTTCCCCTATTTATTGTCCTTCTGCTGGGCAAATACATTTCCATTCGGCCTGTATCTTGAAAGTTCCGACCATCTCTACTCTCCTGTTCTATCTTCTGCTCGGATGGCCAATTGGCCATCTTACGGGACTTACCTACATAGTAATTATTTTTTCTTCTAGATGCATTCGGCAGGCATGTCCAACCCAGTTTTACTTTAGCTTAATAGTAATATTGACACCTACATACACAATTTGAGTATTGGAGTGCAGTTTTGGTTCTCAACTCATCATCATCCTAGCGTTTTCTCGGTGGGTACAATACACACAAATTGTACCCTAAAGGAGCCCGGGGTCCATTTTGGCACTTTATCCCAAGATTAGGGAAGGGCACTAGTTTTACAAATGCGACTGCCACCTGACCTTCCAACCCTCAACTCTGCAAAGAATATATTTCAGCGTACATATGATCCAAAGGAGCATGCTTCATGTCGTCTAATAGGAGACGATCTGTTTCTGTCCAATCCAAACACTTTCACACCATTCAATTTTACGCCGAAAGAATTGGGCAACTAAAACAGATGCAAGTAAATATTTATCGGAACAGTCGTTTCTTTCGAAATTTGTGTCTTAGGTGTGGCCGCTTCCCAATTTTTATCTCATAAATAGAGTCATAAACTTAGGTGGGTTTTTAGCAATAAATGATCTCAGCAAAATCTGATCTTACCAAAATCTGCTGGTGTAATAGCAACCTTAATCAACGCGGCTAAAGTTAACATTTCAGTAAAACAAAATATAATGTAAAAGAATTTTCAAAATAATCATTTGAAACGTATAAAACGAGTCTCATGAAGTGGTAACGACCGAGGTGTTGAAAACTTCGGTCAATTTTATAGGCAAAAGCGTAATAACCTTTAAGTACATTAGATTAAGGGTTCAAAAGAACTGGGCATAAGATGCTTGTAGTGTTATTAAATCTTGTTAACGGATTATTGAATCACAAGATAATAGAATAATTTAATAAATAGGTAAGATGCCTATAACAACGATTCTAGATTCTGATTCTGCGTGAGCTTTCTGGTAAGTCGAAAGTACATCTGCAGCCATGTGCCATTTATTTAAGTACTAGCTTCTGCCCGCGACTTCGTCCGCGTGGAACTCGCTTATATCGTAGCTCTATACAAACTTATGCCCCCCATTTCGCCCCCTTAGGGGATGATTCCCGGGATAAAAGTATTATCTATATTAATCCAGGTTTATACACTGTATGTATACCAAAACTCATTGTCATCCGTTTAGCTGTTTTTGCGTGATTGAGTAACAAACATCTAAACATCCGAACATCCAAACTTTCGCATTTATATTATTATTAGGAAGTAGAATTCCATGTTCCATGTCATCTGAATGTGAGTTATATTTTAGTCTTATCTTAATATCGACTCCTTAGTTTTCTTTCATCTTACCATGCATTTAAAAATCCGAGGCTTGCTTATTACTGCTATTCAGGGCACGTGACACTGCTGGACATAGGCCTCTCATGGACGAGACGGGATGTGCAGTGATCCTCATGCTGGCCCAAAGCGAAATAAGGACATCACATGTTTACAGCATGTTTGTTTGTTTATGCAGGTTTCCTCACGATGTTTTCCTTTGTAGGTAAAATATGATGGTTTTGTTTTTTTTTCCTTGAGACTAACATAAGCATTCGCTTGCTCCCATTTACTTGAGGTCAGCGCAGTTTTGATTTCTTCCATATGTATACAGTCACGGACTTTAATCGTTGAGCCATTTAGGTAGAATAGAAGAAGAAGAAGAATAGAAATATATTTATTTGGTGTGACAAAGAAATTACACAAGTGTATAGTTACATCTGAAATTCACCAAAATGGATGCCACTCAGCATATGCCAGCAGCAATATGCTAAAGGCGCTGGTTTTCAGTGCACCCAGAGAGAGATACAGAACTTAAAATATGACTTATAATTATAACTTATACATAAGAAAACCTAATTAATGAGAAGGAGAGGTCGCTGGTCAATTAATTAATTCAGAGCTAAGTGTTTACAAATCAGTTCAAAGGTAAGTGATGATGAAATACAGCTGTAGGTGTGATGTCATTTACAGGTATTGAAGTTCAAGGTGTCAACTAATTTTGGTTTTTAATTGTTAAGCTATGAATATCCAGTATAAGGTGAGCTCTAAATGGCTTAGCGATTAAAGTCCGTGATTGTACTCCTTTATCTCGTCATCTCGTGCCTCTTCTCTTACAACCCTTCACATCGATACCTAACACCCTCCTTGTCACATGACTTTTAGTTAAGACTGCGCCGAGCGTAAGACGCGGGCGCTGTTTAGATTTTCCGCTAGATGTGTGCGTGAACGCACACAACGGCGAGTGTTTCTAGCTTGACCGGCCGTCCGGACGCAAAAGAAAGTAACTAATATTTTTTTTGTTTAATTAGGTGTTAGGTTAGGTAAACACAATAGTTATTTTACTTGTAATAAACAGAGATACTTGTAAAATTTCTTTTGAACTCGTACTCGAATTAATGAACTTTATATACCTACTGGACTCCAAATTATGAATATTAATTATATATGAAGTAATTTTGAAAGTTGATAGCGCTTGACCGAGCTAAGGCTCAGTCGAGCTCTAACTCACCTTGTAAATACTCTACTTATTTCTCGTCACGCCAAAGATGGATATCTCAACATTTCCATTCTCGAAATAAACATGTTTTTAGGGTTCCGATACCTCAAAAGGAAAAAAACGGAACCCTTATAAGATCACGTGTTTCGACAGTTCCGGGGCAATCTGCCGAATCCTACACATCACATGAGATGACCATGCAACGGGGCCACGCCGTTTCGTCGCCTAAATAGCATAATTTGTTGTTCTTGTTTATTTTATATGTGTTTTGACTTCGTTCCATGACGCATTGGTTTTACTGTAATGTCGTGTTAACATGTTTTTAATAAATATATAAATAAATAAATAAAATCACTCGGTTGTCTGTCTGTCCGTCTGTCACAGCCGATTTGCTCCGAAACTACTGGACCGATTGAGTTGAAATTTGGTACACATATGTAAATTGGTGACCCAAAGATGGACGTGTAAATAAATTAATGAATTCTGACAAAGGGGGCCGCTTTTGGGGGGTAAACTGGAAAATTAAAAAAAAAAAGTTTCGCAAACTGTATTGTGTGACATATCAATTGAAAGGGGTTATTGTAAGCATGTCAGATATATTTTTTTATAATTTTAGCAAAAACAAATTTGAAGTAATTTAGGAAAAAATACGAAAATTGACCATTCCCCCGCTTATCTCCGAAACTACTAAGATTAAAATTCCGAAAAAAATATGGAAAATAGTTCCTTGCCTAAAGATTACAGGAAAACCTATAAGAAGTTTGAGTATTCAAAAACACTTATGAAATTTAGATTATATACGGAACCCTCACCACGCGAGTTGAACTCGCACTTGTCCGTCCGGTTTTATTTATTTATTTATTTATTCGTATGGCATTTTATAGGCATTTAAACATAAATTGCCTTATGCATTAATGTTCATCAAGGCCTATTTTAGCTAAAATGCCGGCGAGCAACTCACCGTACTTATTTCTCGTCACGCCAAAGATGGATATTTCAACATTTCCATTCTTGAAATAAACATGTTTTTTATTTATTTATTCGTATGGCATTTGACAGGCATTTAAACATAAATTTGCCTTATGCATTAATGTTCATCAAGGCCTATTTTAGCTAAAATGCCGTTAAAATTAATTTGTCTTTTTTATCCTTTTGGCGTTTCTGTTTGTGAAAAAGGTACCTACAAATTATATTGTAGTTAATAGAGGCTTGACAAGTTTTAGTAATAAAGGAGAAAATTCAAATTTCCCTATCTAAAGCATCGCTAAGTTCTAGCTCCATGATCTGTCTGACACATTGTACTTGAACAGGCCTGGCACGCAGCCAGCCTTCTGAACTAGTTCAAACACCGACATTATCTACCTTTTGTCTCTTTTTATAAATTTCCTTGTGTCATATTTACCTAGAATTTGGGGAGGTGACGATGACAACCGTAATACGATGAGTTGTCATTTTTAGGGTTCCGTAGCCAAAATGGCAAAAACTGAACCCTTATAGTTTCGTCATGTCCCTCTGTCCGTATGTCACAGGCATGTTACTCGAAAACTATAAGGTTATTTGAATACATTTGTGAGGATTGGTGTATTTTATTAGTTTTTCTATTACATGACAAAAAAAATATTTTTATGACATAAAATGAATTGGAAGTAAGGAAATAGAGCCAAGTGATGTCAAAAAAATACAGTCAAGCAGCCTGTCTGCAAGAATAATCACTTCTGAATTCAGGTATCTTTTATTAAAATATGTTTAGATAATATAAGTTGAGTAACTAGTAAAGTAACCCATAATGGAACCAATGAAAAGACAGACAGATTTCCCAATGGTAAATAGATATTTATAGTCCCCTACTCTCTGAGAATCTTTGAATGTAAATGCCATGAGTCATTGGTTATTCCTGAACTAATATATATCTGTGTGTACCCTAATAATGAGTTCTACCTCGCACTGTCGCACTGATTTATATCGTGACTATTAATATTATGATAAAAATAATTTAAGACAAGGTAAAGAAAAAAATGCTCTCCACGCGTCGTTAAACGTGTTTATATTTAGATTTATGTAGCTCCGTTGCAATGTAGAAAAGGTGACAAATAAATGAACTAGCATTACAAGGCATTATATTTTATTACATGTACCTATTCCCCTAAAATTAGACAAACTGAATATTTTATGCCACGTATCCGTGAAAGTAGCAGTTAAAACAGCCGACAACTAATGAGAAACTACTGATTTCCAAATTTATATTGGATATACACTAGGAACTAAATCACCAATATTACAAATACATGTTGATTACAAACAAATGAAAGAACACAATGTAATGCAAGTAGCGTAGCTAAATTTATATACAATTATATTAAAACAAATGAATGTAAACATAGTTATCACAATAGTTCTAATTTTGATCACAACACTGATTCGTACCTACGACATGATAAACCGCTACGGAAAGCAAGATATTTACAGTGGACAATGGTCTTCTTTCTTCTTCTCCTTTCAAAGCATGATCAGTAATAGTACATTCTGTACATGGGAACGCTAAATACGTAGTCAATAGATGGTCCTCGTGTATTGAAGAAATGGTTCTCGTAACGATATACCCGACCTCTGTACCTGCATCAACAATCTCTCATTATGTCTTTATTCTTGTAATGTGTTGTGATGGTGATGAGGTTAGGCTGCGATGGTTCGTGATGAGAAAAAACGTGAAAATGAAGATTTATGGGAAAGTTATTCGTGTTTTGTAAGAGTGCAATGAACTGGTTAAAAATACGCGTCCAAGCGGAATGTTCGACGCATCGGATCTATTAAACGCATTCTTAGAATTGTCTATGCTCTACTTGCCAACGATATTTGCTTCTGATATTATAAATCATCTTAAAAGGTTACATTATAATTTATGTAACGAAATTGCCGTCATTATTGAAGCATACATTTGTATAAAATATCCTTCACCCGTAAAATTAGGGGCATGAGTGTTACGTTACAGTCATAAAACGGAAAACAGATACATTAGTAACATTTAATTTACATCTTAAGCTTTAATTCTGAATAAGTAATACATAAACACTTTCAAATATACGTAATAGAATTGAAGTTTTATTATTAAAGTTTCCGGAAATATTAGATAGGTGTAATGTTTAAAGTAAATGATGTAGTTAAATATAGTTTGTAAAGCAATGATTCCAGTGTCGCAAGTGTACGCTCCAGTTATTCACAAGTCAATGAGGGCACGGTTGCGCAAAGCTCATGCCAATAATATTGATGGCTCATGCAAATAATACTGATGGTACTCACTTGGATCCGAGAGCGGCCTTGGTGTCGAGAACCTCGACAATGTCTCCCGCTTTGAGTGAGACTTCGTCGTCGGCAGACGCCGTGTAGTCCGATGTGGCTACTACTACGTCTTCTACCTGTAACAAATAAAAAATATGTTAGAAACGATATTTAACGTCACATCTGGCCGTAAAGTGGCAATATCTGCCCGCTGAGCATGGGGAAAATCCCACTCCCTGACCACCACGGGTGGTAATAAGGAAATAATAACAAATTGAGTAACGTACGAATACATTATAATTTGAGCCTAGTTTGCGATACTTCAGAAATCTAATTATAGTTTAGGAGAAATTGGTTGTTCAAAGTAAAGATACTCGTAATCATAAACAAACAAAAATTGCGTCGATACTACCAGAGGATGTTAAGTAATTCATAACTACATTATGTAGGCAATTTATCTTAAAAACACCGAATAAATGGAGTTCGATAAAGTCTCAGATTTACAATATAGGGGTCAGTCGTAAACTATTGGATCTAATTTCCGAGCTATTTTAAGCCTTGCATTACGATTGCAAAGCACAACCTTGAAATGGGCTTCGGAACGTGTGAACTTAAATAAAGTTTTTTTAAGGATTACCTTAGGAGGACTTCTGCTACTACTCGATCTAGACCTTGACAGAGATCTTGAAGGATAGCGCTTGTAGCTTGGCGTGTAATCCAAACTACTCATTCGACTCCTAGTATTTTCTCTGTCGAGTAAAACGCCACTGTATCTGCGACTGCCACTCGACCATCCACCAAGTCTGATTCTCTGGTTATTACTTATGTTATTACAATATCCTGTTAAGTCTTCTAAATCCTCCTCCTGATTGTCGGCAATAAGACAGCTGTACATCGAAAAACGATGAGCTGTCGGCTGACTCAGATTTAAGGCTGAAAATACACTTAAAGGCTCAAAATGTCTGATTCCACTTTCGTCAAGGACTGTGTAACCCACTTGGCCAGACAGGACGGCGCGGCTAGCTTCTCTGGGGACAACACATTGGAGACCTCTTTTCATGATTAATAAAGCTCCTTTGTGCTTTTTGCGTTGGATTAGAAAATCTTCCATGGCTAAGCTGTTTTCAGGATCGAGCAAACTCAAAGGTACATCTGCTGACGTCATCAGAGGAGGCTCGTCTGGTACGATCATGAGCACACCACTTTCTCTCACTAAATCCCTTAATTTAGGATCCGTTCGAGCCAGTTCTAAGTCAGTCTCCAATTTCCTTAACGCCGAGTGTAAGCTTGGTGTTTTGTCTGCGAGTTTCCGCATGACTGTCAGACGTTTCAAAATGTTTAGACTCGTTGGGTCACTCGCTATTTTAGATAAACATTGTTCGTCGTTTGCAACTGACAAGAGACTAGCGGCAACGTCTCGCATTCCCAGAATTTTCGCCAATCCAATGGATTGGGCTATTAATTCTCTCAAGTCTTTATTTTCTGTATCATTTATCAGAAGTTCTAATTCTTTTGCACTCGCTTCTTGTACCGCTGATACAATAGCTTTTTGGAGCGTCTCTGTTGCGTCATTTTCGGTTTTGATAAACGAAATTGAGTTTGAAATGTTACTCAAAACATGGTGTAAGATATTCGTATCATTTTTAGTGATATTTTTGAATGCAGGTCCTAAAACGTCATTTTCACTGCTGAGGAACTCGCCAAATTTCTCAATTATCTCTTCTTCACTAATAGCATGTTTATGTAAAGAACTATTAATTGCGATTTTGATCAATTCAACTTTGGGTTGCGTTGTATTTTCCAAAATTTCCTCACATAGGAACTCTTTGTCCTCATTCTTTTGCAAAATGTCGAACATGGCGGAAACTAAATTTTCATCGATGCTTTTGCCCAATATGGTGTCGATAGATTTTAATATTAATTGGTACTTTTCCCTGCTATTATTGTTATTTACTTCTTCAAATTGTTCAGCAGTAACAAGAGCAGCCAAGACCGCAGCTGCTATTGAGTTCTTCACATGTTCGTGTTGTGCAGTTTGTCCGTTACCACCGATATAACCAGCTTCTTGCATTTCAGCTCGCTTCTTATTAGCTCTTCCCTGTCTGTCATTTATTTTGTCTTCATTATTTTCGTGTAATTCGGATTTCAAATGTGCACTCATTTCTATAATTGACGTAATGACATTCATCAGTTGGTTTGCCACATCATCTTTGAGTCCATAATCCGTAACGAATGCTTTCAATGCTTCAACGTTGCGCGTGTGGTTTAGAACGACACTTATAGCGGGTAATTCCGCTGGCACTTGTCTTCCAATAGACATCCCAGCTTCAGATAGTTGCCTTAACATATTCGTGTCAATGCTTAACTCTCCTTTAGTCGACGTGGTATCATTAGGGTTAGTTTTTACTTTCAATAGTTTCAATTCTTCGGGAGTAACAACAAAACTTTGTACCGAAAATTCAAGGCCTTCTTCACCTTCTGTGAGGTCAGGTGCTATAAACTTGAGTCCTTCAGGCGTCTGAACAATTTGACCGGGTACGAATGTTACACCATTGTCATCTGTTTCTATAACTCTTCCGGGAACAAACCTTGGTCCTTCTTCAGTGTCAACCACTTGACCAGGAACAAACCTCGACCCTTCATCTTCTGTAGAAATAACTTGACCGGGTATAAAAGTGGGCCCAGCTTTAGTTTCAATTATTTGTCCTGGCACGAATCGAGGACCATCAATAGTATGTATCGTCTGCCCTGGAACGAATTTTGGTCCATTCCTTGTATTTACTACTTGTCCAGGGACAAACTTCGGTCCATCAGTAGTATCAACAACTTGACCGGGCACAAATTGTTCTCCATTTTCAGTAAAAACTATTTGTCCAGGTACGAAAACGCCTTCCACCATCATTCCTGGGACAAACCGAGACTGGTTGCTCTCGTTTTTAACGAGTCGTCCGGGGACGACTTTGCCGTCAATTTTCGGTACCCTTGGACCAGGATAAAATTCGATACCCTTAGCAGTTTGCACCATGTGTCCGAAAACGTACAACGACTCCTCGGATAGAGAACATGTCTTGATATCGATTGGTAATCCAGTAGGAGCAGATTCTGAGAATGTTATATCTTCCACTGATTTTGCGACTGAGAATTCTACATGTCCATTGGTTTCCACAATAGTTTTCCCTGGCATAAACTTTTCTCCGTATTCAGTATGCACTATTTGACCTTCGATAAATTTGGGTCCATCAATTGTTTCCACTGTAGTGCCAGGAACGAATTGTAAATTGTCATTGCTTGTTGTTTTTGTGATGCCAGGTACAAATATTGTTTCACCGTCAACGGATACAGTTTGTCCTGGTACAAACTTGAGCCCGTTTGGTGTCGCTATTGTCGCTCCAGGCACAAACTGTAATCCATCATCTTGATGCAGCACCTGTCCTGGTACAAAATGCCAATCGTCATTTATCTTCGCGTTTTGCCCAGGTGTAAAAATAACTCCTTTACTATCCGTCATAGTCTGTCCCGGAATAAACTGAACACCTTCTGGAGTCATCATTGTTTGACCAGGAACAAATATTTCTTCAGAACCACTCTGTAGTACTTTTCCAGGTATGAACTTTAAGCCTTCTTCGGATACAACTGTTTGGCCTTCTGTAAAGCGGTGACCATTATCTTTGTTTTTCATAATTTGTCCACAAACAAATTCTTCTCCCTTTGAAGTTTGAAGAACTTGTCCCACGAGGAAGAAAGGTTCATTTGTGTTTTCATTTGTGACAATATGTCCTGGTATAAGCCCTGGACCATCGGGAGTATTAACACTAAGACCAGGCACAAACACAGGGCCAACTGGAGTTTCCACAGTTTGCCCCGGGACAAACACAGGTCCTTGAGGAGTATTGACATGTTGTCCGGGTATAAACTTCTTTGCTTTGTTTATGTCTATCGTCAACCCAGAGATTTTAGCAACTTTTTCTCTCTTGCCCTTCTTTATATTTTTAATAACATCCGGTAATATATCCAACGACGGAAGCATGTCAACTTTGTTTTCAGCAAGCAATTTCTCTTCAATGTTGATTGTTTCATTCAAACGCTCTTCGCTGAGTTCTTTCACTGCATTTAGGATTGTCTCGGATGGGCGTTCCTTGGGAACTTTTAGGGGATTAACACACGGCACACTTTCCAGTGGAATCGAAACATCGCTAACATTATGATCAGATTCATAAATTTCCGCTCCACAATGATACGGGGTTATTTTAACAGGTGTTGGCAATTGGGTTGCCGTTGGAATAACTTGTTTATTACCCGTTTCCTTTTCAAACAACTCCCAATCCCACGATTCTATTAACGGATGCATTCGCTCCGTCCACTCAGCAGTGCAACTAACTATACTTGACTTAGAGCGCATATGGCTCACGTCAAAATTATTATAATTAAAGCTTTTAACATCGTGGTGCTCGTGCTTGGTTTCCAATTTAGCCTTCTTGGCCAGACGGTCTTGACGTAGTTTCTCCTCTTCTAATTCTTGCACTTCAGCCAACTTTTCTTTATTTTCAAATATCTTCTTCATTGAGGACAGACCAGCGGCACGCTTTCTCTTCTTTTTCTTCTCCGCTAACTCTTCTATCTCCCTCTGCTTCAGTACTTCTGCGTTAGGGCCTTCACCTTCGTACATTTCTATGTCTTCTGTGAAATCCTTAAAATCCATGGAAACACTGCGACCCTGTTTCGTTTTTATAAGCACTGTGTCCGAATCCTTTGCCAACATAACGTCTCTCACATCACCGTCGCGCACTGCGGCCTCCATTTGAGCGGAGAACACTAAACTGCACCTTCTTTCTTGTACCGTGTACACATAACGTTTGTCGTCAGCGACTTGTTTAGTCAGCAGCATGTCCATTAAAGCCTTCTGCGCCTCCGTTGAGCCGTCCAAAACGGGAAAAATATATCTGAAGTCCGGTAGAATGTCGTGTTTTCTGTTTCCATAGTTAATTTCTGGAGCGTAGTGGTGCGGGCCGAGTTCGCCGGAGACGTTAGTTATCTTGCACTTCTTTCCGCCGGAGCGGGCAGCCAAAAGCACTGGAATGTAGTGGTGGGACGGTAGGCCGTAGGATTTTCCCGTGATCCTGCAACATCGCTTCGCATCCGCTGGGGAAATCGGCGCGAGAAGCGGAAAGTAGTTTGGCTTGGGCAGCCCGCGGCTGCGGCCCGTGATCCTACAGAACGACATCACGCGATCATATTTGTTTACTAGAGTTGAGAAATGTTTTGTTTGGTTATCGTGGATGTGCGTGCGCGCTGCGGAGGTTGCCGAGAGACTGGCGAGCGCGCGCACCTTGCAGACGGTGTGGGGCAGAAAGCTTGTTCCGGTTACAGGTTATTTATAAACAAAAGAAAGATGAATTTGCTCTTTATGTATGACACAGTTTCATACAAACAAGTTTAAGAATAACGATAATCCATAACACCGCGAACTAAACCTACATAACTAAAACGTAACTGCCAATGTTTTACCGTCAAGCGTCAGAGTTATGCAAACAACACTGTTGTTACGAAATGAGTAGACATAATTAATTAATACTGCTCTGAAGCGACTGACCTCAGACAGAATAACCTAATAATTTCAGAGGTGAGACGTCACTCATTTGCTGAAGCTCTCCGTGGGCTTTCTAACTCTCTGTCAAGGCGAGCGAGCTTTTACGTAAGTGTAAGTTATAAATATAACGTTCGGTTAAAAGGAAAACAGTCCCGATTGCCAGGTTAAATGTATTAAAATATATGAGACAGTGTTTAACCCAAATTTATGTAAAGTAAACATCATTAAGTTACAAACATAAACTGCTGTCAGTCCCTTCGTTGCAGTCGGGAACCAACTAAAATAGAACAACCGGAAAAGTGAATTATAGTAGCCTTACCTAGTCTTTTCAAAAGCAGGTAAAACAAGCAAGAACTTTTGTATAGGTACTCTGTAACATTGATAATTATTGCTTTCATGAATAGGTACTATTTTTAACCAAGGTAAAAATGGCAAGCCATAATCCAATTCAACATAGCAAAGATAATGAAGCCAAGAAAACTGTCAAGTTTCAAGAAGTTTGTGGTATTTGCAATTCCTTTTACGACTAGCAAAAAATGGAATCACAAATACCGAACATCACCTGGGCATACCTCGCCTTAATGCGCTAACAACAACAGGCTGCAGAAAGGAGAGAGTCGAAAGGAAGATTAATTATATTTATTTCAGGCCCATATGCAGTGGCCTCACATTAGTTATATTTATACGTCACATGAAACTGAACCTTCATGCTATGCATCGCTGGCACATCTATTTTAGTATATTGTCACTGATAAAACGCCACTGATAAACGCTTATTAACTGAACCTTCATGCTATGCATCGCCGGCACATCTATTTTAGTATATTGTCACTGATAAAACGCCACTGATAAACGCTTATTAACTGAACCTTCATGCTATGCATCGACGGCACATCTATTTTAGTATATTGTCACTGATAAAACGCCACTGATATACGCTTATTAATTAAACCTTCATGCTATATACATCGCCGGCACATCTATTTTAGTATATTGTCACTGATAAAACGCCACTGATAAACGCTTATTAACTGAACCTTCATGCTATGCATCGCTGGCACATCTATTTTAGTATATTGTCACTAATAAAACGCCATTGATAAACGCTTATTAACTGAACCTTCATGCTATGCATCGACGGCACATCTATTTTAGTATATTGTCACTGATAAAACGCCACTGATAAACGCTTATTAACTGAACCTTCATGCTAGGCATCGCTGGCACATCTATTTTAGTATATTGTCACTGATAAAACGCCACTGATAAACGCTTATTAATAGGTAACCTACTTCTAGTTTTACTTAGTTGCTCCCCGCGTACTTATAATGAGTTATATGTACCTGTGTAAGAAATCAAATCGAGTTTCGTACTCTAAAGAAATTTAGAAAAGTTTCAAGACAAAATCGTAAAATTCAATACGAGGGAAATCTTCATATATCATAACATTCATAAGACATTCTGTAGGATATTTTTTACTAATATTACTATTAGTGGTGTGAGTGTATCTCCGAAAAAGCCTACGGAAAAATTGCCGGTGTTTTTAAAAAGCCAACAATACATAGATTGTTTGATCTGGCACAGACATTGAAAAACCTCTATTCATAAATAATGCCGCGACCAGCCGTAGCATGGTTGGCCTTATCACGCGACAAGTGACAAGATAAGAGCATCGTCTCGTTCTATCGAACGGTGTCAGCCAGTGACGCACGCTCTATCCTATCACCTATCGCGTGACAAGGCCAACCGTGCTACGGGGCCAGAGTAATTTACCGGTTCCAGACGTGCTAATATATCAATCTGCAGGACAAAACAAAACTTAAAACGGTCTGTGTGTTCTTTTCACGCTTCAATCAAATCCATTTGGCGACAACGCGTAATAACTAAACACATAAATGTTTACGATGTCTCTTACCTGAGAATGTGAGCCATTTTCATGGATGTAACGTGCAAATTGCATCGTTACGCCATGTGTATGTCCTAAACGAACGTGTTCACTAAAACTAATTCAGTGTCATGTGTAGGATTATACACATGCAGAACCCACGTACCGCCCACGATTTGTCTGCTTTGCCCAAATATTGACTGGAAGTAAATGCTTAAGTCGTTAGGTCCACTAAGATAACTTAATTGTTTATGCAATAAAGGTTAAATAAATGTATGATTAGGCGTGAAAATCACATCATTTACGATTGGCAGCAATTTTTTTTATACAGGATGTTTGGTAATTAATGGTCAACCTTCTAACAACGAATAAGGCACCTTAGACTGTAGAAAATCGACTTTAAGGTTGAGTAAAAGTCCCCTGGTTTTCGAGATATTATTATATATCGCGCAACGCATCAGCATTGCAATTCAGCGTGGAAATGTCGCCAGCATCCTCGGTACAATGCCTCGAGGGCCTTTTTTAGATTTAACTTAGTTTTAATTTATTTTAGTTAATGTTAATCATAATCTTGTATTTACTTTCAATAAAAATTTAGCTCCTTATAATGTATTGTTATCTCTGAACAAATTCGGTAATGACAGTGTTATTAGGTACTGTATAAGCACAGTACGCAGAAACTCTTTTTGGAGAAACATACAATCCGTGTGACATATTTAATACGCGTAAATGCTTGTACATGTATGCTATCCAAATCCCAATCTACTCAGAAATGAGAAGAGAAAACCTGATCAAATCGAGGTAATCATATTTAGTTACCAAAGTAGGTAAACAGACAGACATACGACTAATTATGTATGATGTACGTTTGTTACAATTTTATTTAATGAGCTAAGTGGAAAATTAGCAGCAAATGGCCTAGCTTTTAATATCACCAGAGTAGAAGCCAAGAGAAAATTTTAAAACCGAATTGCACGGAAATGGTCGATATTTTGGATAATCAAAATAAAGAATCATTGACGCACTTAGCTTTGTATCGTTTGCATTGAAAATATTACCGATTGGTAACTGGGGTTTAAATTAAACTGTATAAACTACTTTATTTTTATAACCAGCTGTCCGCGTGGATTCGCCCGTATAAGATTTACTTTATAGAATAAGCTGCAAGGTTTACGATTTGTCCAAAATGAACTAGAAGAATGAATAAGTCAGTTACTGATTACAAAATGACTGAATAGATCACGAATCTGATAAGGTGATAAGCGATAAGTGAACCATTATTAAGTAATGACCAAAATTTGGTAATGGATTGAGTAATAGGAAGTAGAAGTCAAGCAAAGAAACCATTATTAACAAACACCAATTTATTGATCATAGCACTATAATTCTCTTACTTTATCCAGTCACTACAGCTATAATAAAATTATGTCATTTTTAATAATGAAGCCAGGTAGGCCAAAGCTATAAAATCAATCAGGGTTCAAACACTTATAAACTGAAATTAAAGTACTTACATGAAAATAGAGTGAATACTATTCCCATGTAATACTGTTACTCAAAATGAATTAATTATAATAAATCTTAAAAGTATTAAAGGCAACTAGGAAATTTATATCATAGCTCTTATAATTGTGCCCTGCAAGAGAATGACCAGTACGACGTCTAGGCATTTAATGTATATAACCGATTAAGTAAGATAAAGTATAATGTCACTATTGGTCTTGGATAGTGCACTGTAACACGGTACAAGCCATTCTCCAATACAGAAATAATATAAGAATTATAAAAACAAACAAAATAAAAGAGGAGAAATAGATTTAGTACTTAACTTGATTCACTGGTCACCACTCAACAAGAACTGCCCCAAAAACTGCCAGCAACCTGCTTTTATACACCAAGCGCCATTATTCCCCAACTACTTTGTGGCGGGACAAGTAAAACTCGATATTTCCAGCACATCCGGTTTTCGTAATAATTAAATTTAGAACATATTGTAAAGTCATTTAATGTTAATAATTTAAACATAATTTAAGGGGACTAAGAAGGATTTTATGAAAACCAATAAGATTAAATACTAAATAAATAACACTTTCAATCTGGCAGTCGTGGTCACGTGATGTGAATTGAGGTTACTTTGATAGTATGAATTACAACGTAACGTAAAATGGTGAGTTTAATTTCAATTAAATTCTTTATCTAACACCCGCGTATTACAAAGAACGCAAGCAAAGCTGCGGGATTAAATATAGCCTTTCTTCATCCCGAAGGTAGGTACATCCTATACAATGTTGAAAGTATTTTTGAAATCGGATGACTATACAGCCTTGGCCAAAAGTATTGAGCACCCCACGTTTTCATTTGTAGCTTATGGATTGTATTATTTTTCAATTTCATAAATACACGAAGACGTAAAATATAATAAGTGTTTGAACATGTGCAAATCATTCATATTTAAATCATTTTGAAATTGTTATTTGCGTGTGAAAAATTGAAGCTAGAAAAAGTCGGGTTTTACAATAATTAATTTAATTGTATATATTCTTCACGGAATTTTCCTTAACGTCATAAATATGACGAATCTTCTGATAGATACACAACTTTCAATTATAAAATATATAAATGCACCTTTTAAAGTTTGACTTTTGTATGAAAAACGCATGGGTGCTCAACACTTTTGACCAAGGCTGTAGTTCCGAAGATTACGTCCAACACACAAACTTATAACACTACTTCTCACAGACTTTACCCCTCGATTAGGTCACTATTGATATTTTAGGGTCGCCAGGAATTTTAAAAATCTATCCAGTGGTTGATACGTTGATTAGTTCATACAGCAAAATCATACAAGAAAAGCAGCTTTGTGTAGATGAGCAAATGTGCAACACCAAAGCCCGTAACATGCTCAAAAGATACAACCCCAACAAATCTCACAAATGGGGTTATACAATTTACCTCTTGAGTGGTGTTTTCGGTTTTGCCTATAAAACTAAGATAGACACTGGCTTTGAGAACGTAGTTAACCGGGGCGAACCAGATTTGGGGCTTCGAATGTTGTGATGAGATTGGCACGCATGATTCCGATGCATGAAAATTACAGGTTGTATTTTGACAACTACTATACTTCTTTGCCTCTTCTGGAATACTTAGCCAAAGAAGGTATTCTTGCCCTTCCGTGGAACTATTCGAAGAAATAGGATCCCTGGAGCTTTTATCTGAGAAAGTGACGTTTGCATTGTGCTAATGACTCTCTGTTGCCTACGAGCTGTCCCTTTTATGATTATTTTTCATAAAATAATAAGAAATTAAGTTTTATATTTTAATGAGATATATCCAAATTCGCTAAAAACATTAAAATTTAGTGATGAGGGTTAAAGGTTGGAATTAAATGCTGTGGAAAATATTCTTAAAAAACAATTTTAATTGATGAAGTGTCCAGTTAAATTATGAATTCCCATTGACCTTTTCAAATCATGAACATTTGTAATAAGAAGACATCACTATTAAAATATCAACACAATGTCAAAAAGCTAGCACAAAATCATGTTCAGTTGCTTCACCTTGTAGCATCGAGAATGGCGGGAGAGGCCGTCCCAGCTTTCTAGATTAACGTTAAATTAGATCTAGGTTATTTGCATTTATTCAAGAGAATAGTTATTTATAAAGAAAGTCTAAGGAAAATAAAGGGTCGTTTTTAAAGAGCTTGTGCTGTTTATTTATATGGAAACAACTATCATGAGGTCTAGTGAAACTGACATTTCGTGGTACGATGCTTCCTTCTACTACGCTCTGCTGACGCAGAAGAACGAGAGTGACAGAATTCATGTGACAGAAAGACAAACATTCATATTATCATCATCATCAAGAGTTTGCTCAAAAGATCCAATGCCGCAGATTTTAACTTTTTGATTTCCTAATACGACGCGGTAGCAATCTCTTTTTGAGATCTGCCTATCATTGCCCTGTCAAGATTGTATTTGTCCTTACTTAATCTCGGCGTCTAAAATACTCGTAATGTGGACCGTAATAAAGATTAAATGATGTTTTTTCTTGCTCCAAGTTTTGCTCATCATGGGGAAGACCTAGGCGAACTTTCTCTGATCAAATTGGAGAAATGTTACATAAAGGCCAGGTCAAAAGTACCCTAGGCGAACTTTCTCTGATCAAATTGGAGAAATGTTACAAAAAGGCCAGGTCAAAAGTACCCTAAACCGACGAGCATGTATGAGAAATGTTATGAAGGTGATTGAAGCGAAAGTGGTTTGTCAGGATCGTAGCAAATGGAGATCCGTGATCTCTGCCTACCCCTCTGGGAAAGAGGCGTGATTATATGTATGTATGTATGTATAATCGCATAAAACTTACTCGTTCTCCTAAAAGTTCAAAGCGTACTCTGACAATAGCAATCGTGTCTTTCCACCGACATTAATACTTGCAAGACGCCTCATAAATGAAGCGTGGGACAGCCAGAAAATGTGTACACGTAACACTACCAAATTTACAAGACTACACAATTACTAAGCTTAGTAACGCCAAAGAGGACTTCCAATTTGGCAAGGGTAGACTCATTACTTGCGAATCATGCGATGTAGCTGACATTACAATGAAAATGTACATTTTGTAGTTTGTTGGACTACATTGCATCATTGTACGTCGCTTTATTTGCCTCTGTAAATGCGTTTTGCTTTTGTTTTGATACGATGAAGCTGTTTCACGTGCATTGACTTTTGTTTCGCAAGAAATATAAGCGACGGATCTCACGGAGGGCGACGGTGCCGGGCCTGTAGTGATGGGGCTTCAAGATTCCGTCGGTGGCGAGCTGCTTGCGGGAGTTGCGGGGAGCCTTCCCACCGGTGGATTAAGGCACTGGTCCCACCGCCGGCGAGTGAGATATGAACTGTCGACTTTTTTCTAGCCCAAGAAACGAACAAAAGATAATCGCTTCCGTGTAAATAAAAAGAGAGAGATATATATTTATAGTTCATCGCTCGCTGTTCACACCGCGATCAACTATATGAACTATATCTCGCTCTTTTATTTACACGGGATCGATTATCTTTTGTTCGTTTCTTGGGCGAGAAAATCGCCGATAGCTCATCGCTCGTCGCCGGCGGTGGGACCAGTGCCTTACGTGCGGTCTGCTTGGTACGGGCCATTGCGTTTAGTATAAAATCAACGTAAACGCGTTCGTTAACGAGTCACGCACGAGCGAGAACAAAAGCAATTTTCCCGGCACCTCCCTTTTCATGCACGCAGGGACAGGTGTTGTGTCGTTGTGAGCGAGACAGCTGTATAAAACGGCGACCCCCCCCCCCCTCATTTCGCTCGGGAAAATAACCATCTCGTGGTAATATGGCTTATTTTAGCCCCTTGTCATATAACCAACTTTAAATCAGTAACCAAGTCGCTTCAACTGTGCCTAGAGTTCCCTAGATTCTACCACGATCCCACCATCAGATCTGATGGAATACTCAAACAAAAGAAGAATTTAGCATTCGGTAGGTATGAGTATATTACGATAGCAAATATAACACCCGTAAAGATGAGTATCCACCGAGGCTGTGTTTGACTCTACTAGTTTAGATACTATCACCACACGGTCTATGAATACTACACACACATTGAAATAAGCTCCCAAAGTCAGTGTCCTAGATTCAGTCTGTCTGGAAACTAGGTTTTGTTCTTTGTATTGCACCGATTGGGACGGCAACGTCTCGAACAAAATATTTGTTTGATGTTAGCTTCTGTTAGATGGTATCCTAATTTAGTTCAGCATACTCCATTGTTGACGTGATAACGTCTTATAAATCAATGAACGTCGGCTGCACGCACGAAAAATCAACGCACAGCCCAAACCGCTGGTTCTAGATTACAAATTCGGCGTAGGTTCCTCATAAGGCCTAGGGATGCACTAAGAAAGGATTTTTCTAAATTTACCCTCTAAGGGGCTGAAATGGGGGTCCAAAGTTTGTATGTGGAAACAAGTTTAGATATACTATTTTATTCGAAACATCACAGGAGTATTCCTAACGATAAATGACTAAATACGTGTTATGCAATTTTTCATTAATGTTTTCTTATGACGTTATCACGTAAAATTTTCGTCCGTAAATCGACTTTACATACAACCGTTTTTTTGGTGGCTACGGTTAGTTTTGGATTTCCTAGACCACGTCAAGATACTAACATTTTGCATTCTTCCAATTAGCCACTAACCTGCGTCATACGGGAAGCTCTTTGTGATTTTACAGACGACAAAAAATATTTTACACCACGTCACTGCCACGGCCGTGAAGCGAGTTGGCAATTACAGGTAACTCATTCATTTTAACTCCACTGTCAAACGTGTCTCATACATTTTTCCATTTTTCATGTACGAATTCCGAGTTTTTAGTCACACGTCCGCGAATAGCGTTAGTCATTGTAAATGTAAACAATGTATTTTTTTAGGTGTTGGAAGTGTCATACTTTTTATTGATATTTTAATAGTGTGGAGAAAGCAAATAATCACTTCATTCCTCTATGTACAACCTCAATGATTTACTATCATGCCTTTGTACGTATTTAACCAGTCTTAATAATATAACAGAAAGTCAGAAACACTATTCTATTTTATTCAATTAAATTTACAAAAAATAATTTTCACCTGTACGTTGTGAAGTGTTAATTTTAGATTTTTGAATTCAAAATCAGTACATTTTTAGATGTTAGAAATAAAACATGTTCAGTGCATTCAGCCTGCATGCAGGCATGCAAACATTGATGAGGAGCAATATTAAAGTCAAAAATAATTACAAAATTTAAGAAACAAAGTAGTATTGAATCACCAATAGTGCGAAAGTACGTAGTGGTCAAATCCAAAATGTTTAGAAATCTGAACATTTTAAGAACTGACTGCTTATAGGAACCTATGAAATAACACTTGTAGAATAAACTGTTAGTTGTATATATAGTTGTATGTAAGTAATCAGCTCACAACATTTACCTCATTGCGACGTGAAAACCTACGAAACAATTTCGTGGAAAGATTTTGCGTTCCTGAAGTCATTACTTTTTTACTTTGAATACCGTATAAAAAAGTCGTTAAACTCAAATTGCCAATGTTTTACAAAGAAAACAATTAAAAAAAAACGGTCAAGTGCGAGTCGGACTCGCGCACGAAGGGTTCCGTACCATTATCTATAAAAACGGCACAAAAATCATGTCTGTTGTATGGGAGCCCCAGTCCGACTCGCACATATAATAATCTGTGAAAATTTCAATTCTAGCTATCACGGTTCTTGAGATACAGCCTGGTGACAGACAGACGGACGGACGGACAGCGAAGTCTTAGTAATAGGGTCCCGTTTTTACCCGTTGGGTACGGAACCCTAACAAAAAGCACCTATCACCATACAAAGGAAGGGTTGAATCTACTACACTGCCGGCAGCTATCATATCATAGAGAGCTTTCAAACTTCCCCAAACCAATATTTATGATTAGGTACCGACTGTTTTAATCAACCGAGCCTCATGGTAGGTAGTATCTATTCAAACATTCAACACGCCTATTTCACCTACTTATTTTAACTAAAATTCCGTTAACATTCGTTTGTGTGTATCACTTTGAAATTTGTGTTTGTAAGACAACAAGGTTCAGTTTCATGAATACATCCCCAGTTAGAGTAGGTATAGAACGAAAATAATTTACGCTACTCCTATCTACAAATCGAAATGAATGACAAAAATACTATTTCACTAAGCAAATTTTCCTAACAGCCAATTTTCGTTCAATGTCATTCTAAAATCTAAACTCGAGAGGAAACGATATTCGCTGCGCCGGCGCAGGTGTGAGGCGTGTTGCGGCTTGACGTTTCCGGCGCGTGAGTCGACCGCGAGTGTGGGTTTCCACGAGTTAGTAATCGAAAAACCCATCTCAAGTTCTAATTTGTATTAAATAAACTAACTGTTTTGGCTCAGTGATCGAAAAAGAGTCTTGGCCTCTGAAACGAGAGCACGCCACTTATCCCAATCCTGCGCCACTTCCTGCCATAGTTTTCATCTTGAAGATGACGCAGATCCGCCTGCACACTATCGCCCCAGCGATACCGGGCGACTAGTCAGTAGTCACAATACGCGAGTTGGCTGTGTATTTAATAAACACCCAATTTCATGATAATGAGTAATGTGCGGAATATCATTTCGTAAAACATATCTATGGAGTAACCACTTACAACCATACATACCATAATGTAATTATATGCGTTTTGTCTTCTTTAGTTTCGTTCCATGACGCATTGGTTTATTTACTGTAATGTCGTGTTAACATGTTTTCAATAAATAAATAAATAAATAAATATCTACAGGCATGATGACTAAGATTTTTTAACGATGCCATTCGAACCAGTTTATGGAGAGGAACAAATGTTTGTATGGGAGCAACTACAATTCATCATTGTCAGCCTGTAATCGCCCACTGCTGAGCATAAGCCTCTCTTCGAGTACGCCACTTATCCCGATCCCGTGCTAGTCTCATCCAGAAATGACCCGCGGTCTTTTTTACGTCGTCAACCCATCGAGCTGGTGGACGACCGACGCTTCTTTTTCCTGTAAGTGGCCACCAATCAGTTAACGCTTTCGTCCACCTACCGTCACGCTGCCTGGCAATATGTCCTGCCCAATTCCACTTGAGTTTAGCTATTACTTCTCCGACGATTTAACTACAATTAAAGAACATAAATACCGAAAAAATTGTGACGAAGATTGACCCCGCTGGTGGCATCCCAAACGCTTCATACTGATTGACTCAAAAGTATGACGTCACACTTTCGTATTTGAACTAATCATTGTAAGGAAACTCAAGTAAATTGCTGTTTCGGTCGCGAATTACTGCGTTTAGGTCCATAGTTGTCATACAATTTTGTTTCTATAAAAGTGTAAGGATTCTATTGGTAGCTTTGAATTTACACTTGGACAATAAAAAAAAATGCAGTTTTTTTCTAAACTTTCAAGATTCATATTTTTTTATGATAATAATTATAATTTTAATTTATACTTTATTACAATAATTTGATGGTTTACTATCCATTCAGCTACACTAAATTATCAATTTTAACATGAGTCATTATAATCATGCCTATTACACCAAAGGAGCGCTCTGCATGGTCGGGGCGATCCGATAACTATTCTCGTAATATTAGGATTCCCAACAGGTGTGACTTTTAGTTTTACCATCGACTCAGGCGCATCGTTTGGCCGCGCTTCCGACTCGTTGTTTAACGCCAGTAAGAGCAACCGGTGAAATTAGCACACAATTTAACAAACGGCTAGAGAAATGCTTGAAACGATTCAGGGAAATTATTAAATATTTAAGTTGATGTCATTATCATCAAATAACGATCCACTGCTGAATACAAATTACAGACCTCCTTCTAGGGACTGGTTCTATAGTACTTACCTTCAATAGCAGTACGGATCGGATTGCGCACTTTACATAAATAATTTGCCTAGACTGGTAGGTACGAAGCCGGCTGAATATTTGTTTCATTGTCTTGGATGTTTTCTATGTATTTAAGTATTTATTTACATATAAGTAGACACGTTTATCGTCGTCTATAGTGTCCGTAGTTTTTTGCACTATCCTCAAAGTTTTCCTTCACCAAAAACCTTGAAATTAATTTCCGTCTGTAAGTTCCAAGAAACGATAGTGAAGTCACGCCTGATACACTGTCTCAGCTACCACACCGCTTTGACATAAAATTACCCAAAAGTTGTCGCAGACTATGACACATTTCTATTCTGTGATTTTTACAAGTTTTGACGTGATAACGTCTTATAAATCGATGAACGTCGGCTGCACGCACGAAAAAGTGTGACTCATTGACCCGTTCCGTTGACTGACGTATCAACGCACAGCCCAAACCGCTGGTTCTAGAGATTCCCAATTTGACACGTAGGTTCCTTATAAGGTCTAGGGGTGCATTAAGAACGGATTTTTCAAAATTCACCCTCTAAGGGTGTGAAATGGGGGTCGAAAGTTTGTACGGGGAAACAAGATTAGATCGACTATTTTATTCGAAACTTCACAGGCGTATTACTAACGACGAATGAGTAAATACGTGTTATGCAATTTTTCATCAATGTTTTCATATGACGTTATCACGTAAAATTATCGTCTGTAAACCGACTTTACAGACAACCATTATAACAAGCAATATACGTGCGTTACCAGTAAGTGGGTTTTTTTTAAAGTAGGGTAAACGTACCTAGTTCTTTAACTTAACCATAGCCTTAATTCAATTAAGTAATTAGTTAATAATCGATTTGTCCTTTCACGTTCATCTCGTCCGTGTATAGGAGAGATGTCGTAGTGAGATGTGTATTGGCTGGATGATGATTGCGGCAGATAAACGTTTATGCGCGTAGAAGCCACTTTAGGTTCAAGTTAACTTTTTTACCCGACTGCTGAAGGAAAGGAGCGTTTTTCGAGCGTATGTATATATTTATGTATCTATGTGTGTTTGTCTTATTCTTTGGCACGCCCTGCAGCCTAAACCGTTTGACGGATATCGACATATGAGGTGTCGTTGGATTCCTCTTAATCGTGGTAGTGACATAGGCTATAATATTTGCAAAAAAGCAGTTGGGTTTTTTGAAATTGCTTTAAGTCCACTTGTTTGAACTGCAAAAGTAAAATCAAAAGATTTTACAAAAATCCAGAGGCTTTCTTTTTCAAATAACATAACCTATGTCATCAAAGTCAAAGTCAAAGTCAAAGTGATTTATTCTTCAATTTAGGCATATTACATGCGCCTATGAATGTCGATAAACTATATACCACCGGTTCGGAAAGTAAACCTCTGCCTCGAGAAGAACCGGCGTAAAAAACTCGGCGAGGTGTCATTTTTTCAAAACAGTATACAATATATCATTTCAGTATCAGAGTATTATAAAATTTTAAAATTACATTGCTACAGTAGAAAGCCTATTTATTTTACGACAGATTTCTAGTACAGGATTTTATCGCTGCCAAATATCCCTATCCATGATGTAGTCGTTTATCTTATAATATGCTTTTGAAATAAGTATCCGTTGTACGACATATTTGAATTTAGAGTCAGTAAGTTCGGTAATGTGTTTTGGAATTTTATTGTAGAATTTTATACAATTTCCCAAGAACGACTTTTTCGCTTTTACTAGCCTGTAAAAAGTTGTTTTGAGCTTCCCTGCGCTTCTGGTAACCTTGGGCCTATCAGTGTTTGTTGGGTAGTTGTATAAATTCTTCCTAACATACATTATTATTTCAAATACGTATAGCGACGGCAGTGTTAGAATATCTGTTTCCTTGAAAAATTCTCTTGAAAAATCATCCTACGATTATGAATTCTGAGGAATCCAACGACACCAACCCGTTTGTACTGTAGCCCGTTAAATAGTTTTTTTTTATCCACATATATATATATCGGTAGGCGCGGCGTGGGTAGGCCCCCACAAGGTGGACTGATGACCTGGTACTGGTCGCGGGAGTCCGCTGGATGCGGGTGGCGCAGGACCGGTCACTTTGCCACTCTTTAGGGGAGGCCTATGTCCAGCCAGTGGACATCTTTCGGCTGATATGATGATGATATATATTGCCAACTATTGCTTAAACCTTCCAGGTTTTAAATAGTGGCTTTATCTGCAACTATTTATAAAATAATTTACTTTAAAAATCAAGTTTTAACCGATTTCAATTTAGTACCTATTCCGCTAAGCCAAATTAAAATTTCCTTTCCACTTTACCACATGGACTGCTTTCCGATAGTAAATATTTCAGGCGAAAATCATATCATTGTATGTGGGCCGATAATATTTGAGGAGTTCCCTCGATTTGGCACACTTGACATTTAAGACTCCATTAGATGCTATTTCAACGGAATCATTATCAGGATCTGTAACGTACTTTTACAGTTTTAAGTACGAGTTCCATAAGTCATCTGTGGTCTTCATCATCAGTTCCACTTCACCAATTTTGTGATTTCCATGTGTATATACACTAGTTATAATAGAAAATACTGAAATTACTACAGTATGCATGCCTTCTATATTTGAGGAGTTCCCTCAATTCCTCATGGTTCCTAACTTCAGGAGCCGTAGCATGGTTGGCCTTATCACGCGATAGGTGATAGTATAGAGCGTGCGTCACTGGCTGACACCGTTCGATAAAACGAGACGACGCTCTTATCTTGTCACTTGTCCCGTGATAAGACCAACCATGCTACGGCTCTTGAAGTTTTGAATTTAAGTCGGTTAAAATTGTATTAAATACATAAAAAAGATATATAATACATTTTTTTTTTATACATACATAAGTACGCTCGAAAAACATAACCCTTCTTCTGAGGCCTCTCGGGTGAAAAGTAAAAACCTGTGTTAAACCTTCACCGGTAGTAGGTAACCATGTTCTTGTGCTTGTTCAAAGATTAAGAAATAACATAAATCGATGTAAGGATTAATCTGCATTTATCATTCGTTTCCTTGTCCGTTTGCTTTAATTAATGTTTTGCAGTATTTAAACTGCAGCCACCTATTCGAATATAACTCTTATTCGGTTAAATTAAAGTGCATGTCATTAATGATGCTATATTTTACGTGGTATAATGTATCGACGACACGCCGCGATTTACAGGCTTATAATTATTTTGGACGCGACCCAATTTGATGCGTTTTCCGGCGAATGCATCATGTAGGTACTTACTGCTGAGTTTTGTTGAAATATGCGTGTTTCCATTTAAATGTCAAAAGTGATAGTCACGTGTTTTTTGTGGAACCTATCGCTATAATAATATTATTTATTTATTAAAACGTTATTGCACAAATAAAAAGTTAAAAAGGTGGACAAAATCTACCAGTCAACCTAAACAAGTCAGGCTAAACAGAAAAGCCTTTAGACAGGCAGTTGACAAAAAAAACAGGAAAAAGTATAGCTGTAATAATCAATAATTATATTATATTATATACATATATTACGTATAAATGCATATACATATAATACGTGGAAAAAGACGTGCGGGCAGCCAGTTGTACCTATATAAATTTCTTCTTTTCTCACAATGCATTTAGATGATTCTATAACAAAAATAACATTATATTGTATTTGTGTAAGTATATGCATTTGACACTTTAAACTTCTCGCGCTTTCTAAACCTATTGTCTTTCATTAAATTATTGTTTTTCACGGCCTAACGCCACATTTATTTACCTTTATTTCGCACGTTTCGACATGGGGTGAAATACTATGCATGATGCATCAAGTCAAGGAAATTGAAACACGTACTATTCTCACTTTGACAATAAGGCATAAAAAGGTACGTGAATACATTTCCCTTACTGTACAACAAAGCTTGTTGTAACGTAAATCTCATATAATTTTCCGGAAAAAGTATGAGTAAAACTATTCAGAAATGCAATTTTTAAATCTGAACCGGAATCTTGTCACGCCTTTGCACACCTGCAATTATTACGTATAGAAAAAAATCTCTTAAAAGGGAAATGAAAAGTTGACGGTCAGTTTCAGAAAATCCAAATTAGAATATGATTGGATTATTTACGATAGAATTGAGGCCCAGGCGCCATGAGCCAAGCTTTACCATTACCAATCCAACTGAAAAATCGATAAGCTGAACGGTACTAATGACTTGGCGCTCGGTTGCAATAAACTATTACATCAACACCTCTTTCAAGACTAGTATAACAAGCGAGGCCTTGACCGCACTGTCGCGAATAGTCTGGAAAAGTACGAGAGTTCCAGATTGTTGAGGATAATTTTCATATAACAGGTCATCATCATCATCATGAAGAAAATGGGGAACAATATCTGGTACTTATTCCTTCATTTGCCCGAATTTCATTTGCCATCATATTCACAGGCCATAATTTTGTTTACCATGATTTCATGTTTTTTACCAAAATATTCATAAGACAGAACTGTTATTTTCCATACTATCATTTATAATCTATAATATTCATGCAGTAAAATCATTTCCAAAAAAAATACTTTCAACTTAAAATTCTGGATGTAGGTAATTATTATTTGATTTCTCATATTCTCACCGCCTTCGGTCCAATTCAACTCAATGGAAAATGATATTCGGGCAAAAGATAGACAACCACATTATCTTACTGACTTTCACATATCGATATACCCCCATAAATTCATAAAATAAAATAAATATAAAAGCCTTTTGTTTCTACTATAAGTTTAACAAAGTAGATAATTGACATAATAGGTCACGATTTTTATTAACCCTTAGCCAGGCAGTGGACTATATAGGCCCACATGATTTTGTACTTTTACTATCCGTGTTAAGGTCCAAAAGCAATGAAAAAATTAGGTAGGCGTAGTCGCCGATGATGTTCCAAAGATGGGTCTGTATTGCTAAGCTTGTAAATTTTGACAGCAACCCATTTTTAGGGTTCCGTAGCCAAAATGGCAAAAACGGAACCCTTATAGTTTCGTCATGTCCGTCTGTCCGTCTGTCCGTCTGTCCGTCTGTCCGTCTGTCCGTCTGTCCGTATGTCACAGGCATTTTACTCGAAAACTATAGGGTGTATTTGAATAAAATTTTGAGGATAGATGTATTTTGTTAGCCGCTACATAGTTTTGTAATTAAAATGACAAAAAAAAAATTTTTTAGGGGTGCACTCCATACATAAAACTAAAAGTCAAAAAAATTTTTTTCGTTGTTACCCCCTGTGTGGCACATCAATCGATAGGCCTTTCAAAATAAATATAAGGTTTCTTAGCATTTTTTTTGATTAAGTGAATAGGGTCGGAGATAATCGCCCCGAAAGTCACTAAAATTCTGTCCCCCCCCCTCTAATTTTTGAACGGTGTATTTTAAAAATATGGAAAAATTCATGGACATAGGGCTTATTAATTTCATTCACCGAAAATTGTTTTGAACAAGATCGGTTCAGAGGTTTTCGAGATATTGCTGAAAAACTACCTTCCTCAAAGAAAAGGACGTAAGTGCCGTAAAATTCCTGTGACGATACGACCTTTTTAATAGGCACGGAACCCTTCGTTTTGCGTGGTCCGACACGCACTTGGCCGGTTTTTTTTTATTACATTAATGATTTGACATGATGAATGGCTACAATTTTATTTTATTATTATTTTATGTTGTTATTAATTAATTGGAATGTAATTTTGAGCTGGATTTTTATTTTTGATATTAATGATTGTCATTTTATATTGTTTATAATTAATTAATTGAATTACTAAAAAAATGTACCTACTAATAATATTTTTATGTTTTTGTAACAATTACTAACACTTCTATGGGCAAAGCCTGAAATAAACATTTGTATTTGTATTTGTAATCGCCTAGTCGCCTCTTTGGCGCAGCCCTGCTAGCATAACTTGACTCTCGACTCTACTCGCGCGCGAGATAGACTGTCCGTCACTTTCTGATTAATGCTGTCAAAAAGTGACAGATAGTCTATCACGCGCGCGAGTAGAGTAGAGAGTCAAGTTATGCTAGACGGGCAGGCCTGCCCCTTATCTTTCTAGAGTGCTCTGTCTCTGGCTTTACTCATACAGTGTGGACCAAGCCTTTGTGTGAACGGATCTGCCCATCTTCATTCATTCATTCATTTATTGATTGTAAAGTCATGTACATTTTATAATTAAGGTGTTATATACAATTTGGTAAGTCAGTCCATGACGTCCTAATCCTGATGCATCTTGTCCTTTGTGTGAACTGATCTGCCCATCTTGTCCTTTGTGTGAACGAATCTATACGGAACGGAATGATCTGGTGCCGTCTCTAGGGATTACTGATGTGAAAGTTTCCTAGTTTGCGAAATTTTTCTGCAATTTTATTAACATTGGAAAATTTCGGAAATTTCTCTCATTTTTGTAAGGGAATTGAAACTTTCCATTTCCAAAATGGAAATTTCCTTTATTTCTTGTGAAACTTTCTAGAAATTTCCGAGAACTTTTCCAACTTTTCCGCGATTTGAACATCTGTACTCGGGATCCATTCAATTCTTTTGCTTGTCCATTAGTAAACTCAATCAAGCTTGTTATTGGTACTAGATTACTATAATATTTAATGAATATATAAATACTTAAATACATATACATGACATTTAAGACTTAAAAAAATTTATTGCTCATCACACAAATTGTTGCCCTTACAGAGATTTGAACTCAGGACCGCTAGCTTCAATTTTTTATTAAAATGCCTTCCAGCTTCTAAATACTAATTGCCAAAAATGATAAAAAATATATGTCGGAGACAGGATGGTCATGAGTACGGACACTAAATTGTAGCGCAGCGTGGGAATGGCTACGATTGGTTGATTTGTGGCTGACGTCACATCGAACCATCTATCCCCACTCCGTGCGCTAGGATGGAGCCGAGCGGGCCGAGCTCCGGGGATTCTCTGGCTGAACACGCTAGTGACCGGACGCATTGGTCTACCTCAGAACTGTCCACGCTACAATTAAGTAACAGTGAAGTGTAATTAGATATACCCAGTATCTGAAATAAAGTACGTTTTGATTGGCATCATAGTCTCAATACTCGACCTCCCAACATCGCCCCAACGATGGCCGAAGGTATCGCCCATCCGTGGAACCCTTTCCCGTCATATAGAACAAATATTTTAACGAGGCAGATGATAATATTTATGCCACGTTCAAAATACTGTCCGCATTTTTTAGCCAAATTCGTGTTTACCGTGAGCCGGAATGCTAAATTAGCGAACATTTATGTATCACCTCAGTAAAATATTACTGGAAATTTGTCACCCCTGCCAACTTTAAATGTTAAAAATGGGTTATCATAATTTATTTAATTTCGCATGCATATGACGTTTCAACGCAAAACGATGAACGAAAGTACCTATATTGAGAATTTATATTTCGGAAATTGTAAATTTATCGGTATTTCTGGACGTTAACGCTAATTTGAATAACGGTAAATCGTCAAATTTGTTTTATTTGTTTAAAAAATATTTGAAGGCAAAATAGCAGTCAGAGGTTTTAATATAGGTATTAGGTACGTACATAAAAAGGACATAAATATCTGTACACGCCTTTATTATATGCCCTAGATATGTATGTGTATGTCCTTATTTATGTACGTCATGTCAAATTTTGTTTTTTTAAATTTTGTGGTATTTTGGAATCAAGGACAAGTCAAGTTTACGTACCTACAACAGAATAAAGTAAATGTGCAAATGACCAATGATCACTCACAAAATTGTTTAATTAAACCTTGACGGTCAAAAGGGGTTAATGAATGGTGGCCTAGTCATGAAAACGGTCAGTGGGCAGACCACCAGCTCGATGGGATGGAATGAATATATTTTAAAAGTGGCTAGGAAGCCAGCCATTTCACTTCCACTAGAGTTATTGAGGTTTACCACTCATTATTCAGCTTCTTTGTAAACACTGGAGATATAGCTATGGAACTCATGAAGGGCCTACTATACATTAGTTGATTTTTGCCAAGGTTTGAGATCGTGATTTTTTGAGGTTAATTGGTTGCTACTTAATTGTTTTTCTTCGTAAATAACACAGAAAATGTAAAATAGATTTTGATGATACGCGAACTCGGCCATACTAGTAGCGAAGACTCTAAAACAGAAAAAGTGATTTTTCATAGTACCTATTGATATTTATAGGTGTAGTACACGTGCTGAAAATAGTTATTTATGATACAAGTGCTGAAAGTAGGTAAGTCCCAACGACTGAGTGACGACTACCAAAAACACGACCGTCAGTGAGTGTTTTTGATCGTCACGAGTTGGGAATTACCTATCCGCACGTGTATCATACAACATTTTACAATGCATCATGCAAGGAAATAAAAAAAAAATACATAAAAGGTGAAATATTAACTGTCATGAAATCTCATTCTCGCACGTGTGTGGGAATATTGGCCCGAAATCTATTCCTGCAAGGACCCGCGCGCGCACCGCTCCGCCATGCGGGCATAGAGGGCTTCCCGTGCCCATATAAAGGCGCTCTTTCAGAGCGAGTGCATTGTAAAATATAGTTAGTTACTCATCAAAGCTTCTATCTATCTATCCATTCAGCCTGAATCCACCCACTGTTGGCTCATAGGCCTCTTCTTTTTACTATGCCACTCCTCTTGGTCCTGTAACCTCATACCTACAATGTTTACTTGAATTATCATTCAGGGTATTCATCAGAGGCCTTTCAGTCTATTACAGACTATAAAAACAGTGTTAAGGGGAGAGACAACGTCTCCTATGGCTATATCAGCCGATACGGGAGCGGCACGCACGACCGCAAGTCATGCAAGTGAAACTTGCTCGCGGGGAACGGGTGCTATGCTGGTGCCTCTTGGCTCGCTTATTCGCGAGAATCCTAAACCAGGCTTCGTCATGAGTTGTACGACCTTCCAACGTCAATTTACGCCATTTGTCACCGGCAAGCTTCTCCCAGTACGTCTAGCACAACTTGCTGCTCAGTCGCTTCACGCGCGACTAAGCGTCTCATATCTCACTCGCACCGTACAAGTTAGAAAAAGGAGGGTAGATCTTTCTCGACTCGAGTCGCGGCGCGGCGTCAGTTGTGCTAGCCCCGCAGTTACGGACCTGAATGTTGAACGCGTACATGCCCCGCTTGGCACAGTCTTTGTAACGCAACATCGACCGACCAATTTCAATTCAATTCAATTCATTTTTAGGGTTCCGTAGCCAAAATGGCAAAAACGGAACCCTTATAGTTTCGTCATGTCCGTCTGTCCGTCTGTCCGTCTGTCCGTCTGTCCGTCTGTCCGTCTGTCCGTCTGTCCGTATGTCACAGGCATTTTACTCGAAAACTATAAGGTGTATTTGAATAAAATTTTGAGGATAGGTGTATTTTGTTAGCCGCTACATAGTTTTGTAATTAAAATGACAAAAAAAAATTTTTTTAGGGGTGCACTCCATACATAAAACTAAAAGTCAAAAAAAAAAATTTCATTGTGACCCCCCGTGTGGCACATCAATCGATAGGCCTTTCAAAATAAATATTAGGTTTCTTAGCATTTTTTTTGATTAAGTGAATAGGGTCGGAGATAATCGCCCCGAAAGTCACTAAAATTCTGTCCCCCCCCTCTAATTTTTGAACGGTGTATTTTAAAAATATGGAAAAATTCATGGACATAGGGCTTATTAATTTAATTCACCGAAAATTGTTTTGAACAAGATCGGTTCAGAGGTTTTCGAGATATTGCTGAAAAACTGCCTTCCTCAAAGAAAAGGACGTAAGTGCCGTAAAATTTCTATGACGATACGACCTTTTTAATAGGCACGGAACCCTTCGTTTTGCGTGGTCCGACACGCACTTGGCCGGTTTTTATTCATAGACCAACATGGATCATTACTTTTAGTAAAACTTAGCCTAATGTTAATATATAATCTAATCACAAAGTTCATAATAGGTCACATACATTAATTTAAAGAAATAATAATAATAATATAATTTAGGCCAGTTTGAAATTTACATTAAAGGTACACAGTCAATTATAATAAATAAAATAATAGTTTACATTAAATAATCAAATTAAAAATTCACAAGATGTCAAATTAAATAATTCATTTAAATCTCAAATGTTATGCGACCTCATAACTAATTAACATGTATGTTTGTGTGCATCATACAGCAGTGGTTTAGAGACACACAGTCCATCCGTTCAGCGATCATTTTCAGGATGCTGTTGGCACTGGCCCGTACCCTACGCACCGGGGATGTACATCGCTTGCGCATAGTAGTGTGGAGACAGTCCACTCTCGCCTCTGCAAACATCCCTGATGAGCTGCAATATCGGGGCAGGCCCATCAGCATCCTGAATGCGTTATTAAATTGAACACGAAGAGCATTGTATTGTGTCTGTATAGTTCGCCCACAAGCCGCTCGTATATCAAGGTATCAGGGTATACATGCATCATAAAAACATGTGCCCGTAAATATTTACCCTTGCATAGGGCAGCTCACATGGTTCTTGTGTCTCACGTCTCACCACGTCCTATTGCGACATTGTGGCTGGTTACGATCCCATCATGAGGGAGCGTTAAATACGAAATCAAATGGAATAGGCTTGTGTCCTAATTTTTTTTAGATGCCATTCGAACCAGTTTTTGGAGAGGCACAAATGTATGTATGGGAGCAACTATAATTAAAGAACATAAATACCCAAAAAACTGAGTTAAAGACGGACCTCGCTGGCGGCAGCCGAAAACGTTTCGTACTGCAGCCGTAGCATGGTTGGCCTTGTCACGCGATAGGTGATAGGATATAGCGTGCGTCACTGGCTGACACCGTTCGATAGAACGAGACGACGCTCTTATTTTGTCACTTGTCGCGTGATAAGGCCAACCATGCTACGGCTCCTGTGATTAACATTGAATCGTGACGTCACAGTGTAATATTTGTGCTAATCGTTGTATGGAAAATCAATTAAATTGCTGTTTCGGTCGTGAAATACTGCGTTTAGGACCATAGTTGTTATATATAATGTTGTTTCTATAAAAGCGTAAGGATTCTATTGGTAGATTAAATTTACTTTTGGACACTAAAGAAATGCATATTTTTTCTAAACTTTCAAGGTCCATATCTTTTTATGATATTAATTATATTTCGTAAGTTATACTTAATAACATTTATTTGATGGTTTACCTACTATACATTTAGCAACACTGCATTATCAATTTTAACATGTGGAAACTACCCAATTATCTGCAACTGAATTTATTATTAAGTCTCCTGTGACGTAATTGGATCTTAGGCGTTATTCTCTAACTGGTTCAGGGTCGCACTCGGACAGTTCAACTCCGTTAATTATAAGCTTCTCGAAAAAACGTCTAAGTCTTGCGTTTGTCTTGACAGAGTTGTGAATGATATCCAGCTGGCGAAAGATAGTTGTTAGTTTTACAGTTCTTAAATTAACTTCAATAGTAGAGCCAGTTAATAATAAACAAACTGAGTATAGTGTAGCGTAGGTAATCTTAATCTTATTTCTTTTATTTCTGTTGGTCAGATTGACTTGCAATTTTCAAATCAAAGTTATGGTAAGTACAGTCAGCAGCAGAAGTAGCTAAGCGGGCCGGGTGTTCAAAATGACCTGCACACGACTTTATTCTTAAGAAATTAAGAGCGTGTGTGGGTTATTTTGAACACCCGGCCCGCTTAGCTACTTCTGCTGCTGACTGTACCTAAACATAAAATGCCCTTAACATTTAAAAAGCCTACTGCCAAAATCGACATTTTTCATCAAGTTATTTTTCATTTGACTTCAGCAATGGGATCTCCTAACAATTTAAGGTAGATATACGTATGCTGATAAAAATAATAAACTTACAAGGAAAGGTACCCAACTGTCCGGCTCCGATTTGATATATTTTTATATATGTTATAGAGTACCTAGTCTAAAATAACATATACGCTTATTTTTTTTGGCTGCCCAATCTCAACCTCTTGGCAGAAATTCTCCTAGAAGTTGTGTTGTTGTATTGCGGTAGACCCCACTTCGATCCTCCTACTATGAGTTTGACTCTACAGATACTATACGTTTACAATTTTACAATAGTTCGTTCACTATTAATTCTATCCGACTGTGGAACTCTCTCCCTCTTGACATCAGACAAGCAAAATCTATCGGCAACCTCAAATCCCTTCTTAAAGAACATTATTTGTCTCTCCCCTAACCCTGATTGTATTTTTTGGCTGACTGTTTATGTATCATTATATTTGTGTTTGTGTTATTTGACTTATTTGTATATATGTATGATTGTGTGCGTATGTTTATATATAGAGGTATTTATGTACGTTTATTTTTATAATTTCTTGATTTTTGATTAATAATAATGTCTGCACCACCTACTGCATAATCTAGTTTTATCTCTTTCTCCGATACCCAAAGGTTGTCTGGAAGAGATCGCTCTTCAGCGATAAGACCGCCTGTTGTCTACCTATACCTACATGTTATTGTATTGTTTCTCTCTGTAACTGCTTTGTTTGTGTGAGGTGTGCAATAAAGAGTATTTGTATTGTATTGTATTGTTCACCTACCTACTCTGTACGGGGTGACATATATCATTAGATGTCAAAGTAGATTGAAAATACAAGTCAACGCACATAAAATGGGCTCTTGAGTGCCATACAAAAAGTATGAACGTCGGAGCACTTAATGCGTGCGTTGGCTTTTACTCGTATCGCACAAATAACTTAAATTTATGTCGTTGTTTCCTATGGAATATGATGTTCTAACGGTAAGCGAACCTTTCGAGTGGTCTTCAATTGATCTTCGCACAAATCTCATTACATCAGACTCAAACGTGCAATGTTAAATTCTATCCAATATTTCCTCTATAATTCTCATCGCCTTTACAGTATTATGTCTAGTAAAACTATTCGATAACGATTACATCGAAATACCTAAGCCACGAGGAATCTGTCCCCAAATAGAACTGTCTCACATTATTTTAATTCCGCCTACATAGGCCGATGGCATTCCTTTTTGTAGGTATCTTTGGACGAAGTATTTTCTGTTTTACGATGACACCGTTTTGCCTTCTACAGATTCGAATAGTTTGTAAATGAGATAAGACTTTATTTATATCAGTATATAGTCAGCGCAGATATACCTGGATATTCAAAAGTCTTTTCGAAACTCTACGGTGGTGTACTGTATGTTTCTATAGTTAAAGTATTTGAGGCTCTAACGGGGCTTTAGGTTGTAGTAGAATAGCCTAGTCCGTAAGCTGGCAGCATTCAAGCTCTAAAGGCCACTACGATTCTAGATTCTAGCTAGAGCATAGGTACATTCTTAACAGATTTCCTTCACCAAAAAACAATTTAAAGGTAAATACTGAACTATATTCCGTACTAAGTTCCACGACCTCTGTTCGAATCTGCGTATCTCTATCAATCTTAAAGAATACATAACTGGAGTAACCTACCCGTTCAGTAACTTACCCCTCTGTAAAAAATCTTGCACAATGTGCAAAAAATCATACAGACAATTTCACGATCGATCACAAAATCGCCTCGCAAGCGAACACTGATCATAAAAATGCCCGCATGTTGCTGTACGCACTTGATATTATAAACGTTCAACCACTTAAAGCTTTTAATATATAATTGAGTATCAATATCCTATTAAGATGCTCCCTCCCGCCCCCGCAAAATGCAGCAGACTTTTTTGTACGCAAATACGACTTACGGCTACTCCAGTTATATATGCTCTAAGCTATCAATGTAACAACTTGACGCTCTTGTCAGTTAGGATTAACGTTGCACCGCTATAAGAATCACGTTATTAATATGAAAACGGTTTCAAAAGTGAAATAGGCTACCTCACGCAACGGCCATCAGTCAGCCCGTCATAAGTGCAGCAGAAATAACTGAACCAACGCGGTGAGCCCGTAATAGTTCGCCGAGGCGTCTGGGTACTGTAGTTAACTACATCCCGTGTTTCCAAGTCCTAAGAGTACCATAGCAGTACTAGCACTAAACCAAACGCTTACAGCATGCTACGGCTGTGTACATACAGCGATTAAGTTTTTAGGATTCCGTAGCCAAAATGGTAAAACCTTATAGTTTCGTCATGTCCGTCTGTCCGTATGTCACAGGCATTTTACTCGAAAACTATAAGGTGTATTTGAATAAATGTGGCACATTAATGGATAGGTCTTTCAAAATAAATATAAGGTTTCTCAGCAATTTTTTTTAATAAGTGATAATCGATATAAGATAATCGTCCCTAAAGTCACTAAAATTCTGCCACCCCCCCCCCCCAATCTTCTAATTTTTGAACGGTGTATTTTAAAAATATAAAAAAAAAACATGGACATAGGGCTTATTAAATTCTTTCACCGAAAATTATTTTTAACAACATCGTTTAAAGGTTTTCGAGATATTGCCGAAAAACTGCCCTCCTTAAAGAAAAGGACGTAAGTGCCGTAGATTTCTGTGACGATACGACCTTTTTACACGCACTTGGCCGGTTTTTTTTTCTGTAATAATCAACGCATTTGCTCACGGAAAACAGTCCACGTGGTACAGTGGAATAGTTCATGCATGTCGCTTGACGGAGTGCTGATTTGAATTTGGTTAAAACTTTGTTTTAAAGTAAATTATTCTCGAAGATTCAGTCCAAAAACATTAAATACTGTGTTAACGGCGCCTATTTCACGCGTTGTTCCAATAAAGTCGCAAAAGTAGTGTTACGGCAAATTCTCATTTTGTTTACGGGCAGTAAATAAACATCCAGGCAGGAAACATAAGTCTGCATTAGCAACGGAAAGCTGGAAATTAATGTCCGCTCCGATTTCCAGTTTTACGTGAAAACTGTTTTAATCATAGCGACAAATTTACTGGAACATTTTAGTGGCAGTGGCATGTAGATGAGAACGAGGTCTTATGATAGGAGAAAGGGAAATGTCTGCTAAAAAGTACAGAAAACAGAAGGCGAAATATGTTAGGAGACCTGATACATATTCAAAATACAAATATTTATTCTGCAAGTTCAGCGGAAGAGAGGAAGGTCAAGGAGAACGTTCATGGATCAGATAAAAGAAAAAGTAGACGTCGAGTCCTATCAGGCCCTAAAAGAAAAGGCTCTAGAAAGAGATTCATGGACATTGCTCCACCGACAAGAGCCTAGCTCTTAAATGTAAGAAGAGATTCTTCAAGTAGGCCTCAAGGGCTCTTTTACATGTCAGAGCTTACAAAATATACAATTCATTAACAATCGTATCATTACATGATTACATACATATAGATAAATTAACGAGAGCATGGAATTGCATATGTAGTAGTATTGTATGTTTACAGGCATTCTATACTTGAATTTTCTATTTTCTCGTACAACCACTACAAATGCAATTCCATGTTCTGATAATTCATCAGCAACAATGATAACATAGACAAATACCTGGCCCCGTATCATGGTTGGCCTTGTCACGCGATAGGTGATGGGATAGAGCGTGCGTCACTGGCTGACACCGTTCGATAGAACGAGACGACGCTCTTATCTTGTCACTTGTCGCGTGATAAGGCCAACCATGCTGCGGCTCCTGGGCACACATTTGCCGAGAGATGTATAGAGTCTCCGGTTTACACCTACCTATAGTTAACTTTTCCTATAATAAAGAGATGTAAAGCGTCTCCAGCGACATTACGAGATGACAATTACATAAAAACTACAATTGAAAGAACAAACCAGTGATATAGATTCAAACTTTTCCGTAGGCAAACCAGCGTTAAATTGACAAACTTTTTCTTTAAAAATTATGTATCCTCTAAGCTAACAAACTCCCACCATCTTTTAACTAGTAGCTCTGTGAGTATGTGTCTGCGTTTTTTATTAAAAAAAAAACAAAACTGAATCGATAAAAAAACCTATATAATTATCAAAGCTGCTCACAACTTTTCACGAGAATCGGTTGAGAAATGCGACCAGTACTGTAGAGGAGAACAGTTGGAAAGCCGAATATATGAAAGAATTTTGGCCCAAGCTGAAACAAAGAACTTCCTTCGCTTCGCTCACTCGTTCAAGAATTGGTAATGAAGTTAGAATCAACTATAATAGGAAACAGCAAAGAGTTTGTTTTATTTGAAATTGAAATATACCTACAACTTAGAAAAGTTGAAAAACCCCGCTTTTTCCTTCCAAAGTTCAAATACTTATCTATAAAACGGCTGAACCGATTTCGTTGAAACGTAGCTAAGAACCATCTCGATCACGTCAGTTTTCGGACAAAAACAAACGGCATTAAAATCGGTCCATTCGTTTAGGAGCTATGATGCCACAGACAGATACACAGACACGTCAAACTTATAACACGAGGGGTGTTTGTTTGTTTTTGCGTCGGGGGTTAAAAACAAATGCAATTCTGTTCCGATTTAGAATGATATAAATTCCATTCCATTGCCCGTTCCCTCTCATTCATGAGAGGAGGCCTGTGCCCAACAGTGGGACGGATGGCATTTAATCGACCTTTTAATTGGGCGGGTTTGGATATGGTGAGGTCGGTATTTGGCTCAATATTGTTAAGTTGGTGGAAATCGAGTTTTTAGGACGGTTAATAACACACCTCTCTGAAGTGACAACAATTGATTTTATCTCTTCTAAATAGGTATGCACTATTGTACTTATCAACCTAAGGTCACAGTATTCGTATGTCCATGGAAAAAGGCAATATGCCATTTTAGAATCCAATCGAGTCGTTCCTGCCATCTATCGAAACTATCTCGAACTCCATACAAAACTCAATTTAAATCTGGATCCACGCGGCGTCTTCCCCGCTAACTAACCAAGGAGTTCTGGATATCGCCACTAGATGGCGTGAATTTAAAAACTTCCAACGGGTCTATTTTTAACCACAAACTAAGAATAATTCCGATGTACCTAATTTAGTTTGGCAATTAATGTTGTAGCGACGACGGCCGAGAAATAATAAATTATCCGAAGATACTTTGTGTTTTACTTAATGATTCAACGTTGAAGTAGGTACCAGAAGTGATCACCATTTTCTTAGAACAGTTAGAACCAATGACCTCTTTCGTCATATTAACATAAAAACTAGTTTGATTTTTTCACAAGGTACTTAAATACAAAATACAGGGAGTAGTGGCCTCCTTTTCTAGATATCTATCGTTAAATTTAAATTATCACAATTATTTACCAGTGGCGCTAGTGTGCACTGTAACGTCCTCTTAAAGGATAAGCTTTCGTATATGGATTAAACCATCAGTTGTAAACTCCAAAAAACACAATATGTGTTTTGCTATACGCGCACTGACATATGGAAAATAGGGATTTTTTGAAGTGAAACTATAATTAAACCTAATGCTATGAAGTTACAGTTTTAATTTTATTGCCGTCTAGGCATACCGCAACATCTATGAAATATAAATGGGGTGATCCATTTCCGAGCAAAATCGCCGGTACGCCAAAGCCCGCGTGTCAAAGGTCTAAACCGCCAATGGAGCACCAAAAGTCCGCGGTCTTAAAAGCCGGCGGATTGGCTCGCTGGCTCTTTGTGCATGCTTGAAATGACTGAGAGTCGACTGTTTTGCTCGCCAATGGATCACTACAAGAGTCAGCGAGCCAACGAGCTAACGATTTATACCGTTGGCTCACCGGCTCGCAAATGGATCACCCCCTTAATCTCCGTCACTCCGTTGCTCCGATTTCAGTTACTAATACAGAGTTGTCATTCTCTGTGTAACTGTCTTCTATTTAACTCTTATTTAATGTTTTCAGTATCATTGACAGAATTAACGTGCAAAAATTGGCAGCCTCCACGATATTTGGGCGGAAAAGCTCTACTGTAATTTCAGAAGGTTACCGAATGATTTGTTGGCTTGTAACATTTTATACGCAGTTGTAGGTTAACGCACCTGTGATTGCCTAACTCAGAGAAAATACATACTTAGCGGTACCAAGTTGTCAGTATTCTTATGAAACCTAAAGGTTAGTAAATATCAATTCTACGAGCTACATTTCTCACAAAAATCATACGCATAAATCATTATCTTTATCTTTGCAAAATAATTTTACCGAAAAGCATTTTTGATTAAAAATTATATTAATAAGGCTTAAAGCGAATCAAAAGGCATGTAAAGTTGAAGACCCCTCACAAACAAATAAATAGCGAACTTCATGCCCAGGAAAACGGTTGGCGGAAACCTTTGAAACATGATTTTAAGTTTACTTTAGGTCGATTGCTTAACCGAGACGTTATAGGCGCGGTCTTCCAACATAATTGACACAACACTACGACACGACTGACGGATAAATTTCATGCGCACCTTGTGGTTTCTTCACAGAAACAATACATACTTACTGTGATATTCATGATCATGAGTAAAAGTAAATATTCTTTAATCAAGAAATCCTATACAATAAAGCGAAATTATCTTGAGCCAGGATTTTTACTCTTGGTTCGAAAGGATCATCTTAATTCATGATGATATGTTTCATTGAAGATATTGGCTATCCTATATATCCATATTTTTTTTCTGTGTGGGGTTGGTTAGATTTTGCTAGAACATCCAATAAAAGTAGTACTCACGTCCATCTTGTCACGCAGCGTCCTCGCCCGCGCCCACCGCTCGCTGAGCCGTCTGCGGCCTCGCAGCAGCGCCGGCACCGCCACCCGGCTCACCCACTCCCCGAACTCTGCGCACACGCACCCTCACTTTACACCGGTAGGTTAGCGTACCGCACGGTTAGGATCATTAGATTAGCGTATTACCCTACATGGCTAGGATCAGTAGGTTGGCGTACCGCGCACGGTTAGGATCATTAGGTTAGCGTATTACTCCACATGGCTAGGATCGGTAGGTTAGCGTACCGCGCACGGTTAGGATCATTAGGTTAGCGTATTACCCCACATGGCTAGGATCGGTAGGTTAGCGTACCGCGCACCGTTAGGATCATTAGATTAGCGTATTACCCTTCATGGCTAGGATCAGTAGTTTAGCGTACCGCGCCGGGTTAGGATAATTAGATTAGCGTATTACCCCACATGGCTAGGATCGGTACGTTAGCGTACCGCGCATGGTTAGGAATTACCCCACATGGCTAGGATCGGTAGGTTAGCGTACCGCGCACGGTTAGGATCATTAGGTTAGCGTACCCCGCACGATTAATACTATTAGCTTAGCGTACGCCGCATGGTTAGGATCATTACTGTCATTAGGTTAGCGTACCCCGTACAGTTAGACACCTCTAGGTTTTATTAGGAGCACTGGCTTAGAATTACCACTTTATTGAATCGAGTTAGTGTTACAAAAATGGAGTTAATTGTTTTGCCTTTTTCGCTATCAGGCCCTGAATAGCACGTATATAGGCTTTAGATTAGGTTATGTGCGGTAAGAAAAAAAGCTAGATGTGAGAATATCGCTACAGTTTTAGTATCTACTGCTGCCAGTCAAGTTACTCCCGTTATTTATGGTTAGATTCAGTTTAATTAGATTAGCGTGTAGGCACAGTCGAGTTCTCCTATATACAGACAACCTTTCAAAAACACCTATACACAGTATTTTTTGTAACCGACATACCGCAAGTGCAAATCTTTTTGAAAGGTTTTCTGTTATTGGAGAACTTGGACTGTACAATTGTATCCTTGTTATCGTTTGTGCAGTTGGAAACAAGGCTGAGGATAATGTTAAGTTGATTTTCTGTTGATCGGTATATAAGGCTTGATCAAGAAAATAGTAGCCATGGAAAACTAAGTCTCCACTGTCACCCAGTAGGTCTGGTTTAGTAGTTCAAACCGCAATTAGATAACCAACTGAGTTTTCTTTTTTATATGTGTAAGAATCTAAAATCCAACCATTTTTCCTTGAAAGTTGTGAAGTCCTACATAATGCCAGTTAAGGTTTAAAGCTAAAATGATTGCATAGAAATGTGTTTATACTTCTGGCATGATTTAAAACCATTTTTGAAACGCATGCGGTAATTAAGAGTCTGGGAAGATATTCGCGGAACATTATAGCATCGATAATCTATTTGAGTAACAGAAAAAAAGAACCTCTATTCCAAACTTGAAAATTACAAAATCTAAGACTGCAATCCAGAGATTTCGAAAGTTAGCCCAAAAATGGATAGCAGCTGATATAAATATCCATAACGCCACTCAAAACGATAGGTGAAGAGACCTTCTTTTTAATTAAATTCTTAAAAAATATCACTTCATATTGAAAACCTGAATTATACAACAGTGGCTACTTTTTTGTGAACAAGCCTTAAATAGATTTTAGATACCTGTGTTTAATTCTTGTTATTTGTGACATGTTGATCATAACTCTACGTACAGTAAGAAGAATTAGGTATGAGTGTGAGGTACCTTACTATACAAACAATTATGAATAATAATAATATAATATGTAATGCATGCAAATACACATAAAAGGGACACATTTTATTTTGAAATTAAATTAAATAATAAGCAATAAGCCTACGTAAGTAATAAAATTATAAACCTATCACCATTGGGTTTTCCTAAGAAAACATTTTAATCAAAAACGTTTTAACAAGCTGTTAATGAAAAGTAGACGTTTTAATTCAGTGAGAAAGTAATTAAAAAAAAAACATCTACAAAAATATTAAAACTCACGACGATCATTTTCCAAGAGTTAGATGATAACTTTTGAAAAATGGCCAAGCTCAACATATTAGTGAAAAGATAAATACTGATAAAAATATTTTTAGTATATGTAAAGCAGCAGTGGCGAATCCAGGATTTTGGTTTAGGGGGGCTTCAACCCTTTTGAGGGGGCTTGACCCTACTAAAATTAGATTTTAGCCGAATGTAAGATTTGTTCCGGAAGGACTCCGGATGGTTTTAGGGGGGTTTGAGCTCTTTACCCCCACCCTGGATCCACTACTGTAAAGCAGTCAGTATAGAAGTTGTAGCAAATGTAAGAGTACGGTCAGCGTCACTAGACATCATCAACATTATTTCCATAAATTTTGCGCTAAGTAAATAAGCTTACAAGAATACCAATTTGCTTAAGATGAACAATAATATAAAGTTAAGTACAGGTGAAGGCGTATGCTGATTGATATCAAATAATTTTTCATATATAATAAGAGTGAAAACCAAAATTAAGCAAACATTTTCGCAAATTAGGCATTGATTTTAGTGGCCCTTTTCACGAAGGTAGGTACATGTTACAACTTTACAAATCTAAACTGTTATTGTTCAAGCGTCTTAGCGTTGCCAATTTAGACCTATAAAATAGTAACTTTTAACTTCATAAATGGCCCACTGTAGACTGAATGTGATACGGGTAACTGTGTGCCCTGGATTAAATAAAATCTAGAATGTTTAAATTATAAAAATAATGAAAGGTCACACGATAACCATCAACAATATTTTAAGCCTAATGGATGCCACAGTGAAAGAAAAATGATTTGATTTCTGTAATCAGTGGTAATACATCGAGGAAATTGAATTTAGCACTTTTGGACCTTAACATCATTCAAATACTTAGAGTTGAAATGTGCCAAACCTTCATTTCCCTCGACTGTACATCGAAGCCAACATAATGTTATCAACAGTGCACCATTATTGTTCATCTTACTGAATAAACTGACCTAGTGCTTCTTGCGACATGATATCTGTGTCGTGTTCAGTGTCCATTTTGTGTGTTTTTATACCACTACCTATTTACAAATTATTGTATATATCGTCACCACACTGACAGTTTTGTCCACTCTCACTCGGCACTGTTATGTTCGTTTTATATCGTTTCGTTGGTATATTTTAGGATGTGTTATAGGAAACTTGCGTAGCAATGTTGTAATTTTATTCCTGCGATCTCTGAAAATATTGGGGAGTCTTAATGTTAAAACCTTTGTCAGCAAGTAAACAATACACAACATACGCGCCTCAAAGCAGAAATATTTCAATTTCCAGAATGAGCAGCAGGACCGAGTACACCTACTAAGTAAATTTAGGGACAGTTTCTGTACGATACAACGTGCCCCAAAAGTCAACGTCAAGCCAAAAACGGGTGACAGGCCAAGTCCTAAAAGTATCCCAGTTCGGCACCTAATCCCAAGATTTGGTGTAGGCACTAAATGCACATAGCAGGCACAAATACAGTTTACGACAAAAAACTATCAACTAAAATCATTCCTGCATCGACCTTGACTAGATGACGCCATCAATCCTGATTCCACCAATTGGCTGTGAATCCCGCAAGTTCAAGCTATTTGGCATGCATCCGTTGGCAGCGATGACAGACGCTTGCGCCACACATTCCCGCGCTAGCCGCCCGGAGCGCATTATTCTCGAGGGATTAATTAACAATATGCAAGTGATTCAGGTAGTTGTCAAATTGAATGTCCGATGAGTCAGGTGGAGGAACAATGATGACATTTCTGGAGAGTAGTAGGTACAAATTTCGATTCGAAAGAAGTCGAGTTTGTTGACAGCAATAAATAGTGTCACAGTGATTCAAAAAGAACAGATACTAAACACGCTTTTTGAATCTTTGGATCGGGAATTTAGAATGGCAAAGATGCATGAGATGCATCATTAAAATGTATGAAGAATGTTGACAAAAAATGCATTCAATATTTGAATTTGGAATTTGTTTTCATTAACTAAATTTTTAGTCTAAGCAGGCAACATGCTGCAAAATGCTGGCCATTATCGTTATTGGTCGAAAACCTCAGCCAATTTAGTAAAATTGTATTTCGTAGGTTCACGAAACGGATCAAAAGAGATGTCTATTGTCCCCATTCGAAAATACGAACAAAAACACCGAAAAAACTTTTTTTTCCATGTAATAAAATCAAAACCAGGCTAACGATCCAAAGAATGTAGACGACATGAGCTATATTCCGGACAAGGTTACAGGACAGCTTCATGGCAAGAAACAAGTATATTTCAATGAACGACGTCACCCGTTTACTGCTGTGATGATTTAATACCAGAAATGCTACTTGGCTTTGGAAGAGATCCCAATTAGATTAATGAGACTTCCTCCCGTAAAATTAATTTTGGAATTCTTACAAATGTCAAAGTCATACATAATGTCTATCTTATCTTGTACTCGTGAGCATAATCGAATTTTCATTATTTAAAGCAATTAGTGGGTTTTACTTTACCCATAAATCTTGTGCGAGTCAGAAAAGGCAAAGGCTTCTTATTTCAGATACGTTTAAAGCTTGACCTATTTTACGAAAACGTTCTTTATCACCAGATACCGGAATTTTCGTGGCGTTTTTGAGCTATCATAGGGACTCCTCATTCAACGACTTCGTAATATCGATATTAACGTAATGAAATCTTAACATTTTTACTAATATTTTTCATGTGTTAGTGATTCTTCAGATTGCCAGGTGCCAAAGTGGACCCGGGCTCCCTTCGGATGCAACCGGGAAAAACGTTAAGAAGATGATGAAAATGCCACGAAAATTCTGGTCTCTGGCCATATATTATGCGGTTTACAGCGACACTACTTCAGGGTCAAATAGCGGCTTGTCGGGCTATACCTTCCATTTCAAATAATTGAGAAATCATTCATCATCTTCTTAACGTTTTTCCCGGTTGCATCCTAAGGGAGCCCGGGTCCACTTTGGCACCTGACAATCTGAAGAATCTCTAACACATGAAAAATATTAAGATTTTATTACGTTAATATCGATATTCCAGAGTCGATGAATGAGAAGTTCCTATGACAGCTCAAAAACGCGACGAAAATTCATGTCTCTGTTTATCACAGACCTCATGATAGCTTAGAAAACGTATACATTTGCCATTCAGTAGAGCTACAGAACACAGAATACAGTAGAGTACAGTTGTAAAACCAAACTAAGCCAATTCTTGGCTGAAAAGTCCTCACCGTTGTGTCACATCGGTGTTTCGTCTATGGTTTCTCCTGAAATATTATTGTTTACCTCTACCATTGTAAACACATTGCATAATCAATTCAACTCCCGTCCCTACCTTACTAATCGCTTTTGGCACACTATGATGTATAAACACCTTTATATTATTCTCTTTGACATTTACGCTTGTGACTAATGTAGCATTAATGTGCCTCACGTAAAAGAGATGTTCCCCAGGTGTCCCAGTGAACTTGATACCATTATGTAAATGTATGTCATTGAATGTGACTAAGGTTTGATAATATTTCAATGCGAAGTCGACACTCCCGATAGTCCCGATCTTCAAATGTATGAGTTGTGATAGAACCAAAGCTAAGATCTTCATCAAAAAGAACCAATGCCCTGGGTGTCGTTAGAGTTGACTATTTATTTATTTATTTATTTATTAAAAACATGTTAACATGACATTACAGTAAAAAAACCAATGCGTCATGGAACGAAACTAAACAAAACAAAACACATATAATTACATTGGTACACTATTTTGGCGACGAAACGGCGACGGAACTATGGGAATATAATGAGGCGTGTTGTGGACAATGCGCTAGCAGCATACCACTGCAATATCACCTATTGCCCAGCCTTAAAATTACAATTACTAGTAAGTAGTGGCATTTAAAAAAATGCACCTGAGCCTGAGTTTAGGTACTTGTGTATATTTATGTATTGAAAACCAAAAGAACTGAATTGTAATTTTTGAAGAGTATTGTCTCAATGAAAAATTAAATTCCAAAACCACTACAAAACGTGACTAAACCCAAGCCACATAAATGCATGGACTTGAAATAGTTGTCGCTATAATTAGTCCTGCCTACGTTATTCTGAAAATACTCAACGGGTGTGCGTATTTCTTCAATATGCAGACGAGTGGGAATCGTATAAACATAATTTATTGATTTAAGGATTCGAAATAGCAATCAATGAACACGCCAAGAGCGTTAAGGGGTGTAGAAAAAAAAAAATTAAGTGACGCAACAAATTCTTTTGGCGCGAGAAGCATTCCAATAGTTAAGTATAGATATTAAACTTAATAAATACCTAAATGACCTGAAGCAATAATGTTCAACGTAGTTCTAATAAGATTAGAAATAAAAGAGTAATTAAAAATGTACAATGCAGATTTTTTTCCTACAAAGCCTAATCCTAGTCACACAGATGCAATAATATCTAGAATCAATTGATGTAGTAGCAATTAACGAAGACAAAGTAGTTTTATTTGAAGTGACAGTCGCTCAGTCAGCGGTGGCAGTGGCAGGGGAAAATGTCAGACGGTGGGCCGATACCGGCGAAAAGAATCATGACGTTATTTGCAGATTCTGAATCGTCGTTGGTGTAGATACTGATTGCAACTCTCATAAAGCCTTTAAAACCAACCTCTCGTAAAATGTTCAACAAAAATTATTGAATGATATCCATTTCAGGTTTAATACGTAAAGATTTAACCTGAAATGGAGAAGAAAGAGGAGAAGAAAGTGGAAAACGTCCATACCTTATTTCATTCCAACCATTACGTTAGAGTTCCATTTCGTCAACAGCCATCAAAAAAATATTGGTAAGGAAAAGAGGAGCACTTGTAATTGGGTGAATCTACTTTTTTCTGTCATTAGTTGCCATGGTTACGTCTCTTGGGTCACTTTTTAAAACTGCGATTTTGTAGGATTAAATTTACCAAATGTGGGATTTTCTTCTCACGTTCAACCGCTTTTTGAACGGACCACCTTCTAAGCATATTAGAAGTCCATCTTGTATCATTTTTAGGGTTCCGATACCTCAAAAGGAAAAAACGGAACCCTTATAGGATCACTCGGTTGTCTGTCTGTCCGTCTGTCAAAGCCGATTTTCTCCAAAAGTACTGGACCCATTAAGTTGAAATTTGGTACACATATGTAAATGGTGACTCAAAGATGGACGCGTGAAGTAAATTAATGAATTCTGAACAAGGGGGCCACTTTTGGGGGGTAAACTTTTTTTATAATATTAGCAAAAACAGATTTGGAGTAAAATATGAAAAAAGACGAAAATTGACCATCCCCCCCCCTTATCTCCGAAACTACTAGGATTAAAATTCTGAAAAAAAATATGGAAAATAGTTCCTTGCCTAAAGATTACAGGAAAACCTATAAGAAGTTTGAGTATTCAAAAACACTTATGAAATTTATATTATATACGGAACCCTCACCACGCGAGTTGAACTCGCACTTGTCCGGTTTTTATTTCTGAGAAACTCTGTCATATGGTCTCCAGGCTAACGGGACACAATAACTAAAAAATATAGTTGATTGACCCATTTTCACATATGGACTGAACTTCTCCGGTTAATATCTAAGTCAATGTATTATTAAAAACAAAAAATATAATGACAAAAGGTATAAAAAATACAAAGCAGTGTGATAATTCAAAAGTAAATATGTAAACATTTTTACACATGCGAATCATTATAAATCCGCCGATCCCAAGAGGCATTACGCTAAGTAAATAAACAGATGTTTTGTACAAACGGTTTAGTCTCGAGAGTCTGAATGGGGCGTAAAAATAGTTGTTGTGGCTGGAAGTTCATTGATGTTGTAATTGTGTTATGCTTGTTACTGAGGCCTACACAGCCTTGACGCCTGAATAAACCTTTATCATCATCAGCCTATATATACGTCCCACTGTTGGGCACAGGCCTCCTCTCATGAATGAGAGGTCGTCAGTAGTCCTTTATTAGTGAGTATAATAAAAATATATTAGATAATAGACAGAAGAAGATAGAAAGATAAAGAGAAAGAAGAGAGAAGAAGAGAAGAGAAATTGTTATTTACGATACAAGTGTAGAAAATAGGAAATTCGCAACGAGTGATGATAAATTAAAACACGACCGAAGGGAGTGTTTTAAATCGACACGAGTTGCGAATTACCTATTCGCACGTGTATCGTACAACGTTTTACAGTACATATGGCTCTTTAAAGTTTCAACATATGCACGAAAAGTGCTCATTTTCGCACTAGTGCGGGAAAGTAACACCATGTGTACTGTAAAGGTTTTTTAAGGTGTCCCCAACCAAGCAGCGAAGGGGTATCCAGGATATAATGACAACTTTGGTGGGGAAAACTTCTCTAGAAAAGCTACTTAGATCCAAAGAGACTCTGTGACATGGCGAATATATGCCGGCAGTAAATAAGCATTCCGTGGGTCAACAAAATACGAAAGCATGAAGAAAACACTTCGGGAGAGTTTTTGATTAGACATTGAGGAGCAGGCCAATGGGAACCAACTGCACAATCCTCTTAATCTGTAGGTGATAAGTTGATAACTGATGACGTGGTAAGTGAGCTACACCAACAAGAGGATACATCTTAAAAGGATGATGACATGTAGCATTTTTTTTAATATTCACTAATCAGTGCAAATTGGCTGGTAACGTAAAATTGATTTCGCAATGGTATTCCAGTGAAAATGTACGAATATAATTTAGTCCAATATATTGATTATTGGTAGACTTGGTAGTTTACTAGTTTATGTTGCTTGTATCGATCCGCTGTTTCGTAAAGATGGAAGCCCGATTTAACATTCTGGGAATAATAGCATTGATTTTATCTACCATTGCGTCATTTTTTTAAAGAATCCAAAAAAATGGAGGAGGAGTTACATCTAACAAATGTTATTGTCTAGACTCTAGCAGCAGAAAAATATGTCACGACCAATAATATAACCACATTAATGAAAGATTGAACTAAGTAGCAGAAGGGATGGCAATTGCAATTTAAAAATGCCAGTGTAAAGGATTCTGACAATGAATCCTAAAAATTTAGTAATTTAAACATTCAAATAACCCCTCATCACCACTAAAACTAGTTTCAGGGATGGCAAATTAGGAGATTTATAGTGTTCAAAACCAAATAGTCACTGTACATTATTGAACTTCTTGTTCAATATAATGACTGTTGACAGAACGATTGCAACAATTATAGTAAACGTTCTAAATACTGTACAATGTAACTAAAAAATAGTGATATTAATAGATAACAGCCTAATAAAATAGTTAGAACAGCGATGTATCAATTAAAAGAAGTGATCGCCAAATGTCAGTGCACGGCGTACCAATCAGGTCCGCGTTCCGGTGTGTTTACACTATCACAACTTTATCATTTCACAACCACAATCCCTAACCCTGAAGACATTAGGTCGAAACTCGGATGTTCCGATTCGCGTGAAAGCTTGTCGGAATTACAGGACGCCAGCTTATGTAGGGCGTCGCCGTCAATCTTATCGAGAGGTCGGAAGGTCTATATTTGGTTGGTCGGGGTTGGAAGAAAGTTTGTTAGAGGACAGGCCGGGTAGGCCGGTCTAAATGCGTCCTGGCACGCCAGTGGGACAAGGACGCCTAGCCTATGCAGTCCACAGATTGATAGGTCGATTAATCTTTAGTTAAAAAGTCAATATTCAATTCGACTATCCTATAGAAATAGAGATCAGCGAAACATTCATCGACATAAAATTTTCAGAAGTGGGATAACTGCAAAATGCGCTAGATAAATAAACCCTACTCATTTGACATTCAAATATTCAGAAATGCATCAAACTCGTAAGAATGTTGTTTACATTGCTGAAGCGTATTGTAGTTTAAATAAAAGGTAGATGTTTCAGTAGTTTAAGTTTAACACTATCACTGCACAGTATGTTCGCGTGTGGGGTTAGTTACGAGGGGTTCAAAGGGTTACGAGGTTACGAAATGGAATTACGAAACGGTCTCGATCGATGTATTTCGGGCCGATGCGCGTGCGTCGCCGGCCGCCACGGCAATATAACTGAAGCGCAAGAGTTTCAGCCGGTTCACTATTTTGATACGTGAATTTATGGGGTATAAAACCGATCATTGTGGTGCAGATTTTAGCGTTAGTTAGCGCATATTCAATTATTTATAGGTCCATTTGAGTTGATGTTGCTCTTGAATACTTGCAGTTCTCTGAAAATGGATTTTCTATATAAAGAAGTGACTTTGTGAAGTGAGTTTGTTAAAGTTTGTTGACCTAACGATCGTGTTAATTTACTGGTTTTGTTCAAAATTAATGCCTTCTATTATTATCATTTTCATGAGCCAGTATTATAGACTGAGTAATCATTTACCTGTGGATATTTATTTGAGGTTTAAAATTAATAACGAAACACACTCGTTGAATGAAATTTCCGAGCTATAAATTATATAGACAGGTGGTACAGTCAGCAGCAGAAGTAGCTAAGCAAATTACCTGCACACGACTTTATTGGGGCATTCCATGCCAAGCGGACAGGTAAAAAAATGTTGATGTTTCAGATTTCGGTAATATTTTAGTATGTTATACCTATACAGGTCCTCAACCTACACAATTAATATTTTTACACTGTGATATATAGTTAGCGATTTAGAGGTTAATATAGTTTTGACTCTACAGCAGGAATGCACTATTTGTAGTCCCAAAAAGCAAGTTTTAAAATATAAAAACAAAAAAATGAATATATGAATTTTATACTTTATTTAATGAGCTTCCTTAGGACATTTTTAGAAAGTGTAAAATAATTTTTTTTTTCGAAAAAAAAAATGTTTTTATATTTTAAACTCAATTTTCTCAAAGTTGGACCACTTTAATTTTTTTCATTTTTTTACCAAAAATAGCTCATAGTATATCAATAATCCTTGCCAAGTTTTATAATGGGCCCGGGAGTAGTTTAGGAGCTAGATCAGTTTTACAAACTGTTACTAACGGCGGCCAGGCGCTCGCTGCTGCGGTCCGGCTTTGTAACTGATCTAGCTCCTAAACGACTCCCGGGCCCATTATAAAACTTGGCAAGGATTATTGATATACTATGAGCTATTTTTGGTAAAAAAATGAAAAAAATTAAAGTGGTCCAACTTTGAGAAAATTGAGTTTAAAATATAAAAACATTTTTTTTTTCGAAAAAAAAATATATTTTACACTTTCTAAAAATGTCCTAAGGAAGCTCATTAAATGAAGTATACAATTCATATATTCATTTTTTTGTTTTTATATTTTAAAACTTGCTTTTTGGGACTACAAATAGTGCATTCCTGCTGTAGAGTCAAAACTATATTAACCTCTAAATCACTAACTATATATCACAGTGTAAAAATATTAATTGTGTAGGTTGAGGATCTGTATAGGTATAACATACTAAAATATTACCAAAATCTGAAACATCAACATTTTTTTACCTGTCCGCTTGGCATGGAATGCCCCTATTCTTAAGAAATTAAGAGCGTGTGTAGGTTATTTTGAACACCCGGCCCGCTTAGCTACTTCTGCTGCTGACTGTACAAGGTACCTATGATATTGGTAACCTTTAGCCGCTCACCATACAATAAACAAATTCAAAGAAATTTGAATCAACCATAGTAGGAAATAGCCTCCTGAGGCCCAGAGTACGCATTTGTGTTTTTGAATTAGGGACTTTTTGACATTCTGTGACAGTTCAAAGTTAATTTTGAAATTTGTACAAAATTTTGTACGCGGGGCCTTAGGAGGATAGAGTAGAATTTGTTTTGTTTTTAAATCGATCGAAATAAACCAAATGCAATCTGTTTCTATTATTGGGCCCTTTCCTAGGTAAATAAAATATAATTATATTGAGACCGTCAGTTAGATTACCAAAATATCTATATATGCTAAAAAGTGTACCATAATATGACGTCACGCGGAACTTTAACAGACTATATCTTCATCATTTTTTGTTTAACTGACAAACAAAAAAATACGTGTCCAATATTTTTTGATAATCTAACTGACGGACTAAATATAACTTTTTAGGAAAGTAGCCAATTGTGAATGGTATAAATTCAATTTTGGATGAGGATGCTTTTTAATAGGCCTTTGAGATGATAGTGAATTTTATTATTGTAACAAATTTTATTACTGTAACAAATTCATCGTTCTCAATTAGTTATTTACATTTGATTGTAGCACTGGCATAATTATTGAATTTCCCTTAAATTATAGAACTGAGCCCTGCTTCGTAATGTTAACCATTGTTAACAGCTATGGCGGTAGCTGATCCGCTGTGGCTCTTCGCATTACTCACGGCAGAACCACCCTTGTCACAAGAGCTGCATCCTTGCTTATCAGCCTGGAGTTTTGGAGCTTGCTTCAGATTTTCACCACCAACAGCTTGTCCATTCTGTTGAACTCCAAGAGCTTGCTTTCCTGATGATTCATCTTTATGTGCAATGTCGTAACTACCAGCTACACCTCTACCAGTTTGGGCAGAGGCAGCGGAGCCAGTGTTGAATCCATTCTTTTCGAATCCACTTCCAAAAGTTTTCTGGTTTCCTGCACCATATTTAGCGCTGTGCTTGTCAAAGCCTCCGCCAATACCGCTCACCGCCTTTGCAGAAGCACTCGATCCCGCGTTGAATCCCGTCTGCTGAAACCCATTTCCTAACTTTTGCTTGTTCCCTGTAACACTCACAGCGTGTGCAGAAGCACTAGATCCAGTGTTAAATCCGTTTTGTTGAGAACCACCTTCAACTTGTCGGTTCCCTGAGAATCCGTCTTTATGGAGTTTGTCATGTTGGCCAGCCACAGCATGTGCAGAGGCTAGTGATCCAGAATTAAAAGTGTTCTGTTGGAATTCTCCAACATACTGGTTCCTCGAGAAGCCAGCCTCTTTAAAATTGCTGGATTGGCTAGAAGCACTTCCAGAGTGAAATCCAGGTGGTGAAGGAGGAAGTCCCCTTTCAAATGGCGGTGGAGGTGGTGGAGGTGGCGGTAGATGCGGGTGGTCTGAGCACTTATCGCAGCCTGGACTTCGTGCAATTCTCCTGAGTAGCGTATCTAGAAAGGAGTTTGATGATAAAATGTGTAACAAATTATTCTAAAGGGAGATTACACAAAAAATACAGTCCTATGGCAGACAGACGGACGAACAGATAAACAAGATGTTTAGCATGCTCACATGCTATAGTTAGTTTTAGTAGATTGCTATGAAAGAGTACATGTTGAAACAAATTATATTCTGACACCAGTATGTGTATGTATGGCTACGGGTGGCGCAGGACCGGTCAGTTTGGCACTCTTTGGGGGAGGCCTATGTCCAGCAGTGGACGTCTTTCGCCTGATATGATGATGATGATGATGACCAATGTAAACATATGTTATGCAATAAATTATATGAATATGAATAACTGAGTCTTAATAATAGGGTTCCGTTGACACCCTTTAGTTGCAGAACCCGATAAAAGGATCTATCATTATCAATTTCAGCTTAAGACGTTTTGAGATTCGTGTACATATGAAAATAAAAACGACAAAGGTATGTTATGATTACATTTTAATATTTGGTGCAAGAATTACAATAGAGGTAAAGACGATTGACTTGAGCTAATCATTTGAAGGTCTGATATGATACCATAAAAATTAATATTTGGATGAACACTTCCTAAAGGCAGAACTAGCTGGATTAATATTTATTGTCCAGTTCTCTAAGACGCGCCCCACTCTTACTTACGCTATAGACAAGACACGAACTAGTAGCTGCCGTTCTCTGGAATATTCCCGAAAGATTCCGTTTTGTTCGGCGAATATTGAGGAATATTCCCGAGCAATTCATCTTACTAATCGGGAATATTCTCGGGAACGGCACATCACTACACACAGTAACGGTATCGAGTACGAATCGATTCCATAAATAAAAACGAGCTGTAGTTTGAAAGATATGGTTATAGTTATGGTTATGGAGAGTTTACCTTGAGTATCCAACACGGCTCCTTGAGCCGCTAGAGCTAAAAAGACACAAACAACAATCGTGGACGCCATTTTGCAAGCATCTACTGAAGCGAACTGCGATGGCAACTGATCTTACTTCCAATTTTATACTAGACTTTAGCGATACATAGATTCTCCGAACACTGATTAACGAATCTTTTTATGGAATACCAATACAAATGTTGGTCGAGGAAATTCACACCAAGGTGTTAATGTTGCATCTAAATGACTAGATCTAAGGTTTGACAAATCGCAATGATGTCATTGTTAAGATGGGTTTTGGGGATTAAATTATGGCATTTTCTTCCTCACCATATCCCCAGAATTTTGTGTTTTGTATTCATGGATCAAATTAGCAAAAGGTATCAAAAAAAATTATCATATTCGGAGGTTCACAAACATAAAAGAAATGCATCATGGATTTATAACACAAACATATTATATCTGTGTGTGTAAAGTTCAGAAATAAAATTCTGATTCAACAACTGTGTACTGGGATAAAAGTGTAGCAAAGGTATATTTTCACCATATTTTTAAATCACCTCCGCCTACTGCATTTTCTGGCTGGGTAGTTCGCACAACTTTTGAAAGTACATTTTAAACTCAGCGACATATTAATTACTTGTATCACTTATTGCTGCGGAAGCCTATTGGTTTCGGCATGCGGCTGTCTAACGGCGCTCGTGGGTTCGAATCCCGGCTCGTACCAGTCCAATGAGTATATCGGAACTTATGTACGGAATACGATTTGATTTTTACCGTTAGTTTTTCGGTGAAGGAAAACATCGTGAGGAAACCTGCATACTTCTACGAAGAAATTCAAATGTGTGTGAAATCCCCAACCCGCACTCGACCAGCGTGGGGACTACACATAGATTTTATTTTTCGGCAGAATTTGATAAAAATAATGTAAGTAGAAACGTTTAGATCAACGTTTAGAAACAGTCCCCTTCATTGAAATCTGATATGTCGATTTGAAAACCCCAAAAACTCTAAATAAGTAGCTGTCCCATGATGATTTTATTACCGGAAAAGTGTATAATTGCGATTCGAACTGTTCGTCATTTTAGCCTAGGTACCTCAGCACTATCACAAGACGGCGCGCGAGCTCTCTCGATATTTCTCGCACTATTATACCTCTCTTTCTAAGTTTTCTAATAAGAGAGAGACGGGTAGTGCGAGAAAAATCCAGAGTTCTTGCGCGCCGTCTTGTGATAGCCGTGCTGGAAAAAGTATAGAGACTAAAGAACCGACCTCCGTCAGCTGGCCCTCCGCCGGCACTCGCGCAGCACTTGGAGCCCCCCCACGCGCACGGCGAGCACGCCGCACGCGCGCGCCGGGGCGTGCGCGCCGCGCACCGGCAGCACCTCCGTGAACGAGTCCCCTGAACAGTAAGCCAGCAGATCCCCTAGGTACAGGAACGCGAACCTGGGAAATGACGTTCAAAATTGGGAATGGATGAACATTTTAGAAATGCCTGATTTTTTAGGGTTCCGATACCTCAAAAGGAAAAAACGGAACCCTTATAGGATCACTCGGTAGTCTGTCCGTCCGTCTGTCACAGCCGATTTGCTCCGAAACTACTGGACCGATTGAGTTGAAATTTGGTACACATATGTAAATTGGTGACCCAAAGATGGACGCGTAAAGTATATTAATGAATTCTAAACAAGGGGGCCACTTTTGGGGGGTAAACTGGAAAATAAAAAAAAAGTTTCGCAAACTGTATTGTGTCACATTTCAAATGAAAGGGGTTGTTGTAAGCATGTCAGATATTTTTTTTATAATTTTAGCAAAAACAGATTTGCAGTAATTTAGGAAAAAAGACGAAAATTGACCATTCCCCCCTTATCTCCGAAACTAGTAGGATAATTTTTTTTTTTAAATATGGAAACTAGTTCCTTGCCTAAAGATTACAGGAAAACCTATAAGAAGTTTGAGGATTCATAAACACTTATGAAATTTAGATTATATACAGAACCCTCACCACGCGAGTTGAACTCGCACTTGTCCGGTTTTTTTGGTGATAGGAAAAGAAACCTTCCTTAGCATCAGAAAAGAGTTTCAGATTTTTCAGCTGCGACAATTCTTTTTCGTCCGTCCTAAACCCATAAGATAGTTTTCCTTTGAAAGTTTTAACTCTCCATCTCCATCCCCAGTCTCCATTTAACGGTGTTAGAGAACTTGATTAGCCAAAATAAACTTCTTAAATTAACAAAATGATCCGCAGTTTTAATCAAACATTACCTTCTTTTCGGTTCTGTGAGCATCGCAGTTCTAACGCTCACAGTTGTCCAACCCGAGCGGGTCTTCAGGAGGCTCACTGACCACCATGAACACTATACAATCGTTGAAGCTGTAGCCGCTTCTGTTCTGCGACCGGCATACGATCAAACGTTCTAGGTTTCCTACCATAACTCACCCGATATCCTCACAGTTTTCCAACCCAAGCGGGTCTTCAGGAGGCTCACTGACCACCGTGAACACGATGCAATAGTTGAAACTGTATCCTCTTTTGTTCTGCGACCGGCATACGATCAAACGTTCTAGGTTTCCTACCATAACTCACCCGATATCCTCACAGTTTTCCAACCCAAGCGGGTCTTCAGGAGGCTCACTGACCACCGTGAACACGATGCAATAGTTGAAACTGTATCCTCTTTTGTTCTGCGACCGGCATACGATCAAACGTTCTAGGATTCCTACCATAACACACCCGATATCCTCACAGTTGTCAAAACCCAAGCGGGTCTTCAGGAGGCTCACTGACCACCGTGAACACGATGCAATAGTTGAAACTGTATCCTCTTCTGTTCTCCGACCGGCATACGATCAAACGTTCTGAGATTCCTACCATAACACACCCGATATCCTCACAGTTGTCCAACCCAAGCGGGTCTTCAGGAGGCTCACTGACCACCGTGAATACTATACAACCGTTGAAGCTGTAGCCGCTTCTGTTCTGCGACCGGCATACGATCAAACGTTCTAGGTTTCCTACCATAACTCACCCGATATCCTCACAGTTGTCCAACCCGAGCGGGTCTTCAGGAGGCTCACTGACCACCGTGAACACTATACAATCGTTGAAGCTATAGCCGCTTCTGTTCTCCGACCGGCATACGATCAAATGTTCTGAGATTCCTACCATAACTCACCCGATATCCTCACAGTTGTCCAACCCAAGCGGGTCTTCAGGAGGCTCACTGACCACCATGAACACTATACAATCGTTGAAGCTGTAGCCGCTTCTGTTCTGCGACCGGCATACGATCAAACGTTCTAGGATTCCTACCATAACACACCCGATATCCTCACAGTTGTCCAACCCAAGCGGGTCTTCAGGAGGCTCACTGACCACCGTGAATACTATACAACCGTTGAAGCTGTAGCCGCTTCTGTTCTCCGACCGGCATACGATCAAATGTTCTGAGATTCCTACCATAACTCACCCGATATCCTCACAGTTGTCCAACCCGAGCAGGTCTTCAGGAGGCTCGCTGACCACCGTGAACACTATACAATCGTTGGAGTTATGACTGCTTCTGTTCCGTGACCGGCAGCTGACCATACTCTCTAGGACCCGTATGTCCATCTCCGTTAAGTTGAAGGCTGTGAGCCAACGATTAATGCGAATAAGGAAGAGTTTTGGAACGTTGTAAGATTAAGGTCAACAACGTGCTCGGGAGAAATCCAAATAATTTTAACAGTGTTCCAGACCATATCTAGAAAATAAAATGTAGCAAGCATTATTGTATTGTATTGTATGTCTACTCCTTTGTCTCTGTGTGTCTTTTGTGTAGTGAATAAATGTCTTCTTTTCTTTTTCTTTTTTTTTCAAGCTACATTTTACTTTTTTATATAGTCTTGTCTCTTCTAATAAAAAGAAATAATAATAATAAAGGTTATCAGCTCGTCCTAAGTCATATTTTTACTGGACAATCAAAAATTTGCTCTGTATGAAAAAAATAACATTAGGTATTATTAGAATAGAATAGAATAGAATAGACGTTTATTGCAAACCATGGTTTTTTTACAAAGATGTTACAAAATAAAAATGTATCTCATGGACCCTGGTAGGGTATAGCAATAGTTCTTAAAAACTAGTTATTCATTGGTTCTAGGTTGAATGAATACCTACGCTAGTAAAAATGATTCGGATTCCTCCCGATCACCTTGTATTATAAGTATTATAAGGTCTGCAAGTGTGTATTAGCTTTGTGAGGGTGTAGTTTTATAAGTTTTTTTTTTTTTATACTGGGGATAATCTTCGAACCTTCTCAATAGATTACAAAATTTCTTCCACCAGCATATATAATTGACCTTCAGTATGGACAAACGTAATATTTTATTCCGCGGCTCTGCCTGGATCCTTTGTAAAACGCGGGCGGAACCAAGCGGGCAGCTAGTTATGAATAAAATGAACGCAAGCATATGAATATAATACCTATTGCCTTCAGTATGCGCGATTATTCCCCATTCTCATGAAACAAAACTACATAAAATAAATACATAGAAAACATCAAGACTCAGAAACAAATATTCATGCTCATCACAAAAATATTAATTTGCTCTTACCGGGATTCGAACCCAGGACCTTCAGCTTTGTAGGCAGTGTCACTAATCCACTAGGCTAACCGGCCGTCAAACACACATTTACTTGAGTTCTTTCTTTATTTGGTTTTTGTAAAACGCATTACGCATTTACTCAAAATAACGCAATGATGTGTCGTAATTTATGGTCAGCTAAATATCTTATACACTATAGGTCTTACACAATATTTAGATTTTACATACTACATAATATCCTTTCTAAACCATATAATGCAGGAACCGACGGCATAGACATATTTGCGGACAGTATTGGTGTGTTCTGTAGAAAAGTTTTAAATTTCTTATCATATAACAGTGTTAAAATTTAAACTGTGCCATTTTTTTGTTGAAATTGTATATGAGTTTATCTTAGTTTTTTTCTTTTTTTTATTATTTTATAATGCTGAGCCATATTTTTGTATACTTAAATACCTATAGGTATTTGTTGATTTTATTTTGTTTAATTCTATTATTTCATAAGTGTTCATATACTTATATTGTATTCTATGTGTTTGTTAACTATCATATAAGTGCTTTGGTGTAGTTACTGTTAACTTATATGTGAATTAAATAAATAAATAAATAAATTGCATATTTCAATATGTTCAGACTCCTGATAGTTTCGTTCTGATACTTGTTGCTATTCCTTAATTGTAGGCGCTCCAAGTTACTTTTCATTATTTCAAAAGCGTACCTACCCGGCGCATTCACTTTTTATACAAACCTCTATATAGGCGCTTGTCGTCAATAAATTGTTAAAAATTACCAATTTCAGGTTTTAATTAAATTAATTAGGGTTCCATTATGTACATAAATTGGAGGCTCATGGGGGGAACTATTAGGAAAAATCAAAAAATATCAAGAATAACTTAATTTCAAGATTCGACTTCACGAAAGGTGCGTATTGCAGTAAAGGCCAGGCCCCTATTTCACCAATTTGACAATTGTCACTTGACAACGACAATCCTCCGTACATTGCTGGTTCCACAGGTAACCTAGCGACCACCTTAACTTCTAGAACAAGCAATGTATGGCGAATTGTCAGTGTCAGGTGACAATTGCCAAGTTTGTGAAATAGGGGCCTGATGGTTAAATCCGTGGACGAGGCGACAGAAGAGTAAACCTTGTCCGTCCTTAAGACCTCTTTCGCCTATCACTGTTTCGTCTGTGTACGTATTCACCAGATCGTTACCACCCCAAAAATCAGTGCGACAACTGCAGCTCCGACTGAAAATCCTAAGTAAACAAGTGAAATCAAAATATCGAAAAATGCAACAACTTTTTTTTAAATATGACACCCACGATTAAGAGGAAACGTTCCAACGACACCTCATGTGTCGAAATCCGTCAAACTGTTTAGGCTGTAGGGCGTGCCAAAGAATAAGACATACACACATAGATACGCTCGAAAAACATAACCCTCCTTTCCTTCGGCACTCGGATAAACAACATAAGAATCGAGGTTTCGTTCTCGACTGTTTACTCCCCCGAAACTATCAATCGTAACAAAATTTTGGGAAATGAATAAGAAGGAAATATTAAGTTAACATATTTGTGTAATAGACGTGTATTTGCGAACTATGTAATTGAGCCATTTTAAGATTTGTTCAAAGTTACAGGGGGTCGAAAATGTCCTGAATAGCTTCAAGGAAAGGATGGTACCTACCTGGTGCGTTTGTTTTTTTTCCCCAGATTCTCAATATTATCTAAATTACTAAGGTTCTTCACAACAACATTACACCCTTAATTATGTTCCTCTGAGAATTCAATCATCATCATCATCATATCAGCCGAAAGACATCCACTGCTGGACATAGGCCGCCCCCAAAGAGTGCCACAATGACCGGTCCTGCGCCACCCGCATCCAGCGGACTCCCGCGACCCGTCCTCAGGTCATCAGTCCACCTTGTGGGGCCTACCCTTCCGGTACGTGGTCACCACTCGAGAACCTTTCCGCACCAACGATCATCGGTTCTACGTGCAGTGTGCCCCGCCCACTGCCACTTATAAGTTAAGCGATTAGGAGGGCTATATGGGTTACCTTGGTTCTGCTGCGGATACCTTCATTTCTGATGCGATCACGCAGAGAAACTCCTAACATAGCCCTCTCCATTGCCCTTTGGGTGACTTTGAGCCTTCTTATGAGGCCCATAGTAAGCGACCAAGTTTCAGTGCCATATGTCATCACTGAGAATTAAATCCTATTATCTATACACACGATAAATGATACCGTTCATGATACCTATTTTTAAGAAAAAATAGGCCCAAAATCGAATTCAGAAAAATCTAATTTCAACGGATATTTGGGCACACATTTGTTGCCCTGCTGGGATCCCAAAATGTTAAAGTATATACCCAGTGACCATTCGACTAAATTTTATATCATACCTATTATGGTATGTCGAACGTGTCTTATGTCGAACGATCGTCAGTTTTGCCTAAATTCAAGGGGAATAAATAAATATGAAATATAAATCTATATTGTAATTTTTATCTCGAAATAAATAAATCTAAATCTAATAACGTTGCCGAAAGTAACATACTTAATACATAATGATTATTAGAGATAAAAAGTAAATAGCTCATATCATATTTATAGCATTTAAATAAATGACAATAATAGTCATTTGGAATGTAGAAAACCACTTATGTCAAATGGCTTTGATGATTGGGGAAAGTCGGGAACAATACAATACAATACAATACAAATACTCTTTATTGCACACCTCACACAAACAAAGCAGTTACATAGAGAAACAATACAATAACATGTAGGTAGAGGTAGACAACAGGCGGTCTTATCGCTGAAGAGCGATCTCTTCCAGACAACCTTTGGGTATCGGACAACTCGTAACATTCGTACTTTTTACTGAAACCCTTGTAAAAAATAAGTAGTACTCAACTACTCACATCAGGGAAGATCAATTCACTTACTTGGATTTAATAGTAGTGTCGTTTTGTCTTGGTATTTGTCACGGGACAAGCTATGATGATTTTCCAAAATACACACATATTTAATATAGAATTATAAAAACGCATCCCGAATAATAATAATGATATTTTTTAATAAGTTAATATTACCTTTTTTTTATTAAAAAATCCCTTAAAACGAATACAAAAGAAAATTAAGATTATTATCATTTGGTACAGTCACCTTACCTTAATTCGAAGACATAAGAGCCATGGGACATATTTTTAAGTCTATACACCCTTCTTTTTGCACTTGACTGTACCGAGACATCTTTTACTAATAACAATAATAATGTATCTACTCTATATGGACTAGTATGTTTCCGGAATAAATGTTTTTCATTTCATTTTCATTTCATTTCATTTCATTTCATTTCATTTCATTTACACATATTACCGGCTGCGCATTCAGTATTGAACACAGTATTTTCGTATATTAGTTAAACGTGTTAGGTATTTTATACATTGCCTAGGTATTGTATAAAATGCCGGATTATACACATGGTAACATATATTATATTACAATCTTGGGCATAAGCAAATATTACTAGAAATAAATATAATCAAAGACGCATCGAAAAATTACTACGCAAAACCATTTATGAACACCCTCTTGTCCTTGTGTATCCTATCAAACTTATGCATATAAAAGAGATCGCATAACATAAATATTTCTTGAAATTAAATGAAATGAAATTTATTGTTAATAACAATTTTTAGAAGTCAAAATACAATATTGAGCTTTCCATAGTGTTTAACTATGATTCATTACAGTTTTTAATGTTATATGTCAATTATATTCCAATATTTATATATGTTACATTATACCTACTCAATGTAAAATTCTCCGTCTGCACGAAATGTGCCAAAGTTCCCCTATGCCCTTTTATATATTCATGCAAATTACTCTCAGAACCTTGGGCCTCATTCAGTACACCATTAATTTCAATTCCGTTCATTTGTCTCTATAGCCATGAAGTCATTTTTTATCTTCATACTTTTGGACGTTTTCATGTACCATTATTCTTGTAAAGAATACCGAGCTAACATCAACAGCGTTTATAGCTGTAAAAATCCAGAACCACCGTACGTCAAGAAAGCTCCCTACACACTGGATATTAAAATATATGATGGTGGTAAAGGTTACAACCTCGTGAACCTAAATCTGACAGTGGACAATGATACATCAGGAGTTGACAAAGAAGCAGTTATTCAATTTGGTAAAGTATCAGGGGCTGGTATCAAATGGGGGTTGGTTTTGAAGAACCTCGACTGTAGTTCTAGGTACAATGTTATCGTTAAGGCAATGCTTAATGTCATAAGACCTTACATCCCCATTAAAGGATGCGCGATCAAGAAAGGAGAGTATTTGGTGAATGCTCTGGACGTCGACGCCCTGGACTCTTCTTTTCCCGTATCAATAACGCGGGTTTATGGAGACTATGTTACCAAGATAGCCGTATTTTCTAAAACGAACACATTCGGTTGTTGGATGGTCCACGTGAGTCTGCAGCAATTTAAAAAAAATTGAATGTTATAATTATGATTGTTACGAGCCAGTTATATAATATTACCTTAGTATTGTGTTAAAATCCGAACGGACTTCTTCTTTCTTAATAGTTACAAAAGAGTTATAATATACTGCGTCGTGGACCGGTATAAATATTTTTCTTTTTAAGCTCTTTGTCTTTTGTCTCATGATTAGGTTGTTTTGTTAACATACTTATCATACATTAATGAACCTCCAAGTCTTTATACTTTATGTTTGTTGGTACTCTATGTGTACCCCATATATATATTTGTTTATGTGACTATTTGTGTTCTACATAAATTAAAAATAATTATGTAACGTGATACCTAGTGACCTGCTTTGCACTTCGTAAATCCCGCAACAAACACACACAGAGTGGTGAACAATTTTATTGTTCTTGTCTTTAAGACAAACCTGTATTGTCTTAAATTGGTATGTATCTAAATTTAAATAAGTCTTATCTCATTTCCACTCCATACCTACTTATAGTAGAACAAAATTACACATTCGTTGTTTTCGAAACTGACTCACACTTGGCCGTTTTCAGATTTTTACTTTATTTCGACCTAAAGACAAACCTTTGAGCCAAATTTCAGGTCGGTACGACCATTGGAAGATAGACCCATTTAGTTCATTATGACTTCATAGTAGAACAAAGTTACACCTTCGCTATTTTTAAAACTGACTCACACTTAGCCGTTTTCAGATTTTTCCCTTCACTTTGACCTTAAGACCTATCTCCATGCCAAATTTCAAGTCAGTACGACCATTGGAAGTGGTCTAGGTTTTTGATGAGTCAGTGAATGAGTGTATAGTAAAAATTGCGATTTTCTGACGTCAATATCTCAAGAACTGCAATAGGTAGAATAATGAAATTCTGTATTCTAGACAATTAAGGGGATGTCAACAGACACTCGAAATTTCATATGCGTAGATAAAATATGTTTTGAGTTATAGGGTGGTCGAAATTTGCCCGAAATGGTTCGTGTAATATAACCCACGGCCGGTGTGTCGCTTTTTTTTTGCTTGAACTTGGCGGACACGCTGCCGTGTGTCTAGATTTCATAAGAAATAATTAAGCTAGGCGTCGTTTTTATATAAAATACCGTTTGACAGGGATTTGGACATGGGATGGGAGATTTGAAAATATGGCCATTATCGCGATCGCGAGAAGATGCATCGTTAGTGACGTCGCCGAGTAAAAGTTAAAATGCTCCATTTTGTAACTTTTATTTGTCTTACAAATAGAATTGTTAATATTGTGGTTACAAAATGGAATATTTTTATCTTTTACTCGGTGACGTCACTAACGATGCATCTCTTCTAGCGAAAATGCCCACAAATCGACATATGTATGTAAGTTGGTTTTAGCAACACTTTCCCAGTGTTGTCTGGCTATAAGTACGATATTACCAACAAATCAATGAAAACACGTTTCCTGTTATTATTACAATGTCACACAAAAGCCAAATTACATTCACATGTACAAAATAATGATCACTATAATAATAACGCCAGTAAAAAATTAATAGCTCGGTAGTTTAATAAAATATGGTTTTCAGAAAAACACATTTTTATCAAATTGTTTGATGAGTTCTATGATTTCATTAATGTGTTTAAAATTGTTTGTGAATATTATTGTATACCTAATTAGGTACCTAGTTTCCTGTAACGTGGCTTCAAGTTCATCACAATTCGTTTCTCCGTACTACTCAAAGGTCGAGCGATACCCAATTTCGGTTGTTCTTATTTAAGACTACAATTATGAAATCGTTAATGATCTTCATATTGCCGAACGTTTTATTTTATTATTGTAATTGTAAACAATATAGAGTAAGTGTAATAAAGGTGGAGAGATGCCAAGATACGAGACCATTCATAGAACCAGTGCCTTACAACATCCATTTTGGGATTTACAGCGGTCCCAAAGGTTTCAACCTCATGAGTGTCAATCTGACCTTGGAACAAGACATTATGGGACACGACAAAGCAGGAATATTGCAAATTGGTAAAAAGACAACCGCTGGCATCAAATGGGTGATGATCACAAAGGATCTTCATTGCACGAGCTTTATTACTAACCTTGTAATTGACATAATCGGAATCCCAATTCAAGGATGTAACCTTAAGAAAGGCAGCTATCAGATTGACGATGTAGATTTAGATGCTTTAGAATCCGCTTTGCCACACACATCGGTTGTTGGAAACGGTATGTACGTCGGAAAATGGATTATACACTCCAAAACACATACGTACGCGTGTTTCTTGGTTAATTTCAAAGTTGTACCTTCGAAAAAAATAAGAAGCCATAGAAAGAATTAAACATTTTGCTCCAAAGCAACCCATGAAAAGGACATAACATAACACCTATTTTAGCATGATTCAGAATTATATAGAGGTTTGATCGTTATTAATAGAATTAATCACGGCAGCAGTTTTACCGCTGGATGAAAAACGGATATGCGGTTAATTGTATAATATTTTTATAATTGCTCGTATATGAATGTTTTACAATATTTAACAAATGTATATCTATTTTACCTTACTGAACATTTTATATCGACAGTCTTTTATAGATCCCTATAGAAAAGAGCACAACATCTGAGATTGAAACTAGCATAACACTTTCTAAAATATTGTTGTTTATGCCCTTAAAACTGATAAAATTTACTAGGGACATAAACATAAACAACATTAATAAAATATATTACCTAAATAGAATAAATTAAATTATATAACATATTATGTTTATAAAAAGTGGATAACATGACATGTTATCCACTTTTTATAAACATAATTGTATAGTCGCAGAATGAAAAGGTTTTTAAGGTCGAAAAGTGGCTAACCTTTTCATTCCGCGACCGTACATTATGCATTATAGTACAGTTCGTAGAGATATATATACGCTCTGAAGGTCCAAAGAGTTTAAAGTCAACAAGGACACCCTCATTCATTACACCATTAATTTCAATTTCGTTCATTTTTTTTTTTTTAATAAATAAATAAATAATCATTTGTATATATATAATATTATAAATCATTTGTATATATATAATAAATCATTTGTATCTATAGCCATGAAGTCATTTTTTATCTTCATACTTTTGGACGTTTTGATGTACCATTGTTCTTGTAAAGAATACCGAGCTAACATCAACAGCGTTTATAGCTGTAAAAATCCAGAACCACCGTACGTCAAGAAAGCTCCCTACACGCTGGACATTCAAATATACGAAGGTAGTAAAGGTTACAACCTCGTGAACTTAAATCTGACAGTGGACAATGATACATCAGGAGTTGACAAAGAAGCAGTTATTCAATTTGGTACAGTATCAAGAGCTGGTATCAAATGGGGTTGGTTTTGAAGAATCTCGACTGTAAGTAGTTCTAGGTACAATGTTATCGTTAAGGCAATGCTTAATGTCATAAGACCTTACATGCCCATTAAAAGATGCGCGATCAAGAAAGGAGAGTATTTGGTGAATGCTCTAGCTAGACGTCGACGCCCTGGACTCTTCTTTTCCCGTATCAATAACGCGGGTTTATGGAGACTATGTTACCAAGATAGCCAAAACGAACACATTCGGTTGTTGGATGGTCCACGTGAGTCTGCAGCAATTAAAAAAACATTGAATGTTGTAGGTATGATCGTTATAAGCCAATTAAAACCTTAGAACTAGTGGTGTTGGAGTGTAAAAGTCGAACGGACTTCTTCTTTCTTAATAGTTACAATAGTACATAATGAGAGGCCTTAAATCACGAGTGTGTGGATCACACGAGTTTTAAGGCCTAATTATGTACAGTACATAGGTACACTAATTTATCTACACACTTATAATAAATCCTCAATGATGTGATCGGGAACCATTAGAATCACCGCCATTGCACCGCCATGGCCGACTAAATTTCAAATAGTAACCAAGTAGATGTCCATAACAAGATCTAGTTAGTCATGATTGGCTCTGACCTATGGGCCACGCTTCGAAATTTGAAAGTCATTACTTTATCAATATCAATATCTTAATGAAAATGCGTACAAAATTACCTACGGCCAGAGACAAGTCATTTATTTTTATAAATGTTATTATAATGCTGGTCATTACTGACAGTTTCTGAACGCATTTTAGCGGGTTTATAGTATGTGTGTAAATAAAGAGTTATAACATACTGCGGCGTCATCATCATCATCATCATATCAGCCGAAAGACGTCCACTGCTGGACATAGGCCTCCCCCAAATAGTGCCACAATGACCGGTCCTGCGCCACCCGCATCCAGCGGACTCCAGCGACCTTTACCAGGTCATCAGTCCACCTTGTGGACTACCCACGCTGCGCCTTCCGGTGGACTGCAGCGTGGACCGGTATAAATATTTTTATTTTAAGCTTTTTGTCTTTTATGTCTCATGATTAGGTTGTTTTGTTAACATAATTATCATACATTAATGAACCTCCAACTTTATGTTTGTTGGTACTCTATGTGTACGCCTATGTGACTATTTGTGTTCTACATAAACTAAAAATAATAAACATGTGGATGTTCCTACATCCTACAAAATATTCGGGTTAAAGAAATTTCTTGCCTCAAAAGAAATTTACATTTCACTTAATACTTGCTTATAGTTGTTAACAGATGAATACTATTCCAGCCAGCGTGTAAATTTACATTAATTAAATCTTACTTAAACCTAAGACTAAATTAACAAGTACTTACGACTATACACATAATATAGTAAATAACAATATACCCATAAAAAATTACGGGTAGACATGTTATGCTCGAGTCAGGGCCGTTCTTAGGTGACGGGAATATATATATCGTCTAAACGTGGGCTTTTAGTTTTTTCAACATTGTATATAATTGCAGTTTCTTTTACCGATTTTGGTAGGTTATTGTAGATCTAATTGTTTATTTTTTTGTTGTAGATGTAATAATTATGTAGAATATTTCATTGTCATATCGAAATACATATTGTCAGGAATTCGGGACCTTGCGTGTTGTTTTTAATTATACTTGTAAGAAGTAAAATAAACAGTTTTTTTTATTTATAACTTGTTATCATGCCACAAAAGTCATTCAAGAATACAAGTTACATTTTAATGACCTAAAGTTTTGAAGATTTTTATCATTATTTAAGGGGTACCTACGCGGTTAACAATAGGGGTGTAGACTCATGTTTTGATAACGTAGTGGAAACCATCAAATTACTGTAATAAATAACAGATACATTAGAAAATATAGTTAAAATCATAAGAAGATAGATAGACCTTGAAAATTTAGAAAAAAATATGCATTTTTTATGGTCCAAGAGTAAATTTAAAGCGACCGAAACAGCAATTAACTTGATTTTCCATACAACGATTAGTTGAAATAGCAGATTGTTACGTCATACTTTTATGTCAATTATGTAGTATGAAGCGTTTAGCCAGTGAGGTCAATCTTTGAATCAAATCCTTGGGTCTTTATGTTCTTTAATTGTAGTTGCTCCCATAAAAAAACATTTGTTCCTCTCCAAAAACTGGTTCGAATGTCATCGTGAAAAAAATCTTAGGTCACACCCCTATTGAAGTTTTCCACAACCTATTCGACTCAGAAGCCGTACCTATTGGAAACGGTTCAACTTGTTCAAAACGGTTTTCATTACCAAAGGCTATCCAGAGACAGGAATTTTGAGCTGTCATAGGGACTTCTCATTCATCGACTTCGTAATATCGATATTAATGTAAGGAAATCTTAACAGTTTTACTTATATTTTTCATGTGTTAGTCATTCTTCAAATTGCCAGGTGTCAAAGTGGACCCGGGCACCCTTAGGATGCAACCGAGAAAAACGTTAAGACTTTATGCCGAAGGGCTTTTGCCTTACGTGCCTCACGTCAGATTCAACAAAACTGACATTTTGTAGTCTGTATTGCGATTCGTAGCAATTTCGTTTAAAAAGTATTTGTTTCCTCGCAAATGTGATGAAAAACATTGTATGTGTCGTACGGTAAGAATATTTCCGTACTTATACGTTGAAAAATTGATTTCATAAGAAATAATTAAGCTAGGCGTTTCATTTTTGTTTGACTGATTTAGCGCACCTAGTGTACCTAGTGACCTGCTTTGCACTTCGTAAATCCCGCAACAAACACACACAGAGTGGTGAACAATTTTATTGTTCTTGTCTTTAAGACAAACCTGTATTGTCTTAAATTGGTATGTATCTAAATTTAAATAAGATAAGACTTATTTAAATTTAGATACATACCAATTTCCACTCCATACCTACTTATAGTAGAACAAAATTACACATTCGTTGTTTTCGAAACTGACTCACACTTGGCCGTTTTCAGATTTTTACTTTATTTCGACCTAAAGACTAACCTTCGAGCCAAATTTCAGGTCGGTACGACCATTGGAAGATAGACCCATTTAGTTCATTATGACTTCATAGTAGAACAAAGTTACACCTTCGCTATTTTTAAAACTGACTCACACTTGGCCATTTTCAGATTTTTCCCTTTATTTTGACCTTAAGACCTATCTCCATGCCAAATTTCAAGTCAGTACGACCATTGGAAGTGGTCTAGGTTTTTGATGAGTCAGTGAGTGAGTGTATAGTAAAAATTGCGATTTTCTGACGTCAATATCTCAAGAACTGCTATAGGTAGAATAATGAAATTCTGTATTCTAGAAATGAAGGGGATGTCAACAGACACTCGAAATTTCATATGCGTAGATAAGAAATAATTAAGCTAGGCGTCGTTTTTATATAAAATACCGTTTGACAGGGATTTGGACATGGGATGGGAGATTTGAAAATATGGCCATTTTCGCGAGAAGATGCATCATTAGTGACTCGCCGAGTAAAGTAAAAAATGCTCAATTTTGTAACTTTTATTTGTCTTACAAATAGTATTGTTAATATTGTGGTTACAAAATGGAATATTTTTATCTTTTACTCGGTGACGTCACTAACGATGCATCTCTTCTAGCGAAAATGCCCACAAATCGACATAAATGTATGTAAGTTGGTTTTAGCAACACTTTCCCAGTGTTGTCTGGCTATAAGTACGATATTACCAACAAATCAATGAAAACACGTTTCCTGTTATTATTACAATGTCACACAAGAGCCAAATTACATTCACGTGTACAAAATAATGACCACTATAATAATAACGCCAGTAGAAAATTAATAGCTCGGTAGTTTAACAAAATTTGCTTTTCGGAAAAACACATTTTTATCAAATTGTTTGATGAGTTCTATAATTTCATTCGTGTGTTTAAAATTGTTTGTGTATATTATTATATACCTAATTGGGTACCTGGTTTCCTGTAACGTGGCTTCACGCTCATCACAATTCGTTTATCCGTACTACTCAAAGGTCGAGCGTTACCCAATTTCGGTTGTTCTTATTTAAGACTACAATTATGAAATCGTTAATGATCTTCATATTGCCGAACGTTTTCTTTTATTATTGTAATTGTAAACAATATAGAGCCAGTGTAATAAAGGTGGAGAGATGCCAAGATACGAGACCATTCATAGAACCAGTGCCTTACAACATCCATTTTGGGATTTACAGCGGTCCCAAAGGTTTCAACCTCATGAGTGTCAATCTGACCTTGGAACAAGACATTACGGGACAAGACAAAACAGGAATTTTGCAAATTGGTAAAAAGACAACCACTGGCATCAAATGGATTATGATAATAAAGGATCTTCATTGCACGAACTTTATTACTAACCTTGCATTTGACATAATCGGACTCCCACTTCAAGGATGTAACCTTAAGAAAGGCAGCTATCAGATTGATGATGTAGATTTTGATGCTTTAGAATCCGCTTTGCCAGACACATCGGTTGTTGGAAACGGTATGCACGTCGGAAAATGGATTATACACTCCAAAACACATACGTACGCGTGTTTCTTGGTTAATTTCAAAGTAATACCTTCGAAAAAAATAAGAAGCCATAGAAATAATTAAACATTTTGCTCCAAAGCCATCCATAAAAAGGACATAACACCTATTTTAGCATGATTCAGAATTACATAGAGGTTTGATCGTTATTAATAGAATAAATCACGGCAGCAGTTTTACCACTGGATGAAAAACGGATATGCGGTTAATTGTATAATATTTTATTATTGCTCGTATATGAATCTTTTACAATATTTATCAAATATATATCTATTTTACCTTACTGAACATTTTATATCGTCAGTCCTTTATAGGTCCCTATAGAAAAAAGCACAACATCTGAGATTGAAACTAGCATAACACTTTCTAAAATATTGTTGTTTATGCCGTTTAAACTGATAAAATTTACTAGGGACATAAACATAAACAACAATAATAAAATATATTACCTAAATAGATTAAGTAAATAATATAACATAGGTTTATAAAAAGTGGATGACATGTAAATTATGCATTATAGTACAGTTCGTAGAGATATATACGCTCTGAAGGTCCAAAGAGTTTAAAGTCAACAAGGACAAGGATAAATTCTACAGCATCATCTCAACAGCGTAGCAGAGGCGGTAAGGTGAACGCAGTGTTTCCGATCATCAAAGACCACGGGTTCAATTCACGATAAGCTCCGCTAGTGGCAGGCGTTTAAATTGTTCTGTCTTTTGAATGCAAAAGTTTTTGAAGCTTATTTTCAGTGGCATTTATTCCTATCATATTTTTCTATGTAGCTTATTGTATTCCCAATCGCGTAAAGTATCAAAATATGTGCGAGGGAAAATGTGCGTTAAGGAAAATTGGTACGAATTACAAACGATTTCGCCCAAAGAAACAAATCCCAGTTATCTCAGTTTAAGGAGAGTTTTAACACCAAAAGGCATTCTACTAAACTCATACTTCCCAAAGAAATTCATAAAGTACTCACATTTGCTATAGTTAAAGATGCACTTGTCAGTATAGTGTAGCGGCCTGGGCACACTGATGGGGGTTTCTAACTCGGCTCCGTCTCTTCCCAGGAATGTGTACGCCACGTACACTTTCCGGTCTTTAGGCACCATTGATTCAATGTTCTCGTTCAATGTTAGCCAGAGTATTGTAATGTCTATCACTTGGTCGTTGGGCATCTGTTAAGTTTGAAGACTAATAATAAGATATCATTATTACATAACTATTTAAAATAGCTACAGGATACTCATCATCATCGTCATCAGCCTATACTGGGTGTTACATAAGTCGTGATACAAAATAGCAAAATGTGAATCTATCCATGATTCTGAACAACTTTTACTATGGGGCCAACTTTGTATCATGCAAAAAAAAAACAGGCTGTTCATACATTTTCGTCAGTCTAAAATGAGCAAAGTGTATGAAATAGTTGTTTTTTTTTGCATAATACAAAGTTGGCCCCATAGTAAAAGTTGTTCAGAATCATGGATAGATTCACATTTTGCTATTTTGTATCACGACTTATGTAACACCCTGTATATGCCCCACTGCTGGGCACAGGATGAGAGGGAATAAAGGTATATTACTCTGGACTCGGGCTGGACCAAAAAACTGGAAATCCAGCAGGAAGCAACCCCGAAGTGACCTGTGAACACCCCAGATATAATTCTATCTGGGGTATTCACAGGTCACTTCGGGGTCAAGGATTTCTTGGCCAAGACGAGACTATCGGACAGTGTAGACTGTTGAATGTATGGCGAGGAGGATGAGACTATGGAACACTTACTGCGTGAATGTCATGCCCTTGCCAGACAAAGAATGAATCACTTTGGTAACGGCTACCCGCAACCAAAGGAATTAAAGGTGCTCCCACTGAGCTGCATCATCCGTTTTGTGGAAATGATGAAGCGGGCTTGGGATTAGCTATACTATAAAGGAGAGGGCAGATGCACACAAGATCCCACTGGCTCGAAGTGTATCCGAAAGGGCCCTCAACTAGATAAGATAAGTCTCACAAAGGCTGTCGCATTGCATTGCAACATTAGCTATTTTAATTATACATCTGATCTTGCAAGGGTATACAGATTTTTACTTGGGTATGATGACAGCTGCCATTCTAATAGAATGAATAACGTCATTTACAATGTCAGGTTATAAATCGTAATTAAGATGACAGGTTAAATGAGATCCTGCCCCGTGAGCAAGTAGTTTGAATGTAAAAGCCTTACGGAGAATAGGGTAAGGTACACCAGAATAGATTCATAACTATCTTGGGCAAAAAATTACCTTAGAATATTGTGTTTTTGATATTCGGGAAGGAGACACTCTGCCTAGCTGGCTATTTGTAGCTCCTGGAATAATGTCATAATTATATGGCGTAGGTAGTGGAAATATTTTCTGAATAGCATCAGGTGGTCGATCACGTAACGCATTTTACATCAGGTAGATCTAAACGTCAATTTGTATATGGAAAAGCCCTTCGGCCGTTTTCGAAACCATAGGTAGGTAGTAGAACTAGTTGAGAAAACGGAATTATTTTTCGTTTTTGGAAACCTGGTTTCGAATTTAGAAAAATAATTCTGTTTTCTGAACTGGTTTCCAATACAGAATATACAGTCTTCTTCTGAAACTCAGTCATGGATATAATAGATATGCATCATTGTAAAACAATTACATTAGTTAAAGCTGTTCGCAATATATATTAACAATACACAAATCACTTAAAATTAATCTGCTCTTGAAATCTATCAGTTCTATAACACACCTGGGTCGTTCTTCTTTTCGACCGACAATAGCCTGTCCTTCGTCTTATTACGGCATCTCATTTGAGTAATGATGTTTACGGTTTTATAATGTTCGAATGAACGTCCATATTATTTTATTAATTAGTGATATTTAATATTTCACTTTCTCTAACTAGCATTTTTTTAAATGTTTTTTTTTCCGTAGAATGCCGTGACAGAGTGGTAAACCAAAATGTTGTCCCCACTGAAAGAGTCCACTTTGTCACATGTTTTTTTTTAGAAACCAACCGTAAATAAATATTTATATTGGCCAGAAAGGAAACTTTAATTAGTTCTAATGAAGAAACATGCATTTTTTTTTAAATCGCACTTCAAAACCACAATTTTCGATAGTTCAAAAACCAAAAAAACAGAAAAACCTCGGTTCATTGTCGGTAAAAAAGAAGAACGACCCACCTATTGATACTGAGATGACGTCTTGTCATTGTTGTAAAATATTTCTAAGAGGCCAGTAAATTATTTTAGTATCTTACATAGTAGTTTGTATCTTACATATTAAAATTTGTGAATGAGTTTCAAAAGAAGACTGTATATTCTGTATTGGAAGCCAGTTTAGAAAACAATTATTTTTCTTGATTCGAAACCAGGTTTCCAAAAAAGAAAAATATTTCCGTTTTTTCAACTGGTTTCGAACCTATGGTTTCGAAAACGGCCGAAGGGCCAGACATAGATTGTCCTAACGCGCGTTCGAAACGTTACGTGATTATCCCTCTGAACGAGGTCTAAGAAACGCATAAATAATTATAATGGTTCGAAAAAGTATTTTGTATTGTTTTTTTTTTGGTTTTCGATAGATACGAAACAAAAAATGTTTCGCCATAAAATCAATACATTTGGCTTCTTTAAAAACGTAGGTACCTACTCAGATTCGCTTATTGTTAAACTCAATTGCATAAATGACGAGCAAAAAGACCATGTAGTGCCAAATGGCATCTTGTAACAGTTCATATTCGTATCCTAACTACTTATGACAGTTATGACTTAGTTTAATGAAGTACCTACTTACCATTTCTCTTCATTTTGCTGTCTTTTTCATAATATTGCAAAAGTGGAAAATTCTAAAATAGGGAAACAATATTAGTAAGCAATTTTTTATTTCACTTAAGATTAAATAAATCGTGCGATAATCATCGTGCGATTTCAATGAAAACCATTTTGAGTCGCAAAAACATTGTTATTGTTATGTTTGAAAAGCACCTAATGATTGAAATAAGTACCTAAAACTAGCATATTCCCTTTAATACCTTTAACAAAGCAAGTTCGATTTTCTTGTTCCAACATTAGGTACAGTCACGAGCATTAATTTGGGACCCATTTCCTTCAAATTTTGTTAGAACATTCACAATGCAAATAAGATCGAAAACTTCAGTTCAATAATAGTGGTGAAGTGTCAAGATAAGACAATTAAATGTCTTATCGAATGGGCCCTTGAATTGATAACCTCTTTGCCAAAAGCTATCATTACGGTTTTCCAATTACGAACATGTGTCATTGTGTGTCAGTGTCAGACAAGAAAACTGATTGAAAACTGTCATTTTCTCGAAATTATTATTTGCAAATAACAAATATGGCCGGAGAGAAGACAGGGCCACAAACACGGGTGACAATTAGTCGGAAAAAATCGGAAATGATCGTTTGACTCGTTCCGCCCGGTTGACGTTACTGAACGGTTGCCCCTTTTTTATTTTTAGGAGAGGCAAAATGCGTTACGCATTCCACCCGGGTGTGGGGACGGACCCGGGTGGATATGTGGGACTCCGGACTCCTCGCAATGGGCTAGTGGGGCCCCGAGTCTATACCCACTAAAAAACCTCTCCGTCTTCCGTCTTTGTGCCCTAGTGGTGGGCTGAAGGAACGCTTGCGCTTTACTTCTTCAGCACCACCAGCACCTCTCCGATTTCCAGAGCACCGCCTCCGGAGGTCCTTGTTGACCTCGTTCGTTTTGTGCCAGTACGGGCATCCACCCAGTGACCTGGTGAATGTGAGTGATGACAGGCGTGAGCGGTTGCCCCTAGTCACGTATAAACGTAAGTTGTCTATGGCAAACTTTGACACACCTTTAAAATTTTAGCTCTAAATGTCTTCAGTTTGCTATTGGGACCGAGCGCGACGACAGCGCCACGTGACAGGCGGCCATTATGGACAATATTGTCACCGCTGTCAAACAAGAAGTAAGTAAATATTGTGAAAAATACTAATGAAATCTTGTGTTATTTTACAATTCACAACAACACATTTTACCAGGACCATATTTTTATCTCAAAAACGATTAGAAAAAGTTTACTGCAATATGGATTTGACAGCTCAAGTCAGCGACAAAAATGTCAATTTTAGCCGTAGCGAGCGCTGTGATCGTTCCACCCGCTTTGCACTCTGCCAATACGATATTCCACCTCAGTGGGTCCCAAATTAAAGCTCGTGACTGTAAATGCAGCTTCGATAAAATTATATTTGCAAATACTCACTTTGTCATGCCTGCCACGCGGCTCGCGAGGCACTTCGAATCCCACTTGGTTTCTACTCTGTTGTTAAAAAATATATTTAAAAAATATGTAGGTACTAGAATTAGGTAAAATACCAAACACACACCCAGGTACGAGTGAGCAAGAGGTCCCGCGCAATGATATATATACCTTCATAGTCAATGATGTAATATAAACAAGTCGAATTAAAAGATATGTCGAAATCCGTCAAACGGTTTAGGCTGCAGGGCGTGCCAAAGAATAAGACATACACACATAGATACATACATACATACATACGCTCGAAAAACATAACCCTCCTTTCCTTCAGCAGTCGGGTAAAAAGAGGTTAGATAGGTTATATATAAGCGCTCCAAAAGTGGCACACTAAAATTGAGTCAATTGCAGCAACTTGCTACAGGTTTGAGTCTTCAATAGAAACGTGCTTGTCACATTTGGTGGCCATTTTTAAATACGGAATTTCGTATGTATCCTTAAAGCATACATAACTGGAGTAGCCTTTCAGTAACTTACCCCTCTGTAAAAACCTTGCACAATGTGCAAAAAATCATACGAAGACAATTTCACAATCGATCACAAAATCGCCTCGCAAGAGAACACTGATCATAAAAATGCCCGCATGTTGCTGTAAGCACTTGATATTATAAACGTTCAACCACTTCAAGCTTTTAATATATAATTGAGTTTCAATATCCTATTAAGATGGTCCCCCCCACCCCTGCAAAACTCGGCAGACTTTTTTGTACACAAACACGACGTAAGGCTACTCCAGGAGCCGTAGCATGGTTGGCCTTGTCACGCGATAGGTGATAGGATAGAGCGTTCGTCACTGGCTGACACCGTTCGATAGAACGAGACGACGCTCTTATTTTGTCACTTGTCGCGTGATAAGGCCAACCATGCTACGCCTCCAGTTATGTGTGCTCTAAGCCTGTATCCGTCATTAAAATTCAACTTAAACTCTCAAAAATCATTCATTAGAATGATTTTTGAGAGTTTAAAATCTACCAAAAAAATCTACCTTGGACGTTAGAGTTGCTTTTTGAATGGACTACTATTGAAATGAAAATGAAAATAATTTATTTGTTATCTTAAGTACTAAGTTTTGACATGTGTAGGCTATTGTAGTAGTATTTGTATATTTACAGGGACACACGTACACGCTGACGTACACAGACACACGTAAGTGTGTGTGAGGCTGGCTACAGAGGTCACAACTACAGATGCAAAAACGTCTCGAAAGTAAATTACCTGTACTTTGATGCAATGCGGCCAATTCAAATAATCTCATATACATGTTTTGAGAATAAGGCAGTTTTTTCGTTTGCGTTTTTAGGGTTCCGTAGCCAAAATGGCAAAAACGGAACCCTTATAGTTTCGTCATGTCCGTCTGTCCGTCTGTCCGTCTGTCCGTATGTCACAGGCATTTTACTCGAAAACTATAAGGTGTATTTGAATAAAATTTTGAGGATAGGTGTATTTTGTAAGCCGCTACATAGTTTTGTAATTAAAATGACAAAAAAAATTTTTTAGGTGTTCACTCCATACATAAAACTAAAAGTCAAAAATTTTTTTTTCATTGTGACCCCCCGTGTGGCACATCAATCGATAGGCCTTTCAAAATAAATATAAGGTTTCTTAGATTTTTTTTTTGATTAAGTGAATCGCCCCGAAAGGCACTAAAATTCTGTCCCCCCCCCCTCTAATTTTTGAACGATGTATTTTAAAAATATGGAAAAATTCATGGACATAGGGCTTATTAATTTCATTCACCGAAAATTGTTTTGAACAAGATCGGTTCAGAGGTTTTCGAGATATTGCTGAAAAACTGCCTTCCTCAAAGAAAAGGACGTAAGTACCGTAAAATTTCTGTGACGATACGACCTTTTTAATAGGCACGGAACCCTTCGTTTTGCGTGGTCCGACACGCACTTGGACGGTTTTTTTTTGAGAGTACTCGGACCGTTTTATTCTCACTATATAGGACTAACTAAACCACTGCGTTTTGTTTCAAACCACTGTGTTCGTTAAAATCTGATTGTACGGGAACCTTGACAACTTTGTGTGACATGACAGTTGCCGGCGCCATATTTAACGTAAAAATAACTTATTTTCAGAAACTAAGCACTAACGTTTGAGAAATTAATGAAAATGCATACTTACTTCTAAACTAATTTTTGTGTCCTGGAACTCCTGGGCACTTGAAACTTGGTCACTTGGCATCATGAACTTATGACGCTGAAAGGAAGCCTGTAACGAAAAACATATTAATATTGTTAATGGGCAGTTTTATTTTCCATTTTATTGTATAAACATCATCATCATCATATCAGCCGAAAGGCGTCCACTGCTGGACATAGGCCTCCCCCAAAGAGTGCCAGAATGACCGGTCCTGTGCCACCCGCATCCAGCGGACTCCCGCGACCTTTACCAGGTCATCAGTGCACCTTGTGGGGGGCCTACCCACGCCGCGCCTTCCGGTACGTGGTCGCCACTCGAGAACCTTTCCACCCCGACGGCCATCGGTTCTACGTGCAATGTGCCCCACCCACTGCCACTTAAGTTTAGCGATTCGGAGGGCTATATCGGTTACCTTGGTTCTGCTGCGGATAGCCTCATTTCTGGTACGATCACGCAGAGATACTCCCAGCATAGCCCCATTATTGTATAATGTTATTAATTAAAATTAAAAGTACAATAATTAATATATCACCTTTATGCGTGAATCATGAGAAGTCTCCGAAATAACTATTTTGTGACGTGATATTCTAGTTAGTCTTACACCATACGTGAAACGGAATTTCTCGTATCGACTCAGTTCAAACTAAAAATTCATTATAGATTTTTTAGGGTTCCGGTACTTACCTCAAAAAGAAAAAATCGGAACCCTTATAAGATCACTCGGTTGTCTGTCTGTCCGTCTGTCACAGCCGATTTGCTCCGAAACGAATTGACCGATTGAGTTGAAATTTGGTACACATATGTAAATTGGTGACCCAAAGATGGACGCGTAAAGTAAATTAATGAATTCTAAACATGGGGGCCACTTTTGGGGGGTAAACTGGAAAATTAAAAAAAAAAAATGTTTCACAAACTGTATTGTGTGATATATCAAATGAAAGGGGTTGTTGTAAGCATGTTGAAGTAATTTAGGAAATAAGATGAAGTAACGGGAAAATTCTCAATATTTTTGTGTATTTTGTATGGAGCGCCTAATGCTTAGAGAATAGGAATTTTACAGAACCCTCACCACGCGAGTTGAACTCGCACTTGTCCGGTTTTATCTCTCCGTTCTATGACAACAATCACACGGAAGAGAAATCTCCGTATGTCACATTTTATTTTCAAGATTTCCAAATACATGATTCAGATTATACCTAAATCAAATAAAAAAACCGGTCAAGTACGAGTCTCACTCGCGCACCGAGGGTTCCGTACGAAATATCATACAACACACCCGTCTTGCCCCACCCATTAATTTTGGAAAATTCTTAACAACATAGGTAGTGTAGTTAAGTCATGAGTACCTAAAGCGCCATTTATCGGTGCATTTTGTTACTAACTTGCGCGACCAAGGAACTCCGTATGTACCTATGTTGGTTTTTCAGCGATAATTCTTTATCAAGTGAATTAATTTCGATAATTCTTTTTTATTTGTTAGAACGTACTTTCAGAACAAGTGTTCGTATGAAAGTTCATACGAATTTGAAGAAAAAAATTAAACTCAGAAGTATTAAATTACAAACAAAATTAACATATGATTTTTGAAGAATAAAAAAAATTACGCTAGATAGAGGTCTCGTTATACTTTTCCGGTAACATTCACGTTAATATCAATCATATATATTTTTTTCATATTTTTCGCTTGGTTAACTTCGGAGATAAGGGGGGGAATGGTATTTTTTTCAACATTTTTCTTTATAAATTAAAATTTTACCATTGTAGAAAAAAAAAAGAAAAACTGTTTTAGAATGTACAATTCAAGCCCTTTAATATGATACCCCACTACTAACTAGACTTTGAATTTTTGCCCCCCCTCTTATCCGCCCTTTTTTATACAAATTAAAAGTATATATTCACATTTTTCATATTCCATACACGAGGATTAGCTTTGTTTACAACTATTCCAAATTTCAAATCGATAGCATTAGTAGTTTCTGAGATATTTGACTTTATGACAGGCAGACAGACGGACGGAGTCTAAGGGTTCCGTTTTTTACCTTTTTGGTCCGGAACCCTAAAAATTACGCTGTCTGACCACAGAAAATCGTGAATGAATTTAAGAGAGTGTTTTTGACGTATGATAATAAAGTAAGTAAGACTGATCAGATTGACTAAGGTCAGGCCATACCTGTCTTGCTTGAAATTTCTGCTGTCTAGCTTCGGTGTCTGCGTTTGGATCCTTTTCTTTGGGCTGCTCGGCGTTGGATGGGTTTTTCTGATTTTCCGTGTACTGTTACAATTTTTCTTTGTTAGTGACGTAATCTCATAAAGAGTTTCATTTTGTTAATTATTGTATTATAAAAGACCAAAGAAACATTAACCATACCGCCTTGCAAGGAAACGTGAGGCTGGGTTCACACGGCATTGTCCTGCAAGTTTTCTGCACGTTCATTCGGTTCGCTTGACAAGTCCGATGAGTATTCGTTTAAACGTATAAATAACTTTTTGTATGTGCCACTATGTATACGTTAAGATGTATACTGCAAAAAAAACGTGCAGAACAATGCCGTGTGAACGAAGCCTAACTAGCAGCCGTTAGAGGGAATGCGAGCTCTGAGCTATAACCACGTAGTCCAGGCAATGAACTGACAACTTGTATGGAAAAAAAGTCAAATTTGGAAATAATTTATAATAGCTAATTTTTTTAATGTAACGGATATATTATCAATTAAATAGTTACCTAGAGGCAAAACCCAACAAAAAATTAGACATCAAAAAAATCAATATTTAATTAGCTCCTAAAAAGTCCGGATAAATATTTTTTTTTTTTATCTTTATTTAGGTTCATTTACATTTGCTTTAAAATATTAAATATAAATAAAATAAAAAAGGCAATTAATGTTTAATTTAAATCTATATAATTACTTCCGGATGGAAAGTTTGTTGGATTCTTGAATAAAGCATCTTAGAATAACGTTTTAGAATGAAATAAACAAAAAAAACGCTATTATAAATTAATGTTTTTCGAAACCGTATTTTGCCTGGAGTAACGCTTGAATACGTCCCAAAAAACATCACATTTAAAAAAAACTTTAAAAAATCATAAGTCAAAAACTGTGACAAGGAGGATGTTCATATTCAGCATAAATATTCTTGACTATAAGAGATACTCACAAAAAAAACCCGAACCCAATTGGGTTCGGGTTGTTTTTGTGAGTATCTCCCGACTGCCGAACGAAAGGAGGGTTATGATTTCGAGCGTATGTATGTATGTATATATGTATGTGTGTATGTCTTATTCTTTGGCACGCCCTGCAGCCTAAACCGTTTGACGGATTTCGACATATGAGGTGTCGTTGGATTCCTCTTAATCTCACAATCCAGGAGTGACAAAGGCTATAATATTTGCAAAAAATATATCTGAGATGCTTAGTGCTTACAACAACCCTTTTTAGGGTTCCGTAGCCAAAATGGCAAAAACGGAACCCTTATAGTTTCGTCATGTCCGTCTGTCCGTCTGTCCGTCTGTCCGTATGTCACAGGCATTTTACTCGAAAACTATAAGGTGTATTTGAATAAAATTTTGAGGATAGGTGTATTTTGTTAGCCGCTACATAATTTTGTAATTAAAATTACTAAAATAATTTTTTTTAGGGGTGCACTCCATACATAAAACTGAAATCCAAAAAAATTTTTTTCATTGTAAGCCCATGTGTGGCACATCAATCGATAGGCTTTTCAAAATAAATATAAGGTTTCTCAGCAATTTTTTTGATTAAGTGAATAGAGTCGGAGATAATCGTCCCGAAAGTCACTAAAATTCTGTCCCCCCCCCTCTAATTTTTGAACCGTGCATTGTAAAAATATGAAAAAAATCATGGACGTAGGGCTTATTAAATTCTTTCAGCGAAAATTGTTTTGAACAAGATCGGTTCAAAGGTTTTCGAGATATTGCTGAAAAACTGGCTTCCTTAAAGAAAAGGACGTAAGCGCCGTAAGATTTCTGTGACGATACGACCTTTTTAATAGGCACAGAACCCTTCGTTTTGCGTGGTCCGACACGCACTTGTTATTTGATATGTCACACAATACAGTTTGTGAAACTTTTCTTCTTTAATTTCCCAGTTTACCCGCCAAAAGTGGCCCCCTTGTTCAGAATTCATTCATTTACTTTACGCGTCCATCTTTCGGTCACCAATTTACATATATTTAGTAAAGACTATAGTCGGGTTTCCATAGTAGGCCCTTATATCAAAAAAAAATTGACCGAAAGATGGACGCGTAAAGTAAATGAATGAATTCTGAACAAGGGGGCCACTTTTGGCGGGTAAACTGGGATATTAAAGAAGAAAAGTTTCACAAACTGTATTGTGTGACATCAAATGAAAAGGGTTGTTGTAAGCACTAAGCATCTCATTTAAGCTGCAGGGCGTGCCAAAGAATAAGACATACACACATACATGTATACATACATACGCTTGAAGAACATAACCTTCAAATAACACATCCTTTCGTTCGGCAGTCGGGTAAAAATAAACTAAAGAAGGAAGAGTGTACAATACAATACAATACAAATACTCTTTATTGCACCCCTCACACAAACAAAGCAGTTACAGAGAGAAACAATACAATAATATGTAGGTAGAGGTAGACAACAGGCGGTCTTATCGCTGAAGAGCGATCTCTTCCAGACAACCTTTGGGTATCCGAGAAAGAGATAAAACTAGATGCAGTAGGTGGTGCAGAGATTATTACCTGGGCAATAGTTTTATTAATAGCAGCCAGCTGCCTCTCTTCGCAAGACAGCATACACCACATGTCGAGCACGCCGACATCATCGTCAGCATTAGAAGTGTCGGGTGCGTTGTCCCTCAAATAAGGACCGGCTTTCTGTGCCAGAGAATACCATGGTAATTGATGGAATCAGGCCTTGAAATCCATGATAAGTTTCTAGAACAGTTTCACGAAAACAAAAGTATGCGTTTGAGTGTTCTAGAGAACTAATACATCATCATCATCATCATATCAGCCGAAAGACTGCTGGACATAGGCCTCCCCTAGAGAGTGCCAAATTGACCGGTCCTGCGCCACCCGCATCCAGCGGACTCCTGCTACCTTTACAAGGTCATAAGTCCACCTTGGGGCCTACCCACGCCGCGCCTTCCGGTACGTGGTCGCCACTCGAGAACCTTTCCGCCCCAACGGCCATCGGTACTACGTGCAATGTGCCCCGCCCACTGCCACTTAAGTTTAGCAATTCGGAGGGCTATATCGGTTACCTTGGTTCTGCTGCGGATAGCCTCATTTCTGATGCGATCACGCAGAGAAACTCCTAACATAGCCCTCTCCATTGCCCTTTGGGTGACTTTGAGCCATCTTATGAGGCCCATAGAGAACTAATTATGTAGGTATAACAATAGGGGTTTTGTTTGAACAGTTAAACATTGCGTCATCACCGTTATTGCGTGTTCTTCAATGTCTTTCACGCATGCATGGTAGGTTGGAGAGGTCAGAATATAAATATGGCTGAAGGTTCTGGACGAAGCGCAAGCAATATCTATACTGCCAGCATCCCCCGATCCCCCTGATCTGGCATCCCCTGATCTCCACGAGGCGAAACACGATTGTGTCGAGGTGTTTCATTATTGATGGTGGTTTGTTGTTTACTTGCATGTTTGCGCGTATGGAGGGAGGGAGGGAACATTGACTGCATTCGAAAAAAGGTTAGTACATATACATCTCATTGTAACTCATATACCTGCATGTTCTTTAGCGGAGTAGCGAAGGAATATATTGTTCTAGAATACCATGCTAGCACCTCCTCGGTAATTTGGCCTTGACAATGAGATTGCGTTGAAATGACAACCAAATACAAATCTGTTTTTTTTTTGATGATGCATGAGGTTCTAATGTCTGTTTGGGACCAGCAATGTACAGGAATAGGTGATGGTATGTTATTACAAACAGTGGATCGAAATCACCTCAACAGCTTTGCTCTTGTCGGTGGAGTCACCGCTACTCTCTTCTGTCCATCGCCAGCCTCTTAATTGACTTCCTCATTCAACTCGACAGCATCTTTATCTTGTACTTGCCTCTCTTGCCCTCAAATCTCTCTCTTGTCGGTGGAGTAACCGCCTCTTTCTTCTGTCCATTGCCAGCCTCTTAATTGACTTCCTCATTCAGCTCGACAGTATCTTTATCCTGTACTTGCCTCTCTTGCCCTCAAATATCTCTGTTGTCGGTGGAGTAACCGCCTCTTTCTTCTGTCCATTGCCAGCCTCTTAATTGACTTCCTCATTCAACTCGACAGCATATTTATCCTGTACTTGCCTCTCTTGCCCTCAAATATCTCTGTTGTCGGTGGAGTAACCGCCACTCTCTTCTGTCCATTGCCAGCCTCATAATTGACTTCCTCATTCAACTCAACAGTATCTTTATCCTATACTTGCCTCTCTTGCCCTCAAATTTCTCTCCAAGCTTATCTTATCCGGTGGCTCACCATCCCGTCTCTCCTATTTTGAATAGATCTTAACATACACATTTTCTCTCCTACCATGCTCAAAACCACCTACGTATATATTTATTAAAATGGAATGGCTTACCAATGGCAAAGATAAGTTAATACTGTCGTTGATGTTCAGCAATACTTGTCGGAGCGGCAGCGTGCAGGAAGCAATATTATTGTTGACGTTGTCCATCTCGCTAATCATTATCAACAGGTCCTCCTAAATAATAAGTTGGATTAATCATTTGTTGATATGTAAGTAGGTACTTATTGTCAATCCTACTAATCATCATCATCATCATCATATCAGCCGAAAGACGACATAGGCCTCCCCCAAAGAGTGCCACAATGACCGGTCCTGCGCCACCCGCACCCAGCGGACTCCAGCTCCTGCTAATACTCGTATAATAAATGCGAAAGTTTGGATGTTTAGATGTTTGGATATTTGTTACTCAGTCACGCTAAAACGGCTCAACCGATTTAGATGAAATTTTGCACAAAGATAGTTTATAGCCTGGATTAAAATATACGGTAGCTTTTATCCCGGGTCCACGCAGACGAAGTCGCGAGCGGAAGATAGTAGAATATAATGGTAACAGACATACGGCATGCCTGCTGGTAAGAAGTCAATGTAAATGACACAGAACACTAAATAGGCGATGTGGGCGTGGCACGCGCACCACGAATTTGAGCATGCGCAACTCACAAAGTTGTAGGCGACGTGGAGGGGATGAGGTGGCGACACCGGTCCCGATAGAAACCGCGCTTCATACCTGTGGTAAATAGCCTGTGCACGCTTGCCACTTTAGAGCAATGAGCACGCAACGGATAGGCGCATGCTATCCTTATATTGATTTGAGCGTTCGTTGTGTTGACAGCTAGTGACACAAATGGAGCCCGGCGACCTTACTCACCACTGGAACACAACACATATCTGCGGACCAACCCGACGTGCTATTATGGTTACGATTGTCTGTATGGTGGAGGGACACTATTACTTGTTGGTATGTGATGATGTGTTCCTGGTCATGAGTAAGGTTGCCGGGGCTCCCGAGTTATGTTTACTTGAGAGTGAGGGACCTACATTTATCTCTAGCGGTAATCAATACAGAATCAGCAATGCGCTGGTGACTCCGCTGGAGTAGCAAGAGTACGTAAACTACGGATTAACTATTCAAACGATCAGGCAGGCCGTTTTGTTTACCACCGTTGTGGAATAAAAATCTAGAGGAACCATGGGTTTGCAGTCCGCGAACTGCCACGTCAGCATTATGTGGGTGTCGCGGGCTCCTAGGACCGCCTGCAGTCAGCAGCTAGTAGGTAGACCTACCTTCTTCAGATAGTCCACGACCTACCTGGTCATCTGCACTTCCTGTTGCGTGGAGAAGTCGAAGTGGACGACGCGGTCGGCGTTTAGTGGGACCACGATGGGCTTGCAGTCCTCGAACTGCCACGTCAACATTAAGTGGGTGTCGTGAGCTCCTATGACCGTCTGCAGTCAGCAGTTAGTAGGTAGACCTACCTTCTTCAGATAGTCCACGACCTCCCTGGTCATCTGCACTTCCTGTTGCGTGGAGAAGTCGAAGTGGACGACGCGGTCGGCGTTTAGTGGGACCACGATGGGCTTGCAGTCCGCGAACTGCCACGTCAGCATCAGGTGGATGTCGTGGGCACCCAGTACCGCCTGCAGTCAGGTTATTGTAGATCAAAGTCCTTATACTTCGTAAAATTGAATTTTTAATACAGTTGCTCAAAAAGTGCTACTTTACGTGAGAATGCTTCCAATGGTGTCGCGAAGCCACTTCTGATCACTCTCGTGGCCGCGAATGAGTACCTATAGCACTCTAGCTTAGGTGAATGTATTAGCACATATGCATCTATAAACATACTCTAACAACTTGCGGAATCCTTTATATATCTGACATATGGGCTGCCGCCTGGTGCGTACCAGCTCCATATGAGGTGTGGGGACCGTTGTCCCCGAGAATGTCCTCCAACCTCCCCTTATAGACATCCCTTACCACACAACTGATACTGTTCCAATCCACACGCTACTGATCCAGTTATAATTACCCGGGTGCACCCCTGATTGATACTGATATGGACTGAGGCTGAGACTACCGAACCTGAGACGCTGTTGTTACACTTGTTACTAATCCTCTCACACTAAAGAACTCCACACTATGAACCGTGTTATCGCATGTACGTGATCTGTAGGAAAACCTTATTCATATACATGATAAACCGTCACGCCTCTCAAAGAGAATAAGACATGTAGCCGCACATAAATACATCACATCATAAACAGTCATCGTCCGATCTGTGTAAATGATACCAAATCGTAACAATATCATAGGATGCATCGAAAGTGATTATGGAAAGAGCTCACCCTGGTTTTCCTCCAAATTTAACACTACAAATCTGCACGTAACTGTTCGTTCACAATCTAGCTGTCAGGAACTCAAACTCCTCGCCTACCCGTCCATTATAAACATGATTTCTTGTAGGTGTTGCTACATGAAATAAATCGGCTGTTTGAGACATCATTATTAACATCGTCATAAATGTAAGTATACTATCGTGAATCATGACTATTCACGACACTCCCGGCCCCCCGGAAAACTGGCGATCGTATCTCCAGTTAATATTTCACAGCTCTATTTAACTCTGCCTCAGATCTTTGATATGACCGTTCTTTTCCCATTGCGCACTTTCCTAAATCCGTTCCAAACGTTTCGTGAGACCCAAGGTATACTAGCTAACTGCTAGGTCCTTTATTATTGAGACTTTGACCAACGAAGCTTCATGTCGTAATAAGTAATCAGTCAAATCCTATATATATCGTAAAACCATATGTTGGATTTGCTAGTGTATTGTTGATGTTAACGTGAATTTTTTATGGCATAAACGTCCCGAAAATTTATGACGTCTGCAAAAATCTATCTTATACTATACCTATAATCTATATCATGATATGTAGCAGTGTTGAACAGTCCAATTGGACCACGTCTGGTAGGTGATTAGTAGAATGGTGGCCAAACTGTTTGTTATCCCTACGACGCTGGTATTATAAAAAACTATTTGCATACTGAATATCAGCATTAGCGTCTTTCACTCCCACGACACTGAGAGTTACGGAACGACAAAGAACTGAAAAAATACTTCTGTACATTGTGCATTGCTGGTTCATGTACATACTTTTAGGCTGCCGCAATAGGTTAATACCTTGCTAGATTGAAACAAATGTCTTGCCAGATTTTATTATCATCTTTATATTTGTTTGCTTTTTCCATGGAATGGAATCCTCCCCCGCGGGCAAATTACTTACTTATTATTAAAAGGTCGTCCATTACCACGACTTATCTCAATTTAGCTGCGTATTAATTTTTTCAATTTCCTTATTTCTCCTCGAATTAATGTAAAAACTTTAAAATTATCTGCGCATTTTTTTTTAGAGCTTTTTCTTACATACATATACACTTCATTGTACACCTCAAAAAATAACACAAGATAGAACATGAATCTTTAGTTGGGCATCGGGCTGTCTTATCTTCTTCTTTTGTTTTTTGTCTTTTCTTAAGATCTTGCTATCATTATTTATTTTAAAATACCAAGAGTAAAATTAATTAATTACAATACGTACTACCACAAACTAAGTTTGACCGTGGAGTGAGCTCTCAGTCTCAATATGTGAAATGAGCAATGTTTCATACTTTATGTAAAACCTCTTTATATACTTAGGCTATTTTTAACTTAGTTTTAATTTAATTTTAAATCTAGTTTTACTTATATATTCAATGTATTGGCTGTATTTTGTATATTTTTATGTGTTTTACCATTAAATTAAATAATTTGTATTCCTAACATACAGTAAAACGTGCTTTAGTGGGACCTGAATAAGTGACAAACCTCCATAGCTGGTACTCCTGCTGAGGTCCCAACAGTTTAGTACTGAATTACCTCTGTTAGTGGCATAAAAAACAAACCTGTATATCTGTGATTAATGACTTCGATTTTATCGTCATAATTACCTCTATATTTGAGACAGCGAGTTTATTTTACCTCTTTTGTTGAGACTATATTTTTAAGAATACTTTTGCAAAATTGTTTTCTTTTATTTCATATTTAAGTATACCTCTATAACTGAGATAACGTCAATTTATTACTTAGATCTCTAATCTCTAACTCAGACTTTATTGCTACTATATTTTTGTCTTGTTTACTAATTCTTTGTCTTCCCGAAAATTCTGCACTTGACTATTCGTGCCTAAATGTCCTCAAGTTACTTCCAAAATACAAACTAAAATTACACTTTTTTTTTTTTTTTTTTTGACTGACGGATTCTGTATACATCTTTGTACTGTTAATAAAAACGTTCTTGGTATTATGTGTTTATAAACCTTTTTGTTATATATTTAAAAGTCGCACCTCTTTTGCGAAAATAATCTATTATCTCACCTCTATCAACGGAACCGTCTGTAAATGAGACAGATATTAATTACACTTGAATATCTGAGGCACTAGTAAAATAGAATACCTCTTTAAGCGAGACACATTTGCCGGTCCCTTGAAGTTCCAGTTATTTCAAGGTTTCAAAGACAAAAAATATTTATTTGTAAACATAGGTTCATAGGTCTTACAATCATTTATATTAGTGTATCTCTATGTTTTGCCATCAGGTATACAAATATTTTAAGTCAAGATGGAGCATGCGTAAACAGTTATAATTCTTCATCTGTCATGTACTCCCTTAGTGAATACAAGGCTTTTTTTTTTTTAAACTAGGAATTCAAACAAGCTCTTTTGTTTTTGTTTTGAACTCTACCAATCCTTCTAACTGAGTTATATTTCTTGGCAATTTATTGTATATTTTAGGTGTTATCCCGAAAATACTTTTAGCAAGAAAAGCTGTATTTACCGATTTCACATACATTTTGTTACAGCGGCGAGCACTTTTAACAACAGAAAATTGGCCCATATTGGTTTTGACGTATACTGCTGTTTCATAAATATATTGGCATGGTAATGTCAGTATGTTGTGCCTAACAAAATGTGTTTTTCACGATTCTGTGCTTGGTAACCTGCATACTGATCGTAAACATTTTTTTTTGTGCCTTAAAGGCGATCTCTCGCGGTCTGTGGAATTGCCCCAGAATATGACGCCGTATCTCAGAGTTGAGGTAACATACCCGTGGTAGGCGGTTAATACAGTTGGCCAGCTTACTATTTTACTAAGGTTATATAAAGTTCCAACTCAACCTATTGTCTATACTTAATCCTAAAACTTTGTAATGTCCGTTTCATCAATTTGGTGTTTTTTGTATGTCACAGTAAGATTAGGTAATCTTTCAACTCTTCGCTTGAAACTCATATTTTTGTTTTATTCAAGTTGATACCTAAATTATAATTTTTCAGCCATTCTATTACTGTCTCTAATGCGTTATTTATTTTGATCTGCAATGTGTGCGGGTCTTTTCCAGTAAATACAATCGTACTATCATCGGCGAAAAGAATCATGGGATGATCTATAGCTAGTGATAAATAACGGGCCCAAGACACTGCCTTGAGGCACCCCGTATTTTATTTCTTTAAAATCTGATGATACACACATTTCTGTTTTTGTTTGAGTACAAAGTTTATTAATTTTAACCACTTGTTTTCGTCCAGTTAAGTATGACTTAAGTAGATCGTGGACGTTACCGCGTATGCTATAATAATATAATTTGTCTAACAGTATGGTATGGTCGCCAAATCAAACGCCTTGACATGCCCATGTATAATGCACAGACTGGTCTCTTTTCATCGACTTCTTTCATAATTATTTGTAAAAGATCGAAAATTGCCATATTGATACTTATTTTTTCTTTTCTGAAGCCTTTTTGTTCTGCCGCAAATAGGTTGTGAGTTTCAAAGTATTGGTACAAAACGTTGTAAATGACTTTTTCTATTATCTTTGAAAAAAAAATGATTGATGATTTCACTGTATCTTTCTTTCTTTCTTTCTATCTTTCTTTCACTGTATATATGTATATATCTTTATCGGATCTTGCTTATTTTTACGCGCAGTTGTATACGTTTTAAATTAACAATGAAAGTAGTATCTACTAACTTTAACTCTGTCAGTGGTCGAGTCATGCATTTAACGACTGTTAGAAATATGATTGATCTGACCAGTGGTATTAACAGCCCATTTTTTTTTTGCGTCTGATCATAGCTAAAATAGAACTTAAGCTCTGTTGTGTTGACCCACTATTCATAAGGTTTAACTAGGCGTTGCCTGAGCATTTAGAGCTACCCCAAACCAGCAGCGATAAGTGAGTATTTCCAAAGAACCGGTGTTCTTCACAGTTGCAAAGCATTCGTGTATTGAAATGTTAAAGCATTATAGAACACGCTTAATTGTGCTCGAGCCTGAGGTATGCCAAAACCAGGATTCTCAACACCATGAAAACTGTTCTGAGGACCGCACTGTATTTTGACTGTAATTTTGTCAGGAATAAAGGTTTTTTCTTTAATAAAGTAGATTTTACGTTCTCTTGAATTTACGTTCTGTGAGCGCAGTGATTTCATTAGGGTTTTTATTATAAAACCGTATAGTTTCCTAGAAAGATTTTTATTTTATTTTAGATAGCCCAAACGTAGGTACAGCTATTTTATCTTTGTTCCTAGTATTGAAATTATGATTGTCACTATTTAATTTAAATTAATATAAGTTTTTACGCACGTGCATGATGTTTTCATAGATGTACAAGGATGGTAGGGTGTTTATCTCTTTGAAGAGTTCTCTTGAGGAGTCGCGAGAACGCCTCTCATATGGCACGAATAGCACGCTTTTGCAAAATAAATATAGTCTCGATGTCCACAGCCGCACCCCACAACAAGATTCCAGATATTAGACTATGAAAATATGCGAAGTAGACTAATCTCGCTGTAGTTGTCTATTTATAAACCACATAAGCTTCAGAGCTTAGTTTCTCCGTTTTCTGATTCATTACTGACTGAAAGTATCTAATAGAAAAAAAAATATGAACTTCTCCAACTTTTTTTTTCAATTATGTTCTCATTTTTTTTTAAAGCCAATTGTAGTCATATTCATATAACACGTGTCTTTCGACATTATTTTCACGTAATTTGAATCCATCAGCCGCCCATTATTAATTATTTATGATGTTTAAAAAGTTTTCGTCACACTAAACATTTATCAATTGTATTGTTCTGATAGATCACCTGGTTTTTATTAAATATATTTAATGTGATATCTGTTCACTTTATCGAAACCTACTTACAGGTAGTGGCTTGCATACTGGCATAGATAGAAGTGTGTCAAATTCGTATTCTAGCTAGTAACCGTTCCATGGTTGATTTGTTTACTTTTTGTATTGTCAGTCGGTCTATAACATCTCATATGTGAGCAGTCTAATAAATTCCTTATACACTTTATCCTGTTTTATCTGCGTTAATCTACTGCTAAATAATATACCCAACAGTTTTAACTGTCAATTTTGTAAATGAAGCACCTACTGGCATAATACAGTGACAGTTTGCTGTATTGTCATGTATGTCTACTCCTTTGTCTCTGTGTGTCTTTTGTGTAGTGAATAAATGTCTTCTTTTCTTTTCTTTTTTTTTTTATGTATGTTTTCTGTAAAGTCAGAAACGACTAATCTGCTTAAGACTGGCTTAGATCCCAGCATCTCCACCATGTCGCGAAGCCACTTCTGATCACTCTCGTGGCCGCGAATGAGTACCTATAGCACTCTAGCTTAGGTGAATGTATTAGCACATATGCATCTATAAACATACTCTAACAACTTGCGGAATCCTTTATATATCTGACATATGGGCTGCCGCCTGGTGCGTACCAGCTCCATATGAGGTGTGGGGACCGTTGTCCCCGAGAATGTCCTCCAACCTCCCCTTATAGACATCCCTTACCACACAACTGATACTGTTCCAATCCACACGCTACTGATCCAGTTATAATTACCCGGGTGCACCCCTGATTGATACTGATATGGACTGAGGCTGAGACTACCGAACCTGAGACGCTGTTGTTACACTTGTTACTAATCCTCTCACACTAAAGAACTCCACACTATGAACCGTGTTATCGCATGTACGTGATCTGTAGGAAAACCTTATTCATATACATGATAAACCGTCACGCCTCTCAAAGAGAATAAGACATGTAGCCGCACATAAATACATCACATCATAAACAGTCATCGTCCGATCTGTGTAAATGATACCAAATCGTAACAATATCATAGGATGCATCGAAAGTGATTATGGAAAGAGCTCACCCTGGTTTTCCTCCAAATTTAACACTACAAATCTGCACGTAACTGTTCGTTCACAATCTAGCTGTCAGGAACTCAAACTCCTCGCCTACCCGTCCATTATAAACATGATTTCTTGTAGGTGTTGCTACATGAAATAAATCGGCTGTTTGAGACATCATTATTAACATCGTCATAAATGTAAGTATACTATCGTGAATCATGACTATTCACGACAAATGGGCCCGAACATGGGTTAATCTTTTCTGGATTGGGAGTTGCTATGGGCACATTCTGCCTTCATCATCACATCAGTACCGTGGTGACATTGTATTACCTACATTGTCACCGATCACCGAACTACTACACATTTCAGCGCAATCGTGTGTCGGGCAAGTGGCTTAAAACTTACATACGAACACTCCAAGTTAAATGAAAGCTTGTTAAAAGGGCAGTCTTCTGCCCTGGAAGTAGGTAAAGTCTGTTGAATAAAACCTGAATCAAAAAGACAGTGAGTTTAACTTGCGTTTGCCAGACTAAGTACCTCCTAAAAATACGCCGATTGGGCGACCAAACTAACTAGTGTTTTTGAGGGCAGTTGGAACTGAAATATCTATAATCCTTTGAAAGTTCAAGGAACCCTTAGAGCATACATAACTGGAGTAGCCTTTCAGTAACTTACCCCTCTGTAAAAAACCTTGCACAATGTGCAAAAAATCATACAAAGACAATTTCACGATCGATTACAAAATCGCCTCGCAAGAGAACACTGATCATAAAAATGCCCGCATGTTGCAGTAAGCACTTGATATTATAAACGTCCAACCACTTCAAACTTTTAATATATAATTGAGTTTCAATATCCTATTAAGATGCTCCCCCCGCCCCCGCAAAATTCGGCAGACTTTTTTGTAGGCAAACACGACATAAGGGCTACTCCAGTTATGTATGCTCTAAGAACTCACCTCATCGGAAAACACGACAGACACAACATGCATTATGAACAAGCAGGTGGGCACGACGGTGCCGTCGATACGGGACTTGGCTGGGGTTTTACGGAGGAGTAGGCATTCGCGGTAGTCAGAGCCGGTAGCAGCGTCCTTCTGCTGTGAAAGGAAGAACAAACAAACTAAGATGTGGACCATATTTCTATGTCCTCGACTAAACAATTAACGAATTTTATTGTTTAGTCGAGGACATAGAAATATGGTCCACATCTTAAATGTATTTTACTTTTGAGATGTGACCGTATTGCAGTGTGGCATAGAGCCAACATCTCAATTGTTTTAATTTTTGAGATGTGGCCGTATATCAGGCACTAGGCGTTGTATCTTGGTTATATTTAGTTGTCATACAATTTTGTTCCAATAAAAGCGTAAGGATTCTTTGGTAGCTTTAAATTTACTCTTGGACGATAAAAAAATGCATATTTTTTCTAAACTTTCAAGATATTTTTATGATTTGTAATTATTATGTATTACTATCCATTTAGCCACACTACGTTATCAATTTTAGTATGAGGCCACAAGCCTATTGTAGTTTCATGTACAGTCGAGTTCGAAAATTATGTGCCCGGGTAAAGTGATCAAAAATATGCGACTGTAGGTAATATTTGTTACTTTATTGTTAAGGGCATAAGGTTGCTCAGGTAATTTTAATGAACTCGACTGTACCAGTAGAATTATAACTTGTAGTTTCATGAACGTTTCATTTTCTTGTCGCGATGACGATAGAGCACAAAGTTGTCTACTTTTTAATTTATTTAGATGTATAGTCCGTAAGCCCGCTCCCAAAATGCATACGTCTCATGATGACAGCACGATAAAATGCATGGCACACGGGCGAAAAATTTGTGCTGAGTGAGGATCAGAAGATTATCGCACCTACATTGGCCGGAAAGGACAATGGGCAAATTTGTATGGGCACTGTCCCCCCCCACCAACAGAAATGAAACATGTCTCATTTAATAGATCTTGGCAAACTGATGATTTTTTAGTATGACGAGAATCGCCCTATGTATGGGGTTTTCTTGGAAAACCGTGTTTTATTTTCCTTTTTTTAAGAAACGTAGTTGTTTATTGCTACTAACATAATGTTTCTGTAACCTTCTTCCTGTAACTTATAACCAGAGGGAGACTTTGTACAAAGTCGTCTGCATGGGCACCTCTGTATTTCTGTCCCTAAGAAGTTATGTTTTCATGGCGGTGTTCCGGTTTGAAGGGTGAGACATGGCAGTGCAATTACTGGGTATTGTGGCATAAGATCTTTACGTCACATGGTCGGTACGTGATAACCATGAGTTGTTACATCCGTCTATAGGCTGCGGTGACTGTTTACCATCACGCAGCCCCGCATGCTTGTTTATCACTCAACTAGTATAATAAAAAAACAAAAACTTTCAATGAGATGAGCAAAAAATATGTAAAAACAAAACACGGTTTTCCAAGAAAACCCCATAAATATGGCGATCCTCGTCATAGTAAAAAATCATCAGGTTGCTAAGATCTATTAAATGAGACATGTTTCATTTCTGTTGGTGGGGGGGGGACATTTCTGCCCATGGCCCTTTTAGAAAATCCTTCACTTCCGGCACAGAATAACTAATAGTACTACGTACAGAAGGTCCTCTGTTAATAAATTCCCTGTTTAGGTACGCCAAACGTGCCTAAATGTGGCCATTTCTTTCTATCGCATGCAACGCGCTCTTTCGGAGGCGGAGCCTTATACGCCTTGGCCACGACTTTGGTCTTAAGCGACCTGCGGCAGCGGTTTTTCTAATTCATTGCGCGTGATCCCAACTAGAGGTGTGCGCCGATGGCAAAATCATCGGCGGCGGCGTCCGGTGGGATTTTGATCGGCGGCGGCGGCGTGATCGGCGTGAAATCGGCGTGGTATTTTTTTTTCGGTTTATGGTTAAATAACTATGAAGCGTAACTTCCTATGATGAAATAAATTAGTTTTAAGATTTTCTGAAATTTAATTGCACCAAAAAAATTAAAAAGATGTATCAATTAGGAATCTTGATTTTTCTTCTTCTTTGTCGGTTCCTCAAAGATGAGGGTCAACGGGTCGTAACTACCAAGAGCGCAGTTCTTTAAAAACATTCTCCAAACCCTTCTACTTTGGGCTAGTTGTATTACGTCTTGGATATTGACGCCCGTGGCATCGCCGAATACATCAATCTATCATATGGGTGCTCTGTCTCTACTCCTCTTTCCTTCAACGCAGCTAACCATTATCATTTTCTCCAAGCTGGACTGGTCTTGGCCGGCCACGTGGCCAAATAATGTCATAATTCTCTGGAAGCATGTAGTTGAAAGCTGGATGTTGATACAAAGCTCTTTGAGTATAGACATAAGAGCGCCGTTGTATACATGAGATGACCAACATTCTACGCCAGCACCACATTTCAAATAGATCTTTTTTTTGCTCTCAAGCCTGGCTTCCAAGTCCACGTTTTAGAGGCATGAAGGAAAATGGAGAAGAGAAGGGTGCGCATAAGTCTGACTTTGGTGTTGCGGTAGATGTTCCTGTTCCTCCATATATTTCCCAAGCGCTTTACTGCTGTTTAGGCAATTCTTGATCTTCGCATTACCTCTTTCATACAGCCTCGGTCGTTGGAGATCTGTGAGCCTAAGTAGACAAAGTTTTCTACTAAGTCCAGGTCATGTAGTTCCGGTGCCCTATGCATCAACCCAGCTCTGTATAAACATTAGCTTCATTTTTTCCTGGTTAAGTGGAGGTCGTAGTGTGCACTGATCAATTCGACTTTCTTTAGAAGTGTAGCTAGCTAGTTCAGTCTCATAGGCAAATATGTATTGCAAATTGTTATTCATCAACTCGGATGCCGCCCTGCCAGCTCTCAAGCACTCTGCGTAGTCCGCGCATTATGTGTTCGTCGACCAAGACGAATAGTTGCCGGGACAGTATGCAACCCCGCCTCGATTGGTCTTAAAGGGTTTGGACTCCATGTCTTCCAGCCAGACACGAGATTTGCCGTCCAAGTATAGGTTTTTTACCAAAAAGGACTGCAATGTTTGTTTAGGTATAAAACCCACCCATTTCCCCAAGCACTTCAGATATTTTTCGCTAATCTATGCAGTCGCACGTTTTGGCGTAATCAATGAAGCATGTCTATGTTATGGGTATGTTAAAATCTTTGCTCTTCTGGATTAACTGCCTGATATTAAATATCAGGCAGTTAATCTTAAATTTTAAGATCTGCTCTCTTGTGCCTCTACCCTTAACAAAGCCCGTTTGCTCTATTGCGATTTGTCTGCTTCGGTAGTACTCCAGATGTTTGTTTAGAATATACTATAGAACTTTATCAGCAAGGGATATACGTGAGATAATTAGTTCGATAGTTGTCACATTTACATAACTTGTTTTTTTTTCTATTTTTTTCATGACGTTGACGTCCCAAAGGACATGTTGTATTGTAGAACTGTGCCAAAGCATGATTTCATAAATGGAATTAAGAGGTTTGTGACTTTATCCGACGATATCTGCCATGGCGTGTATGTTCACAAGAATGTTATAATCATGCGTGTATACATATACTACAGAATTGCCGAATTTTATTTTATTGCGATGTGAATTAAAGCAAACTCTTTAATGTAGAAAATTACAGAGATGACATATGCCGTAGATACTCTTTATTCGGCATAGGAATTAAAATTACTTGAATAAATTGCATAGAATAATTAACACTTTTCCAAAAAAAACGCAATTACGCCACGCCGATTTCACGCCGGTCAAATCTATCGGCGGCGGCGGCGTGGAAAAATCGTCGGCGGCGGCGGCGCGGCGGCGCGGCGCACACGTCTAATCCCAACTAACCACAGTGCGTTGCGCGTCTCGACCGCGCAATGAACAGATAACACGCTGTTAGTATAATAGTGTATTTTACTAACGAAATTACGATTATTTTTTTAGGATCACTCAACTACACAAAAGCTGTGTTTTGTCTTTAGGTCATGACATCAAAAATGCCTGTTTCTGCAAAATGAAAGACGAATCTTTTTAACCAATATAAATAGACGACGCAGCATATTTAGGCAAATGACGATGCAATGCAAAACGCGAACGCGTGCGTCCCGTAACAGCGCGCAGCAACCACTGATAGACCGCCTGAAGGCGGCCGGCCGCCGGCCGGCATGTTTATGTGCGGCGCGACGAAATCAAAGAGTGAACCGCCCCTGCTTCCGGTCAACATTTTATGGGTATATTTACATCATGTGACATGAGTACGACACACGTGGCATCATTTAGACCTCTCACAGACTGGCGCGGCCTGGCCGCGGCGGTCAGTAGTAAACTTGTCATTAGCTGTCAAATTTACTATTGACCGCCACCGCAGGCCACGCCAGTGTGATGCAGGCTTAAAGCCTCTCACAGACTGACGTGGCCTGCGGTGGCGGTCAACAGTAAACTTGACAGTTAGGTAATGTCGAACTTCTTATAGACCGTAGGGCCACAGTGTGATTCAGGCTTTCATCGTAGAGAGACTAAACATAGGTCTGTGAGTTCTGAAATAGACGAAAGTAGGTACTTGACAGACGGTGCAAACGATGGCCACCTTTTCCTACGTCATGTAAGATCAACCCTTTACCTACGGGTGTCAACCAGAGTTGCCAGTAAGGTACCTACGGGTGTCAGTCAACTATAGATGGTCGAAGTAATGGTCATGTTCAATATTTTTTTCAATCAAAACGAGACCTTGTATCTTGGTAATAGCGGTCACATTATGCATTGGGATTAGTATAGATGCAAGGAAAAAAATATCATAATATATCGGTAGATGGTTCTGACGTAAACAGATTTTTAAAACTACGGTTGACACCCGTACTGCAGAAGTGCAAATAATTGAACTCAATATGGCGGACAATAGTGTTGTTTTAAATTTCATCGACTTGGGAGAGTACGGTGTGGGAGTGTTACTTTTAGTGTATTTTACCTTTTTTGGTTTAAGTGTTTATTAAGTAATATACTATAAACTAATGTTCTTAAACTTAAACTTGTGAAATCCACGAGTAGTAACTTAAAAATCTTTAATTTCTTAGTGACTTGCTCGATATCAGAAAAAATAGTGAATATTATTACTCCAAGTGGTTATTTATTGATTAAACACATTAGGTATTGGGACCGAGCGCGACGACAGCGCCACGTGACAGGCGGCCATTATGGATAATATTGTCACCGCTGTCAAACAAGAAGTAAGTAAATATTGTGAAAAATATTAATGAAATTAAATTAAAAATTTACAGTCGCTATTCTTCTTGGTGTTATTACAATTCACAACAACACATCTTACCAGGACCATATTTTTATCTCAAAAACGATTAGAAAATGTTTACTGCAATATTTATTTATTTATTTATTTATTTAAGTATACATACCACTTACAGACTATCCAACGCGTGATACATATAACAGTAAGAAATATTTTACAAGACTAAAAAAACAATATATATACCTATATACAAATACCTACTTAACATTTTTTTTTTAAAGGATGACATAATTGTCTACATGCGACATGTGAGAATTCAGCCAGAGTACAACTAAATAAGTCGGTCTTGGTTGACAGTTCATTCAGCAAGTTTATGGCCCTGACGAGAGGTGCATTGGCGAGTAAGTTGGTGCGCGCGGTCGGACGCGCTATATAGATTTGACAGCTCAAGTCAGCTACAAAAATGACAATTTTAGCCGTAGCGAGCGCTGTGATCGTTTAGGCTACCCCCTCCACCCGCTTTGCACTCTGCCAATACTTATTGTGTGTGTGAAATTTCAAGTGTGTAGCTGTAATACTTTAAGAGTTTCAAATAAGTGAAATTATGCCTAACCGCTGACTCTCGCCAAAACATGTCCGTATTGAGCGATGACGGGGTGATTCAAGGCCCCGTAGGTAAAGGGTCGAACTTTATGTAGGTTAGGATAAGTTTAGGTACACTAAAATGAAACTCCATGATTTATGAAACAATTTATTAGGCACTAATTGTGGAAGTTGATAATGATTTTATTCAAACTATAATACTTGTATAATAATCTGATAATCATAGTCATAATTAACTTTAGTTATTAGAATCTTATAAGAAATAAGGAAATAACATAATTATTTTACAACAACTCAACATTGAAATCGACAATTTTAACAAAGTAAATTACGACTAGAAACCGAGTTAAAATAAATGCAATTAACTTAACTTTCTGTACAGTCGAGTTCTCCAATATCTATACAGACAACCTTTCAAAAATATCTACACATGCGTCTTATGTTAGTAACAATAGAGACTGTGTATAGATATTTTTGAAAGGTTGTCCGTATAGATATTGGAGAACTCGACTGTACAATAAATACAAAGGCTCCGGATTGTAAAACACTTTTACTAAAAGGGTAGGTACTTCTGTCTTCTCGACCTTCCCAAAATTATCTTTCAAAACACTCACGAAATATTTGTCCTTTTGTGTGTGTGTGTGTGTGTGTGTGTGTGTGTGTGTGTGTGTGTGTGTGTGTGTGTGTGTGTGTGTGTGTGTGTGTGTGTGTGTGTGTGTGTGTGTGTGTGTGTGTGTGTGTGTGTGTGTGTGTGTGTGTGACTGTGTGTGTGTGTCTCTGTGTGTGTGTGTGTGTGCGTGTGTGTGTGTGCGTGTGTGTGTGCGTGCGTGCGTGCGTGCGTGCGTGCGTGCGTGCGTGCGTGCGTGCGTGCGTGCGTGTGTGTGTGTGTGTGTGTGTGTGTGTGTGTGTGTTATGGAGTGACTTCGGGGATAATTAATTCAGTGACACGAAGAAAGAAAGTTACGAAAGTATTGCAAATTGTTTTCTGAAGTATGTAAAATATAAATAAATTGATAGTTTTTTTTATTATTGTCAATTTTTTAACGCACCCTTGAAAAAGTTGAAGTGGTACTTATCGATAACAGAACTGTCGATGTTTTTATTTTGTCAATCACTTACAATAAGTGTTTGGGCTAGAAAAATATCTAGGCATAGAAATGACTAATTATCGGAATTACCCGACTTTCAAATAGGCTTTCGGAGTTAGCCGAATGCCCGATACTTTTTAGGGTTCCGTACCCAAAAGGTGAAAACGGGACCCTATTACTAAGACTTCGCTGTCCGTCCGTCCGTCCGTCTGTCTGTCACCAGGCTGTATCTCAAGAACCGTGATAGCTAGAGAGTTGAAATTTTCACAGATTATGTATTTCTGTTGCCGCTATAACAACAAATACTAAAAAACCGGCCAAGCGCGAGTCGGACTGGGGCTCCCATACAACAGACATGATTTTTTTGCCGTTTTTATAGATAATGGCACGGAACCCTTCGTGCGCGAGTCCGACTCGCACTTGGCCGGTTTTTATTTTTATTTCATTGCAAGTTTGAGAAAAGCACTATACAAATCTCGGAGAGAAACGGGGTTGCCGGCCGCGTATTGATTTACTCGGCCTGCAACCCTTCGTTTCCCGGCCTCTACAGTAATGTACTATTATACTCCTGAGCGAAACAAGTAACTTACTAACAATGGTTAAGTTAAGTATGTTATGGTATACTACTTATTTTAAAATGGGGCAAAGAGCGTGTTGCAGATGAGTGGATTGCAAAAAAATTGTACATAGTTAAGAGCTTTAATCTAATCTATGCTTTAATATATATATAAAATATATGGGTAATTGCCGTCACGAAACTGTAAAAAATTAAAGCATAGATTAGATTAAAGCTCTTAACTATGTACAATTTTTTTGCAATCCACTCAGATGTAGACGAGTCTAAGGGTGAATATTGACCAGAGCTATGCGAAGATGTGTTTTCATGTATTTGACACCTAGCTCAGGCACATCTGGTGGATATTCACCCTAATTGTGTTCGTATTTCACCTCCGTAGGCCTCTGGCTAAGCAGTAGAGAGCGACAGCGCGCCAGCTCCTGCGATATGGCCAGCAATGTTGCTTCCATCTTCTCCGCTGGTGATTTCTGCTCTCTGCCAAACAAACCAACCATTATCACAAAATGCCTGTGCAATTTGCAATCATTATATACTAGGTATATAGAAGATGTTCATTGTTCAATACATCCGATATCCGGGCGCTCTAAAGAAATGATGCGCTCAGAATAGTACATTGTTTAACGAGGGGCGTAAGTGGAATATTGCTAACGAGAGTCTATCAGAAGCCCGACGCCGAAGGCGTGCTATACCTATACACAATGTTTTTCATCACATTTGCGAGGAAATAAATAACTACAAAAGACAGAAAAATCTAAGTTTCATACAGCCGCACCAATCAAAAATTGACAACTTCACTTCCAGATCAGTGCTAGTGGAGCGCGCAGCTTCAATATTTCAACCAATCACAGAGCAGTATTCTTGCGGGGCGGGGCGGCTTGGCCAACTAGATTTTTTTTCAACCGATCACAGAGCAACCAGATTTGCTTAAGCCAATCAGAGGGTTCTATATTTTAAAACTAAACTTAACAGCCCGTGGGAGGTAAAACGGCTATAACTGCTCTGTACGCTCGCAAGTAATAACGCCATTGACGAGCAAGTGTGATGAAAATATACGAATAGGGTCCATATTCTTTGTACTTTTGGCAGCTTAGCAAGGATCCATAGCGATATTTTAATTGTTTAGTAAAACAATGGAATAGTTACCCATATGAGGTTAATTCCTTCTCGTAGTCTGTCCTTCTGATCTCTCCCAGGGATTTAGACGTCCTACGTTCTTGGTCTGAAAATAATTCCCAATCAGACACGTTTCAAATATACGGTTCGCATTAATCTTCTGTTTAAGGCACTGGTCCCACCGCCGGCGACGAGCGATGAGCTATCGGCGATTTTCTCGCCCAAGAAACGAACAAAAGATAATCGCTCCCGTGTAAATAAAAGAGCGAGATATAGTTCATATAGTTGATCGCGGTGTGAATGTGAACAGCGAGCGATGTACTATAAATATATATCTCTCTCTTTTATTTACACGGAAGCGATTATCTTTTGTTCGTTTCTTGGGCTAGAAAAGCCAAGATGGGACTATCAAACAGTACAGACTGTAGAATGTGTGGCGAGGAGGATGAGACTATGGAACACTTACTGCGTGAATGTCATGCCCTTGCCAGACAAAGAATGAATCTCTTTGGTAACGGCTACCCGCAACCAAAGGAATTCAGGGTGCTCCCACTGAGCTGCATCATCCGCTTTGTGGAAATGATGGAGCGAGCTTGGGAGTAGCTATAAAGGGGAGGGCAAATGCACAAAAGATCCCAATGGGTCGAAGTGTATCCGAAAGGGCCCTCAACTAGATAAGATAAGATAAGATAAGATGGGCTAGAAAAAAGTCGATAGTTCATATCTCACTCGCCGACGGTGGGACCAGTGCCTAAAGGGGCTCTGTTTCTGCTTCCGGGTATAAACTAAAAGGACTCATTTTCACAGCTCTTTCCAGCCCGACTTCCACATGCGAATAACTCGTATTCATTTGTTTTCCCCTTTAACCTTTTCAACGCTCTGTCAAAGAGAAAAGTTGTCAACCACACGCCAAATAGCTAAGTCCACACCAGTGCGTTTTCACGTTCAGCAAGGCATGAGTCATATTGCTGTCACACTTATTCTTACTTAGACTGAGTGTGATACTCGTAGCTCTATGACGCATGCCTTGTTGAACGTGAAACCGCACTGGTGTGGACTTAGCTAATCAACAAGACGATTAGTGCGGAGTTAAACCGTGATTGCTATCGCACTGGGCTCCTTGACGCATATATCAGTCGTTGGCGTTGAAACTGCGGTGCGGATATATGCGTCGTTGGCGTCGAAAAGATTAACAAAGATAGAGCGCGAGTCGCGCTATATCGACTATAGAAAATCACGGATCAAGGAAAGTGTCTATTAACCGTCCTTGATCCAAAAATACGTAAGTGAGGAAACTGTTTATATTTTTCAAAAATAATAAAATTGACGCAGCTGAAAAATCTGTTTTTTTTTTCTGGTGCCAAGGAAGGTTATTCCTATCACCAAAAAAATAATTATGCATTTCTAAAATTTTCATCTATTCCCGAAGAAGTTCTTCCAGTCGGCTGCTAGTGGTCTTCGATTATTCACTTTCGAGTCCAACATTCCACATAGGTATCTAACTCAATTCGTACCAATTCTCTCGTCCATATTCCCATCTGGTCCACTTCAAACGTTTACTTTCAACACTTACCACAGGGCACTTCGCCCTCGCTGAGAGAGTGTCCGCGATATGAGCCTGTCTCGACACTGATGCCATTCGGTCTCTGCTCGCCCGGGGATAATCTGTCATATGTATCTGTGGGATTTATTAGTAGTTTATGTCAATGTACATAATGAGAGGCCTTAAATGACGAGTGTGGTTTTATATAAAAGGATCACACGAGTGTTTTAAGGCATAATTATGTACAGTACACTACACACTACTTTATCTACACACATATAACAAATCCTCAATGATGTGTTCGGGAACCATTAGAATAACCGCCATTGCACCGCCATGGCCGACTAGATTACAAATCGTCACCAACTAGATGTCCATAACAAAATCTAGAGGGTCATGATTTGATCGACCTCTGGGCCACGCTTCCAAATTTGAAAGTCATTACTTTATCAATATCGATATCTTAATGAAAATACGTACAAAATTACCTACGGCCAGAGACAAGTAATTTATTTTTATAAATCTTATTGATATAATGCTGGTCATTACTGCCAGTTTCTGAACGCACTTTAGCGGGTTTATAGTATGTGTGTAGACAATAGTAGTTTATGCTACTGATACATAATGAGAGGCCTTAAAACACGAGTGTGGTTTTATGAAACGAGCGCAAGCGAGTTTCATAATAGGATCACACGAGTGTTTTAAGGCCTAATTATGTACAGTTGCATACACTACTTTATCTAGACACATATCATAAGCGCTCTATGATGGGTTCAGAAGCCGTAGGGAAATGACCTGCATTGCTAATAGTGCTACCTGTACAATATCTATACACTATAGATATTTAAATAATGCAATAAAAGTAAATTTGAACAAATACAGAAACAAATTATTTATTGTAATAGTTATAATTCACATTTACATTGGAACAATGGGATATATTTAATGGTCCTGGTTGTATTGTAGCGGGATGGTCTTGGTTTGAAGTTGCAGAGCTTGATGGCATGTTTATATTTATGATTTCTTTATTTTGAATTGAATTTAGTATCTTGTTTGACAAGACGAATATTTTTTTAAATCATAGACAAACGAATGAAGTCCCTATTCTCATGTCACTCGAGATCAAATGTCATGCGGTTTATATTAAAACATACTGAATTGACGTTTTGTATCGATAACTGTTTAAATATCTAGAGACACTAGAATAGATACCCACTTGAGTTTTGACAGCTGTTCCAAATTTAAACTCATAACGATACCGATAATCTGTACTATAATAACATTACAGTACATATTTTACCTACTACCACAGATAAGAAAGTTGTCATAGTAAAATTGGTTGTAATAATGCTGGTCATTACCGACGGTTTCTGAACGCATTTTAGAGCACTAATGATATGTGCGTAGATAAAGTTAATTATTATCCGAGTTATTTCATTACTTTACATATTTTTTTCAAAATCATTGTACTAAATGTCTTTCTGCTTAAAGTTAACTGAATGAAGAGCTACAAAATAAAAGATACGCATGGAAAAAAAAATCATAAGTTGAGACGTTGTTTTATCAATGTTAATCAAATAATTCTTGTTGTTTTTACAAGCTTTTATTTAACTTGACCAGGCCCCGTAGCATGGTTGGCCTTGTCACGCGATAGGTGATAGGATAGAGCGTGCGTCACTGGCTGACACCGTTCGATAGAACGAGACGACGCTCTTATTTTGTCACTTGTCGCGTGATAAGCCAACCATGCTACGGCTCCTGTTCGTTTGTTTGTCAGTTTGTTAGTGAGGGACAAATCTTAGGACCGAATTTTGAAGCAGTTAACCTTAATAATAATTGAGCTGAAATTTTGGGTTTAAGTATAGTTTCGATGATAATTCAATATTATGGTACCACCGAGCTGATCTGATGATCTGAGAAGGTGGCCATGAGAATTCAGGACATAACCGACGTAACCCCGTTGAGTTTGGGCTCGTTAGAATCGTCTCACTGAGTAGTTTATGGCGGTATACAGAAAAGTACAGTTGGCAATCAAGCCGACAAATTAGATTGCCCATACATCCGGCATTGTTGTGACAGACATGTCCCAGTAAGATAAATCGGCAGAACCTAATCTTAATTGTGTAATATTTTATTTTATTTATTTTAAGTTTAATTTAATTTATTTCACATTATATTGAGTTTTTAATTTTAATTTTATTTTTTGATAGTACGAGTATGGATTTAAAACAATAGTACATTACTTCAGACGCCGGGAAAGGAGGGCTTGCCGGGTGAGTAGGTATAGACGGCCGACCGTAGGGAGGCCGGATAGTGATACGAAGCCGGCAAGCCTTTTCACGGCCAGGCATGTATAGTGCTTTTCTCAAACATATGCAATGAAATAAAACAATACACCACTCAAAATACGAGTAGTACCTACATTCATTTTCCCTCCAATCCTCCATACTTATTGTTTTTTTTTTACGAAAGGCGTCCGTATTTTGCGTGTGTAGAGTTCGAATAGACCCTATTAGGGCCATTTTACATAACCTTCTAGATAATGAATAAAATAAAGAGGATTAAATAAATATTGTCTATTCATTTCTATAATGAATAAAATAAAGAGGATTTTAAATATTGCCTATGGTGACTTACGTACATGGATAATATTTTAAATTTATTCATCAAGACATTGAATCATACAGGTTTGTATTCTTAATAAAGGTTCGTGTGTAATAGGCATTAACGCGGATATTTTTGGTCCGATAACCATTCTGCCACTAGAAAAAATAAAAAAATAATAATTCAGCTGTTTAGCCTGTAGATGAACACAGACGCCATGTTAACATTAAAATTTAAAAAAAAATACTTCCCGGCCTAGGCCTTCAATTTTGTATGAAATTGCTTACCAGTTCTCTCGAGTAGTTCCGCCCGAAACGTGATACTTTGAAGCCTGTTATAACGCACGTAAGGACGACATTTCATTGCATGTTTGAGAAAATGTATTATGTTATGAGTTTAAGTTACTCGAAATAAATGATTTGAATTTGAATTATACCAAGAAATATTTTTGACTGAAACTTATTCTACCCCATAAGTCAGAAGACAACATGCCATTTAAAAAAACCAGGTTAACTGTGTACCTACTTACCATCCTTTTCCGAAGGCAAGTCAGTCATGACTGAAATCTCGTTGTCCGTGTTCGCGGGGCTGTCAGCGCGGGATTTCCCCGAGTCTATTGTGTACGTGTGAGGCGAAGTCGGAGTAGGCGCCCTGTCGGCTTTGGGTGTAGATGTACCTGTTGGCTTATCTTTCATGGTGGGGCCTGGGGAATTGAACAGCGGTGTCAAAAAAAGAGTTAATTGATAGTGATTTCTAAAAACACAAAACAAAATCTGGAAAAGAGCAAGGCATAATGAAATGCATTGCACTCACAGAGAGTACACAAAGAAAAGAGCAAGGGCAAACGATGGTGGAATTAAAGTATTTTTTAATAGAGTTGCTCATAAAGTGCTACTATACAGCTGTTTAGCGTGCGGAAAGTTGGTTTTCGCGCACTAGTGCTTTTTTACCATTAATTATTAAGTCAATAAAAAAATAGTTATTTACAGTACACATGGTGTTCCTTTCCCGCACTAGTGCGCAAATGAGCACTTTCCGTGCATATGTTGAAACTTTAAAGAGCCATATGTACTGTAAAACGTTGTACGATACACGTGCGAATAGGTAATTCGCAACTCGTGTCGATTTAAAACACTCCCTTCGGTCGTGTTTTAATTTATCACCACTCGTTGCGAATTTCCTATTTTCTGCACTTGTATCGTAAATAACTATTACGATACAAGTGCAGAAAATAGGAAATTCGCAACGAGTGGTGATAAATTAAAACACGACCGAAGGGAGTGTTTTAAATCGACACGAGTTGCGAATTACCTATTCGCACGTGTATCGTACAACGTTTTACAGTACATATGGCTCTTTAAAGTTTCAACATATGCACGGAAAGTGCTCATTTCCGCACTCGTACGGAAAAGTAACACTAAGTGTGCTGTAAAATAAGTTAGAACTGTATTAAACTTCATTTTTTTACTGTAGGTAGTATTACAATGATGTTAGAGAATGAATAATACCTATAAAAGTTTCGAATTCCTTACTTGTTGTTTTTCGTATTTTTAACTGTATTAAAAAACGTCGTTCGATACACGTGCGGAAACATCATTCTTCACTCGGCCCGAGTCTTGCCATTCGCCTACGGCTCGTGGCAAGATATCTCGGTGCTCGTGAGTCGTGACTTAATGACATACTTTCCGCACTAGCATCGAAATGTACTATTCCGCTATACGTAGTTCATCCAAATAACCCTTACTAATTTTAGGTTCTCTCTTTCGTATCAAGCAGAACCGGAGGGGGGCAGAAAATATTCCAAGAATAATTTGTCCAAAAGCATCATCATACCGAAATTACGAAATTCCTAAAGCCATTATCCGCTGAACGAATATTTCAACGCAGCTATAAATAGGTTAATTTGGAACTCTCTGGGGGAGGCCTATGTCCAGCAGTGGACGTCTTTCGGCTGATATGATGATGATGATGATGATAAATAGACAAAACTAAAAATTCCTTCAGCGGAACATTAATTTGGGAACAATGAAATTCGAAAAAAAAATTAGGTACTCTTCGGTATTTTGCAAGGCCGTCAAAATTAAGGTTTTTTTCTTAACCGATATCTGCTTTTGTGTTACATTTTGTGTTGCGTGTAACACAAATTTTGTGTAACGTATAACACAAAAGTACCAAACACAAAACAAAACGGTAAAAAAAAACCTTAATTTTGAAGGCTTTGCCATGGACCTATGATACTCAGGACAAGCTATGGTAATAATAATACCACGTCCGAGCGAGATGGTAGAATACAAATCTTGATAAGTGTGACAGAAAGGGAAATATCAAATATCATTCGATGTCCTTGTCACAGTTCCACTTTTTTTCTATTTGCCACAACTGATTTAGTAAGAAGTTTTGCCAAAAAAAACCACTACCCGCCAAAATTAAGTAGGTTGTTTATGGTAAGCCATCAGCCATTTTAAGACCAGTTCTTAATTTAGCTGCATAGAAGCCTTTCCGTCCGTCATTGCGGCATCACGTATAGCTTGTAATATGTCACGAATAAATGTCTCTTTCTTTCTTTCTTGTCCTGAGTATCATAGGTCCATGCGGCCTTGCCCATTTATGCGTAAGGATCCCACCGAAATAAGAGCGGGCGGGCCTCTCGCTGCAGCTGCATCTCCGAAACCTGCCGCCGGGCGGGAGCGCCACGAGGGTCTGGCTCCCGCTGCATGAGCGCAGCAGGCCCAGCGAAGGCCCGGGCTTCTCGGGACACGAGCAGATGGTGGCGTGGTGCTGGCAGATGTCTGTGAGGCGTGTGATGCAAGCAAAGCCACGTCAATATCAATCGCGTCTTACTAGGAAATACACCCCCCTGTCTCTATTAATAGTCCAGGCAATGAACTGACAACTTGTATGGAAAAAATGACAAATTTGGAAATAATTTATAATAGCAAATTTTTTAATGTAACGGATATATTATCAATTAAATAGTTACCTAGAGGCAAAATCCAACAAAAAATCAGACATCAAAAAAATCAATATTTAATTAGCTCCTAAAAAGTCCGGATAAATATATTTTTTTAATCTTTATTTAGGTTTATTTACATTTGCTTTAAAATATTCAATATAAATAAAATAAAAAAGACAATGAACGTTTAATTTAAATCGATATAATTACTTCCGGGTGGAAAATTTGTTGGATTCTTGAATAAAGCATCTTAGAACAACGTTTTAGAATTAAATAAACAAAAAAAACGCTATTATAAATTAATGTTTTTCGAGACCGTATTTTGCCTCGATATAATTACTTCCGGGTGGAAAATTTGTTGGATTATTGAATAAAGCATCTTAGAATAACGTTTTAGAATTAAATAAACATAAAAAACGCTATTATAAATTAATGTTTTTCGAAAGCGTATTTTGCCTGGAATATAACATCAAGCTCACAGATAGCTAGTGCCTGTAAGAGGCGTGTGACGAAAGCAAGTGCTAGTGAATGCAATGAAAATATTTGACGATAAATGATAAACAGTTTCACGGCAATGTGTACCGTTTTTGTCTCGTTCTTAGTTGCAGGTTAAGAGGTTTCAATCGGAGTATATATAATAAATAAATAATAATAAATATTTGCGGACAATCTTACACAAATCAATCTAGTCCCAAACTAAGCAAAGCTTGTACTATGGGTACTAGACGACGATAAACATACTTATATAGATAAATACATAGAAAACATCCATGACTCAGGAACAAATATTCGTACTCGTCACATAAATAAACGCCCTTACCGGGATTCGAACCCAAGACCTCTTGCATCGTAGGCAGCGTCACTACCAACTATACTTGTTCCCAACCAAAGTGACGACTGAGGCCATAAAACCATAGGCTCGCGTTATCTCTTTTGCATTGTCTTTCTTTATAGCCTCAATCGTCACTTTGGTTGGGAACAAGTATAGGCTAAAGCGGTCGTCAGTATAATTACTTAAGTTTATAATATTACAATCACCAAATTCCTGGATCTTCGGTATTCCGTTCAATTTAGCACTAGTACCGCTTTGAAGCCTCTCGGTTTCGTAATCTCCTATTTTCAGTTTATCTTTTGGTCCCTTATAATCGGTCATAACATTAGAACGAACACCGGGAGTACCGATTTCACCGAGCTTTTTCTGATTTGGAATAGGTATTAATGAATCATTATCCTGACCATCTTTCTTATATCCGTCAGGATATTGAACTTCTATTGTCAGGCCTTTCTTTTTACTATTATCGTATATATTTTTGTCTTCGAGTTTTTTCAAGACATCACCTTTCATGTCAACATTTCTGCCCACATTGTTGCTTTCGTCTTGATCGCTGTTTATGTCTTTGTTGGAATATTGTTCTTTTGACATAGTTTTATCACTATTTTGACCTTCAATGTTTGCATTTTTTCCGTAGTGTTCAACGTTTTTCTCGCTTAGGGCAACCTTCCGTTTATCTGTGGATTCTCTGCTTACTGATAAAGGCCGTGGTGTTTGCTGGGAGTTGCGGTCGTCAGCTTTGTTCTTTAAAGGTTCAGGAGGCAAATCTTTTTGGATATTACTAGTCATCGCTTTTGGCTCAATTTCCGATGAGACACGATTACACCTAGAATTTATTTTTTGTTTTTATAAACTAACAAAGCAATATAATTCGTATCATTAAATTAAAATTATTATAAGAGTTTATGTCAAAATTAGATGGGAAAGCTTATAGGTAATGTATACTTACGTTCCATTTTTATTTTCAAATATTACAAGCGAGACTTGTTTACGTTTCGTTGGAGTAGATGAAGTGACTGATGCGTTATCTACGTCATCAGGATTAGGCTTTGTATCTATACTTCCAACCGCATGCTGCAAACTGATCGAGTGAACGTTCTCAGAATCACCAGTTTCTTTTGACGAACAAGCTTTGAAACTATCTTCTTTTTTAACACTACCATTCGCATATATTTTAGATTTTTTGTTATATTCGTGATTTGCGCAAACTGAATCATTGTTTTCAAGGTTTTCTCTATTATCTTTAGGACACTCGCATATGTCGGCAGTTTGTTCTTTATCAGAAGTATTTTCAACGCGTAAAAAACTGATACCTGAGTCATCTCCTTCATATTGTTCTTTGCTAGGATGTTCGAAATGTTTCGAAGGTATATCGATTTTGTTCATAGAATCTAGTTTGTCAAGCACAGTGCTTTTTCTTCTTTCACTGATAGACATAGTGTCATTTGCACTTGTTTCAGTTAAAAGTTCTTTCGATGCTCTAACTGGTTCTAATATGGATATCCGTGTGTGTTTCGGCACAAACTTTTTGTCGTCCTTAATTTCTTGATCGTCGTCGGATTTTGAGTAGTACTGATCAAATGTTCTATTACAGGGTGACATTTCTAGTTCGGCGTTATCTTTTTCAGCCTAAGACCAACACAGATATGTTTTCGTAAGAATGTATGATTTTATAAAAGTGTATGCTGTGAGAAAATTAAAGAATTTGTGCATTTACTTACCGTTATTAATTTTAAGGCATCTAATTGCGCTTGCATATCCTCTATCATCTTCATTAACTCTTGATTTGTCTTATTTGTATTCTGAAACGATATTAGTTATAATTTGAATTGAATAATAATAAGTATACTCAGTATTCCTACGTGGGTCCTTTTCCATTTCCAATAGACCTATATTCATGAGCAGGGAGAAATAAATAAACAATTTGATACTGGAACTTGATACAGGCCCATCGTCTCCCATTGCTCTTGAATATATTTAGGGCTAACTAATTGTTTTAGTTTTATTTTTAACTTTCTTTGTAAAAACGTTAGTTTCTAACTTAAAAGGAGGATTCGACGACACCTTCTCTGTAAACATAATAATTGATAATTTTGAATTTTTGAATAATCATGTCCACGGATTTTTTGCTACATTATTCCAAGTTTTTGTATCTTAGCTTTGAAATACATGGCTGCGAATAAATTTATTATTATTATCATACATCATATTATCTTAGGCCAAGGTTTATAATTATGATTTTAAATGACTTGTGCGTTTCATACGTACCTTATCGTCAATGTCGCTTTCTTGGCGGTGATCGGCATAGCCCGAATCATCCGACTTAGACATTCTGTCATCAGGAACTGTAAGCTGGTTTGAAGTCTTGGTTGGGGTCACAGTTTGTTTCGGCTGGAAAAAAGTTGGCCCTAATTTTAGGTTAATTTCAACATTATGAGATCCAACGTTCTGGGAAATTCAACATTTCGAGATTTCAACTTTATGTGAATTCAACTTTATGGTCCTAAAGGAGCTTACTTCGTCTGCGTGGACCCGGGATAAAAACTATCCTATATTTTAATCCAGGCTATAAACTTTCTTAGTGCAAAATTTCATCCAAAGTGATTGAGTAACAAACATCCAAACTTTCGCATTTATAATATTAGTAGGATTGAACCGATACTTTTATCATCCTTTAACGCCCAAAGGTATTCTCTTTTTCAATGGAATTTATATATAATAAATTGAAATGGAGTTATTTGCATTTCTTTTGTTCCTTTCAATTTTAAAACAAAACGAAATAGCCCTAAAAATTCAATCTGAGTAGCCTACTTAGTAGGACACTGTACTGGCCCCGTAGCATGGTTGGCCTTGTCACGCGATAGGTGATAGGATAGAGCGTGCGTCACTGGCTGACACCGTTCGATAGAACGAGACGACGCTCCTATCTTGTCACTTGTCGCGTGATAAGGCCAACCATGCTACGTCTCCTGGCAATAGGTACAGGTGGGCTGGTTTGAGTCCTGACTTGAGCTGTGTAGGTGTGTGTGTGTGTGTGTGTGTGTGTTTGTGTTGTGTGTGTGTAGGTGACCATGGTATATTTTTTTTGCATTTGTTATCGGTATCAAATGATTTAAATTTGATCATAATAAAATAATTTGATGTGTAAAACTAATTCTATAATTTTTTTCTTGTATACCTGGCGGCTAGAGGTTATATACTCGATATTACTAAGAAATGAGAAAGTCCATCAAATTCTAAACAAGGGATACTCGGATGCCAAGTTTGGTGTCAGGGCTTACCTGAGGTGACACGTCGCCCGTGATCACATTAGAACACAAATTGCAACGTTCAACACTCGTCTGACGCAGTTGTTTGAGTTGTTTCTCCTCCTGCCGAATCAGAATAAATTAAGCGATTATCAGAATAAATGTCACTCGGATCGGATCGGTCAATTTGGCACTCTTTGGGGGAGGAATCAAGACTATCAGCAGCTCAGCACCTTAATATTTTTTCCTCACACTTGCTCGCAAAGGGCTTCATAACGCGCAGGCATACAGAGCTGCAATAACCTTTATTACGCTCATGGGCGTTACGTCAGTTATAAAGCAAGGAGGTTTAAACTCAAACACGATGTTTGAAAACGTATTTATAAATAAATTTGAACGTAAAAGCACGGATAAAATATAATTAACAGAATGATTAAAAGTATTAAAAACTTAAATGTAGCAATTTAGTGTCCGTGTAAAATAGTTTTAACTGTGATTTTAAATCGTGGCTGTATGCCGAGGGGTCTTTGCTCTAAGCGCCTCACGTCAAATTCAACAAAATGGACGACTGACATTTTGTAGTTTTTATTACGATTACCAACAATTTAGTTAAAAATGTATTTGGTTTCTTTGCAAAATGTGATTAAAAACATCAAAGCACTCTGCCTTCGACGTCGGGCTTCTAGTTCTAATACACTCTCGTTCGTAAATCATAGCTTACCGTGCTTGCACAATGTACTATTTGGAATAGTACATTATTGCCGTGGCCGGGAAGGAGGCAATTGCAGGCTGAGCATTTGTTTAAACGGACGAGCTTGCGAGTCCGTTTAATTATAATACGAAGCCTGCAATTGCCATTCCGGCTAAGGCTAATATAGTGCTTTTCTCAAAAATGTGGTTATTTTAAACTTTAAATATCGTTGCACAACGTGAAAATATTCATATTCATATTCGTATATTCATATATCGTATATTAATGATTTCCCGCCGTTTTTTTTTAAACCGAATCGCAAGTGTATTTGTCCACCGAAAAACGCAAACTATTTGAGACACATAGAAAAACGTCGCGTTTGCAACGGAAAAATACGAGTTGAATTGGCTGAATACGACCTGTGCCGTCTTTTATATGCCGGTTTCGACTTTTTAAAAAGTTTGGTACTCGACAAACAAAGGAATTATGTAACATTCCAGGCGGCTTGTAATGTTTTTTATTTTTTAATTTTGATCTGACCTGAAACTATACACTTTTTCACGCCACTGCTCGGAAATGTGGCAAAAGATGGTCAGAATTCAGGCTTCAAAGCTGGGGTTAGTTGGACGTCGCACAATGTTATTGTTGGACAGTTTGAACAGCAATCAACCAACTCGAACTAACTCGCCCATCTATTGCTTACTTTATAGCCTCTTCAACAATGTACTATACCTTCCAATATGTAACGACTAATGTACACTTTGCGGGCCATTTTGGAGAAGATATACATACCAGTCGGCTGGCGGTACTAAGATGTTCCCCTACTGTTAGAGCGACCTGCTGAGACCACTCGGCTGCCCTCACTCGCATCTCTAACTCGGCCACTTTCTTCTTCTCCATCGATAGCTGTGTATCTAACTCCGCTGGAAAGACAACGCCACTCATTATAAGATGACATTAAGCTATTTTGCAGTTGCTTGGAGACCATAAAAAGTCAACCTGACGTCAACGTAATAGTACATTGTTTAACGAGGGGCGTAAGTGGAATATTGCTAACGAGAGTCTATCAGAAGCCCGGCGCCGAAGGCGGAGGGCTTTTTATGACTCGAGTTTGCAATATTCTTACGCCCGTGTTATACACAATGTTTTTCATCACATTTGCGAGGAAATAAATAACTACTCGAGTCATCAAAAGCCCTCCGCCCTCGGCGTCGGGCTTCTGATAGACTCTCGTTAGCAATATTCCACTTACGCCCCTCGTTAAACAATGTACGATAATCGATACATTATTTACATTACTACATCATCATCATTTTTTCATTATTTACATTATTGCTTCAAAGTGCCTCGATAGAAAAAAAAACAAAGTTGGCTCTTTATTTTCATTTTTTGACTCGGCCTACTCAAACGATACATTATTTTATGACACGATCAAGTTAATACCATGGCATTTTACCTCATCTAAAATCTCACTTAATTAAATATGAACAAAACTTCACTTAGTTAGGTATTTATCGAAATTTGTACAAAAATGGTAAACCCGAAGAGCGTTGCATCTTTTTCCAGTGCCTGTGCTGAGTATCATAGGCAGAGATCGGAATTTTCGCGGCAAAACAAAACACTGTCGCAATCAAGCTAGTGTTAGAAACATTTTTTTATCGATATCGATAGTTGTGTAATAGAAGACAAACAAGGTTCACCAAATAAATTAAAATATTTAATACAATTTTTTACGTGAGGTTTGTATAAAATTGAATAGAGACAGATGCAATGTCCTATTGAGTAGGTACTCATTTTCTGAAGTGTCTATTATTTTCAATGAGGTGGTTATAGTCACTTCATTAAAAGTTTTACCTCTTTGCTACCCGACTACGACAAAGCCAAAAGAAAGGGTTGTTAGTTAATATGATAAAGTATAGTTAAGGTTTAGATGGAATAACACTTATAAAACAATTCTGTATCTTACCACTTCTTTTGGATATTTTAAATTAACAGTCGCGAATGATTATAAAATAATGTAAATATATAGGCATGTTTTTAGGGTTCCGTAGCCAAAATGGCAAAAACGGAACCCTTATAGTTTCGTCATGTCCGTCTGTCCGTCTGTCCGTCTGTCCGTCTGTCCGTCTGTCCGTCTGTCCGTATGTCACAGGCATTTTACTCGAAAACTATAAGGTGTATTTGAATAAAATTTTGAGGATAGGTGTATTTTGTTAGCCGCTACAAAGTTTTGTAATTAAAATTACTAAAAAAAATTTTTTTAGGGGTGTACTCCATACATAAAACTAAAAGTCAAAAAAAAAATTTTCATCGCGAGCCCACGTGTGGCACATGAATCGATAGGCCTTTAAAAATAAATATAAGGTTTCTCGGGATTTTTTTTGATTAAGTGAATACAGTCAGAGATAATCGCCCCGAAAGTCACTAAAATTCTGTCCCCTATAAAAATATGAAAAAATTCATGGACACAGCGCTTATTAAGTTAATTCACCGAAAATTGTTTTGAACAAGATCGGATGAAAGGTTTCCGAGATATTGCTGAAAAACTGCCTTCCTCAAAGAAAAGGACGTAAGTGCCGTAAGATTTCTATGACGATACGACCTTTTTAATAGGCACGGAACCCTTCGTTTTGCGTGGTCCGACACGCACTTGGCCGGTTTTTTTAATATAACAATACTCGATTTCGATAAAAGACACGTTTCTAACACTAGCTAGATTGCGACAGTGTTTTGTTTTGCCGCGAAAATTCCGATCTCTAATCATAGGTCCCTGGGTGCAATACACACCCCTGTCCTGGTCGGCTGCGCGCTGCGCTCGGCGCGCCAGCTCGAGCTCGCCGCGCGCGCGCACACTCTGCTCGCTGCGCGCGCGCAGCGCGGACGACTGCAGCTGGGACACCTGCGCCCATGATGGTTGCCGTTTTATCACTTATACAATACAATACAATAAATATAGAGGCCTCGGCAGAGAGTACGACTTTGTACCCTTTGGCGTCGAGACCCTCGGTCCGTGGGGTCCCAGTGCGCATAAGTTATTTGCAGAAATCGCAAAACATTTTAGTAAATCAATTAAATTTAACTTTATATGTCAACTATTGAGCACTATAAGGTTTCGAGCATAGGGATCTTTGGCTTACATATCTATACTTATAAGTTTTTTTGAATTATATTGGAAACTATAGGTCTGTTTAGTATTAAGATAGCCTGCACAAATATCTTTGTATGACTGTTTGTTTCATAATAAATAAATAAATAAATAAATAGATGTAACTGGTGAAGAAGCTGGCGGCTTTCTCGCGCAACGCATCAGCATTGCAATTCAGCGAGGAAATGCCGCCAGCATCCTCGGTACAATGCCTCGAGGGCCTTTTTTAGATTTAACTTAGTTTTAATTTATCTTAGTTAATGTTAATTATAATCTTGTATATACAAAAGTAATTTATTGTAAAGCAACATGCCAGATACAGAAACAAAACATAAAAACATATTAACCTTTTGACAGCGAGGGTGAAAAACAAAACGGTGCCCAACTGAGGCCAGAACAAAAACAATAGCCAGACAAAATATGAATAAAATGAAACATCTGATAAATATTGTCATGTCAAAATGAATGTACGTATCATGAACTATTAAAAAAATAGGTCAAGTTACTTGTAAAACTTTTTATTACATAAAATTAACGAAAAAGTGCACGCGCGGCTGTGGCCGTCCGTGGCTTCAGTGGCACGAGTTTTCGTCCGCGTCCACAGCCGTCTTTAGCTCTCAAAAGGTTAAACAGAAAAATAAAAACGAAATCTAGTTATATATTAGAATAATATTTTATTTTTACATTTCAATTAGGTATATTGACGATCATGGTAGGAATTCTTGTAATTTTGACACACAAACAGACACGAATAAACAGATTGGTACTACACATGTTAAACTTATAACACCCCTCTGTTTCGTGGGGGGTAAAAATAAAGCAATCTAAATAAAAAAACTGTTATTACACCTGTGATTCCAGCTGTGTCATGCGGGTGGAATATTCTGTGTGAGTTTTGGCAAGTTCCTGTTGAGAAAAAAAAAATACAGATGACGTTATAATCACCAAAGGGGAAAATATGATCACATGATTTCTGGACGAGCCCTAACTAGAGAGCAATTAGTTGGGCATTTTTCATAAAAAGTGTACGTGAACTTTTTTTTCAGAATTCGTTTTTTTTTGGGTTTTTCTTACTCAGAATCGTTGATACTATCGATCCTTATACAAGAAAAAAATTGACACAGATTTTACTGTGTAAGTGTTTTCTTCCAGTGCGTCGGCCATATAAATAAATAAAGACTGCATACAAAAATGTGACGATCTGGAATGTAACTTTTTTTCTTGTATGACACCCAAAAACTTCGAATTTTGAAAAAAAAAGTTCATGTACTTTTTTTTTGAAAAACGCTCAGTTATTATGGCTCCATCTTATCTGCTGCCGCTGCGTAGAGGTATGCGGTGTCCGGTTGCTCTAAATACTTATGAGCATTGTGCTTTATAAAAAAATGCTCCGATATAGATAATTTTGATAACGCACCTCTTCTAAATCCCCTATCTTTTGCTTAAACTGTTCCATGGTTGTTCTGCATCTGTTTTCGTTGCACACCTTGTCAGTGTCCCCTCTGGAAGTACAGTATTATCGCATTATTCGTTTTATATGATAACTTTAAAACGTTCAAATAATGCTACAATAAGTTATCCATGGCTGTTTAATTCGTGTTTACAATTTTGATACATTATATATATAGTTTCATTGTTTTTGTTGTTTGTGTTTTGTTATTTCATTACGTTTCGTGAATCAGGCTCTTAATATATTTATCTACTCACATACTATAAACCCCCTAAAATGCGTTCAGAAACTGGCAGTAATGACCAGCATTATATCAATAAGATTTATAAAAATAAATTACTTGTCTCTGGCCGTAGGTAATTTTGTACGTGTTTTCATTAAGATTATCGATATTGATAAAGTAATGACTTTCAAATTTCGAAGCGTGGCCCAGAGGTCAGAGCAGATCATGACCCACTAGATTTTGTTATGGACATCTAGTTGGTCACGATTTGAAATCTAGTCGGCCATGGCGGTGCAATGGCGGTTTTTCTAATGGTTCCCGAACACATCATTGAGGATTTTTTTATTATATGTGTGTAGATAAAGTAGTGTATGCAACTGTACGTAATTAGGCCTTAAAACACTCGCTGAAGCTCGTTTCATAAAACCACACTCGTGATTTAAAGCCTCTCATTATGTACAGCAACATAAACTACTATTACAATAAGGTTTGTTCACAAAAAAAGAAGCCACCGTTGTATGATTCAGGTTTTCAATATGAAATGACATTTTTTTAAGAATTTTATTAAAAAGAACGTCTTTTCACCTATCGTTTTGAGTGGCATTGTGGATATTTATATCAGCTGCTATCCATTTTTGGGCAAAGTTTCGAAATCTCTGAATTGTAGTCTTAAATGTAATTTTCACGTTTGGGTCATAGAGGTTCTTACTTTTCCTTTACTCAAATAGATTATCGACGCTATAATGTTCCGCGAATATCTTTCCAGACTCATAATTACCGTATGCAGATCATATATTATTTTAAATCATGCCAGAAGTAGACACATTTCAATTCAATCATTATAGCTTTAAGCATTAACTGGCATTTATGTAGGATTTCACAACTTTTAAGGAAAAATGGATGGGTTTTGGAATCTTACACATAAATAAAAAAGTCGTATCGTCACATAAATCTTACGGCACTTACGTCCTTTTCTTTGAGGAAGGCAGTTTTTCAGCAATATCTCGAAAATGTTTGAACCGATCTTATTCAAAACAATTTTCGGTGAATGAACTTAATAAGCCCTATGTCCATGATTTTTTTCATTTCAAAAAAATAATATTATACTCATTTTATTTACAAAATTATGTATAGCGGCTAACAAAATACACCTATCCTCAAAATTGTATTTAAATACACCTCATACTTTTCGAGTAAAATGCCAGTGACATACGGACATGACGAAACTATAATGGTTCCGTTTTAGGCATTTTGGCTACGGAACCCTAAAAAGAATACTCAGTTGGCTAGCTAATTGCGGTTTGAACTACCTAGACCTACTGGGTGACAGTGGAGACTTAGTTTTCGATGGCTACTTTTTTTCTTGAACAAGCTAAAATTGGATACTACCTATATATTTGTCGTATTTGCGATTCAATTTAGTAGCACTTACTTGTCATCGTTCTCCCCATCATTGCCTATTGTACTGGTTTCAGCAGTCATCATTGAAGGAGGTTCTCTGAAATTAAAAACCAAAATTATTTACTCACAACAAACAATAAAAGTGTTACAACAGAGTACGGAAAAGAGCAAATATAGTATAACTAACTTTTGCCCGCGGCTTCGCCCGCGTACTCAGCTTATTTTTTAAACATCTACAAAAAAGGAGGTTCTCAGTTTGACCCGTAAGTTCCGATTGAATTGCAATTTGGCACAAATGCTTACTAGAATTTTCATGTCCATGTTGGATTTTAAATTGGTTGTTGTTTTCGTAATCATCGACCCGATAAACCATAGAAACGATACCCATGTTGTTTTTTTTATAATTTTATTCATTTAGAACAGAAACAGCCACATAAACAAATTTATATGGGGTACACAGAATAGGTACCAAAAAAACAGACTTTCAGACTGTCGCCAAATTCCCCCCTTTTAGGGGTTGAATTCTCATAAACCTGAAACACATGTTTACTCATTTATCGTTAGGAATACTCCTGTGAAGTTTAAAATAAAATAGTCTCACTAATCTTATTTTCCCATACGAACTTTGGACCCCCATTTCAGCCCCTTACGGGGTGAATTTTGAAAAATCCTTTCTTAGTGCACCCCTAGACCTTATAAGGAACCTACATGCCTGGAATATCTAGAACCAGCGGTTTGGGCTGTGCGTTGATATGTCAATGTGTATGTGCTTTGTGTATTAACCAATAGAGTCTGAATAATAGAGATATTTGTGAGCACTTTGTTCGCTCTGACAGGGCGGTTCACTCTTTGATTTCGTCGCGCCGCACAAAAACATGCCGGCCGGCCGCCTTTAGGCGGTCTAGCAGTGGTTGCCGCGCGCTGTTACGGGACGCATTGCGTTCGCGCTTCGCATTGCATTGTCATTCGCCTCGTAAAATAAATATGCCGCGTCGTCTATGTATATTGCTTGAAAATTTTTATCTACATTATTTATGTATGTAGGTAACCGACAGTGTGTCTTCGTCTTACATTTTGCAGGCAGTTTTGATGTCATAACCTAAAGGCAAATTACACAGCTTTTGTGTAGATGGGTGATCCTAAGTAAATCCATACTAATATTATAAATGGGAAAGTGTATGTGTTTGTTTGTTTGTTTGTTTGTCCGACATTCACGGCAAAACGGGGCGACGAATTGACGTGATTTTTTTGAGTGGAGATAGTTGAAGGGATGGAGAGTGACATAGGCTACTTTTTGTCTCATTCTAACCCCCCACTTCCCTAAAATGGGGGGTGGAAGTTTGTATGGAGCATTCCGCAATTTTCAAGGTAGAATACTAAAAATTGGTATGCGGAATATTTGTGAGTACCAAAAAAATCGCGCATTATTTTTTTTTGGAAATCTGTACCCAACCCCTTAAAAGAGGGGGTGAAATTTTATATGGGACTTTTCGCAGTTTTCAAGGTAGGAAGCTAAAAATCGGTACACAGACTCTGTTACCAACGAATACCTGCCTTTTTTTTGTTAATTTTCCCCCAGCCCCTAAAATAGGGGATGGAAATTTGTGTGAGACTCCGCAAAATTAGTACCTACAGGTTCTATGATACAAACGAATAATAAAATAATTTAACATGGGTATCGTTTCTATGGTTTATTTTTCAAATCCAACGTGGCTGACGTAAAATACCATCTCCCCTGTTGGGGTGAGCTGGGGTTGAAATGTCTAAATATCAATATGGGTGTCGTTTTTATGGTTTTTATGGACGTTATTACGAAAAAGGCGTCGATTTTGAAATTTAATATTGTGGATATCTATATGTAGAGTCGATATGTAGAGTCGTTATGAGAGTCAATATGTAGTCGATATGAAGAGTCGATATGTAGTTGATATGTAGAGTCCATATGTAGAGTCGATATGTAGAGTCGATATGTTTAGTCTATATGTAGTCGATATGTAGAGTCGATATGTAGAGTCGATTTGTAAAGTTGATATGTAGAGTCGAATTGTAAAGTTGATATGTAGAGTTGTTATCTAGAGTCGATAGGTAGTCGATATGTAGAGTCGATATGTAGAGTCTATGTAGAGCCGATAATTAAATAAAAGAAGAAACTGGCTGACTGACTGACTGACATATCACCGCACAGCCCAAACCGCTGGATCTAAAGATTCCAAATTTGGTACGTAAGTTCCTTAAGGGTGCATAAAGAAAGGATTTTTCAAAATTCACCCCCTAAGTGGGTGAAATGGGGGTCCAAAGTTTGTATGGGGAAACAAGATTAGTTAGACTATTTCATTCGAAACTTCACAGTAGTATTCCCAGTGATAAATGAGTAAATACATGTTTCAGGTTCTTTGAGAATTCAACCCCTAAAAGGGGAAAATGTGGTGACAATGTCTGAAAATCAACATGGGTATTGTTTCTATGGTTTATCGGGTCGCTGGTCGCTGATTACGAAAACAACGATTTTAACATCCAACGTGGCGGACGTGTAATACCATCTCCCCTGTTGGGGTGCGATGGGGTTGAAATGTCTAAATACCAATATGGGTGTCGTTTTTATGGTTTTTTGGGATGTTAATTATGAAAACGGCATCGATTTTGAAATTTAACATTGTAGACATGAAAATTCTTGCAAGTATTTGTGCTAAATTGCAATTCAATTGGAACATACGGGTCAAACTGAGATGCACCTTTTTTGTAGACGGTTAAAATTACTTTTAGTACGCGGGCGAAGCCGCGGGCAAAAGCTAGTAAAGAATAATCGTAATATCGTTAGTAAAATACACTATTATACTAACGTACCTATAATTAAATAGGTCGAGCTGGCGGTAACCCTAGCTCTAAGGCCCCGCCTCCGAAAGAGCGCGTTGCATGCGATAGAAAGAAATGGCCACATTTAGGCACGTTACCTAAACAGGGAATTTGTTAACAGAGAACCTTCTGTACGTAGTACTATGATTTATTCTGTGGCTCTGATATATCAATAGTATTCGTGAATGTGTATTACCTATGTGAGCTTTGTAAGTTTGTGCTTAGAGGAGTGAGCCAAACAACTATTTTTTGTTGCTTGTTGCCATGGTTACGTCTCATGGTCACTCTTTAAAACTGTGATTTTATGGGGTTTTAATCCACTATACACGTGGTTTTGTTACATGGGTGCAGCAACCTATTCCATGGTGGGGCATCTCCATTCCATAGCATGATCGGAGTAGTGTTTTTTCTAAGAAAATCTGTCACTGTTGTCTCCTGGTTTATCGGGACAGAATAAAAACAAGAAAAAGTTGATTGACCCGGGTAATATATTGTAGAATAGAATAGCCCTTTGGGATTAGATTGAAATATGCTATCGCTCCGCTTGCTTTTCTTGTAATACGGACAGTTAGTGTACTTATGTATGTTACATACGAGAAAACATCAAAGGCTCAGAATAGTACATTACATACCTCGGGCGGTGAATTTGTGAATGCCCCGGATGGCAGGTGTTTATGCGATCTGGGGCTTTACGAATTACCGCCCGTGGTGGCCAGTAAGTGAGATTTTCTCCTCGCGTAGCGGGCAGAAAATCCCACTTACTTAGTCTAATGTATTGTATAACTTACTGGTTAAGTTGTATGGCCGACGCCGCTGCAGATTTTAGGTTGACATTAGAGGACTTATTTTGTAAGGAGGTTGTTGACAAATTCCTGTAAGAATAGAACAAGTAATACTTTATTGTGCATATAACATGCTGATATTGTAATTATATTTATTAACCGACTTCAAAAAAGGAGCGTATATGTTCCACTGTATTTTTTTTGTATTTCTATGTTCGCCGATTTCTCCGTCAATTGGGAATGGATGAAAATTTTAAAAGTGCCTGTTTTTTTTTGGTAATAGGATTAACGTTCCTTAGCACCAAAAAAAAGTTGCAGATTTTTCAGCGGCGTCAATTATTTTTGAAAAATATAAACAGTTTCCGCACTTACATTTTGGGAAAAAAGTTAACCATTTTTTTTTCCAGGTAACCTCCAAATTCCGTACGGTACGCAATAGGTAATACATGCAAGTCGCTTGGCTCATTGACATTTTTAAAATAAATTGAGTGGATATATTTACTATATTATTCTAGAAAGAAAGAAAGAAGAAAACGTTTTTTATATAATTTTACAATGATAAATGCATTGGTTTTATGACTTTTATGGATAACAATCCATGTCCATCCAAAACAATAATTAATACCTACATACATAAGCTTCACAAGCTTCAAATGTAATAATTTATAATACTAATAGATATATACTTATTGAGAGATAGATATATGTATCTGTAAGAAGTTATTAGGGAATCGCAAAATTAAAAAAATGTAAAATGTATAGTTTCGCCTTTTCCTAATGATACCTTTGCTTGCTATACTTATATGCAAATTTATTATTGCAGTCCATTGTGATTTTATAATTGTAATAAAAATTAGTAATAAAAATTTTCTTATTTTCTTGTTCTCTAAATGAATTCCCAAAGTCGGCATTGTTCATATTATGTTATATTATAATACATAGATATAAATATAGGTAACATAATTTGTACAAGTATTTACACTATTGTCTTAGGCTTAGGACCTGTAAAAATAGTTGTAAGTGTGGAAATAAATAAATATTTCGTATTATTTCTTATGTCGAAATCAATTATGTTCCCCTTACAAAATGCTAACGTTAGGACAATACAGTACGTCTGTTGGGTCCGCTAGCAACAACAACAAAACCGGTGGCGCTCCAAACGGTTTCCAGAACCAACCCGACGTAGTGATGTCTCAACATTATACGACATTTTTTTTAATTTTGATGGTCCATAATAGAGGAAGTTATTCGTATAATGTGGCGCCGCTTTTCCGGGCAGGACGACGTCTAAAGACGTCGAGCAAAATGGCCGGTACGACAACGAACACGCGAGTCAAAGGTCTAAACCGCCAATGGAGCACCAAAAGTCCGCGGTCTTAAAAACCGGCGGATTGGATCGCTGGCTCTTTGTGCATGCTTGAATTTTTTTTTTGACAGCGAAGGTGCAAAACAAAGCAATGAATAAAATGAAACTTCTGATATATATTTATAAATATTCTCATGTCAAAATCAATGTACGTATCATGAACTAGTAAAAAAAAAGCTTTACAAGTTACTTGCAAAGCTTTGTATTACATAAAACTAACGAAAATGCGCAAAGCGCACGCGCGGCTGTGGCCGTCTTTAGCTGTCAAAGGGTTAACGGGTCCGCTAATTAAGTAATAAAAATATTGTATAACTTCTTACTTGACAGATGTAGTAGTGTTAGCATAACACTTGTAACAGTGACGGGCATTGGGGTTCTGTTTCAGGAACTGCTTCGCCGTACACAGCTGGGTGCTGAGTCGCCGGACCCTGTCTGCTAGGGCTACGTTGGCTTTATTCAGGTCTGCCAAACTGTAAACAGAGATTGACTTGGTAGGTATTATAAAGCTTAATTAAAGGGTTCAATAGTAAACTGTCTAAAGAGCTATTACAACTTTTCCATGAAAAAAAAAAAAAAAAAAACCGGACAAGTGCGAGTTCAACTCGCGCGGTAAGGAAGAGGTTCTGTATATAATCTAAATTTCATGAGTGTTTCTGAATACTCAAACTTCTTATAGGTTTTCCTGTAATCTTTAGGCAAGGAACTATTTTCCATATTTTTTTCAGAATTTTAATCTTAGTAGTTTCGGAGATAAGGGGGGGAATGGTAAATTATCGTCGTTTTTCCTAAATTACTTCAAATCTGTTTTTGCTAAAATTATAAAAAAAATATATCTGACATGCTTACAACAACCCCTTTCATTTGATATGTCACACAATACAGTTTGAGAAACTTTTTTTTTTAAATTTCCAGTTTACCCCCCAAAAGTGGCCCCCTTCTTCAGAATTCATTAAATTTACTTTACGGGTCGATCTTCGGGTCACCAATTTACATATGTGTACCAAATTTTAACTCAATCGGTCCAGTACTTTCGGAGCAAATCGGCTGTGACAGACGGACAGACAGACACCGAGTAATCCTATAAGGGTTCTGTTTTTTCCTTTTGAGGTATCGGAACCCTAAAAAAGGCACAGAACCTGCGTAGTGACGAGAATCCTGACAGGACATTGCAAATTGAACAAACACCTGTTTCAAATGGATATGAAACAGGAAGCGACTTGCAGGTTCTGCCAGGAGACAGAGGAGACAGCAATGCACATTCTCTGCTGCACCCAGAAGAGGTACAACATATCACCGCCCAAAGAATCTGGCATTTCCGGGAGGCAACGGGCGTTAACGGTGAACAAAAAAAAGGGTTGCCACAATAGATCACTCGCTGGTCGAAGCGGCACATTAAAGGCCCATAAATCACCACCAATAATAATAATTATTATTATACGGTGCATTCCATTAAATTGTCAAAAGGGCCTCTACGTGTTGGTACTAGCCCCACGCACGCCTCCCAAAGGTCCGGGACATCATGTCCCGTGAGCGGGAAAGACATACATAATTATAATTATAAAGCTTCTTTGAGGAGATGGATGACAGGCCATCAACTGTATCGAAGTCAAAGATATATTTACACTTTTGGACCTTATTCTATTGAAATAAGGTGTAAAACTGTAAAGATATCTTTGACGTAGACTGTACCAATGTAGTTATATGTGTTTTAGTCTTGTTTAGTCTCGTTCCATGACTCATTGGTTTTACTGTAATGTCATGTTAACATGTTTTTAATAAATAAATATAAACTTATTTTTTTATTTATTAAAAAATATTATTTTACTTCATAATTGTTGTGAACGGAACCTGATATGTACTGCGTGATACATATATTATAAAATAAAAAAAGTCATTTATTCCTGGTTTTACATAATTAATTTGATGAGAAATTTGAAATAAAATTTACAAGCCAGAACCCTAGTTATAGCAGGCTTTGCTATAAAGCCTCTGAGCCTGCCATTTTTTCCTATCTCGGGCCCTCCAGACCCAGTTGGAGCCCACTACCTCTGTTATGTCGTCAGACCATCGGGCTAACGGACAACCTTTCTTCCTTTTTCCTGCTAGTCCTTTCTATGCTGTTACCTGGTGCGTCCACCTCTCGAGATGGATACTTATATTAATAATAAATAAATATTAGAGGACTATCTTACACAAATCGAAATGTCCTATTTCGATTAGTAAGCTCAATAAGGCTTGTGTTATGCGTACTAGACGACAATATATTTAATATATATATAAATACTTAAATACATTGAAACCATCCAAGACTCAGAAACAAATATTCATGCTCATCACACAAATATTTGCCCTTACCGGGATTATACTTATATTATATTATAATATTTCATATCTCACGTGGCTTTCTGCTCATTGATAACTGCTTTCCCCGCAGCACAGCAATCTTTGCCCATGTAAGTTTTAGTTTGAGCCGTAATCCTCTGCACTTTAGTCGACAATATGCGGTTCTTCTCGTTCACTGCATTGATTGTTCGCTTCAACTCTAAGTTATTCTCCAAGAGTGAATAGTACAAGTCCTCGAGCTCGCGTTTACTTAGTTTTGAGGGACATGTTGAGCGGTAATTATCTAAAAAAAAACTTACTTTAAATGTGAAAGTACAATCTATACTTAATATTATAAAGAGGGAAAGTCTGTGAGTTGGTATGTTTTGAATAATCTAAGTGTAAGGCCTGAGTGGATGCTCTACTACGTCCATATAAATTGCATTTGTTTTATATGGATCACAACTTAGTGACCAGATTTTGATGAAACTTTCCAGTAACGTACCTAATCAGAATATAGGCTATAATTTATATACCTACATACAGTCGCAGGCAGCAGCTAGAAAAGTACAAATGCAAGCCATTTTAAATTCATAAGTACGTCTCGAACTAAACAAATAATCATCAGCAATTTAAAGTGTTTCAACGAGTTCCAAATGTCAAGAGCACAAGAGTTAGGCGACAGATAAATTACTAATCTCACCTTTATCACAACGTGGAGCATGTTTCTTGCACAAATCATTATCATTCTGGTCTTTCGCCGGCTTTGCTAAATTGTTGGCGGACATGGTGGATACAACATCAAAAGGACAAACGACACTTCAATTTTGATGTAAAACTTTCATCTTTAATTTACGTTCTCGCACACATACAACACTAACTAACGGTGCATACTGATAATTAGTTTTCACATTGTTCTTGATTTTAGTAAATTATAGCGTTTGTCGACGATTAATTTACGAAAATGCCGCCATAGCAACAAGAACAAGCAAAGCGAACTGTCAGTGTCAGTTGCCAAATGTCAAATCAAATGCGTTTCGCTCCTAGATAGAGGACTTAATAGAGAATAGATAGCGTCCTAGCGTATGCTCGAAAGGGACAATGGTAAATTAATATTACCAAATTGAGTAGTATTAAATGATTCAAACAAAATATAAAATAAAAAAATATAAGACTAATATAATGTAATTATAGTGTAATGTTGTTTATAATTTAGTTGGGTGGTGACAAACAAAAAAAGCGTATACGCGCCGAGGGACAGGAGATTTGACATTGTATCTCGTTCCCACTTGTACTGAGCCGATTTTGATAAACGGGCGTGTCAATCGATTTGAAATTATGGTCCGGGTGGCATAGGCTACCACCGGCGCCGGAAGCCACCAAGATCACTTATACTTACGTACCTACTAGATTTTCTGTGACCGTGCTTGGCCGTCCTCCAATTTCACTCGTTAGGCCACGCCAAAACGGTGACAGCACGGATACGGCCTACCTAGCATGAAGTTCCAAGTCAAGAACGTCGTATGTCACTGGGATTCCGTACCGTAACCGTATTTTGAGCAGCGGTGTGGTCGGACCTTGAATGATAGTTTGATAGTACCTACTACGAACGTACATGAACAAATCGCCTGTATAGGTATGCCGAACGAGCCTAAAGGTGGCCATCCCTATAAACCGCATGAAACGCACTGCGATAGAACGCGCGCGTACCGTAGTAGCGCTAACATACCGGCTAGAGCCGGTAGGCCGATGTACTTTTAGCGGCGCGACAAAATCACGGAGTGAGCCGCCCCTGCACGGCTATCACAAGACGGCGCGCGAGCTTTCTTGATGTTTCTCGCACTATACATCTCTTTCTAAGTTTTCTAATAAGAGAGAGACGGATAGTTCGAGAAAAATCGAGAGAGCTCGCGCGCCGTCTTGTGATAGCCGTGCTGGTTCCCGGGGGGTAATCACGTAACATTTTGAACGCGCGTTAGGTAGATCCAACTGTCATTTTTTCATATAGAAAGTGATTTAGATCTACCACGCGCGTATAATGCGTTACGTGATCGACCCGCTGATTTGGCGTCGTCTTTAGTTAGATTGAAATTCAAAAATATCTATTACGGGGTTACCCGTACTTGTAAGTTACTCGTAGGCTGTTCTAGGGATGTGCGATTAAATTAAACAAACCCAAAGTCCATCAACAAATTTTATTAAAACAATAACACACTTAGTGACTAAAATATCGATTATGAGCGCAATCTAAATCTAGCTAAAATAAACGAGGAAACTAGCGCTGGGTAACATTGACATACAATTTTATCGACACTACACTTAATACGTAGTATTAATCGCTGTCGCCATTCCTATTTCACAGTACTTAACAGAAAACGCCAACATACCTACGTGGGGTAAGATGGAATTTGAAGAAACGACAGAATTTGAAATTTGGAAGATAAGGTTTTAATATTTTGTCGACCTACCAACAAAATAATTATTAAAAATAAATTATTATGGGTAAATCAAATCTCGATTAGTGATTACAACTACGTAATAAGGGGACTGTATTTTTCCATCTGAAAGCAAAAACAATCTTATCGAAAAAGCAATTGACCCTAATTTTTTCGAGATAAAGACAAAAACGCAATTATATGAATGAAGGTAATGATAATGTACAGTAAAACTTAGATATTACTGTTTTTACTCATTTGTGGAACATAATTGACGTATCCCTTGCTCTTAAAGCGGCACAACATTAGTTAGGATTAGGAATATTGTTAGACTCGAGTAGTATTCCTTTACCAAGTTTCATTGTTCTGAGCGTCATTATTGAACAATTCACAGTATTACTAAACATTGTGAGCCTGTTCTAGAGACACGCCTTAAAACGATGGATAGTATGGATCTATATAGTTAGCATACGTACGTACTTACATACTGTACCTATCTATCGTTTAGGGCTATAAAATAATTTGTGTTTTATGGGGTCGTCAGACGTGGGTAAAATCGGCTACAGAGATTTATTTATCCGATATTACACATCAACCCTTCGAATTAAAAGATTGGCACACAAGTGTTAGCATAGATTATAAGCGGTGAAAATAGTGAGATAAATTATGCGTTTTAATTCTTCATATCAATTAAAACATCATGCACATATAATTATTAAATGGCGTAAAATTGATTGCTAAAAATCTAGCTCGCTCTTTTATCAATTGTATAGGTTCAACTATGTAGATACATTAAAAGGTTTCAATTCTATATTATGTGTTACACTAAATACATCAGGTAGTTAATATATTTTTACCATATAATGTTTGCAAAGTTATTGTCATTTTTCACATTTAAAATCGGAATTATGTTTAGGTCCATAAATTTTAATATAATTATATATATGTTTATATACTATACATACCTGCAGCATATTTTGAAGTCACCAAATTGTTCGCCTACACATATATAAAGTGATTAAGTAGAAATAAAATAATGCCTAGTATACAATTTCAATCAGAATCTTTCAAGTTACAGCAGGGTTTTTTTGGTATACTTTAGGTAAAAGCACTTCTGCTGCATATCTCGTAACATTACATACCTTCCTATATTAATTTCAACAATAGGTACTTAGCATGGGGACATTCAAGAATGTATTTTAATATTACTATTCACTTTACCATAATCACTCGATTATATATACTAGGCACCTGAGAGTATGCAGAATAAAAAAATACACAAAATTGACAACTTTGCCTTTGACTACTGCCTCACATTACCACTTCTTTCGTTTGCAACTTAATAATACTGGAATATATTTGATATAAAAATAATCATAGACTTAAATCAAAGTAGCCACAGCCAAACTTATAGATAAACTTAAGTAATTAATAATAATATACACATTTCATGTCAGTTTTGGTAAAAAAGAGGCACTTACCATCTGATCCAAATAGGTAACATAATTCACTTAGAATTATTTACCTATAATTGTAAAATTAAATAAAATCCATTGTAACTATAGTGAATAATGTGGTTTGTATGTATATATATAATTTTGAAAACCACCAAAGCTTTGACTATAACTATATGGCATTACATTATATTATAATCTAACACCAAAATCACACGGTATTGGAAACAACCTGTACTTAATATGCACCTACTCACTATTAATAGGCCTTTTAGGCCGACCTATTCATAATAAAAGCTAAGACTAAATCGAAATTATGCGTTTTGGTAATGTTTTAGTACCTTTAGAACTTTTATTGTGCAACTTTGCACGCAAATTTAAACGGCCCACTCTTTCAAAATAATAGTAGCCCAATTTACATCACATGTTCATCGTTGACACAGCCTTTATTTGCAACGTTTTATTTGGAATTGTAATTTTTTTACATAATAAAGCCATTTTGTTTTATTGAAACTAACTAGTTTCATTGACACTAGCAACCCATCATGTAATGTTTACATGCCTTTTTTTAACTCAACATCTTTGTTGTAGTGAAAAGTTTCATACATAATAAAGTTTCATATAATTAAGACCCAAGTGTAGATCGGCTTTAGGAAAAGACCGGCACATTAGGCGGTTCAAAGCCACAGTCAGTTTCAAATTATATCCGAAAGTTGTCGAATTTTCCATGTAACGATCTTACCTCACTTTGTCGTTTTTGTAATCGTAAATGCATAGTATTATTCATAAAATAGGTTTTATATATTAATAGTAATATTTAAATACTACAAACATCGAGATACGTTTGGAGCTAACTACCAATGCGATATATCTAATCAATTTTAAAAATATTTTGGCAAAATACTTCCTTTGGTCGCAGTCACACCTTTTATTGTCACAATTTCAACGTATCCGTTACACTAATCTATAAAATACGTTAAAATGCATAATTTCAATAGATATTTAAACAATATCTTATGGTTTTATATGTCTTCTTGTATACTTTTCTGAACAAGAAGTCCCTAACTGCATATTTTTTATAAAATTTTGCTGATTTTCATATAAAGAGAGGTATAATTATCAGTTATAAATAAGCTATTATATTTTTTATACTTGAACTTGAAACATATAGTTAATTATGCATTCCCAAATTGAACAGCTATATTTATTATTGATTTTAATTTTGCATCTCCAACAAGTGGGAATACTTATTTCCATGCATATAAGTAAAACTCTTGAAATAAATCTATGAATACCTGGTATTCTAACAAAGTTCATTCAACAACCTAAAACACGGACATAAAATAAATAGAACACATCTCTCTCTTAATTGCTCTTTTTTGTGGATTTATGAAGTAAGTACGATGACCAAATAAGTATTGTAGTTTCAATCAAAAGAATGAAACACACTTTCATACGTTACCTTTGTGGCCAAGACCGTCTATGAGGCAAGGCCGTCTACGAGCTCTTACTTTTTAATATCTACTTTTACAACTTTAATTAACTGCCAGTAAAATAAACAATGTTAATGTAGAATGATCATCACAATTAGATTTCAATAATTATGTCGGATTTCCCCACATTGCAATGACATTTAAATACTCAATAAAAACAATTTATTTAACGTTACCTTACATATTTCCATGTGTAAATAAGTAGTTTACTCTTGGCATCCACTTTACTCCTTAAATCCACAAACGATCATCAAAGCAAGCCTTAGAGCATACATAACTGGAGTAGCCTTTCAGTAACTTACCCCTCTATAAAAAACCTTGCACAATGTGCAAAAAATCATACACAGACAATTTCACGATCGATCACAAAATCGCCTCGCGAGAGATGATCACAAAAATGCCGCATGTTGCTGTAAGCACTTGATATAATAAACGTTCAACCACTTCAAGTTTTTAATATATAATTGAGTTTCAATATCCTATTAAGATGCCCCCCCCGCCCCCGCAAAATTCGCCCGATTTTTTGTACGCAAACACGCCATAAGGCTACTCCGGTTATGTATGCTCTAAGAATCAAGCACTTTAACGCCATCGTAAAATAAAACCTATTCCGATCAGCATACGGTTAAACTTCAAATAACCCAACAATACTATTCCAAAATTAACTCTATTCCACTGGGCATACAGTTTCACTACCAGCCAACAACTATTCCAAAATGAACCCTATTCCAAGTGCAATACGGTTTACTTCTTCTCAGCGGCCTGCCGCCGCAGATCCGAGCCGATGCCCGCCGTGATGGCCGTCCCGAGGGCGAGTAGCGCGCAGAGGGTGAGGTTGGACCAGCGGGTGCCGACTGCGTTCAACATCCATTCGTAGAGGAGCGTGAGGACGATACCGAATATCTGGAATAGGCATGATGACTCATGTTAATTTGGATAACATAGTGTTGCTATAGTTAACATTTTTTAAAAAGTAGGAATCCACTTCAAATCTTATCTGCCTATGAATGGAATTGTTCTCTATTGTTAAAGCCGACCGCTAATCACCCGTGCAAAATGAAATGCATAAATAACAAATGAGTTCATACGAATAACAACTTTATCGTAAAGTAATAAGGTTCAAATTTGATCAGCACGCACTCGACATAAAACCTTTTGGAAATAAGAGCCGTGATCGCCCAGGTGTTCGGCTCTTCCGTGCATTTTTTTTACTGTCCAAGTGTAAATTTAAAGCTACCAATAGAATCATTACGCTTTTATAGAAACAAAATTGTACCACAACTATGGACCTAAACGCAGTATTTCGCGACCTAAACAGCATTTTACTTGATTTTCCCTACAATGATTAGTTCAAATACCTAAGTGTGACGTCATACTTTTGAGTCAATCAGTATGAAGCGTTTCGGGTGCGGCCGTACGAGGTCCATCTTTATCTCAATTTTTCGGGTATTTACGTTCTTTTATTGTAGTTGCTCCCATACAAACATTTGTTCCTCTCCAAAAACTGGTTCGAATAGCGTCATAAAAAATTTTTAGTCATCATGCCTATTGATATAAAATAGTTGTCATGTCAAGCGTCGATTAAAAAAAAAACTATATTTTTAGGGTTCCGTACCTCGAAAGGAAAAAAAACCGGCCAAGTGCGAGTCGGACTCGCGCACGAAGGGTTCCGTACCATTATCTATGTATGTATGGGAGCCCCATTCCGACTCGCACTTGGCCGGTTTTTTAGTATTTGTTGTTATAGCGGCAACAGAAATACATAATCTGTGAAAATTTCAACTCTCTAGCTATCACGGTTCTTGAGATACAGCCTGGTGACAGACGGACGGACAGCGAAGTCTTAGTAATAGGGTCCCGTTTTTAGGGTTCCGTAGCCAAAATGGCGAAAACGGAACCCTTATAGTTTCGTCATGTCCGTCTGTCCGTCTGTCCGTCTGTCCGTCTGTCCGTCTGTCCGTCTGTCCGTCTGTCCGTATGTCACAGGCATTTTACTCGAAAACTATAAGGTGTATTTGAATAAAATTTTGAGGATAGGTGTATTTTGTTAGCCGCTACAAAGTTTTGTAATTAATATTACTAAAAAAAATTTTTTTAGGGGTGTACTCCATACATAAAACTAAAAATCAAAAAAAAAAATTTCATCGTGAGCCCACGTGTGGCACATCAATCGATAGGCCTTTCAAAATAAATATAAGGTTTCTCGAGAATTTTTTTGATTAAGTGAATACAGTCAGAGATAATCGCCCCGAAAGTCACTAAAATTCTGTCCCCCCCCCTCTAATTTTTGAACGGTGTATTTTAAAAATATGAAAAAATTCATGGATACAGCGCTTATTAAGTTCATTCACCGAAAATTGTTTTGAACAAGATCGGATGAAAGGTTTCCGAGATATTGCTAAAAACTGCCTTCCTCAAATAAAAGGACGTAAGTGCCGTGAGATTTCTATGACGATACGACCTTTTTAATAGGCACGGAACCCTTCGTTTTGCGTGGTCCGACACGCACTTGGCCGGTTTTTACTCGTTGGGTACGGAACCCTAAAAACGGAACCCTTATAAGTAGGATCACTTTGTTGTCCGACTTGTCCGTCCGTCCGTCTGTCAAGACCCTTTTTCTCAGGATCGCGTGGAGGTATCAAGCTAAAATTTATATCAAATACTCAGGTCTGCTGTCCCATTGGAGCTGTGAAAAAATCAAACTTCTAAGCCAACGCAATCAAAAGATACCGACAGCCGTTTATTATGCCGCAAATAACTCGCAAGGGCGCTCCCGTGAACTCAGAATCTTGAAATTTGGTACGAAGCAACGTCTTATAGCATAGATAAAGGAAAAATTGCGAAAACCGTAAATTTTACGGAACCCTCAGTGCGCGAGTCCGACTCGCACTTGGCCGGTTTTTCTAATATAACCTCACGTCCACGATTGTAAGGAGCCCAGCGACACCTCCTATGCCAAAATCCATCAAGCCGTTTAGACTGTAAGTAAGTAAGGTTTTTGTTATACCTACTTAAGCGAAAGTGAAAAAAAAACCGGAAAAGCGCGAGTCGGACTCTGATCTCGACTCGGATCTATAAAAACAGCAAAAAAATCATGTCTGTTGTATGGGAGCCCCAGTCCGACTCGCACTTGGCTGGTTTTTTAGTATTTGTTGGTATAGCGGCAACAGAAATACATAATCTGTGAAAATTTCAACTCTCTAGCTATTGCGGTTCTTGAGATACAGCCTGGTGACAGACAGACGGACGGACGGACAGACGGACAGCGAAGTCTTAGTAATAGGGTCCTGTTTTCACCTTTGGGTACGGAACCCTAAAAAGATTTATTGTTAAAACACATAAAAATATACACCAAATACATTAAATACCTATACAATTAAAACTTGAGTTGCTAGCGAAAGTTGTTGTTAAGCCAACTTTAAATCGTTATAAATCCTAAATGGTTATTAAATTAAAAAAAATATTAACCCTTATTAGTACCAGGGGATATTATTTCCCACTTCGTCTCTTCGTATAAAAACGTGTGTTTTTTTTTAAAACAGCTTCACTTTATGAAGCAAAGTTAATGGGAATCGACCTTGAACATACCTGCACCACAGCGTTAAGGATACCAGACGTGGTCCCTTCAGGCTCGGGGTACGTGATCTCAGAGGCGAACTCGAAACCGACAGGAAGGTAACCGTTCATGAAGAACCTGGAATTCAAAAAAATAATTCATTAAGGGACAAATAACAAAAATGTATAATGAGCTTTCTTATTGCTTTTGCTTTTTCACAATTAACACATATGAGTGCCACAGACTTTCAGATGAGACATTGAACCCGTGTCCGTAAAATATTGACAATTTTCCCGTTACTTTGAATACTCAAACTTCTATATAATATACTGTAATCTTTAGGCAAGGAACTATTTTCCATATTTTTTTCAGAATTTTAAGCCGAGTAGTTTCGGAGATAAGGGGGGGAATGGTCAAAATCCATTTTTTTCCTAAATAACTTCAAATCTGTTTTTGCTAAAATTATAAAAAAAAAATCTGAGACGCTTACAACAGCCCCTTTCGTTTGATATGTCACACAATACAGTTTGCGAAACTTTTTTTTTTAATTTTCCAGTTTACCCCCCCAAAAGTGGCCCCCTTGTTCAGAATATTTTGATTATTTTAAACATTGAACTTGACATTTATTATTGAACTAGATTTGTATTGTAATTATGACATATTAGTAATGTAATTGTAATTGTGACATTTTAGTAGTATAATTGAAATTGTGACATTTTAATGTTCATTTTGCATGCCAGTTTCTGGTGGAATGTGTGTGACCATGATACAATTTTATACCAGCTTTTGTACCACATTTTTATGTAAAATAAAGATTTGAATTTGAATTCATTCATTTACTTTACACATCCATCTTTGGGTCACCAATTTACATATGTTTACCAACTCAATCGGTCCAGTAGTTCCGGAGCAAATCAGCTGTGACAGACGGACAGACAGACGCACGAGTGATCCTATAAGGGTTCCGTTTTCTTTCCTTTTGAGGTACAGAACCCTAAAAACATCTCACCCAAGAATGGCCACTCATGTAAACAACCACTCAAATGAAGTCGCAATCCAATGTGAACGTACGTATGACTATGATGTACTAGGGCTTCCAATCCCGGGATTGAATACCGGTATTGTAGTAGTAATAAATCCCGGGATTGAAATCCCTGGACTACACCTACCACTCCTCAGTCAGGGTCATCTCCTATGAAGGCCCAGATAACTCAACGTACCATGACAGCGACGAGTATTATGACTGATGTCGTTTAGGAAACATGACTCTGTATCATCATCATCAACGTCACTTCCGTCTGCAAGTCACCCATTTGCATTAAAACCCTCCAGGGTCCACGCCGCAGAAATTCTAATAGGAGTCATAGACCCTGTGACTTTGGATCTACCAATGGCTATTGTCGGAACTAAAATGAGAATGATAGAATTCAACTCACCCAAGGATGATAGCGCTCATGTAAACTACTCCAATCAGCCCGCAGTCCAACGTGAACGTAAATATGACCATGCCAATCACAGACGCAGCGTAGACAGCCAAGGTCGTCTCCTTAAACTTGTGGGTCTTGTCCAATATGAAGCCGCATATCACTGAACCGACCATGCCGGCGACGACGATCATCAGGCCGATGCGGCCAGCGTCTTCATTGGCACCCTGGAACGCGATATTAAGAATGTTACATCTAATGTTTTCCTATCAGAAAAGTTAGTGCAAGTGTCCAATGGCGATAAAAGATGATGTGTCTCGAAAATGAATTCACTGTTAGTTAAGCTAGAGTCCATTCAGTACAAATTGACTTCATGGGCATCGTCAGTGACGCCAGTACTTCATCATATCATAATCATATCAACCGAAAGACGTCCACTGCTGGACATAGGCCTCCCCCACAGTGCCACAATGACCGGTCCTGCGCCATCCGCATCCAGCGGACTCCAGCGACCTTTACCAGGTCATCAGTCCACCTGCGGGGGACCTACCCACGCTGCGCCTTCTGGTACGTGGTCGCCACTCGAGAACCTTTCCGCCTAGCCATCGGTTCTACGTGCAATGTGTCCCACCCACTACCACTAAGTTTAGCCAGTACTTACAGGGAAGAATCTCAGCACAACTTCGTTCAGCAGAGTCGATATAGCGTAGAACACGCCAACGTTGAGACCGTAGGAGATGAGCAGGAGATTGTAGTTTCGGTTGGTGAACAGCTGCTTGATGGAGTGGAAGAAGTTGGAGTCCAGACTGGCCCCGAGGTCGGCAGCGGCGGACGGAGGAGATGCCGGTGCACTCTTGAAGACTGGAAGTAGGAAGTAAAAATTAACGACATAATTTGTTTGGTAATTGGCGTGGAGTTACAACATTTTCGGAGTTATTTACTTGGGGTATTTTTTCTCCATGAATAGTATCAGGAGCTAAAAATAGGTGGAAATCGATTTCTATTCGACTTCTTGTAACATGAAGGTTAATTGTGGAAAGATTTCACTTACGTTGATCCGTTTTGTTTGACAAAAGATGGCTTCAGAACTTAGCCTATACATTCCTTTATTTTGTAGTTACCAATTAGATACTAATATTGCATATTGTTGATCATATTTTTCTCATATATCTTATAACGTGTCTGTTTTCTCGTGACTTAGTCACACAGAAACTAGTTTCAACATCGAGCTAAAATTAAGCCGAGAACCGGTACTAATTTCATCGTCCTTTACTTGACACTATCATTTATCCTCATCGCAAGTCTGGTACCGATTTCAAATGTTTTCCTTGTATTTTGTACTCACTTTCCTTGTTTCTTGTATCTAATGATTTTTGAATCAAAAGAAATGTTGATATCAAATACCATTTATGTATTATATGGACGTTTTATAATTATACATTTATCAAAGTAAAGCTTTTGCTACGGTCTATAGTAATAATAATAATAATTCATTTATTTCGACCAATTGTTTGCCATTAGATAAATCAATGATTCAAGTAATGGCAATCGAATCTCTCATCAGCGAATGCCCTCAGGATACTATTGGTGTCGTGAATAGTCATGATTCACGATAGTAGGGGAGAGGGGGGCAGCTATCACTGGAGGCAGCTTAGAACAAATGCGTTCAAAGACGTATTTTTAGTGCAATTATGGTCCAAATCCATTTTTTGGGCTCGCAACACTGACCCACACAACTGTCACTTGACAGATTTGACGTTTGACAGGACATGAACGAACCAGTAACATATTTTGATTTCGATGTCATCCGTTAGCGGTTTTGCTCCCCATGTGTAAGGATTTTCAGGCTGTATTTGAAGGAAACGGTAAGTGAAACTTATTTTATTCGATAATACAATCTATAAGCTTTAGTGACAAAGAATAAACAATCAGAATTTGCTATTGTTTTGGAAGATATCAATGTTTATTTTTTTAAATAGGTGTTGGGGTAGTTTTGAAAATAAATTAGGAGGCAGTTTTGATTAGCAGTCTGTTCAAAACTACCCCGGCCATAGGAAATGTTCATATCTGCCCCGATATAAACTGACATGTAGGTACGTAAACTAATAATCTTAGATATTTTAGTACACGCTCATAATGCATTTACCTGAGTTAATTAGTTGTATACTTATTACGTTTAGTCTTGTTTGGTATAATAGTTATTAGAATTCTATTGTTTGTTTTTCTGTCATTTTATATGATAAAATAAACATTATAATTAGAACATTTTATGTTTTTTTTATTTAACAACAGCCAAAACATAATTAATACAGAATTATTATCCCCTGCTACATTGTTGGGGTAGTTTTGAACAACAGTGTGTGCATAACTGCCTCAAGGGGGCAGCTTTAGTAGGATTTCAATACGTTTCAAAGGTACCCCTCCTGAGGCACCTTTGAACACTACAAAAAACATTTCTGTACAAAACTACCCCTTCTTAGTTATAACTGCAAATTATACAAGTAAAATGTTAATACGACCATTCCTAGTGACTAACTGTACTAAGTACAGGTTAAAAAAACACGTATATCTCAACATTGTTGCCTTATAACCCATATTTCAAATCTGCCCCAAGTAAATTCAAAGCTACCCACGCTTGGGGCAGTATTGAACATTATTCCTCGAGTTGCAAAATTCTAAATTGTACCTTTGTCTTTAGCTTTGGGCATGTGCAAATGCATTAATTACATAGGTTAATAACATACGTTGTTGTGTAGAGATACGTTGTTGAGTAAAACTGGTTTTTATGGGTAGTATTTTGGAATACGTTAATGAGTGTAAAAAATGTACCAGGCTGCCCCCCTCTCCCCTATACTTACATTTATGACGATGTTAATAATGATGTCTTAAACAGCCGATTTATTTCATGTAGCAACACCTACAAGAAATCATGTTTATAATGGACGGGTAGGCGAGGAGTTTGAGTTCCTGACAGCTAGATTGTGAACGAACAGTTACGTGCAGATTTGTAGTGTTAAATTTGGACACGGCCTGCAATCTTTGAATAAAAAATCCGGACGTTAGTGTCTATGGTATCGTGGTCACGTGGTTTTGACAAACGGAATTGACTAAAATTTTACCTCGCTCCCCTCAACCCTCACCAACTGCCATCGAGCTATCCGAGCTGTCACTCTTGCCGCTTGTTTTTGAATTTGAGTGTTTTAACCAATATATGTTTACACATAAAAAATAGAATCGCTGATGAATATGATACAGTCCTGTCAAATTGACAATCATTATTTTCCACTTATTTTCTTTAAATTTCAAATGCAGTCCTCAGAAACTCCAATACTGAGACCAAAATGTAAGGTGGCCCCAAGAGGATTTTACGAGACAAATATATGGTGGCAACACTCAGGCGTTGTCAAATTGACAATATTTTTAATTTTTTTCTTTAAATTCAAATTCTAACGTCATTCTAATTGTCATCGTATTTTCTCCATATTTTGCTGAAAATAATTAAACTTTCGTGGCGACAACCGTTCCGCTGCGTATATAAAGTAATAATGTTTAAAGTAACTCATAATGGTGGGTAAAACCCGAAGGTGTGAAGTGTGTGGCGTCAGAGAAAGCCTTAGGGGAGGATTCTTTGCCAGTTTTCCCAAGGATGAGCTCCGGTAAGTCAAAAACATAATCTCATCTAGCTACATGTACACATTTACCGGTAGTTTTTTCTTAGTGGACGTTTTAGGGTTCCGTAGCCAACAAGGAACCTTTGTAGTTTCGCCATGTCTATCTGTCCGTCAGTCCGTCTGCAGCTTATCTCATTGACCCTTGTTACTAGAAAGCTGTAATTCGGCATGGCTTTATAAATCAAACGCCTACAAAATGGTAGAATAAAATCATGGCAGTAGTACATATCATGAATTGATTAAGTTAACTTACTAACTTACTATACTAACTTACTTGGCCTGTTCGTATGTAAATATGTAAGTATGTAAGTTGTCCGTCAAAATTTGCAATCCATTTTTCAGTCACTTGCCGTTATCCGATTGAGCTGAAATTTTGGGTAGTACTCGTAGTATAGTTTGGATGACAATTTAATATTATGGTACCATCGAGCTGATCTGATGATGGAGAGAGAAGATGGCCTTGGGAGTTATAGGTTAAGTATTTAACCGACGTAACCCCGTTGTGTTTGGGCTCGTTAGAATCGTCTCAATGAGTAGTTGATGATGGTATACAGAAAAGTACAGTCGTACTATAAAAGCTTGTACCAAAAATGATTTTTTTGACAGAAACTTATATCATCATACTTTGGTTTATGGATCAAATACACAATAATTATTTTTTCCCATGTCACATGAGCAATATAATCTTAATCTTCATTACTTTAATAAATTACTTGCAGGTGTAAAACTTGAATTAAACAAGTTGGTAATGAAGATCTAGTGCATGTACCTATTGAAAAGCTGAATGAGGAAAGCCAAGTTTGCGGCGACCATTTCGATCGAAGAGATTTTAGCAAGATAGGATAAAGATTAAAGAAGAGAGCTTATCCAAAGTTGCATCTCTCCGCACCACCTTTATCCTACCATCAAATGACTGCGATATTTTGTAAAGAGGTAAGTTTGAATCCCAGGCAAAGAGATAGGATAGTTTTTATCCCGGAAATCATCACCATCAAAGGAACATCATTTGTGGTTTAGTGTGCCGATATGTGCCTGTTCTCAGATGTCAACTGTTCGTCATCATATTCGTCCGTCCGTCTGTCTATGATCGCCTGTCTCCGTGTCTGTACATCTGTGTCCTGTATATTTTGGATTTAAGTTTTGATGTTGAGATGTTAGGGTGTTAAGATGTTTGTTACCCAATCACACTCAAACGGCTCAACCGATTTGAATGAAATTTTGCACGAAGATAGTTAATAGCTTGGTTTAAAATATAGAATAGTTTTTTTTATCCCGGGTTCATGCAGACGAAGTCACGGGTGGAAGCTAGTAATATTATAAAGAGGAAATGGGCTGTGAGATTGTAAGTTTGTATTGTACATAATGGGTAGTCTCCGGAACCACTGGAGAGCTTTAAATTTTTTTTTCATTGGTGTCTACAATGGACTTTCTGGATGGATATCGGCTATTTTTCATTCCACGGGTTTGCCTGCGTTTTCTGCAATACGCGAGTGAAACCGCGCGGGCAGCTTAGTAGTAAGCATGCGGACTGCCTGATGGTAAACAGACACCGTCGCCTATGGACGCTTGCGATTCCAGAAGAATCTTAAATGCATTGCCAACCCTTTATTGATTTGAGGTTTTTTTTAAACTTTGACGGTGACAAACAAGCATACTGTCTGCGTGATGGTAAGCAGACACCGTCGCCTATGGACGCTGGCGACACCAGAAGAATCTTAAATGCATTGCCGACCCTTTATTGATTTGAGGTTTTTTTAAACTTTGACGGTGATAAACAAGCTTACTGTCTGCGTGATGGTAAGCAGACACCGTCGCCTATGGACGCTGGTGACACCAGAAGAATCTTAAATGCATTGCCGACCCTTTATTGATTTGAGGTTTTTTTAAACTTTGACGGTAATAAACAAGCTTACTGTCTGCGTAATGGTAAACAGACACCGTCGCCTATGGACGCTGGCGACACCAGAAGAATCTTAAATGCATTGCTGACCCTTTATTGATTTGAGGTTTTTTTAAACTTTGACGGTGATAAACAAGCTTACTGTCTGCGTGATGGTAAGCAGACACCGTCGCCTATGGACGCTGGCGACACCAGAAGAATCTTAAATGCATTGCCGACCCTTTATTGATTTGAGGTTTTTTAAAACTTTGACGGTGATAAACAAGCTTACTGTCTGCGTGATGGTAAGCAGACACCGTCGCCTATGGACGCTGGCAACACCAGAAGAATCTTAAAAGCATTGCCGACCCTTTATTGATCTGACGATTTGGTGTGTTGACAGATATAGACAAACGCCGCTCCCTCACTCGACACATGCTCGGGAGCGCTGGCGCCTACTCACCACCAGGAACACACACCACATACCTACAGAGCAAGTAGTGGCGATTTTACGGCTGCGGTAATTTATTTTAGTCAAGTGCCCACCCACCGGCTAAATGCAGGTTACTACTGAGTATGTGAAAAAAATCATGGCAGTAGTACATATAATGAATTGCAAAGGAAAACTATCACGCCTAAGTAGGCGCAACTAGTTAACAAGTAATGTAAACTAACTACTTAAAATGAACTTGGAAAGGCCAAAGGCCGTGCCAGGATAAGCTAAGTGATTCTGCCCCCATCGAGTTTGGGCTTGTAATTTTTATGGACGGTGTGGCTCTACATTAGTAATTAATGTGCAAAATTTGAGCACCCTAGACTTTATAGTTTTTGTTTAAAAAATAAAGTAAATATGATTTTTCTTCGATATTTCTTTTTCTAGCCAACCGATTTTAGTGTGCTTCACATATATTGTACACTTACTAAAGATGATTATATGACATAAAGTATATTTTCATTATGTCTTAGAAAAAAAGGTAAAAAAAGCTGACTACACTTTTCAAATATTGTTTTTATTTGCTTCCAGGTTAGAGACCGCTCCATTTTTTTCACCAATTATACACCTACTAACGACCTATGATATGTATTTTTTTCCAAATTATAACAGTGGGAGAACATGGAGATATCTTTACATAAAATACTTTACATACATTTCCTAGAACCGCAATAATATAAAAAGGAATGATTGAAACCTCTTTAGAGAAACGTGCATGACATATTAAATACTGGCCACTTACAATTCGTTAGGTTTAAAAACAAATTAAATATTCCGCTGCGAATCGTCGTTTCTTTAATTTGTTTTTAAACCTAACGAATTGTAGGTGGCCAGTATTTAATATGTCATGCACGTTTCTCTTAAGAGGTTTCAATCATTCCTTTTTATATTATAGTGGTTCTAGGAAATGTATGTAAAGTATTTTATGTAAAGATATCTCCATGTTCTCCCACTGCTATAATTTGGAAAAAAATACATATCATAGGTCGTTAGTAGGTGTATAATTGGTGAAAAAAATGGAGCGGTCTCTAACCTGGAAGCAAATAAAAACAATATTTGAAAAGTGCAGTCAGCTTTTTTTACCTTTTTTTCTAAGACATAATGAAAATATACTTTATGTCATATAATCATCTTTAGTAAGTGTACAATATATGTGAAGCACACTAAAATCGGTTGGCTAGAAAAAGAAATATCGAAGAAAAATCATATTTACTTTATTTTTTAAACAAAAACTATAAAGTCTAGGGTGCTCAAATTTTGCACATTAATTACTAATGTAGAGCCACACCGTCCATAAAAATTACAAGCCCAAACTCGATGGGGGCAGAATCACTTAGCTTATCCTGGCACGGCCTTTGCTACAAATTCGGCCGACGCGACCGCACCGTTTAGTTGGCGCGCGCGTGTAGATGTTACAAAGACAGACAGGCAACTACGGAATCCTACACTGCGCGTGGCCCGACACGCACTTGGCCGGTTTTGTCTGCTACCATTGCTGGTTTATCAATTTTTATAAGCTATATATTAACTTGACCTGTTCGTATGTAAATATCGATACCCTAGTTCACAGTCGTACTAATTACATTTTTTTGTCACTGAAATTGTAACTTTATGATTTGTGCACTATCGTCCTAATTACGCCACTTTTCTCCCCGTAATTAGTACGATTGTGAACTACGGTATCGTATGTAAGTAGAGGTAATGTTTGTGAGATTATATGTAGGGGGTAAACTGCAACAAACAACTATCCCGGTTTAAAAAACTATTTTACGTGAGTATAGATTGCGCTCTCTGGGACATAAATAACTACATTTAATCCCGCGGCTTCGCTTGCGTTTTTTGTAATACCCAAGCTGATCCGTGCAGACAGCTAGTCTATAGTTCTATACTAATATTACTACAAAGGGGTAATGTGTGTTGCTTTGCGAGTTTCATCATCATCATCATCATCATATCAGCCGAAAGACGTCCACTGCTGGACATAGGCCTCCCCCAGAGAGTTCCAAATTGACCGGTCCTGCGCCACCCGCATCCAGCGGACTCCCGCGACCTTTACCAGGTCATCAGTCCACCTTGTGGGGGGCCTACCCACGCCGCGCCTTCCGGTACGTGGTCGCCACTCGAGAACCTTTCCGCCCCAGCGGCCATCGGTTCTACGTGCAATGTGCCCCGCCCACTGCCACTTAAGTTTAGCAATTCGGAGGGCTATATCGGTTACCTTGGTTCTGCTGCGAGTTTGCGAGTTTGTTTATGGTAATCTCCGGAACTACTCAGCCGATTTTAAAGATTCTTTCGCCAGTATTATACAGACACAAGCTATGTATTGAGTTATATGTACCATGAGAATCTAAAATATAAATGTATCTAGCTGATAATAATAATACAAAGACATTTTCAGATGGGTCTATGCGGAACAAACGAAAACTTGATCACGATTCAGGTGCGTACATTTTTTATTTTCCTGTGTCTTGCAACTTTGTATTAATCCGTATTAGCCCGCGTACACCTATAACCTAATCCGTTTCAACCCAAGCTGTTCTGTTGTATTCTTTGTATGAAACTCTATACTGCAACGAATATTTATTATGTTAAACTCCCATATGAAGTTGTGCCGAGTCAAAACGAGTGCAAACGACAAGGTTCTTAGGTGTTCAGCTACTTATGGCGCCGAATTAAGTGCCTTCAAAAAGAAACTGCAGCCTTTGAGTTTATTTTTATTTACCTTGATAGTATTTGTTTCAGTAGGTAGGTATGCAGAACTCATAGTTCTGTGGTCGATTATATATTACCTATCTCATCCAAATACCTTTTAAAAGCGCTGTAAGCGGCGGTAGCAGTTGTTCATGCGTGTGATTCTCAATCCTCATGCGGGTTCCAAACCTGATCAACGAGTTCTTCGGAATGTGCGATTCATTTGATATTTCGAACTAATTGGATCCATGAAGTCTTTTTAGTATAAATTGGGAATGAGAATCACTGGTAGACTAGACATGTAGGTACCTACTTACTTTGGAAGTGCTACTATCCGGTTAAGAGTCATAAATTAATGAATATGCCCTATGATACACTGTATGAGTGACCACTCATCATCATAAACTTAAAGAGCCGGGCTCTTGTCGGTAGAGTAATCGCCATTCTGTTCTCTCTGCCACTGAACACAAAGCCGCTGCCAACGTCTACCTAAATATGTATCAGATCTGAAATGATCACTCATGTATACGTAAATTATATACGTAATAATGAAATATATACGTAATTATATTTCAGAATCAATACCAGAAAAAACGCCCTCGTCTTGAAAATGAACTTAGTTCTAGCGGCGGTCCAGTTCCCGGGCCCCAGAAAACAGAACAAGCACATCAAAAAGCTGATAAGTAAGTAGTTCAAGTACGCTGGTTCCCGTAAACGAAAATAGTCTTAGTACCTACCTAGTGATATGTTATAAAACGCCGCGATAGAACATCTAAATTTATATATATTACAACCTTAAAGAAAAAAACCCTGGAAACTTTCGGTAGCAAATATAGCAAAAACGAAACTTATAGTTTCGTCCTGTCAGGCCAGTTGTGTCTGTCTGGATGTCACAGGGTTTTAATTCAGAAAGTATAAAGCCTCTGTTGTAAATATAGATGCCTTTTGCGTACCTCTCTATATGCTGAAATCATTTGGACTTTTTACAATAGGGACAGTTGAATTTTTTACAGTGCCAATAACTGCTATATTTACAATAGTATAATAGCTTATTTATTATAATAATTTAAGTGGTATATAGTGGGGAATTGCTACGGTTTATTTGCGAGCGTTGAGGTGAACTTAAAACAAGTTTCAGAATAGGGGTGAAGGAATATAAATTTACTAAAGCTGCTGTATCTATGTTCTTCATGCTTCTCAAAACTAACGAGTCAATTTTTTGATTTTCACAGATTGCGATATGAAAAAGGGTGAACTTCAACTTCTTCTATTTAAAAAGAAGGTTTAGCAGACAAGTGCTAAAAGTCTAAACAATACAACACGGTTAGGTGAATAAATCGAATGCTTTGCGCACACGGCGGATGGGTGCGGATCCGGAGCGGGCCGGGTCAGGAGCACGGCGCGCGGCGCGCGGCGCGGGCCTATTCGTCTATACTATACCTAGGCCGTTAGCATCTGAGCGTTAGGGTAATAAAATCCGCCGGCAACTAAGGATGAGTGCGAGCGAGAAGCAGATAGCAGAGTTTTATTACCCTAACGCTCAGATGCTAACGGCTCTATTATAGCTCTCTATGAACAACATCACACAGGCGGCCGAGCGAGTAACGAGCGGGCGAGGCGAGCGGCGTCGTTTCATTGGTTCAAATTTATTTTACGAGAATCTATCTACTTGTATGTTAACATACACAACTTCCACTTAAAGTTTGTAAAAGTTCATTGTGAAAATCACTACATACCGAGTAAGCGTTATAGTCCGTTTGCTAAGGGGAAAAGTATGACATTTTGGAGTACAGCAAGTTGGATAAGTGGCGTGCTCTCGTTTCGGAGGCGAAGGCCCTTTTTGGATCACTGCAATAGAGTATTTAAGAGCAAGTTTGGCCTAGCCTACCGTATCAGACTACATAATATGGATAATTCATATATAATACGTATTTTGCCCCATGCAAGAAGTTGACGCCTTTGGTACGTGAACAAGTTAGAATAGTGTGAATAAATAAATCCCAAGCTATTATAGTTAAACTCATTAAAGTGCTTGATTGATATACTTACATACCCACCTATTCATACATGTGTAAACATAATTTATTGTCGTGGGAATCGCGGGCAAGCTTGCCAAGTCTTTGTGTGAATTCGTATCCCTTCTGCATAATTTTAAAATAAAAATACTTACCTTTTAAGTGAAGTTTTTTTTTGATTTGTTCTGTAATTTAGAAAATGTATTTGTCTATTTGGAAAACTGGTGCACCCTGCAGGATATCTACTTTTCCTAAACCACATTGTTAAATCACGCCCGAAGTATCTGCAAACCTTGTTGTATACATAACTAAAAGTAATGCCCCGTATAGGTAGGTAGGTATAGTAGGCACAGGTCGGCAGAAAAAACTACGGCTGCACGGCTATCACAAGACGGCGCGCGAGCTCTCGATTTTTCTCGCACTATACTTATATCTCTTTCTAAGTTCTTTAATAAGAGAGAGACAGATAGTGCGAGAAAAATCGAGAGAGCTCGCGCGCCGTCTTGCGATAGCCGTGCAGGTCCGTGGTTTTTTCGGCCGAGCTGTGCCTACTGTACCTACATGGGGCATTGCTGAGCATAAATATATATACATCATAGTAGTTCCAAACCTTCCCGTAGGAGGGCGACACCCTGCTTCCTGCCCATGTGGCCGCCGACAGATCTCTATTACAACACATAAAAATAGGTACTCTGTGCCATGGTGCCATACACTGGCTGTGTGTTTTAGTTCTCATGCCAAAACATCCATCAAAATTAAAAAGAATAAAAAGGTCTCGTCAATGCTAGCGGAGTCCTATTGGCTACATTGGTTGTATGACAGTTGTGCGTCTGATACGTAGTATCTCTTATTAGTCTGTGAATTTGGAGGAAAACCTGGGTGAGCTCTTTCCATAATCACTTTCGATGCATCCTATGATATAGTTACGATTTGGTATCATTTACACAGGTCGGACGATGACTGTTTATGATGTGATGTATTTATGTGCGGCTACATGTCTTATTCTCTTTGAGAGGCGTGACGGTTTATCATGTATATGAATAAGGTTTTCCTACAGATCACGGACATGCGATAACACGGTTCTTAGTGTGGAGTTCTTTAGTGTTAGAGGATTAGTAACAAGTGTAACAACAGCGTCTCAGGTTCGGTAGTCTCAGCCTCAGTCCATATCAGTATCAATCAGGGGTGCACCCGGGTAATTATAACTGGATCAGTAGCATGTGGATTGGAACAGTATCAGTTGTGTGGTAAGGGATGTCTATAAGGGGAGGTTGGAGGACATTCTCGGGGACAACGGTCCCCACACCTCATATGGAGCTGGTACGCACCAGGCGGCAGCCCATATGTCAGATATATAAAGGATTCCGCAAGTTGTAAGAATATGTTTATAGATGCATATGTGCCAATACATTCACCTAAGCTAGAGTGCTATAGGTACTCATTCGCGGCCATGAGAGTGACCAGAAGTGGCTTCGCGACAATTGGAGCTAGACTGGACCCTACGCACCAAGGATGAACAACGTTTCCTATGCCAAAATTTAAACTTTTAAACGATTTGCTGTCATTAGCCCAAATGGAAAATCATCAACACGAAATGAACAATTTGAAATTGGACCAATAAAAGTACCTAATACGATCAAAATTGATGATGAAATGAATCTAGCCCAAATGGGATTTCGTCTGTTATTTAAATACTCCGAATCGCTAAACTTAAGTGGCAGTGGGCGGGGCACATTGCACGTAGAACCGATGGCCGTTGGGACGGAAAGGTTCTCGAGTGGCGACCACGTACCGGAAGGCGCGTCGTGGGTAGGCCCCCCACAAGGTGGACTGATGACCTGGTTAAAGGTCGCGGGAGTCCGCTGGATGCGGGTGGCGCAGGACCGGTCAATTTGGCACTCGTTAGGGGAGGCCTATGTCCAGCAGTGGACGTCTTTCGGCTGATATGATGATGATGATGATTATGATGATTTAAATACGTGCAAAGTGAATGTCGACCGATTTAAATTAATATCAAAATTTTATATGAAAATCCTCTTTTTTACAAAATTCATATAGGTAGTTCATATTGTTGTTCCGATTGCTCATATTTTTAGAGTGTTTAGAAGAATTACGTAAATTCTATATAGACGTAGGTATTTCGTTCGACCTATAGGTATCAATCAAGTTTGTCAATTTATTTATGGGACGTAATTGCATTTTCGCATTATTCAGGCTGGACAATTTTCCATGCCGAGGATTTTCAAATTGACATTAAGTATTCAGATTCGACCAATAATTTCGGGTTGTCAATTTTCCATTTGTGCTAATACTGAATGACAGTTAATTAGTTAAGCTTTTGTTATCCTTGCGAACGTCATTCCTACGTTTGGCAGACAAGGCCTAGGTCATGTGGCGGTCCTGCTTGCATACAACATGTTTATTCACCGGAAACATACAAACAGCGGATATGTATCTTATTGTCATGGTCATGGTCGATGGGACATTGACTCGCTATGCATTTCGTGCCCGATAAAGTCAGACAACTTATACTTAATTCTCGATTCTTGTTTAATATATTACAGAGGTATATGTGTATGGATCCGAAATATGAACGTTTATAAGCGACTTGTGGGAGTTGAAACCTCGTTTGTACATACCATATTTTTATTTGGAGCACCAACAGCTACAGAAAGACATTGATTTTATAGATAGAATAAAAAAAACCGGACAAGTGCGAGTTCAACTCGCGTGGTGAGGGTTCCGTATATAATCTAAATTTCATAAGTGTTTTTGAATACTCAAACTTCTTATAGGTTTTCTTGTAATCTTCAGGCAAGGAACTATTTTCCATATTTTTTCAGAATTTTAATCCTAGTAGTTTCGAAGATAAGGGGGGAGGGAATGGTCGATTTTCGTCTTTTTCCTAAATTACTTCAAATCCGTTTTCGCTAAAATTATAAAAAATATATATCTGACATGCGTACAACAACCCCTTTCATTTGATATGTCACACAATACAGTTTGCGAAACTTTTTTTTTAATTTTCCAGTTTACCCCCAAAAGTGGCCCCTTTGTTCAAAATTCATTAATTTACTTTACGCGTCCATCTCTGGGTCACCAATTTACATATGTGTGCCAAATTTCAACTCAATCGGTTCTGTAGTTTCGGAGCAATTCGGCTGTGACAGATGGACAGACAGACAACCGAGTGATCCTATAAGGGTTCCGTTTTTTCCTTTTGAGGTATCGGAACCCTAAAAAGCCAATTACAGGTTTTGCCAATGGATGAGAGCAGTCTACATTACCATTTGTAATGCTTAAAAATATAAGTAATATCCGCTACGTCACGACGCATGGAAAGCGGGAGAAGGTGATGCTTTTTAGGGTTCCGTAGCCAAAATGGCAAAAACGGAACCCTTATAGTTTCGTCATGTCCGTCTGTCCGTCTGTCCGTCTGTCCGTCTGTCCGTATGTCACAGGCATTTTACTCGAAAACCATAAGGTGTATTTGAATAAAATTTTGAGGATAGGTGTATTTTGTTAGCCGCTACATAGTTTTGTAATTAAAATGACAAAAAAAAATTTTTTAAGGGGTGCACTCCATACATAAAACTAAAAGTCAAAATTTTTTTTTTCATTGTGACCCCCCGTGTGGCACATCAATCGATAGGCCTTTCAAAATAAATATAAGGTTTCTTGGCATTTTTTTTGATTAAGTGAATAGGGTCGGAGATAATCGCCCCGAAAGTCACTAAAATTCTGTCCCCCCCCCTCTAATTTTTGAACGGTGTATTTTAAAAATATGAAAAAATTCATGGACATAGGGCTTATTAATTTCATTCACCGAAAATTGTTTTGGACAAGATCGGTTCAGAGGTTTTCGAGATATTGCTGAAAAACTGCCTTCCTCAAAGAAAAGGACGTAAGTGCCGTAAAATTTCTGTGACGATACGACCTTTTTAATAGGCACGGAACCCTTCGTTTTGCGTGGTCCGACACGCACTTGGCCGGTTTTTTACAGATATGGATGTATTCAGATGATTTGTAAGGAGTTTTCAGTTTACAGCACATAAAAAGCATATTTAACAAACTTTTAAACTTTTCTAAACCCAGTCACGCATTTTAATTGTTGAGCCATGTAGAGCTCACTTTATACTGGTCACTTCATAGCTTCATAGAAAACCAAAATTAGTTGACACCTAAATGGCTCAGCAATTAATTTCCTTGACCGCTTTGTACTACCTACAAGGATTAAGGTACCAGAATGTTGTCGCGAATTTCTTAGCATTCGTCAAGAAATTTCCCCTGACTAAATAATTACCTAAATAAATGGAAAAAATTAATACTTCATCATTCGTCTCATTTGATCCAGGCAGGCAGACTTTTACTTCTTGGCTTTTCCAGCCTTTGTAGTTACTTGTGTAGTGAATAAATGTCTTCTTTCTTTCTTTCTTCAGTCTTCTTTTCTATATTGGCCTCAAAGTAATTACTTACATAGCACAATGAACACGAACAGCACGCTGGTAATTCCGGCGACCAGGTAGAACATGAACTGGAAGTCAGCTCCGATCTCCTCGATGGTGCCCCGGGCTCCAACCAGCATGGGTGGCAGCACGAAGCCGAGCGCCACGCCGAGCTGTGGACAGAATGGTGGATTACAGTTTATTACTTGCTAATTAGGAGGCTCCAACCTTGGCTTGCCTTTTCAAATAAAAAGGCAAGGAAAAAAACGGAACCCTTATAGGATCACTTTGTTGTCCGTCCGTCCGTCCGTCTGTCAAGACCCTTTTTTTCAGGAACGCGTGAAGGTATCAAATTAAAATTTATATCAAATACTCAAGTCTACTGTCCCTTGGAGCTGTGAAAAAATCAAACTTCTAAGCCAACGCAATCAAAAGATACAGCCGTTTATGCCGCAAATTTCCGCAAATTTTCGAAACTCGCAAGGGAATCAAAACCTACAGGGTACTTCCCGTGAACTTAAAATCTTGAAACTTGGTACGAAGCAACGTCATATAGCACAGATAAATGAAAAATTGCGAAAAATGTAAATTTTTAGTTCTAGATATTTTTAATAATTTACTTATATGTACCTACAGGTTTGTACGGAACCCTCGGTGCGCGAGTCCGACTGGCACTTGGCCGGTTTTTTTTCATTCATTTTCTTCGTCATCAATAGAATTTAAGACTGCAACCGACTCTATGCCCGGTTCACATTTATTCTAGTCGCATTCCAGTCCAGTGATCGAAATCAACACTGGGATGCCAAAGCCATGGAACTGGCACTGAAATTCGGTCCAGTGTCTGGTCTACCTATTCATTCCAGCTCGCCCAATCTAGTGCCACTGGAATAGTGTAGACAGCCAATCCAGTGCTGGACACCGGTTCACATTATTTCACTGGTTTCGAGTTCCGACCACTAGATTGGAATGCTACTTGAATAATGTAAACGTAGTCCAGTGAAATCCATCCCACTGGATTAGGTTGGCCTGCTGGATTATTAGACTGGAATAGCATGAACGGGGCAGTATCTTCTTTCATGACCGTGTCGAGTCAATGCGGGATCGACATACAGATCTGCAAGCATGACATTAATACTACGTCGGTGGCAACGAAGCACATGGTAAGCAGAGACCATAGCCTATGGCTATGGACACTTGCGACTTGAGAAGAATCGCAGACGCGTTGCCGGACTTGATTGATTTGAGGATTTTAGTTGTTTCGACAGCTAGACACAAATACAGGTCCGCCACTCTCAAGTGAAATCGAGTCCCTCACTTTCGAGTCACATTGTTGAGAATAAATTGACAGTTGCGATACAAGGCCTCTCACAGACTGGCGCGGCCTGGCCGCGGCGGACAATAGTAAACATGTCATTTGCTGTCAAATTTACTATGGACCGCCACCGCAGGCCGCGCCAGTGTGATGTAGGCTTTTAGTTGCTTCAACCTTTACAAATAGCTGGCGCGCCCCGTTGGATATTCGGCTGAAAAGCCAACGCGACGCGCCCACGCACAAGCGAAAAGAAACGATTGGGAAAATTTCAAAATTTAAAGCTACGTACTAATTAGAGTGGCTCAGCGTGAGGCACATTCGCCCCGCGTGGTGAGCTGCTCGCGCGCCAAATTGGCACATAAACATGCGCGGCAAAATGAAATAGTTTTATTTCATTTTTGGGAGGTTGTCCGGAAGAGATCACTCATTAGCGATTTGCAAAATAACTCATTTATTTCATTTAAGAAGGTCAAAGTTCATTTACAATTTACAATAAACAAAGTAACATACAACAACGGACATTAAACAAAAACTTGTAAATTAAAACAAATCACTTATTGTTTTTTTTTTGTCGTCTATTCTGGCTGTGCATCGTATCTCCATTTTGTGGTTTTGAAATTTTACTCAGTTATCCTTGTTTCTTCAACGGCACCACCGTTAAACGTGACAGCCAGCACCCCCAAGTATGAGTCTTGGAGAATATCACCGCTTTCGTCAAACAGTTCCCATAAGACCTCGCAGGTGCCCCCAAAAACGCTGAATCCACTTGATCAACATCCACATCGTCAATGAAATATATCCCTCTTTTAATTTTGCATGCTCTTATCGGAAGTCCGAAGGCTGCAATCACAGATTTGGTCATAAAACTGGTGCAGTTCAGATTCTTCATGGTGAATAGCCAATTGAACCCACCGGGTTTCTCCGTTCCGTAAGAAAATGATCCTTTCAAGTCTTCTCCATTTATGTCCTTCTTCACAGTCAAGTTGCCCCTTATTAAAAGATACCCTTTGCTACCATTATACACTTCGTAGTGTACATTAAAGGGTGGGTCTTTAAGCAAAGGTAGATCTACTTCTTTGCACAGCTCGATGCTTTTGGCAGTCATTCTGTATTGTTTGCAAGAATATTTGTAACAGAAAAATGTAAGCAAAAAATACACCAAAATTAGTCGCGACTTCATGATACAAATGCCACGAGTCAACTGTTAGTTATGTTTGTATGAAAATTCAAAGTCATTTGACAGGAATGAATTAAGTTGACATTAAAATGTAATTTGTTTGATTTGATGCGGAGATTGTTATCATTTAAATATCAGTTCTGCGTACATAATAATGGTATGAAACTAAGTGTTTTGTGGACAGTAATTTTTACTAATAGCCGAGGCAAAATACGGTTTCGAAAAACATTAATTTATAATAGCGTTTTTTTTGTTTAATTCATTTTAAAACATTATTCTGAGATGCTTTATTCAAGAATCCACCAAACTTTCCACCCGGAAGTAATTATATAGATATAAATTAAACATTCATTGTCTTTTTTATTTTATTTATATTGAATATTGTAAAGCAAATGTAAATGAACCTAAATAAAGATAAAAAAAATATATTAATATTTATCCGGACTTTTTACGAGCGAATTAAATATTGATTTTTTTGATGTCTGATTTTTTGTTGGATTTTGCCTCTAGGTAACAATTTAATTGATAATATTATATCCGTTACATTAAAAAAATTAGCTATTATAAATTATTTCCAAATATGAGTGGATTGAAAAAAAATTGTACATAGTTAAGAGCTTTAATCTAATCTATGCTTTAATTTTTTACAGTTTCGTGACGGCAATTACCCATATAAAATATATGGGTGATTGCCGTCATTTTTTCCATATAAGTTGTCAGTTCATTGCCTGGACTATAAGTGAAAGCAAGGAAATTTTTTAACTTTTTTTTACTTTGTTCGGAATTTATTGTCTGTTGCTTTACAGTTAATGCATTAGGCACCAGAAAATGTAGGTAGATTTATAAATTATCTTTTCAGTGTTCAGCTAAGTTTAGTGTACTGAAAAAGTGTGTCGAAAGTTTGGATAAAAAAAAAGTTTTCATCTTTCAAAGTAGGTCATTGTTTATCTGAATAGCGGGTTGGAAGAGAGGCATATCGCCCATAGGGCTGAAAAGTAATAAAAAAATGACCAATGGCAGATACTTAAACAGCCACACTTGGTTAAACTGAATTGTTTTTTTGATGTTTATTGTTAGTTATTACGGTAACGTTATCTCAAAAGTTGTAATTTAAGTCAATTAAAGTTATTAAGCTGCCAAGTCAATTAAAGTCCGCTGGATGCGGGTGGCGCAGGACCGGTCATTGTGGCACTCTTTGGGGGAGGCCTATGTTCAGCAATGGACGTCTTTGGGCTGATATGATGAAAGTTATTAAAGGTATTTTAAAAAGTAATAATTTACATTTAATGTATTATTTATATACTTAATGCATTCAATTTATTTAAGCGCGGCGCGGCGCAAAAATGGTCCACACACAAACACTATTTAGGTCTACACTTGTTGAGCAACGGCAATAGATATGATCTGGAATGCAGGGTTACTTGTATTATTTGATGTCACAGGCTGTATTCCTTCATTTCCGATAACTCAGGAATATATCTAGCCGTGTACACTCACAGAATCAACGTAGCGGGGTCGTTCTTCTTTTCGACCGACAATAGCCTGTCCTTCGTCTTATTACGGCATCTCATTGAGTAATGATGTTTACGGTTTTATTATGTTCGAATGAACGTCCATATTATTTTATTAATTAGTGATGTTTAATATTTCACTTTCTCTAACTAGCATTTTTTTAAATGTTTTTTTTTTCGTAGAATGCCGTGACAGAGTGGTAAACCAAAATGTGGTCCCCACTGAAAGAGTCCACTTTGTCACATGTTTTTTTTTTAGAAACCAACCGTAAATAAATATTTATATTGGCCAGAAAGGAAACTTTAATTAGTTCTAATGAAGAAACCTATGCATTTTTTTTAAAATCGCACTTCAAAACCACAATTTTCGATAGTTCATAAACCAAAAAAACAGAAAAACCTTGGTTCATTGTCGGTAAAAAAGAAGAACGACCCAGCGTACTTAGTTTTCGACGGTAAAAAAATATACTTTCCTATATTTTTGTTTTATACAAAATAATTAATTATATTACGAAATGTTAATGTACAATTAACTAAAAGTTAGTGTCAAGCATGACAATTGGCAGAGTGCAAAGCGGGTGGAGGGGGTAGCCTAAACGATCACAGCGCTCGCTACGGCTAAAATTGTCATTTTTGTCGCTGACTTGAGCTGTCAAATCCATATTGCAGTAAACATTTTCTAATCGTTTTTGAAATAAAAATATGGTCCTGGTAGGATGTGTTGTTGTGAATTGTAATAACACAAGATTTCATTAATATTTTTCACAATATTTACTTACTTCTTGTTTGACAGCGGTGACAATGTTATCCATAATGGCCGCCTGTCACGTGGCGCTGTCGTCGCGCTCACGGCTCACGGCTCATTCACGGTCATGCCATGACACATAGACGACAATTTGGTGCAGTGGTTGTAGTCTTTTTTTTATTGCTAATTTAGATAATTTAGATTTAAATGTAGTCTTGCTTATTGTCCTTTAGACTATACTGAGAGAGTTAAGTAACGAAAATGATTTCTTGAATATCTTCGAAATAGTATGAATTAGGATATTAGTGTCTTAGATAAGTTTACTTCGCTTTATTTCAAGGATCGGTATAAAAAAGGTGTACTTCCTTTCCTTAGTAACATAATATTAAAGACAGGTAACTCTACTATGTTCCTTATTCATCTTATTATAATCTCAATGACATTCAATACGATAATTTAAACAATAGAAAGAACAATAGAAAATAATAATATAATAGACTATTGAAATGATATGTCGTCATAAAATTACGAAATGAAATACGTGCTTGGACCGCATTGTAAAGCAACCAGCCGGATAAAATACTCTATTCAATACATTTGTAAGGAAAAAGTATTTAATTGAGAATGCACGTAAAGGTAAATTTTCAAAATTTGATATTTAAATAATAATTATATTTAATAAAAACAAACAATAAAACAACAACTTAACCTACAAAGACAAAAAAGACTATAAATTAAAACTTAAAGATAAAAAATTTGACCCAAATCGCTGTCAGCGGGTAGTGTGCCCAGAAGGCATATTTAAATGATAATAGTTTATTCTAAGAACTTCACAACTGAAAACCAAATGACTGCTCAATTCTTCACATGTCATCCTAGTTCATATAAAGGACCCAGGTGCTGGTATAATTCACATATCACAAAAAATCTAGAGTGACTCGGTTTCCTAGGGCACCAAGTGAAAAAAATGCTACACTTACATGCTTCTCGTGGCTTGGCAAGCGCCCACGAACTCCAAGCCTTTACAAACGCTTGGATGCCATTTACACGCTTGCGAGTGCGTTAGTGAGTTCCTGTCAGGCATGCATGGCAGACGTGGGCGTAGGATGTGACGGCTTGTTGCGTTTGGCTTGACAACGTTGGAGCCAACGTGTGAATACGTCGCAAGCGCTTGCCGCAAGCTCCCTTTGATCTGTCTTCAAAGACCAACACTAGCCCGGATCGCGACAAGCTCTTGCAAGCTCACGCAAGCCAAGCCAAACAAACCCCGTTCACACGCTTGTGTTTGTGGAAGCTTGTCGAGACTTGCTAAGGTAAACGTACCAGATGCTCAAACTAATGGGTCGTAAGCTTCAAACATCTGTGGCACAACGTAGTGCTATCATCACACTTAAACAGGAAGGCAAGAGCGATATAGCCAATAAATTGAATATTTCTAAGACAGCTGTCCATAACACTATCTCCTGGAAGAGGGTAACTGGGAGTTTACTGGATCGTGCACGTTCAGGGAGGCCCAAAGTAACCAGCAAGGTCGAGGAACGAAGAATAGTGACGATGAGCAAGAGAAATCGACGCTAAAAGTCCCAATGCTCGACACCTCAATTGTATTGACATAATATTGAAAGATACATTGCATTAGGCTAGTGTCGGGTACTGGGACCCTGGGTAATTCGTAAAACATCAATTCGAAAATCGTGGTATCTATAAAAGTTAACACAAGTCAGGAAAAAAATACAATAAGGAAATAATACAGCAATATAATATTTCCGATTACATTGTTCTTAAAAAGAAGGCGAGTAAAGTTTCTTCACTCGTTAGTTTAATTTTCTTCACCTGGGCTGTTATTCGCCACGCGCTCATGCGCCTCACCCCGCGCGTCACGCCTAACGAAACTAGACCTCTACTTACGCTTCGTTACTACAAACCGCGGCGTCAAGATATTATATTTGTGGGTGAACCAGGGATCGGATACTGGTATTTTCTCCATACAAATTAAACCGGGTAGTCTAATAATACGAATATGTTACCTAAATACACGATAGAGGCCAACATTAGGAGCCTAAAATAATTCAAAATATTAGACTACTTTGGGGATTTTTGAAAAAACCGGTTCCGATCCCTGGGTGAACTGGGTGAGCGTTGAGGTGAGCTTAAAACAAGTTACAGAATAGGGGGGGGGGGGGGGGGGGGGGGGGGGGGGGGGCTGAAGTCGTAACTCCGCCTTTCGCCATTGCTGCAAACTTTTACAGTCACGAACTTTAATTCGGGACCCATTCCCTTGAAATTTTGTTAGAACATTCACGATGCAATAAGGTCGAAAACTTCAGTTCAATAATAGTCGCAATTAAATGTCGTATCGAATGGGCCCTTGTTACGAATGGTTTTTAATTACGAATATGTGTCAGTGTCAGGTCTTGTCTGATTGAAAACTGTAATTTTCACTAAATATAATGGGGAATGGATGAAAATTTTAGAAATGCCTGATTATTTTTTTGGTTATAGGAATAACCTTCCTTAGCACCAGAAAAGAGTTTCAGATTTTTCAGCTGCGACAATTATTTTTGAAAAATATAAACAGTTTCCTCATTTACGTTTTGGGTCAAGAACGGTAAATAGACACTTTCCTTGATCTGTCTCATATTCCAAAAAACTATCTTCAATATCTGTGGTAAACTGACACTGGTAATGACCAATATAGCTGCTGCAAGTGTCAATATCATTGCCAGTGTCAGTTTACCACACATATTTAATATATTTTTTTGTAATATGAGACCCATCGAGGAAGGTGCCGTAACTGACCCAAAATGTAAGTGAGGAAACTGTTTATATTTTTCAAAAAAAATTGACGCAGCTGAAAAATCTGAAACTTTTTTCTAGTGCTAAGGAAGGTTATTCCTATCACCAAAAAAATAATCAGGCATTTCTAAAATTTTCATCCATTCCCTATTCGTAAATAACAAATATGGCCGGAGAGAAGGAAGGACCAAAAAGACGAGTGACAATTCTTGAGCGGTTGTCCCTAGACACGTATAAATAAACGTAAGTTTTCAATGTCATAGTTTATGACACTTCATTAAAATATTAGCTCTAAATGTCAGTTTGCTGTACAATATTCCACCTTAGTGGGTCCCAAATTAAAGTTCGTGACTGTACCACAATAGCGAGCTTTGCGGAGCTTTAGCGAACTCCTGGGGGCTTTGTTGTACTTAACTTGTAACTTAGGCAAACTGTTTTATTTCAAGTTCAATGGTCCGTCGCGCTTCATGAGACTTGTTCGATTGATAACGAAGCGAAAAGGCTTATTTTATGTTGTGTTTGTGTTGATTATTTTATTTCATGGATTAAGTTAGACATGTATTTAACCAAAAATACTTATTTCAAAGAACTGAAAACACAAAAAAAATCTATGTAATTAATTATTGAACTTGCTACAAAATTTCACGAGAATCGTTTGACAAATGCGATCTGTAGAGAAGGACAACGGACAAATAAAACGATTTTTTTACCTAAACTTTTAAATCGCTTCACTCGCTCGGTCAAATAGATACTTGCTGAAAAAAAAAAAATGGAGGACAATCTTACGCAAATCAACCTAGTCCCAAACTAAGCAAAGCTTGTACTATGGGTACTAGACTTAGAGCATACATAACTGGAGTAGCCTTTCAGTAACTTACCCGTCTGTAAAAAACCTTGCACAATGTGCAAAAAATCATACAAAGACAATTAATTTCACGATCGATCACAAAATCGCCTCGCAAGAGAACACTGATCATAAAAATGCCCGCATGTTGCTTTAAGCACTTGATATTATAAACGTTCAACCACTTCAAGCTTTTAATATATACATAATTGAGTTTGAATATCCTATTAAGATGCTCCCCGCCCCCGCAAAATTTGGCAGACTTTTTTGTATGCAAACACGACATAAGATAAGACTACTCCAGTTATGTATGCTCTAAGGTACCTACTAGACGACGTTATACAATACGTACTTATATATACATAAATCAATACCTAAATACATAGAAAACATCCATAACTCAGGAACATTACCGGGATTCGAGCCCGGGACCTCCGGCTTCGTAGGCAGGGTCACTTACCAACTAGGCTACTACAGGTAGTCAATAATCAGTATTAGGTACGTAAACATCGTATTTGTAAACGAAACGTAGCAATTGGAATTTAAACAATGATTGAAGGCATTTACCGTAACCTTGAATTGTTATTCTTCTCTACAAGCACAGCACGATAATGACAGACAATAACACCGATTTAACCATTACAATATTCTATTTCCTGTACTGTAGTTTGTTACCAAGTCCATTACGCGTGTATATTAACTTAAGTACACACATATCTATGGAACCGTGGGCAGACGGTTTAGAACCCTTACACACCTAGCAATTTATCACAGCTACTTGCTATACCCAGTTGGTAATGAGAAATGGTTCTCACAGGACAAATAAAAATTTACGGTTTTGGCAATTTTTCCTTTATTTGTGCTATAAGACGTTGCTTCGTACCAAATTTCAAGATTCTGAGTTAACGGGAAGTACCCTGTAGGTTTTGATTCAATTGCGAGTTTCTAAAATTTATTAAACATATTTTTATTATATGATGTAAGTAAAAATTTACGGTTTTCGCAATGTTTCCTTTATTTGTGCTATAAGACGTTGCTTCGTACCAAATTTCAAGATTCTGAGTTAACGGGAAGTACCCTGTAGGTTTTTATTCAATTGCGAATTTCGACAATTTATTAAAAATATTTTTATTATATGATGTAACTAAAAATTTACGGTTTTCGCAATTTTTCCTTTATTTGTGCTATAAGACGTTGCTTCGTACCAAATTTCAAGATTCTGAGTTCACGGGAAGTACCCAGTAGATTTTGATTATCTTGCGAGTTTGCGGATATTTGCGGAAATTTGCGGCATATTTGTATCCTTTGATTGCGTTGGCTAAGAAGTTTGATTTTTTTCACAGCTCCAAGGGACAGTAGACTTGAGTATTTGATATAAATTTTAGCTTGATACCTCCACGCGTTCCTGAGAAAAAGGGTCTTGAGTCTTGACAGACGGACGGACGGACAACAAAGTTATCCTATAAGGGTTCCGTTTTTTCCTTTCGAGGTACGGAACCCTAAAAATAGTACATTACATACCTAGGGCGGTGACACATATACTACAGTCTACACTATCCGATAGTTCCATTTTGGCCAAGAGATCCATAACTTGTGAACACTCCAGATATAATTCTGAGTTGCTTCCTGCTGGATTTCCAGAGGTTTTTGGTCCAGCCCGAGTCCACTCCTTCTATGAAGAGCTTAGAGTGCCGTAAACCGTATTGATTCTGAGTAGAAATACCATAAAAGTTGCAGAAAATGTCGTAAAAAATGTAGTGGCAATTTTTTTTAAGAAACGCTCGTTTACGTAACGTTTTGGTACATTTGGGACGTAACCTATCGTGGTGTCTGCGCTATAGAACGAAATGTTTTACCGCCACGTTTTACGGCCCAAATGTAGAAAAAAGTCACGTAAAACATGACGCTAAAAGGTATCATGCTACTAGGCCAGATGTTGACAAAACAAGGATTCGTCTGCGACCTATTTCCAGAAGATGGCATAGCGTTTCCGATTGAGTCATTGAATCGTCGCGCGTCCCTCCGCCAGTTCCAATTGGATAATCGTGGAGGAATCAGACGGTTTCAATTGCGCTTACGTCTGTGATTTACGGCCAATTGTACCGTGCATGTTGCAGGATACGGATAAACAGTTTCTGCATTTGAAAATCGAAATAATTTTCGAAAAACCCGACTGCTTTTTGACAAATATTATAGCCTATGTCACTCTTACGATTAAGAGGAATCCAACGACACCTCATACATCAAAATTCATCAAGCCGTTTAGGTTACAGGAGTCATTATTATTATGTATCTTTCCCGCTCACGGGACATGATATCCCGGACCTTTGGGAGGCGTGCGTGGGGCTAGATACCTACAAAGTCCCAACTGAGACAACACGTAGAGGCCTTTTTGACAATTTAATCAAACGCAAGGAGTACACCGAGCGGATGCTGTCTCTGCCGGTGTCATGGCACGCCGCTGGGGTGTATAGGGACTATTACTAGTTGATGGAATCTAAATAAAACGGGTTATTATTATTCTTTTTACCTTTTTAGGGTTCCGTAGCCAAAATGGCAAAAACGGAACCCTTATAGTTTCGTCATGTCCGTCTGTGCGTCTGTCCGTCTGTCCGTATGTCACAGGCATTTTACTCGAAAACTATAAGGTGTATTTGAATAAAATTTTGAGGATAGGTGTATTTTGTTAGCCGCTACATAGTTTTGTAATTAAAATTACTAAAAATTTCAAAATTAATATAAGGTTTCTCGGCAATTTTTTTGATTAAGTGAATACAGTCAGAGATAATCGCCCCGAAAGTCACTAAAATTCTGTCCCCCCTCTCATTTTTGAACGGTGTATTTTAAAAATATGAAAAAATTAATGGACACAGGACTTATTAAGTTCATTCACCGAAAATTGTTTTGAACAAGATCGGATGAAAGGTTTCCGAGATATTGCTGAAAAACTGCCTTCCTCAAAGAAAAGGACGTAAGTGCCGTAAGATTTCTATGACTATACGATCTTTTTAATAGGAACGGAACAGTTTTTTTTTTCTGCGGTCGGTTTCTAAAGCCATAATCAGGTTTTGTGATTAATCAGTATTTCAAGAAGTATTCCATAGAACCATAATATGTCCCTCTTAACTTTATGCGAGTTCACTATCTAGTGTCTCTGGTCTCACTTCGTATTGTAGGTACCTAAGAAAAAACACTTTTTTTTCTGCGGACGGCGTAAGCCATAATCAGATTCTGTGATTTTTCAGTGTTTCAAGAGGCTTTCGCTGCTTTCCGAATAACAGCCCTTGAAGGTGTGCGTGAGACGATTATAACCGAAGTGGCAAGAAGAACAGACCTGGTTATTAGGGTTCCGTACCTCAAAAGGAGTAATTTAGGAAAAAAGACGAAAATTGACTATTTCCTCCCCCCTACTGTATTGTGTGACATATCAAATGAAAGTTGAAAGCATCTCAAATATATATTTTTTATAATTTCAGCAAAAACAAATTTGAAGTAATTTAGGAAAAAAGACGAAAATTGACTATGCCCGCCTTATCTCTGAAACTACTAGGCTTAAAATTCTGAAAAAAATATGGAAAATAGTTCCTTGCCTAAAGATTACAGGAAAACCTATAAGAAGTTTGAGTACTTATTCAAAGTAACGGGAAAATTCTCAATATTTTTGTGTATTATATACGGTACCCTCGCCACGTCCGGTTTATTTTTATTTTTAGCCTACTTAAATAACGTCTATCTAGCAGAAAATATATTACGGTAACTGAAGGAAAACGTCCCCAATTACCTGAAATTGGCTGCCATTCCTCAGATATTAATATCAGGGAGGAAAAACGAAATATCGTAGCCGTTTCTGCGAATAAATATCTATTGACGTCCATAGATTTCGGATAAGAATATATTATCTCTCCCAAAACAAGCAGAGAATAAAAATACACTTAACAGAATAATGTTGTACAGCGCTATATAACCAAAGGTCACGTAGACACGCCTTTCCTCTTCCGAAGGACTAAAATCGACGTACTTTCAGGGTAACCTAGCCGTTATGCTGATATACTTAGAGCCTGTAATGGTGTGCAGGCTCTTATCAGCGCGTGGCAGGACTCGGTCAACGAATACTTAAGTAATTGGAGTTTTCCTTGATGCTTGGTTGCGTGACGCAAATCTCTATTGGAGTTTTCCTCGGACGCGGCCGTGATTGCTCGGAAGCAAACCGTACACTTGAGAAAGATGTTTGTTTATGCTGTACTTCAGTGTGCGAAAAGTTCGATATTGTGTTTATGTGCAGTCGTCGATACTTTCGCGATACGTACTTTTGTGAGATGTTGTTATGTGAAAGAGATGTGTAATATGTTCTATAATATAATTTATCTTTTTACTTATTTAGCTTAAGCGTGGATCTATTTTTCTGGACCGACTTCAGTTGAATCAGTATTGTCTGACCTACGTGCATAAAGTGGTTATGATTTTTAAGTATCTGTCAAGTTATACAGCTCACGGATAATTGCACAATGTTTTGAGAATAGATCATAAAGTTAGATACAAAGCCCACCTGCTGGGGCTATTCACAAACTACTTCATTATCCCACCGCTCATCCTAGTACCCCTGGAAAAATCATCATCATCATCATCAGCCGAAAGACGTCCACTGCTGGACATAGGCCTCCCCCAAAGAGAGCCAAAGTGACCGGTCCTGAGCCACCCGCATCCAGCGGACTCCCGCGACCTTTACCAGGTCATCAGTCCACCTTGTTGGGGGCCTACCCACGCCGCGCCTTCCGGTACGTGGTCGCCACTTGAGAACCTTTCCGCCCCAACGGCCATCGGTTCTACGTGCAATGTCCGCCCACTGCCACTTAAGTTTAGCGATTCGGAGGGCTATATCGGTTACCTTGGTTCTACTGCGGATAGCCACATTTCTGATACGATGACGCAGAGAAAACTCTCAACGTACCCCTCTCCATTGCCCTTTGGGTGACTTTGAGCCTTCTTTTGAGGCCCATAGTAAGCGACTGGAAAAAATATGCCTAATCAAAGGCCAGGCTTAAACCGGTTGGCCAGAGATTTGTTGGTAAGTGTGGTGAATAGGGATCTAGATAAAATACTGTCTCAACTGCTAAACAATAGGGGTCATAATCATAATGTCCCGAAGATTACGAAACTTGGACACCGAGATCCGATAAGCGTTAAAGATTCCGTTTAAACTTCGTCCAAGGCAAAGTTTGCATTCAGGTGAAACTTCTTTCAATTTCGCACTCTAAAGGGGTGTTCAGCTGCGTTCAATGGTGGCTTGAGTTGCGATGGGTTTTGAATTCATCTCATGTGAAGTCTTCGTCGCTTTCAGAAAAGTGAAAATAAATGTTAATATAAAGCGACTCGCAGTCATCGCGTACAAATAAAGAGGCTGGATCGCAGCGTATTTTTATCACATGACTGCCAAAGGAGGAGGGTAATGTTTTTCGAGTGTATGTCTGTTTCTTTGTGGCCTCCTGTAGCCTAAACGGCTTGATGGAAACGGTATGAGGTGTCGTTGGATTCCTCTTAAAGTGGGATAAGCTATAATATTTGTCAAGAAGCAGTCGGGTTTTTCGAAAATTCTTTTGTCAAATCTTTAAATCATTCTGTTAATCATATTTTATTGGTGTCTTTACGAATAAATTTATAAATACGCTTTCAAACATTGTGTTGGAGTTAAAACCTCCTTGCTTTATAACTGCCGTCAGAGTGACAGATACAATTTAAGAAAAAAACCATTACACCCGTTGGCGTAATAAAGGTTATTGCAGCTCTGTATGCCTGCGCGTTATGAAGCCGTTTACGAGCAAGTGTGATGAAAAGAGTATTTGTATTGTATTGTAATATCATTCTCTATTGGATACTAAGTATCTTTTCCCCGGTTATACACATTTTCAAAACTTCCTTATTCCCTTTCCACTGCCACCCATTTACTGTCAAACGTCATTGTTACCACCAATGATGTAATATAAAAAGAGGTAGATATGTTGTCTATACGAAATTCCGTGTTTAAAAATGGCCACCAAATCTGACAGCTAACGTTTCCATTGACGGCTTGAAACCGAGGCAAGTTGGTGCCAATTGACACAATTTTAGTGTGCCATTTTTGGAGCTCTTATAACCTATCTACCTCTTTTTTATATTACATCATTGGTTACCACCGATGTTGCTCTACTGATACACACATAATCAAGTCTGAAGAGCATAAAAAATAGCCCCAACTCGTCATAGTATTAACGTCGGAAAAATACGTTCCATTAAATTGCGAGAGACAGACAGCTCTTTGCTCCCTGCGGAGATTTTTCAATTTCATTTACAGACTGAATAAAATTTTGGGTGGAAAAAGAAGTAGGTACTTATTTTTACCTGACTCCCAAAGGAGGAGGGTAATGTTTTTCGAGTGTATGTAAGTATGTATGTGTGTATGTCTGTTTCTTTGTGGCCTCCTGTAGCCTAAACGGCTCGATGGATTTTGATGTATGAGGTATCGTTGGATTTCTCTTAATCGTGGGAGTGACATAGGTTATAATATTTGTCAAAAAGCAGTCGGATTTTTCGAAAATTCTTTTGATTTCACTTCAAATGATATATGTTTAATATTGTACGGAAAACCAACCTAAGAATACAATAAAGTATGAAATAGGTCAAAGTAATATCTTAAGATCACAAATACTTTTTTAATATTTGAAAACTTCTAAACTTAGGTATCTACTAGTAATATTAATAATAAATTATTTACATTTAAAATAAATATGTAATTTATTTACTATGCGTTTTTATTACGGAATCTGTAATACGGTGGATTTGATTTGGGGTGACTTTGATCAAATAGGTTTTTCTCCGAAATCATTGTTTTTACCTGTGGGTGAACTGTGGCAGTGAATACATTACTATTCTATCTTGCTGTATACTCGATTAAATCTTCTTAATTACAAATAGTACTGTTTTTATACTACATTCTAAATTATCAAAGTAGCCCCATTTTTTCTAAAGTAAACCCTTTACGGTAGTCAATGTCATAAATGTAAGCGATTAGTGAAATATCTAGGTAAAACAAATACTTAACTTTCATGTGAGGGATACAATGTACACACAAAGAGAACTAAAAAGTTCCCAAAAACAGATGCACAAGAAACTGCTTTGTAATTAACACGTAGAGTATAGTACATTGTTTAACGAGGGGTGTAAGTGGAATATTGCTAACGAGAGTCTATCAGAAGCCCGACGCCGAAGGACTCGAGTTTGCAATATTCTTACGCCGTGTTATACACAATGTTTTTCGTCACATTTGCGAGGAAATAAATAACTACAAAAGACAGAAAAATCCAAGTTTCATACAGCCGCACCAATCAAAAATTAACAACTTCACTTCCAGATCAGTGCTAATGGAGCGCGCAGCTTCAATATTTCAACCAATCACAGAGCAGCATTCTTGCGGGGCGCCGGCTTGGCCAACTAAATTTTTTTTAACCAATCACAGAGCAACCAGATTTGCTTAAGCCAATCAGAGGGTTCTATATTTTAAAACTAAACTTAACAGCCCATGGGAGATAAAACGGCTATGTACGCTCGCAAGTAATAACGCCATTGACGAGCAAGTGTGATGAAAAACTATATGTAGCCCTACCCTCTCCCAATACACTTTCAAATTGAATTGAACACAGCGACCGATCAAAGCTTAGCTCCAAGACCCTGCATATTGATGAGTCAACAAACTCCCACCCCACAATACCCTACCAATACCCTACTACCATACTTCTTGCACAAAAGGTCGGAAGTGACGCCCTTTACATATGAAAGGCCGTCGTTTCCTGTTAGCATAGTTTAGAAACTAGCCGTCCTAATTAAGTCTGTTTACTTTGCTCATCTTCAAATAACCTATTTATTGCTTGGGACTTTGGTGGCTGAGTTTAATATTATGAACGCCAAACGGCGTAATAACGTCATGAATCCGCACATTACTTGTGTCTTCTAGTTTTCTAAGGTAGATAAGAGAAGAAAAACCGGACAAATGCGAGTTCAACTCGCGTGATGAGGGTTCCGTAAAATTGATATGCTCTAAGCATCAGGCGCTCCATACATAATACACAAAAATATTGAGAATTTTCCCGTTACTTTGAATACTCAAACTTCTTATAGGTTTTCCTGTAATCTTTAGGCAAGGAACTATTTTCAATATTTTTTTTAGAATTTTAAGCCTAGTAGTTTCGGATATAAGGGGGGGGGAATGGTCAATTTTCGTATTTTATCCTAAATTACTTGAAATCGGTTTCTGCTAAAATTATAAAAAAAATTGCCGGCAGTTCTAGAACCATCGGGCCTCGCGCGGGATGATGGCCAGAGGCCCGATGGCATGCCCCTCGTTCCCTGGAAGTTGGGACGGCCCCTAGTATGGGATGCCACATGTGTGGACACCCTTGCTTGCCCCGTCTCATCTTTCAGGGACTTCAACAAGAGCTGGGGCTGCCGCTAACACCGCTGAAAACCTCAAGCGGCGCAAATATACAGCCATTGATTCCGGCTGCATGTTTGAGCCGTTTGGGGTTGGAACACTTGGGCCGTGGGGGGCCGGAGCACACACAGTCTTCAAAGAGCTCGCGAAGCGAGTCGTGGAAACAAGTGGTGACCAGGAGCCGTAGCATGGTTGGCCTTATCACGCGACAAGTGACAAAATAAGAGCGTCGTCTCGTTCTATCGAACGGTGTCAGCCAGTGACGCACGCTCTATCCTATCACCTATCGCGTGACAAGGCCAGCCATGCTACGGGGCCAGAGGGCTGGCGGCTATCTCGCGCAACGGATTAGCATTGCTATCCAGCGCGGTAATGCCGCCAGCCTCATGGGCACCTTGCCGCACGGCAGTGATTTAGAGCCGGTTTTTTATTTGTAAATATGTAGTTTTGTTATTTTACCTTTTTTAGTTTATAGTCAGGATGTACAATAGTAGGATAGTATTATTTTTTAATTGTTATGTATATTGTTTACTGAATAAAATCCAGTAATCTAACTGGCGGACTAAAAAAATATATCTGAAATGCTTACAACAACTTCTTTCATTTGATATGTCACACAATACAGTTTGCGATTTTTTTTTTTATTTTCCAGTTTACCCCCCAAAAGTGGCCCCCCTGTTTAGAATTCATTAATTTACTTTACGCGTCCCTCTTTGGGTCACCAATTTACATAATATGTTTACCAAATTTCAACTCAATCTGTCCAGTAGTTTCGGAGCAAATCGGCCGTGAAAGACGGACAGATAGATGATTGATAGTTCATTGACTGCAAGTAAATACAACGAATTCTTTACAATTCAATAGGCCGTGATAAGAAGTTGTAAAAATCGTCATCCGATCAAAGATTGAGGCTTATTAGGTATTCCATTATCAGGGTATTGGCCGAAGCGGCGGCTTTGAGATTAGATTTAAATAAACCATACCGATGATTGGATTTTAAATTTTTTTAAACGTAGATTTAGATAACGTGGAATATTTGCAGATAGTAACCCGGTCGAAATAAAATGCATACAACAAGTAGTGAGTTAGTGTAAGTAGTAGATAGCTAAAGGTCTATTAGACACTACCACGTCCTTGGAAAATCGATGGATAAAAAACCGGACAAGTGCGAGTTCAACTCGCGTAGTGAGGGTTCCGTAAAATGTTCAGAATTTTCCCGTTACTTTGAATATTCAAACTTCTTATAGATTTTCCTGTAATCTTTGAGCAAGGAACTATTTTCCATATTTTTTTCAGAATTTTACCCCAGTAGTTTCGGAGATAAGGGGGGAATGGTAAATTTTCGACTTTTTTCCTAAATTACTACAAATCTGTATTTGCTAAAATTATAAAAAAATACACAACCTCTTCACAACCACAACCTCGGCACAATGCTGAGACAGCGACCGTTTCACTGCCGCGAAGACACACAATATGTGTCAATTGTATTGTATGTCTACTCCTCTTTGTCTCTGTGTGTCTTTTGTGTAGTGAATAAATGTCTTCTTTTCTTTTTCTTTTTTTTCAGTTGATATGTCACACAATACAGTTTGCGAAACTTTTTTTTTAATTTTCCAGTTTACCTCCCAAAAGTGGTTCAGAATTCATGAATTTTTTGATTACGCGTTCATCTTTGGGTTACCAATTTACATATGTTTACCAAATTTCAACTCAATCGGTCCAGTAGTTTCGGAGCAAATCGGCTGTGACAGACGGACAGACAGACGCACGAGTGATCCTATAAGGGTTCCGTTTTTTTTCCTCTTGAGGTACGGAACCCTAAAAACACCTTTTATAAGTAAGTCTTAACCGAACCCAAAGTATTGTAACAAACTGACTCACCTGATTACCAAAGACACCAATACTGCAAGCCGAAGACACCTGGTCAGCTCCAAACCACACCGCAGCGAGGCGAGGTGGCACGTTCAGAATGAACACCTGGGAAACCGCCACCACCGTCTGCCCGGTGAAGCCCAACCAGAACATGTCCTGCGGTACGGAGAACACCTTCAGCCATGCGCCCAGGCATGTTCCGAAGGAGCCGATGATCGTCGTCACACGAAGACCCTGGAGACAACAGAAAGGTTTTAGACAAATGACCACAGTCTTTGTTACTAAGTTGTAGGAAAACCTAAATCCAGTTCAGACTCACATAAACGAAATATTTTGCAACAAGACTATCAACACCTCAAGCAACCATCAATATGCATTTCGTTTAAATGTTAAAAAATATCTATACATGTACAGTCAGCATCATAAACATGTATACACTTTTCGTCCTTATCTCCACGCAATAAGAACATAAAATGTATACATGTTTATGATGCTGACTGTACCTATGAGTGTCGATAAACTACCACTGGTTCGGAATAAAAACCTCTTCCTCGAGAAGAACCGGCGTAAAAAACTTGGCGAGGTACAGTCAAGAGCAAAAGTAAGTTATCACTTTTGTACCTTATTCCATTGCGATAAGGTGAAAAAACGATAACCTACTTTTGCTGTTGACTATACAGTCACGGACTTTAATGTGTGTGTCAACTAATTTTGGTTTTTAATAGTTAAGCTATGAATATCCAGTAAAAGGTGAGCTCTAAATGGCTCAACGATTAAAGTCCGTGACTGTACCTATCTTTTCATATAATAACTACCAACTAGGTGCTCCGTAGAAAAAATATCTTGCGCCAAAGTGCATCACTTATTAAAATATCTATGCCAAGATACTATTTGTGAACGCTGTAGCAATGTAAGTAGTAAGTACAAGGTACTATTGCAAGTAACTGTATACAAGAGGGATATTGCAGTGACATGTCGCAGTACAAATCTCCAAGAGTACAATTTAACCCGAATTCCTGGAAAGCGTTGAATCAAGAAATAGGTTGGCGCATTCTATTCTAAGCCGCTCGTGCATAAACTTAAGTTAATGTTTACTTCCTAGAATTAATTTTATTAAACGTTTTTTAATGTAGTTTTAAATAAATGCGCTTTAGTATACAAGCTTCCGCCGGCGACTTCGTCTGCGTGGGCCCAAGATAAAAACTATCGTATATTTTAATCCAGGCTATAAACTATCTTCGTGCAAAATTTCATCGGTTGAGCCGTTTAAGCGTGATTGAGTGATGATGATGATTTGTCCGACCGTTTTCGGCCATGGCGACCACTCCACTCCGACTCCTATCTCCGTTTTGGCGCTCGTGCACTCGAAGGTGGCTTATGTAGCCTATCTTTGCGTTGCGGCAAAATTCCGTGCACATTACGGGCACGTAAGTAGGTACGCCGTTCTGATAATTGTATGCTATGGCAGCAGGTGGGCGTGATTGAGTAACAAACATCCAAACATCTAAACATACAAACTTTCGCATCGCTTATAATTTATAATATTGGTAGGATTTGACACAGATATACGCACAGACAACTCCAAAGTTCTCTGGCTAGCACGACCTTAGAGCATACATAACTGGAGTAGCCTTATGTCGTATTTGCGTACAAAAATGTCTGCCGAATTTTGCGGGGGCGGGGGGGAGCATCTTAATAGGATATTGAAACTCAATTGTAAGTGGTTGAACGTGTATAATATCAAGTGCTTACAGCAAAATGGGGGCATTTTTATGATCAGTGTTCTCATGCGAGGCGGTTTTGTGAATGACCATTATCGATTGTGAAATTGTCTTTGTATGATTTTTTGCACATTGCGCAAGGTTTTTTTTTACAGAGGGGTAAGTTACTGAAAGGCTACTCCAATAATGTATGATCTAAGAGCACGACAGACATGAGGGAATACATTGAAAGATTTGGTGACCGAGACGGATTGTTCCGATAGCTCAGTTCTCTCAGTAGCTCAGCTATTGTATGCCTGTGTTCGCCGGTTCAAATCCGGTTCGGTAATTTTAAATTTACAAAGTAGATGCATTTAGTTATGGCATAACCACTTCAATAGTGCAATCGAGAACTACATTAGCAGTGCTTTTCACCGTTTTATTCAACTGAGAAATTCGTTTTTAAACCATCTATTCACTTGCTTGCAGTGGAGATACGACATGATTGCTCAGATTTAGAAAAAAAAATTGATAGGAAGTTGATTTAGTTCTCTAGAGATCGAAGTCCATGGTTGAGAGGAAAAGCTAGCGATTAAAACGTTGTCCGAGAAATTGCCCGAGGCGTAGGAAGTTCTTCGGGGTCGGAATGAATTGAATGTCGTCGTGTCCACTTTACTAGAGTCATGGTCAAATATAAATGAAATACGAATGCACGATTTTATTCTATGAAAGCTTGTCCAGTGTCAAAATAATATATACCAATAGGTACTTAAGAAAAACTAAACATATTTTTGCAATCGACTGAACAAAGCTTGTCTAATTATGTTTTTAAACAAATCGTAGATATAATATGAGATGAAATTTTACTAAAAGCCCAGATGAAAACACCCTCTCTCCCTTCTTGTTGACTACTACCATACATTAAAAAATCCCGCATTAAAAGTAATTTTATAACATTCTTTCCGAGCTGCGTTCGTTTTAATCATTAAATTCCATTCATGCCAGGAATTCGTAACTTTGCGTACTTAGCGGAGCCTGCGCGGAACCACTAATGAACCCATTATTACGTTACGGAAGCAATCAATTTCGGCTCTAAGCCGCAAAGTTGTCGGTTTACACCCATTCGATTTAACGTATACTTGGGTATGATTTGGTTCCGCTGATTGTGATGAGAGGATTTTAATTTGGTTAAGTGAATTTGGTTTGCTCATATTAGCGTAACATATAGATTTAACTTAGAGCATATATAACTGGAGCAGCCTTATATCGTAGGATATTTAAAGTCTGTTATACAGGGTGAGCAATCCAAATGGGTCAGTATGGTTGTTTTGGAAACCATAACAGATAGCGAAATCTTGGCTTAGGAACCATGACGTTGATTTTAGTAAAAAGAAAAACTGCATTCATATACTTACAAAAATACGTGTACCTACTCGGCCCAGGAATCGAACCTGGACTTTTTGAAAAATTAAATTTCGTTATTTTCCTTTGAATATCGGTTATGTAGCTCTTAAATAGTAAATGTTACTAAGAAACATGATATCTAAAACTAATAAAATGCATTGTTTTTAAACAACGAAATTTAATTTTTCAAAAAGTCCAGGTTCGATTCCTGGGCCGAGTACACGTATTTTTGTAAGTATATGAATGCAGTTTTTCTTTTTACTAAAATCAACGTCATGGTTCCTAAGCCAAGATTTCGCTATCTGTTATGGTTTCCAAAACCGCCATACTGACCCATTTGGATTGCTCACCTGGTATATTGAAAGCTTGAAGTGGTTCAACGTTAATATCAATTGTGCTTACAGCAACATGCGGGCATTTTTATGATCAGTGTTCTCTTGCGAGGCGATTTTGTGATCGATTGTGAAATTGTCTTTGTATGATTTTTTGCACATTGCGCAAGGTTTTCTACAGAGGGGTAAGTTACTGAAAGGCTACTCCAGTTATGTATGCTCTAAGAGATTTAGGTTATATCTTGTCTCCTCTGTCCCAGATTATCAAAGAGCAGTAAGACCCACCTTTTGTTCCCGCTATAATTATATTAAGGTAAACATCCCAGTGCTCAACATTGACCCTATACTTGACACGGTCATTATCAGTATCCTACTAATCTTACTAATATTATAAACGTGAAAGTTTGGATGTATGGATGGATGGATGTACGTTCCACTTAATCTCAAAAACTACTGGACGAACTTATATAAAACTTTCCAGTTATGTACCTTATATATCAGAATAGGACATATTTAGGCTATATTTTATGTCAAATTTCATCCCTTTTAGGGACAAAAAAGGGGATGGCACTTTGTATGGAGACCAAATATTTTTGCTCGTGGCCTTCATCAGGCGCTGGGTCTCAAAATGTATGGTAAAACTAAAATCCGACTTGCACTTGACCAAAAATCTAATTGATATTATTTAATTTAATTATAAACCCGCGGGATTTTTTTATCGAGTTCTACGCGGACGAAGTCGCGGGCAGAAGCTAGTATAGCAATAAAGATGAACATCGGGGTGTCAACTATTGGAATAAAATTACGGTGTCCAAAATTGGCTTAACGATTAAGAAGTGGCAAAAATAAACAAATCATAATGGTCCGTATTCACAGCTTTTTTACAAGCTTTTTACAAGTCGTGATAAACCCGTCGTGTTTGGGCTCGTTACAATCCTCGCAATGAGCAGTTGATGAGTGTGTAAAAAAGTACAGTCGGCAAAAAATTGAACATGGCGGAACACCCAAGATGGCGGGCTAGTTATTTTTAATGAACTCCTACAATATGGGTATCAAATGAAAGGGCTTGCTGAGAATAACTCGAAAAATAAAATGACGTCACTCTAATTCTAATATGGCGGATAATATACTGAGAAACCTGTCCAGCTATGACTAAAAAGTAAAAACCGGCCAAGTGCGTGTCGGACCACGCAAAACGAAGGGTTCCGTGCCTATTAAAAAGGTCGTATCGTCACAGAAATTTTACGGCACTTTCATCCTTTTCTTTGAGGAAAGCAGTTTTTCAGCAATACCTCGAAAACCTCTGAACCGATCTTGTTCAAAACAATTTTCGGTGAATGAAATTAATAAGCCCTATGTCCATGAATTTTTCCATATTTTTAAAATATACCGTTCAAAAATTAGAGGGGGGGGGGACAGAATTTTAGTGACTTTCGGGGCGATTATCTCCGACCCTATTCACTTAATCAAAAAAAATGCTAAGAAACCTTATATTTATTTTGAAAGGCCTATCGATTGATGTGCCACACGGGGGATCACAATGAAAAATCATTTTTTGACTTTTAGTTTTATGTATGGAGTGCACCCCTAAAAAAAATTTTTTTTGTCATTTTAATTACAAAACTATGTAGCGGCTAACAAAATACACCTATCCTCAAAATTTTATTCAAATATACCTTATAGTTTTCGAGTAAAATGCCTGTGACATACGGACAGACGGACAGACGGACAGACGGACAGACGGACAGACGGACATGACGAAACTATAAGGGTTCCGTTTTTGCCATTTTGGCTACGGAACCCTAAAAAACGTTATAAGTTGATAGTAAAAGTTTTAAAGGAAAAGTTTATTATTTTATCCTTTTTAGCGCATTTAAATAAAAGCTTTTTAAAAAACTTTTTTTTTTTTGTTTTTCTGTGATCCGGGCCACGCAGGACCCTTTTGCTCAGCGCTGAGTACTCGTGATTTGGCCGATAGGCCATAACAGCAAATTTGCTCAGCGCTGAGTAAGCGTGAATTGCATGGCCGGGACGCCAAAACAGCAAAGTATTCACAGCTGCGTTTACTCTTTCGTGAAATATTGTTCACACCTCTCCCATTTCATTACGCAAAGTGGTATTTTATCGCCCCGAAATGGTGGCGCGGTGTTCCGCTGCCAACATTTATAATCAGTAATTTGCATTGCACGAGTGCTTGAGTTAGTGATGCGATAATTGAAAATTATTCATTGCCGTAATGTCTTTTACTTTTAGAACACAAATATTTAATACTGTAAGTATACAGTATTATATAAAACGAAGAGTGTATATAAAAAGAGTGGAAGGGCAAGTTGGAAGGGGAAGACCTAGGCGAACTTTCTCCGATCAAATTGGAGACATTTTACAAAAAGGCCAGGTCAAAAGTAGCCTAAACCGACGAGCATGTTTGAGAAATGTTATGAAGGTGAGTGAAGCGAAAGTGGTTTGTCAGGATCGTAGCAAATGGAGATCCGTGATCTCTGCCTACCCCTCTAGGAAAGAGGGGTGATTATATGTATGTATTTATGTGTCAACGAATTTTGGTTTTTAGTAGCTAAGCTATGAATATCTAGTAAAAGGTGAGCTCTAAACGGCTCAACGATTAAAATCCGTGACTGTTCTAGCAATAGAGCACATGTCACTCGAGCTAAACTCAAATCAAGTCAATTTGTATTTGTTTTAAGGGAAGTAGCTACGCCAGATGATCTGAATTTTCAAAACGATTTTAAATGAACCTGGGAATAATTCTAAAATTAGAAAAAAAAAACTGAAAAGAAAAAAACAAGTTCAGTAGTCGAGAATATTGAATCAGTTTCATGATTAACATTTCGTATGTCAATTTGGACCTTGGAGACAGCAACTTCAACAGTCGGGACCCGTTATTGTCGTCAACATTAGTGCCGCAGCCTAGACTTTTAATGGGTCCCGACTGTTGAAGTTGCTGTTTCCAAGGTCCAAATTGACATACGAAATGTTAATCATGAAACTGATTCAATATTCTCGACTACTGAACTTGTTTTTTTCTTTTCAGTTTTTTTTTTTCTAAAGATAGCTTTTTTGCAGTCGGGTTTTTTTATTTTCTAAATTATCTTTTTTTTATTTAACACTTTTTAGTTAGTATTAAAAGACGGCAAATTTCGCAATCTTGTCATTTCATTAAGGGAGTTAATATCGTGAGGATTATTAAGTAGCTTGCGGTGGTCTAAACTACTGATAATTAATCCATTTAGAGACCTAACGCGGCTCAAAACTATATATGCTTGACCTTTTGCAAAAATGCGTGAACTTAGATCAACCACAGCTCGGTCTAAAGTCGTTCCTTGTAGCTTATGCAGTAACATCCCAGCACAATATCAACGGCACTCCTTTGCGTCGCGCAGTGCAGTATTAAGTAATACTGAACAGAATTACTATAACTTTATAACGTTATAGATTTTAAATGGTCACTCTAAATGAAAAACTGTAAGAGAAACCTATAACTGATTTTTAAATACCTATTCAGTGATACCCCACTCGACATACCTATTTCGTTAACTTTTTTTTTTTTTTTCAATTTTGGCGTCTGGTTGTGGCCATATTGAATTTTGATTACCGTCATGTCTTTAGTGACACTCGCAAGAGTAAGACGGTTCGATTGACGTTAGAATTATCAAAATCGGTTCACGCGTTTGGTCTCTGGAGTGCCACATAGGAACAAACATACATACATACATACATACATATATAGGCTGATAAACACATTACCCTCCTTTGCGTCGCGCAGTCGGGTAAAAAAGTGCGAGTTCAACTCGCGAGGTGAGGGTTCCGTAAAATTGCTATGCCCTATGCATCAGGCGCTCCATACAAAATACACAAAAATATTGAGAATTTTCCTGTTACTTTGAATACTCAAACTTCTTATAGGTTTTCCTGTAATCTTTAGGTAAGGAACAATTTTTAGCCTTGTAGTTTCGGAGATAAGGGGAGGGCGAATGGTCAATTTTCCTAAATTACTTCAAATCTGTTTTAGCTAAAATTATAAAAAAAATATCTGAAATGCTTATAACAACCCATTTTATTTGATATGACACACAATAAAGTTTACTAAACTTTTTTTTTAATTTTCCAGTTTACTCCCCTAATGGCCCCCTTGTTCAGAATTTATTAATGTGCTTTACGGGTCCATCTTTGGGTCACCAATTTACATATGTTTACCAAATTTCAACTCAATCGGTCCAGTAGTTTCGGAGCAAATCGGCTGTGACAGACGGACAGACAAGACGCACGAGTGATAAGGGTTCCGTTTTTTTTTTCCTTTTGAGCTACGGAACCCTAAAAAATGCTCGCCCATTACAATCGGTATATCTCTAGAACCGGATTAGGCAAGGCACTTTAAATATCCGCTATTTATGTATTACCTACTATTGCTGCTGTAATAACGAATAATACAATTATAATAAAGTTAACAGTTTAGCTATTACTGACACGCAGACAGACGGACCGCCAGCGGACGCTTAGTAACGGAGTTCCGTTAATCCTTTGGGAATTCGACCTTAAAAACTATCTAGTTATATTCCCCAAATATGCATATGTAGACACGAAGTTTGTGATTCTAAGCGATTTAGAACTCGAGATATTAATAATATACCTGTAATTCAAAATTACCGCCATAAAAAAAGATGGCCGACGGAGGAGTTGGTTCCTATCAAAACCTTAAAGGTACACGTACCTACCTAACTAAGTAGTACCTGAAAAAATTTTGGGTCCACATTTACGACAATTTGTTCCAGCAATCTGCTCCACTATAAAAGAATTATCTAAATGAGTATTAGTGAAACACGGAAACGACATTTCACGCGAAAACTTAAATTGCGGATTAGTAATCTATCCTAATCTTCTTAAAATGACGTGTAAACAAACTCAAGATTACATTATGAGATAACTCGTTTACACAGAAAATTACATACTTAACGTCGTGGTTATAACAAATTTGATAAGTTCTGTGGTACCTACAATGGCATACCTAATATTTGCGAATTATGAAATGATCTCATTTCTGCATACATGTTGGTGATCATATTTTTAATATATTATATTCTTATATATACAGCGTGTATTTTTAATATTACCTCAAACTGTAACCAGAGGTAGGTGTTAGGGCTGTGAACCGATATTGCAAGAAAATTTTAATTTAATCTTAACTACCGAAGCGTAATTAATTTTTGAAAAATTATCGAGCAGCAACGTATTGCGTACACACATTTGACTCATGGAAGAAGCGGGTCACTTGTGACAGTTGTGACGTTGCGTCAGTAAGACAAAGTAGTGATCCATTGCGTGCTGAATTATTTTATATGGACAAAAAAAGTTGGTAGTTTCGAAAGAGAAATTTCTTGCAATATCGGTTCCTACCTCTGGTTACAATTTGAGGTAATATTAAACATACAGGCTGTATATATATTTTTTTTTTGAGACGCTAATGATTTATTGTTAAAACTAATAAAATAACAATATTTGTCAAAGCGTGATAGCTGTTTAATCCACAGCGATAATCGCTGTCATACATAACACGGGCATACAACATTTTACGCCCATTACCAAAAACAATAATCAAATTTTTTTCTTATAATTGTTTGTTTAATGCAAACGACATACTGCATAGTAAAGATAAAAACAATCGTGTCGTTATTTTTCGTATCATTAACCTATAAACGTAATATTATCTAAGCTTATCCGTCATTTGATTCGGTGAAAAAACTTCAAGGCCAAACAGCAATTCGCACTGTTTGTGAATCAAATTATTCTGTTTCATATTTGGTGCGCAAAGTTAACGTATGAAAACCTTGATGCCTTATTAGGCATGAGGAGCGACGAAGGATCTTAAGCCCTCGTGTGCTTAGACACGGATCCGTGCAAAGCATTTGAACCCATTGTTTTACATATCAAAGTCATAATTACGACCGATAGCCTAGTGGGTGGTGAACAAGTGACGCTGCCTACGAAGCTGAAGGTCCTGGGTTCGAATCCCGGTAAGGGCAAATATTTGTGATGAGCATGAATATTTGTTTCCGAGTCTTGCACGTTTTCTATGTATTTAAGTATTTATATCTATTATATATATCCGCAGAGGGAGACTATCCGCAGCAGAACCAAGGTAACCGATATAGCCCTCCGAATCGCTAAACTTAAGTGGCAGTGGGCGGGGCACATTGCACGTAGAACCAATGGCCGTTGGGGCGGAAAGGTTCTCAAGTGGCGACTACGTACCGGAAGGCGCAGCGTGGGTAGGCCCCCATGCCCCATATGACCTGGTAATGGTTGCTGGAGTCCGCTGGATGCGGGTGGCGTAGGACCGGTCATTGTGGCACCCTTTGGGGGAGGCCTATGTCCAGCAGTGGACGTCTTTCGGCTGATATGATGATGATGATCTATTATATACATCGTCGTCTAGTACCTATGACACAAGCCTTATTGAGCTTACTATAGGCCTAGTTCGATTCGTGATTCGTGTAAGAATGTCCCCTAATATTTATTTATTTATTTATGATTTGTTTGCGTCAATTTTACATGGGGTTATAAGCGAAGCTGCTAAAACTGCAAACGAAGTTCCCCGTTTCAGCTTGGGCCTTTTACACAATTCTTTCGTATGTCCGGATGTCTCGCTGTCCGGCAGTTCTCAACCCATTTTCGTGAAATTTTGTGAGCAGGATTAATAGTTAGTTAGTTAGTTTTACTGGGCATTTTCCGCAAATCGACATCGAACGTGCCTATTTTGCGTGAAACGGCGGGGTGGCGCTACTCTAACCATCCCAGCTCCTCCATAAAGTTAGTGAGTGCCTTGGTATTACTGACTGCGTCCCGTAGTGTGTCCGGAGACCCTATGTGCTTTTTCCTGTATACTTCTACCTGCTTACAGTCGAGTAGAAGATGTTTAGTCGTTTCTTCCGCCTCCATGCACGCTCTGCACATGGGGCTGTCTGTGATATCTCAATTATAGAGGTGTCTGTTCAAGGTGTTGTGTCCTGTTATTATTCCTACTATCTTGCGTAGTTGGTTTCTGTGTGTCCTCAGTAGTGCGGTTGTGAGTCTGTAGTCGCGTTTCGACAGAATCTCATTAGTCTCTTTAAATAAATTCTTGTCGATTCAGTTTTTCGAATTAAAAAAAAACCGGACAAGTGCGAGTTCAACTCGCGTGGTGAGGGTTCCGTAAAATATTGAGATTTTTACCGTTACTTTGAATACTCAATCTTCTCATAGGTTTTCCTGTAATCTTTAGGCAAGGAACTATATTGCATATTTTTTTCAGAATGTAAAGCCTAGTAGTTTCGGAGATAAGGGACGGAGGGGGGGTGGTCAATTTTCGTCTTTTTTCCTAAATTACTTAAAATCTGTTTGTGCTAAAATTATAAAAAATTATATCTGAGATGCTTACAACAACCGCTTTCATTTGATATGTCACACAACACAGTTTGCAAAACTTTTTTTTTATTTTCCAGTTTACCCCCTAAAAGTAGCCCTTTTGTTCAGAAGTCATTAATTTACTTTACGTGTCCATCTTTGGGACACCAATTTACATATGTTTACCAAATTTCAACTCAATCGGTCCAGTAGTTTCGGAGCAAATCGGCTGTGGCAGACGGACAGACAGACGCACGAGTGATCCTAGGTTTCCGTTTTTTCCTTTTGAGGTACGGAACCCTAAAATTGAAGAACTGGCAGGCTCGCTAATTCTACAGCTGAGATAGCCACTAACTAGTTATTAAATGTGTATTATTTGTTTAGATACCTTTATAATCAGGAAGCACCCATTTTCGTTCATGACTGCACCCATTCAGTACGAATTCATTGAAACGAAAATGATAAAAGCAACGTTTCTTTTGTTCTCTCCGCAAATAGATCGTCTACAGACGAATAAATAACTGGTTATTGTTCAATTAATGACGAATGTGCCTTTGTCAACAAAAGCCTTGATGAAACCTTCACAAATCACAAATCGTTTAATTATTGTATCGGAGGGAAGTCACTATACTTGCCCTCAACCAAAGTGACGACTGAGGCTATAAGGAAAGACAATATAAGCAAGTATAAGAGCGCCGAATATAACAATGTACAAACTTACTCATAAATAAGTCCCATCGCTCTTATATCAGCGGAGACAGAGATCTTTTGTTTTCTTAGAAACTTTTTTTGCCGGTCGAAGTTCTGGGACTAATTTTTAGGGTTCCGTAGCCAAAAGGGTTCCGTTTTTGGTACCCTAGTTTCGTCATGTCCGTCTGTCCGTATGCCACAGGCATTTTACTCGAAAACTATAAGATGTATTTGAATAAATTCTGAGGATAGTTGTATTTTGAGAGACGCTACATAATTCTGTAATGAAACGACTAAAAAATTGTAGGGGTGCCCTCCATACATAAAACTCAGTCAATCATCATCATCATCATCATCATATCAGCCCAAAGACGTCCACTGCTGAACATAGGCCTCCCCCAAAGAGTGCCACAATGACCGGTCCTGCGCCACCCGCATCCAGCGGACTCCAGCGACCTTTACCAGGTCATCAGTCCACCTTGTGGGGGGCCTACCCACGCTGCGCCTTCCGGTACGTGGTCGCCACTCAAGAACCTTCCCGCCCCAACGGCCATCGGTTCTACGTGCAATGTGCCCCGCCTACTGCCACTTAAGTTTAGCGATTCGGAGGGCTATATCGGTCACCTTGGTTCTGCTGCGGGTTAGCCTCAAACTCAGTCAATATTTTTTTTAATCGATAGGCCTTTCAAAATAAATATAAGTTTCTCAGCATTTTCGAGTCGGAGATAATCGCCCCGAAAATAACAAAGTTAACTAGACAAGAAAATGAGGAACATCGTGATGTTAAATTGAGGCCAGGTTTTAGCCACCACAATGATCTCATAACGATATGAAAAGGAGCCGAACTCAATAGTCCGCTTGCGTCAGCGGGAGCATTTGTAAAACCAAAATGGTAATTCATCTCGTCCTTGATAATATTATACAGCATTTTTATCGCAACAATTATGCAAATGATACCATAATTTTGCATAACTTCTCATTTGATGGCACGATAAGAATGGCTAATTTGAACAACTTAAACATTCTGGGATTCTATGCAGGCTACTAATCCACAAGGTTTTCCGCGGCTGCGCGTTTTGCAGACCACTTATTATGAACTCCGTTGCCGAGTAGTTGTACTGAATCTGTAGGTCAAATTACAGTTGGGATGAATCTCTAGGGCAGTTGGAACTGGTTTGAGAATTCGAGTAGATTCTTCGGTAATTCCTGTAGCTACGAGGAGAGCTTGGAGGAATAAATTTAATTAAATGTCAATCCACGTCTGTGTTCTGCCGCTGAATGTCGTACAGACCAATGGTAGTTGGATTAGATTAAGAATAGGGTAGTTTCCTCATGTTATAATTGATAACGTAGTGTTGCTAAATGGATAGTAATCCATCAAATAATTGTGTAGACGAATATATACCTAGGACAGACTATCCAGTTAGGTGGGTCCAACTACAAGGAAGAGGTCAATCGTCGAATCCGACTCGGCTGGGCAGCATTCGGGAAGCTACGGGGCACATCTTTTCGTCCAATATTCCGCAGTGTCTCAAGACGAGTGATGACGTATGGCACGGAAACGTGGTCGCTTACTATGGGCCTCATAAGAAGGCTCAAAGTCACCCAAAGGGCAATGGAGAGGGCTATGCTGGGAGTATCTCCGCGTGATCGCATCAGAAATGAGGCTATCCGCAGCAGAACCAAGGTAACCGATATAGCCCTCCGAATCGCTAAACTTAAGTGGCAGTGGGCGGGGCACATTGCACGTAGAACCGATGGCCGTAGGAGCGGAAAGGTTCTCGAGTGGCGACCACGTACCGGAAGGCGCAGCGTGGGTAGGGCCCCCCACAAGGTGGACTCATGACCTGGTAAAGGTCGCTGGAGTCCGCTGGATGCGGGTGGCCCAGGACCGGTCATTGTGGCACTCTGGGCATTGGGGGAGGCCTATGTCCAGCAATGGACGTCTTTCGGCTGATATGATGATGATGATGATAAATTACGATATATAATTAAAATCATTAAAATATACATTAAAAATTATAAAAAAATACGCATTTTTTAAAGTGTCCAAAAGTAAATTTAAAGCTACCAATAGAATTCTTACGCTATTATAGAAACAAATTTGTAAGACAACTATGGACCTAAACGCAGTATTTCGCGACCGAAACAGTAATTTACTTGATTTTCCATTCCATACAACGATTAGGACAAATATATAACTGTGACGTCATATTTCAATATCAATTAGTATGAAACGTTTTCGGATGCCGCCTGCGAGGTCCGTTTTTAACTCGATTATTTGGGTATTTATGTTATTTAATTGCAGTTGCTCCCATACAAACATTTGTTCCTCTCTAAAAACTCGTTCGAATGGCATCGTAAAAAAATTAGGAAACAAGCCTATTAGGTTCATTCCATTCTCATTTATATGAAACACATACCTGTTTTTTTTATATGTATTAAACACTGCAAACGCAAAATAAGTTCAATACGCACATTTTGACCAACGACCCTACGAAAATGGTTCGAATCCCAGCGTATGCTGATACTGGACTATCAATCCCTAATGGATTACGAAAATAGATAAAATAAGTTAAAAAAAAAAACACAATTAGTAATTCAGGCCTTTTACCCTTTGACAGCGAGGGTGCAAAACAAAACGGTGCCCAACTGTGGCCAAAACAAAACAATAGCCAGACAAAATATGGATAAAATGAAACTTGTGATAAATATTGTCATGTCAAAATGACAATATTTATCAATATTATCATGTGGCCGTCCGTGGCTTCAGTGGCACGAGTTTTCGTCCGCGTCCACAGCTGTCTTTAGCTATGAAAGGGTTAAGTAAATACTTGTTAGTACAAAACAAACTCAAATGTTCCGTAAATAAGTGAACTAAATGGTGTTTGGTAGCTAGGTGCAAAGCTTTTAATATGGCAGCAACTCTGAAATCGCAATTAAAAAAAATCGGGTATCCCATACTAATGTTCAGTTCCTACTCGACCAACATGTATGGAAAGCTGATTTTTATTTGTACGAATTTAAGGTTGCTCTTATATTAAAAGTTGCTCAGAAACACCCCGACTATCACCCCCTTAAAGCTTTGCACCTATCTATATAATGTTTTTAAAAAGAAGAAAGGTTGTGTCGGAGATACAACCGTTAATTAACTTTAAGTGGATACTTCTTTGTTGGCTATGGAACCCTAATAAAAAAAACCGTCCAAGTGCGAGTCTGATTGGTATAATTAATCGGTATAATAATAACTGTCCCTGTCCTAAATTGTATCCCATCGATTTGCGATTGATTTCAATCTAAAGGGAAAATCTAGTTAGATAAGCATTTTCAATGAATTGTTAAATTCAAAGTGTTTTGATTATTTAAAGGAATCTGCTATTATGGTGTACCCGTAAAATATATATCTGAATTAATTTACTAAAATCTGTATAAGTACAGATAAATCGGTATATATGGCAACATTGACTGACGTAGCTTTACTCGCGTTACATTGAAAATGGCGGTCATTTCACCATTATTTTCATGTCCGCCACAAAAACTAAATAACATTTTGTGATTAAGCAAATAAAGAAGGATTAAAACATGTAACAAACAATTATTGGAAATCAGATTAGGCTTCTCTACAAAAAGTTATTCCGGAAGTCACGTGATACATTTTGGACTGTACCCCTATACAAGAACGCGAGCAAAGAAGTATCCACTTCAAAAATCTCACCGCTTTTCATGTAGGTAGCAAGACTCCTACAAAGTGAGCTGTCTAAATCCGGCCTGCATGCAGCGCCTGGTTTAGACATCCGACTGTGATGTCGGCATCTCACACAATGCCAGCTAAAGTCGGCCCACTTGTGATATCTTGCACACATTCGCTTTAGACTGCTCGAGATGCATTGATACACATAATTCACAACTGTTTCCTTGTGCACGACTCGTGTGTGCGCCATGTTTATTCTATGCGATTCTAATAACATTTAGGATTGAATTTGCAGGAAATTTCATTCGCTATCCATCTATTTTAGAATATTGTCAGCTGGGTCGTTCTTTTTTTTACCGACAATGAACCGAGGTTTTTCTGTTTTTTATTGTTTTTGAACTATCAAAAATTGTACTTTTGAATTGCGATTTAAAAAAAAATGCATAGGTTTCTTCATTAGAACTAATTAAAGTTTCCTTTCCGGCCAATATAATTATTTTTTTTACGGTTGGTTTTAAAAATAAATATGTGACAAAGTGGACTCTTTCAGTGGGGACCACATTTTGGTTTACCACTATGTCACGGCATTCCACGAGCAAAAAAACCGTTTACAGAAATGCTAGTTAGAAAAGGTGAAATATTAAATAATACTAATTAATAAAATAATATGGACGTTCATTCGAAAATTATAAAACCGGAAACATCATTACTCAAATGAGATGCCGTAAAAAGACGAAGGACAGGCTATTGTCGGTCGAAAAGAAGAACGACCGAGTTGCTGATGAGTAATTTCGTGTAAATCGCGTCATCTGGACACGCTCTAAGAATGCAGTAAGTACTGCATTTAAACAAAGCATACAGATAAGCTCTAAACTACCTCATCATATCAGCTAAAGACATCCACTGCTGCCACAGGCCTATAACTTGTCGCCACTCGAACGACAAACCAAACTACCTGCCTTATCTTTTTAAATTTCAATAGGCAATCGAAAACGCATGTTCTGGGAAAAGTGCGACACGTGTTCGTATTCAATGAATCACGTCATTGTTTATGAATGTAGCAACGGCCGTACCTACCTCCATGCAACATATTTGTACACATGTACAAATAGGATATGACGCCTTTAGAATCTAATTTTTTTTTTTCAAAAAAAATCAAAATCAAAATCAAAATCGTTTATTTGCTTAACAATACACATGTTTACATAAAATGAGATGCCAGGCGGACCCCAAACTAGGCTGAGCCTGTATCTTGGGACCCTGGAGTGCAATTTGTAAAAGTTATTCAAGAAATCAGAATGAACTCAAAAGAAGAAAGTAATAAAAAGCATTATACATTTAAGAGCGCATGCGCAAACTGTGTGTCTGTGTGTGTGCGCGCGTGTGTGTGTGTATGTGTGTGTGTGTGTGTTTGTGTGTGTATGTGCGTGCGTGTGCGTGTGTGTGCATATGTGCGTTAGTTAGTGTGTTTAAATCCAATCTTCTTTACAGGCGATCGCTCATGACTGAGGATCGTGACCGAATGCTGCATGCGGTCACGATGGATTCACTCCATGCAGGCTGGAGGGCTATAGCCCTCCATGGAGTGAAATCCAATAAGTAATCTTATCTTAAATTGTCCAGTCCAGTAATAAAGTTATTAAAAATACATTTTCGGCATTTCAGTAGGTAATGTTTTCAAGCAATATTTAGAACAAGTATTACTTGTTTCTAAAGGCCTATACGCTAGCTGACGCCGGTGTACGTAGCGGGTGCACGTCTGCGGGTACCCGCTCCGTGCACCCGCCGCGGGTTAGTTATATTAGCGCAGGAGCCGTAGCATGGTTGGCGTTGTCACGCGATAGGTGATAGGATAGAGCGTGCGTCACTGGCTGACACCGTTCGATAGAACGAGACGACGCTCTTATCTTGTCACTTGTCGCGTGATAAGGCCAACCATGCTACGGCTCCTGCTCATATAATTTTTCAATAGGTGTCCACCCGCTCCGTGCAAACCGCGTCAACTAGCATAGGCCATAACTCTTTCTATTTGAGATAGCCAAATAAAAGATCTCTAGCTAAATGAAGGATTATTTTCGTGTTTAAGTAAATCATACAATTATAACTTATCACAGTTATCAACAAGCATTTGACGATGGCACGAAAAAACCGGCCGAGTGCGTGTCGGACCACGTAAAATGAAGGGTTCCGTGCCTGTTAAAAAGGTCGTATCGTCACAGAAATCTTACGGCACTTATTACGTTCTTTTCTTTGAGGACGACAGTTTTTCAGCGATATCACGAAAACCTTTGGACCGATCTTGTTCAAAACAATTTTCGGTGAAAGAATTTAATAAGCTCTACTTATGCCCATGATTTTTTTCATATTTTTAAAATACACCGTTCAAAAAATAGAGGGAGGGGGGGCGAATTTTAGTGACTTTCGGGGCGATTATCTCCGACTCTATTCACTTAATCAAAAAAAATGCTGAGAAACCTTATATTTATTTTGAAAGGCCTATCGATTGGAGTGCCACACGTGGGCTCACAATGAATATTTTTTTTTTACTTTTAGGATTATGTCTGGAGTGCACCCCTAAAAAAATTTTTTTTAGTCATTTTACAAACTATGTAGCCGGACTACAAAATACACCTATCCTCAAAATTTTATCCAAATACATCTTATAGTTTTCGAGTAAAATGCCTGTGACATACGGACAGACGGACATGACGAAACTATAAGGGTTCCGTTTTTGCCATTTTGGCTACGGAACCCTAAAAAACGACGGTTCCTAATTTTAGTAATATCTTAAGTCAATATTTCGATAAGCACTCATTTCTAACTCTTCCTATTGATATAGCCGAATGAAGAATCAGTTAGCAAAGTGACTATTTTGGTATGTACCTAAATTATTAACGCATACATAGCAATCACGGTTTAACCACATGATTAGGTATATCATGATAGTAATTTTACTGCTTGTAGTAACTGTAGTTGCCATGTGAAGTATGGGCGGCTTAGAGCATACATAACTGGCCCCGTAGCATGGTTAGCCATATCACGCGATAGGTGATAGGATAGAGCGTGCGTCACTGGCTGACACCGTTCGATAGAACGAGACGACGCTCTTATTTTGTCACTTGTCGCGCGATAAGGCCAACCATGCTACGGCTCCAGGAGTAGCATTATGTCGTGTTTGAGTACAACAAAGTCTGCCGAATTTTGCGGGGCGGAGGGGAGCCTCTTAATAGGATATTGAAACTCAATTATATATTAAAAGCTTGAAGCGGTTGAAAGTTTATAATATCAAGTGCTTACTGAAATTGTCTTTGTATGATTTTTTTGCACATTGTGTAAGGTTTTTTTACAGAGGGGTAAGTTACTGAAAGGCTACTTCAGTTATGTATGCTCTAAGATGGGCGGCTTTGGAAAAAAATATTAAAAGCAGTTTAGGCTACCTTTTTTAGGGTTCCGTACCCAAAGGGACGGGACCCTATTAGGTAACTAAGACTTCGCTGTCCGTCCGTCCGTCTGTCCGTCTGTCACCAGGCTGTATCTCATGAACCGTGATAGTTCGCTCTCTCTCTCCCTTCGTGTTTCCGTCTGTGCAGGATGTGCTGTTATAGCAGGTTACATTTTCGTTTATTGGAGCGCTGTAGGGAGATTTGTATTTAGAACTCTAGTTAGTTCTGTTAGGTATATGTTTATTTTAAGTTAAGTTAATATTAATAAGTTAATTGGCTTCAATTATTTACTGTTTAAAATGAATCTAGCCCAAATGAAATTGTGTTCAGTATGAATGTTGTCTAATTTAAATTAATATCAAAATATAATATTAAAATCGAATATTTTGTACAAAATTCATATTTTCGATCCATATGGAAGTATTTGTTTCGATCTGCACCTAAGTATGTATGTAAATTTTACTTCTAGGACGTATTATTCAGTTTGGACAATTTTCCATGATTTTTCAAGTTTACATTATTCAGATTCGACCATTAATTTCGAGTTGTCAATTTTCCATTTGTGCTGTGTTTAAATCGTTTCTATTTATATGACAAGAAGTGGCGTGCTACATACCTATAGGCCCTTTGTGACCTTATAGCATGTAGCCTGTGAGCTGAAATTGTATTTAACCTGAGTGCGCGTTAAAAGCATTGAAGCATCTCTAAACATCAATATTACGGTCACATACTTGCGTAAAAGCTAGGCCTGTATTCTGTTCAACTTTCGAATTAAACTTGCTATGCAATGTTTCACATGCTTGTTCTGAATCGAGCAAAGAAATGTAAGTGCAAACGAATGCGAAGAACGAACATATACCTCTTGGTGTTAATTAATATTATTTGTGCTGTACTTACGTACGTACTGGTTTGGAGACCTTTTTTGTCATACCTAAGGTCATAGTCGACCCAGACTGTTGGTGTAAAAAAATTAACTTATACACTACACTACCTAAAGATGGAAATATATACCTAGTACTTACCGTATTTATTTTTGGCATGAAAGAAAAAGAAAAGAAATAAAGGGGGGTGATTCCATTTACAAACGCAGAAACCGAAACACACAAAATCTCGCAGTTTGAATTTGACAACTAAAAGTAATGTATAAGGTTACCTACCTAAGCAAACATTTCAAAAACGAATTTTCGAGGAAAACAGCGGAGAAAAAATAACCAGTTTGCAATCAATGGCTATATTTGGCTTGTCGTACTGAATTAGAATCAGTATTGCTTATATCTTGCGCTCGCAACTTGTGTCAGCAACTTTATATGAAACGTCATTTTTTTTTTTTATAAAATATAATTTATTAAAAGTGAATACAAGATTATAATTAACATGCTTTATTAGTAGGTAGGTGTGAAGTTTGTAGGGAAACACTAAGTGGTGACGTAACAACAACAAAGACCAAAGAAAGCCAAAAAAAAAAAAAACCAATGTAAGCTGAAGCTCGAAATTCTACAAGTGTTTTCGTAAGTTTTGTTTGTTGGTATCGCAACGTTAACTACATTATATAGTACTGTTGAAGTACCAAATATTTTTCCTAAAAGGGACTTAATCTTAAAAATGTTGTGCGAAAATCATTAAAAAATGTAATGTGTACCCTCGCATAGAACCCCATTTTTGTTACGATACTTTGAAGACGGCAGCAATAATTTATTAAGGAAGTCGGCTCCATAAAAATTCTCGAATAATACAAGAAAATGTCTATTCTATTGGGACTTCTTTCTACTTCTCCTTTTGCGTATTTTGTATACAAACTGAGGTACTTTCATACAACGAGAAAACCGTCGCACCGCAAACCGCAGGGGGAATATTCTGTAAACCTAACCTACCTTTCTATATATTCCTACCTAGAACTTATATTCTGTAAACTAAAAATAAGTTGTATAACTACCTACTCTAAATAATTACTTCAAATTAGCTATAAATTAGATCAAGGTTTTGCCTAGATAGGCATTGGATTATAATCATCTGGAATTTCCAAAGAATCTGGAATTTCTTGGAGGCAACGGGTCTTAACGGTGAACTATAAACAAGAAAGGGCTGCCACAATAGATCACTCGCTGGTCGAAGCGGCACATTAAAGGCCCACAAACATCAAATAATAATAATAATTATAATCATGTATTTTCTTTTGTCTTAATCAATAACTTTAAAAAAATATTGGCGGCGGTGTGATAACCGCCTAAGTATATTTACAATTCGTGACTCTAAGTTACACAAGAACTTGCATTCGGAGGTGTTTTGCAAGCAAACGGAAGGAAATAGAGGGTACAATTTGCAGTAAATCTTGAGAGCCGAGGCGACAGGCAATAGTCACAAGTTTACAAGCGCTAGTATCGTGCTGGTTATAAATGGTAGCTATAGTTTTAGCATAAATAATTTACTTTAAAAACAAAGTTTTAAACGACTTCAATTTAGTACTCCGCCAAGTCAAATGAATATTTTTACATTTCTACATGGACTGGTTTCCGAGAATAAATACGTTTATTAATACATTTATTACAGAGGAAAACCATATCACTGTATGTGGGCCGATAATACACTCAAGAGCAAAAGTTCCGGGTACAGTTTGTACTGAAATTCTATACAAAGTGTATCCGGAACTTTTGCGCTTGAGTGTATTTGAGGAGTTCCGTCGATTTGGCACACTTGACATTTGAAACTTCATTAGATGCTATTTCAACGAAATTATATCAGAATCAGAGGGCCTACCGCGAAACGAAATTCGTTTTCGTTCGTGTATCACCGTCTCTGTCGCACTTGCTAATTCGAGCGACAGCGACGGAGATACCCGAACGAAAACGAATTTCGTTTCGCGGTAGGCCCTCTGTAACGTACTTTTACATGTTTAAGTACGAGTTCCATAAGTCATCTGTGGTCTTCATCATCAGTTCCACTTCACCACATTTGTGATTTCCGGGTGTAAATACACTAGTTATAATAGAAAATACTGAAATGACTGCATGCGTGCCTTCTAGATTTGAGGAGTTCATGGTCCTCATGGTTCCCATCATCCAACTCAAGTTTTGATAACAATGGGACCAACCTGGAAGCATATACTTTCAAATTAAAAGAATTGTACGAATCGGTTCATAAATTACGGAGTTCTGAGGTAACAAACATTTAAAAGAAAAATACAACCGAATTGAGCACCTCCTTTTTTTAAAGTGGGTTAAAAATATATATTGATATGTATGTTAGTCTGTAAGGTATGTGTAGATATGGGCCTTTGTTGCCTGAGTTAAATTAATAATTAGTTTTTAGACTATATCAAATTATAAAAAAAAAGTATTTTTTTGCAGTTTCGAGACGTGGCCTATTTTTTACATAGAATGTTTTTTTATGGGATTCAGATTGACAATATTTCATCTGCATGCTGCATACTAAATCATGTCCTACTAATTGACCTAATAACTTAATTACTTTATAATATTATAAGTAGGTAATTAGAAAATATATTTTCACCTCACTAGCTCGGAAAGACCTTTTTTATTATTTAAAAACAGATAGCAAAACTGCATTTTATCCACATGTGTGCAAAGAATATTTGAAATCCGAACGTGTTATTAGTTACCTTTTTAAACATAATAAACACGTAAAGGCCAGTCCAGACAGGACGATTTTCGGCCATCTGATTAAATTGTCTGATCAAAACAGGAGGTGTGGACGCAAAAATAGTTTTATATTGAACGGCATTCAATTAAAAACATATAGTGCAAACAATTTGTTAAATGATTTTACCATAAAACACTTAAAACTGGCCCCGTAGCATGGTTGGCCTTGTCACGCGATAGGTGATAGGATAGAGCGTGCGTCACTGGCTGACACCGTTCGATAGAACGAGACGACGCTGCTATCTTGTCACTTGTCGCGTGATAAGGCCAACCATGCTACGGCTCCTGCTGTAAAAAAAACCGTACAAAAATGTGAAACCACAATACATATTTGATTTAACGTTGCATAATAATTGTGTTATTTGTGTAATTACTAGTTAAAATAAAGGCTGATTATACATATTTCAGTTGTTTTTCTTATGTAGTATTTTCCTCGGTTTAGTGAGGTGAAAAGATTTGTGTTACACACGGGTGCAAGTTATTTTGACGTCTCGTGTATTGCAACACTCGCTTTGCTCAGGATTCTATTTTTGAACCATTCGCTAGCTCGTGGTTCAACCCTAGAATCCATTCGCTGGCTCGTGTTTCAATTCCACACTCGCGGTTAAAATATAACTTTGCACCCTTGTATGTATAACAAATAACTATTTTACTTTATCTCTGAAGTACCTAAAATATACCAAGTAAAGAACTTGCATAGTTAGAACGTACGTAGATAAATTATTCAGCCGTACTATCAGAAACTTTTGAGTTTCAATCTGCAAACTTCCATATATTCTGAATTAAAATATGTGTCAACTCAAATCACTAGAATAGTCCTTAACAGCATTTATCGATTCTCTTGTCAGCGCGTGGGTATTACTTCTGCTACATTAGAATCAAAGTTCGAGAGCACTTTACGGATACGGGGGGGCCTCCATTCGGTTCATGTCTTTCACGTTGCAATCACATTTCAAAGTCAAAGTTCATTATTTTTCAATTTAGGCAAGTCCCGCAAGTACGCTTTCTTAAATGATAATTTAAGTATTTGCGGCACTTGCAGTATAGGTAGATCCCACCAAAAATAATCTGTAAAAAAACTAGCCAAGTTTCGATGGAGCTGATCTCTAAAAAAACCGGACAAGTGCGAGTTCAACTCGCGTGGTGAGGGTTCCGTATATAATCTAAATTTCATAAGTGTTTTTGCATACTCAAACTTCTTATAGGTTTTCCTGTAATCTTTAGGCAAGGAACTATTTTCCATATTTTTTTCAGACTTTTAATCCTAGTACTTTCGGAGATAAGGGGGGGGAATGGTCAATTTTCGTCTTTTTTCCTAAATTACTTGAAATCTGTCTTTGCTAAAATATTTAACAAAAAAATCTGAGATGCATACAACAACCCCTTTCATTTGATATGTCAGTTATGTCACACAATACAATTTGCGAAACTTTTTTTTTAATTTTCCAGTTTACCCCCCAAAAGTGGCCCCCTTGTTCAGAATTCATTAATTTACTTTACGCGTCCATTTTTGGGTCACCAATTTACATATGTGTACCAAATTTCAACTCAATCGGTCCAGTAGTTTCGGAGCAAATCGGCTGTGACAGACGGACAGACAGACAACCGAGTGATCCTATAAGGGTTCTGTTTTTTCCTTTTGAGGTATCGGAACCCTAAAAAGTAATGAAATCTAGACAAAGTCGTGCCAAGTCTAAGGTTCCTTACCGCGATTTCTTTATTATTATAGTTAATGTTGTGTGACTTGGCCGTTGAAGGGTACACAAGGATACAAAACGAGTTGCTCCATGACACCATTGCACCAATCTGTTCGCCAGAACCGCTACCCATTGACGATGGAAAATTGCCACTTGGAAAACGTTGATTCAATAACCAGTCAATAAGTATTATTGTCGATATCGTCGAATCCGACTCGGCTGGGCAGCGTTCGGGAAGCTCCGGCACATCTTTTCGTCCAATATCCCGCAGTGTCTCAAGACGAGAGTCTTTGACCAGTGTGTGTTGCCAGTGATGACATATGGCACTGAAACTTGGTCGCTTACTATGGGCCTCATAAGAAGGCTCAAAGTCACCCAAAGGGCAATGGAGAGGTCTATGTTAGGAGTTTCTCTGCGTGATCGCATCAGAAATGAGGCTATCCGCAGCAGAACCAAGGTAACTGATATAGCACTTCGAATTGCTAAACTTAAGTGGCACATTGCACGTAGAACCGATGGCCGTTGGGGCGGAAAGGTTCTCGAGTGGCGATCACGTACCGGAAGGCGCGGCGTGGGTAGGCCCCCCACAAGGTGGACTGATGACCTGGTAAAGGTCGCGGGAGTCCGCTGGATGCGGGTGGCGCAGGACCGGTCAATTTGGCACTCTCTGGGGGAGGCCTATGTCCAGCAGTGGACGTCTTTCGGCTGATATGATGATGATGATGATAGTTTGAGTCCCGGGTAAGGATAAAGGATAGTTTTTATCCCGGAAATTATCCCCAAGGGGGTGAAATGGGGGTGAACATTTGTATAGAGCTACGATATTTAAAACTAGTTCCACGCGGACGGAGTCGCGGCAGAAGCTAGTATAAAATATAATATTATTCTAACGCGTACATCTATACTAATAATATAAAGAGGAAAACTGTAAGATTGTAGCTTAGTAAAATGTATGTTTGTATGTAATGGGTAATCTCCGGGACCCCTTATCTGATTTAAAAAAATCTTTCACTTGCGTGTAGAATGGACTTTCTGGGTGACTCATCATCTTCATCATATCAGCCGAAAGACGTCCACTGATGGACATAGGCCTCCCCCAGAGAGTGCCAAATTGACCGGTCCTGCGCGACCCGCATCCAGAGGACTCCCGCGACCTTTACCAGGTCATCAGTCCACCTTGTGGGGGGCCTACCCACGCCGCGCCTTCCGGTACGTGGTTGCCACTCGAGAACCTTTCCGCCCCAACGGCCATCGGTTCTACGCGCAATGTGACTGGGTGACTATAGGCTATATTTTATCTCGCGGGTTTGCTTGCGTTCTTCGCAAAACGTGGGCGAAGCCGCGCGGGCAGCTAGTTATGTGATGTACTCGAAGAAGTTATCCGACTTACAAAATTAGACTTGTTCCCGTCGTGTTCCCTGTTTTAAGTCTCTGTTATATTTAGCTTGAAAGACCTAGACATGAAAGGATATGACATAGTGAGGATATGTCACATTTCCAAGTTTAATTTGTCGTTGAAACAAGACCAATTTCAAATTAAATTACATTGAGTAATCGTCAGTAACCGCAATCTGTTATAAACAGTAAAGCTAACGGAATTCTCCAATATCTATACAGACAACCTTTCAAAAATATCTACACATGTGTCTTATGTCAGTAATAATAAAGCCTGTGTACAGATATTTTTGAAAGGTTGTCTGTATAGATATTGGAGAACTCGACTGTATCTAGTTCTAACACCATCCTGTTCCTGGGTATGTTTGCTGAACGACTGAACTGACATGACAAAGCACTGGGTAAAGATCATCACTGGCCAAACAAAGTAATGATCTTTACCCAGTGTCGCAAATATGTAGTATTAATTATTTATAATCTTTTATTATTATTATTATTCTTGTTATTGTCTATTGCTAATGTAAAAATATGGGTTTCTGCCCGAAATAAATAATTTATCTTTTATAGCCCCTACAAAAAATGAAAATAATCTTCGATTTGCAAATTCACGAGTAAAAGGGCTACAAAGTAAAACCGGCCAAGTGCGTGTCGGACCACGCAAAGCGAAGGGTTCCGTGCATATTAAAAAGGTCGTGTCTTAACAAAAATCTTACGGCACTTACGTCCTTTTCTTTAAGGAAGGCAGTTTTTCAGCAATATCTCGAAAACTTTTGAACCGATCTTGTTCAAAATAATTTTCGGTGAAAGAATTTAATAAGCTAAGCCCATGATTTTTTTCATATTTTTTTAATATACCGTTAAAAATTAGAGGGGGGGGGACAGTATTTTAGTGACTTTCGGGGCGATTATCTCCGACACTATTCACTTAATCAAAAAAATTGCTGAGAAACCTACACGTGGGCTTACAATGAAAAAAAAAACCGGACAAGTGCGAGTTCAACTCGCGTGGTGAGGGTTCCGTATATAATCTAAATGTCATAAGTGTTTTTGAATACTCAAACTTCTTATAGGTTTCCTGTAATCTTTAGGTAAGGAACTATTTTCCATATTTTTTTCAGAATTTTAGTCCTAAATTACTTCAAATCTGTTTTTGCTAAAATTATAAAAAAAAATATCTGACATGCTTACAACAACCCCTATCATTTGATATATCACACAATGCAGTTTGCGAAACTTTTTTTTTTATTTTCCAGTTTACTCCCCAAAAGTAGCCCCCTTGTTCAGAATTCATTAATTTACTTTACGCGTTCATCTTTGGGTCACCAATTTACATATGTGTACTAAATTTCAACTCAATCGGTCCAGAAGTTTCGGAGCAAATCGGCTGTGACAGACGGACCAGACAGACAACCGAGTGATCCTAAAAGGGTTCCGTTTTTTCCTTTTGAGGTATCGGAACCCTAAATTTTTTTGACTTTCAGTTTTATGTATGGAGTGCACCCCTAAAAAAAAAGTTTTATTCATTTTAATTACAAAACTATGTAGCGGCTAACAAAATTCACCTATCCTCAAATTTTTATTCAAATACACCTTAATAGTTTTCGAGTAAAATGCCTGTGACATACGGACAGACGGACAGACGGACATGACGAAACTATAAGAGTTCCTTTTTGCCATTTTGGCTATGGAACCCTAAAAACTAACGTTGCACTATAGCTCTAAACCATGTTCTCTCATTTCAAAACTCATTTGCAAGACACTACTGCAAACTGTTCAACAGATATAAAACCGAATAACATATTTAAGATAATCATTAGTTCCAGTTTTTTCGAACACGGCATAAAAGATAAAGACAACAAAATATTAGATTACTTCCTAGTATGGTAAGGACATTTAAGCCAAACCGGGCGTATGGCCAATTTGTCTCTGTCTGTACAGTAAACGTCAAAGGAGATGTTTACAATTTGCACCTTATTCCTTTGTAATAAGGCGGAGAATGATTACATATATTTGACATCCACTGTGCAAACTCTTGATTTTATGGCAACTCGTAAATGCCGCAAAACATCGCAATCTGTTCCCTAGTGCTTTCGTCTTTTTATATATAAAATGGGACGATGGCACCTCATAACGGTATGTTAGGGCTCATTGGGATATCTACTTGGGAGAAATTTTATTCCTGCAGAGAGAAAAGCACTAAAAATAAATTACTATCCTATTCTATTCTAAGTACCTATTTACATCCCGCAGCGTTACTGCCGTTTTCACTGCTTCTCCGAGTCGTGGCCTGGTCCTTACAGTCGAGGCAATATAATGGTTTCAATGGAATGCAGGTCAAAAAGGTAATTTCATCACACTTGCTCGTAAATGGTGTTATTCCATGCCTGTATACAGAAGGAAAATGGCCTAAATTGTTCCCCCGAGAGTTATGGCGAGTTGTTATTCCCTAAGGAGTAATGAGGTTGTGAGTGATCTGATTGGCTTAAGAAAATCTAGTTGCTCTGTGATTGGTTGAAAAAAAATCTAGCTGGCCACGCGCCGCAAGAATACAATACAATACAATACAAATACTCTTTATTGCACACCTCACACAAACAAAGCAGTTACAGAGAGAAACAATACAATAACATGTAAGAAACAGTAACAGTGTAGAATACTGCTCTGTGATTGGTTGAAATATTGAAGCGGCGCGCTCGACTAGCACTGATCTGGAAATGAAGTTGTCAATTTAGTCAATTGTTGATTGGTGCTTGATGAAACTTAGATTTTTCTGTTTTATTTCCTCGCAAATGTGATGAAAAACATTGTGTGTAAATGTGTAACACGGCCGTAAGAATATTGCAAACCTTACGCCCCTCGTTAAACAGTATACTATTACACATTCGAGCCCAAGAAACGCTACGTGTAGCGCGTAGCAGCATTTTCCCGCTTTGAGGCGGAATCGCTCGTAAAGGCATAACTCATTGTATGAGTCATTGACGTTGAATTTGTTAAGAGACTAGTTGAGATATTACTTTAGCGAATATATTAACTGTGCTGTAGGTAAAGAAACTGGTAGCAAACCGACGACCCTTCATGAATATTTATGCGACAGCGTGAGAGGAAAGTATTTGCGTATTAGACCCGTTGGATTCGCTATCGGTTTTATCCGATAGGCAGTGAAATAAATCCATGGGTATATTTTTGTAAAAAATTTAAAAACTAAATGTGCAATATCGATTAGCCAATCTAAAAATATTAAAATAGTAAGATTTAAGCCTCATAAATACTATGTTATTTAGGGAGAAATAAACAGTTCACAAAAAAAATAGGTACATTACTTACCTAGAACAAAACTTTACCTAAAGCAAAGAATGTCTCAGATCGCAGGTATTTGACGCCCGAGCCGAAGAGAAGGGCGATAAATATGCAATTTGAGGCTTTCTTTATCACTGCCCGTGGGGAAAAAAATTGTTATCTCCCTGGCCGTGGCGTAATTGCTACTGGCCAGATGTGACGTAAAATATATGATATTCCGTACATTAGTTCCGAAATGCTCATTGGTTTCGATTCCACGACCACCGTTTCACAGCCGCATGTTTCAACCAGTATTTAATAAAATGAAATAAACTTTATTTCATAAAAGAACTTCAGGTACAAAAGGTGAGCGCCATAAAACAGTCTCTACCAGTCACCCTTAAGGCAAAGCAGATAAACTGCCGCATAGCTTCAAATCGCTTAAGTACCCACTCTAAAGAGTCTGTGATAGGCCTTATATACCTGACATCATCATCATCATCATCATCATATCAGCCCAAAGACGTCCACTGCTGAACATAGGCCTCCCCCAAAGAGTGCCACAATGACCGGTCCTGCGCCACCCGCATCCAGCGGACTCCAGCGACCTTTACCAGGTCATCAGTCCACCTTGTGGGGGGCCTACCCACGCTGCGCCTTCCGGTACGTGGTCGCCACTCAAGAACCTTTCCGCCCCAACGGCCATCGGTTCTACGTGCAATGTGCACATTGCATACCTGACATGTAATTAAATATTTCTTTAATCGTAATTTAAAAAAATTAAAAACTTTTTTTGCTTTGATTTATACTTATTTCTTTCGCTAGTATGAAATAGTACATTGTTTAACGAGGGGCGTAAATGGAATATTGCTAACGAGAGTTTATCAGAAGCCCGACGCCGAAGGCGGAGGGCTTTTGATGACTAGAGTTTGCAATATTCTTACGCCCGTGTTATACACAATGTTTTTCATCACATTTGCGAGGAAATAAATAACAACAAAAGACAGAAAAATGTAAGTTTCATACAGCAGCACCAATCAAAAAGTGACAACTTCACTTCCAGATCAGTGCTAGTAGAGCGCGCAGTTCAATATTTCAACCAATCGCAGAGAGTATTCTTGCAGGGCGGGGCGGCTTGGCCAACTAGATTTTATTTTCAACCAATCACAGAGCAACCAGATTTGCTTAAGCCAATCAGAGGGTTCTATATTTTAAAACTAAACTTAACAGCCCGTGGGAGGTAAAACGGCTATAACTGCTCTGTACGCTCGCAAGTAATAACGCCATTGACGAGCAAGTGTGATGAAAATAATTTGCTGACATGTCCACTTATTTAATTATAAAATTTTAATTCCGTCCCTACGCCGTAGTCGCTTTCCGCTACATACGAGGAAAACCACGGGATCGGCTACGAGCGTAGCGCGTAACGATTCTGGGCACTGAATGTGTTAAGCATGTAATCAGTTTTTAAGATTTTCTGACACAATGTAATATTGTCATATAATAATAGTACATTGTTTAACGAGGGCCGTAAGTGGAATATTGCTAACGAGAGTGTATCAGAAGCCCGACGCCGAAGGCGGAGGGCTTTTGATAACTCGAGTTTGCAATATTCTTACGCCCGTGTTATACACAATGTTTTTCATCACATTTGCGAGGAAATAAATAACAACAAAAGACAGAAAAATGTAAGTTTCATACAGCAGCACCAATCAAAAATTGACAACTTCACTTCCAGATCAGTGCTAGTAGAGCGCGCAGTTCAATATTTCAACCAATCACAGAGCAGTATTCTTGCGGGGCGGGGCGTCGTGACCAACTAGATTTTTTTATTCAACCAATCACACAGCAACCAGATTTGCTTAAGCCAATCAGAGGGTTCTATTATTTAAAAAAAAAACCATAACGCCCATGGGCGTAATATAGCCCATTACAGCTCAGTACGCTTGCGTATAATAACACCATTTTCGAGCAAGTGTGATGAAAATAAATGAAAGACATGGTGGTGAGTACTCACCAGAATTATGCAAGGTTATGAGCCGGTGAGCGAGGAAATGCACCAATCAGAAGCGATGCGAGAGCGAAGTCAGCAATGCTATTGGTGGATACTTTCCTCACTCGCCGCGGATCCCGGTATTGTAGTAGTAATAAATCCCGGGATTGAAAGCCCTGCTAGCAACGCTCGCACAGCCCTAATCCACCGGCATGAGACGATAACCCGTTACCCATTAACCTTCCCGTGCACCAAACCCACTAATTCCCAACGATGTAGGCAGAGGACCATGTTTACAAACTTAATTAATATTTATACACACACCGCCCCCGCGGTGGTGCTTTTATTTCCCTTTGAGAAAGTTTTAATGAAAATGCATCTCATTAAACGGTCCTTTTCATGGGTCCCCATTTAAAGCGGGGATGCTTGAAATATGCTAACACAAGTTCTTTTTAATACACGACAGTTGCAAACGAGCATAGGGTCTGCGTTGTGGCAAGCCAACGTCGCCTATGGACGCTTACGACTCTGGACAGACAGATAGTTAGTTAGTTTTACCGGGCATTTTCCGCAAATCGACATCCAACGTGCCTATTTTGCGTGAAAGGATTAGACAGGTTTCCTCACGATGTTTTTCTTTATCGAAAAGCTAACCGTAAATTTTTCGTATAAATATAATCAGGCTCTTCTAAAATGTCCATCCATTCCCAATTCGCGCAATGTCGTGACAGGCTGTTATGGAGACGATCTGCCTCCGTAGAGTGACCGCGGGGTGACAGGCATGGGGACGCCTGTCATCCCTCACATTCACCAGGCCACTGGGTGGATGCCCGTACTGGCACAAAACGAACGAGTTCAACAAGGACCTCCGGAGGCGGTGCTCTGGAAATCGGAGAGGTGCTGGTGGTGCTGAAGAAGTAAAGCGCAAGCGTTCCTTCAGCCCACCACTAGGGCACAAAGACGGAAGACGGAGAGGTTTTTTAGTGGGTATAGACTCGGGGCCCCATTAGCCCATTGCGAGGAGTCCCACATATCCACCCGGGTCCGTCCCCACACCCGGGTGTAATGCGTAATGCATTTTTCCTCTCCTAAAAGAAAATAAAAAAAGGCTGTTATGGAGACAGAAGGTTGACATCTCCCTTGCAATCATTATTCATAGAGTACATCTGAATGTCTGTCAAATTAGACCAGCCTGACAGGACTGGCTTATCCCGAGGCAGCCTGACCCAGAAGGTGGTGGCAACCCCTAAATTACAGAAGATAATGTCGTCGCGTTTGGCCTCATTAGAATCCTTTCGACGCACAGCAAGCATAACTCAAGCACATTCGGCAATAAAGTCTTATACCTACCAAAAAAAATCATTATTGTCTGAGATTTATTGATTTGATACTAACAGAAGAAAAAAAAGCAGCCAAGTGCGAGTCGGACTCGCGCACGAAGAGTTCCGTACCATTATCTATAAAAACGGCAAAAAATCATGTCTGTTGTATGGGAGCCCCAGTCCGACTCGCACTTGGCCAGTTTTTTAGTATTTGTTGTTATAGCGGCAACAGAAATACAATATCTGTGAAAATTTCAACTCTCTAGCTATCACGGTTCTTGAGATACAGCCTGCAGGTGACAGACATACGGACGGACGGACGGACGGACCGACAGCGTAGTCTTAGTAATAGGGTCCCGTTTTTACCCGTTGGGTACGGAACCCTAAAAATTGGGGTCGAAAATAACATGTAAGTAAGTAGGTACAGTTGAGTTCTCCAATATCTATACAGACAACCTTTCAAAAATATCTACTCATGCGCCTTATGTCAGTAATAATAAAGCCTGTGTACAGATATTTTTGAAAGGTTGTCTGTATAGATATTGGAGAACTCGACTATACCTACTTATGTTTTATTCTAGAGAATGTTTGAATGTCACAATGTAATACTGTTGGGAAACACCCCTTCTCACCTGAGTTCTAGCAATATTCGAGTCAGTAATAGCATTCAACTCTATCACATAACTTGTCTACAACACCGGTGTATTCTCGGTGGTATTCGGTGATATGTGCCCATATCTGGTAAGTAACTCACCTAGACACAACTTAGAATAACTTGGTCATTTTCCGCCGGTTTTACACAGATCCGCTAGAGAACAATTGGGAACGGATGAAAATTTTAGAAATGCCTGATTATTTTTTTGGTGATAGGAATAACCTTCTTTAGCACCAGAAAAATGTTTCAGATTTTTCAGTTGCGACAATTTTTTTTTTAAATATAAACAGTTTCCTCACTTACGTTTTGGGTCAGTTACGGCACCTTCCTAGATAGGTCCCATATTACAAAAAAAAAAAATTAAATATGTGTGGTAAACTGACACTGGCAATGATATTGACACTTGCAGCAGCTACATTGGTCATTACCAGTGTCAGTTTACCACAGATATTTAAGATAGTTTTTTTGTAATATGAGACAGACCAAAGAGTTTTTTTGTAATATGAGACACACCAAAGAAAGTGTCTATATTTACCGTTCTTGACCCAAAACGTAAACGAGGAAACTATTTATGTTTTTCAAAAATAATTGTCGCACCTGAAAAATCTGAAACTTTTTTCTGGTGCTAAGGAAGGTCACCAAAAAAATAATCAGGCATTTCTAAAATTTTCATCCATTCCCCATTTCACTGTCATTTTCCCATACAAAAAGTGTCATTTAGATCTGACGTACGTACAATGCGTTACGTAATCGACCAGCTTATGTAGGTCAGTTATGATGTCAAAAAAATATCTAACATTTGGTGTAACGCATCTTTATAAAATCGGGCCTTCATTGTCATCATATCAGCCGAAAGACGTCCACTGCTGGACATAGGCCTCCCCCAGAGAGTTCCAAATTCCTTCATTGTATTTAAACTTTATTGTATATGAAGAAGTTACATATACCGAAGGCGATAAGGTAACTTCTACCAGTCTAACCTTTAGGTCAAACATAAATAATCATTGCTGGTGCGGGATAATTCGTTGATACCACAGAACACTAAATACTATAGAAAGGCGATGTGGGCGTGGCACGCGCGCCACTACTTTGAGCGTGCGCTCAAAGCTTTCACGTCAACGTCACCTGATCGCCGTGCAGTCGCTCACAGTTGTAGGCGACGTGGAGGGGATGAGGCGACACCGGCCCCGATAGAAACCGCGCTTGATACCCCTTCAGTATTTAGTGTTCTGTGTTTGATACACAGCAACGCAGCCGTTTTCAATACAACCGTACTTTCTGTCATCTCTATTCTGCGTATGATACGATATGAGTGGGAATAACGGCAGGCGGGAATCCCAGCGATTTGCAACGGTAACGAGACAGAACAGAAGACAGGGCTTTACTTAAACGTATATAGCATCAAAGTAGTCCATTCGAAAAGCAACTCTACGGTCTAAGTTAGAAGATTCCAATTCGAATGACAGTATTATAAAAATTCGGACACAATAAAATAATCACAAGGTTGATTTTATGCAGCGCTAATACAAACGCTAGACAGTATCGATACAGGTGATTTCGGCCGCGCGTTTATATCGCCCTTATATACACGGTGATTTCTAATTCGTGTGATCAGGCCCCGTAGCATGGTTGGCCTTGTCACGCGATAGGTGATAGGATAGAGCGTGCGTCACTGGCTGACACCGTTCGATAGAACGAGACGATGCTCTTATCTTGTCACTTGTCGCGTGATAAGGCCAACCATGCTACGGATCCAGGAACCAATTTTTCTAATTCAGTTATTGATGCCAAAAACGATTAAGTCGTGTTTACCTAAGACAAAACTTTTTTTGAAGTGGATACTTCTTTGCTCGCGTTAAAGGGGTACAGTTCAAAATGTATCACGTGACTTCCGGAATAACTTTTTGTAGAGAAGCCTAATCTGATTTCAAATAATTGTTTGTTACATGTTTTAATCCTTCTTTATTTGCCATTAATTGTTAATCGCAAAATGTTATTTAGTTTATGTGGCGGACATGAAAATAATGCTGAAATGACCGCCATTTTCAATGTATCTCGAGTCAAATGAGCTACGTCAATCAATGTTGCCATATATACCGATTTATCTGTACTTATACAGATTTTCGTAAATTAATTCAGATATATATTTTAAAATTTTATTTTTTATTTTTTATAATTTGGAACTCTCTGGGGGAGGCCTATGTCCAGCAGTGGACGTCTTTCGGCTGATATGATGATGATGATGATGATATATTTTACGGGTACAAGGGTTCCATAGCCAACAAAGAAGTATGCACTTAAACTTAATTAACGGTTGTATATCCGACACAACCCGCTTCTTTTTTTTCTGAATAGAACTGAATTAGGAATTCCTTTTTAATTAAAAATCATTGTTACCCTAACGGTAGTTCAAATCTATGAAACTAAAACCTCCATGAAAAATTAGTTTCATCAACCAACCTCAAAACCCTTGCGTCCAATTTATCCGATTAAGAGTAATGCACTGTCAATGGATGCAAATAAAAAAAAAATGCCTGATTCTTTTTTTGGTGATGTGAATAACCTTCCGTAGCACCAGAAAAAAGTTTCAGATTTTTCAGCTGCGTCAATTATATTTGAAAAATATAAACAGTTTCCTCACTTACGTTTTGGGTGAAGGATGGTCAATAGACACTTTCCTTGATCCGTCTCATATTACAAAAAAATATCTTAAATATCTGTGGTAAATTGACACTGGTAATGACCAATATAGCTGCTGCAAGTGTCAATATCATTGCCAGTGTCAGTTTACCACACATATTTAATATATTTTTTTGTAATATGAGATCGATCGAGGAAAGTGCCGTCCCTGACCCAAAACGTAAGCGAGGAAACTGTTAATATTTTCAAAAATAATAGACGCCGCTAAAAGTCTAAAACGTTTTTCTCGTGCTAAGGAAGGTTATTTCTATCACCAAAAAATAATCAGGCATTTCTAAAATTTTCATCTATTCCCCTCCCCATTCATGCATGGCAAGTAGATGTTAGAGTTTATTGACGTAATATCTATCAAATTTTCCTCCAAAGCCTGACGACCGCTTTAGCCTAGTTGGTAGTGACCCTGCCTACGAAGCAAGAGGTCCTGGGTTCGAATCCCGGTACGGGCATATATTTGTGTGATGAGCACGAATATTTGTTCCCGAGTCATGGATGTTTTCTATGTATTTATCTATATAAGTATGTTTATCGTCGTCTAGTACCCATAGCTTTGCTCAGTTTGGGACTAGGTCCGATTAGTGTAAGATTGTCCGCAAAAAAAAAGCGCTGAAATATAGGGTGACCATACATTCAGTACATATTAATGTTAACATTATCATTATAGTTAATGAACTAAACAGTGATGTAATCGCATGAGACCTCAACCATTGAAATGCGTTTTGGCTGTTTATTAATATTTTTCGGCTCCTGATCACGGATAAAAAATCATCGTGTTTAATCAATGGTAGGTATCATATAAAAATTGCCAATCATTACTGTTCATTGTACTTTACTGCTTCTTACACGACATTAATCTCGATAACAAGGGTCCAATTAATCTAAACGTATCGGATTGAAATCGGATTCATGTTAGTTGCACTCACTTTGACATGTTACATTGGCGCGCGTGCAAGCGGAGCGTGACAAACGCAAATTTGATTGGAAACCAATAGATTTAGTCAAAATATACCCCGCATATATTAGGATTGGAACGTTATATACGCGCCATTAAAACGACAAGGTGCTATCCAGCTCCCCGCGCTCATTCCTATATATTTATGCGAAGTACATAATAAATGTCTGACTTATCTATAGGTAAAGTCAATTTGTAATCTTGGTACAGCCAGACGAAGAAAAAGATCTCAAAGTGGGACCAAATTGAAGGAATCTGGAGTCTGTTCACCTACGGAATCTCAAAATCTGACCTTCCAACTCTATTTCTGGGTTGGAAAGTCAGATTAGCAGTCTCTTAAGGTCGAGTAAAACTTAGTATGTCCCTTCCTGCATGTAGTTGTGATCAGTAAAACTTAAGCATGTACCTTTCTGCATGTAGTTGTGATCAGTAAAACTTAAGTATGTACCTGCCTGCATGTAGTTGTGATCAGTAAAACTTAAGTATGTACCTTCCTGCATGTAGTTGTGATCAGTAAAACTTAAGTATGTCCCTTCCTGCATGTAGTTGTGATCCATAAAACTTAAGTATGTCCCTTCCTGCATGTAGTTGTGGATCAGTAAAACTTAAGCATGTATATGTGATCAGTAAAATTTAAGTATGTCCCTTCCTGCATGTAGTTGTGATCAGTAACACTTAAACATGTCCCTTCCTGCATGTAGTTGTGATCCATAAAACTTAAGCATGTATATGTGATCAGTAAAACTTAAGTATGTCCCTTCCTGCATGTAGTTGTGATCAGTAAAACTTAAACATGTCCCTTCCTGCATGTAGTTGTGATCCATAAAACTTAAGTATGTCCCTTCCTGCATGTAGTTGTGGATCAGTAAAACTTAAGCATGTATATGTGATCAGTAAAACTTAAGTATGTCCCTTCCTGCATGTAGTTGTGATCAGTAAAACTTAAACATGTCCCTTCCTGCATGTAGTTGTGATCCATAAAACTTAAGTATGTCCCTTCCTGCATGTAGTTGTGGATCAGTAAAACTAAAGCATGTATATGTGATCAGTAAAACTTAAATATGTCCCTTCCTGCATGTAGTTGTGATGAGCTGCTGATCGATTGCATAACTTTTTTACATACGTCAGTTAGATCTTAATGTCATTTTTTCACAAGCGTAGCCAGGGTTTTGGGGGATGTTTTCTTATGACGTTATCACGTAAAATTATCGTCCACAAACCGACTTTACAGACAACCAATTTTTTATACACAATGGGATGCGACATATCTAGGTCAGAAAGTAGTTTTGTTGCTATACATTTTATTAGAAATATAATAAAAATAAAACCGTAGGGACTTTGTGTGAAAAACGTTCTACTCGCTCTATATTTTTTTCTAGCAACATAAACTAGTTTCCGATCTAGATATTGCAGTTTCATGTTATTATAGCATTTAAAAACGAGAACTGTATGTATGGAGAGTTGGACGATCCTAAGTTTTATTACAACAATGTAGTAAAAAACATCTACAGAATGCAACACGTTCTTAAAGAATGACTAAATTGTAATGTACATAATTACATTAATAGTTGACATAAGATAAGTTTGCTCTTTGCATTGTTGTGTTTACTTAAGTTAATCTCAACGGATGATCATTTAGTATCGTAAAGTGGTAATTTATCTTTTTTAATTATGTTTAATCGTTAGTCGTGTGGACCATTGTCACCGTGCAAAATCAAAGTAGTCATAAATTTACTTTGTTAGAAAGATAGGAGTAGGTAACAAATGATTTAACAACTTTTTAACACATTCAGCGCAAATCACCAGAAAGCTACCGGGCGTTTTTTTCATACAACGATTAGTACAAATAGCGGATTGTGACGACATACTTTTAGTAGCTAGCGAATTCAATCTTTGTCTCAAATTTTGGGTATTTATGTTCTTTAATTGTAGTTGCATCTATATAAACATTAAATTTTGATCACAAAAAACTGCTTCGAACGGCATCGTACAAAAACTTAGGTCACACACCCCTATTGTCTTTTGGCTTATAATACAGACTAACAACAATAAAACGTTGATCCACCCAAGTAAATACAATACAATACAATACAAATACTCTTTATTGCACACCGCACACAAACAAAGCAGTTACAGAGAGAAACAATACAATAACATGTAGGTAGAGGTAGACAACAGGCGGTCTTATCGCTGAAATACGTAACTACAAAAGACAGAAAAATCTAAGTTTCATACAGCCGCACCAATCAAAAATTGACAACTTCACTTCCAGATCAGTGCTATAGTGGAGCGCGCAGCTTCAATATTTCAACCAATTACAGAGCAGTATTCATGCGGGGCGGGGCGGCTTGGCCAACTAGTTTTTTTTTTCAACAAATCACAGAGCAACCAGTTTTGCTTAAGCCAATCAGAGGGTTCTATATTTTAAAACTAAACTTAACAGCCCGTGGGAGGTAAAACGGCTATAACTTACTCTGTACGCTCGCAAGTAATAACGCCATTGACGAGCAAGTGTGATGAAAAAACTTTAAAATCCTCGTTTGTTTACAAGTACTCAGAAAGTATATACACTTCAGCAATGAATCAAGTGTTGGTCCGATGATAAATGTAGTCATGAAACAGTCATTAATTGCTGAGCGTTATACGTAGTAAGTACTATTACTTATTCTGTGGCGTTATGAAATGTTGGAAAAACATTCCGCAGACAGGTGTAGGCAAATAAATCTTCCACTCAGTCATAATAAACGACTAGTTTAGCGTAGTGGATAGTGGCTGCCTACAAAAGTGACGGTCCTGGGTTCGAAATGTTCGAAGCGTGAATATTATATTTATAATTATCTATTAAATATATTGTGATCTAGTACCCTTAACGCAAGCCTTATAGATATTACTTTACTATTGTATCATTATATAATATTTGTAAACCATTTTCTACTCTTCTGTGAGAAGAAAATTGTGTCGTGTAATCCCGGAGTCTCTGCCTACCTCTCCGGGAAACAGGCGTCATGGTGTCTATGTATTTATTTATAAATTATGCATACTCTCCTGCGGCGGCGTTTCTAACCCGTTTAAAGTAAGGTTCATTTTTTTACGCAACGCACAATGCTTTCAAATTATTCATAGTCAGAACTGCAAAAAAATCATAACAAAGACTTAAGTACAATTCGCGTTAATAAGATTCATTCAGAAATATATCGCAAAGTATACGTACTTATATTCTTTTTGCGTTTTATCGCGTAGGCCCGTACATAACCAAGCTACATAACCAGCCCTCGCAAATTCGCGAAACACTAGGTAAGTAGGTTAAAGTTCGTTAGGTTGCTTCAGTTGCCCGAAGGGCAAACCACCCAGAAATAGGAGCCCCTCTGTGCGGGGCTCCATCGAATCTTTCGAGCTACGAACAAAATGGCGGAAGGTGAATCCCGGTATTGTAACTTAGTTATGTATGGAGAACGAGGTTTTATTATATTTGAATGACTAATATTTTGTATGTAGTAAGACTAATAAGTAATTATTGAGGATGAAATTTACAATTGCTTTAGAATGCGTTTTAACTAACGGTTCATTAATCGTTTCGCCATTTCCGGATGTCTATCCACTTACAGGTAAAAATGATTTTGTTTTTCGTTTCTCAATTTTCAATCCTACCTGAAATACTCATACTGGTGTGTATGCACACACCACATCTAAAGAAATATAGAAATGTAGACAAAGCAAAACATTACTCGACTCGTTTTTGGGGTTCCGTAGCCAAAATGGTCCGTTATAGTCCGTCTGTCCGTATGTCACAGGCATTTTACTCGAAAACTATAATTGAATAAAATTTTGAAGATAGGTGTGTTTTGTTAGCCGCAACATAGTTTTGTAATTAAAAGACTAAAACAATTTTTAGTGGTGCCCTCCATACTTAAGACTGCAAGTCAAAAAAATTTTTTTTTCATTGATGTCCACTTGTGGCACATCAATCGATAGGCCTTTCAAAATAAATATAAGGTTTCTCAGCATTTTTTTTGATTAAGTAAATAAAGTCGGAGATAATCGCCCCGAAAGTCACTAAAATTCTGTCCCCCCTCCTCTAATTTTTGAACGGTGTATTTTAAAAATATGAAAAAAATCATGGACATAGGGCTTATTAAATTTTTTCACCAAAAATTATTTTGAACAAGATCGGTTCAAAGGTTTTCGAGATATTGCTGAAAAACTGCCGTCTCTATAGAAAAGGACCGCAAGATGTCTGTGACGATACGACCTTTTTTAATAGGCACGGAACCCTTCGTTTTGCGTGGTCCGACACGCACTTGGCCGGTTTTTTTTATTATTTGTTCAAGTGGTATTAAGTATCGTAATACGTATAATAGCATTTTAATACACATATTTACATACCTACCAAGTTGTTATGTTCAATAATATGTATTTTAATTACATAATTACATGAATGTATGCACTTATGTATGTGTTAGTCAGTCTGTTAGGGCTACCGTAAACCAGGGTTACTTTAGGAAAAAATGGGGCTACGTTGATAATTTAGAATGTAGTATAAAAGCAGAAATATTTGAAATTAAGAAGATTTAATCACGTATACAGCCAGATATAATACTAATTTATTCACTGCCACAGTTCACCCACAAGTAAAAACAATGATTTCGGAGAAAAACCTATTTGATCAAAGTCACCCCCTGAACAAAGTAACCCCGTTTCACCGTACCTGTTAAATCTTTAAACTGTTGAACTTGCGAAATAATTCAAGTCCCGGAAAAGGATAGGTATGTGTACCATAAGATATCGTTTATCCCAAAAACCATCTCATATAAATGGAGGGATAGAAGTTTGTATGGTAATATGATTAACTAGTTCAAGGCGAATAAAACCAAGGGTAGAACTAGTATTATATATAACTAGCTGCCCGCGCGACTTCACCCGCATTTTATAAAGAGCGCAGGCAAACGCGCTGGACATAACATAGCCAATACCCATTCGGATAGTCCATTTTATACGCAGGTGAAAGATTTTTTGAAATCGGATGAGTAATTACGGAGATTACCTACCCAGTGCATACAAACTTGTAAACTCACAAAGCTACAATCTCACTCACTGACTTTGCCTGTATATACAGGGTGTCCCAAGAAGTAGTGATATACTGAAGCTGGGAGGTAGAGGACCTAGAGGGCTATCTGAATCACCCCCATGTATGTTCCGCGATTTTTCGTATTTTCGGAGTTATGACTTTTTTTTTAATTTTTCACCTATCGCCGAGTACGATGAGATTTTTATTTATGGTGACGTGAATTATTGCGGTAGATGCTTGTTTTTTTTTGTGTGCTAAGCTGATAGATAGGCCAATTCAGTATGGTAACATTTACTATCGTTAGATCTTTGAATGGAATAAAAAAAATGCCAAGAATGATTTAATTTTTTTAAGGGCCCTTGAAGTTGTGAACATACTGGGTAATTTTATCTTTCTTGGCATTTTTTTCTATTCCATTTAACGATCTAACGATAGTAAATGTTACCATACTGAATTGGCCTATCTATCAGCTTAGCACACAATAAAAATCAAGCATTAACCGCAATAATTCAAGTCACCATAAATAAAAATCTCATCGTACTCGGCGATAGATGAAAAATTAAAAAAAAAAGTCATAACTCCGAAAATACGAAAAATCGCGGAACATACATGGGGGTGATTCAGATAGCCCTCTAGGTCCTCTACCTCCCAGCTTCAGTATATTACTACTTCTTGGGACACCCTGTATAAGTGTAGGTCTCCATAAAGTGTACATATGAAATAGGGTGAATCTAGACCCTATTCCATATATACGGGAATTTTTTGTTTAAAAAAAAATTAAAGCATTGACTTTTTTTGTTGCCTGGCCGTAACTCTCACCCCCTATAACCCTAATTAGCATATCATCAATGACTCACTTAAACTACTGAGGGAGATAGCAATTGTATTAGTGCCTCGCTTGCGCAAGGCCTTTGTTCTACTATAGATAGACACGTGGTAATTTTATTATCTGAAAGGTAATACGCCACAGAATAACGTTATATATGTGCCAATCATTAAAAAAAACACCAAAAAAAACGAGTTTCCCGTAAATTGTTTTTTTTTCTGGTGCCGGTATTTTTTTTTATAAGAGACTGTATTTTATCGTAATTGCCTGTTAATTAACTTTATTACTGTTTTTGTTTTATCTTCTTAGAAAACTCTTGTTTAAAAATAATAACGATTTCTTTGCAGGGTGCCACATCGCTTTGAAAAGGCTATAAATTTAAATATATATATATACAGCGTGTATTTTTAATATTGCCTCAAATTGTAACCAGAAGTAGATGTTAGGGCTATGAACATATATATTGCAAGTTTCTATAACTACCAACTTTTTTTGTATTAACTTTTTTTATAAAATAATTCAGCACGCAATGGATCACTACTTTGTCTTACTGACGCAACGTCACAACTGTCACAAGTGACCTAGTGTGGGCGTTTGGTGAAAAACCTTACTTTTTTTGATAAAAGTATGAAACTTGGCACAGTTATTCCTTGTGCCAAAATAAGCCGATTAAGATCGGTAGCCCTCGGGAGCCCCCCCTCTGGGGCCGGGGAGGGGGGGTTAAAGTCCCGCTCCGCCCGGCTTTATTCTAAAAATTCTAACCCTCCATGGCTAGCTAATATGTCGTGTTTGGTATCAATTTCGGATAAATCAATGACGTAGAAGTCATTTCTGGTATAAAAAAAATGTTATTTGTCTTGAATTTAAAAAAGAAAACATAAAAATAAAGATTATCAACTCAATTTTTTTTATTTTGAGCATTCTAAAATATTAAACGGCCAGCTATTTCTGTATACAAAAAATATATTTATAAAGCTAATTTATTGTAGATTTGAAAATATATAACTTTTAACTACCTTTGCTAACAATAAATAGTGTAAAAAAAAGATTAAGTGGCGAGCGGTGGAAAATACCGCTCCGCCCGGCTTCATCCTAAAAATTCTAACCGTCCATGGCTAGCTAATAGGTCGTGTTTGGTATCAATTTCGGATAAATCAATAACGTAAAATTTATTTTTAGGATAAAAAAATGTAATTTGTTTAGCAATTAAAAAATAATATATAAAAATTGAATTATACAACTCCAATTTTTTATTTTGAACCTTCGAAAATATTAAACGGACAGCTATTTCTGTATACAAAAAATATACAAATAAAGACATATTATTGAAGATTTGAAAAAATATAACTTTTTAATACCATTGCTAATAATAAGTAATGTAAAAAAATAATTTTGTAGCGCGCTTTAGAAAATACCGCTCCGCCCGTATTCATTTAAAAATTGTAACTGTCCATGTTTAGCTAATAGGTGGTATTTAGTATCAATTTCGGATAAATCAATAACGTAAAAATCATTTCTGGTATATAAATGTAATTTAACAAGCAATAAAAAATATTTTACTAGAACATATTTTTATTATGAGCCTTCGTAAATGTTAAAGGACTAGTTAGTTGCGTATGCAAAAAAATACTTAAACAAAGCCAGTTTAATGTAGATTTGAACAATATAACTTTTAGCTACCTTTGCTAGTAATTAATAGTGTATTTTTTTAAGTCGCGTGCCGGTGCTCAATTTTTACCGCCTGTTCAACCTAAGTGCACATTCTGGAGACCGAATGTGCTATATTCGGTCTCATAAGAAATATTTGTAACACAATTTTAATTTGCACAGTAGTGGCGTTCCCTTAGAGAAGGGACCTTAGAAGTCTCGCGAGGCCTCATGTTTGTATTAGGTGAGAGCGTCACTATTAACGCCAAAGTCACTAAGATCCCTTTTTCAAAGTCATATTGTACAAGTATAAGCGGAAAAGGCACTTTATTACGTATAATTTACTACACGTCTCGAGAGTCAACGCAGTTTCCTCCACTGAGACATAACTGGGTAAGTACATTTCAAATCCCTCTTCAGTTGCATTGCGTTTTGCAACCAGCTTTGCGTTTACATCTTGTTTAGTTTAAACAGATGCTGACCACACCAGGGTTGTCAGACCAATGTGGAATCGATTGGCCAGCATTTTGCTTCCATGTCTAAGCAGAGGGACTGGGTAAGTTTTGATGACGAACAAACGCCTAGGCCGAAACATGTAGGTACCTACCCCTTGGTAAACTGCCCCTTATGTGTGCTGGTATAGAGCAGTTTCCTCTAATTGCTGGTTGTTTATCGGGTTATCGTACTCTTCGCATAGCTTTATTTTCATCAACCTCTAGTATAAGACGTAGTACTATTACTTATTCTGTGGTACAAGTTATATCTAAATGTTGAGATTTAAGTACTAAAAATATAGCAATAATAATAAATATTAGGGGACATTCTTACACAAATCGAATTAGCCCTATAGTAAGCTCAATTAGGCTTGTGTTATAGGTACTAGACGACGATATATATAATAGATATAAATACTTAAACACATAAAGAACATCCAAGACTCAGAAACAAATATTCATGCTCATCACACAAATATTTGCCCTTACCGGGATTCGATCCCAGGACCTTCAGCTTCAAAAATATTTGTTTACTAGAAAGAACCGGCAATTGGAGGACATGCCTCAGACGGAAACTGCCCTATACCAGCACACATAACGGGCAGTTTACCAAGGGGTAGGTACGTTTTTGGCTAGCAAGCAAGGTGCTGGCCAATGGATTCCACACTGGTCTGACAACACTGCTGGGGCCAGCATCTGCTTAAAATAAACAAGGTGTAGTGTAGATGCAAAGCTGGTTGCGAAACGTGATGCAAAAATTATGAAGAGGGATTTGAAATGCACCCAGTTACGTCTCAGTGGAGGAAACTGCGTTGACTCTCAAGACGTAATATTGTGCCTTTTCTGCTTATACTCGTACAATATGACTTTGAAAAACGGATATTAGTGACATTGGCGTTAACAGTGACGCTCTCACCTAATACAAACATGAGGCCTCGCGACACTTCTAAGGTTTCTCTAAGGGGACGCCACTACTGTGCAAATTAAAATTGTATTACAAATATTTGTTAATCTTTCATCATTTTTATGATCACAAGAACGAATATAGCACAGTCTGTCTCCAGAATGTGCACTTAGGTTAAACAGGCGGTAAAAATTGAGCACCGGCAAGCGACTTAAAAAAATACACTATTTATTATTAGCAAAGGTAGCAAAAAGTTATATTGTTCAAATCTACATTAAACTGGCTTTGTGTAAGTATTTTTTGCATACGCAACTAACTAGTCATTGATACTAAATACCACCTATTAGCTAAACATGGACAGTTAGAATTTTTAAATGAATACGGGCGGAGCGGTATTTTCTAAAGCGCGCTACAAAATTATTTTTTTACATTACTTATTATTAGCAATGGTATTAAAAAGTTATATTTGTTCAAATTTTCAATAAATTGGCTTTATTTATATATTTTTTAAGAAATATCTGTCCGTTTAATATTTACGAAGGCTCAAAATAAAAAATTGGAGTTGTAAAATACAATTTTTATATATTATTTTTTAATTGTTTAACAAATTACATTTTTTTATCCTAAAAATAAATTCTATGTTACTGATTCATCCGAAATTGATACCAAGCATGGCCTATTAGCTAGCCATAGACGGTTAGAATTTTTAGGATGAAGCCGGGCGGAGCGGTATTTTCTACCGCGCGCTACTTAAATCTTTTTTTTACACTATTTATTGTTAGCAAAGGTAGTTAAAAGTTATATATTTTCAAATCTACAATAAATTGGCTTTATAAATATATTTTTTGTATTCAGAAATAGCTGGCCGTTTAATATTTACGAATGCTCAAAATAAAAAAAATTTAGTTAAAAATCTTTATTTTTATGTTTTCTTTTTTAATTTCAAGATAAATAACATTTTTTTATACCAGAAATGAATTCTACGTTATTGATTTATCCGAAATTGATACCAAACACGACATATTATCTAGCCATGAACGGTTAGAATTGTTAGGATGAAGCCGGGCGGAGCGGGACTTTAACCCCCCCTCCTCGGCCCCAGAGGGGGGGCTCCCGAGGGCTACCGATCTTAATCGGCTTATTTTGGCACAAGGAATGACTGTGCCAAGTTTCATACTTTTATCAAAAAAAGTAAGGTTTGGCCATTTTATGTCGCTAAGGATCCCCACTAACCCGCTTCTTCCATGAGTCAAATGTGTGTACGCAATACATTGGTGCTCGATACATTTTCAAAAATTAATTACGCATCGGTAGTTAAGATTAAATTAAAATTTTCTTGCAATATCGGTTCACAGCGCTAACACCTACCTCTGGTTACAATTTGAGGTAATATTAAAAATACACGCAGTATAATTTTTCCCGTCGATGGAATTGGGTCTATAGATTCACCCTATTTCATATGTGCACTATATGGAAACTCATACTGTCTTATACATAGTAGGTATAGATAAGTTACATTTTACCTACTCCTATATTCGTACAAATGGCGACGATGCGCGCTAGACGGGTAAAAACGTGTCATTCATACACGTCACGTAATATGACGTCTTGGTTCATAAAAACCTTTGAAGAAAATCGCTCTGTCCACCATGACAGCCATTCTCATCAGCTTCCTCATGATAATAAACGATTTGAATCGGATTATATTGCGTACATATCTACTTATATAAAGTAAACGTAATTTTCATAATGTCTTTATTCATACATACATACATACATTCACGCCTTAATCCCTAAAGGGGTAGGCATAGCACATGAAACTTGTGTTCCAGTACCTACCACTTTTAGCATAAATGTGGGTATAAAAGATCGACAAAATGTGATATCGGTGTGACAGGTTGCTAGGTCATCGCCCCCGCGCTCGGGCATTAGAATACGGCTACGGTATCCCCTGCTTGTCGTACAAGGCGACTAAAAGGGGTCCTCGGGGTGGTACACGGTTGCAGTTGGGGGCTGCAATCGAAAAAAAAAGGTAGATACCACTGGGGCATGACGATAGGACGGCACTGGTGCGTTCCGTAGGAGATCCCAGAGCCGTCCGAAATGCGTCGAGGAGGACCATCGGGGGGTTTTTAGTCGGTGCGAGTCCGACATAACCTCCGCGCTATCCCCGTGGCGTGGAGGTATCCATAACGGATTTTCCTCCCATAAAAAAAAAGGTCATCGCCCCCAACACACTTCAACCCTGTCTTTATTCATCTCAATAAAATAAAATAAAACAACACAATAACAATAATCTTAAGACTAACTTAAGCCTAGTCAAAAAGTCCCCCTCGAGTCGTCCCTGGCGCAAAGGTACCTATCACTCTCGCGTCGCGTCGTTGAATGGCGACGGACAACCTTTGCATAAGATACAACCCAACGCGGGCATATTTCAAGGTCCATATTTTTTTATGATTTGAATGATATATTTTTATTTAATCATCATCATCATCATCATATCAGCCCAAAGACGTCCACTGCTGAACATAGGCCTCACCCAAAGAGTGCCACAATGACCGGTCCTGCGCCACCCGCATCCAGCGGACTCCAGCGACCTTTACCAGGTCATCAGTCCACCATTTTTATTTAATACTCTATTAAAATAATTTGATGGTTTACTATGCATTTACCAACACTACGTTATGAATTTTAACATGAGTCTTCACCACAGGACACTAAATACTATAGAAGGGGTATCAATCGCGGTTTGTACCGGGAGCGGTGTCGCCTCACCCCCTCCACGTCGCCTACAACTGTGAGCGACTGCACGGCGATCAGGTGACGTTGGCACAAAAGCTTTGAGCGCATGCTCAAAGTAGTGGCGCGCGTGCCACGCCCACTGTATTTAGTGTTCTGTGGTCTACACCCTGGGCTGAAGTTTTATAAAACAATGAATTTCTGGCATGATAAGAAGATAACTGCTGATATATTTTAGCAAGTTTCTCTTTGGATCTACATGACGATTGACTGGTAGAGAATGCCTTGTGGCATTAAATCTACCCTTTGTAGTTATTGAACGAGCGAGCGAAGCGAACGAAGTTCTCCTTTTCAGTTTTGGTCAAAATTCTTTCATATGTCTGGCGTCTGTTCTCTTTGGTTTATTTGGTAATTTTAACATATCACCGCTATTACATACATAATAATGTAGTAGTAATGTTCACATTTTTAAATCCCTGCCCTGAAATGTCATTTAAATTCTATGTTTTATGACACTTCAGGGCAGTAAAATTCAAGATTGTCATAGTACCTAATGCCTTTGCTGACGTCAAGTATTTTTGAGAGTTTCAGCGTTTTGTGATTATGTGGTACTTAGTAATTTATTCGTTTGATGGGTTTAAAATATTCTTCCATTTGCATATTACATTTTATTGTACTATATTGTATAGGTTTTATGAAGTAGGTTTTTTTTCGATGTTTTTTCATAACTAGTGTTTTCTACAAAAATATTAATATTGTGGATAAAAACACGATAGACCAGGTACCTATTGGAATAGATACCAAAAATATTACAATCTAAATTTACGCGATAATAATTTCCGCCAATTTTTTTTACGCTCTGCGTCTTAAATTATTTAGGTACCGAATATAAGAATAAGAATATTTTATTTGTAGAAAATGGGTGTACATAAAATGTCTTATCACTTATTTTGGCGTCTCCATTTTCAGCCTGAGACACTGACATACAAATCTATAGTATCTCACAGCTAAATACCTACTTACGGTTAAACTTTAAATATTGTTTTAGACACCTGGCATATAATTTACTTCTAAATTGGGGCAAGTCTAGTTCCTTCAGCTCTTTAGGTAGGTAAGGTAGGTTATAAGTTATAAATTCTGGTGCACATGAATACTAGAATGTTTTTATTGACAAGGGCAGATGTTGTTCTGAGATAATCTAAGTGTAACCCAAAGTGTCGAGTATTGTGCATTGTACAGTAAGGGAAGTGTACACGTACCTTTTTATGCCTTAATTGACATAGTAAGAAGAGCGAAAAAGGTACGTGAATTTGTGGACGCAAAATTCTAGAATATTAAATTAAATTATTTTTTTACAAATAGGTGCGCTTCGTAAATTTACAGAAAACGTAATGTTAATATTTTTAGTTTTTTAAAAATCTGTTTACATGAGTCTCTTTGTTTTTTTTTACAAAATGGACATGGTTAATTTTTGTTGTACGAACTTATTCAATTTGTTAACAACGCAAAAAAATACTAGAAATATCTCAAGTATTTTTTTTTTAATTGAGTTAAATTACTTACATTATCATCACTACATAAGCCACATAAAAAAGACAAACAGCAAAGTTTTCATGGTTAACCACCGGTCAACGACGGTTAACTTTATCAAACTCCAACCACTTACAGTCAAGTGCAAAAATATGTATCGATTTAAACCGCTAATAAATATGTGCCACAACTTTAATCCACATAAGAGCGACGGGACATATTTATTAGTAACTTGTATGCACCCATATTTTTACACTTGACTGTACATTGTTTACTTACGGTTTTATCCAAAAGCCAGCTAGCCGGGAAAATCAGCGGAATATAGACGATCATGTAAATCATCGAAGTCCAGTAGACCATGATGCTCGAAACCCCATAATACTTCACTACAGCGTCCTGTATAATACTGTATTGGATCCACTGGAATGCGTTGGAAGCCGAATAGAACACGAAAATACCTAACATGAGCCATCTGATGGGAAAAACTTTGTATTCAACTTTTTTTGACGGAGACTCTAAAACAGTCCCCTTTTCAGCCACACCGTCCATCACGCTTCCACAAACTTCCATATTCTTGCTTTCACTCATTTTGGCACCTTAATTATTGTCGCTTTAAGCGTTTGGCACCTTAAATATAATATTATTGTCGATTTTAAGCCTTAGAATTAATTTATTATTGTCGATTCGCGCGCTTTTTCGTTCGATCGCGCGCGGAGGTGTACTGTGCAGCGCGGCGGTTCGCCGTCGACTGTTTTCGTTTTCTGTTTTCCGAGCGCTGAAGGGATTTTCCTTTGCCGATTCATGATCCTTAAGTGAATGGATTAAGGCTTACAATCAGGCGCTCACGCGTGGCTGTGTGGAAGGCTGCAAGCCTGTGATGATAGCGTATATACGTTCTCATGGCTTTGTTATAGCGTGTATTGTAGCTTAGCTGGTTGAGCGAGGTACTCATGCCGATAATGATAAGAGCCTAGACTCACTGTCTGCTAGTTTGAGTAGATTAATCAGCCTGTGGATTCACAGAAGGTTTGTCATGCGTCCGTATACTCGTACTTATAAAGCAGTAATATTAGAAGCGTTGGACAACCGCCCTATGCCGCCTTATGGCCCATCACGGGGGAAAACCATTCCCGAAAACGGCACATTATTAAACATTGTCCTCGTGTTGGACTAATGCAAACAGTAAAAATTATAAAACCCAGCCAAGTGCGAGTCGGACTCGCGCACGAAGGGTTCCGTACCATTATCTATAAAAACGAGCGGAAAAAAACACGTTTGTTGTATGAGAGCCCCCATTAAATATTTATTTTATTCTGTTTTTTAATACATATTTGTTGCGGCAACAGAAATATATCATCATAATTTCAACTGTCTAACTATCACAATTCATGAGATACAGCGTGGTGACAGACGGACAGACAGGTGAGTCTTAGTAATAGGGTCCCCTTTTGACCCTTTGGGTACGGAACCCTAAAAAATTCAAGTATTCAGTAAATTAGCGGTTTGGTGCGTTCAGCTGTATACTTTCTCTAACTAGCCGTATTTACTCAGGAACATAAAAAAACGGGTAAGTATACATTGTATGGAACTTTGATACAAAGTGTACCCGTTTTTTTGCTCTTGGGTGTATATATATCTGGAAAAAAAATTATTCTGAAGCCCAGTAACGTAGAAGAAGTAACACGAAAATCAAATTTCATTTGGAACTCAAATCTCTTTCTTTTGGTTTCTGGTATTTGAGGGAAATACTGAAAAGCATTTACGATCTAAAAATGAAAAGAATAGTTTTTGACTCATGTCTCTTGCCTTGTCTTCTGTATGGTCGCAGAACGTGGGTTCTCACCAACAAAATCAAGCAAACGATTAAATGTACGCAAAGGGCAATGGAGAGAAGCATGCTAAAAGAGGTACACATGCTCTTTAGTGGCACGAAAGCATGCTAGTTTCAAGCAAATAGCATTAGTATCTGGAAATTTACTAGTAAGGAGCATGTGTAACAGTAACTAGGAAAATCATGTTGTATGGGAGCCCCAGTCCGATTCGCACTTGGCCGGTTTTTTAGTATTTGTTGTTATATCGGCAACAGAAATACATAATCTGTGAAAATTTCAACTCTCTAGCTATCACGGTTCTTGAGATACAGCCTGGTGACAGACAGACGGACGGACGGACGGACAGCGAAGTCTTAGTAATCATTTTTAAGCAAATTTGGCATACTGCCGTAAGTTCGTTGACAACGCAATATTAGACGATGCAACGGGGCCACGCCGTTTCGTCGCCTAAATAGTATACCAATGTAATTATATGTGTTTTGTCTTGATTAGTTTCGTTCCATGAAGCATTGGTTTTTTTTACTGTAATGTCGTGTTAAAATGTTTTTAATAAATAAATAAATAATAAATAATTAGGCTTCACCGAGCTAATTTGATGATAGAGACCAGAAGGATAGTCATTAGCACGTCCAAACTCTCTCAACGAGAAAATGACAGCTTTCAAAAAAAATTGTCGGCAATAAAACCTTGTCTCAAAAATGTAATATTTGACAGAAATTTATTTGAAGGTCGCAGGGATCAATTGCAGCCATGGAATGTATACCTTGCAAAAGCACCGGTCACTTTGGCACTCTTTGGGGGAGGCCTATATCCAGCAGTGGACGTCTTTCGGCTGATATGATGATGATGATGATGACAAATTATTTTGAACCTAATCGTGCAGAAACAAAGGTTCAACTTCTAATGAAACGTATGCGGTCGCTATATCGCCTCTGCCGTAGTAAGGGTTAAAATTACAGTTGATATATTCGAACAGCTAGCTACACAATGACGTTGCATTGGTCTAGATAATAACGACGTTTCATCATCATCATCATATCAGCCGATAGATGTCCACTGCTGGACATAGGCCTCCCCCATAATGCCACACAGAGTGCCACAATGACCGGTCCTGCGCCACCCGCATCCAGTGGACTCCAGCGACCTTTACCAGGCGACGTTTAACTTCGGATTAAAGTCTGTAATCTTATTTGTTCGACTCTGGTCTTAGTCGAACAATCAGCTCTCAGCGAAACTGCAAAACTCCGCATCAGCTGGAAAACTAATTTAGGAAGTGGTGGATTCGCTCCGGAGGCGAACCTTAATTAATCAATGCACATACTTACGGGTTAAAGTTGAAACTGACGAGAGGTCAGTCTTGCTCGACTTATTTGAAATTATATTGGTATGCAATTGTGTAATTTGTAGAGATGTATCGTTGCCGGGAATATCCTCGAAAGATTCCGTTTTGTATGGGGAATATTTCAAAATGAGTAGTAACGGTACATCTTCGTTTTCGGGAATATTCCCGATTATTAAAGGAAATATTTCCGGCTCGGAAATATTCCTCAATATTCTCCGTACAAATCAGAATCATCATCATCATCATCATATCAGCCGAAAGACGTCCACTGCTGGACATAGGCCTCCCCTAGAGAGTGCCAAAGTGACCGGTCCTGCGCCACCCGCATCCAGCGGATTCCCGCGACCTTTACCAGGTCATCAGTCCACCTTGTGTGGGGGCCTACCCAAGCCGCGCCTTCCGGTACAAATCAGAATATTTCGGAAATATTCCGATTTGTACATCTTGACATCGGTGACTTTTGTGTAGGTACGAGGAGTTGTACGTTTTATGTTTGAATGGAATATCCTGTGTGCATCTGTAAAATAATTATTTTATAAGTGCTATGTGCTATAGGCTTTTAAAACGAAACTTGAGCAGTAATCGAGCCTGACAATAACCCCCTTTGAAGGGCCCTCAAAAGCCCCGGAAAGCGGGCATTGTCCGTGAGCGACTTAATGGCCCTTAGGGTCAATGCTTAAATTGCCTTTGTATATACGGATATATAAGAAATAATGTATAGCTAAAAAAAAGTTTCAACTGTTTATTTCGTTTTTTAACAGGGTTCGGTACCTCAAAAAGAAAAAACGGAACCTTTTTAGAATCACTTTGTAGTCCGCCTGTTCCTTGAAGCTGTGAAAAAATCAATCTACCTACTAGGTCTACGTAAAATGTACCTGTATTTCGACACTCTCAAAGGAATCAAAATTTATATATTCTGTTCATCTAGATCTACGAAATTTGGCAAGCATCTTCTTATACTGCAACTACAGGGGAAAATCTGATAACTATACATTTTTACTTTTGTACGGGACCCTCGGTGGGCAAGTCCGACTAGCACCGTTTTTTTTTTGATTTGGTACATTATTAGCTATAGTTTTTGTATACTACGACGGTGGCAAACAAGCACACGGCCTGCCTGACGGTGGGCGGGCCTTTGGACGCTTACGACTACAAAACTGACATGAAGGTTAAATCCGAGGCCAATTTTGACTCCTTTTCTCATAGTTTTATGTTTATTAATTTGCATGTTTACCATTGTTGTGCCTGATGCATTAAACGTCTCTCCTGTTAACACGTATAGCTAAACTGTAAGTGTTTGCCTAAGGAACAAATAAATATAATTCCTAGCTCAGTAATATTCCGCAATATTCCCATACTATAAATATTTCATGTTAGCCTAACGATTCATATTTCAATTTCAGTTTTCAATAAGTATGATATATGTTTTTCGCACACGCTGCCACAAGAGCTGAGTGTAAATCCTACTAATATTATAAATGCGAAAGTTTGAATGTTTACATGTTTGGATGTTTGTTCACGCAAAAACGGCTGAACGGATTAAGATGAATTTTGGTATACATATAGTGTTTAGCCTGGATGAACATATAGAATACTTTTTATCCCAGGAATCATCCCCTAAGGGGGCGAAATGGGGGGCGAAAGTTTGTATGGAGCTATGATATAAACGAGTTCCACGCGGACGAAGTCGCGGGCAGAAGCTAGTGCGAAATAAAGGACTCAGATTGACTTCCTGTTCTGCTGTAATATGTACACCTGTATATGTATGTTTCTGCACTACCTAATAGATGTTAATAGTTAATTATATGACGACTGGTTAGCCTAGTGGGTAGTGACGCTGCCTACGAAGCTGAAGGTCCTGGGTTCGAATCCCGGTAAGGGCAAATATTTGTGTGATGAGCATGAATATTTGTTTCCGAGTCTTGGATGTTTTCTATGTATTTAAGTATTTATATCTATTGTATACATCGTCGTCTAGTACCTATAACACAAACCTTATTGAGCAGTAAGCTGCTTACTAAACGCCTAATTCGATTAGTGTAAGAATGTCCCCCATTATTTATTTATTTACTATATCCTATTATTCAAAATTATCAGATATTTTCTCCTAAATCTGATACACGTGTTTACTTCCAAAAAAAACTCACGTCATGAGTTCATCTTGTTTTGTTAACAATATACCTAACAATAGGTACTCGTTAACTAATTGAATTGGTTCCACACAGTTATTTTAGCCGTATCTGTCATGCTCAATGCTGACTGTAGATTGTAATGTTAAAGAATATCTTTAACAAAGGAAACTTGTTTTTTTCCGGACTACCAAACAGTTCTACTTTATCAACTCGTTGAGTCGTAATTTACGTGTTTCGGAATGTAAAATGTGCTTTGCAATTAACGCATATTTGGATGAATCATCTTTTCACTTTCTTTTGTCTCCAATGTTATGCCCAGCCTTTTCCACTGTTCTCTGTGATGTATGCGTGACTCTTAGGAAATATAGCGATGTATAAAAATGTCCACTTGAATAATTTCGTCCCTGTATAATTTTGACAAAGTAAAAAAATGTCCGCATGTATATTAGACGAAATATAAAGATGTTGCGACAATAGACTAAAAGAGAATATGACGATGTATAAAAATGTCCGCTTGAATAATTTCGTGTCTGTATATTTTTAACAGAGTATAAAAATGTCCACATGTATGTTACATGGAATATAAAAATAACGAAGTATAAAAATTACTACTCCAATGAACAGAAATATAGCTGACGACCAGTTACGAGTACAGTATAGTTGGTAGCAGTCAAAGTGTCCGAATAGTTTGTGATGGTTGTCGCTGAGGGCGAGCCATACATATCCTTCGGAGTGAAGGTTTCCAAGCTAACTCAGGGGTAGGAGGGATTTCCACTAGGTTCAAATATAAAACACCGATTGACGTGATAACAAAATGGGTCTTGATGCCCTTTTATTCAGGAATATAAACTTATGACTACTGGCTCTAAAACGGGGGTTGCATCCCCGTGCAAGACACTCCGGTAACGAGGGTTACGGACGCAAAACCGATTCGCGAATTAAGGAAGAATCTCCACTGTCGCAGTACCCGGTATCGCCCGCGCAGCGCAGTGGGGACTTTTCCCTGGATACCTAGCGGACGCACACGCGTAGAAAACACGCGGCGGCTAGGTGTAGTCAGCCCTTGCGACTGTATCGGAGCAGCGGCAAAGACTGACTGGCCGGGCGGCCGCGCGCGCTGCCTTTTATATGTTCGGTGTTTACATTGCGTATCGGTGTAGCTGCACCCTCGACTTGGCGCGCGCGGCGGTGGCAGTGGTAGTGCGGCTGCCTCGCGTCGCGTGCTGTGCGGTCTGTTTTGCGCGGTTGGACCGTCGCATTGCCTCCCTCCACCGAGAGATTTTTACCTAGGGGAAAAATCACCGTTAAAAAAAAATACAGGTTCAGGTCTTGCTGGTGTTAGCCCCTATAGGTTCTAAGAGTGCGCGAGCTACTATGGCAGTACTTTGCCGGTTTGGGTGTGGTTTGTTCCACCAACATCTAAGTTTCTTATTTACCTGGTTATAGTTTATCTATATATTACCCGGATATTATTTATAAATAAAAAAAAACTAATACTGTGTAAAAAAAACGAAATTGGAACATGCGTTTGGTATGGGACGGTCGCACTATTTTATCTTCTTGTCCGCCGTTCTGCTTCTGCCCAGACCTCCCGTTCTCTCTGGTTGACTCAGGTTGCTCATCGTCCGGTATATGCTCGTCCGGTTTTGTCTCATCACGTGTGCCCTATCCTCCTGTGGTAACCATTTTTTCCACTCTGATCCCGGATCTGCAAGCTTGTTGTATGCGTAGTTCGGTATCTTCCTGTTTTCCTTGTGCCCGTCCAAGATGTTTCTCTTCGGGCTCTTTTCACAGAGCTCCATTTCGCGCTGAAGCACTGTGTCGAGATCCTTGTCTTGGTACCCCGGTAGGGCCTTATCTGGTTGTTCATCGTGCTCATTGATGAAGTTGGGTACTGTCTCTTCCCCGTTGGTGTCGGTGGTGCCGGTTGTCTCAGTCTGTGTTCCTGGACTCGGTTCGGGTTGAGTTTGCTGTTGCTCCTTGTATTCTTCCGGTTCTAATTCGTCTCCTGCCCAGGTCATCTTCATTCCGACTCTGTTCAGCACATCCATGCCTATAATCGTGCATGTGGCTGATGGTAGTACTCTTACACAGTGCTTAAATCTTGCCTGATTCATTTCTAGGTCTACTATAACACTTCTTCCCACTTGTGTGCTTCTACCGTCTGCCAGGACCACTTCTCTTGTTGCGTTATTTACTAATGCGCCTTGAGATATGCAGTCCTCGTATACTTGCTGGTTTATGTACGTATTTGTCGCACCGGTGTCCACCATACATCGGTATTTACGGCCCATTATGTCTATTTCTCTATAGACCCGGTTATCCACTTTGTTGTGGTCGTAGGCCGCTCCCACGGAATCTCTTTCTTGCCGGTTTCGAGTTTGGTACCTGTCCCTGCTTGATCCTGGTTGTGGAGTCACTTGGAGTTGATCCCCTTGCGCTTTCTGGTTTGTCCTGGCTTCGTTGGCACCCGTATTTCTGTAGCTTACGTAACGGTTACTGTCTGGCGTTGCGGATATGCGTTCGTATTCTGTTGCGAGTTTGAGGAGTCCGGAAAGGTTACTGTAGTCCTGCTTCTTGATGTACAACTTGTACGGCCTTAACATATTTTCGTGGATCCGGTGTATTTGTTCACTCTCTGTCAGTCTGCCGTATCTCCGCATGAACGTTTGCAGATCAGTTAGGTAGTTTATGAAGCTCTCTCCGTACCTTTGCTTTCTTGTCACGATTATTTCAATCAGGTCTTCTTCGTAATTGCTCGGGAAATAATACAGTTTAAATAATTCCAGGAATTCGTCCCATGTTTGCCATGACTTAACGTTGTTCCGGTGCCAAAACAATGCTTTTCCTTGCAAGATTCGGGGTAGGGCCGGTAGCATGTCATCCTTCTCGATTCCACCTGCTAACACCAGCTCTTCAAGTCTCTCGACGAACTCGACTGCGTTGTCTAATGGAGTGAATGACAAATTCCATTCTTTAATAAGTTTATTTAGGTTTTTTACCCTGTGACTGTCTTCGTCGCTTTCCATTTTTCGTGCGGGTTCCTCCTCTGGAGTCTTAGTTTCGGTGAATTTGCTTTCTTCCTCCACTATTACGGCTTCTACGAGGAGCTTCCTGATCTCCTCTACGGTCAGTCCTTCAGTTAACAAACCTCTCTCGTCGGTCTCTTTTACTAGTTCCGGTTTCTTCAATCGGTATATCCAAGCTGTAGGCATTGGCGGGTCGAGTAGGGCTGCGCGCGAGCAACGAAAACGGTTTTGATTTACTCACTGTTGATCCTGTTAACTGGTGGTGGCCAGGGGCGGTGGCAAACCTGTTGTCGGTCAGGTCTGTGATGGCGGGCAGGACGGAGCAACCTGTCGTCGGTGAGCTGGTCTGTGTCGGCGGGCGGGACGGAGTAAAAGTGATCGGGGCCGTGTCGGCGGGCAGGCGGTTGAACGGCGGGCTAGACGGGATTTAATAGTTATTAGGTTACCTACGCTGCGGAATGGCCTAATCAGATGCTAAATTTAATTTATCTCTAGCTAGTGGATCCCTTTTTAGTTAGCAAAACGTGAGTTTTTTTAGTTGGGCGCCAAATGTGATGGTTGTCGCTGAGGGCGAGCCATACATATCCTTCGGAGTGAAGGTTTCCAAGCTAACTCAGGGGTAGGAGGGATTTCCACTAGGTTCAAATATAAAACACCGATTGACGTGATAACAAAATGGGTCTTGATGCCCTTTTATTCAGGAATATAAACTTATGACTACTGGCTCTAAAACGGGGGTTGCAACCCCGTGCAAGATATTTAACAAAGTCCCGTAGGACACTCCGGTAACGCGGGTTACGGACGTAAAACCGATTCGCGAATTCAGGAAGAATCTCCACTGTCGCAGTACCCGGTATCGCCCGCGCAGCGCAGTGGGGACTTTTCCCTGGATACCTAGTGGGCGCACACGCGTAGAAAACACGCGGCGGCTAGGTGTAGTCAGCCCTTGCGACTGTATCGGAGCAGCGGCAAAGACTGACTGATCGGGCGGCCGCGCGCGCTGCCTTTTATACGGTCGGTTAGCGTAAACAACATTGCGTATCGGTGTAGCTGCACCCTCGACTTGGCGCGCGCGGCGGTGGCAGTGGTAGTGCGGCTGCCTCGCGTCGCGTGCTCTGCAGCCTGTTATGCGCGGTTGGACCGTCGCAAGTTAATGACATTTATATACGTTGTCTTTTTAAAATTTTAGTTTTTTTTGATAGACATCTATCGTCGTTATAAATCGTCGTTTTTTATGTAAGACATTTACATACTATGATTGTAGACATTTTTATAAATCTTTTTTTTTATATAAGACATTTTTATACTTAGATAATAGTCATTTTTATATTTCAACTTGACAATACTTAAACGTTTTGAAGTATTGGCTTTCTAATACTCAGACAAATTTATGATTAACAGGTAGACATTTTTATACATCGCCATATTTCCTAAGAGTCCATACACGCATAAATCTTCTCTGTAGGTACCTAATAGGTAGAAGAAACTGGATGAATCAAGGCATATAGGTACTACCTATATGCCTTGATTCATCCAGTTTCTTCCTGTTATCTCAATGATATCATCAGCCCAGGGTCTATTTGGTCTAACGGAAAAGTACAGATATAACATTGATATAAGGGTTATTTTAACGCTAGTGTGCTAGTTGGGTGAACACTTGCAAATCTAAGCATGTCACTTGTGCTGTTTAATCATAGGATAGTATTCAATTTAATAGCAGCCCGAGCATAAAGATAGAATTAAAAGGAAGTTCGTTCATTCATTCATTTATTCTATGATAAAACATAGTTTTACATATCAGTTTATATAATTTTTTTTATAGTTTAGGTCATTCTTAAATAACTATAGGTACATAATATCATTTGATTTATAACAGTTATTTCATAAGTTACGCAGCACGCTGGTCAATACGATTTGATAAATAAATAAAATAAATAAAAATTGTCGTGTTTCTAGGAGAACAGTTAATATTATTTTATCGTTCAATGTGGCCTTTCAAATTATTCACTAACTACATAGAGTCAACATTATACTAAAATTCATAAACCGCAATATCACAGTAAATCCAATGTCAAACAATGTCAATATTGACAGAACACTCCATTGTCGACTTGAGAAGCTAGATTACATGCGGAAATTACATGGAAATTACAAGGCAATCCGATTGTTTAGAAACCAAAACAATCCGACACCTGAATCCCATAACTCTGCTTTCAACGTAGAGATCAAGTACTCTGGTCGAATAGCTAACAATTATGCCCAATTTACGGTGACACTTATCGGCTATGAGAAATCTTTCATTTAGAAGGTCTCGATATCTGGTTAGTTATGATTCTAACGCGACCAATGTAAGCAGACACTATGATCGCTTTATGAGTATTTGAACGTTCGTTTTTACGTATTCTGGCTACTTTGTGATATGTAAATCTACCAGTTTCACTAGAGCTTCTGGTTGGATACAAAGCGTATATACACTGGGGTTCTAAGAGAGTTGGTTTAGTTAAATAAATATACTATAAATATATTTTATGTAACGTTAATGCAGCATATCGAAAGGCATCCGAATATAAGACTGCTTGAGAACCTAGGCACATTAAAATAAAAATTAAGTTAAGTGATCATCTTCATTTAATTCAAAGAGGTATGTAAGTCCTCAATCCGCACTTTTACTGCCTATACTGTATTTTCTTTTTTGTACAGTCACCATTGCACATTGCACGTAGAACCGATGGCCGTTGGGGCGGAAAGCCGTGGTGGAGTGGCGCCCACGTACCGGAAGGCGCGGCGTGGGTAGGCCCCCCACAAGGTGGACTGATGACCTGGTAAACCTGGGTGAACCAGACCGGACCTGGCGCAGGATCGGTCACTTCGGCACTATTTGGGGGAGGCCTATGTCCGGCAGTGGACGTCTTTCGGCTGATATGATGATGATGATGATGGCAGTCACCAACCACTAGTTGATGAGGTATTCTGCGTTTTTGACGTTTCATAAAGAGTCTCTGATTTGACCGTCACTCTGGCACGTAAAATAAGCACCCTAATCGAAACCCATTACACCCATTATTGGTATGGGCGCTGGCAATAACGAAGGTCATTATGTTACACGCGTACGCACCGGTCTGATGAAGGTTACATCGTTAAGCCGCGCTAACGATCAACCCCTTTCAATTGATAAGGGGTGATTGGGGGGGGGGGGGGGGGGGGGGGGGGTATCTTTCAGCTGTCTACTAATTGTTCCACTTACACCTTAGAGCACACATAACTGGAGTAGCATTTCAGTAACTTACCCCTCTGTAAAAAACCTTGCACAATGTGCAAAAATTATACAAAGACAATTTCACGATCGATCACAAAATCGCCTCGCAAGAGAACACTGATAATAAAAATGCCCGCATGTTGCTGTAAGCACTTGATATTATAAACGATCAACCACTTCAAGCTTTTAGATGCTTCCCCCCCCCCCCCCCCCCCCCCCCCGACCCCGCAAAATCTGACAGACTTTTTTGTACGCAAATACGACATAAGGCTACTCCAGTTATGTATGCTCTAAGACTTACACTGATTGTTTCAACAGCCATACTAGCTTAGGGCCTACACACACCGCGAAACACATGATTCGATACAAATGCGCATCGATAACCCGTTAAAAAAAATGGTTGTCTGTAAAGTCGGTTTACGGACGATAATTTTACGTGATAACGTCATAAGAAAACATTGATGAAAAATTGCATACTTTTATAAATTGAATTGAATTATTATTAAAAATTACAATTTTGAATTCTCAAAAAACCTGAAACACGTATTTACTCATTTATCGTTAGGAATACCCCTGTGACGTTTCGAATAAGATAACGCTCTAAATAAAAGCAATAGATAAAGCAATACGTTTGGTCTAAAAATGGAAGAAGCGCTCCAAGACTCTATTATACTCAGCAAAATATGAATAAAAGTAATTTTATTTACATCACTTTTCCAAACACCAGCTGTGTCTTCACTTACACCGTACTCAAATTGTAACAAAATAATAAAATCTTTCAAAAGCATACCGAGCTTTCATTCTGCAACGTCCAATTTAATTCAATTTATAACAAATCTAACCCGTACAACGCATTGTACTCTCACACATAATTGAATTATTATTTTTTCACGCCACTGCTCGGAAATGTGGCAAAAGATGGTCAGAATTCAGGCTTCAAAGTTGGTGTTAGCGTCGCAATTTTATTGTTGGACAGTTTGAACAGCGATTCGACCAATCACAGGGCCCCGCGCGCTCGCGCGCTGCTCCTCTTCTTCTTCACTTTGAGGGGCCGCGCTCTTTTGTTTAGTATTATGATCTTTAATTAGGTACTTAATTTTGATTTATAATTATTGGAATTTCTGCAATAGCTGGACTTGTACTTTCGATGGCATCCGCTATGCGTCGGCCCTCGAACTAACTCGTCCATCTATTGCTTACTTTCTAGCCTCTACAACAATGTACTATTTATTTGCTTGAGACATGGTTAACAATAAGGTGGAACAACTTTGTTAGGATCAGCACATCTCGCCAACATTTAGGCATGCAGAACTTTGAACCTTATGATTAATATTAACATATTTTATTACAATTATTCTTATTATTTTAGTTTCCATTAAATTATTCTAATACATTACTATGGACCTGGTCTGAAATGAATAATTTGAATTGAATAGAATTGAAAAAAACTTGTACTGAGCTCTGAGTATTAAGCTACGCGTTAGCTCAAGCAAGACTGCAGCAGTCAATACGATTCCAATTAAATCTTAATATAGTAGAGTATTTCTGAATTGTGGCCCAGTGAAATAATGTCCCGGAGCGTAGCCGCGTAGCAGGAAATTACTACGCGCGCAGCTGCTACGTGGTACGGATGCTGCGACGTAGCACATACAGCCTTTAGTAAAAGTTAGATAACCTTGGGCTCAATTCATAATGATTTAATTATTTATTTATTTATTTCATTGTATGTATAGTCATGTACATAGCAATTTAGGTATTTTACAATTTGATTTGCATAAGTCAGCCCATGACGCCCTGAAAGGACACACAACATAACTTAAAAACTAACTACTAAATTTTACTTATATAGGTACCAGTCTACTCATTGTCTAAAAAGAAATAGTAACATTAAATTAATCTAATAACATTTTTAAAAACTTTTATCATTTAAGAAATCCTTAACAGAGTAATAACATTTTTCTAGTAATTAATGGGGCCCGTGCCACGAAGTTTATAAACAAGGGTTTGTTCCCAATTTTTAGGTTTCTATTACAGATTTCTATTACAGATTTCCAATTCTACAGATTTCCAATTCTACAGATCCCCAATTCTACGGATTCCCAATTCTACGGATTCCCAATTCTACAGATTCCCAATTCTACGGATACGCTTTATTTTTTTTCCAAGTTAGGCAGCATTGAGTAGCAAAAGTTACAAAAAATGAAAGCGTAAAACGCAAGGAGCGCATAATCCTAGTCAGTACACATTTATGATTGTTATAAGTGAAACGCCACGGAATAGGGTTGCAGTGTGCTATGGACGATGGGCTAGCAACCTGTCACTGCAAAATCACATTTTCTCCATCTTTAAACCTGCAATTACTAGGAATGGCAGTCTTTGCATTTTAGCCTCATTTATTAATTGTAATGATATTAATATGTTGCATGGTAAAAACCTTAAAATATTGGGTGTATATTGTATTGAAATTGTGACTTGTAAAATGCTTATTTTACCAATAAATTCTGTATTCTGTATTAGTAGTATAATATGTATACGCGAAAAGCACGTGCCAGAATTGGACATTCTTCACACTATTACCTATGTAGTATCGAATATTGCGACATTCATGTTCTTTTACCGTTCAAAATTGAATGATAATATACGTAAAATCGATACGACAGTGGACGATATTGCATCGTGAAACCGAAAAGAACCGCATTTTACGGTAAAGTTTCAGGCGATTTTTCAGCTCACTGACGCCGGGGAAGTTTTGAAGGCTTTGGAGCAAATAAAAAACAGTTTAAAAGATGGTGGATGATACTTTTTATCCATAAATGTGTAGTTCAGTTCATAGGGGTAATCACGTAACGTTTCGAACGCGGGTTAGGACAATTCATCTGTCATTTTCATCATCATCTGTCATTCACAAAAAGTTCGAGGTCTTCGAGAAAACTAAAAATTTACGGTTTTCGCAATTTTTCCTTTATGTGTGCTATAAGATGTTGCTTCGTACCAAATTTCAAGATTCTGAGTTCACGGGAAGTACCCTGTAGGTTTTGATTCCCTGAAACGGCTGTATCTTTTGATTGCGTTGGCTTAGAAGTTTGATTTTTTCACAGCTCTAAGGGGCAGTAGACTTGAGTATTTGATATAAATTTTAGCTTGATACCTATACGCGTTCCTGAGAAAAAGGGTCTTGACAGACGGACGGACGGACGGACGGACAACAAAGTGATCCTATAAGGGTTCCGTTTTTTCCTTTCGAGGTACGGAACCCTAAAAAACGAATTCTGAAACAAAAGTACATGTAAACATTTTTGAAAAACGCTCAGCAAAGTTTGCAGCGTATTCTTGCCCAACAACCAAAAATAGAACACAACACTTGCTGAGAACTTTATATAATTTTAAGAATTTCCTCCCAGTCAGTACAAAGAAGTTGTTGGTCCAGGCGCTGGTGCTGCCAATTATTGATTATGGTGATGTGTGCACTACCGATGTCACTCAACAATACCTCAATAAACTGGATCGCCTCCTCAATAATTGCATACGATTCATTTTCGGCCTCCGTAAATATGACCACGTTTCCTTCTACCGTCGTCAACTTAACTGGCTCTCCATTCGCCGTCGTAGATCCCTCAGATTACTTTGCACCCTTTTTTCAATCTTGTCTGAGCCTTCTGCTCCAGGATACCTCAAAAGTAAATTTATTTTCGATACCCCTCGCCCAGGCTGTGAGCTGCGTACCTCCCGTGTCCTCAAACTATCCATACCTTCGCACCGCACTAGTTTTATGACTCACTCCTTCACCGTACAGGCAAGCCGTCTCTGGAATTCACTCCCTCTCAACATCAGACAAGCCCCAAGCAAGTTTGCTTTCAAGCGGATGCTGCGTAAGCATCTGCTTAAACAAGAATTCGACTAAAATCCATCCACATAATGGTAGTATATATTGAATATGTAGTAGTATATCTTTTTGTATGTATCTTATATATTTTTATTTATGTATGTCTATATGTAGTGTATAATACATTTGTATTTTTTTTCCTCTCTCCTCAAGTATATTCGTAACAGAAATTATCATACTTTTTTCTTTGCACCTGTTATAAGTCTCTGTTTAGCCCAATGGTTAGCTGGTAGAGAATGCCATCTGGCATTAAGCTCGCCATTTGTACATATATTTTTTGTATTTTGTGCAATAAAGTTTAAATAAAAAAAATAAAAAAAATAAATAAACACTTATTAGTGACCTCGCCAAACAACCCTTTCTTCATCTATCAACGTTACTTACGCTTTGCAACCTCAGATCGAGTTCCGATTATCCGGAAAATAAATAATGTTCCACAATAAGAAAATACGCAGATAACCGGGCCAATACGGTAAACGTTGTCCATACTAAGGAAAGTACTTATGTGCGTAGGTTTAGTATGAGACATAAGTCGTTTTAGAATATGATGGTAAATTGTACGATAGTATATAGGGTAGTTAATATGACGTATTTACGATACGTGATCTTACGCGAATTCGTTGGACTCTTTTCGTTCAATTAGAGCTTGGAACCTCAGCTTGTATATGTTTGCTTGCAGTGTAGATAACTATGACTGCATAACACAGTACGTACAAAATATTACAGACTTAATAAAATTAAAGACATTGAAATTCTACAAAAAAACCGGACAAGTGTGAGTCAGACTCGCCCACCAAGGGTTCCGTACAAAATTACAAATGTATAGTTTTCAGATTTTTTCCTGTTCTTATGGTATAATGATGATATTGCCAAATTTCATAGTTCTAGGTAAACGGAAAGTTCCCTATAAATTTTGATTCCCTTGAGAGTGTTGAAATATACGTTAATTTGCGGCATAAACGGCCGTATCTTTTTTTTTTACATTAACTTAGCAGTTTGATTTTTTCAGAGCTTCAAGGGACTGTAGACGCTGCCGTGTCAAACCTATCTCAAAAAGCATAGTTTTGAGAAAACGCCGATTGAAGTTTTTTTTGTACAGGGAAAAAGTCGTTCTTGGGAAATTGTATAAAATTCTACAATAAAATTCCAAAACACACTACCGAACTTACTGACTCGAAATTCAAATCTGTCGTAAAACGGACACTTATTTCAAAAGCATACGAGTATTATAAGATAAACGACTACATCATGGATAGGGATATTTGGCAGCGATACAATCCTGCACTAGAAATCTGTCGTAAAATAAATAGGCTTTCTACTGTAGCAATGTAATTTTAAAATTTTATAATACTCTGATACTGATATGATATATTGTATACTGTTTTGAAAAAATGACACCTCGCCGAGTTTTTTACGCCGGTTCTTCTCGAGGCAGAGGCTTACTTTCCGAACCGGTGGTAGTTTATCGACATTCATAGGTGCATGTAATATGCCTAAATTGAAGAATAAATCACTTTGACTTTGACAGTATTTAGCCATGATTTACTATGGTAAAAACAGAGTTACATGAGTTACTGTGACAGGCTCGTATAAGGAATTGGTAAGTTAAATTAAAAAACTGAGTATGTAGGTCGATAAAGGCATGGAAAATAAACAGATTTAGACCTGTTAAACGCGTAACTCATGTATCTCAAGATACATGAGATAGGATTGACACGGCAGGACGGTAAATCGTACTGTAGAATTAAGTAACCAAGAAGCAAAGCAACGCATATTTTAACTCTAGAAGGTTTGATATTATGTTTATCCCTTAAATTGGCAGAGTGTCTAAAAATGCACACATTTTTAGTTTCCCGTTTGAATCTTTGTCTTAAACGATGTTTTGCGCTTTATGCCGCAAACGAGACTTGAACGCGCGATTTTCCTTAGGCTACGCGCGCACTGCGGATTTCTGCCGTGCGTTTTTTTCCGCAAAATCTGTGAAGTATGGAACTTCTTTAAAGTGCGCGCACTGCGGAAAATAAAATAACAAAAGAATTTGCGTTTTTACAAACGCACCGCAACTCGCCGCACCGCAGTGCGCGCGTAGCCTTACAGTTTTGCAAAGTTTAGGTTTAAGGCTAAAGTATTTAACTGTCGTGCTAAACTGTATTGATTCAAAAGTGAGTGGTCTGCTACATTAAACCGTGGTTCCGAAGGTCTCATCCCTTTAACAGTTGTATGATAATTTATGAACAGCCCGTGACAATGGTGACGCTGTGACGGTTGTTATTTACGACCGGCCCGGACATAAATTCAGGCACCCGGTTACCCGGGCGTATCCGGGCATCGGACGCAGTGTACTCAATGATCAGCGTGTCGAAGTTTAAAACAATATTATTATCTGACATAAAACGGCCCAAAATAAATTATTACTTAAATGCATGGGGGAGAAATTGACATGTAATAAGTACGTATTTATAATATTTTATATAATCGTTACACAATAAGGGCTCTTATAGTCGAGTACCGTGTTTAGGCCACGAGGGTTGCCGAGTGGCCTAAGTAAGGTAGGAGAATTTAAGAGCTAATTATGTAACTATTGTATACAATACTTTTTATACGAGTCAACAGAAATAATTAAACAGACTTGATATCTAATGAAAAATATCTAAGCCCTGCTGAAACGAAGTGCAAGTCAGAAGTGCCCGGCTCGTGGATGTATTTTGTATTGGAATCAACGCGACGTCCTATTGGTCAAATTCATTATAGTTCAGTAAAGGCGCCACGTGATTGGTCGAATTTATTTAAGTTTTCTAAAGCGTTGTCTTATAATTATTATAGTTGAGTTGGGAGCTCCATAGAAAAAAAAACTGACAAGTGCGAGTTCGACTCGCGTGGTGAGGGTTCCGTAAAATATTGAGAATTTTCCCGTTACTTTGAATACTCAAAGTTCTTAAAGGTTTTCCTGTAATCTTTAGGCAAGGAAGGTTAATTTTCGTTTTTTTTTCCAAAATTACTTTAAATCTGATTTCGATAAAATTAGATGCTTACAACAATCCCTTTCATTTGATATGTCACACAATATTGTTTGCAAAACTTTTTATTTTAATTTTCCAGTTTACCCCCCAAAAGTGGGCCCTTTGTTCAGAGTTTATTAAGTTACTTTACGCGTCCATCTTTGGGTCACCAATTTACATATGTGTACCAAATTTCAACTCAATCGGTCCAGTAGTTTCGGAGCAAATCGGCTGTGACAGACGGACAGACAGACAACCGAGTGATCCTATAAGGGTTCCGTTTTTTCCTTTTGAGGTATCGGAACCCTAAAAAGTATGTGGTTTTAGTTTAGTGTACGAAGTCTTAATTCAAACATTAAAGTCAACGAGTATAAAAAAATAGGTAGGTAAATTACAAAAGAAACCCCATTAGTCAGTGTGTTACATGTTTGCCCCATTTGGAACCAATCAGAGCGCTTCATATGGAGATTCAGCCGCTATCGACTATTGCGTAGTACTACGGGCGTAGCTTGGCGTCAGTTGAGTGTTAAAACATTCAAATATAATGTCGTTGGTGTGTTCATAGGTCGAGTCCCGGAAAAAGACATAAAAAAATAAAAAATTATATCTTTATTTCAGAACAATCATTCCATATAAATTACATAAAAATGTCATTAGTTACATTAAAATTAAAATAATTTAAAACAATTTATACTATTTTATTCCTAAGGTATACATACAATAATAAATAATTTAATGTCAACAGAGTAAATGTGAAAATGTCAAGGTGATTAATTAATTATTTTAACCCAGGCACACAGGATGGAACCGTCTGTTCTATCAGCGATTACCTTCAGTATCCTGTTGTCGCTGCATCGGATGCGGCTTAGGATAGATGCAACCCGCTTTCGCCTTATCGCATAAAAGTCGTCGGTACGCGCCTCGGCAAACATTCCCGACGCGCTACAGAACCGTGGCAACCTCAACAGGATTCTGTAGGCATCATTATACTGGATACGAAGAGCATTATAGGCCTTCAGCGTGTTGTTGACCCATAGGCTACCCGTGTAGAATACTTGACAGAACGCCTTAAAAAGGGTGATTTTAACTTGTTTTCAACAACGGGCAAACAACATATTGCTTCTGACCGATAACGCTCTCCGTTCCCTCTCCAAATCGAGGTCGTCCTTGAGGTCCTCTGTCACATGGTGCCCAAGGTATTTAAACTGTGAAACCCTCTGTAGGTAAATACCGTTCAAAACTATAGAGGGCACATGCTTAGGGTTCATTTTGTTTGACTTGAAGACTAGGACTTCGCTCTTTTTGGAGTTGTATACTAGCCCGTGAGTTTCTGCGTAGGCCTCACAGACACTCAGCATTTTCCTGAGTGCACTGCATAGGGTCTTTAAATAATTTATTGAATCAGACGTTACTTTGCGGAAATTCATGATATATTACGAGAACAATATTCCTTTGCTATTCCGCTAAAAAACGTGCAACTCAGTGGACGTGGCGCAAGCAACATATCCTGCCAGCATCTCCTGATGATGCCTCGTAGAGAGGCGAAACACGTGTCGAGGTTTTTTTTATTATTGATGGTGGTTTGCTGTAATTATTTGCATGTTTATACGCAAATAGTTGCATTTGATCTCCGCTGATCAACCTGCACGTTTTTAGCGGAATAGGAAAGGAATATTGTTCTCGTAATATAGGGTATATAATCCCAGAAGAAAGTCGAAGTGACATCACAGGATGAAATGGGGTTAGTAACAATTAGATTAACGTGTAGATAATACGCAGACAAAGTCACGGGCAAAAGCTACTCTTTTATAGAGCTAACTTTTTAAAACAGCCAGAGGGCTTTTGGTTAGTTATGGACCGAGGCAGCGGATCAGCTTTGTTACAACTTTTATGAAAGCTCACTTTGTTACAGCTTTTTGCATGTCTAGGGTCTGGAATAAGGCATTAAATTGTGTACAATAATATGGACATATCTTTAAAAAAAAAACATTTTAATTAGGGACTATGTCCAGTAGCGGACGTCTTTCAGCTGATATGAGGATGATAAATAAAATAAATAAATAAATATTAGGGGACATTCTAACACAAATCGAACTAGGCCTATAGTAAGCTCAATAAGGCTTGTGTTATAGGTACTAGACGACGATATATATAATAAAAACTTAAATACATAGAAAACATCCAAGACTCAGAAAGAAACATTCATGCTCATCACACAAATATTTGCCCTTACCGGGATTCGAACCCAGGACCTCCAGCTTCGTAGGCGTAGCGTCACTACCCACTAGGCAAACGGTCGTCAAAATGATGATGAATGATGAAGATGAAATGAAATGAAATGAAATGAAATGAAATGAAATGAAATGAAATGAAATGAAATATATTTGAAATGAAATATATTTATTTGCTTGAGACATGGTTAACAATAGGTGGAACGGAACAACTTTGTTAGGATCAGCACATCTCGCCATGCTCGGCATGCAAAACTTTAAAACTTATGACTAATACTACATATTTAATTGCAATCATTCTTATTATTATAGTTTCCATTAAATTATTCTAATACATTAAAAATTCTTGTATTGAGTAAAAACATTTGTCGACTAACCATTTGTGTAATGCAGATGTGAATGGCTTTAGGGCAAGCTGTCTTATGTCAATTGGTAGACTATTATACAGTTTGACTGCCATGGCATAACTGTTTTTGCTACAGAGCTTAGTTTTATATGTGACTGGTAATACAAGTTTATTAGGATCTCTGACATTATATTTACAAACACTATTTAATTTAATAAATAGGTCAGGATGTAATCTTGTAAATTTGCATGCCTCGAAAATATAGAGTGAAGGTAGGGTCAGTATTCCAAGATCTTTGAATAGAGGTCTGCATGAGGTTCGTGGTGATAGTCTGCAGATAGCTCGGACGCATTTTTTCTGACTGACAAACACTCTATTTATGTCACATGAGTTACCCCAAAGTAACAGACCATACCTTAAGACTGAGGCTACATAACCGTGATAGGCGGTAAGAGCTGTACTTTTATTTACCAATGAAGCCAGTCTTCTGAGAACATAAACAAAGCGATTAATTTTTGAACATATTCTGTCTATTTGTGGTTTCCAACTACAATTGTTGTCTAAGAGTATACCTAGGAATGAGATATTCTCTGTTTCTGCTATTTGTTCGTCGTTGTATTTTAAATTAATGTCAACAATGCCCTTACGATTATAAAATTGTATATATTTTGTTTTTTCTAAATTAGGTTCTAAATTATTCATTTTCATCCACATTATCATATCATTAACTGTATTATTTATGTCCATATTATATAATTCAATATTATTTACATTACAGGGAATAATTAAAGATATGTCATCGGCAAATAATATACAATCATGTCTGGTGACCATAGGCAAATCGTTGATGTAGAGCAAAAATAATAATGGGCCCAATACACTACCCTGCGGTACCCCGGTTTTAACTTCTTTATCGCATGATTTGGAGTAATACAATATTTTTTCTTCATTAATATTTTCCACTTCAACAGATTGTGTGCGCTTGCATAAGTAACATTTTATCCAACTCAATGCTAAACCACGAATACCATACATTTCACATTTTCCAAGAAGGCGATCGTGGGAGACAAAATCGAAAGCCTTGCTCATATCGAAAAATACTGCAATAACAGGTTTCCTTTTATCAACTTGATCAGTTATGGCTTTGATTAAATTGAATGCAGCCAATGACGTGGATTTGCCTGTTTGAAAGCCGTTTTGATTTTTAACTATGACTCCATATTTGTCGCAGAATTTGGTAATTCTAGCATGCATTGCTCTTTCGAAAATCTTGGACAAAACTGGTAATAAGGCTATTGGCCGATAATTATTGAGATCCTCTTTGCTGTTCTTTTTATATAATGGCTTGACAATGGTTTTTTTTAGTCTCTCAGGAAATACACCCGTCGAGAACGATAAATTAATCAAGTATGATAATACTGGTGCAATTTCTCCAATACACCTTTTGATAACCATTGTCGATATTCCGTCATATCCTACAGACTTCGTTAATCTCAGCATTTTTACAATTTTTGCAACTTCCGTATCGTCGCAAGGGTATAGAAAAATGGTAGACGGATTAGCTACGTTATTCAAATTATATTTTTTATGATCATATTCATTTTTTGTTACATTAATGAAGTAATTATTGAATGTTTCCGCTATTTCTTGTTTATCTTGAATCATTTGTCCATTAATATTTATTTGATCTATTGTATTTGTAGTTGAAGTGTGGTTTCTCTTATCCTTAATCAGCTCCCAAGACGCTTTACATTTGTTTTTAGCTCTCTGTAAATACTGATTATTTGCAGATTTTTGGGCATGCTTGACACAGGTTTTTAAAATTTTGGAGTATTTATGATATAATGTTTTGTACTGTTTATTTTTGGTTTTGTAATAATTGAAACGTATTTGTCTCTTCGTAACTGTTGCTTTTTGAATACCCTTGGTTATCCAACTAGACTTCTTTTCTGTATTACTCTTTTTTACTCGAATAACTGGGAAACATAAATTATAAAATAAGGTAAAGGTATCATGAAACGTGTCAAAAGCATGGTTTAAGTTGGGAAGGCCGTATACTTCACACCATGATATGTTTTTCATATAATCACAAAATTTTCTAATGTTTTCATCGCATAAATCTCGTCTATGAATGTACCAATTCTCTATAGGAGTTGATTTGCTCTCACACTGAAAGCTCAGTGTTTGGCCCGTGTTGTGATCAGATAAACCTAGTTCATGGACAATAGCTTTCACATTTTTCATATTGCTTGCTATATGATCTATACATGACTTAATCCTAGTGGGGTCTCTTATATGAAGCTGGAAGTTATAGTTTTGCAATATTCGAATAAGTTCCCGTGTATCGTTTGAATCCTTTAACGTGTTAACATTAAAATCCCCGGCTATAATTATTTTATATTGATGTCTCTTATACAATTTATGAAGCATATTTTCTAATTTAGTAAAGAATATATTAATACTTGATTTAGGTATTCTGTAAATACATATAACTATACACATATATTGGGGAATTTCTATACCACAGCACTCAAAACTAAGTTCAATCGCAAAGTCTTCTAAAAAGTCAATTTTCTTACATTGTATTATATTTCTACATAATATACACACACCGCCACGTTTTTGATGTTTCCTTGAAAATGAGGCACATAGTTTATAACCCTTTATATTTATGTTATTTTCTTCCCTTAATTTTATAAAAGTTTCCGATAAGCAGATAATGTCTAGAACAATTTTTTTATCTAAAAATTCTTGTATACATAATTCAATCGTTTCTTTCTTGCTAAGGAGGCCGCTAATGTTTTGGTGAAAAACAGTCACGTTATTTACGAAAGGAACTATTTTGGTCAGGGTTCCTATTATTCTCTACGGAAATTTCCCCTACCTCTGCTGAGGCTTTGACTTTGAAGAAGTCATTTATTTTTTTCTGTTGGGTCTTGGACTGTCTTTTTATCTTAAAGAATTCTGAAATTTTCTTTTGTGCAGGTTTATCCAGACAATTCTGTATTTTTGTTGAGGAAATGAACCTTCCTATGTGACCAACTATATTGGTCATTCCACTGTCGTTTAGTTTCCCTGTTCTTTTCGAGAACATATCCAGAGATAAATCTAGATTTGAGTCGAAGGAGTAGTGCCGATTATGAAACGGTATGTTGTTGCACATTAAATTGTTGAAATTTTCGACTATTGTGTTGAAAATAAGTTTACCGCATATATATGTTGGGCAGGTTAAAATAATATTTGTGTTCAAAATCGGGCTCAGGGTCTCACTAATAAATTGAATAAGTTCATGGTGGTTACTGTCTTCTTGCATGTCCTCTTCGCCGATCATAATGACACAATAATCTCTCATCGTTAAATTTGACACTTTGTTTTCAATGTTTTGCAACATATTTCTGGTGTCTCCTCCAGGTGTAACAAAGTGGCAATACTCCCAATTTTTTAGTGTGGCATCATTTCTTACAATACTTGCAATTTTGTTTACGTTATTAGTGCTAATGATGACTAACTTGTTGCGTACTGCATCAGTATTTTGTAGCTTTGGGGTTTGGGTGCCGTAGATTTGAATTTTTGGTTCTAGATCGTGTCCCTTTGTTGTTTTTGAAGGTCCATATTCTAGTTTTTTTACTTTTTGGGCTGTCGTTACCGTTGCAGAGGCCATCTTTGGTGCCATCTTAATTGACTCATACCCTGTAGTGCTATTAAGTGTTTGTGTCACATTTTCTACGTGTTTTGCTAAGCATGTGATCTCATTTCCCACGTTCAGGACTAGTTTTTCTAAGGCCACGATTTTTTCTTGCATGTTTAATAAATTTTTGCTGATATCTAATCCTTTATGATCCGTATATGAAACGTTATTGGGAGAGGATGGTGACGACAAATGCTTAGGAATTAAGGAGAGCCTTTGTTTTTTCCTTATACTGCAGGTGTTTTTTGTGTCGCCGGGTGAAGAATGACACAAGGACTGGAGTACTTTGGTTTCCAATGTCAATTTTTGAATTTTTTTTTGGAGCTCATTATTTTCTAATATTTTGGACTCCAATTCATCTTGGGTGCTCACAAGTGTAATCTCTAGTTCAGAGATTTTTTCATAAAGTTCATCCAATGATATACGAACGTTGTTCCCGAGTAGCGGGCCGTCCACACTCTTTGACAGTTCCGCAGATGTTAATAAACTCTCATCCGACGAGTTGTTCTCAGTGAGTACGTGAGAATCCAGTGTCTGGGAGCTGCAAGATGTATTGTGTGACAAGAAGTTTGAGTCTTCATAGATCAGTTCATCGTTGACATGTTGAGGTTGTTGAGGTGTAGGAGGAGATGGCAACAGAACGGTGTCATCAGGCAGGTTCAAGTCCTCCGGAAAGCTAGTATTAACGGTGTGCAGGGGTGATGACATGGAAGCTTTAGGTGTGGCGTTTTTCTTCGGAATTATTTTTTTATTTATTTTTCTCAATGTGATATTTGATGGACCACTTAATGACTTGTCTTCCTTTTTCGTTGAGCATGATTTGCATTTCCATTTCTTTTTGGATTCAGAATTCAATTGGTTGTATAATTTTTCGGAGTAACCAGCGCAATCAAACTCGTACCTATTCTTGCATATTGAGCATAGTACAGTGTTTTTTATGTTAACACAAGATTTACATTTGAAGCAAGATACTGGTGCTGCCATCTTGCGGTCTTTGCTTGTAGCTGTTTGGTTGACTGTTGATGACATTATATTGATGTTCAATTAGTTTTAGCTGCAGTTGATCGATGGTGTTAAGTAGTTGTTCTTCTACTTTCACATAGATGGCGCTTAACTCAACGTGGATAATGGTTTACCGTGTCTTTAATATGGCAACAATATTCGTATGTGTCAAAGGTGACAGGTGCCGACGTGATTGGTCAGCTGTTCTTTGTTTACCTTTTGCGTGGGCCAATGAACTATGTGATTCCTAAATCTGTATCTATTTGTATCTAAACGATAATTCTGCTTACTAAAATTTGTATTTTAACGTCGTAATATGGTTATTTTGTGTTGGCGTAAGTGTAATGTGATATAAAATCGTTCACAATATAGTTCACTTTCACTTTATTTTGAAATTATCATTATAATAAACACTATAGGTCTACATTTTTTTTTGGTCGTTTTTGCACAATTGTCTTGTATCCTTTTGGTGAGATAACACTACGTACGAACAATTATCACTTAACGAACGATACGGTAGAATTCTTTTGCTTGAAGACGCTCTTTAGATATTAATTTTTGATTTTCTATACGCGCTCACTGTTTACCTTCGCTGGGGTTGCCAGACTCTCTAATGATGATGATGAAATATTTCAATAAAATTGTGAAATGTTTCAGCAACTACTGAAATTGTGTGCACTGTAAACATGAGCCAAGACCCTTTGGGCTGTGCGTTCGCATATTTTGTGTTATTGTGCCTACGTATCCGTCTGTGTAAAGGGTAACCAACAATTCAAGGTAACCGTAGGGTACCTCTGAAATGTTCAATAACGAAATGTCCCCGACGTGACCTGACGATTCTCCAAAAAATACAGTACCTATTCCATTTAAATTCCGATAAAATCTTCGGTTGAAATGCATCGACGACGATTTATGCCCGAAAAAGCTATCCACCTTCAATAAAAAAAACAAAGCGCCCAAATTCCATTAACTTCACAAATCCCCAATACCGAAACAAAAGCCACGACAAAAGTGTATTTATCAACATTCATGAATCTCATTGTCCTCCCGTCCCCCACGGGATAAATTAATTACAGCAAAAACCAATTTATCCTTTACAGTCCACCGAGAGCGATACACTCACTTTGCTTCAACGGAATTGGTTTACGTTTTACAAAACTGGTGCCACGGCCAATGTCGCATAGAAATTGGTACACTTTTGACAGACTAGGCGTGGATGTTTTCATATAAAATTAATGAATACGTTTTCTATAATAATTATAGGGTGGAAGCGGACGGACTTGGCCTTTTCACTAATAATTTGTGAGGCGTGTATTCTACTGTATGTGATCAATTTACTTTCCATTATTCTTTTGTATGGGTCTTTTGTATGTAGTCAGTTTAATTTCATAAAACAGCAGCTTTCAGCTCATCTGTCTGCTACTTATTCACTAATGCTTAATTATTTATAAACGGCCCGCACTTAAAGCCTTCTTATAATGCAAAATAAAATCTATAAAAAATACAATTCAGTAGTAACTACATTATTCTCTAATTGGAGGATGTTAGGTTAGTTTAGCGTTATAAATAGGCGAATGCACTGGTAGGCCTACCGTTACATTCGCCTATTTATAACGCTAACTAACCTAACATCCCTCCACCATAACCTTAACTACATATATCTACTTAACAGAGGGTATATAACTGTTATGCTATTATATTACATATAGAGCCTATTAAAAAAAACTTAAACCGTTAAAATCTGACTTCCATGTTGTGTCTCCAACCCAGAATTCAGCAATTGAAGCAAATTACTCAAAAATTAATCAACATTTGAATAACTTATATATATTCACGTATGTGTAGTGAGTTGATAAAACATATATTGCAGGGTTTTATCAAGAGATATAATTAAAATACTATCTAAATGTGTTTTTTTACTTGTCTCCGACTCACGTCTGAGAACCGTGGCCTTTCAAACCAAGCTCTAACTGGCCAATGAATCGTAGCAGCGGTGCATCTGTTCTGTCACGCATAACGTCATCTGCGATGTACGTACCAGCACAACATAACACAAACCGCCTTCACCGATTTTGATTCTTGTGGTCAAGATATTTCCGAAATTCAATGGCTACTGTCTGTATAAAAATAAATCCAGTGTATTCACATGGCTTATTTAATGTAGCCTTACATGTTTGGGAAAGTATTCAAGTTTTAGAGTTATACTTAAATATGATATATTTTCTGATTACCGTGTATCTGAGTTTCAATTATTTCCATGAATTTTTTGGCATGGAACTCAGAAAACATGCTTGGGAGTCAGAAAAAAGGCATGGAAGTCATGTTAAGGAAGATCATTTAATCTCATCAAGAATTGTACAATTCACTTACACATTAAATAAAAACAAAAATTTGTTACCTTTCCTCAGAGAAATGTATCTGTGTGTTTTTATTTCTATTTACAAGCCCTTTTTACCTTGCCATTCGAATATACGTTCGCTTGATTAGATCAAATCTCTCAATTGAATTTATTTAATATTATTTTAAATTAGTTATCCCCAACCGATTAAGCTTTTTCTGATTTCCGTGTCCCTGGCCTGTATGGTTCATATATTTTTTATTCTGCTGGATGTCATTTGCACGTAGTTGAAGGTATTTTATCAATTTATCGACGAACTATCCAATTAACGTCATTAAAAAAATCGGCCATAGGCAAACGAGCCTGTCTCGGAGAATTGCCCATAATATATCTGTACTTAATATTATAAAGCAGGAAACTGTGTGAGGTTGTAACTTTGTATGTGGGGGGTAATCCCTAGAACTACTTAACTAATTTCGGATATCCTACATCACTTTATAAAATGGACTTTCAGAGTGGACAAATGCTACATTTGATCTTTTAGCTCTACCTGGGTTTTTTTTGTAATACGCAAGCGTAACCACGTGGGCTGTTAGTGGGCGTTTTCAAAAAAAGTATACATGAACTTTTTTTTCAGAATTCGATTTTCTTGGGTTTTTCATACTCAGAATCGTTGTTACTATCGATCCTTATACAAAAAAAATTGTCCCAGATTTTAGTATGTAAGTTTTTTCTTTCAGTGCGTCACGTCCATATAAATAAAAAAAGACTACATACAAAAATGTGACGATCTGAAATGGGATATTTTGGACACTTTTTTTCTTGTATGAGGATCGATAGCATCAACGATTCTGAGTAAGAAAAACACAAAAAAAACGAATTCTGAAAAAAATACTTCATGTACACTTTTTTTAAAAACGCTCTTGTACTATTTATTATAGCTAAGATACCTAGGTATTGTAATTATGCCTAGATTGAGCTATATCCGTCCACTCTCGTCACATCTGCTGATATTAATACGCCAAAGGGTCCAATTAATCACATTCCTGGGTACAGCGTTGCTCTATGACATTAAGCCGCAATTTACTTAGAGGCAAGATGGGTCGTTCTTCTTTTTTCGACAATGAACCGAGGTTTTTCTATTTTTTTGGTTTTTGAACTATCGAAAATTGTGGTTTTGAACTGCGATTTAAAAAAAAATGCATAGGTTTCTTCATTAGAACTAATTAAAGTTTCCTTTCTGGCCAGTATAAATATTTATTTACGGTTGGTTTCTAAAAAAAAACATGTGACAAAGTGGACTCTTTCAGTGGGGACAACATTTTGGTTTACCACTCTGTCACGGCATTCTACGAACAAAAAAAATATTTAAAAAAATGCTAGTTAGAGAAAGTGAAATATTAAATATCCCTAATTAATAAAATAATATGGACGTTCATTCGAACATTATAAAACCGTAAACATCATTACTCAAATGAGATGCCGTAATAAGACGAAGGACAGGCTATTGTCGGTCGAAAAGAAGAACGACCCAGATAACACTTTCAAAGTATTCGGTTCAGTCACTTGCTCGGCACGCCAAAAAGCTCGAAGCACCGTCGATTCGCTATAGAATGCTCGCTGAAACGCTCCTGTTTATTTTGTGAGCTGTAATGTAACATTCGAGAACCTTTCCGCCCCAACGGCCACCGGTTCTACGTGGGCAGGCCCAAGGTGGACTGATGTTCGCTAGATAGGTCATTACAAGTGAATGTCCAGGTCTCTCAGCAACTTAACACGTTACAGAACGAAATTACGAAGTTTTCTAGAAATTTGCTACGATTATCACGTTCATTATACAGGGTGGCACATTTAGATCGGTCAGTATGGGAAAGTCTGAAACTATAAGACATACGAAATTCTCTTCTTAGGAACCATGACTGTGATCGATTTTAGTAACAAGAAATAGGTACTGCATTCAGACATTCAAAAATTTAAGCCATGCTAAAGTGCAAGAATCGTTGATGTCTTTTCTACTGTGGCCAAGGCGACGTGCTATTGGTCGAATTTATATAGTTCTGTAAAAGCGCACGTGATTAGTCGAATTTATTTAAGTTTTCTAAACAGCTGTGAAATATTTTTTTCAGTTGAGTTGGGAACTCGATAGAGAAAAAGTATGTGATTATAACTAGTTTGGTGTACGAAGTCTTCATTCAAACATTAAAGTCGACGAGTATAAAAATATGTTTTTAAGTGTTAAAACAACAGTAGAAAAATAACAAAATAACATTTTTATTAAGAGGGCGGTGCTGCTTATTCTAAATAGACTACATAATTTGGAGTTTAAATTATGCTTTAGTGTGTCTGAAGATGTCTATGCTAGAAAAATCTGTATTATAAGATCGAGCGATGCTTTATATCATCAAATAAAATATCGTTAATTATATAGATATCGCGTGACCTTTAATGGAATCTGAAGCCCTGCAGTACTCAATCTGTGACGCACAGTGAGACAGACATTACTATTTAAATACTATATCGTTAGAATGTTCCTTTCAAAGTCGAGATTTCATATATACAACGGGCACAAAAAAATTGCCCATAAATGTCTACTTCATTTGCCCAATCAAAATAATAAAAGTAGTTTTTTTTAACACTCATGCGTCAGAGCGCTACGGGCGTTTTTCACTGCATATGGACATTAACACTTAACTTCACTGGCAAGAATCGCTACGCGCTACGTTCATAGCTGATCCCGTGGTTACCCCGTATGTAGCGAAAAGCGACTAACGTGCGTCCGCCAGGCAGTGAAAGTGTTAAGCCCATATCACTCCCTACTTGAACGCCGCTGGTCTGCTGAACATGCCTGCACGCAGACGACTTCACCTCGCCACTCTTCTCTTTGGCATAGTACGATCTGGGGTCCCAGCATATTTGCTGAGTAGACTTGCATGGCCCAAGAGTGCGCGTAGGTGTAAGGCGATGATTCTGGTGCCAGAGCATCGGACCGCGGCGTTTCGAGGAAGTTTTAGGTTCACAGCGTCCAAGTGTTGGAATGATCTCCCTCCACCTATCCAAGGAGCGTCTAGCAGGTATACCTTTAAGCGCCAGCTTAAAGGCTATTTGTTGACGCTCCAAAAATCCCAACCCTAACCCATCCAGCACTTTTAACATCCCAACCGTGTCGCGTTTTATGCTTTGTGTTTTTCATCCCGTCGTGCTACTGTTCTATATATATATTTTCAATATTTTGCAATAATTATTTATTTATTATGTGTCTACTTACTTTTTATCTAATGCTGTGTTGCGTTGCGTTCCGTGGGCCACTTGCGGTGCTGTCTGAAAACCAGCGCTGCAGGTGTCTGTCTGACACCTCGGCACAATGCTGAGACAGCGACCGTTTCACTGCCGCGAAGACACACAATGTGTCAATTGTCATGTATGTCTACTCCTTTGTCTCTGTGTGTCTTTTGTGTAGTGAATAAATGTCTTCTTTTCTTTTCTTTTCTTTCTTTAAGCTACTACGGCGTAGCGCTACGAGCGTTAACTTATGAATTAAAAAGTTGAAAAAGTAAGTGAGTGAACCAGAACTTTGAAATTACATCTATGGTCGAAAAGAAGAACGACCCAGCTAACGTTTCTATTGACGACTCGAAACTGAGGCAAGTTGTGCCAATTGACTCTATTTTAATGTGCCATAACCTACCTCTCTTTTATATTACATCATTGATTTTCCAGGCGGTACTTCCTGTAAAAAATCAGCAATATGTTTTTCAAGTCTCATACTCTGAAAGTAGGGCGTTGTTTATCTGAATAGCGGGTTGAAAGTGAGGCATGTCGCCCCTAGGGCTGAAAAGTAATTTTAAAAAAACAATGACTAAAGGCAGAAACCCAAACAGCCACACTTGGTTAAACTGAATTGATTTTTTGATGTTTATTGTTAGTTATAACGATAACGTTATCTAAAAAGTTGTAATTTAAGTCAATTAAAGTTATTAACCTTTTCAACGCTTTCATATTTGAATGAAGTGATCACTCACACGCCAAGCACTGTAACTTGATGTATCGTTAAAAACCAATAAAACCAAATGAAAACAATTCATAACAGATTTTATTCATGATCAAAGTACACCTTCACTCCGACCTTTTTAGTGGTTGTTGGCGTGGTGGGCACGACAGCACTCGACCACTTTAGTGGCTCTCGGCGCTCAAAAGGTTAAAGCCATTTAGAAAAGTAATAAATACATTTAATGCATTCAATTTATCTAAGCGCGGCGCGGCGCAAAAATGGTCCACACACAAACACTATTTTAAGTTGGTTTACACTAGTTGAGCAACAGCAAAACCTATACAGCCGCATTTCAATATGTGATCTAGGACTACTTATATATTTTTTTGATATTGTATTTCTTAGTGCTTTGTTTAAATTCCTACTATTCGAAATGAAAAGTAGAGTGTTTAACTCGGACGAAAGCCACCCATTTCAGTCTCGAACTATTAGCGCTCTCACTTCGTTCGAGCGCCAAAATATCTCGACCGAAATGGGTGGCTTTCGACCCTTGGTTAACAATCTACTATTTACTGCTGTGTATCTAACAAAATGAGTCTACAATGATCGTGCACGTTTCGGGACCGAAGGATATTCCAGCGTCCGTGAGCGAGAGAGATTGATCGAGTTTCGTATTATTTTAGTCAGGTATCTGGAACATTATCGGCTTCAGCAAAAATCAATGTTTTTCATTACAAGTGCCCTCAAATCCCTTCTTAGAACATTATTTGTCTCTCCCCTAACCCTGATTGTATTTTTTGGCTGACTGTTTATGTATGTATTTGTGTTATTTGTATATATGTATGATTGTGTATGTATGTTTATATATAGAGGTATTTCTGTACGTTTATTTTTATAATTATTTTGATTTTTGATTAATAATAATCTCTGCACCACCTACTGCATAATCTAGTTTTATCTCTTTCTCCGATACCTAAAGGTTGTCTGGAAGAGATCGCTTTTCAGCGATAAGACTGGCTGTTGTTTACCTCTACCTACATGTTATTGTATTGTTTCTCTCTGTAACTGCTTTGTTTGTGTGAGGTGCAATAAAGAGTATTTGTATTGTATTGTGCCCGAAAATGCAAAGTATCCAATGTGATTATACAGTTTATATTTAGAAGTTTTAGATACGAAGCTCGAAAAATGAGAATAAAAAGTATCTATTTCGTTGTTTAGTTACACGCTTACGTAACAGTAGTAGAAAAAATTGGAAAATAGTAATCACTTGCCAAAAAAAATCTGATTTGTACATCAAAATTACCGAAAAACCGAAATTTGATACACAATTACTATTTTTAGCTGTGCGAATCAGTATTTTTAGGTTAACAGGTTAGCTGGACCAAAAAACTCTGGAAATCCGGCAGGAAGCAACTCAGGATTATATCTGGGGTGTTCACACGTCACTTCGGCGTCAAGGATCTCTTGGCCAAGATGGGACTATCGAACAGTACAGACTGTAGAATGTGTGGCGAGGAGGATGAGACTATGGAACACTTACTGTGTGAATGTCATGCCCTTGCCAGACAAAGAATGAATCTCTTTGGTAACGGCTACCCGCAACCAAAGGCATTCAGGGTGCTCCCACTAAGCTGCATCATCCGTTTTGTGGAAATGATGGAGCGAGCTTGGGAGTAGCTATAAAGGGGAGGGCAAATGCACAAAAGATCCCACTGGGTCGAAGTGTATCCGAAAGGGCCCTCAACTAGATAAGATAAGATAAGATAGCCAATGACGACCGGTTAGTCTAGTGGGTAGTGACACTGCCTACGAAGCTGAAGGTCCTGGGTTCGAATCCCGGTAAGGGCAAAATATTTGTGTGATGATGATGAGCATGAATATATTTCCGAATCTTGAATGTTTTCTATGTATTTAAGTATTTATATCTATTATATATATCGTCGTCTAGTACCTACAACACAAGCCTTATTGAGCTTAGGGCTAGTTCGATCTGTGTAACGTCCCCTAATATTTATTTATAGGTTTTTTATAATAATCTTAAGTGGTAAATGGAAACCTAGAATGGGATGGAATGACCATGGAGCTGATTTTTATATCCCACAATTTTAACACTAAATTTTAACATAGTTTAAAAAAAATCATTGCAGTAATAAATAGAAGTTAAAAAAAAGTTTTTATAATATTTTGTAATTTATGCAATTCAATATTATAAAGATCAATAAAAATAAAAAAAACCTTTTATATCCCGCAATTTTAACAGTAACATATATAGTTAAAAAAATCTTTGCAATAATAAATAAAAGTTAAAAAAAAAACATAATATTTTGTAAGTTAATTAGGAAGATTAAACTATTGACCAATAAATAAATATGCAATGCGAGAACTCCTCTTATGAGAGGGTAAAGGCCTCCTCCAGAGATGTCCAGTCGACTCCATCTTGAGCTTTTTGCATCCATTTTTTTCCAGCAATTTCTATAATATCGCTATTTCAATATTACTCACTCCAAATTAAGTATGCAGTTGATATAACGGCACCGTCTGAATAAAAGTTCATAAACTTCATAATTTCGCTCATTCAGAGAGCGAGATTCAGAGCTTTAATTTGGCAAGTAAAATCACTGTCACGCACACATCACACACTTGGCTATGCGCTTACGCAACAGCCCAGAGACGATCCAAATCAATTTTAATATTCACATACGTAAGGCGTACCCCAAGGTGATAATTAAAGGCCTTAGCTTATTTCTAAAAAAAACTTAGCTATAGCTCGCAAACTCAATACAGGAGCCGTACCATGGTTGGCCTTATCACGCGACAAGTGACAAGATAAGAGCATCGTCTTGTTCTATCGAACGGTGTCAGCTAGTGACGCACGCTCTATCCTATCACCTATCGCGTGACAAGGCCAACCATGCTACGGGGCCTGCTCAAATGACAATTAAGCAGCCTTCTCTAGTCCAAACAAAGGAAAGCATTTCACCAAGGACCGAGACAGCTGACCCACTTTAACCTAACACTTGCTCTAATTATCTCCCCAAGCTGATATCACCAAAAACAACGCGAAGAATAACGACATATGTCCATACAAAATCGTTGTCGCTTACGCCCTATTGTGAGAGGACAGCGGGCCCCAGTTCCCAGTAACTTAAACCTCTTATCTAAAGCTACATTTCATCCTTTGTTGAGCAACCACAGGGACATCCATCTTTGTCGCCCAAATAACTTGGACATTGTAGTCTTTACTTAATCAGCTCATTTAAGATATCAATATAGTTATGTATGCTTAAAAAAGTGCGGAAAGTAGGTAATTCCCAACGAGTGACGATTACCAAAAACACGCCCGTCAGGGAGGATCATACAACATTTTACGATGCATCATGCAAGAAAATCATCATCATCATCATATCAGCCGGAAGACGTCCACTGCTGGACATAGGCCTCCCCTAGAGAGTGCCAAATTGACCGGTCCTGCGCCACCCGCATCCAGCGGACTCCCGCGACCGCTCCGAATTGCTAAACTAAAGTGGCAGTGGGCGGGGCACATTGCACGTAGAACCGATGGCCGTTGGGGCGGAAAGGTTCCCGAGTGGCGACCACGTACCGGAAGGTGCAAGGAAATAAAAATATATAATTGTGAAATTTTAACTGTCATAAAATCTCATTCTCGCACGTGTGTGGGAATATTGGCCCGAAATCCATTCCCGCACGGCCCCGCGCCAGTCCGTATCACGTAAGTGATATTTTTGAATGTGACAAATGGCGGAATAGTACATTGTTCAACGAGGGGCGTAAGTGGAATATTGCTAACGAGAGTCTATCAGAAGCCCGACGCCGAAGGCGGAGGGCTTTTGATGACTCGAGTTTGCAATGTTCTTACGCCCGTGTTATACACAATGTTTTTCGTCACATTTGCGAGGAAATAAATAACAACAAAAGACAGAAAAATGCAAGTTTCATACAGCAGCACCAATAAAAAATTGACAACTTCACTTCCAGATCAGTGCTAGTAGAGCGCGCAGTTCAATATTTCAACCAATCACAGAGCAGTATTCTTGCGGGGCGGGGCGTCGTGACCAACTAGATTTTTTTATTCAACCAATCACACAGCAACCAGATTTGCTTAAGCCAATCAGAGGGTTCTATTATTTTAAAACTAAACTTAACAGCCCGTGGGAGGTAAAACGGCTATAACTGCTCTGCACGCTCGCAAGTAATAACGCCATTGACGAGCAAGTGTGATGAAAAAAGTGTAAAGCCTGAATCACAATGGCGCGGCGTGCGGTGGCGGTCAATAGTAAACTTGACAGTTATTGTCAAATTTACTATTGACCGCCACCGCGCGCCGCGCCAGTCTGTAAGAGGCTTAATAAAGCGCTGTCAGTTGTCAGGTGTCAACTTCAAAAACAATCGATTGTATGCAATATGATTGTAATATGATTACCGAACTCTCATCTTCAAAATCACTGTTTTCTAGAAGTATTTTCTTTCGAGCGAAATTTAACGTTGGAATATTCATCTTACGTACGCAGTTTACAGGCCAATCTACTCTGATCTCTATCGGCTTGAGGCGTTTGGCGTTTAGTGAGAAACCTCAAAGCGAGTTAGACGGCGGACAGATCTTCTTACAGTAGCTAACTTTTGGCAACTCGTTAGTAATTAAGTTCCATTTTCTATCGAAGACTTAGACGCCTGAAAGGTGATGTATTTTGTTATCAACAGAGAAGGGAATATCATGGTTGTCTGGAAGAGATCGCTCTTTAGCGACAAGACCGCATGTTTAGCCGAAGTGGCAAGAGGGTGAGATCAGAGCCTGTGAGTCAAAGTTTTACTGACCATTTGTAAGTGGTGAGTAAGTTTTGTCAATATCAACCCCGAGGGGCTATCTGAGATATATACAGGGCGTCCTACGGCTATGCCACATGAAGGGAAAGTACCTTTTTAAAGAACATTTTACTGAAAGAAGACATTATTTTAATTTAAAAAACAATTTAAACTGCATGCATAGATTTTTTAATAATTACATGGTTGAACTGGGAATCGAACCCGCTCCACGAGAAAAAATTAAATAAAAATGTTAAAATTCATGGTCTTCCATTTATTTCTGACACTATGTCAGAAATAAATGGAAATACCTAAATTGGTATGTACATGACTTTACAATGAAATAAATAAATAAATAAATAAATAAATATGTTATTTAGCAAAAAATAATCCTTATGACCGGTCAATTTGGAACTCTCTGGGGGAGGCCTATGTCCAGCAGTGGACGTCTTTCGGCTGATATGATGATGATGATGATGATGAATCCTTATGATGAAGCCTTTCGATCGGTATGATACCTAAAACTACGGGGTAATTTTTTTTCTCATTTAGCGGGTTTGATTCCCGGTTCAATCATGTTTAAAAATCTATGAATGCAGTTTAAATTGTTATTTAAATTAAAATAATGTCTTCTTTCAGTAAAATGTTCCATCTACAATATTCAAGGTACTTTCCCTCCATGTGGCATATCTGTGGGACGCCCTGTATATCTGAGATTTGATTTCACTGTGCTGCGCGTTCTTTCTGAGACGTTAGCATGATGACGCGCTTGGAAGCGAGCGCACGGAACACACTAAAATAATACAAGAATGCGAAACGTCAGTGTCTAATTGATCCCCTGGTTTCCGCGTCGGTGGCTAAGGCCATCAAACTCGGATAATCCGGAGGATTTAAAACGAGTCTGGAAAAGATTTTCAATTATTTTCTTTAACATAAATTTTGGATTTCTATCCATTTTCTAATCGATCCTATATCTGTCCTAGCGTAAAAAAATTATACAGAGCTTAAGATGTGCAAAGCTTGTTGCTGAGTAGTACAGTGGGGATTATCTTTGACGTATCTTAACATCGGTCATTTTGTAATATTCTCTCATTTCATTTCGTTCGTCAGTTACTGATTTTTAATAGGAAATACCGCCTAGTTTTTTTTTAATTAATTCGGCCTATTCTAAGAAAAAATGTAGATGCTTCACACACAACCACATATTATTTTTTTTTATTTGGTGTTTTTTATATAATAAAAAAAAACATTTATTTCAGATATTTGTAGTCCATAAGTGTTAGTATTACAAATTAACTTAAATAACTATGTAAGTACCTAAACTTAAGTGTTGGGTGGTCCAGTGCCTGATTAGGGCACTGTCCTATCTCCCCGCCACAACCGGCCAGGAGACTGTGGCGGCTAATAACTAGTATTTGTTTTTTGGGTGCTGATGCAAATCCAAAAGGGGTCAATCAACTTTTTCTTGTTGTCATTCTGTCCCGGTAAGCCAAGAGTTCACTCACCGTTTTATCCAAGAGCCAGCTCGCAGGAAATATCAGCGGCACATAAGTCACCATGTATATCGTCGATGTCCACGTCACCAGGGTTGATGGCACCTCGTAATAATTCGACACGACATCGTTTATGATCGTGTACTGCGTCCATTGCATCGCATTTGACGCTGAAAATAACACGAATAACACTAATATCACCCATCGATACTTGCACACTTCAAATGTCACTTTTTCTTCAATGTTTGTGTTCAGGTTATCCATTACACTTCCTGGTAATATCACATTAGGTTCTTCACTGGGATCGTTTTTAACTATATCTTGGACTGTCATGATCTCTAAGTCTATTATGTGATAATGATTATCAGTCTTGGCAATAGAAGATATGAAGATGAGAGAACGGCACCGCTTTGGATAATATGTAATCCCAGTTATATTATTGTTAGATAATTTTTATCAGACTTTGTAAATCCGCTCCGATCGATAAAGAAGGCAAAAAATACAATCGTATTTAAATAGTTTTTTCAGCCTTGCGGCAACCTTGTGTAGGCAGATTGAACACGTTTTGTTAAAATCACTGTTTATTTATAATAATATATTTATTATCATATTATAATGGTCCGCAAGATTACAATTCAAATTTTCGCACGCTGTTTTTGTTTGCGTTTTAAATTGGTTTTTGGTATGTGGTGTCTCTTTCGCATTAGAGTTAACAAATACTTGGAGACGATAAAATCGTTCGTGCGTATCGTACCTATTCATAATAAAAATATATTATGTCATTTGCAACAAGAGACATAAAAAGTACCCATACATCAGAAAATGAACATTACAATACACTACTAACAATGGGAAAACCTGTTATTCGCTTTTGATCACTGTACCATACATTAATAATTCTATTTTAAATATGCAAACAAAACACAACTTTTTTTTTTGACGGAGTAGAAATGCACTTACGCATCCCCCCCAGCCTGGGGAGGCTATATAGGGGGGTATGTGGGACTCTCACCCTCCGGCCAACTCTATTTAAAGAGAAGGGGGTGGGAGTCTACCCACTAAAACCACTCCGGCGTCTCTGCCGTTAATGGGAGCGCCATGGGATCGCGAGCATGGCACCACGACGCCCCCCGAAACAAAACACTACTTGCAATTCGCAGAAAGATGAGTTAAACACTGCTTTAAACCCCCTTCACCACAAATTGACACAACCAACCACGATCAAAATAAAACACAACAATATAAACAAAAACAAAACACTACCGACCAACTGTTTAAAACAAAGAACACTAACAACTACAAAAATGATCGTCTCGTTGGTCTCAATGTACTCTGAGCCGTGGAAATGGCCGCACTTAATGAGTATAACGAGCTTCAGTTACGTCTTGACTGATAACGATTTCATATCCCATTTATCAACAAGCACCAATACGATTCTGATCTCCGGTTACCCGCAGTTGTTATGGGTCTGGAGCTCATTTTAAGCGGGACGACTCGGACGAGTAGTGCATCGCAAAGCTGATAAAACGGCACTGACTCTGTAGCGGTCACTGTCGATCGAGGTTCATGGATGAAGATTGTTTATATTGATCATTTAAAGCAATCGATTAATGACGTTACAATTTCCTTGTAAACTATACGCATACAAAGTCTAATAAATTAGGTTAGAACGACGTTTTAGTTTAAATGCTTGTGTATCATTATCATTTGATATTTGTTGAAAATTTTGGAATGAATGTTAAGGTTATGAGAGATTTTTTTTTGGAATTAGGGAAGTGCAAATCAATTAACTCTGTATACCCTTTGATATATAGGCCGAACATGCCTGTTTGTATTATTGCAAGCCTTCTTAAACCTTCCATAAGAAGCATATATATTTTACCCTAAAGAGGATTGTGAACCTGTAAATTTTCATACAAAAAGCGATAACGTTTTTCACCCCGTAAACATAGTTCAATTTCTATAATTTTTGGATATTTTGTAGATATAATGAAAAACTAGGTCTGTACGTTTTGATTTTTAAGAAATATAGCTTACGTTAAAAGTTATTGGCATCTAAAAATCTATATTTTTGACTTCAAAACTTTGTCAATTTTTTTATTAATCTAAACTGATTTACTAAAAAAAGAAACTACAGACATAGATTTAAGTGTACTAAATCCAATAATACCAAGATTGTTTCTTTTCATAAAGGTTTAGGGGGTACAAATGCTATCACCCGAAACAATATTTCAACAAGGAAATGTAGGCAATTGACTCCGGACTTGCAACTCTCTCTATCGCACGATACGGGTCGGGAGGCAGAGTGGACTATTTTTAACCCCCGATGCAAAGAGAGGGGTGTTATAAGTTTAACGTGTCTGTGTATCTGTGTATCTCTGTATGTGTCTGTGGTATCGTAGGTCCCAAACTAAAATACCTACACGTGCCGCGTATCGGCACTTCACAATCCTCTTAAAAAAACTGTATACCGACTACGGAAAACTAACTGAAAAAAAATGGGTTATTTCAAGCAAAAGGTAGCCTACATCACCAAAAGCCTAGGATCCTTAACAAGAAAAAAAATGTCCCAGATTTTACTATCCAAGTTCTTTCTTCCAGTGCGTCACGACCATAAATAAAAAAGACTGCATACAAAAATGTGACGATCTTGAATGGAATATTTGGGACACCTTTTTTTTGTATGAGGATCGATAGTATCAACGATTCTGAGTAAGAGAAACCCAATAAAATCAAATTCTGAATAATTTACTTTAAAACAAAGTTTCAACTGACTTGAAATCAGTAGCCAAATTGTTTCAAAATTGCCTACAAAATTTGAAGAGTTCCCTCGATTTCTCCAGGATCCCATCATCAAAACTGGATTTTGGTGACAACGGGACCAATCTGGAAGTATATGCTTTCAAACAAAGAAAGATTTTTTCAAATCGGTTCATAAATTACCGCGTAACAAACACACAAAAAAAGAAAAACAAGTCGAATTGAGAACTTCCTCCTTTTTCTGTACATGTACACTTTTTTTTGAAAAACGTTCCCGTCTGTATAGTCTTAAAGCGTAACAATAGAGGTATCATCAAGTAGCTCGGTTAGTTGTTGTGCAAACATGCCTTCGATTACTCCAACACTAGCAGGCCTCGTGGGTAATAGCACAAAAGAAACAAAACAATATGTGAGACCTTCACTCCGGCTTAATGGAGAGATGTGAGCCCTGAAAATCGGGTTACGTGGCTGCGCCTAGCTGAAAGTCGAGTTAAAAGGTTTCAGATGTCGCATTTTTATTATTCGAGCTAATGAATAAAGCATTTTCAGTCTTCGAAAAAATTACAAAAAACAGAATCGAGAAAAAATATATATGACTATACTCTGTCCACGATAACGAGCTAGTATAGCGCCCTCGCATTTGCACTTTTGTATGCAGATGAAAAGGACAAAAATTGGCAGTCGGCGTGAACAATAGCACCTCATTGTCAGGCTCGGTTTACATGCCGTCGCTCGGAATATATTTATTTTCATATTTTCTAGGTACCTATTTCTTATGATTATTTTGGTAAGTCTAAGGTTGTATCGCTGTTGATTACTTCCAAAATTTTATTTAATTTAATATCGGTTTTTTTTTTCTTTCACAATTTTGTAGACCGATACCCAATGTATACCTAATGACGACGCAACAGTCTTCACAATTTTATTGTGTGAGGCGTCTGGAGCTTCTCGGACAAAAGTGTCATACAAATTACACATCATGCCTTTTTCATGTGACGAAAAATGCTGCCTCCGCCTTTTGTTAGGTGGGTTTGGTAAACTTGCCATTATAGTTCACAACACTAGCCGAGTCACACAGTGAGCAGGAAACAGTCAATATAGTTATATAGAACCTGCTCCTTCCGGTACGTAGCGACGTGGGTAGGCCCCCCACAAGGTGGACTGATGACGTGGTAAAAGTCGCGGGAGTCCGCTGGATGCGGGTGGCGCAGGACCGGTCAATTTGGCACTCTTTAGGGGAGGCCTATGTCCAGCAGTGGACGTCTTTCGGTTGATATGATGATGATGATGATAGAACCTGCTCAAGTGCTCACCAAATTTCACCACAATCGGTTCGACAATGCCACCTGTAGAGGAGAACAGCCGGACAGTGGGAGAGCCGGACATACGACATATTGGTCCAAACTGAACCGGAGAACTTCGTTCGCTTTGCCCGTTCATTCATTTCGTAATTCAATACTGGTATTGTGGAACAAACTATATTTTCAATTCCTAATTTGTAATCAATGTTAAGACGACCGAATAGCCTAGTGGTTAGAAATCCTGACTATGAAGCTTTAGGTTCCGGGCTCGATCCCCGGTCGGGGCAGATATTTGTTCATCATACAAATATCTGCGATTATGAATGTTTGTTCTCGAGTCTTGGATGTTTAATATTATATTTAAGTATGTATTTATCTATATAAGTATGTTTATCCGTTGTCTAGTACCCATAGTACAGGCTTTGCCTGGTTTGGGACTAGATCAATTGGTGTGAACTGTCCCACTTTATTTATTTATTTATTGTATAAAAGCAAATGTGTCGTCATCTAGGCTCTAGCACCAATAATACAAACCTTAATGAGCTTACTATGATGCTAGTTCATTTTGTGTGTTATTATCCTCTGATATTTATTTATTAGAATTTCGGTCTTGTCATAAACTTTACTAACATCACACACTAACAAAATATACATTTGATATATGGTGTGCCCAAGATACCAGGAGCCGTAGCATGGTTGGCCTTATCACGCGACAAGTGACAAGATAACAGCGTCGTCTCGTTCTATCGAACGGTGTCAGCCAGTGACGCACGCTCTATCCTATCACCTGTCGCGTGACAAGGCCAACCATGCTACGGGGCCAGGGCGGAAGGCCTGTTGAGTTGAAGTGTCAATTAGTTTATTCTAAGCCGACGACAACCTCGTTTTTAGTCACCTTGTTTCTCCGTAAATAGAATACGAGTGAGACACTACAACATTTAAAAAACAAAATCATGTCTAGTCACTTTTTTTTAATGTCACGTAATAGTTCATAACGAGCTCAACATTTTGAGATTAGAATCTCATTTTGAAAAAAAAAATGACTACACATGTTCTTTCCGTGGACCCTTCATGTTTTGTTTGCAAGATAATCTGAAAATAAAACTTCCCAAGCTAATGAGATAACCTAGCAGTAGATTAAGGCTCTCTTGGAAAGGTATTCACGGAAGGCTAGCGTCCAAGTATTTAATACAAAAGAAGCTTTATTTCTTCTTCATTTTGTCTTCTGATATTCTTCAGACGATAAAATATAATGGACATCGTGTCCAACTCATTTTTTTAGACGATTGTGGGTTTAAAGCAAACGTTACACGAACAAATAAACGTTCTTTACATATGTTAGAAGATAGGTCATCAATGGCCTTTGAGTCTATTAAAGACTATACAAGCAGTGTCAAGGAGAGAGACAACGTCTTCCATGGCTGTGTAATCCAATGCGGGAGCGGCATACACGACCGCAAGCCTGGCAGGTATACGGTACTACGACGTATAATACAGTTCTATACCAATATTAAATTCAAAAACATACCTTCATTCGTAGAAAACGGATATCAAATCCCCATATACAAAAAAAAGCAAAAAACTTTCTCAATAAAGCTTACTGAAAAATCGACACTATATATTAAAAACGAATGCACCGGAAAATCCTTCTTATTTGAATAATAAATCGTATCGGACGGAATTTTTCACTGAAAATCGACGGCAGTTTAATAAAAGTCGTTCTGGCTTTAGATAAATTATACCCCGTCCAGCCCGCTGAACAAAAATTAAACCAGAGTCCGGTACAGTCAGCACTCGTGAAAAGTTGGCGTGTAAAAAATATGGAACTATTTTTCATTAATAAATTAGGTTGCGTAAAACCGGCTTTTAGAACACGATACGAAATCATTCAGAACGCTGTGCATGTTTTTTGGACTATTGAACGCACCTGCATATTTTTTTTTCTTGGACTTGTTTAAAAAAAACATGGGAGCTCTAGCTATGTATGTACGCCGTACGGTGCATATTATGTAGAATAGAATGTTATATGGCGTAATATACCTACAGTAGCGATAGTGTCGAATCTTTGGTGATACTACTAGATATCTAAATAGAAAGTGTTCGTTTTATTTTTCAAAACGTCCGGGTTTGATTCCCGAGCTGAGTACAAGTTTTTTTAAAATGTATGAATGCAGTTTTTCTTGTTACTCAAATCGACGATATGGTTCCTTAGAAGAGATCTTCGTATGTCTTATAGTTTCAGGTTTTCCCATACTAACCCATCTAAATGCCACGCTGTATAGATACCTAATGGTTGGCCTTGTCACGCGATAGGTGATAGTATAGAGCGTGCGTCACTGGCTGACACCGTTCGATAGAACGAGACGACGCTCTTATCTTGTCACTTGTCGCGTGATAAGGCCAACCATGCTACGTCTCCTGTATCATCAAATTGCTAAAATAGAGAATCATAGGCTTTGTCCTAACCAAAACAGCATATGAAATTTTTTATAGTTTTTTTTGTGACCCTACACGCATAAGGAGCTAGGTGAAGTTAAAACGAAATGGCGCGATGCTAAGCGACTAATCTTTCCGGTCTATTTGTCAGGTCCGATCGACCTTCAACAAAGGTGTTAAAGGGATAGTTAGTTAGTTAGTTAGTTTTACTGGGTATTTTCCGCAAATCGACATCCAACGTGCCTATTTTGCGTGAAAGGATTAGACCGGTTTCCTCACGATGTTTTCCTTCACCGAAAAGCTAACGGTAAATAATGTGTTAAAGGGATAAAGCTCAATTTTATATTGGTTGAGCTTTAGGGAGTTAAGAACAGCTTAAGGACGACGGCAAGAGGCCTGACGGCATGACGCCGGTGCCCTGGAAGTTGGGTCGTCCCTTGGTATGGGATGCTACGTGTGTAGACACTTTTGCGGGCACCAGAATCAATGCCGGCTCGGCTGCATACTCCGCGGAAGACCTCAAACGCCGCAAGTATGCCTCCCTAGGGAGTGGTTACTTATTTGAGGTGTTTGGGGTCGAAACACTGGGACCATGGGTTCCAAGCGCGTGCCGACTTTAGAAGGATTTGTCGGCGCGCCTAATAGACGCCAGCGGTGACCAGAGGGCTGGCCTATATTTTGCTCAAAGAGTGACATCCAGCGTGGCAATCCTGCCAGCCTTCTGGGCACACTAACCCTCTGACAGCGATTTGGGCCAATTTTTTTTATCTTTAAGTTTTAATTTATAGTCTTTTTTTGTCTTTGTAGGTTGAGTTGTTGTTTTATTGTTTGTTTTTATTTATCCTTGTTCTGTTAAATAAAAGTTTTTAGGTTTTCAGATAGAGGACAGCTTAAATATTTCATGAAGATAATATAGGTTAACGAGTGTGATCGATACAGCTATTTCTCATTTCCAGGAGCTTATTCGGAAAACACGAACAACGCCGAGCAAAGGCCGGGTATCCTAAATACAAAACGACAATATTATTAAACTAAACGCATATAAACATATATTAAAGAAACCAATTACAGTCTGTCATATCAAATGCCGCAGCCATTTCCAACGGAGATTTACTGGGTCCTATCCAAATCCGAGTTAAAATTCCATTTCTCGAGCACGTCAGTTTATGGACATTCCCTTTATTTCCTTTGCCGTAGTGTAAATATATTTTTTATCGGTAAGTATTTCATTTAAAAAAGAGAAAAGAAGACATTTATTCACTACACAAAAGACACACAGAGACAAAGGAGTAGACATACATGACAATTGACACATATTGTGTGTCTTCGCGGCAGTGAAACGGTCGCTGTCTCAGCATTGTGCCGAGGTGTCAGACAGACACCTGCAGCGCTGGTTTTCAGACAGTACCGCAAGTGGCCCACGGAACGCAACGCAACACAGCATTAGATAAAAAGTAAGTAGACACATAATAAATAAATAATTATTGCAAAATATTGAAAATATATATATAGAACAGTAGCACGACGGGATGAAAAACACAAAGCATAAAACGCGACACGGTTGGGATGTTAAAAGTGCTGGATGGGTTAGGGTTGGGATTTTTGGAGCGTCACGTATTTGTTGCTTGTATAAGCTGTCCGTGCCACAGGGTTAATCTTTAACTCTTTGAGAGCTAAAGACGGCTGTGGACGCGGACGAAAACTCGTGCCACTGAAGCCACGGACGGCCACATGATAATATTGATAAATATTGTCATTTTGACATGACTTCTGACAATATTTATCAGAAGTTTCATTTTATTCATATTTTGTCTGGCTATTGTTTTGTATTGGCCACAGTTGGGCACCGTTTTGTTTTGCACCCTCGCTGTCAAAAGGTTAAGGCCCAAGGGACCAACAGAACTAAAATACTCTCTAGCTCCACTCAGGAGCCGTAGCATGGTTGGCCTTATCACGCGACAAGTGACAAGATAAGAGCGTCGTCTCGTTCTATCGAACGGTGTCAGCCAGTGACGCACGCTCTATCTTATCACCTATCGCGTGACAAGGCCAACCATGCTACGGGGCCAGAAGCTCATGAAGGAAAGGAGTGAAATGACAGAAAATACAGCATACACGGTTATTTGAAGTCATAATACTGTTATAACTTATAACATTCATAACCCTGTCTACCGTAGTAGGATAATAATTTTATCTCGCCCCACCACGCGTTGCGTGACCTTCTTTTTTCATACAAACGTTTTAACTGCCAAGTATTTCAGTAAGAATAAGCCCTTTTGCATTTAAAACCGGCCAGTACGAGACCCCTCTTCCGGAGGGTCAAAGGGATTACAAGAGGATAAAATTCTTTGTTACCTAAAACTTGTTTGCCAACTTTTGAAGTTGGAAATTGAATGAATAAAATTTATACGCAGTTTTTATCCGTGCGGAGTTTTTTAGGGTTTTGAGTATTAATCTGATTTTATTTTTAACGTTTGTTATCTCAGAACTGCGTCATTTATGAACCGATTCGTACAATTGTTTTTAGGGTTCCGTAGCCAAAATGGCAGAACCCTTATAGTTTCGTCATGGCCGCCTGTCCATCTGTCCGTCTGTCCGTATGTCACAGGAATTTTATTCGAAAACTGTAAGGTGTATTTGAATAAAATTTTGAGGATAGGTGTATTTTATTACCCGCTACATAGTTTTGTAATTAAAATGACTAAAAAAAAATTTTTAGGGGTACATAAAACTAAAAGTAAAATTTTTTTTCATTGTGAATTTGTGAGCCCACGTGTGGCACATCAATCGATAGGCCTTTCAAAATAAATATAAGGTTTCTCACCAATTTTTTTGATTAAGTGAATAGGGTCGGAGATAATCGCCCCGAAAGTCACTAAAATTCTGCCCTCCCCCTCTAATTTCTGAACGGTGTATTTTAAAAATATGAAAAAATTCATGGACATAGGGCTTATTAAATTCATTCACCGAAAATTGTTTGCTGAAAAACTGCCTTCCTCAAAGAAAAGGACGTAAGTGCCGTAAGGTTTCTGACACGATACGACCTTTTTAATAGGCTCGGAACCCTTCGTTTTGCGTGGTCCGAAACGCACTTGGCCGGTTTTTTATTTGAAAGTATACGCTTTCAGGTTGGTCCCATTGTTACCAAAACTTCATTTGGATGATGGAAACCATGAGGGATTGAGGGAACTCCTCAAATATAGAAGGCACGCATATAGTAATTTCGGTATTTTCTATTATAACTAGTATATTTACCTACATCCGGAAATCACAAATTTGGTGAAGTGGAACTGATGATGAAGACCACAGATAACTCATGGAACTCGTACTTAAAACTGTAAAAGTACGTTACTGATTCTGATATGATTCCGTAGAAATAGCAACTAATGAAGTCCTAAATGTCAAGTGTACCAAATCGACGGAACTCCTCAAATATTATCGGCCCACATACAATGATATGGTTTTCGCCTGTAGGTACCTAATAATCAACGTATTTACTATCGGAAAGCAGTCCACGTGGTAAAGTGGGACAGAAATGTGGAAATATTCATTTAGCTTGGCGCCATTGACAACAAAACTCCACATTTAGTGGATTGGAACCCGCCAAATCCTAGTTTTGAAAAGTGACCCAGGAGACGTAACCATGGCAACTAGTGACAAAAAAAAATTGATTCACCCACGCATTTCAATACCAACAAAATTCTGACACTCCTAAATACGCATGTACAGTAAGGGAAATGTATTCACGTACCACCGTAGAACCATGTCGCAATTGACAGGCCGCCGTCACTCAAACTCGAGTGGTATGTCACCTTATTGCGATAGGGTTCTACGGTGGTACGTTAATACATTTCCCTTACTGTACCTACGCCAAAAACGATTTAATGTATATTTATATAAAGTACAAAATCGAATGAGACAACAAACGTCACGGTGACGTCAATGTTATACATGTTTAAAGTAAATATTTTTGCCGGTACAAACCCTGAGCGAAAGAGAACCCCAATATACCACCAAATTATAATATATTTACCTTTATACCTAACTCGTTATAGATATTAGTAAACTCACTGTTTTTCTACACAAAATATCACTGCAAAACTTGCCACAACAATATCACTCACAAACAAAACTCAATCTTCGAGCACTATACTGTCAATTCGGTTCGATTAAAATGTGGTCCCAATCACCGATGAGATGGTATAATGTGTATCGACCAATGAAATGTGTTTCGTTTACAATTCCATTAATGTTTTGATTTCGCCGAGTTTTGAGGTTATGCTGTGACAAGACGCAACCCACCGCGCATGCGTGAGTTGAGCCGTTTTGTTTTACTGCAAAAATACTATTACGATTTGGGAACCTTAAATATGATTGAATGAGGATAAAGAGGATACGGATAAATTACACAAATATCCGTTTTTCCTCCTACTTAATTACATTTGTATTTTAGATAGATACCTAGTTAAGTAAGCACCTACTATATCACTGTATTAATAATATAAATAAGTAGGTTGATGTTTATCTATCAGGAAAAAAAATGATAACGCTAATAAATTTAATTGACCCCTGTTTTAAATTTAAACTAAAGTCAATCGCTGTTCTCTGGCGGCAACTTTGCTATTAACATAAAATCAGGCGTTTACAACTCGTTTGGTTTAATTTAAACAAGTTTACAACCGAACAAATCTATGTTACACGCATCTGAATTAGTTTTAAAGTTTCGTTAATTACGTTATTGCAATAAACGTTCTTCAAAATGTGAAATGATGCAAGTGTAATTCATAGTTTGCATATTCCTCATGTGAAATGACGCAAGTGTCATAGTTTCCATATTCCTCATAGTTATAATTCCATCATAATATCGACATCTTCCAAGTACCTACACTAACTAAAACGATTCTGTCCAGTTGCAACTATCGTCTTTCAATTAAAAGTTGCACGGCTATCACAAGATCATATACCTCTCTATCTAAGTTTTCTAATAAGAAAGAGAGGATAGTGCGAGATAAATCGAGAGAGCTCGCACGCCGTCTTGTGATAGCCGTGCTGGTATTCACAGCACTTAGTGACAACTCGTCTTGTGTTAACTAGTACCTATTAGTTTTAGTTGTATACACATAATCATAATGTTTAAATTTCTGTTGTAACTTTATATTTTTGTCATTAAATTATTTATCTATTTAACCTTTAATTAGGTACGCACATTTGTTACTAATCTAAGGGACAACAATAAAGCTTTGCTCAACCTGAGATTCTAGACTATTTTTTAACGGGCAAAGTTAAAATTAATTCATAATTCAAGTCTCTGCTATTCTGTGGACCTAAACATTCTGAACCGAAAAAAATACAAAAAGATAACCTTAACAGGTGGTAATTTTTGCTATGAAATTTAGAAATAAAGGGTAAATATTAATGGACGAAAAATACCACATAACACTTATACCACAGACTTCCCTTTACTTTCCCATGTAAAAAAGGGTCGATGGTGAGTAGAGAGAGACCGCTAGTGAATAGTCTGGTCCTCGACATGACCCGATTCTGTCCGATCGATGACCACAAACCCGAGCTGCACTCGTGTGCCTGACCACTAACGATGTACAAAACGTTGTTAAGGCCTAAATGTGTGTTCCCGCACGCTCGTGTTGCCGCACGGCTTAGCACAAGAGTACCCGTCTCTTTATAAGGGTTATAAGGAAGAAGTATATTTATTTTTCACGCCACTGCTCGGAAATGTGGCAAAAGATGGTCAGAATTCAGGCTTCAAAGCTGGGGTTAGTTGGACGTCGCACGAACAGGCCATCTATGACTTCAAACTGTCCAACAATGTTATTGTTGGACAGTTTGAACAGCAATCGACCAATCACAGGGCACCGCGCGCGGTCGGCCGGCGTGCGTGCGCCCGTTCCCCCTCCTCCGCGCCGGGCGCGAGGCAAGCGAGCCTGTTTAGTATTATGATCTTCAATCAGATACTAAATTTTGATTTTAAATTATAATTATTTGCAATTTCCTCGCAGTAGGCGTGAAAAGCACTATGTTAAGCCTCGGCCGAAAGGGCAATAGCTGGACTCGTACTTTCGAACTCGTACTCGAACTAACTCGTCCACCTATTGCTTACTTTCTAGCCTCTTCAACAATGTACTATTTCACGCCACTGCTCGGAAATGTGGCAAAGGATGGTCAGAATTCAGGCTTCAAAGCTGGGGTTAGTTGGACGTCGCACGTACTCTCATCTATGACGTACATCTATGACTTCAAACTGTCCAACAATGTTATTGTTGGACCGTTTGAACAGCGATCGACCAATCACAGAGCACCGCGCGCGGTCGCGCCGGCGTGCGCTGCCTATGCAGCTCCTCCCTCCGCCGGGTGCGAGGCAAGCGAGCCTGTTTAGTATTATGATCTTCAATTAGATACTTAATTTCGATTTAAAATTATAATTATTTACAATTTCCTCGCAGTAGGCGTGAAAAGCACTGTGTTAAGCCTCGGCCGAAAGTGCAATAGCTACGCGTCGGCCCTCGAACTAACTCGTCCACCTATTGCTTACTTTCTAGCCTCTTCAACAAGGTACTATTTTTACACGCGGGGGTAGGTACTTTAAAATCCTCGTTCGACACTGTTATGTATGCACGTAAGTAGAACAACCGTGTAGTTCCGATGCTAATTTATTACTGTCAAACAGCGCAGCTCATTGGGGTATAGGTAGGTCCATAGATATGTATAAGTATCTATGTAGGTGCGTACACAAATCACTATTCTATCCCTTTTTTGCTAGACATGCCGTCGCTCTACGTATTTGAAGTAATAACGTATGTTAGGAAGAATTTATACAAAATTTCCAACTAACACTGATAAGCCCAAGGTTACCAGAAGCACAGGGAAGCTCAAAGCAACTTTCACAGAATAGTACAAGCATGAAAAGTTAAAAAAAAACCGGCCAAGTGCGAGTGGGACTCGCGCACGACGGGTTCCGTACCATTATCTATAAAAACGAGCAAAAAATCCCGTTGTTTGTATGGGAGCCCCCTTAAATATTGAATTATTCTGTTTTTTAGTATTTGTTGTTATAGCGGCTACAGAAATACATCATCTGTGAAAATTTCAACTGTAACTATCACGGTTCATGAGATACAGCCTGGTGACAGACGGACAGACAGACAGACAGCGAAGCCTTAGTAATAGGATACCGTTTTGACGAACAAAGAATGAGTCCAAGGAAGACTGGACGAAAAACGATTTAGGTAAGACTTATTTAAATAATTTGACCAAAGATAGTGACGGATATCGAGCAAGACGAATAAGGAATTAGTAACAAATACACAAAAAAACTAAATAAAAACTAAATTAAAACTGAATGGGACGAGACAATACGATATCACATTCACATACGATTAAGTTTCACCTGGCATGTGAAAAAGGTTTTTTCATCATCTATCTTTTGTTTTATAAATGGAGCACCTAAGTGCAGTGCTGTACATGGCAATTTAAAAACCAATACCGCAAAGAGCTTTCAACTCTACTTAAACGCAAACGAATGCATATGACAGTTTTAATTCCGTTTCTACTTGTTTTTACCGTCCATGGGACCGGTGAGCTGCCCCTCTATTCTGTAACTTGTTTTAAGCTCACCTCAACGCTCGCTCACCCACAAATATATCTTGACGCCGCGATTCGTAGTAACTAAGCGTAGCTAGAGGTCTAGTTTCGTTAGGTGTGAGGGGTGGGGTGAGCATGTGCGCATTAAGAATAAAAACCATGGTGAGATGAAAAAGTTTTTTAGTTCACATATAAGTTAAACTTCCCAGTGCTTGACACTGGACCAATGCTTTCATTCAAAATTCATAACATAACAATAAAGGACACCAATAGCATTAAACATTAAGTCTAAGGATTAGGTAATTTACTTTGTATCAGTGAGGGTGGTTTTGGCTTTGTTTATAGAACAATCGTTATTGCGAAAATAAAAATATTTAAGCGCTACTTTGTAATTTTACAAAAAACCGGACAAATGCGAGTTCAACTCGCGTGGTGAGGGTTCCGTATATAATCTAAATTTCATAAAAATATTGAGAATTTTATCTTTACTTTGAATATTCAAACTTCCTATAGCTTTTCCTGTAATTTTTAGGCAATGAACTATTTTCCATATTTTTTTCAGAATTTTAAGCCTAGTAGTTTCGGAGATAAGAGGGGGGGGGATGGTCAATTTTCGTCTTTTTTCCTAAATTACTTCAAATCTGTTTTTGCTAAAATTATTTTAAAAAATTATCTGAGATGCTTTCATTTGATATGTCACACAGTACAGTTTGCGAAACTTTTTTTTTAATTTTCCAGTTTACCCCCCAAAAGTGGCCTCCTTGTTCAGAATTTATTAATTTACTTTACGCATCCATCTTTGGGTCACCAATTTACATATGTTTACCAAATTTCAACTCAATCGGTCCTGTAGTTTCGGAGCAAATCTGCTGTGACAGACGGACAGACAGACGCACGAGTGATCCTATAAGGGTTCCGTTTTTTCCTTTTGAGGTACGAAACCCTAAAAAGAAGCTAATTTCATTACACTCTAAGGCTTGTCCACGAAAAAAAGTAGCCACTGTTGTATAATTCAATTTAATTAAAAAGGTCTCTCGTCTCGGTCTAATCATTTTGAGCGGCGTTATGGATATTTAATTATCAGCTGATATCCACTTTTGAGATAACTTTCGAAATTTCTAGATTGTAGTCTTAGATTTTGTAATTTTCACGTTTGAGTCATAGAGGTTCTTTTTTTAGGGTTCCGCAGGCGACTAGGAACAACCCTTATAGTTTCGCTTTGTCTGTCCGTCCGTCCGCGGATAATCTCATCTCAGTAACCGTTAGCACTAGAAAGCTGAAATTTGGTACTAATATGTACATCAATCACGCCGACAAAGTGGTAAAATAAAAAGTTTTATTTATTTATTTATTAGGGTACCTCCCCTATACGTAACGTGGGGAGTGTTTTTTTTTTCATTTCAACCCTAACGTGTGATATGCATTTTGAATGGATATTGGATAGGTATTTAAAAATGAATAGGGGTTTGCTATAATCATTTTTTGATAATGTTAATATTTTCGGAGATAATCGCTCCAGAAGTAAAAAAAAATGTGCCCTCTAACTTTTGAACCATATGTTTTAAAAATATGAAAAAAATCTCAAAAGTAGAACTTTATAAAAACTTTCTAGGAAAATTATTTTGAACTTGATAGGTTGAATAGTTTTTGAAAAAAAATACAAAATAATTTCTGAACTAAGTTTGTAATTTAACCGTATAAGCAGGTGTTTATTGTACCTGTAATTTCTACAAAATCACAATGAATGTAACAAATAGCCCATTTTTTTTAACGCTTAAGTGGGGACACTTACTGTGACGGACGAAAAACTATGGAACCCTACACTGAGCGTGGCCCGACACGCTCTTGGCCGGTTTTTTTCCTTTACTCAAATAGATTATTATATTGTTTCTCTATGTAACTGCTTTGTTTGTGTGAGGTGTGCAATAAAGAGTATTTGTATTGTATTGTATTGTATTATCGTTGCTATAATGCTCCGCAAATATATTTCCAGACAGACTCTTAATTACCGTATGCAGTTTATAAATTGTTTTAAATCATGCCAGAAGTAGACACATTTCTATGTAATCATTGTAGCTTTAAGCCTTAACTGGCATTATGTAGGATTTCATTACATTTAAGGAAAAATGGATGGATTTTAGATTCATTGTTTTAAATATTATTCAGTTGGCTATCTAATTGCGGTTTGAACTACCTGGGCCTACTGGGTGACAGTGAAGACTTAGTTTTCGATGGCTAATTTTTTCGTGAACAAGTCTTAAGCCAAGAGGACCAATGTGGTTCATGGTCGTAATAATTTAAAGATAAAAGATAAAATAATTTATTTGTCCAACATAGGTTACAGGATGTTACAGAATTATGGTCAGTTTCACCATGTGGCGCCTTACGGCTTACAAATTGTTGAGCATACATGTCAAAGTCACTATCATTTATAAATTCATTTATGGTATAATAACTTCTATGAGCTAGAACATTTTTTAAAGCTTTTTTAAATGTATGTAGTGTATCTATTGAATTTAAACATTTTGGTAATTTATTGAATATCTTCGGAGCCATTCCGACTACATTTTTTTGGAATAACGTTGTTTTGGGTATACTTGGGTTGTTTATTCTATGACGTAAACGGGTGCTCTTAAAGTTTAAAAATAAATGGGAGTTACATTTCACCAAGACACACATTTCATAGATATACAAACTAGGAAGAGTTAGTATCTTAAGTTTTTGAAAATGGGGCTTACAAGATTCCAAGGAACTGATACCACATAAACCCCCTTTCCCCGCGCGTCAAGCTTAAGCATTACTTATCAGAAAACTCAGAAACGCATTGGATTGCCAAGTGGCAAACCAAATTGACCTCCGATAGACCTATCAGTGCACGAGTTTGCCCGGATTGAGTCAGATGAGGGAAGTTGGGTATCAGGCATCACCGGACGGTGCGCCGGATATCCGGACGTGACGTGAGGATATCGGACAGGTGGGAGCTCTGTTGACATCGGATAGGCGCAAATCAATGTTTGAGGGTTGTTCAGAACTATAATTTAATGTTGTTGTTATTATTGCAATAGTTCCTTATCGCAGAAACTGAACTTTTTGTATTGTAGATCGTACAGTCGAGTTCATAAATATACGTACGTTCCCAAAGATTCAACCCTCAAAGTAGAACCCTATCGCAATAAGGTGACATAGCACTCGAGTTTGAGTGACGGCGGGCTGTCAATTGCGACAGGGTTCTACGGTGGTATGAATACATTTCCCTTACTGTACATACCGAGTTCCTTGGTCGCGCAAGTTAGTAACAAAATGCACCGATAAATGGCGCTGTAAGTACTCATGACTTAACAACACTATGCGTTGTTAAGATTTTTCCAAAATTAATGGGTGGGGCAAGACATGTGTGTTGTATGATATTTCGTACGGAACCCTCGGTGCGCGAGTCAGACTCGCACTTGTCCGGTTTAATTTTTCTCTATGCTTTAACGTTACGATTACGTGTCAGAAAACTCAGAAGCGCATTGGATTGCGAAGTGGCAAACCAAATTGACCTCCGATAGACCTACAATCAGTGCACGAGTTTGTTCGGATTGAGTCAGATGAGGGAAGTTGGGTATCAGGCATCACCGGACGGTGCGCCGGATATCCGGACGTGACGTGAGGCTATCGGACAGGTAGGTGCTCTGTTGACATCGGATAGGCGCAAATCAATGTTTGAGGGTTGTTCGGAACTATAATTTTTCTCAAAAATGGCCCGCAAAGTGTACATTAGTCGCTACATATTGGAAGGTAAAGTGTATAGTTTCAGGTCAGATCAAAATTAAAAAATAAAAAACATTGCAGGCCGCCTGGAATGTTACATATAAATTCCTTTATTTGTCGAGTACCAAACTTTTTAAAAAGTTGAAACCGGCATATAAAAGACGGCACAGGTCGTATTCATCCAATTCAACTCGTATTTTTCAACGCGACGTTTTTCTATGTGTCTCTTGTTTGCGTTTTTCGGTGGAAAAATACACTTGCGATTCGGTTTAAAAAGAAAAACGGCGGGAAATTATTAATATTTTCACGTTGTGCAACGATATTTAAGTTTATTATTCCCCCATTTTTGAGAAAAGCACTATATTAGCCTTAGCCGGAATGGCAATTGCAGGCTTCGTATTATAATCAAACGGACTCGCAAGCTCGTCCGTTTAAACAAATACTCAGCCTGCAATTGGCTCCCGGCCACGGCAATAATGTACTATAATGTTGTTATTATTATTGCAATAGTTCCTTATCGCACCTTAACTTGATTTGTTTTGTACTCTAAGATTTAGACAGATACTGAACTTGATGTATTGTAGATCGTACAGTCGAGTTCGTAAATATATGTACGTTCCCAGAGATTCAAAAATATCTATGCAACCTTATGCCCTCAACAATAAAGTCGTGTTCACATATTTTTGATCACTTTGTCCGTGCACATATTTTCGAACTCGACTTGTAAACCAAGTAAGTGACTTATTATAACGAGAGCGTCTCGAACTCTCGATAACAGTGCACTATTAAATTATCCCAATAATACCTTTTTTTTTTAAGAGGAGAAAATGCTTTAGGCATACCACCAGGGCGCGGGGACGGGCCCTGGTGGTTATGTGGGACTCCCATGTCGGCTAATGAGGCCTATGGTTTACACACTAAAAACCCCTCTATAATGTGCCGCCTCTGCGCTATAAGGCGAGGCCACGGGAACGCCATCCCAATAATACCTAATTTAACCTTAAACTTTGCAAAGTAAGAAAAAAATCGTGCGTTCAATATACTTACCTACTTAGATACTCTGCCTATTTATGGGGTGAGTTATTTTGCAGGGAAATAGTACACTCTTTTGACATCATATTAGCTTCGTTCAACTGAATGTCTAAATAACCACTAGTAACATTATTAATTATTATATTCCTAAAATTTATTCAGCGGTACATCATCTGCATCTCGATTTTAACGAATAGGGGTGTAGACACGAAATAAAATGATCAATAATGTTGTATTTTCTCGAAAATGATTAAAAATGTAGTCAAATCAACGCAAGAGGTTCTTCTTCTTAAATTAAAGAGTTATCCTTACAAGTCGTTGGAGTATTTTCCATTTCTCTCTGTCGCACGCCAGTCCTTTGATTTGCTGATACGACACGACACCAGCTTTCTCCTTTGTTTGGTCTATATAACTGCGCCGTGGTCTTCCCCTGCCTCTCCTTCCTTCTATCTTTCTTTCCATTATGGTTTTAAAGAAGTTGTTGTGCCGTATCAAATGACCAATTATTTGCCCCCTTCTATTGCTGATGGAGTTCAAGATCTCTTCTCTTTTACCCTTCTTAACACATCCTCATTTGTTACTCTCTCAGTCCAGCTTATGCCTTCCATCCGTCTCCAACACCACATTTCAAACGCAAGAGGTTAAAATAATCAAAAAGTTATAAGTGTCCAAAGTTTTAAGAGGGGGTATATTGTGTCCCTTTTACGCAAAACGCACCTTCATATGAGACGATTGTCATTTACTATGACGCTCGATGGTCGTGACGTCACGATCCTCGAGCATTTTCTACCTCTAACAAGCAACATTAAAACGGTTGTAGCTTCGTCATTTTTTGAGATCTTCGAATGGGATTTTCGTCATTAGGTATATTTTTTGCCTTCTTTCTTTTGAAGTAATATTAAATGTTGAGTCTACCTACACCCGTATTGTCATTTAGATTTTCAGTATTCAAAGTCGTGGACTGTTAGTGTTCCTTTAAAACGACCATATCAGCCGGGATTATGGACTCCATGTGACTGGTTTCATTATTTTCAGTGGAATTTCGATTCTCTTGCACCGTCGAACGAAAGAATTACAAAATAATGAATACCGGCTTTGTGCACTCAGTAAACATGTAAATCTTCGACTTAGTAGCAAATTACTTCGAATACCATCGTTAATCTTCTATAGAAAACGCGCCAGCTTCATTTATATGCCAAAAGAGCGTAAGTGCAGAGAAAATATCGGAGGAAATTGTCGTTTCAGTTCAAGTACGGCAATTTATCGGAATACCCTCATCAGCTCGTCACAATGGGGTGACCTCACCGGCTCATGTAAAATGCCCGATTTATTATTTATGTAAAATATGTATTTTCATTATTTGTCCACTTGGGGAAATGATCTTTGTGGTATAAGCCGCGTATCCACTTGAGCAGCCTCGACTTCATTCGCCGCTCACTCTGAGGCAAGGCTCGAGGCACGTTGCGGCTCAACGTGAGGCGTGTCGCCTCGACTTCATCCACAACTTCAATTGCGACCTGACGCCAACACACCCAGGTCGTTCTACTTTTCGACCGACAATAGCCTGTCCTTTGTGTTCGATACAGCGGCGGCACAATATTTGCCTAAACAGTGATGCGGCAGTACCTACGTCCATGTCAGTGGGTCGTTTTTCTTTTCGACCGACAATATCCTGTCCATAGTCTTATACGGCATCTCATTTGAGTAATGATGTTTACGGTTTTATAATGTTCGAATGAACGTCCATATTATTTTATTAATTACTATTATTTAACATTTCACTTTCTCTAACTAGCATTTTTTTAAACGATTTGTTTTTCGTAGAATGCCGTGACAGAGTGGTAAACCAAAATGTGGTCCCCACTGAAAGAGTCCACTTTGTCACATATTTTTTTTAAAAACCAACAGTAAAAAAATATTTATATTGGCCGGAAAGGAAACTTTAATTAGTTATAATGAAGAAACCAAAGCATTTTTTTTTAAATCGCACTTCAAAACTACAATTTTCGATAGTTCAAAAATCAAAAAAAACAGACAAACCTCGGTTCATTGTCGGTAAAAAAGAAGAACGACCCACCCGTCTCCACTAAGCGCATGCGCAAGCGCGCCAAAAAACTGACAAGAGACGGCTCGGCCGGCGACAGCGAATTTGCCTCATGGCGCGGCGTGCCTCAGGTTGAGGCAGCGTCTCCACTTGCGCTGCCTCTCGGCCCGAGGCTGCCTCAAGTGGATAAAAACATACATAAAGACGCGCGCCCCATTGTTACTTACTCTATGGACAAAAGCCAAACAACATAATTATAAGCCTGCCGTACTCGTCCACTGCTACGCTACGCTCGCAGCGCTACGCCGTAGTATACGTAGCAGCCTAAACTCCATTTAGCGAAAAGCGCCCGCAGCGCTCTGACGCATGTGTCTGTGGTGATTGGCGCTGAATGGTTTAACCTTTCAGAGGTGTTTTTTGTAACATGTATAAACGTTAATAATTGTTTTTTTTGTTTTTTTTGTTTAGGAAACGCCCAGGATCGTGCAAAGCGGAGGAAAGCAGTAGGAAAGTGGACCCTGGCAAAGGCCAGGATAACGCTAGGTAGAAGAATAAGAATAATAATAATAAATTCTTTACAGTACACATGGTGTTACTTTCCCGCACTAGTGCGGAAATGAGCACTTTCCGTGCATATGTTGAAACTTTAAAGAGCCATATGTACCTACTGTAAAACGCTGTACGATACACGTGCAAATGGGTTAATTCGCAACTCGTGTCGTTTTAACTCCCTTCGGTCGTGTTTTAATTTATCACCACTCGTTGCGAATTTCCTTTTTTCTGCACTTGTATCGTAAATAACTATTTTATTTCAGAGTTAAAAATGCGTAAATGCAACCTGATTGGTTAACATCGCTTCTACATCGGTATTAAAATTTTACGGCTTTTAATCTTTTCGACGCCAACGACGACGCATATATCCGCACCGCAGGTTCAACGCCAACGACTGATATATGCGTCAAGGAGCCCACCGCGATAGCAATCTTCTTGCATTGACATAAGGTTTAACTTTGCACTAATTGTCTTGTTGCAGCAGTATGTGCCTACTTAAAAAGAATTGAAGCCAAATCTAACTCATAAGAGTCATAAGTAGACCCGGTATCTAAGGTAAGTTCTTCTCTAGACCACTTATAAAATTTCCAATCAAAAACGAGTCCAAAACATACCTCACTATCATCGTTTCTTATCTATCCCATTTTAAACCTTCCATACCAAAGCTTAAACAAACTCTCCCGTTTAGCACAACCATGAACACTACTTATATTAAAACATCTTATCGTATATTTCCATATCCATACACCACTAACGCCCTATGAAACGAGATGGGAAACCGCTCAATGGCAAAATGGTGAAAATTAGTGGGGAAAATATGGCAGTTAAGCTCTTCTTAAATAAAGAACACTGACAAGACGGCGCGCATCTCGTGATAACGTTCATCGTCGTTTGCGCACCGGCCTTGTGCGCTCGTCTCTTGCGCATCGCAGCCTCCGCGCGGCTTTCATCGCAATATCGACTTTGCGTTAACAGTTTAGAGTTCAGTTTTCAACGCGACAGTTTAAGTGATTTTCAATAAAGCTGAAGGGCTCACAGTGCAATTACGACCTATGGTGACCTGCTTAAGGTTTAACTTTCAATGAGATGGTTAAAGTGATTTTCAAAACCGAAGTAATAGTGTGAAGGTTTTGTGTAGAGTGGGATTTTGAAGTGATTTGAATGTCGTGATTTGCATGGTTGGAAAGGTAACAGATTCTGGAGGAATTTACTTAGATTTTCTTTCATATTAAAATTTTATTATCATTGTCTGATTTAGACAAAACCTCTAATTTAGGTAGGTCATTTTGAAGTAATTTTAAAATATAATATAATATTTAAAACATCAGTTTTGTCGAGAATCTGTCTTATTTAGCTGGATTATCCTAGTTCATTCTAGATTTTTACAAACGAAGACGGATAATCTAGACTAGCAGAGTAATTAACCAATTTACTGATTAACTGCTTGCCTTATTAAGATTTTAATCAAGTTTCAACAACATTACAGCTCATTCAAGTCAGAGCAAAACCAATTTATTAAAGTAAAAGTGAATTTAAGACTGCTGAAAATAGTAATCGTCGTTATAAGATGTGACAATGGTAACAGCTTTCCTAGAGCCAGTATAGCACATTATTAGTTATTTATGATAACAACATTTTACAATGCATCATGCAAGGAAATAAAAATATATGTATAAAAGGTGAAAAACTATCCTTTGTTCTTCCCTGCGAATCAAACTATCTCCGTACCAAATTTCATCTTAATCGGTTCAGCGGTTGAAGCGTGAAGAGATAACAGACAGACAGACATATACACTTTCGCATATATAATATTATATAGTAAGGATTTTACGAATCAACGATCACGATATACATTTTTTTGGATTTACATGATTGTAATCTATAATGAAGTATTGCATTGTGTAGAGTATTAGATGAATCTGAATCTGACGAAGTGGACATTTCCTGGTATGAGATGTCCCAAAATCACAGAATTCACGATCTGAAATTTAATATTCTCAAATAGGGACAGTGACATTCGATAGTCATATTATTTATTTATCATCTAAATCAGTACATTGATAGAATGTCAACACAAATCTCCATTTTCTGGGCTATCCACACACTCATTATTTCTCTCATACATAACGAGTTTTTGATAAGCAAATAAATTTCAACGTGTGCAAATACGCCTTACTTTTATTTCCTAGCAGTTAATTTTAGGACGAACGTATCAGAATAATTTAAGCTATAAATAAACAAAACAATCAGATAAATGGCGTTTATATACGACCGCTTTAGCCTAGTTGGTAGTGACCCTGCCTACGAAGCAAGAGGTCCTGGGTTCGAATCCCGGTACGAGCATTTATTTGTGTGATGAGCACGGATATTTGTTCCTGAGTCATGAATGTTTTCTATGTATTTAAATATGTATTTATCTATATATGTATGTTTATCGTCGTCTAGTACCCATAGTACAAGCTTTGCTTAGTTTGGGACTAGGTCGATTTGTGTAAGATTGTCCGCAAATATTTATTTATTTATTTATATTATTGTTTATTTAAATTAAGCATTGGTCTCCTGCTGACGATGTACTCTACCGATACATTTACAGCATTTGGATGGACCCGATGCACTGTGTGAGAGACCTGCACTGTATCTTGCTGTCAACATGGCGAATCTTCAAATCAATAAGGGGTTGGCAGCGCACTAATGACTCGTGGGGTTACGAGCTTCCATAGGCTACGTTATCCGATTTATTCAATTAATTACACAGCATTACAGTATTTATTACACTAAGACACTGTGGAATCTAAGACACATATACAAAATACAATATAAAAGTTACACATAAAAAATATAATACCAATAACTTCGTATGGACAAATTTTACATTAAACACGAACAGAAGTCGGTCGGTCATCCATCGCTTCACAGTAGGTACGTCATACATTCAACACATAGGTACATCATATATTTCAGACAGATGTCATCTCAGTACAGTTTATGTTATCGAACGTCAAAGATGACATAAACTGTACTGAGATGACATCTGTCACCGAACTCTTCCAATCTGAAATAGATTATAATTTGCATCGACCACAATTTACACATTGTTAAAACGTTAATTATAGTGCCAAAAGCTATTCATAAAGTCCCCATAAAGTCCCCATAAAGTCAGATTTTAACAAACGTAACTTATTTACCTACTCTTTTTATGCCACACGATCCTCCCCTCCACTCGTAGGAAAACATCTTTAACCTGAAACCCATAATAGTTAACGATCTGATTGCATGTTCTCGTGTTCGCACAGGTTTCACTGGAGTGTTTTAAATATTTGAAATGCTGCTTTCAATAAAACAATACATCTAATCTGCCTTTTAATCTATTAGTACAATCATTGAAGTGTAAACTTAAATTTATGTGAGAAATTTTTATTGCTGTCTGTTCCGCTTCTCATAATAAAATGAATAATAAACATTCGTTTCCGGGGAAGTTAATTGCATCTATATATATTGAAGAGACGACCAGTTAGTCTGGTATTAGGTAGCGCTGCATCCAAAGCGCTTGGGTTCCAATCCCCATAAGGGCAAAAGTGTGTGCTGTTACCGGGATATAATACAAACAAAATATTGTAAACAATTACGAATATAACTAATCAAACCAAATATAACCAGGATAGGTATAAAATAAGTGTCGGGTTAGAATTTCACCACCACCTTTCCTCCCGTGGGTGTCGTAAAAGTTGACTAAGCGACCATGGTTGGAGTGTGTTGTGGGCGATGGGCTAGAAACCTATCACTGCGATATCACATTTTGTCGATTTTTTATACCCACATTTATGCTAAAAGTGGCACTGCAACATAAGTTTCATATGCTCTGCCTACCCCATTTGGGAAAAAAGGCGTGAATCTATGTATGTATGTATGTAAATAAATAAATATAAATAAATATCGTGGGACAATTCACACCAATTGATCTAGTCCCAAACTAGGCAAAGCCTGTACTATGGATACTAGACAACGGATAAACATACTTATATAGATAAATATATACTTAAATAGATATTAAACATCCAAGACTCGAGAACAAACATTCGTATTCATCATACAAATATCTGCCCCGACCGGGGATCGAACCCGGGACCTCAAGCTTCATAGTCAGGTTCTCTAACCACTAGGCTATTCGGTCGTCAAATATGAGTTTATAACGGGGTCCTGTCACTTGCTACTAACTTAGGCCCTACTGTTTCAGTAGACCCAATGCTTAACTAGACCTAATGATTTTTTCTTCAAAACAGTGGACTTTTCGGGTTTTCTTTGAATATTATCATATCATATATAGAAATCATTCTCATTTGCAATTTATCCTATAAAGTTTTCTGTGTTTATGAATAAAATAAATTAGGCCTAATGAAACATTAAGTCATTTAGGGCTAAAGAAGTTAGATCAACCGTTTAGAACACATACATTGAACAATGTCATCTCAACTGTCAACCGCTTATAATTATACGCAAAGGGCTGACAAAATCTTGTTAGCATTGCTTATCATTATGAATGGTCTCATTAAGGCTTGTCTGCTAAACTGTCAGTCATAAAACATTTCGTAACTCCCTTTTATGTTGCTGGAAAATCCTGCCACAAATGACTTTATGGAACATTGTTTCACTAATCAAATTATTTCTGCTTAATATTTTGTTACTTTGCGGTCACATATCGCTGTAACAAGTCGTGTAGGCCGGAAAATTGCAAAGGCACATATATTTTTACCCAACTGCCAAAGGAGGAGGGTAATGTTTTTCGAGTGTATGTAAGTATGTATGTAATTAGGTATGTCTGTTTCTTTGTGGCCTCCTGTAGCCTAAAACGGTTTGATGGATTTTGATGTATGAGGTATTGTTGGATTCCTCTTAATCGTGGGAGAGAATAGGCTATAATATTTGTCAAAAAGCAGTCGGGTTTTTCGAAAATTCTTTTGATTTCATTCTTTTGACATACATACATACATACTTAGATACACTCAAAAAACATTACCCTCCTCCTTTGGCAGTCGGGTAAAAACGAACATTATTTCATATTTTAACTTTAACAAAAATTTATGATGTTTTTGTAATACATATTTTAAAAAATTGTCACAATAAATTATACGTTTTACTGAAATCAAAACTATCGATGATATATTTCCTCATAGTCAGTGTGAAAAATTGTATGTGTCACTCAGGAGCAAAATTATTTTCGTCATGAGCGTTAACACTTGAATCCTTCGTTACGCTCAGGATTCTATCGTAGAATCCTTCGCTCCACTCTGGATTTAATGTACCGCCCTCGCCGTAAATACATCATTTTGCTCCCTTGAGTAACAAATAACTGAAGCGCAATTGCACTGCGGTTTAACTACGTTGCGGGATTTGGTAGATAGTTCAAACTCAGTACAATCAGGAGCCGTAGCATGGTTGGCCTTATCACGCGACAAGTGACAAGATAAGAGCGTCGTCTCGTTCTATCGAACGGTGTAAGCCAGTGACGCACGCTCTATCCTATCACCTATCGCGTGACAAGGCCAACCATGCTACGGCTCCTGTACATGTACCTGGGTAACCCGCAATGTAAATTAATCTTACATGCAATTTCTTGCACGTGTAATTCGCGCTTTAGGTTGTGAACGGCACAGCAGTTGAGATAATCTGGCTCCCACGGCAGTTTCCAAACGGATTCATCTTGAGACTCATTATTCACAGATTTACACAATTAGTTAGACAAAAGCTTGAGTTACGGATTGAGATTTGATTTTAATTTGTTTAGTTTGGCGTTGTTCGAGCGCAGCGTGGAGCGCTTTATTGGAGACTAGCTTCCGCCCGTGACTTCGTCTGCGTGGACTCAGGATAAAAAAAAAAACTATCCTATATTTTAATCCAGGCTATAAACTATCTTCGTGCAAAATTTCATCTAAATCGGTTAAGCCGTTTAAGCGTGATTGAGTAACAAACATCCAAACGTTCGCATTTATATACATTAGTAGGATTCTGTTTTTATCCGTCGCTTCCGATTCGTGTCACAACACAACTCTATTTTCGCAGATTCGTTCCTACGCGTAAGGTACCGATGTAACGTACAGGTATTAGAAAGAGGATGCAGAAAATATTAACAGCCATCTAAAGCTGTATTTATTTTTACAACACCCTAGGCCGTAAGTGGGATTTTCTGCCCGCTACGCGACGAGAAAATCTCACATCCTGGCCAAGGCAAGACGTAAAACTTTAGACAAACCACGGGCGGTAATTCGTAAAGCCCCAGATCGCATATTTAAGGGCGATCTGGGGCATTCACGAATTCACCGCCCTAGGTAGGTATAATATACCTACCTAGGGCGGTGAATTATTAACTTGACTTGATCGTATGTAGGTACAAGTAAGTTGTTCGTCAAAATTTGTAATCCATTTTCCAGTCACTTGCCCTTTTACGATTGAGCTGAAATTTTGGGTATTTAGTATAGTTTTGATGACAATTTAATATTATGGCATCAACGGGCTGATCTGATGATGGAGACAGAAGGTTGGCATGGGAATCTAGTACTTATCTAACGTAACCCCGTTGAGTTTGGGCTTCGTTAGAATCGTCTCAATGAGTAGTTGATGACGGTATACAGAAAAGTACAGTCGGCAATAAAAGTTTGTACAAAAAATGATTTTTTGTCAGAATCTTATAATGCTTATCTGACGTAATGGCTCTGTGATTCACTGACGCCTGCCTGACACACAAGAAACCGTCACGTCAGCACGGCTATCAGAGGACGTCAAATGAGAACGAACGCTTAGAAACATATGGATTGTCCATGTCGCCGCGACACAACTCGCGGACCGTCCTGCAGGACTATCACAGGATGGCCCGTGAGATGTCTCGATTTTTCTCGCATTATACATCTCTTTCTAAGTTTACTAATAAGAGAGAGACTCTTGTCGTGCTGTAATAAAATAGCCGTGCTGAGCGCATCAGAAACCAATCGTACTAAACACGTACTAAAATGTATGAAATGATACCGATGTCGTTCTATCGCATCACTGCACAACACGTCTGTTAACTATGAATACAGTTTGAGATCCCCCCTTACATGTAATAATTACTTACCCTATGTACAGTCAGCATCATAAACATGTATACTTTCTATGACCTGTTCTATGTAAGAGAATTATATAGAAAACGGTGTTCAACAACCTTGAAAAAATTCATACAGCTAGCCAATGAACGTTACTATATCTTGAAATATTCAAATTTAAGGAAATGCTTATGGAACAGTGTAAAAAAACCGAAAATCACTAAAAACGTGTAAATCGCACTCCCGTATTTACTAAACTGAGTCGGAAGTATCAATAATTATTAAATGGATTTTATGAAATAATAAAGTTATGTAGGTTTAGCGATATCGAATGTGGCAGTGGGCGGGGCACATTGCACGTAGAACTGATGGCCGTTGGGCCGGAAAGGTTCTCGAGTGGCGACCACGTACCGGAAGGCACGGCGTGGGTAAGCGCCCCACAAGGTGGACTGATGACCTGGTAAAGGTCGCGGGAGTGCGCTGGATGCGGGTGGCGCAGGACCGGTCACTTTGGCACTCCTTGGGGGAGGCTTATGTCCAGCAGTGGACGTCTTTCGGCTGATATGATGATGATGATGTAAGGGTCACAACAATGTGTGAAATTGTGACCAACACTAGTTACATTTCCCCGTTAGACTATTGCCGGGTAGTATGTTCTTAAGTGTATGTTATCTATGCAAACAGTTTACGTCAAGGTATCGGCGATAAGAGACGACACACGACAGACATATTATCACCGCGGTTGTGGTTATACTTAGACAGTGTAGGCGTGTGTGGAGGTTAGGAAATTATGTCTGACACGCGTTTAACTTGGTACAATGAATTATAGTTTAGCATTGACTAGGATCGTCATTGTTTATTGAGTGCAATAGACATGATGACTCATGTAAAAATTGATAACATAGTGTTGCTAAACGGATAGTAAAATTTAAAAACCGGACAAGTGCGAGTTCAACTCGCGTGGTGAGGGTTCCGTAAAATATTGAGAATTATCCCGTAACTTTAAATACTCAAACTACACAACGCAATCGAAGGCTTTAGACATATCGAGCATCAGGGTAACGCAGGTTTTGCCAGTATTGAAACTCTCCCATTTATGCTTAAAAATTGAAAAAATGGCTAAAGTGGTGGACTTTCCTTTCTGAAAGCCATACTGAGCTTTGCTTAGGATGTTATTTTTTATTAATAAACCCTGACAACCCGTCATATATAACTTTTTCTAATATTTTACTAAAGGCTGATAATAACGCTATTGGTCTAAAGTTGCCAAGGTCATTTTTTGGACCAGTTTTATGCAAGGGCTTTATTATATAAGTATGTTTATCGTCGTCTAGTACCCATAGTACAAGCTTTGCTTAGTTTGGGACTAGGTCGATTTGTGTAAGATTGTCCGCAAAATATTTATTTATTTTATAGCTGTTTTCAAGTCGTCTGGAAAACAACCAGATTCTAGTGAAAGATTTACCATGTAGACGAGAGGATCAACTATATAGCTAAGACTGCGCCGAGCGAAATTTGCCAAACAGGCAGTGGCCGTTAAGTAGATAACATCAACAGTATTTGTTTAATCCGTATAAAAACTGTACATTTAGCACTTCGAAGAATGTGTTAACAATTTTTCCGTGGAAAAAAATTAAGATTATTAATATTTTACCCTACGAAACAAAGTAAAGTTGGACGAAAACTGTACAATCGTAAGCAGGCGTTAAGTGCTTTTTTATACATTAACAGTGGAAATCATTCCTGATTTTCAGTTCAAACGAAACATGAATGTTTATATTACAATTTGTCCGCATCAAATATTTAAACTATTGTATATTTTGATAATTTGGGTTGGGATGTCATCATATCCCGAGCTCTTTTTATTTGAATGAGCGATTAAATTAAAAACCCCTTCAATTCAAATTTTCTATTTAAACAAATAACATGGGCGTCTTACAGAAATGAGGATCAATAAATATTATCAGTTTACTGACCGTTGCAGCTGCGATAGCTGTGGCAGCTGCTTCACTCCGTCCTTGGAGATCACCACCACCTGGAACGTGGGTAGCTGGATTATCAGCCGCTTCTGGATCTCATGTGTGCACTTTCTCATGACCGCGTAGGCTTCTAACTCCGTTATGTCTGGTGAAAGGATGAGTCGATTAGTTTTAAAGAATATGGGATCATCTACAACGCCACTACGCTAGGGTTGCCATACGTCCCGGTACGCCGGGACATGTCCCGGTTTGAAGCATGGTGTCCCGGCGTCCCGGCCGATAAGCAAATTGTCCCGGTTTGAGAATGTTTTAATAGAGGGCTGGCCTTGGTAAACAGTAATATACCTACAATAAACGACTAAACCTTTAAAGTTACCTATTGCTGTAATAAAAGTTCCTTTTTTTCTACCTTTACTAGTTTTTAGGATTCCGTACCTCAAAAGGAAAATAACGGAACCCTTATAGGATCACTCGTGCGTCTGTCTGTCCGTCTGTCACAGCCGATTTGCTCCGAAACTACTGGACCGATTGAGATGAAATTTGGTGAACATATGTAAATTGGTGATCCAAAGAAACTGTATTGCGTGACATATTAAATGAGAGGGTTCGTTGTAAGCATCTCAAATATGTTTTTTATATAATTTTAGCAAAAACAGATATGAAATAATTTAGAAAAAATACGAAAATTGACAATTCCCCCCTTATCTCCGAAACTACTAGGCTTAAAATTCTGAAAAAAATATGGAAAATAATTCCTTGCCTAAAGATTACAGGAAAACCTATAAGAAATTTGAGTATTCAAAGTAACGGGAAAATCTCAATATTTTTGTGTATTTTGTATGGAGCGCCTGATACTTAGAACATAGCAATTTTACGGAACCCTCACTGAGTTGAACTCGCACTTGTCTGGTTTTTCTTGAAATGTCCCGGTCTGAGTCCTCACACTTATGGCAACCCTACACTACGCGATTATTGTACGCGCGTCAGGTAGATCTAAATGTCAATTTTTATATGGAAGAATGACAGTTGGACCTACCCAACGCGCGTTCGGAACGTTACGTGATTACCCCCCAGGTTAACCGCGTAACGTTCCGAACGCGCGTTAGATAATTCCAACTGTCATTTTTCCATATAAAAATTGACATTTAGATCTACCCGACGCGCGCTCGGAACGTTAAGTGATGGACCAACTGGTGAGCTAGAACATTTTTTGCCCTCATTGATGTGTTCTTGGCATGACAGCCCTAGCGCTACACGTGCCGTGTGTGAATGAATACAAGTTATACGATAGACAGAGATGCAAGAGTAGGCACGTTTCCTATGCCTAAACGCCGTTTTTGCTAGGAAGTGCAATTTCTGTACTTGTACTATAACTTATTCTGTGGTAGCGTTGTATTAGGACGATCCCTATAAGTTTTTGAGAAGTTTTTCATTGGTCGATGGTGCAAGATTATTATCACCCGATTTGTAGGACGCATCCTATAGTACTGGATTTGGTCAACCGTTTTCACTGGTCGATAGCGATCCCTTAGATAGCCTTTTAGAAGTTCTCATGGATGTATGTTCATGCATACCCTACCCTCTCCCTCCCAAATAATCTTTTATGGCGCTTCGCCGGCCGCTACCGCGGCACGCTCGCTTCGCTCGCTTGGCTCATGCGCTGACGGTCACGGTTCTACCTAACACTCCTCCTCGCTTCGCTCGTCGTCGGAACCTACACCGACCTGCCTTAGAGTGGAATAGGAAAATTATCGGATACCAAAAAAAAAGAAAAAAAAATGTGGTTGCGTTAGATTTAGACCCTAATATTATGTATAAACTGGCCATAATAATTATTCGCATTCATAAAGATAAATACACTTGTTCTTTATTAATACAAAATTTAGCAATAACTATTATATGTTGTATGTATACAAATAAATATGATATTAAACTATGTGGCTAAAAATCGTGAAAATATAAAAGTATATAAATATAGATAGTAATAACAGAGATACTTACCTATGTTGAATGACATTAAATAAGGACAATTCGTAGTTAAGATAGTTATTAACCACAAATAATTATGAATACCGGTAAAACCACACAACTATAGTCCAGGTCACCCAACTATGGTCCAAACTAATTCTCATATTACTTGCACAGGTGGGACTGTTTTCATGGGTGAACTTAAGGACAGGCACAATATAATAACATAAATTTAAATAAGAACCTATAAAATCACAAATACAAAATCGGTATTGATAGAAACGCATGAGTTTACTATTGGACCATAGTGGGAGTAGTGGACTATAGTTATTATGTGGTTTTACGGTAGTGATCATTATGAGATAAAAATGTATGAGAAAAAACCGGCCAAGTGCGTGTCGGACCACGCAAAACAAAGGGTTCCGTGCCTATTAAAAAGGTCGTATCGTCATAGAAATCTTACGGCACTTACGTCCTTTTCTTTGAGGAAGGCAGTTTTTCAGCAATATCTCGGAAACCTTTCATCCGATCTTGTTCAAAACAATTTTCGGTGAATGAGCTTAATAAGCGCTGTGTCCATGAATTTTTTCATATTTTTAAAATACACCGTTCAAAAATTATAGGGGGGGGGACAGAATTTTAGTGACTTTCGGGGCGATTATCTCCGACCCTATTCACTTAATCAAAAAAAATGTTAAGAAACCTTATATTTATTTTGAAAGGCCTATCGATTGATGTGCCATACGGGGGGCCACAATGAAAAAAAAAATTTTGACTTTTAGTTTTATGTATGGAGTGCACCCCTAAAAAAAATTTTTTTAGTAATTTTAATTACAAAACTTTGTAGCGGCTAACAAAATACACCTATTCTCAAAATTTTATTTAAATACACCTTATAGTTTTCGAGTAAAATGCCTGTGACATACGGACAGACGGACAGACGGACAGACGGACAGACGGACAGACGGACAGACGGACATGACGAAACTATAAGGGTTCCGTTTTTGCCATTTTGGCTACGGAACCCTAAAAAATCGGAAATCCCATAATTGAAGTTGCAATTTTATATGAACTTTGGCGCATCACGCAACAACCATTACGGGCACGTCCCTGAGACAATACGACCATGAAGGAGAAGATTAAAAAGTCCTCACTTGGCAGATGATACTGGTCCAGGATGGTCCTGCCCAGCAGCCCTGGAAGTCCAAGCGCCGCGGACGTCATTTTTATACATGTACCCATTTCATGCAGCAAGAAAAGATGAGACTCTTCGCCGTCGAAACCTGCGATCAGGAGTTTCGTGTTGTATCCATGCTGTGGATTACAAAATAAATGTTACTTATACTCTAAAACGATAATTAGCAGTAGCTGAAAAAATCCAGGATCAAGTAGAAGACAATAAGGAGACGCAGCATATGGACAATTATATAGTCGTTCGTGGTTGTCCGTGTCCCTCCGTTTTTCCAAAAAAAAAAAAAAAATTAGGGGACATTGTAACACAAATCGAACTAGGCCTATAGTAAGCTCAATAAGGCTTGTGTTATAGGTACTAGACGACGATATAATATAATAGATATAAATACTTAAAAACATAGAAAACATCCAAAACTCAGAAACAAATATTCATGCTCATCACACAAATATTTGCCCTTATGAATGAATAGTAAATAATTGAATAAATAAAATAATCAATAATGTTGTATTTTCTCGAAAAATTATTAAAAATGTAGTCAAAAGGAGAAAAAAATCAACGCAAGAGGTTAAATAATCACAAAGTTATAAGTTTCCAAAGTTTTAATAGGGAATTCTGTCCCTTTTCCGCAAAACGCACCTTCATATGAAACGATTGTCATTTACTATGACGTCACGATCCCCGAGCATTTTCCTTCTCTAACAAGCAACATTAAAACAGTTGTAGCTTCGTAATCTTTTGAGTCTTCTTTCTTTTGAAGTAATACTAAATTTATTAGATGGCTAAAAAGGAGTATGCAGAATGATATACCTAGAAATGGGAATATTTTTAATTGGGAATCTGTAGGATTGGAAATCTGGATAATTGGAAAATTTTGGTCATGGAGATCGTGAGGAAAGGTACTAGACCTTTCACTCTGTGTTGGTAGGTCAGATGACACTCACTTTCACTAAAGCTAGTGCCAACCTCATATCTTAAAATTAGGTGCCAACGCTGATTCCTAGCTCCTTTAGAGTCCAACGGGGAAAAGCGGGACTAGGGGCATGCTGAGTACGTCAAATGGGGTAACATGGGATACGCCAGGTTACTTGAGACACCGGATTTCACCAGGAACTAGTGTGTGTTTGTACGTCGGAATTAGCCTCTATATCTAGCTCAACATACAAGCTAGAGGGCTTGAATTATTCGGGCATACAAACACACACTAGTTCCTGTAGAAATTCGGTGTCTCATGTAATCCGGTGTGTCCCATGCTACCCCAATTGACCGTAATGGAGATTTGTAGACATGCAAAGTAAAAACTAGCATCTGCCTCACTTGGGTAAGAGGCCATGGTTTTTCGCCACATACGAGAGGTTATGGGCTTATGGTACAGCCGTGAGAAACGCCAGACGAATGATGAATCATGGAGATCTGTAGACATGTGGATCTGTTTAAATGAGCGTCCGTGTTGATGGCTCATGCTGATTTATACAGACAATTCTGTACGGTTGGGATTTCTGATATACTCACTAGTTGACGGCTAGCATCAGCTAAGGCGCGGCTCGCGAAGTGCGCCACAGCATCCACGTGCATCGGGAACGTGTTCCTTAAGCGGTACAGCTGCACGTTGCTGTGTAAAAGTATATTTTACAAGCTTTATATTAACTTGACTTGTTCGTATGTAAGTAAAAAAGTATGTATGTTGTCCGTCAAAATTTGCAATCCATTTTTCAGTCACTTGCCGTTAGTATTAGTATAGTTTGGATGACAATTTAATATTATGGTACCATCGAGCTGATCTGATGATGGAGACAGAAGGTGGCCATGGGAATTCAGTATTTAACCAACGTAACCCCGTTGAGTTAGGGCTCGTTAGAATCGTCTCAATGAATAGTTGCTGATGGTATACAGAAAATTACAGTCGGCAATGAAAGCTTGTCCCAAAAATGAAATTTTTGACAGAAACTTATTACTTTTTTCTACCACGGCGGTGGCAAGCAAGCATACAGCCTGCTTAATTAAAAAAAATCATGCCGGCACATGTAACAATTAAATATTTTCGCCATGGAATTTATTATCGATTGTGGATGGATAATCTTTGTTTTTACTATTTTCTCGCAGTCTTTATATCTGTGTGTCTTTTGTGTAGTAAATAAATGTTTTCTTTCTTTGTTTCTTTCTTTCTTTCAGTCGAAGTGAAAAGTTAGAGTGTATAACTCTGGCCTAAAAGCCATATTACCCCTCGAATTTTCCCTCAGTTCGCTCGGGAAAATAACCATCTCGTTGTAATACGGCTTATTTTGGCCAATTGTCATACAATCTAGCTACTATTTATAGACTAGGATCATTTTATCTATGGCTAGTTTTGATGATTCAAAACGACGCCGACGGGGCATATCTCCAGGTGTAGGTGCAGGTAATAGTGTGGGCGTTTGGTGAAAAACCTTACTTTTTTTGATAAAAGTATGAAACTTGGCACAGTTATTCCTTGTGCCAAAATGAGCCGATTAAGATCGGTAGCCCTCGGGAGCCCCCCCTCTGGGGCCGGGGAGGGGGGGTTAAAGTCCCGCTCCGCCTGGCTTCATTCTAAAAATTCTAACCGTCCATGGCTAGCTTATATGTCGTGTTTGGTATCAATTTCGGATAAAACAATAACGTAGAATTCATTTCTGGTATAAAAAAATGTTATTTGTCTTGAAATTAAAAAAGAAAACATAAAAATAAAGATTTTCAACTCCATTTATTTTATTTTGAGCATTCGTAAATATTAAACGGCCAGCTATTTCTGTATACAAAAAATATATTTATAAAGCCAATTTATTGTAGATTTGAAAATATATAACTTTTAACTACCTTTGCTAACAATAAATAGTGTAAAAAAAAAGATTAAGTGGCGAGCGGTAGAAAATACCGCTCCGCCCGGCTTCATCCTAAAAATTCTAAGCGCCCATGGCTAGCTAATAGGTCGTGTTTGGTATCAATTTCGGATAAATCAATAACGTAAAATTATTTTTAGGATAAAAAAATGTAATTTGTTTAGTAATTAAAAAATAATATATAAAAATTGAATTATACAACTCCAATTTTTTATTTTGAGCCTTCGTAAATATTAAACGGAGAGCTATTTCTGTATAAAAAAATACACAAATAAAGACAATTTATTGAAGATTTGAAAAAATATAACTTTTTAATACCATTGTTAACAATAAGTATTGTAAATTTTTTTTTGTAGCGCGCTTTAGAAAACACCGCTCCGCCCGACTTCATTTAAAAATTCTATCTGTCCATGTTTAGCTAATAGGTGGTATTTAGTATCAATTTCGGATAAATCAATAACGTAAAAATCATTTCTGGTATATAAATGTAATTTAACAAGCAATAAAAAATATTTTACTAGAACATATTCGATGGCAAAAAGCGAGAACGTAGTAACCGCCACTTGGTCAAAAAAATTTTTTTTGCATATTCGGAATCAGCGAATTTTTCTGCGTCGACTGGTCTGGGTCCCATGGCTCTACGACGCTTAGAAAAAACTGGACTACGTTGCAAAACGAATGTATTTTTTTGACGATGCCCACATCTAATTGCTGTAAACACCCAAATAGTAGCAATTTTCTAAACGAGTACATTTACGCTAATTTTGTTTTTTCATAAATCAAAGGGTGTGCCGGTTACAGCGTTGCCGAAATTTTGTTCCGTGGCGGTTACAGCATTTATGCATGTAGTGAAAAAATTACGAACCAAGCTTACTGCAATTATCCTGAAATAAATTATCTATGGTTGACGCTTACTACATTTCATTCGAAAATGAATTAACAGCAAGCTACAGTAACGACATTTGAAACACAACGTGAAGTGGGTAGTGCTTGAAGATACAGCAATAAAAATGTGCGCTCGCGGCGATGTGGCTCGTGAATACGACCTGTGAGTGATTTAGTCTATCGGCGATCGCCGGAGCGAGTCGGTGTGCGTAGTCTGTGTACTCTGTGTGTCCGTGAAAAATTATGTTATTATGAAAACGAATTCCATTGGAATGCAATTTTTAGGTTCCTATTTTAATGTCAATTGATATTCTGGCTAAGAAAAATGACTCCGAGTTTTTATTTAAATAAATAATAACAATTTTAATTTGTACGGTACCATAATAGTAATATAACGTCTAGTTATTTAAGTTAAATATTAATGGTTCAGTGAGGGTGTTCTGCCTTTTCTCCGAACTTTTTTTGTCCGAATTTCATTTGCCAACCAACATTTCGCCGATGATTCACTTTGACAACCAACTATTAGCAAATTTTTATATGACAACATTCCATTTGGCAGAATTATTATAAAGCGGATTATTGTAATGACTCAATACTTTTCGCTTACTGATCATTTGTCAAATCTTTCACTAGGCCTAACAACTATTAAATGAATAATGTTTCGTCAGTGTAACAGTGCCCTTTTCATATATGAGGCAACTTTTTACTTAAACGAAGTAAAAGATACACACTAAAACCGGATCTTTAAAACTATGGCTGCTCTTGTACTTGCCTTAGAAAAATATGATGCTCATTTAGTAAAAAAAAACAAAATAGTACTATCTATCGTTAAAAAAACATTTTACAAAGTGCAGTTAGGTGCGACGACGAGCGAAGCGAGGAGGAGTGTTAGGTTCAACTGTGTCCCTACAGCGCGCGAGCCGAGCGAGCGAAGCGAGCGTGCCGCGGCAGCGGCCGGCGAAGCGCTAGAACCGACTGTTTTTTTTATTCCCTCGGCATCGCGGCCCCTCATCGGTCAAAAGTCGGTTCTATGAAACCTCACTTATTGCTTAGAATCGACTTTATGGCAGCTTTTTCAGAGTTTAACACGCATACTTTTGGCACCAGATTAATACCATGTTCATTTCCATACTCGATCAATAACTCAAACATTACATCCTAAGAACGTTTGTCTTTGTTGGTGCATAAACAAAAACATAGCGGAAACGTTTTCGTCGTCAAAAAACACATTTGGTAATTATTAATTAACTAAATGTATATTACCTATACTGACTACACCATAAACCACATGAAAATATGTATTTCAAATAGTTCCAATTAAAAACCGAGCCCAAAGATAGAATTGCCAAACATTTAGTTGGGAAATGAAACAATTCCATAAAATTCAATTGGAACATGATCATTCGGCGAAATGACATTATGCGAAAAATTGGTTGCGATGTGATATTCGTACATAAAATTTTCGGAGATGATTTAGAGAACCTTCAGTGAGATTAGTTCAAAGAAATATTTTTATAATTGAGGTGATAGTTGTGTTCAAACAATTGTTTAAGAATTATGTTGAAAACTTATATAATAAGTAATACTTACATTCAAAACATCTTTTATAGTTAGTGGGTTTAATAGGTAGTGAGTTTTATATCGATAAAAGTTACTTAAAAGACAATTTAATGCCAAAACTGAAGATAAAATGTAGAGAGTTTTAAAATTTTCACGGGAATATTAAACCTCATTACCTATAATATTTAGTTTTAGCAAATAACAATATTATAGTCTGATTAACCCTAAGAATATTTATGTTTGCTTTTAGCACGATAAGTACAAGGTTGTGATTTTATAATATGAGAGATTTTATTAGCCTTTTGAAATGTTATAAGCAACGGAGGTTTTAAGTAACTTTCGTAATGTTTTTATACAGAGAAATTGAGACTAGATAGTATTTGATATGTTAAGACGGTAATTGTTGCTTCTGAGCTTTTAATTTGTAAGAAACCTGCATTTAAAATTTGGAAACATTTTAAAAAAGTATGTTGATAAAAGTTGATTGATACTTAAGTCGTTTTATTTTCACAGTTTCTTTTTGCCGGTGGACACTTACCACATTTCAGTTAGTCCTATAAAGAACGTAATGACATTTACGTCAAAATTATTGAATCTTAAAATAAATATGCATCTGGTTACAGCATTTATGCTTTATGGAAATAATACTCGTTTCACCATTTTAGTACATTTACTTCTGGCGTTTAGAGCGTTTTCGCGTAACGAAAAAAAGAGTTCAACTGTCGTAACCGCCACTAAGTCGTAAACCAGTCTTTTTTGTTAAATATTAAATATGCCAGTTGAAAGAAAACCATAAGTTATGAATTAGATCCAAATATCAAGCATTTTCGTTCATAAATGAAAGAGTTATGATTTTTTTTCTCGAAATCGAAAAGTTTTTTGGCTCTGGTGTAAAGTTTGCATTTTGGCGGTTACTACGTTCTCGCTTTTTGCCATCGAATTATTTTTATTATGAGCCTTCGTAAATGTTAAATGACTAGTTAATAACAAGTTGTGTATGCAAAAAATACTGAAACAAAGCCAGTTTAATGTAGATTTGAACAATATAATTTTAGCTACCTTTGCTAATAATAAATAGTGTATTTTTTTTAAGTCGCGTGCCGGTGCTCAAATTTTACCGCCTGTTCAACCTAAGTGCACATTCTGGAGACCGAATGTTATATTCCTTCTTGTGATCATAAAAAAGATGAAAGATTAAGAAATATTTGTAACACATTTGCACAGTAGTGGCGTTCCCTTAGAGAAGGACCTTAGGTGTCGCGAGGCCTCATGTTTGTATTAGGTGAGAGCGTCACTATTAACGCCAATGTCACTAAGATCCCTTTTTCAAAGTCATATTGTACGAGTATAAGCGGAAAAGGCACTTTATTACGTATAATTTGATGAATTTTACGTATAACAGATGCTGACCACACCAGCGTTGTCAGACCAGTGTGGAATCCATTGGCCAGCATTTTGCTTCCATGTCTAAGCAGAGGGACTGGGTAAGTTTTGATGACGAACAAACGCCTAGTCCGAAACATGTAGGTACCTACCCCTTGGTAAACTGCCCGTTATGTGTGCTGGTATAGAGCAGTTTCCTCTAATTGCTGGTTGTTTATCGGGCTATCGTACTCTTCGCATCGTTTTATTTTCATCAACCTCTAGTACAAGACGTAGTACTATTACTTATTCTGTGGTACAAGTTATATCTAAATGTTGAGATTTAAGTACTAGAAATATAGCAATAATAATAAATATTAGGGGACATTCTTACACAAATCGAATTAGCCCTATAGTAAGTTCAATTAGGCTTGTGTTATAGACGACGATATATATAATAGATATCAATACTTAAATACATATAAAACATCCAAGACTCAGAAACAAATATTCATGCTCATCACACAAATATTTGCCCTTACCGGGATTCGATCCCAGGACTTTCAGCTTCAAAAATATTTGTTTCCTAGAAAGAACCGGCAATTGTAGGACATACCTCAGACGGAAACTGCCCTATACCAGCACACATAACGGGCAGTTTACTTTACCAAGGGGTAGGTACGTTTTTGGCTATGTGTTAGATCGTCATCATAGCTAACCCAGTACCTCTGCTTGGACATGGAAGCAAGGTGCTGGCCAATGGATTCCACACTGGTCTGACAACACTGCTGGGGCCAGCATCTGCTTAAAATAAACAAGGTGTAGTGTAGATACAAAGCTGGTCGCGAAACGTGATGCAAAAATTATGAAGAGGGATTTGAAATGCACCCAGTTACGTCTCAGTGGAGGAAACTGCGTTGACTCTCGAGACGTGTAGTTAATTATACGTAATATTGTGCCTTTTCCGCCTATACTCGTACAATATGACTTTAAAAAACGGATCTTAGTGACATTGGCGTTAACAGTGACGCTCCCACCTAATACAAACATGAGGCCTTGCGACACTTCTAAGGTCCCTTGACCCTTCCCTAAGGAAACGCCACTACTATGCAAATTAAAATTGTATTACAAATATTTGTTAATCTTTCATCCTTTTTATGATCACAAGAACGAATATAGCACAGTCGGTCTCCAGAATGTGCACTTAGGTTGAACAGGTGGTAAAAATTGAGCACCGGCACGCGACTTAAAAAAAATACACTATTTATTATTTTAGCAAAGGTAGCAAAAAGCTATACCTATTGTTCAAATCTACATTAAACTGGCTTTGTTTAAGTATTGTTTGCATACGGAACTAACTAGTCGTTTTAACATTTCCGAAGGCTCATAATAAAAATATGTTCTACAAAAATATTTTTTATTGCTTGTTAAATTACATTTTTTTATACCAGAAATGATTTTTACGTTATTGATTTATCCGAAATTGATACTAAATACCACCTATTAGCTAAACATGGACAGATAGAATTTTTAAATGAAGTCGGGCGGAGCGGTGTTTTCTAAAGCGCGCTACAAAAAAAAAATTACAATACTTATTGTTAGCAATGGTATTAAAAAGTTATATTTTTTCAAATCTTCAATAAATTGTCTTTATTTGTGTATTTTTTTATACAGAAATAGCTCTCCGTTTAATATTTACGAAGGCTCAAAATAAAAAATTGGAGTTGTATAATTCAATTTTTATATATTATTTTTTAATTGCTAAACAAATTACATTTTTTTATCCTAAAAATAAATTTTACGTTATTGATTTATCCGAAATTGATACCAAACACGACCTATTAGCTAGCCATGGGCGCTTAGAATTTTTAGGATGAAGCCGGGCGGAGCGGTATTTTCTACCGCTCGCCACTTAATCTTTTTTTTTACACTATTTATTGTTAGCAAAGGTAGTTAAAAGTTATATATTTTCAAATCTACAATAAATTGGCTTTATAAATATATTTTTTGTATACAGAAATAGCTGGCCGTTTAATATTTACGAATGCTCAAAATAAAATAAATGGAGTTGAAAATCTTTATTTTTATGTTTTCTTTTTTAATTTCAAGACAAATAACATTTTTTTATACCAGAAATGAATTCTACGTTATTTTTTTATCCGAAATTGATACCAAACACGACATATAAGCTAGCCATGGACGGTTAGAATTTTTAGAATGAAGCCGGGCGGAGCGGGACTTTAACCCCCCCTCCCCGGCTCCAGAGGGGGGGCTCCCGAGGGCTACCGATCTTAATCGGCTCATTTTGGTACAAGGAATAACTGTGCCAAGTTTCATACTTTTATCAAAAAAAGTAAGGTTTGGCCATTTTATGTCGCTAAGGATCCCCACTATAAGGAAAATGTGTTCACGTACAACCGTAGAACCCTGTCGCAATTGACAGGCCGCCGTCACTCAAACTCGAGTGACATGTCGCCTTATGGCGATAGGGTTCTTCGCTGAACATATTTCCCTTACCTGTACCTAAGAATTAAAGTCCTGAGTCCTCAAATCAATAAAGGGTTGGCGCGAGGTTCAAATGCTAAGTTTTCTGCTACTCACCGTCAAGTAGGCCATATACTTTTCTGCCACCATCGCGGCATTAAACAAAGATAAATTATAGTACTGCTAGAAATTATAACCAATAAAATAAACAAAATACCTCTTTATGTACTGAAGGAACTGCGCCGTGTCCCCGCTGTCCCCTATCATGCCAACAATTGTGTGGTCGTTGATCTTGTGCAGTTTTTCATCGTCTGAATTCAAATTAACATTAAATACATCAAGAATCAGTGTCAAAGTTGGAGGATATAAAGCCGAAGGAGGAGGACTCTACTTTTCACTTAAATTTCTAGTTCGTCATCATCATCATCATATCAGCCGAAAGACGTCCACTGCTGGACATAGGCCTCCCCCAAAGAGCCACAATGACCGGTCCTGCGCCACCCGCGTCCAGCGGACTCCAGCGACCTTTACCAGGCCATCAGTCCACCTTGGGGGACTGATGGCCTGGTAAAGCGCCTTCCGGTACGTGATCGCCACTCGGGAACCCTTCCGTCCCAATGGCCATCGGTTTTACGTGCAATGTGCCCCGCCCACTGCCACTTAAGTTTAGCGATTCGGAGGCCTATATCGGTTACCTTGGTTCTGCTGCAGATAGCCTCATTTCTGATGCGATCACGTCCCAGAATACCCCTGTCCATTGCCCTTTGGGTGACTTTGAGTCTTCTTATGAGGCCTACAATAAGCGACCACATTTCCGTGCCATACGTCATCACTGGCAACACACACTGATCAAAGACTCTCGTTTTGAGACACTGCGGAATATTGGACGAAAAGATGTGCCGTAGCTTCCCGAATGCTGCCCAGCCGAGTCGGATTCGACGATTGACCTCTTTCTCGAAGTTGGACCTACCTAACTGGACAGTCTGTCCTAGGTATATATACTCGTCTACAGCTTCGAGCGTAAAGTGTCCGATTGAAATTTCCAGTTAATTAAACAAAAAAATATGATACAGGTTATAATGTCATGCATCATATTTGGACGTAGTTACGCGAAAACGTTTCAACCCACAGCAACCCCATTTTGAGATAAACGCAATTTTGTGTTTTAGCGGTACACTTTTTCCCTGTTATTATTTCAGGCAAATACTATTGGTTTTACTGTGGAATGCCAAACTGGTTATTGAATGATATGCATATTTTTTGTAAATACATAATACAAGGGGCATATAAATAGGTAAAACGAGTTTGAAACGTTTTTGCTAAATTTAATTTTGTATGAACCTTGTTAAATAGCAATTATGCTTAAACGTTCCAAAACGAATTTAAGTGTATTATTTATTTTTATAAATATATCTAAAATAAATATGTAAAATAATAAATAACAATGAGGAACATAGTTACAAAAACAACAAAAAAAAATTGAAAATGTATTACAAAAAAAATAGGAGGTGATCTTTTGAGCTTAGAACCTATGCCAAAAATTAGCTGATATGGTTCCAAAAGTTATCAAAAACTTATATGAAACATTCAATTTTCATCATCGTATTCTATGATCTCGAAGTCCGGAACTCCACCAAACCCATCAACATCATCAGTAGCTTCTTCAGAACTTTGAAGCGTTCTATAAAATTGAAGGCAATCCTCAGGTATGTAGTGGTACATGGATTGTAAGTCCACTAATTATATATATATATATCAACGTACAACCCAAACCGATGGTTCTAGAGATTCTAAATTTGGCTCGTAGGTACCTTTATGGTGGATTAAGAAAGTATTTTCAAAATTCATCCCATAAGGGGTTGAAATGAGGGTCCAAACTTTGTATAAAACAAGATTAGTAAGACTATTTCATTCGAAACTTCAAAGGAGTATTCCTAACGATAAATGAGTAAACAAGTGTTTCAGGTTTTTTGAGAATTCGACCCCTAAAAGGGGGAAATGTGGTAACAATGTCTGAAAATCAACATGGGTATTGTTTCTATTTCTATGGTTTATCGGGTCGCTGATTATGAAAGCAACAACGATTTTAAAATCCAACGTAGCGGACATGAAATACCATCTCCCCTGTTGGGGTGCGATGGGGTTGAAATGTCTAAATATCAATATGGATGTCGTTTTTATGGTTTTTTGGGACGTCAAATATGAAAATGGCCTCGATTTTGAAATTTAATATTGTGTACATCTATCTAAATATATAAAAGACGAAACTGACTGACTGACTGACATATCAACGTACAGCCCAAACCGATGGTTCTAGATATTCCAAATATGGCATGTAGGTTCCTCATAAGGTTTAAGGGTGGATTAAGAAAGGATTGCTCAAAATTCATCCCCTAAGGGGGTGAAATAAGGATCCAAAGTTTGTATGGGGAAACAAGATTAGTAAGACTATTTCATTCGAAACTTCACAGGACTATTCCTTACGATAGTTGACTAAACAAGTTTTCCGGTTTTTTAAGAATTCAACCCCTAAAAGGGGGAAATGTGGTGACAATGTCTCAAAATCAACATGGGTATTGTTTCAATGGTTTATCGGGTCGCTGATTACGAAAACAACAACGATTTTAAAATCCAACGTGGCAGACGTGAAATATCATCTCCCCTGTTGGGGTACGATGGGGTTGAAACGTCTAAATATCAATATGGGTGACGTTTTTATGGTATTTTGGGGCGTTCATTACGAAAATGGCATCGATTTATAAAAATGGAGGTTCTCAGTTTGACCCGTATGTTCCGATTGAATTACAATTTGGCACAAATACTTTCAATAATTTTCATGTCCACAATATTCAATTTCAAGAGCGATGCCATTTTCGTTATTAACGTCCCAAAAAAATCACAAAAAAGACACCCATATTGATATTTAGACATTTCAACCCCATTGCACCCCAACACCCAGGACAACAACCAGGGGAGATGGTATTTCACGTCCGCCACGTTGGATTTTAAAAGCGTTGTTGTTTACATGATCAGCGACCCGATAAATCATACAATAATACCCATGTTGATTATCAGACTTTGTCACCACATTTCCCCCTTTCCACCCCCTAGGTTGTATACTCAAAAAACCTGTAACACTTGTTAACTCACTTATCGTTAGGAATAGTCCTGTGAAGTTTCGAAAGAAATAGTCTAACTAATCTTGTTTCCCTATACAAAATTTGGACCCTCATTTCACCCACTTGGAGGATGAATTTTGAGAAATCATTTCTTAATCCACCCCTTAAACCTTATGAGTAACCTACGTGCCATATTTGGAATCTCTAGAACAATTGGTATGGACTGTACGTTAATATGTCAATCAGTCAGTCTCTTCTTTTATATATATTTAGATAGATGTGCACAATATTAAATTTCAAAATCGAGGCTATTTTCGTAATTAACGTCCCAAAAAAACCATCAAAAGTCACCTATATTGATATTTAGACATTTCAACCCCATCGCACCCCAACGGAGTATAAAGTATTTCACTTCTGCCACGTTCGATTTTAAAATCGTTGTTGTTTTCGTAATCAGCAACCCGATAAAGCATGGAAACAATACTCACTTTGATTTTCAGACTATCACCACAGTTCCCCCTTTTACGGGTTGAATTCTCGAAAAACCTGAAACACGTGTTTACTACTTATCGTTAAAAATACTCCTGTGAAGTTTCGAATAAAATAGTCTAACTAATCTTGTTTCCCCATTCAAACTTCGGACCCCCATTTTACCCCATTAGGGGGTGAATTTTGAAAAATCCTTTCTTAGTGCACCCTTATACCTTATAAGAAACCTACGTGCCAAAATTGGAATCTCTAGAACCAACGGTTTGGGCTGTACGTTGATATGTCAGTCAGTAAATCAATTTCTTATTCTTTTATATCTTCCAAAAAGCCATAAAAACGACACTCATATTGATATCGAGACATTTCAACCCCATCACACCCCAACAGGAGAGATGGTATTGCAGGTCTACCACGTTTGATTTTAATATTATTGTTGTTGTTTTCGTAACGACAGCGACCCGATAAACCATAGAAACAACACCCATGTTGATTTTTCAAACTTTGTCACCACGGGTAAATACCCGGTATTTGCCCGTGGGTTTTTACCTACTACCCATCTCTAGTTGGTGCTGTCCTTTGATTGTTTTGACTAAATACATAAACTTAAATATACCATAATTATTTATTTTGGTAAAAAATATTTTTTTTTCTCGAACATATTTAATAGCAAAAATGGATCAAGTATGTGTGGATCGTTTATAGCAAAAAATTTGAAAATAATATATTATAATAAAACGTTCCAATTTATTTAGAACAGTCTTCGCAGCTTAAAAAAACAGTAAGGAATAATCTAAAAGGTTTCAAATTACATGGAACATTTTTGCAGAAATAAAAAATGTATAAAGATTTTGCAAAAACGTTCCAACCCACATGGATCATTTAAGAAACAATTGAATGTGCTTTTTATGAATTTAGTATAATGTTCCAAGACAAGTGGAACATTATAACGATATGTTTTTCTATTAAGAGTTATTAACAATATGTTTCAGTATGCATGTAATGTTTTTATTTTATTTTGAGTACACGTCCTTGGCATAATGGTGGGTTGGAACATTTGGGTCAAACTTTATTGATGAAACTAACCTAAAAAATACTAGCATCTTTGTGTGCACATGATGTAATATGTCAAAAATAGTACCCTGGTTATGGTAACTCATTTTTGAGTGACTTGTGGGTTGGAACGTTTTCGCGTAACTACGTCCATTTGAACTTTGAAGTACTATGTGTACATAAATATTGAACATTATTTTCATCATATCATTTTGACGACCGGTTAGCCTAGTGGGTAGTGACGTTGCCTACGAAGCTGAACGTCCCGGGTTCGAATCCCGGTAAGGACAAATATTTGTGTGAAGAGCATGAATATTTGTTTCCGAGTCTAGGGTGTTTTCTATGTATTTAAGTATTTATATCTATTACATATATCGTCGTCTAGTACCTATAACACAAGCCTTATTGAGCTTAGGTACTATAGGCCTAGTTCGATTTGTGTAAGAATGTCCCTTAATATTTATTTATTTATCATACATCACTAACATACCTAATACACCTCCGGTGTAATTTGCATTCATAATCCTTCGGGACATTTAAGATGATTGATCGAACGGGTTACAGCCTAGAGGCTGAGACGCGGGAATTTCTAACGTTGATAAACTCTTAAAACTGCATCACCACTATTCGAAAGTTGAACTCTATTACGTAAACACGAAGGTTGTTTTCGTTATTACGCGCTTCATCAACATACGAGGTGTGAAAAGTAAGCGGAACTATAGGTACATCTATTACCGGGAATTTGAGATTTGTATGAATAAGCGTCTCAAGTAGACTTGGGCACTTTTCCGCGCCTTTTGAAAATTGAACTCTATTCTCACGTTTCTAAAGGACTACTTCGTTTGTATTCTCATTTAGTTATGACGTTACGAATTGGGTAATGGTGTAGTCTGTTTATGGGAAATTGAGTGAAATCCCATTGTCGTCTTTAGCGGTGTATGAAAGGAGGTCAAATTAATATTTACGCTGAACGGCGGAGTATTTATAGGTTGACAAAGTCATGACCTTGCGTTTGTCATGATTGATTGCATGACTCGGCTGTAATGAATGTCACTTTCTTTGAGACTATGGTAATCGTAATGTCCTTTTGTTGGATGGTGGTAGAATTAAGTACTTTGACTAAGAATTTAAAACAAGTCTTAAGGAAAGAAACCTCGTGATTACAACATTTTATGCAAGTTATACAAAATTAAACAATTAAAAATATCATAAGACTTGTATATATACAACCTTTCAAAAATATCTACACATGCGTCACATGTTAGTAACAATAGAGACTGTGTATAGATATTTTTGAAAGGTTGTCCGTATAGATATATGAGAACTCGACTTTACAAAAACAATACAGCATCAAACTTTGAATCGCTTCCTCGAGACGGGGTATTTTCTAGGCAACTTCGATGAAAGAATTCCGAGGAAAAAGCGAAACCGAAATAAGGTGCAAATAAAGATAGATCGTCTCTAAAATAAACAAGGGAAATCGTTAAAAATCCACTAGCGTACTCCTCGTCTTTATGCGAGACAGTGCGACCTTCTTTAATGGAGCTCTTAGATTTTATACTGTGGTTAAGCTGAGTACAGACAAGCGATGTAAGAATAGGTATAGCTTGTGAAGGCAAGTCTGTTACATGTACAACCAACTGAAACAAATTAAACAAAGTATTATTCTATCTTGGGTCGAGCACTCAAAGACACATCAGATTCGGTTGAAACCGTTCAACCAATCTCACTGGACCCCGCGCGTGGTCGTGCCGGAGAGTTCCCCTTGGATTTTCCCCAGGCTACTCTCCAACCATGCAGTTCGACAGCTACATTGGGTCCGTCCTATTATACCAACAGTAAGGTTAAAAAAAAAAAACCGGCCAAGTGCGTGTCGGACCACGCAAAACGAAGGGTTCCGTGCCTATTAAAAAGGTCGTATCGTCACAGAAATTTTACGGCACTTACGTCCTTTTCTTTGAGGAAGGCAGTTTTTCAGCAATATCTCGAAAACCTCTGAACCGATCTTGTTCAAAACAATCTTGTTCAAAAAATTTTGGTGAATGAAATTAATAAGCCCTATGACTATGAATTTTTCCATATTTTTAAAATACACCGTTCAAAAATTAGAGGGGGGGGACAGAATTTTAGTGACATTCGGGGCGATTATCTCCGACCCTATTCACTTAATCAAAAAAAATCCTAAGAAACCTTATATTTATTTTGAAAGGCCTATCGATTGATGTGCCACACGGGGGGTCACAATGAAAAAAAATTGACTTTTAGTTTTATGTATGGGGTACAACCCTAAAAAAATGTTTTTTGTCATTTTAATTACAAAACTATGTAGCGGCTAACAAAATACACCTATCCTCAAAATTTTATTCAAATACACCTTATAGTTTTCGAGTAAAATGCCTGTGACATACGGACAGACGGACAGACGGACAGACGGACATGACGAAACTATAAGGGTTCCGTTTTTGCCATTTTGGCTACGGAACCCTAAAAAGCACTCAAATCTAAAGTCAGTCAGTTCTGGCGCTTTGCCGGCCGCTCCCGCGGCACGCTCGCTTCACTCGCTCGGCTCGCGCGCTATAGGGTCGCAGTTCAACCTAAACACTCCTCGTCGCTTCGCTCGTCGTCGTATCTACACCGACCGAAGGACAGTTGTGAATAAGGAAGAGAAAATATTTTGCCGCAGCTGGTTACGAAATTTAATCATCAGGATGCCTAGTTGCGGTTAAAGAAAAAGTTCTCCTGATTCGCAACCGGTTGCAAACAAAGAAAAAAAAACCGGCCAAGTGCGAGTCGGACTCGCGCACCGAGGGTTCCGTACAAACCTGTAGGTAATAAGTAAATTATTAAAAATATTTTTATTATATGATGTAAATAAAAATTTACGGTTTTCGTAATTTTTCCTTTATCTGTGCTATAAGACGTTGCTTCGTACCAAATTTCAAGATTCTGAGTTCACGGGAAGTACCCTGTAGGTTTTGATTCCCTTGCGAGTTTCGAAAATTTGCGGAAATTTGCGACATAAACGGCTGTATCTTTTGATTGCGTTGGCTTACAAGTTTGATTTTATCACAGCTCGAAGGGACAGTAGACTTAAGTATTTGATATAAATTTTAGCTTGACGCGTTCCTGAGAAAAAGGGTCTTGACGGACGGGCGGACAACAAAGTGATCGTATAAGGGTTCCGTTTTTTCCTTTCGAGGTACGGAACCCCAAAAAAACCTGATTTGCAACTGGTTGCGAATTCCAGTTGCGAAAACGGCTGGAGGGGACAATCCGCTATGCCACCTCGTTTGTCTGCACCCAGCCTTAAAAAGCAGTTCAGGGAAGATGGAATGGTTAATTTCTCATCTAGCTGTCTGCAGCCGATTAAACGCAGGCGCAGCTTCTAAACACCAGCCGAGTGCCATCAACTGCATGGTTATGTCTATTTCAAATGTAAATATGGAATCATATTTTGGGGCTCAATTGCAGCAATGCTTTATGGCACTTAGGCGGTAGGCAGTTTTTGCAGGGATAACTCGAAAACGTTTTGTGCCATTTTGGCTACGGAACCCTAAAATTGAGCTTCGCAAAACCGTAACAGAGCTGGATACACTTGAACCCATTTGTGAGCAAACAAATCGCAATCGGGTGAAAAAATTAAGATTTTTCCTGTTAAAATCTATTCGTGGTAAAGTTTTCGTGATAAAGTCTATTCGTGGTAAGGTTTTCGTGATAGTCTATTCGTGGTAAAGTTTTCTTGATAAAGTCTATTCGTGGTAAGGTTTTCGTGATAAATTCTATTCGTGGTAAAATTTTCGTGATTAAGATTTTTTGTGATAAAATCTATTCGTGGTAAAGTTTTCGTGATTAAGATTTTTCGTGATAAAGTCTATTTAAGGCCTCTCGTTATGTACTGTCACATAAACTACTATTATTTTTCCAATCAGATTTTTTTGAATGACAGTTAATTTGAAAAGATTTGACCATGGTCCGTTAGGATTTCTCGCCCTATACAAAAACAAATATTACCTACCTAAATAAAAAATATACTTAGCAAAAAAAATACTCAAATTGATATAATATGAAATAGTATAAGGACACGAGCCAAGTTTCCGCAGAGTTAATCGTGTCAGCAACAGCTGTTGCATTTGCTAACCGAATCAGAACTATTATTGGTTTCTGTTATTAAGTTGTTTTAGGATCAAATATACCCAGCATCCACAGTAGATATTGACTTATGTACAACAGAAGGACTAGTTTATTTTCGCAAACACACGAATTTAGCAGGCACTCTACACAAAACGGTACGCAGAAATGACTTATTTTTTTGATTAAAAGTGCAAATATCACAACAGGTGCATACTTTTTTGTCGTAACTAAGTTTCGACGGAGCCCCGCACGGCAGGACTCCTATTTCTAGGATTTTTGCCCATCTGGCATCTAAAGCTACCTCACTAACCTGACCTAAACCTGTTTCGCGAACGCGATGGGTGAAATATCTGTCATTCTTGATTTTAGAGAAAAGTTTAAAAAAAAAACATGCTGTTTTGGCGTAGGTACCTATTCCAAACGATAAAACCATATAAAACTTTGTGACATAAATCATAATAATGCCCCACCGATGAAAATTTTTCTTAGTTCTGCGTATTCAGGTGGTGCTAGCGTCACGGGAAACATAACTCTCCATAATTTAATTCTTTAAAAATGTTTTAAGTGATGATACATGTGAACAAACTTTGGTTTCAAGTGCAAAATACTACAAATATGGACAATAAATGTTATCTCTAAAAACAACCAAGGAATACGGACAGTATAATCTAAAACCACTTCCAAAGTATCATAACCAACAAGAAAGTGAAATTAAAGAAAATAGTTGCGTAAACTCAGTATAAACTTAACCATAAACAATTAAAAGTGCGTGTTTTTGTTGTAGTGCTACAATTCAAGTTCATTAAAACGTAATCGAGTAAGTTTGCCTTATATCATATTCTGTTGGACATTCAAAATTCAAATCCAAATTGGGACGCAGAATGTAAACAAAGCGTCAACCAATCAGAAAAGATCACCCACAGATCATGTATAACGAGCACACCGAAAGACAACAGTGACATCTAGTACGTAATATTAAGTACTCAACGCCATCTAGCAACGCTAATGAACAATAGTAACTGACTCGGCTGACTCAGACGCAAGTTTCGATTACAGAAGGTTCATCGCATTTTTTAGTTTCCCGGTGTTCCGCTAGAGATCACTATTTTAAAAACTGGTAAGACTTTAAAATTCCAATTATTTAAAGATGAATTCTATTACACCGAGTAAAACCAGTTGTGCGAAATGCAAAAAAACTATAACCGACAAATGTTTCTTACACTGTGCAAAGTGTAAAGATGATTACTGCCTGCAATGCGCCAATGCGGAAAAGCGGTTCTTCAATACAATGTCTCCAGACAAAAAATCTAAGTGGGTTTGCGTTCCATGTAAAGTTAAACCATCCAAAGGCCATACAGCAGCCGGCCGCCAGAACCTACCCCTAACACAATCTAATGTAAACAATAAAAAGACAGACCGTGATTTGATAATCACAACTCGCAGTCAACAGAAATTAGCCAACATCCACGTGGCAAATGGTGATAATGATGACAGTGATGTGAGCCAATTGGGAAACACAATGTGCACACCTAAGGATAATTCAATGAGAAATAACGTAAATATGTGTACTCTAGACCAAATAAGTCTTCTTCTTGATACAAAACTAGAACAATATAAAACACTAATCATTTCTGAGTTGAAATCGGAAATAAGATCCCTAATTCAGCATGAAATACATGACATCACTTCAAATTTGAAACTGGAAATAACGGAAAACATGAGTTGCTTAGCATCCAAACAAAATGCCCTACAAAATGAAATAGACCTATTACACAGCAAAATTATGACTATGCAAAATGCACAAAAAAAACTCAAAAACGAAATCCAGAACCTACAAAACGGACATACCATGAATTCAGAAAAGCCAACAGAAGATACTTGCAAAAAAATTGTATTGTACGGAATGGATGAATCACGACGAGAAAATGAAGATGAATTGTATAGAAAGATCTCCTTCGTATTTCGTGATATATTGAATGTAAACTTAGAAGGATACATAGAAGACTTGCATAGACTCGGAAAAAGAGGAAACCGCAGACCTATTGTCATTGAACTAATCAGCAAGCGGATGACCAAGTTCATCCTAGACAATTACCAATGTTTCAGGGATACAGGACTAGTTATTTCACGATATTTAGACGGTGAGGGCATAAACAAACGAAGAGAATTAATTGTCTTATTACAAGAAGCTAGAAATCAGGGTAAAAATGCAGTAATAAGAAACAACAAACTATTAATAAACGGAAAGGAGCATTTACAACCAGAACACACACATTCAAACACCAAAGTAGAACAAAAACAATACGAAAAACACACAGTACTGATCACTAGAACTGAAAAAGAAAACAACCAAAACTTTAATGATTTGGAGCAACCCTCGCAGCGGGAAACTTTCACCTCGACGCCCAATACTCATCAACAGCCGGAACAGGTACCTGCTACTCCAACAGGAAGAGTAAATGCTAATTTTCGTCCCTAAAACTAGTCATTTAGAAATACTTTATCAGAACATGTGTAGTATTAATAATAAATTCCATCTAGTAGAAGCCTTGTTAGAAGAAAGGTCTAATTTACACGCGTTATGTATATCGGAGACATGGATAACGAAGTCTAAAATAGACTTGCTGATCCTTGAAGGCTATAACATGGCTAGCTGCTTTTGTAGATCTAATTACGAAGCCGGAGGTGTATGTATTTTCCTTCGAACCGACATTGAATTTGTTGAATTAAAAGACATAAATAGTATATCTGTAGAATATGTATTTGAAACTTGTGCCATAGAAATATGTTCGTCGGATTTAATATTAATTGTTATATATTGGCCAAATAGTGATAGAAATCCTGATCTATTCTTTGAAAAGTTAGAGCAGCTATTGCATATATTACATACTAAATATAAAAATAAAAATGTTATAATAGGAGGAGACCTGAATGTTGATATTCTGAAAAAAACCACATTGTCGAAGAATTTATTAAATATGTTCTTAACTTTCAATTTTTCACAACATGTAAATGAGCCTACTAGGGTCTCCAAAAATACTGCTAAATGCCTAGATGTTATTTTTACTAACTTTGACGCCGATAACCTTAAGTTCGATGTACAAGAGCTTGGGTTTTCAGATCATAAGAGTGTTAATGTCATAGTGCCTAACGCTATCGAGAGGATGGCACATAAACATGATGAATATTTACACTACAAACGATTTTTCACTGAAAAAAATATAAAATTATTTAAAACACAACTACAACAAATTAACTGGTTCTCTATCTTCTCTCCTCAAATTCCAATTAATGATAATTTTGAAAAGTTCAACAACATAATGAAAATGCTTTTAAACCGTTGCATCCCCAAGAGACGAATAAAATTTAAAATAAAACCTAACAGACAATGGTTGACACCTGGAATTAGAAAATCTTGTTTACATAAACGGCTACTGAAAATCTTAATTTCGCATTCAGACGACCCGATTTTAATTAAGCACCTGGATAAATTCACAAAAATTTTGAAGAGAAGTGTCACTATCGCAAAAAATATAAATAATAATAAAAGGGTCAATTCTTCAAGTAATAAAATTAAAACAGTGTGGAAAATTATAGGTGAACAAACAAAAAAACCTGAACTAAAAATGAAATCTCGGAAAAATATTGCACTCAAACTCAACGGAACAATAACAGACAAACCACAAATTATCGCAGACACTTTTAACACATACTTTTCCTCAGTAGGGATTAACGTAAACAATAGTCATCCGAAGGGTCGCCCAGTCATGAATCCAACAAGTAATACAATATTCCTATCTCCACCTAGCCACACAGAAATAGACAAGTCCATAAGGGCTTTAAAAAATAAGGACAGTTTTGGTATCGATGAAATACCTCCATCACTCGTAAAAAAATGTTCCAGTGAGCTAATTCTACCATTAACCTTCTTAATAAACCAGTCATTCTCAACAGGAATATTTCCAGATGCCCTAAAAATAGCAGTCATCAAACCAGTCCCGAAAAATAAAAACGTGAGTGATCCTAGCCAATATCGTCCAATAGCCATGTTATCAACATTCTCAAAAGTCTTTGAATCGGTAATGGCTAAACGTTTATCAGCTTTTTGCGATAAAAATAATATTTTTGACGATAGCCAATATGGTTTTCGAAAACAAAGAGGTACAATATTAACAATTCACAAACTTATACAAGAAATTATTGGTATAATTGACAGCAAAAACTACGCATTTGGGCTAATGCTCGATATGAGCAAAGCCTATGACCGAGTCAACCATAACATCCTCCTTAATAAACTGTATGGCGTAGGAGTACGTGGCACCTGCTTTGACTGGTTCAAATCGTATCTCAATAATAGAGTACAATTAGTGGAATTAGATCACTATGATAAAAAGAGCAATACAGTGACGAAAATACATTCACAAAAGAGACCAGTTACATGCTCTATTCCGCAGGGTAGCGTGCTAGGTTGCATCCTATTTTTAATATACATAAACGACTTACCAAAAATGATAAATTCAGACCAAATTAAATGCTTTATGTATGCCGACGACGTCTCTATAGTCTTCTCGAGTCAAAATAACACCGATTTTGTATTAAATATGAACACAATACTTGATATCCTTTTACAGTGGCTAGAAGATCATAATCTACAGTTAAACTTAAAAAAGACAAATCTAATACAATTCCGACCCCATCAGAGATTTCCGTTAGATATTCATTACACACATTCAGGTCATACATTTCAACTAGTTAACAATTGTAGTCTACTTGGAATTAATATCGATGAAAACATTAATTGGAAGTCGCATATTGAAAATATCTGTACAAAACTGTCTCGCTTTACGTATGCCTTACGAAATATAAGGAAAACCACAGATTTCAAAACTGCACTTAGTGCGTATTATGCGTTTACCCAGACTAGGATGCAATATGGGATCATTTTATGGGGCAATAGTACAGACCTACTGGATTTATTCATATTACAGAAACGATGCATAAGAATCCTCACAAACATTAAGAATAATGAAACATGCAAACCCCACTTTAAAAGATTAAACATATTAACACTACCCTCCCTCTATATTTTGGAAGCTTGTAAATTTGTACGGAAGCAACAACATTTATACACTCAAGCGAAAGACCGTCACACTTGCACCCTAAATTTAAGACATAGAGATAAAATAGCCCTCCCAACAAGTAACTTACAGATGAGCAATAAGAGCCCACATATGACAACAATACGCATTTACAACAGTCTTCCTAAAGAAATAGCTGATGAGGTCAAATATACCAAATTAGTTAAGAAGTTAAAAACATATTTAATAGAAAACTGTTTTTATTCACTGAATGAGTTCTTAAGTGTAAATAGATACCATAAATATTCTTAAAGTAGGTTATCGTAAATATTAACACTGACGTGTAATTTAGGTTAAGTACTATAATTGTACCTGGTCTACGTTTGAGACAAGGAATTGCAATACCCTTAAAGGGTGTCATGTTGTACCATAAACTGTGATAAATAAGACCTGATGTATGTCAACATGAGAGCAATAAAGTATTCTATTCTATTCTATTCTACCCTTTGATACACCCTAACCGGCAGGCTGTTCGAACACTAAGTTTGTATGGCAAGGGTAATCTCAGGAACTATTCATCCGATTTCAAAAATTATTTCACGAATACATAATATACGAGTACCTTTAGAATACACATAGGCTCATAGCTCCACCTAAGTTTTCTGTAATACATGAGCAGAGCCGCGCGGGCAGCTAGTCATTCATAAAACAAGGACCCCTTCAAGACTTAGGTATCTACTCACCCTCATCAATCAGAAATATATTCTGGATTTTCATTTGATCAGCGGCCATCATCACAAACTCGTCACATTTCAATCCTAGCAAGCAATGAAGACTCATGATACTGAATAAAAATAATATCAAAAACGACAGCAGGAAACAATAATAATTACAAATGTCACTCATTTTCATTTTCACGTTGTCAAACCGGTCTTCCATTTCAGAGTATTGTAAATAGCAAGGTTTGATATCCGCCTCCAGGTGAATAATTAGTTTTTAATTATAATAATTCTAGATTTATAATGATTTTAATGTTCAATTCAGTTTATTTATTAAATCATAATATTCTAATAGTCATTCATTACAATAAATGGGTCGTTCTTCTTTTCTACCGACAATGAACCGAGGTTTTTCTGTTTTTTTGGTTTTTGAACTATCGAAAATTGTGGTTTTGAAGTGCGATTTAAAAAAAAATGCATAGGTTTCTTCATTAGATCTAATTAAAGTTTCCTTTCTGGCCAATATAAATATTTATTTACGGTTGGTTTCTAAAAAAAAACATGTGACAAAGTGGACTCTTTCAGTGGGGACAACATTTTGGTTTACCACTCTGTCACGGCATTCTACGAAAAAAAAAACATTTAAAAAAATGCTAGTTAGAGAAAGTGAAATATTAAATAGCACTAATTAATAAAATAATATGGACGTTCATTCGAACATTATAAAACCCATCATTACTCAAATGAGATGCCGTAATAAGACGAAGGACAGGCTATTGTCGGTCGAAAAGAAGAACGACCCAAATACATTTTCATTATAAACTAGTATAACACGTCAACTAGTCAATGAAACCCGTTCGTTATCGCTTCCGGTGCAAAAGTGCCCATAATGCTCACGGCATTACCCCGCTGGATGGCTATGGTTTTTATACGGGGTGTTTCCTGTTACAGGAGCAATTAATTAAACGGTAGATTATTAAGCTTGTGAGCAATTGTTTCTAAATGGTTTTAATTAAAAAAAAAATTTTTTTGGTTCTTTTTTCTTTCTTAAGTTTTGGTATACTTTTTTACTCTTCTTCTTCGTGATATAAGTAAGTTTTTGTATTTTAAAAACACAAAAAAAAATTGATAAAATCACAAAAATATCTTTTGAAAACAAAAATGCAAAAACTATTATGACTCACTACATGATGTTACCTCAAAATCTGCATTGACTACTGTGCTATGACCTCGTGGTGCCAAGATACATTACTCGGAGGTCATAACTTTAGATCAATTTTTCTCCGAGTAAAAAAAAATTGAAAAGAAATGGACAAAAGGGGTTACTACAAATGCAGTAAGGAAGCCTCCGTTTTATTTATTGCTCCTGTTACAGGAAACACCCCGTGTAATTGTATGTATGTTAGTCTTTAAGGTATTTGATATTTGGTTTATTATTATTATAATTTATAACAAGACGGCGCGCCAGCTGTGTCGCCGCGAGATAGACTATCCATCTCTTTCTAATTAGAACACTAAGAAAGTGACGAATAGTCTGTCTTATGACTTATGATTAGAGTTGGGATGTTTGGTGGCATTGGGGTGAACAAAGAGGAATGGAGTCGTTGTTATATATATTTTTTGATTGAATGAATGAATAAATGATTGATAAACCAATAATGTATACCTAATTCAATTTATTGGTTCCATACAAGTAAATTGATTCATAAAACTTGAAACTTTCATTCCAGTTGCAAGTTATTCAAGCTCTTGAATACATAAACATTTTAACAAACAAGTAAAAATTATTTAAGTGTTACATTATAAAATCATCATCGTAATTTACAGTATTGCATTGCAGTTGTCCTCAAAAATTATGTAAAATATGCGATTTATCAACAAACCTAAATTGTTTACTCTATACACGTTCATACAATAAAACGCAAAGGTGATATATTATTGGCCGGTACTGTAATACAGATTTATCGTTCATATTCATATAAAAAATATACAATGGCAACTCCACTGCATTACTTGTGCTAAACTGCCACCAGAATCCTAACCCTACTTATGATAACGTTGACAACCGTGCTGCTTCTAAAATCGTTGACAACACTCGAATGCAACACTAAGCGCCACATGCGTATGCGTTCTTAATTTCCAAACCGTGTCAAGGAACCTGATGCCTCATCAATACGTCAGGATACCTGACGTGCTGATTTGTTTGACTCTTAATTTATCAAAGTCAAAGTCAAAAGTTTATTTGTGCAAAAAGTAGGTAATATTAACAACAGGTGTTATGTGACAATTCAAAGGATCTCCACTTCCGATAAAACGGCATACAAATTTTAAATCAGGCGAATTCATCACCTTGCGTAACAATCTAATTACAAATTATTTAATAAACATTATTTCAAAATACCGTACCTTCACGTACCGGAAGGCGCAGCGTGGGTAGGCCCCCCACAAGGTGGACTGATGACCTGGTAAAGGTCGCTGGAGTCCGCTGGATGCGGGTGGCGCAGGACCGGTCATTGTGGCACTCTTTGGGGGAGGCCTATGTTCAGCAGTGGACGTCTTTGGGCTGATATGATGATGATGATGATTTCAAAATCCTTAGTCGAACCAATTTAAATATAAATAAATTTCAATCATAAGACACAGTCATTTAAATATTCTTGTACGTCAAAATAACATTTATCTTTAAGTGGGTGGGTTACGTTTTAAGTGAGGAAATAGTTTATATTTTTCAAAAATAATTGACGCAGCTTAAAAATGTCAAACTTTTCTGGTGCTAAGGAAGATTATTCCTATCACCAAAAAATTCTCGCCTCACCTCGTCTCATCCGTGCCCCCATTCTCGCCTCACCTCGTCTCGTCTCGCCCCGTCGGTGGTAAGCTTCAAGTTATGCTACCAGGGCCGGGTGACTCCTTGGCTTCTGCACCGCACCTAGCGCTGCTGGAGCTGTGGCGGGGAAGACACGCGGGATGGATATGTTTTGTATCCCGAGTTCAGGCAAGCCTGTCGTCCGACCGCCTCACCCCCACTTCAGTCCAGTTCTGAATTTCTTATATGCCCTGTAAGTATAAGTACAGACAAGAGCACCAATATGTATTTACTCAAAGATTCAAAATACAACATTAACTAAAGTAAATGAAAACTAAGTTAAATCTAAAAAGGAGAGGATGCTGGCGGCATTTCCTCGCTGAATTGCAATGCTGATGCGTTGCGCGAGAAAGCCGCCAGCTCTTCGGTCACCAGCATGGCTATCACAAGACGGCGCGCGAGCTCTCTCGATTTTTCTCGCACTATCCGTCTCTGTCTTATTAGAAAACTTAGAAAGAGAGGTGAAGTGCGAGAAAAATCGAGAGAGCTCGCGCGCCGTCTTGTGATAGCCGTGCAGTTAAAATATGTAGGTATACTACAACCTTATTGTTGCAGAAATAAGGTCTGTGTACATATTTTTGAGACTTTGTGGTGTATACATATTGGTGCCTTTGATGTACAGTCAAGGGCACCAATGGCACGTGCATTTCAGATGTGTAAACACATGTGTAATTTCTTTTTCACACCAATTAAATATATATCTTATTTTTTTTCTTTCTAGTGCGAGAGGGACGAACGTTTTACGTCTGACATAAACGCGATCATGCTAGCTAGGCAGCACTTCTAATATCACACGAATATACACAATTACATAATACACATTTTATCGTTTAGAATTTGCTAAATCGCAACATTATTAGACGTTTATCATGTCGGCTACAAAACATGTTAATGTCTTCGCAATTTACTCTGATTATTGTATGATGACTTAGAGGTGTTAGAAAGCCATTTGCATAAACTTATCAACTATATGTGACTTTCTTCATTCCAGTCCCAATGAGATTTATAGGCACATACGGATAAATATGATTGATATTTAACATTCAACCATATTTTAATAATCATAGAGTGAAATAGCATACGTACGTTTCATTCTAACTGTGGCTGCGTCTCTGTCGGATGTGACAAATTGCATCAATTGTAGTGTGTTATAATAGTTATTTACAGTACACATGGTGTTACTTTCCCGCACTAGTGCGCAAATGAGCACTTTCCGTGCATATGTTGAAACTTTAAAGTATGTACTTGCGAATTTCCTATTTTCTGCACTTGTATCGTAAATGACTATTACGATACAAGTGCAGAAAATAGGAAATTCGAAAATAGGAAATTCGCAAGTACATACTTTAAAGTTTCAACATATGTGCATATGTTGAAACTTTAAAGAGCCATATCCATTTCCGTGCGGAAAGTGCTCATTTCCGCACTAGTGCGGGAAAGTAACACCATGTGTACTGTAATAGTTATAACTGTCATGAAATTTCATTCTCGCACGTGTGTGGGAATATCGGCCCGAAATCCATTCCTGCACGGCCCTGCCCTGCCGCCGTCCGCTGTGCGGGCATAGAGGACTTCCCCTGTTAATTGTCCTATATAAAGGCGCACTTTCAGAATGAGTGCATTGTAATTATAATTGATGTACAAGAATCGTCAGCAGGTAGGTACATATATTTATAGCTAGTTAATGATAAAACACTTGCGTTATCATCGTCACTACAGATTTTATATCGCAGGGTAAATATTAGCTGAGGCGTGATTTCACTCTTTAGGGCACTAGGGAATTTAATACGTTCACTGGTAAGCTCAAAATAACTTTTTACAGACTAGTAAAATCGAAAAAGTCGTTCTTAGGAAATTGTATAAAATTCTACAATAGAATTACAAAACACATTACCGAACTTGCTGACTCTAAATTCAAATCTGTCGTAAAACAGACACTTTTTCCAAAATCCATACTAATATTATAAATGGGAAAGTGTATGTGTTTGTTTGTTTGTTTGTTTGTTTGTCCGTCTTTCGCGGCCTAACGGGGCGACGAATTGACGTGATTTTTTAAGTGGAGATAGTTGAAGGGATGGAGAGTGACATAGGCTACTTTTTGTCTCATTCTAACCCCCCACTTCCCTAAAATGGGGGGTGGAAGTTTGTATGGAGCATTCCGCAATTTTCAAGGTAGAAAGCTAAAAATTGGTATGTGGAATATTTGTGACTAACAAAAAAATCGTGCATCATTTTTTTTTTTTGGAAATCTGTACCCAACCCCTTAAAAGAGGGGGTGAAATTTTATATGGGACTTTTTGCAGTTTTCAAGGTAGGAAGCTAAAAATCGGTACACAGACTCTGTTACCAACGAAAAATACCTGCCTTTTTTTTGTTAATTTTCTCTCAGCCCCTAAAATAGGGGATGGAAATTTGTGTGAGACTCCGAAAAATTAGTACCTACAGGTTCTATGATACTAACGAATAATAAAATAATCTAACATGGGTATCGTTTCTATGGTTTATTTTTCAAATCCAACGTGGCTGACGTAAAATATCATCTCCCCTGTTGGGGTGAGCTGGGGTTGAAATGTCTAAATATCAATATGGGTGTCGTTTTTATGGTTTTTATGGACGGTATTACGAAAATGGCGTCGATTTTGAAATTTAATATTGTGGACATCTATCTTAATATGTAGAGTCGTTTTGTAGAGTCGATATGTAGAGTCGATATTCAGTAGCCATATAAATATCATAATACATTAAAATATCATTTCATAATATAAGACATACGAACGAACTGCCGCATCCATGTTCACCAGGGTCTATTAGTTTCGTAGATCGTTAACATCTGTTTATGCATGAATTGCTATCGATGGCTAATGTGTACGATCGCGCTGCATTCGTTGCCTAACAAATATAGTTCTACCCACTTCCTTTTTTTTTCCTTACTGTACTCTTACTGCAACAAGTAACTATGTATAAAATAAAAAATTAACACCGTCTGCAAGTTTAGTTTTTAGTTTTTACCATACTTATTTACTACAGGAAATGTTAATTAATTTTAATTTCTCATGTAAGTGAATTTGTTAATTCTTTATGAGAAAGAAATAAAGTTCTTAAACCAGATATGTAGAGTCGATATGTAGAGTTGATATGTAGAGTCGATATGTAGAGTCGATATGTAGAGTCAATATGTATAGTCTATATGTAGTCGATATGTAGAGTCGATATGTAGAGTCGATTTGTAAAGTTGATATGTAGAGTCGTTATCTAGATTCGATAGGTAGTCGATATGTAGAGTCTATGTAGAGCCGATAATTACCGCACAGCCCAAACCGCTGGATCTAGAGATTCCAAATTTGGCACGTAGGTTCCTTAAGGGTGCACTAAGAAAGGATTTTTCAAAATTCACCCCCTAAGTGGGTGAAACGGGGGTCCAGAGTTTGTATGGGGAAACAAATTAAGTAAGAGTATTTCATTCAAAACTTAACAGGAGTATTCCCAGCGATAAATGAGTAAGCATGGCATTAAGCTCGCCATTTGTACATATTTTTTTGTATTTTGTGCAATAAAGTTTAAATAAATAAATAAATATATATTTCAGGTTTTTTGAGAATTCAACCCCTAAAAGGGGAAAATGTGTTGACAATGTCTGAAAATCAACATGGGTATTGTTTCTATGGTTTATCGGGTCGCTGGTCGCTGATTACGAAAACAAGGATTTTAAAATCCAACGTGGCGGACGTGTAATACCATCTCCCCTGTTGGGGTGCGATGGGGTTGAAATGACTAAATATCAATATGGGTGTCGTTTTTATGGTTTTTTGGGACGTTAATTATGAAAATCGCATCGATTTTGAAATTTAACATTGTAGACAAGAAAATTCTTGAAAGTATTTGTGCCAAATTGCAATTCAATTGGAACATAGAGGTCAAACTGAGATGCACCTTTTTTATAGACGGTTAAAATTACTTTTAGTACGCGGGCGAAGCCGCGGGCAAAAGCTAGTCATATTATAAGATAAACGATTACATCATCGATAGGGATATTTGGCAGTGATAAAATCCTGCACTAGAAATCTATCGCAAAATAAATAGGCTTTCTACTGTAGCAATGTAATTTTATAATACTCTGATACTGAAATGATATATTGTATAATGTTTTGCAAAAATGATACCTCGCCGAGTTTTTTACGCCGGTTCTTCTCGAGGCAGAGGTTTTCTTTCCGAACCGGTGGTAGTTTATCGACATTCATAGGTGCATGTAATATGCCTAAATTGAAGAATAAATCACTTTGACTTTGACTGTCCCCATATGATTTGACAATGTCACGCGTCCAAGTGTACAATTTGTAGTTCGAAGCTGTGAATCCACTTTGGAAGCGGGAACTCTTTTGTCTCCGTATTTCTTACATTCTATGAAGAAAAGCGAAACATCCAAATAGTTATTTTCTCCGCCTTCCTTCGTTTCATTCATTTCTTCGATAGAGAGTAGCAATACTAACTACTAACGCAAATTAATGTTTGATAAATATAATATTTATGTATACAAACTTGTTTATAATCATTCGACACAGTGCATAATTTGTCATTTAGTTACCTATGTAGTTAAATATTACGCAATAGTAATGTAGAATGGGCATCACGCCTTAATATTTTAATGTTCTGGATACTGGTTGGAATTCACCTTAATTAAGTTGATGTTGTTATTTTGAAGCTTTGAATATGATAATTTAAAGTCGTTTTACTGGGCGTAAATGTTTTAATCATCCGTAAGGCAAGGGAGGTAGAGGGAGACTTGACCACTCTGATGGCAGGAGACATGATTAGTGGTGCAAATCTCCCGCTCTGATCTTTAGTACATTCATTTTATATTCATAACCTTTTTTGTTTTGGTTTAACCAATTCATACCATTTTTATACAAAGCGATGGTGGCCCGCCAGGCATTTACGACATAAGAACTCTAAAATGCCATAAAAAAGTTAAAATAATGCATCTTTATGGAGCACAGCAAATAAAATATGGTATCAAAAGGATTATAAATAAAGCAATTTTTTATATAAAAGTTATACAAAAATTAATGAATGAAATTCCTGAATTAAACAATTTCGTAAGAGAGCCACTAGTAATTTTTCTTCTATTATTGGTAACATTGTACTCTGATTACTTTGTTAAAATAACTTTTTGTTTTGAATATTTATAAATAATGTTGGTTTAACAGACCAATAATAGGTATTTAATACGCCATTATATATGAAACAGAATTGTTATTCTTATTAATACAAGTGATCTCAAATTTGTCATTAATAATGAAGGATAGAAGAAGAATCTTAAAAGCCTAAAATCGGCCAAATAATGTTTAATTTTGATTACATTGGTAAGACAGACTGATTACAATTATACGGTTTTTGAAATTGAAATTGAAATTCATTTATTTGCTGAACATTACGTACAATTTTGAAGGTGGAAGACAATTTTTTTGGATCAGTAATATCCATACCTTATAAGAGTAGGCATGCAAAACATAGGACACAATAATACATCACAAACACACAATTGACTAATATGAGTAACATTCGAATGAAAACTATTTCTATACATATATAACATTAAATCGATTAATTAAGAAAATAATTGACATGTCAAAGTTGTTATTCATTACAAATTATCCTTATGATTAAAATATTCTTGTAGCGAGTAGAAATTATAATTAGAAAGCCACTTTAAGACAGCAGTCTTGAATTTACTAAATGGTAAGTCTGAAATTGTAGGTGGAAGCTTATTAAATATTTTGGCCGCCATTCCTGAAACATTTTTATGAACTAAAGCTAGATTACTCATCGGGATCATTAATTGATTCCTGCGTCTACGCATCCCTTCAGGTTGCCTTTGGTAGGCATTATCAAAAAGGTGCTGATATTTTTTTACGAAAATGCTAATTTCGGCTATGTAAACACAAGGTAAGGGGAGAATATTCAAGTTTTTAAACACTGGCCTACAAGATTCTCTGCTACTTAAGTTTGTAAGTGCACGTATAGACTTTTTTTGCACTTTGAAAGCTCTGTCAAAATCTACCGAATTGCCCCATATAACAATGCCGTAGCGAAGTATTGACGATACATAGCCATGATATGCATTAAGTGCGGTTTGTAACGATGCTATTCTTCTAAGCCGATTTAAAGCAAACACAAATTTATTTACCTTTTTGCACAAAATATCGATATGGTTTTTCCAGTGAAGGTTTCCATCTACTGTAATACCCAAAAATTTTGCGGAGTCTACTAATTCTATAGTTTTATTATCATATGTTAGGTCAAGTTTCAATTTTTTACTTTTATACGTTTTGAATTGAATTGCCTTAGTTTTAGAAACATTAATTTTTAAGTTATATTTGTGCATCCATTCTATTACGTCATTTAATGTATTGTTTATGTCATTTTCTAAGTCGTCAGTGTTATCGTTCTTAACTAATATTGTGGTGTCATCTGCGAATAAAATACATTTGTGTTTTGTTACTTCGGGTAGATCATTAATGTAGAGGATAAACAAAAGAGGTCCAAGAATGCTCCCTTGAGGGACGCCACGTTCCACTATTTTATATTCCGAGCGAATAGAAAGTTTGTTACCGTTATCATCGTTTTTAGAAATTTCAGTGCATTGCTTACGATCTTTCAAGTAGCTCACAAACCAGTCGTGAGCTTTGCCCCTAATACCATAATTATTCAGTTTAGACAAGAGTATTTGATGGTCTACATAGTCAAATGCCCTTGACATGTCCAAAAATATAGCTATCACAGGCAGTTTCTTGTCAATACATTCCGTAACAAACTTGATTAAAGAAAAACATGCTAGCGTCGTTGATTTTCCTTTCTGAAAGCCATACTGTTCCGGGTTAAACACATTATGTTTTAAAAGAAAACTGTTTACTTTCCCAGCCATAACCTTTTCGAATATTTTGGATACCGTAGGAATCAGTGTAATAGGTCTGTAATTACTCATGTCAGATGGATCACCTTTCTTAAGTAATGGCTTTACCACTGAGTATTTGAGTCGCTCTGGAAAGAATCCCTGTTCTATAGACAAATTTATAAGATATGCTATTGGTGTCGCTAATTTATGTGAACATATTTTAAGAATGTTTGTGCTAAGATGGTCATATCCTACAGATCCTGTATTTTTAGAGATATTATGATCCTACGCACTTCATCTGCTGTAACCGGTGTTAAAAAAATAGTGTTACTAACTGTTATGTTTTTTCTGTTTGGATCGTATCTGCTGCACTGCTTTTTAGTATTGCTATCTTTAGTAAGGTTTATAAAATATTCATTAAAAGCTTCCGAAATATCCTTTGCATTATGTAATGTGTTATTATTGTACTTTATCCTGTCTATGTATTTTTGAATACCTTTTGCATTAATATTGCGATTTATTATTAACCATGAAGCCTTACATTTATTCTTGCATGAATTTATAAATTTTTTATTACTTAGTCTATGGGCTTTTGATATGCATTTTTTTAAGAGTCTAGAATAGGTCAGGTAGCATTTTTTTTTGTTTATCTCTATTTCCCGCTTCTGATCTCAGATAAGTTAAGTAAAGCTTGCGTTTTATTTTGCAACTTTTTTTTAACCCCTTGGTAACCCAAGGCGAACTCAAGCTTTTATAACTCTTTCTAACCTTAATTATCGGAAAGCACAGTTCAAAAAATAAGCTTAAAATGTCATGAAATTTATTGAAGGCTTCATTAGTATCACTTATCTCCATAATCTCGTTAAATGTAAGGGACTCTATGCAGTTGCTGAACTTATTTGTGTTTTCTGTGCTGAAGTCTCTCTTGAATTCGTACCAAGATTTACGTGGATTAAAGTCTTCCACTTCAATAGACAATATTTGCCCGGTGTCGTGGTCCGACAGTGCTAACTGGTCCGTATACCCATATGCTTGAGGGATGTTACTTGCTATTAAGTCAATACAGGTGTTTAGTCTTGTCGGAGTATTTATATGTAATAAACAGTTGTGGTTTTCTAAGATACTGTTAAGTGTTCGGGTTATCGGATTTGACTTAAGTGTGTTTATATTCCAGTCACCACATAAGATTATTTTCCTATTTTTATTATTTATTTTTCCGAGTAGTATATTAAGTTTATCCAGAAAAACATGAACATTGGACGATGGTGTTCTGTAGATACACACTATCAGCATATTTGGCTTATCTATCTGTATCCCACAACATTCAAACTCATAGTTTTGAGCCAACTTATCACAAATACTCAATATTTTATAGTCTAAATCTTTATGAGTCATTATACATGAGCCGCCTCGTTTTTCATGTTCACGCGACCAGAATGCCGAAAATCTGTAATTATTTAGGCAAGCATTCTGTTCAGTACCTTTTTTAAGAAAAGTCTCAGTTAAACATACCACAGCAATTTTTTTGTTTTGTTGTTTGTAATTTTCCAATACCAAATCGAGTTCATCTTTTTTTTGTAGAATACTAGCAATATTTTGATGTAGGATGTGGAAGTTTCCTTTGTGAGTATTAATGGCTTTAGCTACGAAAAAATGTACTGTTTTGACTGGACTTTAAACTGTTATTCTTAGAATTAGTCGTGCTGTCAAGAGGCACTTGCTGAAGATTATCGGTCGGGTTAACTTTTTTGAAGTAATCAGTAATTTTGTTTTAAATTATGTAATTTCCAATAAATTTCTGTTTTTTACTTGCTTCTACTAGAGAGATCTTCTATGGTCAAGCCTCCCCCATGCACTGTTCATCTCTCCCGTGTAGGGGTGAGACATTTGAACAATTTTTCTGTTTTCGAAAATAAAATTATTAAAAATAAATTATTAACGAAATCAACAATTTAATGACACCAAATGATACCTCATTAAATTTATCACATAAGAGCGCTAAATTAAGTCGCTGTGACTAGCACCTGAATTTTTTATGCCTATAAGGAAAATGAGATTCAACTCTCCCGGACTTCCTCTAGGTACGGTCTCTGAGCGTCAGACTTACGTGATTTGACCTGCACATACTCGTACTACCAACAAACTATAAAGGCATTTTTGTTTCACTAGTTAAAATAAAGCTTGAAAAAGAAAGAAAAAAATTCTTAAAAAAAATTGCATTCAAATATGCTCATAAAGTGAAATAAATTACTTACACACTCCAGGAGCCGTAGCATGGTTGGCCTTATCACGCGACAAGTGACAAAATAAGAGCGTCGTCTCGTTCTATCGAACGGTGTCAGCCAGTGACGCACGCTCTATCCTATCACCTATCGCGTGACAAGGCCAACCATGCTACGGGGCCAGGAGCCGTAGCATGGTTGGCGTTATCACGCGACAAGTGACAAGATAGGAGCGTCGTCTCGTTCTATCGAACGGTGTCAGCCAGTGACGCACGCTCTATCCTATCACCTATCGCGTGACAAGGCCAACCATGCTACGGGGCCAGGAGCCGTAGCATGGTTGGCGTTATCACGCGACAAGTGACAAGATAGGAGCGTCGTCTCGTTCTATCGAACGGTGTCAGCCAGTGACGCACGCTCTATCCTATCACCTATGGCTACTAACATTGAACATTCATTTATAATAATATTTTAGCACTAACACTACTGCATGTTAGTTTAGTGGTAAGACAATAACATAATTGAATAATATTAATTTAATTTTAATATAATATTGTCATTGCCATGCCCTAACAGGGCCCATGTGAAACTGTATATTTTTATGTAAGATCTTGAACACCATGGTTGCAATAAAAAAATGGCGTGACAAGGCCAACCATGCTACGGGGCCAGCTTATTTATAAGTATTTGACACACGCTGTTTATTCGCCTACCAAATTAATTTCTAATACAGACATGAGTGATATATCGCCTGTGAGCTTTGATTTCCTTGTATTTACATAAATCTCACATATCCATGGAAATAACTCGTACTGGCATGCACACATTTAAGATATATTAGACCTTATCTGGTTGCAATAAAACTCAAATGAACACTTAAGTGACGGATTGGTACAATTATTTTAAGTTACGTAATTATAGAAAAGCCATAATATTTTTTACGTGGGAAAAATTAATTATTTATTTATTCATTGAACGTAGCCCCTATTGCATATACCTTAAAGTACGATTTCCACTGATCGGACGGCCCGGGTCGCGTGGTGTCGCATCGCAACGGATGCGCGAGCACCCGGCGGCAGACGACAGAGTGCAGTAGGCGGACGCAGCCGAGCCGGTCAGACACGACGACAGCCGAGCGCAGCCGTCCACGTCCGCGAGGAGCCGACCGGCCGCATATCCATTCAAATATGAAATGTAACGTCTGTATTAAAGCTTCAAATTCCTTTGGCAACTTGTAAAATGCGCTCAGGCGCGCTCCGGCCCGGCCCGGTCGGTGAGAATCGTACAAAAGCATAAGGCTACAAACCAAACGCACTGAGAGTTAGCTTGCTTAACGCCTAGTATACCCCCAGAGAATAGCTCTGCTGTTTTAGCCACATGTTATTTGGCAGTGATAAAATCCTGTACTATCGCAAAATAAATAATATGCTTTCTACTGTAGCAATTTTATTTTATATTCTGATACCGAAATGATATATTATATAGGTACAGTCAGGGACATTCCCGGTCGACCTCCTTTAGGGCGATATTCGTTTGTCATATCGACGCGTAACGACCCGAAGCGGCCCGGCGGGGATTAGTTAGTTGCGCCGGCCAAGGTAAAATTTTGTTAAAAGGTCGACCGGGAATGTCCCTGACTGTACCTACTGTTTTGAAAAAATGATGCCTCGCTGAGTTTTTTACGCCGGTTCTTCTCGAGGCAGAGGTTTACTTTCCGAACCGGTGGTAGTTTATCGACATTCATAGGTGCATGCAATATGCCTACATTGAAGAATAAATCACTTTGACTTTGACTTTGACATGGGGGTGAAATTACTCCCTGCAGCGCTACCACGAAAATCGAAACTCGAAGTTCGTATACATCGTCATCATTGGCCTCTAGCATCTATAAAAGATGATTTAAGCAGCGTCCATTAAAGTGCGGCACTTGCGTACGTGGCTTGCCAGGCCAATACGAGAGCGACAGTGACGCCCGCAATGACATGTAAATGTCATGCACACATCTCTGTCGCTCGAACTAGCAAGTGCGACAGACACGGAGATACACGAACGAAGTTCGTTTTCGTTTCGCGGTAGCCCCTCTGGTTCGAATACACACAATATGAGTCAATTGTCATGTATGTCTACTCCTTTGTCTCTGTGTGTCTTTTGTGTAGTGAATAAATGTCTTCTTTTCTTTTTTTTTTCTTAATACGATTTACTAGTAGTATGCGCGTAACAAGTCGAGATTTGACACATGGAAGCCGATTATCTAACTAGAGAGTTGAGCCGTTTCGATGCCATGTGCGAAGTTGTGAAGCTATTATTGGTTTTAATGACGGTAACCATTACGAATGGTTTCTAACACGTTCACGGACACAGGCGTAAATTGTGGCCCTCGTGATACGGCACTTACGGCTGTGGCCGGTGATCTTCACCGCGACAAATCTGCCACTCCGTCCACGGGCGACAAATTCTCATAGGATGTCTTCATGAATAAATAAAACCAGAGACCATAATAGACAATATTTAAAATCCTCTTTATTTTATTCATTATATAAATTAAGATTCTTGTTATCAGGTTATGTATAATGGCCCTAATAGGGTCTATTCGAACTCTACACACGCGAAATACGGACGCCTTTCGTAAAAAAAAAGCAATAAGTACGGAGGGATTGGAGGGAAAATTAATGTACTATTTTGAGTGGTGTATTGTTTTATTTCATTGCATATGTTTGAGAAAAGCACTATACATGCCTCGCCGTGAAAAGGGCTTGCCGGCTTCGTATCACTATCCGGCCGCCCTACGGTCGGCCGTCTATACCTCATAGTCCTCCTACTCACTCACCCGGCAAGCCCTTCTTTCCCGGCGTCTGCAGTAATGTACTATTTTTTATGTGCCACATCATACAATTTTCAGAATGGTGCTGTGTCCGTGAACGTGCTAATCTAATACTGCGATACACATTACTCACCTAGAACGGTTAAATAAGGAACGTCTCAGATCGCAGGTATTTGAGGCCCGAACCGAAGGCAAGGGCAATAAATTTATATAACTCTTGCCAAAAGGCCCGTCGTTATAGACCGAGCGCCTCAGTGCTGCCCAGATTTTTTATAGCTTATTTTGTGTCCCACTGCTGGGCAAAGGCCTTCCCTTTTTTCCGCCACTCCTTTCAGTCCTGTGCTAATCTTCGCCAATCTGTAAAGAAATCGGACAAGTGCGAGTTCAACTCGCGTGGTGAGGGTTCCGTATATAATCTAAATTTCATACGTGTTTTTGAATACTCAAACTTCTTATAGGTTTTCCTGTAATCTTTAGGCAAGGAACTATTATACATATTTTTTTCAGAATTTTAATCCTAGTAGTTTCGGAGATAAGAGGGGGGAATGGTCAATTTTCGTCTTTTTTCCTAAATGACTTCAAACCTGTTTTTGCTAAATTTATAAAAAAAAAAATCTGACATGCTTACAATAACTCCTTTCATTTGATATGTCACACAATACAGTTTGCGAAACTTTTTTTTTTAATTTTCCAGTTTATCCTCCAAAAGTGGCCCTTGTTCAGAATTCATTAATTTACTTTACGCGTCCATCTTTGGGTCACCAATTTACATATGTGTACCAAATTTCAACTCAATCGGTCCAGTAGTTTCGTAGCAAATCGGCTGTGACAGACGGACAGACAGACAACCGAGTGATCCTATAAGGGTTCCGTTTTTTCCTTATGAGGAATCGGAACCTTAAAAACGTATCAAAGTCGTCCTGCCATCTCCTTTTCGGTCTGCCTCTACCTCGGAAGCCATCTTGTGGGGTCCATTCGGTGGCTAATTTGGCCCATCGCTCCACATGCATCCGACAGACATGTCCAGCCTAGATTAGACTTGAAAAATTATAACTTGTTGCTTCATGTAATGGGCCTCTCCCTAGCTCTAACATGAAATATGCGTCCCTCTCGCACTTGCGTATTAACTAGTAAAGGACAAACGCTTTCCGTCACCTAAGCCGTTTCCGTGACCGATATAAGTTTAGTCAGACTTGGGCAGATGGTAATTATGATTGTTATAAAATGTTCATCATTGCCATCACCGTGCACCGTTCCCATGCATTGTGCGATTTGTGCGTGCACTTGCGGTGCTTGCAGCGGGACGTGGGAACTGGGATTAACTGATAACCCTATCAGTCAGTGGGGTAACGTTACATGCATGATTTTGTCTTGTTGATGGTAGGTATGTAGGTAATTATTTTACTGTAAAAGCCAAAAGTAGGAATCTTAGGATAGGATTAAGTAAAAATAAATCAATAAATATTAAGTTTTTACAAAATTTTGCAATAGGATTATACTTCTTTCGTCATGTTAGCAAAATGTTGTAAAATAGAAATTCTTATAATGGTGTACCTACGATCACTGAAATTATGTTGTTTACTACGTAGAACAGAACGTATACTGGGTGATAACCCGGAATGGCGAAAAGCGAATAAGAGACACTGTACCTATAAAATATCCCACGGGACCAACCACGAAATCGCAAAAAAAAACAGCTGTACCATTGACTCTCAATTCACAGTTAATGTATGGAACAGCTGTACCATTGACTCTCAATTCACAGTTAATGTATGGAACAGCTGTACCATTGACTCTCAATTCACAGTTAATGTATGGAACAGCTGTACCATTGACTCTCAATTCACAGTTAATGTATGGAACAGCTGTATTTTTTTGCGATTTCGTGGTTGGTCCCGTGGGAAAAGTTGTTCAGTATGACCATCTTATTCGCTTTTGGCCATTCCGGATCCTGACCCCAAAATCACCTAGTACATATAGCCGAGGCAAAATACGGTTTCGAAAAAAAAAAATTTATAATAGCGTTTTTTTTGTTTATTTCATTTTAAAACATTATTCTAAGATGCTTTATTCAAGAATCCACCAAACTTTCCACCCGGAAGTAATTATATAGATTTAAATTAAACATTAATTGTCTTTTTTATTTTATTTATATTGAATATTGTAAAGCAAATGTAAATGAACCTAAATAAAGATAAAAAAAAATATTTATATTTATCCGGACTTTTTAGAAGCTAATTAAATATTGATTTTTTTGATGTCTGATTTTTTGTTGGATTTTGCCTCTAGGTAACAATTTAATTGATAATATATCCGTTACATTAAAAAAATTAGCTATTATAAATTATTTCCAAATATGTCATTTTTTCCATACAAGTTGTCAGTTCATTGCCTGGACTAATATATGAAACGGCATTGTGAGTGATACGATGTACAGCTCTAAAGCCTGATACACACTTTCGCGGCCTGCTGTGGCGGTCAATACTAAATTTGACAGCTAATGCCACTATTGACCGCCGCGGCCAGGCCGCGCCAGTCTGAGCGGCTTAACCTATTAGACTTTCACAAGGAGGTTACCATAGATAAGAGCCATTTCGCGCCAAAATGACAGTGGGATAGGCCTTGTAAAACCTAAGATCTACACCAACAGCAACAGCTAATGGCAAAAATTCGAAATGCTTGCAAATCACCTACTCTGAATATGACCTAATCTGAATATGAGATATCAATCTTGAAATGCTTATCAGTTTAATATTTAATTTTGTGATTTATTTGTAATGTTTTTGTTTTCACGTTATTATATATATAATTTATTCTATATTTGCTTGCAACCAACCATGCGTATCACAAAATCACTTTTAATTCCAGTGATAATCATAAACGAATATTTTAAATATAGATAGATAGATTATTATTATTATTATTATTATAGATTACACAAAATGTAAATGTCCCTCATAATTATTAACATTAACATTGCAAGAGTGAAGTGACAATTAACTTCTGTGAAACGGTAATCTTAAACCGACTTTGACAAACTTCATTTTTTACAAAGGAACTTTATCGGACAGGATACAGTGCCACAATCGAGTGACAAGCAACTTTTATGTCAAACAGTCAAATATTAAGAAAGCAAATTAGACCACAATCAACCACGATAAGTGCCAGATTGTTTGATAAAGTGACAAGTGACAGTTAGTGAAGTGAAATGCCGGATACGCTGTCCCTGTCGACGGGAGTGAGCCTCGGGCTGCTGGCCGGGATTGTGTCTGGGGTGTGCTACATCTTCACTAATGGACTGACGTGGCCCAAGTAAGTGTACCTACTTTTGTAATTTTAACTTAAAACAGGTTTATTCCGACTTATTAAAAATGCGAAAGTTTGCTGCTGAACACAGGCCTCCATTTATGAATGAGAGGGAACGGGCAGTATCCCCACGCTGGCCCAGTGCGGATTGGGGAGAGATAAAGTGACAAGTGACAGTTAGTGAAGTGAAATGCCGGATACGCTGTCCCTGTCGACTGGAGTGAGCCTCGGGCTGCTGGCCGGGATTGTGTCTGGGGTGTGCTACATCTTCACTAATGAACTGGCCTGGCCCAAGTAATTGTGCTTTTGTAATTTTAACTTAAAACAGGTAATATTAACGAAATATTATATTTGTATGGGGGCTATCGAGAAATATTGCCGAGTGGGGAATATTCCCCTTGCTAATCGGGAAGATTCCCGGGAACGGCATACCTATCACTAGTGCTAATAAACCAAAAAAAACCATTCTTGGTTCATTCTTCTTTGGAGAAAGTAGTTCCTCCATTCCCAGTTGGCTGACAACCATTTAAATATTAACTTACTATAAAACTCAGAAAATCAAGTTCGATTTGTACCTACATTTATAGTTTATAATATATAACACTTCAGAATGTTAACCGTGTAACAAAAAAAAACAAATAAGTATAGTAATCGAGGAAGAGGGAACGTTTAATTTCTAGCCACTACGTGGAAAGTTTATACTTGCAGCTTCGATCACTTTCCATATAAAGCCACACAACGCCAGTAGATGGCGCTTGTTTCAATTTTAGAAAACATCGGCATTCAACAAGATGCACGTAGTCCTAATGAAGTTATTAAACAATAGATGGCGATATAAACTACTTTCTATAAGCCACTAATGAATGCAGATACAGCTCTACCAGTTTTCAACCTATTCATTGCCGACGCTCCAAATTTCTACTTTACCCGGTGTTAAAAATATGAAAAATTCTAAGTCCAATAAATTAAAAACTTGACAAGTGCGAGTTCAACTCGCGTGGTGAGGATTCCGTATATATAATCTAAATTTCATAAGTGTTTTTGAATACTCAAACTTCTTATAGGTTTTCGTGTAATCTTTAGGCAAGGAACTATTTTCTATATTTTTTTCAGAATTTTAAGCCTAGTACTTTCGGAGATAAGGGGGGGAATGGTCAATTTTCGTCTTTTTTCCTAAATTACTTCAAATCTGTTTTTGCTAAAATTATAAAAAAATTATATCTGACATGCTTACAACAAACCCCTTCATTTGATATGTCACACAATACAGTGTGCGAAAGTATTATTTTTATTTTTTTAGTTTACCTCCTAAAAGTGGCCCCCTTGTTCAGAATTCATTAATGTACTTTACGCGTCCATCTTTGGGTCACCAATTTACATATGTGTACCAAATTTCAACTCAATCGGTCCAGTAGTTTCGGAGCAAATCGGCTGTGACAGACGGACAGACAGACAACCGAGTGATCCTATAAGGGTTCCGTTTTTTTCCTTTTGAGGTATCGGAACCCTAAAATCAAGTAAGCAATGAGAATTGTCCTCCAAAAGATTATTGTATAGCTCTAAATGTCAAAACAAATCTTCGTTTTACAGTTGAGTTCTTAAAGGCCATGACAGGATAAGCTAAGTGAATTTGCCCTCGGCGAGTTTGGGCTTGTAATTGTTATGAATGGTGAGACTCTACATTAGTAACAAATCTGCAAAATCTCAGCCGCCCAAACTCTGTACTTTCTTGTAGAAAAAAAATAGGTACGAAATATTATCTTTCTTTCATTTTTTTTTAATTGTGTATACTTTAAGTACTGGTCATTTATGAAAAAAAATGTAACGTACGTCGTAATCCGCTGGCTAGAAAAAAAAATACCTATGAAGAAAGTTTTTTTTTAAAAAACTGAAAGTTTGGGCGGCTCAAAATTCAGCATAATTGTTGCTTATGTAGAGCCAATGCATCCAAATTACAAGCACAAACTCGCTGGCGCAGATTCACTTTAAGAACTCGACTGTAAACCGAAGATTGGCAAAGGACATTAATATTAATACCTATATAGGTATCTAGTATGAAACGAGGCGAGCTTAAGGATCTATTAAACTTACCAGATTGAATTAGGATTGGTTTAATATTTGTTTTATTTTGCGAATTGTCTGTAGTGCAAGTACTTAATTCTTACTCTAAGTATGTTTTTTTATACAAATAACTAAGTACATTAGTGAATAGCGTTTTGCAATCAGAATTATCGGATGTGTTCGTGTTTATCTTGCTATCTCAATAGCTTTCACTGTATTATTTACCAGGTAAATTTAAATTATTGTGATTATGGATAATTGTACTTACATAAAATCTAATCAAATCAAATCAACATTTATTCGTAACACAACACAACATAGGTACATTATTACAAGTCAAAGACACAAGAAAATAAGAGAATCTGTGACATGTCACGAAATGGGCCCAACTCAGCACGAAAAATAAATAAATAATAAATGGGTGCCTACCTACCTTCCTACCTTTACATAAATATTTAACCACATTATTATCATCTATAATTAGAGCACTATTTCCGCGAATGGCTTACCTACCGCAGGAAACAATAAAAGCGTGAACATAAAAATTCAAAGAGTTCCTTGAAATTTTACAAACTGCCTATCTACCTACTAATTTATTCATATAAAATTGACCGCCAGATACCTACCTATCCAAATGTTTCGTCACATCCGTAGTCATACGATTACAACAAAAGCATTTAGTAATCGGATTTCAACCGTGACTACCACACCAAAACAATTTTGCCATGGCGTTTGGACCCGCTAACTTAATGATGACATATAGGTTAGTTTTAATCGAGCAACGGAATTCAGTAAAATAATTTCCACAATCTCTCATCTAGCTACAAAATGTAATAGAAAATACAACCTTCTTACGATGCAAACAGAGTATAATTCGCAGGCAAGCGCGAAGGCTAGATGCGAGCTTGGTAATTACTCGATAGCCCGCATCGGCCATATGTTTCGGTACATTGACCACCCGAGTCAAAGGGGAGGTTTTGAATGTATGACAAGCTTAACAAATACCGTGGTAAAAATTGGAACTATGGCGCTTCATACTAACTTACATGACAAGCGCGACGGCGTCGCCTTCACCAACGGTAATGTTAACTTGGTTCTGTAACTCACCCGTCAGTCGGTTCGCGCCAATCGTAATTTCGAACGCATTTTCGGTAGCCATTTTTAAATTTGTTTTTTTTTATTAGACCTTGGCAGTTGGTATAGGTTCCGCGTGTGTAGTGTTTAGTGCCAGTGTTTTGTTTTTGGATATATCTACTGATTTAAATTCTTGGATCACCGTTAAAAGGTAAGTGGCTGCCTTCTTATTTTAAATTAAATAAAACGGTTAGGCATTGCGCTATTATTAAAAATATGTGAATGAAACAAAATATTCTTGAATTCTCGCTTCAAGTTTTTACGCAATAAAATAAAACAAAACCCACAATAATAATAAACTCTCGTATAACAAAAGTAAATGGACAATAATGCATAACGTAGGTACAAATACAAAGGACTATAACATGCCTATGACTGTTATACTCAAAATACGAGCAATAAGCAATAACCATAACTTGGGAGAAAAGTATTTTAAAAGTACCAATGTTGCCAGAAATTCAGCTGTCCGCAATGAAATAGTCCAAAGCTTAGCTATTTAACAAATGCACCTGTGGCCCGCTCCCGAGTGCAGAATTTCACTGAACAACTTATTTCAGGGTTTATAAGAATTGTTATTATCTTTCATTACAAACAAAATATCACCCACTAGCTCAATTTAAAGAATGTGCGTGGCAATTTTAAATTATGGGTACACTTTCCACAGGTTTGGTTTAATACAACAAACCAGCATGGTATTAAGCACTTCTCTCTTGGAGAAACTCATTATAGTCCCTCGGGAAAACCATGACTAGAAGTGCATTCCGAGGGACCCGACCAGATCGGGTTATTATTCTTGCTGAAAGCAAATACAAGTCACTCCGGACCGCAATAAACCTAATTGCTATACTATAACTTCCTAATAATATACCTTTGCGTCTCTAAAATATTTGACTAGTACTTCCTTTACTCCTTAAAGACTCCGTTATCAGTATCTAAGTAAATAGGTGTAGGATTGGACACGGATGAAGTTTCGAGCAAGATAATTAAATATAATTTCGTACGAACATTATAATAGAAACACTTGTTGAATAGAGGTTTATCTCTATTATAGAAGATTCGAATATTCCCAGCTGGGGAATATTCCTCTCTATTCCGCATCCTATACTAGATACTATCCCCGGGAATAATCAACATGCACTTAAATTGTCACTGTAATAACGCGGAGCAATTCCTATAACGGGCACCAATGTAATTCCCAGCTGAGGAATATTCCTCTCTATTCCCCATCCTATACTACTATCCCCAGGAATAATCGACATGCACTTAAATTGTCACTGTAATAACGCGGGGCAATTCCTATAACGGGTACCAATGTAGGTAATTCTACCAAACGGTACTAAGTTAATTGGCAAACCGAAGCGATGTCACGTTCATTGTGCCGTCATTGACTAAAAAAACGTATTTTCGTACAAGTCTACTGTGAAATCCGCCTTTTTGACTTTGTGTTGTGTTGTCCATTCGTTTTCCACGTAGCTACCGTGGATTTATTAAGTAATAGATACAACTGGAAAGCGCATTGTCCGCTGCATCCAACTGCCAAATCCAAAATTGGTCGCATTTGTGGACAAGCTGTTCGAGCCCCCTTCTGGAGTCGAGTCGTCCAAACACGAAAAACATGTCGTTTCTTTGGAGTGTTTATGTACAGGCGAGAGCATTTCCACAGTGCCTGACAGTACGCTAATAAAATGCCTACATGCAATAAAATATCACCATTTGTCAAAATTATACGGAGACGGCGGGATGACCTGGACATATTTCGCAACGATTGGCCAGAGATATCTCAGAATCGGGACGAGTGGAAATCAAAAGGGGAGACATTTGCCCAGCAGTGGAACACTATAGGCTTGAAAAAAAAATAGTGTCAATTTTACAGCAGCACAATCCAGTTAGCCATAACCACGAATATAGTCACCGACCAGTTAAAACATCATATCTCCCAATTAGTTTCTTAGCCACATATGACGTTTTTGTATTAACGCTATGTCAATTGCATCTGCACCGGTAACGGGCTATTTGGGTATTGGAAAACATGGCGCGCGGATATTTCAAAATGGCGATTACGTGTTAGTTGCTCATTTCATTGTTGCCATTAACGCTGGCGCTTAGTGTAATAATATTGGTTTGTTTAACTTCTAAGCCAACGTAATCAAAAGATACAGCCGTTTATGCCGCAAATTTCCGCAAAATTTCGAAACTCGCAAGGAAATCAAAATCTACAGGGTACTTCCCGTGAACTCAGAATCTTGAAATTTGGTTAGAAGCAAAGTATTATAGCACAGATAAATAAAAAATTGCGAAAACCGTAAATTTTAGTTACATCATATAATAAAAATATTTTTAATAATTTTAAAGTTACTTACCCCTTTCCTCATGAACGCGTAAAGGTATTAAATTGAAATTCATATCAAATACTCAGGTCTATAATACTTTTAAGCTGTAACAAAATCAAACTTCTAAGTCAACGCAATCAAAAGAAACGGAACCCTCGGTGCACGAGACCGACTCGCACTTGGCCGGTTTTTTTTACTTAACCGGGCATTTTGTTTTGTTTATCCTCGTGACTCTTTCAAGAGATAGTATTGCTAACGAGAGTCTATCAGTGGTCCGACGCCGAAGGCGAAGGGCTTTTGATGACTCGAGTTTGCAATATTCTTACGTCCATGTTAATAAAATAAAAACTAAATTAATGGTATTCCATCCATACCAAAAAACATCTTTGGAAATAGACTTTTGTTATAGAGATAAAAAGTTAGAGATAGTCAACGAATTTTCACTACTCGGTTTGATTATAGATACACATGTTAACTGGAAATCACACATAAAAAAGATAAAAGCAAAAATTTCTTCTTTTGTATATGCACTCAGCGAAATAAAAAAATGTACTGACTTTAAGACTGCACTTGCTACCTATTATGCTTATGCTAATGCATGGTTCAGCTACGGTATAATACTTTGGGGCAATAGCACAGACATATCATCCTTATTTACTTTACAAAAAAAAACTTATTCGCATATTAGTAAATATTGACAACAGAGATAGTTGCAAACCCCATTTCAAAAATCTGAAAATACTGACGCTAACTGGTTTATATATTCTAGAAGTTTGTAAGTTCGTTCGAAACTATCCCCAATACTATAAGAAACGCGAAGACATACCCACAACTCATAATCTCCGATATAGAGAAAGGCTCATGTTACCCTCATCAAACCTAAAAATGCATTCTGATGCAACCTATACCATGTCTGTGAAAATATATAATAAATTGCCCGATAGAATGAAATCCGAGAAAAAACACAACACATTCATAAAAATATTAAGAGAATTCCTTATTAAAAAAAGTTATTATACACTAAGAGAATACTTAGAAGAAAAACTATAATATAAAATTTTATACACAAATATAATAATTATATGAAACCGAGTTCCTTTAAAAAAATATATATATATAATGTATAATTAAATGTGCAATAAACAAAAAAAAAATTGTATCACTTAAAAATATAGCTATAAAAATTGGCTACAATGGACATAAAGTACAAGTGATTCTCTTTATAATTTGCACATAAGCAGAAATTAAATAAGTAGGTATGTAAGTCGTCTTCTCTTCACCTAATCTTGCGGTGCCCAACAGGGTCCACAATTAAGTTTTATTCCCTATACTTAGAAACTAAAACTTAAGTTTACCTGTAAACTAACATTGTGGAAAGCAATAAATAATTGAGTATTGAGTATTGAGTATACACAATGTTTTTATCACATTTGCGAGGAAATAAATAACTACACAAGACAGAAAAATCTAAGTTTCATACAGCCGCACCAATCAAAAATTGACAACTTCACTTCCAGATCAGTGCTAGTGGAGCGCGCAGCTTCAATATTTCAACCAATCACAGAGCATTATTCTTGCGGGGCAGGGTGGCTTGGCCAACCAGATTTGCTTAAGCCAATCAGAGGGTTCTATATTTTAAAACTAAACTTAACAGCCCGTGGGAGGTAAAACGGCTATAACTGCTCTGTACGCTCGCAACTAATAACGCCATTGACGAGCAAGTGTGATGAAAAAAATGTATCTTACAAATTATGACTTAAGCCACCTACTACACTTACGTAAACTTGTTAATTATTTATGGGTCCAAGAAGCGTGTCCCAACAATTGGGTAGTTTCCACATGTTAAAATTGATAACGGAGTGTTGCTAAATTGATAGTAACTACACCATCAAATAAATGTAATTAGGCATAAATTACGAATTATAATTAAAATCATAAAAAGATATGGACCTTGAAAGTTTAGAAAAATATGCATTTTTTTATTATCCAAAAGTAAATTTAAAGACTACCAATAGAATCCTTACGCTTTTATAGAAACAAAATTGTAAAACAACTATGGTCCTGAACGCAGTATTTCGCGACCGAAACAGCAATTTACTTGATTTTCCATACAACGATTAGAGCAAATATAACACTGTGACGTCATGATTCAATGTTAATCAGGGTAATGATGAAAACGGGGTCCGTCTTTAACTCAATTTTTTGGGTATTTATGTTCTTTAATTGTAGTTGCTCCCATACAAACATTTGTTCCTTTTCAAAAACTGGTTCGAATGGCATCGTAAAACAAATTAAGACACAAGCTTATTGCCAATCCTACCATTCCTACCCCATGTATAGTAAGGGAAATGTATTCACGTACCTTTTTCGCTCTTCTTACTATGACAATAAGGCATAAAATGGTACGTATACAGAGTGTTTTTTTTTAAATGGGACAGTATGGGGAAATCCGAATCTAAAGGAGATAGAGGAAAAGTGTCCAAGGAGACATTAGGTGTTTTTTTATGTAAACAAATTTGGCTCATTAAAATTTTTGGTCAAGCGTGAGTTGTTCTTAAAAAATGATAAAGTTGGTCATTTTTTTTTTGACGCGGGTCGACTCTGTTTCATGTAAGGATTATTTCATTGTATGGAAAGAAAAAAATCTGAACAGCAGAAGTTGGTCAAATTTAATGAAAACTAATCTTCATACAATTGCAGTATTCGCCTTTTAATATTGCTACAAGTGCCTAGGCGTGTAAAAAAATATTTAAAATTATTCCATTTTTAAATTTCGATAATCCATAAGAGCTCCAGATGATTCAAGAGAAGAACATTTTTTTAAATCTTCGTAAACATCATGGCACGCGATAGTCTTGAAATTATAAAAAAAAGAATTCAAATTTGGAACGAGTGGCCCCCACGATCGCCCGACTTAACGCCATTAGATTTTTTCTTATGGGGTTACCTTAAGGGTCGAATTTATGAATCCCGATACAACTCCGTACAAGAATTAAAAGATGCTGTTTACAACACTTTAAACACAATTCACCATAAGTCTCTGTTAAATGCAACTAGAAGTGTCTTGAAGCGTGCTCGTACCTGGCCCCGTAGCATGGTTGGCCTTGTCACGCGATAGGTGATAGGATAGAGCGTGCGTCACTGGCTGACACCGTTCGATAGAACGAGACGACGCTCTTATCTTGTCACTTGTCGCGTGATAAGGCCAACCATGCTACGGCTCCTGCATAAGACAAGACGGCGGCCACATCGAACATTTACTCAAGTAATAAACCAACTGTATGAAGATTAGTTTTCATTAAATTTGACCAACTTCTGCTGTTCAAATTTTTTTCTTTCCATACAATGAAATAATCCTTACACGAAACAGAGTCGACCCGCGTCAAAAAAAAATTGACCAACTTTATCATTTTTTAAGAACAACTCACGCTTGACCAAAAATTTTAATGAGCCAAATTTGTTTACATAAAAAAACACCTAATGTCTCCTTGGACACTTTTCCTCTATCTCCTTTAGATTCGAATTTCCCCATACTGTCCCATTTAAAAAAAACACTCTGTATATGTAATTTACTGTACACCTTCATTTTGGAACTGAACCAGGTTAAATAAAATAACGCAATAAGGCTTTCATAATCTGTCCTAAACAATTGTAAGTGGCATGGTTTGTCTACGGCGTTAAGTTGTTTTTATGAGGTCTTGCAAAGTGTGACGTCGGCATAATGGCCAGACACCGCAACGAAAGCAATGGCGGACAAATTAACTATGGGTAGATATAGGGACCTTTTATTCCAGTATATTTGTAAGAAAAAGTTGAACTCGCGTGGTGAGTGCACAAAAATATTGAGAATTTTCCCGTTACTTTGAATACTCAAACTTCTTATAGGTTTTCCTGTAATCTTTAAGCAAGGGACTATTTTCCATATTTTTTTAGAATTTTAAGCCTAGTAGTTTAGGAGATAAGGGGGGGAATGGTCAATTTTCGTCTTTTTTCCTTCAAATCTGTTTTGCTAAAATTATAAAAAAAAAACTGAGATGCTTACAACAACCGCTTTCATTTGATAAGTCACGCAATACAATATGCGAAACTTTTTTTTTAATTTTACCATTTACAGTTTAGTTTAAGAGTATTTGTATTGTTTTGGTCAAGTGCGAGTCGGATTTTAGTTTTCCCAAACATTTTGAGACCCAGCGCCTGATGAAGGCAACGAGCAAAATTATTTGGTCTCCATCCAAATTACAAAGTTGCATCCCCTTTTTCTTCCCTAAAAGGGATGAAATTAAACGTAAACTATAGCCTATGTCCTATTCTGATATATAAGGTACATAACTGGAAAGTTTCATATAAATTCAGCATCTCCTGATTATGCCTCGTAGAGAGGCGAAACACGTGTCGATTAAGTGGAACGTACATCCATCCATCCATACATCCAAACTTTCACGTGTATAATATTAGTCGGATTTATCAGATATTTTGCACCTCACTGTACCATGCCACTCGCCTGATTCGATGCTATTAGACAAATTAAATCCGTCTTCACGCCGCCAAATTAGAAACGAATTCATCTCATTTCTTTGCAGATGAAAGTGAAGTTCCTTGTTCCGAATAGGTAGGTACTAATATTTCACTGCCTAGGTAACCAACTGTTAATTAAACGAATAATTAGTGTAGGTACTTTTTTTTGTACAGTCGCCATCAGATATATCGGAGCGGCCAAAGTGTTCACAAATATCTGAACACTTCTCTATTGTCGAGGCATTAGAGACGTGTTCAGATATTTGTGAGCACTTTGGCCGCTCCGATATATCTGATGGCGACTGTACAGTCGACGTCGAACATTTATAATGTACGTATGGTTTGTCCCATTAAAAATTACGATAATGCTCTTAACGTGGGATGAAAGAAAGAAAGAAACATTTATTCATGACAAAGACAATAACAGGCTGTAAAATAAGAAAAACTCTTAAGATGCACTTTTTAAAATGTAAAATTTAACCTATATTCTGTAAACTGCAAAATAAGTTGTATAACTACCTACTCTAAATAATTACTGTTTTGGCAACATTAACTTTAGAGACTGTAGTAGTTTATTTAAGCCTAAACTGGCAACACTCTCTTCTGTCAGCGACTTCATACAGCGCAGCGCACACGCGCTCCGTCCTTAATATAATCGGTAATAAATCAATAGTAACCATATGTGCAGTTTAATTGCAGAAAACCACTCCCGAACAATTAGCTAATATAAATTAGATCAGTAGTTAAGAACTCCCCGTCGGCAAACAAACCTACTCAATGTTTTGCCGAAATGGGCATTGTATTGAATTATAATCATGTATTTTCTTTTTGTCTTAATCAATAAATTGTAATACGTGGTTAGAAGCCGTGAGGGCAGTTACTGAATAAGTATAACATGAAAAAGTTTGCTAGCGTCATATTCAATATTACTCCAGGCAAAATACGGTTTCGAAAAACATTAATTTATAATAGCGTTTTTAGGGTTCCGTATCCAAAATGGCAAAAACGGAACCCTTATAGTTTCGTCATGTCCGTCTGTCCGTCTGTCCGTCTGTCCGTCTGTCCGTCTGTCCGTCTGTCCGTATGTCACAGGCATTTTACTCGAAAACTATAAGGTGTATTTTAATAAAATTTTGAGGATAGGTGTATTTTGTTAGCCGCTACAAAGTTTTGTAATTAAAATTACAAAAAAAAAATTTTTAGGGGTGTACTCCATACATAAAACTAAAAGTCAAAAAAAAATTTTCTTCGTGAGCCCACGTGTGGCACATGAATCGATAGCCCTTTCAAAATAAATATAAGGTTTCTCGGGAATTTTTTTGATTAAGTGAATACAGTCAGAGATAATCGCCCTGAAAGTCACTAAAATTCTGTCCCCCCCCCCTCTAATTTTTGAACGGTGTATTTTAAAAATATGAAAAAATTCATGGACATAGCGCTTATTAAGTTCATTCACCGAAAATTGTTTTGAACAAGATCGGATGAATGGTTTCCGAGATATTGCTGAAAAACTGCCTTCATCAAAGAAAAGGACGTAAGTGCCGTAAGATTTCTATGACGATACGACCTTTTTAATAGGCACGGAACCCTTCGTTTTGCGTGGTCCGACACGCACTTGGCCGGTTTTTTTTGTATATTTCATTCTAAAACGTTATTGTAAGATGCTTTATACAAGAATCCAACAAACTTTCCACCCGGAAGTAATTATATAGATTTAAATTAAACATTCATTGTCTTTTTTATTTTATTTATATTGAGTATTTTAAAGCAGATGTAAATGAACCTAAATAAAGATAAAAAAATATTAATATTTATCCGGACTTTTTAGGAGCTAATTAAATATTTATTTTTTTGGTGTCTGATTTCTTGTTGGATCTTGCCTCTAGGTAACTATTTAATTGATAATATATCCGTTACATTAAAAAAATTATCTATTATAAATTATTTCCAAATTTGGCATTTTTTCCATACAAGTTGTCAGTTCATTGCCTGGACTATATGCCCTGTCGCTTGTGTCATCGCCATGCAAGACACGTGCCCGGCATCCTCGTGCCATCCGGTGGGCAAGGAAGAGGTGTTCTGTGAATCAGCTTTTATGAGCAAACTTAGTTTATTCTCGCAAGCTAGATTGGAATGGAATTGCTTGGAGCGGTCCTCACATATTCGTCTAAAATTTAGCGCAACTGGCAGTGCACTATCCAACAGCATTTACAGTGCGACAGTCTCTAATCAGATAGAAATACGGTAATTGTACATTATTCTTGTCTATATTTATATCTATCGCAAAATAAATAGGCTTTCTACTGTAGCAATGTAATTTTATAATACTTTGATACTGAAATGATATATTGTATACTGTTTTGAAAAAATGATCGCCGAGTTTTTTACGCCGGTTCTTCTCGAGGCAGAGGTTTTCTTTCCGAACCGGTGGTAGTTTATCGACATTCATAGGTGCATGTAATATGCCTAAATTGATGAATAAATCACTTTGACTTTGAGTTATCAACGATCAAAACTTACGAAAATGTTTGTAATATATATCAAGTTATAGCACAGAGGTGGGCCAAACTAGCCATGTTTTTATGAAAAAAGAAGGTCACACAACGCGTGGTGGGGCGAGATAAAATTATTATCCTACTACGGTAGACAGTATTATGACTTCAAATAACCGTGTATGCTGTCTTTTCTGTCATTTCACTCCTTTCCTTCATGAGCTTCTGAGTGGAGCTAGAGAGCCTTTTAGTTATGTTGGTCCCTTGGGCCTTAACCTTTTGACAGCGAGGGTGCAAAACAAAACGGTGCCCAACTGTGGCCAAAACAAAACAATAGCCAGACAAAATATGAATAAAATGAAACTTCTGATAAATATTGTCACGTCAAAATGACAATATTTATCAATATTATCATGTGGCCGTCCGTGGCTTCAGTGGCACGAGTTTTCGTCCGCGTCCACAGCCGTCTTTAGCTCTCAAAGGATTAAGGATTATATCGATTAAGACGATTTTGGAATGCTATTTTGAAATAGCGTTAGAAAAAAAAACCGGACAATTGCGAGTTCAACTCGCGTGGTGAGGGTCTCATAATGTAATCCGTGTATAAGGTTTTATTATGGCGCCTTGCTAATTATAATGCGAGGTTGGCACTACACCATATTCATGCGACACCAACGAACCGGAAGGTAAACAAACTCTCATTGTTAGTTATTCGGTTGATGTAACACACAACCACAGTCATGACTTTATAGGGTACCTATTTACTTATTAGTAATCTATGGTCATATTTTCCTTTATGAGTGGCCGAATAACTTTTAGTATTTTTAGCTTAGAGCATACATAACTGGAGTAGCCTTATGTCGTATTTGCGTACAAAAAAGTCTGCCGAATTTACGGGGGCGGGGGGGAGCATCTTAATAGGATATTGAATTCAATTATATATTAAAAGCTTGAAGTGGTTGAACGTTTATAATATCAAGTGCTTACAGCAACATGAGGGCATTTTTATGATCAGTGTTCTTTTGCGCGGCGATTTTGTGATCGATTGTGAAATTGTCTTTGTATGATTTTTTGCGCATTGTGCAAGGTTTTTTACAGAGGAGTAAGTTACTGAAAGGCTACTCCAGTTATATTCTCTAAGATTTTTAGTAATGTGGTTTTGTCAGTCCCTCTCTTGCCGCTTCGACTCGGCTTTCATGCACCTCCGAGGTGCAATTGGCTACTTTACAAAAAAGTTATTTAGTCCACCAGTTAGATTATCAAAAAATATTGGACACGAATTTTTTTTGTTTGTCAATTAAACAAAAACTGACGAAGATATAGTTCAGTGCGACGTCACATTATGGTACACTTTTTAACATAACATGACGTAACGCGGAACTTTAACGGACTATATCTTCATCATTTTTAGTTTAATTGACAAACAAAAATATACGTGTCCAATATTTTTTGATAATCTAACTAAATAGAATTTTATATTTTTAGGGTTCCGTACCTCAAAAGGACAAAAACGGAACCCTTATAGGATCACTCGTGCGTCTGTCTGGCCGTCTGTCCTGTCACAGCCGATTTGCTCCGAAACTACAGGACCGATTGAGTTGCAATTTGGTACACATATGTAAATTGGTGACCCAAAGATGGACGCGTAAAGTAAATTAATGAATTCTGAACAAGGAGGCCACTTTTGGGGGGTAAACTGGAAAATAAAAATAAAAATTTTCGCAAATTGTATTGTGTGACATATGAAATGAAAGGGGTTGTTGTAAGTATCTCAGATGTTTTTTTATAATTTTAGCAAAAACAGTATTGCAGTAATTTAGGAAAAAAGACGAAAATTGACCATTCCCCCATATCTCCGAAACTACTAGGATTAAAAATCTGAAAAAAATATGGAAAATAGTTCCTTGCCTAAAGATTACAGTAAAACCTATGAGAAGTTTGGGTATTCAAAGGAACGGGAAATTTCTCAATATTTTACGGACCGGAGTCGAACTCGCACTTGTCAGGTTTTTTTACTTAGGAAAGTACCCAATTCACCCAAACGCTGTTGACTATGTTGACAGTGAAACTCATGGTACCGCGTCCGGCGTTGTACCCACCAGTCCCACCACCACGACGTCACGCTGAAGAGCCTAACTAGACAAGAGAGCAAGTGCTATGCGCTTCTGCGGGATGCCGTGATTTGCGTTTTCCAGTTGTTAATCAACGATTTTGTTAGCCAGAGGGCGTTCTGTATGTAATTACCTACTACATATTATTTATTCTGGGAGTAATGTGGACACCCGGTCCAATCCATACTAATATTATAAATGGGAAAGTGTAAGTGTTTGTTTGTTTGTTTGTTTGTCCGTCTTTCACGGCAAAACGGGGCGTCGAATTGACGTGATTTTTTAAGTGGAGATAGTTGAAGGGATGGAGAGTGACATAGGCTACTTTTTGTCTCTTTCTAACCCTCCACTTCCCCAAAATGGGGGGTGGAAGTTTGTATGGAGCATTCCGCAATTTTCAAGGTAGAAAGCTAAAAATTGGTATGCGGACTATTTGTAACTAACAAAAAAATCGTGCATCATTTTTTTTTTGAAATCTGCACCCAACTCCTTAAAATGTGATGTGAAATATTATATGGGGGTCCAGATATGTAGAGTCGATATGTAGATTCGATATTTATAGTCGATATGTAGAGTCGATATGTAGATTCGATATGTAGAGTCTATGCTCGATATGCAGAGTCTATGTAGAGTCGATCTAAATATATAAAAGACTGAAACTGAGATGCACCTTTTTTGTAGACGGTTAACATTACTCTTAGTACGCGGGCGAAGCCGCGGGCAAAAGCTAGTGTTACATATTACTTTCACTAAGTACCTATAATATTGATATACAGCCACATAATGTCGCTACCAGTCACGTCCTAGAGCATGATTTACCGACAATAATGTGCTTAATTAGGCTCTAGTGCTCTCATCATCCAATTAAGCCTCAATACATCTTCAGTGAATCATAATTGGGATAATTACATCCATTTGAAAGGCCCGCGGGCAATAATGGCGCCTAACCGAGTTAACAAGTAATCATGATTGTGAACAATTGCTATATCGTTTTGTGTAGGCGCTAATAAAAGTTGTGTTAGCAACTTAGCAGTTTTATTTTAACCCTTACTAAGGCAGAGGCGATATAGCGACCACATACGTTCCATTAGAAGTTGAACCTTGGTTTCTTTACAATTAGGTTCAAAGTAATTTGTGTTTATTGAAAATACAACTTGCTTTGAAAACATTATTTGCGTATTCCATGGCTGCAATTTATCCCTGCAACAGTCATGCCAATTTATGGGGCCTGTTTAAGGGTTAACTGATAAATCTATATTATATTTAAGTAGAAAGTAAGTAGATATAATATTTTTTTATCTAAATATACTAACTGCCCGGCCACGACATGGCGCGAATTGCGGCGCGGCAAGCGTTTTATCTGTTTATTGCGACGTCGAGACGCGCAACGCATTGTGGTTAGTTGAGATGCAATGAATTAGAAAAACTGCTGGGACCATATGGAAAAGATATCCTTTTAAACAAGAAAAGAATTTTCCAAATCAGCCCATGCGTCTTCGAGTAGTACCCGGGAAACATACATAGATAAAAAATTTAAGTATTCGACGAATTGAGAAATTGCTCCAAAAATGTGAGATATGTCAACAAAACGCTACATCTAGGGGATTTAAACCCAAGATCACAAGTACAATAAAAAGACACTAAGAAAACGTAACAAGTTGATTGGCCCATATATTTGTATTTTCTTACCAACATTCGGTATGAAATGGTTGAAAGAGCTTTCATTTCTTCTTCAACGCCATTGTCTTCGTACGAACTGACAGTGGTGACGGTGTGGATGGCGATGATTTTAGCCCTTTCAAAATGGAGTTCTAGACACAAAAAAATACCGTTATTTTTCTTCCAAAATCGAAGAAAATGGGTACTAAGGCTTGTCCAGGAAAAAAAAGTAGCCACTGTTGTATGTATAATCCACTGTTGTTGCTCTTCAGCGATAAGACCGCCTGCTGTCTACCTCTACTTACATGTTATTGTATTGTTTCTCTCTGTAACTGCTATTTTTATGTGAGGTGTGCAATAAAGAGTATTTGTATTGTATTGTATTGTATCATTGAGGATCAATATGAAATGACACTTTTTTAAAGAATTTAATTAAACGAAGGGCTCTTCCTATCGTTTTGAGTGGCGTTATGGATATTTATATCAGGTGCTATCCATTTCTGGGCTAACTTTCGAAATCTCTGGATTGTAGTCTTAAATTTTGTTATTTCCACGTTTGGGCCATAGAGGTCTTCTTTCCTTTACTCAAATAGATTATCGATGCTAAGTATAATGTTCCGCGAATATCTTTCCAGACTCTTACATTATTACCGTATGCACTTATGCAGGTCATAAATTGTTTTGAATCATGCCAGAAGTAGACTCATTTCTATGCAATCATTTGGTATGGTGGGGTACAACGAGCTGCGGGTGCGCAGAGAGTTATTTCTGGCAACGTACAGTAAGGGAAATGTATTCACGTATACCACCCTAGAACCCTGTCGCAATAAGGTGACATATCAATCGAGTTTGAGTGACGGCGGCCTGTCAATTGCCACAGGGTTCTACGGTGGTATGTGAATACATTTCCCTTACTGTACGTATTTAAATTAATTAGGGGTAAAATATGCAACAGCCAGGTGTTGAGTTGTGTGAGTCTGTGTGTCCCCGATAGGTACGTGTTACGCCGCCTGCGGCCGCAGCTGCTGGCCGCGCCGCGCGGGCGCACCAACCTGCTCGGTATGGCGCCGCCTTGTGCACCCTCAACTTAATAGCAGATAACATAGACTTGTTTTCTTGTTCTCTAAATGAATTCACAAAGTCGGCATTGTTCATATTATGTTATAATACATAGATATAAAATATAGGTAACAAAATTTGTAAAAGTAGTTACACTATTGTCTTAGGCTTAGGACCTGTAAAAATAGTCGTAAGTGTGGATATAAATAAATAAAATAAAAATAAATTTTAGCTTTAAGCCTTAACTGGCACTCAGTTGGCTATCTAATTGCGATTTGAACTACCTAGACCTGGGTGACAGTGGAGGCTTATTTTTCGATGGCTATCTTTTTTTGTGAACAAGAACTTATGTTCTAGAAAACAATAATCTGTCCCTTGCCGCAACAAAATCTTCTTTTATGCAGGATATTGGACACGCGATGCGTGGCGCAGCGTAAATGTTCATTATACTTCGCCAGTATGTGGCTGCAAATTTGGGTACTGCTCTAAATATGAGCGAGCTGACATTCTGCTGTACCCTGCCCTATTGTTACGCCCACTCCCATGTCATGACCATTACATATATGTAAATACGAGCTCATTCGCCTCACCCCACCCGTCACGCATAACGAAACCAGACCTCTACCTACGCTTCATCATCATATCAGCCGAAAGACGTCCACTGCTGGACGTAGGCCTCCCCCAAAGAGAGGCAAACTGACCGGTCCTGCGCCACCCGCATCCAGAGGACTCCCGCGACCTTTACCAGGTCATCGGTCCACCTTGTGGTGGGCCTACCCACGCCGCGCCTTCCGGTACGTGGTTGCCATTCGAGAACCTTTCCGCCCCAACGGCCATCGGTTCCTACGCTTAGTTACTATGAATCGCGGCGTCAAGATATATTTGTGGGTGAACAGTGATGTAAAGTTAAGACAAGTTACAAAATAGCTGGGCTGACACGTAGCATACATAACCTTAGAGGCGCAAGGGGAGGGCCGGGTGGAGAGGAACGTCTTTACGCGCTGCTTCAGTTCTAAGTAGAAGCGGTTTTCTTGGTTAAGCTGTTGTTGACAATGACACATGTGGCGTAGCATACATACCTTAGAGGCGCAAGGGGAGGGCTGGGTGGAGAGGAACGTCTTCACGTGCTGCTTCAGCTCTTGGTAGAAGCGGTTCTCCTGGTTAAGCCACTGTTGACAATGACTCCTGTGGCGTAGCATACATACCTTAGAGGCGCAAGGGGAGGGCTGGGTGGAGAGGAACGTCTTCACGTGCTGCTTCAGCTCTTGGTAGAAGCGGTTCTCCTGGTTAAGCCACTGTTGACAATGACTCCTGTGGCGTAGCATACATACCTTAGAGGCGCAAGGGGAGGGCTGGGTGGAGAGGAACGTCTTCACGCGCTGCTTCAGCTCTTGGTAGAAGCGGTTCTCCTGGTTAAGCCACTGTTGACAATGACTCCTGTGGCGTAGCATACATACCTTAGAGGCGCAAGGGGAGGGCCGGGTGGAGAGGAACGTCTTCACGCGCTGCTTCAGCTCTTGGTAGAAGCGGTTCTCCTGGTTAAAGCTACAGTGCCAATGACTCCAGACAAGTAGCAGACATACCTTAGAGGCGCAAGGGGAGGGCTGGGTGGAGAGGAACGTCTTCACGCGCTGCTTCAGCTCTTGGTAGAGGTGGTTCTCCTGATTAAGGCTACAGTGCCAATGACTCTAGACACGTAGCAGACATACCTTAGAGGCGCAAGGGGAGGGCCGGGTGGAGAGGAACGTCTTCACGTGCTGCTTCAGCTCTTGGTAGAGGTGGTTCTCCTGATTAAGGCTACAGTGCCAATGACTCTAGACACGTAGCAGACATACCTTAGAGGCGCAAGAGGAGGGCCGGGCGGAGAGGAACGTCTTCACGTGCTGCTTCAGCTCTTGGTAGAGGTGGTTCTCCTGATTAAGGCTACAGTGCCAATGACTCCAGACACGTAGCAGACATACCTTAGAGGCGCAAGGGGAGGGCCGGGTGGAGAGGAACGTCTTCACGTGCTGCTTCAGCTCTTGGTAGAGGTGGTTCTCCTGGTTAAGGCTACAGTGCCAATGACTCCAGACACGTAGCAGACATACCTTAGAGGCGCAAGGGGAGGGTTGGGTGGAGAGGAACGTCTTCACGCACTGCTTCAGCTCTTGGTAGAAGCGGTTCTCCTGGTTAAGCCACTGTTGACAATGACTCCTGTGGCGTAGCATACATACCTTAGAGGCGCAAGGGAAGGGCTGGATGGAGAGGGACGTCTTCACGCGCTGCTTCAGCTCTTGGTAGAAGCGGTTCTCCTGGTTTAGCTGTTGTTGACAATGACTCATGTGGCGTAGCATACATACCTTAGAGGCGCAAGGGGAGGGCCGGGTGGAGAGGAACGTCTTCACGCACTGCTTCAGCTCTTGGTAGAAGCGGTTCTCCTGGTTAAGCCACTGTTGACAATGACTCCTGTGGCGTAGCATACATACCTTAGAGGCGCAAGGGAAGGGCTGGATGGAGAGGGACGTCTTCACACGCTGCTTCTGCTCTAGGTACAAGCGGTTCTCCTGGTTTAGCTGTTGTTGACAATGACGCATGTGGCGTAGCATACATACCTTAGAGGCGCAAGGGGAGGGCCGGGTGGAGAGGAACGTCTTCACGCGCTGCTTCAGCTCTTGGTAGAAGCGGTTCTCCTGGTTTAGCTGTTGTTGACAATGACTCATGTGGCGTAGCATACATACCTTAGAGGCGCAAGAGGAGGGCCGGGTGGAGAGGAACGTCTTCACGCGCTGCTTCAGCTCTTGGTAGAAGCGGTTCTCCTGGTTTAGCTGTTGTTGACAATGACTCATGTGGCGTAGCATACATACCTTAGAGGCGCAAGGGAAGGGCTGGATGGAGAGGGACGTCTTCACACGCTGCTTCTGCTCTAGGTAGAAGCGGTTCTCCTGGTTTAGCTGTTGTTGACAATGACTCATGTGGCGTAGCATACATACCTTAGAGGCGCAAGGGGAGGGCCGGGTGGAGAGGAACGTCTTCACGCGCTGCTTCAGCTCTTGGTAGAAGCGGTTCTCCTGGTTTAGCTGTTGTTGACAATGACGCATGTGGCGTAGCATACATACCTTAGAGGCGCAAGGGGAGGGCCGGGTGGAGAGGAACGTCTTCACGCGCTGCTTCAGCTCTTGGTAGAAGCGGTTCTCCTGGTTTAGCTGTTGTTGACAATGACGCATGTGGCGTAGCATACATACCTTAGAGGCGCAAGGGGAGGGCTGGGTGGAGAGGAACGTCTTCACGCGCTGCTTCAGCTCTTGGTAGAAGCGGTTCTCCTGGTTTAGCTGTTGTTGACAATGACGCATGTGGCGTAGCATACATACCTTAGAGGCGCAAGGGGAGGGCCGGGTGGAGAGGAACGTCTTCACGCGCTGCTTCAGCTCTTGGTAGAAGCGGTTCTCCTGGTTTAGCTGTTGTTGACAATGACTCATGTGGCGTAGCATACATACCTTAGAGGCGCAAGGGGAGGGTCGGGTGGAGAGGAACGTCTTCACGCGCTGCTTCAGCTCTTGGTAGAAGCGGTTCTCCTGGTTAAGCTGCGGGAGCACACTTAGCCGTCGGTCCGATTCCTGCACAATGAGTCACATTGAGCTATTCCCGTACCTATTGTTTTGTACTATGAAGACAAGTATAACGTGTACAAAGTGGTCAATCGTCGAATCAGACTCGGCTGGGCAGCGTTCGGGAAGCTACGACACATCGTTGCGTCCGAAATTCCGCAGTGTCTCAAGACGAGAATCTTTGACCAGTGTGTGTTGCCAGTGATGATATATGGCACAGAAACGTGGTCGCTTACTATGGGCCTCATAAGAAGACTCAAAGTCGCCCAAAGGGCAAAAGGCTATGTTGGGAGTTTCTCTGAGTGATCGCATCAGAAATGAGGCTATCCGCAGCAGAACCAAGGTGACCGATATAGCCCACCGAATCGCTAAACTTAAGTGTCAGTGGGTGGGGCACAATGCACGTCGAACCGATGGCCGTTGGGGCGGAAAGGTTCTCGAGTGGCGACCACGTACCGGAAGGCGCGGTAGGCTCTCCACAAGGTGGACTGGTGACCTGGTAAAGGTCGCGTAGTCCGCTGGGTGCAGGTGGTGCAGGACTTTGGCACTCTTTGGGGGAGGCCTATGTCCAGCAGTGGACGTCTTTCGGCTGATATGATGATGATGATGAGGTGTCATCCAGAAGTGGCTGAACAGATTTGAAGAACATTTGGATAAACTTTATAATCAGATACTATTCCTCCCCAAAAGGGTTGAATTGGAAGTAACGCAAACGGCCTATTTTTAGGAAAAAACATTTAAAAGAAGCTAAAAGCAGACCACCTCACTTTCAAGGCCAATGACCCATACATAGGGACGCAAGATTTTCCATACATTACAACTGGCATATCATATTGTCAGAGGTCAGAGTCATGTCACAAGTAATTTCCGCTACGAAACGAAAAAATGCTGCTACACGCTACGGCGTAGCACACGTAGCAATGCTTGGCCTCGAATCTGTTAGAAAATATGTTTACATATACATAAAACGCTCCACTGGCATAGAAGCACAGGGCTGTTATTCGCTACGCGCAAATGCGGCTCACCCCGCCGGTCACCCGTCACGAAACTAGACCTCTACCTACGCTTAGTTACTACGCATCGCGGTGTCAAGGTATAATTGTGGGTGAGCGTTGAGGTGAGCTTAAAACAAGTTACAGAATAGGGGGGCAGCTTAGTACCGCCTTCAGAACGATGACGTAGTACGTCCGCTTGTGCTCGAAGCGGTCCGTGGCGTACGCGTAAGTGTCTAGGCTGAAGAGACCCAGCAGAGAGCCGCTGTCGTCGCAGAGGTCGAACGCTGTGAAGGATCCCAGTTTGCACTGCTTCCTGATGTATTCCAGCATTATTCGCACCTGAAAATTGTTGAAATCCGTACGAACGTGGTCATTATTACTGGGGACTTCATTTGTACATATATAGAAGAGAAACTATACTATGTTTCGAAAACCGTTAAGTTGACAGCATTCTATCTAATTGAAAATGAAAAATTGTATACTCCCTTTTAAGTTTAGTCAATTTTCGTCTTTTTTCCTAAATTATTTAAAATCTGTTTTTGCTAAAATTATAAAAAAATATATCTGAGAGGCTTACAACAACCCCTTTCATTTGATATCTCACACAATACAGTTTGCAAAACTTTTTTTTTAATTTTCCAATTTACCCCCCAAAAGTGGCCGCCTTGTTCAGAATCCATTGACTTACTTTACGCGTCCATCTTTGGGTCATTAATTTACATATGTGTACCAAATTTCAACTCAATCGGTCCAATAGTTTCGGAGCAAATCGGCTGTGACAGACGGACAGACGCACAAGTGATACTATAAGGGTTCCGTTTTTTTTCCTTTTGAGGTACGGAACCCTAAAAAAAGTACATTGTTTTACAAGTCGGGTTGATGTTAGACGAGTTGCTTTATAGGCCGCTTACGCTTTCGACTATCTGCGAATTTGCCCAAATGATTTTTAGGTGAGTTGACGCTGTAGACGATCTGCATTTTTGACCATATGATAGGTACTAACCCGTGAAAATGTTCGTACTTAGCAATGTTTGGCTCTATTCGTTGTTGAGTTCGACACATTTAAAACCCTAAAAACGGTAATTACTCGATGTTCTGTTCCGCGTGAATCCTCAAGTCTATGAGCACATTAACGTGTGTTGATTCTTACTGGACAATTAGGGTTCACCAGCAGCGTCTTCTCCAGCGACGGGTCGGGTTCCGTGGACGGCCGACGGAGCGTCGTCGACAGCTCCGGCGCATCCTTGTACACAACGTTTATAAACATATCTAATTAGTGATATTCAAAAATATGGTTTTATAATTTGTACTTGACATTGTCAATGCTGTTGATATTTGACAACAGTCCTCAGAAACTCCAATACTGAGACCAAAATGTAAGGTGGCCCCAAGAGGATTTTGCCAACCTACGAGACAAATATATGGTGGCAACACTCAGGCGTTGTCAAATTGACAATATTTTTAAATGCTGCCTCAGCGAACGCCTGACACCGGACAAGGTTTTTTAATTAAATATATTCACAATTTTGCAGACCCAAATCAAACATTTAGTCACATGCTATTTTTTAAATCTCTCTAACTACCTACTATGAAAACTATAAATTATCCTTTCAATTGAGGTCGTCCATACCGAAGTGTTCGTAAACCAATATACTAAACGGTGATTGCCAACCGGCGCAATTACCTACTAAATTTACTTTACATTTCAGTGTCGTCAGGCAGTTTAAAATTATGCTGTACCTTATTGGCAATCAAAATGTACTTAATATGAAAGAATAAAAAATGGTTGCAACTTAACTGAATATTGTTTCATTTATAAGGGACAAATACGAGGCAAATCAAAAAATAAAAATGCTTATATCAATTACTATTGATTCTTGAAATCACTATTATCGGTTCTTGAAATCACTATTATCGGTTCTTAAAATCACTATTTATCGGTTCTTGAAATCACTATTATCGGTTTTTACAGCACTAAATTAAGCATTCTATACACCATCCACTTGTCACAGCCAACCGCCTAAAAGTGAATGAATTGAATGTTTTCTGTCTCTTTCCATCTTATAGGTGTATAATAGCCTTTATGAGAATAGCAACATTAGATTTTTCTTATGTTGGTGCAGTCTACGCACGACCAAATAAGCGCTGTACTATGAAGTTCCGTGTCTTAAACGTAGTGGTTATATTCTCTTTGTTTGACAAGTTTTTTAAACAGGTGTGTTACCAGGCGGGAACAAACGCGTCTCTATCCTGTTATTTTTCAGAATAAACCAATTATTTTCAATATAAATAACAAAAAAAAAAAATATATATATATATATATTAAGTGGTCGATTTTCCATTTGTGCTGGATGACAGTAAATCATATATTTCAAGTACCTACACAGTCGACAAATACATTATATCGTATTATAGCCTGACAAGTTTCTTTTTGGCCCCAGCCACGTTGCGGATTTTTAATGGGACTAAGTTATTCTACTGGCAAGGAGTAAGTACTCTTTTACAATGGACGTTAGAAGTCATCGAATGTCACCGATGTAAACAAACAGCAAGAAAGACGAAATGTTTCGTCATTGTAGTAAAAATTACAATAAATATGCCGAAAGCAATCCATATCGAGGTCAGAAAACTTATTTTGAATATAATTAAATATTTAGTGTAAAAATGGATGAGGGATTGCCTAGTATTTATATAAACAATGTCATGAAATTACTTAGTTGTTGACATGACATATTGACATTTTATAGTGCGGTCGTAGGTATTGATTGAACTGGTCAGTTTGGTTGGATTTAGCTAGTACATTGGCAACTAAAAATGGTTATATTCGTAATCATGCGTTTTTCAAGGTAGTTGAAGATAGTTTTCAGGTTTCAAATTTATTTTAACGTAGTTCAGAATATGTTTGTGTTGTTTAAGGATTAAATTTATGTAAGTTAAATTTTATATAGGAAGTCACTCAAGAAAATTGTATTATATCTGCTACAAACGTGTAATAGATTAGATAAGATTCACATTGCGTATTGAAAATTGATATTATGTTTGACAAATTTTCATTATAATAATATTCATTTTCATAATAATCCTTAGCAATTCAAAGAGGTAATGCTGCCAGCGTTATGGGGTCCATGCCGCAATCCGACCTCCTAGAAGCGGTGTTCTTTTTATAATTCCTATTTTAATACTTTATATTATATTATTAATTTCATTTCATTCATTTGACATTAAGTATGTATATTGAGTTTTTCATTTTTTGTTATTTTAGTGCATATTATTTAATATGATTCACTTATTTCACGTGTAATATGAATTATCTCAAAATATTAGAAAACCTTATATATAAATAAAATAAATTCAAAAGAAAATTTAAAAAAAATTAAAAGAATCAATGAATTTGTTTTGTTATGAATAAATCGATTAAAGTAAATGAAGTCACAGAAAGCTCGTCAGGTAGGTACATTCAATCATTTTTTACAATAATTTCTAACAATAATAATTAACAAAGACAGACAGAAATAGTTAGCAATTTAAAACAATATTCATCTTAGGTAATAATGTCAAAATATAATAAAACGTCAGAACTAGAAAAATAAAAAATATACACAGGTCTCCCAGTATAATAAAAAACTAAACCGAATATAGACCTAACGTTTTATAATTGAGGCCGGCGGTCTTGAAAGCGACAGTCGATCTAAGTCTTCTTATAAGTACCCCATCTAACACTACTGCACGGCTATCACAAGACGGCGCGCGAGCTCTCTCGATTTTTATCGCACTATCTGTCTCTCTCTTATTAGACAACTTAGAAAGAGAGGTATAGTACGAGAAAAATCGAGAGAGCTCGCGCGCCGTCTCGTGATAGCCGTGCTGCTCGCTCTATAGTTAGGTACAAGGTGGGCCAAAAGAAATCACCCTATTGGAAGATGCTCTCACTTTTGCAAATGGCCGCCAACAATGATGTAATATAAAAAAGAGGTAAAAGAGATAGATTATAAGAGCTCCAAAAATGGCACACTAAAATTGTGTCAATTGGCACCAACTTGCCTCGGTTTCAAGCCGTCAATGGAAACGTTAGCTGTCACATTTGGTGGCCATTTTTAAACACGGAATTTCGTATAGACAACATATCTACCTCTTTTTATATTACATCATTGGCCGCCAATCTCAAATCTGTTTTAACATTTGTGGACTAGAATGCAGAATACAAGTGAACAAGCCAAGGAGCGATACACTCCCCAAGAACGCGGAATAATTCTGAAGGCAGCGTTCCCGGGTCGTCTCATGTCTCGTTTTGGCGATTTGCACTGGCCCGCAAGATCGCCCGATTTAAGCGTTCCAGACTTTTTTTTGTGGGGTGTTTTGAAGTCCCGTGTTTACTTGAACAAGCCCGAGACTCTGGAAGCCCCCAAGGACAACATTCGACACGAGTCCGAGAATCTGTCACCCGAAGTTCTCGCCGAAGTGATGAAAAATGCCATAAAACGAGCCCGTATAGCAACCAATTGTGAGGGCACTCATTTGGCCGATATAATCTTCTCGACTTGACCAATAAAATTCTAAACATAATCAAAAAACCTATGTGGTGTTGAGACAGAGCTTGCGTTGTGTACAGAGTGAGACAGTCATTGGTCTCTTATCGTCATTTTTAATCAATCAATCATATTTACCGGAAATAATTACCAATATATACCTTCGAGCCACACGTGGTAGCCTCATTATTGTCGCTGGAAGGTTATTAAGAGAGACCTTTTGAAGGGTAATGTCTTAACCAACTTAAGGTTACTTACAAAACTGTTATTTTGCTACTTCCAAATAAGTAACAATCAACAACTACATTTTTTGACGAAATATTATCGATTAATTCGACGACCGGTTAGCCTAGTGGGTACTGACGCTGCCTACGAAGCTGAAGGTGTGGGTTCGAATCCCGGTAAGGACAAATATTTGTGTGATGAGCATGAATATTTGCTTCTGAGTCTTGGATGTTTTCTATGTATTTAATAATATATAAATATCTATTAAATATATCGTCGTCTAGTTCATAACACAAGCCTTATTGAGCTTACTATGGAACTAGGTCGATTTGTGTAAGATTGACTACTAATAGCTATGTTTAACAAATAAAATATTTTGTATTTGTAATAAGTCAAAGTCAAAGTGATTTATTCTTCAATTTAGGCATATTACGCACCTATGAATGTCGATAAACTACCACCGGTTCGGAAAGTAAACCTCTGCCTCGAGAAGAACCGGCGTAAAAAACTCGGCGAGGTGTCATTTTTTCAAAACAGTACAGAATATATCATTTCAGTATCAGAGTATTATAAAATTTTAAAATTGCATTGCTACAGTAGAAAGCCTATTTATTTTACGATAGATTTCTAGTGCAGGATTTTATCGCTGCCAAATATCCCTATCCATGATGTAGTCGTTTATCTTATAATATGCTTTTGAAATAAGTGTCCGTTTTACGACAGATTTGAATTTAGAGTCAGTAAGTTCGGTAATGTGTTTTGGAATTTTATTTTAGAATGTTATACAATTTTTCGCTTTTACTAGCTTGTAAAAAATTGTTTTGAGCTTCCCTGCGCTTCTGGTAACCTTGGGCATATCAGTGTTTGTTGGGTAGTTGTATAAATTCTTCCTAACATACATTATTATTTCAAATACGTATAGCGACGGCAGTGTTAGAATATCTGTTTCCTTGAAAAATTCTCTTAATGACTCACGCGACCCGAATAATAATATTTATTATTATACTATAAAACTATAAAATGTAATTTCTTTTTTCTTAAAAAAAAAAAAATATATATATATTTATTTATAAAAAAAAACTAATAAATAAAGGGTCGGCAACGCGTTTAAGAAGAACGTCCATAAGCTAAGGTGTCAGCTTTTCATAGGAACTAGTAATTATCTAAACACATGGAGCAAGTAACAGATATAAATACTGATAACAAAAAATATCAGCTCCAAATAGATATGTACAAACGAACTGATAAAAGCCTTTCTTGATAACTAATGATAACCATCAAACCAAAACAAACCAATTGATACGCAAAGGTCAATCACTGTCGCCGTCCTTGACCGGGAAACGCAACGCTCACCATTTCCCAACGGCGGAATCTAACCAAACCATTCATATTTCATAAGATCGCTGTCGCAACCGCCGTCCGGCTCTCTGAAAACGCTTAGTAGTTTTAAATCGCGCGAATTGCATGCACGCAAATCGAAACGGAACTCGATCGAATGTGGAACGAACGAAAAACAATTGAACGGCGTTCCAATTTTGAATCTTCGCAACCGTGACCTTTCAACAATCGACTATCGGCAGTTCCAAATTTGAACACGAGAGTTCGCAAGCGCATAAACAATCGACCATCGTTCCTGCGCATATTGAGATGAGAATTTAGACAGATAAAGAAGAGGTCCCAGTTTATTTATTTGGAATGCAATGTGAAGCCAAAGGATGAGTCTCGCCAGTATATCCAGCATCTTCACCAGCGGTGTGTCAGCCTGGCCCCCGCCTGGACCTTTGCCCAGCTCGTTCCAGTTCCACCACCAGGGCTCCAACTTCGCCATATTCGTCATCTTCTTCGCCCTGTGCATGATGGAGGTGGTGGTGTTGAGGATAATCACGGAGGAGCAAGCGCGGTCCGAACGCACCAGGAGTGTTACTTCTATGTGGTTCGACATGGATGACGAGTGATACGATGGGTGATGATATCGAAATGGGTGTTCGCGAACCAAGTTAAAGTGATCTGTGATTGTGATTAGTGTATTGATTGGTTTTAGTTTTAGCGTATAGTTTTATTGTTTAGGTTACGAAAATGCATCTACGAATATCGGGATTTTCTAGACGGTTAAAATCAAATTAGGTATTATATTGCTCAAGTAATCTATCTACTTATTTCATTTTCAGATAGTACCCAATAGGTACCTAATAACTGTTTTTTTTGTCCTGCCATACTGGAAATGTTTTTTAAGATGATGAATTTATTAAATCTACCTTAAATATACCTACGTATTTTATTCCGCTTAACCAAAGTTTCTTGGACGTAACTTTTATCTATGGCTTAACAGTGGCAATAAAATATTATGTTATGACCTATTGCATTGACATGTGTAAATATAAATAAGCAATACGATAAGATAATATTGCAGTCCTTCAGTCTGTCCTCTGTCCGTCTGTCCGTCTGTCACAGACAGTTTTTTATATCGATACAATAACAATGGCGTTTTCCAAAAAAATACTCCAAAAGAACTTTTATTAGTGACATTTAATTCGTTCCACTACGTCACGAAAATTAGTCATACAATATATATGCATGGGTAACATTTGTGACGTAGTGGAACGAATTAAATTTCAGTTTCACTGATATTTTTTTTGGAAAAGCTCTAACATGAAAAATTAAGTACCTACATACTCGCTTCTATTAACACAGTGCCATGCTACCTACGAGTATATACAATTATTTAAAAAAAGCATTTTAACAAAAAGGTTATTTAAAAGTTCAACTCATTAATGTTTCCCGTGACTTATGTTATGAATGTCATCCCAAGGCCGTGCCTTTGAATGTTGACCCTTTTGGTTACGCAACCGGCTTCAAAGGCCGAATGTGGTTAACCGGTTTCCGAAAATAGTCAACGTCTCATGAGTATGGCAGTTCAAGGCCGCGTCCTTGGGAACTCGACATTATTGTCTGGTGTGTATGGTTACGCAACTAAGTGCCCCGAAGTAACTGTGGTAACCACAACTGGTTACCATGGGATGTTAATGTGTCTTGTTTACTATGAAATGTCTGGTTCAAGGCCGCGACCTTGACAGCTCGACATCTATGGTTACGAAATTCAATGCGGTTATTTATCACTGGTTCTCAAGACAAATTACTGCAGTAAAACTTCGGTGTGTCTTCTAAATATCTTTGTCAGCCTATATTATGTACTGCCCACTGCTGGGTTTAGGCCTTCCTAGTGATAATGATCTAGATTACCTATATTGAAACAAGTGTGTATTTCCAATTGTTTCACAATAACATCTTTCAGAGTCATCTGTCATTCTATTCTGGTCAATTGAGCTGAAGTTCATCCTTTTTGCTGGCACACAACTATTCTTTGTTTTATTTTTTAAACGACTAAAAAAAAAGAGGACGTTCTCAATTCGACTGTATCTTTTTTTTTGTGTGTTTGTTACGCGATAACTCGGTAATTTATAAACCGATTTGAAAAATTCCTTCTTCGTTTGAACGCATATATTTCTAGATTGGTCCCGTTGTCACCAAAATCCAGTTCTGATGATGGGATCCTGGAGAAATCGAGGGAACTCTTCAAATTGTATACAGCCAAACTTGAAGCAATTTGGCTACTGATTTGAAGCCGGTTAAAACTTTGTTTTTAAAGTAAATTATCTCGTTCCATTTATATATAAATAAACAATATGCTAATACACTATTTCTATATATAACTCGGTTTTAAGTAGATTCGGTCAAAAGTTACATACAATCAATCAAGTCAATGTCATCCACGGGAACCATGTCAGTTCAAGGTCGCGTCCTTGAAGTCTTGTGACGCAACAATTTACGACATCAATCACAAATCAAAGGTGAACTCGATTTCGGGGTCGATAAAGACTGAGACGAGATTACGAAAGCATTTCAACTTTTATAAGGTTTACAGTTTAATTTCGTTATAATATTATTCAATTTGGTAAACAATTTACAAAATGCAACGCGTGACAACCTCATCGAGTTTAGGTTCGTTAGAATCGTCTCAATGAGTAGTTGATGACGGTATACGGAAAAGTACAGTCGGCAATAAAAGCTTGTACCAAAAATTAAATTTTTGACAGAAAGTTATTTTATTTCAAGTAGATACCTAAAACAATACGAGTATACTATACCTTCTGAGCTACAGTGTATCTAATTTCGAATAGAATATGAATGACTTTATGTTTGTCATCTTATTGCCTACTAGTTGAAACCTATTGTTAGAAAAAATACGATGCTATGCGAGATTATGTGCGCGGTCACTCGACTCGCTTTATAGATCTTATCTTATGTTTTTATTAGTTAACCTTCAACTGTCACCTCCATGATACTCATTTATCAGTACCTACCTACAGCAAAGCTCCTGATGATTATGCAGTGGTGCGAATGCGAATGATTTCTTTGTCAAAGAGTTGTATCATTAATTGAAACGGAATCAGAAAACGGAAAATAATTTTACAACTTTTCATTCGGAAAAGTAAGCTTTGCTCCACGACGAGAGGGGTCAAAATGCTACTTTTATGTTCAAGCTACTTTTTTAATTTATTCATTGGCATGTAGCATTTACGCAATGTGCCAATTGAACACAGATCTTAATAAAATAATGGATTGTAATTTCATCGTATTTGATTAAAAACGAACATAATATTTCAAGTATTAACTTTAACAAAGTTATATGAAAATGTATGATTCGTAATTATACGTTTTACTGAAATCAAAACTGTCGATGACTGTAATATTTTCCTCATAGTCGGTGTAAAAAATTGTACCTATGTGTCGCTTAGGAGCAAAATTATTTTCGTCATGGGCGTTAATGCTTGAATCCTTCGTTACGCTCAGGATTATAACTTAGAATCCCTCGCTACCGTCAGGATTCTATTGTTAAATCCTTCGCTTCATTCTGGATTTAATGTACCGCCCTCGCCGTAAATACATCATTCTGTTCCCTCGAGACACAAATAACTATGTATTGCAATCGAGTCTTTCTACATTGTATGTAAACTGTTTACATACGTCAGTACATATTAATCCATCGACCTTCACCCTGGGTCATGGATTACATAAGCGAACTGATTAGTAGACAACTACTGTTACATCACATGCATTGTTTTTGCAGACGCGCAACAGTTTTAACCGACTTCAAATCGGTTCCAGTGTGCCTATAAAAATTGAAGAGTTCCCTCGATTTCTCCAGGATCCCATCATCTGACCCTGACCTGATGACCATGGGACCACACGGGAAGGATACACTTTCAAACAAAAAAGAATTTACCAAATCGAGCCAGACGTCTTCGAGTAACAGACCGCGACCGAAACAGAAATTTACTTGATTTTCCATACAACGATTAGTACAAATCACACTGTGATGTATGAAACGTTTCGGCTGCCGCCAGCGAGGCCCGTCTTCAACTTAATTCTTTGGGTATTTATGTTCTTTAATTGTAGTTGCTCTACAAACATTTGTTCCTCTCCAAAAACTGGTTGGAAAGGCATCGTAAAAAAAATTTGGACACAAACTTATTGTACAAGTTATATTATAACTTCACGCGCGATAAATTCAAAACAGGTTTCGAAGTTCAATGCGTAGGTACAAATGGAAAAGCCCTTCTGAAAAAGTTATCAAAGAGGAAGCGTAGATAATGTTTTTTTGCGGAGTTTGTCGGAATTGTCGGAAATGTTCTTTTGTTTACGATAACACTGATAAGTGAAGGGATCGCGATAGCGGTAGCGGTTCGCAGTGCGGAAACAAAGTCTGTTACGTTGCCAACCTAGGCCATAATGTTGCCCCTTTATGTTGCCGTGTGATACAAAAACACTAAACAACATACCTTAGGTGTTTGTACAGGGCTTGATGCGACACCAGCTTGACGACTTTGTGGTTGAGAGCGGCTTTGTGTGGACACCTGCCTAGGCGGTGCGTGGGGACTTTGGCCGGCCGGCGGGTAGCCCTGGTAGGCACTAGGGTAGCCTTGGTTGGCACTAGGATGACCCTGGTTGACACTGGGGTACCCTTTATTGGCACTAGGATGACCCTGGTGGGCACTAGGGTAACCTTGGTTCGCACTTGGGTATCCCTGGTTGGCACTAGGATAACCTCCTGCTTGTGGGTACCCAGTTTGAGCAGAATTGGCATATTGAGCAGTATTGGACTGTGGGTACCCAGGAGTTACAATGATTCATCATCATATCAGCGCAGCTGAAAGACGTCAACTGCTGGACATAGGCCTCGCATCCAGCGGACTCCAGCGACCTTTACCGGGACCAGGTCATCAGTCCACCTTGTAGGGGGCCTACCCACGCCGCGCCTTCCGGTACGTAGTCGCCACTGGAGAACCGTTCCGCCCCAATGGCCAATGGTTCTACATGCAATGTGCCCCGCCCACTGCCACTTAGGTTTAGCGATTCGGTGGGCTATATCGGTTACCTTAGTTCTGCTGTGGATAGTCTCATTTCTGATGCAATCACGCAGAGATACTCCCAGCATAGCCATCTCCATTGCCCTTTGGGAGCCTTCTTATGAGACTCATAAGTGGGAGGAGCTTGCCTCGTTGCGCCCAGAATGGCGCTCTCGCATCAAAACGAGCATCAAGCATTTTGAAGCTGCTCGTCTCGTCGAACTAGATGAGAGACGTCAGGCACGAAAATCGCGCCCAAAGCCCAACTACAATTACACTTACAATACCTCTGGTCAGCTTTACTGTGCTTCCTGCGACCGAGTGTTCAAGAGTAAGTTCGGCTTCGCCAGCCATATCAGGGCTCACGCCCGTAACTAGCTAGGGTCGCCATCGCCGGTCACGGCGTGGATAGCTATATAGCTATATATGAGACCCATAGTAAGCGACCACGTTTTTTTCTTCTTAAATCTAAGAGCTAGGCTCTTGACGGTGGAGCAATTTCCATGAATCTCTTTCTAGAGCCTTTTCGTTTAGGGCCTGATACGACTCAACGTCTACTTTTTCTTTTATCTGATCCATAAACGTCCTCCTTGGCCCTCCTCTCTTCCGCTTCCCTTCAACTTTCTCCTCCACTATGGTCTTAATGTACTTATTCGTCGAGTCGTAAAAGGTGTCCCAACCATCTCCAATAAGCACCTCTTCTCTTTGACCATGTTAAGAACTTCTTCGTTGGTAATTTTTCTGAGTCCAGCTCATCCTTTCCATCCGCCGCCAGCACTACATTTCAAATGCTTCTAGTCGTTTTCTGTCCCGTTGTCATTTTCCACGTTTCGCTACCGTATAGTGCTATGCTCCAGATGTACACTTTTAGCTTTTTCCTGATATTGCTTGATATTCTGGCTTTAATCCTCTGTATAATATTATTATACTTCTACATATGACGTGCAAAGGATGGAGCCTTCTCGTTTGCCACGAAATACTCTCCTAAGTGAAATAGCACACGCAAAACGACCGGTCGGGCGACCTATGTTGCGTTTCAAGGACAGTGCCAAACGGGACATGGTGTCCTTTAGGATCGACCCCACAACTTGGGAAGAACATTCCCAAGATCGAGACCATTGGAGGGAGACCCTACGTAATGGAGTGGTGGAACACGATAAAGCGTGGTTTGATCTGTTATCCTATAGACGCGAATTAAGACACCAACGCGCTGCTCTTCCTCTTTCATCTCCGGGCAGGACATTTACTTGCCAATTATGCGGTCGTGGCTGTCGCTCCCGTATCGGCCTTACAAGCCACGTACGTAAGTGCCGCACCTCTAATATAGACGCTGTTTAAATCATCTTTTCATAGATGTATAAGGCCAATGCAATGACATATGGATGATGTTCAATAGTCTTTTAAATAGTCAAACCATATACTTACAATACTCCTCAAAAGTTGTCCAAAATTGCCCCAGACCTGTCTATTTATAACCTGTCGCCATTTCTGAACGAGATTTTGGAATTCCTACACGTTCACCTTGCTTCGCGGTGTCACAACTAAATCAATTAATACTCCTACAGACGGCAATACTTACCTTATTTTCTTGCGATAAGGTTGAAATTATCAGTTAACCTGTGTTGTGTAGGATACACGGCACGCGAGCCGAACGTTGCCGCAATTGTTTTAAATCATGAGATTAATGGGGCGTAAGGCTTGCATGGTCGTGGATTGCATTATACTACTCTTAATAAGCATTAGGACAGGCAGAGAATAGTTGCTACACTAACCATTAGGAAGATACGAGTAAACATATGAGATATATAAATATATTTAATGTTATTAGCATAATGTCACGCAGGATTGACTTCATAGCAACTGGGCGCTGTATGAATGAATTATACCGTAAAACTACACGACAACTGCATTAAAATTAATTTTCCATCAATTTCAACGGTTGTCCAGTGGACGTTAAATGTCCCCCGATTTGTATGAAAATAGTGGTTTTTTCCCCTGGGCAACCATGTTTTCTGCTAGAATATGTTTTTTTTGCGAGACGCAACATATACTCGTACCTATGTTCAAATAGACTATTTATCTGGCTATAAGAACTTATAGATTTTATCAAATACACATGTTGTGGTAACTGATAATGAGGAAAAAACTAAGGGACAAGAAAAAGTTGATTGACCCACTCAGTCCTAAATAAAGCCAAGTATAAGTTGATTAACCCACTCAGTCCTAAACAACGCCAATTATAATTTGATTGACCCACGCAGTCCTAAACAAAGCCAAGTATAAGTTGATTAACCCACTCAGTCTTAAACAACGCCAAGTATAAGTTTAATGACCCACTCAGTCCCAAACAAAGCCAAGTATAAGTTGATTAACCCACTCAGTCTTAAACAACGCCAAGTATGAGATGAATGACCCACTCAGTCCTAAACAAAGCCAAGTGTAAGTTGATTGACCTACTCAGTCCTAAACAAAGCCAAATGTAAGTTGATTGACCCACTCAGTCCTAAACAAAGCCAAGTGTACGTTGATTGACCTACTCAGTCCTAAACAAAGCCAAATGTAAGTTGATTGACCTACTCAGTCCTAAACAAAGCCAAATGTAAGTTGATTGACCCATTCAGTCCTAAACAACGCCAAGTATAAGTTGATTGACCCACTCAGTCCTAAACAAAGCCAAGTGTAAGTTGATTGACCCACTCAGTCCTAAACAAAGCCAAGTGTTTATAGGCACCGTACACGTGTCGTGTTTATACACGACCTTTCAAGCGGAGCCACGGGATATAATTATGTCCATCCTGAAGGCAAATACTAAATACTGGTAGAAGCATGTTTGAAATCGGATGAGGAGCTCCTACACTAACACACATTCGTTACAATCTCACAAACTTACATCGTCACAGACTTTTCCTGTTTATAATATAGATTTGCCTGCATTCAACACGTGTAGGTAATCACTGTGTAACATCTTCCGGCTCCCAAGATATAGGCTCGGCCTAAGGCCTAAGTAGTTTGGGATCCACTACCTCAATGTAATTTTGAGGTGAATGATGAACGCCGGCTGCACGCACGAAAAAGTGTGACTCATAGTCCCGTTCCTGACTGACGTATCAACGCACAGCCCAAACCGCTGGTTCTAGAGATTTGGCACTTAGGTTCCTTATAAGGTCTAGGGGTGCACTAAGGAAGGATTTTTCAAAATTCACCCTCTAAGATGGTGAAATGGGGGTCCAAAGTTTGTATGGAGAAATAAGATCGACTGTTTTCTTATGACGTTATCATGTAAAATTATCGTCTGAAAACCGACTTTACAGACAATCATTTCTTTTGTAATGTGTTTACGGCCTCAATAAACTTTTCATTTCTTTTCATTAAGGTTAAGCAGGTGTCGAACCAAAAAGTGGGATTAAATTTGATTGTTAATTAATTACTTCAGTTCTCCATCAGACTGTCAGGAGCACACTTTTAGTATGAAACTAAGTACCCATTATATTGAAACGGATCGTGATTTTCATGAAAAAGATTGAATTTGAACAATAGTTTAAACTAACTACCTAATTATGTACAAAGGCCACCGGTCGAATTCAATAAGTCAATTAGATGTTCGTCCATTCAACTGAATTCAAGTCTTTTTCGTAACATTTCAATAGAACAATCACTTTAAATTTGCATTAATTAATTGAGCGACTTTTTCCAACTTACAATGGACATAAAGTTTTTGTATAAAACTAAATTTGTGGCACAGTCAGCTTCATAAACTTGTATGCATTCTAGCTAGAGCCTAATTGTTTAGAGATAAGGCAGAAAGAAAATTGCATAGGTACATGTTTATGATGCTGACCGTACAAGGTTTTATTGTTGACTGTAGGTACTCTTGTGCACAGTGATTAGTTAAGTCTTTGAGAGAATTGTGAAGCAGCTATTAGACCTAGATAAAAAAAACCCCCACAAGGTGGACTGATGACCTGGTAAATGTCGTGGGAGACCGCTGGATGCGGATGGCGCAGGACCGGTCATCGTGGCACTCTTTGGGGGAGGCCTATGTCCAGCAGTGGACGTCTTTCGGCTGATATGATGATGACTATGAGTCAAAAAAAAAAAAAAACTGAAAATTAGTTTTTATTGTTTAATACTTTGGTTTCAAAGTATGCTATATTATCCAATGCACGTCCTTAATGAGCCCGAACACGACGAGTTTATCTTGTGTGCCCAGTTTTGGAATTACTACGAAACTTTTTTAGAAATGCTCTAAAGCGCTTTGAGTTTCGAGAGTGCTGTTTTTGGAAATAAGGCTCATATGTTTTACGTAGAAACATTTAAGTTGCTTGTGTGTAACCTCACCTTGCGCCTTGCGCCATCGCTATGGCAAAAACTGCCTTTCCTATTCTTTCACAGCGTTGGCACTGTTCAGCGGAAGCACTCGAACATACAACTGCTAAAAGGCAGTTTCATTTGAAAAAATGTTGAAGACATAGCCCGTTAAAGTTTTAGGTGACGTCACATTATTCTTTCACTTCGGACACTTTTTAGAAAAATATGACGTCACGCGGAACTTTAACGGGTCATGCGCCTGCGTGCGTATTATTTAGTTGCATTGAGTGCCGATTCGATTTAATTTTAATGCATTTACGGAGTCCGCCGCGACCGGGTGCATTCGAGCATATTTTATAACATTTCTTTAACATTTTCAACTAACTTAGCCAATAGCAGTTTGTGTAGTAGTTAGTCCTTTTAGTTAATAATCATTTTATACTATTTTCCCGATTTTAACATTCACCACAATCCTCGCCGCCCACATAACTAAGGCTAAACTAGTTGTAAAGTTAGTTGTTGTACTAGTTGTCTAGTTGTTGTAGTTATACGAGTATGCTATAAGCATAGAGAAGATATAGTATACTTTATTAATTTATGGTTATAGTGACTCTGTCTACGAAGCTGACGATTCTAGGTTCAAATACCGTTAAGAGCAAATATTTGTTTGATGAGCACGAATATTTGTTTCTGAGTCTTGAATTTTTTCTGTGTATTTAAAAGTATTTATATCTGTTAAATATATCGTCGTCTAGTTTACATAACACAAGCCTTATTGCGGTTCCTATACGGCTAGGTCGATTTGAGTAAGATTAACCTCTAATATTTACCTATTTATTAATTTATTGGATTGTGTGTTCGTGTAGTTTCCATAACACAAGCCTTATTGCGCTTCCGAGGATGCTAGTTCGATTTGAGTAAGATTAATCTCTAATATTTATTTATTAATTTAATGGATTGTGTGTTGCTGTTTGTACTATGTTTAGCAGCGTTAGTTTAACAAGTGTCTCCGCTGGTATAATCTGTGGCATTGCATAGATCAGCTGCAACTCGGTTTGCACGTTGCACAATGCAGGCGACTGGTTGCCGGAGAATTTACATTGACGATATTTTTTTTGCCTTCCAACATTCCACATAAGTGACATGATTTCGTAGCTAAGCTTAGTCAAACTCTGATTAATTCTGTCAAAAAGTGACAGATAGTCTATCACGCGCGCGGGTAGAGTAGAGAGTCAAGTTATGCTAGCAGGGCTGGGCAGGTGAAAGGACGTAACGACTAATGTGTGCAGCGCAGCGCGTCAAAATGTCAATTTTTTCATATCGATTTCGTAAGTCACGTTGCGCAGCACTCTGTAACGGCTTGTCTTAGGACTGGGCGACCAGACACAATGACAATAAAGTCCTTACAGCTAGCGTCATGCTGAATGTGAAGCGATGATGAAGCCAAGCTTAATGGTACGGATGCCTTACGGAGTGTTGTGATTGCAGCGCGCACTGTGTCACGCAGGAACTCGCCGCTGATCCGCGCTCTCTCACAACTCAACGCGGCATCAGCACCGGAGTGTGACTTACTTGCGTGGCGATGGATGTATGTGTGCGCTGAATGTCTGAGATTCTGTGAGGAGATGGATGACCGGCAATCAACTGTACCAATGTAATTATATGTGTTTTGTCATGTTTAGTTTCGTTCCATGACGCATTGGTTTTACTGTAATGTCGTGTTAACATGTTTTAATAAATAAATAAATTGTTTCAGGAACGAAGGAGCCCGCAGCCTGCCCCCGAGCCGGGACACCTGCGCCCGATGCGGCGGCGACTCGCGCGGCGGCCCCGTGCCTTGCATCTGTCCCCATCATAGGTAATTGTCACTTTAAGGTCACCAGGGCAGGGGTTGACCCACTACAATTAGGTCTCTGAAGGACTGAGATGGTTCAGCCAAAAATTGGGGAGGGGGAGTTCAATCCTGGGGGGGGCTGAACCAGCTTCAGGGACCTCATTTTAGTTCTACGGTTAACCCCCCCTCAAGGGTTAACCCCCCCCCCCCTAAAGGGTTGAAGACCCTCAGGCACCTCACCCCACCAGTCACGCCTAATGAAACTAGACCTCTACCTACGCTTAGTTATTATGAATCGCGGCGTCAACATTTATTTGATGGATGCGCGTTGAGGTTAGCTTAAAACAAGTTATGCTATATAAGTTAATCACAAATTTGGTGAAGTGGAACTGATGATGAAGACCACAGATGACTTATGGAACTCGTAAAACTGTAAAAGTACGTCACAGATCATGATATTATGATTCCGTTGAAATAGCAACTAATGAATAATGAAGTCCTAAATGTCAAGAGTGCCAAATCGACGGAACTCCTCAAATATTATCGACCCACATACAGTGATATGGTTTTCGTCTGTCATAATCAACGTATTTACTCTCGGAAAGCAGTCCATGTGGTAAAGTGGAAAGGAAATGTGGAAATGTTCATTTTGCTTGGCGGAGTACTAAATTGAAGCCGGGTAAAATTTTGTTTTAAAAGTAAATTATTGTTATAATACAAACGTTGGTATTTGCCACAACAACTCCAGAGATGCAGCTATAGTTGGAATGTGATAGAAATACATACTTAATATAGCCGCGTTTCTGTTGCTTACTATGACCAACTGCAGGGAGTGTAATGGCCTTCATACTTTACTGATTCCAGGCCGGTGAAGTTCGAGTCTGGCGCTTGGTTCGTGCGGCAGGTGCAGCGCGCCATCAGCCTCATGCCCTGGACCATCAGCACCGACAAACTGGAGCAGATCGGTCAGTACCAATGATTACCACCGGTATGGTACCATGCACTGGAGCCGTAGCATGGTTGGCCTTGTCACGCGATAGGTGATAGGATAGAGCGTGCGTCACTGGCTGGCACCGTTCGATAGAACGAGAAGACGCTCTTATCTTGTCACTTGTCGCGTGATAAGGCCAACCATGCTACGGCTCCTGGAAAAAGAATTCGCCAAAGAGTTTTGTAACTTTCCCAGGGTTGCTTTCCGTGATGTACTGGTGAATCTGGTGATTTTAATCTAATCTCTTCCCTCGAGGCGTGCTTTACAGCACCGACAAGCTTACAAGCGTTCATAAATTATGGTGACTGGCTATCACGCGGGCCAGTCTTTATTTATATATACCGTTAAGTCCTCGACTATTTTGTCCACAGCATAGGAACTTTAGAAAGGCGGCGACGCAGGTCATCGTCGATTTAACGAAATAAACCAATCACTATGAGTTATTCTTCAAAATCCCATCAATAATTACGTTACACCATCCGAACTTAAAAAAGCTATGGTGGCCTAGTGGTTCAGGCATGCGGCTGTCAAACAACAGTCGTGGGTTCGAATCCCGGCACGTGCCAATGAGTTTTTCGGAACTGTACGGAATATCATTTGATATTTACTTTATTTACCATTAGCTTTTCGGTGAGGGAAAACATCATGAGGAAGCCTGCATACCCACATCTGAGAAGAAATTCAAAGAGGTACGTGAAGTCCTCAATCCGCACTGGGCCAGCGTGGGGATACTGCCCGTTCCCTCTAATTCATGAAAGGAGGCGTGTGCCCATCAGTGGGACGTATATAGGCTGATGATGTTGATGATCCAAACTTAAAAGGCTCGTATCTTATCTTATCTAGATAAGGGCCCTTTCGTATACACTTCGACCCAGTGGGATTTATTGTGCATTTGCCCTCCCCTTTATACTTACTCCCAAGCTCGCTCCATCATTTCCACAAAACGGATGATGCAGCTCAGCGTTAGCGGAAGCACCTTGAATTCCTTTGGTTGCAAATAGCCGTTACCAAAGTGATTCATTCTTTGTTTGGCAAGAGCAACTTAAAAGGCTAATAACACACTTCATTTAATCTTCAGAGGAGGAATGCGAAGGCCCCGAGAGCCTGGGGCCGGAGGGCCGCGAGCTGCGCAGTGTCAGAGAGTTCCTGGAGACCCTCTCCGCGCGGCTGGCGGGAGGGCCGCTGGAGGCCGCTAGTGTGACACCGCTCTACACCCATCCTGCATGTGAGTATTAAGTTTCATAATGTTTATGAAGGAGGCCGAATGAGAAACATGCAATAGGGAAGATATAAAGAGCCGTTGACGTCTCTGCACTATGCGAAAGCAAATGAGTGCAAATGTACCCACTATCATGAAAAGCAGCCTGTTGATACAGAACTGAAGAGGCTGCTAGCACAACCTGGCTCTGTGGTAAGGTAATTACTCATTATCATAAAGGAGGAATCTTACAACACACACGGAATAAGACGTAGTTTTACCACATTTACTGCTATCTTGAATATAAATTGGTACCTATTTGTACCAACCTAAGCTTTGCTAAACGCCAACACAGTTAACTATTAGTTTTACTACAATGCACGTAAACTGCTCGGATGGTAACCTAACCTAACCTAACCTAACTTTGCCACATTATTCAATGGCATTGCAGGATTCATCATTAGGTACAAGTACAACTGTTCTTTTGTTGTTGTAAGCTTTGAATACTATACCGATCGGTGAAACTGTAATTACCTAAATCAAGAGAATGTAAATATCGAACCTCAACTAAGTACTACATTTGAAGTATAATTTAGAATGTCCGTGTCATAATCTTGAGCAACTTTTTGCCGTCGGCAGCACAATTTACTGAGAATTTTGCTGAGATGGATTTCATCATCAATACTTAAGTATAAATAATGACTATGTAGACTCTAAACTTAGGTGGCAGTGGGCGGGGCACATTGCACGTAGAACCGATGGCCATTGGGGCGGAAAGGTTCTCGAGTGGCGACCACGTGCCGGAAGGCGCAGCGTGGGTAGTATAGGCCCCCCACAAGGTGGACTGATGACCTGGTAAAGGTCGCTGGAGTCCGCTGGATGCGGGTGGCGCAGGACCGGTCATTGTGGCACTCTTTGGGGGAGGCCTATGTCCGGCTGTGGTCGTCTTTCGGCTGATATGACGATGATGTAGACTCTAGAGTCATTAAAGTTTCTTAGAAACGAAGTGGAAGCCACAGGGGCTTCATTTATATTATGAAGATAAGCTTAGATTTCAATTAATACCAAATAAGTTCTATAGAAGATAACATATTATATTGCACTCGGCTACACGTAATATAGTTAATAAAATGCTTCCATTCAAAGTACTATACTCATTTCATTGGTTATCATGTACGGTCGACGCCAAAAATAAGTTTACACTATTCGCCTTATTGCAATGGAATAGGGTGCAAAAGTGTAAACGTATTTTTGGCGTCGACTGTACAGTTAAGGGAAATGTATTCACGTACCACCGTAGAACCGTGTCGCAATAAGATGACATATCACTCGAGTTTGAGTGACGGCGGCCTGTCGATTGCGACAGGATTCTACGGTGGTGCGTGAAATCGTTAATACATTTCCCTTACTGTACATGTAACTAATTCCCTTGCAAACTTCAATATGCACTTCATACAAAGCATACCTACATGTTTTGTTGCATATTCCATACTAACATTCACAATTTCTAATGGGTCGTGAATTTGGGAGATTTATTAGTGACTATTAGCTTCCGCCCGCGACTTCGTCTGCGTGGACCCGGGATAAAAACTATACTATATATTTTAATCCAGGCTACAAGCTATCTTCGTGCAAAATTTCATCCAAATCGGTTGAGCCGTTAAAGCGTGATTGAGTAACAAACATCTAAACATCCAAACTTTCGCATTTATAATATTAGTAGAATAGGATATAACCGTGCTATATCGTGACTATTGATATTATGATAGAGTTACATCATGACAGGGATAATATCATTGTCGATTCTCGCAATGTACAGTAAGGGAAATGTATTCACGTACCACCGTAGAACCCTATCGCAATAAGGTGACATACCACTCGAGTTTGAGTGACGGCGGCCTGTCAATTGCGACAGGGTTCTACAGTGGTACGTGAATACATTTCCCTTACTGTACAGTAGGTAAGGGAAATGTATTTCCCTTACTGTACAGTAGGTAAGGGAAATGTATTTCCCTTACTGTACCTACCTATCCCAGAGCCAGTCAAAAAAACATTCATCTCCCTCATTTCGGTCTTCATGAGTTCGTCTTATTGCTTTGTGTCTTCAGTGAATAGGTGCAGGTAGCTTCCCATAATAATGACATAAGGTTTCCATCTCATCACACAGTGTTTGTCTAGATGTAAGCATGTTCGAGCGACACCATCCAGAACTACGGAACACGCTGACGACACTGGCCACCGCGCTACGAGACGCGCTCTCACGTAAGCTGGCATGAGACTGGTGTTCCGTTCCCGGGAATATTCTTGAAAGTTCCCGGTTTGTATGGGGAAATACGGAGTATTCCCGAGCTGGGAATATTCCCCATACGAAACGGGAATATTTCCGGAACGGTGTCCATTACATGAGACGCATGCTATTGTTTGATTTAACACCTTATTGGCATGATAGCACGGCACGTTGTGATAACTTGAGTTGTATTCGATGTACCTACACTCAAAAGCAAAAGTTTCGGGTGCACTTTGTATAGAATTTCAGTACAAAATGTACCCGAAACTTTTGCTCTTGACTATATTTTGATTTGTATTTGCGCGCTTGAAGTAGAAAATATACATGTTATTAGTATAAAAACAATATTAGGTAAGTACAAAAAATATATATAATACATTAAAAAATAAGCAGAACTTAATATGCCGTTAATATGATGTTTTTAATGCGATGTGTATCTGTGTATCTGTCTGTGGTATCGTAGCTTCCAAACGGATGGACCGATTTGAATGCGGTTTTTTAGTGTCATAGATAGTTTTAACCCAAGTGTCGTGTTATATTAGCCATGTTTCATGAAAATCGGTTCAGCCGTTTTTGAGATATTGAACTTTGAAATGAAAAAAATCGGGGGTTTTTCAACTTTTCTATGTTGTTAGTAGTACACCGTACCAAACTGAGTGATTAACCTTTTGACAGCGAGGGTGCAAAACAAAACGGTGCCCAACTGAGGCCAGACCAAAACAATAGCCAGACAAAATATGAATAAAATGAAACTTCTGATAAATATTGTCATGTCAAAATTAATGTACGTATAACTTTTTAAAAAAATGGGTCAAGTTACTTGTAAAGCTTTTTATTTCATAAAATTAACGAAAAAGCGCAAAGCGCACGCGCGGCTGTGGCCGTCCGTGGCTTCAGTGGCACGAGTTTTAGTCCGCGTCCACAGCCGTCTTTAGCTCTCAAAAGGTTAATAGTTACCAGTTAGAGCACCTTAATAGAAAACACTAGCACGATATGGTAACTTGTTGACACCTTAGACATAACAACCTGTAAGTGAAACAGTATCTAGGTCACAACGTACAACCTAAATAGTTTCAGCTCTTCCGTTTTCTCAAAAAGACATTGAAATTTATATTCATTTTTCAAGCTTTCCCTTTAACATAAATTATATACATTACTTACCTATTGTAGAAAATAAAGCGAGTGTGATAGCAATATACAGCCGTTACCAAATGCTTGCAAGATTCTGGGAGTGATGTGTGACCTACGTACATAAATAAGGACGTAAATATCTGTACAGGACTTTATTGGCAATGTCATAAAGCCGTGTACAGATATGTATGTCCTTATATGTATGAATACCTCTGACTGTAGTAACAAAACCTGTATACAACCTAATAAATCGGGATTATCAGCCTAAACTTGTTGGTTGAATTCAAATTTATATGCTGCGCGCACTGAGCGTATTGTTACTTTTAGTCAGATAGATCCAGGACTCAATTCAAAGTAATTACACTCTACACTCTATTACTTAGGTACTGAGATTAGTTTTGTAGATATAGATTGATTGACGTGTGTTCTCACAAGAAACGGAGACACACAGATTGACATCAAGAAAACAGCTGTTCTGATAAGAACAGCTGATTGCTCTGAGAAGAGCAGTTTTGGTTGTCCCGAAAAGGACAGTTTATAAATTGTGAAGACGCCGGCCATGCAGCATCCATCCACATCTTCGAGTCAGGATCTTCATGCAGTTACGTCGAGCTTCAACGATGATCTTCGAACGCGGAGCGACAGCGACGTGTTCGTCTCGACGGCCGGAGCAGAAAAGGGCGAGATTTGCGCGCCACAACTATTTATAGGCTAGCGAGCGCACGCGAGCTCGCGCGTCGCCTATCTTTCCCGCTCTAGCGCATCTATCCATCCCGCTCTAATTTTTACAAGTGTTTCGGATTAATATTGTCACTAGTTGTAAGCCCTTTTGTAGTATATAGTTAGGCCTATTTGTAAATAAATTCATTCCAGTTTCCAGTGTTCAACTAATAACAACAGAGTTTTACTAAAGTGCCTACAAGCTTCCAGCTAAGTTTCCTAGCAACCATCCTCTGCTAAAGTCTGTTAAAGTTTCATATTGAACTGGTGGGTGCAATTTATCGCATCAATCAATAAAAAGTCCATTCTATTCTTCAATACACGTAGCGTAGCGCCTTTCGTTGCTTTTGTCGCAATTCGGTGTAGTTTTATTATTGCCTGTCTTAGGCTAATCTGTAGCGGATATGTTAATTTTTCACATGTAGAATGTTCGCCGGTAGGTACTTTTTTCCAATCACTTGTAGTGCATGCTAAGCAAATTTTTGTTTGTGTGTTGCCGATTAATTTAGTTATGCACCATTACAATGCTAAACAAACTAAAATACCGATGTCACCAATGTGCCAATATAGCACATTTCACAAAGTGCCTGACGTTTTAATATAGCAGTAGCTCGCAAACTTTGCTATGCGAGTCAACGTAGGCGCTCCGGTAAGTTTGGACGTTCGAATCGAACTAATATTGTATGTTGTATGCTTTGAAGTAGTTTGAGTCTTGATCATGGAAGCTGATTTGAATATACGTTTTATATAGTAGTTGAAAGTTTGTTGGCTTCAATTGGTATGAAGATTGTACGTAGTTGTCACATAGAAGAGAATTTATATGTATTGTTTACCATGTACAATTTGGTCTTAATAATAAGTAGGTATATGAGTTACAATGGCAACCCATTTCGGGCATACAATATTAACTATAACAGTTACACAGGTAGGTATTTAATGATACAGCTTAAGAACTATAAAACTCAAAGTATTCTTTTAAATCATAAAAAAAACATTTGCTGTCAACCATCGCTGCTTTAATTGGCGCTTGAAGTGATCAACATTTTTAGGCTAACGGATAGATGGTTGAAAACTTTGACAGCGGTGATTAAGGTGCTCCTGTAATAGGTTGCGTTTTTGATCGCCGGCAGTGAAATGTTGTACTTATACTGTGATCGCAAATTGTTACGCTGTTCTGAACAGAAATTAAAATGATCAGAAATATGACGGAAGCTTCAGAGTCCGGAAAAACATTAAAATTAAGCATCTCGAGACCGCACCCAACATTATTGGAGAAACAAAAGCTCACCGTCTCCGCTGGCTTGGGCATGTTGAAAGAGTGGAGGAAGATCGGGGCGCAAAACGGGCATATCTGCGGCATCCAGTAGGGCGGCGACCCGTCGGAAGTCCCAAGTATCGCTGGAGCGACGTCGTCGAATTGGAACTGCGCGACCTTGGGCCCATGAACTGGAGGGAGATGGCGCAAGATCGGGTCAAGTGGCGACAACTCGTGTCGGAGGCCAAGACCCACTTTGGGTCGGTGAGCCATTGAAGATAGATAGATACTAGATAGATAGAAAAGCGTAAGGATTCTATTTCTAGCTTTAAATTTGCTTTTTTCAAATATTTCAAGGTCCATATCTTTTTAGGGTTCCGTACCTCAAAAGGCAAAAAACGGAACCCTTATAGGATCACTCGTGCGTCTGTCTGTCCGTCTGTCACAGCCGATTTGCTCCGAAACTACTCTGGACCGATTGAGTTGAAATTTGGTACATATATATAAATTGGTGACTCAAAGAGGGACGTGTAAAGTAAATTAATGAATTCTGAACAAGGGGGCCACTTTTGGGGGGTAAACAAGAAAATTAAAAAAAAAACTTTTGCAAACTGTATTGTGTGACATATCAAATGAAAGAGGTTGTTGTAAGCATCTCAGATATATTTTTTAAAATTTTAGTAAAAACAGATTTGAAGTGATTTAGGAAAAAAGACGAATTTTGAATACTAGGCTTAAAATTGTGAAAAAATATGGAAAATAGTTCCTTGCCTATAGATTACAGGAAAACCTATAAGAAGTTTGAATATTCAAAGTAACGGGAAAATTCTCAATATTTTACGGAACCCTCACCACGCGAGTTGAACTCGCACTTGTCCGGTTTTTTTTTTAAATTATATTTTGTAATTTGTACTTAATTACATTAATTTGATGGTTTACTTTCCATTTAGACAGAAACGGATAATCTATCTCGGCGCCGCCCTGCGGCGCTACCACGAAAATCGAAACTCGAAGTTCGTATATCTGCATCCCTGTCACTCGAGTAGGTATTGTAAGTGCGAGAGATGGAGATACCCGACCTTCGAATTTCGAAGTTCGTGGTTATAGCTCTGTGATAGCCGTGCTGGTTTTATTCAGATGAAATTAAATGAAAATGTAGAGACAGTGAAAAGTCAACCTGAGATGCCGTCATTAAAGTTACTGTAAAATAAAATCGACCTTCATTTCAATAATATGAAAAAGTTCGTTCATCCGTGTATTTTCCTGTTGAATCATTTTGTATATTTCTTCAATAACTTTTTGCTGGTTGACGTAAATCTTGTTTTTTAACGTCTGCTATGACGTTGATGTTCATCGATATGATGGATTAACATAAGTTGTTAGACTTGTTAGGTATTTTTAGGGTTCCGTACATCAAAAGGAAAAAAACGGAACCCTTATAAGACCAATTTGTTGTCCGTCTCTCTGTCTGTCAAGACCCTTTATCTCGGGAACGCGTGGAGGTATCGAGTTGAAATTAAAACCATTTACTAAGGTCTTCAGTCCTTTGAAGCTGTGTAAAAATCTAACTTCTAAGTTAACGTGAAAGAAATATTTATGTCGCAAAAAACGTATATTTCGAAACTCTGAAGGGAATCAAAATTTATAGGGCATTTTCCGTTGACCTAGAACTATGAAATTTGGCAAGTAATCTTATACTACAAATACAGGGAAAATTCGGAAAACTGTACATATGTTATTAAATCTGTGGGGCGAGTCCGACTCGAACTTATCCGGTTTTTTTTAAGAGTGTATAACTCTGGTCTAAAAGCCATTTTACCCCTCGAACAATTTCCCCCACTTGGCTCGGGAAAATAACCATATCGTTGTTATATGGCTTATTTTAGATCCTTGTCATACAATCTACTATTTTTGTATACTTCTTATCTCTATTGCACGTCTAACATATTAAAAAAACTCGTAAATATTAACTACAACAGATAATAAACCTTTACCATATATTCTAAGCTAAAGTTAGCTCAGGTCGTCAACCACGAGTAGGTACGTAAATTATTCACAAAAAACGTTGGTTTCGATCGGTCCGGTGCATTCTTCTTTAGACCATAATATACCTTCCATAGACAATTAGTCATATATATCATAATGTTCAATGTTATACAGGGTGGCCCAAAAGTAAAACATTTGTATTGCATGCAACAATGTTTTATTAAAATCCGGATCAGTGTCAACAAGTTTTTAGAAATTATGAATAAATAGATATCAAGGGACATTTCACACAGATTGACCGCACCTTACTTTATAACATAACTACTCTAAGATACAGTGACATATTATTTCATTAGCCTTTCTTCCACATATTGTCCATTCCTAAACGAGACCTAATTGGGTAGTTTCGACATGTTAAAAATTGATAACGCAGTGTTGCATAAATTAAGAAATATAATTATAATCATAAAAAGATATGGACCTTGAAGTTTAGAAAAAAATATGTTTTTTTTTTTATTATTTTTTAATTCTTACGCTTTTATAGAAACAAAATTGTATGACAACTATGGTCCTAAACGCAGTATTTCACGACTGAAACAGCAATTTACTTGATTTTGAATACAACGATTAGTACAAATATTACACTGTGACGTCACGATTCAATGTTAATCAGTATGAAACGTTTTCGGCTGCCGCCAGCGAGGTCCGTCTTTAACTAAATTTTTTGGGTATTTATGTTTTTTAATTGTAGTTGCTCCCATACAAACATTTGTTCCTCTCCAAATTGGTTCGAATGGCATCGTAAAAATTTTTAGGCCACAACCCAATTCCGTATGACTATATCTATGTCTCTAGAAAGCGATGAGAAAATATTCTATTCTCACAACCGAGACGCGATTAAAGTCCCGTTTAAGAAATAATGTGTAGAAATTACGAAAGTTTAAATGACTATTTCCAAACATCCCCTATAAGTTCCATAGCTCCCGCTGTTGACCTCAAGTGAACCCACCATTAATAAAAAACCGGACAAGTGCGAGTTCAACTCGCGTTGTAAGGGTTCCGTATATAATCTAAATTTCATTTCAATATATTGAGAATTTTCCCGTTACCTTGAATACTCAATCAAATAGGTTTTCCTGTAATCTTTATTACTATTTTCCATATTTTTTTCAGAATTTTAAGCCTGGTAGTTTCGGAGATAAGGGGGTCAATTTTCGTCTTTTTTCCTAAATTAGGTACTTCAAATCTGTTTTTGCTAAAATTATATATATATATATATATGTATATATATATACATGCGATGCTTACAACAACCCCCAACAATTCAGTTTGCGAAACTTTTTTTTTTAATTTTCCAGTTTACCCCCCAAAAGTGGCTCCCTTGTTCAGAATTCATTAATTTGCTTTACGCTTCCATCTTTGGGTCACCAATTTACATATGTTCACCAAATTTCAACTCAATCGGTCCAGTAGTTTCGGAGCAAATCGGCTGTTGCAGAGGGACAGACAGACGCACGAGTGATCCTATAAGGGTTCCGTTTTTTTTTCCTTTTGAGGTACGGAACCCTAAAACTGAAATTAATAACATCCTTAACCGCAATACAATACAGTTCAAATTCGCACCAGCTCTTTTAAATAAATGCATATGAATTACATTTGAATGTGGACTTTATTTCAATCGCAAAAAGGTTGAAAATTAATTACCGTCTCATTTGACTGCGTACGCGCCGATGCGGTCCATTCGTTGAGAAACATGCTCAATCTATAATTCAAATTTTGTACGAAGACTCATTTACTATCATTTAACAAGCCTATTATAACATTCCCACGACCCACGACATAATCTTCGAAAACACAATACGGAGGGTACCCAAAAATGGACACGTCAACGTCACACATAGGATCTGGCTCTGTGAGGTTCCTTACCTCAAAAGGAAAAAAACGGAACCCCTATCCTCCTGGATCCTGACAATTTTTTTTAAAGATGTCATAAAAACAAAAACCTAAAGTCCTTTATAAAGTACTTTGCCCTTGAGTCCTGCGCCTTCCGCCGCTTGATTTGAGGTCTAAAATTATTGTTACCGTTTTTCGCCACTATGGTCACATTTTTTAGCGGTAAATATTATGTACTTTATAGTACACTCTGTTTTTTCGGATGAGTTTATTTGCGTAGTGTCAGGACTTTGAAACTGACTATAATTCTGTAACATCCTACAGGATCCTATGTTGTACAAATAAATTATTTTATCTTATCTTTAAGATCTTCAATTTGAATTTTCATAGTCGCGGTTCTGCATTGGTTCTTTATTAATTTTCAGCAGTATGAATCCACATAAGCGTTTAAGGCAGGGTTAAAGCTGCAGTGATGATGATGATGATGAAGCTACAAGCGTTCATAGGTCACAGTAATTATACCTAAGCCCTTGTTTAGCCTCGTTGTGCTATTTTTAGGGTTCCGTGCCTTAAAAGGAAAAACGGAACCCTTCTAAGATCATATTGTTTTATCTCGGGAACGCGTGGAGGTATCCAGTTGAAATTAAAACCATATAGTCAGGTCCTACAGTCCCTTGAATCTGTGAAAAAACCAATGTTCTATGTTAACGTAAAAAAAATATACACCCGTTTATGCTGCAAAAAATGTATAATTTCGACACATTCAAGGGAATCAAATTATAGGGTACTTTCCGTTGACCTTAAACTATGAAATTTGGCAACTAATATTGTCTTATATTTCAGGTACAGGGAAAAATCTGAAACTATACATTTGTAATTTTGTACGGGTTTATGCCGCAAAAAACGTATATTTCGACAATCTCAAGGGAATCAAAATTTATAGGGTACTTTCCGTTGACCTACAACTATGAAATTTGGCAAGTAATATTGTCTTATACTACGAGTACGGGGAAAAATCGGAAAACTATAAATTTGTAATTTTAAATGGAACCCTCGGTGGGCGAGTCCGACTCGCACGTGTCCGGTTTTAATTATTATTTCTACTATAACCATAAAAAACTGAACAATGCTTACAGTAAAGCAGTTAAATATTAATTGCCTTAGAAACCGGTGGAAATCCTTAATAGCTTCGGGTCAAGAGTAAAGCAATCACTGATGATGCTCATTATCATTATCTGTAATTACTGTGCACTTCGGTCTGACTTGTTGTTAGCTTGCCATGGTGTGGATGAAATCAGTTAATTCTTATAAAAAAAACAGTCAATCATTTTCAGCAGTTGATTCATCCTCACAATTAACCGACCGGCGTTTTTTTTTACTACCGGTTAGCCTAGTGCGTAGTGACGCTGCCTACGAAGCTGAAGGTCCTGGGTTCGAATCCCGGTAAGGGCTAATATTTGTGTGATGAGCATGAATATTTGTTTCTGAGTCTTGGATGTTTTTAGGGTTCCGTACCCAAAGAGTGAAAACGGAACCCTATTACTAAGACTTCGCTGTCCGTCCGTCCGTCCGTCCGTCTGTCTGTCACCAGGCTGTATCTCAAGAACCGTGATAGCTAGAAAGTTGAAATTTTTACAGATTATGTATTTCTGTTGCCGCTATAACAACAAATACTAAAAAACCGGCCAAGTGCGAGTCGGACTGGGGCTCCCATACAACAGACATGATTTTTTTTGCCGTTTTTATAGATAATGGTACGGAACCCTTCGTGCGCGAGTCCGACTCGCACTTGGCCGGTTTTTTGTGTATTTAAGTATTTATAACTATTATATGTATATATCGTCGTCTAGTACCTATAACACAAGCCTTAAAGCTTACTATATTAGTTTGATTTGTGTAAAAATGTCCCCTAATATTTATTTATTTATTTTCAATGATTTATTGTAGACAATGTTAACTCTCCTCGTAAATTAATGTATATTATGAATTCGATTGGACAACATAATTTCGGACTGTCAAGAATTTATGTTAAAGAGTACATTAAGCTTCATAAGTTTCCGATATAGCGTTCGGCTCAATTACGTTTTAATGGGTGAAAAAACAATTTGCTGCAAAAATAAAGTTTCGTTCATATTTCGAGGCGAGTGCAATATATCGCGCGCGAGTGGGTGCGCGTGAAGCGGACTAACAATACACTTGAGGCCACGGAAATGGAACAAAATCAAAGTTATTTATTGCATGCGAATCAAACTCTCAAACTCAAACTCAAAATTAAAAGTAGGCCTAGTAACAAGCACTTTCAAATCGTCAGTTAATTTTTTAGAGTAATATTTAAACATAAAGAATAAAATATATATGATATAAAAAAATTATAAAAAATACTAGTAGAATATTTCTAGAAAAACAATCTAATGTCAAAAAACAAAATATTACGAAAATAATAGATTAAAAATTCAGTCAAAATTAGTTCCATGGAGTTTTATCATTCATGTAGTCTTGTGTGCTATAATAAGCTTTCGAGATAAGTTTACGCTTCACATGGTTCTTGAATTTATTAATAGATAACTCAGTTAAGTACCGTAAAACCACACAAAGATAGTCCAGGTCACCCAACTATGGTCCAAATTAATTGACATATTACTTGCTCAGGTGGGACTGCGTTCATGGGTGAACTTAAAGACAGGCAATATAGTAACACAAATTTAAATAAAATCACAAATACAAAATTGGCATTGATAGAAACGAATGAGTTTATTATTGGACCATAGTTGGGGTAGTGGACTATAGTTGTGTGGTTTTACGGTATCGGAAAGAAGTAGTTAGATTTAGATAATAGTTTTTAAACACTTTGCAATACAGTGTCAGGGTCCATGTGACACTATAATTTACTTGTAACAACTGTAATACCATGGTGTGCAATAAAGATTATGACTATGATTATTAAAACCACTGCCCCGAGAAGAACCGGCGTACAAACTCAGTCAGGTTTTCCACAAATAATGTTACCGTCAGATTATGAAAACCGTAATTTTATAACCGTTCACAATCGTAAATAATCTATCAATGTCAAATCGGTTAATTGCATACTGAGATCAAATTGGCATGCTACGGAACGCAAATGCAAACACAAGGTAAGTAGATAATGATTGACTTGATTTTTTGCGTATATTTGAATACCTTTTTATTAACTTTGTGTCTAAATAATGCTCCTTGATAGTTGGAAATACTAAAATATAATTTATTTATTATTCATACATGATCGCATACAAAAAAGGGTTTATATAATCAATCACACATATGACACCCATTGGAATAATGGAATTTGTATTGTACCAAAAGGGAAAGTGAACATCCCATGAGACGCCCATAAGCGTCAAATGTGTTGTTTTTGAATAATGTGGACATCTCATAGATGCCTAGCATGAGCTCGGGTTAATAATGATATAAGTAAAAAAAAAGTTAATAAATGTTAAAGATCCGATGTGATTACACAATTATTACAATGAGCCAAATTACGAATACACCACAAATACTTAATTCGAACATAAATCGCCCCTTGCTGTTCCCGGTGCAAAAGTGCCCATAATGCTGGCGGCATTTCCACGTTGGGTAGCCATGAATATAGCCTTTGCACCAGAAATGCGATTTCTGGAGGGGGTTTGGGGAGAGGGGGAGGTCCCCCCTTTTGTCAGAGCCGCACAAATAGGTTCGCGCAGTAACTAATTATTGAAAAAAAAATGAAAATGAAAAAAGTTTATTCGGTTATAAAAAGGATTTTTACAAATAGCCAAGGTTGGAGCCTCCTAGTAAGCAATTAATTTTGCTTGTGTCAGGAGACACCGCTCTTCCAAAAACAAGAAGTGGTAAGTTTAACCCATACTAAAATACTATTTGGTTTAGTTATATAACTACAACTTAGAAAAGTTGAAACACCCCCGATTTTTCATTTCAAAGTTCAATATCTCAAAAACGGCTGAACCGATTTTGATAAAACATAGCTAAGAAAACTTGGGTTAAAATTATCTATGACACACAACCTCTCTTTGTGTCGGGGGTTAAAAAGTATGATTTAAGTAGTTAGGTACTTAATAATTTACCAGCAAAAAATAAATGTCAAAATTTTGAAATCCTCAGGAAACATCAACAATGGTCCAGTGATTTTAGTTTTGGAATTATTTCGTCAAAAATGTGGTGGGACCAGTTTGTAGACATTACAAAAAATACTTGGAATGCAGTTTTAAAGTAGTAATGATAGTCGTTATCCTAAAGCTTCATAGAAAACCATGCTATCCCCATTAGTTTCTCATGTCTGCAGAGATACGCAATAATCTTGTCAAAGTAAACAAACAAATGTAATGCAAACATATTGTAATTCTTGTGAATATACAACGACTCTTAGGGCTCCATTAGAAATGTATTGTTTTCACTTTCATGTGGCTTAGATAAGCCTCTTCTGTGTTACATAAGTATCTTAAGCTTTCTTTGTCTTTGAATAAACCTAATCACGCCCAATACCCCAATCTAATGTAAGTTCGCCAGTTATTGGCCTTTAAGTCTATACTATCCGCAAAACTAAGTGGCGAGTCAGGTCGTAAAATATTAAAATCATACTATTAAAAAAGGTTTTATTGTTACTTTTATTGCCCGTCTCGCCACTTATCCTGTTCCCAACCAAAGTGACGACTGAGGCCATAAAGAAAGACAATGCAAAAGAGATAACGCGAGCTTATGGTTTTATGGCCTCAGTCCTCACTTTGGTCGGGAACAGGTATAGTTTTGCGGATAGTATAGGTTTGTTATTAGGTAAGTTATTTCCCAGTTATGTCGCTATAATTTATCAAATATCCACTTTTTTTATCGCTGTTCTATAAATGAATAATAATGAAAAAGCTAGACTAAAACTACTCGGTTAATAATTAGACAATGCTCGATATTAGATTGGCGTTTATATCCTGTTGATGCAATGCGTTTAAGATGGCGTCTCGCTGTATGGAAATACGGGTTATTATACAGATGATACTATACGCATGGTACCTTAAAAGTTACAACAGAAGAAGTACATCTCAGAGTGTACACGTAATAATTACAATTGTGTGGACTTAGTCGCAATTCAGGTCGTGCAAACTCTCAAAGGTTTATGTTTGTACAGACTCGGTTGCATTCGCACTGATGTGCCAAGTCGGTCAAATAGGTGTGAACTAACTCACGACAAATCTCTTTCGAAGGGTTGGACGATGTCTGAAACTACTTTTAGTGCAGACTTGAATAGGCATTCTATCTTGGCCCTTTAGTTAAAGCTTGAAAGTGTTTACTGTTTACCTTAATGTGGCCTGTGTATAATAATAGTCAGATTAAAAATGACTAATTTTTTACTAATTATTAGTCTAGCATCAGTTAGATTTATTCTATAATACTGGTAAAAGTATTTTTGGAGTTAGAAGTTCCGAAGATTACCCGTTATAAACCAGTTCACAAACTCATGAAGATATATATCCTCTTTCATAATATTAGTATACTTAGTGTTCCACATAGTACAGTCGCGGACTTTAATTGTTGAGCCATTTAGAGCTCACTTTATACTGGACACTTCATAGCTTCATTGAAAACCAACATTAGTTGACACCTACATGGCTCAACGATTAAAGTCTTTGACCATAGTAAGAAAACACTAAGCACGGCAGGCGACACTCATCTTCTGAAGGACTCCCCGAGAGTTCGGAATACGTGAGTTTAACCGTATAATTATTGGTATAACTTTAAACATGACTCATGAAAGTTGTCATTCGAGATATACAATGCTCGATAAATTGTCCGCCAGTGTACTTTTAGGGGTCATAAAATGCACTGTCGCACCGCGGCTCATATTCGTACATTTCGTACTCGCGTGTACGTGGTTTTATGCGACCAGCCAGCCGTGGGAACGTGGGACCACTTCATCAGCTGTAAAATAAATAAAATAAAAATAAAAATTGTTTATTGACCAAAAATTGTAAGTTAACGTTATACATGTATCTAGTGGGCTCCAAACTAGGCTCAGGCTTTATCTTGGAGCCCGTGAGTGCAATTGACAATTTTTTTTTACAATATGCTTATTTTTTTATTTTTTTTTTAAATAAAAAGCCATATATTTCTTGCAGTTTAAAGTTAATATAGGCCTATGTCCAGCAGTGGCTGATATGATAAAAGTTAATATAGGTACCTACATGTTTTTTATTTTATTTTACCTCTTAAATAAATATTAGTTAAGTAGGACTAAAGTTAGTTAGTTTTTTTAAACTATTATAAACTATCATTGTTGTTTTAGGTATATCTTCAAGTATGTGTGTGTGTGTGCGAGAACGTGTATGAGTGTGTCTGTATGCATGTATGAATACGTGTTTTAATTTCTAATAAATTTTCCATCTCTTCGTAACTCCGTTCTAAACATAATCTAGTCACTATTGATTTAACTTTTGTTAAACACATATTGCTTACGTCAGTTATTAAAAAAAAAATTGGGTACATTCTTACACAAATCGAACTAGGCCTAAAGTAAGCTCAATAAAGCTTGTGTTATAGGTACTAGACGACGACATATATAATTGGTACGAGTATTACTTAAATACATAGAAAACATCCAAGACTCAGAAACAAATATGCTCATCACACAAATATTTGCCCTTACAGGGATTCGAACCCAGGACCTTCAGCTTCGTAGGCAGCGTCACTACCCACTAAGCTAACCGGTCGTCAAATTTGACATAATTTATTGGATAATTTGCATAAACGAGGTTTCAGGTAATAACTAAAGCGTGTAGCGAAACTCGTTTTAGTGGACGGCAGAGCCAGTCTGAACCTTCTGGGGCGCAAATGATTACAACCAATGTTTTATTTGAACCATTGGTATTTCTTGAAATGCGGTTAATAAAGTTTTTCTAATAAAAATGGTTGTCTGTACGACGGACGATAATTTTACGTGATAACGTAATAAGAAAACATTGATGAAAAATTGCATAACACGTATTTACTCATCTATCGTTAGGAATACTCCTGTGAAGTTTCGAATAAAATAGTCGATCTAATATTGTTTCCCCATACAAACTTTGGACCCCATTTCACCCCTTAGAGGGTGAATTTTGAAAAATCCTTTCTTAGTGCACCCCTAAACCTTATAAGGAACCTATGTGCCAAATTTGAAATCTCTATTGCCGTTGCACGGTATTGGGACTTTGTAGTATTTAATAAAAAACGTATATTTCTATGGTTTTAGCATCGAATTGTTTTTATAAGCTGCACGTTTATCACAAGATGGCCGCGATATATTCTCGAGCTCTCTCGCACTATCCGTCTCTCTCTTATTAGACCACTTAGAAAGAGACGGATATATCGCGGCCTTCTTGTGCTAACCAAGCTTTTTTTTAACCTTGAAAGTTTAGAAAAAACTTGCATTTTTTTATTGTCCAAGTGTAAATTTAAAGCTACCAATAGAAGCCTTACGATTTTATAGAAACAAATTTGTAAGACAACTATGGACCTAAACGCAGTATTTTGCGACCGAAACAGCAATTTACTTGATTTTCCGTACAACGGTTAGTACGTACCCATAGCATTGTGACATGCGTGACGTCATATTTTTCAATCAATTATTATAGTATGAAGCGTTTGGGATATTTATGTTTTGGATATTTATGTTCATTAATTGTAGTTGCTCCCATACAAACATTTGTTGCTCTCCAAAAACTGGTTCGAATGGCATGAAAAAATCTTCGGTAAAAAAATCATCATGCCTATTGGGAATGGATGAAAATTTTAGAAATGCCTGATTATTTTTTTGGTGATAGGAATAAACTTCCTTAGCACCAGAAAAAAGTTTCAGATTTTTCAGCAGCGTAAATTTTTTTTGCAAAATATTAACAGTTTCCTCACTTACGTTTTGGGTCGGTTACGGCACCTTCGTAGATCGGTCTCATATTACAAAAAATATATTAAATATGTGTGGTAAACTGACACTGGCAATGATATTGACACTTGCAGCAGTTATATTGGTCATTACCAGTGTCAGTTTACCACAGATATTTAAGATAGTTTTTTGTAATATGAGACAGATCAAGGAAAGTGTCTTTTTACCGTTCTTGACCCAAAACGTAAATGAGGAAACTGTTATATTTTTCAAAAATAATTGTCGCAGCTGAAACATCTGAAACTTTTTTCTGGTGCTAAGGAGGGTTATTCCTATCACCAAAAAAAAAATCAGGCATTTCTAAAATTTTCATCCATTCCCCATTGTCCTCAAGTGCATCAGTCGGTCGTAAAGCGCTCCTCTCGGTTATATTCGCCACACACCCGACCGTGGGAGCGTGTAAAAAGACCCTTCGATCGGGTTACTGACCATTACCGGGGATCTAACTAGCGTTAAGAGTTCTTTATTGTATCCTATAGGTAAGCCATGCGGGTAATAACTGGGTTGAAGTTGATATCAGGGACCGGAACCGGTTTTATCAAAAATCCCCGAAGTAGTCTAATATTTTAAATTATTTTAGGCTCTTAATGTAGGACTCTATCATGACAAACTTTAACTTAAAACTAGTCGTAAAGTCCCCCTCGAGTCGTCCCTGGCGCAAAGGTACCCATCACACTCGCCGCGTTACCACGTTGAATGGTGACGACCTTTGCACCAGCACGTCTAGCACAACTTGCTGCTCAGTCGCTTCTCGCGCGACTAAGCGTCTACTATCTCACTCGCACCGTACAAATTAGAAAAAGGGGGTTGAGCTTTCTCGACTCGCGTCGCGGTGCGGCGTCAGTTGCGCTAGCCCCGCAGGTACGACCCTACGCGGGCATCAGATACCCTCTCCCCAATTCGACGTCCCACTTTCCTCACGAAGGTAATAGGACTCCGACCCCCAGCAGCCAGTCGTCTCAAAATTAATTATATACAGAAGGGCCCATTACGTGTATGGCTTTAGCCATTTTGACCAGCCTTCGAGGCACCATAGCCAGTTTTTAGGGTTCCGTAGCCAAAATGGCAAAAACGGAACTCTTATAGTTTCGTCATGTCCGTCTGTCCGTCTGTTCGTCTGTCCGTCTGTCCGTATGTCACAGGCATTTTACTCGAAAACTATAAGGTGTATTTGAATAAAATTTTGAGGATAGGTGTATTTTGTTAGCCGCTACATAATTTTGTAATTAAAATGACAAAAAAAATTTTTTTTAGGGGTGCACTCCATACATAAAACTAAAAGTCAAAAATGTTTTTTTCATTGTGAACCCCCGTGTGGCACATCAATCGATAGGCCTTTCAAAATAAATATAAGGTTTCTTAGCATTTTTTTTGATTAAGTGAATAGAGCCGGAGATAATCGCCCCGAAAGTCACTAAAATTCTGTCCCCCCCCCCCTCTAATTTTTAAACGGTGTATTTTAAAAATATGGAAAAATTTATGGACATAGGGCTTATTAATTTCATTCACCGAGAATTGTTTTGAACAAGGTCGGTTCAGAGGTTTTCGAGATATTGCTGAAAAACTGCCTTCCTCAAAGAAAAGGACGTAAGTGCCGTAAAATTTCTGTGACGATACGACCTTTTTAATAGGCACGGAACCCTTCGTTTTGCGTGGTCCAACACGCACTTGGCCGGTTTTATTGTGACTATAACGCGTGACCCAATTGCTTCCATCCCCCCGTCTCGGATATTTATCTAGGTTATCCTTAGTGGAGACAGCTATTTGTAGTATTAAGAGGGCAAGGTAAGAATGCCTAAGTATTAAGGTACTATCGGCTCGGTTATAGTAAAGTAGAGTACAGCATAATGTACTGTAACGATGATTTGTCTATCCAAGTAAAAACGAATAAAGATGAAGCTTATAGTGAAACCCTCATTGTCTCCAGATTGACCCCATTGTCGCACAATGGCATATACGAGATTGTGCGATTCAAGTCACATTCACATCATTGAATACCTACTTTCGTCTCGTTATTATTATATGGAAAACTGCTTTCCCGTTGACGAAAAACGTTACTTGAGGTAAAAGGCACGGCGTGTATCCACCATACTGAAGCCCGCAGCCTCATAGCCCAATAGGCCTGCCCCCCTATTCTGTAACTTGTTTAAGCTCACCTCAACGCTCACCCACAAATATATCTTGACACCCGCGATGCGTAGTAACTAAGCGTAGGGAGAGGTCTAGTTTCGTAACGGGTGACCGGCGGGGTGAGCCGCATTTGCGCGTAGCGAATGACAGCCCTGATATCGTGCTGACAGATTGATCGAAACGCCAGGCAGTGCTCGTCGACATCCATAGTAGAAAGAGTGGGTAGGGTCTCGGGCCCAATCCGCGATATAATTGCCTACCGTACCTACTTGCCTGTCTCAGGGTTGTCACTTTTAAATAAATTTTAATTCAGTGCCTAGACATTGGCAAGGACCGGGAAGTTGTTTAAGGGTTCCGTACTTCGAAAGGAAAAAACGGAACACTTATAGGATCACTTTGTTGTTCGTCCGTCCGTCCGTCTGTCAAGACCCTTTTTCTCAGGAACGCGTGGAGGTACAGTCAGCTTCAAAAGTAACTACGCAATCGAAGACGTCAAAAGCTCTTATTCCCTTCCAATAAAGACTTTTGACGTCCTCGTTTGCGTAGCAACTATTGATGCTGACTGTACCTATCAAGCTGAAATTGATATCAAATACTCAGGTCTACTGTCCCTTGGAGCTGTGAAAAAATCAAACTTCTAAGCCTTGACGACCGGATTGGGTAGTAACGCTGCCTACGAAGCTGAAGGTCCTGGGTTCGAATTCCGGTAAGGGCAAATATTTGTGTGATGAGCATGGATATTTGTTTCTGTGTCTTGGATGTTTTCTATGTATTTAAGTATTTAAATCTATTATATATATCGTCGTCTAGTACCTATAACACAAGCCTTATTGAGCTTACTATAGGGCTAGTTCGATTTGTGTAAGAATGTCCCCTAATATTTATTTATTTATTTAAGCCAACGCAATCAAAAGATACAGCCGTTTATGCGGCAAATTTCCGCAAATTTTCGAAACTCGCAAGGGAATCAAAACCTACAGGGTACTTCCCGTGAACTCAGAATCTTGAAATTTGGTACCTACGAAGCAACGTCTTATAGCACAGATAAAGGAAAAATTGCGAAAACCGTAATATTTTAGTTATATCATGTAATAAAACTTACTTATATACCTACAGATTTGTACGGAACCCTCGGTGCGCGAGTCTGACTCGCACTTGGCCGGTTTTTTTATTTACCTGTCTTGTCTGGCTTTAGGGTTTGTGAGGTCGGTTTTACCTAAACGATGATGAAACCTTTCACGATAAAAGAAAGAGCGACAGGCGATACCTATCTGGTTGCGGGGGCAGCAGACGAGTACCTACGGTAGTTTACTGATAGTACTGTCTACCAATTCATCAAATCATTAGTTTAAAGCCCGGCCTCTGTATGACTAATTCAGTGATTCAATAAAGTTCAACAATGGTTTTCCTAACACATACAGAAATGTATTCAAGATTCAGAGCAGTATATCTACACGGTGATTTTTAATCCGTGATCAGGAGTCGAAAAATATTAATAACCAGCCAAAACAGATTCCAATGGATGAGGTCTCACGCAATTACATCGCTGTTTAGTTGATTAAAGTTAATGATAATGTTAACACTAATATCCACTGAATGTATGGTCACCCTAAATTTTGTAAAGTTAAGTAGATACATACGTCAAATTTCAGCGCTCTGGCGGGTAATTTGATAGATATTACGTCAATAAACTCTAACATCTACTTGTCATGCATGTGACAATTGACAGTTTATTACTCTTAATTTAATAATTGGACACAATTGGTTCGTAGGTTGGTTTATGAAAAAAAAATCAAGGAGGTTTTAGATTCATAGATTTAAACTACCATTAGGGTGACAATGATTTTTCATTTAAAAGTAATTCCTAATTAAATTTTATTCAGGAAATAAAGAACGTTTGTTTTAGGTAAATACGAGTTAATCGTGTTCGGAATCAATTACTGAATTAGAAAAATTGGTTCCTGGCCACGAATAAAAAATCATCGTGTATGTAACGCACATAAAAATACTCGAATAAATCAATAATATCAACGACTCAAACCGGGAACATCATAAAAATAACGCACGATTATAAAATGTTATTGTCTCAATCAAACATAATTTTAATTGAAATTGTCCGTTAATAAACCATACAACACAAAGCAATCACAGATCACCAATTACGCTTTCATCCAAAAACTTGCATAACGTTTTCATAGAAAGTCATAGTTACATTTCAACATGTGCATGTCAAATTGACGTCTACCTTTCCCATGCCAAAAGAACACAAGCACCGGGATATTTTGATAAAAATCCGACATTCCGTATTAAAAGGATAGCATAGCTTTCGCAATGTCGTATGTTCGTAAATTATTCACGTGATTTTGGGCTCTTAGCTGAAACCGGAAAGGTTACTTTCCTAAGGTGGAGATCAAGAGATACGAGTTTGGATAAATAAGGTTTGTGTGTGCAGCTGAGACTAATCAATTTAGACAGCTGATAACCTTTCGGATTTCTTGCCGGTTAAGAACAATAGGTGTTTTATATACGATGTTACCAAGTTGACTTTGTGAGGACGTAACTGAAACATGTTAATACTAAAATTAATAGGTACGAGTATCAAAGTCAAAGTCAAAGTGATTTATTCTTCAATTTAGGCATATAACATGCACCTATGAATGTCGATAAACTACCACCGGTTCGGAAAGAAAACCTCTGCCTCGAGAAGAACCGGCGTAAAAAACTCGGCGAGGTGTCATTTTTTCAAAACAGTATAATATATCATTTCAGTATCAGAGTATTATAAAATTTTGAAATTACATTGCTACAGTAGAAAGCCTATTTATTTTGCGATAGATTTCTAGTGCAGGATTTTATCGCTGCCAAATATCCCTATCCATGATGTAGTCGTTTATCTTATAATATGCTTTTGAAATAAGTGTCCGTTTTACGACAGATTTGAATTTAGAGTCAGTAAGTTCTCGTAATGTGTTTTGGAATTTTATTGTAGAATTTTATACAATTTCCCAAGAACGGTATGAAAGTATTTTTTTTAGAAGAAAGAAGAAATTACGAAAGCACAATTTTTAATGACAGTAATTTATATAGAGCTAGCAACCCGCACGCCTCCAGTCGCGTGATACAAAAAATCCAGACAGTCATCATATATTATAATATGTGACATATAATATTAATAATATTGTAAATAAATGAATATGAGTATGAGTATATACCTAACCTATATTCACCCCGAAGGTCTATTTTATATACCTACTGGAAATTTTTCAAAAAACCCAAACCTCATATGTCGAAATCCGTCAAACGGCTGCAGGGCGTGCCAAAGAAAAAGACATACACACAAACATACATACGCTCAAAAAACATAACCCTCCTTTCCTTCGGCAGTCGGGTAAAAATCGAATGAAAACTTTCGAAAATTTTCTCTACCTATACATACAAACTACCTACAAAGCTACAAGCTCGCAGACTTTTCCTTTTTATAATACAAGTATGGATTAGGTAGGTATAGAGTATAGATTCATAAAGATATGTATATTATAAGTATAGTATGTATGTATGTATGTATGTATATACTCGTAGTATGGATTAATCATTCGGTCTGTCTGCAATACCGCGTTTTAATCCATAACAAGTTTAGTGAAATCAAAGGAATTTTCGAAAAACCTAACTGTTTTTTTACAAATATTATAATTTATAGCCTATGTCACTCCCACGATTAAGAGGAATCCAACGACACCTCATATGTTGAAATCTGTCAAACGGTTTATGCTGTAGGGCGGGCGTGCCAAAGTAAAAGACATACACACATACATATCCTTTCCTTGGCAGTCGGGTAAAAACTGAACATAGGTCCGATTTCAGTTCATACTCGCTTAACAACTGGCCTGATTGGTATGAGATTTTGAGATGTTACAAAATAAATGCTGTAATTAAAATCAACCGACAAAAAACCAGCATTAAAATTATAGGTACATTTTCGCTAATCTAAACGCCAATCTATACTCATCTAGTCGTCTATCTTTCATCTATCTAGTTATACAACAGGTTCAAAGTTGACTTGACTAATCACCGATCAGTTTATTTTGATTTTACACGACCTTTTACGGTCTTTACGAAATGAAGAAAGTAAAACGAAATAGCAAATAATTGCACTTCAGATGTGAAGTGATTTATTTGAATGATATTTGGGTAATTTTACGCTGTGCTTAATAGTTGTAATTGTAACTATATACAGAAATAAACGAGGAAGTGTTTATAAAACCTAACCCATACATCAGAAATAAGTGAATCCAGGCCCCTATTTCACCAACTTGACAATTATCACCTGACACACAGGTAACCTGGCGACCACCTATCTTCTAGAACAAGCAATGTATGGCGAATAGGCATGATGACTCATGTTAAAATGGATAATTTAGTGTTGCTAAATGGATAGTAAACCATCAAATTATTGTAATAAAGTATAAATGGGATAATTAAATTAATTGAAAGTAAATACAAGATTATGATTAACATTAACTAAAATAAATTAAAAATAAGTTAAATCTAAAAAAGGCCCTCGAGGCATTGTACCGAGGATGCTGGCGGCATTTCCTCGCTGAATTGCGTAGCAATTTCCAACCAAAGTATAAATTAAAAAATATAATTAATATCATACAAAAAGATGAACCTTGAAAGTTTAGAAAAAAAAATGCATTTTTTTTATTGTCCAAGTGTACATTTAAAGCTACCAATAGAATCCTTACGCTTTTATAGAAACAAAATTGTATCACAACTATCGACCCAAAGTACCTAAACGCAATATTTCGCATTTTCCCTACAATGATTAGTTCAATAATGAGGCTATCCGCAGCAGAACCAAGGTAACCGAGTCCTCCGAATCGCTAAACTTAAGTGGCAGTGGGCGGGGAACACTGCACGTAGTACCGATGGCCGTTGGGGCGGAAAGGTTCTCGAGTGGCGACCACATACCGGAAGGCACAGCGTGGGTAGGCCCCCCACAAGGTGTTATTGACACACAGACACGTCAAACTTACCTATATAACACCCATCTTTATACGTCGGGGGTTAAAATAGAATGGAGGCAGCGAATATCTTAAAAACGAAGGTTATTGAAACTTTCTGGTCCACTAAACGGCAAAATCGCCGCATTATTTTAAATCAATTGTGTGAATTACAATTTTAAATGTCAGCCCGGTGTGCTCATCCTTGCGTAAGGTGCCTAGGCGCAGTCTTTGTACGTAATTATCTGAGGTGCAGCTCACACCGTCGCGATAGTCGATACTCGCGATTTGGTTAAGCGAATGATCATCGTGATCGAGATATAAATACACAGCCTTGGTCAAAAGTGTTGCGTTTTTCATATAAAAGTCGAACTTTAAAAGGTGCATTTATATATTTTATAATGGAAAGTTGTGTATCTATCGGAAACATTCGTCATATTTATTGACGTTAAGGGAAATTCCGTGAAAAAATATGCAATTAAACCTTTATTGTAAAACCCGACTTTTTCTAGCTTCAGTTTTCACACGCAAATGGCAATTTAATGATTGACACATGTTCAAACACTTATAAAATTTTACGTCTTCGTGTATTTATGAAATTGAAAAATAATACTTTATTCAATTATAAAGGAAAACGTGGGGTGCTCAATACTTTTGGCCAAGGCTGTATACTAACGAAGACACACTTAACTGACCATCTGTCAACCTTATACCTATAGGAATAAGGTTGACAGATTACTACTAGACGATGCTACTATACTAGATGACGAGATACTGTTTAGGGTGTTTTCAAAAAATGAAAAGATATTCGCACATCTCTAGTGAATTTCAAATCTGTGTTAGAAATACAAGTTAGCAAGTTACTGACTTTATTTCACCCCCTACATTGTCAAAATTATTAACCAACCTCCGGGGTCGTATATATGGAATTTGATTAAGATGAGTGTACAGATTTAGTGCATAATTATTTTTCATCATGTTTACACGGAAACGCACGAACTTGTCTTGCTATTTCATCTTATCTTATCTTATCTAGTTGAGGGCCCTTTCGGATACACTTCGACCCATTGGGATCTTTTGTGCATTTGCCCTCCCCTTTATAGCTACTCCCAAGCTCGCTCCATCATTTCCACAAAGCGGATGATGCAGCTCAGTGGGAGTACCCTGAATTCCTTTGGTTGCGGGTAGCCGTTACCAAAGAGATTCATTCTTTGTCTGGCAAGGGCATGACATTCACACAGTAAGTGCTCCATAGTCTCATCCTCCTCGCCACACATTCTACAATCTGTACTGTTTGATAGTCCCATCTTGGCCAAGAGATCCTTGACGCCGAAGTGACCTGTGAACACCCCAGATATAATCCTGAGTTGCTTTCTGCTGGATTTCCAGAGTTTTTTGGTCCAGCCCGAGTCCACTCCTTCTATGAAGAGCTTTGAGTGCCTTAAACCCGCCTCATTCCTCCACTCGTGCTGGTGTTTACTTTTGGCGTAGGCTTTAAAGGCCGATATTATGGTTCCCTGTGAGAGTCCCACAAACGGTTCTGGACCTACAAAGTGATTTGTAGACCCCCTTCTTGCAAGCTCATCTGCTCTTTCGTTGCCGATGAAGCCCTCGTGCCCTGGTATCCAAACAAGCACACCTTATTGTGCTTTCCAAGCTTGTTCAGTGCTTGGACGCCATTATAAACTAGTCTAGACTCCACTCTCGGCGCCGTGAGCGCTTTAAGGGCCGCTTGACTGTCACTGAGTATATAGATAGTCTGCCCTCTGGTTTGCCTGTCTATATTCTCCTGTACACACACTTGCTATTTCAGTCGGTCACAGTACAAAAAGTACTGAGGTTGACTGAAGTAGCATGACAAATACGAACGTTTCCGAGAAAATACGATGGAAAACAATTATGCACTACATCTGTACATCTTCTGATCGATATGAATGTTGAAATCAGGTGATATTTTTTCACCAGCCATACTGTGGTAAAGCGGCCTGAGAACTTTATTAAACAACCAAAATCACAATTAAATAAAAAAACAAACGTGAAACGGACAGACGGACCCTGGTCAGCCGACATGAAGACTTTCATGAGAGCCCTGTCGTGAGCTGGCGCGTACTTTTCCCAAAGCGCTCTTGCGGTCCAAAGGGGAAATGCCGCCAGCGTCATGGGGTCCATGCCGCAGGCAGAACTTTTAGACGGTCTATGTTTTTTGGAATTAATTTTAAATTTTTCGTTTAGTATTTATTATTATTGAATTTCATTTTAATTTTTGTAAGTGGAAAATAAATTCTTCATATTTCGATCTTACAAATACCTACAATACACGGTGTAATAGAAGGTATGTTTTAATCAGCAACCTTTCCCCCAATCCGCACAGGTGTCGGTTACCGATCCGACAAACATGATGACACTAGTCCACTTTACGTAACACACGCATGTAATGGTTTACTTTGACAGCTCGTAAGTGGGTAATCGATAATTGTTGGTAGGGCTAAGGTTGTGTAAGAATTGGATCACTGTTTTGCAACTAATCATCATCATCATCATCATATCAGCCGAAAGACGTCCACTGCTGGACATAGGCCTCCCCCAGAGAGTGCCAAATTGACCGGTCCTGCTCCACCCGCATGCAGCGGACTCCCGCGACCTTTACCAGATCATCAGTCCACCTTGTTAGGGGCCTACCCACGCCGCGCCTTCCGGTACGTGGTCGCCACTCGAGAACCTTTCCGCCCCAACGGCCATCGGTTCTACGTGCAATGTGCAATTTGCAACTAATGTTCAAAAGTAATCAAGCCGCTTCCGCTTTTTTAACTTCGGTGGCAAACAAGCTAACGGCACCGCCTGATTGTACGCTGATAGTAGCCTAAGGACGCCTGCAACTGCCGGGGACTCGCACGCGAATTGCCGACCTTCCAAAACCTGGAGCCGTAGCATGGTTGGCCTTATCACGCGACAAGTGACAAGATAAGAGCGTCGTCTTGTTCTATCGAACGGTGTCAGCCAGTGACGCACGCTCTATCCTATCACCTATCGCGTGACAAGGCCAACCATGCTACGGCTCCAGGTTTTGGAAGGTCGGCAATTCGCGTGCGAGTCCCCAGCAGTTGCAGGCGTCCTTAGGCTACTATCAGCGTACAATCAGGCGTACGCAGGGTGTTCATTTCGAGTGTTCGTCGGAGGATATGCCTCTGGAACCGTACACCGTTCGGGATCGTTTAGGTTCAAAGGTGTGAGAATGCAAGCCCTGGCGATGGCAAACGGGGCAATGGTAGAATGTGCAGTCAAACAGTTCTTCGGACCAAAACCGATATAAGCGACAGACCACGCTTTAGGAGGCTAAAAGCCTCTCTTTTGCCGTGAACAAGACGATTCTCATATACTTTGAATTTTTCGCAGTTTAAAAGTAGTTGAAGTTTTCTTTTCATGTTTTGTTACGTAGTGTAGTAACCGGTGACCTGACCGGAACTGATGATCTGATAAAGGTCGCGGGAGTCCGCTGGATGCGGGTGGCGCAGGACCGGTCAATTTGGCACTCTTTGGGAGAGGCCTATGTCCAGCAGTGGACGTCTTTCGGCTGATATGATGATGATGATGATGAGTCATACTTATCCTTGAATAGTACATTACTGCAGAGACCAGTAATTAAGCCATCCTGGACGAGTATGATTTAGCCGACCGAGCTGGAGGCGAATGGGAGGCGAGGGGAGGCCAGGAGCCGTAGCATGGTTGGCCTTGTCACGCGATAGGTGATAGGATAGAGCGTGCGTCACTGGCTGACACCGTTCGATAGAACGAGACGACTCCCCTATCTTGTCACTTGTCGCGGCCAACCATGCTACGGCTCCAGGATGGTTACTTGGTTAGGATGGTAACCTCTACCGATGGTATTTTCTTTTTGTCTTAATCAATAAATTAAAATAAAAAATAAAAGTAAGGAATTACTTTTTCTTCTCTTATCGTAGGTAGGTAATCATGGCCTTTATGCACGGCCATTTCCTCCGCTATTAGCCTGGTATCAGACAGTCATGCCACTTAATAGCACACGTGATTCTGATGCCACGTTTGACATGTGTTGTTAAAGTCAAAAATATATGTGCAGACGTAATCATAGAAAATCACGACATGCCTCTTCCCATCGACACAGAATAAGTAATAGTACTACGTACAGAAAGTTAACAAATTCCCTGAGAATTTTCCCGTTACTTTGAATACTCAAACTTCTTAGAGGTTTTCCTACAATCTTTAGGCAAGGAACTATTTTCCATATTTTTTTCAGAATTTTAAGCCTAGCAGTTTCGGAGATAAGGGGGGGAATGGTCCATTTTCGTCTTATTTCCTAAATTACTTCAAATCTGTTTTTGCCAAAATTATAAAAAAAAAATATCTGAGATGCTTACAACAACCCCTTTCATTTGATATGTCACACAATACAGTTTGCGAAACTTTTTTTTTTAATTTTCCAGTTTACCCCCCAAAAGTGGCCGCCTTGTTCAGAATTCATTAATTTACTTTACGCGTCCATCTTTGGGTCACCAATTTACATATGTGTACCAAATTTCAAATCAATCGGTCCAGTAGTTTCGGAGCAAATCGGCTGTGACAGACGGACAAACAGACAACCGAGTGATCCTATAAGGCTTCCGTTTTTCTCCTTTTGAGGTACGGAACCCTAAAAACACTGGCTCGCGTGTTCTGCAGCTCACAGAACTACTAGTAGGTTCTGTAATAAGTTACAAGTAGGTACCAAAGTAGGTACTGAAGAAAAATTTAAATCGGATCCGACGCAGTTCGATGCGAAAATTTTACTTCTCCAAGCCTTTGGTAAACATGGGAACAGCGACTAATGCGAATATTAGCGAAAACCAACTAAAACAAATATGGAGAGTCAATAAAATGTTATCTTCTAGTAAGTAGGTGATAACGAATAACCTATATGAGTAAGAGTTGGAGGTATATTTTAGTCTGTCGCTTCCAATACCAAACATATTTTTTTATATTAACGTATGTCCGTCCGTCTGACTGACTGTCTGTTCGTCTGTCACCAGACTGTATCTCATGAACCGTGATAGACGGTTGAAATTTTCACAGATGATCTATTTCTGTTACCGCTATAAAAGTGCGCGAGTCCGACTCGCACTTGGCCGGTTTTTTTTTATATTAAGATCTGCCTTATGCTACTCTTTCTTATACATTTTACGCATTTTTAAGTAATTGTGTTTCACTTCGATCATATTTTTCTCTCAACTTTCAATCTACTTATACTTTTTTTTTAATAAATCATATTTCACCTTACAGCCAACCTTTTTAAGGTTAAAAAAAAATCGTGAGACAATTCACACCAATTGATCTAGTCCCAAACTAGGCAAAGCCTGTACTATGGGTACTAGACAACGGATAAACATACTTATATAGATAAATACATACTTAAATAGATATTAAACATCCAAGACTCGAGAACAAACATTCGTATTCATCATACAAATATCTGCCCCGACCGGGGATCGAACCCGGGACCTCAAGCTTCATATAGTCAGGTTCTCTAACCACTAGGCTATTCGGTCGTCAAATGTAAAGTCCTATCAATAATCTACAAAAGTCTACAATTAGACAATAAATTGGGATTAACGCAATCAAACCCAATTAACACATATAATTAAGACAAACGGCTGCTTTATTTCTTACTCTACGATGGCGAAAAAAACACCGGGAAAACGGTTGCCTGGTGGCACCGTGGAAACATTTCTGTATTAACGGGGGATTAAGGATTAGCACTGACGTGTTTTTGCAGATAGTCACCTAGTAGGACGATGTTAATTAACACTGGCTGATTAACTGGAATTAAGAGGATTAAATAAGACTAGCCAGACTATCTACTGAATAACGACAGACCTAGTGTCCCAAAGATAATACAGGTAGACAGGTACACACTTCAAATAGGGGTGTAAACTCTATTATAACTTTAAAAGAAAGAATATATGCCTGATGACAAAAATCACATTCAAATATCTCAAAAAATTACGAAGCGCGAAGACGAGCGCGCAGCGAGTTCGCTGCATGCGCGTAACGATTTTGCCGCGAGCGCGTCACGATTTCGCCGCGAGCGCGCAACGAAGTCGCTGCGTACTCGCGGGCAAATTAGTACCTCTAGACGCGGCGAACTCGCTGCGCGCTCGCGGCAAACTCGCTGCGCACTCGCGGCGAAATCGTTACGCGCTCGCAGCGAACTCGCTGCGCACTCGCGGCGAACTGACTGCGCGCTCGCTTCGCTTTCAACTCGCTCACAAATCGCAAGTGTGATGAGGCCCTTAGTGAGAGAAAACGCTCGTAGATCGTGACGTCACGACACTCGAGCGTCATAGTAAATGACAATCGTTTCATATGAAGGTGCGTTTTAAGGAAAAGGAATAGAACATACCCCCTCCTAAAACTGTGGACACTTATAACTTTGTGATTATTTAACCTCGTGCATTGCTTTTTTCTCCATTTGACATTTTTAATCCCTATTCGAGAAAATACAACATTATTGGTTATTTTATTTAAAGTCTACAGCCAGCAAAATGGCGCTTTTGGTTTAGCATAGGGGCCTGCGATTGATACGGTCACTAGCATTTCCAAGCTGTTAGAACGTGTCATATTTTTGCTCGCTTTGCCAATTGCATATATTGATGCTGGTAGCGAATTTGATTTGTGTTTCCCACGTAATGAACGCCTGAAAAACATTAAAATCGACCCCACCATAAAGACGTGTAATATCGGGTAAAAAAAAGGGACAATCACAAATCGAACTATTCCCATAGTAAGCTCAATAAGGCTTGAGTTATGAGTACTAGATGACGATATATTTAATAGATATAAATATTTAAATGCATAGAAAACATTCAAGACTTGGTCATAAATATTTAGGGTAAAAAAATACCCCTTTTTTTCCCGTAGGTGTCGTCAAAGTTGGCTATAGGGACAGGGTTGCAGGGTTGCGTGTTGTGTGCGATGAATTAGCAAATCGCATTTTCTTAAATTTTACCTACATTTAGTAAAAAATAATTATTTTCAGGTGTTCTGCCTACCCCTTTTAGTACGTGAGTATGGAATACGAAACGTACCTATTTGTGAAATTGACCATTAATCCACCGACATTGAAGCGCACAATATTGACAGACATTATATTAGCTTAGTCTAGATTAATCTCACTTTAATGTAGTCTACCTAAGTAAAACATTTCTATGCTAAACATGACTACAGCGAGACATTACAAACAACAACAATATAATTTGAATAGAAATGGCCTTGCTGTTATAACTTAAATTGAATGATAAACTTGTTGTTACATGAACTTTTTTTTTCAGATCTCGTTTTTTTTTTTGGTTTTTCTTACTCAGAATCGTTGATACTATCGATCCTCATACAGGAAGAAAAGTGTCCCAGGTTTTACTTTGTAAGTTTTTTCTTCCAGTGCGTCACGACCATATAAATAAAAAAAGACTGCATACAAAAGTGTGACGATCTGGAATGGAATATTTTGGACACTTTTTTTCTTGTATGAGGATCGATAGTATCAACGATTCTGAGTAAGAAAAACCCAAAAAAATCGAATTCTGAAAAAAAAACGATTATGTACTCTTTTTTTGAAAAACGCTCACCCAATGGACATTTTTCGATTGCCTTCAGACTTAAAAAATCGGGCCCAGGACCGACTTTCCGGTCATGGTCACTACTAACAACTAAATTAGGTCTCTATTTAAAAAAAATGTTCATTAAAGTTTACACTACAAATTATCATTTTGGACTAGGATAATATGCCCTAGCTCCTATTTTGTCAAAAAAAAAACATAACAGAAAATTATTGTTTTTTACCTTTGTAATAAATAAAATAAATATCGTGGGACAATTCACACCAATTGATCTAGTCCCAAACTAGGCAAAGCCTGTACTATGGGTACTAGACAACATAAACATACCTACTTAAATAGATATTAAACATCCAAGACTCGAGATCAAACATTCGTATTCATCATACAAATATCTGCCCCGACCGGGAATCGAACCCGGGACCTCAAGCTTCATAGTCAGGTTCTCTAACCACTAGGCTATTCGGTCGTCAAAATAAATTACCGCATGCGTTATCAGTAGGTATCACAAGTAACGATCACATAATTATATTGTTAGTCGCAAAATGGAGACCGTCTCTGAAATATGTACGAAGTCTACTTTCAACATCCTCCTAGTTTTGATCCCGGTTGTGCCCTAAAAGGAGCCCGGGGTCCGCTTTGACACCTTATCCCAAGATTTGGCGTAGGCACTAGTTTTCCGAAAGCAACTGCCATCTGACCTTCCAACCCAGAGGGATAACTAGACCTTAATGGCATTAGACCGGTTTCCTCACGATGTTTTCCTTCACCGAAAAGCTAACGGTAAATATTCCGTACATAAGTTCCTAAAAATTGGTACGGGCCGGGATTCAAACCCACTACCGCCGCATGACAGCCGCATGCCTGAACCACTAGGCTACCGTAGCTTACGTACGAAGTCTACCCTAAACAAAAACAATGTATGTTTCAAGCTAAGCCTGATCCAGTTACAGGATAGTATGCAAGCATGGGCGTATACCAAACATTTTCAAAATATTACATGAACCAGAATATTAGTGTAATTTTATGCATATTTTGGTTGTTTTATATTCTTGGAATTTCTTGAATTAATTAATTAAAATCTGGCTCTGACTTGACCTGCCCGTGATAGTAAGGATACTCATTAAATTTATTACCAAGTTACATTGTAACGTATACTAACCAGATATTTTAATATACAGGGTGGGCCCTGTAAAAGGAGCAAAAATTAAACGGTAGATTATTAAGTTTGTTAGCAATTGTTTCTATGTGGTTTTAATTGAAAAAAAAATGTTTTTTGTTGTCTTCAACTTAAGTTAACGTGTACTTTTTTACTCTTCTGGAGTGATATAAGTAAGTTTTTATTATAAAAACACAAAAAAAAATTGAAAAAATCACAAAAATATCTTTTGAAAACAAAAATGCAAAAACTATTATGACTCACTACATGATGTTACCTCAAAATCTGCATTGACAACTGTGCTATGATCTCGTGGTGCCAAGATACATTACTCGGAGGTCATAACTTTAGATCAATTTTTCTCCGAGTTAAAAAAAATTGAAAAAAAATGGACAAAAGGGGTTACTACAGATGCTCTAAGGAAGCCTTCTTTTAAATATTTGCTCCTGTTACAGGGCCCACCCCGTATAGGTGGGCATAAATTAAACCACTTAAGTATTTTATGTTCTTAAGTAAATCGCTTTTAAATATTTCTACCAACATAGGCAATCATGCTAATCAAAAGTCACAAATCAATAATGTCCCATGTTTTCACTTTACACCACATAAAATGGCATTCGTATTGGTACCTACAAGCGTCATCTGAGAGATTCTCAACACCATACATGTATTTTATGTTCTAAGAGATATGCTGCCTTTTACTTCGCGTCCAATTAGAAAAGACGCCTATTCTCTCACACGCATTTTCCACAACAGACGCTAGGTAAACACTTAAACAGTGAGTTAACTTATCAACTGTCAAACCGGCCCGGTACAAGGCGCATTAACTTCTCGCCGGCAGCACGCAACGCGCGCATCCGTCCGCGCGCTTCGAATTTTTCGCGCCATCGCGAAATTCAAATTTCGAATTCCTTTTCTTTTTAATCTTTAAAAAGTATTCTCCGTGGCCAGTGCGGTTTTGTTTTCAACTATTTTCAAGTGCTTTGAGGTTATATTGTTGTGTTGTGAAGTGATGTGGTATGAGTTTAAACAGGTGGTTAGTGACGTTGGTTCGCTGATAATGTAACTAAACACATGACAAAGAGAGTTCTGAACGGAATTAGCAATAATAGCCAATTTGTACAATGGTAAGAACAATCTGTTTTAACTTGGAACAATAGAATTAGACGGCGTTTTGTGAGATGACGATATATTTTCACGGTTAACGTGTCTTTTTGCGAATATCTAGAGCCGGAAATGTAGAAAAAAAGAACTGAGATAAATTGACGTAAATTTACACTTTTTTACCAATCTCAATAGGTATCTAAACGAATTATAGACAATGCGGATAGACTCTGCCTTGTTTTCAGAACTATATAGAAAAGGTAAATTGCGAGTTTTTCTCGATAATAGTTTTGTATGAACATATATGATTTTTAGGGTTCCTTTGGGGATAAAAACGGGATTACTAAGACTTCGCTGTCCGTCCGTCAGTCACCAACCCAAATTTTCACAGCTGATGTATTTCTGTTGCCGCTATAACAATAAATACTTAAAAAACACAAAATAAATAATATTTAAGGCTAAGCCTATATTAAGCTCCCATACAACAAACGTGATTTTTTTTGCTCGTTTTTATAGATACCTAATGGTACGGAACTCTTAATGCGCGAGTCCGACTCGCACTTGGCCGGTTTTTTTTGCTAGTGAACCTAACGACTCTTAAAAAAAATTTTTTTTTCTTGACACCAGCTTGCTAGCCTTTGTCATATCATAACTTTTTAATTTTGAGTGGGACCGTTGAGTGGGCGTTTGTGTGTTTTCTCCCATTTCCTATTCGGTATTAGTTACAAGATACAAGATAGGGGAAGCCAAGCCGGCCACCTGTTGTGTTGGTACTAAGCCGCGCTGGCAGAGGTTAATTATGCCGAAAAAAAAAACGGACAAGTCCGAGTTCAACTCGCGTGGTGAGGGTTCCGTAAAATTCTTATTCTCTAAGCATTAGGCGCTCCATGCAAAATACACAAAAATATTGAAAATTTTCCCGTTACTTTGAATACTAAAACTTCTTATAGGTTTTCCTGTAATCTTTAGGCAAGGAACTATTTTCCATATTTTCTTCAGAATTTTAAGCCTAGTAGGTTCGGAGATAAGGGGGAAAGGTCAATTTTCGTCTTATTTCCTAAATTACTTCAAATCTATTTTTGCTAAAATTATAAAAAAAAACATATCTGAGATGCTTACACCAACCCCTTTCATTTGATATGTCACACAATACAGTTTGCGAAACTTTTTTTTAAATTTTCCAGTTTACCCCCCAGAAGTGGCCCCCATGTTTAGAATTCATTAATTTACTTTACGCGTCCATCTTTGGGTCACCAATTTACATATGTGTACCAAATTTCAACTCAATCGGTCCATTAGTTTCGGAGCAAACGAAAAAAAAAAGGATTCACAACTTCTAATTATGCAAAAATTCAATGGAATCGATGTTCAAACTGTCCAACAATAACATTATTGGACAGTTTGAATTCATAGATGGCCTGTTCGTGCGACGTCCAACTGAGCGTTTTTCAAAAAACAGTAAATTTTTTTTTTTTTTTCAGAATTCGATTTTTTTGGGGTTTGTCTTACTCAGAATCGTTGATCTATCGATCCTTATACAAGAAAAAAGTTGTCCCAGATTTTACTATGTATTTTTTTCCTTCCAGTGCGTCACGACCATATAAATAAAATAAAAAACGGTCAAGTGCGAGTCTGACTCGCGCACCGAGGGTTCCGTACGAAATATCATACAACACACCCGTCTTGCCCCACACATTCATTTTGGAAAAATCTTAACAACGCATAGTGTTGTTAAGTCATGAGTACCTACAGCGCCATTTATCGGTGCATTTTGTTACTAACTTGCGCGACCAAGGAACTCGGTATGTACAGTAAGGGAAATGTATTCACGTACCACCGTAGAACCCTGTCGCAATTGACAGGCCGCCGTCACTCAAACTCGAGTGGTATGTCACCTTATTGCGATAGGGTTCTACGGTGGTATGTTAATACATTTCCCTTACTGTATGTTGGTTTTTCAGCAATAATTCTTTATCAAGTTAATTAATTTCAATAATTCTTTTTTTGTTTGCTAGAAGGTACTTTCAGAATACTTTCATACGAATTTGAAGGAAAAAAATTAAACACAGAAGTAATATATGATTTTTGAAGAATAAAAAAAAATTACGCTAGATAGAGGTCTCGTTATATTTTTCCCATAATATTCACGTTAATATTAATCATATATATTATTTTCAAATTTTTCGCTTGGTTAACTTCGGAGATAAGGGGGGGAATGGTATTTTTTTCAACATTTTTCTTTATAAATCAAAATTTTACCATTGTAGAAAATAAAAGATTTTTTTTTTTAAATGTACAATTTCATATGATACCCCACTTGGCCTACTAACTAGACTTTGAATTTTTGCCCCCCCTCTTATCCGCCCTTTTTTATACAAATTAAAAGTATGTATTAAAATTTTTCATTTTCTATACACGAGGATTAACTTTGTTTACAACTATTCCAAATTTCAAATCGATAGCATTAGTAGTTCCTGAGATATTTGACTTTGTGACAGACAGACAGACGGACGACCTTTTTGGTCCGTAACCCTAAAAAGACTGCATACAAAAATGTGATGACCTGGAATGGAATATTTTGGACACTTTTTTTCTTGTATGAGGAATGAGGATCGATAGTGTAACCCAAAAAATCGAATTTTAAAAAAAAAATTCATGTATACTTTTTATTGAAAAACGCTCAACTACCCAGCTTTGAAGCCTGAACTCTGACCACTTTTGCCACATTTCCGAGCAGTGGCGTGAAAAAATCTTTCGTCGTATCTAAATGTTCAAAGTGGGTCGAGCTTACGCAAAATGTTCAATTAAATTAGTAAGTTCCGATTAGTCACAATAATATCCAAAATGTATTTAATTTTTACAGCCATATTATCATCGAGTAACAATCCAAACTCACAAGTTATCTGCAAGTAATAGATAAAGGAAAACTCCACCTCTTAGGTACAACTTCAACACAGTTGATACTTCTTTAAAAAAAAACAGCATTTAGAGATTTTTAGTTGCCACTCGAGGTTTTAGAGCTGCGCTTGCGCATAAAGTTAAAAGACTGCGCATAGTTGAACCGTGGCGAGGTCAGAGTGGCACACTTGTGATAAGACGGAAATAGGTGCGTGAGCGGTCACGTTCGCACGCGTGACGGACTGCACAAACAAACAAACAGATGGAGGGAAATATTTCTAATATACATTTTAAAAACTTATGTTGGAACTGGAATATAATTTGATTTGATACTTTATTACACAATAATTAAAACAATAAAACAACAACTTAACCTACAAAAAAAAACTAGATTAAAACTTAAGGATAAAAAATGGCCCAAATCGCTGCCAGAGGGTAGTGTGTTCCAGCACGCTGGCAGCATTGCCCTGTATCTAGAACGAACGCAACTTAGTATTCAAGCAAAAGATCCCACTGGGTCGAAGTGTATCCGAAAGGGCCCTCAACTAGATAAGATAAGATAAGATAAGATAATATTCAAGCAAAAGTTTTGATAATAATGTCACTCCGTGGATAATTGAAATCCAGATCCCAGTTTTTTCATTGGTTTTGAACCCTATCATATAGCCGAGGCAAAATACGGTTTCGAAAAACATTAATTTATAATAGCGTTTTTTATTGTTTATTTCATTTTAAAACATTATTCAAAAGCCCGTGCTAGACGGTCGCCAACACGCCCCTCCGACCGAGTGACCTTGGTCCGCACCGACCGTGTAGACAGTTGTTTCCAACAAAATTTCATACTACAACGGTCGGAGCCTGGTCGGCTCCGACCGTTGTAGTATGAAATTTTGTTCGCTCGGTCGGAGGGGCGTGTTGGCGACCGTCTAGCAGACCTTTAAGATGCTTTATTCAAGAATCCACCAAACTTTCCACCCGGAAGTAATTATATAGATTTAAATTAAACATTCATTGTCTTTTTTATTTTATTTATATTGAATATTGTAAAGCAAATGTAAATAAACCTAAATAAAGATAAAAAAATATTAATATTTATCCGGACTTTTTAGGAGCAAATTAAATATTGATTTTTTTGATGTCTGATTTTTTGTTGGATTTTGCCTCTAGGTAACAATTTAATTGATAATATATCCGTTACATTAAAAAAATTAGCTATTATAAATTATTTCCAAATATGTAATTTTTTCCATACAAGTTGTCAGTTCATTGCCTGGACTAATAAGAGATCTAAATTTCAAAATCATGTGGTCCTATTCCTATATATAGTGCACTGCCTGGCTAAAACCACAAGGTCCATTTTATTCAGCGCTTCTGATTCTGAAATTCCATTGGAACGCGAACGAGATAAACCGAGAGGCCATGTTTCAAGATTAAACTTTATAAAGCAATTACAACAGAAACGGTATTAAGAGCAAAAAACTACGTTCGTTAATTAACAGTTCGCGACGATATTAATTGTTTTTATTAACCCATAACCGGTTGGATCGCCCGTTCAAAAACCGTTTCAAACACATTGGCATAAAATGTATTCGTATGAACTTCAATTCAATAGCCGTAGTTATTAGAGACAAGTTTTTTTTTTATATTTCAGAAAACTGAATTGACAAAAAAAAAACTATGTAGTATTGAACCTGCTCACAAAAATTCGCGACAATTGGTTGAGATATGCGGCCTGTAGAGAAAAAAAAACAGCCGGACATACGAAAGGATTTTGACGCAAGCTGACGGAGAACTTCGTTCGCTTCGCTCGGTCGCTCAATTACCTATAGCAAGAATTGTTGCTACAAACAAATGAATTTAGAGAAAGTGTCATTATTGCAATTGATTTTATGGCAAAAAGGTATCCCCTTTTAAAACATGTTGATATAGTAAGTAAGCTACACTCGACTGGCTTACTTGTGAAATAAGTATTTTAATAAAAAATGTACCTTACATGGTAAAATACTTCACATTTTAATACCACTTAAGGATCAGGAAGTTCTGTGGTTTACTTTTTAGGTTAAATGCACGCGGATATCTTGCGCATGAAGTTATTTCACTGGTAATATGTCGTAAAATACATTCACGTTTATTCTTGAACTGTATGCTTAATACAATACAACATAAATACTCTTTATTGCGCACCTCACACATATAGAGCCGTTACAAAAGAAAACACAAGAGACAGCGAGACAGTAGTGGCGAAACAACAGGTGGTCTTATCGCTAAAGAGCGATCTCTTCCAGACAACCCGCCAACACTTGTTTTAATTTTTATATTTAACCTTTTTTATCTATCCATCTATCTATATCTATCTATATATATATATATATATATATATATATATAAATAAAAATGAATTGCTGTTGGTTAGTCTCGCTAAAACTCGAGTACGACTGAACCGATTTGGCTAATTTTATTCTTGAAATATTTGTAGTGAAAGGTTTAAACGGTGAGAAAGTATGAAAAAAATACGATTAATATACTAAAAAACGAAGATATTGTTCTCCCATACAAACTTTATCAACTCAAAAAAACAGTAAGCGCCGCAGGGCGGTACCTATTTTGCGAGCAAAATAGGTACTTTATATTATTCCAGCACTAAAGTCGTTAAGGCGATAGTTTCTTACAAATTGTTAATAAATTAGCCCTTATTCCCTAAGATACGTTTGTAAAAATATCTATTGAATGACAAGAGACACTGCTGAGTTTTCCATTTCATGTATAATTCCGCGTTCAGTTTTAATCGTAAATAAGAATTTTAAATAAAATCATGATGATGATGATGACGAACTAGGTACGTAACTAAAGCGGCCTTTAGACCTGTCTTAATGCAGTGCACTAACTGCACTCACACTCACTGATTAGAGTGAGATGGTTTATCATCCCTCCATTCCCTCCCCCAGTTAGTGCACTGCATTTTGCCAGGTCTACAGCCGCCTAACAAAATAAGTGAGTATGAGTATGAGTAAAGTTTTCATGTTAATATCGACTCCATAGTCTTCTTTCGTCTTACCGTGCGATGAAAAATCCGAGCCCTGTTTATAACCACTCAAACACACACTTGCCCTGCTACATCTTTTCAAAGACTTGACGTCATAAAGTAAGTGGCCTTGCCTCGCAGTTCAACACCATTCGTAATGGATTTTAATTTGTGTCATCTTATCTAGTAGTTAATAGTTAACGCAACTAACTAAAGTTTTAAGTTGGGGAAATTGTAGACGTCACTATCTTTGATGTCATAAGCAATGATCGGATTTCCCGGTGCAACACGGAGTGAATGACCCCAAATATTATGTTAATATGGATATGCTCCGGGATTCCGGGACTTACTAGTTAATTACATTTGTTTTTGGAGGACAATGATTCTGATTATATTATATGAAATAAAATCCAATAACATTTTAACAATTGATATAAATTAATTTCACTATACATAACAGTTTGCGAAATAAATCTGTTTAAAACTGATCTGCCAAATAGCCTATGCGGCCTAATCAGAAATATAATTCAAAATTCAAAATGGCGGCCACCAGACGCCATACTGTAAAAAATAAAAAAATAAGTCTACGAACTATGTCATGTGGGGTATCGTTGAATAGGTATTTCCAAATCTTTCTTAGATTTCTTTAATAAGTTTTTAGTTGAAATAACCATTTTTTAAACTAGACGTCGGGATTTTAGTCATGTCCGTATTAATTTTTCTACTTAATAGATATCCCGCCGTGTACACCGTAAAATCCGATCACTGGTCATAGGTATTTGGTGATAGCGGAAATATTATAAGCAAAAAGGTAAAATCAGGACTAAATAATCACAGTGTTACATAATTTTAGCTGGCATTATATTTCACTGCGGAAAACCATATCACTTTAATTTTGTTTGCGATGTTAACATTACATGATAAGAAGTAAATTCTAAAACTGTCACCTTTTCGTTTAAAAAGTTATTATATATTACTGACTTTGTCATTAGAATTGTTTAATTAGAATCAACATACAGCATTAGCCAAAAGTATTGAGCACTCGACGTTTTCATTTATAACTTATGGATAAAGTATTATTTTTCAATTTCATAAATACACGAAGACGTAAAATATAATAAGTGTTTGAACATGTGCAAATCATTAATACATATAATTTTGAAATAACTATTTGCGTGCGAAAACTGAATCTAGAAAAAGTCGGGTTTTACAATAAAGGTTTAATTGTATATCTATCGGACATATTCATTGACGTTGAGGGAAATTCCGTGTGTACTTTATATTATAAAATATATAAATGCACCTTTTTAAGTTTTACTTTTGTATGGAAAACGCATGGGTGCTCAATACTTCTGATCAAGGCTGTAGGTAGGAATCAAAATCCGTTGATGACCAAAGCCCAACAGTTGTTGATTACTCATACATCTCTCGTGACTTGATATAGGATACAATTTAAATTGAGGATAATCGTTGATGTAATCAGTAATCGTTAGTAGCTTCTTACGACTTGTAGCTACAACGTTGTGATAGAATTAAATTAAAATACATTACCTAATTAATTTACCTACTAATGTAAACTGCAGGTTCATGTAAAATTTGGACCATTTTGTACCGCTTGTATAGTTCGATATTTTTTCTTTATTTTAACTCTATAATTACCCTGAAGTAAAATACTTAAATACCTAAATATCATTCGAGGTTTCAATGACATAAATAGTAGATTGTATGACAAGGGTCTAAAATAAGCCACGAGATGGTTATTTTCCCGAGCGAAGTGAGAGAAAATTGTTCGAGTGGTAATATGGATTTTAGACCAGTGATACACTCTACTTTTCACTTCGACTGCGAGAAAATAGTAAAAACATAGATTATGCATTCACAATCAATAATAAATCTCAATAGGATAATGGCAAGTGACTGAAAAATGGATTGCCAATTTTGACGGACAATTTACAACATACTTACCTACATACGAACAAGTCAAGTTAATATAAAGCTTGTAAAAACACTCAATGTTTGAAATGAATTCTGTTCCCTGATCGGTCGATTTTAATATCTAACTGTATTCTGTTTAGTTGATAGTAAATACAAACCTTTTTTTTAAATAGTTGTGATTGGTGGATTTAATACGGTGAAGTGTTTTGATTGGTCCATTTAAAATGTTTTAAAAATCATAAATATGTATACATATTTTCTCTAGATGCTAAATGTACTGCTTTAGTCCCGCTTGCTAAGACTAATATGACATACTTTTCGAGCATGAGAAGTAAAAAATAATATATAGTTTTTTCCTCAATTTAAGTTGTTAACGTTAAGAAAAATACTTTTAAGGCAACGATTTACTATTTTACTTCTGAAGACAGGTTTCTTTAAGGCAATTCGTTCGCCTTGTACTTTGCACAGTATATTAAAATACGTACCTACTGTTTATATATGTTGTAGGATTTTATCGCTACGGCGTAAGAGTTATTGTACTCTTAAGTTTACTGGTTTTATTTTGACGTCATGTCTTTTTTAACGTTTAAGATGTGAACGAAAAAAAAGCGGATGGAAGGCATTTTGTTTACTAAAATAATTTGCTTTAGACAATTGGTTATTAGTAAACGTCTGTCAAATCTATTTTGATTGCCATACAATTACAATCATGTCTTTATGTATGATTGCTTTATGATTTATATTTGTAAAAAAAACTAAAATTATGTAAAGCTTATTTTATATATTTATATACATATATATATATATATATTCTCCTGACCGGTTTCGGCCACGGCGACTGCTTCAACTCTGGCCTTGATGTCGTTCATGTGCTCTTATTTTAATTACAGTATGGAAACCAGGCTTTACTGTAATAAAATCGTTGCACTCGCACTGTAATCTTTTATCATTTCAGTAATTTTAAGTAAAATTTTGCCCTGTAGTTTAAGAAGCTACAAGTAATAACTTGAGTTTGTTTATCGGAAATATTCCCGGCCTTAATTGGGAATATATGCAACGCGATTATTCACCAATGTAAACCGCAAATATTTCCAATAAAGGCATATGACTAGTTTAAGTACCTTATGTGTTTAATGATTTTTTAACCAAAATTACTAAGAGACGCAGAGTGTATCTTGACTTTCTTTCTCCGTTTACAAAATGACTATATTAGTTATTTTGTATGTACATATAATTCAATCACAGAACAATACGCCATAGCTATTACGAAGTAGATGATAGAAAGCAGTCTTAACTATAGTTAATTTATATAATAACAAAACTGAGAAAGTTCATCTACACCGTAGAAGATTCTAAAATGTAAAAAGGAAAAGACATTGAAATAAATAAACCAAGTAAGTGAATTCCAATACTGTCGTGGTAATAATAGTACTTATTTATCTCAAAAACAAAAGACAAATCGTTAAAAAAACATATTTCGCATCGATCGACATGCAGTATTTCACGAACCTAAACAATTTAAAAGCATACATATTTATAAATATAGTAAGAATTTTCGTAGGTACACCTTTCTATTTCGGATTAACAATTACCTAACAGTTAATCCTTTGTCATAATAACGACTGCCAGTTCTGGGATCATTAAACCCAGTTTAGCAAATAAGAGCTATTTTGACAAGGTTCACACGATTACTCATTGTCGTCATAATCGCTGGAAAGGTAATTTCTAAAGCATTTCTTCATGAAAGTTTCATTTAAGATGGTGGTTTCTTTTTATTATGGCGTATTGTTTTGAAAACACTGTCCTTTAATTTTTCTCCCATTGTTTTTTGTAATAAAAACAGGATCTTTTTAACTTCACCCTATCCGTTCTTCCGTCCGCATGTTGCAAGCATTTTATTAAAAAACTATAAGGAAAATCATGTAAAATATATCTTACTTTTGGTTTAGTGGAAATGAGCGTCTATGTGGCTTTGCAAAAGACAAATTGCAGTCGTTTTTAGGGTTCCGTAGCCAAAATGGCAAAAACGGAACCCTTATAGTTTCGTCATGTCCGTCTGTCCGTCTGTCCGTATGTCACAGGCATTTTACTCGAAAACTATAAGGTGTATTTGAATAAAATTTAGCCGCTACATAGTTTTGTAATTAAAATGACAAAATACTATAATATGTACATACATAAAACTAAGTCAAAATTTTTTTTTTCATTGTGATCCCCCGTGGCACATCAATCGATAGGCCTTTCAAAATAAGTGCCGTAAAATTTCTGTGACGATACGACCTTTTTAATAGGCATGGAACCCTTCGTTTTGCGTGGTCCGACACGCACTTGGCCGGTTTTTTTAATTATTATTTTGACTCTTCTGTAAGTTTTTTTTTAATCTTTTACCTAATATCTTTATTGTCTTCAATGAATATCGAAATCGATCACCACACTTAGGGGTCAATTTAATTAGTATTAATTACTCCGTAATATTAAAGCCTCACGTATACCTAACCTTAGAGATAAATAAAATAATTGGTGCAGAAACATATACATTTTAGAATTAATTGGTAGGGGATTGGTATTTTTGGAGCACACCGTCCGTACTACTAAATGACCGAACCTTGCAGGTCAAGCGGTTGTCAAACTTGTTTGGCATTACGACCACGATACATAATTCATACTTGAAACGCGAGTTTTTACGAATAATACTTTTTACAAGTTTACGTAGGTAATTAGTTCGGTTATAAATATCAATTGATTAAGCTTGTTATAATAGGAAAATTAAAAGTTTGCGAAGACATTTGTATTGTTTTAAGAGTAGCTTAAGTTTATTTTATCACCGTCCGTCGTCCGTCGTAATTTTACTGTTAATAGAAAAATGTCATTTGGCCTAATCATTAATTAATAATTAGATCAAAAGTTATTAGCCCTTACAAGGTCGAACTAAAACAAACTACTCGCCTACATATAAATATTCATAATAACTTCACTGATTTATTGACATGCGGTGATGTTTTGCTATATTTAAATCAATATGTACATAATTTAAGTAGGTACATAATTATAGCACGGTATTACGTGATATAAATTTTTACTATAAAAACAAAATGGATTCCATTCGACGGTTTTTTTATCATAAATTAAACAATATATGTCAACAAAAAAAGTATCCTTGGATAATAATATGTAATTACGGATTTATTATCGCGATGGTATAGTTTTTTTGCGACATAAACTTCGCGTGTAAATGCGTTGAGTGAGACTGATTTTTTTAGATTGGAAGTTTACTAAAAAAATTATGTCATACAATATCGGGAGAAGAAACAAGCATTTAACATTATTTTTAGTAAATTTATAAATATACTGAAAAACTCTAACATCATAATGTTGACTTAGTGTTTGAAAAAAAGGATTTCGTCCCCAGTCAGTCTATTCGATTACATATCGTATTGAATTATATTCTTCGTATTTGACACAGTGGCACAACCTAACGTGCCCAAACCTGTCAGAAAAAGCGCGCACTATAAAAACAACTGATTTGGTGCGTAATGTTTGATATAACTTTTATTCGCCTATTACGCTATGCACGACGTAAATTTTTTTGCAGCAAGTATCGACGCTTGGCCTTCTTTTTTAGAAAAATCTAAAATTCTATCCTATTGCTACTGCAGAATAAAAGTAGGCGGTAAAAGCAAATAATATACGGTACGGTTGCTAGCTAAATTACATCATATCAATCGTGAAATTATTACATTAAAGAAAAAAAACACATGTGAATTGAAATGCAAATATTATGCGAAAGTAAATCAAAGCCCTTAAAATAGAAGATATCTTCAGTTCACACGTGTTTTTTGGCCGACAATAACACAGTAAATATATTAACGCAGTATCTCAACAAGAGTCCCGAGACATTTTTTTTACATCTTTACAATCAGCCACTCAGCTCTACGCACAGACTTGCACATAAGTTTATGAAAATGAAATTACTTCAATGAAAATTTTATTGATAACATTTGTTATAGGTTATTTCATGTATGCTCTAATTATATGATGCATAAATGAATTCATAATGATATATACATTGATATTATACATTGTTTTATCGTAATAGATTATTTAAATGTCATTTATTTTATGGCCAATCGTATGTTAAAATGATCATATACATAAAATAGATTTTTTTAAAGCCACTTTTTTAATCTGGATTTAAATCCTGTGGTGGAAGGTGCATTTCTAATATTATCTGGCAGACGATTATAAACTGATATAGACAGACATAGACATCATTTATTGGTAATAAGGTAATTGTAAGGTCCAAGGCTATAGACCGACTACTTACGCTGACTTCGCTACTCTACGAGTATGGTAACGACGCGTGTCTCTGAGAGTCCGTCACAATGGACGTTTGGACTTTGGACGGATTTGTTTTACTGCTATATGTCTGTCTAATGTGACAATAACCTGTAAAAAGCGTTCGCACACTGTTGCGTCTGCGTCTCACGTTCTTGTATGACTTGTATGAGATCACGCGCCGATGTAATCGTTTGATAGTTGTTTTGGTTAAGTAGTCAATCATTTAAAGGTTTTTTTTGTATGTTCAGTCAGCATCGTACTGTATGAAGCTGACTGTGCTTGTGTGGCTCCGCCTAGATAGAGTGACTGAGTCCGCCTGAGTAGGTCTCTGGCGTTAATATAATAAAATTACCTTCGTCCATCGTTTTTGAAATTGGATGTGTAGTTCCAGAGATTATTCCCTAGGCCCCTACTTATTTTATTCCAATTAATTACTACGTACCACGTACTGGAAGGCGCAGCGTGGGTAAGCCCCCCACAAGGTGGACTGATGACCTTCTAAAGATCGCTGGAGTGCGCTGGATGCGGGTGGCGCAGGGCCGGTCATTGTGGCACCTTTGGGGGAGGCCTATGTCCAGCAGTGGACGTCTTTCGGCTGATATGATGATGATGTTGATGATGAATTAATGACTAAAATGTATGCTAAAGTCTGTTGCCATCAGACTCCCAATTAGGTATTCACGGCAGATTCAAGGTCATACAGATAAGATTCCAAGGTATCCCTGTCTGATAGCGAAAAGTTACACAAACAGAGCCGGTGAGATAACTGGGGCTCTAGATAAAAATGCTAGTAACACATGTATGGTTCATGCGCTCTCGCTAGCAATGATTTGTGTAAGTATAGTAGGTACTTAAATAGATTAACGTTAATTGTGCAGACTATAAACAAAGTTAATTAATATGACTTCATGAATAAGTATGCATTGAGTAAAGTATTGCGTTTAAACTATACTGCGTTAAATCTTAATTAAGAAAAACATAAAGCACCATTATGTATTGGCATTTAACTAGCACCCAAGACATAGTAAATTACCTGTAATCAGGGACTCAATTCAAACTCAGATAGTATTTAGACTTAATTAGAATATGGTACCGTCGCATAATAAGGCCCGTTTTAAATTTATTAAAATTGTCTAATAGTCGTAAAAAAACACTTTAATTAAATTGATCTAATTATTATTAAGTTATTATTATTAATTATTGAGCTTACTATGGTACTAGATAGATTTGTGTAAGTTTGTCCTCTAATATTTATTTTATTTTATTAAAAATTTAACATATCCCAAAAATATTGCCGAGGGCCTTCTTAGGAGTATGAAAATTATAAATTGCTATAAAACGATAATTTTTTAAATTCAAAAAACACATGTGTGCGATTCTTTATTGCTAGCCTGATAGCCTCATGATATTTATAAATCGGTTCTTTATACAATAATTATTTTTTGACGTACTTTTATTAAGGGATACATACAGTGGGCCTTATTAGGGCATTTTAATTTCAGTCCAATTAAGTCTCGTAAAAATGGATGTTAAACAGATAAATAATTTATTTCGTATTAAGCATACATTGTCAATCTTTACATTAAAAATACTTAACTATGGTCAATAAAAAATAAAAATAACTAACTTAAACTAGACATACAGGACTTAAATTAAACAAATTAAACACGTAATTTCACTAAAAGTACTGACAAAAATTGCTTATTTTTTCAATTTGGAATGATATATGTTTTTCGAGCGTATGTATGTATATGTATATATGTATGTATGTATGTGTGTATATGCCTTATACTTTGGCACGCCATGCAGCCTAAACTGTTTGACGGATTTCGACTCGTATGAGGTGTCGTTGGATTCATTTTAATTATGGGACATACTTAGGCTATAATATTTGCAAAAAATCAGTTTTGTTTTTCGAACAATCTTTTGATTTCACTTGTTCTGTAAAATAAATTGAGAGAAAAATCTTAGTTATTGATTAAATGTTAGTACATGAGTAGTGTGTAATCGAGCCTCAGGCTACGAAAGCAGCACATAATCATAAGTTAAGCATGGTGCCACTATTGCGCATGCGCTGCAACCTGACACTATGGAGTAACATGTGCTTATTTGCTTTACGTAATACGCCAATCCGCATTGCGTGGGTCAGGGTTTTTCGGACACGAATGGGCCTCAGGGGCAAAATACAGATGATAAGTTTAGTGATAAGAGGATCAATTTACTTAGTTCATTACTTTGACATCGCAATTGGGTTGCAATGTGTTTCCCGCGCTCGTCTGGCATGATGTTAGCTTGGCGTGCGTGCAAGCGAGCGCGCGATAAATTGATGAATAAAACAAGTGCGTGTCGGACCACGCAAAACGAAGGGTTCCGTGCCTATTAAAAAGGTCGTATCGTCACAGAAATTTTACGGCACTTACGTCCTTTTCTTTGAGGAAGGCAGTTTTTCAGCAATATCTCGAAAACCTCTGAACCGATCTTGTTCAAAACAATTTTCGGTGAATGTAATTAATAAGCCCTACGTCCATGAATTTTTCCATATTTTTAAACACACCGTTCAAAAATTAGAGGGGGGGGGACAGAATTTTAGTGACTTTCGGGGCGATTATCTCCGACCCTATTCACTTAATCAAAAAAAAATGCTAAGAAACCTTATATTTATTTTGAAAGGCCTATCGATTGATGTGCCACACGGGGGGTCACAATGAAAAAAAAATTTTTGACTTTTAGTTTTATGTATGGAGTGCACCCCTAAAAAAATTTTTTTTTGTCATTTTAATTACAAAACTATGTAGCGGCTAACAAAATACACCTATCCTCAAAATTTTATTCAAATACACCTTATAGTTTTCGAGTAAATTGCCTGTGACATACGGACAGACGGACAGACGGACAGACGGACAGAAGTGCGAGTTCAACTCGCGTGGCGAGGTTTCCGTAAAATATTGAGAATTTTCCCGTTGTTACTTTGAATACTCAAACTGCTTATAGGTTTTCCTGTAATCTTTAGGCAAGGAACTATTTTCCATATTTTTTTCAGAATTTAACCACCATGCGAGTCGAACTCGCACTCTTGTCAGGTTTTTTTTGGTATGGTCTAAATTATATAGCGTGTTTTATTTGTGTTAAGTATCAAATCGTGCAGCCATTTAGAGATATTTGTCAAAGTTTCTTTGACGTGAGTTTCTTTGAGTTATTGCTATTATTGGGGTGGTAAAATAGGAGAGATATCGTCGGCAAATAAAATACACTTTTGGTTGGTTATCTTTGGAAGGTCGTTTACGTATGTTAAGCAAAGTATACATCCCAATACACTTCACACAACTCTGGAGAGAGTGGGAAGCCCAAACACACAAAAGGTCACGAAACTTTCTGTAATAAAAAAGTGTAATAGGCAGAGACCTCGTAATGACAATGAAAATTCCCGGCAATCAAGCCAATCTCTATAAGATTTAAGAAAAACATTAATTACACTAACAAATGACAGTCAATAGCATTTAAACATTGCCATCGCATGTCAAACAGTAATAGAATCTTGTGAACATTTTTATTGGGGAATTTAACACTCGAAATTTTGTCTCTATCTTCTTGGTATATAAAATTGGTATAAAAAAAGTTTCTGACAAAACGTATCATTATTTCTATAATTGAAGAATTGAATTTTAGTGTTAATGTACTTTATTTGATTGTTTGATTTTCTGAAAGAACTGACAATTTTTTTCTGCTAATAGGCCAGAGGCTCTTTTAAAAATACAAAAACAATATAATTTACACTAAAAATAGATAAAACTAAAGTATCACTAAGTGAAAACGAATTAGCAAAATAAATATTGTTCATTAAAATTTAATCAGAACTTAGAATTGTATAAGTTATCTGTCAAAATTAATGAGCTGAATTGAATATCGAAAGAGATGTTTAAAAGTTATTAGGAATTTAGTCTAACTACTACTTTAAACTATACAAACAGCACTTAACTTTCGATTACTTAAAACTCATGCCCAAGTACTAAACGCGTTTCAAGCGAAAGTGAAAATATCCCATACGCCCATATCAGTCCGACTCACCAACTTATCTTTGCCGACGGCTACACAACTAACTACCATTTCCCCGTACAAAGTTTCTTAGAGTTGAGACTAGAGGCGCCGCAGTTGAGTGAAAATGGTAACTATGTAACAGTATGTGAGGAAATGTAAGAGATTTCCAATAAAAAAATGGCAGCGTTGGTTCGTAACGGAAATAGTTTAAAGTTTTATGGCATTAGTAATACAACTGGTCGGCTATTTTAATTGGCAAGTTAACGCCCATACCAGTAGTTTCAATTTATGGCAGGGTTGTAATACTTGTAATTTATGGCAGGGTTGTAATATTTGTAATCATAAGGCACTTCTCCCGCGGGTATAAGGTGGCTCAGGTTACGGGCAATAGTGAGTTCCCGCCTATGATGTACACTACCGTCAAAAAGTTTAAGACCAAACACAAAATATGCAAATAATCAACCTTTTATGAAGTTCTTATGAAAATATTACTTTGCAGTAGGTACCTACAATCGAGAAAATATCTTATCTTATCTTATCTTATCTAGTTGAGGGCCCTTTCGGATACACTTCGACCCAGTGGGATCTTTTGTGCATTTGCCCTCCCCTTTATAGCTACTCCCAAGCTCGCTCCATCATTTCCACAAAGCGGATGATGCAGCTCAGTGGTAGCACCCTGAATTCCTTTGGTTGCGGGTAGCCGTTACCAAAGAGATTCATTCTTTGTCTGGCAAGGGCATGACATTCACACAGTAAGTGTTCCATAGTCTCATCCTCCTCGCCACACATTCTACAGTCTGTACTGTTCGATACCCATCTTGGCCAAGAGATCCTTGACGCCGAAGTGACCTGTGAACACCCCAGATATAATCCTGAGTTGCTTCCTGCTGGATTTCCAGAGTTTTTTGGTCCAGCCCGAGTCCACTCCTTCTATAAAGAGCTTTGAGTGCCTTAAACCCGCCTCATCGAGAAAATAAAGCGTATAGCAATTTATTCCACAAAAAACGCATGCTTATCAGATTAAAAAACCGAACAAGTGCGAGTCGGACTCGCCCACCGAGAGTTCTGTACAAAATTACAAATGTATAGTTTCAGATTTTTTCCTGTACATACTTGTAGTAGACGATTTTATTTGCCAAATTTCATAGTTCTAGGTCAACGGAAAGTACCCTATACGTTTTAATTCCCTTGAGAGTGTCGAAATATACGTTTTTTGCGGCATTTACTGCCTATTTTTACGTTAATTCTGAAATTTGATTTTTTCTCAGCTTCAAGGCACTGTAGACCTGAGTATATGGTTTTAAATACAACTCGATAGCTCCACGTGTTCCCGAGATAAAGTGTCGTGACAAACAGACTGACAGACGGACCACGAAGTGATCCTATAAGGGTTCCGTTTTTTTTTCCTTTTGAGGTACGGAACCCTAAAAAACATTATAATCCCAATAAAAGAGTCACGATATTGTTCGTTAAACAAGAGCAACGCCGGCGGCACTATCTACTAGCTAGTGATAGATAAAACCTATGTGCCTAAACCAGGAAGCCCTTAGTTACGTAAGACTTGTCTTAAACACTCTTCGCGGTTATTATGCGGTTTCCTTATAGACTCGGCGACCACTTTCGTTGAGACAAGATGTGCGCACGCGCAGTGACAGTTGCTGCCGGGTTAGCGCCTCACACAGGCTCGCTACATTTACTTTTTTTTTTATTAAACTAACGTTTTTTTGATCCAAAGACCTCGCGAGGAATACGGGCGAACTTTGGTTCTTTTAACTATTATGAGACCAATGACGTAATATAAAAAGAGGTACATAGGTTATACGCGCTCGAAAAATGGCACATTAAAATTGAGTCAATTGGCACAGTTTGCCTCAGTTTCGAGTCGTCAATGGAAACGTTAGCTGTCAGATTTGGTGGCCATTTTTTAAACACGGAATTTCGTATAGACAACATATCTACCTCTTTTTTATATTACATCATTGTATGAGACTATCAAACTGAGACTATTATATAACTTTGAAATGTAGGTATTGTTACTATGAAATATTATGGTTTACGTGTTATTAAATTTTTTAAGGCTGTTTATTTACTTTATTTAGATTATGTACAATGTAACATTTCCGTGACTAGGTACAAGTCTTTTTACATTTATAAGGGAAAGGGTAAGAAAGGTGCATATACAGGGTAAATTCGAGATCTTGCTCGCAATTGCATGCCTAACTCCTCCAAAGTTCAACCCATTTTTAACCCCCGACGCAAACGAAGGGTGTAATAAGTTGGTGTGTGTGAGTGTCCATGTGTTTGTCTGTGACATTGTAGGTCCCAAGCGTATGAACCAAATGGAGTGCATTTTTTTGTAAATTATATAAATAAATATTTTGCGGACAATCTTACACAAATCGACCTAGTCCCAAACTAAGCAAAGCTTGTACTATAGGTATGAACATGCATTTAGCTCCTCAACAGTTCCCATTAAAACATAATAATATTATAGTATATTTAGTTTACTACCAAACGGTTTTATTACAAGACTATAAATATAAATATTTGCGGACAATCTTACACAAATCGACCTAGCAAAGCTTGTACTATGGGTACTAGACGACGATAAACATACCTACTTATATAGATAAATACATACTTAAAATACCTACATAGAAAACATCCATGACTCGGGAACAAATATTCGTGCTCATCACACAAATAAATGCCCGTACCGGGATTCAAACCCAGGACCTCTTGCTTCGTAGGCGGGGTCACTACCAACTAGGCTAAAGCGGTGTGGTACCTATAGACTTCCCACACCCACATGCGCTTTCGTGGCCTCCCTAGTTTGAAATGAAATGAGTAATATCTTTAGCAATGACAGACTCGAAGTGACATTTAGCTACGTTAGTGTGCGTAAATTCACGATAAAGCAATATTTTGCACATTTTCAGACTATCTACATTTTAAAAAGAAACACTATTCAGTGCAGATTGATTGCGATTCATACGTAGTAAGGTCTTCGGCTTCCGCGGTTTGGAACACATGTGGGTACCGCCCCCCTATTCTGTAACTTGTTTTAAGCTCACCTCAACGCTCACCCACAAATATATCTTGACACCGCGATGCGTTGTAACTAAGCGTAGGTAGATGTCTAGTTTCGTAACGGGTGACCGACGGGGTGAGCCGCATTTGCGCTTAGCGAATAACAGCCCTGGAGCCGTAGCATGGTTGGCCTTATCACGCGACAAGTGACAAGATAACAGCGTCGTCTCGTTCTATCGAACGGTGTCAGCCAGTGACGCACGCTCTATCCTATCACCTATCGCGTGACAAGGCCAACCATGCTACGGCTCCTGGTCACGGTTGTGCGAAAAAATGACGAACAACCATCGAAATTATTTTATTGCGCCACGCCATCTGTTAGCAACTCTTCGACAGGAATCCGCATCGTTCCACCTTAAATGGCTGATTTCCTGCAGCCGTAGCATGGTTGGCCTTATCACGCGACAAGTGACAAGATAACAGCGTCGTCTCGTTCTATCGAACGGTGTCAGCCAGTGACGCACGCTCTATCCTATCACCTATCGCGTGACAAGGCCAACCATGCTACGGGGCCTGAATAAACACCATCATATGTGCTTCCCAGATCCAAAGTCCTTGGATCTCAAAGTTTCATCTAAATTGGTTCAGCGCTTACAGTTTGATAAGGTAACCGACATAGTTACTTTCCCATTTATAATATCAGTATATGGACGGATAAGGTAGTTACTTGTATTGTTTTAAACGATATATGCATTAGCCTCCATTAGAACGAGGTTGTTACCTATCGCCCTTCAAGATACTCGATTCCTCGAAACGACCCGAAACTAGCACACGCCGATACATACGTTGAATTCGTAAGTGTACGGTCAGAAGGCGTATTATTCACGTGTCTGTCTCGTGGTTGTGTGTCACAAAATGACAAATGCTGTCTAGTCTTTATTATTTCTTTATTATGATTATACCTAGATATTTTTCTAGCAGGAACAACATTTGTTTAGTGCTTGCCACAATAAAAATATCGACAATCCTGCTATCGATAAGTACATACTACTTCAACGACAATACGGTACATACAACCACAGACATATATTGGCTACCTACCTAGACGCCGCGTGCACCAACTCTGTAACTATATACAGAGACACAGATTTTTTTTGGGACCAAAAATGGGTTTGGGAAAAACTACATGTTGTGACATTCTGCGTCGATTTTAAAGACAATTTCGGTGTGTGTGTGTGTGGTGTGTGTGTGTGTGTGTGTGTGTGTGTGTGTGTGTGTGTGTGTGTGTGTGTGTGTGTGTGTGTGTGTGTGTGTGTGTGTGTGTGTGTGTGTGTGTGTGTGTGTGTGTTATGGAGTAAAGTAGGTGATAATTAATTCAGTGACACGAAGAAAGAAAGTTACGAAAGTATTGCAAATTGTTTTCTGAAGTATGTAAAATATAAATAAATTGATAGTTTTGTTATTATTATTTATTTTTTAACGCACCCAATTACCCTATATATAGTTGTATTTATTTATTTATTTAATCATATGGCAGAACGACTGATGGTACTGTGAGGTCGCATATAGCGACAGGTACAATAGCCAAAAAGGTTGCTGCATATTTGTATTTATTTACCTCTATGACGTTGAAGTGGTACTTATCGATAACAGGACTGTCGATGTTTTTATTTTCTCAATCACTTACAATAAGTCGTTCGTGCTAGAAAAATATCTAGGTATAATTATGATATTTTCCTAAAGTCACTGTGTTATAGAACAGGTAATTGTTTCGAGCATTCCGCGTCATTACAGAAGAATTTTTATGTTCCTTCCCATCATAACCGGAGACAGTTTTTAGATGTGATGCGGCTGTCAAGCGGCAGTCGTTGGTTCGAATCCCGGCTCGTACCAATGAGTTTTTTGGAACGTATGTATGTACGGAATGTTTACCATTAGCTTTTCGGTGAAGGAAAACATAGTGAGGAAACCGGTCTAGTACCAATAAGGTCTAGTTTTCCCTCTGGGGAAGGTCAGATGGCGCTTTCGTAAAACTAGTGCCTGTGCCAAATCTTGGGATTATGTGTCAAAGCGGGCCCCGGGCTCCTCTAGAGCACAACCGGGAATAACAGGAGGATGATGAGATCTACCCGACGCGCGTACAATGCGTAACGTGATCGACTTACAGGAGCCGTAGCATGGTTGGCCTTGTCACGCGATAGGTGATAGGATAGAGCGTGCGTCACTGGCTGACACCGTTCGATAGAACGAGACGACGCTCTTATCTTGTCACTTGTCGCGTGATAAGGCCAACTATGCTACGGCTCCAGAAGTCCATCTCGGGCTACAATGATGTAATATAAAATGAGGTAGATACGTAGATAGGTTATCCCACCATAAACATAAATGTAAAAAAAAGGAGAGCCAAGTTCAATACAAAAATTATGCTTGGCTGTGGGCTTCGCCGCAAAAAGAATGGAGATCTAAATGAGTGCCAAGTTATGCAAAATCCAAATATGTATTTATAGGAACAAAGTAACATTATGAACAAGTATTAAACTCTATTTCTTTGCTTTATTGGATACCTATAACAATTGCTGTTATTTAAAAATGTGAGATCTTAAAGTAGGTTAGATTTGACTTGACCAATAGTGAAGAACAATAGTGGTCATTGGGGGGTAAAATGGAAAAAAAAAAAAAGTATCGCAAACTGTATTGTGTGACATATCAAATGAAAGGGGTTGTTGTAAGCATCTCAGATATATTTTTATATAATTTTAGCAAAAACAGATTTGAAGTAATTTAGGAATAAGACAAAAATTGACCATCCCCCCGCTTATCTCTGAAACTACTAGGCTTAAAATTCTGAAAAAAATATCGAAAATAGTTCCTTGCCTAAAGATTACAGGAAAACCTATAAGAAGTTTGAGTATTCAAAGTAACGGGAAAATTCTCAATATTTTACGGAAGCCTCACCACGCGAGTTGAACTCGCACTTGTCCGGTTTTTTTTATATTAGCTAGTCGGGTTAGGTCAAAATGATGTGATTATTCTTATTCCTGTTTGGTCGCGTTCAGATTTAATTGTCGCGTGTGAAATGGAGTAAATACAAATAGTACATTAACTCAACGATCACGGAGTGACTTATAACTGTATCCACTGTTGTCCGATGCCTTATTTTATGTGGAGCGCGTTGTTTTACCGTTGGTGTTAGACATACATACTAATAACACAGTTAAACACGTGTCAGTCGTTACTGATCGTAGGAAACCATGAATATGTGTAAGTTAGTAGCTAGGTTTTCCATGCTTGAAGAGAAATACATAACCGGGAGTTATCCGTCTTGCAGTCGGATAAAAAGACAAAGTATTGCGTGTCCAAGAATCTAATGTTATTTGTAACACCACTTAACTAAAAAACCGGACAAGTGCGAGTTCAACTCGCGTGGTGAGGGTTCCGTAAAATATTGAGAATTTTCCCGTTACTTTGAATACTCAAAATTCATATAGGTTTTCCTGTAATCTTTAGGCAAGGAACTATTTTCCTCATTTTTTTCAGAATTTTAAGCCTAGTAGTTTCGGAATGGTCAAAATTCGTCTTTTTTCCTAAATTACTTCAAATCTGATTTTGCTAAAATTATATTTAAAAAAAATCTGAGTTGCTTACAACAACCCCTTTCATTTGATATATCTCACAATACAGTTTGCTCAACTTTTTTTTTTTAATTGTCCAGTTTACGTCCCAAAAGTGGCCCCCTTGTTCAGAATTTATTAATTTACTTCACGCGTCCATCTTTGGGTCGCCAATTTACATATGTGTTGTGTACCAAATTTCAACTCAATCGGTCTTGTAGTTTCGGAGCAAATCGGCTGTGACAGACGGACAGACAGACGCACGAGTGATCCTATAAGGGTTCCGTTTTTTTCCTTTGGAGGTACGGAACCCTAAAAAAACACAAGATACGATTGGTATATTCTTAACATAGATCTACCTATGCACTGCGATTAGTGACAAAATGGTCGTGTTTTTGTTTTGTTTGCGTCATGTTCATCATACAATCGATTGAAGACAATGCCTAACATTGTTTGTTGTGCTCTGCGTCACCAAAACATGCTTCGGTGAGGAATCTACGAGTTGTCTATTCGATTATATAGGATATAGAATTGGAATCGGTTTTGAATTTTGTCGCGTGGTCTCGATTCTACGCGACAATCCACTCGGTCTAGAGTGTGTCCGCTATAATTCAAAACTGAACCGAAAGTTAATATTATATGTGTGATATCTTTGTGCGGGTACATAAAATTGTATGTATTTAAGTATATATACCTAAGTAAGTTTATATTGTATGCATTATATAAGTATGTATATTCATGAAATTAATTGATTTATGTTTCCATTCTAATTTCAGTTTTTAAGATCCTGCGCCACTAAAGTTTCTGTTTAGCCCAATGGTTGACTGGTAGAGAGTGCCTGATGGCATTAAGTCCGCCAATTGTACTTTTATTTGTACATTTGTGCAATAAAGTTTAAATAAATAAATAAAATAAATAAATATTAGGTACGAGTATGTTATTCGCATCCAACCCCAGAAGAAGCCAAGATGAATTCGTTTTTTTTTTTGTATTTATGCTATATAAAAACTATGTAGTTACTTGATTAGGTGATATTACATAGCTTAGATCGATCGTATGAGCTCTATTTGAAATGTAATAATACCTGAACTGTATTAGCTTTACTCAAGTTATGTTCTGCCTAAGAAGCGATATGAAATGTAAATTATATATATGTAGACTCTTTTGTCGTAGTATCTATCCACTGGAAATTCAAATTTATATCATTAATCATTACAATTATATTATTACACGACTATAATAGTTATTTACGATACAAGTGCAGAAAATAGGAAATTCGCAACGAGTGGCGATAAATTAAAACACGACCGAAGGGAGTGTTTTAAATCGACACGAGTTGCGAATTACCTATTCGCACATGTATCGTACAACGTTTTACAGTACATATGGCTCTTTAAAGTTTCAACATATGCACGAAAAGTGCTCATTTCCGCACTCGTGCGGAAAAGTAACACCATGTGTACTGTAAAGTAATTTCGACCGCTTTAGCCTAGTTGGTAGTGACCCTGCCTACGAAGCAAGAGGTCCTGGGTTCGAATCCCGGTAAGGGCATTTATTTGTGTGATGAGCACGAATATTTGTTCCTGAGTCATGGATGTTGTCTACGTATTTAAGTATGTATTTATATATATATAAGTATGTTTATCGTCGTCTAGTACCCATAGTACAAGCTTTGCTAGGTCGATTTGTGTACGATTATCCGCAAATATTTATATTTATAGTCTTGTAATAAAACCGTTTGGTAGTAAACTAAATATACTATAATATTATGTTTTAGTGGGAACTGTTGAGGAGCTAAATGCATGTTCATTTGTAATCTAGATTGTAAGTTACTATTTAAGTACATTTAACTCTGTTTGTTCTCCAAATAAAATAAATAAATAAATTATTCCAGACAAGCTTTGAACTGAAGTTCACTCTATAGAGGCTCCCTATATCTAAAATCTTCAGAATTCTATTCATTTCCCATTTGAAATCAGTTCGCGGAATCAAAAATACAGTTATCTGCCTTAGTGAAAGTTTTTATCGCATAAAGACCTTTTGTGCCTACAATATTTACGGATCTATATCTCTAAACGAAATTAGGACACAATTTTAGATTATATTTTTATTGCGTTCCGGCTCTCTTAATTCGTGTTAATACTTAATAGTAAGTCTTTTGCAATACAAAAAAACCGGCCAAGTGCGTGTCGGACCACGCAAAACGAAGGGTTCCGTGCCTATTAAAAAGGTCGTATCGTCACAGAAATCTTACGGCGCTCACGTCCTTTTCTTTAAGGAAGCCAGTTTTTCAGCAATATCTCGAAAACCTTTGAACCGATCTTGTTCAAAACAATTTTCGCTGAAAGAATTTAATAAGCCCTACGTCCATGATTTTTTTCGTATTTTTACAATGCACGGTTCAAAAATTAGAGGGGGGGGGGACAGAATTTTAGTGACTTTCGGGGCGATTATCTCCGGCTCTATTCACTTAATCAAAAAAAATGCTGAGAAACCTTATATTTATTTTGAGAGGCCTATCGATTGATGTGCCACACATGGGCTTACAATGTTTTTTTTTTTTTGACTTTCAGTTTTATGCATGGAGTGCACCCCTAAAAAAAATATTTTAGTAATTTTAATTATAAAACTATGTAGCGGCTAACAAAATACACCTATCCTCAAAATTTTATTCAAATAAACCTTATAGTTTTCGAGTAAAATGCCTGTGACATACGAACAGACGGACAGACGGACAGACGGACAGACGGACAGACGGACAGACGGACAGACGGACAGACGGACATGACGAAACTATAAGGGTTCCGTTTTTGCCATTTTGGCTACGGAACCCTAAAAAAAGATCGTAGAAAACGTTACAAGTAAGCGTTCTCAACACTAAAAAACAGTGACTAACTCGTACCACACAACTTTACAGCCAACCAAAAATGTCATCAACTAAAAAACATAATTAAAAAATAAACTAGTGATGTGCTGTGACTTGTCAAAGTGCTGGTAATGAGATAACCGACGATGTGGGCGTACCTCGCCGTACTTCTGCTCGGCTTCTGGCTCGGCATCGCCATCTTCCTCTATGTGTCGTGTTACTGGCTGGACGAGATTTTGGGTGAGTTCTAAATTTAAATAAATAAAAAATAAGTATCTCTCAAAAATTTGAGACAAGCTTTTATTGCCGACTGTACTTTTTATTAAAGTTACATAGATACAGTCACGAGCGTTAATTTGGGACCCACCTAAGGTGGAATATCGTATAGCAAACTGAAGACATTTAAAGCTAATATTTTAAAGGAGTGTCAATGTTTGCCATGCTGACAACTTACGTTACTATACGTGACTAGGGGAAACCGCTCAGTGACGTCAACCGGGTGGAACGAGTCAAACGATCATTTCCGATTTTTTCCGACTAATTGTTACCCGTGTTAGAGGCCCTGTCTTCTCTCCGGCCATATTTGTTATTTGAAAATAGTATTTTGTGAAAATGACAGTTTTCAATAAATTTTCTTGTCTGACACTGACACACAATGACACATGTTCGTAATTAGAAAACTGTAATGATAGCTTTTGGCAAAGACGTTATCAATTCAAGGGCCCATTCAATAAGACATTTAATTGTGTTATCTTGACACTTCACAATTATTATTGAACTGAAGTTTTCGACCTTATTGCATTGTAAATGTTCTAACAACATTTGAAGGAAATGGGTTCCAAATTAAAGCTCGTGACTGTACCTACCTATGATAAGACCAGTCCGAGTTCAATAAAAGCTTGTAAAAATCGTCGTGGGCCTTCTCAACAACAGTCCCTTGGCTGTCAGATTATTTTTTTAATTCTCATGTCTTCTGGCAGATCGAGTTTAGTATGCAAAATGTTCGAGAGATTTTTTCAAAGATTTTAAAAAGTGACCAAGCTAGTATCCACCATTGCAATACCATTGCTGTGTGTTTTAATTAACAACCGGTAGTAACTACGCCTTGACACATAAATGTCACTCAATTATATAATTTTAACAAGTGGACAAAAAAATACAACTGCACCGCCTTGTCAGAACTTGAAAAGAAGTTTAACGACGAAAATGGTTATCTGTAGGTAGATGCAAGGGTTACACAGATTTATTCACAAAGTAAAAGTATCTTGTTATTGATGATCAATAAGTCAAAAAAATATATACTTGAACTGAAAGAAAAAAACCGGACAAGTGCGAGTTCAACTCGCGTGATGAGGGTACCGTAAAATGTTGAGAATTTTCCCGTTACTCTGAATACTCAAACTTCTTATAGGTTTTCCTGTAATCTTTAGGCAAGGAACTATATTCCATATTTTTTCAGAATTTTAAGCCTAGTAGTTTCGGAGATAAGGGGGGGGGCTGGTCAAATTTCGTATTTTTTCCTAAATCACTTCAAATCTGTTTTTGCTAAAATTATAAAAAAATATCTGAGATGCCTACAACAACCCCTTTCATTTGATATGTCACACAATACAGTTTGCGAAACTTTTTTTTTAAATTTTCCAGTTTAACTACCCCCATTAATTTACTTAACGCATCCATCTTTGGGTCACCAATTTACATATGTGTACCAAATTTCAACTCAATCCGTCCAGCAATTTCGGAGCAAATCGGCTGTGGCAGACGGACATACAGACGCACGAGTGATCCTATAAGGGTTCCGTTTTTTTCCTTTTGAGGTACGGAACCCTAATGTAGAAAATTAACCTTTTCAAGAAACCAGTTCTTTACAGGAAACTCGTATGATATTTGTCTCAAGCAAGGTCGATTTTTAATCTTAACATGCTAAGTCTGTGGAGTTTCTGTCGAGTGTTTTTGCTCATGAATGTATAATTATTAAAATTACTTCTAGAGTCTAGACCTCGGTTCAAAGGTTAACTTCTGGTTAGATGACAACGTTTGTTGTGTCTAGTCTGTACGGAAGTTTTTGAGATAATAAAAATTAGGGGAGAACCATAAACAAAGCGAACTAGCCCTAGGTTAGACGATGATATATATGGGTGGGGGATTATTAAGCTTGTCAGCAATTTATTTCCTAGTGGATGAATGAAAAAAATAGTTTTTTTTTCTTTACAACAACTGTAGGTACGTGTACTCTTTTTACTCTTCTGGAGTGATATAAGTAACTTTTTATTGGACCCGTAAAGTAAATTAATGAATTCTGAATAAGGGCGTCACTTTTGGGGGGTAAACTGGAAAATAAAACAAAAAAGTTTCGCAAACTGTATTGTGTGATATATCAAATGAAATAGTAAGCATCTCAGATTTTTTTTTCATAATTTTAGCAAAAACAGATTTGAAGTAAGTTAGGGAAAAAAACGAAAATTGAACATCCCCCCTTTTATCTCCGAAACTACTGAAAAAAAATATGCAAAATAGTTCCTTGCCTAAAGATTACAGGAAAATCTATAAGAAGCTTTTACTAGGCACGGAACCCTTCGTTTTGCATGGTCCGACACGCACTTGACCGGTTTTTTTTAGTTCTTTCACCAGGCGTTAATGATGGACATACTTAGACTATATTTTATCCCCTGGCTCTGATTGGGTTCTCTGTAATTATCGGGTATTTGTACAAAAAAAAACACCTCGTGTCTAGTCTATTGAAGTTAACAAATAGTTAGGGAGGCGAGGTAGCTAAATGGCGTAATTCAACGGCGCCGTCGAGACCTATCAAAATCGAAAGATAAAATAATTTCGAAAAGAAAAGCTCGTATGGCAAAAACCATTTTAGCGGTGGGTTTGGCGTGTACGGTTTTTCAAAAATGTTAAAAAAAACAGTTACTTGGGCATTCTCGAGCGCGTCAGATATTCATACTACGTATGCCCCGAGTGCCTCTGATAACAACGGTATACTAATCTGCCGGTTTGCGTGGTGGGGGTAGGCATATAAAGTAGTCAAAAATGCAAAAAAAAAAAAATACTCGAGCGCGTCAGATTTTCGGAAGGGGTGTTAAGTAGGCCCCAAGAAAGCTTCCTTTAAAAAAACTGACGATTTCGGCGTGACGATAAGTTACGATGAATTTTTGAAAATGCAAAAAAAAAAAGTTATTTTGAAATACTCGAGCGCGTCAGATTTTCATAGGGGAGGTTTATCTCGGTATCCTGAAAGCATATTTTTTTAATCTGACAAAAATGTTGGTGGGTTCTCTTAATCTGACCGAAAAAGGTTTTTTGGTTTCTTTTTTTTCCTTTCTTTCTCCTTGATAAAACGGGGAATTTAAGAATGACAATAAAGCGATAGATACAACCAACGTAAATGTAGATGAAATGTAGTACGAAGTGTATTATTTATTGTATAAAAAAATGAAATGATATAAACATTGGATTATAATTGTATTGTTATGCTTATGTATGATCTTTACATTTTTGCTCAATACAATTCATCTTCTTCTTCTAAAACATATATTTAAAGGAGATTTTAGCATCAATTTAAAACGCAAGGTTTTCAACGCAGTAATAATACCTACGATCACATACGGCTCACAGACATGGACGCTAACTGAAAAACTTAAAAACAAACTAAGAACTTGTGAACGCTCAATGGAAAGAAGCATGCTGAACTTGAAATTAAAAGATAGAAACAAATGCACGGACATACGGAATAAAACTGGCGTTATGGACATACTGGAAGTCATTTACCAAAATAAGTGGCAGTGGGCTGGTCACATAATGCGTCTAAGTGACCACAGATGGACACTGTTTATAAGTTTTTTTGTAAAATGTATCGTTCGCGACTTATATGCCGCAACGCGTTCTTAGGAAGACGAAATGGCTCCTCCACACTTCCGGTCATGCGGAAACCGGCAGATTTTGTATTTTTAGTAAGTTTTAGATTATATTCTTCGAAATAAAAAATAAAAAAATCGCGCTCGAGAATGCCGGATTAACGTTTTTTTTTTACAAGTTCGCGCCCCTATAACTCGGCGGCGTCAAGGACTTATCGTCAGATTAGTTAAATTTAGTCTTTAAACACTAAAATCAACCCCCAATATCTTAATCTGACGCGCTCGAGTATTTCAGACTATCAATTTTTTTTTTACTAATCTGATCGTCTATCCTAGGCGCGCGTCACTACATATAGAGCTAAATACTTTACAAGGTTGTTCTATTAGGTCTAAGGTATCTCTCATATCTTAAACTGCCACGCTCGAGTATTGCAGAAAATTCCCCTATTCGCCTCCCTAACTAAAATGGCCCATATAATGAGGCAAAACATCGTTTCATTGAGAATTAATCACATGTAAATAGCTGATGGCTGATGCCAACGGTAGTGAGAAGTAGTTGGCTGGCCTTGCTGAATCGAAACGTTACTTAAGCAATAAAGCAGTTTTAAAACAAATAAAACGTTTTGTAAACTTCATTATTTGTTTGCATGAATACTCCCGTTTTTAGGGTTCCGGACCAAAAAGGTAAAAACGGAACCCTTATGGTGCGACTCCGTCCGTCTGTCCGTCTGTCCGTATGTCACAGGCATTTTACTCGAAAACTATAACGTGTATTTGAATAAAATTTTGAGGATAGGTGTATTTTGTTAGCCGCTACAGTTTTGTAATTAAAATGACTAAAAAAATTTTTTTAGGGGTGACTCCATACATAAAACTAAGTCAAAAAAATTTTTTTTCTTGTGACCCCACGTGTGGCACATCAATCGATAGGCCTTTCAAAATAAATATAAGGTATCTTAGCACCTTTTTTGATTAAGCGAATAGAGTCGGAGATAATCGCCCCGAACGAATGTCACTAAAATTCTGTCCCGGTAATAAAAGCTTGTTCAGTCAGCATCATAAACATGTATACACTTTTCAACCTTATGTCTAGGTAATAAGGTCATAGAATGTATACATGTTTATGATGCTGACTGTACCAAAAATGAATTTTTTGACAGAAACTTGTTCTCTTCTTAATTTCTCTACAGTGATCATTATGTACAGATTCACCATCATATCATCAGCTTTGGTTCTTATTGGTAAGGCTAGACGCCAGTTCTTCAGTAACCGACGTCATGTATATCTACTATTCTTTTGTTTGTTTAATAGTTTTTGTCACGAATAAATGTCTCTTTCTTTCTTTCTAATATTATAAAGACGAAAAGTCTGTGAGGTTATAGCTTTGTAAGTCTGTATGTAATGGATAATCTCTGGAACCACTGGACCTGGAATATTTGTAAAGTGGGTTCCCCATATTCTTTCCGTATACCACAGTACACTGTCCGGTTTCTCACCCACTGCTACCCCGCCCGTCAGAAACCTAACTGGATTCTGACATGCCAGCACTAATATCTATATTATAGTATCTATATAAATCATAAATTGCATTCTGGTTAAGTTATTATAGTTAAATATGCTGTCAATCGCTCTCGCAGCGTGGCGGTCGTGGGTTCGAATCCCGGCTCGTACCAATGAGTTTTTCGGAACTTATGTACGGAACATCGCGAGGAAACCGGTCTAATCCCAATAAGGTCTAGTTTTCCCTCTGGGTTGAAAGGTCGGATTGCAGTCACCTTCGTAAAACTAGTGCCTACGCCAAATCTTGGGATTAGGTGTCAAAGCGGACCCCGGCTCCTTTAGGGCACAACCGGGAATAACGCTATGAGCATGATGATTTTTTTTTGTATCTATCTATCTACATATTCAGCCTGTATCTACGCACTGCTGAGTATAGCCTCTTCTTTATTACGCCAATCTTCTAGGTTCTGTACTAATCTTATCCACTAGGTACCTACTTGCTTGCTGTCCGGCAGATATCGTCTGACCATTAATTCGTTCGAACAAAACATTTATTCGTGACAATACAGAAAATAACAGAGGAAATAAATTAAAAAAACACAGGTTATGTCACGAAATGGACCCAGCTCAGCAAGTTGCTAGCTTGACAGCCAGCGCTGGTCTTCCGCAGGGTCCATTCGGTGAAGGCACGGTAGAAGACAATCACAGGTGCACAAATGAAAATAAATCTAACAATAACATATATTTAAACACAAAAGATAATTAAAAAGGAAAAAATATATACTAACATACAATATTTAACTAACATACAAACTGAAAAACAGACAAAAAGAAATAAAATAAACTATATTTAGGACAAAATTATACAAACTCGGCGGTTTGTTGGGCGCAGCAGAGGTCTGCCCGCTGATCGTTTTGGTGACCTTGGCGACCGTTCAGTAGCCCGGTTCGTAATTATCTCGTCATATATCTAACAACACAACAACACAGTCAACACAGTCACAGTCACTGTCAGTAGTTAATACAGTCAACAATTTACCTACTTAACATTTATTAGGTACTTACAACATTATCCAACATTTCACTTTGACGACCTACGAACAATGATGTAATATAAAAAAGAGGTAGATATGTTGTCTATACGAAATTCCGTGTTTAAAAATGGCCACCAAATCTGACAGCTAACGTTTCCATTGACGTCTCGAAACTGAGGCAAACTGTGCCAATTGACTCAATTTTAGTGTGCCATTTTTCGAGCGCGTATAACCTATCTACCTCTTTTTTATATTACATCATTGCCTACGAAGCTGGAGGTCGTGGTCGGTTCGATTCCCGGTAAAAGCAAATATTTGTGTGACGAGTTTGAATATTTGTTCACGAGTCTTGGATGTTTTCTATGTATTTAAGTATTTATATCTACATATCGTCGTCTAGAAGGTTAGCACTCGACCACAAGCCTTATTGAGCTTCCTAATGGGGTTCGGTTTGTGTATGATTGTCCCCTAATATTTAATATTGATTCATTTATTTTCGTACATATTTTTTACGTGAGTACATCGAAATTAGTCCAGTAGTTTAATAATTATAATTACAACGATAAACGCAGTTACCATGCAGCACGATCTCACATAACCTCTTACAAAACGTGCCAATGTCGCGGGAATTTCGCAAGTCATCAATATGCACCAAATGCACAGATTTTATCAATCGCCGCCGATCCGAGATAACCATGTGCGTTGTGTAAGCGGTGAGGCAAGGGGTCGTTGTTACACTTTCAGGTAGGTTATTTGTAGGTAGGGCAAGGGGCCAAGGGGTCGTTGTTACACTTTTAGGTAGGTTATTTGTAGGTAGGGCAAAGGGCCAAGGGGTCGTTGTTACACTTTTAGGTAGGTTATTTGTAGGTAGGGCAAAGGGCCAAGGGGTCGTTGTTACACTTTTAGGTAGGTTATTTGTAGGTAGGGCAAAGGGCCAAGGGGTCGTTGTTACACTTTTAGGTAGGTTATTTGTAGGTAGGGCAAAGGGCCAAGGGGTCGTTGTTACACTTTTAGGTAGGTTATTTGTAGGTAGGGCAAGGGGCCAAGGGGTCGTTGTTACACTTTTAGGTAGGTTATTTGTAGGTAGGGCAAAGGGCCAAGGGGTCGTTGTTACACTTATAGGTAGGTTATTTGTAGGTAGGGCAAGGAGCCAAGGGGTCGTTGTTACACTTTTAGGTAGGTTATTTGTAGGTAGGGCAAAGGGCCAAGGGGTCGTTGTTACACTTTTAGGTAGGTTATTTGTAGGTACCTATACAGAGCGTTACCGGCAAGTGGGTTTTTTTTAAAGCAGGGTAAATTAACGTAGTTCTTATTAATTCAAGTATTAACTAAAATTCCGACTTGATAAATTTTCAAACAAAATTTTAATTGCCAGCAATATACAGCAAAGTAAATTGACAAGTAAGTGTAAGGTTTGGATTATGGAAAATTTATTCTGCATTTAATTTACATAATTTTATTATGATTTGCTAATACATGGATGCGGGTGGCGCAGGACCGGTCATTGTGGCACTCTTTGGGGGAGGCCTATGTTCAGCAGTGGACGTCTTTGGGCTGATATGATGATGATGATGATGATGATGAATACATGCAAACAATTGCTAATGGAATATATTATAATGATTTTTAATAAATTTCACGTACCGGTAACACACTGTACCCATTAGTGTTAGGTAGTACAAGTAAATATAGAAGATGCTTTTATGAACTGGTACTTAACTTTTTATAAAACATCATAAACGCTCTTACAGTAGGTAGGTATGGGAAAATGGAACACGGGACGGCCCGGTGTTCTAATTTCCAACGGCGTCCATCAGATTCATTTAATTCATACCGAATAAGATTACATGTAACAAATAAAATTAGTACCTATGTCATTTTGATCACGTATTGAAAAATCTTTAAAACAGGAAAAATAAATTGAAGCATGATATTTTTCAAGTATGATCGTGAATTTACTTTATGAGTATGAGTACCTAATACCTTATGTAAGAATAATTTATTTTTAGTCTTACCGGTCGTCAATCATCTATTGTCAACGCTTACGTTAAATAAAGCAATGATTATTTCAAGAAATCGTAAAAATACAAGTTATGATTCAACATACCATGGATTAGTCATAAGCTATATGTAGGGTAGACTGGGTACGGTTGTAACAATTTTGCTTTTATCGCTCATATCAACGCCATTATAGCTCTAAGAATTAAATAAAACATTACAAATTGAAGAATACTCTTTTGGGTTAACGTTTGATTTGAAATAAATAACATATATGCAATAGTTTGTCGTCAGCGAGGCATTGTTCAATTTGTGTGCCACTGTTACAACCGTCCCCATGCTGAGGTCGGTTGTAACAGTGATGGGGGACGGTTGTAACATACCTAAATAAAATCAAAAACAAGTTATTTCAATCAGTTTTATTACAAAAAACAATCATATTCAACAAAGTTAATACCGTACACCTTTATCATTTAGAATACGGTACCTTTTTAAGACTATACACCTACTGTAATACTTATTATTTTAAGCAGTCTTAGAAAGTGTCACTAATAATTAGTCTTTAATTTTCAATATGAAATAAAATCAAGATAAATAAACTAAACAGTAAAAAAAATCAAAGGAGAATTACAAATACCAACATAAAATACTTTTTTTAACATTAATTTTCATAAATCTACAAAATTGTTGTATACATATTTCTGCTGCTTGCCGCAAGTTTCCACCGTTCACTTCATTATAAAAGTCTTTAAAGCGTTGTTGGTCGCTTTCACCTCTAGATGTCTTTCTGACACGTTTCCTTGGCATCTACAATGAAAAAAAAATACATTACTCTTGTTACAACCGTACCCACAAAAATTGTTACAACCGTACCCAACCCCCTTCTGTGCCAGTAAAACTCAATCACGTTTAAAACAAAATAGCCTACACTCAAACTAATAATAGATTACACACCGAGAAAGTTTAGCAAATACGAAGAAAAATCGATGAATCGTAATATGCTTAATTAATAAAGATATTTTGAAAAGAAATCGACCAAAAATACTTACTTTTGATGCACAAAACACAATGTACCCTTCTGCACGCGTATTTACCACGCGGACGGCGCAGTGACACTGGTAATCATGTTTATGCCTGCCTACCGCGTCCCTTTTCCCTCGAACCCCTCACACTCCTGTGGATAGTTTAGGAAATACTCGAGCTGTTACAACCGTACCCTGTTACAACCGTACCCAGTCTACCCTACATCATGCCGTATGGTAACATAGTAAATTATGGAATGTGCATGTGTGTTCGTGTAGTCATAACACAGGAATGTTATTGTATTACCACGTGTTTTTGTTTAAATAACGATAATAATATTTGCCACACATTATGATGTTTGTATTGAAATAAGTAAGAGTACAATTTGATAAGTAGCTAGTACTCAGCAAAATTGAGAACTTATTAAATTGAGAACTAATCTCGTTATTTCTTGGGAATCACTATCACCATTGCCGCAACTATGAAATATGAATGAAGCTCAATTCAATTTTATCTTGCCTTTCCTTGTACGAGGGACAAGGAAAATTGTCAATTGGCTACTTTCCTAAAAAAAGTTATTTAGTCTATCAGTTGGATTATCAAAAAATATTACACATGTATTTTTTTTTATTTGTTAGTTAAAGAAAAACTGACGAAGATATAGCCCGTTCATGTTCGGTGTGACGTCACATTATGTTACACTTTTTAGCATAATGTGACGTCACGCGGAACTTTAGCGGGCTATATCTTCATTTTTCGTTTAATTGACAAACAAAAAAATACGTGTCCAATATTTTTTGATAATCTAACTGACGGACTAAATAGAATTATATATTTTTTACCCAGGAAAGTACCCAATTAAATTGGAATTAACTGTAATAGGAAATAAAGAAAAAGTTTATTTTATTTTTAAAGCCAACTAAACAAAACGAATGCGAAAATAAAGCCATTTTCTTCAATGGAATGTAGGCACATTCCAATTTAGAATGGTATATATGTACCTACATTCCATTAAGCCTGCATCATACTGGCGCGGCCTGCGGTGGCGGACCATAGTAAATTTGACAGCTAATGACAAGTTTATAATTGAGTTCTGTCCTGGGTAAAAAAAAATAGGAAAGTAGCCAATTGTCCGGTCTGTGAGAGGCCTTAAAGAAGATGGCTATAACCTAAATTGTTTTTTTTTCACAGACCTCCCTCCAACCCGCGCAGACGCCGCCCCGTCAGCCAGCAATGCCCACGCGCAGCTCAAGCGACTGGTGGCGCGAGTGGTAGAAGAGGCAGCGGCGTTGCCAGCTCTCGCGCGGTACGCGGCCGAGCCAAGCGCGCCGCATGACACCTATGAGGATTTACTGGCTACTGCTATCCTCAATAAGGTGAGATAGATGTTTAGTATTCACGGCCGTGGCCGTAGTAAACAAGCTTACATGGTGAGCAGAAACCTATGGACGCTGCGACCCCAGAAGAATCACAAGCGCGTTGCCGACCCGTTCTTGATTAGAGGATTGGTTGTAGCGACAGCGCTACGGGGATAGCGCGGAGGTTATGTCGGACTCGCACCGACTAAAACCCCCCGATGGTCCTCCTCGACGCAGACGGCTCTGGGACCTCCTACGGAAAGCACCAGTGCCGCCCTAGCGTCATGCCTCAGTGGTTCCTACCTTTTTTTCGATTGCAGCCCCCAACTGCAACCGTGTACCCCGAGGACCCCTTTTAGTCGCCTTATATACAGGGGATACCAGGGGGGGGTGGGGGTACACCAGGTATAAGTGTGTGCGCCCTGTAGCCCGGGCATTAGAATATGGCTACCCGTATTCTAATGCCCGGGCTACAGGGCGCACACACTTATACCTGGTGTACCTTACCGTTAAAAAAGAAAAGTCAAGTCACGCTTGTAACCAGGTTTCAAATGATAAAATTAGTTGCCATTTTCCTATTCCAAGTCATAATTGTGACGTTTATTTACCGTTGAGATCAAGTGCGCTTCTAACGAACGGTTACATGCCTAAAACAGTAATAATGGGCTACTATCCCAGTTAAATATTGCCGCCAGTATGTTCAGCGTCTTTAAAAACGACGGCCGTTATAAACTAACGTACCGCTTAGTAGCAATATGCTTGTGACCTTCGATTTTTTTATGATGCCATTGGAACCAGTTTTTGGAGAGGAACAAATGTTTGTATGGGAGCCACTACAAAAAATGAGTTATAGACGGACCGCGCTGGCGGTATCCCCAACGCTTCATACTGATTGACTCAAAAGTATGACGTCACACTTTTCTATTTGAATTAATCATTGTAGGGAAAATCAAGTAAATTGCTGTTTCGGTCGCGAAATACTGCGTTTAGGTCCATAGTTGTCATACAATTTTGTTTCTATAAAAGCGTAAGGATTATATTGGTAGCTTTAAATTTACTCTTAAACATAAAAAAAAATCATATTTTTTCTAAACTTTCAGGGTCCATATCTTTTTATAATTTTCATTATATCTTGTAATTTATATTAGTATCTATTTACCAACACTACGATATCAATTTTAACATGAGAACACAAGCCCATTCTGTTTCGGTGCGGAAATGAAACAGCCGACAAAACATTTGATGACTAATTTAACCTTAGGTAATCACGTAACGTTTTGAACGCGCGTTAGGTAGATCCAACTGTCATTTTACCATATAAAATTTGACGTTTAGATCTACCTGACGGGCTTACAATGCGTTACTGATCGAACAGTTGGGATGAATGAGACTGTGTGTTTAAATGTTTAGGCTAGCCTTTGCTTTAACACAGCACAAAAATACTACACAAAAGAAACAAATAATAGTAATTAAGTAGGTACACAGAAGAAGGTCGTGTCTTCTCGCAGAACGTCAAACATTCATCACACAGTTTCTCTCATATAGGTGAGAGGGAATGGGCAGTAGTCCCCAACCTACTCTGGCCCAGTGCGAGTAGGGGACTAGGTTAGCAAGTGATTATCCGCTGACGGCTTTCTCACGAGTTCAAATACTGATGGTTATAATTTAACTGTCTCCTAACACTCGTTACCGAATAAATTATGAGTTCATTAGTCAAGTTTGCTGTATAGTTACCGAGATACGATCGAGAGTTGAGCCGAAACGTGTTTCATTGCATTTAAATATGAAATGATCGTTTAGTGTGTTATTACGAAGTTTAAATAACCTTAATGAAGATAGTAAAAGTCATAAAAGAGTACGTCAATATGAGCACAGACAATGTGATCAAATATATGAGAACACGACTTTATTGTTAAGGGCAATAGTTACTCAGATTTTTTTGAACCTATGGGAACTTATATACGTATTCTTATGAACTACGTACGTGTACCACTTAACTCAAGGCTTCAAGGCAAAATGCCAAAAAAAAAGTGCGTTTAATATTTTCTGATTATTACTGAATATTATGGTAATGAAACTAATGAATCAAGGATTATCTCGCAATCATTCGGGATTATTAAATTCTAAACGGCTAAATATCAGTAATCGATCGAGTTCTATGCTTCAGCTTTGGTCGTAAATCGTTTGTCTGTCCGGCCGGTGTCCAGCGTCTGTCCCGCTGTTCTACAAGTTTCTCGTGAAATTTTGTGAGCAGGTTTTTTTTTTGTGGAGTCAATTTTTTTTTTTTTTAAAGACGGGCTCGTGAGTTCTACAGCTCATACAGCCACTAGTAAGTAATTGGGAGAAATATAGCTAATGATAAGCTAAGCAACCTCGGTGAATCCATAGCAGTGTACCCGCAACTATAGGTCGGCAAATTAAGGGCTGCCGACAAGTATTATCACAAAATATTAATAGTAAGTCATATTCAAATGTTATGTAATGTAATTGTGAATACACACAAAATATACAAATAATGATACCTAAATTTTATCTAACAAAATAATGTGTATAAAAAATTAAAATTAAATTAAGTTGTTACTAAATGCATTTATATTCTCCTAGCAGGGCTGGTAACCCATGGAGTCTTATTACCATCCCTCCTTCTTCACCGAAGGAGAGGCCATTTAAAATTGAATGTAAAAAATTTAATTAAAAATAAGTACTTAAACAATGTCGTAGCAAATTAAAATTCTTATGTAACAAGGTATTAATAATCAATAAATGGCTATTCTAATTCTAATTCTAATTCTAATATTCAAATGTTATTTAGAAGCTCAAAAAGAAAAGAATATAACTAGAACTTACTATACAGCATTAGGGGCGAAATTGTACTTTGAAAACCGGCCAAGTGCGTGTCGCACCACGCAAAACGACTGGTCCCGTGCCTATTAAAAGTGTCGTATCGTCACAGAAATCTTACGGTGCTTACGTCCTTTTTTATAGGGAAGGCAGTTTTTCAGCATCAAAAACCTTTGAACCGATCTTGTTCAAAATAATTTTCAGTGATCAAATTTAGTAAGCCATGATTTTTTCATTTTTAAATACATCGTTCAAAAATTAGAGGGGGACACACACAATTTTAGTGACTTTCGGGGCGATTATCTCCGACTCTATTGACAAAAATGCTGAGAACCCTTATTTATTTGGAAAGGCCTATCGATTGATGTGCCACACGTGGACTTACAATGTTTTTTTTTGTAAACCTCTAAAAAAATTTTTTTTGTGATTTCATGACAGAACTATAAAAATAACGCGGGCAAAAGCCAGTAAATAACAACTTATACGAAAATTCATCAGAAGATTTAAAAATCAGCTTTCAGTAACGTAATAGTCCAGCTCGTATAGGTATAATGCACCCATATTCGCAACACAAAAACCAAAATGAGCCAGAAAAAGTTAAATAATCTTGTTATCGAACAGGAATTACATAATTTATGTAAAGGTATATCTTCATAGAAATAAATCGATCAATCTATCACAGATACGAGTTGAGACACCTTTATCAGCAGCATAAATTCACTGATAACCAAATGAGGTATACTTGAAGGCCGTCTAACTTAGATCGTCTGAGTTAATGCTAAAAGGTAGTTAATGTCTGAATACATTCGCTGTAAAAATAAAACAAGTTGGCTTTGTAATTTGAAATTACACGCGCGCTACCTGATTCCGACCAGAGACGTGTTTTTTTTCTTCGTCTTCATCATCATTAAAGAGAGATATTGTTTAAGACACATTTTCCTCCATAATAATTAGTTCTCTCAGTATATCAAATGCTTATCAGCAATGCTTGTTTGCTACCTGACAATTCATTAGTTGTATCGCGATATGTAATTAGATATCATTCAATGATACCTATAACAAGTGGAATTAAAAGATTTTGCAAAAAACCCGACTGCTTTTTTGCAAATATTATAGGTCACTCCCACGATTAAGAGGAATCCAATGACACCTCATATGTCGAAATCCGTCAAACGGTTTAGGCTGCAGGGCGTGCCAAAGAATAAGACACATAGATACATACATACGCTCCAAAAACATAACCCTCCTTTTCTTCGGCAGTCGGGTAAAAATACAATGTTTTATCAATATTACTAACATGTTCCTGCTTCTAAAGTTATATTTTTACCCACGAAGGAACGGAGAAGATGTACCAAGGGTTTAGAGCGAGAGGTTGTTTGTTTGTTTGTCTGTGCGTGCGCTTGACAGTTTTCACGAAATTGAATCCTTCTGTTTTCACTAAATCAAAAGTATATCGATGTTCTATTGATCGAATGCGTACGTACTTACGTCATTTGACGGAACGGAACGGACGGTTTGATGGAATTATGATGGAGAAGCAGGGATTACTAGCGTGGGAGGCTAACAAGAACAGCGGTGCGGTGGCAAATTAAAACTCACATATGTTCCATAAGAAGTGTAATGTATTTACTCACAAATACTGAGGCTCCATGGTCGTTAATACAGACGATCACATATTCAATTACTATATAATTATATAACGTATAATGTCTTAACAAAAGCAAGCAAGCAGGCAGCCATCACGAGGATCAGAGAACAGAGAAGCTGCGAGCCGGAAGGAAAAAGTCATTAGACAGCTCAGTGTTGCCATGGTTGAGAATATAATTTCCAACAGGGTTGTCCCAACACTCAATAGAAAAGTAACGCAATTACTCTCTGGATTGGATAATTTTCGCTTATTAGCTGCGCTTAATTAGCATATACAAATTACAGACAAAACATCCGTCGGATATCAATCTGTTCGTTAGTGAAAACCGGAACCGTATCCGTTTAGTAATTTATAAGAGGATCAATTGATTGCTATGCAATTTATGCAATTCTAAGACCGCAGAACCTCAGAACCATATACAGACTGTTGTAATAAATATACTAAATTGGTTTAGGGTCGTTAATAGGGCAGAACAAATTTACTTTCGAGACGTTTTTGCATTTGTAGTTGTAACCTCTGTAGCCAGCGTCACACGCACACATACGTGTGTCTGTGTACGTCAACCTGTACGTGTGTCCCTGTAAATACACAAATACTACTACAAATGCAAAAAGTCTCGAAAGTAATTTATCTGTGTAGTCGTTAATCGTCTTAAGAGCTTAATATTAATACTACGCCTCTACAAAATTTTAAATCAAATATACTATTAACGCACTCCCGTATAAAATTTCACTCCCCTTTTCACCCCTAGGGATGATTTCCGGGAAAAATATCCTGTCCTTCCCAGGGTCTCAAACTCCATGCCGAATTTCATCTTCATCGGTAACAGTCACAGGGTTACTTTCGCATTTATAATGTTACATATGGATGTCGTTCTTGGTAGTTGTCTCAGCTGGTTTTCGTAGTTGAGGAAATTCCTAGATCGCGCTAACGAAATTCTGTAGGGTTAGTGTGAAATGCTTTGTATTTTCTTAGATATGAGTACAATGATTTAATTAAGAACGGATGTTTAACAAACAGCTGGAAATTACGAGAGTAAAATGTGGCGTATTAAAAGTAAAGGTAATGAATATTTTATTGCATTTTTACGCGCGTGCTATTAAAGTGGATTACGTCGATCGTAAAAACCTTGAACAAATGCATTTTTTTTAAAGATATGAATTGAAAGCATTAAGTAGATTAAAAATGATTAAGATTTATTTTAATTTGTAAATGTGGCATAATTTCAAAATTAGTCTGTAACCGTAGACATTCAAAGACAAAAATGGATAAAGAAGTTCAACTGGAGTTGCTGTTGAATTAAATATTATTAGATCAATAAAAATACATTAGGTTCTATTATATTAATAATGAAATAAAAAGTTGAAGAAGAAGGCAAAGGTGGTATTGGAATCAAAACAAGTAATAACATAGGTAGGCGAAACCCAATACATGAGGAAAAGGGCAAAGTATCTAACGATAATGAGAGAATATTAATACATGCAGATTTATCATGCAATTACAAAATATTATTCCATTTCAAGACATCCGGGGCCTTCGCATAGATAAATCAAGATCCGTATAACATAACACACAATACGATTGTGATTGACGATAATACAATCGTATGTCCTGTCGGCTATCATCGATAACGGCTCAGATAACGTTGATCCTCCCGCGTGATAGGTCCAAACAAAGCCCTGTTTATAAAGAAATGGTAAGTTTATTGTACATAATTAAGATATTACTAATTTAAATGAGCCGTGTCGGCCACCCCATAGCGACGCATTCGCAATTAGTTTTTTTTTAATGTGCGAGGTGTTTTATAGTACGTGCGTTACATGACTGTAGAGCGGAGTATTTTATAGTGACGTAGTGCGTTTTATATATTGTTTTAACTCGCGCGCGAAAAGTGATATTTGAATCTCAATATGGGGCTATCTCTTTCTATCTTAGTGTATGCTTCAATTGTTTTAATTTATATTGTTGCGTGGATTATTTCCGTGAGTAAAGTGAATTTTTAAATTATTTTTGCATTGCATGATCTATGGATCGCTATCATATGGTAAAATACTAAATATGATACTTGAATAATTATTATTTTTCTTCAATTCACTCAATGGAATTGATCAAGCAGAAGGAAGTAAAGCTATATGAAATAAAACTTTTTAACTTCTTTCTGCTTTATTAAGAAGAATAATCCAAACCAGTGTCCAAAATGTCAACTTTGACGAGACATAATAATTAAACTTTTTTATGATATTCTCCAATGTCTATAAAACTCGTATTAGCAGTAGTTTATAGGGTGGCCTATAATTCTCTTAAAAAGCTAAAACACTAATATTCATATCCATAATAAATTGTTATTATGGAACAGTAACTTTCTTAGTTACCATCAAGATTAGGACATCATAATATTTAAGACGTTTGACACATTTGACAATGATATTACTGTTGCCATATAAAAAGAACATCTTTCCCTGGCCAGACTCTAACAATGATTTTATTGGAACTAATCTACGGAATATTATTCGATTTTCACCATTAGCTTCACGATGAAGGAAAAGGTATATGTGAAGTCTCCGTACATAAGTTCAGAACAGTGACCCCGTACATAAGTTCAGAACAGTGAGACGTATATTATAGACTGATGATACTCTGATCCTATTCAGGCATGTTAGTAAATGGACATCATTGTGTTAAAATTTTAATCAAAATAATTTACAGTATGGAAAAGTGGGCTATCTCATTGTTCACTCCGCCATTGCAGGTACGGTTCAATCATCATTCACATCATCATCATCATCATTCATCGGAAGTTAACTCCGAAAAACATATGTGTTGTCTGATATTTGCCAGGTGACACATATAACCCAAAGGGTAACATTTCTAATTCACACTGCTCCAGCGTGGGTGCTAAAGCCCAACTCTCCTCATCATCGGGAGGAGATCTTTGCCAAATGTGGGACGTATTTGCGCTGGTGGTGTTACAAAATAGGTATCTAAATAATTAATCTAAATAAGTAATGTTTTATAATTAGTAACTTTCGGAACTTAAAGCGATGATAAGACTACAATTGATCTTTGAAAATGGCGATCATCAATGTATAATCTTATATGTTTTGTTATAATCTTAGGGTATCATTAATAAACCTGGCTGTAACTAATTGTTTCCTATGTTCAACAAAGTGTCTCCTTAAATCGGAATTCTGATGTATACTTAAAGGGTAGAGATGAAATGTAATTTACAAAACATAAACATGGAGAAATATGATATTGCATTGACAAGTTGCTAGCCCATCGTCCACAAGACCCTTCAACTCTATCCCGTAGTTGTATCTTAAGTCACCCAGGGGAAGAAAGGGAATGACGCTATTCTAACCGAAGGTTCTGCTGAGTATTTTTCCATTTTAATCCACCCATTGTATCTACCCGGATTCAGATTGGTTTTTTTTTACGTCACCATTGCCTTGCGGTATTAAATATTAATCTTCTATACAGATAAAGTGATAGACGGGTGAAAGACTTCTAATACATAGAATATCAGAAGCATAAATGCGCAGCTATGTGTCCATGGCAGCGACTCAGGGACCGTTATTTTTACAAACTTCAGTTCAGCCTTAAGTACATCCCTTTTCTGAATGAGTTTAGCGGAGAATGTTCAAAATGTATTAAAAAATTCGTGTCTTTCTTTGCCCTAGACCGAAATTTCTTTTCCCAGAATGACATATTTATAATTTAAGCCAACACTTTAAAATAGATTCTTATATAATATGTTCTTACTTCCGTTCCATCGTTATTTAAATAGGCGGTGCATTGTCTGTTATTTTAGTGACTTAGACGATATTTGGCTAAGCGGGAATATTAACTTATGATAATCTATTATACATAATTACTGACGAAATATTTCATTAAATTCAATAAGAAGTATTACGTATAAATGTCAAGACCGATGATCATAACGACTATTATGTTTGTCTAAAACGATATCAAAGTGAAGAGCACAAGGTGCCCGAATGTAAATTAACCTGGCGTATCATTATAATATCATTACTCATTAGTGTAGTTTTAACAAGCATCGGTGCGTGCGCACGAACTAAACATATATTATGATTCTTCTCCGACACCAAAAATGAATCTTGGCAGAATATAGTAATCTGAGGCAAGGATTTCCATAGCTTTCCGAGATTATAAAATATATAAACCAGGTTTTGCCTGCGACTTCCTCCGAGTGGAATTTGTTTATATCGTACCTCCATACAAACTTCCACTCCCCATTTCACCCCCTTAGGGGATGACTTCCGGGATAAAAACTATCTTCATACCAAATCTCATCTCAATCGATTCAGCGGTTTAAACGTGAAAAGGTAATAAAAGTCATACAAACAGACAGAGTTACTTTCGCATTTCATTATCATCACCATATCAGCCGAAAGACGTCCACTGCTGGACATAGGTCTCCCCCAAAGAGTGCCACAATGACCGGTCCTGCGCCACCCGCATCCAGCGGATTCCAGCTACCTTTACCAGGTCATCAGTCCACCTTGCCGGCCTACCCACGCTGCGCCTTCCGGTACGTGGTCGCCACTCGAGAACCCTTCCGCCACAATTTCCGGCATGCAGTTGGCTTTCGCATTTATGGTATTTGTATGGATGATGGATGGATAGATTCACAAAAGATGTTTAGGTTCAGATTAATTCACCAGCTAATTTAAGAGCCTAGGCGTTTCAAAGCCTCTGTCGTAGCTACTCCCCTTAACTATTGGCTTAAATGCCAAGTGTACGCAATGTTTGTTTAATTAACAATATTGAGCCTGTCATTTAAGTTTAATCCTCAAATTCTCGTTGAGTAATATTTGATTGTATGCTTGCGCACACGCAGGTTATATTTATGTGCAACATAATGACCATTGTGAAATCATTTGAACCTTCAAATAGTTGTGTAGGAGAGTGTACCCTTTCACCGTCTTTATACCCATTAAATACCTATATACAGGGTGTTAGGTAGCGATAAGTAGGTGCAAAGCTTTAAGGGGGTGATAGTCGGGGTATTTTTGAGCAACTTCTAATATGGGAGCAACCCTGAATTCGCAAAAATAAAAATCAGCTCTCGATACAATTTGGTCAAATACGAACTGAACTTTAGTATGGGACATTTGCTCCTATATTAAAAATTGCTCAAAAATACCCCGACTATCACCCCCCTAAAGCTTTGCACCTAGGTACCAAACACCCTGTATTACCATTATCATCATCCTGGCATTTTTCCGGAGTATCGTCAATGACCCCAGGATTCACATCGGCACCTATTCCCAAGATAGCAGTCAAAAATAAATTATGATCATGAATGTCATTGAAACGTGTCATAAAACAAATAACAAGTGACTGTAATTAGTCGTGACATCTGTTGATAAACAGAAAAAATACTATTGTTCAATATTGTTAAAGAACTGATAGGTGTTTGATATTTTCAACAGAATCAGGTATTATAGTGAGTAAAGTAAATACAGATTATTATACGTTTATAGGCACATCCGTAAACGGAGCGTTAATTTCGGATTATCGAGGTATGTATTAATAGCTGAACGAATTAGCATATACGTACATAATTCGTTTTCATAATAAATAAATGTGTGATACGATATTTTTATGAATTTATAATTAAATTCAGAAGCAGTGAAAATCAAAATTGACAAGGTAATTTTTTCCACAAAAGTCTAAATTTAAATATAAATTGTTCGTGCCAAAGGAAGGTTTCAATTATTACAAAAAAATGTTTTGTCTACTTAGGACCTTTCGTTAAATATTAAAAGCATAGGTATCTACAGATTGTAATCAGTAGGTAATCATCAACCATTCTGGAGCGTGTCGTAATCTAAAACCATATTTCTTTCCAATGCACTTTAAACCAAAGAATCACTTTCTTTGGCAGGTAAAAACACAAGTTTGTTGGTTTTCTCAAAAATATCTTGTTTAGTTTAGTTTATTAAATCTCAATATATAAATTTCACATAAGAAGGTACTCGTACAGTTGTGCCAACCCTGTCTATAACCGTATAATGCACGCAACGCAAAATAATGCAGTGCAACACAAATGCCCACCGCGGCAAGTTCAAGACCGGCCCTGTGTCGTATTACGATGGATTAAGTGCTATTATTCTGTGACGATGTACAACTTCTTCAGTGGAATCATCAGTTTCCCTGACGGTTACGATGTTAAGGTTGTTTTCTATGCTAATATTATAAAGAAGAAATGTCTGGGAGTGTAGCTTTGTAAGTTGTAGGTACAGTCACGGATTTTAATCGTTGAGACATTTAGAGCTCACCTTTTACTGGATATTCATAGCTTAACTATTAAATACCAAAATTAGTTGACACCTAAATGGCTCAACGATTAAAGTCCGAGACTGTACATATGTAGAAGGGGGAATCTTCAATACGATTTCAAAAATTATTTCACCTATGTATCTGTATAATGGACTTTCTGGATGGACACCGGCTATACTGTATCCCGCAGGTCTGCCTGCTTACCTTGCAATACGCTGGCGAACAGGCCATTATCATCATCTATCAAGGATACACCCGAGTAATTATAACTGGAAAAATAGCGTGTGAATTGGGACAGTATCAGTTGTGTGGCAAGGGATGTCTATAAGGGGAGGTTTGAGGACATTCCTCATATGGAGCTGGTACGCACGAGGCGGCAGCCCATATGTCAGATATATAAAGGATTCCGCAAGTTATATTTTTATAGTAAGACAGGTACCTAAACAGAGTGCTATAGGTACTCATTCGAGGCCATAAGAGTGACCAGAAGCCACGCGACGGCTTATGTATTAACTAACTTTGGCCCGCGAGTTTGTCCTCGTGAAATCGCTTATCAACTTCCACCGCCGATTCATCCCTTTAAGGGTTTATTTTCTGGTTAAAATGTATCCTATGTTAGCCCAACCAATCCAAAGTTCACCTAAATTCGTATAGTAACAAACTGCCAAACTTTGCCATATGTAATACACTATTTGTGTACATTAGTAGGATTCGCCGCTTGGCTTGAGAAATATCGGGCCAAGCTGGTAGTTTTATCCCCAGCTAGAAAATAAAGAAAAAATCTTTTGTTTTAGTCGATATATCTATCGGTCTTCAATTCTGTTCTCTTATGATGTTCTTACATTGACTCAATTTATGATTGTATAGAAAACAAGCCGCCCGCGCGCGGGCAGAGGCTCGCTGTTGCAAAAAAGTACGAACGCAGGCCAAGCCGCAGAATAAAATATACTCTATGTCCATCCAGAAAATTCATTCAATATCAATTGTTTATGAAAACCCTAATTTTAAAATCTAGCCGGCATGGTGCGCGAATGTACCTAACCACTTTCTATGAAACTGCATGCTGAAGATGCTGACCTTAAACCCTTGGTTGTAGGTGATCGAGAGGTACCAGACCGAAGGGTCTGGTGGACGCAGCAGCGGGATCCACTCCGCCAGCGCCAGTCCCTCGCCTTCAGACCGATCGTCACCGCGGTCTCTCAACTCCAGGCACAGGGAAATCAGCCCTCCGGTAAGCATGTGCAAAATATGCCAATACTCAGTTCAAACCAGGTTCAAACAATGGGAGATCAAGTGCCAAAATTGTCGGAAAACTTGATTGACTTCCTTGTCAGTTGATTGTAATTAGGTTCTCAGAATCTCAGATGACCTTTGATGGTTTTCTCTGTAATGAAAACTTTTAAAACCTTCTTACTGGGTGCTACAATGATTACAATGAACGTTACACCCACCCCTTTGATATTAGTCATTATTATTTATCAGAGAGGTGTATTTCCTCAAATTGTAAGAATAGTAAGAAAACGAAACGCCCATCTATTCACTCGACCTTACCGTTATGACGCATTCTTGCTAATCCGGCATAACAGCAAACATGGGCTTGGATTTTATGACATTCATCATAGCACGTATGATTCTTAAATAGAAAAATATGCCTTGTCTCATAGCATGATAAAGTACTCAAAGTCAAAGTACCGAACCCAGTTAAGAAACCCTGTCTGATAAATTATTCTTGAACATTCCAGCTACGTGAAGAAGATGACGTATCCGATTGGGAGGAGGGGGCAGCAGAGGAGACCGTGGAGTTACCAAGGCGCGTGCCTTTCCCAGACTTCAGCGAAGAGCTACATCACACTGGTAGGCTGTCTTACTAACTCGTTGAAGTCCACTGCTGACCATAAATCTTCCAAATAAATACACAATTAATCGTATCCATCGTCGACAGATTTGATATTTTACCGTTAGCTTTTCGGTGAAGGAAAACATCGTGAGGAAACCTGAATACATCTGAGAAGAAATTCAAAGAGGTATGTGAAGTCCCAAATCCGCACTGCGCCAGCGTGGGGACTACTGCCTGTTCCCACTCATTCATAAGAGGAGGCCTGTCCCCAACAATGGGACGTATATAGGCTGATGATGATGACGATGATCGTCGACAGATTGGTAGTCTTATCTTATTAGGTCAAACCATTCGTAGTCTCCGTTCAATAATCTTTGACAACATGTAACTTAAAATATATATAATAAAGTTATAAATGTCCAGGTAGCAAAAGGGGCTTTGAAAATACAAAAAAAACATATTATATAGAGTTCAAAACAAAAAAGAAGTAAGCAGGTAGTCGAACGAACAGAATTTGGCTGTACCATTCAGTGTGCCCTTCAAAGTTTTATTGTAAATGGATCTAGGGACGATCACCTCATCCACTAGTAATAATCAAAATACGACCTTCAAGGACTACGCGAAAAACTAATTAAAACTCTTACAAGAAAACAATGCAGTGTTTCAAGTTTTGTTGTTTTGACTATTACAGACAATGGCGACCGCGATTTCGACGAAGTTTCTGGAAGCGAGATTCAATCCATCGACGGCACTTGGGAGGAAAACTGGCTATTCCAGAAGAAAAAGATAAAAACTATACAGTCCGTACCAGTTCCTATGTTGGTACCTAACTCTAATGCTGAATACAAAGCCATGATAGGCGACAGAGACGCCGACGATACCACCGATCTTTCAGACAACGCTTCAGACAATGAGGCCGAAGAAGTAGACTACAAGAGTGATATAAAAAGAGTCTTAGAATCTAAGCATGTTATAGGAGGAGCACCTATAATTGACGAAGCACTTGACTTTGAACCTGACAGTTTGACTATCATTGATGGGTCAGATGACTTTGAAAAAGTAGATAAAAACGAATATATGAAGAATAAACTGGTAGACGTTGTTAACAATGAAATCAAAGGTTACAATTTAAATGGCGAGAAAATTAACGGTAATATGAATGGTAAATTAGATGATGGTATACTTCATGTCGGTATGGATAGTGGCCCATTGACAAAAGCAGAATTTGCATTGAAGGAAGAAATACATAGGACCATGTTGAACGGTAACGTCGATGCATATATTGAAGATCTGAAGATGAAAGAAAATGATGATGTTTTCACAAATAATACAAATAAAAGCACCAACAAAAGTAAGTAAAATTCCTATTACCTACACAATACTAATTATTAAAATATTCGTGACATTGATGATAGAGATCATGTTAAAGGTAGGTACGTTTAAAGATAAGCTGTACATTTTCAGACACGTTAAGCCGTCACGAGCGAGAACAAGAGTACGAAGAAACAGTAACCCTCCCGGTCCAGAGATACGCCGACAGTCTCCGGAGAAAACACTTTGAAGACGAACCACAACAGTAAGAACATAATTCCTTACAAATCCCAACTAGTCTGACCAGCTAGTTAGCGAACCAAAAGCTTTTTTTGCCAACAATTATACCTAACAAATAATAACGTCTCTATTGTATGTCGTGTTACCTGCTCAAGATTTTAATAATTTCCCGCGTTAAGCTTGCATCACACTGGCGCGACATGCGGTGGCGGTACATAGTAAATTTGACAGCTAATGACAAGTTTACTATTGACCGCCGCGGCCAGGCCGCGCCAGTCTGTGAGAGGCCTTATTGTTGTGACGCGCATCTCTGGGAAAACCCTGGAAGTTGTTCTTAATAATAATAATAAGTGTAATTAATATTTATTTCTTATTTGTCTTAGTGTTGAATTTGTGTTTAACGATGATACTTTTTATAGGATCCCCACTCGTGACACGGATCATGAAGATGACCTCATACCAGGTAAATCGTGATTTTATAAATAAGAACTGGTTTGCTACATGTTTATGAGAACGGATTTAGTTTTTCTTCATTAAGAGAGGAGAATATTGAACTTGATCTTGCTATTCGAAATGAAAATACATTCTATGAAGAATTTAATACTAATCAAAAATTAAGATCTGTTTGTATTCCTTTTCACTAGTTGATAATCTGTGAACTTACTATATATTTCAGGATCCATAGCCTACAGAGAGCGTAAGAAATGGCTCAATTACGTCGAAATGCCGAACAACCCATATTCACCAGAGGCTATTCAAAAACGACTGTCGACCAAAAGCACATCGTCTCTATTCGACACGCTGACATCCAAATCGAAAATCGATGAAAGCGTCGACGTTGTGGATGGAAACGAGAAGAAAGAAAAGGAGGAAGTACCCGTTAAAAAGGAATTGAAGCCATCTTTGAGTGTCAGTTCCGAGGATATTCATATGAATGGGAGTGGATCCAAAAGTCCGTCGCCGAAGATTTTGAAAGATGTGTTGGCGGAGGAAATACCACAATTCAAACGGTAAGGAGAAACACTCAATATATCAGCTAAACGTGATAAAATAAAAGATTGCTTGAGATTACCAGGACAAATTATTTTCGAACAAACACAATTTGAATCATTCATTTTGGCACGGCGTTTGTAAAAAGGTTCTACTCGACCGTGATAAGTATGACGCATTAGTCATTCGCATACCTGTTGAATGAAACCTTAGAACCGCACCTAACGCGCATTAACTTTGTTTGCTTCACAGCTATGGCAGAGATTATTACGTGAGAGAGGCGAAATCAAGCACAGGCAGCCGCAAGAAAGGCCTCAGCGAGACCAGCTCAGTTTCCTCCATGAACAAGTCCACCAGCCTGGATAATGTGAATGAGCTAGCTTCGCCTGTAAGTGCCAGCTCCTCCTTGAGCGACCTGGAGGCCTGCGCGCTCCACCAGAACATCGTCCGCGCCGTCCTCAGCCCCAGAAACGCGAGCCCCAACTTCGCCATTAACCCCATATTCGAAAACCCCGACAGACATAACGATAACGCTGACGAGAATCATGCCGACGAACGTAACGGTCGCAACCACGTAAGAGAACCAAGTAGAGTGTGCAACGGTGACGGTTATGTGGAAAGCGAGGATATAGTTAGACTTAAAATACCCGTTAAGCCAGAAATAACTGAAGATCTGTTTGAGAGTTACACGAACGTTAGGCGAAGCAACACGCTGCGAAGCGAGGACCTGTGCGTTCGGTCCAAGCGGCGCGCCGGCCTTAACTTTACATTCGGTGGAAGTTTGCGGCTAAGCAATGGCTTCCAAACCGACCTATGGTGAATAAACACCCTCATAGCCCCCTAATACACCTCAAACCTGCGCACCATCTATAACAATAAACTCATGAATCTCTACTATGTCCGCTACGCGCATAGACCAAACTAAATCATTAGGATTTCTGACATCACCTTTCATTTACCAAACGGTGAAAGAACCATGATGAATCTTAATCTAAAATATCTTCGTTTTGACATACGTTTGCCTGCCGTGTGTAAGAGGCATGCTCTGTACCTAAAGCTAACTAATAGCACTGCACCGAATTAACGTGAATTCTAGTTCTGCACTATATTTGTGTCCTTCTTAATAATTTTTCAGTACTTTTACAACAGTAATACTCCAAGCCGTTAGTGGTGAGTGTTGTATGATTTTGGCAGTTTATGACTAACAGGCCTAACAGCATTGAAGCTCGACGCTACTAACCAAATTGATGAAATTTTCACGATATTAATATTAAATAATGAAACTAATATTCTTCAAAAGCCGCCTTCATTCTCGCTTTACTTATCAACAATCATACCTAACAAGACCCTGTCCCTGCGAAATTTTAGTAAATAGTTGGTACGTTCTCTTGCCCGTGTTTTTTTACCCACAATGCACGACTTGTCTCGCTTAAAAGCACGCGTTGATCACGTTTTTATTTTCACTAATTGGGGTTTTATTTTAGAAACTGCAATTATCTGTATGATAATAAGCAATGAAATAATTTAAATAAATTTTCTGATATCTTTAAACTGATATTCAAATTGCAGGGATTACTTATAAAGCAATTCAATTCGATTGCATCCAACCAGCGATACAAGACGCTTGCTGGCAACGAAATTACCATAAAACCAATACCGAAATCGGAGATAATGATTGAATACGAAGACACAAATGAACAGACACTGTTCTCCGCAAAACCAGTCTACGTAGACGAAGACACGGAAAAGAAATTCGACGAAATACTACAAACATATCAAGCACCTTTAAATATTTCTATAGTTAACATAGTTGAAGAACCACAGAAATCTCCCAGCAATCTCAGCGCAGACAATTCGTATTTAAGTTCGAGCAGTTTGGAAGATTCAATCAAAATATACAACGTGCAAACAGGTGAGATTGTCAAATGTAAACCTGAAGATAACTTATCAGCCTCGCCCAGATACGAGAGTGATGGGAATGACAACATTGATATATCTGATAAGAAAGAAGAACTCAGTCTCAGTCTAAGCGATGTTGTGATAGTTGAAGATGAAATGAAAGAAGAAAAATTGGAAAATATCGGTGATATAGAAGAGATCTTGGCGCAGTTGCCTAAAGTAAAGGAGTTGGCGAAGAAGTTTGTGAGCATGGATAATGTAAACGAACCAATCAAGGTGAGTAACTCTCGTGGTTGCGGCTTATCTTTTGAGGGGCAGCCGGTGGATCATAATTATAACGTAACATATTATGCAGGTGTTTAAAGTACAACATTAATTTTGGGTTAGGCTCGTAAAACACACTTTCCCGAAATGTGCACTTTCCGCAAAACGTACACTCCCAAAATATACACTTTCCCAATTTGGAAACTTTCCCGAAATGTGCATTTTTTCAAACAGTGCACTTTTCCAAAACGCACGCTTTCCCAAAATGTACACTTTCCCATTTAGGGCACTTTCTCAAAAGATACACATTTATGATTTAAAGATACACATTTAGTCGGTAAAGCGGGATCTTCGGCGCTGCAGATTTGTCGTATGCGTGTGTGAGAGTGACCTAGGCGAGGCACTCACACATATGCTAGGCGTTAACATCCCTACCCTTAAAGTGTACTTTCCGGGAATATATACCTTCTGCGAAAGTGCACATTCTGGGAAAGTGCACCTATTGACAAAGTGTACATATCGGGAAGTGCACTTTTAGACACAGTGTACTTTTCGGAAAAATGATCATTCTAAAAAAATGCACTTTTACAGAAAGTGCACATTTCGGGAAAATGTGTTTTACGAGCCTAACCCTTAATTTTGTTGCCCTAGTGTCAATGCGACTAATAAGATCTAGAGCTTATTCTACGATGATAATTTTGTGGTTTAATCTTGGATTGAGTCTTTATTCCGATTTGGTCAAATCATTTCAGAGTACTTAGTTGGAACTAGAAGATCTGTTTTGTAGTCTCGCCACAGTTGCAACCTCACCATGAATTAGTTCTACAATTTTTGTCTTATTTCCCAATAAAGTACAAGTATTTTGCATTTATGCGTACTTATTTATCTGAAAACGTCACAAAGCTTATCTTTTACATCATACTTATCCATATACACACAGCCATGTAATCTGTCAGTTTCCTTTTAGTTTTTCTATATCTCCTTGATTTTTAAATTTATTTTCTCATCCACAGCCTCCACAGCCAGCGCCATTAAGAAGACAAAAGAGCAAAGAAAACCTGCTTTCAGAGAAACAAAACAAACTAGTTTACATGCACAGTCTAACAGCCAGGAGCATATCCAGAGAGTTCAGAGAAGAGCTCAAGTTGTCTATGGCGACCCCGCTTAAAGTCCCCGGGGGCTCCAAGGAGATCCCTGAGGGGGCCGAGGATGTGACCAAGGAGTCGAGTAGACCTGGAAGCCCATTGCCAGAACCTGGGACGATCAAGACGAAACTAGCTTTCTTTGAGAGTTTGAAATCTAAGTTTAGCAGCAAATAGGAACACTTACTTAGTCTTTATGATATTAAATTGATTATTGAGTGTTTCGTGTTTGTAGTAAACTGTTAATTAGGGCCAGTTGTTTCAAACTGTCAATACCTAATTTTAAGCTACGTCCGTTAAAATCAGGTTGTATTGGAGGTTTGTCAGTTTTGTATGCGATGACAGCTTCCGGTGCCATATTAAACGTTTACCGACCTGTAAACTGTAGTTGATGCAATCCACCCTAAGATGTATTGTGAAAAGATTGAATTGTAAAACACTTTTGCATTTCTTTACAATCAATGTTCATGAGTTATATTGCTGACGATTGCTTTAGGTAAACTGCGATAAAGTATATTTACGTCACCCTAGGTCGTAAGTGGGATTTTCAGCCCGCTACGCGAGGCGAAAATCTCACTTCCTGGCCAAGGCAATACGTAACACTTTAGACAAACCACGGTTGGTATCACCGCCCTAGGTATGTAATGTACTATTAAAGATCTGTGTTCCTTTATCATCTGGGGAAACCAATTTTCACTTGTATTATCCAATTGAATAAGTGCATTCCAAATTTAAACCTTAAAACAAGTGCAGTAAGCTAGAATATTGTAAGAATACTAATTACTTAATCTTTTAATGAGTTTGTAGGTCATTTAGGAAACCCCTCGACTGTTTATAATGATAAACGGTTGGGGAGTTTTTTGACCTAACCCAAACTCATTTTCAATGTAATTATTATCTAACAAATATTTTGATTGAGTTGTCTTGTAAGTAATCCCATTAGAATTTATTTAGTTTGTTTATAGAAACAATATTAAATAACTAGCGGTAGAAAAGGCATGATTTTCTGTACATTGCGTACGCTTCAGTGGCCATACTACAATTTGTTTATGTATAAACAAATCTGTAGTTACGCCCTGCTTTTTATTTATTTTTGACTAAGCAGACGCTGTATCATAAGTAGGTACCTGTAAAGTTAGTCACATTGTCCTATTTTAATTTTAATTGTAGGTTTACAATATCTTATTGTGGTTATATCTGATTTAGGTTTTCCTTCTTTTACTGATGATTAAGTACCTAAAGCAGCGTAATGCCCATTTCACACGAGGGCAGAACAGTGAGCCAGTAGAGTGGGATAGAACAGTTAGGCAGACAGTGACGCCAAAGACGTCAATATAAAAATATTGACGTCTTTCTCGCGCGCACTGTCCTGATCCAGTGCACTGCCCTCTCGTTCACAAGGATCCAGCCACAAGCCAGTCGAGCGAGACAAGTGGTAGGGAAAGCCAGTTGGCCCCGAAAAAAATGACGGCCGGCTATTAACTGCTCTGCCCGTTACTGTCTGGACACTACCCGCGTGGTCGTGCCGGAGAGTTCCCCCTGGATTTTCCCCAGGCTACTCTCCAACCAGGCAGTTCGACAGCTATATTGGGTCCGTCCTATTATAGCAACAGTCAGGTTCTAAAAAAAAATATATGTCTGGACACTAGGTAGTAGCAGTACTGCACTGTCTACTGCTCTGCCTCACTGCCCTACCCTCGTGTTAAATGGGCATTGAAATACCCACAATTTATAATGTCAAAACTAAATCGAGTCTTTTGAAAATCAGATTTTTGATTTTCTGTCTATGGATGACATATAAGCAGTAATATTTTAAAAAGTCATTCATTATCACTTCAGAGTATCAACAGGTGCATATCGTATTGAAATTTTCGCTTTAATCTTGACACCAGCATGGTGCTTAATGTAGAGAACATAAGTTACAATATCTATTTAAATTAGACTTTAACCATAACAGCATAAGGTTGCTTTCTAAATGTAATTAACTTGATACTGCATATGTAAATACCTATAGCTGTGTAAATATTATAGTAGTGCCATTTTTGTAAAAATATGTTTTCCGATTATTTCGTAGGTTAGCTAATGCCAAAGTTGTAAATAGATATCCTGTAAGTACAGTGGTGTAACAAATATTTAGAACACCTATTAGATGTTTTTAACCTTTTAACCATCAATATTACATTTTCAATACGCGTCAAACAAGTACTCATCAAAATTATAAAAGAAATTTAATATTTGCCTATAGATGTTAATTTTGACTCTAGCTAGATTCTTCTTCGTCCACTTGAAGAATTATTTACATGTAAAGAATAAACAGGTTTAAAATATTTGCTTGCATTTAATGTCTTTATTTGCTATGTATTAATTTTTGCCTTGTATGTGTAGGTAGTAGTTTTTTTTCTGTTTCACGTCACCTTTATTTTACTCGATAAGTATGTCATCGATTTCTAATTATTTATCAGAAATATTTAATAAACAGCCAATTACAAACTTAAAATCCAGCGTAAGGTTAAATATTTTTTACACCAACTGTACAATTTCTAGTGGTTGTGTCCATAATTATGTAACTATAGCATAAAGCTTCGGGTCAAGGACATGTAGCACTTTAACCTTTAAACCACTTCTTCCAAAGTGGAGATCCATTAAAGATGTGGTCCAAAGGTTAAATAAATAGGTTACTTTCATTGTAAAGGTATAAACGGTGCAATATATTGCTATTTTATAATTTCCTCTTTTTATTTGGCCATATTTAATGAAAATATAGCTATCAGTGGCATCTATATAAATAAAATGTGATAAAATCCATAAAAGACGCTAAGCGTTTGTGTCAGTTTCCAATGTATATTTTAAGGGTGTATATTTTAATAAAGAAAATTATGCAAAATGTCAGTTTTATTTCAATAATAAAAGTCAATGCAGTCTACTAAATATTTAGATAAAAAGCAATACTATGTATAGTCAATAGTAAATTTGTTAATAGAAAAGATTTTATAATTATAACACCCTTTACTATAAAATAGTTTTTAACCTTTTAAACGGCAGCAGCGTTAAACGTGACCGCGTATTGCGCTGTTGTCTGTTTAGACATGTAAAATTGACCGGGGTTAAATATTGAGCGGTGTTGTCTGTTTAGACATGTAAAATTGACCGGTCTTAAATATTGAGCGGTGTTGTCTGTTTAGACATGTAAAATTGTAACTCATAACTTTGTGAAACGTTCCACTTAAAGTTTTTTGCCATTTTAAGAAACAACAGGCAAATAAAATTATTGATTATTACAGTTTAGTAACTATAATAATGTCATATTTTAAATCGAGAAGTAAAATACAGGTTTTTTTAACCTTTTAACCGCTGTAAGTCACCAAAGTACCTATGTGTTATATTGTTACATGTCTCATACAATGGTGGTGAAAAGGTTAAAATGCCTTTAGGTACCGGTAAACACTGTACCTCAGTAGTATATCCCCAGTGTTTTATGAAAAGGCACTTTTTCCATTTCCTCAGCGTACTTCCGGCGGTAGCACCACAGATAGTAGTCGATGTAGCTAGAGTTCAACTCTATGGACGCCGTGCTAGAAGCTTCTAGCTTCTTCTTCAAGAGTTCTACGGCGTGGATGGAGCAGCCGCGGATCTCTACTTCTTGGTCGGAGCCGCTTGGGAGGAGCTCGTCTGAAAAAGGATGTGCAGTGCAGATTGACTAGGGGTGTAGACTCATGTTCAAATTGATACCGTATGTATAGTTTACTTACTGGATAGTAAACCATCAAATTGGGTTGTGTCCTAAAAATTTTTTACGATGCCATTCGAACCAGTTTTTGGAGAGGAACAAATGTTTGTATGGGAGCAACTACAATTAAAAAACATAAATACCCAAAAAATTGAGTTAAAGACGTACCTCGCTGGCGGCAGCCGAAAACGTTTCATACTGATTAACATTGAATCGTGACGTCACAGGGTGATATTTGTACTAATCGTTGTATTGAAAATCAAGTAAATTGGTGTTTCAGTCGTGAAATACTGCGTTTAGGACCATAGTTGTCTTACAATTTTGTTTCTATAAAAGCATAAGGATTCTATTGGTAGCTTTAAATTTACTTTTGGAGAATAAAAAAAATGTATATATATTCTAAACTTTCAAGGTCTATATCTTTTTATAATTTTAATTATATTTCTTAATTTATACTTAATTACATTTATTTCATGGTTTACTCTCAATTTAGCAACACTGCGTTATCGATTTTAACATGTGGAAACTACCCAATTATTGTAATAAAGTGTGAATTAAAAAAAATACAATTAAAATCATAAAAAGATATGGGCCTTGAAAGTTTAAAGCAGGGATCGGATACCGGTATTTTCACCATACAAAAATACCGGTTTTATTTGGTTCAATTTCGTACTTTGGTTTATAATATCATTTTTGATCAAGCTGTCTAATAATACGAAAATGTTACCTAAATACATGATAGAGTCCTACATTAAGAGCCTAAAATAATTCAAAATATTAATAAAGGTTTAAGGTGTGCAATGATGATGAACTGTCCGACCGTTTTCGGCCATGGCGACCACTCCGACTCCTATCTACCGTTTTGGCGCTCGTGCGCTCGAAGATGGCTTATGTAGCCTATCTTTGCGGCAAAATTCCGTGCACATTGCGGGCACGTAACGGGCACGCGGTGTGCAATAAAGAGTATTTGTATTGTATTGTATTGTAATATTAGACTACTTCGGGGACTTTTGAAAAAACCGGTTCCGATCCCTGGATTAAAGCTACCAATAGAATCCTTACGCTTTTATAAAAACAAAATTATACGACAACTATGGACCTAAACGCTGTATTTCACGGCCAAAACAGCAATTTGCTGGATTTTCCATGCAAAGATTAGTACAAATAGTAAACTGTGGCGTCATACTTTTATGTCAATTAGTATGAAGTGTTTCGGCTGCCGCCAGCGAGGTTCCATCTTTGCCTCAACTTTAAATACCCATTTATGATCTTTCATTGTAGTTGCTCCCATACAAACATTTGTTTCTTTCCAAAAACTGGCTCGATTGGCATCGTAAACAATCTTAGGTCACAAGCCTATTCAATAAAACATTTAATGTTATTCCGTGATATAAATAATTGAATAACTATTTTAGTACTGCCATGGTCAAAAGGTTAAAAGGAAACCAATATAACAGTTATCTCCTTAGTGTTAAAAAAAAGTGAAAAGATGTTTTATAGAAGTAGGGAAAAATGATATTGTAGCCTATGGACGCCTTCAACCCCACTGAGTTGTAATGTATAGCGGCGTAATAGTTACTTAAAACTGACGGCTTATTTCATAGGTAAAAACGTTGCCATTTAAATAATTTGCCAGACTTTATGAAACTTATTTAAATAGCAATAAATAGTTAAAATAATTATAATGAATAAATTTTCGAAAAACGAACAAAATAAAAGTATGACAATGACCAAATATCCTACCTCTCTTCAATTTCTCCATCAACTCCTCGCTATAGCTCAGCGCCCCAAAATACACCAGCACCTGAGGCACTCTATAATCAGCAAACATCGTCATTTTCTCTATATCCTCAAATTCTCCCCAACCTTCCTTCCCGAAGAAGTTCCATAGATCAGCCACTAAGATCTGAGCCCTTTTGTAGATAGCGACTTTTTGGTTTTTATAAACAGCCTCATCTTTAAAACAAGGGAAATTTTCAACTATAATCTTTAACAACTTGACAGCGGATTTGTTGGCTTGTTTGACACAAGTCCGGAAGGTTCCATTATATTTCTGGAGCAGTATGGAGCCGACTTCGTGGAGTACTGAGAGTCTTTCATCGAAGAGTGGGATGGTGGTGGAATTGTCTCCTCTCATGATATGCTGGAGCTGGTCCGGAGTGATTTTGGAGTAGAATGAGGGGTTTGTGATGTCGTGGTCTTCCTGAACATGGAATAAATTTAATTAATTAATCTTGTTTCACTGTGGGGAGGTCCCTAAGATAGTGAAACTAGCTTATCACTATTATCTACATAATATTGACGACCGAATAGCCTAGTGGTCAGTGAGCCTGACTATGAAGCTTGAGGTCCCGGGTTCGATCCCCGGTCGGGGCAGATATTTGTATGATGAATACGAATGTTTGTTCTCGAGTCTTGGATGTTTAATATCTATTTAAGTATGTATTTATTTATATAAGTATGTTTATCCGTTGTCTAGTACCCATAGTACAGGCTTTGCCTAGGGACTAGATCAATTGGTGTGAATTGTCCCACTTTATTTATTATTTATTTATTTAATTAATATGTATCAACACAACCCTGCAAGGGCACTGCAATAGTCCATTATTACATTTTTCCAATTAAATTAAATTAATAACTATCATGGATCGACATTTCAAATTAATATGATTTAACTAAACTAATAAAACAAGCTTTTACTATACAATCGCTAGTTATTCTATAGCCGCATTCTGAGTAACACAGTTTTGTGTAAGTATTTGTACTATTTGTAGGTATATTAAGGGGATGGAAGAGCTATAGCATTCTTTTTTTTTAAAGGAACACAAAATTGTATAGCCATTGGCTGTCTTTAAATTCACTAGTCACTGCTACTACATTACTATTTTACCTTGATAGCTCTATGCAATGCCGCCTCTAGCGCATAGTACCCTGAATGCCCCTCCACCGTCCACTTCTCAGCACCCGTGTGCGACCAGAAGCAGAAATTCAGCGCGTCACACACAAACACCCAGTCCACAGCGCGGGGGTGGTCTTTGGAGGGGTGTATCATGTCTGCACCCGTGTCCGGGATGTCCAGGCCTTTCAACATCTGGAAGATTAAGCAATGAGTTTTAGAACTGTCGGACTGCCATGATTAGATCCTAAGAAAATCGTTTCAGTAACCAATCAGCTTCACTTCATCAAGATATGATGTAAGAGCAAAATACATGGGCACAGTCAGCAACATAAACATTTAGAGTATTTTCGACCTCATTTCTTAAAAGAATTAAGTGTTAGAATGTAACATGTCTATGATTCTGAGAATATTAAGACTCTATATTTCAAAAAAAATTGTTGCTATTTTCTGAGGAGCATTCAAATCTCCGACTTTCTGGTATCATATTTATCAATTAATTTTTATCTCTCTTTCATTAGCCGCTTAGTACAAGAACTAATAAATAAAATATACAAAACAACCAAATATTTGCGGACAATCTTACACAAATCGACCTAGTCCCAAACTAAGTAGAGCTTGTACTATGGGTGCTAGATGACGATAAACATACTGAGATAAATGAATACATAGAAGGCATCCATGACTCAAGAACAAATATAATATCAGCATGGCTATCACAAGACAGCGCGCGAGCTCTCTCGATTTTTCTCACACTATATCTCTCTTTCTAAGTTTTCTAATAAGAGAGAGACGAATAGCGCGAGAAAAATCGAGAGAGCTCGCGCACCGTCTTGTGATAGCCATGCAATTGTTAATAGAAATAGGTATATTGCTATACCTAGTAACAACCAGTTATCTCCACAATACAAACTCAAGTACAGTTTACTCTTATCTTGAGTGTATTAAAGTTTCTTACCTCTTTGCACAACTTGTCAAGTCCGTCCTCATGTATCTTTACGTGCTCTGCGTGTTTCGCGATAAACTCGCCAGCTTCGGCAGGCCACAACATCTTAACCTGTAATGTATTTATTTAAGTTTGTATTATAATTATGTATGATCTGAATCGCAGAGTGCACCTACTAGACCAAAATGACAGCTTTTTATCAATATTTATGAAGTCAGGCAAGTACAAGAAACATAACAAAAGAAGTCGCCGGGTTGAACATTTGTATGTTCAACCCGGCTATAGTTTAAAATACTACTAATAAATCCACGGTTAAACTCGTCACTGTATTAATACGTGAGATTAACCGTGGATTTATTAGTAGTATTTTAGACATGTCTCACGAAAGTTTAAATTTGAATAAAATAGTTTCATTGTTATCGTTTAAAAAATAGTACCTAACATTAATAACTTCGATTAGAAGGAAAAAGTACAACATACAATATGATGCAAATGGCACTACCCACCTTGAGTTTTGTTATGTTTTATAGCAAAGAAGTAAAGAGCTAAAGTATTCAAAAACTTGTGCAATCGCGCCAAGCGCCAACTTGATGTGATCACATGAACACATGAACATTGAAACTCTGAACTGAAGGTGAAGTGCCACAAAGTGACATTGACACATCAATGACAATGACATGATAAGATTGATAAGCTTCTTATAAATATGAAATATGACAGTAAAAAAATCGTTGCTCAAATGCTCAAATAACCTGATGTCTGATTGAAAACAATATTATCTTTTATTCATATTATATTTTTATTTACTAAAATCTTATTTGAAGTAATATTCCACTAATGGTAGCACCACACTTGGCAGTATTTGCCCAAATATTCGTGTTGCATCTTTTTCCTTCCTACGGCAAATGAAAGAGAGGCAACGATGCAACGCGAACACGCATTCCCAAGTGTGGTGCCACCATGATATTCATATAAAATCTGATAAATATCAACAAGCCACTTAAAAATTAAATGCTAGTCAGCATAGCGTCTTAAAATGTGCCTCAAATATTTATTAATTTTTAAATTTGGCAGCCCTATTCCATAGTGACTGTCAACAATATCGTTTAACCTCAAAACAAAAACACAAAATACCGCGTCTATAATTTTGCCGAAAAATTAATTTAATTATATTTAAGATTAGACAACTAATTCACGTACAAAAATGCCTTTAGACGTACAAGGCACATTCGTATCCCAGAAAATCAGCAAAGTGCGATGGATTCCCGAAGAATATGTCGAGACAAAGTGTTTCTTTACCGGCAGTTGGGACGACGATGTGAATTCCGTTAAAGTTTGGAGTTTCGAAAGCCAAGAGGATGGAGAAGTGGAATATCCTAAATGCCTGTCGGAGTTTAAAATTGAGGGAGATGTGACTGAGATTAAATTCACTAGTAAAAACAGAATAGCCGTGTCTTCTTCAGACGGTGATGTTAGACTGTTGGAAATCAGTATGTACGAGAGATCTCAGCCTTTGAAAGAAGTTTTCAAATGGGATAAATTGCACAAATTTGGGTAAGTAACTGCAAGTTCTTTTCTTTCTGATTCTTGTGTTTATGGTAAATTCCAATTAGGTATCACGATTTTCCTGTAATTTATAAATTAAGGATAAAGATTGTCTTATTTGTTGTTAAAAGCAAAAAATAATCTGAAGGCATTAAGAATATCCGAGTCTGATGTATAAGGTTCATAAACCAGAACCGTAGTAGTAGTTTAGAATGTTTTTTTGTTTTTCTCATTTTTGTTATTAAATTTCATCCTGTGGTGTACTCAAAATAATATATTCTCTTTTATCATTTTACAATATGGATGAAAAATTAACATACATAACATATGTTAGATATGGTTGACGCCAAAAATACGTTTACACTGTTAGCCTTATTGCAATGGAATAAGGTGCAAAAGTGTAAACATATTTTTGGTGTTGACTACATACTTCATTTTCCCTTTTCCACAGAGAAGACAGCTGCAGTTGCACAGCTGTAGCCACCATGGACAGTGACATAGCATCCGTGGGAGAAGACGGCAACATCAACTTCTTGAATGGGCACCGTGGAGATATTGTCCGCACGGTCACTGGTGCTGACAGCTGCTCATTACATTCCATCTGCTATATTAAGTATAATGAGGTACGTGTAGTGTCAGCTAGTCTTGAACAACAGGTTTTTATTTGTTTATATAGGTATTTGGTATCCTGATACTAAACACCCATACCCATACTTTCAGCTTTGCATCCTGATGCAAAGCTGAAAGTAGGTGATAGTTTAGGCCATTTAGAACATTTTAAGTCATACATGTCTTAGACAAATGTTATTATTATTATTTTTATTTAAGTTTTAAGATTTTCCTGAGAAAACTCCAAATTGTCAGACTAAATCAACAATAGTACTTTTATTACTGTAGGTAGCATTTTTTTGTTTTATTTTATATTGTGCAAATTGTGCAATGTCTATCTTACACCATAAAAGTAATTTGAAACATCGGTGTCTAAAGAAAAAAAAACCGGCCAAGTGCGTGTCGGACCACGCAAAACGAAGGGTTCCGTGCCTATTAAAAAGGTCGTATCGTCACAGAAATTTTGCGGCACTTACGTCCTTTTCTTTGAGGAAGGCAGTTTTTCAGCAATATCTCGAAAACCTCTGAACCGATCTTGTTCAAAACAATTTTCGGTGAATGGAATTAATAAGCCCTATGTCCATGAATTTTTCCATATTTTTAAAATACACCGTTCAAAAATTAGAGGGGGGGGACAGAATTTTAGTGACTTTCGGGGCGATTATCTCTGACCCTATTCACTTAATCAAAAAAAATGCTAAGAAACCTTATATTTATTTTGAAAGGCCTATCGATTGATGTGCCACACGAGGGGTCACAATGAAAAAAAAAATACTTTTAGTTTTATGTATGGAGTGCACCCCTAAAAAAATTTTTTTTAGTCATTTTAATTACAAAACTATGTAGCGGCTAACAAAATACACCTATCCTCAAAATTTTATTCAAATACACCTTATAGTTTTCGAGTAAAATGCCTGTGACATATGGACAGACGGACAGACGGACATGACGAAACTATAAGGGTTCCGTTTTTGCCATTTTGGCTACGGAACCCTAAAAACCAAAATCAATTTAAAAATTTAATAACTTGAAAAAGAAAAGATTTAATTGTTTTCTTGTTAGGACAATTAAAAAAAACTAAAATAGCACCGGTTAGTCTAAATATTTTAGAGACATTCTTGGCTATTGCCCTTTCATTTAAGCTGGAACAGCTGGAGCATTTAATATGGAACAAGCTGACAATATAGCGGCCAATATTGAACGGCCAACGGTGATCGTTATATTTTTCTAGCTGTCTCCATCTATAACATGCAGTGAGATAGAGTCAGTGCATAGATCGCGTGATAATATATACTTAACTGTGTACCTATTGGCCGCCAATATAGCTGTAGCCACCATCGAGTATGTTTTCTCTTGGCTCCCATTATTTTGGTTGGATAAATCATAATTGTTTATTCATTCCCAACCATGGCATTCCAAGAGTTGACAAGGCATGTACAGTGTGTGTTAGGGTAAATTAAAAGTTATAGTTAAACTATAGAATATAATAATATACAGATAAATTACTTTCGAGACATTTTTTGCATTTGTAGTTGTGACCTCTGTAGCCAGCCTCACACACACACATACGTGTAAATATACAAATACTACTACAAATGCAAAAATGTCTGGAAAGTAATTTACCAGTAGATATTTGGCTATAATTAAGGCCAACACACTTTTATGTTGGATATTCAGTATTTAATAAAACATACAAACATGCTTACACATCCTTTCTTTGTTCCTTAACAAGACTTGGAATAAATCGTTACAGATTATAACTGGAAACCTCCGCGGCCACATGAAGATCTGGGACTCCAGATCCACGGACAACAAACCATCTGCCTCCTTCCTGCTTGCCGGTGACGAGCTAGCCGCTACCTGCATCCTCTGTCACCCGACACAGCCTCACATCATCCTCGCAGGCAGCGAATCAGGCTCCCTAGCCATATGGGATTTACGTATGAACTCTTTCCCTACCTCTTTGCTTAGCGCTCATGCCGCCAGCGTCACAGAAATGCAGTTCCATCCCGTAAACCCGTCTAAACTAATCTCTTGTTCGTTGTCCGGGGAGATTTGGGAGTGGAACATGGAAGCTATGATCAGGACTACGAAGGGAGAGGATAGTGAGGTCACTACGTGGATGCCCTTGGAGGATAAGAATACTATGGTGGTCAATTCGCTGATGCCAACGCTTCATAAAGCGATTAATACTGTACATTGTGATAGAGGGAGGATCTTGTGTGGTGCGGATAATGAAGCTGTGTATGTTATTAATAATTTTAAGTATTAAATTAGAATTTGTAACTTAAATTGTGTTTTGGGTCTAAATGGAAGCCATGAATGTTTCCATTGTGTCTTAGTTAAAGTTAAAACCTGCCAAGTGAGGTACTTTATTAAAACAATATTTTAATTTGTACACTGCCATAAAGCCAGCATAAGTATTGCAGAATATGTTAGACCAATGAGTTTTTTACAGTCACTATAACATACAATCAGTCGTAAATATATGAATGTTACCAAAATTCAAAAATCCTACTAATAATTTTATAAATGCGAAAGTTTGGATATTTAGATGTTTGTTATTCAATCACGCTTACAGTTTGCATGAAGATAGTTTATAGCCTGGATTATACTTTATTTATGATGTTATTATGTGATGGGACTGATGGGTGACTGGAACATATTCGTTCTCTGGATATGAATGTATGTTGTATGCAAATGTCTGTTTAAGTATTGATGTTATTTACCCTTAAGTTATTATAATATTTCTTACAAATAACAACACAGTTTTGTAAATAATATGCATTTTATTTAATAATGGAAGTAAATACAACTTAAATAATATCAATACACATTATCTTAATAATAATACACCAAGTCAGTCTTTGCTTGCCTAGTCAAAGTATTGGTAATATATTTTACAGTAACTATCATAGTATTTACAACTTAATAATAGGAGTTATCATAAATATCATAATAGTAGGGTTATACAGAAGCAAGGCATTTCTAACAATACTCCTAAATTCTAAAAACAAATGTAACCTATGTTCTCAAATAAATATTTTTATGTATTCTGTCTTAGAAAATGATTATAGGTAAAACAGGCTTCCAGAATCTCTAATTAAAAATACAAAATACCTAATTAAGTGTACAGAAATCCTATACAAAAAAAGTTCTGTAATGTCCGATAGTGAGAAGTCAATACCAATCAATATAGGTACCTGTCATTTAATAGTTATTTATGATACAAGTGCCGAAAGTAGGTAATTCCCAACGATTGACCAAAAACACGACCGTCAGGGGAGAAGTACCTATCCGCACAGTGTATCATACAACACTTTACAATGCATCATGTAAGGAAATAAAAAAAATACATAAAACGTGAAATTTTAACTGTCATGAAATCTCATTCTCGCACGTGTGTGGGAATATTGGCCCGAAAATCATTCCCGCACGGACCCGCCCCGCCCCCCTCTGCTGTGCGGGCTTAGAGGAGTTCCCGACCATATAAAGGTGCACTTTCAGAGCAAGTGCATTGTAAATATATTTAGTAACCTAAAACTGATGTAAACTGGTGTAAATGTCCTAGTCCTCATGTTGCACTTAAGTAGGACATGGGCACTTTATGTTCAAGTGACATGGCTTAAATTCAAATACTCAAAAATCCTCTTAGTTTGAATCAGGGATCGGATACCGGTATTTTCACCATACAAAAATACCGGTTTTTTTTTTCGTTCTATTTCGTTCTTATGTTGGTTTATAATATAATTTTTGATCAGGCTGTCTAATAATACGAAAATGTTAGCTAAATACATGATAGAGTCCTACATTAAGAGCCTAAAATAATTAGACTAAATACTTCGGGGACTTTTGAAAAAACCGGTTCCGATCCCTGGTTCGAATATAACCCATATTGCTTTGACATAAAGTGCCCATGTCATAACACTATTGCAATGTCAAGGACTAGGACATTTACCTTATACAGGTTATACAATGTATTGAGATTACATGAGACAAGATTAGTTTCTTATCAGGCAGGGACCATACACCATATTTTTTTAAATTGTTAGAAATGCGCTTCTGTACAGTTTTCACTACCAGTACCACTAAGGAAACAACATGCCGCGGTGATAGAACCAATAGTAAAATTTCAATTATCCAAAACGGTAACTAGGGATTCGAAACGAGCCGAAAAATGGCACCACACTTTTTACAAACATCCAAATTCAGTAAACTTCAATGCAAACTTATATTGAATTTTTGTTCCTTTTAGGACAACTTGCGTCCATTTTCCTCAACAATTTTATGATTATAAACAATATAACCAATGATTTCTCATGCATATTTTTAAGGACGCTTTTAAATAGCTTTTTTTAATAACTATAACTGGTTATATCACTAAAACAAGATGAATATTACGCATCCCATTCACAATTATATACCACACTAAATGCGTTAACAATCATTAACACGGAGTATATTTATGCGTTAATTAAATATAATATCATATCACTCAATTATATTAAAATTGTTCAATATGCACTACTGGACTCGAAGTGCGAATGACCGAACTGGACCTACATGCATTTATGTCAGTATTTATAAAAACTAACAAATATTGGAGATGTAAGACGAAACATTTCGTCAGCACTCGTGCTTTAAAAACTTTTGATGTGATTTATCTTAGTTTATCTATAATAAACACGTACGCCACTCGCTTAACAGCTACAATATAAGCCGCTCGCAGACTGGAGCGGCCTGCGGTGGCGGTCAATAGTAAACTCGACATTAACTGACAACTTTACTATTGATAACCACCTCAGGCCGCGCCAGTGCGATTCAGTGTGCGTCAGAATGACTGACCAAAATGGCAGATCAATGTTAGACTACCATTAATATTCACTACCTATTTGCTACTATTTACTACCTATGTTGACATATTTGCTACCTAAGTTTAAAAAAATATATATATTTAATAAAGTGGGCAGTCATTCTGACGTCAGGATGACTGCCCACATTTATTATATGGGGTTGGACTCCCTTATTTGCAACTTTCTATATACTATGATTTACTACCTATTTGCTACCTACACATAAATTATTTCCAGATTTTTAAGGCAAAAAATAAAAAATATATAAGCAAAACATGGAATTTAATTACGAATCGGAGTGTACAGGCTGTTACCTCATGAACCGTGATAGTTAGACAACTGAAATTTTCTCACATGATGTATTGCTGTTGCCGCTATAACAGCAAACACTAAAACACTGAATAAAATAAATTTTTAGGGGGCTCCCATACAACAGACGTGATTTGGCCGATAGCTAATATAAAATGACCCCATACTGCGTACATTTTGCTTAGGAGCAGGGCTCTGCTAATACTAGATTGTAGTTACGGCCCTTTTTAGCATATATTTTGTACGAAACCCTCGGTGCGCGATTCCGACTCGTTTAATATTTTCATTTGTTATTATTTAACTATTGTAAAAAAAAAATTGATGCGTTCACTTTTAATAAATTAATACTATTTGTAATTTCTGAACGATCGTACTATTTCCGCATACTACCCACATAATAATAGCGTTTATCATCAGTATCTCACTCGGAAGTTGTTAACGCGAATAATTATTTCTGCATTATTTATTGTTTGTCTGAAGTGGTAAAATCGTCATTGAATTGCGTTCATTGCACTGATTTACTGAGTTATTATGAAAAGGGGGCGGCAACGTTTAGTGTATTCAATGACGATTTTACCACTTCAGACAAACAATAAATAATGCAGAAATAATTATTCGCGTTAACAACTTCCGAGTGAGATACTGATGATAAACGCTATTATTATGTGGGTAGTATGCGGAAATAGTACGATCGTTCAGAAATTACAAATAGTATCCATTTATTAAAAGTGAACGCATCAATTTTTTTTTTACAATAGTTAAACAATAACAAATGAAAATATTAAACGAGTCGGACTCGCGCACCGAGGGTTTCGTACAAAATACATGCTAAAAAGGGCCGTAACTACAATCTAGTATTAGCAGAGCCCTGCTCCTAAGCAAAATGTACGCAGTATGGGGTCATTTTATATTAGCTATCGGCCAAATCACGTCTGTTTTATCGTTGTATGGGAGCCCCCTAAAAATTTATTTTATTCAGTGTTTTAGTGTTTGCTGTTATAGCGGCAACAGCAATACATCATCTGTGAAAATTTCAGTTGTCTAACTATCACGGTTCATGAGGTAACAGCCTGTACACTCCGATTCGTAATTAAATTCCATGTTTTGCTTATATATTTTTTATTTTTTGCCTTAAAAATCTGGAAATAATTTATGTGTAGGTAGCAAATAGGTAGTAAATCATAGTATATAGAAAGTTGCAAATAAGGGAGTCCAACCCCATATAATAAATGTGGGCAGTCATCCTGACGTCAGAATGACTGCCCACTTTATTAAATATATATATTTTTTTAAACTTAGGTAGCAAATATGTCAACATAGGTAGTAAATAGTAGCAAATAGGTAGTGAATATTAATGGTAGTCTAACATTGATCTGCCATTTTGGTCAGTCATTCTGACGCACACGCGATTCAGGCTTTAACCTTGACGCACAGCGCCATCTTGACCGTCCGCCATTTTGTGGCGTTCTCCCGCCAATCTTGACTTCGCTACCGCGATCGAATAAGCACCTTAAGTCTTCCGGCATAGAGTCAGATATGGTTCCGCCGGTGCGGGGAAGGTTTCCTCTGCGAAGCCTGCAGGATGGAGGCCGGGATAAGCCAGAGTTGCTCGCACCAACGCATGAGGGCCTCGGTCACGTGGCAGCTGTTGGCTGCGGTGGCTAGCTGCGTCTCCAGGCAGTCTGACTGCTTGATCAGGAGGCTGGAAAAAAATAATAGATTAAATTTTTGTTTTGATCCCTTCGGTTTGATTCTTGATGCTGAATATAAAGTAAAATGAAATGAACTAACTATACACTAATTCTTAGATATCGACTAGATGGGACAATAAATCCCTTGGTACACGATAATTGGGAATGGATGAAAATTTTAGCAATTAATTTTAGAAATGCCTGATTTTTTTGGTGATAGGAATAACCTTCCTTAGTACCAGAAAAAAGTTGCAGACTTTTTAGTTCCGTCATTAAAAAAAATATATAAACAGTTTCCTCAAGTACGTTTTGGGTTTAGGACGGCGAATTGATCTTTGATCCGTCAAATAATACAATTTTTTTTTAAATATCTGACCCTGGCAATGACAAATATAGCTGCTGCAGCTGTCAATATAATTGCTAGTGTCAGTTTACCACGGATATTTAAGATACTTTTTTGTAATATGAGACAGATAAAGGAAAGCGTCTTATTCGCCGTCCTAAACCCAAAACGTAAGTGAGGAATCTGTTTATATTTTTGAAAAATAATTGACGCAGCTGAAAAATCTGATACTTTTTTCTGGTGCTAAGGAAGGTTATTTCTATCACCAAAAAAAAATCAGCCGTTTCTAAAATTTTCATCCAATTGCCTTCTCACATTGCGAATTGGCGACCGTGACAGGACATAGGAATAAGCGTAGGGAAACGTGAGCAGTAAGCTTGCTCGTTTCTGAGGCGCTTGCCCTATAAAGACTGGCCATTTGGCCAGTGTTGCCAGTTTAGACTTGTAAAATGGTACCTTTTAGCTTTGGGAAACTTAAGAACTCAAGGACTACATTCATATGACTTATATGGAAGGCTAAGTGTACATGCCTGGGCGGGAAGAGAGCCGGCGCGATGATCATGGCGACGTTGTGCGTGCTCATCTTGTTGGTGGTGGCGTGGGCGACGATGTCGCGCGCCAGCGACAGGATGCAGCGCAGCGTCGCGCGCTGCTCCGTCGGCAGCAGCAGCACCAGCAGGTTCAGCGCGCGCCCCTGCGCCGCGCCGGTCAGCGCTGCGACAATGTAGCTTCGGTTAGCTCTTTGCGATCACAGAACACTAACTACTATACAAGGGGTATCAAGCGCGGTTTCTATCGGGACCGGTGTCGCCACCTCACCCCCTCCACGTCGCCTACAACTTTGTGAGCTGCACGGCGATCAGGTGACGTCGGTGCGAAAGCTAAGAGCGCATGCTCAGAGTAGTAGATTTCATATATAAAAGTGCATAAACAACATACTAATATCGAAAACAGACCTTTTTTGGACCATGTTTTAATAAATCATAAAAAAAGATTTTTTTTTTCTAAATTTTCTTTGTGCAAATGTAGATAAAGGATTGAAGAACCGATAAGCCTTTCTGCCATAAATATATCTATAGTTTTGACAAAGTATTCCTTTGTCAAAACTATAGATATATTTATCATATCAACTCAAAATTCGTCGAATAGCGCGTGGAGCCCCTTAAATGGGCCGTGGCTGCTCGCCAGCGCCAGCGCGCCCTCCACGGCGCCGCGGTGCTCCGTGTACCACGAGCGCTCGACTCACCGTAAGTATGGTAGAACAGCCGCATGAGCTCCTGCGTGAGCGGCGGCTGCGGCAGCGCGCGCAGCAGCCGCTTGAACACGGCGGACAGGTCGTGGCTGCTCGCCAGCGCCAGCGCGCCCTCCACGGCGCCGCGGTGCTCCGTGTACCACGAGCGCTCGACTCACCGTAAGTATGGTAGAACAGCCGCATGAGCTCCTGCGTGAGCGGCGGCTGCGGCAGCGCGCGCAGCAGCCGCTTGAACACGGCGGACAGGTCGTGGCTGCTCGCCAGCGCCAGCGCGCCCTCCACGGCGCCGCGGTGCTCCGTGTACCACGAGCGCTCGACTCACCGTAAGTATGGTAGAACAGCCGCATGAGCTCCTGCGTGAGCGGCGGCTGCGGCAGCGCGCGCAGCAGCCGCTTGAACACGGCGGACAGGTCGTGGCTGCTCGCCAGCGCCAGCGCGCCCTCCACGGCGCCGCGGTGCTCCGTGTACCACGAGCGCTCGACTCACCGTAAGTATGGTAGAACAGCCGCATGAGCTCCTGCGTGAGCGGCGGCTGCGGCAGCGCGCGCAGCAGCCGCTTGAACACGGCGGACAGGTCGTGGCTGCTCGCCAGCGCCAGCGCGCCCTCCACGGCGCCGCGGTGCTCCGTGTACCACGAGCGCTCGACTCACCGTAAGTATGGTAGAACAGCCGCATGAGCTCCTGCGTGAGCGGCGGCTGCGGCAGCGCGCGCAGCAGCCGCTTGAACACGGCGGACAGGTCGTGGCTGCTCGCCAGCGCCAGCGCGCCCTCCACGGCGCCGCGGTGCTCCGTGTACCACGAGCGCTCGACTCACCGTAAGTATGGTAGAACAGCCGCATGAGCTCCTGCGTGAGCGGCGGCTGCGGCAGCGCGCGCAGCAGCCGCTTGAACACGGCGGACAGGTCGTGGCTGCTCGCCAGCGCCAGCGCGCCCTCCACGGCGCCGCGGTGCTCCGTGTACCACGAGCGCTCGACTCACCGTAAGTATGGTAGAACAGGCGCATGAGCTCCTGCGTGAGCGGCGGCTGCGGCAGCGCGCGCAGCAGCCGCTTGAACACGGCGGACAGGTCGTGGCTGCTCGCCAGCGCCAGCGCGCCCTCCACGGCGCCGCGGTGCTCCGTGTACCACGAGCGCTCGATCAGCTGGCAGAGGGCTTCGATCTGCGGACAAACAATCTAAAATGTCATATCCCAACGTATCTGTAAGCTTTCGAACCTCAGGGGAACTGGCGGTTTTTCAGACGAGCTGGCAAAAGTTGGTATTTTTTTCAATTGTAGGGAAGGCGGGGTTCAAAGTGCCGTGGGTAGATTGTGCCGATGACCATATCTCCGAGAGTAAAAGAGATAGATGGATTCTGTTACTGCGTCGAGAAATGAAAAACCCGCGCACAAAGTCGGCGGCCATTTTATTTGCGTCAGCGCCGAGGACGAAGCAGCTCGCTGCCACGTGAGTAAATATTTTCGTATTCGTACTTTTTAGTCTATATTTTACATTGTATACTGTGTTATACGTGTTTTTAAAAATCGAAGTGTAGGTTAATATTACTAACGGGGTTAAAAGTGCCTATAGCCGGGGGTTCATTATGCCGCGGCACAACTAACCCCGTCAAAGGCACAACTAACCCCATATCATTCTAATTGTTATTTATATTGTTGTCAGTATGAGAGTTTAATTACAAAAAGAAGACAAATAGGGGCACTACTTCCCGAGATTTACTACAAATAGCCGCCGATGCTAAAAGACGGCCGAAAATTAAATACAGTAGCGCGTGAGCATATGTCACACCACATTACAAAGATGTGTAAAAAATACAGCTCGGGCAAACTCCTACAGTTGGGTATAACAGTAAGTTAGTGTTTAATGCTGAAGAGGAGGCGATGTTGGCTTCGTATTTATTGAGATGCTCCACAATTTGCTTTGGACTCTTGCCTGAACAGGTAAAAAAGTTCGCTTATGAATGCGCTATAAAACTCAACCGCCAAAATATTCCTCCTTCGTGACACGTGATCAAAATGGTTCACAAGTTTCCTGCAGAGAAATGCGGGACGTGCGACATCTTTTAACTAACGTGTATATATATTTTTTCACTATATTTTTGAGTTGTATGTTCTAGCATATAAATATTTGATTAAACTAGGTACACAGGGAACCCTGTTGATCTCATTATAAATAATATATGTCAAACTTATATGAGCAAATGTATGTTTGTCATACGGTGTTCTTTTTATAACTCCTATTTTAATATTTTATATTATATTATTAATTTCATTTCATTCATTTGACATTAAGTATGTATATTGAGTTTTTAATTTTTTGTTATTTTAGTGCATATTACTTAATATGATTAAAAATTATTTGTCATAAGAAGATAATTTATGTTTATTTTGTTTAGGTTAGTAAAATATGTTGAGTTATGTTGCTACTGGTAATGTTTTTAATCAAATATGCTAATTGCAAATTAAAACTGTATTTTAAAACCCGTCTCATTTACTTTAAAATAAATTAATTATTAGTGGCACAACTTACCTCAGCATCGGAACCACCCGCCCCTTGGCGGGGTAGATTGTGCCCCTCAGACTTTTTGTTTAAAATAGTCTATAAATGTATTCTAGTAAAATATACCTAAAAACAGCACATGCTAATAAAAAACTAACTACATAAAATTTCACATTAGACACTTCACAACGTATATGGCTAATTTAGATACTGTAGGTAGGTAATATCTTGAGTTTTAATAAAATCGACACGTTGAACCCCGTCCTCCCTAATCATTAGTTGTTCCGTAAGCCACCGGATATCAATATGCTCATAAAGCATAGGCCAAAGCAAATCGGGGGAAGATTGTATATAGGATTTGCGCTGGAAGCCGCATCCTGAGTGAACGTCGTAGTTTGCGCTGGAAGCCGCGTCCACTAGACACGGCTTCCAGTAGACGCCGGACGTGACCTACGGCGTTTGTTGCACACTACCGCCTAAAACCACTGCGCTGCGCTCACCTTATGCTTGTTCCCGGCGACCCTCAGCAGGCCCTCGTCGTGCGCGCGCGCCTGCAGCGCGGCGGCCAGCGCGCGCAGCACGCGCGGCACCGAGCTCCACGTCTCCTCCCACAGCAGCATGTCCTTGCGGAGCAGCGTCTCCAGCGCCACGCCGAACACGAGCTCCCTGCGCTCACCTTATGCTTGTTCCCGGCGACCCTCAGCAGGCCCTCGTCGTGCGCGCGCGCCTGCAGCGCGGCGGCCAGCGCGCGCAGCACGCGCGGCACCGAGCTCCACGTCTCCTCCCACAGCAGCATGTCCTTGCGGAGCAGCGTCTCCAGCGCCACGCCGAACACGAGCTCCCTGCGCTCACCTTATGCTTGTTCCCGGCGACCCTCAGCAGGCCCTCGTCGTGCGCGCGCGCCTGCAGCGCGGCGGCCAGCGCGCGCAGCACGCGCGGCACCGAGCTCCACGTCTCCTCCCACAGCAGCATGTCCTTGCGGAGCAGCGTCTCCAGCGCCACGCCGAACACGAGCTCCCTGCGCTCACCTTATGCTTGTTCCCGGCGACCCTCAGCAGGCCCTCGTCGTGCGCGCGCGCCTGCAGCGCGGCGGCCAGCGCGCGCAGCACGCGCGGCACCGAGCTCCACGTCTCCTCCCACAGCAGCATGTCCTTGCGGAGCAGCGTCTCCAGCGCCACGCCGAACACGAGCTCCCTGCGCTCACCTTATGCTTGTTCCCGGCGACCCTCAGCAGGCCCTCGTCGTGCGCGCGCGCCTGCAGCGCGGCGGCCAGCGCGCGCAGCACGCGCGGCACCGAGCTCCACGTCTCCTCCCACAGCAGCATGTCCTTGCGGAGCAGCGTCTCCAGCGCCACGCCGAACACGAGCTCCCTGCGCTCACCTTATGCTTGTTCCCGGCGACCCTCAGCAGGCCCTCGTCGTGCGCGCGCGCCTGCAGCGCGGCGGCCAGCGCGCGCAGCACGCGCGGCACCGAGCTCCACGTCTCCTCCCACAGCAGCATGTCCTTGCGGAGCAGCGTCTCCAGCGCCACGCCGAACACGAGCTCCCTGCGCTCACCTTATGCTTGTTCCCGGCGACCCTCAGCAGGCCCTCGTCGTGCGCGCGCGCCTGCAGCGCGGCGGCCAGCGCGCGCAGCACGCGCGGCACCGAGCTCCACGTCTCCTCCCACAGCAGCATGTCCTTGCGGAGCAGCGTCTCCAGCGCCACGCCGAACACGAGCTCCCTGCGCTCACCTTATGCTTGTTCCCGGCGACCCTCAGCAGGCCCTCGTCGTGCGCGCGCGCCTGCAGCGCGGCGGCCAGCGCGCGCAGCACGCGCGGCACCGAGCTCCACGTCTCCTCCCACAGCAGCATGTCCTTGCGGAGCAGCGTCTCCAGCGCCACGCCGAACACGAGCTCCCTGCGCTCACCTTATGCTTGTTCCCGGCGACCCTCAGCAGGCCCTCGTCGTGCGCGCGCGCCTGCAGCGCGGCGGCCAGCGCGCGCAGCACGCGCGGCACCGAGCTCCACGTCTCCTCCCACAGCAGCATGTCCTTGCGGAGCAGCGTCTCCAGCGCCACGCCGAACACGAGCTCCCTGCGCTCACCTTATGCTTGTTCCCGGCGACCCTCAGCAGGCCCTCGTCGTGCGCGCGCGCCTGCAGCGCGGCGGCCAGCGCGCGCAGCACGCGCGGCACCGAGCTCCACGTCTCCTCCCACAGCAGCATGTCCTTGCGGAGCAGCGTCTCCAGCGCCACGCCGAACACGAGCTCCCTGCGCTCACCTTATGCTTGTTCCCGGCGACCCTCAGCAGGCCCTCGTCGTGCGCGCGCGCCTGCAGCGCGGCGGCCAGCGCGCGCAGCACGCGCGGCACCGAGCTCCACGTCTCCTCCCACAGCAGCATGTCCTTGCGGAGCAGCGTCTCCAGCGCCACGCCGAACACGAGCTCCCTGCGCTCACCTTATGCTTGTTCCCGGCGACCCTCAGCAGGCCCTCGTCGTGCGCGCGCGCCTGCAGCGCGGCGGCCAGCGCGCGCAGCACGCGCGGCACCGAGCTCCACGTCTCCTCCCACAGCAGCATGTCCTTGCGGAGCAGCGTCTCCAGCGCCACGCCGAACACGAGCTCCCTGCGCTCACCTTATGCTTGTTCCCGGCGACCCTCAGCAGGCCCTCGTCGTGCGCGCGCGCCTGCAGCGCGGCGGCCAGCGCGCGCAGCACGCGCGGCACCGAGCTCCACGTCTCCTCCCACAGCAGCATGTCCTTGCGGAGCAGCGTCTCCAGCGCCACGCCGAACACGAGCTCCCTGCGCTCACCTTATGCTTGTTCCCGGCGACCCTCAGCAGGCCCTCGTCGTGCGCGCGCGCCTGCAGCGCGGCGGCCAGCGCGCGCAGCACGCGCGGCACCGAGCTCCACGTCTCCTCCCACAGCAGCATGTCCTTGCGGAGCAGCGTCTCCAGCGCCACGCCGAACACGAGCTCCCTGCGCTCACCTTATGCTTGTTCCCGGCGACCCTCAGCAGGCCCTCGTCGTGCGCGCGCGCCTGCAGCGCGGCGGCCAGCGCGCGCAGCACGCGCGGCACCGAGCTCCACGTCTCCTCCCACAGCAGCATGTCCTTGCGGAGCAGCGTCTCCAGCGCCACGCCGAACACGAGCTCCCTGCGCTCACCTTATGCTTGTTCCCGGCGACCCTCAGCAGGCCCTCGTCGTGCGCGCGCGCCTGCAGCGCGGCGGCCAGCGCGCGCAGCACGCGCGGCACCGAGCTCCACGTCTCCTCCCACAGCAGCATGTCCTTGCGGAGCAGCGTCTCCAGCGCCACGCCGAACACGAGCTCCCTGCGCTCACCTTATGCTTGTTCCCGGCGACCCTCAGCAGGCCCTCGTCGTGCGCGCGCGCCTGCAGCGCGGCGGCCAGCGCGCGCAGCACGCGCGGCACCGAGCTCCACGTCTCCTCCCACAGCAGCATGTCCTTGCGGAGCAGCGTCTCCAGCGCCACGCCGAACACGAGCTCCCTGCGCTCACCTTATGCTTGTTCCCGGCGACCCTCAGCAGGCCCTCGTCGTGCGCGCGCGCCTGCAGCGCGGCGGCCAGCGCGCGCAGCACGCGCGGCACCGAGCTCCACGTCTCCTCCCACAGCAGCATGTCCTTGCGGAGCAGCGTCTCCAGCGCCACGCCGAACACGAGCTCCCTGCGCTCACCTTATGCTTGTTCCCGGCGACCCTCAGCAGGCCCTCGTCGTGCGCGCGCGCCTGCAGCGCGGCGGCCAGCGCGCGCAGCACGCGCGGCACCGAGCTCCACGTCTCCTCCCACAGCAGCATGTCCTTGCGGAGCAGCGTCTCCAGCGCCACGCCGAACACGAGCTCCCTGCGCTCACCTTATGCTTGTTCCCGGCGACCCTCAGCAGGCCCTCGTCGTGCGCGCGCGCCTGCAGCGCGGCGGCCAGCGCGCGCAGCACGCGCGGCACCGAGCTCCACGTCTCCTCCCACAGCAGCATGTCCTTGCGGAGCAGCGTCTCCAGCGCCACGCCGAACACGAGCTCCCTGCGCTCACCTTATGCTTGTTCCCGGCGACCCTCAGCAGGCCCTCGTCGTGCGCGCGCGCCTGCAGCGCGGCGGCCAGCGCGCGCAGCACGCGCGGCACCGAGCTCCACGTCTCCTCCCACAGCAGCATGTCCTTGCGGAGCAGCGTCTCCAGCGCCACGCCGAACACGAGCTCCCTGCGCTCACCTTATGCTTGTTCCCGGCGACCCTCAGCAGGCCCTCGTCGTGCGCGCGCGCCTGCAGCGCGGCGGCCAGCGCGCGCAGCACGCGCGGCACCGAGCTCCACGTCTCCTCCCACAGCAGCATGTCCTTGCGGAGCAGCGTCTCCAGCGCCACGCCGAACACGAGCTCCCTGCGCTCACCTTATGCTTGTTCCCGGCGACCCTCAGCAGGCCCTCGTCGTGCGCGCGCGCCTGCAGCGCGGCGGCCAGCGCGCGCAGCACGCGCGGCACCGAGCTCCACGTCTCCTCCCACAGCAGCATGTCCTTGCGGAGCAGCGTCTCCAGCGCCACGCCGAACACGAGCTCCCTGCGCTCACCTTATGCTTGTTCCCGGCGACCCTCAGCAGGCCCTCGTCGTGCGCGCGCGCCTGCAGCGCGGCGGCCAGCGCGCGCAGCACGCGCGGCACCGAGCTCCACGTCTCCTCCCACAGCAGCATGTCCTTGCGGAGCAGCGTCTCCAGCGCCACGCCGAACACGAGCTCCCTGCGCTCACCTTATGCTTGTTCCCGGCGACCCTCAGCAGGCCCTCGTCGTGCGCGCGCGCCTGCAGCGCGGCGGCCAGCGCGCGCAGCACGCGCGGCACCGAGCTCCACGTCTCCTCCCACAGCAGCATGTCCTTGCGGAGCAGCGTCTCCAGCGCCACGCCGAACACGAGCTCCCTGCGCTCACCTTATGCTTGTTCCCGGCGACCCTCAGCAGGCCCTCGTCGTGCGCGCGCGCCTGCAGCGCGGCGGCCAGCGCGCGCAGCACGCGCGGCACCGAGCTCCACGTCTCCTCCCACAGCAGCATGTCCTTGCGGAGCAGCGTCTCCAGCGCCACGCCGAACACGAGCTCCCTGCGCTCACCTTATGCTTGTTCCCGGCGACCCTCAGCAGGCCCTCGTCGTGCGCGCGCGCCTGCAGCGCGGCGGCCAGCGCGCGCAGCACGCGCGGCACCGAGCTCCACGTCTCCTCCCACAGCAGCATGTCCTTGCGGAGCAGCGTCTCCAGCGCCACGCCGAACACGAGCTCCCTGCGCTCACCTTATGCTTGTTCCCGGCGACCCTCAGCAGGCCCTCGTCGTGCGCGCGCGCCTGCAGCGCGGCGGCCAGCGCGCGCAGCACGCGCGGCACCGAGCTCCACGTCTCCTCCCACAGCAGCATGTCCTTGCGGAGCAGCGTCTCCAGCGCCACGCCGAACACGAGCTCCCTGCGCTCACCTTATGCTTGTTCCCGGCGACCCTCAGCAGGCCCTCGTCGTGCGCGCGCGCCTGCAGCGCGGCGGCCAGCGCGCGCAGCACGCGCGGCACCGAGCTCCACGTCTCCTCCCACAGCAGCATGTCCTTGCGGAGCAGCGTCTCCAGCGCCACGCCGAACACGAGCTCCCTGCGCTCACCTTATGCTTGTTCCCGGCGACCCTCAGCAGGCCCTCGTCGTGCGCGCGCGCCTGCAGCGCGGCGGCCAGCGCGCGCAGCACGCGCGGCACCGAGCTCCACGTCTCCTCCCACAGCAGCATGTCCTTGCGGAGCAGCGTCTCCAGCGCCACGCCGAACACGAGCTCCCTGCGCTCACCTTATGCTTGTTCCCGGCGACCCTCAGCAGGCCCTCGTCGTGCGCGCGCGCCTGCAGCGCGGCGGCCAGCGCGCGCAGCACGCGCGGCACCGAGCTCCACGTCTCCTCCCACAGCAGCATGTCCTTGCGGAGCAGCGTCTCCAGCGCCACGCCGAACACGAGCTCCCTGCGCTCACCTTATGCTTGTTCCCGGCGACCCTCAGCAGGCCCTCGTCGTGCGCGCGCGCCTGCAGCGCGGCGGCCAGCGCGCGCAGCACGCGCGGCACCGAGCTCCACGTCTCCTCCCACAGCAGCATGTCCTTGCGGAGCAGCGTCTCCAGCGCCACGCCGAACACGAGCTCCCTGCGCTCACCTTATGCTTGTTCCCGGCGACCCTCAGCAGGCCCTCGTCGTGCGCGCGCGCCTGCAGCGCGGCGGCCAGCGCGCGCAGCACGCGCGGCACCGAGCTCCACGTCTCCTCCCACAGCAGCATGTCCTTGCGGAGCAGCGTCTCCAGCGCCACGCCGAACACGAGCTCCCTGCGCTCACCTTATGCTTGTTCCCGGCGACCCTCAGCAGGCCCTCGTCGTGCGCGCGCGCCTGCAGCGCGGCGGCCAGCGCGCGCAGCACGCGCGGCACCGAGCTCCACGTCTCCTCCCACAGCAGCATGTCCTTGCGGAGCAGCGTCTCCAGCGCCACGCCGAACACGAGCTCCCTGCGCTCACCTTATGCTTGTTCCCGGCGACCCTCAGCAGGCCCTCGTCGTGCGCGCGCGCCTGCAGCGCGGCGGCCAGCGCGCGCAGCACGCGCGGCACCGAGCTCCACGTCTCCTCCCACAGCAGCATGTCCTTGCGGAGCAGCGTCTCCAGCGCCACGCCGAACACGAGCTCCCTGCGCTCACCTTATGCTTGTTCCCGGCGACCCTCAGCAGGCCCTCGTCGTGCGCGCGCGCCTGCAGCGCGGCGGCCAGCGCGCGCAGCACGCGCGGCACCGAGCTCCACGTCTCCTCCCACAGCAGCATGTCCTTGCGGAGCAGCGTCTCCAGCGCCACGCCGAACACGAGCTCCCTGCGCTCACCTTATGCTTGTTCCCGGCGACCCTCAGCAGGCCCTCGTCGTGCGCGCGCGCCTGCAGCGCGGCGGCCAGCGCGCGCAGCACGCGCGGCACCGAGCTCCACGTCTCCTCCCACAGCAGCATGTCCTTGCGGAGCAGCGTCTCCAGCGCCACGCCGAACACGAGCTCCCTGCGCTCACCTTATGCTTGTTCCCGGCGACCCTCAGCAGGCCCTCGTCGTGCGCGCGCGCCTGCAGCGCGGCGGCCAGCGCGCGCAGCACGCGCGGCACCGAGCTCCACGTCTCCTCCCACAGCAGCATGTCCTTGCGGAGCAGCGTCTCCAGCGACACGCCGAACACGGCGCCCTCTGGAATTAGAAAGGACGAGTTAAAGTCCATAAGCTTCTAGGAGATTCATTTGTCGAAGTGATCGACTTAACCAAGGGCGTAGCGAGATACGGGAAAGGGGGGCAGCTCCCCCCCTTTGAACTTGGCGCGGTCGGTAGGATACTAATAAGGAACTCCATTGCCGATACGTTTTACTAATTTAAACAGTTTGATCAATTACCTTCTTTCCTCTTCTTCTTTGGCGGCTTCCTCTTCTGGAAGGGCAGCGAGTACTTGTCGAAGAGTGCTGTCAGCTCGAGCAGCAGCAGCTGCGGGAGACGCTTCAGCTGTGGCTCGCCGATGCTTTCCACGTCGACCACGCTGCCGTCTTCGGGCCACTCCTGGAATATCAAGATGATTCCATTGATTAAGGGTCCTAGAAACTTAGGGCAAGTTTTAGAGCATACATAACTGGAGTAGCCTTTCAGTAACTTATCCCTCTGTAAAAAACCTTGCACAATGTGCAAAAAATCATTAAAAGACAATTTCATAATCGATCACAAAATCACAAGAGAACACTGATCATAAAAATGCCCGCAAGTGGCTGTAAGCACTTGATATTATAAACGTTCAACCACTTCAGGCTTTTAATATATAATTGAGTTTCAGTATCCTATTAAGATGCTCCCCCCCACCCCCGCAAAATTCGGCAGACTTTTGTGCGCAAATACGACATAAGCATAAGGCTACTCCAGTTATGTATGTTCTAAGGGGCAAGCAAATATGCCCGCATTGGCATGACATCGTTACTATGATGTCTGCACAGTGCACTTCAAACAAATGTCGTTTTGCAAAGACGAATCTCATTCAAACTCCACAGTAGGTAGTTAGTTTACTAAATATACTCAATGATTATCCTTAGGCTCATAACCGATCACTGTCCATTTAATAATACTAATTAGGACCGTGAATCCGTCAGAAAGCGTCAGCAGAATAACCTCGCAGCCAAACCACCAAAGTTGATTTGCTCAACTGATCAGTTATTCTGAAAACCTTAAAGAAAATATGCTCTCACCTCCTCGTGGTCCAGGTATAGGTCAGCAATTAGTCAGTAACCTGTATAGGTCAGCAATTAGACGTGATAACCAAAGAAGTAAAATGTGTAAGAATGCCCTGCCGTCGGCAAGCGGAGCCATAGAATGAACCTTTAAGAAACATCGTCTCACCTCCCCGTGGTCCATCATCTGACGGTCCAGGTTGAACTTGTATAGGTCAGCAATTAGACGTGATAACCAAAGAAGTAAAATGTGTAAGAATGCCCTGCCGTCGGCGAGCGGAGCCATAGAATGAACCTTTAAGAAACATCGTCTCACCTCCCCGTGGTCCATCATCTGACGGTCCAGGTTGAACTTGTATAGGTCAGCAATTAGACGTGATAACCAAAGAAGTAAAATGTGTAAGAATGCCCTGCCGTCGGCGAGCGGAGCCATAGAATGAACCTTTAAGAAACATCGTCTCACCTCCCCGTGGTCCATCATCTGACGGTCCAGGTTGAACTTGTATAGGTCAGCAATTAGACGTGATAACCAAAGAAGTAAAATGTGTAAGAATGCCCTGCCGTCGGCAAGCGGAGCCATAGAATGAACCTTTAAGAAACATCGTCTCACCTCCCCGTGGTCCATCATCTGACGGTCCAGGTTGAACTTGTATAGGTCAGCAATTAGACGTGATAACCAAAGAAGTAAAATGTGTAAGAATGCCCTGCCGTCGGCGAGCGGAGCCATAGAATGAACCTTTAAGAAACATCGTCTCACCTCCTCGTGGTCCATCATCTGACGGTCCAGGTTGAACTTGTATAGGTCAGCAATTAGACGTGATAACCAAAGAAGTAAAATGTGTAAGAATGCCCTGCCGTCGGCGAGCGGAGCCATAGAATGAACCTTTAAGAAACATCGTCTCACCTCCTCGTGGTCCATCATCTGACGGTCCAGGTTGAACTTGTATAGGTCAGCAATTAGACGTGATAACAAAAGACGTAAAATGTGCAAGAATGCCCTGCCGTCGGCGAGCGGAGCCATAGAATGAACCTTTAAGAAACATCGTCTCACCTCCTCGTGGTCCATCATCTGACGGTCCAGGTTGAACTTGTGCTCAAAGCTGAGCGGCTGCTGCACGGACGCCGCGCTTTTAGCCCGCGACACAACTGTGTGCTTGCTGCAACACAAACAACACATTAACAAAGGCACGCTAGCGGATCTAGGCGAGGGGCGGGCAAAATCACCCGAGTCTTAACTTAAGTAAATCTAACGCCAGTTCCGTTAAACTCGGCTCAAGCCCTCCTACCACTAAACTTATAACTCTAGTGGACAGCTTCACTCTGTGTCTCTTGCGGTCGTGCGTTCAAAACCAAATTTGGTTTTGCAAGTCACACTCGAGCCCGTGCACGTAAAGTTTCCCAACCTTAGATAATGATTTTTGTCAGGATGTCGCCGTCGACGAATACGTCTGGGAAGACATCATCAACATCAAATCTAACCTCAATGGGTTCAAGCCTTACCCCAAACGGAGTCAAGCCCCCTTCAAACCAAAATCCTCGATCAAATGGCTTGGCGTAATACGAGGGAAATGGTTGATAGATTAGTTGAATCGGTCAACGGCTTCGATAGCTCAGTTGGTTGAGTGACCGGCCCGGTAAGAAGCTGGTCGCTGTCAAATCCAGCTCGAAGCAATGGATTTTTAATTGACGACCGGTTAGTCTAGTGGGCAGTGACGCTGCCTACGAAGCTGAAGGTCCCGGGTTCGAACCCGGTAAGGGCAAATATTTGTGATGAGCATGAATATGTGTTTCTGAGTCTTGGATGTTTTCTATGTATTTAAGTATTTGTATCTATTAAATATATCGTCGTCTAGTACTCATAACAGTCATAACACAAGCCTTATTGAGCTTACTATGGGACTAGTTCGATTTGTGTAAGATTGTCCCCTTATATTTATTTATTAATATTTTCTGTTTTATTTGAAATTGACACTTTATACAGTATGCGTGCATGTGCAGTAGATACCTAAGATGCATTTGGTGCTTTATCAGCTGTTAAGCTGTATCATTTGTAGGTAGTTGAGAAACCAACACCTTTTCTAGAAGCAAAGTAGGTATCTACCTTCGTTAAATAACTGCCTGGAATGCAATACGCTGTTAAATTAAGTGCTAAAACAATTTAGTCGCATTTAGACCAACACACTGTGTCACTGCACAACAATAGAGACATTAGCACTGAGATGAAGTCGTTAGATAACTGGAACATATCCATTAGTTGCTTCTTGCAACAGAGACCACATAAAACTTATAAGAAAAAGTTGAGCTGAAGAATTGAGACAATACAAAAAGATATTCTTTGAAAGGACTTCCAAAAACTCAAATATTTATAGCCGATCGTCGCGAGATTGTAACGATATCTTACCAATTTCTGAAGAATTTTCAAAAATTAATCGTATTGAATTCCTAAAGCAAGTGTAGGTACGGTCAAGCACTTTAATTTGAGCCATTTAGGTGTCAACAAACTTTGGTTTTTTAATAGTTAAGCTATTTACGTCCAGTATAAAGTGAGCTCTAAAAACAATTGACGTCCGTGACTGTAATACTTAAAGGTAGTCTCGTAATATATATCATCCGTCTGCTATAGAAATCGATTGTCAGATATTTTAAAATTAATAATAAATAGGTATGCACGGTCAAGGATTTTAATTGTTGAGCTCTAGGTGTCAACTAACTTTGGTTTTCTATGAAGCTATGAAGTGTCCAGTATAAAGTGGCTCAACGATTAAAGTCCGTGACTGTACCTAGTTAAAAAGTTATTTTATGGCAGCCGACTTTTATTGAATCTGATTGGATTTTTTGCTGCATAGGTGGGTAATTATTTTTTTACCATTTCCTATTTAAGGATGCTAAGTATAATACTTACACGAAAGGGTCGTTGTCCTTCAGTATTGATCCGTTGATTCGCTCCTTGCCTATTCTCGGACCCTGGACAGTCCCGTATCTTTGGTAGCCTAGGAGTTCGATACCCTCTGAAAATAAAAACGTTCTCATTGAGTCAAGAGTTACTAACAGAGAAGCAGAAAAGACAAAGTGAGTCTCTTTCAGCTCACGTTTTCGGTCACAGTAGGTCCTCCTGTTATACGTAGTATCTCCTAGCTCGTTGTCGATAAAACGCCTCTGCCTGGAAAAGGGTTCACACTTAGATCATACATATAACTAGAGTAGCCTTATGTCGTATTTGCGTACAAAAAAGTCTGCCGAATTTGGCGGGGGCGGGGGAGCATCTTAATAGGATACCTATTGAAACTAAATAAATATCGTGGGACCATTCACACCAATTGATGTAGTCCCAAACTAGGTAAAGCCTGTGCTATGGGTACTAGACAACGGATAAACATACTTATACAGATAAATACAACATCCAAGACTCGAGAACAAACATTCGTATTCATCATGCAAATATCTGCCCCGACCGGCAATCGAACCCGGGACCTCAAGCTTCATAGTCAGGTTCTCTAACCACTAGGCTATTCGGTCGTCAAAACTCAATTATATATTAAAAGCTTGAAGTGGTTGAACGTTTATAATATCAAGTGCTTACAGCAACATGCAGGCATTTTTATGATCAGTGTTCTCTTGCGAGGCGATTTTGTGATCGATCGTGAAATTGTCTTTGTATGATTTTTTGCACATTGTGCAAGGTTTTTTACAGATGGTTAAGTTACTGAAAGGTTTAAGAAAAGGCTACTCCAGTTATGTATGCTCTAAGAGTTAACCCAATTATCAAGAGACACTAACACCAAAGTTAGAACTTACCGGTATTGGTAGCAATATCAGCCCAATGCAAGTCATTTGGCTTGAAGAGCTCGTGCATGGGAAGCGGCGGCTCCAGCGCCGGCGGCGAGAGTCGCGCGCGACGCGGCGCGGCCGGCGCGGACGGCGTGCGAGCGAGTGGTTTGTGCGCGCCCGTCGGGGGGAAACTGTCGCTGGAGACAAAAAGGGTAATAAAATTAGTTGCATGAAACTATTGACAAACTAAACACATTCTACTGCATTGTAAGCAGGTAGAAGTACACAGGAAAAAGCACCAGCAGCCCTAGCATAACTTGACTCTCTACTCTACTCGCGCGCGTGTAGATTATCTGTCACTTTTTGACAGCATTAATCAGAAAGTGACGAACAGTCTATCTCGCACGCGCGTAGAGACGAGAGTCAAGTTATGCTAGCAGGGCTGGGGTCTCCGGACACACTGCGGAACGCAGTCAGTAATACCAAGGCACTCTTAAACTTTTTAGAGGAGCTGGGGTGGTTAGAGTAGCGCCACCCTGCCGTTTCACGCAAAATAGGCACATTGGATGTCGACTTGCGGAAAATGCCCAGTAAAACTAACTAACTATTCACTTACCGTCACTACCTACGTACAGACTGGCCACCTAGAACATCTTGACGTCTTCCATGAGGTCGCAGCTTTGGAATTTAGTACTATTTAGCGACAGCCCGCCAGCTACCGACTATGCAAAGATAATCCATGCGCAAACTTTGGTAGGGAATGTCTGCTATACTACCTAAGTATACAATCATCATCATCATATCAGCCGAAAGACGTCCACTGCTGGACATAGGCCTCCCCTAAAGAGTGCCAAATTGACCGGTCCTGCGCCACCCGCATCCAGCCTATATACAATACAATACACATACACTTTATTGCACACCTCACACAAACAAAGCAGTTACAGAGAGAAACAATACAATAACATGTAGGTAGAGGTAGACAACAGGCGGTCTTATCGCTGAAGAGCGACCTCTTCCAGACAACCTTTGCCTTTACAACTCAAATCATAGAACTACTCTATGATCCCGTCTCCAAATGGTATTTGTTTCATATACCGAACACCTGGAGCCATAGCATAGTTGGCCTTATCACGCGACAAGTGACAAGATAAGAGCGTCGTCTCGTTCTATCGAACGGTGTCAGCCAGTGACGCACGCTCTATTCTATCACCTATCGCGTGACAAGGCCAACCATGCTACGGCACCTGGTTTGCTTAGAGCAGGCTAAGGCCGCGTTGTGGAGAAACGAGGCGTTCGAAATCGGCCAAATGGAAACATATAGCGTTGCTTAGGAGTGTTTATGTACAGGCGTGAGCGTTTCAACACTCGCCTGACAGGCCGCGTCTCGCGCCGCCTGTCCATAAAAAAGACCTAATCCCACCGCACGCGCACGATTTCACTTAAAAGGTGGTTACAATACGGGTGTAGACTCAAAATTTATTATTACTTACTTCAAAAGAAAGAAGGCAAACAAATATGCCTAATGACGAAAATCCCATTCAAATATCTCAAAAAATTACGAAGCTACAACCGTTTTAATGTTGCTTGTTAGAGGGAGAAAACGCTCGGGGATCGTGACGTCACGACCATCGAGCGTCATAGTAAATGACGATCGTTTCATATGAAGGCGCGATTTGCGGAAGAGGGACGCAATATAACTCTTAAAACTTCTTATAACTGTGTGATTATTTAACCTCTTGCGTAGATTTTTCTCCATTTGACTACATTTTTACTCCTTTTTCGAGAAAATACAACATTATTGATTATTTTATTTAGTGTTTATACCCCTCTATTATCAATACGCTTATTTGCATATTACGGGAAATCATCAAAGATCGTAATTGCGGGTATGGTGGCTGTCAGCTCTCGGAAGCCGGCGTGCGAATGTTGTGCAAGACACAAATGCCAGGAAAAGCAGCGGTTACCCAGGCTAACAATTAACTAGCGGATATCCCTGTACGCATCGGCTTTCCTGAGTACTTTGAGACGTTTGGTTGTATCGGAAAATAGTGTTTGATCTAGTAGCATGAACAAAAACTGGACAAGTGCGAGTTCAACTCGCGTGGTGAGTGTTCCGTAAAATTGCTATGCTCTAAGCATCAGGCGCATCCATACAAAATACACAAAAATAATGAGAATTTTCCCGTTACTTTAAATACTCAAACTCAATTTTCCATATTTTTCAGAATTTTAAGCCTAGTTTCGGAGATAAGGGGGTCAATTTTTGTCTTTTTTCCTAAATTAATTCAAATCTTGTTCGCTAAACCTATTAAAAAAAAACTGAGATGCTTCCTTTTCAAAAAACCCTTTTCATTTGATATGTCACACAATACAGTTTGCAAATTTTTTTTTTTAATTTTCCATTTACCCCCCAAAAGTGGCCCCTTGTTCAGAATTCATTAATTCACTTTACGCGTCCATCTTTGGGTCACCAATTTACATATGTTCACAAAATTTCAACTCAATCGGTCTAGTAGTTTCGGAGCAAATCGACTGTGACAGACGGAGCACGAGTGATCCTATAGGTAAGGGTTCCGTTTTTTCCTTTTGAGGTACGGAACGCAAAAAATATAATAGGAGACGATTTGTGCTGATTATAAATCGAACCAAAACTTAGGATTTATGTACGCGAAACGCATAAATCTGTATGACCAGGGGACATTTCCATCGAGCGTTACATCAACTCAACTGTCATTTTCCCATACAAAAATGACATTCAGATCTACCTAACGTACGTACGAAGCGTTACGCAATAGACTAGTAGAATACGGTACTCACACAAAGTCCGGTGTGTGCGAGTCGGCCCACTCGGCCGGGGGGCTCCCGGAGCACCCGCTGGGCAGCGAGTCCAGGGAGTCCGGGGTGGCGCTCCGTGATCGAGGCTCGCTGCCGCTCGAGTTCTGTAACAATGGAAACGTACTCGTTAGTTAATATGTTTATAACTTAGGGCCTGTTTACACAACTACACATTGATTTAAAATGAATATAGAACACACTCCTATTTTAGTTATGAATTTGAAAGAAAGAAAGAGACATTTATTCGTGACAAAAACAATTAAACTAAAAAAGTGTCAGAGAGCATTTTTTGTCCTGAAACGGTTCTCATCATCATCATCATATCAACCGAAAGACGTCCACTGCTGGACATAGGCCTCCCCCAGAGAGTTCCAAATTGACCGGTCCTGCGCCACCCGCATCCAGCGGACTAAAGCGACCTTTACCAGGTCATCAGTCCACCTAGTAGGGGGCCTACCCACGCTGCGCCTTCTGGTGCTCGCCACTCTGAGAACCTTTCCGCCCCAACGGCCATCTGTTCTACGTGCAATAAGTCGTTGTCTAGTAGGTACCTAGAATTGTCCCACGATTTTTTTTTAAAGTACCTCTCTAACTATTAATGACTAGACAGGTATACTAATGTCTACCAACAAACAAACGGCCGACCACACTCATCTCACGAGGTTTATACTTACATACAAAACACAAGAAAACACTTTCTACCTATTAGGTGGCCAAATAATTACATAAGCCTGGTGCGACAATAGCGCGTATCGGCGTTTCACAACAATCAGGCTTGTATGGGAGTCATTAAAAGTGCTTTCTAAATGTGGTTTCCATCTTGTAGACTGGTACGACGGTTTAGTATTAGCACCTGCTGTTTGGACTACGACGTAAATGCGGAGGCCAGACCATGGTCAAGGTGGCGTTAGGCCTAGACACCAAAAAGAAAGGACCCGGAAGACCCCCGACTACTTGGTCGACGAAGATCCTTGCGGATCTTGTTCTCTACAATCTACTACAAGTCTACAACCGATGGCCGTTGGGGCGGAAAGGTTCTCGAGTGGCGAGCACCGGAAGGCGCAGCGTGGGTATTAGGCCCCCTACAAGGTGGACTGATGACCTGGTAAAGGTCGCTTTAGTCCGCTGGATGCGGGTGGCGCAGGACCGGTCAATTTGGAACTCTCTGGGGGAGGCCTATGTCCAGCAGTGGACGTCTTTCGGCTGATATGATGATGATGATGAGAACCGTTTCAGGACAAAAAAGGCTCTCTGACACTTTTTTTGTTTAATTGTTTTTGTCACGAATAAATGTCTCTTTCTTTCTTTCAAATTCCGCAAGGATCTGAACAATCATAACCTAACTGAAGCCACAGCGCTAAACAGACCCATCTACAGAAGGATGAACAGAAGGGCCGACCCCAAATAGTCTATATATAGAGTTTCCTCACTTACGGATCAAGGACTTTCCTTGATCCGTCTCATATTAAAAAAACTGTAGTAAACTGACACTGGTAATGTGACATTGACAGTTGCAGCAAGCAGCTATATTTGTCATTACCAGTGTCAGTTTACCACAAATATTTAAGTTTTTAGGGTTCCGAGGAAGGGTCCCTATAAAGGGGAGGGCAAATGTACAAAAGATCCCAATGGGTCGAAGTGTATCCGAAAGGGCCCTCAACTAGATAAGATAAGATAAGATAAGATGTGTTGCTAACTCATTTTGTCGATTTTTCGAGTTCGGTCGGTTTCATTCTAAGGCCTAAGGGTGCGACTTGTCCGGTTTTTTAATGAAGTGTATAATTGTGACGCAGCGACGGGTCAGATCCCGCGGAGGAGCGACTCAATCTGGCAACATTCCTCATCTCTCGCGCGTGCAGCAACTGTGTTCTTGCCAACTATTTATACTGGTAACTATACTTATAGTACATTGTTTAACGAGGGGCGTAAGTGGAATATTGCTAACGAGAGTCTATCAGAATAGGAGAAAAGGAAAAAACGGAACCCTTATAGGATCACTCGGTTGTCTGTCTGTCCGCCTGTCACATCCGATTTGCTCCGAAACTACTGGACCGATTGAGTTGAAATTTGGCACAATATGTAAATTGGTGACCCAAAGATGGACGCGTAAAGTAAATTAATGAATTCTGAACGAGCGGGCTACTTTTGAGGGGTAAACTGAAAAATTAAAAAAAAAAATCGCAAACTGTATTGTGTGACATATCAAATGAAAGGGGTTGTTGTCGCATGTCAGATATATTTTTTTATAATTTTAGCAAAAACAGATTTGAAGTAATTTAGGAAAAAAACGAAAATTGACCATTCCCCCCCTTATCTCCGAAACTACTATATAGGATTCAAATTATGAAAACATATGGAAAATAGTTCCTTGCCTAAAGATTACAGGAAAACCTATAAGAAGTTTGAGTATTCAAAAACACTTATGAAATTTAGATTATATACGGAACCCTCACCACGCGAGTTAAACTCGCACTTGTCCGGTTTTTTTTTTGTAATATGAGACGGATCAAGGAAAGTCTCTTATTGACCGTCCTTGACCCAAAACGTGGGGAAACATTTATATTTAAAAAAAAATTGACGCAGCTGAAAAATCAGAAACTTTTTTCTGATGCTAAGGAAGGTTATTCCTATCACCAAAAAAATAATCAAGCACTTCTGATATTTTCATCCATTCCCCATTTCGTTCCAAAGTGTTGTCTCGTCAATGGCAAAAGTCCCATTTCCTGTCTCCAGCGTCTTAAGGGGATCCCATACGCCAATGACCTTCGATCTGAATCCCTTAGTTTTTTAAGGTTTTTTGTGGCTTATCATATTAACAACAACAGCTTTAAGCAATATAGTATCCCATATTTACTTTAAACATCACTGTCTTCGAGATATTTGGCATCAAAGTTGAACAATTTTAGACCAAAAAACAGGTTTTCTGGCCATAACTTCTGTGTTAATTAGTTTAAAATCAAAACCCTACACGCGTTTATAGAGACATCAGAAACGAACCCAAATATGTAGATTTCGTATAATACAGATCTTTCACAGCAATCTAGATGCGAAAAAGGTGTTTTTTTAGACAAATGTTTAAAAAATCATAAAAAAATAACTGTTGATTTCTTTCAAAATATGGTATACAAAAATGGAGATTAAAGATTGAAGAATCGATAGCCGTCTTCCTTATAATTCTATTTGTAGTGCAAAAGTAGGAGATGCGATTCAAAACTAGTCAAAAATCGATGAAAACGGCGGGTAGGGCCTTAACCAATTAGTATAAAAAACTACAGTTGAAAAACCCACGATTCCTCGTACCATGTTAGTTGTACAACGTGATCGCACCGTATAAGGTTATTAAGGCATTTTTATTGATTACCATCTTCCGGCACAACCTCTTGGCTGTATAAGGGCATACGACTGACTGTGATTGGCATAGGAAGTTAAATTGACCGTCAAAAGATAATAGATTAATTTATTTGTTTCCTTTCTTGGGGCTTGAGAAGGCAGCTTTTTACTATTTTAGCCGAGGCAAAATACGGTTTCGAAAAACATTAATTTATAATAGCGTTTTTTTTGTTTATTTCATTTTAAAACATTATTCTGAGATGCTTTATTCAAGAATCCACCAAACTTTCCACCCGGAAGTAATTATATAGATATAAATTAAACATTCATTGTCTTTTTTATTTTATTTATATTGAATATTGTAAAGCAAATGTAAATGAACCTAAATAAAGATAAAAAAAAAATATTTATCCGGACTTTTTAGGAGCTAATTGAATATTGATTTTTTTGATGTCTGATTTTTTGGTGGATTTTGCCTCTAGGTAACAATTTAATTGATAATATATCCGTTACATTAAAAAAATTTGCTATTATAAATTATTTCCAAATATGTCATTTTTTCCATACAAGTTGTCAATTCATTGGCTGGACTATTTATGAAATTTAGAAATAATACTTTATCCATAAGTTACAAAGGAAAACGTGGGGTGCTCAATACTTTTGGCCAAGGCTGTAGAAGAGACGACGCCGTTTATGCGGATTCAGAGTTCAAGTAAAATTAAGCTTAAAGGTGATTTTCCACCGGCGTGGATTGACGAGACGAGGCGTGGCGTGAATTGAAATCGCGCTGACCCTTTTCCACTAAAAATATTTCAATTCACGCCACGCCGCGCCTCGTCAATCCACGCCGGTGGAAAATCACCTACGGCAGTCTCGACGAATTAACAACTAAACACCTGTAGCGAGATGTTTGTTTCTGTTGCAGAGTTAATTTAATCTCTATTTCAGAAACAATACGGTTTATTTTTATACAAACAAATATTTCAATTCACGTCGCGCAAATTCTCGTCAATCCGTACTATTTCCACCGAAGATGCGCCGGGAGTGAATTGAAAATTGATAGTCCTTAACTTTGGCAATGTTCACAGAAGAGACGCGAGCCTAAATCAGACAGTGACCCGAGCATCCCGAATATTTCGAAGCACATGGCAGCAGGTACCTACTTTCCTATATAGATCAACCCGACATGAAGTTACATCTACCAAGGGCTAAATTGAGTGTCTACAAGAACATGACATGACACAACATTGACATTTTAACTTGTAAGTAGGTACCTACCTAATCTTATTGTAATAAATATAGAGGCCTCGGCAGAGAGTACGACTTTGTACCCTTTGGCGTCGAGACCCTCGGTCCGTGGGGTCCCAGTGCGCATAAGTTATTTGCAGAAATCGCGAAACGTCTGGTCGATGTAACTGGTGACCGAAGAGCTGGCGGCTTTCTCGCGCAACGCATCAGCATTGCAATTCAGCGAGGAAATGCCGCCAGCATCCTCGGTACAATGCCTCGAGGGCCTTTTTTAGATTTAACTTAGTTTTAATTTATCTTAGTTAATGTTAATTATAATCTTGTATTCACTTTTAATAAATAAAAGTACAATCTTATTGTTAACATTATTTTTCTACACGTCGACTTTGTTTGAATTAAGACTTCGTACACCAAACTATAATCACATTTTTTTTTCTATAGAGCCCCCAACTCAACTGAAAAAAAACACAACTGTTTAGTACTAAAATAAATTCGACCAATTACGTGGCGCCTTTACTGAACTATAATGACTTTCATCAATAGCACGTTGCCTTGGCTACAGTAGAAAAGACATCAACGACGTTGAGCCGGCACTTCTTGCACTTCGTTTCAGCAGGGCTTAGATAGATACCTAGTTTGTTTAATTATTTCAGTTGACACGTAGAAAAAGTATTGTATACAATTGTTATTGTTACACAATTAGCTCTTAAATTCTCGTACCTTACTTTATTTTTAATGGCAAAACATTTTTAAGCACCTTAAATGAAAATTAAATGTAAGATCAATGTATCACTAGTGCTCTTGCAAATAAAAATCTTGAATCTTAAATACCATTGATAATGATGATTCGAAGAATTGGTGCGCTATCAGTGTTGGACGTTATAAGTCATCATCGTTAGCATTATCTCAATTCTTATCAAGTCTAATCGTATACCAAACACAATTTTGTCATCATAATCAGATTAATGAGCGCTTTTACTGTGTTCTGTAAATACATCAAGGCATACAGTTAGGAGTTCAAAAATAAGTGGACGTATTACCTACAATTGATATTAGGTGATGACCGGTCATTGTGGCACACTTTGGGGGAGGCCTATGTCCAGCAGTGGACGTCTTTCGGCTGATATGATGATGATTTTAGGTACCCTCAGCATTCACATTGTCACATTGACAACATATGTGTATATGCAGAATCAATTTTCTTTGAAAATGTAAAGTGTCAGTAAGTTTCATCGCTTCCAGTAAAACGATTCGTTTCTCATTGATCAATCCTTCTAAAGGTCACTAGCTACTATAAAATACCGCAAGGCGTAACACGGAAGGCGGCCAGCACTTATTTAAATATGCCTGCCCTATCCGGTGTATCAGAACTGGTAAGAATGTCAGTCAGTAGGAGCAAGGAACCTGTTCTTGGCAACTTTATTCGTTCAACTTGGAATCTCCACTGGTGTTTGGACGGCGAGCAAACAGTGTGCAAGGATACCAGTTTCTGCCTTGCGCGTCGGCAAACGTATTTTTGTGGGTTTGTTGAGGTTTCTATATCGGAATCGCTTATGCAGACTTCAGATGATAGTACTCTTGGGGAGTTTCCGGGGCGATAAATTTTAGAACAACTTCCAAGTCGGATCTGCAAAACAGCTACTGTTCAGGAGAATTCGTCAAAGATATTAATTAATGGAATATCAGTGGAGTGGAGCCGTCCAAAATGCATCGAGGAGAGCCATCGGGGGGTTTTTAGTCGGTGCGCATCCGACATAACCTCCGCGCTATCCCCGTGGCGCAGAGGTATCCATAACGGATTTTCCTCCCACAAAAAAAATGCATCAGCGTCATTAGGCTGTAGGTGACAAAAGATTCAACACAACAATGACAATATGTAGGGATCTACCTTCGCCTAACCTAATTCTCATCAGTGAGAGGAGGCTGTGCCCATCAGTGGGACGTGTATATAGGTTGATGATGAATCTATGTCTACGTATTGCTGTACCTATTTATTTTATATTATACACACATATTTTACTGCATTGATTGTTTTCTTTTTGCAATAAATACAAGTTGCAGAACAATTTAAAAATAAGTTTCCTTTAGGAAGTTTCTGCTGGGATTTTTTTATGGATGTATCACTAATTACATGTATAACCTATTATTCTTTAAGCAGGCAAATTAAACAGCTCATAATGTATGTATCCAGAGAGTTTTTGACATGTTTTCAGTATTTATAAAATTTAAGTTCCGAAAGCTTTCCGTATTAGAATTTTCGCAACTTTGGAAACTTCTCCGCGGTGCATTGCTAACTATACTATAATACTAAATGCATAACACATTTGTTTAGTCTTCAAATTCAGACCTACATTCAACGTCTTGTTATAGAAGCTAATCTTCCTGTTTAAGTTACTAAGAATTAGCTCTGACGTTTCTTTCAATTGCAAGGAATCGTATTAAGTCATGTGGTAGCTAACACAATCTATATGACTCGGTCGCTATCGCTAGAAGCGAGAAGTCAATCGATTTAAAATAGGAATAGTGATTAGAATCGATAATCGTAAACTGAGAACTGGGTTTATTGTTGTTTTCGAATCATACCTTTACTCGGAAGCGAGTGACAATCGAATGCCATTAATATTTTATGTGATTGTGTGATCTTATTAATTTTAGGGCTTGTGTACCTATAACACAGAATGAAATGATTATGGTCCTCAAGAAACTGGCGCATAAAGTAGTAGATAGATACCTAAAGGACTTACGTGTAGGAAAAAAGATAATAGAAATTATAAAACTACACAATATACTCGTACAGACTAATCTCTTTCAATAAATAATAGGCGAAGAGGTGATTATACTTGCCCTCAACCAAAGTGACGACTGAGGCCATAAAACCATAGGCTCGCTTTACCTCTTTTGCATTGTCTTTCACTGTCTTCCATTATGGCCTCAGTCGTCACTTTGGTTGAGGGCAAGTATAGAAGGAACAGGACACATGTTGCACTTAAATACCTGCCATGATTGATCGGCGTGACAGAGTGCGCAACAAATGGAATATGTTCCCACATTTTCTAGCCCCGCGCGCAACGTGTGATAATAAAAGTTATTTATCTCGCATCTACACTTAACACCTTTTTTATACAACAAAAAATCTGTAGCGAGTACAAAATTTCGCTAAGTACCTAAGTATCATTCACCTACTATTTATTATTATAAGTGATTTGTGGGCCTTTAATGTGCCGCTTCGACCAGCGAGTGATCTATTGTGGCAGCCCTTTTTTTGTTTAAAGTTCACCGATAAGGCCCGTTTGCCTCCAGGAAATTCCAGATTCTTTGGGTTATGATGTGCCGCCCTAGGTAGGTACTTCTTTTATTTCATGAGTGGTCCGGAGGAGCAGAGAATGTGCATTACTATCTCCTCTGTCTCCTGGCAGAACCTGCAAGTTGCGTCCTGTTTCATACCCATTTGTGAAACAGGTGTTTGTTCAATTTGCAATGCCCTGTCAGGATTCTCGTCAGCGTCACTGCGCAGGTTTTGTGCCTTTCGAGTTGTAATAGCTGTTTAGACAGTTTTATTTATTGAACCCTTTAATTAAGGCTTTAGCCTGTTTTTGTCATTTGGCACTAATGCTCAGTAAATTGTCAGCGGCAAAACATTTTTATGGAATTGGGAAGAATCCCAGTATTTTTAGACAACCTATAGGCAACTCAAAATGCCTCAAATCATTATGGATTTAATTCGAAAACGATTTCACAAGCAATCATGCACCGGTCAGTCGGCATCGGCATTGAGCTCGCACGGGTAAAACTAGAAATCGTTAACAACTCGGGTTTCCTGTGCTAAGGGCCGTGTTATAAGTTATAACGAAATAATTGTTGTAGTTTCTCTGACTAAAGTAAACAAGAACATATATATAATAATTAATCATCGGGTAAAGGAATTTATAGTCTGAAGAAATATTCGAACTGTGAATTCATTGAGAGTTAATGAATGGAACAGCTGTTTTTTTGCGATTTCGTGGTTGGTCCCATGGGAAAAGTTGATCAGTATGACCATTATATTCGCTTTTGGCCATTCCGGATCGGTAGTATCAGTATTTAAAGCCAAATGTCCTATTGTCAACACAGATAACAGCAATTTGTTTACATAACATGAATACAAACTATCTAATTGGGTCCGTAATCTTATCGCCCATCGTTCCGGTTGCTCGGAATCCTGAACTCGTTGCCGTGTCCTGTGTTTCGACATCACTCGGATCATTAGCCACAATCGACTTGATGGGTTTTTGATATTGTGTTTTACCTATTCTGTTACGGGTTGGTCACATAGATAGAGGATTTAATAGTACAAGCTGCAGAACATTCTCAAAATATCAGGAATGTTCTTAGAAATTTCCGGAAACTTACATGAGAATTTAAAAATAAGTTTCCTTTAGGAAGTATCTGCTGGGAATTTTTCATGGATCATTAATTACATGTATAATCTATTATTCTTTAAGCAGGCAAATTAAACAGCTGGTAATGTATGTATCCAGAGAGTTTGTGACATGTTTTCAGTGTTTATAAAATTTAAGTTCTGAGAACTTTCCTTATTAGAATTTTCGCAACTTTGGAAAATTCTCCGCGGTACATTGCTAGTCCAAGCACATAAGAGTATCACCCGACAAGCCTCTACTTTTTACTGGGTTTAGTGGTTGACCGACTAATACGCACTTTGGGTCGGTTGACAGTACCTATATAGAGCCTATCGCTGCTTACAAAGCAGAACCATACTGATTCTATTAATGCGTATTAAAGCCTACAAAACACGTTCGATCAATCAGGAATCACTAAATTCAGCTTTAAGGAAAATCATTCAAAAAAACTCAAGATGAATTGACGACTTCACTCGTGCAGAAGACGAGAAACTATTTCAAACTACTTCATTAACAGTCGTACTCGAGTATAATACCTAGAACAGATTGCAATCAGGATCGCATTACATTGACTAATTGTGATTGTTATCTGAACATAAAAAGTAAATACATTTTAAATGTGATCGGACAAATCGACAACAACGCTAAATATAGCAACAACGTCCTAATTGTCACAATCATTTGTTTGATACTAAATATCCTGTTGGTGAAAACAAGCAATGACAAACAAAGTACTGAAATAACTATAAGTATTTTTAGGGTTCCGTACCTCAAAAGGAAAAAAAACGGAACCCTTATAGGATCACTCGTGCGTCTGTCTGTCACAGCCGATTTGCTCCGAAACTACTGCACCGATTGAGTTGAAATTTGGTAAACATATATAAATTGGTGACCCAAAGATGAACGCGTACAGTAAATTAATAAATTCTGAACAAGGGAGCCACTTTTGGGGGGTAAACTGGAAAATAAAATAAAAAGTTTCGCAAACTGTTATTGTGTGACATATCAAATGGAAGGGGTTGTTGTAAGCATCTCAGATTTTTTTTTTTTATAATTTTAGTAAAAACAGTTTGAAGTAATTTAGGAAAAAAGACGAAAATTGACCCCCCCCCCCCCTTATCTGGCTTGAAATTCTGAAAAAAATATAGAAATAGTACCTTGCTTAAAGGTTACAGGAAAACCTATAAGAAGTCTGAGTATTCAAAGTAACGGGAAAATTCTCAATATTTTTGTGTATTTTGTATGGAGCGCCTGATGCTTAGAGCATAGCAATTTTTACTCTTGCACTTGTTTATAGATAATGGTACGGAACCCTCCATGCGCGAGTCCGACTCGCACTTGGCCGCTTATTTTTACTGTTTAAACTGGCCACCTAGAACATTTTACGTGAATTCTTCCAGCAGGCCGCCACGCCATCTTGGAATTCAGTGCAACGGTAATCCCATGAGAGTAGTTTACCTCTGCTATATACTATATAACTCAATACAGTAAACACAGTGACGAAGGTGAAGTATATAACCATATAAAAAAAGTTACCAGGGCCTCGATGTACGTCTTCACCAAAGCCAACCCCTTGCAGTTCACCATTTTCTCGCAAAGTTTCAATCTCACTGTATCACAAATCATGATGCCAAATTCACGCACAAACAATGAAAACAACTGCTCACCCAATCAACCAACTGCAGTATGAACACAAAATCCAGCTGGTAATTTTTCACCGGACGCGGTTAATTCATGTTGGCGCGAAAATTTAGAACGTCCGTTCGAATAATTCAAACAGCCAACGTGTGCAATTAACGAGCATTTTCGCAACTTTTTAAAATGTTATCTGTATTTTTTATTGTCTGTATTTGAGTTGTATTTTTTTGAACGCGTCCGTTGTCCACGTGACTGTCTTCAATACGTTACGTTTGAAACAGTCCCTTGAAAGTTAATAGTTATTTTATCTAATGACCGTGTCTACAGTTATCGGTGGCCTTAATTCGAGTTCCTTACTCAGGGCATTCATAGCTGGCTTGTTTAGAAACTATTTTAATGCGTTCTTACTAAATTTCATTATGCCTCTCGATTGGAATTGCGGTAAAAATTTCGCAATAAGTGTTTAACTAATTGACAGCTGCAGTGTTAATTACTTCGAATATTATGTTACTCACATCGTTTTTAGATTTAATTTTAAACAGTTAAATACGAATGACCGTGTCAAGGGCTCCTTGCTAAGTTAACATCAAAGTAGACTGAGTCGTGTCGTGAATATAATTTTCGTGTGAAGTGAACTTTAGGTCTCCTTCCTGTTCAAATATCATTTATTTTTATGGGAGCCTTTGCTACATTCTCATTTACTTTTATGATATAATCGTCATTTACTTTAGATACATATATTCAAAACCAAAAAAATATAGTATGTATATGTACACCATAGTAGTTTTGATCTTAATACGTTAAAATAAAAATACAATTTTATAGAAAATTACATTACGAACTTTAGAATTATAATTATAATAATAATCATTTATTTTGGAAGTATTACCATAGTTCCTTAGTAACAAAGGTCTTAAAACTTTAAAGACATTATACTAACTTTTTTTAGCACCAACCATCCGTCTAAACGTGAACTGTCAAGACTCAATGCGGGCAAAGGGATGTAACGCGTGACTCGCCCACCACTATGACTAACACTTCCTGGGTTACAGAAGCGTCAAAAGGAAGCTTTCAACATTACCCACGGTTCCTCCGCTGCGTAACTCCGAACACTGCAATTTGCGGCACTTTGCTCGCCCGCCCGAGCGGAACGGACTGTACGAACGATTACCAGTATTACTGAGTATTATGCGATCTGGGTGGAATAAAATCAATCAAGGGCGTGGAAGGCGTTTATGATTATAACTATAGTAGCTATTGATGACTTTACGACTAGTCCATACTAATATTATAAATGGGAAAGTGTATGTGTTTGTTTGTTTGTTTGTTTGTCCGTCTTTCACGGCAAAACGGGGCGTCGAATTGACGTGATTTTTTAAGTCGAGATAGTTGAAGGGATGGAGAGTGACATAGGCTACTTTTTGTCTCTTTCTAACCCCCCACTTACCCAAAATGGGTATATTTTGGGTAAGTGTCATTTTTTTGGAAATCTGCACCCAACCCCTTAATAGAGGGGGTGAAATTTTATATGGGGGTCCAGATATGAAGCGTCGATATGTAGAGCCGATATGTAGTCGATATGTAGAGTCGATATGTAGAGTCGATAAGTAGAGTCGATATGTAGAGTCGATATGTAGAGTCGATATGTAGTCGATATGTAGATTCGATATTTTTAGTCGATATGTAGAGTCGATATGTAGATTCGATATGTAGTCTATGTTCGATATGCAGAGTCTATGTAGAGTCGATCTAAATATATAAAAGACTGAAACTGATGCACCTTTTTTGTAGACGGTTAAAATTACTCTTAGTACGCGGGCGAAGCCGCGGGCAAAAGCTAGTAGTAAATAAATCGGGGGAAAATATCTACTGTGAACATTAAACAAATGTCTTTTTGAACATAAATTAAAGTAGATTTGAATAACAGTGAGTAAAAGGTATACGGACGACGAGGAACGGTGAAATAATAGCTAACATTTTTTTTATTACGACGCAAAAATCACCGATTTGGTTCATCATCATCATATCAGCCGAAAGACGTCCACTGCCGGACATAGGCCTGTCCCAAAGAGTACCACAATGACTGGTTCTGCGCTACCCGCATCCAGCGGACTCCCGCGACCTTTACCGACTTGGTTGTAAAGACCGAATTAATAAAATGATTTCAATGAGAAATTACGTCGTATTCCATAGAATTTTGACAAATAAACAAGTACGTAAGGTCAATATAACCAACTCATTCATAATAACGCGTAACATCAATCTACATTAACAATACAATAAATTTCTATACGCATGACGCAAAGTTGCGTCGACCATTCAAAGTAATTTATCGAATTCTTTCAAACCAGTTATATATATGTTATGCCCGTTACACAAGTGAGAAATGCAGTTTTCAAACTATTTTAATACCTATAATACGTTTTGGTAATCCCTTATTTGTTATTCTTATAAATCTGGCTTGTCGGAAGACATTCAAGTTTAACGGTGAATTCTACGACTCAGTTCATAACTCTATGCTGTATAATATTAATTAACAAACGAACAACAAGCATTCGTCTATTTAAAAAATTAAATTCCGTTAAAATTCACAGTTGACGGCTCGAAATTCAAATTAATCGTTTTCGTTTAGTTTGAAGTTTTACTATAGATCAGGGCTGACAACATTAAATATACACAATCTGGGGACATTTAAGTTCTTTCGTCGCTCACGTCTATTTCTGGTTTATAATGCGACGACGCCAGAAGAAAGAACACATTTAGGCATACCAAATCAATTCACATTTCAGTACGTTTTAGTCAGGGCTGAAAATCTCAGCGGCTACACATTTAAAAGCACTTTTAAAGCTAACGGGCTGGCTGTAAATCATGATGCCGTAAAATAAGAAAAAAAACACACGCTTGAATATCGAGTTCGATTTTCAAGATGATTCAAGATGGCTGAATGACAGGCGTGAGTCAGACCGGCTTGTCTGTCACTTGTTTTTTGTGAAAGAAAGTTGGGAACTGGCTCTAGACACCGTGGGGTCTGCTCTGATTTGACTCAGAGGGCATTCCTATGTAATTATAATATGTTTTTGACCTTGGCAGCTCAGTAACCGGTCTACGGTACGCTCTTGATAATTACTTATAGTTTTTGTGCCTTGTCCGTCAATCTAGAGATCTTTGACGGGCGCGGTCAGTTACTTCGGAAAAGTTTTTGTACCTACTGAAGCAATCCGGTTGCGTATACACATGTGTCAATGTTAGAAGGTTGTTTTGAGAAAGTGAGTGAGAGGTGTAAAAATTTTACACATGGCCAGAAACATTAAAAATATGCTTCGGTGAATAGATCAACGTCGCGTCAATTCCAAATCGGTAGAGCATAAAGTAAAGATGTGTTTTCCACGTAAAGCCAGAGGCCATATTGAACTGTTAAGTGTACAGACAATGAAATGAGATGATATATACCTTACTGGATAAAGATTTATGTTAATTTCCTGCACAATACATACAAACTCGTCGTATCCATAAAGCGTGATCAGTATACGGAGCCCGATATTTGTATGTTGCCGACATAAAGCAAAGCATTTGTCTCTGCCCTGCTAGCATAACTTGACTCTCTACTCGCGCGCGTGATAAACTATCTGTCACTTTTTGACATAATCAGAAAGTGACGGACAGTCTATCTCGCGCGCGAGTAGAGTCGAGAGTTAAGTTATGCTAGCAGGGCTGGAATTCGCTTCCCCTACACGCTTGCTAGATGGAGAATAGTGCTTTAAAAAAACCGGCCAAGTGCGAGACGGACTCGCACACGAAGGGCACCATTATTGATTTGACGACCGGTTAGCCTAGTGGGTAGGGTAGTGACGCTGACTATGAAGCTGAAGGTCCTGGGTTCGAATCCCGGTAAGGGCAAATATTTGTGTGATGAGCATGAATATTTGTTTCCGAGTCTTGGATGTTTTCTATGTGTTTAAGTATTTATATCTTTTATATATCGTCGTTTAGTACCTATAACACAATCCTTATTGAGCTTACTATAGGCCTAGTTCGATTTGTGTTAGAATGTCGCCTAATATTTATGTATTATCTATAAAAACGGCAAAAAATCACGTCTGTTGTATGGGAGCCCTCTTAAATATTTATTTTATTCTGTTTTTTTTAGTATTTGTTGTAGCGGCAACAGAAATACATCATCTGTGACAATTTCAACTGTCTATCACGGTTCATGAGATACAGTCAGCAGCAGAAGTAGCTACGCAAAATAACACGCTCAAAATTATCTAGACAGTCCTTATCCTCTTGACATTAGAGTCGTGTGAAGCTCATTTTGAGCACTTGACCCGCTTAGCTACTTTTGCTGCTGACTGTACATCAGCCTGGTGGCAGACGACAGACCGACGGACGGACAGCGAAGTCTTAGTAATAGGTTCCCGTTTTACCCTTTGGGTACGGAACCCTAACTAGCTCGTCGTAGTCTCATTGCCCTTTTTACCCGACTGCCAAAGGAGGAGGGAAATGTTTTTCGAGTATATGTATGTATGTCTGTTTCTTTGTGGTCTCATGTAGCCTATAAACGGCTTGATGGATTTTGATGTGTCCGACCGCCAAAGGAGGAGGGTAATGTTTTTCGAGTGTATGTAAGTATGTATGAAGGTATGTCTGTTTCTTTGTGGCCTCCTGTAGCCTGAACGGCTAGATGGATTTTGATGTATAAGGTATCGTTAGATTTGTCTTAATCTATATATACATATAATGGCTATAATATTTGCAAAAATGCAGTTAAGTTTTTTTTTAATTCTTTTAATTATGTGAAGGTAAAGGCGTTATTCAAGCATTCCTTTATCAAGACACCAGAATGCGTCCATAATAGACGAATTTAAATAGAATGCCGACTAGGTACACTTTAGAGCATCTTTACTAGCAGTGCTATGTCAATAACCTTACGCATGAGATGACGACACAATAGATGGATGTCGAGCGTGTGTTCTGATGTAGCCTAAAACCTAGCGAATCTCAACAGGCTAATGACCTGCAGGTCGAACACGTAACGCATTGTACGTACGTTAGGTAGATCTAAACGTCAACTTTTATACGGAAAAACCGGACAAGTGCGAGTTCAACTCGCGTGGTGAGGGTTCCGTAAAATTCCTATTCTCTAAGCATTAGGCGCTCCATACAAAATACACAAAAATATTGAGAATTTTCCCGTTACTTTGAATACTCAAACTTCTTATAGGTTTTCCTGTAATCTTTAGGCAAGGAACTATTTTCCATATTTTTTTCAGAATTTTAAGCCTAGTCGTTTCGGAGATAAGGGTGGGGGGGGGGGGGGCGGGGGAATGGTAAATTTTCGTCTTATTTCCTAAATTACTTCAAATCTATTTTTGCTAAAATTGTAAAAAAAAAATTATCTGAGATGCTTACAACAACCTCTTTCATTTGATATGTCACACAATACAGTTTGCGAAACTTTTTTTTTTTAATTTTCCAGTTTACCTTCCAAAAGTGGCCCCCTTGTTCAGAACTCATTAATTTACTTTACGCGTCCATCTTTGGGTCACCAATTTACATATGTGTACCAAATTTCAACTCAATCGGTCCAGTAGTTACGGAGCAAATCGGCTGTGACAGACAGACAACCGAGTGATCCTATAAGGGTTCCGTTTTTTCCTTTTGAGGTACCGGTACCCTAAAAATGACAGTTGAATTATCCTATGCGTTCGAAACGTTACGTGATTAGATTACCCCTCTAGTATACAACAAAAACACTCACACACATACCTATTTAATGGTCCACTGTTGGATCGCATAAAATTATTTGTAATAATAGTGTTAGGCCGCGCCATTACTTACACCTGTAAGTTACTTACGTAAGTTCAGTACGGATATTGCTTACTAGTCCAGGCAATGAACTGACAACTTGTATGGAAAAAACCGGCCAAGTGCGTGTCGGACCACGCAAAACGAAGGGTTCCGTGCCTATTAAAAAGGTCGTATCGTCACAGAAATTTTACGGCACTTTCTTTGAGGAAGGCAGTTTTTCAGCAATATCTTGAAAACCTCTGAACCGATCTTGTTCAAAACAATTTTCGGTGAATGAAATTAATAAGCCCTATGTCCATGAATTTTTCCATATTTTTAAAATACACCGTTCAAAAATTAGAGGGGGGGGGACAGAATTTTAGTGACTTTCGGGGCGATTATCTCCGACCCTATTCACTTAATCAAAAAAAATGCTAAGAAACTTTATATTTATTTTGAATGGCCTATCGATTGATGTGCCACACGGGGGGTCACAATGAAAAAAATAATTTTGACTTTTAGTTTTATGTATGGAGTGCACCCCTAAAAAAATTTTTTTTTGTCATTTTAATTACAAAACTATGTAGCGGCTAACAAAATACACCTATCCTCAAAATTTTATTCAAATACACCTTATAGTTTTCGAGTAAAATGCCTGTGACATACGGACAGACGGACAGACGGACAGACGGACAGACGGACAGACGGACATGACGAAACTATAAGGGTTCCGTTTTTGCCATTTTGGCTACGGAACCCTAAAAATGACAAATTTGGAAATTTTATACTATCTAATTTTTTTAATGTAACGGATATATTATCAATTAAATAGTTACCTAAAGGGAAAATCCAACAAAAAATCAGACATCAAAAAATTAATATTTAATTAGTTTCTAAAAAGTCCGGATAAATATTAATATATTTTTTATATTTATTTAGGTTCATTTACATTTGCTTTAAAATATTCAATATAAATAAAATAAAAAAGACAATGAATAAATCTATATAATTACTTCCGGGTGGAAAGTTTGTTGAAAGAAAGAAATAAATAAAAAAAAACGCGATTATAAACTAATGTTTTTCGAAATCATATTTTGCCAGGAGTATAGGTACAGCGACTTTCGTGAGCAGTATTTGTACTGAACTTACGTACGCCTTACGCATAATAAATATCAAATCTGTCAATTTTCTCGCTGACTGTACAATTTATCAAAAATCTGTGAATGTCGATTGTCATCACTTAAAGAGTTAGTAAAGGTCTCCTAAGAGCATTTTCGCGTAGCAGCAAGGGATCTAGTAGCCGCCCTTACTGCCCCATCAACATTCCTCCCTGTATAATTCGCCAGCGGAGCCGCGCCGTCAACTATTCAACAATACTCATAAAAAGTCAAAGTCAAAGTGATTTATTCTTCAATTTAGGCATATTACATGCACCTATGAAATTTCGGTTCGGAAAGTAAACCTCTGCCTCGAGAAGAACCGGCGTAAAAAACTCGGCGAGGTGTCATTTTTTCAAAACAGTATACAATATATCATTTCAGTATCAGAGTATTATATTAAAATTACATTGCTGCAGTAGAAAGCCTATTTATTTTACGACAGATTTCTAGTGCAGGATTTACATACTCATACTTTATTGATAATAGAAATTACAAGTCAACATCAATACAAAGCAATACAAAGCAAACTCACCTCCAAATCCCGAAAGACATCTCTTATATCAGGTTTCCTCGCCCTCGAGGCCGCACGCCGCCGGCGCACCGTCCGGTTCAGCCGGCGGACTCGTCTGCGGACTGCTGCGGCCTGTTCCCGGGGCAGCGGCCTCACGGCCTCACCCAGCTGGGCCTCGGAGACCTCGAGCCCCGCCTGGAAGGGCGCGGCCAGGGAGCCGAGGCCGGCGGCTTGCAGCCATTCTGTTTCGAGTTCGCCTTCTGTTGACAAAAATGGGGTTTAGGTTCATTTTCTTTAGCAAGAAATCGTCTAAGCAATGAATATTAAACAAAGAAATATCGTCAAGAGTAACGCCAATAACGTTCGAAATTATTAGTCGGTCAAGCCTAGCGACCGGATCAGGATTTTCCATAGGCTAATGTTGGAAGTTGTTTTTAAAACCCTATCCATAATGGTAACCTTACTAATGGAATGGGTAACCTATTGTTATATATATAATAAGTACTTATTGCTGCTGCCTGGTCGTTTTGCTTATTGTGTAGGTAAGTAAGTTTAAATTAGAGGGTCATAAGACTTAAGAGTATCGCAGTCATGGACCTAAGATGCTCGGGACAGGCTATGGTAATAATAATACCACGTCCGAGCGAGATGGTAGCATACGAATCTCTATAAGCGTGACAGAAAGTTGTCCTTGTTGAACTATGGTTCCACTTTTTTTCTGTTTGCCACAACTGATTTAATAGAAGTTGTTTTTAAAACCCTATCCATAATGGTAACCTTATGATAAGGTAACCTTAATGGGGTAACCTTACTAATGGGTAACCTATTGTTATAGTAAGCATAATAAGTACTTATTGCTGCTGCCTAGTCGTTTTGCTTATTGTGTAGGTAAGTAAGTTTAAATTAGAGGGGCATAAGACTTAAGAGTATCGCAGTCATGGACCTAAGATACTCGGGACAGGCTATGGTAATAATAATACCACGTCCGAGCGAGATGGTAGCATACGAATCTCGATAAGCGTGACAGAAAGTTGTCCTTGTTGAACTGTGGTTCCACTTTTTTTCTGTTTGCCACAACTGATTTAGTATGAAGTTGTGACCAATAAACCACTACCCACCCAAATTAAGTAGGTTGTTTATGGTAAGCGATCAGCCATTTTAAGACCAGTTCTTAATTTAGCTGCTTAGAAGCCTTTCCGTCCCTCATTGTGGCATCACGTATAGCCCGTCCCGAGTATCATAGGTCCATGATCGCGTAGTACAAAGTACCAGTCACCAGCATTAGGTACTTCGAATTGCCAGTTGTAATAAAATTAGTCGAGCGTCTAAGTGTTGCCAGTTCAGACTTTTAAAATTGTAACTTGTAATGAAATGAAACGGTGGCCAGGCTACTTCTTTCTTAGATAGGTACATGTCTAGTATACAAAATAATCCGATTAAAGGTATAATAAGTCTTTACTCTGCGTAAAACTAAAATATAACAAACATAAGAATATCAAGAACAAGTTATACCTACACGCAATTAGCATGCCGTGTTTAAAACATGTAATTGGCATGTATAATCGGACATGATTCTTAAAAACCATTGAACGCTCCGAAGGTCCAAACGGTAGCCGACAAAAAATAATCATTCCGTCCTTCATCGCAAAATTTGGCAGATACACGATTTTTTTGTACGTACAATCTTCCGCGTTTTTTCTCGAATGTCTTTGTTACACGCATGGGTAAAAAATATTGATTATGGTTTAGTTTTGAACAAAGAACCAATACTTGCATACATTTATAGACGCAATCGAGCGGATTAAACAGAAGTTACAGTTTTAGTTATTAATACAATTGATTCGTGTTAAGTTTTTTTTTTGTACCAAATGAACCAACCAATCAAGCTACGGTAGCCTAGTGGTTCGAGCATGCGGCTGTCAAGCGGCGGTCGTGGGTTCGAATCCCGGCCCGTAGGTACCTACCAATGGGTTTTTCGGAACTTATGTACCGTCAAATCCCAATAAGGTCTAGTGTTCCCTCTGGGTTGGAAGGTCGTAAAACTAGTACCTATGCCAAATCTTGGAATTAGGTGTCAAAGCGGACCCCGCGGGCTACTCTAGGATACAACCGGGAATAACGCTAGGAGGATGATGTAGTTACAAATGAACCCGGAAACACGCTGCGGCGCACGGCTACCCACGATTATTGAAATTCGCATCATATTAAAATCATGATCGATCTCCACGCCGCGGCGCACGCTACGCTACGCACGGAATAGTCCACGTGGTTCGCATCCGTGCGTAGCATACGCCGTAGTGAGCTTCAAATAGACATTGGTACAAAAGGGGAGGTCCATTCCGGAATGCATTTCATTTTATTCTTGGACGGTCGAGAACAAGCGGCCTGTCTGACGGTAAGCAAACACCGTAGCTTATGAAAGAAAGAAAGAAAAAACATTTATTCAAGACAGATAAAAAAGTAAATTAAAATAAAACAAAACAAAATTAACACAAATGTCACGAAAAGGTCTCGCCTCAACATAACATATGCTTATGGACGCTTAAGAATCCAGAAGAATCAGAACCGCATTGCCGAACCTGTATTGATTTGAGTATTCGTTGTATTTAGTAGTCTTGGAAGCGAAGCATCCGAGATATTTCACAAATGATCATGATGAGCGAAGGGTGGGGGGTTACTATTTTAATGATAATTTTTTTACACAGCAGGAAAGCCAAAAAATAACGAAATTACTCAACAATTTTATCATATTGTGATAACCCGTGGACCGAGGACGTGACGCAACGTGACATGGCTTAAATTAAAACAAAAATTAAGTTATTGCTGTTTTTTTAATTAACTAACTTTATTCGTCCCAAAAAATACACGTGGTCTTGAATGGGGTGGGAGGGGGTAAGCGTTATAATCACCAAATACCACCAAAGGGGAAGGTTGGGTCAAAAGTAGGCCAAATACGATCACAGCATGATTTCTGGACGAGCCCTAATGTGTGAGAGCGAGTCACACCAACCAATATGTTTACAATATAAATCTCAAAATGTCAGTAGCATTATCCAACATAGAGCTCTGCTCCAAGTAACAAATTCAATCACAGCTCATAAATAACAAAAGATCCATAAGATAATCGATAAAACAGAAGCGTCGGCACCATGCCAAATCGGGCGCTCCAAACACAAGCATAACCAACCCGATTTTTAGGGTTCCGTACCTCAAAAGGAAAAAAAACGGAACCCTTATAGGATCACTCGTGGCGTCTGATTTGCTCCGAAACTACTGGATCGATTGAGTTGAAATTTGGTAAACATATGTAAATTATTGACCCAAAGATGGACGCCTAAAGTAAATTAATGAATTCTGAACAAGGGGGCCACTTTTGGGGGCTAAACTGGAAAATTAAAAAAAAGTTTCGCAAACTGTATTGTGTGTTGTGTGACATATCAAATGAAAGACCTAGGGCTGTTGTAAGCATATCAGATATTTTATAATTTTAGTAAAAACAGATTTCAAGTAATTTAGGAAAAAATAAGAAAATTGACCATTCCGCCTCCCCCCCCCCCCCCTTATCTCCGAAACTACTAGGCTTAAGATTCTGAAAAAAATATGGAAAATAGTTCCTTGCCTAAAGATTACAGGAAAACCTAGAAGAAGTTTGAGTATTCAAATTGAATACTCAAACTTCTTCTAGGTTTTCCTGTAATCTTTAGGCAAGGAACTATTTTCCATATTTTTTGAATTTCAAAGTAACGGGCAAATTCTCAATATTTTTGTGTATTTTGTATGGAGCGCCTGATGCTTGGAGCATAGCTCATCTCTCATAGTGTTATCTTGTTCTGTAAAACGATGTGTTCCTCTGTAGGTAATTAGGGTACATAAGCCCCAACACATTCTATGCCAAAGACAACTGTTACCTTATCTTATGTACTCTGTTGGTGTCCCGTGTATGTAATGAATAAAATAAAATAAAAATAAAATAGCAATTTTACGGAACCCTCACCAAGCGAGTTGAACTCGCACATGTCCGGTTTTTGTTTTTGTTTTTAACGGTGTTGCCTGATTAAGCACCGAAGCAAGATCAGTTCAAATAATGCAAGTTAACCACAAACATTCGCCGTTATAATATAACTGTTCCGATCGGTTTATACATGATGAGGGACGGACTGACAGCCTGACACCCACGCATACAGGCCGCCCATGTGTCAGACTAATTGAACATTGATATAAAGAAAGTACAGAGAAATTACATTGCATTCGATCGCTATCTAGTTCTAATTGGGTTAATTTCCTGACTTTTAGATCTAATCTCAGCCTGTATCCACTCACTGCTGAGTAAAGGCCTCTCAATATTTACGACACTTTACAATGGTCGCTTACTATGGGCCTCATAAGAAGGCTCAAAGTCACCCAAAGGGCAATGGAGAGGGCTATGTTAGGAGTTTCTCTGCGTGATCGCATCAGAAATGAGGTTATCCGCAGCAGAACCAATACCGATATAGCCCTCTGAATTGCTAAACTTAAGTGACAGTGGGCGGGGCACATTGCACGTAGAACCCGTTCCGTTGGGGCGGAAAGGTTCTCGAGTGGCGACCACGTACCGGAAGGCGCGGTGTGGGTGATGGTGGTCAGCAGTCCACAAGGTGGACTGATGACCTGGTAAAGGTCGCGTGAGTCCGCTGGATGCGGGTGGCGCAGGACCGGTCAATTTGGCACTCTCTAGGGGAGGCCTATGTCCAGCAATGGACATCTTTCGGCTGATATGATGATGATGATGATGATGATGATGACAATGTTCTGTGCTAGTCCCATCCATAATTTGCCCGCCGTCTGCGAAGAACCAAAATCTGGCTACGAGATGGGACTAAGGGATCAACGATCTGGTGCTCTGCCTGTAATCTGTTGTCACCGTTCACCCACAAATATAATTACCACCACCACAAATATCTTGACGTCGCAATTCGTAGTAAAAGCAGGGGCGGGCGGTTCACTCTTTGTTCTCACAAAAACATGCCGGCCGGCCACCTTTAGGCGGTCTATCAGTGGTTGCCGCGCGCTGGACGCACGCGTTCGCGCTTTGCATTGCATCGTCATTCGCCTCGTAAAATAAATATGCCGCGTCGTCTATTTATATTGGTTCAAAAGATTTTTTTCTTTACATTATGTTTATGTGTGTAGGTATAGTTGAGATTTTTTGAACTGAGCCGATCTACTTATCTTCAAAACAATAGCATTCAAGTTAAACAATACGACACGTGCCAACAAAGAATGAAGGTAAATTTCTTGTTTATTACCAGGCTCGCTGTGAGCGGGGTTTTTTTTAAAATCTTTTAGTCCGTTTTGAATCTATTGATTAAGAAGATAGAGTTCATTATTCAATGAACATTTTATGTGGCGGTAACCTTTTTTTTGCAAAGTTTGGCACGCGCCAACCACAAACAAAGAAACTTGTTGGCACGTGTCGTATTGTTTAACTTGAATGCTATTGTTTTGAAGATAAGTAGATCGGCTCAGTTCAAAAAATCTCAACTATACCCAGAGTTGTTTGTCTTCGTCTTATATTTTGCAGAAACAGGTAGTTTTGATGTCATAACCTAAAGGCAAATTACACAGCTTTTGTGTAGTTGGGTTGGGTGATCCTAAGTAAATAAAGAATAATCGTAATATCTTTACTAAAATACACTATTATACTAACGTACCTACAATTTAATAGGTCGAGCTGTAGGTAACCCTAGCTCTAAGGCTCCGCCTCTAAAGAGCGCGTTGCATGCGATAGAAAGAAATGGCCACATTTAGGCACGTTTGGCGTACCCAAACAGGGAATTTGTTAACAGAGAACCTTCTGTACGTGGTTACTTATTCTGTGGTAAAAGCGTAATCAGAGGCACAGTCACAGGTCTAGTTTCGTAAGGTGTGGCGGGTGATATGAGGCGCATTAGCGCGTTCTGAATAACAGCCCAGATCTATGACCTAAATTACCTAAAGTCTGATGACCACTCTATGTGACTACATTTACTAACTTGACAATGGTTGACAATGACAATAAGTAATTTTTGGATCTACAGGGCAATATGGTCGTTTCAATTGATAACCATTTATTGAGTTGAGATCAGCGTTAAACAATACTGTAGCATCTAAGAGGCAAGAGTTTCAGTATACTAGGTACTACTAGTCTAGTTCTATGGACGGCCCGCCACTGGTATCGAGTGACAATAGTCGCGTGTTACGGTGATACCAATAGTAACAAGAAAACGCAAAAAATATACGTTTACATAGGTATGTGTATTTTTGCGTCGACCGCTTTTTGTTCCGTCTTTTTTTCTGATATTGTTATAATTACAAAATTATTTAATAGACGTGACTGTACATTGCATGGAAAGGTCAAGATCCTTGTTTTTATGAATAAAGTCTCAGTTATATTACAATCTGAGACTTTATTCAGCAGGTCTTAACTTAACGACACGTGACAATGACAATAGATGGCCTGCACGGCTAGCCACGCACGAACACTTAGAAACAGACAGATAGTTTACGCCACTAAGCTACAGCTAGTAAGATAATGTTGTTACTTTTTTTTAAACCAACGTATTTTTCGCTTCATAAACATCACGAAGTGGACAAGTGGTAAATATCCTCGAGCTCAATGTCACAACTTGGTCATGTCACGAGAGCTACTGGGATAAATCTGTCCTAATGAGCGAAGCATTTCGGAAATGAGACATCGTTTTTAAATGATTGGTCTTCCGTTTCAAGAAACCATTATAAGTATTATACGGACAAGAAGCACAAATCATTGGATTCCGAGTAAAGTTTTGTATGACTTTAGATGTTTACTTTGAAGTTCTTGGTAAAATATAATTAAGGTCTTTTTTTAAATAAATGATATACATATTTGTGGAAAATCTTGCACAAATCGTTCGTTCTCAGAACTAGTCGTTATTTCTAATGATAACTAGATAAACTCCAGGTAAGTGATGCTGGGTAGACAGACACAGTTTACATGGTTTACTTCACTAGACATATTAAGTACCGAGAGACCGAGCTATGCCCAAGAGCCAAAGTGAAATTTCGGAAAAAAAACCGGACCGTGGTGAGGGTTCCTTATATATTACACAAAATATTGAGATTAATTTTCCCGTTACTTTAAATACTCAAACTTCTTATAGGTTTTCGTGTAATCTTTAGGCAAGGAACTATTTTCCATATTTTTTTTTCTGAATTTTAAGCCTAGTAGTTTCGGAGTTAAGGGGGGGGGGGGGGGGATGGTCAATTTTTGTCTTATTTCTTAAATTACTTCAAATCTATTTTTGCTAAAATTATAAAAAAATATATCTGAGGTGCTTACAACAACCCCTTTCATTTGATATGTCACACAATAAAGTTTGCGAAAACTTTTTTGTTTAATTTTCCTGGTTACCCCCCAAAAGTGGCCCCTTGTTCAGAATTCATTAATTTACTTTACGCGTCCATCTTTGGGTCACCAATTTACATATGTTTACCAAATTTCAACTCAATCGGTCCAGTAGTTTCGGAGCAAATCGGCTGTGACAGACGGACAGACAAACGCACGAGTGATCCTATCCTTGTAGCCCTTGAACCCTTGTTCCGTTTTTTCCTTTTGAGGTATGGAACCCTATAAACCCCGAAAAAGAGACATAGAACCATTTTTAGGCCCTGTATAGCTCTGTATTGAAAATGTATTCGAAATCGTTTTGACACCTGTGTATCGAAAAAAAGAGCCATTTTCGAGAAGCACATTTAGAATGGAGCAATTTATAGAAAAAAACCGGCCAAGTGCGTGTCGGACCACGCAAAACGAAGGGTTCTGTGCCTAGTAAAAAGGTCGTATCGTCACAGAAATTTTACGGCACTTACGTCCTTTTCTTTGAGGAAGGCAGTTTTTCAGCAATATCTCGAAAACCTCTGAACCGATCTTGTTCAAAACAATTTTCGGTGAATGAAATTAATAAGCCCTATGTCCATGAATTTTTCCATATTTTTAAAATACACCGTTCAAAAATTAGAGGGGGGGGACAGAATTTTAGTGACTTTCGGGGCGATTATCTCCGACCCTATTCACTTAATCAAAAAAAATGCTAAGAAACTTTATATTTATTTTGAAAGGCCTATCGATTGATGTGCCACACGGGGGGTCACAATGAAAAATTTTTTTTTGACTTTTAGTTTTATGTATGGAGTGCACCCCTAAAAAAATTTTTTTTTGTCATTTTAATTGCAAAACTATGTAGCGGCTAACAAAATACACCTATCCTCAAAATTTTATTTAAATACACCTTATAGTTTTCGAGTAAAATGCCTGTGACATACGGACAGACGGACAGACGGACATGACGAAACTATAAGGGTTCCGTTTTTGCCATTTTGGCTACGGAACCCTAAAAATAACCATGATCGATAAGTTTTCATCACGACGCGAACCAAAAAATATTTCAAAATAATAAGATTCCTTTATAGAACAATGAGATCAATTCTCTTTGTTAACTCCACACACTAACCCGTAGCAGTTTAATTTCTAAACCCATGACTAAGGACAGACGGCGCCTGCGCTGCCTATATATAGCGCGTCTGCTCTGAATCACGCTCTCTCTTTTTGGTCTTACAGGCATTTTTCCTGAGTGAGATTCGTTTCACTAATTGATGTGCGGGTATCTTTAGCACTGCGTCTGCACTTATATGGGAAACGATGAGCGGGAGATGACCGTAAAAGTCCGAGTTCGATTAAGAAAAGACGAAACATTTATTTGATACATTCGCATACAGTAAAAATACCTAGATTAAAATGTAAATTGTTACCATCACATTTTTTTTGTGTCAGTAACGATTTCTTTTTGTTGCTCATTGCCATGATTACTTCTCCTGGATCACTCTTTAAAACCATGATTTTATAGGATTTAAATCCACTAACCACGTGTTTTTGTTATATTGGTAAACCAATTTCATGGTGGGGCAACTCCATAGCATGATAGGAGTCCAATTCATAGTATTTTTTTCTAAGAAACTCTGTCACGCACTGTTGTCTTATGGCTTGCCTAGACAGAATAACAAAAAAAAAGTATATTGACCCAGATAGGTACCAAATATTTCTTCATTAGATATTAGTATATATGTAAAATGAAGATAGTCTCATCACACTTCATTTTAATTTGCTGCGCAATAGTTTTAACATGCCGTTTGGACCGCTCCAACGTTGACAGTGACAGTTGACAGATCATGTCGGAGGGTTGAGAAACGCAATGCATAAAGTGCATGTCATAATGAAGTAGGATAAATATTATTAAGGAATCGGTGAAATAATAGCTTTAAATGTTGTTTCTCTTTACAGGTAAGAATTGTACTTATCCTACAAACATAGAATAAGATAAATTTTAGGTGTAAACTAGTAATAATTAAAATGTCCTCTCTTTACAGAGCAACACAATTTGGTTTTTTATTTTGTCGTTCCTGTCCAGAACAACACATTATAAAACAACATTATTCAGCTGTTATAAGGAAGATGGAAAGATTAAGATTTGAATTTGTAGTGAAACCGGCTGAAGATCCAAAGTCTAATATAATTTGTGTAAAGTCTATCACGGACGCAGATAACAATATCTTCTTGTTCCCCGAACATCTCCAACCAGTGAAACTGCACGATACAATTGTAAAAACAGAGGCTTTTAAAAAAGTTAAAGCTACATTACAAAAGAGACATGACACAAGGAAGGTTTGGATTTCAATAACTCCCGAGATAAATGACATTTATAGAGATGAAGACGGAAATATTCAGTTCAAGGGATATTTACTGGAAGAAATAGCACCAAAAACCCAGGAACAGGCTTCAGTTGCTGGAATTTCAGAAGAAGCGCTGACTAGGATCTTGGAAAATTTCACTGAGAGGAAGAAGGATGTACCTAAGAATTTGGGAAATTTAACTGAAAAGTTTGTGATAGAAAAATTCACTAGGAAAACAGCAAATGCAGCACAATGGATGACCACTTTCGAGACGGAATGTACTCGTTTCGGGATAGAAGACGACACAAAGCGTATTGAAGTTCTGAAGTTATTTCTGGAAGATTCATGTTGCGACTGGTACAGCTCCATGTTGATAAAACACACTGTAAACTCTGAGTGGTCAATGTGGAAAAGGATATTCTGCGAAACCTATGCAGACAAAGGGTGGTCACCGGTCAGGTATGCATTATTGTTCAAATATAAACAAGGCTCTTTGTTGGAATATGCTATAAAGAAGGAGAGACTTCTGTTGGAGATAAATAAGACCATGGACAACTCTACTTTGATTGATCTTATTGCTACGGGCTTGCCAAATTTTGTGGCCGATAGAATTGATCGGAATGCCTTAAAGGAGACGGTGGACTTATTTAACAGTATTAGAGGATTAGAACATATGGTGGAAAAGAAAATATGGGAGAAGAGGACGCTTGTATTTGATAACAGGACTAAGGAAAAGAATGGAGGAGACCGGCCATGCAGAATATGTGAAAAAGAAAATAAGGGCAACCGCTATCATCCCGAATCTATATGTTGGTTCAAAAACAAAAGTACCGATAGGCCAAGACGGGAACAAATAAGGACGGTTAATAATTCTCAGTTAGAAACCGAATTAAACGATTTAGACCCAAAAAACTAGTGATCCCGCCATTAATTAAACTGAAATTGTTAATAAATGATACCTTGGAGGTTTCAGGGATTTACGATTCAGGATCAAATGTTTCTTTGATAAGTTCAACATTCTTGTCTTTGAAAAATTATCCAATAAATCCTAATATTAAAACAACAGGGTTAAAAACAATTAATGGCGTAAAATCAACTTTAGGAATGGTAACTTTAAAATTGAAAATTTTAAATATTGAAAGAGAAATAAATGTTTTTGTAATAGACAAGGAAAATTTCGACTACGAATTTTTAATCGGATTGGATTGCATAGAACAATTTCATCTTGTTCAAAACGATAAATTAGAAATATCACAGAATATTGAAACAAGAAAGCTTACAGATAAAAAAAATAAAGAAATAATTTCTGAACCTGATACTAAGGTACAGGTAGCACAAATTTTGTGTAATAAAAACAAAAACCTAGGGTTTGTTGATAACACTAAGACTCAAGAGGAAAATGTATATAAAATAAATTTTAATGAGAATATTGAAGTGGAAAATTTTGACATTTCAGTAAATCATTTAAATCATCAGCAACAGGCAGAGATAAATACATTAATTTCCAAATATAAATCGCTATTCGCAAAAGACAAATATGATGTGGGGACGGTCAAGGACTATGAAGCACACATAGATTTAATAATGGATAAATATTGTAGTAAGAGACCATACAGGTGCACTATAGAAGATAGGAGGGAAATAGAGCAACAGGTATCAAAGCTTTTACAAAGGAATTTGATTGAAGAGTCTTACAGTCCTTTTGCTGCTCCAGTAACATTGGCGTACAAAAAAGAAGAAGGTAAGAAATCTAGATTATGCGTAGACTTTCGAGATCTGAACAAAATTGTTGTGCCGCAATCACAGCCCTTTCCCCTGATTGAAGATTTGATGGTAAAGACGAGAAACTGTAAATTCTTCACAACTCTTGACATTAGCTCAGCATTCTGGTCGATTCCTTTAAAAATTGAAGACCGGAAAAAGGCTGCCTTCGTCACTCAAGAAGGACACTTCCAATGGACTTGTCTCCCATATGGCTTAAAAACTTCGCCTGCAATCTTTCAGAGAATATTAAGTAGTATAATAAGAAAACATGGACTGTCAGATTTTACTGTGAACTACATAGATGACATACTAATATTTTCCGAAACTTTTGCAGAGCACGTTAGACACTTATCATTGTTACTGGAAGCAATTTCAAAGGAAGGTTTTAGGTTGAAATTCTCGAAATGTAATTTCGCTCAAGATTCCGTCAAGTACTTGGGCCACATTATAAAAAATAATACAATTACACCTTTAAAAGATAATTTAATAGCCATAAAAGATTTTCCAGTACCACAAACACAAAAAAATGTACGACAATTTCTGGGTAAAATTAACTTTTATGGGAAATATGTGCCTAACATATCAATTATATTGGATCCATTGCATAATTTATTAAGAAAAGGCCAACCATTCTGTTGGACGGAAAAATGTCAGGAGTCCTTTGAAACAATAAAAAAACTGCTATGTTTAAAACCAATTTTGGCAATCTTTGACCCAGAATTACCAATACGTATTTATACTGACGCTAGTATACAAGGCATAGGCGCGATCTTAAAACAAACACAATACAATGGAGAGGAAAAGCCTTGCGCATACTTTTCAAGAAAATTGAATGACTCACAGAAGAAAAAAAAAGCTATTTACCTAGAGTGTTTGGCAATAAAGGAAGCAGTAAAATACTGGCAGCACTGGCTAGTAGGAAAAAAATTCACGGTTTTTTCTGACCACAAGCCTCTAGAAAAAATGAATATTAAAGCAAGGACAGACGAGGAACTAGGAGATCTTGCATATTACCTATCTCAGTTCGATTTTGACGTAATATATTCCCCGGGGAAATACAACTTAGAGGCGGACTGTTTAAGTAGAAATCCTGTGTTAGAACCAGGTGAAGATACTGATAGTCAAGGTCAAAACTTAAAAATTGTTAACTTCATACAACTTAAAGACATTCAGGATGACCAGAAAAAAAATGAACATATAAAACAAAATGAAAATAAACTAACATTAAAAGACAATATATACTATAAAAAAATTGGATCAAGAGAAAAAATAATACTAACAGAAGACTTTAGTAAAAAGCTTATAGAGAAAATACACTATTATTATTGCCATATAGGAATACAACAAATGGAGAATAAGTTAAAACCATTTTATATAGCTAGAAACTTGACTAATAATATCAGGAAAATTTGTCAGGACTGTGAAATATGTATAAAAAATAAATCTAGAAGGAAATTTGAATTTGGATTAATGTCCCACTTGGGCCCTGCTACTTACCCTTTTGAAATAGTATCCATTGACACTATTGGTGGGTTTGGCGGCTCACGCTCCACAAAAACATACTTGCACTTGCTGGTAGATCACTTTACACGATATGCTTTCATATTAACTTCCAAAACTCAAAGTTCTAGTGATTTTATAAAGCTTATACAAAAAGTACCACAAGGAAATAAAATTGGTATAATCTTATCTGATCAGTATCCAGGTATAAATTCAAAAGAATTTAAAAACTTTTTAAATAGAGAAAAAATAACAATTATCTTCACTGCAGTAAATGCACCTTTTTCAAACGGTTTGAATGAAAGATTAAACCAAACCTTGGTAAACAAAATTAGGTGTAAGATAAATGAAGGGAAGGATAAAATAGCCTGGACAACTGTTGCACATGAATGTACCAAAAGATATAATGAGACAGAACACACCGTGACAAGATTTTCACCAAAATATTTATTAGAAGGTATAAATGATAATATTCTACCGGAGGAAATAAAACAAAAAAGAACATTGAATGATTTATCTAAAGATAGGAAAATAGCATTGGAAAACACAGTAAAATCACATAATTATAATAAAAAACAATTTGATAAAAACAGAAAACATTGCCAAATAATAGTAGGAGATACAGTATTTGTAGAGAATGGAAATCGATTAAACAGAAAAAAATTAGATGAATTAAAGATAGGACCATATAAAGTTATAGAAAAAATATCAGATTCAATTTATAAGATAAACACCGGACATAAAAAATCGGAATCTAATCTGTTTCACATAACAAAACTAATTCCAGTACCGAAAAAAACATAAAAAAAAAAAAAAAAAAAAAATGTGGGGGGGAGATGTAAAATGAAGATAGTCTCATCACACTTCATTTTAATTTGCTGCGCAATAGTTTTAACATGCCGTTTGGACCGCTCCAACGTTGACAGTGACAGTTGACAGATCATGTCGGAGGGTTGAGAAACGCAATGCATAAAGTGCATGTCATAATGAAGTAGGATAAATATTATTAAGGAATCGGTGAAATAATAGCTTTAAATGTTGTTTCTCTTTACAGGTAAGAATTGTACTTATCCTACAAACATAGAATAAGATAAATTTTAGGTGTAAACTAGTAATAATTAAAATGTCCTCTCTTTACAGAGCAACACAATTTGGTTTTTTATTTTGTCGTTCCTGTCCAGAACAACACATTATATATATTTCATCATTATAATTCTTCATCACCTTTCATTTGTTAATTTCCACGTGCGAAGTTTTAATAAACGTTATACTTCTTTAAAGCAAGTTGTGAAGCAAATTGTTCTACTAATCTTTAACTACTTCATCTCATTTTTAGGGTTCCGATACCTCAAAAGGAAAAAACGGAACCCTTATAGGATCACTCGGTTGTCTGTTTGTCCGTTTCTCACAGCCAATTTACTCCGAAACTACTGAACCGATTGAGTTGAAATTTGGTACATATATGTAAATTGGTGACCCAAAGATGGACGCGTAAAGTAAATTAATGAATTCTGAACAAGGGGGACACTTTTGGGGGGTAAACTGGAAAAAAAAAAAATCGCAAACTGTATTGTATGACATGTCAAATGAAAGGGGTTGTTGTAAGCATGTCAGATATATATATTTTTATAATTTTAGCTAAAACAGATTTGAAGTAATTTAGGAAAAAAGATGAAAATTGACCCCCCCCCCCCCCCCATTATCTCCGAAACTATTAGGATTAAAATTCTGAAAAAAATATGGAAAATAGTTCCTTGCCTAAAGATTAGAGGAAAACCTATAAGAAGTTTGAGTATGCTATTTCTAAAGTAGTAAATTGGTTTAATGTTAATAATTTATTGTTAAATGAGAAAAAGACTAAATGTATTAAATTTGTCACGAATCACGTTAAGCACGAGCAAGGGAGTGTCTTTGTGAAGGATGAGGAATTGGAACTAGTTAATAGTACAGTTTTTCTTGGTTTAACGCTAGATTCTAAGCTCCAATGGGGTCCCCATATTGCTAATCTCTCGAATAGACTGAGTTCTGCAGCATTTGCAGTGAGCAAGATCCGTCAATTAACAGACGTGAAAACAGCTCGATTAGTATATTTCAGCTACTTCCATAGCATTATGTCATATGGTATTTTATTGTGGGGCAGTGCTTCAGAGATTCATTCGATTTTTGTTTTGCAGAAACGGGCTATTCGGGCGATTATAAATTGAACCATAGAGACTCACTTAGAGATAAGTTTAAAAATATTAATATAATAACATTACATTGTCAATATATCTATGAAAACCTTCTGTATGTACATAAAAACATTGCCAATTTTAGGAAAAACTGTGACATACATAATATTAATACTAGAAATAAGCATAAGCTCGCGGTGCCCACCACTCGGCTCCAAAAAATTAAAAAATCATTCATGGGTGAAATGGGTAATTGTGTAAGGTTTTATAACAAACTTCCAGGAAACTTAACTGAGTTATCTATTAATAAATTCAAGAACTATGTGAAGCGTAAACTTATCTCGAAAGCTTATTATAGCACACAAGACTACATGAATGATAAAACTCCATGGAACCTTTTTTGACTGAATTTAATCTATTATTTTCGTAATATTTCGTTTTTTGACATTAGATTGTTTTTCTAGAAATATTCTACTAGTATTTTTTATAAAAAAAAATTATCATATATATTTTATTCTTTATGTTTAAAAATTACTCTAAAAAATTAACTAACTTAACGATTTGAAAGTGCTTGTTACTCGGCCTACTTGAATAAAGATCATTTTGAGTTTGAGTTTGAGTTTGAGTATTCAAAAACACTTATGAAATTTAGATTATATACGGAACCCTCACCACGCGAGTTGAACTCGCACTTGTCAGGTTTTTTTAAAGTAATCTTCGTAATGCTTCCGCCTTGAATAAGTTCGTGCGGTTGTCAGTTACTTTATTCTGACGGTAACTACTGCAAACTACAACAAAGAAATAATAGCATAATATTTACATTTAATTAAGTCCGCTGGCGATCTAACATCTGATGATGTATGTCACAAGATATGTCAGTGCGTAACAGACGACTGGCAACTTAGTGCAAGTACCAAGATTGAGATTTACGTGCTTGAGTGATCGTTTTCCTTATGGCTGGTACACAGTACCTAATGGACATCTTACTATAATAGTCTTACATTACACTCCTAGGACTCAAGATATTTTTTTTTACTCGTCGACTTTAATGTTTGAATTAAGACTGCGTACACTAAACTATAATCACATACTTTTTTCTATAGAGCCCCCAACTCAACTGAAATAGTATTTTATATAATAGTTACACAATAAGGGATTGCAGTATAATGAATTTGACCAATAGGACGTCGCGTTGACTCCAATACAAAAGACATCAACGACGTTGAGCCGGCGAATTCCTGACTTGCACCTCGTTTCAGCAGGGCTTAGATTGTCATTAGATACCAAGTTTGTTTAATTATTTCTGTTGACTCGTATAAACAGTATTGTATACAATAGTTACACAATTAGGTCTTAAATTCTCGTACCTTATTTAGGCCACTCAGCAAGTCTCGTGGCCTAAACACGTGCGGCGGGGGTTAAAAATAAAACCTCTTCTCTCAAGATCTTTTTTAACCCCCGATGCAAAGAGGGGTGTTATAAGTTTAACGTGTCTGTGTATCGGTGTATCTGTGTATCTGTCTGTGGTATCGTAGCTCCCAAACGGATGGACCGATTTGAATACGGTTTTTATTGTGTGATAGATAATTTTAACCCGAGTGTTCTTAGCTACGTTTCAATAAAATCGGTTCAGCCGTTTTTGAGATATTGAACTTTGAAATGAAAATGTCGGGGGTTTTTCAACTTTTCTATGTTGTAGTTATTTATTTTTCACTTGAAATTTTCCTTAGTTACGTGGTCAACATTTGAACTGGCTGAATAAACAAAAGCGTAGCAATTCGTGGGTGTACGGAGTAAAGTGGGAGTGGGCTATTTCTGTCGCGGATGCTTGTGAAGTATTCTTGGACGGGAAGTAAGTCCGGAGAGTCCGGACTACGGACTACAACTTAATAATGTATTCCATATGTAGTGCATTGTTTGTTTTTTCATCAAAGATGGTGTTTAAGAACATGTTAATCTTCACTGCGGATTCTACAATAAAATTCCAAAACACATTACCGAACTTACTGACTCTAAATTCAAATCTGTCGTAAAAGAGAAACTTATTTCAAAAGCATATTATAAGATAAACGATTACATCATGGATAAATAGGCTAAAATAAATAGGCTTTCTACTGTAGCAATGTAATTTTATAATACTCTGTTACTGAAATGATGCTGACGTATACTGTTTTGAAAAAATGATACCTCGCCGAGTTTTTTACGCCGGTTCTTCTCGAGGCAGAGGTTTTCTCTCCGAACCGGGGTGGTAGTTTATCGACATTCATAGGTGCATGTAATATGCCTAAATTGAAGAATAAATCAATTCGACTTTGGATACAAAAGTTACGAGAAAAGATCCTAGCGATAATCTTTTCTGATGCACTAATGATTAGATATGGAGTCCAAATGATGTCTCTTAACTATTCGTACGAGTATTTGGAGTGGCGTATTTCGTATTTGCGTGTGGGTATCAGCAAGTGACGTGGCTCCGTAGCCCACTGCTAGTTTCTCACTGGGTGTCATTCCCAAAAGCGTGACACCCGGTCACGGGCTTTGATTGTTGAGCCGTTTAGAGCCCACTTTATGCTGGACACTTAAAAGTTTAACTATTAAAAAACCAAAATCAGTTGACACTTAAATGGCTCAATAAATAAAGTCCTTGGCTGGCACAAGGTATTTTTCCCGCGGTATGTTTGTTCTTTCTCATAGGCGGCAGGGCTGTTATTCGCTACGCGCAAATGCGGCTCACCCCGCCGGTCACCCGTTACGAAACTAGACCTCTACCTACGCTTAGTTACTACGCATCGCGGTGTCAAGATATATTTGTGGGTGAGCTTAAACAAGTTAGAGAATAGGGGGGCAGAACCGAGCGGGCAGCTAGTTTCGTATATATACACAAATGATTAGGAACTGACTGTTGACTCTACCCAAGGTTAATGGTAAACTAAATCCTACAGATCTTGTTTGCGCGGCCATTATCTGACCGCGTTCGATTGCTCATGTGATTTTACGTCATAGTCATAGCATAGTTACTATATACACATAACTAGTACTAAGTAATATTCGTCCGTAAGAGATACCAGCGTAATGGAACAAGGAAATGCGTTCCATTACGTGAAGTCGGCATGTGTAGAAATGGAAAAAAACATTCACTGTATAGTGAGAATCATTTACAAATTCACTTAGTACTAAGCACAAAAACAAGACAAAGCCATTGTCTTCCATTGTTAAGTGTAACCGCTAATGGGGAATGGATGAAAATTTTAGAAATGCCTGATTATTTTTTTGGTGATAGGAATAACCTTCCTTAGCACCAGAAAAAAGTTTCAGATTTTTCAGCTGCGACAATTATTTTTGAAAAATATAAACAGTTTCCTCATTTACGTTTTGGGTCAAGAACGGTAAATAGACACTTTCCTTGATCTGTCTCATGTTACAAAAAACTATCTTAAATATCTGTGGTAAACTGACACTGGTAATGACCAATATAGCTGCTGCAAGTGTCAATATCATTGCCAGTGCCAGTTTACCACACATATTTAATACATTTTTTTTGTAATATGAGACCGATTAAGGAAGTTGCCGTAACTGACCCAAAACGTAAGGGAGGAAACTGTTTATATTTTTCAAAAAAAATTGACGCAGCTGAAAAATCTGTAACTTTTTTCTGGTGCTAAGGAAGGTTATTCCTATCACCAAAAAAATAATCAGGCATTTCTAAAATTTTCATCCATTCCCCATTGTTTACGTTGTACTAAGTATGCTGCAACTAATAATAATAAAAAGTTGTTAGTCCCGTTTAACTTTCGTTATAATTTCAACCTTGCTACTTTAACAATAGAGTCACTATTCGAGTAAAGTATTTATTAAACATGGCATTTTTATTTCGAAGCGTTTGTGGCACGTGCCTAAACAAAGGCCTTGTTGGACCGATGGGTATTAAGATAAGATACGTTCTAGAAAATTTACAATGATAGTTAATTATCGTCGAGAGAGGTTTCCTAATAAAATGGAAATTAAATGTAATGGAATTTGAATTGACGTAATTTAATATTGGTATTTTATTATTCAAATGTATTTTAATTTTAATTGGTGGATTTATACTTTTAGTACTTTTAGTGCTTGACATATTTTATTTTACTATTGATTTCTTAGTGCAATTATAAATTATTGTATACCGTAAAGCGATTGATTGTGACACACGCAACACATTTTGTAACAGCTTCTGTACTCGCACAATTTGACAATAAATGATTTCTGATTTCCATAATACATATTAGAAAAATGATCCGTACCATACCTAAATGTGTCTATCCGAAATAAAATACTATTTATTTATAACTCAAATTTATTATTAGCAGAGATTAAACAGTTTTAAAGTACCTAGTATGTAACCATGATATTATAGCAACTCTGCAAACTCAAAACAAGCTTGTTGAACGAAACCGCGGGATGTGTTGACATCTGCACGTAAACTTCCTGAAACGGGCGTTCGCACCCGTTAACTGTTGTTTACAATTAAATGATCAATGATGGTTGTTTGTGGTCGAAAGAGGTTTAAGTAGGGTTGAGCCTCTCACAGTCTGGCGCGGCCTGGCCGCGGCGGTCAAAAGTAAACTTGTCATTAGCTGTCAATTTTACTATTGACCGCCACAGCAGGCCGCGCCAGTGTGTTGCAGGCTTTACGGAAACAAATGCGTTTACACTCATAAGGCCTGTCACAGACTGGCGCAGCCTGGCCGCGGCGGTCAATAGTTGACAATAACTGTCAAAGTTACTATTCACCACCACTGCAGGCCGCGCCAGTGTGATTTAGGCTTTAGAGAATCCGTGTTAAGACGGTGCTTCATTAAGCAATAGTAATCTCTCTCTGGTCGGAAAGGATTTAGATATGTTAGTACAGAAATTTTGTAAATGTGAATTAGAAACACAACAGTTTCCTGCCACGAGACATTTTAGTCAACTGTCAATTATGATTAGTTATGGTCAAGAGAGGTTTCCTATAATATATATATTTTTTTATATTATAGGTAATATAAAAAAACCGGACAAGTGCGAGTTCAACTCGCGTGGTTAGGGTTCCGTAAAATATTGAGAATTTTCCCGTTACTTTGAATACTCAAACTTCTTATAGGTTTTCCTGTAATTTTTAGGCAAGGAACTATTTTCCATATTTTTTTCAGCATTTTATGCCTAGTACTTTTGGTCAAAATTCGTCTTTTTTCCTAAATAACTTCCAATCTGTTTTTGCTAAAATTATAACAAAAATATATCTGAGATGCTTGCAACAACCCCTTTCATTTGATATGTTTGATATGTCACACAATACAGTTAGCGAAACTTTTTTTTTAATTTTCCAGTTTACCCCCCAAAAGTGGCCCCCTTGTTCAGAATTCATTAATTTACTTTACGCGTCCATCTTTGGGTCACCAATTTACATATGTGTACCAAATTTCAACTCAATCGGTCCAGTACTTTCGGAGCAAATCGGCTGTGACAGACGGACAGACAGACAACCGAGTGATCCTATAAGGGTTCCGTTTTTTTTCCTTTTGAGGTATCGGAACCCTAAAAAAAATAGTTTTGTATACATTCGCAACTACATATTTTGTGTTTACGTCTCGTTTACATTTGAGGTAAGCGCAAAAAAACAAAAAAGAGGCCCAACTTGCTGACTTATTCGTATCCAGTTAATATTTAGACAGCTGAATTAAAATTTTCGTCCTGTGAGATAAAATTTCGTACACTTGGAAAAGTACGAAAACAAAAGTATGCACTTAGTAAACTTACCAATAACCAATTTGGCGTGGAACCAGCATATTGCACCCATCCCACATTGAGTCACACACTACACTCACAGACCAGAAAAACTGATGCCATTTAATTGACAAAACCGTTCCAAAAATGGAAATTTACATGACTACACAAATTGAAACGCGTCGCTTCGAAATTCATGACATAAGACAGCTATTGTCATCAGAAAAGCTTTCTAATTAATTTTGCAGCCGGTAAATATACAATACAACACAAATACTCTTTATTGCATAGCACACAAACAAAGCAGTAAATATAATTTTAAATAGTTGGTTGAGGGCGCGATAACTTTTAGCACTATCTCACAAAGGTTTTTAAAACACTTTAAATATTAAACCACTTTTATGTATGTAAAATTTCATATTTTATTAATGAATGAGTATTAGTATGTATATAAACACTTTTTATGTCGTACGTACTTTTAACTTATATGTTTTATGTCGTCTGTTAGAGGTGATTAACTGTGTAGGCGCAGCGTCGCAGAGGGACTGACTGCGCGGGCGCATGCGTTAGCGTCTGAATTTGTTATGCTCTCTTATTTATAGATCGCTGGTGCAGTATGATATAAATTTTATAAGATCAAACACTTGTGGTTAATTTTTAATCTGTTGCCAATAAAAACGACATAAATTGTGAAGTGTCACACTGTTTACAGCGCTGAAAGTTTCCATCTGGCTTTTATAGAGCGACCATATTGAATCATTCATATATGCTTAGAAATAAAAGAAAACACAACGTTCAGTCTTGGCTGAATGAATGAATGCCTTTGTCTCGTCGAGTTCATACTGCCATGCAGCCTCTTTTTTTTTAAACATAAACGTTATAAACTCATTAAACTCTCATGCTATCTGGTCAAAGGGAGCCCATAATGCACGGCCAAATAATGTACGGCCCGACAAACCGCGTCCACTTTCTGTAGACGCGCATTATTGGGACGTGCATTTGCAGGGTAGACAAAAATAGCTTTCAATAATTGCCCCAGGCCAAGTTTGCTCCAAACTGTCAAACATACCTACCTGCCTGTCAAAAGCGAACTCAGTCTTAGGTGGGTTAGGTTAAAGTTCGCTTGTGTGACACCCGCGAAGCGACCTGCTGGAGATTATAAGTCCGCACAGATAATGTGCAGCCCGACAATCCGAAGCCACAGTGACTCAGATTAACGGACGCGGATTATTGGACCGGACATTATCAGCTCGTACAAAATTGGCTTCCAATGCGCAGCCAAATAATGCACGGCCCGATAATCTGGATGTACATTGGACTCGGATTGTTGGGCTGTACATTATTTTGGCTGTGCATTATCATGGCCGTACACTGACCGGCAGCCTGGTAAAAACATAAATTAAATTGACTCGCATCAAAATAATGTGACAAACATAGGTAGGTAATATAATCAACGTGTAATGGCCTTATTAAAAAAAACGTTTTTCAAACCTAGTTTAGCTAAAATGTCATGAAATTAGTAACTTTGACATTCGTGTTTGTGTGAAGGGGATAAAACACATTTTAGTTAGAAGAGGTTTGTTAAATTTTATGAATAAGGAGGTAAGATAATAATATTTTCACGCCACTGCTTGGAAATGTGGCAAAAGACAGTCAGAATTCAGCAGGCTTCAAAGCTGGGGTTAGTTGGACGTCGCACGAACAGGCCATCTATGACCTCAAACTGGCCAACAATGTTATTGTTGGACAGTTTGAACAGCGATTGACCAATCACATGGCCCGGCGCGCGGTCGCGCCGGCGTGCGTGTGCTCCTCCGCCGGAGCGCGAGGCAAGCGAGCCTGTTTAGTATTATGATCTTCAATTAGATACCTAATTTTGATTTAAAGTTATTATTATTTGCAATTTCCTCGCAGTAGGCGTGAAAAACGCCTCTTCAACAATGTACTATTTCTATTAACCCACCTGATTCTATAGCCGGACTGGACCAAGTATCTATATGTCTAAAACTTAGCAACACCACCATTATTTCCAATGAAATCACAAAACTTCGACACTTCAAACAATAGGTACCGCCACAAAGTTCTTTATAATTATAAGTCACAGATTTTTCATTTTACAAAATAAAATGTGAAAAAATGGTTAGAATAAAATCCGGAGTACCATCAACCGTCGAAAGTGTACTCGTACTGACTTAAAATCACAATTTGTCCTGTCATTACCTAAGTGCATGATTGTGGCGTGGCATATTTAACCTAATGAGTTCGAAGTCAACATGTTGTCATTAGAGTTATTGTTCCTGTTGTCAGGCCACTTAAATATTTGGGTGATAACGAAACATTTCTAAAGAAATGAATGCGGACAAATTATCACTGATCAAAATTACGCATCATAAAAACCGGCCAAGTGCGTGTCGGACCACGCAAAACGAAGGGTTCCGTGCCTATTAAAAAGGTAGTATCGTCACAGAAATCTTACGGCACTTACGTCCTTTTCTTTAAGGGAGGCAGTTTTTCAGCAATATCTTGAAAACCTTTGAACTGATCTTGTTCAAATAATTTTCGGTGAAAGAATTTAATAAGCCCTATGTCCATGATTTTCTTTATATTTTTAAATGACACAGTTCAAAAATTAGAGGGGGGGGGGGGACAGAATTTTAGTGACTTTCGGGGCGATTATCTCCGACTCCATTCTTGCAAGTTTTTAGGGTTCCGTACCTCAAAAGGAAAAAAACAGAACCCTTATAGGATCACTCGTGCGTCTGTCTGTCCGTCTGTCACAGCCGATTTACTCCGAAACTAGTGGACCGACCATTCTCCATATTTTTTCCAGTTTACCCCCCAAAAGTGGCCCCCCTTGTCCAGAATTCATTAATTTACTTTATGCGACCATCTTTGGGTCACCAATTTTCATATGTTTACCAAATTTCAACTCAATCGGTCCAGTAGTTTCGGAGCAAATTGGCTGTGACAGACGGACAGACAGACGCACGAGTGATCCTATAACTGCCGTGTCAATCTTGAGATACATGAGTTACGCGTAACAGGTCTAAATCTGTTTATTTTCCATGCCTTTATCGACCTACATACTCAGTTTTTTAATTTAACTTACCAATTCCTATACGAGCCTGTCACGTAACTCATGTAACTCTGTTTTTACCATAGTAAATCATGGCTAAATACTGTACAAAAAAAAACTTCAAACGGCGTTTTCTCAAAACCATGCCTTTTGAGATACATGAGATAGGCTTGACACGGCAGATAAGGGTTCCGTTTTTTCCTTTTGAGGTACGGAACCCTAAAAAACATTAAAAAGTAGAATTAAAGATCAAAAAACTTCACTAACCTAACTTATAAACGAAACAAAACACTTACTGATAGGAAACACGGAATTCAACATTTTCATGTTTGATTGACATTAATACAAATCAATTCAACAGAAACAAAACACAAGAATCTCCTGCGATACCGTTCGTATGATTGAGATAGCGACGTATTTTTCTAACCAATCTCAGATAAAAGATTTAAATAATCATGTAGGCAGGTGACAATATTTGCGTCGCAAGTTTAAAAATAAAACAGTCTGAGGATGAGGTAGTAACTCGTGACGAGTAATCTCGTTTATTATCTTATTTTTGTGTTTTGTCCACTTGAAATAATAGGTAAGTTTATTCATAAATCAATCAGATGAATAATAAAAGTTGAGTAAACTGAATTTCAGAGTATCAATGGTAAATAAAAATGAAACCGGCCAAGTGCGAGTCGGACTCGCGCACGAAGGGTTCCGTACCATTATCTATAAAAACGGCAAAAAAATCATGTCTCTTGTATGGGAGCCCCAGTCCGACTCACACTTTTAACTACGCCACTCAACCCATTCCTACTTAAATCGATCTATTTTTTCTGACTTCATGCGAACCACTCAGATTTACTATGACGTATACCTATAGTTATTCATTTATGGGTTAAATAATATTTAGATGAGTTCCTAGACCGTGAGTAGAAGGGAACTGAGGACCTGGTAAAGGGCGCGGGAGTCCGCTGAATGCGGGTGGCGTAGAACCGATCACTTTGACACTCTTTGGGGGAGGCCTATGTCCAGCAGAGGACGTCTTTCGGCTGATATGATGATGATGATGATGATCATGAGCTCCTTAACGAATTTAAAATGTGCCACGAATAATAGGCAACGTGCAAACCTGCCGAATTTGTTTTGTATTAGTTTAAAAAGCAAATTCTAAAACTTTGAGAAGAGACAATAAAATTATGAATCCATATATTTAATGTCAGAGACCCTAATTATTATATATGTATTACCAGACACTTATAAAACTAAGCTCTGAAGCAAAAACAGTTATGTCATGGCGGTCAAACTGTACAATAATCTACCAATTGACATAAGACGGCTGGCCCTAAACCCATTCACATCTGCATTACACAAATGGTTAGTCGACTAATGTTTTTACTCAATACAAGATTTTTAATCTATTAAAATAATTTAATGGAAACTATAGTACATTGTTGTAGAAGCTAGAAAGTAGGCAATAGATGGACGAGTTAGTTATTATAATTTTAAATCAAAATTAAAGATCATAATACTAAACAGGCTCGCTTGCCTCGCGCCCGGCGCGGAGGAGGAGTAAGGAGCACAGGCAGCGCACGCCGGCGCGACCGCGCAGAGCCCTGTGATTGGTCGATCGCTGTTCAAACTGTCCAACAATAACATTGTTGGACAGTTTGAAGTTGAAGTCATAGATGGCCTGTTCGTGCGACGTCCAACTAACCCCAGCTTTGAAGCCTGAATTCTGACCATCTTTTGCCACATTTCCGAGCAGTGGCGTGAAAAAATAATAAGAATAATTGTAATTAAATATGTAACATTATTAGTCATACGTTTTAAAGTTTTGCGTTTTGCATGCAATGTTGGCGAGATGTGATCCTAACAAAGTTGTTCCCACTTTATTGTTAACCTTGTCTCAAGCAAATAAATTTCATTTCATGTATAACAATACGTTTTATGATTATGCTAATGATTATTTGAACTGACTAATGGACCCCATATACAGTGTGTGTCTGTCATAAGAGCATTTATTTTAAGGAACGATAGCTTTCAGTGCTGTGAACCGTTTTATCGAAAAAATATAAAAATTACCTTTTCTAATGGAGAGTTATTAATTTTTTAAATTTTCTCGAGCAGCAATGTACTGCTAACATTCACTTGACGTTTCAGAGAGGCAGAGCTAGTTACTGTCAGTTGTTAGCTTTGTTACCAATACATTGCGGGCCGAATTAATTTGTATGAAAAAAAATAACCGTTTTTTTTAAACTAGAGATACCAATTTACGTTCATTAGGGCTTATACTTTCAGCCCTTAAAATAAATGTTCTTGTGAAAGACACACACTGTATAGCTTGCGAGTAGTCCACAGGGACGCACTACAATCTATTAAAATAACATATATATGTATACAGGATATTAACATATTTTTCAAGTTGTTTGCTTAAATATTTTTTTGGAAACTTTCATTTGGATGGTTTATTTTGTCTCGCTAAACAGTTGCGTAAGGATTACGTACCAACAAATACGTGATAAGCCGACAAATGTGTTAGATACGGGACCAAAATAAATATAATCAGTAAATAAGACTATAAGTAGCTGGTCGCTTTTAATATAGACACATTTTTTCACTTTTGCTAATAGACACATTGAGACGCAGTGCAGCAATTTTAACACTTTTTCGCAATGACATAACCATTGCGCACAATTGTTAAAATTAGTATGTATGTCAGACAGAACCGTCAACGTGATATGCGATTTCTAAAACGTAAAACTTGCAATATACAAAGGATCAAAGAAATAACTGGAAAAAGGCAAAAGATCGGCACCAACCGCAAGTCATCGTTAATTAGAAAAAACCGGCCAAGTGCGAGTCGGACTCCCACACCGAGGGTTCCGTACAAACCTGTTGTAGGAATATAAGTAAATTATTAAAAATATTTTCATTATATGATGTAACTAAAAATTTACGGTTTCTGTGCTATAAGCTATAAGACGTTGCTTCGTACCAAATTGGAATGGACCTGAGTTCACGGGAAGTTTCGATAATTTGCGGCATAAACGGCTGTATCTTTTGATTGCGTTGGCTTAGAAGTTTGATTTTTTCACAGCTCCAAAGACAGTAGACCTGAGTATTTGACATAAATTTTAGCTTGATACCTCCACGCGTTCCTGAGAAAAAGGGTTTTGACAGACGGACGGACGGACAACAAGGTGATCCTATAAGGGTTCCGTTCTTTCCTTTCGAGGTATACGGAACCCTCAAAACAGCCATTTTATCATATAATTTCGTAATTGTGAAGTTAATTGTATTTGCTTAAGCCCATAGAATTGATAACAAGATACCCAAAGCCATTAGGGACAGCCCAATTAGAATCTTTAAGCGTGAATTGTTGACATTGTTAATAGGTTAATGTTATTATAGCATAAATGATTTTTTCAATGACATTTTACCCAATAATTTAATGTCACAATTGAGACATGGATATAGATTTAACTTACTATAGATTATTCCTATTATTATTTTTAATGTCACATGACACGAATGTAGATTTAATTAATTATGGATTATAATGACTGTCAAAGTCAAAGTCAAAGTGATTTATTCTTCAATTTAGGCATATTACATGCACCTATGAATGTCGATAAACTATACCACCGGTTCGGAAAGTAAACCTCTGCCTCGAGAAGAACCGGCGTAAAAAACTCGGCGAGGTGTCATTTTTTCAAAACAGTATACAACATATCATTTCAGTATCAGAGTATTATAAAATTTTAAAATTACATTGCTACAGTAGAAAGCCTATTTATTTTACGACAGATTTCTAGTGCAGGATTTTATCGCTGCCAAATATCCCTATCCATGATGTAGTCGTTTATCTTATAATATGCTTTTGAAATAAGTGTCCGTTTTACGACAGATTTGAATTTAGAGTCAGTAACTGTAATTCTATTCATAACATTTTAATCGTTCATTGATAATTTTGACATCCTTAATATTAATTGTTTTCATATTGCAGCCATAATTTGTGACATGTGACTGTGTCTGGAAAAGGGACCACTTTAGCGGTATCCTGGATGGAGTTATTAATATCTCCTAAAACTAGGTAAAATTAGCTATTGAGTGAAAAAATAATCATTTTCCTAGGTGCAATAATTATTTTTTTATAAATTTTTAAACATGCAGTAGGCAATATGTACGAATTGAGAAAATTGATTTTAAAGTTTATGCTCGTGAAAAATACACTTCTACTAGGAAGTTATGGAATGATTGCTACCAAGTTAATCTACTCTCATCAAAGATTTATGATATTTAAGGTATTAATATCCGCTAATCTCACCTAAAAATGACTTTAAATTCGATTATCTCTCTTAACCTATTACAGTAAAATTGCAAATAAAAAGATTTATTTTGCAAATTAGCCGTTTCAAATTTCAGATAGGTACTTAGGTACCTAAGTGTTTACCTACACAGAACGAAGATACGCTATGTGAAATAGGTCCACAAATAATAAAAAACACACAAATATTTAAGTGATTTAGATATTTTTATAAATAATTAAATGAATGTAATTTCATTATTTATAAACAAACATAAACATAGAAGAAAAAAAACAACTATAAAAAGAATACATTATCGCTAGAGAAATTCTCTGCCCAAAAAAAAAACTGCGCGAGGTAAGCGCCGTCTCTGGGGTATTTAAGTGTATTCGCGCGTTAATGGGGAATAGATTAAAATTTTAGAAATGACTGATTATTTTTTTGGTGATAGTAATAACCTTCCTTAGCACCAGAAAAAAGTTTCAGATTTTTCAGCTGCGACAATTATTTTTGAAAAATATAAACTGTTTCCTTATTTACAGGTAGTTCATAATGTTCATCCATTCCCAATTCTATGCTTCTAGCTCCTGTCTGTACATAAACTAGCAATTTGTAAGCTACACCCATACTTCGCACATTTCAACGACATACCAACTAACTTTATAAGGTGCGAAACGCTAAGCAAATACAGGTACGCCAACACTGCAAAAGTAAAAAAATCACGCATTCAGGAAGTATCGTCGAGCTATTCACGTCATTTGTATGCTTCGCTACAAGGTACATGAATAATTAATCAACATTTAAGGAAGAAGGGCGTAAGTGTACATGGAGTTCTTATGGCATTAATGCATTGTCATTTTAATTGATGTCTTAAGTGTTTTTCCGTTTAGAACACGTGTTATGACACGGTTACCTAGCAATCATTGTCGGGTTAACAAGGTGTTTATGATTTTGTGAGTTACAGAGTTTCTGCGCAAGGGCCAAAGGAGGCGTTGATGTCAATCAAAAATTAACTTTATTCTGTGAGTACTCATCATCATCATCATATCAGCCGAAAGACGTCCACTGCTGGACATAGACCTCCCCCAAAGAGTGCCAAAGTGACCGGTACTGTAAGTACTAAGTCGATAAAAATGCCATTGGCTGAAGAAAACTGTCAAGAACAAACGCCGAAACAAACTCAACAGTCAGTAATTTTTTGGCAAAATTTATAGCATTAAAAAGCAGGCGCAATTATAGATCTACGTTTTAAAAAAATCGTTTACTCTCCAGAGTCGAGGTCACCACACCGTCGTTGAATTTTGTGTCAAATTGTCAATATGTCAATAATAATTGTGATATTTACAAGAATGAATGTTTCGAAAGTAGGACGAAGCGATTGGTAATGAAAAGGGAAGCAGCGCTTTTTTTGCCCGTTATGGGTGACATAGCTACCTTATGTATGAAAAAATAAGTTTTTTTTTTTCAGTTAGTTTTCTATAGTTGGGATACAGTTTTTTGAACTTTTTATGCTTGTTCAGTCAGCAGCAGAAGTAGCTAAGCACTTTAACATGCTCAGAATGATCTGCACAGAACCTTATTCTCTTGACATTAGAGTCCGTGTGCAGATCAATTTGAGCACTAGGCCCGCTTAGCTACTTCTGCTGCTGCTGACTGTTCATGTCTTAGCATTGCCGGCGGCACCTTGGCGCAGATATTTGTTTGATTCTAAAGAGCAGTTTATTATTAGAAATCAAAAACAATCGATCACGTATCACACCTATTTATTCGATATCACACCCAAAAGCAGAACAATAAGTTACGAATAAGGACGCGACCGTTGTCGGCTCTCGACGCGGGGGACTATTTCACTAACTATATCGCATAGAAATCAAATTGTCATTTAACTTGCGCAAGCTTATTCTCATCACGCCTTTTCAATACGGTTGAGATTATTTAATGTGGCCGCCTTTTATAAAGTTGTCATTAGAATTGGAATCTTATACCTGGGTAGGTAGGGTTGTTTTTTGAATGGACTACTTTAAAGCAATTCGGCCAAGTCCAATTATCTCAATTGGCTACTTTCCTAAAAATTAATATTTAGTCCATCAGTTAGATTATCAAAAAAAATTGGGCACCTTTTTTTTTATTTTGTCAAAAAAATTAAGAAGTTATAGCCCGTTAAAGTTCCGCGTGACGTCACATTATGGTACACTTTTTAGCACAATGTGACGTCACGCGGAACTTTAACGGGCTATATCTTCACCATTTTTTGGTTGATTGACAAAATAAAAAATACGTGTCCAATATTTTTTGATAATCTAACTGATGGACTAAATAGAATTATATTTTCATTACCCAGGAAAATGCCCAATTATAGTTATGAGATGAGGGAGAGAATTCCTTCAGAAGTTCATGAAAGTGTTTTTTTATTTATTTTATTTATTTATTATTATTAAGCAATGGGATACAAAAACTTATCTATTACATTTCCCTGCCAAACTGTTTTAACAGTTTGTCTGCAGGTAGGAGTCTCATTATAGTATATAAACTATTTTGTATACATGTATTATATACTTATTGCGTAATATAATTTCATAAGTACGCACATAGTGTGGTAACATAACTAGTGTATGTGTGGATCGGAACCGGTTTTTTCAAAAATCCCTGATGTAGTCTAATATTTTGAATTATTTTAGCCTCTTAATGTAGGACTCCATCGTGTATTTAGGTAACACATTCGTATTATTAGACTGCCCGATCAAAAATGGTATCATAACCAAAGAACGAAATAATACCGGTTTAATTTGTATGGAGAAAATACCGGTATCCGATCCCTGATCCCGAACACATTTCACAATGCGTTTCGCGGGCTCGCATGAACGCGCGCAGAGCTGACATGTTGGAACGAGCTTGCAAAACAATACATATTGAATGTGATTTGGAAACTGAGGGATTGGGAAGCAAATGGGGAATGGATGAAAATTTTAGAAATGCCTGATTATTTTTTTGGTGATAGGAATAACCTTCCTTAGCACCAGAAAAAAGTTTCAGATTTTTCAGCTGCGTCAATTATTTTTGAAAAATATAAAAAGTTTCCTCATTTACGTTTTGGGTCAAGAACGGTAAATAGACAATTTCCTTGATCTGTCTCATATTGCAAAAAACTATCCTAAATATCTGTGGTAAACTGACACTGGTAATGACCAATATAGCTGCTGCAAGTGTCATTATCATTGCCAGTGTCAGTTTACCACACATATTTAATATATTTTTTTGTAATATGAGACCGATCGAGGAAGGTGCCGTAACTGACCCAAAACGTAAGTGAGGAAACTGTTTATGTTTGTCAAAAAAAAATTACGCAGCTGAAAAATCTGAAACTTTTTTCTGGTGCTAAGGAAGGTTATTCCTATCACCAAAAAAATAATCAGGCATTTCTAAAATTTTCATCCATTCCCAATTGAGGAACAGTTCCAATTTCTGAGTGAAAATTCTTCAGAAGTTCTTACACGTTCGTAGTAGGGTCGTTCTTCTTTTCGACCGACAATAGCCTGTCCTTCGTCTTATTACGGCATCTCATTTGAGTAATGATGTTTACGGTTTTATAATGTTCGAATGAACGTCCATATTATTTTATTAATTAGTGATATTTAATATTTCATTTTCTCTATCTAGCATTTTTTTTTATGTTTTTTTTTTCGTAGAATGCCGTGACAGAGTGGTAATTTAAAATGTTGTCCCCGCTGAAAGAGTCCACTTTGTCACATGTTTTTTTTTAGAAACCAACCGTAAATAAATATTTATATTGGCCAGAAAGGAAACTTTAATTAGTTCTAATGAAGAAACCTATGCATTTTTTTAAAAATCGCACTTCAAAACCACAATTTTTGATAGTTCAAAAACCAAAAAAACAGAAAAACCTCGGTTCATTGTCGGTAAAAAAGAAGAACGACCCAGTACTGCTCAGACAGTGAAAATTTATGTGTCAGTAGACGAGTGCGCGTGTCAGTAGACAAATGTAATTTTGATTTCGATACAGTTCGTTTAGCGTAGACCCCGCCCCGGTGGCGATGCGTACAGAATTGCAACGCGTTCTCGATTTCGCCGGCGCGTCTCGGAATACGGAAAAGGTTCCATTTACGAATGTAAATGGAACGAATCGTGGCGGTCGAATGAAGTGGTATGGTTCGCGTATGTGTTATTTGAGGATGAGACGATTTCCTATCGCCATGCCAGTATGTATGTAGCAGTCTAGCACCCCGCACACCTCCGCCCGCTTTACGCAACGCAAGCGATAAGTTTGTGGGATAAAATATAACGTCCATTACGAGGGTTCATTCTAGGTATACGGGGTGGGCCCTGTAACGGGAGCAAATATTTAAAAGGAGGCTTCCTTAGAGCAGTAGTAACCCATTTCTTTTCAATTTTTTTTAACTCTGAGAAAAATTCATCTAAAGTTATAGGTATGACCTCCGAGTAATGTATCTTGGCATCTAGACTTAGAGTTTAGAGATCATATTTAGCACATCTTGTTGGTAATCTGTCCATGACATGCCTTGACTTGAATTCAGGACGTTCAGCTTCAAAATTTAACCATCGAGGGGTCCCTCGTAAAAATGAGGGGATCCCTCGATAGTTTTGTTAGATAGAGCGACTCGATATGGTGGAAGGATTCGGTCACAGGTTCGTCATCCAACTGATGAATACACCTATTTCGAAAAATATTTATTTAGGTATGTTATTTCATGTTGTATAGTTGTTGTTTGATAATAAATAAAAACAACTCTCTTAGAAATAACGTTTTCTACGGCCGAATATAAACGTCATAAGTTGCGGCATTAAGCAGCCATTTGTATGGATATAGATAAATGCCAACAATTCATACATTACCAATGCTAATAGCATTCCGATGTATTTATTTACGCGGCCATCATGAGTCAAGAATGTCGGATGTGTGCATGATCGAGATTTCAATGGATTGGCTTAACACGTGTCGTTAACGATATCGTTATTGTTATTGTTTGACACTTAAGTAACAGGTCACATCACATCACATCATCGCTGTTGGACTTAGGATTCTCCAATTACCGAAAGGCGCAGCGTGGGTAGGCCCCCCCACAAGGTGGACTGATGACCAGGAGCTGTAGCATGGTTGGCCTTGTCACGCGATAGGTGATAGGATAGAGCGTGCGTCACTGGCTGACACCGTTTATAGAACGAGACCACGCTCTTATCTTGTCTCTTGTCGCGTGATAAGGCCCACCATGGTACGGCTCCTGGTAAAGGTCGCTGGAGTCCGCTGGATGCGGGTGGAGCAGGACCGGTCATCGTGGCAGCAGTGGACGTCTTTTGGCTGATATGATGATGAATTACACGCCACTGCATGCTGATCATGCGGTTACTCTCATCCAGCTCTTGCTAGCCACCCTGCGTGAACATTACGTCATCGTCACTCCATCTAGTTTGACGAACGTCACTCCATCTATGTAGTGTGACTTTGTTTGGTGAATCTAGTTCAACATCCTACACTTCGTTTGCTGATTCACGTGAGTGACAGGCCAGAGAGTCAAAAATCGTACAAGTAAAGTAAAAAAAGTATTTCACCCCTGGAAAAGGCTTTTCACTATACCAATATACCAAAGTTGCGAGTTCATCGTCTAATAACATAGTGAAATCAATAATACATAAAATAATTTTATTACTTATAGAGGCATTGATTTTCCATTATTTTTAGAAGTTTTATTTGGTTTGGTGGTTAAATTGAAACAATTTCTTGCCTTAGTAAAACTTACACATACGTTACCTTAGTTTACCAAAGCGTATTTAGAACTCGATTGTACCTGAAACAAAAAAAAAACATGAGTACATGCCGTGTGACATAACACAATTAACTAAGTATAAGGCATTTATGTAAAATACCTATAAAATGAAATATATCCATTTAAAAGTTAAGTCACAACTATATTCGTAAAACCGTGTCAGATATTTTTGAGCACCTTAGAGTTACGCAGCTGACTCTACATCAATTGGAATCTGTAGTTTTTTTACTAACATTTAGACTTAAACTGTAACTTTATGAACTACCTAAATACCTAAAATAAGAACAACTTAAAGCGCTTGTATAAAGTTTACCTGGTTTCTAAGAATTTACAGTTCTGGGAGACCTATCTTTGCATGGCGATTTTCCGGAAATTAAACCTCATCATCATCATATCAGCCCAAAGACGTCCACTGCTGAACATAGGCCTCCCCCAAAGAGTGCCACAATGACCGGTCCTGCGCCACCCGCATCCAGCGGACTCCAGCAACCTTTACCAGGTCATCGGTCCACCTTGTGGGGGGCCTACCTAAATTAAACCTAGCTATATCGATTATTTGTCCCGATAGACTCCCGCATTGTGAATCTAACCTAATTACACAGAAACAAATATACAAATGATGCGCCTTTTAATGATATATGTGAGTTAAAATACATATATACACAAGGCACTTTACTATATTTTTTTCTGAAAGTATATGTCTAATTAATTTTCAATCGATTTAGTATAATTTTAAAGCTACGTTAAGTAAAACAAAAAGACATTAAAAATTAAACGTTTTATGTGGCAACCCCGCCGCTATAAAGTTACTACTTACATCAGATCTGAACATGACACATTTTATTCACTATCAACTTGCGAGGATTGAAAGCCTTGCTAGGGCGGATTTTTGCACTAAAGTTTAAAACAAGCTTTATCTCGGGAAAAAATACAGCTCTTAAGGTGAACAATTTCCCGTTTTTGTAAAACCTCTTCATTCTGTTCCACGCTGTATACCTTTGTGGCCGGAATGAATTGATTATTGATTTTCATAGTAATATTTTATTTATAATAACATTGTTTTTAATATCTCAAACACGAAGCCAATACTGATAGAGTTTACGAACACGTAATAAGGCTTCTTTACATTGAGTCACTGGGATTTTAAATGTAAATACGCTAAAGCCTTTATTATCTCGGATCTTTAATGACATGATGACTTTGATGACATGTTGAGAATAATGATTACTACGAAATACCCTATAGTTAGCATAAACACAAGCAAGTACCTCATCATCATAATCATCATATCAGCCCAAAGACGTCCACTGCTGAACATAGGCCTCCCCCAAAGAGTGCCACAATGACCGGTCCTGCGCCACCCGCATCCAGCGGACTCCAGCGACCTTTAACAGGTCATCAGTCCACCTTGTGGAGAAGTGAGCAAGTACCTAATCGTCGAGAAATCGTCCAACATTGAACTATAATAATCACGTAGAAGGAGGTCCATTTGGCCCGACGTCTGGTATCATATTAGTTTGCAGTTTGAGAATAAATTCAGACAGTTTGCTTCTAAATTTGAATATTCAGATCAGTTACAGTACATCAGAAAGTTATTATAAAAAAGAAAAAAGAAAAGAAAAGAAGACATTTATTCACTACACAAAAGACACACAGATATAAAGGGAGTAGACATACAATACAATTGACACATTGTGTGTGTCTTCGCGGCAGTGATAAATTGTATTATCATCCTATTTATGTGGGAAATACAAATGGGTCAATGAAGGCATATTAGTCTTTATCAGAAACTCTAATAAATAAATAAATGTATACTTATAGCAACTACAATGTCGACTTTTGAATATAAAACAGAATAAAACAGACTAACAACCCTGCCTTCGAAGCTGAAGGTGGCTGAAGGCCGTGTTTATGAGTCATTGATATTGTCTATGTATTTAAGTATTTATTTATCTATATAACTAAGTATGTTTATCGTCGTCTAGTACCCATGATATAAACTTTGTTTAGTTTGGGTCTAGCAATGATGTAATATAAAAAAGAGGTAGATATGTTGTCTATACGAAATTTCGTGAAAAATGGCCACCAAATTTGACAGCTAAAACACGAATTGACGAGTCGAAACTGAGGCAAGTTGGTTGCAATGTGGAGCGCTTATAATCTATCTCTTTTTTATATATTACACTAGTTTCCGCCCGCGACTTTCATCTGCGTAGACCCGGGATAAAAAATATCCTATATTTTAAACCAGGCTATAAACTATCTTCGTGCAGAATTTCATCCAAATCGCTTGAGCCGTTTAAGCGTGATTTAGTAGCAAACATCCAAACATCTAAACATCCAAACTTTCGCGTTTATAATATTAGTAGGATTAGTAGAATCATTGTGGTCTAGATCGATTTGTGTAAGACTGTCCGAATTTTTTTTTACCATCATGCAGGCCGTGCGCTTCTTTGCCATCGTGGCATTAAAAAAAGAAGTCGACGAAATTACTTTCCTCAATTGTCACGACCGATAACAAAAGAAATAAACACACGACCTTCACGACTCAATGTGGGGCAAAATCATAAACTAAGAGTTTATCGTGACAGGTATACGTATTGAAAGGTATTGTGAGATTGGTTTTGATAAAACGTACGTAACTAATGATGGTTTGTTTTTAGGGTTTCGTACCCAAAGGGTGAAAACGGGACCCTATTACTAAGACTTCGCTGTCCGTCCGTCCGTCGGTCTGTCTGTCACCAGGCTGTATCTCAAGAACCGTGATAGCTAGAGAGTTGAAATTTTCACAGATTATGTATTCCTGTTGCCGCTATAACAACAAATACTAAAAAACCGGCCAAGTGCGAGTCGGACTGGGGCTCCCATACAACAGACATGATTTTTTTGCCGTTCTTATAGATAATGGTACGGAACCCTTCGTGCGCGAGTCCGACTCGCACTTGGCCGGTTTTTTAAGTTTCTGGTTAGGACTGTAGTTTAAGTTCAATTTGGCTGAGCGGCTCACTCAAACATCCGGTGTCTAGCAATCCAGAGGTACCTAACGCTGCCAGCCTTCTGGGCACCATAGACCATAGCCAACGACGGGGCCCTGGGGGCATTTACTTTTTATATGTTTAGTTAATAATATAGGTTTAGTTTAGTTATATTTCGCTTTAAATATTGTTATTTCACTCAATGATGTAATATAAAAAAGAGGTAGGTAGGTTATACGCGCTCGAAAAATGGCACACTACAATTGAATCAATTGGCACAACTTGCCTCAGTTTCGAGTCGTCAATGGAAACGTTAGCTGTCAGATTTGGTGGCCATTTTTAAACACGGAATTTCGTATAGACAACATATCTACCTCTTTTTTATATTACATCATTGATTTTACTTAAGAACATTATTCAAATTGTAATGATATAATATTGTTATTAATACATATATGTTCATTTAACTAAAAACCGAAGATATCGAAGATCAGAAATCGTCTGTTCCATAGAAAGCCCATGTTTTCCGCGCTTCGAAGCTAACTAGTCAGACGAGAGTGCATCATTGAAATCACCATCATCATAATCGTCAGCCTATATACGTCCCTTAGATGGGTACCAGGGCATTCCGATATTGTAGGGAACGAAAAAGCAGATGAACTTGCAAGGAAGGGCGCAGAAACAACCCTGGTCGGCCCAGAACCGTTCTGTGGTATCACAAAACGGAAAGCATATTCTCTGCTAAGTAACACAGAAAAATCAGAGGCAATCAACCTGTGGATGTCCGCCAAAGGACAAAAACAGGCTAAAGCCTTAATTAAAGGGTTCAATAGTTTTTTTTTTTCTGTTTCAAATGGGTATGAAACAAGACGCAACTTGCAGGTTCTGCCAGGAGACAGAGGAGACAGCAATGCACATTCTCTGCTCATGCGGACCACTCATGCAAAAAAGAAGTACCTACCTAGGGCGGCACATCATGCACGCAGAAGAGGTACAACATATCACCGCCCAAAGAATCTGGAATTTCCTAGAGGCAACGGGCCTTAACGGTGAACTATAAACAAAAAAACCGGCCAAGTGCGTGTCGGACCACGCAAAACGAAGGGTTCCGTGCCTATTAAAAAGGTCGTATCGTCACAGAAATTTTACGGCACTTACGTCCTTTTCTTTGAGGAAGGCAGTTTTTCAGCAATATCTCGAAAACCTCTGAACCGATCTTGTTCAAAATAATTTTCGGTGAATGAAATTAATAAGCCCTATGTCCATGAATTTTTCCATATTTTTAAAATACACCGTTCAAAAATTAGAGGGGGGGGGACAGAATTTTAGTGACTTTCGGGGCGATTATCTCCGACCCTATTCACTTAATCAAAAAAAATGCCAAGAAACCTTATATTTATTTTGAAAGGCCTATCGATTGATGTGCCACACGGGGGGTCACAATGAAAAAAAAAAATTTGACTTTTAGTTTTATGTATGGAGTGCACCCCTAAAAAAATTTTTTTTTGTCATTTTAATTACAAAACTTTGTAGCGGCTAACAAAATACACCTATCCTCAAAATTTTATTCAAATACACCTTATAGTTTTCGAGTAAAATGCCTGTGACATACGGACAGACGGACAGACGGACAGACGGACAGACGGACAGACGGACATGACGAAACTATAAGGGTTCCGTTTTTGCCATTTTGGCTACGGAACCCTAAAAAGGGCTGCCACAATGGATCACTCACTGGTCGAAGCGGCACATTAAAGGCCCACAAACAACAATAATAATAAAAAATACGTCCCACTGTTGGGCACATGCCTACTCTCATGAATGAGTGGGAACGGGCAATACTCGCCACACCGGCCTAGTAAGGATTGGGGACTTGACACCTTTGAATTTCTACTCAGATGTATGCAACTTCCTCGCGATGTTTTTCCTTCACCGAAGGAATCAAGAGACGGAATGTTTTTCATTGAGTTCAAGTCATAATAAAAGAATGCGCACCTTTGTTTCTGGAATCGACTCCCTGTTGATCTATCTATTCGTAATTTAACTTTTCCGTCATTGTTATCGCGTGAGCGGGGACGAGAGATTCGTTATGGCGAGTAAACTTAATAAAAGTGTTCAGCATAATCGACTCCCACGCGTGTGAACGTGTCAAGCATGCGTGACCAGGAAGACGGGATGTCATGGGAACATGACCATGGCTTTGGAATAATTATAAGAATAGGGAAGAATTACGTGCTCAAGTATAAGCTAAGAGCATATGATTTGATTACATCACAACAGCAAGGCTATCACAGGACGGCCCGATAGCTGTCGCGGCGACATAGACTATCCGTCTCTTTCTAAGCATTCTAATTAGAAACAGATGGATAGTGTGGTATTTGTAATGAAACGCAGTAATTAATTAATACGTTACAATGAGGATATAGAAAGAGAGAGATGATACAGGTGGGACAGAGAGAAGTGAATGCTTAAATAGCTTAAGCTGCGTTCAGGATACCACACTCTCCCTCACCTATCTAACCTTTTAATATTTTAACCTTTTAACCGCCTTTGTCTAGTATATAGACAGACAAGACAACGCGTCGTTTTAAGTAAACCCCTCATGTAATGCAATCAGGTTAAAACTTTATCTCACCGCCAGAGAGCTTGATTTGAAATGAGCATAAAGCCGTACAGCCAGCACTGTAGAGTTTGCATAGAGTATACAATCAATAATGAAAGTGAAAAATAAACGATTAAGTTCATGCCATTATAGACACCCCGTATATTTCTTTAACAATACTACTTTCTCGTATTCTCAAACTTAACCCATTCACATCTGCTTTCCAACCATTCGCTCTACAATTAAACTGATTTCAAGCATAATTGCAATTAGTGATGACAAAAATCAATTTCCAACGAAAGTCTTAGCCGACATAGCCGTAGAACAATGCTTGGCCAACTCTCTACCCCAAAACGACTTATGTACCTGCCGAGTACAATGATCCTATATGATGGTAGACAACTTAGAAAAGTTGAAAGACCCCCGATAACAGCTGAACCGATTTTGTTGAAACGTAACTATAAGAACCATCTCATGACGACAAAAAAAGCGCTTCAAAATCGGTCCATTCGTTTAGGAGCTATGATGTCACAGACAGGCACATAGACACGTCAAACTTATAACACCCCTTTTTTGCGTCGGAAGTGAAAATGATGAGATGCTATTTTGAAATAGCGATAAAATAACGAGTGGCATTGACCACTCGTATTTAAACCTATCGGTAGATAGTTAACTGCCTGCAATTTTGACAGTGAAATCGTTTTCATTATCATCATCATATCAGCCGAAAGACGTCCACTGCTGGATGTAGGCCTCCCCCAAAGAGTGCCAAAGTAACCGGTCCTGCGCCACCCGCATCCAGCGGACTCCCGCGACCTTTACCAGGTCACCAGTCCACCTTGTGGAGGTTACAAAGGAGTTACAAAGAAACTATCGGCCCCCATAGAGCCGAGAATAGAGCCAAACATCGCTACGACCATTTTCACGATCATTCTTGCGAACGCTCTGGTAAATGCTGCATGATTATCACAAGACGGTGCGCAAGCGCAAGCTATGTCGCGTCGCGATAGACTATCCGTATCGCTGTTATTCGCTACGCGCTCATGCGCCTCGACCCACGCTTCACGCCAAACGAAACTAGACCTCTACCTACGCTTAGTTACTACGCACCGCAGTGTCAAGATATATTTGTGGGTGAGCGTTGAGGTGAGCTTAAAACAGCGTCACCTAACGAAACTAGACATCTACCTACGCTTAGCTACTACGCACCGCAGTGTCAAGATATATTTGTGGGTGAGCGTTGAGGTGAGCTTAAAACAGCGTCACCTAACGAAACTAGACCTCTACCTACGCTTAGCTACTACGCACCGCAGTGTCAAGATATATTTGTGGGTGAGCATTGAGGTGAGCTTAAAACAGCGTCACCTAACGAAACTAGACCTCTACCTACGCTTAGCTACTACGCACCGCAGTGTCAAGATATATTTGTGGGTGAGCATTGAGGTGAGCTTAAAACAGCGTCACCTAACGAAACTAGACCTCTACCTACGCTTAGCTACTACGCACCGCAGTGTCAAGATATATTTGTGGGTGAGCGTTGAGGTGAGCTTAAAACAGCGTCACCTAACGAAACTAGACCTCTACCTACGCTTAGCTACTACGCACCGCAGTGTCAAGATATATTTGTGGGTGAGCATTGAGGTGAGCTTAAAACAGCGTCACCTAACGAAACTAGACCTCTACCTACGCTTAGCTACTACGCACCGCAGTGTCAAGATATATTTGTGGGTGAGCGTTGAGGTGAGCTTAAAACAGCGTCACCTAACGAAACTAGACCTCTACCTACGCTTAGCTACTACGCACCGCAGTGTCAAGATATATTTGTGGGTGAGCATTGAGGTGAGCTTAAAACAGCGTCACCTAACGAAACTAGACCTCTACCTACGCTTAGCTACTACGCACCGCAGTGTCAAGATATATTTGTGGGTGAGCGTTGAGGTGAGCTTAAAACCAGTTACGGAATAGGGGGGGCTGGTGCGGGATGTGTGGGCGGAGAAGGACGGCGGCGGAACAATAAGCGCGAAGCTACTCGTTTCACTAGAATGCTCGCTAGAATGCTCGTTGCTCGCTAGAATGCTCGCTAAACACTCCTGTTTATTATGTGAGCTTCCTGTAATGTAATATTCGCTAGAATGCTCTTAGTGTATCAGCACCTTACCATGTATGTGCTCGAAGTTGTGCTGTTTTGTTGTTAGAATACACAACAATGGCCGCTCCCACGTGAAAGTGTTAGCGAGGCTTGTTTGCCCAGTGGCTATACAATACAAACATCGTTGGCAGGGTTGCCTCTTTGCAGCGTATTTTCCATGTCATGATTACAAATGATTTGGTTGATTCTTAACGATAGATTGACTGAACAATATAACAGCATAACGCCTTGGCCACGACTTTGGTCTTAAGCGACCTGCGGCAGCGTTTTATCTGTTCATTGCGCGGTCGAGACGCGCAACGCACTGTGGTTAGCTGGGATCAAGCGCAATGAATTAGAAAAACCGCTGCCGCAGGTCGCTTTAAGACCAAAGTCGTGGCCAAGGCGTTAGGCGTCGAGTGTCGCGCAGATCGCCTGCTGAATTAGCACAAGACGGCGCGCGAGCTGTGTCGCGGCGAGATAATATCCGTCTCTTTCTAAGTGTTCTAATTAGATCAGCTCTCTCGATTTTTCTCGCCCTATACCTCTCTTTCTAAGTTTTCTAATAAGAGAGAGATGGATAGTGCGCGAAAAATCGAGCCAACCGTGCAGCCCCCCTATTCTGTAACTTGTTTTAAGCTCACCTCAACGCTCACCCACAAATATATCTTGACGCCGCGATTCGTAGTAACTAAGCGTAGGTAGAGGTCTAGTTTCGTTAGGCGTGACGCGTGGGGTGAGGCGTATGAGCGCGGAGCGCGAGCGCGTATAGCGAATAACAGCCCTGGACTGCACGTGCATGACTTCAGAAGTTCGGAGTAGCTAGCATGACCGCGTTTATGTCAGACGTATACAGAAGTATACTTGCTAGTAAATGACGAATGCTTTATATTCGACATAAATGCGATCGTGCTAGATAGGCCGTCAATTAGGTCTAATAACCACTAGACTTAGAGTGTACAGCCTTAAAGTCAAACGTTAAACATTACCTACAGTAATTTATCCATCACACCCATTTTCAGTTACATTAAGGAGTGAAAAGTGTATTGAAACGATCCATTGTAACGTATCATTTAGTATCGCGAAACGTCTGGTCGATGTAACTGGTGACCGAAGAGCTGGCGGCATTCTCGCGCAACGCATCAGCATTGCAATTCAGCGAGGAAATGCCGCCAGCATCCTCGGTACAATGCCTCGAGGGCCTTTTTTAGATTTAACTTAGTTGTAATTTAATTTAGTTAATGTTAATCATAATCTAGTAAAAAATATACATGTACTTTTGTTCTATCAAAATGTAATAAACCGGTATCACAATTCACAGTGCTAACCCTACCTAACGTTCTTGAGAAATCCATAAGAATAGGATTTTTTCTGATTGATTTCTGTCAGAAGATTGCTAATTAGTTTTTGCACATTTAGTGTTAAAAACAATATTTCTCAGAATTCGCAGATTAATAAGTGAGCAAATTGAAGCTTCCGTTGGTATTCATAAAACGAGTGATGAACAAAAAAGAAGTACATATATGTATCGTGTTGTCTGTACTATGTATTTTGACGACCGGATAGCCTAGTGGGTAGTGACGCTGCCTACGAAGCTGAAGGTCCTGGGTCCGAATCCCGGTAAGGGCGAATATTGAATATGAATATATTTGTTTCTTGGATGTTTTCTATGTATTTAAGTATTTATATCTATTATATATATCGTCGTCTACTACCTATAACACACAAGCCTTATTGAGCTTACTATAGGCCTAGTTCGATTTGTGTTAGATTGTCCTCTAATTTTTTTTTTTTTTTTATAATCCTCCGAATCGCTAAACTTAAGTGGCAGTGGATGGGGCACATTGATAGAACCGATGGCCATTGGGGCGGAAAGGTTCTCGAGTGGCGACCACGTACCGGAAGGCGCAGCGTGGGTAGGCCCCCCACAAGGTGGACTGATGACCTGGTAAAGGTCGCTGGAGTCCGCTGGATGCGGGTGGCGCAGGACCGGTCATTGTGGCACTCGTTGGGGGACGCCTATGTCCAGCAGTGGACGTCTTTCGGCTGATATGATGATGATGATGATGATTATTTTTATTTTATTATACTATAATATTATAAAAAGGAAACGTCTGTGAGACCGTGGCTTTATAAGTTAAGGTTAGTATAAGTTTGTATTTTGTGCGTAATCTTTGGAGCCACTTATCCGATTTCAAAAATTATATCACCCGCGTGTAGAGTGGACTTTCTGCGCGTTTGCCTGCGTTTCTTGTTCAACATGGAAATATATGTAATACTTGTGGAACTGTTAAAACAGATTTTTCCAACACCTTGCTGAGTTTTTTTGCGCCATTAAATAAATAAACTTGACCAAGGCATAAATAGGCGACAAACAGAAAGCCATACGGCGCCTGGTAATGAAACTACTCATTCACACCTCCAATCGAGCGCTGGTAATGAGGCATAATAACTGGCGCAAATTGAGGCGCAAGCAGCAAATTGAGCCGCTGACTGACGGCAAAGTCATTCGCCCATTCACTCAATCGGTCGTAATTGAATGTAATGATCGGTTTCGTATCGATGAGATGAAAATAACTCTAATATCGTAGAAAAAAGTGGCTCCGGAAAATATCCAGAACTATTTGGACCATAGAAAGTTGTAAACAGTTACTTTTTTATAACAGGCAGGGATCGGATACCGGTATTTTCATCATACAAAAATACCGGTTTTATTTCGTTCTTTGGTAGTAGTATATATATATATATCTTTTTGTAGTAATATACTTTACAAATAATGTTCAATGAACATCAGGAAAATCGCGGTTGCTGGTTTAATCATTCACAAATCTTTAAATAAAAATCTATATTATCTAGGTCAGGCGAAGACCTAAATAAACGTTTATATCTGTCCCAAAATCTCTGGTACCTATCCAATATTTATTACTAGCTCCTGCCCGCGACTTCGTCCGCGTGGAACTCGTTTATGTAGCTCCTTACAAACGGTCGCCCCCCAATTCGCCCCGGATAAAAAGTATTCTAGATGTTAATCCAGGCTATACACTATAATGTGACGGACGACGGACGAGTCACATGCTACGTAGTAACAAAGAAAAGTGGAGCAAAATAATAACAGACTGGTACCCTAGAGATGGAAAAAGAAGTAGAGGAAGACAGAAAAAGAGATGGGAAGATGAGTTAAAACTCACAGCGGGTCCTTACTGGAGAAGAGTTGCTAGTGACAGAACACAGTGGAAGATGTTAGAGGAGGCCTATGCCAAGAGGCACACTGAACTCAGAGATATTCTATAAACGCAGCTAGCTACCTAACTAGCTGACCAGGGATCGGATACCGGTATTTTCACCATACAAAAATACCGGTTTTATTTCGTTCAATTTCGTTCTTTGGTTTATAATATCATTTTTGATCAGGCTGTCTAATAATACGAAAATGTTACCTAAATACATGATAGAGTCTTACATTAAGAGCCTAAAATAATTCAAAATATTAGACTACTTCGGGAACTTGTGAAAAAACCGGTTCCGATCCCTGTCACAAACTACAAAAAATTAAACAAAATAAAAAGAGTTCAGGATAAAAGGCTATAAAAAAAATACACTATAATGTATACCAAAATTCATCTTAATCCATTCAGCCGTTTTCGAGTGATTGAGTAACAAACATCGAAACATCCAAACTTTCGCATTTATAATACGAGTATTAGTAGGATAATGTGATCCGTGCAATATATGTAATATCGAGTGAAAATTAATGTCACTTCTGCAAGTAAAAAATATCTTTGGCCACAGGTAATGAGTATATCCGTCATTCCCGTTTGGCAAGGTAATGATGCGCAGGATACCACTAATGTCGTAAAATTATTGCCTTGCAAGTAAGATGTCGTGTTGCGCATTGATGGCCAGTAAACACAGCGCAACATCCGTTAATAGTTTGTATGGCAGTAAAAAGTCGTCAATACTTTGAGTTCCTTCATGTAAGTAGATTACATAGGTTTATGGCCTATAATTAGCAATTATTGGATATCAAAATTTGTGATCAAATCAGGCCACTTCGTCGTCCGATACCTCAAAAGGAAAAAACGGAACCCTTATAGGATCATTCGGTTGTATGTCTGTCCGTCTGTCACAGCCGATTTGCTCCGAAAGTACTGGACCGATTGAGGTGAATTTTGGTACACATATGTAAATTGGTGACCCAAAGATGGACGCGTAAAGTAAATTAATGAATTCTGAACAAGGAGGCCACTTTTGGGGGGTAAACTGGAAAATTAAAAACAAAAGTTTCGCAAACTGTATTGTGTGATATATCAAATGGAAGGGGTTGTTGTAAGCATCTCAGATATTTTTTTTTTATAATTTTAGCAAAAACAGATTTGAAATAATTTAGGAAAAAAGTCGAAAATTGATTACCCCCCCCCCCCCCCTTATCAACGAATTTTAATCCTAGTAGTTTCGCAGATAAGGGGGGGCTTATCTGCGAAACTACTAGGATTAAAATTCTCAAAAAAATATGCAAAATAGTTCCTTGCCTATGCCTAAAGATTACAGGAAAACCTATAAGAAATTTGAGTATTCAAAAACACTTATGAAATTTAGATTATATACGGAACCCTCACCACGCGAGTTGAACTCGCACTTGTCCGGTTTTTTTTGTTTAAAACAACTTGTCACATATTGTATCGCACTTATTGTCATTCGTTCGCCCTGTAGCAAAAAACCTAATATTTTTTGTACCCTGTATCTTAAATGTAAAACATTGTTTTTAATCTAAAAGAAACATCATCAAAATTGGTGACAAAAAACAATTGAAGGGCACTTCATTTAAATAATTCGTCAACAAATGACAATCGAGAACGTGACTCCGAAAAAATAATTGGCGAGCAAATTAAATGCGTTCCCAAATTAAAAAACACACGAGGATACTGACAGAGTTAGCAAAAATAGACCTTATTTCGTTGTGACAGAAGTTATGACAAACGCATGGTTATGACTAAAAGTATGGCCGAAAAATTAAAATTACCTCAATTAAGGTTCAGTTGGTTTAGGTGAATTTGTGCTTTAGTATGCGGGAATAAGAATGAGGACGATGGTATAGTTGTCTCGTCCCACATTGTTTCATAAATGTCATGAGATGGAGGCGTGAGGCCATTAGAACAATTACAATTTGGAGTAAGTAGGTCGTCTCCCAGGATGATGGTTGTCATAAAAACGCAGATGAATGCATGGATTAGTTGAATGATAACATACTTGATAATGGCGAGTTGATTTCATTTCTTTCGTGGGTGGACAAGGAAGCAAACGGTACATATCAAAAGTGATTATGATTTGTGTGAAGTGAAGAAGAAAAAACATTTGAGGTGACTTCAAACGTTTGAGGAACTATAAGAAACAAATGAAAACGATCAAAACAGATAGAAAGAAGATATTTAAAAATATCGACGCGAATACTGATGTGCCGACGGAAAGTTTCCTAAATTGCGAAATTTTTCTGCAATTTAACATAGCAAATTTTCGGAAATCTTCCTCATTTTCTTGTGAAACTTTTCAGAAATGTCTTTTTGGAAACTTTCCGCAATTTGCACATCCTTAGACGCGAATATCGGTCCACGCATCTTTAGATTTCTGTTGCTTGAAAATGAGATCATTATGAAAATCAAGGATGCTTTAAATTAATTTGTTAATGTGCTATGGTGGCGGGTTCAGGCATGCGGCTATCAAACGGCAGTCGTGGGTTCAAATCCCAGCTCGTACCAAAGAAATTTTCGGAACTTATGTACAAAACATCATGTGATATTAACCGAGCTTTTCGGTGAAGTAAAACATTGAGGAAACCTGCATACATCTGAGAAGAAATTCAAAGAGGTATGTGAAGTCCCCAATCCGCACTGGGCCAGCGTGGGGACTGGCCGTTCCCTCTCATTCATGAGAGGAGGCCTGTGCCCAGCAGTGGGACGTGTATACGCTGATGATGATGATGAAGTTAATTTGTTGCTTATAATAACAGTAACAAAGAATATAAAAGAAGCGTATCATATAAAAAAAAATAACCGGACAAGTGCGAGTTCAACTCGCGTGGTGAGGGTTCCGTATATAATCTAAATTTCATAAGTATTTTTGAATACTCAAATTTCTTATAAATTAAAAATTAAATTAAATTAAAATTCATTTATTTCGGACTGGATCCATAAATTATAGATTTCCCTGTAATCTTTAGGCAAGGAACTATTTTCCATATTTTTTTCAGAATTTTAGTCCTAGTAGTTTCGGAGATAAGGGGGGGGAATAGTCACTTTTCGTCTTTTTTCCTAATTTACTTCAAATCTGTTTTTGCTAAAATTATAAAAAAAAAAATATCTGACATGCTTACAACAACCCCTTTCATTTTATATGTCACACAATACAGTCTGCGAAACTTTTTTTTTTCTAGTTTACCCCCCAAAAGTGGCCCCCCTGTTCAGAATTCATTAATTTACTTTACGCGTCCATCTTTGGGTCACCAATTTACATATGTGTACCAAATTTCAACTCAATCGGTCCAGTAGTTTTGGAGCAAATCGGCTGTGACAGACGGATAGACAGATAACCGAGTGATCCTACTACGAGGTACTTTTGAGGTATCGGTGCCCTAAAAAGCCAATAAAGATAGCATTAAAATACGCACTAATTCATAAAGCTTCTAGAACCTCCAGGTTAATAACATCAGATAAGCGTTAGAAATCATATCTCCATGACCGAGCTGCCCCAAATCTATTATCCAATTACACATAAGCATTGCCCATTGTTTGACCCTGTCACATCCATTTCACTCTGAACCATTTAAAGTAGCACAACTGTCATTATCATTGCGTACTCTTTCCTAATCATCAATGGTTGACAAACATCAATCATTTTGGCGCACGACTTGTGTCGTTTATAAGATACATTAATTGATTATCCTTTTCTTGAAGTATACATTAATTTTCTAAAGTTAATACAATATGATGTTAACTAAATTATATTAAAACTCAGTTAAATCTAAAGCCCTCGAGGTTGTACCGAGGATTCTAGCGGCATTTCCACGCTGAAAAAGGTCAAAGGAAAGAACTATAGCCTAACTTTTATGTTTATCATGATATTCATGATGATGCAATTTTGAGACTAATATTACATTATTATACATGCTTATTTGCTTAAAGGTTAGCTGGAAGAGATCCATTAAAGGGATAAGCTCGCCTTTGTATTTCCTTTTTTGTTTCTGCTTTCACTTTACAATGTTTTATGAACTCGTTTATATTGTAGCTCCATACTAACTTCCGCCCCCCATTTCGCCCCCTTAGGGGGTGATTCCCGGGATAAAAAGTATTATACATGTTAATCCAGGTTATACACTATATGTATACCAAAATTCATCTTAATCCGTTTAGCCGTTTTTGCGTGATTGAGTAACAAACATCTAACTAAACATCCAAACTTTCGCATGTATAATATTAGTATAATTAGTAGGATAGGATTAGTAGGATAAAGTAATACATACATACATATGTAATTTCAATCTGCAGTTTAATTTATCATAATCGTATGGTGTCGTTTTCTCAGTATTCCCACAGCACAGCTTATTTTGCAGGAGAAATTTTCACAAATAAATCATGACGGCGGTGCGTCAATATTGTACACAAAACTAATTGTTGTGTCCAAAACGGGGCCAGCACAGAACAATAGGCCAACCTGGATTCGCAATTTTGTTTCTGTATTCATGTCCTTTGAAATAAACGAACGAATGAAAGCACAAAGACCGAATCTAATCTTGTGCCAGAATCAACACTGACACATCATCAATTTAGTAGCCTCAATTCGAAAGAAAATGTTTGTTTGTTGATGCAAAGAATGTGCCCAATTTTAAATAAGTGCGGGGCTTTAGTTTTAACGACTGACACTGACAATAGTCGTAATAAATTTCTGTCAAAAATTTCATGTTACAAGCTTTTATTGCCGACTGTAATTTTCTGTATACCATCATCATCTACTCATTGAGACGATTCTAACGAGCCCAAACACAACGGGGTTGCTTCGGTTAAATACTGAATTCCCGTGGCCACCTTCTGTCTCCATCATCAGATCAGCTCGATGATACCACAACGGCAAGTGACTAAAAAATGTATTGCCAATTTTGACGGACAACTTACATACGAACAGGTCAAGTTAATGTAAAGCTTGTAAAAATCATTGCTTATAGAAAGCCATAATAATTCCACTACATGATCCGTAGCTGATGTCTTGTAAAGGACCTGCATTCCTCGCTAGTTGTCTACACAATATCATCAATAAAGGATTGGCAAAGCTCTGGTGATTCTTTGGGGTGTTTGGGGTCACAAGCATCTACACTACACTGTCTACAGGGTACGACGTCTGGTCACCATCACGCAGGCCGTATGCTTATTTCCCACCGGCTTGGTATAAAACTATCAAAATGATGAAAGCTCAACTAAATTCTGTTTATTTCCAAAATGTATTTCCAACTTAAATCCTTATTAATTAACTTCCACTCGTATTTGTTCAGAAATAAAACGACAATGAACTCCGATATCTTTCCTAATAAAACATTAATTTAAGCAAATGTAATAGAATAGTTTAGAAATTAAGGCAGAATAAAAAAACTGATATATAAAAACTACTCAAATAGGCCACCCCGCGTCATTCCCGGTGCAAAAGTGCCCATTACGCTCGCCGCATTGCCGCGTTGGATTGCAATAAATAATTCCATTGAATTTCCAAAAACATTGCCACAATATGACAAATTACTTTGGCCCACACGTAACTTTCAACAAAAGAAATCTATTGGCGCTGTTAAGCGAATACGGTGACATTAGAAATCTTATTACGAAACGAGCCGAATTCACTTACCGATAAAATCTTCTCATCTGGCATTCTTGGGGCAAAACTTGGAACATTACGAAAAGATCATTACGCAAAACTAATAGGTTCTATGTGGTGCACGTAATCATAATGGACTTGATTAAGCAAATACCTGGGATTTTAAGTCACTTATTAGTAAATTGGTTGAGTATTTCTTTAAGCCTAATTACAAGGTTGGCATCGCTTCTTTCGCCTCATCTCCTGTAGCAATTATATACATATATCAGGATATGAATAGATATAGGTAATGCACAATGCAACCCGCTCCTATGTTCTGCTAAAACCACTAGTCACACGACAACTCTACCAGGGATCGGATACCGGTATTTTCTCCATACAAATTAAACCGGTTATTTCGTTCTTTGGTTATAGTATCATTATTGATCAGGCAGTCTAATAATACGAATATATTACCTAAATACACGATAGAGTTCTACATTTAGAGCCTAAAATAATTCAAAATATTAGACTACTTCGGGGATTTTTGAAAAAAACCGGCTCCGTGCCCTGGACTCTACTGCATGTTTGAGTACTCGCGATTTGTTTGTCGACTGATCTGACTGGTGGATTGAGATACAATTTACCATACCGAGACTTCTGAAAAAAAAACTGGTGTTTCCAGAAAACTGTCCCCTAAAGAGGTGAGATGGGGGTGGAATGTAACTATACTAGTTTGATCGGTGAGTTCGAAGCGGACGTGAGATGACAATAGAAATCATCAATATTAAATAACTTGTCTGTTTAAAACAGAAAGCGCCATCGTCCGTCATTTCCGCAAAAAAGGATATAAAACCGGTCCGGTAATGAATGCGCTGCCTCTTGTGTATGGTAATGAATTCCGCCCGCGATGAATGACGCCCGTAGATGAAGTCATGAATGTGCGAACCTTCACGGTATTTGCGTATGTTAGGCGTATCGTAGCTGATTAAATGTTAGTTTTATTGCCGAGTGCACTTTGTTTTGCAAAAACACACTAATTGAATCATGTTTACTACGATGATACGGAGAAGATATGCCTTTACGGCTCACCCTACCATCTTCAACCTCTCAAGGTTGAATGCTTGTTTTAACAATATATACACGATTGTGTTGTTTTGACCGTCTATCGGCTTCATCATTAGATTAGCCCTAAGGAAAATAATAGATTCTGTATTATCGTTTACCTGAAATGGCAATATTATTAGTCAAACGTACACGCACAGGCGTAATGTCGCGTGGAGTGTCGAAGAAGAAGATTGTAGTTAGTTATTTTAAATGTCTAGTCTAACGTATAAACTTCTCATTCTATACTATCAAACGAGCAATATTTGTATATATAAATATATCGGCTCTAACGATTTCCATGAAATTTGGAATATAGGGGTTTACGGGGGCGAGAAATCGATCTAGCTAGGTCTCATGTCTGGGAAAATTCGTTTTTTCCGTATTTTCACAGGGACTAATAATTAATTAATAAATAAAATAAAAATAAAAAAAACCTTTTATTTCTTACAGAGTACAAAAAGTTACAGATCCTTAGTTATAGTAATATAAATTTCGTTGTTAAAAATAAAATAAGAAAACTAGTTATGTATTAGTATTAAGCTGGTCTGCAAGAACCCCTGGGTGGGTACACGCGTCCTTCAAGGATGACCATTTATCTCTGTCCTGTGCTACTTCGTACCAGAGCGAGCCGGCTGTCCTCTTGGCCGTCTTCCCAACGTGTCATTGGTCTTCCCCTGCTCCGATGGCCTGGTGGGCCGCGCCATAGAGTCGCTCTTATAGTCCATATCTGGTCTCTTAATCTCGCGACATGGCCAAAATTAATTATGCTACTATAATATACCCGTAACCTAGAAAAAGTTACGGAATTCGATCTAACTGTATGTTCTAATCTAACTCACTAACCAAAACGTCAACAACTGGTTGCCGAAAGCATGGAACACGACACCACCGTTACTGACCGCAAGTCAGTCATCTGTCGACTGTGTCGTTTAATGGGTGCCCGGGATTGGTTTTGATTTGATTCTTATCTTTAGAGTAAAAAGTATATTTGAAGGACGAGGGCGGGCCGAGAGATTAACAGTCCGCAGTAAGCTCGGTTCTCCATACAAACGTAGTTACGCTCTCATTTTAATACGACTAGCTATTGTGGAGTCAAAACCAACGTGCCGGCCGGGCCATATATCTCCGGGCCGGCCACGTGCCTTTTCTACAGCTCGTTTTATTGCCCGGCCGGCACGTTGGTTTTGACTCCACAATAGTTTGATCTGAAATTTGGTACTTAGAATAAGTAAAGGTAGGTAGGTCTGTAATTAGTTTATGTAGCTTCAGATACCGTAGTAAAAAATACAGAAAATTTAAGTTTTTCATACAAAACTTGTTTTTGCTGTATTTCGTTTGTATTACTGGAGCCATATAAACTAATTACAGACCTCGACCTCATGTTATTGTATATGCAAAGTTTCGTTACAATCCAACGCGTAGTTTTAAAATGAGAACGAAACTCCGTTTATATGGGAAGGTGAAATTCGGTCGAGCTTTTATCAAATCCACGACTAAACTCCGAGAAACAGTAGGAGATAGTATGGTATTTTAATATACTAATGATCTTTTACTTACATTAACTTACCAACAAAATATTGTTATATCATAAAATAACCGAAATATAAACGACCACCACCTAATTAAACGACAGGGCACTGACCACAATAAAGACCATTATATACGTTAGATTGGATCGCACCACATTAGTTCATTTGAGGCAATTAAAGTCGTCGGATGAGTGACTCAACTAGGGTTGCCAACTATTTTTGGGGGAGATACAGTATTTTCCAGAAAAAAACGACAAAAATATAGTACCTACAGTGTAAAAAAATATAGTATTTGGCTGGGCAATGTTGCTATTTAGTAAAAACCTCGGCAATTTGAAGCACTTCGTAAGGTCCCCCAATATATAGTATTTTTCACGTACTATACAGGGTATGGCCCGTAATAGGAGCAATAAATTAAACGGTAGATTATTAAGCTTGTGAGCAATTGTTTCTAAGTGGTTTTAATTGAAAAAAAAAAATGTTTTTTTTTCTTCAACTTAAGTTTTAGTGTACTTTTTTACTCTTCTGGAGAGATATAAGTAACTTTTTTTATTTTAGAAACAAAAAAAATTTAAAAAATCACAAAAATATCTTTTGAAAACAAAAATGCAAAAACTATTATGACTCACTACATGATGTTACCTCAAAATCTGCATTGACTACTGTGCTATGATCTCGTGGTGCCAAGATACATTACTCGGAGGTCATAACTTTAGATCAATTTTTCTCCGAGTTAAAAAAATTGAAAAGAAATGGACAAAAGGGGTTACTACAGATGCTGTAAGGAAGCCTCCTTTTGATTTATTGCTCCTATTATTATATCCCCGTATATTTCTCCAACAGTATATAGTACAAAGAGTCAAAATATAGTACAATACTATATAATATAGTACGGTGGGCAACCCTAGACTCAACTCCAAAGTCCAACGGGCGCAATTAGCGCACTCGTTCACAAACGCAACTCACAGTCAAAACATGCCCCCCTATTCTGTAACTTGTTGTAAGCTCACCACAACGCTCACCCACAAATATATCTTGACACTGCGATGCGTAGTAGCTAAGCGTAGGTAGAGGTCTAGTTTCGTTAGGTGACGCTGTTTTAAGCTCACCTCAACGCTCACCCACAAATATATCTTGACACTGCGGTGCGTAGTAGCTAAGCGTAGGTAGAGGTCTAGTTTCGTTAGGTGACGCTGTTTTAAGCTCACCTCAACGCTCACCCACAAATATATCTTGACACTGCGGTGCGTAGTAGCTAAGCGTAGGTAAGAGGTCTAGTTTCGTTAGGTGACGCTGTTTTAAGCTCACCTCAACGCTCACCCACAAATATATCTTGACACTGCGGTGCGTAGTAGCTAAGCGTAGGTAAGAGGTCTAGTTTCGTTAGGTGACGCTGTTTTAAGCTCACCTCAACGCTCACCCACAAATATATCTTGACACTGCGGTGCGTAGTAGCTAAGCGTAGGTAGATGTCTAGTTTCGTTACGTGACACACGGGGTGAGGCGCATGAGCGCGTAGCGAATAACAGCCCAGAATGTCTGATCCCTGCGCACATTCTTTACGTGTCGAGTTCATGTTATACTAGAGAAGTGGTGAGGTGAGTAGGTTGTGGATAGACAACTCGCCATGCGGTAATACGAAACGGGTGAGGTGATTGATACGCAGCAGAAATTGTTAGAATCGTGGGAAATGGCGACACCATTTGCGAGGTATTTTCGAGTAAATAACCAAGACTTTGCAGTAAGTTAAATACGGAATTTAAACTTTCACTTGCATGTTAAACGATATATGAAATTGCCTTAACACGAATACAGCAGCTAAATACCTTGTTGAGGTGAATTAAGGTGATACATTTTGATAAAATGAATTCATTTGTACGAAGTCTTTTGTAAGTACGCTAAGTTTAGGTACAATACAATACAATACAAATACTCTTTATTGCACACCTCACACAAACAAAGCAGTTACAGAGAGAAACAATACAATAACATGTAGGTAGAGGTAGACAACAGGCGGTCTTATCGCTGAAGAGCGATCTCTTCCAGACAACCTTTGGGTATCGGAGAAAGAGATAAAACTAGATTATGCAGTAGGTGGTGCAGAGATTTTATTAATCAAAAATCAAAAAATTATAAAAATAAACGTACATAAATACCTCTATGTATAAACATACATACACAATCATACATATATACAAATAACACAAACACAAATGTATGATACATAAACAGTCGGCCAAAAAATACAATCAGGGTTAGGGGAGAGACAAATAATGTTCTTTAAGAAGGGATTTGAGGTTGCCGATAGGTACTTTTCGACCTACGATTTTTTTAAAGACAGACGAATTAAATATCTATGTATATATTTTTATACTGGCTCATTAGCATACACTTATTTAAACGTATGCCCATCTCTTTGTCAAGTGATCTTCCTCCATTTATTGATATGTATTTATTGCATCCGCCATTTTATCCTTTCACTGAATGATTTTACTATTTTTATTGCACTTTCTATTTAATACTTTACGTGTTCCTTATTACGTGAGGCGATGGCAATTGGCATGGCAATAACAGTCACATATTACATTGGCTTACGTGTTAGATGGTCTTTTAATGATTTTCATTTTAGTTTTCTACAGAGATAACTAGCACCAGTCTGTATTATTAAAATACTATTCTAAATTATTACGAATTGAAAGTTGAGAATTTACATTTCTCTCTGTTTCATAATAATGTAATCAAGCACATTTTTACTTTAAAAAAAAATATCGAAAATTTGACTATTTATTCAGATTTATTTATTTATTTATTAGGCTCACAGTCATTTATACAGTAACATAAGAAGCTTAGTGTCTAGATCTGGACTATAATTCTAAACAGTGTGTGCACAAATAGATTCATAACTTAAAGACAAACTATTCACTAGATATAATTAAACTTACAGGGATAGGCAACGTGCATAATATAAAACATTCAATAATTAACATGACATTTACCTCAATATAGCGTTAAATATGTATCTAATAATAATCTAATGTGTAGATTGCTTTTATTCATGTATTTTAAACCTGATGATTTTTTTCTTTTAGAATATAACGTGAATATAATCCCGAACAGCCTCCTGCAGAAGGCGGCGGCGCGCCTGGACGGTCCCTTCCTGTTCCACTGGGACAGGTTACATGGGCCATCCAACTGCTAATTTTGTAAAATAATACCCACTAGCATAGTTTTAAGACCATTGTTCCTAACCAATTATGGAAATACTTCCGAAATAAAGAGAGCCAAATCATTACCAGTCAGAAAGACAGCGATTCCTTTTATCATCACCATGTCAGCCAATCTCTCATACACCAACAAGCCATTTCCAATTCCAATCGCCATCAAACGGAATAACATACCAGCTAGCTTGTAACAAGTGGCCACATATTATAGCCATGGAACATGTCGTAACGGTCTTACGCAATGTAATTGATTGTTCCATTGAACAGTTACACAAACTTTAAACCTTACTGCAACGAAATAAGGTATACTGTTGGTTACTTAGGTCTTTGATTGTTCCATGATTTCGATTGGTATCACAATTTGACCAAGTGTCAAATGGAGTGATCGTTCAATCGGTAATTATAATTAAAGACGCGTAAGGATTGGATGAATCAATTGGAGTGTCAAATGCCTTGTCTGTAAACACGGTGGTAATGTTTGGATGAATTATTGATCACTTTGCAGTCGAACATATTAAATCTACATTGGACATCTCTATCAATATTATGAGCTGTTATGTAACTTCAATGAAGGTCTGTTCGAAGACTTCGAAGAAAACCGAGCGAAACTCCAGTAAAGCCCACCGAACCGTAATTCTATTACATATAGCGACAATACTGACAACTTGTATGGAAAAAATATCAAATTTGGAAATGATTGCACGTAGAACTGATGGCCGTTGGGGCGGAAAGGTTCTCGAGTGGCGACCACGTGCCGGAAGGCGCGGCGTGGGTAGGCCCCCCACAAGGTGGACTGATGACCTGGTAAAGGTCGCGGGTGGCGCAGGACCGGTCACTTTGGCACTCTTTGGGGGAGGCCTATGTCCAGCAGTGGACGTCTTTCGGCTGATATGATGATGATGATGAACTGATATATTATCAATAAAAAAAAAAAATAGTTACCTATAGAGGCAAATCACTCGTACCTTGTTTTATTTACTCGCTCACCACTTTGCTCGGCCGAGAGCACTGTCTCGGCCGCTATACTCGGCACGTGTGGTGTGATCAAGGCATAAGCCAAATGTACACTACCATTTGGTCACTGTCATCTCTGTCACATTTATTGAGCACATACTATCAAAGACCTTACGTTACGAAACTCTGGATGCTTCCTCATAATACGACACCCGGTCGCATCACTTTGAAAGGCATCGAAATACACTTCTTCAAATGTATTCACGTACCACCGTAGAACCCTGTCGCAAATGACAGGCCACCGTCACTCAAACTCGAGTGATATGTCACTTTATTGCGATAGGGTTCTACGGTGGTACGTGAATACATTTCCCTTACTGTACCTAGTGTTAAAAATTGACGTGTTAGAAACGTCAAGGTAATTAAAATCCGCGATTAATCAAAATAATATACAGAGCGTGACGATTAAAATGCCTATAAATAAACCATTATACATGATCACACAATCGAGAGTACGAGAGAGACATCCGATGCACACGCAAACTTTCTCTCTCTAATTACGGACTTCATTAGCTGCCGATCCAAACGTTTACGTTCCATCGATTAGCCGGATCAGCGAAAGTGCGAGGCAATAACACCTGCGAAATTGATGTCCTACTCCGTGTCATCATCATCATCATCATCATCATCAGCCGAAAGACGTCCACTGCTGGACATAGGCCTCCCCCAAAGAGTGCCACAATGACCGGTCCTGCGCCACCCGCATCCAACGAACTGCAGCGACTTTTACCAAGTCATCAGTCCACCTTGTGGGGGGCCTAACCCACGCTGCGCCTTCCGGTACGTGGTCGCCACTCGAGAACCTCTCCGCCCCAATGGCCATCGGTTCTACGTGCAATGTGTCCACTGCCACTTAAGTTTAGCGATCCGGAGGGCTATATCGGTTACCTTGGTTCTGCTGCGGATAGCCTCATTTCTGATGCGATCACGCAGAGATACTCCCAGCATAGCCCTCTCCATTGCCCTTTGGGTGACTTTGAGCCTTCTTATGAGGCCCATAGTAAGCGACCACGTTTCCGTGCCATACGTCATCACTCGCAACACACACTGGTCAAAGACTCTCGTCTTGAGACACTGCGGACAGAGACACTAGTCTGTCTAGCATTAGGTGAAGTTTATTTGTAGCTAGACGTCCTTAGCCAGGCAACCTGAGCATCGTGAGATGACTGGGTTATTGGTATTTCTATCCACTTAAAACACCACCTCCAAATCGCTAAACTTAAGTGGCAGTGGGACATTGCACGTAGAACCGATGGCCGTTGGGGCGGAAAAGTTCTCTGGCAACGTACCTACTACCGGAAGGCGCGACGCGGGTAAGCCCCCCACAAGGTGGACTGATGACCTGGTAAAGGTCGCGGGAGAGCGCTGGATGCGGGTGGCGCAGGACCGGTCAATTTGGCACTATTTGGGAGAGGCCTATGTCCAGCAGTGAACGTCTCTCGTTTGATATGATGATGATGAGACGTCCTTAGCTAGGTGGCTGTCTGTGCATCGTGGGATGACTGGGCTATTGGTATTTCTATGCACTAAAAACACCACATGCGGTCCCATTTGGCCTCTAATGCAGAGGGCTCCCTCATACGGATCGCACTCCTGGTGCCTAGCTATATCTGGTTCGTCCTTGGTCGAAAACGACCTTCATCGCCTTCCTGGTGTCAGCACCGGCCTTAATTTCACCAAAATTCGCCGTACGTTACCGTTACCAACAATATATTACCACGGTATAATTAACATGATATACTCATGCTTGTTTAATTACCTACTCTGCCTACATAAACCTGCACCGCTATGGCGGTTGTCTTAAATACAACCTGTTTTATTTATATTTATTTTCTCTCTTTAATGTTCGTTTCTACTTTCCAGAAAGCCTAATATTAGCTGCGGTTTACTTAGTTTACGATTACTGTCGGGTCTACCACAAAGTAAAACGACAAAAAAATTAAAAAACCTCTTCAAGAATAATATGGACACGCATCTATGATACTGGGGTATATTGGTTACGCGTGAATGTTATTTTCGATTATTCTTCATGATTTTGGCGCGATATAAAGCCTAATCGTTAAAATAATTGTTAAGTGGGGTGCTTAGCTTACGGCTTGACGACTTTACTCGCCTGTGTGTCAGTCTGTAAGTTTGTCGAAGATACAACACGTTTGAATTCGCGTAATATCGCGACTTTTAAAATCACGATTTTATAGCTCGTACGTCTGTCACCCACTTTACACTTTGATTTTCTATAATTAGATGCTCTTCGACCAAGCATTTTACAAAGCATGCCAGCATCCGACCAATCGACTGAAGTTGGTGGAACTTTGCAAGAATGGCCGCGTGTTACAATACGCAAGTTGGATGTTACGGTTCCGACAGAATCACTAACAAATTATTTATTGATATAACAAATTAATTACTGTTAGAAACGCTGCATCGTAATCAAAGATCGGAACCGGTTTTTTCAAAAATCCCCGAAGTAGTGTACTATTTTGAATTATTTAAGGCTCTTAATATAGGACTATATCGTGTATTTAGGTAACATATTCGTATTATTAGACTGCCCGATCAAAAATGATATTATAACCAAAGAACGAAATATTACCGGTTTAATTATGATATATAGAGATGTCATATAATAATGTTAAGTATAAATAGAAAATGTTAGATATAATTAAATAGGTTATTCTAGTATAGAACATGCGCGTTTCTCGCCATCAAACGTTACAGTTTGGCGAGTTTATATCGAAACTATGAAATGTAATTTCTTTTTTTGAATAAGTAAAAAAAAATAAAAAAAAAATAGTATGGAGAAAATACTGGGATCCGATCCCTGATCGTAATACAGACATCATACACTAGCCATCGTCGAACACTGCTTTAATGGAAATGTTGACAATTGCCTACAGTCACATCAGTCCATGGATCGGAACCGGTTTTTTCAAAAGTCCCCGAAGTAGTCTAATATATTGAATTATTTTAGGCTCTTAATGTAGGACTCTATCATGTATTTAGGTAACATTTTCGTATTATTAGACAGCCTGATCAAAAATTATATTATAAACCAAAGAACGAAATTGAACGAAATAAAACCGGTATTTTTGTATGGTGAAAATACCGGTATCCGATCCCTGCATCAGTCACATCACCTTGTTAATGCCGTCAGCGTGCATTTCAATGCATGCCGATGGTTGCGGCCAAGGCGAGTGAAAGACAGAAGGCCGGGCACTCACTCCCGGCAAGGTGATGTTACGCAACCGCGTGTGGTTGTGAAATTGTCTCCGGACATACCTTCCGTTCGATTCTCATACGCATTCTCATTTTTTCGGAATACCTTGGAATTGGAACCAGGGATCGGAGCCGGTTTTTTTATAAATCCCCGAAGTAGTCTAATATTTTGAATTATTTTAGGCTGTTAATGTAGGATTTCATCATGTATTTAGGTAACATTTTTTAATAGACTGCCCGATCAAAAATTATATCATAAACCAAAGAACGAAATTAGTAGATTGTTAACCAAGGGTTGAAAGCCACCCATTTCAGTCGAGATATTTTGGCGCTCGAACGATGTGAGAGGCGCCAATAATTCGAGAGTGAAATGGGTGGCTTTCATCCGAGTTAAACACTACTTTTCATTTCGAATTATTATTCGAAATGAAAAGTAGTGTTTAACTCCTCCTCCTATTGGACTATAAACAACACACAAATTAATACTAAAAAAATATTTATAACTTTTCTAAATAGCTTTAATAACTTTAATTGACTTAAATTACAACTTTTTAGATAACGTTACCGTAATAAACATCAAAAAACAATTCAGTTTAACGAAGTGTGGCTGTTTAGGTTTCTGCCATTGGTCATTGTTTATTTTTATTACTTTTCAGCCCTAGGGGCGACATTCCTCACTTTCAACCCGCTATTCAGATAAACAATGACCTACTTTCAGACTATGAGAAATGAAAAAAAAAATTGTATGGTGAAAATACCCGTAACTATCCGATCCCTGCTTGGAACATTTGTACAAATTTCCATGTTTGAGGATATCCAGTTATACAGATTTCCATTTTATATTAACCCTTTTCTAGTTGAGATTTGGTACACATATGTAAATTGGTGACCCAAAGATGGACGCGTAAAGTAAATTAATGAATTCTGAACAAGGGGGCCACTTTTGGGGGGTAAACTGGAAAATTAAAAAAAAAGTTTCGCCAACTGTATTGTGTGACATATCAAATGAAAGAGGTTGTTGTAAGCATCTCAGATATGTATTTTTTATAATTTTAGCATACATATATTAGAAGTAATTTAGGAAATAAGACGAAAATTGACCTCCCCCCTTATCTCCAAAACTACTAGGCTTAAAATTCTGAAAAAAATATGGACAATAGTTCCTTGTCTAAAGATTACAGGAAAACCTATAAGAAAATGCTGAATATTTTTGTGTATTTTGTATGGAGCGCCTAATGAGAATAGGAATTTTACGGAACCCTCACCACGCGAGTTGAACTCGCACTTGTCCGGTTTTTTTTCTATTGTGATATGTCATAGAAAACTGACGTAAAATAAGCCCACCACACACAGCTGATAACCTAGACAGGGAAATGGATGCGGAAGAAATCTTTTACTCTCCCAGTGCATGTGACCAAGTTTATGAGAAGTTTTCTATCGGCATAATGGGGCAAACAATGTATGGCTTATAGTAGTCACAATAGATCGTAAATTTTAACGATAGTGAAGTAGCTTTAACAATTTGCGGTACAAATTAGATTTGTCGTAAAAAGTTTATCTCGTGTTCATGAGGTTTTGTTCGCGAATCGATTCAATGGATACGTAATCTATACTTTGTAATAATGATGTATGTTAAATGCGAAAGTGTGGTCGTTTGTACATTGTACAGTAAGGGAAATGTATTCACGTACCATCGTAGAACCCTGTCGCAATTGACAGGCCGCCGTCACTCAAACTCGAGTGGTATGTCACCTTATTGCGATAGGGTTCTACGGTGGTACGTTAATACATTTCCCTTACTGTACATCATATCGATTTTTAAATCTAAATTTTATCTTAAAGCACTATGTCAGTCATTTTATTTTGCATGACTTATTGCATTTCAAAGAACTAGAAAATATTAACAATAGATAGTTTCCTCGTGTTCAAATTGATAACGTAGTGTTGCTAAATGGATATACTTGTAATAAAGTAATAAGTGATAATTGTAATAAAGTATAAATTACGAAATATAGGTAATTAAAATCGTAAAAAGATGCGGACCTTGAAAGTTTAGAAAAAATATACATTTTTTATTGTCCAAAAGTAAATTTAAAGCTACTAATAAAAAAAGCAAATGTGGACCTAAACGCAGTATTTCGCGACCGCGAAACAGCAATTTACTTGATTTTCCGTGCAACGATTAGTACAAAACAAATATCAAACTGTGACGACATACTTCTACGAGTATGACATGTCAATTAAGTATGAAACGTTTCGGCTGCAGCAAGCGAGGTCCGTTTTTAACTCAATTTTTTTGGTATTATGTTCTTTAATTGTAGTTGCTCCCATACAAACATTTGTTCCTCTCCGAAAACTGGTTCGAATGACATCGTAAAATAATTTAAGACACCTATTCTAAATTGACGGCAATATCACAAGCTATAGCTTGGTATACCATTGAAACAAGCATACAATTATGTTCCTATTTAACATACGAACACGCAATGACATTGATCGTAACTATTTAGTATATGAGACTTTGAAATTAATTGACAGTAAAATCGATTTACCATAATTGGAGTGCGTAAGAATTCTAACCTTATACAATCCGAAGGTGATCCGCAATAAATAGATTTTCTAATATCAGCCCAACAAGGTTTTGTGTATCGAAATAAACTCGTTCTATTACGCGACTAGTTGAATTCAAATCAACGTGTTAAAATGTTGCTACTTACGTCGAAATATTATAAAATAGGTTCTAAACGAATTGTAGGTACAGAATTAGTTTAGAAATGCAACATTTCTCTACTCGAGTTCCATAAGTTTGTCAAAGTCAAAGTGATTTATTCTTCAATTTAGGCATATCACATGCACCTATGAATGTCGATAAACTACCACCGGTTCGGAAAGAACACCTCTGCCTCGAGAAGAACCGGCGTAAAATTTGGATGTGAAAATTTCTAATTTTCAGGAGAAAAGCTAAAATTCGTTACAATTACCTACTTAATAACTATTTTACTTTTTAATGGACCTTATGGTACACGAAAATTAATTATTTTGTTTCGTTATCACGCCTTTGAAAATCTAAAAGACGCAAAACTAATATTTAAGGTTCTCGAGTACGTACCGAACCGAAAGGCGCGGCGTGGGTAGGCCCCCCACAAGGTGGACTGATGACCTGGTAAAGGTCGCGGGAGTCCGCTGGATGCGGGTAGCGCAGGACCGGTCATTGTGGCACTGTGGGGGAGGCCTATGTCCAGCAGTAGACGTCTTTCGGCTGATATGATGAAGGTATATATAGGTATGCATTACTTATGTTTTTTTTTTGTAATTTAATGAGTTTAATTAAATACCTAATAGGATAGTTTCCACTCAGTCCTCTGAGAAAGCTACGAAAGTTAGCGGTTGGCAGAGGTTTCAAATATGCAATAATACCCATAATAGTACTGTTTTCCCGTTAACGCCATCGCACGCTATGACGGGGCTGTAAATTGTAATTTGCATAATATAATTGAGCGTGAACTGAACAAGCAATTATTTTTCAAATTAATACACGATATCATTTATCGCCGATATAATTTTTAGGGTTCCGTACCAAGTTGATCCAACGAAACACTTAGCCGGTCTGACGTCCGTCTGTCAGCCATTTTTCTCGAAGACCGTATGACATGGGACGCTGATAGATATAGGAATTTACGGCCTAATAACATAAATAATAGTTATTTACGATACAAGTGCAGAAAATAGGAAATTTGCAACGAGTGGCGATAAATTAAAACACGACCGAAGGGAGTGTTTTAAATCGACACGAGTTGCGAATTACCTATTCGCACGTGTATCGTACAACGTTCTACAGTACATATGGCTCTTTAAAGTTTCAACATATGCACGGAAAGTGCTCATTTCCGCACTAGTGCGGGAAAGTAACACCATGTGTACTGTAAAGTAAATAGTAGTATTAGACAACGTTTCAAGTATTTACATTTCATCGTTCGATTAAATGTCTGTCGACGAAATGAAAATACTTGAAACGTTGTTTTTGAAATAAAATTCGATGAAATAAATTACTATTATCGATTCTTCGACGCAATGTCTTGTCGATGAAATCAAAATACTTGAATAAGAATATGAATGAGAAAGATTTATTGCATAACTGTGTACATATAAGGGTGGTTACAATTCTGAGATACCCTATCGGGCGTACAATATACTTAAGAGAGCGACATAATCTGGACAACTACATTACTTTCTACATTTAACTATTCTCACACTCGAAGAACTCGTTTAGGCTATAAAATGCCTTATCAATAAGCCAATTTTTCAACCTATTTTTAAACATATTACCTACTAGAGATTGTATGCCAGTCGGGACGTGATTATATACACTAATGGCCTTCACAAATGTACTTTTAGAATATATTGAGGTACTATTTTTTGGTAATGGAATGTTGTATTTGTAGGTACTGCGTATAAGACATACAATGTATTGTAATGTAATGTAATAATATTCGATGAATTTGTCAGTCGGCAATTCAAGGGGACACGTTTATAGAACAACAGATGTTGACGCAATACAAGTATGTAAAGTATTTACTGGTCTAAATAGAAGACGATGAGGATCATAAAGTGAATTCCAGTTAAATTACGTTGATTACTCCGACTAACTGTACCAGTTAGCGTTAACTGCGACAGTTTTAACAAGCGTTTAATGCGATTCCTGGAGCCGACTGTACTCGAAGGACAGATTAAGTCGTCATACTTGAGCTTTTTACAGACAGTGGGCTTTCATTACAGTGGCGTGTGACTGGAATTGCAAGCGTCCATTGGCAACGGTGAATGGCTGTCCGTAGGCCTGTGTGCTGATTGTAACCTTGGTGGTTTAAATATACATATATTATAGGAGGTTAAGTGGCAGTGGGCGGGGCACATTGCACGTATACGATGGGCGTTGGGGCGGAAAGGTTCTCGAGTGGCGACCACGTACCGGAAGGCGCGGCGTGGGTAGGCCCCCCACAAGGCGGACTGATGACCTGGTAAAGGTCGCGGGAGTCCGCTGGATGCGGGTGGCGCAGGACCGGTCAATTTGGAACTCTCTGGGGGAGGCCTATGTCCAGCAGTGGACGTCTTTCGGCTGATATGATGATGATGATGATGATATGAGGTTTTCCAGAGGGACTAAGGGACAGTTTGGTGATCTTCAAGGAAGAAGTGCACAGTTTTTTAAAGGGTCGGCAACGCGCATATTGTCCCCTGGAGTGGAGTTGCAGGCGTTCATGGGCTACGGTAACGGCGACGTGTTATGAAACAAAATAGTGAAGAAATATCTCAAATCAAAACCAATCTACAATACAATACAAATACTCTTTATTGCACACCTCACACAAACAAAGCAGTTACAGAGAGAAACAACATACAACACATAATACAATAACATGTAGGTAGAGGTAGATAACAGGCGGTCTTATCGCTGAAGAGCGGTTTCTTTCAGACAACCTTAGGGTTCGGAGAAAGAGATAAAACTAGATTATGCAGTAGGTGGTGCATGCAAAGATTATTATTAACAATAAAAAAATAAAAAAAATAAACGTACCTACATAAATAGCTCTATATATAAACCAGGGATCGGAACCGGTTTTTTCAAAAATCCCCGTAGTAGTCTAATATTTTGAATTATTTTAGGCTATTAATGTAGGACTCTATCGTGTATTTAGGTAACATTTTCGTATTATTAGATTGTTCGATCAAAAATTATATAATAACCAAAGAACGAAATAATACCGGTTTAATTTGTATGGACAAAATACCGGTATCCGATCCCTGATATAAACATACATACACAATCATACATATACCTATACAGATATCACAAATATATGATACATAAACAGTCAGCCAAAAAATACAATCAGGGTTTAGGGGAGAGACAAATAATGTTCTTTAAGAATGAATTTGAGATTGCCGATATATTTTGCTTGTCTGATGTCAAAAGGGAGAATCTACATTTGTAAATATCCAAGATATTTATCAAGACATTTAACAAAACCATATCATCAAGATGTCTGTTTTCGCACATTAGCCGAGGCAAAATACGGTTTCGAAAAACATTAATTTATAATAGCGTTTTTTTTGTTTATTTCATTTTAAAACATTATTCTAAGATGCTTTATTCAAGAATCCACCAAACTTTCCACCCGGAAGTAATTATATAGATTTAAATTAAACATTCATTGTCTTTTTTATTTTATTTATATTGAATATTGTAAAGCAAATGTAAATGAACCTAAATAAAGATAAAAAAATTATTAATATTTATCCGGACTTTTTAGGAGCTAATTATATATTGATTTTTTTGATGTCTGATTTTTTGTTGGATTTTGCCTCTAGGTAACAATTTAATTGATAATATATCCGTTACATTAAAAAAATTAGCTATTATAAATTATTTCCAAATATGTCATTTTTTCCATACAAGTTGTCAGTTCATTGCCTGGACTACATGGACACACGCTTAGCACACCTCTGTTGAATACTTTACTTAATACCCTTATGCAGTAAATAGGTATTACGAAATGTCAAACTTTATATATGAAGAACGAACAAGTAAATTGCAAATATACATTTGAACGACTTTACTTCAACATAATGCGTTGACATAGTTATTTACGTCTTACCCACGACCCTATTGCTTTGATGTAAAGTGCCTTTTTGAACAGCAACGGATATGTATGGGTTTCCCTGTTGACCACAAAATGACCATTGGCTGCAAGTAAATTTGCTTACAGACAATGGCGAGGTTCAAGACACGTTTAAGGTATTATAACTTGATTTTGCCCGCGAATTCGTCCGTGTAGAACTCGCTCAATATATTTAAATATCAATGCCTTGCGCCGAGCCAGTAATAGCCAATTTTGTAAGGCGATTCACATGTGTTTAGTTTAGTGCAAGAAACGTCCCTTGCCTTTAAAATTCTTTACTTTAAAATCAGAGAATGGCTGAACGGCTTGGAATACAGAGAAACTGAAAACATACTACAAGTAATCAACTGAACAGCCCTGCATACGCATACACACTCACTCTTAGACACCACACACACATACTCACACTTACACACACATATACTCACATCACACAAATTCTGAAATATCTTAACTTTTATACTCCAAGTATTATTTAATGCAATACCTATATTCGTGACAATATATGTTATGTAAATAACTGTGTTAATGCTAATGTTAAATTATCTTTAATGTCTTTTATGATGCACTTTCCTTATTTAATAAAGTGGTGTCACAGGACAGGGTTTGCCTAGTGTGAGCCACTGTTTTTGTAAGGGCATAGGCATATGTGAATGGATCGACTCTGAAATGTAATTATATATTTTTTTTAGTTACGTATGGTTTATTTAAAAGAACAAGGATAGTAAAAACAAACAATAAAACAACAACTTAAGCTACAAAGACAAAAAAGACTATAAATTAAACTTAGACAAAAAAAAATTGGCCCAAATCGCTGTCAGAGGGTAGTGTGCCCAGAAGGCTGGCAGCATTGCCACGCTGGATGGCAATGCTCACTCTTTAAGCAAAATATAGTTTACTTTACATTACTTTACTTAAAAAAATGTTTTACTGTAGAAAAATTGAGGTCACTCTGTGTGACTAAAAATTTTGTAGGTACATGAACTCCTAGAGAACGCCATTTATTTTGTCTAAGCGACACCGCCGCGGGCGTCTCATCGCAGATCGCCTTTTTATAGACACGATATAACTTGGCAATATCACAGCCGCGTTAACAGACCTGCGGAATGCTGCCCAGATCAACATAGTAAATGAACGCCAATCGGCACGGGGTCCCGTTACGATACTCATTCCGTAACGGCCGCTGGACGCTTGACACACTGCGTACGCGCGGACGGACGAAATATTAACAATTAAGTTGGTAGCTGGTAGCAGCACGGCTATCACAAGACGGCGCGCGAGCTCTCTCGATTTTTCTCGCACTGTACCTCTCTTTCTAAGTCTTCTAATAAGAGAGAGACGGATAGTGCGAGAAAAATCGAGAGAGCTCGCGCGCCGTCTTGTGATAGCCGTGCTGGTAGCTTGTCTAAGGGATCGTCAATACAACGGGGTCATCGCAAGTTCGAGGGAATTTTAATGGCGCGAACGCGCGATCAAACATATTGACATACAAACATAGGTGTCCTAATACTCCTAACTAACAGTCCTAATTGGGTTGTGTCCTCATGTTAAAATTGATAGCGCAGTGTTGCTAAATTGATAGTAAACCTTCAAATAAATACAATTAAGTATAAATTACGAAATATAATTAAAATCATAAAAAGATATGGCCCTTGAAAGTTTACAAAAAATATGCATTTTTTTTATTGTCCAAAAGTAAATTTAAAGCTACCAATAGAATCCTTACGCTTTTATAGAAACAATATTGTATGACAACTATGGTCCTAAACGCAGTATTTCGCAACCGAAACAGCAATTTACTTGATTTTCCATATAACGACTAGTACAAATATTACCCTGTGACGTCATGATTCAATGTTAATCAGTATGGAACGTTTTCGGCTACCGCCAGCCAGGTCCGTCTTTAACTCAATTTTTTGGGTATTTATGTTCTTTAATTGTACTTACTCTTCCATACAAACATTTGTTCCACACCAAAAACTGGTTCGAATGGCATCGTAAAAAAAAATTAGGACACAAGCCTATTGACATTCGCGCAATCAATTAGGACACCTATTCGAGTCCAATATGTACGCGAGTTAAAATGATGATGATGATCTGTCCGACCGTTTTCGGCCATGGCGACCACTCCGACTCCTATCTAGCGTTTTGGCGCTCGTGCGCTCGAAGACGGCTTGTGTAGCCTAGCCTATATTTGCGGCAAATTCCGTGCACATTGCGGGCACGTGAGTACGCCGTTCTGGTAATTGTATGCTATGGCAGCAGGTGGGCGGGCCTTTAACTGGTCGCGTTTATAGTCAAGGTCAACTTTGCGCTGATCCTCGAACTCGCGAACTTGCGATGTAGTCGCGTTGTATTAATTAGGACGATCCCTAAGAAATTGTTCAACCTCTTTATTTTCAGTTGCAAACTATTGCAAGTTATGCCTTAACGCAAATATAATAAAGTATTTTTACCATCATGCCGCACACAATAGTGCATTACTCTCTCAAAGAAATATGCGATCAGGCTTTAGTATAGCAAGATGAATGAATCAACTAACCCTTACATCATAAATCTCACTATGTATTTATGCTTATTTCTCTCGCTTATCACAATAATATATTAGTAGGTAGTTAATATATCACAATTATATGACGTTTCTCACCAACGGTGCTGGCTGAAAATCAGCGCTGTATATAGGGTGTCTGACACCTCAGCATAATGCTGAGCCAGTGTCCGGTTCACTGCCGCAGAGACATACACTTGTTTTATGTGTATTTTTGTTTTTTGTTGTTGTTTAATATGTCCTGTGTGTTCAATGATGTAATATAAAATAGTATTTTATGCAACAGTTGTATAAGAGAGGTCAAAAAAGGCGAGTGGCGTGGGTTACAATGTGAGCCGAAGGCGAACATTGTAAAGAAAGACGCCACGAGCGTTTTTTGACTTAGTTATACAACGTTGCATACAATACTTTTTCTACGACTAGCTACTATGAAATAAAATGCAAAATTAAACAAAGAATAAACTTTTCTTAAACTTTGTCGTATAGGTCCCGAGATTTAGTAGGCAACAAATGTTCGGTCACTGCTTGTGGGCTGCCCCGGTGTATTTCTGGTGTAGAAGCAATATTTTCATCGTCATCCATTATTACTTTTGAGAAACACCAACTATTTTGTAGCAAACACAACGGCCGCAAAGTCAAACAACAATTTATAAAATAACCGGGAATTCGGGAAACATGAAAATGAAACAAATGGGTGTCTATGGTTAACTTTGTTTTTAATTGATGTCAACTTGCCAGTACTGCCATATTAAGAATAAATGTTTTTCCTAAGTTAGCAGCAATGCCTTTAGTTCAAAAATTTTTAAAAAGTAAAAACATTCAGTGGTTTGTTAAGTTGGTAGTACCTAATGTATAGGTTTAGAAGCGTATGGCTGCTAAGCGTATCGTTTTGGCGACATAACAGCACGGTTGTGCCGTACTGTTATGGGGAATAGAGTATAGACTTTTCTGCAAACTTATTTTGTATGTCTTTATATTAGTGTTCGTGACTATGTAAATGACAGATAAAAGTACCGGAGTAGAAAAAGGTAGATATGTTGTCTATACGAAATTCCGTGTTTAAAAATGGCCACCAAATCTGACAGCTAACGTTTCTATTGACGACTCGAAACACAAGTTGTGCCGTGCTAAATGACTCAATTTTAGTGTGCCATTTTTCGAGCACGTATAACCTACCTTTTTTATATTATATCATTGTGTGTGTGTTAGTGAATAAATGTATCTATTTTTCTTCTTTCTAAATAACATACTAGATCACAAAACATATCGGATCGCAGTTAAAAGTCATACATAATGAACAGGTCCGGAACTGACATACCATCTGATAACCGATGAACGACGATCAAGATACCACGGTGGCTGTAAGGTATGCCAGAGGATGCATTTGTAGGGCCATACCTGAAACAACACAAGAAACATATAAGTTCAAGTTGATGCGCCATTTTTTTACTGAAACCTATATCTATATACACACGGCGTCAAAAAGTCGCACCTCTTCAAAAAGTTTGTTTCAAGCGAATATAGCTTATAAATACTTTTATTGTACCCTATCAATATTTAAATTAGTACATTTTAAATAGTCAATAGTGTTTATTTTGTAAACATAGAAACATAGGTACATCAAATTGAGGTGTATAGTAAAAAAAAAACTCGTTCCACTATGTTTTGCCTTTCGGCATACAAAAACATGCTGCATACTAACATAATATTAGTGTACAATTAACAAATTATATATATCTAGAAGTCTATATTTAACAATAATTAAAATTAATTTAATTAAAATTAATTAATTTTAATTAAGTGTGTGTAAATAAATAAATATAGTAGGACAATTCACACTAATTGATCTAGCCCCAAACTAGGCAAAGCCTGTACTATGGGTACTAGACAACGGATAAACATACTTATATAGATAAATACATACTTAAATAGATATATTAAACATCCAAGACTCGAGACCAAACATTCGTATTCATCATACAAATATCTGCACCGACCGGGGATCGAACCCGGGACCTCAAGCTTCATAGTCAGGTTCTCTAACCACTATAGAGGCTATTCGGTCGTCATTAAAGGTCATTAAGTGTGTTTTTAAATGATACTAAATTAAATACTGATAGGGTACAATGAAAGTTGTTAAAAGCTATATTCGCTTAAAACGAACTTTTGAAGAAGTGCGATTTTTTTTGACGCTGAGTGTAGGTATTAAACTAGATGCCTGCTTGGCTCCGCCCGTATATTAAAAATATAGCTTACGTGTGTGAGAGTATCTACCCTTTACACACTAACTTACAAAGCTACAAATTTTACTTTATAATATTAAGTACTAGCTTCTGCCCGCGACTCCGTCCGCGTGGTACTCGTCTAAATATATCGTAGCTCCGTACAACCTTTCACCCCCCCCCCCCCCCCATTTCACCCTCATAGGGGATGATTTCCGGTGCAAAAACTATTTTGTCCTTACCCGGGACTCAAATTATCTTTATACCAAATTTCATCTAAATCGGTTTAGCGTAGCGAAATATTTTCCTAGTAGTGTTACGTTAGTTCTCAACCGGGCCTCATTGTTTATTATGAATTTTCCCACCACCCTGGGTTTTTTATTACAAAAAAGTCACATTTGGTACTCAAATTACCACTGCGTTACCAGGCCCCATGACCCCTCAAAAATAATGTCCACTGCGTTACCAAACGTTTTTTGAAATTTTTTTTTGAGCCCAAATATTTCGATAACGGCCATCATTCGGGTATGCATATGTCATTGTGAATTAGAAAATAATAGTTTTTTGAAGTTTATCCGAATAAGTAAAAAATTATGGGTCAAAATGTACAAGGGACGTTTTTATAGGCATCAAAAAGAATTTTGGCCCATCAGACAGACACAACTTTCGCATTTATAATATTAGTATAGGTGGATAGAAGTATATTATTGACTACACTACTACCACTACTTATATTGACACATAATGACCACGTAACTCAAAAGAACTTCCACCGACCCTCGCAAATCGTCATTGCGTGAAAGCCTGCGGAATGCGGACCGAGGCAAGAAAGTGTCGGACTGTCGGCGCATCGATTATTGACGATGAATCGTTGTCCAAAAACGATTATGTAAGAGTTAAGACGTTCAGGATTGTTGGTTAACACTGTGTAGTCTGCAGGTGTGTATATTTGAGGGTGAATGTTATGCTATGCTGCGAAAGTATAAAACAGGATAGAATAGAATCGTTTATTGCGTATCACATTACAGACATAGATGGAATTACAAATAAGTAGGTATACATGTGACACCCTGCAAGGGCACAGCAATATCAGAGGGCTCACTAAACCATTTATAAGTAAGTTTATACAAAGCAAAAACACACAGCAACATTTTTTATTTGCCAGCACCATTTAAACAATAAAAACTCTCAATTGTTTGTATTGTTTGCATAATACAAAGTCTCAAAATATCCCAGCCGTTGCGCACCTCGTTCTATTTTCCTTATTTAATTATACAAACCTCATTTTAGAAGAAACATCTCCCCATGTTTGCATTTGATAGAAACACCAGCAACTGTGCTGGCGTGCAGCGTCGTAGGTAGGTGGCAGTCTTGCAAGGTCCAAAGGGGCAAAGTGCCCATGGCTATGTCGTGAGTCTGGACACTGGGTAGCGCAGTTTGTCTAGAGCTGGACTGGTTAAGTCCACATCGTAGATGAGACTATTGTCCGATTTTTACAATTTGCATGCAAACAAAGTTCAAATGTCAATCCTCCTTATACTAGCTTAATTCAATTTTACATAGGCCTCCCCTAAAGAGTGCCACGATGACCGGTCTTGCGCCACCCGCATCCAGCGGACTCCCGCGACCTTTACCAGGTCATCAGTCCACCTTGTGGGGGGCCTAACCACAAGCGACATAGCATAGCGATATAGAGGCAATGTATTATGTATATGGTGGTTACCTTCACGCTGTAACCGTCCTAATTGTATCTTGGGACATATCCCGCGACATTTTGATACAATTGGCTATCTTACAATGAGCATGGCTCGAGACAATGCCTTGCATAAGGCAGGAAGGGTATTGTTAATGTCAAACGGGCTAGGTAATGGTGATGTATTGCGTGGCGTTGTAACTAGTTTGGCTTCTGTTTGGGGCTTGGTTAATAACTGGCTTAAATGAGTTGAGCAATAGGACCTGCGTGGATACGTTGGCCCCGCCCCATGTCGTGCGGTCTGTCAAAAAGCCATGCTCGGCCGCTAATGACGCCTAAACTGTCAAGTGCCTCAAATACGCTTTCTTAAGAGGGCGTTACAGTGCTCACTAGCGCCACTGTTAAATAATTGTGATTATTTAAATTTCACGATAGATATTTAAAAAAGGAGGCCACTACTCACTGTATTTTGTATTTAAGTACCTTCTGAATACACCAAGCTAGTTTGTATGTTGCTGGATTCGTCGATCTATGCGTCCAAAGTAAAAACGGCCGTTTTTCTTTTGAGTTCATAGATCGACGAATCCAGCAACATACAAACTAGCTTGGTGTATTCAGAAGGTACTTAAATACAAAATACAGTGAGTAGTGGCCTCCTTTTTTAAATATCTATCGTGAAATTTAAATAATCACAATTATTTAACAGTGGCGCTAGTGAGCACTGTAACGCCCTCTTAAAGGATAATTACTTATTTGCGGCACTTGCAGTAGAGACCCTTGGACCCTGGTCTTCCGACACCAAGGAGTTGGTCAAAACAGTGTCCCAGAAATTGATCAGGCGATCTCAGGGCGGGCTCATATTTCGCCCAAAGGCTGAGCCTGGCCATCCAACTAGGAAACGCAGCGAGCGTCTTGGGAACGATGCCCCGGGCTACATTAGGTACAAAGGCGGGCAATTTTGTCTGTAGGTAATATGTTTAGTTTATTTTAAGTACCTACAATGTATATGTATAATATTGAGTGAGAATAAATATTGAATAGGAGCTTTGTGTCATAAAATACCAGAGGCAATCAGAACTTTAGACACGGAAAATAGCTTGCAAACAAATTTAAAATATAATAAATAAACGACTTTGTACCCTTTGGCGTCGAGACCCTCGGTCCGTGGGGTCCCAGTGCGCATAAGTTATTTGCAGAAATCGCGAAACCTCTGGTCGATGTAACTGGTGACCGAAGAGCTGGCGGCTTTCTCGCGCAACGCATCAGCATTGCAATTCAGCGAGGAAATGCCGCCAGCATCCTCGGTACAATGCCTCGAGGGCCTTTTTTAGATTTAACTTAGTTTTAATTTATCTTAGTTAATGTTAATTATAATCTTGTATTCACTTTTAATAAATTATTATATTGTTGATAAATAAATAAATATTACAAGACAATTTTACACAAATCGACCTAGTCCCATAAGCTTAATAAGGCTTGTGTTATGGGTACTAGACGACGATATATTTAATAGATACAAATACTTAAATACATAGAAAACATCCAAGACTCGGAAACAAATGTTCATGCTCATCACACAAATATTTGCCCTTACCGGGATTCGAACCCAGAACCTTCAGCTTTGTAGGCAGCGTCACTCACTACTCACTACCCACTAGAATATATTGCGCAACAAATGCTTAAGTACTATCGCTGCGAAGGAGTTCCTAGATGAATCAGTATGTCATGTCGAGCATTTTAATTGTATCATATTATTTTAATTTTATACTTAGGACATTTACACAGTAATTTAGTTACGACGAAGTTATATGCTTCAGCTTGGGCCGAAAATCGTTTGTCTGTCCGGCCGGCGGCCGGTCTGTCCCGCTGTTCTTCTCTATACTCTCATATCTCAACCGATTCTCGTGAAATTTTGTGAGCAGGTTCATATAGAATTTTTTTGTCGGGTCACTTTAAAAAAAACCAAAAAAACCATTAGAAATGCATTTCCTGTTAGTTACTATTATGTCGAATAAAACTTTGTTTTTATGTATGCACCAAACGCGATGTAAAAACGGTCGTACAATGTGTTCTCAAACTGCGACCGCTGTACTTATTTTATTGACAAAGAAACTTACCAATGCAATACAAATAATACCATCCACTTTTACTCATTAATCTCTTTAATTGCATTTCTACACAAACACTTCAGTTATTTTCAAACAACTCTCGCCGTTAGGCAGTTAAAATATTCCCAAAGAATCGAGTTCAGAAAATGAGTGTGCGAAACACAAATGCATTTAACGTATTTAAGTATGTTGGTTGCCGTTGCTGGATATTATTAAGTATTTTCCTTACAGAAAATCGCAGCCACCATAGACATAGACATAGATATCATTTCGCACCCTTAGAATGAAAGCGACCGAACTCAAAAAAATCGACAAAATGAGTTAGCAACACATATCGACTCAAGATTACTTATTGCATCAAGATGTGTTGCTAACTCTTTTGTTTTGACTTGTTATTGTTCTGGAACGAAAAGCGTTCGTAGCGCTTTGACGTATTGGCGCTGAATGGGTTGACATAATCATGAAAGGTCTTTTTAAAGAATCTGACCTGTCAACCTGTCACGCAAAACCTGTCCACTTGTTCAACCTTCCTCGTAAAAACTTGACATTTCACCAAAAGCCCGGTTTTGCTTAATGGGTGTCGCAATACCTTTAATTTCCCGTCACGATTTTCGCAATAAACTTGACTTTCTCATAATGTCACGACGGGTCAGTCGCCTGCGCGTACTCAGAATTTCACCGTCTCTTTCACTCTTTAGTTAGCACAGATAAGAGTGAAAGAGAGATTAAGATTTTGTATTTGTACCTGCCGGGTTGATTTTCAACAGAAATTATCTTAGGCCGTGTTTATAGTCAGGCCATAGAGGAAGAATAGAATAGAGGGGCTCACATACACATGCACACATGAGTGACAAGGATGTAAACATAGACAATACGACAAGTTTAGTGGGAACGAGATGCAATGTCAAATCTCCTGTCCCTAAGCGCATAATAGTAGATTGTATGACAAGGGGCTAAAATAAGCCATATTACCACGAGATGGTTATTTTCCCGAGCGAAGTGCGGGAAAATTGTTCGAGGGGTAATATGGCTTTTAGACCAGAGTTATGCACTCAACTTTTCACTTTGACTGCGAGAAAATTGTAAAAACAAAGATTATCCATCCACAATCAATAATAAATTCCACGGCGAAAAGATTATTCAATTTGGCGGCATAAGTATAAATTACGAAATATAATTAAAATCATAAAAAATGTGGACCTTGAAAGTTTAGAAAAAAAAATGCATTTTTTTTATTGTCCTAAAGTAAATATACCAATTTATAGTCCAACAGTTAAAGCTACCAATAGAAACCTTACGCTTTTATAGAAATAGAAACAAAATTGTATGACAACTATGGACCTAAACGCAGTATTTCGCGACCGAAACAGCAATTTACTTGATTTTCCATACAACGACTAGCATTACGTAGTACAATATCACACTGTGACGTCATGCTTCAATGTTAATCAGTATGAAACGTTTTCGGCTGCCGCCAGCGAGGTCCGTCTTTAACTCAATTTTTTGGGTATTTATGTTCTTTAACTGTAGTTGCTCCCATACAAACATTTGTTCCTCTCCAAAAACTGGTTCGAATGGCATCGTAAAAAAATTAGGACAAAAGCCTAGTAAATTGTTGACATTTTGTTTTTAGTTCAGTGGACTTAGGTATATGTTGTTTTGTTTTGCTTAGGTGGCTAGGCGATGTTTTGACCTGCATAACGCCACGGTCATAACCCACCTACATATGTACAAGCTACCGTTAACAAACAAGTCATTATGCTACATGGTAGGCAGTCTTCTTGCAACTTATTCAAGATGTTTACATACTTACTTAGTACTATAAGTAGGTAGTTTTTAGGGTTCCGTAGTCAACAAGGAACCCTTATAGTTTCGCCATGTCCGTCCGTCCGTCTGTCTGTCTGTCCGTCTTCGCTTCGGCTTAGCTCAGTAACCCTTACAACTAGAAAACTGCAATTCGGCGTGGGTATATAAACCAATCGCGCCGACAAAACAGTAGAATAAAATCCTGAACTAAAAAATTTTTTTAGGGTACCTTCCCTACATGTAAATTGGTGATGTATTTTTTTTCTCGTTATACCTATAGTGTGGGGTATCGTTGGATAGCTTGTTCAGAAATATTATGGGTTTACTAGAACTATTTTTCAACTTAGTTATGCGTTTGCGAGATAATGGGATTTAAAGCAATAATTTTTGTTCGAGTCGTGTGTCTAATCGGGCCACAAACACCTGCAATCTGGGGCATTCACGAATTCACCGTCCTAGGTATGTACTATTATTCACTTCTTATATTTATTTATTATTTTCCTAATTAAATCAGCGCTTACGACACTACAAAAACCAAGGTGGGTACACACTCGCGATTAAACCCGTTTTACATTTCAAATTAAGGCGTGTCCACACCGACGGACTGGTTTACGAGTTGGCACCAAGGTTGGCGACGACACCCAGAAACAGATAATTACTCACTTGATTTTCGCAATTCAAGTGTTCATGGTAATTTATCGATTTTTCGTCATTTTTCCTTGACGTTAGTTAAAGTGATATGCAATATAAATAGCTCAGTAAGGGTTATTCGTATGCTGATTATGATTGGAAGATGATCAGTTGAGTATGTATTAAAATTAAAATAAATAGTACCTATATAACCTTCGGGTTAAATATTTTCGAGCATCAGCCGGATGTCCTGCTGTTCGGTTGTTCTCCTCTAAGTCGCATTTCTCAACCGATTCTCGTGATATTTTGTGAGCAGCACGGGTATCACAAGACGGCGCGCGAGCTCTCTCGATTTTTCTCGCACTATCCGTCTCTCTTTTATTAGAAAACTTGGAAAGAGAGGTATAGTGCGAGAAAAATCGAGAGAGCTCGCGCGCCGCCTTGTGATAGCCATGCAGGTTCAATATTATAATTTTTTCATGGACCTAAGATACTCGGGACAGGCTATACGTGATGCCACAATGAGGGACGGAAAGGCTTCTATGCAGCTAAATTAAGAACAGGAGCCGTAGCATGGTTGGCCTTATCACGCGACAAGTGACAAGATAGGGGCGTCGTCTCGTTCTATCGAAGGGTGTCAGCCAGTGACGCACGCTCTATCCTATCACCTATCGCGTGACAAGGCCAACCATGCTACGGCTCCTGGTCTTAAAATGGCTGATCGCTTACCATAAACAACCTACTTAATTTGGGTGGGTAGTGATTTATTGGTCATAACTTCATACTAAATCAGTTGTGGCAAACAGAAAAAAAGTGGAACTATGACAAGGACAACGAATGATATTTCCTTTTCTGTCACACTTATCGAGATTTGTATGCTACCATCTCGCTCAGGCGTGGTATTATTATTACCACAGCTTGTCCCGAGTATCTTAGGTCCATGTAATTTTTACGTCGATTCATTTTATAGAAATTCAAAAAAAAAAAACCGGCCAAGTGCGTGTCGGACCACGCAAAACGAAGGGTTCCGTGCCTATTAAAAAGGTCGTATCGTCACAGAAATTTTACGGCACTTACGTCCTTTTCTTTGAGGAAGGCAGTTTTTCAGCAATATCTCGAAAACCTCTGAACCGATCTTGTTCAAAACAATTTTCGGTGAATGAAATTAATAAGCCCTATGTCCATGAATTTTTCCATATTTTTAAAATACACCGTTCAAAAATTAGAGGGGGGGGGACAGAATTTTAGTGACTTTCGGGGCGATTATCTCCGACCCTATTCACTTAATCAAAAAAAATGCAAAGAAACCTTATATTTATTTTGAAAGGCCTATCGATTGATATGCCACACGGGGGGTCACAATGAAAAAAAAAATTTTGACTTTTAGGTTTATGTATGGAGTGCATCCCTAAAAAATTTTTTTTTTTGTCATTTTAATTACAAAAGTATGTAGCGGCTAACAAATAACACCTATCCTCAAAATTTTATTCAAATACACCTTATAGTTTTCGAGTAAAATGCCTGTGACATACGGACAGACGGACAGACGGACAGACGGACATGACGAAACTATAAGGGTTCCGTTTTTGCCATTTTGGCTACGGAACCCTAAAAATCGATGAAAGACGCGAGTTCCACTGCTCACAGAGCCGCTAGTAGTATGGAGTATGTGACTAATGTGACAGTCCATAATCGCGTGATTCCAATCGCGTGTCGAGAACGAATGGAATCGGAAGAAAATCGGAAGAAAGTGGACTCGGTTTCATTCTCCGTGGAATGGAAACCGGCTCCCACAATATCCATTATTGCAATTTAATTGTAGGTATGTATGATCGATTGGCGCAGGTTGTCGTTTTCTGTGAACTCTGTGTCCCTGTTTTATTTAATTTGCCGTAATACCGCGAGTGAATTCGCCGCTAGGGGCGCTAGTGGCGCGTCGGGGCTTCAAAATGTCAAATGCCATAGTTTGTGAGTGGATTTTGCGAGTTTTTTCATAATTCCTAATAATGATGTGTATATTATATGTGTTACGGATGCTATGATGTGTGATATGTGTTATGAACAGACATCGTATTGTGTAGCATTTTTCGTGCAGCATGGTTGTGTTGTGTTAATGTTGGTATAGACAATATCAATCAAAATTGTTAATTAACATTATTAACGCTAATTAAACATTACAATAGAAATTGTTTATACCAATTCCGTTAATAACACTACGCTGCACCGAAAATGCTACAAAATTAACGATGTCTGGTTATGAATCTTAGTGCTTTAAAAGCGAATCTAAGAAAAACTGCGCAATTTTAAATCGGAGATAATAATAATAAGTATTATTATTTTAAATTTTTGATTAATTGATTTACTCTCTTAAGCATGATTTAAATGTAAATTATGTTTTAGGTACGCCAGTAATAACAAACTTTAATAGCTATATTTCTGAACCCGACACGCCAGTGGTGCCAACTGGTGAGCGCAAAAACGGTAGCCATCATTGTTTCAGCTTGGGCCAAAATTCGTCCGTATGTCCGTCTATCCAGCTGTTCTCCGCTACCAGGTCGCACTTATCAAATGATTCTCGTGCAATTTTGTGAGCAGGTTCGAAGATTATAAAGATTTCACGAGAATCACACTGACGCGGCCTGCGGTGGCGGTCAACAGTGACCCACACACAGTACGCTTACCATGAGAGCCTATAGAATACTTACAATAGTAAACTTCTCTCGATATCGAGCTAACGCGCTTCGACTAGATTTCGATTCTCGCAAGTTCGAGCTGTCAAATGCGCCGTACTCATGGTGCCGATATACTACGAAAACAACTACAAAACGTTACTCGCTAGCGTCTAGTTTTCGATGCGTAATCTAAACTTTCGAATCGTATTACCAAACGGTAGCGTGAGTCACAAATTTGACATTTCGAATCGAAAAATACCGTAGTATCTGTAGTTTACTATTTCACTTCCAAAATGGTGCGTGATAACGTATTATTTCGTCAAGATTTACCGTAGATCCGATCGATACCTATCTCAAATTAAAGAACTTATAAAAATAAGGGTTTTGAATCGACAACTTATATCCGCAAAATTCGGATTGTCGCGTATTTTGTATTTAAAAATGCAAATAATTGGCACACGTTCCGCCATATTGGGTCGACAGACTTAGATGAGGATCATCGCACACTGTTAAAATTATACTTAATGTCGTTAAGCTTAAGGTATAGATTCCTTTAAAGTCTTTAAACTTTGGCGTTGGGGAATTTTTCGACGTTGGCCATGCGCGTATTCTGTAATGTCATAACCGACAAACGCTAGCATTTAAATTGAAACGATAAATGCTTGTAATTTAAGGCTGAATATTGAAAAATCTATTAAACTATACGAACAATCGAGTTAACTGTTGCGAGAAAAGTATACTTATATGGGACTCGGGGTACCGATTAGATTTTTAGTTCTGTGAGTGACCGCCAGGGGCGGTGTATAGAGTTTTCATACAAATCTTTAACTGCTGTCGATAGTCGCTAGCGTATTCCGACTTACTGTAATCTCACACTAAAGCTACAGTAACATGTCAAGTTTACTATGAACCGCTACCGCAGGCCACGCCAGTCTGTGCTCTCACAGACTGGCGTGGCCTCTGCCTAAAGATGAATGAAATAAACTGCGCCATTGATGCAGTCAATATTTGCGTGTCATTACTTTTGTGATATCTTATCGGATACAAGCGGTATCTTATTTTCGTAATTGTGTGTGTATTGTGATAGAGAAACAGCTGATCAACATTAAATGTAGGTATAGGTGTTTTCGTTCGTTTTGATAAAAGAGAAAATTCTCCCAACTGTAACGAAGCGGTAAGGCACTTTCAATCGGGAGGTCTTGGGTACGAATCGAGTGCCTCGTCACTGGGGTTTTAAAAAAAACTTATTGTACGAAATATTCGATATCTAACAGCAGCTTTTCGATGAAAGAAAACATCGTGAAGAAACCTCTAATCTAACCCCAACAAGGTCTATTTTCCTCTGGTTCGGAAGGTCAGATAGCAGTCGCTTTAATCAAACTAGTGTCTTATGCCAAATCTTGGTACCAAAGCGGAACCCGGCCTCTAGGTGCAACCGGGAAAATGCTAGGAGGACGACGAGGTGACTTACCTTCATAGTGGTTGTCGTCGTCGTCCGTAGGTTGCCCGCTGAGTCGGCACAGGTCCTCGTACTCGGCCCAGTAGGCCGCCAGCACTGGGTCGGGCGCGCGGGGCAGCGGCAGCGCCATTCGGACCTCGGGGGACACCTGCGACAAACAATAACAATTGTTTACTATGTATTTTCTTTCTTCTTTCTTTCTTTCAAAAGAACCATAGCTAGGAAATCAGGCCACGTCAGGACATGGCTTTTTTTAAATTAAAATCATGTACAGATCATGTCACTTTACCTACTACGTTTTTGATCTAACACAGTCATGTTGAGTGAATGGCTTGTACCTACCAACTATCCTTATGCTGTAGGTACTAGGGGGGTGCTAGAGGGCGCCTCAGTTTCGAGTCGTCAATGGAAACGTCAGCTGTCAGATTTGGTGGCCATTTTTAAACACGGAATTTCGTATAGGCAACAAATCTATCTACGTCTTTACATTGCATTGTACCATGCATTGTATAAATAAATAATTAAAGGTGCACACTTTAACCTTTGACCCCTCACTACTGTTATCTCGTGTCACTGTGCGTACAAATACTTAGCCCTCTCCTCTATAAAGTGTGTCCCTATAACGGTTAGGCCCCGCTGCGCAGGAGTTTCCGAAGCGACGTTTCGTTATCGCACGATTGACCAGTGATTGGAAATTATATATACTATACTAAACTAATGCCACTGGCTCTATGAGCTATAGAACTCGTGAGAATATATCTGATCCTTAGAGCATACAGAACTGGAGTAGCCTTTTAGTAACTTACCCCTCTGTGGAGAACCTTTCACGATGTGCAAAAAATCATACAAAGACAATTTCACAATCGATTAATTGTCATACACAAAATCGCCTCGCAAGAGAACACTGATCATAAAAATGCCCGCATGTTGCTGTAAGCACTTGATATTATAAACGTTCAAGTTCAACCACTTCAAGCTTTCAATATACAATTGAGTTTCAATATCCTATTAAGATGCTCCCTTTTCGACGCTAACGACGCATATATCCGCACCGCAGGTTCAACGCCAACGACTGATATATTCGTCAAGGAGCCCAGCGCGATAGCAACCTTCTTGCATTGACATAAGGTTTGACTCCGCACTAAATGTCTTGTTGATTTGGCGTGTGGTTGACAACTTTTCTCTTTGACAGAGCGTTGAAAAGGTTAGTTAGGTAATACTGTCGCAATCGTATTGTTATTAAAATGATCATGCATACAAACAACCAAATCAATCATTATGTCTAAGTATATACTTAGCCAACCGTATGTAATAAATAACGCAAGATGTTAAATATGACTTGTTACTGAACGAACTCCGCACGACTATAGGTACTATAAGTTACGACAGTAAGAACGATTAGATCGTTATCAGCCAACGAAACGCACAAACGTTGCACTTGGAGAACTAATCAGTTATTTCATTTCAATTCAAGATTAGAATTTGCCTTTGTGCGGGTTAAATCATAACCTTTCATTGCCTAATCGTTGGTTCAAATGAGGCTATTCTAATGTTGATGTTATTCTAACTTGACCTATGACGTTTTAGGCATACATTAAATTACAACTTTGGTGCCTAAAAACCTATGTAGATGTAGATATCAAAATTATGTAGCCTACATTAAAAAAAAAACGAAAAAGTGACCACAAAGAAATTCTATATAATTAACAAACCTGCTCACAAAATTTCACGAGAATCGGTTGAGAAATGCGACCTGTTGCTCGATTACGCATCACATTGTACTTACGCGCGTCGGGTAGATCTAAATGTCATTTTTTTATATGGAAAAATGACAGTTGGATCTACCTAACGCGCGTTCGGAACGTTACGTGCTTACGTGATTACCCCCCCTGTAGAGAAAAGCGGGACAGACACTGGACGCTGGACAGACGAACGATTTTCGGCCCAAGCTGAAGCATAGAACTTCGTTCGCTTCCAAAGTTCTTTCGTATGTACAGATGTCCGGCTGTTCTCTTCTACAGCACGGCTATCACAAGACGGCGCGCGAGCTCTCTCGATTTTTCTCGCACTATCCGTCTCTATCTTGTTAGAAAACTTATAAAGAGAGTTATAGTGCGAGAAAAATCGAGAGCTCGCGCGTCGTCTTGTGATAGCCGTGCAGATCGCATTTCTCAACCGATTCTCGTGAGATTTTGTAAACAGGTTTAATAATTATATAGATTTTTTTCGTCGTTTCAGTTTTTTCAAGATTTCTATTCTTTCGGCAATCCAATATACTAATCTAGCTCTTAAGCCATCGGCATACGGTACACTTCTATATAACAGCGTAACGCTTCCTGGCTGGCTATCCTTTTACAGGGTGCTTTACGACCTTTCACTCCAATTACACTCAACAGATTCCTTATCGACCTTGCTATGGCAAAACAGCCCCTTTGCGTTAGGAATAAGGTGTATCCATCGGAACATTAAATTAGCACTATCTAATGGCATAGCGTTGAGATAGGAACCGTTTTATCACGTACAGATATTGGAAATTAGGAAAATCAATTTGCGGCGCCTTTGAGTTGACAGGGGTTAGGTACTATTAACGAGCGTGTAGTGTACGGTTAGATAGGTTAGGTTTGTACCGGTACAAATAGGGTTGCTAACCGTACTTTTGTACTATATACTGTTGAAGAAATAGTAGCGCCCATAACTGAAAAGCTGAGAGCGAATCGCCTACGGTGGTATAGACATGTTATGCGGAGGGATGATAGTAATGTTGCTAGAAGGGCATTAAGTATGAATGTTGAGGGTTGCAAGAGAAGAGGTAGACCAAGGAAAAGGTGGATGGACTGCGTGAAAGACGATATGAATAGGAAGGAAGTGTGTGATGAGTTGACGGGCGATAGAGAGGTATGGAAGAAAAAAATATGCTGCGCCGACCCCAAGTAAATGGGATAAGGACAAGCGAATGATGATACTGTTGAAGAAATATATAGTAGGTACGCAAAAATACTATATTTTGGGGCCTTTACGAAGTGCTACAAATTGCCCAGGTTTGCTGGACATAGGCCTCCCCCAAAGAGTGCCAAAGTGACCGGTCCTGCGCCACCAGTCCAGAGGCGCAGGTTTCAATTAAATTTTACTCAACATTGCCCAGCCAAGTACTATTTTTTTTTACATTTTTGTAAAATACTATATCTCCCCCAAAAAAAGTTGTTGTGCGTGTTGTTGTTGTTGGTAGGTAACTACAAAGCAGATTCTGTAACTTGCCACAAATATGTCTTGACGCCGCGATTTACTATTTTTTTGTTGGATTAAACGAACTTTTTTTTCAGTGAACAAGAGCAGGAGCCGTAGCACGGTTGGCCTTATCACGCGACAAGTGACAAGATAAGAGCGTCGTCTCGTTCTATCGAACGCTGTCAGCCAGGGACGCACGCTCAAGGCCTACCATGCTACGGCTCCTGAATACGTGTGATATGCTCCATATCTGTTTGAAGACTGATAGTTGTATTATCACGACGCAGCACCTTAGGAAAACACGATGCAATGGAACGCGGCGTGAATTTCTGCGGCGCCGCAGACATATGGCAGGTTAAAACGGCCGTTTTTCTGAGTTCATAGACCTACGAATCCAGCAAAGTAAAAACTAGTTTGATGTATTCACAAGGTACATAAATACAAAATACAGTGTGTACCTAGTGGCCTCCTTTTAAACCCCCGACGCAAAGAGAGGGGTGTTATAAGTTTAACGTGTCTGTGTATCTGTCTGTGGTACCGTAGCTCCCAAACGGATGGACCGATTTGAATGCTGTTTTTTTGTGTCATAGATAATTTCAACCCGAGTGTTCTTAGCCATGTTTCATCAAAATCGGTTCAGCCGTTTTTGAGATATTGAACTTTGAAATGAAAAAATCGGGGGTTTTCAACTTTTTTAAGTTGTACCTAGTTTAAATATCTATCATTAAATTTAAATAATCATACCAGTGGAACTAGTGTGCACTGTAACGCAACGCCCTCTTAAGCCCATCAAACGTGTGTTTACAGGAAAATCGAATTAGTGCAATATTTATATTTGCACATCATATCGGGAAAATGCTGCTATTTATCAAGGCTACGAGTGATTCACCATTGACGTTCGCACTCTGTATACAATAATGTTCATGTATTCAAAGCCTTATGTTATTGGAGTTAGAACGGTTGTTACGCCCTTAAGTCATAAACCGAGACAGTGTTTAAACAGCCCGATCAATACAAAGGTAATGATATAATTTTCGAACGATTCCATATGGATTCAAATCATAGCAATTATGTTGACATTGTTTTTGTCGTATTCGGAAAACTCGGATCGCATCGTGAATTAAATAGTTATATAGTACATTGTTGTAGAGGCTAGAAAGTAAGCAATAGATGGACGAGTTAGTTCGGCCGAGGCTTAACATAGTGCTTTTCACGCCTACTGCAAGGAAATTGCAAATAATTATAATTTTAAATCAAAATTAAAGATCATAATATTAAACAGGCTCGCTTGCCTCGGGCCCTGCGCGGAGGAGGAGGAGCACAGGCAGTGCACGCCGGCGCGACCGCGCGGGGCCCTGTGATTGGTCGATCGCTGTTCAAACTGTCCAACAATAACATTGTTGGACAGTTTGAAGTCATAGATGGCCTGTTCGTGCGACGTCCAACTAACCCCAGCTTTGATGCCTGAATTTTGATGATCTTTTGCCACATTTCCGAGCAGTGGCGTGAAGTTTATAACCCGACAAGCCGCTATTGTATACAGTATGTATACAATAGGTGCCCCCCGAGGGACCTACGAAAAAAAATCCAAGAACTGATTATTCACGGGTAAGGTCGGTTTTTTTTTCCTCTCCTAAAAAAAGGCCTAGTAACAAGCACTTTCAATTCAAATCGTCAGTTAATTTTTTAGAGTAGTTTATTAAACAAAGAATAAAAATTATATAAAGTAAAAATTGTTAGACCTCATCTCTCATTATTTTTAATGCAATAAAAACCGTCATTTTATTCTTATTCAACTGCGCCTACGCAATCGGCTTATCAGTTAATCTTGGAAACAATGAGGAATGTCGAAAATGTCGTAAACATCATGCGGGTTTGTCAGAGGCTGCGAGGTTTCGCAATGTTTGCGAGTTAATTCCTCGATTGTTGTTTGAATGTGGATTATAATTGGTTTACTTTTACAAGAAGTTTTATATGCTTCCTGTGTCTTAATAGGATATTGTCAACAGTTAAATATTACATTATTGCACACTTCTTCCACCACAACTATTTGTTTTCATATGCCTTTATACAATTCGGTTCAAACAACTTAGAAAAGTTGAAAAACCCCCGATTTTTTCATTTCAAAGTTCAATATCTCAAAAACGGCTGAACCGATTTTGTTGAAACGTAGCTAAGAACACTCGCGTTAAAATTATCTATGACACTAAAAAAACCGCATTCAAATCGGTCCATCCGTTTGGGAGCTACGATACCACACACAGACACGTTAAACTTATAACACCCCTCTCTTTGTGTCGGGGTTTAAAAATAACTTAAATCAAAGGATCGGAAACACGATGTCAGCGCTGTCATACAATGTAAATAACAAACGATCTCCGCCTCTTTTAAGCCCAATGCCACAGGAATAACTAACGAGCCCAGCAAATAAACTAATATCAGACAAGTCGTCTGATTGCTAGATTTTATCGCGGACTAGTAACGTATTTTGCTGCATAAATAACTACTCTCAAGATAATTTATTTACCTAAGGTATAAAGCGTATTCCGCCCGTTGCTGCCACACGTGGACTTACTATGAAAAAAAAATAGACTCAGTTTTATGTATGGACTCACACCTAAAAAAATTTTTTAGTTATTTAATTACAAAACTATGTAGCGGCTAACAAATTACACCTATCCTCAAAAGTTTATTCAAATACACCTTATAGTTTTCGTGTTAAATGCCTGTGACATACGGACATACGGACAGACGGCCAGACGGACATAGATGGACACGCCGAAACTATCTGTAACTCGAATCAACAACTTCATTTTCGTTGCGCGGTAGCCGCTCCTTTATTGTATTATTTATTTATTTGCCCAAAAAGTTAAGGCGCTGGAAAATTCAGTTTCAATAACAATCTTAGGACTCACAAAAAAAACCACAAAATCAAGGAAAGGGCACAGACTTAATAACGTAAAAACCTCAGTTCTCCAAAGTGCGAAATGCGCAGGCGTTGTTGCAACAATATAAATAAGGATAAAGATGTTTGAGCATTCGTTGATTCTATAGAATTTCACGTTCGCCAACATAATAATGAAACCAGGAGCCGTAGCATGGTTGGCCTTATCACGCGACAAGTGACAAGATAGGGGCGTCGTCTCGTTCTATCGAACGGTGTCAGCCAGTGACGCACGCTCTATCCTATCACCTATCGCGTGACAAGGCCAACCATGCTACGGGGCCTGTAATTACTTATCGATTTGCTTGAACAAATGTCTCTACAGAAGTTAGAGGGTTATTTATATACCTAGATATTTTTCTAGCACGAACGACTTATTGTAAGTGATTGACAAAATAAAAACATCGACAGTCCTGTTATCGATAAGTACCACTTCAACGTCATAGAGGTAAATAAATACAAATATCTATAGGGTAATAGGGTGCGTTAAAAAATTGATAATAATAACAAAACTATCAATTTATTAATATTTTACATACTTCAGAAAACAATTTGCAATACTTTCGTAACTTTCTTTCTTCGTGTCACTGAATTAATTATCCCCTAAGTCACTCCATAACACACACACACACACACACACACACACACCGAAATTGTCTTTCAAATCAACGCAGAATGTCACATGTAGTTTTTCACAAACCCATTTTTGGTCCCAAAACAAATCTGTGTCTGTATATGGTTACAGTGTAGGTGCACGCGGCGTTTAGGTAGCCAATATATGTCTGTGGTTGTATGTATGTATTGTCGTTGAAGTAGTATGTACTTATCGATAACAGGATTGTCGATATTTTTATTGTGGCAAGCACTAAACAAATGTTGTTCCTGCTAGAAAAATATCTAGGTATAGTTATTTAGCACTACCAACCAAGCCTGTTTTACAAAACTACGTTTATCGAAATATTTCGCTGAGATGCGACCTCACGCATTCTTACAAAAAGGCTATTATCTGACAATCTGAAGGCATATAGGCTCATAAAGCGGCCACACGACCTCTGCGCACGCGCCACGCCCGTTTCTAATAAAAGTCATCTCATATCGTTTCACCGATTACCTAATGCGTAGTTCCGTCTTGTGAAACTGAGGAATGTCGCCAATGACGTCACGGCTGAGGCTGGCTCCGGTGCAAAGCGACCTCTGCTTGCATGGAACATTAAAAACAATGACTTTGAGATACTAGGGTTAGCATGGGCATAGAAAAAAACAGTTTCGAGTTCGTGGTAGTGTTCAGAGAATTGAGGTATTCTGACTGTTAAAGTAACTTGTATCCCCTGAATTAACCTGCCCAAATTGCGCTCGTACCTTTGCAAAAAAGATAGGGTATGCAAGCCACATGAGAGTGCACCAGAGAGTAGAACAACAACACTCTAGTCATAGTGCAAATCGGTAACGCCAAATCCAGAACACACAGTCGCTGTGGCCGAAATCGGTCAGGACATTAGTAAACCGTGATTTTATGGGTTTAAATCGATCAAACGTAAGGTGTTCTTAACGTTTTAGCTACTTTTTCTATGGACCGCCGTCCAACCACGTCAGAAATCCATGAAACCTAATGGAGCAGTAGGTGAGTAGATAGTGTTCGCTAAGATATGAAGTGTTATGAACAAGTGGAGACGAATGCAACACGCGTTCGACGACGACAGTCAGGGGGCGTTGGACCGGACTTTGTTCTTTTTTGTGTTATTTGCGCTCGCCGACATTTGCAAGTTGACGATATGAACAACGAAATTATGTCATGATCATTATCATCGTATCAGCCGAAAGACGTCCACTGCTGGACATAGGCCTCCCCCAAAGAGTGTCACATGACCGGTCCTGCGCCACCCGCATCCAGCGGGCTCCGGCGACCTTCATCAGTCCACCACAGAACTTTTGTGTTAAAGCGAAATATTCAATCTTCGTAACACAGCATCTCATCATCATAATCAAAAAAGTGTTTTACAAATCTATGGGTCTTACGCGGTTTATAGAATTTGACAGTCGACCACGGGCGTATCTTAGTTTCTAGTTCTAGTATTCTGTTTTCCAATTGGGTGCCAGCGCGGCCCGGCAAATAGGCATGGAATTTTAAATCAGGAAGCCAACATCTAGGGATAGGCACACCCGACTCCCCTCCGCTCGTGCAGGAGTTGCAGGACAATGTATTTTTTTTACACGCTGTTGACTTTCGAATCCACCTGATGTGCCAAGCACTTCATCGGCGAGTTTCGTGTTGTAATTACTACGTATCCGATAGCATAGCTCTCAAATATCTTGAGTATATTTTTCCTATTTAGCAGTCTGCATTTTAATTATAAATAGTATTCATTTTCATAATACATAATTTGTACCTAGTCTACATTTCGTAATTTTCGATACCATGCAACAAACTGGGTACCATAAGCAATCTAGACTACGCAACCTTTTTAATCGCGCCAATTATGGCAAAGGACATACAGTAAACTGCCAGGCGCGTCAACTGCGCTAGGAATGGGACGCATGCGTTATGTTGGTAATGTTGGTTAACGCACATATGGGGTTTCGTCACGGGTCGGCGACCGCTGCGCAATGATAAGTAATTGTGATATGGGACAGGATGCCGAAGTAACACTGTAGGATGTAGAAGATAATTAGGATGTGCTTGTGAGGATGAAAATAATTGAAACCTAGAGATGTGAGAACGTCGATAGTGTAATATAAATAATAAAATAAATATTATTTGCTTTACGATCTGAATCATATAAGAATAAGCTATATCCATTGGCCAGACTGTGTGACTGGAGTTTTTATATAGAATTCTTGTCTGTAGACATGTATATTTGACGTGCCAGTTGTATGAAGTAATGAGATACATTTCAAAATCGGAAATAATTAGCAATTCCAAAGAGTTGCTTTACACATTAATTAGCGAGCGATAATACCTCGTAACTTAAATTAGACACGTATCGAATTACGCAACTCGTGTAAATGCGCGCTTAGCGCGCTTTCTATTTATTTTGTGGACAGACAAAAGCATTTGTATGATTTACAGTAGTGGATGTCAAATGGTGACCTAGTTTATTCTTACATAGTAATAGGTATATAAACTCATGCCTATATTTCAAAAAGATCGGCAGAATAGATGAAATTGGATTTCCATGAAATGTGATATTGCAGTTGATAGGTTGGTAGCCTATGGGACATAATTCTATAGTTGAAACCTATTTCAACTAGAAGTTGACTCTGTGGCTGGTCTTGGGTTCTGGAAGAAATCGCTCTTTATAAATGAATGAAATATTTATTTGCTAGAATACCTTACAATTGGTACATTGGTAGTCTTAAAATAATTGCAGAATCAGTAATCAGTCAACTTAAAGTCAACATGCAAAAATATAGTTAGATATGAAATTATGCACAGAATTATTATAAAATACAATGGGAGTAATACCATGTCAAATTCAATTTACTGTGCATTAAAATTTAAGTAGTTCTTAACATTATAGAAACAATGATCTTGTAGCCATTTGGTTAATTTTGCCTTTATAATTTTCGCATGCAAGGTCCTCAACTCATTCGGGAGTTTGTTGAATAGGACTATACACATGTTGTATTGTTTACTATTTAGCGGTGTTGTTTACTATTAAGAGTGTGTTCTGTATTCGTTTCATATATTGAGGTGTGCAATAAAAAGTATTTGTATGTATTGTATATTTTATGTGCTGCGTCGGTAAAAAGTTAATTTAGGTACGTTCACTCCGCTAAGACGTGTGGGAATATTAGGAATTATATACGAAGTCAAGAGCTAGTAGGTAATTAAATAAATAAGTACCTACTGATTGATAATTAACTTCAACGAATAAATTGACGGTGTAGCAAAGTTATATAGCCTCAATTATATATCTGCATAATATTACAGTAATCTTTCATCTAAATCTAAACTCGATCGGTGGTGTTTGCGCGAAAGAGCAGCAAAGTCCGAACAAGCCTGTAACATAATGTCTAATGTAATTGTTTACAGGCATTTCAATTTGGTGACATGGTTCTTTTTTCTGTTTGTCGTTTTGGGTGTGTCACGAATAAATATTATTCTATTCTACTAGTTTAGTTTAGTCAGTGCACTATGGTAATATACAAGTTGATTTACAATAGGTAGAAGGAGGTATCATGGACCTTGAATGGGTATAGCAATTGTACCCTTAAGAACTAAAATAATTATAATTAAACATCACACAATATGCATACACTGTTGAAAAAGTAAAGCTAAATGGCAAGTAACATTCACTAATACAAGCATATATTATATTCTGTAAACTAAGAACAACAAAAAGAAAATAACCTTTTGTGATATTGCAATAAATGATTGATTGATTGATTGAACCTACAACGGATACAGAATGTAATAAATAGACTAGCTCCTGGACTATTATAGCTATTCCTCTGATCTCTCTCACGAGTCTCAGTGTCTAAGTATCATTGTTTTGTTTGTACACATTGTATAACGTTTGGAGGCCATTTTTCAACATTCAATGTAGATTCCTTTTCAATAGAATGTGAAGAAGCAGAATTCATATAATCTTTAATTAACGTAATGTTATGTTCTCAGAGTTTGCTCCGTTTTTTCTAGTTTGCTTTAAAATAATATACATGGGATATTCCATCAATTACCGACACGATAAAGTTTTGTTTTTACTGTTAAGAGTTAAACCTGAAGTAATATATACTTGAATTAAATTATCATAGTACACCTACACACCCTGATTAAATATATCTATCTAATACCTATCTACCTAAATCCCACTAAGTTTCTGTACTAAAAAACGCCTAAAAACGTGAAAAAGAATTCTCTTTAAAGAATATTTCAGAAAAACACGGTTAATTAGTGCATTAAATAGGATTTTTTAATTAAATGAAAGTATTAATTATCAAAATGATTACGAGGTCTCGTTCAAAATCCTTCGAAAGCGGACGTTCTAATGACATTGTGGCAATGTCGTCTTGTGCAACACGGCTATTAAAAATCTGAAAATTATAAAAATCACTATCGTTGATAGTGATGCTACTAACCCAGATTACTGGTCTGTACTATTGGTCAAATACCCAGTCGTTATTGGTCCAGCGCCTCTGTGCGGCCTTAGACTTGTAAAAGTGTTACTTGGAGCTTCATAAAATGACCCTCAGGTCGCAGGTATTTATCAACCGAGACGAATTCAAGGAAGATACAATATGCTCGGAGCACACGAAAATTCAAGGGAGATACAATATGCTGGGAGCACACGAAAATTCAAGGGAGATACAATATGCTGGGAGCACACGAAAATTCAAGGGAGATGCAATATGCTGGGAGCACACGAAAAGTCAAGGGAGATACAATATGCTGGGAGCACACGAAAATTCAAGGGAGATGCAATATGCTGGGAGCACACGAAAAGTCAAGGGAGATACAATATGCTGGGAGCACACGAAAATTCAAGGCATATACAATATGCTGGGAGCACACGAAAACTCAAGGGAGATACAATATGCTGGGAGTACACGAAAATTCAAGGGAGATACAATATGCTGGGAGTAAACGAAAATTCAAAGGAGATACAATATGCTGGGGGCACACGAAAATTCAAGGTAGATATAATATGCTTGAAGCACATGAAAATTAAAGAGAGATACAATATGCCGGGAGCACACGAACATTCAAGGGAGATACAATATGCCGGGAGCACACGAAAATTCAAGGGAGATACAATATGCTGGGAGCACACGAACATTCAAGGGAGATACAATATGCAGGGAGCACACGAAAATTCAAGGGAGATACAATATGCTGGGACCACACGAACATTCAAGGCATATACAATATGCTGGGAGCACACGAAAACTCAAGGGAGATACAATATGCTGGGAGCACACGAAAATTCAAGGGAGATGCAATATGCTGGGAGCACACGAAAAGTCAAGGGAGATACAATATGCTGGGAGCACACGAAAATTCAAGGCATATACAATATGCTGGGAGCACACGAAAATTCAAGGGAGATGCAATATGCTGGGAGCACACGAAAAGTCAAGGGAGATACAATATGCTGGGAGCACACGAAAATTCAAGGCATATACAATATGCTGGGAGCACACGAAAACTCAAGGGAGATACAATATGCTGGGAGTACACGAAAATTCAAGGGAGATACAATATGCTGGGAGTAAACGAAAATTCAAAGGAGATACAATATGCTGGGGGCACACGAAAATTCAAGGTAGATATAATATGCTTGAAGCACATGAAAATTAAAGAGAGATACAATATGCCGGGAGCACACGAACATTCAAGGGAGATACAATATGCCGGGAGCACACGAAAATTCAAGGGAGATACAATATGCTGGGAGCACACGAACATTCAAGGGAGATACAATATGCAGGGAGCACACGAAAATTCAAGGGAGATACAATATGCTGGGACCACACGAACATTCAAGGGAGATACAATATGCAGGGAGCACACGAAAATTCAAGGGAGATACAATATGCTGGGAGCATACGAAAATTCCGAAGAGACATTTGTGCGGAAGCATTATTATTCCGAAATTTAATAATTTCCGCTATACGAAAATTTGGACGCTGATGATATCATAAAATAATACTCAAATATTCATAACAGTGGGTTAAATTAGTATTATATCCTGAAACATCTAAAATTCCTTTAGCCAAACGCGCTTTTCGGAATTCTGAATTTCGGGAAAATCATGCTTTCGGAGAAATTACTATTCGGAATTATGTAGTGTCACACACACATATGAAATCTTTATTGTCGTCCGAGGCTTGTGTAAGGGGTCCAAATATGTACACTTACCACTGGAAGGTACAATGGTTACGCTGGTGACTCTGTTTTACTGTCTACTGTGGTCACTGTTTACACCGGTTACTGCAAGCAAAGTGCAATTGCCTCTTTACAGCCAAAGAGTGTAAAAATACTAAACCACACAAAGGTGCTGAACACGACCGCTCACTTCACACTCACACCATGACAGTTATTCATAACTCTACCGACTGTCGTTAAACCAGTTTAAGCTTGATCTCCACACCAACATTTACTACGAATGTAGCGGTCAAGTTATAACAGAGACGAGAACAATCGAGACAAAATGTCTTGTGAAAGGCATAACACAACATGCGGTCCTTCGTCATGGCTCACACACGTCACAAAACATCGTACATCGCTCGCTCCACTAGACACTACCGACTCAAACTTTGAACAGAAGCAGCAGTGTAAATCGAGGCATCAACAGAATCGCTATCACAATACTTTTGTTTTCACCTGTTCCATTCAAATGGGCGTAAGTGCGTTAGAGTAGTACGAACTTAAGCTGTTTGTAGTTGTACCAGTCGTTTATGTTATGGTACAGTAAACGTCAAAGGTACGTTAACACGTTTGCAGCTTATGCCTTTGTAATAAGGCGAAGAATGTATACATATTTTTGACGTCATCTGTACGTGGTTATCGGCGAAGTGTGATGCGCATAGAATCACGTCTCGTCCGTTATTCATTTTCTCGGAACAATATAGAATTGCAAATGTCGACGGACGAATGATCGGTGTTCGGAATTGGTAATATCTTCCATACAAACTGCCAGCTTGTTCATAAAGTTGTTAGATAACAGGATAACGGACAACCACTTTTACAGGTGCTAACTCCAACAAAGCTGTAGGTGTACCGCATCGACAGTTTTTAATCGACATCGAAAAAAATCGTTGTCTGTAAAGTCGGTTTACGGACCACAATTTTACCAACGTCGAAAGAAAACATTGATGAAAAATTGCATAACGCTAATTTAAATCAGTCATTTTTAGAATAAATCATACAAACTTTGGACCCCCATTTCACCCCATGAGAGGGTGAATTTTGAAAAATCCTTTCTTAATGCACCCCCAGACCTTATACGTATTATAAGGAATCTACGTGCCAAATTTGGAATCTCTAGAACCATATATTTCGAAATTTGCATTTTATTTTTCTTTTTTGTATGAACAGGTAAAAAGTTAAGCCATAAATGAATGCGTCATCCCTAAATTATACGAAAACGGTACCAAACTTGACCTGGTAGCTATGGGTAGGCAAAAAATATAGCAGAGACCGGACCTCAGGACGTGCCCCCCCCCTTTTTTTTTGGGTACTAGCCAGAGGTAGATTCATGCCAAGCGGCGTTGCCTGAGACAAAAGTGCTTACTCACTGCCACTAATTCCCCCACTATAAGCAACAAGATCAAGATATTAACTACTCAATAACCAATGCAAACAAAGATATCGATCTTAATCGAATTAAGTCGATTATGGCAAAGCTTGAGAAAGGTTACACAGATACAGCCCATTGAGCCGATTAATCGGTAACGTAACAATCGATTTACGTCGAAAACAATCGAGTCCCATGCGTTGTTATCGTAATTCAAAGGATATTGAGACAAAAGCCATTCATACAATGTTTTGGCGAATTTAATCCGGTAATTGGACTTGCGAATGATGGTAAATTGAAAATGTCTGAATATAATTATTATGAGTGAAAGTAATTGTTGCAAGTACTATAGATATATAAACGAACTTTTTAAAGGTTATTTTAACGGGATCGACATAATCGTGTGTTAAAACACGTTTTATTCTTTCATCTACATAGAATAATCTACATGTTACAGAAGTGTTCAGAGAAGTAAGATAAAATAGAAGACTTATAAAACATAGAAAAAAGTAGAGAACAAAGGAAAGAAGGCTTATAGAAGAAAATTTTGAAAGCAATCGAGAAAAGGGAAGACTTGTCGAGCACCCGTTTTACACTTTTAATGAATTTATGTCGTATAAAGACAAGACTGTGTTGCTATAATATATTTTAATTTTTTGATTGTGTTGTCTTAATTTTATGTGAATTTTACTTTTAATAATGAACTATACTCCAACAGAAATTCAATTTATTTTTATTTCATATAATTCATAATTTTGTTATTGTAATGTTGTTTTTTTTAATGTATTTATTTTCCTACATAATAATAAATTGGTTTTGAGAATAAAATATGAATATGAATGAATAGTTATTTAGATTTGAACTTTAACGATTCTCACACAATATTTTTACTAAACGGGACTTAACCGCGTATAATTAACTTACCCTACTTATTTACCTCTCTGTGGTCTCCCGACGTCCATCGGAAGGTCAACTCTATTCGTCCCGTGACCATGGATGTTACGTCACATCTGAAACGTCGGGTGACCTCAGAGAGGTAAATAAATAAGTTAATTATACACGATTAAGTCCCGTTTATTAATAATAATATTCATTTATTGATTCACAAGTTTGGACAACACCTATAGGTATAACTGCAATATGAAATTGACGACCCATATAGCCTAGTGGTTAGAGAACCTGACTATGAAGCCTGAGGTCCCGGGTTCGATCTCCGGTCGGGGCAAATATTTATATGATGAATACGAATGTTTGTTCTCGAGTCTTGGATGTTTATTATCTATTTAAGTAGGTATGTTTATTCGTTGTCTAGTACCCCTAGTACGGGCTTTGCCTAGTTTGGGACTAGATCAATTGGTCTGAATTGTCCCACGATATTTATTTATTTATACATGATACAAAGGTGCATTTCCGATATATTTTTTCCTGCAAATGCCAATCAATTCGAGTGGCACCTTTAACTTCAAAAGATGCAATGTGCCTTTAGAATCCGCACAGCACATACACCCTTATTTAACTGAAGCCGTAGCATGGTTGGCCTTATCACGCGACAAGTGACAAGATAAGAGCGTCGTCTCGTTCTATCGAACGGTGTCAGCAAGTGACGCATGCTCTATCCTATCTCCTATCGCGTGACAAGGCCAACCATGCTACGGCTCCTGGTAATAACCAGTTAATTGTCAACGGCGCGTGCGCTGCGATTGTGCGCCAAATAGACTGAGACTCGTTAAGGTTAGTGTCGCAACCGTTTTCTCCGATTGTCTATGGCTAATTCACGGTCCTTCGGTTCGTAGGTGAATGCCTGTGTGGTTTCCAAATAGTCTTACAGTTCTTGCAACATGGCACAAACTGCACAAACAGGTACCTACGACACAAACAGACATGATAGGTACCATGATACTTATTTTATGGGGTGGCGCATCGTTACTGACGATTTCTCAATATAATTTGAGACGTTTCTGCTGGAGCCTGAGTCTTCTAGGTAGATGTACCTCCCTCCTCCGCCTTCCTAAACCGTTATAATATGAAACTGATTGAAAAATTTGGTGACTGAGACGGATTGTTCCGATAGCTCAGTTGGTTTGTAGCGGCTCGGAGCATAAAAAAATTAAAACTTTCCCATAATTGAAATTACCATGATACTTATTTAATGTAGCACCCACAATTATCATCATTATCAGTGTACAGTCAGCATCATAAACATGTATACACTTTTTGACCTTATATGTATGTAATAAGGTGAAAGAATGCATACATGTTTATGATGCTGAATGTACATCCCGCAGCACAGCAGAGATGAAATAGACCATATACACATTCGATTCTATCCATTCATCTAAATAGGATTTTCCCAGTATTCCTTCATGGAAAGCCGTGGTGGCATCTATAGTGGTAAATGGGATTCCGTATATAACTTTCGAAACACTCGATGTTACGTGAGTTGAAAATCTCGGGCCCACACGAAAATCCCGAAGAGCAATTGGTCCGAAAGACCGAAAGCATCAATTTTCTGAAATATTAAATATCCGAACACTTTTCCTTTTAACGAAACTTTTTGACGCTGATGATAGAGATAGGTAAGGTTAGTATTATGTCCCGAAAGCTATAAAGACTTAATGGTAACATGGTTTTCCAAATTCTGAATTTCTGAAAAATTATACATACATACATACATACATATAATCACGCCTCTTTCCCAGAGGGGTATAGGCAGAAATCACGGATCTCCATTTGCTACGATCCTGACAAACCACTTTCGCTTCACTCACCTTCATAACATTTCTCATACATGCTCGTCGGTTTAGGGTACTTTTGGCCTGGCCTTTTTGTAACATTTCTCCAATTTGATCAGAGAAAGTTCGCCTAGGTCTTCCCCTTCCAACTTGCCCTTCCACTCCTTTTATATACACTCTCTTCGTTAATCTCCTCTCATCCATCCTCTCTACATGCCCAAACCACCTTAACATACCCTTCTCAATTTTCGTGACTATATCTCCATCCACCAAATATACTCTTAGGATTTATTCAGTGTACCCAAAAATCCCACACCTTAACCACTTGTAGCATATAGGTGCAAAAACACCCACAGAAGCTAACACATCAGATAAATGATTGCAGCACTTCTCACTACAGTACAATTTCTTCAATGCCAAACACCACATTACACTCTTTCAAATGAGGCAATCGAGACACTAAACTAAGCTAAAAACAGATAAGTAAATTGTAATTTGTAAAATGATCGCGACGCAGTTATCTCGCCCTTGTAACAATTACTTCAGTAACGAGAGCGAAGTCAAGTGTTATCGGTAAACAATAATGAAAAAGTACCCTAGTTTACTTTAAGAAAAAAACCAACCACCAAACTTAAGTTACTAATCGCACCGCACCTAGTTCGAACGAAACGAATAGGTATAAACAAAGAAAAGCCACGACAAAGAGGTATACTTTTCTTTACCCGTCTGCCGAAGGAGGGTAATGTTTTTCGAGCGTATGTATGTGTGTGTATTGTGTATGTCTTATTCTTTGGCACGCCCTGCAGCCTAAACCGTTTCACGGATTTCGACATATGAGGTGTCGTTGGATTCCTCTTAATCGCAGGAGTGACATAGGCTATAATATTTGTAGAAAAGCAGTATTTCTATTAATAAAACCAGCCAGCAAGCGGACTGCCAGTTAACTTTATACCTAGAAACAACTTCTCCAACTTTTAGATTGATTGAAGCCTCATTTCTCTTTTACAATAAATCTACTATTGATTGAGTATCAGACAACGACATACGTATTATAAATAATATACATAGTTACCTACCTACATACGAAAGGAACTCCACAAAAACTCAGTCTAAAGTTCTATTCCGCAAGGTCAACGCAGGTTACAGACGTTCTACGTTATGTCAAACCACATTAACTTGCGAGGTTTATGCAGAAACAAAATAAAAATCTCAAGAGAAATTCTTTGAGATCTCTATTAGTAACTATTGTTGCGAAGCAAATTTTAAATAGTCTAAGATGTGAGTACTCTATGCATACCTTTCACAAGTTGGCGTGTGATAAGTATCTCGCAACGTAACCTATTGGGGCTGTCCATCAGGGTATTGATTTCGGACATACGATGTAATATATTCGCAATCTATCCTACAATGAACTTGATTAGTCTCAATGCTGTCAGTTATAAAAACAACAAAGGCTTGTGTAATATGTAAAATGACGAACTGTCACACAAAGCAAACATTTTGGGATTTATCTAAGTAACCGAGACGACAGCGACCTTACAAGCTTGCTAAAGTTAAACACAGACATATAATGTGTCTTAAATATAAGTCTGGGTTGCTGAAGAAATTGTACCAACAAAACGCACTAGCATCGGTCCAATAGGAGTTCCTTTCTCCTGTTAGACCGATTTTAGTGCGTAAGATTAGAACGCCTTTAACGTTTAACCTGAAACTGGGATTCAAATTCAAATTAATTTTATTGCCAAAAATACGTATTCTATGTACTTACTTAATATTTTCCTCAAACATACAATTAAGTATTGACGTTACGTTCCTAATAATATGCTGCGCTGCAAAGTATCACGTTTCAGATGCGAAGAGACGAGGGGCCCATAATGAAATGTATAAACTTGGAGGTCTGAGGTCTGCAACGAAGTGATCTTCGTTTGTTTCATCATAGAGGTTTATTTTTATTTTATTGCATGCTTGAGAAAAACATTATACATCCCTCGGCTAGAACTAGGGACGCCTCGTACTATTATTATCCGTCTATATCGGCCAGGTAATCCCTTATTTCCCGGCCTTTCTAGTACGTACTTATTACTCCGTAATTACTTCGATTAAAAATGACACTAGAACCTAACTATAAATTTACATGTTGCTAAAAACACGTCTGCAGCAGAGATTTTCGGTTATGCACATTACTTGGTAAATTCTATAGATTTCATTTGAAATGTGCATTCAGCACGAGAAACATACGTCATCAATGAGTGTTCATTGTCGTCGGCATCAAGGTCACCGTCATTATCTCCCCTATCTGTCATATGATATCTGCTCTCGATCGATCGTCTGACTTATTTCTCCAATGATCGATGACTTTGTGTCGCTGCGATTTCTACTGGATTTTCTAAATCATTCCTAATAAAGTCGTCGATGCTCCTAGATTTTCTTGAATCGCAGTCACAATTTGATAAAGAAGTTGTTGATTTGTGTTTAAATCTTTATATATTATTTTATATGAAAAAAATATTATGAAAAACTAAGTAAGCTACGTCGATTCTGTGAGTGTACACTGCTACATGCCTGAGTTAAAATCTTATTTTTTTGACATGTATGCAAATTTGTAATGTAATTTTTTATCATGAAATAAATAATCTACATCTATCGGAAATTAAGGAATACACCCTGTATATACAAATATTGCTCATTTAATAGTATAGGACGTACATGGCTTCGTCACAAAACCCCCTACTTAATTGGCATTAACAGGTACACTACATTATTACATCAGATCTTCACACATCTACAAAGTGTTATTCTTTGTTTTTAACACGTATCGTAATAGAAGTTTTTCGTATTACAATCATAATTTGATTATTGTATAACATTAAAGTGAAAATGTAAATGCGACTGAACGTTTGCGTCACCCAGTTATTTATTCAGCGATTCTGTAATGGCTGAAAGATAATTAGAGAATTATCTAACGCCGTAATGGCGGGGCGTGTCGCGAAAACGAAAAGAAATGTTATCACGAGTAGTAATTAGACTAGATTACATTCGAGATCATGATCAGGGTTGAACATGGTACAGCTAGAAAAAAAAGGAACTGAATCTACTACTATTCTAGTTTAAAAGTAGCCGTTAGAGTTAGGTACTTGCTATGACTATGAATCAGAGTGATTACGTACTAATCAAGGGAAACAAAACTGATTCACAATGTAAAGAAATATTAAAAATTACCAATTGGTAATAAATACATCCAAAAATACTCAAATTACGATGAGATAGCAAAACGGTATACGCACAACTCATATTTAAAATAAACCTGGAACACTAGAAATTATAAATATGTCCTAGAGCTAGCAATTAAATAACCTAGTGGCAGTTCTTACTAAAAGTCATCTTCCAAAGAATATCCGGTTACTTTGAATACTCAAACTTCTTATAGGTTTTCCTGTAATCTTTAGGCAATGAACTATTTTCCATGTTTCTCAGAATTTTAAGCCTAGTAGTATCTGAGATAAGGGGGGAATGGTCGAAATTCGTATTTTTTACTTCAAATCTGTTTTTACTAAAATTATAAAAAAAAAATATCTGAGATGCTTACAACAACCCCTTTCATTTGATATGTTTCGGAGATAAGGGGGGGGGAGGAATGGTCAATTTTCGTCTTTTATCCTAAATTACTTCTAATCTGTTTTTCCTAAAACTATAAAAAAAATCTAAAATGCTTACAACACCCCTTTCATTTGATATATCACACAATACAGTTTGCGAAACTTTTTTTTAAATTTTCCAGTTTACCCCCCAAAAGTGCCCCCTTGTTCAGAATTCATTAATTTACTTTACGCGTCCCTCTTTGGGTCACCAATTTACATATGTGTACCAAATTTCAACTCAATCGGTCCAGTAGTTTCGGAGCAAATCGGCTGTGACAGACAGACGCACGAGTGATCCTATAATGGTTCCGTTTTTTTTTCCTTTTAAGGTACGGAACCCTAAATAAACTATACCATAGACACAAAGCCAAGCATTACATTCAACTTCAAATGAATGTAATTCATATAGAAGACAAATGACAGCCCTGCCGTGGTGTGATGTCGGTGAAACCGCAGAAGCCGGTGATTAATGTGGCGATACATTAATCCGACGGGCTGCGCACGCACAGCATATGGGTGAGTGGGGCAGCGATACTAACAATGAGGTTTCTATCATTTGCGGCAAGTGTCGAGAGATTAGCTGACCGATGAAGATTGTGCTCGAATTTGGGGTGCTGGCCGATTGTGTTCTGAATAGATCAGTGACGTTCTTCATTTGTCAACCAGATTTTATTATGAACGAAATTTGATAGGAAGACTCCTGATATCAATAGCCAAGTTTGAGGACTGGAATGCTTCTCTCTGTGCTAGTAGCTCCACTCATTCTCACAAATCAAAGTTATGGTAACAAAACAATCACGAGGATGTCTATAAATCTAAGTACCCATGTACAAGATGTGGACGTCCTTAAAGATCTGGTATTGGTTCTTGATCTTCAATCTTTGCAGACACAAAATGACAATTACTATCACTTTCACCAACGGAATAGTGGTCAAAATATTCCAAAATCAGCGTTAAAAGACAAGGTCGCAAAGGGCATGTCTAATGGAATTGCTTTGTAGATAAACAGTTTTTGTTGGCCTATTGCAAGCTCATTTGCCATGGTGAACGGAAAAGTGCATTCTTTCTCAACATTCTATGGACTACAGTTACCATTGGTTTTCGTGGAAACAATTTTGAAGGACAAAAACAACATTCAAAAACTGGTTCTGCGTATGGAACTTGTTCAGTTTCAGGGACCAAAACGCCTTCCTTAAAAAGCAATCAGAACGAAAAGAAAGTAATTATAACTAAGATATACGACAGTACGGTGCTCGGAGCAATCAAATCCGATTGATTGCTCATATAAACTGTTAATTCCTCTATCAACAGGATCAATCCAGCTATCATATACATATGATATCAAAATTATTAGGAAAATACGAACCATGCTTCATTCCAATTTTCAGTTAATTTAATTATCGAAATGGAAAGCATTCAACGTGAAAGTTTTCCGGTGAGATTGATGACATTTAATAACAGCAACGAAAGTGCGTTGCAATCTGCAGTAGTTTTTAAGTAGAAAAACCTAGACTCGGTAGTTTTACTAAAGATTTTCTGATGAGAAGATTTAAGAAACGAAAAATATGAGTGCACAACTGCACAAACCTGAACGATCTAGAGTCCACATCCTTTAACTTCCGAGTTTTGATTGGTTATGGAATGGTATGGGAACAAAACAACCATGACACTACATGATATTTATTACATCATGATAGATTTATGAATTGAATAATTTGCTTCGAAAATTCAACAGCAATCAACTTCGCCAGGAACTGCAATGCAATCCATTGAGGATAATTACTAATTACTTGCATATTTCTGTCAGTTTGGTTTAAGTTCAGATGACACTATTACTAGTTTTACACATAATAATGATTCATTTATATTCATCAACCAACTGGATATTTGTTAGTCGATACTTAAAAATAGGGTTAGTGGTTACGTTCACGATAATAACATAGGTCACTGTCAATTTCCAAAACCAAATTCAATCCCATTTCTAATTCAAACATTTTGTGTTCAAAAAACCTGTACATGTTTTCTAATGATTTTCCGCCGTTTTCATCTTCTTGGGGTAGGTAATCGAAATATCTTCCTCGAATAATAACACGTGCCACTATTCATAAAAAAGTAAAGAGCACACTTGTTTTTATAATGGCACCAGATGTCTTCCTATTTTTACACTTGGAGCCATCAGCTGTGTAGCCTGTGTAGGACACACACCGGTCATTCGCTACTCCGAATACAGACAATACATTCAGACCGTGACGCATACTCACAAATACGGCAGATGATCAATTAAACAACTATAATAAAGCATGGACAATCAACGTAAAAGGAAAGGAACAAGGCGAAGGAACAGGAAGCAGGTAGGAAGTAAACAAACAAAAGGTCAGCTAACTTGATTTGAATCTACAAAACATAGAACGTCCATCACAAATACGAGTTGCTTATCGGAACGTATCAAAAGGCTTAGCGAGTAGTAGCGAAGGAAGATAATACCAAAGCAAGGTAGGTACCGCAGTGTGGTGTTATGATGTGACGACAGGCAGGCGTATGTAGAAAGTGACGAAATTGCCCACCAGAGGCTGATAATAACTAAATGTCTCTACACCTAGTCTGATCTGAATACAATACGCAGTTGATTTTACAAGTATTTATACGCATTTAATCATTCCAGCTTATCTTTGGAAAGGGATTACAAAAGAGCAAAGTTAAAACGTCAGGTTTCATTGACGACGCAACATAAACACCACGCTACGGCACAGGTGAGGCGAGGCAACAAAACAAACACTAACCAGCTTCAACATCCGTAACGCCTAGAAGCTGCTCACACAAACTAGGTATCAGTACATACAAAAGCCTAATCTACTTCTGATTGAACGTCCACACACTCACTTTTACCTAAACTAATTGGAGAGCATTCGGAACTTGAAACGCCACGTCTTCACACTTGTTTCACAGCACTGTTGGTTTCGTTTCGATATAATGGGACAGGTCGTTTGTTTGTTTTATTTTTCGATTTCTGGAAGCACTCGATAAGTTTTTAATCGCGGTAAAACTTAGAACGATAAACACGACATGCGTCGTCTGCGGTCGGCGCGGCACTGACTGTGACTACACGTTTCTTTTAGTCGTTTCGCTTGGGATTGGGAGTGCCTCTCGCTCGCCCCTCGATCTCAGCGACCTCACGTGCGTTTTTTGCCGTCTCTGGATTTCGAATCCCACACCAAATCGGTACAAATAAACTGATGGATACATGTTTGTGAGTAATCTTTATTTCCTCGAAGCGAACCTGAGTTTTTAAACCAAAACGTATGGAGCCAACTTTTATAACGTCATTGCAGCAGCGCAGCTGCTGTTTTTATTATTAAAAGAACATTCAACTGTTTAAGTGCATGTATCATACATAAGTATTTCATTCATAGTTCCTATGTACTTATTTGTGCAAGTAGCTAGTACGGGTTTGCAAAGGATGCCTGATTGGATACGGTACTGATCTTAGGCAAATTTATATAAAAACGACAATGAAGCACATTCAGCTTCTAGGTAAGTAAGTAGGGTAATGCAGGTATTACCTACTTATTATTAGACAATGATCCACACAAACGTTGCTAAATCTGCCACTATTTTTTCGGACCGGTTATAATACACACCATGTCACGACCATTGGACACCAACAATAGTGTGAATGAGTTGAGACAATACCAACTACACTAAATACATAACTGGCTGCCAGAGTTTAAAAGAGCACATCAAGAGTACAGACTAATGTTTAAAATACGACCTACGATAAAGGAAATATAGTTCATTTCAGAAAAAAGGAGAAAAGTGAGATATGACATTAAGACATTACAATGAGGTAGTCTATAGCAGCCACAGTATATATTACAGAGCATTTCAACAAAACAAGATGAAGCACTTGTATCAACAACTGAAATGCTCTGTAAAACATACAATGATTCATATCAAAGACTTTAACACATGACATCAAGAGTTATATTCGAGTAAATAGCTAATCAATGTAGGTACAATAGAAGTAGTCTGTCCAGGCTTATTAATTAATCGAAGTGATGTCATTTAATGGAAGATGGAACTGATGTCACAAATACCACGTGACAAGATTACAGGTTTTATCTTCACATTTAGTTTAGTCAGATACACATTTTTGGAATCACTTAAGTCTTAAAACAAAACACATGGTTTATATTTTCCATTCTTATAGAGATTATGCTCCACTAACCACTTTACTCACTTATAAACGCTGTACTTATTGCATTTTATGTAATTGTTTCCCAAAGCAAAGCAGCGTCACCCATGAGCATGACCCGCGAATAAAGAAAATTCCACAGATAAAGATAAAACCACATTTAAAATGATGCGTTCGGAAATTACTTAAGAATGGAAAAAATGTAATATCACAAATTGTAAGAAAATTGTCGTAAGTTGATTTTTATTTGCCTTTTATTTTAGGTAAACCTAAGAGTCAGAAATATCAAAGTGCCAGCAATCCAGATGGTAAACAAACTTCACTATAGTGAAATATAGAGATTACCCATTGAAACCAATTACCATTTGAAAACACAAAATAAATATAGTTTTCTATAGTAGCTTTGAGTCGCTATTTTTTTTTTTGGTTCTAACTATAAAACCAACGCCGTTGGAATTTGGTACACGTTGAGATAATGTAACACGAAAAAAACATTTAAAACCAAAAAATACCATCTTAAAAAATACTTTGTTAGGTAAGTACCTACTTACATTTTTAAACGTATTTATTCATTCAGAGGACGTTAAAAAAAGCATGTGTAATGTTCTCGGTTAGATATATTTGATACAAATTGCCAATTTCTCGCTGTAACAATAAAATACTTTTTGTTTTTTATTTAAAGTTGACACTGAGAAATTTTTCCACGCCTGTCAATCTCCTGCCGATAAGAAATAGTAGTTAAGTACAGTACAGTACAGTGATGTACGAATATGCGTCACGTTTGCAGATTGCAGACTCCCTGATAAATATAACCAGTTGATATACAATAACGTACCTATCTTACCAAGCTTGGTTACCTATCACCAGCTCGTAATAGTACATTACTGCAGAGGCCGGGAAATAGCAATTCGTGGATTAGTTGATTTTGTCGGATGAAGCGAAGCTGAATCCGACAATAGAGATGAATCCACGAATTGGCATTCCCGCCGAGGCAGTGCTTTTCTCCATAAATGCGAGGAAATCAAATAATATTTTCAATAATTTTAAAACAGCGAGTAGTAGGTATGTAACCTATCATGTTCCCACCCAACTTATTTTTTTAAAGTGTGTACACGGCATGACTCATGGGCAGTTTCAATTGACACACATAAAAAAGGTAAAACATTAGAATCGATTACAATTTTATGTTTTATGCAATTAAAATTATTAAAGATTAAACGGGATTGAAATCTAAATGCATTTTAGTTCGTTTTGAATATTATTTCGAAAATATTTTAATTTTGCCCAGCAGTGGGACACTCAATAGGCTCTTAAAAAAAAAAAGTTAATACTATTTGAGACATTTGTTGAAACGTCACTTCGATCTCTTGCAATAGTAATCGTTTTGTCTATGACAATTAAAAAATATAAAACTTCTAACCAGTCTAACTATAGCAAGTTGTTATGATACATTGCTAGGCCTATAAACTTACGAGCATTTGGTTGTTTGTAGTGATTTGTCTTGGTCAAAACATATGATTAAAAGGTAAAAAAGTATACAGTAAAGGAATTTCATACATTTTCCTGGCCGCTAAAATTGTACAATAATGACTTTTAACTTTTTAAATTTGCACTTGTCAGTAACGAGGAACTTCACGTACTATTTTTGCTACAGTAAGGCGCACATTTCCGAGCATATTGGAGAAAAAATGTTTTTCCGGATGAGTCATTGCCAAAGTTTTATTTGTCCGAATGGGTTTTGAAGTGGATATCTACTTCTTTGCTCGCGTTCTTGTAATAGGGGTACAGAGGGGCAAGGAGGTAAGGGACAGTAGACCTGAGTATTTTATATAAATCTTAGCTTGATACCTCCACGCGTTCCTGAGAAAAAGGGTCTTGACAGACGGACGGACGGACGGACAACAAAGGATCCTATAAGGGACCCGTTTTTTCCTTGCGAGATACGGAACCCTAAGGTACGGAACTCATGCTAAAATAGTTTTTTTTTTACCCACCTAGGTGGAACCATCGGGTACCTATATATTTTTAATGTTGTTCTGTAAATGCAAAACAATTAGACTACATACTAATTCAGAATAACGCAAGCCGTAGCTAAATTACCTTGACTACCTAATCGACCTGTCAAAACCACAGCACAGTTCAACGCCTTAAATATTAATCAGCTTACAAATAAAGCAATCATTTAGTCATCTTCAGCTCATTAGATAACTTCATCGCTAACAGTTTGTACGTCATCGGCATCCAAATGAGTTTAGTAGATGACTGACGCTAATATACCGTTCATTAACTACTTGTCGATATTTAATAAGCTTACTGATATATTCAAAATTTAAAACATCTTCACACAACAAATAAGACATTTCGACCGACAAGCAGCGTTCAAAACTGATCCGTTTGGAAATTACGATGCGACAGAAAGGCACAATTAGTAACACAGAGCCGTAGCATGGTTGGCCTTATCACGCGACAAGTGACAAGATAACAGCGTCGTCTCGTTCTATCGAACGGTGTCAGCCAGTGACGCACGCTCTATCCTATCACCTATCGCGTGACAACGCCAACCATGCTACGTGGCCTGGCCTAGCCCCGTAGCATGGTTGGCCTTGTCACGCGATAGGTGATAGGATAGAGCGTGCGTCACTGGCTGACACCGTTCGATAGAACGAGACGACGCTCCTATCTTGTCACTTGTCGCGTGATAAGGCCAACCATGCTACGGCTCCAGGACACAAACATAAGTACCTACATGCAGGGGCGGTTCACTCTTTGATTTCATCGCGCCGCACAAAAACATGCCGGCCGGCCGCCTTTAGGCGGTCTATCAGTGGTTGCCACGCGCTGTTTCGTTCGGGACGCACGCGTTCGCGCTTGGCATTGCATCGTCATTCGCCTCGTAGAATAAATATGACGCGTCGTCTATTTGTATTGGTTGAAAAGAATTTTTCTTTACATTATGTTTAATGCATGTGGGTAACCCGGAGTTGTACCTACGTCTTCGTCTTACATTTTGCAGAAACAGGCAGTTTTAATGTCATAACCTAAAGACAAATTGCACAGCTTCTGTACGTAGTACTATTACTTATTCTGTCCTACATGTTAAAAACTTATAACACCTCTTGTTTCTGTGGGGTGTTAAAAAACCAGACTTCTACCACCTGTTTGCGAAACTTTTTATTTTATTTTTCCAGTTTATCCCCCAAAAGTGGCCCCCTTGTTCAGAATTCATTAATTTACTTTACGCGTGCATCTTTGGGTCACCAATTTACATATGTGTACCAAATTTCAACTCAATCGGTTCAGTAGTTTTGGAGCAAATCGGCTGTGACAGACGGACAGACAGACAACCGAGAGATCCTATAAGGGTTCCGTTTTTCCTTTTGAGGTATCGGAACCCTAATAGTGCAGGCAGGCTTATTCAGCTGATGTGTGTCTTTATGCTCGCTTGCGCATGATGGCCGAGAAGCTAGCGCGCGTCGATAGCTTCTCGGCCATCATGCGCAAGCGAGCCGCCTCGCTACTGGGGAGGGTGAGGGCCAGTACCAACAGCATCCTAGCAATGTTTGCAGGCAGGTGGGATGGGGCTTACTTATACCAGTTATACCACTGCACTGCGCTCCACGCCGTATCATAAGGTTTAAGTACTAACACTAGATGTCAAATAATGTTTTCTAACACCATTATGTAATTTTTTATTTTATTTTTAGGGTTCCGTAGCCAAAATGGCAAAAACGGAACCCTTATAGTTTCGTCATGTCCGTCTGTCCGTCTGTCCGTCTGTCCGTCTGTCCGTCTGTCCGTCTGTCCGTCTGTCCGTCTGTCCGTCTGTCCGTATGTCACAGGCATTTTACTCGAAAACTATAAGGTGTATTTGAATAAAATTTTGAGGATAGGTGTATTTTGTTAGCCGCTACATAGTTTTGTAATTAAATGACTAAAAAAAATTTTTTTTAGGGGTGCACTCCATACATAAAACTAAAAGTCAAAATTTTTTTTTTCATTGTGACCCCCCGTGTGGCACATCAATTGATAGGCCTTTCAAAATAAATATAAGGTTTCTTAGCATTTTTTTTGATTAAGTGAATAGGGTCGGAGATAATCGCCCCGAAAGTCACTAAAATTCTGTCCCCCCCCTCTAATTTTTGAACGGTGTATTTTAAAAATATGGAAAAATTCATGGACATAGGGCTTATTAATTTCATTCACCGAAAATTGTTTTGAACAAGATCGGTTCAGAGGTTTTCGAGATATTGCTGAAAAACTGCCTTCCTCAAACAAAAGGATGTCAGTGCCGTAAAATTTCTGTGACGATACGACCTTTTTAATAGGCACGGAACCCTTCGTTTTGCGTGGTCCGACACGCACTTGGCCGGTTTTTTTTATGTGTATTTTAATTTAACTTGATTTTATTTTTATGTGAATTGTGGACCCATGTTGTCTGGAAATAAATGTATTTATTATTAATCTTAATTTTGCAGTCATTCTTACAAGGTGACGTGACTGATGTGATTGACTAAATACTTAACGACTGGTTAACCACAATTGCATCATCTGTCAACTTATATTTGTTACAACTTACCACAGTTTCCCCTATTAGGGTAACGGTGGCTGTTCTTAATGATATAACAGATTGTGTATCTCCGGTTCAACATCATTGCTAATCGTATTTAAAAAAAATCAGACATGTGGAATAGGGCATATTTTTACCCGACTGCCAAAGGAGGAGGGTAATGTTTTTCGAGTGTGTAAGTATGTATGTATGTCGGTTTCTTTGTGGCCTCCTGTAGCCTAAACGGCTTGATAGATTTTGATGTATGAGGTGTCGTTGGATTCCTCTTAATCGTGTTTGAAGTAATTTAGGAAAAAATATGAAAATTGACCCCCCCCCCCCCCCTTATCACCGAAACTACTATAGGCTTAAAATTCTGAAAAAATATGGAAAATAGTTCCTTGCCTAAAGAACCTATGAGAAGTTTGAGTATTCAAAGTAACGAGAAAATTCTCAATATTTTACCAAACCCTCACCACGCGAATCGAACTCGCACTTGACAGGTTTTTTTTTTTATGGCTGGACGATTGACTTATGCATTGACCTCGTTTGACCTTCCGTTCCGTCATTGTCATGGTCGCAGATTCACTGTCCGATTCGCCCCACCGGATTACTTGCTGCGCAAAAACCAAGAACACGGATCAAAGACCGCTCGCAAAACAGTGAGAACCAGCGGGGTTATTGCATAACTTTCCAAATGAGCGTTAGGGCGTATACTCGTACATCGTATTATGTTCTAACGCGCAGATTTTTCTAAAAATCTCTCATTGACATTCTCAGTGGCTTAATAATATTTTGATATATTAGGCTGGAAACAGTGCTCGACCGACGTCAGCGCGTATGCTCGGTCGGGTCGGGCGTAGCTACCGCTGTAGAAAGCATACTGTGCGTTCAGACCGATGCTCACCGTCAGCGCGTATGCGGCCATAGTAAAACGCGCGACCGACCATACGCGCTGACGTCGGTCGAGCACTGTTTCCCAGCCTTATGGTCCTCCAATAAGTTACTACTACAGCTACTGTTACACATGCTCTGTAGTAGCATGCTCAATTATTATGTATGCAAGTAGCATGCTCCTTACTAGCAACTTTCCAGATACACATGCTATTGGCTTGAAACTAGCATGATCTCGTGCCACTAAAGAGCAGCTGGCCACATACAAGACAGGCTGAATTCCGCGACCGAATTCCGCTGCCGAATTCCGTTGGCTGATTCCGACGGCAGCTGCTCCACACAAAATGTATGACCCTAGGACCCTAACCACAGACGGGCGGACGAAATCCGCGACGGAATTGATCCTTTGCGAATCGCAAGTCCAGAAGATTCACATTTTATCTGCCCTTGGCTTGGCCGTGACTTGTCCTTCATAAAGTTATTTTTAGGGTTCCGTACCTCAAAAGGAAAAAACCGGACAAGTGCGAGTTCAACTAACGTAATCTAAATTTCATAAGTGTTTTTGAATACTCAAACTTCTTATAGGTTTTTCTGTAATCTTTAGGCATGGAACTATTTTCCATATTTTTTTTCAGAATTTTAATCCTAGTAGTTTCGGAGATAAGGGGGGGAATGATCAATTTTGGTCTTTTTTCCTAAATTACTTCAAATCTGTTTTTGCTAAAATTATATTTAAAAAAAATCTGATATGCTTACAACAATCCCTTTCATTTGATATGTCACACAACACAGTTTGCGAATATATTTTTTTTAATTTTCTAGTTTACCCCCCAAAAGTGGCCCCCTCGTTCAGAATTCATTAATTTACTTTACGCGTCCATCTTTGGGTCACCAATTTACATATGTGTACTAAATTTCAACTCAATCGGTCCAGTATTTAGTTTCAGAGCAAATCAGCTGTGACAGACAGACAACCGAGTGATCCTATAAGGGTTCCGTTTTTTCCTTTTGAGGTATCGGAACCCTAAAAAACGGAACCCTTATAGGATCACTCGTGCGTTTACAGGAATTACAGGAAAACCTATAAGAAGTTTAGAGTATCCAAAGTAACGGAAAAATTCTCAATATTTTTGTGTATTATATACGGAACCCTCACCACGCGAGTTGAACTCACACTTGTCCGATTTTTTATCTTTCAGATACCATTCTAGTGATTCTATCTTTACCATTTCTGTTAAAACAATGGCCCGACTACGAATGCAAAGCCATTCGGACATTCCAGCGCGTCACTTGCAAGTGAAATTGAGTCGCTTAAATTCAAACTCAGGTAAATCCATCTGTCAGATCATGCGATTTTGGTATTATGAAAAGGTAATAGGGTAGATATTTGCAGAGAGGGTCGAATGGATTTATCTGACTTTGAAGTTAAGCGACACAATTATGCTGTTTGAATAAAGGCAACGTCCGACTATTGAATGTCGCCCGGATGTTTACCGGCGACGCAGAATACTTCCAGTTTATTTTTGTTTGATGTTAGCAAGAGCATGGAATTGTCTCCTTTTGATGGCATTTTCACTTACGGGTATTAAGTAACTCCTATATTCCTCAGTTATTTTAAAACTGTTAGAATAGGTACAGTCAGCAGCAGAAGTAGCTAAGCGGGCTGGGTGTTCAAAATGACCTGCACACGACTTTATTCTTAAGAAATTAAGAGCGTGTGTAGGTTATTTTGAACACCCGGCCCGCTTAGCTACTTCTGCTGCTGACTGTACCACTTCTTTACTTCTTTTTGGGTTCCGTATCTCAGAAGGAAAAAACGGAACCCTTATAGGATCACTAGTGCGTCTGTCTGTCCGTCTAGGTATCATTTTTTCAATTAGTTCAATAAAAACTAATCTGAATACTTTCAAAGGTTCATTTGCATTTTTTGACCTCCAATTCCTTAAATTTTCACTGAAACCATAACCAATCATCCGCCATTGTCAATGTACAATGTCGACGTGTATAATTTCCTCTAACCCATCCTTGACATTTGCCACGATAATGCCCCTAATGCTCTTCAAAGCGGTAGAAAATAAGAGCGAGAGTCGCGTGAACGGTGCGGGTCGTTGTTCAAGTCAAGTGTAATTGCGTAAATAATCGTTCGCAAAGGTTCACTGAAGAGTTTATGGAAGATTTTGGGACGTAAATTGGAAATATCCTGTAACTGTGAAATGTTCTGGGCCGTTATTTCATGAGCGACATTTGAAAGAAAGGGATATTTAAAAAAAAAACAGATTTATTAAATTAATTATTTATTTATTATGTTTCTACTATCTTATAGTATGCTGTGTTGCGTTCCGTGGGTCACTTACGGTGCTGTCTGAAAACCAGCGCTGTAGGTGTCTGTCCGACACCTCGGCACAATGCTGAGACAGCGACCATTTCACTGCCGCGAAGACACACACAATGTGTCAATTGTATTGTATGTCTACTCCCTCTGTGTATCTTTTGTGTAGTGAATAAATGACTTTTTTCTTTCTTTCTTTCTTTCTTATATTGATGTCTGTGTATTTATATCCATTCGGATAGCCAGGCGGCTCTCTTGTGGCCCTTGGCTAGCTCTAACGTCATAACGTCGAGGCTGGCTGGTCGAGAACTGCCGGGAATTCTTAAATGATCTGGGCGCTAAAAACAAGGTAATTTTACGTTGGATCCCAGGGCATGCAGCTATCGAGGGAAACAAGAAGGCCGATGAGCTTGCACGAGCGGGGGCAAAGGGGACACACTGCGGACCTGAACCGTTCTGTGGTATCCCCAAAAGTCTGACCAAGCTCACTCTAAAGACTGCTTCTACAAGACCATTCAAGCCTGGAGAGCTATTCCAGGACTGAAACATTCCAAAGCGCTCATTAGAGCCTTTAGCAAAAAGGCGTCCACTAACGCCTTGGCGCCTAAGCAGGAATCGTCTACGCATGCTGGTAAGGGTGCTTACAGGTTACAGGGCATGCCTCAACAAGCACATGCAAGTGTTAGGGCTGAGTGACACAAGGCAGTGCAGACTCTGCATTGAAGCGGAGGAGATGCCTACACACATCCTAATCGATTGCCCTTGTCTTATGCGCAGCCGCAACTCCATTCTGGGCAAACACTTCATGTGCCTGGAGAAGATCAAATTTCTTGAGTTCAACAAAATCTTGCAATTCTTCGAGTTCGCAGGACTTGACCAAGAATTGTAGTAAGTGGCGATGACAATTGATCAGCAATGGTCGCAGTGATACAATAGCCCCTACCAGAATAATAATAACAACTAGGTACAGTCAGCATCATAAACATGTATACATTCTACGACCTTATTACATAGGCATAAGGTCGAAATATGTATACATGTTTATGATGCTGACTGTACCTACCACGTAAGTGATTTGGTGTTATACTGTAAGCTTTTGTGTGAATGAATAAATTATTCTTATTCAGTCTGTGAGAGGCTTAAAGTGAATGAATTCAACCTATTTAGACAATCATTTAGCGTGTAAGTGAAGGAAGACATTGTTTTAACTTGTAGTAAGATAACTTAACTGACGACAGTAAAAATTACATTCCGAGCCACTAATTTTGATAGCTCACCTTGATGTCAATACGACTAGCAGTGGACGTCTTTCGGCTGATATGATGATGATGATGAGGATGAACAAATTGCTAGGCATGTGTGCCTTTATACGACATAAGATCACACGTGAGTACGTGAGCTGCGCGTGCGCTGCGGGAGAGCTAGCGAACTAATTGGAGAAATCAGTAGAAGCTGCTTATAACAATTATTTATAAAGTGCAATCACATAATTTATATTTTGTTTATTGTGCAGTGTATCGCCAGAAAGCGTTAAGTGTAAAACACCAATTTATTCGTGTTAGGGTTTTCAATTTTCAATCTGCTTATATTATTTTCATTGAAGCTAGGTGGCATCACATCTCAGCACAATTTTGACGTGATAACGTCTTATAAATCGATGAAAAAGTGTGACTCATTGTCCCGTTCCGTTGACTGACGTATCAACGCACAGCCCAAACCGCTGGTTCTAGAGATTCCAAATTTGGCACGTAGGTTCCTTATAAGGGTGCACTAAGAAAGGATTTTTCGAAATTCACCCTAATCAAGTCTTTTTAACCCCTCAAGTCTATAACTTTCCAAATGAACGATTTCCATACCACGGTTCAACCCCTATTTCACCCCCTTAAGGGTTGAATTTCGAAAAATTATTTCTTAGTACACGTCCACGTACTGTAAAGAAAAGAATATATGTTCAAAATTTCATGCCTATATGTTTAGCGGTTTAGGCTGTGCGCTATCTATCAATTTGACGACCGGTTAGCCTAGTGGGTAGTGACGCTGCCTGCGAAGCTGAAGGTCCTGGGTGCGAATCCCGGTAAGGGCAAATATTTGTGTGATGAACATGAATATTTGTTGCTGAGTCTTGGATGTTTTCTATGTATTTAAGTATTTATATCTATAGTCTAGTACTTATAACACAAGCCCTATTGAGCTTACTATAGGCCTAGTTCGATTTGTGTAAGAATGTCCCCTAATATTTATTTATTTATTATATATTATCAATAGACCAGTAACACAAGAGTTTTTAGAGAGAGTATTTATATAGGTGGTAGTGATTTAAAAAAAAACAGTCATAGAGACAATTTCTTTAGAAGTAGCAACCCTGCTTACACCAAACGCCATATTTCAAGACCGGATCGCGAAGAAAGTGGATCTCGCGATATAATAAGCGCTGAAAAACGCACATTATTGCTGAAACGTTCGCTGAAGAAAAGTAAGTTAACGACTTTGTTAGACAGCAGACACACGCACACACATACACGACATATAGGTATTCTACTTAGTATGATATATGTAGTATTATCCGTAACGCATTGTACGCGCGTCAGGTAGATCTAAATGTCACTTTTGTACAGAAAAACCGGACAAGTGCGAGTTCAACTGTTCGCGCGTTCCGTAAAATATTGAGAATTTTCCCGTTACTTTGAATACTCAACCTTCTTATAGGTTTTCCTGTAATCTTTAGGCAAGGAACTATTTTCCATATTTTTTTTCAGAATTTTAAGCCGAGTAGATTCGGAGATAAGGGGGGGATGGTCAATTTTCGTCTTTTTTCCTAAATTGCTTAAACTCTGTTTTAGTTAAAATTATAAAAAAAATATACCTGAGATGCTTACAACAACCCCTTTCATTTTGATATGTCACACAATACAGTTTGTGCATATATATTTTTTTAATTTTCCAGTTTACCCCCCAAAAGTGGCCTCCTTGTTCAGAATTCATTAATTTACTTTACGCGTCCCTCTTTGGGTCACCAATTTACGTATGTGTACCAAATTTCAACTCAATCAGTCCAGTGGTTTCGGAGCAAATCGGCTGTGACAGACGGACAGACGCACGAGTGATCCTATAAGGGTTCCGTTTTTTTCCTTTTGAGGTACGGAACCCTAAAAATGACAGTTAAGTTGTCCTGACGCGCGTTCGAAACGTTACGTGATCACCCCTTTGGACATTAACTTTTTTCAATGTAAATTAACAGATGAAATTTTTATTTTTTCTCAAATTGAAATTCAAATTGTTTATTTGTAAAGTGTCAGGGTGTTATATTAGTTCTGGGCATCGGTATGTTTTGCCATTTGGCATACAAATATTGTAGTCCAGACCTAATTTATAAACTAACTTATATAACAATTCAAATAATTTCTCGCTTAAATTAAAGTATCGCTTAAATATTCACATACGGAAAAATATAATTTTTCTACCAGGAATTTATACAGTCTCGTTTTAAATTCTGACAAGTCATCTAGTGTAGCTATATTTTTTGGTAACTTATTATAAATTTTTGATGCCATTCCAAAAATAATTTTACAAAGAAGAGCAGTTTTGATTGGCCCTGTAAATTTTTTATCCTTCTGTCTACAGCTGTTAATAGCAGAAAATTGGCTAATGTTGCTTTTGACATAATATATATTCCTACCTCGTATATGGAAAGGCGTGGAAGCGTTAATATATATATTGAGCTTAATGAAATGGGTTCTACAGGTTTCTGTTGGTGCCATTCCACATACCGATCGTAAACTTTTTTTTGAGCCCTGAATGCCATTTCACGGTCTATGGATCTCATTCTACCCGATGACCACGAGTGCTGAAAAGGGCTCGAAACGTAAGGATGTACCTATTTAATACATAATACTTATACGCGTTAAAATTCGTTTAAATAGCATTGACTGGTGTTATTAATGGCGCGCGGAGAGAACGAGAAATGCTCATTCGAATCCAATTTAATGCTTTCCATCATCATCATCGTCATCATATCAACCGAAAGACGTCCACTGCTGGACACGGACCTCTCCCAAATAGTGCCAAATTGACCGGTCCCGCGCCACCCGCATCAGGTCACCAGTCCACCTTGTGGGGGGGCCTACCCACGCCGCGCCTTCCGGTACGTGGTCGCCACTCGAGAACCTTTCGGCCTTAACGGCCATCGGTTCTACGTGCAGTGTGCCCCGCCCACTGCCACTTAAGTTTAGCGATTCGGAGGGCTATATCGGTTACCTTGGTTCTGCTGCGGATAGCCTCATTTCTGATGCGATCACGCAGAGCTACTCCCAGCATAGCCCTCTCCATTGCCCTTTGGGTGACTTTGAGCCTTCTTATGGGGCCCATAGTAAGCGACCACGTTTCAGTGCCATATGTCATCACTATCACATGAATGCTTTTAGTAAAATAGAACCCCTGTATTAGCCTAATCACCAAGGATTACATTGAAGACAACTGTAAACCCGTATCAATGCTACATTATCTGACAAATTAGATAATTACAGGATAATCCGACACACAGCATTAACACTTGTAGATAATACTGACCCACATAGATCAAGATAATACTCGTATGATTATGTTATTGTTTCTTGGTATCTTGGTCAACAGTAGAACCACAAACACAACAAAACAAAACACACAATAAACTAAAACATTACACACAACACAACACAGAGCAATCTAATTTTATAATACTCAGGCCCCGTAGCATGATTGGCCTTGTCACGCGATAGGTGATAGGATAGATCGTGCGTCACTGGCTGACACCGTTCGATAGAACGAGACGACGCTCTTATCTTGTCACTTGTCGCGTGATAAAGCCAACCATGCTACAGCTCCTGATACTGAAATGATATACTCGTATTGTATACTGTTTTGAAAAAATACCTCGCCGAGTTTTTTACGCCGGTTCTTCTCGAGGCAGATGTTTTCTTTCCGAACCGGTGGTAGTTTATCGACATACATAGGTGCATGTAATATGCCCAAATTGAAGAATAACATTTTGACTTTTTTGACTTTGATTTAATTTGACCAGGAGCCGTAGCATGGTTGGCCTTATCACGCGACAAGTGACAAGATAAGAGCGTCGTCTCGTTCTATCGAACGGTGTCAGCCAGTGACGCACGCTCTATCCTATCACCTATCGCGTGACAAGGCCAACTATGCTACGGGGCCTGTACTATGTGCCTAATTAACACATTAACAGTTCCTTATCGTTACGCCCTGCAACATATGACACAAGTAATTTAGTAATATAGCAAGTAAGCAATAATTATCTATAAGTACTATGAGTTAATGTATACCTTGTTCTTTATACTTGATCTTCCGAGAATATAACATATTCGGTGAAACTATGTCTGGTTTTACTTAGAACCTACAATTCATCCCTCTACTATCTCAACATGTTTCATGGCGACCCTGCCAGGAGGTCACGTGTAGGTTTCTATAGGGTTATAAATAAAAATGTGCATGTTTCGAAATACTCTGATAAAAACAGTGTATTTTAATTGCCATACGATAAATAAATAGGGTTATTCATGGGCGTTTTCAATGTACTTTTTTTTCAGTTTTCGTTTTTTTTTTTACTTAGATTCGTTGATACTATCTATCGATCCTCATACAAGAAAAAAAGTGTCCCAAATATTCCATTCCAGATCGTCACATTTTTGTATGCATTCTTTTTTATTTATATGGCCGTGACGCACTGGAAGATAAAACTCAGTAAAATCTGGGAAACTTTTTTTCTTGTATGAAAAACCAAAAAAAATCGAAATCTGACAAAATAAAAGTTTATAAACAGTTTTTTTGAAAAACGCTCTCATACGGACGTAGAACAACAACGGATTTTACATAGATTCTGAAGAGATATTTCGACTTGTAAAGTCTAATCTAGTACGGGCTGCCCGCATGCGTAATTGGGAATGGATGAAAATTTTAGAAATGCCTAATTATTTTTTTGGTGATAGAAATAACCTTCCTTAGCACCAGAAAAAAGTTTCAGATTTTTCAGCTGCGTCAATTTTTTTTGAAAAATATAAACAGTTTCCTCACTTACGTTTTGGGTCAGTTAAAGCACCTTCCTCGATCGGTCTCATATTACAAAAAAATATATTAAATCGTCGGGTGAAAAGCAAAAGTCACTAATTACACGTAAAAGGTAAAGGAAAACTCAACCTTATTACTGCTTCAACACAGTTGGTATTTCTTGAATAATTTTTCTGCATTTAGTGACTTTTGCTTGTCACCCGACGAAATATGTGTGGTAAACTGACACTGGCAATGATATTGACACTTGCAGCAGCTATATTGGTCATTACCAGTGTCAGTTTACCACAGATATTTAAGATAGTTTTTTGTAATATGAGACAGATCAAGGAAAGTGTCTATTTACCCTTCTTGACCCAAAACGTAAATGAGGAAACTGTTTATATTTTTCAAAAATAATTTTTCGCAGCTGAATAATCTGAAACTTTTTTCTGGTGCTAAGGAAGGTTATTTCTGTCACCAAAAAAATAATCAGTCATTTCTAAAATTTTCATCCATTCCCCATTAGGTACCACGAAGCCACGGGATATAGTAGAATATAGCAATAGTCCATCCCAAAGGTACACTTAATACTTGTGATAGATTTTTTTGAAATCGGATGAGTAGGTACCCAGTTCCGGAGATTAAGCCCTTCATACAAACTTCCAAAGCTACACAGTCACAAACTTGTAACTGTTAGTGTCGACATGTAGGTACTTACTATGTACTTAGGGCCTGGACACATGTCGCCGTGTACGGCGCCGTGCACGGTGCATCGCTTGGTAGTTACTACCAACTACCAAGCGATGCACCGTGCACGGCGCCGTACACGGCGACATGTGTCCAGGCCCATAGACTTCAAAAGAATCGTGAGCACCAAACACAGACAATGACGTAACAAAACCGACTTAACAAAAGCAACTATGTTAATAACACTGTTAATGTAATCGCCTTGACCACCAGTTAACACTTGTTAAAGTTCACGACCGAGCATTAACCTGCACAAAGCAAAATCAACACTACCACCTTCACTTTAAAGCACCGTTTCAAAAGGTTACGAGGATGGATAAATCATAAGAGTAACGGTACAAGTGAAAATCAACTTTTAGACTTTTTGTTTAGAGTGCATATTTCAATGTCAGTTCCTCGATGATGTCAGGAATATTCGGAATACAAGATGTAGTTGTAATTACGTAGTGCATTGTACTTACTCGAAGGCAGTTGACTGTGAACTCTGTGACGTAGTTAATAAGGGTTATTATCAATGGCTGCGTTGTCCTGTATCCTTCTAATTAGGACTAACATTACAAAACGAAGACGCTTCAAAGTCATTTGGAGGTCTTGGAGGTCTATTTTGCTTAAAGTGTTGTCTATAAGACCAACCTGATTTGACAAAGACCACTTATATTATATATCAAAGAATATCTCGTTCCCGCTGACAGAACGAAATCACAGAACCATATACAGAGGTACCTATACTCCTACGAAACGCAATTGTTATATAGTCGAAAGTCGAATATACTTAATAGTAGAATGTGTCTGAAGGGAGCAAAATGATATATTTTCGGCGAGGGCGGTATATTGAATCCTGAGTGAAGCGAAATATTCTAGTAAATTACAAACTTGAGTGAGCGTAACGAGGGGTTCAAGTATGTACGCTAAAGACACACACACACACACACACACACACACACACGTGCGCACACGCACACGCACATGCACACGCACACGCACACGCACACGCACACGCACACGCACACGCACACGCATCTCCCCAGCCCCTTATAACATGTATTATTCATACTTAAAAAGGGACACCAACAGTCCAACACACGATCGAAGCCAACACAGCATGTCAACAACGTAGTAAGTACCTTACCTAAGATAACAAATAAATCATTTCCATTTTCAATGAACTCACCCAATCCGTCTTCAGCTCTCTCCAGGACAGCAGGCTAGTGCTGCGACGGAGCTGAACCCTCGATGACCTGGTGTACCGGTTCTGCAACAAACCACACTTTAGAATCCTGACATGAAAGTGCTATAAACATCAGTCTAATTGGCTACTTTCCTACAAACAACTAGTTAGATTATCAAAAAATATTGGACACGTATTTTTTATTTTGTCAATCAAACAAAAAATTATGAAGATATAGCCAGTTAAAGTTCCGCGTGACGTCACAATAATGGTACACTTTTTAGCCGTATATAAGTTGCGTTGACAAACAAAATGACTCCTCATTAATAATCAGCAAACGCGAAGGACTACTCAATAAAGCATCTTATCACACGACGCACGGCGCCAAGGTAAAACGCATCACGTTTGATTACTTGCTAATTGTAACACCAGCTAACTTATAAATCCGCAACATTGCAGAACCAATCGTAATCTCTCTGCTAATGGTTCATGTTTGAGTGAACTTTTATTCCAAATAGGAGGCTATGGAAGTAAATGCGCTGATTAGTAACTCAATTGACAAAGCAACTAATTGATGTGTTAGTTAGTTCCTGCTGCAGTATAAATGGGGTTTCCTGATGTTTATACAAAAGTGTTAAATGGACAGATTTATACTAATCGTGAGTTAGGTTTTTTTATACAAATCGTCGGTAGGGAAGTATGTAAGTCAATGCAATAGATAGGGAAATTTTATCCCGTGTTCACGCAGAATAAATCGCGGGCGGAAGCTAGTATCTTATCTTATCTATTTGAGGGCCCTTTCGGATATAGACTTTGACCCAGTGGGATCTTTTGTGCATTTGCCCTCCCCTTTATAGCTACTCCCAAGCTCGCTCCATCATTTCCACAAAGCGGATGATGCAGCTCAGTGGGAGCACCCTGAATTCCTTTGGTTGCGGGTAGCCGTTACCAAAGAGATTCATTCTTTGTCTGGCAAGGGCATGACATTCACACAGTAAGTTTTCCATAGTCTCATCCTCCTCGCCACACATTCTACAGTCTGTGCTGTTCGATAGTCCCATCTTGGCCAAGAGATCCTTGACGCCGAAGTGACCTGTGAACACCCCAGATATAATCCTGAGTTACTTCCTGCAGGATTTCCAGAGTTTTTTGGTCCAGCCCGAGTCCACTCCCTCTATGAAGAGCTTTGAGTGCCTTAAACCCGCCTCATTCCTCCACTCGTGCTGGTGTTTGGTTTTGGCGTAGGCTTTAAAGGCCGATATTATGGTTCCCTGTGAGAGTCCCACAAACGGTTCTGGACCTACAAAGTGATTTCTAGACCCCCTTCATGCAAGCTCATCTGCTCTTTCGTTGCCTATGAAGCCCTCGTGCCCTGATATCCAAACAAGTTGCACCTTATTGTGCTTTCCAAGCTTGTTCAGTCAGTGCTTGGACGCAATTTATAAACTAGTCTAGACTCCACTCTCGGCGCCGTGAGCGCTTTAAGGGCCGCTTGACTGTCACTGAGTATATAGATAGTCTGCCCTCTGGTTTGCCTGTCTATATTCTCCTGTACACAGGCAATTATGGCAGGAAGAAAAGGCGGAAGCTAGTAAATCATAAAGCTCCGCTTCGACAAGTAGCCATTGAGGAGTCCCACTATCCACCTCCTGACTCCATCATCAGACCATCGTCACCAAGTGTAGTGTATAGAATAGAACTCGTCAAAACAAACCAAATGAAGCCAAACTTATCATAAAATCTATTCTGTGAAAATCAACTTACAAAATTTTACCCATGATACCTACCACAAAATTATGTTTATTTGATTAACACTTTATTTAAATAAAATGTTAGTTAGAATAACCCCATTTGTGGAATCATCATAATCATCATCATCAGCCTACATACGTCCCAATGGTGAGCACAGGCCTCCTTTCATGAATGAGAGAAAAATTTGTGGAATAATTATTCCGTATTTTGTTCTTATTTGAAAAAAGTGGCATGAATTATTCACCTTCATGTTATTTTAAATAGAGGGCGCATGATTTTATTCGTGTAAACAGACTTTTCTCTTAGAGTCAGAGTCTGTTTTTATTCTTATTCATGTTAACTTTTGCCCAACTCTGCACCTTAGAAATCTTTTATGTTTAATTTGTCTACTATGGTCGGCGATTACCATAGGTTACTAAAACTACTAAAAGTGACCCGCTAGCTAGTGAAGTAAAACTAGGAAGTGCGCGCCGGCGCCGCGACGGCTGCCATGCTAATGCAGCCCTAGCCTACCGCGAAACGAAAACGAACTTCGTTCGTGTATTTCCATCTCTGTCGCACTTGCTAGTTCGAGCGACAGAGACGGAGATACACCAACGAAGTTCGTTTTCGTTTTGCGGTAGCCCCTCCGGCTGTATAACAATTAGTTTTCGTTTAGAAGTAGAGCGCGTGTTACATACATAAATACATACAACTTACACCTGTCCTATTGCCATTGTTTCGTGTACGACTGGGTAGGCCATGTTACATAGTGCAAGCTTAGAGAGTTAGAGCATACATAATTGGAGTAGCCTTATGTCGTATTTGCGTACAAAAATATCTGCCGAATTTTGAGGGGGCGGGGGGAGCATCTTAATAGGACATTGAAACTCAATTTGGTACTTTCTTGGGTAAAAAAAATATAATTCTACTTAGTCCGGCAGTTAGATTATCAAAAAATATTGGATACGTATTTTTTTTTGTCAATTAAACAAAAAATGATGAAAATATTGACGTCACATTATGCTAAAAAGTGTACCATAATGTGACGTCACGCGGAACTTTAACGGGCTATATCTTCATATTTTTTTGTTTAATTGACAAACAAAAAAATACGTGTCCAATATCATGATGGACTAAATATATTTTTTTAGGAAAGTAGCCAATTGTATATTGAAAGTATGAAGTGGTTGAACGTTTATAATATCGAGTGCTTACAGCAACATGCGGGCATTTTTATGATCAGTGTTCTCTTGCGAGACGATTTTGTGAATGACCATTAATCTATTGTGAAATTGTCTTTGTATGATTTTTTGCACGTTGTGCAAGGTTTTCTACAGAGGGGTAAGTTACTGAAAGGCTACTCCAGTTGTGTATGCTCTAAGAATGCAAGCTTTCAAAGGAGAAAGGTGAGACGAATTCGAGACAGGCCGTTTTTATACAGTGCGTAAATTTCATTCGGGCTTATATTTCAACCAGCCATAGTTTTTGACCGTACAAATGATATGAGAAAGCAATTTTGATAATATCTTAATAAATAAAAAGTTCTAATTTTTTTTAAGTACCGTAAAAGCACACAACTATAGTCCACTACCCCCACTATGGTCCAAAAGTAAACTCATTCGTTTCTATCAATACCGATTTTGTATTTGTGATTTTATAGGTTTTTATATAAATTTGTGTTATTATATTGCCTGTCTTCAAGTTCACCCATGAAAACAGTCCCACCTGAGCAAGTAATATGAGACTATAGTTGTGTGGTTTTACGGTAATGCAATGTATTACGATATATTACGTCTAAACTGATTTGAATTAACAAATGTTTTGACTTTTATCGGTGTCGTAAACAAATGACATGACTTGTCGTGAATATATTGCGTGCTAAATTATTTTGTATGAAAAAAAACCTGACAAGTGCGAGTTCGACTCGCGAGGTGAGGGTTCCATAAAATATTGAGAATTTTCCCGTTACCTTGAATACTCAAACTTCTCATTGGTTTTCCTGTAATTTTTAGACAAGGAACTATTTTCCATATTTTTTCAGAATGTTAAGTCTTCGGAGATTAGGGAGGAATGGTCAATTTTCGTCTTTTTTCCTAAATTACTTCAAATTGGTTTTCGCTAAAATTATAAAAAAAAAATCCGATATGCTTACAACAACCCGTTTCATTTAATAGGTCACACAATACAGTTTGCGAAACTTTTTATTTTATTTTCCAGTTTACCCTCCAAAAGTGGCCCCCTTGTTCAGAATTCATTAATTTACATTACGTATCCATTTTTGGGTCACCAATTCACATATGTGTACCAAATTTCAACTCAATCGGTCAAGTAGTTTCGGAGCAAATCGGCTGTGACAGACGGACAGACAGACGCACGAGTGATCCTATATGGGTTCCGTTTTTGTCCTTTTCAGGTACGGAACCCTAAAAATGAAGCAGTTACCGAAATTTATGTAAATGTGTTGTTTAGGACCGACTCTAATCGTCATCAAAATATTTTTTGTCAAAACTTTCATCGCTTTCTTCAATCTAGATTAGGGTTGCCAACTTTTTTTGGGGGAGATATATATAGCATTTTCCAGAAAAAACCGACAAAAATATAGTACTTAAGGGCTGGTCAATGTTGCTATTTAATAAAATTTTATTGAAACCTGCGCCGCTGGATGTGGGTGGCGCAGGACCGGTCACTTTGCCACTCTTTGGGGGAGGACTATGTCCAGGACCAGGAGTAGACGTCTTTCGGCTGATATAATGATGATGATGAATTGAAACCTGGGCAATTTGAAGCACTTCGTAAGGACCCCCAAAATATAGCATTTTTGCGTACTATATATTTCTTCAACAGTATATATAGTACAAAGAGCAAAATATAGTACAATACTATATAATATAGTACGGTTCGGTTGGCAACCCTAATCTGGATAGTGCTCAATTATCATTGTTATCATACAACCGAATAAAATTTGCAGTTGTATATGGTGTTGAGAAGTGCTAGAAAGTGCCGTGGGTGTCAAATTATTAAAATATTCGTCTCACGTTAAACGTTGCCAATTTGGTGCCTTATGGCTTATGGCCAGTAACAACGTCGAAGATTGCACGTGACATATATAGTCTATGGTAATTAAAAGAACAACAGTCATTTAACAATTTTCTAAATGTTTCAAATTTAGAACACTTTTTTAGGGTTCCGTACCTGAAAAGGACAAAACCGGAACCGGCGTCTGTCTGTCCGTCTGTTACAGCCGATTTGCTCCGAAACTACTTGACCGATTGAGTTGAAATTTGGTACACATATGTGAATTGGTGACCCAAAAATGGATACGTAAAGTAAATTAATGAATTCTGAACAAGGGGGCCACTTTTGGAGGGTAAACTGGAAAATTAAAAAAAAAAGGTTTCGCAAACTGTATTGTGTGACATATCAAATGAAAGGGGTTGTTGTAAGCATATCTCAGTTTTTTTATAATTTTAACAAAAACAGATTTGAAGTAATTTAGGAAAAAAGACGAAAATTGACCATCCCCCCCCCTTATCTCCGAAACTACTTGGCTTAAAATTCTCAAAAAAATATGGAAAATAGTTCCTTGCCTAAAGATTACAGAAAAACCTATAAGAAGTTTGAGTATTCAAAGTGACGGGAAAATTCTCAATATTTTACTGAACACTCACCACGCGAGTTGAACTCGCACTTGTCCGGTTTTTTTTAATAGGCCTTTGGAGAGAAGGAAAGAGAATTAGACGATTGCAGAAATGGAAGGATAAAATTGTATCCTGCTTGGTTTTTATTGACAAACCGGCACTTGGTGATGCTACTCTGAGATATATAAACAAATAAATAAATAAAAATTAGGGGATATTCTTACATAAATAGAACTAGCCCTATAGTAAGCTCAATAAAGCTTGTGTTATAAGTACTAGACGACGATATAATATAATAGATATAAATACTTCAATACATAGAAAACATACAAGACTCGGAAACAAATATTCATGCTCATCACACAAATATTTGCCCTTACCGGGATTCGAACCCAGGACGTTCAGCTTCGTAGGCAGAGTCACTACCGGTCGTCTAAAAAATCAACCTATTGGGACCGAGCGCGACGACAGCGCCACGTGACAGGCGGCCATTATGGACAATATTGTCACCGCTGACAAACAAGAAGTAAGTAAATACAATTGTGAAAAATATTAATGAAATCTTGTGTTATTTATTACAATTCACAACAACATATCTTATCAGGACCATATTTTTATCTCAAAAACGATTAGAAAATGTTTACTGCAATATGGATTTGACAGCTCAAGTCAGCGACAAAAATGACAATTTTAGCCGTAGCGAGCGCTGTGATCGTTTAGGCTACCCCCTCCACCCGCTTTGCACTCTGCCAATTAACCTGTTAATCGTATAATGTGTCAAATGATCCTCCTAACAGACTTTTTATTTGAATACCTACATACTTGAAACCACCTATTTAAGAACGAATATAGGTCATTTTCAAATCACAATTCCGTGCTCACTGAATATGAAATCTCCAAGATCGTTAAACATAACAATGGACAAAACCGAAATATAATCGCCATAACGCACTCATGCCAATTCGTTCACAATGCCCGTGACCATTCATATAGCACCAACTTATCAAATCAGTCCATAGGTGGCGCTGTTCGCCAAACATCAAGTTAGTATACGTTACGTTCAAAACAAACAAATACTAAATGACACAATTCCTTTATTCAAATATAGACTTTAATACGAGCACGATACAGTTAATTTTGGGACAAGCGCGCCAACTAAGTTACTGCTTTTTGGTTTTAAGCAGTGATTTGCTGCGGTTTGAAATCGTTTGCCGCACGCATAAGGCAAGTTTGTAAAAGTAAAACAAAAGCGAATTCAATCTGCCACTGAACTACTGAATAATGCGTGGTTGTGTTACGCTCGTTTGGCGCAAATTGGCGCGCTGCAGCGAAGGCTGGCGGCAAATGGGCCAGAAACAATTGGGAGGTCGGAATGTCTATGGTTATTAGTTGGGAGCGTGAGCCCGGCCTTCATGAGTCCATATAGGAAGTGACAAAAGACAATTTGCATAATTCGTATTTTTCAGCACAGTTTATAACATAAGATTTGCGTTTGTCCCTTAAGCTGTCAAAATGCCCAATATACATTTTGGACAAAACACAAACTAAAACGCAACTAGAGAGGTGGGATTTTCAGGTGGATGGATTGGACTATCTATACCATAGTTAGGTATGTACCATTTTTAACCGACTTCAAAAAAGGAGGAAGTTCTCAATTCGGCTGTATTTTTTTATGTGTTTGTTACGCGATAACTCAGTCATTTATGAACCGATTTTTAAAATTCTTTCTTTTTTTGAAAGCATATACTAGTTCTGATGATGGGATCTATGAGGAATTGAGGGTACTCTTCCAAAATTCAAGAGAAACATATAGCGATTTTAGTATTCTCGGCATTAAACCAAGCATTTGCATTCAGTAATTCAATTTTTTTTTTATTGAAGTCGGCTTTTTTTATTAATTACTAGCTTCCGCCCGCGACTTCGTCTGCGTGGACCCGGGTTTAAAACTATTCTATATTTTAATCCAGGCTATAAACTATCTTCGTGCAAAATTTCATCCAAATCGGTTGAGCCCTTTGTTGATTGAGTAACAAACATCCAAACATCCAAATATCCAAACGTCCAAACATCTAAACTTTCGCATTTATAATATTAGGAGGATTAGTAGGATATTAGTAGGATTAGTAGGTTTAGTAGGATAATGAATAATGCGTGCTGAATAGAGATTCTTAATGCGTGTGTGTTGAATATGTAGTTGCAATCAGCGCGTTTGTTAGAACACGCTATGAACGCGCATGGGTGAGAGCTCTAGAGGTTAGGCTAGATGGATTGAGAAAAGATACTACCTTTATCGTGCTGTAGCCCCCGGTTTATTATATAGAATCACATATCATATCATACATACATGGACTATATAGCGGAATGCTATATTCATGTATAAATTACAAGTAAGTTACGGAGCTAAAAATCTGTGCGTCCGCCATTGACGAAAGGTACAAGAGCAAACAATTAACAGCTACATTACTAGCATACCATGAGTAAAAATTAAATGCTTCAACAGAATAGTGATGCTGATGAATATTTCGTGCTGAATAGAGACGTTCTAAAGCTAGCGCTACGTTCAAGGTGAAGGGACCCGCATTTGTTTCTTATGTCAACACAGCGAACCCTCAAAATCGTCAAATACTTTTTCATCACACTTGCTCGTCAATGGCGTTATTACTTGCGAGCGTGCAGAGCAGTTATAGCCGTTTTACCTCCCCCTCCCACGGGCTGTTTAGTTTTAAAATATAGAATTGGCTTAAGCAAATCTGGTTGCTGTGTGATTGGTTGAATAAAAAAATCTAGTTGGTCACGACGCCCCGCCCCGCAAGAATACTGCTCTGTGATTGGTTGAAATATTGAACTGCGCGCTCTACTAGCACTGATCTGGAAGTGAAGTTGTCAATTTTTGATTGGTGCTGCTGTATGAAACTTACATTTTTCTGTCTTTTGTTGTTATTTATTTCCTCGCAAATGTGATGAAAAACATTGTGTATAACACGGGCGTAAGAATATTGCACTTACGCCCCTCGTTAAACAATGTACTATAAAAGGGTTGGGAACACCTCCGCAGCTGACGGCGCACTTAGGCTACGGTGTCCGCTTAACCATCAGGCGTGCAGGCGAGTCGTTTAGCTTCTTTGGCACGTATAAAAAGCCAGTTCATTACGAGCCCGCGCTGCAAATTTGATTTTATTTTATTCCGACCGCGTATTGAGGAAGCAGTTAGGTCGAGCAAGGACGGTAGTTGGTGCTGGGCTGTTATTCGCTACGCGCAAATGCGGCCCACCCCGCCGGTCACCCGTTACGAAACTAGACCTCTACCTACGCTTAGTTACTACGCATCGCGGTGTCAAGATATATTTGTGGGCGAGCGTTGAGGTGAGCTTAAACAAGTAACAGAATAGTTGGGTTGGTATTCGTGCGAGGTGCTGACGCTACCGGATTGTAGACCAGTTTATATTAGTAGATTCTTATACTATTAATGTTGTAGTGGTCAGAATATGTATAATGATATATTCATCACACTTGCTCGTAAATGGTGTTATTCCATGCCTGTATACAGAAGGACAATGGCCTAAATGGTCCCCGGGGGAGTTATGGCGAGTTTGTAGTCCCTAGAGGGAGTAATGAGCTTGTGTGTGATCTGATTGGTTTAATCAAATCTGCTCTGCTCTGTGATTGGTTGAAAAAAAACTAGTTGGCAACGCGCCGCAAGAATACTGCTCCGTGATTGGTTGAAATATTGAAGCTGCGCGCTCCACTAGCACTGATCTGGAAGTGAAGTTGTCAATTTCGTCAATTTTTGATTGGTGCGGCTGTATGAAACTTAGATTTATCTCTTTTATAGTTATTAATGTCCTCGCAAATGTGATGAAAAACATTGTGTTTAACACGGGCGTAAGAATATTGCAGACTCAAGTCGTGAAAAGCCCTCCGCCTTCGGCGTCGGGCTTTTGATAGACTCTTGTTTGCAATATTTCACTTACGCCCCTCGATAAACAATGTACTATTATAATGGTGGTAAAAGTACATGCATACTGATGTTCTGAGCGTACGGATCACCGTGACCTGTGAATGAATGTGTAGGTATAGAGAGATTGATTGACGTGTGTACTCAGCAAGAAACAGAGACACACAGATTGACATCAGGAAAACAGCTGTTCTGATAAGAACAGCTGATTGCTCTGAGAAGAGCAGTTTTGGTTGCCCCGAAAAGGACAGTTTATAAATTGTGAAGACGCCGGAAATACAGCATCCATTTCACATCTTCGAGTTAGGATCTTCATGCAGTTACGTCGAGCTTCAACGATGATCTTCGAACGCGGAGCGACAGCGATGTGTTCGTCTCGACGGCCGGAGCAGAAAAGGGCGAGATTTGCGCGCCACAACTATTTATAGGCTAGCGAGCGCACGCGAGCTCGCGCGTCACCTATCTCTCCCGCTCTAGCGCATCTATCCATCCCGCTCTAATTTTTACAAGTGTTTCGGATTAATATTGCCACTAGTAAGCCCTTTTGTTGTATATAGTTAGGCCTATTTGTAAATAAATTCATTCCAGTTTACAGTGTTCAACTAATAACAACAGAGTTTTACTTAAGTACCTACGAGCTTCTAGCTAAAGTGTCCTATCAACCATCCTCTGTTAAACTCTGTTAAAAATGCAACTTTCTGCATAGTAAGACACCAGTGGCGTGGTGCCCATAGAATCTATGAACAATTTGGTAGACGCAAGCGCTTGTATCAATCGTGTTACAAATAACCCGGTGTGGTCATGTGGTGTTGGGTTCAAATACCACCACCACGTCGAGTGTGTTGTGGGCGTTGTGGGCGATGGACGGTTTCCTTTTTCACGCGAATAATGGCGTGTGGAACCTAAGGCAGGGGCGGTTCACTCTTTGATGTCGTCGCGCCGCACATAAGATGCCGGCCGGCCGCCTTTAGGCGGTCTATCAGTGGTTGCCGCGCGCTATTACGGAACGCACGCGCGAACGCTTTGCATGGTCATTCGCCTCGTAAAATATATGCCGCGTTGTCTATTTATATTGCTTGAAAAGATTTTTTCTATACATTATGTTTATGTATGTAGGTATCCGAGAGTTGTGTGTCTGCGTCTTACATTTTGCAAAAACAGGCAGTTTTGATGTCATAACCTAAAGGCAAAATACACAGCTTTTGTGTAGTTGGGTGATCCTAAGTAAATAAAGAATAATCGTAATATCTTTAGTAAAATACACTATTATACTAACATACCTATAGTTTAATAGGTCGAGCTGGCGGTAACCCTAGCTCTAAGGCTCCGCCTCCGAAAGAGCGCGTTGCATGCGATAGAAAGAAATGGCCACATTTAGGCACGTCTGGTGTACCTAAACAGGGAATTTGTTAACAGAGAACCTTCTGTATACGTAGTACTATTACTTATTCGGTGCTTAGGTTGGACTACAAAGTATCTTATTAATGACCTTATTCCTATCAACTATAATAATAGTTGAAAAAAACCTAATGACGCTGGGTCTCATTCACTAATAAATTATGAATACCAGCAGTTAATGCAAACAAAAACAATCAAATGAGCACTAATCAATTAGATTAAAAGGCCATTGTTGATTAAGTAGCTAGGTACTATAGCAATCATTTTTGTTTCTTGCTAAAGCATGAAGTCAAATGACACTTCCTATTACAGTCTAGCTCTGATAGAAACTCCATATTACATAAAAACCGGCCAAGTGCGAGTCGGACTCGCGCACTAAGGGTTCCGTACCATTATCTATAAAACCGGCAAAAAAATCATGTCTGTTGTATGGGAGCCCCAATCCGACTCGCACTTGCCCGGTTTTTTAGTATTCGTTGTTATAGCGGCAACAAGAAATACATAATCTGTGAAAATTTCAACTCTCTAGCTATCACGGTTCTTGAGATACAGCCTGGTGACAGACGGACGGACGGACGGACAGCGAAGTCTTAGTAATAGGGTCCCGTTTTTACCCGTTGGGTACGGAACCCTAAAAATAAGACATAGCTCTGGCAGCGCTTCATAGTAATAAACCGTTAAAAAAAACCTCTGCAGTCCACCGAGGTCATATTTTGCACAGGTTCGAAATTCAAGACAATTGTGTCGGACACCGCGCACGTCCTGTCTCCACGGCAGCGACACGGACACTGAGCGACACCGCCACTACATCTGCAACTAGATGTCGCAGCAGTGGACCACATAACACTAAATACACGCGCAGCCACTATTTTGAGCATGCGCTCAAAGCTTTCGCGCCTGCTAGCCGTGCAGACGCTCACACAGTTGTAGGCGACCGGGCTGTTATTCGCTATGCGCTTCACGCCTAACGAAACTAGACCTCTACCGATACTTAGGTACTACGAATCCCGGCGTCAAGATATATTTGTGGGTGAGCATTGAGGTGAGCATAAAACAAGTTACAGAATAGGGGAGCCCCCCTATTCTGTAACTGTGGAGGGGATGAGGTGGCGACACCGGTCCCGATAGAAACCGCGCTTGATACCCCTTCTATAGTATTTAGTGTTCTGTGTCTTGTGTCGTCGTGTATTCTTACCTTAAGACACTTTTTGTCCATCCGTATCTAGAGTAGTACTCGATTTATCTCCACACATTTCGTTCAGCCGTTTAAAAGCGAAATGGTAACTAAAAGGCAGAGACTAATGGATATTTACGCCGTTACTAGAATAAGTCGGCTCTGTCTTAAGGCTCCTACACACAATGGGCCATCATGGCGCAGGACAGGGAGGCAGTTATGCGTTGGAATGCGATGGAAGAATGTGTTTCTCTGTCTAACGCATAGTTGCGTCCTGTATGATGGGCCATGATAGACCATTATGTGGTAGGCTTTAACGAATTTGAATCGAACAACCGTTATCTAGTTTACCCAAGTGACAGCGCCATCTAGCGGTCTATGAAAACTAAATCCACTTAAACAGTGGACATACAGATTAGGTACAATGCGTGATTTATTTACATAATAATGAGGCATATTTTATAATCCCCATTACATACAATTGGACGGATATACGAGTACATATCAATCAAATGTCTAGAAGAACTAGAGCGCGACTTGTCTTAATCACCGACAAGCACTAACTTTTCGCGCCATTTTCGCGGAAAGAACGCCCGGAAGTCTCACTAATTAAAAGAAGCCGCGCATTTGAATTTCGAATGTGAGCGTTCCATTTTTGAATTATATAACTTGATTGTTATCGTAACGAGTTGCGTCATGAGAACGGTTATTCTGAACGCATCGTTTAGTTTAAAGTAAAAACGATTATTTAAAAAGTGAATCTTTCGCACGCGTGTCTATGGCCTTGAGGCCATAGGCGGGGCCCATACACGATGAGTTACTGTACTGACGAACCACCATAGCTGTCTCACTCTATCGCATGTTATAGAGTAAGACAGCTATGGTGGATCATTAGTATTTACGCCATAGAGGAAGAATAGAACAGAGTGACAAGGACTTAGGTATGCATAGACAATACCACAAATGGGAACGAGATACAATGTCAAATTTCCTGTCCCTCATCAGCGCGTATACGCTTTTTTTCACCACCTGTCAAAATATTGTACTGAAACTGACGTCATCGATATTTATATTGTGTTATAACACGACTAAATTATAAATGACATTAGACGTCAAGAATGCATTATTAGTCTTCTGATACTTCGTCATTTAGTAAGTTTAATTTTACCATCGTCCCTTTGTATCCTTTATCTACGATTGGAATTTGATTTTTTTTTTTATATGGACTCGCGGGCGTTTGCCCATAGCCATTATCAAGTGAATAAAAAGGGAAGGAAATAAAATTGGATAAGTACGGAAAGGATCGGAGTATTCGGAATTTGATAATTTTGTTCACAGTACGACGAATTAGATAATGTTGTGCGACGTATTAATGAAGACGCCAATACAAATATATATTAATTAACAGGGATAAAGTTTGATAGCTCACTCAAATCAGATTTCAGTTGAGGTATCAGTATCACATTTGAGTGAACTGTTTGAAGTAGCTTCAAAAACTGGGACAAAGTTGGCTATAAAGCCTAATTTTTCGTTGGACTCTTAATCTGTTTAGAAGGATTCTCCTCTTATATCATCATCATCATCATCATCATATCAGCCGAAACACGTCCACTGCTGGATATAGGCCTCTCCCAGAGTGCCACAATGACCGGTCCTGCGCTACCCGTATCAAGCTGACTCCCGCGACCTTTACCCAGGTCATCAGTCCACCTTGTGGGGGGTCGCCACTCGAGATGATGCAGTGCAGTGGCTGATGTCTTCTGCAAGGTCTCTACACACAATCGTCTCTAAGTACAATGATCGAGACGGAATTCTACTAAGTATCCTCAGTAATTTGTTCACGTAGATACTTTTAGGGGCAACACACGAAATAAATATCCTAAAAGATTTCCTTCCTTACTTTTATCCGGTATCGGTCTTCGACTTCAAGCTCATTGGCCGTCTGCCAGAGAAACGCAGCCACTCTTGAGAAATTAACTTTCCACACAACTTTATCAGACTTTTCTTTTCCAATTACTTAGAAAGACGTTATAGAGACGTGTGAATGTGTGTGATAAAGAAAGCAGATAAAATGCGATTTCGATCTATTGATTTGATAATCGATATCACGCTGCAATCACAATATTAATGTGAATTACCTAAAGTAGGTAGGTTATGGGCAAGGCAGTAACATTGGCATGATAGAAAATGATACAAAATGTGCTCAGGGTTTTCATAAGAAACTATTCACGCTAGCTTGATGCCTGTCTACAGATTATATAATATACTCACCGGCAGAAAATTTGGCCCAAATTAGAAAAAGTTTACTATGCAGAAAAACATTATTTAATTTATTCAATTTATAGTTTTAAATCACGAAAAGTTTTTGGCCCAAATTTTCTACCGGTGAGTGTAGTTTGGCCTGTCTTTGTAGGTTTCTAATAAAATTTGACGACCGAATAGCCTAGTGGTTAGAGAACCTGACTATGAAGCTTGAGGTCCCGGGTTCGATTTCCGGTCGGGGTAGATATTTGTATGATGAATACGAACGTTTGTCCTCGAGTCTTGGATGTTTAATATCTATTTAAGTATGTATTTATCTATATATAAGTATGTTTATCCGTTGTCTAGTACCCATAGTACAGGCTTTGCCTAGTTTGGGACTAGATCAATTGATGTGAATTGTCTCACGATATTTATTTAAATACTATTTTGAGCAACTTTGTGACAGTTCAAATTACAATAAAACGAAGACTTCATATTTTTTTTAGAAATGTAAAGAACCTAAGAGTAGGTATCCAAGAGAAAAATTTGTTTGGCGTTGTGAATGAAAAAGTGAAAACCCGGCGAAACAAATTTTCCCGAAAGTGGAGCTTAGCTAGATCGATTTTAACCCCTGAGTTTTGAACAACTAAGTACCTATACAAAAATTGCTCCTTATAGTACCTATGTTGTGGTATTTTGGTATGTCGTATGTTCTACATATACCAAAAGCTTACTAGGATCGATCTGGGGCCATATGAATATTGCAAAACTTTCCGATTCTTTGAGATCAAATTCGCAGTCAGCTAGCATACTAATGGACTCCTAAGTTGGGAAATAACTCATTACATTATCTATAATTACAATCTAAATCATGCTTTTCAACTTGATGTCATAATTAATCACTATTTGCATCCACACAGGACGTGTGGCAATTATTATATAATCTGGGTAACCATTACAAGTATTACATACAACCATAGACAACTTTCGTTGGAATATGAAAGAAGAAGAAGAATAGAAATATATTTATTTGGTGTGACAAAGAAATTACACAAGTGTATAGTTACATCTGAAATGCACCAAAATGGATGCCACTCAGCATATGCCAGCAGCAATATATGCTAAAGGCGCTGGTTTTCAGGGCACCCAGAGAGAGATACAGAACTTAAAATATGGCTTATAATTATAACTTATACATAAGAAAACCTAATTAATGAGAAGGAGAAGAGCTATGTGTATTGTCCGCTTAAGCATTAGATATTTGTAGGTTGATAAGGTACATTTTAATTTTGTTTTTAAAGGATGCAATGGATAAACCGTTTTTGATAGGTGGTGGAAGATCATTCCAACACTTCGTGGCTGCATACCGCAAGCTGCCACGAAAAGCGGACGTGTTGTGTTGATTACTAATCAGTCTTAAAGGCTCCTCGCTTTTCACGTGTGGAGAAATTTTATTTGCTGTACAGGTATGATGGTTGTTTGGTATATGTATGTATGTATATATGTAATATGGGTAAATCGGCCGAATAGTGTTACTATATCTGCATTCGTTTCGTCATATCCGATTTTCTAAACAGATGTATCTATTACACCATAACCTGACCTTCCACATAAATTATCAGGTGCCAACTAAGTTAGCGCTTGGTTATATATAACGTGAACCACCGTTGGTCGATTGTTGGGTACTTGCTTTGAGTTGAATGCCTACATATTAATAATCCCGCGGTGTCTCAAGACGAGAGTCTTTGCTTTGACCGGTGTGTGTTGCCAGTGATGACGAATGGCACGGAAACGTGGTCGCTTACTATGGGCCTCATAAGAAGGCTCAAAGTCACCCAAAGGGCAATGGAGAGGGCTATGCTGATCGCATCGCATCAGAAATGAGGCTATCCGCAGCAGAACCAAGGTAACCGATATAGCCCTCCGAATCGCTAAACTTAAGTGGCAGTGGGCGGGGCACATTGCACGTAGAACCGATGGTCATTGGGGCGGAGAGGTTCTCGAGTGGCGACCACGTACCGGAAGCCGCAGCATGGGTAGGCCCCCACAAGGTGGACTGATGACCTGGTCAAGATTGCCGGAGTCCGCTGGACGTCTTTCGGCTGATATGATGATGACGATGATGATATTAATACATATACATCTATACACTTGTATCTCGCACAGATCATGGTTTTCCATCTTGCTTATTTGAGCGTTTAAGCAAGGCGCCAGGTGAGTTTGCATTTTTGTGGGATACAATGTTCATATAGTTGAGCATCCGAAGATAGAGAGACGGCCTTATTTTTAGTAGTAGGTTCATCATCATCGTCATCATATCAGGCGAAAGACGTCCACTGCTGGACATAGGCCTCCCCCAAAGAGTGCCACAATGACCGGTCCTGCGCCACCCGCATCCAGCGGAATCCATCGGCTTTTACCAGGTCATCAGAATTACCAGAAGGCGCAGCGTGGGTATAGGCCCCCCACAATAGAAGGTTAATTAAAAAGAAAACGTTAAAAATTATCTATTATCACAATATACGAATCAAAGTACAAAAAAACCGGCCAAGTGCGTGTCGGACCACGCAAAACGAAGGGTTCCGTGCCTATTAAAAAGGTCGTATCGTCATAGAAATCTTACGGCACTTACGTCCTTTTCTTTGAGGAAGGTAGTTTTTCAGCAATATCTCGGAAACCTTTCATCCGATCTTGTTCAAAACAATTTTCGGTGAATGAACTTAATAAGCGCTGTGTCCATGATTTTTTTCATATTTTTAAAATACACCGTTCAAAAATTAGAGGGGGGGGGACAGAATTTTAGTGACTTTCGGGGCGATTATCTCTGACTGTATTCACTTAATCAAAAAAATTCCCGAGAAACCTTATATTTATTTTGAAAGGCCTATCGATTCATGTACCACACGTGGGCTCACGATGAAAAAATTTTTTTTGAGTTTTAGTTTTATGTATGGAGTACACCCCTAAAAAAATTTTTTTTAGTAATTTTAATTACAAAACTTTGTAGCGGCTAACAAAATACACCTATCCTCAAAATTTTATTCAAATACACCTTATAGTTTTCGAGTAAAATGCCTGTGACATACGGACAGACGGACAGACGGACAGACGGACAGACGGACAGACGGACAGACGGACAGACGGACATGACGAAACTATAAGGGTTCCGTTTTTGCCATTTTGGCTACGGAACCCTAAAAATGGGCAAGTATTGAAAGTTAAGCAACTAAAAGTAGCCAAACAATCTCTTATGCCTGAAACTGAAATCGGCTTTTATGGTTAAGTAACCTAATAATTGATAGGTGCTTTATTTTGTCTAAATTTAGTTTCTAACTCCATGCAAACAATACCTAAAGAAGCACACATCTCCGTTGCATTTTTGTTAACTTAATTATAAAACAGTGCCAGTTATATTATATTACAGTATTGACAGCAAACACAAATTTGTCTAATTTCATCGCCAATAAGTCAATGTAATTACTAATGATAATGACATACGAACGGGAATGATGCCAAATGTCGGTCCGTAATCACGTACCTACTTGAAAGGTTATTAAAAACCGATTGGTTATATAATTGTAGGCATACATTATGGTCGCGGAGCAGCGATTCGACTTTGCCTAATGATAACTTGTGATATGATACTGAGAATATTATTACTAGTAAATCGACAGCCATTACATGTATCTATTAGACACGTACAGGTGATTATGATTATGATCAACACTTTAAGATACTCGCTAGATGGCTGGGTCAAGGGTCAGATACAGAAGGCGGTACTTCTGGCCACTGCACGGATAGTCAGGAGGTACCTCTCTCTTGTCTGCCTTCGCTATACGTATTTGAAATAATAATGTATGTTAGGAAGAATTTATACAACTCCAACAAACACAGATAGGCCCAAGGTTACCAGAAGCGCAGGGAAGCTCAAAACAACTTTTTACAGGCTAGTAAAAGCGAAAAAGTCGTTCGTGGGCAATTATATAAAATTCTACAATAAAATTCCAAAACACATTACAACTTACTGACTCTAAATTCAAATCTGTCGTAAAACAGACACTTATTTCAAAAGCATAATTATAAGATAAATGACTACATCATGGATAGGGATAATTGGCAGCGATAAAATCCTGCACTAGAAATCTATCGCAAAATAAATAGGCTTTCTTTCTAGCAATGTAATTTTATAATACTCTGATACTGAAATGATATATTGTATACTGTTTTGAAAAAATGATACCTCGCCGAGTTTTTTACGCCGGTTCTTCTCGAGGCAGAGGTTTTCTTTCCGAACCGGTGGTAGTATATTGACATTCATAGGTGCATGTAATATGCCTAAATTGAAGAATAAATCACTTTGACTTTATTTTGTATTTGTATTTTACTTTTATATACTACACAATGTACACAACCAAGCCTAGGTATAAGACGAAAGACGAATTAGAATGATACTTAATAGTAATCGCATCCTATCGTAATCTTCAAAACAGCAAGGGCATTGGAATTCGGCCCCTTGGCCCGCAGTCTAATCATCATCATCGCCAGTAATCAAGTAATGCTATGAATTCGTGAATGAGCCTCGCCACGATCTCGGTCAATGGCGGTGAGCGGCGCAGGTAACGATGCGCATGCGCACACGCTGTTTAAACGATCCAAAAGGGCCGCAATTCAATTTGTATTCCCTTTTTTTGTATTCATCATCATCATATCAGCTGAAAGACGTCCAATGGCGCTCGGCGCCCCCTAGGACTCGCCGCACCCCCTGCACTATAGGTTAATAAAAGAACAAGAGGTGGAGAGAGAATGGAGAGAAGAACCTGGGTGCAGACAGACAAAGATGATGATAGGAGGTATGGATCACAGAAGAACCGGGTACCTGCTGAAACTGGGTAAGAGCAATTTGAGGTTGATGCTGACTGGTATCGTAACTGGTCACAATACTTTAAATAGACACAAGGTAATAGGTATTAGTAGCGACGCTTCCTGCCCACACTGTGGGGAGGAAGAAACTAGTAAGCATGTATTAGCGGAATGTATTATGTACGCGGCACCGCGGTTTCATACATTCGGTAAAGATGTGTTAGAGGAGAGGGAATTGAAGGATGTCGACCTTAAAGATGTCCTTCTGTTCTGCAGGAAAACGAGAAGAACGGAAGAATTTGATGTGGGAAACGCTGCCGGGACAGTTAACCTTAGCGCCAACCTGAGGGAAATGGGCTGAATGAACGTGACAAGCGATCGACAGCCCGCCTGTTTACGGCCAGGCGTCCCTTCACAACATCAACATCAACATAGGTTAAGCCACCCCTGTCAGTCCACCTTGGTAATATTGAATATACAGGCTGTATATATACATATTCCAATCAAGCACTTGCAATTTGTATGTCAATTATGTGAGACATTGCTACGTATATTATAACCTACGATGTTACATAAGATGACATCATCGGTTGATTGAATGGCGACCTATTAAGCCGAGTTCCACTTATATGCTTCTATGTGTAGTTAAGTATGACATTTGTTTGACATGGTTATTTACATTATTGGAATTTTGACATTGACTTTTACATTATGACATACTAGCTCCTGCCCGCGACTTCGTCCGCGTGGAACTCGTTTATATCGTAGCTCCATACAAACTTTCGCCCCCCATTTCGCCCCCTTAAGGGATGATTCCCGGGATAAAAGTATTCTATATGTTAATCCAGGCTATACACTATATGTATACCAAAATTCATTTTAATTCGTTTAGCCGTTTTTGCGTGATTGAGTAACAAACATCTAAACATACAAACATCCAAACTTTCGCATTTATAATATTTGGTAGTAGGATTATTTTCTAAATTGTATTTTAAATTAATTAAGTTATGTTAAGTATATGGTATTTTATTTTAAATGAATTATGCTATGTTATGTTATTGATTGTGATTATTGTGCTATTAATTTAACGTTTTTTTTTTAGTTTTATAAATTTGACATTATTAGTTTATATTATTATATTCAAACACAATGTTTATTGTTATGTGAATAAATGACTATGACTATGTATAGTGCCATCATACAAGACTTCAATTTTGCAACTAACAATTTTATTTCAACTTCATTGTAATGTAACCTCACCTAATATCAGTGCGTCACGCTCGCACATATTTAGCGTTACCTCAAATCAAACATAGCTACCTAGATAATAAGGATAACACTAAATAAAACAATCAAAGATCTAAAGCGGGTGCAGCGGCGGAAAACGCCGAAAATCTGAAATGTAATAAATAAAGAGGCCTCGGCAGAGAGTACTACTTTGTGCCCTTTGGCGTTGAGTTGAGACCCTCGGTCCGTGGGGTCCCTAAGTTATTTGCAGAAATCGCGAAACGTCTGGTCGATGTAACTGGTGACCGAAGAGCTGGCGGCTTTCTCGCGCAACGCATCAGCATTGCAATTCAGCGAGGAAATGCCGCCAGCATCCTCGGTACAATGACTCGAGGGTCTTTTTTATTTAGATTTAACTTGGTTTTAATTTATTTTAGTTAATGTTAATCATAATCTTGTATTTAAATTCTGAATAAACAGTACGCTTTTATTGAGAAATAATCAATAATGTTGTATTTTCTCGAAAAAGGAAGTTCAGTCGGTTTCATTCTAAGTATCCAAATTTTTAAGAGGGGGTATATACTCGTACTGCCCCTTTTCCGCAAAACGCACCTTCCTAATGAAACGATTGTCATATACTATGACGCTCGATGGTCGTGCGTGACGTCACGATCCCCGAGTGTTTTCTCCATGTACATGTTGGTGTAATAAGAACCAGACAATTAGTCTCATAATATACTGTTTGCTCGTGTCAGTATACTGTCTGTTACTTTGTGAGAGGTTCTCAAGGAAATGATATGCATTACTAATGCAGCGTTGGGTAAAGAATTGTGTACGCAGCAAGAAACCCATTGTGGTGTACTCAATTAATATGTCGTAATAGTTATGAGAGAATGATACACTAATAAAGATAACATTATTGCACATATAGTTGACCTACTACCCGTATAACGATGCCCGATATGGGCCGCTATTCCATTATTTTTACTTAACGATATATAGGGTTGGGCCCTGTAACAGGAGCAAACAATTAAACGATAGATTATTAAGCTTAATTTTTTTTTGGTTTTTTTTTCTTCAACATAGTTTACGTGTAGGTACTTTTTAACCCTTCTGGAGTTATATAAGTAACTTTTTATTTTAAAAACACTAAAAAAAATTAAAAAAATCACAAAAATATCTTTTGAGAACAAAAATGCGAAAACTATTATGACTCACTACATGGTGTTACCTCAAAATCTGCGTTGACTACTGTGCTATGATCTCGTGGTTCTAAGATACATTACTCGGACGGAGGTCATAACTTTAGATCAAAATTTCTCCGAATTAATTTTTTTTGAAAAGAAATGGACAAAAGGGGTTACTACAGATGCTCTAAGGAAGCCTCCTTTTAAATACTTGCTCCTGTTACAGGGCCCACCCCGTATATGTATCTAGGATATCGCTTGATGACCAATTTTATACAGGTAACTATATTTTTCTCAAAATCAAAATGACGAAGAGAATGATATCCCTAAGGCCCTGGTCTCCTATAAATCACGCCGTACGCTGCGTCACAATGCCTACTATGGAGATGTACTGTTGTTATCGTCGGCCACATCAGTACATCTCCATAGTAAGCATTGTGACGCAGCGTACGGCGTGATTTATAGGAGACCAGGGCCTTAGACGCGTCGTAGTCCTACTTGTTATGAACAAAATGCTGCACTTTATGATGAAAGCAAGCCGCTTGGCACAGTGGTAGTAGGGACCAAACTGAGTGATTTGACCCGCAGCAGCGGGAGTTTTACCCCTTAGGAAAAGAGATGGCGCCACTTCTTAAAAAAAATTCAAAAAATTCTACAAACTCAACGAATAGACCAATTTTAATGCATAATACCTCAAATGAAAGTTAATTTTACATTTTAGTTATAAAAAAATATATAAAAAATATATTTAGATATCTTTTGGCAAAAAACAGCATGTTAAGTTTTTTTCCTAATTTAATTGGTAGTTTTTACTTGATTTCTTTAAAAAAATGTATGCAACATGAATGGTTTATTGCACATATATATTACTGACTAAATAATAAGTATTATAAAAAAAACTCGACATCAATATCTTTCATACTTCATAAAATATTGAAGTTTAAACTAGAGCACCATTTCTTTAAACCATATTTCAAAAAATTATGCAAGCTAAACAAATTGACTAATTTCTAGTGTATAATATCTCAAATGAAAGGGAATTATATAAATTGCTTATAAAAATAAAATATACCAAAATATAGTGGCAAAAAAAGGCATATTAAGATTTTTTTTTTACTTTTTTGGTAGTTTTTACTTGATTACATTTTAAAAATATATGCAACATGTATGTTTTAATTCATATGTATTTTACTGGGTTAATAAAAAGTAGTAAAAAAAACGAGATTCAAATATCTTTCAATATTCACGAAATATTTAAGTTTAATTATGCGCGCTCTTCTCACAAATAAATTTAAAGGAATCTTTAAGCGCAACGAGCGATCTGATTTTAATGTTAAATGTGTCATATGAAAAGACATCACGTAATTTATTTTAATAAATATATAATAATAAAAAACTGAATGAAGAGTTTTATCTGGTGCTGAATTACAAAAAAACATAATTACTTTAAAATTTGTCATTATTTTTATTTAAAGTGACTACATTACTAGACAAAAAATAAGAACTATATAATCCCCAGCATAGTTGATTCCTAGATATATTATATATGTTGCTCAGTTGCTCACGAATTTATGTAAAAAAATTAGCTATAAATCTGATAGGACTTCTACTCACGTTGAAAAGTTATATTAACTTAGATAATTATGTAACTTTTTGAAATAAAAGACTATTTATTACATACATGTTTATCAAATATTTTTATTAAAATTTAAATCCTCTTCGCGTTCACCGGTAGATGTAGAAATGAAAACGAAAAGTCGTTTTGAAGTAGTCGTACCATTCTAATACTACATCACTGATCTTTTATACATGGACCGGTTGTTGTAGCTTACTGTTGAATTATTTTTGTGCCACGTTGAATACCATTAGACCTAAATTTTTGTACCAGCCAGTGGAAATCAGTGGTCACAGCATACAAAATAACTCTTCATTGAAAATGATATGAACTCACTTTTGATTTGTACAGCCACCTTTGCAGGATTTACAGTGGGTAGTGCATGGTAAGCTGACGCGACGTCACCCACAACGCATAGTATCACAGCCAGATTTGCAGCCACAATGGTCCAGGAGGCTTAATTGCGACTAAATCACCGTAACTGCCAACCATTGTGGAGTCCAAATCTCTTGTTCCTTAGTCCATCCCCAAGAAGATGGACATTGAATGGAAACTTCTGTATTCAGAGCGTTTTCCCATCTGTAGCTGGCTTGTTAAGCTGTACCCAGTGCATGGTTATAGAGAGCAGCTGATGTAGGTGGCAGGCTTCTCAAGAGCTTGTTTTTTGAAGCAAACAAGTCCTTGAGAAAATCAGCTGACTGAGTGGGGCCACGTATGAAGAAACGCTCTGAATTGAGAAGTTTCCATACCATGTTCATTTTCTTGGGGATGGACCAAGACACAAGAGAGTTGGATGCCACAATGGTCGGCAGTTACGGTGATTTGGTCTCAACTACTGCGATACAATGCGTTGTGGTTGTCGTCGCGTCAGGTTACCGCCTATTGTAAATCCTGCAAAGGTGACTGTAAGCGTACTTCAAAACGTCTTTTCCTTTTTAGTACTAAGTACATATATCTGTGAACCCGAATAGTAAATTTAAGTTTTAATAAAGATATTTGATAAAGATTTAAATAAATAGTCTTTCATTGCAAAACGCAACATGCATGACACATTTAAGTTATCTAATATAAATTTTATTTTTACGTGAGTATCCCTTCAGATTTAAAGCTAAAAATTTTACATAAATCCGCTAACTACTAAGCAACATATATCCAGAACCAACTATGCCAATGCCAATGCAGTTTTATGTTTTGTCTACAACCTTTAAATGGAAAATGGCAAAGTTACTTTACTGTTTTTAAAGTATTCATATTTTTTTCGTAATTCAGCACCAGGAAAAAACTTTTTGTTTCGGATTTTTCATGTATTTTTTATTTTTTATAATAAATTAAGCATTTTTCTTTCATATAACACATAAAACATTAAAATCAGAGCACTCATTGTGCTAGGAGATTTCATTAATATTTTTTTAAGAAGTATCGCGCATATTTGAACTTAAATATTTCGTTAACTATACAAGATATTTATGTCTTGTTTTTTTTATAATGCTTGTTTCTTACCCAGTAATGTACATACGCATTAAAACATACTTGTTGTGTACATTTTTTAAAATGAAATCAAGAAAAAACTACCAACCAAGTAAAGAAAAAAACTTAATTTACCAGGTTTTGCCAAAAAAAAAGGCATATATGTTATTTTCATTTTTTTATAAGTAATATATATAATGCGCTTTAATTTGAGACGTAAATCGTTGTAATAAATGGATTTGTTTAGCTTGTACAATTTTTTGAAATATTTTTTAAAGAAATGACTCTCACATTTAAACTTTAATATTTCGTGAACTATGAAATATATTGATGTCGAGTTTTTTTAATAATACTTGTTATTTACCCAATAATATAATCGAACATAAAAATATACATATTATACAAAAAAAATATACGAAATCAATTAAAAACTACCAATCTAGTACAAAAATTAAACTTAATTTACCATTTTCTGCCAAAAGCTTTTAATTTATATTTTATTTTTATTTTTTTATTAGGAGTGTATATAATGCGCTTTCATTTGAGATATTAAACACTGAAATTAGTCCATTCGTTTAGCTTGTACAATTTTTTGAAATATTTTTTAAAGAAGTGGCGCCATCTCTCTTCCTAAGGGGTGAAACTCCCGCTGCTGCAGGTCAAATCACTCAGTTTGGTCCCTACTATCAGTGTGCAAAGCGGCTTGCTTTCATCACAAAGTGCAGCATTCGGCCAAAAAATCGCCATAACAAGTAGGACTATCGGGGAGACGTCACATTTTAAAAGTCTGATACTGTTGCTGCTTAGGTACTCGTTATGCGCATCAAAAAACAAAAAAAAAACCGGCCAAGTGTGTGTCGGACCACCTGTGCCTGTTAAAAAAGTCGTATCGTCACAGAAATCTTTCTGCACTTACGTCCTTTTCTAAAGGGAAGGCAGTTTTTCAGCAATATCTCGAAAACCTTTGAACCGATCTTGTTCAAAATAATTATCGGTGAAAGAGCCAATTTTTTTTTAATACATATTTCTGGTAGCCTCTTGTTTGCAATACATTAATAATAACTAGCCAGTAACAACAAAAGGCCGATTGAAAATCTGTACAACTCCACCAACAATAAGTCAGAGGTGAAGACCTTACAGCAAAGACAGTAGATCTATTTTTGCTTAATTAATAACCTTGTTAAGTTTGTAACTTTGTAAGGTATGGTTCATTAGCCTTCGATATTCGAATCTTAAGTTTATTTGATGACCGATTAGTGGCTTGCTTCTTTTTCCAAAAACAAATCCTCGTTACACGACATACGGTTGATTTTAGCAAAGCACTATATGATTAGATAAGATATTGCAGTAAGTACCTAAATCTTCATGACATGCAACCTTGTCACTTTAACACATAATTTGAGTAAACATACGCATGTAACATATGGCTTAAAGAAACATAGTACTTGTTAATGTTTAGTTAGACATAATTTGGTATTGTACAGTCACGATCAGATAATATAAATAAGTTGTAGTAAGCTTGGTATTATATTACGTCTGATATCAATCTTCATCGAGGTCTTAATACCTACTTAAATAGGCTTTTGACCTTAGATTTTTTTACGATCCCATTCGAACTAGTTTTTAGGGTTCCGTACCTCAAAAGGAAAAACGGAACCCTTATAGGATCACTCGGTTGTCTGTCTGTCCGTCTGTCACAGCCGATTTGCTCCGAAACTACTGGACCGATTGAGTTGAAATTTGGTACACATGTGTAAATTGGTGACCCAAAGATGGACGCGTAAAGTAAATTAATGAATTATGAACAAGGGGGCCACTTTTGGGGGGTAAACTGGAAAATTAAAAAAAAAAGTTTTGCAAACTGTACCTATTGTGTGACATATCAAATGAAAGGGGTTGTTGTAAGCATAACAGATATTTTTTTTTATAATTTTAGCAAAAACAGATTTGAAGTAATTTAGGAAAAAAGACCAAAAATTGACCATACCCCCCCCCCCCCCCCCCCCCCTTATCTCCGAAACTACTAGGCTTAAAATTCTGAAAAAAATATGGAAAATAGTTCCTTGCCTAAAGATTACAGGAAAACCTATAAGAAGTTTGAGTATTCAAAGTAACGGGAAAATCCTCAATATTTTGTGTATTATATTCGGAACCCTCACAACGCGAGTTGAACTCGCACTTGTCCGGTTTTTTTGAGAGGAACAAATGTTTGTACGGGAACAATTAAAGTACATAAATACCTAAAAAATTGAGTCAAAGACGGACCTCGCTGGCGCGCGACCACGCTTCATACTAATTGACATAAAAGTATGACCTCATTCGTATTGTACTAATGAGTGTATGGAAAATCAGGTAAATTGCGGTTCGGTCGCGAAATACTGCGTTCAGGTCCATAGTTGTCATACAATTTTGTTTCTATAAAAGCGTAAGGATTCTATTGGTACTACCTATTGGTAGCTTTAAATTCACTACATTAGATGTTTTAGAGGTTTAGAAGTTTTTCATGTTTATTTTTTAAAGTCTATGTAATGATTAAGCAGGGAAAAGGTAGGTATCGGTTTCTAATTCGGGTTTCATAGATTTGAGATCTTTTTAAATTATAAATCATTGTGCAGTTTTCAATGTCGAAAAAAATATCGGTAGACAAAGCTATTTTATTAAACAGAGAAAAAGCACATTACACACATATCCTCTAGCCGCCCAGCAAACAAAAATAAAGACTGAAATTTGAGTTACAAATTTAATTTTCAGCAAGAGACAAGGCCTTTTAATAGGATATAATAAGTTAATTACTACAACTTAAAAAAGTTGAAAAACCCAAAAGTTCAATATCTCAAAAACGGCTGAATCGATTTTGTTGAAACGTAGCTAAAAACCATCTCGATCACGTCAGCTTTCGGACAAAAAAAGCCGCATTAAAATCGATCCATTCGTTTAGGAGCTACGTGGCCACATACAGACACACAGACACGTCAAACTTATAACACCCCTCTTTTTGTGGGGATTAATAAATAAATGTTTCAGATCGTTGATGCTTCTACTTCTAGCACGAGCCGAAGGCGAGTCGTAAAGCGTGTCGTATCTGAAGCCATGGCCCGGGTAGTGGGTTAACAGGGGCGTCGCCAGGTTTTAAATTCGGGGGGTTCAAAAAATTTCAAGGGGACACCCCCTCAAGAAAATAAAATAACAAAAAATGACACTAATATTTAGGATGTAACATCCCCCCCCCCCCCCTTCTGGGTACGGCAGTGAGTGGGTCAGTTTGACAACGCGTATTGATTTGATATCATTCATATTTGTCTAACAGTGCCCGCGACATACACCGGACCAATTTTAATTAAATTAAATTCAAATAGACAATCTATTTCTACTCGTAGGACGTAATTATATTACACAACCCAAAAACCTACAATAGGTAATAGGCCACATGCCGCGCCTTCATGAGAAACCCAATGGAGACATCCGAAAGCAATCTCACAATACATAATACGTATACCCCATTATATGTAGGTACCATACAAAATAAAAGAATGGCGCAAACTTACGATTGTCTCCGGTTTATAAAACGTTTTAGAACGGGCGTGTTACAATTCTGAGTTTGCGATGTTATCAGTTAATATGCGGTTGGAATATGCAAACATGTAGACAAGGCCGTGTCAGGCTTAGGTAAAATATGTGCACTCGACAACAGACTAGCGACTACATTACATATAGGCACATAAGACAATTGGCTATTTTTTTTAAGAGCCTATTCATTGTCCCACTGCTGGGCAAAGGCCTCTCCCCGTGATCTCCATGCGTCCCTGCTAGGTGCTTCTTCCGCCCAATTGTTGAGGAATAGATCCATGTCGTCCCGCCATCTCCGTCTAGGTCGGCCCCGTCTGCGGCGCCCGTCATGTGGCACCCATTTCGTAGCTATATTAGCCCACCTGTCTGGATGCATGCGACAGACGTGGCCGGCCCAGTCCCACTTGAGCCTGGCAGTTTTTGCGCCTACATCAGCTATGCGATGATATTTAAGTCCGTCAGTTAGATTATCAAAACATATTGGACACGTATTTTTTTGTTTGTCAATTAAACTCAAGTGGCTCCCTATCCGTTATCGCCGTAACTCTCACATTATTTCGCTTCTGTATAATATCCTTTTTAACCCTGCAACCCCCCGCTATCTCAAATAACGTTTTAGTTTTTTAAATTCTGTTAGATGTTCTAACAATTTGCTATTAACTGTGCCTTCGTCATCTACCAAATTTTACAATAGTTCGTTCACTATTAATTCTATCCGACTGTGGAACTCTCTCCCTCTTGACATCAGACAAGCAAAATCTATCGGCAACCTCAAATCCCTTCTTAAAGAACATTATTTGTCTCTCCCCTAACCCTGATTGTATTTTTTGGCTGACTGTTTATGTATCATTATATTTGTATTTGTGTTATTTGTATATATGTATGATTGTGTGTGTATGTTTATATATGTATAGAGGTATATATGTACGTTTATTTTTATAATTTCTTGATTTTTGATTAATAATAATCTCTGCACCACCTACTGCATAATCTAGTTTTATCTCTTTCTCCGATACCCAAAGGTTGTCTGGAAGAGATCGCTCTTCAGCGATAAGACCGCCTGTTGTCTACCTCTACCTACATGTTATTGTATTGTTTCTCTCTGTAACTGCTTTTTTTGTGTGAGGTGTGCAATAAAGAGTATTTGTATTGTATTGTATTGTAAACAAGAAATGATGAAGATATATCCCGTTAAAGTACCGCGAGACGTCACATTATGGTACACTTTTTAGCATAATGTGACGTCACGCGAAACTTTAACGGGCTATATCTTCGTCATTTCTTGTTTAATTGACAAACAAAAAAATACGTGTCCAATATTTTTCAATAATCTAACTGACGGACAAAATAGAATTATATTTTTTTTACCCAGGAAAGTACCCAAGTAGGGAATGCAATTTCGCGTGATTTCAGATCTAGCCGAGATCTCGCGAGACCACAAAGCGAGATTAGGTTGTTTTCACTGAAAACGTTTGCAAATGCTATGAGTTTCATTACTTCCATTTAATAATTATCAACACGTGAAATAAAAATCGAAACTACATGATGGATTTTAGCTTGTGGTTTACTATACGGTGGAACGGGGTTACTTTGATTCCTGGGGTGACTTTGATCAAATAGGTTTTCTCCGAAATCATTGTTTTAACTTGTGGGTGAACTGTGGCAGTGAATATATTAGTATTCTACCTTGCTATGTATTTGATTAAATCTTCTTAATTTCAAATAGTTCTGCTTTTATACTACATTCTAAATTACCAAAGTAGCCCCATTTTGTCCTAAAGTAACCCCGGTTTACGTACATCTTATTTCAAAATACAACACAAATACTGTTTTTTGACACAAACGCCTGCGTTCTGGGGCTTTACGAATTACCGCCCGTGGCTTGGCTAGGAAGTGAGATTTTCTCCTCGCGTAGCGGGCAGAAAATTCCACTTACGGCCTAGGGTGACGTAAAAGTAATATAAGGAGGAATTTTAATCAAATAATAGTAGTTTTAATTTGTCAGTCAGATGAAACTTTCGTCATGCTGGCTGTGTAAGAACTATAAGATTCAATGGAAAAAAAATTGAAAAAAAATTGTTTTCTTTATAATTCAAATCTTGCGAAACTTTTGAGCCATCGAGAAGCGAGGTCTCTGTCTCATTGTGTATGGCGCAGAGAAATCCCTCATACTATTTTTTTAACTGATTGCAAATATATTTGATTTTACTATTATTTGTAAGATGTCTCACAGTCGAGTGAACGTCGTGTGCGGTCGGAATACGCAAACATGCAGAGAAGGTCGCGTCGCCAGAGGTAAGGTGAGGACATTATTGGCTTAGGCCTATTATCCAAAATTTCCCGACTGAAAACGCATTTTCATAGGACAGTAGGTTTATTTACGTCGCCCTAGGCCGTAAGTGGGATTTTCTGCCCGCTAAGCGAGGAGAAATCTCAATTTCTGGCCCAGGCAAATCGTAAAACTTTAGACAAACCACGGGTGGTTGTCAAAAAAAAAGAAAAAAAAAAAGTATGTAATGTACTATTTCATCACACTTGCTCGTAATGGGATTCATAACGCGCAGGCATACAGAGCTGATATGGTTTTCATCTGTAGTAAATACGTTCTTACCAGGGAGCGAAACTATGGTGCCGGTGACGTCATTATGACGCAAAGTCGCATATAGGATGTTTTTTTTAAACCAACATTGCAACACCTCAATGATTCTTAATAATGTAATAAAGGTAATTTAAATATTATTGTTTATTTATAAAAATGTTTGATACTTATACAAAAAATAATCTAAATATTTAAAAAAAACGATACCAATAATTTTTTTATTGGGTAATGTAATTCTAACAAAAAAAAATCCTCAAGTAAGTAAATGAAACAACACAACAAATGTTTCGTTGGATGACGAAGTATGCAGAACTCTTTAAGTTTAAACATAAATATCGCATCTTATTGACATAATATACATTTCACACGTACATTCAGGGCAATATAATTCTCGAACCTCTCGCCAGTTATAAAAATTGTAAAATAATATATAAAGGTTGTTATTTGATTAGGTATCTATAATCTAGATAAAAGCACTCTGTATGTAGCTTGACGTCATACGTCTGTCATCGGCACCATAGTTTCGCTCCCTGGTTCTTACTCTCGGAAAGCAGTCCATGTGGTAAAGTAGAAAGGAAATGTGGAAATGTTCATTTGGGTTGGCGGAGTACTAACATATTATATAAAACGGAGTTTCTGTTTGTTGCCTAAATAAATAAATTAAAAAAATACCACTTGACTCTGTACAGGTTTACTCCAAAAGGAAGGCAATTTTTAGTTCGGGGTCTTCTGCGTCGTCTATGGTTCTAAACTTAGTTAAACGCCACGGGATCTAGTGCAAATCAAATTACCTTGACAGATTCAATTTCACACTGCAGCATATTCCAAACAGCACAAACTTGTCCACTAAAACACGGTAAGTAATTCGACTGAGGGAAACCCAGATAAAGCGAAACAGATGAGATACGGAGATTGTATCTTGGAAAAAACAACGGAAATATCTAACCGATATACAGATAACAACGTCCTTTTTGTACCGGAATGAGATACTTAAAGGAGAACAGAACAAGATAATATGTGTGTTTTACAACTAAACAGTAAGTAGCAAACAAGCGGTCATAGGCGTTTGTATTTCTCTCCGTGTGACTTAATAACCAGCGACTTAGCTGACTAACTATTTTTAGACATTTAAGTTTATGTCTACTACTTTGCACCAAAAACTCATTTTTCTTTCTTTTACAATAGAATAGAATAAATTAATTTTGTAACAACAACAGGAATATACATAACATAAGGTTTAAATCTAAAAAAAATGAAATCTAGTGTTGTTTTAAAAAAAATAATAGTCCACTCAGCATGAGTTGACACACAGAGTGCGGCTGCGGCGAAAGCTGATTTTCAGTGGATCCGTTCGATAAACTAAAACTAACGTATTAACCTATATAAGAGTATATTAACCTAAGCTAAGAGATACGGTACACAGAGATATTTTCATTGCCGTGTGCAGTCCACGCTGTCCAGCGAAAAACCAAACCAAAACCCGAGTTGCAAGTGCTTAATATAATACGGTGGAATGTAGGTACTTTGATTCGGGGGGCGACTTTGATCAAATATATTTTTTTCTCCAAAATCATTGTTTTTACTTGAGGGTGAACTGTGGCAGTAAATATATTAGTTTTCTATCTTGCTGTATACTCGATTAAATCTTCTTAATTTCAAATAGTTCTGCTTTTATACTACATTTCAAAAAGATCAAAGTAGCCCCATTGAAGTATGGGCATTAGCCACATTTAGTGTTTAGCAGTAACATAGGGTGTTTTATTAAATAAAGTGTTCACTCTTTACTCGCACTTTGAGTTTATTTATATTCATTCACACATTTACACACACAAACACACGCACGCACGCACGCACACTCACACACACACACACTCACATTCAAACAACACACACACACACACACACATACTCGAGCAATCGCTAGACGGTTGCTTAATGCATGTTAGTATATAATACCAATGCAATGCCCTAGCAGGGTATCATGTACCTACTGTATAACCTATCTTAAGATCTACTGTATGGACAATGAACATGATCGCAATAAATAAATAAATGAATAAATAAATAATTATTATACATATATACCTTTTGTTTTGTTTAAATTCCTAAATTTATAATTGTACCTAGTATAATTAGACTACGTGTTAGTCAATTAGGTTAAAATCTACAATACCTAAGCTTATTGTTGGAAGAGCGGGTCCTCCTGATACAGGTATACTTTACTTACTAGGAGGTCCCTACCTTATATGATACAAAACTTGTACAGTTTAATCTAATAAACATTTTTCATTTTCATTTTTTTATATCACCAACGGCTTGACCCTGCCTGGGTAGCATCCCCCAGCAATCCACTAATATTGCACCATTTTTTCCTAAAGTAAAGGTTTACGGTAATATCGATGGGAACCTATAATTGGCTTATTGTATTCTATCTATATAATCAATTTGTTTCTGTACCTAGCTGTTGGTTCTCCAAATATGAATATACTTTTGAAACCAATACCAATGCCATTAAGTTCATTTTATGGGGAGGGACCAAGTTGCTATGTAGAAATTGATGACTTGCAATTCATTTATCTTCAGTAAATTGGTGATTAGGAACCGTCAACATTAATGTAGTTCGCTTCGCCCGGACGACATACCTAAATTGAGTTTTACGACAGGCACAAGGAAGATCTACTCTGGCGGACAACGCCGACTTTCAACTGATTCAGCTGAAAACTTGATAGCTTTTTTATAGTCGTCCATATGTTTACCGCCACAAGTAGGTACCTACAGTGTACATAGTGCACTCTCCACTAATACATTATGTCATGAACAGGTCTTCCTTCTTTGGATACACTATGCAGTATTTGAAGCATGGTTTGGTCAAGCAAATGATTTTAGGATAGGTACAGTCAGGGGTATTAATACACGTACATAAAATTCTGTAGGTACGTCAATGTCATTTGTAAAGGCATGTACAGTCAACATCAGAAGTAGCTAAGCAAAATAACACGCTCAAAATGGCCTACACAGATCCTTATTCCCTTGACATTAGAGTCAGTATGTAGATCATTTTGACCGCTTAGCAACTTCTGCTGCTGACTGTACAGAACTAAACTACTCACCTAATGTTTATCAGGTTCGTATTCGTATTCGTTTATTCATGCCATCACATACAAGTTATACAACAATACATGATACCCCGATGGGGCGCAGCAGAAACTTACAATTAGGTATAAGCTTAAAACTATAGCAATGAATTTATTACAAAAACAAAAAACGAAAAAATAAACAGAATTATACAAATTTAGCTGGAAAAAAAGTCATCCAAGGTGTAGTAACATTTTTCGAGTAGGAAAATTTTTAATCGTTTGGAAAACATTCTCTCGCATTTTTCCTCTATTATACTGTCGTCGATTTTATTATAAATTTTTACTGACATCGCGTGTGGACTTGAGGTATGTAGTTTTAGTTTGGATCCCGATATTGTAACTAGATTATTTTTAAACCTGGATTCGTAGCGCCGTGGTACCATAACCTCTAATGATTTTATTTAGTTGCAAATATTTTCTGGTTTATTGGATATCAAGTCATATGGAAGTCAATTTAAAGCGCGTGGCAATGCATTTGTAATGCCTCGACAATATAGACGTGTTCAGATATTTGTGACCACTTTGGCCGCTCCGATATAACTGATGGCGAGTGCACCTGACGTCGGTATTGAGGCGTCCACCGCAATGCCGTCAGTCCACTCTGACTGCACTGACCGACTCCCAGACATGCAAATCGACGCCCGCTCTAGGCCCCTAAAGGACGCTAGGTAACGGTAAGCGAAGTTTGTGAGTTATCGCCTACAATTAACTATTACACGCCCGCTTGCGTACCTACTCGGACTGTATAAATATAACCTGATTCAGTGTGTTATCCGGCTTTTAACTAAACGGGACTTAAGTTTGCTCGAGTAGGCGTTGTGATCTGTCCGAAACGTCCAGGTAAATTAGACACGTGTTCAAGTTCCTTTTAAATAATGTGAAAACTTAATTAAATAGGTACATAACTCTCACTATACATATAATTGACAACATTTCAAAATATGTAATGATGCCTAAATAAAAATTATGTTACCTGAACGTAATAAAGTAGTTTTCAGATTTTTTTCGCACTCGTTTTTAAGAAAATCGCGAAATTGTATTCAAACGTGTTTTAAACCTTGTGTGACGTCAATACTACGTCTGTCATATGAAAGATGTGCAAGCTGCCATACAGTCATAATTTGATTAGGACCTGGAATTCGCTAATTTTCAATTCGATATTTCTGAATGAAAATTACAATTTGGGGAGAAATAAAAAAGCACGTGTCCCTTAAAAAAACATTTTCTAGTGAACTAAATCATAAAATGGCACACTTGAAATAATGAAATGTTGTTAATTCCCATGAATTATTTCCCCGAAAGCATATTTATTCCGAATTTCATAATTCCGAACTATGTTCCTTTTTTCCGTTGGTTTGTAAAAATAAATGTTCCATTGTCCTAAACTTTCAAGAACAGTCAAACTAGGTAAGTGTCGTTTTCTATGCATGACCCCAATGATGTAATATAAAAAAGAGGTAGATAGGTTATAAGCGCTCCAAAAATGGCACAATGGAATTGTGTCAATTTGCACAACTTGCCTCAGTTTCGCGTCGTCAATGGAAACGTTAGCCGTCAGATTTGGTGGCCATTTTTCATCATCATTCATCATCATCACATCAACCGAAGGACGTCCACTGCTGGACATAGGCCTCCCCCAAAGCGTGCCATAGTGACCGGTCCTGCGCCACCCGCATCCAGCGGACTCCCGCCACATTTACCAGGTCATCAGTCCACCTTGGGGTCTACTCGCGCTGCGACTGCATCTTCACGAAGGTAGTAAAGTTACAAATTAGGTCTAAATAGCAACACAGGTCATTAAACAGTCGTTATAGGTTATATGTAGTTTACAAGCTATGGTGGCCTAGTGGTTCAGGCATGCGACTGTCAAACGGCAGTCGTGGGTTCGAATTCCGGCACGTACCTACCAATGAGTTTGTCGGAACTTATGTACTGAATATCATTTGATATTAAATAAATATATAAATATAGTGGGACAATCCGCACCAATTGATCTAGTCCCAAACTAGGCAAAGCCTGTACTATGGGTACTAGACAACGGATAAACACACTTATATAGATAAATACATACTTAAATAGATATTAAACATCCAAGACTCGAGAACAAACATTCGTATTCATCATACAAATATCTGCCCCGACCGGGGATCGAACCCGGGACCTCAAGCTTCATAGTCAGGTTCTCTAACCACTAGGCTATTCGGTCGTCATATTTACCGTTTAGCTTTTCGGTGAAGGCAAGTGAAGGAAAACATCGTGAGGAAACCTGCATACATCTGAGAAGAAATTCAAAGAGGTATGTGAAGTCCGCGATCCGCACTGGGCCAGCGTGGGGACTACTGCCCGTACCCTCTCATTCATGAGAGGAAGCCTGTGCCCAGCAGTGGGACGTGGGCTGATGATGATGATAGGTAGTTTTGCCAGTTTAAGCTTATAAAATGATAACTTGTATATAGCTTCGTGGAAGGCCGTTGTACTCTCGCGTCCATTGCTGATCGATCGACGACACCGATGATTTATCGGTGGAGATGAAAGCCATCAGACGGCCACACGCTCGTCAACTCCGCTAAAAACTGAACACATTAAGGAAGGAAAAGTAAACGTTTCATATTCATTGCTCCGCCCGTAATGCTAATGAGGCGATTAGCAGCTTAGTGCGCGAGTGCCGCAGAAATGGATGCGGCATTGATTTTTTTAAACTCTGATGTTGGCAAACTGTCATATCAATATGTGTCAATATGAGTCAATTGTATTGTATGTCTACTCCTTTGTCTCTGTGTGTCTTTTGTGTAGTGAATAAATGTCTTCTTTTCTTTTTTTATATATCATACGGTCTATAGGTGCCGCTAGGTACTATCGCCCAAGGGTACGGGTTCACACCTCTAGGATCATTTTCGAGCGTTCGCCATGCATGTGCAGACGATTTTGAACAGAAAGTGTGAACCCGTACCCTTGGGCGATAGGACATGTACACAATCGGTTGAACCAAAAGGGGGTTTTGAATGGCCCCTGGCTGCGCTCGTGTTGCCATCCGAAATAAATGACAAAAAGTTAAAACTGTCTATTTTGGACCTTGCTTTTATTGCCGACAGTACATTTTATGCACAGTCAGCAACAACTCATAATTCAAATTTCATTTTATTTATGCTAATTATCTTTCTTTGACATGTTCGTAATTATTGATTTTGATTGAATTGAAGTGTATTGTTTTGAGATGAAATTTAAAATCTAAATGTTTTTTGTTTGTCAATTAAACAAAAAATTATGAAGATATAGCCAGTTAAAGTTCCGCGTGACGTCACATTATGCTAAAAAGTTTAGGTACAGTCGAGTTCTCCAATATCTATACAGACAACCTTTCAAAAAAAACTGTACACAGGCTTTATTATTACTGACATAAGACACATGTATAGATATTTTTGAAAGGTTGTCTGTATAGATATTGGAGAACTCGACTGTACCATAATGTGACGTCACACGGAACTTTAACGGGCTATATCTTCGTCAGTTTTTGTTTAATTAACAACTAAAAAAATACGTGTCCAATATTTTTTGATAATTTAACTGAAGGACTAAATAATTTTTTTTAGAAAAGTAGCCAATTTTTATGACGACACCTACCTACGAACAAAGTACGAACAGAGCAAGTTAAATAAAAGCTTGCAAAAATACCTATAAGTTCAGAACAGCGGAAGGTTTTTTTTTTAATATAATTATTTTTTCACTATCCGTACTGACATCTTAATTGCATTGTTATTATTATTGTTTAAATTATAAAATGATTATTCTAGTTTTGTGACATTTAATATAATTTGATATTTGTTTTAATTGAATTTTGTACTTAGGTACTTGTTACTTTTATTTGTATGATTTTATGTTATAACTATATTTGCATGCATTTGGAAATGTGTTATATAGCAAATAAATGATTGATTATGATTATGATTATGAAGGGGTCGCGAAATATTTTTTTCATACACAAATTTAAGGAGGACGCGCCATGTAAACTGATTTGAATTTTCTAGCCGTCACTCATCTATTCTGTTGGACCTCTACCTTCGTACGTAAATACTATTATTTATTCACTACATATATGTAAATACGGGTCACGTAACCTGATGCAAATAAATAAATAAGCGTACTCGCAAACTCGCACAGCAACGTGCCTCCTCCGTCGTTCGTGGCTGCGCGCGCAAGCTTCCGGCGCACGCGCTACTTGCCCTACTCGGTCGCGGAAGTGCTCTCTATCTATGGTCCTTCGTCTATGGCGAGGGTTTATAGGCCCACTAGCAGACGCGCTTTCGATATGTACATACTGGCTAATAACTATCGCTTCGTCTTTTCGAAGATCTCACGGTTCTAAATAGTTACTGATAAAAACAGTGTATTTTAATTGGCATACGATAAACAAGTGGAATTAAAAGATTTTTCAATAAACCCAACTGCTTTTTAGAGTTCCGTACCTCAAAAGGAAAAAAATTAAACCCTTATAGGATCACTCGTGCGTCTGTCTGTTCGTCTGTCACAGCCGATTTGCTCCGAAACTACTGGACCGATTGAGTTGAAATTTGGTAAACATATGTACCCTTCGTTGAGCGTGGTCCGAGTCCGACACGAACTTGGCCGGTTTTTTGCAAATATTATAGCCTATGTCACTCCCACGATTAAGAGGAATCCAACGACACCTCATATGTCGAAATCCGTCGAACGGTTTAGGCTGCAGGGCGTGCCAAAGAATAAGACATACCTACACACATATTTACATACATAGATACATACATACGCTCGAAAAACATAACCCTCCTTTCCTTCGGCAGTCGGGTAATAAAATAACTGTCTCTTAGAAAATCTTTTGTTGCATTATGCAACTTGCATAGTAGGCTTTTTTGCAAGGAACGATTTTAATTTCTTTGCGTATATCCGAGGGATGTTCCCATCTGTCACTTAAAACATAGAATCGCGCCCTGCAGGGGCCAGTGGTCATGTTTGAGTAAAACTGCCCGCTAGCATTAGTTGACTCTCTACTCTACTCTACTCGCGCGCGTGATAGACTATCTGTCACTTTTTGACAGCGTTAATCAGAAAGTGACGGACAGTGTATCTCGCGCGCGAGTAGAGTCGAGAGTCAAGTTATGCTAGCAGGGCTGTAGTGGTTATTCGATGTGAAAAAAAATCACGGCTAGTTATTTCCGCTATTATTTATTGAGAAAACGAAAACAATATGTTTCTAATTAAAACGAATCAACATCTTCTTAATAATACCTAAAGTACTTTCGTGTTTTACAGACACTTGTCAAATGGTAGCTTTAAATCACTTACTTATTAGATACACTATACGTAACGTGGGGAGACCCCCCCCCCCCCCCCTCCCCACAAGGTGGACTGATGACCTGGTAAAGGCCGCGGGAGTCCGCTGGATGCGGGTGACGCAGGACCAATCACTCTGACACTCTTTGGGAAGGCCTATGTCGGAGTGGACGTTTTTGGGGTGATATTATGATGATGATAATGACTACACTACACGATATCTGCGGAGCCGGTGCCCTTTGCAAAGAATTAGGGCCCCTATATCTTATTACCAGACATCGTAAATTTTGTAGCATTTTTGGTGCAGCATGATTGTGTTAACGGTGTTGGTTTAGACAATATCAATCAAAATTGTTAATTAAGGTTAATATTAACATTATTAACCTTTTGACAGCGAGGGTACAAAACAAAACAATTAATAAAATGAAACTTCTGATTGTCATGTCAAAATTAATATACGTATCATGAACTATTTTAAAAAATGCGTCAAGTTACTTGTAAAGCTTTTTATTATATAAAATTAACGAAAATGCGCAAAGCGCACGCGCGGCTGTGGCCGTCTTTAGCTGTCAAAGGGTTAATAACACTACGCTGCACCGAAAATGCTACAAAATTAACGATGTCTGCCTACTACACCACCCTGATTTAGGGAAAGGGTCTGTGGATATCGTGTACTTAGGTAGTGTAGGTAATACAAACGCCAACACAGTTAACTAACCATCCTGTATTTATATTGAACCTTATTACAATGCACATAAAGTGCACGGATGGTCAGCTAACTGTGTGGCCGATAGTACAATAAGTGCTTTAAGACATGCCGCCAAAACGTATATCGATCGCATACCACCATTTGAATTTTGAACACTCATGCTTGGTCAAACAGCTCGAATACATACTATTCCGCAAGCAGCTTGCACGGCGCGAGGCAGTCGGCCGCGCAGGCCGACATGCCCTGCGACTCCCACGAGGCAGCGAGCGAGGGAGACGGGGCTGCGCACACGCTCGACGATTGCGACTGAGATCAAGTCAAGAAAAAAACGACTCAATTAAAGCTTGCACAAATTGCCAGTGGCGTAGCTGCCAACGGGCTACGCGGGGCAGTCCCAGGGCCCTCAACCTCAGGGGGCCCCCAAAACCTGATTAGCAAACTTCTTATTAACTAAAGAAAGAATCTCCCATCTTCGGAAGAAGAAGAAGGGTGCGACGTGCGACCCATAACATATAATAAACATTAGATATAACAACAAAATCTATATTGTTATAACGTATAACTTCTCTCGGGACCAGTCTGAAAACCAGCGCTGGGCGTAGCCCAGCACATATTCTGTTTTTAGGGTTCCGTAGCCAAAATGGCAAAAACGGAACCCTTATAGTTTCGTCATGTCCGTCTGTCCGTCTGTCCGTATGTCACAGGCATTTTACTCGAAAACTATAAGGTGTATTTGAATAAAATTTTGAGGATAGGTGTATTTTGTTAGCCGCTACATAGTTTTGTAATTAAAATGACAAAAAAAAAATTTTTTTAGGGGTGCACTCCATACTTAAAACTAAAAGTCAAAAAAAAAAATTTTCATTGTGACCCCCCGTGTGGCACATCAATCGATAGGCCTTTCAAAATAAATACAAGGTTTCTTAGCATTTTTTTTTATTAAGTGAATAGGGTCGGAGATAATCGCCCCGAAAGTCACTAAAATTCTGTCCCCCCCCCTCTAATTTTTGAACGGTGTATTTTAAAAATATAGAAAAATTCATGGACATAGGGCTTATTAATTTCATTCACCGAAAATTGTTTTGAACAAGATCGGTTCAGAGGTTTTCGAGATATTGCTGAAAAACTGCCTTCCTCAAAGAAAAGGACGTAAGTGCCGTAAAATTTCTGTGACGATACGACCTTTTTAATAGGCACGGAACCCTTCGTTTTGCGTGGTCCGACACGCACTTGGCCGGTTTTTTTTTACAAATATTATAGCCTATGCCATTCGTACGATTAAGAGGAATCCAACGACACCTCATACATATGTGGAAATCCGTGAAACGGTTTAGGCTGCAGGGCGTGCCAAAGAATAAGATATACACACATACGCTCGAAGAACATAACCCTCCTTCGGCAGTCGGGTAAAATATTTTTAATTAATTTTTGCTTTAATAAGCAGGTCGGTGTACATCCGACGACAAGCGAAGCGAGGAGTGTTAGGAAGAACTGCGACCCTACAGCGCGCGAGCCGAGCGAGCGAAGCAAGCGTGCCGCGGTAGCCGTCGGCGAAGCGCCAGAACCGATATTTTTTCTAATATGTATTATAAATAGTCCAGGGAATTAGTCTAGTATCAGGAAACGAAAAAAAAACCTTACCCACATCTACAATTCAAATAATTATGTGAGGCAATACATACTAAATTACTCATTGCCATTAACAATATGGTAGGAGTTTATTTGCTTTGACAACTATCCTTTCAATAGTTAGATCTAATGATTATTATAGATTTTTTTCGTATGCAAATTGATATTCTACCCATAGTACATTATATACGATGAAATTAGACATTTTAATATTATGCGTTTCGTTTATTATACGTTTTGAATGATATATCAAATAAATTTATATAAAGTGGACCTTGTGATATCTTATAAGTTGTATTTTACTTACCCGAATAAACAGTTTAGGGGGCCCCTTTTTTGCCCCATGGTCCTTGGTCACCTAACAACACAACTTGCTTCCAAGTCGCGTCGCGCGATTCAGCAATTCCTGTCTCATTCCCATTTTGCAAATCAGAAAGTAATGGTAGCTGCTGCTAAATAAATGTAATGTTCTTACTTACAAATGTTGCGAATTCGGAAAAACACAGAGAAACGAGTAAACTACAAGAAATAAAATACTTGAATTAAAACTTAATTCCTTTATTTTGTTCAGTACTGTAACAAGTGTTTAATAAAATAACAATACTGGCCATAATCAGAAACGGATTTTATCGCGAATAATTAAACAAATCCCGACATTTCGAGCCCTCTTCTGTACTCGTGGTCAACGGGTAGACCTGGAATTCGGTTTCAATAGTCCAACCTCTGCGATGTAGTATGAATAAATGTAAACATACAAGAATTTATAACGTTTTGGATGCAAGTCTGGAACTAGATCGTTAATCCGACTAGGATTAGGTTTATTTAACGATCCATTACTTTAAATAATGACTATTTTGTTAAGTAAAAAGTGTTAGCTCATGAAGGCATTCAAAATGACTTTTTAGTACATATCGAGCCTTTTGCACATTAAACATCGCAGCAACCATACATAATTCTCATAATTTATCAATGGCAACCCTTAACAACCACAGATGTTGACCCGCGACAACCATCAACGGCGATTCACGTTATGTAATGCAATTTGTATCAACTTTCAAAGGTTATACTCGCGACTACCATCGATGGCTACTTGCGGCAACCCGCAACTACCATCCATGTCAGTCCGCATGAATCATCGACGGCATATCACGATAATCCTCAATGTTAACTCGCAACAACCATTGATGGCAACCCGCAGCCATCAACGGCAATTCCCGACAACCATCGATGGCAACTCGCGTCTACCATCGATGGCAACCCGCGACAACCCCCGACGGTAGCTAGCTCCTGTTGTGTCGGTTGCCCCAGCCGCGGCGATGGTCGTCCTTGTACTCGTCCATGTTTCTCTTGCGAGCAAGTTCTTCGGGGTCATCTTCCTCTTCCAAGCGGTCCTGGAACGAGAGAAATGGTCTAAATCTACTGGTATTATTGAGATCAATAACAAACTCGACTACCGCACGGTCTAATCAGCGAGTCGCTTCATAAAAATAAAATGCGGTAAATATGCTGGTGCATACCGGTGCAATAGTGACTGACAGATTAGGTAAAATTGCTGTCGAATAAAAATGCTTATGACATGACTCGCAGGCCAAACCTTCGATATATATACCTTAATTTGACAGAACACTAGTGTATGCCATAATCAATAATCAACATATTATAAATGCGGAATTTTTGGATGTTTAGACGTTTGTTACTAAATCACGCTTAAACGGCTCAACTGATTTAGATGAAATTTTGCACGAAGATAGTTTATAGCTTGGATTAAAATATAAGATAGTTTTTATCCCGAATCCACGCAGACGTAGTTGCGGGCGGAAGCTAGTTTACCATAAAAGAGTTTTTTCCTAAAACTGTACCATTTTGAGGACAATTAAAATTAAAAAAAACCCCATAGATTAGGTAGGTTTGTTTTATAACAATCTTGAAAAGTTTAGTTTCTGAGAAAAACTATTTAAGGTAAATTGATGATTATAGCAAACATGACATTTATGGCAAATAAAATTATGGTTTTCGCTAGTGAACCCTCTACTACAGATAAAGTGAGAAAAGATTTTCCCGATAACGCTGATATAAGATTGCAATTCACCTGGCCTGTGGAAAAGGGTTTTTCACTAATAAAGAGCTAAAAATAAAAAGCAATTTGACTCACAAATAAACAGACGGTAGTTTCACTTGAAGGAATTGAAACTCAATACAATTATCTTAACTATGTTGTTATCAAATACAAATAAAACAATAGGTTTTAAATATTTCTCACATTAATTTAAACGTAAACGTTTTTTTTTCTGTTCGTTTTTCTTTCATGACAATTTGTTTAATAGGTTATAATTATCATCAAACATATTTTTGCTAAAATGCGGTACGAATTCATTTGTTTCATTTTGGACAAGTTTTATAAATAAGCAGGTTAGTTTTTTTTTTGAATTATTCCACTTACGTCAGCTGCCACTTATGCCAGATTTTATTTTTTCATACATCAAAATTTATGAAATTCCGTATATGTCAGAAAATCAAAACGGCTGACGTAAGTGGAATGTTTTATTGCCAATTTGGTCAGGTCCAGTTAGGACAGATGTTTTTAATCCACTTATGTCAGTTTCCAGTTTGGACAGTTTTTATATATTATGCCATAGGGTGTTGCTTAAAAACCGAAAATTTGAAATTTAAGTGAGACACCTTATAATATTGGTCTAATACGTGAAAAAATTACGTCTGTTTTTTATTTTTATTTTTGGATAAGATTTAGGGGTCGCTACCGAATTTTGAAACTCCTTAAGGTTGCGTTTCTCCATAGTAAGTTTTTTTTTATATTTTAACATTTTTCTAGTTTATTGAGCTACATTTGATAAAGAAGGAATAAACAATCAAGAAAATACGATTTTGGTTCACGAAATGTTCGACGCTTATTTGAAATCAAATATAAAGTCTTAAAATCATCGCCAAAGTCCGTTTTTAGCATATTTAGCACAATAAAATTCATTTTTGAATGACTGACTGAATTTTAGTGATTTTTTTTGATGTTTTCCAGATTATTCATTTCCTATCATTAAATGTAGCTCATTAAAAAAGTAAAATGGTAAATATATAAAAAAACCTTACTATGGCGAAATGCAAACATTAAAGAATTTCAAAATTCGGTAGCGACCCCTAAATCTTATCCAAAAATAAAAATAAAAAACAGATGTTATTTTTTTACGTATTAGGACAATACAATAGGGTGTCTCACTGAAATTTAAAACTTTCGGTTTTTAAGCAACACCCTATTATGCCACTTCGTACGCGTACAAATTATGAATTACATGATATTCTTATATTTAACCATACCTACTACTGAAAACTTAGATTATTACGATTTCATTTCCATAAATTATGCGTGTAACAGTTCAAATTCTCTTCGAATCTAAAAAACACCCTCATAAAATGTGTCGTCAATAATATTTAATTATATTGATGTAGGTACTTAATCGTTATTGCAAACGAAGTACCTAAGTACTTATAGTAGAAGAAGAAGTACTAAAGCCGGAATTTAAATATTAGATTACATTTCAGAGGTCAGAGATGTTCTAAATGGAACAAAAATATTTCTGACCTAAGTGGCAGCCGACGTAAGTGGAATAAATCAGTTAGCGAGTCGTAAGCAATAGCATAGCATCCTAGCGGACATATATACAAGAAATACTATACTGCAAATAAATACATGAGAGACAAATTCTGTAACAAATTTTTCTCCAAAATGGCCCGCAAAGTGTACATTAGTCGCTACATATTGGAAGGTAAAGTGTATAGTTTCAGGTCAGATCAAAATTAAAAAATAAAAAACATTGCAGGCCTCCTGGAATGTTACATATAAATTCCTTTATTTGTCGAGTACCAAACTTTTTAAAAAGTTGAAAGGTCGTATTCAGTCAATTCAACTCGTATTTTTCTGTTGCAAACGCGACGTTTTTCTATGTATCTCGAATAGTTTGCGTTTTTCGGTGGAAAAATACACTTGCAATTCGGTTTAAAAAGAAAAACGGCGGGAAATCATTAATATTTTCACGTTGTGCAACGATATTGAAGTTTATTATTCCCCCATTTTTGAGAAAAGCACTATATTAGTCTTAGCCGGAATAGCAATTGCAGGCTTCGTATTATAATTAAACGGACTCGCAAGCTCATCCGTTTAAACAAATACTCAGCCTGCAATTGCCTCCTTCCCGGCCACGGCAATAATGTACTATTTGACCCACATCTAAAGCAAAAGTAGCCGCAGTAGAGTACCATTACACGCATTACACATCATCTAACACAATATCGTTGGATACCGACATTACGAAATCTAAAAGGCATGTGTCTGGTAATGTGAAACGGTAAAAAACTTAAGTAAAGTGCTTCTCCTATCCTATGTAGTTGTGATTGTGACCTGTTCGATTAGAATCACAATAGAATAGAATAGAATCACATTTATTCAGGAAACACATCATAAGTAAAAACGCATTAACAAATACATCGAAGAAGTATACAGATAAGATAAGATAAAGATAAGATAAGATAAAAATGTATTGATAGCATATAAGTACAAGTCAAAGGTGTTTTTTTTAAACATTTACAATTTGAAATAGTACAAAAACATTTCGTACGTATAAACACATACCTAATTGGATACAATTGTATATTAATGAATTAAATAGTCATTGGTAGTTCCATTACCTCAATAAAGCTATACAAGTTTTGCGTAAGTAACAATGCTTCCAACTTGCTTTTAAAAGATCGAAGAGATGGTGCATCTTTTATGCCGTCTGGGAGGCGGTTGTACAATAACTTTGGTACTCTACGGGGGGCTATGTCCAGCAGTGGACGTCTTTCGGCTGATAATGATGACAAACTATTTGAACAGGTCACAACACAACTACTTACAAGAAGGGCTTTACAAATTTTTTTTTATCTATTTGTCGTGGCATGGTATATACCTTTCTCGCTCGCTCGGCGTCGTCGTCCTCGCTCTCGGTGCTCTGGATGGTCTGGTGCGGGATCGCAGTGCCCGACGGGAACCTGCGAAGAGGAGAAAAATAACATCTGATGACAATATCAACATGGAGTTATTTTTTTCTTTCGGGGAGATATCTACACAGGACAGCCCTCAACTTCACCTGCAGGGATCGATCAGTTCATGAAAACAAGCCCCACTCTGTCTCATTTTGTTTGCACATTATGAGTATCGGACCGACCCACTGTGGGCTGAGGTAAAGACTAACGAGTACCTAATGATTTTTTTACAAAAAAAAAAGTATAAAACCGTTGTTTAAAACATATTTTACTCCTAAATTACCAAGAACACCGTTAAATCCTCGCACACTTATAATTCTATAATTAGCTCAACTCAAAACAAATTCGTTACTGAGTATGTAAATGTTTCTCACAAAATAATGAAGTACTAGGCATATATACTCACACTCCATCCCTGACGCGTTTGTCGTAGAACTCCTCGACGGTCATGGCGGGCAGCGACGGGTAGCCGGCGCCGAACACGGCCTTCTGCAGCGCGTCCCGCGTGATGATCACCGGCCGCAGCGGCGGCGCGCGGGGGTGCTTCTTCTTGGGCTCTGAGAAAATCGTACACCAATAAATATAGAATAACTTAAAACTGCCAGACATTATGCCACTACTGGCCTCCGCTAAACGCGACCACTCTGCCAGGCATTATGCCACTACTGGCCGCCACTAAACGCGACCGCTCTGCCAGACATTATGCCACTACTGGCCGCCACTAAACCCGACCGCTCTGCCAGACATTATGCCACTACTGGCCTCCGCTAAACGCGACCACTCTGCCAGACATTATGCCACTACTGGCCGCCACTAAAAGCGACCGCTCTGCCAGACATTATGCCACTACTGGCCGCCACTAAACGCGACCGCTCTACCAGACATTATGCCACTACTGGCCGCCACTAAACGCGACCGCTCTGCCAGACATTATGCCACTACTGGCCGCCGCTAAACGCGACCGCTCTGCCAGACATTATGCCACTACTGGCCGCCGCTAAACGCGACCGCTCTGCCAGACATTATGCCACTACTGGCCGCCGCTAAACGCGACCGCTCTGCCAGACATTATGCCACTACTGGCCGCCACTAAACGCGACCGCTCTGCCAGACATTATGCCACTACAGGCCGCCACTAAACGCGACCGCTCTGCCAGACATTATGCCACTACTGGCCGCCACTAAACGCGAGCGCTCTCTCAGACATTAAGCCAGTACTGGCCGCCACTAAACGCGACCGCTCTGCCAGACATTATGCCACTACAGGCCGCCACTAAACGCGACCGCTCTGCCAGACATTATGCCACTACTGGCCGCCACTAAACGCGAGCGCTCTCTCAGACATTAAGCCAGTACTGGCCGCCACTAAACGCGACCGCTCTGCCAGACATTATGCCACTATTGGCCGCCACTAAACGCGACCGCTCTGCCAGACATTATGCCACTATTGGCCGCCACTAAACGCGACCGCTCTGCCAGACAATATGCCACTACTGGCCGCCGCTAAACGCGACCGCTCTGCCAGACATTATGCCACTACTGGCCGCGAGACGCGAGACGCCCAGCTTGTGGTGCAGACGCGGCATCTAAACACTGTGTGCGCCGATTCTATACAAAATGTATGAAAGAACCGAAGCTTGTGGCGGCCACTGGTGGCGTGCGGCGGAAATAAACCATCTCACTCATTAAAGGATGTTTTAGGACCGCAGATTGATTATAAACATGTTGAGCAATATTCGACCTTAAGGACGTGACTGACAATTTCATTACATTCCAACTCTTATCCACTTGAAATAACATACAAAACGGACCACCGAAACCCGACACTGACCTCCGGCATGTCTCTCCATATACTCCAACAGCGGTTTCTCCTGCTCAATACTACTGAGCTCGTCCAGTGCCTGGCTGACGTAGCTCAGCAGCATGGTGGTGAAGTACTCCCGCTTGGTCTCATCATCCACGTGCTCTGAAGCCATGGCTTTGGACAGGGTCGATAGTTTCTCTTTCAGTTCTTTCATCTGTTTGTAACGCTTTATTTTGGCTTCACGACTGTTCACCTGAAATATAGGAAATTTCTGTGTTGGAATTGGAATCATGTGTGGAAATTTGTTTTAACTGTTAAAAAAATAACAAAGTATGCTGACTCTTTTCTGTTTGAAAAGTTGATTTTAACCCTTGGATAATTTATTTATTTTAAATATTAGTTTAAATATCTATTCTATGAAAAACTTCATCTTTGTAGAATAAGTATTAATAAAAATAAAATAAACTAGCCCTTTATTATGAATAAATTAATGGCAGTTTTATACAATAAGATTAGTAATTTACATTTACAATAACATTTTGAGTAATTATTGCATCGAGTAAGTAAAATTAATTATTAATTTGTAAATTAAGCATTTAAAATTAGTTTGATATACATATTTATTGTAGAATATTAATATATGTCAATAACTTAATTATTCCAAATATATCAATTGATATTTATTTCTTCACAGCATAGTAAAGCAGAAAAGTATAATTATGGCTCTTGGACACATTTTCTAAGGAAAAATGTATTGATTTATTAATCAGGCAGGCAGTTGAAACAACTGATGATGCCTATAACCATTTTACTTTACTTATCTCATTGTTGAGCTAAAATTTTCTTTTTTGTACAAATGTGCTTGTCTAATTTGTTCTTGATTGGTTTACATAGAGAGCTGAGACCACTTCGTCAGGCAGTTCATTCCAAGCTTTCACCACCCGGTTGCAAAATTATTTTTAATAAAACATTTGGTACCATATTTGCGATCTTGACTTGTTCGGTGACTACTCTCTCTGGTTGGTTCTTGTCTGCTGATGGTGGCACCTCCACATTGGTCACACCATAGTCATTGCACCTTTGTAAGAAGTCCCTGTAATAATACGAAAATAGTTCCCGCTTAAAATAGGTAATAAATGTCTAAACTTCCTAAAAAGGGCTGCATTCAAAATGAACAGAAATGACTTATTCAAGTCTAACCTATTTAGCATTAAAATAATTCTCAATAAAATTACACATCTTCAACATACTTTCAACTTGTTTGTTCAAACATAGCAATAGCCATCAACTAAACTGATAGGTTAAACTTTAGTAAAATTTTAGAAAAATTAAGAATTTCAATACAACACAGTCTTAATACATAGGAAATCAATGAAAATAACAACAAAATAATAAATACCCTTAACCTAAATTCTGCATCAACCTACTTGAAGTAAATCTCCGCAAGATGTATAACATCCTTCCTCGGCTGACCACACAGCTTGAGACTGAGTGTGCCCAGCAGTGCCGGTAGCAGCAGGTACTGCAGCGTCTCAGTTGGCAGTTCTTCCAGGCCCTCGTTACTGCTGAACATGCCTGACAGCGATACCAAGTTGGTAGCCTTTTCGAACTTTGCTATGGCTGCTTTTAAACTGATCTGTAAAGAAGTAGGTTATACTTGGTAGAGAAATGCGTAAAACTATTTGCTACCGCTGTCATGGACGACAATAAAGTCAAAGTAGGAAAGTAAAGAAACAACTATTTATATGGCTACGACAGAATCGCTACTGAAATGTACTACCTCAACTATGAGTTTCTAACGCGATTTATACGAGCCAAATTAACATATTCAAATCTTAGTGTGAAATGAGTACACAATTTATGATAAATATGAAGCAATACTCATGAAAATACAGCTTACCTGCATAGCATCGCTGTTTGTAGGTTCATTACTACTTTCTATCATTTCAAACATCTTCATGGCCTGATCGAACACATCTTTCAAAGGCTCCTCTTCCGTGGACGCACCTGAGTCGGCTTTTGATTGCGACATTATTATAGCGAGAAATTTCTAGACTATGCGAAAGAAATAAAATAACGAATTGAGCTAACTAACAGCAATCTCAGATTGTTTTTTTGTTGGTTTTGACATCTACTTTTGACGTTTGGTTAGATGGGGTACGTTCAGAAGCCATTAGATAATCATGTAGTTTGTTTCGATCGAGTAGAGTTCCGAAAGAATCTTGAATATTGAAATATACTTACATGAGATAATTTATTAAATCAAACATGATTAAGTAATACTATCACCACACTTGGGGTTGCTTGTTCGCGTTGCATCGTTGCCTCTTTTTCATTTGCCGTAAGAAGGAAAAAGATGCAACACGAATATTTGAGCAAATACCGCCAAGTGCGTTGACACCATAACGACAAAGTTACATTTGTAAAAAAATGTTCGAGCTTCTTTTTATTATTATAAAATACGGTCTGACTCTACAGAGATAAAATCCACGAAACGAACTGTTGAAGAGATGCGACTTTTTTTGACGCCGAGTGTATTATGTATGTAAGCACTTTATTGTACCCACATTGTACGGTCGACGCCAAAAATACGTTTACACTATTCGCCTTATTGCAATGGAATAAGTTGCAAAAGTGTAAACGGATTTTTGGCGTCGACTGTACCATAGATCTATGATTGTACCTACACAATAAGGTTAAATCATAAACATGATATAAGTAGGTATAAGATTAAAGAAGGTACAAAGGTGAACTTATCCCTACAAGGGATCCCTTCCAGGTAACCTTATGCTATTATGTTTAACTATTGTTTAATATTACGTATCCTTACTTATGGGCTTACGGGATTTTTGATAAGATAAACGAAAAATATGCAGGAGCACAGCGCAGTAACACCACAGGATAAGTAATAGTACTAGTAACTCTGCATCCTACACACACACACACATTACCAACTAAATATCTGTGTTAAATTAAAATACCTCTACTGTACACATTTGTGACATTATTCGTACTATAATTTGCATTTGTCCTACATGGCTCTCACATATAGTTTGTATTTGTACCTATAACTTATTTTTTATACTATTAACTTAGTATAAAAAATATAAGTACGCCGACAAGCATACGGCCTTCCTGATAGTCACAAGCGCGTTGCCGACAGATTTGAGGACTCGATGTGTTAACAGCTGCAGCTAGACAAATAACTAGAAGTAGGTACTCTCAACTCTCAACTCAACACAGGCAAGGGTTTACAAGTTTTCCTTTTTTCAAAATTTGCAATAGATTCAAACTTATATAGGCACCTCAAAAACTTATTTTTTGTGATTAAAACTTGGTCTAATCAAGCCGTATTTTTTTACAAGCTTTATATTAACTTGACTTGTTCGTATGTAAGTAAGTATAAAAACCGGACAAGTGCGAGTTCAACTCGCGTGGTGAGGGTTCCGTATATAATCTAAATTTCATAAGTGTTTTTGAATACTCAGACTTCTTATAGGTTTTCCTATAATCTTTAGGCAAGGAACTATTTTTCATATTTTTTTCAGAATTTTAAGCCTAGTAGTTTCGGAGATAAGGGGGGGAAATGGTCAATTTTCGTCTTTTTTCCTAAATTACTTCAAATCTGTTTATGCTAAAATTATAAGAAAAATATATCTGACATGCTTACAACAACCTCTTTTGCATTTTTTTAATTGTCTTTCTTTATGGCCTCAGTCGTCACTTTGGTTGGGAACAGGTATAACACTTTCAGTGCCAAGAACCCGCCTAGCTAGTGCCTACGCCGTAGTCGCTTTCTGCTACATTTGGGGAAAACCACGGGTCCGGCTACGACCGTAGCGCGTAGCGATTCTTGGCAATGAATGTGCAAAACTAAATATCAGCGCTAATTACGAATTTACGACACATATTCGCCAGACCGCTACGCGAATACGCTACATATGGAGTTTAAGCTGCTACGGACTACGGCGTGGCGCTACGAGCGTAGCGTAGCGGTGAATGGGTTAATTGACTTGGCAAATCACGATTTCTCGGTTGTAAAGGGCTAACACGCGCATTGCTTTTAATTCATTGGATTTAACGCCTAACTTAATTAGCACAGCAACGTCGGAGTAAAGAGTAACGTGACGATGACGGCCAAATTGTTTACTGACAATTGTTGTTCGTCATGATATTGGATTAATTTGATGATGAAATTATCGGGGGAAATGGCTTTTTTTTACGTGTGTGTAAAGAGTCATTTACTAAGTACCACCATTTTACAAGGCACCTCAACTTCTGTCACTCACGTGCAAACAACTCAACAACTCATAAAACACAGAAAACATATCGATTCAACACATCACTAGCCAGCACCAAACCAACTCTCCCCTTCAGTACCCTACTGGCGCCGCAGCCGCCCGCACGTCATGTAAGTGAGCTTTACAATTACAATACATGCACCGGAATTTAACGATATATTATTTTCTGAACGCGACTAAAAGGTCTAAAAGTTAAGCAGTACCTCAGGGTGGACATCTTGGCCGCTAACTTTAAAAACGCAAGTAATTTTAGACTTATTTATAAAAGTAGGATTGTTTTATTTTGTTGATCCGACTGTGTACGTGCCTTTTTACGAGATAATAGTTTGTGGGTCAGTGGCAGTTTTTTAAATGTAAACTGCGTTGTGTTGTGATTATCGTGTGATTAGTAGGTAGGTGTTGCATAGTAAACACTACTAGCATCTGCTGATTGAATGCATTACAAGTGTGACTGCTGGTTCTTTGCCTAGCAGCCTGAACGGTTTGATCGATTTCAACAGGATTAATTAGATTATCGTATTAAGTTACTACGCTTTATCGTACGTGTTTGTTGTAATGAGTATACATTTTGTTAACGAAGAAATCTCCAATGTGCTGGCTGCAGAGGGTAAATTACCACTGCAATAAGGTACAAAACGCAAGGTAAGTAGATTCTTCAGGACAGTTATAATTTAGAAGTAGGTATACTATAATGTACCTAAATCATCATCATTTGATGTTTAACAATAACTTTTCCCGGTCTAGTCCCAACAATGTCTTCAATCCTGAGATGGAAGGTCAGTAGGAGTCACTTTGGGAAAACTAACAACGCCAAATCTTGGAATGAGATGCCAAAGCGGACCCCGAGCCGAGCTTATTTAGGATACAAGTTACAAGCTGGAAAGTGCTAAGGAAGAGCATCCTCCTATCGTTTTCCCCTAGTGCCCTACACGAGCCCGGGGTCCATATTGGCACCTAATCCCAAGATCTATGGCGTATGCACAAGTTTTACGAAAGCCACATGACCTTCCCCAGAGGGAAAAGTAGACATTATTGGGATTAGACCGGTTTCCTCATGATGTTTTCCTTCGCCGATATCGGGCTATGTATATACATAGGTTTATTGAAAAATACCTTGTGGGACGAGCCGGAGGACCCACGATAGTACCTAGCTTCAGTCGAAAAACGCAGGGAAGATAATGAGTGCAAATACGTAGCCAAGCCAATCTCACACGCCTATAATAAAACATGAGTCCGCAGCAAGCTCAGCCGAATTTCACCTTCCCATACAAACGGAGTTTCGTTCTCATTTTAAAACTACGTGTTGGTAACGAAACTTTGCATATACAATGACATGAGGTATATCTGGGTTTGTAATTCGTTTTTATGGCTCCAGTTTATTTAAAACATACGAAATACAGGAAAAACAACTACGTTTGTATGGAGAACCGAGCTTACTGCGGACTCTTAAGCAATCAATCGCAAAACATAATCCTGTCTTGTCTGCTGTAATCGGATAACAATTGCGATGATGTCAATTGAGCGAGGGACAAGCCTAATAGCCAGCATTGTGTAGTCTATTCTCTAACACTTTTTTTCTCGTCTGTTCATCCTAAGTATAACTTGACCCTTAGATCGGCTATATCTACGCGTAACCGGAGGTCAGTTAACACTGGTCCACCTGTTGGACTGTAATAGTTGTTAACAGCCTAGGTGTAACATTGTTTAATGCAGTAATTACACTAATTACTATCCGTATCTAGCTTATGTTTACCTTAAGTGTGCTTTAATTAACGGTTTGCGTTTGTGCGGGCAGGGTTAACTGTCACATGCAATCAAGGAAAACGTTTGGTGATTAACCCTTTAATTCGCAAAGTCCACCCGGCTCAACATACTCGTAGACCGTCTTTTTGTATTTTTTTATCCTGACCAGAATCGTTTGGACTATTCAGCGTCACCGAGACTTGAACTAAGGACCTTCGCTGTTTTTTTTGCAAAAATCGGTTTAATGGGCCAATCAATATTTTTTGTTGCTCGTTGCCATGGTTACGTCCCCTGGGTCACTCTTTAAAAGTATGATTTTATCCACTAAACACGTATTTTTGTTACATTGGAAAACCCATTCCATGATGGGGCAACTCCTTACCATGATAGGAGCCCAATTTATAGTATTTTTTCTAAGAAACTCTGTCACTGTTGTCTCTTGGCTTACCGGGACAGAATAACAACAAGAAAAAGTTGATTGACCCAATTAAACCTTTAAGTTAAGCTCCCGTGCGAATTTCACCACCCCCTTTCCTCCCGCGGGTGTCGTAAAAGTCGACTAAGGGAGCAGGGTTGTAGTGCAGTGTGTTGTGGTGTAGGCGATGGGCTAGCAACCTATCACTGCGATATCACATTTTGTCGATTTTTATACCCACATTTATGTTAAAAGTGGCATTGGAACATAACTACCCCATTTGGGAATAAAGGCGTGAATCTATGTATGTATGTTAAGTTAAGCTGATCTGCAGCCTAACAGCCCAGGTCCTTCTCTCTCAGCGCAGCGCAATCTCAGGAGTCTTGCGACCTTGTATACCTACTCACGGGGCACACACTACCACCTACCCACACAGCTCGTATCGTAGTGGTGTTGTTATAATGTCTGCGGTCTACTGTAAAGTTGGTCCCAGTCGGACTACCCCAAATATGACTGAGATGACATACCTACCGCTGTACCATACCTCTCTTAAAAAATCACTTGAGAAGTTTGTATCACTAAAATAATATTTGAATTTAACACACATCCTTGCGATTAACAATCCGTAATACTAGACATCTTTACATCTCGGGGGTCATTCATCCTCCTCTTAATTGGGAAGTCTTGGTCCAATAAAATGGCCGCAATACTTGCGAACCTCAACCCACGAGTCGGGATTACATGCCATAATTCATGGAAAGGTCTTATATTGTTCTCTCTTTATTGTTATCCCGGTTGAATTCTGAAGAAACACTATATAATGCAGTATTTGTGATAAGTCGATTGTTTGTAAATGACTGTCACATCAACTGGTTAATTAACCATTTAATGTGCCCGATCATCCACACCATGACAGACTGACAGGGTTATATTATATCACTATTCAATTTTGCAAACTACTTAGTCCCATATAAATTGTGGAAGTAATAGATTTTGCAGAAGCAACCGTCAATGCCATCCCACCAATGAACTAGATCTCTTTGAGATTAGGCTTGCTGTATATGATGTCAACAGCAGGATAGCAGTTTCAATTCAACGGCACATGTCAAAGTCAAAGTCAAAGTCAAAGTGATTTATTCTTCAATTTAGGCATATTACATGCACCTATGAATGTCGATAAACTACCACCGGTTCGGAAAGTAAACCTCTGCCTCGAGAAGAACCGGCGTAATAAACTCGGCGAGGTGTCATTTTTTCAAAACAGTGCCGTTCTTTTACCAACAAGGAAGACGAAGTGACGCATTCCGTCAGCAATTTTCTTGATTTTGTTTCGCAAAATGCATCATACTGCCGGCTGAGTCATCTGACCTACGTCTGCTATTTCATATTTATAAGCTTCCTTTATGTGACGTCAGTCACTTGAATGAAAGTATTCTTAATACTATGCTATGAAGAGGGACTTGCCTTATTAAATAACTAATAAATAATACTGGGTGGGGCTGGAGCGATCTTTTCCTTTGAGAAGTTCAATGCAGTTCAAGGACTAAACTATATAGAAAGACCTAGTTAGATCTATTTTTCGCTCCCGTAAACATGTTCGACTATAGTGCCTGCTATACGGCCACATTTCAAAATTAAAACATAATTAAGATGTGGCCTATTGCACACCGCAATACGTTTTAAAGTAAAATACATTTGAGATATGGCTGTATTGCAGGCACTAGGCGAATAATGTAATTTATGTAGACCCCGGAGGGTCCAGATGAAAATAAATAAACTTGTTCTTAAATCTTCTGCTTTATTCACATTGTTTTCCTTCTTTCAGCTCAACTTTCTCACTGCATTATCCGTCAACTCATTCCAAAACATTTCAAACAACATTCGATCGTTCCTTATTCAAGCTCCATACTAAACCATCAAAAAGTACCAATCCCACGTGTATGTGTTAAGTTTCCTTCAGGTTAAACGAAGGCCGAACGCAATCCCATTGTTAATAAAAAAAACTCTGATTGAAATTGTTAGAGCCGTTTGCGAGAACCCATTTACAAACAATCAAACGAACAAATAGATGTACCTACAGCTGCTGCTATGTATATAGGATTGCGTAGGCAGTACAGTATACAGGGTGATCAATCCAAATGGGTCAGTATGGCGGTTTTGGAAACCATAACAGATAGCGAAATCTTGGCTTAGGAACCATGACGTTGATTTTAGTAAAAAGAAAAACTGCATTCATATACTTACAAAAATACGTGTACCTACTCGGCCCAGGAATCGAACCTGGACTTTTTGAAAAATTAAATTTCGTTATTTTCCTTTGAATATCGGTTATGTAGCTCTTAAATAGTAAATGTTACTAAGAAACATGATATCTAAAACGAATAAAATGCATTGTTTTTAAACAACGAAATTTAATTTTTCAAAAAGTCCAGGTTCGATTCCTGGGCCGAGTACACGTATTTTTGTAAGTATATGAATGCAGTTTTTCTTTTTACTAAAATCAACGTCATGGTTCCTAAGCCAAGATTTCGCTATCTGTTATGGTTTCCAAAACCGCCATACTGACCCATTTGGATTGCTCACCATGTATATAGTCGGGCGCGTCTTCTAGATTTTAGGATCTAAGTATATTACCATACTTAGCAGACCAGACAGAATTACCATTTCGTAAACCTGCTGCTGACTGGCCACTGGCCAACAGAATACAACGGAGCCGGCCAACACGCGTTAGTTCTGGAATATTCTAGCGAGGCTCGCAGGATGACGGCCATTAAGCGATTGTGCCAACAATGGCGGAGCCGCCGGCTGCGCCCTTTATAATGTTACGTACAGTTTACTTACATAAGTAGTTATATTCAATGTGAAAATCAGGGTTGAGAGCGAATGTAGGCAGTTGTAAGCAGAAAAAACCGTGCGTTGAATATATTTTATAGATTACACGACAACCACCGTTTTCCATACAAAAGCGTTACTTTCTATCAGGGTGTTAGGCTCGCCACGGACAGGCGGATAAATTCCGCCGAGGAAGACGTCTCGAAGACTATCTCCCGACAGAAAGGTGGTGACACGGCGAATAACATAGGTATAACTTGTGAGGGTTACTATGAACCAGTCAACAAGGCAACTTGTGTAATCAATATTCAACGGTGAAGAATTCATTTCTAACACCGAAGAGACCTTACCTCTCTTGGGCTCCTGTGCCTACTATAAACATTGAGCGCAAACAAATAAGGTAGGTACTCAGTTAATTAACTACTCACGCAGCATGGCACCAGTTAAGACACACTTAACCGACAGTTAACCTTAGTGCAACGAGATAAGATCTACATTTGATCGCTATCTCTGTACTCGTACCAAACATACGATTATCCGATGCTTACTCTACGATTGACGCCATGCAACAATACCTCACACATGCTCCACATTTGCCGTTCTAATTATCGACACACGTCTAACACACTGCGCAGTAAACAGATTCAGAAGGCAAATTCAAATTCAAATCTTTATTTTACATAAAAATGTGGTACAAAAGCTGGTATAAAATTGTATCATGGTCACACACATTCCACCAGAAACTGGCATGCAAAACACAACAACACACACACACAACACATGAACATTAACATTAAAATGTCACAATTTCAATTATACTACTAAAATGTCACAATTACAATTACATTACTAATATGTCATAATTACAATACAAATCTAGTTCAATAATAAATGTCAAGTTCAATGTTTAAAATAATCAAAATATTCTTCTACAGAGTAAAAACATTCTTGTACTAGCCAGTTCCTAAGTCTACGCTTAAATAATCTAATAGGCAAAACTTTCATGTCATCATGCAAACGATTATAAATGTCAATGGACTTACAGTATGCGTTATTGCTGTACAATTGTGTCTTACGCTTAGGACAAACGAGACGATTTGGGTATCTTGTACGAAAGTTGCATGTATCTTTAAATGTTTTGAAGAGTTCCGGGTGAGCCTTGACAAATAAACAAACTTCATATATATAGATACTTGGCACAGTCAATAAATTCAGATGTCTAAATAGCGGCCTACAAGATGTTAAGACGTCTACGTTACAGATCGCCCTGATGCACTGTTTCTGTGCAATAAGTGCGCGTTTTGCATGGCCTGAATTTCCCCACAGGAGAACGCCGTATCTGAGCAGTGAGCAAACATAACCATGGTAAGCCTGTATTGCGGTCTGCTTGGAGCTAATCTTAGCTAGTTTCCATAGGGCATAAGCAAATGAATTAATTTTATTACACAATTTATTAATATGCTCTCCCCACGAACATTTGTAATCTAAGCAAATACCTAAAAATACTGTCTGACTTGATTCTATTATCACCTGATCTGCGATCAGGCTTAGGTATCAAGTCCAAGTCAAACGACAATGTTTTTCTGTAAGTGTAGGATGTTATAGAACAAAAGTGCACGTCGCAGAGACAAACTAATCGCACCGGAACCGATTTTAGACATTTACAAGAAAGGCCCATATTACAGATCGATCAATATTTACAACAAATTACCGTCAAATATAAGGAATATAGAAAAAAATAACTCTTTCATTAGCAAACTAAAAACATTTCTGATAAAAAAAGCATACTATACTGTCTCAGAGTTCCTGCAGGAAGACCTACTGTAATATTTAGTAATGTATAATAGTAGTCTACTTAGTAATTATATAATATAATTAGGTTAGCTAATTGATGTATGCACTAGAGTATATAAACTAGTTTTTAAGAACTATTGCTATACCCTACCAGGGTCCATGAGATACATTTTTATTTTGTAACATCTTTGTAAAAAAAACCATGGTTTGCAATAAACATCTATTCTATTCTATTCTATTCTATTCTATAGTCAATTGGGTGATTGGGGATTTAAGTCCTTGTTTGATTACTCAAAGACTCAAATTAATTGGTAGTTTTTGTATTCAGTGTTTTTCGCATATCCAAGAAGATGTGTGAAAAAATCGCACCCTCAGAATAATACTAAGTAATCTATTATTAGGATAAGTAATCTAATATATAGGGTGACGTATTTTATTTTACAAAGTTTAAGTTACTTACATTACGCTGGCTCAGCAAAAAGCCTGACTCCTCTGACCTGACAAGCTTACCAAACAAAATTGACTGTTAGAAGCTGGCAAATTAAACTAACTATTATATCTCTTCTGTTACAGACAATGGGAGCCCATTAAAACAATGGCGCGCCTACCGGTCATCCTCTTCGTTTCCATCGGGCTGGCTGCCGCCTTCAACGGCGACAGCTTCGAGTTGGAATGCCCAGATGAATGCGACTGTCACTACTTCAGAATCAACTGGGTCACAGACTGCTCTGAAAGCAACCTCACGGAAATACCCTACGATGAATTAAGCATGAGCGTATACATTCTAGACTTAAATGAGAACAACATAACAATGTTAAAGCCGTTCCCGAAGGACATTAAGATGAGGAGACTGCAGATCGCCAATAACAGGCTGACGCGGATTACGAGAGAGGCGTTATCGGGGTTGGAGTATCTGATAGACGTGGATCTGTCTGGGAACAATATTAGTTACGTCGATCCTGAGGCGTTTTTGTAAGTATTTCCCCTTATTCATAGAAAAAAATGTGGATAACACGTCAAAATATCTGTGCGACACATGCAAATCCAAGAAAGGTAACGCATTTTTATTTTTGAAGAACGTGGTGGCAACGTTTTTTCGCGTTTGCCGTGCTGGATAAAAAATACAGTAGTAACAATCTTGTTGGAAACTAATGGAAATAGGTAGGTACAGATGTAGCGCGTACTTATTTTCCATTGTATTTTCACGAAAACGAACGAATGTGTCTTGCTATTTCAGTCTGTCACAGTACAAAAAGTACCTACTGAGATTGACTGAAGTAGCATGACAAATATGAACGTTTCCGAGAAAAAACGATGGAAAACAATTATGCACTACATCTGTATCCAGTAATGATGTCACAAAACCATGTGTTTAGACTGTGTTTTACCTGGTCTACCTAGGCCTAGTTAGTGAGGTAAATCGAAGGGTGTTCTACTAGATGTCCGTCTATCACAGTTTGCTCAAAGACCGCTGGAGTAGAATGCTGAAATTTGGTTTGGATGTGGCAATTGATGGCCCAATTGCATAGATAACTGACCAAACAGGCATATGCCCCAGTAGTAGCAACCAGATTTGGGGGTGTATAATCAAGCAATTGATTGTATCAATTTTAGTTATAAGGCATTTATCCACGGGCCTTATTGCATGAAAATCAATAATATTTATTTTTTACTCAGTCTTCATATTTTGGAATGCGTTTTGCGACTTTTGCGGCGTCCTCTAGAGCCGTACCAAATATTAAAGTTAATTACGTAAGTAAATAGATACCTACTTTAATTAGGTAAGTAAGTAGGTACTACAATTAGGTAAGTAAGTAGGTACTTTAATTAGGTAAGTAAGTAGGTACTTTAATTAGGTAAGTAAGTAGGTACTTTAATTCCGTTAATTCGGTAAGTAAGTAGGTACTTCAATTAGGTAAGTAAGTAGGTACTTTAATTAGGTAAGTAAGTAGGTACTTTAATTTAAAATGTACGAGTGCGTGAATGTGAAGTTTTAACCCATCTTTGCTGTACGTAATTAACGCTTACCTCAGCGTCGACTCGGGGTACACAGAGGGTCAATTAGATACCTGCATTTTGCATTCCGAAAGTCAATGTCAACACATGGGCTCATTATGTATGACACGTTCTCTGCGTGCGAAGCAAACGCGCGAAACACACTGGTGGGGTTTATAAGTTTTACATGTGTATCTGTGTCCCGTGGCACCTTAGATCTTTATTTGAAGTCGGTCGCGATGGCTTTTAGTTAGGTTTGTTGAGTCTGGAGTGTAATTTATTTATTTATTATGATTGATGAAACATACAGTCGTACAAAGATTCGTGCAGGCTATCTTAGTACTAAACAAACCTACTTATAGTTTCCAATATAAATCAAAAACGTATAAATAAAGATATCATCATCATCATCATCATATCAGCCCAAAGACGTCCACTGCTGGATAATAAAGATATGCAAGGCAAAAATCCCTATGCTCGACACCTTATAGTGTTCAATAGTTGACATATATTGTTCACTTCTATTGTTACCTACTCTGAAAGTTAATGATAGTTAAAGACGACCGAATAGCCTAGTGGTTAGAGAACCTGACTATGAAGCTTGAGGTCCCGGGTTCGATTCCCAGTCGGGGCAAATATTTGTATGATGAATACGAATGTTTGTTCTCGAGTCTTGGATGTTTAATATCTATTTAAGTATGTATTTATCTATATAAGTATGTTTACCCGTTGTCTAGTACCCGTAGTACAGGCTTTGCCTAGTTTGGGACTTGATCAATTGGTGTGAATTGTCCCACGATATTTATTATTTATTTATTATAATAAATTGGCCCAGTGTCGAGCACTGGGATGCTCGCCCTCATACAAAAAAAAGTTGCTGTATTATCATATCAATTATCATAATTATGTAGTATCATATAAGTTAGACATCACGTCTTAAGAGTATTTCTACGAGCGTTTCAACCGTTGTGATTTCGGTGGTCGTATTATTGAAGACGATTTTTTGAGCTTTTGTGGAGAAGGCGCGGGAAGTGCTATCATTGTTTTCTAAATAGACCACAAAAACCTAAGGACATTGTCAATAATGCGACCACCGAAATCACAGCGGTTGAAACGCTCGGAGAAATGCCCTTAACTGTCAGTTTCATGACGAAACATCTGTACCCGACTGTGAGGATCGTCATTTTTGTGACAACCACTGACCACCGTTAGCTAATTCTCTAATAAAAATGCCCTGAGGGCCTACCGCGAAACGAAATTCGTTTTCGTTCGTGTATCTCCGTCTCTGTCGCACTTGCTAGTTCGAGCGACAGAGACGGATATACACGAACGAAAACGAATTTCGTTTCGCGGTAGGCCCTCTGAATTCAAATTGAAATGCGGAATACGTCACACATCGACCCTCATCAACAACACGTTGGCCTCATTTCCAGTACGTACGTCAGCACTTGAGCTGATGGCGAAGTCAAGTTTTCATAAAGCCTTTGCATTTTAAATGTCAGCCATTTTTAACGAGCTGCGGGCCGCTTACGGTACTCAAATGTGGATTTTAATTATGAATGTTTACGTGAGCTGGATGTACCTAGGTTTCAGCAAATTTCAGGAAGTAGGTATTGCATTGACGAACTCAAAATACTGTTTTGCCTTTTAGAAAATGCCACTTGGCATAGAAAGTTTACCATTTTACAATTTTTACATAGGTGCCTAGAGAAGACACACAGCGAAATATCATATATCTCACGTCATAGACTACGGTTTCCCCTTAGCATTAAGCGGACCGCACACTTTGTTGCCACCATTGTGGTATTAAAATAGACTTATTTAGTTAAGACAATAATAAATTCTGGACGTATCAAAATCATTGCTATTTACATCACAACCGAACAAAATCACCCGTACAACACAGTACATCCATCTGACCGTACGGACCAATTAGGTACCACCATGCGTGAACAACATTGTTTACCTAAACACTAGAATATTTCCCACGCGCCATTGTCAGCCCTGGCGCACAAAGCAGATTATAAAATTGTTCCAATTGGCTCTGAACTTGTTGTGGCAGTGGCAAATTGGCTCTCGTGATGCCAACTATATTAGATAATGGACGATGCAAATTGAATTCGTCCAGGCCCATTTCCATGTTTATGCGCGTAAGTTGAAGCTGAAGGACAAATCTTGTCCGTGTTCCTGCGTGATTTGGATGATAACATAGGCAAATTCATCGCTTCTAACCCTCAATAGGTATAGTAGACATCCAGTAAAGTTGAAACGTTGACACACTTTTGCACCTTATTTATTCCATTGCGATATGGCGAATAGTGTAAACGTATTTTTGGCGTCGACCGTACAACCGTTGTGAAGTGTCCTTCTGAGATCACATAATGTCTACATAATATGATTCCGTAGACTGGCATGATAAGAATGGATATGCGGGCATTCAATTGTAGCAATTATCATAAAAATATTGTGGACACTGCATTTTTTTTATATTGTTTACTGTATTCAAAAGTACATCTGCAAACCACCAAAGTGTCATGTCATGTTACATAGAAACTTACGTAGAAAATACCACGAGTAAATGCATATGACCATATGAGTTACGTGGACTCTGACCCTAGGCACATTCATTCTCTACATTGACCAATTAATGGGTCTCAATTGGGTTCATCTGTATCACATCTCAATCGTATTTTAATATTTTTCTTGTGATCCTTCTGAGTTGATGACACGTTAACTCGGCGCGCGTAATGGTGACCGCGCGAAACAAATTAAAATTTGATTGGAATCGGAATCAACGGCCCAAAATAGACCTCTACGTTCGCACTTCTTAATCGTTTTAAATCGTTGTTAAAATATAAATTGTTCAAATTCCAGGGACTCCCGCGGCCTGCTGAACGTGGAACTCCAGGACAACCCCCTGGGACCCGTCGACGGCCCCTTCCTCGTCTCCGGCACCCTGCAGTTCCTGGACATCAGCTCCTGCAAGCTCGCCTACATCAATCCCCAGTTCTTCGACAACATCACCTCTTTGACCAGCGTGGATCTGTCCAACAACCCGCTGAACACCCTGGAAGCGGGCGTCTTCGACATCCTCACGAGCCTGGACACCCTCAAACTCAACAACTGCAATCTCTCCTCAGTCTCAGAAAATGTATTCTCAAACCTCATAAATCTGAAGAACTTAGAGCTAGCTGGTAACCTCCTAACTAACACAGATTTCACGGAACTTCTGGGCTCCTTGACAAGATTAGAGTACTTGAATCTGCGAAAGGCTGGCTTGACTTCACTGTCTGAAGACACGTTCTCGAATTGCACAAATCTGTTCACACTTATTTTGGCCGACAACGAGCTACGTGACTTGGATGTTGCCGCAACATTGGGCAGTAGCGTGGATCATTTGGAACTACTAGATCTGTCACACTGTAAGATAATTGGGCCGATATCGGGCGACGTTTTCGCAAACGCGACTAGATTGAAAAGTCTGTATCTTTCGGGAAATCCCTTATTCGCATCAGACTTGGAGGAGGCTTTGGCGCCTCTACCTAGATTAGAAAGATTATTCCTGAGCAATTGTGGACTCCGCCGCCTTCCGTACAATTTTAACGCTTTCGATAATCTAGTAGAATTGGATATATCTCACAACCCACTCGTCAACGTGTTTGCTAAGCTGCTCGCTCCACTCGAAAAACTAGAATACCTAAACATGGGTTACAGCAACTTGTCTTACATTGCCCCGGATTCGTTTTCGAATCTGACGTCATTGAAGCGATTAGTCCTCTCAGGCAATGACCTCTTGTCCCTTGAAGCGGGGCTGTTTGGTAATCTCACACAGCTGACCACAATTGAATTGGAATTCTGCGGTCTGAAACGGCCTTTGAACGCTAACGCTTTCTTCAAAAACCTCACGTATATGGACTTGAGAGAAATAAGGCTTGGAGGGAACCCTCTAGTGATACCTGTCTCGGGACCGCTGTTCCCTAAATCGTTGACACAAGTTACCATCTTGGATCTAAGCAATTGCAACATCACGTCACTCAACGTGGACTCTTTTAAGAATTCGGATAATATCACCGATTTGAACTTAGCCGGGAACCGGATCAGCTCTATAGAAGGAAGTCTTTTGTTCCTGGACAGATTGCAGCAATTGGAGAAAATAAATTTGAGTAATAACAACCTGACTACAATAGACCCGGAGGTGTTCGTGAATAATCCGAAGCTTCACTCGTTGAATTTGATCGGGAATCCATTTATTTGCGACTGTAAGATTGCTGAAATGTGGGATTGGGCGAACATGATCAAGGGCGACTTAGACGTACTAATCGGAGCCAAGAGCGCTGAAAAGGATATCATCGTCAAAGGAAATAAGAAGAAGAAGAATTTGTACTGTAGATACAATGAGACCCAGCTAAGGAACATGAGTATTCCGACCAACAGGACCCAGGTTCCGGGAAGACGACCCTTCCTCAAGCCGCAAAAACTGACCTACGCCAACCGAACTTGGGCCAAGTACGTCAGAGAGTCGGGTTGCGAACCTGTCGTTAAAATCCTTCGACCCGTTGCGTTGGTAGGAGAGGCGTTTCACAAGAATGGCTTTGTATCGGAAGGTCTTATGATTTTGGGCATATTGGCTATCTGTCTGGGTTTCGCGTCGCTTCTAATGACCATGAGATTGTTCAGAAGGAAAAATAACACGGATGTGGACACAGAAACAAACAGAAAGCAGAGATAGCAGAGATATTAGATTCGTCTTAGACTTGGTGCATTCCGTACCGTCCCTATCCGCCCCAGGATACATGTAGCGACGGCTTTGATAGTTTCGTCCTTATTTTTTATACTTTCCATTTCGTAGTAGGTGCATTATTCCTAGTATCAAATGGTCTCTCTAGCACTCTACCACGTCCACTAAACGAAGCAAACTATTTAATAACTTCAACTAGTCAGACGACATACATTAACGTGAAGTTTTTGTTTTATATTAATGTAACCCTATTTTTAAGTTGCCGGACAGTATTCATGTTAATTTAATAAATAAATAGATACCCGAAATCGAATTTACTTTTTATCACAATTTGATAACTATGACATTTTTCAATTTATTTTGTAAGGTGTATAAAATTTAACCCTTTTTATTAAGCATTACTTAATGGTAAAGAAGTCTTTGGCAACGAGAGCACAAACCACAGTTTCAGTTGCTTCAAACAATTAAGTGATGCAATGCGCCGCGTTTTTGCTGGTGTTTCCTCAACGCTGGAGCGGGCACCCATCCGAGAGCATGCTAAATCGAACTCGGGAACTTTTTGCATTCTCTGCGGTCAATGGATAAAGCGACACACTTTTTACAAGCTGTTTTTATCGAACAATGAACTAGAAAATTGAGTAAAAAATGGTGTCACGTAATATATTGATTGAAGGCGAAAGTACGATTGCGTAAGGGTTATGGTGGTAAAGCTAGTCATTGAAAGAAAACAATTTTAATTCAATATTTTATTAACAATAAACTAACAAAAAACTTAACAATACAAATAAATACTTATTTATCAGCTAGGCTTGCTAGACGTGGTTGTTTTCTTAATGTACCAGTTTTCTTTGTACACCTTTTTCCTCGAGCCTGGCTTCTCGCTTTCGGGACTGACGTTGCTCGCCATAGATTCTTGTTCGCTGTCGAGTCTGGGGATGGCGATGGGTTCGAACCCGTATTGGAATTGGGGCTCAACGAAATGCGTTTTGCTTTTATATCGGAGAGGACGCGACGCGTACGCCGAGCTGTCCCGCGGTGCCTCCTTGGCGTAGTTGTACGCGTACTCGTAGGTCGGCGCCGATATGTATTGCGCGGATTGCTTTTGCTGCTGCTTAGGCGCTGAATCATAAAACGACGGTTCGACCGTGTACTTCGATGTTTTCTTCTTCCCATCGCTTACGCGCAGCTTCTCCGGCTTGTTTTTCAAGAACATTTTATAGTAATTTATCTTGCTTTGGTAACGGTCGGTCATGATCTCAGGTTTGTTAAGCGAGTAACCTAAAAAATAGTCTTCTTGCACTTTGTCTCGGTCATCTTTGTAGCCGAGGCGGGCGGATTTGGGGAATTGATCACCGTCTTCCGCATATTGTTCGAAGGGCGAATGACCATTATCTTCTTCGCTGTCTTGCCGAGGCTCTCCGTAGTTATGGCCGTAGATTTCTTCCTCATTTTCAGCGGAGTCCCGGTCGTAGGCGGGGAACCCGTAAGCAGCGTCCTTGTAAGACTTATCGAAGTCCTCTTCGTTATTTTCGTCCTGGCCCACGGTTTCCATTTGCGCCGTGAGTTTTTCTTGGTGCGAGTGCATCTCATCGGGAGACTCTTCTTGGATTATGATTTTCTTTGACTTCTCATAGATAACAGGTTCAGATACGACGGAGCCTTCAGATCGAGCGCGGGGCGTCGTTTGCTGGATGTAGTACTGAGGTCTCGGGTGCTGGCTCTGAGGCTGTCTGGGATCCACGCGTATCGCTGCACTGGTGAGGGGACTGGGATAAGACGGGATGAATCTGATGTTTTCTACATACTCGTGAAGAGGTGGGAGCTTCGGAGTAGCGGTTAGCGAAGAATGGGTGTAGTATTGAGGTTTGTGGCTAACAACGTAATACGACGGGGTTGGTTTGTGTTGATTTAACTGTCCTTTATGCTCAGCTTTTAAATACTGCGAGGGTGTTACGTGAGAATGGTGAGAAGGTGTAGATTGAAGGTGATAGGAAGGAGTGGAAGGATGTGAAGTACTTGAGGAGTGTGAGTGAGGTGACGATTGACCATGAGATGATTGATGACCATGAGACGATTGATGGGAATGGGTTGAAGGCTGGGATTTATCGGTGTGAGATGGATGATTATGATGTGAATGAGATGAATAATGAGGTTTATCATGATGAGGTTGAGTATCGTATTGGGCGTGATTGTAGGAAGGGCTCTCGTCGTCGGCCTCCGAGGACTCATTAGAGTCATCGGACTCTTCAGGCGCGGGCTCGGGACTCTCGTTATGTTTAGAACCTTGTTCTGGCTGGAAGTTGTACACTAAATGGCTAGGCACGGGATCCTTCTTCACGTATTGCACTACCTTAGTCTGACCCGGATCTTTAGAGTTGTGCGAATAACTATAAGTCACTGGTTCTTTCTGAGTTTGCTTCTCGTAAGTGTACGTAACTGGATCGTTCTGTGTCTCCTTATTGTAACTAACAATTTGTTGGTTGAATGACTCTTTATATCCCGGAGAATTTATTTCGTAAGAGTATCCGGGGTCGTTAGGTTTCCCTTTCACTTTTATGCTCGGCTTTTCCGATTTACTTTCGAAGTTGATATACACGTCAGCGTCCTTCTTCGGAGGTTTTTTCTGTTTTTTCTTTGTGTCATCACCGTATGCTTTGCCTTTGACGACACCGGTGTCGTAAGATTTGGTTTTTTCAACGACTAATTCCTTTTGGTTTTTGTCCTCGGCATCATCGTATGGATGCAGTTTTGAGTATGTCAGTGCGTTTATTTTGGGCAAGTAGTGTTGCACTTGGGGCACGATGGGGTTGGCGAATGTCAGTGGTTCTAACAGACTGAGGTCCAGGAGAGGTAGAGGGGGCTTGGTCTCTATCTGGACCACGGTATCCTCCCCGTTGTGAGTGGTTTTCACAGTATGTCTGATAGGAGTCTGCACTTTCGCCTTAAGGCTGGGCGCCGCCTGCTGACGAGGCGCTTCGTAATATTCGTTGTGATGAGGTTGCTGTTCTAACCGCTGGTACTTAGGCTCATTCTGAAGCTGATTGTAGCCCTGGGTAGCGTAAACCACTTTATTGTTGCTGGAGTCTTGCTGGACTTTTGTGGGCGTTACGAATTGGAACTGCTGGTCCGAAGCTGGAGTTAAATTCTTTACATTTCCAGCATACACGAAGGGCTGTGCGAAGGCTCCATAGCGAGTCAAAGGCGAAGTAACCGCGTCCAGGGACGGCAGGCGGTACTGCGCTCCAAAGAACGCTTGCGGCGCGCCTTGAGGGAAATGGTAGCTCGGAGCAGCACTCAGTGGCTGAGATAGATGCGCCGGCAGATGTTGCAGCTGCACAAACTGCTGCGGAAATGTAGTCTTATACGCCACAGACGTCGGCGTTTCCAAGAATTTGTTCCCGTACGAATCTTTCAAGAATCCATTCGAATTCTGTATAACGATGCTCTCCTGTTTCACCGGGATGAGCTGCGTGGCTTTAGCCGCTGGCACGACGGTGGGCACTTGGAAGGAGAAGGCACCATACGGTGCAGCGTTGGCGTATGCACTCGCGTATATCCCCTTAGCGTTCCTATACAAAGGGGGGGCACTCTCGGCACTTTCATTGTCTCTGATCGCCAAACATGTCACAGTCCACGCACTTATTAGCCACACGACCGCTGTTAACGCCTGAAAAAGAAAATATAATGAAAGTGAATCTGGAAACTTCAGTTCCGGTGAGAACGACTGGAAACCGGACATTCATTGGAGCGATGAAACACAATCACTCATCACGCATGTTATTATGAATCTGCAACTGCATAGGTATTTAAGTATGTAAACTTTTACGTAATCTTAATTTATTCAGATAGTGTGCATGTCCGGAACTCGCATGCAGATCACTGAAGCATACCTAAATTATCATTTAATCAAACATTATTGGCATTCCAAATTTTAATGCTACTGGCAACACTATTTAAAAACATTTAACTATTGTAATTTTCCAGATATAAAAATCAGAATTAATCTTTAAATTTAAACATAATTAAAGCTTATCTCAGATTGGTTTTCGATTTCCGAAAATTAACGGTATTTTTGAAACGTACCGTTCTCCCCATGTCGGCCAACGTTCGTCCAAGACCGCTTTCAGCGCACTGTGGCGGCGCGCTCCCTCCACGCTCTTATATCGGCCTCCGCCTTCCTTCATTCACCACTTATATCATCAATAAAAGAAAAAATACAAACCACTTATTAAATAAATAAAATCCACCGAATTCACTGATCTTCAGTTGAATAACACTCAAATTGGGTTACAATGATTTGAAAAAACGAATAAATGCGACGGTTGTCCGAAAAACGCGGTTCGTTGACACGTTTTGAACGCCTTTAGAAAAACAAGAACTAACATGGCGTTAATTTTACGGATATTTGTTGGAATTGTTGCATATAGAAAACATGTAAAAGAAATCAACATAGGTAATGATTGAAACAGAATACAAGAATCGTTCGTGCATAACAAAAATATTCTGGCGTCTTGTATATATTGCCTTTATTTAACCTTTCGTATGCTTAGTACTAGTAGCAGATCTGCGCTGTAAGTGTCCCAGCATACAAGAGGTTAAACGAACGCTAAAAATCGAGAAAATCTACTATTCAACGATTGATAGCAACTTACGACATCTTCCATGGAAGCAACAAGCTCAGTTAATGGGTATACGAAGTAATGTTAACATTCATTGCCCATCATTGAGTTGAAGATTCGCTTCGCTAATGCAGTTTCCTTAATCTTAAGAGACAATATACAATTGCCTTTTGTAGGAATAGGTATGTGACTGTTAAATAATTTATTTTATTTTAACGAACTAGGTATGTAGGTATATGGTTTTTTCTTGTAAACTGTGATATGGGTAAATAACCTGAAATAAAGATCATTAATATTGTACAGTCAGCATCATAAACATGTATACACTTTTCGACCTTATCTCCAAGCAAAAAGGACCTAAAATGTATACATGTTTATAATGCTGACTGTATTTCTTTCCCGCGCGGGACAATGGTGTCCCGGACCTTTGGGAGGCGTGCGTGGAGCTATCTACAAAGTACCAACTTAGCCAACACGTAGAGGCCCTTTTAACAATTTAATGAAATGCAAGGAGTACACCGAGCGGATGCTGTCCCTGCCCGTGTCATGGGACGCACACAGAGACAGCACCCGCGGGGGTGTATAGGGACTATTGCTGGTTGATGGAACCTAAATGAAACGGGTTATTGGGTAAAAATGATGGACTAGTGGCTGGGCTATTGGATGAAACACCGGACGCCTGCTTAATAAAACTGTCTCACTTTTTATCTCTGGCAGACGGTGACTCGCCCACTGCTATATGGGCCCCTATTAATAGCGACATTATTAAATGGCCTAAGGGCAACACCGGTCAGAGAGCTGGGGGTAGAGGTGACACTGGACTTTAAACATATTAGCCACATCTACCCTCGAGCAACAGCTCTTGCGACTCCACTCTGGACTCTGGATGGCCAGTTAAGGCAAGCAATCATTATTATTAATACAAGTCCCTTAACCATAAATTTTGACGACCGGTTAGCCCAGTGGGTAGTGACGCTGCCTACGAAGCTGAAGGTCCTGGGTTCGAATCCCGGTAAGGGCAAATATTTGTGCATGAATATTTGTTTCTGAGTCTTGGATGTTTTCTATGTATTTAATTATTTATAACTATTATATATATCGCCGTCTAGTACCTATAATATAACACAAGCGTTATTGAGCTTACTATAGGCACAGATCAAAGAATACAAGCTATAGGCCTAGTGCGATTTATATAAATATAAATGATGGAGCTGGGTTGTAGTTGTAGGCTATGGTAATACCGGGGTCCGCTGGCGGCGGATAGCGGCCATCGGACATGATGGTTAGCTGCCTATATAGAACAAGCAGTCCCCGATCACACAGCGGCGGGTTATCAGGATTTAGAGAGGTCTTGCAGAAGGGCATCTCTATAAAATGATGCAATATCTGGTGACGATTTCGTGACAAGGCGAGTAATTGCCGCCAATGAATAAGCTTTTAACCTCGGTTGTAAGGCAGCAGAGGCACAGTATTGACCGGGGAAAGTAGATAGAAATCTGATAGGACTCTTGTTCAGGTATCAATTTATATAATATCGTTGCACAAGTGCAATTGGTATCTAACCGTTCTTGTAAACTAAAAAGAACTAAAAAGAAAAAAAAAACAATCATGGAGCGAGATAAACTCGTTTCGTAAACTGCGGTCTGGAAGGCAAGAGGGCCACTACACTAGACTTCCCTAATTCGGAGTAATGGAATACTTAAAATATTACTCTACCTCTACTCTATCTATGTACAGTCACGGACTTTAATTGTTGAGCCATTTTAGAGCTCACCTTTTACTGGATATTCGTAGCTTAAAAATTAAAAACCAAAATTATTTGACACCTAAAACGGCTCAACGATTAAAGTCCGTGACTGTACCTACTAGAGCCTGCGCTTTAATAAGTGATGCATAATGATGACATATGGCACTGAAACTTGATCGCTTACTATGGGCCTCATAAGAAGGCTCAAAGTCACCCAAAGGGCAATGGAGAGGGCTATGTTAGGAGTTTCTCTGCGTGATCGCATCAGAAATGAGGCTATCCGCAGCAGAACCAAGGTAACCGATATAGCCCTCCGAATTGCCAAACTTAAGTGGCAGTGGGCGGGGCACATTGCACGTAGTACCGATGGCCGTTGGGGCGGAAAGGTTCTCGAGTAGCGACCACGTACCGGAAGGCGCGGCGTGGGTAGGCCCCCCACAAGGTGGACTGATGAGCTGGTAAAGGTTGCGGGAGTCCGCTTGATGCGGGTGGCGCAGGACCGGTCAATTTGGAACTCTCTGGGGGAGGCCTATGTCCAGCAGTGGACGTCTTTCGGCTGATATGATGATGATGATGATGATGAATGATGAATCTTAAAGGTTTACGTTTGCCGTATATCTACTTGTACCATCGCCAACACTGTTAGCTGACCATCCGTGCACTTTATGTTCATTGTAATAAGGTTCAATACAGGATGGTCAGTAACTGTGTTGGCGTTTGTACCGCGTCAAGCGCATAGACCATCCCCAATAAATTGCTTTGCAGTTTGGAGAGTCCTTAGAAAAAAGGTAGTCAGGGGGTCACGTCAAGAAAAAGGTTGAAATCACTGAGGTAGATACCTAATACTTGCGTGCAACACAGACCAGTTAATTTTGAAACCGACCTGGTTCACCCCACACGAACGGTCGCCATTATTTCTTTTTACGACTAAGAAATCGCAGAAAATAACTTTTTTGTTGGGAAAGAAATAAAATTAGATATAAGCTAAATGGAGTAGATAAATGTAGAGTAGGGTTGCCAATCGTACTATATTAAAATAAATAAATAAATATCCTGGGACAATTCACACCAATTGATCTAGTCCCAAACTAGGCAAAGCCTGTACTATGGGTACTAGACAACGGATAAACATACTTATATAGATAAATACATACTTAAATCTTAACTTAAAATTATATAGTATTGTACTATATTTTGACTCTTTGTAATATATACTGTTGAAGAAATATATAGTACGCCAAAATACTATATTTTGGGGCTCCTTTCGAAGTGCTTCAAATTGCCCAGGTTTCAATTCAACATCATCATCATCATATCAGCCGAAAGATGTCCACTGGACTGGACTGGACATAGGCCTCCCCCAAAGAGTGCCAAAGTGACCGGTCTTGCGCCACCGTCATCCAGCGGCGCAGGTTTCAATTAAATTTTACTAAATAGCAAAATTGCCCAGCCAAGTACTATATTTTTTTACAGTGTACTATATTTTTGTCGGAAAAAAAAAATAGGTATCTCCCCCAAAAAAAATTGGCAACCCTAATGTATAGACGTGCGCCTGTATCTACAGATTACTAACTTTAAAAATACGTTCGCAAATTTTACTAACGACCCAAAGTAGCCTCGTATGTTATAAAATTTGAATGAAATTGAGTATGATGCATCGTTTGATAAAGTGTGAAAGAGAGGAGTTAGTCCCCCCTTTATATTGGAACTTTCAGCCAGAAATTGGGTTCGCAAAATTTGTGTCTGGGTCAGTTGTGGACCCTGGGGTCCTTTTTAAATACATATAAATGGGATAGCGCTAAGGCGACATGACGCGGGAACTGTCAGGCGATTATGGGCGGCAACGGCGAAGGCGAGAAACACCAAACACCATAGAGAGGGTGGTAGAAGCCAATAACCTTGGCCTCCTCATGGACGGCAAGCTGCGCTTTGAGAACCACATACTAAAAGTTGTGAGTAACTGCTTCTACCGCCTTAAAGTTCTTTACAATGTTCGCGATTACTTAAGTGTTGATTTGCGTGTTAACCTTTGTGAATCGCTGATATTGTCAAGATTAAACTATTGTGATGTTGTCTATGCTGGCTGCATTACTGGTCGCACAAAAAAGCTCATACAACGAGTGCAAAACGCATGCATTCGTTTCTGTTTCCGAGTCCCACCTCGCTCCCATATCACTCCCTACTTGAACGCCGCTGGTCTGCTGAACATGCCTGCACGCAGACGGCTTCACCTCGCCACTCTTCTCTTTGGCATAGTACGATCTGGGGTCCCAGCATATTTGCTGAGTAGACTTGCATGGCCCAAGAGTGCGCGTAGGTGTAAGGCGATGATTCTGGTGCCAGAGCATCGGACCGCGGCGTTTCGAGGAAGTTTTAGGTTCACAGCGTCCAAGTGTTGGAATGATCTCCCTCCACCTATCCAAGGAGCGTCTAGCAGGTATACCTTTAAGCGCCAGCTTAAAGGCTATTTGTTGACGCTCCAAAAATCCCAACCCTAACCCATCCAGCACTTTTAACATCCCAACCGTGTCGCGTTTTATGCTTTGTGTTTTTCATCCCGTCGTGCTACTGTTCTATATATATATTTTCAATATTTTGCAATAATTATTTATTTATTATGTGTCTACTTACTTTTTATCTAATGCTGTGTTGCGTTGCGTTCCGTGGGCCACTTGCGGTGCTGTCTGAAAACCAGCGCTGCAGGTGTCTGTCTGACACCTCGGCACAATGCTGAGACAGCGACCGTTTCACTGCCGCGAAGACACACAATATGTGTCAATTGTCATGTATGTCTACTCCTTTGTCTCTGTGTGTCTTTTGTGTAGTGAATAAATGTCTTCTTTTCTTTCTTTTCTATAGTCGCCTGACAAATCGCGCGTCGTGTCGCCCAGCATGTCGCCTGTGCGTAAGCGCGGCCTAACGCGACTTAGAGCATACTTAACTGGGCTGCTAGCATAACTTGACTCACTTCTCTACTCACGCGCGTGATAGACTATCTGCCACTTTTTGACAGCATTAATCAGAAAGTGACGGACAGTCTAACTCGCGCGCGAGTAGAGTCGAGAGTCAAGTTATGCTAGCAGGGCTGGAGTAGCCTTATGTCGTATTTGCGTACAAAAATGTCTGCCGAATTTTGCGGTGGCGGGAGGGAGCATCTTAATAGGATATTGAAACCAGGGATCGGATACCGGTATTTTCTCCATACAAATTAAACCGGTATTATTTCGTTCTTTGGTTGTAATCATTTTTGATCGGGCAGTCTAATAATACGAATATGTTACCTAAATACAAAATACAAAATACAAAATACAAAATTTATTTATTTACCTAGTGAGTTACAAACAGGGAGAATTACAAAGAGCTTAGCCTAAGAATTTTATAAAATAGAGTTAAGCAATAGTCCTCACACTAGGTCGAGCCTGTGTCGTGAGAACTGTTAGGGTGTTTTCAGAAAAGTTTAAATACACGATAGAGTCCTACATTAAGATCCTAAAATAATTCAAAGCATTAGACTACTTCGGGATTTTTTGAAAAAACCGGTTCCGATCCCTGATTGAAACTCAATTGTATATTGAAAGCTTGAAGTGGTTAAACGTTTATAATATCAAGTGCTTACAGCAACATGCGCGCATTTTTATGATCAGTGTTCTCTTACGAGGCGATTTTGTGTATGACAATTAATCGATTGTGAAATTGTCTTTGTATGATTTTTAGCACATTGTGCAAGGTTTTCTACAGAGGGGTAAGTTACTGAAAGGGTACTCGAGTTATGTATGTAAGCATGCGGAGGACCGGAGTCGCGACCAGTGCCATAGCACCTCAAACTTATCGATGTTGTTTTTTACAGTGACTTCACATATGGTATCACTTTCCCGACCCACTGCTTTCCTTCACGGTCAGCGCCCAGGTAATCTAGACTACACTTCACGCTTGCCCGGGACACCGTACCCGACACGACACAGTGAAAGTAACTCGCATAACAACAAGGCTTATGTCCATCCAATATTTCAACGAAATTCAACCTTATTTCCGACAACATTGGGTCTACATTAGAACTGGCTATACGAAGGAAGTAAGCCGTTTAGAAGTGTCAGTAAAATTGTTCATTGTTCAGTGATCCAGTCATGTCAAGTCAAAAGCTATGAACCACGAAAGCTGAGCTTAGAAAGCAAAGTTAGAAAAATGCAGCCGTTAAATTTAAGGCTATAGTACTCCTAAAAACCTACAACTTTACTCTACATAGATCCTTTACAGGTCATCATTGTCAACTTATTATAACGATGTTACGGTAATTCCCTTTCGTCCAAAAAATCTTCTGCATACCTACTTTAGTTTTTTAACTCTATCCAATAAGGTATAAAGTTAGTTTTTAGATTCTAAAGTTTGTGGCACCATAACTAGATATAGAATATGTATTACTGTATATGGAGCGATATGGTCCTTCGAACCGGATATCATCAACGATGTAGAAAATACTTTAATTTGACTGTACAGTTGCGGAATGAAAGGGTTCGTCACTTTTGAACCTTAACAGCTTTATAATAAGGTCGAAAAGTGGCGAACCTTTTCATTCCTCGACTATACATAATGAGAGGCCTTAAATTACGAGTGTGGTTTTATGAAGAGCTTCAGCGAGTTTCATAATAGGATCACACGAGTGTTTAAGGCCTAATTATGTACAGTTGCATACACTATCGAGACACATATAATAAATCCTCAATGATGTGTTCGGGAACCATTAGAATAACCGCCATTGCACCGCCATGGCGGACTAAATTTCAAATCGTGACCAACTAGATGTCAAAGTTGAAAGTCATTACTTTATCAATATCTATATCTTAATGATAATACGTACAAAATTACCTACGGCCAGAGACAAGTAATTTATTTGTATAAATCTTATTGATATAATGCTGGTCATTACTGCCAGTTTCTGAACGCATTTTAGCGGGTTTATAGTATGTGTGTAGATAAACTACTGTTATTAAGGCGATGCCTTGTTTAGAGTCGATTCGCGAAAACCACACCCCCTCGTGAGAGACACTCTTATGCCTTCCGCGCATGAAAAAAGAGATGCAACACTTCGGGAATGGCTTTTTAGACAAATTTATATAAATACCTAACTTAGTGAATGTTTATTCATGATTCATAAAGTAAGATTTTAGATGAGATAAAATACTATAATATAAACTTGTTTGTGTAGGCTGAGTTACAAAAAGAAAATAAAGATCATTTTTTTTTCTATCGAAGAAATTTTAAGCAATCATATATCGATTAGATCGTATAGTCAAGAATCATATACCTATCTAAAAATCAGTCCTTATTGTTTCAAAATCTAGTCAGAACCGCGTTTCAAAGAACGCGATAAGTTCCGAATCACCCCCTTAATACCGACAAGCCCTACCAAGCAATACCTTTGGGAACATATTTAACCTTTTCAACGCTCTGTCAAAGAGAAAAGTTGTCAACCACACGCCAAATCAACAAGACATTTAGTGCGGATTTAAACCTTATGTCAATGCAAGAAGGTTGCTATCGCGCTGGGCTCCTTGACGCATATATCAGTCGTTGGCGTTGAACCTGCGGTGCGGATATATGCGTCGTTGGCGTCGAAAAGATTAACGTAGATCGAGACCAAACAAATTGAATAGTATAATGTTAATTTTATTGAGGATCAAACTATTTGCAAAATACAAAACGTTCACTTCAATAAATCTTACACATTCAGCCTTGGCCAAAAGTATTGAGCACCCCACGTTTTCCTTTGTAACTTATGGATAAAGTATTATTTATCAATTTCATAAATACACGAAGACTTAAAATATAATAAGTGTTTAACACTTGGGAAATTGTATAAAATTCTACAATAAAATTCCAAAACACATTACCGAACTTACTGACTCTAAATTCAAATCTGTCTCAAAACAGACACTTATTTCAAAAGCATATTATAAGATAAACGATTACATCATGGATAGGGATATTTGGCAGCGATAAAATCCTGCGCTAGCAATGCAATTTTAAAATACTCTGATACTGAAATGATATATTGTATACTGTTTTGAAAAAATGACACCTCGCCGAGTTTTTTACGCCGGTTCTTCTCGAGGCAGAGGTTTTCTTTCCGAACCGGTGGTAGTTTATCGACATTCATAGGTGCATATAATATGCCTAAATTGAAGAATAAATCACTTTGATTTTGAACATGTGCAAATCATTAATATATATATCTTTTTGAAATTGCTATTTGCGTGTAAAAACTGAAGCTAGAAAAAGTCGCGTTTTACAATAAAGGTTTAATTGCATATTTTTTTCACGGATTTTCCCTTAACGTCAATTTATATGACGATTTTTTTCTGATTGATACACAACTTTATATTATAAAATATATATAGGTAAATGCACCTTGTAAAGTTTGACTTTTGTATGGAAAACGCACGGGTGCTCAACACTTTTGACCAAGACCAACTCTTATGTAAAATATAGTTTCTCTTTATATTTACAAACTTATGTTTTATTATATGTGATACATACAAAGGGCAGCCGATAGCTGGTCACGAAGAAATACAACAAAATTAGTTACATACTTTCTATACAACCTCTAGCAGCCCGGCATACAAGAAAACAAGTGAAATCAAAAGATTTTTCGAAAAACCCAACTGCATTTTTGCATTGGGTCGAAGTGGCCATCGGGAGGGCCAAATAGGTTGAGGCAGCATCCAATCGCGAGGCCTGGGCGGGGGATGCGAATATTGCTTTTCATTGTTGTCGTTTTTTTATTTTTTTTATTTGTACTTTATATGCCTAATACTAACATAGTTATTAAGTCAAAATGTGTTACTAACATCCTATGGATCATTTGGTCTGCAATAAAAGATTTTTATTTTTATTTATTTTATTTATTTTTGCAAATATTATGTCACTCCCACGATTAAGAGGAATCCAACGACACCTCATATGTCGAAATCCGTCAAACGGTTTAGGCTGCAGGGCGTGCCAAAGAATAAGACATACACACATACACTCGAGAAACATAACCCTCCTTTCCTTCGGCAGTCGGGTAATAAGGAAGCCTTTTAAAAGGCCCCTGGGCAGTTAGAGGTTATAATATAACTTAAACAGATAAGGTAACGTTTGATATAACTTTTATTCACATAAATGTTTTCGCCTTATGTAAATGTGTGTGTTTGTGTAATTTTCTACTTTTTTTACATTCGTCACAGAATCTAACCTAAATTGAGCTAGTGCTAACAAACTAAATAGTATACATATGGCTATTATCAAAACTTACATACTTAGTACAAAAAAAAACACTTGACATTTCAAAACAAAAAAAAAATTCTTTAGAATTGAATTATTAAAAAACTAAAAAAATCGTACTCCTGATATTTTATTAACATAACTTTAGAACTTTATCAAAAAGTGATTTTAGTTTAATTGGTAGAGATTCACATAATTATTAAGTTAGTTGACAAAATAATGAAATAATATAATCTATGTAGTCTCCTTAACACTTGCACTGGCGAGCGCGCTATTCGTAGGCGTTTTCCTCTACTTAGCGGGAAAACCACCACATCGCAGCGCCACGAAATTGTTAGCAGTGAATGTGTTATACAACATGCAAACGAAAATGCTTTGTGATGATTGTTTTTGAATTAAATAGAAATGAAACCTAAAACTAATATACAGGGGTTTGGTAGCTAGGTGCAAAGCTTTAAGGGGGTGATCGTCGGGGTATTTTTGAGCAACTTTTAATATGGGAGCAACCCTGAATTCGCAAAAATAAAATTCAGCTCTCCGTACAATTTGGTCAAATAGGGTCTAATCAATTTTGCGATTCTCCCCCTTAAAGCTTTGCACCTAGCTACCAAACACCCTGTATTTTACACAAATGCACAACATAAATTAACTTATATTATCACATCTACCATATATGGTAAGCCGAAGATCAGGCATTGTCATGTTCGCCGATGACACCTCGTTACTGTTCAAGGTTAATAGGAAAGATACTGAACTCATTGAACCAAATAACACCCTGTCCATGATATCTGACTGGTTTGCTGCCAATAACTTAGTGTTGAATCCGAAAAAAACGAAATGTATAAAATTCACACTAGCGAACTCAAATGTAAACTTAGCCTCAAATATTAAACTTAATGGTGAAACCATAGAATTTGTAAAGTCAACTGTATTCTTAGGTATTACGTTAGACTCTAAACTGCAGTGGGGTTCCCACATAACTGCGATAGGAAGTAGGTTGAGCTCCGCTGCTTTTGCAGTCAGGAGAATAAGGCAGCTTACCAATGTAGCAACGGCACGGTTAGTTTACTTCGCTTACTTTAACAGTATAATTACTTATGGTCTTATTTTATGGGGATCAGCGGCAGATATTGAGACTGTATTTATTTTACAAAAAAGGGCTGTTAGAGCAATTTATAACCTCGGGTCGCGTGAGTCATTAAGAGAATTTTTCAAGGAAACAGATATTCTAACACTGCCGTCGCTATACGTATTTGAAATAATAATGTATGTTAGGAAGAATTTATACAACTACCCAACAAACACTGATAGGCCCAAGGTTACCAGAAGCGCAGGGAAGCTCAAAACAACTTTTTACAGGCTAGTAAAAGCGAAAAAGTCGTTCTTGGGAAATTGTATAAAATTCTACAATAAAATTCCAAAACACATTACCGAACTTACTGACTCTAAATTCAAATCTGTCGTAAAACGGACACTCATTTCAAAAGCATATTATAAGATAAACGACTACATCATGGATAGGGATATTTGGCAGCGATAAAATCCTGCACTAGAAACCTGTCGTAAAATAAATAGGCTTTCTACTGTAGCAATGTAATTTTAAAATTTTATAATACTCTGATACTGATATGATATATTGTATACTGTTTTGAAAAAATGACACCTCGCCGAGTTTATTACGCCGGTTCTTCTCGAGGCAGAGGTTTACTTTCCGAACCGGTGGTAGTTTATCGACATTCATAGGTGCATGTAATATGCCTAAATTGAAGAATAAATCACTTTGACTTTGACTTTGACTTTGACAATGATTGTCTAGGACTTTCTCCTAGACAATATCTATACATACAAATACGTAATTTACGTAACTCCCTTAATTTGAAAAAAACTAACGAAGGTTCATACTTCAAGCTTCGGTGACTCAAGACAGTCCCAACTATTCTGATCAGGAAAAAAAAGGCGGCCAAAGATTTCGTATAGCCGGCTGGACTGCCAGTCTAAACGATGTAATTCTGACTTCCGACCACATGACCGTTCAAATTGGAACATATAACAAGATTAACAAGTCAAGTTGGTTTACAGTCTAAAAAAAACATTTAATTAGCATTTAGGAATTATTAAATACTAAAATTAAATCAACCAGCACTCTATAATACGTAGTAAGCTGATAAAAAAAGCAATTGACGAAAAAAATGAAATATATACAGGGTGGGCCCTGTGACAGGAGCAAAAAATTAAAAGGTAGATTAATAAGCTTGTGAGCAACTAAATCCAAGTGGTTTTAGATGAAAACATTTTTTTTTTGTTTCTAATTATGTTTGTGTGTATTTATACTCTTCTGAGTGATATCAGAAACTTTTTATTAAAAAATAAGCAAAAAAAACAAACTTTTTTTGAAAACAAAAATTGGACACAAGGGGTATCCTTTTAAATATTTGCTCTTGTTACAGTGCCCACCCCGTATATATATTCTGTGCCAGCAACATAGACCGTGGGTCACGCCTTTAATTTTAATGAGATACCAGTGCCCGGGCCTACGTACAGTCTCACCTGCATTAACACTAACTGGCCGGAACCCGTCTAGCGGGCGCCTACGCCGTAGTCGCTTGCCGCTGCACACGGGGAAAGCCACGGGATGTGTATTCAGTGAATGTGTTAATATTTGCCGCAACAAAGCAAACACGCCTCTATTGCTAGGCCCGTTAGGACGTGTCCTGGCACGCGTGTTGTGGCAGATACCGGTGTTGACTGGGCCATGGTACTGAACAACAAATATTCGTCAAAGCCATTATTATCTTGCACTAAACAGAATAACAAGGGAATATACATAAAAACTTATCATAGCTTTCTAGCAGGACTGATTCAATTCAGTTCTCTGGGTGTACAGTAAGGGAAATGTATTGACGTACGACCGTAGAACCCTATCGCAATAATACTCGAGGCAAAATACGGTTTCGAAAAACATTAATTTATAATAGCGTTTTTTTGTTTATTTTATATCAAAACGTTATTCTAAGATGCTTTATTCAAGAATCCAACAAACTTTCCACCCGGAAGTAATTATATAGATTTAAATTAAACATTCATTGTCTTTTTTATTTTATTTACATTGAATATTTTAAAGCAAATGTAAATGAACCTAAATAAAGATAAAAAAATATTAATATTTATCCGGACTTTTTAGGAGCTAATTATATAAAAAATTTTTTATGTCTGATTTTTGTTGGATTTTGCCTCTAGGTAACTATTTCATTGATAATATATCCGTTACATTAAAAAAATTTGCTATTATAAGTTATTTCCAAATTTGACATTTTTTCCATACAAGTTGTCAGTTCATTGCCTGGACTATAAGGTGACATACCACTCGAGTTTGAGTGACAGCGGCCTGTCAATTGCGACAGGGTTCTACGGTGGTACGTGAATACATTTCCCTTACTGTACTTATCAGCACACTACATGGCAAACTAATTATGTGCTATGTCACATTCAAAATAATTAACACTTACACCCTATTCCATATAAGATTAGATAAATCGTGCGCTAATCGTCATGAAATTTCAAGGAAAACCTGTGAAACGTAAACAAATTGTATTGTTATGTTTGAAAAACACTAAATGATCTAAATAAGTAATATTAGTACAATATTTCCCTTTGGGACTATTCATTTATTACGTAAGACAAATTTAACCACTTTCTGACCCCCTATCACCTAGCATAAGAAACAGGGTGTTTCCGGGAACTTCCGTTAACTTCAGCATACTGCAGAGTACATTCACATAAACAAATTAGCATAATTAGATTTCCTTAAAAAAAACTATATTCATACAAAATTCTCAACACGAAATAAAAAGTATGTACCTCCGAGTCAGTTGGTGCCCAATATGTTGAGACAGCGACCGATTCACTGCCGCGAAGACACACACAATGTGTCCATTGTATTGTATGTTTACTCCCTGTTTCTATGTGTCTTTTGTGTAGTGAATAAATGTCTTCTTTCTATCTTTAATATCGAACGAACTCGCTTAGTAAGCCTTCTTGTAGTTATGAACTGGAACCTTACAATATTTAAAAAGCTGTTATGACGTCACAGTTAATTAAGAACCATTTACACTGGTTAAAGCTCCAAACTGTTTAAATTCAAATATTGATTATGTTGATAACAGTAAGAGTTAAGATACTACTGTCTTACAGAAATTAACTTTGTTTGATCTAAACTTGCAATTAACGGAAATTGTCAAAAACACGTTGTAGAACTTAGATGAACATTTTCCTTGTAACGTAAGACATGGTCGGACCCCCTCCCCACAAGTCATTTTACGTAATAAATGAACAGACCCTTTGATATCCTAGATAACGAAGAAACGCAATCGAATTTGTCCGTTAAAAATCTAATGTTATCTGGAATGAGGCATAGCTGTGATTGTTCAACTTAATCTGCAGTTTAACACGTTCACTGTCCATGCCCCGTATTTAAGGCATACATACTCGTATCAAACAAAATTTAGATCTCAAAAACACATTGATTTGCAATGGATTACGGTAAACGACTCCACAATCGAGTTCCCTCCTCAAACTTACAAAAATCCCTCAATCATAAATTAGCACCAAATTCACCACTGTCTTATCAGACACCTAATCTCTTAAACACATTCTTGGTTATCGTTATATTGTTAGCGTTCTTGACTGGTAAGTTAACATTGCCGCTCTTAAGTCCCAAGCGGGCCTTGACATTGGTATTATCGGGCATGGACAGCCGCCTCTCCGGTTTATTGAAAACTGTTGTTGGCTTCGGCTGTATCTTGGCTTGCACGAGCCTCTCTTGCACCGTTTCTATCTCCTTATATTCGACATGGTTAGAAAACTTGACAGATTTAGACTTCGGCACAGCCAGTTTTTCTCTCACACTGATCGGTTCTTCGTCAGCCCTCATGGTGCATCCCATGGCAATTTGGCGGACACTGTTCTTGGTAGTCGTAATAGTAACCACTTTCTTGGTCACCGGTGGACTCTTGAGGATGCCTTCGTATTTGAGAGCGTCTTTTTGAACGGGTATTGCTTTTTGGTCGTCCGTTTTGGATCCTAGGCGGGCGAAGATTGGCTTCACATCCTTTGTGGGCACATTTGGCTCGACAGCTTCCGTTTGCCCAAGTCTCGCAAACACCGTTTTTGCTTGAGCAACTGAAAAGAATTGAAGGTCAGAATCGATCATTTTTATGATCAAATCAATTTCACAGCCATTAATGGGACTTGGTACGGATTTAGTTCCAGTTGAACAAGTTAACTAAGAAATAGTGATGTTTACCTTCTTTGGCGGCGGGTTGCGGAGATCCGAATCTGATAAGACGGGATTTCTTTACATCTGTTGCTTCTATCCTGAAATATATAACAAGAAACGAATTGGCATCATATTGCACATTTGATGTTTTGGATGACTAGACGGATGATGGTAAACTAACACTAACAATGATATTGACAGTTGCAGCAGCTATATTTGTCATTACCAGTGTCAGATTACCACAGATATTTAAGATATTTTTTTGTAATATGAGACAGATCAAGGAAAGTGTCTATTGACCGTCCTTGATCCAAAACACAAGTGAGGAATCTGTTTATATTTTTCAAAAATAATTGACGTAGCTGAAAAATCTGAAACTTTTTTCTCGTGCTAAGGAAGGTTATTCCTATCACCAAAAAAATAATCAGGCATTTCTAAAATTTTAATCCATTCGCCATTGGCAAAATGTCGCTTCCTTAAAAACTACAAGAAATCCCAGGCTGCTAAGCAGGGGATGCTATCAGATTAAGATGTCGGAGTTAGTCACTCACCCAGCGTCAACCCTGCGCTTTTTCTGGTGCGTCGGCGAGACAGGGGCCTCCTTGGCGTTGCGCGTGTAGTGCTCCAGGATGCGGCTCGCGGCTGCGCACAAACCACTCGTCACAACGTATTATAACCAACCATTTTTTTCATGTATCAAAGATTTGGATGTTAGTCGTCAGTGTTATCAAAATATGAACATGAAGGAGGCCCGAATCCGAATAAAATGGGAACCCTTTCGAATGGGGAATTTTAATTCTTTTTTTATAGGATTTATTCTAGATTGTGTTCATAATCATAATTCTGTTCAAAGATTCAGAAAATGTATATATTTGAAAATACTTGTGATGTATATTATGTAGTCAAGGGGTAATAATAAGGACTATATTGACTATATTGTCAAGTCATACAGGCGTGCAGATATTTACGTCCTTGTTTATGTATGTATATTAATACCCCTGACTGTACAACACTTTCAATTCACACACTTATTTTTTAAAGATTACTCTGCAATTTTTATATCTTAATTCAAATCGGAGGACATTTGAAATTGAGGGCAAATTAATATTTTTTAATACAGTTGTTATGTAGTTACACGCTATAATTAATTGAGTAAGGAATGCGACAACAATTAACAGCAGACATCGTATTTTCTTGTAATCTCCTTTTAAACAGCTAATAGTAGAAACGGGGAGGACACTAAAAAGTTGATTCACCCTTTAACATGTGAAACACTAATAGTAACAGACTATTTGGTACACGGATATGACAGGGATATGACCACAGAACACTAAATACTATAGAAGGGGTATCGCGCGGTTTGTATCGGGAGCGGTGTCGCCTCATCCCTCCACGTCGCCTGCAACTGTGAGCGACTGCACGGCGAGCAGGTCACGTTGGCGCGGAAGCTTTCAGCAAACTAGTGGCGCGCGTGCCACGCCCACATCGCCTTTCTACAGTGTGTCTCATTTAAATCGGTCAGTATGGGAAAGTCTGAAACTATAAGACATACGAAGATCTGTTCTTAGGAACCATGTCATCGATTTTAATAACAAGCAAAGAGGCACAAACAACCATAGAGACAATTTTACATGCCTGAACATGTTGAATATTGTAATGGTGGTCACTTTGAACATGTACTAAAATAAATAAATAAATAATAAATAAATAAATATTACGAGACAATCTTACACAAATCAACCTAGGCCCACGGTAAGCTCAGTAAGGCTTGTATTGTGGGTACTAGGTGACGATATATATAATAGATAAATACATATAAAATAAATAAATTAAAGTATGTGAAAACAATGCATCATTCATTTTAGACATCTAGTTTCATAGACCCATTTACTGATTAAGACCTACACAATCGATATCTAAATAGAAATAGTGTAAGTTAATTTTTTTTTCAAAACAACCGGGTTCGATTCCCGAGCTGAGTACAGGTTTTTTTTTAAATGTATCAATGCAGTTTTTCTCGTTATTAAAATCGATGACATGGTTCCTAAGAACAGATCTTCGTATGTCTTATAGTTTCAGACTTTCCCATACTGACCCATTTAAATGAGACACCCTGTATAGTATTTAGTGTTCTGTGGGTATGACAGACACTCACGCGACACAGGCTTGTTTTGTGTGATGGTGGCACGCCCCGTGACGGCGGCCACGGGGACGACGTTGATGGTGCTGCCCAGCACCTTATCGCGCGCCAGGCTATCATGCACCAGCTTTGCATGCCTGCAGACAACACATCAATCGTAAGAGTGTGTAGCACTAAAGTATCTGTAACTTTACATATGGCATTATCAGTATTGTATTGTATTGCCTTTGCCGCTTGGCAAGCTACGCAGACATGGAAGAATATATGATTAAGCTCCATAATAGAACACTTATGTTAGGAATATTATATTTTACGTCCCAATAAAAGGCTATAAATGAGCGTTTTTCAAAAAAACTGTACACTTTTTTTTTCAGATTTCCATTTTTTGGGGTTTTTCTTACTCAGAATCGTTGATACTATCGATCCTCATACAAGAAAAATAGTGTCCCGCTATGTAAGTTCTTTCTTCCAGTGCATCACATTCACGACCACGACCATATAAATAAAAAAAGACTGCATACAAAAATGTGACGATCTGGAATGGAATATTTGGGACACTTTTTTTCTTGTATGAGGATGGATAGTACCTATGAACGATTCTGAGTAAGAAAAAGCCTAAAAAATCGAAATCTGAAAAAAAAAGTTCATGTACACTTTTTTTGCAAAACACCCAAATAAATTGTATTGTATTGTATTGTATGAGGATGGAGGCTGCTAGTGCTAGGGGCCGATCCATTATTTTAGTTTAGGGGAGCTCGACTCCATTTGGGGTTCAGCCTACTGAGGTTATATTATAATTAGTACACCGGATTCTTTTATGGCAGGCTCAAGCCCCTTAACCATGACCTATTTTCTAAAGCACCAAGCCCAAGAATCAAGCCTGGAAGTTTCCGGTTTCTGTATTCTGTCAGATGATAAAATGTAACGACAGCAGTTGCTGTCGTTACATTTTATCATCTGACAGAATAATAATAAGACAAAGTTAATTTTCACATAATCATTATATTATAACAACATTGTCAGCAGTGTTGCTAAACTATATGAATATGTTGGAAGAAACTGTGTTGGAAGAATTTCACATCCCTACCGCCGGGAAGAACAATGTTGTTTGCCATGGGGTATTTTTTGCCTCAATAACAACAAAGAGCAGAACACATACTAGTAACAATAAGTCAATTCATCTTATGCATTAGTAAAATGAAGATATTTGAATCAGTTTTCAGCTTTTAAACTATACTAGGTATAAACACAGGAAGTTTTAGGACCGGAGCTACATTAAAACTGCTCTCTGAACTGCTAATTAATACCAACAATAACAACAGTTTAGGTTTCCTAACAAGGTTTTCTTCTTCATGTTCAACCTGCCATCTACCAATCCCGGATTACACCATCCACTTTTGAATGGCGAAAAACATTCTGAGTGGATGGTGGGCTATAATTACACTGTAAAAACTTCCCAAAACAATTTCCTGGAAGTAGCCGTTGACAGTGTACATAAAAAGCCCACAATGACAAATAGTGCTGCCCACTCACCGCAGTATGGCAATAACATCTCCCATCCTACTGATGCCCATGTCCCGAAGGTACTCCTTGTTCAGGTCCAGCAGCATGTCGTTCTGTATCCTGTTCTCCGCGAACGTGAGCGCGTAGGACGCCGCCACGTCCGGCGGGATCCCCGCGGCCGTGAAGAAGCTCACCCACATACCTAAAACAATAAATTACCACATGCAACACAAAAACTAGAATTCTACAGTAGAACGAGCGCTATTTGTGTGTTGACTGCGTAAAACTTGTAATAAACTACATTTAACACCTGATTAAATAGCATAATGTAAATAAACTCGATGAGTAATATGATACTGAAATGGCCTTGTATTTTTTTTTTTGGACTTATTTAGAAAAATGAATGACAGTACTTACTAGTTAAAGTAGAATCCATTTTATTCATGGTAAATTAAATGATCATATATTTTATTTATCAAGCACTGAAGCTTTCTAAAGCTTTTTTTATACACTTAGCGTAATCACTGCCAAATACCTGCACCTGCAGCCATTTTTATTATTTTTGGACTGACTTGGGACTGACTTTTTTAATTTCTATCCTGAATAACCAGGCGCAAATGGCGCTTGTATGAAACCACTATGAAACGAAATTTTATCGGTCAAATATATCGTTTATTCGAATGCAATAAAAGTCAATTTTACTTGGCAAATTTTTGTCAAATTAATGACAATTATGTTATCTGTCCGCCAAATGATTTGGCTTTCCAATGTACGCAAATAACGTTCGACTACTACGAACAAAACTATTTAAGTAGTAGACGAGATAATTCTAGTTTGAGCCGGAGAAGCGAGTCCTTATATGTATAGTGCTGAAATTATTAAGTGAATCATTGTTTTAATGCTTCATTACTGTGAGAAACGCGTTTTTAAATATTTTACGACTTCATGTTCCGTTTTGCGTTATTAAATTTAGCGTAACTGTCAATGTCAAAACAAAAGTTTTACCTGTGAGTTTTACGAATGAAGATTCTTTCTAATTATTTTCCGAAATTGAAGACTGCTTTTCTAATTACTAACCAAAGCAGTTTGTTATCGTCTAGTAAGTTGAATATTCATTCTATTTAATTTGTATACTATTACAATACAATACAAATACTCTTTATTGCACACCTCACACAAAAAAAGCAGTATTGTGAATTGAATTCAGATCCTAACCTCTGTGGCGGCACCTATGTATTTTTATATCTAACCCCATTTTATCATTACCTTACCAGATCCGATATTACTAAGAAAAATCAAAACCATGTCGACAGCATCGCTAGAAGCTGTACCTAAGGTTGACATAGACCCTTCAGGAGTATTCAAATACATTTTGGTCAAAGTGTATGATAAAGCCCAAAACTGTGAAGAGCCTTCCATCACAATAGTAAGAGGGTACCAAAGATGCAATTACCATTCGGATATTTATGATGAGGTAAATTGGAATTAATCATTGGAGAAATCATACAGTCTAATCATACTAATGCCTAGAATCTATTACAATAGTTAAATGATCTAACCTTTTACTTCAGGTTCAAGAAAAGCTTCAACCCTTAGACTGTGAACCTTTGGGAGGAGGCAGAATATCTCATGAGCCTGATAACAAGAAGCTTCATATCTATGGCTACTCTCAAGGCTATGGAAAGGCAGATCATGAAGAAGCAGCTAAACTTATCAAGGAAGCTTACCCTGCATACACTATCACAGTTAGCGATGAAGGGTACTAGAGCCTAAAATATAAATTAATTGTATAATGGAGTCTGTAAACATCAATTTATTGCTCAGAATTAAATTCTCAAATGTCTGTCTGGTATTTATATATTTCCTGTAATGTTGGTTGACCTGTCGTAACATCGTTATTATTCATAGTGCTCTTTGGTCGTTATCAACGCTCGCTTGTATCTTATCTGTGCCCATGCCATGACAGCTAGTGTCAATGTCACTCACACTGAGTTGAGGTTATGTGGTAATTTGTATTATTGTTTTCGTTTCGTTAATAATGGCTAACTTTACAACTGATGGAAAAATTTGCATTGAACGGGAGATTGAAGTAACAAACAGTGATGCGGTGGACGACGATATATTGTCACGTTTTGATATAATTCCTACATGCAAATGGATTGAGGACAACAAGTATGAAAGGGTAAGCGAAGCACTGAGATAAATAAATAGATTCACTACTTTTAACTCTGTATTACTGTTTATTACAACGGGCAGTCTTTTCTAGGTTTGTCTCCAGTTTCCTGATGACTTGCTGGGCGCTAGCGTTAAGATTTATGAAGAGATTAAGAACAGAGTCGATGTCGATTTGTATATACTTGGGGACACGTCATACGCGAGGTGATATTACATTTGCTTTTAATTTATTGCTTGAATAATGAATTAGGATTAACAAGCATAGCAACTAGTCACAAAAATTGTGTTAAAGACGGACCTCGCTGGCGGCAACCGAAATGTTTCATACTAATTGACATTGAAGTATGTTGTCACAGTTTGAATATTTGTACTAATCGTTAATCATTGTATGGAAAATTAAACTCCCTACTAATGTTAAAACTCTCTTGGCAAGTTTTGAGCCCAAAGTCACTAAGGCTTTGGCTTATTTTATTGATAAAAATAACATAAAACTATAAATATTTATGAATGTAAGCGTTCTTTTACCCAATATCATTATTATTATATATATATACGTATGACTAGTCCCTGGGCAAAATTATTAGGTGCACTCCACGGATCCGTAAAGACAAATCTCCCCTCTCTCTCATATCATATTTTTCTGAATATAAAATCCTTACACTTCCTTGTTTATATACTTATTCATGTACTACTAATGTCTTTTGTTAAAAATCTACATGAAACAGAGGAGGAAAGGCAAGCTCGTTTACAAACACGAAACAAAACCATTAGCAACAGTTTTTGTCCAAAATTGCAAGTGGCTAAACACTCCATACGTTATCAGGCAGTAAGCTTATACAATAGGTTACCAAGTGAGTTGAAAGTTATACGAGAGCCCCACGTCTTCAAGAAATCTCTCAAAAGGTTCTTACTGAATGGTTGTTATTATAATATTGAGGACATATTTCAAGACTAAAAAGTACCCTTGACATAACTTGTTGTTCTTTATTAATTTAATTATAAATATAGTCTTATTGTACCTATATTCCATGCTAGTAATTGTAAATGTAAAGTTTAATTGATATGTAATTTTCACTAATTTAATTTGTAAATTTTTGCAACACCCCTAAGGGTTCCTGCATTATACTGTATAACTGTGTAATCATGAGTGCAATAAATAAATAAAAAAATGGCAAAGTGCCTAAGCAGCAAGCCACTGAAAACGGAAAAAAAATCAAGTAAATTGTTGTTTCGGACTTACCATATAAAATTAAAATTAAATAGTCATCGAGGTCATAGTAGTTGAGGTCATATAACAAATTGTAATCTGTTTTTTTTTTAATAGCTGGAGCTCATGAGGATATTAAGTTTTAACAAACCTATCTGCAATTGGATTGGCCTGGACTAGTTAAGCAAAAAGGATCCATGAGACAATTTTTATAGAATTACATATCACAAAGAATGATGTATTCAAAATGTAGTGCTAGCAAGTACATTGAATATCCATTTTTACTTTCCAGTTGCTGCGTAGATGTGGTAGCTGCCATGCATGTAAAGGGAGAGGCCGTCATCCATTATGGGCACAGCTGTTTCTCCAAATGGAATATTCCAGTGTTCACAGTGCTGCCTAAACGGAGCTTAAATGTGGATGCCGCATTCAAGTTATTGCGGGAACACTCTGGCTTTGATGATGAAAAACTGTGCTTGTTTTATGATGCAGAATTTTATCACTATAAAGGTAATAGTTGTGTTCATGCCTGTAAAGGTGCATACGAATTAGAGCAAGTGGGTGAGCCGTGCGTTTGTAATCGTTTGTTAATAAATTTGGAACAATTATTGATACCAATACATAAAAAGCAAAAGGGGTCCCGAAATCAATCAGATGTCATCGTGTCGACGCCATTTTGAATGTCGGCTCGCTGCGAGCACGCTGCCTCGCCCGCGCATGTTTATGTGGAACTATTTGGCGCGCGAGCAGCTCGCCGCGCAGGGCGAGCATGCCTCAGGCTGAGCCGCTCAAATTCGTACGCAGCTTTAAACTTCCTTGTCTCTGCCTACAGTCCGTTCGCGTTAAGAATGCAGTAAATCATCAGTGCAACTGCAGGGTAAAGGTGTATTCAATTCAATTCCCGTGGTGTTAAAAATTCAAACAAATTATATTTTTAAAGATTAAGTTGAATACCATTTAATAATATCTGGTGGGACTAATGGCCATGATGGAAATCCATTTTTTTTTCCAGCGGGAACAATGCCAAATAACATCCACAGTTATCATTTTGTAATAAAATAAGTATGTGTTTGGGCCTCATATCATAATATATGTATCAGATTTAAAAAAAACTTCCAAACAAGCCAGTTTTTAAAACTAAAAAATTTACCCCTCACCACCCTCAAATTTTGCATTTGAATGCAATCAACCCTTGTTTTTACCTGACTGCCGAAGAAAAGGAGAGTTATGTTTTTCGAGCGTATGTATGTATATAATTATGTACGGTCGACGCCAAAGGTGCAAAAGTGTAAACGTATTTTTGGCGTCGACTGTACGTATGTGTGTATGTCTTATTCTTTGGCACGCCCTGCAGCCTAAACCATTTGACGGATTTCGACATATGAGGTGTCGTTGGATTCCTCTTAATCGTGGGGGTGACATAGGCTATAAAATTTGCAAAAACCAGTGGGGTTTTTTGAAAAATCTTCTGATTCCACTTGTTCCAGACACTTTAACAAAGGCCTGGTTCGCAATATACCCTGACAGCTTCGTAGCCGACGTATCCATAAACGAGCACGCACACCGATTCCTCGGCCGCGTCGTCAGGGACTCACGGGGACTCGTACAGGCGCAGGATGGCCTCGCCGACTGTGTGTGCGTCTACATGGGCTCGAAGGGACAGACGCTGTTTAACTATACCATATCTATTGCAGGTTTGTAGTCATTTTCATCTTTCCACTGCGGGTTACCCGCGTAAATGTTTTGCACAAGTTAAGTGACATCACTCAAGCCACTACTAGGTGTTTTCGCAAACACAAACTTATGTAGTGTCGCATAATATTTTTTTAGCTCATGCTTGAGAATAATAATTACTTATGGTAAATGTTACTTTCCATTCTCTTTAAATTCAATAAGTGAAATATTCTTTGAGAATAATAAATAATTCTTTAACCGCAAATTCGTACCGTGTACCTACTTATAATTAACACTAAATTTACATTTACTTATTTGTGTCTTAATCATATACTGATACTGCGTCATGGACCGGTATAAATATTTTTCTGTTCAGCTTTTTGTCTTTTATGTCTCACGATTAGGTTGTTTGTTAACATAATTATCATATATTAATGAACCTCCAGGTCTTTATGCTTTATGTTTGTTGGTACAGTCAGCGTCAAATACTATGTAGCAACCAAAGTAGTCAAATAGTTCGGTACACCATATATTTAGTATGGTGTACCGAACTATTTGGCCACTTTGACTGCTACAGAGTATTTGACGCTGACTGTACTCTATGTGTACCCCATATATATTTGTATACGTGATTGTTTGTGTTTTAATTAAGCAAAAAAAAAGTGTAATATAGAATAGAGATGCAACCTAAATTACCTACTTTACTCGCACACGCACGAACGTACGCACGCATCTACACACACTCACACGTACGCGCCCACGCACACACACGCACACCCCCACCCCCAAGTCCGTCCTTAACTACGTACATAATATTAAAAACTGCTCCCGATTATAATGTTACGACCAAGGATTCTAACGATAACATACACACCTAAATCGGTTAAGGAGTTTCGTAGTTCTGTCGGAACAAACAACTCCTTTCTTGGGCTTTGTAATAAATGTTAACCCCAGTCATTTTCTTTACAGCTAAAGAATGGTACCTCCTGGACCCCGGCATAACCCTATCCCGCATGGACGAGACCGCCTGGTTCAAGCGCCGCCGCTTCCTGGTCGAGAAGTGCAAGGACGCCACCGTTGTGGGCATCCTGGTGTGCCAGCTGGGCGCGCAGACCAAGGACATCATCGGCAGGCTGAAGCAGCTGTGCAGGGTCAACGGGAAGAAGAGCTACATCGTGTCCGTCGGGAAGCCTAATGTGGCTAAGTTGGCTAATTTTCCTGAGGTAAGTTGTTTATGGTGGCAATGGTAAGTGGATGTTGTTCAGAACTGCAAGGACGCCACTGTCTTAGGCGTCCTAGTGTGCCAGCTGGGCGCGCAGACCAAGGACATCATCGGCAGGCTGAAGCAGCTGTGCAGGGTCAACGGGAAGAAGAGCTACATCGTGTCCGTCGGGAAGCCTAATGTGGCTAAGTTGGCTAATTTTCCTGAGGTAAGTTGTTTATGGTGGCAATGGTAAGTGGATGTTGTTCAGAACTGCAAGGACGCCACTGTCTTAGGCGTCCTAGTGTGCCAGCTGGGCGCGCAGACCAAGGACATCATCGGCAGGCTGAAGCAGCTGTGCAGGGTCAACGGGAAGAAGAGCTACATCGTGTCCGTCGGGAAGCCTAATGTGGCTAAGTTGGCTAATTTTCCTGAGGTAAGTTGTTTATGGTGGCAATGGTAAGTGGATGTTGTTCAGAACTGCAAGGACGCCACTGTCTTAGGCGTCCTAGTGTGCCAGCTGGGCGCGCAGACCAAGGACATCATCGGCAGGCTGAAGCAGCTGTGCAGGGTCAACGGGAAGAAGAGCTACATCGTGTCCGTCGGGAAGCCTAATGTGGCTAAGTTGGCTAATTTTCCTGAGGTAAGTTGTTTATGGTGGCAATGGTAAGTGGATGTTGTTCAGAACTGCAAGGACGCCACTGTCTTAGGCGTCCTAGTGTGCCAGCTGGGCGCGCAGACCAAGGACATCATCGGCAGGCTGAAGCAGCTGTGCAGGGTCAACGGGAAGAAGAGCTACATCGTGTCCGTCGGGAAGCCTAATGTGGCTAAGTTGGCTAATTTTCCTGAGGTAAGTTGTTTATGGTGGCAATGGTAAGTGGATGTTGTTCAGAACTGCAAGGACGCCACTGTCTTAGGCGTCCTAGTGTGCCAGCTGGGCGCGCAGACCAAGGACATCATCGGCAGGCTGAAGCAGCTGTGCAGGGTCAACGGGAAGAAGAGCTACATCGTGTCCGTCGGGAAGCCTAATGTGGCTAAGTTGGCTAATTTTCCTGAGGTAAGTTGTTTATGGTGGCAATGGTAAGTGGATGTTGTTCAGAACTGCAAGGACGCCACTGTCTTAGGCGTCCTAGTGTGCCAGCTGGGCGCGCAGACCAAGGACATCATCGGCAGGCTGAAGCAGCTGTGCAGGGTCAACGGGAAGAAGAGCTACATCGTGTCCGTCGGGAAGCCTAATGTGGCTAAGTTGGCTAATTTTCCTGAGGTAAGTTGTTTATGGTGGCAATGGTAAGTGGATGTTGTTCAGAACTGCAAGGACGCCACTGTCTTAGGCGTCCTAGTGTGCCAGCTGGGCGCGCAGACCAAGGACATCATCGGCAGGCTGAAGCAGCTGTGCAGGGTCAACGGGAAGAAGAGCTACATCGTGTCCGTCGGGAAGCCTAATGTGGCTAAGTTGGCTAATTTTCCTGAGGTAAGTTGTTTATGGTGGCAATGGTAAGTGGATGTTGTTCAGAACTGCAAGGACGCCACTGTCTTAGGCGTCCTAGTGTGCCAGCTGGGCGCGCAGACCAAGGACATCATCGGCAGGCTGAAGCAGCTGTGCAGGGTCAACGGGAAGAAGAGCTACATCGTGTCCGTCGGGAAGCCTAATGTGGCTAAGTTGGCTAATTTTCCTGAGGTAAGTTGTTTATGGTGGCAATGGTAAGTGGATGTTGTTCAGAACTGCAAGGACGCCACTGTCTTAGGCGTCCTAGTGTGCCAGCTGGGCGCGCAGACCAAGGACATCATCGGCAGGCTGAAGCAGCTGTGCAGGGTCAACGGGAAGAAGAGCTACATCGTGTCCGTCGGGAAGCCTAATGTGGCTAAGTTGGCTAATTTTCCTGAGGTAAGTTGTTTATGGTGGCAATGGTAAGTGGATGTTGTTCAGAACTGCAAGGACGCCACTGTCTTAGGCGTCCTAGTGTGCCAGCTGGGCGCGCAGACCAAGGACATCATCGGCAGGCTGAAGCAGCTGTGCAGGGTCAACGGGAAGAAGAGCTACATCGTGTCCGTCGGGAAGCCTAATGTGGCTAAGTTGGCTAATTTTCCTGAGGTAAGTTGTTTATGGTGGCAATGGTAAGTGGATGTTGTTCAGAACTGCAAGGACGCCACTGTCTTAGGCGTCCTAGTGTGCCAGCTGGGCGCGCAGACCAAGGACATCATCGGCAGGCTGAAGCAGCTGTGCAGGGTCAACGGGAAGAAGAGCTACATCGTGTCCGTCGGGAAGCCTAATGTGGCTAAGTTGGCTAATTTTCCTGAGGTAAGTTGTTTATGGTGGCAATGGTAAGTGGATGTTGTTCAGAACTGCAAGGACGCCACTGTCTTAGGCGTCCTAGTGTGCCAGCTGGGCGCGCAGACCAAGGACATCATCGGCAGGCTGAAGCAGCTGTGCAGGGTCAACGGGAAGAAGAGCTACATCGTGTCCGTCGGGAAGCCTAATGTGGCTAAGTTGGCTAATTTTCCTGAGGTAAGTTGTTTATGGTGGCAATGGTAAGTGGATGTTGTTCAGAACTGCAAGGACGCCACTGTCTTAGGCGTCCTAGTGTGCCAGCTGGGCGCGCAGACCAAGGACATCATCGGCAGGCTGAAGCAGCTGTGCAGGGTCAACGGGAAGAAGAGCTACATCGTGTCCGTCGGGAAGCCTAATGTGGCTAAGTTGGCTAATTTTCCTGAGGTAAGTTGTTTATGGTGGCAATGGTAAGTGGATGTTGTTCAGAACTGCAAGGACGCCACTGTCTTAGGCGTCCTAGTATGCCAGCTGGGCGCGCAGACCAAGGACATCATCGGCAGGCTGAAGCAGCTGTGCAGGGTCAACGGGAAGAAGAGCTACATCGTGTCCGTCGGGAAGCCTAATGTGGCTAAGTTGGCTAATTTTCCTGAGGTAAGTTGTTTATGGTGGCAATGGTAAGTGGATGTTGTTCAGAACTGCAAGGACGCCACTGTCTTAGGCGTCCTAGTGTGCCAGCTGGGCGCGCAGACCAAGGACATCATCGGCAGGCTGAAGCAGCTGTGCAGGGTCAACGGGAAGAAGAGCTACATCGTGTCCGTCGGGAAGCCTAATGTGGCTAAGTTGGCTAATTTTCCTGAGGTAAGTTGTTTATGGTGGCAATGGTAAGTGGATGTTGTTCAGAACTGCAAGGACGCCACTGTCTTAGGCGTCCTAGTGTGCCAGCTGGGCGCGCAGACCAAGGACATCATCGGCAGGCTGAAGCAGCTGTGCAGGGTCAACGGGAAGAAGAGCTACATCGTGTCCGTCGGGAAGCCTAATGTGGCTAAGTTGGCTAATTTTCCTGAGGTAAGTTGTTTATGGTGGCAATGGTAAGTGGATGTTGTTCAGAACTGCAAGGACGCCACTGTCTTAGGCGTCCTAGTGTGCCAGCTGGGCGCGCAGACCAAGGACATCATCGGCAGGCTGAAGCAGCTGTGCAGGGTCAACGGGAAGAAGAGCTACATCGTGTCCGTCGGGAAGCCTAATGTGGCTAAGTTGGCTAATTTTCCTGAGGTAAGTTGTTTATGGTGGCAATGGTAAGTGGATGTTGTTCAGAACTGCAAGGACGCCACTGTCTTAGGCGTCCTAGTGTGCCAGCTGGGCGCGCAGACCAAGGACATCATCGGCAGGCTGAAGCAGCTGTGCAGGGTCAACGGGAAGAAGAGCTACATCGTGTCCGTCGGGAAGCCTAATGTGGCTAAGTTGGCTAATTTTCCTGAGGTAAGTTGTTTATGGTGGCAATGGTAAGTGGATGTTGTTCAGAACTGCAAGGACGCCACTGTCTTAGGCGTCCTAGTGTGCCAGCTGGGCGCGCAGACCAAGGACATCATCGGCAGGCTGAAGCAGCTGTGCAGGGTCAACGGGAAGAAGAGCTACATCGTGTCCGTCGGGAAGCCTAATGTGGCTAAGTTGGCTAATTTTCCTGAGGTAAGTTGTTTATGGTGGCAATGGTAAGTGGATGTTGTTCAGAACTGCAAGGACGCCACTGTCTTAGGCGTCCTAGTGTGCCAGCTGGGCGCGCAGACCAAGGACATCATCGGCAGGCTGAAGCAGCTGTGCAGGGTCAACGGGAAGAAGAGCTACATCGTGTCCGTCGGGAAGCCTAATGTGGCTAAGTTGGCTAATTTTCCTGAGGTAAGTTGTTTATGGTGGCAATGGTAAGTGGATGTTGTTCAGAACTGCAAGGACGCCACTGTCTTAGGCGTCCTAGTGTGCCAGCTGGGCGCGCAGACCAAGGACATCATCGGCAGGCTGAAGCAGCTGTGCAGGGTCAACGGGAAGAAGAGCTACATCGTGTCCGTCGGGAAGCCTAATGTGGCTAAGTTGGCTAATTTTCCTGAGGTAAGTTGTTTATGGTGGCAATGGTAAGTGGATGTTGTTCAGAACTGCAAGGACGCCACTGTCTTAGGCGTCCTAGTGTGCCAGCTGGGCGCGCAGACCAAGGACATCATCGGCAGGCTGAAGCAGCTGTGCAGGGTCAACGGGAAGAAGAGCTACATCGTGTCCGTCGGGAAGCCTAATGTGGCTAAGTTGGCTAATTTTCCTGAGGTAAGTTGTTTATGGTGGCAATGGTAAGTGGATGTTGTTCAGAACTGCAAGGACGCCACTGTCTTAGGCGTCCTAGTGTGCCAGCTGGGCGCGCAGACCAAGGACATCATCGGCAGGCTGAAGCAGCTGTGCAGGGTCAACGGGAAGAAGAGCTACATCGTGTCCGTCGGGAAGCCTAATGTGGCTAAGTTGGCTAATTTTCCTGAGGTAAGTTGTTTATGGTGGCAATGGTAAGTGGATGTTGTTCAGAACTGCAAGGACGCCACTGTCTTAGGCGTCCTAGTGTGCCAGCTGGGCGCGCAGACCAAGGACATCATCGGCAGGCTGAAGCAGCTGTGCAGGGTCAACGGGAAGAAGAGCTACATCGTGTCCGTCGGGAAGCCTAATGTGGCTAAGTTGGCTAATTTTCCTGAGGTAAGTTGTTTATGGTGGCAATGGTAAGTGGATGTTGTTCAGAACTGCAAGGACGCCACTGTCTTAGGCGTCCTAGTGTGCCAGCTGGGCGCGCAGACCAAGGACATCATCGGCAGGCTGAAGCAGCTGTGCAGGGTCAACGGGAAGAAGAGCTACATCGTGTCCGTCGGGAAGCCTAATGTGGCTAAGTTGGCTAATTTTCCTGAGGTAAGTTGTTTATGGTGGCAATGGTAAGTGGATGTTGTTCAGAACTGCAAGGACGCCACTGTCTTAGGCGTCCTAGTGTGCCAGCTGGGCGCGCAGACCAAGGACATCATCGGCAGGCTGAAGCAGCTGTGCAGGGTCAACGGGAAGAAGAGCTACATCGTGTCCGTCGGGAAGCCTAATGTGGCTAAGTTGGCTAATTTTCCTGAGGTAAGTTGTTTATGGTGGCAATGGTAAGTGGATGTTGTTCAGAACTGCAAGGACGCCACTGTCTTAGGCGTCCTAGTGTGCCAGCTGGGCGCGCAGACCAAGGACATCATCGGCAGGCTGAAGCAGCTGTGCAGGGTCAACGGGAAGAAGAGCTACATCGTGTCCGTCGGGAAGCCTAATGTGGCTAAGTTGGCTAATTTTCCTGAGGTAAGTTGTTTATGGTGGCAATGGTAAGTGGATGTTGTTCAGAACTGCAAGGACGCCACTGTCTTAGGCGTCCTAGTGTGCCAGCTGGGCGCGCAGACCAAGGACATCATCGGCAGGCTGAAGCAGCTGTGCAGGGTCAACGGGAAGAAGAGCTACATCGTGTCCGTCGGGAAGCCTAATGTGGCTAAGTTGGCTAATTTTCCTGAGGTAAGTTGTTTATGGTGGCAATGGTAAGTGGATGTTGTTCAGAACTGCAAGGACGCCACTGTCTTAGGCGTCCTAGTGTGCCAGCTGGGCGCGCAGACCAAGGACATCATCGGCAGGCTGAAGCAGCTGTGCAGGGTCAACGGGAAGAAGAGCTACATCGTGTCCGTCGGGAAGCCTAATGTGGCTAAGTTGGCTAATTTTCCTGAGGTAAGTTGTTTATGGTGGCAATGGTAAGTGGATGTTGTTCAGAACTGCAAGGACGCCACTGTCTTAGGCGTCCTAGTGTGCCAGCTGGGCGCGCAGACCAAGGACATCATCGGCAGGCTGAAGCAGCTGTGCAGGGTCAACGGGAAGAAGAGCTACATCGTGTCCGTCGGGAAGCCTAATGTGGCTAAGTTGGCTAATTTTCCTGAGGTAAGTTGTTTATGGTGGCAATGGTAAGTGGATGTTGTTCAGAACTGCAAGGACGCCACTGTCTTAGGCGTCCTAGTGTGCCAGCTGGGCGCGCAGACCAAGGACATCATCGGCAGGCTGAAGCAGCTGTGCAGGGTCAACGGGAAGAAGAGCTACATCGTGTCCGTCGGGAAGCCTAATGTGGCTAAGTTGGCTAATTTTCCTGAGGTAAGTTGTTTATGGTGGCAATGGTAAGTGGATGTTGTTCAGAACTGCAAGGACGCCACTGTCTTAGGCGTCCTAGTGTGCCAGCTGGGCGCGCAGACCAAGGACATCATCGGCAGGCTGAAGCAGCTGTGCAGGGTCAACGGGAAGAAGAGCTACATCGTGTCCGTCGGGAAGCCTAATGTGGCTAAGTTGGCTAATTTTCCTGAGGTAAGTTGTTTATGGTGGCAATGGTAAGTGGATGTTGTTCAGAACTGCAAGGACGCCACTGTCTTAGGCGTCCTAGTGTGCCAGCTGGGCGCGCAGACCAAGGACATCATCGGCAGGCTGAAGCAGCTGTGCAGGGTCAACGGGAAGAAGAGCTACATCGTGTCCGTCGGGAAGCCTAATGTGGCTAAGTTGGCTAATTTTCCTGAGGTAAGTTGTTTATGGTGGCAATGGTAAGTGGATGTTGTTCAGAACTGCAAGGACGCCACTGTCTTAGGCGTCCTAGTGTGCCAGCTGGGCGCGCAGACCAAGGACATCATCGGCAGGCTGAAGCAGCTGTGCAGGGTCAACGGGAAGAAGAGCTACATCGTGTCCGTCGGGAAGCCTAATGTGGCTAAGTTGGCTAATTTTCCTGAGGTAAGTTGTTTATGGTGGCAATGGTAAGTGGATGTTGTTCAGAACTGCAAGGACGCCACTGTCTTAGGCGTCCTAGTGTGCCAGCTGGGCGCGCAGACCAAGGACATCATCGGCAGGCTGAAGCAGCTGTGCAGGGTCAACGGGAAGAAGAGCTACATCGTGTCCGTCGGGAAGCCTAATGTGGCTAAGTTGGCTAATTTTCCTGAGGTAAGTTGTTTATGGTGGCAATGGTAAGTGGATGTTGTTCAGAACTGCAAGGACGCCACTGTCTTAGGCGTCCTAGTATGCCAGCTGGGCGCGCAGACCAAGGACATCATCGGCAGGCTGAAGCAGCTGTGCAGGGTCAACGGGAAGAAGAGCTACATCGTGTCCGTCGGGAAGCCTAATGTGGCTAAGTTGGCTAATTTTCCTGAGGTAAGTTGTTTATGGTGGCAATGGTAAGTGGATGTTGTTCAGAACTGCAAGGACGCCACTGTCTTAGGCGTCCTAGTGTGCCAGCTGGGCGCGCAGACCAAGGACATCATCGGCAGGCTGAAGCAGCTGTGCAGGGTCAACGGGAAGAAGAGCTACATCGTGTCCGTCGGGAAGCCTAATGTGGCTAAGTTGGCTAATTTTCCTGAGGTAAGTTGTTTATGGTGGCAATGGTAAGTGGATGTTGTTCAGAACTGCAAGGACGCCACTGTCTTAGGCGTCCTAGTGTGCCAGCTGGGCGCGCAGACCAAGGACATCATCGGCAGGCTGAAGCAGCTGTGCAGGGTCAACGGGAAGAAGAGCTACATCGTGTCCGTCGGGAAGCCTAATGTGGCTAAGTTGGCTAATTTTCCTGAGGTAAGTTGTTTATGGTGGCAATGGTAAGTGGATGTTGTTCAGAACTGCAAGGACGCCACTGTCTTAGGCGTCCTAGTGTGCCAGCTGGGCGCGCAGACCAAGGACATCATCGGCAGGCTGAAGCAGCTGTGCAGGGTCAACGGGAAGAAGAGCTACATCGTGTCCGTCGGGAAGCCTAATGTGGCTAAGTTGGCTAATTTTCCTGAGGTAAGTTGTTTATGGTGGCAATGGTAAGTGGATGTTGTTCAGAACTGCAAGGACGCCACTGTCTTAGGCGTCCTAGTGTGCCAGCTGGGCGCGCAGACCAAGGACATCATCGGCAGGCTGAAGCAGCTGTGCAGGGTCAACGGGAAGAAGAGCTACATCGTGTCCGTCGGGAAGCCTAATGTGGCTAAGTTGGCTAATTTTCCTGAGGTAAGTTGTTTATGGTGGCAATGGTAAGTGGATGTTGTTCAGAACTGCAAGGACGCCACTGTCTTAGGCGTCCTAGTGTGCCAGCTGGGCGCGCAGACCAAGGACATCATCGGCAGGCTGAAGCAGCTGTGCAGGGTCAACGGGAAGAAGAGCTACATCGTGTCCGTCGGGAAGCCTAATGTGGCTAAGTTGGCTAATTTTCCTGAGGTAAGTTGTTTATGGTGGCAATGGTAAGTGGATGTTGTTCAGAACTGCAAGGACGCCACTGTCTTAGGCGTCCTAGTGTGCCAGCTGGGCGCGCAGACCAAGGACATCATCGGCAGGCTGAAGCAGCTGTGCAGGGTCAACGGGAAGAAGAGCTACATCGTGTCCGTCGGGAAGCCTAATGTGGCTAAGTTGGCTAATTTTCCTGAGGTAAGTTGTTTATGGTGGCAATGGTAAGTGGATGTTGTTCAGAACTGCAAGGACGCCACTGTCTTAGGCGTCCTAGTGTGCCAGCTGGGCGCGCAGACCAAGGACATCATCGGCAGGCTGAAGCAGCTGTGCAGGGTCAACGGGAAGAAGAGCTACATCGTGTCCGTCGGGAAGCCTAATGTGGCTAAGTTGGCTAATTTTCCTGAGGTAAGTTGTTTATGGTGGCAATGGTAAGTGGATGTTGTTCAGAACTGCAAGGACGCCACTGTCTTAGGCGTCCTAGTGTGCCAGCTGGGCGCGCAGACCAAGGACATCATCGGCAGGCTGAAGCAGCTGTGCAGGGTCAACGGGAAGAAGAGCTACATCGTGTCCGTCGGGAAGCCTAATGTGGCTAAGTTGGCTAATTTTCCTGAGGTAAGTTGTTTATGGTGGCAATGGTAAGTGGATGTTGTTCAGAACTGCAAGGACGCCACTGTCTTAGGCGTCCTAGTGTGCCAGCTGGGCGCGCAGACCAAGGACATCATCGGCAGGCTGAAGCAGCTGTGCAGGGTCAACGGGAAGAAGAGCTACATCGTGTCCGTCGGGAAGCCTAATGTGGCTAAGTTGGCTAATTTTCCCGAGGTAAGTTGTTTATGGTGGCTAACAAGTATACTATGGTAAGCTGATGTTGTTGAGAAGTGCAAGGACGCCACGGTCTTAGGCGTCCTAGTGTGCCAGCGGGGGACGCAGACGAAGGGCATCATAAGTAGACGGTAATAAAATTAAGAAATGACTAGTAGTACTAATATGTTGCATGGTAAAAACCTTAAAAAATTGGGTGTCAACTTGTGACTTGTAAAATGCTTATTCTACCAATAAATTTTGTATTCTGTACACGTTTGTAATCGGCGGACTGCATGCAGCCCTGTCAAAATATTGTCCTGAAACTGACGCACAACTGACGTAACCGATATAACACGAGTAAATTATAAACGGCATTAGACGTCAAGAATACGTATTAGTCTTCTGATACTTCTCAATTTAGCAAGGTTAATTTACCATCTTCCCTTTCGGGCATACGCTAGGACGCTATCTACGGATGCAGCAGTCGTCGTTACAACATGCGCACGCACACAGCGGCGGTTACAAGCGCACGCACACATACAGACGCGCTCAAAGATGAGTTGAACTGTCTGTGGTGTTCATTTGTCTGTGGTCTTCTGAAAGCAACCTTCTTGCATTGACATAAGGTTCACCTAACCGCACCTCCGCACTAAATGTCTTGTTGATTAGGCGTGTAGTTGACAACTTTTCTCTTTGACAGAGCGTTGAAAAGGTTAAGCAGTATTTGTATACTGCTTAACCTTTTCAACAACAACATAATGTTATGTACATTACATCGTTCGTTTCAGATTGACATCTACGCGATGGTAGCATGCCCCGAAAACGATCTCTACAGCAACCGAGACTTCTACAAGCCCATTGTCTACCCGTTCGAGCTGGAAGTAGCTCTCAACTCCAACCGGGAGGCCTATTCCACCACCCACGTCACCGACTACGGGGAACTGCTACCCGGGAGGAAATACTACTGCGACATCGACCATGTTAAAGAGCTAACTGATGTCAGTCTAATAACAGGGAAAATAAGAGAAACCAAAGTGAATTCTAGTGGGAACGGCCTGGAATTGGAGGCCAAACAAAACTGGGCTTTAGAAAACATTGGGCAGAATCTACAGGATCGCTCCTGGCAGGGACTGGAGCAGAAACTTGGAGAGACTGATGTAAAACTGGCAGAACAGGGCAGAAAGGGTATACCGCTACAGTATAATAATGAGCCAGAGTGATTTATAATCGATATATTTCTTATTTACAATTAGTACGAGGTTTTAGACTATGGACTTAATAAATAATGTAAAACAAATTTATTTTGTATTGCTCTTGGTTGTCTTGGCGAAACCAGCACGCCCGCGATATAATCTCGAGTTCTCTCGCACTATCTATATTATATATATATCACTATATTAGACCTCTTAGAAAGAGACGGATAGTGCGAGAGCTCGAGAATACATCGCGGCCGTCTAACCGTGCAGTAATAGTACATTGTGTTACAAGTACGGTAAGATATGAATTGCGAACGAGTGTCTATTAGAAGTCCGACGCCGAAGGCGGAGGGATTTGATGACTCGAGTTTTTAACAATCTTACCGTACGTGTCGCATACAATGTTTTTCATCACATTTGCGAGGAAATAAATCACTACAAAAGACAGAAAAATCTATGTTTCATACAACCGCACCAATCAAAAATTGACGAAATTGACAACTTCACTTCCAGATCATTGCGAGTGGGCGCGCAGCTTCAATATTTCATTCAACCAATCACAGATCAGTACAGCAGCGGCTCGTGGCCACCTAGATTTTTTTTCAACCAATCAGAGAGCAGAATTCTTGTGGCCCACAAAGAGGTTTGCTTAAACCAATCAGCCCTTAGGCGTAATAAAGGCTATTGTAGCTCTGTATGCCTGCGCGTTATGAAGTGAAGTGTGTTACGAGCAAGTGTGATGAAAAAAAAAAAATTGCGTCGCGAGACTAGCTGATATCCTCGACTAACCAAAAACCTGCTAGAAAAAGACTGCTGTAATTTGTAGGATACCTGGTGTCATCTAGATGAAGCCTCAAATGCCTCGCATTTTTTCCAATAAACAAATTCCTCAGGTTTGATTAATTCCAGAATATTTCAAGTACAACAAATAAAATAATAACCAGTACCTATAAATATTCGGCAGTGAAGCTTGGCTGAAATCATGGTAAAAACTCATTAGAAAAGCTAATTAACAATGTTTAAATTGAATTCGTTTTCAATTGCAACTGATAATTAGTAACAATAGCTTAACCTTTTGGACGCTATATTTCATGTACGAAAGTGATATTTACACGCAAACGTTTTTTCGGTAAGAATGTGATTAATGAACTTAAAGGTACAGGTACACATGCTTGTTTGAACATGCTCATGAAAACACAGGTGTTTGACAGCCTACGCCATAAAACACGCAACGCAACACCTTGGCGTTCTTGGCCATTTGGGCGAGGCAGGTCGGTTTCTTATTTTGTTGGATACGAATCTAACTAATAATATGACAAAATAAGAAACTGGCCTACTAATAATAGGACAAAATAAGAAACTGGCCTACTAATAATATGACAAAATAAGAAACTGACCTACTAATAATATGACAAAATAAGAAACTGGCCTACTAATAATATGACAAAATAAGAAACTGACCTACTAATAATATGAAAAAATAAGAAACTGACCTACTAATAATATGACAAAATAAGAAACTGGCCTACTAATAATATGACAAAATAAGAAACTGGCCTACTAATAATATGACAAAGTAAGAAACTGACCTACTAATAATATGACAAAGTAAGAAACTGGCCTACTAATAATATGACAAAATAAGAAACTGGCCTACTAATAATATGACAAAGTAAGAAACTGGCCTACTAATAATATGACAAAGTAAGAAACTGACCTACTAAGAATATGACAAAATAAGAAAGTGGCCTACTATGAATCCAACAAAATAAGAAACCGACCTGCCTCGCCCAAATGGTCTTAGCGTCCTAAGGGCTAAGGATGATTTTAGAAGTGACCTAACATTGACTAGCCAAGCCTAGGCGGGGATCTTGTTGTTGAGAGGGTTCTGCGGGGACTTGAGCCATTCCTTCCGCAGCAGCTGCTTGAGTTGCGACAGCCGGAGCGTGGGGTTCTCGGCCTTGAGGCGCGGCATGGTCACTTCCTCGAACGCCGTGTAGGCCGCCTTCAGTCGCTTCTCGGGGTGCCTGTCCAATTCTGCCTTGTCGCTGGAAAGAAAGATTTTGTTCAGAATTTAGTTTTAAGCATGTGGGGGGACGGCAAACAGAACGGCGAACGGTTCGCATGCTCAGCTGCATGCCTCTCCCGAGGCATGCGTGCGTGCGGTGCGGACCCGGTTTGTCATGAACATGGAAAGGGACTCACCCACACATTCACACATCAATGTCAGATTGGACCATAAAACCACTTCAAAATGGATCTGGAGTCCTTTAGATTAGTCTATTTAGAATGCATCCAGGATGAATCACTTTGGTAACGGCTATCAGCAACCAAACGAATTCAAGGTGCTCCCGCTGAGCTGCATCATCAATTTTGTGGAAACGTGTGTATCCGAAAGGGCCCTCAACTAGATAAGATGCATCCAGGATAACTGTGAGTTGAGGAGTCAGTTACCTGAGTAGAGATATAGCCTCGTCCACCGACTGCGCCACCTCGCTGTCCAGCTGTATCCTGTTGAGATTCTCCACCAGCGGGGGCTCCTCCACCACCACTCGCGCCGGCTGGAAACATAACCAACATTGTCAACAATATTCACTGAAGTAACAAGTTTCGGGTAGAAAATAATTATTTGGAAAGTTATTACAGCTAAAGGTTGAATGGTTTAAAATATTAATGTGCGATTTGCAATGTTAGTAGATTGCTGCAGATACCACACCTACCTGGAGAGGTGTCTCACCACACCTAAGCTACCTAATGAATCTTAGTATAAGTGAAGGCGTTTTTTCCTGAAATACTAAAGATTGGCATCATAAAACCAATGTGTAAGAAAGATGACAAGGAAGATTGAAATCATATAAAACTGTTGCACTATTCTATTCGCAAAAGTATATACATAAAGAATGGCATGGCAATATTTGATCTACTTAATATCATCACGGCAAAATGTTGAAAGGACTGGTAGTGGGTATACCCTCCATATTTTTATACTTTTGGAGGGTAGTGAAATACTATGCATGCACCCATATCTCCATTGACAACTTGCTGGGACGACATGGTGATCTGATGACAGCCACTGAAGGGGGGTATAGTAACTTGACGTGTTTGAGCTCATTTGAACAATCTCATATTTTTTAGCTAGTTGATGACTGTGCAAAAAAGTAGTTTAGTCTCACCACAGGCTTCGGAGGCTCTGGCTTAACACTCCTCTCCTGTATCTTGGCGATCTGCGCGCGCGTGATCTTGGGCGCGGGAGCAACCTTCGGGGTGCTCTTTATGGACTCCATCTCCTTCTCCAGTAAAGCCTTCGCCTCTTGCTTCTTCTGCAGCTGCTCTAGGCGCTTCTTCTCTTGTTCATCCTGTTCAAATATTAGGAATACCTTGTAAAAGATGTTATATATTCATTTCTCAAAATTGACACTAGACAAGTTCAAGGGTATTACTACTTTATGTACATAATTAAAATACGATTTTTTATTGATTCAAATGAGGGTTATGTCAATACATTAATCAGAGGGCCTACCGCGAAACGAAATTCGTTTTCGTTTGTGTATCTCCGTCTCTGTCGCTCGAACTAGCAAGTGCGACAGAGACGGATACACGAACGAAAACGAATTTCGTTTCGCGGTAGGCCCTCAGATGACTTAACAAAGGGATCATAGAAGTGCAGCATCAATCATCTGCCACAACAAAGCGCGCATAAATATCTAACACGTCTCTATTTGTAGCTCCATTAGGCCGTATCAGATATTTTATTTATTATGGAAAATACCGGTGACTTACAAAATTAGTCATACCAAAGGGCTACCGGCATTTCAAGTACCTACTTACTAACAAGAAATAGAAATACCGACCTTTTTCTGTTGTTTCTTTTTCAATTTGTCGTCGTTGTCTTCCCACGCCGCATCCTCAACCATCTTCTTGATTTTCGAATCTTTGTCAATCTTGGCATCTTCTTTGCGTTGCCGTGCCGCCACGGCCTTGCTGTTTTCACCCACAAATTTCTTTGGCATGATGCTGTAAGAGCAAACACTGATCTTTGTACCCTTAAATACTTTCTCAGTGAAGGGGTTAGCTTTCAAGAGTTAGAGAAAATAAACACCTAAGTAGGTAACCTGAGGATAACCTCTGGCAACGTAAAAAAAATAATTTTCACGCCCAATTACACAATTCGGGTGCTAACTTAGCTGTGTGTTTAGAAACTAAGGAACTGTTTAGGATATCACCAGATCAAAACACACTTTACTTCATACGTTTCTTAGTGATTTGGCTGAATTTCTCAAGAATTTTTGGAAAATTCGCGTAAAGTTGACTTGTTATTTGTTTTTTTTTTCTAAAAAGTCTACAAACATCAAAAATCCTCGAATACGAGGCTTTTTAGTCAATAGCACATTACAACCCATGCAACTTATCACAACAACCTGTATATTATTGCTCTTTCGTTTTAATTAGGTACAGAGGGCCTACCACGAAACGATATTCGTTTTAGTTCGTGTATCTCCGTCTCTGTTGCACTTGCTAGTTCGAGCGACAAAGAGAGAGATACACGAACGAAAACGAATATCGTTTCGCGGTAGCCCCTCAGCTCTGTCAATTGCTGTAATAAATTGCATGGCTTGTGATGTGCTATACTTAACGAGTCATCCACGTTTCTGTTCTTATCTGTGGTTTATGTCATTTTAATGTAATGTCAAAAAGGCAAGGACTCGAAAATAAACACTTGTAAAATTATTAAAAATATATATATTAATTAACTCTACTACCATGGCTTTAGTGGCTTACGACAATAGCGATTCCAGTGAATTTGAGGATGAAGAAACTGATGGGTATATCGCTACTGCAGTCATTATAAACAAGAAAGCAGAAGGTAAGGACTTCAATCACTATTTGTGGTATATTTGCTTTGATTTCACTGACTACACAGCAAAATTATGTTGAAAATGAACTCTTATTAGTTCCAGTACCCTCAGGATCCAAGCCAGTAGCACAGGATGATGTGGAACCTCAAAACCGAAGCCTGTTTAATCTAGTTCCAGTACCCTCAGGATCCAAGCCAGGAGCACAGGATGACGTGGAACCTCAAAACCAGAGCCTGTTTAATCTACTGCCACAGCCCTCAATCAAAAAGCCTGCTGTTTTGGAGGAAGATGATGAAATTCTACACAAGAAAGAAATTGGTATCCCTATAGTAAAGCCTAAAGCTAAAATTACAGTGCCATCACTTGGTGATGTAAGTTATTAGTTTTAATTCGATGTTTACATAACTACCTACCACTTTAAAAAATCTATTTGCCTATATTATTAATTTCCATCGCATTTCATTAAACATTCAATCTTCAGTTTCATACCCATTACAATAAAAAAAAACAGGCAATGAGAAGCTTCTGTTAATCACACTTTTAAACCCAACAAAACTAGCAGCCATGTTATCAGCAGTGGTGTTAAGTTTAACATGTATATCTGTGTGCCTGCCTGTAGCATCATAGCTCCCAAACTAGGGCATGCGATCCCGGTATTTATTACTACTATAATACCGGGATCCCGGTATTGTAGTAGTAATAAATCCCGGATGGCATGCCCTTTCCCAAACGGCTTTCCCAATAAACCAATTTTAGTGCACTTTATTTATGATGATTTGATGATAGTCTTGTCTGTTGAGATGGTTCTTACTGCATTTAGCTATGTTTGTTGTGTCGGAGGCAGGGATTGGATACCGGTATTTTCACCATACAAAAATACCGGTTTTATTTAGTTAAATTTCGTTCTTTGATACTAAATATTTTTATTTTCTTTAGTTCAGAGATGTAGAAGACAAAGCACCTGCAGCAAAACCCAAGAAAATGAATGGGGTAAGTGACATTTATAATTATAAATAATGAAAAGTTAGGAACAATAAATTGGACAAGTTAGTAGGTATGGAAAAGTGGAATGATAAACTGAACATTGGTCTGCCTTAGTTCTTAATAGACTTGAGTTGCTAAATTTACTGTAATGCAAAGTAATGACTAAAGGTGCCATTGATGACATCACATTTTGTTACTTATTCTTTTTTTTCTCCCAGAAAAAGTCCAGCCTACTAAGTATGCTGCCGCAACCAAGAAATGCTTCAGTCCTAGCTACAACAAGATCCTTAATACCTCATGTCCTCACACAAAAACCCAAGCCAAGTCCATCCGTTAAGAAAAAAGATCCGTTGCCGTCAATAAAAAAAAGTAAACCAGATAGTCTGGCCATGGACTGTTCAGATGACAGTGACGAAGAAGTGCAAAATGATTTCTTCTCGATAAACAAACCTGTTGAACTGCCGGAATTCATGCCTTTGAATATTGAGGAAGAAGTGTCAAAAAAAGAAATTCAAAATTCAGTTCCAAAGCAGCCAAGGGATATTCAATCCTATTTCAAGGCAGATACGGTTGAGAGTGAAGTGCAGCCTGAATATGCTGAGTCTAGTAGTGTAGGATATGATGAGGGTGCCAGCTACGGGAATGGCTACTCAGACCAAGGATCAAGTAGTGGTGCTTTGGATGAAGAGGCGGTAAGTATTTTATTTAGGTATGGTCAAGGACTTTAATTGTTGACCCATTCAGGTGTCAACTAATTTTGGTTTTCTATGAAGCTATGGAGTGTCCAGTATAAAGTGAGCTCTAAATGGCTCAACAATTAAAGTCCGTGAGTCTCTAAATGAAGATAAGTCATTTTAGAGTCAATTCATTTTGTTATTATAAAGTGTATCATTTTGACAATTGATTTATTCCAATAATGGATACAGTATTTATCTTAAATGGGTGTGTGGATCTTTGGTCAAGTTATGAATGTACATAATCCTCTATTTCTTGTACATTTTGTGTTGAACTTGTTCTGCATTGTACATTTTGCATTAAGCACATATTCGCTTAAACAAACATTTTAGCAGTACAAACACTAAAAGCAATTATATTAAAGTGAATTTATCCCTCTAAGATATCCCCATCCATTGATATTGTTAACCAAACTGACAGATACTGAAACTGTGCGGCACCCGCGGCAAGCGCAGGCGCGAGGACATCCAGATAGTGGAGGTGAACCAGAGCGAGGTGCTGGCGGACGCCCGCGCGTGGCTCGCGCGGGGGCTCACGGACGACACCAGCAAGCGCGTGTCGAGCAGCAAGCGCCGCGGGAACGAGCCCACCAGCCAGCAGAAGCGGAAACACCAGATCACATATCTCGCTCACCAGGTATGCTAAACTCCAATGGGTGGGTCCACAACAGACGCACGCACGCTCACCCCGAGCGCGGCTCGCCCTAGCGTGCTCGCGAGGTGTAGACGTGGCCCGGCGAGCTGAACGTTGTCGGCGCTTGGCGCGGCCTATGTAGACGGTTGTTTTGTTCGGCCGTACGCCCCACCCGAGCGTTGCGTCGTTGAATACCATTTAAATAGACGGAACAGCTGGACATTCGAAAGCATTTGGGGGCTTCAACCCCTGGGGGGGGGGGGGGGGGGGGGAGGGGGGGGGTGAAATCTAATTTTAGTAGGATTAGTCCCCCACCACTCACCCCCTCAGGGTTTAATCCCCCCCCCCCACTCCCAATGGTTCCGCAGGCATGTCCACACCAGATGCACGCTCGCCCGAGCCAAGTCCACACGCTCGGGAGAGCCGCGCGGGTGAGCATGTGGACTGGCTCCGGCGAGCTTGCGTCTGGTGTGGAGTGGACCCACCCAATAACGGATATAACATACAGCATGAGACGCAAAACTGGGTGTACTTGTTAATTTGGTTTATTGGACGGCGACATATCGATAGAAATAAACAGACATAGAACAAATTTTGCTGTGAAAGTTCAGGGAGGCAGTTCATCAGTTAATTCTATTAAAAAAAAAATGCATTTATTTCGGACAACTATGATCCATAGATTGTTAGTACTACAGGACTTATATAACTATGTTAGGACTTAAACTTAAATGTAGGGAGGACCAGTGCCTCAGTAGGCTACCGTCCCATCTGTCGGCCACCGCGTTCAGGAGACTGTGGCGGCTGGCGCGCACTCTGCGGAGCGTCGCGGCGCAGCGCTTGCGCAGTGTCGCGTGGAAACCATCCACTTGAGCGTCCGCGAACATACCGGACGCGCTACAGTGTCGCGGCAGCCGCAACAGTACCCTGAACGCATCGTTATACTGAACTGGATTTTAATCATATCTCTCCATTCGGACATTATATCGTGTTCTTTTTTATTTCCCAGGCCAAAGCAAATGAGGTGGAGCTGCAGAACCAATGGGCCAACAACAGAATGTCCAAGCGGCAGACTCAATCCAAATATGGATTCTGATCGGACTTTTACTCTACAAATATATCAAGAGAGCAAACGCAATCGTCATTTTCTGACACTGTTGTATGGATAGTGTGGGATATAAATTATGCTAAGATAAGTTATATGATTAAGTTTCTTCCATCTAAAATGCCTCAATGTCTAGATATAAGGTTGTAAATAAAATAAATAATTTCTATAAGCATTTTTATTTTAAATAAGCAAAAAATTCAATATATCAACTACAAAGTAATCTAAGTAAGATAAGGTATTACATTAAAGTCGTCTAGCCTTCCTCGGGCGAGGGGGGTTCCAGGAAACCGGGGTGGAGTCTGTTATAGACACTATTTGTAGACCGCCCATTTCGAGACCCTTTATCGCTGCCTGAAAAAATAGGCATGTAATTACTTTATTGTACAAGGTTCATAGGAGCAGATAATATGCCTAACTTGAAGAGTAAATAACTTTTTTTGACAAGGCAAGCTTAATGACCCAGTTAAACTCTCATTGGGGTGAATACTTTTCATAATAAAGTGCTTATTTTGTATTAATAATACTAAATTAGTTCTTTATTTAGGTATTACCCATTACATTACATTATAAAATTAAAAATATTAAATTAAATTAAACTTAATAATTAACATTGTATTGTACAGTAAGGCAATTGTATTCACATACCTTTTTATGCCTTCATAGTAAGGAGCTAAAAAGGTATGTGAATACATTTCCTTGACTATATGCATCCTGTTTTAAAAAGTTTGTCTTAAAAAGTACAGCACAAACAGCAGATAACATACATTGAAGTTTTTACTATATCTCTTCCAACTTCAATATTATGAAAAATAATGATAGTTGTACTGTATATATGGGTGCCCTTTGTTTCCCATAATTTTGTTGTTCCGAATTTCGATGGTCAGAAGTTGATATCCATAAAATTTATAGACATACATATCAGTAGTCATAATTTTTGTTAAGTATAACGCTTAATAGTTCTAATATCAATGACCTATAATATTAAATCCTATAATCTCAAAAGTCATAAAATTGATGACTATAATGTTTAAAGGTCTATAGATAATTATTTAGAAATGTTGTAAGGCATTTATTTCAACGTACTAATGGTTGTTATTCATATCGTATTAATGCCTAAAATTAATTATGTCTAAGAAACCAAATCTATAACATCCATAGGTATATAGATAATTACTCAGAAACATTTCTAGACATAATAAAACTACTATCAAACCTGTCAAAATAAGCATAAATCGTCAAATAAAATTTTCTCTGAGATCAACCAATGCCAAGATAGTGGTGTATAAAGTTTTTCAAAGAACATCAAGAACAGGGACTTAGTGGCAAAACCGACTCGGATCGCGGATAGGTTAGAAGACGGAAGCGGGAGCTTTGCTCCCGCTTTCGTCTTCGAGGTTATTTTTTTTATAAAAGAGCGAAAACACTTGTTTGCAAAAAATATTATAATTTTGCAACAGAAACATTGTAGTTTTTATCCTACGCACTACTTAAATTGGGATATAAATCGTATGTCATTGCAATATTTTTGGATTAGTATTTTAAACAAAATTATACTGACTCGTACAACCACTTGGATAGGTTTGTTAGTTCAAGAACAACGATTTATTTAGAACAAGAATTTTATACCTTCTTATAATTATTGCGAGTGTTTTTATTGACTGTAATATTATGAAGTCTGACACCACCCTCACATTAAATGTTATGACTAACTAACCACGTAGTCACCCATCATTATGACCTGTGAAAAAAGACTTTACAACAATTATAATAAGCAAGTTTATTGCCTTCAATAATATGAAATGGCATACCATCTGCACATTGAATGTTATGACTAAACAATTTTATGACTAACAATAATGATGACTTGCAAAAATCGGAACTCCAATTTATATTGTATAATTTTATGACTTTCGACAATATGACTTATAACAATTATGTTGAGTAACGGTATGGACTGAAAAAATCGGAACTTAAATTTTATGGGAACCAATAGAGACCCTGTATATATATATATTTTAAATATAATTTACTATATGTAAATATACTTACTAATCTACCAGGTCCCAGGCCTCTCACTCTGACCCTGATTGTCTTGTAACCTCTGTCAATTGCTTTCTGTAAAAATAATGACATTACTTTCTTTTTAAATTCCAATACCTCATCTTAACTTGAATGCTAGAAATGTTTAACTTGGTCCTTCTATTATATGTTACTAGCTTCTGAGAACTCGAACTCCATACAAACTTTCGCCCCCTTAGGGGATGATTCCCGGGATAAAAAGTATTCTATATGTTAATCCAGGCTATACACTATATGTATATCAAAATTCATCTTAATCCGTTTAGCCGTTTTTGCGTGATTGCGTAACAAACATCTAAACATCCAAATATCCAAACATCTCAACATCCAAACATCCAAACTTTCGCATTTATAATATTAGTAGGATTTGGTTTACATTTTTGTGCAGTTGATGTCAAAGATGCTACCGTCATCCAATGGTCAGACCCCTCCTTGAAATGAGGTAATATCCATAGACTGTTCACATAATATTAGGTAGTAGTGAAATTAACAAAAAACAACTCACTGTGGCTAAACTAATAGCCGTAGTCTGCGCAGCAATGTTAGTTCCCTTCTTCGTATTCTTAAATCCCTCCATGCCGCACGACTTGATGAGCTTGACAGTACCCACATGGTCCGTCATGGTGACGATGGTGTTGTTGTGGCTCACGCGGACGTTGCAGATCGGCAGCTGCTTGTATGGCGTCCCGTCAAATAGCTGGTCGTCTGATTCTAGGGTTGGGAAGAGGTTTTGTTTTCTGAAAGGATTGCTAGGTGTTAATAGTTACAGGGTATCATTCCACAATAATAAATATTCATTCTGGGGTATTCCAGATGGGCATCTTTCACTTTTGACCCTGATAAAATGAGCTTTTAGGCTTTTATCCAAAACATACGACAAACTGAAAGTTGCCGTCCACATTTCACGAACTTAAAACTACTTACCCTCCCATCAATGTATATCTTAGAGGCAGCGTTATTCGTTAAAAAAAACCCGGCACTGTTCGATTTTGTTAAAAGCTCACGGCGAAAAAACCAACTGACCCTTCCGGCACCTAAAATGGATTTATACAAGAAAAGCCCGTATTATAGATGTATCAAAATCTATAACAAAATACCGGAGATAATAAAAAGCGAAAATAGAATAAATGTTTTCTACAATAATTTTAAAAAAATGCTTATAAATAAATGCTATTACCATTTGAATGAATTCATGATCGATCAGACCCTTAATTTAGCTTGCTGACATCTTAGAATTGTGTAATTTTGTAGTAGTATTTTCTAGTTTTTAGCTTTAGTACGTAAATAAATAATCTGTTTTTATAACAATAAATTAGGTCAATTATAATAATTATAGCAACTATGGCTTTCTTTATATAAAACTAACTTATGTTGTTAGCATGTTAGTATATAAGACCATTGCAATGCCCTAGCAGGGTATCATGTACCTACTGTATAACCTATCTTAAGACCTACTGTATGGACAATGAACATGATCGCAATAAATAAATAAATAAATAAATAAATAAATAAATAATAATAATGTGTGCACAAACTTACACAAATCGACCTAGTACCAAATAAATAAATACCATACTAAAATATTAAGGAATTTACTTGAGATAACTTTACCCTTTTGATGAATTCACATACTAAAGTGTCACTGACAAACCAAACTTTTTTATCCATAAGAGAGTGACTATGAACAGTATGAACCTTATATGAAAGACAGAAGATTGTTCCTCATAACACTTAAAGGCGTTCTTGGCGCTGCGAGCAAGACAATACACGACAACTTTAGGCGTTCAAAGGGGTTAATAATGATATACAATTTAAATACAAAGCAATACTTAGAGACAAACTAATGTCATCACTTTGGTACTTTTTGGGGGAGGCCTATGTCCAGCAGTGGACGTATTTCGGTTGCTGGTAAATGAAGAGAAGACCATTTCAACTCACTGCTTAAGCACCGCGTCCAAATCAATGATCTTCTCGCCCTGAACACCTTCGTCGCTGGCCGGGATACGTTTGTGGTCAAACTTCTCCGTCTCTAGGGGCACGGAGGTCTGGAACATCCGCGCCACGCTGGTCACAGGAACACGTAACGTGTTTCTAATCGCACTTAGCATGGTTGTGGTAGCTTGGTCTCCTTATTTCTTAAGAAGTTGTTATGTATATTTGTGCTTAAGGAAACATAACCTCAAAATCAAATGACGTTTATTTGACAGCTTTCAACGTTTTGTGACTGCATTGCTTTTTGTTTGTACGCAAAATCATGAACCTAGGATACTCTGGACAGGCTATACGTGCGTGATGCCACAATGAGGGACGGCAACAAAGTAGATGATACCCGTGGGGTGGCCATGTAACTAAAAATTACCCCATCGCGTCCATATGTTTATTTTAAATAATGCGCTTTTATTGTAAGTAGTTTTTACTGAAGCTTTACACATTCATTGCCTAGCAGGCGCTGTTCGCAGGCACTAGTAATATTCAGTTTAATAACATGAAATATGATTCTAATAACAGCACATGTAAGTAATTAATAGTCCTTGTGCAAGCGGCTTATCTGTGTTTCTTATCAGCACTACAAACTGTATAGAGTGATCAGCACAGTTATCACAGGACGGCCCGCGAGCTGTGTTGCGGCAAGGTAGACTGTCCGTATCTTACCTTTCTAAGCGTTCTTACTAGAAAGAGACGGACATTCTACCTCGCCGCGACACAGCTCGCGGGTCGTCCTGCACGGCTATCACAAGACGGCTCGCGAGCTCTCTCGATTTTTCTCGCACTATACCTCTCTTTCTAGGTTTTCTAATAGGAGAGAGACGGATGGTGCGAAAAAAATCGAGAGAGCTCGCGCGCCGTCTTATGATAGCCGTGCTGATCTACTTAATTAATTATTATAAAGCCTGAATCACACTGGCGCAGCCTACGGTGGCGGTCCATAGTAAACTTGACAGATAGTGTCAAATTTACTATTGACCGCCACCGCAGGCCGCGCCTGTCTGTGAGAGGCTTTATTTAAGTCTCTCACAGACTGGCGCGGCCTGGCCGCGGCGGTCAATGGTAAACTTGTCATTAGGCTAAGGCGGATAAAATAATGATACTAAGGACCGAAATGAGACACAACCATATTAAAAAACATTTATTTTTATGAGGTTATCTCTATTTAGGTTAGGTAGGGGTCGCTTACTGGCCTTTGAATAATATTAATTTTGTATACATATTTCTCAATCCAAATACTCCGCGTACGCACATCCTCATTTAGTGGAAACCTAGAAAATAAAACATATTATTTTACATTCAATTTTCAAAGCATAGGGCTTATAGAAAATTATGAATCATTCTATACCGTCGATCATCTCCACGTCTCCGTCCACGCGTCTCCACCTGCGTATTAGAAAGAACCCGAGCGGAGGCGCAGATGCAGGATTTTTTGTTATGGGATGAGTAGTTCCGGAGATTACTCGCTACATAAAAGCTTTGCCTCTTTTTTATGAGTATAGAAAAAATATAAGTATATAAAAATAGATCCCACCCATTTTATACGAATGTTATGTAATAACAAGTACCTACTAGAATTTTGTTAAAGTATAAATTACCCGAGAAATGGGGTATTTTTAAGTTGTATTGGCTGATATCCCTAAAATGATTGCAAAGAAGCTAAATCGAGAAGACATTCTTATACCTGTCGCAGCTTACCATAAACAACCTACGTAATTTGGGCGGATAATTTGTCAACGAATATTTTCTTGAACAATGTAAACAATGATGTTATTTCTATTATAATCATCTAATTTAACAATATTTTGAGCGTAATGTAATTTTACGATGCCATTTTTACGTAATGCGTATAAAGAAAAGTGAAAAATGTTCTACTTACGTGTGAAAGGTTATATTTTCATCAGAGTGTTCCGACCGGCTTTTACAGCCGAGAACACAGCAATAGACCATTTTTTTGGCACAGTCGGAACACAGGCACCTTATTGTGAGTAAAATAACTTTAATCGCGTCGATTTAAGTCACATTAGCATTAAATAATTTAGGTTATATTAGCTAGTACGCAGCCACACGCGCGCTTTGTTGGGCACAACCGTTGTGCCCAACAGAAAAAAAGTGGAACTATGACAAGGACAACGAATGATATATCTCTTTCTGTCACACTTATTGCGTTTCGTATAGCACCGTCGCGCTCGCTCGTGGTATTATTATTACCATAGCCTGTCCATAGTATCCTAGGTTCATGACGCAAAATAGACCCGAGCTCGTAAACTTAAGCCCGCTACACATTCTCGACAAAACTTGCCGAATACGAGTGTGGAGTGAGTATTCATCTATGTTCGTATTATTTTGCGTATATTCGTGTAGTCTCCGTTTTCTGTAGGTAAAATGGCCAAACCATGGACTTATTAATGGGCCAAACATCAAACACGTCTCGTGAAGTTTCGTGTTTGCGCGAAACTTCTCCTCCACATTCTCGATGCGCCGTCAGGCCGTCGCCGACGGCAATCGTAGGAAGTGCACGTCCATCTTGTATGAAAGTCCAATTACAACTGCGCAAGACGAGAATGTAGAGGGCCGCTCTCGGTTTCGCCTGGTCTCGGCAAATATTCCGGCGAAACCAGTCTCGTTTAGTTTTGTCGAGAATGTGCCGCGGGCTTTATTTAATTCAAGATTTCGAAACATATTACGATGCAGGGGGCCTACCGCCAACGGCATTCGAAGTTTTCCCTCTCTGTTGCACTTACGTACGAACTCGCAAGTCTGACAGAGAGGGAAAACTTCGAATCCCTTTCGCGGTAGGCCCTCAGCACTTGCGATGCTTTATCTGTGTCTTTTGTGTAGTGAATAAATATCTTCTTTTCTTTTTTTTTCAGAACCGTCCCTCTAAGATTTTCATCATAGGAATCTGTCCGGAATCTAGAATCGCTAATAAGTGGTGCTTTTGATAATAAATAGTCGGTAGTCACCTAGATGTCCTTTCTACGAAATAATGTCTTGTCACATCTCATAATATTATGTATTTTCAAATTCCTATTTCCTTTTTATATTTTATTTAATTTCAATGTATTTTACTAAAACTTCACGTTAAAAAAAATCATGCACCACTAGAAAATATTTTGATACTTTCATGTACCAAAATAATACAAAAAAAAAACACAAGTTCCGATTGCACCATTTAATAATGAAATAATTTATTACTTAACTTAACCTACTTTTTAAACAAGTTCCTGCAATACTGCACAGTCTGTGTAAAGCCGCGTAACGCCGCGGGCACACCCATAGTCATCAGCTCTAACTGGCCCGCCTCGGCGATGTAGTTGTGCTTGCTCAGCGCGGTCACTGCCCACGACACGGTGTACACGGTTGTCGAGTCAGTGGACTCTCTGCTGATGATGTAGTTTATGATAGGAGAGTACAGCGGGGTGGGTACTAGTTTGATGAACAAGTCGTTGTCGAGGAGTTCTTTGATTAGGTCGTCCTCTATTTCGAGCTTTTCAATGTGTTCCTGTAAAAAATAATAATTAAGAACCGTAAAGAGCCATTTACATCATTTTCGATCTCACATTTCCTTGAATCTATCTTTGTGAGGGGTCCTCGAAAAGCCGCAAATGACCCTTCAAAGAGCCGCGGTTTGCCGATCCCTGATTTAGGACACTTGCAATATTTTGAAGAATTCTACGATACTTTTTCCATTGAGAGCCTAGTAGCGTCATCTCGGAATGCTTTCCGACCTACTACGACGTTTCCAAAGAGATATCTATCTTGACTTCTCAATGAGGAATGGATGAAAATTTTAGAAATGCCTGATTATTTTTTTGGTGATAGGAATAACCTTCCTTAGCACCAGAAAAAAAGTGTCAGATTTTTCAGCTGCGTCAATTTTTTTTTGAAAAATATAAACAGTTTCCTCATCTACATCCTCATGTACAGCGAAAATTCTTTGGAACAGTGTCAGATTGAAATAAAATCTTTTAGATAAGGAGATAACATCCCACGTTCTAAATGGTTATGAATTAGGTCAAGATATGATGATGGATACCAGTGGCAGTACCATTTTGGTTTTGGGTTTATTGACTCCATTTGGTTAGCGCCCGCTGAGGTTAGATTTTACGGACTCAGATGCTTTTAGGGGGACTTGAGTCCCTGACTCCCCCGGGGTGTGTTAGTGGTACTGCAGGTATGTTACCCTGTTCCTGACGGCCAGTGCGGGTATGTCGTCCCTGGCCGCCGCGCACTTGGCCAGCAGGATCACCCACAGCGCGTTAACCACCGCCGCGCCAGACACGCCCTCCGTCAGCCATTTCACTTCCTGGAATACAGATACACTGCAATCAAGGTTTCCAGAATGCATCACGTCACCAGCCAACGATGGGTTTTATGGTCACGTTTTGCGGCACTAATTTGCCAAAACGTCACGTAAAACATGGCTATGCAACCTATCATGCTAGATACAGATGTAGTGCGTAATAGAGAAAGAGAACGAATTCATTTATTCAAGTAGGATTCATTGAACCACTTTTGCATCGTCATCAGCTACATATAGACATATTCAGGTTCTATAAAATATACTTAAAATTGTATGGATTCGGTTTTCGGTTTAAAGAATCTTTATTCTCATAAGAATTACAATAAATTCACTTACATGAGAATATTTATATATTAGTAATTAAGCGTGCAGTATTTAAAGTAAAACATATTTACTAGTTAGAATAGGTAATTACTTATTATAGTTAGTTAAATGCACAAAAGAGGGTAAATATAAGTAAGGTTTAGTTGCTGTTGGCTCGGCGCGGCAGCACAGATAAATACTCTGGTAACACATTGATGCAAGATTAAGTTAAGTGGATGCGGCATATATGCGTTATTTGAGCTCAAGGAATGGTTCATATTAATGTAATTATTTTAAGTATACAATTTTAGAATCCGTGTGTTTTTTTAAAGGTTCTAATTTTATACATAATTTTAGTGCTTATATTTATAATACTTTCTATTGCAAGAGGTGTATAGTCGCGTATTATTTTATTCTTAGCTCTAAATATTATATAAGATGTTTTGATGCGTTTATCGTTAGGTTGTGTTGGATTATACAATACATTTGTTTTAAAATAAGAGCCTATCTAGTACATGGAGAATTAATTCAGCATTCAACGTGTATATGCATCGTCAATGGTTACACTAAAAATTAATACATTAAGTAAGATATAATTATAGTTTATATATAGTATAACTAAGGTCAAGGTCAGTTGTAAACCTTTAGCAAATGTTCATATTTTTTTTACTAAACTAGGCCAAGCATTTTTATCATTTAAATAGTCCTCGAAGAGAATACGGGTGAAGACTCAAATTTATTATTACTTCAAAAGAAAGAAGGCAAAAAATATGCCTGATGACGAAAATCCTATTTAAATATCTCAAAAAATGACGAAGTTACAACCGTTTTAATGTGGCTTGTTAGAGGGAGAAAACGCTCGGGGATCGTGACGTCACGACCATCGAACGTCATAGTAAATGACAATCGTTTCATATGAAGGTGCGTTTTGCGGAAAAGGGACAGAATATACCCCCTCTTAAAACTTTGGACACTTATAACTTCGTGATTATTTAACCTTTTCGCGTCGCGGGTATCTGTCGACGGTACCTGGTCGGTGAGGTCGAGCCTGCGCAAGAGCAGCTTGACTAGCACGCGCGCCTCGCGCTGGTCGCCGGCGGACAGTAGCTCGCGCAAGTACTCGCACTGCAGGCTGCGCGGGTATCTGTCGACGGTACCTGGTCGGTGAGGTCGAGCCTGCGCAAGAGCAGCTTGACTAGCACGCGCGCCTCGCGCTGGTCGCCGGCGGACAGTAGCTCGCGCAAGTACTCGCACTGCAGGCTGCGCGGGTATCTGTCGACGGTACCTGGTCGGTGAGGTCGAGCCTGCGCAAGAGCAGCTTGACTAGCACGCGCGCCTCGCGCTGGTCGCCGGCGGACAGTAGCTCGCGCAAGTACTCGCACTGCAGGCTGCGCGGGTATCTGTCGACGGTACCTGGTCGGTGAGGTCGAGCCTGCGCAAGAGCAGCTTGACTAGCACGCGCGCCTCGCGCTGGTCGCCGGCGGACAGTAGCTCGCGCAAGTACTCGCACTGCAGGCTGCGCGGGTATCTGTCGACGGTACCTGGTCGGTGAGGTCGAGCCTGCGCAAGAGCAGCTTGACTAGCACGCGCGCCTCGCGCTGGTCGCCGGCGGACAGTAGCTCGCGCAAGTACTCGCACTGCAGGCTGCGCGGGTATCTGTCGACGGTACCTGGTCGGTGAGGTCGAGCCTGCGCAAGAGCAGCTTGACTAGCACGCGCGCCTCGCGCTGGTCGCCGGCGGACAGTAGCTCGCGCAAGTACTCGCACTGCAGGCTGCGCGGGTATCTGTCGACGGTACCTGGTCGGTGAGGTCGAGCCTGCGCAAGAGCAGCTTGACTAGCACGCGCGCCTCGCGCTGGTCGCCGGCGGACAGTAGCTCGCGCAAGTACTCGCACTGCAGGCTGCGCGGGTATCTGTCGACGGTACCTGGTCGGTGAGGTCGAGCCTGCGCAAGAGCAGCTTGACTAGCACGCGCGCCTCGCGCTGGTCGCCGGCGGACAGTAGCTCGCGCAAGTACTCGCACTGCAGGCTGCGCGGGTATCTGTCGACGGTACCTGGTCGGTGAGGTCGAGCCTGCGCAAGAGCAGCTTGACTAGCACGCGCGCCTCGCGCTGGTCGCCGGCGGACAGTAGCTCGCGCAAGTACTCGCACTGCAGGCTGCGCGGGTATCTGTCGACGGTACCTGGTCGGTGAGGTCGAGCCTGCGCAAGAGCAGCTTGACTAGCACGCGCGCCTCGCGCTGGTCGCCGGCGGACAGTAGCTCGCGCAAGTACTCGCACTGCAGGCTGCGCGGGTATCTGTCGACACAGGACAACGGTTCAAATCACTCGTGCTAACTACTAGGCGTAACAGTGCGTTTAAAAAAAAATCCGAATTAGATTTTTTTGTGTTTTTCTTACTCAGAATTCAATGATGACATCCTTTGACGTGTCTTGTTTTATATAAAATATAAGTTTCAGGTGAAATAACAAAACACGTGTCAATTATGGTTTCATGTTCTCCAACATATAATGAAACCAGCAATCAATTATCAATTTGCTTGAACAAATCTCTTTACAAAAGTTAGGGTGTTTGGTCACTTTTCAGTACTTTGAAGGACAATTTCTTCCAACAGGTTGAGTTTGGGCAGCTAAAAAATACATGTCTGTTATTTTAGACTATTCTATGACATTTATAACAATAAATCAAATCGGAGCCGGACAGTTGGGTACTTTTCCTTGTAGGTACTTTTAGAACTTCCCAGATGATGTATAGATTATCAGTTTGGGAGTACGCTGGGTTTATCATGTTATTACGATTACATTAGTATAAGGTGCAGGCAGTGTAAGCATTCGTTTATCGGCGATGATACCTGTCCCGGGCGGCGGGCCAGCAGCCGAGCGCGTCCACCAGCGCCTTGCGCCGCCCCCACGAGTGCGCGCGCGCCAGCAACTCGGCGAAGACTCCCCGTCTGCCCTCCTCCGTCAGCAGCTGCTCCTCTGGAAAACAACATTTAATGACGTCTTTAGCTGTTCTTCTGAAACAACTTTCTAGCTATCATCGTATATCTTTGCCGGCACCCGCAAGCCTACGACTGCCGCTTCTCAAGGTGCACTTGCCGCATAGGTGCTTGCTAGGTGCAAGTAAGGGCCGCCCTGTCGCCCGGGCATTAGAATACGGCTACGGTATCCCCTGCCTGTCGTACAACGCGACTTAAAGGGGTCCTCGGGGTGGTACACGGTTGCAGTTGGGGGCTGCAATCGGGAAAAAAAAGGTAGATACCACTGAGGCATGACTCTAGGGCGGCACTGGTATGTTCCGTAGGATATCCCAGAGCCGTCCGAAATGCGTCGAGGAGGTGCGAGTCCGACACGGGGATAGCGCGGAGGTATCAATAACGGATTTTCCTCCCATTCAAAAAAAAAAGTGCAAGTAAGGGCATCTTCTAAACAAGATGCCCTTACTTTACGCGGGCAATGCTTTGAGCAATAATTGTCCGCAACAGACAGACATCCTGCAGCCGTTGACCGGACACGTAAGACTATTCATTCACTGAGCGGCAACAGTGCGGCGGAAGACCTGCGTCTGTGGTCTTCTGCATCAGTATCTCTATGACATATTCGAGTATAACTTCCCAGTTCTCCATGTTTGAAGTCGTCTTCCTGGACCCAATAATTAAACCTATAGGGTAGTAAAACACAAAACTCCCCAGTCAACTCCCGAGCGTACTCTTAATGAAACTCAGTCTTCAACAAGCCGGTGTACTGCGCGACTTTAGCCAAGTCTCCGCTGTCCTGCAAGTGTCCCTTCTCGCTGAGCGCCAGGAGCCCTATCTGCTTGTGCGGCGGGAGGCCCGCTTCGGCGGCCTCCTGCATCACCGTCTCTATAAGGTCCTCGAGGAGAAGTTTCTAGTTTTCCATGTTGGAAGAAAAAGACCGGAACAGATAAAAAAACATAACTCACCAGTGAACTCCTCACCTGCCTCTGTAGCCTTCTGCATTATCTAGATCTTTCGGAATAATTGCCTAATTCACCATGTTTGAAGGTATCTTCCGAGTCCCATTTGAAGCTACAACGTTGTCAAAAACAACTCACCGGTCAACTCCTGAGCGTACTCTTCACGACACTCAGTCTTCAACAAGTCGGTGTACTGCGCGACTTTAGCCAGGTCCCCGCTGTCCTGCAAGTGTCCCTTCTCGCTGAGCGCCAGGAGCCCTATCTGCTTGTGCGGCGGGAGGCCCGCTTCGGTGGCCTTATGCATCACCGTCTCTATAAGGTCCTCAAGGAGAAGTTTCTAGTGTTCCATGTTGGAAGAAGACCGGAACAGATAAAAAAACATAACTCACCAGTCAACTCCTCACCTGCCTCTGTGGCCTTCTGCATTTCACCATGTTTGAAGGTATCTTCCTATTCCCATTTGAAGCTACAAGGTTGTCAAAAACAACTCACCGGTCAACTCCTGAGCGCACTCTTCGTCAAACTCGGTCTTCAACAATCCGACGGTGTACTGCGCGACTTTAGCCAGGTCTCCGCTGTCCTGCAACTGTCCCTTCTCGCTGAGCACCAGGAGTCCTATCTGCTTGTGCGGCGGGAGACCCGCTTCGGTGGCCTTCTGCATCACCGTCTCTATAAGGTCCTCGAGAAGAAGTTTCTAGTTTTCCATGTTGGAAGAAGACCGGGACAGATAAAAAACGTAACTCACCGGTCAACTCCTGAGCGCATTCTTCGTCAAACTCGGTCTTCAACAAGTCGACGGTGTACTGCGCGACTTTAGCTAGGTCCCCGCTGTCCTGCAAGTGTCCCTTCTCGCTGAGCGCCAGGAGCCCTATCTGCTTGTGCGGCGGGAGGCCCGCTTCGGTGGCCTTCTGCATCACCGTCTCTATGAGGTCTTCGGGTATTTTCACGCCTTCCTTGTGGTATTGGATGAGGCGGGTCACTAGGGTGGGTACTTCGCTGAAAATGTAGAGAATAGTCAACGTTATTTGCATATAGACGACCGGTTAGCCTAGTGGGTAGTGACGCTGCCTAAGAAGCTGAAGGTCCTGGCCTGGGTTCGAATTCCGGTAAGGGCAAATATTTGTGTGATGAGCATGAACATTTTGTTCCTGAGTATTGGATGTTTTCTATATATTTAAGTATTTGTATCTATTTAATATATCGTCTTCTAGTACCTATAACCCGTAACATAAGCCTTATTTAACTTACTATGGGACTAGGACGATTTGTGTAAAATTGTCCTCTAATATTGATTTATCTAATATTATTTATATTTATATAGTACAGGCGGGAACTGGTGAGATTAAATGGTCCGTAATGTTTCATATAATGTCAAAAAAACTAACATACACTTGATATACAATTAATGGTATTTATTCTTTTATTCAGTCATTAATAATACATTCAACACTTTACTGACGTAACCCCGTTGAGTTTGGGCTCGTTAGAATCGTCTTAATGAGTAGTTGGTGACGGTATAAAAAAGTACAGTCGGCATTAAAAGTTTGTACCAAAAAATATATTTTGACAGAAACTTATTAATCATTTATTTATATCTAAAGTTATTTACAGCATGATCAACTTATATCTTCTGAAATTATTATCATTAAAGAATTATGTCAAATATGTCATTATAATAAACATGTTTTATACCAAGTAATAAATATAGTAAATATCCATTATACTAAATGTAATTATAGCCCTAAACCATTATAACATTATATCACTCGTTACATTAGAAGATACCTTAAAACATTATATCACTTATTACATTAGATCATTTGAAAATTATCTGAAACAATATTATACCATCCGTTACATTATACAAAGCAATGGTATGTCAAACCAAAATAGATTAAGTGAAATTATATAAAGCGTCGCGTACCCGTAGAGGAAAGCGTCTACGAGTAGAGCATCCACCTAGTGGGTTCCTGGCACTGAAAGTGTTAATGTATCTGGATGTAACAATGAGCCCGCTCCCGACTTACCCCGGGCCGCTAGAGTCGGCCTGGTGGCGCAGCACGCGCGCCGCGTCGCAGCCGACGTGCAGACACTGCAGCAGCGTGTTGAGGCCGGCGGCGCCGAGTGTCGCCATAGTGAGGCGGCCCAGCAGGGGTACTAGCGTGTCTGTGTTGCCGTGGCTGCGTTCTATCTCCCTGGATGTAACAATGAGCCCGCTCCCGACTTACCCCGGGCCGCTAGAGTCGGCCTGGTGGCGCAGCACGCGCGCCGCGTCGCAGCCGACGTGCAGACACTGCAGCAGCGTGTTGAGGCCGGCGGCGCCGAGTGTCGCCATAGTGAGGCGGCCCAGCAGGGGTACTAGCGTGTCTGTGTTGCCGTGGCTGCGTTCTATCTCCCTGGATGTAACAATGAGCCCGCTCCCGACTTACCCCGGGCCGCTAGAGTCGGCCTGGTGGCGCAGCACGCGCGCCGCGTCGCAGCCGACGTGCAGACACTGCAGCAGCGTGTTGAGGCCGGCGGCGCCGAGTGTCGCCATAGTGAGGCGGCCCAGCAGGGGTACCAGCGTGTCTGTGTTGCCGTGGCTGCGTTCTATCTCTCTGGGTGATGAATGAAAAGAAATCCGTGATTTGACTGACATAAAGCCACCAAAATTCCAGATTATTATTAAAAATCCGCATCTCGCGCATTGTAATTAAGCGAGAAAATGCCGCCAATATCTTCGGTACAATGCCTCGAGGGCCCTTTTTAGATTCAATTTAGTTAATGTAAATTATCTACTTGGACATACTTTAGAAAATAAATAATTTCATGAATTTAAAGTCCGCATACAATTACAAATCAAGATTTCGCTGACAGACTGTTCAGTTAGGTAGGTCCAACTTCGTGAAGGGTCCGTAATGTTTCATATCATGTAAAAAAACTGACATGACACTTGATATACAATAGATTGACATTAAGTTACTTAATATAATGTAACGTTTGATATAATGATTTTTTGCTATATTTTGCTTTAGTCTAATTATCAATTGATATAACAGGCAAAATTACTTAATTTACAATAAGAGAAGTTATATTTTCGTATAACGCATATATGACATAAATATGTTTAACATACATATTATTTAATATAATAGCGTTTTCATATAACGCATTTATGACATAAATGTGTTTAACATAGTTACATATTATTTAAAATAATTGCGTTTTCATTTAACAATGACTTTTTAACAATGGCCCCACTTTCGTTTCTGGGGCTCATTCTCGCGCCCTCCGCCTGGGCTTCCGCCAGAAACTCGCTTTGTCGGCCCTTCGTTTCACGTGCGCACTCGTCTCTCTCGCTTCGCTCGCCACGTTCAACTCAGGACCTCCTTCGCGAGCTTCTGGCTCCGCGGACTTTTATATACACTCTAGGGGTAGGTAGGACAGATAAGACCACGTGGAAGTGGGGTGCGCTGATTCGGGTTTTGGTAGCTCTTTGTACCTTTCGATCGCTTTAAACAAGGAATAATTTAATACTGATGATGGAGACAGAAGGTGGCCATGGGAATTCAGTACTTTACCGACGTAACCCCGTTGAGTTTGGGCTCGTTAGAATCGTCGCAATGAGTAGTCGATGACTGTATACAAAAAAGTACAGTCGGCAATAAAAGCTTGTACCTACCAAAAATGCAATTTTTGACAGAAACTTATTAATCACTGATTTATATCTAAAGTTATTTATAGTAAAATCAACTTATATCTTTGTAAATTTATAGCATTGATGAATTATGTCAAGTAAATCATTATGATAAACACGTTTTATACCAAGTAATAAATATAGTAAATGTCTATTATACTAAATGTAATTATAGCCTTAAATCATTATATCACTTGTTACATTAGATCATTTGAAAATTATCTGAAGCAATATTATACCATCAGTTACATTATGGCTGAGACCATGGACGGCTTAAGTACGATGTTCGATGACCTCAGTAAAGTTTCCGAGCGAGTTGGTCTAAGAATGAACATGGATAAGACAAAGATCATGTCAAATGCCCATGTATTTAGTATCAACTCCCATTACAATCGGAAACTTTACGCTCGAATTTGTAGACGACTATGTATACCTAGGACAGACTGTCCAGTTAGGTAGGTCCAACTTCGAGAAAGAGGTCAATCATCGAATCCGACTCGGCTGGGCAGCGTTCGGGAAGCTACGGCACATCTTTTCGTCCAATATTCCGCAGTGTCTCAAGACGAGAGTCTTTGACCAGTGTGTGTTGCCAGCGATGACATATGGCACTGAAACGTGGTCGCTTACTATGGGCCTCATAAGAAGGCTCAAAGTCACCCAAAGGGTAATGGAGAGGGCTATGTTGGGAGTTTCTCTGCGTGATCTCATCAGCAATGAGGCTATCCGCAGCAGAATCAAGGTAACCGATATAGCGAATCGCTAAACTTAAGTGGCAATAGGCGGGGCACATTGCACGTAGAACCGATGGCCGTTGGGTCGGAAAGGTTCTCGAGTGGCGACCACGTACCGGAAGGCGCGGCGTGGGTCCACCCCACAAGGTGGACTGATGACCTGGTAAAGGTCGCGGGAGTCCGCTGGATGCGGGTGCCGCAGGACCGGTCACTTTGGGGGAGGCCTATGTCCAGCAGTGGACGTCTTTCGGCTGATATGATGATGATGAGTTGCAGTATTAATTTATGTCAGTACTTACGGCCATATCTCGTCGCGGGGCACGCCGCTGTGCTCGACGATCCCCTGGATGGTGTCCGAGTGGAAGTTCTCTAAGAAACGCGCCCAGCGGGTCAGCTCCTGCCCCACTTGGGTCCACGACATCTCGCTGCAAGCGGAATTGAAGCTTACTGAGATGCTGATACGTGCTGAAATCGGTTGGTTGCCCGGCATACGGATATTAGCTTAGAATTAACTCATTGAACAATATCCAATTTGTGTTAGTAAAGTTTTGTGGAAACCTGCAAATAACGGAAAATTGAGTATTTCGTATTTTTTCAGGATTATACGGGATGTAACAAAAATGGGATGTGAACAACACAGATTCGGTAGCGTATTGCATTTCCAATTTTTTTATTATTATTATTACAAATCCTACCACCTTTCACCCTCGCGGGGGAATGTTGTCACACACAAATGTCAACAATAGTTATTTGTGTCACAAGGGAGCAAAATATTATATTTACGGCGAGGGCGGTGTATTGAATCCTAAATGTAGCGAGGGATCCTACAATAGAATCCTGAGCGTAGCGAGGGATTCTAACGTAGGATCCTGAGCGTAGTGAGGGATTCAAGTGTTAACGCCCAAGACGAAAATAATATTGCTCCTGAGTGACACATGTAACTTTTCACACCGATTATGAGGAAATGGTATCGGATATCAATATTCATTATTATATAATTTATATACAATAACATCATAGTTTTGATTTCAGTAAAACATATAGTTTATTGTGACAATTTTTTCAAATATTACGAAAAATTCTCAAGTTTTAATATGTAAATGTACCTATAACGTTGCTAAAGTTAAAACTTGAAATATGTTCGTTTTTAATCGATTACGATGAAATTACAATCGATTATTTTCTTAAGATCTGTGTTCAATTGGCACGTTGCGTAAATGCTACATGCCAATGAATAAATTAAAAAAGTAGCTTGAACAGAAAAGTGGCATTTTGCTCCCTCTCATCGGGGACCAAAACTTACTTTTCTGAATGAGAGGTGTGAAAAAGCAATTCCTGCAATAAAAAAATGAACATTCGGAATTGCAATACGCTAACGAATCTAGCCTTAATGGGTTCATACCCCATTTTTGTTACACCCTGTATGAAGCCAAGTCAAGTAGTCAAGCTACTACTCCTCACTCGTACTGTACTTACTCCTTGGAGAACTTGAAGTCGTTCTCCTGCTCCTGCTGGCAGTAGTCCACCGCCTGCATCAGCATCAGGCCGCGCGTGCCCGCCGGGACCCTGGGACAAACAACATAGTCATCGGTTATCGATGTCGACGATTGGCGTCAGCATTGATCTACATTATCATCATCATAGTCATCATTACAGGCTTCGTCATCATCATTATCAACATATTAAGCATCAGAATATATAACATCATCATCATCATCATAGTCATCATTATAGTCTTCGTCATGATCATCATTAACATCTTATCCATCATAATAGTCATAGCATTATCATCATTACTATTGTCATTATTTGTATTATCATCATCATCGAAATCATCACCGTCGTCATTATTTGTATAGTCATCCTCACCATAACCATCGAGATCATTATCTTCATTACTATTGTTTACATTGTATGTATGTTAATCTGTAAGGTATGTGTAAATATGGGCCTTTGTTATCTGAGATAAATAATAAGTCATTATAATTTAAGTCTTGTCATCATCGTCGTCATTATTTTCATAGACATCATCATCATCATAGTTACCATCATTACATTTATAGTCATCATCATTATAGTCATCGACATCATCACCACCGTCGTCTTAGTTATAGTCATCGACATCATCACCATCGTCATCATAGTTATAGACATCGACATCATCACCATCGTCATCATACTTTCATCGACATCATCACCACCCTCATGATAGTCATCGTTACCGTCATCATCAACGGCCATCACTGGACGTTATCGCCTCCACCTTACCTCTGCAGCGCCTGCTCGCTGAAACAGGTCTCTGCCAGGAACCGGAGTAGTTCCTTCTTGTTGAGCTTGTTGAAGTAGCTCGCGCACTGCCGGTAGCGCTGCATCCACTTCTTGTTGCTGCTGGATGACCCGTTGCTTGGTTCCTAGCAAAGTTGAAAGTGTATTCAGGTATTTTACCACCCGCAAAGACGAATAAAAGAAATAAGTAGTTTAAATAACGCTCAACTGGAAAAAAATCATAAACATAGAGGAAAAAATCTTTGAACCGTGGACGGAAAAAACCTTAAATCCTTGATAGCTTGAGCAACTGGATTTAAGGTCGTTTCCCTCCAAGCCCCATTGATTTTTTCCACGTGTTCCCGGCCAGAGGGTATGGACTCACGCTGAAGAAGTAGCCAGTCAGCCACATGGCGTACAGAGATTACAGAGTGTGCAGGAGGCAGGCTCCAGGAGCACCTTGTAGTCTAGCTCTGTGACAAGGGGAGTAGAGACTCACGCTGAAGAAGTAGCCGGTCAGCCACATGGTGTACAGCGTGTGCAGGAGGCAGGCTCCAGGAGCACCTTGTAGTCTAGCTCTGTGACAAGGGGAGTAGAGACTCACGCTGAAGAAGTAGCCGGTCAGCCACATGGTGTACAGCGTGTGCACGGGCACGGGCAGCTTGAAGGCGGGCGGCAGGGTGCGCAGCAGCTTGGCCACCATGCCGGCGGTCTCGGGCCGCATGGCGCGCAGCACGTGCGCGGTGAAGGAGGCTGCGGAGGCAGGCTCCAGGAGCACCTTGTAGTCTAGCTCTGTGACAAGGGGAGTAGAGACTCACGCTGAAGAAGTAGCCGGTCAGCCACATGGTGTACAGCGTGTGCACGGGCACGGGCAGCTTGAAGGCGGGCGGCAGGGTGCGCAGCAGCTTGGCCACCATGCCGGCGGTCTCGGGCCGCATGGCGCGCAGCACGTGCGCGGTGAAGGAGGCTGCGGAGGCAGGCTCCAGGAGCACCTTGTAGTCTAGCTCTGTGACAAGGGGAGTAGAGACTCACGCTGAAGAAGTAGCCGGTCAGCCACATGGTGTACAGCGTGTGCACGGGCACGGGCAGCTTGAAGGCGGGCGGCAGGGTGCGCAGCAGCTTGGCCACCATGCCGGCGGTCTCGGGCCGCATGGCGCGCAGCACGTGCGCGGTGAAGGAGGCTGCGGAGGCAGGCTCCAGGAGCACCTTGTAGTCTAGCTCTGTGACAAGGGGAGTAGAGACTCACGCTGAAGAAGTAGCCGGTCAGCCACATGGTGTACAGCGTGTGCACGGGCACGGGCAGCTTGAAGGCGGGCGGCAGGGTGCGCAGCAGCTTGGCCACCATGCCGGCGGTCTCGGGCCGCATGGCGCGCAGCACGTGCGCGGTGAAGGAGGCTGCGGAGGCAGGCTCCAGGAGCACCTTGTAGTCTAGCTCTGTGACAAGGGGAGTAGAGACTCACGCTGAAGAAGTAGCCGGTCAGCCACATGGTGTACAGCGTGTGCACGGGCACGGGCAGCTTGAAGGCGGGCGGCAGGGTGCGCAGCAGCTTGGCCACCATGCCGGCGGTCTCGGGCCGCATGGCGCGCAGCACGTGCGCGGTGAAGGAGGCTGCGGAGGCAGGCTCCAGGAGCACCTTGTAGTCTAGCTCTGTGACAAGGGGAGTAGAGACTCACGCTGAAGAAGTAGCCGGTCAGCCACATGGTGTACAGCGTGTGCAGGAGGCAGGCTCCAGGAGCACCTTGTAGTCTAGCTCTGTGACAAGGGGAGTAGAGACTCACGCTGAAGAAGTAGCCGGTCAGCCACATGGTGTACAGCGTGTGCACGGGCACGGGCAGCTTGAAGGCGGGCGGCAGGGTGCGCAGCAGCTTGGCCACCATGCCGGCGGTCTAGGGCCGCATGGCGCGCAGCACGTGCGCGGTGAAGGAGGCTGCGGAGGCAGGCTCCAGGAGCACCTTGTAGTCTAGCTCTGTGACAAGGGGAGTAGAGACTCACGCTGAAGAAGTAGCCGGTCAGCCACATGGTGTACAGCGTGTGCACGGGCACGGGCAGCTTGAAGGCGGGCGGCAGGGTGCGCAGCAGCTTGGCCACCATGCCGGCGGTCTCGGGCCGCATGGCGCGCAGCACGTGCGCGGTGAAGGAGGCTGCGGAGGCAGGCTCCAGGAGCACCTTGTAGTCTAGCTCTGTGACAAGGGGAGTAGAGACTCACGCTGAAGAAGTAGCCGGTCAGCCACATGGTGTACAGCGTGTGCACGGGCACGGGCAGCTTGAAGGCGGGCGGCAGGGTGCGCAGCAGCTTGGCCACCATGCCGGCGGTCTCGGGCCGCATGGCGCGCAGCACGTGCGCGGTGAAGGAGGCTGCGGAGGCAGGCTCCAGGAGCACCTTGTAGTCTAGCTCTGTGACAAGGGGAGTAGAGACTCACGCTGAAGAAGTAGCCGGTCAGCCACATGGTGTACAGCGTGTGCACGGGCACGGGCAGCTTGAAGGCGGGCGGCAGGGTGCGCAGCAGCTTGGCCACCATGCCGGCGGTCTCGGGCCGCATGGCGCGCAGCACGTGCGCGGTGAAGGAGGCTGCGGAGGCAGGCTCCAGGAGCACCTTGTAGTCTAGCTCTGTGACAAGGGGAGTAGAGACTCACGCTGAAGAAGTAGCCGGTCAGCCACATGGTGTACAGCGTGTGCACGGGCACGGGCAGCTTGAAGGCGGGCGGCAGGGTGCGCAGCAGCTTGGCCACCATGCCGGCGGTCTCGGGCCGCATGGCGCGCAGCACGTGCGCGGTGAAGGAGGCTGCGGAGGCAGGCTCCAGGAGCACCTTGTAGTCTAGCTCTGTGACAAGGGGAGTAGAGACTCACGCTGAAGAAGTAGCCGGTCAGCCACATGGTGTACAGCGTGTGCACGGGCACGGGCAGCTTGAAGGCGGGCGGCAGGGTGCGCAGCAGCTTGGCCACCATGCCGGCGGTCTCGGGCCGCATGGCGCGCAGCACGTGCGCGGTGAAGGAGGCTGCGGAGGCAGGCTCCAGGAGCACCTTGTAGTCTAGCTCTGTGACAAGGGGAGTAGAGACTCACGCTGAAGAAGTAGCCGGTCAGCCACATGGTGTACAGCGTGTGCACGGGCACGGGCAGCTTGAAGGCGGGCGGCAGGGTGCGCAGCAGCTTGGCCACCATGCCGGCGGTCTCGGGCCGCATGGCGCGCAGCACGTGCGCGGTGAAGGAGGCTGCGGAGGCAGGCTCCAGGAGCACCTTGTAGTCTAGCTCTGTGACAAGGGGAGTAGAGACTCACGCTGAAGAAGTAGCCGGTCAGCCACATGGTGTACAGCGTGTGCACGGGCACGGGCAGCTTGAAGGCGGGCGGCAGGGTGCGCAGCAGCTTGGCCACCATGCCGGCGGTCTCGGGCCGCATGGCGCGCAGCACGTGCGCGGTGAAGGAGGCTGCGGAGGCAGGCTCCAGGAGCACCTTGTAGTCTAGCTCTGTGACAAGGGGAGTAGAGACTCACGCTGAAGAAGTAGCCGGTCAGCCACATGGTGTACAGCGTGTGCACGGGCACGGGCAGCTTGAAGGCGGGCGGCAGGGTGCGCAGCAGCTTGGCCACCATGCCGGCGGTCTCGGGCCGCATGGCGCGCAGCACGTGCGCGGTGAAGGAGGCTGCGGAGGCAGGCTCCAGGAGCACCTTGTAGTCTAGCTCTGTGACAAGGGGAGTAGAGACTCACGCTGAAGAAGTAGCCGGTCAGCCACATGGTGTACAGCGTGTGCACGGGCACGGGCAGCTTGAAGGCGGGCGGCAGGGTGCGCAGCAGCTTGGCCACCATGCCGGCGGTCTCGGGCCGCATGGCGCGCAGCACGTGCGCGGTGAAGGAGGCTGCGGAGGCAGGCTCCAGGAGCACCTTGTAGTCTAGCTCTGTGACAAGGGGAGTAGAGACTCACGCTGAAGAAGTAGCCGGTCAGCCACATGGTGTACAGCGTGTGCACGGGCACGGGCAGCTTGAAGGCGGGCGGCAGGGTGCGCAGCAGCTTGGCCACCATGCCGGCGGTCTCGGGCCGCATGGCGCGCAGCACGTGCGCGGTGAAGGAGGCTGCGGAGGCAGGCTCCAGGAGCACCTTGTAGTCTAGCTCTGTGACAAGGGGAGTAGAGACTCACGCTGAAGAAGTAGCCGGTCAGCCACATGGTGTACAGCGTGTGCACGGGCACGGGCAGCTTGAAGGCGGGCGGCAGGGTGCGCAGCAGCTTGGCCACCATGCCGGCGGTCTCGGGCCGCATGGCGCGCAGCACGTGCGCGGTGAAGGAGGCTGCGGAGGCAGGCTCCAGGAGCACCTTGTAGTCTAGCTCTGTGACAAGGGGAGTAGAGACTCACGCTGAAGAAGTAGCCGGTCAGCCACATGGTGTACAGCGTGTGCACGGGCACGGGCAGCTTGAAGGCGGGCGGCAGGGTGCGCAGCAGCTTGGCCACCATGCCGGCGGTCTCGGGCCGCATGGCGCGCAGCACGTGCGCGGTGAAGGAGGCTGCGGAGGCAGGCTCCAGGAGCACCTTGTAGTCTAGCTCTGTGACAAGGGGAGTAGAGACTCACGCTGAAGAAGTAGCCGGTCAGCCACATGGTGTACAGCGTGTGCACGGGCACGGGCAGCTTGAAGGCGGGCGGCAGGGTGCGCAGCAGCTTGGCCACCATGCCGGCGGTCTCGGGCCGCATGGCGCGCAGCACGTGCGCGGTGAAGGAGGCTGCGGAGGCAGGCTCCAGGAGCACCTTGTAGTCTAGCTCTGTGACAAGGGGAGTAGAGACTCACGCTGAAGAAGTAGCCGGTCAGCCACATGGTGTACAGCGTGTGCACGGGCACGGGCAGCTTGAAGGCGGGCGGCAGGGTGCGCAGCAGCTTGGCCACCATGCCGGCGGTCTCGGGCCGCATGGCGCGCAGCACGTGCGCGGTGAAGGAGGCTGCGGAGGCAGGCTCCAGGAGCACCTTGTAGTCTAGCTCTGTGACAAGGGGAGTAGAGACTCACGCTGAAGAAGTAGCCGGTCAGCCACATGGTGTACAGCGTGTGCACGGGCACGGGCAGCTTGAAGGCGGGCGGCAGGGTGCGCAGCAGCTTGGCCACCATGCCGGCGGTCTCGGGCCGCATGGCGCGCAGCACGTGCGCGGTGAAGGAGGCTGCGGAGGCAGGCTCCAGGAGCACCTTGTAGTCTAGCTCTGTGACAAGGGGAGTAGAGACTCACGCTGAAGAAGTAGCCGGTCAGCCACATGGTGTACAGCGTGTGCACGGGCACGGGCAGCTTGAAGGCGGGCGGCAGGGTGCGCAGCAGCTTGGCCACCATGCCGGCGGTCTCGGGCCGCATGGCGCGCAGCACGTGCGCGGTGAAGGAGGCTGCGGAGGCAGGCTCCAGGAGCACCTTGTAGTCTAGCTCTGTGACAAGGGGAGTAGAGACTCACGCTGAAGAAGTAGCCGGTCAGCCACATGGTGTACAGCGTGTGCACGGGCACGGGCAGCTTGAAGGCGGGCGGCAGGGTGCGCAGCAGCTTGGCCACCATGCCGGCGGTCTCGGGCCGCATGGCGCGCAGCACGTGCGCGGTGAAGGAGGCTGCGGAGGCAGGCTCCAGGAGCACCTTGTAGTCTAGCTCTGTGACAAGGGGAGTAGAGACTCACGCTGAAGAAGTAGCCGGTCAGCCACATGGTGTACAGCGTGTGCACGGGCACGGGCAGCTTGAAGGCGGGCGGCAGGGTGCGCAGCAGCTTGGCCACCATGCCGGCGGTCTCGGGCCGCATGGCGCGCAGCACGTGCGCGGTGAAGGAGGCTGCGGAGGCAGGCTCCAGGAGCACCTTGTAGTCTAGCTCTGTGACAAGGGGAGTAGAGACTCACGCTGAAGAAGTAGCCGGTCAGCCACATGGTGTACAGCGTGTGCACGGGCACGGGCAGCTTGAAGGCGGGCGGCAGGGTGCGCAGCAGCTTGGCCACCATGCCGGCGGTCTCGGGCCGCATGGCGCGCAGCACGTGCGCGGTGAAGGAGGCTGCGGAGGCAGGCTCCAGGAGCACCTTGTAGTCTAGCTCTGTGACAAGGGGAGTAGAGACTCACGCTGAAGAAGTAGCCGGTCAGCCACATGGTGTACAGCGTGTGCACGGGCACGGGCAGCTTGAAGGCGGGCGGCAGGGTGCGCAGCAGCTTGGCCACCATGCCGGCGGTCTCGGGCCGCATGGCGCGCAGCACGTGCGCGGTGAAGGAGGCTGCGGAGGCAGGCTCCAGGAGCACCTTGTAGTCTAGCTCTGTGACAAGGGGAGTAGAGACTCACGCTGAAGAAGTAGCCGGTCAGCCACATGGTGTACAGCGTGTGCACGGGCACGGGCAGCTTGAAGGCGGGCGGCAGGGTGCGCAGCAGCTTGGCCACCATGCCGGCGGTCTCGGGCCGCATGGCGCGCAGCACGTGCGCGGTGAAGGAGGCTGCGGAGGCAGGCTCCAGGAGCACCTTGTAGTCTAGCTCTGTGGGACAATACAGCAATCACAGTCTAACTACATACAGTCTGCAAGCTCGGGGCTGTTTGGGCCAACGATGGGGGTACGCGGGGAAGCGGGAGGCGAGGAAATAAGGATGACTATTCTGAAGGGGTGTCAAGATTGACTTTTAACCTTACCTTATAAAACCGACTTCTATAAGGTAAGGTTAAAATTAGGTCATTTCAATCGTGTTCAAAATCGATATCGGAGGGCTCGAGAGGTCTTTTAATATGAATCCGTGGCTAAATACAAGAATAGAATATAATAGAATATATTTATTTGTACAAAAAAGGCCGCCATCTTGAAATTCTTTAAATACGGTTCGATTTCGTTCCAAATCGATATCTGTGGGTCCGATGGTCCTCTTAATACGAATCCGAGGTTGGATTTTCAAAAAGTGGCCGCCATCTTGAAAATCTTTAAATAAGCTCCGATGTCGTTCAAAATTGATATCTGAGGATCCGAGAGGCCTCTTAATACGAATCCGAGGTTGGATTTTGAAAGTGGCTGCCATCTTGAAAATCTTTAAATACGCTCCAATTTCGTCCTAAATTGATATCTGAGGGTCCGAGGGGCCTCTTAATACGAATCCGAGGTTGGATTTTCAGAAAGTGGCCGCCATCTTGAATATCTTTAAATATGGTCTGATTTCATCCAAAATTTATATCTGAGGGTCCGAGGGGCCTCTTAATACGAATCCGAGGTTGGATTTTCAGAAAGTGGCCGCCATCTTGAATATCTTTAAATATGGTCCGATTTCATCCAAAATTGATATCTGAGGGTCCGAGGGGCCTCTTAATACGAATCTGAGGTTCGATTTTCAAAAAGTGGCCGCCATCTTGAATATCTTTAAATACGGTCCGATTTCGTCCAAAATTGATATTTAAGGATCCGAGGGGTCTCTTAATACGGATCCGAGGTTGGATTTTAAAAAGTGGCCGCCATCTTGAAAATCTTTAAATATGCTCCGATGTCGTTCAAAATTGATATCTGAGGATCCGAGAGGCCTCTTAATACGAATCCGAGGTTGGATTTTATAAAAAGTGGCCGCCATCTTGAAAATCTTAAAATACGCTGCGATTTCGTCCAAAATTGATATCTGAGGGTCCGAGGGGCCTCTTAATACGAATCCGAGGTTGGATTTTTTAAAAAGTGGCCGCCATCTTGAAAATCTTTAAATACGCTCCGATTTCGTACAAAATTGATATCTGAGGGTCCGAGGGGATTCTTAATACGAATCCGAGGTTGGATTTTCAAATCCAACCTCAGATTCGCAATCGAAATCAGGCGGTATTTAAAGGTTTTCAAGATGGCGGAGCTTTTTACAAGCTTTTATTTAACTTACAATGTAGGCATGTAAGTATGTAACTATGTTTGTTCCGGTGGAATCTTGCAACCAAATTTTTAAGCAGATATCTTCAACCGATTGAGCTGAAATTTTGGGATTAAGTACATTGTACCATCTTTGTTACCTATGTTTTACAAATAAACTTTACTTTACTTTACTTTACTTTACTTAGTATAGTTTGGATGAAAATTCAATATTATGGTACCATCGAGCTGATCTGATGGACACAGAAGGTGGCCATGGCAATTCAGTACTTAACCGGCGTAACCCCGTTGAGTTCGGGCTCGTTAGAATCGTCTCAATGAGTAGTTGATGACGGTATACAGAAGAACACAATCGGCAATAAAAGCTTGTACCAAAAATGACATTTTTGACAGAAACTTATTTGAACTGTTTATGGTTGTTTAATGAATACATTTGGATTTCAAAATCAAAAATAGTACAAAATAGCTTATGAAACGGGATTATCATGAGACTGAACTCCTCATGACCGTGATAAAATGATTACCACCCATCTTGTCACTATTCTAATGTACTTAGGTAATGTTATTATTTATTTTATCTTATTTTATTATTTATTATAGAATTTAATGCCTGGCATCACACATTAATCACACACACACACACACACACACACACACACACACACACACACACACACACACACACACACACACACACTTGTATAGATACGAAACTGGGTCCTGTAACACAGGGTTTCCTAGCTCAGGACTCAGGGTCGTGATTCATATTGTAATGCTGCCCTTGTTCAATAAACTTTTTTCACTTTTTTCATTTTCATAGTTTATTTTAGGTAAACAAAACATGGTTTCTCTGACTGGTTACCGAACACTGTTTTTTATTTAGATTGATGTGATTGCCCGTGTCACGTGCACTAGGCTACGCCTGTCTCGCAGGATAACACTTTACATTTGATTGGCCGTTATTGTATTACTAGGCGCTAAAGAATTTTACATAGTAATGTTGATGATGATTTGATAGAATATAAAATAGATTACCGTTAGAGGCGGCCTTCATTTTCTTGAGCAGCTTGATGTGTTCGGCGGCCGTGAGGCCCCACAGCGAGGGCCGCTCGTCCACGCTCTTGAGGATCGAGAACAAGTTGATCAGCGCGTGGTGGTTGGCGCCGTCGATCTTCGGCCACAGGCCTTCGCGGATGCTGAATTCAAAATCAAATCAAAGTTCTTTATTTGCGTGAATCTTGGGACCCTGGAGTGCAATTCGTAAAACAATATGAAGTTATTCAAGGAATCGGAATGAACTCAAAAGAAGAAAGCAATAAAAAGCAATGTGTGCGTGCGTGCGTGCGTGCGTGCGTGTGTGTGTGTGTGTGTGTGTGTGTGTGTGTGTGTGTGTGTGTGTGTGTTTGTGTGTGTGCGTGCGTGCGTACGTGCGTGTGTGCGTGTGTGTATGTATGTATGCGTGCGTGTGTGTGTATGTGTATGGACTTAAACGCAGTATTTCGCGACCGAAACAGCCATTTACTTGATTCTCCATACGATTAGTACAAAAATAGGATCAGGCCGCCGTCACTCAAACTCGAGTGATATGTCACCTTATTGCGATAGGGTTCTAAGGTGGTACGTGAATACATTTCCCTTACTGTACAGTCACGAGCTTTAATTTGGGACCCATTTCCTTCAAATGTTGTTAGAACATTCATGATGTAATAAGGTCGAAAGCTTCAGTTCCATAATTAGTAATGAAGTGTCAAGATAAGACAAGACCTCTTTGCCAATAGCTATCATTACGGTTTTCCAATTACGAACATGTCTCATTGTGTGTCAAGAAAATTGATTGAAAACTGTCATTTTCACGAAATATAATTTGCAAACAACAAATATGGCCGGAGAAAAGACAAGGGCCACAAACACGGGTAACAATTAGTCGGAAAAATCGGAAATTATCGTTTGACTCGTTCCGCCCGGACGTCACTGAACGTAAGTTGTCTATGGCAAACTTTGACACTCCTTCAAATTATTAGCTCCAAATGTCTTCAGTTTGCTATACGATATTTCACCCTAAGGGGGTCCCAAATTAAAGCTCGTGACTGTGATGATGATGATGACATGTCCGACCGTTTTCGGCCATGGCGACCACTCCGACTCCTATCTAGTCCTAGCAGCCTATCCTTGCGGCGAAATTCCGTGCACATTGCGGGCACGTAAGTACGCCGTTCTGGTAGTATGCTATGGCAGCAGGTGGGCGGGCTCTTAACTGGTCGCGTTTATAATCAAGGTCAGGTCGTGACCGTACATAATATACGACAGGAATAACTTACCGGGTGTGTGTGTGCGCGTCGACTCGCGGCAAACTCGCCGCCAGCCGCGCCAACGAGGGGTCGCTCTCGGCGTGCTGGAGCCACACTTCCAGTTCATCCATCTCGTACTTGGCGGCCAGGGAGCACGCCAGCTCCAGGTGCGAGGGGTTCGGGGATCTGATGGCAAAAAAAGAGGTTCTACATGCACGGTGTAACCGTTAAGTGTAGCCAGGCGATTATTCCGTAAATGTAACTCAGGATAGATTAGATTAGATTCATTTATTGCTCCTTGAAAATTGACATTTAATTTTACAAATTGTCTTTGTATATAAATAAAATGTATTCACAGAAAGCTCGTCAAGTACATTCAATAGAAATAGTTAGCAATTTTAAAACAATATTATCTTAATAATAATGTCAAATAAGTGTACTTCTTGCATTCCATTAAATTGTCAAAAGGGCCTCTACGTGTTGGCTCAGTTGGTACTTTGTAGGTACCTAGCCCCACGCACGCCTCCCAAAGGTCCGGGACATCATGTCCCGTGAGCGGGAAAGACATACATGTCAAATAATAATAAAATGTCAACAACTATAAAATTAAAAATACGGTCTCCTAGTGTAATGTCAATATGTCAATACATAACAATTTTATGTCAAATATTGTCCAAGAGTAAATTTAAAGCTACCAATAGAATCCTTACGCTTTTATAGAAACAAAATTGTATTACAATACGTACCTAGACGCAGTATTTCGTGACCGAAACTGCAATTTACTTGATTAGTTTAAATAGCAAAGTGTGACGTCATACTTTTGAGTCAATCAGTATTAATATTATGCACAATAGGTATGTAATTCCATCTAGTGAATAGTTTGTCTTTAAGTTACACTACCGGTCAAAAGTTTAAGTTCACTCTTTGTTTTAGGTACAAATGAGTACTTTTGGACAATAATTTTTTGCAGTTCGGAAGTCGAAATTTGTTTCCAACTGATCCGTTATTGTTTCCAGAGATCTGTTTAATTAGTCAGACACAATTCACGTACATTTCTAAACAACGCATTCCCTAAAATCTTATAGGAATGACGGCAAAGGCTGGGCCATATATGGGCTTGCCACTTAAAACGTACAATGATCAGATACAATGTTGGTTTTTAGGGAATCAGTTGTTTAGAAATCTACGTAAATTGTGTCTGACTAATCAAACACATCTCCGTAAACAATAACGAATCAGTTGGAAACAATTTTCGACATCTGAACTGCAAAACATTATCGCACAAAAGTACAAATTTGTACCAAAAACAAAGGGTGAACTTAAACTTTTGACCGGTACTGTATGAATCTTTTTGTGCACACACTGTTTAGAATTATAGTCCAGATCTAGACACTAAGCCTCTTATGTTACTGTATGAATGACTGTAATTTGATGTGTGAGCCGAATAAATAAATAAAAATAAAATAAAGCTAAGCGTTTTGGCTCCCGCCAGCGGGGCCCGTCTTTAACTCAATGTTTTTGGTACTTATGTTCGTTAATTATAATTGCTCCCATACAAACATTTGTTCATCTCCAAAAACTGGTTCGAATGGCATCGTAAAAAATCTTATGTCACAAGCCTATTGAAATATAACGTTATTTTGTATACATACCTAGCGATTCTATGCACGATCTCCTGTCGATAGTCCGCATCGGCCGAGAACAGGACTCCGTTGACGTTGATCCCCAGCGACCTGATCTGGTCCACCTCGCCGCAGCCGCTCAGCTTGGTGAGGCAGCGGCGGATCACCTCCATCTGCTCATCGGAGGCGTTCTGGCCTTCTAGCGTCATGCGGGCGAGCTGGACACGGAAATAAATTTCTGTCAAAAATTAAATTTTTTGGTACACGCTTTTATTTACTTATTCATTTATTCGTATGGCAAGTCAAAAGTCAAATACAAAATTATAAATTAATCTCCAGAGCATTAATCGACTTAAGGGCTTCGTCGTTCAAATTGATCAGGTCTTCTGGGGGTCCTCCGGTATACCGAGATAACGGGCACTCTTGGATAATGTGTTGAACGCTCTGCTCTACGGCACCGCACTCACGGGCAGGGGAGTCCTGCCAGCCACAACGAAAACGATACAGGCTGCAGCTTGGTACATCTCAGTTTGACCCGTATGTTCTAATTGAATTGCAATTTGGCACAAATACTTTAAAGAATTTTCATGTCCACAATGTTAAATTTCAAAATCGATGCCATTTTCGTAATTAACGTCCCTAAAAATCATAAAACCGACACCTATATTGATATTTAGAAATTTCAACCCCATAGCACCCCAACAGGGGAGATGGTATTTCACGTCCGCCACGTTGGATTTTAAAATCGTTGCTCAGCGACCCTACATACTCTACATATTAAGATAGATGTCCACAATATTAAATTTCAAAATCGGTGCTATTTTCGTAATAACGTCCCAAAAAACCATAAAAACGACACCCATATTGATATTTAGACATTTCAACCCCAGCTCACCCCAACAGGGGATTGGTATTTCACGTCCGCCACGTTGGTATTGAAAATTGTTGTTTTGTGTTCGTAATCAGTGACCCGATAAACCATACAAACGATACCCATGTTGATTTTCAGACTTTGTCACCACTTCCCCCCTTTTAGGGGTTGAATTCTCAAAAACCTAAGACACATGTTTACTCATTTATCGTTAGGAATACTGCTGCGAAGTTTCGAATGAATACTAATCTTGTTTCCCCATACAAAATTTGGACCCCATTTCACCCACTTAGGGGTTGAATTTTGAAAAATCATTTCTTAGTGCACCCCTACACCGTATAAGGAACCTAGAGGCCAAATTTGGAATCTCTAGAACCATCGGTTAGGGCTGTACGTTGATATGTCAGTCAGCCAATCAGTCAGTCAGTCAGTCAGTTTCTTCTTTTATATATTTAGATAGACATATGTCCACAATATTAAATTCAAAAATCGATGCCATTTTCGTAATTAACGTCCCAAAATACCATAAAAACGACACCCATATTGATATTTTGGACATTTCAACCCCATCGCACCCCAATAGGGGAGATATTTCACGTCCGCCATGTTGCATTTACACGTTGCCAAGCCGAGCACTAACTGTGACCTGTGTGGAGCCTGCACTGACCTCCCTCGGCTTGGTGAGGTACACGTTGTCCCTGAGCTCGGGCGCGGCGCACTCGAGCACGTTGGCGTACAGCGCCGCGCTGACGGCCGCGCGCGAGTGTCGCCGCGCCCACAGCCGCGAGTCCCGCGCTGAGCGGAGCAGGCACTAGCTGTGACCTGTGTGGAGCCTGCACTGACCTCCCTCGGCTTGGTGAGGTACACGTTGTCCCTGAGCTCGGGCGCGGCGCACTCGAGCACGTTGGCGTACAGCGCCGCGCTGACGGCCGCGCGCGAGTGTCGCCGCGCCCACAGCCGCGAGTCCCGCGCTGAGCGGAGCAGGCACTAGCTGTGACCTGTGTGGAGCCTGCACTGACCTCCCTCGGCTTGGTGAGGTACACGTTGTCCCTGAGCTCGGGCGCGGCGCACTCGAGCACGTTGGCGTACAGCGCCGCGCTGACGGCCGCGCGCGAGTGTCGCCGCGCCCACAGCCGCGAGTCCCGCGCTGAGCGGAGCAGGCACTAGCTGTGACCTGTGTGGAGCCTGCACTGACCTCCCTCGGCTTGGTGAGGTACACGTTGTCCCTGAGCTCGGGCGCGGCGCACTCGAGCACGTTGGCGTACAGCGCCGCGCTGACGGCCGCGCGCGAGTGTCGCCGCGCCCACAGCCGCGAGTCCCGCGCTGAGCGGAGCAGGCACTAGCTGTGACCTGTGTGGAGCCTGCACTGACCTCCCTCGGCTTGGTGAGGTACACGTTGTCCCTGAGCTCGGGCGCGGCGCACTCGAGCACGTTGGCGTACAGCGCCGCGCTGACGGCCGCGCGCGAGTGTCGCCGCGCCCACAGCCGCGAGTCCCGCGCTGAGCGGAGCAGGCACTAGCTGTGACCTGTGTGGAGCCTGCACTGACCTCCCTCGGCTTGGTGAGGTACACGTTGTCCCTGAGCTCGGGCGCGGCGCACTCGAGCACGTTGGCGTACAGCGCCGCGCTGACGGCCGCGCGCGAGTGTCGCCGCGCCCACAGCCGCGAGTCCCGCGCTGAGCGGAGCAGGCACTAGCTGTGACCTGTGTGGAGCCTGCACTGACCTCCCTCGGCTTGGTGAGGTACACGTTGTCCCTGAGCTCGGGCGCGGCGCACTCGAGCACGTTGGCGTACAGCGCCGCGCTGACGGCCGCGCGCGAGTGTCGCCGCGCCCACAGCCGCGAGTCCCGCGCTGAGCGGAGCAGGCACTAGCTGTGACCTGTGTGGAGCCTGCACTGACCTCCCTCGGCTTGGTGAGGTACACGTTGTCCCTGAGCTCGGGCGCGGCGCACTCGAGCACGTTGGCGTACAGCGCCGCGCTGACGGCCGCGCGCGAGTGTCGCCGCGCCCACAGCCGCGAGTCCCGCGCTGAGCGGAGCAGGCACTAGCTGTGACCTGTGTGGAGCCTGCACTGACCTCCTTCGGCTTGGTGAGGTACACGTTGTCCCTGAGCTCGGGCGCGGCGCACTCGAGCACGTTGGCGTACAGCGCCGCGCTGACGGCCGCGCGCGAGTGTCGCCGCGCCCACAGCCGCGAGTCCCGCGCTGAGCGGAGCAGGCACTAGCTGTGACCTGTGTGGAGCCTGCACTGACCTCCCTCGGCTTGGTGAGGTACACGTTGTCCCTGAGCTCGGGCGCGGCGCACTCGAGCACGTTGGCGTACAGCGCCGCGCTGACGGCCGCGCGCGAGTGTCGCCGCGCCCACAGCCGCGAGTCCCGCGCTGAGCGGAGCAGGCACTAGCTGTGACCTGTGTGGAGCCTGCACTGACCTCCCTCGGCTTGGTGAGGTACACGTTGTCCCTGAGCTCGGGCGCGGCGCACTCGAGCACGTTGGCGTACAGCGCCGCGCTGACGGCCGCGCGCGAGTGTCGCCGCGCCCACAGCCGCGAGTCCCGCGCTGAGCGGAGCAGGCACTAGCTGTGACCTGTGTGGAGCCTGCACTGACCTCCCTCGGCTTGGTGAGGTACACGTTGTCCCTGAGCTCGGGCGCGGCGCACTCGAGCACGTTGGCGTACAGCGCCGCGCTGACGGCCGCGCGCGAGTGTCGCCGCGCCCACAGCCGCGAGTCCCGCGCTGAGCGGAGCAGGCACTAGCTGTGACCTGTGTGGAGCCTGCACTGACCTCCCTCGGCTTGGTGAGGTACACGTTGTCCCTGAGCTCGGGCGCGGCGCACTCGAGCACGTTGGCGTACAGCGCCGCGCTGACGGCCGCGCGCGAGTGTCGCCGCGCCCACAGCCGCGAGTCCCGCGCTGAGCGGAGCAGGCACTAGCTGTGACCTGTGTGGAGCCTGCACTGACCTCCCTCGGCTTGGTGAGGTACACGTTGTCCCTGAGCTCGGGCGCGGCGCACTCGAGCACGTTGGCGTACAGCGCCGCGCTGACGGCCGCGCGCGAGTGTCGCCGCGCCCACAGCCGCGAGTCCCGCGCTGAGCGGAGCAGGCACTAGCTGTGACCTGTGTGGAGCCTGCACTGACCTCCCTCGGCTTGGTGAGGTACACGTTGTCCCTGAGCTCGGGCGCGGCGCACTCGAGCACGTTGGCGTACAGCGCCGCGCTGACGGCCGCGCGCGAGTGTCGCCGCGCCCACAGCCGCGAGTCCCGCGCTGAGCGGAGCAGGCACTAGCTGTGACCTGTGTGGAGCCTGCACTGACCTCCCTCGGCTTGGTGAGGTACACGTTGTCCCTGAGCTCGGGCGCGGCGCACTCGAGCACGTTGGCGTACAGCGCCGCGCTGACGGCCGCGCGCGAGTGTCGCCGCGCCCACAGCCGCGAGTCCCGCGCTGAGCGGAGCAGGCACTAGCTGTGACCTGTGTGGAGCCTGCACTGACCTCCCTCGGCTTGGTGAGGTACACGTTGTCCCTGAGCTCGGGCGCGGCGCACTCGAGCACGTTGGCGTACAGCGCCGCGCTGACGGCCGCGCGCGAGTGTCGCCGCGCCCACAGCCGCGAGTCCCGCGCTGAGCGGAGCAGGCACTAGCTGTGACCTGTGTGGAGCCTGCACTGACCTCCCTCGGCTTGGTGAGGTACACGTTGTCCCTGAGCTCGGGCGCGGCGCACTCGAGCACGTTGGCGTACAGCGCCGCGCTGACGGCCGCGCGCGAGTGTCGCCGCGCCCACAGCCGCGAGTCCCGCGCTGAGCGGAGCAGGCACTAGCTGTGACCTGTGTGGAGCCTGCACTGACCTCCCTCGGCTTGGTGAGGTACACGTTGTCCCTGAGCTCGGGCGCGGCGCACTCGAGCACGTTGGCGTACAGCGCCGCGCTGACGGCCGCGCGCGAGTGTCGCCGCGCCCACAGCCGCGAGTCCCGCGCTGAGCGGAGCAGGCACTAGCTGTGACCTGTGTGGAGCCTGCACTGACCTCCCTCGGCTTGGTGAGGTACACGTTGTCCCTGAGCTCGGGCGCGGCGCACTCGAGCACGTTGGCGTACAGCGCCGCGCTGACGGCCGCGCGCGAGTGTCGCCGCGCCCACAGCCGCGAGTCCCGCGCTGAGCGGAGCAGGCACTAGCTGTGACCTGTGTGGAGCCTGCACTGACCTCCCTCGGCTTGGTGAGGTACACGTTGTCCCTGAGCTCGGGCGCGGCGCACTCGAGCACGTTGGCGTACAGCGCCGCGCTGACGGCCGCGCGCGAGTGTCGCCGCGCCCACAGCCGCGAGTCCCGCGCTGAGCGGAGCAGGCACTAGCTGTGACCTGTGTGGAGCCTGCACTGACCTCCCTCGGCTTGGTGAGGTACACGTTGTCCCTGAGCTCGGGCGCGGCGCACTCGAGCACGTTGGCGTACAGCGCCGCGCTGACGGCCGCGCGCGAGTGTCGCCGCGCCCACAGCCGCGAGTCCCGCGCTGAGCGGAGCAGGCACTAGCTGTGACCTGTGTGGAGCCTGCACTGACCTCCCTCGGCTTGGTGAGGTACACGTTGTCCCTGAGCTCGGGCGCGGCGCACTCGAGCACGTTGGCGTACAGCGCCGCGCTGACGGCCGCGCGCGAGTGTCGCCGCGCCCACAGCCGCGAGTCCCGCGCTGAGCGGAGCAGGCACTAGCTGTGACCTGTGTGGAGCCTGCACTGACCTCCCTCGGCTTGGTGAGGTACACGTTGTCCCTGAGCTCGGGCGCGGCGCACTCGAGCACGTTGGCGTACAGCGCCGCGCTGACGGCCGCGCGCGAGTGTCGCCGCGCCCACAGCCGCGAGTCCCGCGCTGAGCGGAGCAGGCACTAGCTGTGACCTGTGTGGAGCCTGCACTGACCTCCCTCGGCTTGGTGAGGTACACGTTGTCCCTGAGCTCGGGCGCGGCGCACTCGAGCACGTTGGCGTACAGCGCCGCGCTGACGGCCGCGCGCGAGTGTCGCCGCGCCCACAGCCGCGAGTCCCGCGCTGAGCGGAGCAGGCACTAGCTGTGACCTGTGTGGAGCCTGCACTGACCTCCCTCGGCTTGGTGAGGTACACGTTGTCCCTGAGCTCGGGCGCGGCGCACTCGAGCACGTTGGCGTACAGCGCCGCGCTGACGGCCGCGCGCGAGTGTCGCCGCGCCCACAGCCGCGAGTCCCGCGCTGAGCGGAGCAGGCACTAGCTGTGACCTGTGTGGAGCCTGCACTGACCTCCCTCGGCTTGGTGAGGTACACGTTGTCCCTGAGCTCGGGCGCGGCGCACTCGAGCACGTTGGCGTACAGCGCCGCGCTGACGGCCGCGCGCGAGTGTCGCCGCGCCCACAGCCGCGAGTCCCGCGCTGAGCGGAGCAGGCACGCCACGCTGAGGGCTGTGTCCTTGTTGAGGAGCTCTTCGGCGCATTTCTGGACCACTTCCAAACAAATAATACAAATTAATAATAAGCCTTTTATATATTCTGACCAGTACGCCAGATTGGCAAAATGCCAGTTTTCAGATTCGCAGTATACCAGATTCGCAGAATGCCTGATTCGCACGATGCCAGATTTGAGATTAGCATAGTACCAGATTTGCAGAAAGCCAGCTTCGCAGAATGCCAGATTCGCATATTGCCAGATTCACAGAATTCCAGAATGCCAGATTCGGTTCTTGTTAGCATTATTTACCATTTTCCTGTAGATTCAGATTTGTATTTTGAGTCACTTTGTAGCGGTGAAACCTAACGCCGTATATCTGCAAATGGTAATCAAAATCTAGCAAATAATGGCGACAGGAAAGTGACAGCGGCACCACCGTGAGAACCATCCATTAACCTATCTTGAGAACTTAGCCCATTTAATGTAGTAAACGGGTTTCACATTTTTTTTTTTTTTTTTTTTGTAGGAATTTTTTTTACAGACCGACCTAGTCCCACTTCAGCTTACCTCAATTAAGGCCTGTGTTGTGGATACTAGGCGACGATGTATAATATATAATCCCATAAAAAAAAACATGAAAAACAATGCGCGAACACTCACTACCTCCGAGTTTCTAATCTAAATAAATCCCGTTTTCCTTGGTCATCGCAAAACTTGAGAACGGCTGAACCGATTTGTACTTTAAAATATCCGTGTAAGTCCAGGGAATGTTCTCTAGGGCGAAAAAACTTAAAATTTTTAGAGGGAAAAACTAAAAAATCAACAATTTTTACTTACCTACTTATACATTTTCGAACCCGTTATACATCAAATCTAGGGGAACGATATTTGAATGAAATTTTGTGTATATATTTGAGTGATATGTGTTTGTGTATATATATATGTATATATTTGTATATCCCTCTACCTATTTTCAACAATAGATAGACAGGTTTAGTTTATAATTAGACTAAAGGTTTGGACAAATTTGATCGAAAATTTCAAAACCACCACGGGAGTTTACAACCCGTGTAAAGCCAGGGCGGGTCATGTAAGAAGAGTGAAATAATCAATTTCCGTTGCCAGCTCTTACGCAGTCATTTGGTACAAGTACAGGAATACAATATATTTTTTCTCAATAATGATTCAATGCTCTAAAACGACTTATGGTCCTGATAAATAAATAAATAAATAATAGGCAGCAAAGTTGCTCGTTATGGAAGGCCCCGTGACTTTGTCGTGATATGATAATGGGATTTATATGGATCATTCCCGCCCTAACGCCGTTAAAGTGATCGTCAACTGATATGGCAAAGTGATCCTATAATGGTTCTGTACCTTTTGAGGTACGGAACTCTAATTACGCTTACTCCCTCTATTAGTATTATGTGAAAAAAAACTGGGATTGTGCGAATCTGGCAATTGGCGAATATGACATTCTGCGAATCTGGTACTGGCATTATGCGAGTCTGAAATCTGGCATCGTGCGAATCTGGCATTCTGCGAATCTGGTATACTGCGAATCTGGCATTTTGCGAATCTGGCGTTCTGCGAATCTGGAGTTTTTCGAATCTGGCACAAAGCGTCAAAACCGACTTTTTAATTCGTTGAAGTAGAGTAGACCTATCACAAAAAAAAAACTTGTACGAAGTATGTACTTATAATAATATAATCAGAAGGATTCTTGAAGGCGGGACAAGGATAGTAGATAGAAGCGAAATATGGCAACATGTCTCTTCTGTACCCGCTGAACATCGTTCTACCAGCGGATGTTATGACCACCTGAAAAATAAACTCAATACCTTCTCCCTCCATATCTGGCGTCCGTCCGTTGTCCAGACAGTTCTGCACGTAGTACCACTTGAGCACCGCCTGCGCCGCGCTCTGGTCGGGCTGGGAAGGCGCGCTGAACCGCGTATAGTCGTAGTAGCAGTCCGACGTCTTGTGCTCCGGGTAGAGAGTGCGGTAGAACTCTTGACAGTAGATGGAGTGGTCGGTGGCGGCAGTTGGTTGAGTTTTGCCGTCGCTAAAAAAGAGTAGAGAGGGCATCTTGAGGCTAGTGCCCTAGTTTATAGTCGAAGGATATCTAGACTACAAAGAAATACTGAGTGGACACACTTACAATAGGTAACTTCTACATTAGTCGCGGCTCTCGGCGCGTACAAATATTAATGCGTGCGAGCACGAAGCGGTACGTGAGGTGAATTGGTCGCTCGGTGGTCGCTGTCGCGGCGCCGGCGCGTCGTTATCAGCTAACGGGATTTCTCCACGCTCTCTGCGGCGGGTCAGTTTATGTTGCTGGGCCGGCATTGTCACCACCATTTCCTCCCGGCGTTGAAGAGCTTGAGTCTTCAACAGTAAGAATGGGAAGCTGACAGATGGTGTTAAAGGCCCGATTGTCTTGATGTCGGCCACTCTAGCTACGCAATTTCTACTAGGCAGGACATGTACGATGCGACCTAGGAGCCACATTAGAGGAGGTAGATTCTTCTTCTTGATCACTACCATCGTTCCGATCTTCAACTGTCTTTTGGAGCTGCGCCACTTGGTTTTCTGCTGAAGTCCAGAGGCGTATTCATTGGAGAATCTTGCCCAGAAGTGTTGTTTGAGGAACTCCACGCGGTGGAATTTCTGAAGGGGTGTGGAATTCCAGAAAATTCTGATCGCTTATTTGGGGATGAGATACAGCCATAAGAGACGTAGCAATTAAAAGGTAACTTGGACTCACCGTCGCGAGATCTGAAGGATCATCAGAAAGAGGTATAAGAGGACGTGAGTTTAAGATGACTTCGATCTGGATTAAGCACGTAGATTTCTCCTCAACGTAAGATGTGTGAGGCCCAAGGTTCGCCGCAAATGATGCTTTACTGATTTGATAGCTAATTCCCATAGGCCTCCAAAGTGAGGTGTATATGCTGGTATGAATGAAAAGTTAATACCCTCGTTGGCCATGTTTACAGCAAAATCTTGCTGCACGACTTTAAAGAGCTCATTGAAAGTGCCAACGAATATTAAATTAAAAATTAAAATTAAAATTAAAATTCATTTATTTCAAGCTACACATTATGGGCTCATATTACACAGTTAGGAATTACATTCAGAAACAAATCATTTAATAATTAACATAAAAATTATCCTACACCAGTCCTTACATGCCTGTTGCAACAGTGCATGATATAATGACAGTCTAGTCTGCCCGCTATCATCGCTAGGACGGTGTTGGTGCTGGCTCGCACGCGCCGGAGCAGGGACGCGGCCCGCAGCCGCATAGTGCTGTGGAAACATGCCGTGTGCGCGGCCGCAAACATGCCCGAGGCGCTACAGTAACGAGGCAGCCCCATCACCGCCCTAAACGCGTTGTTGTACTGGACCCGTAGGGCGCTGTACGCCCTCTGCGTGTAGCTAGCCCACAGGCTGCACGTGTACAGCGACGTGCAGTAAGCTTTAAAAAGCGTTAACTTCACGCCGCCCGAACACCGCGCAAACCTGCGAGCCAACATGTTCGCCCGCACGCACAGCGCCCCTCGCTCCCTTTCGATGTCGACATTATCCTTAAGGTCGGCAGTAACAATATGACCTAAGTACTTGAAGCACTCGACTCTGTTAAGTGGTATTCCATTGAGTGTTATGGCCGGTACTTTTTCTGTCCGTTTACTGCCAGCCTCAAAGACCATGTATTGACTTTTTTTCACATTGTATTTTAACCCGTGACTCATGGCGTACTCCTCACATGTTCCTAACAGGCGTCTTAAACCACAAACCGACGCGCTCAACAGCACCATGTCGTCTGCGTAGCTGAGGTTGTTCACACAAACACCCTCAACATGACAACCGACATGCTGCCTACTGAGCGAGACGATGAGTGCGTCCATGTATAGGTTAAACAGTGCGGGCGAAGTCAACCCCCCCTGCCTCACGCCGCACTCCAACCCATACTCATCAGACGTTGTTCCTGCCCATCTGACCCTATTGACCTGGTGCCCATACCAGTACTTGAGGATGTCAATTACTTCCGAAGGCATATTAATTTCTTCAAGCTTTTTCCATAGTACTTCGTAGGACACCAAATCAAAAGCCTTTGATAGGTCGAGGAAGCACGCATAAACCGGGGTCTGTCGGTCAGTATAGTATCTGACGCTGTGCTTGAGACACAGTATTGCACTCTCTGTGGACAAGAAAGGCCGAAACCCAAATATGGTGCCGTTATCGGAATAGATGATTCTAAGCTTACCACGACGAATTACAAATCGGTAAAGCTGCGATGAAAGCTTCCTTAGTCAAGTCTGAGACGAGCTCCAAGTGAAGTTCCTTTGAAGCTAAATACACAAAAATGCAGATGTGTGCCTTTTCGAGCCTGCACCCGCTACTCTTGCGATCGGCTAGCAGTATTGGTCCAGCGGGCGAAGCAGTGCATCTACAGGATATGCTCACTAACAAGGCCAAAATGGCGCTCTCAAGCGCTAATCAAACTTGAGGCCCTTGTTTTTGATAATAAAAACCTAAGCATGCCCACAGACGACACATACGTGGAATGCAAATTCACTAAACTGTATACAGTGGAAATACCTCCGAGAGACAAATGGATAAACGACCAAATGGAATTCAAGGAGGGAAGCCACATTTGGTATACAGATGGCTCAAAAAAAGGTGATGATGTAGGGTGTGGTATTTATGGTGAGAGGCCAAAGCTCAAAGCTAGCGTCAGCATGGGGAAAGAGGCCTCAATCTTTCAGGTTGAAGTCTTCGCAATAAATAAATGCGTGGAAATCAACCTTGAAGGAAACCAAAAGAACCAACACATCTACATCAACTCGGACAGTCAAGCTGCTCTGCTGGCACTAGAATCCTTAGAGTCTTACTCTAAACTAGTCCAGAATTGTAAAAACAATTTAAACACCCTGGCTAACTCCAATAAAGTCATACTTAGATGGGTACCAGGGCATTCCGATATTTTAGGGAACGAAAAAGCAGATGAACTTGCAAGGAAGGGCGCAGAAACAACCCTAGTCGGCCCAGAACCGTTCTGTGGTATCACAAAACGGAAAGCATATTCTCTGCTAAGTAACACAGAAAAATCAGAGGCAATCAAGCTGTGGATGTCCACCAAAGGACAAAAACAGGCTAAAGCCTTAATTAAAGGGTTCAATAGTAAACTGTCTAAAGAGCTATTACAACTCAAAAGGCACAAAACCTGTGCAGTGACGAGAATCCTGACAGGACATTGCAAATTGAACAAACACCTGTTTCAAATGGGTATGAAACAAGACGCAACTTGCAGGTTCTGCCAGGAGACAGAGGAGACAGCAATGCACATTCTCTGCTCCTGCGGACCACTCATGCAAAAAAGAAGTACCTACCTAGGGCGGCACATCATGCACCCAGAAGAGGTACAACATATCACCGCCCAAAGAATCTGGAATTTCTTGGAGGCAACGGGTCTTAATGGTGAACTATAAACAAGAAAGGGCTGCCACAATAGATCATTCACTGGTCGAAGCGGCACATTAAAGGCCCACAAATATCAAATAATAATAATAATAATTGGTCCAGCGTAGTCATTACCAGTTTCATAAAACGGATATTCTAGGTGTAGTCACTCTTTAGGTAAGTTGCCTATATTGGGTGCACCGTTTCGCCCTTAAGTTTGAGGCATCGGAGGCAAGTACGGACAACATGTTTCGCTAGGTAAAAAACAGTAAATTTTCGAATCGAATCGAAATGTACTCGTAGATATGTCCTCTAAATATTATGTAAGGTACTTACCCTCCTGAGAACTTGTTCTGGAAAGTGTCGAGCAAGTAGTTGAAGAGCTTCTTCTCCACCGGCGCTACCAGGTCCTTCTTCTCGATCACGGGCTGCGGGACAAAACAATACCTAAGGTGCGTTACGGCTGATTGTACACATGTACCAAGTACAGAGCGGGTTGTTTTACTTCAGTACCTACATGTCACATGTATATGTGGGAAGTAGGACATTTCATCAACAATAGCATAGTTTAGTTAGGACAGACGGTGCACTCACGGTGGTGACGGCGTCGGCGAACTCGTCCTCGGTGGAGGGCCAGCGCTCCGCGAGCGCGGCGTGCGCGCGCGCCGCCGCCGCCGTCTGCTGCAGCGCGTCCAGCTCCAGCGACAGTCTGTACAACGGAACAACAATCTGTCTTAACTTGAGAGGTATTTTCTTCTTGTATGTAACCGTTGTACATTGGAGATCGGGCCTCAAAGGTGACGAAGATTGTAAATATGTTACCGAGTTGAGTGTTTTGACGTGTGGTCCGACCCAACTTTAGTTAGCTGCGCACCGTTTATCTCTAGTAATGTTCCGTAATACTCCAGGCAAAATACGGTTTCGAAAAACATTAATTTATAATAGCGTTTGTTTATTTCATTCTAAAACGTTATTCTTAGATGCTTTATTCAAGAATCCAAAAACCTTTCCACCCGGAAGTAATTATATAGATTTAAATTAAACATTAATTGTATGTTTTATTTTATTTATATTGAATATTTTAAAGTTAATGTAAATGAACCTAAAAAAAGATAAAAAAATATTTATATTTATCCGGACTTTTTAGGGGCAAATTTTTTTTTTTTGATGTCTGATTTTTGTTGGATTTTGCCTCCAGTAACTATTTAATTGATAATATATCCGTTACATTAAAAAAATTAGCTATTATAAATTATTTCCAAATTTGACATTTTTTCCATACAAGTTGTCAGTTCATTGCCTGGATTATAATGTGTAAAGACTGACCTGTCCCTCAGAATGTCTTCGATGACCTTCGGGTCAGCGAAGGTGGCCGCGGCCGCGAACAGGTCCCGCCTGGCCTGCGTGTCGGCGTGCGCGTGCGCGCCGCGCGCCACGTGCGCGAGCAGCGGCGCGGCGCCGGCGCAGCGCAGCGCGGCCAGCCGCCGCGCCGCGCCCGCCGCGGCCGCGCACCCGCCCGCGCCCGCGGATATGGCCGCGGAGGCCACCAGTTGGAGCACGCTGCCCTCCCTGACACAATATACAAACCTGATATTTATTTATTTATAAAAACGTTTCATGACATTACAGTGTAACCAACGCGTCACGAAATTTGGACTAACAATTTAAAATATACACAACACAATAACAGGTAACAAATAAATTATATAGGAACACTTGAATGAAATATTGAAGCTGCGCGCTACACTAGCACTGATCTGCAAGTGAAGTTGTCAATTTCGTCAATTTTTGATTGGTGCGGTTGTATGAAACATAGATTTTTCTGTATTTTGTAGTTATTTACTTCCTCGCAAATGTGGCGAAAAACATTGTATGCGACAGGTACGGTAAAATTCTTACAAACAGTCATCAAAACCCTCCGAATTCGACGTCAGGCTTCTAATAGTCTCTCGTTCGTAATTCATATCTTACCGTACTTGTAACACAATTTACTATTGTATAACTACGAAACCATTGTTACTTTGAATGAATAAGCTCAATTCGACCAACAGCTATGTTCTAACCTGGCTTGTTCGTCGTCACCGGCGACCCGCAGCAACTTGGCCAGTTTCAGCAGCTTGTGGCTCGCCATGTAGCCGTTCGGGTCCGACTGCAGACACTTCTCGATGAGGGTCAGCCTGTCTTCGCATAAGCGCACTAGAAACAAAACAACGACTTTGAGCGTTTTTCAAAAAAAGTGTACATGAACTTTTTTTTTAGAACACAATTTTTTGGTTTTTTCTAACTCAGAATCGTTGATACTTACTACAATTAAAGAACATAAATACCCAAAAAATTGAGTCAAAGACGGATCTCGCTGGCGGCAGCCGAAACGCTTCATACTAATTGACAGTCACAGCTTGCGTCAGGTCCATAGTTGTAACACAATTTTGTTTCTATAAGAGCGTAAGGATTCTATTGGTGACTTTAAATGTACCCTCAGACTATAAAAAAATGTTTTTTTTTCAAAACATACAAGATCTGTATCTTTTTATGATTTTAATTATATTTTGTAATTTATACTTTATTAACGCCACGTTATCAATTTTAACATGAGGCAACTATATTTTTATTTTATTTATTTATTCAACTAATTAATTACACAGTATTACAAAAGTTACACATGTATAAAAATGTTAATAACAATAACTACAATAATGAACATATGGACAAATTTTACATCAGACATAAACATAAGTGGGGCGGTCATCCATCGCTTCACAGTACGTCAGACATTCACCACCACATACATCAATCCATTTACTCACCAAACTAGTATACTCGTACATTACCTTGAATAGGAAGTATGTCCAAGTTGAAGGCGCTCAGTATTTCCAGCGAAGCTATGAGATCCAATTCCTTTTGTATCTCCTCGTTCTCGTCTTGTATCAGGGACAGGGCGCATCTGTAGATAGCACGTTCGTTTCGTAAAGTATGGTACAAGAAGACCATGGAAAATGTAATAAAAATATCGGGGAAATTTCCACGAAGTACCAAGTCATGGAGGCATGAATATTAAATTTTGGACACAATATTTTTCACGCCACTGCTCGGAAATGTGGCAAAAGATGGTCAGAATTCAGACTTCAAAGCTGGGGTTAGTTGGACGTCGCACGAACAGGCCATCTATGACTTCAAGCTGTCCAACAATGTTATTGTTGGACAGTTTGAACAGCAATCGACCAATCACAGGGCCCCGCGCGCGGTCGGCCGGCGTGCGTGCGCCCGTTCCCCCTCCTCCGCGCCGGCGCGAGGCCAGCGAGCCTGTTTAGTATTATGATCTTCAATTAGATACTTAATTTTGATTTTAAATTATAATTATTTGCAATTTCCTCGCAGTAGGCGTGAAAAGCACTATGTTAAGCCTCGGCCGAAAGGGCAATAGCTGGACTCGTACTTTCGACGACGAACTAACTCGTCCATTTATTGCTTACTTTCTAGCCTCTTCAACAATGTACTATAGTTGCCCTAGTAGCACCGTTTATCTTCAACATACTGCGTCTCCGTGACTTTCTCCGTCATCCTGAAACGCGAAGGCATCTTGGCTCTCAAAACCATTACGTGAAGCTTATGAAAACGCCAGGAGGATCCTACGTTTCTGGGACTTTTACAGCGGGTACACATTGGGCGCTTCTAAACGCGCGCTCTGCCAACGCGCGTTTCGAGAACCAGGAGTTCTGTTGATGTGTACACATGCAAGCGCGCGCTTCTGGTCAAGCGTGCGTCAAACGCGCGTTCACATATTTTCGTACTTACGGATTGAGGGCAGAAGAAGGTCTTCATAACCATGGTCGATGAATAAAATATTGCACGCATACTTGGCCAGCTGCAGCGCCGGCTCCCTCAAGTCCGCCCCCGAGTTGAAGTACTCGCGCGCGCAGCTCACGGCCAGCTGCGCGGAGCGCGGCGCCGGCACCAGCCGCGCGGGCGCCCCGCCGCCGCACGACAGCACGGAGCTGGCCAGCTGGATGCTGGCCGCGTCGCCCGACGTTAACAGGGAGGACGCGTAGATCTGTGGAGTACATTGCATGCATACTTGGCCAGCTGCAGCGCCGGCTCCCTCAAGTCCGCCCCCGAGTTGAAGTACTCGCGCGCGCAGCTCACGGCCAGCTGCGCGGAGCGCGGCGCCGGCACCAGCCGCGCGGGCGCCCCGCCGCCGCACGACAGCACGGAGCTGGCCAGCTGGATGCTGGCCGCGTCGCCCGACGTTAACAGGGAGGACGCGTAGATCTGTGGAGTACATTGCATGCATACTTGGCCAGCTGCAGCGCCGGCTCCCTCAAGTCCGCCCCCGAGTTGAAGTACTCGCGCGCGCAGCTCACGGCCAGCTGCGCGGAGCGCGGCGCCGGCACCAGCCGCGCGGGCGCCCCGCCGCCGCACGACAGCACGGAGCTGGCCAGCTGGATGCTGGCCGCGTCGCCCGACGTTAACAGGGAGGACGCGTAGATCTGTGGAGTACATTGCATGCATACTTGGCCAGCTGCAGCGCCGGCTCCCTCAAGTCCGCCCCCGAGTTGAAGTACTCGCGCGCGCAGCTCACGGCCAGCTGCGCGGAGCGCGGCGCCGGCACCAGCCGCGCGGGCGCCCCGCCGCCGCACGACAGCACGGAGCTGGCCAGCTGGATGCTGGCCGCGTCGCCCGACGTTAACAGGGAGGACGCGTAGATCTGTGGAGTACATTGCATGCATACTTGGCCAGCTGCAGCGCCGGCTCCCTCAAGTCCGCCCCCGAGTTGAAGTACTCGCGCGCGCAGCTCACGGCCAGCTGCGCGGAGCGCGGCGCCGGCACCAGCCGCGCGGGCGCCCCGCCGCCGCACGACAGCACGGAGCTGGCCAGCTGGATGCTGGCCGCGTCGCCCGACGTTAACAGGGAGGACGCGTAGATCTGTGGAGTACATTGCATGCATACTTGGCCAGCTGCAGCGCCGGCTCCCTCAAGTCCGCCCCCGAGTTGAAGTACTCGCGCGCGCAGCTCACGGCCAGCTGCGCGGAGCGCGGCGCCGGCACCAGCCGCGCGGGCGCCCCGCCGCCGCACGACAGCACGGAGCTGGCCAGCTGGATGCTGGCCGCGTCGCCCGACGTTAACAGGGAGGACGCGTAGATCTGTGGAGTACATTGCATGCATACTTGGCCAGCTGCAGCGCCGGCTCCCTCAAGTCCGCCCCCGAGTTGAAGTACTCGCGCGCGCAGCTCACGGCCAGCTGCGCGGAGCGCGGCGCCGGCACCAGCCGCGCGGGCGCCCCGCCGCCGCACGACAGCACGGAGCTGGCCAGCTGGATGCTGGCCGCGTCGCCCGACGTTAACAGGGAGGACGCGTAGATCTGTGGAGTACATTGCATGCATACTTGGCCAGCTGCAGCGCCGGCTCCCTCAAGTCCGCCCCCGAGTTGAAGTACTCGCGCGCGCAGCTCACGGCCAGCTGCGCGGAGCGCGGCGCCGGCACCAGCCGCGCGGGCGCCCCGCCGCCGCACGACAGCACGGAGCTGGCCAGCTGGATGCTGGCCGCGTCGCCCGACGTTAACAGGGAGGACGCGTAGATCTGTGGAGTACATTGCATGCATACTTGGCCAGCTGCAGCGCCGGCTCCCTCAAGTCCGCCCCCGAGTTGAAGTACTCGCGCGCGCAGCTCACGGCCAGCTGCGCGGAGCGCGGCGCCGGCACCAGCCGCGCGGGCGCCCCGCCGCCGCACGACAGCACGGAGCTGGCCAGCTGGATGCTGGCCGCGTCGCCCGACGTTAACAGGGAGGACGCGTAGATCTGTGGAGTACATTGCATGCATACTTGGCCAGCTGCAGCGCCGGCTCCCTCAAGTCCGCCCCCGAGTTGAAGTACTCGCGCGCGCAGCTCACGGCCAGCTGCGCGGAGCGCGGCGCCGGCACCAGCCGCGCGGGCGCCCCGCCGCCGCACGACAGCACGGAGCTGGCCAGCTGGATGCTGGCCGCGTCGCCCGACGTTAACAGGGAGGACGCGTAGATCTGTGGAGTACATTGCATGCATACTTGGCCAGCTGCAGCGCCGGCTCCCTCAAGTCCGCCCCCGAGTTGAAGTACTCGCGCGCGCAGCTCACGGCCAGCTGCGCGGAGCGCGGCGCCGGCACCAGCCGCGCGGGCGCCCCGCCGCCGCACGACAGCACGGAGCTGGCCAGCTGGATGCTGGCCGCGTCGCCCGACGTTAACAGGGAGGACGCGTAGATCTGTGGAGTACATTGCATGCATACTTGGCCAGCTGCAGCGCCGGCTCCCTCAAGTCCGCCCCCGAGTTGAAGTACTCGCGCGCGCAGCTCACGGCCAGCTGCGCGGAGCGCGGCGCCGGCACCAGCCGCGCGGGCGCCCCGCCGCCGCACGACAGCACGGAGCTGGCCAGCTGGATGCTGGCCGCGTCGCCCGACGTTAACAGGGAGGACGCGTAGATCTGTGGAGTACATTGCATGCATACTTGGCCAGCTGCAGCGCCGGCTCCCTCAAGTCCGCCCCCGAGTTGAAGTACTCGCGCGCGCAGCTCACGGCCAGCTGCGCGGAGCGCGGCGCCGGCACCAGCCGCGCGGGCGCCCCGCCGCCGCACGACAGCACGGAGCTGGCCAGCTGGATGCTGGCCGCGTCGCCCGACGTTAACAGGGAGGACGCGTAGATCTGTGGAGTACATTGCATGCATACTTGGCCAGCTGCAGCGCCGGCTCCCTCAAGTCCGCCCCCGAGTTGAAGTACTCGCGCGCGCAGCTCACGGCCAGCTGCGCGGAGCGCGGCGCCGGCACCAGCCGCGCGGGCGCCCCGCCGCCGCACGACAGCACGGAGCTGGCCAGCTGGATGCTGGCCGCGTCGCCCGACGTTAACAGGGAGGACGCGTAGATCTGTGGAGTACATTGCATGCATACTTGGCCAGCTGCAGCGCCGGCTCCCTCAAGTCCGCCCCCGAGTTGAAGTACTCGCGCGCGCAGCTCACGGCCAGCTGCGCGGAGCGCGGCGCCGGCACCAGCCGCGCGGGCGCCCCGCCGCCGCACGACAGCACGGAGCTGGCCAGCTGGATGCTGGCCGCGTCGCCCGACGTTAACAGGGAGGACGCGTAGATCTGTGGAGTACATTGCATGCATACTTGGCCAGCTGCAGCGCCGGCTCCCTCAAGTCCGCCCCCGAGTTGAAGTACTCGCGCGCGCAGCTCACGGCCAGCTGCGCGGAGCGCGGCGCCGGCACCAGCCGCGCGGGCGCCCCGCCGCCGCACGACAGCACGGAGCTGGCCAGCTGGATGCTGGCCGCGTCGCCCGACGTTAACAGGGAGGACGCGTAGATCTGTGGAGTACATTGCATGCATACTTGGCCAGCTGCAGCGCCGGCTCCCTCAAGTCCGCCCCCGAGTTGAAGTACTCGCGCGCGCAGCTCACGGCCAGCTGCGCGGAGCGCGGCGCCGGCACCAGCCGCGCGGGCGCCCCGCCGCCGCACGACAGCACGGAGCTGGCCAGCTGGATGCTGGCCGCGTCGCCCGACGTTAACAGGGAGGACGCGTAGATCTGTGGAGTACATTGCATGCATACTTGGCCAGCTGCAGCGCCGGCTCCCTCAAGTCCGCCCCCGAGTTGAAGTACTCGCGCGCGCAGCTCACGGCCAGCTGCGCGGAGCGCGGCGCCGGCACCAGCCGCGCGGGCGCCCCGCCGCCGCACGACAGCACGGAGCTGGCCAGCTGGATGCTGGCCGCGTCGCCCGACGTTAACAGGGAGGACGCGTAGATCTGTGGAGTACATTGCATGCATACTTGGCCAGCTGCAGCGCCGGCTCCCTCAAGTCCGCCCCCGAGTTGAAGTACTCGCGCGCGCAGCTCACGGCCAGCTGCGCGGAGCGCGGCGCCGGCACCAGCCGCGCGGGCGCCCCGCCGCCGCACGACAGCACGGAGCTGGCCAGCTGGATGCTGGCCGCGTCGCCCGACGTTAACAGGGAGGACGCGTAGATCTGTGGAGTACATTGCATGCATACTTGGCCAGCTGCAGCGCCGGCTCCCTCAAGTCCGCCCCCGAGTTGAAGTACTCGCGCGCGCAGCTCACGGCCAGCTGCGCGGAGCGCGGCGCCGGCACCAGCCGCGCGGGCGCCCCGCCGCCGCACGACAGCACGGAGCTGGCCAGCTGGATGCTGGCCGCGTCGCCCGACGTTAACAGGGAGGACGCGTAGATCTGTGGAGTACATTGCATGCATACTTGGCCAGCTGCAGCGCCGGCTCCCTCAAGTCCGCCCCCGAGTTGAAGTACTCGCGCGCGCAGCTCACGGCCAGCTGCGCGGAGCGCGGCGCCGGCACCAGCCGCGCGGGCGCCCCGCCGCCGCACGACAGCACGGAGCTGGCCAGCTGGATGCTGGCCGCGTCGCCCGACGTTAACAGGGAGGACGCGTAGATCTGTGGAGTACATTGCATGCATACTTGGCCAGCTGCAGCGCCGGCTCCCTCAAGTCCGCCCCCGAGTTGAAGTACTCGCGCGCGCAGCTCACGGCCAGCTGCGCGGAGCGCGGCGCCGGCACCAGCCGCGCGGGCGCCCCGCCGCCGCACGACAGCACGGAGCTGGCCAGCTGGATGCTGGCCGCGTCGCCCGACGTTAACAGGGAGGACGCGTAGATCTGTGGAGTACATTGCATGCATACTTGGCCAGCTGCAGCGCCGGCTCCCTCAAGTCCGCCCCCGAGTTGAAGTACTCGCGCGCGCAGCTCACGGCCAGCTGCGCGGAGCGCGGCGCCGGCACCAGCCGCGCGGGCGCCCCGCCGCCGCACGACAGCACGGAGCTGGCCAGCTGGATGCTGGCCGCGTCGCCCGACGTTAACAGGGAGGACGCGTAGATCTGTGGAGTACATTGCATGCATACTTGGCCAGCTGCAGCGCCGGCTCCCTCAAGTCCGCCCCCGAGTTGAAGTACTCGCGCGCGCAGCTCACGGCCAGCTGCGCGGAGCGCGGCGCCGGCACCAGCCGCGCGGGCGCCCCGCCGCCGCACGACAGCACGGAGCTGGCCAGCTGGATGCTGGCCGCGTCGCCCGACGTTAACAGGGAGGACGCGTAGATCTGTGGAGTACATTGCATGCATACTTGGCCAGCTGCAGCGCCGGCTCCCTCAAGTCCGCCCCCGAGTTGAAGTACTCGCGCGCGCAGCTCACGGCCAGCTGCGCGGAGCGCGGCGCCGGCACCAGCCGCGCGGGCGCCCCGCCGCCGCACGACAGCACGGAGCTGGCCAGCTGGATGCTGGCCGCGTCGCCCGACGTTAACAGGGAGGACGCGTAGATCTGTGGAGTACATTGCATGCATACTTGGCCAGCTACAGCGCCGACACTATCCTAGAGACAGCCCCGACACTATCCAAGAGCCAGCCCCGACACTATCCCAGAGCCAGCCCCGACACTATCCCAGAGCCAGCCCCGACACTATCCGAGAGCCAGCCCCGACACTATCCCAGAGCCAGCCCCGACACTATCCCAGAGCCAGCCCCGACACTATCCCAGAGCCAGCCCCGACACTATCCCAGAGCCAGCCCCGACACTATCCCAGAGCCAGCCCCGACACTATCCCAGAGCCAGCCCCGACACTATCCCAGAGCCAGCCCCGACACTATCCGAGAGCCAGCCCCGACACTATCCCAGAGCCAGCCCCGACACTATCCCAGAGCCAGCCCCGACACTATCCCAGAGCCAGCCCCGACACTATCCCAGAGCCAGCCCCGACACTATCCCAGAGCCAGCCCCGACACTATCCCAGAGCCAGCCCCGACACTATCCCAGAGCCAGCCCCGACACTATCCCAGAGCCAGCCCCGACACTATCCCAGAGCCAGCCCCGACACTATCCCAGAGCCAGCCCCGACACTATCCCAGAGCCAGCCCCGACACTATCCCAGAGCCAGCCCCGACACTATCCCAGAGCCAGCCCCGACACTATTCCAGAGCCAGCCCCGACACTATCCCAGAGCCAGCCCCGACACTATCCCAGAGCCAGCCCCGACACTATCCCAGAGCCAGCCCCGACACTATTCCAGAGCCAGCCCCGACACTATCCCAGAGCCAGCCCCGACACTATCCCAGAGCCAGCCCCGACACTATCCCAGAGCCAGCCCCGACACTATCCCAGAGCCAGCCCCGACACTATTCCAGAGCCAGCCCCGACACTATCCCAGAGCCAGCCCCGACACTATCCCAGAGCCAGCCCCGACACTATCCCAGAGCCAGCCCCGACACTATCCCAGAGCCAGCCCCGACACTATCCCAGAGCCAGCCCCGACACTATCCCAGAGCCAGCCCCGACACTATTCCAGAGCCAGCCCCGACACTATTCCAGAGCCAGCCCCGACACTATTCCAGAGCCAGCCCCGACACTATCCCAGAGCCAGCCCCGACACTATCCCAGAGCCAGCCCCGACACTATCCCAGAGCCAGCCCCGACACTATCCCAGAGCCAGCCCCGACACTATCCCAGAGCCAGCCCCGACACTATTCCAGAGCCAGCCCCGACACTATCCCAGAGCCAGCCCCGACACTATTCCAGAGCCAGCCCCGACACTATCCCAGAGCCAGCCCCGACACTATCCCAGAGCCAGCCCCGACACTATTCCAGAGCCAGCCCCGACACTATCCCAGAGCCAGCCCCGACACTATTCTAGAGCCAGCCCCTCAGAGAGCCAGCAGTCTAGGGCTATCTCGTAGGGTACAGCCAGCATTTGCAATGTAAGCGCAAAAAAATGTGTTTATTTACGACATTACATTAGAAACCTCTAAAATTATCAGTGTTTCTCTACTATATTATGCATGTATAATACCTATAAATCTTCCTCTTCAATCACTCTATCTATAAAAACAAACCACATCAAAATCCGTTGCGTAGGTTTAAAGATATAAGCATGCATAGGGACAGACAGACAGCAGGAAGTGACTGTTTTATACTATGTAGTGATTATAGTGATGTAGTGATGGATACACAATCAGCAAGAAAAACCGGCCAAGTGCGTGTCGAAACACGCAAAACGAAGGGTTCCGTGCCTATTAAAAAGGTCGTATCGTCACAGAAATTTTACGGCACTTAAGTCCTTTTCTTTGAGGACGGCAGTTTTTCAGCAATATCTCAAAAACCTCTGAACCGATCTTGTTCAAAACAATTTTCGGTGAATGAACTTAATAAGCCCTATATCCATGATTTTTTTCATATTTTTAATATACACCGTTCAAAAATTAGAGGGGGGGGACAGAATTTTAGTGACTTTCGGGGCGATTATCTCCGACCCTATTCACTTAATCAAAAAAAATGCTAAAAAACCTTATATTTATTTTGAAAGGCCTATCGATTGATGTGCCACACGGGGGGTCACAATGAAAAAAAAAATTGACTTTTAGTTTTATGTATGGAGTGCACCCCTAAAAATTTTTTTTTTGTCATTTTAATTACAAAACTATGTAGCGGCTAACAAAATACACCTATCCTCAAAATTGTATTCAAATACACCTTATAGTTTTCGAGTAAAATGCCTGTGACATACGGACATACGGACAGACGGACAGACGGACAGACGGACATGACGAAACTATAAGGGTTCCGTTTCTGCCATTTTGGCTACGGAACCCTAAAAAATGGCAAGTCAAAACTACTGCCTAATCGACTTGGGCAGCAGTTTGGCTATTAGTCTTGTTCCGACCACACGGGTAAAAAATAGCGATGTTAGCATGTATCTGAATACAGCTGTCAATGTCATTTAGGACAGTTTATAACAACATTTTTGTGCGGGATTTTGTATCTAGTGTAGTATTAAATCAATGGCCTTGAGCTTGAAATAAATTATAATTTAATTTATTTAATAATTTGGAGAGCCGACCCCAACTAAAGTGGGATGGAGCTAAGGAAAAGAAGAATTACAAATGGTATCACAGCATACCTCATACACCTCTTCTTTGCTGACGCAGTTGAGAAGAGTGGACTGCAACTCTAGCAGGTCTTTCAGGAGTTTCTCCCACTCCTGCTGCGTCCATTTCTCTTCTCTATTTCTGAAATTAAATTAACGCTCGCTTTATACACGCAATGCGAAAGGTTACCATTTTTCAGAAATGGTAACTTGTCGCATTGCGTGTGTAAAGGTTCACTTTGCGACAGTGTTTATCCGTGTGTTCGTCTGTCTATTAGAGATCTATCAAATACCTGATCACTCGGTGTTATTAATTAGGCCTCACAGCGGCCATCGATCTAATGAGGGGCGCCGAAGCCGAAAGTGCTTTATTATGTGTGTGTATCAGACACACCCATTGTAATTTGTAGTGTTGCGATCGACTAAACGGTCTTCTGTTTGTCTGTCCATGAGCCTACCGTCTGATCCGTTTATTAGCTAGACGACCGGTTAGTCGAGTGGGTAGTGACGCTGCCTACGAAGCTGAAGGTCCTGGGTTCGAATCCCGGTAAGGGAAAATATTTGTGTGATGAATGAGCATGAATATTTGTTTCTGAGTCTTGGATGTTTTCTATGTATTTAAGTATTTATATCTATTAAATATATCGTTGTTTAGTACCCATAACACAGGCCTTATTGAGTTTACTATGGGACTAGTTCGATTTGTGTAAGATTGTCCACTAATATTATTAGTGCGTCTGTCGTTCTGTATGAACTCGTAACTGTCTGTACCCACTACCTGGCATGCGCCAGTAGATCAACCTGCCGCTGCTGATCTGGAGGCCAGCTGCTCCAGTGTTCGGCCTTCCCGTCTGTCTGTCTGTCCGATAATCTACCCCCTTGTCCATTTCCGAAAGGCCGATCTTGGCGCACTTTACCAAGCAATAGGTAATTTAGATTGGAGTGACGTGTTGAACGAGCAAAACGTTGATTTAGCCTGTAATATCTTTTACATTAAACTAAAAGAGTGCATTTCAAATTTCGTTCCTAATAAAAAACAAGTCATACCCTCAAATAGTAAATACCATTACCCGAAGTGGTATACTAAGGAGATTATACAAACAATACAATCTAAATATGTTCACTTTAAAAAGTACAAAGAAACCGGTGCTGACTTCAACCATGAGCTTTTTAAGTACTATAGAGGACGTGCTAAATTCTTAATAGATCAGGCGTACCAGCAATACAAAAACAATATCGAACGTAACATCCTTAACGAGCCAAAACAATTCTGGGAATACATAAAAAGTAAACGAACGGACCGACTCCGACGTAATGACTACACGTACCAAGGCAATACTGTGACGGAACAGGACGCCGCTGATGCTTTCGCAAAATATTTCAGCAGTGTATTTCAGGCCGAGGAGCCGCGACTGGATCCTAACGAGGCTTCACGAATGAGTGCGGGAGATGCGACGCGCGTCACGGTCGAAAGCGTAGATATTTCAGAGCTTCGCCGAGCAGCTCGCAGACTGAAGCCGCGCTCCTCCGCTGGCCCTGACGCGGTTCCTCCATTCTTGGTTAAGGATTGTATGTCTATATTAGAGCTTCCACTTTTATACATATATAACCTCTCATTGAAACATGTGACGTACCCGGCATGTTGGAAAATATCAAGAGTCACTCCAGTGCCTAAAAGCGGATGTGGGTCGGATGTAACGGGTTTTAGACCAATTGCGGTGTTGTCAGTCTTCGGCAAGATATTCGAAACAATCATTGATCACCAAATAAGTCAACAAATTTCAATCCAACTTGACGACAGTCAGCACGGATTTCGAAAGGGCCGCTCTACCGCTACTAACCTTACCGACTTTGTAGATTATGCCTCAACAGCAATGGACGGACGACGCCAGGTCGACGCGGCGTATTTTGATTTTAGAAAGGCCTTTGATATAGTAGACAATGATATTTTACTACAAAAATTTGCAGCGGTAGGATTTTCAACCAACTTAATTCGTTTCTTTGCAAGCTACCTGCGTAATCGTAGTCAGTTTGTTCGCCTAGCTGGTTATGACTCACGGTGTTATTATACCCGCTCAGGAGTAAGTCAGGGAAGTACGTTAGGTCCAACTCAGTTTTTAATTATGATAAATGACTTGCCGAGGATTGTCACCACTGGGAAATGTCTAATGTTCGCAGACGATTTAAAACTCTGTCTGGACATCAAAGCCGATTCCGACTGCGAACTATTGCAGCGTGATATAGATGCGGTAGCAGATTGGAGTAAAATAAATCGGTTGCCCTTTAACATCTCAAAATGTAAGGTAATAACACTCACAAGGGCAAAGCATCCCACCTTGGCCACTTACTATTGTAATGGCACCGAGCTCGAGAGGGTTAATGAAATACGCGACCTTGGGCTAACGGTAGACTCACAACTCGACTTCCGAAAACACATGACCGTAACGTGTAAAAATGCGTGCAAAACTCTGGGTTTCATTATGAGGATGGCATCCCAATTCCCAAGTCCCAGAGTAGCGTCAACGCTCTACTTTGCGTATGTTCGGAGTCGGTTGGAATATGGAGCTGTCGTGTGGGATCCACACGAAGAAAAATACAAGTTAATGCTCGAGAGGGTGCAACGCAAATTTGCCAGATTTGTGTATAAAAGGAGGTATGGATATTATCCTTACCTCTACCCTTCCAGCTTTGTGTTAGGAATGGTAGACCTCGACACCTTGGAGCTTAGGCGTAAGCTACTTCTTATAGTCCACTACCACTCCCTACTCCACGGAGTCATTGATAACCCAGGTGTACTCAGCAGAGTGGGGCTATCGGTTCCGCCACCAACCTACGGTCCGCCGGGTGCGACCTTGGGCGGCGCGCGGCCTGCGCGGCGATGCCGGCGCTTGCTGGCGAGTCCCGTGACGCGCACTGTGCACGCCGCGAACGCGCCCACCTCCCGGGCCATCTCACTCGTGAATAATGTGCTGATTCGGGTCCCGGATGCCGACATTTTCGCCGACAGATTGAGCAAGTTCATGCAAACCACTTTGTCCGCCTTAAACTCTAACTAAATAATATGTAGACTTAACTGTGTTACTATAGATATTATTAATTTGAATATTTGTTGCTCCAAGATAACTATGTGAATGTTTTATGTTTTATATTTTTTCATTTGAATGCTACCGTGTAAGCGTTTTGGTGCAATACTGTAAGCTTATATGTGTCTTCAATAAATAAATAAATAAATAAATAAATTTCGTCGGTCAGTCGGTACGCACTCTCTGGGCACCCTAGCCAGGCGCACGCTCCAGGTGAGCAAGCTTCCTCGCCACCAGCTGCAGTGTTCACCTGCAACCTTAGAGCATACGTAACTGGAGTAGCCTTATGTCGCATTTGCGTACAAAAATGTTTGCCGAATTTGGCGGGGGCGGGGGGAGCATCTTAATAGGATATTGAAAGCTTGAAGTGGTTGAACGTTTATAATATCAAGTGCTTACAGCAACATGCGGGCATTTTTATGATCAGTGTTCGCTTGCGAGGCGATTTTGTGATTGTGAAATTGTCTTTGTATGATTTTTTTGCACATTGTGCAAGGTTTTCTAGAGAGGTAAGTCACTGAAAGGTTACTCCAGTTATGTATGCTGTAAGCCTGCGAGCTGCCTGTATTGTAAGGAGTGAAATATAAAGTAATATACAATTATATAAATAATATTTGATTATTGCGGGTATGTCTGTATAACTGTGTATATTTGATTAATAAAACATTAATCGGTTGTGAACTTGACTCCTTTCGGTGGCGCTGCTGTCGCGCCCCGCTACTTTCGCGCCGTTACGAGTGTTACGACGATTGATGGCGTGATCGGAGTGGGGACGGACCGGCATTGGGTTCATGGCTGGGATCGAGAGCGGTTCTGTCTTGAGAAATAATTTATTGTAACAAGGTGTAATTGTGTGTCGGCTGCATAAGAAATCAAAGTGTAATCGTAAAATAATGTGGGAAGAATAAATTAATATCGAGAGCTATTGGTTTTCATCGTTTAAACTCGTCGAACCCAATAGATCAGAAGCCGGGATCTAACAAAAATCAATAGGAATTTTTGCCACGCCACAAAAACGTAAGCACGTTTTTTTTTCACTTTTTGATTTTAGCAGTACTATTTGTGTGCACTGACCGTATTCACCATTACGGAGTTAGTCCGCAGATTTATGCGGTTGGTCTTGCATGTTTATCTTGCTGGGGCACTTGCTGGAGATGGAAATGCTAGATAAACGAATAGTTAGAATATTTTTAGGATTAAACTGTATTTATCGATACGGAGGTAGTCCGGAGATTTATACGGTTGGTCTTGCATGTTTATCTTGCTAGGGCACTCCCTAGAGATGGACATGCTAGATAAACGAATAGTTAGAATATTTTTAGGATTAAACTGTATTTATCGATACGGAGGTAGTCCGGAGATTTATACGGTTGGTCTTGCATGTTTATCTTGCTGGGGCACTCCCTGGAGATGGACATGCTAGATAAACGAATAGTTAGAATATTTTTAGGATTAAACTGTATTTATCGATACGGAGGTAGTCCGGAGATTTATACGGTTGGTCTTGCATGTTTATCTTGCTAGGGCACTCCCTAGAGATGGACATGCTAGATAAACGAATAGTTAGAATATTTTTAGGATTAAACTGTATTTATCGATACGGAGGTAGTCCGGAGATTTATACGGTTGGTCTTGCATGTTTATCTTGCTAGGGCACTCCCTAGAGATGGACATGCTAGATAAACGAATAGTTAGAATATTTTTAGGATAAGAGCCGATATCCATATAAATACTCCCGTGAGTCAGTATAAAGTGTTTAAACGCAAATTCTGCAGTTTTCTAATGCGAATGGTGTAAGTTTCAGACATGGACGAAGACCGAGAGTGTCCCGATAAGGGGACCGGGGCCCAGGCCCAGGAGTGTTCAGTTAAGGGGACCGGGGCCTAGGCCCAGGAGTGTCCCGATAAGGGGACCGGGGTCCAGGCCCAGGAGTGTCCCAAGGAGTGTTCAGTTAAGGGGACCGGGGCCCAGGCCCAGGAGTGTCCCGATAAGGGGACCGGGGTCCAGACCCAGGAGTGTCCAGTTAAGGGGACCGGGGTCCAGGCCCAGGAGTGTCCCAAAGTCAAAATCAAAGTCAAAGTCATTTATACTTCAATTTAGGCATATTACATGCACCTATGAATGTCGATAAACTACCACCGGTTCGGAAAGTAAACCTCTGCCTCGAGAAGAACCGGCGTAAAAAAAAAAACTCGGCGAGGTGTCATTTTTTCAAGACAGTATACTATATATCATTTCAGTATCAGAGTATTATAAAATTTTAAACAGTAGAAAGCCTATTTATTTTAGGTACGACAGATTTCTAGTGCAGGATTTTATCGCTGCCAAATATCCCTATCCATGACGTAGTCGTTTATTTTATAATATGCTTTTGAAATAAGTGTCCGTTTTACGACAAATTTGAATTTAGAGTCAGTAAGTTCGGTAATGTGTTTTGGAATTTTATTGTAGAATTTTATACAATTTCCCAAGAACGACTTTTTCCCTTTAAAGCCCGATAAGGGGACCGGGCTCCAGGCCCAGGAGTGTCCCGATAAGGGGACCGGGTTCCAGGCCCAGGAGTGTCCCGATAAGGGGACCGGGGTCACGACAACCACGACTGCAATCCAAGTGAGCCCGGGCTAAAGGGGCAGGATTCAGTCACTCAATTACCCAGGAGTGCCCAGGCGAGAGGGCCGGGGTGTACATCACAATCGTCCATTGGACCCAGGAGGCCAGGAGTACCAGATCAGGGAATACTTATAGAAGTATGGACGCCGAGGGCAGCGATCACCTACATCCCCATCGTGGAAGGTGACCGAGTCGACCACGTCTAGCTATATAAAGATAAGATAAAGATAAAATCATTTATTTGCCCAACGTAGGTTACAGGATGTTAAAGAATTATGGTCAGTTTCACTATGTGGTGCCTTACGGCTTACAAATTGTTGAGCATGCATGTCAAAGTCACTATCATTTATTAATGAATTTATGGTATAATACTTCTATGAGCTAGAACATTTTTTAAAGGTTTCTTATATTTAAGTAGTGGATCTATAGCATTTAAACATTTAGGTAATTTAATATTACTAGATTCTGGAGGTATCGAAGTTCATCACCAGAAGGAAGGCGATACGAGAATATTGTAGCGAGATTTAGAATCCAGTGATGACGATGCTGGTACTACAAGTAGTACAAGCTTATAGATAAAAAAAAATTGTATCTGATTATTTGTGCGATGTGAGGTGTTCATTTAGGATCATAATATTTTTTAAAGTAATTTTTTTTACATACGAGTAGTATTTACATTTACTTGTGTAAGTAACTGTAGATACTCGTAAGATTATGTTACGTATGTAAGATATTCCCTTAGTCTGTAATGTTGATTTAAGGCGCGAGGTCTCGCCTTGAACAGGATGGCCGAGCTGTAAGGAGTGAAATATAAAGTAATATACAATTATATAAATAATATTTGATTATTGCGGGTATGTCTGTATAACTGTGTATATTTGATTAATAAAACATTAATCGGTTGTGAACTTGACTCCTTTCGGTGGCGCTGCTGTCGCGCCCCGCTACTTTCGCGCCGTTACGAGTGTTACGACGATTGATGGCGTGATCGGAGTGGGGACGGACCGGCATTGGGTTCATGGCTGGGATCGAGAGCGGTTCTGTCTTGAGAAATAATTTATTGTAACAAGGTGTAATTGTGTGTCGGCTGCATAAGAAATCAAAGTGTAATCGTAAAATAATGTGGGAAGAATAAATTAATATCGAGAGCTATTGGTTTTCATCGTTTAAACTCGTCGAACCCAATAGTATAGTGTATGTCTCTGTCAGCACGCGTGCCCTCGTGTCAGTCTGCGAGTGGCGTGTACGCACTTGTCGCGGGCCACCCTGGCGAGCAGCGTGCGCGCGCGCTCGCGGTCGCGGTGCAGGTCGCGCAGCTCGCGCACGGTGACGGCGACGCCGCGCCAGTTCACGAGGCTGCTGGCCGCCACCAGCTTCTCCAGCTCCACGCAGCGCCGGACCAGCTCGCTTGAGGATATGCTGCCATCGCTGCGCAAATAAATTACATTTTGTACACATCTTAAACCGTCCCGGTGGCATTGGGTATCCGGTTCAAAGGACCAATGTCTTAGAATATCCGGTTCGGAGGATTAATGTTTTCAGGATAACCGCATCGAAAGACCAGTGTCTTAGGGTATCCGGCTAGAAAGACCAATGACTTAGGGTGGTTCGAAAGAACCAATGTTTGAGACGCAACTTAATTTAACGAAATAAAAACTGTTCTTGTCATGGTATACTCTGCGGAAAAACTCAGTTTGAGATTGGCGGCATTTCTAGGAAACAAAGCGTCGCTAGTGCCACCATCTTAGCCTGACGATATGAGAAAAATCGCAGGTCCGTCCTGGATAAGACTTAGGGAGATTTACACCCACTCAGCATCAAGACGAGCGTACGCGAAGAGAGACCTACGGTCACCAGTGGGCGATTACAGACTGAAAATCAATGCTCACCTCTCCTTGAGAATAGTGTCGAGCAAGTCGCACGCCTTGTCGAGCTGCTCGGTGCCGTTGTACGCGAACAGGCACTTCTCGGCCAGGTCTAGATGTGTGCGGACATCCAGCTCGAACTCACTAGGAGATTGCAAGACCTAGGATCATAGAGAAACTATAAATATAAAAGCAAATGTATATGAATGTTGAATATCGACTTGGTAACTACTCGTGGCCGTTGCCGCCTTTTGAAATTGGAGGAGTGGATTATAAGGCACCCATTTTTGTACCACAACATAGAACAGCCCCCAGAGAATCCCAACGAGATCGAAACACTCACACTGTAATAGGAGCGGGTTTTCGTAACTTGTGGCGAAGTTGGTTTCGGAACGTGCTATCCGTTTCCCAAAACACCCGTTCCAAAATAACAGTTTCTTTAAATTACCGTACGCCAGAAGTTCCCGTTTTTCATAGCATCCATATGCCAAAAGATCCGTTTCTCAAGACACCCGTATAATAGTGATGGGAACGGATGTTTTGGGAACGTCGCTGGACTGTGACCTTGGACTCACCAGCAGTATGGAGGACAGGTCGTCGACGCTGACGCTCTCGAGGTACTCGATGAGCCCGTGCAGGCAGTAGTCGGCGCGCTTCACCAAGTTCTCGTAGCGCTTCAGGAAGGGGATCACGAACGCTTTCAGGTCCGCCACGAACGTCGCTGGACTGTGACCTTGGACTCACCAGCAGTATGGAGGACAGGTCGTCGACGCTGACGCTCTCGAGGTACTCGATGAGCCCGTGCAGGCAGTAGTCGGCGCGCTTCACCAAGTTCTCGTAGCGCTTCAGGAAGGGGATCACGAACGCTTTCAGGTCCGCCACGAACGTCGCTGGACTGTGACCTTGGACTCACCAGCAGTATGGAGGACAGGTCGTCGACGCTGACGCTCTCGAGGTACTCGATGAGCCCGTGCAGGCAGTAGTCGGCGCGCTTCACCAAGTTCTCGTAGCGCTTCAGGAAGGGGATCACGAACGCTTTCAGGTCCGCCACGAACGTCGCTGGACTGTGACCTTGGACTCACCAGCAGTATGGAGGACAGGTCGTCGACGCTGACGCTCTCGAGGTACTCGATGAGCCCGTGCAGGCAGTAGTCGGCGCGCTTCACCAAGTTCTCGTAGCGCTTCAGGAAGGGGATCACGAACGCTTTCAGGTCCGCCACGAACGTCGCTGGACTGTGACCTTGGACTCACCAGCAGTATGGAGGACAGGTCGTCGACGCTGACGCTCTCGAGGTACTCGATGAGCCCGTGCAGGCAGTAGTCGGCGCGCTTCACCAAGTTCTCGTAGCGCTTCAGGAAGGGGATCACGAACGCTTTCAGGTCCGCCACGAACGTCGCTGGACTGTGACCTTGGACTCACCAGCAGTATGGAGGACAGGTCGTCGACGCTGACGCTCTCGAGGTACTCGATGAGCCCGTGCAGGCAGTAGTCGGCGCGCTTCACCAAGTTCTCGTAGCGCTTCAGGAAGGGGATCACGAACGCTTTCAGGTCCGCCACGAACGTCGCTGGACTGTGACCTTGGACTCACCAGCAGTATGGAGGACAGGTCGTCGACGCTGACGCTCTCGAGGTACTCGATGAGCCCGTGCAGGCAGTAGTCGGCGCGCTTCACCAAGTTCTCGTAGCGCTTCAGGAAGGGGATCACGAACGCTTTCAGGTCCGCCACGAACGTCGCTGGAGTCGACTGTCAAATAAAGACCGCGATTGAAATCCGGTAACTTGAAAGTTTATACAGGGGTTATTAGTCATTAAACGTATTCCTGTTGAGGGGTTATAGGAGCGGTTCATTGCAACTTTCTGGATCCCCATAATGTATTAAGCAAGATTAAACCACTTCCAAGATAATTAACTAGTTCGTTTTGTTTGTGAGAACATATTCAATTCAATTCAATTCAATTAATTTTTATTTCGGACAAAGTCCATATCGTGTTAGTAACATACTACTTAATTCTAGGGTTAGTATTATGTAAATTAATTTAGGATTGTATACATTGGGGCATGCAGCTGCACCCAGTGATTTATCCACGGTGAGTCCCACCGGTCGGCCAGCGTGCACAGGATGGTATTGGAGCTGGCGCGCCACCGTCTCAGCAGCGAGCTACATCGCTTCCTGATGATCGCGTGGAAGCCATCGATCCGTCCCTCCGCGAACATACCTGAGGCGCTGCAGTGTCGCGGCAGCCCGAACACCACCCTGTACGCGTTGTTATACTGTACTCGCAGAGCGCCGTATGCCCGCTGCGTATAGCTGATCCATAGGCTGCACGTGTAGAAGGACTGGCAATATGCTTTAAAAAGTGTAGCCTTCACCTTATCAGTACATCGTGCAAACCTACGAGCCAGCATGTTGCAGCGCACAGCCAGCGCTCTGCGTTCCCTCTCCATGTCCAAGTTGTCACACATGTCATCCGTGACCCAGTGGCCCAAATATTTAAAATGCTGGACTTGTGCTAAGGGTGTCCCAGAAAGTGTCACAGAGGGGACTCTGTAGCTCTTATTGCCTGCTTTAAAAAGCATAATCTCGCTTTTTTTAGCATTATATTTGAGCCCATGGGCCTCCGCGTATGACTCACATTTGCGCAATAAACTAATTAAGCCACCCACTGATGGGCTCAGCAGCACCATGTCATCCGCGTAGCTGATGTTATTCACGCGCACCCCATCTATAGAACACCCCACACTGGCACTGCTGAGCTCCTCCAGCAGTCGGTTCATGTACAGGTTGAAGAGGCGGGGCGAACTTAACCCCCCTTGCCTCACCCCGCACTTCAACCTGTACACCTCCGAATACGCTCCAGCCCACTTGACACTATTTTCTTGGTTATCATACCAGAACTTGAGTAACGAAGTCACTTCACACGGCAAGTCAGTCTCAGATTGTAACTTACGCCACAGCATGTCATAAGATACCAGGTCGAATGCTTTTGACAGGTCCAAGTAACATGCATACACCGGCGTTTTTCTAGCCGTGTAGTACTGGACAGTCTGCTTTAGACATAGGATGGCAGATTCGGTGGATAAGCCAGGTCTAAAGCCGAACTGGGCGTCGTGCAGGCGGATATGCTTTGCCAGCTGTTTGTCAAGCAGACTGTCCAGAACCTTGGCAATAACATTAGCCAAAGAAATGGGCCTGTAGTTGGACCTGTCAGAAACATCACCAGTTTTGTTCTTAACAATTGGGACAACTACTGTGCGCATAAGTTCATCCGGTAGGTAGCTATGACTCAAACAAAGGTTAAAAAACAATGCAAGAATTCTTGGTAGGTGTACACCCGCGAACTTCAAATGCTCTATGCTGAGGCTATCTTTCCCAGGAGACTTCCCTCGCACCATCTTATTTATTACTGAAGCTACCTGTTTAGCGGAGAATCTCACGAGAATGGCCTCCGGATGCCTATCAGCATCGCACAGATGAGACGGGGGCGTACGCGGAGTTTCTACCTTAAAGTGGCGCTGAAACGCATTAGCTATATCTTTCGGCTCATGCAACCCAGCTACGCTCACAGGCAGAGCCGGCTTATGGTTTAATTTATTCGTCGATTTCCAGAATTTACCAAATTTTTTACTAGTATGTAGCTGCGCAATAATATCCATACGGATCTGATCTTGATTATTTTGACAGTATTTTAATTTAGATTTGAATACTCGTTTAGATTCGTACATCTTAACGTAAACATCTCCGGAAACCGGTTTACCGCACGACAACCACATTAGATAACACAGCCGGGCCTATGCCAGTGGACATTTTTGTACCATGATGACGCAGAATACTGTTGCTTGGAGACAGGAGAGCGAGGAAGTTGGATATCAGACCACTATAGCTAGACCATGGACCTATGATACTCAGGAAAAGCTATACGTGATGCCACAATGAGGGACGGAAAGGCTTCTATGCAGCTAAATTAAGACTTGATCTTAAAATGGCTGATGGCTTACCATAAACTACCTACTTAATTTGGGCGGGTAGTGGTTTATCTGCCACAACTTCATACTAAATCAGTTGTGGCAAATAAAAAAAGTGGAACTATGACAAGGACAACGAATGATATTTCCCTCGCTCTCGCTCGCTCATCGCTCGGACGTGGTATTATTTACCATAGCTTGTCCCGAGTATCATAGGTCCACGAGCTAGACTGACTCTAGCCGGAGCTACACACATCAGCCACTACAGCACGCAAGACTGACCATCTTCATGAGCAGCGCGCAGGTCTCCAGCGCGGTGAGCTGCTGCAGCCGCTCGAGGGTCACGCCCTCCACGTTGAGGTCGTAGAGCAGCGTGTCCAGGGTGAGCAGGTGGAACATGAGCGGCTCCAGGCCCGGCACGCCGCCGCCCACGGTGGCCAGCGTGGCCAGCGTCAGCGCGTGCGAGACCAGCCCGCTCGACGCCTCGATCTCGCGGGCGCGTTTGTCGTACCTGACGCCAAGTGGTCCAGTTGAATCCCTAAACTTCCTATACTGCCTAAAATATTTCTTCGGACAAAAAACATACTTGTCTGACTAGATGTTTGAAAAAATAAAAATATACGATTAAATTATATGGATTAAAAATGTCACCCAATGGATTCAGCAGCTGCTTTAACTTGCATGTAGTTTTCAACGATTTTCATTTGACCATACGAACAAAAAAAACCGGACAAGCGCGTGGTGAGGGTTCCGTATATAATCTAAATTTCATAAGTGTTTTTGAATACTCAAACTACTTATAGGTTTTCCTGTAATCTTTAGGCAAGGAACTATTTTCCATATTTTTTTCAGAATTTTAGTCCCAGTAGTTTCGGAGATAAGGGGGAGAATGGTCAATTTTCGTCGTTTTTCCTACATTACTCCAAATCTGTTTTTGCTAAAATTATAAAAAAATATATCTGACATGCTTACAACAACCTCTTTCATTTGATATGTCACACAATACAGTTTGCGGAACTTTTTTAAAAAAATCCAGTTTACCCCCCAAAAGTGGCCCCCTTGTTTAGAATTCATTAATTTACTCTACGCGTCCATCTTTGGGTCACCAATTTACATATGTGAACCAAATTTCAACTCAATCGGTCCAGTAGTTTCAAAACAAATCGGCTGTGACAGACGGACAGACAGACAACCGAGTGATCCTATAAGGATTCCGTTTTTTCCTTTTGAGGTATCGGAACCCTAAAAAGAGTAAAAAAGAGTGTATATTCGCCAAAAAACTGTTATGCAGTTTGGCGAAGACTTTAATTTTGTTGTGTATGTAATAAATAAAAAACAAATAACATGGAAAATCCACATATAACTATGACATACCATTGTGAAATATCTTCGTTAGGAGCGGCCGCCTCCGAGTCGGGCGTGCTGTCTTCAGACCAATTTGAACTCCAGATAGATCTGAATAAAAAAAAGTATGCCGTTTTTTATTTTCTATTGTAGTAAAAGAATGTTTTAGTTACTCGGAATCCTTACGACGAAGAAAAAATTGTCCGAGATATGTATTACATTACTGTATTTTTTCCCTGAAAAACTAACCTGAAAATCTCCTTCCTGCACCAATCATTGTCATACTCCGTGGGCACCACTTTAACCGGACTCCTCTTCTCGAACCACATCAGCGCCTCTTTGATCGGCAGCAAGTGCTGGTAGTCCAGCGGGTTCACCGTCTCCGGCAAGCTCTCCAGCACCGCCAACTGCATGGCGACAGTCCGGATGTGGGGCCATAGACACGTGAGGGCCTCTATGCGGCCCTCCTTGGCGAGCTCTATGGAGCTGTGGACGAGGCTGTTGGAGCGGAGGCGGTCGTATTCGTCTTTGACGTAGGTGGATTTCTCGCAGCGGAGGATTGCCTGGGAGAAAATTACCAGGTACTTCACAATACAAAGAACTAACTACTCATCAAATTAGGGCTCATTGTTGTGCATGTATGTGTTTCGTATGTAACTGTCGGGTGGATTGTTACTCATGGGGTCGACGAGGTGATGACCAGGGCTCTATAATAGTAGATTGTATGACAAGGGGCTAAAATAAGCCATATTACCACGAGATGGTTATTTTTCCGAGGTAATATGGCTTTTAGACCAGAGTTATACACTCTACTTTTCACTTTGACTGCGAGAAAATAGTAAAAACAAAGATTAACCATCCACAATCAATAATAAAAAGATTGAAAAAGATTATTCAATTTGGCGGCACGTTTTTTAATAAACTGATACATAATATTAACACCTCGAATAAACGCCTCTGACCTTCTACAGGCGCGTCCAAACGTCCGAGCGCGGCGGACAGCATAAGATAAAGCGAGATAGACAGCTGTCTATCCCGCTCAATCTCATAGCTTATGCCATGTAACATGCAGTCAACCACGCTTGAAAGTTTGGACAATTTGGACGCGGCTATTGACGGTCAGACGCGTTTTTATTTTTAATGATTGTGAATTAGGGACTAAAAAACACCTGATGTTTGAAACTAATTCTGTTTTCTGATTGGTCGATTCCAATATATTCTGGTTAGTTGGTACCAAATACAAATATTTTTGAAACAGTTGTGATTGGTGGATTTAATACAGTGAAGTGTTTTGATTGATATTTTTTTTTATCACAAATGTGTATACATATTTTCCCTAGGGGCTAAATATGCTACTTTAGCCCCACTTGCTAAGCCTAATATGAAACACTTTTTACGTCGGTATGTAATGTCAAAAAATTACCAACTAAAAATGGACCTGACATTCTTCATCAAAGGTCTAACGGACCTTTATCAAAACTCAGTCTAAGAGTCAGTACTACGTATAGCGGATAGGGACAGCCCAAGAAATGGAAATTACGACACTAAAAGGGCGCTAATTTGTAGTTTTCCATAGTATCCGAATTTCATGTTTCATTAACGCGTATCACAAGAGTTTCTGTATCACAGTAGAGGGGTATACAGATAATATTTACACACGGATCTACGCACAGAACACTAAACACTATAGAAGGGGTATCAAGCGCGGTTTGTATCGGGAGCGGTGTCGCCTCATCCCCTCCACGTCGCCTGCAACTGCGAGCGACTGCACGGCGATCAGGTGACGTTCGCGCGAAAGCTAACAGCGCATGCTCCAACTAGTAGCGCGCGTGCCACGCCCACATCGCGTTTCCGTAGTATTTAGTTTTTTTTTTTATTATTTTATTTATTCAGAAAAAAGTATGGTACGATTACATTACGCGCCAAACATTACGTTTATCGGCGAATAGTACACTCACTTCCATTTATGTACCAGCGGGTTGACTACGCAACACTCCGTACGCGCGCCAATCAGGTCTAACTATTATTTTTAGTCATGGAAAGTGATATATAAATCCACCTATATACGCACGCCCGAGAACGTTACATAGTCAACCCGCTTATCTCATCTAATGGCTGACCACAATCTGTGTATTTATTTATGTAACTTATCTATTTTTTATTAGTGTTCTGTGGATCTACGCTACGAAGTGTTGTTTACCTCGTAGAGCGAGACGCGCTGTTGGTAGAACAGCATAACGTGCCGACAGCGCAGCAATTCACTGGTGTACGCGTTTAGGTCCGACAACACTATCGCATCAGGGTCCTCGATTTTCTCCTCTCTGTCCCTGTTTATTTCTAGAAACACACACACACGCACACAGTTTATTAAACTTTTCAACGCTTCTGTCAAGGAAAGTTGTCAACCACACGCCAAATCAACAAGACATTCAGTACGGAGTTAAACCTTATGTCAAAGCAAGAAGGTTGCTATCGCACTGGGCTCGACGCATATATCAGTAGTTGGCATTGATCCTGTGGTGCGGATACATGCGTCGAAAAGGTTAACACAATCACAGCCAACGAGTTCGTAGCGCTACGCCCGTAGCCGATGTGTAGGGGTCATCATCATCATATCAGCCGAAAGACGGCCACTGCTGGGCATAGGTTTCCCCCAAAGAGTGTCACAATGACCGGTCCTGCGCCACCCTGCGTGTAGAGGTTTAATTTACTTTAAAAACGAAGTTTTAACCGACTTCAAATCAATACCCAAATTGCTTCAAGTTTGTCTAAGCAATTTGAAGAGTTCCCTCGATTTCTCCGGGATCCCATCATCAGATCCTGCCCTGATGACCATGGCCAGCTGGATGACCAGCTGGGGAGGATACCCTTTCGAACAAAAAAAGAACTTTCCAAATCGGTCCAGGCGTTTTCGAGTAGTTGGGGAACATACATAAAAAGAACCTCCTCGATTTTTGAAGTCGGTTAAAAAGAGCCAACGGTCAGAGCGCCCTGCGAGCGAGGTCCTGGCGCTGAAAGTGTTAAACAGCCCCCCACCTCCCCTCGCACAGTTCATAGTAAGATTAAGTTTTTTTTTACAGCGCCACTTCGTGATGTTTACGCGAATCATTAACACAGCGTTATTGTATTGATTGCCTTTATAACACATGGTCATTGCAGAACTTGACCAAGAATTATAGTAAGTGGCGATCACAATAGACCAGCAATGGTCGCAGTGATATAAGGGCTCTTAGCCCGGAAGCCACTACTAGAATAATAAATAAAACACATGGAGTCAGGTGCGATTGAAAAATTGGCACTGTGGCAAGTGACTTGTGAAGTTAAATTTATTATTAAGAGCCTTAAGTGTCCCACTTCTGGGCAAAGGCCTCCCTCCTTTTCTTCCACATATCCATTTTATACTTGTTTTAGTTTGTATTTATTTTACAGAAATAGTTTAGATATAAATGGAGCAAAAACTTTACTTCAAACGAATACGTAAAACGTCGACTCCACATGTGCATTATACATATTAAAACGAACAACAAATCTACCAATGTCCATTACAATACACATACTCAACTTTGAGTAGTGTTAATTTTACAAAAAATGCTTTAAATATAATTGACACAAAACCTTCAGTTTCACCTTCAAACGAGTGAATTAAAACGTTGACTTCACGTGTACATTACAATGGACATCAGAGCTACCGATGTCCATTGCAATGCACATACAGTACGCGCCACATAAGTTTGCGTCTCCGATGTTAAGTAGCTAGTTGCGTGGCAAACGAATGAATTAAAACGTTGACTTCACATGTACATTACAATGGACATCACAGCTACCGATTTCCATTGCAATATACATACAGTACGCGCCACATAAGTTTGCGTCTCTGATGTTAGTTAGTTGCGTGGCAAACGAATGAATTAAAACGTTGACTTCACATGTACATTACTATGGACATCAGAGCTACCGATGTCCATTGCAATACACATACAGTACGCGCCACATAATTTTGCGTCTCTAATGTTAGCTAGTTGCGTGGCAAAGGGGTTCGACGGGTGTAGGGAGTAATGTATTAAATAAACGACACAACTGATATATTTTGGGTTTACCCACAAAGACAATTAATCTACTTCAGTTTCATGGGTAAACAACATTCGGGAGGCAACTTTAGGCTACCTCCAGAGACACAAAGTTATGCGAGTTGTATTGCACTAACCTTTGAGTATCTCCTCGTTGGTGAGTGCGAGCCCGAAGTGCAGCAGCTCCCGCGCCGCCGGCAGCGTCTCCGGCAGCCGGTCCACGCACTGGTGCACCGCCCAGATCTTCTTCGACACCTTACTCTGTATAGCGTATTTAATACGTGCACTATAACGTTGCGAGTTGCCTCGAGGTTGGACTAAAGATGAACATGTCGAAGACCAAGGTCATGACCAATAGCACAGGACGTAGGGTAGAGATAAACGTCTTTATTGTGGCCAATTCGTCTCTTTCCAGACGCGACAAGAGAAAGAGGTCGATAGACGGACCGAAAACGCCTGGAGGAGCTGTTGGTCCATGAAACACCTAATGACGGTCAACCTACCTCTGTCACTTAAACGTAGGCTCATGGACATGAGCATTACTTTCAGTGCTCACCTACCGTGCACAGACTTGGTCTTTGACGGAAGCGCAGAAGTCCAAACTACCAAGCCACGTCATGTTCATAATACATTGAGGTGTTACAAGTAAAGGATGGTAGGTACATGACACCCATGTAAAGGGCACTCAATATCTGTGGTTCTTATATCTAGATTCATATAATTAAATCTATTGAGAAAATTATTACACTATAACGTATTAAATTAATTAATAACTTAATTCACGTTACATGTTTACTATTAGCCCTAGGAAATAATAAATATTTAATAAATATTTGCGGACAATCTTACACAAATCGACCTAGTCCCAAACTAAGCAAAGCTTGTACTATGGGTACTAGACGACGATAAACATACTTATATAGATAAATACATACTTAAATACATAGAAAACATCCATGACTCGGGGACAAATATTCGTGCTCATCACACAAATAAATGCCCGTACCGGGATTCGAACCCAGGACCTCTTGCTTCGTAGGCAGGGTCACTACAAACTAGGCTAAAGCGGTCGTCATGCCATAATATACCATAACATAATAAAAATGTTGATTGCAATTGCATGAGAATGCCAGCCCTGCTAGCATAACTTGACTCTCGACTCTACTCGCGCGCGAGATACACTGTCCGTCACTTTCTGATTAATGCTGTCAAAAAGGGACAGATAGTCTATCACGCGCGCGAGTAGAGTAGAGAGTCAAGTTATGCTAGCAGAGCAGATTAATAAATTTCATTAAAATTTATAACATGATATTGGTAATATAAATCCAGTAATAAACTGGTGTTCGCACCAGGTAGCTCTGTATGGCGGCGGTGGAGACGGGGTTCTTGCGCCACTGCTGCTGGTGCACCAGGTCGCTGTCCAGCGAGAACTGCTCGGCCAGCGCCAGCGCCTCGGGGTACTTGCCGCTCTCTATCTGCAGGTGAAGCCAAAGGTGACACGGGAAAACCAGAACACTAAATAGTATACAAGGGGTATCAAGCGCGGTTTGTATCGGGAGAGGTGTCGCCTCATCCCCTCCATGTCGCCTACAACTGTGAGCGCCTGCATGGCGAGCAGGTGACGTTGGCGCGAAAGCTAACAGCGCATGCTCACAGTAGTGGCGCGCGTGCCACGCCCATATCGCCTTTCTATAGTATTTAGTGTTCTGTGGGAAAACCGCAGGCTGCCCATATTAATATTATTTACGGACTGGACTACAACCATGAAAATAGGGGACTGGAGAAAAATGACTTCGGGAAAATATGGGTACGGAATAATTACCACCATGAATATAGGGGATTGGAGAAAAATGACACCGGTAAATTATGGGAACAGAATAATTACCACCATGAAAATAGGGGACTGAAGAAAAATGACACCCGTAAATTATGGGAACGGAATAATTACCACCATGAAAATAGGGGACTGGAGAAAAATTACTTCGGGAAAATATGGGAGCGGAATAATTACCACCATGAAAATAGGGGACTGGAGAAAAATGACACCGGTAAATTATGGGAACGGAATAATTGCAACGAAGAAAAAATTATTTTCGGAAAATATGAGCCACACTAGGATTAAACAGCCACACTCCGGATCTTGGATCAGTGTCAAGCAAACCGTTATTAGGAACCAGCGCGGCTAAGGGCGGAAGTTCCCGATGTCCGTTATAGTGGACATGATGTCCTCTATAAGTCGCATACCTTCCTAGAGAACAACTCTTGCGGCGTCGTACTCCTGACGCCGAGCAGCCGGTATACGCGCGCCACCACTGTGACTCTCCTCGGCCACGGTTGAAAGGTCTCGATGTCCGTTGTAGTGGACATGATGTCCTCTATAAGTCGCATACCTTCCTAGAGAACAACTCTTGCGGCGTCGTACTCCTGACGCCGAGCAGCCGGTACACGCGCGCCACCACTGTGACTCTCCTCGGCCACGGTTGAAAGGTCTCGATGTCCGTTGTAGTGGACATGATGTCCTCTATAAGTCGCATACCTTCCTAGAGAACAACTCTTGCGGCGTCGTACTCCTGACGCCGAGCAGCCGGTACACGCGCGCCACCACTGTGACTCTCCTCGGCCGTGGTTGGAAGGTCTCGATGTCCGTTATAGTGGACATGATGTCCTCTATAAGTCGCATACCTTCCTAGAGAACAACTCTTGCGGCGTCGTACTCCTGACGCCGAGCAGCCGGTATACGCGCGCCACAACTGTGACTCTCCTCGGCCACAGTTGGAAGGTCTCGATGTCCGTTGTAGTGGACATGATGTCCTCTATAAGTCGCATACCTTCCTAGAGAACAACTCTTGCGGCGTCGTACTCCTGACGCCGAGCAGCCGGTACACGCGCGCCACCACTGTGACTCTCCTCGGCCGCGGTTGGAAGGTCTCCATGTCCGTTGTAGTGGACATGATGTCCTCTATAAGTCGCATACCTTCCTAGAGAACAACTCTTGCGGCGTCGTACTCCTGACGCCGAGCAGCCGGTACACGCGCGCCACCACTGTGACTCTCCTCGGCCGCGGTTGGAAGGTCTCCATGTCCGTTGTAGTGGACATGATGTCCTCTATAAGTCGCATACCTTCCTAGAGAACAACTCTTGCGGCGTCGTACTCCTGACGCCGAGCAGCCGGTACACGCGCGCCACCACTGTGACTCTCCTCGGCCGCGGTTGGAAGGTCTCCATGTCCGTTATAGCGAACATGACGGACTTGAACAGCTCCCGCGTCAGGTCCAGCATCGTGTCTTCCGTGTCCGGTTCGATTTGGACCATTTCCATCTAAAATAAACAGTACATTACTGCAGACGCCGGGAAAGATCCAAAAGAGCCAGATACACGGCCAGGCGTGTATAGTGCTTTTCTCAAACATTTGCAATGAAATAAAAAAAAAATTAGCTCGTTACCCTGTTCATGAACACAGACGCCAGATGTGTACATTAAAAATAAATAAAATAAATAAAATTCATTTATTTCCAGACAACATGGGTCCATAATTCACATAATAAAATCAAGTTAAATAAAATAAAGTAAATAGTACATTACTGCAGAGGCCGGGAAATAGCAATTTGTGGATAAATTGATTTTGTCGGATGAAGCGAAGCTGAATCCGACAATAGAGACGAATCCACGAATTGCCATTCCCGCCGAGGCAGATATCGTGCTTTTCTCCATAAGTGCGAGGAAATCAAATAATATTTTCAATAATTTTAAAACAGCGAGTAGTATGTCAATAACCGGTATCATGTTCCCGCCCAACTTATTTTTTAAAAGTATGTACACGGCATGACTCATGGTGCCAGTTTCAATTGACACACATAAAAAAATTAAAAACATTAGAATCGATTACAATTTTACGTTTATTGTAATTAAAATTATTAAAGATTAAACGGGATTGAAATCTAAACACAATTTAGTTCAATATTATTTCGAAAATATTTTAATTTCTTCAGTTAATACTATTTGAGACATTTTTTAAAACGTCACTTCGATTTCTTGCAAAAGTAATCGTTTTGTCTATGACAATTAAAAAAAAAGTTGGGAAAACTTTAAGCACGCTACAAACGGGTGCAATTTGTCACACCAACTTGCAATAGTTGGAAAGAGACAGCCATACATTACTAACCAGTCTAACTATAGCAAGTTGTTATGACAAATTAAGGCCTAGCTTTAAACTTACGAGCATTTGTCTGTTTGTAGTGATTTGTCTTGGTCAAAACATGATTAAAAGGTAAAAAAGTATACAGTAAAGGAATTTCATACATTTTCCTGGCCGTTAAAATTGTACAATAATGACTTTTAATTTTTTAAATTTGCGCTTGTCAGTAACGAGGAACTTCACCTACCTACTATTTTTGCTACAGTAAGGTGCACATTTTCGAGCATATTGGAGACAAAATAACTTTTCTCAAAAATGGCCCGCAAAATGTACATTAGTCGCTAAATATTGGAAGGTAAAGTGTATAGTTTCAGGTCAGATCAAAATTAAAAAATAAAAAACATTGCAGGCCGCCTGGAATGTTACATATAAATTCCTTTATTTGTCGAGTACCAAACTTTTGAAAAAGTTGAAACCGGCATATAAAAGACGGCACAGGTCGTATTCAGCCAATTCTACTCGTATTTTTCTGTTGCAAACGCGACGTTTTTCTATATGTCTCAAATATTTTGCGTTTTTCGGTGGAAAAATACACTTGCGATTCGGTTTAAAAAGAAAAACGGCGGGAAATCAGTAATATTTTCAAGTTGTGCAATGATATTTAAAGTTTATTATTCCCCCATTTTTGAGAAAAGCACTATATTAGCCTCAGCCGGAATGGCAATTGCAGGCTTCGTATTATAATTAAACGGACTCGCAAGCTCGTCCGTTTAAACAAATACTCAGCCTGCAATTATCTCCTTCCCGGCCACGGCAATAATGTACTATTGTATTGTTACTCACACTATCATCGCTACGCGCTCTCTTAGCTGGCAACACATTCGACTCGCACTCGAGCACCATGAACGTGCCGGCGTGCGCCATCGTCACCTGCAAACAAACAAACAAACAAACGTAATGTTTAACACATTCAGTGGGGACTTTTCGTAGCGCCACACGCGAATCGATGACACGTGAAAACACACATGTTGCGAAAACTTGTCACCAACAGAGCGCCCAATTAATACGATACGATGCAACAGAGAACAGACGGAGAGAGAAATAGAACAAGGAAATGTTTTTCTAGTTATCTAAGTGGCCGTTTTCAAAAGGAGGTATCGAGTTGAAATGAAAACCATATTATCCAGGCCCCTATTGCACTAAATCGAAAATGGGCTTGTGACTTTGTGACCTCATGTTAAAATTGATAACGTAGTGTTGGTAAATGGATAGTAAACCATCAAATTATTGTAATAAAGTATAAATTACAATATATAATTAAAATCATAAAAAGATCCTTGAAAGTTTAGAAAAAATATACATTTTTTTATTGTCCAAGAGTAAATTTAAAGCTACCAATAGAATCCTTACGCTTTTATAGAAACAAAATTGTGTAACAACTATGGACCTAAACGGTCCGGTTTTTGCAATTGTATTACTGTGTTCCTTTACTTATACTGAAATAAATTATCTTCTCTTTGGGAGCGACCTGCATTGCCCCTCACCGCTGCCGCTGCGGTGACCCAGTCGACCAGCTGGGACACCACGGATTATCTTGCAGCAGAAGCGCAGGGCGTGCCCCCCGTCATGCCAGCCTAAACGACGTCATCCGTCGGGCCCTAGCCAGTGCCGGAACGCCGGCTATCTTAGAACCGACTGGCCTTAGCCGCGATGACGGAAAAAGACCCGACGGCATGACCCTTGTGCCGTGGAAGATGGGACGGCCGCTGGTTTGGGACGCAACATGTGCCGATACCCTGGCACTGTCCCATCTCCACGGTACCGCCGTAAAGGCTGGCTCTGCGTCAAATGCGATTGAACACCTCAAGCGGCGCAAATACTCAGCCATCAATAGTGGCTACCTTTTTGCGCCGTTTGGGGTCGAAACCCTAGGGCCGTGGGGTGAAAGCGCTCATAGCGTTTTTAAAGAGTGCTCCAAACGCCTGGTAGAGGTGACGCGTGACCATAGGGCTGGATCATATCTGGCACAGCGGATCGGCATTGCCATTCAACGTGGCAATGCTGCCAGCCTTCTGGGCACGCTGCCCTGTGAAGGCGATTTGGGGCAAATTTTTTATTTATAATATTCTAGCCTAGTTTAGTTTTAATTTTTTTTAATTTATTTATTGTTTCCTTTTTAGGGTTCCGTAGCCAAAATGGCAAAAACGGAACCCTTATAGTTTCGTCATGTCCGTCTGTCCGTCTGTCCGTCTGTCCGTATGTCACAGGCATTTTACTCGAAAACTATAAGGTGTATTTGAATAAAATTTTGAGGATAGGTGTATTTTGTTAGCCGCTACAAAGTTTTGTAATTAAAATTACTAAAAAAAAATTTTTTAGTGGTGTACTCCATACATAAAACTAAAAGTCAAAAAAATTTTTTTCATCGTGAGCCCACGTGTGGCACATGAATCGATAGGCCTTTCAAAATAAATATAAGGTTTCTCGGGAATTTTTTTGATTAAGTGAATACAGTCAGAGATAATCGCCCCGAAAGTCACTAAAATTCTGTCCCCCCCCTCTAATTTTTGAACGGTGTATTTTAAAAATATGAAAAAATTCATGGACACAGCGCTTATTAAGTTCATTCACCGAAAATTGTTTTGAACAAGATCGGATGAAAGGTTTCCGAGATATTGCTGAAAAACTGCCTTCCTCAAAGAAAAGGACGTAAGTGCCGTAAGATTTCTATGACGATACGACCTTTTTAATAGGCACGGAACCCTTCGTTTTGCGTGGTCCGACACGCACTTGGCCGGTTTTTTATACATACTTACATATTCCTTTATTTTATATTAATCATGTATTGTCATTCATTACATTAAGAATTATCTTCTATTCTATTATATTCTAAAAAAGAACGAAATACATAATAGTATATTGTTTAACGAGGGGCGTAAGTGGACGACGCCGAAGGCGGAGGGCTTTTGATGACTCGAGTTTGCAATATTCTTACGCCCGTGTTATACACAATTTTTTAGATCACATTTCCGAGGAAATAAATAACTACAAAAGACAGAATAAATTAAGTTTCATATAACCGCACAACAACACTTCCAGATCAGTGCTAGTGGAGCGCACAGCTTCAATATTTCAACCAATCACAGAGCAGTATTCTTGCGGCGCTTGGCCAACTAGTTTTTTTTTTCAACCAATCACAGAGCAACTAGATTTGCTTAAGCCAATCAGATCACACACAAACTCCCGCGGGAACAATTTAGGCCATTGTCCTTTTGTATACAGGCATGGAATTACACCATTTACTAGCAAGTGTGATAAATTGCTATGTACATGACTATACAATGAAATAAATAAATAAAATAGTAAACTTACCCTTGGAGCACCCTGGAAGAACTCCGGCTTGTTGCCGAGGATGTTAACCATGTCGCCTATGTTGCACACCGACACGGCCCCGCTGAACCGCGACAGGATCACTTCCTGCAAACAAAAATAACTTTCATTTTTGGTACAAGCTTGTATTGCCGACTGTACTGTTATGTATACCATCATCAACTACTCATTGAGACGATTCCAACGAGCCCAAACTCGATGGGGTTGTATCGTTTTATTGCGGAGTTCCTATGGCCACCTTCCAGCTCCAGCGTCAGATCAGCTCCATGTCATTATAATATTGCATTGTCCCGCAATTTACACATGTATGCCAGATTTCAGCTCAAGTACTTCAGGTGCAGGAGCCTCAGCAGGGGCAGTGTAGACACACACACCAGTAGTAGTCCACTGACCATGCAACACTACCGTGCACCAACCTCGTCGCTCCACCAGTTGACGTCCCCCGCGTGGCACGCCATGCCGTCCCGCTCCTCCTGCACCAGCGGGTTCCGCAGCTCGTGCTGAGGCTGCACAGCCAGAGGATAGCGGTGCAGGAGCCTCAGCAGGGGCAGTGTAGACACACACACCAGTAGTAGTCCACTGACCATGCAACACTACCGTGCACCAACCTCGTCGCTCCACCAGTTGACGTCCCCCGCGTGGCACGCCATGCCGTCCCGCTCCTCCTGCACCAGCGGGTTCCGCAGCTCGTGCTGAGGCTGCACAGCCAGAGGATAGCGGTGCAGGAGCCTCAGCAGGGGCAGTGTAGACACACACACCAGTAGTAGTCCACTGACCATGCAACACTACCGTGCACCAACCTCGTCGCTCCACCAGTTGACGTCCCCCGCGTGGCACGCCATGCCGTCCCGCTCCTCCTGCACCAGCGGGTTCCGCAGCTCGTGCTGAGGCTGCACAGCCAGAGGATAGCGGTGCAGGAGCCTCAGCAGGGGCAGTGTAGACACACACACCAGTAGTAGTCCACTGACCATGCAACACTACCGTGCACCAACCTCGTCGCTCCACCAGTTGACGTCCCCCGCGTGGCACGCCATGCCGTCCCGCTCCTCCTGCACCAGCGGGTTCCGCAGCTCGTGCTGAGGCTGCACAGCCAGAGGATAGCGGTGCAGGAGCCTCAGCAGGGGCAGTGTAGACACACACACCAGTAGTAGTCCACTGACCATGCAACACTACCGTGCACCAACCTCGTCGCTCCACCAGTTGACGTCCCCCGCGTGGCACGCCATGCCGTCCCGCTCCTCCTGCACCAGCGGGTTCCGCAGCTCGTGCTGAGGCTGCACAGCCAGAGGATAGCGGTGCAGGAGCCTCAGCAGGGGCAGTGTAGACACACACACCAGTAGTAGTCCACTGACCATGCAACACTACCGTGCACCAACCTCGTCGCTCCACCAGTTGACGTCCCCCGCGTGGCACGCCATGCCGTCCCGCTCCTCCTGCACCAGCGGGTTCCGCAGCTCGTGCTGAGGCTGCACAGCCAGAGGATAGCGGTGCAGGAGCCTCAGCAGGGGCAGTGTAGACACACACACCAGTAGTAGTCCACTGACCATGCAACACTACCGTGCACCAACCTCGTCGCTCCACCAGTTGACGTCCCCCGCGTGGCACGCCATGCCGTCCCGCTCCTCCTGCACCAGCGGGTTCCGCAGCTCGTGCTGAGGCTGCACAGCCAGAGGATAGCGGTGCAGGAGCCTCAGCAGGGGCAGTGTAGACACACACACCAGTAGTAGTCCACTGACCATGCAACACTACCGTGCACCAACCTCGTCGCTCCACCAGTTGACGTCCCCCGCGTGGCACGCCATGCCGTCCCGCTCCTCCTGCACCAGCGGGTTCCGCAGCTCGTGCTGAGGCTGCACAGCCAGAGGATAGCGGTGCAGGAGCCTCAGCAGGGGCAGTGTAGACACACACACCAGTAGTAGTCCACTGACCATGCAACACTACCGTGCACCAACCTCGTCGCTCCACCAGTTGACGTCCCCCGCGTGGCACGCCATGCCGTCCCGCTCCTCCTGCACCAGCGGGTTCCGCAGCTCGTGCTGAGGCTGCACAGCCAGAGGATAGCGGTGCAGGAGCCTCAGCAGGGGCAGTGTAGACACACACACCAGTAGTAGTCCACTGACCATGCAACACTACCGTGCACCAACCTCGTCGCTCCACCAGTTGACGTCCCCCGCGTGGCACGCCATGCCGTCCCGCTCCTCCTGCACCAGCGGGTTCCGCAGCTCGTGCTGAGGCTGCACAGCCAGAGGATAGCGGTGCAGGAGCCTCAGCAGGGGCAGTGTAGACACACACACCAGTAGTAGTCCACTGACCATGCAACACTACCGTGCACCAACCTCGTCGCTCCACCAGTTGACGTCCCCCGCGTGGCACGCCATGCCGTCCCGCTCCTCCTGCACCAGCGGGTTCCGCAGCTCGTGCTGAGGCTGCACAGCCAGAGGATAGCGGTGCAGGAGCCTCAGCAGGGGCAGTGTAGACACACACACCAGTAGTAGTCCACTGACCATGCAACACTACCGTGCACCAACCTCGTCGCTCCACCAGTTGACGTCCCCCGCGTGGCACGCCATGCCGTCCCGCTCCTCCTGCACCAGCGGGTTCCGCAGCTCGTGCTGAGGCTGCACAGCCAGAGGATAGCGGTGCAGGAGCCTCAGCAGGGGCAGTGTAGACACACACACCAGTAGTAGTCCACTGACCATGCAACACTACCGTGCACCAACCTCGTCGCTCCACCAGTTGACGTCCCCCGCGTGGCACGCCATGCCGTCCCGCTCCTCCTGCACCAGCGGGTTCCGCAGCTCGTGCTGAGGCTGCACAGCCAGAGGATAGCGGTGCAGGAGCCTCAGCAGGGGCAGTGTAGACACACACACCAGTAGTAGTCCACTGACCATGCAACACTACCGTGCACCAACCTCGTCGCTCCACCAGTTGACGTCCCCCGCGTGGCACGCCATGCCGTCCCGCTCCTCCTGCACCAGCGGGTTCCGCAGCTCGTGCTGAGGCTGCACAGCCAGAGGATAGCGGTGCAGGAGCCTCAGCAGGGGCAGTGTAGACACACACACCAGTAGTAGTCCACTGACCATGCAACACTACCGTGCACCAACCTCGTCGCTCCACCAGTTGACGTCCCCCGCGTGGCACGCCATGCCGTCCCGCTCCTCCTGCACCAGCGGGTTCCGCAGCTCGTGCTGAGGCTGCACAGCCAGAGGATAGCGGTGCAGGAGCCTCAGCAGGGGCAGCCGCCATATTGTGACGTCGCCGGTGCAGTGGAGACATACGAGTTTGGTGTTGTCCGGGGATACCACCATTTGGACTATGAAGGCCTGGATCAAAATAGATTAAAAATCACACCTAGAGAGCATTTCATGAAACTTAACCTAGATACAAACTACGGTAGACAACAGTGTAGACAAGTGAGAAAAAAAAAGGTCTCTGACCCGCTCTAGACTCACTATCACTACTCACTACCTCACTGGGCTAAACCGGTCCTCACTAAACGATCATCTCGTTTGTACTCACCAAGTTTTTAGCAGAGACGAAGGGCACATAAAGCTGGAAGCCCTGGTTCCCGAGCTGAGTTTCCATCTGGTCCGATACTACAGACAGCTTGTACCAGGGGTCCTCGTTCAGTATACGCCACGCCGTGATACCCGCGCTCAGGGGCGAGGAGGGATCCTGTCAAGACATTAAATGGTTGAATGCTGGGCCTTTGAACGAGATGCTAAAAAGAATAAAGACTGCTGATTTTTGAGTCCAGTGTCTTATTTTTTTTTTTATACCACATTGGTGAAGGGCCAGCTAGAAATATAGATCTTCTCGAGGCAGAGGTTTACTTTCCGAACCGGTGGTAGTTTATCGACATTCATAGGTGCACGTGCCTAAATTGAAGAATAAATCACTTTGACATTGATAAAAGTTGGTTCTTCCCTCTCAGCTTCGCAGCGCATCCTTGGGAGCTCTGGCGACCTTAATTGACCACCAGGAAAGCAAAACCTCACCCTACACGAACGTAACCCCTCATACCTATTGGAACGCAACACCTCATACCTACAGGAACGCAACACCTCATACCTACACTACAGGAACGCAACCCCTCATACCTATTGGAACGCAACACCTCATACCTACAGGAACGCAACACCTCATACCTACAGGAACCCAACACCTCATACCTACAGGAACGCAACACCTCATACCTACAGGAACGCAACACCTCATACCTACAGGAACCCAACACCTCATACCTACAGGAACGCAACACCTCATACCTACAGGAACCCAACACCTCATACCTACAGGAACGCAACACCTCATACCTACAGGAACGCAACACCTCATACCTACAGGATCGCAACACCTCATACCTACAGGAACCCAACACCTCATACCTACAGGAACGCAACACCTCATACCTACAGGAACGCAACACCTCATACCTACAGGAACGCAACACCTCATACCTACAGGAACGCAACACCTCATACCTACAGGAACGCAACACCTCATACCTACAGGAACGCAAAACTTCATGCCTACAGAGCGAGTTATTATGGCTGCTTCTGTAAGATAGCGGTATTTCTCCAATGGCTCCAATATGGGCGAGATGACATTCAGCTCTGCCCTTCCTCTCTCAAATTCATTTTAAGCCCCACAAAATCTTGGTCCTTCGGGCCGGATATTCCACTAACCTTGACGCCCGCCCTGGGCAGCCCAGCAACCAGCAGCGTGGCGTGCGGCGCGCAGTGCACCACGCTCCCCGCGCCGCCCGGCAGCCGCGCCGCGTGGCGCAGCTCGCAGCCCTCCACCGACACCAGGAACCCGCGCACGCGACCGTCATACGTCACCACCAGGACTTCCCAGTTCCTGCCGATTGGAGTTCGGATTAAGTACATAGCCCAACAGTCCGCATCCACGTATCTCTCTCTGTCTCTTACACCATCGTCATCATATCAGCCGAATGAAGTCTACAACTGAACATCCACCTCCAAAGAGTGCCACAATGACCGGTCCCGCGCCACCCTTATCCAACGGCCTTTACCAGCCGAAACGGCCATCGGTTCTATGTGCAAAGTACTCTCTCTTTATGCATGGGTTAAAAAGGGCCGTTTAACCGGAGCCGATTGATAGGCAAGTACACAAGTCTTTGATCAATTCAATTCATTTATTGTCAATACTAGCTTTTGCCCGCGGCTTCGCCCGCGTATTAAGAGTAATGTTAACCGTCTACAAAAAAGGTGCATCTCAGTTTCAGTCTCTTATATATTTAGATCGACTCTACATAGACTCTGCATATCGAACATAGACTCTACATATCGAATCTACATATCGACTCTACATATCGACTTTACATATCGACTATAAATATCGAATCTACATATCAACTCTACATATCGACTACATATCGACTCTACATATTTATATAGATGTCCACTGTGTACTTAGATAGGTGTCGACTCTACATATCGAATCTACATATCGACTCTACATATCGACTTTACATATCGACTATAAATATCGAATCTACATATCAACTCTACATATCGACTACATATCAACTCTACATATTGACTCTACATATCGACTCTACATATCGACTCTACATATCTACTCTACATATCGACTATACATATCGGCTCTACATATCGACTACATATCTGGACCCCCATATAAAATTTCACCCCCTCTTTTAAGGGGTTGGGTGCAGATTTCCAAAAAAAAAATGATGCACGATTTTTTGTTAGTCACAAATAGTCCGCATACCAATTTTTAGCTTTCTACCTTGAAAATTTCGGAATGCTCCATACAAACTTCCACCCCCCATTTTGTGGAAGTAGGAGGTTAGAAAGAGACAAAAAGTAGCCTATGTCACTCTCCATCCCTTCAACTATCTCCACTTAAAAAATCACGTCAATTCGACGCCCCGTTTTGCCGTGAAAGACGGACAAACAAACAAACAAACAAACAAACAAACACACAAACACATACACTTTCCCATTTATAATATTAGTATGGATGATATACAATTATACAATTTAGATTAAGTTTAGACATGATAAAATTATACATTTAGATAACATTGTTCACACAAAGTTCAAATAGAAAAGCACGGCTATCACAAGACGGCGCGCGAGCTCTCTCGATTTTTCTCGTCTCTCTTTCTAAGTTTTCTAATAAGAGAGAGACGAATAGTGCTAGAAAAATCGAGAGAGCTCGCGCGCCGTCTTGTGATAGCCGTACAGGGCGTCAAGATCTCTGAAGACCTGTCTTTTGTGTAGTGAATAAATGTCTTCTTTTCTTTTCTTCTTTTTTAAATGGGAGGAGCACATTTACCCCATTGCCAGACAATGTGATCTCAGCTCTCAATGTCAACCAATTCAAGAATAAATTAGACAAGCACTTTTGCACAAAGAAATTGGTTGTCTAAAAAGTCGGTTTACGGACGATAATTTTACGTGATAACGTCATAAGAAAACATTGTGCTGCATTTGTTTGTGCATCTAATCTTGTTTCCCCCATATAAACTTTGGACCCCCATTTCACCCCCTTAGAGGGTGAATTTTGAAAAATCCTTTCTTAGTGCACCAATAACTCACCATTTGTTATCCTTAACCCTGAGAGGCATGAATATGATGTCGGCTACGGCGTGCGTGTTGTCCGTGCATTCCAGCCCTCCAGGCCTTGTACAGTCCTAACAAATATCAAAAACATAAAGATTTAAGAGGGGGCTTTTCCGCAAAATGTAACCTTCAAATGGAACAAATACCATTCGACCCAACAACCAACACAAACCTCTTTTTCTCTCTAACAAACAAGATTAAATAATTATTTAATCTTGTTTGTTAGAGAGAAAAAGAGGTTTGGTGTTTGTTTCCAATTCAAATATCTCCACAAATTACGGCACTATAAATTTATAGTGCCGTAATTTGTGGAGATATTTGAATTGGATATTGACCATTAAGTATAATTTTCTGTCATTTTTCTTTTGGATTCATAACAAAATTGGGGTCTAGAACCCTTTCTTAGGGCTTGTGCACAAATCACGCGAGGTTTTTTCGGCTACTTTTTGACCCCCCCTCCTCCTTGGTGAAATTTGGTGAGGTTCTCGGCTACTTTCCCCCCCCCCGTATAACCTCACGTATATTTGTTTAATTCGACCTAATTGTAAGATAAAGAGTAAAATCTTAAGTAAGAGTAGTATATAGTAAATCTTGTTTATTTTTTATTTTTTTACTCGTGTGATATATATTTTTTCTTAACTTCGTTCACTGTAGAAAAATATACGTGAGGTCTTCTTATACTCCCCCCTCCCCCACCCCTATCGAACCATGATTTGTGCACAAGCCCTTAAATTAATTATTCATGATTTCACCTCAGTGCTGTTAGGGTAGGGCGCGGTGGGGCGACTGCCCAGGGTGCCGGATAATAAAGGGGCGCCGTTTTCATATCCTTCCGCTCATTAAGTTAAGGGCCGCCGTAGAAATCTCGCCCAGGGCACTGGTAGCGCTATAACCGGCACTGTTTAACCTTACAATTAAACTGTTGGATAAGCGTAGAATAACTCACAGCTGGTATATTGAACAGGTTGGACGCAGTCAGATCAAAGAAACTGACAACCCCATTTCCATATGCCATGGCCAAGAACGAACAATCAGGGCTCCATACTAGCTTGCGCCACTGGGGATATGCATCTCGGGAAACTGTTAAAATAATGTTATTCTGAGTAAATGATCCTACTGTGTTATAAATGCTAAATGTCAATATAGTACATTGTGTTACAAGTACGGTAAGATATGAATTGCGAACGAGAGTCTATTAGAAGCCCGACGCCGAAGGCGTAGGGGTTTGATGACTCGAGTTTGTAACAATCTTACTGTATGTGTCGCCATATAATGTTTTTCATCACATTTGCGAGGCAATAAATAACTACAAAAGACAGAAAAATCAATGTTTCATCAAAAATTGACAACTTCACTTCCAGATGATTGCGAGTGGAGCGCGCAGCTTCAATATTTCATTCAACCAATCACAGAGCTATACAGCGGCTCGTGGCCGCCTAGATTTTTTTTCAACCTATCACAGAGCAGAATTCATGTGGCCCACGGCTAACGAGATTTGCTTAAACCAATCAGATCACACCCATTACGCCCTCGGGCGTAATAAAAAACCATTACGCCCTTAGGCGTAATAAAGGCTATTGTAGCTCTGTATGCCGGCGCGTTATGAAGAAATTTACGAGCAAGTGTGATGAAAAATATTTAACAAATGTGTCAAGTTTTTTTCTATTTATATTTACTGTGGGATCTAACAGTGTTAACAACTTAAAACTACATAACAATCACAGCTGCCATCTTAGATAATTATTGGATATCACTTGCTACCCATTGAACACTGTTTGCATCCCAGGTACATGTACTTTTTTGTATTTGGAACCTAACTGGTAATACTTAGAGTTGAATTTGCAAATCAGTACTCTTGTATATGGGCAGGTAGTCACTTACCTGTTAACTAAACGTGTTAAATAACTTTTAAACAAACAACTCTTACTGAACTAACACATTAACTTGCATGAATGATATAAATCTCACCAGTAGTCCGAGCTGCAATAGTGGCATATTCTGAGCGCTTTGTTCTGATCTCGAGAATATTATCCGTCAGAATGGCAATCACCTTGCCTTCGTCTCCGAGTGCAACGTGCCATTTTTGCTGCCTTTCCTTGCAACTGTCATATTAAAATTCGTTAAGTTTTTTTTACAAAATGTACAAATTTTCTTTGAATTTCATTGTGATTCAGATGAATGAGGATTTACTTTGCAAAATAAGATACTTACGCTGCTATGCTATCAATAAGGCTTTTCTTAGGCCCAAAAAACTTCAACCATCGCCAGAAAGCCGATATATTTTCAGGAAGAATATTATCTGGTTTTTGCTATTGAAAAACAAAAGTTATTACATTTACTGAAAGTATATTACACCTACAACAATTTTGTAAAGCTGTGAAGTTAAACTAAGAAAGGATTAAGGAGAAAATTAACTGAGAAAACTTACGATGTATTCGGGTTCTGGTTTCCATTCAGAAAACACGTATAATTCGTGTAAAATTGACTTATTTTCTTCCATGGTGAAGTTATTGGTTCGCTAAAGAACTGTTCAGCTGGACAGCACTTATTTAAAAACCATAATAAATTACAATATTGTAATAAATGTGAAACCTGTTGACGAAATTGAACGTATGTTTTTGACAGTGACAGAAAAGTATTGACGTTGTGCTTAGGGTATGTTCAAAAACGGATAAATTATTAGAGCCTGTTCTCACCTATCCATAACTGTCGGTGCCGTATCTGATGGTGGCACCACCCTTGGCGGTATTTGTACCACATGTTCGTGTTGCATCTTTTTCCTTCCTACGGCAAATGAAAGAGAGGCAACGATGCAACGCGAACATGCAACGCCTAGTGTGGTGCCAGTGTCATAGTCTTTTTGCTTGACCGCTGGGGCCAGAGGACGCACCATGTTATAAGAGGCTTGAGCATGTTTTCCATACATTTACTTGCCATCCGATATCGTTACTGGATCCGAAACCGACAGTTATGGATTGGTGTGAACAGGCTCTTAGAGAGCTGCTTTCTTTTCCAATTTGTTGTAATAAAATCATGAGATCGAACCAGTTCAAAAAATTGGCTGTGTTGGATATTTTTGAAACGATACCTCATTTCACTTAAACGTCATGACTGTCAAACAAACCGTTTCTTCGTGTGTTTGTTGGTTAGGTTTTAGTGATAAACCAAAACACTGTAAATTTTGTTTTTAATCTCGTGTTGCGTATATTCTATCTTTACCCTTACGTATTTTAAACTAAAATCAAACCATGAACATTTTATCAGATATATACTACAAGGTACGAAACTTTATTCAGCAAACTTTTACGCAGTTTTGAAAACCTTACTTTACTAAATGTTTACTTTATGTTTCAGAGTTTAGCGAAGAATGAAGAAAACCTTCGTTTCTGGGAGAATTATTTGCTGAACTTGCGGTCACTTGACTTCAGCGTGTATGCCGATAAGTTGAAAGTTCCGGCATTAGTTCCAGTGGGCAGTAAAGTGTTCTTCAGAGGTATTTTGAAGCATACGAATGAAGTTACTGTCGCTCTGGGCGCGGATTATTTTGTCAAGTGCTCACTGTCACAGGCAGAAGTGCTCCGGCAGCACAGAATTAAAGGTACTTGAATACATGAAACATTCTGAATATTGTCTAGGCGTTCAACCTTACAAACCAATAACTTCCCTTCTTCATAATGTTGGCATATAGATAGTGTAAAGATTTATTTTTATTATAGTCATTACTAAAACAAAGTGCGGAGGAATAAAACATAAATTATCATTTAAATTTTATTTTTCAGATGCAGAATCTAAAGTTGTAACACTGCAAAAAGAAAGAGATTATATCCAATCCCAACTCCAATTTGGTGCAGAAAATGTATTAAAAGACCAGGGACAAGAAATAATAGAAGAATTCACTGTAGAAGAGGACCTAAAATGGAGGAAGAAACACAGAGAAAACATGAGACAGTACAAACAGAGAAGTAAAACTGAAGAGCCTAAAGAAGAGGTTGATGATGAAGAACTCTGGACCAGACTTGAAGAGTTAGAATTGCAAGAGGAGTTGGACGAAGAAATGGCTAAAATAGACAATATAACAACAATCAAACCTGCTGAAAAAAGTGTTAATAAGTTGAAAAGAGAACATGTTGATAATCAAGATCTTAATCACATATCTGATGATAGTGCTGATGAAGATGAAGTGCCGAAACATGATAATAGTAAAACAAAAGGAAGACTGTCAAGAAATGTAGAAATTAGAAATTCCAAAATCACTAAAGAAGAATCCTATAAAAATAATCAAAATTCGGAGCTTTTACAGCAAGTCATTGATAGGCAGAATGAATTGAAAGAGAAGCTGACTGATCTGAAGAATAAAGAAACAGCACCCAGTCAAACAGAAAATGATTTATTGTCAAGATTAGATAAAATGGAACAATTGGAGGATTTGGAAGATGAAGTGGATAGGTAAACTTGGCTATAAATAAAATATCATAATGCATGAAGAGTTGTGTTAAGTTTTAATTTTGTTAAAAATATGTGTCCTTTAAAAGAAATATCAGTAATCTTATTTTCTGTACAGGTTAGACGACATCCTCCAAACTGAAGGAATGGAAGATGCTGAGGAATCAGAAGAAGAACAGAAATTGAAACAACTAGCGATGAAAATGAAAAGTGTGTCATTTGCAGATGAAGATGACAGTGAAACATTTGAATTAACATTCACACATTCAGAAACAGATCCAGACACAACACCATATGATAAGGAAAAAGGAATTACAAAGCCTAGTGATATTTATGAAGCTTTCTCTAACTTATTCACTGAAACAACATCTATTTTGAAGAAATCAAAGTATGAAAGAGACCTGTCACCGTGTGAACCTAAATTTGAGAAGAGAATTAAAGTAGGTGATTTTCAAGAAGCTGAAGACAATCGGCAAAGGAATAAGACCATTGTTGTTAATGATGTTGTTGAAAAAATTGATGAGAATGATAACAAATTTGAAAGTGGTGATAAGAGACCTATAAGCTTATTTAAGAAAAGGAGACAACAAAAATCTTAAATGATGTGTATTTTGTAAATATGTAGTAAACCCCGACAAGTTTCTATTTGACCCCAGCCATAGCCACATGTATACAGGGTCAAAGAGTGGCTTGTCGGTAGGGCTATACAATGAAATTAAATCATTTTGAACATATTTGTGTTGCTTTATTAGCGGTTTAAAACTTTGTTTAAGGGTATTTCTTGATCTACTGTAGATTTTATAGACTGGGACAAAAATGCTTATGGTGGCACTCCACTTGGCGGTATTTGCCCAAATATTCGTGCTGCATCTTTTTCCTTCCTACGGCAAATGAAAGAGGGGCAACGATGCTACACGCATTCCCAAGTGTGGTGCCACCATTAGAATAGTAATGCTTTTAAGTTTAGTTTTTAAGGCTATGAGTCGAAAACTCATAATCCATGTTTTTGGGAGACTGTAAGTCGTGATTGATGGTCGCACCACACTTGGGGTTGTGGTCGCGTTGCATCGTTGCCTCTCTTTCATTTGCCGTAGGAAGGAAAAAGATGCAACACGAATATTTGGGCATTTGCACCGCCAAGTGTGGTGCCACCATAAGAAATTCCATTTTTCCGAACGAATTACGAATACAAATTTCCGGACGAACACTTTCTGTCATCGATCGGTACTGTCAGTCTGCTTAGTTTTAGGTTATGTTGTTAAAATAGAAAAGTATTAGTTTAATTGAAAAATATCATTAAATCTTGCAATTTTGTTCTTGTACGTTACGTGTTTACGATGCTATCGCGTAACTTCAGACATCTCTGCAGGCGGTATTCACAGGCTGTTAACTTCAGGACCTCAGAGGCATCACCTGTAAGTATTTTAAAACATTAAATGGAAAAGTTATTACAGGAAGGATTTCAAAATTGGCAAATTACGAAGTGATATACCTTCGTATTATCAAGTTATTTCATGTTAGGTACCTTTTTTAAAGAAGCTAATCAGGCTTTAGATACATAAAGTGTTAGAAAGTCAATAATTTAGTTATGTTGTACTTATAGTTAATATGTATCAACAAAGTTCACTTTATTTGAGACTCGGAACATGGTTTTTTTTATTTATTCAAGAAATTCATGCTCCTATTTTTCAGTATTGTTGAACTTCTATACTTGAAACAATTGTTTCGGTTCTGACCAGAATTTAACGACATAGTATGGCAGTACAGTAACAACCCAAAAACTTAAGTTTGATTAAAAATCCTCCATGTAAAATTAGTAAATTTTGGGTCTACATTAATCCCAAATAAACCCATTTACTGAGATCACAAACAACCACCCAGGAGACAATTCATAAAAGTTATCACCATCAAATCTTTATTTCAGTCACAACACAATGACAACCAAGTAGGCCTGTTCTACACAGTACAGCCTGATGTAGTCAAACAGCTGTTTGGCCAGGGTGGCTTCCCCAAGAGCTTCATGAGACAGGCCAAAACCTTCACGGAGACCAGCATCATGGTGCGACAGCCTGCGCTTGATGTCATGGAGTGTATAAAGGCTACAGATTTTGATAAACCGGTCATCAGATATGTTATTTGTATCCTTTGAAAATAGTCAATATATTTGTATGCATAGTTTATGCATTTTCTAAACTGTTGGCCTTTTAATCAAATGGTCTGAATGAATTCTTAATGCATTATTTATTGTCAACTGTAGCACTTGCCTGGAACTTCCTTGGTGTGAATTCCTATTTCAATAATCCCTGATTCCACACCTGTTTTCTATTCTAAAATGTTTTTTTTTTTCAACAATATGCTTAATCAAGACTCGGAAACAAATATTCATGCTCATCACACAAATACTTGCCCTTTTCGAACCCAGGACCTTCTGCTTCGTAGGAATCGTAGGCAGCATCAAATACCCACTAGGCTAAACGGTCGTCGAATTTCAAGCAGTATTTTTCCTAGCAACTGAATCAGATGGTGAGAAGGGCACCGGCAAGTCCCTCACGATGGCGCACCTGCTGCACTATGCTCACATGGAAGGCTACCTCATTGTACACGTCCCTTGGGGTAAGACAATTAATCTAGCTATGCATACAGTACCAACCAATAACATAAGTCAGAAATATTCTTGGAAATAACAACACAAAGTGTCTATACCAACAGATGTTATAAATTGAAAATCTTTTGTACAAAAGCCTGTCACTGTAAGAGTGCTTAATTCTACATCTACTCGTTACTGCGAGACATTTTCCAGAATTGTATGATTGCCTTTGGCACAGGCCTTCCCTTAAGTTCTCCATAATAATAATAAATGTTAGGAGACAATGTTACACAAATCTAACTAGCCCGATAGTAAGCTCAATAAGGCTTGTGTTATAGGTACTAGACAACGATATATATACAGGATGTTTGGTAGCTAGGTGCAAAACTTTAAGGGGGTGATAGTCGGGGTATTTTTGAGCAACATTTAATATGGGAACAACCCTGAATTCGCAAAAATAAAAGTCAGCTCTCCATACAATTTGGTTGAATAGGAACTGAACTTTACTATGTTACACCTGATATTTTTTTTGCGATTTCAGGGTTGCTTCCATATTAAAAGTTGCTCAAAAATACCCCCTTAAAGCTTTGCACCTAGCTACCAAACACTGTATAATAGATAGGTACATAAATACATAGAAAACATCCAAGAATCGGAAACAAATATTCATGCTCATCACACAAATACTTGCCCTTTTCGAACCCAGGACCTTCTGCTTCGTAGGAATCGTAGGCAGCATCAAATACCCACTAGGCTAAACGGTCGTCGAATTTAACTCTATCCAGAGTGTTTCTCCCCCACATGGCTCGGGCTATGTCATATATTCATCTTCCCATCTCCATTTCTGTTACCCTTTTTCTCTTTTTGCATATAAGACAATAAAGGCTCTGTCTGTTTATGTCTCATCAGTCTGAGCAGCGGATAGATTATATTGAGCGCGGTCGGCAGTTTTAACGCGGGCCTGCGTTGTAGTTGTGGACACCGCGTGTGATTACGCGTGGTTTCAGCGCGGGCCCGCGTTCAAGTCGCTCTGGCATAGCTTATAACGTTCTGTGTGTTCAGAGTACAGACTTGACTGCGCAAGCCACTCCGTTCCGACGGGGCCTTAAACATCTCTAAATTACAGTGTCCGAATGGCTACGCCGCATCCCTCGCCATAAGGAGATGGCGAACTCTTCGACGCGCGAGGGCTTCGTCGACCTGCCGCTGGATGCCGCCGCCTGGCTGGTGCACTTCAAGAGCCAGAACCAGGCGCTACTGAAGCACCCCGATGTATGTATTAGTACATTGTGTTACCAGTACGGTAAGATATGAATTACGAACGAGAGTCTATTAGAAGCCCGACGGCGACGCCGAAGGCGGAGGGCTTTGATGACTCGAGTTTGTAACAATTTTACCGTACGTGCATACAATGTTTTTCATCACATTTGCGAAGAAATAAATAACTATACAGAAAAATCTGTTTCATACAACCGCACCAATCAAAAATTGACGAAATTGACAACTTCACTTTCAGATCATTGCGAGTGGGCGCAGCTATATTTCATTCAACCAATCACAGAGCAGTACAGCGGCTCGTGGCCACCTAGATTTTTTTTTCAACCAATCACAGAGCAGAATTCTTGTGGCCCACGGCCAACGAGATTTGCTTAAACCAATCAGATCCAACCCATTACGCCCTTGGGCGTAATAAAGGTTATTGTAGCTCTGTTTGCCTGCGCGTTATGAAGCCCTTTACGAGCAAGTGTGCTGAAAAAACTATTATGGAAGCTTAAAGCTGAAGGCACTGATGCCATGGCAGTGTAAATATTATGGCCGCATAAGGCCTCTCACAGACCGGCGCGGCCTGGCCGCGGCGGTCAATAGTAAACTTGTCATTAGCTGTCAAATTTACTATGGACCGCCACCGCAGGCCGCGCCAGTGTCATGCAGGCTTAAGGCTGCCTCAGCGAGGCCAGCCGCTTAATGTACAGTTTAGACGTGATAGACTCGCGAAGTGATCAGCCGGGTATACACTGGGCGAGCAGCCTTGTTGGACAAATGCTCGCCCAGTGTATACCCGGCTGATAAAGAAGATATTATTCCAATTTCAAGCTTGATTTGCTTCTTATTCTCACTGAGATTGCAACTGTAACTCCATAGTTAATTATTGTAACATAAATTCTGTCTATTATTGTTTATCTATAATCCCTGCAAAGAACGGATATTCTTATACTGCATTATATTTACCCACTCTCTAAAACATTACCCTCCTTTATTCACAGTCTTGTGTAACTTAGAAAAGTTGAAAAACCCCCGATTTTTTCATTTCAAAGTTCAATATCTCAAAAACGGCTGAACCGATTTTGTTGAAACGTAACTAAGAACCATCTCGATCTAGTCATCTTTCGGAAAAAAACCGCATGATAATCGGTCCATTCGTTTAGGAGCTACGGAACCACACACATATACACAGACACGTCAAACTTATAACCGTATTTTTGTATGGGGGGGCTTAAAAATGAAAAGATGATGCTAAGATACAAACTTTATGGGACTTCTATTTGAGGGTGATATAATTATGGCAAAGCGAGAGTTCTAATTTGGTAGAATTTTATAAATTTTCTGTAACTACCCTCGGAGTTTGGAAATGTGCTAATGTAATTAAATTTGGATATTAATGATTGTTTAACGTTTGTTTGGCAGTTGGTCCTATCCAAAGAGTACGTCTGGAGCAAACGCGAGAAGACCGAAGTGGGGGCGCCACTGTCGCAACTGGTCGAGCACGGCATCAACAGGGTTAAATACGCGTGTGACGTCATAGACGCGCTCGTGCACGAGATCAAACTGCTGTCGAGCGCCAAGCGGTGAGTGGACTTCATTACCGCGACATAGGGTGCTTTACTTTCGTTAAATAGCTGTTTAGTCCAGCGGTAAGTGGACTTTACTGCCACGCCGTAGGGAGCATTTAAGAATGGACAACAAGTCAAGCATAGTCAAGGAATGAAAAGGTTTGACACTTTGCGACTTTATTTCAACGCTGTTAAGGTCCAAAAGTGATTGACCTTGTCATTCCGCGACTGTACAACTATCTAGTAAGTGGTGCAATCTGGGCTCTGTTACCAAATCATGGATCTTATTTACAGTAAAAATATGGTCATATGCTCGGTGTCAAGTTAAGATGATATGTTATTCTCCCGCATGTCTTCTCTTTTTGAGATGTGTCTTTGTGAATCCTAAAACATCCTACTAATATTAGAAATGCGAAAGTTTGGATCTTTAGATTTTTGTTACTCAATCACGCAAAAACAGTTGCATGGATTATGATGAATTTTGGTATACATATAGTATATAGCCTGGATTAATATATAGAACACTTTTTATCCCGGGAATCATCCCCTAAGGGGGTGAAATGGGGGGTAAAAGTTTGTATGGAGCTATGATATAAAGAGATCCACGCGGACGAAGTCGCGGGCAGAAGCTAGCAGTTTATTATGTGTTCCGTTCGACTTCCAATATCCGGTTAACTCGAGAGGGCGCCACTGCGCACGATCGAACGTAGCCATTTGCGTAAACAAGTCGCTCCACGCCATCGCTGTGACGTCACATCCACCTCCACTCCTGACAAACCAGAGCCCGCGCCCGTGCACCCGCCGCCATGTTGGCTTTCTCACTGTTGCGTCGTCTGCCGTAGAGTTCGGACGTACCATAGCTATTCTGTAAACTATGCAACGAGGAATCTTAAAACCTCGATTTTTAAAATCGGATAATATAAATTTTACCTAGAGGGAGTCTTAAAAACGATAAAAATTAAAGAAATCGAATCGCGAGTGATATTTTTTCCGTTGGACTACCCTCTCTTGTAATTTTTATTTTATTTTTGTACTTCGTTGTTCGCGAGTGTTTCGGAATCGCATTATGAACAACGAGAGTCGCTCCGCGTCGAAGGAGAAGGAACGCGCTTCGTGATCACGTAGGCACGTGCGCTCATCGAGCTGCATTAGCGGGCCCGGAACGGAGGTTTGAATATCTTTCGAACCAATCGGTGAGTCAGTTACATAACAATATCCTAGGTGCCCCGCGTGCCCGCCGTCGCCGCGGCGGGGCAGGTCGGCGCCCGCGCGCCACGTGGCGGCGCCCGCGCCGCGACGGCGCCAACTTCTGTGGTGTTGCCGACTGTTATGGTGTAATGGTGCCAATGGCACAATGCCGCCACCGACAACGATGTTCATCACTTCTTACCCTGGTGCCGTCCGCCTCAATGGCGCCACCCCTTTATCTGGTGCCGTCCGCCTCAATGGCGCCACCCCTTTATCTGGTGCCGTCCGCCTCAATGGCGCCACCTCCTACTATGGGCCGTCCGCCACGATGGCGACGCCGTTCGCGATGGTGCTGCCCGCCGCTGGCTCTGTCGCCACGGTGGTGCTGGCCGTCTCGCTGGTGCTGTGGAGGAGCTCACAGAGGTGATCACCGCGGCAGAATGGAATGTGGTAAATTTAGACCGCCAGGGAGGCGCTGCCCGCCATGCTGACGCTACCCGCCTCGGTGGCGCTCTCTACCACGGCGGCGCTGTCCGCCACGCTGGCGCGATTCGTTAGGGTGGCGCCGTCTGCCCCCCTGGCGTTGTCCGCCTTGGCGCTGCTGTCCGCCACGCTGGCGCTGCCTGCCACAGAGGTGCTGTCCACTACGCTGGCGCAACCCGCCACAGTGGTGCTGTCCACTACGCTGGCGCAACCCGCCACAGTGGTGCTGTCCACTACGCTGGCGCTACCTGCCACAGTGGTGCTGTCCACTACGCTGGCGCTACCTGCCACAGTGGTGCTGTCCACTACGCTGGCGCTATCTGCCACAGTGGTGCTTGTCACTATGCTGATGCTACCCGCCACAGTTGTGCTGTCCACTACGCTGGCGCAACCCGCCACAGTGGTGCTGTCCACTACGCTGGCGCTACCTGTCACAGTGGTGCTGTCCACTATGCTGGCGCTACCTGTCACAGTGGTGCTGTCCACTACGCTGGCGCTACCCGCCACAGTTGTGCTGTCCACTACGCTGGCGCTGCCCGCCACAGCGGTGCTTTCTACCACGCTGGCGCTACCCGCCACAGCGGTGCTGTCCCACGCTAGCGCTGGCCGCCAAAGCAGTGTTGTCCGCTACGCTGGCGTTATCTGCTACTCTGGCGCTGCCCGCCATCCTGGCGCTGCCTGCCACGGCGGTGCTGTCCGCTATGCCGGCGCTATCCGCTTCTCTGGCGCTGCCCGCTACTCTAGCGCTGCCCACCAAGGCGGTGCTGTCCGCCATACTGGCGCTATCCGCTACTCTGGCGCTGCCTGCCACGGCGGTGCTATGCTGGCGCTATCCGCTACTCTGGCGCTGCCCGCTACTCCGGCGCTGCCTGCCACGGCGGTTCCATGCTGGCGCTATCTGCTACTCTGGCACTGCCCTCTACTCTGGCGCTGCCTGCCACGGCGGTGCTATGCTGGCGCTGTCCCTTACTCATGTGCTGCCCGCCACGGTGGTGCTGTCGACCACGACGGTAACGCCCGCCGTCCGGAGTGGAAGATGACCACGTTACATCGATGCAGGAGAACTACTTACGTCTCCGGGCTTCATAGAGGTAATAATCACTGAGGAGCTGCCTGACTTCCCCGGCGTTCTGGCGCTCGCGAGTGACCCAGTAGCTGCAGAGTGCCGCGGTGCAACCTAACGCTCAAAATAAAGCCCTAGGTTCTCAATTCTATCCAATTGGTCCATTAAGCTGCAAGCCGGGACGCCCGGCGCGCTCTTACCTACTTGACAATCAATCTAATTACAAGGTCCTGCAGTTCGTCTCAGGAAAACGTACCATAAGGTCAGGGGACTCAATCTGAGATTTGTTAACAAGTAAGTTGTGGAGGATATCGGATGGGTCTCCGACCTCTGATTATATATTTCTCAGCCCCGTCAAACTGTCCTCGTACCTATGAAGAATGGAGGTCATGGGCAAGGTAGGCAAACAGATTTCACATCGTCTCTTAGCTCGCTCTCCCGCTCAGGTTCTTCTCTATAAAGACAAACCTTTCGCAGAAGCCTAATAAACAAAATTGGGATAAAACAACTGGCCGCTCCTAAGCGATCCCGAGATTCCGCTCACCTCAAATCGGATAAGCCACTTTAGAAAATTACTTCCGTGAATTCTCAGCGAACTGTCTTACCGTAACAGTTGCATTGACTTGAAAGCCCCGAAAATCATCTCAAGAGTTCAGATCAGTAACGGTTTTTTCTTTTGTTCAATAACCCCTATTGATTGTGCTATCTATCGACTTCGCTAATGCACAAGCTTTTACACTGCCATACGCATCCCGATACAGTCTCGACACAGAAAATCTCTTCAAAGAAGCTTTTCAAAGCTTAAGTACTTCTGCTAGTCTAAAACTTGTAGTTATAAATTATTCATGACTATTTTAAAGAAATTAGGGCAATTTACTAGGGCCTTCTGGTAATTGTCTATGTGGACGACGTCCTTGTTACAAACCAATCGAAGTGATCGCTAATAAAACCGAGGATTCGTTCATAAAGTTCATGTCTTTTTGTAGACATTGCCAAAATTAAGGGTAATAAAGCCCAACTTCTTGGTAGGACTCCTAATAGTCCGTATAAACGTCTCCTGTTATATAATTTTATGCAATAGGAACTTTGTATACTTGCAAGTAAGCCCTTAACTACTTGCCACGGGAAGAACGACTTTTGCTTTTGGTCCTCACGCAAACCTTCGAGTTCCTGGTGCCGAGGGAAAAGGTAAACTACTTGGCGCGACTTATATGCCTGTCTCGCTTTGGACAGTCTCGTACTGGAAGGAATCGTCTCAACTTTGTAATATTTGCGACCCACGGAGAAAGTTCGCATTGCTGCACTCTCCGACTATACCTGTGAGACCACGAGGAGCGCCATGCACTCTCCATCGTCTCCCTTCTGCTGTACAAGATACCGTACCATAACAGTAAGTAAGAAAGACTAACTATATTGTAAAGAGTGTTGTGCTACAAATGGACAACCGGTGGATGGTAGCATGCATTCCTTTCCCTGCTGCAAACTGCTGGCAAGAAAGAACTGGGAAACACTGGTCTCATACTACCTGCAAGATCGGTAGCGCCCAGAAACTACCGAGAAAGAAATCTTCATCCGCTCTGGGGTGCCTCGCCCGTCGACCTCAAGGTCACCTCGCAGGGCACACACTTTATGGCAATACGTCTCGATCGACTCGCAAGTCTCGAGTGCCTACTGTCACGACGTGTTCAACAGCTTCTGGTGTTACGACACGACTACGCCTACGTTCCAGACTCCTGCCTCGCGCTCCACATCACCTCGACATCATGTTGTGTCTGTTGAGCACAATGACTATCAAGTGAAGCAGTATCATGTGTTGACCAGACCTGAAGAGGCAAGCCGTAGCGGAATCATTGAAGGTTCACAATTTGCAGGCGTTCCTGCGTGACACGACATACACGGGAAATACACGCCTGTATGACCAATGGCCGTCATGGCGCGCCAGGTACAATATCAACAGCCAGTTACCTCCTCCCATGCGCACTTATTTCTGTCGCATGTGTTCGCGTACTGCATTCAGTACGAATTATTATCTTTGTTTATAAATCTGCAATGATCGCTATTGTGTGACCTACGTTTTTGGTCACTAGGATATCTTCGAACGCCTCACTCAAGAATACCATCAAAACAACGTTCTTGTGAATACCACTGTCTCCCAAACCACTGAATAGGTTTGGAATGTGGTAAATTTAGATAATTAATTATGCTAAACATAACTATCTTACTTCAATAACTTATATGACGTATCCAGAAGATCGGCTGCACTTTTACTGTAAGAGTTTTCAGACCCCAGAGATCATGGCTACACTGTAGCCCAGACAAATAGACAAATTTTGCTTTATACCCGAAGTCTGATCCTAAATAAGATTGTTATCAACAGAGTTATCGAAAGCTGTGTTCTGGATAGGTATAACGATTTCAGAAGGTGTAAAACTTCAATATTTTACTCTAATTTAGGCGAATCAACTAGAGTAGCGTCCAAGCCAACCTCAACCACGCTTATCGGAGACGAGATTTAAAGTACATATACATACATATACTTTATACACTATTTATGCTACGCCTTTGGACAGAATCGGGCCTTCAAGTAACATCTGAGTAACTTTTCGACCCGTGGTATCGTTAAAACTGGCTGGACAACTACCCAATTACATTTTAACAAAAGCTATTTGGCAACTTGAATCTATTCTCAGACGTTTATCTCGAATCTATTTAAGTACCTATAATGATTAGTGCCCGTTAGAAATCTAACGATAATCTAATAGATTTTCTTTTGTAGGAATTTTATTTTTCTACAGGCGCGTGGGCGCCCGCTGACCCGCCACCAGGAGATAATAAACAGATCTCAAGTTAACCGGATATTGGAAGTCGAACGGAACACATAATATGAAATTTTACCTTCCAATAAAATTGGTATTATGTTTCCTGAGACTTCCAATATCCGAATAATGGCTTCCTGGTGGGCTGCCAACGGCATTTCCTCCGCAACAGTGAGAAAGCCAACATGGCGGCGGGTGCACGGGCGCGGGCTCTGGTTTGTCAGGAGTGGAGGTGGATGTGACGTCACAGCGATGGCGTGGAGCGACTTGTTTACGCAAATGGCTACGTTCGATCGTGCGCAGTGGCGCCCTCTCGAGTTAACCGGATATTGGAAGTCTCAGGAAACATAATACCAATTTTATTGGAAGGTAAAATTTCATATAATTTAAGCTTTAAGTTCATCGTACTGTGTCACTACCCTTATGACGTTGGTATAATAGTTTAGTTAAATTAATAAATAAGTTCCCACACTTTGTAACCCCTAGGAAATCTCATTAATGTAAAAATAGTGATCACACAAATGTTTACTTACTCTGATGCTATCGGTGGGAACCTGTAGTTGGCTTTTTGTATTTTATCTATAATATCATTGTGTTTCTGTAGCTGTTGGTTCTCCAAATATAAATAAATAAAATAAATAAATAAATAATTTGCTAAGATTAAATTTGTAGATGCAAAACATTCGTGGCCGTGGACGGTTTCAACGGTTTCTTCTACCCGCTGACGCGGCTGCGCACGCCCAGCAAGCGCGAGGTCAGGCCGGACGAGGTCACGCTCACCGCCTCAGTCCTTTCCCTCACCGACAACGACTGGGTACGTCAGCGACACGCCATCCTCACATCAGCTGAAACACGTCCTCAGCTGGACGTTTGCTCCCCCAAAGAGTGCCACAACGACCGGTCCTGCGCCACCCGCATTCTCCCGTTTACCAGGTCATCAGTCCACCTTGTGGGGGTCCACCCACGCTACGCTTTCCGATGCGTGTTTTCTCGTGAACCATAAGATGGATCTCGGGGGCCATAAGATCTCTGCTACCTCTGCACTAACCTGTCATGATTGGTACGTGTTTGATAATAGTATCCCACATGGTGATTGACCGGTATGGTAATGGGGTCAGTCCACAGAACACTAAATACTATAGAAAGGCGATGTGGGCGTGGCACGCGCGCCACTAATTTGCAGAAAGCTTTCGCGCCAACGTCACCTGCTCGCCGTGCAGGCGCTCACAGTTGCAGGCGACGTGGAGGGGATGAGGCGACACCGCTCCCGATACAAACCGCGCTTGATACCCCTTCTATAGTATTTAGTGTTCTGTGGTGGAAACATATCTTTGACACCAAAGTTTTTTAAGTCATCGACCGATACGTCATCCTGTTTGAAGCTCAAAAAATTTATTTTTCAGACAAATGGCGTGGTTGTTGTGACGGCAGACCAGTTAGCAGTCCCGGATGACCATCAAGAGTCACATCTGCCGAAATATTTGCTGTACAAAAAGGTTTGACCTATGTTATGTCTACTTACTTATGTATATTAACCTTTTCAACACTCTGTCAAAGAGAAAAGTTGTCAACCACACGCTAAATCAACAAGACATTTAGTGCGGAGTTAAACCTTATGTCAATGCAAGAAGATTGCTATCGCACTGGGCTTCTTGACGCATATATCATTCGTTGGCGTTGAACCTGCGGTGCGGATATATGCGTCGTTGGCGTCGAAAAGATTAAGTATGTCAATCAATTTCGTAATTCTACTCGTAGCTTCGCCCAGGGTTTGAAAGGATAATAATCAATGATAATTATTGCTCATGATAAATGTACTGTGACCCTGACCATGACCCTGCATTCACCAGTGATAATTATCACGGAGTATAATTATTTTGATCATTTCAAATCAAACCCTGGTTTCGCCATGTGTGTCTGTCCTCAGAATGCTACAAAACTATGCCTACGATTATTACATTATTAGATAGAATAGTTCTCAGGACAGAGGTTTCCTTATCCGAATACAACAATACAATACAAATACTCTTTATTGCACACCTCACACAAAGAAAGCAGTTACAGAGAGAAACAATACAATAACATGTAGGTAGAGGTAGATAACAGGCGGTCTTATCGCTGAAGAGCGATCTCTTCCAGACAACCTTTGGGTATCGGAGAAAGATAATTTTATAATTTTATTAGAAACTTTATTTCAAAGTACATCCATAGTTTGTTAGTAGGTACTGTAGTGAAAATAAAATAAAAATTCACAAACAACAACACGTAGAATTTATTTAATATACAACCAAACGCACTAGGAAAATTCACTGTTAAATCACACACAATTATAAAATTTAACCGTTACACAGCCGAAAGAGTTTTACAGGCCGTAAAAGCTACGCGGCGAGGCGAACTCACGGTCAGTACTGGAATATCTGAACTAGATTTTTAAGGAGTGCAACAGCGGTGTCGCAATCAGTTTGCCGGACCTTTCGTTCATAAATTTACGTTGAAAAGAACACCTTTGATAGGAGGGGTGATAAAAGATCAGGGTGGCAGATGAAAATGGGATATGAGAGTATGTATGATGATTGAAGGGAAATGGATGAACGCCAAAACAAGAAGTCAAATGATTTAAACGTTGGCGTAATAACTGCCTTTAAGAATTTTGGGAAGTAATGTGTAAGGGCGACAAGGTCCCCATCAAAGGTTGAATTTACTGAAGGGAAAAGACAACCTCAGCAATGTTCAGCAAGATGTACAAACAAAACTACGTTAAAAATCTAGTTTTTTCCCTTTTTAACAAGACGATTAGGTCACCAATCGCTCCGCTCAGCGCGCGCGTCTTCGAAGTCCGTTCCACCTTGTGATGACTCCTTCCGTTGTACCAGTGCCCGCTCAGTTAGGAGCAGGTAATGCCGTGGTTGGTAGGTCTCCGTACACGCACGTCCAGCAGTGGAGGACGTCGATGCAAACACTTGCGTCGAACAATTGCTCGCACTCCGAACCCGAAAGCTAGGAACAAAATTATGTCATAAGAACTACGTTACCACAACTACTTACGTCTGTGAACCAACGTGAGACAAAAACAATTAAACAAGGCTTACCCAGATCGCTTTCCACGACTGGCCTCAGAGTAGAACAACCAAAGACGTGTCCAAAAGGAATTTCTTGCTAGGAACTGGGAAGTGGACTGTCCTCCCCGCCAACTTTCAGAAAATCCGCCGAAGCGACAGACTAGCACTTTTAAATTAACAAAAACTGAGCTTAGAAGCCCCAATTAAAATATATCAAAGAAATGAACTGAAATCCCACAAAAAAAGATTTACAATGGAACAGCATACTGAGAGCTGTTTTCAGTACCGCTTCACAAGAATCAATGATTTTTTTCTTTTCAAAACTGTGGCTCTCCGAAATCCGAATCTAGAATAATTCATATTTTAAATTTCAAATAGTCTTTATAAAAACCAACCAGTACACAACTGCCCATACAAAACAACTAGAAGGTTATATAACATCAACACGTGAATAAATGTACGACGCCACCTACAGGGGAAACCAAAGAGTTCTAGCCGCAACACCTGAATCAAAGCAACACAAAACACAAGCGACCACGAACCCTGAAGGAAAAAGTTCATGTAAAATGCGTTAGATGTCGTGGTAATAAACCAACTGCCAAAATTCGTTAAAATAGAAATGAACAAATATTAAAAAGGAGTCGTTAAGCGACGTCTGCGAGTTCACGCTGCAGTACACAATAAAATAGATTAGGTCAAAATATAGTACAATACAGTTTAAATACAATTTAATACAGTCAATAAAACTACACTTAGTCAAATAACCCGCCCCGTGTCATTTCGGGTGCAAAAGCGCCCATCACACTCGCTGCATTGCCGCGTTGAATCGCGATCGACAACCTTTCAAATTCAAATTATTTATTTGTCAAACATAGGTATGAATTAAGGTCTTATTCTTAAAATGAGGTCTCTATGTTTAAATAGCTACAAATCTGCATGCAGCACCTTTGCAATAGGAATGACCCGGAACAGGAGTCATGCCCTCTTAGTCGCAAACGGCGCCCAACTTCCGCCAAGAATGTTAATGTCAATGAATTTTATTTTGCGTTTTCATATTCATGTACAGTCAAGTGCAAAAATATGTATCGATTTAATCCGCTCATAAATATGTACCACAACCTTAACAGATCCTGTAACACGAACTGTTTAGGCATATGGCTTGACGATGAATGTTCTTGGAGGGATCACACTAATAAATTCGTTTGCATATGCTTTATGGAAACTAGCAAAAGTTAGATTAAAAAGAAACTGCAATACAAGCGTATCACGGGTATGTTGGTTCCCTTTTGAGATATGCCATCGTTCTTTGGGGTAATTCAAGCCATGCAAAACGAGTGCTAATATCGCGAAAACAATGCATCAGAGCCATTCACAACTTGGACATTCTCACATTCTGTAATCTGTTTTAGAGATACCAAAATATTAACTGTGCCAATTATGTATGTATATGAAATTTGTGTATTTGTTAAACTTCATCCAGAATTTTTCCACCCACCATCCACCTCAACTTCTATGTATGGAATCCCATCGTCAGTAATTTGACTTTTTTCAATAGCCATAGCTCTCTCTTGTTTTCCTATTTTCGTTATTTCTTCTGTCAATTGATCTTTCCATGTATCTCCCAGTGATTTTTCTATTTTCCTAAATTTTTCATGACCCATTGTGGGGATATTCATCACATTAGTTATGTGAGACGCTTGTGTATAACAACGCCCACCTGTCACAGTTCCCCAAACAAAGCCAGTATTTAGTTTTTCACCATCACTATTATTGCTCTCTCTGAATTCTTTATCACACATGCTGCATTTAAAAATGAATGTACTGTTAAATCCTGTCCGGAGCTCTCTGACAAACACAATGGTGCTATTTGCACAAGTTTTTGTGTGCTTTTCCAGAGCAAATGCCCAGTGAAGGACGTGCTGTATGTCAACAATTCTGTTCCCAGTCAAACCAATCAAGTTGTTATCAACAATTTTCTTAATAGTCAATTCATGGCATGCTAAAGTTGGATCAGTTACTGGCCAGTTTATTTCCAAAGCTTTAGTTTCAGTACTAGTACTATAGTCTGGACGTATAGGTATTTAAAAAAATGTAAACTAAAAGAACCACGTGACTTGGTCATTCAGCCAATAAGATAATACCATAGATACAAAAGGTTGCTATGATTGGTTGAATGACCGAGTCACGTGGTCTTTTTTGTTTACATTTTTTTAAATACCTAAACGTCCAGACTATAGTTGATGGCTGATGCGATTTTGTATCAAAAGTAGTAGTAGTAAGTAGTGAATATTATTACAATATCACATCTGATTGTAGATGTGTACCTAACAGGAAGCTAAAGTGCAATTAGAAATAACTGCTTACTTACCCTGCAATTTCAGCATTTTGAGGTATTTCTATTTTTCTTTTTTTACGCCATACATCTACACGGCTGGCAAAAGAATAGTACATTGTTGAAGAGGCTAGAAAGGAAGCAATAGATGGACGAGTTAGTTCGAGGGCCGACGCGTAGCGGAGGCCCTCGAAAGTACGAGTCCAGCTATTGCCCTTTCGGCCGAGGCTTAACATAGTGCTTTTCACGCCTACTGCGAGGAAATTGCAAATAATTATATTTTAAAATCAAAATTAAGTATCTAATTGATGATCATATGGCTCGCTTGCCTCGCGCCCGGCGCGGAGGAGGGGGAACGGGCGCACGCACGCCGGCCGACCGCGCGCGGTGCCCTGTGATTGGTCGATTGCTGTTCAAACTGTCCAACAATAACATTGTTGGCCAGTTTGAAGTCATAGATGGTCTGTTCGTGCGACGTCCAACTATCCCCAGCTTTGAAGCCTGAATTCTGACCATCTTTTGCCACATTTCCGAGCAGTGGCGTGAAAAAGTATTTTCTTATAAACAAGATTACGGAAGAAGTGAGAATGACACGACGCGCCAAGCCAACCAAACGGCAACGCCGCGCCGCGCCGATGGCTGCATGGAGGAGTGGCAACGTCGCAATGTATTTGTACACGACATTTGTCACGCACACATACGTAAAATTTATATAAATTTAACGTTGATTTTTGCGTGGTTTCTGTATGAAACAAAGTTTTTCTATTAATTTACGCAACGAATATTCGAAAGTAGATAGATGCGCACATATTTATGTAGTAATAGTGTGTAATGACTTAATAAATGGCGATTGCTTTTTGTCTGAAAAGGAATTTTAATTTTAATTGACATTATATTTATTGCGTACATCTATAAGGATTAATTTATATTTCGTGTGTTCAAGTTTTTGCATACCAGAGGGCCTACCGCGAAACGAAATTCGTTTTCGTTCGTGTATCTCCGTCTCTGTCGCACTTGATAGTTCGAGCGACAGAGACGAAAATTCGTTTCGCGGTAGGCCCTCAGTTGCTGTTGAAATGTGTGTTTCTCTGTGATATATGTATACCATCTTTTGTACCACGTTTTACGCATTTACTTACTTTAATCCGCTGATGGGACATATTTATGAGTAAGTTGTATGCACCCATATTTATGCACTTGACTGTATGAATTTTGAATCGAACAACACACAAACTCTGTGGTCTAATTGTAATCCTTCCATTGCAGGGCTTCGAGCACCTGGATCCCTTCGTCCCCGTGGCAGTGGGCCGGTACTCCGAGAAGGAGTTCCTCTCGTGCGCCAGCTACTACCGCGAGCGCTTGTGGCTGCGCGGGCCCGAGGAAGTCGAGACCGAGTTGAAGTTCGTCAGCGCCAGCAACCCCTATAAATTTATGGAGCTCTGTGCTCCGCTATAAGGGCTGGGAGAATGTTAGGATAATATATTGTAGTTTATTTACATGGTGGTTTCATTTATCGCATAGAATAATGACTATTTCTAGGCAAAAGTGGATCCACATGGTGAGTAGATGAAATCTTAAGCAGACGCATATATAAAGATCCTCTGCCACCGCTCAAATCAGCTTTGGCTCGTAAATATCCAGCTTTTTCACATCCCTACGTATATAATAATATCTGCAAGTCATCATCATCATCATCATCATCCTGGCCGATTTCATCATCATTCTGGCTAACTGGAGCGTCGTTCGTGAGCTCTTAGGTGACTGACGTAGCCTATCTTTGCAGAGAATGTGCGACCACATTCCCTACAGGTCAGCACCCCTCCGACAACATTGTAGTGTATGGCCGCAGGTGGTCGAGCCTTCAACTCCTCGCGCTTAGCATCGAGTTCGTTACGTCTTCGTTCTTCGAAGGCTTGCACATTAACCTTCACTGTATGTCTCCACTTTGACCGATCTTGAGCCAACATCTCCCAGCGCGATGGGTCAATATCACACCTCCGCATGTGGCACTTACGTATCTGCAAGTACCAGAACATTAAAAAGCTTTCCACTCTTCAAGCTAGAGGTGTTGTGAAGAAACGGTTAGGTACTAACATTGTCATATGCTGAAACCGAGAGCCTGGTCAGCATACCGCATAGTTTCTTTTGTCATTGCATGTCAACGTCAACAGAATTTAGTTTATATACCTACCGGACTAGTATTATCTAAAATTAATAACGAAGTACCTAAGATTACCAAGATACAGGCTTAGCCTAGTTTGGAGTCTGATGGATACCCCGTAACAAGTGTTTTGTGAAATAAATAATTTATTTTTTAGTTGAGGACATTAGAATGATCGCGAGTTCTAAATAAATCTAGCTCAAGACTGGGATGATGGATTGAAGAGAAGTTTAAGCTCGGAAGGTAAGTAATCTCAGGCTGAAAATGATGATTGATGATGGACAGTTCATAGACTCGTCTGTGAAAAAAGTCAAAAGGAGTGGAGAAATTGAAAAGCTTACACAGCATTACAAGACCTTTTCTCCTTCATTTTTCGACCAGTATTTTACACGGTCGCACTGCGTTATTTGAATTTGTAAAGGTGCGTACGAATTTGAGCAGCCTCGGCAATGATGATAAAAAGAGGTCTTTAAAAATGGCTACCAAATCTGACAGCTAACGTTTCCATTGACGACTCGAAACTGAAGCAAGTTGTGCCAATTGACACAATTTTAGTGTCCCATTTTTGAAGCGCTTATAACCTATCTACATGTTTTTTATATAACATCATTGAGCCTCGGATTGAGGCACGCACGGCTCACCTATTTTGCTCAAATCTACTTGCGAGCTGCTCAGAGTTGGTCTTTTGTCCGTGCTCAAAGGCGCCTCGCGTAATTTGTACGTGTATCAGCCATGCTAGCATAACTTGACTCTCTACTCTACTCGCGCGCGTGATAGACTATCTGTCACTTTTTGACAGCATTAATCAGAAAGTGACGGACAGTCTATCTCGCGCGCGAGTAGAGTCGAGAGTCAAGTTATGCTAGCAGGAGCCGTAGCATGGTTGGCCTTGTCACGTGATAGGTGATAGGATAGAGCGTGCGTCACTGGCTGACACCGTTCGATAGAAAGAGACGACGCTCTTATCTTATGCTGAGCGTGCCGCGGACGGAACAAGATCTAACTTGTTCGTACGCACCTTTAGCATGCGTATCCAGAGGGCCTACCGCGAATTCGAAGTTTTCCCTCTGTCAGACTTGCGGGTTCGTACGTAAGTGCAACAGAGAGGGAAAACTTCGAATGCCGTTGGCGGTAGGCCCCCAGTTATATTCATTTTATTTTTGACCCGCCGAATGATAATGATAATCATTTATTAATCAACATTTTTCATGGTGCAAACCCCATATTATAGAAAATGTTTTGTATCCCCCATGAAAAATAGAACCCTTGAACTATATATGAGTGGATTGCAAAAAAAATGTACGTAGTTAAGAGCCTTAATCCAATTTACGATTTAACTTTTTACAGTTTCGTGACGGCAATTACCCGTATAAAATATATGGCTAATTGATGTTATGAAACTGTAAAAAATTAAATCATAGATTAGATTAAAGCTCTTAACTATGTACAATTTTTTTGCAATCCACTCATATACAACAAAGTATGAACCTTGGTAGGTTTCCTTGTCACATCCACATAGATTTCACAATCCTCATTGAGACATAATGCCCTATTCTTGCTGGCCAGACGACACAGCCTTGAGAAAAAAAACAAACAATGATTTCAATCATTTATATAGGCGCTTGCATTACATATATATATCTACAGTATCCTTAACCGAAACCTAAACATCATAGCCGACTAGGTGGCGCTTGCCGATGCATTCTCCAATGTAGAACCAGAACAGCACCTCCATGCCGACCAGCGTGTTTAGGGTAGCCTGCTTGACGGTCTGGTTCTTCCACGCTCCGGTCTTGGCTCCGGACAGGAGCTTACCAATGCCTGCCTTGATCTGAGGGATCTCGCTCAGTTTCGGGGGCCCAAGCTCGACCTTGGCGTATTTCATGAAGATGGCCAACTTGGGCCGCGCGCCGGCGATGGCATCTGGAAATTAAATAGCTTTATTCAGGGCTTTATTCTTTATTTTTCTTTTTGCACATAACCTCAAATCTGTAAATATCTTAACGATTAGTAACTTTGGTTTTGTGGTCAAGTCTGAAGTCTGCATAATATTTTGCTAGCATAGCTGCATAAGATTGCATTCATATTAAAGAATAAATTATACTTTAGTAGTTGCGACCTTCATTTATTAAAATTATATTAGAATTATTACATAACTGACGCGACCATAACATTGATAAAATTGAAATAGCATTAAGCTATTGTTATTATTCTATACTTACTGTTAATCAATGCACTGGCCATTTCGGCAGGATTTAATTAAAACAGATGAAGAGGCAGACCGATTGAAACCAAAATTTTTGGTTTTGGAATGGAAGTTGAGAGCAGAATTGACCTGTCAAAATCAGACAGGGCGATGGCCGATAGTGTCTCAAATAGGTTTTCAGTTTGAGGAGACCTATTTGCCATTCAATTATAAATATCGATCCTTGTCTATGAGTGAATAAATATTTTCTCCTGGCAACTTTCTTTGCTACGTCGATCGTTTTCTGTCAAGCTTAGCCGGCGATGAATTAATTTTTATTTATGTTCTAACAAGAAACTAATAGTTATCCCGGAAATAATTGAATAGTAAAGTAGAATTAGATCAATTCTACTTTAAAAATGTACTTTCGTGGTATGTACTTCTGTCATAAGTAACTTAAACGCCTTATAACCTAAACCTATGATTAGGCCGCTTTTCAATCACGGTTTTATAGCTTAAATCCCATTAATCACACTTGATAAAGGAGTGGATGATGTATTTGTAACTAAATCTAAGCTATAACAACCAGTATTTATGTCCCAGTTCGCTAAAAAGATGTAAACAGTTAGGGACACGTCAGTGTTATCGGTGGGCTAAGAGCTTCATTTTACCGATACGATGATAGAAAAAACTTCACCCGAAGCATTAAACGCCTTTTTTGATGAATTGCAACCTTTTAGTAATATGATAGATCAGTACAAATCATGTAAAAGCCGAATTCTAACAAGTACCAGTTTAACTTGATATACTTGCAGTCAGACTAGCCAACCGTTTCAATTAGCAAAATACCTAGTTGAAAACGTTCAGTGTTTCCCCTATTCTGGGGTATGAGTGTTAGCATAAGAAAGATGAGTGAGCTTTTGGCTCTTTTGCTAACAGGCTAAGCAATATACATGAAAATAAATATAATTTTCCTTTTCCAGCATTTTTACTACTAAGTGTCATAGCACTAGGCCATGGCAACACGCTACAGGGCACAATAGACGTGAAGAGGCTGGAGAGCATCCTGCAGGAGAACCTGAAGAGCAAGGACCTCAGCTCCCTGTACTATGCCGTCAAGGGACTCTCACAGCTGAATGCCAAGATTCCTAACATCTGTGAGGTAAAATAAAAATAATACTGCATTGACTGTTTATTTATGTGTGTAGGTAATTAATTCAATATCTTTATTTCGGACATACAAAGTATCCATATTATTAGTAAATTGAAATGGTGAAGTTATGTTTATAATACAGGTTCAATTGAGGTGGAAAAAGATGTACTTTGTCTTGTAAGAAAACACTTCTGCATTATGCTAGCAGTATTAACACATTGATGGACAGTGGATGTAGTGGTGTCCATCAATGTGTTAAGTAAGCAACCTACTTTATAAACCCATAATACTCACATAGCAAGATACATTAAGATTAACTTTGCAACTTCAACTGAATACTCATTCCAGATACATAATTATCAATATCCTGAGTGATAAAAGTTATAAATCATTAAAAAACCTTTAAATCTAAATTCCCAAATAACATTTTTCTTCCCAGGACTTGAAGACCATAAAATATGATGCCAAGAGCATCGAGCAGGTGTTCTACCTCACGAACACCGCTGCTCTCTCCAACTGCCTCAACTCCCTCAAGCCAGAGATCCTGGGCGCTCCAGCCCAGACCCTGGACAAGAAGGATGCCACCATCCCGGAGCTGTACTATGCGGTGTACTCACTGAAGGCCCTCGGGAAGGGCTCAGTGTATGACAAGGAGGACGGACTTAAGAATCTCATTCAGTTGCTGAAGAAGGATGATTCACCAGCTAAGTATGTTTGATTTTTCAATTTGGTAATTTTAGTCAAACATTTGGGGCTGAAAATTATATGAAATTAAATTATGAATATGAATGAAAATAATACAATGAATAGGTTGTATCTGTAGGCATTGTAGAATTTCTTTGTGGAACTAGCTATTTTGAAATGTTAAGAATTGCTTGTATATATAAAATTAGCAGACTCCGTATACTCAGTATTAGGAAAAGTAGTAAATACCTGTCAATTGGATTTTTAATTACTTTCGGCAATGTTGCTAATATTTTTTATTGTGCTACAGCTACGGCTACGTGTTCGGTCTGTGCGAACACATGGGCTGCACGTCCTGGAGCATGCAGCACGCGGAGGGAGTCCTCCTGGCCGCTGACGAGAGTGACGCCAAAGCCCTGCACTTTGACGGAGGCCTGCCCGTCACCTCCCTTGTGCTGTCCACTATAGTCAGGTGAGGCATCTTTTAGTCTTGGTCTGAGAGCTAGTGGTCATCAAAATGAAATGTTTTAATGATCGATATAAAATGTTATCAAAGTAAATAGACTCAAACGCAATTGTCTTTTCGCCTCTTTTTCTTTAAGCAGTAAATCTGGTCAATTGGGTGCCTGAAACCATCGTTTTAAGCCTTAATCATGTGTCTGTTTTGCAAACACACTGTTATTCTGTGGTTTTGCACCCGGTTACCGACTTATTATTTGTTATTCCCAGAACATACAAGTCCCAGGGCAAGGCGTCCCCGATGAGTGAGGAACAGCGGCTGAAGTTCGCGTCGTACCTGGTGTCGCGGCGCTCCGTCAACACGGCGCGCGGCGCCGCGCTGCTGCTCGAGGCCGCGCAGGCCCTCGCCGAAGACCAGGTGGGCTAGCACTGCATTCTCAAGGGCGGCCTTTGGGGGTTGTAATCAGAACAACCGCAAGGGGCTGAGCGCACTCGCGTAACGTTAAAAAAAATAGTACTGTCGAGAGTGGCAGGTTGCGTCAGTGACTCCTGCCTCACCTGCACTTCGTCACCTCGTGGCATCAGTTGTGCTGGCACAGTAAGTAAGTAAGTGTTTAATTTGTAAACATAGGTTATACAGGGTGGTGTAAAAGGCACAGTGTGGCGCTATGTTTCGCCGATAGGCATACAAATTTAAATTCTAACATGATATTTGAATTAACAATGCTTCAATATAAATAGAATAAGCTTCAATCTCAATAACAGTATGTCCCGGATAAACATAAATTCGTAATTAATATTAAAAATAAATACCAACAAAATTAAACATTACAAAAAAACTAAACATTACAATAAAATAAAATAATTCAATTAAATTTGTCCTCAAAAGAGTGCCAAGGAATAGTAACATTTGTCTATGAGTAATTATTAAATAGGATAGTATCATTGCTTTCGTTTTCGTAATTATCAGCATCGTTACTTTTAATTATTACAGTGCTATCATCTGCAAACAAGACCATAGGATACTTGACATGCTTAGGAAGGTGATTAATATAAATGAGAAACAATAATGGGCCCAAAACGCTACCTTGGGGCACACCATACATTATTTCATTTATTCTACATGTACATCCTTTCCAATTCAAACAATTTACGATATCTCTGTATACTGCTACCTGTTGCTCAAATATGACTTTCAAACACGAAATATTCCCACGAATATACGCGTTCAATTTTTAAATAGTAACTTGTGATCCACATAGTCAAACGCCTTAGTTAATTCATGAAAGTAGCGCAGATATGGTGTCCCTTATCCATTGATGAAATCACAGCTGGTGATGATACGAATTTAATTTTCACACAATATTATTTAGATTGGTTGATTTAATTATAAAGACAGCCAGAGATGAAGATTTATAATGATATTATTCTATTGTTTTTTACTGTTTGGAAGCCAGTGCTTAGGTTAGTCAGTTAATTATAAAGCCGGTTGATGATATTAATAAAATGAATATATTTTTTTTATATTGAAAGCTGGAATACCCTATAGATTCACCTTATAACATCTAGCCGCCCAAAAGTGGCCTTAAAACACTCATGTGATTCTATTATGAAACTTGCTGACGCTCGTTTCATAAAACCACACTCGCGATTTAAGGCCACGCATTATGTACAGTCACATAAACTACTATTATCTTTAACAGCCATCCCCAATCTCCATCGCCGTGAAAGGCAAGAAATACATCACGGCCGAGTCCGACTCCATCGAGATCTCCATCACGGACCTGACCGGGCGGCCCGTGCGCGGCCTCAGGCCCGACAAGGTCGTGGCGCAGTCCGGGACCCGCCTCGCCGACGACGTCGTCGTGCTCTCCAAGCAACCCTTAACGCAGAAGCCCAACGATCCGACTACTTTCGTCCTTAACTTGAGCAAGATTAAGGCTCAGTATGGCCTGTACAAGATTGCGCTGAGCGCTGACAGTAAGACGGCCAGTGTGAATGTGGCGGTGCTCGGAGAGATCCAGGTGGGGAGTGTGGAGGTGGGCGTGGGCGACGTGGACGGCACCACGAGCCCCAAGCTGACTGCGGTGGCCTACCCCCACAAGCTGGCGGACAAGCTGCAGGCGGACCATATGCAGAAGTGAGTATTGTGTTTTAATTCATAATTATTGACCATTTATGGTAATATCATTATACTCTTAGATGTAGGTGAAGTCCAAATTATAGGAAATCTATAATTATGTTATGTTGTTAATGGTTTAATTCTGTCCCCTTACTCATTTAGATCAAGATACCATTTAAAAACCCCTAAACGAATTAAGGCATTAACACATATAAGCTGCTATTTTTACTGAATGTTTGAAGCTTTATCTCTGACTAATGGTCTGAAATCTTACTCTAATATCATATCCTACCGACTGCGCCAATATTGTATTGTATCAATGAAAGAGAGATCCATAGCAGACTGCTTTATTTGGAGATATGCAACTACCGAAGTAGTTATATGTCTAGGGTAGACTTATATACTACATAACCCTTTAAGACCGGAAAACAAGCCAGTTCTAAAGTAAATAGAAGTATGTTTTTGATTTGATAATTAAATGTTATCATATCAACCCACACAATTGTATTTTCCGGGTCCGAAAGGGGTAACAATCTAACAATATAATTAAATAAACGTTATATTTCAGGGTGACTCTGAAACTGACGGTGAAAGACAAGTATGGCAAGCCGGTGCTGGTGCAGCAGGCCTTCGTGCGCGTGGCGCCGGCCTCCGGGGACCACGAGGCCGTGTTTGTGGCGGAGCCCGACAACGCCAAAGCGTACAAGGTTGAGCTGGTGAGTCCTACTTCACACTGCCACCTCTAGTGCTCCGATGCTGTTGCGAATCTTGACTCGGCCGATGTAGCATGGTCATTATTTTTTTTCAGAAGTTTAGAACTGTAGATTTCTCTAAACTTATTTAGGAAAAAAACTGTTCCATAATATAGACTCAGATGGACAGGATATCGTGCATGACTTTTATTCATCACCGCTAATGCTTACTTGCAGAATGTGGGCGCCATCTCGAAGCACCTCCGGCACCGCTCGGGCGCGCACTCGCTGACCCTGTTCCTGGGAGACAGCGCCGCGTCCGCGCCCGTCGCGTGGCACCTCGGCGACGTCGTGTTCAACTTCGGGCACGAGGTGGCGCCGCCAGGTTAGTGACCAGCGGTCATCTCGAAGCACCTCCGGCACCGCTCGGGCGCGCACTCGCTGACCCTGTTCCTGGGAGACAGCGCCGCGTCCGCGCCCGTCGCGTGGCACCTCGGCGACGTCGTGTTCAACTTCGGGCACGAGGTGGCGCCGCCAGGTTAGTGACCAGCGGTCATCTCGAAGCACCTCCGGCACCGCTCGGGCGCGCACTCGCTGACCCTGTTCCTGGGAGACAGCGCCGCGTCCGCGCCCGTCGCGTGGCACCTCGGCGACGTCGTGTTCAACTTCGGGCACGAGGTGGCGCCGCCAGGTTAGTGACCAGCGGTCATCTCGAAGCACCTCCGGCACCGCTCGGGCGCGCACTCGCTGACCCTGTTCCTGGGAGACAGCGCCGCGTCCGCGCCCGTCGCGTGGCACCTCGGCGACGTCGTGTTCAACTTCGGGCACGAGGTGGCGCCGCCAGGTTAGTGACCAGCGGTCATCTCGAAGCACCTCCGGCACCGCTCGGGCGCGCACTCGCTGACCCTGTTCCTGGGAGACAGCGCCGCGTCCGCGCCCGTCGCGTGGCACCTCGGCGACGTCGTGTTCAACTTCGGGCACGAGGTGGCGCCGCCAGGTTAGTGACCAGCGGTCATCTCGAAGCACCTCCGGCACCGCTCGGGCGCGCACTCGCTGACCCTGTTCCTGGGAGACAGCGCCGCGTCCGCGCCCGTCGCGTGGCACCTCGGCGACGTCGTGTTCAACTTCGGGCACGAGGTGGCGCCGCCAGGTTAGTGACCAGCGGTCATCTCGAAGCACCTCCGGCACCGCTCGGGCGCGCACTCGCTGACCCTGTTCCTGGGAGACAGCGCCGCGTCCGCGCCCGTCGCGTGGCACCTCGGCGACGTCGTGTTCAACTTCGGGCACGAGGTGGCGCCGCCAGGTTAGTGACCAGCGGTCATCTCGAAGCACCTCCGGCACCGCTCGGGCGCGCACTCGCTGACCCTGTTCCTGGGAGACAGCGCCGCGTCCGCGCCCGTCGCGTGGCACCTCGGCGACGTCGTGTTCAACTTCGGGCACGAGGTGGCGCCGCCAGGTTAGTGACCAGCGGTCATCTCGAAGCACCTCCGGCACCGCTCGGGCGCGCACTCGCTGACCCTGTTCCTGGGAGACAGCGCCGCGTCCGCGCCCGTCGCGTGGCACCTCGGCGACGTCGTGTTCAACTTCGGGCACGAGGTGGCGCCGCCAGGTTAGTGACCAGCGGTCATCTCGAAGCACCTCCGGCACCGCTCGGGCGCGCACTCGCTGACCCTGTTCCTGGGAGACAGCGCCGCGTCCGCGCCCGTCGCGTGGCACCTCGGCGACGTCGTGTTCAACTTCGGGCACGAGGTGGCGCCGCCAGGTTAGTGACCAGCGGTCATCTCGAAGCACCTCCGGCACCGCTCGGGCGCGCACTCGCTGACCCTGTTCCTGGGAGACAGCGCCGCGTCCGCGCCCGTCGCGTGGCACCTCGGCGACGTCGTGTTCAACTTCGGGCACGAGGTGGCGCCGCCAGGTTAGTGACCAGCGGTCATCTCGAAGCACCTCCGGCACCGCTCGGGCGCGCACTCGCTGACCCTGTTCCTGGGAGACAGCGCCGCGTCCGCGCCCGTCGCGTGGCACCTCGGCGACGTCGTGTTCAACTTCGGGCACGAGGTGGCGCCGCCAGGTTAGTGACCAGCGGTCATCTCGAAGCACCTCCGGCACCGCTCGGGCGCGCACTCGCTGACCCTGTTCCTGGGAGACAGCGCCGCGTCCGCGCCCGTCGCGTGGCACCTCGGCGACGTCGTGTTCAACTTCGGGCACGAGGTGGCGCCGCCAGGTTAGTGACCAGCGGTCATCTCGAAGCACCTCCGGCACCGCTCGGGCGCGCACTCGCTGACCCTGTTCCTGGGAGACAGCGCCGCGTCCGCGCCCGTCGCGTGGCACCTCGGCGACGTCGTGTTCAACTTCGGGCACGAGGTGGCGCCGCCAGGTTAGTGACCAGCGGTCATCTCGAAGCACCTCCGGCACCGCTCGGGCGCGCACTCGCTGACCCTGTTCCTGGGAGACAGCGCCGCGTCCGCGCCCGTCGCGTGGCACCTCGGCGACGTCGTGTTCAACTTCGGGCACGAGGTGGCGCCGCCAGGTTAGTGACCAGCGGTCATCTCGAAGCACCTCCGGCACCGCTCGGGCGCGCACTCGCTGACCCTGTTCCTGGGAGACAGCGCCGCGTCCGCGCCCGTCGCGTGGCACCTCGGCGACGTCGTGTTCAACTTCGGGCACGAGGTGGCGCCGCCAGGTTAGTGACCAGCGGTCATCTCGAAGCACCTCCGGCACCGTTCGGGCGCGCACTCGCTGACCCTGTTCCTGGGAGACAGCGCCGCGTCCGCGCCCGTCGCGTGGCACCTCGGCGACGTCGTGTTCAACTTCGGGCACGAGGTGGCGCCGCCAGGTTAGTGACCAGCGGTCATCTCGAAGCACCTCCGGCACCGCTCGGGCGCGCACTCGCTGACCCTGTTCCTGGGAGACAGCGCCGCGTCCGCGCCCGTCGCGTGGCACCTCGGCGACGTCGTGTTCAACTTCGGGCACGAGGTGGCGCCGCCAGGTTAGTGACCAGCGGTCATCTCGAAGCACCTCCGGCACCGCTCGGGCGCGCACTCGCTGACCCTGTTCCTGGGAGACAGCGCCGCGTCCGCGCCCGTCGCGTGGCACCTCGGCGACGTCGTGTTCAACTTCGGGCACGAGGTGGCGCCGCCAGGTTAGTGACCAGCGGTCATCTCGAAGCACCTCCGGCACCGCTCGGGCGCGCACTCGCTGACCCTGTTCCTGGGAGACAGCGCCGCGTCCGCGCCCGTCGCGTGGCACCTCGGCGACGTCGTGTTCAACTTCGGGCACGAGGTGGCGCCGCCAGGTTAGTGACCAGCGGTCATCTCGAAGCACCTCCGGCACCGCTCGGGCGCGCACTCGCTGACCCTGTTCCTGGGAGACAGCGCCGCGTCCGCGCCCGTCGCGTGGCACCTCGGCGACGTCGTGTTCAACTTCGGGCACGAGGTGGCGCCGCCAGGTTAGTGACCAGCGGTCATCTCGAAGCACCTCCGGCACCGCTCGGGCGCGCACTCGCTGACCCTGTTCCTGGGAGACAGCGCCGCGTCCGCGCCCGTCGCGTGGCACCTCGGCGACGTCGTGTTCAACTTCGGGCACGAGGTGGCGCCGCCAGGTTAGTGACCAGCGGTCATCTCGAAGCACCTCCGGCACCGCTCGGGCGCGCACTCGCTGACCCTGTTCCTGGGAGACAGCGCCGCGTCCGCGCCCGTCGCGTGGCACCTCGGCGACGTCGTGTTCAACTTCGGGCACGAGGTGGCGCCGCCAGGTTAGTGACCAGCGGTCATCTCGAAGCACCTCCGGCACCGCTCGGGCGCGCACTCGCTGACCCTGTTCCTGGGAGACAGCGCCGCGTCCGCGCCCGTCGCGTGGCACCTCGGCGACGTCGTGTTCAACTTCGGGCACGAGGTGGCGCCGCCAGGTTAGTGACCAGCGGTCATCTCGAAGCACCTCCGGCACCGCTCGGGCGCGCACTCGCTGACCCTGTTCCTGGGAGACAGCGCCGCGTCCGCGCCCGTCGCGTGGCACCTCGGCGACGTCGTGTTCAACTTCGGGCACGAGGTGGCGCCGCCAGGTTAGTGACCAGCGGTCATCTCGAAGCACCTCCGGCACCGCTCGGGCGCGCACTCGCTGACCCTGTTCCTGGGAGACAGCGCCGCGTCCGCGCCCGTCGCGTGGCACCTCGGCGACGTCGTGTTCAACTTCGGGCACGAGGTGGCGCCGCCAGGTTAGTGACCAGCGGTCATCTCGAAGCACCTCCGGCACCGCTCGGGCGCGCACTCGCTGACCCTGTTCCTGGGAGACAGCGCCGCGTCCGCGCCCGTCGCGTGGCACCTCGGCGACGTCGTGTTCAACTTCGGGCACGAGGTGGCGCCGCCAGGTTAGTGACCAGCGGTCATCTCGAAGCACCTCCGGCACCGCTCGGGCGCGCACTCGCTGACCCTGTTCCTGGGAGACAGCGCCGCGTCCGCGCCCGTCGCGTGGCACCTCGGCGACGTCGTGTTCAACTTCGGGCACGAGGTGGCGCCGCCAGGTTAGTGACCAGCGGTCATCTCGAAGCACCTCCGGCACCGCTCGGGCGCGCACTCGCTGACCCTGTTCCTGGGAGACAGCGCCGCGTCCGCGCCCGTCGCGTGGCACCTCGGCGACGTCGTGTTCAACTTCGGGCACGAGGTGGCGCCGCCAGGTTAGTGACCAGCGGTCATCTCGAAGCACCTCCGGCACCGCTCGGGCGCGCACTCGCTGACCCTGTTCCTGGGAGACAGCGCCGCGTCCGCGCCCGTCGCGTGGCACCTCGGCGACGTCGTGTTCAACTTCGGGCACGAGGTGGCGCCGCCAGGTTAGTGACCAGCGGTCATCTCGAAGCACCTCCGGCACCGCTCGGGCGCGCACTCGCTGACCCTGTTCCTGGGAGACAGCGCCGCGTCCGCGCCCGTCGCGTGGCACCTCGGCGACGTCGTGTTCAACTTCGGGCACGAGGTGGCGCCGCCAGGTTAGTGACCAGCGGTCATCTCGAAGCACCTCCGGCACCGCTCGGGCGCGCACTCGCTGACCCTGTTCCTGGGAGACAGCGCCGCGTCCGCGCCCGTCGCGTGGCACCTCGGCGACGTCGTGTTCAACTTCGGGCACGAGGTGGCGCCGCCAGGTTAGTGACCAGCGGTCATCTCGAAGCACCTCCGGCACCGCTCGGGCGCGCACTCGCTGACCCTGTTCCTGGGAGACAGCGCCGCGTCCGCGCCCGTCGCGTGGCACCTCGGCGACGTCGTGTTCAACTTCGGGCACGAGGTGGCGCCGCCAGGTTAGTGACCAGCGGTCATCTCGAAGCACCTCCTAGTTATAGCCTATGGTATCTTGTAAGGTTATTTTCTGGCACGCGCCTTTCTCATTGACCGTGTTTGTCTGCAGCGCCGCCCTCGAGCGGGCCGCGGGCCGCGCTGGCGGAGATCGCGCACCAGTTCCGCTCGGCGGAGCCGCGGCCGGCGCGCCTGGTGTCGGACGTGTTCGCGGCGGCGGCGGCGGCGCCGCTGCTGCTGCTGCTGGTGCTGTGGGCGCGGCTGAGGGTCAACCTCTCCTACCTCCCCGTGGCTCCCAGCGCACTACTCTTCCATTTGGGACTGGGAGGTCAGTTCCAGAGACTAAAGCACAGTTATTATATCTGTACTAAATTTCATCGTAAGCGTGAAGAGGTAACAGACAGGCTTTCGGCCGTGCGTAGATGGGATTTATATATCACTTTCCATAACTAAAGATGACAGTTAGACCTGATTGGCGCGCATACAAAGCGTTGCGTAGTCGACCAACTGGTACTTAACCCCTCGTATGCGGATGTCAAAATTGTGCAATCAAATTATGACTTTAATATGTAAAACATTGGGTTCAAATGCTTTGCACGGATCCGTGCCTAAGCATACGAAGGGATAAATGAAAGTGAGTGCACTATTCGCCGATAAACGTTTAAAAAAAACCGCATTTATAGTATTCCAGGCAAAAGACGGTTTCGGAAAACATTAATTTATAGTAGCGTTTTTAGGGTTCCGTAGCCAAAATGGCAAAAACGGAACCCTTATAGTTTCGTCATGTCCGTCTGTCCGTATGTCACAGGCATTTTACTCGAAAACTATAAGGTGTATTTGAATAAAATTTTGAGGATAGGTGTATTTTGTTAGCCGCTACATAGTTTTGTAATTAAAATGACAAAAAAAAATTTTTTAGGGGTGCACTCCATACATAAAACTAAAAGTCAAAAAAAAAAATCATTGTGACCCCCCGTGTGGCACATCAATCGATAGGCCTTTCAAAATAAATATAAGGTTTCTTAGCATTTTTTTTGATTAAGTGAATAGGGTCGGAGATAATCGCCCCGAAAGTCACTAAAATTCTGTCCCCCCCCTCTAATTTTTGAACGGTGTATTTTAAAAATATGGAAAAATTCATGGACATAGGGCTTATTAATTTCATTCACCGAAAATTGTTTTGAAAAAGATCGGTTCAGAGGTTTTCGAGATATTGCTGAAAAACTGCCTTCCTCAAAGAAAAGGACGTAAGTGCCGTAAAATTTCTGTGACGATACGATCTTTTTAATAGGCACGGAACCCTTCGTTTTGCGTGGTCCGACACGCACTCGGCTGGTTTTTTTGTTTATTTCATTCTAAAACGTTATTCTAATATGCTTTATTCAAGAATCCAACAAATTTTCCACCTGGAAGTAATTATATAGATTTAAATTAAACATTCATTGTCTTTTTTATTTTATTTATATTGAATATTTTAAAGCAAATGTAAATTAACCTTAATAAAGATAAAAAATATATTAATATTTATCCGGACTTTTTCGTAGCTAATTAAATATTCTTTTTTTTGATGTCTGATTTTTTGTTGGATTTTGCCTCTAGGTAACCATTTAATTGACAATATATCCGTTACATTAAAAAATTAGCTATTATAAATTATTTCCAAATGTGTCATTTTTTCCATACAAGTTGTCAGTTCATTGCCTGGACTGTAGTTAGTATTAGTATGGATGGGTATGTCTGTTTGCAAGTGGGTCATAGAGCCGTGTGTCGCAGGGTCGCTGGCGCTGTACGGCGTGCTGTGGCTGCAGCTCAGCATGTTCGAGGCGGCGCGCTACCTGCTGCCGCTCGCCGCGCTCACCTTCCTCGCGGGCCACCGCCTGCTGCGCCGCCTCGTGCAAGACAAACACTAGCCTCCACGAGGCTTATTCCCACCCGTTACAATCCTGTGCAAAAATATCTATCGATCGAATCCGCTCGTAAATTATTACACCTTAATCCGCTGACTTAAGAGCGATGGGACATATTTATGAGTAAGTTGTATGCACCCATATTTTTGCACTTGACTGTACCACCATTTTTTTTACAGCTGGGATTTTTATTCCCCATCATTTACCAGTTGGAACGAACGGGAATAGTAATTGATGATAACTACTGAGTACTTCAGTGGTAAAAGATGGGAAAAATATTCCCAGCAGTTACCACCGAGTACTTGAGTGATAAAAGATGGGAAAAATATTCCCAGCAGTTACCACCGAGTACTTGAGTGGTAAAAGATGGAAAAGTATTCCCAGTAGTTAGCACCGAGTACTTGAGTGGTAAAAGATGGAAAAGTATTCCCAGTAGTTAGCACCGAGTACTTGAGTGGTAAAAGATGGGGAAAATATTCCCAGCAGTTACCACCGAGTACTTGAGTGGTAAAAGATGGAAAAGTATTCCCAGTAGTTAGCACCGAGTACTTGAGTGGTAAAAGATGGGAAAAATAAGATAAATAAGATCTAATGTTTGTTTCCATTCGATATTACTATGGGTTAATCGAAATCGCCAAAAAGATCGATCAACTAGTGAAAAGGTAGTTCTCAAAATTACTAATTGCATCTGTGTCAGGTCGGGTAATATCGAATGGAATTGAAGCAGTTTCTAATTTGACATATACTGCCTTTGATTTAATGTGAGGTTATTAAAATGCAGTAGTTACAAGCACTTTAATGTCAGAGTTGACTGATATAGATCCTCTTATACAACCTTAAGGGAATAAGTAATTAATCAAAATTAAAAAGGATTTTATAACTTTCAAAATGATTCTTCAATTTTTCTTCAACTGTTCAGTTTTTCATCCAATGGGACGTCAAAGCCAAAATGAACACTGTAAAGTGCAATTTTCACAATTACATTACGCGTAGTCGAAAGCATGTCTAGATTAAGAATTTCGAACGGTATGTGATCGATGTCTTCGGTTTAGTTGTATCTATCTAATCATGCACAAGAGGCAATGCACTAATTCGTAGCAATAACGCGTTCTCTTTACCCATGTGCAATCATGTCCAGAAATAATTTTCCAGTAGGATTTGTAATCCTAAGTTGGCGTGCTTATTCCCCTTTTCTCACAAAATAATTATATATTATGTAATAAAAAACGATACTTGTGGATTGAGTTTCCCTTCTAATTTAAGTTAATGTCATTCCTTCTCTGAACCACATTTCAATGGAGATTTTATAGCAGTTTAGGGTTTTTCCACTGGAGTGTTATTCAGAGTTCTGATAATTATAGATTTTATAAAATAAAGATGTTGGTTCTTTTCATTTAGTTTTATTTTATAATTTTCGGAACGAGCTCTATAACGCCTTCGCTGTAATCAAATAGTTGCGAAAATATAACGCAGAATTTGACAGCAATTGCTGTAGTACCATTGGAGGTTGATATTTTATTTTTCTCAATGGTACTTGAAAACAACAGCGTGTCAATAGTACCATTTTCATATTATCGGACAATGGTTCAAAAAACAAAGTACCATTTTGGTACTACAGCAATAAATACGAATAAGAGGATCAACCATTTCCAGATGTTTAGAGGTTAGCGACCTGGGGGTCAATAACCTGTACTATTTGCTTTAATGACTGCTATCTACGCATCTTCTAAAATAAAGCACATGTTAGGGATATACTTCGCGAATTAGAACGAATATTCTCCGCAGCATATAGCGTTTGCTCAACGCGCTCTATTCGTTACCAATGTCTACGCCGGAATTCAGCTAGTCTATTTATGGACTCGACAACTAATAGTGCATGACTGCCGCCAGAATGCCTCAATGGATCATTTCATTTTCAAGGGGATTCGTCATCGTCCTTATAAAATGCACGTTTCGTGTATTCTCTCTTTCCTTTCCCTAATGTTTCGGTGATGGGGAACTTTCAAGGATACGTACCCGGTGCTAATACCCACAGAACAATAATTAGTTATTATTCTGAGCTAATACCACACAACATAATAATTATAGTTAAATTCCCAATTAATTGCATACAAGTTTTCGTTTAATCCATGACTTATGTTCGTGTCGTTGCATCCCGTGGATTGAATAAACCAGTTTTTTTATGAGGCGTTTAAAAATATCGACCACATTAAAAACTGTTGGAACGTATTCTGTTATCGATTCTAAGTATCCCCAGGCATATTTTTTTCGAATATCTTCCATGTACAGACTTTCGACCCTCTTCAGCTTGGGAGGGTTTAAAATTATAAATCTTTAGCTCTAGATTACATCTGGGGGGTAATCACGTAACGTTCCGAATGCGCGTCGGGTAGATCTAAATGCCGATTTTTATATGGAAAAATGACAGTTGGATCTACCCGACGCGCGTTCGGAACGTTACGTGATTTGATTACCCCCCAGATGTGATCTAGAGCTAAAGAATTATAATGTAAACCCTCCAAAGTCTCTGTTAGCAAGATTGATAACAATAGATCCTGTGCATCTTCATTTGAATAAAAAAGACTGACGTTCGATAGTCGATTGTCACTTTTAACTGCCGGCCAGAAAAAAGGGTTAAACGAGATGGAAAGAGTTGAGGGTCAATGAAATGCAGTTTATGGTCATTAAAAGCTATATTTTATTTACATTATTATCACACCTTACCGATTTTAACAAAATTGCGTTAAACCTAATATAAGTTTAGTTAACTTTGATAAAAGGTAGAAAACGCAGGAAATATTTCATTCTTAATTAATAAGTAGTATACTTAGCTATTAGCTAATACACGCTCTGTCCGCCAGGTACTTAAAGTAGTCAATATTATTCTATGAGATGTCAAAAGGAATTTATGAAAATAGGATTTTCACTTATCAACAACCATACCGGTTCCACCTGTAGATATAATATAAATAAATAAATATCGTGGGACAATTCACACCAATTGTTCAAGTCCCAAACTAGGCAAAGCCTGTACTATGGGTACTAGGCAACGGATGAACATACATAGATAGATAAATGCATACTTAAATAGAAATTAAATTATATTATTATATTCATTCGCTATTAGGAATTAACTGTTTATGTACTGAAACAAATAATACTGCCAGTTCATGCATTCGCTCACACTTGGATTCAACAATACAGTTCCACTCATTCACAGATTCGAGAAATGCATGTTCAACTTATTTTATATAAAATACTGGTCTGACAATAGTAATCCGTGTTAGTCACCTTCTTTTATATAAAACAAATCTAAGGTCTGTCTGTGCGTAAGCATAGTGTGCACATGATACTAAAAATAACTTAATATAGGAGTGCTCTCAAAACTCTGCGTCTAGTGTGAAAACATTGTCCAAGCGGTTGGCCATGACTCCGCACTTCTGGTATTCACCGACTTTCTTTTCAAAGAAGTTTGTTTTGCCTTCCAGGGAGATGAGGTTCATGAAGTCGAACGGATTCTTTGTGTTGTAGTGCTGTGAAAGATAGAAATATGTTATTGTTTTATTGTCCTATGCCATGTTATTGTTTTATTGGAACTCTGTCTAAATTAGAGAGCAGTTTATTATAGTGACTTCATTGGAAGTTTAAAGATTAGAGAGCAGTCTATCTAAAGCTGCGTACGACTTTGAGGCAGCCTGAGGTATGCTCGCCCCGCGCAGCGAGCTGCTCGCGCGCCAAATAGTTCCACATAAACATGCGCGGGCGAGGCAGCGTGCTCGCGGCAAGCCGACATCGACATTCAAAATGGCGTCGACACGATGACAGCTGATTGATTTCGGGACCCACAACACCTTTTGCTTTTCATGTATTGATATCAATAATTGTTCCAAATTTACTAACAAACTATTACACACGCACGGCTAAGCCACTTGATAAAATTCGTACGCACCTCGCGCACAAACAAGTTCGATCTTGTCGCTCTGTCTGCGGCACGCTCAGAGGGCCTACCGCGAAACGATATTCGTTTTCGTTCGTGTATCTCCCTCTTTGTCGCTCGAACTAGCAAGTGCAACAGAGACGGAGATACACGAACGAAAACGAATATCGTTTCGCGGTAGGCCCCCAGATACACGTCCAAGTGACGCGAGGCACGCACACTGAGGCGCCTTTGAGCACTGTCAGGAGACCGCCACTGGGCGGCTCGCCGCGCGCTGCTCGCGCACAGGGCGTGAGGGCGTACGAATTAGAACAAAATAGGTGAGTCGTGCGTGCCTCAACCCAAGGCTGCTCAAATTCGTACGCACCTTAATAAATTCACAGCACTTTCGATACCTTTGTGCTAGTCTTGCAACTGTGCAGCCCCGTATACAAGGCCAAGACGCAGACTCCAGGCTAGACTAGTCTAACTGTACTACCTGCGGTGAATGTAGCTTTTTAATCAAAGCCATGATGGTCTGGTCAATCAAGGAGGACGCCCGTACAGAAACAGTGCAAAACTGCCTATTACCTTCTCCCCGATGAGGTCCATCAGCAGTCTGTCGGCCACAAACTCAATGTACTCGGACATGAGTTCACAGTTCATGCCGAGCAGCCGCACGGGCAGCGCGTCCGTGAGGAACTCCTGCTCGATGACGACGGCGTCCTTGATGATGGTGAGCACGCGCTCCTTGCTCGTCTTCTGCACGAGGTGCTTGAACATCAGGCACGCGAAGTCCGTGTGGAGGCCCTGGAACGGTTCATGGTAAGAAAACTACTACATCTGCACCAAAATTACCGATCTTTAGTCTCGAGTTTAGATTTGCGTTAAAAAATGTTCTGAAATCTTGTCAACAATCTGCTATAGAGTAGAAGATACTCTATATGTCTGTTTTTTCTGGCCTATGGTTGACTGTGTCTGGTAGTGTTTGTTTCATTTTTTTTACTATAAATTAACATTCAAATAGGTAAATAAACAAGAAATGAATTATCTCTGTTCCGTCGTACAGTCAACATCATATGGTTAGTAGCAGCCAAATATTTCGGTATTGCTGTAATGGGGCTTGTAGACGGCCTATACTTTTCCGGAAATGTGTGGCCGGCAACTATAGGCGTCTTGATCTTACTTGCATGCTTATAAGTCATACATAACATAGTGATCTCTGAACTATGTGCTATTTTGTCCCTGATAACATATCTTTAAGAGCTTTCAGTGCTTATCAGTGCTATGTTGCGATTAACCTATACCCTACCTATAGCTTTATGATAACATTTACGTGACCATTTTAACTTACTGATTAGTGACCCATTTAACTTTAGGTAATTTTATTGTTTAATGAAAAAACGACACGTTATAGAGTGTTGAATTTACTTTTCCTCATGGCGTACTTGTTAGTGTTTTGTCCATAGCGGAGTGGAGTTGTGGATTGAAACATGATGACAAGTCTGAACATGTACTATTTTTTTGACTACACAAAGAAAGCAGAATAGCAACGTAAACTACAAACCTCATCTCTGGAAATCATCTCATTGCTGAAGGTCAACCCCGGCATGAGCCCTCTCTTCTTCAGCCAGAAGATGGAAGCAAAGCTGCCCGAGAAGAAGATGCCTTCCACAGCCGCAAATGCTACAATTCTCTCTCCAAATGTGGCCGTTTTGCTTCCGATCCACTGAAGAGCCCAGTCTGCCTTCTTTTTTATGCAAGGCAGAGTTTCTATAGCATTGAAGAGGAAATCTCTGAAAAATAATGAGATTTGTAAATGTTTAACAGGAAAATACCACGCTTTAAGGAGTTTACAATGAGTCTGGTTAATTAGGTGGAATAAATTATACTAGTTTAATCATGGAGATAAATTCAGCACTTGACTAAAGACAGACATGGAAATCAATTTTAATATACATGTTTAATTAATTTACTTCATAGTATTGTTGTTATAGTTCCTATTGAACACTTTTATGCAATAATTAAATAACAAAATCAAAGCATCTGAATGTTATGTTTATAATTAGACTGATACACACCTCTCCTTGGGATCTCTGATGTATGTGTCAATCAACAAAGAATACATTTCAGAATGTACATTTTCCATTGCAATCTGGAATCCATAGAAGCACCTGGCTTCAGTCACTTGAACTTCTTGTGAGAAGCGCTCCACAAGGTTCTCATTGACAATACCATCAGAGGCCGCGAAGAACGCGAGCACATGCTTGATGAAATGCCTTTCACTGTCCTTGAGGTTCTCCCAGTCGTGCATGTCCTACAATTCGTTATGATGAGTAAGTAAACAAATAACACTCCGATTGGGGTGTCAAAACATGAATGTAATAATTGCGCAATCATGTTACTGACGCTCATGAATTCACAGGAACCACCACATAAAATACATTTCTTTCGGACAACTATGATCCATAGGTTGTTAGTACTACATACAGAACGTTCGTTCATTCATGCCTTTATCCCTAAAGGGGTAGGCAAAGCACATGAAACTTGTGACAGAACGTGTAGCACATTAAAATAATAATTTAGTTAAATTAGGTTACCTTGGAGAGATCCACTTCCTCAACGGTCCAGAAAGACGCCTCTGCTTTTTTGTACATTTGCCAAATGTCATTGTATTGGATGGGGAAAATAACAAATCTACGCGGGTTTTCGCGCAACAGGGGCTCCAGCTGCGGGTCAAATACAGGCTCTTCCTCTGCCTTTACAATGTCCATTTTGTCAGATTTCTCTTCATCTTCTTTCACGTTGCCATTTTGGGTTGCGAGTACGTTATTCTTTACGGGTGACTAAGATAAACAATTGTAATTATTGTAATGTAATGTACAAAACAAATGCGAATTGCTGTGAAGACGAGGTTAGAAAGTCAATAAAAATTACCTTGATGTGCACGTTGTTCATTATGTTGTTTAGATTTTCCTTGTTATTTATTAGAGACATTTTGATAAGACAAAGGACTATTAATCCACACAAATATCGAAAAATACAGTAGAGAGTACCTTACACACTAATTTCTGAAATCATATTGACTCATTGAAGCGGTGAATTGCCGCTAGAAATTTCCACAACTCCCCGTATTTATATTTTTGATTACCCAAAATGGCGGGAAATAGACACTACGGTCCAAACTAATCGTATAACAATGTAACTGTTTATTGAACTATTGCTGTAAAGTAATAAATCACGTGAAATTGTACGTGTAATAGAGAAATAGAAATATCACAGAAAAAATCGATGGAAAAAGTAGATAAATTATTTTTATTACAAAGGGTTGATAAACTTTAGATAGCGGATATTTATTTACAGGACCCAATAATGCAATTCGGAACTGACTCAGAATACAGTTGAATGAACCATTCGCGACGAGCGCATAAAAACGCGGGAAAAGCCAATAACATAGTACTTTAATTTGGAAAAAAATATTATTTTTAGTTAAGCAGACAATGTGAGATAAAAGAGATTTGAAAAATTATTATTGATCAGTTTTTTTTGAGTTTCTTGATAATATTAGAACATTGTAATTAAAAAAGTTGTCCACCTGATTCAGAATCCGTTTGTCTGTTCAAGTCTGACTTCCGGTGCGTCAGCTGTTTGATCACCGACCAACCATTTCACACGCAAAAGGGCGGCTTTACACAACCCATAGTCCGATCCGGATCATCGGATCCGATCAGACTTTTCTAAATAGAACTATCTTCATCTCTGTCACCAAGTCCTCGCGCACGTAGATAGTGACAAATCGGTTTCATCTCCCTGTTGCTCCCTGCAAAAGTATGCAAAGTGCGCCTACATACAATCGGATGAGCAATAACGTATCGTCTTGCATCGGCGACGCCCACGGAACAGAAAATTATTTTTCTGTGGGCGGCGCCGCACCACAGACATGTGACCTTGCCTAAGTGGTAATGCCAACCCCAACTTTGCGACACCTCGATTTCCCTCGGATCATAAATACTTAAAAAATACATAAATTTATCGGACTTTTTTCAGTTTCTATCAAGTCGTGTGTTCCAGTAGAAGTACCTCTTCTTCCGAGACGAGCGATGTCTGATCGTCCTCCTCGCGTGTTTCCCGATTGTATCCTAAATGAACCACTTTGGCACCTAACAGTGACGGATCCAGCGGCGCTACCACGAAAATCGAAGTTCGTATATCTGCATCCTTGTCACTCAATATAGTAAGTGCGATAGACACCCGAACTTGGAAGTTCGTGGTTATAGCTCAGAAATGTGTTTGGGGGGGCAGCTGAGGCTAATTTAGTAAGGACTCGGCTGCTTTTGGATCCCCTTAATTAGGTACTAGTTTAGTCGGATGTTTGTACATATATTATTGTATATTCATGCCAATATATCTCACAGACGATTTCCAATAGTCTGACTGATCAGACTACAGTCTCAATACAAGCCCATATTAGTAATTAAGTCCATGTTGTACACCAAGTGTACACCTTATGATGTACTTATACCCAGGGTGAAAAAAAAAACAGTTATGGTTTTTAAAGTATTTGTTTTTGTTCATAGGAAAATATAGCAAAAGCTAGCCGTGTCAATGGTCGAAGCCACATCTCCAATTCTCCAATAACAGTATAATTTATCCGGTAAATGAATGGGGCGAATGGAACATCAATTTTCGCCAATTCGAATACATACCTACATATAAGATATATTATTGCTAAATGAATAGCTTTAACAACCAACTTATCTTTACAACATACTCGTAATACAATGAAATTGTCAAGCGTACATTTTCAACAAATATTTCGTGAACTGTGTTGAGAAATAATTCAACTTATTGCATGTAATTTTATAACATGTTCTCCGTCCTGCCCGTCAAAAATAATTTATGTCAGTGATATTTGAAAATTATTTTACACCATAAAGTTGAACTTGTTCTAAAACAGAATGTAACAAAAGAAAGGCAACTTTAGGCCTGAATCACACTGGCGCGGCCTGCAGTGATGGTCCATAGTAAATTTGACAGCTTATGACAAGTTTACTATTGACCGCCACCGCAGGCCGCGTCAGTGTAATTCAGGCCTTATACATAATACACGTTTGGAATATACATTCTGTTGTACTTGCATTGAACAGCATACCATGACAACAGACCGATATTTAATTTGCTAAAACTAATTGACATATATGTCAATTTGAATGTTTAGTAAAGGTTCGTAAAGGTGAGGACACTTTTACTACAGCTAATTAAAAATCAGAAATATTACAATATACACTTTGAATTACTTCTTCTTCTTTTTTTGGCGTTCTGGCCAACTGTGTCGGCTCAAATTTGCCAGTATCAAGTAACAGGAGCGCTGCTCATGATCTGCGAACAACCGGACAACACAAACACATGACTACCAACCACCACTGTTAAAAATCCAATAGTCTTAAATATTATTATAAGTCTAACTTTGAATTAAAATGGGCACAGATCAGTTCACAAGTAGAATAACTGACAACCTTAGACAACACAATACTATGCGATTGAAGCAAGCCATGTAGTTACATTACATATCTAGCAATTTGTCACAACTGACAGAGACGCGGCTATAGTTGGTATGAGACAGCAAATATATTAGATGCCATTAATTCTAACCATAGTTGCGTCTGTTAGTTGTGACAAGTTGCATAGTTTGTAGTGTGTTTGTAGACTCTCAATTTAATGCCGTATCGGTATGTAATAATTTAAATAAAGTGCCTAGTGTCAATTTTATGAAATAAAAAGAGTTTATTTCAAGATTAGGCATTCAATATATTGACGTTTAATCTTAAATTAATCTTAATTTCGTCAAATTAAGCTTTAATCAGGAGCATTCTGGCTGAAGTAAAAAAGCCTGTAATATTAGTGTTATATAGAATACTTATTTATTACAAAACATTCAATATTTTGAAACGTCACTTGGTGCAATTTGTGTCGTCCCCAGGCAAACTGTATCGCTTTCTCGGTAATCTATAAAGACGTGTTTTTCAATTGAATCCTTATTCAGACCAGTAGCGCCTTACAACCAATTTTATTTCTTCTCATAAATCACGTCGGGTGAGCTATATAGATGGATAAAACTTTTTTAATCTTTATATTTCACAAGTATTCATTCATAATCATTGACACTAGCTTTAATGCAAAAAAAAATAACGTTCTAAACGCCGAACATCAAATAATTACTCACAAATTTCAACTGTCATAATAAATCAAGGTGTCATTTACACAGTCAGTTTGTCTGATAGATCAGAAGATGGCGGTTAAAGGGTTAAAAGATACCTCCATCATTAGAAGCACAATACCGAACCGAAAATCGGGTGTCAAAACATCGCGGATCAATTGACTTTTTCATCATCTTTAGGTGATATAGCTTATACATACATAATATATTACCTATCTTGCCCACGAATCTCATTGGGGCCGGTTACACATTGACGTTATTAAAGCAACTTATCCATACATTTTTGAATATCGCGATAATATTGCTATAAAGATCTTACAATAATACTCACTGTGCCTGCCATTCTTAAGCATACAAAACAAATGATGCAATTAGTTGCAACGTTGCTATAGTTAGAATGAATGGTTGGTTTGGAATTGATTTGACATTCCAACTATAGCAAGTTGTTGTGACAAATTGCTGGGACTGTAATGGCCTTAATTGTGCGTGTAGTTGCAGAACTGAATACATTTTAACCTACTAATATAAAAATTGGCCACATCTAATAGACATAATTTTGTATGATTTAAATAAAACAATTATTTTTAGCCCAGATCTCCCGATCTAGAACAAGACACGTGTTTCGGGAAAAGGTGAAGGTAGCCGATCTCCACTACGCATTAGAAATCGATTATTAGATTAGAAGCGAGCATAATCACATATTCTATTTCACATTAGCAACTCAAATGTTTTCAGCAAAGCAGTTTTCCGTTTAAATGTGTTTGCTTCTAGGACAACACTGCGTGTAGTGTTTGACGGGTCTCTTTTATCGTAGCGATGGAGATTTGGTTTCTATTTCAACTATTTGACGTACAATGCTGGGTCGATAAGCGACGGAACTGTCACAACAACAATTTATGATTTCCTTTACTCAAAACGTCTCTTTCGCAAAATGACTCGTTGGCAACACGTCCCTTTCGCAAAATGACCCGTTCGCAACACGTCCGTTTTGCAAAATGACCCGTTCGCAACACGTCTGTTTTGCAAAATGACCCGTTCGCGAAATGTTCCAACTAGTTCCTAGTCTCTATTTAAACAAGCTTTTTCCAGACGGAACATTTTGCGAATGGTTCATTTCGTAGACGGGGCGTTTTGCGAAAGGGGCTTTCTCAGAAAGGACGTTTTGCGAAAGGGGTGGGGCCTTTTGAGAAAGGGACGTTTTGCGAATGGGGTGTTTTATATAAGGGACCATTTGTAGAGAAGACGTTTTGCGAATGGGACGTAATTTTGGTGGAGGGCCGTTTTGCGAGTGGGACGTTATGCGCCTAAAACCATTTTATTAACACTATATGCTGTCTATATGAGTAAAATAGTAAAAGCGAAAAAGTCGTTCTTGGGAAATTGTATAAAATTCTACAATAAAATTCCAAAACACATTACCGAACTTACTGACTCTAAATTCAAATTTGTCGTAAAACGGACACTTATTTCAAAAGCATATTATAAGATAAACGACTACATCATGGATAGGGATATTTGGCAGCGATAAAATCCTGCACTAGAAATCTGTCGTAAAATAAATAGGCTTTCTACTGTAGCATTGTAATTTTAAATTTTTATAATACTCTGATACTGATATGATATATTGTATACTGTTTTGAAAAAATGACACCTCGCCGAGTTTTTTACGCCGGTTCTTCTCGAGGCAGAGGTTTATTTTCCGAACCGGTGGTAGTTTATCGACATTCATAGGTGCATGTAATATGCCTAAATTGAAGAATAAATCACTTTGACTTTGACTTTTTGTCCAGTCCACTCGTTTGAAGCGTTGCCCGTCTGTTTTCATTGAGAGCGTTGTCAGGTCGGTTCATAATCCGTTCACAAGTAATGTTAAGTAGAACACTGGTGTAGCGGTTCGGCGGGTTAGTCCATGTTATTAACACTAGATGCCGTCGACTCGTTTATGGTTTAAAGCGTCGCCCGGCTGTTTTCGAAAGCGCTGTTTCACGCAGGCTAAGGCCTCTGACAGACTGGCCGCGGCGGACAATGTAAACTTGTCATTAGCTGTCACGTTGGGTACGGAGCGGTGCCCGCTCTCGCTCGTGCTCGTGCTCGCGCCGGCGCCGGCGCTGGCTAGGCCATCTTGTTGACGAGCGCGAGGTGCAGGTTGGCGAGCTGCGCGGTCCACTTGTCCTGCGCGGCGTAGCGCGCGGCGCCGCGCCGCCCCACCGTCAGCTCCAGCACCGCGTTCACCTGGTCGATGCGTCCGCTTATCGTGCTGGAACACACAACCATACCAGTTTATCTACACACGTACTGTAGACGCACAGAAACCAACTACGCAAGATAGTAGGAACGATAACCGGACACAACACCTTGAACAGACACCTCTACAATTTAGGTATCACAGACAGCCCCATGTGCAGAGCGCGCATGGAGGCAGAAGAAACGACTAAACACATTCTACTGGACTGTAAGCAGGTAGAAGTATACAGGAAAAAGCACCTAGGGTCTCCGGACACACTGCGAAACGCAGTCAGTAATACCAAGGCACTCTTAAACTTTTTAGAGGAGCTGGGGTGGTTAGAGTAGCGCCACCCTGCCGTTTCACGCAAAATAGGCACATTTGGATGTCGACTTGCGGAAAATGCCCAGTAAAACTAACTGTAAACCCGGTAAAATGCGTTCAGTAACTGGCAGTAATGATCATTAACATTTATAAAAATAAATTACTTGTCTCCGGCCGTAGGTCATTTTGTACGTATTTTCATTAAGATATCGATATTGATAAAATACATACATAAAAAAAGGACCAGTCTGAAAATCAGCGCTGGATGTAAACATCTCATTGAGCTGAAGCTGAGACTGGTACCCGTTGCCGAGATATCCGAATCGCTAAACTTAAGTGGCAGTGGGCGGGGCACACTGCACGTAGAACCGATGGCCGTTGGGGCGGAAAGGTTCTCTAGTGGCGACCATGTACCGGAAGCTGCGGCGGGATAGGCCCCCCACAAGGTAGACTGATGACCTGGTAAAGGTCGCGGGAGTCCGCTGGATGCGGGTGGCGCAGGACCGGTCAATTTGGCACTCGTTACGGGAGGCTTTCGGCTGATATGATGATGATGATTTTTTGCACATTGTGCAAGGTTTTCTACAGAGAGATAAATTACTGAAAGGCTACTGCAGTTATGTATGCTCTAAGGGTGAAACTAAATAAAAGCTCGTAAAGTACTCACTTGTCCAGAATGCAAGTGACTAGTAGGTTCTCCACCTCCTTCTCGTCGATGTTGAGCTCCTTGGAGATGAAGGGGATGTGTATCCGGGTGTAGGGCCCGATGAGCTTGATGAGCACCTGCGTGCGGATGTTGCGCAGCAGGTCCTCGATGTGCTCGCGGATGAACGGGTCGTCCATGATGTTGTTCCGGTTGTGCTTGAGGATGGCCTCGAAGTCGTTGATGTCGTTGTTCTGGTACGCCATCACCAGGTTGGTCATGGCCAGGATTTCGGGGTCGTTCTTGTACGGCTTCGCCTCTTGGGAGTCGAAGGGGTTTATACCGGATTTCATTAGCCTGGAAACGTTTTTGGTGAAATATTAAAACGCGACCGAACGAACTGCGAGGATTTTTGTAAAATAAAATAATGGACCGTTGAATTGGGTACTTTCCTAAAAAACTATTTAGCCCGTCAGACAGATTTTTTTTACTTAGGAAAGTACCCAATTAGGGATGGTATAATCCAAAATAGAAAAATACAGAAACGTGAGATGTGTTAAGGTGCGTACGAATTAGAGCAGCCTCGGGTTGAGGCACGCACGGCGCCTATTTTGCTCAAATTCGTACGCGCTCACGCGCTGTGCGCGAGCAGCGCGCGGCGAGCCGGCCAGGGGCGGTCTCTTGACCGTGCTCAAAGGCGCCTCAGTGTGCGTGCCTCGCGTCACTTGGACGTGTATCTGAGCGTGCCGCGGACAGAGCGACAAGATCGAACTTGTTTGTGCGCTAGGCTCGTACGAATTTGAGCAAGTGGCTGAGCCGTGCGTTTGTAATCGTTTGTTAGTAAATTTAGGACAATTATTGATAAAAATACATGAAAAGCAAAAGGTGTTGTGGGTCCCGAAATCAATCAGCTGTCATCGTGTCGACGCCATTTTGAATGTCGGCTCGCGCGAGTACGCTGCCTCGCCCGCGCATGTTTATGTGGAACTATTTTGCGCGCGAGCAGCTCGCCGCGCGGGGCGAGCATGCCTCAGGCTGAGGCTGCTCTAATTCGTACGCACCTTTACAGTCGCTGGGAATCGCTGAACAACGATAAATTGAACGTAAGTCAATTTTGAATGCTTAAACATTGCCATATGAAAATAGTGTACTTATAATTTGACTGATTATGAATTTTATATTATACATTGAATATTTTATTTAAAAAATATGCAATTAAATTGGAATCATTATTAGTGGTTTTTAAATCTGGTATCTGAAAAGTTTTATCTTTGTTTGAAAGCATATACTTCCAGGTCCCGTTGTCACCAAACTCCAGTTCTGATGATGGGATCCTGGAGAAATCGAGGGAACTCTTCAAATTTTATAGGCAAACTTGAAGCAATTTGGCTACTGATTTGAAGTCGGTTAAAACTTTGTTTTCAAAGCAAATTATTTAATACAATTAGGTGGCAAAATGTCAGTCGGCAACTGTCTCTCGTCCGGAGCGGACGTGTTAATAGTGTGGACGCTCACATGTTGGCGAGCACGAGGTACTTGAGGCAGGTGGTGCGGCGCGGGGAGCCCGACTCGTCGTAGTTCTTGAACGCCTCGAAGAAGTCCGTGTGCGCCTTCTCGAACTCGCCCTCGCGGAGGTGCATCTTGCCGCCGCATTCTAATTAACAAGATGCAAAAAAAAATCAAAGAACTGTTTATAACGACTGCACTGACTAAGGAAAACCAACTGAAAACCACTGTTTATTTTTACCCGACTGCCCAAGGAGAGGAGGGTTATGTTTCGAGCGTATTTATGTACTGGTAAATTACTTTGTTATCAACTTATTACCAGTGATCGGTTATTTGGATTCTTCCTCGCGGGATATTGATATCCCGCGAGGAAGAATCCAAATAACCGAGGAGAAAAGTTAATACGACAGTTTTCCGCGATACCGAACAAACTGTACAAAAATAAAACAATTTAAATTATCTATAAGGATTTTTTTACTCTTACATGGCAACCAGTTGAGACAAAAACTTCTATTCTTTTCCTAATCTCTACAGTTTATTTTAAGCAAAATATATTAAAATCTCCACAAAGTATTAGCTTATATATCTGTCATGATGGAAAAAATACTTCAAAATCTTGACATTGACATTTCATTATTTTCTCTGTATTTCAGTTCTAATTATTTGCTTCTAAGGATTGCATAATATTAGCTAATTTATACTATAATATTAGGTCACATGTTATCGTATAAGTGCAAATACATAGATCTTATAGCTCAAAGGCGATCCATGAATAAGTATCCATGTTAAGTTCGCACACTATGATTTATGCTTCAATTTTCATTTTATCGACTTGTTTCTGAGATTATCTTTTACGACAACTGTGGCTTACTCTAATTGAACTTTTGATTCGCGTATGATTCTTTCTAACAACATAAAGCCCTGATTCCCGGGGCATATCCATACTAACATAATGATTGAGGTCGTTCACCCCATGTCGAATCCAAAAAACCGATCTCTGCTTATTACGCACAAAAACGCTGTCGATAACAATACAGCCTTGGCCAAAAGTATTGAGCACCCCACGCTTTCCTTTGTAACTTATGGATAAAGTATTATTTATCAATTTCGTAAATACACGAAGACGTAAAATACAATAAGTGAATTGATTTTGAATCATTAATTTTGAAATTGCTATTTGCGTGTGAAAACTGAAGCTAGAACCTTAACGTCAATAAATATGACGTTTTTTTTCGATAGATACACAACTTTCTATTATAAAATATATAAATGCACCTTTTAAAGTTTGACTTTTGTATCAAAAACGCATGGGTGCTCAACACTTGACCAACGCTGCTCCCGTGGGCATAGATGATGTATAGGCTAGGCTGCCTGTCCATACAAAAAGAACAGCTTTGATATGCATGTTAGTCTGTAAGGTATATGTAAACATGGGTTAAAAATTCTGACCTTAGTGCCTATGTATATTTTTGACGTATGTTTAAATAAACAACAAAAAATTACATAAATTTGTATGTTTGACAAATGTCAAAGGTAATTACAGCTTTTTCCCGCAATATACTCGCCCTCAAAGCTTACGACCCAGAAACAACCTAGCTAGACCTAATACAGCGCTAAAAATGATCGCATATATTTCTAGAAGTTGCGTGTCTTTTTGCGTGCGACGCAAAGAGAGGGGTGTTATAAGTTGTCTGTGTATCTGTCTGTGGTATCGTAGCTCCCATGGACCTATTTGAATGCGGTTTTTTTTGTGTCATAGATAATTTTCACCCGAGTGTCCTTAGCCATGTTTCATCAAAATCGGTTCAGCCGTTTTAGAGATATTGAACTTTGCAATGAAAAAATCGGGGGTTTTTCAAGTTTTCTAAGTTGTTGAAGCACTGTATCGCGCATGCCTACTGACCTCGTATCACGCCCATGATGAGCGGGTGCGGGATAGCGGACTTGATATGCAGCGACTGCTCGTAGAGTGCCTTTAGTTTCTTGTTGTTTTTCTGCGCCGTGTACATCTGGATCTCGAGCGCGTATATTTCTAGAAGTTGCGTGCCTTTTTTCAGGTCGTCTTCGCCGTCGTCAGTCTGAAATAATAGTTATTTACGATACAAGTGCAGAAAATAGGAAATTCGCAACGAGTGGCGATAAATTAAAAAAACGACCGAAGGGAGTGTTTTAAATCGACACGAGTTGCGAATTACCTATTTGCACGTGTATCGTACAACGTTTTACAGTACATATGGCTCTTTAAAGTTTCAACATGTGCACGGAAAGTACTCATTTCCGCACTCGTGCGGAAAAGTAACACCATGTGTACTGTAATAGTTATTTATGATACAAGTGCGGAAAGTAGGTAATTGCCAACGAGTGAGGATGACAAAAAACACGACCGTCAGGGAGTATTTTTGATCGACACGAGTTGGGGACTTATCCGCACGTGTGTCATACAACATTTTACAATGCATCATGCAAGGAAATAAAAATATGTAAATAAAAGGTGAAATTTTAACTGTCATGAAATCTCATTCTCGCACGCACATATTGGCCCAAAATCGCCGATCACGCGAGGTGCGAGCCGAGACACGAGACGAAGCACGAGGCGAGAGTGTAATAGTACATCGTGTTACAAGTACGGTAAGATATGAATTACGAACGAGTCTATTAGAAGCCCGACGCCCAAGGCTTTGATGACTCGAGTTTGTAACAATCTTATTACCGTACGTGTGGCACACAATGTTTTTCATCACATTTGCGGGGAAATAAATAACCACAAAAGACAGAAATTCTATGTTTCATACAACCGCACCCATCAAAAATTGACGAAATTGACAACTTCACTTCCAGATGATTGCGAGTGGAGCGCGCAGCTTCAATATTTCATTCAACCAATCACAGAGCTGTACAGCGGCTCGTGGCCACCTAGATTTTTTTTCACCCGATCACAGAGCAGAATTCTTGTGGCCCACGGCCAACGAGATTCGCTTAAACCAATCAGGATCACACCCATTACGCCCTTGGGCGTGATAAAAAAGCCATTACGCCCTTAGGTGTAATAAAGGCTTTTGTAGCTCTGTATGCCTGCCTGCGCGTTATGAAGCCACTAGCGTCCGCCCGCGACTTCGTCTGCGTGGACCCGGGATAAAAACTATCCTAAAAGGGATACCATAAATAGCCCAAGTATTATATAATATCAATTAGAATTTTGGTCAAATGCGAGTCGGATTTTACTTTTCCCATACATTTTGAGACCCAGCGCCTGATGAAGGCATCGAGCAATCTGGTCTCCGTACAAAGTTTCATTCCCTTTTTCGTCTTTAAAAGAGATGAAATTTGACATAAATTATAGCCTATGTCCTATTCTGATATATAAAATAAATTAAAATATCGTGGGACAATTCACACCAATTGATCTAGTCCCAAACTAGACAAAGCATGTACTATGGGTACTAGAAAACGGATAAACATACTTATATAGATAAATACATACTTAAATAGAAATTAAACATCCAAGACTCGAGAGCAAACATTCGTATTCATCATACAAATATCTGCCCCGTCCGGGAATCGAATCCGGGACCTCAAGCTTCATAGTCAGGTTCTCTAACCATTAGGCTATTCGGTCGTCAATATAAGGTACATAACTGGAAAGTTTCATATAAATTCGTCGAGTACTTTTTGAGATTAAGTGGAACATACAACCATCCATCCATCCGTCCATACATCCAAACTTTCACGTTTATAATATTAGTAGGATAGGATTTACGAGCAAATGTGATGAAAATGTAGTATTAGTATCCCCTGTCGCGTTTAGGTAACGGGCGGGCGCCCTAACCTAGCTGGTACCTCGTCGCCGGCACACACCTGGCAGCTCTGGTGCAGCTGTTTGAGGATCTTGGCGAGCTTGTTGAAGTCGCCGCGGTCGTAGTACAGCTTGCCGAGCTTCGTGTTCGTCTTGAACCAGAGCCGGTCGTTCTTCGCGTCCTTTAGGGCCTCCAATGTGGTCTCGTAGAAGTCCTGCAGTAGTTCCATCTGAAAACAAGTGGAATTAGAAGAATTTTCAAAAAACCCAACTGCTTTTTTGCAAATATTATAGCCTATGTCACTCCCACGGTTAAGAGGAATCCAACGACACCTCATATGTCGAAATCCGTCAAACGGTTTAAGGTCACAGCTCATTACCGCACCGCCTCGTCGTTCGGCGTCCACTCGTTGTCGACAGGTGGTCCACGGGTGAACGCCGCGTTGTCACCAGTGAACCTCGCGTGGTCATCGAGTGGACCTCGCGTCGTCAACGAGTGGACCTCGCGTGGTCAACGAGACCCCATATCAGCCGAAAGACGTCCACTGCTGGACATAGACCTCCCCCAAAGAGTGCTACAATGAGGATATTGCCACTAGAAAAATATGGGGATGGAAAAATTGCACCGACAAATAGGGGTGTGGACTCAAAATTTATTGTTTCTTCAAAAGAAAGAAGGCAAAAAATATGCCTAGTGACGATAATCCCATACAAATATCTCAAATAATTAAAAAAACGGAACCCTTATAGGATCACTCGTGCGTCTGTCTGTCCGTCTGTCACAGCCGATTTGCTCCGAAACTACTGGACCGATTGAGTTAAAATTTGGTAAACATATGTAAATTGGTGACCCAAAGATGGAAGTGTAAAGTAAATTAATGAATTCTGAACAAGGGGGCCACTTTTGGGGGGTAAACTGGCAAATTGAAAAAAAAAATTTTCGCAAACTGTATTGTGTGACATATATGTTGTATGTTGTAAGCATCTCAGTTATTTTTTTAAATTTTAGCAAAAACAGAATTGAAGTAATTTAGGGAAGAAAACGAAAATTGACCATTCCCCCCCCCCCCCCTTATCTCCGAAACTCAACTCAAACTCAAACTCAAAATGATCTTTATTCAAGTAGGCCTAGTAACAAGCACTTTCAAATCGTCAGTTAATTTTTTAGAGTAATTTTTAAACATAAAGAATAAAATATATATGATAAAAAACTACTAGGCTTAAAATTCTGAACGAAATATAGAAAATAGTTCCTTGCCTAAAAATTACAGGAAAACCTATAAGAAGTTTGAGTATTCAAAGTAACGGGAAAATTCTCAATATTATGAAATTTAGATTATATACGGAACCCTCACCACGCGAGTTGAACTCGCAGTACTCGCACTTGTCCGGTTTTTTAATTTATACTTTATTACAATAAATAAATAGTAGTGGGACACACCAATTGATCTAGTCCCAACGGATAAACATACTTATATAGATAAATACATACTTAAATAGATATTAAATATCCAAGACTCGAGAACAAACATTCGTATTCATCATACAAATATCTGCCCCGACCGGGGATCGAACCCGGGACCTCCAGCTTCATAGTCAGGTTCTCTAACCACCAGGCTATTCGGTCGTCAAAAATTTGATGGTTTACTATCCATTTAGCAACACTAAATTATCAATTTTAACATGAGTCATCATGCCTATTGTACTTACATTTCTAGAGGTGGAGATGTAGTCGAGGATAGAGTTGATGGACTTCTCCGAGTGGTTGCGCGTCACCGCGCTCTTGATGTACGTCAGCAGCTGCTTGTAGCGCGACATCATCTCCGAGAAGTTGCTCTGGAACAGGCAGTTCGGAGTTAGCTGTGTCAACAAAATTAATGCACAATTACACGAACAAGTGGAATCAATAGATTTTTCAAAAAACCCAAGTGCTTTTTTGCAAATATTATACTCTATGTCACTCCCATGTTTAAGAGGAATCCAACGACACCGCATATGTCGAAATCCGTCAAACGGTTTAGGCTGCAGGGCGTGCCAAAGAATAAGACATACACATATAGATACATACAGACGCTCGAAAAACATAACTCTCCTATCCTTCGGCAGTCGGGTAAAAAGTGGACGGTGAACGGGATGAGGCTAGCTATGATAAGATAACGTCTTTCTAAACACGGATGTTGGCCTCAAGAAAATAGGTTTCTGTCAAAAAAAATTGGTACAATCTTTTATTGCCGACTGCACTTTTCTGTATACCACCATCATCTGAGCGTTTTTCAAAAAAAGTGTACATGTACTTTTTTTTCAGATTTCGATTTTTTAGGGTTTTTCTTACTCAGAATCGTTGATACTATCGATCATCATACAAGAAAAAAAGTGTCCAAAATATTCCATTCCAGATCGTCACATTTTTGTATGCAGTCTTTTTTTATTTATATGGTCGTGGCGCACTGGAAGATAAAACTTACATAGTAAAATCTGGGATACTTTTTTCTTGTATGAGGATCGATAGTATCATCGATTCTGAGTAAAAAAAACCCAAAAAAATCGAAATCTGAAAAAAAAAGTTCATGTACAGTTTTTTTGAAAAACGCTCATCTACTCATTGAGACAATTCTAACGAGCCCAAACTCAACGGGGTTACGTCGGTTGAATACCGAATTCCCATGGCCACCTTCTGTCTCCATCATCAAATCAGCTCGATGATACCAGAATATTGAATTGTCATCCAAACTATACTAATACCCAAAATTTCAGCTCAATCAGATAACGGCATCATTTGATATTTACCGTTAGCTTTTCGGTGAAAGAAAACCTCCTGCATACATCTGAGAAGAAATTCAAAGTGGTATGTGAAGTCCCCAATCCGCACTGGGCCAGTGTGGGGTCTACTGCCCGTTCCCTCTCATTCATGAGAGGAGGCCTGTGCCCAGCAGTGGGGCGTATATAGGCTGATGATGGTGATGAGATAACGGCAAGTGACTAAAAAATTTATTGCAAATTTTGACGGACAACTTATATACTTGCATACTTACATATGAACGGGTCAAGTTAATATAAAGCTTGTAATAAAAAGATAGACGTAACATGATAACGATTAACCTAGTGAAGCCCAAGCCAATTAAGTTTAGCACACGCTCACGGACACATGAACAAACTAAATTGCACAAAACTCGAAATAGGAGATATTGACTAGGGATGGCACGAATGTCAGATTTATCACATTCGCGAATGCGAATATTTAGGATGCGAATGTGTGAATGCGAATGCGAATGTCAAGGAAAAGGAAAAAAAACTGAACTTGACAAAAACTCCAAAAACACAAGGCGAACGAATCAAGTAATCACAAACAACCAGCGGGGTACAAATCTACGAATGCTTCATTTTGGTCAAAATTAATTACGTGTCTACCGGTCTGCGCGCATTGCGCATGTGCGGCATGTGCGACTCGACGGCGACGTGTGGCCGGCGTAGCGAACTCAACGCAACATGCACACATTCGCATTGGCAAAAAATTCGCATCGTTTGATGCGAATGCGAATATCGATGCGAATGTTTAAAATGATGCGAACCATTCGCATATTCGAATGCGAATATTCGTAACATCCCTAATCTTGACAGCATCGCAACACGTGCTGAAGAGTTTTGTGCAATTTTGTTTGCATATGTATGCGTGAGCGTGTGCTAAACTTAATTGGCTTGGTTGAAAACCAGCTTCACTAGTTCGTTCGTAATGCTCTATCTTTTTTCTTGGTCTGAGATGTTGGCCAAGGACTTAGTTAGTTTGACTGGGCATTTTCCGCAAATCGACATCCAACGTGCTTATTTTGCGTCGGGGTGGCGCTACTCTAACCACCCCAGCTCCTCTAAAAAGTTTATGAGTGCCTTGGTATTGCTGACTGCGTCCCGTAGTGTTTGGAGGCCCAAGGGCGTAGCTAGGTACGTTTGAGTTTAAAGTTAATATTGATCATTTGTATAAGAAGGCCTTGAGGCCTCGCTCGCCCTTGCCGCCCGCCCTCCAGGTCCAAGACCTTCTGGAAGCTGAGCAGTGCTTCCGTGGAGTAGTCCTCTTTCAGCTCCTTGCTGTTAATAGTACTGGTTCTCGAAGCCCAGGCCGAGGTGTAGATAACCTGCTGGAAGTGCAGCCTACTTGTCTTACTATGCAACTTACCAGTTTAAAGTTAATCTTGATCATCTGTTTAAGCGCCTTGAAGCCCCACTCGCCCTTTTCGCCGCCCTCCAGGTCCAAGACCTTCTGGAAGCTGAGCAGTGCCTCCTTGGGCTCATCTTCCTTCAGCGCCTTGCTGTTGTAGTACTGGTTCTCGAGGTCCACGTCGGGCTCGGAGTTGCTGTCCTCCGAGTACTCCTGTAATGTGGTAATTGACCAATTTAATGACCTGCTTAGCAGTAAAACAATGGCTTGCTGCTACATATAAATGTATATTGCTATATTGCTTCTATCAGCGCAACCTAAACTTTATAAAAAATAAATAGCCATGTCTTTATTAAAATAATGATTTTTTTTTACTCACACTTGTCTATTATTGCTACTTGCTTTCAAGTGCAAAAATATGTAAATATTTACATTCAGCATTATAAACATGTATACATTCTATAACCTTATTACTTAGACATAAGGTCGAAAAGTGTATACATGTTATAGGGATATTTGGCAGCGATAAAATCCTGCACTAGAAATCTGTCGTAAAATAAATAGGCTTTCTACTGTAGCAATGTAATTTTAAAATTTTATAATACTCTGATACTGAAATGATTATATTGTATACTGTTTTGAAAAAATGACACCTCGCCGAGTTTTTTACGCCGGTTCTTCTCGAGGCAGAGGTTTACTTTCCGAACCGGTGGTAATTTATCGACATTCATAGGTGCATGTAATATGCCTAAATTGAAGAATAAATCACTTTGACTTTATGATACTGACTGTACTGAAACCTTAATCTGCTGACATAAGAGCCACAGGTCATATTTATGATTAAGTTGTATGTATGCAGATGCACCCATATTTTTACATTTTCCTGTACTAAGTACATGGCAATCCTTGCCTAAAATCACCTAACACTGCTGTTGTCATGTATTGGACTTTTTTTAGGCAACCTACACAAGGTTGATAACTTGATAACATTTCATTGTCATTCCAAACACATATCTATGCTAGTTTCTTGTTAAGATTAGTTTGAATTTTGAATGAACTTTCAACTTTAACTGGATAACAAAATTGAAAAGTGTCCTTCTGGATTTCTGGCTACAAGTGATCAGAAAGTTTATTTGATGTGTCTTAAGTAAGTTTAACCGTACTCCAAGAAATCATAGTTCCAGGCGCTATATTTATTGTTTACCGCCATAGTGTGATTCGTGCAACCTACACCCTTGTTGACTATAAATAGTCCAAAAATTGAGTTTTTTTTTTCAATTTGGATCGATAGTTCCGGGTATTACCCACTACACCAAAACTTACGTCCTCACAGACTATTCCTCTTTATAAATTTAGATAATGGATGTCTCAATAAGAGTGCACTATTTTAGTGCAAAATAACCCTTAAATTAGGTATTACTAGGGTAATTCATAGTGCACTCTTACTCTCAACGTCAACAACTCTCGTTGGAAAGTTTCCAACGTTTCACACCACAATATTGCCCAGTGTGTATAAACAGTATGCACACATAATACTTATATATGTCAACATTAAGATTCCCTACCACATATGATGTTTATGCATTTTTTTATCTGTCACAGCCTCGGAGCCCTTTTTTTCAAGAAAGATTCTACTTTAAAATATGTGAATTGGTACACTTTCAATGTAATACCAACCTTCAAATCATAAATAAACTACATAAAATGCTTGACAACTCTTTCATACACAAACATAAAACAAATGACAGAGTACTACTGCTAATAATGAAATGAATAATATAGAAATAATTTTCTATGAGACATATCTGCTTGGAACCGGGATAAAAACTATCCTATATTCAGGCTATAAACTGTCTTCATGCAAAATTTCATCCTAATAGGTTGAGCCGTTTAAGCGTGATTGAGTAACATACATCTAAACATCTAAACTTTCGCATTTATAATATTAGTAGGAGATACTTAAAACGAGCTCTTCGAACATCCTTAAATACGAAGTCCGCACAAAAAATGATCTTTTACCCAACAAGAAGGTAACTTATAGGTTAGGTCTTAGAAAAAACCAAACAAGATAACTTTTTTACACGAAAATAAATTGGTAAACTTAATAAAAGAGCGGTAAATAAGTAGCAATATTCTAATACAAAATCTGCGAGCTTGGATCACAACAGAAAAACAAAGTGCAGTGCCAATGTCATTGTGAAAACGAAATTCAAAATAAGTACGAAACTCACCAAGCCATAGTCTTCCTCCTCCTCACACATGTAGTCGTCGTCGTTGTCGGACATTATCCTGGCCTTTAACTGTGTTTAAAATGTGGGAAACTAGAGAAATTTGGATGAAATAAACAGCCGCTGACGTGAGACGGACGAGTGACACTGACATGACATGCATGACGTTTGTTTTTTTTTGTTATTGCCACTAGTAAAAATGGAGAATGGCGTTCAACTGCGTTCAATACGAGGGTGGATCAAATAGTACCCATGTTTGATGGCAGGAGGCGTTACTTAGGAAAGTTGGCATTACCGTCGTGTAGTATTGACCTTATCAAATAAAAAAATTAAAACTGGCAATTGTCTATGGTTCAGTTTTTTTCTGGCGGCAAATTTTGTAAGACTTGTTTTGTTTTTCGTACAAAATGGAGAAAGAGCAATATCGTTCCGTAATTCGCTTCTTATTTTTGGATGGAAAAACATGCGAACAAATAAAAGTTAAGTTAGATGCTGTCTACGTAGGTCTTTCGCCGTCTATGACAACCGTGAGATATTGGTATAATGAATTTAAACGAGGTCGTACATCTGTTTTCGACGAGGACCGCCCAGGGCGCCCGGCAGACGTGGTTACCGAAGAAGTCGTGCAAAAGGTAAAAAACATAATGGTCACCGATCGACGTACCAAAGTGCGTGAATTAGCAGGGGCTGTAGGGGTGTCGTACAGAACAGCAATTAATATAATACACGATAAATTAAATATGAAAAAAGTGTCCGCCCGATGGGTGCCGCGATTGCTCACGGATGAAAATAAGCGGTTACGGCTGTCAATGTCGAAGGAGTCTTTGGGCTCGTTCGAGCGAAATCCGCAGGAGTTTTTCCGTCGTGTCGTTACTCTTGATGAAACCTGGATCCATTACTATACACCTGAGACCAAGCGGCAGTCTAAACAATGGATTTTTTCTAACGAATCTGCTCCAAAGAAGGCGAAAACGGTCCCATCAGCCGGAAAAGTCATGGCCACGATTTTTTAGGATAGTAAGGGAATAATCCTTATAGATTTTTTACAAAAAGGGAAAACTATCACAGGGCCGTACTATAGTGACTTATTGGATCGGTTTGATGAAAAAAAAAGGAGACACGGCCCCATTTGGCAAAGAAGAAAGTGTTGTTCCATCATGACAATGCACCAGCACATTCATCCAAAATTGTCACTGCCAAATTAACCCAACTACGTTATGAATTGCTGCCACACCCGCCTTACTCGCCGGATCTGGCTCCCTGTGACTTTTTTCTGTTCCCCAATATGAAAACATGGCTCGGGGGAAAGAAATTCAGGTCAAACGAGGAGGTTATAGCTGAAACAGAAGCGTATTTTGAAGGGTTTGACAAATCCTAATTTTTGGAGGGGTTAAAGAAGTGGCCGAAACGCTGGGAAAAGTGTAACGACCTAGAAGGAGATTATGTTGAAAAATAAAATAAAACTTTTTAAAAATATATGCGTCTTCATTTCTAACACGGGTACTTTTTGATCCACCCTCGTATAAGTGAAATAAAGATTGGTGCTAGATACGCTACCACATACCATGGAGATAGGAAATACCACACAATACAGAACATTGTTTAAAACCGAGTTCAGAGAAGGTCCCTATCGATAATTTTACTACATTTATCATTGTGTAAATAAATTACAAAATATAAAAATTGGCTATAAGCCTCTTCGTGGGAGGCCTAGGTCCAACAGTGGACGTCTTTCTGCTGATATGATGATGATAATGTCTAGAAAATAGAAAGACTGCACGAGACTAAATTAAATATGGTAAATATAAATAAATGACGTCACCTAGCATCCCTAAGAGGCATTCGGTAGGAATAGAGTTCTATGAACGCCTAAATAAGAGAAGTACAGAAAAACTATCACACTTTCTTATATTTAATTTAATTCACAGATCGATTTACACTGGACGGACTGATATATCACAGGTTAGTCGTAAAAACTGTTACAAAATATTTTTTATTAAAATTAAATATCATATTTCCGATATAAACAATACCTTGCTTAAAATACTTTTAGATAACATTACACAAGAATAAATACCTTTTTAATATCTGTAAAATAATACATGTCAAAGCAAATGTTCGAGAGCATAATACTTATACATAATATAAATTCTATATATAGAGTCATAATATAAGACTCTTGAATTTCTTATTCATCATTATTTAATTCTACCTACTTAACAGTATACGTTAATATGTAAAATAACTGCAGGAATGTGATGGCACAAAAGTATATAAACAATTAAAAACAGAAAAGCGGTGGTACTTCTGAAAGTGTTCAACCAAGTAATGCATGGTATGCACAGTGTAAACTTTAAATGGTTCAATGGGACAGCAGCCTTTCTTGCCACAACGTCAAAAAATCTTCGGAAACATTCACTAGCTTTTTAGGCTCGTCCGCGCTCACTTGGTTGATATCACTCCATATATTTGGAAATCCTAAAGGCTGATTTACATTTATTAAAATATTGCATAGAAAATGCCTTTAGGCACTTGTCCCACCGCCGGCGAGTAAGCGATGAGCTATCAGCGATTTTCTCGCCCAAGAAACGAACAAAAGATAATCGCTCCCGTGTAAATAAAAGAGATATATATATATGTATAGTTAATCGCTGGCTAAAACTATATCTCTCTCTTTTATTTACACGGGAGCGATTATCTTTTGTTCGTTTCTTGGGCGAGAAAATCGCCGATAGCTCATCGCTCGTCGCCGGCGGTGGGACAAGTGCCATATAGTGCTTATATTTTTTTATGCTGGGTAACAAGCGTACGGTTCGTCTGATGGCAAGCGGTTACCATAGCCTATGGATGCTTGCATATCCAGGGGTGTCACATGCCCGTGGCCGATCCTAAAGCTGTTTGGGTATGTTGACACCTGACATTTAGCTGCAAACTCAGTGTCAATTTGAGTTTATAAATTGTAAGCTAAGTTCTGAATTGCCAGCTGAAACCAGACTATATACGAGCAATTTGTAAAGCACTAAAGTGGTTAACATTTGAGATAATATACTCGAAGCACATAATGTGATGTTTAAGCACCGGTGTAAATTCAAGCTTTCTTGTAATGCTATGGAATATAAGTGTCTAGAGTCTGACAAACGAAAGCTGAACATCGTAGTTATTTGATTGGCAACACTTTGTCTCTATGTGTGTCTATCTGAGGTGTCATGACGTATGTCAAATTCAAATTTCTCTGAGAAAATTGCGGCTGTGTGAGTGACCCTGTGTGTTCATGATTTTTTGAAATTGCCGCGCTTTCCTCGGTTCAGCTTTTGTTGGCCAGATTCTAGTATATTATTTATGCACCTACATTTGATGAGAAATTGTAAAAATACTTACGATATAATCTTATATTATGAAAAAAATATTCATTGCGTGGAATTAAATATAATAACCTTGTAGTAAATTAGAAATAAGTCGATAAAAAAAGTCAATTCCACGCAATAAAATTAGGTTCTCTTAGTTAACCTTTCCACAGATATGTTTATGCTCGATGCGAATATGATTTACCAACATGATCCAATTAATTTGATTTCAGTTAGCGGAGCCGAAATGCATGGAGACATGCGTGGCAACGAATCGTGGAAATTAGTTACTATTAATTAGTAGTCATCATTCGATTATCAAGATTAGTATACTACTAATTTCCGATTCGAATATTGACATTAGTATTAGTCGGAGGCTGTGTTGTGGTTAGTGTGGCTCAGTGTTGTGGTCAGTGTGGCTCAGTGTTGTGGGCAGTGTGGCTCAGTGTTGTGGTCAGTGTGGCTCAGTGTTGTGGGCAGTGTGGCTTAGTGTTTTGGGCAGTGTGGCTTAGTGTTGTGGGCAGTGTGGCTTAGTGTAGTGGTCAGTGTGGCTTAGTGTTGTGGGCAGTGTGGCTTAGTGTAGTGGGCAGTGTGGCTTAGTGTAGTGGTCAGTGTGGCTTAGTGTAGTGGTCAGTGTGGCTTAGTGTTGTGGGCAGTGTGGCTTAGTGTAGTGGTCAGTGTGGCTTAGTGTAGTGGTCAGTGTGGCTTAGTGTTGTGGGCAGTGTGGCTTAGTGTAATGGTCAGTGTGGCTTAGTGTAGTGGTCAGTGTGGCTTAGTGTTGTGGGCAGTGTGGCTTAGTGTAGTGGTCAGTGTGGCTTAGTGTAGTGGTCAGTGTGGCTTAGTGTTGTGGGCAGTGTGGCTTAGTGTTGTGGGCAGTGTGGCTTAATGTAGTGGTCAGTGTGGCTTAGTGTAGTGGTCAGTGTGGCTTAGTGTTGTGGGCAGTGTGGCTTAGTGTTGTGGGCAGTGTGGCTTAATGTAGTGGTCAGTGTGGCTTAGGGTTGTGGGCAATGTGGCTCCGTATTGCGGTGAGTGTGGTTCAATGCTAAATCAGTGCTGGTCAGGGAATAAGCCTGTAGTGTAGAGGCTGGCTCAGATCATTGCGGCTTTTCAGCGAGCCAGGGCCGGAAGATGGGCAGCGTACTGGGATAGATGGCGGGCGGCGCGGCGTCTCGCTCGGACGCAAACGGGTATGTGCCCAGCAGGATCGGAAGCTGTAGCTTTACTTCTTTTTCGAGGCTCTTCGGCTCGATTATGAACTGGAAACAAATAAAAAAAATTGTTTGACGATATTAGTTTTAGGATTTCGTACCCTAAAAGAAAAACGGAACCCTTATTGGATCACTTTCTTGTTCATCTTCCTGTTAAGACTCTTTTTCTCAAGAACGCGGCGGTACCGCTATACAGTCGCGCGTTCGCATCGCTGCAAAAGTCGCCGCGTGTGCTATAAAAGAAGAGCTACTCACGAACACGTCGTACGACACTTGTATGAGATGGCAGCCGCGCAGGTTGGTGGGGGGCAGCGGCGGGATGTAGAGCAGCTCGCGGCGCCAGGCGTCCGTGCCGCCCGGCCGGACCTTGCCGCGCGACAGCGAGGCCAGCGACCGGACCTCTTTGGCGCACACTTTGCCGTGTGCGGAGTACTGAATAGTCTGGAATGGAGACCGTATTATTTAGTTTTACAATACACAAACAACGGTCTCGCCGGGCACGTGGGCCCCGGTCGGTGACCGACGGGTACACTCACCTCGGTGAGCGTGGCGCGGGTGGCCCGGATGGTGGTGCGCGAGTGGTTGGCGAGCGCGGCGGACAGCGCGACGGTCTCGCCGGGCACGTGGGCCCCGGTCGGTGACCGACGGGTACACTCACCTCGGTGAGCGTGGCGCGGGTGGCCCGGATGGTGGTGCGCGAGTGGTTGGCGAGCGCGGCGGACAGCGCGACGGTCTCGCCGGGCACGTGGGCCCCGGTCGGTGACCGACGGGTACACTCACCTCGGTGAGCGTGGCGCGGGTGGCCCGGATGGTGGTGCGCGAGTGGTTGGCGAGCGCGGCGGACAGCGCGACGGTCTCGCCGGGCACGTGGGCCCCGGTCGGTGACCGACGGGTACACTCACCTCGGTGAGCGTGGCGCGGGTGGCCCGGATGGTGGTGCGCGAGTGGTTGGCGAGCGCGGCGGACAGCGCGACGGTCTCGCCGGGCACGTGGGCCCCGGTCGGTGACCGACGGGTACACTCACCTCGGTGAGCGTGGCGCGGGTGGCCCGGATGGTGGTGCGCGAGTGGTTGGCGAGCGCGGCGGACAGCGCGACGGTCTCGCCGGGCACGTGGGCCCCGGTCGGTGACCGACGGGTACACTCACCTCGGTGAGCGTGGCGCGGGTGGCCCGGATGGTGGTGCGCGAGTGGTTGGCGAGCGCGGCGGACAGCGCGACGGTCTCGCCGGGCACGTGGGCCCCGGTCGGTGACCGACGGGTACACTCACCTCGGTGAGCGTGGCGCGGGTGGCCCGGATGGTGGTGCGCGAGTGGTTGGCGAGCGCGGCGGACAGCGCGACGGTCTCGCCGGGCACGTGGGCCCCGGTCGGTGACCGACGGGTACACTCACCTCGGTGAGCGTGGCGCGGGTGGCCCGGATGGTGGTGCGCGAGTGGTTGGCGAGCGCGGCGGACAGCGCGACGGTCTCGCCGGGCACGTGGGCCCCGGTCGGTGACCGACGGGTACACTCACCTCGGTGAGCGTGGCGCGGGTGGCCCGGATGGTGGTGCGCGAGTGGTTGGCGAGCGCGGCGGACAGCGCGACGGTCTCGCCGGGCACGTGGGCCCCGGTCGGTGACCGACGGGTACACTCACCTCGGTGAGCGTGGCGCGGGTGGCCCGGATGGTGGTGCGCGAGTGGTTGGCGAGCGCGGCGGACAGCGCGACGGTCTCGCCGGGCACGTGGGCCCCGGTCGGTGACCGACGGGTACACTCACCTTGGTGAGCGTGGCGCGGGTGGCCCGGATGGTGGTGCGCGAGTGGTTGGCGAGCGCGGCGGACAGCGCGACGGTCTCGCCGGGCACGTGGGCCCCGGTCGGTGACCGACGGGTACACTCACCTCGGTGAGCGTGGCGCGGGTGGCCCGGATGGTGGTGCGCGAGTGGTTGGCGAGCGCGGCGGACAGCGCGACGGTCTCGCCGGGCACGTGGGCCCCGGTCGGTGACCGACGGGTACACTCACCTCGGTGAGCGTGGCGCGGGTGGCCCGGATGGTGGTGCGCGAGTGGTTGGCGAGCGCGGCGGACAGCGCGACGGTCTCGCCGGGCACGTGGGCCCCGGTCGGTGACCGACGGGTACACTCACCTCGGTGAGCGTGGCGCGGGTGGCCCGGATGGTGGTGCGCGAGTGGTTGGCGAGCGCGGCGGACAGCGCGACGGTCTCGCCGGGCACGTGGGCCCCGGTCGGTGACCGACGGGTACACTCACCTCGGTGAGCGTGGCGCGGGTGGCCCGGATGGTGGTGCGCGAGTGGTTGGCGAGCGCGGCGGACAGCGCGACGGTCTCGCCGGGCACGTGGGCCCCGGTCGGTGACCGACGGGTACACTCACCTCGGTGAGCGTGGCGCGGGTGGCCCGGATGGTGGTGCGCGAGTGGTTGGCGAGCGCGGCGGACAGCGCGACGGTCTCGCCGGGCACGTGGGCCCCGGTCGGTGACCGACGGGTACACTCACCTCGGTGAGCGTGGCGCGGGTGGCCCGGATGGTGGTGCGCGAGTGGTTGGCGAGCGCGGCGGACAGCGCGACGGTCTCGCCGGGCACGTGGGCCCCGGTCGGTGACCGACGGGTACACTCACCTCGGTGAGCGTGGCGCGGGTGGCCCGGATGGTGGTGCGCGAGTGGTTGGCGAGCGCGGCGGACAGCGCGACGGTCTCGCCGGGCACGTGGGCCCCGGTCGGTGACCGACGGGTACACTCACCTCGGTGAGCGTGGCGCGGGTGGCCCGGATGGTGGTGCGCGAGTGGTTGGCGAGCGCGGCGGACAGCGCGACGGTCTCGCCGGGCACGTGGGCCCCGGTCGGTGACCGACGGGTACACTCACCTCGGTGAGCGTGGCGCGGGTGGCCCGGATGGTGGTGCGCGAGTGGTTGGCGAGCGCGGCGGACAGCGCGACGGTCTCGCCGGGCACGTGGGCCCCGGTCGGTGACCGACGGGTACACTCACCTCGGTGAGCGTGGCGCGGGTGGCCCGGATGGTGGTGCGCGAGTGGTTGGCGAGCGCGGCGGACAGCGCGACGGTCTCGCCGGGCACGTGGGCCCCGGTCGGTGACCGACGGGTACACTCACCTCGGTGAGCGTGGCGCGGGTGGCCCGGATGGTGGTGCGCGAGTGGTTGGCGAGCGCGGCGGACAGCGCGACGGTCTCGCCGGGCACGTGGGCCCCGGTCGGTGACCGACGGGTACACTCACCTCGGTGAGCGTGGCGCGGGTGGCCCGGATGGTGGTGCGCGAGTGGTTGGCGAGCGCGGCGGACAGCGCGACGGTCTCGCCGGGCACGTGGGCCCCGGTCGGTGACCGACGGGTACACTCACCTCGGTGAGCGTGGCGCGGGTGGCCCGGATGGTGGTGCGCGAGTGGTTGGCGAGCGCGGCGGACAGCGCGACGGTCTCGCCGGGCACGTGGGCCCCGGTCGGTGACCGACGGGTACACTCACCTCGGTGAGCGTGGCGCGGGTGGCCCGGATGGTGGTGCGCGAGTGGTTGGCGAGCGCGGCGGACAGCGCGACGGTCTCGCCGGGCACGTGGGCCCCGGTCGGTGACCGACGGGTACACTCACCTCGGTGAGCGTGGCGCGGGTGGCCCGGATGGTGGTGCGCGAGTGGTTGGCGAGCGCGGCGGACAGCGCGACGGTCTCGCCGGGCACGTGGGCCCCGGTCGGTGACCGACGGGTACACTCACCTCGGTGAGCGTGGCGCGGGTGGCCCGGATGGTGGTGCGCGAGTGGTTGGCGAGCGCGGCGGACAGCGCGACGGTCTCGCCGGGCACGTGGGCCCCGGTCGGTGACCGACGGGTACACTCACCTCGGTGAGCGTGGCGCGGGTGGCCCGGATGGTGGTGCGCGAGTGGTTGGCGAGCGCGGCGGACAGCGCGACGGTCTCGCCGGGCACGTGGGCCCCGGTCGGTGACCGACGGGTACACTCACCTCGGTGAGCGTGGCGCGGGTGGCCCGGATGGTGGTGCGCGAGTGGTTGGCGAGCGCGGCGGACAGCGCGACGGTCTCGCCGGGCACGTGGGCCCCGGTCGGTGACCGACGGGTACACTCACCTCGGTGAGCGTGGCGCGGGTGGCCCGGATGGTGGTGCGCGAGTGGTTGGCGAGCGCGGCGGACAGCGCGACGGTCTCGCCGGGCACGTGGGCCCCGGTCGGTGACCGACGGGTACACTCACCTCGGTGAGCGTGGCGCGGGTGGCCCGGATGGTGGTGCGCGAGTGGTTGGCGAGCGCGGCGGACAGCGCGACGGTCTCGCCGGGCACGTGGGCCCCGGTCGGTGACCGACGGGTACACTCACCTCGGTGAGCGTGGCGCGGGTGGCCCGGATGGTGGTGCGCGAGTGGTTGGCGAGCGCGGCGGACAGCGCGACGGTCTCGCCGGGCACGTGGGCCCCGGTCGGTGACCGACGGGTACACTCACCTCGGTGAGCGTGGCGCGGGTGGCCCGGATGGTGGTGCGCGAGTGGTTGGCGAGCGCGGCGGACAGCGCGACGGTCTCGCCGGGCACGTGGGCCCCGGTCGGTGACCGACGGGTACACTCACCTCGGTGAGCGTGGCGCGGGTGGCCCGGATGGTGGTGCGCGAGTGGTTGGCGAGCGCGGCGGACAGCGCGACGGTCTCGCCGGGCACGTGGGCCCCGGTCGGTGACCGACGGGTACACTCACCTCGGTGAGCGTGGCGCGGGTGGCCCGGATGGTGGTGCGCGAGTGGTTGGCGAGCGCGGCGGACAGCGCGACGGTCTCGCCGGGCACGTGGGCCCCGGTCGGTGACCGACGGGTACACTCACCTCGGTGAGCGTGGCGCGGGTGGCCCGGATGGTGGTGCGCGAGTGGTTGGCGAGCGCGGCGGACAGCGCGACGGTCTCGCCGGGCACGTGGGCCCCGGTCGGTGACCGACGGGTACACTCACCTCGGTGAGCGTGGCGCGTGTGGCCCGGATGGTGGTGCGCGAGTGGTTGGCGAGCGCGGCGGACAGCGCGACGGTCTCGCCGGGCACGTGGGCCCCGGTCGGTGACCGACGGGTACACTCACCTCGGTGAGCGTGGCGCGGGTGGCCCGGATGGTGGTGCGCGAGTGGTTGGCGAGCGCGGCGGACAGCGCGACGGTCTCGCCGGGCACGTGGGCCCCGGTCGGTGACCGACGGGTACACTCACCTCGGTGAGCGTGGCGCGGGTGGCCCGGATGGTGGTGCGCGAGTGGTTGGCGAGCGCGGCGGACAGCGCGACGGTCTCGCCGGGCACGTGGGCCCCGGTCGGTGACCGACGGGTACACTCACCTCGGTGAGCGTGGCGCGGGTGGCCCGGATGGTGGTGCGCGAGTGGTTGGCGAGCGCGGCGGACAGCGCGACGGTCTCGCCGGGCACGTGGGCCCCGGTCGGTGACCGACGGGTACACTCACCTCGGTGAGCGTGGCGCGGGTGGCCCGGATGGTGGTGCGCGAGTGGTTGGCGAGCGCGGCGGACAGCGCGACGGTCTCGCCGGGCACGTGGGCCCCGGTCGGTGACCGACGGGTACACTCACCTCGGTGAGCGTGGCGCGGGTGGCCCGGATGGTGGTGCGCGAGTGGTTGGCGAGCGCGGCGGACAGCGCGACGGTCTCGCCGGGCACGTGGGCCCCGGTCGGTGACCGACGGGTACACTCACCTCGGTGAGCGTGGCGCGGGTGGCCCGGATGGTGGTGCGCGAGTGGTTGGCGAGCGCGGCGGACAGCGCGACGGTCTCGCCGGGCACGTAGGCGCCGCGGTCAAGGGTGACCCGGCAGGCCACGCTGCCGCCGCCCACGCAGCCCACGCCGAGCCGGTGCTCCACGCTGCACTCGAACTCTTGCTGCAAACGGGAATCAATCAAATTGACCTCATCATGATACAGAGAGGAAACTACGCAAACTCCTAATCAGCCGCTATTTGGTGCCTGATGTGGTTTTGGGATCCATGAAGCATGTTTTACATTATACTAAAAACTGGAGAACTGGTTTCCGGGTGTTAACAATGTTTCCCTTAGGGCACAGCACTACAGGACCGGCTTATCAGAAATGTAACAATGTTCAGTGTATTCCGTTTTGCGTCTCGATTGCGCTGGCAATCTCATGGGCGTCTTAGTTGGGAGTGCAGTCGACTACAAAAATGGATACATTTTTTTATAGTCGACTGACTGTTAATTGGGTTGTGTCCTCATGTTAAAATTGATAGCGCAGTGTTGCTAAATTGATAGTAAACCATCAAATAAATGCAATTAAGTATAAATTACGAAATATAATTAAAATCATAAAAAGATATGGCCCTTGAAAGTTTACAAAAAATATGCATTTTTTTTATTGTCCAAAACTAAATTTAAAGCTACCAATAGAATCCTTACGCTTTTATAGAAACAATATTGTACGACAACTATGGTCCTAAACGCAGTATTTCGCAACCGATCAGCAATTTACTTGATTTTCCATATAACGACTAGTACAAATATTACCCTGTGACGTCATGATTCAATGTTAATCAGTATGGAACGTTTTCGGCTACCGCCAGCGAGGTCCGTCTTTAACTCAATTTTTTGGGTATTTATATTCTTTGATTGTACTTACTCCCATACAAACATTTGTTCCACACCAAAAACTGGTTCGAATGGCATCGTAAAAAAAATTAGGACACAAGCCTATTGTAACCAAGCTAAAAGTTATGTAAATAGCTTAACTAGGAGTAAAATAGACTGACATTGAACAAGCCACGGTCAGTGCACGGGTATTGATTGCTATATCACGGCCGGATCGAATGCATCATGAGACACACGGCACAAGCATTACCCGCGACTTCGTGTCAACAATTTAGAATTTTATATCAAAGTAATAAAATCTATAATTGATCAGCAAAGTGTTTTTGTGTGCACAAATTGCTGACATGCGATGCATGATTACGCTATTCGCATGAATGAATAGCATGTGACACGGCGGCATTTAATTAACTTCATGAAATTAAAGGAACCATTTTTTAATGTTTCGTGACTGACATTATAATTAGTATATGTATGGGCATCCGCGAAGGAGCCGCCTGTGGGCGGCTGCCGCCGGCGGGGTCGCGGATGTGTGCGCAAGCGTTCCCGTGACCTCCCCACATGGCGGCGAGGCGAGTGGGGGAGTAAAAATAAAAAGTGAGTACACCGTGGGTCTCATTAGCCCATACGAGAGCCCCACATAACCACTCGGGACACCCCCTGCACCCGGGTGGTATGCGTAACGCATTCCCCCTCGCCCTCGAATTTTGCGGGGGGGGGGGGGGGGGGGAGCATCTTAATAGGATATTGAAACTCAATTATATATTAAAAGCTTGAAATGGTTGAACGTTTATAACATCAATCAAGTGCTTACAGCAACATGCGGGCATTTTTGTGATCAGTGTTCTCTTGCGAGGCGATTTTGTGATCGATTGTGAAATTGCCTTTGTATGATTTTTTGCACATTGTGCAAGGTTTTTTACAGAGGGGTAAGTTACTGAAAGGCTACTCCAGTTATGTATGCTCTAAGTTACAAGTAGGTTCAAAGTAATTTGTGTTTATTGAAAATACAACTTGCTTTGAAAACATCCTTTGCAAGGTATACTCAACCACGATGAGTGTAGTCTTGGAATAGCTGTCAGTTCATATAAACATTTTTATATGGCAAAACTGTTACCTCCAAGACTATTCTAATCATGGTTTGATAATATAAATTCCATGGCTGCAATTTTTTTTTTGGCAATTGTCTATCGACATTTGTGCCGTGCCAGCTTCACGTCAATTTTGAATATTTTGAGTAATGATTGCGGAATACTCAAAAATGGCTGCAATTGAACAGTCATGCCAATTTATGGGGCCTGTTTAAGAGTTGAAGACAATTTTTAAAGCAAACAATCTGAATCCAAAAAAGTCTTTAACCGGTGCCATTTTCTCAAAATGGTGTTCACGTCGGTTGACTTATTTTTGCTGCATCCAGAAGTGAGATAAGAATGTTTTTATACTCGTCGAATTTAATGTTTGAATTAAGATTTCGTACACTAAACTATAAAACTACATACTATTTTACTATGGAGCTCCCAACTCAACTAAAAAAAATATTATACAACGCTTTAGACAACTAAAATAAATTCGACCAATCACGTGGCACCTTTACTGAACTAAAATAAATTTGACCAATGGCACGTCACGTTGGCTACAGTACAAAAGACGACGGCAGACGTCGACGACGTTGAGCCGTCTTCGACTTGCACTTCGTTTCAGCAGGGTTTAGATTTTCATTAGATACCAAATTTGTTTAATTATTTCTGTTGACTCGTATAAAAAGTATTTCATTTCATATTTTTTTTCATTTCATTTTTTTTCATTAACAATACAAGATTGTGTTTGAACTTACTTAAGACTAAAACCAACAGTAAATATCCTAACACATAACTCAATCAATCAAATAAATTAAAATACATTAAAACACAATATTTACACAATTGGGCTAATGTATACAATAGTTACACAATTGGGTTGTGTCCTAAATTTTTTTATGATGCCATTCGAACCAGTTTTTGGAGAGGAACAAATGTTTGTATTGGAGCAACTACAATTAAAAAACATAAGTACCCAAAAATTTAGTTAAAGACGTACCTCGCTGGCGGCAGCCGAAAACGTTTCATACTGATTGACATTGAATCGTGACGTCACAGTGTAATAATTGTACTAATCCTTGTATTGAAAAAATCAAGTAAATTGCTGTTTCAGTCGTGAAATACTGCGTTTAGGACCAAAGTTGTCCTACAATTTTGTTTCTATAAAAGCGTAAGGATTCTATTGGTAGCTTTAAATTTACTTTTGAACAATAAAAATAATGCATATTTTTTTCTAAACTTTCCAGGTCCACGATCTTTCTATGATTTTAATTATATTTCTTAATTTATACTTAATTGCATTTATTTGATGGTTTACTATCAATTTAGCAACACTGCGTTATCAATTTTAACATGTGGAAACTACCCAATTAGCTCTTAAATTTTCGTACCTTACTTAGGTAAAAACGGTACTCGACTTTAAGAGCCCTTATTATGCAACGATTATATAAAATACTAATGTATGTTTGACAACTCACCGATAGCACCGGAGGCTCCAAGTTCAAGTCGATCGGGTTGCAGACAATGAACACCTGCTGGTTCTTGTGCGTGAGTCCGTTGGGTTCGCGCAGCGCCGCCTTGCAGTAGTACTGCACCCAGCCGTGCGTGCCCAGAAACGTGGACGGGAGCCCCATGGGCAGCCCCAGCTTGAAGGGGAAGCTGTGGATGCCGGGGGACAGGACTGATGCGCCGTTGCCTGGAAGAAAGCGTATGCGCCCACCACTGGTATAAATGGGGCTGGTGCGACTCTTCTCGGTGCGTGTGTGGAAACCCCGATCAGACAGTCAACCACATGGTTCTGGAATGCCCGACAACAAAATTTTCAGGACGGATGGAGGACCTCAAGAATCTTACTCAACTTGCTATAGAGTACTTGAAGAGGACTAACCTTAACCTTTGAATTAATCAATCTTATTTTTTATTTTTTTTATAGCTTTTATATGTAATCCAGTGACCAAAATGCCATACGATAAATAAATAAGCGTAGAAGGCCAAGAAGGGATCGCCTGGTTAAACTATAGACGGGGGACGGTGCAAATTCATCTGAACGCGCGGCTGGACAGTAAAGTTACCTATCGTACGTACAATTTGATTTCTGGGCCACTTCGTACCTTGTCACAGTGAAAATCTATATGAAAGCCCCAAGGGATCTCATCATTGCAACTGTGACAAGGTACGAAGTGGCTCAGTACCTAATCAAAATTGGTTGACTGTACATAGTTGGGCGGCCGGCGTTGTCACTGTGTCACACAATACGGGAAAACCTTAACTATACGAGCGTGCTATGCGGTAGAGCGGGATGGCATAATAGCATGTATATGGATCAAAGTTCTCCGAAATAAATGCATTTTTTTTATTATTTATGTTTTTAGCTGCCACATCGGTTTTGGGAGATATAGGACCTTCTGTACGTAAATGCTTTACGGATGGACATAGTTTTCTTTGATTTGTGGGTTTTCTAGTACTCTAACCTCAAAGAGTATTTTAATCCTTTGATAGAAATGGAACCAATTGGCATAAAAAAAAAAATCTGTTGATTTTCTCGTTGACTGTACAATTTATCAAAAATCTGTGAATGTCGATTGTCATCACTTAAAAAGTTAGTAAAGGTCTCCTAAGAGCATTTTCACATAGCAGCAAGGGATCTAGTAGCTGCCCTTACTGTCCCATTTCAACTTTCCACCCTGTATTTTAACCCGCGGGTCCGCCTGCGTACTTTGCAATACGCCGGGAAGCCGCGCGGGCAGCGAGTAACTTATAAATCGTAGCACATGTAGCTGGCTGTAATCATATTTTGATAGAACAATACCTGGTTCCCCCAGCAGCCGCATCCTGAAGTCGATGTAGTTCTCCTTGTCGAAGAGGCGCTCGTGCCGGCCAGAGCCCACGCGGACCACTCCTTCGCCCACTACATGGAAATGTAGCCCTGCGAGGACATAACACGAGACAGTCTTGAAAAATGTTCTGGCTCATTTGGGCTCACGAATAAAATTTGTACGCGCCTTGCGCATAAACAAGGGGCTCTGGATCGTATCGTTCAGCCCGTGGTTACATAAGACACACACACCGAAGCGCCTTTGAGCACGGTCAACAGACCGACTCTGGACGGCTCGCCACGTGCTGCTCGCGTACGAATTTGAGAAAGATAGGTAAGCCATGCGCATGCGTGCCTCAACCTGAGGCTGCTGCTCTAAAGATGCGTACGAATGAGAGCAGCCTCGGGTTGAGGCACGCACGGCTCGCCTATTTTGGTCAAATTCGTACGCGTTCACGGCCTGTGCGCGAGCAGCGCGCGGCGAGCCGCCCAGAGGCGGTATGCGTGCCTCGCGTAACTTAGACGTGTATCTGAGCGTGCCGCGGACAGAGCGACAAGATCGAACTTGTTTGTGCGCTAGGCTCGTACGAATTTGAGCAAGTGGCTGAGCCGTGCGTTTGTAATCGTTTGTTAGTAAATTTAGGACAATTATTGATACAAATACATGAAAAGCAAAACGTGTTGTGGGTCCCGAAATCAATCAGCTGTCATTGTGTCGACGCCATTTTGAATGTCGGCTCACGCGAGCACGCTGCCTCACCCGCGCATGTTTATGTGGAACAATTTTGCGCGCGAGCAGCTCGTCGCGCGGGGCGAGCATGCCTCAGGCTGAGGCTGCTCTAATTCGTAGGTACGCACCTAAATTCGTACGCGCCTTGCGCGTAAACAAGGGGCTCTGGATCGTGTCGTTCAGCCCGTGGTTACATAAGACACACACACCGAAGCGCCTTTGAGCACGGTCAACAGACCGACTCTGGACGGCTCGCCACGTGCTGCTCGCGTACGAATTTGTGAAAGATAGGTAAGCCATGCGCATGCGTGCCTCAACCTGAGGCTGCTGCTCTAAAGGTGCGTACGAATGAGAGCAGCCTCGGGTTGAGGCACGCACGGCTCGCCTATTTTGGTCAAATTCGTACGCGTTCACGGGCTGTGCGCGAGCAGCGCGCGGCGAGCCGCCCAGAGGCGGTATGCGTGCCTCGCGTAACTTAGACGTGTATCTGAGCATGCCGCGGACAGAGCGACAAGATCGAACTTGTTTGTGCGCTAGGTGCGTACGAATTTGAGCGAGTGACTGAACCGTGCGTTTGTAATCGTTTGTTAGTAAATTTGGAACAATTATTGATACAAATACATGAAAGCAAAAGGTGTTGTGGATCCAGAAATCAATCAGCTGTCATCGTGCCGACGCCATTTTGAATGTCGGCTCGCCGCGACACGCTGCCTCACACGCGCATGTTTATGTGCAACTATGGCGCGCGAGCAGCTCGCCGCGCGGGCCGAGCATGCCTCAGGCTGAGCTGCTCAAATTCGTACGCAGCTAAAGCTGCTTTACTGCCGCGGCACGCTCAGATACACGTCTAAATTCCGCGAGGCACGCACACTGAGGCGCCTTTGAGCACGGTCAAAAGACCGGCTCTGGGCGGCTCGCCGCGCGCTGGTCGCGAGCTGCTCGCGCACAGCGCGTGAGCGCGTACGAATTTGAGCAAAATAGGCGCCGTGCGTGCCTCGACCCGAGGCTGCTCTAATTCGTCGTACGCACCTCAACAATTTGCATGCATGCTCAACATTTTGCATGCAAGCTCAACAATTTACATGCTGCAAGGCGCCACATAGTGAAACTCACCATGATACTGTATTAATAAACGATTGCTATGTTGGACGAATAAACGATTTTACGTCACTCCTGGCATTAAAGTGGTCATTACCGCCCGCTACGCTTGCGGAAAATCTCACGTCCTGGAGAGAGACGTAAATTATTCTCACAGGTTTGTCTTGGCTCATCAAATCTCTGCTATCGGAGACATTATGTTTTACCAGCATAGGTGAGTAATAAATAAATATAAATATTAGGGGACAATCTTACACAAATCAAACTCCCATGGTAAGCTCAATGAGGCTTGTGTTATGAAAACTAGTCAATAAATATAAATACTTAAATATGTAGATAACATCTAGACACGCGGCAGCGTGTCAAGCCAAGTTCAAGCAAAGGAACTGGCTAGCCAGCGCCGAGTGTAATATTACACGAACCACTTGGTGACATTTTTGACCCTTCTATGACTCAAAACCTCTTTAACGTAAACACATAAAAGTACGTGTGTTTAATTATACCCATAAGGACATCTAGAAGCCCAAATTTTATGAAGCTAGTTCAAACGGTTATAAAGATATGAAGGTCAAAAGTCGTAAATTTTAGTATTGACTGACATATAGTACCTAAACCTAACCTACTTCCAGATGACCTAGAAGGATGAATTTTGGAATCCAGCGCTGTAATTGTGTGTAAGCGTAGGAAAAATTCAAAAAATTATTTAGTGTTGTGGTTGTGTTTTTCAAATAAATCATTAATTCATTCAAATATGAGCCGAGCCCCATGAAGGCCATATCAGATGCACTTAGAGCACTTGCCCAGAGTGGCCAATATGAATGAGAGGTCTGTATAATAGTTGTAATGTAAAACCAGTAAGAATAATCTCCAGTTACACTCAGATTGATTTCAGGTTTTTTTTAGGTACTTTGTTAGGAATTTACTGATAACTGATGATGATACTCTACATGATTATCTATAGAGCATTTTCCAACACGTAATATAGGTAATATTAGGTTGAATGATAAAGTATGATACTCACCGAGTACAGGAGTGTCATCCTGCAGCTCCATAAGCACTTTCCCGGACAAGAACTGCCCCGGGTAGTACAGCAGGGATGTGTTGTCAAACACTATCAGGAACTTCAGCAACTTCCGCGGCATCTTGGGCGGTGTCGCTCCACTATCTAGTAATAACCAACTATATTTCAACTACAGGCAAGCTATGGCCAGTTAAGTGAAAATTTAATCAACTATACACCACTGAATAATTCAATACAAACACTGTTTTAATTCCAGACTGTTTGAACATTTATTCACACCTGTGCAAATTGGATTCTAAACAGAATCGTGTATCACGTCAAATCACTTCCTTATTAGTAATTTAAGCGAACTCCACTTTGGGATTCCGAGGAAACCTTGCTTAACGAAAGTTACACCCACGGCGACATTATCCACACAAGTTATTACATCGTAGGTTGGACAACAAAGTTGAGAAATAGCACCGAAGGCCATCAAGATGTATGCGACATGTAAAGAATGCATAATTACCTTGGAATTATCGCGCCGCTAATCACTTATTATGTGATGATTATATGTTACGCTAATTATAAAATGTTAAAACATACATAATAAAGCAGATGAAACAAAAAGAACCTAGTCTAATTACAACTTTTTGCTACGGAATTCCAAAAACTTTAAGAAACTTTTGACATTTAAGTTATGGAATCATTCATCCGAAAAGCATTTTTTGTAGATATATTTATTAAATGTGATTCTTATTACTGTTATCAAAATGGTTAGCGTATATCATTAATGAATATAGACAAAAATTAATGAAAAATTGTAAGTCAACTTATTTCCAAATAGTTGATTCGCATGAAAATGGTAAAAAATGGATGCATGCAAATTGAAATATTACTTTATCTTTTATCTGTGGTATGACTGGTATGATCTGTCAAACAAATGTCAGTTGGTTCTGGTGGTAAATGGAGTTGTTTGGATTTTATTTAAATCAAAGCGTAGTTATAGCTTCAATTTATCCTAGTAAAGAGTAATAGAAACAAAAAATCCAACATGCCGAATGAAATGATAACGCTGCAGCTGGGCCAATGTGGCAATCAGAGTATGTATAGTACCAAACAACATCCTTCGGTTAATTCAAAATTATGGCTTTGTTTTTCTCGTTTCCGGCTTAATTTATTTATATCTCTCAGTTCAATATGTTCCTGGACTTCATTGACATCACTAACATAATGATTTTGGAGCTATCCACGCAACCAACACCTAAATCAATTTACAAAACTATGTTGTTGTTCCCCAGTTGGGTTTGAGTTCTGGAAGCAGCTATGCATAGAGCACGGGATATCGCCGGAGGGCATCCTCGAGGAGTACGCGACGGCGGGGCTGGACCGCAAGGATGTGTTCTTCTACCAGGCCGATGACGACCATTACATTCCCAGAGCTGTACTCCTGGATTTGGAGCCTAGAGTCATACATACTATTATGAACTCGCCTTACGCTAAGGTAAATTGCTGATTTAATCTTATTGAACTTGGTATCAAGATAATAAGGTCAGGTCCCATTTTGTTAATTTTCAATGTGAGTCATGTCTCAAAAATGCTAAAGATCTACTATGTAATAACTCAAAATCACAAGAACAACTGTTAGTCAAAGTTCAAAAGGTTATAAATATTTGATTGCTTTGAATTTAGCTAAACCTTACCCTTTTTTACATGACTGCAGCAGCAGGAGGGTTGTTTTCACAAATAAAATTTTGTATATGAAGCATACAAAGCTTTACTTGTTTCTTTGATAATCAGTAATACATTTTGCATAAGTTTGAATGTGAGAATGTGAATAGAAATGAACTGGATTGGTCATAATAAGTTGTTAAGTAATACATTTGTTTTAGTTATACAACCCAGAGAATGTGTATCTATCAAAACATGGAGGAGGTGCGGGTAACAACTGGGCCTCCGGGTACGCACAGGGAGACAAGCTGAATGAGGAGGTGTTTGACATCATCAACAGGGAGGCTGACGGCAGTGACAACCTAGAGGTAAAGCAAGCAACAAGTAGACAATTAGGTCTTGTAGGTTACATCATCCAGCTATAATACAAGTGTATGACAAATAAAGGCTATTTTATTTTATTTTATTTTATTTATGACAAATAAAGCCTGCTGCATATGTTATGATTGTTCTTTAACCCCGGGAACAGCCCATATACAAGAGCACTGCCTTGCAAATTCAATTCAATAACTATGTAGGTAAGGTTCCAAATACGAAAAAAAACAAGCTTACTTGGGGCGGCCCATTCCATGGGTTAAATCGGTGAGTTAAAGGTGAGATGTGAGTTGGACAAGTATTATTAATTGCGAAATCCAACATTCTAAAGTGAAACAGTCTGGTAACCTTTTTCATTAATTTTACATTGCATGTTTGATAGGGATTTGTGGTGTGCCACTCCATAGCGGGCGGCACCGGCTCGGGCATGGGCTCCTACATCCTGGAGCACCTCTCCGACCGCTTCCCCAAGAAGCTGGTGCAGACTTACAGTGTGTTCCCTAACTTGGATGAGATCAGGTAAGTTTTCTGTTAACAGCATTACAGAACCAAGTATTGTTGTGTTTAAATTGATTTTAAATGTAAAGGGTTCGATTTATGGCAAAAGAATTAAACGCCGGATCAACTGTCCGATGTTATTGAAGACATCAAGGTCAAATTAGAGAGCTGCACGGCTATCACAAGACGGCACGCGAGCTCTCTTGATTTTTCTCGCACTATCCGTCTCTCTCTTATTAGAAAACTTAGAAAGAGAGGTATAGTGCGAGAAAAATCGAGAGAGCTCGCGCGCCGTTTTGTGATAGCCGTGCTGTAGTTTAAGTTATCCCAATTGAGTGTAATGTAATAGTTTGATTTGTAACATTGCTATCGTCTTAGAAGGTAGATGATCTAGATAAACTTGTAAGATTAGTTAACACATTCCCACAGTGACGTAGTAGTACAGCCCTACAACTCTCTCCTCACCCTGAAGCGGCTGACGGAGAGCGCCGACTGCGTCATGGTCCTGGACAACACCGCGCTCAACAGGATCGCGAGCGACCGGCTGCACATCCCCAACCCGTCCTTCACGCAGATCAACACGCTCGTGTCTACTATCATGAGCGCAAGCACGGCAACTCTCAGGTAACACGTTTCCACGGTGACGTAGTAGTACAGCCCTACAACTCTCTCCTCACCCTGAAGCGGCTGACGGAGAGCGCCGACTGCGTCATGGTCCTGGACAACACCGCGCTCAACAGGATCGCGAGCGACCGGCTGCACATCCCCAACCCGTCCTTCACGCAGATCAACACGCTCGTGTCTACTATCATGAGCGCAAGCACGGCAACTCTCAGGTAACACGTTTCCACAGTGACGTAGTAGTACAGCCCTACAACTCTCTCCTCACCCTGAAGCGGCTGACGGAGAGCGCCGACTGCGTCATGGTCCTGGACAACACCGCGCTCAACAGGATCGCGAGCGACCGGCTGCACATCCCCAACCCGTCCTTCACGCAGATCAACACGCTCGTGTCTACTATCATGAGCGCAAGCACGGCAACTCTCAGGTAACACGTTTCCACAGTGACGTAGTAGTACAGCCCTACAACTCTCTCCTCACCCTGAAGCGGCTGACGGAGAGCGCCGACTGCGTCATGGTCCTGGACAACACCGCGCTCAACAGGATCGCGAGCGACCGGCTGCACATCCCCAACCCGTCCTTCACGCAGATCAACACGCTCGTGTCTACTATCATGAGCGCAAGCACGGCAACTCTCAGGTAACACGTTTCCACGGTGACGTAGTAGTACAGCCCTACAACTCTCTCCTCACCCTGAAGCGGCTGACGGAGAGCGCCGACTGCGTCATGGTCCTGGACAACACCGCGCTCAACAGGATCGCGAGCGACCGGCTGCACATCCCCAACCCGTCCTTCACGCAGATCAACACGCTCGTGTCTACTATCATGAGCGCAAGCACGGCAACTCTCAGGTAACACATTCCCACAGTGACGTAGTAGTACAGCCCTACAACTCTCTCCTCACCCTGAAGCGGCTGACGGAGAGCGCCGACTGCGTCATGGTCCTGGACAACACCGCGCTCAACAGGATCGCGAGCGACCGGCTGCACATCCCCAACCCGTCCTTCACGCAGATCAACACGCTCGTGTCTACTATCATGAGCGCAAGCACGGCAACTCTCAGGTAACACATTTCCACAGTGACGTAGTAGTGAAGCCCTACAACTCTCTCCTCACCCTGAAGCGGCTGACGGAGAGCGCCGACTGCGTCATGGTCCTGGACAACACCGCGCTCAACAGGATCGCGAGCGACCGGCTGCACATCCCCAACCCGTCCTTCACGCAGATCAACACGCTCGTGTCTACTATCATGAGCGCAAGCACGGCAACTCTCAGGTAACACGTGTCCACAGTGACGTAGTAGTACAGCCCTACAACTCTCTCCTCACCCTGAAGCGGCTGACGGAGAGCGCCGACTGCGTCATGGTCCTGGACAACACCGCGCTCAACAGGATCGCGAGCGACCGGCTGCACATCCCCAACCCGTCCTTCACGCAGATCAACACGCTCGTGTCTACTATCATGAGCGCAAGCACGGCAACTCTCAGGTAACACGTGTCCACAGTGACGTAGTAGTACAGCCCTACAACTCTCTCCTCACCCTGAAGCGGCTGACGGAGAGCGCCGACTGCGTCATGGTCCTGGACAACACCGCGCTCAACAGGATCGCGAGCGACCGGCTGCACATCCCCAACCCGTCCTTCACGCAGATCAACACGCTCGTGTCTACTATCATGAGCGCAAGCACGGCAACTCTCAGGTAACACATTCCCACAGTGACGTAGTAGTACAGCCCTACAACTCTCTCCTCACCCTGAAGCGGCTGACGGAGAGCGCCGACTGCGTCATGGTCCTGGACAACACCGCGCTCAACAGGATCGCGAGCGACCGGCTGCACATCCCCAACCCGTCCTTCACGCAGATCAACACGCTCGTGTCTACTATCATGAGCGCAAGCACGGCAACTCTCAGGTAACACATTCCCACAGTGACGTAGTAGTACAGCCCTACAACTCTCTCCTCACCCTGAAGCGGCTGACGGAGAGCGCCGACTGCGTCATGGTCCTGGACAACACCGCGCTCAACAGGATCGCGAGCGACCGGCTGCACATCCCCAACCCGTCCTTCACGCAGATCAACACGCTCGTGTCTACTATCATGAGCGCAAGCACGGCAACTCTCAGGTAACACATTTCCACAGTGACGTAGTAGTGAAGCCCTACAACTCTCTCCTCACCCTGAAGCGGCTGACGGAGAGCGCCGACTGCGTCATGGTCCTGGACAACACCGCGCTCAACAGGATCGCGAGCGACCGGCTGCACATCCCCAACCCGTCCTTCACGCAGATCAACACGCTCGTGTCTACTATCATGAGCGCAAGCACGGCAACTCTCAGGTAACACATTCCCACAGTGACGTAGTAGTACAGCCCTACAACTCTCTCCTCACCCTGAAGCGGCTGACGGAGAGCGCCGACTGCGTCATGGTCCTGGACAACACCGCGCTCAACAGGATCGCGAGCGACCGGCTGCACATCCCCAACCCGTCCTTCACGCAGATCAACACGCTCGTGTCTACTATCATGAGCGCAAGCACGGCAACTCTCAGGTAACACGTGTCCACAGTGACGTAGTAGTACAGCCCTACAACTCTCTCCTCACCCTGAAGCGGCTGACGGAGAGCGCCGACTGCGTCATGGTCCTGGACAACACCGCGCTCAACAGGATCGCGAGCGACCGGCTGCACATCCCCAACCCGTCCTTCACGCAGATCAACACGCTCGTGTCTACTATCATGAGCGCAAGCACGGCAACTCTCAGGTAACACATTTCCACAGTGACGTAGTAGTGAAGCCCTACAACTCTCTCCTCACCCTGAAGCGGCTGACGGAGAGCGCCGACTGCGTCATGGTCCTGGACAACACCGCGCTCAACAGGATCGCGAGCGACCGGCTGCACATCCCCAACCCGTCCTTCACGCAGATCAACACGCTCGTGTCTACTATCATGAGCGCAAGCACGGCAACTCTCAGGTAACACATTCCCACAGTGACGTAGTAGTACAGCCCTACAACTCTCTCCTCACCCTGAAGCGGCTGACGGAGAGCGCCGACTGCGTCATGGTCCTGGACAACACCGCGCTCAACAGGATCGCGAGCGACCGGCTGCACATCCCCAACCCGTCCTTCACGCAGATCAACACGCTCGTGTCTACTATCATGAGCGCAAGCACGGCAACTCTCAGGTAACACATTCCCACAGTGACGTAGTAGTACAGCCCTACAACTCTCTCCTCACCCTGAAGCGGCTGACGGAGAGCGCCGACTGCGTCATGGTCCTGGACAACACCGCGCTCAACAGGATCGCGAGCGACCGGCTGCACATCCCCAACCCGTCCTTCACGCAGATCAACACGCTCGTGTCTACTATCATGAGCGCAAGCACGGCAACTCTCAGGTAACACGTGTCCACAGTGACGTAGTAGTACAGCCCTACAACTCTCTCCTCACCCTGAAGCGGCTGACGGAGAGCGCCGACTGCGTCATGGTCCTGGACAACACCGCGCTCAACAGGATCGCGAGCGACCGGCTGCACATCCCCAACCCGTCCTTCACGCAGATCAACACGCTCGTGTCTACTATCATGAGCGCAAGCACGGCAACTCTCAGGTAACACATTCCCACAGTGACGTAGTAGTACAGCCCTACAACTCTCTCCTCACCCTGAAGCGGCTGACGGAGAGCGCCGACTGCGTCATGGTCCTGGACAACACCGCGCTCAACAGGATCGCGAGCGACCGGCTGCACATCCCCAACCCGTCCTTCACGCAGATCAACACGCTCGTGTCTACTATCATGAGCGCAAGCACGGCAACTCTCAGGTAACACGTGTCCACAGTGACGTAGTAGTACAGCCCTACAACTCTCTCCTCACCCTGAAGCGGCTGACGGAGAGCGCCGACTGCGTCATGGTCCTGGACAACACCGCGCTCAACAGGATCGCGAGCGACCGGCTGCACATCCCCAACCCGTCCTTCACGCAGATCAACACGCTCGTGTCTACTATCATGAGCGCAAGCACGGCAACTCTCAGGTAACACGTGTCCACAGTGACGTAGTAGTACAGCCCTACAACTCTCTCCTCACCCTGAAGCGGCTGACGGAGAGCGCCGACTGCGTCATGGTCCTGGACAACACCGCGCTCAACAGGATCGCGAGCGACCGGCTGCACATCCCCAACCCGTCCTTCACGCAGATCAACACGCTCGTGTCTACTATCATGAGCGCAAGCACGGCAACTCTCAGGTAACACATTCCCACAGTGACGTAGTAGTACAGCCCTACAACTCTCTCCTCACCCTGAAGCGGCTGACGGAGAGCGCCGACTGCGTCATGGTCCTGGACAACACCGCGCTCAACAGGATCGCGAGCGACCGGCTGCACATCCCCAACCCGTCCTTCACGCAGATCAACACGCTCGTGTCTACTATCATGAGCGCAAGCACGGCAACTCTCAGGTAACACGTTTCCACAGTGACGTAGTAGTACAGCCCTACAACTCTCTCCTCACCCTGAAGCGGCTGACGGAGAGCGCCGACTGCGTCATGGTCCTGGACAACACCGCGCTCAACAGGATCGCGAGCGACCGGCTGCACATCCCCAACCCGTCCTTCACGCAGATCAACACGCTCGTGTCTACTATCATGAGCGCAAGCACGGCAACTCTCAGGTAACACGTTTCCACAGTGACGTAGTAGTACAGCCCTACAACTCTCTCCTCACCCTGAAGCGGCTGACGGAGAGCGCCGACTGCGTCATGGTCCTGGACAACACCGCGCTCAACAGGATCGCGAGCGACCGGCTGCACATCCCCAACCCGTCCTTCACGCAGATCAACACGCTCGTGTCTACTATCATGAGCGCAAGCACGGCAACTCTCAGGTAACACGTTTCCACAGTGACGTAGTAGTACAGCCCTACAACTCTCTCCTCACCCTGAAGCGGCTGACGGAGAGCGCCGACTGCGTCATGGTCCTGGACAACACCGCGCTCAACAGGATCGCGAGCGACCGGCTGCACATCCCCAACCCGTCCTTCACGCAGATCAACACGCTCGTGTCTACTATCATGAGCGCAAGCACGGCAACTCTCAGGTAACACGTTTCCACGGTGACGTAGTAGTACAGCCCTACAACTCTCTCCTCACCCTGAAGCGGCTGACGGAGAGCGCCGACTGCGTCATGGTCCTGGACAACACCGCGCTCAACAGGATCGCGAGCGACCGGCTGCACATCCCCAACCCGTCCTTCACGCAGATCAACACGCTCGTGTCTACTATCATGAGCGCAAGCACGGCAACTCTCAGGTAACACGTTTCCACAGTGACGTAGTAGTACAGCCCTACAACTCTCTCCTCACCCTGAAGCGGCTGACGGAGAGCGCCGACTGCGTCATGGTCCTGGACAACACCGCGCTCAACAGGATCGCGAGCGACCGGCTGCACATCCCCAACCCGTCCTTCACGCAGATCAACACGCTCGTGTCTACTATCATGAGCGCAAGCACGGCAACTCTCAGGTAACACGTTTCCACGGTGACGTAGTAGTACAGCCCTACAACTCTCTCCTCACCCTGAAGCGGCTGACGGAGAGCGCCGACTGCGTCATGGTCCTGGACAACACCGCGCTCAACAGGATCGCGAGCGACCGGCTGCACATCCCCAACCCGTCCTTCACGCAGATCAACACGCTCGTGTCTACTATCATGAGCGCAAGCACGGCAACTCTCAGGTAACACGTTTCCACGGTGACGTAGTAGTACAGCCCTACAACTCTCTCCTCACCCTGAAGCGGCTGACGGAGAGCGCCGACTGCGTCATGGTCCTGGACAACACCGCGCTCAACAGGATCGCGAGCGACCGGCTGCACATCCCCAACCCGTCCTTCACGCAGATCAACACGCTCGTGTCTACTATCATGAGCGCAAGCACGGCAACTCTCAGGTAACACGTTTCCACGGTGACGTAGTAGTACAGCCCTACAACTCTCTCCTCACCCTGAAGCGGCTGACGGAGAGCGCCGACTGCGTCATGGTCCTGGACAACACCGCGCTCAACAGGATCGCGAGCGACCGGCTGCACATCCCCAACCCGTCCTTCACGCAGATCAACACGCTCGTGTCTACTATCATGAGCGCAAGCACGGCAACTCTCAGGTAACACGTTTCCACGGTGACGTAGTAGTACAGCCCTACAACTCTCTCCTCACCCTGAAGCGGCTGACGGAGAGCGCCGACTGCGTCATGGTCCTGGACAACACCGCGCTCAACAGGATCGCGAGCGACCGGCTGCACATCCCCAACCCGTCCTTCACGCAGATCAACACGCTCGTGTCTACTATCATGAGCGCAAGCACGGCAACTCTCAGGTAACACGTGTCCACAGTGACGTAGTAGTACAGCCCTACAACTCTCTCCTCACCCTGAAGCGGCTGACGGAGAGCGCCGACTGCGTCATGGTCCTGGACAACACCGCGCTCAACAGGATCGCGAGCGACCGGCTGCACATCCCCAACCCGTCCTTCACGCAGATCAACACGCTCGTGTCTACTATCATGAGCGCAAGCACGGCAACTCTCAGGTAACACGTTTCCACGGTGACGTAGTAGTACAGCCCTACAACTCTCTCCTCACCCTGAAGCGGCTGACGGAGAGCGCCGACTGCGTCATGGTCCTGATGAGCGCGAGCACTGCCACGCTCAGGTAAAACCAATACTTGGATCCGCACCAAACAATATAAATTAGGAGCTGCGCATGAAGCGTCGCTCGTGTATCGGGTCCGGAAGAATCATTTGTATGTGCCGCGCACACACGTACCTGCGTCCGCAGGGGCTCGTCGACGCTCCTGCCGCACCCGATTCCAATAATGCGCCAACAAACTTAATTCCATTGTCACTTTTGTCTCTATAAATAATATTTTCTCAAACATGCAATGAAATGTCGTCCTTACGTGTGTTATAACAGGCTTCAAAGTATCACGTTTCGGGCGGAACAACTCGAGAGAACTGTAAAGGAATTTCATACAAAATTGGAGTTGCCGTTAGTAATTTTTTTTTAATTTTAATGTTAACATGGCGCCTGTGTTCATCAACAGGCTAAACAGCTGAATTCTATTTTTTTATTTTTTTTAGTGGCTGAATGGTTATCGGACCAAAAATATCCGCGTTAATGCCTATTACACACGAACCTTTATTAAGAATACAAATCTGTATGATTCAGTGTGTTTGATGAATAAATTAAAAATATTATCTATACGTAAGTCACCAGAGGCCATAGACAATATTTAAAATCCTCTGCATTTATTTTATTCATTATAAAAATTAAGATTCTTATTATCAGGTCATGTATAATGACCCTAATAGGGTCTATTCGAACGCTACACACGCGAAATACGGTCGACTTTCGTAAAAAAAACATTAAGTATGGAGGAATTGGAGGGAATAACAATGTACTATTTTGAGTGGTGCATTGTTTTATTTCATTGCATATGTTTGAGAAAAGCACTATACATGCCTCGCCGTGAAAAGGGCTTGCCGGCTTCGTATCACTATCCGGCCTCCCTACGGTCGGCCGTCTATACCTACTCACCCGGCAAGCCCTTCTTTCCCGGCGTCTGCAGTAATGTACTATTGTAGTACCTAATGTTTTAAAATATTTTTCCATATTAAATAAATCAATTAGTTTTTGATTCCCTCTCATTCATAAGTCTCGTGTTCAGCAGTGTATATATGCTGATGCTGACGGTTTGTTGTCAGGTACCCGTCGTACATGAACAACGACCTGATCAGCCTGGTGGCGCCGCTGATCCCCACGCCGCGGCTGCACTTCCTCATGACCGGGTACACGCCGCTCACCGCCGACCATGACGCGCACATCGTAAGTTCCATGCTGTCACCCGTCCTACACGAACACCTGATCAGCCTGGTGGCGCCGCTGATCCCCACGCCGCGGCTGCACTTCCTCATGACCGGGTACACGCCGCTCACCGCCGACCATGACGCGCACATCGTAAGTTCCATGCTGTCACCCGTCCTACACGAACACCTGATCAGCCTGGTGGCGCCGCTGATCCCCACGCCGCGGCTGCACTTCCTCATGACCGGGTACACGCCGCTCACCGCCGACCATGACGCGCACATCGTAAGTTCCATGCTGTCATCCGTCCTACACGAACACCTGATCAGCCTGGTGGCGCCGCTGATCCCCACGCCGCGGCTGCACTTCCTCATGACCGGGTACACGCCGCTCACCGCCGACCATGACGCGCACATCGTAAGTTCCATGTTGTCACCCGTCCTACACGAACACCTGATCAGCCTGGTGGCGCCGCTGATCCCCACGCCGCGGCTGCACTTCCTCATGACCGGGTACACGCCGCTCACCGCCGACCATGACGCGCACATCGTAAGTTCCATGTTGTCACCCGTCCTACACGAACACCTACCTGATTAGCCTGGTGGCGCCAGTGATCCCCACGCCGCGGCTGCACTTCCTCATGATCGGGTACACGCCGCTCACCGCGGACCATGACGCGCACATCGTAAGTTCCATGTTGTCACCCGTCCTACACGAACACCTACCTGATTAGCCTGGTGGCGCTAGTGATCCCCACGCCGCGGCTGCACTTCCTCATGATCGGGTACACGCCGCTCACCGCGGACCATGACGCGCACATCGTAAGTTCCATGTTGTCACCCGTCCTACACGAACACCTACCTGATTAGCCTGGTGGCGCCGCTGATCCCCACGCCGCGGCTGCACTTCCTCATGACCGGGTACACGCCGCTCACCGCCGACCATGACGCGCACATCGTAAGTTCCATGCTGTCACCCGTCCTACACGAACACCTGATCAGCCTGGTGGCGCCGCTGATCCCCACGCCGCGGCTGCACTTCCTCATGATCGGGTACACGCCGCTCACCGCGGACCATGACGCGCACATCGTAAGTTCCATGTTGTCACCCGTCCTACACGAACACCTACCTGATTAGCCTGGTGGCGCTAGTGATCCCCACGCCGCGGCTGCACTTCCTCATGATCGGGTACACGCCGCTCACCGCGGACCATGACGCGCACATCGTAAGTTCCATGTTGTCACCCGTCCTACACGAACACCTACCTGATTAGCCTGGTGGCGCCGCTGATCCCCACGCCGCGGCTGCACTTCCTCATGACCGGGTACACGCCGCTCACCGCCGACCATGACGCGCACATCGTAAGTTCCATGCTGTCACCCGTCCTACACGAACACCTGATCAGCCTGGTGGCGCCGCTGATCCCCACGCCGCGGCTGCACTTCCTCATGACCGGGTACACGCCTCTCACCGCCGACCATGACGCACACATCGTAAGTTCCATGCTGTCACCCGTCCTACACGAACACCTGATCAGCCTGGTGGCGCCGCTGATCCCCACGCCGCGGCTGCACTTCCTCATGACCGGGTACACGCCTCTCACCGCCGACCATGACGCACACATCGTAAGTTCCATGCTGTCACCCGTCCTACACGAACACCTGATCAGCCTGGTGGCGCCGCTGATCCCCACGCCGCGGCTGCACTTCCTCATGACCGGGTACACGCCTCTCACCGCCGACCATGACGCACACATCGTAAGTTCCATGCTGTCACCCGTCCTACACGAACACCTGATCAGCCTGGTGGCGCCGCTGATCCCCACGCCGCGGCTGCACTTCCTCATGACCGGGTACACGCCTCTCACCGCCGACCATGACGCACACATCGTAAGTTCCATGCTGTCACCCGTCCTACACGAACACCTGATATTTCGGTTTAAGAAATAAATCTGTTACATATTAATTAGTACAATCCATAATTGCTGACCATCACCCTAAGGAAATGAAGAGTCACTATTTTATTAGTTCGACGTATTCTGGACAGCGGAAGTCCCCAGGAACTGGGAAAATGCTAGTAGGATGACGATGAAGAACTCTGTACAAACATAACTTTGGAAAGTAGGTGTCCATTATTGATTTCATCACCCTACGATTCACTTAAGAACTGTAACTATTTCCTTATTTTTTAATAGATTTGAAAAATAAAACCATATTCAAGAAAAAAAGCATTCTACTGTACTATTTTAAAAATAACACATCATTTTGAAATAGAAATAGAAAAACATTTATTACACAAAAGAATCTTAAATATACAAGTAGGTAGGTAAAGTTAAAACAAATACAAAAAGAAAAAGATAAATAAAACAACAATAACACTATATAAAAATTACTTAAGATACTAATGGGCAATGGGTCCCAGTGTCAGCATTGTGCTGGGCAACACGGCCCGGCGCTGGTTGTCAGACTGGTCCCTGGCTGGACCTCGGTCGGTCACAAAGTAGATGAAGTTGGTCTGAATTTTATAATCCCGTTGTCCAAATGTGCCGTTTGTATAATGATGGCTGAACATCCTTCTTTGGACATCTTTAAACACCCTACTTACGTTTAAAAATAAAGTTAAAGATGCATTCAAATTCGCTATTTAAGTTTTAAGTTAGAGTTAGACGAATAGTATTAGATAGATATTCAATGCAATATTCAGGTAAATGTCATGTTAATTATTAAATTTATAATATTATGCACGTATGTAATTCCATGTAGTGAATAGTTTGTCTTTAAGTTATGAATTTTTCTGTGCACACACTCTTTAGAATTATAGTTCAGATCTAGACACTGAGCTTCTTATGTTACTGAATGAATGACTGTAATTTGTTGTGCGAGCCTTATAAATAAATTCGCAAAAACGAACCGGATACGGATGCCAAAAGAATGAGGCCGTTAGCCAGGCCGCTCCATCTGCCTCGCCCCCGCAAATACTTAAACATCGTGTGTAAGAGCTCCTTAAGGAACACCGATCGTGCCGGTTCTATGTATGGCGAGATATATTTAAAAAGTAAAACGGTATGTTCCCAATTCTACAGATTTCTATTACAGATTTCCAATTCTACAGATTTCCAATTCTACAGACTCCCAATTCTACGGATTCCCAATTCTACAGATTCCCAATTCTACGGATTCCCAATTCTACAGATTTCCAGTTCTACATATTTCTGATTCTACAGATTCCCAACTCTTTGGATTCCCAATTCTACAGATTCCCAATTCTACAGATTCCCAATAGTACAATAAGAAATAAGAAGAACAATAATAAAGCTCTTTGCTGCAAGAGAAAAGTAAGCAAAATTTGGTTCTCTGTAGGTTTAAGAATCTGAATAAAGAATTGTACAGTCGCCCACACTCCTAACTGACCATTCGTGAACCTTATATCAGTGACATAAGGTTCACAAATGGTCAGTTAGGAGTGTGGGCGACTGTACAGCTGAGAATCTGTCTGTATTGTTCGGAATCTGTTTAATTAAGAATCAGTTGAAATATGTTACTCTTAAGGTGTAATCATCATCATCATTGTCAGCCTGTAATCGCCCACTGCTGAGCATAAGCCTCTCTTCGAGTACGCCACTTATCCCGATCCCGTGCTAGTCTCATCCACAAATGACCCGCGGTCTTTTTTACGTCGTCAACCCATCGAGCTGGTGGCGCGTTAAGGTGTGAATCGGTAGTATTGGGAATCTGTAGACATGAGAATCTGTAGAATTGAGAATCTGTAGAATTAGGAATCTGTAGACATGAGAATCTGTAAAATTGGAAATCTGTAGACATGGGCCTAAAGGAGTAAAACGCTTGCTTACTGTTTTCATTGTCCTTAGGCGCCGAAGATCCGCAAAACCACAGTACTGGATGTGATGCAGAGGCTGCTGCAACCTAAGAACATGATGGTCTCTCTCAGCCCCGACCGCGCCAACCAGCACTGCTACATATCCATCCTCAACATTATACAGGTATGCCTAAACTATGCCATCATTATTTGTTGTGAATAAGATTACTGACACGTCAATAAGGACTTTTTGGACTGCCTGATTTAAACGAAAATCTTTGTTCTCTGGGGGATCCTACTGGATATAAATATGTCCACTAAAATCACCCAGGGAATCATGTTGGACATGGCGTTTAATAGAATCACCTGGGTGATCTCACTGGACATATTCGTCCAATATAATCACCTGGGTGATCTCACTGGACGTATTCGTCCAATATAATAACCTGGGTGATCTCACTGGACATATTCGTCCAATATAATCACCTGGGTTATCTCACTGGACATATTCGTCCAATATAATAACCTGGGTGATCTCACTGGACATATTCGTCCAATATAATCACCTGGGTGATCGCACTGGACATATTCGTCCAATATAAATTCAGGTGATCCTATTGGACGTCGCAGAAAAAGTTAGTCATTTCATTAGCGCAGAAGGGATTAATTAAACTGACAACGAATAACGTTTTGTGACATTTCGTTTGTATTTCTAGGGCGAGGTGGACCCGTCACAAGTGCACAAATCACTCCAACGCATCCGCGAGCGGAAGCTGGCCAACTTCATCCCGTGGGGACCCGCGTCCATACAAGTGGCGCTCTCGCGGCGCTCGCCGCACGTCACCTCCTCGCACAAGGTGTCGGGGCTGCTGCTGGCCAACCACACCAACATCAGCTCGGTCAGTGAAGGTGCTTTCAGGATCAAGAGAGACTTCATCTCGTTGACGCCTGTGTCCATACGAGTGGAGTGGCCCTGTCGCATCGCTCGCCATATGTTACCAGCTCGTTCAACCACCACATTCGCCTTGTTGACTTTAATTTTCAAACATATTTTTCCTATTTCTTACATCGTCATCATATCAAAGAGTGCCACAACGACCGGTCTTGTAGTCCATCCAGAAGACTTCATACAGATTGTAATGGATATTTTTATATTTTCCATAGCTATTCGACCGCTGCCTGCAGCAATACGACAAGCTGCGCAAGCGCGAGGCCTTCATCGACGTGTTCCGCAAGGAGCCCATGTTCCGCGACTCGCTGGACGAGTTCGACGAGTCCCGGGCGGTCGTCGACTCGCTAGTGCGCGAGTACCACGCCGCGGCCACGCCGGACTACGTGCATTGGACGCCCGGTGAGTAACTGTTATGGATGTCGCCTTCGACGAGTCCCGGGCGGTCGTCGACTCACTAGAATATACGTGCATAAATATCTGTACAAGACTCTATTGTCAATGTCATAAAGGCGTGTACCTACAGATATTTATGTCCTTATTTAAGTACGTACATTGTCTGTCATTGCTGACGTTTTTGACGAGTCCCGAGCAGACGTCGACGTAACTCTCGCGTGCGGCGAGTACCTCGCCGGATTACGTGCACTGGAAGCTCGGTGAATTTCCCGTATTGGCTGTCGTTTTCGACCAGACGCGAGTTCGACGAGTCCCACGAACAGTGGTCGACTCTCTAGCGCGCGAATACCAAGCCGCGGCCACGCCTGATTACGTGCACTGGACGCCCGGTGAGTCACTTATCATGGCTATCGTTTTCGACCAGTTCATCGGTAAACTATTTTTATTATTATTATGTACGGAGCTGGGCTCATGAAAGTATCATACAGCTTTGTAACTTAAGTCCTACAGTCCAGTGTTGTAGGCTATAGGGTTAGCGCATCGCCACAGGCCAGCACTGCAGTGCTGCCGAGGAAGGTCTAGGGCGGTCCAGTACAATGATACTGGTTTGCCGGACGCCGAGTAGCCTTCAACTGTCCAGACGGGCCAAAATCACACGGTAGACTGCCATGGTCGCCCGTGAAGATGCGCCTTATCAGTGAGATAAAAAGATGAATGTCCCGAGACCCTCAAAAAATAGATGTGTTGACTCTAAATTTATTATAAATTCAAAAGAAGGCAAAAAAATATGCCTGATGACGAAAATTCCATTTAAATATCTCAAAAATATACGAGGCTACAACCGTTTTAATATTGCTTGTTAGAGAGAAAACGCTCGTAGATTGTGACGTCACGACCATCGAGCGTCATAGTAAATGACAATCGTTTCATATGAACGTGCGTTTTGCGGGAAAGAGACAGAACATACCCCCTCTTATAACTTTGGACGCTTATAACTTTGTGATTATTTAACCTCTTGCGTTGCTTGTTTCTCCATTTGACTACATTTTTAATCCTTTTTCGAGAAAATACGATATTATTGGTTATTTTATTTAGTGTATACACGCCCATTGCTTTTTCAAAATAATAACCGGTCCTATTGTTCACAGAAAGCTGTCAACTATAACAGATCTGCGCATGGTGCGAAGTCGTATGGATTCCAAAGGTGCAAATTAGTATTCGTTCAATCACAAATCGTTAATCTAGTGCTAACCAGTGCCATCGTATTATTGCATTTATCTCATTGTTAACTCGAATAATCGGAATCTGTGATTCAATAAGTGTACGGAGGAAAAGTTTTCACAGGTCAAAGTTTGAACCGACTTCAATTCAGTACTTCGCCAAGCCACATGAAAATTTCCACATTTCCTTTTCAATTTACCAAATGAACTGCTATGCGAGAGCAAATGCGTTGATTATTACAGAAAAAAACCCAAGTTGCTAAATGTGGGCTGAAAATATTTGAGGAGTTCCGTCGATTCCTCAATTCTGAGAAATTGACACTTCATATTAGTTGCTACTTCAACGGAATCATGTCAGAATCTTTGACGTACTTTACATCCTTGAGGAGTTCCATCTGTGATGTTCATCATCAGTTCCACTTCACCAAAATTGCGATTACTGAGGGTAGAAGAGTTATAATAGAAAATACCGAAATCACTATACACGAGCCTATAAAGTTTGAGGGTTGCCCTCAATTTCCTTAGGATCCCATCATCAGATCCTAACTTGGAATGGGACCACCTTTTGAATAAAAAAATAATTTTGAAAATCAGTCCACAATTGACGGAGAAATTGGTGAACATATTCTTTTTTGAAGTCGGTTAAATAATTAATGTCGCCTGGCCCGTGTAAAATGTTTTATCTAATGGTACAGATCATGGGCGGAATTATGAATGTTTCTTTGTTCTCGCTTATTTCCGGAAATCTTTTGGTACATCCCTTCACAAAATGAAAACCCTAGTCCTTTAATTTAAACACCAATTTTATTTTTAATCTTGATATTCCCAGTAGATATACATTTATACATAGATATACGTTAGTTATGTTATGTAATGCTCTAAGCGTCGAAATCTTTCGAATATCTCCATCTATTCATGGCACCAACCATTTACAACTCAGTTCCAGCTGATATAGAGGACTCAAAAAGTGACACAATGTTCAAAAACAAACTCACGCTATCGCTCAATGAGAAGGCTTGTTACTCAATAGATGAGTTTATAAATAATTGACAAATAAACAGATGGATCATTGACCCGGCGCCGTATTAAACGGAAATCAAATTCAAATTAATTAATAATTGTAATGAAAGTAATATGTTGCATGGTAAAAAGAAAAACCTTAAAATATTGGGTGTACTATATTGTATTTAAATTGTGACTTGTAAAATTATTTTACCAATAAATTCTGTATTCTGATTAGCAGCTCAGCTTCCTGTTCTAGGCTGAAATACTGTTGTCACAGTATTCTGTGATTCTTTATGTGTTATTTCCGTTCACGATCCGTGCCGTTAACTGTACTAATCTCCACCGTCTCTCTACTTTAGTTAAGTGTTGTTTAATTAATTAATCTAATGTAATTATCCCGCGTTAGACCGAAAACGTCAACCCCGTTGTTTTCGGTCTCCCGCGCCCCATAGGTTAGTTGCCTGTAAAAATGTGAAATAAAACTTGCTTTTTTTTTACCAAGAATTTATTATGTCTAACCTCTCAACATTTTACATCTATCGCGTGCACACACACACAGTGGTTTGTACGTTCCACGAAGCCTTAGTTTGATAAATTGATAATGCTGCGACGTCAATGCTGAGGAACTTTCATCCCTTCCTAACAATAAAAGGGGTCCCCAGGTGATACCAATCTATTGGGCTAAGTCTGCTACCACAGCTATTGAGCAATACCAATCAAGGGCAATTTAAGAGCTTATTACACAAAATTACCCATAAGGGCATAACTCGAGTATTTTACCCCATTTTGTTAATAGCAGACTAGAGTTATCCCCAATAAACTGCAGTTGGTCGATATTGTATAGTCAACACCAAAAGTAGGTTATCATTTTTTCACCTTATTGCAATGGAATAAGGTACAAAAGTGATAACTTACTTTTGCTCTTGACTGTACTCAATGGAATTTTCAGTAAGACCAACATTCAAGCAACATTGACCGTGCATAGCTCGTTAAAATTATACAGAGTAGATATTTAAATAAAACATGATTAAAATAGCTGTAGCAAAATTAGTATTTGTGTTGACACATAACAAACATTAGTTTACAATTAATCGCGACAGAACTGAAGTTATTTTAAACCCTTCAAGTTGGTGTCCCAATGACGAATTGGAGTTTGATATGTGACCCATTTTAAAATCTTCATATTATAAAATCAAATGTAATGGCGCCTAAAATTTAAAATAACAATCATACATTTTCGTTTTCCTAACCACAACACAAACTGTAGTTTATGAAATGCAAATGACAATTTCACGGCGCACATGCTCTCTCCATCATAAATTCCTTTAGAGCCCTTTCAAATTCCACTACATGAACCCTAAACTATTGCTGTCGAAAACAGATCATGCTAATCCATATCACAATCATACAAATGGCATTTATGTACAGGGGTTATCCCCTAATTTGGACATACAAGTCAAATCACTGGATTCGTGACATTGAACGCATAAGGGCATCTACATGATACTTTACAGTTATGATTACTACACATAAGTGGCTGCAAGGTCAAGCCCTTAGGGCCCATGTCTACAGATTTCCAATTCTACAGATTCTCATGTCTACAGATTCCCAATTCTACAGATTCTCATGTGTACAGATTCTAAATTCTACAGATTCTCATGTCTACAGATCCCCAACTCTACAGATTCTCATGTTTACAGATTCCCAATTGTACAGATTCTCATGTCTACAGATTCCCAATTCTACATATTCTCATGTCTTCAGATACTATAACCAACCAGTAATTATTAATCTAGAGAAATAGGTATTATCTCTTCGGAAAAAAGGTACAAGCTCCGATTTTTATAAATGTTCTAATTCTAATCACATGATCACACTTGTATGTGTCTATATTTTGCGATAGTTAGACTAGAATTGGGAGTCTGTAGAATCATAAATATGTAGAACTGGAAATCAGTAGAACTAGAAATCTGTAGAATTGGGAATCCGTGAAATGGGGAATCTGTAGAATTGGGAATCCGTAGAATTGGGACCCTGTGGAATTGGGAATCTGTAGAATTGGGAATCTGTAGAATTGGAAATCTGTAATAGAAATCTGTAGAATTGAGAACAAACCGGTCAAGCAACATATAGATAACTATAGCTATGTACAATCATGTATACATTTATGTAACATGCAGTTGATGGCAAGTACAGACATAAGTAAAAGATGTGATTCTACAAAGTTTATCTATGCTTCTTACGGGCCGAGGTTATAGTAGACAACTGGAACACTTAGACAATGAACATTGTACACAGATCCCAGACTAATATCTAAATTGTATACATAAAAATATAACGCTTGTTCTTATAAGATTTAAATTTCAACATACATCCTAGTTACGACCAAACGTTTTAATCACAAGTTTATAGTAACACATCAACAATCTCTCGGCGTTTCCACGGCCGGCCAAAGCTGGGTTCCATGTGGTCAACAAAAAAGCTGGCTGTTAGCAATGCAGGAGCTTTGGCGACCTTGCTTTTGCAATGTGCGAGGAAGCGCCCCATTCCTCATCGCGTTGGTCTACTAATGTATGTAGCATTGGGGCGCCTCTTCGAGGATTGAGCAATCCATACCAGGGATGCCCCCGAACACAGAACACTATAGAAGGGGTATCAAGCGCGGTTTGTATCGGGAGCGGTGTCGCCTCATCCCCTCCACGTCGCCTGCAACTGTGAGCGCCTGCACGGCGAGCAGGTGCCGTTGGCGCGGAAGCTAACAGCGCATGCTCAAAGTAGTGGCGCGTGTGCCACGCGCACATCGCCTTTCTATGGTATTTAGTGTTCTATGCCCCCGAAGCAGAAGCTGCCAGCTGATGCTTCTCAAATCACTGGATGTTATTGGAGAGAACCGAGCTAGAAACCAGCGCTTTATGCAATCACAATCCTCCCTCATCAGCGATTTCAACGCTAAGTGGCAACCCTAATTCCTAATTTACGTGATGTTTTAACACTAACACAAAATCAGGGCCAACTTTGGGCTACAGATAGGAGCCTGTTCGGGCACCCAACTTGGCACCCTAATCAGACCCTGGACAAAATGGTGCTTATACATAAAATCAATGCTAGCGTTAGCGAAAAATAATGTGGAATATTAGCGTGACAAAATATTCTTTGCATAAAAAAAATGTCATAATGCGAATTTGGCAATCATTGAAAATAAGTGCAGACACAATTTATTTTAAATGTAGAAAAGCAAATATGGATCCGTAATCTCTTATCAAGTTAGCAAGAGTGTATTTAAAATAAAAAGATGGTTATTATAATTTACATACAAGTTGAAGTGCGAATTACCAAGGGCGTCGCCAGCCGATGGCCTGGGGTTCGTATACATAAACGGAGGGTGTAAAAATATGAATTGTGGGTACATGAAGCATCACAAGGCAGCTCCCCCCCACTAGTGTGAAGCTTCACGAAGCCCCTGCCCCCCTTGGCGACGTCCTTGGACATTATTGATGCAAACATTGAAAAGAGACACTTAAAAACAGTTATAGCCCAACCAGACTAACAGCATATTGCAAATGGCCAGGTAACAATGAGCATATTTTGCTAGAATGCTAAATACGCAACATTTATAGTTGACGAAGGGAACGTCCTACTTGTTTAACCTCGACGCTCTGTCAAAGAGAAAAATTGACAACCACACGCCAAATCAACAAAGACATTTAGTGCGAGTTAAACCTTATGTCAATGCAAGAAGGTCGCTATTGTCGTTGGCGTTGAACCTGCGTTGCGGATATATGGGTCGTTGGCGTCGAAAAGATTAAGGATTGAAACCCTTTAATGGTATTATAACTATCATAAGAATCCTCCTAAGAGTTGGACAATGTAGCAGAGCTGTGTGTGAGGAAAATCTCCACCAATAACATCTCTTCCTATTGGTGGACACACCGTCCAGCTACTTCGCACAGCACTGGGCCCTATTTCACCATCTTGAAAATTGTCACCTGACAATGACAATTGGCTACTTTCCTAAAAAAAATTATTTAGACCGGTAGTTACATTATCAAAAACTATTGGACACGTATTCTTTTTGTTTGTCAATTAAACAAAAAATTACGAAGACATGGCCCGTTAAAGTTCCATGTGACGTCACATTATGGTACACTTTTTAGCATAATGTGACGGACTATATAGAATTATATTTTTTTTACCCAGGAAGGTACCCAATTCCACATACAGTCAGCAGCAGCAGTGGCTAAGAGGGCCGGGTGTTCTAAATGACCTGCACACGACTTTATTCTTAAGAAATGAAGAGCGTGTGTAGGTAAATTTGAACATCCGGCCCGCTTAGCTACTTCTGCTGCTGACTGTACTTTGCTGGGTCAATAAGTTATCCAGCAATCATCTTAACCGGTCAACGCAGCCATGTAAGTCGAATTGTCATTGTCAGGCGACAATTGTCGATTTGGTGAAATAGGGGCCTGATGGACACACACCTTAAATGTTTAACTTATCGAGCCCAATTGCTCCCAGGGGAGCCAGCGGGTTTTGTGACTTACTTCAGAAAAAAATGTGTGGTGCATGGGCCTGGGCCAATCAACTATTTTTTGTTGCTCGTTGCCATGGCTACGTCCCCTGGATCATTCTTTAAAACTATGATTTTATGGGGCTCAAATCCACTAAACACGTATTTTTGTTATATTGGTTAACCTATTCCATGGTGGGGGTCCTTACCATAATAGGAGCTCAATTTATAGTATTTTTTCTATGAAACTCTTGTCACTGTTGTCTCTTGCCTTACCGGGACAGAATAACAACAAGAAAATGTTGATTGACCCACCTAGTATTTTTAGGATGGACTAGGGGCTGGACGTTTTTCAAAAAAAGTGTGAATGAATATTTTTTTTCAGAATTTGATTTTTTTGGGTTTTTCTTACTCAGAATCATTGATACTATCGATTATTATTATTATACAACAAAAAAATTGTCCCACGCGTTTTTGCGTCACGCACGACCATATACATATAAAAAAAGACTGCATACAAAAATGTGATGATCTGCAATGGAATATTTGGGACACTTTTTTTCTTGTATGAGGATCGATAGTGTCAACGATTCCGAGTTAGAAAATACCGAAAAAATCGAATTCTGAAAAAAAAGTTAATGTACACTTTTTTTTGAAAAACGCTCGGCTACATACCAGGTATGGAAGGGTTAACAGTTCCCTGGTCGGAGTCTGGCCGGGCTAAGCGCAGGAATGAGGCGGTGCTGTTTGCTCGCGCGGCTAGGAGGTCTGGCTGGACTGGAACTTGGGCTGTATGATGGAGGTCTTGCGCATGGGCACGTTGTCGACGGTGGGGATGGCGTCGCCGGTGGGCACGGGCGCGGCGTGGCGCGCGCCCGCGGGCGCCGCCGGCGTCTTGAACGGCGCCGCCAGGTTCCCGGGCCGCTGCTTCGCCATCTGGTAGTCGCCGGAGTCGAAGAACTTTTGCTGTGGAACGGGCGACTGTTAATCCCACTAAAAACGTTACATGTAAAGTGATTGCCGAGACTCCCTAGCTCTCTAGTTAAAAATATATCAGACATGGCTTGACTCTACCAGCCACGCTCTACAAATTCTGCATCTTGGCTAAAAAGTATAGCATTGTTGGGCAAATCCCGTTTGCCGCATAGACGCGCGCGTGCATACAGTATAAATTTATGATGATATTAATAATAAGCGACGGGTCTATACTTTTTAGCTAATTTGTAGAGCGTCTTTTTTTGTTTGATTTATCTTAAATATTATAGAGCAAACGTAAATGAACCAAAATAAAAAGTTTTTTTTTCTGACTTTTCAGAAGCTAGACTATAAGTTATAATTTTTTTGAAGTCTGAAATGTTGTTGAATTTTGTGTCTAGGTAACTATTTAATTGATAATAGGTATATCCCTTACATAGCAAAATTCAGCTATTACATATTTTCCATACAAGTTGTCAATTCATTGACTGGACTATTAGGACTGTTATGTTTGACAAGCACTTAAACGAAAGAAGTAAAACTACTAATGTTGCTCTGCAAGCAACATGTTCTGACTGATACCTTGTAGAGGCAAAATACATGTCGAGGTTATTTCATTGGTGATGGTTGGATGTATTTATTTGCACATGCGGAAGAAGCTTGCTTCTACATGCAAAAATACGCAAGTAGATACATCTCATTGTCACTAATAGACCTACAATTCTGAATAGCAAAGGAATACATTGTTCTTGGCAATGCCTGATTCCGTCAATTACTTGAAATCTGTTTGTTACTCTGTGTGACATCCTAACACCCTCACAAACTTGCCTGGTTGTAAGTAAGTAGGATTCTTATCTTATCTTATCTAGTTGAGGGCCCTTTCGGATACATTTCGACCCAGTGGGATCTTTTGTGCATTTGCCCTCCCCTTTATATCTACTCCGAAGCTCCCTCCATCGTTTCCACAAAACGGATGATGCAGCTCAGCAGCAATTGCTTTGGTTGCGGATAGCCGTTACCAAAGTGATTCATTTTTTGTCTGGCAAAGGCATGACATTCACACAGGAAGTGTTCCATAGTCTCATCCTCCTCGCCACACATTCGACAACGTCTAAACTGTCCGATATTCCCATCTCAGCCAAGAGATCCTTGATCCCGAAGTGACCTGTGAACACCACAGATATAATTCTGAGTTGCTTCCTGCTGGATTTCCAGAGCTTTTTGGTCCAGTCCGAGTCCACTCCTATGATGAGCTTTGAGTGCCTTAAACCCTCCTCATACCTGAACTAAGTACGATTACTATTAACATAAATCACGAAATCGCATCAGCAGTACTTACTCCTTTAGCAAGTCTTTTCTGCAAGAATGCCGAGTGCCCTCCGGGCCCTCTGCCTCCCAGCATGGCGTTTGGGAACTTTGCCTTCAGCTTGGCTTCTTCTAACTTCTCCAACTCTTTAGGCTGTAAATTAAATGTTGCATTAAATTTTTTCATAAAAATCTATTCAGTTAAGTGAATGTGTAAAAATATGGATACATCTTCACAAACTTTTCCATTCATTATTAAAAAAGAAAGTAGTTATGATGCCACACTAGGCTAGGTTGGTCTTGTGGAATTCAAATGAATATAAATAAGTTTGTGTCAAAATGTCATTTTTGGTACAAGCTTTTATTACCGACTGTACTTTTCTGTATACCGTCATCAACTACTTGTTGAGCCGATTCTAAAAAGCCCAAACTCAATGGGGTTATGTCTGTTAAGTCCTGAATTCCTATGGCCACCCTATGTCTCCATCATCAGATCAGCTCGATGGTACCATAATATTGAATTGTCATCCAAACTATACCATTACCCAAAATTTCAGCTCAATGGGTTGAAGATATCTGCTTCAAAATTGAGTTGCAAGATTCCACCCGAACAGACATAGTTACATACAAACATACATACATTGCAAGTTAAATAAAAGCTTGTAAAATAGCAGTCCACAGCTTACAATTTGAAATACATTTGTTAAATTACACTTGTCTATAATGAACAATTAATAAAAAGTTTTTTTATTTTTTATATTTGAATAGTATTAGCAACATCACAAAAAACAATCATAACTACAAGTTTAGTAGTATTATTGCTAATGAGCAATCTCTTCCAGACAATCTTTGCTAGTGCATATAAAATGAATTAAGTACGGTATTGAATTAAAATTAATGCAGTGCCTTCAATAAATCTAAGAACAGCTAGGGGCTACTTTTCTTCCAGGCTAGAAGCCTAACGGTTTTGATTCAAGTTGGCCAAGCAAGGTAAACTACAGAGCTGGGTCAATTGTATTGAATTTAGGCTCAACACAGTTCAAAAATATCCCTCTCTGTGCTCTAGAGATGTCTTTTTTCCTTTCCATACAGTATTTGTGGCTGGTTAAAACAGAACCAGCAATTACCTACATCAAGTTTCAAAGAACAACATTATTGGATTAATAAAAACTAACACTGGACACATTTTATATAGCAGTTAATGTCTCAGATTTTTATAGTACTCACGTCTTTCGGTGGTTCATTCTGATTCTGGGAGTCGCCCATAGTGAAAATCTGAAACAAGTAAGATACAAAGACTAAATCAAATCAGCTAAACCTAATTAGGATTTCTTAGAGGCTTGTCAGCTGCAGTGAACTAGAAAAAATGAGTTAGTCCTGTGTAAAATGAACGGTTCCGAACGTACGTATGCAATGTACTTGAAAAGTACTAAAAACGTCCAAAATGCGAGTTTTTAATTTAGTCTACCCCCATTATTTTAAAATAGTCAATAAACTCTACCAATACATATGTGATTGCAATAAAATAAGGCGAAAAATGGAAATAATAAGTTAATTGTGCAAACAACTTGAAAGAAAAATCTGAACTTCACATGGTTTGTTTTTGAGAACTTGTCGAGCAAGACGATGTAGCAAAAGTTGTTTACCTTGGATTTGAACTCTCCTCTTTTTAGCAAATTATCACCAATGGATTAGCTACCGGTCGTGAATATGAGTAATTTAAAAATAACAAACAGTACAACAATCAGGCCAAAATCGTCAGCCAGAATGTATATTGTGTCTTTGTCATTCAACAACCCTTGCTGATTTTTCTCAAATAAAAAATGGCGTTTATTGAAGAGTTACCAGTATAAAAAAAAAAATGTGTAAACGTCTATAAATTAAATGCTACCAACGTAACAAAGGTACTTGTATTGTTGGTGCTAGTTCATTTGTCACATTTCTTATCGGCGGCCTATACACGGTGAGTAAATACTGACAATCCACCATAGCTGTGCTGTCTCACTCTATTGCATGTTATAGAGTGAGAGCCAATAATTTTGCCTCTCACAACTTTTTACGGTGGAAGAGTTTCGAGACTTGGCCTATTTTTTACATTGAATGTATTTTACGGGATTTGTTTTGTTTGACAGGCTTGCTTGACATTGACAGGTTTTCGGATTTAGAAACACCGCCCTCCGATCCGATGCTCGTGTGATTTTCAAGAGAATCCGAATTTAGGCGCAAAATACAATCAACAACGAAGTATTGAAAAAAAATGGATTCGGAGACTGTGGAGGCGGACACCGACGGATCTATTTGCAGTATTCACGTACGCAATTTCTTTTGCCACGACAATTTACAGATTGATTTAAACAAAAACGTTAATTTTGTCGTTGGGCGCAACGGCAGCGGCAAAAGCGCAATCCTGACTGCTTTAGTTGTCGGTTTGGGAGGCAGGGCCTCGGCAACGAACAGAGGAAACAATCTACATTGTAAGTACCGCTGTAGAACTTCTTTTCAGTAAAGTTTTGTATTCGAAACTGCATTGACCTTGGCCGGTTGTTGATGATCATGTTCGGAGTGTCTACAACAGAATACATGCCTTACGTATTGTGTACGAATTGACAACCTATCAGACGGTACATTTTATCTATGCAAATATGTAGAAAGATTTCGAAAATCCTTTCAACTGCTTGTAAAATGGACCTTCTGGATGGTTATAGGCAATATTTTATCCCGCGGATTTGGCTGCGTTCTATGCTGCCGGCGCGGCGGGTATAAAGTCATCTGCCTATATAAGATAAGGCCGGCCTCTCATTTAACTCGAAAAGTATTTTATCAGACAGACAGTTTTTATTTAAACCACTATGAAACAACGGGAGATGGAGCAAACGCGTTCTGGAATGGAGGCCTCACTCGAAGAGACAGGTCGGCAGGCCCCTTGGCAAGATGGTCGGATGACATAAAACCATTGTAGGTCCAGTCTGGGGGCGAGCTTTGGCAAATCGGGCTGATTGGAAGAAAATTGGAGAGATGTATGCCCAAAAATGGGCGCATGTGCGCTGAAGAAGTATAGTTCTTTATCTGTACATGTGGTGATCGTGTTTAAGTGATGAGGTGCTTACAGGCTCGGACAGAGCACAGCAATATTTCCGTACAAACCGCTAGCGCGGTAAAACACGGTTTGTACGGAAATATCCCGCTGCGCGCCTTTCGCGCGCAGGCCGCGCGCCTGCGACTGTGTTATCTATCTGATCCTTAACTATTAAGTGGAAATGTAAAAAACTACTAACATGGATCAGTGTATTTATTGTTGAAGGTCCAAATAAATAAAAAGAAGAAGACTATGCGATGGATGTTAGAACCAATGCCAAAGTCTTCGACATGTTCAAATGTCCCACCACAAATAAGAATGTATGTTTTTTAAAATGTTTAACATATTAAATATAAAAATTTCAGCTTTCATCAAAAAGGGTGCGAACTCGGCATCAGTAGAGATAAAAATCAGAAACAGCAGTGAGCAGGCATACAAGTATGATGTGTATGGAGACTTCATCACCATTGAGAGACACTTGAATGCTTCCGGAGGCTCCAGCTACAAGGTTAAGAATGCTACAGGTACGATCCGGTTATTTTAATATGATGATGCCGTTTTTCGAGCCCTGCCTAGCTGGCATGATCATGTTTATGTCAGACTTAAGCATATGTCCTTTACTACACTCACCGGCAGAAAATTTTGCCCTAAAACTTTTCATGGTTTCAAACTATAAATTGAATAAATTGAATAATGTTTTTCTGAATAGTAAACTTTTTCTAATTTGGGCTAAATTTTCTGCCGGTGAGTATAGCAACTTAGTAAGTGCCATGGATCGGAACCGGTTTTAATAAAAATCCCCAAAGTAGTCAAATATTTTGAATTATTTTAGGCTCTTAATGTAGGACTCTATCATGTTTAGGTAACATTTTTGTATTATTAGACTGCCCGATCTGATATGGTGAAAATACCGGTATCCAATCCCTGGTAAGTGTAAAGGTGCTTACAAATTTGAGCCACTTAGCTTGAGCTTGAGGCATGCTTGCTTGGCCCCTATTTCACCAAATTGGCAATTGTCACCTGACACTGACAATTCGCCATACATTGCTTGTTCTACAAGTTAAGGTGGTCGCTAGGTTACCTGTGGAACCAGCAATGTATAGAGAATTGTCGTTGTCAGGTGACAATTGTCAAGTTGGTGAAATTGTAAAATACTAACACATGTGGACAAACATACTTGAAAGCAACAAACTTGAAGAGACCAACGGTAGTTGGACTAGCTAGGTGCAAAACTTTGAAGGGGTGATAGCTGACGTATTATTGAATATATTTAGCCATATTAAAGTATTTCCCGGAATTTGATATTTTCGTCTCAATAGTGCCCAAGCGTTAATTTGTAAACAAAATCATTTATTTCGGAATGTTTAATGCCAATTAGACTTAATGAAATAATTTTCAAGCATCTTTGTTGCCACAAAAACAATGATTATTGGGGCGCTACTGGCACTTCAATATCAATTTCTAGGTATTTTTCTTAAATTCTTAAAATATTTAATAAAAAAAACTTAAAACCAAATTTCGTCTAAGACATTTAGGGTGGGTTGCACCAAACCCTCTGTAATCGTAAGCGGTGTTCATTAAAATCTGAATGTATGGACAGTTTGACAAGTTTCTATGGAATGACACTATTGACAGCTGCCGGCGCCATATTCAATGTTGATTGGTCTGTAATCATAACTTGGTACAACCTGCCCTTAATATGACTATCAAATGTTCAACGATCCTCAGCATTGAGTGAGTGAACGACTGATGATGGATGATATTCAAAAACGGCTCGGCTCGGCTCGGCTAATCCCTATTAAACTGCACCTAGCTATCAAACACCCTCTGTCCTCAGTAAAAGTCCAAAATTATTGAAGATTATTATAAATCAAAATCACATCACATCGCAACAGTTGATTTAAAATCAACGCGTGATGCACAAAAATAACCAAATTTCAGTTCAATCGAACGGCGTATTTAACCCTATAAAATGGTCAAGTACATTCTATGGGAAACAAACGATAGCGTCATCTATCTGACGTCCAGTGACATCTAGCGGCAAAATGCGGAATCAAGCGTCAGAGGCTAATCAATGTGATTTTTGTTTAACTTGCAATTGTGTATATTCTTTCTGTTGTAAGTAATTCGATCTGTTTTAAGCACGCCCATGGCGAGTCGTACAAAGATTCAAACTTATGACGATTAAAGTTAAATTTATATTATCGTAGAAGAGTTCGGTTTTCATACATTTTGACTTCGACTTCGGCTTCACAAAAGGCAAGTCAAATACTGATGCTGGTGCAAGTTTGAATAAATCATTTTCAGACCCCGTTATCAGCAATGTTATCAGTGGTGAACATTCATTGAAAATTTGGTTTGCATTGGCACTGCCGTGCTTACACATAACAGCAATAACTCTATTCGGAATATTATTCAATTGTTTACTTTATTTGAATTAGAATCAGGTAGACATTAATTTAAGACATTAACTTAAGTTACTGCTATTATCGTAAGCACGGCAGGGCACTGCACATAATATTATTAAAGTGTATAAATAATTTAAAGCTTTTTTTCAAATGTGGTTGCCAGACCGCATATTCACGGCCTCGGTAAACGTCGGGGTACATTTTCGCCGCCGTGTATACACGGCCGCGGTAGACGATGGTACTTTTTACGCGATTTTCTTGGTACAGTCGCCCACACTCCTAAGTGACCATTCGTGAACCTTATATCAGTGACATAAGGTTCACAAATGGTCAGTTAGGAGTGTGGGCGACTGTACATGCTAATAGCATAATTTTGGCTTTTACCTATTTATTTATAAATTTGAAGGTTGGTAAGGCTTAGAACAGGTTTTATTCGGTTTATAAACTCCATAATTGGTAATTCTGTCATTTATTTGTCAATAATTCTTATTCAGTTACAAGCATACATTTCCTAAATAATCTTGCTTGATTTTCTCAGTTTAAAACAGAGCTTATGGCGAAATTGGAAATAAACCCAATGCGACGCAGATTTGGTTCGAAAATGTAGTATTTGTATAACTTAACTGTGCGATACACGGCAATGTTTTTCGAATACATAAGCGTATTCGATTATGATTTTATTTGTGTACATCAGTCGTTATTATGAGGTGAGGACTCCTCAGTCAAGAGTCCAAAAGTTATGAATATAAATCACATCACAACAGTTAAATTTAACGCGTGATGTACAAAAATAACCAAATTTCAGTTCTCTAGAACAATGAATTTTGACCTATAAAATGATGAAGTACATTCTACGGGAAACAAACGATAGCGCCATCTATCTGACGTCCAGCGACATCTAGCGGCGAAATGCAGAATCAAGAGTAAGAGAAATGTATTCACGTAACTTTTTATGCCTTATTGTCATAGTAAGAAGAGCGAAAAAGGTACGTGAATACATTTCCCCTATATCAAATAGGTAAATGACCTATTTATTTATAAATTTTAAGGCCATGGTCTTAAAACAGGTTTCATTCGGTTTTTAAACTCCATAAATGGTAATTTTGACATTTATTTAATTTATTTGTCGATAGTGATTGATGTCATATAACTACTTTATTTCTTGTTCAGTTACAAGCATACATTTCCTGAATAATATTGCTGAATTTTCTCAGTTTAAAACAGAGCATAATTATAGCGAAATTGTAAATAAACCGAATTCGATGCGGGTTTGCGCTACAAGCAAATGTCTGATATGTACAAAACTCATTCACATAGTAAAATATGCAACAAAATTGAGGTTTCGAAAACTTATTTAAAAATTATTCAAATACTTGGGATTTTGCTATTATTGGACCATCGTGGGATCGGGGTGACCCGCGATGGTCCAAAGGTCTCCCTGTAGTACCTAATTTAATTTAATATATTATTTGTTTTATTTTTTATTTCTTTTAATTTAATTCAATTAATAACAATAATGATGTAATGCTGTATATGGACTACTATGTTTCCGGAATAAATATTTTTCATTTCATTTTCATTTCATTTCATTAAGATTTTTCTTTTACAATGAAAGAGGTAATGTTGACATAAAAACTACAATAGATGTCGCTAAGATCTATGTGAATCAATTTGGCAATTGCAATCCGGATCCGACTTGTATGGAAATATCCGGATCTGGATCCGCGGATCCGAATATTGCCATACAAGTCTGATCCGGATTACAAACCCTAGCTTCGATAAAGCTTGCCGCGCCGCGTATCGCCACATCCTTTAGACCGTTTTTCTTTCAACCTCAATTTTTTTTTCCAGGCAAAGTGGTATCAACGAAATTCGACGAAGTAAACAACATTATAACGGCCCACGACATACAAGTGGACAACCCGATATCAGTTCTCAACCAGGACGACGCTCGCAGCTTCCACGCGGCGGACTCCAAGAAGAAGTTCTTGCTGTTCCAGAAGGCTACCAACTTGGACCGGACGGAGATTAACTATACAAGTGCGCTGGACAGCTTCAAGCTAGCTAAGAGTATATTGACGAGGAAGTCTGAGGTTAGTTGAGAACATGGACCTATGATACTCAGGACATGGACCTATGATACTCAGGACATGGACCTATGATACTCAGGATACGTGATGCCACAATGAGGGACGGAAAGGCTTCCATGCAGCTAAATTAAGAACTGGTCTTAAAATGGCTGATGGCTTACCATAAACAACCTACTTAATTTGGGTGGGTAGTGGTTTATTTGCCACAACTTCATACTAAATCAGTTGTGGCAAATAAAAAAAAGTGGAACTATGACAAGGACAGCGAATGATATTTCCCTTTCTGTCACACTTATCGATATTTGTATGCTACCATCTCGCTCGGACGTGGTATTATTATTATCATAGTTTGTCCTGAGTATCATAGGTCCATGGTTGAGAAGGTTGATAATTTTTTTACCGACTTCAATAAAGGAGGTTCTCAATTTGTTGGAATCTTTTTATGTATGTTCCCTGGTTACTCGAAGATCAGGACCGATTTGGAAAATTCATTTTTTGTCGAAAGGGTATCCTTGCCAGGTGGTCATGGTTACATGGCACTTTTCGGCGCTAGTTAGACTTCTATGGTTTTTTCGTTCGCTGCAATACACCCTCGCAATTTCGTTCTCAGGCTCTAGAAGACGTTCTAAAAGAAAGGAACAAACTAAAAGTGGCCCACGACCGACTCCAGTCGCGCAGCGAGATCGTGGCGCAGGAGAAGGCCCTCGTGAACGAGTACTATTGGAGCGAGATAGCGCAATACGAGGGAGACGCAGAGAAGATCCAGGAGCAGGCCGACAAGCAGCATGCCAAGATACACAAGCTGGAGGAGAAGTTGGCCAAGATAGCGGACAACTATGGGAGCAACAATGGTGTTATTGAGTGAGTACACATACCATCAAACCAATCCTAGAAGTAAATATTATATGTCAAATACACGGTGGAAAGTTGAGATAGAGCAGTAAGGGCAGCTCCTAGAGCAGCAGCTGCTACGCGAAAATGCTCTTAGGAGACCTTAACTTACTTTTTAAGTGATGAAAAAAAATGAAAAAATGCAAAATGATTTATTTGTTACCTTAGGTACTAAGTTTTTGACAAATGTTGGTGTCCCTTTTTAAGTAAGAATAATAAGGGGCACCACTCTTTCATATGTAGGTACCAAGTAGTACAATACTGTTAAGTTATTATAATTAATATTAGCTATTACTTTACTAATTCTAAAAATATGATCAAGGAGTACTCCTTGCTGCTACGAGAAAATGCGAGAAAATCGACAGATTTGAGTTTTTTTTTTTAAATGCCAATCGGTTCCATTTCTATCAAGGATTAAAATACTCTTTAAGACCAATTAAGGCTAGAGTACTAGAACATTCAGAAATCAAAGAAAACTTTCCATACAGTTCATAGGATAATTCATTACAAAGTGAGTTTTTTTTTTAGCCTAAAGATCATTAAATTGTATTGAGACAACTAAAATTAGGATATTAGAAATGAAAAAAATCGGTAATAATCACTTAATCAATCATCGAGGTACGAGGATATTTGTACGGAACTTATCCAGTTTTTTTACCATAATACCGATTTTATCTCACACATAAAACCACTATTGGCAGTCTTGCCACTAAGTCTCTGGGTTGATCGACTTTTCCTATTGGCATTTCTCCCCAAAAAGCCAAGAAGAAACTGTTTTAGAACACGTACTGATAGTTTCTTAGATTGTTTATTGTAACTACGAGTGTAACCATGCTTTTGTTTTTCTAGCTCTCTAAAAGCCCAACTCAATGAGCATAATGCTCAACGTTCGCAACTAGAGCAGCAGTTATCCGAGCTAGAGGGCCAGGTGCGACAGGCGCAGACGGCGCTGCGAGGCTTCCAGAACACGGGGAACAAGCAAAACGATCTGATCAGGCGGGAGCGGCGCAAGGTCGCCGATTTAGAGCGCGAGATCAACAGCATCAAGTGAGTATTTTACGAACATGACCTCTAGAGCAGCAGCTACCGAGCTAGAGGGCCAGGTGCGACAGGCGCAGACGGCGCTGCGAGGCTTCCAGAACACGGGGAACAAGCAAAACGATCTGATCAGGCGGGAGCGGCGCAAGGTCGCCGATTTAGAGCGCGAGATCAACAGCATCAAGTGAGTATTTTACGAACATGACCTCTAGAGCAGCAGCTACCGAGCTAGAGGGCCAGGTGCGACAGGCGCAGACGGCGCTGCGAGGCTTCCAGAACACGGGGAACAAGCAAAACGATCTGATCAGGCGGGAGCGGCGCAAGGTCGCCGATTTAGAGCGCGAGATCAACAGCATCAAGTGAGTATTTTACGAACATGACCTCTAGAGCAGCAGCTACCGAGCTAGAGGGCCAGGTGCGACAGGCGCAGACGGCGCTGCGAGGCTTCCAGAACACGGGGAACAAGCAAAACGATCTGATCAGGCGGGAGCGGCGCAAGGTCGCCGATTTAGAGCGCGAGATCAACAGCATCAAGTGAGTATTTTACGAACATGACCTCTAGAGCAGCAGCTACCGAGCTAGAGGGCCAGGTGCGACAGGCGCAGACGGCGCTGCGAGGCTTCCAGAACACGGGGAACAAGCAAAACGATCTGATCAGGCGGGAGCGGCGCAAGGTCGCCGATTTAGAGCGCGAGATCAACAGCATCAAGTGAGTATTTTACGAACATGACCTCTAGAGCAGCAGCTACCGAGCTAGAGGGCCAGGTGCGACAGGCGCAGACGGCGCTGCGAGGCTTCCAGAACACGGGGAACAAGCAAAACGATCTGATCAGGCGGGAGCGGCGCAAGGTCGCCGATTTAGAGCGCGAGATCAACAGCATCAAGTGAGTATTTTACGAACATGACCTCTAGAGCAGCAGCTACCGAGCTAGAGGGCCAGGTGCGACAGGCGCAGACGGCGCTGCGAGGCTTCCAGAACACGGGGAACAAGCAAAACGATCTGATCAGGCGGGAGCGGCGCAAGGTCGCCGATTTAGAGCGCGAGATCAACAGCATCAAGTGAGTATTTTACGAACATGACCTCTAGAGCAGCAGCTACCGAGCTAGAGGGCCAGGTGCGACAGGCGCAGACGGCGCTGCGAGGCTTCCAGAACACGGGGAACAAGCAAAACGATCTGATCAGGCGGGAGCGGCGCAAGGTCGCCGATTTAGAGCGCGAGATCAACAGCATCAAGTGAGTATTTTACGAACATGACCTCTAGAGCAGCAGCTACCGAGCTAGAGGGCCAGGTGCGACAGGCGCAGACGGCGCTTCGAGGCTTCCAGAACACGGGGAACAAGCAAAACGATCTGATCAGGCGGGAGCGGCGCAAGGTCGCCGATTTAGAGCGCGAGATCAACAGCATCAAGTGAGTATTTTACGAACATGACCTCTAGAGCAGCAGCTACCGAGCTAGAGGGCCAGGTGCGACAGGCGCAGACGGCGCTGCGAGGCTTCCTGAACACGGGGAACAAGCAAAACGATCTGATCAGGCGGGAGCGGCGCAAGGTCGCCGATTTAGAGCGCGAGATCAACAGCATTAAGTGAGTATTTTACGAACATGACCTCTAGAGCAGCAGCTACCGAGCTAGAGGGCCAGGTGCGACAGGCGCAGACGGCGCTGCGAGGCTTCCTGAACACGGGGAACAAGCAAAACGATCTGATCAGGCGGGAGCGGCGCAAGGTCGCCGATTTAGAGCGCGAGATCAACAGCATTAAGTGAGTATTTTACGAACATGACCTCTAGAGCAGCAGCTACCGAGCTAGAGGAGATTGTGTGTATTTACGTTAGCCGGGGAAGAGTTGAGAGTGTACTGTCCACTCGCAGAGGTCAGCGCAGGCCCCATGCTTAGGCCTTGTTGGTATTGTCACATCTCTTTTCTTGCGACTTGCATCGCGGACACTTCCAGCAATCCTTGTATCTCTTGGATTCTTTGGTGAAGTTCTCAGCGGTGATCCGTAGGCAGTATCAACATCTTTTACGATTATTTCACTCGCGCTGTATTTAGGCATGCCGGTAATGTATATTTATATGCGTTTTAAATAAATAAATAAGCAACAGGACAGTGAGAGCGTCAAGCTAGAATTAAAAGCTAGGCGTTAAATAGGTATCGTGGCGTAGCACATGTAGCGTTTCCGTAGCTCGTAGCTCGTGACGTCAGTTCCACGTAGCGCTTAGCCGAGAGCGTAATGTATATTCGCACGTTTTTCGTAGCTCACGTTTGGTTGAATGGTCTAAGCGCCTCAATGTCCGTGGGTTCAAATCATGCACACGCCACTCGAGCATTCAGATTAGGGTCGTTCTTCTTTTCGACCGACAATAGCCTGTCCTTCGTCTTATTACGGCATCTCATTTGAGTAATGATGTTTACGGTTTTATAATGTTCGAATGAACGGCCATATTATTTTATTAATTAGTGATATTTAATATTTCACTTTCTCTAACTAGCATTTTTTTAAATGTTTTTTTTTTCGTAGAATGCCGTGACAGAGTGGTAAACCAAAAATGTTGTCCCCACTGAAAGAGTCCACTTTGTCACATGTTTTTTTTAGAAACCAACCGTAAATAAATATTTATATTGGCCAGAAAGGAAACTTTAATTAGTTCTAATGAAGAAACCTATGCATTTTTTTTTAAATCGCACTTCAAAACCACAATTTTCGATAGTTCAAAAACCAAAAAATCAGAAAAACCTCGGATCATTGTCGGTAAAAAAGAAGAACGACCCTTTAACACTTTAATGATCAGTATAATTGTCTCTTTCACCGTCCGCCCACTAGGCGGGTTCTTTAAACACCTCAAGTAAGATCAGGAAACAGAAACTCACCGACCGACCAATCAGAAATTTAATGATTTATTTAATTTAACTTGTGTGATCGTCAGTGCCGGGGACACGTGCTCCCAGCGCGAGTCGCTGGAGGCGCGGGCCGCCGCGGCGCGCGCGGCGCTGGACGCGGTGCGCGCGCGCTACAGCACGGCGCAGCACGAGTTCGCGCAGGCGCAGAGCAACGCCGCGCACTGCGCGCAGCAGAGAGACCGCGCGCAGCAGCCGCGCCAGCACGCCAAGAACAAGCTAGGTTAGTAGTCCTTACTAGTTAATACACGCACGTTTTGTTTTTTTTCGTTTGGTTATTTAATTGTTTAAAATGTGTGTTTGTGGATAAATGTACCTTTCCTTCATCGTGGTGTCATTGTGCGTTTCTCACTTAATGGTCACCACGGAAGACCAGCGCTGGCGCTGCCAGCATCACGCTGAGTTGTGACCATTTCGTGGCAAATGTGTTTGTGTGTATTGTGTCTATACAGTTTGTTTTTATGTGTTTTGTCACGAATAAATGTTTTTTTTTTTTTCTTTCTATTTGTATCAACGGTGTTTTTTATTGGCAGTTAAACTGAAGCAAGAGCTCCGCGAACTGCAGTCCCGCGGGAACGACTCGCTCGGCGTGTACGGCAACAAGATGGTGGAGCTGTGTGACCACGTCAAGAGGGCCGTCGAGCGCGGACAGTTCACGCAGGCGCCGCGCGGACCCGTCGGTATGTGTCCACTAGTGGCTCCATGTGTACGGCAACAAGATGGTGGAGCTGTGTGACCACGTCAAGAGGGCCGTCGAGCGCGGACAGTTCACGCAGGCGCCGCGCGGACCCGTCGGTATGTGTCCACTAGTGGGAGCCACAAGCTGCGGGAGTGGCTCGCGCTCGCTACTACTGGCCGCGTTTAGTGACCGCGTCCGAGCCACAAGCTGCGGGAGTGGCTCGCGCTCGCTACTAGTGGCCGCGTTTAGTGACCGCGTCCGAGCCACAAGCTGCGGGAGTGGCTCGCGCTCGCTACTAGTGGCCGCGTTTAGTGACCGCGTCCGAGCCACAAGCTGCGGGAGTGGCTCGCGCTCGCTACTAGTGGCCGCGTTTAGTGACCGCGTCCGAGCCACAAGCTGCGGGGGTGGCTCGCGCTCGCTACTAGTGGCCGCGTTTGGTGACCGCGTCCGAGCCACAAGCTGCGGGAGTGGCTCGCGCTCGCTACTAGTGGCCGCGTTTAGTGACCGCGTCCGAGCCACAATTTGCGGGGGTTTCATTTCATCACGTTACTATCTTTAGTTAAAATGCCTTTAAAATTCGTTTGTCTGATCTATTACCTTTGTTTGTGTTGGTGAGCAAGAGACGAAACACTTAGCACAGTAAGGGGGAGGCCTGTGTCCAGCAGTGGCCGTGTTTGGGCTGATATGACCGGCGTTTGTCGGCAGGGGCCCACCTGAAGGTGCGCGAGAAGCGCTGGGGCGGCGCGCTGGAGCACATCGTCGGCGGCAGCATCAAGAGCTTCCTCGTGAACGACGACAAGGACCGCATCCTGCTGTTCAACATCATGAACAAGGTGAGAGCGGCTCTGACCATCGACTAATCAGTTAAAGCATATCAAATACTGTTAAGTAGCTAGATCGCCCCGGTCGAGATTGGGTTTGGACTTTGGATTGGGAGCGCGGAGCTGAACACACCATCCGGCTGGGTGTCGGCCCGCACAAGTGAAGATTTGAGGGTGCCTTGGAAGACAGCTGAACGGCGGCCTCTAGGGCTGTTCAGCGTCATATGATTGGGCGCTGCAACAAGTTCACATACATACAAACACAAACACACATACATGTCTTGCTGGCTAACTTAGGATAAGTATTAGCGTTGCGTATCGCGACCTGTATGTTCCCAACGGGAAGGCTGTTTGTATGGTTACCGATCTGATGGGCCCGTCGGTTACTCGGCCGTTCTCGTTGGGAACACTTAAGTAGCGCTTACTTATGCTAGGGGATGTCTGTTCTATACCATATAACTCAATGCTATTCGGTTAAGGAAAACATCCTGAAGAATCCGGTTTAATTCCGACAACGTCTAGTTTTCCCTTTGAGTTGGAAGTAGCATTAGGTCAATGTGTGAACTAGGGATGTTACGAATATTAGCATTCGCATTCGCATCATTTTAAACATTCGCATCGATATTCACATTCGCATCAAAATATGCGAATGTTGCGTTGAGTTCGCTACGCCGGCCACACGTCACCGTCGAGTCGCACATGCGCAATGCGCGCAGACCGGTAGATACGTGATTAATTTTGACCAAAATGAAGCATTCGTAGATTTGTACCCCGCTGGTTGTTTGTAATTACTTGATTAGTTCGCCTTGTGTTTTTGGAGTTTTTGTCAAGTTCAGTTTTTTTTCCTTTTCCTTGACATTCGCATTCGCACATTCGCATCCTAAATATTCGCATTCGTAACATCCCTAGTGTGAACCGGAGCACCTCGACTCCCACGAAGTGTCCGGCACATGTTTTGGATGAAGTGAGCACTGGATCGGTTGCAGGTGTACGGCAAGGAGAACAAGCCGAGCGTGACGTGCAGCCGGTTCCTGGCGCAGCAGCACGACGTGTCGCGGCACGTGGTGCGCAACGGCCAGCACGTGTCGGCGCTGGACTCGCTGGCGGTGGCCGACCCCGTCGTCGCCAACTTCCTCATCGACAGCGTGGGCGTGGAGCGGATCCTCATGGTGCCCGAGCACAGTGAGTGGCTCCAGTCTAAACATCCGTGTCAAACGTTAAGGGCGGGCTGCACCGACTTACGATTATAGGCCCATCAACGTTAAATATGGCGCCGGCAGCTATTATTTAATTCTTACGATTGCAGACGGTTTGGTGCCACTAGCCTAAGGCTCGCCGCATACAGGCTATAATCTGCGACCGGTTTCCAGCAGCAGGGGTCCCCCGCTCGGCTGTGCTAGTTTATATATGCCAGTGTGGTGTCGGGATAGAATAGCAACACTCGCTTTCTTCCCGTGGTTGTCGTAAGATTCGACCGCCTACCCCTTCAGGGAATACCGGCGCTAGTTCATGTTACGTGATGTGTTTGTGATGAGTAACGAGCATGTTTGGTTGGCAGCGGACGCCCAACGCTTGTCGGATCGCGTGGAGAACGTGCCGAAGAACTGCAGCCGCATCGTGACGCTGGACGCTACGGAGTACTTCCCCGCGCCGCGCTACCGCAGCTACGGGGGCGCCAACAGGCCCGCGCGCTTCCTCGCCGTCAGCAGCGTGGAGCGGCACAGGTGAGCGAGGCCCCGACAACTGCAGCCGCATCGTGACGCTGGACGCTACGGAGTACTTCCCCGCGCCGCGCTACCGCAGCTACGGGGGCGCCAACAGGCCCGCGCGCTTCCTCGCCGTCAGCAGCGTGGAGCGGCACAGGTGAGCGAGGCCCCGACAACTGCAGCCGCATCGTGACGCTGGACGCTACGGAGTACTTCCCCGCGCCGCGCTACCGCAGCTACGGGGGCGCCAACAGGCCCGCGCGCTTCCTCGCCGTCAGCAGCGTGGAGCGGCACAGGTGAGCGAGGCCCCGACAACTGCGGCCGCATCGTGACGCTGGACGCTACGGAGTACTTCCCCGCGCCGCGCTACCGCAGCTACGGGGGCGCCAACAGGCCCGCGCGCTTCCTCGCCGTCAGCAGCGTGGAGCGGCACAGGTGAGCGAGGCCCCGACAACTGCGGCCGCATCGTGACGCTGGACGCTACGGAGTACTTCCCCGCGCCGCGCTACCGCAGCTACGGGGGCGCCAACAGGCCCGCGCGCTTCCTCGCCGTCAGCAGCGTGGAGCGGCACAGGTGAGCGAGGCCCCGACAACTGCGGCCGCATCGTGACGCTGGACGCTACGGAGTACTTCCCCGCGCCGCGCTACCGCAGCTACGGGGGCGCCAACAGGCCCGCGCGCTTCCTCGCCGTCAGCAGCGTGGAGCGGCACAGGTGAGCGAGGCCCCGACAACTGCGGCCGCATCGTGACGCTGGACGCTACGGAGTACTTCCCCGCGCCGCGCTACCGCAGCTACGGGGGCGCCAACAGGCCCGCGCGCTTCCTCGCCGTCAGCAGCGTGGAGCGGCACAGGTGAGCGAGGCCCCGACAACTGCGGCCGCATCGTGACGCTGGACGCTACGGAGTACTTCCCCGCGCCGCGCTACCGCAGCTACGGGGGCGCCAACAGGCCCGCGCGCTTCCTCGCCGTCAGCAGCGTGGAGCGGCACAGGTGAGCGAGGCCCCGACAACTGCGGCCGCATCGTGACGCTGGACGCTACGGAGTACTTCCCCGCGCCGCGCTACCGCAGCTACGGGGGCGCCAACAGGCCCGCGCGCTTCCTCGCCGTCAGCAGCGTGGAGCGGCACAGGTGAGCGAGGCCCCGACAACTGCGGCCGCATCGTGACGCTGGACGCTACGGAGTACTTCCCCGCGCCGCGCTACCGCAGCTACGGGGGCGCCAACAGGCCCGCGCGCTTCCTCGCCGTCAGCAGCGTGGAGCGGCACAGGTGAGCGAGGCCCCGACAACTGCGGCCGCATCGTGACGCTGGACGCTACGGAGTACTTCCCCGCGCCGCGCTACCGCAGCTACGGGGGCGCCAACAGGCCCGCGCGCTTCCTCGCCGTCAGCAGCGTGGAGCGGCACAGGTGAGCGAGGCCCCGACAACTGCGGCCGCATCGTGACGCTGGACGCTACGGAGTACTTCCCCGCGCCGCGCTACCGCAGCTACGGGGGCGCCAACAGGCCCGCGCGCTTCCTCGCCGTCAGCAGCGTGGAGCGGCACAGGTGAGCGAGGCCCCGACAACTGCGGCCGCATCGTGACGCTGGACGCTACGGAGTACTTCCCCGCGCCGCGCTACCGCAGCTACGGGGGCGCCAACAGGCCCGCGCGCTTCCTCGCCGTCAGCAGCGTGGAGCGGCACAGGTGAGCGAGGCCCCGACAACTGCGGCCGCATCGTGACGCTGGACGCTACGGAGTACTTCCCCGCGCCGCGCTACCGCAGCTACGGGGGCGCCAACAGGCCCGCGCGCTTCCTCGCCGTCAGCAGCGTGGAGCGGCACAGGTGAGCGAGGCCCCGACAACTGCGGCCGCATCGTGACGCTGGACGCTACGGAGTACTTCCCCGCGCCGCGCTACCGCAGCTACGGGGGCGCCAACAGGCCCGCGCGCTTCCTCGCCGTCAGCAGCGTGGAGCGGCACAGGTGAGCGAGGCCCCGACAACTGCGGCCGCATCGTGACGCTGGACGCTACGGAGTACTTCCCCGCGCCGCGCTACCGCAGCTACGGGGGCGCCAACAGGCCCGCGCGCTTCCTCGCCGTCAGCAGCGTGGAGCGGCACAGGTGAGCGAGGCCCCGACAACTGCGGCCGCATCGTGACGCTGGACGCTACGGAGTACTTCCCCGCGCCGCGCTACCGCAGCTACGGGGGCGCCAACAGGCCCGCGCGCTTCCTCGCCGTCAGCAGCGTGGAGCGGCACAGGTGAGCGAGGCCCCGACAACTGCGGCCGCATCGTGACGCTGGACGCTACGGAGTACTTCCCCGCGCCGCGCTACCGCAGCTACGGGGGCGCCAACAGGCCCGCGCGCTTCCTCGCCGTCAGCAGCGTGGAGCGGCACAGGTGAGCGAGGCCCCGACAACTGCGGCCGCATCGTGACGCTGGACGCTACGGAGTACTTCCCCGCGCCGCGCTACCGCAGCTACGGGGGCGCCAACAGGCCCGCGCGCTTCCTCGCCGTCAGCAGCGTGGAGCGGCACAGGTGAGCGAGGCCCCGACAACTGCGGCCGCATCGTGACGCTGGACGCTACGGAGTACTTCCCCGCGCCGCGCTACCGCAGCTACGGGGGCGCCAACAGGCCCGCGCGCTTCCTCGCCGTCAGCAGCGTGGAGCGGCACAGGTGAGCGAGGCCCCGACAACTGCGGCCGCATCGTGACGCTGGACGCTACGGAGTACTTCCCCGCGCCGCGCTACCGCAGCTACGGGGGCGCCAACAGGCCCGCGCGCTTCCTCGCCGTCAGCAGCGTGGAGCGGCACAGGTGAGCGAGGCCCCGACAACTGCGGCCGCATCGTGACGCTGGACGCTACGGAGTACTTCCCCGCGCCGCGCTACCGCAGCTACGGGGGCGCCAACAGGCCCGCGCGCTTCCTCGCCGTCAGCAGCGTGGAGCGGCACAGGTGAGCGAGGCCCCGACAACTGCGGCCGCATCGTGACGCTGGACGCTACGGAGTACTTCCCCGCGCCGCGCTACCGCAGCTACGGGGGCGCCAACAGGCCCGCGCGCTTCCTCGCCGTCAGCAGCGTGGAGCGGCACAGGTGAGCGAGGCCCCGACAACTGCGGCCGCATCGTGACGCTGGACGCTACGGAGTACTTCCCCGCGCCGCGCTACCGCAGCTACGGGGGCGCCAACAGGCCCGCGCGCTTCCTCGCCGTCAGCAGCGTGGAGCGGCACAGGTGAGCGAGGCCCCGACAACTGCGGCCGCATCGTGACGCTGGACGCTACGGAGTACTTCCCCGCGCCGCGCTACCGCAGCTACGGGGGCGCCAACAGGCCCGCGCGCTTCCTCGCCGTCAGCAGCGTGGAGCGGCACAGGTGAGCGAGGTCCCGACAACTGCGGCCGCATCGTGACGCTGGACGCTACGGAGTACTTCCCCGCGCCGCGCTACCGCAGCTACGGGGGCGCCAACAGGCCCGCGCGCTTCCTCGCCGTCAGCAGCGTGGAGCGGCACAGGTGAGCGAGGCCCCGACAACTGCGGCCGCATCGTGACGCTGGACGCTACGGAGTACTTCCCCGCGCCGCGCTACCGCAGCTACGGGGGCGCCAACAGGCCCGCGCGCTTCCTCGCCGTCAGCAGCGTGGAGCGGCACAGGTGAGCGAGGCCCCGACAACTGCGGCCGCATCGTGACGCTGGACGCTACGGAGTACTTCCCCGCGCCGCGCTACCGCAGCTACGGGGGCGCCAACAGGCCCGCGCGCTTCCTCGCCGTCAGCAGCGTGGAGCGGCACAGGTGAGCGAGGCCCCGACAACTGCGGCCGCATCGTGACGCTGGACGCTACGGAGTACTTCCCCGCGCCGCGCTACCGCAGCTACGGGGGCGCCAACAGGCCCGCGCGCTTCCTCGCCGTCAGCAGCGTGGAGCGGCACAGGTGAGCGAGGCCCCGACAACTGCGGCCGCATCGTGACGCTGGACGCTACGGAGTACTTCCCCGCGCCGCGCTACCGCAGCTACGGGGGCGCCAACAGGCCCGCGCGCTTCCTCGCCGTCAGCAGCGTGGAGCGGCACAGGTGAGCGAGGCCCCGACAACTGCGGCCGCATCGTGACGCTGGACGCTACGGAGTACTTCCCCGCGCCGCGCTACCGCAGCTACGGGGGCGCCAACAGGCCCGCGCGCTTCCTCGCCGTCAGCAGCGTGGAGCGGCACAGGTGAGCGAGGCCCCGACAACTGCGGCCGCATCGTGACGCTGGACGCTACGGAGTACTTCCCCGCGCCGCGCTACCGCAGCTACGGGGGCGCCAACAGGCCCGCGCGCTTCCTCGCCGTCAGCAGCGTGGAGCGGCACAGGTGAGCGAGGCCCCGACAACTGCGGCCGCATCGTGACGCTGGACGCTACGGAGTACTTCCCCGCGCCGCGCTACCGCAGCTACGGGGGCGCCAACAGGCCCGCGCGCTTCCTCGCCGTCAGCAGCGTGGAGCGGCACAGGTGAGCGAGGCCCCGACAACTGCGGCCGCATCGTGACGCTGGACGCTACGGAGTACTTCCCCGCGCCGCGCTACCGCAGCTACGGGGGCGCCAACAGGCCCGCGCGCTTCCTCGCCGTCAGCAGCGTGGAGCGGCACAGGTGAGCGAGGCCCCGACAACTGCGGCCGCATCGTGACGCTGGACGCTACGGAGTACTTCCCCGCGCCGCGCTACCGCAGCTACGGGGGCGCCAACAGGCCCGCGCGCTTCCTCGCCGTCAGCAGCGTGGAGCGGCACAGGTGAGCGAGGCCCCGACAACTGCGGCCGCATCGTGACGCTGGACGCTACGGAGTACTTCCCCGCGCCGCGCTACCGCAGCTACGGGGGCGCCAACAGGCCCGCGCGCTTCCTCGCCGTCAGCAGCGTGGAGCGGCACAGGTGAGCGAGGCCCCGACAACTGCGGCCGCATCGTGACGCTGGACGCTACGGAGTACTTCCCCGCGCCGCGCTACCGCAGCTACGGGGGCGCCAACAGGCCCGCGCGCTTCCTCGCCGTCAGCAGCGTGGAGCGGCACAGGTGAGCGAGGCCCCGACAACTGCGGCCGCATCGTGACGCTGGACGCTACGGAGTACTTCCCCGCGCCGCGCTACCGCAGCTACGGGGGCGCCAACAGGCCCGCGCGCTTCCTCGCCGTCAGCAGCGTGGAGCGGCACAGGTGAGCGAGGCCCCGACAACTGCGGCCGCATCGTGACGCTGGACGCTACGGAGTACTTCCCCGCGCCGCGCTACCGCAGCTACGGGGGCGCCAACAGGCAACTGCGGAGATGTTCTATGAAATTACTAACCATTGTTCAGCCACTTGCCTACATCCGATTGAGCTGAAATGTATAGAGGACTAGCTTCTGCCCGCGACTCTGTCCGCGTGGAACTCGTTTATATCGTAGCTCTCATTTCATCTCCTTAGGGGATGATTTTCGGAATAAAAACTAACCTATGTCCTTCCTCGGGATTGAAACTATCTCTATACCAAATTTTAGCATGAAGAAGTAACAGACAGACGTACATACTGTCGCATTTATAATATGACTAGCTTTTGCCCGAGGCTTAGCCCGCGTACTAAAAGTCATTTTAACCATCTACAAAAAAGGTGCATCTCAGTTTGACCCGTATGTTCCAATTTAATTGTAATTTGGCACAAATACTTTCAAGAATGTTCATGTCCACAATTTCAAATTTCAAAATCGATGCCATTTTCGTAATTAACGTCCCAAAAAACCATAAAAACGACACCCATATTGATATATCGACTATACATATCGATCTTCATATCGACTCTACATATCGACTCTACACATCGACTCTACATATCGACTCTACATATCGACTCTACATATCGACTCTACATATTGACTCTACATATCGACTCTACATATCGACCCCATATAAAATTTCACCCCCTCTTTTAAGGGGTTGGGTGCAGATTTCCAAAAATAAATTGATGCACGATTTTTTGTTACTCACAAATAGTCCGCATACCAATTTTTAGCTTTCTACCTTGAAAATTGCGGAACCTCCATACAAACTTCCACCCCCCATTTTAAGGAAGTGGGGGGTTAGAAAGAGACAAAAAGTAGCCTATGTCACTTTCCATCCCTTCAACTATCTCCACTTAATAGATCACGTCAATTCGTCGCCCCGTTTTGCCGTGAAAGACGGACAAACAAACAAACACACACATACCCTTTCCCATTTATAATATTACTAGCTTTTGCCCGCGGCTTCGCCCGCGTACTAAGAGTAATGTTAACCGTCTACAAAAAAGGTGCATCTCAGTTTCAGTCTTTCATATATTTAGATCGACTCTACATAGACTCTGCATATCGAACTAGACTCTACATATCAAATCTACATATCGACTCTACATATCGACTATAATTATCGAATCTACATATCAACTCTACATATCGACTACATATCGACTCTACATATTTAGATAGATGTCCACTGTGTACTTAGATAGGTGTCTACTCTACATATCGACTACATATCGACTCTACATATCGACTCGACATATCGACTCTACATATCGACTCTACATATCGACTCCACATATCTGGACCCCCATATAAAATTTCACCCCCTCTTTTAAGGGATTGGGCGCAGATTTCCAAAAAAAAATTATGCACGATTTTTTTGTTACTCACAAATAGTCCGCATACCAATTTTTAGCTTTCTACCTTGGAAATTGCGGAATGCTCCATACAAACTTCCACCCCCCATTTTAAGGAAGTGGGGGGTTAGAAAGAGACAAAAAGTAGCCTATGTCACTTTCCATCCCTTCAACTATCTCCACTTAAAAAATCACGTCAATTCGTCGCCCCGTTTTGCCGTGAAAGACGGACAAACAAACAAACAAACAAACACACACATACACTGTCCCATTTATAATATTAGTATGGATAGTATATAAAGTTGGCTGGTATATAAAATGGGCATGGAAAATTTCGACAAGAGTGCGTACATTCCAGAAAAGCCGTACAGGCCATGTGCTACTGAAGCTACTCCATAAATAATCATATACTGTGTACGTTATAATTAAATAACATGTTGTCTGTCCGTTTTAGGCAGTTGCTGGAAGACATAAGGGAGGTTGAAGCGGAACTGAAGACGCTGGATGCCGAAGAAAAGATTCTGTCAATGCAACTGAACGAAGCCAAGGAGGTGGAACATAAGGCCTCGCGAGCCCTGAACGTACGTTCTCCAAAATATTTTATTTCACCCTAGCTTTTGCCCGCGACTTCGTCCACGAGTATTCGCTAATCTTACACTTTTTTGTTTAATTGTAATATGTCACGAATAAATGTCTCTTTCTTTCTTTCTAATCGCCTTGGGGGATTTATACTACACCTGTACAAAGTCTGATAGCAAATAGGCGTGTGACCACATGTTAAAATTTATAACATAGTCTTGGTAAATGGTTAGTAAACCGGCAAATTATTGTAATAAAGTATAAATTACAATATATAATTAAAATCATAAAAAGATAACGACCTTAATAATATATATAGAGTAACAGATTGTAATGGAGGAAATTGTATTAGAGTTGCGTACACATAAACTATATGCGATCACTGTTACGTGTCTTCTTGAAGTACCCTATCGCATCCCGAGGCTACGCATTCTACACACTTAGATGCCCCGGGCTCTTTAAGAAGCTACGTGACCTGGTGTCGAGCCACAGCTTGTTAAGCAGTGGTGATCTGACCTGTTGTACCTCCAGGAGCTGCTGGGGCTGCAGCATAGCAAAGAGAAGCAGGAGCGCGACGCCGTGGCCGCGCTCGACACGCAGCAGGCGCCGCAACATGCCGTCTTGGTACGTACTTTCTACACCTATATCACCCTGGAGCACCCGATCACGTCAGAGGCTCGACCGGCTCTCGAGTCCGCCGTTCAGCACATCTCCTCTAAGGCACCTTCCAAACTTCACTCGTGCGAGCTGACCCCTAACCGTATGGTGCATTCAGCCTCCTAAATTAAATACGAGATCAACCCACCGGAAGGCGTGCGCTCGCTTCAAGACCGTTCGAACGACTGCCGACATTAGATCATCTCTAAAAATGCTGTCGCGATTTCTATCTCGCTTGCGCCGAACGCGGTTCTGTTGTAAACGGACACTGAAACGTACGAGGATAATAAATAACAATTAGGAAAAAGACATTTAATTTTACTTCTTCTAGTCTAAGAGTAATCTGTTACCAAGACATTCACATTCATTATTTTAGAATAAGAAAAAAGACTCAAAAAACATTAATAAGGTAAATATATAAAACGGTTAGTCGGTCGGCAACAGATACTATTGTCCAAAATTAAGAATTGTATTGAATAATACTAATGGCTTTGTGAGCTGTACACGCCACACTACCTTAAAAATCTATAATTACCCAACCTGCCCACAAAATTTCACGACCGCTAGCTCCATAGACATGTACCGTCGCACTAAATGAACCACTCGCACAGGAGGAAGAGCTGAACATATCGAAGGAGAAGCTGACGCAGCTGACGGCGCAGGTGGAGGAGTGGACGCAGAAGGAGCGAGCGCAGAAGCAGAAGATAGACCAGCTCGAGCAGCAGATGCGGCAGGTCAAGCAGGAGGCCAGCGCGCTGCGTACGGAATGCAGGAACAAAGAAGTGAGTCCCTAGTATCGTACATGTGGTACTGTTGTAAGGAGATCAAGAGAAATAGAAGCTCTAGGCCGGCAAAGTGACCTTCTATTTATTTGTTTATTAATACATGGAAAACCAACAGCGCAACATGTTTCAATAACTATATGTGTGACGCAACATCATTGATCATTGCTCATTCATATGGTTGCTCTCCATGAAGGAGTACTACTGGAGCTTTGTCATGTATGGCAAAAGTGTACCATCTGCCGATGTGACCTTCAGAAAATCTGACATTTGGCGATTTGGCGAGTTACACTATGGCCTGGCTAAACGGTGACACCTAGGTCAGAGGTGCTCGACCAAATGTCATAGGGAACTGCGTGCAGATTTTGACGACCAAAAAAAAAAAGACATTTTCATAATGGTCCTAAAGCTGAAATTTCGTATGTGGGGTGCTTCTGGTCCCGAGATTCAAAAAACCAATTATTATTTATTGCTTTAAAAAAACTTGTATGGGGAATTTTACGGATTTTTTGCGGCCAAACGTAAGACTTTTGAATGGAGGTCCCGACCAAATGTCATAGAGGTTCCTAAGGAGGCTTCAAAAAAAATTTTTGTTTCCAAAAAAAGGAACTTTTTTTTCGGAAATTTTAAATTGGTCGGCGCATGCTGAGATTTGCGAGGCCGTAGGCAGAGCCCGGCGGAGGGCCAAAGGACCGGAGCCAAGAAATACCCCCCCCCCCCCCCCACTAATTTTGTGAGGCCGGAGGCCGAGCTTCGAGAGTTTAGGCTTGTGCAACTATTCCATTCCCCCAAGTGTCTTACAAGCGAACCTGAGGGCAGAAGGCCCGAAGCATCCCTTCAGAGCGCGTTTTTTACGCGAGCCCGAGGGCTGACGGCTTGAAGGGTGAGCCTACGCGGATACTCACTACCTCCATGCGGACACTTTACTATTCCCGAGTGTAGAGCGGCAAGGCAAGCGAGGCCGAAGGCCGAGCTCCGCGTAGGGCCGAAGGCCCGAAGCGTCCCTTTAGAGCGCGCTCTCGGTCACCTATCCCCGATTGTCTTACAAGCGAACCTGAGGGCCCGAAGGTTAGCGGCGAGGCCCGCGAGGCCGCAGGCTTCACAGCTCGTTCTCTACGTGAGCCCGGGGGCGAGCTCACGCGGACACTTTTTTTTTCTGGGTTTCTTACAAGCGATTATTTTGAAACATTCCTTCTCCTATATTTTAATGGTGACTCACCAATTTTGTCTGGGAGCGAATGCTTCCTTGTAATAAAAATGTAATAAACACAGGAAGAAATAGAACAAGAGCAGCTGAAGCAGGCGCAGGGCGCGACCGAGCGGCAGACGCTGCAGCAGCGGCTGAAGGAAGAGCGCGCCAAGGTCAAGGAGATGGAGAACACTCTGGGGGAGCGGCGCGCCCTCATCGGGAGCAAGACCGCCGAGGCGGAGACGCTGTGCCCGCGCGTGCACAACCCCAGGTAACTGTAGGGCCAATGAATAGAACAAGACCAGCTGAAGCAGGCGCAGGGCGCGACCGAGCGGCAGACGCTGCAGCAGCGGCTGAAGGAAGAGCGCGCCAAGGTCAAGGAGATGGAGAACACTCTGGGGGAGCGGCGCGCCCTCATCGGGAGCAAGACCGCCGAGGCGGAGACGCTGTGCCCGCGCGTGCACAACCCCAGGTAACTGTAGGGCCAATGAATAGAACAAGACCAGCTGAAGCAGGCGCAGGGCGCGACCGAGCGGCAGACGCTGCAGCAGCGGCTGAAGGAAGAGCGCGCCAAGGTCAAGGAGATGGAGAACACTCTGGGGGAGCGGCGCGCCCTCATCGGGAGCAAGACCGCCGAGGCGGAGACGCTGTGCCCGCGCGTGCACAACCCCAGGTAACTGTAGGGCCAATGAATAGAACAAGACCAGCTGAAGCAGGCGCAGGGCGCGACCGAGCGGCAGACGCTGCAGCAGCGGCTGAAGGAAGAGCGCGCCAAGGTCAAGGAGATGGAGAACACTCTGGGGGAGCGGCGCGCCCTCATCGGGAGCAAGACCGCCGAGGCGGAGACGCTGTGCCCGCGCGTGCACAACCCCAGGTAACTGTAGGGCCAATCAATAGAACAAGACCAGCTGAAGCAGGCGCAGGGCGCGACCGAGCGGCAGACGCTGCAGCAGCGGCTGAAGGAAGAGCGCGCCAAGGTCAAGGAGATGGAGAACACTCTGGGGGAGCGGCGCGCCCTCATCGGGAGCAAGACCGCCGAGGCGGAGACGCTGTGCCCGCGCGTGCACAACCCCAGGTAACTGTAGGGCCAATGAATAGAACAAGACCAGCTGAAGCAGGCGCAGGGCGCGACCGAGCGGCAGACGCTGCAGCAGCGGCTGAAGGAAGAGCGCGCCAAGGTCAAGGAGATGGAGAACACTCTGGGGGAGCGGCGCGCCCTCATCGGGAGCAAGACCGCCGAGGCGGAGACGCTGTGCCCGCGCGTGCACAACCCCAGGTAACTGTAGGGCCAATCAATAGAACAAGACCAGCTGAAGCAGGCGCAGGGCGCGACCGAGCGGCAGACGCTGCAGCAGCGGCTGAAGGAAGAGCGCGCCAAGGTCAAGGAGATGGAGAACACTCTGGGGGAGCGGCGCGCCCTCATCGGGAGCAAGACCGCCGAGGCGGAGACGCTGTGCCCGCGCGTGCACAACCCCAGGTAACTGTAGGGCCAATCAATAGAACAAGAGCAGCTGAAGCAGGCGCAAGGCGCGACCGAGCGGCAGACGCTGCAGCAGCGGCTGAAGGAAGAGCGCGCCAAGGTCAAGGAGATGGAGAACACTCTGGGGGAGCGGCGCGCCCTCATCGGGAGCAAGACCGCCGAGGCGGAGACGCTGTGCCCGCGCGTGCACAACCCCAGGTAACTGTAGGGCCAATCAATAGAACAAGAGCAGCTGAAGCAGGCGCAAGGCGCGACCGAGCGGCAGACGCTGCAGCAGCGGCTGAAGGAAGAGCGCGCCAAGGTCAAGGAGATGGAGAACACTCTGGGGGAGCGGCGCGCCCTCATCGGGAGCAAGACCGCCGAGGCGGAGACGCTGTGCCCGCGCGTGCACAACCCCAGGTAACTGTAGGGCCGATCAATAGAACAAGACCAGCTGAAGCAGGCGCAAGGCGCGACCGAGCGGCAGACGCTGCAGCAGCGGCTGAAGGAAGAGCGCGCCAAGGTCAAGGAGATGGAGAACACTCTGGGGGAGCGGCGCGCCCTCATCGGGAGCAAGACCGCCGAGGCGGAGACGCTGTGCCCGCGCGTGCACAACCCCAGGTAACTGTAGGGCCAATCAATAGAACAAGAGCAGCTGAAGCAGGCGCAAGGCGCGACCGAGCGGCAGACGCTGCAGCAGCGGCTGAAGGAAGAGCGCGCCAAGGTCAAGGAGATGGAGAACACTCTGGGGGAGCGGCGCGCCCTCATCGGGAGCAAGACCGCCGAGGCGGAGACGCTGTGCCCGCGCGTGCACAACCCCAGGTAACTGTAGGGCCGATCAATAGAACAAGACCAGCTGAAGCAGGCGCAAGGCGCGACCGAGCGGCAGACGCTGCAGCAGCGGCTGAAGGAAGAGCGCGCCAAGGTCAAGGAGATGGAGAACACTCTGGGGGAGCGGCGCGCCCTCATCGGGAGCAAGACCGCCGAGGCGGAGACGCTGTGCCCGCGCGTGCACAACCCCAGGTAACTGTAGGGCCAATCAATAGAACAAGACCAGCTGAAGCAGGCGCAAGGCGCGACCGAGCGGCAGACGCTGCAGCAGCGGCTGAAGGAAGAGCGCGCCAAGGTCAAGGAGATGGAGAACACTCTGGGGGAGCGGCGCGCCCTCATCGGGAGCAAGACCGCCGAGGCGGAGACGCTGTTCCCGCGCGTGCACAACCCCAGGTAACTGTAGGGCCAATCAATAGAACAAGACCAGCTGAAGCAGGCGCAGGGCGCGACCGAGCGGCAGACGCTGCAGCAGCGGCTGAAGGAAGAGCGCGCCAAGGTCAAGGAGATGGAGAACACTCTGGGGGAGCGGCGCGCCCTCATCGGGAGCAAGACCGCCGAGGCGGAGACGCTGTGCCCGCGCGTGCACAACCCCAGGTAACTGTAGGGCCAATCAATAGAACAAGACCAGCTGAAGCAGGCGCAGGGCGCGACCGAGCGGCAGACGCTGCAGCAGCGGCTGAAGGAAGAGCGCGCCAAGGTCAAGGAGATGGAGAACACTCTGGGGGAGCGGCGCGCCCTCATCGGGAGCAAGACCGCCGAGGCGGAGACGCTGTGCCCGCGCGTGCACAACCCCAGGTAACTGTAGGGCCAATCAATAGAACAAGAGCAGCTGAAGCAGGCGCAAGGCGCGACCGAGCGGCAGACGCTGCAGCAGCGGCTGAAGGAAGAGCGCGCCAAGGTCAAGGAGATGGAGAACACTCTGGGGGAGCGGCGCGCCCTCATCGGGAGCAAGACCGCCGAGGCGGAGACGCTGTGCCCGCGCGTGCACAACCCCAGGTAACTGTAGGGCCAATCAATAGAACAAGACCAGCTGAAGCAGGCGCAGGGCGCGACCGAGCGGCAGACGCTGCAGCAGCGGCTGAAGGAAGAGCGCGCCAAGGTCAAGGAGATGGAGAACACTCTGGGGGAGCGGCGCGCCCTCATCGGGAGCAAGACCGCCGAGGCGGAGACGCTGTGCCCGCGCGTGCACAACCCCAGGTAACTGTAGGGCCAATCAATAGAACAAGACCAGCTGAAGCAGGCGCAGGGCGCGACCGAGCGGCAGACGCTGCAGCAGCGGCTGAAGGAAGAGCGCGCCAAGGTCAAGGAGATGGAGAACACTCTGGGGGAGCGGCGCGCCCTCATCGGGAGCAAGACCGCCGAGGCGGAGACGCTGTGCCCGCGCGTGCACAACCCCAGGTAACTGTAGGGCCAATGAATAGAACAAGACCAGCTGAAGCGAGCACAAGGCGCGACCGTAATAGCGTAGTAGTCAAGAAAATGAAACACCAAAAATATATTTATTAACGGCTTAACTGGCTACGCCTGTGCTAATCGCGGTCGAATAATAATACCATTGAGGTGTGCAATGCGGAGTACATATTTGTATTGTTTTGTTTATTGTACAGAGACAAAGAAACAGTGAAGAAAGAGATAGAGAAGGCCAAGTCGAAGCTGAACTCTATCCGCACGGACGGGCGCAGCAAGGCGGAGGTGGCCGAGGAGCTGCTCCGCGTCGAGACCAAGTACCGCGACACCGAGCGCAAGCTCCGACGCTTGAAGGAGTTAGTTGAGGCGGTACGTCACCTCATTTGCCTAAAGATCAACGGGTACAATATCTCTGATTTATCTAAAGGACAACGGGTACAATATCTCTGATTTATCTAAAGGACAACGGGTACAATATCTCTGATTTATCTAAAGAACAACGGGTACAATGTGTCTGATTTGGCTAAGTATTGACGGGTACAATCTGCCTGATTGGCCTAAAGATTAACAGGTACAATATGTCTGATTTGCTTAAAGATTAACGGATATAATTTATCTAAAGAATAACGGTTACAATATCTCTGATTTGCCCAATTATTAACGGGTACATTCTGTATTGCCTAAACATTAATGCGTACAATATATCTGATGTCTAAAGAATAAGAGGTACAATATCTCTTGATTTTTCTAAAGAATAACGGGTACAATCTGATTTGTTTAAAGATTAACGGGTACAATATATCTGATTAGACGATAGATTAATGGGTACAATATATCTGATTAGACGATAGATTAATGGGTACAATCAGCCTAATTTCCCTAAAGATTAACGGGTACAATCTGTCTGGTTTGCCTAAAGATTAGGGTACAGTCTGTCTGATTTGCCTAAAGATTAACGGGTATCTGTCTGATTAGCCTAAAGATTAACGGGTACAATGTCTCTGATTTTTCTTAAGAATAATGGGTACAATATCTCTGATTTCCGTCGGAAATGAATATTATGAATTTATGTGTGTTTGAAATCATTTTTTGTGTGTACAGTGCACAAAAGCGACGGAGAGGCACCGCTACATGGGCTACAAGCTGCAGAAGTATATCGCGGGCGACGTGCAGCACCGCTTCAACTCCATACTCACCGTCAACGGGTACTCGGTGAGTGCTCCAACCACAGAACACTAAATACTATCAGAAAGGCGATGTGGGCGTGGCACGCGCGCCACTACTTTGAGCATGCGCTGTTAGCTTTCGCGCCAACGGTCACCTTCTTTAGTATTCTGTGGCTCCAACAACCGCACTAAATAGATGAATACTCGGTAGCAACGGTGGCGTAGCCCTGCCACCATGGACCTAAGATACTCGGGACAAGCTATGGTAATAATAATACCACGTCCGAGCGAGATGGTAGCATACAAATCTCGATAAGTGTGACAGAAAAGGAAATTCAGTCATTATTTTCATTTGAACGAAAAAAATAATTGGAAAAATTCACAATTTTCTTAATATTTGGCCGCCATCTTTAATTTTTTAATAAGTATTTTTTTTGTTCATTAGGGGTTTCAATACGAATTGATTCACACCTCAATCACAAAAATCGGTGCAGCCGTTTTGAGACTATATTTTTTTTAAATAATGCAGACGCCGCCACCAAGTGTAATATATAGAACTCGTCAAAACAAAAGAAATGAGACCAAACTAAAGGGATATACAAGTAGCCATTGAGGAGTTCCACTATCCACCTCCTGACTCCATCATCAGACCATCGCCACCAAGTGTAATGTATAGAACTCGTCAAAACCAACCAAATGATACCAAACTCGAGGGGTATACAAGTAGCCATTGGGGAGTTCCTCTATCCACCTCGTGACTCCATCATCAGACCATCGTGACCAAGTGTAATGTATAGAATTTGTCAAAACAAAACAAATGAGACCAAACTCGAGGGGTGTACATGTAGCTATTGAGGAGTTCCACTATCCACCTTCTGATTCCATCATCAGACTATAGTCACCAAGTGTAATGTATAGAACTCGTCAAAACTAAACAATTGAGACCAAACTCGAGGGGTATACAAGTAGCCATTGACGAGTTCCACTATACACCTTCTGACTCCATCATCAGACCATCGTCACCAAGTGTAATATATAGAACTCGTCAAAACTAAACAAATGAGACCAAACTCGAAGGGTATACAAGTAGCCATTGAGGAGTTCCACTATCCACCTTCTGACTCCATCATCAGACCATCGTCACCAAGTGTAATGTATAGAACTCGTCAAAACAAAACAAATGAGACCAAACTCAAGGGGTATACTAGTAGCCATTGAGGAGTTCCACTATCCACCTCCTGACTCCATCATCAGACCATCGTCACCAAGTGTAATGTATAGAACTCGTCATAACAAAACAAATGAGACCAAACTCGAGGGGTATACAAGTAGCCATTGAGGAGTTCCACTATCCACCTCCTGACTCCATCATCAGACCATCGTCACCAAGTGTAATGTATATAACTCGTCAAAACAAAACAAATGAGACCAAACTCGAGGGGTATACAAGTATCCGTTAAGGAGTTCCACTGTCCACCTCCTGACTCCATCATCAGACGATCTTCACCAAGTGTAATGTATAGAACTCGACAAAACAAAACAAATTGGACCAAACTCGAGCGGTATACAAGTAGCCATTGAGGAGTTCCACTATCCACCTCCTGACTCCATCATCAGACGATCTTCACCAAGTGTAATGTATAGAACTCGACTAAACAAAACAAATTGGACCAAACTCGAGGGGTATACAAGTAGCCATTGAGGAGTTCCACTATCCACCTCCTGACTCCATCATCAGACCATCGTCACCAAGTGTAATGTATATAACTCGTCAAAACCAACCAAATGATACCAAACTCGAGGGGTATACAAGTAGCCATTGGGGAGTTCCTCTATCCACCTCGTGACTCCATCATCAGACCACCGTGACCAAGTGTAATGTATAGAATTTGTCAAAACAAAACAAATGAGACCAAACTCGAGGGGTGTACATGTAGCTATTGAGGAGTTCCACTATCCACCTTCTGATTCCATCATCAGACTATAGTCACCAAGTGTAATGTATAGAACTCGTCAAAACTAAACAATTGAGACCAAACTCGAGGGGTATACAAGTAGCCATTGACGAGTTCCACTATACACCTTCTGACTCCATCATCAGACCATCGTCACCAAGTGTAATATATAGAACTCGTCAAAACAAAACAAATGAGACCAAACTCGAGGGGTATACATGTAGCCATTGAGGAGTTCCACTATCCACCTCCTGACTCCATCATCAGACCATCGTCACCAAGTGTAATGTATATAACTCGTCAAAACAAAACAAATGAAACCAAACTCGAGGGGTATACAAGTATCCGTTAAGGAATTTCACTGTCCACCTCCTGACTCCATCATCAGACGATCTTCACCAAGTGTAATGTATAGAACTCGACAAAACAAAACAAATTGGACCAAACTCGAGCGGTATACAAGTAGCCATTGAGGAGTTCCACTATCCACCTCCTGACTCCATCATCAGACGATCTTCACCAAGTGTAATGTATAGAACTCGACTAAACAAAACAAATTGGACCAAACTCGAGGGGTATACAAGTAGCCATTGAGGAGTTCCACTATCCACCTCCTGACTCCATCATCAGACCATCGTCACCAAGTGTAATGTATATAATTCGTCAAAACAAAACAAATGAGATCAAACTCGAGGGGTATACAAGTATCCGTTGAGAAGTTCCACTATCCACCTCCTGACTCCATCATCAGACCATCGTCGCCAAGTGAAATGTATAGGACTCGTCAAAACAAACATAATGAACCCAAACTTATCATAAAATCTATATTGTGTGAAAATCAACTTACAAAATTTTACCGATGATACCTACCACAAAATTATTCTTATTCAAATAACATTTTATTTGAATAAACAAATGTGGAATAATTATTCCGGATTTTATTCTTATTTAAAATAAAAGTATCATGAATTATTCACCTTCATGTTATTTTAAATAACGGGCGCATGATTTTATTCTTATTTAAATGGATTTGAATAAGAATAACAATTCTGTTTTCATTCTCATTCTTATTCAAGTTAACTTTTGCCCATCTCTGGTATCACTGGGCAAAGCGGCTTGTTTTCTGCATAAAATGCAGTTTCATTTTGCTAAGCCCTATGCCTATGACTATAGCATATACTGGGTGATTCCGGGGTCATGATCCAGAATGGCCAAAAACGAATAAGATGGTCATACTGAACAACTTTTCCCATGGGACCAACCACGAAATCGCAAAAAAACAGGTGTTCCATTAACTGTGAATTAATGAACCGTGAAGTTTTCATGCAAAAAAAAATAAACAAAGCGAAATTTTGACGTGTCTTAGGTATTATGAGTTTGAGGTGAAATTATAAAACCAGTGTCCATTATTTTTCCATGTTCTCCAACATATAATGAAACCAATAATTAATTATCAATTTGCTTGAACAAATCTCTCTACAGAAGTTAGAAGGTTTGGTCATTTTGCAGTACTTTGAAGGTCAATTTCTCCCAACAGGTTGAGTTTGGGCAGCTAAAAGAAATACGTGTCTGTTATTTTAGACTATTCTATAACATATATAATAATAAATCCAATCGGAGTCGGACAGTTGGGTACCTTTCCTTGTGAGTCTAAAAATGCTCGTGGCGTCTTTAATTGCATCCTTCTTATACATCGGTTGCATAATAGTTATTTATGATACAAGTGCAGGAAGTAATAAAAATGTCATGAAATCTCATTCTCGCACGCGTGTGGGAATCTTGGCCCGAAATCCGCCCCGCTCTTCCTGCGGGTATTGAGAGCTTTCCGTGTTAATGTTGTCCCATATAAAGGCGCACATTCCGAGCAAGTACATTGTAAAATACTATTTAGTGCGAGTACATACAGTAGGAGAATGATGTACTCGCACTAATCAATGTGTACACAAGTGTTAACGCTACGTGGTTTTGCAGGGCAACATGAACATCGACTTCTCGAAGGCCGTGCTGGAAATCACGTGCACGGGGCGCGAGAGCACGCGCCTCGCGGCCAGCACGGCCTCGCTGTCCGGCGGCGAGCGCTCCTACAGCACCGTCGCCTTCATCATGGCGCTGTGGGCCTGCGTCGAGCTGCCCTTCTACTTCATGGACGAGTTCGACGTGTTTATGGTGCGTAGTGCACGCGCTCAGTGTTTCATTACTGACTCGGAGCGCGAGAGCGCGCGCCTCGCGGCCAGCACGGCCTCGCTGTCCGGCGGCGAGCGCTCCTACAGCACCGTCGCCTTCATCATGGCGCTGTGGGCCTGCGTCGAGCTGCCCTTCTACTTCATGGACGAGTTCGACGTGTTTATGGTGCGTAGTGCACGCGCTCAGTGTTTCATTACTGACTCGGAGCGCGAGAGCGCGCGCCTCGCGGCCAGCACGGCCTCGCTGTCCGGCGGCGAGCGCTCCTACAGCACCGTCGCCTTCATCATGGCGCTGTGGGCCTGCGTCGAGCTGCCCTTCTACTTCATGGACGAGTTCGACGTGTTTATGGTGCGTAGTGCACGCGCTCAGTGTTTCATTACTGACTCGGAGCGCGAGAGCGCGCGCCTCGCGGCCAGCACGGCCTCGCTGTCCGGCGGCGAGCGCTCCTACAGCACCGTCGCCTTCATCATGGCGCTGTGGGCCTGCGTCGAGCTGCCCTTCTACTTCATGGACGAGTTCGACGTGTTTATGGTGCGTAGTGCACGCGCTCAGTGTTTCATTACTGACTCGGAGCGCGAGAGCGCGCGCCTCGCGGCCAGCACGGCCTCGCTGTCCGGCGGCGAGCGCTCCTACAGCACCGTCGCCTTCATCATGGCGCTGTGGGCCTGCGTCGAGCTGCCCTTCTACTTCATGGACGAGTTCGACGTGTTTATGGTGCGTAGTGCACGCGCTCAGTGTTTCATTACTGACTCGGAGCGCGAGAGCGCGCGCCTCGCGGCCAGCACGGCCTCGCTGTCCGGCGGCGAGCGCTCCTACAGCACCGTCGCCTTCATCATGGCGCTGTGGGCCTGCGTCGAGCTGCCCTTCTACTTCATGGACGAGTTCGACGTGTTTATGGTGCGTAGTGCACGCGCTCAGTGTTTCATTACTGACTCGGAGCGCGAGAGCGCGCGCCTCGCGGCCAGCACGGCCTCGCTGTCCGGCGGCGAGCGCTCCTACAGCACCGTCGCCTTCATCATGGCGCTGTGGGCCTGCGTCGAGCTGCCCTTCTACTTCATGGACGAGTTCGACGTGTTTATGGTGCGTAGTGCACGCGCTCAGTGTTTCATTACTGACTCGGAGCGCGAGAGCGCGCGCCTCGCGGCCAGCACGGCCTCGCTGTCCGGCGGCGAGCGCTCCTACAGCACCGTCGCCTTCATCATGGCGCTGTGGGCCTGCGTCGAGCTGCCCTTCTACTTCATGGACGAGTTCGACGTGTTTATGGTGCGTAGTGCACGCGCTCAGTGTTTCATTACTGACTCGGAGCGCGAGAGCGCGCGCCTCGCGGCCAGCACGGCCTCGCTGTCCGGCGGCGAGCGCTCCTACAGCACCGTCGCCTTCATCATGGCGCTGTGGGCCTGCGTCGAGCTGCCCTTCTACTTCATGGACGAGTTCGACGTGTTTATGGTGCGTAGTGCACGCGCTCAGTGTTTCATTACTGACTCGGAGCGCGAGAGCGCGCGCCTCGCGGCCAGCACGGCCTCGCTGTCCGGCGGCGAGCGCTCCTACAGCACCGTCGCCTTCATCATGGCGCTGTGGGCCTGCGTCGAGCTGCCCTTCTACTTCATGGACGAGTTCGACGTGTTTATGGTGCGTAGTGCACGCGCTCAGTGTTTCATTACTGACTCGGAGCGCGAGAGCGCGCGCCTCGCGGCCAGCACGGCCTCGCTGTCCGGCGGCGAGCGCTCCTACAGCACCGTCGCCTTCATCATGGCGCTGTGGGCCTGCGTCGAGCTGCCCTTCTACTTCATGGACGAGTTCGACGTGTTTATGGTGCGTAGTGCACGCGCTCAGTGTTTCATTACTGACTCGGAGCGCGAGAGCGCGCGCCTCGCGGCCAGCACGGCCTCGCTGTCCGGCGGCGAGCGCTCCTACAGCACCGTCGCCTTCATCATGGCGCTGTGGGCCTGCGTCGAGCTGCCCTTCTACTTCATGGACGAGTTCGACGTGTTTATGGTGCGTAGTGCACGCGCTCAGTGTTTCATTACTGACTCGGAGCGCGAGAGCGCGCGCCTCGCGGCCAGCACGGCCTCGCTGTCCGGCGGCGAGCGCTCCTACAGCACCGTCGCCTTCATCATGGCGCTGTGGGCCTGCGTCGAGCTGCCCTTCTACTTCATGGACGAGTTCGACGTGTTTATGGTGCGTAGTGCACGCGCTCAGTGTTTCATTACTGACTCGGAGCGCGAGAGCGCGCGCCTCGCGGCCAGCACGGCCTCGCTGTCCGGCGGCGAGCGCTCCTACAGCACCGTCGCCTTCATCATGGCGCTGTGGGCCTGCGTCGAGCTGCCCTTCTACTTCATGGACGAGTTCGACGTGTTTATGGTGCGTAGTGCACGCGCTCAGTGTTTCATTACTGACTCGGAGCGCGAGAGCGCGCGCCTCGCGGCCAGCACGGCCTCGCTGTCCGGCGGCGAGCGCTCCTACAGCACCGTCGCCTTCATCATGGCGCTGTGGGCCTGCGTCGAGCTGCCCTTCTACTTCATGGACGAGTTCGACGTGTTTATGGTGCGTAGTGCACGCGCTCAGTGTTTCATTACTGACTCGGAGCGCGAGAGCGCGCGCCTCGCGGCCAGCACGGCCTCGCTGTCCGGCGGCGAGCGCTCCTACAGCACCGTCGCCTTCATCATGGCGCTGTGGGCCTGCGTCGAGCTGCCCTTCTACTTCATGGACGAGTTCGACGTGTTTATGGTGCGTAGTGCACGCGCTCAGTGTTTCATTACTGACTCGGAGCGCGAGAGCGCGCGCCTCGCGGCCAGCACGGCCTCGCTGTCCGGCGGCGAGCGCTCCTACAGCACCGTCGCCTTCATCATGGCGCTGTGGGCCTGCGTCGAGCTGCCCTTCTACTTCATGGACGAGTTCGACGTGTTTATGGTACGTAGTGCACGCGCTCAGTGTTTCATTACTGACTGTTCCCAACAAGAACGGCCGGGTAACCGACGGGCCCGTCAGATCGGTAACCATACAGACAGCCTTCCCGTTGGGAGCATACGGGTTGCGATACGCAACGCTAAACTTAATACTAATTTAACCTAACCACTCACTCATCTAGGTTTTCTTCAGGCTTCCTTAGTCAAAGCCAGCAAGACATGTATATGTGATTGTGTAATGTGTTTGTATGTATGTGAACTTGCTGGAGCGCCCGATGACGTCTGAGGCCGCGCAGTCCTCGAGCCCGTCGTTCAGCTGTCTCCCGAGACACCCTCCAAGTTCACTTGTGCGAGACGACACCCGACCGGATGGTGTGTTCAGCTCTTATTAAATCTGATCTCGACGCCGGTATTGGCGCACCAAATAAAATAACTCTCAACCCAAACTATTTATGACCTCGGCGCAACCGTACGAGCGCAACAAATACGAGGTCAAAACCACAAGAATGCGTGTTCTCGCCTCGAGACCGTTTGGGCAACTGAGTGACTATTTCACCCCTACCTGCTCCAGCGGTGCTCTCTCCCCGTCACGATTGCTATCTCGCTTTGCGCCGAATGCTCTTCCGTTCCCACAATGGGGAATGGATGAAAATTTTAGAAGTGCCTGATTATTTTTTTGGTGATAGGAATAACCTTCCTTAGCACCAGAAAAAAGTTTCAGATTTCTCAGCTGCGACAATTATTTTAGAAAAATATAAACAGTTTCCTCATTTACGTTTTGGGTCAAGAACGGTAAATAGACACTTTCCTTGATCTGTCTCATATTACAAAAAACTATCTTAAATATCTGTGGTAAACTGACACTGGTAATGACCAATATAGCTGCTGCAAGTGTCAATATCATTGCCAGTGTCAGTTTACCACACATATTTAATATATTTTTTTGTAATATGAGACCGATCGAGGAAGGTGCCGTAACTGACCCAAAACGTAAGTGAGGAAACTGTTTATATTTTTCAACAAAAATTGACGCAGCTGAAAAATCTGAAACTTTTTTCTGGTGCTAAGGAAGGTTATTCCTATCACCAAAAAAATAATCAGGCATTTCTAAAATTTTCATCCATTCCCAATTGGCGCGCCCGATTGTCAACAGTGAGTGTGAATGTCGGCATGTCTCATTGCAGGACAACGTGAACCGTCACAAGGTGATGAAGCTGCTGCTGAACCACGCGCTGAAGAACCCCTCGCGGCAGTTCGTGTTCCTCACGCCGCAGGACGCCTCCTCCGTCCAGGCGGGCCCGCACATCAGCATACACGTGTGAGTGTCTGTCTATCTCCACAGCGTGAACCGGAGATTCACGGGCCTATAAGTTAATTGGCCAAACGCCTTAGTGTTGCTAGTTTGGACTTGTACAACTGTAACTTGAGACAGGAGCCCAAAAATCTGAAAATCTAACAAGTCTGTGAGACTGTTGCTTTGTAAGTTTGTATGTTAGGGGTCTTGACCAACTTATCCGATTTCAGAAATTCATTTACTGCTGTATAGAATGGACATAGGTTATATTAAATTCCGCGGGTATGCTCCCTTTCTTTGCAATACGCGTGCGAAGCCGCGCGGGCAGCTAATAAAATGTACTTTCAAGATCATATTTTTACAAGCTTTATATTAACTTAACTTGTCCGTCAAAATTTGCAACTCAATTTTGAAGCAGATATCTTTAACCGATTGAGCTGAAATTTTGGGTAAAGGTATAGTTTGGATGACAATTCAATATTATGGTACCATCGAGCTGATCTGATGATGGAGACAGAAGGTGGCCATGGGAATTCAGTAGTTAACCGACGTAACCCCGTTGAGTTTGGGCTCGTTCGAATTGTCTCAATGACGGTATACCGAAAAGTACAGTCGGCAATAAAAGCTTGTACCAAAAATGAAGTTTTTGAGAGAAACTTATTTCCGTTCTATTTATGTTTCAGAATGGCGGACCCACGACCGTAAACAAGCCCGAGCTATTACCAAATATTAAGTTGCCAGGGATTATTTCTATTATTTTATTAGGTTTGTAACGATTGTTCGAGATGATTATTGTGATTGCATAAGGTTATAATTGAGTTCGTGTTTTCAGTCTGATTGTAGCATTGCATTTTTGATATTATATTTTTAAAATATATATTTAGTTTTTATTTCAATCCCGTGAAAGAAAACATAATTTTACAAGTATCTAATTCTTACATAAGAATAGAAATACTTCAACATCACTTTGCATGACATGATAATTAATAAACGTTACGAGTAAACTACCAGGAGATTTTTTTAGTGCCGCAAAGGAGCCTGTGACGTACCATGAGCTTGTAAATAAGATTCGAAGGAATGTTACAGAATTTGCTTCGGTTCCAATGCGCCGAAAAACAAATCAAACAATTTTCGTACATCCCGAGCTGGAACGTTGCCCGCATGTTTTTGTCAGATGCGATATTCTGCGTCCGAGCTTAACTCCACCATACGAGGGGCCATATCCGGTAATTTCGAGGTCGGACAAGGTATACTTAATTAAGAAGGGTGCCAGAGAAACGTACGTGTCTATAGATCGCCTTAAGCCTGCGTTCTTGCTAATTTAGGGGGGGGGGGAGAACAGTGCCGGCGCGCGACTTTACCTGGATCGTGTGCCGATAGAGGGTTTCTAATAAACTCACACATTGATTCAGATAAGGTCCCAAAGATATGAGGTGTATATAAACGTCGTCAGATAGAAATACAATCAGTTTTAAGAATTCTCTACAAAGGTATCTTTTACTCACCAACCAATTTCCCCTAAAGTAGTTTATGTGACTGCACATAATGAGAGGCCTTAAATCACGAGAGTGGTTTTATGAAACGAGTTTCATAATAGGATCACACGAGTGTTTTAAGACCTAATTATGTACAGTTGCATACATAACTTTACTACACATATACTATAAACCCTCTAAAATAGTTCAGAAACTGTACGTAATGACCTGCATTGCGACCAATTGCTACCACTAACATTACCTGTGTAGTAGTAGTCCATAGGATTGGAGACTTCAATTCTGCAGATAATTCTTCAAAATATGCTAACAGTACATTTTCCGAAAATGATGTGCGTTTGTTAATTTTCCGTTTCATAAATCTTTATAAACTTTTTCATATTTCATTCTCGACTTTTCTGGCAACAAATTGTTGACGACATTCGCTGCCGCATCGCGAATTTCGGGTGGTGTACATAATTCCTCGTCACTTTTTGATTCACTGTCACTCATTTGTTTACAACTAAAAATCCTCTTTGCCCAAACAAAATTTAAGTAATTTTGCACGGCACACTTGCAATGGCGGCAAATTTAACTCTTGTCAAGGATAAAAAAATATACATGCGCATGCGTGATAGGGGAGCGGAAAATGTACAACCGTTTACATAGCTGTCTCTTTTTAAGCTATGCGTAAGGAGAGAGGCAGCGATATATGCGCGCGCATTTCACGGGCGTACATTCCAAGCACCCTTTATCACACATGCGCATTTTTTTAAACATAGACAAACTAATATGACTTCTAATATTTAATCAAAGTTCCTCATGAACCTAGTATCCTAGGTTCATGAAGTTCCTTGTCATTGAGTAGATAAAGATGAGCGGCAGATATGGATATTGAGATTATTGAGACTGTATTTATTTTACAAAAAAGGTCTGTTAGAGCAATTTATAACCTCGGGTCGCGTGAGTCATTAAGAGAATTTTTCAAGGAAACAGATATTCTAACGCTGCCGTCGCTATACGTATTTGAAATAATTATGTACATTAGGAAGAATTTACACAACTACCCAACAAACACTGATAGGTCCAAGGTTACCAGAAGCGCAGGGAAGCTCAAAACAACGTTTTACAGGCTAGTAAAAGCGAAAAAGTCGTTCTTGGGAAATTGTATAAAATTCTACAATAAAATCCCAAAACACATTACCGAACTTACCGAAAATCTGTCTTAAAACAGACACTTATTTTAAAAGCATATTATAAGACAAACGATTACATCATGGATATTTGGCTGCGATAAAATTCTGCACTAGAAATCTATCGCAAAATAAATAGGCTTTCTACTGTAGCAATGTAATTTTAAAATTGTATAATACTCTGATACTGAAATGATAATATTGTATACTGTTTTGAAAAAATGACACCTCGCCGAGTTTTTTACGCCGTTTCTTCTCGAGGCAGAGGTTTACTTTCCGAACCGGTGGTAGTTTATCGACATTCATAGGTGCATGTAATATGCCTAAATTGAAGAATAAATAACTTTGACTTTGATCGGTGCTGACACTAAAACCAGCCTTACCTGCGACCCCCTCAAGAGCCTCTGCGTGCCCACTTGCGGTCACTTTAGTCCTTTTAGAGTTTTGGGGCAATTACTACGGAAAAAAAACAAGAATAATTGTTCAACACCATTTTATTTAATACTAGATCGCCGACATCCAAACCGTACGCGAAGTGAAGATGAATGCATGGTTATTGCACAGTGAGATGCACTTCAGCCGCACGACTGCGGCGGTCGCGTTTCTCGTTTATCGCTCGACAAAACATACGTTAGGACACAGCTTAAACTTAACAGACTTAAATTCACCAACTTGACAATTGCTGTCTGACAAACGGGTAAGGCCGAAATTTGCGTTTTTTTAACGTAAGTCTGCTTTTGTGTTACGTTTTGTTTTGTATTTGGCACATAAAATTTGTGTTACACGCCATACGAAATATAACACAAAAGCAGACTTAGAGTTTAAAAAAAAACGCAAATTTCGACGATAGCCAATACAGTCAGCGGACAACTGATTGTTTCGCGATTTTGTGGCTGGTCCCAAAACTAGTACAGGAAAAATGCCTGCACTTTGACTTGGAAGAACCTTATATATTATTATCTGAGACATTGTTTTTGAGCAATAAGCGAGAAACGTGACCACCACAGGCCCTCTGAATGTCAATGAGATCACATGCACCTCAGAAAGAATACAATTTAAAGAGTTTGCTAATTCGTTCCAAATTCATTCGCACAAAAGGTCATTGACCCGCGTACAGTCGCCTAGAAGTCATCGAAATACTCAAAATGATCTAGCTGTAAGGGTGTTAGCGCCAATGCGAGGGCGGAGCCAATTGGCGTCAATACAAAACTCATAATTGATAATCAATTTACGTCGATAGTTTGGCGTAACACCCCCCATTTCCCCCCTTTCCATTTCCATTTCCACCATTCACCCATTATTCATAAAACATAATAAACCTCTTTTAACTAAAACGTGTTTTGACCCTGTCTCACACAAATATTTATGAGGTTACCTATGTTTGGCCTAACAGCTTTTTGCCTAATTTTATTTAAACTAAAATTGTTTGGCGTTATAGCTCACTTTGCCTAATTTTTATTTGAGTTAATATCAATTTGTATATGCTTCACTTCACCTAATTTTATTTTGCCAAATTTCGTTTTACCTAATTTTTAGTTTGTATAATCTTATTTCGTATACTGTTTGACTGACATATTCGGTTCTAGGTGAAGTTTTTTTTATGTATTTCTTTCGAACAAACAGTTATTGTGAAAAATGAAATAATAGAAATTGACTTTAGACAAACAATTCATTATAGTAAAAGTTGCTAGACAAACTGAAATTAGGCAAAATGTTATTAGGCCAATCAAGGGAATCCCACTTTTATGTAACAAATAAAGACAAACGAATTTTAAGTAAAATAGGTTTTATAGAAGTTTTTGAATAAGGCATACTCTCTTGACAGTCAAATTCACATTTTGAGTATTTCCTGCTGCGGACTGTACCTAAATTAAATGGCGTCCGTATTTTTTATTTTTTCTTTCTATATAAATTTATTTTTCATTTACTTACATAACATATTCAGGGAGATACTTACATCTAAACTTAAATCTATGCGGAGTCATTTATTCGATCGAATAATTAAGAATCGATCAATGAACTAGAGTACAAATGAATTCGAAACCGACCATACGTACTACCATTAGTTTTTTTTATATTAGTTTCAAATAAATTGATATAAAAATAGCTTACATCTAAAAGCGCACTTTACTGCTAGGAATACAATTAAATTATTCTGATATAAAGTAACAAATCTATCGAAGTCTTATTTAAAGGCCAGTGCCTTGGGTAAGCGTATTCGTTCGACTAACTATACTAAAACATGAAAATACCCGCCTAGTGTTCAAACACTACAATTACATTATATAATACATTCAAACCGAATTTAACTAGTCTCGTTTACACGCAGCGAGCGCTGGCCCGAGTCGACTCGATCAAGCACTCGCTAAGTGTAATCTTCACAAATTCGTACCTATAGCGGAATTGCATTCGATATTCAAATTAGCGCAGGTTTCAAACATTTCCTCATGAGTAAATGTTTGGAGATTTAGGAATAGATACTCACGTTAAAACATTGTATACGCTTCAGAGGAAGAGAAAATAATATGGCTTGGCGTCCTTGATTGAAACAAGTATGTAACTGTGATACGCTTACGAGGTTGTGAATTTTATTCAAATTATCAGTTTTACAGTGATCAGATGCTATCTCAAACCAGTCAAAAATCTGATAAGGGTTAGAAGTGGGTCTTTTTTAATTTTCATAGGCGTTCTTAACTACATTTGATGCACAAAAGGTCATTATATTACGCCTCTGAACCAATATAGTTAAAAAGAAGCATTTTTTAATGATTAGAACTGAAAACTTTTGGTGTGGTTCTAGGAACCACATGTTTAAAAACAATTACATCAAAAAATATTAAAGATTCGGTGTACTTGTTACATGAATAAATAATGTGGTATCCATACTATGGACTGGTTTGATTTCACTGGAAGATAAAATGTTCAACCTATAGCTTAGTTTTTGTGAAAAGTTAGTAAAGATTGCATCATTAAAGTAAAGTTTGGGCTACGTTCAGAAAGGTGTTCTATTTGTGTACTCTTAACGTGCCTTAAATACTTAGAGCATACATAACTGGAGAAGCCTTTCAGTAACTTACCCCTCTGTAGAAAACCTTGCACAATGTGCAAAAAATCATACAAAGACAATTTCACAATCGATTTATAGTCATTCACAAAATCGCCTCGCAAAAGAACACTAATCATAAAAATGCCCGCATGTAAGGATTTGATATTATAAAAGTTCAACCACTTCAAGCTTTCAATATACAATTGAGCTGATGCTCCCCCCGCCCCCGCAAAATTCAGCAGAAATTTTTGTACACAAATACGACATAAGGCTACTCCAGTTATGTATGCTCTCAGCTTAAATATGTAACAGCACTGTTAGCTGTATTTTTGCTGCCCAGTATAAATAGATCTCGATTGGCGAATGACCACACATGCGGAATCAGTCAAATTGGTTGACTTAAATAATGCGTAGAGGCAACCAATAACGCACAAAAATAATTATCTCTAGGGCGCGTTTATACTCGAGTCGACCACTGGATAGGCTAGTTCAGCGTGCCTTACATGTAACTAGTTGAATCGACTGTGTCAAAGCGCCCTAACTGATAAACCTTCGCCAATCGGTTACAGTCTTTGGTTCAGTCGTGGGTTCCCTACGAATATTTAAATTTTTCATACAGATCTTACGCAAACAGTGTCAGTCGAGTACACTTTACTAACGTAAGAAATAAATAAGAAGAAAATCAAATTATTTACACAAACAATAAACCAATCGTTAGATTAAAACAATGAAAAGATCCTACCGTATTCAATTTGATTTGAGTAAGTGATTGAATTTGGAACCTAAAATTGTGCATTACAAAAAATATATTCGATACATCTATTGATTAGCTAAGCGCTCTCGGGAATATTTTGATTGAAAATGATTGGTACAATGCATTTATTTATATACACTTATTATAACGATAAACACATCAAACAAGACTCAAGTACTCTCTACTTTCCACGACACTCATTCCAATTTACAACGAAAAATCGAACTCACTACATACGCTTTAAGCACGATTCACACTCGGTAGAGTACAGCGTCGTGTGTGTCGTGTTTAAAGATTTTTTTCTCACAAATTGATATAAAATAATGTTAAGGTTTTAGTGTTTTTTTTTACATAATGTAGGCATGTAAAACGCTGGAATGTTTAAACGTTTAAACAGGGTTATGTTGGCCCCGCTGCCAACTCCAGTCAGACTCGCTATTATTGAAATAAACTATTTATATTAGGAACAATATTAATATATCTCATTGCTTATATTATAAGTGAGAACTGTAATTGGCTATATTGTTTTGATATTGTGTATATGAACATGTTGCGCTGTTGGTTTTCCATGTATTAATAAATAAATAAATATAAAGATTGTTATAATTAAATTGTTGATGTTTGTTGTGTAACTAGCACACATTACGGGTCCATACAAATTGTAACAATTTTTAATACCCCTACTATTTGTTGTAGAATGCAGGGGGAAGAGTCTGGTTTTGCATTTATAATTTCACGATTGTGAGGAACATTGACAAGTATAAGTAGAGGTTAGAACATATTTTATTGTAAAAAAGGTATAGTGTTTATACCAAAGTATTTAGATGCAAAGAATATTGAAACCTGTCAACTTGCTAAGTCCACCACTACAGTAGCGTAATAATGTGGGAAAATATTTCTATAATTATAAAACCGTTCAATTATTTGAGAAGATTGCAAGTGCCCGTATTTGTACACTATCGGCTAAGCACCCGGTATTGTGTTTACTTTTTTCGTATATCACCGACTCGTCACGTAATCAGGCCACTTGTCGAGTGTAATCGAGGCGTTACGGTCTATTTGATGATGACTACTGAGACATTAGAAGTGTTAGTTTTTCAACACACAGCTGGTTAGGAAGTGTATAGTATATCCTACTAATATTATAAATCCTGGATTAAAATATAGGATAGGTTCCGCAGACGAAGTCGCGCGCTCTTTAATAAAGCGAAAAATGTAAACGTATCTGTGACGTTGATTGTACCTGTACATGTACAATACTCCAAAACATGTGACCTAACACATAGTTGTTTCTTTCACACGTTACAAGCATTAGTTAGTAGGCTGTCACTAACACACTAGTCCTGTAAGTAGGCTGTCCCTAACACTAGTCGTGTTAGTAAGCTGTCACTAACACATTAGTCGTGTTAGTAAGCTGTCACTAACACATTAGTCGTGTTAGTAAGCTGTCACTAACACGTTAGTCGTGTTAGTAAGCTGTCACTAACACATTAGTCGTGTTAGGAAGCTGTCACTAACACATTAGTCGTGTTAGTAAGCTGTCACTAACACATTAGTCGTGTTAGTAAGCTGTCACTAACACATTAGTCGTGTTAGTAAGCTGTCACTAACACATTAGTCGTGTTAGGAAGCTGTCACTAACACATTAGTCGTGTTAGTATGCTGTCACTAACACATTAGTCGTGTTAGGAAGCTGTCACTAACACACTAGTCCTGTTAGTATGCAGCAAAACACTCGGGCAGTCTTCAAAATACGTGGTGGATTTAACAAAGATCAATTAGGTTTGTGTACATGAAAGTTGTCAATGAAACTTTAATGTGAAAGTCAATATTAATTGACATTAATTTTTTTACTATTCCATTTTTTTTACATTGTGCAATAGTCAGTCGACTACAGCAAGACGTATATATATTTTTTAAAGTTAATAATCTTTTTGTAATCACCTGTACTAATACTTGCAATGCAATGTATCTTTGCATTGATTCAGGTCAAAATTCGTTTCACTGTTTATATTCAATATGTTTTAAGTATATGTAGCCCCATCCACACTGTAGATGTTTTGTATGAAAACAGTTGGCTCCTATTTCTGTGGGAAGATTTATATGCAGATTACATGAACTAAGTTTACGGACACAGACAATGTTTGAACACCCCCGTGACATTACAAATGACTTGGTATGCAAGTTGTAACTAGCTCAAAAGCTAGAAGTCAATTCAGTGTACATACGTAAGTCAACACTACTCAAAACAGCTAATAATAGGCTTCCTAAAATGTCGATACGACACAGGCATAAAAAAAACGTAAAAATACACATCTTACGCAGTCATAAAAGCAGTTACCATCCAGTATCGAAAATGGTACAAACAGGTCTAAAATTCAGCTAAACAACCAATCAAACGACGTAACAACATTGTCAACAATAACACGTAATATCCTGTCTCACTTGTGTACTTGCCATTTTGTAGATAAATCAACAAAACAACGAAAAAATGAACTAGATTTTAGGATCGGACTGGGATGTTTTCGGAGGCACGTTTGTAAAGCCAATCCCGGTCCTAGCCTAACGCAACATTTGTGGAAATTTGTTTCACTTACTTGATACTATAATTGCCCCTTAACCTCGAACAATTGTTACAAAATAAAATGATGTCAGATCACTTGACCAATACTTTTCTATTGAAAATCCAACAAATGTTGTATTAAAGCTTCATACATTTACAAAACACCCGAAGTTAATAAACCTATTGATCCAATACGAGGAAGCTGTAAACTTCCATATTTTATTTTAATATCAACATGGCTCGATCGGACTGGATGTTTTTTTTAAGGCTTCAAACTGGATGTGGTTGGATATTAGCATGGACCAATGATACTCGGGACAAACTATGGTAATAATAATACCGCGTCCGAGCGAGATGGTAGCATACAAATCTCGATAAGTGTGACATGAAGGGAAATATCATTCATTGTCCTTGTCATAGTTGCACTTTTTTATTTGCCACAACTGATTTATTTATTTATTTAAACTTTATTGCACAAAATACAAAAAATATATGTACAAATGGCGAGCTTAATGCCAGATGGCATTCTCTACCAGCTAACCATTGGGCTAAACAGAGACTTATAACAGGTGCAAAGAAAAAAGTATGATAATTTCTGTTACGAATATACTTGAGGAGAGAGGAAAAAAATTCAAATGTATTATACACTACATATAGACATACATAAATAAAAATATATAAGATACATACAAAAAGATATACTACTACATATTCAATATATACTACCATTATGTGGATGGATTTTAGTCGATTTAGTATGAAGTTGTGGCAAAAAAAACCACTACCCATCCAAATTAAGTAGGTTGTCAGTAAGAAGAGTTCTTAGAAGCCTTTCCGTCCCTCATTGTGGCATCACGTATAGCTTGTCCCGAGTACCATAGGTCCATGGATATTAGTGTAAAATGTAGAGTACCTAACAGAGTACACAAGTGAGCGCGCCCCCCTATTCGTCGGCGAGGAGGCGCGCCTCGGGCCTCGTGGAGGGCGTCTTGCCGCTCGGCGTGGAGGGACTCTTCTGGTCGGACTGCGGCGGCGTCGGCGGGTACACGTGCGACGCGTCGGCGTCCGAGGGGTACACGTGCGACACGTCGGCGTCCGAGGGGTACACGTGCGACACGTCGGCGCCCGGCGTAGGGGACGAGGGTCTCTCGTGGAGAACTTTGTCCTGAAAAGGAAAATGTTTGTTCATTCGGAATTATGCACGTTTATTGTTTACGCTAGCTGCCCGCGTATTAAGGTGGAATTTCACTTGTCCAAGATCTATGTCCGATGTGTATGTGTCTCACATTTGCTTAAGTGATGCCAAGTGAGACGCAATTACACATTGGACAAAGATCATGGACAAGTGGAAAACCTTTACACGGAACGCCGACGAAGCCGCGGGTTATAATGCTGCCTAGGTCAGAGATGGGCATTAATCGATTATTTTTTAATCAAATAATTAATCGATTAAACGATCATACGTCACAAAACTAATCGCGATTAATTTAATCAAGATTAAATTAACCGTCGCAGAGTTCGATTAACGATTGATGAATCGTCATTTTAATTGACTAAATTTCACGATTAAATCTCAATTAAAAATTAAAATACAGCACGTCACAAAAATTCAATATGTCTTGTCATGTATTGTACAGTAGGAAATCATTCTAGTAGGCATGATGTGTGATATAAACTTGTTTTACGAACATAATATGCTTTCAGTCAGCCCTAGGTATTGTTATTCCTTAATATGTAACAATCTGTCAACGTAACCCGAAACCTACACTTACAAAAAAACTTATTCATTCCTGATATCAATCTAGAGAAAATTTATCTATCTAATCAACCGATTAAAGATTTAGTCGTTCGTATTTAATCGACGATTAATTTAATCGTTACTCTTACGACTAAGATTGATCAATCATCATTTTTAATCTTTAGTCGCGATTAAGTAGGTTAATATTAATCGTTAGTCGATTACATTTTGTCCATCATTATATACTAGTGAAATAATTTTTAAAATCGGATGAGTAGTTCTGGTGATTTCTCGCTACATACGAACTTGCGACCTCAGACTTCCTAGTACAGACAGATGTCACATTTATGGTCACGTTTGCACGAATTTGATTGCGGTCACGTATCCTGCTTGATATACAATATCAGATAAGTACGGTTCCGATTGTCCAGTAGGTAATCAAGTCAACTGCACGGTACTCACAAACATGTCCAAGGTGACGTTGTGTGTCTGTATGCGATGGCTCTCGTCCACGTTGATGTCGGGACAGATGAGGTCGAGGCCGGCGGTGCGCTGCAGGAACTCGCCGTCGCCGCCGCGCACGGCGCTCGCGGCGCCCGCGGCGCGCAGCACGCCCGCGCTCGGCGCCAGCCAGCGCCAGCACGGCTCCAGCGCCTCCCACGCCCAGCCTGCACGGTACTCACAAACATGTCCAAGGTGACGTTGTGGGTCTGTATGCGATGGCTCTCGTCCACGTTGATGTCGGGACAGATGAGGTCGAGGCCGGCGGTGCGCTGCAGGAACTCGCCGTCGCCGCCGCGCACGGCGCTCGCGGCGCCCGCGGCGCGCAGCACGCCCGCGCTCGGCGCCAGCCAGCGCCAGCACGGCTCCAGCGCCTCCCACGCCCAGCCTGCACGGTACTCACAAACATGTCCAAGGTGACGTTGTGGGTCTGTATGCGATGGCTCTCGTCCACGTTGATGTCGGGACAGATGAGGTCGAGGCCGGCGGTGCGCTGCAGGAACTCGCCGTCGCCGCCGCGCACGGCGCTCGCGGCGCCCGCGGCGCGCAGCACGCCCGCGCTCGGCGCCAGCCAGCGCCAGCACGGCTCCAGCGCCTCCCACGCCCAGCCTGCACGGTACTCACAAACATGTCCAAGGTGACGTTGTGGGTCTGTATGCGATGGCTCTCGTCCACGTTGATGTCGGGACAGATGAGGTCGAGGCCGGCGGTGCGCTGCAGGAACTCGCCGTCGCCGCCGCGCACGGCGCTCGCGGCGCCCGCGGCGCGCAGCACGCCCGCGCTCGGCGCCAGCCAGCGCCAGCACGGCTCCAGCGCCTCCCACGCCCAGCCTGCACGGTACTCACAAACATGTCCAAGGTGACGTTGTGGGTCTGTATGCGATGGCTCTCGTCCACGTTGATGTCGGGACAGATGAGGTCGAGGCCGGCGGTGCGCTGCAGGAACTCGCCGTCGCCGCCGCGCACGGCGCTCGCGGCGCCCGCGGCGCGCAGCACGCCCGCGCTCGGCGCCAGCCAGCGCCAGCACGGCTCCAGCGCCTCCCACGCCCAGCCTGCACGGTACTCACAAACATGTCCAAGGTGACGTTGTGGGTCTGTATGCGATGGCTCTCGTCCACGTTGATGTCGGGACAGATGAGGTCGAGGCCGGCGGTGCGCTGCAGGAACTCGCCGTCGCCGCCGCGCACGGCGCTCGCGGCGCCCGCGGCGCGCAGCACGCCCGCGCTCGGCGCCAGCCAGCGCCAGCACGGCTCCAGCGCCTCCCACGCCCAGCCTGCACGGTACTCACAAACATGTCCAAGGTGACGTTGTGGGTCTGTATGCGATGGCTCTCGTCCACGTTGATGTCGGGACAGATGAGGTCGAGGCCGGCGGTGCGCTGCAGGAACTCGCCGTCGCCGCCGCGCACGGCGCTCGCGGCGCCCGCGGCGCGCAGCACGCCCGCGCTCGGCGCCAGCCAGCGCCAGCACGGCTCCAGCGCCTCCCACGCCCAGCCTGCACGGTACTCACAAACATGTCCAAGGTGACGTTGTGGGTCTGTATGCGATGGCTCTCGTCCACGTTGATGTCGGGACAGATGAGGTCGAGGCCGGCGGTGCGCTGCAGGAACTCGCCGTCGCCGCCGCGCACGGCGCTCGCGGCGCCCGCGGCGCGCAGCACGCCCGCGCTCGGCGCCAGCCAGCGCCAGCACGGCTCCAGCGCCTCCCACGCCCAGCCTGCACGGTACTCACAAACATGTCCAAGGTGACGTTGTGGGTCTGTATGCGATGGCTCTCGTCCACGTTGATGTCGGGACAGATGAGGTCGAGGCCGGCGGTGCGCTGCAGGAACTCGCCGTCGCCGCCGCGCACGGCGCTCGCGGCGCCCGCGGCGCGCAGCACGCCCGCGCTCGGCGCCAGCCAGCGCCAGCACGGCTCCAGCGCCTCCCACGCCCAGCCTGCAGACACACCGCATAAACATTAGCTGTGGCTACACCGGACGCGTGCGAGGCCGCGCGCCTCGCCCGAGGCTTGCGGCCGGAGCAGACACGGCTCATAGTGAACAGGACTAGACTCTAAGTGCTGGGTGCATACACAATATGATAAGATATATAACGTCACTAAACCTTCACGAAGGAGGAGAAAAGATAGTCCAGGCATTTTACGGTCTGCTAGTACCTACCTCCAACACCGTCACAACAAAGTATAGAACAAAATCACAACATTCTCCCACCACGGGTGGTCGCCGCGGGAGATTACGACCAAAACCCTCCATCTCGAACATTGAAACAAAATAGCACTATATACCTACAAAATGGCTAGAGATGGAGGAGGCCTTCATCCAGAGATGGATGATCCCCATATAATCAACTATTACCTTTAAATTTAATTATATATTAATTACTATTAATAAAAATTGCATGACTGTTAAAAAAAAAAGAGTTAATAGTAAAAATAAAATAAAATAATAAACTAAGAGACATTGTAGACTATCTCAGTACTTAATAATGTAATAATATTGAATAATTATGAGTTTACTTATACAATGCTAAACGTTTTATATACTATATTAAACACCAAAGATTAAATTATTAATATTAAAATTGTATAGATAATGCTTAAGTACATATGTAATAAAATGTAACATTAAGAAAAAATAAAAAATAAAGAAGAATTGAATTGAAGTAAATAAAGAAGAATAACAAACTGTAAAATATATACATGCATATACAAAAAAAAACGCATAATTATCAAAATCAAAATACCTAAAAATTTGATAGGTGTATTAAACTTACCATATACGCATGAAATATTAGGTTGATCAATTATTGATATTTTAAATTAAGCATGTTATATTTTTTATAATGTTGGGAAATAAAGGCTTATTTATTTTATTTAGTACCTATGGCGAAATGGAAATAATTCATAATAGCTGTTTTTTCTGCGTAACAGATAAATAAATGACTACTTAGATTAATTTATAAATAATAATCCTAGTAGTAAAGTGACGATGGAATAAAAAAAAAGTGATTTTTTTTTGAAACTGTTAATACTCTTTTGTTTCTCTATTTTTATTAGTTAATGTTTGCTGTAACTTTGATGATAAATCGCACAAAAAATATTACCGAATGTTACATTTATATTTAATCAGTCCCCAATTTTTTTTACATTTACTACATTTCCTTGTCTAAAAATAGTGATTGGCTGTAGGTTCCTTTATTCCTTGTTAAATGTAGTGGACACAAATATTACAAACCAAACTAAATAATAACGGATAGTGGGTTTTAACACGGTAAATACTATTTAACAATAAAGAAATGCCAATTGATCACTTTGTTTTGGGATTTTCATTATAACCACTATCATTGAATAATGTACAGTCGAGGAAATTGAATGTTTAGCACTTTTGGACTCTATTTGAATAACGTTAAAGTCCAAAAGTGCTAAACATTCAATTTCCTCGACCGCCATATTGCAAGTAATGTTTTTACAAACACCTGTTAAAGTAGCTTTATAAATGCCGCGCGTGAGCCGCAGAGCAAACGTGACTGGCCGGTTGCATGCAGAGATGGGCATTAATCGATTAACTTTTTAATCAACTAATTATTCGATTAAACAATCAATCGTCACCAAATGAATCGCGATTAAATTAATCGTCGTAGAGTTCGATTCACGATTGACGTCATTTTAATCGACTAAATTTCACGATTAAAAATTGGAACACAGCACGTTACAAAAATTTAATATGTCTTTTCATGTATTGGAAATCATTCTAGTAGGTATGCTGTGTGATATAAACTTGTTCCAGTAACACAAGATGGTTTTTACAGTGCAGGAGATGGAGCCCAGGTAGAAAATTAGAAAGAGAAAGATGTATGAAGGAGCGAGAGAACTACTTTACTTACCCGTCTTATCAGTTGTTTACTAGTTTGTTTCTATTCGCAAATGCAGTAATTAGTCACTTCACTTTTATTCAACATTACGGTCATACGGTCAAAACCTTTCGCGCCTTATTAATATGTAGCAATCTGTCAACGTAACCCGACACCTACACTTACAAAAAAACTTATTCATTCCTGATATCAATCGAGAGAATATTCATATAATTAATCAATCGATTAAGATTTAGTCGCTCGTATTTAATCGACGGTTAATTCAATCGTGACTAAATTAGTCGAAACTCTTACGACTAAGATTGATCAATCGTCATTTTTAATCGTTAGTCGCGATTAAGTAGGTTAATCTTAATCGTTAGTCTATGAAAATATTTAGCAATAAGGGACTTCAAAGATTGTACACCTGCATATGATTGAGAAATCGGGAGCCCCTTATTAAGTCAGATTAGATCCAAAATTATGCAGGACCTGCGTCTTCGACATTGACCAACGTCACAACTACTGGGTCACCGAATTCATGTTTATGAAACTAGGTGGCGTCGCGAAATATTTTTCAACACTTATGACTGACTAATTTCACACAATACATGTGATGAATGAAAGCTTGTTAACCTAACTTAGTATTGAAATACACACAAGCACATTGTATTAGAGATCATTATGCATTGTCCAAACTAACTAGAATAACTTAGTCTATCGCAACTTATTGCATTTGCTTGTGAAGTTTTTCTTAATATGTACCTACCCACTTTAAACTGAACATTGTATTAATTTTTAAACGCATGTACCTATTTTGAATTATCCATTACTCACTGTTTACTTTAAAATATGTAAAAACATGTATATTTTCTCTGTTTTAAGTGAAATGTAAATTTCTTTAGAGATAAATAAAGTTCTTTAACCACAACTTATATACGCTTGTCAAGTCATTTTTGATAACCAATTAATTACAAAAAAAAGGAAATTATGTTTCGCGTATGTATTAAAACTAACAACAATGATACAGATCTTCAGCATAACATGGCTATATGCCACCCACACACCACACCTGTCCAGTAGCCATGGTTGGCCTTGTCACGCGATAGGTGATAGGATAGAGCGTGCGTCACTGGCTGACACCGTTCGATAGAACGAGACGACGCTCTTATCTTGTCACTTGTCGCGTGATGAGGCCAACCATGCTACGGCTCCTGACGGGTGTTTCAGGCCTAATTTTAACTTTTTCCCGCACCCCATTTCTACCTCAAGAAAATAAAATAGTCATTTATGATACAAGTGCGGAAAGTAGGTAATTCCGAACGAGAGACGACGACCAAAAACACGACCTTCAGGGAGTGTTTTTAATCGACTCGAGTTGGGAATTACCTATCCGCACGTGTATATAACATTTTACAATGCATCATGCATGGAAATAAAAATATATAAATAAAAGGTGAAATGTTAACTATCATGAAATCTCATTCTCGCACGTGTGTGGGAATATTGTCCCGAAATCAATTCCTGCACGGCGCCGCGCCGCCGCGCGGGAGTTCCCGTGTTTATGTTGTACCATATAAAGGCGCACTTTCAGAGCAAGTGCATTGTAAAATAATTTAATTAAACCTATAACCCCACAAGATGGCTTCCGAGGTAGAGCCAGACCGAAAAGGAGATGGCGGGACGACCTTGATACGATTTTTACAGATTGGCGAACATTAGCACAGGACCGAGACGAGTGGCGGAAAAAAGGGGAGGCCTTTGCCCAGAAGTGGGACACAAAAATAAAAATAAACTTATAACTTCGCATCGTTAATAATGACATAAGCGCCAACGACAGCAAGGCCCTTATTCCCTGAGATTGACACATTTTGACCTTTATCTCTTAGGCTAGTTGCACCAAACCATGAGTGTGTGGAAACTGACAAGTTTCTATGGAATGACAGCAGTCGGCGCCATATTTAACGTCGATCGGTCTCTAATCGTAAGTTGGAGCAACCCGCCTTTCATCATCATCATCATCATCATCTGCCTATATAAGTCCTACTGCTCGGCACAGGCCTCATCTCATGAGGGAACAGGCAGTAGTCCTCCCTCACTCTGGCCCATTCCGGATCGGGGACTTCACATACCTCTTTGAATTTCTTCTCAGATGTATGCAGGTTTCCTCACGATGTTTTCCTTCACCGAAAAGCTACAGGTAAATATCAAATGATAACCCGCAACCCACCCTTAATGTCTTGGTACGTTTACACGCTTGGCAAGTCTCAACAAGCTTCCACAAACACAAGCGTGTGAACGGGGTTGTTTGGCTCGGCTCGCGTGAGCTTGCAAGAGCTTGTCGCGATCCGGGCTAGTGTCGGGTTTTGAAGACAGATCAAAGGGAGCTTGCGACGTTGCGAGCTTGACACGTTGGCTCCAACGTTGTCAAGCCAAACGCAACAAGCCGTCACATCTTCTACGCCCACGTCCGCCATGCTTGCCTGACCGGACACTGACGCACTCGCAAGCGTGTAAATGGCATCCAAACGTTTATAATGGTGCCTTTCCACGCTTGCCAAGCTTCGACAAATTTCCACAAGCACAAGCGTGTGAACAGGGGTGTATGGCTTGGCTTGGCTTGGTTTGCAATAGCTTGCGCCGATCCGGACTAGTGTCGGTTTTTGAACACAGATCAAAGGAAGCTCACGGCAAGCGCTTGCGACGTATTCACACGTTGGTGCGTGTTTAGTAGCCAAAGTGATCTCGCGGCGAGTGCATCTAAATTGCAAATTGTATTGTTTTGTTCTAGTTCCTAGTGTCCCTGGGCGACCGAGCTCTGCTCGGATGAAAATGGAGAAAATACGTAGAAAACGAATTTTCCCGGACATGAGACCTATCTAGATCGATTTCTCGCCCCCGTAAACCTCCGTGTCGTCGAAATTCTTTTTTTTTGCTTGAATTTCAAATAAAAGTACGTTAAACCAAATGCAGCCGACACAACTTCGGTGTCCGCCATGCTTGCGTGTTTGTAGCACACTAACGCATGCAAACGGCTTCCAAATGCCAAACGGGATTTGTGGACGCTTGTGGCTTGTGGACGCTTGTCGAGCTTTGGCAAGCGTGTAAACCCGGCATAAAGGCTTGGAGTTCGTGGGCGCTTGCCAAGCCACGAGAAGCATGTAAATGTAGCATAATGCTTACTCACCAGACACCCTTGTCGCCAGCTCCTTATCGAACGCATGCGCAATGGCCGCCGCGGCCACCACGCTATACGAGAACTGGTTCACATCCACATGGAGCACCGCTAGGTCTATCAACTGTCCGCACACCACAAACTCCAGCGAGGAGTACTGGGGAAACACGAACGTGTACCCTCTGAGAGCATTCGCTCCAACATCACTTTCACTGATCAGTCTTCGCTTGGCACTTCGCCCCTCGCTCGCCAGCTGCATGTAGACGTTGAGCCAGCTGTTGGCGGTGATGGGCGTGATGTTCCAGGACAGTATCTTGAGGATGAGCAGCTCTTCCAGGAGGATCTCCTCGGTGGTGCAGGCGCCGTCGGTGACGTAGGCGAACTCGCCTATTTTCGGGGGGTACACCTCTTCCACTTTTGCGGCGATGAAGAGACAGGTGATACCTGAAAATTTTATGGTGTTGAGATGTGCTTTTGAGGGCCTATAATGTACTATCGCCCACACAGTTAGCTGACCATCCGTGCACTTTATGCGCGTTGTAATAAGGTTCTATATAAATACAGGATGGTCAGTTAACTGTGTTGACGTTTGTACAGCCCAATAATCCGCGTCCTCATATCTATTTCTCGATCTTTAGGCGTGGGTTAAAGAGACAGATATATAGTGCACGCGGACTATCGGGCCGTACATTATAATTATAAGAACCGCTTTTAGTAAGCACCATTGCGTGGCATTGTCAAATACATTTTTTCAACTCACCAATTTTACTATATTACTATACATGTATCAAGGCCCTATTTGAAGTTCCTTGGTGAAGTGAGAAGTTTTGTTATCGAATTTACCTACCAATTCAGAATATGTAGGTACATATAAGCAAAACTTGGGATCCCCAAACGGGCTATATCGCCGATTTTAAGTATTATGGATAGCGTCGGGTTAGAATTTAACCACCCCCTTTCCTCCAGTGGGTGTCTTAAAGTCGACTAAGGGGGCAGGGTTGGAGTGTGTTGTTGGCGATGGACTAGCAAGCTATCACTGCGATATCACATTTTGTCGATTTTATACCCACACTTATGCTAAAAGTGGCACTCGCACATAAGTTTCATGTGCTCTGCCTACCTCATTTGGGAATAAAGGCGTAAATCTATGTATGTATGTTAAAGTATTATCTAACCGCGATTAGAATGGGATGGAAAGCGACATATAAATACGTCAAAAGTTTATCGATCACGCGACTAGTTTCACTACCCAGTACTGTCGGTCGCGTCTGGGTGAATTTGCACCTCGGAGGTGTGAGAGTTTAGCCGAAGTGTCAACAGGGGCAGGAATCAACGTCCGTTGAAAGCAGGGCTGTTCACCCCACGCGTCAATATATATTTGTTACCGGTTAGCCTAATGGGTAGTCACGCTGCCTACGAAGCAGAAGGTGCTGGATTCGAATCCCGGTAAAGGCAAATATTTGTGTGATGAGCATGAATATCTGTTTCCGAGTCTTGGATGTTTTTTATGTATTTATAATTTATATCTATTAAATATATCGTCGTCTAGTATCCATAATACAAGCCTTTTTGAGCTTACTATGGGACTAGGTCGATTTGTGTAACATTGTCAACTAATATTTATTTATTTGTGGGTAAGCGTTAAAACAAGTTACAGAATAGGGGGGCGGGGCCGACTCACCTATGAGCTGCAACCGGCCTTTCTGCACGTCGTCCGTGCTGGACAGATACCGGTCCACGTAGTCCACCGTGAGGTGGAACGTCTCTCGGTGCAGTTTGTACACTTCACACACCTACAACAAATAATACAAACGTAAGGTAAGGCCCATCTCTACCGATGCCGGTGGATAGGGCACGGGACACGGTTCAGCTTCAAGAAGACTGCAGACACCGACCAATTAGGAATGGATGAAGATTTTAGAAGTGCCCGATTGTTTTTTTGGTTACAGGAATAACCTTCCTTAGCACGAGAAAAAAGTTTCAGATTTTTCAGCTGAATCAATTATTTTTGAAAAATATAAACAGTTTTGTCATGTACGTTTTTGGGTCAAGGACGGCACTTTCCTCGATCCATCTCATATTACAAAAAAAATAATCTTAAATATCTGTGGAAAACTGACACTGGCAATGGTATTGACAGTTGCAGCAGCTATTATTTGTCATTACCAGTGTCAGTTTACCACAGATATTTAAGATATTTTTATGTAATATGAGAGTGTCTATTGACACACAAAACGTAAGTGAGGAAACTGTTTATTTTTTCAAAAATAATTGACGCAGCTGAAAAATCTGAAATTTTTTTCTGGTGCTAAGGAAGGTTATTCCTATCACCAAAAAAATAATCAGGCACTTTTGATATTTTCATCCATTCCCCATTCTCCCCACGAGATACCCTTGCGTGCGCAACTGGCGCACCAATCATGGCATGTTAGTGCAACAGAGAGATGTTGCGTCCCGTTACGCCGCGCGCGCAGCGAGCGTTTGATAATCGACAAAATAGACAAAAAGGCGTACATTTTGTTGCCACTGATCATACAAATTGCCCGTTTTTATTCTTATTTTTTTTCTTTTATTCTGCAAGTAGGCCGCAATGGCACTTTTACAATTCAAAATTCTACTAGCGTTTCTGAAAAAGAAGACCACTGTTAAGAAGAAACGCCGAAATAAACTCAAGTCTTTAATTTTTTGCCAAAAAATGCTCATCACAATTATAGTACTTAAAATAAATACGAATACAAATACAAACAGAATGCGTTGTTCTACGAGAAAACATGTCCGAAACTGTGTTACAGAATACAAGACAGGGAGATTTTTTTTTTTTAAGTAATCTTAACCTCTTATTTTAGGACAAAAAACCGGCCAAGTGCGTGTCGGACCACGCAAAACGAAGGGTTCCGTGCCTATTAAAAAGGTCGTATCGTCATAGAAATCCTACGGCACTTACGTCCTTTTCTTTGAGGAAGGCAGTTTTTCAGCAATATCTCGGAAACCTTTCATCCGATCTTGTTCAAAACAATTTTCGGTGAATGAACTTAATAAGCGCTGTGTCCATGAATTTTTTCATATTTTTAAAATACACCGTTCAAAAATTAGAGGGGGGGGACAGAATTTTAGTGACTTTCGGGGCGATTATCTCTGACTGTATTCACTTAATCAAAAAAATTCCCGAGAAACCTTATATTTATTTTGAAAGGCCTATCGATTCATGTGCCACACGTGGGCTCACGATGAAAAAAAATTTTTTGACTTTTAGTTTTATGTATGGAGTACACCCCTAAAAAAAAATTTTTTAGTAATTTTAATTACAAAACTTTGTAGCGGCCAACAAAATACACCTATCCTCAAAATTTTATTCAAATACACCTTATAGTTTTCGAGTAAAATGCCTGTGACATACGGACAGACGGACAGACGGACAGACGGACAGACGGACATGACGAAACTATAAGGGTTCCGTTTTTGCCATTTTGGCTACGGAACCCTAAAAAATCAGGCTTAACAGCCGAAAACATTCGTTTTTAGGGGCTTTATGTCGTACGGTATTCTGGTTAGGGGTAAAGCAACTGACATACAGACACAAAAAACCGGCCAAGTGCGAGTCGGACTCGCGTACCGAGGGTTCCGTAGAAACCTGTGGGTATATAAGTAAATTATTAAAAATATTTTTATTATATGATGTCACTAAAAGTTTTCGTATTTCGCAATTTTTCCTTTATCTGTGCTATAAGACGTTGCTTCGTACCAAATTTCAAGATTCTGAATTCACGGGAAGTACCCTGTAGGTTTAGATTCCCTTGCGAGTTTCGAAAATTTGCGGCATAAACGGCTGTATCTTTTGATTGAGTTGGCTTAGAAGTTTGATTTTTTCACAGCTCCAAGGGACAGTAGACCTGAGTATTCGATATAAATTTTAGCTCGATACCTCCACGCGTTCCTGAGAAAAAGGGTCTTGACAGACGGACGGACAAAAAAGTGATCATATAAGGGTTCCGTTTGTTCCTTTCGAGGTACGGAACTCTAAAATGAAAAGTGGCTACGTATCGTTATCATTGAACGTACACTACAACGGGATGGAACGCTGTTTCCTTTTTTGAAGAAGACTTAAGGCCTGACAGTACTATGCGCACTCTGACAATAGGCATATTTTTTAGACATTGTTTACGACACGATAACGCACCTCAAGGTACCTATAGCCAGCGGTAGGGCGTCATTGCACTTTCATTCACCTAGATTCACGCGGTGACCTACCTACGGTAGCGATAAGGAACAATTCCAATCAGCTGGGCATGTACAGTAAGGGAAATGTATTCACGTAGCACCGTAGAACCCTGTCGCAATTGACAGGCCGCCGTCACTCAAACTTGAGTGATATGTCACCTTATTACGATATGGTTCTACGGTGGTACGTGAATATAAATTTCCCTTACTGTACTTTCCCAAATCCACAACCATAAAACAATGAGTATTGCTATAGATAAATTTACGAGAGCATGGAATTGCATATGTAGTAGTATTGTATGTTTACAGGCATCTATATTTGAATTTTCTATTTTCTCGTTGTACGATATTGGGCTTGAGAACAAATCTCTCTTAAAAATGTGCGTTCAATATTCGCGCGCATAGACAACTTCCACAAACTTATTCGTGACCGAACTTCCTATGCGAATGTGCTCTGTCACCTACCAGCGGCCATTGTCTTTGGTGTTCGACTGAAAAACGCCGGCCGGCTCGGATCGCTGTCAAAAACTATAAAACTGTTGTAAAATGTGAAAATGATTTGCAAGTGGTGCAAGTTATCTGATGGAGCCGGAAACCTATGGAAATGTAAGTGAGACACTATTTCTTTCGCCCAATAATTGTGGTAGTTCAAACACTCGTACAACCACTACAAATGCAATTCCATGTTCTCGATAATTCATCTATAATAAGAAGCAAATCCTAGTCCCGCTAATATTAAAGACGCGTTTGGATGTATGTTACTCTAACACGAACATACAGCCTTGGCCAAAAAGTATTGAACACCCCACGTTTTCCTTTGTAACTTATGGATAACGTATTATTTTTCAATTTCATAAATACAAAAATTACATTTGTTACAATTATGTATTTATATAATGTATGTTAGGAAGAATTTATACAACTACCCAACAAACACTGATAGGCACAAGGTTACCAGAAGCGCAGGGAAGCTCAAAACAACTTTTTACAGGCTAGTAAAAGCGAAAAAGTCGTTCTTGGGAAATTGTATAAAATTCTACAATAAAATTCCAAAACACATTACCGAACTGACTGACTCTAAATTCAAATCTGTCGTAAAACGGACACTTATTTCAAAAGCATATTATAAGATAAACGACTACATCATGGATAGGGATATTTGGCAGCGATAAAATCCTGCACTAGAAATCTGTCGTAAAATAAATAGGCTTTCTACTGTAGCAATGTAATTTTATAATACTCTGATACTGATATGATATATTGTATACTGTTTTGAAAAAATGACACCTCGCCGAGTTTTTTACGCCGGTTCTTCTCCAGGCAGAGGTTTACTTTCCGAACCGGTGGTAGTTTATCGACATTCATAGGTGCATGTAATATGCCTAAATTGAAGAATAAATCACTTTGACTTTGACTTTATTACTTTTCTAAATGGCTTTAATTGACTCAAATTACAACTTTTTAGATGACGTTACCGTAATAACTAACAATAAACATCAAAAAAACTATTCAGTCTAACGAAGTGTGGCTGTTTAGGCTTCTGCCATTGGTCATTGTTTTTTATTTTATTACTTTTCAGCCCTAGAGGGGACATGCCTCACTCTCAACCCGCTATTCAGATAAACAATGACCTACTTCCAGAGTATGAGAGATGAAACATCTTTTCACCCTAGGTGTTACAGACAGTCCTCTCTGCAGAGCCTGCATGGAAGAGGAGACAGCCGCCCACGTCATCCTGAAGTGCCCTGGGGTGGATGATTACCGAGCAAAGCACCTCGGAACACCGGGCTCACCGGTGTTTGTGTTGTTCCTATTAAGGATCAAAATACTCTTTGGGACTGACTAAGGTTTGACTACTACAATGCCCAGAAATCAAAGAAAACTTTTTCCATACAGTATTTTAATTATTTTGAAGATGTTTTTTTATTGGGTATTTAAGGACTGATAGGCATAAAAAAACCACATGAGCAAAATTAGCTTTGGGATTCCCATACTAACTGTAGGTATGGAAAAAGTTTTCTTTGATTTCTGGGCGTTCTAGTTGTTAAAGCTTAGTCGGTCCCAAAGAGTATTTTGATCCTTAATAGGAATGGGATCGAATGGCATTAAAAAAAATCGTCAAAATTGATAATTTTCTAGCTGACTGTACTTTTTTTCAAAAATCTGTGAATGTAGATTGTCATCACTTAAAAAGTTAGGAATGAAATCCTAATGCCATTTTTGCGTGGCGGCAAGGGATCTAGTAGCTAGTACTGCCCCGTTTTAACTTTCCACCCTGTATAAGTGTCCCAAATCCTACCAATCGTGCAAGTTATCAAAACACGCTTCACGTGCTGGCTTTGGCGGGAATCGAACCTGTGACCGCGTTCGTGTATTCCATAAAATTTCAAGTTTATATGATTGGCATTGCATAACAGTGATATAGCGGTAATACTGAGCCCCGCTGGCGGGGAGCGCAAAAACCAGTCGCACCCAAAAAAGGCCACTTTCAAAGGTCGCTTTTTTGTCTCGATCAGTGAATCTTCAGCGGATGGTGGCTGACTAAGGAAATAGGTATGATTAAATGGGCCAATCAACTATTTTTTGTTGTTCGTTGACATGGTAACGTCTCCTGGGTCACTTGCTTTATCGCTGATAGTATACGGTTTCAATTTAATAGGCATGATTCCTCGTGTTAAAATTGACAAGAGTTGCTACATGGATATTAAACCAATCATCAAATTATTGTAATAAAGTATAAATTAAAATCATAAAAATGATCCTTGACAGTTTAGAAATAATATGCATTTTTTTAAATTGCCCAAGAGTAATTAATTAAGCACCTTATTTTAAATAAATAGTTTTTTTTAGGGTTCCGTACCTCAAAAGGAAAAAAAACGGTACCCTTATAGGATCACTCGTGCGTCTGTCTGTCCGTCTGTCACATCCGATTTGCTCCGAAACTACTGGACCGATTGAGTTGAAATTTGGTAAAAATATATAAATTGGTGACTCAAATGAATTCTGAACAAAGGGGGCACTTTATAGGCGAAAACTGGAAAGTAAAAAAAAAAATCGTGAACTGTATTGTGTGACATATCAAATGAAAGGGGTTGTTGTAAGCATCTCAGATATATTTTTTAAATAATTTTAGCAAAAACAGATCTGAAGTAATTTAGGTAAAAAGGCGAAAATTGACCATTTCCCCCCTTATCTTCGAAACTACTAGGCTTAAAATTCTGAAAAAATATGGAAAATAGTTCCTTGCCTAAAGATTACAGGAAAACCTATAAGAAGTTTGAGTACTCAAAGTAACGGGGAAATTCTCAATTTTTTGTGTATTATACACGGTGCCCGTGAGCATTGCGAGAGATTTTAACAGGATATTCCTGACTATATTTTAAGTAAAAAATGTTAATTAACCTCGAGTAAATTCGGTTCGGTTTTAGAGATATTTCCATTTTTCTGTAAAAATGTTGTAATGAAATCTCCAGTATGAAACACCATTATGATTGCGACGTTGCGAGACTTAACCATCTACTTTGACAGCTCGTCCTAAAGACACGTTTTTACTAGATTAGCAATTATTGTGTATGAAAATAAGAAAAAAAATTAAAAATCATAATTCGACCTAGCTTTATATAATATTTATTACTCCTTATAGCCTCAGGAATTCGTGATTAAAATCTCTCGCAATGCTCTCGGGCACCGTGTATACGAAACCCTCACCACGCGAGTTGAACTCGCACTTGTCCGGTTTTATTTTAATTTAATGCTACCAATTAAATCCTTACACTTTTATAGAAACAATACTACTAGGTATTTTTTTTTCATTCATATATTGTATAGACACTATTGACGTTCGACGCGTATCGTCATTGTTGCCACGCGCGTCCGGTGTTGTCTCGTAGACGCGTCGTAGCGTCACGTGACGTCACCAATGCACCTGCCGGTACAACACGCCCGTGTGGCTACTTACGAGGCAGCTGTGACTAGTGTTTATTTGTCTTTATTGTAAACTTAAATACGGCCACACAACCTCATAACCTCATTGCCATGGCTGTCGTAGAATTATGTTATCTTGAATAATACTTAAAAACAATTATTTATTCGTAAGGTAAACTCTTTAATTCTTAGTTTGGGGTTCTTAGTTAGGTTAACCCTTTAAACGCTGATGACGTCGAACGCGTGAGGTATGGAGTTGAAATTAAAACCGTTTATGGCGCAAAAAACGTATATATTTCGACACTATCAAGGGAATCAAAATTTATAGGGTACTGCGCCGTTGATCTAGAACTATGAAATTTGGCAATATCGTCTTATACTACAAGTACAGGGAAAAATCTAACAACTATACATTTGTAATTTTGTACGGAACGCGGAGTTCTCCAATACCTATATACAGACAACCTTTCAAAAATATCTGCACTCAGTCTTTATTGTTACTGACATAAGACGCATGTGTAGATATTTTTGCAAGGTAGTCTGCATATATATTGGAGAACTCGACTGTAAGTGTTGCGTGCCAAAAGTGTATGACGGAATCCTCTTTGGGGGAGGCCTATGCCCAGCAGTGGACGTCTTTCGTCTGATATGAAGATGATAGTGGGTCGTTCTTCTTTTCGACCGACAATAGCCTGTCCTTCGTCTTATTGCGGAATCTCATTTGAGTAATGATGTTTACGGTTTTATAATGTTCGAATGAACGTCCATATTATTTTATTAATTAGTGATATTTAATATTTCATTTTCTCTATCTAGCATTTTTTTAAATGTTTTTATTTTTCGTAGAATGCCGTGACAGAGTGGTAAAATAAAATGTTGTCCCCACTGAAAGAGTCCACTTTGTCACATGTTTTTTTTTAGAAACCAACCGTAAATTAATATTTATATTGGCCAGAAAGGAAACTTTAATTAGTTCTAATGAAGAAACCTATGCATTTTTTTAAAAATCGCACTTCAAAACCACAATTTTCGATAGTTCAAAAACCAAAAAAACGGAAAAACCTCGGTTCATTGTCGGTAAAAAAGAAGAACGACCCTAGTACATTTATTTTATTTGTAGGTACTTGCTTTTAGTATATTTACTGTACTGTATTAATTTGCTGTAGCGTGAATGTAAATACGTCTCTGTAGACGTGTTAGTTTGTCTTTCGTTTCTGAGGTCCACTTAATTGCTCAAAGAGATTCCTTACAGGGATAAGTTCGCCTTGGTACCGATTTAACCTATTTTTATCTGTATTTTTACCTGTGTCATGTGTATAATAAAGTATTTACATACATACATACATATTAGTAGTATCAGCTGTTTTGTTACTATTCGTATGCATATATCATCTTGTCTATGACATGTGTTGTCTACGGTGCGGCGTGAGTCATCTTTTAACCTTTTAATCGCCATTGTATGATATATAAGACAAAATGACAATGTTAACGCTCTTTAAATTATAACAGTTGAATATTGAGTTATTTTTTACATTCTGCGTATAACAGTACGTCTTCGGTCCCGTAGAAGGATATTATTTTACCAGGGAATGGTGGGCGAACGTTTGTATACGTTAACAAGATCTACACTACATCATTGCACGGACGGAGACACAAGCACATTCAGTTAAAAAAAAACCGGACAAGTGCGAGTCGGACTCGCCCACCGATGGTTCCGTACAAAATTACAAAATTTTTCAGATTTTTCGCTGTACTTGTAGTATAAGACGATATTAGGTACTTGCCAAATTTCATAGTTCTAGGTCAACGGAAAGTACCCTATAAATTTTGATTGCCTTGAGTGTCGAAATATACTTTTTTTGCGGCATAAACGGCCGTATCCTTTTATTCAAGGGACTGTAGATCTGAGTATATAGTTTTAATTTCAATTCGTTACACGCATTCCCGAGATAAAGGGTCTTGATCGACAGATAGACAGACGCACAACAAAGTGATGCTATAAGCGTCAAGCTAACTTTATTTTATCACAACATCCTGTGTGCAAAATGACGTAATTTTTACGTCATCGGCACGAAAAGTGCGGGCCCTGCTGATCACTTAAATCCCATTCAAACCCTGATAGTACAAACATTAATTTGCTAAATTATATTTGATTTTCATAATACGATAACAAACGACGATCGGTCACGGACAAAAAAGGCAATGGTCGCCGAAACACGGTGGTTCTGAAAAGGTTAACGTACTGGGCAAAAAAGGGGTCAACGCCCCCTATATCGCGGCACCACTGTGCAAGGCGTTAATTTTTATATCGTAATCAGGAATTCTTGAGATACTCAGTATTTAATAAGACTAATAATCTGACACGCCTGTCATTCCGTGGCTGCAATATCGGTTCGGTTGGGAGGTTAATTAATTTTTTCACACCTCTCATTCAGAAAAGTAAGTTTTGGTCCCCGACGAGAGGGAGCAGAATGCCACTTTTCTGTTCAAGCTACTTTTTTAATTTATTCATTGGCATGTAGGATTTACGCAATGTGCCAATTGAACACAGATCTTAAGAAAATAATCGATTGTAATTTCATCGTAATCGATTAAAAACGAACATATTTCAAGTTTTAACTTTAGCAACGTTATAGGTACATTTACATATTAAAACTTGAGAATTTTTCGTAATATTTGAAAAAATTGTCACAATAAAGGTCATTCTTCAATAAAACTTAAATAAAAGTTATTTAATAATTTTTAGAGCATTTTATTTCAATTTTCCTCATAATCGGTGTGAAAGGTTACATGTGTCACTCAGGAGCAAAATTATTTTCGTCTTGGGCGTTAACACTTGAATCCCTCACTACGCTCAGGATCCTACGTTAGAATCCCTCGCTACGCTCAGGATTCTATTGTAGGATCCCTCGTTACAGTCAGGATTCAATACACCGCCCTCGCCGTAAATATACTATTTTGCTACTACACAAATAACTATTACATCACCCAGTGGGATTTTCCGCCCGCTACGCGAGTAGAATTCTCACTTCCTGGAGTTCCTGGCCAAGGCATGGCGTAAAACTTTAGACAAACCACGGGCGGTAATTCGTAAAGCCCCAGATCGCATATTTATGGCTCTCACCTTCGGTTCGGGCCACAAACACCTGCGATCTGGGGCATTCACGAATTCACCGCCCTAGATATGTAATGGGCTATTACGACGCCCTAGGCCGTAAGTGTACTTTTCTGTATACCGTCATCAACTACTAATTGAGACGATTCTAACGAGCCCAAACTCAACGGGGTTACGTCGGTTAAGTCCTGAATTCCCATGGCCGCCTTCTGTCTCTAATCTCCATCATCAAATCAGCTCGATGGCAGGTACAGTCGACGCCAAAAATACGTTTACACTATTCGCCTTATTGCAATGGAATAAGGTGCAAAAGTGTAAACGTATTTTTGGCGTCGACTGTACTTAATATTGAATTGTCATCGAAACTATTAGACCCAAAATTTCAGCCCCACCGGTTGAGTTGAGGTAGTTAACCTCAGTTAAAAATTCAGTTCCAAGATTTGTCTCACACTAACAAACTAACAGGTCAAGTTAAATGGGCCAATCAATTATTTTTTGTTACTCGTTGCCATGGTTACGTCCCCTGGGTCACTCAAGGAAAAAAAGGAACCCTTATAGGATCACTCGTGCGTCTGTCTGTCCGTCTGTCACAGCCGATTTGCTCCGAAACTACTGGACCGATTAAATTGAAATTTGGTATACATGTGAAAATTGGTGACCCAAAGATGGACGCGTAAAGTAAATTAATGAATTCTGAACAAGGGGGCCACTTTTAGCGAGTAAACTGGGAAATTAAAAAAAAAAGTTCCGAAACTACTAGGCTTAAAATTCTGAAAAAAATTAGATGAAAGATTACAGGAAAACCTATAAGAAGTTTGAGTTTTCAAAGTAACGGGAACCCTCACCACGCGAGTTGATGATCTGAGATTGAACTCGCACTTGTCCGGTTTTTTTTTTTCTATGAAACTCTATCACTGTTGTCTCTTGGCTTACCGGGACAGAACAACAACAAGAAAAAGTTGATTGACCCAAATAACAGCTTGTAAAAATGATATCTTTCAGACATATAACAATTTGCGAAATAATACATCAGGGAAATACAGAAAAATATAAGAAATTGTCTACAAAAATTGTGTTAAAATTAATAACTTACCTTGCATTATCCATACCACTGGATGCAGCGTGAAAATACCAATTTAATATTAAAACGCAGTCCTACTTTCGTATAATAACATCAACGCAGCTGAATTAGTCAAAAGTAAGCATAAATCAGAAATTTTAATGCCATTGTGCTATAATTTAAGTAGAACGAAACGGTCATTTAGGAGCGTAATCCAAAATGTGATAGGTAAGGTATATTGTTCGATATAATTCTGAATAGGCATGATGATAATAGTATTTTATGCAACAGTTGTATAAGAGAGGTCAAAAAAGGCGAGTGGCGTGGGTTACAATGTGAGCCGAAGGCGAACATTGTAAAGAAAGACGCCACGAGCGTTTTTTGACTTAGTTATACAACGTTGCATACAATACTTTTTCTACGTCTAGCTACTATGGAATAAAATGCAAAATTAAACAAAGAATAAATTTTTCTTAAACTTTATCGTATAGGTGCCGAGATTTAGTAGGCAACAAATTTTCAGTCACTGCTTGTGGGCTGCCGGTGTATTTCTTCTGGTGTAGAAGCAATATTTTCATCGTCATCCATTTTTATTACTTTTGAGAAACACCAACTATTTTGTAGCAAACACAACGGCCGCAAACTCAAACAACAATTTATAAAATAACCGGGAATTCGGGAAACATGAAAATGAGACAAATGGGTGTCTATGGTTAACTTTGTTTTTAATTGATGTCAACTTGCCAGTACTGCCATATTAAGAATAAGTTAGCAGCAATGCCTTTAGTTCAAAAATTTCTAAAAAGTAAAAACATTCAGTGGTTTGTTAAGTTGGTAGTACCTAATGTATAGGTTTAGAAGCGTATGGCTGCTAAGCGTATCGTTTTGGCGACATAACAGCACGGTTGTGCCGTACTGTTATGGGGAATAGAGTATAGACTTTTCTGCAAACTTATTTTGTATGTCTTTATATTAGTGTTCGTGACTATGTAAATGACAGATAAAAGTACAGGAGTAGAAAAAGATTTTTTCACGATGCCATTCGAACCAGTTTTTGGAGAGGAACAAATGTTTGTATGGGAGCAACTACAATTAAAGAACATAAATACCCAAAAAAAATTGACAAAGATTGACCTCGCTGCCGGCATCCCAAACGCTTCATACTAATTGATTGAAAAATATGACGTCACGCATGTCATGCTATGGGTAGGTACTAACCGTTGTACGGAAAGTCAAGTAAATTGCTATTTCGGTCGGGAAATACTGCGATTAGCCATGGTCGTCATACAATTTTGTTTCTTTAAAAGCGTAAGGATTCTATTGGTAGCTTTAAATTTACACTGGACAATAAAAAATGCAATTTTTTTCTTAACTTTCACGGTTCCAATCTTTTAATGTTTTTTTTTTTTAATTACACTTTATTATAATAATTTGATGGTTTACTATCCATTTAGCAACACTATAAAAAAATGATTTATTTCAGGCAGAAACCCATATTTTTACATATTTTCACATTAACCATTGGCATAATAATAATAATAAAGAATTTAACATAAATAATGACTATTACATATTTGGAGTAGGGCTTATTCCACCTAATTTGCATAAGACCAAAATCACTAATTTCACTAAATTTCAAATTCCCATGAGTTCATCACACCTAAATATCAAATTCTCTAATTCCTAAAATGAACAAATGTCATAATGACTTTGAACTAAAACGTCATCTGTTCAAAATGCTTAAATATTGAAATGTAAATTTGGTTCAAATACAAAAACACAGATACGAAAAAAATTCAAAATAACTTAAACTGAAAGCTCCAGGCCCCTATTTCACCAACTTGACAATTGTCACCTGACACTGACAACTCGCATACATTGCTTGTTCTAGAAGTTAAGGTGGTCGCTAGGTTACTTGTGGAACCAGCAATGTACGGAGAATTGTCGTTGTCAGGAGACAATTGTCAACTTGGTGAAATAGGGGCCAGAACGGCAAAATGTCACAGTTTCATAATGCCTAAATTTTTTTTGCAATCTTTAAAGCTTCATGTAGCAATATTCTGGCAGCTTTGTTTTGAACTTATAGTGTTCTGCGATGAAGGTGTTGTGAAGTTTCTCTATTTATGAAACTAAGGCATTTTAAAATTCAGCCATATTAAGAATATGGTGTTATGAGAAAAAAAGTTAGGTATTCTGTGATTTAGGTATTTTGACACTAAGTTATTTTGAGATCTAGGAGTAGAGTATCATAAGCCCTACTCCATATTTGCAACACTGGGTAAAGAACATTACTATGTTATCAATTTTGACATGAGTCATCATGCCTATATATTGTACATTTGTCAGATGCGAAAACTGAATAAGCGCGCAAAAATATTCGCGCAACGACCGGTTAGCCTAGTGGTTAGAGAACCTGACTATGAAGCTTGAGGTCCCGGGTTCGATCCCCGGTCAGGGCTGATATTTGTATGATGAATACGAATGTTTGCTCTCGAGTCTTGGATGTTTAATATCTATTTAAGTATGTATTTATCTATACAAGTATGTTTATCCGTTGTCTTGTACCCATAGTACAGGCTTTGCCAAGTTTGGGACTAGATCAATTGGTATTTATTGTCCTACTATATTTATTTATTTATATCGTGTCAGATGCTCTGTATCACAGGTGACTGCCCTATATCCTGTCTGTGTCTTCATCAGATTTTCGACATCCCCAGACGCTGATTTCTTAAGGCGCGGATACGGGCGGCGTGGGTAGGCCCCCCACAAGGTGGACTGATGACCTGGTAAAGGTCGCTGGAGTCCGCTGGATGCGGGTGGCGCAGCACCGGTCATCGTGGCACGCCTATGTTTAGCAGTGGACGTCTTTCGGCTGATATGATGATGATGGATACGGACATCGGCAGCACTCCCGATTTAAACTATTTAAAGGTCACTCACCTCGTTAAGCCAGTCCAGCAGTATGGCGCGCATCCTCGGCTGCAGGTTGGGATGGTTGCCGAACATGCTCGGCGTCTTCCTCATGCGGGAGCGCGAGTCGCACTCGCACATGCCCTTCCACACGTCGCCGGGCTCCGCCCACGACAGCCCGGGCAGCGGGCACTTGCGCTTGGGGAGGGGAGGGTATTCCAGCTTGCTTGTGCTGCAAGGGAACCAGCTGTTACAAATCAACTATAATACTTATAATATTAAATGCTTGCGCGCCAGCGAACGAATAAACCATAGGCGAACTCCTTACGAATTACGTGCCCAAAACCAGGTATGCGCATTTATTTATTTATTTATTGAACCATACAGTTGTGCAACATGACAGTCTTAACCAAAACGTTACAGCGATTCATTCCTACTTAACCTAAATATTACTTTTTTAACGGCCTCCGTAGCCCAGTTGGTAGTGACTCTGCCTACGAAGCTGGAGGTCCCGGGTTCGAATCCCGGTCAGGGCATTTATTTGTGTGATATCACGAATATTTGTTCCTGAGTTATGGATGTTATATATGTATATAAGTATCTATATGTATTTATCTATTATATATATCGTCACCTAGTACCCACAATACAAGCCTTACTGAGCTTACCGTGGGCCTAGGTTGATTTGTGTAAGATTGTCTCGTAATATTTATTATTTATTATTACTAAACTAAATCTAAGTATAAACTAAAAACCATCCATACGTCTCTCTAACACTCTCTTACATTCAGTCATCAGTCGCGACATCCCTGTCACAAACACATCACACTGCGGCGATGCTGCGAGCACGGAGTTGAGGAGAGCAGTCGCGCGCGGTATGGGCGAGTTTCGGTACAGGTTCGTCCGCGAGGTCGCAGTCGCCAAGAGAGGCACTCGGCGCTTGTTGCAATAATCGTTCGGTACATTGAATTTGAGCATCTTTGAACTAAACGGCTGCTTGGCATCCTTTTGACACCCCGCGCCCCCCACGTCCGCATACGTCCGTATAGTGGTAATGTGCATTTTTGTGGGGCTACTTTTCGGCGCTAGCTAGACTTCTATGGTTTTTTCGTTCGCTATTACGCGCGCCATAAAGTGTGGGAACGGAGCAGCTCTGTGTGGCGCCAGTCATGGCAGGTAACGAATCCTCAAATTAAGAAAGGGTCGGCAACGCGCTTGCGATTCTTCTGCAGTCCCAAAGCGTACATACACTTGGTTTTGAAGCTCCGGCGACATGTAAAACAATAAAGGTCTCCACTTGAATTGTAAGTGTAATGGTAGGAGGGCTTGGGCCGAGTTTTACGAATCTGGCGTTTGGCGTCAAGATCCTAGAGACGGGTACGTTCATATTTCATAACATGTTTGAGATCTTCAAGCAGACGTGGTAGCTTGTGGACGCGTGCGACTGCAGAGGAGTAATACACGCGTTGCCGACACATTATTGTTTCAGGATTTGTTGTCTACTGAATACGGTGATATTGTATATTAAGTGTTAACTACCGATGGTAAGTAACGTAGGACCGTAGCCTGAGGGAACGTGCAAGTCCGACCTTATGCGACCGTTTCACTGCCGCGAAGACACACAATATGTGTCAATTGTCATGTATGTCTACTACTTTGTCTCTGTGTGTCTTTTGTGTAGTGAATAAATGTCTTCTTTTCTTTTCTTTTTTTCTTATGCCTTTAGGTGCTTCCTACCTACATATACCTAGGTAGATATAGTAGGATACCTAGGGTCTGTTAAACTCTTAGAGCATACATAACTGGAGTAGCCTTATGTCGTATTTGCGTACAAAAAAAACCGGACAAGTGCGAGTTCAACTCGCGCGGTGAGGGTTCCGTATATAATCTAAATTTCATAAGTGTTTTTGAATACTTAAACTTTTTATAGGTTTTCCTGTAATCTTTAGGCAAGGAACTATTTTCCATATTTTTTTCAGAATTTTAATCCTAGTAGTTTCGGAGATAAAGGGGAGGGGGGATGGTCAATTTTCGTCTTTTTTCCTAAATTACTTCAAATCTGTTTTTGCTAAAATTATAATAAAAATATATCGAATTTTGCGAGCGCGGGGGAGCATTTTAATAGGATATTGAAACTCAAATATATATTTAAAGCTTGAAGTGGTTGAAAGTTTATAATATCAAGTGCCAACAGCAACTTGCGGGCATTTTTATAATCAGTGTTCTCTTGCGAGGCGATTTTGTAACCTATTGCGAAATTGTCTGTATGATTTTTTGCACATTGTGCAAGGTTTTTTACAGAGGGGTAAGTTACTGAAAGGCTACTCCAGTTATGTATGCTCTAAGGTTAAACTGTTATAAAACTACATCCAGCCTTCTATTGTTTCTCCAATTGAATCCATGAAACATCCAATATGATATAATAACTACATTCAAAATGTCCCCAAAATCCAGTTCACCTTAACCAACTAGAATACTAGAAGTAGGTCGCAATTGGGAATGGATGAAAATTTTAGAAATGCCTGATTATTTTTTTGGTGATTGGAATAACCTTCCTTAGCACCAGAAAAAAGTTTCAGATTTTTCAGCTGCGTCAATTTTTTTTTTAATATAAACAGTTTCCTCACTTACGTTTTGGGTCAGTTACGGCGCCTTCCTAGATCGGTCTCATATTACAAAAAAATATATTAAATACGTGTGGTAAACTGACACTGGCAATGACAGCAGCAGCTATATTGGTCATTACCAGTGTCAGTTTACCATAGATATTTAAGATAGTTTTTTTGTAATATGAGACAGATCAAGGAAAGTGTCTATTTACCGTTCTTGACCCAAAACGTAAATGAGGAAACTGTTTATATTTTTCAAAAATAATTCTCGCAGCTGAAAAATCTGAAACTTTTTTCTGGTGCTAGGGAAGGTTATTCCTATCACCAAAAAAATAATCAGGCATTTCTAAAATTTTCATCCATTCCCCATTTTGGTCGCAATCACCACAAAACACTGACTCTAAAAATAAAGCTTGTATTGCATTGTTCCGCATGGGTGAATACTGAAACTGACTAGACAAGTGGGTTAATAGTTCTGTTATCTAAGTAAAACAACCTAATTACTTCACCATGCAACTTACTTTACTATATACTTTGCTACGAGTGTGGATGCGTTTGGCAAAGCTCTGTTTTCACCACCGACAAGTTACAAGTGGGCGAATCAACTTTTTCGGGTTCCGTACCTCAAAAGGACAAAAACGGAACCCTTATAGGATCACTCGTGCGTCTGTCTGTCCGTCTGTCACAGCCGATTTGCTCCGAAACTACTGGACCGATTGAGTTGAAATTTGGTACACATACGTAAATTGGTGACCAAAAAATGGACACGTAAAGTAAATTAATGAATTCTGAACAAGGGAGCCACTGTTGGGGGGGGGGGGGGGGGGGGGGTAATTAAACAGGATTTGAAGTAAGAATAAAACGGAATTGAAGTAATTTAGGAAAAAAGACGAAAATGTACCCCCCCCCCCCCCCCCCCCCCCCCTCCTTATTTCCGAAACTACTAGGCTTAAAATTCTGTAAAAAATATGGAAAATAGTTCCTTGCCTAAATATTACAGGAAAATCTATGAGAAGTTTGAGTATTCAAGGTAACGGGAAATTTTTCAATATTTTACGGAACCTTCACCTCGCGAGTCGAACTCGCACTTGTCAGGTTTTTTTTCTGTCACAAGTTGCCGTGGTTACGTCTCCTGGGTCACTTTTTAAAACTGCGATTTTATGGATTCAGAGTCACCAAATGTGAGGTTCTCTTGTCACGTTCAACCCCTTTTTGTATCCCATCTTTCAAGCATGTTTGAAGTCTAAATTGCAACAATTTTTCTAAGAAACCCTGTCATTTTATCTCTTGGCTAACGGGACAGAATAACAACAAGAAATAGTTGATTGACCCAATGTAATAAAATAACAAGTTTAAATTTAATTTTTGAAAATTATTAATTATCCTTATCTCTTGCAGTTTCAGATTTTCCCTCACTGCCCCGTTTGAATAATACACCCTGTATGTATCACTTTATTGATTTAATGACCATTTTATTCACTGCGCCCATGGCTCTACCTGCCCTGGAGCCGTAGCATGGTTGGCCTTATCACGCGACAAGTGACAAGGTGAGAGCGTCGTCTCGTTCTATCGAACGGTGTCAGCCAGTGACGCACGCTCTATCCTATCACCTATCGCGTGACAAGGCCAACCATGCTACGGCTCCTGCTAGCATAACTTAACTCTCGACTCTACTCGCGCGCGAGATACACTGTCCGCGTGTGTGTGTGGGATATCAAGATAAAAACGAATTATATATTCTTCTGTGATATAGGGCCCAGGGCTCAAATTATCTCCAAACCAAATTGTATCTCAATTCCTCCAGCCATTTAAGTGTTTAAAGATAACCAAACAGTTAGAGACATGTTTTCGCATATATGCATTTTACAAGCCTTATTCTTATTCTTCACTTGTTTATAATGACGCTCAGGACCGCGTCAAGGCTCTACGAGGTATTTATGCTTCATACGGGATTTAACAAGCTACGGACTACGGCGTAGCACACACACCGTAACCGTGCGATGAAAGAGCTAACCCAGCTAACTATGTAAAAGGCAAAAATGGTGAAATGCTATTTTGAAATAGCCATAGAAAGTTACCACAACTTAAAAAAGTTGGTAAAACCCCGATTTTTTCATTTCAAAGTTCAATGCCCCAAAAACAGCTGAACCGATTTTGTTGAACCGTAGCTAAGAACCATCTCGACAACGTCAGCTTTCGGATAAAAAAAACCGTATTAAAATCGATCCATTCGTTTAGGAGCTACGATGCCACAGACAGACACACAGACACGTCAAACTTATAACACCTCTCTTTTTGCGTCGGGGGTCGAAAAGACGAAATACGTTTTCACACCAGATATTAATAACATAAGTCTTTCCGTCCAAGCACAATGATTTTTATTATATTCATCGTTGTGCACTAACCTATCAGTATCGACCCTAAAGAGTGACAGGTGCAGGCTGCCCATGACAGGTTCATTGCCCCCCACATATGAGTTCCACAAATACCATGTGATGTCACTTTGAGTAGCCAAATATGCTATATCATATTCTTTATGCAATTCTACAATACTCAGCTAAATATCTCCTTAATTTCAGGTTTCAGTGCAGGCTTAGCAGCTAATCTTCAGCGACTAAGGCTGTGCTCTCTGTTAGGCCTGCACACACAACAACCGGTTAGCCTAGTGGGTAGTGAAGCTGCCTACGAAGCTGTAGGTCCTGGGTTCGAATCCCGGTAAGGGCAAATATTTGTGTGATGAGCATGGATATTTGTTTCTGAGTCTTGGATGTTTTCTATGTATTTAAGTATTTATATCTATTATATATATACAGTTGTCTGGTACCAATAACACAAGCCTTATTGAGCTTACTATAGGCCTAGTTCGATTTGTGTAAGAATGTCCCCTAATATTTATTTATTTTACTTTCATTTTGCTGCAATTGACACTTTCATATAGTAAGCAAATAAATAAAACTTAGTGATGTCTATGGTTATCTTAAAGGGTGTTAACTGGCAGGAAAACAGGCCATACAAACCCCTGTCGAGGACCATCTGTTCCATTGACAAAACTCAACTGCTTTTTTGCAAATATTATAGCCTATGTCACCACGATTAAGAGGAATCCAAGGACACCTCATATGTCGAAATCCGTCAAACGGTTTAGGCTGCAGGGCGAGCCAAAGAATAAGACATACACACATACTCCTATCCTTGCAGTCGGGTAATTAGTCAGGGCCCCGCAACTAATGAAGCCTCAATGGGGCTCCCTAGCTCAGACTAGATTACTAGATGGGAACCCCATTATTCTAAATTGCCTCCAACAGATCAAGGATAGCTCTGCTCCTCTCTATCTACTCACTTACTTGAGGTAACCACAGTTGCCAATTGAATGCACCCCTAAATTACTTTTGGTATCTGTGGTTGCCAAGCGAAGTATGAGCTGCCTCGATAAAAAAAAATTAAAGCTATTAAGGCTACCCGTTTAAAAATCCGAAAGCAAGTGAGTGGCTATGCAAAGTGAACTGAACAGAAACCACATAGTAATAATGCCCTTTCATCCTAAATTCCAAGTCTGAAGAACAGACAACCAAATGTTCTAAGAGAGGAAGGAAATTGTAAGATCTATTCACTTGCCAATATCAACATTGCTGGTTCGTAGCAGCAACTATATCTGTGTCATAGTCAATGGTACATAAAAAAACAGGCCAAGTGCGTGTCAGACCACGCAAAACGAAGGGTTCCGTGCTTATTAAAAAAATCTTATAGGTTTTCCTGTAATCTTTAGGCAATGACCTATTTTTCATAATTTTAAGCCTAGTAGTTTCAGAGATAAGGGGGGGAATGGTCAATTTTCGTCTTTTTTCCTAAATTACTTCAAATCTGTTTTTGCTAAAATTATTAAAAAATATATCTGAGATGCTTACAACAACACCTTTCATTTGATATGTCACACAATACAGTATGCGAAACTTTTTTTTTAATTTTCCAGGTAACCCCCCAAAAGTGGCCCCCTTGTTCAGAATTCATTAATTTACTTTACGCGTCCATCTTTGGGTCACCAATTTACATATGTTTACCAAATTTCAACCAAATCGGCTGTGACAGACGGACAGACAGACGCACGAGTGATGCTATAAGGGTTCCGTTTTTTTCCTTTTGAGGTACAGAACCCTAAAAATAAACTGTTCAGGTAAGTTTCAAGCCTCGCTATGTCCTTATTTAGTCATTCTATGATTGAGTATGTTTGTAGGATGAGAGTCTGCTATATCACCATAATTCATCTACAAGTTTGTAAAGTATAATAGTGTCTTGTTTTAACATCCTATATATAGCTATATAGAGCTAACTCAAAAATAAACTAGGATGTAGTCTTTTGTTTCTTACCTAGGCCTCTTGTTTGTGTGTGGTGTGGAGTCGCCCCTGGCAACATTCTCCAGAGGGCTCAGCACACAATTTGGTAGTTCAGGTATACTCGGTGGGCTTAAGAAACTATCAGGGTTATATTCTAAGTCGGTGAACACACTCCTAGGCTGCTCTATGTTCCCGAACTGTGTGTCCTCATCACTTGAGGATGTTGATTCCACAACTACATTATGGACTTGGTCATTAAGGTCTTCTTTCTGCGGCATCTTCACCGGTGGCATGTTCTCAACCTCCTAAAAAGATACAACTCAGTTAATTGGCTGTCCTAGTTGGTGATTTGTAAAGCAACACAGATAGTACTCACCTCGTCATCAGTGGAGTTCCGTTTTCGTTTCAGGGTCATCCGTTTTTCAGAGGACTCACCAGGGGAGCTGTAGAGAGCGTCAAGTGTTTAGTAAACATAGTTAATCAAGTGTTGAATGTCACTGTTACGAGTCACGATATGTCGAGTACTTACCCAGGTTGAGCCATGGTGGGAGGGACTGGTTAGCTGGAGCGCAACTCCCGTGCCCTAGAAATTAATGATCATTAACCATACGTAATGATTTTTATCATCATAGGCATCAAAGTCTAGGATAATGACCCAAAATTACCGCATGTCACGATCAACTCGCAAATAGGGTTATGTCAATTGACAACCGTATTACAGACCATATTTCTAAATTTATCACGAGAATAACGATTAATAAACGTCTAGGCGGTATCGTAGAAACGTGCAATCGCGTAATATATGTAGAAATTAGGGGCTAAAGTGAACATTTATGCCGATAATTCGACAGCGTGCCCCGTACAGGTTGGCGGGAGTTTTTTTTTCGAGGTCTATTTTCGGGGCTAATCTAACATTATTATTCACTATTCTTATTTTTTACATTCACCGGACTACATAGAGTGTCGATAGAGATCACTAAACTGTGGAAATGTAACAATCAACAGGTTAAAAAAATGCCACGAATCCGCCGCGATCGCGCGCGAAAAGCTCGATCAGCGCCATTGGGACACGTCGCGGGCTCGCCAATTCACCACCCATCCGCTTTTGGAATTTTATATAAATAGATCGGATACTTTACATCGCCACCCCGACACACGTTTTATAAGAAATCATACCGATTAATACCGAAATAAAAGCCTCTTATACAGCAAATAACCGTTGACAGTATCGGCTTGGCTTATCGCCCACCAAAGGTTTCTAACCTAATTAGGACCTTACTATATAATGTCCACCTCAAATTAAATACATCACGGCTAGGGCCATATCCTAGACATCGAAAATATAGAATTATAAAATACCTGATCATTCACAAATTAATCCAAATAGCAATGAACAAAATTTTCTTGAGCATCAGTACTGATGTCTCAACTACGAACACAAAAACACGGATTTTAATGATTTTCCTTTAACACAAACGTTCCTTATTTCACTATATATGAACTAAAACGTTACATTTATGCTAATTTTCAAAATTTACATGTTACTTTTCAGTTTTCACGGCTCAATAACGTCCGGCTTTCCGCGCGAAAATGTCGCGCTAGAACCCTGGTACCCCTGCAGGAAGATTAACGGCCAACTTCATGTTTGTTTCTTCTGAAAACGGACGTCAGCTTGGCTTTACGTTCCGTTCCACAAATGTATCGTTTCGAACACAGTTATAATATAACAGTATTTTTTTATTATTACTAATCAGTTTAAACAAATAAAAGCCATCAATATAAGTGAAAATTAAATGCTTTTTCCAGTTTTCAACACCTTTAGGAATATGTTGAAATGATGAGCAATTGTATGAAAGAAAATATAGTATGATGGAATATATAAATTGATATGTGATGTTTTTTAAAATGCTTTTGTATTTATTTTAATTACGAAGATACTTCTAAAATGTGGACAAATAATATCATTTTGGTCCCTGAAATGGAACGCCGTTATAACTCTGATGCTCGATTCTGATTGGCTGAGTGACGCATCAAGCGCCACAATTCCGCGGCTTGGCAGCTGTGTTTTGTTTAGCATTGTTGGTAGCCTTGAAACGGCTAATGTCATTCCGAACTACAGCTGGGCGCCAGCTGATAGAAAATTGAGCGAGAAAAGTCAATAAGGGTGTGCATTTATACTATTGATAACGTGGCGATATAGTGAAATTGCAATTGTTATGTGAAATACAGGTGTTGTTTATGTTGATATTGAATTAAAATGGCTGTCCAAAATATTGCTGTGAAACTGTGCGGTGTTTTGCAAGGGCAAAGTGACGAAGGTTTGTATGGTGCACAGGAACACCTTATTATATCTTATATCCTTTACCTAAACAGAATTTAGCAGTCTGGAGACGCTAGAATATATCACATATCCTAATAGCAATCGACCAAAACGGTTCACACAGCCCTAACATTTGTTTAACTACATAATAATGATGTCAGTATAATGTCGAATGTTTTCAGAGATAACCGCTCGAGAATGGCGATTACTCGGCCAAGAGCAAGACGGTTCACAAGTACTCTCGTGGGTTTCAACAAAAGACGACAAAGAAGTACTCAACATCGGCGTCTACACCAACAAAACTAAATCTCTAATCACTCTACACACATTTGAGGAGAAACTGAATATTATCCAAGCTTCAGTTAACGCTAGCCACAGCTTGCTCGTTTATTCCGTGAAACAGGTGCCAACTGAAGATTCAGAGATAAAGGAACCCTTATATTCTCCATATTTGATATGTTTATTGCCAGATAAAGATAGAACTCCGCAGGAGGTGGAAGAAAGTTCTACAAAGCAGATCATGGTGCAATATGTGTATGGGAAAAGTAATAAGTACAGTCCGGGAATAAGGAATGATAGGTTCGTGCTGTTCAAACATTTGGAATGTAAGTATTCATTTTTAATTGTGTGCTTTCTTGTTCAGACCAATCGCCAGTCTGCCAGGTTTTTTCACATGATTGTATTTTACTTTTAATGCTTAAATTTGAGTCCTTGAAATGAATAAATAAATATTAGTAACAATCTCACACAAACTGAACTCACCCCATTGTAAAAATAAAAATGTAGTAGTTACTGCACAGCATAAGATAGGCATTCATTGGTGGGGATATGTAAACATGGTCAGAGATCAGCATTTATGCCACAAAATGGTTCTATATGATACTTACACTCCATGTCAAAGATATGTTTTTATTTTATAAGGAGATAAATGTATAATATACATATCTTGGACATTAGCAGTTTCCGGAATGTTTTAATGTTGTTAATAGGATAATTAAGTATCATTATTAAGTTAGCTTGAACATCATTTCTGATGCATAAATCATTAGAAAATTAGTTGAATAGAGAAACATACATTTGTAGTCATTATCATAGTAATTAATAATGGTTGAAGACTCAATAAATAGATGGGGTAAAGTGTCGTTTCTAGGACAATCCATGTCTAGGTAATCTGACCAAATGTGAGATGTTGTTAATAGTTTCCAACTGAGCTATGGTTAGACAAATCAATTTTGCCATGTGTAAAGCCGGCTGTACACATTGGGCCAGTGTGTGTGAGCAGGATGCAGCTATGCGTTAGGGGGAGAGGGCTATAATTCGATCTCATTCGTTTACATAGCTGCATCCTGCTCACGCGCCAACGTTGGCCCAATGTGTACAGCCGGCTTTAATTAGTTGTAGATTATAATGACTTTAATTTTATTCATAATTTTTTTTTCATTAATTCATTTATTTTTTATATCCTTAATATGGTATAGTTTGTACGCCAAAAGGCAAAACATGAAGGACATTATTTTAACGATGACAGCTGTATATACTTTTACTCATGTTAGGACAAATAAATTATCTTATCTTATCTAAAGTAATAATAAACTTTGAGTCAACAACCCTGATCTTCTAGGCATGTATGTTATATCTTATATGATCAGCCGAAATCTTCACATAAAAAATCTTAATCTTGTTAAACGTCATATTCCAGATATAAAGGTGTACCGGAGCCCCCTGTTCCTTAACGAGTGCGCGGACGGCAGCGAGCGCTGGGGCTTCGACGGCGTCTACCCGGAGCCCGAGATCGTCGCCAAGGTGTTCTCGTGGGCGCAGTGGGACGCCGCCAACCAGGTCACTAACATAATACGTAGACACTGAAGGCTTTATTCATTAGCTCATATCCCTTTCAGACCTGGCCAAACAATTTTTGAAATCGGATGATGTATGAGCCAGTTAGCCCATACACTTAAATATTGTGTTGGAGTGCGTTGAAAGAACGGAGAAGTTAAGTTAAACTGATTTATTACTTTTAAAGTTACAAAATAGTGAGATTAATTGGCCGTTCCTTCAGTTGATGTTTAGGGTATGAGAGTTAAGTTTGCACTAATCTAAATTAATTTCATAATGTGTTATTCTAGCGCGGCCTAAAGTAGGTCACAACGTAAACGGAAATATGTACAGTAGTGAGACTATACAGATGAGTCGTCCCGGAGACAGAGATTGGTCCTTAAAGTTATGCCTAAGAAACCATTTCAATACCCTACGAAACAATTGAACGAGGAGGTAAATGTACTTACCGTTCGCAAACTTTTTGTTCTCCATGCCTCCACGATCGTAGGTACATAGAACTGCAACTACCTCCCAAAAGTATAATACGAGAATAATTCAAACCAGAAGGGTTTTCAGAGTCCCGCAAGATTTAGTCAAAACAAAATTTGTGCGTCGCTTCCAAAAAATCCTGCACCCTTTCATATACAACCGAATTGCAAAGCACTGCAGTATCCTGGATCTGACTACAGGACATAAATAAATATTAGGGGACATTCTTACACAAACCGAACTAGCCCTGTAGTAAGCTCAATAAGGCTTGTGTTATAGGTACTAGGCGACGATATACGACGGCGTAAGACGGAGAATAGGGTTGAGCGGGTGGGCCCTTTCGTCAGGTTCAGACATCGTGGGTAACCTCAAGCAGCAGTAAAATAGTCAGATTTATTTTAAATGAAAGTCACTATATTAATCACCACTCACTATATTAATCTCACGATACTAAAGGCAGGCACAATTCGTTCAAGAAGGTGTACGACTGAACAGACACGTCCGCTCGTCACGAGCTCTGGCAGTAGAATGCCCGTGCGCTCCGACGACGGCCGCATCCAAGCTTGACTACTGATGACGTCATGCTTGCGTTCAGTGGCGTGATGGTGGCCTGTCTAGAACCGGCTGTGATTCTCCGACATATAATATATATGCAAGAAAAAATTAAAAAAATGACTACTCACTCTGACGTACCAGGATACAGAAGAACTTTTGAAATCACAGTATTGACAGTAAATAGTCGTATCGCATGCACGCCCGAACACACAAACACGCTCACAGCCTCACACACACGCACACACACCCTCTTGCTCTTAAAAGATTGTGCTTCCACATATTTTATGATAAAATTGTAATTAATTTAGGTACTGATACATAGTATTTCTTTTGTTTCTCATTTTACTTGGTAGTTTACCAGCCTGTAACCTGCTCCCATAAATGTAATCTGTTCACGCATCAGATGTATAATTCTATTTAGTAAAGCCGTTTACCGGTTCTCACGTCACAGGCATGTCCTATAGTGTCAGGACCATTGATTGTTCTACACTGAGCTTTTTGTGTTAATATTGTACTTTAATATTCTAACTAGTTAATAAGCTTAATTAGGTATATTTGGTAAATGAATAAATTGAAATTGGAGATTACCCGAAACATACTCTTTATAATATCAGTGGGAATGCACAATCAATAATAAATTCCACAGCGAAAAGATTGTTAATTTTGGCGGCATGTTTTTTTTTCACAAACTGCTTTGCCACAGATACAAAATATTGACACTACGAACAAACGCCTCTGACCGTCAATAGCCGCGTCCAAACGGCCGAGCGCGGCGGACTGCATACGGAGCATAAGATAAAGCGAGATAGACAGCAGGCAACCACGCTTGAATGTTTGAACGCTGTTGACGGTCAGAGGCGTTTTTTTTTATTGTGAATTAGGGGGGGACTAAAGAAACACCTGATATTTGAAATTAATTCTGTTTTCTGATTGCTCGATTTTAATATTAGCTATCTCGTTAGTTGATAGCAAATACAAATGTTTTTGAAAGAGTTGTGATTGGTGAAGTGTTTTGATTGGTAAAATATGTTTTAAAAATCATAAATATGTATACATATTTTTCCTAGGGGCTAAAAACTTTAGCCCCGCTTGCTAAGCCTAATATGACACCCTTTTCGAGCATGACAAGTGGAAAATGCCTTATAATAGGCAAAAAAATATGCAGTGGCAAAAATCCCATTCAGATATCTCAAAAAATTACGAACCTACAACCGTTTTAATGTTTTTTAGAGAGAGAAAACGCTCGGAGATCGTGACTTAACGACCATCGAACGTCATAGTAAATGACAATCTTATGAATTATATAAGGGACAAAATATACGCCCTCTTATAACTTTATGATTATTTAATCCCCTGCTTAATTCATAATTCTTGGGTTTTTTATTTGGTGTCTACCCCCCTAATGTTCGGCAGGTGCTGTACTACATCCACTACCGCGCGCCGGCGCAGAGCTTCGCGGAGGAGGAGGTGAAGTCTCCCTGCGACGTGGCGCCCACACTCTCCGCGCTGCAGTTCCACGCGGACCTGCCGCACGAGACTGTGGTGCGTATATGTTCGGCAGGTGCTGTACTACATCCACTACCGCGCGCCGGCGCAGAGCTTCGCGGAGGAGGAGGTGAAGTCTCCCTGCGACGTGGCGCCCACACTCTCCGCGCTGCAGTTCCACGCGGACCTGCCGCACGAGACTGTGGTGCGTATATGTTCGGCAGGTGCTGTACTACATCCACTACCGCGCGCCGGCGCAGAGCTTCGCGGAGGAGGAGGTGAAGTCTCCCTGCGACGTGGCGCCCACACTCTCCGCGCTGCAGTTCCACGCGGACCTGCCGCACGAGACTGTGGTGCGTATATGTTCGGCAGGTGCTGTACTACATCCACTACCGCGCGCCGGCGCAGAGCTTCGCGGAGGAGGAGGTGAAGTCTCCCTGCGACGTGGCGCCCACACTCTCCGCGCTGCAGTTCCACGCGGACCTGCCGCACGAGACTGTGGTGCGTATATGTTCGGCAGGTGCTGTACTACATCCACTACCGCGCGCCGGCGCAGAGCTTCGCGGAGGAGGAGGTGAAGTCTCCCTGCGACGTGGCGCCCACACTCTCCGCGCTGCAGTTCCACGCGGACCTGCCGCACGAGACTGTGGTGCGTATATGTTCGGCAGGTGCTGTACTACATCCACTACCGCGCGCCGGCGCAGAGCTTCGCGGAGGAGGAGGTGAAGTCTCCCTGCGACGTGGCGCCCACACTCTCCGCGCTGCAGTTCCACGCGGACCTGCCGCACGAGACTGTGGTGCGTATATGTTCGGCAGGTGCTGTACTACATCCACTACCGCGCGCCGGCGCAGAGCTTCGCGGAGGAGGAGGTGAAGTCTCCCTGCGACGTGGCGCCGACACTCTCCGCGCTGCAGTTCCACGCGGACCTGCCGCACGAGACTGTGGTGCGTATATGTTCGGCAGGTGCTGTACTACATCCACTACCGCGCGCCGGCGCAGAGCTTCGCGGAGGAGGAGGTGAAGTCTCCCTGCGACGTGGCGCCCACACTCTCCGCGCTGCAGTTCCACGCGGACCTGCCGCACGAGACTGTGGTGCGTATATGTTCGGCAGGTGCTGTACTACATCCACTACCGCGCGCCGGCGCAGAGCTTCGCGGAGGAGGAGGTGAAGTCTCCCTGCGACGTGGCGCCCACACTCTCCGCGCTGCAGTTCCACGCGGACCTGCCGCACGAGACTGTGGTGCGTATATGTTCGGCAGGTGCTGTACTACATCCACTACCGCGCGCCGGCGCAGAGCTTCGCGGAGGAGGAGGTGAAGTCTCCCTGCGACGTGGCGCCCACACTCTCCGCGCTGCAGTTCCACGCGGACCTGCCGCACGAGACTGTGGTGCGTATATGTTCGGCAGGTGCTGTACTACATCCACTACCGCGCGCCGGCGCAGAGCTTCGCGGAGGAGGAGGTGAAGTCTCCCTGCGACGTGGCGCCCACACTCTCCGCGCTGCAGTTCCACGCGGACCTGCCGCACGAGACTGTGGTGCGTATATGTTCGGCAGGTGCTGTACTACATCCACTACCGCGCGCCGGCGCAGAGCTTCGCGGAGGAGGAGGTGAAGTCTCCCTGCGACGTGGCGCCCACACTCTCCGCGCTGCAGTTCCACGCGGACCTGCCGCACGAGACTGTGGTGCGTATATGTTCGGCAGGTGCTGTACTACATCCACTACCGCGCGCCGGCGCAGAGCTTCGCGGAGGAGGAGGTGAAGTCTCCCTGCGACGTGGCGCCCACACTCTCCGCGCTGCAGTTCCACGCGGACCTGCCGCACGAGACTGTGGTGCGTATATGTTCGGCAGGTGCTGTACTACATCCACTACCGCGCGCCGGCGCAGAGCTTCGCGGAGGAGGAGGTGAAGTCTCCCTGCGACGTGGCGCCCACACTCTCCGCGCTGCAGTTCCACGCGGACCTGCCGCACGAGACTGTGGTGCGTATATGTTCGGCAGGTGCTGTACTACATCCACTACCGCGCGCCGGCGCAGAGCTTCGCGGAGGAGGAGGTGAAGTCTCCCTGCGACGTGGCGCCCACACTCTCCGCGCTGCAGTTCCACGCGGACCTGCCGCACGAGACTGTGGTGCGTATATGTTCGGCAGGTGCTGTACTACATCCACTACCGCGCGCCGGCGCAGAGCTTCGCGGAGGAGGAGGTGAAGTCTCCCTGCGACGTGGCGCCCACACTCTCCGCGCTGCAGTTCCACGCGGACCTGCCGCACGAGACTGTGGTGCGTATATGTTCGGCAGGTGCTGTACTACATCCACTACCGCGCGCCGGCGCAGAGCTTCGCGGAGGAGGAGGTGAAGTCTCCCTGCGACGTGGCGCCCACACTCTCCGCGCTGCAGTTCCACGCGGACCTGCCGCACGAGACTGTGGTGCGTATATGTTCGGCAGGTGCTGTACTACATCCACTACCGCGCGCCGGCGCAGAGCTTCGCGGAGGAGGAGGTGAAGTCTCCCTGCGACGTGGCGCCCACACTCTCCGCGCTGCAGTTCCACGCGGACCTGCCGCACGAGACTGTGGTGCGTATATGTTCGGCAGGTGCTGTACTACATCCACTACCACGCGCCGGCGCAGAGCTTCGCGCAGGAGGAGGTGAAGTCTCCCTGCGACGTGGCCTTCTTGCATTAACATAAGGTTTGACTCTGCACTAAATGTCTTGTTGATTTGGCGTGTGGTTGACAACTTTTCTCTTTGACAGAGCGTTGAAAAGGTTAAACTGTTTTGTTTTAGCTCAACATCCCGCTAAGCCTGCCTCACCTGCACGCGACCCCGAACGCGTGCGGCGCGTACGAGGACGACCCCGTGCCTCTCCGCGTGCACGACTGCTCGCTCGACCTCAGCATCGTCTGTCGGGAGCGCGGCGTGCTGTGCGTCATGCACCACTACCTCTACAAGGTCAGTCGCTGGTGTACAGTCAGCTCGGCCTGCCTCGTGGCCCCGCCAATCCGAACGCGTGCGGCAAGTACGAGAAGTACGGTTGGCAAACTCTTCCAAAACGGCCCTTTGACGGATTGAAAACTTTTAGTCGTATCTCTTTTACAAAAAGTCCTATTACAAAATGTCACCCCTTTCACAAAAGTTTCCTGAAATCCAAATAACGGGTTCTATGTAAAACTGTGCCATTGAGGCATCTCTATTATTTGGACGCGCTCTTTGTAAGAGGAAATACATAGTTGGCTTTTAGGTATCTATTTCCATTTTTGTCTCACGATCTTGCTCGCTGGAACTGGAAGCCTGTTTATAATCCTAATTATCCCTTTTTCTACAGCCCCTTGACGACTCGACGACCTCCCTAGTCCTGGATGACAGCGCGGACCTGAAGGACTCCGGGGTCAACTTCGCGTACTCCGTGACGGTGCTGCGGCACGGAGTGGTGGTCCACAGTGTGCTCCCTGACCTGCCGTGGGCGCTGGCCAGGAGTCTGCGCCCGTCGTACACTCTGTACAACGGTGAGAATGTTCTAGAGCCCCCACTAGACTCGACTCGACCTCTCTAGTGCTGGAAGACAGCGCGGACCTGAAGGGCTCCGGGGTCTACTTCGCGTACTCCGTGGGCGAGTTTAATGTTAAATGACATTCTCTACCAGCTAATCATATGATGGAGTGTCTTCGTTCTCACAGCAAACTTTTTGTCCACAGATGATCACCTCCTGGTCCACATCCCAATGCTGTTGACGCACCTGATCGACATCAGCCCCGACCACGAGCCGTGCTGCCACATCGTGCTGCCGTGCGAGGACTCCGGCGGCCTGGCGCCGCTGCTCGGCTGGGGGCCGCATGCTATGGTACAGTCCACTCTAAAATATGCAATACTTTGATTCTTAGAGCCACTAGAACTGCACGCCACTAAACGCGAGCTCTCTGCCGTACTGTGAGCCGTCAATGGCCGACACGACGGCCACTCCCGCAGCTTGTAGCCGTGATGTGAGCTACGCCGTGATGCGAGCTACGCTGTGATGCGAGCTACGCCGTGATGCGGGCTACGCCGTGATGCAGGCTACGCCGTGATGCGAGCTACGTCGTAATGAGAACTACGCCGTGATACGAGCTACACCGTGATACGAAGCTACGCCGTGATGTGAGCTACGCCATGATGCGAGCTACGTCGTGATGGGAGCTACGTCGTGATGGGAGCTACGCCGTGATGCGAGCTACTCCGTGATACGAGCTACACTGTGATGCGAGCTACGTCGTGATGCGAGCTATACCATGATGCGAGCTAAGCCGGGGCGTTTACGCCCGGTATGCGTTGATGATACAATAGTGCATACAAAAGAAGTACCTAACTAGGGCGGCACATTATGTACCCAGAAGAGGTACAACGTATCACCGCCCAAAGAATCTGGAATATCCTGGAGGCAACGGGCCTTAACGGTTAACTCTAAACAACAAAAAAGTTCTAGTCAGCAAAAATGATTTCAAGTTTTTAGAATATTTATTAATATTAAAAAAAAAATGTCATCATTTAACATTTGATTTTTTTACCCTCCAACTTGTTTTATTTTTGAATTCAGGTGGATTTGAAGACACTAGACGTGGTGACGCTGAGTGTCGCGGAGAAGGACCTGGTGTCCGCTTTCAAGAGCACGGTGGCCGAGAACAAGATCGCCATCGTCCACTATCTGGTGCAGCACGAGGGGAACACCGAGCTGGCTGAAGAGGTACCATATGCTTGATTCGTACCATCCTAGACAGCCAATCAACAAATGTTGCCAACCAGTTTTGTGCCAGTATTTCTTTGTATTAGTTTGTTTCTATAATTGAAAATCTGTAATTGGTTATATGGTTTTTAACCGACTTCAAAAAAGGAGGAGGTTCTCAATTCGTCTGTATTTTTTTTGTGTGTTTGTTACGCGATAACTCGGTAATTTATGAACCGATTTAAAAAAAAAAAACTTTCTTTGTTTGAAAGCATGTACTTCCATATTGGTCCCGTTGTTACCAAAATCCAGTTCCGATGATGGGATTCTGGAGAAATCGAGGGAACTCTTCAAATTTTATAGGCAAACTTGAAGCAATTTGGCTACTGATTTGAAGTCGGTTAAAACTTTGTTTTTAAAGTAAATTATAATATTGTGTACATGTTGCGCTGTTGGTTTTCCATGTATTAATGAATAAATAATGAGTCCAACTAACTTGATTAGTAACTTTCCTGTATTCCCCAGCTGATGTCGTGGCTGTGTGTGAACCAGCGTCCCCGCGACGGCGACGTGTTTGTCCGCGTGATGGAAGAGTACCTCATCGCCGGCGCCTTCGCGCTCACGCGGCGCTCCCTGCCCGCCTCCGCGGCGCCTCTGCTGGACTTACTGCCGAGCGTGCTGCACAACAAACTGCACGATGTCAAGGTACGCAAACCACAGCAATTCAATAAACTGCGCGATGTCAGGGTACGTAAACCACAGCAATTCAATAAACTGCACGATGTCAAGGTACGTAAACCACAGCAATTCAATAAACTGCACGATGTCAAGGTACGTAAACCACAGCAATTCAATAAACTGCACGATGTCAAGGTACGTAAACCACAGCCATTCAATAAACTGCACGATGTCGAGGTACGTAAACCACAGCAACTCAATAAACTGCACGATGTCAAGGTACGTAAACCACAGCAATTCAATAAACTGCACGATGTCAGGGTACGTAAACCACAGCAATTCAATAAACTGCACGATGTCAAGGTACGTAAACCACAGCAATTCAATAAACTGCAC